>OZ018381.1:31647500-41647500 GCA_963969555.1 Polydrusus pterygomalis | reverse complement strand
TGGGAAGAAATATTGCCGCCGACTTCGTTAACTCTTTTATGTTCGCGACAAACACTCATAAAAGAAAGCTAAAAGTTTTGTAAAGTAAGCACGAAGTTTATATTAAAAATTCGATATTGCTTCGGAGTATCTTAATTATTTTCTATAAACTGTTCATTAAACTTTTATTTAGATGGCTATAGTCACATTAAGGAAAAAATAATTATCTTGCAGTTGCGAGGGTGAGATACAGAGACGGACAGGAATCGAAAAAAAAAGCTCCCAAATTTTTTTTTTCAAGAAACTAAAAGATTTGATTGAAAAACTATAGAATTTTTCTGTACCTTATTGCAAATGTATATTATGTAACACAGTCGTGTTCACAGATAACCTGGAAAATTTGCAGAATCTAATGACACAAATCACACTTATCAATCAACAATATGCTCTTGATATAAATGTTGACAAAACCAAAATAATGATCATTAGTAAAAGAAATATTCCAGATGACCACCTAATTATAAATGGGAAATGTGCGGAAAGAGTACAAAGATACACATATCTGGGCACCTGTGTTAATGAAGAGTGGGACCATTCACAGGAAATCAGATGCAGGATAGAGAAGGCCAGAGCAGTGTTTAATAAGATGGCAAAGTGCTTCAAGAGTCATGACTTGAACATAAACCTCAAGATCAGGTTGTTAAGATGCTATGTCTTTTCTGTGTTGTACTAGGTACGTAGTGGAAGCTTGGACACTGACTGCTGCTACTGAGAGGAGGCTGGAAGTCTTCGAAATGTGGTTGTATCGAAGGATGCTGAAAGTGTCTTGGATGCAGAGGGTGACCAATGAAGAAATCCTGCGCCGAATGGGGAAGGAACGTGAGGTCCTTTACACCGTGAAGTGCCGGAAGTTAGAATATCTTGGGCGTAATGAAGATCGATACCATCTCATCCAGTGCATCCTGCAAGGTAAAGTGTACGGGAATAGAGGACCAGGCAGAAGAAGGATCTCATGGCTGAAAAACCTAAGGGTCTGATTCGGAAAGTCAACCACGGGACTATTCAGAGAAGCAGTTAACAAAGTTAGGATTATTCAGATGGTCGCCAGCATCCGGCTCGGATAGGCATACGAAGGAGAAGAAGAATATTATGTAAACTCTGGTATAGTCTTTTAGGATGAGATATGCTATCTCTTAAAATCAAAGACTAGTTCGTTTTTTCTTAATTCAAAATTTCGTTACATTTTCATTTTATCCTAAAATATCCATCAGTACAATATTGTGGAGAAAGACTTCGTGCTTTTCTTTTCCTGTATCATTTAACTCCACTTTGAGTATGGACTACTTCTTCAAAATTAGTTTTATGTTAAAATAGGCTGGATTTAATTATAAATATATAGGTACTATACAGGTATCTACTTAAATGGTATAAAATATAATACTTTTTATACAATTATTATTTTTAAATGGTTTATACAAACGTCTAGTAGCGGGGGAAGTTTTCTCTAAAAAATTCCAGTCGACAGCTAAAAATTTGTTTGGTAATAATTAAACCGTTTTTTAGTTTGTAAACAAAAGGTCTACAACCGCCACAAATCTCTCAATAAGCTTCATTTACGAGGTATTTCCTGTTCGGTAGGGCGGTTTTCTGATCGCATTAGAAGTTATCTTGCGTAGTAGAAGCTCCGAAATTAGTTTCGATTACATTTTCATTCAATTTATAGAATGTTTTGTGTTAAAATATTAGGCAATTTTGTGGAAGGAAATACGAGGCAAACTAGGGAAATTATCTTCTTAGCTATAATATAAACAACTAACTGTGCGTTGCCTAGTAATGTGCAGTGATGGCAACCGTTTTCTACTTGCGTGAGAAATTTTCAAAAAAATCAAACGTCATTTCGTTTTTTAATCAATAGTTCTTTACTTTCTCACACGAAAAATAAACAAAATACTGATAAGAAAATGGAATGGCAAAGGCTGTGTTTGCTCTTTACGTTTTTGCGTGCTTTGCAACAACAATACGACAATTCGGGAATTCATCCAACCGCAAAAGTTCGACCCACTTTCCGTAAGTGTAACATTCTTCAGCTGTCATTCTCGTATAGATCGGATTTGGCGTCGCCTGACTTTGTATTTGTAAATTTGAAAAGCATGTTTGCAACGACATTTTGCAGACGATAATCAATTAAAAAAATATAACTATTGATGACTATTTTGTTAGCCAACAATATTTTTTTAACGTACTAAGAGTCATTATCTCGGTAAAAGTTAGGTAAGTATGGTGCCCTTACTACTAGATTCGAATAAGTATAGCGGAAATGAGGGCAGGTAATAAAATGACACAATTCCCAACGTTTCGTTTTATATAAAAACTTTCTCAATGGTCCATAAAAAGGTATTTAAGACTTAAAGCCTGTACATTCATACTGTGAAATATGACAACACATTTTCTTGAAAACACTTTGGATACATGTATAGATCCGAACGGTCAGTTCAGGATTCTCGGTGAAGTTGTCCCAACCACTTTAAATGAGAAATTTGTGAATTTATTTTATAACTATTTCACTAGATTGTTTTATACTGCAAAATATCATAGCAACGGCCTGTTTTCTAGTGGAAAAAACTCTTAATTATATACACCTGGACAAAATCAACAAGATGGTTTTTCAGCCGCGTAATTTTGATAGATGTCAGGTAAAAACTATTGTTAATCTATCCAAGAAATAAAAAAATCGATAGCTGAAAATATTACTCTTAACACACAGAAATCCAAGAACTCAATTTGGGCGCAGTTCTCAGAGTTTCTAATTGTAAGAAATTATAAACTGGAAAAATGTACTACTGTGATGGAACTGGCGAAAATCCTCAAAGATTACGCCTTTAATATGTAATGGCGAAGACTATAAAGAATATTCTGTAAAGACTATATGGTAGATACACTACAGCAAAAATGATTCAAGAAATGTATTTTACAGAATACGGAATAAAGATTGACCCTTTTACGTATATTTCCTTTAAAAATGCGCCAATGGTAAGAGATAGACGCAAAGAGAAAGCAGCTCCAAAGCTGTCAGGAAAAGAGGAAAGTATAAGTTCAAAAGCATTATCTATACCAAAGATTTACTAACCATAATGCAAAGCTACAATGAAGAAAACCCCGATGAAGCACAAAAAAAGTTTTTCCATTTCTGCTCATTTGAAATAGCTTGGGGAGGCAATGAGGCCGTAAATTGCAAAATTCAACAATTTCAAAAGGAGTTTGATACCATAGAAGAATTTACCGGACGAATTGAATATAACAGCATATTTTCCAAGATAGCTCAAGGTGGGTCAAAAGGATTGGCAAACAGCAAATGGTGGGTAAGAAATTCATCAAACAAAGACTTATGTAAGATTATTTTTAAAATTATTGGAAAAAAGAGGACCAAACATTTCTTTCCACATATAGACTGTTTCCCTCCATTCATCCAAACTGGCAGAAGGGATGTTGGTTCAAAAATACTCCACTAGGAATAAATACCTATATCATATATCTAAGTGGACCAAAACTTCAGCGAAAAGAATTGGAATAGATACGAAGAGGCATAAAATAACAAATCATTCTCATGAATCTTCCGCTGTGTCTGCCCTATTTAAACAAGGTGTGTTGGGGAACAAGAGTTGAGTAAGTTAACAGGCCACTCAAATGGAAATTCCCTGAAGCCATATGTGTATCTAGATCCTAGTCATCGGATGTTTTTAAAGTTTCAGGTCAAAAAGAGAACGTTTGTCAAAAAAATATCTTTTAGGTTTTAACAAAGCTAGAAACTAACATTATACGGGGTGTTTCCCGATTGCAATAATGTTCTTTTTTGCATGTAGTTATAAATTATTGTTGAATTAATAGCTATTAGCAAAACCCCGGAATGTTATGAAAAAAATTGACCAACATTATATTTAAAGAAAAATCAATTATATAGTATTTCGTAAGAAAATTTCGTTTAAAATTAAGTGATTGCAACGTCGTTTTGTTTGTAAATTAACCGGTCGAACTACCATAAACCTCCCAATAAGCCTTCCCCTTTAAGGAACTTCCCATTCGGTAGGATCGTTTCCCTATTGTATTAGAAATAATCTTCTGAACAAGACGCTTCGAAATTAGTTTTGATAAAATTTCCTTTAATTTACTTGGTCCTTTGTGGTATAACTCCGAGAAACATCTGCGAGGAAATGTCGAAAATAAAGTGAAAGGCTACAAAAGATAAATGACGCGTTTGATAACAAATACTTGGAATAGTTTTAAGTGAAAAAAGGTATTTATTTAAACTTCAATAAAATAAAACAAAAAAAAAGGCAAAAAATAAAGGCTGGTTTTTACTTTTTTGGGAGGGGGGGGGGGGGAAGTTGGACGGGTGAGTGGTTTAAAAAAAGGTCAGCTGTACATTTTTCTTGGCTCTGTTTGTAGGTTTATAACCTCAGTGGTGAACGTTTGATTTAAAAAAAAAAGTTAGCTGTGCATTATTGCCTCTGTTTGCTGTTAGGTTTCTAATCTTTATAATATCACGGGGCGCCCCCCCCCCCCCTGGATCCGCCACTGTAACATAGGCAAGTTTCATTATACCTACCCTTATTTTTAAAAAACGTTACTTACTTTACGAATGACCTCCCTTATTAAGTTTATCATTATAATTTTTTACAGTTATGTTTAAAGTTTCTTTAAATACAATAGCTCGTAACCTAGATCCTTCTCTAGTGTCCTGAAGACGATTGTATATGCATTCGAAACATGTAAATAATTTACCCTTTGTTAAACTTTTTACCTAAATATACCAGTGAATAAAGACTTAAAGTACACTCCACTTAAACTATGGACGATTTCTTTAAGATGAAATCAATCACATTGTAACTAAAAATAAGTTACGGAGAAATCTTTGACCAAAATCATTCGCAAACTCCCGGACTATCTAATGTCGTTCACGTCGCGCCGCATTACCGTTACTATGAATACGAGAAATGTCAATATACCTACGTATTTTGATTTAAATGTTAACGTTTGATTTTTGTGTTTAATAAGTAATAATGAATTTTGAAAATGAAATACAATGGAGGAATGGATAAAGCATAGTATTTAACTTGATAAACCACAAACACCCTTGGATGCAAAATTCCCTTTGTATTTTAATGTAAAATCGTACTTTGCAGCATTTAAAAGATTTTTTTTTCTAAATTGCATTTCTGCAAATTGAAATTACATTTTCATGCTTTTTTATTAAATTTATTTAAATATTTATGGCGTGGTTTGCGAAAGTATTCATAACACCTTAACATATACAGTGTGGTTGTTTAAGTGTGCAACATATGGGCATTTTTTTTATTACCGATTTCTCAGAAAATGTTATTCTTGATAAAAGTTGGTGCATGTTTGACAATCATATTAGGTGCACTTGGAATGGTTGCAAGTCAAACGGCGTACCGGGTAGGCCAAAAAATATAAAACTTGTACAAGAATAAAGTACCTACCCCTATTTCAGAAAATTCAGCAAAATGTTATTAAGAAAAGTTGTTTAGAATTAAAAGTTATGCATAGATTCAAAAACGTGACCTTATTGGTTTTTTCCATATGTATCTGCGATTATTTTAGTAGGATTTCATGTTTGTCGCTTAATTTGTACAGTTTCTTTAATAAACATTTAAAATAAAAATTTTGCACTTTGAATGATAGTTTTTTTAAGTAGCATATTACCATTACTAATGTTTTATCTTGTTAGAAATTTTTTTAGGGTATTTTAAAGTTGTGTTTAATATCGTTGCAACAAACATGAAGTTTGTGACTGCTTAATAAATTAAAAATTCAAGTAAATTTTACAAATATGCTTGAAATTGAACAAAGATATGTGAAATTGATCTAATTGTTATTAATTTATGGAGATCTTCATGGTGAATACCTATATAAAAAAAAATTTTGGGAAATTATTAATGTTTTTTAAAAATATATATTTTTTTATTTTAAGAGCTCACGTTTTTGAATCTATGCATAACCTTTAATTCTAAACAACTTTTCTTAATAACATTTTGCTGAATTTTCTAAAATAGGGGTACTTTATTCTTGTACAAGTTTTATATTTTTTGGCCTACCCTGTACGCCGTTTGACTTGCAACCATTCCAAGTGCACCCAATATGATTATCGAACATGCACCAACGTTTATTAAGAATAACATTTTCTGAGAAATCGGTAATAAAAAAAATGCCCATATGTTGCATACTTAAACAACCACACTGTATATATAAATCTGCTACATAATATAGAAAACGTCCCCTTAAGAAATCTGTAAAAAATCCTCAGGGATTAAATTAGATTTTAATCTATTTTTACGCGAATAAAATACAGCCCAACCATCCGATTTAATTCAATTTCGAAGGCATGAAAACGGACCTTCAACTTAATTCACTTGGGGGGGGTAAAACCAATTACTTTTAAATTTCCTTGCTTAAGGCGTCTCGTATTTTGTTGGTTGCTGTTTTGTTAGTTTAAAGTTGTATCAATAATTTAACACAACAGAGGGATTTGTATTGATGTTACATTTTTTTAGGCAAATACAAATCATCCCATGTTACAATGCAAATTTTTTTTTTGGTTTTATAAAGTCTACTTTATGCAACGGGATGAAAGTAACACAATGTTCGGCTTTAAATAAGGGACTCATTCATTAGGCAATTATCGAGCAACCAGATTGACAATTTAATTGCTCGCGATCGAATTTTCAAAAGATAGCTTCATTAGTGGGCGATGTCAATCGAATTGTAAGCGATATTTTGGTTGCGGAACGAGTATTTCATTTACCAGATGGAAGGTGAATCGCCAGAAGGTTGCTGTGTAAATGGAAAATGGTAAATGGAAAATAGGGTTGCTCAACTTCCTTGATATGTTTAGTATGTGACTGCTTGTTGTAGTGCAAGGTGCAAGGCAGTAAGTTCCTCGTCGTGTTTTAATATTTTTGGTCGTTTTGTTTTTATACATTACTAGCGTGTACCCGGCCTGCGTTGCACCGCTTTCTCTGAGATAATAAGGCGAGTTCACCATCACGTCAAGATTTATAAATACAAACCCGAACAAACCTCTAAATTTATCAGTGTTTCTCTACAATATTATGCATGTATTATACATAAAAACCTTCCTCTTGAATCACTCTATCTGTTATAAAAAACCGCTTTAAAATCCGTTGCGTAGTTTTAAAGATTTAAGCACATATGCAGGGCTGACAAGAGGGGGGGCTGGGGGGGCAAATTTCCCGGGCCCATGTCTCTTTTAAGGGCCCGTGCTCGGGCTGCGCAGTTAAAAATATATAATAAATTATAAAAAAAAATATAAAATCTTTCTTGACAAAAAATTACTTTGTAAACATTACATAGGTATGTAAATTGTTAGGCAAGTTGGCGAATAATTAATGTTCTAGGTATCAAATATCGATACATTTTGTCCTCGCCCGTCCGGCCCAATATTTGTATTAACATCGATTTATTATTCGAAGAATTTATAAAACTTTCATCTTTTTTGGAGAACCTACCCGAAAATTTTGTACATTTTAGAATTGACCAACAATGGGTTTCTTATTTAAAAATTATATTTTTGTTATTATTTTGGGGTAATAAAGACATATTTTAATAAAAATTAACAGTTTTAATGCCAAAATGACTATAAATGTGGAATATTTGAGAAACAATTTTAGCTCATTAAGTATTGAGCAAAAATTTTAAATTAAAATTGAGGGAAGACCTAAACTCGAAATTAACTTGACACAGACCATAAAGTGTAAATCTAGGGACTTTATTGTTATTGATAAGTTTGCTGCAAATAAAAACAGAAGAATGAACTTTACTTTTAAACAATGTACCCACTAATGAAAATTAAATTGGCCTTTTTTATTTTTTTTATCTTATTTCATTTTCAATACAATAAGTTGGTAATCATAAATTTTTAAATTATTTATTAAAAATTATTTACCAAATTTGGGCGTAGTCTTAAAAATTTTTCGCCTGCGGCGCATTTCGTCTGCGACGGGCTTTTGATACACCCCCAAGTTAATAAGTCACAAGCCGCCACTGGCTAGGACCCTACCTCCCGCTTGTTAATATTTTAAATCTGGCAGCCCTACGAGTGGGCCCGGAATGCCGCACAGCCCCCGGGCCTGACCTGGCTCTTGACGGCCCTGCACATATGAAAGGGGACAGACGGGCGACAGCGACTTTGTTTTATACTATGTTAAGATGACAAATGAAAAATGCGTTGGAAAGAAACGCGATTGTACTAAAGAGTTTATGAAACCATCTTTTTTTAATTATAAACTATTACTACACGAGCGCTTTGCCTATTTTTAAAATAAAAACTTATTGCAGAGAGATGAATTGCATCGTTGGCAACCAAATTGCTTGAAAAGTTGCCTAATGAATGGGCAGTTCCTGAGCAACCGGATTGTCAGGAAATTTTAAAGTTTTTTAATCAGACGACGTGGTTGTTCAAGAATTGCCCAGTGAATGGACAATGGACACCTTAATACAAATAATACTTTTGCCTTGTTTGTTTTGTTATCGGCTGTTTTTTGTTAAACTCAACAGAAGATATAAATCTTCTCGCAAACGATAAATATTTGAGAAAGGGAATTCAGACGAGGCATTCTCTCAATTTTCCACCACAAACAGTAGAAAAAACTGACCTTCAGAAGATCGTGATGAAATTTCGCCTTTCACGTTAACTGCCAATAAAAAAATGC
Organism: Polydrusus pterygomalis; assembly: GCA_963969555.1. Taxonomy (NCBI): domain Eukaryota; kingdom Metazoa; phylum Arthropoda; class Insecta; order Coleoptera; family Curculionidae; genus Polydrusus; species Polydrusus pterygomalis. The sequence continues at coordinate 41,638,774 of OZ018381.1, read as the reverse complement.
CATGTATCCTTTGTTATTCAAATTTCGGTATTTATCAAAACCCTGTCTGGATTATTGCGTCTGGATCATCCTTTACTTAAGGTAAATGGAAAAATATATAATATAAAGCTTTTTAAAAATAATTTATAAAGGGATATCACACAGTTTTTATCATGTTGGTTTTTCAACATAAACCTTTTCCTATAACGTGTGTTTTTATGGCGGAGAAAGTATACAGGGTTGGGCAAATGTCCCGGAACGGTTTAATTACAGAACGAAAAGTGATCAGATTCGGATTTTCGAGTACCTAAACGACTACAATTTTACTATTTGACTGTGCACTCCATATGTTAGAAACTGCACCCTGTATATTATCTATGAGTTATTTTAAATTCTCATTGCACAGGGATGAAATTAGTTGACAAACAAATTTGTTTGGAAAATCACTTAATAAATGAGCATTTCCTGAGCGACCAGATTGTCAGAAAATTTTAAAGCAATTTGATCGGACGACTTTTCTTATCTGTCTGATTTACGGCTTAGGTCGCCGAGCGATAACGTCACTTGTTCCGCCCTACTCGCCCGTTCCCCTCACCCAAATGCTGCTTTATGAGGCAACCGAGTTAGTTTATACCGTGCGAGCAAAAATTATTTGCATCAAAGAGGGCCTTGCATCTAAGGACGTAATGCTTAGCCGTAGAGCTTAATACCTGTTGGGTGTCAGTAACTACCTGAATTAACAATCAATCAGTTATTCCGTCATCTTTGACAGTCGTTACAAGTAATTTAATTCATCGCTAATTTTTCCAATTTCTTGAACAATTCACACAATGGGCTTTACGGAACAGCTCAAAACATTCATGGTTGAAGCGTATTTTCGAAACGGGGTTAGAGTAAATGGTGAGTGGCAATACAATCCGGGTTTGTGCATGGATGATTTTCACGAACATTTTCCTAACGTTGCTTTTATTGCTGGGGATTTTTATCATTGCCTGAAAAGAACCGTGACTGTGTTTAGGGAAACAGGTTCTATACAACACAAAAAAGGAGCAGAAAGACCATCTGTAAGAACAGAAGAACTTGTTGCAAACGTTCGTGAAAGAATGCAAAATACGCCAACAAATTGTATAAGACGCCTGTCCCAAGAAGTGGGAATATCTTATGGAACATGCAGGACTATTCTAAAGAAGCAGCTAAATTTATTTCCTTATAAAGTGCAAGAATGTAATTATTTTTCTTTTTCTTTCTGTATATTCTTACTTTGTTAATTTTGTAAACCACAAAAATAAATTTGTATTTGTTTACTTATTTTATTACTCATTAGTTTGGCATACCATGTCATACTTAATATGAATTTGACAAAATTTTAACCTAGATTTGGTTAGATATATCGTCCCCATATCATTGTGATCTAAACCAATCCCTACGTTTTTTAATCTAAGCCCTCGTTGATGCAAATAATTTTTGCTCGCACGGTATATCTTGGAACGACATAAGCCGCTATCGTTGGTGTGCGCTGACATCGGTATTAGGTTTTTGCGTATTTTTGTCAGGGAGCGTATTCTGTTAAAATGTTTTATTAGCAAGTAACTCAAAATTTTAAAAACTGAAACGGTATAAAAGGTTTTTTGTTTTATGCGCTATACAAGAAGTAAATAAATCAGTGTCAGTTTGCCTTTGTAGCATTTCAACTTTATTTAGTCAAACTGTAAAGTTTGAAAAGTATGATGGCTTGACTTTATTCTGTTTGTAAATCCATATCTAACGACCGGCGTATCCAGCTTATGCGTCTGGGGGGGGGGGGGGGGGTAATCGATCGGCTAGGATCAGGCACGTAGCCAGGATTTCTTTCGGGGGGAGGGGGGCTATCGGGACCGCGCCGAAGGCGCAAAAAAAAGCGCCTCAGGCGAAAATTTTTTGGGTGCCACGTCCTTTTTTTAATCATGGTGCTTGGTTTTCAAGTGAGAAAAATAAAAAACACAACACAAAATCCTCAAGAAAATCTCAAAAACAAACCTGGTAATAATTGATGTGAAGAAAATATAATAGTGTAGGAAATGTTTAATGTATTGCCTATGTTGCCGAAATCAGCGCTCGAGTTTCGGAGGGGGTTCAGGCCCCCTGTACCCTCCCCCCTAGCTACGTGGCTAGGCTAGGATACTAGATAATGGCAGCTTTAAGGAGTAAGGACAAAAATTAAACAACGCTTAAGTAATCTTGGGGGGGGGGGGGTAATTACCCCCATTACCCCCCCCCCCCCCCCCCTTGTATACGCCGGTGTATCTAACAGTTTTACGCGACCATTCCAAATAAATCAAAGATAAAAGCTCTTATTTATACAGCGTTTTGATAAAGTTACAGATCAGCATTTTGTATACAGTGTGACCAGTATAGTCCGCAGTATATGGGATTTTTTTTATTAATAACCTTATTCCAAATTTGACTTTGGCATCAAGTTCTGCTTCGATCGAGATGAAAATTAAGCAAAAAAATAGTAGTCATCTGTCAAATTTAAATTTTTTTCCAAAATTCAACAGTATAGTATTTCTGAAAATATCGAAAAAAGTTATTAAAAAAAGTTTTTTTAAATGCAGTTTCTAGCCCACATGCAAAATTTCATCTGCATAAGATAATTTTGATTTTTGCCTATATTTTGTAAATTGCACCACTTTTGCAAAATAAGACTGAACGCAACCTACATAAAACTTCTTAGTTTTGACAATGCTTTATTTCAGATACATTTTCTTTAAAGTAGCGCCATTAAATGTGTGTTTTTCTACAAAATCAAAATTGGGCTATTAAAATTTGGTCGCATGTGATGCAAAGTTAATTTGTTTTTGACCCTGTATAAGGTAACTTCACAAAATAAGTATTTTTGAAAACGTAGTTTGTGTCTGAAAGTAATACACCTTAATATTCAGACAAAAAAGAACACAGTGTCATCAGTAAAGTGTTAAGTGGAAAATAAATTTTAGTGGTGGGTAAAAATCAAAATTATCTTATGCAGCTAAAATTTTGCATGTGGGCTAGAAACTGCATTTAAAAAAACTTTTTCCATAGTTTCAGAAATAATCCCACTTTCGAATTATTTTTTGGAAAAAATTAAAATTTGACAGATAATGCGAATCACGTGACCACTATTTTTTTTGCTTAATTTTCATCTCGATCGAAGCAAAACTTGATGCCAAAGTCAAATTTCGAATAAAGCTATTAATAAAAAAAAATCCCATATGATGCGGACTCTACTGGTCACACTGTGGAATACCGTCCACTTGATCAAGAATCGCTCGGACCAGTCAGATTAATTTTCTTGAAATTAATTTTTAGCTTTATTTACAAAGATGGCAATAAATTTTACATTTTTATTATCGCTATTTATTTTCATTAACGTGTTACAATTAGATATTGGTTATGACGTTTCGTCATTCGGGTATCATTTTCAGGTACCTATGCTTTGTAAATACGAATTTTTTTTTAATGCAGTTTCATCAATCATCAATGTTTTGACCCCAGTCGGTGTCGACTAACAAGACCTTACAAAATAGAAAAAATAAAATAAAAAAAGAAAAGCACAATTTTTTATTAGAATAACATGAATAATTCATGATAATTCATGATAATTCTAGGTTTATTCTAATAAATATCAATAATTCATGATAATTCTAGATTCGCCTAGTTATTCTAATAAAAAAAATTATGGAGAAATACTTTGTGCTTTTCTTTTTTCTATACATTTAACTCTACTTTGAGTATGGACTACTTCTTCAAAATTAAATTATTTTTTTTAAAATGTACTCTATACTAAATCGCTGTGTACTGTACGAGATCGCTGTGTAAGGCACTAGATTGCTGTGTACTGTACTAGATTGCTATGTACAAGAATGCGTCATTCCACATGTTGGCAGGGCATTTATTATTTGAATATTTGGTGCTCCAGAGAAATAAATGTTTAATTCACCTGACGTCTCTAGCGTCGCTCGGCCTGCCAATTCCGGACACAATCCCAGAGCTCCAGCATCTCTCAGTTTCAGTGTATTCCCGGCTCTGTCACGTGCACGCAGCTGCTATTCCGTGGACCGAAGCTGGCCCGATCCGTACCTCGGGTTTAACGAACTTTTCCGTTGAGATTGGCGTTGTTTTTGAGAAGTTTGTTGCGTTTAGGAAAAGTTGAAGTGACTTTAAAACATTTCGAGGTAAGTTTTTTAAAACTTACTAATAACTTGATTAATGCAACCTTTACCTGGAAACTAATTTTTTTCACGACATTTTATTAATGAAAAGCATGCGCATCATTTTGAATTTATTACGCATTGCCTTAAAGCGTAAACAAAACGATTTGCGTGTTTACTTTACCACCTCAGTTATGCAGTTTATTATAAAGATTGTAGGTGAGTGGTAAATTAGATAGAATATCCAGTTATTATCATCTTAAACTCTACTCTCTACTTTAGGTACATTAAAATATACCGACATTTCTGTGGAAACCATTGTTCAAGGACATTTTGTTCTCATTTCCTGACTCTTGGTTCAAAATCATTTTCTTTTTCTAAAAGTAAAATTAAGCATCTTATGGCATACAAACACAATAATATGCTATGTGTACAAGAAACAGCAGTTATTGATGGTCCACAATCATTATGATTTTTTATCTTACTCAAATCCATTGCGTAATTATATCCCGGAAATGATCCATGAGATAAAATAGACAAAAAGGTGTTATTCATAAATTTCAGTGGCTCTTGACCTTGTACCGGACATTTAAATTTATGGTTGTCAATTTTGTTACCGTTATATTTCCCTGGAGCACGGAAGCGTGAAGGAGAAAAGTTTTCTGGGGGTTGACGCAAGTTACAAAGATGATATACTATACTATCTTAAATAGTTTTTATTTTCTATATAATAAACTAGAATAGTTACCAATTCCAATACCAATTCTCCACGAATGACCTCTTGCTAGGTATACCATTACGGTGGACGTTTTTCCAATAATTACTCTATTTGTCCTTTCCATCATCTTTTAGCTCCGTTTGGACTGTTTGCACCTGTTATTTCTCATTTTCCTTATTCTTCTCTCCTGATGATGACTGTCGAAACATGAAGAGAATTTACCCTTAATTAAAACTTATCTTAATATACCAGTGGAGGAAGACTTAAAGTGTATTATTTCTTTCCCTTTAAAATAATTAGTTTAATATGTTTATGACGTCCTTATAGGTTCTCGGCAATACGGCATTGTAAGATGGTCCTAGGAGTTCTTCAACAATATTTCTGACCAATTTGCAGCGGGAACAATATTCTAAAACGCGATTTTAAGATATCCTAATAGTAGAACCAGAAGAACTGCCGACAACCTGTATATTCTACAGTTGAAGATGTTCACACCCAGCTCAGGTCGGAACTTAAACGAAATCGCTCTGTATTTCGTTGTGTAAACAAAGAGCGATACAATTTGTTAACACCAGCAGAAACAAGTTCGAAGAAAATAATTTTCAATTTACCCTCCTTTCACGGATGGCCACAAATCTTAAACAGGCCTTTCTTAAGTGATTGTAGCAAAGTAAAGCCTTTGAGGATTTACGTTCAGCACTCTGAAAAGATAGGTCGGATAGGCTAGATACGGATTTGGGATCGTGTGAGCCATTATGCTTGTGCATTAGAAGATTGATAAACAGTAAACTGTTCGATAAAATCAATTAACTAGAACTAAAAAGATATCACAATTATTATTATTGAGTTAGTTGTGTGATCCAGAGGCACAGGAATACTAGGAAAGTTCAGTATTTAGAATGGATAGTGGATATTGGGGGATTGGCTCTGGAGAGATAAGTTAGTGAGATCCGATTTGCAACTACTGAGATGTTGTCAAAAGACTAAGGATCAAAGTCAGGTTATTATACAATTCCTATATGTGGCAAAGAAATATAATTCCAGTCAACATCCAAATTATCTCCTTTCAAATATCCGTTATCTCAAACTGCAATTGTAGGATTGAAACTGCATTTATTATAATATTATGGATTTCCACCTAGTATCGGCTGAATTAATTAATCTGTATTTATTAGTTTTATATTTTAAATATTTACCCTACTCCTAACTAAGATACAAGATAGAAGAACCATGCATACTGAAGGAAAACTGGTTAGGGAATAAGACTCTTAGACTAAAATAACAATCAGTCTAGTAAACGTTAAGAAACCCTCATGAAATTTTAATGTTTGCGTGGGAGAGTCAAAAGTTAGAAATACATTTCACGAAAAAGCCATATTATAGTACACCTACAGAAAAGGAAAGTTATTTCAATTGTCATGTCTATATACAGGCTATTACATTTTTTTCCGCCTTTGACACTTTAAGGATGCACGACACGAATCTTCCGAGAAATAAATAGCTGTTTTCAATTACTTATAGTCGTTTATTAGAAGTCCATATTTTTTGCAGAATTATTCGTTGTTCCCACCCAAAAACGATTGTTGTTACTACAAGCCATACTTTTCACCAGAACTACGTACACTAGAATGATAGAAGAGTATTGAACTTGCAATGTACCTATTCATATGTTTTAAATTACAACGTTTTAATTGCTATCTATGTCTAGTCGTCTTGAGGTGAATACTAAATAGGCAAAGCTCAGTGTGATTCTTTATGCAGGATTTGTTCTGACAACATGATATGATGGCTATGATGTGTCCAGGCATGGTCAGTTGGATCTGACTTTTCAGTCTCTCCTTTTAGAGTATTGTTTCTGTACTCTTTAATCCTTGATTCGAGTGGACTTGTTATCTCACCATTGGCCATACTCGCATGGGATCCGATAGACATAGTTTTTTTCTGTCTCTTTGGATTGTTGGTTGTGTCTTCGTCAGGTGGCTTCTTAGAGTGTCTCTCGAGCTGAAAACTATATTGATGTTATATCGTTGTCCTAGTCTTCTTATTATCTCATACTCCTTTGACAACGGTGAACGGTGAGTGTTAGTTGTGCCTCCTTTTAAAGAGCTGTTAGTTACTTTAATTCTTAAGTATTCACTCGAAGACGACTGATGATATATACTAGTTAAAACATTGTGATTTATCACATAAAGAAAATGGAAGTTCCAAACTTTTCTATTGTTCAAGAAAAAGAAACATCATTGTCTGCAACCTTTAACTAGACACTACTTACACTAGGTCACCCATTTAAATAAAAAGTAATTTTCATCCAATCCTGTACCTACACAAATTACAGGCGTTTGAAGAATTGTATTGCAAAATGAGCCATTGAAAATAACAAATTTATCTCTTAAATAAAACTCCCACTCAGCAATATATTAAAAGCTTTTTGGGTCTCAAAAATATTGTTTAAAGCAGCTTTGGCGCTCCATCGTAAGATAAGGAACAACGGATAAAGATAAACTTGACGTTGAAATATTACTTTTCATTTGCTTTGAATGATGACGAAGCAGAATTTTGTAATGATAAGAATTATTGCACTTCTATAAAATATGTAAACCATTACCATATAGTAGTAGTAGTAGTAACATGTTTTATTTAGCAAAAAGCTACAATTAAATATTTTTTAATACATTTTTTAAACACATTTTTATAGATTTATTTTTAAATTTTAAAACGCAACCTTCTTTTAACAAAAACGGACAGAAAAGTTAAACATTTTGTAAATTATATCAAATATTACGTATCATTTTGTTTTTTAATTTGTAAATGTAATTTTAAAGTTTTTTTTAAACAGTTTTAGGTACCTAATGATTTTTGAGATTTAATAGAATTTTCCAAATTATTATATTCTATCAAACCTTTATAAAAAATAGATTTATAAGCTAATGTTTTAGACACTCTATGCACATACAAATTTTGATTAGTTCTTGTTTTATAATTATGATGGTGGTCATAATTAAAAGAACAAAATTTTTTTAAACAATTAGGCAATAAATTATTTTTAATTTTATGTATAAAGATACATACTAAATAAAAAATTTAATTTCTGACATTCAACCAATCTAAATTTTTCAACATAAAATTAATTTTTCTATATTTGTCACAATTTAAAATATGAATGCCTTATTTTGTAAAATTTGTAATTTATCAAATATTTCCTTACCAGCACAATATAAAATGGAAGAACGATAAAGAAAATGTGGTAATATAATAGTATTAAATACAGTTTTTTTAGAAAATAAACCTAAATTAGAACTGATTCTTTTAAAATAACCTACTTTTCAGGCAATCTTCGGTATGATACTTTCAAAATAATTAAAAAATTTTAATTTGGAATCAATGATTATCCCTAAATATTTAAAACTGTTTACTAATTCCAATTTTTCACCATCAATTACAACATTTATATTTTGACAATTTAAATTATTACACATAACCATACATTTAGTTTTTGAAATATTTTATTTTATTTAGTTTTAGCCAACTTAATAATATATTTATCTCAGAATTTAGAGTATTTAGTCCATCAAAAATATTTAAAACATTATCAAACATAAACTAAGGTGTCATCAGCAAACATTTGTAACTTACACATTTCTAAACCTAAGGGTATATCGTTGATGTATAAAATAAATAATATTGGACCTAGTATACTTCCTTGAGGAACTCCTATATTATTTATTTTTTTATTTGAATATTTTTTTGATATTTTTGTTTTTTGTGACCTGTTACTTAAATAATTTTTGAACCATTTATAAATGTTTCCGCGGATACCATACTGATACAATTTACTCAAAAATCTAGCCCTGTCAATTGTTTCGAATGCTCGCTTAAAACCCAAAAATACAGCTATAACATTTTTCCCTTGATCAATGGTTCTCTTCGACGTCTCAATGACACATTGAATGGATGTCTCTGTCGAGTACCCTTTCCGAAAACCAGCTTGAACGGAGACTAAAATTTTGTTGGTATCAATGAATTCTAATAACTGTTCATATACGACTTCTTCCAATAATTTCTCAATATCCCATGAAACATTTACTGGCCTCATCTCATCTCATCATATTACTTCTATAAAATGTATGCATTTTAATTGATCGATATAATAGATCGATTTCTTTTTAATTTGCGTCAAGTCCACTTCGTGCTTTCTTTACATTAAAGGCCGTTCAGGTTTGCCAGTACTGTATGAGCAGGACCTCTGTCTTACTAGTGTTAACCATGGCGTTGACGGTAGTGGGCTTATCGAATCAAATAAAAAAAATTGCTGGTAACGAATTCTTCTTTTGCTCTATCCCAACACAAATTAATATTAACAAGTATTTCATATTAAATTTCTTCGAACGTCTTAATTCACTTCCCTCCTATTTTTTCTCCCTTTTTTTTATAGCAGTATTAGTTAACCCCGTATATGTTGTTTTGGATTTACAACGGCCTCGAATAAGTCAAAATGTATATAACCCCCAAAGTGAAAAATATTTTAGAAAGTAACTTTGGCCTGTCATATCCTAAGCAGATTACGAGAAGGCAAGAAAGGTAAATTTGACATTGAAATATTGCTTTTCAGTAGCTTTCAATGACGATAAAGCTGGATTTTATACGATTTTGTATCGGAAAAATTTCCATAATCTATGTAGTCTTTATACCTTTCACATTGACTATCATAACTTATAACATACAGCGTGATGATAAAGAAACATATCAGCCTTTTATATAGAATACCTCCCACTTAAAATCAAGAATGAGTCGGACCCGTAAAATTTATTTCTTAATCTACGACAGCGCCATTATGACGTATTTAGCATTATCATTTAGATGTCATTATGACCTTCATAATAGCACTCAGTGCCATTATGAATTCATAATAACATCCAAATGTTAAGATACAAAAACAAAAAGAACGTCGATGCAAACTATTTATTTGTTATTATTACTTAGAAAAACGGATTGCATTTATTTATTGTAAACGTCCGAAGGGACACTTTCGGATTCAGAATTTCCCATATCTAAATTATTTTTGGCCAACACTTTGCATACAATAGAAAATTAGACGGCAATAATAACGTTGTCAAAATCGAAATTGAAACAATTAAAAATGCGGTTACCATGATATCGACTAATATGGACACCTGAAAATTTTAAAAATTACGAAAACGTTATCTGAAGTATCAATGAAATTTAGACGAATAAAATCTATTTTCACTGTCGTAGATTAAATTTTGAATGGTACACGTTCGATATGACTACTAGTATCATTAATAACTATAATGAAACATTGTAATTTTTACAATCTACCATCAATAATTATAGAAATTTTTCATAAATCATTCCCTATACCTATATTTAGATGACTATAGATGGTCACAAAGTCGAACAGGTTGGGTAATACATATACTTGGGCTTGGGCCACAACATCAGACTGGGAAAACAAAATCAAACATCAGAAATATCCCAAAAAATAAGACCTGGGCAGCATTCGGCAGACTCGGCTATACTCTGAAATCTCAAACAATGCCAATCAACCTTAAGAGGAAAGTGTATGAAGCTTGCATTCTACCCGTGGCAACATACAGACTAGAGACCATATCTCTAACAAAGAGGAGTGCAGATGGGCTCCGAACAACTCAGAGAGCCATGGAGCGGGTCATGCTGGGGATCAGCCTCATCAGAGATCACGTAAGGAATGATGAGATTCGAAGAAGAACAGGTGTTACAGACATCTTAAGAAAAGTGGCGAAACTTAAATGGCGATGGGCAAAATAATACCCGAGGATAACAAAAAGAGAAAGGCCGGAAGACCACCAACACGATGGCGAGACGACATACAAAGAACAGCAGGGAGAAACTGGGTTCAGGTGGCTTTAAATAGAAAAACATGGAAACAACTGGAAGAGGCCTACATCCAAGAGTGGATGAACATGGGCTAGGAAAGAAGAAAAAGAAGAAGACCGTTCTTTAATCGTTTAGGAAATATTAACATTATAATGCTGGTACGGACCACTGATATATTTCTGGACTGGAGCAACGTTCTGAACTCAAGCCGCAATCTTTAAAGCATTGATACGGACAATTTGCTTATAATATTTGAGACGTCAAAAAATGTCAGTGAATGTTATTCAAATTTGAATTTTTCTCTGCTGATATTACATCCAAAATGTGTCTCGCTGAAGATGAACGCATAGAAATTTTGATTATGTTAGGTTGTGGGGATAATAGTAGAAGTCATAGAGAAGTCCGTGATATGTTTAATGAAAAATAACCAAATCGCTTGTCTATTATATAATCATAAGTTATATCACAAGAGGTGAATATTTTTTTGAATATTTTTTGACATTTTTGTGCAAAATTTATGTCAAAAATTCGCGAGACAAAAATTCTTTAAAAATATCCCGACAGCGAAGCTGGAGGGATATTTTTTTAAAAGAATTTTTGTCGAGGGCAATTTTTATAGAAATTTTGCGGAAAAATGTCAAAAAATATTCTAAATAAAATATTTACCTCGAGTGGTATATGTTGAGATTATACCTATACCAAAAAAAAAAGAAAAAATACAACGAAATGCAAGATTTTTAAAATGATTTATGTAGCTACTATGGAGGACTTGAGGTAGGAGGCCGATCGCAATGCATTGGATTCGGTCCCAAATTAGCATCGGTAATTCAGCTTTACGAGTCGCTGTAAGATGGCGCGCGTGTTCGAAGTGGGCTATCAAATAATGGTTTCTTATGGACGCAATAACTATTTTTATTTAAATTAGTTCTTTAAGGAACAAATAAGGACTTTTATATGAATTTACACTTACTTTGTTATACTTATTAGTAAACTCGGCCTGTATAAAGTTCCAACGATGCTTGGTTTTTAAAATACAAGGTATTAAACATTCTAGCTATACCTTTGGAGCTAGAGACTTATTTGGCTGCGTTTTCTCTCTGAAAAAGATCCTGTCTTACACCCCGACACAAAGCAAACTCTACTTTTATAAATTGTACCATTATTTATTATAAATATGGAAATTAATTACAATACAACGTTATTTGTCTTGTCTTGCCTTCAAACATTATTTGTTATTTCGAAAAATAAAATGTCAATTGTCAAAAGTAAAAGCACAGAAAAATAAAGGGTTTAAGTAAAAGTTAAAAACTATGGAGGATCTAGTTTTCCATATTAAAAACGAAGAAGAAGAAGACAACATCAGCCCACTTCGGACGCGAGAGCCATCTATCGGCCAATAGCGAACTAACCAAAAAACCGGGACAGAATTTGAAAATGCTGCCATTGTCGATCGGTCTCCTACCCTATAGTTCTCCATAGTAGCTACTAGAAAAACGGACAAAACGAAACAAAACCTAAACAATTGACAAAGTAATAAAACTAACAGAAAATTAGTTATAAGTATTATTGTTAAACACACAGTTATTATAATAAACAGTAGTGGCTTGCTGGTGTTGCTGGAAACTCTTCGAGCTGCAAGAGACTGGAGCTTCGTGTTGGTCCAACCCATTAGTTGGAGGGTGACCTCCTAAACCTTGAATAGTGTTTTCGTGATGAGTTTTGTCCATTTCTTTTAGAATTTCTAGCCATACGTGCTTTTTGGAATTCAGGATCTTTAAAAGGATCAAATTTAATGTTGTATTTATTGAAGTACCTTTCTTGAAGCAGTTGGGCTGTTTGGTTCCACATTGTCTTGATAATCCCTTCCTTGTAGTCAGAACCATCTTTTTTGTTCATATTAAAACTCCAGTCTTCCAATATAGCGGCAAGCTGTATTATAGTTGTATTTTTGGTCAATATATACTGCCGTGTTTCGCAGAATTTCTCGAATTGGGTCCATATATACTTTTTTGTTTTTGTTGTATTTTCTGGGATAGTCTTTTCAGCGTTTTTTCTTATATTTTCGACTGAAACATTACCGAATCGGCAAGATTCCATTTTAAAAAAAATGTGACATGAATCTGACAACATCAAAAACTTGATTTGTTGAAAGGGATTTTTGTTATTATAGAAACGGTCTATAGCAACCATCAAATATTTTAAACTTGTTATGATGTTGTTATGCATTGGCATTGTTGTGGCAGGTGGCCCGGGGTATATCCACTTATGCGGGGTATATTCAGTATAATATGCATCTGATTGGTCGCAAAACAGCGTTTAATTGGTCAGAATCGGATTGAGGTATATAATCAATGTCATGTCATCAATGTGTCTAGGGTAGTAAGTGGAGAATTTCCCTTACTGTTTAAGATAGTTTTAAAAGTGGTCGTTTATCTAAAAAAAGGCATTTAAAAAAAATTAATTTGACGGGTCCGAGCGATTCTTGATTAAGTGGGAGGTATTCTCTATAAAAGGCTGAGACGACAAAAATAAATAGAATATAAATATTAATATTCTATTTCTGCCATAATGCCATAATCTGGAATAATTTTTATTCTTCTAATTAAAAAAATTATGGAGAAAGACTTTGTGCTTTTTTGACTTTCCTATTTAAAAAAAATAATGTTTAAAATACATTCTTGCGATCCTTTTCTCGAGATGAAATACATTTTTTGTTTCTAGTGTCTCCGTTTTTATGTCGTTCAATTTTATAGCCCTGACTGACGGTATAGCCATTGGATACTGCTCTTTTATAGCCCGAATAAATGAAATTACACAATTAAAGATTTAAATTGTAGCAAAATGTATTGATTTTTAGTGGCTAATACGACAGCCAATAAAAAAATACTTTCTTCTTGCAATGAATCAAAAGGCATGATTTTTTGATAAATTATTGGGTATGTATTTCGATTCTAAAATAGAAATTTACAATTCAGCCATCGATCTCTACGGGTACTATGGTCTGTGCATTTGATCCATTTGATCTTGAAAAAGTTAACAGAAACACAATTGAAGATAAATTCATCATTTATCACATTGGTCAATCTACTGACCAAAGAATTAGATTTATCTCCATCCTTGACCAATATTTTTTGACAAAAAAAATCGGTTTAAACAATAAAAAGCTTTTGAAATTTCATAAATAATTGAGTTTGATACATCCAAGGTTTAAATAAAAACTTTTTCACAACTCCTAGAAAAATAATAGGTTCATAGAAAAATTTAAAAAGTCGAACAAAGATACCCAATGAGTTGAAAAGCCTGGTGCTAATTTATATTCATGACGTATAGGATAATATGCTCAGTTAAAAAGCAAACGAGGGAAACAAAGTAAAAACGAAAATCAAGGTGAAGCAAAACTTTTTTCGACTGCAAAATAACAAAAAGTTTGAAACTAGAATTCAGAGATATGTGAGAAATTTACGTAGTCTTGCCAGCGAGTTATGTACACTATTTTCTGAGACACCAGAACAAAAAACGACTTAAAAAAACATTTCTATTATATCGACGGGAATTATAGAACCCGGTGCGACATCTTGCGTCCCAGACAAAACCTTTTTCGAATTTCTATTATAACTATATGAAAAAATTATCTTTCATTCACCCTCCGCTACACGTGGACATGAACATAAAAATTGTAATTTTATTTTTCTAAAATGTGTGATTACATTGCTAATTTCAGCATATTATTTAAATTACCCTCTCGAGGGGTTACTGGGCTTTAACCCCCAGTACCCCAAAAACCATATTTCAACAATTTTGACATTATGACTTCAACAAATGACAATTCTTATCTTTATACTGTCTTACAGCTTACAGATATATCAATAATTTTACAAAAAATTTAAAAAATCCTCGACACCTTCTCTTTAGAAGGCCTTTTCTTCTTCCTCATTTTATTTGGTTGTTTAGACTTCCTTTACATGCTCATTATGGTTTAACTCTCCTCAACCTTTTTTATATATAGGGTATTCATTTGAAAACTTCCCACCTCGATTTTCCTGCTTTAAAATGAAAATGTGGAAAATCGCTCGGACCCGTCGATTTTTATTTCGAGGGGGACATATTTTGCGTATATTGTCAATCTTGTTACTTCAAGCCCCTAGGAGGGAGGGGGGGGGGGGGGGGGTAAGATCTAAATCTTAAATGAATACCCCTATTTTATATAATTTTTTTGGATTCTGCATAAAATTCTGAAATTTTTTTAATAAAAGCATTATTAGTCTATACTTAACAATTTCCGAGACATTTACTCTTGAAAAATGACATTTTTGAAATTTGACAGCGTCTAGCTTTCTAACTGTACGACTTAGAGCAAAACGGCTTACATGTCCCTATCTTCGATTTTTATTATCTTTCCAATAGTGTGAACGTTCGGTTAAACCGGATGTAAAAAATATAGTACTTATAATGCTTTTATCAATAAATGTTCAGAATTTTATGCAGAATCCAAAAAAATTATATAAAATAGGGGTATCCATTTAAGATTTAGATCTTACCCCCCCCCCCCCTCCCTCCTAGGGGCTTGAAGTAACAAGATTGACAATATACGCAAAAGATGTCCCCCTCGAAATAAAAATCGACGGGTCCGAGCGATTTTCCACATTTTCATTTTAAAGCAGGAAAATCAAGGTGGGAAGTTTTCAAATGAACACTCTGTAGTGTGAACAAATCTTACTCCGGTTTATTAAACTCGTCGAAACACACACGTGCATTTCCAACAGGGAACAGAAGCGTTTCATGAAAAATAATGGACTCTGCTTTCATAGAATAAATTGCTGTAACAACAGAGCAAGTGAAGGTTCAAGACATATTAAGGCAGAACAGAGGCGTCCTCAGTTATGGCTGTTTCTGAATTCTGTACAGGCACTAGCTCGAATTTTAGTACATTAAGACGGTTGATGGAATTACATGTATTGGATTTTTGCCTGCAGTGCTGTTATTATGATTATTTACCTCATCCATTATAAAAGCAGGTTGATTTTCACCTGATTATTCAGCGATAATCTCCCGCTCTCCGGTAAAAATCACCCTTGTCAAAAGTGAAAGTCTCACCCGTCAAAACTGAAAATCGCACTTGTCAACAGTTAAAATCACACGTCTGTAACAACAGGGTTTTGATTGTCGTGGTGATGTTTGATGATTATCTAGATAACGAACAATGGCGTTTTTGGTTGTTACTATGGACAACAAATAAAATACAAACAAACGCCAGCAGCGAAAATTGGCTCTGTTTCTTCAAACTCCACCCCTCAGCATTCTGTTATACAGTATACTAATTGTGTGTTTAATTGCAATACATTAAATTGTGCAACATAAATCGTTAGTTTTTTATTTGGTAAATAATCTTCAAAATACATTTCGGGATTGGGAAATAATCAGAAAATCATTCTAAGATTTTTTGCCATTAGGAAATCGCTCTCGGGCCAGCCCTCGAGCGATTTCCACGGCAAAAAATCTTCGGAATGATTTTCGATAATTTCCCCATCCCTTAATATATTACTACAGATAGTCTATAGCCTATTAACCTAATAAAATTAATAAGTGATAATTTTTCTGTCAAAAATGAAGTGTATTATTTTTTATGGCAAACGTCACTCAGAATAAAATCAAAATACATTTTGTTGCTAACTTATAATTTTTATTGAGAATTGGTCGTAGGTCTCATCATCCCATCATATTAAAAGAAACTCAAATTTATGAAATTTTCTTACCGAATCTCCCACGCAGCAGAATTAATTCCCGATAATTTTTTTATCGGTTTCACTCATGGTTTTGTTGATAGAAAATTTTCCTCGTCTTCGACTCGGAATTTCGGAAATTCGTGACCTTGAAAAAAATTATCGGTAATAATTCTGCTGCTAGGGAGATTATAAATGATAATTTTGTTAGTTCCTATTAACTTAATGAAATTAATAACTGATAATTTTTCTGTTAAAAATGAAGAGCTTAATATCTATTGGCAAAAGTCACTCAGAATAAAATCAAAATACATTTTGTCGCTAACTTACAATTTTTATTGAAACTAACCAATTTGCTTTACATATCGAACACCGGGGCTAAAAGAGACACATCAAAAATTTAACTAAACTCATCGGAAATATGTTTTTTAAGTTTCATTTGAAACTATGTAGACATGTAATTTCAGTTGTTATGGTTGAAAACGAATTAATGTTTGTGTGTAATGTTTCTGAAATTTTAGTAATAAACCTTAGTTACTAAAATCAACTTCTATTGTAAAAAAAATAGTGCGTCATATTTAACTAAACTCATCGGAAATATGTTTTTTAAAGTTTTATTTGAATTTAAAACTATAAAGACATTGGATTTCAGATAACAAATTTGTTATTTAATGTTTCTCACATTTTAGTAATAAAAATGAGTTACTAACGGCTAAAATGAACTTCATTTCTAAAACTCTAATTAGTTACATAACGCCGCCGGAAATATGTTTTTGTAGCATTTTAGCAAAAAAATTACAATAAGAAAAAACTCCAATTTATGAATTTTTCTTACCGAATCTCCCACAGAGCAGAATTAATTCCTGAAAATTTCACACCTGTACTTTTTAACCAATAAGATACCTTCATTATGACTAGTTACCATGGCAACTAAAAGAATTTCCGGAAATTTTTTCGAGGCGCCACGATATTTAAGTGGAAATTTTTTTACAGTTGAAAAGGTAAACATATGATCTACAACCATTAAATAATGTACATATACCTGTGAATAATGTAAAATATCTGAATTATGTAACATTATTATTTATTATTCGCTATAACGTTTCATTAAACAGAAAACACAAATTTGTTTAATTATTATGCATTAACAATTTATATTTCAACAAACGTCGGATGTACAAACATAAGATTTAAATGTTGCTTGACTTCTAACCCATCCTCTCTTCTTAATGGTGAATAGGAAGGTGACGAATTAATTAGATGTCTATATAACCTATAATAATTAAATTTATTTCGTTTCATTATTAGTTTAAAATGTCAAGTTTGATTAATAATTTTTTTTCCAAATTATGGTGTGAAGTGGTGTGAAATTTTCTTACCGAATCCCACGCGAGCTTAAATTATTCCTGGAAATTTTTAAGCTCTTGTTAAGCGAGTGAAAATATTTTTCTCGGTTTCACTGATGTTTTTGTTGATAGAAAATTTCCCTCGTCTTCGACTGGGGATAATTTTTTATCAACACAAACATTCCTGAAATTATCAGTAATAATTCTGCTGCTAGGGAGATTATAAGTAAATATTTTCGAAAACTAGCTATAGGGTAGGTACATAAAATATTTTTCAAACCATATTATTAAAGGATTTTCCAATAAGAACGTTATGATTTTCGCATGAAATAAAATAAAAACCACTTCAGACAACCAAGGTTTTTAAATTTTTATAGCTATTATATACTATTATGTTATGGCAGAGTCCATTACATTATGTTATAAACAACACATCGTTTAAGTGTCCACCTTGACTTGGTGTACACGAGCGAATTCGATGAATCCAACTATCCCTTAATTTGATATATCGGGCGTAATGTCAGAAATGTAATGTTTGATGTTCAACATTAATGCATCAAGAGTTCGTGGTCTGTTTGCATAGACCAGAGATTTAAAATAACCCCACAAAAAGTAATCCAAATGAATTAAATCACAACTTTTTGGAGGCCAGACAATAATTGCATTCCATGAAATTATCCTTTTATCAAACTTTTCTTGTAATACGGTGCGAGCAACAATTATTTGTATCAAAGAGGGCTTGGATTAAAAAACGTAGGGCTTGGTTTAGATCACAATGATATGGGGACAATATCTAACCAAATCTTGGTTAACATTTTGTCAAATTTATATTATGACATGATACGCCAAACTAATGAGTAATAAAATAAGTAGACAAATACAAATTTATTTTTGTTGTTTACAAAATTAACAAAGTAAGAATGTACAGAAGAAAAAGAAAAATAATTACATAAATTGCTGAAATTGGCCACCGCCCATGCTCCAAGCATAAATTCCTGCAGTAATTCCTGCGTCTTTCAAAATCCGCGGCTTGTGTTTCTTGGAATACTTGCACTTTATAAGGAAATAAATTTAGCTGCTTCTTAAGAATAGTCCTGCATGTTTTGGGATAGGCGTCTTATACAATTTATTGGCGTATTTTGCATTATTTCACGAACGTTTACAACAAGTTTTTCTATTCTTACAGATGGTCTTCCTGCTCCTTTTTCGTGTTGTATAGAACCCGTTTCCCTAAACACAGCCACGGTTCTTTTCAGGCAATGATCAAAATCCCCAGCAATAAAAGCAACGTTAGGAAAATGTTCGTGAAAATCATCCATGCACAAACCCGGATTGTATTGCCACTCACCATTTACTCTACCCCGTTTCAAAAATACGTTTCAACCATGAATGTTTTGTGCTGTTCCGTAAAGCCCATTGTGTAGATTGTTCAAGAAATTGGAAAAATTCGCGATGGATCAAATTACTTGTAACGACTGTCAAAGAAGACGGAATAACTGATTGATTGTTAATTCAGGTAGTTACTGACACCCAACAGGTATTAAGCTCTACGGCTAAGCATTACGTCCTTAGATGCAAGACCTTCTTTGATGCAAATAATTTTTTGCTCGCACGGTAGGTATGTCTGTAGTGGTGTATTATTCATTGTAACTGCATCTAGTACATCATTTGAAAAAAAAATGGTCCGATGATGCCAGTATGTCATAAATCACACCATACAGTTACCTTTTACAGATACAATAGCTTGCAGTGAATCTGTTGTAGAGTGGTTTCAGAACAATGTCCAAAATTTTGCTGGTTACCAATGCTATTATATCCACTTAATCAAAAATTAACTATATCTGGAAGAATAAGGTATAGAAATCATATTATATTTGCCGTAGGTACACTCGTTTTTTAAAAATAGTTTACATACTTGTAAATTTCAAGCAGCAATTGCAAGATGAAAATTTAATCTGAATAAATGTCGGAACATATTACAAAGTTTCTGCGCCTTTTGAATTATATAAGGGAAATTTTAACTAAACTTTCCATAACCTTTGAAACTACCTCTTGTAAAGTACAAAATCTGTTTCTAACTTTAAATCTCTACCAAACACAATTACATTTTTATGCATAATGTATATTTTTGTGCAATGAACTGTAATGCGGATTTTATTTTACAAATTATAGTTTTAAGCGACGGTACGTCATGGTCATGATGGTGGATAATAATTAACATTTTTGATAACAATTTTTGATAGCTTTGTTGTAAACCTTTATTAATTATAACTTCGCAAACTAACCCTTCCTTGGACCTGTCAACTTTACAAACTTAACAAATATTTCTGTCATTAAAATTTGTTTTTGTGTAATTTTTGTTTTCACAGTTTATTTAATCTTTTGATATTTTTGTCAATATTATAATTACTTATACGTGTATTATATATTTTGTCTGATAGTGTTACGACAGAATTTTTTACACTTTGGCTTTTGACCAATCCGAAACTGTCTTGATAGTTTGCCAATTTAGCGAAAATAACACCAGACAGGGCAGATCCTAGGGTGTCGGCCGCCCGCGTGCAAAGACCTATTATGCCGCCCCTCTAAAGAATTTTTCCTATTTTGAGTAATACTTAACGTTGACGTTATAAACTCATCTACATGTACATAAGAGTAAAAAGTTAAACATTAATCAACATGCAAACTACAAATAAAATTTTCCGGGAAAGACTTTATTTTTGGGCCAGCTAATATGTTATATTAGCGACACCTTTTTTTCTTTTTACTTTAACAAAATAATAAACCAACAAAAATATTACTTTTGAAACAAAAATAGACATTTTATAATAAGAAATGTAAAACAACAGTATATTTACCAGAAAATATAAAATAATAAAAAGTACCTACTAAAGCATAAATCTCGCGAAACGAAAAGTATATAAATCAGTACTTCCTCGAAGAATACCTAATAATTAACTATAAAATATTTTTTCTGCCTTTCTGAGAAGCAAATTTGTCAATAATTGCGGTGAGATCAATTTTTTCAGAGATTTCGGATTCAATAGAGATGATGGTCAAATCTAAAAGTCCTTCTTGTGTCATATTATTTCTCAAGTAATTTTTAATAATTTTTAATTTACTGAAACTTCTTTCACCTGAAGCTACAGAAACAGGTAAGGTTAAAAAAATCCTTATTGCTAGAGCAAAATTTGGAAAACAGGGAATGAGATAATTTTTGTCTAAAATTTTCAATATCTTAATTGGCTGTTTTTTACCTGGAAAACTATCTTTAAATGAAGTTATTTTATTAAAGAGTTGTATACCGTCTATATCTTTCACAATATTTCCTTCCTCCTGTACCTGTAACTTAATATCTAAGTCCATGCAGGCTTTCATGAGGTCATCATTAGAAATGGTGTGAAACTCATACAGCAGAATATTGAATAGCACTCAGATAATAAGGTAAATCTTTCATTTATCGAAGAGATCGCGTAATCAAGAACTGCAAAATAGAAAGCAATCTTGAATTGCAGGAAGGGATTTAAAACTGGTTCATCACTGCCCTCGTAATCAAATAAACGAACTTTTTTTCTGAGCTTCGAGATGGGAAATTCGGGAGCAATACCTAAATCTCTAGCAAGTGTTGTTGCTGAATCGACAAATATTTTAAAATTATCGTCAGATCTTTGGGTAACTAAATATTTTTTAAGATTATAAATATTTTTATTTCGAGAAATTCGTAAAAAGTTTTGCTTGATTGGCACAACTATCTGCGGCCTATGGCCGCCCGCGTGCGGTGCACGCGCTGCACACCTGCTAGGATCGGCCCTGACACCAGAGGTTGGCATTTCCATTGGCCTGGTGTAAATATTCAATGTACATTTTGACATTTCTTATATGAAGTTGAGTTACGATTGACGAACGACAACTCGCGAAATGTAACGAATGTCAAATATT
The DNA here is from genome assembly GCA_963969555.1 of Polydrusus pterygomalis. Classification (NCBI taxonomy): domain Eukaryota; kingdom Metazoa; phylum Arthropoda; class Insecta; order Coleoptera; family Curculionidae; genus Polydrusus; species Polydrusus pterygomalis. The sequence goes on along the minus strand of OZ018381.1, from coordinate 41,617,029 downwards.
TCGGATCTTCTCTTATCTTACCACCGCTCACTGGCAAAGAGGAGCTTTGCTAGTTGCTCTTAAATCGCTACTATTTATTACAGCAACGGAGAGAAACCGACTGGGCATGCGCATTTAATTATTTGATACTACGTCAAGGAACTTAACTTGACTTTTAAAATTCAGTGCCCCAAACCACCTTTCCGAAAAATATTCTTTCTCTACATTTACGAAAAAGAATCTCATATTTCAATCTGTTTTTTATTTTTACAGATTTTATAACATGATGCCTAAAATACCTAATTTCTGTACATGAAATAACGTCTCATTTTTTACTATCAAGACATGTTTTTGTTAAGCTAACCTTTTTGACATCTTCTTTTTAGAAGTACTTTTTCTACCTCTACGTCCCCCTTTTTTGTTTGGTGGTTCTAAACCTAGACCATTTCTGACTGAATTTTCCACATACTACGTATGTTTTAACTTGTCTTTATTTCTAATGTCTTCACATAATGTAATTTTAATAATCGAATTTTTGACACCACAAAAGCTCCATTAAGGTTTTATGCCTACCACCTATCATTTTTCTTTTGCTAAAAACATCAGCAATATATTTTCTGTCTCCTGGTGATGAACGTTTCTGCGTTCGAAACATGTAGAGAACTTTAAACTAAGAATATTTTATTCTATTAAATTTTGTGGAGGAAGACTTTGTGTTTTTCTTTCTTTTTCATACTTTCAACTCCACTTTAAGTATGGACTATTTCTTCAAATTAACTTTTTATTATTTTCGTATTGTTATGATTGATTTTTCATCACTTTTATGCGTTAGTGTGGTTATGTGAACTTTTTTTTTATAAAAAAATAAATTGTCTCCACGCATTTTTTTTGGATAATTTGTGCTTTTTGACTTAGATTTGGGGATTGAACTCTTTGCAGCATATTATAAAAATATTACAAAATACCTAATTGAACCCGAAAATAATATACGGACCTAAATTATTTTTGACCTTTTTTTTAAATGTAAAAGTCATATAATTACCAAGCGTGGATTTCTTTTTAGTTTTACTGCTACGAACTGGTACCGAGAGGACTGCACTTGATAATAAGGTCAAATCTGAAAATTTGAAAAGTAGGTAAGTACTTCTCAAACACTTTTCTTTTGTAATATTTTTTATTAGTTGGCAGTAAATGTATGTTTCTAAGGGACATTTTTTTTAAATAATACAATTGAATCCTCTTTTCGAAAGAGTATACTTTATGACAAACCTTTTATATAAAATTGTGTTTAATATTTCTAAAAGGCTTTGTAAGCATCTGCCAAACATATTATTATCGGCTTCCAGGACGTTCAAATAATAATCTGTTTGCTTGCCAACAACGAAGTTGTGTGGCAATTTTTTTTGCTTTAGATGGCAGGATATTTGGTACACATATTATTTTGCCAAGAATGTTTTATGAAACGATTGTTTTTATGTGTTTTTACCAGCGAAGTATCCGAATAGTGATTTTGGGGTACAAGTAATAGTTATTTTGTGTATATTGGCTTCGTTGGTACAGCGGTCAGGAACCGTCAGCAAATTAACAGAACATGCGAACGTATTTTAAAAGCGTCCGCACACGACAAATCCCAAACCGCTGACAAAAAAAATCCGGCACTCGCAGAAGCCAAATAGCGAGGGGCAAACCACCCCCCATTATATGTACACCAAAATTCCCCTTTTGTCATAAATACCCCTTAAATACCCATAAATACCACATAAATACCCATAAATTCCCATAAATACCTCTTAAATACCCTTAAATACCCATAAATACCCCTTAAATGACCATAAATACCTTAATTTCCCATTAAATTCCCTACATTGTACACCAAAATTGTAATGATTTTATTCTTTGACAGGTGTCAACTTTTGAAAGGAGAATTTTTTGCGTATTTTTCTTGAACTCTCCGCGTCGAATACCATACGACCATATTATATTTTGTTTCGTCAATATCGCACTTTTTTTTTATACTTGACAGCTGTCAAATTTTGGCAGGAGAATTTTTTGCGTATTTTTCCCGTATTCCTTGGGTCACTATCTATACGACCTGCTATTTTTCTTGACAGATATCGAAAATTTTCAAATTTGACATTTTGACAGGTTTTTTATATACCGCTTGTCAATAACATTTTGACAGATCTGAGATATACGTTTTGTGGTATACCACTACCATAGCCACCATACCAAATTTCGTCAAAATCGGATACACTATAGCAAAGCTAGAGCGAAAATAAAATCTAGAAAAATCGTATTGTAAGAAATGCAGCTCGCACGGTACATACGATTTTCACCAAACCATTTTTTTCATATTTCTCTTTCCGCAGGGACGACGATCTATGGTATGGCATTTCTGGGAAAATAAAAAAAATTTACATTGGCAGATGTAAAATTTGGACAGTGGAATTTTTTGCTTATTTTTCCCGAAATCTCCGCCCTAGAAGGAATCCGCCTATAATTTTTTAAATTTTTTTTAAGACCACTTTTATGCTCGTTTCAGCTCGTTCGCGTTATGGTGAAAAGTTGTAATGAGCCCACAAAACATCCCCATTAGAACATCAAGTGAAATGACGACAGATGGCGATAAGATGCACTACCAGGTTTCTGCCTAATCAAAATAGATGGCGCCACACGTAAATGGATTAATCTGAATTCTATCGGCTATCCCTCGGGCTATCCTATCGTATGTTCTATACGTTCTTGAAAATTCGCAGGCGTGACACCATTTGGCGCATGCGTAGAACTCGTTATACCGGGTGTCCACGGAAGGTGGCTCGGCCCTCTAACTTTTTTGTTTTTCAAGATAATGAAATACAATTCTGGTGATTTGTATACGACATAAAACTTCATTTTTTGACAGGTGACTCAACATTATGGAACTTCCGGTTTAACCGAAAGTGACATAAACTTTCGATTTTTAAATGGGACACCTGGTATATTTTTACTTTTTTTGACTCTATATGACATTCTTAATACAACGATGTGTCACTTGTCACTTTTTGTCACCAAGAAAATATTTTTTTTTTCCAAATTTTATTTAAGTTTTAGCTAGAGGGATATGAATACCTTAAAATCACTTCATTCAGTTCTTTAATCTTGGGAAAAATACAATTTTACTATTTTTGGTCCAATGCCATGTGCTGCGTAAAATTTAATCTGTAAAGTTTTGTATAACTCATTTTTTTTAAATGGCAACATGGTGGCTCGTCGGGTTAAGAAAAAAGAGGATTTTATTGCGATTGTTTTGATACCATACACTATTAGGTTTTAGAAAAGCTGCCATTAAAAAACTTTAAAAAGTTAACTTAGAACTTTCCTAAAATGAAACATTTCTTGATAATAAATTTAGATTTAAATGCATCACGTAGCCTGTGACCAGCAAAACTGATAAAACAAAATCATGCCTTGAAGAAAATTGAAATGCCAACAGCTTCTGCCAAAGTAAATTAGTTTGTTGTTTAAAAAGAATGGAAAATAATAGATTTACAAGGAGTAAAAAAATATCTAGTGTTTGGAGAACGTAGAAATAATTCAACCGATGCTGCACGACTTTACGCACAAATATATTTTAATCGGCGTCATCCAACCCGGCACTATTAGGTACCCAAAACTGGTTCCGAAAATACGAAATGAGCCTGACAATAATAACATATCAACTTTTTCACTCCTTGTAAAACTATTATTTTCCATGTTTTTAAAACAACAAACTAATTTACTTTGGCAGAAGCTGTTGGCATTTCAATTTTCTTTAAGGCATGATTTTGTTTTATCAGTTTTGCTGGTCACAGGCTACTTAATGCATTTAAATCTAAATTTATTCTCAAAAGATGTTTCATTTTAGGAAAGTTCTAAGTTACCTTTTTAAAGTTTTTTAATGGCAGCTTTTCTAAAACCTAAAAGTGTATGGTATCAAAATAATCGTAATAAAATCCTCTTTTTTTTAATCCGACGAGTCATCATGTTGCCATTTAAAAAAAATGACCGGCAGTTCCATAATGTTGAGTCACCTGTCAAAAAATTCAGTTTTATGTCGTATACAAATCACCCGAATTTTATTTCATAATCTTGAAAAACAAAAAAGTTAGAGGGGCGAGCCACCTTCCGTGGACACCCGGTATAATAATACATTCCTCTTAAATGGCCATAAGTACCCCTTAAATACCCATAAATACCCATAAATACCCCATAAATACCCTTAAATTCCCATAAATTCCCATAAATACCCATAAATACCCCTTAAATACCCTTAAATACCCATAAATAACCCTTAAATGACCATAAATACCTTAATTTTCCATTAAATTTCCTATACAGGGTGTTACAAATTCGAGTGTATGCATGGGCATCTCGTAAACTGTAAGAGATACAAGGTCGGTTAAATTGAGGCAAAGTTGTGTAGTGTGTTGCTAAACAAAATGTCGTTTCGGAATTTGAATAATTCCGTATACTTCCGGAGATATCCGGAAAACACCGAATTCTCACAAAAACGTTTTTATTGGTTCCTGACTTTATTTGAGAAGATATTTTGAAATGAACGTCACATCGGCACAGCCACTTTTTCTCCTCTACAAAATGACGTTATTGAATTTAAAATCCGACGTTTCGTTTCCGAGCAACCACCATCAAGTTAATTTTTTTAAATACGACCCTGGATTTTTTCCCTTTGAATCGTGACCTTTGGACCTCCTTAAAGCAATGACGGCTTAACATTGTCAAAAAATTAATTGGATTTATGAAAAATAAGGTCCTGAATCTACTTTGTCTATCTATCTTTGTCTAACACATTACTTTTGCTATCCTAATGAAAGATATCACATATTACTATACAAAATGAAACCGTTATTTTATTTAAGATATGGCACATAATTAACCTAGTCCAACACTACATTTAACGTTACAATAAATGATAAATAATTTATAAACTAGATCTCAATAATAAGCATATCTGATCTACCGAAAATCTTGAGGCTAATTGTGACGCAAATGTTCAAAGATATTCCCCTGTACCGTAACAGAAGAAGCATTTCTAGGTCGGTTTTAAAAATTCATCAAAAAATTAACGATTGCATTAAGTACGGTACAGGGGAATATCTTTGAACATTTGCGTCGCAATTAGCCTCAAGATTTTCGGTAGATCAGATACCTATGCTTACTATTGAGATCTAGTTTATAAATTATTTATCATTTATTGTAATGTTAAATGTAGTGTTGGACTAGTTTAATTATGTGCCATATCTTAGATAAAATAAAGGTTTCATTTTGTATAGTAATATGTGATATCTTTCATTAGGATAGCAAAAGTAATGTGTTAGACAAAGATATATAGATAAAGTAGATTCAGGACCTTATTTTTCATAGATCGAATTAATTTTTTTACAATGTTAAGCCGTCATTGCTTTAAGGAGGTCCAAAGGTCACGATTCAAAGGGAAAAAAATCCAGGGTCGTATTTAAAAAAATTAAGTTGATGCTGGTTGCTCGGAAACGAAACGTCGGATTTTAAATTTAATAACGTCATTTTGTAGAGGGGAAAAAGTGGCTGTGCCGATGTGACGTTCATTTCAAAATATCTTCCCAAATAAGGTCAGGAACAAATAAAAACGTTTTTGTGAGAATTCGGTGTTTTCCGGATATCTCCGGAAGTATACGGAATTATTCAAATTCCGAAACGACATTTTGTTTAGCAACACACTACACAACTTTGCCTCAATTTAACCGACCTTGTATCTCTTACAGTTTACGAGATCTCCATGAATACACTAGAATTTGTAACACCCTGTATTGTACACCAAAATTCCTAGGTGAAATCCCTCTCGCCAAATAGTAATGTAAACGCAAAGCAAAAAAATTGTGTGTGCTCAAGACCACACGACAGAAGTGAAAACTTTAACAAGGTTAATTCAGTGCCCACAAAAAAAGTGCTAAACGCGCCTAATGAAGTTTTCACTTCAAAAATAACATAAACTTGAAATACGGAATAATTTTACTGCATACGAAAAAAGATATTTCCTAAAATTGAACAACCCTTGAATTTTTACATCTTCAACAGAAGTCAGAGATCATAATAAATTAGGTCCACGGAATAAGCAATTACGGTAAAACTAATTACCTTACTTCACCCTACGTAAATATATAATTTAAAAAATGCCAGAACATACCTGAGACGCAACAAGTGTCGCACACTGTTTCCACGTCGACTGATGCGGCGCATGCTCTTTCATATAACGTTTACGAAAAACAGACCGGAAGGTCAGGGTCAGTTCGGATTGAATATAGGAGTCGAATTCGAGCGTAACACAGCCGAACCTGACGCTGACGCGTGACGGCTCAGTTTAATTCAGTGCCCACAAAAAGTGCTAAACGCGCCTAAAGAAGTTTTCACTTCAAAAATTTCTAACCAGTTCGCAACCAGTTAAAAAACACGCATGCGTAGAGAAAAATTGAAAATCGGTTGACAATTGCTTGCAGGAACGAAGCTATGGTCACCAAAGGATCCTTTTTGTTCACCTGCACCCCTTCCCCGCACAGTTCCTCTCGGTGGTACGGTAGTAGACAACAGTGGCGCGCAACCTGACTGAAGCTGTCCTGCCAGGCGAGAGGGTGCTTGCGTTTGCGGGACGACGGGCTGGGAGTAGAAAGAACTAGTTTAATAATTTAGAGGGTCAGAATTCAACACATAGAACATATAAAAACTAGAGCTTGCAATTCCCGAGATCCCGAAATCCCGGTATCCCGTTGAAAATCCAATACCGAAAAATTCCGGAATGGGGGAGTCAATCATCAAAGTATTTGATGCATTTCAATTGAAATGCGTTGAAGATGAGGGAAAGTTTCTATCAACAAAAACATGAGTGAAACCGAAAAAAAAAATTATCGGGAATTAATAGGGAACTTTCCAATTTTTTTTTCAATAATATGATTTAGTTAGGCCTAAAAAAAATATTCCCCAATTATTACTCCTTACAAATCAGTAATAACTTGGTAAAAATTCTTTAAAGTTTCGCGCGTGTCAAAAGCATTGCAAACGACCTTTTGAGCGCGCCAAGCCCGATGACGTCACGAAGTATGAATTTTCCGTCATCCGTCATCCTGACCTGTGGCCGAGCTACCGAGTTTGCATTTGGATTGCCGTGTGTTCTTGGTATTGCATTGTTGTTTTAAGGTGGAATTCTCAACGTCGTTCAATTTATTGTCAATCTATAACCTATTTCGTGAATGTCACACACGAATTATACTTCTTGACGTCACGACCCGTTTTTACCCGCTTGGGATAATTTGAATTTTGGGGCAGTTTTAAATCTTTCTAGCGGTCTTTTGGGACGAAATATGTTGTTTTTTTTTTTGCTGCCATATGTTTTATGACAATATATACTTATGATTTATAGAATTTTTTCACCATTTAAAATTTTTGTCAAGTTCCCTATTCTGCTGCGTGGGAGATTCAGTAAGAAAATTTCATAACTTGGAGTTTTTTCTTATTGTAATTGCACATATTTCCGGCGGCTTTAGTTAATTGTAACTAATTAGAGTTTTAGAAATGAAGTTCATTTTAGCCGTTAGTAACTCATTTTTATTACTAAAATGTAAGAAACATTAAATAACAAATCGATGGTTAAGGTGCAAAACCTCGTAAGTCGGTTTTTATAAATTTTACAGGAGAAGCGAAAAACGAATTGAGAAATTTGAAAAATTATTTTAAACAAAATTAGATGATTTGCTGAACCATTTTCTGTGGATATACAATAATATACATACTTTTTGAAAATTTTTGTTAATTAAGAAAATCTACTTACGAGGTTTTAACTTTAAATATTTAAACTTGGAAAACTTAGAAAACTAGGTAACTCTAGTACCAAAACCTCTTATGTCGAATTAAGAGATTTCTGAATTTAAGTACTGTCTGGCAAATTAATTTTACGAGGTTTTGGCAGATGGCGCCAGGGGTCCGTAAAATTAATTAAAATTAATAATGGACTTACGAGATTTTGTAACCTTAAAGAATATAATAATAATAATAATAATAATAAGTTTATTTAAAAATTTAATAATATAATAAATATGTTTATGTTGTCTTCAATAAACTTATTCTTCAATCCCCTGAAGCTGAGCTTGTTAGGGGCAAATCTTATTTTTTGTTTTAGTATGTAAAATCATAAATCATAAATATGCATTAAAAATCAATTTTTTTAAAGTAAAAATGTTAATTTATAGTATAAACGCAGCTTTTTTGAAGAAATATATTACCTATAATAAAATTATTAATTTATAATTTTTAAGTAAAAAATATTACTCCTATAAATTATTCAGAACAATATATTTTTGTGTTTATCGAAAACGAGGTTTTGCACCTTAACCATCGAAATTTGTTACCTGAAATCCAATGTCTTTATAGTTTTAAATTCAAATAAAACTTTAAAAAACATATTTACTAGGAATTTAGTTTATATGACATTTTTACAATAGAAGTTAATTTTACCAAAATTTCAGTAACATTAATTCGTTTTCAACCATAACATCTGAAATTACATGTCTACATAGTTTCTAATGAAACTTAAAAAAATACATTTCCGATGAGTTGTAAATCAAATTGGTTAGTATCAATAGAAATTATAAGTTAGCAACAAAATGTATTTTGATTTTATTCTGAGTGACTTTTGCCAGTAGATATAAAGCACTTCATTTTTGACAGAAAACTTATCACTTATTAATTTCATTAAGTTAAAATGAACTAACAAAATTATCGCCATAAACTCCCGTTGCTATAAGCAACATAAACAAAAAGGAGCCTTCTAATTGGTTGAAAGTAAATTAATGCAATTTTCAGTAAAAAATTCAAAATTTTAAAAACTGAAATCGTAGAAATTTTTATTTTTGCTTTCTCTGTGCGGTATGTTAAAAATCAAAATTTATTGCTACCTTAATACGTTCTTTGAATAAAAATAAAAATAAACATTTTGATAACCGTCGATAAACCGATATACGCCAACTGCTACTAGCTACTACTAAAACACATCTAAAATAACGTACGTGGTTATTGCTACAATAAAAGCATTCTTGAATATATTGTTGTGGATTCTTCAATTATTGCTTTCTTTGCCCCTTTAACATGACGCGTCGCTGTAATAATTTCTGGTTTCTTTTTAATCGTATATTGTGAAGACGAGACTGAATGGCGACACCAAAGCGGAACGGGGTAATGGAGTTGTTCCAAGAATGGCCCAGATAGCACAGATACATTTTGAGTGTTATTTTCGTTTCCACTAAGCTGAAATATTTAAAATTGGAAGCATTAAAGGCGATTTGACGTATCGCTTGCTGTCGTTAAATTAACACATTTCACAGATGAAACAGTATCGTACCTTCGTGATGAACAAGGTCTGTTTCAATTTTTTTAAAACTTTTATATGTCAAAATACTATCGGAATTATGCACACATGTATAAATAGTTTACTGCGGTATGCTTCCATAAGGTCATTTGGTCCATGACCTCCCTCAATTATTCTCTTCTTATGTAGTAGTAGTAGTAATTGAGGGGAGGTTCCGAAACCTGGCAAGTATACCAACGGCGATCCTTCTTACCTACCCCAGAGTTTTCCCCCAGTCACTCTAACCGCCTTGGCCCTCGCTAAAACGTCCTGACCACCTTATGAAGGCAAGTATGTCGCTCCAGGCCAGGGCCGTGATTTCTTCCTTTTGGAGAGCCGTCGATCCCAGCACCTGATGCCTGAGTCTTCCCAGGGCCTCACAGGTGCCCAGAAAATGCAGCGGGTATCTTCCTCCTCCAGGCGTCCGGCACAGATTGGGTCCTCTTCGACACCAATCAGTGTCAGGTGCTTCCTCAGTTTGCAGTGTCCTGTCAGTATCCCAATTAAGGGATTTAGGACACATCGTCTTATGTTTAAAATCCATTCTGGCTTAGCCTTGCTCACCTTGCACCCTTGGAACCGTACGCCATTGCTCCTGCGTTCAGCTCATTCGTTTAGTGCAGATCTTACCTGCTTTTTAGTTATTCCTATAGGCTCTCGTCCCAGAAATGGGGTCTCAGCTCCACGTCTGGCAAGATCATCCGTCGTCTCGTTGCCCTGAACCCCTTCTCTTTTTATGTAACTAAATATCTATTAAATATTAGTAAATTATCCTATAGCCAGACTTCATTTGTTTCGGTTATATTGCCATTATCTCTAACTTTAGAGGAGGAGCAAGGGATACTTATCCCTCGTATTTTACGAGAATTTTATAAACACGGCAGCAGTCACGCTCTACCAAGTAAACTATACACCGCTTAGTATACATCCCCGCAGTATATAGAGTCCAGGCGAGCCTTAACCACGGCTCTCTGTTTCCTCTACCAGACATATTTTAATGCGCAAGCGTGCAAGAGAGAAATAAACGCATGCTACTACTGCAAGGAATGACAAAGACAAGGAATCTGTTGCGGCTAGAAGCCAAATAAAATTTCCATAAAGTTCCGATGAACGTTGCCATTTTGCAGAAACGTGTGGGAAGAAGAACCTAGGAGTTATATGCGGGAGCAGGTCTTAGTTTATTTCCTAGGAAAATTTGTTGGCTCTAGTAAGAGCTCAACCGATTTTTGCAGTAAGGAGGATTGTATAATCTATATTCAAATATTTATTGTCAGCTCATAATTATAGTAGTTTGTTTATGAGCATCTCCTATAGTAGCTAGTTCACGCATTTTACCACCATGTATAAATATATTATGTCTTATATTAGGTTTAACTTAATTAACTCCATGTTTAAAGAGGTAACTAGGGCGCCTGATTAAACACATGTTTATTTCAAGCTACAACTTTAATTATGAGTTGCTTGGTAATATTTAATTAGAAGCCGAAATTTCATGCAGCAATTTGTGACGTCGATTTTAATTTTACCTGGAAAGCCTTAATCACAAGTCTTATACGAAACCGATAAATTCCTTCGTAAATCATAGAATAATTAAACTACATCAAGGCTTCAGGCCAAATACGGTGTGTTATGGAAATGACTTTATATTTAAATGGGAGGCACCTTGCTTGGTTTCGTTTTACTAATCTAATCTTTAGAGTTTAAAAGTAATATATAATTAAAGAAAGAAAATATTGTGGCATATCGGACAATCATCTTCTAAGTAATATATAATATTTACTATACTACAGTCTCAAAATAATTGGCAAAACTGTTCAAACCACCATTAACAGTGTGCGGAAAAATAATTAACAATGATTCGCCCACTTTTAAGCTAAATAAAAACATCCCTAACTGCTTGATAAGATTGTGCATAAATAGGTCATTACATGTTGCCAAGTTTTAATACATGTCACTGAAATTTCCATAAAATTTACCGAAATCGCCATGTCATTAAGGCAAGTACCTTTCACGCTACGGTACCTGTTTTACTTAATTTGGCAACACAGGTGGGAAAACCCACGTTTAGAGGCGCTCGCTCGCTTTCTTATCGCATCTAATCAACGTTCAGTGTCGTAGACAAGTTTTAACCGAGAGGATATTAGCAATTCAGTTTTATTATTTTTGTGCTTTATTCAAAACAGCAAATATTATAATGCAGGCGAGTTATTCAAGTGGTAGTAACCAACAAGTTAAGAAACGACGTCATTTAAAACCTGGCGAGCGTGTAATGTTAAAAAATGTGTATGAGGGAATTCTAAGTACACATAGTGGAATATCATTTACTGATGCAGCAGAACTTTGTGCCACATTGACTAAGACATCTTGCCGTACTGTTTATAGAACTATCAAGGAAAACAGGAATACTAAAGTGCCCGATCAGAAGGAGACAAGAGGACGGAAAAAGATTTTTATTGATCAGCAAACAAAGTTAGCCATTCGCCGAAAAGTGCATGCATTTTTTTTTCGAAATGAACCTCCGAATTAAAAAAAAATTTCTTCCGAAATTGAAAAGGATGAAAATATGCCAAAAATTTCACGAATATTTCTAATGCGTACACTACGAGAATTGAATTTTTGATTCTTAAAACGAAATCGCAAAAGTATTTTGGTGGAAAAGGAAGAAATCGTATTGTGGCGTAGAAAGTATCTAGAAGAAATGCAACAATATCGCTGTGCAGGGAAACTAATTTACTTTACGGACGAGACATGGTTAAATGAAGGACATACTGTGAATTACATTTGGCAAGATCTCAACATTAAAGATGCGCGTAACGCCTTTATCAATGAACTGTCCACTGGATTAAAAGCTCCTTCAGGAAAAGGTCGTCGGTTAATTATAACCCACATCGGGAGTGATTCTGGTTTTCTTGAAGGTGGGTTAAACGTGTTTGAATCTCGTAAAACCGGTGATTATCATGAGGATATGAACTCGAAAGTGTTTGAAGATTGGTTTAAATCCATCTTACCGCGTATTGAACGTGGGTCGGTAATCGTGATGGACAATGCACCATACCACAGCCGTCGGGTGGAAGCTTTGCCAACTTCTGCGTGGCGAAAAGGAAAGATTGTTCACTGGCTCGAAAAAAAAAATTCCATTTGGCGAAAAAATGCTAAAAGTCCAGTTGCTCGATCTTGCAAGACTTCACAAAAAAAATATACGAAATATGTAGTGGATGAAATGGCTCGTGAACGAGGTGTTACAATATTACGTTTACCGCCTTACCATTGTGAACTAAATCCAATCGAGCTTATATGGGGGACGTACGCGTTGAAGTCATGGTGGAACCTATTATTATAAATCCTGCGGATGACAGCAGTAGCGACAGTAATGAAATGTTTTCATCATCAGATAGTGAATAATCGCTGTAATGGTAATAATGCATTTAAAATTGTAACGTATATAATAGTATGTCATCATAACACTTTTAAATGTCGGGGTGGAATATAATTTGTCAAAGTATTACCAAAAGTAGTGTTCATTAAGTAACAATAATTAGGTTTTGCCCTTAATCCACTATTACATCTTTCTATTATTATGTAGTACAATAAAATAATTTATGAAAATAGCTTATACCGTTGCTTTATTATTCGTCTTGGATTTTATACCTGCGTAATATAGTTTCTCTAATTATTACTGCATTAGATCACCGAATGTAAAAGCTTCATTTATTTTTCAGTTTAATTTATTAGATACACCTAGTAAATGTAAATTATTATATAATGTAAATGTATAATATAATAATAAACAAGAAATTCATATATTTTTAGATTTATTATTGTTTAAAATGACACGCCTCTGGAATATAGTAATATATAGGAATATAGTAAAATAGTAATAGAAAAAAGAAAAGCACAAAGTCTTTCTCCACAATTGTTTATTCAAAAAACTAGGCAAACCTAGAATGATTCATAATAGAATTGAATCGACATGTTTCGAGTGTAGAAATACTCATCATCGGGAAACAAGGTGAATGGTACAAAGCTGATGTTATTAGCAGTAGAGAAAATAACAAGTGAGACTATATAATGGAGCTTTCAATGGTAAACACGAGGAGTGAAAAAAACTTTTTATAGTCAAAAGACAGAAAAGATTTCAGCACACTGAAAAGTCAAGGACCAGTGCAAAGCCACTGTGGGTGGGGAATGAAGAGAAAAAAGAAAAATTAGGGAGTTTTTTAAAAAAACTTTGTAAAAGTCATCTTTAAGTGTACGTAATAAAAGATCTTTAGTTTAATTAAACTATGTCGGAGACATGTGAAGGTGGTCAAATAAGAGGAAAAAAAAAGAAAAAAAATTGTTTTTCGTAAAAGTTATTTAGATGCTTTCATTTAGCTTGAAATAAAATACTGTTGGGGTACCAGGCTTGTTACGGCCCAGTTACCCCAGCAGGAGTCAAAATTAACATATTGTGTGTAAAAGTAGGTTTTAAGAAATTTAAAAAAAAAAATTTAAACAAAGAAAAAAGGGGGAAAACGGGTACTAGTACTACTAGTAATATTTCACACATAAATACGAAACGAATAGTGCAACGAGCAATAAAAACTTAAATTTCTACAGTCGTTTATGGAAAAAAACAAGGTTTATTAATTATCCAGTTAAAACAACATTACACTACTATCTTTAAAACATATTACATACATTTGTTACCAAAAAAAGACAGATAAACAAAATAGACACTCGTTTTTAGAAGTCTGACCTATTTTTGCACTTGCGTGCATTCTGTTCCGCCACCTGCAGGCAACTAGCGTTTCCGTTTTGTTCCTTGAATACTCAAAAAGGGTCTATCTTACTTTTATTATTCTAAAATTCTATTTGTGTATACATATGCAACCCTAAAAACATGATTCAAATTTAAAGGCAACGGCACGAACCGCGAAGGGCACGGTAGTCGTTTGTTTTGGTTTGAATTCGGTTCCAGTGACCCATGCGTATTTGTTAGGTAATATAAGTACTATTATTTTGGTCTTGTGCGAGTTGAGTGTCAGCAACACTGTGCTAGAACTGCCAGGTTGGAATTTTAGAAACACTTTTAAAAATTGTTTCAAAAGAGAAAGAAATAATTTAAAAAAACACCAAAGAAATTAAAAAAAAAAAATATGGGTACCTACCAATTATAAGTTCTATTGGGTATTATGTATGGTACCTGCTGTTGTTTTGACAGCGAATTTATAACAATTTAATTATGCTAAAAAATATATTAGATGAGGTATATCTCGAGTTTGTACACTATTTATAGCAAATAAACCTCTTTCGACATGAAATATGTTTCTGCATTATAGTTTTCACCCGGTATATGGTCAACTTAGTGTCTAATACAACATAATATTTAACCCATACTGTCCAGCTTAATAACTTCTCGAAAGGTACATCGTTTTTTAATAAATACAATCATATTTCCTACGCTGTAACTATAATCTACTTTAAAAAAGTAATTAAACTTTTACCTACCTAATGGATGCAGAACAAAAGAGTAATTAAAGTTATAAATGACTTAAAACTTTATAAGATTTAGAAGTAACAAAGCAATTTAAAACTTATAACTCATCTCCATGCATGGTTCTGATGTGGGATGTCTAGATTTACTTGGTTTAGAATGAGCATACCTTATAAAATATATTAAATCAAATTCAGCATTAATAAATCTTAGTACCGTATATTTTATATTTTCCACCTTTAATCTAGTAGGTGGCATTTTAAACGTTATGTTTTATTTAATATGCAATGAAAGTAAACGAGTAACGTTATCATTTTAAAAATTTGATAGCAGGCATAATTGACTGAGCTTTTTAAAATATTATATTTTCACGTTCGATTCACTTCCGGTTATATCGGAAGTTATGGCCAACTTGGTTATTTCAAATAGAATACCCTACTTATATAGTTTATATAAATGAGCATTTTCGGATACCTTATTAAAACCTAAGAAGCTTTTATTATTAATAAGCAATACCTATCTCTAACCGTTTTTGAGATATGAATTTTTGATGCAAAACATAACGAGGAGAAAGTTCAGTAACCTTGAAAACAATAAAGCTAAACATTTAAGATATAGATCTTTAGATTTTATGACTTAGGTTTCGTTTTTTAATAAAGACACAGAATATATAGCTACGCAACGCACTGTCTTTTGTATTGGAATATCTTTACGAGCAGCCATAACCAAAGCAACTCCACAGATAGCGGCACAATATACTGAGTCAAGCGGCCCTCAATACACCGTAGTGCCATTCCAGCGAAATCAACTCCAATACAAAAGGCAGTTACACTGGTAATAATCGAAAAGTAGACAAAGTCAATAAAACCACGAAGTGCACCATACTATAGTGTAGGAAACGCGTTCCCGCTTGACTTTTGCAAGATGGCTTTTAGTACAATGTGCCGCTATCTGTGAAGTTGCTTGGGGTTTGGCTGCCCGTAGAATCCTAATAAGGACGAAAGGGCCGTCGTGGTCTACCCGCCTCATGGTATCCATTATGCTTGGGTCCCTGATGAGTATGCCAATACAAAAAATTCACAGATCTTGCATCTTACGCAAGTATCATAGGCGTATTGAAAATATACCTACCACATACAGTGGCGAGAAGGAAACCATTATGTCACAGCACAGATTACTCCTATCTGTGAAATCTGTGAGTATGTACCGTGCCGCTATCACGCGTTGTTATGACGGCATGGATGCTCCGATTTAGTTTGAAATAATAATTCAATTATTATACTTAGAAATGTGTAAATTATACTTTGAAATGTGTAAATTTGACTGTTTTGTTAAAATAAAAAATATAGGATAATCTGTATATTAGTACATATTGAAGAGAGCTCAAAACCACGTTTTTAAAAATAGCGACAAAATTATTTCTTTAGCTATACACAGCCATTTACCTGCTGGTTCTTGTACTCTTTGTTCATGAAATGTCTAAATCTTAAGTCGGCTATGAAATGTTTTGGATTGGTATATCTATTCTCCCCCGACTTTCTGTGTAATACGCCAAGACCGCCGCGCTATTTCGCTTTGTTTCAGCGACATTCACTGTTTATTTTTTCCAATTTTATCGAAATTGAAACAATCAAAAATGCGGTTACCATGATATCGACTAATATGGACACCTGCAAATTTTAAAAATTACGAAAACGTTATTAGATATCAATGAAATTTAGACGAATAAAATCTATTTGCACTGTCGTAGATTAAATTTTAAATGATACACGTTCGATATGAACTTTGTTAATGAAACTTGTGCAAAAAGTTTAACGTTGCACACGTTTCATTATAGTGTTCATCGAACTAGTATCATTAATAATATCTACTAACTGTTCTCTCTCCAGGCCATATTATCTTAATATCAACAAATATAATAATAAATGCCGAAACACAAAACAAAACAATATTAATACTCAGCAGATGATGTCATCGATCCTGTGCTGCTCGGATGTTTGTTTAGACTTCACCGCCGTGTTATTTATGTGCATGTCGCATGCCGCGTTCATTTTTCATGAAATAGATCCGTATATACGCACTCAGTAGTATTTTCAATACTAAAAAGTTACACACTTGTTGGCCGATATATGTTGCTTTTAATAAGGAATACTATTTGTAAACTTTTCCTTACATTAGAATCGTCTCTTGTAAATTTAGACGCACAATATTTTAAATTACCAAAAAAGAAACGAGAAATGCTTTCCAAGCTCGCACCGAGCCGACGCGACCTTTATTAGATTCTATTTTATTTTAATTTCAAAAAGCAAAGGGACGCTAAAAATATTTTTGAAGTGTCACGCGATTTTAATGGGCTTTCTTTTAAGTGTCCAGAAAACAAATTTAAGAAAATCAGAAAAGAAGGAAAGGGAGAATAATGGCTGTTTTCAAAAGGGAAATCGTTAATGGGTTATTGAGGTTAATGGTTGAAGCACGTCTTTGGACCTTTGAATCAATGAGAATGTTTTCAAAGACCTTACTTAGTATTCTGTTAAACTGTGAATAGAATACCATTGGGACCTTTCCAGACGGTGCGATTCATAGATATACTTATACCGTGCGAACAAAAATGATTTGCATCAAAGAGGGCCTTGCATCTAAGGACGTAATGCTTAGCCGTAGAGCTTAATACCTGTTGGGTGTCAGTAACTACCTGAATTAACAATCAATCAGTTATTCCGTCATCTTTGATAATCGTTACGTTGCAAGTAATTTGATTCATCGCTAATTTTTCCAATTTCTTGAACAATTCACACAATGGGCTTTACGGAACAGCACAAAACATTCATGGTTGAAGCGTATTTGCGAAATGGGGTTAGAGTAAATGGTGAGTGGTAATACAATCCGGGTTTGTGCATGGACGATTTTCACGAACATTTTCCTAACGTTGCTTTTATTGCTGGGGATTTTTATCATTGCCTGAGAAGAACCGTGGCTGTGTTTAGGGAAACAGGTTCTATACAACACAAAAAGGGGGCTGGAAGACCATCTGTAAGAACAGAAGAACTTGTTGCAAACGTTCGTGAAATAATGCAAAACACGACAGATTGATCAGTTTTCGATCAGACATTGAATTCCCACCTAGATCACCCTGTTTAACGGTTCTGGATTACTTCGTTTTTCCTCATTTAAAGAACACTATTTTTAAAACACCAGTTGCAAATTTGGAACAATTACAAGAAAGGATTATCCAAGAATGTGGTAACATTTCTCCAGAGATGCTGGTCAACACTTTCGAAAATATGAAGAGACGTGTGAATTTATGCTTGGAGCATGGCGGTGGCCAATTTCAGCAATTTATGTAGTTATTTTTCTTTTTCTTTCTGTATATTCTTACTTTGTTAATTTTGTAAGCAACAAAAATAAAATAGTTTGGCATAAAATAGTGGCATAATATGAATTTGACAAAATTTTAACCTAGATTTGGTTAGATATATCGTCCCCATATCATTGTGATCTAAACCAAGTCCTAAGTTTTTTAATCCAAGCCCTCTTTGATGCAAATAATTTTTGCTCGCACGGTAAAATAATTAACACACATATTATGTAAAATTTAATCCTAAACATTATTTATTTTTAAAATTGTTTTTCTACACAGACCAGTGTTTTCATTTCTATAGAGAAAAATTGTATTAAAAGGATGAAGTAAATGAACGCAATTTTTCTTCTTGATTCTTTTTCCAAGCCTCTCTTAAAAGCGAGATCGTGCAGAGAGCTTTTTTTGCACGACACTTGAAAGCAGAAAATGTCTGTATATTTCCATGGAGAATAAAGAAAACTCTATAGAGCTGTTATATTTTATATTACTCAGAAAACAGTAAAGGTTTTTGCTATTACTTGTAAAGATATATAATAATAAATATAGTCTTGAAACGAATATGTAAAAGGTCTATTCTGTGTAGAATTAATTATTTCTTACCTAAATGGGATGTTTTTCTATTTTATTTTTATCTACTTCAATATTATTTTATATTTTGAAAATAATTCCAAATTTATTTTCAAGTAAAATGTGTATAGCATCCAAAAATAATATTTTTAATTCAATACCATAATATCTATCAACAATCTTGACTTGTGTGTATTGGTGCGAGTCCGTATCTGAGTTTCCTAAAACATTAAAAGTTTTTTTTCAATTAAAACTGTGTGCACTCCAAAGATGGGTATTTGGCTGCTTTTTGGAGAAAACCAAAAATAAAAGAAATATTGATAAGAAATTGAAATGGCGAATGCTGCTCTAGTATTTGCTATTAAAGTAAAAATAAAAACTCAATCCTTTTATCCACATCTGTTCCATATTCCGTGACAAATATTATTACTATTAAATTGTTGACTCTAAATATGCCGTCCTTTTACATTTATTGCATTTATCAAACAGAAAATATTGTGCGCAAACTAATTATAAACTCATAAATCATCTACGCTGTTGACATGAAACTTATTTTCAAAATAATTACCAAAAAAATAAAGCAATCATATAATAAGCATTGGGTAAATATTTTAAAATTAAAGCGTAAAAATATAAGCTTGTTTCCTGTTTTACTAGCCAATAAAATAACATTTATCAAAATAAAACGTCATGTTTTGGGACACTCTTATGAATAATGCAAAAGGGTTATGTTAAAATGGAACGTTTTTCAGAAATTTACTTTACATTGTTTTTTTCACCACACAGAAAAAAAAATGTCATGGTATCAACCGTATATCCATCGATTCAATGATAATCTTAATGTTGTTAAGAAATTGAAAATAAGGCCGATTTTAATAATAGAACTTGTGTTGGTTTTTAATGATTGCCAAATAGAGTGAATAAAAATTTGAAATTTGGTACTTATTTATAACTTTAAAAATAGCCAATAAAAAACTGGGGTTGCATTGAAAAAAATTATCGATATCGTCTTATCTTTAATTTGGGACACACTGTATTAATTTTCTTTTTATAAAAAAGACCAAACTTTAAATGTTAATACCGCCGTTAAAGCATTAAAAAAAACAAACTGAATTGTATAACTCATGGATGTTACCCATTATACAAAGAAATTTTATTATGGATGTTACCTACCCCATTGAAACAATACATTTTGTCATTGAATTCTTTATTAATTAATCCTTTTAATATCTTTATTGGTTCTTCAATAATTTATTTATCCATTATTGTTCCTAAATTTAAACTGATGGGTAAATGGTTGGGTATAATGGTATCTAATTTTCTTAAGAACAGTAGAAAAAGTTTCCTTTACAATTAGTCAATAAATTTATCTGCCGACGCGTGCTAAAGATGGTAAACTAAAATGTTTTCCTCGTTTATTACTTTCTCAAGCTGAATTGAAGAGTAATTCTAAAACAGTAAAATAATCGAGGGTATGAAATTATTATTATCTATGCTACTTAGAACCAAGATGATGAAAACGAGGACAACCAAAAACTCTGTGTAGGAGTTGTTGGGGCAACACCATTTTAAAGTAATTAATTTTATATTCGGGACACATTTCGGATAAGTTTTAGAGTTTAGCCTTTAAAATTTTGTTGCAGAAAAGTTTTTTAAATGGAAAGTTATATCTTTTATCCACATTAAAAAGCACTTTTCGAAATAAAACCTTTCGCAGAGTTGCAGTTCTATACTTGTGCATTTTCGGGGGTAATTACACGAGTGCTTAAAAATTTTCTGAAAATATTTATGGAGGAGTGTAATTTATGGAGAAAATTACTCGAATTAACAAAACTTAAATGCAATAATGTATTATATATTTTACTTTAATCATTATTCATATCATATTGTAATTGAAGAGTGGAAATAAGAAAGGGCCTAAGTGCCATTTATGTAAAAAATTAGATTTTTATTGAAAAAGGTTCTAAATGCCATGCTTTATAGCCTAAGAAAGGTCATAAGTGCCAGATGTAAAATATGGAGCTAGGGCATGCATTTACAGGTGGCGGCACCCGTATGTACGCAAGTATTTTCCTTAGAAAAGTCCTAAGTCCGGCCAGTCTGCCAGTACGGCGTGATTATTCGAACAGTAAAGAACACCTGTTTATGTTCAAAATCAGTTTGTTATATCGTTTGGAATTTTTGGAACGTTTTTATAAAAACTTACTTGGAATTCATGAAACAGAGACCTAAAAAGTGTTTTTTTTTTAAATCGATTTACTAGAAAGACATAAGGCACTTAGGCCTTTTCCTGTTTTTTGTTTATAAAACTGTTTCTATTTAAGCAAAAAATGATTTTTTAAAACTTTTTTCTTAAAAAAAGCTGTTTGGCTTTGTATTTAACACTATTGTTGCTTACTTGATTAATAAAGTTTAAATACAACAAAATAATTTTGATTTTATTTCTATTTTCTTGATTATCTCAACTTTTTCTTTTTGACACTTAGTCCCTTTCTTATTTCAACTCTTTAATTATTAATATGAGAATTTGACTCGCAATTTGAAGAATGTCAGACTGACATATTATTCCAATAATGGCGTTGTAAAGAGGTAACTATGGTTTTGTGTTCAATAGCTAGAGGGGTTGTTTTCGATAGCTAGGGGTATTGTTTTCGGGGGTAAGTGCACAAGTGCATCAAAATTACCGATAATTTTTGAATGAAATGTGTTTTTTTATAATTGCAAGAGTTTGTTTTCATATTTTCGCGAAAAAGCCCGACTCCGCAGGAGGAGGGCATTTTCGTAAAATATGAAAACAAACGATTGCAATTTGTAAAAAAAACACATTGAATAAAAAAATTATCTGGTTATTTTTATGCACGAGTTTAATTTATTTGAATATTTCCCAAATTAATTAAGAACTCGAATCAAGTAAATTTAACTATTTTATTTACCAGAAAATACTAACAATAAAATTAAAATGCTTAAAAATTACAAGAAAATATTCGTTGACATTGACTTTTTTGTCTGCTGTCACTCAATAAGATGACGTTAATTGTCAGAATATTACATTTTTTGACGTTTGTTAACAATAAAATCCCGCTTTGACGTTTCGTCAACAATATAAACTTGCGATGCAATTTTCGATTTCTGGCAGTGCTGTTTTCGCTGTAATTTTGCGAAAATTGCATTTCTCTTATGGGAACTTTAACATATGAGGGAAATATTCGCTGTAATTTTGCGAAAATTGCATTTCTCTTATGGGAACTTTAACATATGAGGGAAATATTCGCTGTAATTTTGCGAAAATTGCATTTCTCTTATGGGAACTTTAACATATGAGGGAAATATTCGATGTAATCAATCGAAAACAACACCTCTAGCTAAATGCATGGGGGTAATTTTCACTAGAAGTATATTATTATATTTTTTTAATTTGACTTGGTTACTTAAATAGAGCATAATATGTATAATAAATTCAATATATAAAAGAATGACGCACCATATCATATTATAAAGACGTATGTATAGTCGAACCGGCCATTTCAGAAATAGCACTTGACAATATCTTGTTATCTGTTTACAATGTACGGGTAGAAGAAGAAGATTAATTCCTTTCGAATGTTATTGTGATGTCAAAATGTTCTGGTCTCATTCATGGTTTTAGTTTTTAATTTTTAAGAATCTTTTACATTTCTGTTATTAGTGGCACTTGGGCCCTTCGGTGCTGATGATGGTACCCTCTAGTACCGAAACATGTACCTACACCACATTAATCTGACCTTTTTAATAAATTTGTGGAAACGGCTGTGGTTTTTTTTCCATATATACTTGACAATATGTTGGCCATCAGTAAAAAACATATTTTTTCTAAATATTTATTTTAGAATTCTTTAAAAACGAAATTTTTAGTTTTTATTTTAACAATTTTTCCCATTTCATGTAAAATAATCCAGAACTGACATATTGCTTACGCTCTTTCCCAAATGATGAATTCAATTATAAGGGACTCAAAATTATAAGTGTTGATAGTTACATTTTGTAGTGTAAATGGGTTTTTGTATTTTATTAAGTGAACTATAGAAGACGAGAGGTGAGGTGCAGGACCTTGTATAGTGTAATATAAAACATGTATTTGTATATACCTATTTACCCTATAGTCAGTTTTCAAAAGTATTTATAAGTACAGCACAAGCATCAATCTGACAAATAGAAACAGGTGTTCAGAATACAGTCCATTAAAACAAATGAAATATCTTTTTCATCGCTGCATGCTAAAACAGTAAATTAAAAATATGCATAATAATTTTCAAATGCAAAAAATGAACGTGTTTGTTTCATTATACCGATGAAATATAATTAGCTACAAAAACATGTTTTGGAAAATCCGCTCATGAATAATGCAAAAGCTTTTGTTAAAATGAAATATTTTAGGTGGACTTATATGTACGGTTTGTTTCCAAAGTTGAAAAATATATTACTATGGATGAGACCCTACTTAGTTTACCTCTATAATATTAACAAGGTAGTTATATGTTACCGGTATAGTTATACTATTTAGGTTTTAACTTAAAACCTCAATATTATTTTTAAATATTATAACTTTTAACAGCTTTAAATATATTTACTATAGATGCATGAAATTCAACTTTTGAAATAATTTCTAACATTTACTAAGATGTAAACTCAAAGGTCTAAATCATACTATATATTTAAAATCAGATTTACATAGTGACTACATTATAAAAAAAACTAAGAATTCTTATACCAAAATTTAAACACCTTAAACAATTTTTTAATATAAAAGAATACTTTATTATTCTTTAGTACAAACCCATTTAAATTATGGAATACTAGGATGGGGAGGCATAAATAAGAATTATCTTCATAATATTGAAACTATTCAAAAATAGAAAAAAAATGGATATTAAACAAATATTTTCTTACATTATGTTAATATATATTTTGAAACATAAAAATAAAATAAATTATATTAATCACACACATGAAACTCGTCATAAAAATACTATTACATATAAAAATAGAGTAAACAAAAGAATAGCACACAAACATTTTTTAAACATCAGTCCATATATTTTTGATATGCTCAATTTAAATAATTAAATCATTAAATAATTTTAGAAATAAAATTAAAAATTGGATATTATCTAATCCAAGAGATATATTCAAGAACGTCATTAATAAATAATAAATATACCAAGCTATAATGAATAAAATAAATAAATATATATATTATATACATAACGTATTGTATCTTTGTATACTATAGTGATATAAACTATACCAATAAAATATTGTCATATTCGTTTTATATTATAATCTAGTTGTGCCTGAATTATGAAATATATTCTTGACAAAAATATTATAATATTTAACTCAAAAGAAGTATTTTACTTCTAAATTCGGAATTGATAGTTTATACAAAAAAAATTATATATTAGCATTAAATGTCAAATCAATAAGTGTAATGTAAGTACTAAAATCTAAAAACTTGAGAACAAAATTCCCTATTCTTTTTTTTTCTCTTCATTTTTCATTCTTTTAATTTAATAACCAAAATTTTAATACTTATTCTTCTACTAGTCTAGTGGATACATACACATTGATTATCTTTATTTCATAGCAAAAATGCCTGTGAAAAGTTTTACGATCAAGTGAATATTGCGAAAGGTAAGTAATACACAGAAATAAAAATTTCACTCTAGTTAGAGCAACTAGCTAAGTGCAGCTGCTTGAGCGAAAGTAGATCCTTTGTATGAATATCTTTGATTAATGGTACGTAAAGAATTTTTCTACAGATAAAGTTTTTTTTAATCTTTAATACACGATGATAATTTATGTACCTACGTTTTTTGTGGTTTAACCTAGTTATTCAGTGGTTTCTTAAATCATTATTAATTCATTTGGTAATCGTAGTTACGAAAAAAGTGGGTGTAAAAAGTCTGTTTGAGAATTTTGAATTATATATTATACAGTACAAATACTGTCGTATTGTTAACCCGTTTATTCAATGAAAAACTCTATTCTGTATTCCTCGAAATTAAACTTTATTTAACAAGTGATGCATTCGCGATTTAATTTTTTTATCAATATTTCGTTTTCTCCAAAAAGCGGTTACCTGTGTTTGGGTAACACGTACCTACAGTTTTAAGTTAAACAAAAATTTAATTAGGCACTAGCTTGCGGTGTGGCACACATAACCTCACTTTCGATGGGGGGGACAAACAAATCGTTTTGACATTAAAGTTAATGTGATTGTTTTGTTTTATTTTTCGAGTTTTGAGCAATTTTTTGAACTTTTTTGATATCTTTAGGGTTTGGACATTTATAACTGGTAAATCTAAGGGTTTTAAGACTGATTATTTACCTTAAATGTAGTTATAAGTAAGTCAGGGTAATAATCATAAAGTATTTTAGGATTCTAAAGTGTTAAAGGACTCTGGGTACAGTACCTACTTCTCCCAATGAGGTTCCTATGATACCGAAAAACATGATTATAAGTTACTTACTATTTAGGACAAGCCAAGAAACTAATCAGGACATTGGACCTAATTTCATGCAACAGGAATAAAAATTATTTTTTCAATTTTCAATTCAACTGAATAAAGTATGACCTACATTAGTTTACATATAACAGCGTTACAATTTTCTCAGGTATGACTCAACATTTTATAACAAAAATATCAAAATTATTTTATTTTATGTTAAATTTTAAAGTACATATATGTGCTCCCTATTATCTAATATTTTCCTTTCATCTATGATAAAAGGGCAACCATTTTTGTTCGTAATTTAATTTAAAACACGATAAAACAGAATCTTGCAGCATTTTTTCATAAAACCTTAAAGTTTTAAAAGCCTTTCGCAACATAAACTTTAGGTACATTTCTACTTTGAAATCTATCTCTTAATGATTTTGCTTAGATGGCAAAGCAAGATTTCTTCTCTTTTATTACTTTCTCAAGTCCAATTTAAATGCGATTTGCATTTAATGCACTTAATTAGTTTTTGTGGATTTAGTAATAAACTCTACTAAAACAGTAGTTTAAAAATAAGAAAGTTTTAAATTTTGTGTACAATTTGTTAATAAGGGATACAATATACAATACTTATTGTAGCATAGCAAGGTGAAGTTTAGCAGAGACCATGGCAATCTGCTATTCTTATATTATACAGGGTGTTTGGGAAGGAAAGGGCAATATTTTGGGAATGTGTTCAGAGGGTGAAAATAAGAGAAATAAACCCATATGTTTTAGTTCGATTCTCAACCATTTCTGAAATAATAGGTTCTAAAGTTTTTGTAAGTTCATTTTTATTTTAAAAGCGAATACCTAATTGCAGGTACTGCAGTACAAACTAACTTGAAGAATATTTTCAAAAACCCCTCCACCAACTTCAATACATTTTTCGGCACGTCTGTTAATCGCTCGGGTAGCACGTTGGATTGAGTGGGGATTGTTTCTTATAAAAGCTGCAGCATTGAAAAATTGATCGCGGAGTGCTTCTCTCGGTTCCACTCGTGTTTCATATACTAGTGATTTCATCCATCACCAAAAGCAATAATCAAGCGGGTTTAAGTCTGGTGACCTCGGTGGCCAAACTTGCGGACCACCTCTGCCAATCCAGCGATTAGGAAAACGATAATTCAAAAAAATTCGCACACGGAGACTAAAATGAGGTGGGGCTCCATCATGTTGGAAGTACATTCGTTGTCGAACATTTAACGGAACCTCATCCAAAGTGTGTATCAAATGGTCTTGCAAAAACCTTAAATATCCTTTTCCAGTAAGACGCCCATCCATTTCAAATGGACCAAACAACTGGTCGTTGAGCATTCCACACCAGACATTAATACTGAATCGATATTGAAAGTTTCGTTCAAATGTAGCATGAGGGTTTTCATCTGACCACCGAAGTTCATCGTGGCAATTATTAATTCCATCACGAGTGAACTGAGCTTCATCGAGTAAATAAAATGTATTTGTGCAGACCTCGATTTTGATGGATTCATTCACAAAATTGTACTCTTGAAGCAGGATCACTATCTAGAAGATGTTGAACGGGTTGAACGTGAAAAGGTTTTAAACCGTTTTTTCTAAGTAACTCACATACGGCTAGATGTGATGGTATATGAAGTTCATTTGCAACCCGTCTCGTACTTATACTTGAGTTCTCTGCGACAATATCCAGAACATTTTCTCCATTTTCCACATCTAGATCCTGCACTCTTTCAGAAACAATTCTCACGCTTGGAAACATTCCAGTTTCCTGAGCACTTGCAAATACTTTTTGAAAAACTCTTCTATTAGGAACTCTTCCATTTGGAAAACGACGTCGATATTCATTAACTGCGCGCATCGCACTACCGTTACAGTAACCATACACGAATAATATCATGTCGGCATACTCCTTGTGACTGAATGTGTGGGGCATTGTAAGTATGAAAATCATGGTTCAAGTCGATACGCTCAATATGAAGCTAACTGACAACTACTATGCATGCCAAAACTATGAATAAAAATAAGCCTCCTTCATTATTTCAATATAAAAAAAATTCAATACCGATTATTTCAGAAATGGTTGAGAATCGAACTAAAACATATGGGTTTAACTTGAAGAAGTAGTCCATGCTTTAAGTGGAGTGTATGTATAAAGGTAACGAAACAAGACACTCTAAGTCTTCCTCCACTGGTTTATTAATATAAATTTTTTAAATAAGGGTAAATTCTCTACATGTTTCGACTGTATAAACAGTCATCATCAGGAGAAGAGAATAAGGAAAAGAGAAATATCAGGTGCAAATAGTACGTACCGAGCTAAAGGATGATGGAGAGGACAAATAAAGTAATCGGAACAACGTCCACCGTAGTGGTATAACTAGCAAAAGGTCATTTGTGGGGAATTGGCAGACACAAGATATAGGTTGATGTAGCAGTAAGCTACTTGTCAAATTAGTGACAGCGCACCCTAAGTGTGGGTTTATTTCTCTTATTTTCATCCTACACATACACATTCCCAAAATATTGCCCTTTCCTTCCCAAACACCCTGTATATTTTTATTTGAATTATTAGAATTATTTTCCTAATATAATAAAACTTCTCAAAACGTTAGAAAGTTATTGTAACGAAAATAACATGCTTCGTTAAATAGTTTTATACTTTAATTTTTAGTATAAATTTTAGGTTATTTGTTACTTTAAATATCAAATTTTATTAAAGTTTCAACTTATAATTTGTAAGACGCTATTTCTTCAAACGTATATTAATGCTATTGTTTTAATTTCATGTTTTCGACACTTTTTTTATTAAATAATAATTAAACTGAATCAACTATTCAAAAAGGGTTTACGACATTTTCATTTATAATGGATTTTCAAATGAATATTTGAAAAAAAAATAGTGTTTATTCATTGCTATACCTTTTGGTCTTTAAATATTGCAACTGTATTAAAATTAGGGGAATTCATAAAGAGCTAATTATAAAGTCAGAATAACTTTTTATAAAATTTATTTTCAAAGCTTCTTTCAAGTAATTGAATTAAGTTTTCAAAAGCTGGCGAAGTTGCTCAAAGCAATTTCAGGGTATAAATATTGAAATCAAAGTTTATTAAGATTTGTTAACTTCATTTGCATAAATTATTTTCTTTTATATTCCTTACATCAGTGCTGTAGCCAATGGACAATCACTAGGGTAGATAGCACCCAGGCGTATATGTATTAGTCATAAAGGCAAAATTGCTTTTAAAAATCATTTCTTTCTATTTAAGTTTAAGCAAAGAATCTGTTAGATATCTCAGGAATTTCTACACGTTTGTATAACGGTGGTAGGTACTTTGATTGGCGCAAAATAGGAACCCCCATCTACATTTAAAAACAATTCAACAGGCCAAACTCACTTGCAAAAGATTCTCCTCATGCAGCCTATCCAAATAAAAAATCAATTGCAACTGACAATGACACGAGTGTATATACAATGTGACCAGTAAGTCCGCATCATATGGGATTTTTTTTATTAATAGCTTTATTCGAAGTTTGACTTTGGCATAAAGTAGATAAAAATTAAGCAAAAAAATTGTAGTCACGTGATTCGCATTATCTGTCAAATTTTAATTTTTTTCAAAAAATAATTCAAAAGTGAGGTTATTTCTGAAAATATCGAAAAAAGTTGTAGAAAAAAGTTTTTTTAAATGCAGTTTCTAGCCCACGTGCAAAAATTTCAGCTGCATATGATAATTTTGACTTTATACACACCACTAAAATTTATTTTCCACTTAACTTCTCTCACAGCTTTAAATAATTAAAATCTGACTTTGAGAAAAAATACAGGACTTTGACTTCTACCCTCAATAACTAATTATGTCCCTTCTGGAAACCAGTAGAACGACTTCGTATGCATACATGAAATTGTTTAAATTTACCGCTATTTTTATCGCCTAGATGCCTCATATATAAAAGATGAGCTCGACTACTTTGCATGCAGCACAGACAAACCGCAGTTTAAACCGGAATAAGGTTTCAACAATTTAACTCCGTACATGGGTAATATATACTATATACTTTACTGACGCGACTGCTCTAAACCGGAAGCAACTATGGAACAATTCTCCCTGATAGTAAGGCATTGTTAAGTAAAGTTACTTTCGGGAAAGTTGAGAAAGTTAAATTAATAGCGGAGTCAATTTGCTTGCTGGATCGAAATCATCCCGCAACCACCGAATGCCAAGAAATTTGCTCAAGGGTGTAGGCATAGAATATAAAGCGTAACTACATGATACTATTACTACAGAAAATAAACCCACGCGCATGGGGATAAATCCGTCTCTATCGCGCATCTGATGTCATTGGGAAGTAAATTTTCCCAGCAACAGTTCGTTTTATAGAAGATTTAATGGTTTTGTGTATTTTACATTACTAAAAACCGCTCCAGGACAATGCTTTTCCATACTAACCAGCACAGTAAATAGCTAACAACAAGCACATACTCTCCCTGAAATAGTGGGATCCTTATAGCCGTGAAGCATGGGCACGTGCACTGCACCAAAAACCTTACACCCACACAAACACCTTCACAGTAAGCTGTACACAAACAAAGTGGTAAGACAAAACCGAAACCTAGATACACCGGTACCTAGGTCTAGGTGAAGTACGAAGCAAAACACGCACTAAGCGTGCAAAGCGGAAATACTAAGGCGCTAAGGCGCGGAAACCGCAGGAACACGGGGAGTTTAGTTGGTAGGCAGTCCCATCAGGGTTGAATCCGACACTAGTCTTTAGAAGATTCTCCTCGAAAAAAAAAAAACAGCAGTATTTTTGTCTCCCAGTGACGTCATGCGCAACGTTGTATGAAATTGGATCGCCAAGGGGTTTATCTTCTTTAATAATAGTATCATGGCGTAGCTATACGTATAGGGTATCTCACAGTGACAGTCTATTAGAATATTTCGGATAGTAATTCTATTTGAATTCTACACATTTGGAAATTTGGGGTTCTCGGAGACGGTTTTCTTTAAGTAAAATAGCAGGGACAATACGCGACTTCCGGTTATACCGGAGGTTGTCTCAAACTTGCCTATTTAAAATAGAGCACTCTTTATATCACATCTTTTGTGTTCCTTTCTTCATTGCCAATAACTTTTATTAAAAGTTTTTGTACCCAACTCTATCCGTTTCTGAGAAAAAAAAACGTTCTGCTCAAATTTTGGTCTTTAACAGGGTGTCGCCAAAAATTGACTATCTTTTCAAACATAGGAGAGATAATAAATTGTAGGAAAATGAAATTTTAGATCCAGGGAAGTGTAAAAGTAACATAATAATAATATTAATAATAAAAGCCTTTATTCTCTATAACCAATATGTTACCATAATGTATGATGGGCGAGGTTCAGTTCGCCGTATCTACATTACTGCAACACGACATATTTTGATCTTCATCAAAAAATGTAATGATCAACAAAGCAATAATATGTATACAGTGTGACCAGTAAAGTCCGCATCGAGTCCGCATCATATGGGATTTTTTTTATTAATAGCTTTATTCGAAATTTGACTTTGGCATCAAGTTCTGCTTCGATCGAGATGAAAATTGAGTAAAAAAAATAGTAGTCACGTGATTCCCATTATCTGTCAAATTTTAATTTTTTACAAAACATAATTCAAAAGTGGGGTTATTTGTCAAAGTATCAAAAAAAGTTATTAGAAAAAGTTTTAATGCAGTTTCTAGCCCACATGTAAAATTTCAGCTACATAAGATAATTTTGATTTTTTACCCATATTTTGTAAATGGCACCACTTTTGCAAAATAAGACTCAACGCAACCTACATAAAACTTCTTAATTTTGACAATGCTTTATTTCAGATACATTTTCTTTAATGTAGCGCCATATTAAATGTGTGTTTTTCTACAAAATCAAAATTTGGCTAGTAAAATTTAGTCGCATGTGACGCAAAGTTTATTTGTTTTTGACCCTGTATAAGGTAACTTCATAAAATAAGTATTTTTAAAAACGTAGTTTGTGTCTGAAAGTAATAGGTACACCTTAATATTAAGATTAAAAAAAAGAACACAGTGTCATCAGTAAAGTATTCATTAACAGTTGGGACTGCGACGATAAAACTTTTTACGTTTCGTGTTTAATTTAAGTATGTTTTATATTTGTTTTTTTGGTAGAAAATGGTTAACAAAGTTTACTCTTCCGCTAAATAACATTCGTATTTGTTATGCTCCTCTATAAAAGGTCATTCATGACATCCTTATTATTATATAAAAAGAAACAACTTTTATTAGTAGTAACATTTTAAGTAGGTCTTTTTAAAATTTTGATTACTTTGTCCTCTTTTAAAACCTATTCGAGAACACACTGAATATCAAAAATCAAACATTTGGACAGGAAGAAAAAATAATAACTACTTGTTATGTTGCCATTGTCAAAGGATTACAAGAAGATACTAAATTCTACGTGACAGTACAAAGGTATTTATATCATATTATGGTAACTATAAACATGTCATAAAATTAAAATTAGAATTAGAAGATTGAATGGTGAACTGTGGGTTTTCCTAACTTTTAAAGGTACAGATACATATTTAGTCCTAAATTAGTGTACTATTAAGAATTAGGGAAGCGCCTGAAAGTATTTCGGTTTGATTATCAACATTACATTTGTTTTCTATGGCTTTTTTTTCAAACCGAAATACCTTCAGGCGCTTCCCTAGTTCTTAATAGCACACTAATTTAGGACTAAATATGTACCTATCTGTACCTTTAAAAGTTAGTTAGGAAAACCCACAGTTGACCATTCAATCTTCTAATTCTAATTTTAATTTTAAGACATGTTTATAATTACCATAATATTATATAAATACTTTTGTAACGTCACGTAATATTATATAAATACTTTTGTAATGTCACGTAGAATTTAGTATCCTCTCGTACTCCTTTGACAATGGCCCGCAAGGGCCGAAACACGTGTCAGGAAACTGATTAAATTTGTGAAACATAACAAGTAGTTATTATTTTTTCTTCCTGTGCAATGGAACAACAGTTTCACCAAGCATGTAGCCCAACACAAATTAATCAAACGTTTGGTTTTGGGTTTGAAAACTGCACGTGACACTCTGACAATAAAATTGCGACAAAGTAATTCTTTTAATAAGGAAAGCTATTTGAATTCAGTCAGATAAAAATTTTACTGTCAAAGTAATCCCCATTTTATCAGTTTTTGGTTTATTGCTACACACCTAGGGGGTGCAGCAAAAGTCCGTTGCAGGCAAATGCGCCGCAGGCGAAATTTTTTTAAGACCTCGCCCAAATTTGGTCAATAATTATTAGTAAATATTTTTAAAATTTATGATTACCTTCTTATTTTATTGAAAATGAAATAAGATAAAAAAATAAAAAGGCCAATTTATTTTTCTTTAGTGGGCACATTGCTTAAAAGTAAAGTTTATTCTTTTATTTTTATTTGCAGAAAACTTATCAATAACAATAGTCCCTAGATTTACACTTTGTGGTCTGTATCAAGTTAATTTAGAGTTTAGCTCTTCCCTCAATTTTAATTTCAATTTTTTGCTCAATACTTGAGCTAAAATTGTTTCTCAAATATTCCACATTCATAGTCGTCTTGGCGGTAAAACTGTTCATTTTTATTAAAATACGTCTTTAACACCCCAAAATAATAACAAAAATCTTAAAAAATTAGTTTGTTTACAGTACAGTTACAGTACTAAAAAAGTCTTGTATAATTAATTACTCTTATAATTTAAAACGAAGCATGACAACGAACATATAATTAATTTTATTACTTCAGTACCTAGAGTATTAGATATTAGACCGCGAAAGTATATTTGGTACCTGGAACTGGTAGGTAACGTATATTAATTTGATTAAAAACTGCAAACAGCAATGTCAGCAATAACATTTCTATACCGAGAATAGAGAATTTAGGCTGCTGCCAGACTTCAAAAATAATACGATATTTCTTTCTTTTACTGCTTCTTGTTAAAACATAAATAATTGTCAATAAGTCAACTTTTGTCAATAAGTGAACTTCCAGGGGGGGGGGGGGCAGATGCCCCACCTTGCCCCCTCGAAACGACGCCCATGAAAACCTCTCTCCTACTTTAACAGTAACAGTGACTTACTGTAGGACTTACTGGTCACAGAAAAGTAATTAAAAGTCAAGTAAAGGCATCTAAAGCACTATAACTTTTAAAACGTTAAAAATGCAACGAAAAATACAAAACGCAATTTATAACTCGGCATGTAGGCTAATTACGGTCCACTATTAAGCTTGGAATATTGATATTATCATATCCCAATGTCAGCTGATCGATGGCAAATAACTGGTGTCATCTGACGGAAAACGAGAGAACTGGTTGAGATTACTATACTTATTTTAGCAAGCGAATTATTATATTATTTTTATCTGCCATTACACAGATAACGCAGTGGCGGACATATCGTCGGGCCAACCGGGGCAATGCCCCGGGGCCCAGGCTCAAAGGGGGCCCATTAATCCATTTATCCCACTTAAAACATTCCTAAGAGCGCCCATTCTTTGTCTATACTATACGATATGATATTTTAAAGGCTCTGACTGAGATTGAGTTAAAGTCAACAAAAAAAGATATGGAAGCTTCAAGTTTAAAAAAAAATATGGCTAATTTTGACTTCGTTATAATATACCAGTGCTGAAGCCTTTGAAAATGGTGAAAAGTGAAAAAAAAAATAATAGTAGGATAAAACCCATTGGAAAAGGAAGAGAATAGAACAAAAATGAAAGGAAAAATAAATTACGGGCGATCCGAGGTCGGGAAGGGGGGGAGATGGGGGTTTTAAGGGTAGAAAACGATTTATCTTGATTTCCGGTAAAACTACAAGTTCTATGGAAAAACGTTAAATCGCAAAGTTGTAGGTAATAAAAAGATCTACAACTTTTTTCACATAACCTCAAAATGTATGTGAAAAATTCAAATAACCAAGTTTTTGGTTTCTTATTTTTATCTTTTACAAAAATTTTTTGTTTTCCACAAAATTTGGTGAAAACTTACCTTTTTATGTCCTAAACACACTGTAATTTTTTTGATTTAAAATATTTATTTTTTAACCTTATTTTGACTTAATATCGAAAAAACACCCTAATTTTCAATCGAAAATTCTCACGTCAAAATATCTGCTTTTTTAAAAAAGTCGGAGGGCTTTTTGTTCGTTGACATCTCTACTTTCTGATGGTGTTAAAAAATATATACATTATTATGGTAAATGTTCTCAAAAAAATGCAAAGAAATGAAAAAAACTCGAATCAAAATTTTTTTTTATAGATCAATATGTACAATTTTGAATTATTTATTAAAATTTATACTTTAATTACTCGAAAAACGTAAGAGTCCATATTAAATTGATAAAAAAAAAGTATAAATTTTAATAAATAGCTCAAAATTGTACATATTGATCTAAAAAAAAATTCTGATTCGATTTTTTATCATTTCTTTACATTTTTTTGAGAACATTTACCATAGTAATGTATATATTTTTTAACACCATCAGAAAGTAGAGATTTCAACGAACAAAAAGCCCTCCGACTTTTTTAAAAAAGCAGATATTTTGACGTGAGAATTTTCGATTGAAAATTAGGGTGTTTTTTCGATATTAAGTCAAAATAAGGTTAAAAAATAAATATTTTAAATCAAAAAAATTACAGTGTGTTTAGGACATAAAAAGGTAAGTTTTCACCAAATTTCGTGGATAACAAAAATTTTTTGTAAAAGATAAAAATAAAAAACCGAAAACTTGGTTATTTGAATTTTTCATATAAATTTTGAGGTTATGTGAAAAAAGTGCAGAAACAAAAGTTGTAGATCTTTTTATTACCTACAACTTTGACATTTAACGTTTTTCCATAGGACTTGTAGTTTTGCCGAAAATCGAGATAAATCGTTTTCTACCCTTAAAAACTTACCCCTTTCCACTTCCCGACCTCGGATCGCCCGTAAATTGTTTTCCCTGGCGTCAAAAACTTTGCAAAAATTGGATGTTGACTTAGGGGAAACTACATCAGTTTTAGATCGCGTATACAAACATATTTCTAGCTTAAGGGACCCCGAAGAATATAACAAAATTAAATCCGAAGCAATAGACCTTGCCAAAAAGTGGAATATAGAACCCTCGTTTCAAATAAAAAGACAACCAAGAGTAAAAAGGCACTTTGACGAACTTTCCTTAGATTATCAATTTGAAAACAGGGAACAATATTTTAAAGTTAAAATCAAATCAAAGACAGATTTTCAGGCATGCCTTTCGTTAAAGAAATTTTCGAAGTTTAGGAACCACAAAATTTGCTGAAAAATTCAACAGAAGCGATTCGAGAAAAATGCAAAAATTTATCAATTAAGCTGCTAGTTTTGTAAATCAATTCGCTATGATGTATGATTTAGTTAAACAAGAACTTAAATTAGATATAACAGTCAGGCAGTTTTTTGAAATTATAATAAAAAGATATGCTTATCTCGAAGGTGATTTTTCTAAAGTTTACACAGCATTCTTATTATATTTTAGCCTGCCTGTAACGGTTGCGTCTTTAGAGCGCTCTTTTAGTAAATTAAAATTATTAAAGAATTGTTTAAGGTCTACAACTGGCGCGGAAAGATTGCGTAATTTAGCTATATTGACAGATTTAATAAATCGGTTTGCAAATGACAAAGTCAGGAAAAGACCATTTTAGACTTAAATCCGTATCTATATCCTTATTTCTTTCCATATATTCTTATTATATAAGCAGTTTCCTATTTTATTTCATTATTGTTCATTATTGTTATTTATTGTTTGTTTTATTATTTTTTATTTTTTATTATTAAAGTATATTTTTTCTATAAGTAGGTACATTTCATTTCTCCTATACGTGTTTTTTTATCATCGAGGGGCCCATGAATATATTTTGCCCCGGGGCCCAAGTCTCACTAAATCCGCCACTGAGATAACGATGAAGATCTTACATAGTTATTCTTCTCTTAATTTTTATTTAGGGTACACGCCGAATACTGTTTAGTGACTTTTAATTAAGGTTACAACGCCACAAGCTTAAAATGCTCCATTTACTTTAACAAGGTTGAAAGCAGTCTCCTGGTAAATTAAGCCTTACGCCAAGTTAAGGCTTTAAGTTGAAATGCCATAGCGTCACCTTTTCTGATTAATTTTTTTTTTCGTAAATTACCTAATTTAAGTGCAATTAATAGACGAGCAATAGTATACAGTGAGAAAAAGCCTAAGAAATCACAAACTCTTTATAAAACTGGTTAATACTATACAGGGTGATTCGCGGTGGATGGAACGTTAGACGTTTCTGACGAACCAGTAAAGGAATCGTTCTGAAAATTTGGTCCCGTACATAAACGGACATGCTCTACGAACCTAAAATATTTTTAACAATACAGTGTTGCCGCTTCCACACAAAAATAATAGTAACTTCGATTTTTTAAATGCAACACTACATATTTTATTTTATTTTCGAATCCCCCATTACTTTCCTTACAATTTTTATTAACTCTACTCTATACTTATCTCTTACCGTTTCTAAGATATAAATTAATTTCCGTTTTTTTTTTGTCCGAAAACGTCCTACTAATAATTTTGAACTCTAAAACACTGAAACCCTGAAATTTGGTAAATAGTTAACTAATACCATAGGGCTCTTTGCCCTAGTCCCAAATCTGACTTGCAATATACAGGGTGGTTGAAAAATACACTTATTCTGGTAACTTGAAAAAGTGACCATAAGTCCATTTATTCAAATGTAACACCCTGTATATTATTACGGATTTGAAAAGCTGCTAAAATTTCACTTCATTCTTGTATATCATATCTGTACATAACTAACTGGTTTAACCATTTTTTTGACGTATTAAGCATAATTTGTTAAATTTTCTATACAATTCAATTTTTATTCGGTTATTAGTAAGTGAGCCATGACAAAAACTGATGTTTACGTATGTTACTATGGTTATCGTTTTGACATTTCATGAAGTTTAGATACAAGATAGAAATACACTTTAAAGTCATGGAAGAAAACTATACAAATACAAATGCAGTTCTTATTAATTTATTTATTTTATTTGGACAATATGTGTTTGCATTAACATGCAAAAAACATTAAAACTAAATTTTTCTTGAAATCCATGCAGTCAACACCCGCATTTTAAAGTATTTGGATGTAAACGGCCAGCGTTTTGAACATCTCTTAAAATAGCATTTTATTAGTTATAATTTTATTATTTGACTACCTAGTTAACATTTAATAAAATTGTTCTGGATCCTTATGAATTTTCTAAGATTCTTTGGCGGTAAATTAGAGTACATTTCGTTAAACTTTATACATGACCTGGCGATAATTCTATCACATTGTCCAAATAAAATAAATAAATTCATAAAAACTGCATTTGTATAATTTTCTTTCATGACTTTAAACTGTATTTCTATCTTGTATCTAAACTTAATGAAATGTCAAAACGATAACCATAGTAACATACGTAAACATTAATTTTTGTCATGGCTAACTTACTAATAACCGAATAAAAATTGAATTGTATAGAAAATTTTACAAATCATGCTTAATTCGTCAAAAAAATGGTTAAACTAGTTAGTTAGGTACAGGTATGATATACAAGAATGAAGTGAAATTTTAGCAGCTTTTCAAATCCGTAATAATATACAGGGTGTTATATTTGAAAAAAAGGACTTATGGTCACTTTTTCAAATTACCAGAATAAGTGTATTTTTCAACCACCCTGTTTATTGCAACTAAGATTTGGGACTATGGCAAGGAGCCCTATGGTATTAGTTAAGTATTTACCAAATTTCAGGATTTCCCTGTTTTAGAGTTCAAAATTACAGCATTTTTAAAAGTGACGTTTTCGGACAAAAAAAACGGAAATTAATTTATATCTTAGAAACGGTAAGAGATAAGTATAGAGTAGAGTTAATAAAAATTGTAGGGAAAGAAATGGGGGATTCGAAAATAAAATAAAATATATGGTGTTGCGTTTAAAAAATCGAAGTTACTATTATTTTTGTGTGGAAGCGGCAACACTGTATTGTTAAAAATATTTTAGGTTGGTAGAGCATGTCCGTTTATGTACGCGACCAAATTTTCAGAACGGTTCGTCGGAAACGTCTAACGTTCCATCCACCGTGAATCACCCTGTATATGTGACAGCAACGCGCTTTCCTACTGTAAGACAACGAAAATTGCTAGACCGTTGTGTAGTGATAATATCACGGTAATTTAGCCAATAGGAAATAGGAGTTAATGCTACCATAGAATGGTTTATAGCCATTATTGCTCCGAATACTCACAGTAATTATCAAGTTCTATTATTGGGGGTGTAGTCTGGTTTTATATACAGTATCAATTCCGATTGGCAGTTGTAATGAAAAAATTGACATTAATCATAATATTATTTGCTTGCTACGGTTCCCTGTCTGTCGAACTAGCAGATAATACTGTGGCTAGACCAGTGGGATCAATCAAAGAAGAGATAGATCGAATAGCTAAACAATGCGCAAAGCAGATGAACAGGGCTTACAACTTGTAGCATCTCCAGGCAATCGTGGCCTCTACTTGATAACAGGAAAACCGCAGCGCTATATACAGCACAGTGGGAAGGACCTAAAAAAACATCACTGCCGTAGTCACCGGACATTGCCTGTTCGGTAGACACGCTGAACGTATGCAAATACCAACTAACGACTTCTGTAGAAGTTGCAGAGATGAAGAAGAGGAGGAAAGTATTCAGCATTTCTTGTGTGAATGCCCCGCCCCGGCTTCGCGAGAGGAAGTTTCAATACACTGGGCGAACCATTTTTTAATGATCTGGACGAAGTGAGCAGCCTGCAACTGGGTCGACTTAGGTACTAAGTTTATTAACAGCAGGGGCTGGTTTGAATGAGCTGTCAAGATTCTTCTACGATCGCGTTAACCATCAGGAAGCTGATGCAAATAGGTTCCGCGGAACATGTGTGGTACCACAACGGTCCTTATAGGACTACGTGTGACTGTTTGGACAATGCCAGACGTTTGCCACTCTAACCTAACCTAACTTATTACTTACTAATAGCTAACCTAACCTAACTTATTACTTACTAATATACTTAATAATAGCGGCCCTGTGAAAAACCAATGACTTGGCAAGAGGTGACCCTATAATCCCTAGTAATATACTATAGTTGGGTATATCTGTGTAACGGACCATAAAACACAATCATATTAAATATAAGCATCTTTTCGTGAAAAAATCTTACGTACTTCAAATGTAATATTCCTGCTGAAAATTCGATCGCGTGCGTAAATAAGATATTAGATGAGTATTATTTACTTTCAGAGAAAATAAGTAAAACCATGAAAATAATATAGAATATGCTTCCGACAGGAAAAGGTGTAAGAGGGGTAAGATCTCACGGGCTCTCAAAAAAGTAAGCTATTTCCGTCATTTAAGCTCAAGTTAAGTGAGGTATGAGGTGAGTGGTCCGCATTACCGCTTGATTTTTTACGCGTATGTTGAAACAGAAAAACAGAATGTAAAATAAATCCAGTCTTTGATCTTTAATTCAAAAGTTCCAACGCAATGTTGTTTTCGTTTACAATTATTTAAACATGGCCTTTCTTTTACATGGTGCTAGGGGTTATCGTCCCTGGCAGCTATGATGATTTCGGGAATTTCTGATGGTAGCGGAGATCAAATTACTTATTGTTGATTAAGCATAACGTTTTAACTCCCTGAACGAAATCTGTGACAGCTTCATAAGGTATACTAAATATCACGAATAGTCTC
Organism: Polydrusus pterygomalis; assembly: GCA_963969555.1. Classification (NCBI taxonomy): domain Eukaryota; kingdom Metazoa; phylum Arthropoda; class Insecta; order Coleoptera; family Curculionidae; genus Polydrusus; species Polydrusus pterygomalis. Next base: position 41,576,922 of record OZ018381.1, on the reverse strand, counting down.
GTTTTAAAACAGATGACAGCGGTTATTTGTCATCGATCAGCTGATATTGGGACATAATAATATCCCTAGATTTGTACCTGACCGTAATGAGCCCAAACACCGAGTTATAAATTGCGTTTTTGTTACATTTAATTGTAAGTACCTACAATTATTATTCATTTGACCAGAAATTTAGATACAGGTTAAAATTTTTGAATTCTTTTTCATTAGGGATCATAATTATTAATGTGTGCCTTGCTCGTTAGTTGATTTCATCGATAAGTAATAAGTTATATTTCATCTGAACGCCGTTTTTGTCGAAAAGTTAGTTTGTAAAATTTTTGTTCTTAAAATGTTTGTTCGTTAAGGTTAGGTTTCTAATGTATAATTTTTGCATTTTACATTATCTAGATATCCTTTTCCGTTTCAAGAAAAATAAGTAGAAATTAAGTATTTCCCTGACTTAGGTTAGAAAACAGCTTTCCATATTATTAACCTTTAAAAAGCAGCTATTTGTTTTTGAAGGAATTATTTTTATTATTGTTATTAGTAAATATTATTATTGTTTGGCAATAGTAAAGGTAATAGTTAGTAAAATTATGTTACTATAATAATTAAAATGGCTAACCATATTAGTATGTAATAGGATAGCGAACAAATATATAATTCTATTTTCTGTGTCTACGTACCTTACATAAGTGAAATTATTATTTGATATTACTATTATTATTGTTTGTATGACAATAAAATAAAGTTTTTAACATAAAGTTAGCCTACATACAAGTTTAGAAATGTAACTGTATCAATAAATTGCATTTTAACAAACAAATTCCATAACAACCACTTTTGGGTCTAGGTACCTTACGTAAGTCAAAAACTGTTAAAGTAGGGTTTCCACTGAGAGAAAAATTTAATCCCTGGCTAAACTAAAGCTTTTAACTTTATGTTAGCCTACATACAAGTTTAGGAATGTAACTGTATCATAACCAACAAATTCTATAAAAACCATATTTGGGTTTACGTACCTTACGTAAGTCATATATGGGGATTTTCTTGATAGTGAATGTAATAACTTGAATTCAATTAGTTTATGTTGAACTGTAGGTATTTTACCTATAGGTATAATCTGAACAAATAAAACGAAAAAAAGATCTGTTCTAAATATGAGTGACAGAATCCTATTTTAAGTTGTTTCAGTTAGTTTAGTATTTTTAAGGTTTGGATATTTATAGGTAATATTATAAACTTTTTAAATCTATTTTGACACTTTACCTTTAAACCATATAGAAATTCATGCTTATTATTACCTACCTTAAATTATAATATTTATAAAACAAAACTTTCAAAAGAAATTATTAGGTACCTATTACTTATTATTTGGCAATATTAAAGCGGTAGAACCGATGAGGCTATTGCATAAATTGTTTTAGAAGGTATCACATGTATAATTTCCAAGTCCGGTCCTGTAATTCATGCCAACTTATAAAAATTTAATAGACCAAAATTGACAGAGTGTCACGTGACTTTGCCCCCATCTTGCGAGAGAATTCAAGATTTTTACTATAAGACATAGACTTTACGCGAACGTGAAAGATGAAACCGCTCATTCCTGAAAATGATTCCATTCCATGGCGAATTCTTGAAATTTCGTCAAGGAATGCACGTATGGCATAATGACGTAAAGCACGTAAAATTAAAAAAACATTTAGGAGCGTGTTCCTATGAAGGCGAAATATGAGAATGATGGGTTTTATAATATGAGCAGGAATCTTTAAAAATGTAGCGAATATTTCGGGATTTACTGAAATAATGTTTGGGGTACTTTAGGAGTTCATAGAGCATGCAGGTTCGATGCTAGGCACTTACAATTATTGGGGGGAGGGAGGAGGTGACAGGCGACTGTTAAAGTCCAACTTGCCTTGTACCGTGCGAACAAAAATTATTTGCATGAAAGAGGGCTTGGATTAAAAAACGTAGGGCTTGGTTTAGACGATATATCTAACCAAATCTAGGTTAAAATTTTGTCAAATTCATATTATGACATGCTATGCCAAATTAATGAGTAATAAAATAAGTAGACAAATTTATTTTTGTTGTTTACAAAATTAACAAAATAAGAATATACAGAAAGAAAAAGAAAAATAATTACATGTATTCTGAGAATTCACATAACCGGAGAGGTGGAACCAGGCTTGATCCGAAAAAAAAATGTCGGGTCTAATAAATAATTTCTTTCCAATAAATGTTGGGTAAACCATTGAGAGTAATTCCTGCGTCTTTCAAATTCTGCGGCTTGTATTTCTTGGAATACTTGCACTTTATAAGGAAATAAATTTAGCTGCTTCTTAAGAATAGTCCTGCATGTTCCATAAGAATTTCCCACTTCTTGGGACAGGCGTCTTATACAATTTGTTGGCGTATTTTGCATTATTTCACGAACGTTTGCAACAAGTTCTTCTGTTCTTACAGATGGTCTTCCTGCTCCTTTTTTGTGTTGTATAAAACCTGTTTCCCTAAACACAGCCACGGTTCTTTTCAGGCAATGATAAAAGTCCCCAGCAATAAAAGCAACGTTAGGAAAATGTTCGTGAAAATCGGTCATGCACAAACCCGGATTGTATTGACACTCACCATTTACTCTAACCCCGTTTCGAAAATACGATTCAACCATGAATGTATTGTGCTGTTCCGTAAAGCCCATTGTGTGAATTGTTCAAGAAATTGAAAAAATTAGCGATGAATCAAATTACTTGTAACGACTGTCAAAGATGATGGAATAACTGATTGATTGTAATTCAGGTAGTTGCTGACACCCAACAGGTATTAAGCTCTACGGATAAGCATTACGTCCTTAGATGCAAGGCCCTCTTTGATGCAAATAATTTTTGCTCGCACGGTATTTGATAAACGATTTGCTTTGTTAGTGATTAAAGGAAAACATTTAAATTAAAGATTTTTTTTTTAATTTTTGCAGTATTACAAGGATTGAAAAATACATTTCAATCATAGGGAAAAAAGTAGATCTAGACAATCTGTTAATTGAATTATTCCAAATACAATCTCACAAGAATTAGGTGATATTAAATCCTATTTGAATAATTCATACCATTAGCCCTTTTCACTGTTGAAACTATGGTACATACATTATCAATCTCTCTCAAATTTATGTTCTGCCGAATTATATTTGAATATATTTTACATTCGTAGGACTTCGTCGGAATTGAATTTCGTTATTCTGGACCCCAGAGCAAATTATGGAGGGAAACGAGTTTAGATTATAATAGTAATATTTTAGAAGTACTTAGGTATATATAGAAAATTATGGAAATTTGCTAAAGCCAAAATTGCAAAATTCGAAATGGAAATTTCCATTTTTATCATATTGATAATTTCATTACTATTTTTTTGTACTCCTACATGTAACATGTATAATTCTGTTTTCTTTACCTACATGACGCAACATTTGCTACGATCGGCTCCAGTGACACCCCCCCCCCCTTCCCCCGTCCTCTTAGCAAATTCCCATGATATATCGCTGACTAATCACAGTTTGTGTTTGGTACCCAGGTTAATACCTAATATATATACAAAATTTCGTAATTTTCCGTCAAGTTGTTTTAAAGGTCAACAGATCTACAGACGGAAATGAGAACCATATTTTTTGTGATCTAGAGACCCTTCGTCGATATCTGATATTCTCCCAATTTTTTTTTTGCTATTAGAATACTTTCTCTACAAGAAAAGTAAAAACAATCTGTAATAGTTAAAAATTAATTATTCTAAATGTATAAATAATATAATAGACCAGTGCTGAATGAAGCCTTTGAAAATGGTAAAAAGTGGGGGGGTTTAAGGGTAGAAAATGATTTATCTCGATTTCCGATAAAACTAAAAGTCCTATGGAAAAACGTTAAATTGCAAAGTTGTAGGTAATAAAAAGATCTACAACTTTTGTATTTACACTTTTTTCATATAACCTCAAAATGTATCTGAAAAATTCAAATAACCAAGTTTTTGGTTTTTTATTTTTATCTTTTGCAAAACTTTTTTTTTATCCACGAAATTTGGTGAAAACTTACCTTTTCATGTCCTAAACACACTGTAATTTTTTTGATTTAAAATATTTATTTTTTAATCTTATTTTGACTTAATATCGAAAAAACACCTTAAATTTCAATCGAAAATTCTCACGTCAAAATATCTGCTTTTTTAAAAAAGTCGGTGGGCTTTTTGTTCGTTGAAATCTCTACTTTCTGATAGTGTTAAAAAAAATATACATTACTATGGTAAATGTTCTCAAAAAAATGCAAAGAAACGAAAAAAACTCGAATCCGAAATTTTTTTTTTAGATCAATATGTACAATTTTGAGCTATTTATTAAAATTTATACTTTAATTACTCGAATTCCATGTTACATTGATAAAAAAAAGTATACATTTTAATAAATAGCTCAAAATTGTACATATTGATCTAAAAAAAAAAATTTGGGATTCGAGTTTTTTTCGTTTTTTTGCATTTTTTTGAGAACATTTACCATACTAATGTATATATTTTTTAACACTATCAGAAAGTAGAGATTTCAACGAACAAAAAGCCCACCGACTTTTTTAAAAAAGCAGATATTTTGACGTGAGAATTTTCGATTGAAAATTAGGGTGTTTTTTCGATATTAAGTCAAAATAAGGTTAAAAAATAAATATTTTAAATCAGAAAAATTACAATGTGTTTAGGACATGAAAAGGTAAGTTTTCAACAAATTTCGTGGATAAAAAAAATTTTTTGTAAAAGATAAAAATAAAAAACCAAAAACTTGGTTATTTGAATTTTTCACATACATTTCGAGGTTATATGAAAAAAGTGTAAATATAAAAGTTGTAGATCTTTTTATTACCTACAACTTTGCGATTTAACGTTTTTCCATAGGACTTGTAGTTTTAACGGAAATCGAGATAAATCATTTTCTACCCTTAAACCCCCCCCCACCCTTCCCGACCTCGGATCGCCCGTAATTTATTTTTCCTTTCATTTTTGTTCTATTCTCTTCCTTTTCCAATGGGCTTCATCCTACTATTATTTTTTTTTGTTTCAAAAATTATCGACACTGGTCTATAAGCAGTTTGTTGATTTTTCTAATATAGGGGTTTTGTTTGCGATAATAATAGATCCCAGTCGAAATCAAATTTTATTGAATTTACTGATCTTTTATCTTGTTTAACTTCATTAGAAATGATTGAAGTTCAATAATGATTTAACAGTGCAAGGGGTAAAATGCAATTAGGTATTGTATCATAGATTTGATAAGGTCTGACATTGACACTGATAATTCTATTCTAGGTATTTGCAGTTTTTTAGATACCTAATGACTGCAGATATGGACGTCCAAAGAGGGGGGGCACTTGCCCCCTGGCTGGTCAAAGATTTATCACCAAATATTATAAAAATATTTTTGCGCTGCTAACACTTTTTACCGCAACTCCGATTTTTTTTTTGGTTTTATTAATTTTTTTTACCTAGCGCGTATTGTTTCACCTCTAGTTGTATACTTAACTAATTTTAATTATTCATCTCTACCCCATCTAATAATCACTGCCCTTTTGTTTAAGGCCCTTTATCGCGACATTGGGTATTATACCTGTGTTGTAACTTAAATTAATTGTCTTTTCTTGCTATATAGGAATATACTATATATAACGATCTAATGTTAATGTTACCTTTCCTACCTTTATCAGTCAAAAATATCCCTTACACAAAGCTCGAGCTTTATTTAGACTCAAATAAGCCCTAGTCAACATGAATTTTTAAACGGAATACTAATCTGACAGGTTTTATTCTGTCAATTCTAGCTTTGTGGAAATGTTTACCCGACTAAGAAATTATTAAATTTCTCCCACATTTCCTTTCTATATAACCCACGACATAAATAGAAATGTCCACAAAGTGAAAATTCGCAAAAAACAACTTGCCTAATTGTTAAACCATAAAATGTTGTGTTACAGAAGTGCTGAAAGTAGCACTTTTCCGTTTCCGTATGCATTTACTTTTAAAAACCCCAGTCAATATGATTTTTAGGAATGGTTCATAATAATTGGTAAACTTTAAATTAGAAAATACATTTTTTATTTAGAAATGAAAACCATTCTTTGTGTATTACTATCTAATAAGAAATATTTGTTTTAGCTATAAGATGTTAAACCCACTTGCAATCAACTACAATTTCACCCAAAATAATAATACTTTAACAAATATAATTAATCTTTCACTGTTGTGATGGTATGCGTTGTAAAAAGTAGTTTTCCCAATTTGTGCGAAAAGTTTCTTTTCCGTATTTGACTGTGCTACACCGAGAAAAAGCCTTCTATTCCTTATAAAAATTCACATACTCTTTATACAACTGTTTAATACTATATTTGACAGCAATGCGCTTTCCTACTGTAATACGACGAAAATTGCTAGAACGTTGTGTAGTGATAATATCACGGTAATTTAGCCAATAAGAAATAGGAGTTAATGCTACCATAGAATGGTTTATAGCTATTATTGTTCTAAATACTCACAGTCATTATCAAGTTCTATTGGGGATGTATACTTTATCAGTTCCGACTGGCAGTTCTAATGAAACTTGACATTATTCATAATAATATTTGCTTGCTACCGTTAATAAAGCATATACTTACCACTAACAATCAGTAATGTAGTTCTCCAAAAATTTAAATAGCTTCTAGTGTGATATTGTTCTTGCCGTTTAACATTGTATATGATTATCTTTTATGCAACATGGTTGACTGAGATGGTAAAATTCGTCCATCGATTATAAAGTCCAATACTAATGATTTGTATTAATTGATTGAATGGTTGTGCGAAATAAGAATCTTCTATTGCCTTATCTGACATGCAAAGTTTTAAAAAACTTAAATACAAGGTAGAAATCAATTAATTGAAACAGGTATTGGTACGATCAATAAAATTCAAATTCAGACAGGACAGCTAGAAGACTCCGAACAACGATGTGGCCTGCGCAACATACAGTGTCCGCAAGAAAGTCCGCATCAAATGGGTTTTTTTTTTATTATTAGGTATAGGTAAAAATTGAAAAAGCAGTTAGTTTTTGCTTACCAAAAAACCAAAAATGACGTATACTGAAGCAGCTGCACGACTTGCGTTACCTGTCAAATTTGACATTTTTAATAAAATAGGTTCAAAAATGCCCTTATTTATAAAAATATCGAAAAACTTTATTCGAGAAAGTTGTTTATTTAGGCATTTTTAGCCTCTGTATGAAATTTTGACAGTCTAATACAATTTTTATTTTTTGCCAGATTCTTGAAAATTTTGATCAACCCTCGTAGATTAACTTTTATACATCGATGTAAAACCATTTGCCTTTACTTTATTTGTAATCTTAATGCAATTTTGTGTAAAATTTTTGTTTTCAATTATTTATTTTGCTTCAAAAACTGAAATTGTTATTGATCAGTATGTAATGTTTGATGCAAAGTTTATCTAATTAGATCAGTTTTGTCAAAACCGACGTTTCTCATTTTTCTTAAGTTAGTAAACAGATGTACAAAAAGAAAATATTAGGAAGCTTTCGTTGAAATTTTACTTAATTATTATTATTAAATTAAATTAATTATATTAAACTATATTTTTGTGGGATAAAATGTTTCGAGCGATTAATATTTATTCTTTTTGATCCAATATTAATTAAGTAAAATTTCAACGAAAGCTTCCTAATATTTTCTTTTTGTACATCTGTTTACTAACTTAAGAAAAATGAGAAACGTCGGTTTTGACAAAACTGATGTACTTAATTAGATAAACTTTGCATCAAACATTACATACTGATCAATATCAATTTCAGTTTTTGAAGCAAAATAAATAATTGGAAACAAAAATTTTACACAAAATTGCATTAAAATTACAAATGAAGTAAAGGCAAATGGTTTTACATCGATGTATAAAAGTTAATCTACGAGGGTTGATCAAAATTTTCAAGAATCTGGCAAAAAATAAAAATTGTATTAGACTGTCAAAATTTCGTACAAAGGCTAAAAATGCCTAAATAAACAACTTTCTCGAATAAAGTTTTTCGATATTTTGATAAATAAGGGCATTTTTGAACCTATTTTATTAAAAATGTCAAATTTGACAAGTAACGCAAGTCGTGCAGCTGCTTCAGTATACGTCATTTTTGGTTTTTAGGTAAGCAAAAACTAACTGCTTTTTCAATTTTTACCTATACCTAATAATAAAAAAAAATCCAATTTGATGCGGACTTACTGGTCACATTGTATATACACTCGTGTCATTGTCAGTTGCAATTGACACTGTATACGTTAGAACTAATACTGGGGCGCGCGGCGATGCCATAAGCTACGAACCCTGGTGTGTCTTGGTGAATTATAAAGGTTCTAACGGATACAGTTCGTTTTTGGGGATGCTGCTCTGCATTCTTAATTGTAGAGTAATCGCTTTACTGGGAACAAAATGCTTTGCAATAAGAAGATACAATTAATTTCTTAACAAAATTGGTGTATTAAAAGTGGTTCATTATTCAACAAGACTGTGTGCTGCTAATGGAACCGATTACTACCAATAAAAACACTGCTCTAGCTCTCTTAGCAAACCTGTTGTATTAGATCATTTTCTTCAGTGTAGTCTGTATGAAACTTAAACATGTAAGATGACGCGTACTTTTGTTGGTTCCATATGACATTTAGAAGGCGACATACCCATAAGACGATTTTTTATTATGAAAATATGGTTATTTAGAGTTTATTAATGTCAATAAATTCTTAATCCAAATATTAGGTCTCTAAAATTTCCCTTATTGACAAATCCAAGAATAATAATTATTGTAATACTAATGATGGAAATTAAATTTCGAAACATGGATTCTGATTTAAATTACCCGTAAAATGGGCTTTATATTTTTATAAAAATTTTAAGTCTTTAAGCTAAAAATAGACGATCCGAAAAAAACGTCGTTATGGTTGAGTAAAATTTAAATCATTTTCCATACATTTTAGGATAACGTGTCGTCGAACATCATATAATGTCACTCGGGTCGCTGCTTTTATCCGGGAAACTTCACTGACGGTTTGACGTATTAGAGCTTTATAAAACCCATCTTTTATACCTGCTTTTAAACCAAGTAGGTGAGAAACTTTACATTAAATATTTGACGAGGGTAATTTTGAGGTCTCGTTTTACTATACAGGGTGTTATTTAAGTATGTGGCCAAACTCCAAGGGGTGCTTCTTTAAGTGATTTTAAGAATAAAAGTTCATATAAACATGGGTCCGAAAATGCATAGTTTTTACGATACAGGGTGTCAAACTTTTTAAAAAAATCGGATATTCGTAAATATCTCAATACTCTTTTATTCGATTTTGTTGAAATTTGGCAATTCTGTTTGTAATAACAAGAGGATAATTTAACCTCTATTAGATTAAAATTATTAAGTCCAGTGGCGTCCCGGAAGACAGTTCAACTAATATTTTCGACAAAAAAATTGAGCGCCACTGACTTATTTTAAAATTATGTATACTTCTCGAATTAAGCAACTACAAGTACAACTATTTTATCTCCTGAGTTTTTTTCATATCTTGCTTTTTTTTCAAGAAAAAAAATAACAACCACTTTATTGCATGTCCCCGGGACAATAAGAGTAAAAAATGTAAACTACTTACCAAACTATAGAGCAATTAAAATTACACGAAAGTCCCCTTTTGAATTTTTTTGCACAGATTAAAACTGTTTTTGATAAAAGAAATTAACATAAAATAATCGCATAACGTAACAATTTATTACTGCATTGTTTTAAAAGTAACAACAACTATAACTCTTATTGTCCCGGGGACCTGCAATAAAGTGGTTTGTGTTTTTTTCTCGAAAACAAAGCAAGATATCAAAAAAACTCAGGAGATAAAATAGTTATATTTGTAGTTGTCAGCGGCGCGCAATGTTTTTGTCAAAAATATCAGTTGGACTGTCTTCCGGGACGACACTGGACTTAATAATTTTAATCTATTTGAGGCTAAATTATCCTCTTGATATTACAAACAGAATGGCCAAATTTCAACAAAATCGAATAAAAGAGTATTAAGATATTTACGAACATCCGATTTTTTAGTATTGAAAATACTACTGGGATCGTTTTTAGGCAAACTTTGCATTGGTGTCGCGGTGTCGCGACCTGACACCGCAATATCTCGAGCGGTCTTGTTTGTAACATAATACTCTGATAGTACTTGTATTGGTAAATATAAATATGAATAACAGCGTAAAGTCGGCAAGTAAATAAAATAATGTTTAGTTTTAGTTTGTGTTTTAAAGAATGCCGTAATAGTTTTGTTAAAAAGTGTTTTATTGAGATAAGGTATATAATTATATATATTTGTGTTGTGAAGACTGCCATAATAATTTTGTTAAATAAGGTAAGTTCACGTTATTAAAATCGGAATATTATATCGAAAAAAAAGAGTGGGAGGCAAAAAGTGGGAGCACAATAATTGCATATACAGGGTCAGCCCAAATTTGGTTAACAAATGGGATAATTTTTTTATTATTGATTTCTCAGAAAATGTAATTGTACATAAAGGTTTTGCATCTTGAGTAAATCATTTTGACGTATTCAAATCTTCTGTTGCATATACAGGGTGAATATAAAATATACAAATATGACTCGGCAAGTAAATAATGTTAAGTTTTAGTTTGTGTTTTAAAGAATGCCATAATAATTTTGTTAAAAAGTGTTTTATTGAGATAAGTTATATAATTATGCATGTATATATTTGTGTTTTGAAGACTGCCATAATAATTTTGTTAAATAAGGTAAGTTCGCGGTATTTAAATCGGAATATTATATCGAAAAAAAAAGAGTGGGAGGCAAAAAGCGGGAGCACAATAATTGCATATACAGGGTCCGCCCAAATTTGGTTAACAAATGGGATAATTCTTTTATTATTGATTTCTCAGAAAATGTAATTGTACATAAAGGTTTTGCATCTTGAGTAAATCATTTTGACGTATTCAAATCTTCTGTGGCATATACAGGGTGAATATAAAATAGAAAAATATGACGTCAGTGACTCAAAAATTTAAATAAAGTTTTTTTCCAGTGCTAAAAGTTTTCAAGAAAAGTCAAGTTAAAAATCAAATTTTTGCTCTTATTGAATTTTTACACTTTTCATATTAACTGTTAATATGGCTGTTTCACTTTTTAAATTTTTAAAATTTTTGAGTCACTGACGTCATATTTTTCTATTTTCTATTCACAATGTATATGCCACAGAAGATTTGAATACGTCAAAATGATTTACTCAAGATGCAAAACTTTTATGTAGAATAAAATTTTCTGAGAAATCAATAATAAAAAATTATCCCATTTGTTAACCAAATTTGGGCGGACCCTGTAGAATTAAAGAACATTTTTTAAACTTTTACAAAATACAAATTAGAATGTGGGCTTTAATTACATCACATAGGACATTAAAATTTTAAAGCTGTGTCAGGTATTTTCAATACATAGGATGCTTGCGTAAGGTGCAAGATCTGTGAATTTTTTTTAAAGTTTGACACTCTGTATCGTAAAAACTATGCATTTTCGGACCCATGTTTATATGAACTTTTCTTCTTAAAATCACTTAAAGAAGCACCCCTTAGAGTTTGCCCACATACTTAAATAACAATCTGTATATCTTGGCCGCAGGAATTTCCTTAAACAAGTTTTCATTTATTTATTTACATTGCCCATTCATGGTATAATCTTAAAAGCTCTATTAGGGTAATTAAGTACCAATTTAATTATTATTTTGATATACAGGGTAAAATGTGGGAAATTTCCCGGATATGAAAAAAACACGTGAAAGAATACTACAAGTTCATATAAACATCTTTCGTATCGGCCTCCTCTTCGGAGATATGGGATCCCGAAGAGCTCCCATGGAATTAAGTTTTTGACACATAATTAATAAACCAACAGGTATATTTCAATTTTTTTTTCATATGATGTATACCGGGTAAGACCCTTCAAATTACTATCCCAGAAAGTGTTACGAATTACTCACAGCTGCAGGGACTGACTAGCTGTGACACTAATGTGCCCATTTTTTTTACGCCCTGTATGATAAAAACTTTGGACATTGTTTTTACATACCTACACAATCCTAGACGTTTTTCCGAAAACGGTTAGGATTAGCGACAAGAATGAAGAGTACTTAATTTTTAGTCAATAGTTAAAGGTATGTAAAAACGTTGTCCAAAGTTTTTATCATAAAGGGCGTAAAAAAAATGGGCACATTAGTGTCACAGCTAGTCCGTTCTTGCAGCTGTGAGTAATTCACAACATTTTCTGGGATAGTAATTTGAAGGGTCTTACCTGCTATTATAGATCATATGAAAAAAAAAATTAAAATATACCTGTTGGTTTAATAATTATGTGTCAAAAACTTAATTCCATGGGAGCTCTTTGGGAGCCCATATCTCCGAAGAGGAGGCCGATACGAAAGAAGTTTATATAAACGTGTAGTATTCTTTTCACGTGTTTTTTTCATGTCCGGGAGATTTCCCACATTTTCCCGGACACCCTGTATAGAAGAAAAACTTAAAGCGACCGATTTCTTTCCATGTACGTTACAATTTGTTAAACTATAATTCACATTTCCTTAAACTCTATACAATTTGTTAAAGTATAATTCCCATTATTCTATACTTTACTATTAGATGCACTAGCACTAAAAAAATCACGAATACTTGTAGATTCGCGCTTTCAATTTTTTGGACCGAACGGCGCCAGCACCAGAATGGAACACAGACCCGTATTTAACACGTTTCTTTGGATAAAAGCTGTATTTTAATTTTTAATTAAAAAATCTACGACATAATAAATTACATCGAATACCATAAGACGTCTTAATATGTTTTAGATAATAGACATGTGTGTTTGGTTAATGTAACCGACTTATAGTTATAGTCTGGGCACCAGGTAAAGACCATTGACCAGCGCCGAGCAGAGTCAGGGTGGGCTGCCACCGGCGTTTGTATTTGTGGGTTGGGCTTCCGCCCACTGTCACCGTCAGTATTTCACAAGTTAGTTCGTCAAATTAATCCTTTTAATAACTAATAAATTATCGGTCTAAAATAACAAGGGACCCAATATTTCATCACTATTCATTTTCCATACGATTTCATATGTTCCGTCAGTCCATGTACTGGCAATATAGAATAAAGAAATAATTAAACTCATTTTACTGTTAGTTATAAAAGTTTATTATCAAACTGGTGTTTTACTATCGATTATACGGAATGGTTATAATATTATACGGTATAACTCAGCTTCACCATGGATTTTACGTTTATTGTGCAATTTTGTCGGTCTTTGTATAATAATGTATTTTATTGCAGAAAATGGTAAAAAGATAATTATAGGTGTGCAGAAAGTGATACTTTACTACACTGTAGTTAGCAGTTAACTGCACAAAAAATATTGTTTATGCTTTAAAAAATACCGCTTTACAACAAAAATTATTTAATTAATTAAATATAATTTTATTTGTTATTAATAATATTAGTCGTTGATTAGCAACATTGCGTACGCTTTAAGCTGAAAACTCCCGAATAAAAAAATCACACTGCGCCAGCGTGTGGTTCAGCTTAAGAGTTCAGCAAAGCATGTTAAATAAATCCAATTTTTGCTCTCCGCTGTCACCGAGTTTCTGAGTTGTCCTTGAATGGAGCAATGATCATCGGCGCTACTTCGACATTTAATACTTGTTCTCGATCCCACCAATTCCTTATTAATTTTTCTGTATGTTCCACCGATTTCTTCCAGTACTTCTGCGTAATATGATCCAACGAATCTTGCCAAACTATCTCTACATCACCTACATTGTTTTTCATAAAAATATTTTGCCCCAGCCCATATTAATTCTATCGCATTAAACTGGCAATTTTATGGCGGCAGTCGTAGAACCTCATGGCCATATTCACGCAATATTTCATCTACAGCGTATATTTTGGGTGATTTGAGAGACTTTGTCATTGATAGAAGTTCGGATTTTAACATATTTGGTAAAGGATTTTGGTTGTGTTTTTCAAGCTACTCATAAATATCACTTTTTCGCCAACATGAACTAGGTTGTTTATTTAAAATTCTTGAATGATATGATGCATTGTCTAATACAATTAAAGACGGCTCATCTAAATTTGGGATTAATTTAGCTTTTAGCCATTTTTCAAACATTTCGCAATTCATGTTGTCATGATAGTCAGAACTTTTTGATGTGGAACAAAAAATTAAGCTTGCGCCTGGAACATATCCTGTTACAGAACCGGCATGTGAAATAATGAACCGCTTTCCCGTGCCACATCCCTTTTTCTTTTTCACGCTTTTCACAGAATCATCTTGCCAAGATTTTGAACCACTTTTATTTGAAAATATCCATGTTTCGTCTAAAAATACTACTTTTCAAAATTTTGATTTGTAATTTTCCGTATATTTTTTAAAAACTGAACTGACTCACTATCTGTGGCTGCTCACATGAAAATCTCCGGTTACAGTCTTTCTTAAAGCCAGAACCCAACTTTTTTTATTAATTTTGATAACGATTCAAGTCCAATTTCCAAACAACCTCGAATTTTTAAATTTTCTTTTAAAACTGGAAGAGTTAGATTGGTTTTTGATCTGTATAAATCATAAATCACGTTTCGAACTCCCATTTTAATATTTTCTCTCAAATGATCAGTCTTTGGCTTTCTTCGTTTACATTTTTTAGTACTCTTCGGTATTATATTATGCTTTCTTTCATGCACAATTTTCTGCACAGTCCTTAAACTAATTTCCAGTGCTTTTGCTACGGTTTTCTGCATATTGGTTGGCGAATTTTCACTTTTTCTTTCATTCTCGAAATAGTTTAACAAATTAAGCACCATTTTTTTTTTGCTTGGGGATGCAATAAACCAGAAAATTGCTTTTTATCGTTCATATCGTCACATTAAATTAATTGTCAAAGTCACAAAAGTGACATATTTAAATCAAGACGAAGATGGCAGGTACAAACTTTTATGAATCGCTAAAAATTAAATAAAATACAATACATATCCTTTTCTTTTATGTCAACGGCACGAATTTTATTTGGATAGTAATAGTATGATTAAACGCAATAAAAGAAAAGAAAAATTTAAAGTATGTCTTTGTTAAATCGTAAGACCCGCACGATAACATCGGATCTGACTATATGGGCATTTAAAAAACGAAACGTCGTATCTGAAAAATAAAAAATAAATCCTTAAAGAGTGCCTTAAGAAAGTGCTCTTGATTTTTCAAAAATGTCAGTATTTTGTAGTAAAAAAAAATAGAAACAAAAATTGATTTTCTCGATTTTTTTCGTATATCTCCGGAAGTCATTCGAATTTTTTAATTTCTTTTTAAAAGCATTAGAATATGCAACTCTGCCTCCATTTAACCAACTTTCTATCTCCTATAAGTAGTTATCGAGATAACAATGCTAATGCGTCGAGTTTGTAACACCCGGTAGATTCATTGTAGTAGTAGATAATAAACTTGTCAGTTGATGTATAAAACTAGCCAAAATAAAAGATTGTAAAGTACTATACCAACTCTCAGTTTGCCAATTGTCTTTAGAAACGTCCCGCCAGCCCTATTCTGTTCTATGTATACAGAAATATATTCAATGGAAACATAACCAGACATCATTGTCCCATCAAAATGAAGTTCTAGCTCGTGTTTAATGTGTTAAATATAACCAGAAAACAAAGAAATAATCTGGCATTCAAAAGCGTTGTATTAAATTCTGGAAATAATTTGAATCGCTAAATTAAACATCTACTATTACCTGTGTTGTTCGGAGGTAAATTAATAACACAAATTAAAAATGTTAGTATTATGAGATACAGTAAAACAAAGTTGAACTTGTAAATTTCCACTATATTAGACAGAAAATTACATGTTTCGCTAACACTGTAGCTTCGTCAGATGACAATGATTTAACTAGACTGGGTACATATCGCTAATCGTCAGCCGAGAGTGCATCTAATATTAGTACTAAAAAGATTTACAAAAATTTACAATAAAAAAATACTTTTCTTTTCTTTTTTTCTATTTACTATTGCTTTTTTTGCCTCACCTTCCTGCGGAACGTGAAGGGAAAACATATCGCCAAATTGTCATTATAACAACTGACTAAAACTACACAATGGTGCAAAATTTTCGTTTTCTCGTATAGGTAGGTAGTTTTCTGAGACGGCGCCGTATAGGTGCCCTTTAAACTCGCACACCTTTGTGCAATGTGGGATATACTTTCCATATTTGCTCTATAAAAATATATAAGTATTCAATCGGTTAAAACATAAGCAAAAAATTATTCTTACATGGAAGCTATCAATTATCAGCTAATAAATTTGTAGAAATATTATTGTGCCGAGCCCTTCGGGCACGGCACTGTTCTACTTCGTTCGTTTAATTATACGAGAGCTGTCACTTTGACAGGTAAGTGTCATTTTTTTTAGCTTTTTCGTAGCGAGGGTTATAGCTGTAAGAATTCGAAATTAAAAAATTTTCAGGTACCTAAATAAGAATGTTTTATACGATAGCTGTCAAATTTTGACAGGTAGGAGTCAGTTTTTTTTATCCTTTTCGTAGCGAGGGTTATCGCTGTAAAAATCCTAAAGTGAAAAATTTTTCAGATCCTAAATAACAAAGTTCTATACAACAGCTGTCATTTTGACAGGTAAATGTCAATTTTTTTTAAGCTTTTCTTGTATCTAGGATTAAAGCTGTAAGAATCCAAAATTAAAAAAAAATTCAGTAGTTAAATAACAAAGTTCTATACGACAGCTGTCAAATTTTGACAGGTAAGTTAAAAAACATTTTTTAGATTTTTCGTAGCGAGATTTGTAGCTGTAAGAATCCTAAATGAAAAATTTTTCAGTTCCTAAATAACAAAGTTATATACGACAGCTGTCATTTTGACAGGTAAATTGCAAGTTTTTTTTAAGCTTTTCTTGCATCTAGGATTATAGCTGTAAGAATTCGAAATTTAAAAAAAATTCAGTACCTAGATAACAAAGTTTTATACGATACCTGTCAGATTTTGACAGGTAAGTGTCAATTTATTTTAACTTTTTTCGTAGCGAGGGTTAAAGCTGTAATAAAACTAAATTTAAAAAATTTTCAGTACCAAAATAACAAAGTTCTATACGACAGCTGTCAAATTATATATACTTAAATAGTAATTCTTATTTTTTATAATTTGCTACCATTTCTATGCTGTTTAGGTATAGAACAATATATTTGAAAAAAGTAGTATTTGAGATGACCTAAACGAATATCCAAACCAAAATTATATCAGACGCACCCAATTCGATTTATTAACGATCCAATATGACCCTACATTGATTTTAAAAAAATCAAAAAAATTACTTTCCAACTTTCGATTGCGTTCGCAAACAACAGTGTTTTGTAGCCCAACGTCGTCTACATGTCGAAAAAGCTTAAATCGATTAAAATGATTTTTGCCACCTGTATCGCCCTACAACGAAAAAAACATATTTTTTAACTTTGACTTTAATAACTTTTTTCCGGTACACCCTGTATATTTGAAATTGTTCCCAGAACGTGCCCCGACTATTCCTCTCTACGTCCAGAAAGTTTGAATCGTTTTGCTCTAACCGTTTCCGAAAAAAAAATTCGCGAATATCGAAATGTCGAATAACCTTCTACCACGTGGCGACGGATAATCAATGTCGAAACGCCATCTTTAAAATCGAGATTACAACCATTTCTGAAACATTTTGGGCAAATATTTTGGTCAATAAAATTAGAAGAAGGTTCAAGGTAGATATTCCACCCGATTTAAAATCTGGAAATGTTCTTATTATTCTAGCAAGTCACGCTGAATACACCCATTTTTCGCCATTTTTGACAGCCGGATTTTTAGAATTAATAATTAATTTAGATACATCAATATCAAGGCACTCTTAGTCAAAAGTGAATGGTGTTAGAATTTGTAAAGATTGCCTGTTTCCGCACCCAAAAAAGCGACTTTTCTCAATTTTGCGAATATATTTTAATGATTTTGAATATGTAGAGGTGTTGCGAAGTAATCAGCGCATTTTTTGAGAAAAAAATAAAACGGTTTTGTTAAAAATTGAATAAGCTACAGTCGATATAGTAAAAAAAAAGCTGCCGTTTTTTCCGTATTAAAGATAAAGAAACGAAAAAATATCTCTTAAATACAATTTGACGAGCTCTATCCGCTAAAGTTTACAACGTTTCGATCAAAAGTCGTTTTCAGTACGAAAAAAAATATAAACCGTGAAAAAATCAGGCCTAACTTTATGATTTCCACTTTCTTACAATTTTCGGCAATTTCCATCCCAGTTAGGTATAGAATGATATATTGGAAAAAGGTAGATTTTGAGATGGCCTAACCGATTATCCAAACCGAATGTCGATTGGATGCACCCAATTCAACTTATTAGCGATCCAAGAGGTACCATTTTGGACCAAATTTTGACTTTTAAAAAATAAAAAAAAATATTTCCAAACTTTTGATCGCGCTCACAAACAATAGGGTTCTGTAGCCCACGGTCGCCTACGCGTCGAAAAAGTTTAAATCGAAAAAACTAATTTTTGTGGCCTGTATCGAATTTCAACGAGATCCCGATATTTCTCGACTTTGACGTTTAATAACTTTTTTCCGGCACACCCTGTATATTCCAAATTTTTACACAACGTACCCCCACTATTCCTCTGTAAACCCAAAAAGTTTCAATCGTCCCACTCTAACCGTTTCCGAGAAAAAAAATCGCAAATGTGAAAATGTCGAAAGTGACGACGACGACGACGACGACGCCGACAACATACATACATTATTTTCACCGAAGCGCCGTATAACATATCGCGGTGTAGCGCGATATGTAATAAAGGTGAAAAGTAAAAATTGAGTGCAATAAAATTAAACTATTTAAAATGTAAATAAAACAGTGGGAGGGTTACAATTGCTGGGAAATCCAACAGAGGGTTTAAAAATTAAATTAAATTAAATTAGATACAATATGGGTAGGTATTTACAAAATCTTAATTATATGGTTAACAGAATAAATTTAGCAAATCATAATTATTACTGGTGGTTTCAATGTGGTATATGTATCCAGTGGCGGTTCGTGACTTGTTAACTTGGGGGGCACTAAAAGTTCGCTGCAGGCGAAATGCGCCAAAGGCGAAAAAATTTTGAGACCACGCCCAAATTTGGTCAATAATTTTTAGTAAATATTTTTAAAATGTATGATAAAAAAAAATAAAAAAGGCCAATTTATTTTTCATTAGTGGGTACATTATTTAAAAGGAAAGTCCAATCGTCTGTTTTTATTTGCAGCAAACTTACCAATAACAATAAAGTCCCTAGATCTACACTTTATGGTATGTGTCAAATTAATGTCGGGTTTAGGTCTTCCCTCAATTTCAATTTCAATTTTTTGCTCAATACTTAGTGAGCTAAAATTGTTTTTCAAATATTCCACATTCATAGTCGTTTTGGCATTAAAACTGTTCATTTTTATTAAAATAAGTCTTTACTACCCCAAAATAATAACAAAAATATAAAGGAAAACTCCAAATAATAAATTCATACAGCAATTAACACGCAATGAACTCAATGGCGCACATTTAAATTGTGCGAGTTTTTCTATTAGAATCGCGCTTTCCCCCACCACATCTGCTAGTACAAGATGCATAGAAAGACAGCAGAAGCCCCGCCTACTTTAACGCACGTGCGACTTTAGAATTCCTACGCGCCACATCGTCGCTCTTGACAACCGGCTTGGCGAGAGCTATTACACCACCTTTCGTTCGATTGTTTGACGGTACGTTAAAATAGAAGGGGTTCTAACTTATATTAAGGTATCATATAATATAAGAAGATAAATTTAAATGAACATTATTTTTTCTTTATGGGGGAATTCTTTATGGAGTATGGGGGTGTACGTGCTCCTGTGCTCCTGTGAAGAAACCGCCACTGTATTACTGTATGTATCAGAGCAGCAACAGTAATTTTGCATTTTTTATTCTCCTTATCTACGGTTTTTATAACGGAGTTCTTAGATGCAGTAAACGAAATTAAGCAAGGAAATTTTTTATTAAAAGTTACCAGGATTCTTTACATTTCGATAGGTTAAAAAGTGAGTGGGTTATAGCTAACCCTCCACTGCGACCATGCGGTCTATTGTGACTCTACATTTCGATAAGTAGTAACAATAAGAATTAAATTTGCCTCTGGTTTTTGCACGCAATGATATACGAATATATAATTTACAATTTACCTTCTTTGCTTTTAACCCCTGCAAATAATGATACGTTTCCCGTCTCTCCACTTCTCTTTAACTATCCATAAAATAAAGCTCTGATTTTAAAGTCTAACTTTTTGTCGATTTTCTGCCACTTTTTATCATTAAAAGGAAACGATTGGCAATTCAGCGAGGACATAATATAAAAAAGTCATATCATTTCCAGAGATCGGTAACAGATAGCTCTGATGGTAATTTTCCAAATCATCCCTTTTCCTTTGGACTTTAGTAACTTTTTTATTGCTTTGGGGAGATCCAATTTAAAATAGATTAAAGTAATTTCTGGATTGGAAAGTTTTAACTGTAGTCAATATAGCCATTACTACTAGTTTTGTTTGAGGTTTTACCTTTTGTGACTTGATTACCATAGATATTAGCCCAGGGTGGAAATAGCATTAGTTCTAGATTTGAATTTTGTGATAGTACATATTTGATTTATTAAAGCTGTAAACAGCAGGCTCAGTTGGATAGACTCGTGTCGACTTGTTTTTTTCTAAAATTAAAACATTGAAGGGAGCAAATTATTTGCAAATTAGTCACTGCAGAGTGCACAGAGAGCCTCTCCTTAAAATATCACGTCAAAAAAATTAAATATTTTTGATGGTATAAGTATATAGTTCATTTGAAAACTTCCCACCTCGATTTTCCTGCTTTAAAATGAAAATGGGGAAAATCGCTCGGACCCGTCGATTTTTATTTCGAGGGGGACATCTTTTGCGTATATTGTTAATCTTGTTACTTCAAGCCCCTAGGAGGGAGGGGGGGTAAGATCTAAATCTTAAATAGATACCCCTATTTTATATATCCGGTTAAACCGGAAGTACTATATTTCTTAAATCCGGTTTAAGGTTAAATTCTCAACGTCATTCAATCTCTTGCCAACCTATAACCTATTTCGCTTTGATTTTTTGAGTTTATTATTTTAATAACTAACATTTAAAGAAAATCAATATCGTCGGTACATTATTTAGGTAGTATCTGATATATTACAAAAATATCAATTTATTTCATTGCTAATTTTGGGAGAATTGTATAGTGAAAAAACAATGAGTGACAATGACATAATAATGTAAAAAAAATCTTACCCGATATTTTTCGCTATACAATTCTCCTAAAATAAGTTATGAAATTCCTTGATATTTATTAAATATGTCAATTATTACCTATAGAATACCAAGTCGATACTGATTTTATTTAAATTTTGTGTAAAAGCTAGAAAACATAAATAAATCCACGCGAAATAGGTTATAGGTTGGCAAGCATGTTGATACTCCCACCTTAACCGAAAGTTCACACTATTGGAAAGATAATAAAAATCGAAGATAGGGACATGTAAGCCGTTTTGCTCTAAGACGTACAGTTAGAAAGCTAGACGCTGTCAAAGTTCAAAAATGTCATTTTTCAAGAGTATATATCTCGGAAACTGTTAAGTATAGACTAATAATGCTTTTATTAAAAAATGTTCAGAATTTTATGCAAAATCCAAAAAAATTATATAAAATAGGGGTATCCATTTAAGATTTAGATCTTACCCTCCCTCCTAGGGGCTTAAAGTAACAAGATTGACAATATACACAAAATATGCCCCCATCGAAATAAAAATCGACGGGTAAGAGCGATTTTCCACATTTTCATTTTAAAGCAGTAAAATCGAGGTGGGAAGTTTTCAAATGAATACCCTGTATATATATTCAGGAAAAAAATATGAAATAAAAATTTCGAGGGCGCTAAATAAGACCCTTGCCCGGGGGCGCCAGGAGGTCTAGAACCGGGCCTGCTCATAATAGTTTATTAGCATAAATGCAAAAATACAGCGTTAATTACGTCGAACTCAACGTGCGATAGATTAAAAATTATGGCGTTATTCATTGGTAAAAGATATAAATACATTTGACATGCACTAAACTTACCAATGGAAAGCGCTATGAACAACCCTGATAACATACTAGAAGAGTTTCGCCGCCCAAATATTGTAGCTACGAGCCAATCAAGCGGCAAGCAGTGCGCCTGCCCATGTTTCGCCTTCAATGCTGCGTTGCCATATTATAATTTACGTTTGCGGCGTAGAACAAAGCCGCCAAAATGCCATGTGTTTTTTTTTTAGTTAAAGCTGATACATTTTGCAATGGTAGCCACTGCCTATTTAAAGGGATACCAAAATGTTTTTTAAGTAATGTTTTGGCACCATTTTCCGTAACCTTTTATTAGTTGAATGCGGCAGCGCATTGTTTTATAACATCATAGTCTATTAATTTTAGAATTTATAAGCTTTGTCCATAGAACTATGCTATGCTTTGACATAGAGCTCATTGAAATTAAATGTACAGCTTAAAGCATGTCTGTCATTGTACATATTCTGATACCAGTATATACAATGCCAGTATGTTAAACTCAAGGGCGGATTTACGGGGGGGGGGGTAACGGGGTAATTACCCCCCCCCCTCCATGAATTTTAGGGGTTCCGTAATTATAGATTTTCAAACTCAACGTCTGCAATCCCCGACCATAATGTCGAAATAGGTACAGGGTCTTCCAACGAGGACTGAACAGGGGCTCATTTTTGAGCTTCCTTGTATTTAAAGAAAAATCCAAAATAGCCAATCGATGTACTTTTTCCTGCAGAATTCAAAAATGAAACCAAAAATTTATTTGAACTAGAAACAAAAGAGTTACGCTATGGATAAGGTGTTTTTTAAATGAAACATAGCTTTTTTATACGATTTTTGGAACGAGTGATATTTTTCTGTCCGTTCTGATTAAAATATTTAATATTGTGACAGCTATTTTTATTAAATTTTAATGTTCTATCCAGTATAATTTAACTTTAACCTGTTTGAAACATACACTAGGTAATAAAGGTATAATCACCTTTGAATCCTTCAAAGTCAAAAAATTTGACAAATTTACTATAATTATAATATTGCCGAAATGACTTTAAAGGATTCAAAGGTGATTATACCTTTATTACCTAGTGTATGTTTCAAACAGGTTAAAGTTAAATTATACTGGATAAAACATTAAAATTTAATAAAAATAGCTGTCACAATATTAAATATTTTAATCAGAATGGACAAAAAAAAATCACTCGTTCCAAAAATCGTATAAAAAAAGCTATGTTCCATTTAAAAAACACCTTATCCATATCGCAACTCTTTTGTTTCTGGTTCAAATAAATTTTTGGTTTCATTTTTGAATTCTGCAGGAAAAGTACATCGATTGGCTATTTTGGATTTTTCTTTAAATACAAGGAAGTTCAAAAATGAGCCCCTGTTCAGTCCTCGTTGGAAGACCCTGTACATACGTAAACGTCTGTAAAAAGCGTTTTATTATTATTCTTTATTTTAAAAACTGGGAATAAAGCAAAACTAGGGCGTGGCCCCAAAAAATTTTCGCCTGCGGCACTTTAATACCTATAGATTTTGTTAAAAAAAAGTCTTTAATTACCCCCCCCCCATGATTTGGACCTAAATCCGCCCTTGGTTAAACTTTTCTACTATGGTAATTAATAACTTTTTTTTAACCAAATCAAGGCAGAACGCTGTAAGGTATAAAACGAACAAAACCGCAAAAAATCATCTCGTTAATGAAACTTTTTATACTTCATTGCTTCGCCTTTCATGGTAAAAGTTTTATAGAACTACCCCAGAATATCCATCAAGTACAGAACAATGAAGAAAAGCCATTAATTTCCCATTAAACATTGAACATTTTCAATCCCAAAGAAGTTATTTAGCACTTTTATTTCTTTTTTAACAACGTAATAGCTTTTTAACTATATTACAAGTATTACTTATGTAAAATCCTACCTCCTATTTTAAATTTAAATTTGATAAAGCTTGACGTCTAATTATATTATACATTGTGCCAGGATTATTTTTACATCGCTCTCGCACTCACAGGCTGAACGAACAAGCTGATAATGGCGAGCAAAGAAAATTCATAGGGTTAAAAATGTCCATGCTAAACAATCGCAACAAAATGAAGAGAGAAAGAAGAGAGAGCGAGCTAGAGAGAGAGAGAGAGAGAGAGAGAGAGGGGTGTTAGTGTGCCTGCTGGCCACCAGTGGCGCAATGGCGGGAAATTTGGACAGCGGTTTTAGAACTTTTAAATTTTATTATTAACTTTTGAACGAGTTTTATTGAGTTAATTTCTGATTCAATATAACTATCATTGAATCGCAAATTAAATTAATAAAACTGAAAAAAATGAAACACTTTATCATAAATACTTTTTCTATGTTTATTTATAACTAAAAATTACATGGACAACCATAACAAAAAATAACTGTTAAAAACAAACTAATGTCCTTAGTTTACGTTTGACTCATCAGGTAGATATTATCTCAATTCATATAATATATCACAAAATACTGTATAAAACAGAAGTACTAGGATGCAACGAGACACGTACTAAAACATCCATAAACTATCAGGTGATTCTTACAGCATTCTCTGAAACAAAAGAAACAGTATCGGGTTGACGTTAAATTTCTCTGTAAAATATGACCAGTGGCCAAGTATCTACTTATCGAGTTAGCTTAAACCATTAGAGACTTTTCGTTGTATTGGCAAATTCAAACGGTTAACCATAACGAATACGAACACGAAGCCGCTATTTGACAGATCGTAAAAATAGTTTTCGTTCAATTCGTTTAACGTTAACGTTAAGTCAAATTCGACAGTAAACATAACAAATATAACATAACCTATCTTTAATGGTTTGTGTTCATATTTTCATATAGGTACGTTTTGTGCTATCTTTTTTGCTTGGTTTTAATTTCCTAGTACCCAAAATTCTAAAACATCATGATAGACGAAAGGTTGCTTTTATTGGACTCCTCCAGTGGAGTCGGATTTGGATGATACCCTTCTCTTGGAGGTGCTTGATCGCCAGGACATTCAGTATCGAGCACAGTTGTATGGAAATTTCAATTTATATAGAAAACTATAATAATGCTGAATGCAAACTTTATTAAATACCTAGTAAACTTTAAAAAGAGACCTCAACAAAAAATAGGTTGTGTTGATTGCATCTGTCAAAAAAATGGTCATTACGCCTGCGTTCCGTTTTCGCTATAGCTTTGTCTTCCGTCCGTTAGCTCCCGCCACTTATCCGTAACGATAACGATAAATGACAGCTCAAATATCAAAGTTGTCAAATAGCGGCTATCGGAACCGCTTTTAAAAGACAACGAAAACGGTCTATTATCTTTGTGCCATCATGTTATACTTCTAATCTACTCAGTAAAACAAAAATGTTAAAATTACCATTTCAAGAGCCTGAACTATCTGTTCGTAACTGATAGATTGTTAGGTATTACCTCGGGCACAAATGTGTCCGTGTGCAGTTATCTACAGGCTGTCCAGTGTTAAGATTGGCTTGTAAACCAATACCTATTACGTATGTGAAACATTTCATGTTAATTTAGTTATTGTAAACTTACATTTCAAATATAAAAAATAGGTATAAGTGTAAAAGCAATTTGATAAACAATAAAAAATAATTACCTGCATGGTAGGCTGGAATAATAATTGAAAAATTACACACAACAGCAAAGTTTTCTATAGTAGAAACTAATAGAATTATTGTATTAAATATTAAAATAATAATAAAAATGAATTTAATTTCCTGAGAAAAAAACGTGGACAAAAAATTTACAGTTTTGACCTGGCTGGCTGGCTGTTTTGTTCCAATTAGCACCTGGGCAGTGGCGGATTTAAGGAAAAAAGCCCAGGCGGCGATTTCCTAAGAGGGGCCCAGTTGCTCGGTACATTAAATAAATTAAGTGATAAAATTGTGAGGTGAAGTCAAAAATTTTTATTGAATACAGAAAAACAGAATCATGTTTTGAATTCCCGTCGTGCTTTTCGTTCAGCAAAAACTTCCATCGCAGAATCCAAATTCAGTGAATTTGCCATTGATCTTTCGATGTAAAGAATACAGAAATTGTTCAGTGTGTCTTCAGCCAGATTAGCTCGACGATATTCTTTGACTATTTTCAAAGAGCTCATGACACGTTCAGCACTAGCTGAACCTATGGGCAAAGTCAAGAACAATCTGAATAAACTGCAGCTTTCGGGAAAACTGTCCACTATATTGCTTGCGATAATGAACTCCAAATAATGTAACGGACTGTCGTTCGTGAAATCACGATTTTGCGAAAAATACATGCCTGTGAAACAAGCCAGTTCATACTTCAGATCCGTGGTGAAAAATTCCGAGTACTTTTGTATCAAAGTAATGACACTCTTCTCCAATTCGTCTTCTTTAAAATTTTTCAAATTCTCGGGCATCAAAAAACCAAAAACTTTGTTCACTTCTCGTAATCCTTCTATGCGTTCCTGCAATTCGTAACACATTGAATCCAAAACTTCGTAGTAACTCAATCGATGTCTTTCATGTGTTTCCAGTGGTGAATCAGCCGCTTTTTCGTCATACTTTCTTTTGACTTTTCGTTTTCTAACAATAGGAAAATCAGCGTTTTCCCAGGCCATTTCTTCCCACTTTTCTTTCGCTTTTAGTACGAAATCATTGTACTTGCTTTCGTTCCTCAAATCTTTCAGTTTCTCCAATGCCGTTGAAATGCATCTTTGAGCCGTCATCAAATCAATATATTTTTTCTGCATTTGAACTTGCACAGTATTCATCACGCTCAGTACTGCATGCCACCATAACAAATTAAGAAAAAAATTCCAATTCATGGAGGAAAGTAAAGATCTTGCATTTATTATATCTTCTCCAGAAGCTCCAACTCTTGAAATTTCATCCTCTGTGCAATTGATGATACATTCAAAATTCTGTAGTATTGCTTCCACAGCTTTCAATCGTGAAGGCCAACGTGTTGTGCTCAAACCTTTAATGTGCAGTATTCTTTCTTTTGCGATGGATTCTTTGCCAACAGGATCATGTTGTGCAGCATTCCCAGATTCAAGATTTGTTTCGAATATTTCTTTTCTCAATTCTCTTAGAAGTTGGATGCCAAAATCTTCTGAGTCCCACCGTCGATGTGAATGCGCGAAATATTTGTAGATGCTTTCAATGATGGCAAAAAATACTTTAATTGATGGACTGGCATTTTTCTCTGCCGCATGAATCAAAACCAAAGTTGCTTGATGAGCAAGACAGTGAATGTAAGGTACAAACGATCCATCGCCATCGTCGACATAGTCTTTCATTTTAGCTTGAACTCCACCGCTGGACCCAGACATGACAGGGGCACCGTCGTAGCTTTGACCACACAGATATTTTTTTTGAAATTTGTATTTGTCAAATAAAACTGCAGTAATTTCTTTGCAAATGGACTCAGCATCTCCCTTTTTCAATTTGACGAAACACAAAAAACTTTCCTTGATAACCACTTTGAGTGAGTTTAACAGATCCTTTTGTATCATAACGTATCTTATCAAAATAGCCATCTGATCTAGATGAGCAACATCTGTTGTAGAGTCAGCTATTAATGCAAAAAATTTCGCTGCTTTACATTCATTGACGATTGCTTGACAGGTTTCATTTGCCAATATATTCAGCTACTCAAAAGTGATTGTTTTACTGAGATACTTTACACGTTTCGAAGATTCGAGGTGTGCCTGCAGAATTGGATTGTGTCTAGAAATCAACTTGATTATACTCAAATAAATTCCGGGATTATCATCTTCCTGAATGTTTTCTCTGTGTCCTCGAAAACCAACGCCTAAGCAAGCCAAAGTTTTAACAGTGTCCAGGAGTATGTTGAGAATTATACGCCATTTTCTTGCCTCTTCACTTATTTGCTTATCAAGTTGATGACGAACATCTAATTTATTTAAGAATCGCGAAGCAGCGACTGCGTTGTTAAGATGAGCCTTACTTTGAGCGTGTTGGACAACAGATGTATAAAAATGTTTCCAATCAGTAAAACCAGTACACCATACTGTTTTCTTCGTGACTTCATCTCCGAATAACCAATAAAAATGACAGTATGCGTAATTTTTCGTCAGAGAATAAGATAACCAGGGACTGCGATTATCTTGCATGAAAGGCTTTCTTTTATTCATGTAGTAATATGAAGAATGGAATCGGCGACTTTCGTTTGATTTTTTAAATTCTCCATCAGGCATATCAGAATTCTCCGGTTGGCAAGGACCTGCTAATACTAAAGCCCTAATTTCTTCATCGTTAAATGCATTGGATTTTTCGTAAAGACCTTTATTGTTTCCGAATTTCGATAGAATTTCTAATACTTTGTCTTGATTTTCTATCATGGATGAGGATGACGATACAGTTTTTGCGGGTATTTTTTCCCCCGTTTCATAAATTAAGGACGCAAAACTATGCGTTTTATCTACTTGTGATTTAACATTGACATTGGCATCGTATGTAGTATTAGGTTCCAAAATTGAAGAATCATCACTTATTGCTACCTCGACCTCACCGTTGGTAGAGACAGATTCGAGAATCAAAGTATTTTGGGTCTTATGTTGAATCTCGCTATTTTTGTCACTCGAAGTAGAAGCATCTGCATAAGACGAAGACGTGATAAAAAATCGCCCAAGTTTAGCTTGCTGTGGATCATTTTGTGCCTCTTGGAATTTTCTTTTCTCTCTCTCTTTTTTTTTCGTATATCCACTTTTTTGTTTTGTGGGATTGTCCATTTTTCGAACCTGAAAATTAATTGACAATAAAAATTATTTCAAGGCACTTTGGCAACCCCGCTTTAAACTGGTTAAGACAACGAATTAATAATACAAAGGAAGTAGGGTTTTGTAGATTGACAGTTGTCCGGGATGGGTGCTGATGGCGGCAACATTTGACGCATGCGCGCACGACTGTTTCCGGTCCACCTGTGGCGTATCATTAAAATGGTAATAATAAAATGATTAATGATATTTTATTTGGCGAAGAAAAAAAATATTTAGATTTATATATACCTATAAGATACGTTAAGGTTGGTGTAATAAAACAATACAACTATTTCTTTTAATTATTTATTTAAATAAGGTAACGGAGGTGAAAAGGTCCTTTGTAAATATCTGGTTAAATAACTAAAAAACACGTTATTATGCCTGCTTTATACCTCCCATTTAACATTTAATTTAATTTAAGATTTAAGCTAAACTAAGAATTTAAAAGTTGAAAGTTAATTTTCTTATGCATGCGTTTATACCTCTCATTTAAACTAATTTATCATTTAATTTAATTTAAGAGTTGACCAACTTTCAACTTAAGGTAAAAGATCGTGCCAGATCGTGCTAAATCGCGTTAGATCGTTCTCCACAACTGTCCGTGATTGGCCAGGAAGAAAGATGAATATTTTGATGGGTGACAATAACCTAAAATTATGTTGGAATTTTTATTTTTATCAACAAATAAAGTGCTTTTTCTCTATTTATTTTGACTGATCTAAATTCTTGTGATTTGTAATGGAAGACTACGATTTATTTTTTACTATTTGCTTTAATTGTTGTAACAACAGCTGGAAAAATCTTCTTTTTTTTGCACTTCATTTAATTTAATTTAGTGGCACGTTTTCGAGGTATAAATTAACAAAATAATTTCTTAGCTTAGTTTAAATGATAAATTAAATCTTAAATTAACTTAAATCTTAAATGAGAGGTATAAAGCAAGCATTATACATTAAAAAAAATTGCAGAAAACTAATTGTTTCAGATATTAAATACTGATGAAGACAAAATTATTGCCAAAACGTCTATATTAAAAAATACAATTTTCAGAAAAACTTACTCTTTCTTCATGAACCAAATCACAAGAAAATAATAAAATATAATATATAATCCTGTTTATTATATAATATGTACCTAAATAATATTAATGAGATTTCTAGTATACAAGAAAATTGTCAAATGATAAACTATGCAGATGATACAAACATTTTATTGTCATATATAAGTAAAGACCTTGAGCTTCTCGAGCAACATATTCAACAATTTATGATTAAAGTAAATAATTGGTTTTCTAAAAATAAACTAATATTAAATAAATCAAAGACCGGTATCACCTTGTTTAAGGCCCGGTTTAATAATGTACTGATAAGGTCTCTGGTTGTTACCAAGAGAATAAATTTTATCTCTCTGGTAAACCGCCGGAAAACTTCTGATCAGTTTATCAACAAAATTTTAACCAAAGGACAGATAACCGGAGCTATACAATTTGACAACATGTGGTAGCAAAATCCACCTAATTAAAGAAGATATTATAGGGTTATATATCATGGTACGTTATGTTTTAAATGTGTTTTACATTCATTCTATATATTATATACGTTTGAGTTTATTCTATTATAAGTTCAAGAAAATGAATATAAAGAAGGAAAACGAAAAATTAAAAAAAAAGGTTGCAAATTTTACAGACACAGCAGGAATTGTTGCAAGGGGGCTTTTAGAGCACAGTTCCTATAAAATAAAAATAAAAATGGTCAAATTCAAATATAGTTTATTATAACAATAGTCTGTAGGATAGATAGCAAATCATATTTTCTATTCGATGTAAAAAAAAAGCTGTACCGTATCGTTAGACAGTCTAAAACGATTGACAAAATCCCTGTATCATCCTAGTAATTTATGTGATTTGGGGGGTCGTGAAAAATCCTTGGCCTTCTAAATAAAATATTAACATAATCTTCAAAATCATCATCTGAATCCGATTCATTTGAAAACATTTTAACATCAAAAAGCACATTCATTTTTTTACAATTGCTAAAAACAGTTAACTCTACCTAAAGAATGCCAAAAATGATCAAATTTGAGGTTATGGCTTTTGATTTAACCTACTGGTAAACCGTTAACAGCCGAATATTTCGCTGGGTAAATTATCCTGCTGGCAATAATTGTTTATCTTGCTGTTAACGCTACCAGACGATTGAAAAACATATTTTTTTCATTAACAGCAGGATAACTATGCCAGAGGCTTTGCCAGCACATTATTAAACCGGCCCTAAGACTAACCAATACACTTTGGAGAATCCGGAAACCGTAACCATTAATGATTGTCATATGAGATTAAAGGAAGATACTAAAATCTTAGGTGTGTTGTTGGATAGTAAAATGTCCTGGAAGAGCCATGTCCAATATATGTTGTAACCAGAAGGTGTTCCAGTTAGATTCACAGTAGGATAATTATCTTCAGGCAGGTTTTCACATGGTGTCTTATAGGATATTGCATAGGAACGTACCTGCCAAAAAATATAAGTTTTTTAATTATCTGTTTAGCACCTTTACCAAATAACACGAAAGTGCCTATAACGTAAATAAAATACTGAATCCTATAGACTACTACCTCTCTTTGTAAAAAAATTATTTATATTTTGATATGAATTTCTTTGAATGATAGAAGGTTTGGGACTTGCTTTGAATTTATTTTTTTAATCACTGGTATCTCCAGTCGTCCTCAGGTGAATATTGGGAAAAGGTTTCTATCATTCTAGAAACATCATTGTCTTCAACCTTTAAATATGAGTTTCTTTGTTTATCATACCTACACTCCCATATTTTATTACATTCTTTATCCATGGCTTTAAAATTTTAAAAATAGATTAAAGCATTAAAACATCTAAAAACTTTTCTGAATAAATAATTTACGAAAGAGTAACACAGCTTCCTTAGAAGCATAAATAATGCAGCATTATTTGTATTCATATTCTTAAGTACCTACCTACCTACATATTTTCCAATATTATTATGTAATGACCCGATACAATAGTTTCAAAACTTACATTTTTAAACCTGGCTACTGCAAAAGTAGGCACTGCAGTTGGGACCAATCAAACTTTTAATCTTGAAGTTCTGTCAAAGCAATCTTCAGAAAAATGCTCCGAGCAAAGAACGCTATTTCGTGTAGGATCCCAATCACTTCGGTTTACGAATTTCAACCATCCTTTTTTCTTAGGTAATTATTTGGAAAACTAAAAACCAGTAAGTAAGTATTTTTAATTTGCTTTCCTAAGATTTTACTCCCAAGGTTTCTGAAAATGAGATCAAATATTGTAAATTATCTGAGATATTTTAAATTTTGATTTAGGTTTAAATTGTTTTCACTAAAAGTATTGTTTATTTTAAATTTTTATGTAATTTTTTAAGTTATTAAATTGTTGCACATTTTTGTTCCCGATTGCTATAAAATTATTGTTGAAATTGTGATATTATATTTACATAGGTAAATATTTTAGTTGTTATTTAAATATTTCTGTACAAATGGGGTAACCCAGTCGATTAATAAATAAATAATATTTTTCTGGTTTTATAGGACGAACGCCCATGAGGCCATGAATGACATGCGAGGTTATGTGTATTTTGACATTAAATTAAAATAACATTTTTTTTTTCTACAGATTAAAAAAGTTTATATATCTAAACATAAACTTACCGATGATTGAAATGTTATGTCCAGTTTTTTATTCTTTAGCGTTTGGGAGCACCTACAAGCAGCACAACTAACCATACTTATAGCTAATTAAATAATACGGAACACAACCTAAATAAAATGTTTAAATCGCTGTCCAGCGCTAAAAGTATAGTCCACTGTCACAATAAACTAAATTATAAGTTTAATAGAATTCGATAAAATATCGTTGTTAACTAATTAAAATGCAAATCAATTCAAAAACAGCAAAGAAAGCAGAAATCACAGCTCGACCTGTCAACCACGGTCAACCACCAAAACAAACATGGAGTAATTTGTGGGTTCTGAAGATGGCCGACTTCCGTCGCAAATTTTGTTAGGCGGTTTATGCAAAACCCTACTTCCTTTGTATTATTATTTCGTTGGGTTAAGACAATAAAGTATTAAACCATAACCTATAAAAAAATCAGCTGTCTAATTCCATCGGTTTTGGAACCACAAGGAACAAGGCTTAGTATAGCATGCTAGTTTTATCTGACAAAAAACAACAAATATATATACCTATATAAGTAATTTTACAAGTTTAACTTACCTTTGATTAGATTTACAACAAGCGGGAGCGGGTAACCAGTTCAGGCATAGATGCAGCATGCGATTGTAACTACCAAAAGTACCAGAGTTGCCAATGTGGCCAAATTTAAGAAACGAATTAATTTAGTGATTTTACTTGAGAATGTGGAGTACAAAGGGCCGGGGGCCCTTTGACCATTCTTTCGGAGGGCCCAGGCGGCTAATGTCCATTTAGCCATTCTTTAAATCCGCCACTGCACCTGGGTCAGTTTAGGACGCGTTAAGTAGGTCCGAATAAAACTGTCCTCTTCTATATGTCAAAAATATGCGACAGAACCCGATTCCTCGGCCAGCTGGAGAATCATCAAGCGACGACAGCGCCAATTTGTCTCTGGTGGCCAGCTGCGCGGCTTCAGATTAATATGACCTTGTGATGTCGGATCGCTCATTTACAGTTTCACCGGGGTGATCGCAAGCAAAGCATAATACTAGTAAAATGACAAAATTAAATTTTGCAACTTGTGACAAAACCGGGCAAGTTCTGGAAAATTTTAATAGAAACAAATCAGAGCAAATGACCTAAGTACGTCCAACTAATCTCGGAGGCGAAAGGATCCAATTTATTTTACTTTAGGGATATCAATTATTAAGCTGTAAGGTAGCAATTTAGGTTTACACTATTCCGTAATGAGCCGGTTGACTGCTGAATGTTATTTTAGAAGAAATCTAATTTCTTTTCCCAAAAAGTATATGTACCCATTAGTAAGGGAGGCCGGCTTTATCTCGGAAACCATTAATCGTACAGCTTTCGGAAAAAAAAAATTTTTTATGAGTAAAGCGGTCATGACAAAATTTTGGAAATTACTTTTAAGTTCCTCATTTCGCCGCAAGGGAGCACAATTAAAAATTAGTTTTTTAAATTTTAAATTTCTCCGAAAATTCCCATATTAAGGTATAACTCTGATTATATCATTGGAAAGCTTAGACAATTCTGCATCATTTTGGTTTAAGGCTTGTTGGCGTACCGACCTTGATAAGAGTGGGGGAAGCTATTGAATGTGTAAACATTAAAATCGCTGTAACTTCTAAACGACTTATCCGATTTTACTAAATTTAAGCTTGTTTGGAAGGGAACGGTAAGTACCTTCAATCGTCATATCCAATGGTACACGATAGTTTCTAATAAAATTGCTAGAGGGCGCAATTTGTAATAATAACAGTTTTTTTGATTTTATCCCGAAAATTCAAATCATACGGTATACCTATGACATCATAATCGGAAAGTAGATGGAATTTACAAGAAAAGATGTGAAAACCGCAGTTCCATATCTTTTTTCGTTTCAGTATATTGCCAGAACAATAATTTTTAATACAACTTGCGCCCTCTAGCAATTTTATTAGAAACTATTGTGTACCATTGGATACGACAATTGAAGGTACTTCCAAACAAGCTTAAATTTAGTAAAATCGGATAAATCGTTTAGAAGTTACAGCGATTTTAATGTTTACATTTTCAATAGCTTCTCCCACTCTTATTAAGTGAAAGTGTAAACATTAAAATCGCTGTAACTTCTAAACGACTCATCCGATTTTACTAAATTTAAGCTTCTTTGGAAGAAAAAAGTAAGTACCTTTGATTGTCATATCCAATGGCACACAATAGTTTCTAATAAAATTGCTAGGGGGCGCAATTTGAATTAAAAGTTATTGTTTTGGCAATAATTCTGAAACGAGCAACAATATCGAACTGCGGTCTTTATATTTTTTCTTGCAAATTTAATCTACTTTCCGAATATGATGTCATAGTTATACCGTATGATTTGAATTTTCTGGATAAAATCAAAAAAACTGTTATTATTACAAATTGCGCCCT
The DNA here is from genome assembly GCA_963969555.1 of Polydrusus pterygomalis. Taxonomy (NCBI): domain Eukaryota; kingdom Metazoa; phylum Arthropoda; class Insecta; order Coleoptera; family Curculionidae; genus Polydrusus; species Polydrusus pterygomalis. The sequence continues at coordinate 41,541,800 of OZ018381.1, read as the reverse complement.
CTAGCAATTTTATTAAACACTATCGTGTACTGCTGGATACGACGATTGAAGGTACTTACCTTTCCCTTCCAAACAAGCTTAAACTTAGTAAAATCGGATAAGTCGTTTAGAAGTTACAGCGATTTTAATGTTTACACATTCAATAGCTTCCCCCACTCTTATCAAGGTCGGTACGACAACAAGCCTTAAACCAAAATGATGCAGAATTATCTAAGCTTTCCAATGATGTAATCAGAGTTATACCTTAATATAGGAATTTTCGGAGAAATTTAAAATTTAAAAAACTAATTTTCAATTGTGCCCCCTTGCGGCAAAATGAGGAACTTGAAAGTAATGTCCAGAATTTTCTTATGACCGCTTTACTCATAAAATTTTTTTTCCGAAAGCTGTACGATTAATGGTTTCCGAGATAAAGCCGGCCTCCCTTATTAATGGGCCACCCTGTACAGTGTACAGCCGCACCTATATTTTATATATCCATCGTTTTGCTGACAAAATGGCAAAATTTTGCAACTTGTGACAAAACCGGGCAAGTTCTGGAACATTTTAATAGAAACAAATCAGAGCAAATTAAGTACGTCCAATTAATCTCGGAGGCTCCAATTTATTTTACTTTAGGGATATCAATTATTAAGCTGTAAGGAAGCAATTTAGGTTTACACTATTCGGTAATGAGCTGGTTGACTGCTGAATGTTATTTTAGGAGAAATCTAATTTGTTTTCCCAAAAAGTGTATGTACAGTTGACGACATATAATTTCGTACACTAAACTGTAACACTGTAAATGCAACTTTTTCACCTTTATTACCTTTGTAACGTGTTAATTGTTATCATGATATCTGTCAAAGTATTGTCATTATCTTATTTGATTTTTAAAATGCCTCATTTAAGTAGGTATTATTGAAAAAGCAAGAATAATGTGTTTAGTAGAAATAGGGTGGTCTTATGGAAAAATAGCTGATCATTTTAGAGTACCTAGAAGTACTGTTCAAGGATTTGTAAAAAAATGGCGCTATCATGAAACACTTGAAAGGTCTGTTGGGTCTGGTTTCAATAATAAAAAATAGAAAATCATGAAAAGAAGAAGTGTTTACGGTGCACGTGTATGCTGCAATATGGGTGAAACACTAAACAGTAATATATATCTTCAGATTTTGGAAATTGTTTTCTTCCTTCTGCCGCGATAGTTTTTGAAGGAAATAACTTTATATTTTAGCCGGATAACTGCCCTGTGCTGTGCATACTGCAAGAAATATAGGAAACTGGTTTAGACAAAACAACGCAACATGTCTGACTTGGTGCTCAAGAAGTTCTGATTTAAATCCAATTGAAAATGTTTGGGGATTGATGGTAAAAAAATGTACAAAATAAATTTTAAACTACATAATGAAATAGAGTTACTTGATAAAATAGAAGAAATTTGTGAAGGGCTAACTCCGGATTACACCAGAAGTATTACCAAGAAGATTACGGTTAGTGGTAGAATCCAATGACGTAGCAATTAAATATTAGTATTTTGTTTGTTGTTTGTTAATAAATTTGTACTTTTGTAGTTTTCCTGGTATTATTTTATAATTTTCTTATTTCGCGGCTGTAATTTAAACACAAAAATATATCGAAATAATCATTATTACTTATGGTAAAAAATCGTACATACAAAAATTTACAGCCATATATAGCTGGTGTTCTATCCAGGTATAAGCAGCAAGGTGAGAAAACCGTTTTACCAAATTTTGTTGTAATTGAGTTATGTATGGGTGAAGTGTACGAAGTGGTACGAATTTATATGTCGTCAACTGTATCTATATTATACCTATATTAAAAGGTATTATTAAAAAAATCATAGCATCGGTTTATTCGGTCATATCAATTATTAATAATTCGTTATGTTACAACTTGAATAATAATTGGTTTATGTATTTTTAAAACGCCTTTCTTCTTCTCTTACAGATCTATGGCTGAGAGGAAAGGTTGCCTATAATTTAGAAAAGGAAGAATAAATACGAATTTATTATGCCTGTGGGTGGGAGAGTGGCTGGAAAAGTCAGTGGAATTGTCTCCAATAATTATAATGGTAAGAATTGGTGAATACTTTAGTATAATCTGTATTAAGGAATATTTAGGATTGTAAGGTAGTATTCTATTCGGTAATATTTTAACAAAATTACAATTGTGTTAAATAATGGTAGAACAATTATAATTTTACACTTTCCACATATTTTTATTTTCACTCGACATGTTTCGCAACACAGTTGCTTCTTCAAAGAAGTACTTGAAAATGGCATTTTAAAAATTGTAACTTAGGTGTAACTATAAAAGTGCAGGTAATTTTCAGGTTGTTTAAAATAGTTGGAAAAACCAATAATAATGTCAACACTAGATGGAGCTTCGCACTACATCCTTTCGACGGTGTCTCCGTGTACTGGTTCAAGTTGAACGTTGCGTTTCCTTTCGTCGGATAATAGCCTCTTTGATGAAAACACTCTTCTGACTAAAACAAAACTAATTCTTGACAATATGACAAGTGTTATCTTTTTGAGTCATCCGCAATATAGTATGAATTTGTTCGTGAAAGTATTCCGGGAAATGTAACTTTGGAGACGACACTAGATTGAAAAAGAAATTTGATTCCTATTTTAAAGAACTATATATATATATACAGAATTGTATTTTTTATTGTTTTTTTTTTTTCGATGAAATAAAGCCAATGCAACACAGGTAGTGCATGGACGTTAAATTGAAGGGCAATTATGTTATATAACATAATTATCAAAAAATTACATTTTTCTCCCTGTTATGGAGAAACAATTTTTAGTGTGAATAACCTAAAGTTCAATCAACTAAAGCTGTTCATTAAAAAATATAAATTATTTGTTTATTTACCCAATGTACTCTTTATAAATGTTTCTGTAATAGACCACGATATTTTTGTCACTCGGTTTTATTAGGCTCGATGTTTATGGATGTATAAATTCTCAAAACACAAAATAAATGAAGCAAACCTTTGTTTGTTCGAAATTAATTTCTGTATGCCTAATTCGATTTAATGTTTTGGGGACTCGGTTTGAAATAATAAAATATATCAAACCTGTTGCTGAGGCAACACTATAATTTTTTCGCTGTTTTAAATGGACAAATTGCAAACCTCTGTCAACTGAAATATTCACAGATTATATTACGAGATTCGATTTAGTTGCATAACCTCAGGGGCGGATGCAAAAATTGATCAACAAAAAGTTCGTATCGAAAAGGAATATAGCAAATTTCTTAATATTAATTGTGGTGTTCCGCAAGGTTCGATTTTGGCCCATTTATTTTTCCTTATTATATTAATTCTATATTAAAATTAAAATTAAAAGGGAAAATTAGATTGTTTGCTGATGATACAACTATTTTATACATCGCCGATTCATATAAAATTATACAAAATTTTATAAATCATGATATGAAAATCATTGAATTATTGGATGTGTAGTCATAAATTAACATTAAATTTGGAAAAATCCTCTTTTTTATGTATAAGAAAGAAACCCAATTTATACAAAAGTGATTTAAAATTTAAAACAATCAAATAAAATTATAGTTTTTTGGGGTTGATAGTAGATGAAGCTATTAATTGGAGTAAACACATTGAATATATTAAACAGAAAATAGTTGCACCAGTGGGGATTGTAAAAAAACTAAGTTTTTTGACTCCAAATTATATGTTAAGTCCTATTTATTTTGCTAATATTTATTCTCATTTACAATATTTAACTTTAATATGGGGACCAACTTTTTAAAATTTGCTTAACCCTCTACAAGTTTTACAAAAGAAAGCAATTAAAAATATATATTGCTTGGATAGACAATATTCAACTAAACTTTTATATAAAAAATTTAATATTATATCAATTAAGAATATTCACTTATTGCAAAATATTGTTTTTGTTTACCAAATTATATCAAAAAATAAAAATTCAAATATAAGGTTCAATTACAGACGTGACGTACATGATCATTTAACTAGAACTGTTTTCAATATTGATTTACCTTTAATACACACTAGGGCAGGTCAGAACACCATTTATTATCAAGGTATGAAATTTTACAACGAAATACCCCAAGAATTAAAATTTTTAAATATAAAACGTTTTCAAATGATAACTAAGAAAATACCTAAAAAAGGGGAAGCTAAATTTTAAACTAAAAAATATTTAAACGTGCACTTATTTTATGACTAATAATTATTTTCAAAATTATTTATAAATTATATCTGAACGATATTATTACTTATATTATTTAATTAAAAGAAATAATAATTGAATAATTTTATACTTATTTAAATATTTTTATTTTTTTTATTGAATATTAACATTTTAAGTATTATTTTGATTTACCTTGTATTTTAATTAGTTATAAGTATTTAACAATTACATTTTTAGATGTTGTTATTAGTAGAGAATCCCTCATGGACAAATGTTTTTGGGATTTTATTTGGAATAAATAAATAATAAAATAAAAAAATAAAGTTACAAAAAAACAAAAACGGAAAATGAAGTCCGATATCTCCGGAAGCAATCGGAATTTACTTAATTTCTCATTGGCATTAACTTAAACTACAAATTATACAACTTTGTCCCAATTTAACCTTTGCCGTATCTTATATAGTTTCCGATATTCCAATGATGAGCAACGAATTTGGGATTACCTGTACATGTAAGACGAATTCAACTATTATAACGATATGGTGATCAATGATTTTTCCCAAAAAAGTAGGATTTATCTCCATCTTGTGAAACTTGTTTAATGTCTGGAAATCATATTACGGAGCCCTTTTCGGGCCCGATAGATGAGCCGGAATTTCCAGTTAACGTCCTTTATTTTTTGTCAGACCCCTATTAGGGCTTTAATAGGGACCTGATCAAACTTTGTTGATAAGTCTGAGCGACAATGGTGTTAATGAGGGTTGTCAGCACATATTATGGGATTACATCGATAAAATTAGCGTTGTTCCTGGTCATACGCGTTCATATTACTAGAGCAGGTAAAAAAATACTGCTCATGTAAAGGAGTATTTAAATACAATTATTCCCGGACGGTGGGTAGGTAGACGGGGGTCAATGGAATGGCCACCCAAATCGGGCGTCGCCTATTTCGGCCCGAGGAGGCACGTATCGTGCATAAAAACAGCCCAATTCGGCCCCGAACCCAAAATGTACCTATTTTAAATTTACCCAACTCGGCCCGGAGGGTTTAACGGTGGACTAACGAGGTACTACCTAATTAGAAATTAGAATTAAACCTAATGCATCCACAAGATGTAATTGTAACTATACACAGAGAAATAACAACATATATCATTTAGTTTTGTTTAAAAGTTTATTAATTAATCAATTAATTTATGTAATAATATGTACAAAAAACGCCTTAATCCTACTTATTAGAATGATAATATTATACAATTTTCACATAATCCAATTTTGAAATTTCCTTGTTCTTATATTTTTTAATTTGTTCCTCCAAAAACTTTTGTTTTTTCTTGCCTAAATTTCTAAACATATTTGTAATGCTAATACTATTACATTTAACGTATGTTTCTATTTGTACATTCAATAGTTCTTTAACAAAAATAATTATAGATGGGTGAGTGTGATATATTGAATTGTTAAAATGTGCCTGAAACGATTCACAAGCATTGGTAGATTTATTTAAATCAGCAGAAGCACTTGCCCAAACGTGAGGTGGAAATTTTGATTCGTTGGTTAAATAATTTTCAAAAAGATAATCTGAAAATTTTTTCAATTTTGCATTTTGAGGCTTAATTTCATATAACTCAAAAAAATAGAAATTATCTACTTCATTGGGTTCTAAAAAGAGAAGTCCAAAACAATAGTGCAGCCATTTACCAACATCTGACTTGTCATCTTTATAAGATTGTGTCAAACCAAGTTTCTGTATTTGACGGTACCATGCTTGGGTCAAGTGAAACCTACAACCAGTAATTTTGATATTTGTCCAAATTTGAGTTAAAGCGTTATGAATTGAAATTTCAAAGTCTGCTACTGCTTCTTTTGGTGAAAATACTAACTAAATTATAATTGTTACATAAATCATATATCTTAGACAGGCACAAGCGATATGTTTCTTCACGCTTATCTTTTAACAAACAGAAAACTTACGGAATATAGTGACCATTAAAAAAGCCGTGTATAGTGAAAAGTTGTTTAAAAATTTTTTTGCAATAAGAGAAGGTTCCGTCCATACACAAAATCTCTGCTTTACACAAAAAATTTAAATTAAAATGACAGGAAAATATTATTAAATTTAAGGTTGCGTCATTAATTAACACACAATCTTCACCTTTATTAGTTTTTTACTTCATGGCAGCTAACACTTCGTGGACTTCTGTGACTGGCTTGGGTAATGCTGGCAGCGATTTCCTCCGAGCATAGTAGATGTTCTTCCTCACACATTCCAAGTCCTTTCGGGTGAGAGTATCCTGTTCTGGTTGCTCCGACAAAGCTTTTCTTATTATTTTTGCAGGTTTTTCACATATGTCAGATTCAGCTTTCCTCTTCGTTGTAGCACTTAATATTTGCCGTTGCAAGACATTTTCCAACTCTGTCCCGTGTGAATGGTTTTGATTCGATGTTGTCAAAAGTCGATCAAAAGAATTGCCCATAGTCTTTAAATAGGCATTGCACCTATCTTTGATGCATCTCCACTTTGTTTCTCCCGAACTTAATTTTCGGTTTTGTTCTTTATATTTGAACAGATTCAACACCAAAAGTGTTTTACCGCGTACGCTTGTGATTTCACCTAACTTAGCCGATTCACCCATTTTTCCGCCTTTCTTTACTATATTAATACAGTTTAGATGTTACTGTGGAACTAAATAACCTAACAATGAGCGCCCCTATAAATAATCTAATTATCCGAATCCAAATATATGTAGGTAAATTACCTTTTAATTAGTTTTCCGTTGTGGGCCGAAATGGACATTATCCAAGCTCATTAAAATTCATCTTACCTGGTATTTCCAATTTTTCGGGCCGAAATGGGCGACGCCCCCCAGATCACCCGATCTTAACCCACTGGACTTTTTTTTTGTGGCGCTATGTCAAAAGTTTAGTTTATAAATGTAACCCCGCTAGATAGGTATACTTAAGGAGTTCATTCGACGAGTAATAGGAGAAATTTCTCCTCAAGTAGTACGAAATGTACAACAGGAATTTTAAGATCAATTGATCCACTATAGGCACAAAATATACTACGCGCGTAGCCGTAGCTATATATGGCGCATGATTTATGCAAAACGTCTAGAATTGGTTGTAGAATGTAAAAATATACCTACAATATGTTTCTTTAAAAAAATTAAAGTTGATACACGATGCATTTTTAAGATGTATCCTCTATAATATCTTTTTTCTAAAAAAAAGGATTTCCAAAAAAATTAATTTGACGGGTCCGAGCGATTCTTAATTAAGTGGGCGGTATTCTATATAAAATACTTACTTATTCGATTGTTTATCATAACGCTGTATACAGTGTCACCAGTAAAGTCCGCATCATATGGGATTTTTTTTATTAATAGCTTTATTCGAAATTTGACTTTGGTATCAAGTTCTGCTTCGATCGAGATGAAAATAGAGCAAAAAAATAGTAGTCACGTCATTCGCATTATCTGTCAAATTTAAATTTTTTCCAAAAAATAATTCAAAACTGGGGTTATTTCTGAAACTATCTAAAAAAGTTATTAGAAAACGTTTTTTTTAATGCAGTTTTTAGCCCACATGCAAAATTTTAGCTGCATAAGATAATTTTGAATTTTAACCTATTTTGTAAATTGCACCACTTTTGCAAAATAAGACTCAAACCAACCTACATAAAACTTCTTAGTTTTGATAATGCTTTATTTCAGATACATTTTCTTTAAAGCAGCGCCATATTAAATGTGTGTTTTTCTACAAAATCAAAATTGGGCTATTAAAATTTGGTCGCACGTGATGCAAAGTTTATTTGTTTTTGACCCTGTATAAGGTAAATTCATAAAATAAGTATTTTTGAAAACGTAGTTTGTGTCTGAAGTAATACACCTTAATATTAGGACAAAAGAACACAGTGTCTTCAGTAAAGTATTTTTTAAGTGGAAAATACATTTTATTTTAACAACGTAAAGTTTATCTATTTTCAACGATTTAATTTAAAACCCCTATATTATAATTTATTATGAAGCTATGTCATAATAACGTTAACGTGTATTACTTTCAGACACAAACTACGTTTTCAAAAATATGTACTTTATGAAGTTACCCTATCAAAAACAAATAAACTTTGCATCACATGCGACCAAATTTTAATGGCCCAATTTTGATTTTGAAGAAAAACACACATTTAATATGGCGCTCCTTTAAAGAAAATGTATCTGAAATTGTCAAAACTAAGAAGTTTTATGTAGGTTGCGTCGAGTCTAATTTTGCAAAAGTGCAAAATATAGGTAAAAAATCAAAATTATCTTATTCAGCTGAAATTTTGCATGTGAGCTAGAAACTGCATTTAAAAAAACTTTTTCTTATAACTTTTTTCGATATTTTTAGAAATAACCCCACTTTTGAATTATTTTTTAGAAAAAAATAAAATTTGACAGATAGTTAATGCGAATCACGTGACTACTATTTTTTGCTTAATTTTTATCTCGATCGAAGCAGAACTTGATGCCAAAGTCAAATTTCGAATAAAGCTATTAATATAATAAAAAAAAATCCCATATGATGCGGACTTTACTGGTCACACTATACACGAATGGATTATTCAGAATTACTGTCACTATGTTACTATAGGAAAAAAACTAATGTCGAAAACAACTGGATATATAGACAAAATTAAATTCCTAACTCCAGTCTGGATATATTGGTAATTTTGTTGCAGATTTTTATACTCCAGTATTGTTTACAAGTGATTTTATGCAAATAGTAGGGGATAACAGGTCACAGTGGCCACATTTTTGGGGCACACTGGCCTCTCAATTATAAATAACAAAAACAACGTCTGATAAGCGGTAATTACAGCACATTATATCCGATAATATCTATATCAAACCTATAAATGGTTTGCAATTTGGAGGAACCGCCAGTATTTAAATGTGGCAGTACTATCATGGATGTTTACTGTTAATTCATCTTTAACATTAGAAAATACAGATTTATTTCCAACTTTTCTTAAAAAAAGTTAGATTCTTATATTCCCAATAATATTATTAACTTGAGAAATGATTGAGCACAGTGGCAACTCCAAAAAATTAAACCATAAGCAGTGGCTACTGTATCCCAACCCCGACTAGCCACTTTGCACAAATAGGTATAAACTGAAACAAAAAAAAATCTTCTGAACTTTGTTTTGTAGTTTTCTTAACCTTAGCTTGCTTCGATTATTGTCTTAATAGATTTGTAATATTTTACACAAAATATAATATAAAAGTTATTTTAAATTTGTAGTGGTACAAAAAACAAAAATCACCTGATTTTTGTACGTGCTTCACAATGAATGGTAAATAACGGCATATTATGGAAGTGAGTAGTGAGTATAGGACTTCTACCTGTTAGATAGCAGCGTATGTAATGAATGCATTGCATTCGCAAATTTTTTACAAGTAGCCACTGTGTCAGGATGGCCACTGTGACCGGTTCTCCCCTACCTACAATTTCTCTGTCCCACGTAGGTAATCCATTTGTAACAGTTAAATTGTGAATTATATTATTATGAAGCATTTCTTGGGGCCTGTTAATATTCTGTGCTTGGGGCTCTACAATCATCCCAAATTTTCCACTATAACGTCATTTGTATGTTTGTCGGTAGGGTTATAGGGCTTTGGGCGTTAGCAAGTATTAAAGTTGGCAGAAAGGTCGGTGTGGCAATTTTGTTTGTGATGTTATGACAAAAAAAAATTTCACGCCTGCTGGTGCGAGAAAATCGTTTAAAACACAAAGGAAAATCTAATTATAAAATTTATGAAAGAAAAAAACGAAATTTTGTCAAATTTGCGTATATTGCTTTTTTTGTTTTTATTAGTTTATAAGTCCAACCTGTTTTAACGTAAACCGTAGGTAATTGTACTACAGAGGGGTATTTAGCCCATTTTTGGATAAAAAAGAAGTAACGAAATTTTGATTACAAAAAAAAAAGAAATACCGAAAGCGCCCTTACTGTGTGCTTTTAATAGTGGGAAAAGCGTGGCAGAGGATATCTCTTTCAATAGATAAATGAATCTCAATATTTACATCGCTTTATTAAGATTTACTATAAATATCATATAGAAATTTTTAAAATTGTTTATGATAAACTGTAGTGCTGCCTGATGATATTCAAATATTTAATTTTGACCTTGTCTTCAACAAACCGAAGTAACATAACCCTGTATTTTTAAAATTGGCGAACGTCGATCGCTCTGAAGTTACCGTGAGTTGAAACGATGCTGCCAACTGAAATTACCGGATGGCAACCTATAAAAACCAAAACCCCATTAGTACAGAAATATGATAGTGTACAATTTATACAGTCCAGTGGCGTCAAATCAGGAGATCTTGCAGGCCATTCAATAGGACCTCTTCTTCCAATCCATTTACCTGGAAAATTTTCAACCAGAAATTGTCTAACAGGGAACGTCTTGCTGAAAGTAAATATTTTCTGGCCGATAACGGTAATTTTTTTCTATGGCATTCGTTAAAGCAGGGTTAATAGTGGTTTCCAACAGGTTCAACCTGTTAAATTTCCAGGAATAAAATACGACCTAATAAACGGTCCCCAAAAATTCCAGCCCACACATTTAATTTTTCGAGATGTTGAGTAAGTATGCACTTTATATGCGTTCCCTGTTAGACAGTTTCTGGATGAAACTTTTCCAGGTAAATGGATTGGAAGAAGAGGTCCTATTGAATGGCCTTCAAGATCTCCTGATTTGACGCCACTGGATTTTTTTGTGGGGACATTTAAGTCTAAAATTTATGCAACCCAACCCAATTCTTTGGAAGACTTGCGACAACGAATAGTGTACCTACGAGTACGAGTGCCGACAAATTTAATAACTCCCTCAATGCTCCATAATGTTTGCGAACAATCTGAACAGTGCCTTTACAATTGCATGGAGGTTGGAGGTGGACTTTTGCAACATTTACTTGATTGATACAAGCGGTAATAAATGTTATTACTTTTAATTTTTTTTTCTTTTTAGCCCCATTTCTCAGGAACTATTCACTCGATTTAAACGAGCAAGGTCGCGTTTGGAAGGCAATTCAATTCCCTTTAAAATAAGGTGTCACTCGACCCCTCCTTCTATTTAAGATTTTAAGGGTGGAAGCCACCCTGTCATAGGGATCCCAGCAGGAGGGGGGGAATAGCAAACAAATAATAATGTCCCCCTGAGAACTAAGGTTCCCGTGTTCGGGTTTGTTGAATTTTGATTTATTTATTAACTAGAAAATAAACCTGGGTGGAAAGTTTTCGGTGCGCCACCCTGTATAGCCTAATCATTCTACATTTTATAGGCCTAAAAGGCCTGTGGTTAAAATAAATAAGTTTTGCTTTGGACGCCAAACGACTTAAGGCTGATCCAAAAAAGAGCACCCTTTTCCTCCTCTTTAAGGAAAGTAGCCGCATATTTTTCATTAACTAATCTACGAGATAACATATTTAAATTATACAGAAGTCGTATATAGTAGAAGCGCATAGGGCCCAAAATGGGGGGTTCGTGGGAAATAAATGATTAAAGTTAGAGACTAATTTTTTATCATTAATTGCACAATACTTTATGTCAAAACGTTTCTTGCCACTCTAAAATATGCATCGTTCGACCCCTACACCCCCCGGAAGGGTTGAAAACTTCAAATGGCTCTATCTCTGCAACAAATAAAGATACAAATTTCGTTCTTGCGGCAAAATTTATGTCTCATAGTATAGAATCAAACTGTTTACTACGTATTTTTTGAAAAAAAAAAAATTACAGAATTACGCACATATACAGGGTGGTCCAACAAGCGCGCGTCGGTCAATAGTTGCTAATCCGTTAAACTTATGGGAAATTTTTCTTAATAAGACTTTTAAACGTTTGATCTCTGCCACAACCCAAAATTATTTTTAAGTATACAGGGTGTCTCAAGAAAGAGAAATTTCAAAAATTATGTTTTTCTTAAATGGAATGCCCTACATTTTTATGTGGCGTATAATGCCTCTATAGCTTCTGTATTCAACTGTCAATTTGTTTGTTGGTCGAAAGCAGCGTTGCCAAGTTATGAATTTAAAAAAAAAATTTAGTCAAAAACATACTTTTTTTAATCTGTTATATCTCCGCCACTGTTTATTACCTTCCCTGACATATTTATACGTACCTTATAGTTGACCTAATTTATCGGAAACTATCTTCACTTTTTGATTTAATCATACAGTGTGTCCAAAATATTTGTTGAAACATCTCTATTTTCAATTCGGTTTTAAATTCTTATTTTAAATACAACACCCTGTATATTATTTTGTCGTTGAAGAGCCCAAAATATGCTCAGTTTATACAGTTTATTTTGTCGTTGAAGAGCCCAAAATATGCTCCTTCAGAAAATAGTATGTTTGCCGTATGTATCTCATTATCATTTCGAGACATTAAGGTTTTCCCGTAACTTTACACAAAAAATGGGAAAAATCATAGGCTCAAGAAATCGAAACAATTGCTACTCGATGGCATGTCCGTCAGTGTTAGTAATTATTTGTGTAGTTTTGTGACCTTTGGTGACACTTTGTGTATTATTTTGCTTTAAAACGATTCTTTGTAATAAAAATAAAGTATTCAAACCAGGAATCAATTGATATGATTTATATCCTTGGAGAATGCATAAAGAATTGTCTTCTGGCATCCCGAATGTGCGACGAGAGGTTTCCTGATAGAAGGCATCCAGATGCAAGATCATTTCAATTATTGATTTTATTTACCGATGTCCTATCAAATCTATCCATTAATAATTGAAATAATCTATCTAAAATTGTTTTTTCTTTGCAGGAGGCTCCTATCAGTTTTTCAACGACGAGATTATCTGGGTAAGCGTAGGAATGGGCGTCACCATAATGGTCCTAATTACCGTCGCCCTTTGTTACATCGCCAGGGAAAAATGTGTGCAGAGGCGGGAAATATACATTACAGCGTGAAAATTCCCCCAGGATGTCTAGGATCAGTGGTAGTGCTGTCTTTGCTGATTTTTCTAGCTTCATGCTTAAACAACATTAAGACAGCAGGAATCAAGTGTATAGTGTAGTTGTCTTATTTTTTGTGCTATTAAAAATGTATATTTAATTTGATTGTATATCATCAAGTAATGCTTTGTCAATCTTGCATCGTTCTTGTTAGGACTGTATTGTAAAAAATCATCATGAATAGCCGTATGTAGTTTTATAACCATTTAGTGATTCGTTACATTTCTTTTTGAACAAAGTTCCTACTGTATAGGCTTTCATGTAACAAATACCGAAAATTTGAATACATTTTATTTTCCATTCAAAAAATAAGTTAATTAATTTTGTGTTAGTATTGCATTATTATTAAAAAGTGATTTAAAATAACTAATGCCCATAAGTTTTTGACATGTTGACAATTTAAATAATGACATAATTATTGTTAAAAAAGGGTTTTATGTCCTACTCGTACATTATTATTTCATAATATGTACCATAGTTACCAGACACTTTAAATGGTATACCTATAATACCCTAGGGCATTAAGGAAGTTTCTAATGCCCTCAGGAATTCAGAGAAATAAATAGGAAAAATCAAAGTAACAACTTTTTATTAACGAAAACTTACTTATCATTTATATTAAATGAACAGTTATGAAAAGACCCAGTAAGAACGAATTTACCGGCTTTTGATAAGTCAATGTTTTCTATTATGTCGTGATTTTCACTAACAGAAATTGACGATGATTGAACGTTTTTTGATGTTGATGGTCTCGTTGATGGTACCCCAGCTATCAATTTCGAAATTTTGTTTTTAGAAGACATACTGTCTTCCAAATATCCCTCAACCACAGCTGAACTTTTTCAACCGCCATGTCTTTTCAATGTGGTTATGTTTGCTCCCGCGTCCGCCAACAAAGTTGCAGAGGTTCTGCGCAAACAATGACTAGTATATTTCCGCCTCGCTTATAGCATGCGCTTATGCAATAATGGAAGGAATCTTGTCTATGGTGTTCTTCCCAACTGGCTGTGAAAAACAACGACCGTTACGGTAACACAAAAAGAATCTATTGATGTTGCAGTTCGTAGGGCGTAAAGACCAATAAGTTCTCAGTAGCTTTGCTTTAAACAACCCATCTCATTCTCATCAATAATTGTGAAGATACGCTTTTTATCGGTCTTTGTATCGGGAATATTAACTATTACTACGGATCCTCTATCCTCTATAATATGTTCAACCAACATATTAACTAGCTCTTGGCGGCGTTCCACCAAATATACCAGATAACAGAACCACTTTGTAAATCAAAAAAGTTTCATTGGGAGCTTCACGGATGAATTTCAGCACATTTTCTCGAGTCAAAAGTTTTGATTTTTTCGCTTCATATCCTTTGGATGCTTGCTTTAGATACTGGCTTAACTTGCAATATTTTGCAATGTCTATATTTTTATTAACTATTAATGTCTTCTTTAACATTGAATATTTTGTCCATAAGGAATTAGGAGTAAATGTTCCAGACTATAATCGATATACATAATTAATATTTTAATATAATTTGCAACAGCAATTTTAACATACCAATTCCTGGAAATATCCTAGTAGCACCGTCTCGTTGATAATTTTTACATCATTATTTTTCATCTAATCCCCAAACTTTTGATATTCCTTATCATACGCGTCCTTAGACTTCTTTGGGACAAGATCTGATTATCCAAAGCTTTGGCAGCATTCACAGCAGTTCTATCCGGAATCAACGGAAAATCCATTATTTTATATGAATTTCAGTTTCGATTTGACACAGCACAACAATGAACACTTATTACCTTTGCTTATTTAGCAACTTTATAGGTAAAAAACATTTCGTGATTTTGATTTTTCTTTTAATTAAACTTGGAATTATCTGCAGTAGGACATAAAATATTGTATGTACCACGGGCATTACTTGATGTCTGTACCCTCGGGCAACTTACAAACCCTCGGGCCAAAGGCCATCGGCTTTGAAAGATTGTTGCCCTCGAAGGCATAAACACCTTATAATGCCCTCAATACATAAATAACTATTATTACTATTTATAATAACAAAATTCATAATTATAGTCAGATACCTTACACAAAAGGAAAAACATATTTTTATCTTTGACTATTCGTTATTAAATTCGAACTATTTAAATATACAAAACTTACAGTGGCGTAGCCAGAGTTGCTTCGTGGGGGGGGGGATATAAAAACATCAAAGTTAGTATATACGTACTCTTCTGTAGACTGGTGAAAGGTAACCCAAAGTTACATCTCGCAGAAATCAAATGCAATATATTCGATTTCGATGAACCACTTACATTGGAATTTAAGCTTTAGTTTTTTTTCCTTATATTTTTCTAATATGGGAAATTTGTACACATTTGCCGGGTACCACAATGAACTAATAGTGTTTAAAATATCTTGGTTATCACCTTTTATAAAGTTGGATATATCCATTTTATGAACTAAACTGGGCTGATCAACATGAAGATTATTATTGCTCACGCTCTCAGAGGTTTTTATATCTCGAGAAGTCCCAGAATACTCTTCGTTTTTCTCTGTATTGCTGTCGGCCTCCCAATCTCTTTCTTTTCGCTTAAAAAAGCCAGTCAATTTTGACTGCTGCATTGTAAAAACGTTTCTTTTCACACAATATTTTAATTGATATTATAATTAAGCTTACTAGGCCCTGCATAGCCTGCGCATCAACAACTACTAAAAGCCTGATGCCTGATCAGACGATTCTAGTTACTACGACACGTAAGCCTTGTTGCCAATGTTGCCACTAAAACGCATTTGTAACAGGTCATGTAACATTCCGCAATAATTTTTTTTTTGCATGGTTATGGGGGGGGGATATATCCCCTATATCCCCCCCGTGGCTACGCCACTGAAAACTTATCGTGCATGTAAATTTTTAAAAGAAATCGTGGTATTCAGTGTATCCCTACACTGTGACATATTTTGTCGCCCTAGTGCGATAATTATTATAATCACATGCTAATAACGAAAAATAATGCCTTTGAAACATAATTTTGACGGGCTGTTAAAAACCAATCTGCAGGTAATATTCTAAAATCTTTCCTGTGCGTTATTTAAAAAATTCTTCACTAAGCTTTTTCGTTTGAAACGGACAAGGTCTCAGGTTGTAAGTTTTTAATTTCTGGTAAAACTAAATACCTAAGTAGTTAAAATGTATTTCAGCGACTACTAACCAACCTGTTTACCGAAATAATATAAACTAATAATATGCATCAAAATAAAAATTATCCAAATACACTTTATTTAGTGTATTTAAAAGGAAGTGCGGGATTATGAACAACATTTCCTTGTGGAGTAAAGGACGTTTTTTCCCTTGTCATTAAAACATTTCTTGTCAAGTCTACATTTGCATTCATTAGTAATCTGCTCTAGTTTCTGTCAACTGACCGATAAGTGCAACATGATTGGATAATAACCATTGCTTAGTGAGTACCCGTTGCGCCAATAAAACGTATTATTTAGTTTACTGGGATTTTCGATTTATTAACACTTACTCTGTCTCTCCGATTACTTCCAGTTACCTGAGTTTATATTAGATTTTCACCGAGTATCGACCGATTTAATCAAATAAAGGATGGATATTATGTGTCAATAAAAGTAGAACGGCGACGGTTTGAAGCTAAAGAATTAGGGTAATCTTGTTTCCTTAACAACCTTTTTGATGAGATTCGCTTTTCGATATTTTCGGTATTCTCTTTTCACCAACTTTTTACTGTGTTTTTGTTAAAGAGAATTGTTTGCAAAAAACAATTATTAAGATTTTAAGCTCTTTTTTTTTAGCTTTTTCTATTTTGCATAGTGATTTATAATTTCATTTAAAACAGGGTAATTTATTTTTTGCTGTAAGAAAATCTTTAAGCAACCTACAGACTGCGGCTTTGCCGACTGTCTTGCTCAACGAACATTCAATTGGAACAAAAACAACGCACGGTGCCTGTTTTACGGTATAGGTAGCAGTACACCACAGAGTGTAGGTTTAAACTAGAGACACCAGAGGGTACCTCTAATACAAGTACCTACCTGCCTAAAAAAATTAACTAAATTAAAAAAAAATCTATTCTCTTTCCTTTGTATCACACTTCTCCGAACTGTGATTACGAAACATATCAGCAAGGACTCTGAAAGTTGCTGCAAGTCCCTCATGTGGTGTAATACGCTAAGGAAAATCATTCAATACAAGTTTTTGAATATACAAGGTGACTATAGTAAAGTCCGCATATGGTATTTATATTATTAATAGCTTTATTCAAAATATCGAGATGAAAATTAAACAAAATATAGTAGTCACGTGATTCGTATTAAGTATCTGTCAAGAAAACGTTTTTTTGAATGCAGTTTCTAGTGTTCTTTTTTGTCTTAATATTAAGGTGTATTTAGGTATTACTTTCAGACACAAACTACGTTTTAAAAAATACTTATTTTATGAAGTTACCTTATACAGGGTCAAAAACAAGTAAACTTTGCATCACATGCCACCAAATTTTAATAGCCCAATTTTGATTTTGTAGAAAAACACACCTTTAATATGGCGCTACTTTAAAGAAAATGTATCTGAAATAAAGCATTGTCAAAACTAAGAAGTTTTATGAAGGTTGGTTCTTATTTTCCAAAAGAGGTGCAATTTACAAAATATGAGTAATGTGGGCTAGAAACTGAATTTAAAAAGAAATTTTTGGCTGGTTTCCTAGCCTCGGCTGCGACTCGTCTATGAAACATCAGCCGCTTATGCTTTTCTGCCTAGTGAAACAAATAACTAATATATAAAATAAGTCCGACAACTGGCCATATTAAATTTTCCTTTTATTCTTTAAAACTAGGTACTATCGTGCCGAGAAAAAACTGGTACACAGGAAAGTGTCCTGTTTTCTCCTAGACTATTAGAAAAAATTTTATATAAAGCCTGATACCAGTAAAACTTCATATGAAATTTGAATGTCAGGTCAGTTAAGATTGTCACTTTATGATTAACTAATTTTCTTTGTATAAATATGCCACAATTAACCCCCGAGCAAAAAGCAATTATTTATAGTCGGTTGCGAGATGGTGTTGCTATTAGGGATATTGCAGACGAATTAGGTATAAGTAAGAGTACCGTGCTATTGGCAAAACAAAAAATAACAAGACATGGGACTATTATTACAAAAGCAGGTTCAGGACATCCTAAAATTTCTACTGAAGATGATGATAGAAGACTGGTTAATTATCTAAGGGATCATCCGTTTGAAACAGCAATATAGGCGAAAGAAGAAACGGCCTTTTCAGGTTCTGCAAATACTGCCAGAGAAAGGCTTCGAAATTCCGATATACGAAGTCGTTGTGCCGCCAATAAAATTTTATTAAGGAAAAGAAATACACAGGACAGGTTATAATTTGCACATGAATATGTAAATCAAAATAATTTATTTGAAACAGTTATATTTTCTGACGAGAAAACTTTTCAGTCATGCAATAATGGGAGAATTCGGGTGTATAGGCCAGTAGGCCTTCTGGCATGCGGTATGATGAGAGATACACCCACAAAACCAACCAAAGTGGGCGTTTTTCTATAAATGTTTGGGGTTGGATTAGCGCTAGAGGACCAGGAGTTTGCTAAATAGTAGAAGGAAGACTAACTGCAGCCGTATACGTTAATATACTTAATAAAGTGATGATACCATCGATAAATGCTGTATATGGTCAAAATTTTACATTTCAGCATGATAATGCTCCAACACACACAGCATTGTAAAAAAATGTATTCAAGAGAATAATATTGCAGTTCTTTCCTGGTCTTCGAAGAGTCCCGATCTCAACCCGATCGAAAGTATTTGTCATGTCAGGTATAAACATGATTTTCGACCAAAAAACAGGGATGAATTACGCTACAGAATAAATCAAGCTTGGGATGAAGTAACGGGCGAATTATGCAGAAACCTAGTTTTAAGTATGCCACAAAGGCTCCAAGAAGTAATAAACAGAAACGGTTCTATGACCAAATATTAAAAATTGTGTGTTGTTTTGACAAATTTTGGATTTGTAATTTTTTCTTTTTATTAAATTTATTTTATTACACATACCTAAGGTTACTTTTTAAAAATTAGATATTTTTACCTTTTCAGCTCTAGACACCTTTTATAGTCTAGGAAATATGTTATGTCGTTCCTCAGTTTTTCAAATTTGCTGTACCAGTTTTTTCTCGGCACGATGGTACCTGTACCTAGGTAACTGGCTCAAAACATCACTGTTACTACAGAGATTTAATTTGGCTAAAGAAAAGTAAATAAAAAAATTAACTAAAATGGCGAATAAGTCACTGAGGGCCAATAAAAAAAAGGATGATAAAAATAAGTTTTTTTTATTGCTGGCAGACAATTTTGACGCTGTTATTTTGACAATTTGAGCGATATGTTTCCTAATCAGTCACAGTCCGCAGGAGTATGATACAAGCAAAGACAATAAAAAAAATAGGAAATAAAACAAGATTTAGTTAATTTTTAGATATATACTAATATTAGAGGCACACTCGGGTGGCGATTAGCGATATGTCACCAAGTTTAATCCTGCAATCTGTGTGCTACTGCACTACTGTTACCTCTAGCAGCCAACTCGCACTCTGTAGACTACTTAACCAAAATAATTTCATAAAAAAAAATAGACCGCAACCCATAAAATATTATATTGTGATAAAATAATTTATTGTAAAATTTCTAATGCCAAATAAAGATGTTATTTATTTAAATATTGCCAAAAATTATATCTGCAAATATATTTTTGTTAAACGCCTGAATAAAATTGTGTAATATATTTTAATGTATTTACCTAAAGACCTGTATTTTGTTGCCAATGGAATGCCTTTTTATCTTGGGCAAAATTATTGTTGATATTGTCATATTATAATTAATACCTATTATTGTTAAATTTTAGTCTGAAGTTTTCTTACCGAACATCCGAAGAGATTAAGTTATTATATTATTATACAGGGTTCCCCATTTAAAACGAAACAGGCTAAATATCTGGTTCCACGTTAATTTAAAAAAAAAACGCTCGGGCCCATCGATTTTTATTTCGAGGGGGACATCTTTTGCGTATATTGTCAATCTTGTTACTTCAAGCCCCTAGGAGAAAGGGGGGGGGGGGGGGGTAAGATCTAAATCTTAAATGGATACCCCTATTTAATATAATTTTTTTGGATTCTGCATAATATTCTGAACATTTTTTAATAAAAGCATTATTAGTCTATACTAAACAGTTTCCGAGATATTGACTCTTGAAAAATGAGATTTTTGAACTTTGACAGCGTCTAGCTTTCTAACTGTACGTCTTTAGAGTAAAACGGCTTACATGTCCCTATCTTCGATTTTTATTATCTTTCCAATAGTGTCAACTTCCGGTTAAACCGGAAGTACTATATTTCTTACAACGGGTTTAACCGGAAGTTGACACTATTGGAAAGATAATAAAAATCGAAGATAGGGACATGTAAGTCGTTTTACTCTAAGACGTACAGTTAGAAAGCTAGACGCTGTCAAAGTTCAAAAATCTCATTTTTCAAGAGTCAATATCTCGGAAACTGTTTAGTATAGACTAATAATTGATAAAAAATGTTCAGAATTTTATGCAGAATCCAAAAAAATTATATAAAATAGGGGTATCCATTTAAGATTTACATTTTACCCCCCCTCCCTCCTAGGGGCTTGAAGTAACAAGATTGACAATATACGCAAAAGATGTCCCCCTCGAAATAAAAATCGACGGGTCCGAGCGTTTTTTTTTTTATTAACGTGGAACCAGATATTTAGCCTGTTTCGTTTTAAATGGGAAACCCTGTAAAATTAAGCATGCACTCACTATGTTATAAGTGATAATTCTGTAATGGGACAAAACTATTTTTTTAAATAATCAACCCAATAACCCAAATAACCAAGAAGCAGTGGCGGCGATAAGGCCCCCGCAAGCCTCGCAACGCGGGGGGCCCCCAGCTTCATGGGGGCCCCACCTAGCCTGCCCAGCTGACGTATTTATAAATTTTAGATTAATATTAAAACAAACAATAAAAATTAGTATTATTTATATATTATCACATAATTTTGCGGGGGGGCCCCCAAATGTTTACCGCCGCCACTGCCAAGAAGTAGGTACAATAGAACACCATAGACATTTATACCTTAGGCCATAAATTTACCACTTTCCTGGATATTGTTTGCTAATCTAAAGGTATATTATATTAGGTACTTTCCATTTGTTTCTTTTAAACAGCAAAGCAAAATAAAAATTTTTGCTTAGTTATAGCTTGTTAAAGTGACGCTTCGCAAACAACTACGTATAGTTCGTATGGGAAATAGAGGGGGCATACTTAATCGCGGCAAGGGGGGAGAAAAAAATCTTTGCTGTGCTAAATTAAATTTTTAAAAGGAAAGCTCAACTTAGCCGTTGGCTTTGCTTTGCTTTGATATTTAAAAGAACCTTAAAGGATCTCTGCTATAATATGTCTATGAAGAAAATCAATCCACCAACAAGAAAAAATATTTATAAATATGCTTCACAGAAATTAAAATTAGAGTCTAGAAACATTACCGAAGAAACTATGGTACCAGAAAACAGTTTTGTTCATTGAATGCCAAATTTAAGTCAGGGTAGAAAAGTAATATTTTAGGCAGTTAAGTCTATATTATAGTTGTTACAAAGAAAAATATAAATGTGTTAAATCAATGTAAATGCACTTCTAGTAAGATATAGTTTAAGAATAATTACTTAGCACTTTACCAGCACAATATATTTCTAATAAAAACGGCCACAACATAAATAGAAACATAATTTCACTGTTTTGTTTTTATCTTTATCTGGGATAAAATGTTTTGAAAACTCTCAATAGAAAATATTTTAATTCTAAAAGAAAAATTGGCCCTCGATCAATCTCTGCGGCTTCTGGGTTGCCCATCTTTAAGAATAAGAAAAACTTTTTTCCAAAAACCCTTGAAAAATTTAGAAATTGTAATATTTTTTCCAGGAGGGCGCAGAGACTGACAGTGGACGAATTTTAAATACAGAAATAACGCAAAACACTGATTATTTACGCTCTAAGGGCATGTAACACCTTTTAGGGTGTATGTAACATTTTTTAGGGCGTATTTAACACCCTTTAGGGTGTGTTCAGGGCCAAAAAGGTATTTTGTTTAAATAAAAATTTTAATTTTGGTCCCATGGTCACCATCAATTTTTGGGGCTATAGTTGTCCATCTTTGAAGATAAAAAACCTTCTTTACCCAAAACACTAGAAAAATTATAAGAACTTCCAAATTTTTCTAAGGTTAGATAGTGGCCAAATTTCAAATTTTTAATTTAGAACAGAAAATATCATTAAAATACTGAATTTGTATGTCCTTAGAGCACAATTATTAAAAATGTTTTATAATATTGGTATATTTAGATGTAGATAAATCTCTGGCCTATGAACATTTTGTAAAATGCAAATATATAATAATAGGTACCTACCTACTAAAATATTTTTTAAGTTACAGTATTTTATTGTTATTATTATTATTAACTACTATAAATACTGGGAAATAATATAACATAGTCTTTCAGTCGCTACAGTCAATATAATATAGAGTGTTTAGATCCATAATTAAGCAATTGACTACCCCCGGTATATGTTCAAATCCATATTAACTACCCCTGGTAGAGCAGCTGTTTGCTTGACCGCGTCGGTGACGTAAGCGCCGCCAAGTGAGTAGATTCAGAAACTAATGGTTCTCTCTTTGTTTAGCACGCTTGATCGTGCCCTTTTGGCACTTCAGTAACAACTTTTACGACTTACACCACGCTCTGATCTTTTTTGGTTAAATAAAGAAAAGGCGAAAAACCGCTGCTCTGCCGTTGGTTTTACTATATTAATAAATAAAGTATAGTCGAGTGTATAAACAACCCAAGTGTTTCACTAACCCCAAGACCAGACACGGACACTGGAAAAGCCCAGCATCAGTCCCGACATTGTTCCTTCTTCGCCGCATTAGTGCAGCACCTATGGATTCTACAGTCATCTGTGCAGTCATCATCAACAGGTCCTTCAAAGCATCACAACAGTGAGTAGTACAAATATTCTTTTGTAAGAATCAAAAATCAAACGACAAGGAAGTTGGGATTTAAGCATTCCATGCAAAATCCCGCAGTTTTTATAGACATTTTGTCTTGTCAAATTTCAACATAAACATTGAACGGTTAGTTCCGAGTTTAAAAATTTATAGTGCATTCTTGTTTAGATTTTGCCTAGATTTGCTTCCTTGTCTGTTGCAGGCGCGCTGATTGCTTTTATAGCGTCGTGTTGATTTTTAATCAACCGGTACCATCAATTTGGTTTATTAGCAAAAAAGCCAAAACTTTGAATATCATATTACAGACTACGTCCCATAACATAATAAAAAATCCCCCGCTGTGTTTCATTATAGTAATATTAGAACATTGTTATTTGTATTGTAGTTATTATCATAGCTTTGCAGTATGTCTGAACCGTCAGATCAGGACAAAAAATTACAAAATAAAATTGACTCTCTTTTAAAAACACGTAACCTAATTTTTGAGGCTTTATCGAGATTTTCAAAGTATGTCGATGACTTTTCAGACAGCAGCAAAGTTTATGAATTACAAGCTCGTTTAGAGAAAGTGCAGTCATTATGGTCTGAGTTTGCTATGATACAAGCTGAGTTAGAGTCATCTGACAAGGCCACTGACCACTCAAATTGTAGAATTGATTTTGAAGATGAATTTTTTGCCAGCTCAGGAAAGTCAAAAAGCATAATTGACAGATATTTTTTCTCTTTATCAAGGCAAAACATGCCTCAAACCCCTTCACAAAACATTACTATCTCAAATCCTGTAAGCAGTCATGCAAATTTACCGAAAATTAAATTGCCAGAGTTTTATGGCGCCTATGACAAGTGGTTGCAGTTTGCAGACACGTATAAATCGCTTATTCACAATAGCTCCTCACTAAACAAAATTGAAAAGTTTTGGTATTTAAAATCTTGTTTAACAGGGGATGCAGCCAACATACTGACCTCATTAGAGGTTTCTGAAAGTAATTATGACAAGGCGTGGGATATTTTGTGCGAAAGATATCAAAATAAACGTGTTATAATCCAAACTCACTTAAAAGCAATTTTTGACATTCAGCCAATAGTTGCAAAAGAGTCTCACACAGCGCTCAGAAGTTTGATCGATATATGCACACAGCATTTAAGAGCTCTTGAGTCATTGAGCCTTCCTGTTCAATCCTGGGATACTTTATTAATTTTTCACATAACTTCAAAGCTTGATGCGCCCACCAGGAAAGAATGGGAAGACTTTGCGCTTAAACTAAGCACTGACACACCGTCCATGAAGGACTTATCTAGTTTCATAAATAATAGATGTCAGATACTAGAAAATATGGCCTCGATCAAACCAGTGCCCTCGAGTAAAGGTTTTTATAAACCACCCTGTAACTCAGCTACATTCATTGCAGCAGGAGCTTCATCCTGCCTATTATGCAAACGAAATCATTTTATATTCTCATGTCCTGAATTTTTAAAACTGCAACCTCAGCAACGCCTTGACAAGGTCAGAAAATGGCATGCTTGCACAAACTGCCTTCGTCAAGGACATGCTTCAAGGGATTGTGCAAGCAGCTATTCCTGCAAGCAATGTTCAAGTAGGCATAATACCTTGTTACATCTTCCCCCCAAGATCTCTAATTCAAATACACAGGGTAATAATTCTCAATGCGTTTCAAACCCAGCGCCTTCGCCAAATAATCAACATGAAATAAATATTTCTGAAACATTTCATAATAGATCCCAAGCTTTCTCCGTGACAGCTAGTCATGAACAACAGCCATATATTTTGCTGTCTACAGCTAATGTTTATATATTGGATAGCAATGGTTATCCACATACATGTCGCGCATTACTCGACAACTGTTCGCAGTCAAATTTTATTACTGAAAATTTATTTAACAAACTTAATCTTCCTGAAACCAACATTTCGCACTCGGTTGAAGGATTTGGAAGTAGTTTGACTAAGATTTTCAAAAGCACACATGCAAATTTAAAATCTACCATAAATTCATTCACATTAAATAATATCTCTTTTCTGATTACTAACAAAATAACTAAAAATATGCCAGACGTTTCATTTGACGTGTCGCAGTTACAAATACCACAAAATGTTGTTTTAGCAGATCCTAGTTTCAATAAAAGTGGTTCTATTGACATGCTGATAGGAGTGGCCATTTTCTGGCGTTTGCTTTGCGTTGGACAAATTGTTTTGTCCAATAATGCAACAATTTTGCATAAAACAAAACTGGGATGGGTAATCTCAGGCCCTATACCTTCTTACAATACTAATTCCTCAATTTGCAATTTAACAATGGACACATGTTCCATAAATGATCAACTTGAAAAATTCTGGCAAGTCGAGGAATGCCAAATTAAGGCTTGTTATTCACATGAAGAAATTGAGTGTGAAGAACACTTCACTAAAACTACAACGCGCGATGAATCAGGAAAATTTGTTGTCAGTTTGCCTCTTAAAAATAATGTACATGAGTTAGGTGATTCCTATGATAGGGCATTGAAAAGATTCTACGCCATGGAACAAAGACTTAATAAAAATTCTAAGTTAAAATCACAATACCACTCTTTCATGTCAGAATACGAAAACCTTGGTCATATGACTAAAATTGAGTCTCCGTGCAAACTAAATAATAATAGTCCAGAATTTTATTTCCCACATCATGGGGTTGTTAAGGAATCTAGTTCTACCACAAAGTTACGCGTCGTTTTCGATGGTTCAGCCAAAACTACAAGTAATTTGTCATTGAATGATGTGCTTAAGGTAGGCCCTAAATTACAAGACGATTTAATGGACATTGTTATTCGTTTTCGCATACATAACATTGCTTTTACAGCTGATATAGAAAAAATGTATCGTTGTGTCAACATCCAGGAAAATCAACGTGATTTACAAAAGATTTTGTGGCGTTCCGATAGTTCCATGCAAGTAGATGAATACAAGCTTAATACCGTTACATACGGTACTTCCAGCGCTTCATTTTTGGCTGTAAGGTGTTTGCAGCAAGTAGCTGCTGAAAATAAAGATAAGTTTCCTGATGCGTATGACGTCATCACTTCCTCCTTTTATGTCGATGATTTATTATCCGGTTGCAAATCCATTGAAGAGGGTAAGCAGCTTATTTTAGACATCAACCAGATTCTTCAAACTGCAGGTTTCAATCTTCGCAAGTGGTTTGCCAGTGATATAGCTCTGTTGAGCAATATGTGCAATAGCGACCCGCCTTCAAATCAAAAGTTTATATCCGATGATGATAAAACTACAAAAACCCTCGGACTAATTTGGAATTCGAGTGACGACACTTTTCAGTATGCAGTAAATGTCACTCAAGGTCCTCGCGTTTCAAAACGTTCAATTTTATCCATTATAGCTCAGATTTTTGACCCACTTAGCCTTTTGGGTCCTTGTATAATCAAGGCCAAACTTATGTTGCAAATGTTGTGGCAGTTAGGTCTGGATTGGGACGAGAGCGTTCCAATCGAACTACATGATAGTTGGATTCGGTTTTGTAAGCAAATCCATTGTCTTAACGACATACAAATCCCAAGACGTATAATTTCTTTAAAACCCATTTCAGTCGAACTACATGGCTTCTGTGATGCCTCTCAAAGGGCATATGGTTCCTGTTGTTATCTTCGCTCATGTGAGCCATCAGGCCAAATAAAAGTTTCCCTTATTTGTGCCAAGTCACGGGTTGCACCTCTGAAGACAATTTCATTACCACGTCTTGAGCTCTGTGCAGCAGTTTTACTTTCTAGATTAGCCCAGAGAATCTTAACCTCACTTAAGATTACCATTGATCGTTCTTTTTATTGGACAGACTCTACCATAGTCCTGTCTTGGATTTCATGTGAACCAAATCAGGTAAACACATTTGTGGCAAATAGAATATCCGAAATTCAACAAACTACTAAGGTCCGTCAGTGGCGTCATGTAAGTTCTGAAAACAACCCTGCAGACGTAATTTCTCGAGGTTTGGATCCTGATAAACTACAAAATTGTCAGCAGTGGTGGTCCGGACCACCATTCTTATTACAGAAGGAAGAGGATTGGCCTCAAACCATTGTTAACCTACCTGAACCTCCCGAAATTAAAAGAAAAAATTTAACCCTCATCACACAAATTGCTAAGCAGGCAAATAACGATAATTATTATGACAACTTCATTAAAAAATACTCATCATTCTTGAGATTGCAAAGAATAACAGCATTTTGCTTAAGATTTATTCATAACTGCCGTGCCCAGTCAAAGAAATCACGTTTCACTGATTATTTATCCAGTTCGGAACTAAAAAAGGCTACTACAGTCCTATGCAAGTTAGTTCAATCACATTATTATGCCGACGAAATCGGTCATCTTAAAAATAAAACCCCATTACATACAAAAAGTCGAATATTGCGTTTAAACCCGTTTTTAGACGAGACTGGACTAGTTCGCGTTGGCGGTCGTCTAAAATATTCAGACTGTCCATTCAACACCATGCATCCGATTTTACTACCCTGTGAGTCACACTTCACAAAATTACTTATTATTTATGAACATTTGAGGCATCTTCATGCCGGTGCTCAAGCTACCCTGTCAGCTGTCAGAACAAATTTCTGGCTTGTGAATGGCCGCCATATCGTACAAAAAATCCTGCGCACTTGCGTGAATTGTTTTAAGGTAAACCCGACAACGCCGTCATATCAAATGGGCAACTTGCCAAGGCCACGTATAACCCCACAACGGCCATTTAATACAACAGGTATCGATTTTGCAGGCCCGTTTATGGTCAAAGATGGTAAAGCAAAAAACAGAACTTTTGTGAAATGTTACCTTTGCGTTTTTGTTTGCTTCACCACAAAGGCTGCTCATCTTGAGCTGGCAGGAGATCTGTCTTCTGAATCGTTTATAAATTGTCTTAAGAGATTTATATCTCGAAGAGGCATTTGTGCCTCCATTTACTCTGATAACGGTGGAAACTTTGTAGCTGCCGAAAGAGAATTGAGAGAAGTTCTCATTCAAATAAAAAAAGAATCAAAGTTCCTTGAATTTTTGTCAATAAATCATATTTCATGGCATTTTTCTCCGCCTTATGGGCCTAATTTTGGTGGATTATGGGAGGCGTGCGTTAAGTCAGCCAAGTTTCACCTAAAAAGAATACTTGGAAACGCTCATTTGACGTACGAATCCCTGTCTACCGTGATTATACAAATAGAAGCTGTCTTAAATTCAAGACCATTATTTCCAATGTCAAATGACCCTAACGACTTAGGTGTATTAACGCCTGCACATTTTCTAATCGGCGAGCCTCTGACCGCATTACCCCAATGCGATGTTACGGTTGTACCTGAAAATAGGCTTAATCATTATAAGCGCCTGCAACAACAAGTCCAGCATTTCTGGCAAAGGTGGTCAAAGCACTACCTCAGTGTGCTCCAAGAACGTTCTAAGTGGAGTAAGAATTACTCGAATGTGCGCGTTGATATGCTCGTAATTTTAAAAGACGAAAACACTGCACCCTTATTTTGGAAACTGGGTCGTGTAGTTGCCGTTTTTCCCGGCAGTGACAATATTGTTCGGGTAGTTGACGTTAAAACCAGCAATGGTATCTTAAGACGCCCGCTCTCTAAGATCTGTATTATCCCCACAGAATCATAAATTCTATGTTTAATTTTATCCTATGTATGTTCTTTTAATTTTTTAACAACGTTAGGATTGTTTATGTTATATCATAATTAACCATTTGTATAATTTGTGCATCATGTTTATTGTTATTAGTTATATTTTGAAAGTTAAGCCTTTCAAAGGGGGCGGTATGTTTAGATCCATAATTAAGCAATTGACTACCCCCGGTATATGTTCAAATCCATATTAACTACCCCTGGTAGAGCAGCTGTTTGCTTGACCGCGTCGGTGACGTAAGCGCCGCCAAGTGAGTAGATTCAGAAACTAATGGTTCTCTCTTTGTTTAGCACGCTTGATCGTGCCCTTTTGGCACTTCAGTAACAACTTTTACGACTTACACCACGCTCTGATCTTTTTTGGTTAAATAAAGAAAAGGCGAAAAACCGCTGCTCTGCCGTTGGTTTTACTATATTAATAAATAAAGTATAGTCGAGTGTATAAACAACCCAAGTGTTTCACTAACCCCAAGACCAGACACGGACACTGGAAAAGCCCAGCATCAGTCCCGACATAGAGGAACATCTTTAAATAATTTCTTTGTGAAACATGTACACTAGGGTGGAACGAAAATTAAAAAAAATTGAATAGCGTTGCGTCATAGTTAAAAAAATGTGCTTCTTACTATTAAAACCAAGTATACGAAAAATAAAACTTGAGTCTTTGTATTTTGAGGTTCCTCAAAGGGACGCCATATTTAATAAAATAAGAACTTTCAGTCTCTTAACCAATTTATATTAATTTTTGATTTTTGTGACATAAATCATTATATACATTTTCGTATGCTTTTTAAGGTTGTAGGAAACTACTTTTTAAATTTTAAAGCGAAATTTTAACATTTTGAGGTTATTCAAGTGCAGCCAATTGGAACAAATATACAGGTTTTATTTTAAATTATATTTTTATTAACTTCAAGTTCAGAATAATAAAAAGAAACGAATAACTCTTAAATTAACATTACTCATTCCTATTTTTAAAGAAGTTAGTTTTTTTTTGAAACATAGCAATATTAAAAATTTTAAGGGCTTTGAGGAACCCCAGAATATTAAAATCTGTCAGCCAACTTTTGACACTTTTTTTTGTTTACTAATGCGCATATTTTAACAACTATGTCACACTACTTGGAGTAAAAAAGTTTTTTTCGTTCCACCCTCCTAATGTACACGGGACTCTAAAGAGCCATATTTAAAGGGGAAAATTTAATGATTATGTGACGCCGATCAATTCATATGATTCTATGGCCAATAACTATCATAAAAATGATTATACATTTTTTAAATTTATATTGTGTTTGTTTTGATTTGTAAAAGCCAAATTTTGATTTTTATGTGTAAATACTCAGGGGGGGGGGGGGCAATTGACGCCCCTGCTCTCGTTTCCTGTTTTCCGAAAAAACAAAACCCCTAAAACTCTTGTCTGAAACTTTTTTCCAAAGTAGTTTTCTATTCCTTATGCAAGGGTTGAATACAAAATAATAACGACGTGTCTTTTCAAACAATAAAATATACCTTTCACCACAAAAGCAGCTTTTAAACTAAAATCCCTTTATTGGACTATAAGTAAAAATATTAAACAAAATGCGGAGTTTTTAAGTGCTCTTTTGGCCTGAACATCATTACAGAAAAGCAAATCCATATGCCCATAGGGAGATGTAAGTGGGGTTGAGTGTTGCTTTTAACATCATAAAAATGTTAAACCATATATTATCAGAGTCCATTATTACCCTGGTGAACTAGGGCATATCGAGTTTTAATTTTTGTCCACTTAGGTACCTATACCAATCGCAACAAATTAAAATTTTTGTTTGGCAAAATAGTCAAACGATGTTCTGTTTAAAAATACCGCTACAAGGAAGCCGAAATTGTACGATGGAATAATAAATAGCAACTCTATTTAAAAACAAATAAATTTAATAAAAGTTGTTTAATTAAAAAAAAAGGGACAAAATCGACTACCCTACACCATCTTACAAGATGAGAGTAACTAACTATTCTCAATCTCTATTCTCTATGCATGGTTCTTTTACTCCTCTCCCTTGGAAATCCGATAGTTTATTTTATTACCAGGGTTTAGAGTAGACCATGCCTTATAAATACATACATACAGTGTGACCAGCAAAGTCCGCACCATATGGGATTTTTTTTTATTAATAGCTTTATTCGAAATTTGACTTTGGCATCAAGTTCTGCTTCGATCGAGATGAAAATTAAGCAAAAAAATAGTAGTCACGTGATTCGCATTATCAGTCAAATTTTAATTTTTTTCAAAAAATAATTCAAAAGTGGGGCTATTTCTGAAAGTATCGAAAAACGTTATTAGAAAAAGTTCTTTTAAATGCAGTGTATATGCAAAATTTCAGCTGCATAAGATAATTTTGATTTTTTACCCATATTTTGTAAATTGCACCACTTTTGCAAAATAAGACTCAACGCAACCTACATAAAACTTCTTAGTTTTGACAATGCTTTATTTCAGATACATTTTCTTTAAAGTAGCGCTAGATTAAATGTGTGTTTTTCTACAAAATCAAAATTGGGCTATTAAAATTTGGTCGCATCTGATGCAAAGTTTATTTGTTTTTGACCCTGTATAAGATAACTTCATAAAATAAGTATTTTTGAAAAAGTGCTTTGTGTCTGAAAGTAATACACCTTAATATTAAGACAAAAAAGAACACAGTGTCATCAGTAAAGTGTTCATTAAGTGGAAAATAAATTTTAGTGGCGGGAAACAAATCAATATTATTTATGCAGCTGAAATTTTGCATGTGGGCTAGAAACTGCATTAAAAAACTTTTTCTAATAACTTTTTTCGATATTTTTAGAAATAACCCCACTTTGGAATTATTTTTTGAAAAAAATTAAAATTTGACTGATAATGCGAATCACGTGACTACTATTTTTTTACTTAATTTTCATCTAAATCGAAGCAGAACTTGATGCCCAAGTCAAATATCGAATAAAGCTATTAATAAAAAAAAATCCCATATGATGCGGACTTTACTGGTCACCCTGTATGATTCTCGTTCTTCACTATATATCGTCACATGTAAGTCTAAACATCGTTTATTAAAGCAATCTATGTTACGTGGGTTAGGGAAACTCAAAACAACAATCACGAACCATTTTGGCGAAACAAAATAATATCATGTAGGGCACCACTGGGATTAGGCCCAACCCAAACCGTGAAGGGTTCCATAAACATTCATAATATATTATTTGATATGGGTGATGGGTGTGATTTGTTTAGGCTGGGACTTTGAAGTGTTTTGAAATAAGATGTTACAATATAGAAAAGAGCCGAGAACGAAACGACGCGTTTTGGCTGGAATAATATGTATTAGGTTTTAATTAAACTACGTTTTGATAAGTCCGTGCTTGATTTCTGCACAACCCACCTAACAATCATAAACTTTTATTATTTATTTGCATTAACATAAAATTTCCTTTTCTGTGGACCAACACTAAACTATATATGTTAGATGTAGAGTGTAGTCAGTAATAAAAAATATGTGTCAATTGTAATAAATATTATATATAAAATATATACATACTAATGTGATATAATAACGAAATATTATTATAAAAGCTTCATTATCCTTGTGGTGATTACTGTGTTGTATGTGTGTGACTGTATTATTCATTAAATATTCACATAAAACTAAATTTATTTTGATTTATCAACTCTATGAAGATAAATATCGTAAATCAATCTGGCCATTGCACAATCTTCTGCTGCTATGCCTAAAAAATAAACACTAATATTAATTTGTAGCGGTAGAGCTTGGATTCTTGGAAGAGGAAAACCTTTTTTATTGATAGGTAGGTAGGTATAGAAGAAAAAGTCATTCTTTATAAAAGGGTCTGCTTTTGCTGAAACTACAATTTCGAATATCAGATTTGCGATTACCATGCAGGGTTCGTCAAAAACAACATTTTTACTTTTTAGGATTTTCTTTCAATTCTAATTTTCAATTCTTTTATTTATTAAATGAATTTTGCTTGTACTGAAACAACAAGTTCAAACATCACATTTGTGATTACTATACAGGGCTCGTCAGAAACAACATTTTTAGTTTTTTGGATTTCGTTTAAAATAAATTTACGTGAAAACAAACAACTATTGTTGCTTTCTTGCTTCGAATATGATTTTATATCTGGCCGAGTTACGATTGTGTTGTAAGAAACCCATTTTTTATTTGCCTACTTTTGAAGTATTTGTATTATTAATGTAAGACCTGTATTTTTTTGAATACTCTGTACTTATGCAAAAGATAAATTAAATTAGAACTAACGTTATTTATTACTCTGAGAATTGGTTATCAAAAGCAGTTAAAAAGCGTATCTATGTTTGTTTTTATAGCTTGAGTTGAGACCAGCGAAGGTTGTTTATAAAATATCTGCTGACCGAGGTACTTTGACAATATTTTTCGGGATACGATTTGTTTATCGTTAACACAGGCATGTGATAGAAACTGCATTTGGTATTTACAAATATTCAAGAGCTTTGAGCTTTCGTTTATAGTTTATTAAGTTTGTTATTATAGTTTTGAATGCGTTGAAGTTAAGTGTGAAGTGTGTGAGCGTGAGATATTTAAAAATATATTGTGCTTGTGCTGTGCAATAAATATTAAAGACAAGAAAGGGTGAGTTGAACATCTGAGGATACTTTTTCTACAAAAAAATACAGGTCTTACATTACATGTTATATTTGTTCAATTCATTCAATCATCAATTATAAATATAAAACTTGTATTCAAACGTGGTACCACAGAGTTAGCGCATAGTTCAACTTGACATCTGAATTCCCGATATCAGTTCCTAACTTGTTGCTTTCGGATATTTGCAATAACTACTCTAATTTTTTCTTTCAAGAGATCTAAGTTATTATCGAAATTGGTTTTATACACATGTGGCTTCAGATATCCCCATAAATGAAAGTCGATAATTGTGTGAGTATAGTGTGATCGGGACGCCTATACGTGCCAACTGATTTGGACCATATAGGTACCATCCAATCCATTTTTTCCCAAAGTGATGATTTAGCCATTCATCAAAAGGAACTAAAAATTAGAATTGAAAAAAAATCCAAAAAACAAAAACTGCTGTTTCTGACGAACCCTGTATAGTAATCGCAAATCTAATAGTTGAAATAGTACTGCTTATTAAATAATCCAAAAACTAACTATGTTGTTTATGACGAACCCTGTATAGTAATCGCAAATTCGAAATTTTAGTTTCAGCAAAAACAGACGTTTTTATAAAGAATGAGTTTTTCTTCTATACATACTATCTACTATTTATACCTACTAATAAAAAAGTTTTTGCTCTTCCCAAATCTATCCATGGACACACTATATATTATACACAGCTCTTTAAGTTAAAACACAAAAACCTACAATTATGAGACCCAACAAAACACTTAAGTTAAGCCTGGTGAATAATTTATTACCGAAGGGACCAAAAATTGTAGGTAGATGTTTTTTACGCATTTTACGCATATGGCAATAACTTCGTTGGTTTGTGGATTATTTATCGCTGGAATCAGTACTGCAGTGTAGTGTACCACAACCAGTCTCGGTTTTAAAGTTGTGGAGACAGGAAGTTTGTATGGGAAATTGTGTTTTACGGATATCTAATCTGTTTGTTTTTTGTGGTAAGTTAAAGTTATATATTAATTGTTGAAAAAAGTTTTACGAGGTAATGTTAAGTTAGTAAGTAAACGACGAGAGCTTATTCAATGACTTCTATTAATAAAAGGTATAAGTTTTTTTAAATTACAAAAATACAGGTAGGTACTTCACTTACCCTTTTAACTGTCAATTATTGTCAACTGAGCATTATTATTGCCAATACAAAAAGAGAAAGAGATAGTAGGTACTTTCCCTTTGCTTCTTTTAAACAGATAAGAAAAGTAAACGGTACTTATACTTTCCTTTTGCTTATTTTAAACAGCAAAGCAAAGTAAAATCCTTTGCTTAGATAAGTTGTTAAAGGAACGCTACGCGTAGGGGAAGGTGGGGCACAGTGTGTGGGGGCCAAGTAAGTTTTTTATATTTTTTTAGTCAAAAAGTAAATTTTTTATACAGTTTTACAATTGTCTTGTGTTTCTTGACAATAATATGTATATCGTAAACTTTATGGTATGTATCATGTTTAAGGAACATGTTTGTAGATTAGCATGCCATGTAAAACATAACCTAGAAACATTTTGTTTCCTAAAACCTAGCATATTTTTGGTAAAAATGCGATTGGGGCACAGATTTACACTATACTGGGGGAACGGTAATCAGATCAGAAATGTTAATTTTTCCTGTTGATTTGCACAATACATATAAAATAATGAATTAAAATATAGTGATTAATGTGTACACTTCTTTGTTATTTGATACTCATTTAAATATTCTGAATGGAAACATTTGAGTTTTTATTTTTTAAATCATTACATTCTGAGTTTTGACTTGTTTTTTATTGTTTAGATTGATGTTTATTTTTTTACTTGTTATTTTTTTGTATTTGTAAATAATGTTCTGAATAAAAAGAACACTATTAGTAAAGGTAATCTAAATTTATTTGAAACGTTAACATTGTTCCCCCCCCCCTTGTGTAACAGAGTGCCCCGCTAGTGGGGTACAGTGTTACATTCGACACGTGTAGAGATAATTATTTTTTTATAAAAAACCTATGTATTTAGGGCAAAAGACGCTCCGAAAATCAGTTGCTAAACATCACCAAACCTATGCAAAATTAAATTGTTATTTTAATTTGACAAATAAAAAAATTATTGATCGAAATGCTCGTCGAAATGTTATTGTATAACTCTGTGCCCCACCCTCCCCTACTTAATAGTGCATACCTAGACTTTGGAAAACCGTAAGTTCTTGTTCACCCGGAGTAGGACTTTTTTTCAAAATAACCTCACCAACTTCTGCTTTTATATTGGTGCCAAACTCTTTAAGTTTATTTAATTCTGTATTAGCCCCTCTCCAACTGTCCACGTAGACAAGAGCATTTTTGTAGGTTTCTTCATCTAGTTCGAAATTTTGCTCATCTGTGAGTGATTCACCAACTACTCCAACAGCTGAAATTTTGTTAATGTTACAACTTTGCACCGTGGGCTCCAACACGAGAAATCGTTTAAATTTCATTTCTATTTTCACAATAACCCAACTTTTTTAGCAATCTAATGTAAAAATTGGCACTTGGGGGAGGAGGGGGGGGGGGGTGGGGGGAAATGCGTATATGTCCTAAATCGACAATTTTGGGAAATTGAGTTTAAAGTTTTAATGCTCGCGTTTAGATAACGGTTTTTTTTTAAAACTCAATTTGTATATAGCAGTAATTATAATAAAATAACTATTATGAAAAAAATATTACTTACACATAAAAAATTCTAAATGGAATTCAATGGGAGAACATTTACCATTTTCCTTAATAAAAGGCCAAACGACTTTTTATAGGGGTGAGGGAGATAAATATATTTATATTCCTTTCCACAAATAATTTTGTTAAAATTCTATTCGTTGGTAGGCTTTAACAAATCTTAATCCCCTTTTCACAAAAAAATATACATTTTCTATAGTTATATCCTTTTCCACAATCAAAAATGGCACATAT
The DNA here is from genome assembly GCA_963969555.1 of Polydrusus pterygomalis. NCBI lineage: Eukaryota > Metazoa > Arthropoda > Insecta > Coleoptera > Curculionidae > Polydrusus > Polydrusus pterygomalis. The sequence goes on along the minus strand of OZ018381.1, from coordinate 41,505,183 downwards.
TTAAGGCTTAAATGACTTATATCTCTTTTTCTATTTCACGCTTATAATAAGCTCAGTACGATACGCATTTGCGTATCGTAATAAAGCTATTTCGATACGCGTTTTTTCTTTATTTGATGTTGGTAACATTTAAATATTTTATTTCATTGACTTGCGCGGCCTTTGTGATTTACTAGAAAACCCATTTTTCGCATAGGAAAAATAGCTTGATAACTTACTTTTTTATTCTGTGTGGTTAACAGTCATGTATGTTGGTTGCATAAATCTATAAATCAATCTTTTGTAGATGCTTCAAGCTATAATTTTCTGCCAAATCCTATCCAAAATTTAATCTACAAACCTTCCAATGTCGATTTTAACTTCAACTTTATTTGAATTTTCCATCTTCCCTATACTTAATTGCAATGCCGTGACGTAAAATCACGTCTTTTGAAATTCGAAAAAAGTAGCAAAATCTCCCGAATTTCCGAACGCTCTGTATATGTACCGAATGTACAAGGATCACACAACGTATTCCGTCCAATTTCAAATCTCATATCGCTAAAATAACTTTAGAATCTCGTGGTGAAAATGGGACAATAAATCAAAAAATGACAGTTTGCAAAATAATTTTTGTTGTCCAGAGGCTACTATGATAAAAAATAGTATTACCAACATAAAATTTAGACATAAAAATTTACAAAATTTGAAGGATTTATTTTCTTTTTAAAATGTATTTTTCTTGATTGTAAAAGGTGAAATAGAAAAAAATGTATAAAGCACATGTTTCATAAGGCGTTTTAGCGCACGTGTCAATAAAAAAACTCGCCACTTTGTGGCTCGTTTTTTAAAATAGACGCGTGCGCTAAAACCGCTTCTTATAAAACGTGTACTTTAGGATGGAGCGAAAAATTGATTTTTTTTTTTTCAAAATTTTGATATTGGCTAGGAGCCAAAATGTTCTATCTATAAACACTATTTCCTGCGCAAAATTTGATATCGGTTAAATTATGTCGGACTTTCGCTATTTCATGGTATATTTTTAAAAAAATATGCAATGAACTATCCAGAACTCACCACGTGGAGGTATCCGACCTCCGAGAGAATTTAACTGATTTGCAAATATAAGGGTGGGAGGGGGGAGGGACTCTAGGTCGGATACCTCCACGTGGTGAGTTCTGGGTAGTTCATTGCATATTTCTTGTAAAATATACCATGAACTAGCGAAAGTCTGACATAATTTAACCGATACCAAAAAGAAAATAATCCTACCTAAATTGCTATAACTTTGAGGATTGTGTGACCCCTCAAAACAAATGAGTAGGAAGTTAAAATTTTGCGCAGGAAATAGTGTTGATAGATAGAACATTTTGGCTCCTAGCCAATATCAAAATTTTGAAAAAAAAATTTTCGCTCCACCCTAGTGTACTTTAATATACTATTTCCCAGGGGTAGATAATGAATTTATAAGTATTGTGGGCGACTTATACTTATATCCCCTTACCCCAAGTGCCAATTGTCGTATTTTATTTTATTTTTTTCACTTGCTGCCGCTGGGAGGTAGACGATGCCCCGTTTTGCGGACCAGTGCGTAATATTCCGAATAATGTACCTAATATTCTAACTGTAAATTTAAATTTTTGACTGGCTGTCAAACAACAGCGTTTCTTGAAACCGGCATTATGCGCTGCCAAATAGTTTTTCTCCGATTGACAGCAAATATTAATTTTGCAGACACATATCAATCAGCAAAGTATTACTTTTCCTGCCTAGGCAGCAAAGTAAGGACTTTCCTGCTTATGCAGCAAAATTGTTATTTTCAATGAGAATAAAACATTTGACATTTTTTGACAAAAAAAACCATTTATTAAAAATTACATGAATTTAACAAGAATTTAAAAAACATATGTATTTGTTATTAACATTTTTTCACGAATACTGATTTTTCTTGCCATTGAATCCTCAATGTACCCTTCTGCTATAGTTGCGGACTTACATCCGCCATGTCTTTTCAACATTGTTATGTCACCTCCTGAATTTACAAGTAAAGTGGCAGAACTGCTGCGGAGGCAGTGTCCCGTATATTCTTTAGCATTCGGCAACTTTAAATAGACAGCTATTTCTTGAGGTATTTTACCAAATTTATTGATACCAAAAAATTGCTTGACGGATTTACCTTTTACGTATTTAAAAAAAAATCTTGTGTCTTTTAATTCAGCAGGCCGAATAGCTATATTTTCTAACAACATCTAAATATTCCATTATTTCGAAAGACCTCGAATTCTTCGTCTTCGTGTTTAATAGGGATACCAATAGTTTATTGTTCTAGTTTATTGTTCATATTATCTTTAATATTTTCTAACTTTAAATTCAATAGTTCGTCGCTGCGACATGCACCCGCAATTCCAAAAATCAATACAACCTAAAAGAATGGATTAAAAGTATTTGAACTTTATCGTATTAAATATCTTATTTAAAACTTACTTTTGCTAATAAATATTCATCATCTGGAGCATCCAGTATAAATTTTGTAATAAATATATTGTTTTTTGAAAACTCGGGACTTCTTTGCCTGGTAGCCTTCGGATGCCCGTTTTAAATATGCCCGCAACTTCAAAATATCTTCCTATATCTACGCCATTTTTAACATTCATAGTTGCCTTCAACATGCATGGAATATATAGACCAAAGTGTAGAACTCTTCATTGTTTTAGATCATCCAGCAAAATAAGCAAGTAATACAATCTCCAAAAAGGTTTCCCAATTTTCTCCATGCAATAATCCATAAATCGTTTATAATTTCCTTCATATTTCATCCGAGACTTCTCCGGCAACAAATTTAACTTACTATTTTTTGCCACCTCCCTTATTTCTGGAGGAGTAAGTACTTCTAAGTCGCTATCACTGTCCATAATATAAATATACCGATATTTTTCCACGAAACTGGCAGAAATTTCATAAGTTGTCGTCAAACTATAATTGAATCGGTGAGTCCAAGAACAGTACAAGTGCCAAAAATGGCGTTTTGACTTGAGATAGCCAAATCGTTTAAAATTCGAAGATCCATGCGTTGCGCTTAAAAACATTACAATATTACAACATTCTAGGTTAACCCGATCTTAAGCGCCGCCTACCTACGCGTTGAGGTGAAAAACATTACAAGTCCAGGACATGTACAGGGTTGTCCAACCAAGACTAGACAAGGCGATTTTTTGACTTTTCCTGTACTTTTACAAAAAAACTGAAATAGCCATCTTAAGTCATTTTCTTCCGCGAATTCGAATATCTTCAGCAAAAAACAATTGAACATCAAACAAAAGTACTAGGGGTCACTTTGATATTTTTTAAAATGGAACACCCTGTATATTTTTACATTTTTAAATTCCACATAAAATTGTAATTATTTTTTATTAAATGCACTATTAGTCTATACTTCATAGTTTCCGAGATATTGACTCTCGAAAAGTGACATTTTTGAACTTTGACAGCTTATAACTTTCTAACAGTACGTCTTAGAGCAAAACGGCTTACATATCCCTATCTTCAATTTTTATTATCTTCCCAAAAAATCAACTTCCGGTTAAACCGGATGTAACTCGAAAGAAGGAAATATAGTTGTTCCGGTTTAACTGGAAGTTGATTTTTTTGGGAAGATAATAAAAATTGAAGATAGGGACATGTAAGCCGTTTTGCTCTAAGACGTAGATACTGTTAGAAAGTTATAAGCTGTCAAAGTTCAAAAATGTCACTTTTTGAGAGTCAATATCTCGGAAACTATGAAGTATAGACTAATAGTGCATTTAATAAAAAATAATTATAATTTTATGTGGAATTTAAAAATGTAAAAATATACAGGGTGTTCCATTTAAAAAAATATCAAAGTGACCCCTAGTACTTTTGTTTGATGTTCAATTGTTTTTTGCTGAAGATATTCGAATTCGCGGGAGAAAATAACTTTAGATGGCTATTTCAGTTTTTTTTATAAAAGTACAGGAAAAGTCAAAAAATCGCCTTGTCTAGTCTTGGTTGGATAACCCTGTACAGGGTTTTTCCGTATATTTTGGAGCACCCCTGGAGCTTTTATTTGAAGACCTAGAAAAAACTTTAAATTACCAAAGTTGCATTATTTCTCCTGAACTGTCAGAATTTGTTATCGGACAAAACAAATGAACATCGTAAATTTGTTTAATAATGCCAATGTCGATTTTTTTAAACGGAACACCCTGTATATTAATTTTTTTTTAACTCCTCACTCTTTTCTGATTCCAAATATCTATATATGATATATGTTTGTTTCATAAATTATTATCATTATTCATATTAATTATTGTTACTGAATAAGCATTATGTTCTATCATGTTTTCCTCACACCAATATAGATTTTCTAATCCGCAATATTTTGAAATGCAATTTTGCCTAAACGACTAAAGTAAACATATAACATATATACATATTTGGAATCAGAAAAGAGTGAGGAGTTAAAAAAAAATTAATATACAGGGTGTTCCATTTTAAAAAATCGACATTGGCATTATTAAACAAATTTACGATGTTCATTTGTTTTGTCCGATAACAAATTCTGGCAGTTCAGGAGAAATTATTCAACTTTGGTAATTTAAAGTTTTTTCTAGGTCTTCAAATAAAAGCTCCAGGGGTGCTCCAAAATATACGGAAAAACCTTGTACATGTACATGTACTAAGTTGGCAGTATAGTGTGTCTTTAATTAACATTTTTGTATTAAGTTTCCTCAATAAAACATTTTTCATATGCTTCGTATTCTCCATTATTGCTTTAAAATACCTTGTCATTCGCTAAAACTCAAAAATGTAGAAAACAAACTCTTAAAAAAAGACGTGAGTCCAAGAACAGTACAAGGGCATAATTTTGTTCTCTGGTAGCGTGGAGGGGGGATTTTTTCGGATTTTTTATATTTAATTATCCTTCAGTTAAAAAATTACCATAACATTTCTATGGTGGCCAACATGGTGGCTTTACTCACTGTAAAGATATTATATTTTTTAATTTTTTCTCAAAACTATTTTTTTGCACTTGTACTATTCTTGGACTCACCGATTCAATTATTATGGACATATACATTTCCATAGCAACCAATAACCGTTCCAACAATTGCAATTTCTATCAAATTTTGATAGAATATTAGTTTGTATATTGATAGCTTATTTTTATTTACCCATATTAAATAAATAGTTAGTGTATCACAAACCCGCTTTAGTGTTTTTAAACAAGAACAATATCACACTAGAAGCTATTAAAATTTTTGAGAACTACAGTACCTACTGATCTTTAGTGGTAAGTATGCTTTATTAACCGTATCAAGCAAATATTATAATGATTAATGTCAAGTTTTATTACAACTGCCAGTCGAATACAGTATATATAAAACCAGATTGCACCCCCAATAGAATTTGATAATTACTGTGAGAATTCAGAGCAATAATGGCTATAAACCATTCTATCGGTAGCAATAACTCCTATTTCCTATTGGCTAAATTACCGTGACAGTGGCGCACCCAGGGGGGGCCAAGGGGGCCTTGGCCCCCCCAAAACTCCCAATGAAATTGACTTCAACTTACTATACCCACTAACCCACTAAAAAAAACTTTAATTTCCAGGCGCGATACAAAGAACGATATAATTTTTATTACTTTTTTTTTTCAGTATTATAAGTAGAAAATTTGCAAAGCTTTCTCAGCCTTCATTCTTCTTACGCAAATTATTCATTTTTTGAAAATGTTTATAATGAAAGCATTCTAATATGCGAATTTAAATTATGGAACGACAAGTTTACAGATAGCAAAGAAATACCCTCCGATATGTTTAAGCTATATATTCAATGTAATGGTATGATATTTCCCAATATAAAAACTTTTGCAAATTTTTGTTACCCTTCCCGTCACCGCCAGTACCTCTGAAAGGTCATTTTCCACATTAAAGTACTTAAAACCGTACTTAAGAAATTCCACCGGGCAAGTAAGACTTAATGGTTTGGCAAATTTATTTATTTATAAGAATGTTCCTGTTTCTTGTGAAGAAATTTTAAATAAACTTTCTAAGGGTCGATGAAAATTAGATTGACATATTTAACAAATGCAAAGGTGTTATAAAAAAGTTTTGGTTTCTGTTATTTATAAAATATTGTTTATTGTTGTGCTTTGTACTAATTTATATTTTTAAATAAATATATTTGTTAATTTGAAGAAATAGTCCATGCTTAAAGTGGAGTTAAAAGTATTAAAAGGGAAAGAAAAACACAAAGTCTTCCTCCACAAGTTTAATGGAAAAAAATTCCAAGTTTTAAGGGTCTCTACATGTTTCGAACGTAGAAACGTTCATCCTCAGGAGACAGAAAGTTTTAAATCTATGCTGATGGTCTCGGGTTTTTATTTGACTAACTTACTATCGCTCTAATATAATCATATTTTTTCTTATGGTGCCGAAACCCGGGAAGTTTTAGTGTATATAAAGTAATCTCTTTTATCGGAACGAACTGAAAACGGTAAAATGGATCTAGCCCTTCGTAAAACTTGTCGCGCAACGTTAACGAAACTAGTGAATAACGCGAACGAGATTATTAACGACGAATCGGCTGATTCCAATGACGTGCCCGCGTTAATAGCTCGCATAAAAGCACAAAGGAATAATTTAAACAGTGTAAACGAACGATTATACCCAACGTTTAGTGATGAAAATGCTGAAGCTGAGGCTTCGAAGATTGTGGAATACGACGATCTCGCTGTTGCAGCAGTTGCGAGATTGGAGCAACGTCTGAAGCTGGAGCAATCTTCGTCGCTGCAAGAGGTTCCAAGAAGCTTGGAGCAACAGTCGTCGAACGGTAACTTTAATACTCAGGGAAACATGTCGGTAAGGTTACCAAAACTAGATTTAATTAAATTTAACGGAGATATTGAATCTTGGCCGGCATTTTGGGAGCAATTCAGGCTTGTTGTTCATGAAAATTGTTCCTTAAACGATGCTGCAAAATTTGCTTATCTTAAATCTTACTTGTCTGGTAAAGCCGCGGTAACTATTAACGGATTGACTTCTAGCCAATCATCGTACAAAGATGCGATAGAGCTGTTAAAAGAGGAATATGCTAATTCGGAACGTATAGTGGACTCATATATCCAAAAACTTTTAACAATAGCTCCAGTGAAAAGTGAACGAGACATTTCCGCGCTTCGCAAACTGTATAATACCGCTTCAACGATAACGCGTTCCCTATCAACGCTAGGTTTGTCACCTGAACAATACGGACTAATGGTTAAATCAATAATTTTTAAGGCTCTACCATATAACTTTCGCGTTTCGTTCAACAGACAAAAAACAATAAGTGAAACGGCAAGTACCTAGTGACTCTCTTTCGCGATCTGGCAACTCAGACAATACCGTAGATTATGATAAGCAAATAAGCAGTTTATTGCAATTTATTAAAATCGAATTGGACTCAATCGAACAAGCTCAGTGCGAAGTGGTAACGGACAATAAAAATTACAGGGACAAGAATAATAGCAAACGAACATTTCTAAATCAAACTAACCGAGAACCCAAAAACGATCGATTTACGGCCGCGAGTTTATTAACGATAAGTCACGAAAACTGCCTGTTTTGCAAATCTAAAACGCACCAAACTAAAGATTGCAAAACGTCATTAAATATCGCGCGAAAAAAGGATATTTTAAAGGAAAACAATTGTTGTTTTCGTTGCACAAAACCTAGGCATTCTTCAAAATTTTGTAAATCGCGTCTATTTTGTGCGAAATGCAAACGCAGACACGCGACAACAATGTGCGATCCAACATTTGTGGTTACCAATAATGGCAACGGCAATAACGGCTATTCTCAGTCTAATGAGAATGAAAACCGAACTATCGGCGTTGCCGATACCTCTAATAATGTGGCAAACCGTAATAACTCTACCATATTATTAGCTAACGAAACTACTAATAACGTTTATTTAAAAACCGCCAAAGGTTTAATAAGTAATGATAACGCAAATGAGTCAGTGATTCGGTTAGTTATAGATGGGGGTAGCCAGCTAAGTTTTATAAAACAATGTGTATCGCGCTCATTGGGATTGCCTGTAATTGGTACTCATAAAATTTCTATTAATGCCTTTGGAAATACTCGCAGCGCTACGGCTACCTTGTGCAAACGGGTACAAGTAGTTCTCAAAAATCAGTTTAACGGAGAACTAATCGAAATCACCGCTATAGAAGTTCCAGAAATATGTTTTGACGCTTTAAAACCACCTTCTGTAAACGATCCAGTAATTAGCGATTTTGTGTCTAAATACCAGTTAGCTGACGTTAACGTTACAAATAAGCCGCTAATTAACGGTATAACTTTACTGGTAGGAGCTGATCATTATTGGAAAATTGTAACAGGTGAAACAAAACGCATTTCCAATGACTTAACTGCCGTAAACACGAAATTAGGGTGGACAATGCACGGAACTTCAAGTAGTATTGAGAATTGTGATTATTTTGTTAATTTTAATTTGGCAACAGTGTTGAATGTGCAGGTAGACCTCGAGCAGGACAATGTAGATATTAATAAAATTTGGACATTAGAGACATTGGGTATTAACGAAAACGAACATTTAAAAAATAATTTTACCGACACTTTTATTAACGAGAAAATTCAGTTTAAAAACGGACATTATGAAGTTTCGCTACCGTGGAAAACAAACTCCAGTTTAGACTCTAATTATATAGGTAGTATGGCACGTGTAAATAGTCTAGTATCTAAGTTGCGCAGAAACGGTAAATTAGCTGAGTATGACATTGCTGTGCGCGAGTACTTGCTAAACGGATGTGCAGAAACTATTGCGTCTAACGAAATCGAAAACAATCGCATTTATTACATACCGCATCGTCCGGTTTATCGCGAAGACAAGGACACAACGAAAGTGCGGGTAGTATTTGATGCATCTGCGCATGCGCCCGGATTTCAATCGCTAAATGAACAATTATACTCCGGGGACAATTTGGTGCCTGATCTACTTAAGATATTGCTAAACTTTCGAGTCGGCTCAATCGGTTTAATCGCAGATATCAAAAAAGCGTTTCTGCAAATATCAATTCCAGAAGAAGATCGTGATTCCCATCGATTTTTATGGCTCAAATACCCAATTAATGAAGACACTAACACCAATTCGACACAAATTGCTCAATCAGTCAATCACCTTTTGTCTCAATCAGAAAACCTAACGAAAACGGCCAATATTTTATTAGAATCATTTTATGTAGATGATCTGGTAACTGCATGCAGCTCCTTTGAAGAAGCAAACGAAATTTACGAACAATCAATTAATATTCTTCAAGGGGCTAACATGAATTTAAGAAAATGGTTCTCTAACAACAACGAATTAATGAAAACGGTCATAAAAAATCCAACCAACAACGCATTGAAAAAGGTATTGGGTATTTTATGGCACACAGCTACCGACGAGCTTGCGGTTGATTTAAAATCCGTAATAAATGGCAGTAAAACGGTACCAACAAAACGAACAATACTTCAAAATCTTGCCAGAATTTATGACCCATTAGGTATATTAGGCCCATTCTCTATTAGAATAAAAATTTTGTTGCAAGAGATATGGAAACATAAATTAGAATGGGACACTATTGTTCCCGAAAAATGTCAGACGAGCTGGGTCAAGTGGTGTTCGGAACTACCTGCTATGGGTGAACTACATATTCCTAGGAATATAACTTCAAACAAATACAATGAAATTGAACTGCATGTTTTTGCCGATGCGAGCGTTCAAGCTTATGGTACAGTGGCGTACACGAAATGTATAGAAACCAACGAAATAAATTTTTTCTTGTCGAAAAATCGTGTTGCGCCTCTTAATCAAAGGGGTAACAAAGAATTAACCTTACCCAAGTTAGAGCTTACAGCAGCGTTATGTGTCGCTAGACTACAGACAATTTTAATAGAAGTAGAAGCAACGGTCATCTCAAGACAACTGACGTATTTTGATGATGACGATACAAATTTATTAACTTTATCTCCAACGCATTTCCTAGTCGGTGTAAAAAATCTTGGTTTTTCCTTAAATCGAAAATTACCTCAAATCAACCGAAACGAAATACTTAAATAGTGGAAATCCAGAGAACAATTATTGGTTTCTAAATTTTGGAAAAAATGGACAACGGATTATCTTCAGCAGCTGCGTACGTTTCACCATACTGATCGTGTCAATTCGAGAAGCTTAAGAATAGGTGACATCGTACTCTTGCATCAAGAACATACGCCCAGGCTACAGTGGAAAATTGTTAAAATCATCGACGTGTTTGAGGGCCGCGATGGGCGAGTGCAGGCCTGCGAGGTGCGAACGAGCGACGGGTCGAAACTACGTAGACCAGTGCAACTTCTTTTTCCGTTAGAAGTTGAGGACTCTCCGCCGAGGGAGGATGTTAAAAATGTATAAAACCTGTAAAAATATTTTATTTCGCATTGTATATAAAATCTATTTTTTAACGTTAGAATATAAAATTTATCTTTATTTAGTATTTAGGTATAGTTAAGAACAGGGCTGGGAAAGGATTCCCAGAAGTAAAAGTGGTGGAGTGAATAGAGCGTCCGACATCTGTTTGTCATCACTCCATCCTTTTATAGGTTTTAGGTTTTTAAAAGGAAATAATTTCAGTGTGTATCCAACGATTGAACGATTATAACGCAACGAACAATTTTAAAAACATACCACTCGCTCTTACTCTTTTTATTTTATTGTTATTTTTATTTACATTGTTTTATTGTTAATTATTCTGAAGATTACTTTATTAAAACTTTTATACGAACCAGCTCGGGGTTTTATTTAACTAACTAACTTACTATCGCTCTACTACTATAACATATTTTTTCTTAGGTGTTAGCAAAAGAGAAACTGAAAATTAGAACCTTAATGAAGCTTTATGGATTAAATTGAAGTGTAGAAGAAACATGAAATATTTGATAATGGCAAAACCACAGAGCGATTAAAACATAATGAAGGGTTGTGAACCAACCAAATAAAGTGGGGAAGAAGAAAACCTGTCTAGGTGTCGAGGCTTATTTAAAAATTTTTATAAATTTTTTAAAAAATTTTTAAATTAAAGGAACTAATAAAGCATATTATGAAGGTGTACACCTTGTGTTGTATAATATTGTTGTAACACTTTTTCGCTAGCACGTGGAGGTGAACGGCCTTTTGGCATACGAAGAAAAATTTCCAAAAATGTTTGATTTTTTAATTACAATTTTTACCAGCTACAAATTAACCTACCGCGGGGTTACTGAGGTTTAGTCCTCAGGACCCCAAAAATTTCTGTTTTTACAACAATATTATACGACAACACAAGGTGTACACCTTCATAATATCTACAATATGCTTTATTAGTTCCTTTAATTTAAAATTTTTTAAAAAAATTTATAAAAATTTTTAAATAAGCCTCGACACCTAGACAGGTTTTCTTCTTCCCCACTTTATTTGGTTGGTTCACAACCCTTCATTATGTTTTAATTGCTCTGTGGTTTTGCCATTATCAAATATTTCATGTTTCTTCTACACTTCAATTTAATCCATAAAGCTCCATTAAGGTCCTAAATTTCAGTTTCTCTTTTGCTAACACCATCAGCATAGATTTAAAACTTTCTGTCTCCTGAGGATGAACGTTTCTACGTTCGAAACATGTAGAGACCCTTAAAACTTGGAATTTTTTTTCCATTAAACTTGTGGAGGAAGACTTTGTGTTTTTCTTTCCCTTTTAAAATATATTTGTGTTATGGATATGTCGTCATTACTATTACCTATATTTTATTGGTAAAAAGAGTGGTATGTTTTGTCCGGAATAATTATTAAAGTGGATATTTTAAAAAGTCAATTTTTTTAGATATCTACTTGAAACTTGAACTTGAATTGAACTAGGCTATTGCGATCTTCTGAGAATACCTGTTAAAAAGCTACAAAGTTCTAGAAAAATGCGTAACTTAAAAGTTTATTAAAACATTTGCTTCCGGCACTGATTGGCAGGCCCCCCCTAACATAAAATCCTGGGTGCGCCGCTGTACCGTAATATTATCACTACACAACGGCCTAGCAAATTTCGTTGTATTACAATAGGAAAGCGAGTTGCTGTCACATAATATAATAGTATTAAACAGTTGTATAAAGAGTATGTGCATTCTTATAAGAAATAGAACGTTTTTTTCTCAGTGTAGATATAGAATGTATATACTATTGTATACTGTATAGTATTTGACTCGTCACATTCTAATGAATATATATTATTATAATCTCACCATTTATATGGACGCCCTGTTTTAACCATTTGTATTTAATTAATGGGACGAAATCAGGCGCTGTGGTTGTAACAATAACATCTGCACCTTTTGCGCATTTTTCCGTGTCTTCAAAAACTTTAAATTTAGTAACACCAAATTTATCGTTTAACTCTTCTGCTAAATTTATTGCTTTTTGAGTTGTGCGATTCCATAATCTAATCTAAAAACTAAATACCTAAAATCGAAATCTAAAAATTATATTTTAATAAGTAATTCGAAAATAAAGTTTAGGTAGGTCGTAGGTATAGGTACTCTGTTAAAAAAAAATGATTCATTATTGTATAGAACCAAATGGGTTTATTTATAATTATTGTCTTACCTCGTCAAATTCAAAATGATGATAGAAACATTTTGCGTGGGTCCTACCTTGATTACCGCATCCAAAAATTGCCAAAATGTTTTGAGGTTTTCCAGCTGACGCATGGAGATATTTTGTTGCTACCGCTGATGCGGCGGCAGTTCTCCAATCGGTTATTTCTAATCCAGACAGTACCTACAAGAAATAAACTGCCATTTATTTTTGAATCTGTCTGAATCGAAAATGGCTTAACCGAATAAAACGAAATTTTCTGTTTGCGGGAAACTGTTTTATTAAGATTTAGCAACTTTGGTATAGCTTAGCTCTAAGGTAGCCCACATACACTACGGTTTTGTTGGTAGCTTTGCTCGGCGAACAAAATGCCATTTATTATGTGAACCTATACAGTGTGACCAGTAAAGTCCGCATCATATGGGATTTTTTTTTATATAATCACTTTATTCAAAATTTGACTTTGGCATCAAGTTCTGCTTCGATCGAGATAAAAATTAAGCAAAAAAATAGTAGTCACGTGATTCGCAGTAACTGTCAAATTTTAATTTTTTCCAAAAAATAATTCAAAATTGGGGTTATTTCTGAATATATTGAAAATAGTTATTGTTTTTAATACAGTTTCTAGCCCACATGCAAAATTTCAGCTGCATAAGATAATTTAGCTTTTTTACCCATAGTTGGTAAATTGCACCACTTTTGGAAAATAAGAATCAACGCAACCTACATAAAACTTCTTAGTTTTGACAATGCTTTATTTCAGATACATTTTCTTTTAAGTACGCCATATTAAATGTGTGTTTTTCTACAAAATCAAAATTGGGCTATTAAAATTTGGTCGCAATAATATGTGATGCAAAGTTAATTTGTTTTTGACCCTGTATAAGGTAACTTCATAAAATAAGTATTTTTGAAAACGTGTCTAAAAGTAATACACCTTAATATTTAAACAAAAAAGAACATAGTGTCATCAGTAAAGTGTTCATTAAGTGGAAAATAAATTTTAGTTTAACTTTAAAGTTTATCTATTTACAACAATTTAATTAAAAACCCCTTTATTAAAATTTGTTATTAAGCTAAGTATATACAGTGACCGGCAAAGAGTTCGCAACATATGGGAAAAAATTTTATTAGCGGAATATTGAAAAATCTTTTTTGGGGGATTGGATGTGCATGTCCCATAACCTTAAAATCGATTTTGACATACGTCACGTGACCAATGGTATGGCGGGAAAGTGGAAAAAACCAATATGAAATCATCATAAATCAGATAAGTTGATGAGATATCGAAAAAATTCCAAGAATAAAAAGTGTTTAGAATTCCATTAGAACGTTAAATACAATGTTTGGGATATCTACTTAAAAAAACATAAAATCGAATATTTTTGTAAATATTTTTTTACCGAATTGAAAATTTCCATATTTTTCCTTTCTTAAAGCTTCATTAAAGTAAAACTGACATCTGGTGACCACAACTAGAAATATTATTTTGTTTTTCTGACAATTTGGAGCAATAATTCAAAAAAATCGTTTACACTTGGATACCAGCTGTTGGAATAGTCTATTTCTAATAACCTTATCAATATTTTTTATATCGAAATATTCTATTATGTTAAGAAATTCTTAAATTCATTAATCCAAAGAAAACTTTATTTATAACTGTAAAAAATAATTTTGAATTTCGCAGAAATCTTTTAAAAAATCTAAAAATTAATAAAAATTTAAATTATTTTTTACGGTTATAAATAAAATTTGCTTTGGATTAATGAATGTAAGGATTTCTTAACATAATAGAATATTTCGATATAAAAAATATCGATAGGGTTATTAAAAATATACTATTGCAACAGCTGGTATCAAGTGTAAACGAATTTTTTGAATTATTGCTCCAAATTGTCAGAAAAACAAAAGAATATTTCTAGTTGTGCTCACCAGATGTCAGTTTTACTTTAATGAAGCTTTAAGAAAGAAAAAATATGGAAATTTTTAATTCGGTAAAAAAATATTTACAAAAATATTCGATTTTATGTTTTTTTAAGCAGATATCCCAAACATTGTATTTAACGTTCTAATGGAATTCTAAACACTTTTTATTCTTGGAATTTTTTCGATATCTCATCAACTTATCTGATTTATGATGATTTCATATTAGTTTTTTCAACTTTCCCGCCATACCATTGGTCACGTGACGTATGTCAAAATCGATTTTAAGGTTATGGGACATGCACTTCCAATCCCCCAAAAAAGATTTTTCAATATTCCGCTAATAAAAATTTTTCCCATATGTTGCGAACTCTTTGCCGGTCACTGTATATGTCATAAAAAAAGTAAAAATAGTTTTTTATTATTTAAGTGCAGTTTTCAAAAAATTAATTACAATGATGCACCAAAAACACGTTTACCTACAACGACAAAATAAGGGTAAAAAATCAAAATTATCTTATGCAGCTAAAATTTTGCATGTGGGCTAGAAGCTGCATTTAAAAGAACTTTTTCTAATAACTTTTTCGATATTTTCAGAAATAACCCTACTTTTGAATTATATGTTTTGGAAAAAATAAAAATTTGACAGATAATGCGAATCACGTGACTACTATTTTTTTGCTTAATTTTCATCTCGATCGAAGCAGAACTTGATGCCAAAGTCAAATTTCGAATAAAGCTATTAATAAAAAAAATCCCATATATGATGCGAACTTTACTAAAGTCGATTCACTCAGTAAACCTGCAAGATGGCCGACATGTCATATGACAAAAGTCATATTCCAGCTAAATAAAATAAATTTTTGCATTTTCAATGACTTTTGTCATATGACGTGTCGGCCATCTTGCAGGTTTACTGGGTGAATAGACTCTAGTCACACTGTACATGTACATGTACATGTACCTATAGATATAGGTACATGACAATAAGTGATTAAAAAAAAACTTACGGCTTTTAGTGCACCCGTATTCTCATCCATAAGAATGATACTTGCATTATGCTGCGGCAGTGGATTCGATCCTCTTCCATTCTCCGGATTACAGCTTAAAATTTTACATGCCCATCCACCGTACTTTTCATCTTCCAAATAACCGGGCATAGTAGTCATCCATTTGGGTGTATTAAAAATTGGCGTGAATGTTCTAAGACTCAGCTGCGCTCTACCGGCAGATACGGCCTTGATTGCAATCTCCGTGGCCTTGAATGTGTCATCCCAGTTTAGAAGAGACCGTATATCTTCTTCGCTTAAGACGATCATTATCTAAATGGGTATATCATAATATTGAATTACATTTTTGACCATCAGTAAGACCGCATCATATGGAATTTTTTAAAATTAATATCGTTATTCTAAATTTGACTTTGACATCAAGTTCTGCTTCGATCGAGATGAAAATTAAGCAAAAAAAATAGTAGTCACGTGATTCGCATTATCTGTTAAATTTTAATTATTTCCGAAAAATAATTCAAAAGTGGGGTTATTTCTGAAAGTATCGAAAAAATTATGAAAAAAAGTTTTTTTAAATGCAGTTTCTAGCCCACATGCAAAATTTTAGCTGCATTAGATAATTTTGATTTTTTACCCATACCTATTTTGTAAATTGCACCACTTTTGTAAAATATGACTTAAACGCAACCTACATAAAACTTCTTAGTTTTGACGATGCTTTATTTCAGATACATTTTATTTAAAGTAGCGCCATATTAAATGTGTGTTTTTCTACAAAACCATAATTGGGCTACTTATTAAAATTTGGTCGCATGTCATGAAAAGTTTATTTGTTTTTGACCCTGTATAAGGTAACTTCAGAAAATAAGTATTTTTGAAAACGTAGTTTGTGTCTGAAAGTAATACACCTTAATATTAAGACAAAAAAAACAGTGTCATTATCAGTAATTAAAGTGTTCATTAAGTGGAAAAATTTTAGTGGTACGGGTAAAAAATCAAAATTATGCTGAAATGCATGTGGACTAAGAACTGCATTTAAAAGAAACGTTTTCTAATCACTTTTTTCGATATTTTCAGAAATAACCCCACTTTTGAATTATTTTTTGGAAAAAATTAAAATTTGACAGATAATGCGAATCACGTGACTAATATTTTTTTGCTTAAATTTTATCTCGATCGAAGCAGAACTTGATGCCATCGTCAAATTTCGAATAAAGCTATTAATAAAAAAAAAATCCCATATGATGCGGACTTCACTGGTCACACTATAGATGAAAATGCTACACATACAATACAAATGAAATAACAATAATTTCTCAATATTCATATTGTTCGGATTCAAAACACTAAAGGAAGCACAATCTATTCGTACTGGCCGTACTACTTAATTAATATGAGATGACGATCGATCGGTCGGTTGGTGTTCAAACTTTATGTTTTCGCTTTGCATTTTTAATTACTGTTACTTTCTATCAACATTTTTTTTATAGAAAATACCACAACTTAAAGTGTTAATAGCCGTGCCTAAGCATTTTTCCAAAAAAAAAAAAATTACTAAATTTACTGAATTTCGACCAAGTTACAACCTATCACGTATTGTGTTCTACTTTTAAAGCTGATGCATATTATGTGATATTTAAAAGCATTTTTCTATAGGTTCGTGAAAATTCGTTTTTACTCCAGAGCCTGGAGTTGCCCGACGGTTTTAAATATCCTCATTTGTTGGTCAAATAAAGTGAAACAAAGGTACCTACTTACTTACAGTACTTACTTACAGTCTATCACAAATCGACAAATAAAAAAGCAGAATTTGATCGTAGAGCTGTTGTTTCTACGGTACGATATAATAAAAGTATTTTTAACAACAATATTAGTATTTTGTATAAGATAATATATAATGATAAAACCACTTTCTAAAAGAGAACACGAGAGAGATAGTGATAGCAATATTGGCAATATACGTAGACGTGGACAGGGCTGGACTGGCCTATAGAACGGCAGAACATTGCCTGTGCGTAGGGCGAAAATAGGAATAGGAAAAATTGCAAAAACGGGTTTGAGGTTTTTTTTGCGGGGTTAACGAAAAGTTGGAAATCAGCGATTGAACTGTAGCGAGTCACAGGCTGTTAAATATAAAAACGTTTCCTTTAAATATTTTAGTTTTTAGTGTCAAAATAGTGTCATTCGGGTGTATGTGCTGACAAAAATTTGATCATGCATGGTTGTAATCCTTTATACAGGGTTCCCCATTTAAAACGAAACAGGCTAAATATCTGGTTCCACGTTAATTAAACAAAAAAAACGCTCGTATATACCCGTCGATTTTTATTTCGAGGGGGACATATTTTGCGTATATTGTCAATCTTGTTACTTCAAGCTCCTAGGCGGGAGGGGGGGGGGGGTAAGATCTAAATCTTAAATGGATACCCCTATTTTATATAATTTTTTTGTATTCTGCATAAAATTATATAAAATATCCATTTAAGATTTAGATCTTACCCCCCCTCATGTCCCCCTCGACGGGTCCGAGCGTTTTTTTTTTTAAATTAACGTGGAACCAGATATTTAGCCTGTTTCGTTTTAAATGGGGAACCCTGTATGAGCAAATCATAAAACAACCATAAAAATCCATTATGAAAAACATTTTAGGGGGTAAACCACCGCCCATCCAAGGTAAATTAAAAAAAAATTGTTTTCAATCATCGTGGCGAGTTTCAAATAAAATATATCTCTTCAAATGGCGCACTATTTTTTTAATTTAATTTTTAGCTTTAAATCAGCGCCTTTCTGGGGCCTTAAACTGAAAAAAAAAATGTTATAGATACTTCTATTTTATTTCACTTGTACGTCCATTGGCAATCGAGACTATATGCACGGACGCACGGTCTACTGACGGATGGCACATGCACAACCACATTTTTCAAGGTGGTTGTGGCACATCATGTAGGTACGTATTACGTCAAGAAATATAATGGTTAGCCTTAGCCGCTCATACCGGCTGCGCCAATTGAAGCAATTTTGTATGTGTAATTCAAATTTACCGACTCTAAACGTCTTGAGTGCCTTGTTGCGTGACTAAACGACTCTTGGCGGTCTTTGTTGTAAGGAGAAGAACTTTTTAAAGGTATGTAGAACAAATAATTTTAACTATTTGCTGAAGGTATATGAAATTATCTTGTGACAATATCATGTACTATTATATGTAAATAAAATATATTGAAGTAATAATAGCCGATGAGAGTGAATACAGGGTCAAACATTTATAGGTTAGTTTCGGGTAATGCCGGCCTCTGCTGTGCGGGATATGCCAGCCGGCCGCCATTACCCGCCCATAATATTAGATGTGGGCGAAGACATACAGGGTGGCCCTTTAGTGTGACAAAGTACAATAGCTCCGTTACTATTTCAAATACATTAAAAATATTAATACAAAAGTTGAAGGGCAGTAAGTGACTTATAACGTAAAATTATTTTTAACTCTATAGAGTGGCTCAAAAAAGCGGAACAATAAAAAATGTACTTTTTTCAAATGGAACACCCTGTATATTTTTTCATTTTTGAATTCCACATAAAATTATAATTATTTTTTATTAAATACATTATTAGTCTGTACTTTATAGTTTCCGAGATATTGACTCTTGAAAAGTGACATTTTTGAACTTTTACAGCTTCTAACTTTCTAACAGTACGTCTTAGAGCAAAACGGCTTACATGTCCCTATCTTCAATTTTTATTATCTTCCCAAAAAAATCAATTTCCAGTTAAACCGGAACAACTATATTTCCTGCTTTCGAGTAACATCCGGTTTAACCGGAAGTTGATTTTTTTGGGAAGATAATAAAAATTGAAGATAGGGACATGTAAGCCGTTTTGCTCTAAGACGTACTGTTAGAAAGTTAGAAGCTGTCAAAGTTCAAAAATGTCACTTTTCAAGAGTCAATATCTCGGAAACTATAAAGTACAGACTAATAATGTATTTAATAAAAAATAATTATAATTTTATGTGGAATTCAAAAATGAAAAAATATACAGGGTGTTCCATTTGAAAAAAGTACATTTTTTATTGTTCCGCTTTTTTGAGCCACTCTATAGAGTTAAAAATAATTTTACGTTATAAGTCACTTACTGCCCTTCAACTTTTGTATTAATATTTTTAATGTATTTGAAATAGTAACGGAGCTATTGTACTTTGTCACACTAAAGGGCCACCCTGTATGCATTATATGTGGTGACGTTGGGAAGCATAGGGAACTGTGGCTACAATGTTGCAAGTGTGGTCAATGGGCTCATGAGGCATGTGCCGACACCGAACGTGGATATTTTGTGTGTGATTTTTGTTTGTAGTTCCATGGCGGATAATGGCGGCCATGGCCGCCATTACCTTTTCATGGCTGGTAATTCCGGCCACTGCAGGAGTTTTTCTAATATTATATAATTTTTTTATATGTTCGTTTTTTTTACTTTTGTAATATACATTTCACTCAATAGTCTAGAGACTTATTTTGCTCCAATTTCTGAATTAACTATTATAAATAATATTGATAAAGTTAATTAAATTGCTTAGGGGGCCGGCATTCCCCACCTTTACCCTAATGATTAAAGTTATTTATAGTTATTTGCATTTTTTACACAAGTTAATTTTTTGGTGTGAGGAGGTTTTTGAATTGCCGAGGCAAAGCCGAGGTGATTTAATACCTCCGACCACCAAAAAAGGCTTTCGCATCGTGTAATGTATTAAATTTTTTCTACTTCTGTTCTCTGATCAATATATTTAAGTAATAAACTTTGATTTTATTCAAATTAAAATGATAAAATAAGTTTTTCTTTCCACCTGTAAAGTATATTCATGACAACTATATAGTTGATTGAGTATTTTGTTGACAACTGGAGTACTGTCAGAGTCTGTCAGTTCGATTTTTTTGTCCTGGCACCGAAAAGTACTTATAATATATACTTAAACATATTCGAACGCTACTTCATAGCTAGAATAACGTATAATATTCAGGTAAGTCAAATGTTTACCGTAAAACGGGGTGGATATGATCAGCGGGGTGAATAGGATTGAAGTTACCTTCAAATTTTAAAAATCTGTTATAATTTTAATTTTAAAGGGTAGGTCTTTTCTAGGTACAGATTTTACGTAACGGTTGTTAAAAAGTAATTTTTATGACATTAAACTTAAAAGAACTTGGCCACATCGCAGGCTGAATACCATAACGTAAAACGTCAAATTTAGCGGTTAAACTGTTGTCATTTTATCTTTGCTTTTGTCTTACAAACTTCATATCTCTACAACTATGCAGCACTTATAAAATTTAGGTAATATTATTTTTAGTACTCTTTTATATTACTTAAGATAAATTTGTGTGCAAAATTCTATACACCCCGCGGTTGTTTAAATGCGATACAGTCAATAAATCAATCAATGATCTTATTGACACCGTCTGCGGGGTGAATAGGATTTTTGCACAAAAAAAAAATATACAACAGGGTACACCCTGTATAAAAACCTATGCCACCATTTAAAAGTACCAACCTTAACCCATGTTTTAAGCTATTGAGAAATGTATTCAGGCAGATAGTTTTTAAGTTACAAGCTTTCAAAGTTGAAAATTGATCCTATTCACCCCGTTTTACGGTACTTTCGTTATCTGTCGTGTTGGGTTGCTAGGGCCCGAAAGTTAACTTATCTATACAGTATAGTAGAATAGTAGAAAAAATGTTTTTACAAAACTGTTGACTGTCACCCCACATCACTGCAACAGTAAGTACTCAACGCACATTTTATAGTCTATTCCAATTATCCAATTCGAGTAATTCGACTTGGAAATAATGGCTTTACTAATTTACGTAGGTATTGACCACATTTAAGAAGAACGTTGTCAGGCGTGTATAAGAGTTATGCAATTAAGATTTGTAATTTCGATGCAAGATTAACCGAAATTTCAATGAAAAATAGCTTCGTTTTGATCGCGTTTAAAAAATATAACGCAATTTAGACAATAATTTAAATAATTGTCAATACTCATCGTATAATGCCTTTGTTGCTGCCCTTTCTAACCTATTGCCATCTACGCGGCACTAATTGAACTATTCTTTAAAGTAATTGGCTACAGAGAAAAATATCTGTTTTATCATCGATATGCAAAAAGTTGGAGAAAATCAAAAAAATAATCATATCGTCTGTACAGTGTTGCCAGATATTTAGAATTTTCTTTATCAAAAAGACTCTTCCACATCGTTATAAAAATAAGGTGCATACCTATGCCGCTGTTAGACATTTATTGTTCTAGTGATGTTAAAGAACATGTAAATTGCTAAACAGTTCGGTAACCTGTTCTGTTCTTTTGATCATAAATTATTGTCACTTACTTGGTATATTAATATTATTCTTGACACCGGCGTATACAAGGGGGGGGGGGTAATGGGGGTAATTACCCCCCTCCCTAGATTACTTAAGCGTTGTTTAATTTTTGTCCTTATACTTCTTAAAGTTGCTATTATCTAGTATCCTAGCCAGGCACGTAGCTAGGGGGGGTACAGGGAGCCGCCCCCCCCCGAAACTCGAGCTCTGATTTCGGCAACATAAAGGCAACAAATTAAACATTTCCTACACCCTACACTATTACATTTTCTTCACCTCAATTATTATGCCTGCTTTATACCTCCCATTTAACATTTAATTTAATTTAAGATTTAAACTAAGCTAAGAATTTAAAAGTTGAAAGTTAATTTTCTTATGCATGCGTTTATACCTCTCATTTAAACTAATTTATCATTTAATTTAATTTATGAGTTGACCAACTTTCAACTTAAGGTAAAAGATCGTGCCAGATCGTGCTAAATCGCGTTAGATCGTTCTCCACAACTGTCCGTGATTGGCCAGGAAGAAAGATGAATATTTTGATGTGTGACAATAACCTAAAATTACACTTGGAATTTTTATTTTTATCAACAAATAAAGTGCTTTTTCTCTATTTATTTTGACTGCTTGTGATTTGTAATGGAAGACTACGATTTGTTTTTTACTACTTGCTTTTTGTTGTAACAAAAGCTGGAAAAATCTTCTTTTTTTTGCACTTCATTTAATTTAATTTAGTGGCATGTTTTCGAGGTATAAATTAACAAAATTATTTCTTAGCTTAGTTTAAATGATAAATTAAATCTTAAATTAACTTAAATCTTAAATGAGAGGTATAAAGCAAGCATTATACCGGGTTTGTTTTTGTGCTTTTCTTGAGGATTTTGTGTTGTGTTTTTTATTTTTCCCACTTGAAAACCAAGCACCATGATTCAAAAAAGGGCGTGGAACCCAAAAAATTTTCGCTGCGGCGCTTTTTTCTTGCGCGTTTTGCGCGATCCGATGCCCCATTATTAATACTATTTTACCTATAAGATTACAGGTAGCTGTGAAATTAATAAACAAAAATAATAATTAAAAATAACAAAAATCAATAATGCCTTCTGCGATTTAGGAGGAGTGTAACTGTAAAACAAAAGAATACAGGCCTGTTCATTAAAAAACAAATGAAATTTTGACCTTTACTCAGTGGACCGTGGATGACGTCATAGAGTTATTTTAAGCGCACATTACTTGTAATATTTTTGGGATTTCCAATAATTTAGGTATATTGTATAAAGTTAGTAGACTCAGAACTATGAGAAATATTTATAAACATATCTGGCAATACTGCACTGTACTGCATACGTCATGCGTCATGTGTCATGTTTTTGACATCATAAAAAAGATTAAAAATATAAATCATGGACAATGAAACGGTGATAGTGTGAAACTATATTTTCTGAGAGTTTCCTTTCAGCATCGTTGATAAATACACCTTTTCTCGATGTGGAAAGAAAGTAAGTTTGATATATTTTTATAACATATTTTTATTTAATATTAAGTTCGCTGACGGGTGTCTGGTTACTAGTACGATTTCACAATCGTTCATTTCCATTTTGTTGCAATACGTTAAGAGCAGGTTTATACAAGTACAAGTAGTCTTATCACGCAATTTTTCAATATTTGTCTTGTCAATAATTGGTGAAAGTAGTGGAGCAAGTTTTTTGGTTAACTGCAATCCGAACTACATACAATCTGTTTTATATCGAAAAGTCGTTATCAAGTGCATGTGCATAAGTACCTAAATATATTATGTAGTATTAAAATGCAAATGTTTAAGATTACATACATGGTATCTCTGCATCTAACTAGCTTGGATACGAGGTGTCAAGGTAGGAAGTGGAGCCCGATACCCCCAATCCATATATTAATGCAAGGTTGGGGGTCCCAAAATATAAAAAAGCATTTAATTGTCAAAGGTATAATTGAATCATCTTTTTCAATCTCTTAGACACAAGGGAACCAAAATAGTAGAATGGTGAGAATTGGGGGAACGAAACATAAAATGATAAGTGTGTTAAAATGGATCATTTTATTAAATGAAACGAGAAACTACTAGGGTTGAAAAGACACTACTTACATAGATACCTACCTACTTATTTATTGTAATTTTTCCTTACAGGAAATAATGCCTAGACTTCAACATAGCCTGTTTAATAAATAGTTCTAGGACTATTTCTGGAACATCTTAAAATAAGACGTAAAGACAAAGTGTTCAGGTACCTACAAAGTACAGTATTTTATACAACTTAAATTGATAGGGCTGTTCTATACTTCAAATGACAGCCATTTTAGATACTTCTTTTTATTATTTATCAGTTGCATTTTTACTTATTTCTGCATTAATCATTCCACTTTTTGTACTCCTTGGCACCTAATTAAATTAATGTTAATAAACTCTGTTTTTTTCTTGTAGAAAAACAATTCACAATGAGCTGGGATGACGAATTTGAGAGAGAGTTATCGAGGTACTCTGAAGTGGAAACTATCCCGATCAACCAAGTCGAACCCTCTGTACCTCGAACCATTCAACTTTACCAAGAAAGAATTAAATCCAACAATTGCACAAGCATATTTGATGACGATTATACTTTAGATGGGGCAGGCAACAATCCTGAGTCTGCCCAGGAACTAAATACGAATATCGATGAAGACATGGGGGTGTTTAAGGATGATAAAGTTACTTACATTATTTCTGGAAGGGGTAGAGGTGGGAGGAATATTCTTGTTAAACCTGGCGAATTCAATAAAAGTAAAGCACTTAATGGAGATGATGAAGTTAGACAACAAATAAGAAAGGTAGGATATTTATATGTTCTCTGTTTTATTTTCCCCCTCGAAATAAACTACACCCCTTTCTTTAACCCCAAAGTGAATTTAAAAAGAAATGACTAAATACGTATACAGTGTGCAGTGTGTCCAAGAAAATATGCAACATATGGGAAAGTTTTTTATCACCCATTTCTCAGACAATTTTATTCTTTATAAAAGTTGGTGCATGCCTTAAAACTATAAATGCATATTTCATATTTCACCTGCGGCTAATAGACCAGGGTCTATAATTTTTGAAACCAAAAAAAATAAAAGTAGGATGAAACCCATTGGAAAAGGAAGAGAATATAACAAAAATGAAAGGAAATATGAATTACGGGCGATCCGAGGTCGGGAAGTGGGGGGCGGTAAGTTTTTAAGGTTAGAAAACGATTTATCTCGATTTTCGGCAAAACTACAAGTCCTATGGAAAAACGTTAAATGGCAAAGTTGTAGGTAATAAAAAGATCTACAACTTTTGTATTTGCAGTTTTTTCACATAACCTCAAAATTTATGTGAAAAATTCAAATAACTAAGTTTTTGGTTTTTTATTTTTATCTTTTACAAACTTTTTTTTATACAAGAAATTTGGTGAAAACTTACCTTTTTATGTCCCAAACACACTGTACTTTTTTTGATTTAAAATATTTATATTTAAACCTTATTTTGACTTAATATCGAAAAAGCACCCTAATTTTCAATCGAAAATTCTCACGTCAAAATATCTGCTTTTTTAAAAAAGTCGGTGGGCTTTTTGTTCGTTGAAATCTCTACTTTCTGATGGTGTAAAAAAAATAAACATTACTGTGGTAAATATTCTCAAAAAATGCAAAGAAACGAAAAAAAATCGAATCCGAAATTTTTTTTTAATCATTATGTACAATTTTGAGCTATTTATTAAAATTTATACTTAACAATAATAATAACAAAGCAGATATTTTGACGTGAGAATTTTCGATTAAAAATTAGGGTGCTTTTTCGATATTAAGTCAAAATAACGTTAAAAAATAAATATTTTAAATCAAAAAAATTACAGTGTGTTTGGGACATAAAACGGTAAGTTTTCACCAAATTTCGTGTATAAAAAAATTTTTTTGTAAAAGATAAAAATAAAAAACCAAAAACTTGGTTATTTGAATTTTTCACATAAATTTTGAGGTTATGTGAAAAAAGTGCTGATACAAAAGTTGTAGATATTTTTATTACCTACAACTTTGCTATTTAATGTTTTTCATAGGACTTGTAGTTTTGCCGAAAATCGAGATAAATCGTTTTCTAACCTTAAAATCTCACCGCCCCCCACTTCTCGACCTCGGATCGCCCGTAATTTATTTTTCTTTTCATTTTTGTTATTTTCTCTTCCTTTTCCAATGGGTTTCATTATACTATTATTTTCTCTCACTTTTTACCATTTGCAAAGGCTTCAGCCCTGGTCTATAATACCTAGTAAGTAAGTAAATGCCAATTTTTTCGAAATTGCCTTAAGAGTAAATTACCTTAATTATTAGAAATTGAAATACAGCAAAATTTTATATGGAAATGTTCTTGCGAATTAGTAAGTTAGTCCAAATACGAAATTTGAGTTAGGTGTCACAATTTTTAATTTTTTTTGGTTAATCTCTATTTTTCCCTAAATGGTAGGTAGATACACCTCTGGTGGATTTTTTTTGTTACGCAATTTTAATATAAGTATTGATTAAATAACTTTAACGTGGAAAAATGGATTAAGTAGTTGCAAACTTTTTAAAACCCTCGTTAAAACCTTTCAATATTACGAGTTGGTTCAGATATTAGCGTGTTGCACGCCTACTTAAACACATTTTAGCCAACTTATGTTCTAAACAAAATTATGATAGAATCCAACTCTATTCATATTACTGGAAATAATTAATAATTTATTTGTCATTTTCACCCAGTACGCTGAAGTCTAAAAACCTATTTTAAAGAAATGCATATAGAAAAAAATTAAAAATTGACACACCTAAGTTACTCAAAGTTCGTATTTGGACTAAGTTTTTAGTTTGCAAAAACATTTCCATATAAAATTTTTCTGTATTTCTAATAATTAAGGTAGGAATAAGGTACTTTACTCTTAAGGCAATTTCGAAAAAATGGCATTTGCTCCCCTACTATAAGCCGCAGGTGGAATATGAAATATGCATTTATAGTTTTAAGGAATGCACCAACTTTTATAAAGAATAAAATTTTTTGAGAAATCGGTGATAAAAAACTTTCCCATATGTTGCATACTTTTTTGGACACACTGTATTACTATTTTATTAAAGAAACTTGTATACCAATTTTGAAACCTTCACCAGTTGTAGTTTTTGATATAGAGAAATTCCCAATGATCTGTAGCTAGCAGATCATTGGAAATTCCTATAAAAATTTCAACTCTTATTTTAACCCCATAGGGTTGATTTTCGAAAAATCCCCTCTTAAGGTGGGAGTATCAACATGCTTGCCAACCTATAACCTATTTCGCGTAGATTTATTTATGTTTTCTGGCTGTTATACAAAATTTAAAGAAATCGTACAGTATCGACATGATATTGTATAGGTAATAATTGACATATTTATTAAATATCAAGGAATTTCATAACTTATTTTAGGAGAATTGTATAGCGAAAAATATCGATTAAGATTTTTTTAAACATTATTATGTCATTGTCACTCATTGTTCTTTCACTATACAATTCTTCCAAAATTAGCAATGAAATAAATTGATATTTTTGTAATATATCAGATACTACCTAAATAATGTACCGACGATATTGATTTTCTTTAAATGTTAGTTATTAAAAAAATAAACTCAAAAAATCAACTCTAAATAGGTTATAGGTTGGCAATAGATTGAATGACGTTGAGAATTCAACCTTAATGGATGTTGACGTTGTAAGGAGAAGACGTCAAAATTTCATGATTAGGATTAGAGGTTTTGGTAGGGTTGTGGAATTAACTAGTCAAATTATTTTTGGTCAATTGACTGGTCATTTGACAGTCACTTTAAAATTGTATATAATAGTAGGCTCATATAGGTAAGTATAGATATAGGTATTTAAATTCCATTTGGGGAAAATAAATAATAATATTAATTATTATTAGAGGAGTAAACATTTATTTTTCTCCTGAAGATGAATGTTTATATATTCGAAACATGTAGATAATTTACCATCCTTTAACCTTCGTTAATGTAAATATGCCAGTTAAGGAACACCCAGGAAAACTGAAAGTGTCGCATTTCTTTCCTTTCAAATTTACACCTCAATTAAAGTATGGACTATTTCTTCAAGTTAAAATAAATATTTACATTTGTTTGTCAATTCTAATTTGCATGCCAATTAATATAAAATTTACACAAGACCGTTGCATGGAAAATAGGTACATCCTAAATATCTACCACTTAGCACTATTTGTCTAAAGATTTTCACCCTATTCACTAAAGAGTTTTAAATTTTTTTAAAATTGTGGTTGAGAATAAAGATACTTATATATTATTTTTCTTATTATTATTAAATTTAGTCCATCAATATAGTTAGATCTTTTAGTCTCCCAGTTGTGTTTTCACCGTGTCATTGTTTCAGTACGCCATAATATAATATGTCTTTTTACTTTCGCGTTAATTTGATTTTTTTGCAATTAAATCTTTTTACCGATAAATACTTTTACCGGGATGTTGTTACCAAAATGGTTTTAGTTCTATCAAAGGACCTTTTAAATTATTTATTTATTTATTTTATTTCATACCTTACATACAATTTCAGTAATATAATTAATTAACAGAGCATAATGATAAATATGGTCATTAGCACCTAGATAACTAAATACCAAATATATTCCTTTACTAGAACAATAATTATCTGTTTCTATGATTTTATAACTTAAATAAAATAGAAGAAACAAAGTATATTGGTTTTAATATCAATTTAAATTTTTTGAGATTGTTAAATAAATATGTCTTACATTTTTTTTTATAATTATACATTATGTTTGGTAACATCTCTAATTTCCCGAGGTATTATATTCAAAATCTTAAGAGCCATGTAATTAACAAATCGTAAGTTTCTATTTGAATAACTATTGGGAATCTGTAGTTGTTTATTGTCTCTACCTCTGATATATGGTTAATATTCATATAAAACTCGCGATTCTTAAACACAAACGAACATATCTCCAAAACATAGACAGATCGCGCGTCAAACACCTCACATGTATAAATACAACAGCTCAGTTGAGTAACGCCTATTTTTCATATATATAACTTTAAGAATATAGTTCTGCACAATACTCAATGGTTTCAGTGCACTGTTGTACACATGCCGCCCCCACACATTAAACTATGCCATATCTAATCAACAAGGACTCCACAACTATTCTGTATACAGAAATTAACAGTTTTTTATTTAAAATTTCTCTTAATGTATAAAATTTATGAATTAGTTTTCTTACATTTTTAGTTAAATAAGTAACATCAAGATCCTATCTTAAGTGTTTATCTACAACTACACCCAAATTAATGTAAATATATTTCTAAAAACAACTATTGTATGCTTATTAAAATGCTAGTTGCTATCAACTATAATTATTACTTTATTACACTAGTTAGGTACTAACATTGCTGGCGTGAACTAATCACCCCTATCCCCTATCTAACTTTGACTTTGCTGCTTGCGCCAAATTTCAGTTTATTATATTAAATATTTGAGACATCAATACATAACGTTATGTTTTCAACTATCTTTTATTAAGATGTTGAAGTGTTATCTCTTTGTTTATAGGTGGCTCCCATTGGCTATTCAAATGAAATCACAGAGACCTCCGTAAGAGCTCACAAAATGGCCAAAGTTTTGGAAAGAGACTCGAACGCAAATATCAACAATATTAGCCCCACAGTTTCAAAAGTCAGTAGCCCTGCTGCTGCTGCTAAGACAAGTTTAGTTGATGACATTAGCCCCGACAGTTCGGGGGATAATGATATAAGTTCTGTTAGTTCCAAAACAAAATCTAAGATTAACCTAAATGTCGAAAGCCCGGTTTCATCCAGAAACTCAACACCTACTACAGGTAGCGACGCCCCCAGCTCCGTTTATTTTACTTCTCAAGACCACAATGTATCTTCTAGCTCTTCTAAGAGTAACCACAAAGAATTCATAACGGAAGAATGTCAAGAGGAAAGTTCAGAAGATTCAACAGCCTCTGACTGTAAGATTCCGTTAGGTTCTAATGTAAATATTGAAGCAAATGAAAACAAACCAGTACCTCTTAGCGTAATGTTGAGGCAAAGTCGCGAGGCGCTCAAGAAGAAGCAACTAGCACGTGAAAAATGTTCAGATCCAGCATTGGACAATGGATATTTCATAGAGCACCACAACAATGAATTAGCTTCGCAACGTACAATTGAAGCAATTCTACGACAGGACCATTTGGAGCAACAAATGAGAAAAAAAAAACATTCGGACAAATCCAGTTCGAGTGTGAGTTCGACAGATGAATCCTTATCATGGAGGCGAAGAAATAACTCACCTCCCAGACATTCTTGGGGCCGTGAACATGGTGAGAGTAGTTGGAGGAGTGGGAAGGCACCCAAGAAGTTAAACATCAATTCGATAGAAGACTTTCCTGCTCTGAAATAGCGTTGGGGAGCGTTTTGCGTTTTATTTGTGTGACTAAATTTTGACAAAGGCGTTCCTTACGTTTCGCTTCTCAGTTTTTCGGTAAGTCGTTGCTGGTTATTTCGGAGTTGGAAAAAACCCTATCTTTCTTCTTAGTTTGGTTTACTTTTCTTCTTAGTATTACTAAGTTAATACAGGTCTAGTTCATTCAGCATTACCTACTAGGAAGGAAGAAATATAGGATTTTTTCCAATCCCTTCTAGAGAGCAATAGTTCCGATTTTGTTCTTTGCTGGGTACTTTGTTTAAAATATATTTTTCGGATGCTTTATTTTTATAAAACCATTTTAAAATTTTGTCAAGACATTGCTTCTAGGCGGTTTCTTATTATATTTTTGGTGAACATTCTTATACAGTCTAATCTCTTTACTTATATAAATACAGGGTCGCTGTGTCTGTACGGATAGTTAGGGAAAAATGTTAAACGCAAAGTTTAGAATCAGATGTGTAGTGTAATATACATTTTTTTTTAGAATTTTGATACGAACATGGGTAAATATCGGATAATATATGAATAGAAAAACGAAATTATTTTCGCTAACTATCTTACTTTAAAGAATTATGACGTATTTAGCATTATCATTTAGATGTCATTTATGACCTTCATAATAGCACTCGGTGCCATTATGAATTCATAATAACATCCAAATGTTAAGATACAAAAACAAAAAGAAAGTCGGTGCAAACTATTTATTTGTTATTATTACTTAGAAAGTAGGGAGTCTATTACGCTTTGCGCGATATCTTCGACATCCGAAGGGACACTTTCGGATTCAGAATCTCCCATGTTTAAATTATTTTTGGCCAACACTTTGCATACAATAGAAAATTAGACGGCAATAATGACGTTGTCAAAATCGAAATTGAAACAATCAAAAATGCGGTTACCATGATATCGACTAATATGGACACCTGGAAATTTTAAAAATTACGAAAACGTTATCTGATATCAATGAAATTTAGACGAATAAAATCTATTTGCACTGTCGTAGATTAAATTTTCAATGATACACGTTCGATATGAACTTTGTTAACCCTTGAGCGCCCAGCCTACTGAAAGCAACGTAAATGCCCAACCGGGCGACCCCATAGTAAATAAACATATGGATATGCATTAAAGTGTATTTTAATTATTAAACACAAGCTTAAGGTGTTCAAAATATTTATTAAATATATGAAAAAAACTTACAACACCTGAAACATATTAACAAAAGCAAAACAAATACTAATATGTAGGTATTATACTATTAACCTTTGTAAAAAAAAGTTTATTCCGCATACAATAGCGTTATAACCTGGCACTGCCGCGGCGTCGGCGACTCAAACTAACGCTAACGCTATTTTCAAGCACATACCTGAAGGCGCAGTTGCCAGATTTTTTAAAATTCCAGAAATATTAAAGAAAATACTGTTCTGCGGTCCCGCAAGGACCCCGCTTTGGCATTCAAGGGTTAATGAAACTTGTGCAATTAAACCGTTTAACGTTGCACGCGTTTCATTATAGTGTTCATATCGAACTAGTATCATTAATAACTATAAAATATCGTTTCCAGACATATCAGCCACCCTGTATATGTAAATATATTAGTCCAAAGAGAATAGACTTTTGTTGATGACCTACCCAATTTCCAAAGTAGTTTGTTAAAAACTGAAGACACCCCTGTATGTGTCTCTGGCCCTTATGACCTGTTTAAAATATATGTTTTGTTCTTGCGCCTGCTTACAACATAAAACTACTGAATTCTGACTACGAAATTGTCAAATTTGATTTTTTAAAATTTAAATCCACAGGGTTAGATCAGGTTTGTTCTGGTAAAGAAATCTCTATTCTTTTAAATGTATTTAATTAGTTATTTGTAGATTTTTCTAAGTTATTTTGTCCAGAATATTTATGAAAACTCTATCAAAGTACCACTTTTGAAGTTTGTACCTACATAGTTACGTGTACCAGGGTTGTGACAACATTTTGATTTGCTGGAAACTATTTAAGTTAAAGATTTCAATGGAGTATAAAAGATTGGGTCAAATAACAAAATGATTTGAATTTTTAAAATCTTTTTTGCTATTCGTACTAGAAAGATATTTAAAATTTTCTAAAATTTCTTAAAATGATTATTTGTTAATGTGACAGCTTTTATGTAAAATAAAAACAATACTAGTTTTTTCTATAAGAAACGTATTTAGTACAAGCATCTATCTTGGTATTTCTATTACAGCTACAACAAGAAACGTGACGTCATTCTATAGTTAGAACAAGCATTTATTGGTAAAGCAGTACCTATTAAATAATAAGTATTTTAGGTTTTATTTATTAGGGTTTTTTTAGTAGGATTTTTGATTAGGTTGGACATTATTTTTTATTTACCTGATAAGTTATTTTTGTTCCTCATTAGTACAATTTATTTCTCATAAGTGTCTGTTTTCTTACCGTTTGTTTTTAGGTTTAAGGTCTACTTAAGTTTTTTCACCTTTCTAAGTGAATAGAATTGAATGGAGTGGAATAGAATTTATAATACTGTTTTTTTGTATTATTAGTTTTAAGTTTTAATTGTTTGTATGATCTACGTTTTTATGAAGCATCTAGTTTATCTAAGCGACAGGAATTCTTTGGTTTACCATTTTCTTTACAATATAATAAGAAAATTCTAAACAAATTATTCTGTTATAAAAGTTGTAAATAGAAATGAAGTCCTGAAGGACGCATTAAAGCTATATGATTTACTGGATGTGACATAAAGGGTAGCTCATACTTCAGGAAGGTGAAAAGATTATGACGAAAGCCTTATTCGTAAATATTATTATTGATAAACAAGTAAGAAAACAGACTGAAGTTAGGAAATAGTTGCTACTATGACAATATTTTCGGAAATATATTTTTTTGTGGAACATATTCAAATCTTTAATTTTCTCCATAAATTGTACTGAAAAAATATGAAACAGTGATTTTCTGATAAATTATATGGTAAAATAACAGGTTAATGAACTCAAAAATTGATGATGATACTGGAAATACCTAGAGTCTTTTAACGGCCTAAAATGCAAAAAAACAGGTCCTCAAGGGAAAAGATAACTTTAATGGGCCACTTGGTAGGTAGATGTTTCTTAAAGTGTTCTACGCAGATTAGAATAAAAATAAATAAAGATTTTTTAAAAGCTGAACTAATATAAAGTAATTGTTTTAAGAAATTCAAAAACCCATGATTGCAATTTTGGTCAAATATTAACATTTAATATTTGACACAGAATTATAATAGCATCAAAATAGATGCTTATAATCAATATCCCAATAATTTTGTCACATTCCTGAATTATAAACTATATACTTATTTTTGCATTATAACTTACGTGTTTTTATTGGTTGCTTTTATTTTCAAATATTCTGGACATTTTAATTACAATATTTTATTTTTTAATGTTGTTTTTATATACTAAGTGACATAACAACGAACACCCAGTAAAAATTATTTAATTTTAATAATATTTTGTATACAAGTTTATCATCACAAAAGGAAGGTATGATTAAATTTTTAGCCTTATCAGTTTCACATTCTACAAACCCGAACAAACCGAATAAACTTGGTCTGTCTTTAAAGATGGATCATTTCCTTACTATGACCCTCCGGATGTTTATATAAAATATTATTGAAGTTAAATCATTTTTACTGGGTGTTCGGGTTTCTATGTCACTTAGTATATATTTTCAAGTTAGGTTAATTTATAAATTTTACTTAAACAAATATTGCCAATAATAAAAAAAATAAATCAGATTTCGTAAGAACTGAGATTATTACTGATTATTATAAAACGAAAACCTATGAACTAAATTAACACTATCGCTATCTTTTAAAAAATATCGACCATTCAAGGTACCTTGACCCCTCTGCCTTCAATCTAGTTCATTCACAGTTCACTAAAAAGATAATATGAATTAATATTAAATGATACCTACTATACTACTGGCAACAATACTGTACAAGGGCAACGATATTCCTGGTACTATGAAGTTCAGACTATGATAAATTATTAGAAATTAATTGGCTTTTTATAATGATAATATCGTGAAGTACTTCTAACATATATTACCGGGTACTATTGATGGTGAAAGAACAATTCTACCAATTTCATTCATGTCACAATGAAAGTGTTTATGCAACCAACTATATGATTGGCAGTATTTGTATTGTAATCAACTACTATTTAAAAACAATGTATTTTTAACGTACTTTTCTATATGTAACATCTTTAAATAAAATCAATAATATAAAATAAATCTTACAAATTTTTGAGTTATAGTTGCCTAATAAAAAATAAAACTGTTAGAAATAGGAACTTTGGCATTTTAATCTAAACTTCCTAAGAATCACGATTGTTTTATTCAGGAATGATTTTACAAAGTTAAAACATACACATTTGGCTTGATGTACTTAAATTACTTGCAATCGAATATAGTTCAAACACGTTTTTCGGCAAATAGTTCAAAAATTATGATTGTTTTGCCAAAACCCAATTTCTATAAACAGTTTGACGACTTTATGCTTTCTTACTATTATACAGGGTGTCCGGGAAAATGTGGGAAATCTCCCGAATATGAAAAAAGCACGTGAAAAGAATACTACAAGTTCATATAAACTTCGGCCTCCTCTTCGGAGATATGGGCTCCCAAAAAGCTCCCATGGAATTAAGTTTTTCACACATAATTATTAAACCAACAGGTATATTTCATTTTTTTTTTCATATGATCTATACCAGAAAGTGTTGCACAGCTGCAGGGACGGAACTAGCTGTGACACTAATATGCCCATTTCTTTTAAACCCTGTAGGATAAGGAAAACTTTGGACAACGTTTTTTACATACCTTTAACTATTGACTAAAAATTAAGTACTCTTCATTCATGTCGCTAATCCTAACCGTTTTTGGAAAAACGTAATTTTAATATTAAATTTAAATATACATCTTTGTTCCTATAAATTTTTAACTGCTTAATATTAATACAGGATCGCATTTTTTCATATCCGGGAGATTTCCCACATTTTCCCGGGCACCCTATATACTCTGTGGCGTGACATTACCCTCAAGACTAGGGGATTAATTTGTAATAATAACATAATATCCATAGTTTATATTAAAACGATCATGAGCGAAAACAGTTTTTACTTTAAATAGCATTTTCTTGCAAGCTTTAATGATTTCATTCTAATATTAACGAACACTAAGAACTAGAAGGAGTAAATAAACTTAAAATATAACAGCTGAAAAAACTTCAAATCATTAATTTTTGAATCTAAACTATTTCCTTCTGTAGAATGCAATGAACATGATTAATAATAATTTTTTCAGATTATTTAAAAGCCTGTTTATTTACTTTTGAATTAGAATATCATTTAGTTAAGAAAATAATGTACTTCGTTTTTAATAATTAACAATATTTTTTGAATTGTGACCTTTTACTTGTACTTATTTACAATTTTTGGCATCTAGAGAACTTTTTAAACATTTTCACTCTTATCTATACAGAAAGCAAATTGCTCAAATAGTATAAGTTCAGATAAAGGCTTGCTTTAGAAAGTATTATAGTTGATTGTGTATATTCTTACCAGTAAAGCAGCATTACGGAGTCGAGGGGGATTCTATTTGTAACTTCGGTCGCGTTAGCACCACTTTAAAGTAAAATTTGATCTTGACCATCTAATGGTGACTGCTGAGGAAGGGAAACTACCTCTCTGGAAAACCATCGATCTAAAGACTGAATTCTGGATATCTTAGTTCCCCTACTCATTAGCTTCTAGGAAGTGTCTCCTTCCAGGTGAATTGTTTTGTCCTCCTAACAAATTAATATCTTGTGCTTCGTCAACTATCGGAATTCTTGCGTCAGTGTAACTCTTAGTAGGGTTTAGTTAGGTTTTCTGAGTTACAATGGCCCCTGTTTTTCTTATAAACATTTAGTATGTTTCCTACTTTATTCTCGACTTCTCCCTTGGGTTTTATGAGGATCAAAGGCACTGGCAGAGAATAAACCAATTGGATACCGAGTAAACGACTGTCTGGATTTTGAACTACATGAAAAAGATAACGCCATCTGACATCTGAATTGAATGAATTCATGAACTCTCGTCCTGAAGTTGAAGTTCACCGTAACTGAAACGTTGATTACAATGTGTTTCATAATTCAATAAAGTAACTGCCACTGAAAACTGAAATAATTGCAATAGTTTTGTTGCAACAAAGCAGGAGAATCGTCTGCACCTGCAGCTGCAAGTAGCAGTTTGCAGATGCCAGAAAACGTTTATCATTCTTTGGGTCTGCAAAGTTGCAGAAGGTTGGAAGAGGTCCTGCAAACTTGCAGAATGTATAACATGTGTTAAAAACTAACCTATATTTTAGGGATTTGGAAAAAAATAAGGGAACGTTAAGAATTAAGTTCGTTAATTCATTATTGCTATGGCTTTGGGCATATTTCCCATATTTGACAGTCGATATCAATAAACCAGAAGTAGTGAAACGGTTTAACTGCAATAAAAATGGCGGATTTGCAAATAGTTTTTGGAATGTCAAATTTCTGCAAATATTGTGCGTCTGCAAGGCCGCCATATTTGCAGATTTTTGTAAATAAATGTTTTTCTCTACTTTCCCGATCATTTACGGAAATTAAATTGACCAAATTGTGATATTATTATCCTTAATGTTGTGGTTCTACTCCATATATAAGGCTATATTAAGAATATTGTTAGTTTTATATTTCTGTAATAAAGATATTTGTCTAGAAATTTCTTGTTTTTAATTTGGTTTACAAACATCTTTAAAGCCCGAGGCACACATTCGTTTTCCATATTCGTTTTCCGAATCAGAACGAAGATATTTGGTTTCAAATAGATGGTTCGGTTGTTCTGCGCACAATGCTTGATGAGAGGCAAGAAAATATGACCAAAACGTTTTCAATGGACGCACAATAGGATTAAATAGGCTCCCTGATCTTTCACTAGACAACTTTTAATGTGTGGTCACATTAAAAGATATTTATAAAAATACGCGTTATTAAAATTTGGAAGAACTAAAAATTTCAGTTTTAATGCAATGGAATCTCTGCATATCAATCTTATCTCTCAATCTAATTTTATGACATATTTATAATGACCATAATATGATATAAATACATTTGTAATGTCACGTAGAATTTAGTATCTTCTTGTACTCCTTTGGCAATGGCCAGCAAGGGTCGAAACACGTGTGAGGAAACTGATTAAATCTGTGAAACATAACAAGTAGTTATTATTTTTTCTTTTTCTTCCTGTAAGATGGTTATAATTGGGGCAAATGGAATTAAAAATTTGGCGAAAGGAAATTGTAAATATTCTGGATACCTTCGGAGATATCCGAAAAAAAAACGAAAGTTTCAGTTTTGGGTTTTAATTGTTGGTACCTTAATAAGATAATGTAAGAAGTGCATTTTATGATCGTTTAGGATATTGCTTGGCAGTAGACGGAGGACTGTTTCAGCTAAATTAGTTGTCGTCTTAAGGTGAGATTACAGAAGCTCTGCGTCTGCAGCTGCAAGTAGCAGTTCACAGATGCAAATGACAAAATTGGAATTCCAGAAAACGTTTATCATTCTTTGGGTCTGCAAAGGTGCAGAAGGTTGGAAGGTCCTGCAAACTTGCAGAACGTGTTAAAAACTAACCTATATTTAATTTTTATGAATTGTATGAAGTTTTCTAACTTTAAAATGGCTTATTAGAAAATAATAAAAGTTGGTGTGAGAGTCCATCATGCAAGGGCCTTCAAAAACGTCTTGTACACTTTTTATGTAGAATTAATAAGGGAGCCAATATTTGAGGGTAGCACAATTTACATGGAGTCCCATGGGCCCTCTGGCGGTGCATTGTTTAATTGGTCCGAAGCAGAGCTGTCGCAATTACTCTTAAAAAGTAATTCAATTACAATTACCTATTACCCTCCGAAAAAGGCATCAATTACAATTACCAATTACTAACAGTATGATAAAAATATTTAAATTACCAATTACCCACTAAAAGTAATCGATTCCTTGATCAATTACCGCATTCGAATTACTGAGTTTAATTAAATTACTTTTATACTAATTCAATTACAGTATAGTAATGGAACTACCCTAAAAGTAATTGAATTACTCTGAATCTATAAATTATAGGCACTTTTTTGGCAAATAAATTACTCTGAGTAATTTAATTACATTTTGGTAAGTAATTGAATTACATTTTGGTAGGTAATTCAATTACATTTTGATAATTGAATTACATTCTGGTAATTGAATTACAGTTTAGTAATTGAATTGCATTTTTAAAATTGAATTAATACGAGCCATGGAATTACTTTTTTTACATTTTACATCAACCTCTCGCGGGGTTACTGAGGTTTAATCCTTATAACCCCAAAAACCCCCACGTAATATTGTAAGTACTTATATACTTACTTTTTTATTTAAAAATTTTTTTCTAAAATATTTTAAAAACTTTTGTACTCCTTCACTCTTTGATTTTAATTTCAATTTCAATTTTTTACAGATTGTGATACCTACTACAATTTTATCCTCATAATGTCTTACAGACATATTATGTTTGATAAGGTTTTTTTAAGTTAAATAATCTCCTACACCTTTTTAGAAAGGTTTTTTCTTCTTCCCCATTTTATTTGGTTGGTTTAGACCCCCGTTAATAACGTTTTCAATATCAACCATTAGGCAGTTGAAGTGCGGTCACGAACGTTAACGTATACGTACAAATTGACAGCTACGCATGCGCAGTAATCAAATTTTGACGTACGTGTTTTAAGCAGTTCAACGGGCATACGTTATCTTGCGTTGTTTTACGGGCGTGAAAAATGAACGTTCCGTTACCCGAAGGACCTATATAACCGATTATTTCCGAAATGTCATTTTTTGACAAACAGTTTTTTCTGTGGTTCTAAATGAATAACTTTTTCTAACCACAAACAAACAAATCCCAAATAATTTTGCAGTAATCAAAAAAATCAAAATTTTTCAACAATCCAAGTTATTTGTTTTTTAGTTAAAAAATAAAAAGTATTTTTATTATCGTAAGTTTGGTGATTGAATTGTGATTTTAGTTCATTAGAAATACTTTTGAATTTTTTTTTCTCTATAAGTATAGATTTAAGTTTGTTATCGATGGTATGTTCCATTTTATTTGTATAATGTTTTGTATTTTTAGAAGATTTAAAAATAAAAGAAAGTTTTATACTCTTCCATACTCTCCTTTTTGCTTTTCTTCATTCTTTATGCAATTTTCTTAACTTTTAAAAAATCAACAGAAAATAAAGGTAAAAAATTAACATAATAATATGACAAATGTCAAATTTGCATTTTTTGTAGATTACGTTAACGGACACAAAAGATAAACACTTCAACTAAAATTATTTCCACCGGTTCGTCACGTTAACTCCTCAACTAACGTGCGTAAATTTGCTTACGTATTGGTTGTACTTCAACTGCCTATTATCAATTTTATTCATATGTACACTTCAATTTTTTAAGTTCATAAAAGCTCCATTAGGGTTCTAGAATTTTCTCTTTTGCTAACACCATCAGTATAATATAAAATTTTTCTGTCTCCTGATGATGAACGTTTCTACATTCGGAACATGTAGAGACCTTTAAACAAGAATTTTTTATTCTATTAAATTTTGTGCAGGAAGACTTTGTGTTTTTCTTTCCTTTTCATACTTTCACTCCACTTTAAGTATGGACTTCTCTTTCAAATTAAAAAAAGAGTTGCATAGGTAAGGTATTATTTTTTTTAATAGCAGTAGGACCTACTATCACACTTTATTATAGAAAGAAATTTTAAAAATTTCGAATTTTATAGTTTAACTTGATCTCCTAATTTTTATAAGTAGGTACCTACTTACCTTTAACAAATTGACCAATAATAACAACTGTGTTTTTTATATAATATGATTTATTTGTTGAAATAAAACAAACGTAATATTAGGGAAATAAAAAATAATTGAAAAAAACTAGGTAGGTACGAATACTTACTACATACTACTAATAGTAGGTACTATAATATACAGGATAGGTACAAAGAAACGCGAAATTTTCACAAAAACAAATACCTACGAAACGTTTGTTTTTTTATTGGCTTTCAAAATAACTTATTCTTCGAAATGTTTGTCAGATAGAGCATGTCTTCGGGGGCTATTAATGATCTCAGCAAAAGAAGGCAGCCTTTCAACCGGAGCAGAGGAGGGTAAACATGTGTTATATTAAAAGTTGTTCTATAAATTCAAAATCTGTGTTTTTTCAAAAATAAACTTCGTAATACTTTCTGTTAGAACAGTTTTACACGGACGTAATTTTAACACAAAATTTGTACTAAAATTTATTATACATTTTATTAGTAAAAATTTATAACAAAAATATGTACAAAATTATATGGAATTTTGATGTGTTATGACTATGGAGGGCTTTAGGAAGGAGTCCGATCGAAAATGGCTGTTCTTTAAATTTACGTCCCTGTTTAGTAGTTAGTTCGCTGTTTCCCGGTCGCGGCGCAGTGATCGTCAAGTGTTTGACTTTTTACAGGTTTTGATAGACGTCAGCGGTATTTTTATCCAATAATTAATAAAATAAGCTTTATTAGATATAATATACATATCTCAGCCTGTAGAGGGTTTTAGTTAACTAAATTCAATACAACAGTTGATTATCCCATAAGAACCCATGCATTTTACAGATTTAAAGGAACACATGCGCCCCTGACGGCCATTTTTAAAGCTGCTTTACCGATCCAAAACTTTGCCCTAAACCAATGTATTGCGATCGGACTCCTAACCTAAAGCCCTCCATAGTTATGACACAGTAACAAATTTGGATGCAATTTTTGCAAGAAATGATGCGCACTAAAGACCAGTTACGCATTGTTAAAATGTCAATGTCAAATTATATCTCAGCTTTTCGGTAAATAAAAATATAGTTATTTTCCTAACAAGTGCGCAAAGTGATACTTTTCCGCACGCAAGTACAGTTGGACGAACGACGCGAAGCGGAGTTCGGATAAGTTCTTGCGTGCGGAAAAGCACTTTGCGCACTTGTTAGGAACAACATTTTTCCTACGAGCTTCATATCAGATAACAACAAAAATAAAAATATGATAATTTATTTAATAATTTTTAATTCGACTTTAAAGAAAGAACTATAATATACTTACAACTAAAAATTACATAACAAAAAAAAATAATAGAAAATTAAAAAATTACATAACAATAAAAAAAATAATAGGAAACTTAATTATTTGTTTATAACATTTATATTTATCGTCAGAGCTGCTCATTTTAACAGTGTTTATATATATTCCCTACCAAGGAGATTTTTGAATAGTTTTACTTTTCCGCACCCAGTGCGGATAAAAGTCTTATCCGCACTAGTGCGGAAAAGTGTAACTTTGCACACAAAAATGCGTGCGCAAAGTACTACTTTGCGCACGCTCGTAGGAAAAAGTAATTTAGGAAATAGCAAATATAACCTCCGAATGCCAAGTTCAATCAAACGTAACCTTTCTTTTTCGGCTTTTCTTAAAAGATTTTTACAAGTGATTTTGACGCACTTTTATTAATTTTTTTGATAAAATATAGAAATGTTTCTATATTTTCGTAAAATATTATAATATTTGTAAGTGTGTATTACGCGTTAAAATTTAGTTGTAAACAAATTTCTGCTTAAATTTATCGTCAAATTTGCTACCGTGTAGAACGGTACTTAGATCGTCTTCTAGAAAGCTTTGGAAACAATTTTTCCACCGTAGCTTGAATTTGAAAAAAATTATGTAATTGAATTATTTGGGAGTAATTCAATTACTTTATAAAATAATTCAATTACTTTTAAGTAATTCAATTATCTCGGATTGCTTAAAACCAATTACCAATTACAATTACTTTATTACAATAATTGGAAAATCAATTACAATTACTATTTTTAAAAAGTAATTCAATTGCAGTAATTCAATTACTAAAAAGTAATTGAACACGATTTTTCAATTATTTTAATTCAATTACCGACAGGGTCCGAAGAAAAGTTTTCTACTTTTCCTCGATCGTAGATTACAAAGAAACTCATTCTGGTTTTATTTACCAATTTTATAAATATTGTACATATGTATATAAGTTGTATAATTATGATAAACTATAACTTTCTCTAAAAATCTCATTGTCACAAAACTTATAAAAGAGTTGACCATTGCTACAGCAAGCGTAAGGCAACAGCCAATACGACATATCAACCTCGGGAAAATATGTTCCCATAATTTCAACAAATTTTTGATATTTCATTGGTATTTTCTTCAGTTTTCTCATCACCGGACCTCTAGTTTGTTTAACGGTAAATTTATCATGTAAATCTTCAAATGGGCCTGGTGTTTCGTCTTGTTGTTTTGTCGGTTGAGACTCACGTTTTTTTGATTTACCTGATTTGCGCTTCTGTTTTGCATGCTTAATTTTTTCGGAACACCTATTATTATAAAAATAAAAATATTTATAAGTATAGCCCAATAGACGAAACGGACAAGAAATTTTAGATAGAAATAAGCGGTTTTTGGGGTAGAAGGTACTTTTTATTGTTTTAAAATACACTTTGTTATTCTGCCGAAAAAAACTCGTAAAGTTCTCATGTTCCCTTAGAAATTTTATGATGAGATCTAAGAGATTTAATAAGTTTGCTAATTCAAACAGCATATTATGCGGGGTTTCTTATGATTTATTCATTAGAAAAGCAATTTTGTGGATGTGGATTTTTCTTGAGGTTCAGTCAGAACCAAGCGCGGCGATAACGCCCCCGTAAGCCCCGCGCCGCGGAGGGGCCCCCGGCTTCGTGGGTGCCCCACTCCGCCTGCCTAGCTGACATATTTATAAATTTTAGATTAATATTTTTTATTGCTTCTTAAGTTTTTTTTTTTGAAAGTACATTATTTTCTATATTTTTTGCATTATTTATAATTTCTAATTTTATGACCATAATAAAAAAAAGTATTTATGTATATTATCACATAATTTTTCGGGGGGGCCCCCAAATGTTTACCGCCGCCGCTGGTCAGAACATATAATTTATTTGGATTAATGAGTGGTTCTTATCTTATGAGTACAAAGGTAACTTGTGTTTGTTAAGAAACTATGCAGGGTGTCCGGGAAAATGTGGGAAATCTCCCGGATATAAAAAAAACACGTGAAAAGAATACTACAAATTCATATAAACTTCTTTCGTATCGGCCTCCTCTTCGGAGATATGGGCTCCCAAAGAGCTCCCATGGAATAAAGTTTTTGACATATAATTATTAAACCAACAGGTATATTTCAATTTTTTTTGTTCATATGATGTATACCAGGTAAGACCCTTCAAATTACTATCCCAGAAAGTGTTGCGAATTACTCACAGCTGCAGGGACGGACTAGCTGTGACACTAATGTACCCATTTTTTTTACGCCCTGTATGATAAAAACTTTGGACAGCTTTTTTAACATATTGACATCATGTATATTTAGCGTATTTCAATAAAATATACATCTTTGTTCCTATAAATTATAAATGTTCACTTTTAACTACTTAATATTAATGTATGATCGCAATAAAATGACGTTTTTCCAAAAACGGTTAGGATTAGCGACATGGAATGGAATAATATAGAAATAGCAGACTACCGC
Organism: Polydrusus pterygomalis; assembly: GCA_963969555.1. Lineage (NCBI taxonomy): Eukaryota > Metazoa > Arthropoda > Insecta > Coleoptera > Curculionidae > Polydrusus > Polydrusus pterygomalis. The sequence goes on along the minus strand of OZ018381.1, from coordinate 41,461,042 downwards.
TGTTTCCCGGTGCAATTTAAAATAGTTATAATAGATATTCCAAACTTTATAATGTAAGGAATCAGTTTACGTTACTAAGCTAAATAAATATTTTAATTAAATACATAAAATATATGCATAAATATAATATAAAATGTGATCGGATAAGATAGAAAATGATACCAATACATAAATATTTTCAAGAACATTAATTACATATTATTGCTATCTAACAGAACAAGTATATGGTGCACTAGATAATAAAAAACCTTGTATTAGTATTTTTCTAGATTTAGCAAAAGCCTTTGATACAGTTAGCCATAATTTACTGTTAAAAAAGTTTGAAAATATTGGATTCAGAGGAAAGCAATTAGAATTAATAAAAAATTATCTGAAAAATAGACCAACTTATGTTCAAATAGATAAAGAAAAAAGCTATCCAAAGGTATTTAAGTATGGTGTTCCTCAAGGAACAATTTTAGGACCATTATTTTTTAATATTTATATTAACGACTTATTTAGTATAAATTTTTTAAATGTAATACATGGAAATATTATATTACGCGTTAGTTAAAACTCATTTAAATTACGGAATTTTAGGTTGGGGAGGAATAAATAGAACTTTAGTTAAAAAATTAGAAATATTACAAAAAAGGTTTCTAAAAATTATATTCAATAAAGATTATCTTTATCCTTCAAAAGAATTATATTCAGAAACAAAAAAGTTGAACATAAGACAACTTTACATTTATAACATCTTAATATATATATTTAAAAATAAAAACCTTATACAATTTAAAAACCATAATCATAATACACGTCATAAAAATGAAATAACCATAAAACCTAAAATAAATAAGTCTACAGGACAAAAAAATTTCAAATATTTATATTTTTATTTAAACGATTATTTACCAACAAAAATTAAAAAACTGATTTCATTAAAAAAATTTAAACTAGAAATAAAAACATGGATATTAAAAACAGACAATTTGAAAATATTTTTAGAACTGCTTTAATTAATTAATATTGCTCTGAATAATTTATATATAAGTAATATTTTTTACTTAAAAATTATAAATTAATAATTTTATTAAATGTAATGTCGCCACAGTGGTTTTTTTCCCGTGCGTCATCACTTTCACGTCATCAAAATCGTATGAATCAAATCAAAATTACGAGACGAAAAAAGTCAAAACTAAGTCTAAGTTCATAAAATGGACGTGCCGGCCTACCGTTTGACGTACCTACATAATATCCCGAAAAATTATTATTTATTTTAAGTTTTGCCCGGCATTCTCTATTATCTAAAAGAAATTGACAAACAAATGTTAATACATTTAATACTATTTTTAAAGCTTAAAATCTAGAAAAGTTTGGTGTTTTATTGACTATTAAAATCGCAAAAGTCAAATTTTTGACATCCTTTCATTAAAGGGAATTTAACCACTGCCGTAAACTTTTCAGATAACTTTCACGGTTAGAATATTTAAAATAAATAAATTGAGTATTATAAAAATCCATAAATACTTACCGCCAAAACAGATGGTGGGTATAATTAGCTCTAAAAAGAACTATTTTTAGAAAAAGGAACAGTTTTAAGGCACACAAATTTACAAAATACGAATTAGATTGGCAGATCAAAATAAGGTTGACAATGACGTTCTAAAATACAACGGTAGTTAACTAAACAAATAAAAAAGTAATTCATTGACGTTTATAGTTTTATTCTTGTCTAGCACGTTATATTATTGCGGAATCTTGGAGACGTTCTTTTATGCTTTTATTCAAACTTGTTACTGTAATAAATAAGGATGCAGAGTTATTAACCACGTTGAGTCCTGATCACTCCTGATCGTTGATTGATAACGCACGGGAAAAGATCCACTGTGGCGACTTTATATTTTTATCAAAAAAGCTGCGATTATACTATGAATTAACATTTTTACTTTAAAACTTGATTTTTAATGCATATTTATGATTTATGATTTTACATAAAAAAAAACAAAAAATAAAATTTGCCCCTAACAAGGTCAGCTTCAGGGGATTGAAGAATAAGTTTATCGAAGACAACATAAACATATTTATTAAATTTTAAATAAACTTATTATTATTATTAAATGTAATCGAGCTTACATGCAAATCTTAGTTTCTTGTTTAGGTGGTTCTTGTCCCACATATTCGGAAAAAACACTTCCAACCCTAGATCCCAACCTTGAACCCAGCCAGTGACCCACACTGCTCCTCGTACTTTTTCTAGTTTCCTTGATTCTTTGCCTACTACTTAATCTGTGCATAAGAGCTTCTATGCTATAAGAATCGAAATCCGCAGGGTTTTTCTGAAAATTTCTCTCCAGAAGTTTTTTTAATCCATCCAGATCCACGCTAAAATCTGTACTTTTTCTATCTTTGGTAACTTGTTGCAACAACGGTTTAAGTTTGAGAAATTTAGTACCGTATTTATCGGCACGCCACATTTCTAGGAGCTTTCGTTCTTCTTCAAATAATCTTATTTCTCTTTTTTCATGCAACCGTGCATTACAAATTTCCTTAACAATGCTGGCCAATTGTTGTAAACACACATTCTGAGTAATTTCTTGTATTTGTTCTTCTGTCATATCGTAAAATACCAGGTTACAAATGTGTTGAGTTTTAACTTTTAAATTTAATTTATTACATTGGGAGGAGCAAAATCTTATCAATTGACACCTGGGACATAGTTTTAGTTCTTTATCTTGACCTCTAAGACAATGAAAACACACTTTGTATCTTTCCTGGTCATCTAAACCAGGTTTGAGGACGAAATTATCCAGTCGTGGCAGTAACACGGCGCTTTTCCTAAAGTTAGCTGTAAGCATTAGACGTTCTATTGTGTCTTCAGCTGAAGCTTGAATAGACGTATCATCACCCTTTTTTCCTTTTGACGGCTTTGTAACGTTATCAGGTTTTTTAGCTTTGACAATTTTCTTGTGCAAATCAACAAAATTCAGAAGGTTTTTAATATAATCATAATCGAGCCTTTGAGGGTGGATTTTTTCTGAATGAAAAAGAGTCTGTAAGTTATGTATTACAATATGCAAATCTAAGAATTCTGCAAGTACAATCGCTTTCTCTGTTTGGTCTAACATATTCTCCTCAGTAAAATTGTAAAGTATTTCAGTAGCAATCATTTGAATTTGCTTAATTATAGTATCTCTACCCAGATCTTTTAGGAATTCTGTCAACACAGCACTCTGAGAGAATTTGTCACCTTTTCTTGGTACAGCGGCAGGTTTGGGTTTAACCTTAACCCCAGTTGTTCTATCGTCCCTATCATACATTTTTGGATTTAAAAGAGCATCTCCTTCTTCGGCAAAAGCAATTGCATTTTCAGAATCGTTGACTTTATGTAAGACATTAACATTAACATCACATAGAGCAGTAAGAATAGCTTTACATTTATCCGTTGGTAAAGTATTTTCAAATCTCTTTAATGTAAAGAGAGTGAAGACGTTTCCCATATTATATGGTAAATTTTCGTATGGATCAAAAATATTATGTTTAATAAGGTATTTCGCCAACCTGACATTACCTGCTAGCACAGCTAATGACAAGGGCGTATGTCCTAAATATGTTTCGCTGCAATCTGTACCACCCTTAACAAGCAACGTACACATTGTCCCGAAATAATCATAATTATCACTCTCAAAATCCTTTCTCATACATAATAAATGTAATGCGGTTTTACCATAATCGTTGAAACAAAATTCCTCGGGAATATTTCCTCTAAAATAAGACTTTTGATTTTCCCAGTGAGTATGTAACGCCTTCAGGTTTGGATTGCATTTAAATAAAAGCAGTAGTCTACAAATTTCAATGGTATTTTCTGAACAGGCAAGAGAAGAGATTATATGGAGGCATGAAAGGTTATCTTCAGTTACAAGAATATTCACATTCGCTTTGGCCTGCAGCAACTGCGCCACCAAATCTGGATTCTCGGAAAACAAAGACAGTACTAGGGGTGGGTATGGTACCCTAGCTATATTTGGATCTGCTCCATAATCAAGAAGTGTCATAATAGTCAAGTGAGTAGCCTTTAACCCACTTTGGAGATTTTCATTATGTTGCCCTTCGACGGGCTGCTGGTTATCAGACGAGTTCTTGTAACCAAGATCTAACACATATGACGTGTTTGGGATGCTCCTAATAAAACTGCTTGTTTTCTGTTGTAAGTTCGACAATCTTCGGAAAAGCTCCACAATCCTAGAGTTAGATAAGTCATTTTGAGAACTTTGCCTATCCATAGAATCAGACCGTTTGGAAGATGCTGATGACGACTGGCTTATTACTGATTTTATATTATACCAGTTGGGTGGATTTGGTATTGTATAGATTTCTGTTTCAGGAAGAAATGCTTTCTCCCAATTCTCACATTTATTTTTTTGTGAAAGGTACTTTAGAATGCACAGTGATAACGACGTAAGTTCGTCGTCGTTGAGTTGATCTAGTTTGGCCCCAAAATCTGTTAAAATAGGAATAATCTCAATCTGATCTTTAGCTGCTGCGAATAAAATGCCACTATTGCCTCTAGCATCGGCAAGATTAGGGTTAATATTTTCTCGTAAACATCGCCTTACGAAGTCCTTCCTACCTTTGCTACAAGCCGTTAAGAACTTGTGACAAATACCCTCGTATTCTCCTGGTTCGCCAAAGTCTTTCCTGTTTCCCAAGATTAAATTTGGCACGTTAAAGTTTACCATTTCTTCAGAATTTCGATGTTTAAAGCAATGTTTCTGCATTTGCATCATCAGTTCTTCATTGTTCCATGCCCAAAGCTCAGTTACTTCAACTAATTTAAATTTTGATTGCGGATAATCACGTTTCTGTTCTTCTTTTTCTATCATACGATTTACTTTTTGACGTAAACTATTTCGTATGTTTGTATAAAACGTTTCTTGTTTGACGATGTTAGAAAGTTGACGTTCCAATTGGTCTAAGTCGTCAACTTCTTGTTCGTCACATACACAAAATTGATCAATGTCATTGTGTTGCTGAGAGGATGTGTGCGACATTTCCTGTACGGCTTGAGCATAGTCAAACTCTTGGTCCATATGAAAACTTGCGAAAGACGCATTGTAATTTGATCCACTATCTGGCATTAAACTTCCTAAATCTAATGTTACGGCATCTACTGAACGGTAAACTAAAAAATAATTCAGGGGTATAAGTGAAAAAATCAATAATTGTAGTTGTAGTTGTAGAGGGGTTAAGTTTATTTTCACTATTGTAATCTCCCTAGCAGCAGAATTATTACGTCGTCTTCGACTCGGGATAATTTTCTATCAACAAAAACTTTCGTGACCTTAAAAAAAATAGCGGGAATTAATTCTGCTGCGTGGGAGATTCCGTAAGAAAATTTCATAAATTGGAGTTTTTTCTTATTGTAATTTTTTTGCTAAAATGCTACAAAAACATATTTCCGGCGGCTTTAGTTAATTGTAACTAATTAGAGTTTTAGAAATGAAGTTCATTTTAGCCGTTAGTAACTCATTTCTATTACTAAAATGTGAGAAGCATTAAATAACAAATTTGTTATCTTAAATCCAATATTTTTATAGTTTTAAATTCAAATAAAACTTAAAAATCATATTTCCGATGAGTTTAGTTAAATATGACGCACTATATTTTTACAATAGAAGTTGATTGTACTTGTAAGTAACTAAGGTTTATTACTAAAATTTCAGGAACATTAAAAACATTAATTCATTTTTAACCATAACATCTGATATTACATGTCTACATAGTTTCAAATGAAACTTTAAAAAAATATTTTCGATGAGTTTAGTTAAATTTTTGATGTGTCTCTTTTAGCCCCGGTGTTTGATATGTAAAGCAAATTGAATCAATAAAAATTATAAGTTAGCAACGAAATGCATTTTGATTTTATTGTGAGTGATTTTTGCCAATAGATATAAAACACTTCATTTTTGACAGAAAAATTATCACTTATTAATTTCATTAAGTTAATAGGAACTAACAAAATTATCGCGATAATCTCCTGTTGCTATAAGCAACGTAAACAAAAAGGAGCCTTCTAATTGGTTGAAAATAAATTTATGTAATTTTCATTATTAGAAACAAAAAAGTTCAAAAATACTACCCAATTAAATAAAAAATTATGTAGATTGCGTTTCAATTAACTAATCTTCTGGATAGTAGATTACTAAATTTTCAGGATAGTAAAACTAAAATATGCAAAAAAATATTTAGGTAACCCATTATAAAATATATTTTTTCGGCAACCGTCCGGGAAGTACCCACTTCCCGGACGCTTTTCCTTTGAGAAAATAGTATTTCTCCGGCCTAGTCCGGGAAGTACGTACTTCCCGGACTAGGCCAAGAAGAATCACATCAATATTAGCAATTGCTCGAATTTAAATAAATAAGAATAAGAATGTTTCTGTTAGTACCTATCTTGTGTTCGAATTTCAATATTTAATACAAATAAGAATTAAAATGTTCGAAATTTTGTTCTACAAAGAAATATAATAAAGAAATGTGTCTCATTGATTTGTTATTCTACACGGTTGCCGAAAAAAAAGTGTACACAACACGTCCGAAAACAGTTTTTTTGGACTCCCAGACTTCCAGGACCTACGGCTCGTCCTAGAATTTTGTCGACTCATCCAAAAAAAAACAGTATTTTCCGGACTTGTAATGTAAATTAATATTTTTTGCTTTAGCTTATTAGTTTTTTACTCAATGAATTTTGGTACAGGTGGATAACTTAAAAAATTGAATTGAAAATTGACAATTGCGACGTTGTCAGATTTTAAGTTTTTTCTGTAACTCAAGAAATGTTTTTTTTTTCAAATATAACACTACTCTTTTTTTTATTGAATTCGATTCCTCCCATCAACATTATCATTTCCTGATAGTATCAAATTTGTATCTCAAATAGTTCTATGGGAAAAAAAGTTAATTACCTAGTTACAACTCTAACTCTAAAAAAATCCAATCTATTTCCATTTAAAAACGTTTCAAATAATGTGAAAAGGAAGGTTGATAGACATCATTTACCTAATAGTATCGATAACGATAATAACAACAAACAACTACTAACAATAACATAGCTAGTAAAAATGACTTACATATTATAGTACACTACATTAATTTGATTATGAAACACATAATATGTAAGTAATTTTTACTAGCTATATTATTGTTGTGTTTGTTTGAAGGTGGTGGACAATGAAGTAATATCAAAAAAATTATCTTGTCGGGTTTGTAGGTACATGGAATGGTTTGAGTCACAGGCTATTAACACTGCCAAGATTAAGCCCAAACTTTGGCTTAGATATGTTGATGATACCTTTATTATCTCGACAGACAGCAACGAAGAGCTGATACGGTTTTTGGAACATATTAATAGTATAAGACAATCCATTACATTTACCATGGAAACAGAAAAACAATCTACTCTACCTTTTCTCGATGTTCTCGTTAAACGAAGTGCTGAAAACATAAAAACTTCAGTGTACAGGGTGTCCCAAATTCGAGGGTGACCATTGGGATCTCGGAAACTATAAGAGATACGAACAAGTTTAAATTATGGCAAAGTTGCAAAATTTGGTGCTTAATCAAATGTCTTTTACAAATTTAGGAAATTCCTAGTCCTTCTCGAGATATCTGGAAAAAAGGTAAATTTGAAAAATTTGTTTTTATTTTTTCCCGACTTTATTTAAAGAAGAATTTTGAAATGAATCGGACTTTTATATTGCCACTTTTTATTCTTTACAAAATTGCATTATCAGATTTTGAATCCGACGTTTCGACTCTTTGGGCCCATTATCAACTTCATTTTTTTAAATACGGACCTGGATATTTTACCTCGAATATCGAAAGAGCCTATCATTCTAAAAACAGACATGCATCACACTTGTTGTGTTATTGAACGTTTCGATGAAAAATTACATCAGCATCATCATCTGCCTCAATATACTCAAAAAATATTCTTTATGAAACAAAAATAATATAATAAAATCTAATAAGTTAACACAATCAAAAGAAATATTAATACAACAAATTAATTATTAGTATTATCTTATTAAACGAATAACAAAACTTAAACAGCAATAAACAAAAACTCATACAAGATATTCAAATTGTAAGCCTTCAGCTTCAATGCATTTTGCAGTAAGCCTTCGCAATTTTAGTATTGACCGTTGAATGAACCTAGCGGGAACTGCTCTAATTTCTCTAATTAAATTTTGCTGTAGTTCATTTATATCATTTGGTATCTCACGATACAAACGATTTTGTAAATATCCCCATAAAAAAAATAGTCCAGCGGATTTGTCTAGACTTCTAACAGGCCATCGCACGGGTCCCTGGTTTCCAATCCACTTATTTGGAAACAATATATTTAAATAGTTTGTAACAATCCGTCCATTATGAGGAGCGCCGTCCTGTTGCCACCATAACTGCCGCAAAATATTCAGAGGCTCATCTCCGAGGTGCTCAAAAATATGATTTAATATTAGCTCCCTATACCTCTGAGATGTTAAGCTACCCTCGTATATTATAGGACCAAGAATTTTATTCCTCCACATGCCCACCCACACATTAAATGAAGTTCGCTCCTGTGGCCTCACTTCTTAATGTTAAATAAATAAAAAAATAAACCGCTTGTTGAAAAATTACACTCGTCGGTCCAGATTACCTTTGACAAAAAATTGTTGTCTTCTACAAGATTACTTTGCAGATATTTGCAAAAATCCAACCTCCGGATATCATCACCAGGTCTAAGTGTTTGGCTTAGATGTATTTTGTAAGCTCGATATTCGTTTGAATTTAATGTTCGCCATATTCGCATTCTCGGCGTTTGTAGCTCGTTTTCGAAAACCCTAGTTGAGCTGCGAGGTGCATTACTGAGCGTAAAATGGAAAAATATAAATAGCAAAATAATTAAGAAAACGTTCATTACAGATAATCGTGACGTGTTCAAAATATTTTCTTCTTCATCTGCATCAATTCGACGACCGTCTTTATTTATAGGCTTCCTGAAGCTTTCGAAACAGTTGCACTCGTTCGGGATATTGGATTAGATATTGTTCACAAGAAATTCTAGAGTTTCTATTTGAACTCTAATAAATGCGTAACATATCACGCTTTTCCATATTTGAAAACATATTTTACTATGAAACACAAAAGCAAAAAATACGTCAATAACTAACAAACATGTCAACACAATTCTGCCATAATGGTTTAGCGGTTAATGTTTTGTTTCATAACCACCTTCAATTTATTATTTAACTTTTGTGTGATTTTTCCTTATATGAAGGCAGATATAGGTATGTTTGATGATGTAATTTTTCATCGAAACGTTCAATAACACAACAAGTGTGATACATGTATGTTTTTAGAATGATAGGCTCTTTCGATATCCGAGGTAAAATATCCAGGTCCGTATTTAAAAAAATGAAGTTGATAATGGGCCCAAAACATCGAAACGTCGGATTCAAAATCTGATAATGCAATTTTGTAAAGAATAAAAAGTGGCAATGAAAAAGTCCGATTCATTTCAAAATTCTTCTTTAAATAAAGTCAGTAAAAAATAAAAACAAATTTTTCAAATTTACCTTTTTTCCAGATATCTCGAGGAGGACTAGGAATTTCCTGAATTTGTAAAATACATTTGATTAAGCACCAAATTGTGCAACTTTGCCACAATTTAAACTTGTTCGTATCTCTTATAGTTTCCGAGATCCCAATGGTCACCCTAGAATTTGGGACACCCTGTACAGGAAACCCACTAACACAGGGCAATACCTTTTTCTTTATTATACCGTGCCTTAATCACGGATCGAATCATTCAAACTCCATAAAACAGGGCATAATTCAAACTCTTTATCACAGAGCATCTCATGTTTGCAACAATCCGGAAGACCTTAAGGTTGAATTTTCAACGTCATTCAATCTATTGCCAACCTATAACCTATTTCGCGTTGATTTTTTGAGTTTATTATTTTAATAACTAACATTTAAAGAAAATTAATATCGTCGGTACATTATTTAGGTAGTATCTGATATACAACAAAAATATCAATTTATTTCATTGCTAATTTTGGGAGAATTGTATAGTGAAAGAACAATGAGTGACAATGACATAATAATGTTAAAAAAAATCTTACCCGATATTTTTCGCTATACAATTCTCCTAAAATAAGTTATGAAATTCCTTGATATTTGTTAAATAAGTCAATTATTACCTATAGAATATCAAGTCGATACTGATTTTCTTTAAATTTTGTATAAAAGCTAGAAAACATAAATAAATCTACGCGAAATAGGTTATAGGTTGACAAGCATGTTGATACTCCCACCTTAATATTGAAATTTCATTCAAACCAGTGGCGGCTCGTGCCATTTTAGTGAAGTAGGGCCAGGTAAACCCTTAGCGCCGCAGACAAAAAATTTTTGGGTGCCACGTCTTTTTTTGTTAATAGTTCTTGCTTTTAAAGTGGGAAAAATAAGCAAAAAGGCACCTAATTTAATTTATGAATTTACAATCATATCTTGAATATACCTAAACACGACAACAAGTTGAAAAACACAAGCAATGTCAGTGGTTTCATCTGCGATAACAGCGATAAACGGAGAGTCCTTTATTTCTTTTATGGCTTCATCATGATACACATCTAACATACAGTCCAGAAGTTCATTTTGTAGGGGTTTTGATGTTCCTTTAAATACTTTCGATTTTTCAATATGATCTTTAAGAGTTTTGTCTAATTCTGAAATTTATTAATTCACGAAATATGCCCCTATTTTCCGACGTCTCTTTTTCGTCATGACCTCTCAAAGCCAACTCAAATGCACCACAAAACCGAACGCAGTTTATAATTTGGTTTAATATGTATCTGTTTTTATCAATTTGTTCGTTTTTCTTCATTATTTCATTGTGATATGCAGAATTTAATTGAGTTTTAATGTTAATTTTACCAAGCATACTAAAATTAAATATATTGTTTAAATGTACCTTCGATTTTTCATGTGTCTTCATTTTGTCCCAGAAATGGACCAAATCATCTGTACCTTTTTGGGACCAAGTTTGCTTCCCACCAAATAAAACACACATAAAACAAAATAGTCTATTAGATTCATCACAACCGCACACCCAAGTATTTTTTCCATAAAGTTTCCTTTAAAAATCTAATAGTATTCATTACTTATGTATTTCTAAAATAAAAAGTTCGTTAACCCTACATTAAATCAGCCGCCGGCCGAACGAAAACAAATCGGGACGCGACGCGAACATCAGCTGTTTGAAACGTCTAACATCAAACGGTCAAACGAAGAGAGCCTGGCTACGTCGTTGAGATTTTTGCCTGCTTGAATTCAAGGTCATTTTCCAACGTTTTTTTATTGAGGTGATGGCGTTTCGTCACCTCCCGTGTGCCTCGTCGCGCTTGGCGCGGAAGCTACGTTACCGTTTTACGCATAATCGCTTCCTTTTAGATGGAAATTTGCACCCGACTGTGTTCCATTTTTAAATTATTTTGCTAATTGCTTTAAAAACGAGAATATTAATTTTAATAGGTTTTGGTAATTTGTAAAGGGCAGGACACTAGACAGGAGGGCAGGTAGTGCCATGGCACTGTGGCTCTACCCCACGAGCCGCCACTGACAAACATCAAAAAAGATTTAAAACAGAATGGTTACCCTGAAACCTTTGTAACTAATACCATCTTAAAATTTAAAAATCGCGAAGTAAGAACTAATACAGAAAGGAAAGAGGAGCAAGCATTCCTCACAATACCTTCTGTCAAAGGGATTTCTGAAAAGATTAGAAGGAAAACCAAAAACTATAATATCAAAACAGCCTTTAAATCCGGAAATACACTTAGAAGCTTTCTTACAAAAGTAAAACCCCCCCGTAATGAAAACACAAAAAATTGTATCTATCAAATCCCTTGCGAGTGTGGCGAATCGTACATTGGAGAAACAAAAAGACCTCTTCCCGTACGAGTTAAAGAACATCTGAAACATACTTCAAGATCAGGTATAGCGGAACATGTATGGACTAACCAGCATAATATACAGTGGTTAGAAGCCAAGGTTTTGGACACGGAACAGCACTGGAGAAAACGAAAGTTCAAAGAAGCAGCTTTCATGAATCAAAATACCCATATATTTAATAAACCAAGTATACCTAGATATCCCCAATATCTGGAAGCCTCTTCTTGTCCAAAACCAACAGCTTAAACTTCACACTCCAATAAGAACGTAGGTGGAGTCATCAAGCTTTACTGCACATGGATAATATTTAAGACAGTAGCCTTAGAATTGTAATTTAGTTTACACTTGAAAACGGTTAGAGATACTAACTAACCGAAACGTTGTGTTAAGTAACAAAATAAAGACAATGGACGTCCGACAAGGAAATTTTTTTGATATAGGTAATAGAGAGATTTTGGAACGCTTAAAATAACAATAGTAAACCACAGTGTTATGGTTAATTTTATTAAAACGATTACGGTGACAATTACAAGAATAGAGCCATATTTGTGCGAGTAAGACGTGATAAGCCGCTTCAAGCGGGGTCATTTGAGCGAATAAGTGATGACGTCACGCTTAAAGACGCTTTAAGGTTGAATTCTCAACGTCATTCAATCTATTGCCAACCTATAACCTATTTCGCGTTGATTTTTAGAGTTTATTATTTTAATAACTAACATTTAAAGAAAATCAATATCGTCGGTACATTATTTAGGTAGTATCTGATAAATTACAAAAATATCAATTTATTTCATTGCTAATTTTGGGAGAAATGTATAGTGAAAGAACAATGAGTGACAATGACATAATAATGTTAAAAAAAATCTTACCCGATATTTTTCGTTATACAATTGTCCTAAAATAAGTTATAAAATTCCTTGATATTTATTAAATATGTCAATTATTACCTATAGAATATCAAGTCGATACTTATTTTCTTTAAATTTTGTATAAAAGCTAGAAAACATAAATAAATCTACGTGAAATAGGTTATAGGTTGGCAAACATGTTGATACTCCCACCTTAAGCGATACTTGGCGGTATCTGGAGACCGCCAGAAAGATAATAAGCGTGTGGTGGGGGTAAATAACGAACTTTTGTTGATGTTTGTTGGGTTTTTAAGGTGAGGTGACAATTGGAATATATATTGGCGGTACTGGCAGTCTACGTTTTTCGTTTTATATATTTTTAAACTGTTACAATGTCCGAGGAAATGTCGGGTATGATCCCAGTCAATTTAAAAAAAGTCTTGGTTTAAATACCTGTATATCCAATCATCCTCATAAATGGATCGAATATGTTTTTCCGTTGTCATAAATGAAATTAACAAATTGAGAACCATAGGAAACCCTTTCAAAATAAGTAAACACGAAAATACAGAAAATTAATCTTTCTCTATAAAGGAGAATAGTTCTGCTGCAGATATATTTTCCATTTTAAACACTTTTACACCAACATCAAATCGTAAAACTGTACGAAAAATTATAAAAATATTTTTTAAGGTTAAAAAGGAAAAAGTCAAAACTGTGACATGTGACATTTCGGCGTTAAGCGGTTTTGTGCGAATCAAAAATTTTATGACGTCACGCTTAAAGACGTTTTGAACGTCTTGAAAATAAATAATTTGACAGATGCAAACATAACCTTTTTTATTTCTAAACAATTCATTTTTAAACAATCAAAGTCAATCAACAATGGAAAAGGACGAAAAGGTACAAAAATGTAAGGTTATTTTGGATTCTTGAGTTATGTTGCCAAGTCGTTTACAAAAAAAAAAAATTACATTTCTACCGCAGCGTTATTTTATGATTTACATAAAGTAAAATTTTGAATTATGTATAAAAAAAAAACATTTTCTGTTCGGTTTTATCTAAACTACAGTTATAAGGTTATTTCAATTTTTTTAGGTGTTTTCCGAAAAATGATCGTATCCGAAATATATTCTTATTAAATTATACAGGGTGTCCCGAAATTAGCGTGCAATATTTCTAGGGCGTAAACTATATCCAAAAATATGACAAAAATGTCCTATAAACATACCCCGAGAAATGCTCCTTTAGGGGGCTAGAGCCCCTCAAAGATGGTCCGGAAGGAAGTATTTTTTTATAATAGTATGGAAACCCTTAAAGATAATGACATGAAAATTGGTACGTGCCTTCCAACCGATAAACTGTACATAACAGTTAGTTTAAAATGAAAATATTTCTTCCAGTGGCGTCGCACGGAGTGGGGCTGAGTGTAAATATTATCCTATATTTTTTATTTCTAGGATTTTTTAATTTTAAGTACAATATTTTAAGAACCTCAAGTTTTTTCTTTAAAAAAGTACCCCTTATTTTATTTCGATAGGAGGCACCGTTTTCAAGTAAAATTAATTTTAAAATAAAACGTATTTTTCAAAAGAAAGGTTAGTCCATATGAGTTCAGATAAATCCGAAAGTTAGCGTGCAATATTCCTAGGGCGTAAAGTACATCAAAAAATATTACATACCCTCAGAAATGCTCCTTTAGGGGACTAGGGCCTCTCAAAGGGGGAAAATTTTTTTTTCGTAATAGCATGAAGTCTTTGAAATGATCCATTCTCTATTAAATTTCGATGGACCGTAGCAAATCTTCTACGGCTAGGTATTCTTCTAAACGGAAATCGCCTCCTGCACTCTATTACAGCGGCAGTAGAACTACCATTACAAAATCCATACACAAAATGAATATCTGTGAGTTCTCTGTTGCCCCCTTTTGAGAGGCTCTAGTCCCCTAAAGGAGCATTTCTGAGGGTATGTTCATAGAACATTTTTGTAATATTTTTGGATGTACTTTACGCCCTAGGAATATCGCACGCTAACTTTCGCATTTACCTGAACTCATATGGACTAACCTTTCTTTTGATAAATACGTTTTATTTTAAAATTAATTTTACTTGAAAACGGTGCCTCCTATCGAAATAAAACAAGGGGTACTTTTTTAAAGAAAAAATTCGAGGTTCTTAAAATATTGTACTTAAAATTAAAAAATCCTAGAAATAAAAAATATAGGATAATATTTACACTCAGCCCCACTCCGTGCAACGCCACTGGAAGAAATATTTTCATTCTAAACTAACTGTTATGTACAGTTTATCGGTTGGAAGGCACGTGCCAATTTTCATGTCATTATCTTTAAGGGTTTCCATACTATTATAAAAAAAGACTTCCTTCCGGACCACCTTTGAGGGGCTCTAGCCCCCTAAAGGAGCATTTCTCGGGGTATGTTTATAGAACATTTTTGTCATATTTTTGGATATAGTTTACGCGCTAGAAATATTGCACGCTAATTTCGGGACACCCTGTATAGGTAGGTATTGGCAACATGGCAAATTAAGCAAAATAAGAATAACCATAACGATAGCCTTCCTTATATCTCCGTAATTAACGAAGCTCGTTTTAGTTAAATTCACATAAAGTTTTAATGCCAAATGTCAAGACTTGTCATTGTCTAGTTACTTTAGATTTCACCAACTTACTAAATTTCTTATACAGCTGAGATTGGTCAGTGTTTTTTCTTTTTCTTTTCTGGAATTGTTCGGCCAACTCTTTTTATTTCTATCTCTTTTTAATCGTATGAAATAATACAAGATAGACATACTTTGTGTACAGTACAATTATACTAATTAAATTTAGCCATTAGAAATTTATATTTTATGAGTTGCTGCAGTATTTGACAAGTATGATAGAACTGAAATGTCACGGCGTTAAAAGTTTATGCGAATTCAACTATATCGTTAATAAAGGAATCGCTGCCTCGTTTTAGTACTGCGCATGCTCAGAATAAGGATAACGATAACGACAGGCTAAAATAAGGGTTCCAAAATATCTCTATTATTGTTAGTAAGTACTTAGTATCTACTATTTTAGTTTAGTTAGTCGTTTTGGAATTATGAACAATTTGAAAAATCTTAAAATCTCTCTTTTCTATATAGTATCAGAGAAAAATCAGTGTCAGTTGTTTTTAGTTTTAGGTCGAGACCCAGGAACACTGACGCACGACTTTGTATTTTCTTATTTTTTTTTCTAAATACTTATCTCACAATGTCCCTCTATAAATAAATCACATTTTTTATAAAATGTATAATAATTATTCTATTTCAGTTATTATGTAATACAGACTAAAAATAAGAATTTAGATTTTACTTACCTTCAGTATGTGGCCCTTGATCCTTTAGTATAGTAACGATGCTAGCGTCGTATGCGGCTACTGCTGCTGCCGCTTTTGCTACGGCAGCAGTTTCTGTTGTATGTATCGAATCAATAGAATTGTTTGCAGAACAGCATTGTTTACAGTAATTAATTTTTTCCTGAAGACCATTCCTAATAGCCACATACGGTTCAACGTTTTCGTCCATTTCTTTAATTTTCAACTTAAGCTTTTCAATTCTAATACGGAAACTTTCTTCAGAAAAACCCTTCTCTTCCGCCTCTGAAGGTGCAAGGCTTTCATTGTCATCAACTGCAACTTTTATGGTACAGTCTTTACCCCCGAAGAAATGGTAATCAAACAGTTCTTTATGAAAAAACAAACTATTCGCGTTCCTGATTTTCAAATTTAAAACAACATTTGCATGTTTCAAGATTTCATCAGGCGCGCCAATCTCGTTAAAAATATCTGTTGAAATATTATCGCTTTCATCGCACAAAGGGATTAAATATCGATAACCAAGGATTCTGGTTTTTCCTAAACCAGTCGTAGCTAGTCTAGGTACTGTTTCAGATCCTACTACAGTTGAAAGTCGTGCTAAAGTGAACCCATCCCAAAAACCCACATCCTGATGTCCATTTGAATAAGTAAGAACACCTGGGCCGTACCTTTTATGCTGTTTAAACAGTCCTTGAAAATAAGTGCCATTCTCGTAAAATATTTGGCTGTATCCTTCGAGCTTATTGAGATAGAATAGCCCATCATAAAATACCGTTTGTCCATGTTTCTGGGTTTGGTAGAAACCGTGACCATGGAGACTATTTAAAAGGACTTCCCCTTCATATGATTCATTATTATTTGTAATGCTTTGAAATTCTTTGCTGTTATCATTTATAGTCAGTAGTGTTTCATCCATTGAAGACAAGTATAGTCCAGATGGAAACATTCTGTTGTTTACTGATACCGATGATGCCTCAAACGTTCTTAGTGCAAATGATTTTATTTGACGAACTTCCGATGGCACTGCATTTTCATCATATCTGACTTGAACTGAGTAATTTCTTTCATTTTCTACAAAATCCTGACTGTTTTCTTGCGACATCGTGAACCTTGACTTACATGTAAGGTGTATTTTTGACAAGAAGGATCTGTCATAATTCTTTCTGGTTTTAATATAAGTTGGCATTGAATATCAAACTATAAGAAGGCCATATGAGCCGATTTCCTAAATCTACCAACAAGAAAGCGACTAACCTTTTCACTGCTAAATTAAAGAATTGTTGCTGCCTGTCTGTTTTTAAATTTATTTTTATAGCTTATCGTAAAACTTGATTTCACATAAGTGCCTACACCTATCCTAGATTTAAGTAGCTTATATTTATTTTCCTACCTATAGTATAGTCTAGACTTAAAAATGTCCCTATTTTTAATTGCTTTGTAGCTTATAATATTTTCAACCTTTTGACGTCCCAATGTTAATTACATGAAAACATATTGACCGCCATGTATTCTATTTCTAACAGAATTAAATGACGACTCTCACTATTCAATAGACACTTTAAGCATGTCCTAAATTTCAACCGTATCCGTATTCGCATCGATCTGCGCATGTGCAGAATAGATGCGTTGGACTCAATACGTTACGTTGCCCGCATCGTTACGGGCCTGCCATCGTATCCCTATCCTTAAACGCATTCCAACCAATCGACCGATCTCTGGTTTCTATGATTTTGTCGTCATCATGCAAAATGTGTCTGATCACCAGATCGCCCAAATCGTCGTCATCTTCATCATCCTCATCAATAAGGATGGGATGAAGTATTTCATCCATAATTTAAAATATTTAATTTTAAATAATTCAAAATTATTCAAATGAAAAAATCACAATTTTTAAGGTTAGAAATAGAAAATCTAACATGTGACGTTTTACTTTACTGCTGGATGCGTTCGGTTTCGTATACGTATGGTTGTTGATGCTTAAACAGTTTTTTTTACGGTCAACGTAACTCAATGCGTTACGGATGCGGATACGGATACGGAAAAAAAAAGGTTTGCTTAAAGTGTCTATAATACCTACCTAGGCTACATACAACGTATACCTGTGTTGGATAAAATATGAATGATGTGGGGTTTGTTTAAAAACATAACTTGTGGTGTACCGCAAGGATCAATTTTAGGACCTATTTTTTTTTCTGATATACATAAATTCAATTTCAAACTTAAAATTAAAAGGTGATTTAAAATTATTTGCAGATGATACAACAATTATATATTTTGATGATGATATAAATCAAATTTTAGATAATATAAAACAAGATTTAATTCAAATTTATTCGTGGCTACAAAGTTTTAAATTAACTTTAAATTTTGAATAATCTTCTTTTATGAAAATAACTAAAACAAATCAATATGTTGGATATAAATTGCAATTACTTTTTAATGGACATGTTATTATAAAATATTCAAATACAATAAAATTTTTAGGTTTACACATAGATGAAAATTTAAGTTGGAGAACACATATTAATAATAATTTAAGAAATAATATTTCTCCTTTAATTGGTATTTTATACAGTTAAGTTATAGTATATATAGTATATAGTAAGTTAAGTGAGATATTACATCCCATTAAAATTTTTAAGAAATATTTACTTTGCATAAATATATTCAAAATTGCAATATTTAATATCAGTTTGGGGTTCTGCCTGTTTGTCAAATATCAATCTATTAAAACAATTACAAAATAAAGCCATAAAATGCATTCATAAATTACCATCTTTAGAGCCAACTGTAAATTTATATAAACCAAATAATTATTTGGATATAGAAAATTTATATAAATTAAAAGTAGGTATATTAATTCACTCAATCAATAAAAAGATTAAAAATTCTGAAATACAATTTATTGATAGCACAACATTTCATGAACACAATACAAGAAAAAATAAAAATTTAAAAACCGTAAAAATAAAAACTAATTTTGGAAAAAAATCAATTCTTCATGATGGTATAAAAATTTATAATAATATTCCAAAAAAAAATTAAAAATACAATCAATATAAAAAAGTTCAAATATTTATTTAAAAAAAATTAATTAAAAATATAACATATTATTGTTTTTTTTTGTTGTTATATATTAGGATACTATAATTATTGTATAATTTTGACTCTTAATCTTAATTACTCAATTTTTTTGTTTAATTAGAAATTTCCCTGTAATAAACTTTTGTTAAGTTGGTCGGGAAATTAAATAAATAAATGAAAACATGCGGAGCTTTCTCGAATTAAAATAAACGTGCAAAATTCAAAAACAACAATTATTGGTTTCCAAATGCTACACACTTTCTAGCTGTCACTGTACAAAAATAACATAAATTTTTCAGTTTCTTCAATTGTGTAGTAACTCGTAAGCATTTTTACACTAAGAACGTACTACTTTAAAAACTAAGTCATGAACAACAAGATGCATTTGAGGCCTCAACCGTGTCCACGAGCAATGTTCGCCAAGTGCATTGCCCTAGAGTACGTTCGAAGCTGAAAATTTTTGAGGTGGAGATTTGATTTTACGAGGGCAGATTTACACGTTTTCGAAATAAAAGCAAAACATGAACGATAATTGTTCCTACATTTTTCGCCTGCGGCGCTGTTTTATACAGTACTTTTAGTTTCTGGGCGTTATAATAAATTTTATATATTGTGATAAAATGTTTTTCAGCACCGACTAGTTACTCGTTTCGCTTAGAATAACCAATGGTCTTTAAAGATAAATATAACTTAAAATTTCTTTTTCATTTTTTTAACTATATGAGAAATAAATAGAACTTTAGTTAAAAAATATTAGAAAGATTACAAAAAAGGTTTCTAAAAATTATATTCAATAAAGATTATCTTTATCCTTCAAAAGAATTATATTCAGAAACAAGGAAGTTGAACATAAGACAACTTTACATTTATAACATCTTAATTTATATATTTAAAATAAAAACCTTATACAATTTTAAAACCATAATCATAATACACGTCATAAAAATGAAATAACCATAAAACCTAAAATAAATAAGTGCATAGGAAAAAAAAATTTTAAATATTTATGTTTTTATTTAAACGATTATTTACCAACAAAAATAAAAAAATTGATTTCATTAAAAAATTTTTAAGTCGAAATAAAAACATGGATATTAAAAACATACAATTTGAAAATGTGTTTAGAAATGCTTTAATTAATTAATATTGTTCTAAATAATTTATATAAGTAATATTTTTTATTTAAAAATTATAAATTAATAATTTTATTATAGGTAATATATTTCTTCAAAAAAGCTGCGTTTATACTATAAATTAACATTTTTACTTTAATATATTTTAACATATTTTTATGATTATGATTTTACATACTAAAACAAAAAATAAGATTTGCCCCTAACAAGCTCAGCTTCAGGGGATTGAAGAATAAGTTTATCGAAGACAACATAAACATATTTATTATATTAGTAAATTTTAAATAAATAAACTTATTATTATTATTATCATTAGTTAACTTGTGTTATAAATGAATTGATTGAAAATATAGTTTGCAAAAACTATATTATCTACTTGTCTCTGTTAAGACTGATACTGCCATCTGTGATTTTGTTAAGCAAGAGTCTTCAAATTGTGCGTTGAATGGTTTAGTCGATCTAATCAGTCAATTTCCAACCAAACGTTGGAATGGTAGGATACTTGGCGAGTGCAAAAAGTGTCTTTCGATATTCACAGTAAGTGCATTTGTAACAATTTCTTCAAATATAAGTAACATGTATAGCAAATTTTTTTACAGATATATTGTTTCTTCATAATATGTGTTTGTGATGTTATTATTTCTATTTTATTTAGTCCACATACCTTTTATAAACCCGATAATGTAAATAAACCAGCAAACTTAAGTTAATTGCATGGGCTAGGCCTTCACAAAATAACACCAGAAGAATTTAACAAAATTAGTGTATATTGCATATACAGTGTGACCAGTAAAGCCCGTATCATATGTGATTTTTTTTTATTAATAGCTTTATTCGAAATTTGACTTTGGCATCAAGTTCTGCTTCGATCGAGATGAAAATTAAGCAAAAAAAAGTATTCACTTGATTCGCATTATCAGTCAAATTTTAATTTTTTCCAAAAAATAATTGAAATATTTCTGAAAATATCGAAAAAGTTATTAAAAAAAGTTTTTTTAAATGCCGGTTCTAGCTTACATGCAAAATTTCAACTGCATAAGATAATTTTGATTTTTATTTCATCATATTTTATAAATTGCACCACTTTTGCAATATAAGACTTAACGCAACCTACATAAAACTTCTTAGTTTTGACAATGCTTTATTTCAGATGCATTTTCTTTAAAGTAGGACCATAATAAATGAGTGTTTTTCTACAAAATCAAAATTGGGCTATTAAAATTTTGTCGCATGTGATGCAAAGTTTATTTGTTTTTGACCCTGTGTAAGGTAACTTCATATAAGTATTTTTGAAAGGTAGTTTGTGTTTGAAAGTAATACACCTAAATATTAAGACAAAAAAGAACACAGTGTCATCAGTAAAGTATTCATTAACTGGCAAATAAATTTTACGTAAAGCTTATCTATTTTCAACGATTTAATTTATAACCCCTTTATTAAAATTTGTTTTTAAGCTATGTCATAAAAAAAGTAAAATAGTCTTTTATTATTTAAGTGCAGTTTCCAGTTAATCACAATGATGCACCAATAACACGCAGAGTTTACAACGACAAAATATGGGTAAACAATCAAAAATATCTTATGCAGCTGAAATTTTGGATATGGACTAGGAACTGCTTTTAAAAAAACGTTTTCTAACAACTTTTTTCGATATTTTCAGAAATAACCTCACTTTTGAATTATTGATTATTGAAAACGTAATTTGTGTCTGAAAGTAATTCACGTTAACGTTATTACGACATAGCTTTATAATAAATTATAATATAGTGGTTTTAAATTTAGATAAACTTTACGTTGTTAAACTAAAATTTATTTTCCACTTAAAAACACTTTACTGAAGACACTGTGTTCTTTTTTGTCTTAATATTAAGGTGTATTACTTTCAGACACAAACTATGTTTTCAAAAATACTTATTTTATGAAGTTACCTTATACAGGATCAAAAACAGATAAACTTTGCATCACATGCGACCAAATTTTAATAGCCCAATTTTGATTTTGTAGAAAAACACATTTAATATGGCGCTACTTTAAAGAAAATGTATCTGAAATATAAGCCTTGTCAAAACTAAAAAGTTTTATTTAGGTTGCGTTGAGTCTTATTTGCCAAAAGTGGTGCAATTTACAAAATATGGGTAAAAAATCAAAATTATCTTATGCAGCTGAAATTTTGTATGTGGGCTAGAAACTGCATTTAAAAAAACTTTTTCCAATAACTTTTTTCGATATTTTCAGAAATAACCCCACTTTTGAATTATTTTTAAAAAAAAATTAAAATTTGACAGATAATGCGAATCACGTGACTACAATTTTTTGCTTAGTTTTCATCTCGATTGAAGCATAAGTTGATGCTAAAGTCAAATTTCGAATAAAGCTGTTAATAAAAAAAAATCCCATATGATGCGGACTTTACTGGTCACACTGTAGATAATATTTGTTAAATAACTTTGGATAGACTGCACGAAAATAATTAACCTTTTACAAGCGATTTTTGCATGATTGTTAATTGGTATAATAAAATAAATAAGATTTTGCTATTTTGGTTTCGGAAAATGTTTGCTGTTCCACAGTGAATTAGCCAATTTTTTTTTTACCGATGTGCGTGTTTTTTTTCTTTTTTATATACACCCGTAGATTTTCTAAATATCCGTACATAGTTTACTCTAAATCTTCGAACGATCCCCCATCACGTTGGTATGGCGCGGCAACGAAATATAGAGCCTCCATGGAAGATCAATAAGAGCGGAGCCGCCCCATTTTAAGCTCTCTTCGTTTCTCTATCAGTTGCTCTATAGCTGTTCCAATGCGTAGTCTTACAGCGTAGTTTATACGTGACGTGCCTCGACGTATTATGGTTTAATGCTCTAGCGGTGCAATGCTGATAGAGACAATTTAAGTCAGATATTGCAGTTTTTGGATGAGCTGAACGAAAGTGAGTAATGATAATTTTTTTAATATCGTTTTTTTTTGGAACCTGGACTATGTAAATGCGCATATTAACTTGTTAGTATGTTAGTTAGTGTGTGGTAAACAGTCAAATAAGCAAATGTTGCTCGTAATTTTTGTAGGCACTTCAACCTCCCTGACAAGGTATCAATAATAAAAAATTGAAAAGTTTTTCTAAAAAATATAAGTTTGTTTTTAATTTACTGAGGTATACGACCCCTTAAAACGAAATTTGTTTTGCAATAATTAAATCATTAAATATTTATGTTTTCGTTAGTTCTTCGATTCTGGCTCGGTTACTCTTTGAATTTATATTTCATTCAAATTAATTAGATAAAATTTAAATTTTTGTACTTTAGAGATAATAATTTTGAGTCCTAGATTATTTAGCTCTAGTTCTCGTTGCCTGGGGAAGCCTTCTTTTTGTTGTCATTTTTCGGGGCACAAAGAGCGGGAAAACTGCTTTTTTAGATACGCCTTTGTAGTGAGATAATTTGTGAATTGTAGATAGTACTAAAACTCTCTACTTTTTTGTGCAATAACACAAATATTTGTTTTTTGCTCTTTTTTTAAACTATTTTATTCAGTGCTCAAAATGATTTCCATTTTGTGTTAAGGTTGAATTCTCAACGTCATTCAATCTATTGCCAACCTATAACCTATTTCGCGTTGATTTTTTGAGTTTATTATTTTTATAACTAACATTTAAAGAAAATCAACATCGTCGGTACATTATTTAGGTAGTATCTGATATATTACAAAAATATCAATTTATTTCATTGCTAATTTTGTATAATAATTGTATAATTGTATAGTGAAAGAACAGTGAGTGACAATGACATAATAATGTTAAAAAAAATCTTACCCGATATTTTTCGCTATACAATTCTCCTAAAATAAGTTATGAAATTCCTTGATATTTATTAAATATGTCAATTATTACCTATAGAATATCAAGTCGATACTGATTTTCTTTAAATTTTGTATAAATGCTAGAAAACATAAATAAATCTACGCGAAATAGGTTATAGGTTGGCAAGCATGTTGATACTCCCACCTTAAGAATAAATTGAAATGATTTCGTATTCATCACAACACATGCCAGCAATGTGATTTTAGCTTTTTTTCTCGAAAACGGTTAGATTTATCGAAACAAAAGTAGTATACCTTTTTTATGTCAAAAGGCTTGGAGAATAAAAATATTTAGTCAAAATGTCCATACAGTGTAGGACAAAAAAGTTGGGACCATTCGAATTAAAGAATAGGCTCCTATGTGACGCCCTCTACAAAATGCGAAAAAACGGTGTGCAAATTTGTTTTGCTCCTCCCGAAAAAGCCGATACGAGATTTCGTCATAGTAATTTACGTTACAAGACCGGAAAGTAGTGTTTTTCAGGTCGAGACAAGCATTTCCAGGGCGAGCCATAGGCGAGTCCTGGAAGCTTGGAGAGACCTGGAAAACACTAATTTTCGGTTGCGACACTTCCCTATATTTTATAATCTACGCGAAACAAGTTTGACATAAAGAATAAAATTAAAAATCAACGAACTGTCACTCGACAATACATCGAAATGTTGTTGTCATAATAACGAAATCAAGGTATCTTGTATTATCAAAGAGCGATTGGAAAAACAAAAAACAGGGTGACAGTGACATTAGAGACAGGAAAAGTGACATTAGAGTCCGGAAAATATTTTTCCGGTCTCTAATGTCACTTTTCCGGTTTTGCGATCGGAAAAACGTTATTCTCTAGACGAAAAATTGTCCAGAAAGTGTAAATTTCCTGGTCGGTTTTAAAAAAAAATATTATGAGCGTGGCAAAAGATATTGCAAAAAAAAAACTGCAAATAAAATTTAACTTTAACACCCTGGAACTCCGTTAATAATCAATTTTCGAAAAAATGTTATAGGAAGAGATATCATTTATTTTCGGTCCCATAAATTTTTTGCTCATCATTTCCGGACACCCTGTATAAGTACTTGTTTAATTAAGTTTTACTGGTAATAGTTAAACGCTACAAAAAAATATTACCTCACTCCCGATAAACAAATATACCTTAAATCCTATTTAAGTGATCTATTATGTCTCACAGTCTAAACAATGAACATACATTTTTAACTGTGACACAAATGATTATCTTAGAATTAAAGTTGTCTGGCTAGCAAATTACGAATTAAGCTCACCGTGTCAATTTCATTGCGAGAAAAATGTCTGCCAACGTAATTTATATCAAGTTGTTTGGTTAGTTAATTGCTGTTTAATCTTTGTGTAACCAAACATAGGTTTTCTGCACAATTTAATTTCAATTAATTGAAATACAAGTTTTAAGGACGGTGGTTTTTATCCTCAGCACAAGGCGGCTACAATAACAATTATTATAAGTATCAAGAAGGTACACAAATAAATTATTAATAGTAGATATTTTTCACGCTGCTGCGCAGCAGGAACATAAATAATTATTGTGTGCTTTGAATTACTTAATAATTAGTTATCTTTTTAACATGTGTCTTACTCAAGAAACTTTTTCAACAATGTTAAAAACATCTACAATTATTCCTATTTATAAATCTGGAAACAAAACACCTCGCAAAACACTATGCGATAATTATAGACCGATATCTTTAATAAATACAATTCATTTTTAGAAATTAATAAATTAATTTCACCTAATCAATTTGGATTTCGAGAAAAATTGGGAACAGAGAATGTAATCTTTAATGTTACTAATTTTATATCAAAATGTTTAGATGAAGGTAAAAAGTTATTGAAATATTCTTAGTTTTGCAAAAATCATTTGATACAGTATCACACAATAAATTGTTATCTAAACTAGAATCTTATGGAGTTTGAGGTAGGTATCACATATTATTTATTTAAAAGTTACTTATCAGATAGAGAACAAAAAGTAAAAACAGATAATTTCAGTAGCACAAAAACTACTTTAGTTTGTGGTGTTCCTCAGGGTACTATTTAGGGATCAATTTTTTTTCTTACTTTATATTAATGATATATTAAAATCAGAGTTAAATGGAAACATATTTTCATATATGCAGATGATACTGTATTAATAATACCAGCTAACACTTGGAATGAATGCATTTTAAATTCAGAACTAGACATTTTAATAATAAAAAATAATTTGGGTTATGACCTATTAAACTTAAATTTAACAATACTTTTTCTTGTTATAAAGATACTCAGCCGAATAGTTTAAAAGAAATTAAATATCATGATTTAAATTGTTTAGAAATATCAGATATAGTTAGAATTAATTATGCTGTTTTTGCCAAAATAAAATTTAAAAAGTTGAATTTATAAAATATTTAGGAATATTGATGGACCAAAAATTCTTTCCTATGGTATAATTAGTTGGGGAAGTGCATACGACTCAAATTTGAAACCGCTTATAACAATACAAAAATATGTTTTAAAAATAATATTTAATAAACATATTTTGTTTCCTTCAAAAATATTATTTGTTTATTATAATATTCTGAGTTTAAAACAACTTTATTACAAAACTTCCTTTATTAATATATAGAAATAAAAATTTATTACATAACATTACTCATATATACCAAACAAAACAAAAAACAAATCTATGTTTATGTTATGATAATTTTAATTTAACACTTCTAAAAAATAATGCTTTATTTGTTGGCATCAAATTTTTAATATATTACCTACTAATTTGAAAACTATGAGTTTTTGACATTTAAAAGAAAGTTAAAATCATGGATTATGCAAAATTATATAAAGGTAAGCCAACTTATATATAGGTAACAATAATACTAAATATTACAATTTTTCTATTATAATTTCTCCCTTATTTATAATTTTTCCTTTTTTTTTTGGTGAAATATTTTTGAATTACTTACTTATATTTTTAAATATATTTATGATGTGATTAAAATTAATAATCTAAATGGGTGTATATTTTTTCATTAAAAAACTATGAGTTTTTGACATTTAAAAGAAAGTTAAAATCATGGATTATGCAAAATTATATAAGAGTAAGCCAACTTATATATAGGTAACAATAATACTAAATATTAAAATTTTTCTATTATATGCAAAATATATAAAGGTAAGCCAACTTATATATAGGTAACAATAATACTAAATATTACAATTTTTCTATTATAATTTCTCCCTTATTTATAATTTTTCCTTTTTTTTTTTGGTGAAATATTTTTGAATTACTTACTTATATTTTTAAATATATTTATGATGGGATTAAAATTAATAATCTAAATGGGTGTATATTTTTTCATTACAAAATCGAACAGATTTGTTAATCTATGGTTTTGTAATGATGCTTTCATTGGATTTATTTTTGTTAAAAAAAACACAATGTTATTGACTTTTAATATTATAATAAAAAAACCTGCAAATAAATAAATAAATAACAATGGTCGTTGGTTCTGTACTTGCTGTTTTAGAACTAATGACTCGTGACCATTTGACCTATTTTTTTTGAGAATCGTTAGTCAGTGGTTCAGGCAATACTATTTGTTTTGTCACATATCTAAGTTATATAGATCAATCAATACCATCTCTGTTTTATTAAGGTAATAAAGTAATAACGCTAAATGCCATCATAAAATTGAGTTATTTTATAGTTCTAACTTATTACATAGCCATTGTAGAAAAATATTTTTTTTTATTACGGAAACTCGCCATTCCTGCTATTAAAAAATATTTTGACTTCCTACTATCCTTCAAAGGAAACATAATTTTTTTGGGCAAAATTTATAGACATATTATTAGTTTTAATTATGAAAGTTATTAAAATAAAAGACACAATAAAATTATTAGAATTATTGATGATTGGCCCGTTTCCGCTCGGTCCGGAAATTATATTGCTGCTGCTCCTGGTTGCAGAAAATTGAGAATCGACTACTTCTTTGGCCTCAACATTCTCCCTCAATTTTGCAACAAAGTTTGAATGAAACTGCCGATGCTGGTCCAATGGTAAAGATTAAACCTATTTTCTTCTTGAAATTTTTTTTTCAAAATTGTCTACAAAGTCTAAATTTAGTTCCCTTTCCATTCAGTTTTTTTTCACTAATATGTTATACCAACACACCATTTTATACTCCATAAAAGCTCCATTAGCAAAGGTTTATCTGTCTCCTGATGATGAGAGTTTCTACGTTCGAAATTATATATATTAATTAATGATTTATTTACTTCAATTAATATTTGTGTAAGTATAATCGTCAAATAATTTTAGACATATTTTCAAATAAATATTTTTTCTTATAATAGGAAATAAATATTTGTTTCGGCAAACTCCATTTTTATTTAGAATAAATAAATTATTTTTTCAGTGTGGAAAGGTTCTCGGAGTGTTTATAACGTGGGATAAGCGGGGGTACCCAGGCGACGACCACTTAGAGAGAAAAACTACCCACCCGTGACAATATCCCATAATATATCTTCCCATATGGGTCACCCTGTATAAATATAATTGGAAATTTAAACAAACTTGAAAACAATGCTAAAATAATAACATCACCTCTTCCATTGTCTCATTATAATGTTTCTTGAAAACAGATTTTTGTCTTTGTAGTAAAACATTTGCGCAGTTAGAAAATCCGCAGTTTATTGTTCTCTGAATCCAAGCATTGAATTAAAACATAATTTGTATTATACCACCGAGGTGTCGAGCTTTTGTTAAAATCTGCTGAAATATCTTTTATTAAGCTGGAATTAAAAGGCTCCTTCATTAAATGATATCAAATAGATCTGTCAAGTGCCGCGCGGTGATGACGTTTAAGTTAATGATGCTTTGATGTAATTTTAATTATCATAATTTATACATTTTTAGTTATTAGATCTTGTTCTTTGGGATTCGTCACTATCAGTTGTCTGCCGTCTATAAACAAGAAACGAATTAATTAAGAATAAATAATATGCTTTTAGTAAGTTTGCTACATTTTCTTTTACCCCAGAACAAAAACGCATTCATGGGTACACAGTCTACGTAATTGCAATTGCCAAAAAAAAATTGTAATTTGTTTTTAAAATCCTTGCTCATCGACCCTACTGACCAGATTTGGATTCGTTTGAGCAAGGACGTGGACGAACACATACATGTTAAATGAATGTTCTGGTACTTGTAATATTTTTTTGTATATAATATTCACACAATAAATATATAAATGTAATATATTACTTAAATTGTTTACAATTTTTAAAATATATTTGTGCATTTTGGGTATTTCTACAACCACATTCTTTAATAGTCTCGGAAACAATTACTTTTCAAAAATGCTTCCCTCCTTACCGTTGTCCACTTAATATTCGTGTCTTCATTTCTACAGTGTTACCAGTAAAGTCCGCATCATATGGATTTTTTTTTAATTAATAGCTTTATTCGAAATTTGACTTTGGCATCAAGTTCTGCTTCGATCGAGATGAAAATTAAGCAAAAAATAGTAGTCACGTGATTCGCATTATCTGTCAAATTTTAATTTTTTCCAAGTATTTTTTCTAGCCCACATGCAAAATTTCAGCTGCATAAGATAATTTTGATTTTTTACCCATATTTTGTAAATTGCACCACTTTTGCAAAATAAGACGCAACGCAACCTACATAAAAGTTCTTAGTTTTGACGATGCTTTATTTCAGATACATTTTCTTTAAAGTAGCGCCTTATTAAATGTGTGTTTTTCTACAAAATCAAAATTGGGCTATTAAAATTTGGTCGCATGTGATGCAAAGTTTATTTGTTTTTGACCCTGATGTATAAGGTAACTTCATAAAATAAGTATTTTTGAAAACGTAGTTTGTGTCGGAAAGTAAAAAAATAAAATAAAGGGGTTTCAAATTAAATCGTTGAAAATAGATAAACTTTACGTTAAGTTAATCTAAAATTTAATTTTCCATTAATGAACACTTTACTGATGACACTGTGTTATTTTTTGTCTTAATATTAAAATGTTTTACTTTTAGACACAAACTACGTTTTCAAAAATACTTATTTTATGAAGTTACCTTATACAGGGTCAAAAACAAATAAACTTTGCATCACATGCGACCAAATTTTAATAGCCCAATTTTGATTTTGTAGAAAAACACACATTTAAGATGCTACTTTAAAGAAAATGTATCTGAAATAAAGCATTGTCAAAACTAAGAAGTTTTATGTAGGTTGCGTTGAGTCTTATTTGGCAAAAGTGGTGCAATTTACAAAATATTGGTAAAAAATCAAAATTATCTTAAGCAGCTAAAATTTTGGATGTGGGCTAGAAACTGCATTCAAAAAAACTTTTTCCAATAACTTTTTTCGATATTTTCAGAAATAGCCCCACTTTTGACTTATTTTTTAGAAACAATTAAAATTTGACAGATAATGCAAATCACGTGACAACTATTTTTTTGGTTAATTTTCATCTCGATTGAAGCAGAACTTGATGCCAAAGTCAAATTTCGAAAAAGCTATTAATAAAAAAAATCCCATATGATGCGGACTTTATCGGTGATACTGTATATTCGTAAAATTGCGAATACTCCTTATTTTGCAGCATATTTCGTATAGAAATTAAATTTCCTTTGCTTCCAGGTTCTTTTATAAATTTACATGAAGAGGGCCAAAATGTTGTTTAGCGCTCGCCGCGCTTTCCACATTTTAACTTTATACAGGCTTGATAATTCTATATTCTTTAATTTTGGTGTATTTTTATTTGAAAATATCCCTCAAGTTTTTTAACAGGCCGGAAGCCGTATGTTTCTGTGTCACATGTCAATTCGGTTTTAGGGAGAAAGTCGTTTGCATCGGGCACGACCGACGTCGGTCTGGGGGTTCCGCAGGGATCTATGTTGGGACCGATATTGTTTATTTGTTACATTAATGATCTTTTGGGGAATATACATCTTGAGTGGGCAGCGCCATTGTTCGCGGACGACTCTACATTTATAGTTTCGTCTTCAAACCAAGAAGAACTCGATAACTTGTGCAACAGCGGTATGAAGCTGCTGCTTGAATGGTTTAACAAACATTTCTTGTACCGGAACAGTTCGAGAACCACCTATATTAGATTTCATACCGCCCAGATGAGGCGAAATCTTGGTATTGACCTCGATTTAAAAGTTGGTAATGAAGATATTACCAGATCGGATTTCTCAAAGTTTTTAGGTCTAACCATTGACCAGAACCTTAACTGGAAGGAACATTGCTCTTTGTTGTGTTCTCAGTGCAACAGTCTGTGTTACAAGATTAGAAATTTACGAATCGTTCTCCCTATTGGGGAGCTTCTTTCTGTTTATAACGCTTAAGTCGGATCTCCGATCATGGCTGCACTATGGTATTTGTTTTTGGGGAGCCTCCTTTACGTCAAGAGAGGTGATATGCAGCTCACAGTTTTTAGGACTGGGAATCCTTACTCTTACAGGCGTTTTTATTTACGAGTTGAATAAATTAATTTTTCTGAGTAAATCAACATTTTTACAAAATCGTGATATTCGCCAATAATACCTTACTCGTGGCAGACATAAGCATACGACATAAGTAAATTGAATATTAGTAAAAGTTCGCCACATAATTTAGAGCTAGTTGTCTTCAACAATCTTCCACAGGATATAAGTAATGTCAAAAATTTTGGTTCTGTAAAAGGGTCAATCTTTGTATTCTGTAAAATACATTTTTTGAATTATTTTTGCTGTAGTGTTCCATGTAGCCTTTACAGAAGATTCTTTATAGTCTTCGCCATTACCATTCTTCATATTAAAGGCGTAATCTTCGAGGATTTTCGCCAGTTCCATCACAGTAGTAGGTACATTTTTCCAGTTTATAATTTCTTACCATTAGAAACTCTGAGAATTGTGCCCAAATTGAGTTAATGGATTTCCGTGTGTTAAGTAGAATATTTTTAGCTATAGATTTTTTTATTTCTTGGATAGATTGGCACCAAAATCGTACATATTCGTTTAAATTGCTACTTTTGACTTTTTTAAACCAGGATGACATTTGTCAGGCTAACAATAGTTTTTACCTGACATCTATCAAAATTATGCCGCTGAAAAACAATCTTGATAATTTTGTCCAGGTGTATATAATTAAGAGTTTTTCCACTAGAAAACAGGCCAGGCCGTTGCTATGATATTTTGCCAGTATAAAACACTAGTGAAATAGTCGGGGGGTAATATCTTTAGTGCATCTAATTTTTCCGAAAAAATTTGGAAAAACGAGGTGACAAGTAATTTGTTTTAAACAAATTACTTGTCAGCGAGTTTAAATTTTTTCATAGGAAAAATTAGATGCACAAATGATTTTTGGCAAGATTATTTCCTGACTGAACAAAAAAAGCCTATCTACTAATAATATGATAATTTAATCATTCAAAGCAACTTACATTTACTGCTTACTATTACTAAAGTTACAATTTATTTTGACAGTACCTATCAAACATTTTTCTGGAAAAATTACTGACAGGAGCTGTCATGCAATTTTTCCACCTAAAAATTAAATATGACATACGAATTCTTGTTAGTGATTGGTTAAAATTGATAGGAAGGGAATAATCATTAGAAAATTTAGTTCTTTTTATACAGGGAGGTCAATATCTTAAAAAATATTAATTTTACCTAAGAGTAAACAACCCACCTTAATTTTTCGTTTTAAGAAACATGCTATTGGGAAATATTGCTTAGAATTCCATTTTTCTTCATAATTCTAGATTTAAATTTTTTTTGTTTAAATCGATTTTTCCCCATGCCTAAGGCATTTTCCAAATATAGGGAATCCAACCAAAATACCTGTCTGCTACTTGAAGTAAAATATCAACCACATAATATTCAGTGTCGTTGTCTATGTTAAAAAAAAATTACATTTACCTCCCAGCGTGTTAAAATCATAATTTGTAATGTCGAGGTTTTATTTTTTCAGTTAAATGGTCGTAGATAAAATGTTGTACATTACACGTACACTATGGCATACTACACAACTCGTGGAATTACCTCGACACATTTTTCACGTTCTTCAATTTTACCATCACACGCTTGACCAAGCAAGTATAAAAGTTTTATTGACTATTTTTCTTTTTAATTATAAAGTAACAGTTTGAACTAGAAAAAGTAGACAAGATCCCTGAAAAAATATATGGCCAAAAGTAATTATTGCTGTTCGCTTTGGTCCTTTCTCGAGCCGATTTAATTTTATTTAACGAAAAAGTTCGGAACAGCTTATTAAGCTTTATGGTTCAATTTCTGTCATTGCTGGATCTTGAAGATTTCGAAGGGATTTATGATGAAAGGGCTTTTAAACTGTATAAAATCCGAACGGTTAAGTCTTAAAACGTTAATTAAACACCGTTTTTATTCTCTATTAAATCTTTTTTTTTAAATATGGCCAAGAATATATACGTTTTTTTTAAATTAAAGCCCGCCAAGTTGTATGCTGTTTAATATTATACCGTGCAAGCAAAAATTATTTGCATCAAAGAGGGCTTGGATTAAAAACCGTAGGGCTTGGTTTAGATCACAATGATATGGGGACGATATATCTAACCAAATCTAGGTTAAAATTTTGTCAAATTCATATTATGACATGATATGCCAAACTAATGAGTAATAAAATAAGTAGACAAATACAAATTTATTTTTGTTGTTTACAAAATTAACAAAGTAAGAATATACAGAAAGAAAAAGAAAAATAATTACATGTATTCTGAGAATTTACATAACCGGAGAAGTGGAACCAGGCTTCATCCGAAAGAAATGTCAGGTCTAACAAATCATTTATTCCCAATAAATTTATGGTAAACCATTGAGAGTAATTCCTGCGTCTTTCAAAATCTGCGGCTTGTATTTCTTGGAATACTTACACTTTATAAGGAAATAAATTTAGCTGCTTCTTAAGAATAGTCCTGCAGGTTCCATAAGATCTTCCCACTTCTTATGACAGGCGTCTTATACAATTTGTTGGCATATTTTGCATTATTTTATGAACGTTTGCAACAAGTTCTTCTGTTCTTACAGATGGTCTTCCTGCTCCTTTTCTTTGTTGTATAGAACCTATTTCCCTAAACACAGCCACGGTTCTTTTCAGGCAATGCAATGATAAAAATCCCCAGCAATAAAAGCAACGTTAGGAAAATGTTCGTGAAAATCGTCCATGCACAAACCCGGATTGTATTGCCACTCACCATTTACTTTAACCCCGTTTCGAAAATACGCTTCAACCATAAATGTTTTGTGCTTTTCCGTAAAGCCCATTGTGTGAATTGTTCAAGAAATTGGGAAAATTAGCGATGAATCAAATTACTTGTAACGATCAAAGATGACGGAATAACTGATTGATTGTTAATTCAGGTAGTTACTGACACCCAACAGGTATTAAGCTCTATGGCTAAGCATTACGTCCTTAAATGCAAGGCCCTCTTTGATGCAAATAATTTTTTCTCGCACGGTATTATTGACCAAGGTTTACAAAGCACTATTATTGCCCGAACGTGGAGTGGAACAATAAAAAATTGAAGGCGACTCTTCGTGATTCAAGACGCGAGGGCTATAAGCTGTCTAAACTGTAGTTAATATAATTTTTTTTCACACATTTACAAAGGTTGAACTCCTATGGGTTCCTGGTCATTCAGGGATAAAAGGCAACGAAAAAGCAGATGAACTGGCAAGAGCCGGATCTGCTCAAAATTTCAGGGGCACCGAACCCGCCCTGGGAATATCAAAAGAGGCAGCCAGAACAGCATTAGACAGATGGGCGCAAAAACAACATCTATTTCGATGGAACGGTACACCTGGCCAGGCACACGCACGGTCCGTTATCGATAGGCCCTTGAAGAAGCTATCAGTTGGAATGCTGCTCTTGACGCGTACCCAGTTAAAACAAGTGACCGGCCTACCAACAGGCTAGTGTCACTTAAGAAAGCACATTCAACGAATGGGAGTCTATAATGGACCCATTGAATGTACCCACTGAATTTTTAGATTTTAGTTTTTCAGTTACCTACCCAAACATTCCTTTTTTTGTTTATATACATTTTCTTCTGAACGACACAATACTTTTGAGTATGTTATACATCTACTCGAAAGTCATAATATTTTTGTTTATGATTTACATTTTCTTACTAACATACATAATATTTTGAATTATGACATACATTTCTTTTCACAGTGATAATTTTTCTGTTTATAATACACCCATTTTAAATATTGAATACTAAATTTTAAACCATACCTTGGAAAATTTGAAATACTTTTACTTTAGTTATTATCTTTTCTATTCTATTATACAGGGTGAGATTTTTAACTGGAATAAATTCAGTATTAGGAAGCCTCTTTATTTTGTAAAGAAATACAGAACTACCACTGCGTTTATTTTTAATTTGGTATTTTATGCATTTCGGTAATCTCGAAAGCTATAAAAAAACCTGCTTACGTAACAAAACCAGAAAATTTTTAGGAACTTACGCAACAACTTATAAACGAAATACACCAAAATAATCCCGGATATGGTACATAATGTCAAGAATGAATTTTACTTAAGGTGGGAGTATCAACATGCTTGCCAACCTATAACCTATTTCGCATAGATTTATTTATGTTTTCTAGCTTTTATACAAAATTTAAAGAAAATCAGTATCGACTTGATATTCTATAGGTAATAATTGACATATTTAATAAATATCAAGGAATTTCATTACTTATTTTAGGAGAATTGTATAGCGAAAAATATCGGGTAAGATTTTTTTTAACATTATTATGTCATTGTCACTCATTGTTCTTTCACTATACAATTCTCCCAAAATTAGCAATGAAATAAATTGATATTTTTGTAATATATCAGATACTAAAATTGATATTTTTGTAATATATCAGATACTACCTAAATAAAGTAGCGACGATATTGATTTTCTTTAAATGTTAGTTATTAAAATAATAAACCCAAAAAATTAACGCAAAATAGGTTATAGGTTGGCAATAGATTGAATGACGTTGAGAATTCAACCTTAAGATCAGAGGTTTGTCAAGAAAAAATTTCCAACTATTTTTACAATAAAATTAATTGTGTTTATAAAAAAAATTATCTTGTGGGCCTTCCATTGTCTTTATTTTTGTTACTTAACACAACGTTTCGGTTAGTAAGTATCTTTAACGGGTTTCAAGTGTAAACTAACTTATAATTCTAAGGCTACTGTCTTAAATACCATCCATGTGCAATGAAGCTTGATGACTCCGCCTACGTGCTTATTGGAGTGTGAAGTTTGTGTGAAGTACCTTAATCACGGATCGAATCATTCAAACTCCATAATTCAAGGCCAAAATTTAAACGCTTTATTACAGCATCTAACGTTTGCAACAATCCAGAAGACCTTAATATTGAAATTTCAAACATCAAAAAGAAGTTGTACAAATGTTATATTATGCTTTTCGTTTCTTGTTACTTGTGTGTGTTTGTAAACTTTAATTCTAGGTACACTAGGTTTTTTCGATTTCCATATACTTTAATATTTGTAAAGCAATGGTTCTGAGACCGTAATTCAGATAATAATTAAACTCCGTATATTGACTCTTCCTTAAAAATATGATCAACTGCTTTTAAAAATTGGGTGAACATGATTAAAGATTTGTAAAAGTTCGGGCATCTGTATATCAAACTTCAAACGACGGCCAACAAAATAATAAATTTAAAAGCCCCGATTTTATTTTACTGCTCAATCAGAACCAGAAAATATCTGAAAATATAACCTTCGGATGAAAAGGGTATAAGTTAGCCACATTTAGGGCTTGGGTCGATTTTTGGCATGAGCATCTCCTAAATATAAATAGACGTTTCTTAATATTGTGTATTTCGTTATGGGCGGTATAATAATAATATCCATAATAATACAGACTTTTTTTTAACATAAATTAAATAATAGGTGTAGAGCTGAAAATAAAGATAGAAATGTGTAGTTAGAAATGATAACGAAACAAGGTCAGGGTGGCGAAGTCTAGCCAAAAAGGACTACTATAACTCAATTACTAACTGAGAATGTGGGGCTGTCTCGAAATATACACTGAGAAAAAACTTTCGTTATAAAAAGTAACATAGGGGAGACTGGCCTAAAACGGCATATCGTCTACGAATATCCACAAAATTGCCAACGCCGCAGATTAGTCAGTTATGTGATAAATTTAATTTGTATTGTCCGGCACCACCAAAAGTTCTTGTTAATCAGCAGGTAAATTGCAAATATTTTTTATGTAGTGTTTTTTTTTTAATTAAATTTGATAGGTAAACTCTAAAATACCAACACATGTGACACTTTTTTGATGCGTAGAATAATTTTAGTTATTTAAGCGTCTCTTGTGGTGTAAAATGGCATTAGGCCAACAATATCCATTTTAGATAGACATTGCTCGTAGTTTTTTTTTAAATTATTTTAATCACAAAGTATTTTAGTAGTGCGTATAAAAAGCAACATAAATTACAAATTTTTGCAATAAAGTTACTTCTTTAATGACGCCACGTGTTAAATGCGTCAATTATTTTGTATAACTATGCCATTTTGCCCTTATTATATTTAAAATTACTTACTTCTTGTTAAGGGCGCTTCTTTAAGTTAGTTTCTGAAAAATTATTTAGTTAAACATGTTCTCTTTACCATGTCAGTACAGTTTCTTTTTTTATATAAGATTAGTTTGAATTTATATATGTTTTATTATTGGTATTCCATTTTACCCACAGTAGTAAGGGTAAAATGGTTTATGCAAACTTTTACTTTTTTGGCTGCTATTAAAAATTTATGTTTAGGTATGGTCCGAATATCACCACCAGTAACCACGGTTAACCTCGACAAATGACAGATCAACCATAAAAATCCGGTTATATTCGGGACGAAAAATCACCATGTTCGTTAAAATCATAACCTTTAATTTTGAAAAGTTCACGACAGACTGATTATTTACAGAAATGCTAAATACACTTACTTATAATTTCATTGAGATTCATTCTCTTAATAAATTACCAACCATTGGCCAAATATTTTGAAATTAAATTCATAACAATATTTTATAATGACAAGTGACAGGAGAAACCACTTGTAACCGGCGTTTAAAGCCGGTGAGCATTTTGACATTTGGGTGACGTCGTATCCGAAAACCGTGTTCCAAAATAAACCTATTTTTTGGTTACCGCTATCATTTGGTTAAATACGGAACGCTAAACCACGACACTAGTTACTTTCGGACCATACCCTTAATTTGTAATTTTGCTGCCTCTGTTGCAAAATAATATAATCCCTAATTCTAAAACTCGTTTTACCGTTGGTTAAAAGTTATCCAAAAAGTATATATAACGTCTACAAAAAGTAGTATGCCGTTTTAGGCCAGTCTCCCCTACTTTTTATACAACGGTTTAATACTATACAGGGTTAGGAAAAATAACCAGAACGGTCGATTATTTCAAAATATACAGGGGTTATCAAAAAACGTCTTATATAAAAAACGTAGGGCTGTTAAAAATCTACATATTGGTGATAAATTGAAATATACAGGGTCGCCCACAAAGTTGTGGAGAATGATAGTTATATTTTTTAAAATGGAACACCCTGTATATTTTAACATTTTTCAGTTCCACATAAAATTATAATTATTTTTTATTAAATGCATTATTAGTCTATACTTCATAGTT
The DNA here is from genome assembly GCA_963969555.1 of Polydrusus pterygomalis. NCBI lineage: Eukaryota > Metazoa > Arthropoda > Insecta > Coleoptera > Curculionidae > Polydrusus > Polydrusus pterygomalis. Next base: position 41,422,054 of record OZ018381.1, on the reverse strand, counting down.
TCCGAGATATTGACTCTCGAAAAGTGACATTTTTGAACTTTGACAGCTTATAACTTTCTAACAGTACGTCTTAGAGCAAAAAGGCTTACATGTCCCTATCTTCAATTTTTAATATCTTCCCAAAAAAATCAACTTCCGGTTAAACCGGATGTAACACGAAAGCAGGAAATATAGTTGTTCCGGTTTAACTTGAAGTTGATTTTTTTGGGAAGATAATAAAAATTGAAGATAGGGACATGTAAGCCGTTTTGCTCTAAGACGTACTGTTAGAAAGTTAGAAGCTGTCAAAGTTCAAAAATGTCACTTTTCGAGAGTCAATATCTCGGAAACTATGAAGTATAGACTAATAATGCATTCATTAAAAAATAATTACAATTTTATGTAAAACTGAAAAATGTAAACATATACAGGGTGTTCCATTTAAAAAAATATAACTATCATTCTCCACAACTTTGTGGGCGACCCTGTATATTTCAATTTATTACCAATATGTAGATTTTTAACAGCCCTACATTTTTTATACAAGACGTTTTTTGATAACCCCTGTATATTTTGAAATAATCGACCGTTCTAGTAATTATTCCTAACCCTGTATGTGACAGCAACGCGCTCTGCTACTGTAAGACAACACAAATTGTTAGACCGTTGTGTTGTGATAATATCACCGTAATTTAGCCAATAGGAAATAGGAGTTATCGCTACCATAGAATGGTTTATAGTCATTATTGCTCAGAATACTCACATCAGTAATCATCAAGTTCTGTTGGGGTGTAATCTGGTTTTATATACTGTCATAGTTCCGATTGACAGTTGTAATAAAATTTGACATTAATCATAATAATATTAGCTTGTAACGGTTAATAAAGCATACTATTCTTACCACTAAAAATCAGTACTGTAGTTCTCAAAAATTTAAATAGCTTCTAGTGTGATATTATTCTGATCGTTTAACATTGCAACATTATTTACTGAGATGGTAAAATTCGTCCATAGATTGTAAAGTCCAATACTTATGATGGGTTGTGCGAAATAAGAATCTTTTAGTGCTTTATTTAGCATGCAAAGTTTAAAAAAACTAAAATACAAAGTAAAAATAAATTAATTAAATCAGGTATTGGTACGATCAATAAAATTCAAATTCAGACAGGACAGCTAGAAGACTCTGAACAACGATGTGACCTGCGCAAGAAATACGTTAAAACTAATAATACGGCTAGCGGCGATTGCCGATCGCTACAAATCCCCAACAACGTATTGTGGATTATAGGTTCTAACGGATACAATTCGTTTTTGGGACGCTGTTCTGCTTTCTTAATTGTAGAGAAAGCGCTTTACTGGGAACAAAATGCGTCGCATTGAGAAGATACAATTTATTTCTTAATAAAATTGCTGTATTAAAAGTGGTTCATTATTCAACAAGACTGTACTGCTTATGGAACTGATTACTACCAATAAAAACACTATTCTAGCCAATCTGGAATTGATATAGCACTAAAGCGGGTTTGATACACTAGCAATTTATTTAATATGGGTTAATACAAAATAAGCTATCAATACAAACTATCTCTTAGCAAACCTGTTGTATTAACATTTATACTTTAAAAAACTTGATTTTTAATGCGTATTTATAATTTATGATTTTACATACTAAAACAAAAAATAATATTTGCCCCTAACAAGCTCAGCTTCAGGGGATTGAAAAATAAATTTATCGAAGACAACATAAACATATTTATTATATTATTAAATTTTAAATAAACTTATTATTATTAGATCATTTTTCTTAGTGTGCTAAAATAACAGTAATAAGAATATAATGCTGCGCATAGCAGCAGCATGTCAGCAATAAATTAATAAAATAACTACATTACAATATCATGAAATAAATAAAAAAAGCATGCACTCTAAAACATAAGCGCGGTCCCGGACAGCAGAAATAGCGAAATAAGAAGTTATTGTACCATTAGCGGCTGTTAATGGAGTATTTACGTTTTATATTGGGGTATGGTGACACTGTTCTTCTTTCTAATATTTCCATTGTGAATGTTATTCCTGGATATATGCTCGAGTTTCCTTAATCCAAAAATCAGCTTACAGCAGGAATTTTGCATTTTTCTATTTTATTCCCCTACTAATCTGGGGATATTTTCTGCCCCAATATCATCTGATCGATGATAAATGACTGATATTATCAGCTGTCGGAAAACAAGCGGATTAATCGCTTTAATATTATATCACAGAATAAAAATAATTTTATTGCAAAAAAATGGAATTCAAAAAGGAGTTTTAAATATTTTATTGCCTTAATTTTAAAGTCTTAATAACAAAGCCTACAATAAAAAGGACGAACTGAAGTGCCTACAAAGAAATATAAAATGCCATTTCCTCGAAAACTTTTCAAATAAGCGGCCCGCGTTGGGCCTAAAACAAAAACCAAAAAGCTTTTACAAGTAGTATTGGTTTAAGAAATTGGAAAAATCCTGTAAACTCTTTTATTTTTTAGTGAATGAAAAAGGGTCCTATTTTTTATTGCTGATATATTTATATATTGAGAAGGGGGCAAGAAATATCAAACTTATGGCCTTGTTCAAATGGTGAGCACTAAGGGCATACTCTAACGAACTTATGAATGAAGCCAGGAGGCCTGGATAAAAATATATATATAAACCGTTTCATTTTTTAAATAGGTTTGAATACCTTATTGTAATTTGATGTGTGTTCCATCAACATTGGTAGAACATGCCCCTGCTTTGATGAACAGACGAAAAAAACATTCACAGTTCATTTTTAATGTTTTTTTTAGTAACATTTAAGTAACATTTTTTGTGTCTTGGTATTATAGTTGATATCTTTCGATACGTCATGAGTAATGTTTATACTATGTGGTTTTTCGTGGATGTGTTTTTTTTTGAATATATTGATTAATTTTCATATGAGATGACAGTATAGAACCTTCTTAAAAACCTATAATGCTGTATTCGTTTTGATTTTGCCACAATTTTGCGGAGGCAAACACAATTTTGTTTTTGTATTTTAGCTTGTTAACAACTAAATGTTTTAATCCTGATGATGGCAAAACCATTTTTGCCGAAACGTTGGCAATACTACATTAATTGGTGAAAGCTTAGTTTGTTATCTTGTCCTGAACCGACAACCTTTATGTTAAACCAGATATTTTACTCAATGAGGTCAAATCAATAATATTGTATTCTATTTTTGTCCAGGATGACGGGTCGGTCAATGGCTAAATAAGTACTTTTTTTACGAAAGTTTGTAATTAGCAGGTTATGATGTAACCCATCCTGTAACTATCAACCTGTGTCACTAAGTGACTATATTATTATAACCTTTTTTAATTTTAAATCCTGCATAATTTTATTGTATTGTGGTGTGAATTTCTGTCGTAGGTCCAAAATTTACATTCAAATAACTAAAACAGTCTCTCTCTGTTGATATATTATTTAAATATATCAACTAAGGTTTTCCCCTATGAGGAATATTAATGTAGCCTTCCTTTCATTATTAAGCTTTATTTGTATACATATTTATTAAAAATTATTTTATAAAGCGTACTTCATGACTACATGTGGGTGAACTGGACAAAAATAAAAATATTAAATAAACTGATATACTTTATAGACCAGGGTCGATAATTTTTGAAACCAAAAAAAATAATAGTAGGATGAAAACCATTGGAAAAGGAAGAGTATATAACAAAAATTAAAGGAAAAATAATTTACGGGCGATCCGAGGTCGGGAAGTGGAAGGGGGTGAGTTTTTAAGGGTAGAAAACGATTTATCTTGATTTCCGGCAAAACTACAAGTCCTATGGAAAAACGTTAAATGGCAAAGTTCCAGGAAATAAAAAGATCTACAACTTTTGTATTTACACTTTTTTCACATAACCTCAAAATTTATGTAAAAGATTCAAATAACCAAGTTTTTGGTTTTTTATTTTTATCTTTTACAAAAAAAAAATTTTTCACGAAATTTGGTAAAAACTTACTTTTTATATCCCAAGCACTTTTTTGATTTAAAATATTTATTTTTTCACCTTATTTTGACTTAATATCGAAAAAGCACCCTAATTTTCAATCAAAAATTCTTACGTCAAAATATCTGCTTTTTTTAAAAAGTCGGTGGGCTTTTTGTTCGTTGAAATCTCTACTTTCTGATGGTGTAAAATGAATATACATTACTATGGTAAATGTCAGAAAGTAGATATTTCAACGAACAAAAAGCCCACCGAGTTTTTTAAAAAAGCAGATATTTTGACGTGAGAATTTTTGATTGAAAATTAAGGTGGTTTTTCGATAATAAGTCAAAATAAGGTAAAAAATAATTATTTTAAATCAAAAAAATTACAGTGTGTTTGGGACACAAAAAGGTAAGTTTTCACCAAATATCGCGAAAAAAAATTTCTTGTAAAAGATAAAAATAAAAAACCAAAAACTTGATTATTTAAATTTTTCATATAAATTTTGAGGTTATGTGAAAAAAGTGCAAAAACAAAAGTTGTAGATCTTTTTATTACCTACAACTTTGCCATTTAACGTTTTTCCATAGGACTTGTAGTTTTGCCGAAAATCGAGATAAATCGTTTTCTACCATTAAAAACTTACCCCTTTCCACTTCCCGACCTCGGATCGCCCGTAAATTATTTTCCCTTTCATTTTTGTTATATTCTCTTCCTTTTCCAATGGGTTTCATCCGATTATTATTTTTTTTTCACTTTTTACCATTTTCAAAGGCTTCAGCCCTGGTCTATTACCACTTAAGGTGCTATCAAACCAAAGATAAACGGAGCAGGCAGATCATACTTATATATTTTTAATCATTTGCTCGGTACCATAGTAAATAATTCGTAACTGCAATAACATAAAATCGAGATCAACATTTAAAAAAATCACATTATATAGTCATCCCTTTTCACTTCCATCTTCCTTTTATTTAGTGTCTGTTATATAAAATTGGATTATCCTCCACAACGTCAAAAATGATATAAGTATTACTAAACATCTTTAAATTCATTTCCGTTTTATTCTTGTTTATCACCTCCCCTTTCACTTATTTTAACATGATTAAAACTGATTGAATTATTTGATCTTAACACATCAAATATGTTTAAAACCTATACACTTATAATAAAATAATAATAATAATAATAATAATAATAATAATAATAATAATAATAATAAATTTCTTTATTTCAAATCATAATCACCAGGATACAAAATGAAATGACGTCAAAAAAACAATCCAATCATTTTAAATACAACTTACACTACTACAAAATCACCTAAGTTATAGGGTTCCAAATCAACTAACATTTTTCTTATTTCCCTTTTAAAAAGTTTTTGAGAGTTTATTTGTTTTATTTTATTTGGTAAAGTATTAAAAAGTTTCAAGCACATATAATGGGGACATTTTTCAGTGAGAGTCAACCGATGTACTGGGTATGAGACATCTATTGTTCTTGTTACATATTCATGGATTACTTTTAAATTAAACATATCTCTGTGTTTGAAGAAAAACATTAAACATTCATAAACATAAATAGCATAGACCGTCAATATTCCCGAATCTCTAAAAACATTCCTACAACTTTCCTTATACTCCATACTCTTTATAATTCTTATAATCCTTTTTTGGGCTACAAGGATGCTTTGGATAGAGCTGTGTCTACCCCAGAAAATAATCCCGATAAGTCCGATAACCTAAAAATCGTTTGACATAAGTCACGTGACTACTGGTATGGCGGCAAAATAAAAAAAATGTGAATTTACAAGAAGTGAGGTTAGGTGATGAGATATCCCAAAAATGTATTTAAAAAGTAGATATGCTACAAATAAATTCTAGGTCCACATCAAAAATTGAAAGAAATAATTTAAGAAATTTGGAAAACGCAGTTTTTAAAAAAAAACTTATTTAATATTTTAAAAATTTCCTGTTTTTTCCCTTTAGGTAGCTTGGCTAACATAGCTCATGTATTGAAACAAAAATAAATAAATATACCTAGTAGCTTTTAATACAATTATTGCAAATGGCTTATAAAACTGTAATAAATCATTCCTGATGTTTTTTCAATTTTGGCGTGGTATTTATATAGTGTCACCAGTAAAGTCCGCATCATATGGGATTTTATTTTATTAATAGCTTTATTCAAAATTTGACTTTGGCATCAAGTTCTGCCTCGATCGAGATGAGAATTAAGCAAAAAAATAGTAGTCACGTGATTCGCATTATCTGTCAAATTTTAATTTTTTCCAAAAAATTATTTAAAAGTGGCGTTATTTCTGAAAATATCGAAAAAAGTTATTGGATTTTTTTTTTAATGCAGTTTCTGGCCCACATGCAAAATTTCAGCTGCAGAAGATAATTTTGATTTTTTACCTATATTTTGTAAATTGCACCACTTTTGCAAAATAAGACTCAACGCAACCTACACAAAACTTCTCAGTTTTGACAAGGCTTTATTTCAGATATATTTTCTTTAAAGTTGCGCCATATTAAATGTGTGTTTTTCTACAAAATCAAAATTGGGCTATTAAAATTTGGTCGCATGTGATTCAAAGTTTATTTGTTTTTGACCCTGTATAAGGTAACTTCATAAAATAAGTATTTTTAAAAACGTAGTTTGTGTAGTGTGCGGTATATAAGGATTGCGATGGATGGGAGATGTGAAAATTGAAAAATTTGTTGTTGCACGAGTATTATTTTTATTCCTGTATTTGGAATTTTTTGTGCGAAAGCACCTTATTTCTGCCATTAAATCCCGATTGATTTATCTTATTTAATGCACGTGTATACCTGAATTTCTACGAAGTTTGACTATTATTTGCCCCAGTCTAGGTCGCGTCAAGATGGGACGAGATATATGGAGAATATGAGAATTCCAGGGATATAATTTAGGAAAATTAATATGAAAATGCTTTACATATTTTATTTTCTTTTTATGACTGCTGGATATATGGGTAAACAAGGGCACCAAAATGCACTTATGGCGGAAATAATAACTACCAAGATATTTGATTTTTCTTATCTGCAAAAAAAAAATAAGTACTTATCTCTTTTTAGGATTTTTTAAATTGATCTGCATGCAAGAATGTGTGTCTTATTCTGGTAACGGCTCGATCGAAAAAATGATGAGGGAAAAACGGTTTGAAAGAAAATTTAAGAAAGAAAAATTAATAAAATTTGTTGACAAACTATAGAATGTTTCTGTATCTAATTGCAAAATCTATGTTATGGCAACTCTGGTACAGTCTTTTAGCATGAGATAAGGGCATCTGTCAAATGTTTATGTATCATAAAATATCTTTTTACTACAGACGTGTGGAAATACCAATTTTCCGCACGGATATCAGTGCGGAAAATTGATTTTTCCACACTAGTGCGGAAAAATTTTTCGGCACGATTATGTCAAAAATCCGTGCGGAAAATTGGTTTTTCCACACTAGTGCGGAAAAATTTTTCGGCACGATTATGTCAAAATCAATAATCGATTAATTAGGTATAACTTGTAGTTATTACTTTTTTTTCTCAGAATTAGTTACTGTTACATATGTATGTGATTGTTATAGTTAATTAAAAATTATTAAATTTCTTTGAAATATGTGTTACTTATTTCCACACGTCTGTAGAAAATAGCTATTTACCTAACAAGTGCGGAAAATGAATTTTTCCACACGAGTTTGCCGTTCACCGAACGACGCGTAGCGGAGTTCGGTTAAGCAGCCGAATTAGTTACTGTTACATATGTATGTGATTGTTAGTTAATTAAAAATTATAATATGTGTTACTTATTTCCACACGTCTGTAGAAAAACTACTGTACCTGACACGTGCGAAAAATGTTTTCCCTGCACTCGGCTGCTTCACCGAACTCCGCCAGACTCGTGCGGAAAAATTAATTTTCCGCACTTGTTAGGTAAACAGCGGTTGGAAATCGCCACGCGCCGTAGTATTACCTGTAACTGGTTTCAATTAATTTATTTTTACTTTATATTTAAGTTTTTTTAAACTTTGCATGTCATAAAGCAATAGCAAATTCTTATTTCGCACAACCCATCATTAGTATTGGACTTTATAATCTATGGGCGCATTTTACCATCTCAGTAAATCATGTTGCATAATAGATTATCATATACAATGTTAAACGACAAGAACAATATCACACTAGAAACTATTTTAATTTTTGAGAACTACAGTACTGATTTGTAGTGGTAAGTATGTGCTTTATTAATCGGAGCAAGCAAATATTTTTATAGTTAATGTCAAGTTTCATTACAACTGCCAGTCGGAACTAATACAGTATATAAAATAAAACCAGATTACACCCCCAATAGAACTTGATAATTACTGTGAGTATTCAGAGACTATAAACCATTCTATGGTAGCATTAACTCCTATTTTCTATTGGCTAAATTACCGTGATATTATCACTACACAACGGTCTAGCAATTTTTGTTGTCTTACAGTAGGAAAACGCGTTGCTGTCACATATAGTACCTATTAAACAGTTTTATAAAGAGTATGCATGTGAATTCTTATAAGGAATAAAGGATTTTTTCTCGGTGTATGTGTGGATTTTGAAGGGCCATAGGGTATTTGTCAGGTGGAGCTTTCTTTCTCTTGCCAAGCTGCAGTTTCGCTAAAAAAGTTAAAGGCTGTATATCCGGCGTCTTATTAAAATTGATATTATCTTTATCCACACTTTAGTAACTCTGTTAATAAACATTTTTGAGGAACGAATAGCTTCCATCGATAAACATACATAATTAAATTCAATAAACCTACTTTCACTCCCACATACCATCAACCTCGGCGTTAGCTGTTCTAACTAATAAACACAAATCAAAGCAGCTTTGTCTCCCCGAGCAAAAGCTGACTGTTTGATAGCTAAATAAGATTATCAAAGGTTGATACTTGTATCACCTTTGCGAATTGATTTTGTCTTTGATCTTAAGTTATCAGCTTGAGAATATATTTATCTACATAATTAGTTTTAAGTGATATTTTGTACAATATTAGGTATGATATTTTTTTTTACGTAAATAACAGTTTTTCTACAAAAGTTTTAAAAAAATACTTGGAATAGGATCCTTGCTAAATACCGTTCTTATAGCCAAATGCCTAAAACTATTTTTAAAATATTTATCTCGGTTCAAAAAATTCAAATGTACAGGGTGGCCCTTTAGTGTGGCAAAGTACAATAGCTCCGTTACTATTTCAAATACATTAAAAATATTAATACAAAAGTTGAAGGGCAGTAAGTGACTTATAACGTAAAATTATTTTTAACTCTATAGGGTGGCTCAAAAAAGCGGAACAAGAAAAAATGTACTTTTTTCAAATGGAACACCCTGTATATTTTTTCATTTTTAAATTCCATATTAAATTATAATTATTTTTTATTAAATACATTATTAGTCTATACTTTATAGTTTCCGAGATATTTGCTCTTGAAAAGTGACATTTTTGAACTTTGACAGCTTCTAGCTTTCTAACAGTACGTCTTAGAGCAAAACGGCTTACATGTCCCTATCTTTAATTTTTATTATCTTCCCAAAAAAATCAACTTCCGGTTAAACCGGATGTTACTCGAAAGCAGGAAATATAGTTGTTCCGGTTTAACTGGAAGTTGATTTTTTTGGGAAGATAATAAAAATTGAAGATAGAGACATGTAAGCCGTTTTGCTCTAAGACGTACTGTTAGAAAGTTAGAAGCTGTCAAAGTTCAAAAATGTCACTTTTCAAGAGTCAATATCTCGGAAACTATAAAGTATAGACTTATAATGTATTTAATAAAAAATAATTATAATTCTATGTAGAATTTAAAAATGAAAAAATATACAGGGTGTTCCATTTGAAAAAAGTACATTTTTTCTTGTTCCGCTTTTTTGAGCCACCCTATAGAGTTAAAAATAATTTTACGTTATAAGTCACTTACTGCCCTTCAACTTTTGTATTAATATTTTTAATGTATTTGAAATAGTAACGGAGCTATTGTACTTTGCCACACTAAAGGGCCACCCTGTATAAAAACTACTTTAGTATTAGCTGGTATGCTTTAGAAGTTTCTAACATCGGCACTAAATAAATAAATAAATAATGCCTTTATTTTACCAAGAAGAGAAAAAAAATTACAAAACAATAAGAAAAATATTTTTTTTTAAGAATTTCTATAATTTTTTATGGTATTTGCTGCAGCATGGCGCAGTATAGCTGTAAATAGCTACCCTACTGAACCACGCATTACCAGAAATTAAAAAAAAAACTATATACATAGGTTGTTTGGGGAGGAAAGGGCAATATTTTAGGAATGTGTTCAGAGGGTGAAAATAAGAGAAATAAACCCATAATATGTTTTAGTTCGATTCTCAAACAGTTCTGAAATAACAGGTTATAAAGTTTTTGTAAGTTAATTTTTTTTTTATTGATACCCTATTTCGCTTATTTAAAGTACGCCTCAGCGTGTTTAAATCCCACTTTCAAAAACGCGCGTGTTTTAAAGTTACCATGGCAACATCAACAATCCGTGAAACGTGAAGTCTAAATATGTCAACTTTTTAATTATTGATTTGACAGAATTACCTTTTAACGTCAAATAAAATATTTTTTTAAGCAATAGACAACCAATGTCAACGGTGACAACAATGAATCTTATGTGACAGATTGGAAGGTATTTTTTGTTCTCATTTTCATGACAACGACAGGTATATCACATCGCGAATTCGACCATTTCACTTACTTACTAAGTTCTTATTTCCATTTTTTGTAATATAAATACCAATAAAAAAAAATAATGTAAAGTATTCGTGGATAACTGGTCTTTAAAACACTTGCTCTATTTTAAGCACTCCGGCTGCGCCGTCGTGCTTGCAAAATCGCGCGTGTTTTAAAGACCTTATTATCCACTTAGACTTTAATATACTATATTTTTAAAGCGAATAATTGCAGGTACTGCAGTACAAACTAACTTGAAGAGAATTTTCAAAAACCCCTCCACAAACTACAATACATTTTTCGGCACGTTTGTTAATCGTTCGGGTAGCACGTTGGATTGAGTGGGGATTGTTTTTTTATAAAAGCTGCAGCATTGAATATTCGATCGCGGAGTGCTTCTCTCGTTTCCACACGTGTATACTAGCAATTTTATCCATCCCCAAAGGCAATATTCAAGCGGGTTTAAGTCTGGTGACCTCGGTGGCCAAACTTGCGGACCACCTCTGCCAATCCAGCGATTAGGAAAACGATAATTCAAGAAATTTCGCACAGAGAGACTAAAATGAGGTGGGGGCTCCAGTATGTTGAAAGTACATTCGTTGTCGAAGATTTAACTGAACATCATCCAAAATGTGTATCAAATGGTCTTCCAAAAACCGTAAATTTCTTTCTCCAGTAAGACGCCCATCCCTTTTAAATGGACCAAACAACTGGTCGTTGAGCATTCCACACCAGACATTAATACTGAATCGAAAATATGAAGAGACGTGTAAATTTATGCTTGGAGCATGGCGGTAGCCAATTTCAGCAATTTATGTAATTATTTTTCTTTTTCTTTCTGTATATTTTTACTTTGTTAATTTTGTAAACAACAAAAATAAATTTGTATTTGTCTACTTATTTTATTACTCATTAGTTTGGCATATCATGTCATAATATGAATTTAACAAAATTTTAACCTGGAGTTGGTTAGATATATCGTCCCCATATCATTGTGAACTAAACCAAGCCCTACGTTTTTTAATCCTCTTTGATGCAAATAATTTTTGCTCGCACGGTACATAACATCTAAAAGAAGCAGTGTATATTAATTTTACCTCTGAAGCATTTTCATTATTTTTCAGTATGATTCCAAATTCCTTTTAAGAAAACATTTTTCCAGACCGTAATAGCTGCAATAATGTCAAAGTTCAACATACATATAGTTTTGTAGGATATTCAATTATGTGCTTGCCGGTCCAGAAGAACTTTTAATTTAGTTTTTAATTGATATTATAAGAAATACAGCTATTCAATAGGAAAAATTCTATAGGGAAATGGACATTATGCAGTTGGTATTTAAATATATTAGTGATTTACCTAACGAGTGCGCAAAGTGATATTTTTAAATAATAATTGATACCACAGAAGATCGATATTTCCCCATATCTCAACAGCTCCGCTCTGAGATAATGGACTACTTCCGTAAAATTATAGGTTAAGATGAATTTCTTCTTAACAGCAATACGAACAAAAAGCTGTGAAAAAGAAATAACAATTATAAGAGAAAGATGAAGATAGCTTCTAAGAAAAACAATTTACTTTGGGTCTCCTGTCCAACGGAAAATAATATTACCCGAAAAGAAGATGAGAAGATCAACCGAGAGATCAGCATAGCGATTTAGTATACAGTGAAAACGTAGAGGTTGAAACAATTCAAATTCAATTTTTAGAAAGACGTTTTCAATGGGGTAGGGTAAAAATTAAAATTAAGTGAAAAAGCCCATTGGAATCACGACGTCTCTAAGGTGTTAGAGTACATTTTTACCTTCTTCGACTCTGAATAAATTTTAGATTTTAGAAAATCGTCGAAAACATTTCCGGAAATAATTTAAGCATTAGTGACAATTAATCGAAATGATATTTCTGAAAAGGCAAATTTAAAAGAGTTATTACAATGAAATTTACATACATTTATTTTCAACCAATTAGAAGGCTCCTTTTTGTTTACGTCGCTTATAGCAACGAGAGATTATCGCTATAATTTTGTTAGTTCCTATTGACTTAATGAAATTAATAAGTGATAATGTTTCTGTCAAAAATAAAATGCTTTATATCTATTGGCAAAAGTCACTCAGAATAAAATCAAAATACATTTTGTTGCTAACTTATAATTTTTATTGATACCAACCAATTTGCTTTACATATCGAACACTGGGGCTAAAAGAGACACATTAAAAATTTAACTAAACCCATCGGAAATATGTTTTTTTAAGTTTCATTTGAAACTATGTAGACATGTAATTTCAGATGTTATGGTTGAAAACTAATTGACATTTTTAATGTTCCTGACATTGTAGTAATAAACCTTAGTTACTAACAAGTAAAATCAACTTTTATTGTTAAAATATAGTGCGTCATATTTAACTAAACTCATCGGAAATATGTATTTTTAAGTTTCATTTGAAACTATGTAGACATGTAATTTTAGATGTTATGGTTAAAAACGAATTAATGTTTTTAATGTTCCTGAAATGTTAGTAATAAACCTTAGTTACTAACAAATAAAATCAACTTCTATTGTAAAAATACAGTGCGTCATATTAAACTAAACTCATCGGAAATATGTTTTTTAAAGTTTTATTTAAAATTAAAACTATGAAGACATTGGTTTTCAGATAACAAATTTGTTATTTAATGTTTCTCACATTTTAGTAATAAAAATAAGTTACTAACGGCCAAAATCAACTTCATTTCTAAAACTCTTATTAGTTACAATTAACTAAAGCCGCCGGAAATATGTTTTTGTAGCATTTTAGCAAAAAAATGACAATAAGAAAAAACTCCAATTTATGAAATTTTCTTACCGAATCTCCCACGCAGCAGAATTAATTCCCGATAATTTTTTTCTCGGTTTCACTCAGGTTTTTGTTGATAGAAAATTTCCCTCGTCTTCGATTCGGGATAATTTTTTATTTACAAAGACATTCGTGGCTTTGAAAAAAATTATTGGAAATAATTCTGCTGGTAGGGAGATTATAAGTGAATATTTTGAAAAAAAAATTGAAATGAAACATTCACACCAATATTTGTGACCAATCAGTAACCGCCATTTTAAAACGTTGTCTTGGCAACCAGAAAAATTGTCTTCTGGGATCTCTAGGCGTGATTACAGTGGACATTTTTTGACGTTTAAACGACATGTATTTATGACGTAAGTGTGATTTAAAATCACACCTGTATTCACTAATGAAGTTTTAAATTTAATCCATCAAAATATTTACATCTTATAGTCTCCCAGTGGTATTTTCACCGTGTCATTGTTTCAGTACGCCATAATATGTAGTTTTCGCGTTAATTTGATTTTTTTGCAATTAAATCGTTTTACCGATAAATACTTTTACCGGGATGTTGTTACCAAAATAGTTTTAGTTCCACTAAAGCAAACAGTTACTTTCAAAATATTTTTTCTTTAAGACTATAAAGACGAACCAAAAAATATTTACAAGACAACTTAGTTTAGTAATTTATATCACGTATAATCGGAAAAACCCCGTATAATTTTGATAATTATATATATTTGGAACCATACGATAAGCGGCAAGTTGAACATAAAAAAATATCTACAATATATTTTTTTTAAACTAATAAAAAAATATTAAATTTTAACCTATACCCTGTATAAATACAAAAAATATAAATTCTGATAGCTTACCCCAAGCTGTAATCTACAGTCTTAGTTTTTTAATATTAACTTAATGCCGAAAATACAACGACTTAACAAAAAATATTCTATAATTTTTGTCACTAACCCGGTATATAGGTAATCAAAAACTTTAAATTATTTTTATAGTATACCAATAAGTCCTACTTAAGGCACGGTAAACAAAAATCCAGAAAACACAAAACGATTTAATATCATAAAGCACGAAAATATATGTAGTAAAAATTCATATTTTGCCCTGTATCTCAAAAAGAGGTCGGTAGATTTTATTCTAGCCATGGATACTTTTGATCAGAATGACATTCTCTACAACATACTTAAAACTTAGGAAATTTAGCCGAGGAATATTTTCCATAAGAGAAGTGCGGGATTCTTTCAATTTCGAAAATAATTTCCATTCAAAAAATGTTATGTTCAAATAAAATGTTTTTCGAAATTTTTTCGTTTAATAGCAACCATGTATAAAAATTACATAGACTAGTACCTATAACGGTAAAAAAATAGAAATTCTATTAATAATTTTATTTCATTCCAGGCAATAAAATCCACGCTCCACTCAGTATACCATAAAAGGCGCAATTACACCACAGACGTTAGTTTTTATCATTATATACCTTCAGCTGCAATATAAAAAAACCAAAGAGGCAGGGACCAAGAGAAGCACTCGTAATATAAGGTGCAATCCATAAATTAGAAAAACTAGGAAGCAAAACAGTTTCCTTATATGAAAAAACTACGTTTTATGTTGGAGACAAAAAGAAAATTTGAATTTCCGGAGGATATGTAACTATTGCTTCCCCAGCGAATCAGCCATTTACTTTAGGCGAATAAGGGGATTTCGATAAAGCCAAGGTAGGATATGTGTTGTTTATGTGTATGCATGGTAGGATTCCTATTGAATTGTATCTCTTTTATTTAAATAAAACCGAAAATAAGGTTCCGCTAACAGTTATCTTTATTAAAGGCTATCTGATTGCTAACGTACGAGCTTCCCAAGATCTATAAACTAAGAAAGTTGTCTCAGAAAGCAGCATTCGTGTAAGCGTGGGTCTGGTGTTATCATGCGGGTCCAAATAAGGTCACCGATCATATGAATCAATTCGAAAATTCCAGAGCTTATCAAAATGTTGTGAGATTATGTAGGTATCAATATACCCGGAGAAAAGAAACATAGGTTTATTATTTTAACTGTCTCGAAGATAGCCACATATAATATTATTATGTTTGCAAAAATTATGCACATAATAGTACAGGGGTGGCGAACCTTTATGTATTAACTTGCCATTTTTTCTAAAGAAATGTTTAATGAAGCGATAGACGTGCCGTCAAAGTCGTAATATAATAATTTATAGTAAACTTGTGATCGGTGGCGTGCCCAAAATTTTATGCCATAGGTTCGCCATCCCTGTAAATAGTATATCTACTAAATCTATTTATTAAAAGCGACAATAATAAACAGTGTGATTTATTTTAGCAATAAAATTACCTAATCTAAAAATACAATGGAATTTAATCCGATTAACTATTTCAAAAAATAAAAAAGAACAAATGGTAATTTACAAACCAACAAGTAGAAAACAGTAGCAAAAGCACTGGTTATCAATTTAAGGATTTTGTACAAAAAATTGTCCATGAAAGAAAACATAATATAATACCAAAGAATACTAAAAAATGTAAACAAAGAAAACCCTTTATAATTATAGACTAAAAACTTAAAAACTCATCATGACTTAGAAATTCTGAAAAGTCCTCGTCATCTGAGTCGTCCTTGAATGGAGCAATGATCATCGCCGCTACTTCGACATGTATTACTTGTTCTCGATCCCACCAATTTCTTATTAATTTTTCTGTATGGTCCACTGATTCCTTCCAGTACTTCTGCGTAATATGATCCAACGAATCTTGCCAAACTATCTCTACATCACCTACATGTTTTTCATAAAAATATTTTGCCCTAGTCCATATTAATTCTATCGCATTAAACTGGCAATTTTAAGGCGGCAGTCGTAGAACCTCATGGCCATATTCACGCAATATTTCATCTACACCGTATATTTTGGGTGATTTGAGAGACTTTGCCATTGATAAGAGTTCGGATTTTAACATACATATTTGGTAAAGGATTTTGGTTGTGTTTTTCAAGCCACTAATAAATATCACTTTTTCGCCAAGATGAACTGGGTTGTTTATTTAAAATTCTTGAAAGATATGATGCATTGTCTAATATAATTAAAGACGGCTCATCTAAATTTGAGATTAATTGAGCTTTTAGCCATTTTTCAAACATTTCGCAATTCATATTGTCATGATAGTAAGAACTTTTTGATGTGGAAGAAAAAATTAAGCTTGCACCTGGAACATATCCTGTTACAGAACCGGCATGTGAAATAATGAACCGCTTTCCCGTGCCACATCCTTTTTTTCTTTTCACGCTTTTCACAGAATCATCTTACCAAGATTTTGAATCACTTCCATTTGAAAATATCAATGTTTCGTCTAAAAATACTACTTTTCTAAATTTTGATTTGTAATTTTCCGTATACTTTTTTAAAAACTGAATACGCTGAATCACTATCTGTGGCTGCTCACATAAAAATCTCGGGTTAGTCTTTTTTATAGCGAAAACCCAACTTTTTTATTAATTTTGGTAACGATTCAAGTCCGATTTCCAAAACACCTCGAATTTTTAAATTTTCTTTTAAAACTGGAAGAATTACATTGGTTTTTGAACTGTATAAATCATAAAACTCGTTCCGAACTCCCATTATAATATTTTGGCTCAAATCTTTAGTCTTTGGCTTTCTTCGTTTACATTTTTTAGTATTCTTCGGTATTATATTATGCTTTCTTTCATGCACAATTTTCTGCATAGTCCTTAAACTAATTCCCAGTGCTTTTGATACGGTTTCCTGCATATTAGTTGGCGAATTTTCACTTTTTCTTTCATTCTCGAATTAGTTTAACAAATTAAGCACCTTTTTTTTTTGGTTGGGAATGCAAAAAACCAGAAAATTGCTTTTTATCGTTCATATTGTCACATTAAATTAATTGTCAAAGTCACAAAACTGACTTCTTTAAATCAAGACGAAGGTGGCAGGTACAAACTTTTGTGAATCGCTGAAAATTAAATACCTACATATCCTTTTCTCTTATGTCAAAATTGCATAAGTCTGTCATAATTGTCTTACGGATTTTATTTGGAAATTTGGAAGAAAAGAAAAATTGAAAGTATGTCTTTGTTAAATCGTAAGACCCGCACGATAAGACCGGATCCGACTATATTATCTACTTTTATTTACTACAGGACCCTGATGATGGTTTTTAACCGAAACGTGTGGGCGGTAAAATTTATATTTTTTTTAAAATAAGGAGAAGGACGCACTTCGTATATTCATAACTATAAAATTATTTTCCTTATTCAGTTAGCCAAGCAAATTTCTCGCAATGAGAATAGACGCGATGTAATAACAGAGACTTAGATAAATAATTATTTTAAATAACACAATTTAATAAAAATATTTCAAGCACTTTTATTATACGAATAGCTTGTATTTTATTTTTCTTTTGCTTCTTTCGTTAAAATGTAGAAATAGGCTATTATTTTCTAGTTAGACTTTTGTCTTCTTGCCTGAACATGACATATTAAATTTATTTTAAAACTTTGTTGAACAACCAATTATTTAAGAGTTAGTTAAGTAGTTTAAAAGTTTCTACATACTTAATTAGGCATCGGCGCAAGTTTTAACGACCTTGACACTTCAAGTTTAAGGAGTCCTAAGAAGTTGTAGGAGAAAAGTAATTAATAAATACTTTAATCTCCAGAATTTTATCATTTTCAGTTGTCACTATAACAGAACGAAAATACAACTTTAAATATAAGTTACATTAAAATGGTTAGAAAATACTCTACTATACTAAATGACCTTTAGAATTAAACTTAAATAACTCATTACAATTTTATTGTCCACCTCGCAACAAGATTATTTTTAAATCCTCTATAGAGCCTACCAAGAAGAAAAACAAACAGCAACTAATCGTTATTGGTGTCCTAATTTAGACAGTAATAATTCTAGTTAAATAGTTTACATATAAACCTACTTTACCTATAATCACAATGGGTTGACTTTAGTTAATATTCTTACCCTTTAGTGAAATATAAATCAACTACTTAATAATATATATTCCAAACATGCACTACTCTCACGCAAATTCAACAAAAAACAGATTTCATGAGTACATTGGTTGCATTTCGAACGTCAACGATTCATGTTAGAAACCGTGTATGCATAACAATGCAAAAATTAAGAGCAAAAAACGGCAGAACAACTCGTAAGGTATGATTGGAAAGCACTAGCGACTAACTCTAAGGCTACTGCAATTAAATTGTTATAGTTGCAGCTAGTTATTACACAGGGTGTCCGGTAAGTATATGGCAAACTCTGGGGGAGCGTATAGAGGAGGTCAAAATAACCCTACTTTGTCATATAAAAAAACCTAAAGTGCCTCTTAACGGAGATACAGGGCCCCAAAGAGGTACCCAGCGACTTACCTTTTCGGCTCTAACTTTTGAACCGACACGTATAATTTAATGCAATTTTAGTATTTTGTGTAGGCCATAGAGACTCATAACACCGTACTACCCTACGAGTAGATGTTTTACATATTCAGGGAAGTCAGGAACGGACTTGCCACCACACTTGTGCCAAAATTTTGACAGGTGTCATTTTACAGAGCTAAAAACTGTTTTTTGAATACTTTAGTTATTTTTATTTAAAAAAGGTACTCTACATTTGTCTCGATGGAACTAGCGGTTTTCGAGATAAATAAGGTTTTTGTATATCACGGTTAAGCATTGATTCGAATTTTATTTAATATTCAAGTTTATTAACATAAGCTATTTGAACACAATAACTAACTAAATAACTTTAAGATTAATACTACGCATTAAAATAATTAAATAAATTATTACATCTCATTAATGCTCATATGCATCTAACTTATGGACAAGCACTCGGTAATTGTGTGGAGGCAAGAAGAATTTATTCTGATACATTTCTAAATCGGCGTTTACCGCATCGAAAAGCTTTGAAAGGGTCGATCGTAGCTTAAGAGAAACAGGTAAAGTTAAATTATGAAAAGCACGGAACTTTTTGACATGTAATCAGTTAAACGCAAGAATGTTAAAAATGTAAGTAAATATTGGCCCAACGAGTGTGGTGGCAAGTCCGTTCCTGACTTCCCTGACTATGAAAAACATCTAATGTAGTACGGTTTTATGAGTCCCTATGGCCTACATAAAATACTAAAATTGCATTAAATTATACGTGTCAGTTCAAAAGTTAGAGCCGAAAAGGTAAGTCGCTGGGTACCACTTTGGAGCCCTGTATCTCTGTTAAGGGGCACTTTAGGTTTTTTTTTATATGACAAAGTAGAATTATTTTGACCTCTCCTATACCTACGCTCCCGAGAGTATGCCATATATACTTACCGGACACCCTGTATAACTGTTTTATTATACAGGGTGTCCCGAAATTAGCTGACAATATTTTAAGGGGATAAAGTACATTAAAAAATAAGACTAAGACCTTCTATTAATATACCTCCAAAAACGCTTCGCTATGGGGCTAGAGCCCCCCGAATTGGAGCTATGACAAGCAGTTTTTTTACAATATCTCAGAAACCGATTAGGGTATCAAAACAAAATTTGATACATATTTTACCCATGACAAGACGCAATAAACGGTTTAATTAGCTTAACTGTATTTCTTCCAGTGGCGTCCCACTGGGTAGGTTGTTGTGATAATATTGCCCTAAGTTTTTTATTTGTAGGATTTTTTAACTTCAGGTAAAATTTTTAGAAGCCTTAAAGTCTTTTGTTGGAAAAATGTACTCTTGTTTCATTGCGGTAGGATTCACCACTTTCCAGTAAAATCGATTTTAAAATTTTCTGTTTTTTGAAATCCGTTGAAAAGGCTAAGGTTTTTTTTGCATATCTCAGCAAACACTTAATATTAAAACATGAAATTTATTAGAAGTTCTACTAGCGACAAGGCATATTTATTAAAGGATGTTACTTTAAAATATTTTTCCAGTAACGTCGCACGGGGTGGAGGCTTAAGTAAATATTACCATTATGTTTTTTTTAATTTCATAGTTTTACTGTATTTTTTTTTAATTTTAAATTTTTTGTTAATAAAACGTTCTATTATTTGACAGAATGTAACGTTTTCAAATTAAACATATTTTCAGATTACCTACCTTCTTTTTTAAATATTTATTTTCATGGAGATTTCAAGAGAGTTTTAAAATAAAACAAAAAAGAATAACAACTTGCAAATCAAATTTGATTGGGAACCACACGGGAAACTAATTCTTAAGCTTAAGCAAGCGTTCAAAATGATTTCCATTTTGTTGGATGCACAATCTAGACCTGCGTGTTATATTTTGTGAGGCAGGGAGAATTTGAAAATTATATGCAAAAAAAAACCTTAGCCTTTTCAACGGGTTTCAAAAAACTGAAAATTTGAAAATCGATTTTACTGGAAAATGGTGAATCCTACCGAAATGAAACAAGAGTACCTTTTTTTAACAAAAGACTTCAAGGCTTCTAAAAAGTGCATCTGAAGTAAAAAAATCCTACAAATAAAAAACTTAGGGCAATATTATCCCAACTACCTACCCAGTGAGACGCCACTGGAAGAAATACAGTTAAGCTAATTAAACCGTTTATTGCGTCTTGTCATGGGTAAAATATGTATCAAATTTTGTTTCGATACCCTAATCGGTTTCTGAGATATTGTGAAAAAACTGCTTATCATAGCTCCAATTTAGGGGGCTCTAGCCCCATAACGAAGCGTTTTTGAAGGTATATTAATAGAAGGTTTTAGTCTTATTATTGGAAGTACTTTATCTCCTTAAAATATTGTCAGCTAATTTCGGGACACCCTGTATAGAACAAACCTAGTGCAGCCATACTTTATTAAGAAGCTTTGCTTTGTTTTCTTTAAGAAAGTAGTGTAAAGTTTATAAATTCCTTTAGGTATTACAAAACGTACCCAAACATTACTCAATATGAAAAGCTTGCTTAATTTACTTCGTTTATAAAGTTTTGACAGGTATTGTTAATCAAAGAATATTGCGGAAAAATGCCGAAAAAACGTGTGGAAATAAAATAATTCTTTTTTTATTTTGGTAATTATTATTACTTTTCATTAAAATTACATTTTGTGTTACAACAATTTTAAAATGGACGTTACTGATCAATATATTTATTAAAAATGAATTGTTGTATCCGTGATCACAGTTTGACAGTGCGGCACTGAATTTTATACACCTGTATTTGCCCTTTTTATAATGCCGCTTTCTAGTTAAAGTAAAGTTGTTTTTTTCACGACACTGAAATACTTTAAAATTTATAATATACTAGTGGTATAGATGTGAGTGTTTGACTCTCTTTAAAACTCCAATTCTACTGGAAAAACTCAACGTTATAGTTATCATATTTCTATAATTTAAAAAGATATTTAACCCTAAGAAATGGTTGTTTGGTTTGTATGTTTGTACATGCGTACACACTGACTACTATATACAGATAAAATGTTGACCTCTATACGTTCTTTCAATTTCAATAATCAATTTTCCATGTTTGAAAACCCCACACGGGAAATAATATAGAATCGAGCGACACGATCTTTTTTTATCGTCAAAACATTGACTTAAAATTTGACTTTTAAATCTACAAAAGAAGTCAGGAATGTCACAAATAATGTCCCTTTGCGACGTTAAAGGATAATGAATCTGGTTAATATACAGGGTGTTTCTTTAAAAAAATTAAAATGGCTATATTCTCTATACTAAAGAAGATATTAACACAGTGGCGGTTTCTCCACAGGAGCACAGGAGTACGTGCACCCCCATACTCCATAAAGAAAAAAAGAGGTTCATTTAAATTTATCTTCTTATATATGATACCGTAATATAAGTTAGAATCCTTCTATTGTAACGTACCGTCAAACAATCCAACGAAACATGGTGCTCTCGTCAAGCCGGTTGTCAAGAGCGACGGTGTGGCGCGTAGGAATTCTAAAGTCGCACGTGCGTTAAAGTAGGTGGGATTTCTGCCGTTTCTCTATGCATCATGTACTAGCAAGTGTGGCGGGGGAAAGCGCGATCCTAATAGGAAAACTCGCACAATTTAAATGAGCGCCGTTGAGTTCATTGCGTGTTAATTGCTGTAGGAATTTATTATTTGCAGTTTTCCTTTATATTTTTGTTATTATTTTGGGGGTAGTAAAGACTTATTTTAATAAAAATTAACAGTTTTAATGCCAAAACGACTATGAATGTGGAATATTTGAGAAGTAATATAATACAGGTAGGTATTCCAAACTTTAATGAAGCTGATATTGATAAGTTGCCTGCAAATAAATAATGGACTTAACTTTTAAACAATGTACACACTAATGAAAAATTAATTGGCCTTTTTTATCTTATTTCATTTTCAATAAAATAATTAGGTACCTAATTATAAATTTTTAAAATATTTACTAAAAATTATGTACCAAATTTGGGCGTGGTCTTACAACATTTTCGCCTGCAGCGGGCTTTTAGTGCACCCCCCTTATTTAACAAGTAACAAGCCGCCACTGTATGAAAACCCCAAATTTATTATATAGCAGTACCCCACTTGTGACATCTCGCTTGGAAAGATTATCAAAAATGCTTTTTAGCGATACTGATATCAAAATAAATGATATTCAAGTACGAAATATTAGCAAGATTGTTCATTATTTACGATTATTTTCTAATTTTTCCTGCCCAATTTTGAAAATATAATTTTAAAACATTAAATTTTCTCTTTTAGTAACGTTTCGTACTTAACTCTTATTAATTTTGGTATGCTGAAAAGCAATTTTGATAAGCTTTCCAGAGAGGTGTCTCCGAGAGTGGTAGTGCCGTTTCAGATTTTAAAGTTGAAGAGGGTAGTACCTCGGGGGTGGTCAGGCCCCTCTTATCCATTGGCCCTCTGGGCAAGTGCCAGGGCCCTGTGATCGATGGGGCCCCCTAGTTCTTGGCAGATCACCAACCGATAAATATATTTATTTTGCGAAAATCAAACTATAATTATTACTGACTATAATACCTGTACTTACCTATTAGCTTTTTTGGTATTCTATTGAACAAGACGCCTACCAATGGCAATTCTGTCTGGCTACCGACTTAGGTGATTCCCCTAAATTCTTTTTCAGTTTTATGTTGAATAAATCTAGAATTTTGTTTATCTATTCGTTCGCCTATTTTAATAAAATAGTCTTATTTTATAGTCATTATCCTAAAGTGCATGCTCAGAGCCTCTAATAAATTAAAGACGTCCCTGGTGGTAGGTGAGGGTGGTCTGCAAAATATATCGTTTTTATCCCCCCCTCCCTTTGTTGTACAAATAGTATTTTTTGGTAACCAGGTGTTTTATTCCGTTAGTATTAAAATGTTTTATTTTATCTACAAAAAAATAAGGAGCCATATGTTTCTAATCATTTTACCAATAATTTTCGTAACACGACGTAATTTTGTTAGACTCAAGAGCTTTAAAGCAAATTACTTCTGGTTCATTTCGCTCATTAAGGTAATGCGTCGCTGTATCGTTGTAATTGATTTACATCCCGCAGAGCATTCAATCAGATCAATAAAGGGAACTTATCGATTTAAAACCTCGTATAAAACCAGTAACTTGTAACTTTCTCTAATATAAATTTTAAAATATAAACATTGTATTAAAACAATAGCGTTAAAGCTGTTAATACTTTCGTTATGGGTAAATTTTCCGGCAGTTTTCTGCTTTACTAGCAGTTTACACCTCAAATACAAAAAATGAAAGCTTCTAGAAATTTTATTCGACTTTAAACCAAATCGATAGCGCTTTTGAAGAAAGCTTGTTGAACATTTGTAATCTATAAATATTTTATCCAAGATCAAGTGAACAATATCGTTTAAAAAAACGAGAATCCTATACTTTACATTAAGTATGGGAGTGGAGAACGATTGACGTAAAAACAGGGGTTCTACTCGAGCAAGAAGTTAATTCCCAAAGAATTTAATTTGTTTATTTTATCAATAATTATTATTTCCGTTAGGTCTTTTGCGGTTGTAAATGGAAGAGTAAAGTCTTTATTTTTGGGAAAATGTGTTATGTTATGCTTGATCTCTCTAAAACTGTTAAATGAATTGTGATTTTTTTTTTATCAGTTGATCCAGGAGATCATTTAAGAATAAACTGGGTTTTGTAAGAAATTATTTTCATGCTGCAGGGACTTTTGATCATAGTATTAACTTAATTTTGTTTTTTAATTGTACTAACGTGTTGTGTGGGTATAATGTATTACATTCTTTTGCTTATGCTTATCCGGGACTGATCTTATTGGTGCAGCTGATATAGCGATAGCTGAGTATATCTTAGTGTGTGCATTAAATAAAATATTTTTATTTCATAAAAATAATTATTTTTTACTTTTTCACACACACATTCGTGCACATTTTACGGTACATAATTATTAGCAACCGTTAATATTCCGCTGACATTTGTTAATATGCACGATAATTCATTTGCATACCTAGTTTGAAAAATTCACAAGGGAAACAACTGGAAATAAAATGGAAATAACCTTAGCTACAGTAGTTTTGTATCGAACCGTAAGCGTCAAAGCGTCTAATTTGACTTTTAAATACACAAATGTAAAGTAAGGAAAATTACAATTACTTTTCATAGTAGGTATATTAAATATCTGAATAACACCATTATTAGAATTTAAAAATATCGTTAAGAAAAGAAATTGTAATTCACCGAAATAATACCATGCGAACAAAAATTATTTGCATCAAAGAGGGCTTGGATTAAAAAACGTAGGGTTTGGTTTAGATCACAATGATATGGGGACGATATATCTAACCAAGTCTAGGTTAACATTTTGCCAAATTCATATTATGACATGATATACCAAACTAACGAATAATAAAATAAGTAGACAAATACACATTTATTTTTGTAACAAAGTAAGAATATACAAAAGGAAAAAGAAAAATAATTACATAAATTGCTGAAATTGGCCACCGCCATGCTCCAAGCATAAATTCACACGTCTTTTCTTGTTTTCGAAAGTGTTGACCAGCGTCTCTGGAGAAATGTTACCACATTGTGTTGTATAGAACCAGTTTCCATAAACACAGCCACGGTTCTTTTCAGGAAATGATAAAAATCCCCAGCAATAAAAGCAACGTTAGGAAAATGTTCGTGAAAATCGTCCACGCATAAACCCGGATTGTATTGCCACTCACCATTTACTCTAACCCCGTTTCAAAAATACGCGTCAACCATGAATGTTTTGTGCTATTCCGTAAAGCCCATTGTGTGAATTGTTCAAAAAATTGGAAAAATTAGCGATGAATCAAATTACTTGTAACGACTGTCAAAGATGACGGAATAACTGATTGATTGTTAATTCAGGTAGTTACTGACACCCAACATGTATTAAGCTCTACGGCTAAGCATTACGTCCTTAGATGCAAGGCTCTCTTTGATGCAAATAATTTTTGTTCGCACGGTATTATTATTGAATAAGTATCGTAGGTTACGAAATCGAAAAACTATTAGCCAATACAAACGGCGCGTCTTAATGGTGGCTGTGGGCAAAAGAGCATTGAGCCACTCGTTGAACGCCACCAGCAATGTCAATAGTATGGTCGGGTGTATCAAGTACACGCCATTTTTGACACATCGTTGGATTGCCTAATTGATTTTAATGTAACAACTTGTTTGCTTTCAATCAATGGTGTAATTCTGGCTAGACCCCTTTTGTTTATTTTTAAGCTGTGGTTGTCCACCGGTTGTTTGCCGTTTTGTTGGAAGTCAAGTTTCATTGTATCCATTCAAATTGTTTTCTCGTATCAGCTCTTCCCAAGATTCTGAATTATTGCAATTGAATTTGATCAACCTCATGAACTGGTGGAAATTGAATGGAATTGAACTTAATGCTTCAAAATGTGTTGCTGTTCTCTAATTCTCGCACTCTACCTACATACCAATATGTTATTGGGCAGGATGCACTGAAACTTGTGGATTGTGTGGTTGATTTGGGGATAGTATTGGATCGCTCTCTTGGTTTCGTGCCACATATTAGAAATATTAAGAGGAAGGCACTAAAAATGTTAGGGTTCATAAAGAGATCTTCGAGAGATTTTATCAGTTCACAATCCTTTAAGTATCTATACTGTTCTTTGGTAAGACCCAATCTGGAGTATGCATCCTTAGTATGGAGTCCATTTTATGCAACACATGTAAATAGTTTCGAAACTATCCAGCACAAGTTTCTTAGATATTCAGCATTTAGAGTCCCAGATGGTTATGTAATGTCTTATCCTGAACTTGAGTCTGTTTTGGGGCTGGTTTCACTTGAGGTTCGCCGTAAGAGGCATGATTTGAAATTATTATACAATATCTTAAACAATGTTTACCATTGTCCGGATCTGTTGGTGAAGATTCCACTTTTTGTTCCACCCAGAACCACACGTTCTAATTTTACTTTCTATCAGCCATTTAATCGTACAAATTATGCTTTAAACTCTTTTCTGCAGAGGTCTATCAGGTTGGCTAACTATTATTCTAACGATTTGGACTTTTTTCATCTGCTTCAAGTTTTTATATGAACCTACGTCTGGTTACCTACTATTAAGTTGCTCTCTACTGATTTTTCTTTAGTTTGAATTTATGCTTATCTTTTTCTACACTGTGATATTTTGTTATTGGTGTTAATACAATTGGTAATTTTGAGTTTGTTAATTTTATTGTATTTACCTATGTTAAAATATGCATTATTTGCCAATTATTGCAATTTTAAAAAATGGGCTAAGCTCGTTAATAAATAAATAAATAAGTAATTTAGTATTACCACACGAATGTTCAAAATATCAGAATATCAGGCAGTCCAAGGACCGTAAACCAGGGTCGAGTAAAATTTTCAAAGCATGATTTTAAGAATCAGCTTTGTCTATGGTAGTTTTTGCTATGAGGACATATTATTAGTTAAATGTACTATATTTTGAGCAGCTGAAGCTGATGGGAAATTAATATATGCTTCCAGCATTATAGAACAGTAAATAAGTAGGTACACAGAAAGATGGGGGTACTAGGGGGGATTAGTAGAATTTCGAAGTAAGTCTATAACTTAGGACATAAACAAATAATAAAATCTAACCGAAGTGTTTCAAATCATGATTTTCCATTTTCTTGGCTATTTATTTAAACGCAAAGCAATTTTCTGAGGCTCAAGAGCCTACACGAAAAATTGCTTCTGGTTCGTTACATCAGTCATTAATGTAATGTATCGTTTCAATTGATTTACTTCCCGCAGACCATTTAATCAAATCAATATAGGGCTTTTCCTTAAAGGAAGTTGAACTTAGGTACGTGTCATCTATAAGCGACAGGGTGCCAGTGGCGGATCCAGAACTTCACTAAGGGGGGGGGGCACATGACCTAAATAGTTTTAAGAAGTTAATACAGTAATACAAAAAAATGTTACTCCAAAGCAAGTGTATTTATTTATTAGGCAAGAGAGAACTTAGCAGTAGTAACATGTCTTATTTAGCAAAAAGCTACAATTAAATATTTTTTTAACAACATATTTTATAGATTTATTTTTAATTTTAAAACGGATCCTTCTTTTAACGAAAACAGCCAGAAAAGTTTAACATTTGGCAAATTGTATCAAATATTACGTATCGTTTTGTTGTTTAATTAAATGTAACTTTAAAGTTTTTTTAAATAGTTTTAATGATATTTGAGATTTAATAGAATTTTCCAAATTATTATATTCTATCAAACCTTTATGAACTTATAAGCTAATGTTTTAGACACTCTATCCACGAAAAAAGTTTTATTAGTTCTTGTTTTATAATTATGATGGTCATGGTCATTAAAAGAACAAAAAATTTTTTAACAATCAGGCAATAAATTATTTTCTATTGTATGTATAAAGATACATACTAAATAAAAAATTAAATTTCTGACATTCAACCAATCTAAATTTTTTAACATTAAATTTATTTTTGTGTATTTGTCAGAATTTAAAATAATTCGCATTGACTTATTTTGTAAAATTTGTAATTTGTCAAATATTTCCTCACTAGCACTATATAAAATGGAAAAACAATAAAGAAAATGTGGTGATATAATAGTATTAAATACAGTTTTTTTAGACAACAAACTTAAATTGGAACTGATTCTTTTAAAATAACCTACTTTTCCGGCAATCTTCGATATGATACTTTCAAAATAATTAAATTTTTAAAATTCTGAGTCAATAATTATCCCTAAATATTTAAAACTGTTTACTAATTCCAATTTTTCACCATCAATTACAACATTTATATTTTGACAATTTAAATTATTACCCATAACCATACATTTAGTTTTTTAAATATTTAATTTTAATTTATTTACCTTTAGCCAATTTAATAACATATTTATCTCAGAATTTGGAGTATTTAGACCATCAAAAATAATTAAAACATTAATGTAATTTATTACCTGAAAAGTAAAAAAAAAGTAAGTTGTGATAACTTTATACAAAATCATGTTTCCAGTATTGAGTTGGTGATAATTCGAAAAGTGGTGCAATATAAGCAACAGTACCCTACAAACTAACATGCACAATGAACATGTCCGTTCTTATGACATTTTATCATGTGCAAAGAAGTGGAAATTTAATTCAGAGCAATCACTTTATTTTGTTATTTTCATTCGAATGCTACAAGCAATTAAAATTTCGATGAAAATGCCAATAGGCACCACCTTTTGTAAATATATTGGAAAATTGATGTAAAAGTAGAGCAAGCAGTAACTTTGACAAGTATAAATAAGTGCTAAACGTGGGTAAATATAATTATATATTGATATGAATATGACAAAAAAAATTAAAAATGAGTAGAGATACTCCGGCATTTTGTTACTCATACTAAAAACCGAATGGTAATTAAATGGTCGAGAACATTTTACAAATAATCGCTTATAAATAGAAAACTTGACCAGTTAGGTATTGATATGATAAACACAAATAAAGGGACAAGTACGTTTTCAAATTAGTGATAATAGACATAATAGTTACATTTAAAAAAAAATACTCATGGTCACCTTTTCAAGTAACTAAATTAACTGTATTTTTACATCGCAACTAAGATTTGGGTATAGGGTTGAAAGTTGAAAGCCCTCTAGTATTAATTACCTTTCCACCCAATTTCACGGTTTGTAAATTTCAGTATTAAAAAATATCAAATTTTTTTTTGGTTAACGTTTTCTGTCAAAAAAATGCAATTTAATCAATCGTTTAGCAGCGATAAGATAAAAGGTATAGAATAATGTTAAAGAAAGCTGTTAGGGAATTAATAGGAGGTTCGAAAATAAAATAAAATACAGAGTGTTTCATTCAAAATATCGAAGTTGATACTAATTTTTGGTAGAAGTGGCAACACTGTATCCTCAAAAATATTTTAGATAAATAGAGCATATCCGTTTATGTCAATTACCAAATTTTTAGAACGATTCGTCGTTAGCTAGTTCGTCAGATACGTCTTAAGTACCATGTGAATCACCCCGTATAATATGTCAGCATCAGCAATCAATGGAATGTATGTTTATTAATGACTTTAAAAGAGGGAAGCTTAGAGAGTTAGCAGTTAGCTAGGCATTGTGTACTATGAAAGCCAACAAATATAGTATAATATCTGAATTTTAATAAACAAATATACAGGGTGTTATTTAACTGTGGCCAAACTCCAAGGGGTGCTTCTTTAAGTGATTTTAAGAAGAAAAGTTCATATAAACACGGGTCCGAAAATGCATAGTTTTTACGATACAGGGTGTCAATTTTTAAAACAAATCAGGTGTTCGTAAATATTTCAATACTCTTTTATTCGATTTTGTTGAAATTTGGCAATTCTGTTTGTAATAACAAGAGGATAATTTAGCCTCAATTAGATTAAGAATATTAAGTCCAGTGGCGTTCCGGAAGACAGTCCGTCCGACAGACAGTTTTGAGAAAAAAATTGCGCGCCACAGAATTTTAAAAAAATTATGTATGGCCCATGTTTATATGAACTTTTCTTCTTAAAATCACTTAAGGTAGAATTCTCAACGTCGTTCAATTTATTGCCAACCGATAACCTATTTCGCTTTGTTTTTTAGGTTTATTATTTTATAAACTAACATTTAAATAAAATCACTATCGTCGGCACATTACTTTAGTAATATCTGATATATTGCAAAAATATCAATTTATTTCATTGCCAATTTTGGGAGAATTGTATAGTGAAAGAACATTGACAATAATGTTAAAAAAAAACTTACCCGATATTTTTCGCTATACAATTCTCCTAAAATAAGTTATGAAATTCCTTAATATTTATTAAATATGTCTATTATTACCTATAGAATATCAAGTCGATACTGATTTTATTTAAATTTTGCGTAAAAGCTAGAAAACATAAATAAATCTACGCGAAATAGGTTATAGGTTTGCAAGCATGTTGATACTTCCACCTTAAAGAGGCAACTCTCGGAGTTTGGCCACATACTTAAATAACACCCTGTATATTAAAATATATTCAATAGCTTTAGCTTTTTCAATGAAATGATATAAATCCATGACGCAAGTTGGAAATTTCCAACAGCTAAAATGGACCGTTAAGTTCAAGCAATTTCAAACTTCAGCATCAAAATAGCCTAAATTAAAAAATAATTATTCATTATCCATTTCAGTAATTTTGTTTTAATTTCTGGAACTTTTTCAAATTAAAACTTTATTTAATTAATTATTTTTTAGACAATATAATGGTTATGTCGAAATATGTTATGGTCACCAGACTTTGTAATACAGTAAAGACTTGGTTGTACATGGTATGTCTAATAAATATTAGAAAAAATATATTGTATTTTGGTTTATCTTAATCTTAACATAGTATAAAACAAAGTCGCTATCGCCCGCCTGTCCCTATATTCCTATATGTGCTTAAATCTTTAAAACTACGCAACGGATTTTGAAGCGGTTTTTTTTAATAGATAGAGTGATTCAAGAGGAAGGTTTTTATGTATAACTAGCGACCCGCCCCGGCTTCGCACGGGTGCAATTTCAGAAAGTGGCATGCCGGGTACTAATATATCGGGTTTGTTCGGGTTTGTATTTATACCAGCGGGTTGCAACGCATGCCGGGTACACGCTAGTAAGTTATAAAATAATATATTTAAACACAAAATAAAATTAAAAATGTTTTTAAAATTGAAAAAGTTTTATGCCTTTTTCAGATATAATATATTTAATGTAGACACGAAAAGAAACTTCATAGAATAAAATATTAATACTTTTACACCAAAATACAATTTTTATTTATCTTTCACAAGTCTTTCGATTTTTGTTATGCAATTGATTTTATTGATGATAAAATGGCGTCCTTAATAATTATTTAACACATTTTATTGCCATATTTTAAATTTTTACACATGCAGTCTTCATTTAAAAAAATGATATACAGTGTCACCAGTAAAGTCCGCATCATATGGGATTTTTTTTTATTAATAGCTTTATATAAAATTTGACTTTGGCATCAAGTTTTGCTTCGATCGAGATGAAAATTAAGCAAAAAAATAGTAGTCACGTGAATCGCTTTATCTGCTAAATTTTAATTTTTTTCAAAAAATAATTCAAAAGTGGGGTTATTTCTAAAAATATCGAAAAAAGTTATTAGAAAAGTTTTTTTAAATGCAGTTTCTAGCCCACATGCAAAATTTCAATTGCATAAGATAATTTTGATTTTTTACCTATATTTTGTAAATTGCACCACTTTTGCAAAATAAGACTCAACGCAACCTACATAAAACTTTTCTACAAAATCAAAATTGGGCTATTAAAATTTGGTCGCATGTGATGCAAAGTTTATTTGTTTTGGACCCTGTATAAGGTAACTTCATAAAATAAGTATTTTTGAAAACGTAGTTTGTGTCTGAAAGTAATACATCTTAATATAAAGACAAAAAAGAACACAGTGTTATCAGTAAAGTGTTCATTAAGTGAAAAATAAATTTTAGTTTAACTTAACGTAAAGTTTATTTATTTTCAACGATTTAATTTAAAACCCCTTTACTTTATTTTTATTTTTTTTACTCTCAGGCACAAACTACGTTTTCAAAAAATACTTATTTTATGAAGTTATCTTATACAGGGTCAAAAACAAATGTACCTACTTTGCATCACATGCGACCAAATTTTAATAGCCCAATTTTGATTTTGTAGAAAAACAAACATTTAATACGGCGCTACTTTAAAGAAAATGTATCTGAAATTAAGCCTTGTCAAAACTGAGAAGTTCTATGTAGGTTGCGTTGAGTCTTATTTTGCAAAAGTGGTGCAATTTAGAAAATATAGGTAAAAAATCAAAATTATCTTATGCAGCTGAAATTTTGCATGTGGGCTAGAAACTGCATTTTAGAAAACTTTTTTCAATAACTTTTTTTGATATTTTCAGAAATAACTCCACTTTTGAATTATTTTTTTGAAAAAATTAAAATTTGACAGATAATGCAAATCACGTGACTACTATTTTTTTGCTTAATTGTCATCTCGATCGAAGCAGAACTTGATGCCAAAGTCAAATTTTGAATAAAGCTATTAATAAAAAAAAATTCCATATGATGCGGACTTCACTGGTCACACTGTATTTATAATATAATATTTTTATGTTTTATGGATATATTGAATAACGATATTTAAAAAATAAAATATCGATAATTTTAAGTTTATGATTTCTTAATTTTATAGTATGTTCATTTTAGGAATGTAATCAATGCAACACTGCTGCCGATTATTGCTGTTCTTATGTCAATGTCATTAAGACTGTGCATTAGATTAAACTCTTTTTTAGCAATATCTGTATACTGTATACCAAAAAAATTATTTCCCATTATAAACCTTAAAGTTCAGAGGTTTATAAAAAAAACAATGGTAAAAGTTGAGGATTCATCTGCTAATAGGTCTGACCTTTTACGAAAATCAGTTTGTTTTATCCGCTGTTTCACATTTTTAAAAATATTATAATTAAAAAACTTTTTTAATTTAGAAATAAGATATTTAAATTGAAAAAGGCGATTAACAATGCGGGAGAGCCGAGTGGTTGTCCCAATAAAATTATTTATCGGTAAAATGATTTAGTATATTAAAACAATGCCACGGTCAAAACACAATTGGGATACTAATATCGGTTTGGATATGGATTTGAATCACACAATTAATTTTAATCATAAGCTTTGTCTGTCATACACAATCAACGTGTATGATTAGTATTGATTAGTTAATTAGTTTAAAATCTTGACATACTCGTAAAAATACCATTTTAACATCTTCGTTTTAGAAGTGATTTTTTCTTTTTCCCCAGGTTTATTTGGTGGTTTTGGACCCTTTTAATTGACTTTTCCACATACTCTGTATGTTTTAATCAATTTCTATTTTTCTTCACATTATGTCATTTCGACACACCAATTTTTAATTCCATAAAAGCTCCATTAAAGTTTTATACCACTTATCTTTTCTCATCAGCCATACATTTTTCTGTCTCCTGATGATGAACGTTTCTGCGTTCGAAACATGTAGAGACCTCTGAGCAAAAATTTCTTGTTCTATTAAATTTTGTGGTGTATTTTTTGAGTTTTTTCTTTCCTTTCCAAATAAATATATCTTGAAATAAATTCAATAGGTTGAGAGGTTTTCGAGTAAATGGTATGAATGAGTGTTGCAAGTAAAAACGATGGTAGACTCTTAATCATGTTTTGAAACAAATAACCATGGATCACACCCGAAAATAATTGTTTTCTCTCAGAATAAAGTTTTCAATTAAGCTAATTTTACAACTTTTTTTTTATCCATGGCAGCGAACGATATCTTTATTTGAGCTCTCATAAAACTGAAAGTTTTGGGAAAACGTTCTCGCGAAATAACGAATGGGGTATAGGAAAAAAAATGACTCTTATTTTAATGGCAGCTTAATAAATATCCAAATTCATTCAACTTTAAAAATATAATTATTTATCAAATAACAATAATTTAATTATAATAAGGTAATTAGTTTATAAGGGTATGTAAATAAAAACATTAATAAATATTATGTTTAGGTAGTCGTCGGGGGTATGAAATATAATTAACTATGATATATACCGGGTGTTTCTCAAAAGACGTTTACTCCTCCTATAACTTTTTTATATTTATAGATATTAAAATAAAAATTTTAGATTATGCATAAGAGATGAGTCTGCATTTATTGGCATACTTTTCAATATGTTAGCACTTCCGGTTTCCGGTTGACAATAGCATAGGAGTGTATGGTATCAAATGGTTGGAAAAAAATGGTCGTTTTAAATATCCTAGTGAACTACCCTCGTTCCACTTGGAAAAATGAAGTAAACGTCAAGAAAACAAAATTTAATTTTTTAAGCGCTTGTGAAACCTAGAAAGTCAATTATTATGACATAATTTTAATTTTCATTATAGTTCTTGACTATAAATTAACAGATTTAATTAGTTTGTAGCACTCTAGATTGAAAATAAAAAAATAAATATAAAAATGTTATAACACGTCAAAAAATGACAAGTGAGGTATCATTTCACTCATAATGTTATGCTGGATCCCAATAAGTAAAAATATACAAGATGTCCCATTTAAAATACCAAAGTCAAGGTCACTTCCGGTCAAACCGGAAGTGCAAACAAATTGAAAATTATGCCAATAAATGCAGACTCATCTCTTAGGCATAATCTCAAAATTTTATTTTAATATCTATAAATACAAAAAAGTTATAGGGGTGAACGTCTTTTGAGAAACACCCGGTATACAGGGTATTATTTAAATGATTTATATTTAAACACGTAAATCCCAAAAATCCAAGACGAGCACAAAATGAACGCATTAATAAAGAAACAAATCGTTATAATTTTAATTTACTATTGAAACTTTAATAGTATATTATTTAACGAGCGTATAATGTAGGCCATAGTAAAACGAGGATGAAGTTTACGGCACGAGCCAAAGGCGAGTGTTGTCAATCATCCGAGTGTATTATGGTTCATTAGACGCGAGTCAAATACAAAATATTTTATCTAAAACCATCCATTTATACAGTGCCTGAAAAAAAGTTGAGTTCATATGGGAAATATAATAATTACACTTGTTGTTTTATGATAATTACACTTGTATTATGGATAGCATAATGCTCTTATTATCAGAAAAAAAGTTGAGTTCATATGGGAAATATAATAATTACACTTGTTGTTTTATGATAATTTTACTTGTTGTATTATGGATAGCATAATGCTCTTATTATCAGAAGTATTATGCACCCATTATTAAATGGTTGTAGATAAACATGTTTAGTAAACTAAATTCATTATCTTTATCATAACAAGCTGACAATACGTCAAATGGAAAGGTCCACCAAGTCATTCCTTGCGAGTTCAATGTGTGTGTGCTTTTCTAATATACCCATTTAGATATAATAAGGCATTTTCACAGCAAACGGTATATTTGCCAGATATATAATAATTTAAAAAAAATTAAAAACAGCTAAACCTTTTGAATATGTAGGGTAATTTTTCTTTGTTTTAAATAACTACGAGTAAAGGTAAAGGTAATGTAAATGATTTTTTTGACGGTTTCAGCACGCTTATAAAATATACCTATGTGCCCCATATTTTTCGTGTATTTAGAGAAATATTTTGAAACATTTAATACGTATTTTGCATGCACTCACTCTATTACGAATTTTCTTGTTATCGATGATTTTATAAAGTTGTTAAACTTAAATTAATGACATAATAAAGCTTAACAGAAAGTCGATATTTCTGTTGTCATGCGAATATAGGTAAACGAGAAGCATTATCTTCTATTCATTGCAGGAATAAACTATGCGTTATAGTATTGTATAACTATTTTTTTTTAAATTTATATACCTACAGAATAAATGGACTTAAAGAATAGTAATTTACGTTACAAGACCGGAAAGTGGTGTTTTTCAGGTCGAGACAAGCATTTCCAGGGCGAGCCGTAAGCGAGTCCTGGAAGCTTGGAGAGACCTGCGAAACACTAATTTTCGGTTGCGTGACGTACAATATTTTTTTTAAGACCGACACTTTGATACCTATACATTTAATTCTTTATTTTACTTTATTTTATTTAACAACTTGAATTCATATTTTTAAATTTGCGCACTCGCGAAACAAGTTTGACATAAACAACAAATCAAAAATCAATGAAACGTCACTCGATAATACATCGATATGTTGTTATCATAGTAACGAAATCAAGGTAGATTGTATTATCAAAGAGCGATTGGAAAAATGAAAAACAGAGACCGGAAAAATAATTTTTTTAAAACCGACCAGAAAATATACACTTTCTGGACAATTTTTCGTCTAGAAAATAACCTTTTTCTGATCGCAAGACCGGAAAAGTGACGTTAGAGACCGGAATAGTAATTTACGTTACAAGACCGGAAAGTAGTGTTTTTCAGGTCGAGACAAGCATTTCCAGGGCAAGCCATAGGCGAGTCCTGGAAGCTTGGAGAGACCTGGAAAACACTAATTTTCGGTTGCGTGACGTACAATATTTTTTTTAAGAACGACACTTCGATTTATTTTATAATCTACGCGAAACAAGTTTGACATAAAGAACAAAATTAAAAATCAACGAACTGTCACTCGACAATACATCGAAATGTTGTTGTCATAATAATGAAATCAAGGTATCTTGTATTATCAAAGAGCGATTGGAAAAACAAAAAACAGGGTGACAGTGACATTAGAGACCGGAAAAGTGACATTAGAATCCGGAAAAGATTTTTCCGGTCTCTAATGTCACTTTTCCGGTCTTGCGATCGGAAAAACGTTATCTCCTAGACAAAAAATTGTCCAGAAAGTGTAAATTTTCTGGTCGGTTTAAAAAAAAAGATTTTTCCGGTCCCTGTTTTTTGTTTCTCTAATCGCTCTTTGATAATACAAGCTACCTTGATTTCGTTACTATGACAACAACATTTCGATGTATTGTCGAGTGACAGTTCGTTGATTTTTAATTTGTTGTTTATGTCAAACTTGTTTCGCGAGTTCGCAAATTTAACAATATGAATTCAGATGTTGAATTATCCGACACGAAAAATGATATTTCAGAAGACATTTTGGACGCAGCAAGGAAAGCGACTTACGATATATTGCCAGTACAATCAAAAGCCCGTTACGAGAAGTCATACGACGCATTTAAAAATAATTTAATGTAAGTATATCGAAGTGTCGGTAAAAAAAAATATTGTACGTCACGCAACCGAAAATTAGTGTTTTCCAGGTCTCTCCAAGCTTCCAGGACTCGCCTACGGCTCGCCCTGGAAATGCTTGTCTCGACCTGAAAAACACTACTTTCCGATCTTGTAACGTAAATTACTATTGCTGGTCCCTCACGTCCATTTTCCGGTCTTGATCGACAAAACGTTATTTTCTGGATGAAAAATTGTCCAGAAAGTATATATTTTTTGGTCAGTCTTAAAAAAAGTTTATTTGTCATTAACTGTCCGATATATACGACGTCAATGCTCGTGAAGCAGCCATAAAATCTGTTTTAGTTAGGGCCTTTATTAACAAAAGAAAGGCAACATTTTTAAGCAAATCAATAAAGATTACATAAATTAGCATAGATATAAAACTCAAAATAAGCACCTAATATTATCCACTAATTAAAGCTAATGACAAATTATGAGCGCTGTCAAAAATTTTGTCGAAATACGTACCTAAATTAGTATAAAATAAAAAAAAATTAATTGAGTGTTTCTATTTAGCTAGCGCAGCCAAGAATTACAATCAAGATTATTAAAAATTACATGGGTATTATGGGTAGTGTTTTTTTAAATTTTATAATTTTTTTACTTGTCGACCTGGGGGCAACAGGAAACATATCACACCAAACCAGAAAAGACTTACAAACCATTAAAAACCTAGATGCCGTAACAATATAAACGTCAGCACGTTCTCGAAACTAAAAGCTAAAAGTTTTCATAAATCTTTAAAGAAAAGCGCACACACACAACAGGTCGTCTCTGTTTAAAGTCAATAAAGCGAAAAATATTTTAAAAGGTTTTACACCAAAAAATGGTCGTCTATTTTACAATAAAAGCTCTGGATATCCTAAGAAAATAAAATGATATTTTAACTGCTTTCCGCTAAGTGCTGCACACGAAATCCAAATGGTATTTTCTTTAATTTTTGACGCCAGGGAATTTGTCACACAGTATCTGGTAATTTTGCCGAATCCCTCTTTGTCGAGGGTAGGGCTCTTCAAAATGGTAATTTGCCAACAAATAAGTAGAAAACAGTAGCAAAAGCACTGGTAATCAAGTTAGGAATTGAACAGAAAATTGTCCATGAGAGAAAGCATAATATAATACCGAAGAATACCAAAAAATGTAAACAAAGAAAACCGTTTATAATTATAGACTAAAAACTTAAAAACTATCATCACCTAGAAATTCTTAAAAGTCCTCGTCATCTGAGTCGTCCTCGAATGGACCAATGATCATCGGCGCTACTTCGACATCTAATACTTGTTCTCGATCCCACAAATTCCTTATTAAGTTTTCGGTATGTTCCACCAATTTATTCCAGTACTCCTGCGTAATATGATCCAACGAATATTGCCAAACTATCTTTACTTGCGCGGATTTAAGATCATCACCTACATGTTTTACATAAAAAGATTTTGCCCCAGCCCGTATTAATTCTATTGCACTAAACTGGCAATTTTATGCCGGCAGTCGTAGAATGGCAATATTATTCACGCAATATTTCATCTACAGCGTATATTTTGGGTGATTTGAGAGATTTTGCCATTGATAGGAGTTCGGATTTTAACATATTAGGTTGTGTTTTTCAAGCCACTCATAAAAATCACTTTTTTGCCAAGATGAACTAGGTTGCTTATTTAAAATTCTTGAATGATATAATGCATTGTCTAATAATACAATTAAAGACGGCTCATCTAAATTTGGGATTAATTGAGCTTTTAGCCATTTTTCAAACATTTCGCAAAATTCATATTGTCATGATAGTCAGAAAACTTTGATGTGGAAGAAAAAATTAAGCTTGAACCTGGAACATATCCTGTTGCAGAACCGGCATGTAAAATAATTAATGAACCGCTTTCCCGTGCCACATCCCTTTTTTCTTTTCACGCTTTTCACTGAATTATATTGCCAATATTTTGAACCACTTCCATTTGAAAATATCCATGTTTCGTCTAAAAGTACTACTTTTCTAAATTTTGATTTGTAATTTTTCGTATATTTTTTTAAAAACTGAACAGGCTGACTCACTATCTGTGGCTGCTCACATAAAAATCTTCGGTTACAGTCTTTTTTTATAGCGAAAACCCAACTTTTTTATTACTTTTTATAACGATTTAAGTTCGATTTTCAAAACACCTCGAATTTTTAAATTTTCTTTTAAAACTGGAAGAGTTATAGGTACATTGGTTTTTGATATGTATAAATCATAAATTGCGTTTCGAACTCCCCTTTTAATATTTTGGCTCAAATCTTCTGTCTTTGGCTTTCTTCGTTTACATTTTTTATT
This sequence comes from Polydrusus pterygomalis, assembly GCA_963969555.1. Taxonomy (NCBI): domain Eukaryota; kingdom Metazoa; phylum Arthropoda; class Insecta; order Coleoptera; family Curculionidae; genus Polydrusus; species Polydrusus pterygomalis. The sequence goes on along the minus strand of OZ018381.1, from coordinate 41,381,930 downwards.
ATTCCTCGGTATTTAATTATGCTTCCTTTTATGCACAATTTTCTGCACAGTCCTTAAACTAATTCACAGTGCTTTTGCTACGGTTTCCTGCATATTGGTTGGCGAATTTTCACTTTTTCTTTTATTCTCGAAATAGTTTAACAAATTAAGCGCCATTTTATTTGCTTGGGGATGCAAAAAACCAGAAAATGGCTAATTATCGTTCATAGTGTCACATTAAATTAATTGTCAAAGTCACAAACTGACATCTTTAAATCAAGACGAAGGTGGCAGGTACAAACTTTTGGGAATCGCTGAAAATAAAATACATTTATTCTTTTCTTTCATGTCAAAATTGCATAAGTCTGTCATATTTGTCTTACGGATTTTATTTGGATAGTATGATTACACGCAATAAGAGAAAAGAAAAATTAAAAGTATGTCTTTGTTAAATCGTAAGACCAGCACGATACAAGCGGATCTGACTATAGGTAGAAATCCATAATTATAGTAAAGTATGGAATACTGTAACTTGTAAATTTCCACTATATTAACAAGAAAATGACATGGTTCGCTAAAACTGTAGCTTCGTCAGATGACAATAATTTAATAAAGTTGAAAGTCAAAAAAAAATAATTTTATTGCAATCTTTCTATTTTGGATTTTCAACTTTATTAAATCATTGTCATTTGACGAAGCTACAGTGTTAGCGAAACATGTCATTTTCTTGTTAATATAGTGAAAATCTACAAGTTTAGCTTTGTTTTACTGTATCCCATAATACTATGATTTTATTTCACCTAAAATAAATTCGTATACTTACAGACATCTCGAAGACCAAATGGAGACAAAATAGAGATAGGCCTGTAATTTTATATTTTACTGACATTTCCTTTTTTAAGGATCGCGGTGACCCTCCCATACATCTGGAAAGGTATTGGTCTTAAGCAATAAGCTGAAAATAAAAGACAGTGGTTTACGAAAGGGAGCGACGCAGTCTTTGAGAAAAAAACAGGGTACCCTATGAGGTCTACACTTGACTTCTCATTGGTAGATTCGGTTCGGTGACTCCTTTACTTGATATTGCGGAGGGTCATCCGATTTAACGTCACGCCACTGACCAAATTATCACAACTCAACTAATTTTGTTTATTTTATCCTACGCATTTTGAAGCGACTCTTTGTTCCCAATAAGAACCAAAGATCATTATTTTCCCTAAATTATGTTTTGTCTCATAAACTAAATCCTCCTTGTATCCCTCACCCAGTTCCTTAATTAATAGATGAGGTCAAGCGTGAAAACTGTCTTCTGTATTCTCCTTTATCCCCCGACAACAACAACGTAGGATAACTAACACTCTAATTATACATAAAATGACATTCTAGATAATAATATACAGTTTGTTCCAGTTTACAAGGCGTCACTCTTTATTTACAGTGATAGAACACTTTTGTAAGGTCGGTTTACTCCATGGTCGTGCTTAATCTTTAGTTAAACCAGAAACTAAGTGAACCTCGTAAAATGGTGGAAAGCAAGGCTCGAGGTCGCGATGTAAATGCCAAGAAGCGAACTGACTTTAGACCGATATTCGCGCTTAGTAAATGTTTATCGCAGGCAACGTTCGGCGTAACTTGTTACAGATTTGTACGTCGTACAAAATTATGAGCGGTAGAATCCGTACATTGGATGGTTTCTCTTGATTTTGTTTCGGTATGGTTATTGGTTAAACTATACTAGAGACCGACCGAAGGTTCGGTTTCGGTTTCGGCTAAAAAATCTAGTTTCGGTGACAGTTTCAGTTTCGGCCATAAACCGGCCGAACCTTCGGCCATGCCGAAACGCACCGTTCGGCTAATTTTGGGTGGGTTCGTAGGCAGTGTTGTCTATATAAATAGATTATTTCTCTGTCGACTTTTTTTTTAGTGGGAAGAGTTCAATCGGTTCCCAAGGTCGATCTCCGTCCTATATAAAATAAATTAAATTTCAGTATACAATAAAATTTTTAACATGGTTAACTAAACAGAAAAAAGAAAAGAACAAAGTCTTTCTCCACAAGTTTATTAAAAAACCAGGCGAACCTAGAGTAATAATTCATAATAATTCAACATGTTTCGAGTGTAGCCTGGTACCCCAACATCATTTTACTTCGAGCTAAATGGTAAGCCAATCTACCTCATTTTATTAAATTTCATTTTCTACATTCCCTTTTTTTATCTTTTACAGAACTATTACGAAAAACATTTTTTTTTCTTTTCCTCCCATTTCACCACTTTTACATGTCTCCGACAAAGTTGAATAAAACTTAAGATTTTTCACTACTTTTACCTAAATAATTTTTACAAAGTCTGTTAAAACTATCTAATTTTTCTTTTACTCTCTTCATTTTTCTGCCCAAGACAGGGCCTTTGCACTAGCCCTTTACTTTCCAGTATGCTAAAGTCTTGTAGGTCTTCTGACTATATATTTTTTACACCTCGTGTAACACCATCGAAAGGTCCATCCATGTTTCTACAGTCGAAACCTGTTGAATTAGTATGAATTACTCTAGGTTGGCCTAGTTTTCGAATAAACTTTGTGCTTTTCTTTTTTCTATACATTTAACTCCACTTTGAGTATGGAGTACTTCTTCAAAATGTATAAATAAGTTTTGGTTTCGGCCGAAACTGAGACCAAGGCCGAAGATTCGGTTTCGGTTTCGGCTGAAAAATCTTGTTTCGGTCGGACACTAAACTATACCCTTGACATAAAAAGACAATATAACTAGACCTTACTGTAGTACAAACTTTATTGGCACTGGCCTGCTTCGCAGTATTTTGGCTTGTTTATCAGGTCAGTAATATGAAACATTTTTAAAAAGTTCGTCTAAATTTAAAAATGCATTTTAATTTAGGAGGGGAGACTAATGTAACCTGATGAATTATCAAAAAATTGTTTATAATTTTTTTAAATTCCTAATATTCTATTAACTAAATTAATAGTTTAGTATTAGAATTTTAATTGAAAAATTTAATAATTGAACCGCAATCTTCGTAGGTAGGAGTGGTTACCGTCAGAACTTTTAAATTGAGTTATTTATTTAGTAAATTCCTAAATCCAGATTATCTTAAAGTGTCAGAGATGCCCCGAAGTGCTTGACCTAATTAGTAATTCAAAGTAAATTTTAGTAAATCTTCTTAAGCCTGTTTTTATAAATCCATTTTTCTTAAGTTTGATTTTGGCCCTACGAGATAGAGAAAAAAAATAACGTTTTCTGCGGTCTTAGTTTTTAAATTTTTGGATGAAAATAAAGAAATTTAGAAGTTTTTTTATAATTGACAGGACCAAATCAAAAAACAAGCGTCTGCCGGAATGCGTAGGTAGAATACTTATTCGCGACTATCCATGAAAATTGATTCTAAAAAAGAAGAATAATCTTTTTCAGAAACTTTCATAAAAAAATCTTTAAAAAAATTGATAGTCCTTAAGACATAAATCATAGCAACAGTGAAAGTTCGGCGCGGCGTAAACTTATTTTTTCGATTTTGTCCAGTTAATTGTAGAAAAAATTATAACATTCGTTTATTTTCATCCAAATAGAATAGATATACAGGGTGTCCGGAAAATACGTGTACAATGTTTGACGACAGACTCCTGACGTCAAAATAGGTCGATCTAAGCCGACTTAGTTATATCCAAAATTGTCTCGTTTAGCCGGTAGAAGGCGTCAAAAATTTGTAAAAATATTGGTTTTTCCTAAATTACGTGAAAACCTGCTAATCGATTTTAATGATTTTTAGTATGTAGACTAATACTATAAAATGACGTTTCCTATTAGTATATTCACCGGCTGTAAATAAGTGGAAGTGTTATAAAAGTGATATAATACGTCAACATTTCTCCTCATTTTTTGTATGAACGGCGGTATGACAACCCAGATATTTTTGTAGAGTGACTGGATGTATTTGGAAGCTATTTTACTTCTTTAATATTTTTCGTTGAATGAGCTGTTTTGCCAGAAGAAAATATTTACAATTACATTAAATTAAATTAAATTAAAATTTATAGACTGGTGACAATTTGTCAATAATTGTCAAATTATTAAATGCCATAGCAACAAGGTCACTTAAAAAATTATTGTTACAGGTAATTTGATTTTAATATTATTACTAATAATACTAAATATTGTAAATATTTTCTTCTGGCAAAACAGCTCATTCAACGAAAAATATTAAAGAGGTAAAATAGCTTCCAAATACATCCAGTCACTCTACAAAAATATCTGGGTTGTCATAACGCCGTTCATATAAATAATGAGGAGAAATGTTGACGTATTATATCACTTTTATAACACTTCCACTTATTTACAGCCGGTGACTATACTACTAGAAAACGTCATTTTATAGTATTAGGCTACATACTAAAAATCATTAAAATCGATTAACAGGTTTTCACGTAATTTAGGAAAAACCAATATTTTTACAAATTTTTGACGCCCTCTACCGGCTAAACGAGACAATTTTGGATATAACTAAGTCGGCTTAGATCGACCTATTTTGACGTCAAACGTTGTACACGTATTTTCAGGACACCCTGTATATTACATACTGGGTTATAAATTATTACACTGTATTTTTTGTACTAAAAAGTACCTAATCTAATACCAAGCTAACATTTTCTATAGGGTTTTACATTTGCTCCTAGAGAACTAAATCCCTGCACGCAGTAGCTAAAAATGAACAATAATTAAGACTTGCATTTAGGAAAAATTAATTGTTGTCATTAACGTCTAAAATAAAAGGTATTTTCCATTTGTTTCTTTTAAACAGCAAAGCAAAGTAAACATTTTTGCTTAGCTAAGTTGTTAAAGAAACGTTTCGCGAACAACTCCGTATAGTTCGTATGTAGTAAGCAACTTAGCCGTTGGCTTTGCTTTGCCATTTAAAAAAAGCTTAAAATAACTCAGCTATTAATGTAACTTTTTGACGACGTTCATAATTTGTTTTTGACCAGGAGGGGTGCATGAACGGTATTTTATTACTGGACACAGCGTTTTTGTTTGTTAGTATCTCTACCTATTTTATAGCTACCTACTTCTCATCGCCGTCAATTGTAAATTAAATTACTAATTACAATATTACAATGTTCAACGTCCACGATATCTTATCGTTTATTTTCTATATTCTTGGAGCTTTGACGATTTTGAATGACATACAAGACCCTACAAGTTGAAATGTTTACCTTATAGTAGCGCTAAGTTAAACGCGGGCTTAAATTTGTTAGCACTGATGGTAAACAAATGCTTACCATCTACATCATGCAAACTGTGGTGGATTAAAGAGGATTTTTGTATTAGCATAAACAAACAAGTATACACGTTGATATTCTTGTCAAAGTTTACCAAGAAACAACTTGGTGGAATTTAACATATTTCATCCAAAACCAATATACAGCATGGATCACTTAAAAAACAATAAGACACATAAACCTAGTTCGAGGAATTTTTACAATTAGAAAATAATGAATTTCTTGATATAGGCACAGAATATATGACTATATAGGCGTTATATTCTCTGTGATAGGTAACATATTAAAAAATAAGAATTTCCAAGATCTGGATAAAATAAATATTCATTTGGTTAAGATGGGATTCTCAATGTCATTCAATCTATTGCCAACCTGTAACCAGCGGCGGATTTAGGGGAGGGGCGACGGGGGTTTCGCCCCCCCCCTGAGCCTTCTTAACCACACCTAAAGTCAAATACGTCATTCGCGAATTCCTGTGAAATAAATATAAGAAAAACCTTAATTTCAACTTCACATAATTAATAATAGAAATAATAGAATATTTTATAAAACAAGCCAGCCAATGATATAAATAAATTTATTGTCATGTTTTAAAAATAAAAGAAAAGATCAACACTGTTATTTTATGATAAATGAATATGGCTTAACTGGTAGCAGCGGCGGATTTAGGGGGGGGGGGGGGGGGCTGTAAGGACTGTAGCCCAGGGCGGCAAATATTAGGGGGCGGCATTTACAACATTAAAATTAAAACAAACCAAACACGCAGACCTTCGCAGAAACTTCATTATAAGCAGCTTTTCAATGATATTTTAGATACTACAAAAGGCCAGATTGAACTAAGATTTTCAGATTGGCATGAATTAGGTACAATTTTACTTAATGAATAAAAATATTTTTTTAAGTTTTTCAGAAAATTTCCCAAATAATCTTTCAGATAGTTTATGTCTAAGGTACAACTTTATAAAAAAAGAGTTTTTAGTTTAACTTATTTTTAACAGTTTTTTATGGTGAATTTTTGAGAAATTTTGGGCGTGGTCAAGAAAATTTTTCTCCCGACACTATCCTGCTCGTCTCTTTGTAGGTAGGTAGATATTACAGTTTTTAGTTTAACTTATTTTTAACATTTCTTTTCAGAGTGAATTTTTGATTTTGGGCGTGGTCGCGAAAATTTTTCGCCTACGGCGTTTCATTTTTAAAACTTAGTCGCTCCCCCCTCAGCAAAATCCTGGATCCGCTACTGCCTGTAACCTATTTCGCGTTGTTTTTTTTAGTTTATTATTTTATTTACTAACTTTTAAATAAAATCAATATCGTCGGTACAATATTTAGGTAATATCTGACATACTAATATATAAGAATGACATAATAATGTTAAAAAAAATCTTACCCGATATTTTTCGCTATACAATTCTTCTAAAATATTTATTGAAATTCCTTGATATTTATTTAATATGTCAATTATTACCTATAAAATATGAAGACGATAATGATTTTATTTAAATTTTGTGTAAAAGCTAGAAATAGTATATTAACGTACACGTTTTATAAAGCATCATTTTATAGCACGCGCCCATGTTAAAAAACGAGCCGCTTGCGGCGAGTTTTATAACGGGACAAGTGCTTAAAGCTTTATATAACACGTACGTTATACTATTTTTTCTAATTTGTAGGTTTTTCAATAAAAAACACATATTTAAAAAAAAAATAAATCCTTCAAATTTTGTAAATTTTATGTTGGTAATACTATTTTTTATCATTGTAGCCTCTGGACAACAAAAATTATTTTGCGAACTGTCATTTTTTTATTTATTGACCCATTTTCACCACGAGATTCTAAAGTTATTTTAGCGATATGAGTTTTTAAATTGGACGGAATACGTTGTGTGATCCTTGTACATTCGGTACATATACAGAGCGTTCGGAAATTCGGGCGATTTTGCTACTTTTTTTCGAATTTCAAAAGACGTGATTTTACGTCACGGCATTGCAATTTAGTATAGGGAAGATGGAAAATTCAAATAAAGTTGAAGTTAAAATCGACATTGGAAGGTTAGTAGATTGAATTTTGGATAGGATTTGGCCTCGGATTTGGCAGAAAATGATAGCTTGAAGCATCTACAAAAGATTGATTTATAGATTTATGCAACCAACATACATGACTGTTATCCACACAGAATAAAAAAGTAGGTTATCAAGCTATTTTTCCTCTGCGAAAAATGGGTTTTCTCGTAAATCACAAAGGCCGCGCAAGTCAATGAAATAAAACATTTAAATGTTACCAACATCAAATAAAGAAAAAACTCGTATCGAAATAGCTTCATTACGATACGCAAATGCGTATCGTAATAGATTTGTTATGATACAAAATTAGAAAAAATTAATTCAATAATTATACGCAAAATAGGTTATAGATTGGCAAGCATGTTGATACTCCCACCTTAAGGATGGAAAATTAGAAACAAAAATAATCATTAGCTTTCAAGAATTGACAGCTGTCAACAATATCTCAGTTATTTTGGGCCAAATATAATTCGTAACGATAATTACGGTTTGTTCGCTCGTAGCGACATTTTAAAACATAACTAAGGTAGGCTATTTCACCAGTTAAAACTAATTATATACATTAACCTTAAAAGAAATTCTTCACGCTTTTTGCGAGCCGACATCTCTATGTTTAGAGGGAACATTCTATCGTATGACAAAGCTATCAACACACACTTTGATAACTTGTAAAATGAAAACCAGTTATTTTATTACAAACCTTTGCAGGATGCATCGTAAACATCGATGTTTTTCCGCGATACATTTTCTACGGACATTCCTAAACCGAAATGAATGAAATAACGTCATTATGGCCTCAAACCAATGCCGTGCGTTGCCTTATGGCAGACTTTTTTTAAGGTGTAAGATAAATATTTATATTTCCCACATCATGTTAACACTTTAAGCAGCGTAAGTTTGGCAAACAAAGTAGAGGGGAGAAGTTTGTATGTTGATTTACTTTAGAATGGAATAGGATTTTGTCAATAGGTTTATATGTTATTGTTTCATCGATAGGTACCAGAGCTTTGATTGACACACGCATTAGCAAATGTCTCTTGAATATCTTCTTGACATTAATAATTCAATCGAAAATTCTATTTTAAATGGCCATTCTCTACCAAATTGATAAATAATTTAGAACTTACCTTTAAGTGACCTATGACCTATAGAATTTTCAGACCGTGTGGGGCGTGTCTGTCCTAAGGGAAGTTACTCTCTGTTACAGTTGAAATTTAATTTAATCTAAAGTTATTTCAATAATGTTTGGGATGACGGTTTTTATTTTGAAAAAACACCAAACACGGAATACATATCATGCTAAAGGAACAAGAATAAGCCAATTTTAATGTCTACTTCATCTCGAAAAGCCATCTGGCGGTGATGTAAGCAAGCGGCAATAAAAGAACTGTTTTCTTTCACATCCTGTTTTGGTTTAAACCATAGGATACCTAATTCGTTTTAGTTGTGAAACATAATAATATGGTTGTAGCTCTGGAAATACATTTATTTTTCCTCGTTTATTTACTATAGGCGTGGGTAAATGCATAAAACTATATATTCTCTTCATTGACGATGCTTCTATCTTTTACAACAGGCCAACGAAATGTGGATATCTTACCAATTTTTCGGCAAAATTTTACCTCCAGATACGGTTCTTTCTTTGTGAGCTGGCCCACGTACATGTTAAACTGCTTCTTCTGAAATGACGACTCAATCGCAAACTCTTATTCACGTTAAGTCGAGCTGCATTTGGTTCAGGAAACTGATTTCTTTATTTATCTCTTCGACTTCGTCGACACTAGTATTGCTTGAAAGGCTTTGCACATCTTCAAGAAGGTTGTCATCAGTAGAGTATTTTTTAAATAAGGTTTTCTTTATTATAGCCCTTTTTTTCTCTATTTCTTTGCTTTTAATTGTCCCTAATTCTTCTAACTTGTCATCTTCACTGCTACTACCTTTAAATATTTTTTTCCTATTTTTTGCTTTTTTGATTTTCTTTATCTTTTGCTTCTCAATTTCTTCAATTCGACCTCTGGCGTCTTCTGAAGTGATCACTTCAGCACCTCTGTAGATTTTTTCTCTTGTAGTTACAGCTCTTGGCGTTTGCTTTATTTCTTCCAAAAGCAGCTCTTCAAAGGTTTTCTTTTAAATGCTCGAAGGTGTTGAAAGTGGAACCTAGTCATAGGTTACATAGGTGTGCAGCTTTCATACAGTGGCGAGAAATTAACCATTATGTCACAGATTACTCCTACCTATGAGTATGTAACGTGTTGACACAATGGAGCCGCTATCACGCGTTATTATGACGGCATGGATGCTCCGATTTAGTTTGAAATAATAATTAAATTATTATACTTAGAAATGTGTAAATTTTGATTGTTTTGTTAAAATAAAAAATATAGGATAATCTATATAATAGTACATATTGAAGAGAGCTCAAAACCACCTTTCCAAAAATAGCGACAAAATTTTTTCTTTTGCTATACACAGCCATTTAACTGCTGGTTCTTGTGCTCTTTGTTCATGAAATGTCTAAATCTTAAGTCGCCTATGAAATGTTTTGGATGGTATATCCATATAAATGTAAAAATAATAGGTTTATAACTTCTAAATAACATTTCACAGACGACTTCAGTTGTTGGCCAATCTTATTTTTACCTACGTGTCTCTATAATGGCTGGCGATGAACTGCGACTGCCTCCAGTTGATCCGCAAAACGTAGGGGAAGCAGAAAGAGCTTAGCATTACCCCAGCTGATCTAACTTTCTTGGATGTATTTGCCTACCGCAGTAAAAACAGTAAAATGGTGGCAAGTTTCGTATGCTGGCAACACAAGCCCTGTGTAGAGAATCTGGAATTCTATAAAACACTTTTCCAGCACTTCATGCCAAAATCATTGTTAGGTGGGTTGTGCAGAAATCAAACACGGACTTATCAAAACGTAGTTTAACTATTAAAACTTAATATTACTCAAGCCAAAACGCGTCGTTTCCTTCTCGGCTCTATTCTAACTAACCTCTAAAATCTTATTTAAAAACACTTCAAAGTCCTTGCCTAAACAAATCACACCTATATCAAATAACATAATAATATTATGAATGTTTATGGAATATTTGGTCTAAATAAACATCCTGTTAAAGCCGACGCCGCTTGTGTGCAGCTTTCATAAAATGGACCCGTATATACGCGACCAGTAGTATTTTCAATACTAAAATCAGATATAGTACTTTTTAGCCAGATGTTGTCCATATCTACTAATTTGTCTGATCGTTTTTTTAAACCTTCTGCTATCACGGCGTATTTTTAATTGTATCTAGATTTCTGACACTCTACGAAGATTCTTTTATTATTGAATTATGTTTTTAAAGGATATAATTCAGGAGGTCAATGCCGAATATGATAAATTCGGTTATAGTAATAAAGCCGATAGTGGGCTTTTAATATATTTTTTGTGTATTTGTGAAAATTGATTGTTGTAGTTTAGTCGCTTATTTGTAGTAACTATTTTAAATTATTTCTAATATTTCCTTTTTGCCATTTTTCTGCTTCAACACTTTTATTTCGTAGTAGGCATAGCTAACAAAAGTAATGTCCCTTTTGCAGTGTGTACATGTAGGACTATAGATAAATATTTTAAAAAAATCAACCTCACGTGTTAGTTAAAAAAATATTGGAACAAAATTTTTTGTCAAATTTAGACCTTCAACAAAGAAGTTTACTAAAGTTTATAAATTAGTAGTTGTGTTCAAAGTTTATCATGTAAACTTTGAACAAGAACAAATTTAAAACTTAAAATTGAAACGACTTTGATCATTAGTTTCCTTCTCCTTTATAATAAATAATATTTAGCGTTGAATTAGGGACATGTTTAAAAGTTGCTATGTAGCTTAACGATAATCTAAAGGTAAAGGATGTTCTAGATTGAAAACCGCACCAAAATCATGGGACGTTATTTTTGCCAAGAGTGTCTTGACACACATTATGTACAGTGCCAATCGCATGTGAGTTTTGAATACATTCCACCCAAGACCTACCATTGACTATGTTCCCTTGGATTCCAGATGCACGGGTCAGCTGGGCTGCACTCGGCAATGGCCATCAAGCGCCAACGAAGAAGAAGAGAACGAGAGGCCAAAAAGAAGGCTATGGATAGAAGGTTGTCATCCAAGACCAATAGTATGGATAGCATGGAGCATCTTCCTCACAGGCGAACAAGCTTCCACCACGCAGATAGTTATCAAGTAACGTCAATAGGCCTCCTTCACATAGGTGTATGCTTCTTGGTCCTTGGCCTGTTCCTAATTGGATCAGGGCTTCTACCAGACGATCTCCTCAGCTGGAAAACTGGAGGATGGTGGAATGAACTAACAATGACAGGAATATTTGTTACTGCCGTTGGAATACTCCTAATCGGCTTGAACAAAATCGTTAGTCGAAAGGAGGAGCAAGAACTACAAGATTACGTAAGAAGTCAGCTTACTAGATCCAGAAGTGGTCATAGGCTTGAACGAGACGTGGAAACTGGATGTCTTACTACGAAGCATCATAGGAGGCATCTGGAGAAGCAACGAGAAGATAACAAAAATAAAGCAGAGATGGATCTGGTGGCAGTACACTCGCCTCTTTCAAAGGCTGCGCCGGTGACGGTACTGAACGGCGAGGCGCACTTAGAGAAAATAATGGAAGAGGATTTGGAGCGATGTGAAATGGAAGTGAAATCTTTGGAATTGAGAGAAAATTTATCTGCTACAACTACTGCCAGTGTTAGCCCGGGGACGCCGTCGGAATCCAGGGAACTTATAGCGAATGGTAGGCAGTACAGCTTCAACTCAAGGCAGTACTAAAAGGAGCTAAGGAACTATTAATACCGAAAAAATTATACACGGTGTTGCTTCTACTTATTTTAATGGGCGATTCCTGGATCAATTTTAGGTCACAAAGTTCATAATACACAATGTTCTAAATTATTTTCGATATACTATATACAGTGTGACCAGTAAAGTCCGCATTATATGGGATTTTTTTTTATTAATAGCCTTATTCGAAATTTGACTTTGGCATCAAGTTTTGCTTCGATCGAGATGAAAATTAAGCAAAAAAATAGTAGTCACGTGATTCGCATTATCTATAAAATTTTAACTTTTTTCAAAAAATAATTCAAAAGTGGGGTTATTTCTGAAAATATGGAAAAAGTTATTAGAAAAAGTTTTTTAAATGTAGTTTCTAGCCCACATGCAATTTCAGCTGCATAAGATAATTTTGATTTTTTACCCAAATTTTGTAAATGCACCACTTTTGCAAAATAAGACTTAACGCAACCTACATAAAACTTCTTAGTTTTGACAATCCTTTATTTCAGATACATTTTCTTTAAGTAGGGCTATATTAAATGTGTGTTTTTCTACAAAATCAAAATTAGGCTATTAAAATTTGGTTTATTTGTTTTTGTCCCTGTACAAGAGAACTTCATAAAATAAGTATTTTTTAAAACGTAGTTTGTGTCTACAAGTAATACACCTTAATATTAAGACAAAAAAGAACACAGTGTCATCAGTAAAGTGTTCATTAAGTGGAAAATAAATTTTAGTGGTGGGTAAAAAATCAAAGTTATCTTATGCAGCTGAAATTTTGCATGTGGGCTAGAAACTGCATTTAAAAAACTTTTTCTTATAACTTTTTTCGATATTTTCGAAAATAACCCCACTATTGAATTATTTTTTGGAAAAAATTAAAATTTGACAAATAATGCGAATTACGTGACTACTATTTTTTTGCTTAATTTTCATCTCGATCGAAGCAAAACTTGATGCCAAAGTCATATTTCGAATAAAGCTGTTAATAAAAAAAATCCCATATGATGCGGACTTTACTGGTCACACTGTATATATGTATTAAAGTTTTTTTTTGTTTTTATCAAAAAAAGTCTCAAAACAATTTGAGATATTACACTTAACATTGGTATAGACTACTCTGATATAAAAACACATGTTTTTACCCCCTAACATTTTTTTTCTCAAACCAGTGACGTACAGCTACTCTTCAATACAATTTTAACCAAAAAACATGTTACTTCAGAAACAATATTTTATTATTAATTATCATATAATTTAAAACAAAACAGGTCTGTTTTTTCCTTCTCTTAAAACTGACAGTTTGACAGAAAATAATTCAAATAATAATTATGCAACCCTTTTTGATATAAAATCAGTTTTTTGGTTAATATTTTATTGAGGCGTAGTTGTACCTACGCCACTGGTTTTAAAAAAAGCTTTTTGGGGTAAAAATATGTGTTTTTATATCATAATTTTCGTAACTTTCATTAAAAATCAAAAAATAATAAATAATTTAACTCCCTGTATATCGAAAACAATTAATTTTTGGAGATAATATGTACATAAAACTTTCGGCTTAAAATCGGTAAAGGAATGATCCATTAAAATAATTACATGTCATTAAGTAACACTCTATACAGCGTAAGTTTGTAACTTGAAATAAATTCAGTAAATTAAGTAAGTACACTTTTTTTTTGAAAAAATACTTGGACAAGGGTAATATTAACATTTTAAGTTGTTTTTTTTTTATGAAAAAAACATTAATATTGTGTTTCCCAAATTAGAGATATGACTTTGAGTTTTTCAGTGACTGTTTTTAAAGGTTAGTATACGAAAGTACCAATTTTAAAATTTTCATTCCTTGTCTCTTTTCCGTCAATAAATGCTCCAAATAATGCTCATTCACTCATTGGCAATAATATCGTCGCCGTCATATGAGACGTACCTAAGTCCACTTTCTGCAGAATTCCGAATTTTAGTACCATCTAGTTTATTACTTCAAAATCTACGCTTTGACGATAATAATTTAAGCGTATCCTCAGATGGTACCACAATACTCACAAATAAAATGTGCATAAGTCCAAAAGTTTCTACGAATACTGCGTAAGTCCGCGATGATAATGAAAATTACATAAATTTATTTTCAACCAATTAGAAGGATCCTTTTTGTTTACGTTGCTTATAGCGACGGGAGATTATCGCGATAATTTTGTTAGTTCCTATAAACTTAATGAAATAAAGAAGTGATAATTTTTCTGTCAAAAATGAAGTGCTTTATATCTCTTGGCAAAAGTCACTCAGAATAAAATTAAAATACATTTTGTTGCTAACTTGAAATTTTAATTGATACTAACCAATTTGCTTTACATATCGAACACGAGGGCTAAAAGAGACACATCAAAAATTTAACTAAACTCATCAAAAATATGTTTTTTAAAGTTTCATTTGAAACTATGTAGACATGTAATTTTAGATGTTATGGTTAAAAACGAATTAATGTTTTTAATGTTCCTGAAATTTTAGTAATAAACCTTAGTTACTAATAAGTAAAATCAACTTCTAAAACTCATCGGAAATTTGTTTTTTAAAGTTTTATTTGAATTTTAAACTATAAGGACATTGGATTTCAGATAACAAATTTGTTATTTAATGTTTCTCACATTTTAGTAATAAAAATGAGTTACTAACGGCTAAAATGAACTTCATCAATTAACTAAAGCCGCCGGAAATATGTTTTTGTAGCATTTTAACAAAAAAATTACAATAAGAAAAACTTCAATTTATGAAATTTTCTTACCGAATCTCCCACGCAGCAGAATTAATTCCCGATAATTTTTTTTTTGTTTTACTCATTTTATTGTTTATAGAAAATTTCCCTCGTCTGCGACTCGGGATAATTTTTTTATAAACAAGAACATTAGTGTCCGTGAAAAAAATTATCGGTAATATTTCTGCTGCTAGGGAGATTATAAGTAATAATCAACTGACAGTTCGCTGCATTTTACTCATAGCTGCAAACCGTATTTCTTGTTTCTTGTAAATTTTGCTTTTTTGGACTTAGACATTTTTAACTTGTTTTGAATATTTCTGATTACTTCGAAAGAAATTAACCTATACTTATGTCTTATTCGTGCTTTCAACCCCTTTTGGGTACTTACTTATAACCTAAAATGCACTTTAAAAATTATCAATAACTAACAAACTATGCTTGCAATTTAAAAAAAATCATCGATATCGTCATGTCTCTGATTTGGGACACACTGTATCCCAATATACTATATGTATCTTTTGTTTATAAAAAAATACCACAGCTTATAATGTTAATGCCCGTATCCAAGCATTTTTCCAAAACAAAAAACAGTACTGAATTTAATGATTTTATTTCAAGTTACAAACTTACACTATAATTTTGTGCTGAAACTTCGTATTCGTATTTCAAATTTTACGACTTATCTGATTATCGAGGATGTGACAAATGATGACCAAAGCCAATATTTTGGAAGTGTAAGGCTCAAGTAGTTTATTAATAATATAATACAGATGGATTTGCTTAACCTAAAAATATTAAAACTCTTCACATATTGATATTGCCGAAGTACTAATAGTAATAGTGACGGTTTCCTATGAAGTAGATTTAATTGGTTTGTTTTAACTATATTTGGTTCTCTAAAATGAAGTTGCTCCTAAAAGGTTAATATAATAAGGTTTTGTTAACATTTAAAAAAATACTCCATGGGACAAAAATAGTACTTCCAATAAACCCAATAACAATATAAATGTTAAATAAAAATTTCGTATTTGGCAAAAATTGCTGCTAATATCGAAATTGAAAAATCAAAGGTTTCTTTCTTACATTAAGTATGAAATGATGATAATATTTAAAGGTTGTCAAGATAGAGAAAGGGGAAATTACTAGCTTGAATAAAAACGCCATCTTTCAGCAAACATCCTTAAATTTTAAGCACAAAAAGATGAAATCATAATTTAGAAATGGTAGGAACGAAATGTCAGTATTAAGTTGTACCGTTTCTACTAATTTTTTTTATAGCTAAGCTAAATAGAGGTGTGTTGTTCGGGAACGATTCGTTCAAAACGAACGAATCACTTCACTGAATTGAAAGAATTAATTCGTCGTTTCAAAAAGATTCGATTCTAATTTGATTCACCAATTCAGGAATGGTTTTAAGAGTTGGTTTAGCATTTCGTTCACTCATTCATTTGTTTCACTCGTTTACTGGTATCCAAAACCCGATTGAAGTACTTTCAGTTCAGTAAATCACAGTTTAATTAGGCAAGGAGTACCAAAAAAAAGGTACACGGAGTTCAGTTAAAGGAAAGCAGATAAATATATAAAATGAGATCGATTCAGCATTTTCGATTTCTTTTAAAAGGAAAAGAATCATTTAAGAACGAATCTTTTTAACTTAATTAAAAAAGTAATTATTAAAATTAAAAATAATTTTATAACTACATAATATTTTCTCATTTAAATATTAATCGAAAAAAAAGGCGCTTTAGTGAATATTTCAATAAAAAAATTTCTAAATTGGTAAATATCGACAATTGTGTAAACATCGCCTGTATAAATGACAAATATTTTAAAATGTTATAAAATATGTTAATTTCAACTCGTTATTACTTTCAAATCGTTTATGCAAATATTTTGTTTTTTCTATTAATTGCTTTCTTTAAATTAGTCGTTTCCAGAGACGTCAATCTATATACGAAGACTCAGTCGCAACAAAACACCGTTGTAACATCTGGTGGTGGTGCCGTAAATTTATCAAATAAGTAAGTAAATTACCAAATTTCGCATCGTGACAATTAAATGGAAAAATATAAAAAAAAAAACCTCAAATGTGAGCAAAACTATACTTTCAAGAGAATAAAGTGTTTATGAATTGATTTCAAGCGTCAACATGGCCTCCTAGTTACTGTTCTACTCAAGGTACAAGAGAACTTTTTAAAACAAAAGACTTTTTAAGCCTAGACGTTATAACAATGGAATTTTTAGAAGTACATATTGTCACGGAATAAAGTCTTTGTAAGTTTTATACCTCTCTGGCAACTTTTTAATATTATGGAATTATATAACCTTACCGAGCAATTCTTATTTTAATATTTTTTTTTGGGGTTAAACAATAGACTTCTTATAAAATAGACTACATTGTTTACATTTTAAAGAAATCAAAGATTCCAGCCTTCACAATTTGCCTGGTTATCTGTATGGTCCATAATATGATCCACTATTTATACACGACACGTGCATCAAAAGAAGCGTCGTTATCAAACTTAATGTTAAGTCACATATTAGATTCATAAAATTAATAAAACACACGTTTTACAAGTAGAATTCATATAAATTACAAAAGTTAATAAGATACTATAGGTAGAACCAGTTTTTGTTTTGTTGGTTTAAATAGAATAAATATGAATATTTCAGGTCCTTGTATTTAGTACTTACTTCTTTTAGTTCCATGGTGACAAAATCTATATTGTTAGCGGCAACCTCGCTTTCCTGTTTCACGCGTCGGCCATTGACGGGTAGCAACCAAAATAGCTGTAGTAATCGAACAAACCATTCTTCTTTTCTGTGAGTAATCGTAGTATTTGTTTTTGCGATGTCGCGGTTAGTAGTCGGAATACTCGTATTTGTACGTGTTTTGTGAAGTTTATTGTTTTTTTGCGCTCTTTCCAAAGGATTTTTAATTTTTTTGTTATAAGTACTTAACAATATGGTGCGTCAGTGTCAGGTTTGTGGAACATTAGATAGATAGAAGGTTATAATCTGTAATATTTTCCCCCTTAGTGGTGTAGTAATAGTAATCAGGAAAAAAGTAAATAAAAAGAATTCTTGTTAACATTTTTATCTGTGAGATAACTTCTAAGGATACCATTATTGAAACAATTATTGTTGTCATGGTAGTTAGGTATAATTATGTGGGTTCAAGCTGGACATTTATAATTTGGACCTTGGGTATAGGTATAACGTGCGAGCAAAAATTATTTGCATCAAAGATGGCATGAATTCAAAAACGTAGGGCTTGGATTAGATCACAATGATATGGGGACGATATATCTAACCAAATCTAGGTTAAAATTTCAAATTCATATTATGACATGATATGCCAAACTAATTAATCATGTAATAAAATAAGTAGACAAATACAAATTTATTTTTGTTGTTTACAAAATTAACAAAGTAAGAATATACAGAAAGAAAAAGGAAAATTATTACATAAATTGCACACTACTCCACATGCGTGTATTCTGAGAATTCACATAACCGGAGAGGTGGAACCAGCCTTCATCCGAAAAAAATGTCAGGTCTAATAAATCATTTCTTTCCAATAAATTTTGGGTAAACCATTGAGAGTAATTCCTGCGTCTTTCAAAATCTGCGGCTTGTATTTCTTGAAATACTATTTGCACTTTATAAGGAAATAAATTTAGCTGCTTCTTAAGAATAGTCCTGCATGTTGCATAAGGTCTTCCCACTTCTTGGGACAGGCGTCTTATACAATTTGTTGGCGTATTTTGCATTATTTCACGAACGCTTGCAACAAGTTTTTCTGTTCTTACAGATGGTCTTCCTGCTCCTTTTTTTTGTGTTGTATAGAACCTGTTTCCCTAAACACAGCCACGGTTCTTTTCAGGCAATGATAAAAATCCCCAGCAATAAATGCAACGTTAGGAAAATGTTCGTGAAAATCGTCCATACACAATCAAATTATTTGTAACGACTGTCAAAGATGACGGAATATTTTATTGATTGGTAATTCAGGTACTTACTGACACCCAACAGGTATTAAGCTCTACGGCTAAGCATTACGTCCTTAGATGCAAGGCCCTCTTTGATGCAAATAATTTTTGCTCGCACGGTATTTCACTCATTTTCTATGGAATTTGAAACATTCAAGTTTAAAATAACCTAAGGCTCCTTCCTAAAAGCAGAATGCGAAAAAATTATATCTACTTCTATTTATATCCTGGCATGCCAACAAAAAACATTTCTCTTTCAACAATTAAAGTACTTAAATCAATTGCTTTAATGCAGGATACCAGAGTCTGTACAAATATTCTTGTCTCTCGCCAAAAATTTAATTAATTTCGTTCATTAAGAATAATACTAGTTAATCACGGCATAGGCTTTTTCAAATGCTCCTTTTAGTCTTTTGAGGTAAAAATTTATTAAAACTTTAATAAAAACTTTTTTAATTATTACTAATTTATTGTATTAAAAATCCTCGCCACACCCTACGCCGCTGGTGTGGACTAATCGCTCCGAATCCTTGAGACAATACAATTCCGCACGGAGTCGGAAATATAACGCTATCTCTCTCTTCTGTCTTTGTTTCACACGCACGAATGTTTGATGCAAACAAACTTCTATTCGTGATAGAATGGCTTAGTCTATTCTATAAGAAGTCTATGGGTTAAACGTAGATTGATAACATTATCTTAAAAAACCTACTGCTATTTAATATAATTATTTTTGTTACTAACATAAAAAAAAGTTAATTATAGTTTTCATACTATCTATATATTTAAAACATATTGAATACTCCACAAATTTATCGCATATCTTATAATACGGTGTACTATTCTATATTTACAAAAATATTATGTATTTACAATTTTGAAATGTAAGAGTATGCACCTTTTTCAGAATGCACTGTGATTTCAAAAACATTTGGGTGTATTGATGTAAATAAGCTAAGTTCTGTTGTAATAATACATACTTAGATTAAGGCAAATTATGCATTTAGGGTGAGATTACAGAAAATGCATACTTGTAACTTTGCAGATCTGCAAATATGGCGGACTTGCAGGCACAAAATAATTGGCAAAAATTTTACATTTTAAACACTATTTGCCAATCGACTATCGACTGCCAAATACGTGAAATATGCCCAAATCCATGGCAATAATGAATTAATGAACTTAACTCTTATCAAATTCCCTGGCGTCGGTGATTGGCGTCGTTGCGGAAAAAAGGCCGACGTAAAATAAATAATTAAAAAAAAAACTTAACTCTTAACGTGCCCTTGTTTTTTTTTATATACAGTGTGACAAGTAAAGTCCGCATCATATGGGATTTTTTTATTACTAACTTTATTCGAAATTTGACTTTGGCATCAAGTTTTGCTTCAATCGAGATAAAAATTAAGCAAAAAACTAGTAGGTAGTCACTAGACTGAAAGTATCGAAAAGGTTATTAAAAAAAGTTTTTTTTAATGCAGTTTCTAGCCCACATGCAAAATTTGAGCTGCAGAAGATAATTTTGATTTTTTACCTATATTTTTTAAATTGCACCACTTTTGCAAAATAAGACTCAACGCAACCTACATAAAACTTCTTAGTTTTGACAATGCTTTATTTCAGATACATTTTCTTTAAAGTAGCGCCATATTAAATGTGTGTTTTTCTAGAAAATCAAAATTGGGCTATTAAAATTTGGTCGCATGTGACGCAAAGTTTATTTGTTTTTGACCCTGTATAAGGTAACTTCATTAAATAGGTATTTTTAAAAACGTAATTTGTGTCTGAAAGTAATACACCTTAATATTAAGACAAAAAAACACAGTGTCATCAGTAAAGTGTTCATTAAGTGGAAAATAAATTTTTTCTACGATCGTTCAAAAAATGTCATTTTATGTATGAATTTCTAATGACAAAAGTAGGTCTTTATTGCATACTATGCAATAAAGTACCTACTTTTTGCCCTAGTGCAATAAAGTAAATTACCTAGGAAACGAACAATTTGTTTATAGTATGTGTATTGTATGTTGCACACCGTCGATAGCCTATCGAAATAGAATTCACGTTGACAGGGCGCCATAATTTATAATTTTATTATGTTGAAATCAAAGGTATCAATAATCCATTGTCAAATTTGAATTACAACTTTTGCACACAAAGGAGAGCAATACAGAGCGATTTTAAACTTTTTTGTTAAATAAAAAACGATCGTAGTGTATGTAACATGTACAAAAATAAGTATTAGTGGTGGGTAGGGTTGCCAGATGTCCTGGATTTGGAAGGATGTCCTGGATTTGAGGCTTAAATTTAGCGTCCTTCAAAGACCTTTGGAAGGACGCCTAATGTCCTGGATTTCTTAAATGCCTGTGCCTAAATTACAATAAAATATATTTCTAAGATTTGCTAAGCTAAAAAGCCCCTTTGACTTTGATTTAATGGTGGAAATCGTAACTAACTTATCCATAGACATAAATATTGATAATTTGTATGAAGAATATAATATTGTATAATAATATTAAAACCTACCCTTGACAAAGCTTGCGCTGTACCTGAGAAATACATTATCCAGAACTGGAACAACATCTTTTTAGCTAACCCCGAAATTCATTATTTTAAAAAAATACTTAATACAGTTTGTGTTTTCAATATACGGGTCAAACGCTAACTCCGAAAGATTTTTTTCTTTATGCAATGCAGCCTGGAGCGGTAGCCGAAATAAAATTTTGGTTGACCACATAAAAGCAGAGCTTCAGATAAAAACAAATTTTAATTTAACCTCTAAAGAATTTTATATAATGGCAGTTGAAACAAAAAGCTCTTGGAAGCCGTCCGTTCTAATAAAAAATATTCTGTATTATTTAAAGCATTTTTAAGTTGTTATTTTGTTGAAAAAAAACTTAGCTTTTGTTCATTTTTTACATAAAATAAATTCTGTTTTAGTTTTAAAAAAATGTCCTTTTTTATTTGTGTCAGTCCTTCCTTTTTTAAACTTGTGTCCTGCGATTTGCAGATTTAAACCTGGCTACCCTAGTGGTGGGTAATAAATCAAAAGTATCTTATGCAGCTGAAATTTTGCATTTAAAAAAAAATTATTAACTTTTTTCGATATTTTCAGAAATAACACCATTTTTGAATTATTTTTTGGAAAAAAATAATTCAAATAATATAAATAATTTGACAGATAATGCGAATTACGTCACTACTATTTTTTTGCTTAATTTTCATCTCGATCGAAGCAGAACTTGATGCCAAAGTCAAATTTCGAATAAAGCTATCAATAAAAAAAATTCCATATGATGCGGACTTTACTGGTCACACTGTATAAAAATCGGATACAAATTGTAAATAACCACCAATACCATCATCGTCCGTCAAATCTCCAAAATATAGGTTGGTTTTTAACAAATTTTATACAATCTGCAAGTCTGCAGCACCTTCCAAACTTCTGCAAATTTGTAGACAGGAATTCCAATTTTGTAATTTGCATCTATAAACTGCTACTTGCAGCTGCAGACATATCAGATGCATAGTTTCTGTAATATCACCATTAGTATTTATCGCAGTTTTTTATACATTTTAAAGGAATAAACTAACTTTAGAAAATTATTTTGCCAATAAAAAAAATTAGATAATTTGTTACCTTGAATCTTGATTAACAGAGTGGATTATGATAATTTTAAACCATCTACATTTACCTTTAGATCCGTACAGCTTATCTCGGGCGAAAACAAAAGTTAAGTTTCATGGGATGGGTGTAAAAATTCGTTTGTACGCACAGCTCGCCAGTTACATCCTTTGCCGTCCTACAGGTATGGGCACGCGCACAACCCTCTAGTTAATAGGTTTTCCTTGTTTAACGACATCTTCAAAATAATACAATCCAGAACCGGTTCGGCGCCATTTTTGTTGTTGTGTTTTACGTTTTCTCTGTGGATTTCTTGATAGGTGGTAAGTTAGCAATGTTTATGCAGCGACAGAAATTGTTTTGGGTACGTGTCAATTCCGCCTGTAGTGTAAGTAAACGAATTTTAATTTTTTTAGTGCCGAAGATTGAAATTCTACCATTTGGATTTATCATTATTAGTAAACTATTCCATGGGGGTTAAATTACCTGCTATATACGATTTTCCCTAACATTGGTTTATAAACGCTACAGGCGAAATTGACACGTACCCAAAAAAATATCGTTGCTGATAAACATCACTTCACACATACCGGGTGTCCACGGAAGGTGGCTCGCCTCTAACTTTTTTGTTTTTCAAGATAATGAAATAAAATTCGGGGGATTTGTATACGACATAAAACTGCATTTTTTGACACGTGACTCAACATTATGGAACTTCCGGTTTAACCGGAAGTGACATAAACTTTCGATTTTTAAATGGGACACGTGGTATATTTTTACTTTTTTTGACTCCATATGACATTCTAAATACAACAATGTGTCACTTGTCACGTTTTGTCAAAAAGAAATTTTTTTTTTCAACTTTTTCACTTCTTGTAAAACTATTATTTTTTATGTTTTTTAAACAACAAACTAATTTACTTTGGCAGAAGCTGTTGACATTTCAATTTTCTTCAAGGCATGATTTTGTTTTATCAGTTTTGCTGGTCTCAGGCTACTTGATGCATTTAAATCTAAATTTATTCATGCTTCGTTTTAGGAAAGTTCTAAATTAACTTTTTAAAGGTAGCTTTTCTAAAACCTAATAGTGTATGGTATCAAAATAATCGTAATAAAATCCTCTTTTTTCTTAACCCGACGAGCCACCATGTTGCCATTTAAAAAAAATGACTTATACAACTTTAAAGATTAACTTTTACATAGCACATAGCATTGGATCAAAAATAGTAAAATTGTATTTTTCCCAAGATTAGAGAACTGAAATAAGTGATTTTAAGGTATTCATCATAGCCCTCTAGATAAAACAATAAATTTGGAAAAAAAAATATTTTCTTGGTGACAAAAAGTGACCAGTGATACATCGTTGTATTTAGAATGTCATATGGAGTCAAAAAAAAGGAAAAATAAACCAGGTGTCCCATTTAAAAATCGAAAGTTTATGTCACTTCCGGTTAAACCGGAAGTTCCATAATGTTGAGTCACCTGTCAAATAACGCAGTGTTAGGTCGTGTACAAATCCCCCCGAATTTTATTTCACTATCTTAAAAAACAAAAAAGTTAGAGGGGCGAGCCACCTTCCTTGGACACCCGGTATGATTTATTTTTTTTGCTATTGTGGTTTGTGGCTGTTTAATATTTGTGGAGGTTTATTTTTTGTGTAGTTTAGTGAATTGTGTTTGTGCCTTTAGTGACTCGGATACAATGCTCAGTAAAGACCATTGTATGATTTTATAATGCCCAAAATAGGGGTAGAATACCGGGCATTTCGTATTGTCATTGTATAAAGTAGTGATAATTCGTGATACGTAATTGATATGAATTATGAATATGATCAATATAAACACACCTAACTAACTAGGCCTAGGCCACATGAACAGGATGTTTAAGCCCGGACCTGTATATTTTCCCCCATTTGTTAAATGATAATTTTGTAGTGCGCATGCCTATTCCTGTGTGGTTTTGTTTACACGCGCAAGGCCATAAATTTGCCACTTTCGTGATTATTGTTCGCTTATCTGAAGGTGTAAATGTCTATGTTTTGAACAAACATCATTGTGTCATTCTGCAATATAGGGTCGTTTGAAAAATAAAAATAATAAACACTTATAAAAGTTAGACTTTGAAACTGTTCAAAACAGCAAGGAATTGTACACATTTTATAGCACAAAAAATATATATACCCATTTGGTACTATCTTTTATAATGGCTTATTGGCTTTTTTTTTAAATATAAACGCCGATATACAAGTCTGCTTTCTTAAGAATCTTTGCCTTAAAATATATCAAAACAAAGTGAACAAACTGATGTTATTTTTTGTGCAATATCTTATAAGATTGTTAGTTTTAAAAATGTGTCCATGAGTCTGCTCCTTTTAAAGTAGGTATATACTGACAATCAGTTTTTGACAGTTTGCTTCAGTGTTGTATTCAACACCTGTAACCGATTTTATAATAGTACTTTGCAACTTTTGACGTATTACGTTAATCTTTTTAACATGAGCGTTCTATCTAACGGCGCGGCGGGCACTCATCGTTCAGTTGCGATAAAAATAATTTTGACTGCTTCAGCGAAAATGAAGGTTTTTAGTAAGAATGAACTCTTAAGGCCGGTCCGCACCTATGCATTTTTGCAACAGCTAAATTGATTTTTTAACCCATACGCATCAATTTCAGCTGCATAAGATAATTTTGATTTTTTACCCACCACTAAAATTTATTTTAATGAACACTTTATTGATGACACTGTGTTCTTTTTGTCTTAATATTAAGGTGTATTACCTTCAGACACAAACTACGTTTTCAAAAATACTTATTTTATGAAGTTACCTTATATAGGGTCAAAAACAAATAAACTTTGCATCACATGCGACCAAATTTTAATAGCCCAATTTTGATTTTGTAAAAAAACATACATGTATCTGAAATAAAGCATTGTCAAAACTAAGAAGTTTTATGTAGGTTGCATTGAGTCTTATTTTGTAAAAGTGGTGCAATTTACAAATTATAGGTAAAAAATCAAAATTATCTTATGCAGCTGAAATTTTGCATGTGGGCTAGAAACCAAATGTGCCAAAGTCAAATTTCGAATAAAGCTATTAATAATAAAAAATCCCATATGATGCGGACTTTACTGGTGACACTGTATATGCTGTCTCACACACTTATTTAAAATCAAGAAGAACAGAAGACGACAGGGCTATTTTTGGAACCATTTTTATCAACACAGCAATACAGTATATTTACTACATATAACACGTGTGACGTGTAAACAAGCCGATTCCATTTTCATATTCAGGCCGCTGAATCAGTTAAAACGATTCAGCGAGACTGATATGAACCGTGAGAAACCACCGTAAGGTTAAGAGCATTGACGTTGATTCTTTCATAATTTCATTATTTTGGCGACATATTTATCAAAGAGAATAGTAAGGAAGAAGTAAAAAAACATGATTTATTTTCGTTGAGTTCGAAAAAATATACTTTTTGGGTATCTAGGGGGTTTTGGACTTAATGGGTTTAATTTAATACCAAAACTCCTTACCCCCCGCGGCTGTGCCACTGTAGGTGATTACATGGTCACCAGTGAAATAAACCATAAAGTTATTAGGTGCTTTGATAAAATGGGTCACAGGTTATTAAATAATTCAACCTAATCTAAATTTAAAAATAAAACTTTAAATAAAGTTTAAGTCATAAGTACATAATTTTTTAAAGGGGCTATATTAATGTTTTGTTAGGTTTAGGTTAGCAACTTACTTTCCATGGAAACAATTGTTTTAGCAATGTTTTCCATGCAACTATATCGCTTTTAGTAGAGATTAATATGGTCACGCTAAGCGGATATTGTCACTACGTTTAAAACGATTTGTTCCTAGATGATAAACTAAAATATGCTGGACTTTGAAGAAGGCTTCGCAAATTAGAAATTTTTTGACTTTCATGTTCGAGATTGTACCTTAAAACATCAAAACCAAGAAGCTAAGATAGCTTAGAGTACATACTTATATTAAATTTATAATATAATTATTCAAAACAAAAATATTGTGTGTCTTTAATAATATAAATTGGAAAAACTCTGGGAAAGGTCAATCGACACACTTTGGTTGAATCAAATTTTCACATAACTATTAAGTCTTGCGGCACAGAATATACAGAGTGTATCAACAAGATGTTCGACTTCGATAGCGCCTAAACTATTAGAGATTTATAAAAAAGTGATAGGTATCTATATAAAAGTTATAGGCTGTGAATAGTGTTGGCTTTTACTTGATGGAAATTCATTACAATTATTGCAATAAAGACTTTAGTCTAATTTCCACATAATATTTATTTTATAACCCGACGCGTTTCGCTACACTGTAGCTCTATCAAGGAATTTTTTAAATCGAGTGAGGAACTATAATTTTAACCTAAATATTTATATACTAATTATCTTTTTCTTAAACAAGTAATTATATTAAGGGAATACCCACAGAGCTGTTTTTAGAATATGGTAAATTATTGAAAAGGTTTAATAAGGGCGATTTATTCAAATCTGTTTGGTCATGCATTCAAAAGTAGACCGGTGTTTTTATGGCGGTCACTTTCCAAACTTTGCAACAAATTAAGTTTATGGCTTTTATTTTCTGTATGAAGAATTTTGAAATTATCGCAAATGTATGGCTTTCTTCGGCAATATGAGTGGAATTATTTTTATCTTATTATATATCTTACTTTACTTTACTTTACTTTACTTTACTTTACTTTACTTTACTTTACTTTACTTTACTTTACTTTACTTTACTTTACTTTACTTTACTTTACTTTACTTTACTTTACTTTACTTTACTTTACTTTACTTTACTTTACTTTACTTTACTTTACTTTACTTTACTTTACTTTACTTTACTTTACTTTACTTTACTTTACTTTACTTTACTTTACTTTACTTTACTTTACTTTACTTTACTTTACTTTACTTTACTTTACTTTACTTTACTTTACTTTACTTTACTTTACTTTACTTTACTTTACTTTACTTTACTTTACTTTACTTTACTTTACTTTACTTTACTTTACTTTACTTTACTTTACTTTACTTTACTTTACTTTACTTTACTTTACTTTACTTTACTTTACTTTACTTTACTTTAAGGTAAAAAAAATATTTAATTCTGTTGATTCAATAGACAACTATGATGGTTTTAATAACTACCATAATTTTACTTAAATATGAGCAAATAAATAATTACTTGGCAACGTCGCAATCAAATTCAAAAAGTAAATATTACTGTACAGCTTCTTTCTAGTGGAATCAGAAAGAGAAAAAAATATATTGGGTAAATTTTTTTATGTAGTTCCAATGTTTTAAGCCATCCTGTATATCATAAAATATTTTGACGCTATGCTCCATTGTAAATCCTATAACTTTTATATAACACTTTTTTATAAATCTCTTATAGTTTACGCACTATCTAAAGCGAACACCTTGTTGACACACCCTGTATATTCTGTGCTTGCGGTGTCGATTCTTTCAAAATTATTGTTATCGCGATTATTCCATTCATGCATTTAGATTTACCGTAGAAATTTTGAAAATATGTTTTTTTTTAAGTTTAATTGTTTTCAAATGTATTCTGCTAAAATATATAAAATTTCGCAGTTTTTTTTAGGAATGTTCACAAATGTTTGTTTTATTGAGAATTTAGGGTACGACATGCTTTGGAATTTGTTATGTGCGACTAATAAGCAACTGAACTTATAACTTTTCGTGATATTGTTAAAAAGGCTGATATACTTATTTATTTTTAGTGTTTTATTTTGTAAGGGGTCAATATAATGACAGTTCTAAAATGCTAGCATATTGTTGGTGAAATGCATTAGCCACCATTATATTTATTTAAAGACGATAGTTATTTAATGTATTTCATTGGGCTTAGAGATTATTTAGTTGTTATACTGGTCTTGAGCAATTGTAAAATGTGCACACAGAAAGAGCTAGAAAACTGGTCTAAGCTATGTTTAATATATTGTGCAAATATGCAGCCATTTATCTAGTTAAACAAGCCTTTGCTCTCTATGTAAAGAATAAGACTTGTATGAGATTTAAACGCTGTTTTCTGACAATGATTTAAAAATTGTTAATTGAAATACAATTTTTTTATAGTGTTTTGATGTTACTTGTTATCAATGTTTTATCATCAACTTTTATTCCATAGTAGATAACGGTGTTATGTTTGTGTAGGTTATTCCTAAAAATCTGCTCCTCTATATTGATTATTATATAATTATTGAATACGAGTACTTACATGTATTAAACGAATACGAAATGTAACGATACATAAAATAATATACATTTAATGATTATATTATCTTCGAAGAGAAAAATTAGTATACTTGACGTTTAAATGAGCATTTTGTATCATATTTTAGAGTTAAAATACTATTTAATAATGTACTTTTAAATAATTTAATACATTCAAGTCACATATTTTAACTTTAGATATTTAGTTTTATGCTGCGATATGCATCCGCATTTGTAATGTAAAAAGTGATTGTTTAAGTTGTTTAACTAAAAATATTGTTTTTGATGCTGAAATAAAAAAAAATACTTGTTATATTTTATTAACACGTTCTCAGTATTGGTAATTCTCGCACAACTTTACTATAATATACACTATGTAATAATAATGATATTGCTATTAACATCGTCTTTGTATCTCTCGTAGCAAAACTAGTTTATAAGCTTTAGATTGCCAACGCAATTTTTCTTACTTTTGTACATACAAAATCACCTTTGAACTATTCAATAAACATCTAAAAATAAAATGATCGCTTTCTATTTCCCTTAAGTTAACCGTAATAAAACAATTGTTTTTTAATATAGGCAAAAAAAAACACAATGGACTACTTCCGTAATAGTAATTTACGTTACAAGTCCGGAAAATTATGTTTTTTTTGGACGAGTCGACAAAATTCTAGGACGAGCCGTAGGCGAGTCCTGGAAGTCTGCGAGTCCAAAAAAACTGTTTTAGGACGTGTTGCGTAAACTATTTTTCGGCAACCTTGTAGAATAACAAATCAATGAGACACATTTCTTTATTATATTTCTTTGTAGAACAAAATTTCGAACATTTTAATTCTTATTTGTTTTAAATATTGAAATTCGAACAGAAGATAGGTAGTAACAGAAACATTCTAATTCTTATTTATATTAATATTTATAATAAAAATTCGAGCAATTGCTAATATTGATGTGATTCTTCCCGGCCTAGTCCGGAGAAATGCTACTTTCTCAAAGGAAAAGCGTCCGGGAAGTGGGTACTTCCCGGACGGTTGCCGAAAAAATTGTTTTTTGGTTCCTTCCTTGTTTAAATGGAAATCATCATACATAGGTGAAAGTTAAGAATAACGTATCGATATGGCAATGTAGCAAACTTTCCAAAGTTTATATTTGAAAGATAAAATAAAAACTAAAAATTCTATCGAACCATATAACAGAAACAACTAAATGCGCCTAGCCACGTTCAATAGTGACAACCTTTCTACTTGTGTGTCATATTTGATTTCCATTTATTCATTATTTCGTGTTTTGAAATAAAGGCAGCAAATTTTTCAAAATCATTTGGAATTTATAGACAGAGACCATGCCTTTTTCCCTAAGATAGTGAAAAGAAATGGGCTTTGGGTACATTACTGATATACATAAATGTATTTGGAGTGCATCCAATGAGTTCATATAAGCTTTCCGCTTTTCTGAAGTTCTTATGTTAACTTCATAGCAACTAGTCATAGTTTCCCGATATGAAAACGTTTGAAATTATTTTTAAATTATTTATTAAAAAATTCGAATCCCGTATTAGTATGATAATATTTATTTAGGGAAAAAAATCCACATTCGTCTCCACAAATATATTTAAAAAAGGGTCAAATTAATGTGGTGTACATGTTTCGGTACTAGAAAGTACCATCATCAGCACCGAAGGGCCCACGTGCCACTATCACGAAGGAATGTAAACAAATATTAAAAACATGAAAATGACAAGAACATATTGTATCATGTATACATAAATGTATTTGGAGTGCATCCAATGAGTTCATATAAGCTTTCCGCTTTTCTGAAGTTCTTATGTTAACTTCATAGCAATTGAAACGATTGAAATGATTTATAAATTATTTATTAAAAAATTCGGATCCCGTATTAGTCTGATAATATTTATTTAGGGAAAAAAACCCACATTCGTCTCCACAAATATATTTAAAAAAGGGTCAAATTAATGTGGTGTACATGTTTCGGTACTAAAAAGTACCATCATCAGCACCGAAGGGCCAACGTGCCACTATCACGAAGGAATGTAAACAAAATAAATATTAAAAACATGAAAATGACAAGAACATATTGTATACTTGGATGAAGACAAAGTTAAAAAATTTTAAAAAGTGAAAAAAAATAAAAATTGGTATTAAAATTCGATAGGAGTTTCTTTGATTGACAATATTTACTATCTACGGGAAAGAAAAGAGGAGGAAAGTCCTTTCGAATTTTAATACCAATTTTTATTTTTTTTTACACTTTTTTAACTTTGTCTTCGTCCAAGTATACAATATCTTCTTGTCCTTTTCATGTTTTTAATACTTGTTCACATTCCTTCGTGAAAGTGGCACTTGGGCCCTTCGGTGCTGAATATGGTACTTTCTAGTACCGAAACATGTACACCACATTAATTTGACCCTTTTTTAAATAGGTTTGCAGGGGAGACAACTGTGGTTTTTTTTCCTATATCTCTACAGCTTCACTTTGAGATAATGGACTACTTCCGTAAAATATTTATTTTTGTTTAAATACCAAACTTTTCATTGGTATAGTTTCGGTTATAATATATAGTTTATAATAAGGTTTTTAAATTTCAAACCTCGTTTTTACCCTTTTAGAGGTTGATTTTCGAAAAATGCCTTCTTAGTGGATGGGTGCCTACGTTATAAGAAGACATTTTATGATTCTAAAATTTATTGCTAAGGTTGATGAATCAGTTAGTCAGTCAATTACTTTACAATTTTATATAATACTAGCTATACCCTGCGCGCGTTGCTACGCCCATAATAATAAGGCGCGTTCACCATCGCGTCAACAAACATTTTATATTATTATTTATTAGTACCCGGCATGCGTTGCGCCACTTTTTTTTATGCCGAAACCTTCCTCGACCTGCACACAACAACTCACCAAATTTTCATCGTAATCGATACCCTGCGCGCGTTGCTACGCTGCTTTCTAAATTACCCGGCATGCGTTGCGCCACTTTTTTTTATGCCGAAACCTTCCTTGGCCTGCACATAACAACTCACCAAAATTTTCATCGTAATCGGATAAATGGTATAGGAACGCATACGGGACATACAGGCAGACAGACAGACTTACTGTACGATATTTAATCTGCAGGTATTAAAAATGTTCTGCTTTAAAACTTAAAAAATATAAACAGATCTTAACAGCTATTGCTTCTTTTTACAATATCTTTTTAGTACGCATTAGTGCACACTAGGGTAGACAGTCTATAAAAAATAGTATATTAAAGTAATCTATAAAGAAAGTAATATTCTCTTTAAAAGTCCTGTATAATAATAAAACATCTAGCGTTAATATTTAATTAAAAATATTCTCAATGTGCCCGATAACTTCTTCTACTGAAAGGTTGAATAGTTTATAGCTGTGGTGGTTAAATATTTTACGAGCTTTAGTGCAGGCGGTATGTGCTTTCTTGCAGCGTAATACTAGATAAACGTTACTTTCTTTTGAAATTCAATATAAATCCTGCTATTGTTGAATATACTGTCAAAATTGCAACATTTAGCAACAAATGTTATAAGAAGATTTAACAAAAAAAACATACTACCTACTATCTAAGTAAGTTAAATTTTAATTACAGTAGTACACAAGAAAGCGTTGGTATACAGGGTGATTGACGGTGGATGGAACGTTAGACGTTTCTGACGAACCAGTAAAGAAATCGTTCTGAAAATTTGGTCGTTTACATAAACGGACACGCTCTACCTATCTAAAACATTTTTAACAATACAGTGTTGCCGCTTCTACACAAAAATAATAGCCACTTCGATATTTTAAATGGAACACCATATATATTATTAAATTTTTATATTCTACATAAAATTATAATTATTTTCTAATAAAAGCATTATTAGTCTATGCTTAATGGTTTCCGAGATATTGTCTCTTGAAAAATGACATTTTTGAACTTTGACAGCTTCTAGCTTTTTAACTGTACGTCTGAGAGCAAAACGGCTTACATCTCCCTATCTTCGATTTTTATTATCTTTCCAAAGTGCCAATTTCTGGTTAAACCGGATGTAGGAAATATAATACTTCCGGTTTGACCGGAAGTTATTACTTTTAAAAAGATAATAAAAATCGAAGATAGGGACATGTAAGCCGTTTTGCTCTCAGACGTACAGTTAAAAAGCTAGGAGCTGTCAAAGTTCGAAAATGTAAATTTTCAAGAGACAATATCTCGGAAACCATTAAGCATAGACTAATATTGCTTTTATTAAAAAATAATTATAATTTTATGTAGAATTTAAAAATATAATAATATATGGGGTGTGTTCCATTTAAAATATCGAAGTGGCTATTATTTTTGTGTGGAAGCGGCAACACTGGATTGAAACTTGGGGAAAAACATTTTATGAATAAAGTGGTCATGAAAAAATTCTGGAAATTATTTTTAAGTTTCGCATTTCGCCACACAATTAAAAATTAATTTTTTAAATTCTAAATTTCTCCGAAAATTCCTATATTATGGTATACCTTCGGTTACATCATTAGGCGTACCGAGCTTGATAAGAGTTGGGGAAGCTTTCGAAAGTGTAATCAATAAAATCGCTGTAACTTCTAAATGACTTATCAGATTTTACTAAATTTAAGCTGGTTTAGAAGAGAAAGATAAGTACTTTTAATTGTCTTATCCAACGGTATACGATAGTTTCTAATAAAATTGCTAGAGGGCGCAATTTGTAATAATAACAGTTTTTTCGATTTTATCCCGAAAATTCGAATCATACAGTATAATTATGACATTATAATCGGAAAGTAGATTAAATTTGCAAGAAAAAATGTGAAGACCGCAGTTCGATATCCTTGTTGGTTTTAGAGTTATTGCCAAAACAATAATTTTTAACACTTTTATCGAAAAAATTATTGTTTTTATAGTTACATAGATATGTAATCTTAAATAAATGTGGTAAAATGAGAGGGAAAGAAAAAATTGGTTTTCGAAAATTTCAAAGCATCATTTAGCTTGAAGTAAAATGCTGTTGGGGTACCAGGCTTGCTACGGCCTAGTTACCCCGGCAAGAGTCAAAGCATACACATTGTATGCCAAAGCATACACATTGTATGCAAAATTAAAAGATTTAAAAGATCTTTAAAATTTTTTGGTTTTACTAAAACATCTTAGAAAAGTAACCTTTTCTTTGTCAAAGAAGTTCAACTGCAAGCAGCACGTGTCAGAAAATTTGGTTTTATTCCCATCTTTCTCTTTTCTTTCCCTCTTATTTCACCACTTTTACATCTCTTCGACAAAGTTTAATGAAACTTAGGATTTTTTACTACTTTTATACCTAAATGATTTTTACAAAGTCTGTTAAAACTCTCTAATTTTTCTTTCGCTCTCTTCATTTTTCTGCCCAAGACAGGGCCTTTGCACTAGCCCTTTACTTTCCAGTACACTGAGAGAAAACTCTATTAGCCGTAGCTAGAAATTCATTAGTAGTAGCAAGAAATCTGCATTAAACAGGCGCCGAAAAAACAACTCTGTTGTCGCTACAAGGTTCTTTTTTTGAAATGACTTTTTAACCTCAACATGGTCGTTTTTTAAATATTATTCTTTTGCTGTTAAAAGACAACCCTATTGCCATAAAAAATATATAATGCAGTGGTAAACAAAAATTATTTTGTGATTAATTGAGGTCGTGTAGTTAGAAAAGTATCGATTTTTACTCCTAAAAATAATCGGCCAGCTATAAAATAATTTTATTTTTATTGTAGCTAGTCCACCTAGCTACTACTAAATTCCTTTTTTTAGCTTCTTCGCCAAAATGGCTGTGGTTGGTGGATTATTATAGTGGATGTTTTTGGCTATTGATTTGATAAAATTTTTATATTTTAATAATTCTATATAGGGTGGTGTACTTTTAGTGCAACGTTATACAATAAAGTGTTGTGGCGGTGTGTCTCCAAATTCAGGTAGGTACAGGGTTTTTCCGTATATTTTGGAGCACCCCTGGAGCTTTTATTTGAAGACCTAGAAAAAACTTTAAATTACCAAAGTTGCATGATTTCTCCTAAACTGCCAGGATTTGTTATCGAACAAAACAAATGAACATCGTAAATTTGTTTAATAATGCCAATGTCGATTTTTTTAAATGGAACACCCTGTATATTAATTTTTTTTTAACTCCTCACTCTTTTCTGATTCCAAATATGTATATATGTTATATGTTTACTTGAGTCATTTAGGCAAAATTTCATTTCAAAATATTGCGATTTATTAATAATTATTGAATTTTTTATCTTTAGAGTAACCCATTATACCAAGATAAGACCATTCAAGGTATGAAATATTATTTTTTGAGACACAAGTCAGTTGCCATAAGCGATTAATAACAACCAAATTGTTTCCAGGGCAATCTAGATTTTCTATTCTGCAATATTTTGAAATGAAATTTTGCCTAAACGACTAAAGTAAACATATAACATATATACATATTTGGAATCAGAAAAGAGTGTGGAGTTAAAAAAAAATTAATATACAGGGTGTTCCATTTTAAAAAATCGACATTGACATTATTTAACAAATTTACGATGTTCATTTGTTTTGTCCGATAACAAATTCTGACAGTTCAGGAGAAATCATGCAACTTTGGTAATTTAAAGTTTTTTCTAGGTCTTTAAATAAAAGCTCCAGGGGTGCTCCAAAATATACGGAAAAACCCTGTACAATTATTTTACCAATAATTATATTTATTACTTATATTTTTTATTTCATTCCGATCATGGCCGCCATTAAGTTTCCGTTCTGCACTTATTAGGGCAGTATTTTTGATAAAAATTGTATGTTAAACTTTGTTTAATAATGGGGGGATCTGACTGATCTGAAAGTAACAAACTGCTAGGAACATGACCCTTTTTAGCCATTTTTTTTATTAATAGGTATCAGAGAACCTAACAAATGCGATTTTGCATTGCAAAATTTAGAACGGGGAAGAAATATCTCAAAAACTCAGATTGTTTTCCGATTCTATCCCCTAAATTTGTATTGTATTTCTGAAAAAAATAATTTCTCGCCTAACAAAATTTAAAGACTCACCTAAGTCAACGATTTTTTGTAGGTACCTAAGTAGAGTAATGTGATAAATATGAGTTACTTATTAAGTAATAAATATAATTATTGGTAAAATAATTGTACCTACCTGAATTTGGGGACACACCGCCACAACACCTATTATATAACGTTGCACTAAAAGTACACCACCCTATGTGAAATTATTAAAATATAAAAAATTTATCAAATCAATGGCCATCAAACATCCACTATGAATTATAATCCACCAACCACTAAACAAACTAACAACACTGCAAATGGCAATAAAATGAACCAAAACGATTTCACCATGTTTTACAAAAGCAACTGTTTAGTTCCTAAAAGATATATTTTAGATAGGTATAAAA
The DNA here is from genome assembly GCA_963969555.1 of Polydrusus pterygomalis. Taxonomy (NCBI): domain Eukaryota; kingdom Metazoa; phylum Arthropoda; class Insecta; order Coleoptera; family Curculionidae; genus Polydrusus; species Polydrusus pterygomalis. The sequence continues at coordinate 41,345,683 of OZ018381.1, read as the reverse complement.
TATTGGTTAGTTTTTATTTTTATTTTTGTGTTAATAAGATAACCTTATAGGAATTAAAAAAATACTATTTAAAAACACTTTATTGGATACATATTGGTATGGTAATATGATATTCTGTTACCATAAAAAAGCATTGAGCACACGTAACAATATTGTTGTCAAAGAAACGTCCTTGATTGCGACTAAACGAAATATTTTAGGGATAAATGGATTTTTTTTTGTGGTAATAAACATATATTCAAAAAAATACTTGTATTGAGTTATTTTCGTCAGTGTATGCTAAAAACTTGTCGGTTTTATAACTATTCGTTTTTTACACCTCGTGTTCACCATTGAAAGCTCCACTACGGCTCAATCCCACTTACTATTTTCTCTATTGCTAACAACATCGGCATAGTACCATTTACTTTGTTTCTCTGATGATGAGTGTTTCTACACTCGAAACATGTCGAATTATTATGAATTATTCTTGGTTCGCCTAGTTATTCTAATAAACTTGAGGAAAAAGTCTTTGTGCTTTTCTTTTTAAAAACTTTCTTCTCATTACTTAAACGTCGAAGCCTTAGTTATTTACAAAATAATTCCAGAAATAAACACTTTAAGATAGTCACTAAGCGAAGGCCGTCTCAGAGTCCATTACAAAAGGCGCCGAGAAGTCGGTCGTTGGAAGACCGCCTTGCCATTCTAATAATAACAACTTAGAATTACTTATTTAACTAAGTAAATATCTGCTTCATTAAGGTCCTTCAATGAGATTGTTTAGTAAGTTTATCTGCTCCACTTGAAAGCCCCCGGGAAAATGTATTTTCCATGTATTGTCTGAAATTTGATATATTTTCTTCATTAGGAATACTTGTTTTACGAAGATAAGGCTTAAATAAAGCAACAGGTCATGGAGACAAGTATAATAAAGGCGCGTTCATTAAACTAAGGACGATCTTTTGCATAAATTAATAAGGTAAAGTATTTTTCACAATAAATGGTTGACTCCGTTTAACTACCTGGGACGTTTTGCAAGAACTCGGCCATAAAAATGCAAATAAACTGTCGCTCTATATATAAATATATATATAATATATACTGTAGCCTGATCATAACGCAGCATTTAGTTTTATATCCACTTGGAGTAGTATAGATAGTTCGGATGAAACCTTACTTTATTCAGTCTTTTTTAACACTATACGTGGTTCTAAAAAAATTTAAATTATATTTAACAGTGTAACCCAGTTTTTGGCAAAGTCGAGGGGATCATTTATTTCTGCTACAGAAAAGCAGGAGTCTTCACTTCAGTAATTCGGTAATATTTGTAATTTCGTTTGGGTTCTACGATGTACGCTGTCCCTGCTTTTTCGAATTATTTTTTATTTTATATCGTTTACTACATTGAGGAAATACTCCGTATGACATACAATATTTTTTATCCGATTGTGGTTTTCTTCCGATTATAAAATGATGTAAAAATAAAGTGAACCAATACATTTCATCTTGCACGGTAATTTGTCGCTGTTAATGTTTGTCGGTTAACAATGAAACCTGTAATTATGCGTATAGTTAAATTCACATAAAGTTTTAATGCCAAATGTCAAGACTTGTCATTGTCTAGTTACTTTAGATTTCACCAACTTACTAAATTTCTTATACAGCTGAGATTGGTCAGTGTTTTTTCTTTTTCTTTTCTCGAATTGTTCGGTCAACTCTTTTTATTTCTATCTCTTTTTAATCGTATGAAATAATACAAGATAGACATACTTTGTGTGCAGTACAATTATACTAATTAAATTTAGCCATTAGAAATTTATATTTTATGAGTTGCTGCAGTATTTGACAAGTAGGACAGAACTGAAATGTCACGGCGTTAAAAGTTTATGTGAATTCAACTATATTTATGGATATAACAAATAATTATTTAAATTGATAATATCATTTGACTTTTGGTCAATCAGGCGATAGTTTTAAAACTTGACAACACAAAAATGGAAATAGAAAATGATAGTGAAGATCTTATAGTAGGTACGCCACCTGTTATTCGGGAAACTGCCAATGAAGGTATGTTACATTTGTTGCCACAAAAATCAAAGGAAATATATAAAAGACCTTATAAAAAAATTATGGATTACCGGCAAGAAAAAAGTATACATACATAAATCAAACAAACCGAGATCATTTACGGTGACGGGAGAATATCTTAAGTATTATAGAAATTATATGGCTTTACGTCCAACTAATATGAATGATGATGGGCGTTTTTTGGGTCTTATCGCAATGGAATGCCAAGGAATTCACGGGACATTGTTTCCGAAGAACATCGGCCACATTGCTTGTAGATGCGGGAGCAGACATAACTTCTCTAAAACGGCATGGAGGCTGGAAGTCTTCTGGAGTAGCCGCGCTAGGGCTACATAGATGATTCCTTAATCAATAAGTTAGAGCTGACGAAGAAAATATTCAACATTCCACAATCTGAACTGCAATCAGTACCGACTCAGGTATCGCAATCCGTCTTCCAATCGAGTTCAACATTGGAGAATAATATCATAACGGAAAACAGAAATAATAACACATCCTCAAAATCAAATTTACAGCACCCTGTTCTTGTTCTAATTGTACATTTAATATAAATATTGTAAATAATTGAAAACAAAATAAACAGTTTGTTGAAAAAATGTTAGCGTCCGAAAAATATTTTTCGGCCTGGGACGAATAGTGTTACTTACCTAGCTACCAGCAATACAGCAATTTTGTTAAGACATATATTGTATTGGATGATTTATTTGAAATATATTGTATTTGATGAGTTGTTAACAAAAATTCAATCGACCACTTAATGTTTTCATCAAATATCTAAAAATTGAAATGTGAATTACATATACATTCCACGAAATTAATCTAATTTAAGTACCTAAGTGTTAACTTTTAACTCTAATATCAACCGAGCATTTTATTGATTTTTATAAGCGTATTATGTTTTAAAAAGTGGTTTGCCAAACATCCTTGCACCAGCAAATGTTTGATAATGACCTTCTACGCTTCGATTTTCTTGGCAAACTCCCATATTTTTTTCAGCTGAATATTTAAAATATAGATAACCTTTGGCGTGGTTCTCAAAGGAACTTTTCCCAATTAAACCAAAAAGTTTTTAAGGACGTTTAAATAATATACTTTATTTTAATAAATAGTGTTAAAATTAGTAAAGCAAAAAAAAATTATATGATTTTTTAAAAAGTAGTCATTGGCCTGACATACTAGTGCGGTCTAAAGTTCTTTAACCCCGAGATTTATAAGATAATGCGACTCTCACACACCAAAACGTTCGAATTTTCAATTTTAAGTGGGCATTTTTACCTACATATTAAAATTCACGAGTTCATGCTTCCAGTGTAAGAGTCGCCTAATTGCTGGCTTCAAACCATTGTCATCAACACCTTACAAACTCTGAGTAAACGACTTGGTCACAGTTTTCTACTACTAGGCTAGCAAAGATACTAACCAACTGTATAGCCAAGAAGCAAACCAGAATGGCATTGTTATTTTGAGGTATTTTACCAGTACCTTCTTGTACTCCTTTGACAATGGCCCGCAAGGGCCGAAACTCGTGTCAGGAAACTGATTAAATTTGTGAAACATAACAAGTAGTTAGTTATTATTTTTTCTTCTTATATTGTTTCATACTTTATATTGGTCCAGGTGACATCCCTCTGGATCGAAGAGGCTAGTATCTCACTTACTTCTTTAAATTTAAGAAATATATAATATTAATAATAATAATAATAATATTAATAATAATAATAATAATAATAATAATAATAATAATAATAATAATAATAATAATAATAATAATAATAATAATAATAATAATATTAATAATATTAATAATATTAATAATAATAATAATAATAATAATAATAATAATAATAATAATAATAATAATAATAATAATAATAATAATAAAGGCCTTTATTCAAAAATGTATAATCAATGTATTACAATGTATGATGGGCGGGGTTCAGTTCGTCGTGTCTACATAACTGCAGCATGACGTCTGTTCAATTCAAAATATACTTGAAATCGCTAATATTTTATTCAATAAGTCAGCGCGCACCATGTAAAGTAGGGGGGGGGAGGCAAAAAATGCCGGGGTCTTTCATAGGAGAAAGGAGAGGAGTTGTGATTTTTGTGGTTTGGTTAAAAAAGAAAATTTAAATATTGTTGTAGTTGTTTAAATCGCTGGTAAAATATCCAAGATACTCCAGGACACTCTAAAACTCGGGACGTGTCCTGGGAAATCCGGACGGTTGGCATCGGAATATTTTTAACATCTTAAATTAACAATAAAGATCCGCTTAAAATGAGTAAATAAATTGCAGAATAGCTGAACCCTATAAATCATTTAAATTAATAATTTATATATTTTTTATAGTACAATGATTGGGGCTATGCCAGCAGTGGCTGTACGCCACGAAAGAAGAAAAGGACAAGACAAAAGAAATAAAAGGCCAAGCCAGTTATACATACAAGGGCATTGGTTACCCCCTAATAGTCCTAGTCCAACCCCGAGCCCGGGAACCAACGATGATGGAACCGATCGACTGCCCGAGGTTTATTTATTTGGAAAAGTGAGTTTGGATTTATGTAATTTTATTTCTCGTTCTTGTTTGAAATTAGTTTGGTTTAATTGATTAACTTTGCAGGTCTATGGCATGTCCAATAATTGATCTTGAGAAAGAAGGCAGAAATAACAATTTAAACAAAAATTCACCATATTGGTCAATCCATGGACCAAATTACACTGGGACATATTTAGGGTATTTGCAATTACTTTTACTTACAGGTCACCTTAAAGGAATTAGATTTATCTCCATCCTTGTCATATTCGGGATTTTGCGTTTGATCAATAAGGTCGAACAATATATCTATTGACAAAAAAGGAATAATATTGTTTTTTAAACCTACGCAAGTTGTTGTTTTATTAATGCAAGTGTATTGTTGGTTGTCTACCTTCGAAGAACAGTGACGCTAAAATAAACGGTTAAAACAATAAAAATACTTCTCAGTATTCATTAATAATTACGAGTGATACCGTAAAAAGGGGTGGATAGAAACTGCAGGGTAAATAGAAACAAAGCTGGGGAACGTACATCGAATATTCCCTGGCACCATAAATTTCAAATTTTGCGCTTTATTTTATGTTGGAATTACTTAACGGTGGTTCCTCAATAAATGTGTAGTGCCATTTCGCAACTTACGTTTGTGTTACTGTTGTTATAATGTCAAATGTCTTTAGCTGTTTAACGGTGCGATTTTGTGGCCTAAAAAACTTTATTATTTGTGAGATATCAGCAGTTATACTTAGATTTAAAAAAAAAACGAGTTGGTATTTTAATTTTTTTATGTTTCTATTCGCCTCCGGAGTGGAGTAATCGCAATTTAAATGGATAATATACCGGTGTTTTTGTTCACCCCAAATTGCGGGGTGACTAGAAACACCCTATTTTTTGCGATTTTTATGGTCCAAGTGATTTTTATTTTTTTTTGATGATATTGCATCATCATCTACTATTGGCGACCGGACTTTTCCCTATTTTTAGTTCAAAAAAGATGAAGAAGTTTTCTTGCACCACAAGCAGAAAGTATAAAAAGTGTTTCGATCGACCCCGTTTTACGGTACATTCTAGGTGGGAAACTTTTAAATAGGATCACATATGTGCCAATATCCTCAAAAATTATTTGAAACGCTTCCATCTTTCGCCTATTATTCCTCTGTGCAACTACAGCAAACCATTTTCTTCTCGGTCGTAACATAACCTCAGAAAAGGTTTTATTTATTATTTGACAATTTTGTCAGTTTTTGACTAACATTACTATATATCAGGGACCTCTGAGAATTAAGGGGGAATGATGAAACAAAATAGAGTCCTGTTCATTAAAGCAGTCTTCGGCCTCACCCGGCTAGTAAATATGTTAACCAACTGTATCTATCCAAGAAGCAAACCAAAATGGTAGCCGATTTTTTGATATTTTAACGTTTGATTTGATAAATCGAACTAACCTGAAAATATACCGATGCGAACGTCCTGTCATAAAACTAACCTCAAATAAAGCAATCAAATATGCCCGGTGTAATGTGGGTTTCTATAATCTTTCTCAAGATTAAATGGAAAAATTCAATTTAAATAGTTATTTACCTAACAAGTGCGGAAAGTGGTACTTTTCCGCACGCGACGGCCGTCAAGGGCGGAAAGGACACTTTCCGCATGTGTTAGGTACAAAAGTTTTCCTACCATCGATATAGTTCTCAGATAAACATCAATTAGGTTCGTAATAATATACTGTAATTACAAAAATTATTGAGCTTCTGGCAAAAAAAATATTTATTTTGCAAGTATTTCACTTGTGTTTTAGATAAGGTGTTCATGCATTCATTTAACAACTCGTGCGGAAAAGTTACTAGTGCTAGTAGTCCTGAAAAGTTACTTTTCCGCACGATTTACATATAAACACATATTTACATACAAATATTACAAAAATCTTTATTTTAGACTAGGAGAATAGAGAACTGACAACAAAGTAAGAATATTATTAGTTAAACGTGCATTTCATATATACTTCATAGGATAACAAAAAACAAGTAAAATCGTGCGGAAAAGTGGTACTTTCCGCACGATAAATCGTGCCGAAAAGTAACTTTTCCCCACAATCGTAGGAAAAATATTTTTTAAGATATAAAAACCAAAAAAGCTAGGTACACATAATAATACTGTAGTAATTTTTTTCAATAACATGGAAAATTCCAGTATGGTATAATATACGTTGCTGTTTCATACTTTATATTGAATTTGACATCCAATATCTTATATGTATATTACATCATTTTATTTCTGGTAAAAAGCAAGACTACACCTTAAAAATATGAACATGAAAAGTTTTAAGACCTCTAAAAGTAAAACGTAGGATGTAGGATAGCAAAATACTTTTGAAAATGAGATTTTTTTAAACATAAAGTAGGTATCTGCCAGGTAAAGGGGTTTTAATAGCTATTTATACAATAAGTTGCGAAATGAGTGTCTTTTAGGCACGCGACGTGAAATTGTCCAACGAGGCAAAGCCGAGTTGGACAACACGTCAAAGTGACTAAAAGTCATTGTTTCGTAACGAATTGTATACAATATTTTTTCTACTGAGGTTTTATAATAAAAAACTTAATTTTACTAACATTTTATTACCTATGTTTCATTGACACTTGCCAAAAAATATTAAATTATACCTAGTCTGTGGTTACGTTTTAATTGTAAATAATTACCTGCGTTACTTTTAAGCACGTTGCTCCTGGTAACGTGCTTAAAAGTTTTTTAAGCAGGCTGCGCCTAAAAGGAGGTTATTAAAAACCCATAATGACAACCGGAAAGAGGTTATTATAAAACGTCAGTAGAAGATAGCTATTTATACAATAAGTTGCGAAATGAGTGTCTTTTAGGCACGCGACGTGAAATTGTTCAACGAGGCAAAGCCGAGTTGGACAACACGTCAAAGTGACTAAAAGACATTGTTTCGTAACGAATTGTATACAATATTTTTTCTACTGAGGTTTTATAATAAAAAACTTAATTTTACTAACATTTTATTACCTATGTTTCATTGACACTTGCCAAAAAATATTAAATTATACCTAGTCTGTGGTTACGTTTTAATTGTTAATAATTACCTACGTTACTTTTAAGCACGTTGCTCCTGGTAACGTGCTTAAAAGTTTTTTAAGCACGCTGCGCTTAAAAGGAGGTTATTAAAAACCCATAATGACAACCGGAAAGAGGTTATTATAAAACGTCAGTAGAAGATAGCTATTTATATAATAAGTTGCGTTGTCCAACGAGGCAAAGCCGAGTTGGACAACACGTCAAAGTGACTAAAAGACATTGTTTCGTAACGAATTGTATACAATATTTTTTCTACTGAGGTTTTATAATAAAAAACTTAATTTTACTAACATTTTATTACCTATGTTTCATTGACACTTGCCAAAAAATATTAAATTATACCTAGTCTGTGGTTACGTTTTAATTGTAAATAATTACCTGCGTTACTTTTAAGCACGTTGCTCCTGGTAACGTGCTTAAAGTTTTTTAAGCACGCTGCGCTTAAAAGGAGGTTATTAAAAAACCATAATGACAATCGAAAAGAGGTTATTATAAAACGTCAGTAGAAAAAATGTAATTCATCAAAAAAAAATTAATTTACAAAAATTGTTAAAAGAGTTCAAATAAATTTTTTCTTGTTAATAAATTTTTAATTCAAAAATAATGTGTTAAAGAAACTGGGTTTAATAACATTTAAGAGACACAATATTTTACCATTTTTACTCGCATTTTCATTATCCTTTATCGTTTATCAGCCTTGAATAATTGTTTTGGTTACGAAAACACACGGAAAACTTACAAAAACTAGTTAATTTTGATAGTTTATCATAAATCGGATATTTCCAAAAGGAATTTTAAACTTAATGACTGCGACAAAGTTGCCATATGCCAAATATTATATATTATACGAATATAATATTATAAATTTCAGGGTTGTCATGTCAGTTTTAAAATTCGTCTGATCGTCTCTAAAAGGTGTATCGGGGAGGGTTTGTACTTCTGTAACAGATTTCGTTTTTTTAATATTACCGATCAGTACAGGCAGATTTTGAAAATACGCAACAATGACAGAAAACCCTACCTATAGTGTGACCAGTAAAATTCGCATCATATGGGTTTTTTTTATTAATAGCTTTATTCGAAATTTGACTTTGGCATCAAGTTCTGCAAATTTTAATTTTTTTCAAAAATAATTCAAAAGTGGGGTTATTTCTAAAAGTATCGAAAAAAGTTATTAGAATAAGTTTTTTTAAATGCAATTTCTAGCCCACATGAAAAATTTTAGCTGCATGAGATAATTTTGATTTTTTACCCATATTTTGTAAATTTTACCACTTTTGCAAAATAAGACTCAACGCAACCTACATAAACCTTCTTAGTTTTGACAATGCTTTATTTCAGATACATTTTCTTTAAAGTAGCGCCATATTAAATGTGTGTGTGTGTGTGTGTGTGTGTGTTTTTCTACACAATCAAAATTGGGCTATTAAAATTTGGTCGCATGTGATGCAAAGTTGATTTGTTTTTGACCCTGTATAAGGTAACTTCATAAAATAAGTATTTTTGAAAACGTAGTTTGTGTTTGAAAGTAATACTCCTTAATATTAAGACAAAAAGAGCACAGTGTCATCAGTAAAGTGTTCATTAAGTGGAAAATAAATTTTAGTGGTGAGTAAAAAATCAAAATTATCTTATGCAGCTGAAATTTTGCATGTGGGCTAAAAACTGCATTTAAAAAAACCTTTTTCTAATAACTTTTTTCAATATTTTCAGAAATAATCCCACTTTTGAATTATTCAAATTTGACAGATAATGCGAATCACGTGACTACTATTTTTTGCTTAATTTTCATCTCGATCGAAGCAGAACTTGATGCCAAAGTTGAATTTCGAATAAAGCTATTAATAAAAAAAAATCCCATATGATCCTGACTTTACTGGTCACACTGTATATGAAATTAATTACCAATTAGACTTAATAAAAAATATGTTATCTTATATGTTATATATGTTAGTAAAAATATAAATTTGTTGAAATTATATAACTAATAATTATTTTTCGAAAACTACTTTATATCTCGCAAATTTCCTTTGAAAAAGCACTAATAGGGTGTAGTACATAATTATTATTAAAAAAAAGTACCAAAATCGTGTGTCTTTGAAACGTTATGGACCCAGAAAGTGCAACAAAACATAAACGAAATTGTAAATAATTAAAACCAAAGCACTCACATACTTAAGGACAAAATTATTCATGTCCAGTTCCAATAAATAAACTATTCAATGTTTGTTTTATTAGCTATTCCAGTAAATTAGCCTGTTTATTTTCTAATACTTTAATTTTACTTGAAAGCTTTAAAAATTAATTTCGTTTAGAATTCGTGCCGTAAACAGGAATCACTGTAATTCATCATCCCGTCAGATTGTTGAAGTTTGTGGAAATTCTGGATTTGGTGGTTAAATTACATACTTCATTATATGATGTCTATCGTATCAAAAGGTTTGTTTAATTTTGGGAAGTTTGTGGGATTATTAATTATCCCAAAATATTTCTAACATGTTTTAAATATCTAGATTTAATGATTTTTTAGAGTCCGCGGTTATTTCAAAATATAAATCCCAGTTTCTTTTTGTTTTTTTTTTGACGTAATTCACGACAGATAATTTCGTACCCTAAACTGTGACACTGTAAATACAATTTTTTTACCTTCACTACCTTTGTAAGTTGTTAATTGTTATCATGATATCTGTCAAAGTATCGTTATTATCTCATTTGAATTAAAAATGCCTTATTTAAGTATTATTGAAAAAGCAAGAATGATATGTTTAGTAGAAATAGGGTGGTCTTATGGAAAAATAACTGATCATTTTAGAGTACCTAAAAGTACTGTTCAGGGAACTGTAAAAAATATGGAGCTATCATCAAACACTTGAAAGGTCTGTTGGGTCTGGTTTAAATAATAGAAAATCATCAAATGAATAAGACCAAAATTTAATGGAGTATTTAAGGCAAAATCCATTTGAAACTGCAGTATCCGCTATGCATATAACAGGATTCCCTGCTTCATCTAAAACTGCGCAACGCCGAGTAAGACAAAGTTCCGAATTTGGAAATCGAGTAGCTGCATCCAAACCGTTTTAAAAAATAGTGATAAGGAACAAAGAATTGGGTTTGCTATGCAATAATTACTAGAAAATTATTTTTTTTTTGGTAAAATGTTATCTTTTCCGATAAGAAAACTTTTCAGTCTACATATAATGGAAGGGTTCGAGTATATAGACCACCAAATTCCCGATATGATGTGAAGTATACTCAAAAAAAGCAATCCAGTGGACGTTTCTCCGTTACTGTGTGGACATGGATAAGTGTTTACGGTGCAGGTGTATACTGGAATATGGGTGGAACACTATACAGTAATATATATCTTCAGATTTTGGAAAATATTTTTCTTCCTTCAGCCGCGATAGTTTTTGAAGGAAATAACTTTATATTTCAGCAGGATAACTGTGTGGACATGGATAAGTGTTTACGGTGCAGGTGTATACTGGAATATGGGTGGAACATTATACAGTAATATATATCTTCAGATTTTGGAAAATATTTTTCTTCCTTCAGCCGCGATAGTTTTTGAAGGAAATAACGTTATATTTCAGCAGGATAACTGCCTTGTGCATACTGCAAGAAATATAGGAAACTGGTTTAGACAAAACAACGTAACATGTCTGCCTTGGTGCTCAAGAAGTCCTGATTTAAATACAATTGAAAATGTTTGGGGATTGATGGTAAAAAGAATTTACAAAATAAATTTTAAACCACAGAATGAAATAGAGTTATTTGATAAAATCGAAGAAATTTGGGAAGGGCTAACTCCGGATTACACCAGAAGTATTATTTTGTCAATGCCAAGAAGATTGCGATTAGTGTTAGAATCCAATGGCGCAGCAATTAAATATTTTAAGTATTTGGTTTGTTGTAATAATAAATTTACCCTTTTTGGCTTTATACTTTTATAGTTGTCCTGGTATGATTTTATAATTTTCTTATTTCGCGGCTGTAATTTGAACACAAAAATATTTAGAAATAACCATTATTACTTATGGTAAAAAACCGTACATATGATAATTTACAGCTATCTATATAGCTGGTGTTCTATCTAGGTATAAGCAGCAAGGTGAGAAACCCGTTTTACCCAATTTTTTTGTAATTAAGTTATGTATGAGTGGAGTGTACGAATTTATATGTCGTCAATTGTACCTATATTTTTAATATTACTGTAATGACATAACAATAATATTATATCTAATAAAACATTTTATTACAGTTATATTGACTTTTTAAATGGAGAATGTTATTTATTCACATTGATAACTCAGTCGGTCCACAATAAAATTTGTCGCTTCATTCGAGAAATAATGTTCAATGGTCATAATTATATTCTAAAACAATGCATCCTATATTTATGGATTGTTTGTTTGTTAAACTGCACCAATATTTAAATACTAAAGTCTTAGTGTTTAAATCCCCCGCGCTGGACTCTCTCACGTAACGTCACAATGTAAGAGAGAATTTATGAGCGTCAACATATATACCGTGCGAGCAAAAATTATTTGCATCAAAGAGGGCTTGGATTAAAAAACGTAGGGCTTGGTTTAGATCAAAATAATATGGGGACTATATATCTAACCAAATCTAGGTTAAAATTTTGTCAAATCTATAATATGACAAGATATGCCAAACTAATGAGTAATAAAATAAGTAGACAAATACAAATTTATTTTTGTTGTTTACAAAATTAACAAAGTAAGAATAATGGGGATTTTCACTACTGTACATGCGTGTATTTTGAGAATTCACATAGCCGGAGAGGTGGAACCAGGCTTCATCCGAAAAAAATGTCCAGGTCTAATAAATCATTTATTTCCAATAAATTTTGGGTAAACCATTGAGAGTAATTCCTGCGTCTTTCAAAATCTGCGGCTTGTATTTCTTGGAATACTTGCACTTTATAAGCAAATAAATTTAGCTGCTTCTTAAGAATAGTCCTGCATGTCCCATTTCTTGGGACAGGCGTCTTATACAATTTATTGGCGTATTTTGCATTATTTCACGAACGTTTGCAACAAGTTCTTCTGTTCTCACAGATGGTCTTCCTGCTCCTTTTTTGTGTTGTATAGAACCTGTTTCCCTAAACACAGCCACGATTCTTTTCAGGCAATGATAAAAATCCCCAGCAATAAAAGCAACGTTAGGAAAATGTTCTTGAAAATCGACCATGCACAAACCCGGATTGTATTGCCACTCACAATTTACTCTAACCCCGTTTCGAAAATATTCTTCAACCATGAATGTTTTGTGCTGTTCCGTAAAGCCCATTGTGTGAACTGTTCAAGAAATTGGAAAAATTAGAGATGAATCAAATTACTTGTAACGACTGTCAAAGATGACGAAATAACTGATTGATTGTTAATTCAGGTAGTTACTAACACCCAACAGGTATCAAGCTCTACGGCTAAGCATTACGTCCTCAGATGCAAGGCCCTCTTTGATGCAAATAATTTTTGCTCGCACGGTAGGTGTATCGTGTATACAGGCAATTGGAAAATAAGTCAAGTGCACTGTATAATATTGTATATAAATTTATATTTCTATACAAGATCAAGCATAAGTATATCATTTCTTAGTTTAGAAAACCTTGTTTCATCCCCATTAAAAGCTTTTCACGAGTTGCCATTGATTTATTATTTAATCGTGAGTTGCGAAGTTTAATATAGCCATAAAATCATAACAAACAATTTCCGACCTAAATTATGTGGGTCAGCGACAAAGCGCGATAAAGTGGAAATTTGTTTGGTGTATTCGGCTTTATTCGACGTTATTTTGCGGCGAGACAAGATAGGTTGCCGTGTCAAACGGGAATAAAATTTGCAGGAAAATGCTTTACAATTTTATTTAATTTCAATTTAAACCAAATAAATATCATCTAAGGAAGTAACTGTAAGTCGTTTTTATATTCTATATAGGATGTTTCAAAAGGTATGGTAAATATATTAGGCGTTAGGTAGATTTCTGACCAAACAAGGTTGGAAGTTTATATAAAATGTTGGCCTTCATCCCCATGTTGCCCAGCTAGAGCCCCCTAAAGGGGGGACTGTGAATATGGTTTATTCTAAATATTTTCAAAATCATTAGAGATAGAAATATGAAATATTGATCTTTTGGTAAATTTTGTGCACTGAGTCAATCTATTTTTCTAAAAAAGTGAAGTAAAAATTTACAAAACTTATTTGTAACATTGAGTCTTGTACTTTTTTTTTGCTCTATGGAAACTGCCTGGATAATTCTTCTCTATTTAACACGAGGTAGAAGACAGAAGAAGTTTTTGAGGTATCCCATCAAAAAGAACTCCAAAGGATTTAGGTCTGGTGGTTAGGGTGGACAAAAGCATGGATCAATCCGATATGCATGTCTGCATGCTAAGCAAAACTAAGATGAGGCATAATAAAATCTGTCAGAAACTTTCAAACTAACAATAAGTCAAAATTTAGGCCTACACTTTCTTTTTATTTATGACAAAATACAACAGACACTAGGGTTGCCAACCGTCCTTTATTTGAAAGGACAGTCCTTTATTTTAAAATTATGTTTTTTAGCTTAGTTCTTAATTTTTTAGTTACTATTACCTACTAGGTTAGTAACTTGTTAGTTTCTACGTTATTTTTTGTGAACATTTTTTACGTAAAATTAATAATGAAGATGTGTTTGATTGCATATTTTAAAGTTTTTAATTATTTTTATAGAACAGTTACCTACTAGTTTAGTACCATATTTGTTTCTACGTCATTTTTTCTAGCCCCTAATTTAATAGCCCAAAAATGTTATTCGAAAGCACAAAATGGAGGTTTTTAGGAGTGGTACAGTCCATACAGTGGCACCCAAAAATATTTCCGAATGTGTCCTTTATTCCAATATCCGAAAATTGGCAACCCTAACAGACACCTACTTGATTAAAATTAAAAATTTTGCAAACTGATTCCTTAAGCAATGTTCTATCAAATATAATACCGAACAGAAAAATAATTGTTTTAAGAAGAAATGGGGACTTACTGGTAAATGAAATTTAAGAACTATTTACTTTATTTTCTTCTGATGAAGGTACTTTTTAAATTGATATACAGTGAGGACCAGAAGTCCTGCATAAATTCGATAAAAAATTAGGGATGCGGGCCCCCTGGGCCCCTTCTCTAGCTATGTGCCTGTTTCACGGGTTATTAATTGAATTTCATACCTGATATTATTTTATAATTCTTCGATACTTGGGTTTGTTCATACAGTGTCCGCAAGAAAGTCCGCATCAAATGGGATTTTTTTTTATTATTAGGTATAGGTAAAAATTGAAAAAGCAGTTAATTTTTGATTACCTAAAAACCGAAAACGACGTATACTGAAGTAGCTGCACGACTTGCGTTACCTGTCAAATTTGACATTTTTAATAAAATAGGTTCAAAAACGCCCTTATTTATAAAAATATCGAAAAACTTTATTTGAGAAAGTTGTTTATTTAGGCATTTTTAGCTTCTGCACGAAATTTTGGCAGTCTAGTACGATTATTATTTTTTGCCAGATTCTTGAAAATTTTGATCAACCCTCGTAGATTATACATCGATGTAAAACCATTTGCCTTTAATTTATTTGTAATCTTAATGCAATTTTGTGTAAAATTTTTGTTTCCAATTATTTATTTTGCTTCAAAAACTGAAATTGTTATTGATTAGTATGTAATGTTTGATGCAAAGTTTATCTAATTACATCAGTTTTGTCAAAACCGACGTTTCTCATTTTTCTTAAGTTAGTAAGCAGATGTACAAAAAAAATATTAGGAAGCTTTCGTTGAAATTTTACTTAATTATTATTATTAAATTAAATTAATTATATTAAACTATATTTTTGTTGAATAAAATGTTTCGAGCGATTAATATTTATTCTTTTTGATCCAATATTAATTAAGTAAAATCTCAACGAAAGCTT
Organism: Polydrusus pterygomalis; assembly: GCA_963969555.1. Taxonomy (NCBI): domain Eukaryota; kingdom Metazoa; phylum Arthropoda; class Insecta; order Coleoptera; family Curculionidae; genus Polydrusus; species Polydrusus pterygomalis. The sequence continues at coordinate 41,330,027 of OZ018381.1, read as the reverse complement.
CCTAATATTTTCTTTTTGTACATCTGTTTACTAACTTATGAAAAATGAGAAACGTCGGTTTTGACAAAACTGATGTAATTAGATAAACTTTTCATCAAACATTACATACTGATCAATAACAATTACAGTTTTTAAAGCAAAATAAATAATTGGAAACAAAAATTTTACACAAAATTGCATTAAGATTACAAATGAAGTAAAGGCAAATGGTTTTACATCGATGTATAAAAGTTAATCTACGAGGGTTGATCAAAATTTTCAAGAATCTGGCAAAAAATAAAAATTGTATTAGACCGTGAAAATGTCGTACAAAGGCTAAAAATATCTAAATAAACAACTTTCTCGATAAAGTTTTTCGATTTTTTGATAAATAAGGGCATTTTTGAACCTATATTATTAAAAATGTCAAATTTGACAGGTAACGCAAGTCGTGCAGCTGCTTCAGTATACGTCATTTTTGGTTTTTAGGTAAGCAAAAACTAACTGCTTTTTCAATGTTTACCTATACCTAATAATAAAAAAAAATCCCATTTGATTAGGACTTTCTTGCGGACACTGTATACACTTTATGCTTAAGGTAGCCCCATATAGAAAAGTGCATTAGAGTTAGACCCGGCGACCTAGCAGGCCCCTCTATTTGCCCCCTTCGCCCTATCCAACTACCCGGAAATGCGTCACAAAAGAATTAAAAAATTTTAACCTGTAAATTTTTGGTCAAATAAATAATAATTATAGGTACTTACCTGTCACACAAAAGTAATTAAAATTCAATGAAAGTAAAAATAAAAGGCGCCAGAACCACAAAATATTTTGAAAACGTAATTAAATGTAACAAGAAGCACAAAAACGCAATTCATAACTCGATGTTTCGGATTTTTGCGGTCCACTACTGATTTGGGGATATTATTATGTCCCAATATCAGCTGATCAATGACAAATTTCTGCTGTCATCTGTTTTAAAACGAGAGAATTCTTGCGGTTTTCTATATGTGCTTATGGGTACGGTAATTTCCGAAAAAATTACGTTGTTGTCATAGCTACATATCAAAATGCAAGGGTCTGAATGGCTAAAAATGACAGGTATAAAATTTCCAAAATAACACTTTTTTTTCTTTAGGTATCAGCCCTCCAAGTCGTAGTCGGTTCTCTTCTCCTGGGCGCCATCTTCCTAATAGTCGGTCTAGTCCAGCTAGTCCCGAACGCAGCCGATGTGGACCACAGGTATTTTTTTATCGGTATGGGAGTAGCCCTATTGGCTGTAGGTTTAATAATGACGGCGGTCAGATGTTTTATCATGCATTGCAATAGAAATTCCAGAATAGTGATGGAAGATCCCCAGCCTACTTTAGATGCTGTAAACAGTATAGATGTGATAGTTCAGAGGCGAGACACCCAGGTTCGTAGTTGGCTTTGGTAGATTTATATTTAGAGTTAATTTAGTTAGGATAGATTAAAAAGCTGGTTCTAGTAAACGTAGATGTGTGAAATATTATGTAAGTAAATTTTGTTAAACTTTTAATTGAATCGAAATAGTGAAAGCATATAAGTTAAGGGCTAGTCATAATAGGACTATAAAAAAGTAGAATGCTTATTGGGTGCACTACAATATGTCTGTGGGAATGGGTATTTGGTTCTTATAGGTTGCCATCCACTAATTTGAGTTGGCAGCACCATTCCAACTGACTAAAATACAAGGTTAGATTATTTGGGTTTGTTGACAGGTCAAAAAAATACTAATAATATCTGAACATCATAAAGAAGTTTATTCGCTTTATGATATTTTATCTTAAGAAAACAATGCACCTATTGAGATTCATTACCTGTTGAAAGAGATATCCATCCTCTGCGGCACTTTTCTCACTATAACACAATTAGGCACAAAATACAGTGGCATTGTTAATATCTATTGTTTGAAAAGTTTATACAGTGTCACCAGTAACGTCCGCATTATATGGGATTTTTTTTTATTAATAGCTTTATTCAAAATTTGACTTTGGCATCAAGTTTTGCTTTGATCGAGATGAAAATTAACTAAAAAAATAGTAGTCATGTGATTCGCATTATCTGTCAAATTTTAATTTTTTCCAAAAAATAATTCAAAAGTGTTATTTCTCAAAATATCGAAAAAAGTTATTAGAAAAAGTTTTTTTAAATGCAGTTTCTATTCTAGCCCACATGCAAAATTTCAGCTGCATAAGAAAATTTTGATTTTTTACCTATATTTTGTAAATTGCACCACTTTTGCAAAATAAGCCTCAACGCAACCTACATAAAACTTCTTAGTTTTGACAATGCTTTATTTCAGATACAATTTCTTTAAAGTAGCGCCATATTAAATGTGTGTTTTTCTACAAAATCAAAATTGGGCGATTAAAATTTGGTCGCAAGTGATGCAAAGTTCATTTGTTTTTGACCCTTGTATAAGGTAACTTTATAAAATATGTATTTTTGAAAACGTAGTTTGTGTCTGAAAGTAATACACGTTAACGTTATTATGGTAATTATGACATAGCTTAATAATAAATTATAATATAGGGGTTTTAAATTAAATCGTTGAAAATAGATAAACTTTACGTTAGGTTAAACTAAAATTTATTTTCCACTTAATGAACACTTTACTGATGACACTGTGTTCTTTTTTGTCTTAATATTAAGGTGTATTACTTTCAGACACAAACTACCTTTTCAAAAATACTTATTTTATGAAGTAACCTTATACAGGGTTTAAAACAAATAAACTTTGCATCACATGCGCTACTTTAAAGAAACGTATCTGAAATAAAGCATTGTCAAAACTAAGAAGTTTTATGTAGGTTGCGTTGAGTTTTATTTTGCAAAATTGGTGCAATTTACGAAATATGGGTAAAAAATCAAAATTATCTTATGCATCTAAAATTTTGCATGTGGGCTAGAAACTGAATAAAAAAAAAATCTTTCTAATAACTTTTTCGATACTTTCACTTTTGAATTCTTTTTTGAAAAAAATTAAATTTGACAGATAATGCGAATCACGTGACTACTATTTTTTGCTTAATTTTCATCTCGATCGAAGCAGAACTTGATGCCAAAAACAAATTTCGTATAAAGTTATTAATAAAAAAAATCCCATATGATGCGGACTTTACAGGTGACACTGTATATCACAAAAAAAAACAACAAATTCTTCATTAAACCACATAAACTTTTTTCTAGGGAAAAAAATTAATTCCCTGACCCACAGTTTCTCCATGAGATGCTATTTTAAATACACGGACCTGATGGGGAATAAGCATTTTACTTTTTTTATAGGCCTGTGAAAAGTATTTTTTTTTATTCTGATGATTTTTCCTAGAATTGTTGAATTATAAGACCCTTGTCATTTGTCTATTTAATATGGTGGCTGGTACTCTCGTCTTTAATTTATAATGTTTACCTACTTAAAAACATTTTAATAAAAAAATTAAAATGCTAAGTAGGTATATGTATTATTCTAATTTTTTTGTACCCTGAAATGTTATCTCATTTGGTACACAAGAGCCCTTGGCATGATTGTGGGGATAATACTGCATTACAATTTTTCAGGATGTCGAATATTGGCTCCTCTATTAATTTTAGAAAGAAATGTTATTGTGGTTTTTTAAAGAGCGCTAGAAGTTGTGTTTTAAAAAGCCTTTTTATGAAAAATATACATACTCCGATCAACATAAATTTAAATTTTAATTAAGTGTTCAAATATTCCTCCACTTACTGCTGGGCAACATCCCAACCAGAATAAATATTACAAATTTTTACAATTTGCCTTTAACTGTTTCATCAAAAGACACACACAACATTGTTCTAGGGCACTCTAGCACTCTTTAATAAACCACCACCCTAATAACATTTCTCTCAAAAATAGCATGGGATTTCCTATGTCCCGTCTAACGTTGCAACAACCTGTATAGATCATATCAGCTATATAGTTCTTATTGGTTCGTAAATTTTAAAGTAGTCTTCCTTTTCTAATTTAACCTACCCTTAATTTCATATCTTCACAAATCTATTTCTTCCTCTCTTTTTTTTCTAGGCGACCGTGGGATACATTCTCTTATCATTTCAAGAAAACTCTATTGACAGACCAAAATATATTAACTAAATAATAGATTAAAATACATTTTTATTATTTTTTTTCAGATATTTAAAATATTTTTCTAGAATTAGAATATTCTTAGGACCAACTTCTATACCTTTTGGACCATGTATACGATAAAGGCTTTTGAATTTACTAGTTAGCTCTTGATAACGTAAAAGCGAAAATTTTGAGGTCGTTTTTGGACTACTGTATGAATTAAAATTATTAGTTTACCTTTGGTATGTAAAAAATAACTCGCCTTGCGTAGATTTTTGCCACTTCCAAAATATTTTATATATTTTTTTTGGTAATTATGAATGATGATGAAATATGAACAAATATTTTCTGGTAATTTAAGTAACCTGTTATTAGGGTTTTCAAAATTCTGTGAGAATTATTAAAAAATTGATCTTATTTTTTGTATATATTGAATAATTTTCCTGATAACGTCTAAATTTTTAAAATTATTCGTAATGGAACGGGCAATGATATTTTGTATAATAATGCTACCTAAATATACAAGGTGTTACAAATTTGGCGCTCACCATTAGGATCTCATAAACGGTAAAAGATACAGCTAAGGTTCAATTGGGGCCAGTGTTACCAACTCGTGTGAAATTTTCCGATTCGTGGGAAATTATAAGGTCCAAAGGGAAAAGGGAAATTTTTACTTAAAGTTCAATATTCGTGGGATATTCCATATACCCTGCTAAACAGGAATTTGATTAATTAATGCAATTAATGTTGAGATAGTAACCACAATATCGTACTGGCTGGGCGATCTTCTGTTAACAACACAGACTTACTCGTGAGTATTGCGATTTCCATTGGTAGATGTAGTGCGCACTGAGTGTATTCGCACATCAGAACTTGCAATTTTGGCAGATATGGCAGACTTGTAGACGCAAAATAACTTGGACATTCCAAAAACTATTTTCAAATCCGCCATTTTTACCGCAGTTCAAACTTTTTACTCTTCCAACCTTCTCTGGTTTATCGAGATCGACTGCCAAATATGTGAAATATTCCCAAATTCATGGCAATATTTAATTAATTAAACTTAAATCTCAACGTTCCCTTATTTTTTTTTATATAATATAAAAACGAATACAAATTATAAATAACCACCATCCATCAAATCCACAAAATATAGGTTAGTTTTTAACAAATTTTATACGTTCTACAATCTGCAAGTTTGTAGAACCTTCCAACCTTCGGCAAATTTGCAGACGAAAAGTATGATAAACATTTTCTGGAATTCCAATTTTGTCATTTGCGTCTGCAAACTGCTACTTGCAGCTGCAGACGTCCAATGCAGAGCTGTAATCTCATCCTTAAGGATATTTGCTATCGTTCTACCAATTGAAGTTGCCATTACTTTAGGAATTTGCATTTGGGGATTTACCCTATTACTAGAGGTGGTATTTTCTTTTATAATTTACGCTAATATTTATTATTTGGAAACGTTTGACCATTCGTGGGATTTTTCTTTAAAAAATGGAAATTTTCATCCTTCTCATGGGAAATTTGATTTTTAAAGGTTGGCAACACTGATTGGGGCAAGCTTACACAATTTAGAGATAATAACAACCCGTCAAAAAATTTGTAAAATTCCGAGTACTTCTAAAGATATTTGGAAAAAACTAAAAAAATCACATATTGATTCTGCCGTTTCGTCTTTCGTGTACGATCGTCAGGTATGTTTTTTTAAATACAGACATTTATTTTTTAATGCAGTTTTGCAGACCTTGTATCTAATAAAATAATAATACATTATAACTTTAATCATATATCAACGTTTCGACCCCAATAATAACATCTTCAAAGAATGATGAAAGAGTTTTGGGCTTCCATTGTCTTTATTTGTTTTAAATCACAACGTTTCAACTGGTAAGTATTTCCAGTCGTCTTCAGGTGAATACTAAATAAGTAAAGTAACTACAGAACTATTTATACTAGCTAGGTGCACTAAAGCATAACTGAGGTGGGTGCAGTCATGCGTTCAGTTGGCACGCGATCTTATCCTTAGGCTGCTTTAGTAAACCATCCTTAGACATAAGAAATATCTGGAAACCTTTGTTAGATAGATGTAATCTTAGGATAAGATCGCGTGCCAACTGAGCGCATGACTGCACCCACCTCAGTTATGCTTTCGTGCACCTAGCTAGTATAAATAGTCCTGTAGTTACTTTACTTATTTAGTATTCACCTGAAGACGACTGGATATACTTACCAGTTGAAACGTTGTGATTTAAAACAAATAAAGACAAAACTCTTTCATCATTCAAGAAACATCATTGTCTCGAACCTTCAAACAGTCAACATCTTCAAACTTATATATTCACTAACGCTAGGCGATACAACCAATATTAGTGGTGACAAAGTTTAGAAGTCGACTAACATGACTTTAAAAAAATTTCAAAAATTCATTGTGATTTCAAAGTTATTCGTAAATGACCGAAAATTAACGTTAGTGTTTGAAGATGTTATTATTTTAGCCGAAACGTTGATATTTGATTAAAGTAGTATTGTTTCATTAGACATAAGGACTACAATAAAAATACTGTTTCCGATTTAAAAATACATACCTATACCTATCTGATAATGGTACCCGAAAGACGAAACGTCGGAATCTATATTTGGGGTCCTCTTTTGTTTTTAGCAGCTGAATGGCCAGTGGTGTCCGGAATGCTTGCAAATGATTTTTAATGTTTCTATCGGATTGAGTCTGTTCAGTACTCGAAGTGACGCTGATTGGTGTGATTCAAAAAGCGTTATGTTATGTTATGTTATTGCCTATGGCTATTCCTAAAATGGAATCAATTTGTAGCGGGTGAATTTACATTAGAACCTCGGTGTAGTCTTTGACACAACACTGTCTTTCTCTAGCTAGGTTAGGTTAGGTTAGGTTAGAGTGGTAGATCTCTGGCCCAAACAGTCACACGTAGTCCTATAAGGACCGTTGTGGTACCACACGTGTTCCGCGGAACCTATCCGCATCAGCTTCCTGATGGTTAATGCGACGTGGATCGTAGAAGAATCTTGACAGCTTATTCCAACCAGCCACTGCTGTTAATAAACTTAGTGAGTCGACCCAGTTGCAGGCTGATCACTTCCTCCAGATCATTAAAAAAATGGTTCGCCCAGGACATTCTTCTTCTCGCGAGGCCGGGTCATTCACACAAGAAATGCTGAATACTTTCCTCCTCTTCCTCATTTCTGCAACTTCTACAGAAATTGTTAGTTGGTATTTGCATACGTTCAGCATGTCTACCAAAGAGGCAATGTCCGGTGACTACGGCGGTGATGTTTCTTAGGTCCTTCCGACTGTGCTGTAATAGCGCTACGGTTTTCCTGCCATCCAGTATTGTCTGAAGATGCTACAGGTTGTCAGCACTGTCCATCTGCTTTGCGCCAGTTGCTTAGCTATCCGATCTATCTCCTCTTTTACTGATCCCAATGGTCTAGCCACAGTGTTCTCTGCTAGTTCGACAGACATGCTTGAGCCCTCCTTGGCGAGCGCATCAGCATTGAGCAGTCTCGTTGCCATATATGTTGCTGTGTCTAGTCCTTTCTCTAGCTACATAATATCTAAAATTGATAGTGCCTAAAAGTTGGCAGGTTTTATCGTTAGGAACACCACATACTTTAGCAGTGATGTTAGCTGGCATATTTTTAATAGCCTTGAGTTGCCGGTTTTCCAATACGGAAGTATGCGGTGGCGTTTAAAGCATCCTGATTCAGCATTTAACAACCAAAATTTTCCACCACCTCTAGATTTTGAGTTATAGAATACCTATATTAGTTATTTTCGTTTTATACAAACATTTTTATATTTTAAGGATAACAGCATTTATTTAGAAAATTGCAAATGCTTACTTTCGTTTATATATTCCTGATCGCTTTCTCTAATAAGAAACCAACAATAATCCCCAATCATTGCTGGATCGCAGCTGCCTTTGTAGCATTGTTCCATTGTTAGTATATGTCCTGGTGGAATCTTTCCCCTCGTTCGTCACTAACCGCACCCAAATTTTGTGGGGGGAAATTTAAATGGTAGTACAAGAAGTGTATTTTAAGAGACATACGACAGCCCATTTTGCAGTAGCTTTGAAGTAGTTCTTTTACAAGTTTTTCATAGGTTTCTGCTTTTTTGTTTCCTTAAAACTCCGAAACAATTCTTTTAAAAGAACTTGCGTGTGCATTGCCGTCCGTCACTATGGAAACAAAAAATATCACTATCAAGATCTATAAAAACGAACGCAGTGTTGAGGTAGGTCACCATCACACCATCGAATGAGAAAACCTAATTTGAAATTATTAAAATTTTAGGTTGACCAAAAATAAGGGAAAATATGATCTAATTTATATGCGTATTTTCAATTCTAAACATACCTACTCTGCAATATTTGTACCGGTAATAATTTCGGGAAAATTATATTCTTTTAAATCAAAAAGCGTCGGCTAATATATTTTTGGGTTTAGTGCTTTCTAAATGGATGGTCGTAAATAAAGCATAATACACTCTAATCATCATCATCCTCGTTTACTATGCTCTCCATCCTTGAATTTTAACTATGTAGAGTAGATTTTTTGGGCCTATATAAACATGATTAAGAGCCAACCGGTAAATTCTGCAGCCATGTAATCATTAGCCAAATCTTAAGCTCAATAAAATTCTAATGTTGCCAAATGTAATGAAACCATATCATTATATATGTTAGTCAAAGTTTTTTCTGTGATGTTTACAAAATGAATTATTTATTTCCTTTTAAAAAACCTAATTGTTTTGTAAATGTTTTTGTATTCATATAAAATTTAACAGTTACACATTTTTTATTTTCCTGATATTAAATTTAAAATATCACAAAACTAAAAACAAACTTAACCATTGTGGCTTCCCGTTTTGGTAACAAAACACCTACAGGTAAAGTAACACGTTTAGTTTTGCTTAAAAACCTAATAAAAGTTTCTAGAGAAACCCTACAACTACATGTTTCTACGGTAAGTATACGATTCAACAAAGCAGTGGTGGCTTTAGAAAGTTAGGTACCATCTATCGCCTATTTATCTATCGCCTATTCAAGAAGATGGCCATTCCATGTTAATAACCCATTTCAATAAGTTCTAGTTATTGTGTGGTATAAACAAAACGACCTTAAGCGACGAGGTTTAGTCTTAAATATATTTGATCAGATCGTTTATGATTTAAAGACTTAAAAGGATTCCAGTATGCGGCTTTACTGGCTGCTTTGCTCGGCGAACCTTCTACTCGAACAGAAACAATTCACGGTGCATGTTTTAGAGTATAGATAGCGGTAGCATAGTAGCTCACCGACGTCAGATGTAAACTAGAGGCATATCATGACATTTTCTTTGTATCACATCCCTGTGGACTGTTATTAGGAAACATATCGCTCAAATTGTCAAAATAACAGCTGTCAAAATATGACACAAAAAATTTTAAATCTCTGTAAGGTCTGGCTGTATACAGGGTTAGTTGAAATAACCGGAACGGCTAATTTTCTTTAAAACTACCCAGGCTAAATGAATGAATTTTGGTACAGGTGGATAACTTAAAAAATTGAATTAAAAATTAATAATTGGGATGTTGCCAGATTTTTAGTTTTATCTGTAACTCAAGGAATGTTTTTATTTTCAAATGTAACACTACTCTTTTTTTTTATTGTATTCAATTCCTCCCATCAACATTACCATTTCCTGATAGTATCAAATTTTTATCTCAAATAGTTCTATGGGAAAAAAAGTTAATTAGTTACTCTAACTCCAAAAAAATTCAATCTATTTCCATTTAAAAACGTTTCAAATAATGGGAAAAGGAAGGTTGGTAGACATAATAGAGAGTTTTCGTTGTATTGGCAAATTCAAACGGTTAACCATAACGAATACGAATACGAAGCCGCTATTTGACAGATCGTAAAAATAGTTTTCGTTCAATTCGCTTAACGTTAACGTTAAGTCGAATTCGACAGTAAACATAACAAATATAACATAACCTATCTTTAATGGTTTGTGTTCATATTTTCATATACGTTTTGTGCTATCTTTTTTGCTTGGTTTTAATTTCCTAGTACCCAAAATTCTAAAACATCACGAAAGGTTGCTTTTATTAGACTCATCCAGTGATTCGGATTTGGATGATGCCCTTCTCTTGGAGGAGCTTGATTGCTAGGACATTCAGTATCGAGCACAGTTGTATGGAAATTTTAATTTAGAAAACTATAATAATGCTGAATGCAAACTTTATTTCCGATTTGAAAAAAATCACTTAAGAAGACTGGCTGAAGCACTTAGGATTCCCAATAACGTAATAACAGAAAGCAACCATAATGGCTACTTTATACCTCAATTAAATTAAACTAAACTTAATAAATTAAACTAAGAAATTAAGGCAATGGTTTATACCTCCACATTAAGTCACTTAATAAATCTACGAGAGACGAAGAAGGTGCTCCTAACCTATCTTATTGGTTCTTGTCCGTTTTATCATAAATGCATGGGAACTGTTGTACTAATTCAATCAATGTACCGTCGTTAACAACCATCGTGAAACTTTTTGGAATAATCAAAATATCAAAAATATAATTCTAAAATTAAACAAGAATTTAGGGTTATGTGTACAAATTCTTCTTTATTACATTCACCGAAATGGCAAATGACATGACGGGAATCACGGATTATGCCGATCGCCCAGCGAATTATGTCGAATCAACTAAATTAAACTAAGAACTTAAAAGTTGGCCAACTTCTTAGTTTAGTTTAATTCCTTAATTGTAGGTATAAATGGTTACGTTTGAATGTAGTATTTTAACTTCCTAATTCTCTTAATTTATTAAGTTTAGTTTAATTTAATTGAGGTATAAAGTAGCCATAACTGGCGATTGCATCTGTCAAAAAAATGGTCATTACGCATGCGTTCCGTTTTCGCTATGGCTTTGTCTTCCGTCCGTTAGCTCCCGCCACTAAGGCTGAATCCACATACATCCGTGATACGCATCCGTTGTGTACCACATGATTAATCTGAACCAATGAAATTTTAGAGCCCTAAAATTTCATTGGTTCAGATTAATCATGTGGTACATAACGGATGCGTATCACGGATGTTTGTGGATCCGGCCTTATCCGTAACGATAACGATAAATGACAGCTCAAATGTCAAAGTTGTCAAATAGCGGCTATCGGAATCGCTTTTAAAAGACAACGAAAACTGTCTAATGTACCTAATAGTATCGATAACGATAATAACAACAAACAACTACTAACAATAACTTAGCTAGTAAAAATTACTTACATATTATTGGTTTCATAATCAAATTAATGTAGTGTACTATAAGAGACTGCCTAACAAGGACGTAACGGCCGTCGTGGTCTACCCGCCCCAGGTTATCCATTAAACTTGGATCCCTGTGAATTCCAATATAAAAAATAGTTACACACTTGTTCCATATGCCACAATATTTTCTTTTAATTCTTGATAACATTTTTTATTTTTCAGAAATTGAGAAAAAAATTAAATAAAATAAAAAATATTTTATTACTTACTTTGTCACTTTCCAAAAATCCTTATATAAAATATGTAAAATTTCCATATGTGAATTTGTTATAATTGTTTTACACCATTTATCGTGACTTCTTGATGTCGAAAGACCTACTGAGCAAATCTTGAGAAAGTAAGAGATGGACATGGTATATTTTTATATTTTTTTTTCTCAATGAATTTTTGAAAAATTTATTTAAGAATGTTTTTCTTTCCATATTTTTAACTTCATTTATTACTTCTCAGGAAGCACTGAAGATGGCCGATAGTCCGAAAGTGCTGTCCTATTAAAATACAATTTACACCTAATACAAAAGTTTCCTTCATTTATTCCTTAAGAGGGGTACACAGCCTTCACTATCATTTCAATATCCTTTTAAATTTTAGTAAGCCAAACCAAAATTGTAAATACTTTTTCACAGGAATAATTTGTCCCCTCCTACCCCCTTGACAAAGAGATAGAGCAAAATCTTAAAAACGAAAGTTCAGAAATCTTATTACATTGCAAAAAGCTACCCTTCTTTACTATGAGAATTTTTAAGAAAATCCCGTTTTTTGGTTGGTCACTGTATATAAGTAAGAATATGTAATAAAGATTTTTTTCCGCAAGCTGTATGGTAGGTAAACGATTTCCAAAATACAGCCGGCGCCCCCATTAAGTTGTACACACGGTACACACACGAAGTAAATCATAAAGCTAAATCATGGTAACGTTTCTCTGAATTTAGTACTTACAACTCTACTCTGCGAATGGCGAATTGAAATCAAAAATTGGAGTAATACAGTTTTTTCCCTAATACACTTAGAACAAATAGTTTTTATTAGATTTGTAGATACCAACGAGTAGATACTAAATATCCCCTCTATTGCGTTGCTTAGAAGCCCGAAGAATAAATAAAAAAAGGATCGTTTCCCTTTTTGTTTTTTCTTAGGTATTGTTTTGTGTACGTTTTCCTTAATTTGATATAAAATTTTAAAAAATGTATTACCTACATAATTATTTATTTTATGATGTTGCAGCTAACAAATCCTTCCGAATTGGATGCACTAATTAACCAATCAAAAGATGCCACTGATAAGGAAACAAGTAACAGCGATTCATAGATTTCCGTTACACATACAGCCAATCGCGTATAGAAGAGGGTTTAGAAAAACGTACAACCATCGCTTCGCTGAGAATTGTAAAGAATCTTAATGTAATATTGACATATGAAAGTCAGGGCCGCTGCTAGACTCTTGGTTGATCGGGTGCCGCTCCGTTCCTGTATGGTTTCTACTTTATTCGTTCAGTTTAAAATTACTACTATTTATTGGCGTCATTAAAAATTCTATTCAATCAGTCCATTGGAATAAGCACTAAAAGCTTCCAATAAAATAAAAAATAAAAAATTATGTATATGTATGTTCCCGGTACACGCACGTGCGTTAAAAAAAAGGTTAAAAAAGCGAAACACCAAATCATTAGAGCGTTTTTTCATTACGTATATTTAACTTCAAAATGTCGCAGCTTTACAAGTTTTAAGTAACGTACTAGGACACACTTTAAGAATCAGTACATATAAAACAGACACTTTAATAACGTTCCAAAAGGTACAAAACAACGTTACAAATAAGATTTACAAATAAACAAGTAAACATTTTATAATCATTCTTCGGACGATCCCAAACATGGTTTCAAATGTTGGTGTACAAATTATACCTTATTAACATTATATTCTTGTTTAATACATATTTTAAATACAGTTAATATAACGTTAAAAAACTTTCTGAATACATATTTATTCTAAACATTACATATTTTTTACGTTATCGATAACGTCTATTCTTAAAACGAATAATTAACAGTTACACATCTAACATACACGGTTTATCACCAATGACACGTTGTTATTACGTTGAAAAAACGTATGTGTATTAACCCAAGCTCTGCGTCATCTCTACATTACCACAGCACGTGCTGTGCTCATGCGAAGCTCAACATAAGCTCACATGACGTGTGAATAGTCCTATTGTTGTATCGTTTTAGCTTGTACAATTTTAACCATAAGTAAAGTAAGGCCGAAAAGAATGGGCTGTGCGGGACAATACATATTCCATAAAAAAAGGTGTCGCATTACAAAAAACTTATTATTAGTATCATCAAGCCAGTCGGTCTATTTTGATGGCAAAGAGTATTGCAGAGAAGAAGACATTATGTATAAGCGTCGAAGATCATTTATCTTGGAAATGGTTTGTAAAATTGTAGTTAACAACTTTATGGATCTATACGATCTAACGATTTTTTTCCGACAAAAATTACATGTTTTAGGACTGCTTTCCATATCAGCAAGTTTCACAACATTTATGGCAGATTATTTTTGGCCAAAAACAATTATTTCGGGGATTTTAGGCATTAAAAGTAAATTCATAGAGCCTTTAGAGTATTTAATATTGTATTTACCTTGCCATAAGCCATCATAGCCAAATACCAAAACAATAAAACTAAAAAAATAATAAAAATAAATTATGAGTGTGTATCGAATAGTTAAATTTGTTTTTTGTCACTGAAATACCCTGTCAAAAAGTATTTGATTACGACGTTTTTACTTCAAATATTTTAGGTAATTTTTACATGACCTTTGTAAAAATGCAGGTGTGATGCTGCTGCAAATGTTGTTTAGTTCACATCCTGTATACCTGCTGGTGGCGGCCCTGAAAAAAGTATTAATGCTAGTTTAAGTTTAGATAAGGTAAGGTACGGTTGGACACAAGAAATATGGAAGGGGTAAAAAGAGAGATAGGTATCTATAGTATACTTACATAATGAAATACTTAATGTGGACATTTTTGGGAATACTTGTTTTTAATAAGATATAAAATGGTTAATAATAAATATTTATGCTATCATCTTCATATTACCAGCTACATTATTTATAATACATTATTTTTTAACTAAAGTCTCCTCAGTTTAGAAAATATTGCTGAGGCGGGGGTTCTCCAATGATCATTGACATTGATTTATCAACCTTTTTTCCCCTTCCAAATTTTTTGCTAAAATATCAGATCGCTCTATGCTAGGCAAAACTTATATAAACATTAATAAATTAGGGAATGACTATGATAGAAGGTTATCATTTTGACTATTTCTTCATGAAAATGACGTGTTTTTTACATAAAGAAGTAAAAACTTTTCACTAAAAAAATTAACTTACGTTGTTCAATTTTTCAACAAAAGTTCAGCGATTTTTGAGTGGTCTTACTCCATGCATTGAAATAATGCGATTTATATGCCTTATTTAACTGGTTGATTGTTAAGTGGAAAGAGTTTGCTTCTTGCAAATATTTTTCTGAAAAATGAACAAAAAATTGAAACAATGACAAAGCATGTTTGTTAAAAGTGTACAATTGTAAAGATATCTATAAAAGCGTATATAATATTATATAACTAACTTTACATTTAAACAAAACACTGGGATAACGTGGATGATTTCTAATAAAATATGTATTTATATCCAAAGATTATAAACTGATTTTAACAAAATATCCATCCGGCAAGGGGCACAGCTTACTACGACTCTAGAAATGCTACTACGACAAATAATGGGCAATGTTTCACAACCAACAGGACGGTATAGGGCGGTATTTTATATGAAAAGTCATTACTTTCCGTAGAAATGTTGCCTGATCATTATACAATGACCAGCAATATTAACGCACCACCAAATATTGGCAACCATTTTATATGTTCTAAACCTATTGTCCGATTTGAATGATTTTTTTTTTGCATTTTATAATATCAGTCGTTAAGAATATAAGTGTATTCGTAATTTTTGTTAGAAAGTTAATGGTCATTGTAACGGGTTCTCATCTTATCAAACAGGCAAGATGTCCTTAAGGCTCTGTACTTGGAAGAAAACTACTGGACCTCGTAGCAGGAACCAACCTTTTCTAACAAGACTGGGGCGCACAATAAGCCAGAAGCTTGAGCCACACGTCGAACCCGACCTTTACCTAACCAACGGGTTATCATAAATTAAAGGATATATTTAAATTTATTATATATTTTTAACAAACCAAATTAATACCAAAAATTAAATGGTCTTTAAGTGTATTTATGGAAATCCAAAAATAATTGTCGCGAAAACTATTACACTGCTGGATTACGAAAATTTCGTACGTGCCAAATTTCAATAATTCTCTAAATTTCGATCATTTCGTTTGATACTTTGTAAAATATAAGTTTCTAGTGGTTTTTGTATTGTTGTTGGTATGTTGCTGGTCAGAGTATTTAGATTATTAAATTGGGTTATTTTGATTATTAAATTTCTATGAAAATAAAAGGGTAATATATAAAACCTTAAAACTGGGTCCAATTTATTTTAGCCTTCATTACCTACAAATATAACAGTAATTTAATACGAGAGAACGATTGTAGCGTGTCCATACATTTGTAGTAGGCTGTTTCTGCCTGTATAACACAAATGCACAATTAAGTAAAAGTAAGTAAAACGTATTGTAACCAAATTTTTAATTAAATAAGTATTTTTATACCTGATTGTGATTACCTTTGCTGTGACGCACCATTCGTGAATTTGATTTAAAATTATTATCTCAAATTTTAACATGTACATATCTTTAATAAAGAGCTGTATTATTCAAATTCATATTTTTCAGTATTGCCGAAAATCGACTTCAGTATAATATCTGCTCAAACTGATAAACAATTGTCGATCATATTTCAATATATTGTATAACATAAGTTACACATAAAGAACGGCGCGTCAAAACTTTTGATATTGTTGCTACACAAAGTTGAAATTAATAAAAAAACGATTCGTTTAAAATAAACGAAATAACAGGCATCCAATTTTTTGGCGAATATTGTACACAAGGGTTTAATAATTTTAGCAACAATGTTTAAAAAAATATGAAGTTTGCTTAATGACAGTAGTTAAAATGTTGCCAAATCTTGGGTTATCATATATTATTGGGCAATGATTCTATTCTTTTATATTGATGTTTTTGGCGAGCGATCTAATACTATTAAATATTGTGACGTAAATAACTATTATCTCAATGGACGAAAAACGATGAATTTGAAAAATTAATCTTAAGTTATGAAGTTTTCATACAATTGTACCAATGTCACTAAAATATAAGGGTATTTAAAGAACACTTCCTACAGTTGCCAAATTTTTACTGAATATATTTTTTATAAAAAAATTGATTTGGGAATTTTGTATATTTATTTTTTAGATAATGAACAATATTTGTATCATGTAGTAAGTGTAAGGGTTTGTAATTACTTTTTAATAAATTTTAACCGAATATGGAGATACATTTTTTAGAAATTTTATAGTTTATATATTATAATATATGTTAAAATTTATATTAAAATGGCAAAAATAAGCTAAAAAAATTGTTGAATTCAATCATACAACACCTGTGCTCTTATGCTTTCTATTGAAAAATTTCTGGCATTAATATTTGCGATTTCAATTACTCATGCAAGGGGTTAAGATTATTTCTGCTACAAATGTTACATTTGCATTTTGTAGCCATTAATACAACAGTAGTAGCGGAGAAAAGCAGTTTTAGGACAAAGTAAAGGGGAAATAAGAGTCAGTATTTCCAAACTGACAGCATATCTTTATTTCTATCAAGAGCTTACTCTACTCTAGACCCTGAAATAAACTCTAAGATGAAGTTCTAACAAAAACTCAGTATTGACCATTCGTCCCACCCTCACAATATAAGGCTATAGGTCGATATTAGCTAGCTTAGTAAAAATTTAAGTCTATTTTAATTTCAGTACGGTATTGAGTCGAATTGAAACATCGGTACAATTACCTTCTTTTCCATATGGCTGCCCAAACACGATGGCTTTCTAAAAATGCAGAGGCTTTTCCATAGAGAAATATGAATTTCCAGAAACTTATAATCTCATTGGTTGAGCATTTACATAACCAGAAAGGTAAAACTATGCCTCCTCAGAAAAAAACGTTTTTTTTAGGTGAATTGGATATTGAATAAAAGCAAGTAATATCAGTTATTTTAATTTTAATGATGTGGCATTTAAAGACATTCATAGTTTTAGCGCCTTTGGCGTGACAAGCATTATATTATGTTTCACTACTGTAAAAGCAATAAAATTATTTTCCAAAATAGTGTATACCTGTAACCTAGATTCTTGCAGTTCTTCTATTTGGATAGGGGTTAAATACATACTTAATAACCGCATTTCCAATTTATTTTTTATTAAACGGTTTTGTTTATTGGTTTTTATAGCTTATTTTCTTTGCCTATTTATTATTGATTTAACGATTTATTTTATTGTCTAATGCACAAGTTTAAAATGAATTTATAAAATATAACGAAATATATCTAAATAATATATTATATTATATTGCCTGTTGTTGATGTTGTCTATATAGTTGTTAGAAGGAAATATAGAATTTTATACTACCAATTTAATGTGTAATTTTATATAAGAATGTAAGAAAATTGTAGTGGAAAAACTGTTAGAAAAATAAAAATCTATGTTTTTCTATGATATACAATACAAAGTCTACTATAAATTGCGGAAAATAATGTACAGCTGTCTTTAATAAATAAATATTTAAAACAAAAATTCCAATATCATTTTTTCCCTTGACAAAATAAATTAATAATTAATGAAACTGCCGAAATAAAGCTACTAATAATGAATAATTCTCTCTTGATGAGACGCTTTTCGATTATTTTAAATAAAATCCAGTACATTTCCGTCCCGTTTAAAATATATACATAATAGAAAATACCAGAAAAGGGGGTGTTTCGATTCAATGAATTATAAATAAAATTAATTTTATCTGATTTCTAGCAAAATTATATTATAATCTGTTGAATTACTTTTCATATAAATCTTATACGTAAAGGCATACTTTTGTTCAGGTATTCACAAAGTGAATATAATTTCAATTATATTTTTCTAATTTTCTTGGTTGTTTGTATACTCAATTTATTTTGGTTAGTTCTTTTTCCAAGGTGTGGAGAAAGGATGCCGGAAAATAACCAAATAATACTATTTCTGGGTAAGTATATATTTCCCCCGTTCTCAATGCAGGTTTAATAGTACATAGTATTGAATAACAAGGTTTGACATGAGCTAGACAATTTGGTGAACTGAGCCGAAGGCGACGTCTTCAAGTCAAGCAACTGTGCAACACGTCTGATACTGCTCTCGATGTATTGGGGGTCTATGAGGCAATATTCTTTTAAGTCAGAACACGAGGACGTAATAGGCTGCCCCCCTCGAGGACTGTGATGGACAAGAAGGGGTGTTACATCAAGACCGTAAAACTGTGCCGATAATAAAATCTGCCGGTAAAATTGTTGTTCTTAATCCACGTAAAACTGTATGGATCACCCAGACGTAAAATGGGGTTGGCACAAGGGTCGTACTGGCCCACTTGCTTGGCGCTAAGCCTTCCCTCAACTACCGTTCGAGCAAACATTTTTTGCATCAAAGAGGGCTTTGCATCTAAGACGTAATGCTTAGCCGTAGAGCTTAATACCTATTGGGTGTCAGTAACTACCTGAATTAACAATCAATCAGTTATTCCGTCATCTTTGACAGTTGTTACAAGGAATTTGATTCATCGCTAATTTTTCCAATTTCTTAAACAATTCACACAATGGGCTTTACGGAACAGCACAAAACATTCATGGTTGACGCGTATTTTCGAAACGAGGTTAGAGTAAATGGTGAGTGGCAATACAATCCGGGTTTGTGCATGGACGATTTTCACGAACATTTTCCTAACGTTGCTTTTATTGCTGGGGATTTTTATCATTGCCTGAAAAGAACCGTGGCTGTGTTTAGGGAAACAGGTTCTATACAACACAAAAAAGGAGCAGGAAGACCATCTGTAAGAACAGAAGAACTTGTTGCAAACGTTCGTGAAATAATGCAACAAATTGTATAAGACGCCTGTCCCAAGAAGTGGGAAGATCTTATGGAATATGCAGGACTATTCTTAAGAAGCAGCTAAATTTATTTCTTACTTTGTTAATTTTGTTAACAACAAAAATAAATTTGTATTTGTCTATTTATTTTATTACTCATTAGTTTGGCATATCATGTCATAATATGAATTCGACAAAATTTTAACCTAGATTTGGTTAGATATATCGTCCCCACATCATTGTGATCTAAACCAAGCCCTACGGTTTTTAATCCAAGCCCCCTTTAATGCAAATAATTTTTGCTCGCACGGTACTACTACTAATACTTTTTAGAATAATTTTTGTGACACATTAATTTTTAGGAAGGAAAATGATGTCTTTGAACCAATTTATTTTTTTTGAGCCACTTAAATATGAATGGGCACGAAATGCCATATGGATAAGTCTTTTTTTAACAATTATTTTGACGTTATTTGAACTTGGTTATATAGTGTACACCAACAAGAATTTTAAATTCATTTTAGAACATATATTTATAACAACTATTCGACTTTATGTAAGTAAATTTAAATATTTTATGTACTACGAAAAAAACGAATACAAGCGTGTATTCGGAAGTTCTTACCAAATGGGAAACTTTTTTATTATCAATTTTACGAAAAAAAAATTCTTTATAAAAAGCTCTGCATAGTCTAAAACCTAAAATGCAACCATCAAATATCGAAATTTTCCAGTCATATACAAGGTTTGTCAAAAAATGTGAATTTTTCCCAAGAGTAAAGTACCTTTATTTTTGACATTATCAAAAATTGTTATTAAAAAAAGTTGATCAGAACTAAAAACCACGTCTAATTATGCAATAACACGCATTAAATTAATTAAATAATTAATAATAAATTAATAAAATTATTTTTCAACATAAATGCGTATAATTGCACATTTAGCCGTAGTTTTTAGTTCTGATCAACTTCTTTTAATAACAATTTTTGATAATGTCAAAAATAAAGGTACTTTACTCTTGGGAAAAATTCACATTCTTGGGAAAAATTAACATTTTTTGACAAACCTCGTATATGACAGGAAAATTTTGATATTTGATGGTTGCATTTTAGGTTTTAGACCATGCAGAGCTTTTTATAAAGAATAATTTTTTTTCGTAAAATTAATAATAAAAAAGTTTTCCATTTGGTAAGAACTTCCGAAGACACGCTTGTATAAGAGCAATTTACAGAATTAAAAATAAGAGATAATTATTGTGTCCGCGAAAACAATTAAAAGCAACAGTGGTGATCTGCAAAAATGCAAACTGTTTTGGCGAAACGCGCGTATGTGTTAACATGTGTTTTATCATTCTAATGTCAAAATTGTCATTTCATTTTCTTATTCTCATTTGCTTCCGCCAGTGGCGCAGCCAGAATTTTGTATTAGGGGGGGTTTTCAAAAAAAAAGAACAGGATTTCAAAATTTTAAAAACTAAAACTAGACCAGGGTCGATAATTTTTGAAACCAAAAAAATAATAGTAGGATGAAACCCATTGGAAAAGGAAGAGAATATAACAAAAATGAAAGGAAAAATAATTTACGGGTGATCCGAGGTCAAGAAGTGGAAGAGGGTGAGTTTTTAAAGGTGGAAAACGATTTATCTCGATTTCCGGCAAAACTACAAGTTCTATGGAAAAACGTTAAATGGCAATGTTGTAGGTAATAAAAAGATCTAGAACTTTTGTATTAACACTTTTTTCACATCCTAACCTCAAAATTTATGTGAAAAATTCAAATAACCAAGTTTTTGGTTTTTTATTTCTATCTTTTACAAGAAAAATAAATTTGGTGAAAACTTACCTTTTTATGTCCCAAACACACTGTAATTTTTTTGATTTAAAATATTTATTTTTTCACCTTATCTTGACTTAATATCGAAAAAGCCCCTAATTTTCAATCGAAAATTCTCACATCAAAATATCTGCTTTTTTAAAAAAGTCGGTGGGCTTTTTGTTCGTTGAAATCTCTACTTTCTGATGGTGTAAAAAAATATACATTACTATGGTAAATGTTCTCAAAAAATGCAAAGAAACGAAAAAAACTTGAATCCGAAATTTTTTTAAAAATTATTATGTACAATTTAGAACTATTTATTAAAATTTATACTTTAATTACTCGAAAAACGTAAGATTCCATGTAACATTGATAAACAAAAAAATTACAAATCCATAAAACATAAAGATCGCAAAAAATATGCGAAAATAGTTGTTCTAAATATAATTAAAGGTAGGATTTAAAGGGAATTTCATTACATTTACCATAGTAATGTACATTTTTTTACACCATCAGAAAGTAGAGATTTGACCAAAAAACCCACCGACTTTTTTAAAAAAGCAGATATTTTGACGTGCGAATTTTCGATTGAAAATTAGGGTGCTTTTTCGATATTAAATCAAAATAAGGTGAAAAAATAATTATTTTAAATCAAAAAAATTATGATGTGTTTGGGATATAAAAAGGTAAGTTTTTACAAATTTCGCGGAAAAAAAATTACTTGTAAAAGATAAAAATAAAAAACCAAAAACTTGGTTATTTGAATTTTTCACATCAATTTTGAGGTTATGTGAAAAAAGTGTAAATAAAAAAGTTGTAGATCTTTTTATTACCTACAATTTTGCCATTTAACGTTTTTCCATAGAAGATGTAGTTTTGCCGGAAATCGAGGTAAATCGTTTTATACCCTTAAAAACTCACCCCTTTCCACTTCCCGACCTCGGATCACCCGTAAATTATTTTTCCTTTCATTTTTGTTATATTCTCTTCCTTTTCCAATGGGTTTCATCCTACTATTATTTTTTTCACTTTTTACCATTTTCAAAGGCTTCAGCCCTGGTCTAAACCGTAAAAAAAAACATCTTAGTTTGGGCGTCGGGGGGGGGGGTTAACCCCTAACCCTCCCCCCCTCCTCGCTGCGCCACAGGCTTCCGCTAGGGGGCAGACGTTGCCACGTTGTGCAGACTCTACACTTATTGTTTTAACTTTTAGCTTGCAGCTTTCAATATGATTTTGGTAAATGAAAAGACGGCCATTAAAAAGATAAATAACAATATTCAGTTATTGACAGACCTAATACGATTTGGAAATATACATTCCAGAACTGTTTTAACAGTGGTAATAACTCTTGCAATAGCATACTTTTTAAACGCTTGTTGTTACATATTACTGGCGATGGAACTTCATAGATCTATTCTGTATCATGCAGCTTTATACTACAATTTGTCAACAGCCAATTTTTCACATATACAATTTTTAATAATTATTTATTTTCTCCATTGGTTTTGGACTTTACCGAAGATAATGATACTACCTGTACTTACAACAAACGAACTTTATACTCTGAACACACAAATAGTTGAGATGAGAAGAAAATATTTAAAAGGAATGGCTTCCTTATGGTGTAAAAATGAATATACAAAGTTAAATTTAAGGTTCATTGCTTCAAATGAACGAAGAATTAAACTGTAAGTATTTTTTGTTATTTGAGACTATTTACAAATTCTTTCACCTATTCTATACATATATTGTATACGCAAATTTTTCTGAAAGCTGATTGCATTCCTTACTATCCGAAGTAAGCCACTGCAACCACAATTAAGCTAAGATAGACATAGCATTCTCTTTATCACAACAAGCCGACAAGACCTAAAATGTTAACGTCCACCAGGTTCCTGACGAGTTCATGAGTGAAATCTCGGAAAAATATGAGCATAGTTTTACCCTGTTGCCAAAGATTTTCCTAATATAGTCAAATCTGATCTTATCATGCGGGTCCAAAGGTCACCGATCATATGAATCAATTCCAAAATTCCAAAGCTTATCAAAATGTTGTCAGATTATGTAGGTATCAATATACCCGGAGAAAAGAAACATAGTTTTATTATTTTAACTGTCGTGAAGATAGCCGCATATAATATTATTATTTTTGCAAAAATTATGTACATAATAGTACAGGGGTGGCGAACCTTTATGTATTACGTGCCATTATTTCTAAAGAAATGTTTAATGAGTCATAGACGTGCCGTCAAATTCGTAATATAATAATTCATAGTAAACTTTGTGATCGGTGGCGTGCCTAAAATTTTAAGTCGCATGCCATCAATGGCAGGATTGTACAGAAAAATGTCCATTAAAGAAAGCATAATATAATACTGAAGAATACTAAAAAATGTTAACAAAGAAACCCGTTTATAATTATAGACTAAAAACTTAAAAACTGTCATCATCACTTAGAAATTCTGAAAAGTCCTCGTCATCTGAGTCGTCCTCGAATGGAGCAATGATCATCGGCACTACTTCGACATCTTATCCTTGTTCTCGATCCCACCAATTCCTTATTAATTTTTCTGTATGTTCCACCGGTTTCTTCCAGTACTCCTACGTAATATGATCCAACGAATATTGCCAAACTATCTCTACTTGCGAGGATTTAAAACCATCACCTTCATGTTTTTTATAAAAATATTTTGCCTCATATTAATTCTATCGCATTAAACTGGCAATGATATGGCGGCAGTCGTAGAACCTCATGGCCATATTCACGCAATATTTCATCTACAACGTAAATTTTGGGTGATTTGAGAGACTTTGCCATTGACAGGAGTTTAAATTTTAACATATTTGGTAAATGATTTTGGTTGTGTTTTTCAAGCCACTCATAAATATCACTTTTTCGCCAAGATGGCCTAGGTTGTTTATTTAAAATTCTTGAATGATATGATGCATTGTCTAATACAGTTAAAGACGGCTCATCTAAATTTGGGATTAATTGAGCTTTTAGCCATTTTTCGAACATTTCGCAATTCATATTGTCATGATAGTCAGAAATTTTAGATGTGGAAGAAAAAATTAAGCTTACACCTGGAACATATCCTGTTACAGAACCGGCATGTAAAATAATGAACCGCTTTCCCGTGCCACATCCCTTTGTTCTTTTCACGCTTTTCACAGAATCATCTTGCCAAGATTTTGAACAACTTTCATTTGAAAATATCCATCTTTCGTCTAAAAATACTACTTTTCTAAATTTTGATTTGTAATTCTCCGTATATTTTTTTAAAAACTGAACACGCTGACTTACTATCTGTGGGTGCTGACATAAAAATCTCCGGTTACAGTCTTTTTTATACCGAAAATTCAACTTTTTTATTAATTTAACCACCTCGAATTTTTAAATTTTCTTTTAAAACTGGAAGAGTTACATTGGTTTTTGATCTGTATGAATCATAAATCACGTTCCGAACTCCCATTTTAACATTTTCGCTCAAATCTTCAGTCTTTGGCTTTCATCGTTTACATTTTTTAGTATTCTTTGGTGTTATAAAGATATTTTTAACACTGATGTCAAATTAAGATTAACTGATTCTCTGGTGCTCTCTACGTTAACCTATGGTTTTACAGTGTATTGGCCCATGCTCACTACCAAAAATCAAAATTGTTTGCAAAAGATTCAAAACAGTTGTCTTCGGTATTGTTATGGTCTGCGTAAATTTGACCACATCACCCCTGCTCTGCTGAATTCTAGGTGGCTTACCCTTGATGAACGTTACATTCTGAATCTAACGAACCTGGTTTATAAAGTGTCAAAAAGTGGTTCGCCTAAATATTTAAACGACAAGCTTATTAAAAATAGTGATGTACACGGACGTATAACTAGAAACCGCGAACAATATGCAACCCCAAGACATTCAACTGCTATTTTCCAACGCTCCTTCTCGTTCAATGCTGTCAAGTATTATAATGCGTTGCCAGGCGATGTTAAACTCTGCTCATCTATTCCTGTTTTTAAATCAAAAGCGAAAAATTACATAAAGTCATTGAGAAGCTGACGCTATACAGTGTAATTAACACTAAATAATATATGCTCGACATATTAATTTCTTGTTTTCTTCTTTTTTACTTTTTCTGTTCACCTATCCATTCTTCACATACTATAATTATTTACTAAGTAAGTAAGTAAGTAATAGTTAAGCTAAAACACTGTGTATAGATAGTTTTTTTCTTCCTTGGTGGTTAGGTAGAATAGCGATGGCTAGACCTCGCCACCAAAATACAATAGTATACTGTATAAATTTTGTTCATATAAATAATAAAAGACCTCTTTATTTATTATTTATTTATATTATGCTTTCTTGCTCCATTTTTTTTTTGCTTGGGCATGCAAAAAAACAGAAAATTGCTCTTTATGGTTCATACTGTCACATTAAATTAATTGTCAAAGTCACAAAACTGACATCTTTAAATCAAGACCAAGGTGGCAGGTACAAACTTTTGTGAATCGCTGAAAATTAAATAAAATACAATGACAAATCCTTTTCTTTCATGTCAAGATTGCATAAGTCTGTCATATTTGTCTTACGGATTTTATTTAGATAGTAGGGGAGAGTCGTCGAATATCGACCACAGTCGAATATCGACCAAGCACTTTTGGAGAACCCTGTATGAATTGTGCAATCGTAAGAGGGAGCCACGGTACGTGTGTCATAAGCGAACTTCATTGAAAACAACAGATTGCTGTTTATTATTGTTTTTGGTATGATACAGATAGTTTGTTTAATTTTGTGCCTCACCTTATAAATTATATAGTGTTTAACTTAAGGTAATTGACAGTTTTTATGACAATTATATTTATTATTTTTATCACAAAACATAAATGACCCGTCTGTAAATTAATTTATGATAAAATTATTGTTGAATTTTAGCCTAGTTTTTTTTACTGCATGCGAGTTTCTTCTTTGTTACTGTCGGCTAATATCGACCACTATGATCGATATTACCCTATGGTGGTCGATATTGTACTACTGTGAGTGTTACTTCTTTTAGATGCCTCGTGAAAGATATAAGAGGAAAAGTAAGCGTTCTTCATGGTCTGAAGAAAACATGCAGCGTGCACTTCAACGTGGTCTAAAAACTCCATCACCCGTAGCTGGGCCATCCACGTCAATCGTCACCTAAAATTGCCCGAAATAAACGTAAACGTCAAACCTCATCATCTTCAGATAATTCTGATTTTATTTTAGAGGACGTTATAGAGGATGAGTTGAGTGATAAAACTCACAAGACTCTTAAACCAAAGCAGAGTAACAAAAGTTTTGCTGATCTTCTGCCCCTACCGAAATTAAGATCCAGAAATAGTATATCAAAAAGAACTCAACACTCCAAAATTATGACTGCAACTCCTAATAAAGACGAGCTGAAAAAAAAAGAAGAAAGAAAAAAAGACAAAGCTGAAAGATGTTGAAAAAGTCAAGAAAAACATAGGGTCTGACAAAAAGAAAAATACAGAAAATGAAGATAAATGTAGTGTTTGTCATGGTTTTGGTGGAAAGAAGATCTGTGGTGGAGGTGTCGTTTGTGTGGTTCTTGGGCTCACGCTGATTGTACTGATGTTGAAGAGGCAAAAAATTATGTGTGTGAAAACTGCTATGATTTATAATTATTTTGTTTGCGTTTTTCTTTTAAGTTAACTGCCTAATTTTCAATAAAGTTTTTGGTCGATATTTGCCCATTGCTTGATCGATTTTACCCGACTGATCGATATTACCCGCTAAATCCATCACATTTTTGATTTTGATGTTTCACAAAAATTTATAATTATTGAGTATAACTGTAGAAAGTGTTGCCTAAATAAATGTTTTTAAAATAATTTACCATAAAATCCAGATATATATCTGATTACATTAGCGAGATATCAGCCTTTTCCCTTAAGTGGTCGATATTCGACTACTTTCCCCTATGATTAAACGCAATAAAAGAAAAGAAAAATTGAAAGTGTGTCTTTGTTAAATCGTAAGATCCATACGATAAGACCGGATCCGACTATATTGGTTTTATGTTTTTCCCTTGTAGTAAAATATAGTATATTAAAGTATAAGTGGATATCAAGGTCTTTAAAACATGCCTGATTTTGCAAGCACGACGGTGCAGCCGGAGTACTTGAAATAGAGCAAGTGTTTTAAAGACCAGTTATCCACGAAAACTTTACATTCTTTTTTTTTATTGGTACACTTATTGGTATTTATATTACAAAAAATGGAAATAATAACTTAGTAAGTAAGTGAAATATTCGAATTCGTAATGTGATATACCTGTCGTTGTCATGAAAACGAGGAGAACAAAAAATAACTTCCAATCTGTCACATAAGATTCATTGTTGTCACCGTTGACATTGGTTGTGTATTGCTTAAAAAAATATTTTATTTGACGTTAAAAGGTAATTCTGTCAAATCAATAATTAAAAAGTTGACATATTTAGACTACACGTTTCACGGGTTGTTGATGTTGCCATGGTAACTTTAAAACACGCCCGTTTTTGAAAGTGGGATTTAAAAACGCTGTGGCGTACTTTAAATAAGCGAAATAGGGTATCAATAAAAAAAATAGTTTTTGTTTATTGCACTTAATTTAAATACAGAAATAAACGTAACAAAGTGTGAATGCACTCACACGTAAACGTAGTAACTTTTCTACACTTCTGTAATGCTCCCTTAGTAGTTTTTATCTTAAGTTAATAAAATACATATTCTACAATCAGTTACTGCCGCATACTTGTGATAGTAAGAGTATTATGCTATGCAAGGACGTAGGTATTTTTTTAAAAGTTGAGCCCTGGTGGACGGAAGGGGTAATTACCCCCTTTACTCCCCCTTGATACTATGCATAATATACCTAGGACTATTAGGAATTCGTAATAATCCGAGAGTCACAAGTATATTTTAATAACTAAAATCGCCATAGCGGATTGTATTTTATATAATTAACATGAAGATACCTATATCAGACACCCGTAGTCGAACCTATTACGCTGGTGTTTCAGCTTCATCCATACAATTCTTCATTATAACTTAACATTAATCTCATTATAACTAAAAATAAGCTACTGCCGATTAATATACTATTTTGACTATAACTCTACTAGAAATAATATACAGGGTGAGTCGGGAGAAACGGACCAAATTTTAGGAGCGTAATATACACGCAAAAACAATTTGAAAAAACCCATATATGTTCTTATTTGATAATCATTTGTTTTCAAGTTATAGCGTAATACCAAATAAAGAAAAGTTCACATATTACGGCTTCCTAATCATAGCGTTCTTTTAATAAATGTTCAAAAATACCGCCACTGACTTCTAAACATTTTCTGCTTCGTCTACGAAGATGGGCCCGTTGCTCTTCTAATTGCTTCATGTCTTTCTTTTTTCAAATTGGCTGCAGTATTTCTAATACGTCGAATTAGTGCATCCCGAGTGTTCACTTCTACTTTGTACAATTCATTTTTAAACCAGCCCCATAAACAATAATCTAGTGCTGTGAGGTCTGGAGATCTTCAAGGCCAATTAATAGGACCACCGCGACCAATCCGACGCCCTGGAAATGTTTCGTCTAAATGTTACTTGACCTGACGAGCAAAATGTGCAGGAGTTCGATCGTGCTGATAATACATTTGCCTTATGATATTTACAGGAACAGCCTCTCGTAGTCCTTATAACTCATGCTGGAAAAAATTTAGGTAGCCTGTGAGGCGATTCTCCAAAATGAAAGGGCCAATTAAATAGCTATCGAGCATACCACACCACACGTTAACCGAAAACTTATGTTGAAAATTACTTTCAACTGTTGCGTGGGGATTTTCGATTGACCATACATGAGAGTTACGAGTATTGTTAATACCGTCACGGGTGAATGTTGCTTCATCTGTAAAAAGTATACGCGATACAACACGATGATTATTTACCCACTGACAAAATTCAATACATTTGGCATAAACTTCCGGTTTTAGGTGCTGTACTCTCTGTACATGGTATGGATATAAGCCTTGCTCGTGGAGTGTGTTAATTACTGTTTAATACTCTTTTTTGTGGAATGCCCAATTGAGTACCAATTCTTGGTGAGCTGGTCGTTGCATTTTCTTTTACTAAATCCAGAATATTTTCTACTTCTCCTAAACCTTGTCGAGTAGCTCGTTCAGATGTAATGTTGGCTGGGAAGCTTACCATTCTCGCACAAATTTGTTAAAAACTCTGATAAACACGTTTCTAGTCGGATGTCCGTTATGTGGATACCGTTGACGATATTCTTCAACAGCAGCTGTAGCACTTTCATTACAGAAACCATAAATAAACACCATATTTGAATATTCTAAATTTGAATAAATATTTGGCATTTTGTAACACTTTAATCCAGGCACGTAGCGAGGATTTCTTCTCGGGGGGGGACCCAGCGAGATCGCGCCGAAGGTGCTAATAATAACGCGCCGCAGGCGAAAAATTTTTGGGTGCCATGCCCTTTTTTGAATCATGGTGCTTGGTTTTCAAGTGAAAAAAAACTGTCACGAAGAAAATTTAATAATGTGGGAAATGTTTAATGTTGGCTATATTGTCTAAAGCAGAGCTATGGATATTTCGCATAAAATTCAGTTTGTTTTTGTATGTTTTATAAGTATGGTCTCGAGTTTCGGGGGGGGGGGGGCCGGGCCCCCTGGGCCCCCCCTCTAGCTACGTGCCTGCTTTAATCACTCAAACTTGAAAATAAACGTTTAATTACTGCCACAATACACAGACACATTGTCAAGACAACATAGATGTCAAATAGTTTAGAGTCTTGAGCATGGCATACTCTAATTACGTGAAAATTTTGATAAAAGTGGAACGTAGAAAATTTTTTCTATTGCGCTATAACTTGAAAACAAATGAATATCGGATAAGAACATATGGGTTTTTTTACATTGTTTTCGCGTGTATAATATACTCTTGAAGTTTGGTCCGTTCCTCCCGACTCACCCTGTATAGAGCATGGTTAAATAAAGCAAATCAAAATAAAGACTAATAATATTTAAGATCTCCCTATCGTCTATTAGGAATTTTATTATGCTCTGGTTTCATTTTACAAGTAAGTATTCGTAGATCTATCATAGAACGTCCTCTATAAACAGTAAGAGGTCAATGTCGGCTTGGCGCAAAAGTACGTTTCTGAATGAAATGATATGCCTACCTTTGCTTGATCATCGGTAAGCCATTGGCTGTCAGGCGTTTCTAGCTTCTGATTAATGTATGTTTTCTGATATTTAAAGAATATTGCTGAAGCATCGCATTGGTCTGGGAAATGTACTGATGAATTTTATGGTTGTAGGGCTGCTTTGGTTAGCATGCTTTATGTTAATTTTCTTATATGTAAGTAGTATGTGTCTCACTGGCTTGTATTAATTAATTTTAACTCGATTATTAGATTTAATTATTTTCTTACTTTTAAACCGAAAACTTTATTCTTAACCACGAGTTGATTTAAGATTAGGTCTACAACGTCTAGGTATTAAGTTAAGGGACGATTTAGCGTTTTATTATGAGGAATAAAGGGCCCTTTCCAAAAATATTGGGAAATAACAAAGTTATAATAGATATCTAAGGAAATGCAACATTTTAGTTAAAATATATCAGAAACCAAAATAAGAATCGATCCGCAATAAGTTGCAAAGATAATTGCTAAAAACTTTTCCCATCTTCATCTTCTAAACATTTTTATGGCTCAGAACTTAAACGGATTGCACGCATTCTAGTGGGTGCCGGCGTTGATCCATTTTCTGGTCTGCAAAATGGTAGATGTTTTCGGTGAAAACGCAAATAGCGTTCCCTATATTGGATTGTGATGCGCTTCGTGATTTATTTGGTTGTCTACCTTTCGATTATTATCAGTGTGCCTGCCTTTTATATTGGAGTTAATTCCGCTGGGATGGCGCATGGTCGCTTTGATTTTGCAAAGAGGCTTTTAGTACATTTTACCGTCGTTCTTGGAATTTGGAAACCATAGGTATTAACAATGCCAAATGTCACTTTGTTTAGTGCATAATTGTGTTATAGTGAGAAAAATGCCGCAGATATCTCTTTCAACAGGTAATAAACCTCAATAGGTGTTAATTATTAGGAAATAATATCATCAAGAAATTTTTAAAATTGTTTATGATGTCCAGATATTATTATTAGATAATTTTTTGTACCTTTCAACAAACCCAAATAACATAACCCTGTATTTTCATAGTTGACGCGCATCAATGGCTACGAAGTTACAGTCAGTTGGAATGATGCTGCCAACGCAAATTACTGGATGGCAACTTATAAAAACCAAATCCCCATTCCTACAGAGATATTATAGTGTGCCATTTATACAGTAGGCTGTAGATTAAGCATCTACTTTTTCTCTAGGCCTGTGTTCTAACCTTACTTCTTCTATAGAATTGATTCGGCTTTTACTTGGTGGAAATCCATTATTAATTGTGTTAAATAAATGGTAAACATTTTTTTTTTAAATTATAATTTTACACTTTCCACAGATTTTTATTTTCAACTCGACATGTTTCACAATACAGTTGCTTCTTCAAAGGAGTACTTGAAATTGGTATTTTAAAAGTTGTAACTTAGGTCTAACAATAAAAGTGCAGTTAATTTTCAGGTTGTTTAAAATAGTTGGAAAAACCAATAATAATGTTTACAGACTAATTAAAGAGATTCAAAAGAGAGGATCCATTTAAATCTAATTGATCAATCAGAAGAGTATTGTTATTTTTAAGCCTATTTATTTCTAAGGATTCAAGCAAATTTAATTTTGTACTTTTGTTTTCAATATGCAAGATATCGTATTTATGATTAAACGTATGATTTAATTCTAACAGATACAAAAATGCTATAAACTTAGTCTTTCCAACAGCAAACAATAATAAAAATAATTATAAAGTTATTTCTTACAT
Source organism: Polydrusus pterygomalis (assembly GCA_963969555.1). Lineage (NCBI taxonomy): Eukaryota > Metazoa > Arthropoda > Insecta > Coleoptera > Curculionidae > Polydrusus > Polydrusus pterygomalis. The sequence continues at coordinate 41,297,675 of OZ018381.1, read as the reverse complement.
AGGTCATATTAGCACTAAAATAAAAAACTTTTTAAAAAACGTGAATATCAATATTGCTTTCAAAACTAACAATACTCTAGGAAAACACATTAAAAATAATAAAAGTAAATTAAACAAAGGAAATCAATCTGGTGTTTACAAATTAAACTGTATTGATTGCTCTAAAGTTTATATCGGACAAACAGGCCGAAACTTCGAAAAACGGATCAATGAACATCATGCTAGTTTTATAAAAAAGAAAACAGATTCTAACTATTCTAACTATCTGTTAAAATTAAATCATACGTTTAATCATAAATACGATATCTTGCATATTGAAAACAAAAGTACAAAATTAAATTTGCTTGAATCCTTAGAAATAAATAGGCTTAAAAATAACAATACTCTTCTGAATGATCTATTAGATTTAAATGAATCTCCTCTTTTGAATCTCTTTAATTAGTCTGTAAACATTATTATTGGTTTTTCCAAATATTTTAAACAACCTGAAAATTACCTGCACTTTTATTGTTAGACCTAAGTTACAACTTTTAAAATACCATTTTCAAGTTCTCCTTTGAAGAAGCAACTGTGTTGCGAAACATGTCGAGTTGAAAATAAAAATCTGTGGAAAGTGTAAAATTTTATTTTTTTAATTTTTTTACCATTTATTTAACACAACTTACTTCTTCTAATGCGACGCGTAATATGTACCCGATGTAAAATGGATTTCTATAATTTTTCTCAAGATAAAATGGACTGGTTGTCGAATGTTATATTATATATGGAAAGGGTGTTTTTACTCTTTAGGGGTAACATGTAACGACAGATAAGAAAACTCTCACTTTAAGAATTTTGTATCGGGTAACCCATTTATTTTGGCCCTATTAGTTTAGTTCTTGAGTTATAAATCTGGTAACTTCGGTCACACGTCCATCGGTCTGTCTATCACGCGAGAACATTTCCCAAACCATAATGATTGGAATAACAAAATACGTTGGCAAAGATATGTAAAGCTATAGACCAAACAAAGAAATAAAAAATGAAAAAAAAAATTAATTTTGTCTCAAACTGACCCTTTGGGGGAATGCAATGAAGGGAGGTGATTTCTAATTTCTTATCGTTTTAAGGGCGGCGTCTCAATATACACCTCAGTAGCTGTAGGGGCAGTTGCTTTTTTTTTCATTACATGTGGATCAATTCTGGGCCAAAGCATGGAAAATGAGGTAAATAGTCTATGCACCTAGTATCCACAAACTGGTAGTATAGCATTTTTTCAGTAGAAGTTTGCTTTTACCAAAATTTCAAAAATACGTTGGACATCAATTCGGAACTACCTATACAGTGAAACCAGTAAAGTCCGCATCATATGGGATTTTTTTTTATTAATAGCTTTCTTCGAAATTTGACTTAGGCATCAAGTTCTGCTTCGATCGAAATAAAAATTAAGCAAAAAAATAGTAGTCATGATTCGCATTATTTGTCAAATTTTAATTTTTTCCAAAAAAATTATGCAAAAGTGCGGTTATTTCTGAAAATATCGAAAAAAGTTATTGGAAAAAGTTTTTTTTAATGCAGCTTTTAGCCCACATGCAAAATTTCAGCTGCATAAGAAAATTTTGATTTTTTACCCACCACTAAAATTTATTTTCCACTTAATGAATACTTTACTGATAACACTGTGTTTATTTTCGTCTTAATATTAAGGTGTATAACTTTCAGACACAAACTACGTTTTCAAAAATACTTATTTCATGAAGTTACCTTATACAGGGTCAAAAACAATTAAACTTTGCATCACATGCGACCAAATTTTATTAGCCCAATTTTGATTTAGTAGAAAAACACACATTTAATATGGCGCTACTTTAGAAAATGTATCTGAAATAAAGCATTGTCAAAACTAAGAAGTTTTATGTAGGTTGCGTTGAGTCTTATTTTGCAAAAGTGGTGCAATTTAGAAAATATGGGTAAAAAATCAAAATTATCTTATGCAGCTAAAATATTGCATGTGGGCTTTCTGCATTAAAAAAAAACTTTTCCTAATAACTTTTTTCGATATTTTCAGAAATATCCCCACTTTTAATTTATTTTTTAGAAAAAATTAAAATTTGACAGTAACTGCGAATCACGTGACTATTATTTTTTTGCTTAATTTTCATCTCGCATCGAAGCAGAACTCGATGCCAAAGTCAAATTTCGAATAAAGTTATTAATAAAAAAAAATCCCATATGATGCGGACTTTACTGGTAACACTGTACAAGCAAACTTTTATAGGGATGATTCCGGCAAGATAACTGAAACGTGGAACTAAGTGTTGACAAATCTTGACTTAGAATACGTAATTTTGTCTAAATCAATACTTGTTGCAATGCAATTTGTAAATGAAAATTTCTAAAATATTGCGGAAATAATAAGCCGTGGTCAAAGAAAACGAGTTTTGACGAACGTCCAAAATTTAATCTGGAAACAGTATTATATCTTTAGAAACTGAAGTTAAATTACCCAATTTTGCCCAGTTTTGACAACTCAAACAACAAGCCCAAAATAAGTTTCCCATATAAAATCAACTTTTACACCATATGTGTACAATGTATGTGTTAGAGTGAGAACGGAACGCTAACTCTACTTGTTTATTTCTAGTGGGAAAAATGCTACCGTAATGTTTGTAATCTGCCTTGGTACACATGGGACATAAAGGAAAGAAAGGAATACCTTAAAATCCTTTTGTTTCTGGACAAAAACAATAAAGTTGTTTTTTTCAAAGATTTAGCCCTCAATTATAGTTGGTCGCTGAGAGTAAGTATTTTACATAGAAACCTGTATGGCAAAATAATATTCAATAAATATACATTAAATTGCTGAAATATAGCTATACTAATATACCCTATGAATATAAATATTCGTCGTGTGCTATGTAGAGATTATTACTTAATAAAAAGTAAATTATAGATAAATATGTAATGAAAAAAATAAGTAGTAGTAAATCATATTACCATAAATTAAAAATATAGGTACTTGCAATAAAAAACTTCTTAATATTTAATTTTTTTTATAACATTTTAGATATGGAAATTAATTTACACCAATGGAAATGCCTTTTATAAAATAATAAATAAGTAAAAATTCGGAATTAATGTTAAATTCTGATATTTTTAACTCACTGCACTAATACTCATAAATTACTGTTTAAAATATTATAAATAAAAATATTAAAAACAAAGTGAAAATATTTTATTTTATGTATATTGTTTGTGAAGAAACCTAGATATAGTTTGCTTTCAATTATTTATTCCAAATAAATATTCCAATAAAACAACTGCAATGACAAAATAATGGCTGTTTAGTTAAAAGGAAACCTTTTCTATAATAGCCCTTTAATTCCTATTGATGTGTATTTTGTTTTCTGATCGACATTTAAATTCAGTGGCGTACCATACGGGGAGATAGGTAAATTTTTTTTACCAGAAAATCAAAAATATTTATTTAAAAAAATATATTTTTATTGCTCTCGATTTCCACCTGTCCAATTTAAAAAAAGATTTAAGCAAAAAAAATGGCTCATGGGGGGATAACTACCTCCACTAGTGGCAGTCATGCTACCGTAACTTTTATGATCTACCTTGGTACACATGGAACATAAAGGAAGAAAGGAATAACTTAAAATCCTTATGCTTCTTGACAAAAATACTTAAGTTGTGTTTTTCCGAGATATCGCTGTCAATTATAGTTGGTCGCTGAGGGTAAGTAAATATGGCAAAAAAATATTCCACTAAATGGTTTTATTCTTTGTAAATATTCACCAGTGGATATATTTATATACATTAAATATACTTTTGCAGCTTGTAATTATTCTTAATAATATAATACAATATACTGGGTGTCCCACTAAGAATGGCTCTCGGTCGTATCTCAGAATGTGTCATATGGTTTGCGGAAATTTTCTTTGTTAGTAAAAGTGGAGATGAGAAATTGCTGGAAATTTTTAAGTTTATAATTTGGCCGCTAGATGAACAAACAAAAAACCGGATTTTCTTAAAAATCCTCATTGAAAACATGTATCGTAGGTAGAATTTTATTAATCTATTGAAAATTCTGGACAACTTTTGTTTCTGAGTAAAAATAAAATATTTTCCATAAAATAAAATAATTTTTGAATCTACCAATAAGAAATTCGACAGAACGTGTCTACTATGTACGGCCCACCTCGATTTTAATGAAATTTGGTTTTTATATAGGTACATAAAACATTACTACTAAATGTGTCTCTTTCATTTGTTACAAAAACGCTATTATGTCAATATTTCTAAATCAAGGCTAAAATCATTGTTATTAGCCTATTTCTAAGCCCGGCAATAAGCCAGTATTAAGAATTTCGCATGTATGTAGGGGAAATTGGTATAATACGGCATACTAGGATAAAATGGCACACTACCTGTATTAGTATATTACGTATCAAGTGTTGTAAAAGGCATTTTACGCACGAATGGAAAACTTGCGCACGAGCCGCGTAGCGGCGAGAGTGTAGTAATTACATGAGTGCGTAATTGCTATACAACACGCAATACGTACTATACTTTTTCTACGACTCTTACATACCGGGTGATGCGTTTGTTTAAGAGTTAAGTAAATTTATATATTATATTAAATTTTTCAATATCGGAGTTGCTCATATTGTTATTATTCAAAGAATACCAATAAATTAAGGATTGGTTTTTAATTTATACACTTATACAGTATCGGTTTTAACTTCAAATCTCAAACAATAACAATGTCACTGTCAAATATTCAAAACGCCAGAAAATAAATGTCACGATTTGAGTGGATCAAGGTTAACTTGATTGTTATATTAGATCTCATACCGCACAACTGTGTGGTAAATGCAACCTTACGCACAGTTGTACGTAAGAATGGATTTACTTATAGAGTGAACTGTACGTAAAACAATGTTTACTAATATAGGAGTAGAAAATAGTATATTGTTTTATTAGGAGTAAAAGCGATACTTTTCTGACGAGTCTGTAGGTTTGTCGGACGAACAAAGTGAGTCCGGCAATTACGGACGAGTCATAAGAAGTTGCTTTTACTCCGAATAAAACATACTTTTTTTTCTTCAGGCGTTGTTTAAATATGAAAACACAAAGATACAAAATGTTTTAATTGTTTTATTTAAAAATTTTAAGTTTTGAGAAGGGGCTAGCGTTACTATGGATTTATTATTATATTGTTTGATAGCGACGTGCCATTCGATTTGACAAGTGTCAGCATTTATTATTGCGTAACTTTATTTAATTTTTATCCTTTTAAAAATAGAATTTTTTAACTACTACATTTAGTTCAAATTAAAATGTCAGACTCAGAATTTACCTGTACGCCCCCGGAGGTTGCCAAAATTGCAGCAAATGTTGCGAACAATTTGCTGCCAACAACTTTCTGGTATTATTTAATATATATTTAGTCATGAGAACACAGTCATACTTTTACTTCCGCTGCTATTGGCAACGGAAGAAAAAGTAAATACTTTTTCTTCCGTTGCCAAAAGTAACCGCCTTCTGACGAAAAAGTAGAACTTTAACATCAAAAAATTAGTAGAAAAACGTCAAGTTTATTGACGTTTGAAGAAAAAATAAATTACGCTCATTTATTAAATCCCGTCAGGCGATTTTTGACACTGGTGCGGAGCATACGACAACTGGAGATTAAAACGAAGAAGATGTCTGTGGATGTTTAGCGGTGGTAGGTGTTAGTTTGTTTTCGTGTATATTTGAAGTTATTTGGAGATTAAAAGAACGTGCCTGAAACTCATAACCTACAATTTATTGAACAATTATTTATAACTTGACAGGTAAGTAGGATACTGAAGCATGTTTTTGTATTATTTGTATATTTTAAAAGTTATTTTATAAATATTTAATAACAAACAAAATTGACTTAGCCCTTTTTGATAAAATGGCACAAGGGTGATATGTTTAAAATGGTACTGTGCCGTTTTATCCAAGATTATGAAATAATATTATTTTGTGTTTTAGATAATGCGCGTTATTGCCTAAACTGCAACAATTACACAATAAAATAAAACGAAAGAGCCAGGGACCAAATGTTTTAAACTCAACTTCAAATTTATTAGAGATGAAACAAAAAGCAGAAGAAAAAAATTCACAGATCTTGCACCTTACGCAAGCATCCTATGTATTGAAAATACCTGACACAGCTTTAAAATTTTAATGACCTATGTCATGTAATTAAAGCCCACATTCTAATTTGGATTTTGTAAAAGTTTAAAAAATGTTCTTTAATTTTACAGTACTGGTTACATAAAAACTATGGATAATTTTAAATTCCTCACCTCAAAAAACCCCAAAATCCTTAATTTCGTGCTGCTACCTATGTCATTTCGTTAGGAAATAATCCCAAAAAAACGAAAACTAAAATAAAACTTTGACACCCTGTATCATGGTTGTTATCAATTTTGGGATAATGCAAGTTTAAATAAACCGCATTATTTCGCCTTAAGAAGCCTACTGTTGCTCTGTGTCCCATTACGTTTGGGAAACCCTGTATATTAATTAAAACATATTATAAATAATCCCAAAAAAACGAAAACAAAAATAAAAGTTTGACACCCTTTATCTTGGTTGTTATCAATTTTGGGATAATGCAAGTTTAAATAAATCGCGTTATTTCGCCTTTAGGAGCCTGCTGTTGCTCTGTGTCCCATTACGTTTGGGACACCCTGTATATTCACGAAAACATAATATATTAAATGTATGGTTTTATTTCTAAGAATAATTAATATAAATTTGTTTATAAACAATAATATTCACATCGCAGACCAACCAAGGTGAACTATAAATAATCCCAAAAAAACGAAAACAAAAATAAAAGTTTGACACCCTTTATCTTGGTTGTTATCAATTTTGGGATAATGCAAGTTTAAATAAATCGCATTATTTCGCCTTAAGGAACCTGCTGTTGCTCTGTGTCCCATTACGTTTGGGACACCCTGTATAGTACTAAAACATATTATAATAAATGTATGGTTTTATTTCTAAGAATAATTAATATTAATTTGTTTATAAACAATAATATTCACATAGCAGACCAACCAAGGTGAACAATTGCCTTATATTCAATCGGTCATATTGTCTAAGCCTACTTATGCTATGTTTTTAAATTATACTTATTTACCCAAGCGTTCAAAATAGACCATGAAGATTTTCATGAGATAGGTAGGGGTGCAAAATATAACCATCCGGTACAATAACATTTTCTGAGAAATCAATAATAAAAAAATTATCCCATTTGTTAACCAAATTTGGGCGGATCCTGTAATATGCAATTATTGTGCTCCAACTTTTTGCCTCCCGCTTTTTTTTTCGATATAATATTCCGATTTAAATAACGTGAACTTACCTTAGTTATAACTTATCTCAATAAAACACTTTTTAACAAAGTTACTATGGCGTTCTTTAAAACACAAACTAAACTAAACATTATTCATTATTTACTTGCTAACTTTACGCTGATTCATATTTATATTTCTACCAAGTCTTATCAGAGTATTATGTTACAAGACCGATCTAGATATTGCGCTGTTGGCCGCGACAGACGGCGGAGCGACATCGACATGAGCGACATCGACATGCAATGCAAAGTTTGCGTAAACACGATCCCAATAGTATTTTCAATACTAAAAATTGAGAAGAAAGAAGATCTCAAAGAAAACGAAAAGCGAAAGTAGACCTTACAAATCAGTTCCCCAAATTTGATTCCGAAAAAGTAGCCATTTCATCAGGATAATGATAAAGCATCTTATATGTATTGTAATGAACTTTTTTCAATGTCTAAGCCTAAGGAGATTTGGATTTGCTGTCAAAGTTGTAGAAAATGGAGCCACTGTCATGAGTGTGCAGACTTTCTCCAAAAACGAAAATGTTTATTTGTGAACTTTGCCAACCATAATTGACCCTATTTTACCTGAAAAATATTTTTATTTCAACATACATTATACGAGCAGATATGTATGCCATTTTACCCAACTGGTTGGATACAACGGCACACCTAACACCTGTGCATGAAGAACGTATATTCAAGGATTTTGTTCCTGATACGCAGTATTTATATTGTTTTACCCAAAGATAAAGCCAAAACAAATGTTGTTTTCTTTGCAGTTTTGTACCTTTATATTTAAAATATATATTTTCAGTTTTGGAAAAAGTATGCCGTATTATACCAATTTCCCCTACTGTTACAGTCATAAGTATTGTTTATTGTCAATTTTCCTTCTCGTTCGCTGCCAGGGCGATGGCCGATATAGAATAGGTGTAAAGGGCTCTGAATCCGATCTTTAGTCATATGATACACTCCCAACGGCTTTCAATATAAACTTCCTATTTCCCGTGCCATTGCACAACCTACCGACCTCTTGGGGGTGTGTAATATCTCTCGTACAAGTCATTAGCAACATCTACTCACTTAGATAGTTTAGGTTTATTTGGTTTATTAATTTAATTTTTTTGTTCCCAATTGACTTACATTTTTATCTTTATCATTATTTTAGTGTAGTTCATTATCAGTTAATGAGACTGTAATATACAAAAATGTATATAAAGGTACAATAGTAATTTAGTCTTTGACGTTTTATAGCTGTACCCAATTTTATTACAATAAAAAGAAAACAGTTGTGTCGGTCTTCTCATCAGAAAAATACATTTTCGCTGTATTTTTTTTAGGACGAATAATCGAACTGTCATTTAGCTGTTTCCTTAATATTGACTCTTGGCTGTGAGTTATTAAGATAAATATTTACAATAGTCATTAAAGTGCTAGCTTATCTATTTAAGCATTATCCTGACTGCTAGCTAAAGTTAAAGTTGATTCTGCTATACCCTTCTGAACCCATCTTTGGTTGTTGTTTCTTTATTCAACGTGTAAAAGATAGTATGACGGAATATAACCAAAGAGCAGTAAATCTGGGTAAGTGTGTGAATATGTCTGCTTTGGATATTTTCCACCATAATTCGGGATGTCTAAAATTAGCGGGAGCGCCATCCTGCTGTCACCTGATATTTCTACGATCTGGATAAAGATTTTGTAATTGTGGAATAATCTCTCCAAGTAATGACGTCACGTAAAGTTCGCTTGTAAGGTTTCTATCGATAAAAAAAATTATGCAATTATGTTTAACCTATAATACCCTTCGACACAATAATATTATTCCTGGTCTCTATGGGTGCTTTTCGGCTCTCTATCAGAAATTAATCTCAGTTAATGCAAGTATCAATAGTTGTACCTATTAACGGTACCGCCCCTCCCCCCCCCCCCCCCCCGTCGAGTCGAAGTCGAAAACTTTTTAAGTAGCTTCTCAATTAAGTGATAATAAACAGGGTGTGACATTTAAACCTTTTTTAGTAACCAAATTAACTGCATTTTTAAACCACCCTGTATATCGCAACTAAGATTTGGGCATGGGGTAAAAAGCCCGCTGGTATTATTTAACTGTCCATCAAATTTTAGGGTCTTAGGGCTGGTACTTTCAGTCCTGATTAACTCAATTGATACGTGGTTACTTTAATATGACGTTTGGAATACGTCAACACTTATTTATTTCCCTGTCACCCTGACCTATTCCCAGGCCCGGTTCTAGACCTCCTGGCGCCCCCGGGCAAGGGTCTTATTTAGCGCCCTCGAAATTTTTATTTCATATTTTTGTCCTGAATATATATACAGGGTATTAATTTGAAAACTTCCCACCTCGATTTTCCTGCTTTAAATTGAAAATGTGAAAAATCGCTCGGACCCGTCGACTTTTATTTCGAGGGGGACATCTTTTGCGTATATATTGTCAATCTTGTTACTTCAAGCCCCTAGGAGGGAGGGGGGGGGGTAAGATCTAAATCCTAAATGGATACCCCTATTTTATATAATTTTTTTGGATTCTGCATAAAATTCTGAACATTTTTTAATGGCAGCATTATTAGTCTATACTTAACAGTTTCCGAGACATTTATTTTACTCTTAAAAAATGACATTTTTGAACTTTGACAGCGTCTAGCTTTCTAACGGGTCCGAGCGATTTTCCACATTTTCATTTTAAAGCAGGAAAATCGAGGTGGAAAGTTTTCAAATGAACACCATGTACATACTTATACCATCAAAAACATTTAATTTTTTTGACGTGATATTTTAAGAAGGAAAGGCTCTCTGTGCACTCTGCAGTGACTTATTTGCAAATAATTTGCTCCCTTTAATGTTTTAATTTTCAGGAATTTGTGGTGGATTTTTTTTTCGCTCCTTTTTACAAGCATTATAAAATAAAGTAAAGTAAAGTAAAGTAATCTTTATTCGTCATTCAAGATTATCTACAATATAGGCTAACCTTATCAGACTTGTCAATATGCCTACAATACTAAGCTATTAAAAAATTCTTTACATCAATACTAAGTATATCTAAACTTTTAATTTTAGAAAAAAACAAGTCGACACGAGTCTATCCAACTGAGCCTGCTGTTTCTTTTTTAGTCGCCGCGCCGCGCTCACCGCGTCAAGGGCGCTCCTACGGGGGGGTACTGGGGGTAATTACCCCCCCCCCCAGAGACCAGGTTGAGGACGCAAAAACTAAAAATAATATGTCCAAAAAACTATAAATATTTATTATTTTTAAATAAAAAACAAAACCAATAAATTTGAAAAAACATTTTTTATATAAAAATATCAACATCTTAATATTATAAGATATATTCTATTATAGTCCGTCGATAAGCCGATATAATATCGCGAAAATGCTGGTAAACCGAACCGAAGAATGTCCGGTTTTCTAATGACTTAATAAAAATGTTGAAAGCAACGGCATCCAATGCAAAATATATTAAAAAGCAATTGTAATTTTTTTTAGCTTTATTTTCATGTTCTGATTTCTTTATTATACATATACATTTAAGTTTTGTTTTATTTTAGTGTTTTGATTTATGTTACAATATTACTTCTACATCTACTACATCAGTGGCGTATTTACGAGGGGGCTCAGGGGACCCGCCCCCCCCCCCCCCCGATATGTATGATACAATTGTATAAACAAAGTTCATCTGTCACGGATAATGCCCTCGAAGCTTTTAAAACTTGTTTATTTTGTCGCCCTTTCAAATTTCTTTTAAATTAAAAGAGTGTTTTAAAGTCTGGCATATCGCCGCAGATTAAGCTTTACGGTTATTTTACCCAAAAAAGGGCGTGGCACCCAAAAAATTTTCGCCTGCGGTGCAAAAGAGCGCCTTCGGCGCAAATCCTTAAAAGTACCCCCCCCCCCCCCCAGAAAGACGTTCCAGGACCGCCGTTGCACCGCGTCGCGCTTAGGGCGGACTATAAATATCGAGGTTTAAAGATCATCGATGTTCCATTTTCGATGTTTGTTTGGCCCCTATTAAATGGGTTAAAGGCACCCGCTTTGTTTCAGAATTTATAAAAAATACTTGGGCGCCGTTATCTTTTAAATAGTATATTATACATCGAAGGTTATACAGACGCTTATTTGTTTTACCTTTGGCAATATTTTGCGCCCCTTGGACTTTGCGCCTCCGGCGTCTGCCCGGGTTGCCCGGGCGCTGGGACCGGGCCTGCCTATTCCAAATGCCATATTAAAGTAATCAGGTATCAATTGAGTTAATCAGGACTGAAAGTACCAGCCCTTAATATATCAGAGTTAAAAAATATCAATATTTTTCAACTGAACGTTTTCCGTCAAAAAAATTGGAATTTAATTATGATTTTCCCACCGGTAGAACATTGTTAAAGAAAGTTGTTAGGAACATAATAGGGAAATCAAAAATAAAATAAAATGCAGGGTGTTTTGTTTAAAATATCGAAGTTGCTACTAATTTTTGGTAGAAGTAGCAACACTGTATAGACAATAATATTTGAAATAAATAGAGCATTTCGTTTATATAAATGACCAAATTTTTCAGAACGATTTGTTTCCTGGTTCGTCATATATGTCTAACGTACCATTCCCGTAAATCACCCTGTATAGATTGAATTTTTTTATTAATTCGGCAAGAAATTCTTTTTTTACAAAAGTTTTAAAATAGGATCAAATTTAAATTAGATCCACGTTTGTTTTAGGAAGAAACTTTTATTTATTGATAAACCATTCAATTTTTGACGGCCCAATTAGATATAAATGGGCGTATTATTTACTATGGTTGAAGTTTTTTCTAATCTGTATTATAACGATTTTTGAAATTGTTTATGCATTTACGAAAAATGATTTGCAATTTATAATGGAACACATATTTTTAACAATTTTTCGAGTTTATGTAAGTATAATAAAATATTCAGTTCTTGCATCGAAAAACGTTATTTTTTAGCTTGCAATCTGCAATATGATAATGGTTATAGAAACTGCTACTATACAACAAATAAATAAACATTTCATATTAGCACACGACATGATGCGTGCTGGAAATATACATCCTCAAACTATTTTTACAATGGTGAAAGGTCTTGGAATCAAATACATTTTATCCATTTGTGCTTACATCGCAATTGCGATGGAACTTCATAGATCCATTCTCTTTTACGCAGCTTCAGAATATAACATGGTTGTAGCAAAATGCTCACACATCCAATATTTAATATTTTTTTACTACTCTTACTGGTTTTGGAGTTTTGTTAACATTATGATAGTACCTATTCTGGAAACAAACGAAATTTTCACCCTTAACAAACAAATAAATGAGATGATAAGAAACTATAATACAGGGCTGGATTCCATATCGAATATAAATGAATACACAAGGTCAAATTTGAGACTAATTGCTTCAAATGAAAGAAGAATAAAGTTGTAAGTATTTTAATTAATTTTTTTATCGAAAAATAAATTACCCGTAACATTATAAATTTAAATAGAAACTCTTACTTGTTATAGAGGGTGTCTCTAAAAGGTATGGAAATTCTACCACAAATTCCTGAAATTTAAATGTGACAACTTAACCCAACATACCTCAGTCCAAAAGTGGATGATTTCGGAGATACAGCGAGCAGATTTTAATTTTTCACCCCCACAAAACACCAATTATTTATGAAAAACTAAAACCCAATTAAACTGTTGACACTCGGTATCTCTGAAATCTTTGCCACTTTTCGACTGAGTTATGTTGGGTTAGGTTGTCATATTTAAGCTTCAGGAATTTGTGGTGGATTTTTTTTCGCTCCTTTTAACAAGCATTATAAAATAAAGTAAAGTAATCTTTATTCGTCATTCAAGATTATCTACAATATAGGCCAGCGGTTCTCAAACTTTTTTGGTGACGGAACCCTTTTGGGAAGCAAAATACTTGATGGAACCCTACAATAAAACAATAGTTTTTAAAAGTGTATTCTTTATTAATAAGCATAATAAAAGTACAATGTAACAGTTACTAATTATTACTTACTTTACCACATGGCAAGTACAATAATAGAATATATTAAAAAAGAAAAAATCTAACTAATGGGAGGTATGAAACTGTTTTTTATTTTTCATCAATTGGTTGATATCAGGTTTGATAGAAGACAGTTGAAGTCTCATATCAGGTTCGGCGTCCAGTCTATTGCGATATTTTGTTTTCGTGGCTGCATAGGTTGAGAATCCTGTTTCGCACAAATATGTTGTTGGGAACGGGAGAAGAATATTCAGAGCCATTTTGCCAAGCATTGGATATTTATCACGGATTCTGCACCAAAAATCGTTGAGAGGCGTCGTTTTGAACAGTGACTCCATACTTGTGTCTGATGACATTTCTAAAAGAGATTCATATATCTCGTTTGACATACTTTCGGGCTTTTCCAAGTTGGGTAAAAAAGGATTATGAATCCATGAATTCAGTTTCATTTTTGTATTCTGTTCTTCGGGAAAATACTTTTCAAAAGATGCGCGCATCGAACTGAAATATTGGACCAATTCTTCAAACACATCATCTTGAAACATTTCTGAGTCGTTATCGCTAACAAACTCACTGAGTGACGTAAAGCTTTCTATTTCTTTCTTACCAACGCAAATAATTCAAAAATCTAATTTTCTTTTGAAGGCAGTTATTTTGTTATAGGCCTGAAACACTGTTGTCTGTTTACCTTGCAATGATAAATTCAATTCGTTCAGTTTTTGAAAGATATCCGCCATAAAAGACTATCGGAACAACCAAGTTTTATCATACAAACGGTCCTTCAAATTAAAAGAAGTATCTGCTGAAAGAAACATTTGTAACTCGGCTCTAAGTTCAAATAGCCTTGTTAAAGTTTTACCCCGAGATAGCCATCGCACTTCTGTATGGAGCAGCAGTGTTTTATGTTTGCTGCCATAATCTTCACACAATAATGAGAACAATCGGGATTGTAGTGGTCGTGATTTGATAAAATTAATTATTTTTACCGCTTCATCCATAACTAATTTTAGATTTGACGGCATTTGCTTTTTCGCAAGTGCTTGTCTATGCAGAATACAATGGCTGGAACTACAATTAGGCGCTTTATTTTTTATTCGTGACACTGCTCCTGCTGTTTTACCTGTCATCGCCTTGGCCCCATCTGTACAAATGTCAATGCAATTGTTCCAACTGAGATTATTTTCTTAAAAAAATATATTTATTTTATTAAAAATTTCTTCCCCGGTAGTGTTTGTGAGCAGCGGTGAACACATAAGCATGTCTTCTTCAAAAGAACTTTCATATGGATATCTCACGATAACCAGCAAGATAGCCAAACCAGCGACATCAGTTGACTCGTCCATTTGCAAGGCGAATCGTGTTTTTTGTAGATGTGTAACTAGTTCTTGTTTGACGTAGCTTGCCAGATCATGGATTCGCCGTGAAACAGTATCGTTTGATAGCGGCACAGTAGAAAGATGCTTTGCAGATTTTTCATCGAGCATACATTTTGTTATGTCTAATACACATGGCTTTATTAAATTCTCAGCGATAGTGTGCGCTTCACCTGCTTGTGCAATGCGATAGCTAACTAAATATGATGCCTCCGTGGCCTTTTCGTTCATAGTTTTTGTTACATGCATCATATTTTTTTGACTTTCCAATAAATATTCTTGTCTTTAGACTCGGGGTGTACAGTTTGTAAATGTCGGCGCAATTTGGCAGGGGCCATGGAACTATTAGGAAGCAGTTTACTACATAGCATGCAGAGAGGTGAGCCGTTGGAATCAACAAATCCGAAACTGATATATGATTCATCATACTTCCTTTTTTTCGTCTTTGAAACCGTCGAGCTTGACGTCGTGGCATCATCGTCTGGATCGGTGATGGCTATATTCTCCGCGCGTACTGATTTTGAACATTCAGCGTCATTAGAAGATGTTGTTGCAACACGTTTAACACCTTTAAGCCAACGTTCCATTCTTCTTTATTTATAATGTTACACGTCAGGATGGTGGGGTCTAAATAATGCACAATCGTTACTGCGTATAAGAGACTAAGTTTAGTACAATGAAGAAATGTATAAAACTGAGACAACAGAATACAGCAGGCAGTAGAACAATGAACACTAGTTTCTCGCTAGCGAGCTTGTAAGTAGGTAGGTAGGAACTTATCGCTCCGAACGCTAATCGTCAACTGACTGACGAGGCGCGACGCGCGATCGCCGCTTTTATACTTAGTCCTAGACTCGATCTCGAATATTCTCGAAAATACTCGAGTCGGCGCCTTTGATAAACAAAAAGCAAAAATAAAAAGAGAAATATAAAAATTGCGTTGTAAACAATTCAGAGGCGGCTTTTATCAAAGGGACTGCGCGCTCACAAGTATACAAGTATACACGTTGATACCAAACTTATGAGATATTGTACCAGCTATTGTAACACATGTTTATACAAATACAAATAAATAAATAAATATACCTACGCGCGGCCGCGGAGTCAAAACGTTCGACCAGAGAGAGGTGTTTTGATTTTTTTTCTAAATTCTTGAGGAACCCCTACAGAGGTATCGCGGAACCCTAGGGTTCCGCGGAACACACTTAGAGTATAGCTGATCTACAATATAGGCTAACCTTATCAGACTTGTCTATATGTCTACAATACTAAGCTATTAAAATATTCTTTACATCAATACTAAGTATATCTAAACTTTATGAAAACACAAAAATAAATAATATAAAACATAAATAAAACAAAATATGACAATCAATTCACAATGCCAAGTATTCATCCACATCATAAAAAGCCTGGCCTATTAAGAAAATATATAAAGTACTTTTATCTACGACTAATGTATAATGTAAGTATTATAGTTGTGGTTTTCGCAATATAATGCCACCTATTAATCCCTTAGGGAATAATGACAAGGGATTAATAGTCCTTATTCCCGCTCCAATCACAAAATTTCTCAAATCAAATATTACCATGGAAACAACATACACCAAGTCAAAAGTGTCACTGTCAAACGCGTAGTGTTTATGTATTCGTATTGGGATGGATAAAAATGAAGAGGCTTTTACTTGTACACCTCCAGAAATTGTACAACTAGCTACAGCAACAACATCTACCTTAATACCGGAAACATCGAAATCTATTTATAATAAAACATACGCAACTTTCAACGAATGGCGTCTTCGAAATAACACAAATTCATTTTCCGAAAATGTTCTACTAGCCTATTTCGCTGAACTAAGTGCAAAATACAAACCATCTTCATTATGGTCATTTTATTCAATAATTAAATCTATGTTGAGAATAAACCATGACGTTGATCTGGAAAAATATGGAAAACTACGAGCGTTTTTAAAAAGAAAATCTGAAGGATTTCAAGCAAAGAAATCTTCCACTCTGACCCCGAAAGAAATTAAGACATTTATTGACAAAGCTCCTGATGAAGTTTTTCTTTTACATAAGGTAAATATACATAGGTATTTAATCTAATCTATTCAAAAACTCATATTCTTATTTGCTTCAGGTTATATTAATTATTGGAATTATGGGCGCATGCCGCTCAAACGAGCTTTATGAAATTAATATTATAGAAGACGTAAAGGATCTTCAAACAAACTTCTTAATAAGAATACCCAAGACTAAAACCAAAATTGTACGAACATTCGCCATAAACAGTACGTTTTACAACATTATAAAGAAGTACATCGCTCTCCGCCCGTCACATGTAAAAATCAATTCATTCTTTCTAAATTATCAAAAATCCAAATGTACAATACAACGTATAGGAAAAAACAAATTTGCAGACATTGGTAGACAAATTGCCAAATATTTAAACTTGCCAAATCCTCAAACTTATAGCGGCCATTGTTATCGCAGATCATCTGCCACTCTGTACATTGATGGAGGAGGCGATATAACTGGATTGAAGCGTCATGGGGGCTGGAAATCTACACAAGTAGCTGAAGGTTATATTGATCAGCCTATGAGAAACAAGACAATTACAGCAGATACTATTACTAAACAAATAAATAGTAATGAAGCATCTTCTTCCTTTGCAGCAACCGACATTCCAAATATTTGTATTGAAAACTCTTCCAAACTTATTCATAGTTCACGACCAATACAGTTTATTAATTGTACTATTACTAATTTTAATGTTATTGACAAATAAAGTTGTTCATTAAAAATCTCAAATTAATAAATTAGTCGTAGATAAAGTAGAGTATACTACTCACAATAATGGCTATTATTACCTCAGAATATTTACTCCCTCGCCGCTTACGCGGCTCGGTTCGTAAATATTCCTCGGGAATAATAGCTATCATTATTGACTCGTGGTATAATCTACTATTAAAACTGACAGTTTGATTACTAAATATTTGCAGGAACTTATTATACAAAATAATTCCCTGAAAAGAAGGGGAGTTCTGACCAACACTTAAGCGAGAATATGAAAAATGTAAGTGATTTTGAGTTCTCGTGTTATAATTATGTATGTCTGAGTTTTTAAGAAATTCAGCTTCATATTCCTTTTAACATATAGAATAGTCGAGTATATGTAAAGTGATGGAAGAGTCAAGAGACCCAGATCAACAAAAGCTCTTCGACAATGAGCACCCGACGGAAGGCCTAACATACATCTTATAATTCTTTTTTGCATAACAAATGCTCTGCCAAGATAAGCCGAGCTTCCCCAAAATATTATCCCATATGAAAGATGTGATTGGACTAGACCGTAGTAAGTCAGTTTTAGAACATTCATTGAAACCGAAGCCCTCAAGTACCTAATGACAAAGCAAGATTTACTTAATTTAGAAGTTAAATTGTTAATATGACATTCCCATCTAATTTTTTGGTCTATGGTAATACCTAAGAACTTCGTGGTCGCCGCCTGAGCAATGGACACATTATTCACCCTAATTAAATAACTTTGATTGAACGTGGCGTTTTTTGAGAAAAAACTCATAAAGAGGGTTTTACTAGTGTTTAAGACCAACCCACCATTGGTACACCAGTCACTAAATTCAACCACTGATTGATTAGCTCTCTCAATAGCGGTCATGATATTACCGTCAGAAATCAAGAAATTTGTATCGTCAGCATAGATAACTTCCTTATCTGGAGAGGGACAAGCAGGAGGCATGTCACAGACAAATGCAATGAACAGGACTGGCCCGAGGTTGGATCCTTGTGGGACACCCGTTGGCACTCTTTTAGACTCTGATTTACACGCGTTCACTACAACTGTCTGTTCTCTGCCCGCTAAGTACGACGAAATCCAATTGTAAGCGACACCTCTGATACCCAATACATAAAGCTTTCTCAGCAAAAGACCATGATCGACAGTGTCGAATGCTCGACTAAGATCGAAAAACAGAGCCAATGGATAAGACTTATTATTAAGGGAATCATACACAAAATCGCAAAGTTCACCAATTGCTGTCATAGTTGACTTGCCCCTTCTAAAACCATTCTGACAGGATCCAAGCAGTTTAAACCTTTCAAGAAATTCCATTAACCGAGAACTGAAAAATTCCATTAACCGAGAACTCAAAAATCTTAGCAATCTGATTCTGAACACAGACGTTACGAAAATTAACTGGATCCAGTGGTGATATAACTATATATATAACTTATAATATGGGAGATTCGAAAAATAATCGATGTAAAATTGGCTGAAAATGTAGTTCTCGAGATATAGCAGATTAAATGTTAGCGATATGACCACGTTCACACGTATAACCGCGTAACTTGTATTTAGTCTTGCATAGGTGAGGAACAGACATCCTACGAAACTGCTACTCAACGGCGATCTTATTTGTAAAGCTATTGGTACAAGTAACTATCTTACCAGTGAACTATCCCCCGTCTATAGTTAGTCAGCGTCTACACACAAGTTATTTTTTTCGATACTAGTATTCAGAGTATTCTAGTAGCAGTTTTGAATTTGATGTCCAGATACAGATATATCTTCGCAATAGTATAATTTCGGGTTAAAATTTCTTTCGCATAAAAAAAAAGTATATTAAAGGTTTCCCAGTGTCTAACGCAGGAAATCAATGACCTACTTAAGGAGGAAAAATCTACGAGCAAAAGATTTGGGTTAGAAAATGGATTAGTAGAGGAGCATCTGCTTCGCATTTAAAGGAACTGTCGACTGAGGATTCCAAAGAATATAGATTGTGTCTTCGATTAACATCAACACAATTTAAAACTATGCCAACTGTGGTATCACCTGCAACGCAACGTTCTGATACTCAAATGAGAATATAAAAAGCTCGTATAAAACTAGAAATAAAACTAATTTTTTGGCTACTGGAAATAGTTCGTGTTCACTATCCACTGGAGCTGGCGCAATACTATTTTACTATTTACATTCGGCAAGTTAAGAGATTAGTAGAGCGGACAGTAAATTTATGGGAGAACGCCAGCAGGCTAGTTAATAGCCTAGGAAGCTATTTACGTTCTTAGCCGGTCTGCTGGTATAGGTACTAGTGCAAGTAACTTACTATGTGGTTTACACTTAGTAGCTGTCTTGCTGTTACCCATTTACTATACCAGTGTAAACACCGCTTAACTGCAGGCTGGTCGTACTACCATTTGTACTGGGACTTTTTACCGATACAGTAATTAATTGATCGTGCCCGTTTTCGCAAATAGTTCACCACACGCCCCATTATGATAGCAAAGGATAAATTCGTCCTTCTCTGTTTCTGCAAGCTAAATTAAAAATCTTTGAAGATAAGATGGTCGAGAACATCCGCTAACGCTGAGATGATCGCGACCGTTCTTGCAAATATGAAACTACGCGCACTTTTATTAAGATCGATAACGTTAAGAGAGGAATCATTTTTCTTTTTAAACACATCCTCGTTTTTTAATACCGCATTTTCTATAGTTTTTACTCAGATACATTACCTAAATAAAAAACTGCGAAGAAAGAACGCCTTTCAATGCAATTAAACATTTATTAATTAATTCATTTATTTACATTATCTGGTGTATCTCGATTGAAATTCCCAGAAAACCGATCTCCTCGTTCATTAACTTCATATTTTTTTTTAAGAATATTTCTTGAAAATCGAAAAACTCTGGGAAGTATGCTGATGTATTTTATTACGATTGGAATGGTAACGACTGTAGGCATTATGTGTAGCTTCTTTTATGTGAGTATTTTTTATTCTCTAAATCAGTGGTTCCCAATCTTATTTTGTCTACTGCCCACTTTGAGAATAAATAATTTTTTAGCGCCCCCATTTTTTCACCTACTTAAAAACCACTATAACTTCAAATTAAATTAATTAATTATTGTAAGCTATATTAGCGGAGATTAAACATTCATTTTTTTTCTGGGTCTCTTCTTTAGGCCTGTAGCGCCCACAAGGAGGCGTTATCGCCCACTTTGGGAAAGGCTGCTCTAAATCATGAATTACATGCAAAACTTAAATATATAGGATATAGTAAACACACTTTATGATGTTTCAAATTCATAGAAGGTATTAAAAGGAGTTCCTCAAGGATCAATACTGGGTCATTACACATTATTTATAATTTATACCTATGATTTTTATTTATTCATGATATATGATACCTAATATAGATAAGCTAATAATAGCTTTTGATGATGATAAACAAATCTATAACAAACTAAAATATTATGATAATCTGCTTCATTGGATTTTATTGATATATAAGAATCTTTCTAATATGTCCAAAGTAATAAAGAATCATGGCTTGAAACTTAACGAAAACAAAACGAAAAACACGAAACATGTTGAGACCTTTGAAGTAAATAATATTTTATTTCACTAAATTTGCGGAGGAAGACTTTAAGTTTTCTTTTGTTTGTATACTTTCAACTCCACTTTAAGCATCGACTATTTCTTTAATATACCTATATTTTTGTTTTAAGGGCGGCATCTCACTATATACTATGATAATACTAGGATCAATGATTTTATATTTTACGACGTATGCTTCAATTGTAGGTCAAGGCTTTGAGAATGAGGTATGTAGAGTTTTTTTAGTAAAAATACCGTCAATGTCTAAGAATCACTCAAATTGTTTGCAATGATGGTGTTTATAAAAATTTAACTTCTATCTGTTTTACGGTACTAGACCCAGCAGAAATCTTGGTTTTTAAACCAGTAAATACAGACATGGAAACACATCGCTTTTTAAATGACGCTGTAAGCGAGAATAATAACTATAGTCAGATCTGGTCTTAACGTGCGGGTCCAAAGGTCACTGATCATATGCGTCAAATCAGACAACACAGAGGCTATCAAAATGTTGTGAGATTATTTACAAATATACCGAAGGAAGGAAAAATAGTTTCATTATTTTAGCTATCGCGAAGATAGCAACATATACCTAATATTATTAGTTTTGTAAAAATAATGTACAGGGGAGTTGAAAAAGTTACAAAAAAATTATATAATCGTTAATTATATACCTACTGTACCCTTTAATTAAAAACGACAATAATAAACAGTGCAATTTATTTTAACAATTTTACTACTAAAACCTAAAACTACAATGGCATTTAGTCTGATAAACTATTTCGATAATGAAAGAAAAAGTGTAAATTCGCAAACCAATATGCAGGAAACCGTAATGAAAACACTGGGAACACTGAGTTTAAGGACTATGCAGAATAATGTGCATGAAAAAAAAGCATAATATAATACCCAAGAATACTAAAAAATGTAAACGAAAAACACCGTTTATAATTATAGCCTAAAAACTCTCATCGTCACTTATAAAATCTGGAAAGTCCTCGTCGTCTGAGTCGTCTTCGAATGGAGCAATTATCATTGGCGCTACTTCGACATCTAGTACTTGTTCTCGATCCCACCAATCCCTTATTAATATTTCTGTATGTTCCACCGATTTCTTCCAGTACTTTTGTGTAATATGATCTAACGAATCTTGCCAAACTATTTGTACTTGGTCGGATTTAAGACCATCACCTACATGTTTTTCATAATAAGACTTTGCACCAGCCCATATTAATTCTACTGCGTTAAACTGGCAATGATATGGCGGCAGTCGTAGAACCTCATGACCATATTCACGCAGTATTTCATCTACCGCGTATATTTTGGGTTTTTTAAGAGACTTTGCTATTGATAGGAGTTCCGATTTAAGCATATTTGGTAAAGGATTTTGGTTGTGTTTTTCCAGCCACTCATAAATATTACTTTTCCTCCAAGATGAAGTAGGCTGTTTATTTAAAATTCTTGAATGATATGATGCATTATCTATTACAATTAAAGACGGAGCATCCAAATTTGGTATCAATTGAACTTTTAACCATTTTTCAAACATTTCGCAATTCATATTATCATGATAGTCAGCACTTTTTGATGTTGAAGAAAAAATTAAACTCGCACCTGCAACATATCCTGTTGCAGAACATAAAACGCTTTCCCGTACCGCACCCCTTTTTCCTTTTAACACTTTTTACAGACTCATCTTGCCAAGATTTTGAACCACTTCCATTCGAAAATATCTACGTTTCGTCTAAAAATACCACTTTTCTAAATTTTGATTTGTAATTGTCCATATATTTTTTTAAAAACTGAACACGCTGACTCGCTATCTGTGGCTGCTCACATAAAAATCTTTGGTTACAGTCTTTTTTATAGCGAAAACCTAAATTTTTTTTCTTAATTTTGATAACGCTTCAAATCCAATTTCCAAAACACCCCGAATTTTTAATGTTTTTTGTAAAACTGGAAGAGTTACATCGGTTTTTGATTTGTATAAATCGTAAATCACATTTCGAACTCCCATTTTAATATTTTCGCTTAAATCCTCAGTCTTTGGCTTTCTTCGTTTACACTTTTTAGTATTCTTGGGTATTTTGTTATGTTTTGTTTTATGCACAGTTTTCTGCACAGTCCTTAAACTAATTCCCAGTGCTTTGGCTACTGTTTCCTGCATATTAGTTGGCGAATTTCCACTTTTTCTTTCATTTTCGAAATAGTTTATCAGATTAAGTAAAATTTTGTTGATTGGGGATGCGAAAATTGTTTCATTTTGTCACAAACTGTCAAAGTCACAAAACTGGCATATTTAAAATAAAACGTAGCTGGTGCTATTATAAGCTTTTTTAGAATCGCTGGAAAGTAAATACATATCCTTTTTTTTCATGTCAAAATGGAATAAGTCTGTCTCATTTATCTTACGTATTTTATTTAGAGGGTAAAATTAAACGCAAGTAAAGAAAACAAAAACTGAGAGTATGTCTTTCTTGAATCGTATGACCCGCACGATAAGACCAGATCCGACTATATTCTTTTTTTTTTGGTTTACCACGCCGCGGCGTGGTGTGTTGTGTGTGTGCGGCGCGCCGCCACAACAAACAACTTCTCACAACATTTAAAATAAAGACTGACAGTATCAATACAATTTTACACACATTATTGAACCACTCGACAATTCTTTAAAGAAGGAGTTTTAAATCCTTGATTAAATAAATCAGTGCAGGTACATTTTTGGCTGGTGCCCAAAATATATACAATATTAAAAAGTAGGTTGGTCAGTGCCTATTTTTCATCCGCTATGTCCACTTCTCTTTCGCTTACGGTAGCGTAGGGGAAGTTCGGGTATGATGGCCCCCTTTTCGTTATTACCATATAATTCAAAAACCACTTTACCTAAAATACTCCTTTAAAGACATCTAGTTAGATGTGTATTTATTCTTTACCCTACGCAAAATATTTAGGGGCTATTAAAACAGCAACTGGCTTTAATTGTTTCTAAAAGAAAATAACAAAATGGACCATCATACCCGCACATATAGATGTGTTGGTCCACCTATAAGGTTTTGTTGGTCCACCATCGCTTTACACACGTCCTTGCGGTATTTCAGGAAAATTAAATTTTAAAAACTTCTTACATTTCAAAAAAATCAGATCAGATATGAGACTGACTAAATATTTTCTTTATTCTATTGGGACAATTTTTGTGGTATTCGTGCTATAGTTTAGAAAAAAACTTTAAAATATATAATAATATGCATAATAAACGGACTAACTAATGCTACATAATCTTTATTTAAACAAAGGAAAAAAACAACAAGTTTGTTATTCTAATATATATATAAACATAAAAAAGGAAGGAAACCCTTTTTGATTGCCTTTGCATATTTTATTTTTTCCTAACACTCGCCTTTTAAGTGTACTTCTGGGGACGCTATAAGTTTTTGCTGCAAGCTTGAACCCCATAGATTTCGACTTAATTGCGTCAATGGCCTCTTGCATATTGCCCTCTGACTACAGTTGCCGTGGTTGGCTGGTCCCATACATTATTCTGTATAGAAACAAAAATACGTTACTAAGTGCCGGCATGATGGCCCCTAGACCAACATATGGACCAACAAACCCAAATAGTCATAATTCTCGAAAAATATTAATTATTTCTAAATAGTAAATCTGGCAGCACGCTTATGTTGTGTGAATATAGGTTATTATTATTGCGATACAGAAATTACATAAAAACAGTTAAAATAAATAAGCTTTAGGAAAAATAGAAAATGTAACTTACCGTCGTTAAATATTCACGATACAGTAAAATAAAACAGAGTTTATATTGCCACTAATAATGATTGAAATAACGTGAAATTCGGATAAACATGCTAGTCAGTCATGAGAAAGGTAAAAAACCTGACAAATCGATGTTACCAGATCTGCAACCATGAGATTCGTGGAGGGGTCCAACAAGTCGGGGGTGTCAACAAACCTGGACTTCCCCTACGTAAACTAAGCTGTCAATGTTGAAAGTATTTTGCGCGGAACAGTGCAACCGGCAACAAAGGAATAATAGGTCGCAGAAACGCTGTCAATAAGGAATTATAAGGCGAGCAAATAAACACTTTTAAACTATCATTCCTCTGTGGTGTAGCGTCGACAGCTAAGGCGCTGTTTCATTTTCTATGGCTTCATTCCACACACTAAAATTACGTCATTATCACAGGATGCATAGCACTTATTTTTGCATCATAATAGCGCTTACATTCGGGCCAAACCATTTCAATGGGATTAAAGTGGCAATGATATGGAGGAAGTCTTAAAACTCCATGTCCACGTTGCAATGCTAGTTCGTCCAACCCATTAAAATAAAGCAAAAATAATTAAAAAATAATATAAATAGCGCTTTCCAGATGACTTGTAATGTTTGGGTGGAATATGCTGCTTCACTATTATCCACATTCGATCCTTCATTGCAAATGTTGCAATTTGTCTTTGTTCTAACCGTTCAATAAGTAATATTTTTGACTAACTTGTATTTGGAATCTTCTCAATTAGCCCAGAACGATAGGTGGCGTTATCCATGATAATAAGCGACGGTTCTTTCAAGTGAACTTATCGAAAACAACACTAACCGAACCACTTTTTTGTCTTTAATGAATTCTTTTCAGTTATATGCAACAATTAAGGATAATACTAGGTTAACTTCCACGTCAAAAAGTTGCATTGACAACATTTTTACTAATATTCAAAATGATCAAATTAAGAGCAGTATTATAAACACCATCATATCAGATCACACAGCTCAAAAAGTTATTTTTAAATGTAAAAAACAAGATGTAGTTTTAGTTTATAAAAGATTTTTCTCAGATGCAAATAAACAACAATTTATTAAAAAATTAGAGAAAGAACATTGGAAGGATGTTTTTAATACTGAGAGATCTGATGTAAATAGTCAATGGACGACGTTTATGAATATATTCGTACCAATTTTTAACCACAGTTTTCCTAAAAAGATAATACAGCAAAAACAAACAAAAAAGTTTATTTTTAGAAATAATGAACAGGTAAGGGTTTTAAAAGATAGGTTAGATATACTTTTAGTGTTAAAACAACAAAATGATGTTTACAAAGAAATGTACAAAGCTGCAAAAAAGGAATATGATGAGATGTTGATAAAGTGTAGGTCTGAAAGCTATGAAAGGCGAATTAAAGTTTCGGACAATAAAAATAAATGTATGTGGTCTATTTTTAGCGATATATCTAAAAATACTAAAGTAAGTACATCGACAGTGGATGGAAGTATTGAAGATATGTCTAATAACTACAATAGTTTTTTACTTAATGTAGTACCTGAACTTTTAAAAGAAAGTAATTCTATTCATTGGAACTCAAAAATAATACCAAATGAACAATCTTTAATTCTAAAACAAGTAACATCAAATGACGCCATACTGTTGTCAAAAAAAATTAAAAATAAACATAGCGCTGGAGATGACGAAATTCCCACTAGTATAGTCAAACTAATTATTCCGGTAATTGTCGATGTGCTATGCTTTTTAATAAATAACTCATTAAGAGAAGGCATTTTTCCTGATCACTTAAAACTAGCTTTAATCAAGCCGTTGTATAAAAACAAAGGGGATACCAATGATATGAATAATTATAGGCCTATAAGCTTACTTTCTGGGTTTTCAAAATTATTTGAACTAATAATGGCCGACCAATTAATGACATTTATGAAGGACTGTGCTCTATTCTCAGAAAATCAACATGCATATATGGAAGGATGCTCTACTCAAACGGCAATTTTTCAGTTTACGCGAAGAATTTTGGAAATATTAGAGAAAGGAGAAATGGCTCTGGGAATATTTTTAGACTTGTCAAAAGCATTCGATTGTTTAGATAGAACACTGCTCCTCAAAAAATTGCATTTGTATGGCATCAGGAAAAGTGCTTTAAAATGGTTTACCTCGTATCTTACTAACAGAACACAGAGAGTCTCGGTAAAAAATGGAAATAGCTATCACAAATCAGATATATTAACTAACACCTTAGGAATCCCACAGGGTAGTATTTTGGGGCCGATTTTGTTTATTATTTATGTTAATGATTTAAACTTTGAAGTAAATCCTCAGACCGGTTTAACAACATACGCCGATGACACAAATCTGTTAGTAGGAGCATGTCAAACTCCTGCGCTAATTGAATACGGCAATCATGTGTTTAATATAACTAAACAGTGGTTTGACATGAATAAGTTAATAGTTAATGTAGATAAGACAAACATGGTAATTTTTAGAACAAAACAAAACAAAAATATTATCTCTGAAGAAATTTTCTTCTCAGAGCATATAGAGAATCTAAGTGCGAAATTAAATAAAGTATGTTATTGTTTTCGCATTGTTTTAAAATATCTTAATGAAAAGGCCAGAAGAACTTTGTATTTCGCAAATTTTGAAGCGGTATTGAGATTTGGTATTATTTTTTGGGCATCCAATTCAAAAATTCAAAACGTTTTTATTATTCAGAAACGAGTAATTAGAATTATGTATAAAATGTCATATTTGCAGACGTGTAGAGGAGTATTTAGAAACAAAAATATATTAACGGTAGTTGCTTTGTATATATATGATTCGGTCATGTTTTTTTATAAGAATAGAGATAGGTTTAACACCAGTATACGGCATGAACACAACACTCGTTCATACAATATCATTTACCCTATACATCGATTAACTCTGCTTGAGAAAAGTCCATATTATATGTGCATAAAATTCTTTAATAAGTTGCCTCTTAATATAAAACAGGCAATTAATGAGAGAATTTTTAAAAAGAACTTAAAACAATTACTTATAGAATTGGAACCTTACAGTGTTGATGACTACTTGAACATGTAATTTCTTGCCGTGTATATGTATTTTTGACGTCATTTCATTTTATGTTTGTATTTATATGTATATATATGTATTTATGAATGTAATTTGAAATAAAGAAATAAATAAATAAATAAATAAATAAATAAATAAATAAATAAATAAATAAATAAATAAATAAATAAATAAATAAATAAAAAATAAATAAATAAAGTTTGGTAACAATTTTTCTTCAAACCATTTCTTAAAGTTTCACTGTTCATCGAATCATGATAATCACCAGATTTTAGGCCAGACTTAAATAGCAAACTTGCATTATTCATTGTTCACAAATCCAGTTTCTGAACCAGCACCATACACTCTCTGGCGATTTTTTTTTAACTGTATGAAGAGTATCATCTTGTCAACTTCGCCTAAAAGTCCCTTTACTGTATAATATGCAGGTTTCATCCAGAAAAACAGGTTTTAAAGGAAATTGATAGTTGCCGTTATTCTTAAATTCTCACTTATAATCTCCCTAGTGCTCGAATTATTTCCGGACATTTTTCCGAAGGAACGCATTTTTTGAAAATTTAGACGAGGGAAAAGTTTCTAGAAAAATGCGTGACTGAGGAAGAATTTCCGGATATTAAATTAAGGACGCGGGGGATTCGGTAAGAAAATTTCACACCTAAAATTTATTTGAATTATTTTATTGAAATTATCCATAATTATGGGAATACTTAAACTTTCAAAAAAAAGTTTCCTCACCATTTAGTTAAACGAAATGCAAAAAAGTGAAAATTATCCTTTTTATTTATTTTTACTACATTTCATTTACTAAAACAAAGGGAAAGCATAGTATAGTCTAGTTTAGGCTAGTTATGCCAGATAAAACAATTTTTAAAATCTAGGTAGATAGTAGATACCACAGTCAAGTAGGCTTAGGCTTGTGATGTCAAAATCGTCTCTGCTATACGTCACGTCGACAGTTATCTCTTAAACGTGCTTCTTTAGTTCACAATAATTAAATCATGGCAGTAAACAATCAAGAAACTAATTTTAAGCAGTACGGTGTTTGTAAATCTTGCTCTGAAATAGAGGACATTAGTGTGTCTCATAAAAATTTAAAGTATTTGCAATGTTTAATGGAAAAAACTGAATTAAATCCCCATCAAGAAAACCTTTTCTCAGCTATCCAGAAGATTTTGGAGGAAGATATCCCATCCTTTTTAAGAAAAACCAGAATTCAGCAGAACAAAATTGCATCCAAATATTACATCTATTATATTAAACATATACATCTAATAGAAGTGGAAAGGGAAGATAACCATTATCCTTGTTATTCTCCATTACAAAGAGAAGAGTTCGAACCAGAATTCCAAAAATATTTAGCCTTAATGAAAGAAATATTTGGTAAATAAATATTTGTATTTATTTAGTATTATAAAATGAATAAAAACATTAAATACCAAAATTTGATCCTAAATACTGATTTTCGGATCATATGATAGCTGTCAAGAAAAAAAGTCCACTTATTAATTTTGTTCGCCTAGCTTGGCAGGAGGAGAAAAATTTCCGAAAAATTTGAAGGTTGTCATTGGTAACTGTCGAAATGAAAGTGTGTGATTGGCTTAGAATGACAGGTGTGAAATTTTCTTATAAATTCCACTCGTTTTTAGGCTATATGGGATTGCTCTATTAAAAAACTCCTGTTTGATACAATACATTTCCGCCATTTAAATTTCAATATTTTTTAAACAGCCCGCTAATGAACCAGTGGATATTTAAACACCATCAATGATTTTAAGGTTTATTTGTATTGAGCGAATGGCAACGTGTTCGCACCTGCTCTATACATCCCATAAATACGCTCTCCTATGGTATGTTTATGAATTTCGTGAAGTTGTCGACCACGGGATGACAAAATATAGTCGGATCTGGTCTTATCGT
Source organism: Polydrusus pterygomalis (assembly GCA_963969555.1). Lineage (NCBI taxonomy): Eukaryota > Metazoa > Arthropoda > Insecta > Coleoptera > Curculionidae > Polydrusus > Polydrusus pterygomalis. The sequence continues at coordinate 41,267,726 of OZ018381.1, read as the reverse complement.
GCGGGTCATACGATTCAAGAAAGACATACTCTCAGTTTTTGTTTTCTTTACTTGCGTTTAATTTTACCCTCTAAATAAAATACGTAAGATAAATGAGACAGACTTATTCCATTTTGACATGAAAGAAAAGGATATGTATTTACTTTCCAGGGATTCTAAAAAAGCTTATAATAGCACCAGCGACGTTTTATTTTAAATATGCCAGTTTTGTAACTTTGACAGTTTGTGACAAAATGAAACAATTTTCTGGGGTTTTGCATCCCCAATCAAAAAAAATGGTACTTAATCTGATAAACTATTTCGAAAATGAAAGAAAAAGTGGAAATTCGCCAACCAATATTCAGGAAACAGTAGCCAAAGCACTGGGAATTAGTTTAAGGACTGTGCAGAAAATTGTGCATGAAACAAAACATAACATAATACCCAAGAATACTAAAAAGTGTAAACGAAGAAAGCCAAAGACTGAGGATTTAAGCGAAAATATTAAAATGGGAGTTCGAAATGTGATTTACGATTTATACAAATTAAAAACCAATGTAACTCTTCCAGTTTTACAAAAAACATTAAAAATTCGGGGTGTTTTGGAAATTGGACTTGAAGCGTTATCAAAATTAATAAAAAATTTAGGTTTTCGCTAAAAGAAATACTGTAACCGAAGATTTTTATGTGAGCAACCACAGATAGTGAGTCAGCGTGTTCAGTTTTTAAAAAAATATAAGGACAATTACAAATTGAAATTTAGAAAAGTGGTATTTTTAGACGAAACGTGGAAAAGGAAAAAGGGGTGCGGTACGGGAAAGCGTTTTATTATTTTGCATGCCGGTTCTGCAACAGGATATGTTGCAGGTGCGAGTTTAATTTTTTCTTCAACATCAAAAAGTGCTGACTGTCATGATAATATGAATTGCGAAATGTTTGAAAAATGGTTAAAAGTTCAATTGATACCAAATTTGGATGCTCCGTCTTTAATTGTATATCATTCAAGAATTTTAAATAAACAGCCTACTTCATCTTGGAGGAAAAGTGATATTTATGAGTGGCTGGAAAAACACAACCAAAATCCTTTACCAAATATGCTTAAATCGGAACTCCTATCGATAGCAAAGTCTCTTAAAAAACCCAAAATATACGCGGTAGATGAAATCCTGCGTGAATATGGTCATGAGGTTCTACGACTGCCGCCATATCATTGCCAGTTTAACGCAATAGAATTAATATGGGCTGGTGCAAAGTCTTATTATGAAAAACATGTAGGTGATGGTCTTAAATCCGAGCAAGTACAAATAGTTTGGCAAGATTCGTTAGATCATATTACACAAGAGTACTGGAAGAAATCGGTAAAACATATAGAAATATTAATAAGGGATTGGTGGGATCGAGAACAAGTACTAGATGTCGAAGTAGCGCCAATGATAAGTGCTCCATTCGAAGACGACTCAGACGACGAGGACTTTTCAGATTTTATAAGTGACGATAAGAGTTTTTAGGCTATAATTATAAACGGTGTTCTCGTTTACATTTTTTAGTATTCTTTGGTATTATATTATGCTTTTTTTTCATGCACATTATTCTGCATAGTCCTTAAACTAATTCCCAGTGTTTTCATTACGGTCTCCTGCATATTGGTTTGCGAATTTCCACTTTTTCTTTCATTATCGAAATAGTTTATCAGACTAAATGCCATTGTATTTTTAGGTTTTAGTAGTAAAATTGTTAAAATAAATTGCACTGTTTATTATTGTCGTTTTTAATTAAAGGGTACAGTAGGTATATAATTAACGATTATATAATTTTTTTGTAACTTTTTCAACTCCCCTGTACATAATTTTTACAAAACTAATAATATTAGGTATATGTGGCTATCTTCGCGATAGCTAAAGTAATGAAACTATTTTTCCTTCCTTCGGTATATTTGTAAATAATCTCACAACATTTTGATAGCCTCTGTGTTGTCTGATTTGATGCATATGATCAGTGACCTTTGGACCCGCACGTTAAGACCAGATCTGACTATAGCTACATTATTGCGATTCTTAAAATCAACATCCTTCTCTATCCCCTTTGCCTTAATTTGTTGGATTGTTAAACACTAAACTCCCAAAGCATTAGAAACATACTAAAACAGATAGGTATTTATAAAAATATTGCCATATATTTTTCATGTTTATTATTTATGTTTTCACAATTCCTGCTTTATTACATCTACTTATCCCGTAAACTGGACGGGAAAGGACCTCACTTTATCTTTGAAACTAATCAAATAATTTTAAAATTAATACTTCTTTTTTTTCACAATAACGTGACATTTTTGAGATAATGTTGATTAAAAATATAACTGTCAAAAATTACAATAAAACTTTTTTGACATTAAACCGATTTGTCATAAGATATTCATTTATTGACGCAAATTTACTATCTCACCTAGTTCACGAATATTAGAAAGATAAGCATTAGTCGTGACGTAACGGTCAGCGGTCATTAAACATAGTTTAACTTTAACTAACACCTAATCTTTACATTACGAAGCGCGACGCAGGCGAGAGTATGAGTTTTAGTTTCCATAAATACAAAACGTTGCTATTTTCGTGAACATGGGAACAATATTATAGTTCTACGCTAACCCTACTTGTTTACTTCCAGTGGGAAAAATGCTACCGTAACGTTTGTGATCTGCCTTGGTACACGTGGGACATAAGTGAGAGAAAGCAGTATTTGAAAATCCTATTATTTCTTGAAAAAAATACTAAAGTATTGTTTTTCCAAGATGTGGCTCTAAATAATAGGTGGTGGTTGGGAGTAAGTAAGCTTAGTACTTTTCCTGTTTTTGTAGCATTCATTGTGGTAATATATATAGGGTATCAGTATTTCAAAAAGTTTTAACTGTATGGTATAATAGGTCCATTAGGAGCACGTTTTAAAATTGTTTTAAATTATACAGGGTTATTCAAATAAAAATGTAAATGGATTATCCTGTATATTCAGGGGCGGTTCTACGGGGGGGCCTGATGGGGGGGGGGGGGAGCAGGACCCTTCAACATTTCTGAAAAAAACTTTAAAATATCTCGAGAGAAATACAATCAATTTGGCAACAATGACAACCTCGCATTGCGATAGAGAAATACAATAATTTGGCAACATACATACATATACACAGAATAATAATAAAGCAATTAGAAAAACGTTTTTTTTTTTAATTTTGCCCCTAGTCCAGGTTTCAGGCACCCTCGCATTGAAGCAAAAATCTTCGCGAAACATTTTAGATAATCATATCCAAAACCTATGTCCCTACAATGCGGCTGAGGAAAACTGAAATAACACAAATATTTTTTCGTTAAACCTAATACTCAATACATAAATTTATCGCTGATCGAATTGCTAACTACTTATGATTTCATGCCAATGATAAAAAAAAAAATCCGGGTGCTTTATTATTTACATAATTTAATACAATTTGGACGTGATCCTAAAAAGTTTTGGGCTGCGTCGTTATTTGCTTGCGAAGGCTACCAAAAATTGTGGCTGCGCTAATGTTGTGCCCCCCCCAATATTTTGGGTCTAGAACCGCCCCTGTATATATTGTCACGAATTTCTCTTCGTGCCCGGCGCCTCCACCATGTCACGAATTTCTCTTCGTGTGTCGGGAACGTAGATGAGGGGAATGAAAGTCTGGAATTACAAACGGCGTCTATTGTATTCTTCTTAATTTCCATCCTAGAAGGCGAATCAGCATGTCTCTTATTGTTCCGCGTAGGTGCGTCACTTGGCCTAGGCTAAGGCTTGTCACCTGTTGTTGGTTGACCGGGCGATAAACACCGATGCCTGCTGCTAAAGCTGGCCTAGTTTATAAAATATAGCCGAATAAATGCTGAGGTCGTGTCGCACTTGACCCTGATCTATGTACAGGGTCTTCCAACGAGGTCTGAACAGGTGCTCATTTTTGAGCTTCCTTGTATTTAAAGAAAAATCCAAAATAGCCAATCGATGTACTTTTTCCTGCAGAATTCAAAAATGAAACCAAAAATTTATTTGAACCAGAAACAAAAGAGTTACGATATGGATAAGGTGTTTTTTAAATGGAACATAGCTTTTTTTATACGATTTTTGGAACGAGTGGTTTTTTTTTGTCCGTTCTGATTAAAATATTTAATATTGTGACAGCTATTTTTATTAAATTTTAATATTTTATTCAGTATAATTTAACTTTAACCTGTTTGAAACATACACTAGGTAATAAAGGTATAATCACCTTTGAATCCTTCCCTGTTCAGTCCTCGTTGGAAGACCGTGTACAGTGGGACGCGACCTCAACAATGTACAGTGGTTGAGTATCTAAATATGCCGGGCCACTGTGTGTTTTAGTTGACAATATTAATACCTATTTCGATACCTATTTCGATAGCGCGGAGTAAATACAGGCAAGTTACTCTTATATTAATTGTAAATAGGTCATGACGTTTCTGAGATATTTAGCTTTTTTTTGCCGTATATATTTGAGGTAGGTTTTTCAATTTGCATTGATCGTAAATATCAGATTTAATTCTAATAAAGAGTATTTTTCAAGAAAGTGTACGTGGTGTGTGGAATGTACTTTTGAACTTCTAACTTCTTATTTTAATTGCCCTCTATAATCGTATTTGTCTGAATAACTATTTGTTCTGATATCTCATAATAGTCGCGTCAATGAACCCTTTTCCTTCAAAATCCTCAAGAACAGATCCGATTTTGATGATTTTTTGTTTTTTAATTTTGTTTTTTTATTTTATTTAAAATCAGAAACCTTTTGGGGCGGGGATAAAATTATTTATATAGTGTGTCTACTTAAGTTGGCTACATATGGAAAACTTTTTTATTATTAACTTTACGAAAAAAAGTTATTCTTCATAAAAAGTTCTGCATGGTCCAGAACTTAAAATGCAACCATCAGATGTTACATTTTTTCAGTCGTATACGAGGTTTGTCAAAAAATATGAATTTTGCCCAGGAGTAAAGTACCTTTATTTTGGACAATATCGAAAACTGTAATGATGAAAAGTTGTTCAAAATGTAAAACTATATTTTAATATGCCATTACACTTAAAATTTTTCTTTTTACAAATTTTCCTCAAATTACGGAAACCGAACATTTATCTTTTTATTAATTTAAAAAATCATAATAACCTTTTTCTATTTCACGTTCATAATAAGCTCAGTACGAACCGCATTTGCGGATCGTAATGAAGCTATTTCGATACGCGTTTTTTCTTTATTTGATGTTGGTAACATTTAAATGTTTTATTTCATTGACTTGCGCGGCCTTTGTGATTTACGAGAAAACCCATTTTTCGCAGAGGAAAACTAGCTTGATAACTTACTTTTTTATTCTGTGTGGATAACAGTCCTGTATGTTGGTTGCATAAATCTATAAATCAATCTTTTGTAAATGCTTCAAGCTATCATTTTCTGCCAAATCCTATCCAAAATTCAATCTACTAACCTTCTAATGTCGATTTTAACTTCAACTTTATTTGAATTTTCCATCTTCCCTATACTAAATTGCAATGCCGTGACTTAAAATCACGTCTTTTGAAATTCGAAAAAAAGTAGCAAAATCTCCCGAATTTCCGAACGCTCTGTATATGTACCGAATGTACAAGGATCACACAACGTATTCCGTCTAATTTCAAATCTCATATCGCTAAAATAACTTTAGAATCTCGTGGTGAAAATGGGTCAATAAATCAAAAAATGACAGTTTGCAAAATAATTTTTGTTGTCCAGAGGCTCCTATGATAAAAAATAGTATTACCAACATAAAATTTAGACATAAAAATTTACCAAATTTGAAGGATTTATTTTCTTTTTAAAATGTATTTTTCTTGATTATAAAAGGTGAAATAGAAAAAAATGTATAAAGCACATGTTTCATAAGGCGTTTTAGCGCCCGTATCAATAAAAAAACTCGCCACTTCGTGGCTCGTTTTTTAAAATAGACGCGGGCGCTAAAACCGCTTCTTATGAAACTCGTACTTTAATATACTTACTATTCTGTTTCGTTCAGAAAATAATAAATCTGGCAACAAAATTTATTTCTAGAAATTTAATTAATAGATACCATTAATAATACCATTAAAATAAAAATTTATAAAAATAAAAAATAAATTAAGTAAAAGGATGTAATTGCATATTAAAATATAGTTTTACATTTCGAACAACTTTTCATTATTACAGTTTTCGATATTGTCAAAAATAAAGGTATTTTACTCCTGGGCAAAATTCATATTTTTTGACAAACCTCGTATACGACTGAAAAAATGTAACATCTGATGGTTACATTTTAGGTTCTGGACCATGCAGAACTTTTTATGAAGAATAACTTTTTTTCGTAAAGTTAATAATAAAAAAGTTTCCCATATGTAGCCAACTTAAGTAACTGTATAAATAATTTTATCCCCGCCCCAAAAGGTTTCTGATTTTAAATAAAATAAAAAAACAAAATTAAAAAACAAAAAATCATCAAAATCAGAACTGTTCTTGAGGACTTACGAATATTGCCTGTTTTATGTATTCATTGACTCGACTATAAGCCCATTCCAGATTATATTTACTTATAAACAATAAAATAGCCATAACGATATTAATTTTTTTAATATTTACAGATATGGAAATTCATTTACACCGCTGGAAATGCATTTTATAAAATAAAAAATAAATAATAATTTACAATTTGTATCAAGTTAGGACTATCCTGATAATCTGAACAATCGTTTATAGTATAAAATATTTAAAATAAAAGTTTTGGAAAATTACGTTTCATATGTTTTATTTATTTTGAAAAAAACTATTTTTTTAAATTTATTATTTAGTATATCTCAAAATGTAGGTTGAAAAAGTTAAGTAAAATACTTGTATTATTACCAAGTTTGTCGTAAACTCTTAACAAAACTAAGCAAACAAAACACACAGCTTTATTAAAAAATTGATAAATGTAATACACAATAAAATACCAAAAACCAAGTTTTCCTTATATTATCATTTATAATTTTTTAATAAATATTTGTAGGTACTTACCTATATTATGTATTTTTTATTTAACTTTTATTGGAACAGAATACAGAAAGAACATTGAAAATATAAATACAATATTATACTTATTTATAATATACAATAAAATTGACTTATTTTTATTATTTACTATATTAAAATTAAAAGTGCAGTTTTTACAACCTTTAATGTTTATTCCTGATGTTGATAGATCAGAAGTGTTGCAAATCTCAGGAAATGTTAAATCTGATTTTTTTTGGATTTGAGATTGGCCAGATATTCTTTAAAAAGTTTGTATTTTGTTGGTCATTAAATCATCAATATACCCTTCGGCAACGTTGCTACTTTTCCAACCTCCATGCTTTTTAAGCTGTATCAAATCACCACCCCCATGTACCAATAACGTAGCAGAAGTACGTCGAAAACAATGCCCAGTATATAAGTTAGGATTCGATAAGTTTAAATATTTGGCAATATCACTGGGTACTTTACCAATGGTATTCATTCCTATAACCTGGTTTGTGCAACGCCCCTTGGAATATCGGAAAAACAAGGGGCGTCCTAAATTATTCTTGCACTGTTCTCTCAAATGGCTGTACTTTTTATAATATCCAACGTAATCAATGGCATTTTCTGCGGTGTCATTTATAATTGTAAATTTCCGACTTTGATTCGTTTTTGAATCTGGAATGCACACTATTAAAAGGGATTCTTTACATTCTATATCATCTATTTTCATTTTTACTAACTCGTCTCTCGCTCCAGCAATGCCCATAATCAAGACAATCTATAAACCAAAAACCAATGTACAGGGTTTTTCCGTATATTTTGGAGCACCCCTGGAGCTTTTATTTGAAGACTTAGAGAAAACTTTAAATTACCAAAGTTGCATGATTTCTCCTGAACTGCCAGAATTTGTTATCGGACAAAACAAATGAACATCGTAAATTTGTTTAATAATGCCAATGTCGATTTTTTTAAATAGAACACCCTGTATATTAATTTTTTTTTTAACTCCTCACTCTTTTCTGATTCCAAATATGTATATATGTTATATGTTTGCTTTAGTCGTTTAGGCAAAATTTCATTTCAAAATATTGCGGATTAGAAAATCTATATTGGTGTGAGGAAAACATGCTTATTCAGTAACAATAATTAATATAAATAATGATAATAATTTATAAAACAAACATATAACATATATACATATTTGGAATCAGAAAAGAGCGAGGAGTTAAAAAAAAAATTAATACACAGGGTGTTCCATTTAAAAAAATCGACATTGGCATTATTAAACAAATTTACGATGTTCATTTGTTTTGTCCGATAACAAATTCTGGCAGTTCAGGAGAAATCATGCAACTTTGGTAATTTAAAGTTTTTTCTAGGTCTTCAAATAAAAGCTCCAGGGGTGCTCCAAAATATACGGAAAAACCCTGTACGGTTATAATAGTCCCGGTATATTGTTTAGCATGCGGGATATTCAGCTAGTTCCCAACTTCTAAAGCCAATTCTAATTTGGTTCCAGTTTCATTAGTATTTAGCAAATCTTATCAGCCAATTAAGATATGAGGTATTGCTTTCACCAACTTTATCTATTGGGACTGTTATAATTCCTCCTTCATTAGAGTTAATAACTGCATTTATGTCCTTGCATTCGTACGACTTTTTATAAGCACAAGTCATGTTCAACATTTATTATTATCTTCTGCAAATCCCAAGACCATTCGTAGGGGAATACAAACATTTTTATAAAAAAGTTGTTTTTGGAATTTTGTATCTTTACTTTTTAGATAATGAACAATATTTGAATTATGCAGTAAGTGTAAGGTTTTGAAATTACTTTACAATATATTTCTATCCTGTTTGAAATATTTATACATATCGAAAATAACAGAAAATATGGTTTAGTTTTTTTTAAAAGTAAAATAACAGTATTAAAATTGATTCAATTCAGTTAATTAAATATAAATAAAATTAAATCTACCTAAACTCTATCAAAATTAGATTAAAATTTGTTAAATTATATTTTATACAAATGAGGTAAAGGCACACTTTTGTTCAGGTATTCACAAAGTGAATATAATTTTAATTATATTTTTCTAATTTTCCGGTTTGTTTCTTCGTATACACTTAACTTTGGTTAGTTGTTTTCCAAGCTTTGGAGAGAGGATGGCAGAAAATAACGAAATAATAATATTTCTGGGTAAGTATATATTTCCCCCGTTGTCAAACTAACTTTTATACTACATTAAATAAAAAGATTTGAAAACGCCTAGATAATTTGGTGGACTGAGCCGAGGGCAAGGTCCACAAGTCAAGCGAGTTGTTTTTCTACAATAATTGCATATTTTTATAAATTTTTCAAAAACCTTTGAAATTGAATACTTATTTTTACATTTTATTGTGATTTTTAACCAAAAAAGAGACCTCATTTTCACCCGAAAATACCCATCTGCTGAAAACAGTTTTTCAAAAAAACAGTTGTCTTTATTTTAAAGTGATATTTATTTAAATAGGTAATTCAGAATCCTGCTATTTCATTTTTACTAAGTAAAACCTTATCAATAGCATGTTCCTTTTTTGAGGGGAGGTTACGAAACCTGGCAAATAGACCAACAGCGATTGTTTTTGCCTACCCCAGAGTCTTTCCCCCTTTTAAGTAACCAAATTAACTGTATTTTTAAACCACCCTGTATATCGCAAATAAGATTTGGGCATGGGGTAAAAAGTCCCCGGGTATTATTTAACTGTGCATCAAATTTTAGGGTCTTAATATGTCAAAGTTAAAAAGTATCAACATTTTTCAACTGAACGTTTTCCATCAAAAAAACGGGAATTTAATTATTATTTTCCAAACCCTATAAAAATGTTAAAGAAAGTTGTTAGGAAAATAATAGGGGGTTCATAAATAAAATAAAATAAAATGCAGGGTGATTCGTTTAAAATATTGAAGTTGCTACTAATTTTTAGTAGAAGTAGCAACACTTGATAGTCAAAAATGTTTTAAATAAATACCTAGAGCATATTCGTTTATATAAATGACCAAATTTTTCAGAACGATTTGTTTCCTGGTTCGTCATATTATGTCTAACGTATCATTCCCGTGAATCACCCTGTATATATTGAATTTTTTTATTAATTCGGCAAGAAAAAAAAATTTAATAAAAGTTTAAAAGAGGATCAAATTTAATTTTGATCCACGTTTGTTTTAGGAAGAAACCTTTATTTATTGATAAACCATTCAATTTTTGACGGCCCAATTAAATATAAATGGGCGTATTATTTATTATGGTTAAATTTTTTTCTAATTTGTATTATAACGATCTTTGAAATTGTTTATGCATACATGAAAAATGATTTGGAATTTATAATGGAACACATATTTATAACATTATTTCGAGTTTATGTAAGTATAATAAAATATTCAGTTCTTGCATCGAAAAGGTATACGTGGCAAAATAAAGGTAGGGTAGAGCGGGGTTAGTTGAGCCGCGGGGCTATTTGACCCACCAAGCCTACTACATGAGTGTAGCAGTGTAAGATTAAAACGAGCATTGCGCGGGATGCAGTACGTCTTGGGAGCCGTATCTACATTAAAATTTTAGTCGGTAATCAGGCATACGCTGCGAGAGGGCGGTCGTTCTATTTGGTATTTCGTGCCCAAAGTAAAATATTGTTTTTCAAGGCATTTGTGGTCGTAGATCGACATTTTGGGGGATACAGACAAAAGCTAAGCTAATTATTAATTATTACACAATTGCTCTCGTGGTTTCCTAGTTTGAGAGATGAACTTTATACGACATTTTTTATATTAAATAAGAACATCTGAAATCCGTGGTGGGGGTAGATGAGCCAAATTTTACGGGGTCAGTTGAGCAATGACTCAACTAGCCACGCATCCATGAATTTGATATACATGTAGTGTATACATTTGATATACATGTAGTGTAGTGTAGAGAAGGAAACGCTCTTCTGCAATCCTTACTGACACACCTGAAAAAGAGGCATTGGCATTGCAGCAGAGCAAACGGAAGAAAAAAAGTAAAGTCGATGCGATTAAAGAGAAGGGTGTGAAAAAGGCCGTTTTCACAAATTCATCTAATCCTACCAAGAAAGTCGATCCTTCTTACAAGAATCAAAAAGAACAACAAAAATGTTCATCATCGGATTCAAACGATGAAAAGACTTTAGACGCCATCGCACGAAAACAACAAGCATTGGAGAAGAACGCCTTAAAGGAAAGGAAGAAAAGTAAGAACCGCTCTACATCAGAGAGTTCTAATTCAGAATCAGAAGAAGATGAATATGTCTGTCTCGTATGTTTAGAAAAATTCTCAGATATCTTTCCGGGTGAACAGTGGGTACAATATTCTTATTCCAAAAACTGGACTTTTTCAAAATGCACTCCCAATGGTAGTTTTTATTATGTTTGTATAAATTGTGAAAGTGATTATAGTAATAGTTAATCGTTCTTGTTTACTTAATAAAGAATATGGTTTTGTTTTATGATATTTTAATTTCCCAATACTATGTTTGGACTATATCGTATGGTAAGTCTACTGGCACAACTTGCCCCGAGTGTGGGGATAGTAGCCAGTAGAACCCCACTATAGTAAGTGTATTCTTGCCCTGAAACTAAAGTATTTTTGACAATATAATTAGATCAGCAAATAACCCAAGAAATATTTGATAAATATATTTGTACTAAATGTTAAGCAAATGCGGAACAATCAGATTATTACCGAAAACTGGCTCAACTAGCCCCGCTCTACTATACAAAAAGCCAAGAATTCTCTCGTTTTCCGACATATGACACAATGAATTCGTCATCGATCAGGATTGGGGCATAATAAAATCCCAAGATTAGTGGTGGACCGTAATGAGCCCACACACCGAGTTATGAGTTATGCGTTTTTGTTACATTTGATAGTGGTCTTTTTAGTGCCTTTTATTTCTACTTTAGAGTTAGTTTTTTATTTAGTGTATTATTATCATTCGTACGAAACGTTTCTGTAATAATATGTCAAAACAAAAAGATACATAGGCGAACAACAAAACATTTTTTTTTTGAAAACTTTAAAACATATTGAAACTAATGAATGAATACAAAAATAAATGTAACGTCTAGCAACATTTGTCATTGTCATAATGCACTTATTGAGGTATGTATTAGAGCCGTAAATTTTGAAGAATTTTAGGAAGGGTTTTTACTTAATAACTTTTAATTGGAAAATAATAACATTTAGTGTGCGATCCAATCATAAAAGGACCTGCGTAAAAATAAATTTTAATGTAAAAATGTAAAAAAATTTTGAGGGTAGCAAAATTTACCTACATGGGATTTCTCATGGCCGGTGCACCTTCTAGTTAAAAAAATATGGAACGAAAGAAATATTGCTTACCGATGTTATTTTTTAGCTTGCAATCTGCAATATGATAATGGTTATAGAAACTGCTACTATACAACAAATAAATAAACATGTCGTATTAGCACACGATCTGATACTTACTGGAAATATACATCCTCAAACTATTTTTACGTTGATAAAAGGTCTTGGAATAAAATATATTATATCCATTTGTGCTTACATCGCGATTGCGATCGAACTTCAAAGATCAATTCTCTTTTATGCAGCTTCAGAATATAACATGGTAGTAGCAAAATGTTCGCACATCCAATATATAATAATTTTTTACTATTTTTACTGGTTTTGGAGTTTTGCAAACATTATGGTAGCACCTATTCTGGAAACAAACGAAATTTTTACCCTGAACAAACAAATAGTTGAGATGATAAGAAACTATAATACAGGGCTGGATTCCATATTGAATATAAATGAATACACAAGGTTAAATTTGAGACTAATTGCTTCAAATGAAAGAAGAATAAAGTTGTAAGCAATTTTATTAATGTATTTATTAGTATAGGATGTCTTAACTTAATCAAACATACCTCAGTCCAAAAGTGAATAATTTCGGAGATGCAGAGAGCAGATTTTAATTTTTTACCCCACAACCAAATTGAAGTTTTGACACTGTATCTCCGAAATCATCCACTATAGGCTTCAGGAATTTGTGGTAGATTTTTTTTTCGCTCCTTTTAGAAACACCCTGTATATTTCTTAATGTTGCAAGTTACAAGCATTATAACTTATAATATGGAAGATTTGAAAATTAATCAATGTAAAATTGGCTGAAAATGTAGTTTTTGAGATATAGCAGATTTAATGTGAGCAATAATATGGCCACATTGGGACGTATATAAGCGCGAAACTCGTAATAAAATATTGATCAAAAACATTAAATTTCGAATGCGAAGTGATTGCTCTTAATTCATAGATATAGTAATATTAAGAAAATAAGCCTTTCAATGCAATTAACCATTTTTTAATTAATTAATTTAAGTACAACATTATCTGATGTATCTCGTTTGAAATTCCCGGAAAACAGATCTCCCCGTTCATTAATTTCATAATTTTTTCTTTAAGAATATTTCTTGATATTCGAAAAACTCTGGGAAGTATGCTGTTGTATTTTATTACGATTGGAATGGGAATGACCGTAGGCGTTCTGTGTAGCTTCTTTTATGTGAGTAATTTTTTATTCTCTAAATCATGAATTACTACTTGCAAAACTTAAATATAATATGGGATTTAGTAAACACACTTGTAAATGGTTTGAAAATTATTTATCAAAAAATAGATCTCAAATTACAAGAATTTCATACGCCTTTCTTCATGATGTTTCAAATTCATAGAAGGTATTAAAAGGAGTTCCTTAATGATCTATACTGGGACCTTCATTATTTATAATTTATACATATTATGACTATTATTTATTCATTAAATATGGTAATCTATTAGCTTTTGCTGATGATAAACAAATATATCTCGAAATAAGAAATGATAATATGATAAAATGATAATCTTCTTCATTGGATTTCATTGATAAATGAGGATATTTCTAATATGTCCAAAGTAATAAAGAAACATGGCTTGAAACTTAATGAAAACAAAACGACAAACACGAAACATGTTGAGACCTTTGAAATAAATAATATTTTTTATTCTACTAAATTTGTGAAGGAAGACTTTGAGTCTTTCTTTTATTTCTATACTTTCAACTCCACTTTAAGCATGGACTATTTCTTTACTATACGGTAATATACCTATATTTTTGTTTTAAGGGTGGCATCTCAATATATACTATGATAATACTAGCATCAATACTTCTATTTTTAACGACGTATGCTTCAAATTTAGGTCAAGGCTTTGAGAATGAGGTATGTAGATTTTTTTACTAAAAATAACGTCAATAGCTAAGAATCACGAAAATTGTTTGCAATTATGTTTATAAAAATTTAACTTCCATCGGTTTTCGGTACTAGCCCCAGCAGAAATCTTGGTTTTAAACCCGTAAATACTGACATGACGTGGAAACACATCGCATAAAAATATTTTTAAATGTGCTTTGTTATAATAAGCGAGAATATTAACCATTCTTTTTTTGGTATACCACGCCGCCACAACAAACAACTTCTCACAATATTTAAAATAAAGACTGAAAGTATCAATACAATTTTACACACATTATTGAACAACTCGCCAATTCTTTAAAAAAGGAGTTTTAAATTTTTGATTAAATAAATCAATGCAGGTACATTTTGACTGGTGTAAAATTATATACAAAATTAAAAAAGTAATTTGGTCAGTGCCTATTTTACATCCGCTATGTCCACTTCTCTTTCGCTTACGGTAGCGTACGTAAACTAAACTGTCAATGTTGAGAGTATTTAGCGCGGAACAGTGCAACACTGCAACAAGGGAATGATAGGTCGCAGAAACGCTGTCATAAAGGAATTATAGGGCGAGCAAATAAACACTTTTAAACTATCATTCTTCTATGGTGTAGCGTCGGCAGTTAAGGTGCTGTTACATTTTCTATGGCTTCATTCCAGAGACCCAAAATTACGTCATTATTACAGGATGCATAGCACTTATTTTTGCATCATAATAGCGCTTACATTCCGGCCAAACCATTTCAATGGGATTAAACTGGCAATGATATGCAGGAAGTCTTAAAACTCCATGTCCATGTTGCAAAGCTAGTTCGTCCAACCTATTCAAATAAAGTAAATATAAAATAAATAGCGCTTTCCAGATGACTTGTAACGTTTGGGTGGCATATGCTGCTTCACTATTATCCACATCCGATCCTTCATTGCAAATGTTGAAATTTATCTTTGTTCTAACCATGTAATAAGTAATCTTTTTGACCAACTTGTATTTGGAATTTTTTCAATTAGCCAAGAATGATAGGTGGCGTTATCCATAATAATAAGCGACGGTTCTTTCCAGTTTGGTAACAATTTTTCTTTAAACCATTTCGCAAAGTTTTCACTATTCATCGAATTATGATAATCACCAGATTTCAGGCCAGACTTGAATATCAAACTTTGCATTATTCACAAATCCGTTTTCTGAACCAGCACCATCTCTGGTGATTTTTTTTTAACTGTATGAAGAGTATCATCTTGCCAACTTCGCCTAAAAGTATCTTTACTGTATATCCAGGTTTCATGCAGAAAAACAGGTTTTAAGGGAAATTGAAAGTTGCCGTTAATCTTAAATTCTCTTAACAATTCTACTTGTTTTTGGGCTATATATGGGGTTGCTCTATTAAAAAACGCCTGTTTGATACAGTACATTTACGCCATTTAAATTTTATTTTTTTTTAAACAGTCGCTAATGAACCAGTGGATATTTCAACACCATCAATGATTTTAAGGTTGTATTGAGCGAATGGTAACGTGTTTACCTGCTCTATACATCCCATAAATACGTTCTCTTATGGTTCGTTCATGAA
The DNA here is from genome assembly GCA_963969555.1 of Polydrusus pterygomalis. NCBI lineage: Eukaryota > Metazoa > Arthropoda > Insecta > Coleoptera > Curculionidae > Polydrusus > Polydrusus pterygomalis. The sequence continues at coordinate 41,251,838 of OZ018381.1, read as the reverse complement.
TTTCGAGAAGTTATCCAAGTCGACCACGGGATGACAAAATAGCTACATTATTGCGATTCTTAAAATCCACACCCTTTTCTATCCCCTTTGCCTTAATGCGTTAGATTGTTAAACACGAAACTCCCAAAGCATGTTTTCACAATTCCTGCTTTATTATATCTACTTACCTTAATAATGTTGATTAAAAATGTGACTGTCAAAAAAAGGACACTAGTCGTGACGTGACGATCATCGGTCACTGAACAGACTTTAACCCATTTACTTTTAATTTAACACCTAACCTTTACATTACGAAGCGCGATGCATGCGAGAGTATTAGTTTTAGTTTCCATAAATACAAAACGTAGCTATTTTTGTGAACATCGGAACAATATTATAGTTCTACGCTAACCCTACTTGTTTATTTCCAGTGGGAAAAATGCTACCGTAACGTTTGTAATCTGCCTTGGTACACGTGGGACATAAGTGAGAGAAAGCAGTATTTGAAAATCCTATTATTTCTTGAAGAAAATACTAAAATATTGTTTTTCCAAGATGTGGCTCTAAATTATAGGTGGTCGTTGGGAGTAAGTAAGCTTAGTACTTTTCCGGTTTTTATACAATTCATTGTGGTAAAATGAAATTTATTTATATGGTGGCGAGCTCTTTTCGCGTCGATCTATTTACGAAAAGCCATACAATTTTATCAAAAAATTTTTCTTGTATGGTATGTAGGTGTAGCAACTTAAAAGTTAAAATATATTTTTTGAAGTTCGCAAATATTGGATTTTGCTCCAGGGACATACGACGGTCATGTGAAATAGGAGTTTCAAACCCCAAATTAAAATATAAATTAATAAGACATTGCACTTCTAGTATTAATAAATCGATAAAAATATGTATGTCTAGTCAAATATAAAAAAAAATTATGGCTAATAAAAAGGATTGAGTTTTAAGACCCCAGGGACATGGTATCTTAAAAGTTACTGAAAACCACCCATTTACCTAATATTACTTATTCATCGTTATTTTTTCTTAAATACTGTAAAACATGTTGAAACTAATAAAAAATCAATCGTCTAGTAACATTTGAAATTATCATAAATATTACTGCTTGTTTCATGGAGGTATGTATATCAGAGCAGTATTTAATCTTTAAGAATTTTACGAAGTTTTTCTAAATAATTTTTTAATTGACAGTAGAAAATAATAAACATTTTTGTGTCAGTCCATGATACAAGGACATCCAAAAAGGGTAAAATGAATAAGGGAGCCATTATTTGAGGGTAGCAAAATTTACATTACATTCCCATTGCCAGTCTGGCGGTGCACTACCCGGTACATATACGATAAATACGGTATATCTACGATAGTTACTACACTATAACTACTACAAAAACAATTTATAGTATTTAAACATTTTACTTTCCAATATTAAATATTTGTTCTGATATTTCATGAGCCCATTCCAGAATACCTATATTTACTTATAAATAATAAAATAGCTATAAAGATATTAATTTTTTAATATTTACAGATATGGAAATTCGTTTACACCGCTGGAAATGCATTTTATAAAATAAAAAATTAATAAAAATTTACAATTTGTATCAAGTTAGATATCCTGAAAATCTGAACAATCGTTTATAGTTTATAGTATAAAGTATTTGAAATAAAACTTTTGGAAAATTACGTGTTTTATTAATTTTGTAAAAAACTTTTTTTTATTTATTTCTTAGAAATTTTTACAAATTACTGTGAAGTAAAATATATCTCACAGTATATCGCCTTGCCTTTTTGACATCAATTAACAAAATGCAAATTTTTAGCAATTTATTATTTACAACAGGTATTTTAAGAAAAGAAATCAGTGACTGATTAAATTCTTTTATATATACCCTAATTGCACGAGGCTTGGCCCTGGGGTCAATCCAGTGGCGGAACAACGTAGCCACGGGCCCGTGTGCGAAAACTTTGCCGGGCTCCCATTATGAAACGGTGTATTATAATTTATAAATAACCATATAAAAAAAATCATTTTTTCTTGCTTTTGCATGCGCAAAGTTTGAAATCAGATTAGAAATGTCTATTTTTTGAGCTTCCTCATTTTCGATAGAAATAATTGTTAAAGCTGATAATTTTTTATCGGTCATGTAATTTCTCAAATAAGTTTTAATTAACTTTAACTTGGGAAAAGACCGTTCAGCTAATGCAGCCGAAATAGGGATGGTCAAAAAAATAATGCAGGCAGTTACAATTTCACTAAAACTGGAAGATGAATAATAATTTTTACCGATATAAAATCTAATAAATCAAAAATAGATGTTAGATTATCTAAATCATTCTTAAAACATTCTCTAAATGAAAGCACTTGTGATGAAATTGTATCAGCGATATCTTCTAGATATTAAAGATGCAGGGCTTGACTCATAATATCGTAAATATCCTTATCAGAAAGAGAAGGATCTCGTAAAACGTTGGGGAACAAAACGCGAAAATAAGAACAAATTTTGTACAGGCCAGAACTTCGATTTTTTAATTGAGCTGTAATTATAGTTATAGTTTTAAAAAACACATTTATTCTAAACCAATCATTACATTGTTTGAACTTGATATTGGTTATTAATCATCAAAAATTATTTTTGGTCTTGATATCCTTTTGTTTTCGAATTCAGAAGTAGTGCCCCATTGCCTAGCCAAAATAACAGAGTCCGTTTTAATTACATCAAAATTATTTCTCATTTGATTTATGATTTCAGTGGCGGTGGTAAACATTTTAGACGCAGCTTCAATATTTTGCTCTTTTTTTTTGTCAAAGCATCAATATCCTTTAAAATTTTATTTTGAAAAACGGTTTCAAATTTTTCCACGTGTTTTCTTAAAGACTTTGCTTTATTAACTTCCTTTATTCGTAGAGGTTAAAATTATTTTTGCCAGCGTTTTTAAAATATCCACATAATAATATCTAAAATGAAGAGCTTCTAATGCATATCGTGTCTCGATGACCATCGGGTATCAATTTTTTTAAAGTTATTTTGGCATTAGTAACACTTTTCAAAGTGCCCACCGTTTAATGCTTTGTCCAAAAAAAACATAGACACTTTCAACTAAATCCTAGAAAAAAACAATAAAAAAAAAAATAAAGGCCGTTTTATGTGATTATTTCAGTTACTATCTATAAAAGTATTGAGTTGGTTTTGCGGATACGTTTTCGGTGTATTGCATTTTTTTTCTTTAAGAACATTTTGTTTTGCATTTTTATGTTTTTGTGGCTCCGCTCCCGGGCCCTTTTTTAGCCCGGGCCCGTGTGCTTCGCACACATTGAACACCGGTAGTTCCGCCACTGGGTCAATCAACAAGGGTGCTTAACCTAAATGCAAACCTACTTGCTCTTGATAACAACATTTTTATGCAAAATAATGGTAAACAAGTAAAATTTTTAAAATTGTAAATATGTCACCCGGTAAACCTTTCAGGTATAGGGTAAAGTTGGTAGAGATGCCCCAGTGGTAGAGATGGCCTACCTTTATAACTCGAAAACATTTACATATACGATCGTTTGGTTTGTCCAAACCCAATCAGTTGTTTATGCTAAAGCCTGAAAAGTGGTGTAGCTGCTCACAATTGTCTGGTTTTGACAAAGTTTTGTGATCGTTTTTTTGAGGTAGGTGCAAATTTTTATACATGATTACGCTGTAGGTTGTAAAATCATTAATATGTTTTTATTTAATTTGCAATTTGGTCAAACAATTGTGGAATGCATGTGCTACAATATTCTAACCTCAAAACACATGTACCTGTATATTTATACAAAATACATGGTGAGGCATCTTATACCATCTTTTGGTATAGATGCCCTAGTCAAAGTGGGTAGAGATGGCCTGTTAATATTGCGGGATGTGGAGAGAAATATTCCTAAACCACCAGAAAAGATGACTGGGTAAAATGTATACACTGCGAACAATGGTATCACGATGGATGCAGCAAATTTGTTATTTTTTGCTATCCCTGTGGAAGAGTAGCTAGAGTCGATTCACTCAGTAAACCTGCAAGATGGCCGACATGTCATATGACAAAAGTCATATTCCAGCTATATAAAGTGAATTTTTGCATTTTCAATGACTTTTGTCATATGACATGTCGGCCATCTTGCAGGTTTACTGAGCGAATCGACTTTACTAAAAAGAAGACCTAACTTATTTTGTATCCGCGTACATAGGCCATCACTACCACCCTGCGTGGGGCATCTTACCCAACCCCTAAGGGAGAGATGGCCAATTACAAAAATTTTTCTTTATGCATTATTGTGAAATAAAACTTGTTTTTTTGGAATCTTATTATAAATATCGTAACTGAATAAAGTTTCAATTACTGAAAAGCATGCTCATTTTTTTTATTATTTATTTTTATAAAATTTAGGCCAGGTTAAGAAAAAGTGGGGCATCTCTACCAACTTTACCCTACAACAATAAGATTTTATTAAAATAAATGACAGGTAGCAAAAGCCAAGACGATATACTGTGACTGTGAGATATACTTTAAAAAGTGGCTATAGTTTCCTTTTTAGGAGAAACATTTATGTACCCCTAAATATAAATTTTCATACGGATGTGTTTTGAAATTCAAATAAGGTTTAACATTAAATATTTTACAGTCAAACAAACCCAAACAATTTTTAGTTGCTTTTTCCTTCTTATGAGTTGAAAATCCCAAAATCGTCCGTCTGGGACGTTCTACTTGAATAGTACTTCTAATAGTTTAGGTACCTATATTGTTTAGCATGCGAGATATTCGGCTAGTCCCAACTTCTAAATCCAATTCTAATTCGGTTCCAGTTTCAATAGTATTTAGCAAATCTTATCAGCCAACTGAGATATGAGGTATTGCTTTCACCAACTTTATCTATTGAGACTGTCATAATTCGTCCTTCATTAGAGATAATAGCTGCATTTATGACGTTGCATTCGTAGTACTTCTTAATAACACAAAGTCATGTTTCACATTTATTATTGTCTTCTGCAAATCCCATGCAAGATCATTCGTAGGGGAATACAAACATTTTTATAAAAAAGTTGTTTTTGGAATTTTGTAAGTATATTTACGGATATGAACAATATTTGTATCATGTAGTAAGTGTAATGTTTTCAAATTACTTTACAATATACAGGGTGTCCGGAAATGACGATGAAAAATTTTAAGGTGTGATTCTACATAAAAAGATATGAAAAAAAGTTCATATTAACATAGGTCCGGAAATGCTTCCAGAGGGAGCTACAGGCCCTTGAAGATGGTGTCATAAAAGTGGTTTTTATTTAATTTATTAGGATCTACTTACAATACAGAAATTAACTTCTACGTATAAGTTAGAGTAATTGGAGGTCACTTTTTGAAAATATCAAGCGACCCATAATTGCAACCAGTAGCGTGGGAACAAAGGGTTGGTTTGTTATTTAGGGTTGTATTTTTTCGCCGAGTTTATTTTCTCTATCTTTTAAATAAATTATGATTCTTTGAACTTTTTTACGTAAAAAAGGTTCCCTTGGTATAAAGTCGTATAGTCGACCGTTTTCGAGATAAACGAACTTTAATGCTCAGATTTTTTTTTGAATAATAATTTTATTAATAAAAATACCAACAAATCAATAACAAAATAATAAACAACGCTGTCCCTAAATTTTTAAATCCTTTTCAATGTTATTATAAATTTTATAATAAGTGCTGAATAGTAATTTACGTTACAAGACCGGAAAGTAGTGTTATTCAGGTCGAGACAAGCATTTCCAGGGCGAGCCATAGGCGAGTCGTGGAAGCTTGGAGAGACCTGGAAAACACTAATTTTCGGTTGCGTGACGTACAATATTTTTTTTAAGACCGACACTTCGATATATTTTATAATCTACGCGAAACAAGTTTGACATAAAGAACAAAATTAAAATCAACGAACTGTCACTCGACAATACATCGAAATGTTGTTGTCATAATAACGAAATCAAGGTATCTTGTATTATCAAAGAGCGATTGGAAAAACAAAAAAACAGGGTGACAGTGACATTAGAGACCGGAAAAGTGACATTAGAGTCCGGAAAAGATTTTTCCGGTCTCTAATGTCACTTTTCCGGTCTTGCGATCGGAAAAACGTTATTTTCTAGACGAAAAATTGTCCAGAAAGTGTAAATTTTCTGGTCGGTTTAAAAAAAAATTATTTCCGTTCATTTCAGATCTTCTAACTTTTCTAAAAATACCAGGTTTATTTCTTATAACTTCACAACAAGCAAACACCCGCTGCTCTAATTCTTCAACGCTGCGAACTGGTACTTCGTATACTAAGGATTTTAGGTAACCCCATAAAAAAAATCTGAGCATTAAAGTCCGTTTATCTCGAAAACGGTCGACTATACGACTTTATACCAAGGGAACCTTTTTTACGTAAAAATGTTCAAAGAATCATAATGTATTTAAAAGATAGCGAAAATACACTCGGCGAAAAAATATAACCCTAAATACCTAACCACCCCTTTGTTCCCACGCCACTGGTTGCAATTATGGGTCACCTGATATTTTCAAAGAGTGACCTCCAATCACTTTAACTTATACGTAGAAGTTAATTCCTGTATTGTAAGTAGATCCTAATAAATTAAATAAATACCACTTTTATGACACCATCTTCAAGGGCCTGTAGCTCCCTCTGGAAGCATTTCCGGACCTATGTTAATATGAACTTTTTTTCATATCTTTTTATGTAGAATCGTACCTTAAAAATTTTCATCGTCATTTCCGGACACCCTGTATTTCTATCCTGTTTGAAATATTTATACATATCGAAAATAACAGAAAAGATGGTCTAGTTTTTTTTCAAAGTAAAATAAAAGTATTCATATTGATTCGATTCAGTTAATTAAATATAAATAAAATTAAATCTACCTAAACTCTATCAAAATTAGATTAAAATTTGTTAAATTATATTTCATACAAATGAGGTAAAGGCACACTTTTGTTCAGGTATTCACAAAGTGAATATATTTGTAATTATATTTTTTTAATTTTCCTGTTTGTTTCTTGGTATACACTTAACTTTGGTTAGTTGTTTTTCCAAAGCTTTGGAGAGAGGATGGCAGAAAATAGCGAAATAATACTATTTCTGGGTAAGTATATATTTCCCCCGTTGTCAAAGTCACTTTTATACTACATTAAATAAAAAGATATGAAAACGGCTTTTTGCACCCGAGTTAGATAATTTGGTGGACTGAGCCGAGGGCGAGGTCCACAAGTCAAGCGAGTTTGTTTTTCTACAATTGCATATTTCTATCAATTTTTCAAAAACCTTTGAAATTTAATAATTATTTTTACATTTTATTGTGATTTTAAACCAAAAAAGAGACCTCGTTTTTACCCAAAAATACCCATGTGCTGGAAACAGTTTTTCAAGAAAACAGTGGTCTTTATTTTCGTTGAAATGTCGACTTTGAGATGGCGTAAAAAAATAAATAATACTATGGGAAAATTGCCAGAAAATGCGAAAAACTGAAAAAACTTGAATTTAAAAAGTTATTTTTCAATAAGTTTAAAATTTTTCATTATTGTGACAGGATTGATCTGGTATATCACTAATTACTAGTTAATTACGTGACTATAATAAACATTATTCATTATCAATGGTAGCGTTTCTGACCGAGAATACCAGACCTGGTCCTTTCACATAAGGGTAGAATTACTAGTATAAATAACTAAGACAAATATATAGCAAGAGCACTCTTGGAGATGATGGAGTTCTTCATGATAACGTCAACGTCGTCTCGTTCTGTTAGTTGTATCTACTGTTAATACCAAACGACTTACCAATGTCGACCAAACAGCAATATCCAGGTGATGATGTTAACAATAACGTCGCAGCGACGCGTCTTTAGGGCGCGAGAGCGAACCGTTCAACCTTTGTTAATAAAACCCTTTATATTGATTGTTACAATAAAACAACACCCAGTTTAAACAATAACTTATAAATCTATTAACAACAATTTAAAAAAAAAGGTAGAAAGAAAAGTTACTGAACAAGAAAAGTTACTATAAAACTAATACAAAATATGTATTATCCTAACTAATAAAGAGAGATTGTTCTATTTAAATGCGTTTACTGTACGAATCCGAACATTACCCATTTAATGTTTAAAACCCTGTGAACAGATAAAATTACTATTTTTAATTTAATACAACCCTGTAATTTAATCACCCAAAGATTAATTTATGATAATCCCCGAAAACTGAAAAGTCTAAACACTAAAACCCTGAAACTTATAGGTAAAAACCACAATGATACTTAAAACCCACAATTTAACTTTACACTTTTAAGAAACAAAGGATTCACTACACGAGAGGTATATCAACGAGAGAAATGTGTCTGAAAATATGTACACTTAAAACCCGCCTAATTACACCCGAATAAAGCATCTTTGGTACTTAGTCAAACCGAACCCGATAACAGAAACTTCGGAACTTAGTAAACCGAAACCGTTAAAAGAACTTTAGGAACTGAATTGTGAAATTCCCCGATTAAGCATCTAACTTCTAAAGACACCCCTTAAATTATGCTAATTCAAATATTTAGCTATTTGAACCTATAGAACGTACTAAAATCAGTCTCAACCCTCGGTACCACGTTTTACATTATTTATTAAAATTTACAGTTAAAATCCCTGAAAAATGTAGGATAGAAAATAATTAGTTTTCTTTAAATACCTCCTAGAAAAAGGTAAAATTGTGATTTTCTTATAATATTTTAATAAAATTATGTCATACATTTCTGAGGTTTATTTTTCAGTTTCTCCCATTCAAGATTAACAATAACTTAGAGGATTTTATTTTAAAGTAATATTAATTTATTCAAATAGGTTATTAAGAATCCTGGTAGGTATTTAATTTTTACTAAGTATATGTAAAACCTTATCAATAACATGTTCCTTTTTTGAGGGTAGGTTTCGAAACCTGGCAAATAGACCAACAGTGATTGTTTTTGCCCACCCCAGACTCCCCAGAGTGGTAATTACCCCCCCCCCCCCCCCTGGATCTTAAACCTAACCAAACTTTTGTTGTAGGTTGTAGGTTGGTACTAGGGTTGCCAACCGTCCTTTATTTGAAAGGACAGTCCTTTCTTTTAAAATTATGTCCTTTGTCCTTTTGAAAGTTGTGAAAGGACTGCAAATGTCCTTTAAAATCCGAAACTAAATAAATGCATTTAAGAAACCACAAATAAACTAAAAACTAAAAAGCTTAGTTCTTAATTTTTTAGTTACTATTACCCACTAGGTTAGTAATTGGTTAGTTTCTACGTTATTTTTTGTGAGAATTTTTTACGTAAAATTAATAATGAAGATGTGTTTGATTGCATATTTTAGAGTTTTTAATTATTTTTATAGTTACCTGGTACTAGTTTAGTAATATGTTAGTTTCTGCGTTATTTTCTCTAGCCCCTAATTTAATATCCCAAAAATGTTATTTGTAGAGACCGATCGAAGGTTCGGTTTCGTTTTCGGTATCGGCTAGTTTCGGCCAAAAAATGTAGTTTCGGTGACAGTTTCGGTTTCGGCCAAAAACCGGCCGAACCTTCGGCCATGCCAAAACTCAGCCTTTGTGAATTGTCGCGCACCGTTCGGCTAACTTCGGGTAGGTTTGTAGGCAGTGTTGTCTATTATAAATAATAGATTTTTTCTCTTTCGCCTTTTTTTTTTCTTAGTAGGAAGAGTTCAATCTGTTCCCAAGATCGATCTCGTCCTATATAAAATAACTTAAATTTCAGTAATACAATAAAATTTTTAAGTTTCGGTTTCAGCCGAAACTGAGACCAAGGCCGAAGATTCGATTTCGGTTTCGGCTGATAAAAATCTTGTTTCGGTCGGAAACTATTTATTTGAGAGCACAAAATGGAGGTTTTTAGAAGTGGTACAGTCCGTACAGTGGCACCCAAAAATATTTCCGAACGTGTCCTTTATTCCAATATAAGAAAGTTGGCAACCCTAGTTGGTACCTGTAGTACCTAATATAATAAAATAATTAAAAGAAAAAGAAAATATAGTGGCATATCGGACAAGTGTGTAACTATTTTTTATATTGGAATACACAGGGATCCAAGTTCAATGGATACCCTGGGGCGGGTAGACCACGACGGCTGTTTCGTCCTTGTTAGGACTCGACGGGCAGCCATAACCCAAGCAATTTCAAGAACGACGGAAAAATGTACTAAAAGCCTACTTGTAGAATCAAGGCGGCCCTCAATACACCTTAGCGCCATCCCACGGAACCAACTCCAATATAAAAGATAGTTACCCTGGTATAATCGAAAGGTAGACAACTAAATAAACCACGAAGTGTTTTATATTGGAGTTGGTTCCGTGGGATGGCGCTAAGGTGTATCGAGGGCCGCCTTGATTCTACAAGTAGGCTTTTAGTACATTTTTCCATCGTTCTTGGAATTGCTTGGGTTATGGCTGCTCGTCGAGTCCTAACAAGGACGAAACGGCCGTCGTGGTCTACCCGCCCCAGGGTATCCATTAAACTTGGATCACTGTGTATTCCAATATAAAAAATAGTTACACACTTGTCCGATATGCCACTATATTTTCTTTTTCTTTTAATTATTTTCGCGGACACTATATCATCTTTTAAATAATATAATAATGTTTCGTTATTGTAATGGTTTGTTTATTTTTCAATAATGATTAGACAATTTGACACTAAACATATATGTACCTACTTAAAAGATATGGGTTAACTATAACTATCTTAAAAAAAATATCTTTGAGATTCAATTACCCCCCCCCCCCCCCTAGATTTTGACCCAGATCCGCGCCTGACTGGGTGTACCTTTTAAGTAACCAAATGAACTGTATTTTTAAACCACCATGTATTTGCAACTAAGATATAGGCATGGGGTGAAAAGCCTCCTGGTATTATTTAACTGTCCATCAAATTTTAGTGTCTTAATATGTCAGAGTTAAAAAATATTAACATTTTTCGACTAAACGTTTTCCGTCAAAAAAAAACTGGAATTTAATTAAGATTTTCTAAATGGTAGAATAATATTAAAGAAAGTTGTTAGGAAAATAATAGGGGGTTCGAAAATAAAATAAAATGCTGGATGTTTTGTTTAATATATCGAAGTTGCTACTAATTTTTGGTAGAAGTAGCAACACTTGATAGTCAAAAATATTTTATATAAATAGAGCATATTTGTTTATATCAATGACTAAATTTTCAGAACGATTCGTTTCCTGGTTCGTCATATATGTCTAACGTACGATTCCCGTGAATCACCCTGTATAGATTGAAATTTTTTATTAATTCGGCAAGAAAAAAAAATTTAATAAAAGTTTAAAAGAGGATTAAATTTAATTTTAATCCACGTTTGTTTTAGGAAGAACCCTTTATTTTATAAACCATTCAATTTTTGACGGCCCAATTAAATATAAATGGACGTATTATTTATTATGGTTGAATTTTTTTCTAATCTGTATTATAACGATTTTTGAAATTGTTTATGCATATACGAAAAAGGATTTGGAATTTATAATGGAACACATATTTATAACAATTTTTCGAGTTTATGTAAGTATAACAAAATATTCGGTTCTTGCATCGAAAAATGTAGGTTTGGTAAGGTATACGTGGCAAAATAAAGGTATACAAAACGCCAAGAATTCTCTTGTTCCCAACATATGACACAAGGAATTCATCATCGATCAGCTGATATTGGGACATAATAATATCCCAAGATTAGTGGTGGACCGTAATGAGCCCACACACCGAGTTATCAATTGCGTTTTTGTGTTTTTTGTTACATTTAATAGTGGTCTTCTTAGTGCCATTTATTTTTACTTTAGAGTTAGGTACTTTTTTATTTAGTATCTACATTATTATCATTAGTACGAAACGCTTTTGTAATATACAGGGTGTCCCAGATAAGAATGCACTCTACAGGGATCTCGTAAACCATAGGAGATACAGAGATGGTTAAATTAGAGAAAAGTTGCGCATTACTGAATCCTGTAACGTCATGTTTTCAAATTTTAAAAATTCCGAATGCTTCCGAAGATATTTGGATAAAACCGAATTTTCGCGATTACGTTTTAATTGATTTATGATTCTATTTGAAGAGAAATGTCAAAATAAATTTTACATTCTTATTGCCACTTTTTCTCCCCTACAAGATGGTTTAATTACATTACGTTTCGTTTAGACACAACCATCATCAACTTTGTTATTTTAAATAGTCGGAAAATTTTATTTTATGCTAAATAAATTCTACGGTTTATTCTTAATCTAACGGTGTATCACACTTATTATTTATTAGACGTTTCGATATAGAAAAACACATCATCAATGAAAATAGGCACATTATCGAAATTATTTTTGTTTTTATTGTTGTATTTAAACACTAGTTGGATTTTAAAATATTTTTTTAAAAGAAACTTATAACAAAACATAATATTTAATAAAACTTATCTGAAAAATGCAACAAGTAATAATTAATTTTAATTATTAAATACAATTATTTTTTATTTTAAAAAAATGGATGATAATATTCAAACATAACTTACCATTTAAATTCGGCATCATATGGGTGGCTATGCAATTGATTGACGTTCGCAATTGTTTAAATAGTTTCTTTAGATCTGTCACTTAGTTACAGAGACCTGTTAGTTTTAAATTTGATAATTATTATGTTTTTTTTTTAATTTTTAACTGATGCATTGTGCAGTAAAATTTAAAATTATTCATCACATTATTCTAACGAAGAAAAATTTGTCATGATTTGCACACACACAGTCATAAGAATTGTGCGCAAAAACATAATAATAAATACCAAATTTAAAACTAACAGGTCTCTGTAACTAAGTGACAGATCTAAAGAAACTGTTTAAATAATTGCGAATGTCAATCAATTTCATAGCCACCCATATGATGCCGAATTTAAATGGTACGTTATGTTTGAATATTATCATGCATTTTTTAAAAATAAAAAATAATTGTATTTAATAATTAAAATTAATTATTACTTGTTGCATTTTTCAGATAAGTTTTAATAAATATTATGTTTTGTTATAAGTTTCTTTTAAAAAAATGTTTTAAAATCCAACTAGTGTTTAAATACAACAATAAAAACAAAAATAATTTCGATAATGTGCCTATTTTCATTGATGATGTGTTTTTCTATATCGAAACGTCTAATAAATAATAAGTGTGATACACCGTTAGATTTAGAATAAAACGTAGAATTTATTTAGCATAAAATAAAATTTTCCGACTATTTAAAATAACAAAGTTGATGATGGTTGTGTCTAAACGTCGGATTAAAAATGTAATTAAACCATCTTGTAGGGGAGAAAAAGTGGCAATAAGAATGTAAAATTTATTTTGACATTTCTCTTCAAATAGAATCATAAATCAATTAAAACGAAATCGCGAAAATTCGGTTTTATCCAAATATATTCGGTAGCATTAGGAATTTTATAAATTTGAAAACATGACGTTACAGGATTCAGTAATGCACAACTTTTCTCTAATTTAACCATCTCTGTATCTCCTATGGTTTACGAGATCCCTGTAGAGTGCATTCTTATCTGGGACACCCTGTATATCAAAACAAAAAAGATACCTATAGAGGCGAACAATAAAATAATTTTTGTTTGAAAACTGTAAAACATATTGAAACTATTGAATGAATTAAAAAATAGATAAAACGTCTAGCAACATTTTTGTCACTATTATAATGCACTTATGAAGGAATGTATTAGAGCCGTAAATGCTGAAGAATTTTAGGAACTTAATAACTTTTAATTGGCTCATTAGAAAATCATAAAATTTACTGTACGAGTCAATCATACAAGAACCGTCATAAACGTCTGATGCAATTTTGATCTAAAATTATTAGAGGAGCCAATATTTAAGGCTAGCAAAATTTACATGGGAAATCACACGACCAGTCTGCCGGTGCACCTTCTAGTTAAAAAAAATATAGGACAAAAGAAATATTGCTTACCGATATTACTTTTAGCTTGCATTCTGCAATATGATAATGGTTATGGAAACTGCTACTATACAACAAATAAATAAACATGTCGTATTAGCAAACGATATGATGCTTACTGGAAATATACATCCTCAAACTATTTTTACGATGGTGAAAGGTCTTGGAATTAAATACATTTTATCCATTTGTGCTTACATCGCCATTGCGATCGAACTTCAAAGATCAATTCTCTTTTATGCAGCTTCAGAATATAACATGGTAGTAGCAAAATGCTCACGAATTCAATATTTAATAATTTTTTACTGTTTGCACTGGTTTTGGAGTTTTGTAAACATTATGGTAATACCTATTCTGGAAACAAACGAACTTTTCACCCTTAACAAACAAATAGTTGAGATGATAAGAAACTATAATACAGGGCTGGATTCCATATCGAATATAAATGAATACACAAGGTTAAATTTGAGGCTAATTGCTTCAAATGAAAGAAGAATAAAGTTGTAAGTAATTTCATTAATGTTTTTTTTTTGTCAGTACCTAAAAGGTGCGGAAATTCTACCACAAATCCCTTAATGTGACAACTTAACCCAACATACCTCAGTCCAAAAGTGGTTGATTTCGGAGATGCAGAGAGCAGATTTTAATTTTTCACCCCCACAAAACACCAATTATTTATGAAAAACCAAATTGAACTTTTGACACTTTGTATCTCCGAAATCTTTGCCACTTTTGGGCTGAGGTATGTTGGGTTAGGTTGCCATATTTAAGCTTCAGGAATTTGTGGTGGTGGTCCTTTTAGAGACACCCTGTACATTTCTTGAGGTTGCAAGTTACAAGCATAATATTATAATATGGGAGATTCGAAAGGTAATCAATTGGCTGAAAATGTAGTTCTCGAGATATAGCAGATTTAGTGTTAGATGGCCACATTAGAACGTATACCGGGTGTCCACGGAAGGTGGCTCGCCCCTCTAACTTTTTTGTTTTTCAAGATAATGAAATAAAATTCGGGAGATTTGCATACGACCTAAAACTGCATTTTTTTGACAGGTGACTCAACATTATGGAACTTCCGGTTTAACCGGAAGTGACATAGACTTTCGATTTTTAAATGGGACACCTGGTATATTTTTACTTTTTTTGACTCCATATGACATTCTAAATACAACGATGTGTCACTTATCACTTTTTGTCACCAAGAAAATATTTTGTTTCCAAATTTATTGTTTTATCTAGAGGGCTATGCTATGAATACCTTAAAATCACTTATTTCAGTTCTTTAATCTTGGGAAAAATACAATTTTACTATTTTTGGTCAAATGCTATGTGTTATGTAAAATTTAATCTTTAAAGTTGTATAATCATAACTAGTTTTTTTTAAATGGCAACATGGTGACTCGTCGGGTTAAGAAAAAAGAGGATTTTATTACGATTATTTTGATACCATACACTTTTAGGTTTTAGAAAAGTTGCCATTAAAAAACTTTAAAAAGTTAGCTTAGAACGTTCCTAAAATGAAACATCTTTTCAGAATAAATTTAGATTTAAATGCATCAAGTAGCCTGTGACCAGCAAAACTAATAAAACAAAATCATGCCTTGAAGAAAATTGAAATGCCAACAGCTTCTGCCAAAGTAAATTAGTTTGTTGTTTAAAAAATATGGAAAATAATAGTTTTACAAGGAGTGAAAAAATTGATATGATATTATTGTCAGGCTCATTTCGCATTTTCGGAACCAGTTTTGGGTACCTAATAGTGCCGGGTTGGATGGCGCCGATTAAAATATCTTTGTGCGTAAAGTCGTGCAGCATCGGTTGAATTATTTCTACATTCTCCAAACACTAATAACATATCAACTTTTTCGCTCCTTGTAAAACTATTATTTTCCATGCTTTTTAAACAAAAACCTAATTTACTTTGGCAGAAGCTGTCGACATGTCAATTTTCTTAAAGGCGTGATTTTGTTTTATCAGTTTTGCTGGTCACAGGCTACTTGATGCATTTAAATCTAAATTTATTCTCAAAAGATGCTTTATTTTAGGAAAGTTCTAAGTTAACTTTTTAAAGTTTTTTAATGGGAGCTTTTCTAAAACCTAATAGTGTATGGTATCAAAATAATCGTAATAAAATAATCTTTTTTCTTAACCCGACGAGCCCATGTTGCCATTTAAAAAAAATTAGTTATACAACTTTAAAGATTAAATTTTACATAGCACATAGCATTGGACCAAAAATAGCAAAATTGTATTTTTCCCAAGATTAAAGATCTGAAATAAGTGATTTTAAGGTATTCATAGCCCTCTAGATAAAACAATAGATTTGGAAAAAAAATATTTTCTTGGTGACAAAAAGTGACAAGTGACACATCGTTGTATTTAGAATGTCATATGGAGTCAAAAAAGTAAAAATATACCAGGTGTCCCATTTAAAAATCGAAAGTTTATGTCACTTCCGGTTAAACCGGAAGTTCCATAATGTTGAGTCACCTGTCAAAAAATGCAGTTTTATGTCGTATACAAATCCCCGAAATTTTATTTCATTATCTTGAAAAACAAAAAAGTTAGAGGGGCGAGCCACCTTCCGTGGACACCCGGTATAACCGCGAAACTCGTATTTAGTCTTGCATAGGTGAGGAACAGACATCCTACGAAACTGCTACTCTAAAACGGCGATCTTATTTGTAATGCTACTGGTACAAGTAACTACCTTACCAGTGAACTATCCCCCGTCTATGGTTAGTCGGCGTCTACACACAAGTTATTTTTTTCGATACTAGTATTGAGACTATTGAGAGTATTCTAGTAGCAGTTTTGAATTTGATGTTCAGATGCAGATTAGCTCTTCGCAATAGTAACATTTCGGGTTCAAATTTGATTCACATAAAAAAAAGTATATTACTTGTTTTCCAGTGTCTAACACAAGAAATCAATGACCTACTTAGGGAGGAAAAATCTACGAGAAAAAGATTTGGGTTAGAAACTGGATTAGTAGAGGAGCATCTGCTTTGCATTTAAAGGAATTGTCGATTGATGATTCTAAGGAATATAGATTGTGTCTTCGATTAACTTCAAAACAATTTAAAACTATGCCAACTGTGGTATCACCTGCAACTCGACGTTCTGACACTCAAATGAGATTATAAATAGCTCGTATAAAACTAGAAATAACACAAAATTTTTGGCTACTGGAAATAGTTCGTGTTCACTGAGAACAACTAGGTACCATCCACTGAAGCTGGCGCAATACTATTTTTACTATTTACATTCGGCAAGTTAAGAGATTAGTAGCGCGGACAGTAAATCTGTGAGGGAACGCCAGCAGGCTAGTTAATAGCCTAGAAAGCTAATTACTTTCCTAGCCGGTCGGCTAGTACAAGGTACAAGTACTAGTGCAAGTAATTTAGTATGTGGTTTACATTGGATTAGTAGCCGTATTAGAAGTTACTTGTGCAAGTAACTAACCCATTTACTATACAACTGTAAACGCCGCTTAACTGCTGGTCGTCCTACCATTTTTACTGGAACTTTTTACCGATACCGCTAACTAATAAATTTACCGTGCCTGTTTTCGCAAGTACCGTGCGAGCAAAAATTGTTTGCATCAAAGTGGGCTTGGAATAAAAAACGTAGGGCTTGGTTTCGATCACAATGATATGGGGACGATATATCTAACCAAATCTAGGTTAAAATTTTGTCAAATTCATATTATGACATGATATGCCAAACTAATGAGTAATAAAATAAGTAGACAAATACAAATTTATTTTTGTTGTTTACAAAATTAACACAGTAGATAAGAATATACAGAAGGAAAAAGAAAAATAATTACATGAATTGCTGAAATTGGCCACCGCCATGCTCCAAGCATAAATTTACACGTCTCTTCATATTTTCGAAAGTGTTGACCAGCATCCCTGGAGAAATGTTACCACGTTCTTGGATAATCCTTTCTTGTAATTGTTCTAAATTTGCAACTGGTGTTTTAAAAATGGTGTTCTTTAAATGACGAAAAACGAAGTAATCCATAACCGTTAAACAAAGTGATCTAAAACTGATCAATCTGTCGTCGAAAAAATTGCGTAAGTAGTTAATAGTTTCGGCGGCTGTATGGGCGGTTGCACCGTCCTTTTGAAAATATCCAAAACATAGTTCGTCGTCAAGTAATAATTGCTCCTCAAATGGATTCAAAATATTTTCTCTATACCGCTGTGCTGTAACTGTGCCATGAAAAAAAATAGGACTAACAATTCTACTTCGGGAAACAGCTAACCAGACACCAATTTTTTGAGGGTGCAATGTGGACTCTACAAAAAAATGAGGATTTTTACTACTCCACATGCGTGCATTCTGAGAATTCACATAACCGGAGAGGTGGAACCAGGCTTCATCCGAAAAAAAGTCAGGTCTAAAAAATCATTTCTTTTTAATACATTTTGGGTAAACCATTGAGAGTAATTCCTGCGTCTTTCAAAATCTGCGGCTTGTATTTCTTGGAATACTTGCACTTTATAAGGAAATAAATTTAGCTGCTTCTTAAAAATAGTCCTGCATGTTCCATAAGATCTTCCCACTTCTTTGGACAGGCGTCTTATACAATTTGTTGGCGTATTTTGCATTATTTCACGAACGTTTGCAACAAGTTCTTCTGTTCTTACAGATGGGCTTCCTGCTCCTTTTTTGTGTTGTATAGAACTTGTTTCTCTAAACACAGTCACGGTTCTTTTTAGACAATGATAAAAATCCTCAGCAATAAAAGCAATGTTAGGAAAATGTTCGTAAAAATTGTCCATGCACAAATCAGGATTGTATTGCCACTCACCATTTACTCTAACCCTGTTTCGAAAATATGCTTCAACCATAAATGTCTTGTGCTGTTCCGTAAAGCCCATTGTGTGAATTGTTCAAGAAATTGGAAAAATTAGCGATGAATCAAATTACTTGTAACGACTGTCAAAGATGACGGAATAACTGATTGATTGTTAATTCAGGTAGTTACTGACACCCAACAAGTATTAAGCTCTACGGCTAAGCATTACGTCCTTAGATGCAAGGCCCTCTTTGATGCAAATAATTTTTGCTCGCACGGTAGTTCACCACACGCCCCATTATGACAGCAAAAGATAAATGTGTCCTTTGCTGCTTCTGTAAGCGTACTTTGAAACCTTTGAGGATGGTCGAAAACCGCTACCGCTGAGGTGATTGCGACCGCTCTTGCAAAGATGGAACTTAGCGCCCTTTTATCGATAACGTTAAGATAGCCGGCATCATTTTTCTTTTTAAACACACCCTCGTTCTTTAATACCGTATTATATTATAGTTCAGATACCTAAATAAAAAAACTGCGATTGCATACCTAGGACTACCGACGTACTGAAATTCGCTTTGCTATCGAAACTCTGTTAGAATTCATTGTTTTATTTATTTATTTGCACCCGAAGATGTCGCGTTTCCAGAGGGGCAACAACGTCTATTAGTTAAGGAGCTAGCGTGCAAAAAACGCCATAGTTGGCTGCCCGTCAGTTGAGTTTAAAAAAACGTTGCCATTACTCCACTGAACACCCTGGTGCTTGAAGTTTTGCTTTTACCCATCAACTTTAAGATTTATTGGCAATAATGACATAGGGCGATTGGCCATAGTGAGGAGCCCGTCAGTCAGGTTGAAAATTAGGTTCTGCAGGTTGCCAAGATCATGTATCTAAAATTTCGTTGCGATCTAACCACTAGATCGTGAATTAGGCCAAATGGAAGATTATAATTTGTTTTTTGACCGCCATTTTGTTGGCCATAGTAAGGAGCCCCTCCAAAACTTGTTTCTACCTCTTCGTTTGGATAAAATGACAGGAAAAATGCACTTGACTGACAAATCGAATCACGACGTTCTTCCCTGGGTGACCTACAAAATCTCGAAAAATCCAATTTTTCAGTCTTTAGCATGGCTTTTTCAGAAATTCAACCAAAATCATCAGTCAATCATTTTTCCTGATTTTTAGACATCCATTTAAGTAGAAATCACAAACGACTGACATTTTCCTCGAATATTTTCAATTTGGCCATACTTTGAAAATTTTCTGATTTTGGACTTTTTTATAATGGCTCAATAATGCTGCTCCAAATGGACTTAAAAGTAAAACAATGTATGACGATGATGTTTGATGACCTAAAAAACGTTTTAATACATAACTATCACCTGTTTACCCCTTCCTCCACCCCTCTGCTACCCTCCACCCCTATTCATTCGTTGAATTTATGTTATATTATATTGGATTCAGTAATCAAAAAATATAGAATTTTTGCCACAAAAAGATACGATAACCAATTTCAGCAGTAAGAAATGAATAATTATTGAAGAAAATCGAAAATTAAATGGTTATTATTTATTGAATGAAATTG
The DNA here is from genome assembly GCA_963969555.1 of Polydrusus pterygomalis. Classification (NCBI taxonomy): domain Eukaryota; kingdom Metazoa; phylum Arthropoda; class Insecta; order Coleoptera; family Curculionidae; genus Polydrusus; species Polydrusus pterygomalis. The sequence goes on along the minus strand of OZ018381.1, from coordinate 41,231,452 downwards.
TTGGCATATTTGGGTTGAGCAAGCTGGGTTGTGTTAGTAACATTTCAATTTCAATATAAAAAAAAACAGATATTTAATTGTTGATTATATTGTAACTATTACTTTTACTTAATATAATCATTATATATTATATATATATAGTAATAGTTATAATATAATCAACGTTTTGTAGGTCATCAAACATCATCGTCATACATTGTTTAATTTTTAAGTCCATTTGGAACAGCATTATTAAGCCATTATAAAAAAGTCCAAAATCAGAAAATTTTCAAAGTTTGGCCAAATTGAAAATATTCGAGGAAAATGTCAGTCGTTTGTGATTTCTACTTAATTGGATGTCTAAAAATCAGGAAAAATGATTGACTGATGATTTTGGTTGAATTTCTGAAAAAGCCATGCTAAAGACTGAAAAATTGGATTTTTCGAGATTTTGCAGGTCACCCAGGGAAGAACGTCGTGATTCGATTTGTCAGTCAAGTGCATTTTTCCTGTCATTTTATCCAAACGAAGAGGTAGAAACAAGTTTTGGAGGGGCTCCTTACTATGGCCAACAAAATGGCGGTCAAAAAACAAATTATAATATTCCATTTGGCCTAATTCACGATCTAGTGGTTAGATCGCAACGAAATTTTAGATACATGATCTTGGCAACCTACAGAACCTAATTTTCAACCTGACTGACGGGCTCCGTCATTATTGCCAATAAATCTTAAAGTTGATGGGTAAAAGCAAAACTTCAAGCACCAGGGTTGTTCAGTGGAGTAATGGCAACGTTTTTTCAAACTCGACTGACGGGCAGCCAACTATGGCGTTTTTTGCACGCTAGCTCCTTAACTATATTGCTTAGTTTACTCCTGGTTTAATTTCTTTAATTATAATAAGCTTTTGGTGCACGTGGTCCACTAACCACGTTAATCCAAGATACAGTTGAAAAAATCATAGTTCAGTTTTAATTTTACATACCGAAATAAAGCGCTTTACATCTGACTATTAAGAGCAAACACTAGGGAAGCATTCGTCATTTCATATCCTTATAAATATTTCGTTTATTTTTTTGGGTGGCAAATACCCACATTTTTAAGTTAAAAAAATTAATGGATAAGATAATTAGTTGATAAAAGCAAAAACGAAATTGTGTCAAATTTGACTCTATTAATTTTTTTGCTTTTCTTAATTTATAATAATTCCAACCTTTTATAATGTAAATTTCTAGGCAGGTTAGTGTACTGCAAAAAATGGATATTTGGCCGGTTTTGGATAAAATGAAGAAGTAACAAAATATTGATCAAAAAAATCAAATTTAGAATGCGTCACTAGTGATTGCTCTTAATTCCTAGAGATAGTAATATTAAGAAAATACGCTTTTCAGTGCAATTAATTTTTTTTTTATTAAGTTATTTAATTAATAATAATAATAATAAGTTTATTTGAAATTCAATAATATAATAAATATGTTTATGTTGTCTTCGTTTATTTATTGTTTACAATGTTATCTGGTGTATCTCTATTGAAATTCCTGGAAAGCAGATCCCCTTTCATTAATTTCATAATTTTTTCTTTAAGAATATTTCTTGATATTCGAAAAACTGTGGGAAGTATGCTGTTGTATTTTATTACAATTGGACTGGTAATGGCAATAGGCATTATGTGTAGCTTCTTTTATGTGAGTATTTTTTTATTCTCTAAATCATGAATTTATCTACTACTTGCAAAATTTAAATATAATATGGGATTTAGTAAACACACTTGAGAATGGCTTGAAAATTATTTATCAAATATATCTCAAATTACAAGAATTTCAAACGAATTTCTTTATGATATTTCAGATTCATCGAAAGTATTAAGAGTTCCTCAAGGATCTATACTGGGTCGGTCCTTCATTATTTATAATTTATAAATATGATTTTTAGTTATTCATGAAATATGGTAATCTATTAGGTTTTGCTGATGATAAACAAATATATCACAAAATAAAAATTGATATTCTTCTTCATTGGATTTCATTAATAAATGAGGATCTTTCTAATGTGTTCAAAGTAATAAAGGATCATGGTTTGAAACTTAATGAAAACAAAACAAAAAACACGAAACATGTTGAGACCTTTGAAATAAATAATATTTTTTATTCTACTAAATTTGTGGAAGAATACTTTGAGTTTTTCTCTTGTTTCTATACTTTCAACTTCACTTTAAGCATGGACTTAATATACCTATATTTTTGTTTTAAGGGCGGCATCTCAATATATACTATGATAATACTAGGATCAATAATTTTATTTTTTACGACGTATGCTTCAAATTTAGGTCAAGGCTTTGAGAATGAGGTATGTAGATTTTTTTTAGTAATAATACCGTCAATATCTAAGAATCACGAAAATTGTTTGCAATGATAGTGTTTATAAAAATTTAACTTCTATCGGTTTTACGGTACATCAACCACAGCAGAAATCTTGGCTAGGTGCCTTACTATATTATTATTTAAACCCATAAATACGGACATGAAAACACATCGCAGAAAAATATTTTTAAATGTCGCTGTAAGCGAGAATAATAACCATTATTTTTTTTTGGTGTAGGTACCACGCCGCCACAATAAACAACTTCTCAACATTTAAAATAGAGACTAAAAGTATCAATACAATTTTACACACGTTATTGAACAACTTTACAATTCTTTAAAGAAAGAGGTTTAAATCCTTGATTAAATAAATCAGTGCAGGTACATTTTTAACTGGTGCCCGAATTATATACAAAATTAAAAAGTAAGTTGGTCAGTGCCTATTTTACATCCGCTTTGTCCACTTCTCTTTCGCTTACGATAGCGTACGTAAACTAAACTGTCAATGTTGACAGTGCAACACAGCAACAAGGGAATGATAGGTCGCAGAAACGCTGTCATAAAGCTATTATTGGGCGAGCAAATAAACACTTTTAAACTATCATTTCTCTATGGTGTAGAGTCGGCAGCTAAGGCATTATTACATTTTCTATGGCTTCATTTCACATACCCAAAATTACGTCATTATTACAGGATGCATAGCACTTATTTTTGCATCATAATAGCGCTTACATTTCGACCAAATTATTTCAATAGGATTAAAGTGGCAATGATATGGAGGAAGTCTTAAAACTCGATGTCCATATTGCAATGCTATTTGGCCCAACTTATTAATACTACTACTCAATGTTTTTTATTAAACTGTAAGTTAAAATACACAATTCAAAACATACAGCTCAAATGGCCATCGACCGGGGTCCTTCAGCCTTGATTGACTTGACTTATTAATATTAAATAAAAATAATTAAAAAATAAAATAAAGAGCGCTTTCCAGATTACTAGTAATGATTGGGTGGAATATGCTGCTTCACTATTATCCAGATCCGATCCTTCATTGCAAATGTTGAAACCGAAATATGTCCTTGTTTTATAAGACGATTTTTTTTAATATGGCCAAAACGGAAATACAACTGTCCTTCCAAAGTACAAAATAAAAGAAATAACCCGATAATTTTCTCAAAAAAAGAACCTTCTTGTCCACTTCCGCACCTGTCCTACGTAGCAACTGCTAAATTGGATACAACTTAAGTGTTTAATCAAAATACAATTATAATAAAAACAATATATCATAGATTTGGTTATTCTTTCTACTAAAATATTCAATGACATAACCGAGATAACCCGCAATAGTCTTTGCACTATTAGCTTTCTAGGACTGTCACCTCGGAAAAAATGTCCATTCCGCACCTACGAAATCCACACATTAAGACAGCGTCAGTTTGGTATCAGTGCGTTTTTATCATTTCTGGTTTTGTTATAGTGTTGTGCGCCGCTTAAAGATATTTGATATATATTGGCAAAACAGTTAATTAAAAAAAGAAAGTAAAATATGCTCACTTTCTTGCGTGTCCTCTCTGCACCGCAGTTTTCGTTTCCGTTACGTATTTCTTTTAGAAAAATAGATTATGGTATGGTGCATTTTTAGGTCGGCAAAACATAACCTAAGAATAATTCGAATCAGCGTTGCCAGAATTTGTGAATAAATTAAAAAGTCAAAAAATGTCCATTCGGCACCGTCCGTTCCGTGCCTGTTTTACGTTGGTGCGGATTGGACAGTTAGGTGCGGATTTTACATAAATAAGTATTTATCGGTGTTGGTTAATGGTAATGTTGTCTTTTCTTAGTACTTATTTGAAATTTACATTTTGGTTTTTAATAAATAGTTCTTTACCTTTTTATATTGATTTAATCGAATTTAATCATATACGATGTCCAATCCGCACCTTAAGTGTCAAGTCCGCACCTTTTGTAAAAACGGTTAAAAAAAAAAGTTGAGGCACCCAATTAATATTTTTAGTCCACTTTTTATAAAGACTCGAAACGTTCTTAAATTTCCTTAAAATATTCTAGGGGCATTTACCGATGAAAAATATATCCCAAAATATTATTTTTATATTTGGGTCAATGAATTTTCCTCGTAGTTTTTTTCAAGATTTTATTTACACAAGATATATTTTTTGAAGATCTGGACGTCTATTCTCCAATTTAAGAGAAGTGAACGCTCTCTCGCGAGAAGGGACAATTCACATCATATGCTCACATCGTATGGAAATGATTAGTAATTTTAAGTTTCAAGAATACAGTTTAAACATTTTTAAGAGAAAAAGTAATCACTTTTCTTGAAATGATCATTCGCCTATTTCGAGAATAGAGGTCCTGTTGTAATTTAAGTTTTGTTAATATATAATGCATAATTTATTCTTACTTTTTAGCATAAAAAATTGCCTTGGTTTTTAAGGTGCGGAATGGACAAAATTATCGACCTTTTGGAGCAAAATAGCGTTTTGAGACCTTATTTTACAAAAAGTTGTTGATTTTATTCCCGAATATCTATCCTCACACCTTTGTTAAGTAAGGCAAATAACAAAAATATTAATATCTAAACTTTAAAAAATTAGAGTATAAAAAATGGTTTTGGCCATATTAAAAAAAAATCGTCATAATACAGTGAGGACATAAAGTCTGGAAAACTACCTTTTGCAAGTAAACGAAGCACCTGAATAAAAAACGCTCGGACACGTCGATTTAATTTAATTGTCTTTTATCTTCTAAGGTTTCTGAAATATATACAGGGTGCTTCAAGAAAGCTGTATATTATTGCATTTTTAAATTCCACATAAAATTATAATTATTTTTTATTAAATACATTAGTAGTCTATACTTTATAGTTTCCGAGATATTGACTCTTGAAAAGTGACATTTTTGAACTTTGACAGCTTCTAACTTTCTAACAGTACGTCTTAGAGCAAAACGGCTTACATGTCCCTATCTTCAATTTTTATTATCTTCCCAAAAAAACCAACTTCCGGTTAAACCGGATGTTACTCGAAAGCAGGAAATCAAGTTGTTCCGTGTTAACTGGAAGTTGATTTTTTTGGGAAGATAATAAGAATTGAAGATGAGGACATGTAAGCCGTTTTGCTCTAAGACGTACTGTTAGAAAGTTAGAAGCTGTCAAAGTTCAAAAATGTCACTTTTCAAGAGTCAATATCTCGGAAACTATAAAGTATAGACTAATAATGTATTTAATAAAAAATAATTATAATTTTATGTGGAATTTAAAAATGCAATAATAATATACAGGGTATTCCATTAAAAAAAAGAAGTTAATAGCTGCCCAGCTTTCTTGAAGCACCCTGTATATATTTCAGAAATCTTAGAAAATAAAAGACAATTAAATAAAATCGACGTGTCCGAGCGTTTTTTATTCAGGTGCTTCGTTTACTTGCAAAAGGTAGTTTTCCAGACTTTATGTCCTCACTGTATAACCACGCAATAAGTAATCTTTTTGACAAACTTGTATTTCGAATTTTTTCAATTAGCCCAGATGTTATCCACGATAATAAGTGACGGTTCTTCCAATTTTGGTAACAATTTTTCTTCAAACCATTTTTCAAAGTTTTTACTATTATCGAATCATGATACTAATCACCAGATTTAGGGCCAGACTTGAACCCAGCAAACACAACTTCATCGTATCAATGCCGGGCCATAACATTTTTGCCTTAACTAGATCTCCGGGCCTTCACTGGAAAAAACCATCGGCCCGAACCGTATATGTCCGCCTAGCCGATTGTCGAGCCGCCAGTCGGCCGCATGCAGTTTAGACGTCGGGCCTGCTAAACTGAAAATATTGTATTAACCGACGCGTCGGGCCGTAGCAGAAAGATACGCAGTTTTTGAGGATAATCTGATGTGGCGCTGCGACGGATATGCGCAGTATTTCCACTGGTATAAGCGAGTAAGCCACGGTGGTCCGCAGACGGATTTGTGCTTTTTTTCATATGGCCCTGCATAGGCACTACTAAAAAAAAACTGTGTTGGGAAAAGTTAAATTTATTTTAAAAGAAACAATAAACTTCATTAAAAGTCATGTTTTTGAAATTCTCTTTGTAAGCCCTCCCTCCCGATCTGTGGCGTTCCTAAGCCATGATTTAATGGCCCCTTGAATTTCGTCATTCGTACTGCTTCTTGAATTTGGATTTCTTCTTACCGCAGCTAAAAGTAATTCAAGATGATAAGGTGAGCTCATATAATAATATGAAATACATTTTATCATTACAATCATAATGGTATGCGAATTCTATACTTCCATAACTTATAGAAAATTTGCAACCTATAAGAGCTAGTATTTCCACAAAAAAACCCATATGCCATCATCATAACCAAATGATATAATTTTTTGCAGAAAAGGGATGAAGAAATAATCTATATTCAAGATAGCTATATAGTCATTATTTAGTTATATGGTTATATTTTTTGATTGTCAATCATTTGGTAAAACAATGGCCCACTCGGGCAGGTCAAAAGTAATCTAGAAGTTATAGGTACATAGTTGTGTAGAAATTTATTGGACCACAATATCTTTTACCTACGATTTTTTAATAGTATATTGTAAACAGCTCAATAAACAGAAAACAGGGTAAGAACTTACTTGTAATACATTTAATAAAAGAAGTACTACTTTATTGAAGGCGAAAAAAACGTTTAAAGTTAATAAAAAGGGTCCAAAATATAAAGAATAATGCAAGAAAACTGCCAGATCAAAATGGCGTTTCATGAAAATCAAAAATAAATGAGATTTTGACGGCATGTAGGTAGGTACATGTAACAAATAAAAATCAACAAATTAAAATATTTCACCTACCTACCTGCTAATTACAGCACATTCAGCACAAGTATAAATTGAAAAAAGCGTTGCTAATTGTTAGACACAACCCATCACGCCACAAACCGACATGAGATAAATATCAAACGTCATTACACTTGCTGCCAATCGGAAAAAAGCGCGCTGCCAACCACAACTAATATCACTAGAAAAAGGAGCAATTTTTAAATCCCGGCCCAAGAAAAGAACTAAAATCGATGTTACTGCACCGAAAACCAACCGGCTAGTATGCTGCTTATCCGGAGCAAAATTTAATGCTGCTTGCCGATGCATTATAGTTTAGGGATTATCGCCGTCCGGATCCACATCTACTAGCCGCAACCGGGCCTACTGTAATCAACCGGGGCGCGGCTCGATAGCTACTGACAGTTAATGGCCCTACATTTGTAAGCCGTAATAAGCTATTCGCCGACGATTCCAGCAGTAGGCCGATGATATGCCAGCAGTTGGTGTTTGTTGGGAATATCAAACTTGCATTAATCACAAATCCATTTTCTGAACCGGCATGTAGAATATAATATACCGTACACCCTCTGACGATTTTTCTTAACTGTATGAAGAGGATCATCTTGCCAACTTCGCCTAAAAGTCCCTTCACTGTATAACCAGGTTTCATCCAGAAAAACAGTTTTTAAGGGAAATTAAGAGTTACCGTTAATAAACAATTCTACTCGTTTTTGGGCTATATATGGGATTGGTCTATTAAAAAACACCTGTACAGTATATTTACACCATTTAAATTTTTTTAAACAGTCCGCTAATGAACAAGTGGATATTTCAATATCATCAATGATTTTAAGGTTTAGTTGTATTGATAGCGAATGGTAACGTGTTCACCTGCTCTGTACATCCCATAAATACGCTCTCCTATGGTTTGTTCATGAATTTCGTGAAGTTGTTGACCACGGGATGACAAAATAGGTACATTATTACGATTCTTAAAATCTACATTATTTTCCATCCCCTTTGCTTTAATTCGTTAAATTCTTAATCACGAAACTCCCAAAGCATTAAAAACTGTCTAAAATAGATAGGTATTTTATAAAAACATTGACATACAGGGTGGCCCATTAGTGCGAGGAAGTCCAATATATCAGTTGTCAACAGAAATAGCAACAAATATTAGACATGAAAGCTATATGATGCGTAGAGACGCATATTTTAAAAATATTTTGAGATATACAGGGTGACCCAAAAAAGCAGAGCGGCAAAAAGGTAAGTTTTTTTAAATGGCAACCCCCATTTTTTTTAGGGAATTAAATTCAGCATGAAATTTAGCATATATTAGAGTATCCTAATTTGGTGTACGTTGCGGCGTTGCCAAGCTATATATAATTTACTAAAAAATCCAAGAAAAACCACCTAATCAAAACTCCTATAAAAAAAATGAACCGATTTGATTTTTTAATACATGGTTACGGTTTTGGATACCTGAGGGACGGTAGATTAATCTTATTAAGGAAATCTGACCATAATTTATACAGGGTATTTTTTACAGATGTGCCAATATTGCTATATTTAAAGTATAAAATCTTCATTTTTTTAAATGGGACACTCTCTATAATAATGGGTCATGTTAAGTATTTTATGCCCTATAAATTTGCAACTATAACTCATATCCTAAAATCTACCGGTTTGTCACAATCTTGAATTTTATTTGAAAATGCAAAAATAGCATCATTTTTTTTCTTGGTAGGCCATGATTCAAACAAAAGTGGGTATTACCACATGTCAAAATAATGCTTTAAAAATACCGTGGTTAATATTAAGTTTCTAATTTGTAATATTGACGCGTTATTAAGAAATTATAATGATTTTTTTTACGTTTATTAGCGACTAGGCTTTATTATGAGCTTTAAAAGTAGGAAATGACAATATGACTACCATTTCAAATCATTTATTAACATTATAACAACATAACATAACAAAGGACAAAAAAAAAACAGAAAAAAAAAGTTAGGAACACAATAACAAATTAATATACACACACACACACGTGTGTGTCTGTAAATATTTTAAAGCATAATAAATGTTCGAAATGTCCGCCATTGTTATTTAAACATGCTTCTATACGTTCTTCAAAAGATCAACTGACTTCGTTTAGCATATTGTTGTCAATGTTTATAAAAACTTCCGTTATACGATGTTTCATATCTTCCTTAGTCGTCGGAGCAATTTTATATAGGTACTTGTTCTTTTAAAAAATTCATTATAATTTCTTGATAACGCGTCAATATTACAAATTAGAAACTTAATATGAACCACGGTATTTTTAAAGCATTATTTTGACATGTGGTAATATCCACTTTTGTTTGAATCATGGCCTACCAAGAAAAAAAATTATGCTATTTTTGCATTTTCAAATAAAATTCAAAATTGTGACAAAACGGTAGATTTTAGGACATGAGTTATAGTTGCAAATTTATAGGGCATAAAATACTTAACAACATGACCCATTATTATACAGAGTGTCCCGTTTAAAAAATGAAAATTTGATACTTTAAATATAGCAATATTGGCACATCTGTAAAAAATACCCTGTATAAATTATGGTCAGATTTCCTTAATAAGATCAATCTACCGTCCCTCAGGTATCCAAAACCGTAACCATGTATTAAAAAATCAAATCGAATCATTTTTTTAAAGGAGTTTTGATTAGGTGATTTTTCTTGGATTTTTTAGTAAATTATATATAGCTTGGCAACGCCGCAAACGTACACCAAATTAGGATACTCTAATATATGCTAAATTTCATGCTGAATTTAATTGCCTAAAAAAAAATGGGGGTTGCCATTTAAAAAACTTACCTTTTTGCCGCTCTGGTTTTTTGGGTCACCCTGTATATCTCAAAATATTTTTAAAATATGCGTCTCTACGCATCATATAGCTTTTATGTCTAATATTTGTTGCTATTTCTGTTGACAACTGATATATTGGACTTCCTCGCACTAATGGGCCACCCTGTATATTTATTATTTACGTTTTCATAAATCCTAATTTATTAGCTGCTTACCCCGTAAACTGCCTTACAGGATAAAATAGTCTTTCGGGCATCACTTCCTCTTTGAAAATAATCAAATAATTTTAAAATTAATGCTTGTTCTTTTTCACAATAACGTGACATTTTTGAAATAATGTTGATTAAAAATGTGACTGTCAAAAATAGCACACTAGTCGTGACGTAACGATCAGCGGTCATTGAACAGACTTTAACCCATTGACTTTTAATCTAACACTTAAACCTTTACGTTACGAAGCGCGACGCAGGCGAGAGTATTAAGTTTTAGTTTACATAAATACAAAACGGAGCTATTTTCGTGAACATGGGAACGGGTACAATATTATAGTTCTACGCTAACCCTACTTGTTTATTCCAGTGGGAAAAATGCTACCGTAACGTTTGTAATCTGCCTTGGTACACGTGGGACATAAGTGAGAGAAAGCAGTACCTGAAAATCCTATTATTTCTTGAAGAAAATACTAAAATATTGGTTTTCCAAGATGTGGCTATAAATTGTAGGTGGTGGTTGAGAGTAAGTAAGCTTAGTATTTTTCCTGTTTTTATACCATTCATTGTGGTAATGTATACAGGGTTAGGAAACATTACCAGAACGGTCGATTATTTCAAAATATACAGGGGTTATCAAAAAATGTCTTATGTAAAAAATGTAGGGCTGTTAAAAATCTACATATCGGTGATAAATTGAAATATACAGGGTCGCCCACAAAGTTGTGGAGAATGATAGTTATATTTTTTTAAACGGAACACCCTGTATATTTTTTCATTTTTAAATTCCACATAAAATTATAATTATTTTTTATTAAATGCACTATTAGTCTATACTTCATAGTTTCCGAGATATTGACTCTCGAAAAGTGACATTTTTGATTTTTGACAGCTTATATCTTTTTAACAGTACGTCTTAGAGCAAAACGGCTTACATGTCCCTATCTTCAATTTTTATTATCTTCCCAAAAAATCAACTTCCGTTTAAACCGGATGTAACTCGAACGCAGGAAATGTAGTTGTTCCGGTTTAACTGAAATTTGATTTTTTGGGAAGATAATTAAAATTGAAGATAGGGACATGTAAGCCGTTTTGCTCTAAGACGTACTGTTAGAAAGTTATAAGCTGTCAAAGTTCAAAAATGTCACTTTTCGAGAGTCAATATCTCGGAAACTATGAAGTATAGACTAATAGTGCATTTAATAAAAAATAATTATAATTTTATGTGGAATTTAAAAATGTAAAAATATACAGGATGTTCCATTTAAAAAAATATAACTATCATTCTCCACAACTTTGTGGGCGACCCTGTATATTTCAATTTATCACCGATATGTAGATTTTTAACACCCCTACATTTTTTATATAAGACGTTTTTTGATTACCCCTGTATATTTTGAAATAATCGACCGTTCTGGTAATTTTTCCTAACCCCGTATAGGGTATATATACAGGGTGGCCCGCTCTATTGGCGTCGGTCTATTTACGAAAAGCGATACAATTATTTAAAAGTTTTTATTGTATGGTATACATATAGGTCCATTAGGAGCACGTTTTAAAATTATTTTAAATTATACAGAAAAAATGTTACAGATCAAAATTGTACAAAATTAAATGGATTATCCTGTATAATAATACATAATTCGTTAGCGCGGAGTTACTGTTATACCTAATAATTATTATACCTAGGTCATGACGTGTCAGAGATATTTAGCTTTTTTTGGAAATGTAGATTATAATTCAATAAGCATACTTGCCGTACCTACATATTTGAGGTAGGTTTTTCAACTTGCATTGATACATAAATATCAGATTTAATGCTAATATGGAATTATTTTCAAAAAAGTGTATCTATAGGGTGTGTGGAATGTACTTTTGAACTTCTAACTTCTTATTTTAAATGCCCTGTATTTATTATTGTAATTCGATAACCTCTTTTTTATAGTATATTAGTTAATTCGATTTTTTTACATTTTAACTATAATAATCGTCCGTATCAGTTATTGATATTTAGATATTGGTGCATTTATCAAAAAGTTTCAGAATCGTATTTGTCTAATTTCGCCAATTTATTGTTGATGTTGTTGTGTTGTTGATATGTCAAATGATATGATGATGAATAATATTTATACGTATGAAGGTAATTTGCTAAGTACTGTGGAGGATTGCGTTCTTTTAACAGGTACAGTTTTGCCAAGCAGTCTGATAATAATTCCATTATTTAAAATACGTTTAATCTTAAAATTACGAATATTTCGTATATTCTCCGAGAACTGTTTTTTATGTATTTAATACCACTTAATCATTGTTATTTTTTTCTTAAATGCTGGAAAATATGTTAAAACAAATAAAAAACTAAACGTCTAGTAACATTTTTGAAATAATCATAAATATTACTGCTGGTTTTATTGAGGTATGATTATCAGAGCAGTATTTAATCTTCTAGAATTTTACGAAATTTTTCTAAATAACTTTTATTTGACATTAGAAAATAATAAACATTTTTGTGTTAGTCCATCATACAAGGACATCCAAAAAGAATAAAATTAAGGGAGCCATTATTTGAGGGTACCAAAATTTACATGAGATTCCCATTGCCAGTCTGGCGGTGCACTACCCGGTACATATACGATAAATACGGTATATCTACAATAGTTAGTACACTATAACTACTACAAAAACAATTTATAGTATTTTAACATTTTACTTTCCAATATTAAATATTGGTTCTGATATCTCATGAGTCCATTCCAGAATACCTATAGGTATACCTACTTATCTTATAAACAATAAAATAGCTATAACGATATTAATTTTTTGATATTTACAGATATGGAAATTCATTTACACCGCTGGAAATGCATTTTATAAAATAAAAAATAAATAATAATTTACAATTTGTATCAAGTTAGGACTATCCTGATAATCTGAACAATCGTTTATAGTTTATAGTATAAAATATTTTAAAATAAAAATTTATTATTTAAAATACTTATGTTTTATTTATTTTGTGAAAAACTTTTTTTATTTATTTATTAGGAATTTTTACAAATTACTGTGAAGTAAAGTATATCTCACAATACCTATATCGCCTTGCCTTTTTGACATCAATTAACAAAATGCAAATTTTTAGCTAACTTTTATTATTTACAACAGGCTAACATCAGGTATTTTAGGAGAAGAAATCAGTGACTGATTCAATTTCTTTATATAATATATAATTTATATCCTAATTGACCCCAGGCCTGGCCCTGGGGTCAATTACCTAACAGTGATGCTTAACCTAAATAACAACTGTAAACGCCACAAACTTATCGATTACGGGGTGGACCTACCTGCTCTTGATAACAAGGACAACATTTTTATGCAGAACAATGGTAAACAAGTAAAATTATTAAAATTGCAAATAGGTATGTCATCCTGTAGATCTTTCAGATATACCTACTGACAACAATGAGGTTTTATTAAAATAAATGATACGGGTAGCAAAAGCCAAGATGATATACTTTGAGATGTAGAGGTACCTTAAAAAGTACCTACCTAATTTTCTTTTTATGAGAAACATTCATGTACCTCTAAATATAAATTATCGTATACGGATGCATTTTGGAATTCGAATAAGGATTAACATTAAATATATCTACCTATTATTACAGTGATCAAACAAACAATTTTTAGTTCGTTTTTCCTTCTTGTCGGTTTAAAATCCCAAAATACACCTAGGGGAAGGTTGATTATATTGAACCGCTACCTAAATTGGACCACAGTACATTTCTCCGAAACTAAACAAGTGCCATATCATCTGGCAACACTGTAACATTCTTCCACCGAGAACCTTTGATCGGCAACAAACTCATAAACTCAACTATATAGTTGGCCGTTAGTGCTTGGCGTGTACAAAGCAAAACGTAATTTACACAATTTTAATGTAATATTTTTTGGATTTTCCTAAGAATTTACCTTAGAACCATAAAACTCTAAGCAAAATATTTTTTATGGAAGTTATCAAGTAAGTTTTTCTATTTCTCCTATTACCATGCCATATTTGTTTTTTCTTGTTTCTTTCCTGGGTGGTTTTGTAAAACACGTGGTAGTTGCTTAAATTGGACCATTGGGTGATTGCCAAAATTGAACCGGTCCAATTTAGGCAATTTTTCCAAATTGTGCAAAAATAATTTTTTTCTTTAAATAAGTTAATGTCATGAACTAACCTTAGTTCAATATTGCTAAAATCTTTTTTCTTTGTGTTAAAAAATGAAACTATGACCGGTCCAATATAGGAAACTAATAGGTACTTTTTTTTGTATTAGGATGTCTTCTACCGAAATTTTGATTGTAAATTTGATGCTTTTTTTAAATATACGTAGGTATAAAACTTCCTATACCAACAAATTTAGTTTTTATTTATTTATTTAACACCTAAGCTTCCGATTTAAATCATGTGGTCCAATTTTGGAACCCCCAGGTGCAATTTAGGCAACCGGTTTCCTATATTGAACCACTTGCAGAGTTTTTTTATTGCCTGGTATATCATAGATACTTTGAAATAAAATTCTGCAAAAAATCCTGCAGTTGAACAACATACTAAAGTACCTACCTATACTAAGGTATAGCTTCAAGATCGATTTTGCGTTATTATCAGGATCTATGATAAGAAATCTGGAAATTGGTCCAATATGGGCAACCTTCCCTTAATAGTCTGGGTATGTTTTTAGCAGTTTGTAATGCGGGATATTCAGTTACTTCCCAACTTCTAAATCCAATATCTAATTCGGTTCCAGTTTCATTATATAGGTAGTGTTTAGCAAATCCTATCAGCCAACTGAGATATATTATGAGGTATTGCTTTCACCAACTTTATCTATTGGGACTGTCATATAATTCCTCATTCATTAGAGTTACGTAATAGCTGCATTTATGACATTTTGACATTGCATCCGTATGACTTCTTAATAGCACAAAGTCATGTTTCACATTTATTATTGTCTTCTGCAAAACCCCAAGATCATTCGCAGGGGCAGGGGAATACAAACATTAAATGATCCAGTAGTAATCTCAACCAGATTACAAGTACTTATAGGTAGGTAGTGATTTTGTATTTCTTAAGTTTGTTTGCATTGTACGAAGCATATCCTTTAACTGATTCTGGAATTTCGAAATTACTACTTATTGCATCTATGATTCGACATCCAAGTTCACGGATAATTTCCTCAAACAAGTGACGAAAAGACGAAAAAATATTAAGTAGGTAGGTATTCATAAATTTTGCAGTAGGTACAACAGTTTATAAAAAAAAATCTTTATGATATGTCTCATGGGGGTTAAGCATTACACTTTTTTTATAGGCCTGTGGCAGGTACCTACTCCCATAAATCTGCCCATAAAAAATTCTTACTTCCTTATAAAACCCCTTATTTCGGATGTAAACAGTAAAACAATAACCCACGCCACAATTTCCTATAAATAAAAACCTTTTAATTATCAATTAATTATAGTTACCCACATATAGTGCATGTAAAAGGAATTTTTAAATTTAATATAAATTGATAACTATAAATCATTGGGACTCTCTGGGGGACCATGGGCGGGGCATTAAAATGACTTCAAGGCAGTGCCTAACTTCGTACACTCCTACCTATAATAATTTAATAGGAGGGCCATATTTGGTGTTTGTTGGGCATATAGCAGATAGAGGGCGCGGTAGCGTAGAATTCCAAATATGGGTGTTTCACGAAAAACCTATTATTGAATTCCCGTTTTCCTATATCTACCCCAGTTCTCTAAGGTTAATTAAACCATATTATTATGTACCGAAAATAAATTTAAAAATGTTCATGTAAAAAACGTTTTTGTAACGAAACACCAAATTATAAAATAATAATACAGTAAATTGGTCAATACTTTCGTGGCTTAGGTAGAGTTTGAAATAGTAAACGCCAGAGGGATCAATAGCAGGATTTTGAATCCAGGATGTGGCGCCATCTTAATGTTCGTGGACTAACAAGAATTTGATTTTTTTAAATTATATTTTTAATAAAAAGAACTAGAATAAATGTGAGTCATAGGTCAATAAATTTTGAAAATGTATAAATATCAAAGAAATAAAAACAATTTGAAGGAATTTTGTAAATATAAAAATTATTTCTAGGTCATACCTTAAAGGTAATTTAGCCAATAGGAATTAGGAGTTAAATTACCATAGAATGGATTATAGCCATTATTGCTCTCAATACTCACAGTAATTATCAAGTTCTATTGGGGGTGTAATCTGGTTTTATATACTGTACCTACCTATTAATTCCGACTGGCAGTTGCAATGAAACTTGACATTAATCATAATAATATTTGCTTGCTACGATTAATAAAGCATATTATAGGTACTCACCCCTTAAAATCAATAAGTACTGTAATTTTTAGAAATTTAAATGATATTAGTGTGATATTGTTCTTGTCGTTTAAAATTGCATACCTATGCATAATATGATGATATTTATTAGGTATGCAACATGTATTACTGAGATAGTAAAATCCGTCCAATACTAATGATGGGTTGTGCGAAATAAGAATAATTTATTGCTTTATCTATCTGACATACAAATTTTTAAAAAACGTATCTCTACAAAGTAAACATAAATTATACAGGGTGATTCAAAAGTACTTTGACAAACTTCGGGAGGTAATTGCTGGCAATATTTTAAGATGAAAAGTTCTTATAAACAGTGGTCCTTGGCGACTTCGTTACGGAGATACAGGGTGTTGAAATGTTAAAAAGAATAGTAATAATTTTTAAATAACTTCTTAACGAGTTATTTTCTTTTTATGAAATTTAGTGAATTAAATAAGCATCTAAGGACACTTATTTTCAAAGTACAACACGTTCGTAAATTTAACCAGTGGCATCGGTACAAAATGTTACTATCATACCACTCAAATATTTATTAAAGTATTTTAACGAATACCTACATACATACTTACTAAAAAACAAATATGTATATGCCTAAGAAAGGCCTATTTTCAAAGTATAACACGTTCTCAGTGGCATACATATTTATTTATTAGTATGTTATTTTTTAATATTTTGTGTTTTGACAAAGCGGCTTTGGAAATGCATTTGTCGATAAATTAAAACATATTTGACAGTTAGTTACCATTGAGTTTTATTTATTCAGTTTTGTTATTTTCATTGAATATTATTAGTATTGTTTATAAGGTATGGATTATTTAAGAAATAATGCGCATTTAGCCGACATGCATTTTGTATATGGCCTTGCCGATTGAAATACACGAGAAACTAGACGAATTTATCAGGAGCGATATCCTAACCGAGTACGGCCTGCTGTTGCAACATTTACGAATCTTCACCGCCGCCGTTTGGCTGAAACAGGGAGTTTTACGCCACCAATATCCAATGAAAATAACAAAACTGAAGAAATAAAACTCAATGGTAACTAACTGTCAAATATGTTTTAATTTATCGACAAAAGCATTTCCAATGCCGCCTTGTCTTACAATAATATTAAAAAAAGCATTTCCAAAGCCGCCTTGTCAAAACACAAAATATTAAAAAATAACTAATAAATACTAATAAATAAATATGTATGCCACTGAGAACGTGTTATACTTAGAAAATATGCATCCTTAGATGCCTTCCTTAGGCATATTACATATTTGTTTATTAGTAAGTATGTATGTAGGTATTCGTTAAAATACTTTAATAAATATTTGAGTGGTTGATCAGTTTAAAACACATTTTTTAATCTTTGTGTATAGTCAAATAAAATAATCATTTACCCTTAAACCGTCCCTCGTATCAAAAAAACACACTTGATCTTTTTTATTGTAAATGAAGGGGGGATTCATATGAAGAAAGTTAAAATAAAAAAAGTCAGTGGTGTAGCATAGTTTTCACAAAAAATATGATAGTACCATTTTGCACCGACGCCACTGGTTAAATTTACGAACGTGTTGTACTTTGAAAATAAGTGTCCTTAGATGCTTACTTAATTCACTAAATTTCATAAAAAAAAATAACTCGTTAAGGAGTTTCAACACCCTGTATCTCCGTAACGAAGTCGCCAAGGACCACTGTTTATAAGAACGTTTCATCTTAAAATATTGCCGGCAATTACCTCCCGAAGTTTGTCAAAGTACTTTTGAATCACCCTGTATAGGAATGAAAGAAAAAACTAAAAGTCTTTCTCCACAAAATTTAATAGAATATAGAAATTCTTTAGGAATCTCTACATGTTTCGAATGTAGAAACGATCATCATCAGGAGACAGAAAATGTATATAATGCTGATGGTATTAGCAGACGAGAAAATGGTATAAAACTTTATTGGAGCTTTTATGGCATTGAAAAATTGAAATGTAGAAGTGACATATAAAAAAAAGTTTAGGACAGTTAAAACATGCTGAACATGTGAAGAAAGTTAGTAAAGGAATAACCAAATAAAATGAGGAAGAAGAAAAAGGCCTTCTAAAGAGAAAGTGTCGGGGATTTTTTAAATTTTTTGTAAAATTATTGATATGTCTGCAGGCAGTATAAAGATAAGAATTGTCATTGTCAGATCAGTCATAATGTCAAAATTGTTGAAGAATGGTTTTTGGGGTACCTACTGGGGGTTAAAGTTAAAGCCCAGTAACTTTCATTCTGTGGTTTAAAATTTATTTTGTAAATTTTTTTTACCATCAATCCCCAAACATTTTCAATTATTGGATTTACATCAGGACTTCTTGAGCACCAGGGCAGACGTGTTACGTTATTTTGTCTATAAACCAGTTTCTTATATTTTTTGCAGTATGCACAGGGTAGTTATCCTGTTGAAATATAAAGTTATTTCCTTCAAAAACTATCGCGGCAGAACGAAGAAAACGATTTTCCAAAATCTGACGATATAATTACTGTTTAGTATTCCACCAATATTTCAGCAGACACCTGCACCGTAAACACTTATCCATGCCCACATATTAACGAAGAAACGTCCACTGGTTTTTTTTTTTTTGAGTATACTTCTCATCATATCGGGAATTTGGTGGTCTATAATATACTCGAATCATTCCATTATGTAGACTGAAAAGTTTGCTCATCGAAAAAGATATCATTTTGCCAAAAAAAATCATCTTCTGGTAAATATTGCTTAGCAAACCCAATTCTTTGTTCCTTATCACTATTTTTTAAAAACGGTTTGGATGCAGCTGCTCGATGCTTAATTCGGAACATTGTCTTACTCGGCGTTGCGTAGTTCCAGATGAAACAGGGAATCCTGTTATGTGCATAAGCGGATACTGCAGTTTCAAATGGATTTTGACTTAAGTACTCCACCAAATTTCGTACTTCTTCATTTGATGATTTTCTATTATTTAAACCAGACCCAACAGACCTTTCAAGTGTTTGATGATAGCGCCATTTTTTACAATTCCTTGGACAGTACTTCTAGGTACTCTAAAATGATCAGCTATTCTTCCATAAGACCACCCCATTTCTACTAAACATATTATTCTTGCCTTTTCAATAATACTTAAATGAGGCATTTTTAAATCATATAAGATAATGACGATACGTTGACAGATATCATGATAACAATTAACACGTTACAAAGGTAATAAAGGTAAAAAAGTTGCATTTACAGTGTCACAGTTTAGTGTACGAAATTATCTGTCGTCAACTGTACCAGTTTAAACGTTGTGATTTAAAACAAATGAAGAAAGCAATGAATAGCAAATTTTAAGTCTAAGTATACCCAAGCAACAATCCGACGTTGTTACAACGTTGCTTTAATGGACCCAACGTTGGAGCGCGACGTCAAATCGACTTCGCCACGACCCAAATTTGCACCAAATCGGTCACACAAGTTTGGGTCGCTACGAGGTCGGGTCCGACTATAGTCTGATTAAATTGACCAACCTTGGAGTCGTGACAACGTTGGTATTATCGACCTAGTTAGGGCAAACTTGGTAGGATATGCGCCAATTGTTTACACTAAACTTTCTTGTTGTAGAATGTAGATAGTTTGGTGAAAATTAAATACCCGTTATTAGAGTACCTCTGATATGGCTTACAAGAATGGCGCAAACTTGATAAATGGAGTGTATATCTCTTTGATAACTAGATATTTCGAAATTAGTTTTCGGGCCATCTCTGGGTCTAAATACTAAACGCAATCCAGTTTTTTGATAAACATGCATATGAGAGCTTAAAAAATAAAAGGGGCCACAAAAAGAACAATCTAATAAAAAAATATTAGTTTTTATTCATCATACCAAGTTTTTTGATTCTTAATATATTTTGTCGTAAAAATGGGAAACATACATACATATATTTGTTTTAAAAAATGATTGTAGGGTATTTTATTATGTTTTTGCGAAAAAAAAGTAAATTTGTAACAAAAAAGGAATTGCAGCAAAATGGATGCCATCATGCCCCATTGTAAACTGCTAAAAATGGAGGCGTCGGGAAAATTACTAAAACCCTCCTTTTTTCCCGTAAAATTAAAATTGCAACTAGTTTAACTAAATGTACTACTTCTGTCCATACCTTACAAAAATCCACATTTTACTCTTTTCAACTTCGGTTGGAGATACTACGTATATTTAACCATCGCCGACCGGTTGTCGAAAAGAATGCACTGTTTTTATATCGCAACCGACTTTCCGATCGGTAAAACAGTTGCCTACGCTGTCATTTTTTGACAGCTTCTCGAGTTGTCTCTTACATGTCATTTAATTATTTTTGTCATCAACATTCGGTTCGTTTGCAAACGTTGCAACGCGTCATTTTTAGAGTTGTTTTCTGTTAGCCACATTTCTGGATCACTATCGATGTTGTAATCATCAGATGGGGTACGTGTGCTGGCTAGATGTAAATGGACCGGTGGAACTTTTTATTTTTGTGCCTTTGTATTTTCAGTCTTCTATAAAAAGTAGCTGAATATTTAAAGGGCCGACGAGGCGAAAGCTGTTTTTTTCCATATCAAATTTACAAATAAGAAAACATAAGACTCCCTAACCTCACTTTTATGTAAAACCTTTACGATCTTGTACTAACATCTGTCAAAGTATAAAGTAGTAAAAAAATACCAATACCAACGTCATACCAACGTTGTGTTTTAGGACTATAAGCAACTTTTAGATAGTAGTAATCTCCGACGGCGGTACAATGTTGTGCATGCACCCAATATCAAACTTGTTGCACTCGATAAGTTGTGAAATCATCGATCCGCCTCCAGATTTTTGGTAACAGCTAAAAAACGTCGAAATGATGTTGGTTTGACGCCGGTTTACATCCTGTACAAATACTGACTACTATATGGACACATTGCAACGTCAAGGTTGGTAAAAAATTAGTTGGAAGTCAGAAAAATGCTGCTTGGGTAGGTACCTTAAATTTAACTAATATAACACCTCATTTACTAAAATCTCTATCAATAAATTTTATAAGGGTGCTCACCCTGTACGACGATGCAGCACTAAGTATCAGCACGAGGCCGGCCGCCTGTTATTGTGTCCCCTATATCAAGGAGGCTTTGGAACCAAAATAATCACACTCGAGTTGCCGCTGCTGTCAATCAAGTGTGCCACATGCAGGGCTTCGGTGACGTCATCCGCCCTCTAGTCTGGAAATATTTTGAGTTGATTTGGAGAAAGAAAAACAGATTTTTCTGAAATGTCGCTAATTAAAAAAATAACACGTAAATAAAAATGTTTTATTATCCTTATCGTCTGCGTACAGTATAAAAAGGCAAAATTACATGACATAAACTACTATTTAATGAATAATATTTAATATTTTTAAAAAGGAACTACCAATCCTACTCAGGTCTATATACAGTATGTCTCCGTAAGTTTGCACCATATGGAAAACTTTTTTATTATTAATTTTACGAAAAAAAGTTATTCTTCATAAAAAGTTCTGCATGGTCTAAAACCTAAAATGCAACCATCAAATATCGAAATTTTTCAGTCATATACCAGGTTTGTCAAAAAACGTGAATTTTTCGATTTTTCCCAAGAATGTGAATTTCCTAAAGGGTAAAAAGTACCTTTATTTTTGACATTATCAAAAATTGTTATTAAAAAAAGTTGATCAGAACTAAAAACCACGCCCAAATATGCAATAACATGCATTAAATTAATTAAATAATTAAAGAATTAAATAATTAATAATAAATCAATAAAATAATTATTCAACATAAATGTGTATAATTGCACATTTAGCCGTACTTTTTAGTTCTGATCAACTTTTTTTAATAACAATTTTTAATAATGTCAAAAATAAAGGTACTTTACTCTTGGAAAAATTCACATCCTTGGGAAAAATTCACGTTATTTGAAAAACCTCGTATATGACTGAAAAATTTCGATATTTGATGGTTGCATTTTAGGTTTTAGACCATGCAGAGCTTTTTATGAAGAATAACTTTTTTTCGTAAAATTAATAATAAAAAAGTTTTCCATATGATGCAAACTTACGGAGACATACTGTATAATTATATAGGGCTCATCCACAACCACCTTGAAAGAAGCCGTGAAACAGAAACATCGACAACACTGCTTGAAGATCTATGTGTCACGTGGTCACGTGACTGTTTTGAGGTTATCCATGCTTTAGTATGTAATTTACGCGTGAGGTAGGTGTAACTTTGCGGTTTTTCGTATTAATTTGTATTTTTATCCGGTTTTCGATTGATATCTAATCGAAAATGTATGTGACATGATTGGTAAGAACCTCTAAGAAATATTAGTGAACATTTTTGGTGCAGGTTTGCTATAATAGCATTAATAATGTGAAAAATCCAACAGCCTGGCCGGCCTGGCGGTTTGTTTACGGGTCTTATAATGGCGGCAGGAATTTTATGTGTTTTAATTTAAAAGTTGTGTTTTTGTATTCTAGTTAGCTCTTTGGGATAAACTTTATTGTTTTGTGGCTACAGTTAATTTATTAAGTATTGAAATGTTTAATTAATTATTAGAGATTAGTAGAGATAAGTAATTAGTAGTTCGTAAGTAGGTAGGATATCTCTAGATACCTAGGTAGTTTGTTTATTTATCAACATGCCAAGCCCCTGCTGTATTCCTGGGTGTAACTCTAACTATAAAAGTATTTTAAAAGCTGGTGAAGAGAGTGTATCAGTTTTCCACTGGCCAAAAGATGAAAATCTGAAAATCCTATGGCTAAAAGCCATTCCAAGAGCTAATTGGTCGCCCACACAGTATTCTGTAGTTTGTGCTAAGCATTTTGTCCCCAGTGACATTATTCGTGTGAATATTTATCATTTGCCTGATGGCACCACAAAAAATTCAACTAAAGTGAGACTAAATTTAATGTAACAGCTTTTATCCTAATTTGCCTGCTTACTTGTCAAAAACTGTTCTCATTCCTAGAAAAAGTCTAGCAGAGAGAAACGAGGAACAACAAGAGCATACCTCTCAGCTTAATTAAGCTTTCGAGCAATCAGATTTTATAAAAAGTTTTGACCATCTCAGTAATTATTCACAAAAAATTAATACTTCTGAATTTTGGGAAGTAAAAATTGTGAGTGACTCAAAAATATATTTTTATAGTTTAGATTTGACCAATTATATAAATGTTCTTAATCAGGTTTCAGTGGACATTGATATGAAGGTAAAGGTTTTTTTAAAAGGTAATGAATTGGGTTACAATGATTTCAAATGGATTTTACCCTTTGAAATTAAACTAAGCAGGTGGTCTCAGCTTGAAAACTTATTGTCTCGGTACCAATTCATACATTGTGAAAGTAACGAAGTTACCCAGATAGTAGGTGACTTTCTTAAAACAAGCGTAGATTTCTTAAACAAAGCCTTAAGCTTATTAAATTTTGAGACTTCAGAAGTCGATAGTCAATCCAGTAATTTAAACGCAGCAGATAATAATTTGTATAATAGAATAGTACTTTTGATCGATCAAATAAATCTACTTGTAGAAAAAGAAAAACAGCTTCTCAACGCAATATTAGGTACCTAGGTACTATTATTTAATAATTAGGTAAGTTGTTCTTGTTATCCAAAACTATTTATTACTTTTTTGTACATTTTTTAATATCAATATAGTGGCGACAGAGCCAAAAAAACACAAAAAATATCAGAAAGAATAAATAACTCGCCCGCAGCCGCGCGTCATAATAGTAGCTTGTGGATCCGCAACTCCCAGCTGATGCGGCGTTGCCCGATGTCACTTCATGGCTTCTTTTCAAGGTGGTTGTGGCCTATCCTAGAAGCATGTTAATGGTTAATTTGTGTTTCAAAATTTACACCTTTTAAATTTGTTTTGAAAATCAGAACTTTGTTGCGTCATTAATAATTATGATATGTCGATGCTCATTTAGTGAATGGAAATTCATACCTATATCGACCACCAAAAGTCGTCTGGCGATATACGAATATAATAGCGAAGCCCAAGAGGTCAAAAACTGGAACACAAATACTATAAAGTTTTTTTGGATTTATGAAAGGACTTTTTTTGCGTGCAAAAGAAAACGAGTACAACACTACAGCCTGATTTAAAATGTACACCAATAAGAAGGGTTCTTTTAAGTGGAAAAGTGATAAATTAAGCAGAAGCTTACGACTATCACTCATCAAGTATCATGTTCAAGAGCATTTTTCAAACAACAGACGCTAGACATGACTATGGCAATTCCTTCGCAGCCTATAAATCATGTTATAGAGTCAACAGTTTTTTTTTAATTTATGGATGTCTATATGGTTGACTCTAAAATTTAAAAGTTACTTGTTTTTAACACTGTTTTTATTAGTTTTTCGTCGGGCCTGCACTGCCTGCTGCAGGAGGAAGCTTTGTGGTCATTTTTAAAGTCAACAAAGTGATCAGGTCACATGTTATTGTATCGTGAGCTCCTGATAATAATAATGATAATAATATCATTGCTATATGAGTTTTAGCTAGGGTGAGTAATACTAAGCTATTAAGATTCTTCTTTCGAACTTAAAGTTAACTTGTAAACATAAACAGAATCCATTCTATAGACTTACATGAACCAACACCTACTTTATTATCTTGACCAATATTGAAGAAACGAATAAATGAGGCACTTCCATTAGGATATATTAAGCTTGTCATTCATCTTGTCTACACTGAGAAAAAAACCTTCTATTTTTTATAAGTATTCACATACTCTTTATACTATATGTGACAGCAACGCGCTTTCCTACTGTAAGACAATGAAAAATGCTAGATCGTTGTGTAGTGATAATATCACGGTAATTTAGCCAATAAGAATTTGAAGTAAATGCTACCATAGAATGGTTTATAGTCATTATTGCTCCGAATACTCACAGTAATTATTAGATTCTATTGGGGGTTTTATCTGGTTTTATATACTGTATTAGTTCCGACTGGCATACAGTTGTAATAAAACTTGACATTAATTATAATAATATTTGCTTGCTACTGTCAATAAAGCATACTTACCACTAAAAATCAGTACTGTAATTCTCAAAAATTAAATAGTATCTATAGTGTAATATTGTTCTTGTCGTTCAGAATTGCATATGATTATCTATTAAGCAACATGGTTAACTGGGTTGGTAAAGTTCGTCCATAGATTATAAAGTCCAATACTAATGATGGGTTGTGCAAAATAAGAATCTTCTACCGTTTTATCTGATGACAAGCAAAGTTTAAATAACTTATATACTTACAAAGTAAAAATAAATTAATTGAACAGGCATTGGTACGATCAATATCAAGATCAAATTCAGACAGGACAGCTATAGAAGATTTCGAATAAGGATGTGATCTGCGCAACAAATACGTTAAAACTAATAATAAAGCGCGCGGCGATGGCCGATCGCTACGAACCCCCACCAAAGTCTTGTGGATTATAGGTTTTAATATTGAAAAAGCACCCTTATTTTCAATCGAAAATTCTCACGTCAAAATATGTGCTTTTTTAAAAAAGTCGGTGGGCTTTTGTTCGTTGAAATCTCTACTTTCTGATGGTGTAAAAAATATACATTACTATGGTAAATGTGATGAAATCCCCTTTAAATCCTACTTTTAATTATATTTAGAACAACTATTCTCGCATATTTTTTGCGATGTTTATGTTTTATGAATTTGTAATTTTTGTGTTTATCAATGTAACATAGAATCTTACGTTTTTCGAGTAATTAAAGTATAAATTTTAATAAATAGCTCAAAATTGTACACAATGATTAAAAAAAAAAATTCGGATTCGAGTTTTTTTCGTTTCTTTGCATTTTTTGAGAACATTTACCATAGTAATGTATATTTTTTTACACCATCAGAAAGTAGAGATTTCAACGAACAAAAAGCCTACCGACTTTTTTAAAAAAGCAGATATTTTGACGTGAGAGTTTTCGATTAAAAATTAGGGTGCTTTTTCGATATTAAGTCAAAATAAGGTGAAAAAATAAATACTTTAAATCAAAAAAATTACAGTGTGTTTGGGACATAAAAAGGTAAGTTTTCACCAAATTTTTCTTGTAAAAGATAAAAATAAAAAAACCAAAAACTTGGGTATTTGAATTTTTCACAAAAATTTTGAGGTTATGTGAAAAAAGTGTGAATAAAAAAGTTGAAGATCTTTTTATTACCTACAACTTTGGTTATTTAACGTTTTTCCATAGGACTTGTAGTTTTGCCGGAAATCGAGATAAATCGTTTTCTACCCTTAAAAACTCACCCCCATCCACTTCCCGACCTCGGATCGCCCGTAAATTATTTTTCCTTTCATTTTTGTTATATTCTCTTCCTTTTACAATGGGTTTCATCCTACTATTATTTTTTTTGGTTTCAAAAATTATCGACCCTGGTCTTATACTCCCTACAGCAAAAACTTTTTAAAATAATTGTATGGCTTTTCGTAAATAGACCGACGCGAATGGAGCGTGCCATCCTGTATAGAAAACACATCAATGTTTATTTTTGGTCGGTTTGCTATTCATAGATAGTGGTAAATAATCCTTGGAATTTAATTCATTTAGGACTTATTTCTGAGTAATATCTTTAAATTGTATAATGTTAACCAAACCTCAAAAAACTGTTTTGCTCCATTGAATCTGAAGTCACGGTATTTGTCGGAAGTATTTTAATCTTGCCGCAAACACAAAGCGGTTTATTGTATAAAATGATTTCACATTTCACAAAATTGCATTGCTTTTTTCTGGTACTCACTTCACGGTGTTGATAATATTATGGAAATAAATTTTTAAAAAGTCGTTTGTTCGATTGGTAAGTATTAAAAGTATAAGAAGATATTTTTTTATATTAGATGTACATTTTGTTGCTGTTTCTTTGCTGTAATATATACAATGGTGTTCCTCAAGGTTCTGTGCTGGGTCCTCTCCTTTTCCTTATTTTTATATTAATGACCTTGCTTCTATAGACATTGTTGGTCAGGCTACGATTTTTGCTGACGACACCACTATGCTCTGGCACGATTCAAATCCCAATACATTTAAGACCAAGGTTTCGTCTGATCTTTCTAAAATTAGATAATGATGAGAGTTTATTACTTTAATCAGTATTTTTATTTGTAGTAATCAGTTCCATTAGCAGCACATTCTTGTTGAATAATGAACTACTTTTAATACAGCAATTTTGTTAAGAAATAAATTGTATGTTCTCGACGCGACAGCTCTTTTCCTGCAATTAAGAAAGCAGAGCAGCGTCCCCAAAAACGAATTGTATCCGTTAGGATCTATAATCCAAAAGACGTTGGTGGGGGTTCGTAGCGATCGGCAATCGCCGCGCGCAGTGATATGTTTTAACGTATTTGTTTCGCAGGTCACATCGTGGTTCGGAGTCTTCTAGTTGCTCTGTCAGAATTTGAATTTTATTGATCGTACCAATACCTGTTTCAATTAATTTATTTTTACTTTGAGTTTAAGTTTTTTTAAACTTTGCATGTCAGATAATGCAATAGAAGGATCTTATATCGCACAATCCATCATCCACAACTGTTAGAAAAAGCATGGTATGACGTTAATTATTAAGAGGGTTAAGCTGAAACTGAATAAATATATTGTTTACATTTTTGCTGGTCTCTATTAGTGTCTACTAAGAATTGATTGCCGGAATCTACCTGAACAAATACGAAGTGTTTATATTTAAATCACAAGTACAGTTTTTATTAGGGATTGGTAAGTAAAAGATTAACAATCTTCAATATAAGACAGTTAGCAACTCTTAGTGTTTTTAACGAATCATTTCCTTCTTTCCGCATAAGCTTCTTCTTAGTATTTCAAAAATTGTTAGTGTCTTCCACTTAAACCTTTATTACTACATAATCTATGACATAACATTTTAGCACCAAGGTAAACTTTAAATTATTCAAAACTGTCTCAGCTCCTCTTTATCTAAAGCCATAACTCAGACAAGAGCAGCAACATAATCTGGGCTTAGATGTGGGGATATACAAAGATGGTGTTTTAAATTCACGGGGTTTAAAGAATCCTCTCTTTTGCCTTGGAAATGCATCATTATTCAGTTCGTGTAGTTTGGATTTTTTATCTTTGTCTTGTATTTAGCCTCAGGGGAACTGCGGCAATTCAACTACAACCTGTTTGGAAGCATGAGCGTCCTTTTATTTCTTATTCGAAATAGTATACAAACGGAAGATTCCTTGAAAATAATCGAAAATAAACTGTTATATAGATATAGATGACAATAATTAATCATAGGTAAGATTCGAGCTTGGTCGATGGTATATGTCACTTTTTAAATAATTTTTTGTAGATATACTACTGTGCGAGCAAAATTTATTTCTATCAGAGAGGGCTTGGATTAAAAAACGTGGAGCTTGGTTTAGATTACAATGATATGGGGACGATATATCTAACCAAATCTAGGTTAAAATTTTGTCAAATTCATATTATGACATGATATGCCAAACTAATGAGTAATAAAATAAGTATACAAATATACAAATTTAATTTTGTTGTTTATAAAATTAACAAAGTAAGAATATACAGAAAGAAAAAGAAAAATAATTACATAAATTGCTGAAATTGGCCACCGCCATGCTCCAAGCATAAAAAAATTTATAAAGCAATAAATTTTGGGTAAACCATTGAGAGTAATTCTTACGTCTTTCAAAATCTGCGGCTTGTATTTCTTGGAATACTTGCACGTTATAAGGAAATAAATTTAACTGCTTCTCAAGAATAGTCCTGCATGTTCCATAAGATCTTCCCACTTCTTGGGACAGGCGTCTTATAGAATTTGTTGGCGTATTTTGCATTATTTCACGAACGTTTGCAACAAATTCTTCTGTTTTTACAGACAGATGGTCTTCCTGCTCCTTTTTTGTGTTGTATAGAACCTGTTTTTCTAAACACAGCCACGGTGCTTTTCAGGCAATGATAAAAATCCCCAGCAATAAAAGCAACGTTAGGAAAATATTTCATGAAAATCGTCCATGCACAAATCCGAATTGCATTGCCACTCACCATTTACTCTAACCCAGTTTCGAAAATACGCTTCAACCATGAATGTTTTGTGATGTTCCGTAAAGCCCATTGTGTGAATCGTTCAAGAAATTGGAAAAATTAGCGATGAATCAAATTACTTCTTGTAACGACTGTCAAAGATGACGGAATAACTGATTGATTGTTAATTCAGGTACTTACTGACACCCAACAGGTATTAAAGCTCTACGGCTAAGCATTACGTCCTTAGATGCAAGGCCCTATTTGATGCAAATAATTTTTGCTCGCACGGTAAAAAGGTCTAAATAAGTCCAATTGTTAAAGAAATTCGAAACTTTCATGTTATTTATGGTTATTATTATTAATTGAATAGTAATCGCAGAATGCTGGTCTAATCTATAAGTTAATCGTTATATAAGCAATATTTTCTGTCCAATCTATGATGACTGGTTTATTAACTTGTTAACTACTGTTATACACACAGAATACAGTTCTTCCTGTCGTCATAAGCGGTGAGTTTTGCTTGGACGACTCAGCTCGATCAACTTCCCGATAGATTAATCCCATTGTTCCTCACCAGTGGCGGATTTAGAGGGGGGGCACAGGGGCACGTGCCCCCCCCTGTCAATAATTTCGTACGAACCAACCTAAGCGCAACACCCAAAATTTCAAACACAGTGACAAAGCATTGTACTGTAACAACCAAATATTTTTTTGATGCCAGAACTTTACAGCATTTAGAAATGGATATTAAAAATCAGGTTTTCAACGTGGTTTGATAAATTAGCGAAAAGATGGCGTAAAAGCACGTTAGATAAAAAGCATACATTTTAGGATTTTAGAATTTGTGTTTTGTTACAGAAAACTGTAATCTGTGGTTTTGTTTACAAAGAAAGTGTATTATTTTGGGGTAGTAAGGACTTATTTTAATAAAAATAAACATGCCAAAACGGCTATGAATGTGGAATATTTGATAAACAATTTTAGCTCATTAAGTATTGAGCAAAAAATTGAAATTAAAATTGAGGGAAGACCTAAACCCGAAATTAACTTGACACAGATCACAAAGTGTAGATCTAGGGACTTTATTGTTATTGATAAGTTTGCTGGAAATAAAACCAGAAGATTGAACTTTACTTTTAAACAATGTACCCGCTAATGAAAAATAAATTGGCCTTTTTTTATTTTTTTTATCTTATTTCATTTTCAATAAAATAAGTAGGTAATCATACATTTTTAAAATATTTACTAAAAATTATTGACCAAATTTGGGCGTGGTCTTAAAAATTTTTCGCCTGCGGCGCGTTTTGTCCGCAGCCGGCTTTTCGTGCATCCCAAGATAACAAGTAAGTGCCCCCCCTGTCAATTTTTTCTGAATCCGCCACTGTTCCTCACATTATTATTAGAATTAGCCTTTTACGTATATTTCATTGTTACCTTTTACTGCACCGTTACCATGGTAACTACGAAAAAATTGTTGACAAAATTTGTAAAGGATAATACAGAAATTATAAAATAGTTATTTTCCTAACAAGTGCGCAAAGTGATACTTTTCCGCACGCAAGTACAGTTGGACGAACGACGCGAAGCGGAGTTCGGATAAGTTCTTGCGTGCGGAAAAGCACTTTGCGCACTTGTTAGGAACAACATTTTTCCTACGAGCTTCATATCAGATAACAACAAAAATAAAAATATGATAATTTATTTAATAATTTTTAATTCGACTTTAAAGAAAGAACTATAATATACTTACAACTAAAAATTACATAACAAAAAAAAATAATAGAAAATTAAAAAATTACATAACAATAAAAAAAATAATAGGAAACTTAATTATTTGTTTATAACATTTATATTTATCGTCAGAGCTGCTCATTTTAACAGTGTTTATATATATTCCCTACCAAGGAGATTTTTGAATAGTTTTACTTTTCCGCACCCAGTGCGGATAAAAGTCTTATCCGCACTAGTGCGGAAAAGTGTAACTTTGCACACAAAAATGCGTGCGCAAAGTACTACTTTGCGCACGCTCGTAGGAAAAGTTATTTTCTCATCTATACCCCTTGGCGGTAGTATTAAAAACTTCAAAATATTTGGTAGGTGGTAAATCGTGTCCAACAAAATATATTCCAGTGAATTTTTTGCTTAAATTTCTTGATACATTTTTAACCCCAATACCCCAAAGATGTAGCATGTAAGGTTTTGAAAATACAGCCACTCACTACGATTAAGGGATTACCCTGTATAAAACAAAGCAAAAATAAGCAACAAAGTGTAAAACTTACCACGACTGAACAGTAAAATGCCAATTTTTAATTTCAATTCTCTTAATAAAAAAAATTGAAGTGCAATACCTGAATGGTTGAACAAATCCGACAAATAGTCCATATATTTTTATTAACAATATAATAAAATGAAATGGATGTAGTGTACGAATAGGTTTGATTGAATGGCATATAGCTTAGAGCAAACAATAAGGTCATAAAAACGTCAATAAAAATTACCGAGAATACGACGTTGAAATGTTTTTCTTTTATATCGAAACTCGAACGTAATAAATGATGGAGCATAAATATAACGTATTTGCTAAGAAAAAAAATGATTTGGGACCGGGGCCGGTTGTCACATTTTTTCTTTTCGTATATTGTAACAGTATACAGGGTGTCCGGGAAAATGTGGAAAATCTCCCGGATATGAAAACACGTAAAAAGAATACTACAAGTTCGTATAAACTTCTTTCGTATCGGCCTCCTCTTCGGAGATAGGGGCTCCCAAAGAGCTCCCATGGAATTAAGTTTTTGACACATAATTATTAAACCAACAGGTAGGTATTTCAATTTTTTTTTCATATGATGTATACCAGGTAAGACCCTTCAAATTACTATCCCAGAAAGTGTTGCGAATTACTCACAGCTGCAGGGACTGACTAGCTGTGACACTAATGTGCCCATTTTTTTTACGCCCTGTATGATAACAATTCTGGACAACGTTTTTTACATACCTATAACTATTGGCTAAAAACTAAGTACTCTTCATTCTTGTAGCTAATCCTAACCGTTTTCGGAAAAACGTCATTTTATTACGATCATGTATTAATATTAAGCAGTTAAAAGTGAACCTTTATAATTTATAGGAACAAAAATGTAGGTATCTTTTATTGAAATACGCTAAATATACATGATGCAAATATGTTAAAAATGACGTTTTTCGAAAACGGTTAGGATTAGCGACATAAATAAAGAGTAGGTACCAACCTACTGAATTTTTAGTCAATAGTTAAAGGTATGTCAAAAACGTTGTCCAAAGTTTTTATCATACAGGGCTTAAAAAAATGGGCACATTAGTGTCACAGCTAGTCCGTTCCTGCAGCTGTGAGTAATTCGCTACACTTTCTGGGATAGTAATTTGAAGGGTCTTACCTGGTAGGTATAGATCATATGAAAAAAAATTGAATATACCTGTTGGTTTAATAATTATATGTCAAAAACTTAATTCCATGGGAGCTTTTTGGGAGCCCATATCTCCGAAGAGGAGGCCGATACGAAAGAAGTTTAAATGAACTTGTAGTATTCTTTTCACGTGTTTTTTTCATATCCGGGAGATTTTCCACATTTTCCCGGACACCCTGTATAATTCTCGTCTCTTAGAAATCTAAACTATTGTGCATAATATCGTCGCCTTTCTGACTAAGTGTCGTAACCAACAAAACTTCAGGAATTGAGTTACGTCGGCTACCAGTTCGTCTTATGAGATACGATATTCTGACAAAATGTCGTAACCGTATCTTGTATACTTTTAAAGATATTTGAAAAATAACAATGGTCGTATTCGACATATTGCCTAAAATTAATCTTACTATTAGTCGTAAGGTGGTTTACATCAGTTTGTTCGAATTTACTCCTGTATATAAAGTACTTAAACAGTTCTTACTTACAGTCGCAAGTGACATTCACGACGCTTTGTGCGAAATGTTATGTTATTATAGTTATTGTTCTTTCTTAAATATATAAGTCTGTTAAGTATTTATACCTAACTTGTGTTAAGTATTCTAGAAATAACTTGTTCTGGTGAAATTTCTAAGCTATATTTAGTTGTTTGTAGATTTAAAATAAGTTTATGTATTATGTATTGTGAATAAAACAAGAGTAGATAGATAGTTATTTTTTAATGAATCCGTAAATCTGTGTTCATTACATTGCTATGTCAGAATAATTCATAACAAGTTTAATATTTTTTTACTTTAGTAGAAGTTTTATTTTAATAAGATGTAAAGTTAAATTAATAAAGAAGCGAGTAAAGAAGTAATAGTGTGCTTTTCGTCTTCCTGGAAATATATTTTTAGAATTAAATTTGCATCGCAAAGGTAGCATTTTTCCACAGTAATACTGAAAGTATTAGATATCCTGACGGATAAAAAAACAATTGATCTATTTAGTTGATTACTAAAATATTGACCAAAAATGAATTTATTACAAAATACTAAATTTCTGAAGTTTATAAGAATTGTGGAAAAATCACTGAAAAACTGTAAAATAAGTCTAAAACTGTTGCGTGACTAGTAGACGTCCATTACTTGGTTGTGGAAAGTATTGAAAGTCTACTAGTTTAAAAAATACGTCAATTTCTGGACATAAATTACTATTTCTTCACTATATTTTAACAGCCGTAACTAAATACAATCTGTTTTTAAAATCTCACAAAACGTCGTAATTCCATTTTTTCTTAAAATTAACCTCAAAAATAATGTTTTTTTTCGCTGAATTGAGTTTAATATAACAAAAGAACATATTTTCTGCTTGAATAAATAATAAAAATATTTATTTTGAATGCGCTAAGGTCATCATCTTCTGAATACTGACTGTCATTTTGGTTTTTTGCTTCTCCTGTAAAATTTACTAAATGTTGGTTACGACACTTAGTCGGGAGGGCGACGATATGTGTGGTCTAATTAGTTTAGTAGGATACTTCCCAACTAGAATTTTTACGTCGCGCCAACGATATAATTTTTCAACTCACGTTGGAAACTTACGTAGGTGTGACCTCGAGACTCCCAGAATTTGCAACAATTCGGTTAACAAATTTACAGTTGTAAGGAAGTTAGTATGACATCTGCACATTATAGTAACGGATTGCCGTAAAGACTGACATCATGAGGCGACCTCTGTGCGACTACTTTTCGCATCACAAATACTACATCAGCATTTTTAGGTTAGATTACTACATTTAAACGACGTACGTAAGAGATAATGACTATTCGCGACCCTAATTCGAAAGAAACTCAGTGACTTTTACACGACGTAGTATAGACGATAAATATTAACTTGATGTTAGTGATGGGCAATTTTAATCGATGTTTTTCAAACGTGGATATTAAGGGTCACAAACATCGAAGATTAACCAATGAAACCGTTGCCAGCGCCAGATTTATGGCGGTGGTCCGTGTCACAGCATTATTGACTAAAATAAAAGCACGGCGGTGATACAGCGCAAGTAGCTTTGGTAAATTACCAACTTTTCTACCTCAGAAATCGATCATTTTTTTCAACGATGCTTTAACAACGATGTTTTAACAACGATGTTTTGTTGACGTCGTGAGATCTTATAGTAGGTACGCCACCTGATTTCTGATTCGAGAAAGTGCCAATGAAGTTATGTTACATTTGTTGTCACAAAAATCTAAGGAAATATATGAAAGAACTTATAAAAAAAATTATGGATTACCGGCAAGAAAAAAGTATACAGTCGTTCTCGGAAAACGTTTTATTAGTGTATATGGCGGATTTATCGAAAACTGCGAAGTCTACTTTGTGGTCGCAGTATTCCATGCTACGTGCAATGGTAAATCTTAAACACAACATTGATATATCAAAGTACATGAGATTACGAGCATTATTGAAACGAAAAAGTGTTGGTTATTGTCCAAAGAAATCAGAGACCCTAACTAAAGAAGAGATTTAAAAATTCCTTTGCCATGCTCCAAATGACAAATACTTAATGTTGAAGGTAAATATAACTATATAATTTTATTTAAAATTTCTTACTAACAATTTTCTTAATTATAGGTTGCTTTTATTTTCGGAATCGCGGGCGCATGTCGTCCAGAAGAACTGGCTCATATGAAAATTGATGGCATACAAGATTTGGGAACGGCTTTGTTAATAAAAATTCACTATAATAAATCAAACAAACCGAGATCATTTACGGTGACAGGAGAATATCTAAAGTAATATAGAAATTATATGGCTTTACGTCCAACAAATATGAGTGATGTGCGATTTTTTGTGTCTAATCGCAATGGGAAATGCTATAAGCAAGTTGTCGGTAGGTATACACAAATTTGGCTCCATACCTCAGAAAATAGCGTCTTACCTAAAACTGCCGAATGCCAGGGAATTCACGGGACATTGTTTCCGAAGAACATCGGCCACATTGCTTGTAGATGCGGGAGCAGACATAACTTCTCTAAAACGGCATGGAGGCTGGAAGTCTTCTGGAGTAGCCAAGGGCTACATAGATGATTCCTTAAGCAATAAGTTAGAGCTGACCAAGAAAATATTCAACATTCCACAATCTGAACTGCAATCAGTACCGACTCAGGTCTTGTATAATCCGTCTTCCAATCGAGTTCAACATTGGAGAATAATATCATAACGAAGAACAAAAATAATAACACATCCTCAAAACCAAAGAACCCCGCACTTCTCTTATGGAAAATGGCCTTCGGTTAAATTTTCTAAATTTTTAGTATGTTGTAGAGAATGCCATTCTGATCAAAAGGCCACAACAAAATGAAGAATGAATGCCATTCTGATCAAAAGGCCACAACAAAATCTGCGGACCAGTTTTTGAGATACAGGGTGTCCAAGTTGCAAAATATGAATTTTCAATACATTATATTTTCGTAGTTTATAATATTAATTAGTTTTGTTTTTTTGTATTTTTGTTGGCCCTGTCATAGATAGGATAGAATACTATAAAAATAGTTTAAATTTTTTTATTATATACCGGGTGAGTGACGAAAATTATTTAATATTTTTTGTTAATCATTGTAATTTCGGCATTAAGTTAAATGTTAACAAAGTAATATTGTAGATGACATAAGCTTGGAGCAAGCTATGAGAATTTATATTTTTTATATTTATACAGGGTAACTCAAAAAAGTTAATATTTTTTTTATTAGTTTTGAAAGAAATTTTGTAGATATTTCTTTATATACTACTTGTCGCTTATCGTATGCTTCCAAATATATATAATTATCAAGGTTATACAGGGTGTTTCCGATGATAAGCGAGGGAAAAATAACATAAAAATGCATGTATTTATAAATCACCCGGTATATTAAAAACGGATCGGTTAAATTTCGTTATTTTTAATATTTTTTGCTTGAAGTGTCTTACTAACTTGTTTGCTATTGATTTTCCTTTACCTATGACCAGTTCTGGAAATATACAGCGTCAAACAGACTCCAAAACTCAAAAAATAAGCAAAAAAAATAACAATTTGTTTTGTAATTTCAATAAAATTTGTTATGTCAGTTTATTATATGGTTAAAAATAAATATATTTAATGCTATACAGGGTGTTTCGAATAATTGGGGTATTCTAACACTGCATTATGCAAATAAGAAATATATATAAATAGTATAAACAAGAAAAGTCTTAATACAAAGAATTAATTTTATCCAAAAATAATAAGTAGGCCTTGAGAAAACGTAATAGCTGCCATATACAAAGTAATAAAATTTTGACCTTTGAATATTTTCATTATTATTACATATTAAACATATCATACCTCCAACCGGAGATGCTACGTTGAGACCGATACAATTAGGATTATTCTCAAGAGTTCTTAAATCCTTTAATATTCCCTGGTGACAAGTGAAGCACATTCTGGTACCTTCCACAATTTCTAAAGGCGGCCTTCCCATAACTTCTCTCCGTATGACGGCTTGATCTTGTTTCTCCATATTATCTCCGTGAATTCTTATCATTTGTCGAACGTTAAAAGTCTTGTCACACACGTAGCACATTACTCGATTAACAAGTGCCATATTATTCAATAAATAAATACAAAATAACTTTTTAAAAAGTAGGTAACATGTAACTGCTAACTTGCAAAAACCCATAGAATGATCTGTCAACATTTTATTACTTTGTATGTGGCAGCTATTACGTTTTCTCAAGGCCTACTTATTATTTTTGGATAAAATTAATTCTTTGTATTAAGACTTTTCTTGTTTATACTATTTATATATATTTCTTATTTGCATAATGCAGTGTTAGAATACCCTAATTATTCGAAACACCCTGTATAGCATTAAATATATTTATTTTTAACCATATAATAAACTGACATAACAAATTTTATTGAAATTACAAAACAAATTGTTATTTTATTTGCTTATTTTTTGAGTTTTTGAGTCTGTTTGACGCTGTATATTTCCAGAACTGGTCATAGGAAAAGGAAAATCAATAGCAAACAAGTTAGTAAGACACTTCAAGCAAAAAATATTAAAAAATAACGAAATTTAACCGATCCGTTTTTAATATACCGGGTGATTTATAAATACATGCATTTTTATGTTATTTTTCCCTCGCTTATCATCGGAACCCTGTATAACCTTGATAATTATATATATTTGGAAGCATACGATAAGCGACAAGTAGTATATAAAGAAATATCTACAAAATTTCTTTCAAAACTAATAAAAAAAATATTAACTTTTTTGAGTTACCCTGTATAAATATAAAAAATATAAATTCTCATAGCTTGCTCCAAGCTTATGTCATCTACAATATTACTTTGTTAACATTTAACTTAATGCCGAAATTACAATGATTAACAAAAAATATTAAATAATTTTCGTTACTCACCCGGTATATAATAAAAAAATTTAAACTATTTTTATAGTATTCTATCCTATCTATGACAGGGCCAACAAAAATACAAAAAAACAAAACTAATTAATATTATAAACTAGGAAAATATAATGTATTGAAAATTCATATTTTGCAACTTGGACACCCTGTATCTCAAAAACTGGTCCGCAGATTTTGTTGTGGCCATGAACACTATTGATCAGAATGGCATTCTCTACAACATACTAAAAATTTAGAAAATTTAACCGAAGGCCATTTTCCATAAGAGAAGTGCGGGGTTCTTTACAGCACCCTGTTCTTGTTCAAAATTGTTCCAATTGTACATTTAATATAAATATT
Source organism: Polydrusus pterygomalis (assembly GCA_963969555.1). Lineage (NCBI taxonomy): Eukaryota > Metazoa > Arthropoda > Insecta > Coleoptera > Curculionidae > Polydrusus > Polydrusus pterygomalis. Next base: position 41,192,571 of record OZ018381.1, on the reverse strand, counting down.
TTAAATAATTGAAAATAAAATAAACAGTTTGTTGAAAAAATGTTAGCGTCCGAAAAATATTTTTCTGGGACGAAAAGTGTTACCTAGCTACCAGCGCAATAGTCAATACCTTATTGAAAAGGTTACCTTTTGGTACAAATATCTTATCTATAAAACGTAATTTTTTGACACAATCGGATAAAAAAGGCTATTCCAAGCTTCCAATTTATTCAAATTTGATGTGACGAATTCCTTGAAAATATCATTTTTTTCAAATGAAAAGATGCGCCTATGTCTTTACGAGTACAATACCTACCAAATTTACAATTTTGGGTGTGCCCCTCGTTTTACCTTCCAAGACCTGGCTTAACACTTTCCGTACGGCTTTCCTGCCGTCTCGTGTCTCACTGCATAAATCGAGATCTTTTATCTCTCTCTACATTAGAATCTCAAGTACACTTTAAATTTTGTAGTATTGTTTTGCAGTCCCGCACAGCGGTGTTCGGAACCTCTCATTGTAATAGACATTAAGAGGTCTCTGGAGTTTGAACTTTGCTTGGGTTTTATTTATTTCGGATAAATGATCTTATTTAGTACCTATGTAGCTATTATCAAATGAGAGGAGTAATCAATGCAAACTATCTTAAAGTGTCAATTAAATTTCGATATATCATTATTTTTGCGACGTTTTTATATCCATCCATCAAATTTGTAATTTTCGGTAAAAACCCGATGTTATTGGCTAATAGACTTTTTCTGCAGAAAATTTAGAGGTTTTGAAGTATTTTACTACTATTTTTACTAAATCATCTCTCAACATCCAAATTAAGGACAAATAAAAGTTCTCAACCTATACTAACGTATGTCCTAAAAGTTTTGGCACAAAATATTTATCGGATTTTTTTTTTAATGAAGAAATTTATTTGAACACTAACTAGTAATCATAAATTACAACTCAATACTTAACTAAACTATACTATCGAATTATGTGGAGTGGCCCATTCTGCTCTACCAGACGAAAATTTCTTCGAATGTCTCTCATGAGGCCCTGGACGGAATTCAGATCAATTTCTCTTAGTTTTTCGTAAATTCGCCGGCGCTGGGCTTCCCAGCCTCCATGATAAACCTTCCTAGACAGTAAAGCCCAAAAATCCTCTATTGGGCGAGCCTGCGGCAAGTTTGAAGGATTATCGTTTTTGGGAACAAAAGGTATTTGGTATTGTCGAAGCCAGTTTTGGGTATCTCTTGAGTAATGACATGATGCTAGGTCTGGCCAAAACATGATATCGTCATTAGCATGATGTTCGTGGACAAATTGAAGTAATTTGGACAGGCAATTATCAATATAGCTCTGACTATTCAAAGCTTCACCCCTCACTCTTCCTACAAAAGGTGTGCCAAAACTTTTAGGACATACGTTAGTAGACACAAAACACAAAATAATGTTGTATGATAGAATTTAACTACCACAATATACTTTTTTAAATAGGACATCTTTTATTTTATAAATATTATATACATATTTTTGAATTCTATGGATCGAACGAAGTAAAGTTATTATGATATTACCTATAGATACCTAAATCCTACACTAAGAGAAAACTTTATTAGCAAGAAATACATTTCGCTGAAAGTTACCTATTTCAGCGAGCTCTATATAGTCTATCCCTTACTACAACGGAACAGAGAGGGATGAACTAACTTAAAACAATGTCTTCTCCGCGTGGTTCAAGTTGAACGGAGTAATTTAAAACATATCATTTGACTGTCGTTGTTGGTGGGTGATTAATGTCTGATGGTGTGGTGTACTTTTAGTGCAAGTGCGAGAACCTAACTTTGTCTTTTGTGATATAAGTGTTGTGTTGATGAACAACGAATGTGTTGAATAATAAAGTCTATAAAAACATGTTACGCTATAAAACGGTGTATCTCCTCTAATAACAGAGATAATGAAGTAAACCAAAAAAGTTAATATTGGGGAAAGATGGACCTACAGTCTAATTTAAACTGCAGTATGTTTTGGTTGCTAGTATACTCCACAAGCTGATACGAATTTTCGGAAAAAAACATAACATTTTATTACCCCCGGTATAAATCGAAAATGAATTTTTTATCATTTTAAAACGTAATATTTTAATATTAGTGGCCCTTTATTTGCGCACCTCTTCCTCCATGCATCTAATTAAAAAAGATGATACTGGAGTTAAAGATTAAAGACTAAAATTGAAAACAAACATCTGTTGTGAAACCAACGCCAACGTACCGTACTAATATTTCTTGAAAGCTTTCCCTTATACCAATTTCTAACTAATTCATTGTACAGGCCCCACACATTTTGGTCTATTATTGTACGGTATGGCGCTAAGTGTATTGTGAAAGCAGTGGCGTAGTGAGTAAATACGTGTTTCGGTCTTACATTATGGGGATTATTGTTTTCTTTTAGACAATGCTTTTCTCGTTTTAAATTATCAATTATTATTATCTGATGATATAAACAACAAAATTTTAAAAGCTATTTCGTATAACATTTCCTTAATATTTAGTTATCTTTTTAATATGTGCCTTACTCAAGGAACTTTTCCAAAAATGTTAAAAACATCTACAATTATTCATATTTATAAATCTGTAGATAAAACACTATGACCTTGTAGACCATATTTTTTAAGAAATACAATAGGAACACCTTTAGCATCTTCTTCGATTTACAAAAAGCATTTGATACCATATCACACATCAAACTTTTATCTAAACTAGAATCTAATATAGTAAGAGGCATTGCGTATAACTTGTTTAAAAGCTATCAGATGGAACGTCGTTTTTGGCAAAACTGATGTAATTAGATAAACTTTGCATCAAACATTACATACTGATCAATAACAATTTCAGTTTTTAAAGCAAAATAAATAATTGGAGACAAAATACTTACACAAAATTGCATTAAGATTACAAATGAAGTAAAGGCAAATGGTTTTACAGCGATGTATAAAAGTTAATCTACGAGGGTTGATCACAATTTTCAAGAACCTGGCAAAAAATAAAAATTGTATTAGACTGTCAAAATTTCGTACAGAGGCTAAAAATGCCTAAATAAACAACTTTCTCGAATAAAGTTTTTCGATATTTTGATAAATAAATGCATTTTTGAACCTATTTTATTAAAAATGTCAAATTTGACAGGTAACGCAAGTCGTGCAGCTGCTTCAGTATACGTCATTTTTGATTTTTAGGTATGCAAAAACTAACTGCTTTTTCAATTTTTACCTATACCTAATAATAAAAAATCCCATTTGATGAGGACTTTCTTGCGGACACTGTATGGGATTTTTTTTTATTAATAACTTTATTCGAAATTTGACTTTGGCGTCAAATTCTGCTTCGATCGAGATGAAAATTAAGCAAAAAATAGTAGTCACGTGATTCGCATTATCTGTCAAATTTTAATTTTTTCCAAAAATTAATTCAAAAGTGGGGTTATTTCTGAAAGTATCGAAAAAGTTTTTATAAATGCAGTTTCTAGCCCACATGCAAAATTTTAGCTGCATAAGATAATTTTGATTTTTTACCCATATTTTGTAAATTGCACTACTTTTGCAAAATAAGACTCAACGCAACCTACATAAAACTTCTCAGTTTTGACAATGCTTCATTTCTGATACATTTTCTTTAAACTAGCGCCATATTAAACGTGTGTTTTTCTACAAAATCAAAATTGGGCTATTAAAATTTGGTCGCATCTGATGCAAAGTTTGTTTTTTTTGACCCTGTATAAGGTAACTTCATAAAATAAGTATTTTGGAAAACGTATTTTGTGTCTGAAAGTAATACACCTTATTATTAAGAAAAAAAAAGAATCACAGTCATCAGTAAAGTGTTCATTAAGTGGAAAATAAAATTTAGTGGTAGGTAAAAAATCAAAATTATCTTATGCAGCTTAAATTTTGCCTATGGGCTAGAAACTGCATTTAAAAAAACCTTTTCCAATAACTTTTTTCGATACTTTTGAATTATTTTTTTGGAAAAAATTTAATTTTAACAGATAAAGCGAATCACGTGACTACTCTTTTTTTGCTTAATTTTAATCTCGATCGAAGCAGAACTTGATGCCAAAGTCAAATTTCGAATAAAGCTATTAATAAAAAAAAAATCGGAGTATAATGTATCAATATATCTTTGTACGCCACTGTAGTCACTGTGCAAGAAAACAACCCTCTATCTGTCCTTTTCTAAGGGTGATTGTCGAATGAAGTAAACATCCGCTGTTCTCTTTAAATATCGCACTTTCGCACCCTACGACATTAGGACGTTTTCACAACGACCATTTGAAATGTTTAATGTCTTTAAGAAGAACTGGCTTGTTATTTATTTATTTGGTAGAAAGAAATACTATTATTTGGCTAGTTGAAGACATCTTCCAAGTAGTGGTATTATTAGAAACATGTTTTATTTAGCAAAAAGCGACAATTAAATATTTTTTAATACATTTGTTTAACACGTTTTTATAGATTTATTTTTAAATTTTAAAACGCAACCATCTTTTAACAAAAAACAGACAGAAAAGTTAAACAATGTGCAAATTGTATCAAATATTACGGATCATTTTGTTTTTAATTAAATGTAATTTTAAAGTTGTTTAAATAGTTTTAATGATATTTGAGATTTAATAGAATTTTCAAAATTATTACTTGTTTTATAATAATTATGATGGTCATAATTAAAAGTACAATAAATTTTTAAACAATGAGGCAATAAATTATTTTTAATTTTATGTATTAAGATATATACTAAATAAAAAATTAAATTTCTGACATTCAACCAATCTAAATTTTTTAACATAAAATTTATTTTTGTATATTTGTCACGATTTAAAATAATCCGTTCTGCCTTACTTTGTAAAATTTGTAATTAGTTCAATATTTCCTCACTAGCACAATATAAAATGGAAGAACAATAAAGAAAATGTGGTAATATAACAGTATTAAATTATTAAATACAGTTTTTTTTAGAAAACAAACTTAAATTAGAACTGATTCTTTTAATAACCTACTTTTCCGGCAATCTTCGATATGATACTTTCAAAATAATTTTAAAAATTTGATTTTGAATCAATGATTATCCCTAAATATTTAAAGCTGTTGACTAATTCCAATTTTTCACCATCAATTACAACATTTATATTTTGACAATTTAAATTATTACCCATAACCATGCATTTAGTTTTTGAAATATTTAATTTTAATTTATTTACTTTTAGCCAATTTAATAATATATTTATCTCAAAATTTAGAGTATTTAGACCATCAAAAAGATTTAAAACATTAATGTAAATTAAACTGAAACTTACACATTTTTAAAACTAAAGGCATATCGTTGACGTATAAAATAAATAATATTGGACCTAGTATACTTCCTTGAGGAACTCCAATATTATTTATTTTCTTATTTGAATATGTTTTTGATATTTTCGTTTTTTGTGACCTGTTACTTAAATCATTTTTAAACCATTTATAAACGTTTCCGCGAATACCATACTGATACAATTTACATAATAATCTAGCCCTGTCAATTGTTTCGAATGTCTGCTTAAAATCCAAAAATACAGCTATAACATTTTCCCCTTGATCAATGCTTCTCTTCCACGTCTCAATCACCTGTTTATACAATGCAATTAGGTATATTACATACCTACAATAAAGATCTTTAGTATTAGTATTATAATAATTATTAAAAAAAAAAACTTATGTTAAATCTTTTTGTTCCTACTCTATCCGTTTCTGAGAAAGAAAATTGTTTTTTTCAAATTTTGGTGTTTAACCAAAATATTATAAAGTAGGCATATTCTGTGTAAAAAGCTTCTATGACAAGGTGTTTACAGATTTAAAAAATATTGGGAAATAACATAGCAACAACCAATCTAAGGAAAGGCGGCATTTCAGTTTATTCATGTCAAAAACCAAAAGAACCAGAATCGATCTGCAAGCGCCAATAAACTGCTAACATAATTACCTAAAACAAACCGGTGTATTTAGGAGGGGGTTAATTTTTGTGATTTTACCTTCCAGAGAATTCGTTTTAAATAAAAATTTCATAAAACTTTAATTTGTTGTCCAAAAAAATATGAGATACAAAACACATTCCTAATATACAGGGTGTTTCTATAAAAAGTCGCAGGCCCCTTATTTCGAAAACTAAAAGTGGCATGTAAATTCTGTAAACGCCAGTTTTTAGGCTCTATGATTGGCTTTACAACTGTGTAAAAAAATGTGTTTGAATAATACAATATATAGGTGGCGCCACGGTGCAAAGAATTTTTTCGATGACAGGAACTTTTAAATGTTGTGGTTCTTAAAGATAATGCATTTTTGATAAAATTATCTCGCATAAAAATTTTTAATAAATCCAACATGAACGGATATATTTGGGGCTAAGTTTTTTTTTTATAATTTTAACGAGAATTTTAATTATAAATATTTTTAATATCCTTTAGCAGATTTTAATTTAATTTTGATAATGATAATTTTAGTGATTAAACGCTCTTGTAGCGCTAAATTATTACGTCCAGGGACGTCTCAGGGGGCGCCTTAACAAATAATATTGGCAAAAAGTAAGACGCCACTGAGTTTTTGGTAATTTTAATTTTTTTTTCCGATTAAGCAACTAAAAATATACTTTTCTTGCCTGTTAAATTGTTTTCATATCTTGCTTCGTTTTCGAGAAATAGTTAGTTTTTGGTATTGTTCTAATTTTCACTAATAATTTTGTATAATTTCTCATCAGTTCTTTCATAAAATTTAAAATATCTTTTAATTTTACTTTATTATGCTTTAATGTTTTAACTTTCCTTTTAAACAACAAAAAATACAACGTATCAATTATTTAATGAATTTTGTTTTCCAGAGATTGCAATAAAATTGTTTTTATTTTTATTTCTCGAAAACAAGGCAAGATATAAAAACAATTTAATAGACAAGAAAATGATATTTTTAGTTGCTTAATCCGAAAAAAATATAAAAATTACCAAAAACTCAGTGGCGTCTTATTTTTTGCCAATATTAATTGTTAAAGCGCCCCCTGAGACGTCACTGGACGTAATAATTTACCGCTACACGAGCGTTTCATCACTAAAATTATCATTACCAAAATTAAATTAAAATCTACTTAAGGATATTAAAATTAAAATTATTTTTAAAAAAACTTAACCCCAAATATCTCCGTTCATGTTGGATTTATCAAACATTTTTATGGAACATAATTTGATCAAAAATTAATTATCTTTAAGAACCACAACATTTAAAAGTTCCTATCATCGAAAAAATTCTTTGCACCTACATCTTGTATTATTCAAACACATTTTTTACACAGTTGTGAAGCCAATCATAGAGCCTAAAAACGGGCGTTTACAGAATTTACATGTCACATGTCACTTTTAGTTTTCGAAATAATTGATCTGGGAGTTTTTATTGAAACACTCTGTATAATAACTATACAATTTTATGAAATCATATTTTTTTATTATTCCTTAAAGTACAGTACGGGACATACCTACTAAAATGTTAGTATTTTATTTTTAGAAATCATAGATCATGGATATATTATTTATATTATAAGTATAAGAACGTTGTTTGAAAAAAAACTGACAATAGTGAAAAATCTCAATACAGTCGATTTTAAAAATTTTGCTCTAAATTATTGACCAAATTTGGTAAAATTAGGATGTATAGTTAAAAAAAAATGTTCGGGCTTTTCGCCTACTCACACTGACAAGGGTGCCCCGAAAAGTTTTTGCTTGCTCAGGGGGGGGGGGCAATTGCCCCCATTGCCCCCCCCTGTATCCGCGCCTGTCTCTTATAGGACCTGAGATCGCAATACTCTAATTTCGGGCACCCTATATATTAAAAATATATATTTTTATTACGATTTTAATTTTGGTGACTACATCTGCACAAACGAGCTTTTACAACTGCACATTTTATTTTACAACTGCTCATTTTTTGATAAACTACACGGTTAAAAGAAAACGCTGCCAAGCTCATCATTAAAATGCAGCTCAATAACAATAAATTTTATCTTGGCATATTAATTATTTAATACGAATTTCAGAGAGTCATTGTTTTTATTAGAAATTCGTTTTAATGACTCTAAGGTTTACGATTTCCAATTTTCTATATAATTACCACTTTATCAATGAATAAAAGGAGTTAATGAGTCTTTGACAACTCTGAAAAGACTCTGTGGAGGAGGTATCAGCACGAAACGACTAAAGAGGTTATAATGAATTAACGATTGACTGTAATGTAAACAAGTTTTCTTTGGTGACAATAATAATTTTATTATATGACTAAACAAAATTATCAATTTAAAATATGGTAGATATATCCAAATACATAGGAATGATGCTAACAGGAAAATGCTGTTTTGAAGAGAGGAATAACCATTACTGTATCTGTCGTGCTCCTGAGAAAATACTATAAAGAAATTAGACAAAATAGTAAATCTACATTTTGAGAAATCCAATCCAAAAACTTTTTTTCCAAATCCCCTAGCCTAGAGAATGTATGACTGCTTAGAAATTATTAGGTATATCTTTTCTGGTTACCCTTGAAATTGCAATCTTTAGTTCTTCCAAATCTTGATAACCCACATATAAATAACACTTTTAATGTGAACCCACAGGAAAAAGTCGTTTGTTGATAGATCAGAAGACTTAATTAGCCAATTTGTGACGTAATTTATTCCTATTGTGCGTTCATCATAAACCTTTTGAACGTATTCCTTTACTTTTCTTGTGCTCTACCACAACCACCTTGAAAAGAAGCCATGAAGTGACATCGGGCAACGCCGCATCAGCTGGGAGTTGCGGATCCACAAGCTATTATTATGTTTTTTGTGTTTTTTGGCTATGTTACCATTATATTGATACTGATAAATGTACAAAAAAGTACTAAATAGTTTTGGATAACAAGAACAACTTACCTAATTATTAAATAATAGTAATATTGCGTTGAGAAGCTGTTTTTGTTTCACTACGAGTAGATTTATTTGATCGATCAAAAGTAATATTCTATTATACAAATTATTATCTTCTGCGTTTAAAAACAGGATTGACTATCGACTTCTAAAGTCTAAAAATTTAGTAGGCTTAAGGCTTTGTTTAAAAAATCTACGCTTGTCTTAAGAAAGTCACCTACTATATCTGGGTGACTTCGTTACTTTCACAATGTATGAATTGGTACCGAGACAATAAATTTTCCAGCTGAGACCACCAGCTTAGTTTCATTTCAAAGGGCAAAATCCATTTTAAATCATTGTAAGCCCATTAATTACTTTAAAAAAAAACCTTTATTACCTTCATATCAATGTCCACTAAAACCTGATTAACAATATTTATAAAGTCATTGGTCAAATCTAAACTATAAAAATATATAACACTCTCTTCACCTGCTTTTAAAACACTTTTATAGTTAGAGTAACATCCAGGAATACAGTAGGGGCTTGGCATGTTGATAAATAAACAAACTAAAAGAAAAAAATAGTCCTTACCTAAGTACCTAGGTATCTAGAGGTATCCTACCTACTTATGAACTATCTCTACTATAATAGTGATATTTTTAAACTAATTCACATATAGGTACCTTCAAGTTAAATAAACACGTCAATATTTAATAAACTAACTGTAGCCACAAAACAATAAAGTTTATCCCAAAGAGCTAACTAGAATACAAAAAACACAACTTTCAAATTAAAACAAATAAAATTCTGCCGCTATTTATAAGGCCCGTAAACAAAACGCCCTGGGCCGGCCAGGCTGTTGGATTTTTCACTTTATTAATGGTATTAGAGCAAGCAAGCGCCAAACATTTTCACGTCACTTAAATTTTCTATTAGATATCAATCGAAAACCGGATAAAAATATAAATTAATACGACACCTACACCTAGTTCGCGCGTAAATTACATACTAAACCATGGCTAACCTCAAAAAAGTCACGTGACACATGGATCTTCAAGCATTGTTGTCGATGTTTCTGTTTCACGGCTTCTTTCAAGGTGGTTGTGGCTCTACCATCGAGTAGGTACATCATTATTTTGCTCTAAGCCGTTGCGTTTTTTAATTACAATACCTTAAATTTTTTTACGAACAATATTTAGAGCTGTTGTTTTGCTTGCTAAATAACTTTTAATTGGTTTATTAGAATATTATAAAATTTGGTGTGCTAGTCCATCATACAAGCACCTTCGTAAAAGTCTAATAAAATTTTGATGTAAAATTAATAGGGGTGCCAATATTTGAGGGTAGCAGAATTTACATGGGATTTCCCATGGCCTAGCGGTGCACCATGCACCCGGTATATCTTGAACTATAAATTCTTTATTATGCTAGTGCAACCAATTCACAAATATCTCTATAAATTATAACTGTAAGCCAAGAGATAAGAGTTTCCGGTAAGATAAAATAAGAGCTAAATAAAATAATGAAACATCAAAAATCTTGCTTCTTGCTCAGTCTTAAAAGAGATATTGTAGGTTTAAGTTTACCCTGTTCACGCAGAGTTTTATGCTCGCAAATTTTTGTCGTTGAAGAATATTTTGTATAACGAATAATATTTGAGAAAATTAGAAAAAACAGAAAGGTCCTGGCTATATTTCCAATATAGACCAGGGTCGATAATTTTTGAAACCAAAAAAAATAATAGTAGGATGAAACTCATTGGAAAAGGAACAGAATATAACAAAAATGAAAGAAAAAATAATTTACGGGCGATCCGAGGTCGGGAAGTGGAAGGGGGTGAGTTTTTAAGGGTAGAAAACGATTTATCGCGATTTCCGGCAAAACTACAAGTCCTATGGAAAAACGTTAAATGGCAAAGTTGTATAGGTAATAAAAAGATCTACAACTTTTGTATTTACACTTTTTTCACATAACCTCAAAATTTATGTGAAAAATTCAAATAACCAAGTTTTTGATTTTTTATTTTTATCTTTTACAAAAAAAGTTTTTTTTAAGAAATTTGGTCTTTTTATGTCCCAAACATACTGTAATTTTTTTGATTTAAAATGTTTAATTTTTCACCTTATTTTGACTTAATATCGAAAAAGCACCCTAATTTTCAATCGAATATTCTCACGTCAAAATATCTGTTTTTTTAAAAAAGTCGGTGGGCTTTTTGTTCCTTAAAATCTCTACTTTCTGATGGTGTAAAAAAAATATACATTACTATGGTAAATGTTCTCAAAAAATGCAAAGAAACGAACGTCTTATTAAATATTAACTTTATTAACTTATTTGGTTGTTAATTATAGTAGTATATTTTGACTTGCAATTTTTAGTTTATCAATGTAACATAGAATCTTACGTTTTTCGAGTAATTAAAGTATAAATTTTAATAAATAGCTCAAAATGGTACATAATGATTTTAAAAAAAATTCGGATTCGAGTTTTTTTCGTTTCTTTGCATCTTTTGAGAACATTTACCATAGTAATGTATATTTTTTTTTACACCATCAAAAAGTAGAGATTTCAACGAACAAAAAGCCCACCGACTTTTTTTAACGTGAGAATTTTCGATTGAAAATTAGGGTGCTTTTTCGATATTAAGTCAAAATAAAGTAAAAAAATAAATATTTTAAATCAAAAAAATTACAGTGTGTCTGGGACATAAAAAGGTAAGTTTTCACCAAATTTCGTGAAAAAAAAAGTTTTTTGTAAAAGATAAAAATAAAAAACCAAAAACTTGGTTATTTGAATTTTTCACATAAATTTTGAGGTTATGTGAAAAAATTGTAAATACAAAAGTTGTAGATTTTTTTATTACCTACAACTGTGCCATTTAACGTTTTTCCATAGGACTTGTAGTTTTGCCAGAAATCGAGATAAATCGTTTTCTGCCCTTTCCACTTCCCGACCTCGGATCGCCCGTAAATTATTTTTCCTTTCATTTTTGTTATATTCTCTTCCTTTTCCAATGGGTTTCATCCTACTATTATTTTTTTTCACTTTTTACCATTTTCAAAGGCTTGAGCCCTGCATGGCAGACGTAAGTTGTTATAGTAGGTATTTTGGATATGTTATTTTGCGAAATTTTCTCTTTCATTTGATGAAAATAAGGTGTCTATTGCGATTACTTCTAGGTCGAACAGGATTTCTTATGACCTGAAGGGCTTATTTGTGTAGTAAATAAGACAGCTGTTAATGAAAACAAGTATTTATTGATTATCATCCCAGATAACATATCCAAAGCAATATCAATTCAATCTCTATTAGTCGTTTTTAAAAGGTAGTTCGCTTATGACTTGCTACGGCCCACTGCTGATCCGGGAACTTTAACGACGAAGCCAGATCAGCTGTTAATGTCAAATGTCGTTGTCTTCTGTCAAAACTCTTTGTTTTAAGAAAAAATTAACTCTATCAGTGGAGGAAGACTTAAATTGTCTCTTTTCTTTACTTTCTAATTTTATATTGTTTTTAAAGTTGAGTAAGCAGAATAAAATTTTATTTAAAAAAATACCAAATTTAATTTTAACGAGATTCTGAAAAACGTAACCTTATAATATAATATCCTATAAAGTTCCAGAATTTTCCCCTTCAAGTTTATCAATGAAAAATAATCCTATTTATTTATATTTTCTAATTTCTCCTTTTCCATTGTGCTCATGTACAAAGATTTCGAGATAAACAGAATCATGTCTTACACGTAATTTTATTTTTGTAAAAGCATGATTCACATCGAGCTGAATCACGATGGTGAATGGAACAACTTTTTTAATCGTTACTCTGTCAATTTATTACTTGTAATTTGTTGCTGCTTTGGTTTTATGCATGTTTTGGGATGGTAATTCTTTGTTGTGAAAATTGGTTTTAAATACAGGGTGATGTTATAAAAATGACGTCACTTAAACACGCAAATCCTGATATAAAAATAAATTTCAGACCCATTTTTAAATGTCGCTTTGTTATATAATGGGCGAGAAAATTTACCAATTGGCTTTTGAAATTTATAGCCAAAGCTGCAAGGGATGCAATCACAGAACTAAAAAAATAGGAAAATTTGCAGCATCATTCCAACTGACTGTATCTTCGTAGCGATCGTCGCCCGCAAACTTTGATAATAAATATACTTACCAGGAAAATGTGGAAAATCTCCCGGAAATGAAAAAAACACGTAAAAAGAATACTACAAGTTCATATAAACTTCTTTCGTATCTGCCTCCTCTTCGGAGATATGGGCTCCCAAAGAGCTCCCATGGAATTAAGTATTTGACATATATTTATTATTAAACCAACAGGTATATTTCAATTTTTTTTTCATATGATGTATTTCAGGTAAGACCCTTCAAATTACTATCCCAAAAAGTGTTGCTAATTACTCACAGCTGCAGGGACGGACTAGCTGTGACACTAATGTGCCCATTTTTTTTACGCCCTGTATGATAAAAACTTTGGGACAACGTTTTTTACATACCTTTAACTATTGACTAAAAATTAAGTATTCTTCATTCATGTCCTAATCCTAACCGTTTTCGAAAAAAATTCATTTTATTGCTATTGTGTATTTAGCGTATTTGCCGTATTTCGATAAAAGATACATCTTTGTTCCTATAATTAATTATAAATGTTCACTTTAACTGCTTAATATTAATACCTACATGATGGCAATAAAATGACGTTTTTCCGAAAACGGTTAGGATTAGCGACATGAATGAGGAGTACTTAATTTTTAGTCCATAGTTAAAGGTATGTAAAAATCGTTGTACAATGTTTTCATCATACAGGGGGTAAAAAAATGGGCACATTAGTGTCACAGCTAGTCCGTCCCTGCAGCTGTGAGTAATTCGCAACACTTTCTTGGATAGTAATTTGAAGGGTCTTACCTGGTATACATCATATGAAAAAAAAAATTGAAATATACCTGTTGGTTTAATATTTATGTGTCAAAAACTTAATTCCATGGGAGCTCTTTGGGAGCCGCTATCTCCGAAGGGGAGCCCGATACGAAAGAAATTTATATGAAGTTGTAGTATTCTTTTCACGTGTTTTTTTCATATCCGGGAGATTTCCCACATTTTCTCGGACACCATGTATAAGGCTATGTTACTTCGGGAAATCAAGTTCAGCAAGTTAAAATACCTATTGAGATTCTGTTGAAAAAAATATCCTCTGCCGCACTTTAATCACTATGAAAATAAGAAGTATAAGTACTTAGTTGCGTGGAGGTAAATAACTGCTGAAAACACAACTGAGGGCCTATTATCGAGTTGCTCAAAGATTTTAAACAATAATAAAACTAACCAGGTAATATTGACTGGTATTGTGTATAATATTGCAGTTATTATTTTAAAGACACAATAATTGCAAATGCATAAGCTAATCTTAATAAGCCTAAAGACTGTTCTCGTTACTTCATGTAGTTGCAAGGGCGTCCATAGGGGGGGGGGGGCAAAACGGGCACTTGCCCCCCCCTAAGCGTCCACATTACTATTTTATTGCATAATTCAGTATAAATCGAGGGGTAATTCACTGAGAAAAATTTGTACACCATTTTCCCTATTGCCGAATTTTCTTCGTATTTTCCTTGAATTTTCTGTATTTTCCTTGTATTTTCTTAATTTTTCTCGTATTTTCTGTATTTTCCTTGTATTTTCTTAATTTTTCTCGTATTTTCTGTATTTTCCAGGTATTTTCTTAATTTTTCTCGTATTTTCTGTATTTTCCTTGTATTTTCTCGTATTTTCTAGAACTTGTACACCATTTTCGCAAAAAAAAAAAATGGCTTTACTAAATTTTTTTTTAGAAGTCAAAGCAGCGTTGTTCCATAATCTTAAGTTGGTTATTCCCATCATTAAAACCGTCAAAAACCCGGCAGCGTTAACGACTTTACGTCATTGCCAAATTGATTGGCGCGCGTATTTTCCACATTTTCCTTATGTTGCCTGTATTTTTCTCGTATTTTCTTTGTATTTTCTTCGTATTTTCTGTATTTTCTGTATTTTCTGTATTTTCTTCGTATTTTCTGTATTTTCTTCGTATTTTCTGTATTTTCTTCGTATTTTCTGTATTTTCTTCGTATTTTCTGCATTTTCCTCTTATTTTCTGTATTTTCTTTTGTATTTTCTAGAAGTTGTACACCATTTTTGCCAGTGAATTACCCCTCGGTATAAATATATTTAAGCGCGGATCCAGGGGGGGGGGTCATGGGGGTCATGACCCCCCCAAAACAGAAAATAAATAAATGAATTTACTGTTTTGACTACCTCTGCAGCTTTTTCACAAGATTCATGACAACATTACTATACCATAAATTAGTTATATTTTTTCTTTTTTTGAATTCACTTTAACATTAATTTACATGCATATATTATCCTTTTTAATGTAAAGTTTATCATTGAAAATTTTCTCGCCTATAGCGCATTCTCTGTCAAATTTTGGGCGTGGTCGCAAAAATTTTTCGCCTGCGCTTTTTAACTTCATTTATATCATGATGACCCCCCCCCCCCCCCCCCCAAAGCAAAGTGCTGGATCCGCGCCTGTAAATATTGAATAGTACAGTGGTTAGTTAGTAGAGACCAACAAATCACTAAACTGATTATGATTATTTACAAAGAAATAAAGAAAATTTAATAAAAAAAGTAATCAACGAGTTTGGCAAGACGTCTAGGAATTTAACATTTTTATTTTATGATGAAAACTTATAAATTGTAATTTTGTGTTTATTTTTTACGAATTCTGTAGGTTCCGTTAGGCATAAGGTAAAAAAATATTGTTTTAAGTTTTTGCCCCCCCCCCCCCTGAAAAACGCCCTATGGACGCCCTTGTGTAGTTGCCTTAATATCAGTCTCCAGATGAAGTGCGTATTCTCGTACTAAACAAGCATTCATTAAATTTGGTGTCACTGGAAGGTTCATATATTGTTCGTCACATAATGAACTTTTAACAGATAGGTAGGTACACGGATTTATATTGGAAGAAATTATTTCCCAAAAATGGTTTATTTAGTATTCATAGTAGCATAAATTACTGAATAGTTCGACAATAACTGTTTAATATTTATGAAAAACACAGTTTAAGGATGTCTCTTTCAGTGACTTTAAAATAACATAGATCATATCTCCCACTTTGAAGAGACTCAATGACAACGAAGGGCGAAAAATTGGTTTATTTTACATTTAACCACAAAATACCAAGTCTTGTATATGAAATAATAAGATTATCATTTCAAAATCCAAGGCTATACCCTATACCTATTCTAAATTCATTAGAATCTAAAATTAGGGTAATAGCAAACATTATTCTTAATAGATCTGATTCTTCGCGGCCTCAATATTAGGAATTCAGTTTTAAACCTATAATTATTCTTTATTTAATATTAAAACATTTAACTGCACTTTTGAATACTAATCAAATATTCAAACATAAACTATACAGGGTTATGATACCGAAACGTATCAGCCTTTTATATAGAATACCGCCCACTTAATCAAGAATCGCTTGGACCAGTCGAATTTTTTTTTAAATGCATATTTTTTAGAAAAAGGATATTATACAGGGTGAATCATAAAACTGCTCCGTTGTCACTATATACAGTGTCACCAATAAAGTCCGCATCATATGGGATTTTTTTTTTATTAATAGCTTTATTCAAAATTTGACTTTGGCATCAAGTTCTGCTTCGATCGAGATGAAAATTAAGCAAAAAAATAGTAGTCACGTGATTCGCATTATCTGTCAAATTTTAATTTTTTTCAGAAAATTATTTAAAAGTGGGGTTATTTCTGAAAATATCGAAAAAAGTTATTAGAAAAAGTTTTTTTTTAATGCAGTTTCTAGCCCACATGCAAAATTTCAGCTGGATAAGATAGTTTTGATTTTTTACCTATATTTTGTAAATTGTACCACTTTTGCAAAATAAGACTCAACGCAACCTACAGTAAACTTCTTAGTTTTGACAATGCTTTATTTCAGATACATTTTCTTCAAAGTAGCGCCATATTAAATGTGTGTTTTTCTTCAAAATCAAAATTGGGCTATTAAAATTTGGTCGCATGTGATGCAAAGTTCATTTGTTTTTAACTCTGTATAAGGTAACTTCATAAAATAAGTATTTTTAAAAACGTAGTTTGTGTCCGAAAGTATGAAAATAAAAAATAAAATAAAGGGGTTTTAAATTAAATCGTTGAAAATAGATAAACTTTACGTTAAATTAAATTAAAATTTATTTTTTACTTAATGAACACTTTACCGATGACACTTTTTTGTCTTTATATTAAGGTGTACTACTTTCAGACACAAACTACGTTTTCAAAAATACTTATTTTATGAAGCTACCTTATACAGGGTCCATACCAAATAAACTTTGCATCACATGCGACCAAATTTTAATAGCCCAATTTTGATTTCATAGAAAAACACACATTTAATAGGGCGCTACTTTAAAGAAAATGTATCTGAAATAAATCATTGTCAAAACTAAGAAGTTTTATATAGGTTGCGTTGAGTATTATTTTGCAAAAGTGGTGCAATTTACAAAATATAGGTAAAAAATCAAAATTATCCCATCTAGCTGAAAATTTGCATGTGAGCTAGAAACTGCAATTAAAAAACTTTTTCTAATAACTTTTTTCGATATTTTCAGAAATAACCCTACTTTTGAATAATTTTTTGGAAAAAATTAAAATTTGACAGATAATGCGAATCACATGACTACTATTTTTTTGCTTAATTTTCATCTCGATCGAAGCAGAACTTGATGCCAAAGTCAAATTTCGAATAAACCTTATTAATAAAAAAAAATCCCATATGATGCGGACTTTACTGGTGACACTGTATTATGACATGACACACAATTCCATTATTTTCCTTAATATATTTTAATTTGATACACACTTCGTTAATTTAAACAGGGTGAGTCGGGAGGAATGGGCCAAACTCTAAGGTTGTAATCTATGCATCAAAATAATAAGAAAAAACTTAAATATTGTTATCCAATATTCATCAGCTATGGATAAAATTAACCATGATCTAGCAACAATCTCCACGGTTTCTAAGGCTCACGGATTGGTTCTTAATGAGGGCAAAACACTAATAGGGAAGGATAGAAGGGAGCTCCTTGACAACCCTGCTTTTAGGATCATACTTAACGGGGTTGCTTTACAACCAGTTAATACTTGTAAGAATCTAGGCTTGTATACACGGTGTCCCATATAAGAATGCACAGTACAGGGATCTCGTAAACCACAGGAGATACAGAGATGGTTAAATTAGAGAAAAGTTGCGCTTTGCTAAACCCTTCAAAGTCACGATTCGAAATCTAAAAAAATCCGATCACTTCCGAAGATAATTGGGAAAAACCGAATTTTCCCGATTTCGTTTTTATTTTTTTCTGACTCTATTTAAAAATATATGACAAAATGAATTTCACATTCTTATTGCCACTTTTTCTGTTCTATAAGCCGGTATTCTTAAATTTTCAATCCGACGTTTTTCCGCAACCATCATCAACTTTGTTTTTTTAAATAGTCGAAAAATTTAATTTTATGCTTAGTAAATTCTACCTTTTATTCTGAATCCAACGGTATATCACACTTAATATTTATAACATGTTTCGGACTTAAAAACTCATCATCAATATTATTTAATGATTATTACGAAGGAACGAAACGTCGGATCAAAAATTTTAAGTTTTAACTATTATAAGGGCAAGTAAGCAAAATATTAGCATCAAATAATTAATTGCGAGTTATTCCATTTATATCGTCTTGATTTATTTATTTATTTATTTAGCGTATGGGGTTACAGTACGGTACAAATGACAGAAGTATGTAAAATACAAAATACAAGTTGGCATTTTCGCACAGAAGTTCCGATGTGCTTCGTTAATGGGCGCTGAGAAGCACCATTTCCACTCGGTTGATCCATAGTTCGGGGAAATCGTCTTGAAATAGTAGGCTTTGAAAGGCATAATTGTCTAAATAAATCATGGCGATCTGTCAGTATTGCCGATAAATCGAAATTTTTACGTAAAGAAGTAAACTTTGTTCGGAAATTACCGATTAAATTTAAACTTTTTCTTGTCTCTTGATGTGTATTTTAATTATGGCACATTTTTCAAATGAAGAAAAATCGGACATGTTATGTTGTTATATTGAAAGCCATAAAAATTGTTTCGACACTGAAAGGCAATATTTGCTCAAATATCCAGAGCGACGCCAACCTAATATATCAATTTTCAAAAGACTTTTATTGACTGTACAAGAAGAAGATACTGTGGGATTAAGATCAATCGAAAAAGAGCACAATGTTCCTAAGTCCAATGCAAAGGATACTTCACAAGGAAGAGGTTTTCGTCCATTTAGATTCAGGATTTGTCAAAAAAAGATGTTATAAATATTAAGTGTGATATACCGTTGAATTCAGAATAAAAGTTAGAATTAACTAAGCATAAAATTAAGTTTTCCGACTATTTAAAAAAACAAAGTTGATGATGGTTGCGGAAAAACGAAACGTCGGATTGAAAATTTAAGAACACCGGCTTGTAGAGCAGAAAAAGTGGCAATAAGAATGTGAAATTCATCTTTTTAAATACAGTCAGAAAAAAATAAAAACGAAATCGGGAAAATTCGGTTTTTCCCAAATATCTTCGGAAGTAAACGGATTTTTTTAGATTTCGAATCGTGACTTTGAAGGGTTTAGCAAAGCGCAACTTTTCTCTAATTTAACCATCTCTGTATCTCCTGTGGTTTACGAGATCCCTGTACTGTGCATTCTTATATGGGACACCGTGTATAGATGCTGATGTAAGGTTTAATTCTCACGTTAACAACTTAATAAAAAAAACATTTTTTACACTAAAGCTTTTATATTTACATAAAGATATTTTCAGTACCGATTTAAAACGTAAGTTAACCAATTCCTTGGTATTATCACAATTGACTTATTGTAACATCGTATACTGGCCTGCATTGTTGAGAAGGGATAAAAACAGCCTACAAAAAATCCAAAATTCCTGTTTACGTTTTTGTTATAACCTCCGAAAGTATGATCATATAACTGAAAGTCTGATAAATTCCGGTTGGCTTAATGTTGAAGAACGTTTCAAATTAAAATTGGCTAAAACTGTTTTTAAAATTACTGGTAGTGGTTCTAAATCCTATCTACTTGATATTTTTACTAAAGGTAGTGATACACATAACCTGCATACCAGACATAGAGAACTATTTAGTGTACCTCGTCACAGAACGGAACTCTTTAAGGGATCGTTTTCCTATAGTGCTATCACTGTATAATTCCCTTCCACTCCATGTTAAGACCTCCCAATCAATTTATATTTTCATTAGATTAGTTTAAAAAGAGATATTGGGAGCAGAGATCGGACTTTGGGATGATTATTGATAGTGGTATAACTAACGGTTTTTTAATGTTTTTTTTTTTAAGTTTTTGAACACACATGTTTCGTTTAAACATTTTCTTTAGTAAGATTTTCTTTTCTTAAGTAAGATTAACTAATTTATTAGTGTAATAGGTTTTTAACCAGCTCATTGTTATAGTTTAGTATTTTGTTATGTAAATAAATATCTTTTATTATAACTTATCTAGGGTGGTTGTATAGAGCAACTGGTTTGGATACCGCCACCCCATTTCCAAATTTTATGTAACCACTATATGTTTACCAAAATAAAAGGCATTTTGATTTGATTTGATTTGATTTGTTTTTAAATGATAATGCAAAAACAAAATATTGTATTAATTATTTAGCTTTCCTCTAATAAATCGTATTATTATCCGCTTTTGATTGTTGTGCTGTCACTATCCTGTTAGTGTCAGTATAAAATTTTACATTGATTCACCGTTAACTTTCGGATTTGTATCGTTTAAATTTTATAAAATGCCATACATTTATTCACATCTTGAATACGCCAATATGGTTTTTATTTATGGCTTGTGGAATGGGAATGCTACAGCGCCTGCTGAAGAATATCGTCAACGATTTCTACATCAAAGAACACCGAACAGAAAGGCCTTTATTTTTCAACAAACTGTGCTAGACCGGAACGCTTCCAAGTGCTAATGTAACATCCGAACGAGACATTCGAAAGAATTTAGAAGAAATAGAAAATTAACTAGCTTTAGTAGAAGAAGATGCAACGACCAGCGCAAGAAAAATTGGAACTCAGTTGGGGATTCCCCAAAAAATCAATACGCTTCACGAGCAAGGCTTATACCCGTACCATGTAGGTACAGCGTGTACAGAATCTTCAACCTGGAGACTACGCCAAACGTATGCAATTTTGTGAGTGAATAATTAACAATCGTCATCTTGTGCCGCACATACTTTTTACTGACCAAGCTACATTCACCCGTGACGGCATCAACAATAATCGAAACTCCCATGTATGGTCGGACGAAAATCCTCACGCAATAGTCGAAAATAATTTTCAACACAGATTTTCAGTAAACGTGTGGTGCGGCATGATCGACAATAATTTAATTGGTCCTTTTCTTTTGGAAAATCGCCTTACAGGGGATCATTACTTAAGTTTTTTTTACAAAATGAGTTGCAAGGACTACTGGAGGAGATTCCTTTAAACATCAGAATTCAAGTGTATTATCAACACGACCGAGCGCCTGCCCATTTCGATGGTCGGGTCAAGCAATATTTGGACCAAAAGTTTTCAGAGGTTTGGATTGGTCGCTGTGGTCCTATTAGTTGGCCTCCTAGATCGCCAGACTTCACACCGTTGGACTATAATTTATGGAGTTGGTTTAAAAATGAGGAATACAAAGTAAAAGTAGACATCTACTAGGGATGCATTAATTAGACGCATTAGAAATGCTGCACTCAAAGAAAGGCACGAATCAATAATTAGAAGAGACACGCGCGCCCTTCGTAAACGAAGCAGGAAATGTTTGGAAGTCAATGGCGGTATTTTTGAAAATTTACTAAACCAATGATTTATTTAAAACAATGTTTTAATGCATATTTTGGTTTTGCAATATTATTATTTTATTTAACGCTGTAATTTGAAAACAAATGAATATTGGATAACAACATTTGAGTTTTTTCTTATTATTTTGATGCATAGATTACATCCTAAGAGGTTGGCCCATTCCCCTCGACTCACCCTGTATAAAACAATACATATTTATATCTACGCAGTGTGCAACATATGGGCATTTTTTTTTATTACCGATTTCTCTGAAAATTTTATTCTAGATAAAAGTTGGTGCATGTTCGATAATCGTATTAGGTGCACTTGGAATGGTTGCAAGTCAAACGGCGTACAGGGTAGGCCAAAAAATATTAAACTTGTACAAGAATAAAAAATTTTAATAAACATTTAAAATAAAAATCTTGCACTTTAAATGGTAGTGTTTTAATTAGCATATTATCATTACTAATATTTTATCTTCTTAAAAATAATTTTTAGGATATTTTAAAGTTGTGTTTAATATCGTTGCAACAAACATGAAGTTTGTGATTCCTTAATAAATTAAAAATTCAAGTAAATTTTACAAATATGCTTGAATTTAAACAAAGATATGTGAAATTTATTTGTTTTGATTAATTTATGAAGGTCTTCATGGTGAATATATATAAAAAAAAATTTTGAAATTATTAATGTTTTTTAAAAAAATATATTTTTTTTATTTTAGGAGGTCATGTTTTTCAATCTACGCATAACTTTTAATTCTAAACAACTTTTTTTAATAATATTTTGCTGAATTTTCTGAAATAGGGGTACTTTATTCTTGTACAAATTTTATATTTTTTGGCCTACCCTGTACGCCGATTGACTTGCAACCATTCCAAGTGCACCTAATATGATTATTGAACATGCACCAACTTTCAATCAAGAATAAAGTTTTCTGACAAATCGGTAATAAAAAAATTCCCATATGTTGCACACTTAAACAACCACACTGTATAATTAACATATTATTATTAATTTAAGTATTTAGTATAAAATATACCGAACTTCAAATATTACATTAGAAAATAATATAAATTTTGTGCCCCAAAAGATGGTGCCTTTCGGTCTTTCTCGGTTCTAGGCTCTGCTGGTCCTGTCCATTAACGATTTCCATAATTTCATTTTCTGTTTTGTTGTTTATTAGGCTTTCGCCAAAACTGAAAAATGTTTCGGTCTTTTTGTTTGGCGAACTATGTTTTGACAACGACCGAGGACACAACGAATCAAGTAAAATTGAAAATATATGAAAGAGAATTGAGTGATAAAAATAAGATAATAGATGATACGATAATAATAGATATATATTAAGGAAACAGAAACCTAGTGAATCTTCATTAATTATTATTCCTTTATTAATTAGTTTTAAATTTTGTGACTCTATTTTAGTTAAGTTTAGACGCATTTCATTAGCGCTGTGGTAAAATTATAGTATTCTCATTAGGTCGTTGTATTTTGACCTTCTCTTTTTCCGTTAGACGTGTCCTTCTAGAATGGAGTTTATTCTCACTAAATTATTATTGCTGATGTCAGAAGAGCTTTGACATTGTATTGTAAAGCCTTTTTCCGTTCCTAATCCAACAGATTATATTTTTCTGATTTGGATTATACTTATGTAAATAATTAACCGTTTTTACCCTTCTGTCAAATTTACCAGCCAAATAAATAGCAGTAGGTAATAGAGCTACACGAAGAGCTATTAAGAAAAAATACACCTACATTATCCTGTTGATAACTTTAACAGCCAGGCCAGGTCAAATAATGATGGACAGCCTAAGTGCTGACGTCAGAAAAGGATTGTAAAAACCTTTCCAAACAAAAATAAGTCGCATGGAAAAACACATAAGAGATATTTAATAGCAATCGGTACACGTTTATAAGCGATAAATAAGCAATTTCTTGCTATTATTCATATTTTTGGTGTTATTGTCGACCCATTTTCAGCCATATACACTGAGAAGGCTGATATTCCTTATAAGAATTTACATACTCTTTATACAACTGTTTAATACTATATTATGTGACAGTAACGCGGTTTCCTACTGTAAGACAACGAAAATTGCTAGACCGTTGTGTATTGATATATCACGATAATTTAGCCAATAGGATTAGGAGTTAATGCTACCATACAATGGTTTATAGCCATTATTGCTCTGAATACTCACAGTAATTATCAAGTTCTATTGGGGGTTTAATCTGGTTTTATATAATGTATTAGTTCCGACTGGCAGTTGTAATAAAACGTGACATTAATCATAATAATATTTATTTGCTACTGCTAATTAAGCATATACTTTTACCACTTAAAAATCAGCATTGTATTTCTCAAAAATTTTAACAGCTTCTAGTGTGAGATCGTAAATTTCGTCCATAGCTTCTTAAGTCCAATACTATCGCTACGAACCCCCACCAACGTCTGTGGATTATAGGTTCGAATGGATCCAATTCGTTTTTGGGGACGCTGTTCTGCTTTCTTAATTATAGAGAAAGCGCAAGATACAATTTATTTCTTAACAAAATTGCTGTAGGAATAGTAGTTCATGATTTAACAAGGCTGTGCTATTAATACAATACTAATGGAACTGATTACTACAAATAAAAACACTATTCTAGCAAATCTGGAATCCGATGATTCGACTCGAAGTAGGGTTGCCAACTGTCCTTTATTTGAAAGGACAGTCCTTTATTTTAAAATTATGTCCTTTGTCCTTTTGAAAGCTGGAAATGTCCTTTAAAATCCGAAATCCAATCCATCACATAAATAAGGTAACACTATAATGTTGTAGGTCAATCCGAATATTGTTTGTCTCTGTCGAACACCTTTTTTTTCAACAATAGAACCGGTAAACGTCTTCCCCATTGGCGACCTTTTTTTTTTAGAGCGCCCAAAAATATTTTCCCAATGTGTTCTTTATTCCAATATCCGAAAGTTGGCAACCCTAACTCGAAGGCATCTTCCTCTTTTTTAATAATTTTATTTACGTTTTCAAAAAATTCTTTAATACTACAACATTTTAGTACATACTTACCTAATAGAATAGGTATATAGGTATATTCTATAAAGAACTTTAACTACTTTATTTTATAACTAGGGATTCTTATTACTATTAACTTTATGTACTTAAACTATTTTTGTTCTTATTTTTTGACCATTTTAACTGTATTTGTATTTTTATGGTATTATTGGGCCCTTAATCGAGCCCATACTAAAGAATAGAATAAAATGAATAATATTATTCTTGTTGAAGAATAGCCATAAAAACTAATGGGCTAATGTTAAATATAGTTCCTAAAACAAAGCACTTTGGAAGGCACCTATACTAAATTCACATTCCCCAACAGTTTTACTTAAACCACACCATGTTCCCTTCCCTTCCATCTTTATTCAGCTGTTTTGTTTTTACTGCACGTTAAAATGTAAAATGTGAAAAAGAATGTGCAGGCGGAGTTACACGAAAGTTGCCGATCGGTTCCGGTTCTGGAGAAATACCCTCCTCTCGGATCAGTGTTCGAACGCCATGCTTGCGGACGAAACAAATCAAATAGATTCGTATTTTTAAAAGTTTATTTAAAAAGTGTCGGTTAGTTACGGATTCAGACGAATTTTTGAAAAAAACAGCGCGAGTACTGATAAAGTTCTGTGCTTTAAAAATTTGTGCCCAGTGACCTCCGGAAGTTGTTTAATTAAAGAGCTGTGACCGGAAAATGTGACAGTTAGTGTCGGTTGTAATTGTTCTTGTTTTTTGTTTGGTAAACATTTGTGAAAGCAATGACTTTATGAGGATTATCAACAATAACTTATCCAAGAAGTGAAAAAAGAGCCTTAAAATGTAAGTTAATGACGGAAGAATATAAGAATATATGAAAAAAATATGGCTGAAAAGAAAATGTTTGTTCAATTTCCATTTCTTTGGAAAATACTTTTTAAAGCTATGTACAAAGCCCTTAAGAACCAATAATAGCACCTAATTATATAAAACATCTGCTACATTATATCCCAGTTTCTGTTAGCCTACCTGCTCCAATTAATAATGGTAATTCTACCATACAAACAGTCTTCATTTATCCAAAATTCACTTTATAATAAAAGTTTGCTAGAATCTTAACGAGGAAGACATGAATTTATGAGTTAGGTATACTGGTAAAACAAGACTAATAACAAAAATCCTAATGCTCGTTTTTCTGACAAAATGTTTCAAGACACCTAATTGCGTAAATCCTATATAAGGATCGAATGTGGATGTAGCACGTTGTAAATATACGTTATTAATTGTAGCAGCTGCTATATTGCCAAAAACGGTAATTAGTAAATAAAAACTCAGTACCTCGACAACTACTTAATAAAGGACTTTATATTTGACTAAATTTTTTTAATATTCAACAGCTGTAATTAAAAAAAAAACAAGAAACCTCTCCCTACAAAGAAGCAAGTAGGACATTTAATTGCTAAATGGAAGTTAATATAATGTAATGAAAGAGAACATAATATAAAGGACATTTCTTCAAATTATCTTTATTTCTCGGAGAGCGTTTATATGCATTTCTTATAAAATTTTAAAGAATTTATATAGTATGTAGGTAAACGAATCGAATTAAGAAAGAAAGAAAAACCCAATTTATTTAAATGATTTGCTACATTATCATGCGTTTTGCTCACAGACCTATAAGAAAAGTACAATGCTTAAAACCTTTTTCTAGGGGAGTAAATTAATTCCCTGACCTCACAGCCTCTCCATAAGATGCTATTTTAAATATAAGGGCCTTATGGGGAATAGACATTCTACTTTTTTGTATAGGCCTGTGGTTGTGCTACGTGGTCGGTTGAATGTTAGGTTACTAGAATTTTGATGAAGTTAAGGGCATCGTTTGTTCGAGATGTATACCTAACTGGGTACCTACTTTAATTCTTTACCAAAATTAATTACCTTAGAAAAAAGAGTTACCATTTAACATAAATAACAGTTTAAAAATATACCGAAATACCTGGGCAGGGTTGGTATACCTAATACCTAGGTACACAACTAAGTTATCATAAACTTTATACCTAAATACCTCGCTAAATACTATAAGACAGGGCCGGACCGTGACCTGTGGGGGCCCTGGGCTAACGATATCTGGGGGCCCCACGAAATTATATAAATTAGGCATTTTCCTAAAAAATGTTTTATGCGGGAAAATTTAACATTCGAACGTTTTTTGAGTAATAGATGCGTTTTGGACTTCCATTGCCTTTAGTTTTTCATGTCACTAGTTTTTTATTTCAAACGAAAATACATTATAAACTTAGGTAAGTAGTTAAAATAAACAGGTGCCTTCTTTATTTTTCTTTGGTGAACAAAAAATTAAAGCCATTAATTCTTAACTTAAACATAACTTAAACAAGACAGAGTTGAAAGTATTAATAAATGAACATAATATAACAACAATAAGAAATTTATAAAATAACTTTTTCCTACAGGCGTGTGGAAAAATCAATTTTCCGCACTGATATCCGTGCGGAAAATTGGGTTTTCCACACTAGTGCGGAAAAATTTTTCGGCACGATTATGTCAAAATCAATAATATATGAATTATAACTTGTAATTATTACTTTTCTTCTCAGAATTAGTTACTGTTTCATATGTATGTGATTGATATAGTTAATTAAAAATTATTAAAGTTCTTTGAAATATGTGTTACTTATTTCCACACGTCTGTAGAAAAACTATTGTACCTGACACGTGCGGAAAATGTTTTCCCTGCACTCGACTGCTTCACCGAACTCCGCTACGCGTCGTTCGGAGAACGGCAGACTCGTGCGGAAAAATTAATTTTCCACACTTGTTAGGTAAATAGCTATTCTACACTTTTGTGCTGCAAATTATTTTATTTGCTTATCACATTTGAAGCCTTTGGTGAGATCAGCATTAAAAGAAAGAAGCGATAAATAATTAAGTCTTGTATTTGTCATTGTTGTCCTATATTTTTTTTTATATAGGACAACTTAGAGAACGCACGCTCTGCTTCACAAGTAGTAATAGGAAGCGTTAGAAAAATATTTAAGATGGTATATAAATTTGGAAAAACGTCAACAAGTTTTTTTTTTCAAAAATTAAATTGAACATATCACTACAAGTATAGGACTCTAGCTCAGTTTGTTTTATATAAGTTTTGAATTGAATACATTCCTATATTAAATCTTGGTTTAGTTGGTCTACGTCATCTGAATAATGATCAATTATAGCGCGCACGCCATCCAGATCGATGTTCTCCTTACTTTGATCTTGCAAATCCATCAAAAATTTAAATTTATTGCTATATTCTGCATATACTTGACTTCTTCTATTTAAATCGAGGATAAGCTTATCTAACGCAACAATAAAGTCTCTTCTAAATTTTTCTGCCCCATATTACAGCTTTTTCCTTGGATTTATCCGTAAATTTTGAAAGAATCCGTCTCTTGTTTACATCGCTTTATTCTATTTCTACAGGACTTAATTTTTTGGCTGTGTCTTGATATTCCTTTAGTTTTTGTTCAGATTCATGTCGGGTTTTTTATTTGTATTTTTTCGATTGTATACATCTTTTTCTGTTTATCTTAACGGGAAACGGGGCCCCCCGGAACCCGGGGGCCCTGGGCTGCAGCCCATTAAACCCATACGTAGATCCGGCCCTGCTATAAGAGATTCATTTATACCTACGATCAACCAACAATTCCCCCATTCCCCGTTACTTTGACGAATAAACATTTCATCAGCGTAAAAAGATACATTGGATGACATCAGCACAAGGTCCTACCGTTGGGAATAAATCAATAAAATTAGTTTAGTATAATCTAATTAAGACGATTTTGTTATAAATAAATACAAGAAAAGTTGCTTTGAGAAAAGTTACAATACCATTTCATTGGTGCCTGTTTTTTATTATATTTACACATTTAACAGAAATGGCAATTTTGAAGATCTGTATTTAAATTTTGATATTTCCCAAAACTTATTCTATGGTGAATCTTTCAACTGCAAACTGCAAGTTTAAACACTTTAGTTATTCTGAAACGGCTTTCTGCGAGGGTTTCTTTGTGTATCTATTATTGATAAATAATCAAGTAGATGGGAAATTGGGGATGTAACAAAAAAGATAATGTAACATATTTATCAAATTATACAAGTCAAATTCTGATCTAACTATTTACATAAGAGATGACTGACTGATATAGAAATGGATAGCTTCGTTTTGATTTTGACGTCTGTTGTCACATTGTATCTGATTCTGAGAAATCAGCCACACATTGAGAAATCCGAGGTGAACTCCATCTTTGGCCGCCATCCGTAGTGGATGCACAAGGTGTCTGGTTGGTCCCATCATCAAAAAATGTAGTAGATTGTAACTAACGATTTAGTTACACAAAAGGGGTGACACATTGAGGTAAATACCCTTCCGGGTTAGGTACTTCACTCTTGAATCCCGTTGCACAAATTATTTAAATACTATCGATTATTCGTATACCTATAGGTATTTTGAAAAAAAAAATTAACGGTAGGTAAGTTAATATTATTTTATTTTGTAATAACAAACTATTCCATGAAATTTTTATATGTTTTTGTTAGTGAAAGCTGACTTGATAAGTTTTCTAGAAAAACCTAATAGCTTTAATAGATATAATAATATTGACGCCGTAGGTATTACAAAACACGTAGTAAGAGAAATGTATTTCAAGCACAATAAATGGAAAACAAAATGCTGTGTTGTGGAATGTGTAAAAGCACATCAATGTACCAAGTTTGAACAAAATGTTTACAGCCGTTGTGTAGGCTACTAGACGTGCTAACTTTTCATGTGTTTTCTCTCGCAAACTAAATATGAATGTTAGGAAAGCCATTGAAGGTATCCCAAACCACAGATAATTAGTTTAGGCCAAATAATCGACATTTACTCATATACAACACGCATATGTAGCGTATTTTCCAGTATTTTAAAGTGCAAGAATATATCTGATACTGGGTCCAGTACAATTTTTGTATTATTTTTACCTTTTTCCTCGCCTGTTAACTTTTTGCTTCAAGCACTTCCGAAAATTAAGAAAGCTTAATAAAGCAATAATTACTTTAACGATTACCTAATCGATACGCTGGAACTTTTCTGGAATTATCGGGAATTATGATGTGAAACTAAATTTGGCCCCCTGTTGGGCGCCAGTTTTATAACATACTAGCAGAAATATATAGCTACACGCAACTTAATATTATGAGATATTAATTTTAATTCAATTCAATATTACTAGGTACATGGAAATTAAGAATGCTTAATAAAGCAATTATTTTGCCACTTACCTAATCGATATGCGGGTACTTTTCTGGAATTATCGGAAATTATGATGTGAAACTGAATGTGACCACTCGTTGGGCGCCAGTTCTATAAGATATTAGTTTTAATAAAATTCAATATACCTACTACAGTGTCGCCAGTAAAGTCCGCATCATATGGGATTTTTTTTTATTAATAGCTTTATTCAAAATTTGACTTTGGCATCAAGTTCTGCTTCGATCGCGATGAAAATTAAGCAAAAACTTAGTAGTCACGTAATTCGCATTAGGTATCTGTCAAATTTTAATTTTTTCCAAAGAATAATTGAAAAGTGGGATATTTCTGAAAATATCGAAAAAAGTTATAAAAAAAAGTTTTTTTAAATGCAGTTTCTAGCCCACATGCAAAATTTCAGCTGCATAAGATAATTTTGATTTTTTACCTATATTTTGTAAATTGCACCACTTTTGCAAAATAAGAGTCAACGCAACCTACATAAAACTTCTTAGTTTTTACAATGCTTTATTTCAGATACATTTTCTTTAAAGTAACGTCATATTAAGTGTGTGTTTTCTACAAAATCAAAATTGGGCTATTAAAATTTGGTCGCATGTGCGTGTGCAAAGTTTATTTGTTTTGGCCCCTGATAACTTCATAAAATAAGTATTTTTGAAAACGTAGTTTGTGTATGAAAGTAAAAAACTAAAAAATAAAGCAAAGGGGTTTTAAATTAAATCGTTGAAAATAGATAAACTTTACGTTAAGTTAAACTAAAATTTATTTTCCACTTAATGAACACTTTACTGATGACCCTGTGTTCTTTATTGTCTTAATATTAAGGTGTATTACTTTCAGACACAAACTACGTTTTCAAAAATACTTATTTTATAAAGTTACCTTATACAGGGTCCAAAACAAATAAACTTTGCATCACATGCGACCAAATTTTAATAGCCCAATTTTGATTTTGTAGAAAAAAACACATTTAATATGGCGCTACTTTAAAGAAAATGTATCTGCAATAAAACATTGTCAAAACTAAGAAGTTTTATGTAGGTTGCGTTGAGTCTTATTTTGAAAAAGTGGTGCAATTTACAAAATATAGGTAAAAAATCAAAATTATCTTATGCAGCTGAAATTTTGCATGTGGGCTAGAAACTGCATTTAAAAAAACTTTTTCTAATAAGTTTTTCCGAGGTTTTTTCGATTTCAGAAATAACCCCACTTTTGAATTATTTTTTGGAAAAAATTAAAATTTGACAGATAATGCGAATCACGTGACTACTATTTTTCTGCTTAATTTTCATTTCGATCGAAGCAGAACTTGATGCCAAAGTCAAATTTGGAATAAAGCTATTAATAAAAAAAAATCCCATATGATGCGGACTTTACTGGTGACACTGAACACTGTATATGAAAATTAAGATTTATTGTCGCTTTCTCAATAACACCCAAATATTTGTAAATTTTTCGCTCTCGGTTACCTACCGTACCACTAATATTATGCTCGACATTACGAAACCAATATACAAAGTCCACAATTTTTTGAATAGTATAATAAAGTAAACGATAAATTTTGGTTTGCATTTAGGGTTAGTACCTAACTCGATTAGCAAACAAAATTATCAGAGTTGAAAGCTATTAAAATTATTGAATAACGCCGCCATTTTGAGCAGGGCGTTTTTGCTACCTAATTCAGCGTTGACGTCAGCATTTTAATGCTGTTTTGTGTGTCTCATTTTCAACACATAAAAATAACGTTTTTGGGGTTCCATTAAAGAGAGTAAGGAAGAGATAAATAGAATGGGTAGTGGGTAGACGATTATAATATGAGGGAACGGACAGAAAAGGGAATCTGATTTTCTCTCGGATTTTTCATAAAATGGGTTAACTTTAAAACGCCCTTCAAAAAATGAATGATGGAATTTATTAACCTATATTATGTAGAATTGACGAAAAATTAATGAGTACGGGAACCGTAGAATATACAGACCTAACCCATTTTTTTAAATCGTGCATTGGTAATTCAGACTTAATTTCCTAGGTTACTTATGTATTATACAGGGTGAGTCGAGAGGAATGGGCCAACCTCTAAGGGTGTAATCTATGCATCAAAATAATAAGAAAAAACCCAAATGTTGTTATCCAATATTCATTTGTTTTAAAATTATAACGCAAAAACAAACTATTGCATTAATTTAGCTTTTCTGTAATAAATAGTAGCGACAATATTAAATTAAAATTTTACATTGATTCACAGTCACAGTTAACTTTCGGATTTGTATAATTTAAATTTTATAAAAATCCCTACATTTATTCGCATCTCGAATAAGCCAATATGGTTTTTATTTATGGGTTGTGTAATGGGAATGCTACAGCGGTTGCTGAAGAATATCGTCAACGATTTCCACATCAAAGAACACCGAACAGAAAGGCCTTTATTTTTCAACAAACTGTGCGAGACCGGAACGCTTCCAAGTGCTAATGTAACATCCGAACGAGCCATTCGAGAGGATTTAGAAGAAATACAAAATTAACTAGCTTTAGTAGAAGAAGATGCAACGACCAGCTCACGAAGAATTGGAACTCAGTTGAGGATTCCCCAAAAAAGAGTAATCAATACGCTTCATGAGCAAGACACCATGTTCAGCGTATACAGAATCTTCAACATGGAGACTACGCCAAGCGAATGCAATTTTTTGAGGGGATAATTAATAATTGTCATCTGGTGCCGCACATAGGTACTCTTTACTGACGAAGCTACATTCACCCGTGACGGCATCAACAATAATCGAAACTTCCATGTATGGTCGGACGAAAATCCTCACGCAATAGTCGAAAATAATTTTTAACACAGGTTTTCAGTAAACGTGTGGTGCGGCATGATCGACAATAATTTAATTGGTCCTTTTCTATTGGAAAATCACCTTACAGGGGATCACTACTTAAGTTTTTTTTACAAAATGAATTGCAAGGACTACTGGAGGAGATTCCTTTAAACATCAGAATTCAAATGTTTTATCAACACGACGGAGTGCCTGCCCGTTTCGATCGTCGGGTCAAGCAATATTTGGACCAAAAGTTTCCAGAGGTTTGGATTGGTCGCGGTGGTTCTATTAGTTGACCTCCTAGATCGCCAGACCTCACTCCGTTGGACTATGATTTATGGGGTCTTTTTTGGGTTTTACTTGAGCTTAAATTGCCTTAATTTGTAACTATTGAGAATTTACCAGTGTTATGACAGCGTATAACAGCTGTTGGCCGACAGTCAATCAAAAATGATACGTCAGAAAAATAGGTATATTAGACGGAATATTCCATTTTCCACACAGGTGTAGAGTCCGCTAGACGTTGCAACGTCTGCGAACTGCAAATTAAATGACAATTCCAACTTTAGAATGATAAAAAAAATGTTACACAACTAAGTTATCATAAACTTCATAAATAATAGAGGTTCATTTATACCTGCGATTAACCAACAATTTCCCGTTATTTTGACGAATAAACATTTCATCAACGTAAAAAGTTACATTCGATTACATCAGCAGAAGGTCCTACCGGTGGGAATAAATCAATAAACTTAATTTTGTATAATCTAATTAAGACGATTTTATTATAAACAAAAATAAGAAAGGTTGCTTTGAGAAAAGTTACAATACCATTTTATTGGTGCCTGTTTTTTATTATATTTGCACATTTAACAGAAATGGGGATTTTAGAGATTTGTATTTAAACGAGTATTTAAATTTGTATATTTCCAGAAACTTATTCTATGGTGAAACGTTAAACTGCAAGTTTGAACACTTTAGTTATTCTGGGGCGGCTTTCTCCGAGGGTTTCTTTGTGTATCCATTATTAATAAATAATCAAGTAGATGGGGAATTGGGGTGATGTAACAAAAAAGATAATGTAACATATTTGTCAAATTAAACAAGTCAAATTCTGATCTACTATTAGAGGTACCACTGATATAGAAATTGATAGTTTCCTTTGGATTTTGGCGTCTGTTGTTACATCGTATCTGATTTAGAAGTGAACCACACATTGAGAAATCCGAGGTGAACTCCATCCTTGGAGAAGAAGAATGTAGATATTTTTTTTCTTTATCATAACGTGCCGAAAAGTTGTTAAATGCAACGGTCCACAATAAGAAAACGCAAAAAAAAAATATATAGGTACAGTGTGTCCCCGGATGGAGTTGACAAGAGGAAAAATATCTTTATTATTGATTTTTCGACGAAAAGTTATTCCTTATTAAAAAATTCTGCTTGTCGAGAAAATGAATTTACCATATACAAATTTTAGATCAGATGTACAGGGTGTTGATAAATTAAGAAAACATGAAAATGCTTTAAGAGAGAAGTACTATTATTTATTATTTTAGACAAAATGTTTATGAAAAAAAGTTGATTATAATCCAAAATAAAGCCTAAATACAAAATTTGAAATCTATATTCTAATTTTTGTTTTTTATTTTTTACAATAGAATTTATGAACATTCCAAATGAAAACCTGAGAGTGCTGACCTATTTATTTAATTTATTTCTAGTTTGGAGAAATGTGTGCAGGTTGGAGGAGGATATGTAGAATAATACCTTTTTTCACAATTGTACATTTTAAATGTTGTTCATGTTCACGTCGTGATACAACCAAACTTTGTTGTTAAATAAATACATTCAGTTCTGGCTTTTTTTTTATCTTAGCAAATATAGGAAGTACCTAACACATTTTGGTTAAATGAAGGGTTAAATTTGAATTTTTTAACACAATGTAAACGTCATTTGAAAAAAAAAAATTATTACGGAAGTTTGCAGCAGAGAAAAGATACCTAGCAAGTCTCTCTCTTATAAACTTAAATATCAGCTGAGAAAAAACGTAGACGAATTCTTTTAAATTATACAGAAACATATTTGTTCTTATTTAAATTAGTCGGTATTTTTTACGAAAAACCCAACATAATCTTCAACCCAACCCAATAGAGAAACATATTAAAACAGTCTTCCTTCACTACCTATCATAGGCAATTTACATTTTACAGGGGTCGCACCACCCCAAAATTATGTAGAAATTGCCTGAGGTTGTTTTCTACTTACTTATTTTTCGCATTTAATGTCGTAGGGCCTAGAATTTTTTGTTAAAATTAAATTGGGAAGAAAATGAAACGAAAAAAACGATTCGAATTTTAAATTAGATAACATGTTTTGGGGTATGTATTGTATGTGAGTTTTACCGATAATACAAACGGTGAATCTTTTAACAGGAATAAACTCGATTGCAATGAATCTACCGTGCAAGCAAAAATTATTTGCACCAAAGAGGGCTTGGTTTAAAAAACGTGGGGCTTGGTTTAGATCACAATAATATGGGGACGATATTATCTAACCAAATCTAGGTTAAAATTTTGTCAAATTCATATAATGACATGATAATATGCTGAATTAATAAGTAATAAAATAAGTAGACAAATACAAATTTATTTTTGTTGTTTACAAAATTAACAAAGTAAGAATATACAGAAAGAAAAAGAAAAATTACATAAATTGCTGAAATTGGCCACCGCCATGCTCCAAGCATAAATTCACACGTCTCTTCATATTTTTGAAAGTGTTGACCAGCATCTCTGGAGAAATGTTACCACATTCTTGGATAATCCTTTCTTGTAATTGTTTTAAATTTGCAACTGGTGTTTTACAAATAGTGTTTTTTAAATGAGGAAAAACGAAGTAATCCATAACCGTTAAACAAGGTGATCTAGGAAAAAATTGCGTAAGTAGTTAATAGTTTCGGCGGCTGTATGGATGGTTGCACCGTCCTGTTGAAAATATCCAAAACGTACCTAGTTCGTCGTCAAGTAATTGCTCCACAAATCGATTCAAAATATTTTCTCTATACCGCTGTGCGGTAACTGTGTCATGGAAAAAAATAGGACCAACAATTATTCTTGTTCGGGAAACAGCTAACCAGACACCAATTTTTTGAGGGTGCAATGTGGACTCTACAAAAAAATGGGGATTTTCACTACTCTACATGCGTGTATTCTGAGAATTCACATAACCGGAGAGGTGGAACCAGGCTTTATCCGAAATAAATGTCAGGTCTAATAAATCATTTCTTTCCAATAAATTTTGGGTAAACCATTGAGAGTAATTCCTGCGTCTTTCAAAATCTGCGGCTTGTATTTCTTGAAATACTTGCACTTTATAAGGAAATAAATTTAGCAGCTTCTTAAGAAAAGTCCTGCTTGTTCCATAAGATCTTCCCTCGATAAATTCATTGTAGGGCCGATATTGTTCAAGCATACCTAGGTGTACACGATATCCTAGAGTTGGAATCTCTCTCGAAAGTATTCACGTGTTATCAATTCCTTATTCACGAAGGATATAAAAAATTCTACAATGACATCGGGTTAGTGAAATTACCCTCAACAGTCACGCTCAATAAATATATTCAGACTGTAGAGATCGCCTATAGATATGATTTATACGTAGGAAAAATGTCTAGAGTCTTTGGATGGGGAAGAACGGAATCGGGTTAGTTCCATATACCGAATAAGAATGCACTCTATAGACAACTCGTCAAAAACTCAAAACTTTCACTTCAAAGAAATGAGATAAAAGTTAATTTGCACTTAACCTAAACGATTACATTAACCCAATCTGTCATTTAGCCAGGCGCGTATTTGAGTGGGGTAATGGGGGTAGTTACCCACCCCCCATGATCCATATTTTTTTTGCTTTAAAATTTTTAAAATTGGACAGGTGAGAATCGAGAGCAATAAATTTTGATTGGTTTTCTTGTAAAAAAAGCAAAGAAAGATAGAAAGGTTATTATTATCAGTTTAGGAATTTGGATTTGGGAAATTACCCTAATAGGTACTTTCCATTTGCTTCTTTTAAACAGCAAAGCAATGTAAAAATCTTTGCATAGCTAAGTTGTTAAACGAACGCTTCGCGAACAACTTCGTATAGTCTGCATGGGAAATAGAGAGGGGCATACTTAACCGCGACAAGGAGGAGGAAAAAATATTGGCTGTGCTTAGTTAAATTTTTAAAAGAAACGCTCAACTTAACCGTTGGCTTTGCTTTGCTATTTAAAAGTAACTGAAAGGAACTCGGCTAATATTTATTATTTGTCCCGTTTGACCATTCGTGGGATTTTTCTTTAAAAAAGGGAAATTCTCATCCTTCTCGTAGGAAATTTGATTTTTATTAAAGGTTAGCAACACTGCACACTGAGGGTCGAGGCAGATGTGACGTCACTGATTTTATTCCCGTGTTTTTATTAAAGAGCGTATCTTGTTTATTTATTATCTCAGTAAATAATTCAAAATTTTAAAACCCGAAATAGTAGACAATTTTTTCTTTTTTCATAATGGAAAAGCCCATTTATACAGCGTAAAAATAACATTTTTTTAATAATAAATTCTAAAATAGTTTTTATATAAATCCAGTCCATTGTTATTTCTAGAAATGATGGGAAGCAGAAAACTGAAATTTTTTGACGTGGAAATAATAACTAATCGACAATGTAGCACCTATAAGACATTCGAACCGTACATTACTAGACGCCATCTATGCATTTCAGGTAACTGATGCCAATATTCGAAATCTCATATGCGATGGGTACCGTTTTTTCTATTACGAACCACCGTCAAACTTAACTACCAATCAGCGCTACAAGAAGCGCTATGATAAAGAAACGGTTCAGCTTTTTATATAGAATACCGTCCACTTAATCAAGTATCGCTCGGTATCAATTTATTATTTTTTTAATGAAACATTTTTCATAAATCATGCCCTACACCTATTTTCAACCGTTTACGAAATATTAACACTGTAATGCTCGTGTGTAGGGGAGATCGGGGTAAGATGACGAATGGGGTAAGATGATAAACTCCTATATTTAAATAAAATAATTAAATTTTGAAGTCGCCATCTAGGTACCAATGCCCCGCATTAAAATTATTGCGCAGTTGTCCGGCCCGCTCACTACTGCGGCAGTTATACATAAACAGCCGTTGTGATAGTATCGCTTGTAAAATTTCCTCAAATTAAATAACGATTTGTGCCTTTTTCAAGTAAGTAAATAAGCTTAATTTGTTACCAGCAATTCTTTAATATATAATAGTTACTGCCAGTAGTAAAATTGTTTATGTTTTGTTTCTATTTAAATTTTAGCATTAAAATTTGATAAATTTACACACCGGGGATAAATTGGAATAAAAGCACGGAACAGCTGTTAAATTTAGTCTCACTTTAGTTGGATTTTTTTTGTGGTGGTATCAGGCAAAATATCACTGAAGACAAAATGCTTAGCACAAACTACAGAATACAGTGTGGGTGACCAATTAGCTCTTGGAATGGCTTTTAGCCATATAATTTTTAGATTTTCATCTTTTGGTTAGTGAAAATTTTTACTAGTATTTTGTAGAGGTTCTTAGCAATCATGTCATTTAAATTTTCTATTCAGATATCAATCGAAAACCGGATAAAAATACAAATTAATAGGACAACTACACCTACTTCCCGCGAAAAGTATATACTAAACCATGAATAACCTCAAAAAAGTCACGTGACACATGGATCTTTAGAACAGTGTTGTCGATGTATCTGTTACATGGCTTGAACAAGTTAAGACTGCTATGACAGTGCCTTGTAGGCGCTGCGAAAAAATACGTTTATTAATGAGATGCGTAATCTATCTTTGCTCTGTCGTTGTTGGCGGGCATTGTTGAAAATTGGTGGATAAAAATATCTAAATTTCCTTCGAAATGATTTTGTTACAGCTCTGATAAGGATCCTAATTTACCAAGTTTAACCTTATATTTTATTTCACGTATAATGACAGACATGACAGTATGACAGCAAGACCGAAATTGCGACGCTGCTTTTTTAGGTGAAAGAGTAGCAGGCCACTGTGATGGAGACTCTGGGGGCCCCCTAATAGTTGATGCCATACAACTAGGAATAGTATCTTTTGGAGCTCAGAGCTGTACATCTAAGATGCCCTCAGTTTTTACAAGAATTTCGTCGTATACCGCTTGGTTGGAGACGAAAACCGGGGTCTGAGTGGCTCGAAACACGGGAGGCACAACAACACCTCTTGTAGAACTATTTATAGGAGCTGTATTCAGTGCGCTGTTTTTCCATTAAGGAGGTTTTATAGTTTATCTGCCACAATTTTGCCGCAATAAATTTTCTTTGGGTGGCAAGAACAGTAACTGTATACAGGGTATCCGGAAATTCAGTACGTATGGGGAGATTTTACCTATAAAAACAAAAGAAAAATGCATATGAATGTTTTCTTGGCGGCAACCGCTCTAGAACCGGTGAAGAAATGCTAATTTTTCATATTGAGAGTTAGCGTCAAATATAGCCAGAGTCTTTCTTGGGGGACTTTTTTACATAACACATTTTTAAACTTTTACCCATGATATATCCCCTATATCCCCCCCCCCCCCCCGTGGCTACGCTACTGCACTTGACAAATGTGAAAATGAAGGCTTCGTTTACCCAGTATACAGGGATATATGACATTAAAGATTTTTTTGATCAATAAAAATGTTACCCATATATGGACAACTTTACACTGGTCACTGTTTAGAGGGATTTCCCGAAATTTCCAACCCCCTTAAAAATGCGCAACTAAAGAACGTTCTTCTTATTATACAGTGTCACCAGTAAAGTCCGCATCATATGGGATTTTTTTTTATTAATAACTTTATATGAAATTTGACTTTGGCATCAAGTTCTGCTTCGATCGAGATGAAAATTAAGCGAAAAAATAGTAGTCACGTGATTCGCATTATCTGTCAAATTTTAATTTTTTCCAAAAAATAATTCAAAAGTGGGGTTATTTCTGAAAATATCGAAAAATGTTATTAAAAAAAGTTTTTTTAAATGCAGTTTCTAGCCCACATGCAAAATTTCAGCTGCATAAGATAATTTTGATTTTTTACCTATATTTTGTAAATTGCACCACTTTTGCAAAATAAGACCCAACGCAACCTACATAAAACTTCTTTGTTTTGACAACGCTTTATTTCAGATACGTTTTCTTTAAAGTAGCGCTAGATTAAATGTGTGTTTTTCTACAAAATCAAAATTGGGCTATTAAAATTTGGTCGCATCTGATGCAAAGTTTATTTGTTTTTGACCCTGTATAAGATAACTTCATAAAATAAGTATTTTTGAAAAAGTGCTTTGTGTCTGAAAGTAATACACCTTAATATTAAGACAAAAAATAACACAGTGTCATCAGTAAAGTGTTCATTAAGTGGAAAATAAATTTTAGTTTAACTTAACGTAAAGTTTATCTATTTTCAACGATTTAATTTAAAACCCCTTTACTTTATTTTTCATTTTTTTACTTTCAGACCCAAACTACTTTTTTAAAAATACTTATTTTATAAAGTTACCTTATACAGGGTCAAAAACAAATAAACTTTGCATCACATGCGACCAAATTTTAATACCCCTATTTTGATTTTATAGAAAAACACACATTTAAGATGGCGCTACTTTAAAGAAAATGTATCTGAAATAAAGCATTGTCAAAAGTAAGAAGTTTTATGTAGGTTGCGCTGGGTCTTATTTTGCAAAAGAGGTGCAATTTACAAAATATAGGTAAAAAATCAAAATTATCTTATGCAGCTGAAATTTTGCATGTGGCCTAGAAAATGCATTTAAAAAAACTTTTTCTAATAACATTTTTCGATATTTTCAGAAATAACCCCACTTTTGAATTATTT
Organism: Polydrusus pterygomalis; assembly: GCA_963969555.1. Lineage (NCBI taxonomy): Eukaryota > Metazoa > Arthropoda > Insecta > Coleoptera > Curculionidae > Polydrusus > Polydrusus pterygomalis. The sequence continues at coordinate 41,151,603 of OZ018381.1, read as the reverse complement.
TTTGGAAAAAATTAAAATTTGACAGATACTGCGAATCACGTGACTACTATTTTTTCGCTTAATTTTCATCTCGATCAAAGCAAAACTTGATGCCAAAGTCAAATTTCGAATAAAGTTATTAATAAAAAAAAATCCCATATGATGCGGACTTTACTGGTGACACTGTATGCTGCATTAAATTTTATAAAAATCAACGTAGACCAATTCTGTCGTGGTCTTCTTATAAATGTCGTATATAATAAAAATATTAAATGGATTCATTAAAAAGTGACTACCAAGTTACCCCTTTCGTTTCCCCTAAAAAAACTAAATGCCTCTGTAGAAAATCTCTATATGTACAATTAACCCTAACCCAAATAAAATGTATCCCTTTAAAATTGGATGTCGCTCCCTATAAACCCTACTAATTGGATCATATTAAATCGCTCCAATAGTTCGGAGCTTGTTTGGCGCTAGATTGGTTTTCCTACTTTAATTTTCAGGTACCTATATTAAATAGCAAAGGAATTGTTTAGCTTTAGAAAAAGGTATAGCAATTCTTGATTTTTAGTTTAGTGGACTGGGGACATCAATTTCTTATATTTATAACGCCGAGCGCATGATGGTATTTGTAGAAATTTAATTGTACAGTTGACGACATATAAAGTCGTACACTTCACCCATACATAACTCAATTACAACAAAATTGGGTAAAACGGGTTTCTCACCTTGCTGCTTATACCTGGATAGAACACCAGAATATACATAGCTGTAAATTATTGTATGTACGATTTTTTACCATAAGTAATAATGGTTATTTCTAAATACTTTTGTGTTTAAATTACAGCCGCGAAATGAGAAAATTATAAAATAATACCAGGAAAACTACAAAAGTATAAAGCCAAAAAGGGTAAATTTATTAACAAACAAGAAACAACATACTAATATTTAATTGCTGTCATTGGATTCTAACACTAATCGTAATCTTCTTGGCATTGACAAAATAAAACTTCTGGTGTAATCCGGAGTTAGCCCTTCCCAAATGTCTTCTATTTTATCATAACTCTATTTCATTCTGTGGTTTAAAATTTATTTTGTACATTTTTTTACCATCAATCCTCAAACATTTTCAATTGGATTTAAATCAGGACTTCTTGAGCACCAAGGCAGAGTTACGTTGTTTTGTCTAAACTAGTTTCCTATATTTCTTGCAGTATGCAGAGGGCAGTTATTCTGCTGAAATATAAAGTTATTTCCTTCAAAGCTAACGCGGCAGATGGAAGAAAAACATTTTCCAAAATATGAAGATATATATTACTGTTTAGTGTTCCACCAATATTCCAGCATACACCTGCACCGTAAACACTTATCCATGCCCACACATTAATAGAGAAACGTCCACTGGTTTGCTTTTTTTAAGTATACTTATTATGATATCGGGAATTTGGTGGTATATCCTCGAATCCTTCCATTATATGTAGACTGAAAAGTTTACTCATCGGAAAAGATAACATTTTGCCAAGAAAAATCATTTTCTAGTAAATATTGCATAGCAAACCCAATTCTTTGTTCCTTATCACTATCGTTTAAAAACGGTTTGGATGCAGCTGCTCGATTTCTTAATTCGGAACATTGTCTTACTCGGCGTTGTGCAGTTCTAGATGAAGCAGGGAATCCTGTTATGTGCATAGCGGATACTGCAGTTTCAAATGGATTTTGCCTTAAATACTCCACCAAATTTTGGTCTTCTTCATTTGATGATTTTCTATTATTTATACCAGACCCAACAGACGTTTCAAGTGTTTGATGATAGCGCCATTTTTTTACAATTCCTTAAATAGTACTTTTAGGTACTTTAAAATGATCAGCTATTTTTCCATAAGACCACCCTATTTCTACTAAACATTATTCTTGCTTTTTCAATAATACTTAAATGAGGCATTTTTAAAATAAGATAATGACAATACTTTTACAGATATCATGATAACAATTAACACGTTACAAAGGTAATAAAGGTAAAAAAGTTGCATTTACAGTGTCACAGATTAGTGTACGAAATTATCTGTCGTCAACGGTACGTTCACATTAGGCTACTAACCTGGTCCCCGACCTGAGCGAACAAAACTACCGCCGACATGGCGGCATAAAGCAACAAGATGTGCAACATGGAACTCCCTAAACTTAAGGGCGTCAACTATGTGGCATCATGTTGCTAAGCAACTAGTCCATTAGAATTGTTAAAAAAACAAGAAAAGTGCTGTCCGAGATGTCGCTGGTCGCTACATAAAGTCTCGTAACTGGTTTATCACATTAATTAAGCATTAATTGCCAACACTAGGAAAAAACGAGTTCCGGCTATTTCCCAAAGAACCGATGTTCTCAGACAAGAGCCAAGAAGCTTCAGAAGTAGATAAAGAACCGGTTCCGAAATTCCGAATTAACACTCTCAGTTTGCTTTAATGTAATGAGAAGGTTGCTTATTTTAAGACGAACAATGGCAAAACTAAGTACCTCTTGCTAGATTTTGTTTAATGAATTAGTATTATGACTACTAATGTCGAATGACAAAACCACAAGTTTTCAATCAGTGGCGTGAAATGAAATTTGCTTTTTGAAATGCGAAATGTTTGTAAGAAATATAAAATTTTAAAAAATGCCCTGTAATTTTTTTTGCATTAATTGGATCATGGGAGAGATTATCGAATCCACCAGGCACGCCTCTGGTTCCAATTTAATAATTTAAACCGTTTGGAGGAATCCTCTCGAATGTACCTAACGTTGGCGTTAAAAAGGATAACCCTTTTAGGTAGTGTACCCACGCCCCCATTGAAAAATATTTATAAAATAGCATTAAAACCAAAAGTATTGTCTTTTACAAATTTCTTCTAAACTATGGTTTAAATTTTGGTGTAGGTGATGGTAGATTATGTTCAAGTAATCGCTTCTTGAAAAAAAGTATAATAGTCTATAGTCTATAGTTTAGGAACCGGAAGAAACTATAATAATTATAGTATTTTAACAGTATGTTGGACTTTTTTTTTTATATACGATGTTATTTTACGACGAAAAAACAATTGTGGTCTTTTTAGTTATGTACTAGCTATGGCTTGGAATTACAAGACAAGAAAACAAGTCTATTCTAACAGTTGCTGGAGGATTATCTTTTAAAAACGCATTGTATGCAAAACTGAGATAATTTTATGCTAAACTATCATGTTCTTTTAGATTATGCAAACCAAGTTGAATAGAATTTTATTAAATACAAGGTTTTATTTTGGCCGGATATTCTACTTTGGTTGCAAAGATGGCGAACTTTTGCTGCGAATTTATTATCTTAGGGTCAACCTAATTTATAGTTTAATATACAGTTGCTGAATAGTTACATATTTATCGGTGATAACCAGTTTTAAGATATCTTGTACCGTGCGAGCAAAAATGATTTGCACAAAGAGGGCCTTGCATCTAAGGACGTAATGCTTAGCCGTAGAGCTTAATACCTGTTGGGTGTCAATAACTACCTGAATTAACAATCAATCAGTTGTTCCGTCATCTTTGACAGTCGTTACAAGTAATTTGATTCATCGCTAATTTTTCCAATTTCTTGAACAATAATTCACACAATAGGCTTTACGGAACAGCACAAAAAAATTCATGGTTGAAGCGTATTTTCGAAACGGGGTTAGAGTAAATGGTGAGTGGCAATACAATCCGGGTTTGTGCATGGACGATTATCACGAACATTTTCCCAACGTTGCTTTTATTGCTGGGGATTTTTATCATTGCCTGAAAAGAACCGTGGCTGTGTTTAGGAAAGCAGATTCTATACAATACAAAAAAGGAGCAGGAAGACCATCTGTAAGAACAGAAGAACTTGTTGCAAACGTTCGTGAAATAATGCAAAATACGCCAACAAATTGAATAAGACGCCTGTCCCAAGAAGTGGGAAGATATTATGGAACTTGCACGACTCTTCTTATGGAATTATGGATTACTTCCTTTTTCCTCATTTAATGAACACTATTTTTAAAACACCAGGTGCAAATTTAGAACAATTACAAGAAAGGATTATCCAAGAATGTGGTAACCAAGGTGGTAACATTTCTCCAGAGATGCTGGTCAACACTTTCGAAAATATGAAGAGATGTGTGAATTTAAGCTTGGAGCATATCAGCAATTTATGTAATTATTTTTCTTTTTCTTTCTGTATATTCTTACTTTGTTAATTTTGTAAACAACAAAAATAAATTTGTATTTGTCTACTTATTTTATTGCTCATTAGTTTGGCATATCCTGTCATAATACGAATTTGACAAAATTTTAACCTAGATTTGGTTAGATATATCGTCGCCGTATCATTGTGATCTAAACCAAGCCCTACGTTTTTTAATCCAAGCCCTCTTTGATGCAAAAAATTTTTGCTCGCACGGTATGTTCTGATGTGTGTGACTTTTCAGGAAAGCGAACGCCAGTAAAGTTTCTGCACTTTTATCAAAAGAAGGGAGGAGAATAGATTAACTACCTCAGGATCCAATTTTCTCTCGACAGCCCCAGTGTAATTTTTTAACATAACATTCAGCAGTGACATTTTAAATTAGAATCTATTAAAAATATATCCCAATAATAAAAATCTTCCTAGAGTGTCACAAACCTTTCCTAGAAACAATTACGAGGGCGCCGCGCTACGAAAGCAGAAAGTTTGATAACATGATATCACGTCACCACATCCGCGCAATTATTTTATTTGCCACCCTTGAAGTCGATTATATCGTTATCTTTGTTCCGATAGTTTAAATAAACAAGAACAGGAGACTGGACGTAAGATATTATTCACGTAGATGCCGGCCGGTCGACCTTCAGTCCAAGTCCCCGCGCCTGTTCAATTTTTTATGATGTAGAACGCTGATAATTTTGTTTAATTATTTTCTCAGTAAATAATTCAAAATTTTAAAAACTGAAACCGTGGAAAATTTTAGTGGTTGTTGCTGTGCGGTAGGGTAAAAATCAAAATTTAGTGAAAATACCATTATTCCTCAAAATACCTTTGTCCAAGATAGAAGTATTTTGTTTGAACTTTGAAATTTAACGATGTAGCAAAGAACCTTCCCAGAATTTCACTCCGATGGCACAAGATAGTGCTAAAAAGGTTTCAGGCACCTTTTATTGTTTGTGCTCCGACGGTACAGGTACTGATAAGAATATAAACGAGAGAATAAGGCAAGTTTGCAAATTAGGGTCTAGCTAATTCTAATTTGATGTAAGGTAGGTAAGGAACCCTATATCCACACTGAGAAAAAAGCATTCTATTCCTTATAAGAATTCACATGCTACCATAGAATGGTTTATAGACATTATTGCTGTGAATACTCGCAGTAATTGTCAAGTTCTATTGAGGGTGTAATCTGGTTTTATATACTGTATTAGTTCCAGCTGGCAGTTGTGATAAAACTTGACACTAATCACAATAATACTTGCTTGCTACGGTTAATCAAGCATATACTTACCACTAAAAATCAGTACTGTAGTTCCCAAAAATTTAAATGGCTTCTATTGTGATATTGTTCCTTATCGCTTAACATTGCATATGATTATCTATTATGCGACATGGTATACTGAGGTGGTAAAATTTGTTCATAGCTTTTTAAGTCTAATACTAATGTTTAGTTATGTAAAGTTTAAAAAAATTAATTACGAAGTAAAAATAAGTTAATTGAAACATGTATTGGTACGATCAATAAAATTCAAATTCAGACAGGACAGCTTGAAGACTACGAACAACGATGTGAGCTGCGCAACAAATACGTTAAAACTAATAATACGGCGCGCGGCGATTGCCGATCGCTTCGAACCCCCACCAACGTCTTGTGGATTATAGATACTAATTGATACAATTCGTTTTTGGGGACGCTGTTCTGCTTTCTTAATTGTAGAGAAAGTGCTTTACGGGGAACAAAATGCGTCGCATTGAGAAGGTACAATTTATTTCTTAATAAAATTGCTGTATTAAAAGTATGTAGGTACTTCATTAGTCAACAAGACTGTACTGCTAATGCCTATACTACCAAGAAAAACACTGATCTAGCAAATCTGGAATTGATGTAACACTAAAGCAGCTTTGATACACAAGCAATTTATTTAATATGGGTTAATAAAAATTGAGCTATCAATACAAACTACTTCTTAGCAAACCTGTTGTATTAGATTATTTTCCTCAGTGCATTGATAGATAGTGGGTCAATTTTAATTTTCTTGGACATACAGCCAATTTTGTCTGTTATGTCATCTCCGTTACGTTAATTGGATTCATATTACTTACTAATAGTTACCGTTTTACGAGCCGCCATCGCGTAATGATCCATCGTTAACTAATATCTGCATCTTTACAGATTCGGTTGTCCATGCAGTTGCGGTGAACAGTTATGTTGTGCATATGCATGTATGGTGAAGGACAAAGTTAGTCACCGTCTACTAATGCTTATTTGATAGACGTTGCCTTAGTGGTCCCAATGTACAACTTCCACTAAGTATTAGTAGATGGTTCTTATCCCAGTTCTTATGTTGTGCATGCGCATGTATGGTGAAGGACAAAGAATATATCCTACCTTTTATCTAAGCGGTTCCAATGCGCAATATACTACAGTGGTGAAATTTGTAACCTCTATAATGCCATGCTCTGACTTACGATTGTTTTACATAGTAAATAAAACTAACCAAATATTTTCATCCAAGCAAAGCATAGCTTGAACTGAAGGATCAAACTAGTAATGTTTTATGGTGAGCTGGTCAAGCATCCAGTGACCACCTGCTTTAAAAAAATTCTTCCCCAGGCTAGGATACTTGTTTAATATAATACAAATTTTATCAGCGATGAATTAGCAATGATTAAAAATTAAATTTTTTTTCAAATATTAAGCAGCGTTTTAGCAAATAAGTTTTTAAATGTTTGTGACCGTGTTCTCTATAAAATACTGGATACAACTAGACTTTATGGGACGTCTTTTTTTAAATACCCATAATTGGGCAAACGAAATGCATGCCTAATATTGAAATGTGCTTAAATAATAAAAATAATATTAATATTTTAGCGTATTGTACACATTAAAAATATGGAGGAATAGGTGCTTAGTATGTTTGATTAATGAGATTTTTTTTTAAATGCATTTTATTACAAATATTAACCCAACACACCACAACTAAAATAGCCCCTCTTCCCCTCTTTCTCCGGGAGACCCCCGTATCTTTCTCCTGAGTTTTTTGAGACACGCATCGCCCCTGAGAATAGGAGTAAGGAGCAAGTAGAAAATCCTAAAATTGATTGTAGACCCTTAAGTCAAAATGAGTGTATAACTGCTACAAAATAATTGACGGAGTTCTTGGATTTTTTGATTTTGCCTTTCTGCCGTACAATTAGATCTTATGATGACTCAGCTTCTACTAAATATGTTTATCATTTGTTTATGTCTGGTCCTAAAGATGTATATAATTAAAATCCAATGGATACAGTTACCAAAGGTCAAAAAAAAGTACCTTAAAATCCATGTAAAATCCATAAAATTGGACTTAAAATGCTTTAAATACCTGCTGACTATCACAGAATACTTTAGAGATCCGAAACTACAGCTCATGAATATAAAACAAAGTAGTAATGACAGTTTCTTAAACTTGGCCTTATGTATTCCGTAGAGAAAGGATTAAATAACAGACCACCGAGAAGCTGAACGTCTAGCTTTTATGTCTGATAAAGAAAAAGTGATTTTTCGTTTATAAACGAATTAAGGGAAATTGGAATACTGAATACACTGTAATTTTTTTGATTTAAAATATTTATTTTCATCAGAAAGTAGAGATTTCAATGAACAAAAAGCCCACCGACTTTTTTAAAAAAGCAGATATTTTGACGTGAGAATTTTCGATTGAAAATTAGGGTGCTTTTTCGATAATAAGTCAAATATTATTTTAAATCAAAAAAATGACAGTGTGTTTGGGACATAAAAAGGTAAGTTTTCACTAAATTTCGTGAAGAAAAAATTTATCTTGTAAAAGATAAAAATAAAAAACCAAAAACTTGGTTATTTGAATTTTTCACATAAATTTTGAGGTTATGTGAAAAAAGTGTAATCACAAAAGTTGTAGATCTTTTTATTACCTACAACTTTGCATTTAACGTTTTTCCATAGGACTTGTAGTTTTGCCGGAAATCAAAATAAATCGTTTTCTACCCTTCAAAACTCACCCTTCCACTTCCCGACCTCGGATCGCCCGTAAATTATTTTTCCTTTTATTTTTTACATTCTCTTTCTTTTCCAATGGGTTTCATCCTACTATTGTTTTTTTTTTCACTTTTTACCACTTTCAAAGGCTTCAGCCCTGGGCAGCCCTACATCTTCATTTTCACCAGTCTTTTTGGCTCTAGCGCTTCTAGAAACACACACAAAGTCTTTGTATTTTTTGGACGATGCATCATGATATACCTATATACTTCCTCCTTACACTCATCGCTCGCAGTCCGTATACACATGCACACTTATATATGATGTAAAGACCATAGGTTAATAGTAGTTTGTACAACAAGAGTAGATATTATGTACAATCCACTTGATATTTTTTCTACTGTCCAACAACGAACCTTAATAGAAATTGTCATAAATTAAAATTTTCGTTACAGAAATGCATAGCCAACTTGCTAAAGCTCACCTCCTTTAATGACACAGACGAAGGGGAGTACGTTCGTTTTATCACTGGAATATAACGGATGGTTTATAAAGTCAGAAGCTAAGGGTTTCACGCAGTATTTCTTTTACAAATTGAGTGTAATTCAGTTCTATATTATTACAAATATATAGAAATTCATTTAATTCAAATATCTCAAGGGTTATATAAGTAGTTCTACTTGGACGCCGTTGCTTCTGATCCCTTAAGTAATTTTAAATTATTTAAACCATTTTTGTAGCATGCTTCCAATTAAATTAAACTCCATCTCATTAGTTACTGTATTGTATTGTTATGTGAGCTAGTGTTGGAAACACTCTTACTCGGTTTTGTATTGATTTACCAAGACTTCTCTTGGTTGGAAGCGGTATATTTTGTTTTTGTTTGGTTTGTTTGCTTTGTTTAGGTTTTTTTTTATGCTAATGCTAATGGTGTCGTGAGGTTTTTATGTAATTTTCTTCCTGGGTTTGGTGGATTCGGGTTTTGATTGAAAGCGTTTTTAATTAGTGGGTTTTGGTGGGTTCTGACTTTAAGTAAAAATTTTCTGTGCAAATCCTGTGTGTATTCTTGAATTGTTTGAACTTCCATCTCCCTGTGTAAATCAGTATTTCTGATATACCACGGAGCATTCACTATTGACCGCAGTACTTATTCTGTATTATCTGTATCTTTTTCCTCTGCTGATTTGCTGCTTGTGACCAGACCATGGCTTCGTACAGCATCTTCGGTCTGATCACATGTTTGTATAATAACAGTTTGTTCCTTGTGTTAAGTTTACTCTTCTTGCCCAGTAGTGGGTACAATTGTCCAAATGCTCTTTTGCCTTTGTTAGATTGATTGCTAATGTGGTTTTCCCATGTCAGCTTGCTATCCAGCGTGACCCCCAGATATTTGAGGGAGTTTCCCCATTCTATCTGGGTGCCATTGAGCGTTACAGGTTGTTCTCTGAAGTTCTTCTTCCTTGATATTATTATGGATTGCGTTTTTTGTGGGTTCACTCTTATCCTCCATTTTTCCAACCAGATGCTTAGGGCATCCAGTTGTCTTTGCAGCGCCAGGTGGATTGCTCTGTGGTGTCTTGCTATGGTGTATATACCTTTCGACAGGTGTGCGTTTGGTGTTCTTGGTGGATCAGCCGTGTATGTGTTGTACAAATGAGGAGATAAGGGTGAACCCTGTGGAAGCCCTGCTTCTATTGGGTGTGATTATGATTAAGTGCCGTTTACTCTTACTTTGAACTGCATTCCTTCTAAGAAAGACTGTATAAATTGTGTATATGACAGTGGGATTTGAAATTCATCTCATTAGTACCGTTGGATAAACCCACTTTTGACTAACAACTAAAATACACCGGCCATCATACAACACCTGCGGAATTATAAAAACCAAACTTTGCAAATTCCTTTAGTTGGCAGTAATTCTGTTAAACTTTTTGTGATAGTCTGAAACCTTTTGAAACTTCGATAAATTAGTTGAAAACTTGTTTGCAACATAATTTTCCAACGCAATTTACACACATAGACCTGAAAACTAATGTGTTATTTCACGTTGCGCATTTAAAATCGTATTAAAACTTAAGTTTTGCCTTTGAGGGTAATTTCCAACGCCCCTTAGAAGCGTTTTGGGATTGTACCTATTTTGTATGAAGTGCTTATATATGTACAGATAAAATCGTTGAGAGAATCCTGCAGATCGCAGATACAGGCCTTGAAGTTAATGCGATGACAAATTCAAAGACCTCTTGATTTTAACCCCACACATTAACTGAAAATGTATTACTTGTTTTAACCCTTTGTGTGTATTTTTCCTCAAATCTGGTATTTGCAGATCGATAAACCCTTACTCGCATAGTGTAATAGGATTTAAATGTCTTCATCAGTGGAAATACAATTATTCTATACCCCAACCATTCTTGCATATATTGCAAAGCAAGGCCCACCTATGCTATTGGTCATCAGTAGTAGATACCGTGCGAGCAAAAATTATTTGCATCAAAATGGGCCTTGCATCTAAGGACGTAATGCTTAGCCATAGAGCTTAATACCTGCTCGGTGTCGATAACTACCTGGATTAACAGTCAATCAGTTATTCCGTCATCTGCATCAAATAATGCAAAATACGCCAACAAATTGTATAAGACGCCTGTCCCAAGAGATGGGAAGATCTTACGGAACATGCAGAACTATTCTTAAGAAGCAGTTAAATGTATTTCCTTATAAAGTGCAAGTATTATAATTTTGTAAACAACAAAAATAAATTTGTATTTGTCTACTTATTTTATTACTCATTAGTTTGGCATATCATGTCATAATATGAATTTGACAAAATTTTAACCTAGATTTGGTTAGATATATCATTCCCATATCATTGTGATCTAAACCAAGCCCTACCTTTTTTAATCCAAGCCCTCTTTGATGCAAATAATTTTTGCTCGCACGGTATATTTAAAGGTTGAAGACAATGATGTTTCTTGAATCATAGAAAAGTTTGGTACTTGCATTGTCTTCATTCGTTCCACTATTTCTTAAATTAGACTTTTTCTAATGCCCCTTTTCATTTCACTTCCAGGCATTTTATTTGGAGAGCCGAGATTTTCCCATTTCTACTTTATTTCTTGAAGGGTGCTTTTTGGTAGACCGATTTCTTCGGATAGTCCCTTAACCTCTTCAAAGAAGATCATCAACCTTATTCGTTGTTGTGGTTTAAACTGTTCACTTAATCAAATATGAAAGTGATAATGGTTTTAACATCGATGATGGCATTTATTATTCCATAAGATGCTTTAGGTAAAATCAGGGGATCAAAAGGTTGTGTTGAATTGGCCGGTCAAAATATTGTAGCATTTTATTTTATTTTATATTATCCTGTTGACCTTACCGTCCCCCTTTCCCAAAATTTCTACGATCGTGCAATACCGGCATCGGCACGAGAGGCAGCAGCTCGTTTTTCGTTGATATGGCTGTTCCCCGATCTTCCACGGCCACTTCGCAGCGTTTAACAGTTCTGTTCATATTATTATTATGATTATTTGTTGGCGTTTTTACAAATAATAATACAAATAATTTATTTTGGTCAATTGACCAGTCAAATATTATACAGGGTGTCCGGGAAAATGTGGGAAATCTCTTGGATATGAAAAAAACACGTGAAAAGAATACTACAAGTTCATATAAACTTCTTTCGTATCGGCCTCCTCTTGGGAGATATGGGCTCCCAAAGAGCTCCCATGGAATTAAGTTTTTGACACATAACTATTTACCCAACAGGTATATTTCAATTTTTTTTCATATTATGATCTATACCAGGTAAGACCCTTCAAATTACTATCACAGAAAGTGTTGCGAATTACTCTCAGTTGCAGGGACGGACTAGCTGTGACACTAATGTGCCCATTTTTTACGCCCTGTATGATAAAAACTTTGGACAACGTGTTTTACATACCTTTAACTATTGACTAAAAATTAAGTACTCTTTATTCATGTCGCTAATCCTAACAGTTTTCGGAAAATCGTAATTTTTAACATATTTACATCATGTACAGTGTTATCAATTTAGTTTGTCCCACTTTTAAGAGCCTGTAACTTTTTTGTATTTTGAGTTAGCGAGCTCATTCAAAAAACAAGATGTACCCTTTTTAGCCAAGTTTTAATGAGTGTTGTCAAAAATGACAGTAGGTGTCACATGTCACATTTAAAAGTAAAAATTTAATATTTTTAAATGGGACACCCTGTATATTAGAGACGCCTTAAATGGTCCCTTTTCTTCCGATTTTAAAAATATAACACACATATGCATTCTTTTCTTCATTTCATCAAACATTGACAAAAATATGAAAAAATATATTATTGTTAAAAAGCATCAATCTATATGCAACTGTTTTGGTTGCTATGGATTTTATCTTCATTTATATTTCAGTCTGTCATTCTCAGCATTATTAATCATTTCGAATATTGTAGAAAAGTTATTTTGTATGTAAAAATTAACTAACATGAGATATTATTATTCAGTAGAGGAAAAGTGTTTTATGTTTGATATTTTTTGTCAAACGGGCAGTGCAACCTTAGCACTTAGGAGGTATAGGCTTCAGTTTCCCAATAGACGGGTTCCTTCCAAAAAAATATTTTATCGGCTGAAGAAGACATTTTTCGAGACTGGAGGTATAAAGGAAAAATGAATAATTAGGCGGAAAACAATTATTACGGAAGAAATGGAAATTAATGTATTAGCCTATATCTCATGTTAGTTAATTTTTACATACAAAATAACTTTTCTACAATATTCGAAACGATTAATAATGCTGAGAATGACAGACTGAAATATAAATGAAGATAAAATCCATAGCAATCAAAACAGTTGCATAGCTATCTTGATGCTTTTTAACAATAATATATTTTTTCATATTTTTGTCAATATTTAATGGAATGAAGAAAATAATGCATATGTGTGTTATATTTTTGAAATCGGAAGAAAAGGGACCATCTAGGGCGCCTCTAATATACAGGGTGTCCCATTTAAAAAATTAAATTTTTGCTTTTAAATGTGACATGTGACACCTAGTGTCATTTTTGACAACACTCATAAAAACTTGGCTAAAAATGGTACATCTTGTTTTTTGAATGAGCTCGCTAACTCAAAATACAAAAAAGTTACAGGCTCTTAAAAGTGGGACAAACTAAATTGATAACATTGTACATTTAGCGTATTTCAATAAAAGATACATCTTTGTTCCTATAATTTATAAATGTTCACTTTTAACTGCTTAATATTAATACATGATCGCAATAAAATGACGTTTTTCCGAAAACGGTTAGGATTAGCGACATGAATGAAGAGTAATTAATTTTTAGTAAATAGTTAAAGGTATGTAAAAAACGTTGTCCAAAGTTTTTATCATACGGGGCATAAAAAATGGGCACATTAGTGTCACAGCTAGTCCGTCCCTGCAGCTCTGAATATTTCGCAACACTTTCTGGGATAGTAATTTGAAGGCTCTTACATCATGGTATACATCATATGAAAAAAAAAAATTGAAATATACCTGTTGGTTTAATAATTATGTGTCAAAAACTTAATTCCATGGGAGCCCATATCTCCGAAGAGGAGGCCGATACGAAAGAAGTTTATATGAACTTGTAGAATTCTTTTCACGTGTTTTTTTCATATCCGGGAGATATCTCACATTTTCCCGGACACTCTGTATATGGGTCATTTGAGTAAATAAGGAAAGCCCCTTGGACTTTGGAATATCTTATAGTTTTAAGGACGGCTGTGTTTTCAGGGATAGGCTTCTATATTTAGGTTCTGACATAGATAAACTTAATATTCTTAGCAAAAGTCAAATATTTTTGTAGGTGTAAAATAAAATTTACGATTCCCCTACAAAGTATATTTTATTTTCTACTAACCATATGTGAGGATATATTATTACAGCCAGTTTTATAATACCAATTAAAAGTTATCAGTTGCGGCATTGCCATGCCATGGCGATATAAAATGTTACGGTATGGGAGCCTAATCTCCCACGACGTGACTTTTCTAAAAATAAAGGTTATTCTTGTTGTTTTTAACAAATAAGCACGTTTGCATTGAAAAGGACGCAGTTGTGGTATTTTTTTACATCGCTAAACGGGATACCTTGTGTACGTTCTCGCACAAGGGTAAATCAAAAGGGAAAAATATAAAATTATTGTTGTAAAGGAATCGTTCGAAACTGATTAAAGTTTTTAATACAATTAAAAATAGATGGGAAAGAAATGGGACACTGGAAAAAATGCTACAGCCAGAATTTCAACTGAGGAAGAAGATAATTACTGAATATTTGCGGAAGAGTCCTTTTGAAACAGCTAGAAGTGCTATAGAGCAACCCCGTTTTTCTGATTCGAAAATAAAACAATAAAAGTATGTCGCAGATTAAAAAGAGCATGCACAAACAGACAAGGATTATTTTTTGTTTGAACGATAGATTTCGGGAATATTGGGAAAGGATAATTTTACTGATAAAATATGTAAATAACTCTGGTAGGTCCGGAGTCTGGACGCTTATCATTAAATGTACGGGCATGGAGAAGCATTCACGGACTTAACTTTCAAAATGTCTTTATTCCAAACTAACTTTTACAGTTCATTAAATGGAAAGTGACAACATAATATAGAAATAATAACCAATAAAAAAAAATAACAATAATAAAAAAAATTTAAGTTAATCCAATTTAATTCATTAATAAAATCAATTAAAAAAAAATAGTATATGTAAATAATTTAATTTAGTAAAAATATCTCTTTCATTATTTTTTAAAAGTTGCCAATTTTTTAATTTTTCTGATATTTTTCGAAAGATTGTTATATTTTATTATTCCGTCATACTCGTATAAAAGCGTTTTTTTTTCGAAATTACTTTTTACTGGTATAGTTTATAATTTATACAACGTCTGGTGTTATGATCATGTAATGTCTTATTTTCCTGAAGTGTTATGTTTGATTTTTTTTCTTTTAAAATAATAGAGTGAATTAGAATACAAATGTTTTGAACGTGTAAATACCCTTTCGGTCTATATAGATTAACAGTTGGTTCTAAATGTGGTAATTTGTGTATACACTTAATAACTTTATTTTGCAATTTTTGTAATGGTTTTAAGTTTGATAAACAAGCAGATCCCCATGCAGAAGCTAAGTATTGTTTTTTGAATATATTAATGAAAAATATATATTTTTTAAGTATTTCAAAGGAATGAAATATCTAGCTCTGTACAAAACAGATACCGAAGGAGATATCCAATTTAAATTTTCGTCTAAAACTAATCCCAAAAATATTGAATATTTTTATAATTAAATGTTAAGGGGTTGATGATGGAATTTATTTTATTTTAAGTTATAAACATAAAAGAAGATTTTGTAAAATTTAACGTTTATTTGATTGAAGCCAAGAAAGAAGTATTTTTAAATCATTATTAATATCAAAATACATTTCTGCAAGAGTTTCAGCAAAATAAATAATTGTTGTATCATCTGGTATTAACTTAAGATATTATTATTCTTAACTATTAGACTTAAGGTATGCTTGATTATTAGTGAGCGATTCACTGCAATATCTAACAAAATAATTTAAGAAAATGTTCTCTGAACACTTTCCGGAAAATAACTTTATTGTTCAACGAGACAATTGTTCACTAGACAGTGCTGGACTTGTAAGGGGATGGTTACAAAACAACAATAGAGAAACAATTTTGTCGCCAGCAAGAAGTCTTGATATCAATATGAGAAAATGTATGGGGTCTTCTGACAATATCATATTATAAGTTCCACAATTGAAATTATCTTGTAATTGCCATTGGCAGAACCTGATGAGTAGAGCTTAGCAACGATGAACTATTAATACCAAACCTCTCCTCGTCAATCCGGTTCGGATAGACGGAATTTTGAAAAGAGATGGAGCTTTGTTTAAGTATTAACAGATTTAAAACAACATTAATTAATTCTTTTTAGCTTTTGAATTCGCAACTTTATTTTAGAAATTCTTAGTTGAACATAGATATTAAATAATAACTGCGTATGGAAGTCAATTTACGTGTTTTTTAAAATTTTTATCTAGATATACAAACCGTTAACTGAAATCTTGTTCAACAAATTGTTATCAAATCGAATATCCCTTGCCGGGTTACATGAAGCCTTTCATCATTACGAACAGACGTACAAAGCTCGATCTCGATAAATAAAAGAGTACTTTTTGTTCCAACAATGTGTTAATAGTTCCTCTTATGTTGTGAAAATATATTATAAAAACTGGCTTGATAGTCCTATTCGTCGAACTAAATTCTAATTACCGTGTCTATGGAACATGGAGCTCAGACAAAAGGTCAAAAGTTAAGGTGTAGGTAGTTTTTTATACCGGAGCTAGTAAGTAAAACTGTTTAAAAAAGTCTCAAGTAACAAGCAACCTGCATACTTAAATAAAAGATACTTTCTGTTATGCGTTGAATAACGTTATTTATGAACAAATACCAAGAGCACTTAAAACTATACCCATTTCAGGAATAAAATCATTTGCAACCACTTTAAATACCATTACAGTATTTAGACAAAATAAGACGAGCACCAACTTGAATAAAAACACAATTCTTGCATTGATAGCTGACAGTCGATTTACATTTTGCAGAAGTTCTTCCAATTCTTTTCCAATATCATTACGTGTCAGCGATCGTAATGCCATTGCTTCTGTATCTTCATTTATATTTAATCTGATACCTATTCCTGAATTATTTTGAAGGGAAATATTCGTTTTAAAAAACTCTCTTAATGTGTAATTGATTGTTAGTCCCATATTGTCTAAAATATTTCTTATTTTGTTGCTTGAATCCTCACTCTCCCTAAATATATCTTCCATCATTTCTTCGCAAGGAAATTCTAAACAATCGACTGGTTCTTCAACTTCGTAGCCTTCTTGGTTCGATTCTTGTTCTAATTCATCGACAATCTCAACTATTTCGAATGAATCGTCGTTGTCGTTTGATTCCCTTTCTGGAAACATTACCAACTCTTCTAAATCTTCGATGTCGTCTGGATCTTCATTGGAAGCTGCTTCGACAATTTTTGGTTTGAGACGATCAGTTTCTACCATGATTTTAGTTCTTGCTCTAAAAAATTGAAATAAAGATTACAAATTATTATCAGGGAAGCTTCATGTTAAACAACAAAAAATAGACTAGGTAATAAATATTTTTTAAATAAGGAGTTTGCATAGAAACGTTTTAAGCAGCCCCATGATCCTCCCATACCTGATACAATAATATTTCAGTTGTTATAATAATAATAATAATAATAATAATAATAATAATAATAATAATAATAATAATAATAATAATAATAATAATAATAATAATAATAATAATAATAATAATAATAATAATAATAATAATAATAATAATAATAATAATAATAATAATAATAATAATAATAATAAGTTTATTTAAAATTAAATAATATAATAAATATGTTTATGTTGTCTTCGATAAACGTATCCTTCAATCCCCTGAAGCTGAGCTTGTTAGGGGCAAATCTTATTTTTAGGGCAATTTTTTTAGTATGTAAAATCATAAATCATAAATATGCATTAAAAATCAAGTTTTTTAAAGTAAAAATGTTAATTTATAGTATAAACGCAGCTTTTTTGAAGAAATATATTAGGTACCTATAATAAAATTATTAATTTATAATTTTTAAGTAAAAAATATTACTTATATAAATTATTCAGAACAATATTAATTAATTAAAGCATTTCTCAAAATATTTTCAAATTGTCTGTTTTTAATATCTATGTTTTTATTTCGACTTTAAATTTTTTTAATAAAATCAATTTTTTAATTTTTGTTGGTAAATAATCGTTTAAATAAAAACATAAATATTTGAATAATTCCTAAATATTTTATTTTATTAACTTTAAAAATTTGAATGTCTTCATTTATTTGAATACTATTCATATTTCGTGGTAGGTTATTTAGGTTTAAAGTAAAAGGAATATAATTTGTTTAATTAAAATTAATTGTTAACAAATTGTTATCAAACCAATTTTTTATAATTTTAAAATCTTTTTTAATTTTATTATTTAAGTTTTCACAATTTGTATCGGTATAAAAAATTGTAGTATCATCTGCAAAACTATGAATTTGTCCATCGCAATAAAAAAATAATGGGTTACGATAATGACCAGGATTATCTTTGACGATGCATTTATCATTCCTTTGTTCAGGCTTCTAGTTACATCAATAAAAATTAAAAACGATCTTTTAGCCAGCTCTGACTTCATATTTCATTCAAAAATATATGTACACAGATTATGCCCCGAGGGCCAAAATTCGTTATGCCGGATTTCGGTTATTAAAGTCATCAACGTCAACTTTCCACCAATCGGCCATAAAAACCATGAAAATTAAATATAATTTTGGACCGTTTTAACACGCGAAATGTGGGTTATTAACGAATGTGCAATTTTCAAGTTACCTATTAATTTAATTTTCGGATGTTTTCTGCTAAAAATACCAAGGTGATAATTATAGCTGTGGCCATGAATATCTAATGTATTATTAAAAAAAATATATTAAGGATATATTTATGTATAAAGGTTTACCTAACTATGCCATTATCGATCAGTATTGGTGATAAAGAAGTAATATTAATAGACGGTTACAAAAAATTCGTTGACATTTTACTTTTTATAAAACTTTCGACTTTTTAAAAATATTTTGCGGGAGGATAAGGGAAACGAAAAAAGTGCTATTCGTAAAAGTGCAGATTCTTAACCTACACAAAAAAATAATCAATTTTGACATGGTGTACTATGGAGAACTAGTCAAGTCCTCCATAATATGGATGTACAAAGCCATGACTTCAAAAATTGTTGAATTTAATCTTGACTTCAAACTGAATAGAGGTTACCCTTACACTTGAATAATTGTTACAACTCTCTGAGTAAGCGTTCCTTCAAGTTTTTATACAGTTTTGCAACCCTTATCAACGGAAAGAAGGGGTTCCGTACTATGTAAGCAATAATTTTGAACGTTAATAAAAGAGGGGATTTTCCTGGATGTACTATTAGAAGTGGAACCCTTTATTCCAACCAATTACAAACAATTATTTGTTATCAACATTCGTCCAGTGCCTCCTCCTACAAAACTAGAAATGTCCTTGTCCTTGTTCTACAGTGTCACCAGTAAAGTCCGCATCATATGGGATTTTTTTTTATTAATAACTTTATTCAAAATTTGACTTTGGCATCAAGTTCTGCTTCGATCGAGATGAAAATTAAGCAAAAAAAATAGTAGTCGCATGATTCGCATTATCTGTCAAATTTTAATTTTTTCCAAACAATAATTCAAAAGTGGGGTTATTTCGGAAAATATCGAAAAAAGTTATTAGAAAAAGGTTTTTTAAATGCAGTTTTTAGCCCACATGAAAAATTTCAGCTGCATAAGATAATTTTGATTTTTTACCTATATTTTGTACATTGCACCACTTTTGCAAAATAAAACTCAACGCAACCTCAGTACATAAAACTTCTCAGTTTTAACAAGGCTTTATTTCAGATACATTTTCTTTAAAGTAGCGCCATATTAGATGTGTTTTTCTACAAAATCAAAATTGGTCTATTAAAATTTGGTCGCATGTGATGCAAAGTTTATTTGTTTTTGATCCTGTATAAGGTAACTTTATAAAACAAGTATTTTTGAAAACGTAGTTTGTATCTGAAAGTAATACACCTTAATATTAAAACAAAAAAGAACACAGTGTCATCAGTAAAGTGTTCATTAAGTGGAAAATAAATAAATTTTAGTGGTGGGTAAAAAATCAAAATTATCTTATGCAGCTGAAATTTTGACAGATAATGTGAATCACGTGACTACTATTTTTTTGCTTAATTTTCATCTCGATCGAGGCAGAACTTGATGCCAAAGTCAAATTTTGAATAAAGCTATTAATTAAAAAAATCCCATATGATGCGGGCTTTACTGGTGACACTGTATACACTATGTTTCCACTACCCCTCTTCTTTCAACACCCATTAAGGTTGAATTCTCAACGTCATTCAATCTATTGCCAACCTATAACCTATTTCGCGTTGATTTTTTGAGTTTATTATTTTTATAACTAACATTTAAAGAAAATCAATATCGGTACATTGTTTAGGTAGTATCTGATATATTACAAAAATATCAATTTGTTTCATTGCTAATTTTGGGAGAATTGTATAGTGAACGAACAATGAGTGACAATGACATGATAATGTTTAAAAAAATCTTACCCAATATTTTTCGCTATACAATTCTCCTAAAATAAGTTATGAAATTTCTTGATATTTATTAAATATGTCAATTATTACCTATAAAATATCAAGTCGATACTGATTTTTTTTAAATATTGTATAAAGGCTAGAAAACATAAATAAATCTACGCGAAATAGGTTATAGGTTGGCAAGCATGTTGATACTCCCACCTTAAGAGTCTTAGCACCACAGCGAAGTATGAGATGAGTAATCAATCCTTAAGGATATCAATCCATATCCGAAAATATAGAACGACTTTTTTCGTACTATAAAAGAACACTCTTTCATAATTTAAGAAGCAGTGAAAAATGCAAGAGACAAAAATTTTATGCGATAATTTACCACACTCTTATTGTGTAATTAGCGACCCATAGGAAGCATCTTTAAACTAATTATGAAATCGTCTTTTTTATACCCTCAAAAACATCCAAATTTGATTCAAATCCGCCTAACCATTTTCAAATCATCGTCAATTTTCTAGAATAACCCTGTATCACTTAAACCGTCAATATTTGATTATAACAAATTAAGCATAAATGGCCCATTTTCAAGTCCACTATCTTCTGTTGCTGCATAGCCCCTTAGTTATGGGACACCCTGTTTATTATATTATATGTTAGCGAGGAAAGTGCCGGAGGATATTTGCCGATTTTTATAAATAAACATAAACACGTTCATAGAAATTTCGTCCAGAAATAACGAGAATGTTTTCACCGCAAATTCAAATCAAAATAGAACTTCATTAAAACTTACAACAAGGCTCCCAAAAACTTGCTGTTTGACCATCAAATTATAATTAAATTTGATTTTCGTCTCGTCCGTTTGAGACCCCTTACTGCACTTTTGAGGGGCTAACGATATGGGATTCTCTTCGTCGTAAGTCTGCTTTAAAATGTCCTCGATGATGTCACAACAGACTCTCGATATGTAGGCTTTCGAGCGGTAGTTGACTTCTTCGAATGGTAGATATGTATGAAGGAATTCTTTGCTCATAGCAATACTGTTAACGATTGTGTACAGATACACGAATGATTTAAAGCTTAAACTAAGAATTTTGACAATGTTTTGGCATATGACTTTGATAGGTACTACCTTAATGAATTATAAACCTTTAACGAAATAATTACAGGTATGGGGATTGAATAATTATTTTGCTTGAAATTGTGAAAGGTAGAAAACTGAATGGAAAATGCTATAATTAATTATATACAGTGTGACCAGTAAAGTCCGCATCATATGGGATTTTTGTTTAGTAATAGCCTTATTCAAAATTTGACTTTGGCATCAAGTTCTGCTTCGATCGAAATGAAAATTAAGCAAAAAAAATATTAGTCACGTGATTCGCATTATCTGTCAAATTTTAATTTTTTCCAAAAAATAATTCAAAAGTGGGGTTATTTCTGAAAATATCAAAAAAATTTATTAAAAAAAGTTTTTTTTCTTAAATGCAGTTTTTAGCCTACATGCAAAATTTCTGCTGCATAAGATACTTTTGATTTTTTACCCACCACTAAAATTTATTTTCCACTTAATGAACACTTTACTGATGACACTGTGTTCTTTTTTGTCTTAATATTAAGGTGTATTACTTTCAGACACAAACTACGTTTTCAAAAAAACTTATTTTATGAAGTTACCTTATACAGGGTCAAAAACAAATAAACTTTGCATCACATGCGACCAAATTTTAATGGCCCAATTTTGATTTTGTAGAAAAACACACATTTAATATGGCGCTACTTTAAAGAAAATGTATTTGAAATAAAGCATTGTCAAAACTAAGAAGTTTTATGTAGGTTGCGTTGAGTCTTATTTTGCAAAAGTGGTGCAATTTACAAAATATGGGTAAAAAATCAAAATTATCTTATGCAGCTGAAATTTTGCATGTGGGCTAGAAACTGCATTTAAAAAAAACTTTTTTTAATAACTTTTTTCGATCTTTTCAGAAATTACCCCACTTTTGAATTATTTTTTGAAAAAAATTAAAATTTGACAGATAATGCGAATCACGTGACTACTATTTTTTTTGCTTCATTTTCATCTCGATCGAAGCAGAACTTGATGCCAAAGTCAAATTTCGAATAAAGTTAGTAATAAAAAAAAATCACATATGATGCGGTCTTTACTGGTCACACTGTACATTTCAGAAAATTTGCAAGAAAATTATTGTTAAAAAAATGTGTTTTTGTAACCTAACTATGATTTAAGTAAATATTTTCTATTCTTGGCTCGAAAATTGGAATATCTCCACAAAATTATGCTTGCTAAAATAGCGTCGAAAACATTAGCTCTATAATGATATTAGTATATTAGTAAATATTTTTATAAATATTTTGCGAGAAAATAATTCTTGTAACCACCTTTATATAATAAGGTTGTATTTTATCTAATACAGTTAGATATTAAATACATATTCAGATAGATATTAAATACATATTCAGATAGCAATATTCAGGTATACTAGTATACGAAATTGAATGTTTTTCCTATCTCTAGGATGTCACTATTTTTAAACCGGTTTCGAACTAATATGTTCTCTTCAGTACCAGAAAAAACTGTCGTACTTTGTTGGTTGTATAGGGCCATCTCTCAGTAGTCCCATACAATTTGAGCAGGCATCCGTTTGGGCCTTGTAGCATAATATACATATTGTATATAGGTAACGGTTAATGAGTGGTTGCTTTACTTTTACAGCAATAAAACCACTTTTCCAGTGAAAAAAACTGTGCCACTGTGCCTATGTATAGGTATCAATACTGCCACACAATTTAATAATTTTTGCACAAGGCCTTGTTTTTTTGTTATCTACATCGAACAGTGTAAAACGATAAACATACAGTTGGTTGATTTTTAACACGATTGTCGGTGTAGTAGTCAGTTCTTAGTTTTCGCTCCTTGATACGTTATCATTAAAAAATTAAGCTGGGTTTTATTGACGGGCTTCAATCAATGATCTGCAGGCAGATCATTGGACTTCAATTATTATATTATTTTATATAAAAGTGTCTAAAATTGACGTCGGCACCTATTTGCACACTTTTTTTAATTAATATCTATTCTATATTAAAATTTTTAAACATGTATAAGACAATCAAGGTTTGAATCTTAGATATCCAGTAATACCAAATTATACTTGTTTTATTAAATATACTGGTGATATGTAGTGACAGGTGTACCTCTGCAAAATTATTTATATTCCTCATTAGCCCAATTATCAAATTAGAACGGTTTTGATTAATAAATGAATGTATCATAAAATCAACTCGATTGAATTGGTAATTTTTAAGTAAGACCTGCCTGAAAATGCCTCATAAATTCTTATAAAAAAACATATAAGAACTTATACGAACTAAATCGGTTGTTGAAACAGCAATTTCTAAAATTTTGAGTCTTTGAGCTCTTTTTTACCATAACTTGAAATGGGTGTTCATTTGAAAACTTCCCACCTCGATTTTCCTGCTTTAAAATAAAAATGTGGAAAATCGCTCGGACCCGTCGATTTTTATTTTAAGGGGGACATCTTTTCCGTATATTGTCAATCTTGTTACTTCCAGCCCCTAGGAGGGAGGGGGGTAAGATCTAAATCTTAAATGGATACCCCTATTTTATATAATTTTTTGGATTCTGCATAAAATTCCGAACATTTTTTAATAAAAGCATTATTAGTCTATACTTAACAGTTTCCGAGACATTTACTTCTGAAAAATTACATTTTTGAACTTTGACAGCGTCTAGCTTTCTAACTGTACGTCTTAGAGCAAAACGGCTTGCATGTCCCTGTCTTCGATTTTTATTATCTTTCCAATAGTGTGAACTTTCGGTTAAACCGGATGTAAGAAATATAGTACCTACTTCCGGTTTCACCGGAAGTTGACACTATTGGAAAGATAATAAAAATCGAAGATAGGGACATGTAAGCCGTTTTGCTCTAAGACGTACAGTTAGAAACCTAGACGCTGTCAAAGTTTAAAAATCTCATTTTTCAAGAGTCAATATCTCGGAAACTGTTAAGTATAGACTAATAATGCTTTTATTAAAAAATGTTCAGAATTTTATGCAGAATCCAAAAAAATTATATAAACTAGGGGTATCCATTTAAGATTTAGATCTTACCCCCCCCCCCCCCCCCCTCTCCCTCCTAGGGACTTGAAGTAACAAGATTGACAATATACGCAAAAGATGTCCCCCTAGAAATAAAAATCGACGGGTCCGAGCGATTTTCCACATTTTCATTTTAAAGCAGGAAAATCGAGGTGGGAAGTTTTCAATTGAACACCCTGTATGTAACATACATAACATAAAGATAAACAGCTCATAAACGGAAACAGCGTTAATTTAAAAATTTGCCCATAACTGCTCTACTCATAAATCCAAATACATTTCATGTGCTTACTGAACTCTAAGAGAAAAATCCACATAAACTGATAAACGTTATTAAAACCGTATGCGGTTTGAATTAGCAACCTTATTAAATCTCTTAAATCTTATAGATTCTTATAAAATTTCTAAGAGAATTTATGAGACTTTACGAGGTTTTATCCGCAGGGAGTAAACGTTAATTTTGCTCTTGTAAAATAAACCTAAAGGACCCTTAATATACTGGGTAAGAGCTGATGCCGCAATCTAAAAACGTTAAAAAACCTTATAGAATATTTTTTATATAAAATATATTTCTCCCTAAATCGGTGCACATCATTGCTGAGAAGCATGAGGGAGAGGGTTGCCCACAGCAAAATAGCGTGCCCTAGACCCTCACCCATAGGGAGAATTCCTTCATCAGACCTCATAGCCTATGGAGAGGACCATCGACGTATAAAACTTAAAGGATATATACAAATTGTTTTACGATTTATATTTAGCGCATTAAAGTAGGAAATTTTTACTTTATTCTTAATTTTATTTTCCCTTTCCTCGATAAGTTTTCTTTAAGGGTAAAAACTTTAAAGTTTCTATTTAAAAATTTTTGGATTTTATTCTCTGTGATATAAAATATTTGGCATCGACCTAAGTAAGAAAAATATCTTAAAAACTCTTAAAATATATATTGGGAAGTTCTTTTACACTTTTTGAAATAAATATTTCCATGTAACGATGGAAAGACAATATTATTTACAGGGAAAAGAGCAAAAAGTTAAATTTATTAGAACAATTAATATCTAACTATAGCCATAACCACATTTATGTTTCCCGTCTTTTTTTCATGTGAACAGTACAACAATTTTGACGTCCATTCTTCTTTTTGATTTTTAAGCAGGAATTTAGAACGTACTCTATCATCTGTTCTAGTCCATCACCCTACTGTAAACTCTTAGGTTAGTTAATTGTTTTTTAACTGCAATGTTGATTACATGTTTTATTAATTTATTTTAATTTTTGTGTTTAAATGATGATGCCCATATAACATTTGTCACTTTTTTAATTTAACAAAGATTTTGAAGATACTTTGTGTTTTTGGAATTGTTTACTATACAATCTATTATTTTTTTTACCACGAAATTATCCAATGTAACTTTTAGAGCTTTTAAATGAAGCATCCATCTTTAACCCTTCATTGTACCGCCCCTTAACCCCCATTAAACGGAAACGAGATAGAAAAGGCGCACTCCTCTATCATGCAGGGGTGGATTTTAGAGATAACTACGTAGTTGTACAAACTGGTTTTTTATTTAATGTTGTGGCTAACAGGTACTTTAGTTAAGTCGTCAATAAAATTTTATTTAAAGTGTTTTTATTTTTACCTTAGAAGGCTTGGGTTATTTTAACACGTATACCAGAAAACCTAAACATTTACTCCTTTAAGTTATACGTATTTAAAGCTGAAACGGTTTTCTTACTTCTGGTAGGAATGGTAGGGTAGGGTGGGTAGTTCTTTAATAGGTCATCATTCCGTAATAGTGTCTTAAGTATTAAGGACGGTAAGAACGATTTACTGATCGATGAGAATGTTGTCTGAGATCAGAGTATCTTTACCGTTCGTGATGCTTATACAAATTTTGTACGACTAACATGAAGAGTAAAAACGCAATTTTCTTTTTAAAATCGTCCTGCTTTCATAATTTTTTCGTATATAATATCATAGGAGAGAAAATTTGGCCGGTAAAATTTTCGACTGGTATGAGTTTGTTGCTTGGTAATTTTGCACTAAACAACAAAATAGCCCTAATATGGATACCGGGATACATGGGTCTGGAGGGTAATGAGACTGCCGACAAGCTCGCTAAGAGAGGTGCAGCACTAAAATACACAGGACCCGAGCCGGTAATAAGTATATCTCATGCTACGGCCAGGAAAACAATACTAGCTGAAGCAAAAAGAAAATGGGAAAGACACTGATCAAATCTACCAGGTCTAACACACTCAAAAGCATTTATAAACAGCCATATAAACCAACAGTTAACTGACAAGCTACTAGTGCTCAACAGGTCATGCCTTAAAGCACTAGTGGGATTGTACACCGGCCACTGCAGACTGCGACACCATAATATGTATAATATTGGAATAGCCACAACTGATGAGTTCCGGCTTTGCATGGAAGATGCAGAAACAGCAGAACACGTAATGTTGGCCTGCCCCGCGGCAGGAAGAATCAGATTCGCCCTATTTGGTGAGGTGACTCTGCTGCCGGATGACATGAAAAATGTCTCCCCCAATACCATCATTAACTTCATCAAAAAGTTAGATCTATTGGGGGAAATATAAACAAGGTGTGAGCCACAATAGACCGCGTGATCGCAGTGGATGGTTAGCTGTAACCCACTCACATTTAACCTGTCACCTATCACCTACCTCTGAATAGAAATGAAAATCCAAAATGGAAAACGTACCTATTCACATTATTCTATTTTTAGGTGTTTAAAACCTGCGTTAATCAGAGAAAACTGTTATCTATAGCAACCTTGAAATATCGCAATATTTATTTGTCTCCTAATATAGGAATCGTTATTGATTTTAAAAATTTATCAAAATAAACACTCTAAATTAAAAGGCTACAATGATGTCTATACACGTGAAATATAAATTATCGAGATATATTTTGGGGGACGAATTTATTATTTCGGGTATATTTGAAATTACGTTTAAAAATGTGACAGTATTTTCGTAACTTTTTAACATGGCTCGAACATCGGAGTTTTCGTACACGGTTTATGTAATGCGTGATAAGTTTCGTAAAGAACAAAGCTTAGATAAGTACGTTTATGTGTTTAGGTTTAAATAAAGTTAAAAGTTTACTGGACTTCTCAGCCGTAATACTACCAACTTCTTCACAGTTTCATCGTTTTGACAAATATTTTGATACGATAACACTTACTTGTACACACACAAAATAACAAAATATGTTTCATAAAATTCGGATTATTTAATGAGGATATACAAAAAATAACAATAAATCTTAAAAAGTAATTCCAATTTTCAGAATAAATCTTTCAAATAAATTTTGTTTGGAATTCATTATATTATTACCTACCTTATATTTATATTATTATTATTATTAAATTAAACTACACAGAGAAAAACCTTCTATTCCCTATAAGAATTCCACATACTCTTTTTACAACTGTTTAATACTATATGTGACAGCGACGCGCTTTCCTACTGTAAGACAACGGAAATTGCTAGACCGTTGTGTAGTGATAATATCACGGTAATTTAGCCAATAGGAAATAGGAGTTAATGCTTCCATGTAATAGTTTATAGCCATTATTGCTCTGAATACTCACAGTAGGTAATTATCAAGTTCTATTGGGGGTGTAATCTGGTTTTACATATTATATTAGTTCCGACTGGCAGTTGTACTGAAACTTGACATTAATCATATCAATATTTGCTTGGTACGGTTAATAAAGCCTATACTTACCCCTAAAAATCAGTAGGGGAGACCGGGGTTGGAAGTCACATTTTTTTCTTTTATATTTTTTGTCTCCATTTTCCTAGTTTAGCAATAGCATTTGCATATCAATAGATAGTGCATTCATTCTAGTTTCAAAAGACATCAATACTTTATGTCTAACACATCAATTGAGGAAACATTACAATTTTTATGAAAAAGAAAAAGTGAGACTTGTAACCCCGTGTCAGGGATGGTTGTCACATTGTGCGGGGAAGGTAGTCACATGGTAAATTAAAGTGGAAATAAACACGTTTATTCAAATCGAACTAATTTTTATTGAAGAAATATGGTTGTAGGTACTAAAGTACCTAGTGTACCCAAAAAAATAACGAAAAATGTTTTATTCATAATAAAAAACAAAATATGCTTAACTCTAATAACGTCCATCAAACTAGAGACTAGAGAGTCGGTTAACAATAAAATATATTTATTCATAATAAAAACAAGACAAACTTCTATCAAAAAAATAGGTCAACAAAAATAAAAAATATAATCATAATAAAAACAGAATAAGCTTAACGCATATACGTGCAGGGGGGTTGGTTGTCACACGTGACTACCAGCCCCCGGCAACGTGAGACAACCGGCCCCAAGCCACGTTTTTCAAAATATCCTCCCGAAATAAGTTCAAATCAATATTTATTTAAAAAATCGTATAACCATATTATAAAGTACACATTAAATATCAAAGATACACAAAAAATTATATTAATATCCAATATTTAGGTATAATTACGATACTCAATACAGATGCACAAAAAATTACTTTTAATACGCGAAAAAACAAACGCACGTGTCTCCGTCACGACATTTCAGAACGGACTGAAGTGAAGTTTAAAGAGATGTATCGCTACCACGAGTCTCGACGCCGGTCAACGAACTTATTCGTTCACGCAGTTTTTTGTTATGGCCGCTGTGACAACCAACCCGTGAGACAACCAACCCCGGTCTCCCCTACTGTAGTTCTCAAAAATTTAAATAACTTTTGGTGTGATGTTGTTCTTGTCGTTTAACATTGCATATGATTATCTATTATGCAACATGGTTTACTGAGATGGTAAATTTCGTCCATAAATTATAAAGTTTAATAGTAATGATGGGTTGTGCGGAATAAGAATCTTCTATTGCTTTATCTGACATGCAAAGTTAAAAAAAAGCTTAAATACAAAGTAAAAATGAATTAATTTTCAATTATCAATAAAATTTAAGTCTTTCAGGCGAAAATTGGTTTCTACATTTCCAAATTATTGTCATTCCTGAAAAATCGTTTATTTTGTAACACGTTATCCTGACGATAGGCTCTCTCCTACCACCACATTGAATACGGACTAACAGAAGTGATACGCAGATATAAACGATGAATTATTATCATTTACTCATATTCAATAATATTCTTGCCATTACGTATTTTTTTAATAATAATCCCATTACAGCCCCATAAAATGTTTCGTAAAAAATGATGTGTCAAACGTCTCATTTATTAATCGCTGTCGCTTTACATTTTCATCGTGTCTGTCATTAAAAGCCCCAAAGGTTTCGGTGTGGGATTTTCTTTTATTTTGTTTTTATTAAATACGACTCCTAAATTCAATTTGGTTTTACACAAAGAATAAAAGGAAAACGTATCCAGTGATAAATTGTGTAGAATTGTTACCTTATTTTTGAAATATGCCCTGAATTGCAAATAGAGCCATTGCTTGTAATTCACCGTTTTTTTTTTTAATTTTAGGTATAAGGTGATTATTATTTATTATTTTCTGTAATAGTATCAGTTCGTCGCCCTGTTAGTATGAATATTTTCCAAAACTGGCTATAGAAGTATTTTTAATAACTCGAAACATATTTTCTAGTATTTTTTTTTATATTATACCATTCGGAAAATTTTAAAATGCTAGAAAATGACAATGATAGTTTAAGTAGTGATTTTAGGTATCAAAATGTAGGTACACAGGGTGCTACAAATTCGAGTGCGTACCTGGGGATTTCGAAAACGGTAAGAGATACGAAGATGGATAAATTAGAGAAAGTTGCTATTTTTGGAGCTTAATAATTTGGAGAAAGAAAAAACTATAAAAATTCAGGCAGCCGTAATTGTTGATTTTGGAAGAAAACAAGAAATACTTTTTCGTTGACGTTTTTGATGTTCTACAAGATGGCGTTATACAGTGTGAATTATAGAGATGTGATTCGCATTACCTGTCAAATTTTAATTTTTTCCAAAAAATAATTCTAAATCTGAAAATATCGAAAAAAGGGATTGGAAAAAGTTTTTTTAAATGCAGTTTCGAGCCCACCTGCAAAATTTCAGCTGCATAAGATAATTTTGATTTTTTCCCCATATTTTGTAAATTGCACTTTTGCAAAATAAGAGTCAACGATAAAACTTCTTAGTTTTTACAATCCTTTATTTCAGATGCATTTTCTTTAAAGCAGCGCCATATTAAATGTGTGTTTTCCTACAAAATCAAAATTGGGCTATAACAATTTGTTCGCATGTGATGCAAAGTTTATTTGTTTTTGACCCTGTATAAGGTAGTATCATAAAATTAGTATTTTTGAAAACCTAGTTTGTGTCTGAAAGTAATACACCTTAATATTAAGACAAAAAAGAACACAGTGTCATCAGTAAAGTGTTCAATAAATTTTAGTTTAACAAAAGTTCATCTATTTTCAACGATTTAATTTAAAACCCCTTTATTTTATTTTTTACTTTCAGACACAAACTACGTTTTACAAAAATACTTATACAGGGTCAAAAACAAATAAACTTTGCATCACATGCGACCAAATTTTAATAGCCCAATTTTGATTTTGTAGAAAAACACACATTTAATATGGCGCTACTTTAAAGAAAATGTATCTGAAATAAAGCATTGTCAAAACTAAGAAGTTTTATGTAGGTTTCGTTGAGTCTTATTTTGCAAAAGTGGTGCAATTTATAAAATATGGATAAAAAACAAAATTATCTTATGCAGCTGAAATTTTGCATGTGGGCTAGAAACTGTATTTAAAAAACTTTTTCTAATAACTTTTTTCGATATTTTTAGAAATAACCCCACTTTTGAATAATTTTTTGGAAAAAAGTAAAATTTGACAGATAATGCGAATCACGTGACTACTATTTTTTTTGCTTAATTTTCATCTCGAATGAAGCAGAACTTGATGCCAAAGTCAAATTTCGAATAAAGCTATTAATAAAAAAAAAACCATATGATGCGGACTTTACTGGTCACACTGTATAGTACTGAACTTTAACGTTTTTTTCTGTAGTTGCTCTCATCTAGTCACTGTTTTTAAATACGGACCTTGAATTTAAAATACGGTTCTAAGGACTTCTAAGCTTTAGATATTAAAACAATTCAAATGTCTTAAATGTTTTAACGTTTAGACATCAAAAACACATCATCAATATTTGAAATACTAATTCTTTTACCATTACGGCCCTAGCAGTTGCTTTTAGAATTACTTAAAACCTATGGTGTTTAGTCGCTTAATATTTCAATAAAATTTTATTCAGAAGTCAGATTTACCGTAGCCTTACTCAATGGAAAGTATTTCTTGTTTTTATTGATACTCTTACTTATTTTATATTTACAGTGTCCGCAAGAAAGTCCGCATCAAATGGGATTTTTTTTCTATTATTAAGTATAGGCAAAAATTGAAAAAGCAGTTAGTTTTTGCTTACCTGAAAACCAAACATTACGTATACTGAAGCGCTGGACTTGCGTTACCTGTCAAATTTGATATTTTTAATAAAATAGGTTCATAAATGCCCTTATTTATCAAAATATCGAAAAACCTTATGCGAGAAAGTTGTTTATTTAGGCATTTTTAGCCTCTGTACGAAATTTTGACAGTCTAATACAATTTTTATTTTTTGCCAGATTCTTGAAAATTTTGATCAACCCTCGTAGATTAACTTTTATACATCGATGTAAAACCATTTGCCTTTACTTCATTTGTAATCTTAATGCAATTTTGTGTAAAATTTTTTTGTTTCCAATTATTTATTTTGCTTCAAAAACTGAAATTGTTATTGATCAGTATGTAATGTTTGATGCAAAGTTTATCTAATTACATCAGTTTTGCCAAAACCGACGTTTCTCATTTTTCTTAAGTTAGTAAACAGATGTACAAAAAGAAAATATTGGAAGCTTTCGTTGAAATTTTACTTAATTAATATTAAATTAAATTAATTATATTAAACTATATTTTTGTTGAATAAAATGTTTCGAGCGATTAATATTTATTCTTTTTAATCCAATATTAATTAAGTAAAATTTCAACGAAAGCTTCCTAATATTTTCTTTTTGTACATCTGTTTACTAACCTAGGAAAAATAAGAAACGTCGGTTTTGGCAGAACTGATGTAATTATATAAACTTTGCATCAAACATTACATGCTAATCAATAACAATTTCAGTTTTTGAAGCAAAACAAATAATAGGAAACAAAAATTTTACACAAAATTGCATTATGAATACAAATGAAGTAAAGGTAAATGGTTTTACATCGATGTATAAAAGTTAATCTACGAGGGTTGATCAAAATGTTCAAGAACCTGACAAAAAATAAAAATTGTATTAGACAATCAAAATTTCGGACAGAGACTAAAAATGCCTAAATAAACAAGTTCTCAAATAAAGTTTTTCGATATTTTGATAAATAATGGCATTTTTGAACCTATTTTATTAAAACTGTCAAATTTGACAGGTAACGCAAATCGTGCAGCTACGTCAGTATACGTCATTTTTGGTTTTTAGGTAAGCAAAGACTAACTGCCTTTTCAATTTTTACTTATACCTAATAATAAAAAAAATTCCCATTTGATGCGGACTTTCTTGCGGACACTGTATCTATAATCCATGTGCCATTTATTATTCTGTTATCTTATAAACCGAAAATGGTGTATTTCCTCAATAAACTGGTAAATATATTTACAACACTGTGCCGTATCTGCAAAATCAATCCGATTTCTAAATGAAAATGCGCTGCATGCGACTCAATTAACACGCGGTATGTACTTAGCGCGAATTGTACACAAGGCAATTAAACCATTACAGTAGTTATTTTCTATTTAGTTGCATATACGGGATTTAATTTATACGTCATAATAAATTTCCTAAGTAAAAAACCGTAAGTGCCCTTTTGAATGAAATAAAAATAACAAAACCAAAAAAAATAAGCACTGCTTACATATTTGTATTTTAATTTTATGTGCTATACACACATATACATACATACGTACTTTGCATAAATAAATAGAAAAAAAGTGACATTTATATTGTCTGCAAATACGGCGTTTAAATTGAGGGCGGCAACATACTTTTCATAATTCATTTAACAATTTACGAGAGTAATTAAACTATTATGATTCATTTACGTTCAGTAAATAGTAAACAAGAATAAATAAAATAATTAATACCAACTTACTTCCATTTACTATCATCAAACATTTATCGCCAAGACCTATAGTAACTTAATTTCATTACAAAATTATACAACCCACTCGACTGACGTCATCGGAGACATTTATTGTTGCGTAGTCTATATGACGTCAGTTCGTTGTTTACTCATTTACATTAGAATACTAAAAAGAGAATGATAAATTTAAAACAGGCTAAATTTGTGAATTCGTTGAAACACAGCGCGTTTCATCGTTCATCATGCGTTGCATAAAAATGCGTTGCCTTCCAAGTACCATTTTTTTTTACTAAAAAAGGAACGGATCCTTTTTTTTTGGATTACGAATCCGTATATTTTTTTAATAGATTACCTTTTTTTTTAACGTGCTCTTTTAATTACAGGGTGGTCCAACGAAAACTTAACACCTCTATTTTCCTACTTTAAAATGAAAATGTGGAAAATCGCTCGGACCCGTCGATTTTTATTTCGAGGGGGACATCTTTTGCGTATATTGTCAATCTTGTTGCTTCAAGCCCCTAGGAGGGAGGGGGGGGGGGGGGGGGGGGTAAGATCTAAATCTTAAATGGATACCCCTATTTTATATATTTTTTTTGGATTCTGCATAAAATTCTGAACATTTTTTAATAAAAGCATTATTAGTCTATACTTAACAGTTTCCGAGATATTGAAATGACATTTTTGAACTTTGACAGCGTCTAGCTTTCTAACTGTACGTCTTAGAGCAAAACGGCTTACATGTCCCTATCTTCGATTTTTATTATCTTTCCAATAGTGTCAACTTTTGGTTAAACCGGATGTAAGAAATATAGTACTTATATATTATACTTTCTAAATTTTGATTTATAATTTTATTATCAGTATATTTTTTTAGAAACTGAACACGCTGACTCACTATCTGTGGCTGCTTCTGTGTCTTTTTTATAGCGAAAACCCAACTTTTTTATTGATTTTAATAACGATTCAAGTTCGATTTCCAAAACACCTCGAATTTTAAAATTTTCTTTTAAAACTGGAAGAGTTGCATTGGTTTTAATCTGTATAAATCATAAATCACGTTCCGAACTCCCATTTTAATATTTTCGCTCAAATCTTCAGTTTTTGGCTTTCCTCGTTTACATTTTTTCGAGCATTTTTTGGTATTCTTCGGTATTATATTATGCTTTCTTTCATGCACAATTTTCTGCACAGTCCTTAAACTAATTCCCAGTGCTTTTGCTACGGTTTCCTGTATACATATTGGTTGGCGAATTTTCACTTTTTCTTTCATTCAAGAAATAGTTTACCAATTTAAGCACCATTTTTTTGCTTGGGGATGCAAGAAACCAGAAAATTGCTTTTTATCGTTCATTTGTCACATTAAATTAATTGTCAAAGTCACAAAACTGACATCTTTAAATCAAGACGAAGGTGGCAGGTGGTACAAACTTTTGTGAATCGCTGAAAATAAAATACATATCCTTTTCTTTCATGTCAAAATTGCATAAGTCTGTCATATTTGTCTTACGGATTTTATTTGGATAGTATGATTAAACGCAATAAAAGAAAAGAACAATTGAAAGTATGTCTTTGTTCAATCGTAAGACCGGATCCGACTATACAGGGTTAGGAAAAATTACCAGAACGGTCAATTATTTCAAAATATACAACATACATATCAAAAAACGTCTTATATAAAAAATGTAGGGCTGTTAAAAATCTACATATTGGTGATAAATTGAAATATACAGGGTCGCCCACAAAGTTGTGGAGAATGATAGTTATATTTTTTTAAATGGAACACCCTGTATATTTTTACTTATTTTGATTGTCGACTCAATTGTAAACATTTTTTATTAACCATGTGTTATACCTAAATTCATTACTTTCCTAGAAATCGGCGTTTCAAATAATAACGTATAACGATGCGATTTTCGAACATAGTGAACAACAAATAAGGCACGACCATGGTTACTAATAAATAATTACCAAACCCAAACAATCCACCAATCAGCTTGCTTTGGATCATGAAATTGATCAAAAATCTGTACGAACCGTTCTTCATACTGAGAAAATGCATCCATACAAAATTAATGTTGTACAAGAACTTTTTGACGTTGACTGTGATCGAGGGCTAGAATTTTGCGAAATAATGACTAGAAATATGGAAGAAAACCCGAATTTTTCAAACAATATTGTGTTTTCGGATGAAGCGACTTTTACACTACACGGAATGGTGAATAAGCAAAATTACCGTTACTGGGCGCGAAATAACCCTAACTGGTATGAAGAGCTGCATACACAGTTCCCAAGAGTTAATGTCTGGGCTGGATTGTTTGCGGGACATGTAATTGCACCCTTTTTTATCGAGGGAAATTTGAACGGTGATCGATACCTCCGGCTTCTTCGGCAAGAAATAGTTCCAGCTATAAACAATTTAAATGCTGATATTAACTTAACCTGGTATCAGCAAGATGGAGCTCCTCCGCATTTTACTCGCGAAGTTAGAGAATTTTTGGATGTCACGTTCCAAATCGATGGATAGGAAGAAGAGGGCCTATCGAATGGCCTTCACGGTCCCCCGATCTTTCGCCATTAAATTTTTTTTATTGGGGTCACCTGAAAAACATAGTTTATCAAAATAAATCCAATAATTTAGAAGAATTAAGAATGAAAATTGTCAATGAAAGTGCGAGAATAACAAGGGAAATGGTTTTAAACACCCAAAGACATTTTTGCGATAATTTGTATCATTGTCAGTTAGTAAATGGGGGTCATTTTCAACACTTATTAAAAAATAGAGCTGTTTTGCCATGATTTGTTATACGTTTTTGTTTAAAGTTAACTTAATAAATTGTTTCTTGAAATTTATTTTTTGTTTTGTAGCTGATCAATTTATGTAGGAAATTAATGAATTTAGGTATAACACATGGTTAATAAAAAATGTTTAGAATTGAGTCGACAATCAAAATAAGTAAAAATATACAGGGTGTTCCATTTAAAAAAATATAACTATCATTTTCCACAACTTTGTGGGCGACCCTGTATATTTCAATTTATCACCGATATGTACATTTTTAACAGCCCTACATTATTTATATAAGACGTTTTTTGATAACCCCTGTATATTTTGAAATAATCGACCGTTCTGGTAATTTTTCCTAACCCTGTATAATATAAAATTCTAAGGCGCGAGTTACCAATTTATAGAATAGTGAATTTTTCAATCAACTGACACCGGAACATGGCTTTATTACTTTTGATACAAACTATGTACATATGTATACTCTTCCTACTACATTTTAACCAAACAAAATAAAATCCTTATAAGTGGTTAGAGAACAATACTTTCATTTGAAAGTGCTGAAGTTTATTTTACTTAAACGGTTTTTAAGCGCACCAAACATCGAAAACCACTTACGAACTTTTGTACTACCGCTAACACTCGATTCTGGAACAAAATAGTTGCCAAGGAGGAAGGAGGTGATGGGAAGTGCCGACAACTACATAATTGTTATTATATTCTTTTCAGTTTCGCGGCAATTTAATATTTGGGTTTCTAGTTTCATCGAAGAATTAGCCGATTTTTGCAATCAAGCTAATCAAATTTTGAAGGGTTTATTATCGCTATTCGGTATATTTAACCTTTGCAAGTAATATCTCAGGCCTTCCGTACAATGAGCAAATAAATGTCGACTTACCATTCGGAAAAAAAAAATAGGAACTTTGAACTTTGGACCCAAAACTACGTACCTAATTTTTACAGGATGCACAGAAGTTATTTTTGCATAATAATAATAACAATAATAAGTTTATTTAAAATTTGATATTATAATAAATATGTTTATGTTGTCTTCGATAAACTTATTCTTCAATCCCCTGAAGCTGAGCTTGTTAGGGGCAAATCTTAATTTTTTTTAGTATGTAAAATCATAAATCATAAATATGCATTAAAAATCAAGTTTTTTAAAGTAAAAATGTTAATTTATAGTATAAACGCAGCTTTTTTGAAGAAATATTACCTATAATAAAATTATTAATTTATAATTTTTAAGTAAAAAATATTACTTATATGAATTATTCAGAACAATATTAATTATTTAAAGCATTTCTAAAAATATTTTCAAATTGTCTGTTTTTAATATCCATGTTTTTATTTCGACTTTAAATTTTTTTAATGAATTCAATTTTTTTATTTTTGTTGGTAAATAATCGTTTAAATAAAAACATAAATATTCGAAATTTTTTTGTCCTATGGACTTATTTATTTTAGGTTTTCTGGTTATTTCTTTTTTATGACGTGTATTATAATTATGGTTTTTAAATTGTATAAGGTTTTTATTTTTAAATATATACAGTATGTCTCCGTAAGTTTGCATCATATGAAAAACTTTTTTATTATTCATTTTACGAAAAAAAGTTATTCTTCATAAAAAGCTCTGCATGGTCTAAAACCTAAAATGCAACTATCAAATATCGAAATTTTCCAGTCATATACGAGGTTTGTCAAAAAATGTGAACTTTTTCCAAGAATGTGAATTTTTCCCAAGAGTAAAGTACCTTTATTTTTGACATTATCAAAAATTGTTATTAAAAAAAGTTGATAAGAAGTAAAAACCACGTCTAAATATGCAATAACACGCATTTAATTAATTAAATAATGAAAAAATTAAATAATTAAAAATAAATTAATAAAATAATTTTTCAACATAAATAAGTATAATTACATATTTAGTCGTAGTTTTTAGTTCTGATCAACTTTTTTAATAACAATTTTTGATAATATCAAAAATAAAGGTACTTTACTCTTGGGAAAAATTCACATTCTTGGAAAAATTCACATTTTTTGACAAACCTCGTATATGACTGGAAAATTTCGATATTTGATAGTTGCATTTTAGGTTTTAGACCATGCAGAGCTTTTTATGAAGAATAACTTTTTTTCGTAAAATGAATAATAAAAAAGTTTTCCATATGATGCAAACTTACGGAGACATACTGTATATTAAGATAGGAACGAAAGAAAAAACTCAAAGTCTTCCTCCACAAAGTTTAATAATAAATTAAATTATTTAGGAAAAGTCTCTACATGTTTCGAACGTAGTGACGTTCATCATCAGGAGACAGAAATAAAACTTAGTGCTGATGGTTTTAGCAGGAGAGAAAATGGTGTCGAACCTTAATGGAGCTTTCATGGAATCAAAAATCTGATATGCATATCAAACATAATATTATGAAGAAATTGATGAAATTTAAAAACATACTGAGTGTGTGAGAAGTCAGTAAATAAGGTCTAAACCAACCAAATAAACTGGGGGGAAAAAGAAAAAATTTTTTTAAAAAAAGGTGTCGAAGAATATTTAAAAAAGGTCTTCAAAAAAGCATAATTAGGTAGGAAATTGTCATTGTGAGGACAAAATTTACTGAGTTTGCAACCTCAGTACCCCACTAAACAAAAAATTTTTGACTACAACTTTAATTACCTACATGTAATTCTGGTAAATTTTGTCCTCACAATGACAATTTCCTACCTAATTATGCTTTTTTAAAGACCTTTTTTAAACATTCTTCGACACCTTTTTTAAAAAAAAATTTTTCTTTTTCCCCCCAGTTTATTTGGTTGGTTTAGACCTTATTTACTGACTTCTCACAAATTTCTTCATAATATTATGTTTGATATGCATATCAGATTTTTGATTCCATGAAAGCTCCATTAAGGTTCGACACCATTTTCTCTCCTGCTAAAACCATCAGCACTAAGTTTTATTTCTGTCTCCTGATGATGAACGTCACTACGTTCGAAACATGTAGAGACTTTTCCTAAATAATTTAATTTATTATTAAACTTTGTGGAGGAAGACTTTGAGTTTTTTCTTTCGTTCCTATACTTTCAACTCCACTTTAAGCATGGACTATTTCTTCAAATTATATATTAAGATGTTATAAATGTAAAGTTGTCTTATGTTCAACTTTTTTGCTTCTGAATATAATTATTTTTAACTAACGCGTAATATAATATTTCCATACAGGGTGGCCTTTTAGTGTGGCAAAGTACAATAGCTCCTTTACTATTTCAAATACATTAAAAATATTAATACAAAAGTTGAAGGGCAGTAAGTGACTTATAACGTAAAATTATTTTTAACTCTATAGGGTGGCTCAAAAAAGCGGAACAATAAAAAACGTACTTTTTTTAAATGGAACACCCTGTATATTTTTTCATTTTTAAATTCCACATAAAATTATAATTATTTTTTATTAAATACATTATTAGTCTATACTTTATAGTTTCCGAGATATTGACTCTTGAAAAGTGACATTTTTGAACTTTGACAGCTTCTAACTTTCTAACAGTACGTCTTAGAGCAAAACGGCTTACATGTCCCTATCTTCAATTTTTATTATCTTCCCAAAAAAATCAACTTCCGGTTAAACCGGATGTTACTCGAAAGCAGGAAATATAGTTGTTCCGGTTTAACTGGAAGTTGATTTTTTTGGGAAGATAATAAAAATTGAAGATAGGGACATGTAAGCCGTTTTGCTCTAAGACGTAGTGTTAGAAAGTTAGAAGCTGTCAAAGTTCAAAAATGTCACTTTTCAAGAGTCAATATCTCGGAAACTATAAAGTATAGACTAATAATGTATTTGATAAAAAATAATTGTAATTTTATGTGGAATTTAAAAATGTAAAAATATACAGGGTGTTCCATTTGAAAAAAGTACATTTTTTCTTGTTCCGCTTTTTTGAGCCACCCTATAGAGTTAAAAATAATTTTACGTTATAAGTCACTTACTGCCCTTCAACTTTTGTATTAATATTTTTAATGTATTTGAAATAGTAACGGAGCTATTGTACTTTGCCACACTAAAGGGCCACCCTGTATGTCTTACATTTAAAAAAATTTTAATGTTTTTAAAAATCGTTAGTAAACTTCTTAATTTTTTAATTAAGTATTCTATGTGAAAATTCCAATTTAATTTACTGTCAAAAATAATTCCTAAATATTTTATTTTATTAACTTTAAAAATTTCAATGTCTTCATTTATTTGAATACTATTCATATTTTGTGGTAGGTTATTTAGGTTTAAAGTAAAAGGAATATAATTTGTTTTATTAAAATTAATTGTTAACATTTTTTTATCAAACCAATTTTTTATAATTTTAAAATCTTTTTTAATTTTATTATTTAAGTTTTCCCAATTTGTATCGGTATAAAAAATTGTAGTATCATCTATAATAGCACTTATATTCTGACTAAACCATTTCAATAGGATTAAAGTGGCAATGATATGGAGCAAGTCTTAAAACTCGATGTCCATGTTACAATGCCAGTTCGTCCAATCTATTAAAATAAAATAAAAATAATTATAGATTAAAATAAACAGCGCTTTCCAGATTACTTGTAACGTTGGGGTGGGATGTGCTGCTTCACTATTATCCAGATCTGATAATTTTTCTTCAAACCAATTCTCAAAGTTTTCACTATTCATCGAATCATGATAATCACCAATTTTCAGGCCAGATTTGAATATCAAACTTGCATTATTCACAAATCCATTTTCTGAAACAATGTCAACTTTAAAAAACAATGACATTAGAAGATAAGCATGCATTTAAAGAAATTGAATAATACTGAAATGTTTCGCTAAAAACAAAAACATAGTTGCTAGCAAATAAACTGAAATTAACCAAAAAAAAATAATTGTGTGTGCTTAAGACCACACGACAGAAGTGAAAACTTCAACAAGGTGAAATTAACAATATCAAATACAATTTTTCAATTTTGTTTCTTTTAGGTTAGGTTCGTAAGCAATCATAAAAATAACATAAACTTGGAATACGGGATAATTTTACTGCATACTAAAAAAGATATTTCCTAAAATTGAACAACCCTTGAATTTTTACATCTTCAACAGAAGTCAGAAATCATAATAAGTTAGGTCCACCGAATAAGCAATTACGGTAAACCTTACTTCACCCTACGTAAATATATAATTTAAAAAATGCCAGAACATACCTGAGACGCAGACGAGTGTCTATACAACGCACACTGTTTGCGGCATGCTCTTGCATATAACGTTCAGTCGAGCGTTACACAGCCTAGTGTGACGCGTGACGGCTCAGTTTAATTCAGTGCCCAACGCGCTTAAAGAAGTTTTCACTTCAAAAAAAACTTGACGATATGATCCATACTAATTAATACAAAGATACGGCAATGCAAAAATAAATACCTACGCGTTAGATAATGGATCAGCTTCAGTAATTTGGTGACAATAGTGTTAAGAAACAATTCGGTATTCCATATTAAGCACCTAGTCCATACACTGAGGAAAAATGATCTAATAGAACAGGTTTGCTAAGTTTGTATTATAGCTTATGTTTTATTAACCCATATTTAATAAATTGCTAGTATATCCAACCCGCTTCAGTGTTTTATCCATTTCAGATTTGTTAGAACAGTGTTTTAATTGGTAGTAATCAGTTCCATTAGCAGCACAGTCTTGTTAAATAATTAACTACTTTTAATACAGCAATTTTGTTAAGAAATAAATCCAATTCTTTCAATGCGACGCATTTTGTTTCCAGTAAGCTCTTTCTCTACAATTAAGAATGCAGAACAGCGTCCCCAAAAACGAATTGTATCCGTTAAAACCTTAAAACCTATAATCCACCAGACGTTGGTGGGGGGTTCGTAGCGATCGGCAATCGCCACCCGCTGTATTTTTAACGTATTACGGTGCGCACTGCGCAGGTCACATCGTTGTTCGGATTCTTCTAGCTGTCCTGTCTGATTTTGAATTTTATTAATCGTACCCATACATGTTTCAATTAATTTATTTTTACTTTGTATTTAAGTTTTTTTAAACTTTGCATATCAGATAAAGCAATAGAAGATTCTTATTTCGCACAACCCATCATTATTATTGGACTTTATAAGATATGGACGAATTTTACCATCTCAGTAAACCATGTTGCATAATAGATAATCATAATATGCAATGTTTAACGACAAGAACAATATGACACTAGAAGCTATTTAAATTGTTGAGGACTCCAGTACTGATTTTTAGTGGTTATGCTTTATTAACCGTAGCAAGCAAATATTATTGATTAATGACAGTTCCATTGCAACTGCCAGTCGGAACTAATACAGTACCTATATAAAATCAGATTCCCGAAATTTCACTATCGTTGAAAAATTTTCTTTGGATATTTGTCGAAAATACACGTCTCTTCGTCCAGCAAATGTCGGACATCGGCGGCTTTTCCTAAAATACGCGAAAGGCAAATGTACGAGAAATCCGATCGAAATTAATTATTCGTTTGGAAAAATTCCTGCTGCTGTAGCAACATTTCTGCAACTTAAAAATTCGATACTCTATACGGGGCATTGTTTTCGCCGTTCTTCAATGAGCTTACTTGCCGACGCCGACTCGGACGACAATTAAGGGGCATGACGGGTGGAAATCTTCGACTGTTGTTGAAGGGTAGCGTAGAGTGGGGCAAAACGACGCACTTATAGACCAGGGCTGAAGCCTTTGAAAAAGTGGTAAAAAGTGAATCTCGATTTCCGGCAAAACTACAAGTCCTATGGAAAAACGTTAAATGGCAAAGTTGTAGGTAATAAAAAGATCTACAACTTTTGTATTTACACTTTTTTCACATAACCTCAAAATTTATGTGAAAAATTCAAATAACCAAGTTTTTGGTTTTTTATTTTTTACTTTTACAAAAAAAATTTTTTTTTCACGAAATTTGGTGTAAACTTACCTTTTTATGTCCCAAACACACTGTAATTTTTTTGATATAAAATATTTATTTTTTCACCTTATCTTGACTTAATATCGAAAAAGCACCCTAATTTTCAATCGAAAATTCTCACGTCAAAATATCTGCTTTTTTAAAAAAGTCGGTGGGCTTTTTATTCGTTGAAATCTCTACTTTCTGATGGTGTAAAAAAATTTACATTATTATGGTACCTTTTTAGTTGAAAATATTTAGTAATAAATGCGTTTCATACAATTTTAGGTTAAAAAATTGTTTACTTTTATTTTTCTTTGTTTTTTTTGCATGTTTAAAAAGTAAACATATTTTTTAGAACCCAATGTGTTTCTTCACCTCGTTTTATTATAATAAATTAAAAAATATTGCATACCAGTATGCATATTTTGTAAAAAAATTAAAATAACTGCATATTTTATAAAAATGTTAATTTTATTATCAATA
This sequence comes from Polydrusus pterygomalis, assembly GCA_963969555.1. NCBI lineage: Eukaryota > Metazoa > Arthropoda > Insecta > Coleoptera > Curculionidae > Polydrusus > Polydrusus pterygomalis. The sequence continues at coordinate 41,107,586 of OZ018381.1, read as the reverse complement.
AAATAATTGTAACAAAATAAAATAATGTTATATTAAGGGGTCGTAGAAAAATAGTGTATACAACTCGCATTCAATGGCTATCCAATCCAGACACTCGTACTGGTTACGACACTCGCCTGCTACTCGTATCGTAATTTTCATACTCGTGTTTTAATATCAATCATTAAAAGCTCGTTGCATAATACAGTGTGACCAGTAAAGTCCGCATCATATGGGATTTTTTTTTGTTAATAACTTTATTCGAAATTTGACTTTGGCATCAAGTTCTGCTTCGATCGAGATTTAAATTAAGCAAAAAAATAGTAGTCACGTCATTCGCATTATCTGTCAAATTTTAATTTTTTCCAAAAAATAATTCAAAAGTAGGGTTATTTCTGAAAGTAGGTATCGAAAAAAATTATTAGAGAAAGTTTTTTTAAATGCAGTTTCTATCCCACATGCAAAATTTTAGCTGCATATGATAATTTTGATTTTTTACCCATATTTTGTGCACCACTTTTGCAAAATAAGACTCAACGCAATATTAAAGGTGTGTTTTTCTACAAAATCAAAATTGGGCTATTAAAATTTGGTCTCAGTGGTGCACAGTTTATTTGTTTTTAACCCTGTATACCTAAGGTAACTTCATAAAATAAGTATTTTTGAAAACGTATCTTGTGTCTGAAAGTAATACACCTTAATATTAAGACAAAAAAGAACACAGTGTCATCAGTAAAGTGTTCATTAAGTGGAAAATAAATTTTAGTGGTGGGTAAAAAATCAAAATTATCTTATGCAGCTGAAACTTTGCATGTGTTTCTAGAAACTTTATTTAAAAAAACTTTTTCTAGTAATTTTTTTCGATATTTTTAGAAAAACCCCCCTTTTGAATTATTTTTTGAAATAAATTAAAATTTGACAGATAATGCGAATCACGTGACTACTATTTTATTATAGTATTATGAGATACAGTAAAACAAAGTTGAACTTGTAAATTTCCACTAGAATATAGTGGAAATTTACAAGTTCAACTTTGTTTTACTGTATCTCATAATACTATATTTATGGATTTCCACCTAGTATCGGCTGAATCAATTAATTTTTACTATTTTATTGCTTAATTTTCATCTCGATCGAAGCAGAACTTGATGCCAAAGTCAAATTTCGAATAAAAAAAAATCCCATATGATGCGGACTTTATCGGTCACACTGTATACTATTTTAAGACTACTGGGGAGCATTAAAAATTGCCTTATTAACACTTTTGTAGAAAAATAATTTAAAATCAGAAACGCGACGATCGACAAAAGTAAGAATCCTATTAATAAGTGCTTTCTTAAAAAAAGCACCAAAAAATAAAGAACCTCCGAAAATTATGTAGTGGAAGCTCCGAACTGCCTGGTCGTGCTAGATATTTCCGAATTTACGAACGCGTGGCAATAGTTGCCGGTCTCCTACGGAATATCCACCTCCGGCATTTAAAGAGCGATACGCCGTTCCCACAGAGGCCGACCGATCGATCGGCTTTAAAGCTCGCTGTACAGGTTGTCCCCCGTTCGAATTTATCCGACGCGAAAGAATATTTTGGTCCGTCGAGCCAGATCAATTATTTAAGACCGGTAGGTAATGTAAATTCGGTGTTTGGTGTTAACATGTGATTTCACCGAATGAATTTTAAAATGGGGCTGACGAATCGACGAGGCATGCGATAACATCAGGCCGACAGATTATTCGAATTCAATATTGTATGATGATTCTACGAAGGCGTAGAAACCTTGTAAACAAATTTTGTGCATTTTCGACTTTAAATTCTCTAATGTCGTGAAGAAATACATTTGACATGCTCTGACCTTACCAATGGAAAAGGCTATAAACGACCGCCGCCAAAATTGTACCGTGCGAGAAAAAATTATTTGCATCAAAGAGGGCTTGGATTTGAAAACGTAGGGCTTGGTTTAGATCACCATGATATGGGGATGATATATCTAACCAAATCTAGGTTAAAATTTTGTCAAATTCATATTATGACATGATATGCCAAACTAATGAGTAATAAAATAAGTTGACAAATACAAATTTATTTTTGTTGTTTACAAAATTCACAAAGTAAGAATATACAGAAAGAAAAAGAAAAATAATTACATAAATTCCTGAAATTGATGGCCACCGCCATGCTCCAAGCATAAATTCACACGTCTCTTCATATTTTCGAACGTGTTGACCAGCATCTCTGGAGAAATGTTACCACATTCTTGGATAATCCTTTCTTTTTCCTTCCTAAGAATAGTCCTGCATATTCCATAAGACCTTCCTACTTCTTGGGACAGGCGTCTTATACAATTTGTTGGCGTATTTTGCATTATTTCACGAACGTTTGCAACAAGTTCTTCTATTCTTACAGATGGTCTTCCTGCTCCTTTTTTGTGTTGTATAGAACCCGTTTCCCTAAACAAAGCCACGGTTCTTTTCAGGCAATGATAAAAATCCCCAGCAATAAAAGCAACGTTAGGAAAATGTTCGTGAAAATCGTCCATGCACAAACCCGGATTGTATTGCCATTCACCATTTACTCTTAACCCCGTTTCGAAAATACGCTTCAACCATGAATGTTTTGTGCTGTTCCGTAAAGCCAATTGTGTGAATTGTTCAAGAAATTGGAAAAATTAGCGATGAATCAAATTACTTGTAACGACTGTCAAAGATGACGGAATAACTGATTGATTGTTAATTCAGGTAGTTACTGACACCCAACAGGTATTAAGTTCTACGGCTAAGCATTTTACGTCCTTAGATGCAAGGCCCTCTTTGATGCAAATAATTTTTGCTCGCACGGTATTACAGATATGTTTTACTATAGTAAAATGAGGTGTACCTATACGTGTTGCAAAGCTAAAAAAGGTCTGTCCAAGATTTAAAGGCAGTGAGTTGACCCATGACTTCGTCACGGAGGATTAGGCACATAGTCATTTGAATTTTCATGGGCATAATACAACTAACTAAAGTCAGCAGATGTCATGTTTGCTATATCCTTAAGAACTTGACATGATGCATGGCAGGACAAGTTTTACCATTTACTTCCAGGGGCGTGTTTTTGATTAAGTGAAAATGGAGGCCGAATAAATTGATGGTACTACTTCTTGGCAATATATATTGCGGGACGTACTGTATATAACACCGAGATCTCGTCAGAAAATCTACAGTATTGCCTTCAGTGCCCCGTCGCAGCCGCCAGCCGCTCTGAGCTTCAAGACTGACTAAGCGGGAAAGGCGAGCTTTCATACTGGGCTGTTGCCAAATTTATAAATTAACATTAAAATTGAAACGCACATCGTTCGAGGTATTCGGGTATAACAGCACTACTGCATCAAAATTGCCGATAATTCTGCTTGAAAGCGTGTTGTATTGTAATTGCATAAGAAGGAGAGCTTTTTCAAGTTTTTATCAAAATCGTAATTCATATTTAAAAAAAAAAAACAACATTGTACCAACAATAAATTACTTAAGGAACAACAAATTTACTAAAAATATATTTAAAATTTGGAAGAAAATGTGTTTTCGCTGAAAATACAATTAAAATAGTTAACAATTTTGTTTTGACGTGGCCGAGGTTTTTGTCATACCGTGCGAGCAAAAATTATTTGCATCAAAGAGGGCCTTGCACCTAAGGACATAATGTTTAGCCGTAGAGCTTAATACCTGTTGGGTGTCAGTAACTACCTGAATTAACAATCAGTCAGTTATTCGGTCATCTTTGACAGTCGTTACAAGTAATTTGATTTATCGCTAATTTTTCCAATTTCTTGAACAATTCACACAATGGGCTTTACGGAACAGCACAAAACATTCATGGTTGAAGCGTATTTTCGAAACGGGGTTAGAGTAAATGGTGAGTGGCAATACAATCCGGGTTTGTGCATGGACGATTTTCACGAACATTTTCCTAACGTTGCTTTTATTTCTGGGAACCGTGGCTGTGTTTAGGGAAACAGGTTCTATACAACACAAAAAAGGACCATCTGTAAGAACAGAAGAACTTGTTGCAAACGTTCGTGAAATAATGCAAAATACGCCAACCAATTTTATAAGACGCCTGTCCCAAGAAGTGGAAAGATCTTATGGAACATGCAGGACTATTCTTAAGAAGCAGCCAAATGTATTTCCTTATAAAGTGCAAGTATTCCAAGAAATACAAGCCGCAGATTTTGAAAAACTCTCAATGGTTTACCCAAAATTTATTGGAAAGAAATGATTTATTAGACCTGACATTTTTTTCGGATGAAGACTGGTTCCACCTCTCCGGTTATGTGAATTCTCAGAATACACGCATGTTTCCTTTTTCTTTCTGTGTATTCTTACTTTGTTAATTTTGTAAACAACAAAAATAAATTTGTATTTGTCTACTTATTTTATTACTCATTAGTTTGGCATATCATGTCATAATATGAATTAGACAAAATTTTAACCTAGATTTGGTTAGATATATCGTCCCCATATCACTGTGATCTAAACCAAGCCCTACGTTTTTTAATCCAAGCCCTCTTTGATGCAAATAATTTTTGCTCGCACGGTAGATATCGATGAAGAAGATTGCGGTTGCTGTAGCTGAAGAGAATCGTCAAAATTATTAGGATTACTATCCCTCATCGTCGCAACTATGTTTTCATGGTGGCTTTCATCCATTTAAAGATAAGATGAAATAGATTTTGCACTTGAATGTACGGTAATTTGAATTAACTGTTGTTCGCCAATTCCGCTCTTAGCTAATTTGGAAACTGCTGTGGCTCGCAGAGAATGATTAGTTATTTTTTTGTTGCTGTGTTCAGTCCAGCTTTTTTAGCTTTCCGGTTTGTCCAGTTACCTAACTCGCTTTTCCGACAGAAATATTCTTGTACCACTTGCCGCTACACTTCCAAAAAGAATTGGCTGTTAAAAATAGACGGTCATTTTTAATTTCAAGAAGTTTCTGTTGATATTTCAAATACCAACTTACTGGGCACAAATCTGGAGCTGCTTGGTTTTTCTTTAGCCACTTTAAAGTTGCGCAGGGCTTTAAAGCCCCTTGTGTGGTTTTGGGAAATTAGGGGTTGTATTCTATTCTCCCAGTTTTGCCCCGTTTTAGGTCATAAGGCATGTACTTCCCTCACCGCCTTTCCATGCCAACTCATAAGATAATATAAGAAACAGTTTTTTTTTGTAGTCTATGCGGAGTCTTTTCATTGTAGTTATTTACCAGTATTTTAAATTTGTTGCAAAATGAACTTTCTTTCCTTTTTTCAGGTTCCATCTGACGTTGTTTTCGTTTTGAATTTTTTACTTCACGTCTTAAACACAATATCTAAAAATGGATTAAAAGTAATTCCAAATTCATCATGAAATTTTTCCATTGTCATTTTGGCGGTAACATTCCAAATGATTTTAGTTGTATGTTACTTATATTTATCGCTATTTTGTTTCCGCTTGTTAAAGGTCCTGTCTGTTAAAATTTTCGTTATTTCATTTACCGTAGTGTTTATTCCTTGCGTGAATGATCTCTTCTCAAAAAAAGTCGCAAACTGCCTCCATCCAAATTTTTATTCTTGACCTTATTCACAGACGTGCTTAGTTGGTAATGCTTTTATGAATTTCTTTTATAGAGTGACTATCAAAACGTTCCGTATTTTTAAAGAAATCAATCAACTTTTTAAATGTTGCGAAGAGGTTGAGATTATCATAAAGTAAATTCAATAATTAAGTTTTTGCGGTAACCCTGGGTACACTTAAATACCCATATACCAGGATATGCCAGAGAAACCTCTAATTTTGGTAAGGAAAATATAATAATATTATTATTTTTTAAATACATTTATGAATAATAGTATTAAGTTAGGATTAGAATAAACAATATATAAACAGTCAAAAATTATGGATTTGTATGATCGTTAGTACACATCAGTAGTAGTACAAACTTAATTATGGTTGATAGCAGCTACCAAGCTACATACTGGAAAATTGTGGCTTCTACTGTGAAATTATCGCTGTAATTCGAAATTTTCTTGCCAAAAGTCACCCAACAGTTTAGTTCATCGAACAGTATGCAGTTTTATCATTATCATCAAGAATATGTTACCTAAAATAACGTGCAGTGATAAATGACCAAAAATTGTTGGTGTTTGTTTGAAGGTGGTAGACAATGAAGTACCTAATAACAACAAAAATACCTTGTCGGACTTACATTGCCTTTATTTTTCGTTACTTAACACAACGTTTCGGTCAGTTAGTATCTCGAACCGTTTTCAAGTGTAAACTTAATTATAATTTTAAGGCTTCTGTCTTAAATACTACCCATGTGCAATGAAGCTTGATGACTGTTGGTTGGGTTGGTTGGTTTTGGACAAGAAGAGGCTTCCAGATATTGGGGGTAACTATACTTGGTTTACTAAGTATATGGGTATTTTGAATCATGAAGGCTGCTTCTTTGAATTTTAGTTTTCCCCAGTGCTGTTCCGTGTCCAAAACCTTGGCTTCTGACCAATGTATATTATGTTGGTTGGTTCATACATGTTCCGCTATACTTGATCTCGAACTTTCACCTCTTTGAGTATGTTTCAGAAGTTCTTTAACTCGTACGGGAAGAGATATTTTTGTTTCTCCAATGTACGATTCGCCACACTTGCAAGGGATTTGATGATACAGTTTTTTGTCTTTTCATTAGGCAACTTTCCAAGCTATTTGATGGTCAACCAATTCATCTCTCTGCGATCAGTTTTTATTTTAAAAATATTTAAAGCGCTCGTGCAGTGATCGTTTCTAATTAAAAAAGATGATGATGGTTTCATGAACTCTTACGTACAATCCCGTTCTTCTTACCATGTTCGTTAAGGGGACCATTTACTAGACGATAATCGAGCGACTAGATTGACAGTCAAGTCGTTTGCGATTAAATTTCCATAAAACCATAAAAAACTTTAGGAATTTCGATTTTTGTCTATAATAGAAACTATACTTTTTGTAAAATTTGTCCTCCAACTTGTGGTCAATTTATTTCCAATCATTTTAAAATTAAATCGACGGCACTGATTTTTAGCCAAACCTAAACAAAAGAATGTAGGTACATCTAAAAAAAAGCTATACCATGCCTCACTTAGTTTCGAGTCATTAGTTCTTTTAACGAAGGCTTCTTCTTTCCATAATGATCTTTATCTAAATCATCTGTGGTTAAATTTAATTTAAAAAAAAATTATTACTTGGTTTGATTTTGAAGGGCCTCTTGTTTATTTTATTATCTTTTAAAAATGTAATTTAAGTTTTTATAAATAATTTAAATTTAGTTTATGTCATCCAGTTAATATCCTCATTCGTGTCCTTATGTTCTCTTTCAAGGGAGTTTAGAATTATGACAAGAATAATGATTATTTTATTTGCCGGGTAGGGAACTGTCCTGCATATCATGAGTCTTGATAACAACTTTATACTTACTATGTCTATTATTAACAACATTAACTTTATAAATGGACTACTTCTTCAAAATTTATAAAAAGCGTTTTTTATTCTTTTAAATTGCAGATTAGCTTATAAAGTGGATATCGTTAAAGTGAAAATTGAAAAATAAGAAAATAAAAGGCACTTTATAACCTTGCAAATTGTAGAAAAGTTTGTAAAAGGGTGTCATATACTTACCAATTGTTGAACAAGGTATTTATAAAAGTAATATCTGATCGTTTGGCAAGTGATTCAGAACAGTGTGAGTATATTATATCCTGTCCTCTATCTATATAATACATGAGCTTTTATAGGGCAAGTGTTAGAAAATGCGATCAAAATAGGATATATTTTACTAGCAAATTTCAGAACTGCGCAGTTTATAAAAGATTTCATATGTTCGGAGCACAATGACAAACTAAACACATCATAAAAGGGATTTTATGTACTCTTAAATTGTGAAGCGCTTTGTCAAGTGGTACCTATTATATTAGCTTACAATATCAGGAACCAGACAATAAAAAAAGGTATATTTAATAAATTTGTCAGTTTTGGTGTTATTCAGATCAAAATGTCCAACATTAACGATTAAATAAAAAAAATTATTGGTAAGGGGGGTAAGAGGAAAAAATAATTTTGTCACAAATGTTGGAACATGTCATTTTCAGAGTTATTGAAGGAAAGTAAATCAAGCAAAATTTAAAAGTGGGGGACGAGTAAATGGAAGATAAAATAACGTAATCGGTAGGGAAAACAAATTTTATTGTTAAAAAAAACCGGAGAGATGAAGGGAATTCAACAATTATGTTTATAGCAGTCATTATTATTTTTATATTTTTTTAAATTTATTATTACCTATTACAAAGCCCTAATCATCGTATACAGTGTGACCGGTAAAGTCCGCATCATATGGGATTTTTTTATTAATAGCTTTATTCGAAATTTGACTTTGGCATCAAGTTCTGCTTCGATCGAGATGAATATAAAGCAAAAAAATTGTAGTCATGTGATTCGCATTATCTGTCAAATTTTAATGTTTTCCAAAAAATAATTCAAAAGTGGGTTTTATTTCTGAAAATATCGAAAAAAGCTATTTGAAAAAGTTTTTTTTAATGCAGTTTCTAGCCCACATGCAAAATTTTAGCTGCATAAGATAATTTTGATTTTTTTCCCATATTTTGTAACTTGCAGCACTTTTGCAAAATAAGACTCAACGCAACCTACATAAAACTTCTTAATTTTGACAATGCTTTATTTCAGATACATTTTCTTTAAAGTAGCGCCATATTAAATGTGTGTTTTTCTACAAAATCAAAATTGGGCTAGTAAAATTTGGTCGCATGTGATGCAAAGTTTATTTGTTTTTGACCCCTGTATAAGGTAACTTCATAAAATATGTATTTTTGAAAACGTAGTTTGTGTCTGAAAGTAATACACGTTAACGTTAAGAAAATAGTTTAATGAAAAGAGTCAATTGTTCTAATAAAATCATATAAAAATTAATTTTAATAATTATCTATGGCATTTTTCATTACTTTTTAAGCAAAAACTGTCCACCAAGTCGAAATTTTCCTAAATTCAATATTAAAAACATTTTCCATGGCGTTGCGACCCTGTAGATGAATTCGTAATAGTATTCATTTTTATTTTAAAAATTTCCCGACAAACATCCTAAATATAAATTTCAATTTTCTCTTATGGCTCTTTTATAACACTACTGTTAGGCGCCGTTAATTTTACAACCGAAAGCATAAACAAAAGACCGTTCAAAATTACCATATTTTTTCTCTTCAAAGCTGCCTGTGATGTTTAATTGATGTGCCCGGGTGAGAAAGCCATAATGGATCATTTATATAAAGAGAGAAACGAACACAAAAATGTATTTGTAGTGTTATTAAATTTGTAAGTTGTTAAAGGATGAATAAATAGGTGGTATTTTTAGAAACACTTCTACCGTAAATAAAGCGAAAATCAACAAGAAAAGAGAAAATTAGGTTTATTTGCGGCTACTTTCTTTAAATATAACTTCATTAATAATTGCTGGCTTCTGATACTTGAATCAATTTAATAATTATACGATGGGAGACATCTACAAAAATCGTTATTAGGGTAGATTGCAAATAAAATACCGTGCGAGCAAAAATTATTTGCATCAAAGAGGGCTTTACATCTAAGGAAGTAATGCTTAGCCGTAGAGCTTAATACCTGTTGGGTGTCAGTAACTACCTGAATTAACAATCAATCAGTTATTCCGTCATCTTTGACAGTTGTTACAAGTAATTTGATTCATCGCTAATTTTTCCAATTTCTTGAACAATTCACACAATAGGCTTTACGGAACAGCACAAAACATTCCTGGTTGAAGCGTATTTTTGAAACGGGGTTAGAGTAAATGGTGAGTGGTAATACAATCCGGGTTTGTGCATGGACGATTTTCACAAACATTTTCCTAACGTTACTTCTATTGCTGGGGATTTTTATCATTGCCTGAAAAGTACCGTGGCTGTGTTTAGGGAAACATGTTCTATACAACACAAAAAAGGAGCAGGAAGACCATCTCTAAAAACAGAAGAACTTGTTGCAAACGTTCATGAAATAATACAAAATACGCCAACAAATTGTAAAAGACGCCTGTCCCAAGAAGTGGGAAGATCTTATGGAACATGCAGGACTATTCTTAAGAAGCTAATAATAATTAATTAAGTTAATTTTGTAAACAACAAAAATAAATTTGTATTTGTCTACTTATTTTATTACTCATTAGTTTGGCATATCACATCATAATATGAATTTGACAAAATTTTAACCTAGATTTGGTTAGATATATCGTCCCCATATCATTGTAATCTAAACCAAGCCCTACGTTTTTTAATCCATGCCCTCTTTGATGCAAATAATTTTTGCTCGCACGGTAGAGATAGTAGAGTAAATACTTATTTAGTTTATTAAAAGTTCATAACGGTATGGAAATGCTTGCACTTAGCTTTCACTAAATTTATCCACGGTACATACGATTAATTTCAATCAAGAAATAATCAAACATTATACACTCCCGTGCAAAAAAAAACGGCCAACATAAAATTTAGATTAGGTAGGGCTTAAAAACTTTTTTATTTAATTTAAGTGATTTTTTAGAGAGCTCTAGATACATTTACTTATTAGCTTTAACATGCCTATGCAAATTTTAAGAGAAATTTGTTTTTTGACATATTATAGAAGGATAATCGAAATTTTTTTTTTGCTTAGTGTCAAAACACCCTATGGAATAATTAAGAAGCAAAATTACATCAAAATATCGGTTTCCATTAAGCCGCAAATATTCTTTGCATTTTGGTTTTTGGTTCATGTCAATACGTGCATTTGTTCTTACCCAAATGCAAAATGATCATGATGATGTAAATAATTTATGAAACGCAAAACTAAAGCTATTGATGACCGAGTTCTTATACTCTTCGGAATCGTCGTTTGACGTCAGTACAGGCGAAAAACCAACTACGAGAGGTTCGAATTAAAAATGTCATTTCATGGACAGTTCGTCAAAGATTACAAGAAGGTAATTTAAACTCACGCGGATCAGCAACTGGACCTAAATTACTACCGAGTCATAAGAGTCAAGAATGGAGGAATATTACCCAGGATGATATCCGCGGGCTAATTATATACAGGCAGTAGTAAAGGCAATAGAAATAATAGAGGTGTGTTTAAGTGAAAAAGTTGTTGTTGGTATATGTTAAGTTTGTTTTCCGAAAATGTTATTTTTTAAATCTTAGATATACCTACTCACCTTTTTCCGTAAATTTATTTGTTTATTAAATCTTGATTATTACAACAACATTTGTTTTCTTGCATTTTAATAATCTATTTTATTTTGAATGCAATGAGAAAATTATGGAAAAATTTAAATTATTGATATCATCAAGATCATTCTGCATTTGGGTGAGAACAAATGCACGTATAGACATGAACCTAAAAAATCACTTAAATCGGAGTAAAAATAAAAAAGCTATAAAATCCTAAACTTAATCCAAATTTTACGATGTCCGTTTTTTTTTGCCGGGAGTAATCATATCAAATTTTAGAAATTTCAAATCCTTTCGATCTTTCGAAGATATTTGGGCAAAACCGAATTTTCAATAAGATTTTTAATCGGACGTTTCGTTTTTCACAACCACCCTGTAGAGTGCATTCTTATCCGAGACTCCCTGTATAAATAAGTAAAAATGCTAAGGGGAAATTACCTGTAAAGAGACACGTCACAATTACAGGAGTCCTGCTGGGCAGCCCTAAAAGCCCGTAGAATGGGAACGAAGGGAAACGAAAGTCTTCCTCCACAAATTTATGGGAATTAGTAAATAATTCCTTTAAAAGTACCCAATTACAGTTGCACTGCTGCTTATGTTATAAAATATACCATTCGCAATAAAAGTATAAAAATATAAACATATAACCTTACTTGATGGTTCCAGTTCTTATACACCGTTCCATTTCAGAATCTGTGACTAAAGTCGATTCACTCAGTAAACCTGCAAGATGGCCGACATGTCATATGACAAAAGTCATTGAAAATGCAAAAATTTATTTTATTTAGCTGGAATATGACTTTTGTCATATGACATGTCGGCCATCTTGCAGGTTTACTCAGTGAATCGACTCTACCTAATGTGAAATAAACTGTCTAGTTTCATCTTAACATAGTATAAAACAAAGTCGCTATCGCCCGTCCTGTCCCTATATGTGCTTAAATCGTTAAAACTACGCAACGGATTTTGAAGCGGTTTTTTTTAATAGATAGAGTGATTCAAGAGGAAGGTTTTTATGTATAATACATGCATAATATTATAGAGAAACACTGATAAACACTGATAAATTAGAGTAGGGAGAACGAACGACCCAACCTAACCGGTCCCCGGCCCGTTCAACGATCGATCCGAAGCACCGAAGCCGGAATAGACGAAGACAGACTATGTTTTATGCATGGATGTGAATTGTGGTCGGGCCGGCAAACGGTTGAGTTTGAGGTTTGTTCGCCTTATTATCTCACGTCGTATAATGCCGGGCTGCAACGCAGGCCGGATACACGCTAGTATTTTATAAAAACATAATCCTACTCCTATAAAATGCTTAATATAGTATACAAGGTATATTAGACTACTTTCGTGAACAACTCCGTGTTTTTTTATAGCTTGTTGAAAAACTGCACAATAAAATAAACTGTCTAGTTCCCCTCTATATAAAAATATTATTCCAATCTTATGAACTGTTTATGTGCGGGTATTATAATAATACTGTTATAAACTTTTCCACAATTTGGAAATTTACGAAACGCCTTTCTATCCTTGTTTCTCAATTTGCACGTTTTTGATATCCACTTTATAAACTGCTCAATAATTTAAATGTTAAACCCCTGTTAGAAACTGTTCAGTTCGTCAATTGCATTTGCACTGCTGGCTTATGTTATAAAATATACCATTCCGCAATATAAGTATAAAAATATGAACATTGACTAAATAATCCTACTTAATGGTACGAGTTTTTATAAACCGTTCCATTTCACAACCTACGAGTGCTTATATGAAATAAACTGTCCAGTTCACACAGACATAAACTGCCCAGTTTTCTATTTTATAAATATAACCATATAAACTGTCTATGTGAGTAGGTATTTCCCTTATTTTTAATTTTATAAAACAACTTATTTTTCAGTTTCTCAATGATAGCTACTTAAAAAATTGAACAAAGAATATAAACTGTTTATGTGCGGGTATTATGAACTCTTCAACTATTTGGAATTTTATGAAAAACCTTTGTACCCTGTTTCTCAATTTGTCTTTTAATTATAGCCACTTGATAAACAGCGCAAAACTTTGAATGTACAGAAAACTTATTTAATCAATTGTTTGGTCATTTTGCTTGCATATTATAAAACCTTCTATAAACCGGGCAGTACCTACTGTAGAATTCCAGTTTAAAGGATAAAAGTTGATAATATTTTTAGTTTTTTATATTTAGAATGTTTTTATTGTTATTGTTATTTTCAAAGCTTTTATGTAAATTAATACTTTGCTAATATATTGTTTCTTGTTGCAGGTATGTTTCCATAAAATATAACCACAATATTGGCAAGTATAATAATATAAGAAATAGTAGATATTAACAAGGTTATATAAAATCTCAAATTCTTATAGTTTTTTATAAAATATGAAACTTAAAACGATTTTATAAAAATAAATGCCACGGATACTAAACGCAGCAGGAAAACAAAATATTCCAGCAGAACTGAATAGCCTGCTATCAGAAATTATATCACGACTGGCTTTCTATAATAGTGTTTCATACAAATTTACGCTCACGTCAGCCATTCATCTTTTATCTTTCTTTACCCCACGCTAGTTTTAATAAGACCCGCCTACCGAGACTGACTGCCAACTATGATGAATAAAACTGTCGTGCTCAACCAGCTCCGTGGCATTCACTTGTTATGTACTATATTTTATTGCTGTTAAAAAAAGTTTTAATTATAATTTCACCGCTCAGATAAAGTTAATGAATTTTTTTGTGGTAAAAAAGTCTAATAGACGTTACAAGTTACAATTTGTTTTTCTTTGGTTTACTGTTTTTTTATTAAGGAAGCCACTACCGATACTCACAAGCACAAGAAATTATCGACCCACATTTATTGACAAAGTTGCAGCATATTTTTAATATATTCAGTGAAGAAACGTTAAAATTGGTACCACTTAAAGTAATTAGTAGTAATAGTAAAAAGAAGGAAATACGAAGTGTTGTTCTGGCAAAAATGTCTATCAGCCAAGCTTAGGGTTTTTTTTAATGCTTTGTGAATCAGAAGCTGGCTTGGCAGATTTATTTTTCAATTTTACTTATTTTATGTCAACATTTTAAGTTTTTGGAAGTATTTATCAGTACTTACAGCGTTATGATAAAGAAAGGGATCGGCCTTTTCTATAGAAATCAAGGGTCGCTCGAACCAGTCAGATTAATTTGTTTGAAATGTATTTTTTTAGAAAAAAGATATTACAGTAATGTCCGGTTATAACGAACCTCATGGGACAGACGAAAAAGGTAAGTTATAAGAGAAGTTCGCAATAAACGAGGAATGCTGATACATATCTAAAATGTGGTATTTTTTTTATTAATATACATACCTACATACCTACACTTATGTACATACAGGATGTTTATTTGAAAACTTACCACCACGGATTTTGTTGCTTTAAAATGAAAATGTGGAAAATCACTCGGACCCGTCGATTTTTATTTCGAGGGGGACATCTTTTGCGTATATTGTCAATCTTGTTACTTCAAGCCCCTAGGAGGGAGGGGGGGGGGGTAAGATCTAAATCTTAAATGAATACCCCTATTTTATATACTTTTTTTGGATTCTGCATAAAATTCTGAACATTTTTTAATAAAAGCATTACTATATATAATAAACAGTTTCCGAGATATTGACTCTTGAAAAATGAGATTTTTGAACTTTGACAGCGTCTAGCTTTCTAACAATACGTTTTAGAGCAAAACGGCTATCTTCGATTTTAATTATCTTTCCAATAATGTCAACTTCCGGTTAAAATGTTTGTAAGAAATATAGTACTTCCGGCTTAACCGGAAGTTGACACTATTGGAAAGATAATAAAAATCAAAGATAGGGATATGTAAGCCGTTTTGCTCTAAGACGTACAGTTAGAAAGCTAGACGCTGTCAAAGTTCAAAAATCTCATTTTTCAAGAGTCAATATCTCGGAAACTGTTTAGTATAGACTAATAATGCTTTTATTAAAAAATGTTGACAATTTTATGGGAAATCCAAAAAAATTATATAAAATAGGGGTATCAATTTAAGATTTAGATCTTAACCCCCTCCCCCCTAGGGGCTTGAAGTAACAAGATTGACAATATACGCAAAAGATGTTCCTCTCGAAATAAAAATCGACGGGTTCGAGCGATTTTCCACATTTTCATTTTAAAGCAGGAAAATCCGTGGTGGGAAGTTTTCAAATGAACACCCTGTATATTGTACATGTGAAGGTACATACAAAATGTTTTGTAATAAGTAGATACATTAACAACTGTTTTTAAGAGACTAATTTGAAAAATTATTTTATTATATTGTTTTATTTTTGTGAAATGAATATCATTAATATGTAATTCTAGTTCGGCTAATCGATTAAGAACACTTTGCGGAGTATTTTGTGATTGACGGAAATTACGAACTTTGTCAATATGCTGAAGTGTCTCTGATGTGGTTGGAACTTGTCTTAATTCTGTATCTGTACTCACAGATTCTTCATCTTCCGCCTCCTCATCGTCATCAATACAAACTGAAGGAGACACAGAAGCGGTAATGGCATCATCATCCAAGTATTCGACACTTACAAGAGTATCATCAATATGAACAAATTCATTGAACTCATTTTCAGAAGAAGGAAGATTGTCTAGGTTGTTATCATCTTCCTGTCCAACTTTTTTCAGCCATTCGACTAATGGCAGGTCATCGTCTGAATCCAAATCATTTTCTACCTTCGGGAAACCATCGGGTTGAAATCAGTTTTAAATGATGGTATTATGTGCTGGGGTTCCGCATGCGACTTTGTTTTGTTACCTTTAAAAATAGTTCAAAAATATGTTATTAAAACACTATTGTTTAAGCAAAAAATGTATCCTACCGAATTACTATTCTCTGAATCAGGATGCCTTAGCTTACGACAATTATATTGTATAAGAATTATTCAATTCTCCCTTCAACAAAACATATTTAAATCTATTGTGACTCACCCAGTTCAAACAAGGGCTGTCACCAATTTCAATTATTGTACTTCCATTTAGTACCTACTTTTCTTCTACACAAAGAAATATTTACTTTATTGGACCACGATTGCTCAATCTTTTACCAATAAATGTCAGAAATAGATCATTAAAAATAAATCAAATAAAAATAAAATAAAAGATTGGGTAAAACATAATTACAAAAGTATAATGAATATAATAGTATGGTTTCGGTAAACCACTAAGCTACATTTTATAAATTATAGACAGTTTATTCTATATTTAAGTTAGGGTTAGCTAGGGGCACCACACAAATTTCCTAAATTCATCGTGTTCCTAGTTAACACTATTATTATTTTACTATAATATTATGTAATTTGTTCAATGCTAAATAAATAAATGTATGATTAAAAACAATTAAAAATTGTTTGTTTTGATACCCTCTGCCATTCTATATGAATGAAGTTTATTCCATCCAAATGATTACAGACGAAACGAATCGATGGCGGCCGCCCACAGGCCCATATGTGCCATCGAAAGAATTGGGTGAATCCCCTGGTTAAGCGACCGGTAAAATACCGTTTTAGGTTCGTTATAAAAGAAAAATCGTTCGATCATCAAGTTTCATCCCTATAAACTAGTAATTGTACAAGAGTTATTGGACGATGATCCTGGTAGGCGAGAGCAATTTTGTAAATAATGATTGAGCTAACAGATAATCACGCACGAATTGTCCAAAAAATTGTTTTTTTAGATGAAGACGTTTTCTTTACATGGTCAGGTTAATAGACAATACTTAAATACATTTTTTTCGGGGTGCTGGATAGGTAGACGGGGGTTAATAGAAGGGCCACCCAGATCGCCTGATCTTAACCCACTGAACTTTTTTTGCGGAGCTGCGTCAAAAATTTAGTTTATAAATCTAATCCCAACTGAGATAGATAGGCTTTCGGAGTCCATTCGATGAGTAATACAGGAAATTTCTCCACAATGGAATAGTTTCTAGAATTGATTGTATAATGTAAATATGTTTGCATTGTTATGATCCAGTCCTTTATCATATGTTCTCTTAGATTACTGACTTGCGACGGTAGGTAACCTTTCATCGTAGAATTCCGCGCTATTTCCCTGACAATGTCATGATACGTAGTGTACTATATTTGTTAAAAGTTTCATCCCGTACTGCTTCGCCTGTCCGCCTATTACTATTATCACTAGTTATTCAATTTGGCCGTAGGGGAGAAGCGCCATGAAAGGGACACGTTTTGAAAGGGACAATCGCTGTTTTATAGGGACTAGCGGCAATACTGCAGCCGCGAAGACAACATCACGTTGTAACTATCCATCTGAAGCAAACCCCATGACGCAATCAGTCGTAGTAAAGTTGTGAACCGTACTTGTTTATTTTGTTGCGTTATTCATTTTACTCATAGTTTCTTAAAAAATACTAATCTACATTTTGGGCATAGTGTTTATCTCTTCAAAAATTTGTCATCCATTTTGCTACAATAAGGCGAAATCGACGGTAAGAAGATTTTAATTTTTTCAATTTTAGGGTTAGATTTATGAAAACGTGCAGGTTTTGAAAGGGACACTCGGTTGAGTTATGAAAGGGACGTCTATTTTAGGAGAAAAGACCAGAAAAAGAAGACAAAAAGCAGAAACAAAGATAAAAGTATCACACGAGTAAATGTCACAAAACCAAAAAAGAAAAAGTTTGTATCTCATCGAGTAGCAGCGAAAAGTCTCTTATTGACGTGGATTCAGATTCTTGCGATGATTGCTCCGACTTCGCCATGCCGTTACAGAAGAGATCTAAAAAAATGAAATCAACACAGCTGTCTGACAATGAGTGTTGTGTTTGTAAAGAAAAATTTGAAACCAGTAAAGAACACTGGTTTTAGTGTAAACTATGTGAAAAATGGGCAAACGAATCATGTGGAATAAAAGGGATGTTTAATTTATTTTGTTCAATGTGTCAATAGTGAAATAATTAAATATTGATAAAAGCCATTGGCAGTAAACTCGCTGGTTTTCTGTAGTTTTATATAGACTTTTGTTAATGTATGTTTTATATTATTTTCAGCATTTGTTTTATGTTTTTATTCTGACAACTTAAATACAATATCTAAGTTCTTAGTGATTTTATTTATCCCATTCATTACTTCTTGTTGTCCCATTCAAAACTGTCGTGGTATGAAACGGACAAAACGCACTTAATTAGAAACTTTTTTTTAGCAAGACCTTTTAATACAAAAAAGTTATTTTTTGCCCAAATGTTGCCTAATATGTGTTCTATTAGACAGCCATTTTTGATTTTGGACGGCGAATGTATTATTTATTTATTTAACAGTGACAAAAAAATTTCCCTTTCATGCCACCTCTCCTATATTGCGCTCAATTTTCAGCAACAAAATAAGTATTAAACCTATATAATAAAAAATTAATGAAAGTAAATTTACATAATATATTTTAAGTAGGTACTTATAATAAATAAATCATTATTCCCCTCGGTTTAGTGCCTTATTACCTTTAATAACAGGCGAAATCCCCTTAAATTACATGTTTCATCATTTTCAATCCTTTTACCATCTTCACCGAAGTTCCACCACTCTATATGCAGTGCCCGTAGTGATAATAATTGTTGTTGGATTATAACAACTTTGAGGAATAATTATAATGATTATTACAAGTTATTACAACTTTGTTAATTGTTTAAAATTTAATACTATAAATTTAGAAAAGGGTTTTGAGTTTAATTCTTTTTTTAATTAATTTTTCATATGGTACGAAGTAAATTGAACGGTTCCCAATTAAAATTGACTGAGAGGGAGTGTCGTTATATTCGAACACATTAATGAAAAACAAATAAAATTATTCGTAGTAGGTACCTATCCAGAAATAAAATATATCAAAAAATATTATTCTTGTTTCTTTCATATGCATACATCAACCCCTTAAGAGAATTCTAACTTTTTTCCAGTTGTAGCGTTTCTAGTTTTAAATTATGCAAAGCTTAGTTAAATAATTTCTCACTGCAAGATCACTTTTGTCGCGTGCCGTCACCGCGTCGTCGCCAAGACAGAAAGCATGTGAAGTAGGGTTGTGCCTGGTCAATTGACCGCGGTCAACTGACCGAAATTTTGACCGATTTTCACCGATTTTGACCGGAGAGATTTTGACCGGGTCAAATTCGGTCAAAAACTTTTGCAGCCTCTTGTGAGGGAAATTGTTCCTCATGGAGCTTTGTCCATAGCAAGCTTCGCAACCGATTGAAAACCACTCGCTAAGGAAAGCTTGTTTATATAAAGTATAACTTAAAGCTGTTAAGTGGCAGTGGAAATAAAAATTATGGAAATTTGGAAGAACCAGCGGTAAATTTCAGTTGTGAGGATGAAACGAGTGATTCAGATTCTGAAGAACATAAAGGCAATGCCGGGGGTGAGTTCAGTGACGAAGATTATATACCTTTCTCTAAGATATATACCAAGGCCAGCACTGCCAGCAGTCTCTTATGTCATCATCAATCAGTCACTCACTGTTTTTGTACCTTAGAATGGTTGCATTATTTTTTGTTAGCTGTTTTTTAATAGAGACACGTTTCTATGTAATTACTCAAGGCTTCATTTATTTTGACAAAACTGAGGAACTTGACCGGGGCTTAGTCAATCGACCGGTCAATAATTGACCACAAAAGATCTTGACGGTCAAAATCCTAACCCTAATGTGAAGTATACAAGCGTAAACGCTTGGATTTTACATCAAAAACCAGCAATTTTTAAACAGGATTTGTGACAGTTCTATCGCATCAAAGTATTTCAAATTTTAACAACTGATTATGAATATCTTCGCTGTTACTGCAATACGTCGTATGTCAAAAATATACACTTTTCCGTTTAGGACATTTTTTCTAACCAAAATATATAGACTAACGGAAATCTCGTATACGAATAGCCAATAATAACGCTCCGCGCGCGTCGGTAACTAATATCTCCTATGTCGTTATACCGTATTGTTGGTTAGTGCAATCAGTCGTAAGTCAATAGTTTTGTAATGACAATATTTTACATAAGATTTATTGTTTTTTTACTTGGTTATATTTTGTTGTAGGTTTTTTTCATTTTCTGAAAGTTCGTCTTTTTTGACATACGACGTATTGCAGTAACAGCGACGATATGTGAAAAACGGTTCTCTTCTTTTATTTTTTGATAGTTTGTAAAAATATACGCGTTATTATTTATTGAAGTTGTGCTAGTTTTGCTTGACTTTCCATTTTTTTCATAGACCTACTAATTTTTTGAAAATTCTGGATGAAGAGCGGTCTAAGTTTGAGTTATTTATACAAGATATATTTTTTCGATAACATCGGATAATTAGGTCAGTCAAAATTCTCCAAATTTATATTTCTTTTTAGAAATTACCATTGCCCGATTTTCTTCATTTGGTAAATTCAGAAGAATGAAATGGTCTCTGCTGTAATAGTATATTAATCGATGAGAATGTTTGGAGACGAACAAGTAGCCCTTATCAGTGACCTACCCGATTAGCAGACCTAACCTCGCTTAATTTAGTTTTGTGGAATTATTAAAAGAACCAATCAAGCAGAGGTTAATAAAGTTGACCCCTTAAAGACCTCAGTTCGGGAATAGATACAGAAAATTGTTGATAGGATCATAGGTAAACATGGTTGTGGCCATACTTAAGACAATTCGAGCAGTTCCAGCAATGTATTGAGAACAGGGAAAAATAAGTATGTATCAGAACTTTATGACATACGATTCCTGAGATATGGCTGGCGTCCATTCTTATTTGACCACCCGATTTACGTAGGTAAAACAGAAGAAATCTTCTACGCTCAACGTATTGACAATATTGACGTACCATAAATTTTGCTAGAAATCGTCAATTGCTTTAGATTCTATATAGAAATAGCATACCTTTTTCTAGACTTTTAACTGTACACATGCGAAAACTAACTTACAATATATAATATTTACATTGTTCCGCATAACACATCACAATGTTACCGATAAGATATTGATAGAGTATTACAAAATATGAAAATCGGGTCGATCGATCTTTGTTATCGCGAACTTTGTTAAAGTAATACGATTAAACCCGGGAACAAATCATAAAGTTGAGTTGCCGTCTAGGTCTAAAGATTTGGTGAATAATGATACACTCGTTATTGTAAATAGTGTCATATATTTGTGACCTCATTTACATTAGTTGGTATATATAGTGGATTTCACCTTAGTTTTTACTGGCCGCCGCTGACATGTCATTTATAACATTTCTTTTTACAGAACTTAAGGATTGGCCAGGGCCGGACTTAAAAATTATGTGTGAACATGGGTCAATTTATTTGTAGTTGTAATAATTATGGATGGAAACGAGAATTACCTAAGCAATTTTTAAGATATTTCAAAAAAAAAACACTGAAGGGGAATGGAAATAGGATAGAATATCAGAAAAACAATTTCATTTAATTTTTATTCATAATATAATAAAGTGCTGTTATTTTGGTAAAAACACACTCTTAATTTAGTACAATAAAAAATATACAAGGGGCAGTAGTGAATCTAGTATCATCAATAATTAACTAAGTTTTTTATTAAAGAATTATTTTGTTTTTTAATTTGATTTTAGACCATGCAGTGTTAAGTTGAATAAATCTATATATTATATTTAATAGCTTATTGTTTATTTTTTTATTTTCTTATTCACGGGTAGATATTTTTTTCTTTAGACTAGGTTCTAAAGAGTTTGAAGTTTACAATAGGTCTAACTTTTCGTTGGTTTATAATAAAACAACAAAAGTTTGTAATGTTATCGAATTAGGTATTTTTTTTTAATGAATAAAGAAAAAATAATGTAAGTAGCTACTACAAAAAAATATTTTTGTCCATGCATTTGCAGAACAGATACCTTAAGCACTCTTCAATACAACTGTATGTAGAACTTATTTTAGCATAATGGTTCACTGTGGTTTTCAAATTTAATTTTGTTGCAAGTTCCCTATTATTTTTGGTCTTCATCTGACAAGCTGTCGATGTCGTCGTCACCGTCCGAGACATTAATAATTATTTACTTACTTTTGCATAAAAAGAAACACGTCACAGATACACACAGTCCGGCAGTTTAAAACCAAAAAGTCTAATACGCACAAAATATAAGCAAAATGCTGTCTGAAAAATACCAAAAACAATAACACGAACGATCAAGAATTAACAGCAGAATGCACGCGGTGCGCGGTGTATCCCAATGCGGCTCTGTGATATTTAAAGAACGCGACGAGACAATCGAATTAATGAAGTACGAAAAGAGATATGCGAGAGCAAATGCGTAAGACAAAGATGCACATACTAACGGCATATACGAGCGATGCTGTGCTTTTGACGAGTTTGAGCTCATTGAAGGGCAACGTATTGAACTGTGTAGTGTGCATCTTCGTCATGTACATGTAACTATATGGTCAGTTATATATCCATCTCTTGTTAATCTAGCCAATGCCCGTGCCTGAAAGCCGTTTATAGAATTAGGGATTATAAAATCACGTGTTGGCTAATATGTTTGACAAGAGAGACGTCAAAGCATTAAAAACTAAGGTGAAATCCACTATAACATGCCCAACAAGAACTTTCGTAAGGTTTGATTTAGGTCGACTAAATCTAAAGTAGCACACATCGTTTGCTGGATCAGCAAAGAGAAACTTACTTTCGAGATGTGTGCTCGAAGATAGACACAGACACCATTAACTTGGAATTCTCATAGATATTTCAAAGTTATATCTTTATACTATTGCGTCTACCGGGTGTTTCTCGAAAGACGTTTAGATACCCCTATAACTTTTTGTATTTAGGTATAGATATTAAAATGAAATTTTGAGATTATGCATAAGAGGTGAGTACTTTGTAACTCAGATAAAATGGTAAGTTTTACTAGAAATGAACAAATTGATATGCTCCTAATTTTTGGAGTGACCAGAAAAATTCTTCTGAAGCCGCAAAATTGTATGTAGTACGATTGTATGTTTTATAACCTAATGACATTACAACTTTAAATTAAAGCCATATTGCTTTTCAAAACCATTCCATTGTTTTTCAAAGCCGTTTCTTTAGAAAAGAGGGCGGCAATAATGCATGCATAACGGTTTTTAATTTGCTATTGGGTTTTAAGGCAAATTTTTCAGTGTCAATTTTAAAATAGCATAGGAGTGTATGGTATCCAATTGTTGGAAAAAAATGCTCGTTTTAAATGTCTTAGTCAACCACCATCGTTCCATTTGGAAAAATGGACTAGACGTCAAGAAAACAAAACGCTTGTGAAACTTAGAAAGGCAATTATTATTACATAATTTTAATTTTCATAAAATATACTACTTGACTATAAATTAGCAGATTTAATTAATTTGTAGCACGCTAGATTGAAAATAAAAAATAATCATAAAAATGTTATAACACGTCAAAAAATGACAAGTGAGCTGTCATTTCACTCATAATGTTATGCTGAACCCAAATAAGTAAAAATATACAAGATGTCTCATTTAAAATATCAAAGTCAAGGTCACTTCTAATCAAACCGGAAGTGCTAATAAATTGAAAATTATGCCAATAATGACTCAAAATTTCATTTTAATATCTATAAATATAAAAAAGTTATTGGGGTGAACGTGTTTTGAGAAACACCCGGTATATAGTTACTAGTATAATCTCAGACCAAATACCATGATATGGTATGAGCTAGTAATAGTAGATATCAAGAGGTTTAATGTAAGGACCAAGCAAATAAATTGCGGCAAATCTTTTCCTTTTGACGTTCTTCCTTCAACTATTATAACCCCATAGCAGCCATAGGAATTTTGTTAATTTCTTTTTAACAATTTTATAATTCAGTGGCAATACTGTAATCATTTTGACAACTGCGAACATTAAAACTTCAAAGGTTAATTTATTTTCGCGTCAACCGACTGTTTTAACTTAAAATTTATTCTAAAACGTGTGATTTAAAATTTTTAATGTCATATCAATAGGCTTTATTATTTGATTTCGCAATTAGTAATTCAAATTTCAATTAAAACCCTTTTATAGCGCAAAAGAGCTACCAACATATTTGGCACCGATAAATTAATGGGGTTAATAACTATGGCAAAGGACATTGCTGCATTTGACGGCTTTTTATAAATATGCTACCCCTGTGTGTAGATGAGGGCACAAAAGCAATACAAGGCTATCAGAGCCGTACTACAATATATTCTTTATGGATAAAAAAAAATAAAAATTTAGCCCATTTAAACTTGACACGTACAGTTGACGACATGTAAATTTGTACACTCCACCCATACATAACTCAATTACAACAAAATTGGGTAAAACGGGTTTTTCACCTTACTGCTTATACCTGGATAGAACACCAGCTATATACATAGCTGTAAATTATTGTATGTACGATTTTTTACCATAACGATGGCTTAGATTGCAAACCGTCTAACTCCACTTTTTAGGAAAATGTCGATTTTTGTGTGTGCAAATAGTTAGCGAACAAACAAAATACTAATATTTAATTGCACATTTTCAATTGGATTTAAATCAGGACTTCTTGAGCACCAAGGCAGACATGTTACGTTGTTTTGTCTAAACCAGTTTCCTATTTTCTTGCAGTATGCACAGGGCAGTTATCCTGCTGAAATATAAAGTTATTTCCTTTAAAAACTATCGCGTCAGAAGGAAGAAAAACGTTTTCCAAAATCTGAAGGTATATATTATTGTTTAGTGTTCCACCAATATTCCAGCATACCCCTGCACCGTAAACACTTATCCATGCCCACACATTAACGGAGAAACGCCCACTGGTTTGCTTTTTTTGGGTATACTTCTCATCATATCGGGAATTTGGTGGTCTATATACTCGAATCCTTTCATTATATGTAGACTGAAAGTTTTCTCATTGGAAAAGATAACATTTTGCCAAAAAAAATATTTTCTGGTAAATATTGCATAGCAAACCCAATTCTTTGTTCCTTATCACTATTTTTTAAAAACGGTTTGGATACAGCTGCTTGATTGTCTTACTCGGCGTTGCGCAGTTCTAGATGAAGCATCAGGGAATCCTGTTATGTGCATAGCGGATACTGCAGTTTTAAATGGATTTTGCCTTAAATACTCCACCAAATTTCGGTCTTCTCCATTTGATGATTTTCTATTATTTGAACCAGACCCAACAAGACCTTTCAAGTGTTTGATGATAGCGCCATTTTTTTAACAATTACTTGAACATTACTTCTAGGTGCTTTGCTTCCTGATAAGCGGCAAACAACTTATGAAAGTGCGTTTCGGTTATTGAAAAATGAGTGTGAGCGTGGCGGCTTTTGTTTTAACCCAGAAAATGTTGTGGCAGATTTTGAAAAAGCAATCCATAATGCTGTGCAGACGGTCTGGAAGGATTCAAAATTGACTGGATGTCGCTTCCATCTTGGTCAGGCTTGGTTTCAAAAAATACAGAAACTGGAATTATCAGGCGAATACAAAAATCAAGAAAGCGAGATAGGTGGGTGGCTGAGACACACCTTTGGTTTGCCTTTTTTGAGCCCCGCTGATGTTGGAGATTGCTTCGTACTTGATTTCGCCGAAATCCAGCCTGTAGACTCGAGATTATCCAAATATGCAGACTATCTTGTAGATAATTATATCGGTGATGATGCCTCTTTTCCGCCGGAATTATGGGCAGAGTGCAGCGACAGCATTGAAAGAACTACAAATGCGTGCGAATCGTTACACTCTCGATTTAATTCTAATTTCTACTCCGGCCACCCTAATATATTTTTGTTTATGGATGCTTTAAAACAATTTCAAACCGAGACATATGTGAAACTTCAAAGTTTAACGGAAGAAGTGAGGATTCGGGACCGTGCAGTACGTAAACGTACAGAACTATTGCGCACCAATATGAATCGTTACAATTTAGGGGAAATTTCTAGATTACATTTTGTGAAATGTGTTGCTCATATGTATTCTAAGTTAAATAAATAATTTGATTAGTAATTGTATAGTACTGTATATATATTCTTAAAATTTCAGTAATACATACTTTATTAGAAAATGAAAATACTTTTTTCTTTCGATCATCGGCGGCAAGTTTATGGTAGGGATTAGCCGCGTCGAATTTATGGCAACCCTAACAGGTATACGTAGTCAAATAAGGATTAACTAAAATTTTAGCGTCCAATTTATGCACGCCCCTCTAAAATGATCAGCTATTTTTCCATAAGACCATCCTATTTCTACTAAACATATTATTCTTGCTTTTTCAATAATATTTAAATGAGGCATTTTTAAATCTAATAAGATAATGGCAATACTTTGACAGATATCATGATAACAATTAACACGTTACAAAGGTAATAAAGGTAAAAAAGTTGCATTTACAGTGTCACAGTTTAGTGGACGAAATTATCTGTCATCAACTGTACTATTTCATATTTTAAATCAATGCCTTCTTCCATATTTGTTGTTTCACAGCCACTTATAATTTTACTGCAACTTGTTTCATTAATGCAACCATCCTCTATTATTTCTCTTGTAAATAATTTAAATTTACAGAACGTTAATCTAAAAAAGTATTGTATCGATTATAGTTTTGTAAAAGATACAATGGTATGGTATTTGTAAGTTCTTGAATACAAATACCGTATTAAAACTTCAGTTTATCCTTATGAAGCTCATTTTTATATTCTATTTTCCTTATCTCCTGTTTAAAAAAATACATTGGCTTGCGGTTTTTACAGATATTCTTTTTATTTATTCTTCTTTTTGCTTAAGTTAAAAAAAATAGATCATTGCATTTAAAATTTTAATTTTTGAGTAAAATGAAGAAATTGTTGATTCTGCTAAACAGTTCCGTCTATCTGTCGCACCAGAATTCAGAACGACTTCGTAGGGAGTTCAAGTTTGCTAAATTCCGATAAGTGAAGTTGTGATTATTTTTGCATATGTCCCCTCCTACCACCATTAAACAAGAAGGTAAAGCAAAAACTCAAATACAAAAGTTTTCCATAATTTTCATTATATTTGAAACATGTTAACAATGAAGATTTTTGTAGTAAATATTTTTTTTTGCAAGCCTTACGGTAAACGGTTTCCAAGATATAGCCTGCGTCCCTTTTTTATTGTATACCCGGTACATAAATGACTATATTTCAGTTCACAAATTGTTTAAAACACTAATTCACACTGATTATATTATTATTTTGATGCATCGTTGGATTGTGTTCACAAGTACACTGTGACTGACTGAGTGGCTTGAAAAACACAACCAAAATCCTTTACCAAATATGTTAAAATTCGAACTCCTATCGATGGCAAAGTCTTTCAAATCACCCAAAATATACGCTGTAGATGAAATATTGCGTGAATATGGCCATAAGGTTCTACGACTGCCGCCATATCATTGCCAGTTTAAGGCGATAGAATTAATATGGGCTGGGGCAAAATATTTTTTTGAAAAACATGTATTTGATGGTCTTAAATCGCAAGTAGAGATAGTTTGGCAAGATTCGTTGGATCGTATTACGCAGGAGTACTGGAAGAAATTGGTGAAACATACAGCAAAATTAATAGGGAATTGGTGGGATCGAGAACAAGTTTAGTATTAGAAGTCGAAGTAGCGCCGATGATCATTGCTCCATTAGAGGACGACTCAGATGACGAGGACTTTTCAGAATTTCTAAGTGATGATGACAGTTTTTAAGTTTTTAGTCTATAATTATAAACTGTTTTCTTTGTTTACATTTTTTAGTATTCTTCGGTATTATATTATGCTTTCTTTCATGGACAATTTTCTGTACAATCCTTAAATTGATTACCAGTGCTTTTGCTACTGTTTTCTACTTTCCCAGGCAGCAGTTTTCTCTAAGAAGGTTAACATTGCAGAATCCGATATCGTTATGGCAGGACACGCAATTCCACTGACTTCGTCTATTAATTTACTGGGTGTCAACCTGGGAGGAAATATGTCTTGGCATAATCACGTTGTGGCAATCGTCAGGGCAGCTTCTCAGAAGCTCGGTATACTTTTCCGTACCAAAAAGTTGTATACACCTCAACAACTTTTGACACTCTATAACGTCCAGATTCGACCATCACTGGAATAGTGCTCTCATATCTGGAGTTCCGCACCGAAGCATACCCTTCGGTTGTTGGATTCCATCCAAAGGAGAGCCGTTCGTCTAATCGGCGACCACGAGCTGACTAAGAACCTCGACAGCTTAGAACATCGAAGACAGGTTGGTGATTTGACTCTCTTCTACAGATATTTCCATGGCAAGTGTTCGACAGATATTGCCCGCTCGATTCCACCTAGAGAGACGAACCACTGCCGCCCATCCTTATGTAGTTCAACTTAGTACACCCCGAACATCATTGTTTCAGAACTCTTTCATTTGGAGGACGTCATCTTTGTGGAACGGCCTTTCTGAGACCGTGCTTCCAACCGAATATAACCTCCAACGATTCAAGAAAAACGTGAATCGCTTTCTTCGCACACGCACCGCTCCCAGAGCGCCTTTAAGGATTTTTCCTATAGTGCTTGTGCTCGATCATAAAAAAAAAAAAAAAAAATTGGTTGGCAAATTACCATTTTTTCTTTTTATTTCTTGAAATAGTTAATCGGATTAAATTCCATTGTATTTTTAGGTTAGGTAATTTTATTGCTAAAATAAATTACACTGTTTATTATTGTCGTTTTTAATAAATAGATTTAGTAGATAATACAGGGATGGTGAACCAATGGCTCGCGTGCCATTGATGAATTTTGGGCACGCCACCGATCACAAAGTTTAATATGAATTATTATATTACGAATTTGACGGCACGTCTATGGCCTCATGAAACATTTCTTTAGAAAAAATGGCACGTTAATACATAAGGGTTCGCCACCCCTGTACTATTATGTACCTACATAATTTTTGCAAAAATAGAGACTTTTTGCACCTCTTAAATTAATATCAGTTTTTAGCTCCGTTATGGTTAACTTTATTAAACATAACGAGTAGCGTCACTGTTAAAACCAGAGATTTTGCAGCGCCTATACGTTCTGTCTGTAGTTATTAATTTGGCGCCGGCGCACCCAAACAAAATAAAATACCTAACCTAACAATAATTTGATTAAGTTGTATATTTTAATGTAAAGCTACTATTGCTTTGGATTTTAATCAATTGCTTATCACAATTTTAATTCATAGCAATGATGCTTCATAACTTTTGTATGTTCCGGCAACCATGCAGTTTAAGCATAACCATAAGGATAACGATAAGCTCTTTCTTATCCTTCCGTAACTAACGGAGTCCGTTATGGTTATTAACCATAGCGGATCACCTTTCTGACATTGCGCATGCTCAGAATAACGATAACCACAAAAGAATGACGAATTAAGAGGTGCAAAAAGTCTCTAATATTAATATTGTTTGTGGCTATTTTAACGACAGGTTAGACATAGAGCTGGCTATATTTTTCGTCACTTGAACCAGATAATATTTTGATTCTAATTTTGAAAGTCAAAACAATGTGGGCTAATTTTCTTTAAAAACGGCGTGTGTAAAAGTTTGTCGGAAACTATATAGGTAGTATTTAGGAAACAACTGTATTTCTCTCATCTAACTATATAATACTATATGTATATAATACCAAACTTTTATAAAATAATTAATTCATGTAGGTAAGTACGAAAAAAGCTCATTAGTCAAAACTCTCTAAAGAAAAAGTTGGTATCTATCCCCCTGTCTAAAATTAAATAAAAATGGCACCTGTCCCATATATCAAAATAATAACGAGGATATCCGTAGAAGTAAAAATTTATTAGGTGTAATTATTTCATGGTTTAAATTAATTAGTAAAATGAAAAAAAATATTGATAGTGGATGGAAGTGCATTAATTATGTTAAGCCCATAGATGTATTATATTTATAGCTTCCTTTTTGGATTATCCTGAAGCTATCCATATAATTGTACGTCATAAAATTAAATGACCTAAGCTACGTCATCACCTTTAACATGAGCCACTGACTGTTAAGCAGATACGTACTGTTCAAATTAAGTTTTATTTATTTTTCCTAATCTGAATTAAAGCTCTACAAATGCGAGTTAAAAAATTGTTCCTTTTCCACTTTCTTGTGTCTAAAATTCCATTTTTCGACAATTCATTATAGAGCATCATAATATTTAATTCCACAACCAGAATTTAGAGTTTTACTCTTTTATCTTTGACAAGATATTCAAATATTTCTTATTTTGAATTCAACACCCTGTATATTATTCAATTTTTGGATTCTTTAGAAAATTTTCGATATATTTCATATATAATATTCTATACCTATCTTCAATTGTTTCGGAAATATTAAGTGTTTTCAGATTTATTGCATTTCGGCGTTTCTTTTTACTGACATGAAATAAAAAAAAGATATAATAGTTATTTTTCTACAAATGACATTAAAAGCGGTCTTTTAATGATACCTGACAGGCTGAAAAGGTGTATTTTTTCTGCCTAGTCAGAAAAAGTGGACTTTCAGGTGTCATTAAAAGACCGCTTTTAAGGTGGGAGTATCAACATGCTTGCCAACCTATAACCTATTTCGCGTAGATTTATTTATATTTTCTAGCTTTTATACAAAATTTAAAGAAAATCAGTATCGACTTGATATTCTATAGGTAATAATTGACATATTTAATAAATATCAAGGAATTTCATAACTTATTTTAGGAGAATTGTATAGCGAAAAATATCGGGTAAGATTTTTTTTAACATTATTATGTCATTGTCACCCATTGTTCTTTTACTATACAATTCTCCCAAAATTAGCAATGAAATAAATTGATATTTTTGTAATATATCAGATACTACCTAAATAATGTACCGACGATATTGATTTTCTTTAAATGTTAGTTATTAAAATAATAAACTCAAAAAATCAACGCGAAATAGGTTATAGGTTGGCAATAGATTGAATGACGTTGAGAATTCAACCTTAATGTCATTTGGAGAAAAATAGTTTTGTTTACTTTTGTTTATAACTCCTAACCTTAGCAAATTATTGTCTGTTGGCAAGGGCGGATCCAGAGAAGGGGTCATGGGGGTCATGACACCCCCCCCCCCCCTGGGCGGTTGACATTTCAACATACGTAAAAACTATTGTGGAGTCAATAAGAGTGAGTTCATAACCCAGTGCACATTTTTTCTACAAATTGAAAACACTGTTATTTTACGGCGTCGTGCAAAAAGGAACTCGCTACCTACTCATTTTTATTGTAAAAGGAACTTCATTAATAAGATTATAATTTAGGATTATCTCTAAAAAATGTACTAATAAAATCTCTAGTTTTGTAAATTTCAGGAGTTGGTATCTAAACCTACGTTCTTTTTTTATTAAAAACTCGGCGACTGCCGGTCTTAGATCAAAATGGGCTGTTCCAACTCCATTCATTGTATCTTCATTTAATGAAATTCATCCTGGCGTTTTTAATTTGTTGTAATGGGAAATAATCCTCTCAGTAGTCATTGAATGAGGACTTATTTGCAATAACGAGACTAAAAGCTTTTGTAATATATTCTTAGTGCAAACTATAAATTTTCTTAATTTATTAGCAAGTCTGGTGCCTTCATCGGGAGTATCAATGTCTGAAATTTCTTGAATTAAAGGCCAGCAATCACACTCTCTGAACCGAAGAGATTCTCAACTAATGGTCGGCCTGCGGATATCATTTTAGCTTCGGCACAAATAAGGTTTATCATATTTTTAATTGTTTCATCTTCTTATTCCTCTAAAAACCTCTAAAAATTTTTGCGCTATTTGTGCGCCTTCGGCACTGTTTGACCCCCCCCAGAATTAATTTCTGGATCTTGTCTGTTGGCATGACAGTAGTTGTCAGTGTTATAGTCGTTTGAATTTCGTTAACTGCATATCGAGGGTTTATTTAACAGAAAGGCACAAAATAACAATTCTACAGATCATTGGTTATGTAGGTAAAACATGAACACAAATGGAAGTTGCTCGCTTATTTCATAAAAAATTTCCAATTTTGCCGCCTATAACTTAAAGGAAAATTAGTAAAATAGAAAAGCAGTTTCGCCAGCTTGGACATTAAAAGCAGATAAAAAAAAGTAGCTGCCAATGCAATAATTGATAATACCAAATTATATTAGATATTATGCTTGAGTTAGAGGAAAACCCACATACTTTTTTGATTTTGATTTTCTGATGAGTGCAGCTTTACACTTCACGGTCATGCTAATCGTCAGAATTGCCGCTATTGGTCTAGGGAAAATACTGGATTAGAGAAGAACATACGCAATATCCTGAAAAGATTAATGTCATAGGTCCCTTTTTCATTAATAGTAGCAATTTAAATGGCGATAATTGTTTAGCACTGCTCCAAAGTAATGTCTTGCCAACTTTGACAAACTTATATCCTGATCCAGCAAACCCGCAACTTCCAGCGAATATAATATGGTTTGCATGTATTTATTATCGAATTTATTCCATTTGGCTGATACACACTGTATATTTATTATTATAATATTTATAAATCGCATATTTTCGGAATATTTTAATGGTCGATTCCGTGAGGCACCCTGATATTATGTAAAAACTAGCTAATGCTCACCCCTATACATAAAAACATATTATAGTGACCCGCCACGCCTAGTCTTTAATTGACTATTTGACCATGTTATTAAAATAAAAGACTCAATTACTCCATTGATTATGCTGTCATGTCCCGCCATTTTGCTCAATTCACCGATACAATTTCAATGAATATTATTAACTAAATTACAATTAATGCTTTTATTTAACGTATTTAATGAATAATAGTCTTTCATTTTAAACTATAATTGCTATCCATGTAGTTTATAATAATTATATTATAATATACACACTAAGAAAAATACAGTATTTCAATGAAGTGTTAAATCAAGAACTACCAATCAAAAATAGGAGTTGTTGGTTAAAAACGAGCAATCGTTTTTTTTTTTGCTCTTCTTAACCCAAGGAGCTGGGGAACTCCTGGCAGGGTTGGGTAACTAGAAAATGTAGAAAACAGAAGAATACCATAGAATTATTTTCTAAACAATAAGAGATTGTGGAAAGCTGTGTAGTTATAGCTAGGGAAGTTTACAACACAGAAATTTATGCAGTCTCTTTAGACAATGCAAGCAACATAAAAAAAAGGAATTCAGATAAATATGTGGTATACAAATTGCAACAGTCATACAGCAAATCTGATTGGTTTCTAAAAATAGTGCAGGAAATGTTCAGTCAGTATTAAAAGAGTTTTCTTTACCCGACCTTGAAAATGGCCTTTTAAAATTAGGGGGTGAAAGGGTGATCCTAACTGGTAAAACACGTTGGTGTTCTTTTCGCGACTCATTTGTTAATTATTTGGAGAACTTAAAGACAATGCGAACAATAATTGCTAAAGCCACAGTATTTAAAGTCAACATAACAAAACTGGTATTTGACGAAAATCTAAAAAAGCAAATTGAAGACAGTATTTAAACTATTCAATCCAGTTTGCAAAATTATTAATTTATTAAAAAGTACTCAGGCTTCCATTGCAGATGCAGCCGAAGAATGGATGAACTTGTAATTGCCAAAAGGGTTTAAAGAGTACATCCCATATGTAAAAAAACGCCAATAGAACGCTTCAAATATCTTTTCCCTGACCGCTAACTCCTTGCATCCTGTTTATCGTGGCAGAATGTTAAGCGAAGATCAAATAAGAGATGTTGATGATTTCTTAATAGAAAATTTAGATGCCATGGGGCTAGACAGTCTTCAAGATTTTAAGCATAATCGCAATATATTTCAAAAAATATGCGATAAAAATATTACAAACGTGCGAACTTTTTGGGAATTAGCTGAAAAGCATTGTCCTATCTTGTCCCACCTGGCAATTAAGCTAAACACAATTCCTGCATCATTAGCTCAGCTAGAAAGGCTATTTTCAAATTGGTCATTTGTTCATTCACCTATCCGTAACCGACTTACTTCAGAAAATTCAAAAATGTTATCACTTGAAGATGAGGGACCATAACAAATCTGACGAGTATTAGCTTGTTAAACTGAACTGTAATATTTATAACTTAACGTGTTCTTAATTTGTTCGTATTCTTTTTATTTTACCAGTTACTTAATGAAAAATTGTTTTTTAATTCGTTACTTAAGTTATGTTACCTGATCTGTAATATTATTTTAATGTGTAAAGTGTTTAAATAAACGTCTAAACAGAAATAATAATCGAAAAAATAAAAAAATTATTTTCTACATCTCGAGATGTAGAAAATGTAGAATTTCTACGCGTAGAATATACAGTAGAATATGTATAATTTTCTACCTACCCATCCCTGACTACTGGCACACCCAGAGCTCACGTATTCGGCACCTATGTACCGGATGGCCAAACAAGAATGGACGCGGGCCATATCTCCGGAGCCGTTCGTCATAAAGTTTGTTGATTTAAAACATAATGAGCCTAATGAATGAGAATGTAGCAAATGCTTTTTCTTATAAAATCGAAGTAATTTCTTGAAAGTCAATGAATAAAAACTAAAGTTATTGCTTTTGCGTCCAGCGATTGCTTAAAAGTGCAGGAATTGCTTTTAGTCAATGCTTTTTCTTAAAAACTAGGTGCAATTGCTATGGTTTGCTTAAAATGTGATGAATAAATTAAGGAATTTCTTTTTCTAGAGTAGCCCTGAGTAGCAATTGCTTTACATTTTTAAGGTAGGTCGACCTACCTATCATTTGCTTGGTAGCGGTCAACTTTAGTTCTCCGCGGCATACACGTGCGTTGCTCTTAATTTGTGTCTTTAATTATGGCTGAATATATGAACGTCCGTAAAAGAAAAAACTACAGTGTACGTAAAAATTCCAGATATTTCAGAAAGTTATATCGATTTGACTACGAAAATGTTGAGTCAAATTATTTTTTTACTGATACTGGTGAAAGGCGAGGGGGTGCACTGTCGCGGAAATTGTCGGATCCGGGCTTTCAAAATTCTGTAGGTGAAGAACTCGGTGTTTACCATCAAACTACTGTCTGTAAGACATACATTTCTGTAATGGATGTAGTTTTGGAGAAGTCCAATATTTTTATTAAATTTCACTACAAGTGCTGAAGCTGTTGTGGAAGCTAAACGGTTGTGATCAGAAATATTTATTTACGTTCCTTCAATTTGTGAACGAATATCAATGGCTTTTCTCTAATTTCTTCATCACTATTATCACTTTCCTCATTTTCACTGAAATCTGCCATAATATCACAAATATAAGTTTCCTATTTTCCCAAAAACGTAACAGATTGTGTGATTGTACTAAATAAATAGACCAACATTGTTGTATTTACGTCAACTCTTTTGCAAATTAGGCACCAAACTGAACATGAAATCTATAAATCTGAACAAGTAGATAAGCCACGTCTGATGAACTTGTGTTGAATAAGCATTTGCTACAGAGGTATAAGAACAACAGCAATTGCTTTAAAATTTTATTCATATCCAGATCTAGCAATTGCTTTTACTTATAGCATAAGCAATTGGTTTTACTAAAAAGTAATTGCTTCAAGTAATTGCTTACTTTTTATTCATTAGGCTAATTATTGCTCTAACCTGCAAAATAGACTGTGGGGAGCAGGGGGAACTTCGTGTATGACTGTTTTTTGTTATATCCGTTGCCGCTAGAGGGAGCTATGTAAACATGCGGTTTTCACCAGTTTTCTTCGCTTTTAATATTTTTTATATCTAAATAAATATTTATATATGGTTCCAATTAAAATTTTTGAAAAAATTATAAAATATGAGGATTGTGCATAGCAATATTTTTATAAATTGCATAGTTTTCTTTAAAAATTGTAATAACCTTTTAAACTTTATTGTTAATTTCCGGCCTTTCCAAGAAATTGCCGGAATATCTATCTATCTATAGTCAGTATAGTCTTATGGAACTTGGTGTACTTACAAATAACTACCATCCTGTTTTTAACCGCCATGTATCGCCAGTATTGAAAAATATTAATAATAATCCTATACGTAATAAAAAAGGGCATATTTATTTTCTAGACCAAAGCATTTTCTTAATAATAATTTAATCATTTTATTGCAGATCGTATCCTTTCGCTCCGGGGTGGCCATTCGCCATGCTCGGCAGCCCCGCTGGGCCGGGGGGGCCCTCTCAGAGGGGGTTATGGCCCCTGGCCCCGGCACCCGCTCCATCTGCAACGAGTTTTTCAACTGACGGTAAGTTTTTATGGTTAAACTTTTATAATTTTATAGATTTACATAAAATTGGTTCTTTAAATATAAACTCTCTTCCTCCACTTCAACATTCCATTTCCCCACTAATAAATCAAAAGGTATCACTGAAAAATTTATTTATTTAATCTAAATAAAAATAGAGTTTACCGAAACAAATATTGATTTCCTCGCTGAACAAGTATTTATTTGAAAATATGTGTAAAATTATTTGACGCCCAAATAGGGGTAAAATACCGGGTATTTAATATTTTCAGTGAGTATGGAGTAGTGATAGTTCTTGATGTGTAATTTTATTTTATTATGATCAATTTAAAGACACCTAACTAGGCCTAAGCTACACAAACAAGGTATGAAAATACAGAGGAACACACCTCAAGACAGATTATCCCGATGCATGTTTTGATATTTTTTATTTTCAGCCCTGCAATATAATAGGAAACTTTCCAATTTTTTTTTCAATAATATGATTTTGTTAGGCCTAAAAAAAATATTCCCCAATTATTACTCCTTAAAAATCAGTAATAACTTGGTAAAAATTCTTTAAAGTTTCGCGCGTGTCAAAAGCATTTCAAACGACCTCTTAAGCGCGCCAAGCCCGATGGCGTCAGTAAGTATGACTTTCTGTCATCCGTCATCCTGACCGGTGGCCGAGCGACCGAGTTTGCATTTGGATTGCCGTGTGTTCTTGTTATTGTATTGTTGTTTTAGGGTGGAATTCTCAACGTCGTTCAATTTATTGCCAACTTATAACCTATTTCGTGGATGTCGCACACGAATTATACTTCTTGACGTCACAACCCGTTTTTACCCGCTGGCATGGAATAATTTGAATTTTGGGGCGTTTTAAAATCTTGCTAGCGGTCTTTTGGGACGAAATATGTTGTTTTTCTGCTGCCACATGTTTTATGACAATATATACTTATGATTTATAGAGTTTTTCCCCATTTAACATTTTTGTCAAGTTCCCTATTAGGTAGATACACCTATTTTTCGGGCAATATCTTGCCTCTATACTTATATTTATAAGAAAAAGTAAATATCTATGTTTATATTAATCCGAGTGTGAATCAATTATTTTATTTGAAATGTCTGTCTGGAGGCCTTCAAACATTAAAATTATACCTCGGCAACATTGTAATCGGCGTAGAAAGGTTAGGGCGAGTGGTAGGGAGTCTCATCAAATCAGGCTTTAATTTGTACAGTTGTGGTTATATTATAAGTTAAATTTTAAAGTCCGAACCTGTCGATTTTCCTATATTCGTTAAATAAGAATTTTGTAGTGCGCAATTTTGCATGTTTACTAGGCTTTATTTACATGCATAAGGCCATAAATTTGCCACTTACGTGATCTAATGTTATTGGTCTATGGCATAGATATTTACCTTTAGATAAGCAAACAATAATTACAAAAGTGGCAAATTTATGGCCTCGCGCATGTAAACAAAGCTACACTCGATTAGACATGCGCACTGCAACATTATCATTTGACGAATGGGAAAATAGACAGGTCCGGGCTTTAAAATTCAAGTGCTTGCTCAAAAAATTGTAAAAGTTGACCTTCAATTTATTTTTACGTGTAGATAACTAAAATTTTCCCCAAATTCTTGCCAAAAAATTGGATTTTCTTCTCAATTTTTGATCAAGTTTGGAAATAAGGTACTTAGTGATTTCTGGCATTTATAGTGGTTACAAACCCATCAGATTTTGAGGATAGAAAATTTTTTTCAAGGGTTTGTTTCTGAAATTTGTTTAAAAATGATTTATCGTCGTGTTTTTAATTCAAAAAGGAGAGAACCAGTCAATTAACCTATAAAACTTATAAAATCGAATATAAAAAACAAACAAAAACCAGACAATAATATCATGCAACGGCAGTTACTAGTCATTGTTTATATTCCAATCCGATTATCCGATCAATAAAAGCACAAACACAATTTACTAAACTACACAAAAACTAGAAATCCGTAAATATTAAACACCCACAATCCACCATAGCAAAAAAAGCAACAGGGAATCCATAAAGAAAACGTAAAACACAACAATAAAAATGGCGCCGAGCCGATTCTGGAATTTATTTTGAGCAGGTCGCTAAAGAAAGACAGGCCGATAACAAAAGGTTTGTGCGCTTGTCCAATTCTGCTGGGAGGGAAGGCATCTGACTGGTGAGCCGTGCGTGTATTTTGTCGGGGGTAAAATCATAAGTGCATCTAATTTTTCCGAAAAAATTTGGAAAAACGAGTTGACAAATTACTTGTCAACGAATTTTTTCATAGAAAAAATTAGATGCACGAATGATGTTTGGCAAGATTATTTCCAGACTGAACAATAAAAGCCTATTTACTAGTAATATGATAATTTAATCAATCAAAGCAACGTACGAAGCATTTTACTGGGTACTATTACTAAAGTTACAATTCATCTATCAAACATTTTTCCGGAAAAATTACTGACAGGAGCTGTCATGCAATTTTTCCACTTGAAAATTAAATATGACATACGAATTCTGGTCAGTGATTGGTCAAAATTGATAGGAAGGAAATAATCACCCATATAAAACTTAATTTTTGTTTGCGCACGAGATAAGCTGTACACAGTGCCGGCTCGTTAATGAAGGGCTCTAGGGCGCCGCCCTCCCTGCAATTATTTCAAACAGAATCCAAAAATACTTTACTTAAAAAACCAATAAAGCAATGTATGTAAGCAATCCATTAAAATAACTCAAACCAAACATAGCCCTATTCCAGCGGGCAGGTTATACTAAGCGCGGGCATAATTATTCAAACCAAACATAGCCCTATTCCAGCGGGCAGGCTATACTCATAGACAAGCGAGTTGCGCGCTCTCAAGATTATACTAAGAGCGCGGGGCGCGGGCGACCGATTATTCGTCCCGATTCAACGCGACTTCTCGTTATGACTACGGAGGCGTGACGTCACCTACATATCGCACAACGAGGAGCTCAAAATTTTCCGCCCAACAGCTGTTCGCGACTCGCGATTCGACCTGTCGATGCCGCTCACGTTTTGTTTATTTGTTTTGATTTATTTATTAGTTACATTATAAAGTTGGAAAATTTCGTCTAATATGAAGGTCATTGATTTACAGAAGCTTGTGTTTAGTAGTTCTCTGAGCTTAAGTGAAAAACTTTATTTAAAAAATACAGGGCGGCCACTACCAATAGGTATTGAATATAGTACCTACAAGTGCAATCAAAATGTGAAAGTAAGCCACAGTTTACGCGTAAGTTTGACAAATAAATATATATAAAAAAAAATCCTGGAAAATGCGGTTGTGAGGACAAAAATTCTTTTTTTTTTGTTTCGTGTGTCTTCTTTTTGACGGGGATGATAATTGGACTATAAATGGGGTGCAGGACTTAAAACATCTTTCAGAGAAAATAAAAAACATGAAAATAGTGCAAAACATCGTTATAATGTGGTAAGTTTTGAGATGTTAGGACAAACTAATATTTTAACTTGTTTAAGTAGTGCTTATGCTGATGAAATTAAAATTCACAACGAGAAAGTTAAAAAAAACAGACACGTACTTTCGAAAATAAAAGACATTTTATTTTTTTTTTAAATTTAATGTCAGCGCCCCCCCCTGACTCACTAGTCACGAGCCGCCACTGGCTGTACAGATCTAAAGGCAAATGTCTGGCCCATTGTTATAAGAACCAATTGTGTAATATCATTACCTTCATTTCATTATACCTTCAATAATTATAATAGACTATAGAATGTCCGAAACCCTGACAACTAACAAAAACAAGTATTGACTTTTTAACCATTTTCTACATAAAGAACGAGTATATTAATTGCAAAAATTGTTCTTTTTAATAACATGTTCTCAGAAAATTGTATTCTTGCTGAAAAAAAATGTATTAACAGTGTTATAAATACAAGCGCATCATTCTTTATATTATGCAGTTGCGTTGGTAAATGGAGACAAAAGAATAATAATTAATTGTTGTTACCTTAATGATCCCATCAGTGCCAGTACTGCGTTGTATGTAGATACGGTGACGGATGTCGATTTGAATTAAAAATGTTGTAAGTACTGACACCAACTGATGACCATGACTACAATTAAAAATTTATTTAATAGAAGAATTAATGAATGCTTAGTAGTTTTAACTGAAAAACATTCAACAGACAAGGTTTCCGTAAAATTATGGAAGTTTAACGTCTCCGCTGGGACTCTAACTCAAAGCCTTTTGTTTGTCGACCTTTGAAACTTTCGTCATTAACATGCCAATTAGAAAACTTATTTAGAATAACGTTTGTAATTTAAATCCGAAATTTCGATTTTTTTGACCAAATTTACTCGTTTTCAAAACGTTGTTGCTTAAAAGATATAGATATTCCAATCATTTTGATTTAACAAGAAATACGTGTTATTTAGGTGTCTTTAAAATATTAATGGGTAAATAAATATACAAATCTGACCACTTTGAGATTAATTTAATATCGCCTAAGTTGTTTTTTTGCTTATGCCATTTGGGACCTGACCTCATTAAAAATTAACAACGGCATGCCAAATGAACACCACTTTTATCCTCCGGTGTCACCGAATTTCTCGAAATTGGTACATACATATTATGATTAATTTCAATAATTAAAAAATATTAAAATACCACACTTGGCACTGTGTTTGTCATGTAGGTACTGGATAGTCATATTTAACTTTCGTTTACAAAATATACCGAGTGGCTCACTCCTAAATCAGAATTCCATATACACTGAGGAAAATGATGTAATACAACAGGTTTGCTAATATATAGTTTGTATTGATAGCTTATTTTTTATTAACCCATATTAAATAAATTGCTAGTGCATGAAACCCGCTTTAGTGTTATATCAATTCCAGATTTGCTAGAACAGTGTTCTTATTGCTAGTAACGAGTACCATTAGCAGCACAGTATTGTTGAATAATAAACCACTTTTAATACGGCAATTTTGTTAAGAAATAAATTTTATCTTCTCAGTACTACGTATTTTGTTCCCAGTAAAGCGCTTTCTCTACAATTAAGAAAACAGAATAGCGTCCCCAGAAACGAATTGTATCCGTTAGAACCTATAATCCACAAGACGTTGGCGGGAGTTCGTAGCGATCGGCAATTGCGGCGCGCCGTAGTATTAGTTTCAACGTATTTGTTGCGTAGGTCACATCGTTGTTCGGAATCTTCTAGCTGTCGTGTCTCAAATTTGAACTTTGTTGATCGTACCAGTACAAACGTACCTACCTGTTTTAATTAATTTCTATGGACGAACTTAACTATCCCAGTAAACCATGTTGCATAATAGATAATCTAATGCAATATTAAACAACAAGAACAATATCACACTGGAAGCTATTTAAATTTTTGAGACCTACAGTACTGATTTTTAGTGGTAAGTACATGCTTTATTAACCGTAGCGAGCAAATATTATTATAAATAATGTCAAGTTTCATTACAACTGCCAGTTGGAAATAATACAGTATATAAACCAGATTACACCCCCAACCCCCAATAGAACTTGATAATTACTGTGAGTATTCAGAGCAATAATGGCTATAAACCATTCTATGGTAGCAATAACTCCTATTCCCCCCACACTAGACCGGTCCAGCAATTTTCGTTGCCTTTCCGTAGGAAAGCGCGTTGCTGTCACATATAATATTATTAAAGTTGTATGTATGTGAATAATGTTTGTAAGGAATAGAAGGCCTTTTTCTCAGTGGAGCATCTAAACTACTTAACTTTTTAACAGTTTTTAATAACAGAGTTATAGGGAGGTCATTCAAAGTTATTTTGAATTATACAGGGTGTCCAAAACAGTTAGGGCATATCAAACATTTTTTTAAATCGAACATCAAAAATTTGAAGTTGTGCAATTTTTCATAACATGTAGCTGTCGGTAAAACAGAGCGACAATAATACAGGATTGTTTACTAGCGAAGCGTATTTAAGTATAGTAGAAAATTTAAAAAACACACATTATATTTAGTATATTATTTTTTACTTAATAGGTACATATGACAAATGCATCTCATATAATTAATATAAGCTTCGTTTTCAAACACAGGTGGTAGATCTAGGGCAATCAGCAGAAAGTTGTCATCATTGATTTCTGTTATAGTGTTTCTTAGGTCAATTTAATGATATAAAACAGTATGAAACTCCTAACCATAGGCGTCCCAAACAAATAATTAAAATGCGTATACACACTTATAAGTTTGTTTAACATTAGGTGTTTATACATACTACACTTTATAAACCCACTGTATATATAATAATAATATTATATTAAAATAATAAATATAAGGTAACTCAAAGATTCTATACACAAAACTAAAACCATAAAAATAAACCTGACACGGCACGACACTGCTCAGAAAATGCTTTAATTTTTTTACCAGAACTCCATTCTGGGACCATTCCCCGGCCCGTCCATAAGTTCCAAATCACGTATATTTTATCTTCGTCTCTTCCACGCCATCGGCGGTCACTGGCCTATCTCTGTCTGACAGAATCGATCGTTGAACGGGCTGCAGACCGCTTCAGCTTATACCAGCCGCTTTAATTGGCGCTTATCACCCCTGACAACGTGCATAAATTGTGATCGGGTGCCAGTTCTACCAAATTTTCTGGTTTGTTAATATATTATGTATAAGTATACGAGAAACAAGAGTTTGTTAATTAGTTGTTTTTAAACACTGAAAACACTTTTTGTCTTGATTTCAATTATATTGTTTCTTAAGGACTAAATAATGTATTATTATAACAATGAATGGCTTGTTATTTTTTTCTGTCACACTCAAAACTCTTCGGTTTAAAGTATATTTGCAAACTAGCTTTCAAAGAAAGTTTACTGACTAACAATTGAATACTGATATAAATGAAACATCTTTAATAAAAAAATTTAAAGAATTGAAGAAGAAAGATCTGACAACCCTAGTTGTGAGGTCGGTCTCTTTGAGACTGTTTACCGCCGTCTGGAATGATTGGAATGTCCTCAAACTGAGTTTGGATAAATTATACGATTTCTGATCGGAACAAAAGGTAAACAATTTAGTCTCCTTATATTACATATCTATGGTGACCACCTCTTAAACTAGATTAATTTTAAAATGTCGTTTAGACATAAAGATAATCATAGTTTATGACAATTCGACGTGAAAGTACATTTACAGTATTGCCGGTGGAAAGCTATCAAATTTAATGGGAATCGTTCTAGCTTGTAACAGTTATTTTTACTTTTTACGTTTCCGTAACGTTTTTCTATGCCATTTTAATAGCGCAGGATAAATTATAGGAACAACTGACATCTGACATTTATTTTGCTTATATTAAGTTTTACAACCTACTCTCAAATTTAAAAATAACTTAGATCAGCTTATTAATTACGGATAAGATGCAAATTCAGTTTAGTTTTTAAATAAAATACATTGAATTTATTATGTAATGAAATCGTACAACAAGAGTGGATCAGATGAGCAATAATATGAGGAGCAACTGTGCAAAACGCATTAAATCCATAATATGTTGTTTTGAATAAAACTTAAAAAACTAGCAAAGTAAGTTATAAGAAAAACTAAGATTTTCATGTGGCGCAGAATGATTAATAGGGTTAAAAAGGAATATTTCCCTTTTTAATCTAAATTTTCGATTTTCACGGCAATATGGTAAATTTTTTACTGCATTTTGTCTAACCAGAATATGGATTTATGTCATTTTGCCAAGTTAGTATGGATTTATCCTTTTTTGCTTACATCTTATTTGGATTTATTGCGTTTTGCTTGAAGTAATTAAGTTTACATTATTTTAAAAGGCCAATAAAATTTGAAACTTCTGTGAAATA
Organism: Polydrusus pterygomalis; assembly: GCA_963969555.1. Classification (NCBI taxonomy): domain Eukaryota; kingdom Metazoa; phylum Arthropoda; class Insecta; order Coleoptera; family Curculionidae; genus Polydrusus; species Polydrusus pterygomalis. Next base: position 41,063,218 of record OZ018381.1, on the reverse strand, counting down.
ATTATTTTATTAACAAAATTAGAAAAAAAAAACAATTAAATATGTAAACCAACATCTTCTTCTAGGCAGTCGCAGATATTTTCGGCTTCGCCTTGTTGGCCTTCTTCTATTTCAACTGCAGTAGTTTCTAAAATAGTTTTGTACCATGCTAGATCATCTTCTTGCTCCCAGTCTGCTTCAAACTCTTGGGTTAATAAATGCTTTAAGGATTTTTTCTTTTTCTCCTTAAGAGGTCTTCCAAGTTGAAGAAGTTCCATTTTTAACTGATGGGAGTCCTTCTTACCTTTTTTTTTTAAGAAGGGATTTTGGGGTCTCAGCTATACTTTCATTCAGAAAGTTTTCGAAAAAGGTTATAGTGATGGGTGCATCTTGATTCTTTCGCAACACAACTCTTTTTATATCCGATATACCATCGGTCTTTTTTAAAAAGGTCTGTAACTGTTTGACGTTATATAGTAGCCAGTCTTCCCCAAGACATTCAACTTTTCCAAACTTGCTATAAATCTCATCATATCCTTCCTTGAGCTTTATTGTTGTGTTATTTCTTAAAACCTTCTTCACTCGGCCAAATACCCTATCATCATTTGCGAATGTGTATCCTAAGATAATTGAAATATGTTAAAGAATGCAAACTCTTTAAACAGAAATGCATATTCTTTTATTGGATTTATTGCACTTTGTTTATATCTAATGGATTTAACGCGCTTTGATCGAACTGGGTTGTTTTAATGATAGATCGACTAAAAAGCACTACATTTTTATATTTACCTTGAAAATTATAAAAAATGGATTTAGAGCACGACGCCGCGCTGTAAGCGAATTTGTCAAACACCTTCAACGAATGAAAATCTACAATGGACCCATTGAATGCAGACTTTGCGGTAAAGAGGACGAAACCGCCTATCATATCCGTAAAAGATTCAAAATCTTCGGAAATATTCAACAACCTCCCGCATGACAAACTTGGAAAAAACCTACTGGACCTCGTAAAAAGAATAAACCTTTTCTAACAACACTGGGGCGCACAATACACCAGAAGGCTGCAGTGAAGATGCTCGGGCCATACGTCAAATCCGACCAACCAACAAACCAAACATATCAGCAAGATATGGAGAATCTACTCGAGTGCTCGGGTGGTACAGCTTATCTTTAAATCCCAATTTAAATAAAGTAATTAAAAATTATTAAAAAGAGAATATTGTTAACTGCTTTTTATATTGGAATACACAGGGATCCAAGTTCAATGGATACCCTGGGGTGGGTAGGCCACGACGGCCGTTTCGTCTGTGTTAGGACTCTACGGGCAGCCATACCCAAGCAATTCCGACAACGACGGTTTAAGATGTAGTTTAGTAGTAGACAACCGTCGTGGTCTACCCGCCCCAGAGTATCCATTGTACTTGGATCCCGGTGTATTCCAATATAAAAAACAGTTACACACTTGTCCGATATTCAATAATATTTGCTTTTTTGGCGGACACCATATAAGTATTATCTATTAATTATTCATGATCAGTGGTGTAGCATGTAGGGCGACAGGGGGTGTAATTCGGTCCGTCCCCCGCCCTTTCCATCGTGCCACCCCTATCAGTGTTGCCTAATATGTTATTTTAGACAAAAAGATAAAGGTGTTTGTTTTAAAACAAACTTTCTAATTTTTAAATTGTATGTAAAATATAATACTTGAATAAAACGATTTTTATTAATAATGGTTAACTTCTGTTAACCTGCGAAAAAAAAAATATTTTTGGTTTGTAACACTAGAAAGATTTTGATTATTGGCATGATTTTTTAATTGGTTCTAATTCAGGTTGTCAGTACTCAATATGATAAAATCGGTAATAGTGTAAGAAGCCCATTATAGTCCGTGTCTTTTTTCGTTCCGCCAATCTAAACTATAATTAACGCTCTTCTGTAACTTAGTTTCACATCTGTCATGTTTTAACAAAATTGTTGTTTTACGGAACTCGAGGGTCTCTTGTTGGACACTTTGTAATGCTTAAGAACCATCAATTAACTTCAGTTATCTATCAAGACAAGCCTAATGTCTAATTTATATTTCGAGTACCGACCAGCAAAATTCTTGTTTAACGTAATTTGTACTCAATCATGAATACCTTGTTGTCTATATTTTTTTGCTTAAAAATAGCGAATCATTTTTCCGCAAATTATGTAGGTATAACTATCATGATCATTGGTAACTCTTTAAACTTAATGTAGTTTTAACTACTGACCACCATGTTTGCAAAAACAATTTATTGTAATTTTCTTTTTTTATGAACTAATTAGGTATAATACACATATGCCAATAATTATCACTAAGTGTGGATACAATTTAAACTGCTTTGCCTCAGTTTTTTTCAATTTTTTTTTGCATTACAAAAATTCGTTGAACCGTTTAATGCAGCTTTATAATTGAGGCTATGAGTGCAATAACGGACTAACCCACAAAAATTCAAAAAACGTTTTATTGCAGAATCTTTTTCGGAATATCGACTTTTATCAACTCCAAAGTGGACCAACCGACCTTTTTCTTCTCGCTCCTAGCTGGCAGCACTAACCTAGTTTTGGCATTTTATATTCGTTGGGAATACAGGGAAGCAAAGTGGACTAAGCGCAGTAGTTGGTCCACTTTGCTGCTATAAGTTAGCTGTCTATGTGCATTGTTGCTGGGTCTAAAATTAGTTTGAATGGACCAACCCACATTCAAAAGTCGAAAATAAGTCTCTATAGTTAAAATTTTGTAAAAAAATTATTAGATAGCTATAGATGACCTTAAACCCACTTTAGTTGATTTAAGGAGTACTTAACCGTGGGCGGTGTGGTGTATTGGTAGACGAGGGTCAATAGACCCAGGTCGCTTAATATTTAGGTTAGATTGGCAGACCTCTGGCATTGTCCAAACAGTCACATCACGTAGTCCTATAAGGACCGTTGTGGTTCCACACATGTTCCGCGGAACCTATTTGCATCAGCTTCCTGATGGTTAACGCGATCGCAGAAGAATCTTGACAGCTCATTCAAACGAGCCACTGCTGTTAATAAACTTAGTAAGTCGACCCAGTTGCAGGCTGCTCACTTCCTCCAGATCATTAAAAAATGGTTCGCCCAGGGCATGGAACCTTCTTCTCGCGAGGCCGGGGTGTTCACACAAGAAATGCTGAATACTTTCCTTCTCTTCTTCATCTCTGCAACTTCTACAGAAGTCGTTAGTTGGTATTTGCATACGTTCAGCGTGTCTACCGAACAGGCAATGTCCGGTGACTACGGCAGTGATGTTTCTTAGGTCCTTCCGACTGTGCTGTAATAGCGCTGCGGTTCTCCTGCTATCAAGTAGGGGCCACAATTGCCTGGAGATGCTACAAGTTGCAAGCCCTGTCCATCTGCTTTGCGCAAGTTGTTTGACTGTTCGATCATCTCCTCTTTGACTGATGACTGATCCCAGTGCTGTGGTCTAGCCACAGTATTCTCTGCTAGTTCGACAGACATGCTTGCACCCTCCCTGGGAGCGCAGCAGCAGTAACGCTTAATCTTTACCCACTGGACTTTTTTTTGTGGGGCTATGTGAAAGAGTATATAATGTACAACAGGAAATTCTAGATCGACTGTAACAGAGTTGGTGGAGGACATTTTTAACATCTTATAAAATAGCTTCTTTTCATAGATATAGTCTATCGTTTGTCCATTTTGTTTTAAAAGTTAATCTTGATTTATAAAAGGCTGATCGGTTTTCTTATCATATCCCTAAATATTTCACTCACCTTTTTTTTTACTATTGTATTACTATCGTTAAAATTGGCTATTCATCTTTAACACGAAACTACTTTCATGGACACATCGCGACATTCTGCTACTGATGTAGTTTTCCCAAAACAAGAATAAATTAGCACTTAACAAATCGCAGTCAGCATAATTTAAAAATATAACAGTTCTTTGCCCGTAACGACCTTTAAATTTCAATAAAAATTTCTATAAAAACCGTAATCTAACACTTCATGTTCTAGTGGCACCCGCATTGAAATTTAATGAAGACATACAGACGGCACGAAACTCTTTGTTATTCTTTATTGACTAATTAAAACCTCACTTCGTTTCGTGAATACAGTAAAACGGAGTTTAATTTAAAGTACATGATTTTCTAAACTTATCAATGTAAATTTATAAAGCTAGTTTTCCACTTGAAAACACAAGAAACGTTTTTATTACTCCATTTTAATTAACACTTTCTTGTTATTGAAGGCCAAAGTATATTTTTCTACTACCGTATCAAAATGGGTACTTTTGTCCCTTAGCAACACGCCTGTAATAGTAATTTACGTTACAAGACCGGAAAGTAGTGTTTTCCGGGCCGAAACAAGCATTTCCAGGGTGAGCCGTAGGCGAGTCCTGGAAGCTTGGAGAGACCTGCACAACACTAATTTTCGGTTGCGTGATGTACAATATGTTTTTTAAGACCGACACTTCGATATACTTACATTAAATTATTTTATTTTATATTATTTTTAAATGCGTCGTATGACTTCTCGTAACGGGCTTTTGATTTTACTGGCAATATATCGTAAGTTGCTTTCCTTGCTGCTTCCAAAATTTCTTCTGAAATCTCATTTTCCGTGTCGGATAATTCAAAATCTAAATTCATATTGTTAAATTTGAGCACTCGCGAAACAAGTTTGACATAAACAACAAATTAAAAATCAACGAACTGTCACTCGACAATACATCGAAATGTTGTTGTCATAGTAACGAAATCAAGGTAGCTTGTATTATCAAAGGGCGATTGGAAAAACAAAAAACAAGGACCGGAAAAATCTTTTCCGGTCTCTAATGTCAATTTTCCGGTCTTGAGCGACAAGACATTATTTTCTGGACGAAAAATTGTCCAGAAAGTGTATATTTTCTGGTCGGTTTTAAAAAAACGAATTAGGACCTGGTTGGTATGTATCGCTATAACTGTTAGTAGTAAAGTACATCTCAAAGTATATGGTCTTGGCTTTTTCTCCCTGTCATTTATTTTAATAAAATCTCCTGGTTGTATATCTGTCACTTGTTTACCATTATTTTACAAAGAAATTTTTTCCTTGTTGTCAAGAGCAGGTAGGTCCACCCCGTATTTGAAGTTTATTATTTAATAATATACAGGGTGAGTCGGGAGGAATAGGCCAAACTCTAAGGGTGTGATCCATGCATCAAAATAATAAGAAAATACTCAAATGTTATTATCCAATATTCATTTGTTTTTAAATTATAACGCAAAATCAAAATATTGCGTTAATTTAGCTTTCCTGTAATAAATGGTATTATTGTCCACTTTTGATTGTTGTGCTGTCACTATCCTGTTAGTGTCAGTATAATATTTTACATTGATTCACCGTTAACTTTCGGATTTGTATCATTTAAATTTTATATAATGCCATACATTTATTCACATCTCGAATACGCCAATATGGTTTTTATTTATGGTTGGTATTTGTGGAATGGGAATGCTACAGCGCCTGCTTAAGAATATCGTCAACCATTTCCACATCAAAGAACACCGAACAGAAAGGCCTTTATCAGAGTTTTCAACAAACTGTGCGAGACCGGAACGCTTCCAAGTGCTAATGTAACATCTGAACGAGCCATTCGACAGGATTTAGAAGAACTAGAAAATGTTCTAGCTTTAGTAGAAGAAGATGCACCGACCGGCTCACGAAAAATTGGAGTTAGGGATTCCCCAAAAAAGAGTGATCAATAAGCTTCGCACGAGCAAGGGTTATACCCGTACCATGTACAGCGTGTACAGAAGCTTCAACTTGGAGACTACGCCAAGCGATGCAATTTTGTGAGTGGATAATTATTAATCGTCATCTTGTACCGCACATACTTTTTACTGACGAAGCTACATTCACCCGTGACGGATCAACAATAATCGAAACTCCCATGTATGGTCGGACGAAAATCCTCACGCAATAGTCGAAAATAATTTTCAACATAGGTATTCAGTAAACGTGTGGTGCGGCATGATCGACAACAATTTAATTGGCCCTTTTCTTTTGGAAAATCGCCTTACAAGGGATCACTACGTAAGTATTTTACAAAATGAATTGCAAGGACTACTGGAGGAGATTCCTTGAAACATCAGAATTCAAATGTATTATCAACAGGACGGAGCGCCTGCCCATTTCGATCGTCGGATCAAGCAATATTTGGACCATTAGTTTCTAGAGGTTTGGATTGGTCGCGGTGGTCCTATTAGTTGGCCTCCTAGATCACCAGACCTCACACCGTTGGACCATAATTTATAGGGTTGGTTAAAAAATTTGGTATATTAAGTAAAGTAAAAGTAGATACTAGGGATGCATTAATTAGACGCTTTAGAAATGCTGCACTCAATATTAAAGAAAGGCACGACTCAATTAGAAAAGCCACGCGCGCCCTTCGTCAACGAAGCAGGAAATGTTTGGAAGTCAATGGCGGTATTTTTGAAAATTTACTAAACCAATGATTTATTTAAAACAATGTTAAGAGGAAGTAACCCCTTTTACCACAATGAAAATTGCCGAACGTTTTGCTGGTCAAACGAAAATAAAAAATAAAAATTGGTATTTAGAAAATAAATTCTACTTTAAATACCCCATCCAAAAAATTAAATGACGATCGAAAATATTCCCAAAATTTTTTTTAGAATTTTTTTTTATTTTTAGTAATTTTGTAATATCTTAAACAATTCTTTATTGGTCAAAAGCAAAATAACTTTCCCGGGTGTAGAATGTTGTACCAAACAATTTTTCTTAAAGCCATTTTTCAATATCGGCCTTACTTTTTTCTCAAAAACGTTGGGCGCGTAAATCCACTTTACACGCTTAAATTCACTTTACGCGCCCAACGTTTTTGAGAAAAAAGTAAGGCCGATATGGAAAAACGGCTTTGAGAAAAATTGTTTGGTACAACATTCTACACCCGGGAAAGTCATTTTGCTTTTGACCAATAAAGAATTGTTTAAGATATTACAAAATTTCTAAAAATAAAAAAAATTTCTAAAAAAAATTTTGGGAATATTTTCGATCGTCATTTACTTTTCTGGATGGGGTATTTAAAGTAGAATTTATTTTCTAAATACCAATTTTTATTTTTTCTTTTCGTTTGACCAGCAAAACGTTCGGCAATTTTCATTGTGGTAAAAGGGGTTACTGCTCTTAATGTAGCATTTTTTGGTTTAACAATATTATTATTTTATTTAACGCTGTAATTTGAAAACAAATGCATATTGGAAAACAACATTTGAGTTTTTTCTTATTATTTTGATGCATAGATTACACCCTTAGAGTTTGGCCCATTCCTCCCGACTCACCCAGTATAGGTATATTTAATAATTTTTCATAATAGCAATTTTTCATTTCTAATATATGTATATTTATTTCACATTTTGAAACTTTTTATCTAATCCTTTTGTAACATTTAAAAAAGTTCAGCCCATAAAAATTTCATTTAAACGACGGTTTTCTAAATATGCATACCGACTAATACTGTTTCTATCTTTCTTTTCAGGACTCAGTAAATATGGAGTGTACTCTCTCTTCCCCGGCGGGCCAACCTTCGGAAGCGCGCTTTACTCGCACGCAAGCACGATCGGACGTTTCGCCTCCGGCCACATACAACAATCATCAGGGAACACCTTTCATACGGCTCACAAAGGTAAGTGTATTTTTATTGCTGATTGTAAAATGTTTGAATAGGAATTGCTTAAGGACGCGTTTTAGTAAAAGGTAAAGCTTCAGTTGTTTTGATCAAAACTTCGTTATTTTTTCGTTTTATTAAAAAGCGGCCAAATATCCGTTTTTAAAAAACAATTACCTACAGTTAGTTTTACTTTAAAAAAAGTGATTGATAAATAAATAAAAAATGAAAATTTGGTCCGATTCCATATTTCTTTAAAGTAGTTTTATCAAGTTTTAACTTGAACTCGCAATGTTTCGGGCTATATTATTCAAATTCGGTATATGTAAATAATAAGTAAAATACTGGCTCTGAAACAAGAAAATGTTGTTTTGTTATTCAAAATGGCTACAACAACAAAACGGTTTTGCCTAAACTTAACATAGATTTATACATCGTTCTAAACCTAAATTGTTATTAAAATAATACTGCAACTGCTGTCTGTTATTTATATAAAGTTGGGGTGATACAAACACAAAATTAAAAATATTAGCTTTTAAAATGTCATCTATAATAAATATTATATTACTATTTAACTTTAAATTTATATTTAACTTATTATTATATTTAACTCAATACAAGTATTTACTTCTGAGTTTCGGAATTAAGTTTATACAAAAAATATATATTAACATTAAATGTAAAAAAAATGTTGAATAAACTTTTATTATTATCTTGATCAGAAAATATGCATTGTGTTCTCGACATCCTCATAAATTTAACTGGGATCATCTGTACCCCATATAATGTTTTTTTCTTGAAAATTTTACTAACATAGTAATAATATTAGCCGTATTATTTTTAATTAAACGAGTGAGTGGTATATTATCATCTGAATCGAAGTCTGTATACAGTGTCACCAGTAAAGTCCGCATCATATGGAATTTTTTTTATTAATAGCTTTATTCAAAATTTGACTTTGGCATTAAGTTCTGCTTCGATCGAGATGAAAATTAAACAAAAAAATAGTAGTCACGTGATTCGCATTATCTGTCAAATTTTAATTTTTTCCAAAATATAATTCAAAAGTGGGGTTATTTCTGAAAATATCGAAAAAAGTTATTAAAAAAATATTTTTTAAATGCATTTCTTAGCCCACATGCAAAATTTCAGCTGCATAAGATAATTTTGATTTTTTACCTATATTTTGTAAATTGCACCACTTTTGCAAAATAAGACTCAACGCAACCTACATAAAACTTCTGAGTTTTGATAATGCTTTATTTCAGATACATTTTCTTTAAAGTAGCGCCATATTAAATGTGTGTTTTTCTACAAAATCAAAATTGGGGTATTAAAATTTGGTCGCATATGATGCAAAGTTTATTTGTTTTTGACCCTGTATAAGGTAACTTCATAAAATAAGTATTTTTGAAAACGTAGTTTGTGTCTGAAAGTAAAAAAATACAAAATAAAATAAAGGGGTTAAAAGTAGAAGTTAAACTAAAATTTTTTTTCCACTTAATGAACACTTTACTGATGACACTGTGTTTTTTTTTTTGTCTCAATATTAATGTGTATTAGGTACTTTCAGACACAAAGTACGTTTTTAAAAATACTTATTTTATGAAGTTACCTTATACAGGGTCGAAAACAAATAAAGTTTGCATCACATGCGACCAAATTTTAATAGCCCAATTTTGATTTTGTAGAAAAACACACATTTAATATGGCGCTACTTTAAAGAAAATGTATCTGAAATAAAGCATTGTCAAAACTAAGAAGTTTTATGTAGGTTGCGGTGAGTCTTATTTTGCAAAAGTGGTGCAATTAACAAAGTATAGGTACAAAATCAAAATTATCTTTTGCAGCTGAAATTTAGCATGTTGGCTAAGAAATGCATTTAAAAAAACTTTTTCTAATAACTTTTTTCGATATTTTCAGAAATATCCCGACTTTTGAATTATTTTTTTGAAAAAATTAAAATTTGACAGGTAATGCGAATCACGTGACTACTATTTTTAGTTTTTGCTTAATTTTCTTCTCGATCGAAAAATAACTTGATGCCAAAGTCAAATTTTGAATAAAGCTATTAATAAAAAAAATCCCATATGATGCGGACTTTACTGGTGACACTGTATATAGGTATATATCAGTATATATTAGAAACATTTAGGTGGTTTTTTCAATTTCCGATTAAAGTACTAAAAAATTATACAGCCTGAAAACTATCAAATTGAATAGGAATATGTCCTAGCTCGTAAAGGACCCATACTTTACCAGGGTGAGATTAGCCACTAGTGAACCTTTTAGCGTAGAGAGTGGTGCTATTTGTTTTTGATCATATCATTTGGTGAAGATAACATCTAGGTATTGCAAATTTACATTATTTTCTGTTACATTATAAACTCCTCTGTTTCAGTATTTCTTACGTGTTTGTGCACTTTAACAATAATTATATCATGTGTATTATAATCCTTCGAATTATTAATTATACAGGTACAGAGAACGTTCTAAACTATCCACCATGGTATTATTATGAAAAATTATAGCTTTCTCCAAAGCGTGAACATCGGAACGTTTTTATTTCACGAGAACATGGAATACAACCGAACCGAATACACCTGGGACTTGCGTGCATTTTTAAAATTGATTGGTTCAATGGCGGTTTTAATGAACATGTCATAAATATGGGCTTTGTTATACAAACAACTAGAAATTGAGGCCAGCAATTATGGAAAAAAATAATACAGGGTGTCAATGAATGTCGCGTAGATATTTGAGGAGTTATTAGTGCTCGTCAAGATAGAAAAAATACTTATAAACAAACACACAAAAAGGCTTCATATTTGATATACAGAGTGTCCGGAAATGATGAGCAAAAAATTTAAGAAATAATTTTAGACCGAAAATAAATAATAATAAGATTATTTAAAAATTTAATAATATAATAAATATGTTTATGTTGTCTTCTATAAACTTATTCTTCAATCCCCTGAAGCTGAGCTTGTTAGGGGCAAATCTTATTTTTTGTTTTCGTCACGTAAGGTTATTTTTCAAACCGGTAAAATCCAAAAATATAGAAAAAAACACGATTGTGTTATTTTACGGCGTCGTGCAAAAAGGAACTCGTTTTTATTGTAAAAGGAACTTCATTAATAAGATTATAATTTAGGATTATCTCTAAAAAATGTACTAATAAAATCACTAGTTTTGTATATTTCAGGAGTTGGTTCTCTAAACCTACATTCTTCTTTCATTAAAAACTCGGCGACTGCCGGTCTTGGATCAAAATGGGCTGGTCCAACTCCATTCAATGACACTAAGAGGCGATCATTCATTGTATCTTCATTTGATGAAATTCTTCCTGGCGTTTTTAATTTGTTGTAATGGGAAATAATCCTCTCAGTAGACATTGAATGAGGACTTATTAGCAATAACGAGACTAAAAGGTTTTGTAATATATCCTTAGTGCAAACTATAAGTTTTCTTAATTTATTAGCAAGTCTGGTGCCTTCATCGGGAGTATCAATGTCTGAAATTTCTTGAATTCGAGACATTACTCCGACAGCAATGCATGCGCCTTGCAGTATTTATTCACTGAATCTAGTTGGCGAACATTTAACTAGTAGTTGCAAAGAAAGTCGGGACTTTTTTATGCTTCTAAATCTTTATAATTTTTTCTCGGCCTCAACGAAAAGGTGGGAAGTGTTAACTAGTTGCCTCGATAAAAACTTACACCTAAAAAGTTTATCAACAACACGTTGGTCAGCGAGAGATGACGCTTGCAAGGCATTGAATGAAGACTGAAGTAAAATAATAAAAGCACTTACAATTATTTTAAATGACGAGACAGAAAAGGCAGCAACACGATGTGAAGCATCTAGTTACCTCCTCAAGCTTCAAAGAATAGAAACAGCTATTGTGTCGATTTTGTGGGGAGATTTACTTAATAGATTTAATATATCAAGTAAAAAACTGCCATCATCTGAAACAAAGTTGTCAGCAGTAGCACTAGTAATGAATCTCTTTCACAGTATATACGTGGTATATACGAAATGGAAAAAAGAAAACATGTTTATGATGAGCTTAACCCAATGTTTGGATGTTTTATTTTCAGTGGAAAAGAATCTGATTTAACGACCCTTACGGATCAATGCAAAAGGCTGTGTACTTTGTATAACAAAGATCTTGGTCCTCCAGAAGATTTTGTTACAGAATGTTCTCATTTTTTTGGCTTCCTAAAGGAATTTAAAGAAGAAGAACGCCCAAAATATATTTTTACCATGTATGAATTATTGCATAGTAATGGGCTTGAGGACATATATCCCTATGTTGATTTGGCTCTAAAACTTTTTTTAACGATTCCTGCATCAAACTGCACGGCGGAGCGATCATTTTCAGTATTGAAAAGGTTAAAAAGCTACATAAGATTAACTATGTCTCAAACACGTTTGAAAGATGTGGCTGTTTTGAATATAGAGTCTGAGATGACAAAAAAATTGAACTTTGACGATATAATAAATGAATTTTCCGAGTCCAGTTCTAGAAGAAAGATATTTTAATTGCCATATCATAATCATTAAGTTGTAAAAAGTTGTAAATGCGTTAATATAATAATGATTTTGTAAAATAAATAAAAGTGTTTTATTTATTTCAAAGTACCAAAGTGAATTACGTTTTGGTTACAAAATTATTAGTACTTTAATCTCTTTAATTAAAATAAAACAAAATAATAGTAGCTCTAAAAATTAATATTTCTCTTACGATAAGAGATAGGTAGTACCTAAGTAGGGGTAAGAATTGCCGAACAGGGGCGGCAGATTCTTGTAAGCCCCGGGCGGCAAAAGCCTAAATACGCCGCTGTAAAGGTACAAATGTTGTTTGTCTTGTAACAGATCTTTAATTTAGGCCTTACTTCGGGATATTATAGAATGATTCTTATAGGTATGTGCGATTTCGAAGAAATTCGGAGACAGCGGGCAAAAATTGGATTTATTATATATAAGGTGCACTCTTAAGAATCTTCCTACGTCACTTTGTGTTTAAACCGCGTTGGGTAATGACGGTTTTTTTTTTGCAGCTACAAGGTTCAAATTTATGCGTCCGGTCCGTCATACATTTTAGTTGACTTAATTGAGCTGCAGAATTTATTTAGATAAAGACGATCATATATAATTTCTTTCCGTAACATGCGATAACCGAAATGCTTTATTATGATGATCGAGTAAGCAGACGTCAAAAGGAGTTATTTTACGACTACCATACACGCAAATTTTATTTATAATATTATACTTATCCTTTTCCGCGTTTCTACTGTGTTTGCTTCTAGGATAACCTAGAAAAATATTAAAAGTTGGTGTAAAATTTTTTTTTAGCCCGTAATTCTCGTGAGCCTAGCTCAGTATGATCTATATCCATGCCGTTTTCCTCCAATCACATTGACCACTAATAGGCAGGTATAGTGTTTCTTAAGTCAATTTAATGACATTAAACAGTAGGAATTTCCTAACCATATGCGTCCCAAACAAATAATTAAAATGCAGATACACACTTATAAGTTCGTTTTACATTAGGTGTTTGTACATACTACACTTTATAAACCCACTGTATATATAATAATATTATATTAAAATAATAAATATAAGGTAACTCAAAAATTCTATACACAAAACTAAAATCAGAAAAATAAACCTGACACGGCACGACACTGCTCAGAAAATGCTTTAATTTTTTAACAAGAACTCTATTCTCGGACCATTGTGCAGCCTGTCCACAAGTTCCAAATTAGGTATATTTTATCTTCGTCTCTTCCACGCCATCGGCGGTCACTGGCCTATCTCTGTCTGACAGAATCGATCGTTAAACGGGTCGGAGACCGCTTCAGCTTATCCCAGCCGCTTTAACTGGCGCTTGTATCCCTTGCTGTTGCCAATTCTTCAAAATTTTCGGATTTGTAAGCACAATGTAAGTATATACGAGAACGAACGGTTTGTTAATTAGTTGTTTTTAAACACTGAAAACACTTTTTGTCTTGATTTCAATTATATGGTTTCTTAAGGACTAAAGAATGTATTATTATAACAATGAATGGCTTGTTATTTTTTTCTGTCACACTCAAAACTCCTCGGTTTAAAGTATATTTGCAAACTAGCTTTCAAAGAAAGTTACTGACTAACAATTGAATACTGATATAAAAGAAACATTTTTAATAAAAAAAAACTTAAAGAATTGAAGAAGAAAGATCTGACAACCCTGGTTGTGAGGTCGGTCTCTTTGAGACTGTTTACCGCCGTATGGAATGATTGGAATGTCCTCAAACTGAGGTTGGATAAATTACACCTAAGTTTTTAAGAGCCAGGCGTCCAAGGCTCCCACAAATAAAAATGGTTCAGTCAGTTGCTGTACGTGTGCCGGCCGGCCACGCGGTGGCGTGATTCAGTCGTTGATTCGTACGTCGCGAATGCGTGTTGTTTAACTTCGTTCGCGCTAGTAAACAAAGTAATTTTCTTTCTATTTCTCTCTCTCTCTATTTGTTTTTTGACCTTTCAAAAAACAGATGTAACATAGCCCCGTACTTTTAAGTTGACGCGTGTCAATCACTACAAGTTACATTCAGATGAAATAATGCTGCCAACTAAAATTAGTGGATGGTAACCTACCGTGCGAGCAAAAATTATTTGCATCAAACAGGGCTTGGATTAAAAAACGTGGGGCTTGGTTTAGATCACACAATATGGGGACGATATATCTAACCAAATCAAGGTTAAAATTTTGTCATAAATCTCCTCATATTTTCGAAAGTGTTGACCAGCATCTCTGGAGAAATGTTAAATGTTACTATACATTCTTGGATAATCCGTTCTTGTAATTGTTCTAAATTTGCAACTGGTGTTTTAAAAATAGTGTTCTTCAAATGAGGTAAAACGAAGTAATCCATAACCGTTAAACAAGGCGATCTAGGTGGGAATTCAATGTCTGATCGAAAACTGATCAATCTGTTGTCGAAAAAATTGCGTAAGTAGTTAATAGTTTCGGCGGCTGTATGGGCGGTTGTATCGTCCTGTTGAAAATATTCAAAACGTAGTTCGTCGTCAAGTAATTGCGCTACAAATGGATTCAAAATATTGTCTCTATACCGCTGTGCTGTAACTGTGTCGTGGAAAAAAATAGGACCAACAATTCTTCTTCAGGAAACAGCTAACCAGACACCAATTTTTTGAGGGTGCAATGTAGACTCTACAAAAAAAAATGGGGATTTTCACTACTCCACGTGTGTGTATTCTGAGAATTCACATAACCGGAGAGGTGGAACCAGGCTTTATCCGAAAAAAATTTCAGGTCTAATAAATCATATATTTCCAATAAATTTTGGATAAACCGTTGAGAGTAATTCCTGCGTCTTTCAAAATCTGCGGCTTGTATTTCTTGTATTTCTTGGAATACTTGCACTTTATAAGGAAATAAATTTAGCTGCTTCTTAAGAATAGTCCTGCATGTTCCATAAGATCTTCAAACTTCTTGGGACAGGCGTCTTATACAATTTGTTGGCGTATTTTGCATTATTTCACGAACGTTTGCAACAAGTTCTTCTGTTCTTACAGATGGTCTTCGGTCTACCTGCTCCTTTTTTGTGTTGTATAGAACCTGTTTCCCTAAACACAGCCACAGTTCTTTTCAGGCAATGATAAATATCCCCATCAGCAATAAAAGCAACGTAAGGAAAATGTTCGTGAAAATCGTCCATGCACAAACCCCGATTGTATTGCCACTCACCATTTACTCTAACCCCGATTCGAAAATATGCTTCAACCATGAATGTTTTGTGCTGTTCCGAATAGCCCATTGTGTGAATTGTTCAAGAAATTGGAAAAATTAGCGATGAATCAAATTACTTGTAACGACTGTCAAAGATGACGGAATAACTGATTGATTGTTAATTCAGGTAGTTACTGACACCCAACAGGTATTAAGCTCTACGGCTAAGCATTACGTCCTTAGATGCAAGGCCCTCCTTAATGCAAATAATTTTTGCTCGCACGGTATAAAAACCAAAACTTCGTTAGTACAGAGATATTACAGTGTGTCATTTATACAGCCTATCTTTTTTATAGGCCTGTGGTCATAAGAGAAGTACCTACAGTGGCGGCTCGTGGGGTAGAGCCACAGTGCCATGGCACTACCTGCCCTCCTGTCTAGCGTCCTGCCCTTTACAAATTACCAAAACCTATTAAAATTAATATTCTCGCTTTTAAAGCAATTAGCAAAATAATTTTAAAATGGAACACAGTCGGGTGCAAATTTCCATCTAAAAGGAAGCGGTTATGCGTAAAACGGTAACGTAGCTTCCGCGCCAAGTG
The DNA here is from genome assembly GCA_963969555.1 of Polydrusus pterygomalis. Taxonomy (NCBI): domain Eukaryota; kingdom Metazoa; phylum Arthropoda; class Insecta; order Coleoptera; family Curculionidae; genus Polydrusus; species Polydrusus pterygomalis. Next base: position 41,047,223 of record OZ018381.1, on the reverse strand, counting down.
CGACGAGGCACACGGGAGGTGACGAAACGCCATCACCTCAATAAAAAAAACCTTGAAAAATGACCTTGAATGCAAGCAGGCAAAAATCTCGACGGGTAGCCAGGCTTAGGGATGTTCCGATACGCTGAAAGTATCCATCTTTTGTATCGATCCGAATCGTATGGTAGAGTATCGATGCAATAAAATATCGGTTTGAAAAATATCGATTTTTGTTTTACGATTTTTAACGTTTCTAAAAAACCACCACTCGAAAATACTATTATATTTTTCAAGGTCGGACAGGGCATTTTCCGCTCGGGGTTTGCTGTTTTGCAAACCGCATCATAAAATTGTGGGTTTGGGAATTTTGGGATGTATCGATATTATCTGAACGATACAGAGTGAAATATTTCGATACTCATTATATATCGAATAAAAAATATCGATACAAAAAATCGGGTATCGGAAGGTAAAATATCGATACTCAAAAATATCGTATCGTATCGCGCATCCCTAGCCAGGCTATCTTCGTTTGACCGTTTGATGTTAGACGTTTCAAACAGCTGATGTTCGCGTCGCGTCCCGATTTGTTTTCGTTCGGCCGGCGGCTGATTTAATGTAGGGTTAACGAACTTTTTATTTTAGAAATACATAAGTAATGAATACTATTAGATTTTTAAAGGAAACTTTATGGAAAAAATACTTGGGTGTGCGGTTGTGATGAATCTAATAGACTATTTTGTTTTATGTGTGTTTTATTTGGTGGGAAGCAAACTTGATCCCAAAAAGGTACAGATGATTTGGTCCATTTCTGGGACAAAATGAAGACACATGAAAAATCGAAGGTACATTTAAACAATATATTTAATTTCAGTATGCTTGGTAAAATTAACATTAAAACTCAATTAAATTCTGCATATCACAATGAAATAATGAAGAAAAACGAACAAATTGATAAAAACAGATACATATTAAACCAAATTATAAACTGCGTTCGGTTTTGTGGTGTATTTGAGTTGGCTTTGAGAGGTCATGACGAAAAAGAGACGTCGGAAAATAGGGGCATATTTCGTGAATTAATAAATTTCAGCTCAGAATTAGACAAAACTCTTAAAGATCAATTGAAAAATCGAAAGTATTTAAAGGAACATCAAAACCCCTACAAAATGAACTTCTGGACTGTATGTTAGATGTGTATCATGATGAAGTCATAAAAGAAATAAAGGACTCTCCGTTTATCACAGATGAAACCACTGACATTGCTTGTGTGTTTCAACTTGTTATCGTGTTTAGGTATATTCAAGATATGATTGTAAATTCATAAATTAAATTAGGTGCCTTTTTGCTTATTTTTCCTACTTTAAAAGCAAGAACTATTAATAAAAAAAGGGCGTGGCACCCAAAATTTGTTTGCCTGCGGCGCTAAGGGTTTACCTGGCCCTACTTCACTAAAATGGCACGAGCCGCCACTGACCTAACGTCCCAATGATTATTGTACACATTTAATGTTCTTTACACACTTATCAAAAAAATTACTTAACATAAACCGTAACTCCCCGTGGAAGAAATGGCGCTGACAGCGAAGGAAGAAGAAATCAATTGTAATAATGGTTACTCCCTATTACCAAGAAGTGTTTTTTAAATTTGACAAAGTAATTCTTATACAGGTTTTATCCCTAGTTTTACGTCTCAACAAGTTAAACTGGAAGGTGGCAATTGTGGCATTCTTGAACAAAGATAAAAGTAGGTTACAACCGTTTTTCTCTAATTATAAAAGGATAGCCTGTCGAATTCCGAAAATGGCAATAAAAACTTTTTACCACTCTGTATACAAAGGGGACGCAATTATATCAGTAATTAAAAAACCATAGTAATAATAAACCAAAGAACCTACACTTAATTATTTATGTACTAAACTTTTTTCTTGGAACTTTGTCTCTGAGATTAACTATTAGCCCAATATAAAATTCCTTCTGTGTGTAGGTAGGTATAACCTAAACAAACTAAGGATAACACCATTCATGCTAAAGAAAATAGTAATTAATAATGTTACATACATTTCCTTTTCTTTTACAGTAGCGTATCGTGATCGTCGTTCTGATAGGTATTGGGTATAGGGGGGGTATAGGGGGGGAGGAGAGGGGGGAAGGGGTGTGAAAGTTATTAATTTATAAGCTTCTTCTGTAGAGGAGATTTCGTTGCTGGATTTTCAAATTTTTTTGTAAATGAATAATGTTTCAATCGAAGAATTTGTCTAAAAGGTTTTAGGTACCTACTTACATCTTTTCCTCTAGATTTACTAAATTTATTTCAAGTTACAAATTCACACTGTGTAATACGTATAATAGTGTAGATTAGAAAATACTAAGTGTCTTTTGTACCGGGTGGTCAAATAAGCGAGGACGTCGGCTTTATCTCGGAAACCATTAATCGTGTAACTTTCGGAAAGATTTTTTTATGAGTAAAGTGGTCAAGAGAAATTGCTGGAAATTACTTTTAGTTCCTCATTTCGCCGCAAGGGGGCACAATTAAAAATTGTTTTTTAAATTCTAAATTTCTCCGAAAACTCCCATATTAAGGTATAACTCTGATTACATAATTGGAAAGCTTAGACAATTCTGCATCATTTTGGTTTAAGGCTCATTGGCGTACCGACCTTGATAAGAGTGGGAGAAGCTATTGAAAGTGTTAACATTAAAATCGCTGTAACTTCTAAACGACTTATCCGATTTCACAAACCTGGTACCTACATTTTCTTATAGTAGCAGGTAGTCAAATGTTTTATTTAGCAAAAAGGTAGAATTAAATATTTTTAATACATTTTTTTAACAAATTTTTATCGATTTATTTTTAAATTTTAAAACGCAAACTTCTTTTAACAAAAACAGACAGAAAAGTTAAACATTTTGCAAATTCCATTACTTTGTTTTTTAATTAAATTAAATTTAAACTTTTTTTAAATACTTTTAATAATACTTATTTGAGATTTGATAGAATTTTCCAAATTATTATATTCCATCTAACCTTTATGAAAAATATACTTATAAGCTAATGTTTTAGACAGTCTATCCACATAAAATTTTTTGATTAGTTCTTGTTTTATAATTATGATGGTCATAATTAAAAGAACCAAAAAAATTTAAACAATCAGGCAATAGGTAAATTATTTTTAATTTTATGTATAAAGATACATACTAAATAAAAAATTAAATTTCTGACATTCAACAAATCTAAATGTTTTAACATAAAATTTATTTTTATATATTTGTCAGAATTAAAAATAATCCGCATTGCTTTAGCTTGTAAAATTTGTAATTTGTCAAATATTTCCTGGCATGGTCCATAGATTAATTTCAATTCCCCTCCAACCAACAGATTTTCAAAAAGAACTAGACCTTATTAAACAAATCGCAGTAAACAATGGATACCAACCCGAAATTATAGATAAAATACTAAAACAAAAAATGTATAAAAAATCCCTATCAATGATATATCCGACAGAAAAAGAAAAACCCAGTTACTACCAGACAATTACATATATAGGAAACATCAGCACAAAAATTAGTAAATTCATGAGAAATCTTAATATAAACACAGCCTTCAAAACTCAAAATACCATAGGAAAACTAATAAAAAATAGTAAAACTAAAACCCATAAAAAAGAAAAATCAGGAGTATATAAATTAACTTGCGGTGATTGTCCAAAAACCTATATAGGTCAAACAGGTAGAAGTTTTTCAAAAAGAATCAAAGAACATTTTAATAGTTTTGTAAGCAAAAATGATTCCAATTACGCGAATCATCTTATTGAATCCAACCACTCTTTTAAAGAAGAATTTAAAATACTTCATATAGAAAATAAAGGATCAAAATTAAACCATCTCGAATCACTGGAAATAAACAAGCTTAAAAATGCAAATGTGTTGTTAAATAATCAATTAGACCTAAACAATTCACCTTTATTGAACTTATTTTAATATTCTTGTCAGTCAATATAACTCCCAATTTCATAAATTTTGTAAATAAAATTAAGATAGGAAAACCCCAAACCTTTGATCTGTTCTTAGGACTAAATTGTTTGTCATCCTAGAATAAATTATACACAATATTAGGAAATTCCATCGTTTATACCACCCTTTACAATAAAATTTCTTTTGTTATTATACAGGCATCTAAATATAGCGTATCTTTAAAATTAAATGTACATTACCTGACGAAGCTGCAGTGCAGTGAAACATGTCGTATTGTCAATAAAAAGTGGAATTTAAGTAAAAAAGTGTTTTACTTACAGTAATAAAACAAAATATTTCCTTACTAGCACAATATAAAATAGAAGAACAATAAAGAAAACGTGGTAATATAATAGTATTAAATACAGTTTTTTTAGAAAATAAACTTAAATTAGAACTGATTCTTTTAAAATAACCTACTTTTCCGGCAATCTTCGATATGATACTTTCAAAATAATTAATTTTTTTTAATTTTGAATCAATAATTATCCCTAAATATTTAAAACTGTTTACTAATTCCAATTTTTCACCATCAATTACAACATTTATATTTTGACAATTCAAATTGTTACCCATAACCATACATTTAGTTTTTGAAATGTTTAATTTTAATTTATTTACTTTTAGTCAATTTAATAACACATTTATTTCAGAATTTATAGTATTTAGACCATCAAAAATAATTTAAAACATTAATGTAAATTAAGGTGTCATTAGCAAACATTTGTAACTTACACATTTTTAAAACTAAAGGCATATCGTTGATGTATAAAATAAATAATATTTGACCTAGTATACTTCCTTGAGGAACTCCCATATTATTTATTTTTTTATTTGAATATGTTTTTGATATTTTTGTTTTTTGTGACCTAATACTTAAATAATTTTTAAACCATTTATCAACGTTTCCGCGAATACCATACTGATACAATTTACTCAATAATCTAGCCCTGTCAATTGTTTCGAATGCCCGCTTAAAATCCAAAAATACAGCTATAACATTTTCCCCTTGATCAATGGTTCTCTTCCACGTCTCAATCGCTGAAATGGCTGTCTCTATAATTCATTACCGAACGCCAAGATAAATATTTGAAAAATAGTCGTTGGCGTTTGGCTGTCACTAAATTCCACCAGTAAAATTTACTGAAACACGTATAAGGGTGGTTTTCAGTATCTTTTAAGATCCTGATTTAATTTTGAAAAAAAAAATTCGGCTTTAGTTCAACTTACTTTTTTTTTTAGGTAACTGAGTGAAATATGCCAGAATGGTTAAGAAAGTGCTCGAGTGTCATGAAAATAAAAGTTTTATTAAAAGGGTTTTATACAGGGTGTTCGAAAAATAGACGGAGATATTTTAGAGGGTGATTCCTTGTTAAAAAATATGAAAAAAGGTTTCTATAAACATGGGTCCAGAAATGCAGGGTTTTCAAGATACAGGATGTTAAAAAAATAGAAATAAAAAATAAAATTATTAATTAAATTAAAAATACTTACTCGATGCTGTTAAAATTTGGCAATGATATTTGTTGTATTAAGAGGCTAATTTAGCCCTAAATAGATTAAAATTATTGAGTCCAGTGGCGTCCCGGGGGGCACCTTAGCGAATATTATTATCAAAAAAATGTACGCCACTGTCTTTTTTGTAGCTTTAATATTTTTTGCTTAATTAAGCATCTAAAGATACAACTTCTTTGCCTCTTGTATTTTTTTCCTATCTCACTTCATTTTCGAGAAAAAAAATAAAAACCGTTTTATTGTATGTCATTGGACAAAATTGGTTTATTAATTTCTACTAAAATAAATCACAAGTGCATTGGAAAACAAATAATCATTTCTGCATGAAGGATTGACATTTGCGCGTTAGTTCTTTTAGAAAAGAATTATACACTTTTTTTGGCGAAATTGTTCTAAAAAGTTTTTGTCTCGGTTTTTGTGATGGAAAATTACACTTTTGAGGAAATGGCAGATATGCTTGTAATGTATGCACGTGCCTATAGTAACTGTTATGCAGCGAGGCGCCTGTATGCAGAAGCGTTTCCCAATCGGCAACTTCCAGATAGTAAAACCTTTGAAAGCGTAGACCGTAGATTACGGGAAAGAGGTAAATTTTCTTATTTCTTTTTTGTGATGTTTTTGACAATAATGTTATTTAGGAAGTTTTGCCGTTCCCACCAATGATAGAGGCCGGCCAAGGTCCATAAGAACGCCCGAGTTTGACGAGGCAGTTTTACGTGCCGTGGAACAATATCCTGGTATCAGTACTACGACTATAGCAACTAGATTAGGGCGTAATCATTCCAACAGCACTGTGTGGCAGGTTCTCTCCGAGCAACTCTTGTATCCCTATCATGTCCAACGTGTGCAAGCATTACTACCAAGAGATTTTCTTCCTCGTTTACAGTTTTGCCAATGGTACTACCAAGAGGTTAATAATAATAGGAATTTTAATAAAACCATACTTTTTACAGACGAAGCAGGATTTCGGCGGGATGGTATTGTTAATTACCATAACACTCACGTATGGAGTGACGAAAATCCCCATGCTTTCGTGCAGTGTCGCCACCAGGAACAATTTTCTTTAAATGTGTGGATGGGTATTGTTGGTAACAATTTAATTGGTCCTTTCTTTTTACCCTTAAGATTAAACGGCGAATCTTACTTAGAGTTTCTTCTACAAGAATTGCCCGTACTGCTAGAAGAAGTTCCTCTAAATATACGTAACCAAATAACTTTTATGCACGATGGAGCTCCTCCTCATTTTAGTAGACCTGTCAGAACTCATCTGAGTAACACCTTTGGTGAAAATTGGATTGGAAGAGGTGGACCAATTAACTGGCCACCTCGCTCCCCTGACTTAAATCCATTAGATTTTTATTTATGGGGACACCTTAAGACGATGGTTTACACTACTCCCATGGAAACAATAGAAGAACTAAGAAATATAATCGTAAATGCTTGCGAAAAAATAAAAAATAGACCTCGAATTTTAGCTCGAGTTCGTCGTTCAATGATGCGTCGAGTGAGAAGGTGTACGGAAATGGATGGTGGACATTTCCAACATTTGTTGTAGTTTATGTTATGGTATTGGAAAAGTTGCAATAACATTCTTTCCTAGAAATGTTTTTTATTATTTGTGGTCCAATGCACTTGTGATTTATTTTAGTAGAAATTAATAAACCAATTTTGTCCAATGACATACAATAAAACGGTTTTTATTTTTTTTCTCGAAAATGAAGTGAGATAGGAAAAAAATACAAGAGGCAAAGAAGTTGTATCTTTAGATGCCTAATTAAGCAAAAAATATTAAAGCTACAAAAAAGACAGTGGCGTACATTTTTTTGATAATAATATTCGCTAAGGTGCCCCCCGGGACGCCACTGGACTCAATAATTTTAATCTATTTAGGGCTAAAATAGCCTCTTAATACAACAAATGTCATTGCAAAATTTCAACAGCATCGAGTAAGTATTTTTAATTTAATTAATAATTTCATTTTTTATTTCTATTTTTTTAACATCCTGTATCTTGAAAACCCTGCATTTCCGGACCCATGTTTATAGAATTTTTTTTTCATATTTTTTAACAAGGAATCACCCTCTAAAATATCTCCGTCTATTTTTCGAACACCCTGTATAGAAAATAAACAAATTTTTAACATGACCGTCCCATACTTTTTTTTAAGTGCTAGCCTTGATTTAATGTCGGTTTCGACCTGTTATTTTATTGAATACAATTTATACTGCCATACTGTGAATTTAAGAAGCATCTAAAGTAATTAGGCGTAAGATAATGCCACCATAAGGCAAGTTTAATAGTAATTTTTAGAATATGTCCTGTATAATATTGTACCATGACGAATAAGATAAATTTAAAAAGTCCGAAAACAGATTTTTGGTTAGTGCCATATGGTAACTCTTTAATAAACTACCAAAATATGCCAGATTTCACAAATTTGGAAATAAGGAGGTAAGTACGAAAAAAGTATGCGACAACCATGTTTTTGTTGCGACGGTTATGTTTTTCATGCGACGGTCATGACATCGACGGTCATGTAATTTCACTCATTTCTATTTACTTAAAATTGAGCCTATCCCCATGTTGTGAATTTTAGGTTTGAATTTCCACCGGTAAATAACCAACAACAAAAACCAAAGCGAGCAACTTTATAACTATGTTATGTCGTTTTTTATCACTACGAAAAACTTAAACTCACCTATTTTATATCAAAATACACGACAAGAACTGTAAATAATATCGCAAACCGAACTGCACAAGTAACTGTCGCCATTTGCAATAATTTAATAATTAATTCAAGACAATTTTATAACACAAAAAAATCCAACATTTGTTAAATATCATTTACTTTAGCAACTTAAAAGTTAAAATATATTTTTTGAAGTTCGCAGATATTGGATTTTGCTCCGGAAACATACGACGGTCATGTGAAATACGAGTTTCAAACCCCAAATTAAAATATAAATTCATAAGATATGCACTTTTAGTATTAATAAATCGATAAAAATATGCGTGTCTATAGTCAAATATAAAAACAAATTATGGCTAATAAAAAGGATTGCGTTTTAAGACCCCAGGGACATGGTATCTTAAAAGTTACTGAAAACCACCCATAAGGCCAAACTGGTCGCCGTTGTCAAGTGCGCGTAAGTCAAAACATTGTAGTGACGACATTAGCCGCCTGGTGCCCTCTCGCTCTTAACTGTTCACCATTTGTCCACTCTGTGCCGATAACACTAGTTTATGTTGACGCTATCGAGAATAAAATCCAATTTCTAATACCGCCCGCACAACTACTTACTTTTCAACGGGCTCGGTGGGCGGACATTTAAAATATCTGAGAGTGACATTTAGGGTAATCGTTAAGTGAACAAACTTCCGGTGAGAAGTTGACCGCCTCGAATAGTTCCCAACTTCCGTTCCGATTAGACATCGTGCATATAATGTTGCGAATCTTGTTTTTGTTTTAATTAAGTACTGTAAAATATATACTTTATGCTGGGAAGTGGAACTAGCTGATAATGATAAACGCAGGCCCCCCCCCCCATCTTTAAATTTAAACAGTCTCTTTTTTTTATTTACAAAATTAATCTTCAGTTTTCTTCTAGGGCTTCGCAATTTTATTTTTTAAATCTAAAAAACGAGGCTTTGTATTAAATATACAGGGTGACAATTTGAAAACGAACAGCATTTAATATTGCCTCTACCAATGATAGTATGAAAATTTGGTGAAACACGTCAATTGATATATCAAGGGGGAAATTTTGTAAGGCATTTGTTGTCGTGTTACTTTCAATCCCCTGACCTCCAGGGCACCTACCCCTAAAATTTTAAATGGCAACCCCTATTTCTTTTGCCATTTTTGTATTCCTTATAAAATTCTTCATAAATTGTATTTTTTTTTTCAAAATTGTGATTATTAACTTCACAAATTAATGAAATGTATTTAAATAATGCAACTCCTTGAAAAATTATGATTATAATATTATGATAATGAAATACTGGGAAGCTTAGCTTTCCTACTTTATGAATGAATTGTTCAAAATGGGTTCCATTCTTCTCCAAGCACAAGTACAGCCGGTATTCAAACTGTTTTCGGACGTTTCCAAGAGTTTCAGGTGAAATAGCTCTACACTCCTGCACAATTCTTTGCTGTAATTGTTCAATGGAATCTGGTTGAGTTTTAAATACAACGGAATTCAAATGACCCCATAAGAAAAAATCCAGCGGTGTCAGATCTGGTGACCTAGGTGGCCATTCTATGGGTCCCCTCCTACCAATCCACTGCTCTGGGTAATGATTATCCAACCACTCTCTTACTGGTCGTACATAATGCAGAGGCGCTCCATCCTGTTGGAAGTGCAGCAAATGTTCATCTAGAGCAAGATTTCCATTGGCGTTCCTTTGATTTTCCACCTCACGAATTATAAGAGGTTCTATAGCTGTGTCTAACATTTCTGCATACATTTCACCATTTAGATTTTCATTGATAAAGAGGGGACCGATGATACTATTGCCTAATATACCCGCCCAAACATTTATTTTTTGAGGGTATTGCATGCGTATGCCCCTCTCTAATAATGTGAGGATTGAGGTCGCTCCAATAACGACAGTTTTATTTGTTGACCTTGCCATTTAAGTAAAAAGTGCAATCGTCACTGAAGCAGATATTCTTTATTAACCTGGGCTGAGTAATAATCTTATCCGTCATAATTTCGCAAAACTCAATACGTCTGTCCGGGTCATCGTCCCCTAATTCTTGAGTAATTAGGAGTTTGTATGGATGAAATTTGTGAAGCTTCGATACTTTCCTGACTGACTCACGCGACAGTCCAGTTTGATCTGCAACTTTACGAAGGGACGTAGTGGGAGCCATAGCAACTTCACCAAAAACCTCAATCTGAGCGGCATCATTGAGGAGTCTTGGCTCATTCCTTTTCTTATTGCAAACATATCCTGTTTCTTCAAATTTAGCTACTAACTCACGGATGTATTTGTGTCCAACATTTCTTTCACGATGTCTTTCGTTGAATACGGCCGCCGTTCTTGCAAAGCAACGATTTTCAGCTCAGTAAATGAAAATCATATCTACGCGTTCAACAATAGTGTAAACCATTTTAAGAAACGACACTAATAATTAAAAACTATTGAAATGTTTATAAAATTAACTTTCACAGCTTATTTCACTTATTCTAGAAGAACATGAAATAAATAATGAACACCAGGAGTCGGAAAATAAGGTACCTACTAACTACAAAACGAGAATATTGTTTTGTCGAAAACGGCAAAAAAATTAAATTATTTTATGTTTTCTAGTGGCGATATCGAAGACGAAATGTAAATAAATAAAAGAATTTGGAATGTAAGGATTGGTAGGTACAAACAGTTTTAAACGAAGTGCTATGAGGCGGTGAATGCAATCCGTTTTAAAATTCGATATTAAATACATTTCATTAATTTGTGAGGTTAATAATCACAATTTTGAAAAAAAAATTATACAGTTTTATATAGAATTTTATAAGGAACACAAAAATGGCAAAATAAATAGGGGTTGCCATTTAAAATTTTAGGGGTAGGTGCCCTGGGGGTCAGGGGGTTGAAAGTAACACGACAACAAATGTCTTAAAAAATTTTCCCCTTGATATAACAATTGACGTGTTTCGCCAAATTTTCATACTCTCATTGGTAGAGGCAATATTAAATGCTGTTCGTTTTCAAATTGTCACCCTGTATATTACTTAGCTGTCCCTGAATGATACAAAACTGTGTCGAGACGTAGCCCTTTTCTTTGACGGGAAAAACTTACTAGTCTTAAAGAAAAACTATTTTCAATTAAGCTGCAATTTCGTTTTACCAACATCAAAAAATAATTTTATTTGAATTTTTTCAATAAATTTTTCATTCACTCTGTATGTAAGTATCTAAGAATTGCGATGCAAGCAGACAAAATGAAGGCAAAAATCAACAAAAGTTAATTTACATGAAGCTCTTTTCTTGATTTTCTCGGAACTTTCATATAGGACGTTTGTTTACTTTCTTGATGCCTTAAATCTGTATTGAAGGTAAACGTGGCATTTGATTTATTTACCAAAAAAATCGTCTTATATAAGCAAGAGAGTATGCGTGAGCAAGTTTTTAAGTTCATCAATTTACATCAAAGCGTTTCAAACATAGATAAATAAGTAATGCATTTTATCAAAATATTTTTATAGAAATGTTATGTACGCGGCAGATATATTTGAGTTTTTTGCTAAACGTTCTAAGGTAGTTAGTTATTGTGTATGACTGTATGTATGAAATTTGATTGGACATCTCCTTGAAAATAGTTTTAATTGTGTACAAGTTTAATTCAAAAATATATATTTTTTAACGCGTCAATTATAATTCAGTTTATCGATGTTTTCCCTTTTTTATTACTTACAAGAAATCTAATCTAAGTATTTAAAATTATATATAACCAATCTAATTAAATTTGACATTCTCTCTTTCTCTAAGTAGTCTAAGTTCATTTATTAAATATGGCCGGAATGGTTCCCGCATTACAAAAATGTTTTGGAGAAAGTTTTCAAGCTTTGACAGAAAATAATTTTAATTAAATGGAAACTTTGATAATTTTATCGAAAGCCACTCATAACTAGCCTTTGTCATTGACAAATATGAAGAAATAGTCCATGCTTAATGTGGAGTTGAAAATATGGGAAAGAAAGAAAAAAGTAAAAGTCTTCCTTCACAAAGTTTAATAGAATAAAAATTCTCTAGGGGTCTCTACATGTTTCGAACGTAGAAACGTTCATCATCAGGAGACAGAAAAATTTATTTAATACTGATGGTGTTAGCAAAAGAGAAAATTATGTCGAACCTTAATGGAGCTTTTATGGACTTTAAATATTGAACTGAAGAAGAGACATGATATTATGAAGAAAATTGATAAAGGTTAAACCATACTGAGTATGTGAAAAAGTTATTAATAGTCCTCAGTACCCCACAAAAACATTTTTTAGAATGAAATTTTATTATGATATTATATTCAATTTTATTCTCATAATGTCTTACAGACATACAGGGTGTTTCATTAAGGTCGAAGAGCGGCCATATCTCGGAAACTACTGGGCATAGAAACTCAGGAAAAGAAAAATGACAATAAAAGTGGCCATGAGAAAATTCTGGAAATAATTTTCAAGTTCCGCATTTTGCCGCAAGAGGACGTAATTGAAAAGTAAATTTTTAAATTTTACATAACTCCGAAAATTCCACACTAAGGTATATGTTTGATAACATCATTTTAAAGCTTGGACAATTATGCATCATTTTGGTCTTATGCTCATTGGCGTACCGGCTTTAATAAGAGTGGGGGAAGCTGTTGAAAGTGTAATTATTTAAATCGCTGTAACTTATAAACGACTTATCCGATTTTAGCAAACTAAAGACTGTTTGGAAGAGAAATGTATGCACTTTTACCAATCGTATTTAGTTGTCCATAATATTTCTCAAAAAAAAAAATGCTAGAGGGCGCAATTTGCAATAACAATACATTTTTTGATTTTCCTCCGAAAAAATAAATCATACGGTATAATTATGATACCATAATCGAAAAGGAGATGAAATTTGCTAGAAAAAATATTAAAACCGCAGCTCGATATCTCCGTTCGTTTCTGAGTTATTGCCAAAACAATAATTTTTAACACAAATTGCGCCCTCTAGCAATTTTATTAGAAACTATCTTGTACATTGGATACGACAATTAAAGGTACTTACCTTTCTCTTCCAAACAAGCTTAAATTTAGCAAAATTGGTTAAGTCGTTTAGAAGTTACAGCGATTTTAATGTTTACAGTTTCACTTGATAAGAGTGGGAGAAGCTATTGAAAGTTTAAACATTAAAATCGCTGTAACTTCTAAACGACTTATCCGATTTTACTAAATTTAAGCTTGTTTGGAAGAACCTTCAATTGTCGTATCTAATGGTACAAGATAGTTTCTAATAAAATTGCTAGAGGGCGCAATTTGTGTTAAAAATTATTGTTTTGGCAATAACTCAGAAACGAACGGAGATATCGAGCTGCGGTTTTAATATTTTCTCTAGCAAATTTCATCTTCTTCTCGATTATGGTATCATAATTATACCGTATGATTTTTTTTTCGGAGAAAAATCAAAAAATGTATTGTTATTGCAAATTGCGCCCTCTAGCATTTTTTTTGAGAACTATTATGGACAACTAAATACGATTGGTCAAAGTGCATACATTTCTCTTCCAAACAGTCTTTAGTTTGCTAAAATCGGATAAGTCGTTTATAAGTTACAGCGATTTAAATGATTACCCTTTCAACAGCTTCCCCCACTCTTATTAAAGTCGGTACGCCAATGAGCATAACACCAAAATGATGCATAATTGTCCATGCTTTAAAATGGTGTTATCAAACATATACCTTAATGTGGAATTTTCGGAGTTATGTAAAATTTAAAAATTTACTTTTCAATTACGCCCTCTTGCGGCAAAATGCGGAACTTGAAAATTATTTCCAGAATTTTCTCATGGCCACTTTTATTATCATTTTTCTTTTCCTGAGTTTCTATGCCCAGTAGTTTCCGAGATATGGCCGCTCTTCGACCTTAATGAAACACCCTGTATGTTTGAAAAGGTTTTATAAAAAAAATTTAAATAATCTTCCACACCTTCTTAGAAAGGTTTTTTCTTCTTCCCCGGTTTATTTGGTTGGTTTAGACCCCCATTAATAACTTTTTCACCTACTCAGTATGGTTTAACCTTTATCAATTTTCTTTATAATATCATGTGTCTTCTACACTTCAATTTTTCAAGTCCATAAAAGCTCCATTAAGGTTCTACATCATTTTCTCTTTTGCTAACACCATCAGCTTTAAATAAATTTTTCTCTCTCCTGATAATGAACGTTTCTACGTTCGAAACAGGTAGAGACCCCTTGAGCATTTTTATTCTATTAAACTTTTTGGAGGAAGACTTTTAGTTTTTTCTTTCTTTCCCATTGACAAATATGTTTATCTGGAATAAAAACACCTTAATTCATAGCCGGTTTTTTGGAATCCCTTCACCAAAATATGATTAAAGAATGGGCTGTCGATATCGTATAAATTTATTTGTCGTTAACCATAGAGAAACAGAACCGAGAGAAACCATCCAATGTGAACATTTTACCGCTCATAATTAATATGTACGTCGTACAAATCTCCAACGAGTTACGCAACATTGCCTATGGTGACCGTTTAAAGTGCGCGAATATTCGTCCAAAGTCGCTTCGTTTCTCAGGGTATATTTCTGATTTAGTTGGGTTAGGTGACAAAAACATAAATTAGGTAAAACAAAAACTATTTTTTAAAATTTTTTTTTGTACGTTACTGATATGAATAGTTAAATATATAAGTAACAATACCTCAAGACATCAAACTACTATATAATAAAAAAATAATCTCCATAACAACAAACTAACATTTTAATAGGGTATTTATTTTATAGGCAAGAAGTTACAAATATACGATTCGTGTCATCTACAAAGCCATTATCAACACAATACTTCTTTAAATTAATGTTCTATAGATTGCATTTATTTACGACAAAAATAATAGAGGATGCTTGCATTAATGTAACAAATTGCAGTAAAATTTTAAATGGACTGTAAAACAAAAAAAAATGAGAGAGAGGCTTTGATTTAAAATATGAAACCGTACGTGTCAAAGTAATAATAATTAAATTTTGATGTACCTACATAATATGACGAACAAACCCAAACAAAATCGTCTTGCATATATTTTTATTGCAATTTCTGTCGTTAATACAATCATCCCCTATTATCTAATCTTCTAACTATCTAACATTAAAATAAACTAACCAAAATCATCCTCCCGCGCAAGATACACTATACATTATCTTTGCCAACGATGGTACAATTTTATCCTATTTAGATCGTGATAAGACGGATCCGGTCACCATCCTTTCTAGCCACATTGTTTTCTTTTGCAAATATTTAAAAGGCTTGTAATAATGTCAACATTTTATACTTCCTTTGTAATAGACGTGACCATGAATAAGGTATTATCTAACCAAGGCACGAATTCCAGGAATATCGTCTTACATAATTTATTTTTTCTTACCGAAGTCGACGTTTATTTAAGGGGCCATCATCATTGTAGACTGTAGAGTATCATTGCATTAACAGATAGTGTTAGAAATTAAAAAAACAACACAGCACACAATACATAAACAATAAACCAAATTTACGAATTTACATAAAATTAAACAATAATTTTACTGGCGGCCTGAGAATACGAGAATGTGAGGTATCTGCTCGAGACTACCATCTTTTTCACACGACCGATAGCGGCCGGTTCTTATCTTCATTACATAAGCAAAATGAATCAACCCCTTTTCTTAATATAATTTAAATAAATCGATAATATACGGTGTGACCAGTAAAGTCCGCATCATATGGGATTTTTTTTATTAATTGCTTTATTCAAAATTTGACTTTGACATCAAGTTCTGCTTCGATCGAGATAAAAACTAAGCAAAAAAATAGTAGTCACGTGATTCGCATTATCTGTCAAATTTGAATTTTTTCCAAAAAATTTTCCAACTAATTAATTCTAAGAATATCGAAACAAGTTATAAAAAAAAGTTTTTTCAAATGCAGTTTCTAGCCCACATGAAGAATTTCATCTGCGTAAGATAATTTTTATATTTTAACCATATTTACTCGTAAACATGTTTTTGGTGTACTATGGTTTTAATTAATTTTTTGGAAACTGCACTTAAATAATAAAATACTTTTTTTATGACATAGCTCAATAACAAATTTTAATAAAGGGGTTTTAAATTAAATCGTTGAAAATAGATAAAACTTAGGGGAGAGTGGGGGAATCGTGTGCAGCGGGTAATCGTGCGCATCAAATTATTTCATAGTTCGCGAGCTTTTAACCGCCACCGACGAGTGCAACGCTGTCGCCTTCCTATTGTGGAGCACCGACGCCATTAGTCACATTAGTTGTAAACGTTTGCATGGAACGAGCTCTGTTTATTTGAAATCAAGCAAATTTTTATAATTTTTTTAAGACGGCGAGTCAATTTTTTTCCCTAATCGATAGAACATATTTATTTTATGTAAAAGTATGATCTTGTGCATCTATTGATGCTTCTTTTACATTGTCAGGTTAAGTAGTTAGCTAACTGAATAAAATATTATCATTTAATACCTAAAGGGGTAATGATGCGCGTGCATGGGCACGATTCCCCCACACGTAATCTATTGGTAATTTTTTTCTTATAGATGCCTAAAACTTATACAAAGAAAACAACCATTCTTATATATACGGCAGAAGATTTAAAAAACACATTATTGGCGATAAGATATGATAGCAGAAAAATAAGGGAGGTAGGAAGGGCTTTCAATATCCCTGGATCGACACTCAGAAAAAAACTCTCGGAAAATAACTCGAAGCTTCCTTGTTTGGGTTGCCAGCCTGTGTTTTCAGAGAAAATAGAATCTGAGTTAAGAGAGTACGTTTTAAGGCTGGCAAAGCTATTTTATGGCCTAACACCCATGTGACGACTAGCTTTTAGGTATCCTGAGCAACTTAACATTGTCCATAAATTCGACAAAAGAGATTACCTGAGATAAAGCTACGCCGGAATACTTAAGACTTTGAATGCGCACGATTCCCCACCCTCTGCGCATGATTACCCGCAACGGCGGGGAATGGTGCGCAAGAGCACTCTTGTACTTTCAGCAATATTGTACTTTAAAAACTTAATTTTTTCCTAAAATTGATTCACATGCTGAGAGTAAACTAAATAGCCCTTTCATTACGGTATTTACATTTAAATTATCTACAATGACATCAGTGCTATAACGATTTCCGCTTAAGTGCGCACAATTCCCCCACTCTCCCTTACTTTAAGTTAAACTGAAATTTATTTTCCACTTACTGAACACTTTACTCACTGTGTTCTTTTTTGTCTTAATATTAGGGTGTATTACTTTTAGACACAAACTACGTTTTCAAAAATACTTATTTTATGAAGTTACCTTTTACAGGTTCAAAAACAAATGAACTTTGCATCACATGCGACCAAATTTTAATAGCCCAATTTTGATTTTGTAGAAAAACACACATTTAATATGGTGCATGCTACTTTAAAAAAAATGTATCTGAATTAAAGCATTGTCAAAACTAAGAAGTTTTATGTAGGGTGCGTTGAGTCTTATTTTCCAAAAGTGGTGCAATTTACAAAATATGGGTAAAAAATCAAAATTATCTTATGCAGCTGAAATTTTTGATGTGGGCTAGAAGCTGCATTTAAATAAAGTTTTTCTCATAATTTTTTTCAATATTTTCAGAAATATCCCCACTTTTGAAAATTTGACAGATAATACGTGACGTACTTTTTTTTTGCTTAATTTTCATCTCGATCGAAGCAGAACTTGATTTCAAAGTCAAATTTCGAATAAAGACATTATTAAAAAAAAATCCCATATGATGCAGATTTACTGGTCACACTGTATAAGAAGTTTCTAACAATAGCGTTTAGCAAAACATAACTAAATTTATCGAATTCATTTTGGCTGGTTTGGCTGACTTTGATTTCAATTATTTTCATTTTTTCTTTATTGCTTCATAAACCACATGATAAAATATATAAAAAAAATATGGTCTATTTCTTCTCTAAGTTACTAAGAACAAGTTTTTTTCAAGTAATAAACTCGCATCGTAAAAATAAAACTTCGTTGAACCACTTGTCGCCATCGGCACCCTATAACACGCCATTGGTGCAACGGCAACAGAACAGAGTGTGTCGACGGACTAATCAGAGCCACAGTCACCATAGTTTACCACGCGGTCCCCACTCGAGCATGCAGTTCGAAATTAAATTAAATTGATCTCCAGTGAGAAGTAAGGCAGATTGTTCTTTATTAGTTTATAAAAATATTTGGTCGAGCTAGGTTATTAATGGCCGTTTGCATCGCTTGGATTAAATGCTACTTAATCTAAGGTTCACCTTATCTCCAGAATTTGGTTTACACGCTTTGACTTTTTGCCTAAAGCTTGGCTTCCAGTCGAACAAAGCTAAGCCCCAGAATTATTCGGCTTATCTTGGAAATCTAACCTTAAACCATTGAAAATAATAATATTACCTAAACGTCAGTCAAGTCCAAGTCAACCTAAACAGGAAAAATGGATTTATTATTAGAACTCATTGCTGATGACGATGAAGTCGACGAAATTAATTTGATTATTTTTGGTTTGCCTAGAAAAGTGTACAACAGGGCTGATTATTTTAACAGTTTTGACCAAAACCCGTTTTTTATGTAGGTTGATTTTGGATGACGAATGAAAATGAAACGACAAAACAATTAGGGGAGAAAAGATTCGGTGCAAAAGTTACTAAAAAGATTACCAGATTGACGCCGTTGTCAAACTTCTTGAAACCCTAGCTAAGTTTTACGGGTATTGACCCGGCGCATTCCATTTTAATTTAAGGTGAGCTTAAGTATAAGGTTCGCCCTAGCTAATCTTAACTTTAAGCAAGGCGGTGCAAACGGCTATAAGAGCATAATAGTGATAAAATCACTTGCGCCGAGTACCTACAGTTATTTATTGGAACAGTGGGTATTTTTAAGGATTTAGCTTAAACTTTAGTTGGCCTTCTATTCGGCAGCATTGGTTATTTTATGATTTAGTTTAAAATATTATGTTATTTTACCATCATTACTTTCCCCTATCTTCTTCTTTACAAAGGATAATCAAAATCAAACACGTATTTTTTGCTGCTTTTATTATATAATGCGTTCACGGATAGAGTTTGGAAGAGGAAAAACTTTTTTATTAATAGGTAGGTATAGAAGAAATAGTCATTCTTAATAAAAACGTCTGCTTGTGCTGAAACTACAATTTCGAATATCAGATTTGCGATTACTACACAGGGTTCGTCAAAAATAACATTTTTATTTCTGAGATTTTTTTTTCAATTCCTTGATTTATTAAATGAATTTTGCTTGTACTGAAACTACAATTTCAAATATCATTTGCGATTACTATACAGGGTTCGTCAAAAATAACATTTTTAGTTTTTCGGATTTCGTTTAAAATAAATTTACGTAGAAACAAATAACTATTATTGCTTTCTTACTTTCGAATATGATTTTATATCTAAGTAGCCGAGTAACGATTTTGTTTGTAAGAAAACCATTTTTTATTTGCCTAATTTTGAAGTATTTTTATTATTACATGTCATATTTCTCCAATTCATTCAATAAAAAATTATAAAACTAGTAGTAGAGTTAGCGCATAATAGGTCAACTCGACATATAAACTCCCGATAACAATTCCTAACTTTGCTGTTTTGGGATATTTGCAATAACTACTCTTATTTTTTCTTTCAAAAGATCCAAGTTATTATTGAAATTGGTTCTATATAAATGTGGCTTCAGATATCCCCATAAATGAAAGGCAATAGTTGTGAGATCGGGACTCTTACATGCCAACTGATTTAGACCTTCCAATCCGTTTGGTGCCAAAGTGATGCTTTAGCCAATCATCAAAAGGAATTGAAAATCAGAATTGAAAAAAAATCCAAAAAGCAAAAACTGTTGTTTGTGACAAACCCTGTATAGTAATCGCCAATCTGATAGTTGAAGTTGTAGTTTCAACACTAACAAAATTCATTTAATAAATCATAGAATTAAAAAAAAAAAATCCAAAAAACTAAAAATGTTGTTTGTGGCGAACCCTGTATAGTAATCGCAAAGCTGATATTCGAAATTGTAATTTCAGCACAAGCAGACGTTTTTATAAAGAATAACTTTCTCTTCTATACCTACTAATAAAAAAGTTTTTCCTCTTCCAAACTCTACCTGTGGACACACTGTAGGTACCTACCTATGTACTTATAAATAATCACAGTTTTAAAAAATCTTCATAACAGTACAACGAGCATAAACCTAATCACAAAAAATAATATTTTCAGCAAACCAACTTTAACATATTTTTCTTTTAGTTTCAGATTCGCTCTTCTCAGCCACCGGCTACACCTTCGGAGCTCCAACTCCTCCTCCCGGATCACCTTACTCCCCCATTCCCGTGGCTCAGTTGGAACTCCTTACCAAAGGTTTCTCCTCCAACAACATCATTATTCAACAACCCCAGGACTTTTCAGTTAGTCCGAAGAAAGTCCAAATTATGGAGAAGAGGTGCGACGAGAAATGTTGTAGCGTGCAAAAGACACAGCGAACGTGTCACTGTCATTCGTCGCCATTGAAAAAAATTCAAGAGGTAACTTACAATAATTATTAAGGTGGGATTAACGACGCCATTTTCTATCGTCGATTCGATTTGCCTAACTATTGACGATTCCCATGCGCACTGCAGTGCTGTATTGATTAGAGTAGTTATTTTTATGCTTTTGGCATACGAAGAAGAAAGACAGACATATTCTGGAGCTGGTAGAGCAAGGCAGTGTACCACCCGATAGTTATCGGCTATTAATAAGCTGACGTGTTACGAAAGTCTCGTAAAATGTCAACATTTCCTCGGATTTTTTTTATGTCATCTGAGTTATGACTACCCACGTATTTTTTTATTGGGAAATGGATGTATGTGAAAGCTTTTTCATATCCTAATAAATTTTTGTTGGATGCGCAGTTTTGCCTGAAAAAATTATTGAATTTCGTGGCGTTTATCCTTGAATACCCTTGAAAGTAAACACGATATCGATCGGGACCTTTTGCACGTAATTTATAATGCTAGAATGAAAGTGTGTGCAAAAATTTGGTTATACCGTGCGAGCAAAAATTATTTGCATCAAAGAGGGATTGGAATAAAAAACGTGGGGCTTGGTTTAGATCACAATGATATGGGGACGATATATCTAACCAAATCTAGGTTAAAATTTTGTCAAATTCATATTATGAATGAGTAATAAAATAAGTAGACAAAAACAAATTTATTTTTGTTGTTTACAAAATTAACAAAGTAAGAATATACAGAACGAAGAAGAAAGAAAAAGAAAAATAATTACATAAATTGCTGAAATAGGCCATCGCCACGCTCCAAGCATAAATTCACACGTCTCATCATATTTTTGAAAGTGTTGACCAGCATTTCTGGAGAAACGTTACCATATTCTTGGAAAATCCTTTCTTGTAATTGTTCTAAATTTGCAACTGGTGTTTTAAAAATAGTGTTCTTTAAATGAGGAAAAACGAGGTAATCCATAACCGTTAAACAAGGTGATCTAGGTGGAAATTCAATGTCTGATCGAAAACTGATCAAACTGTCGTCGAAAAACTTGCGTAAGTAGTTAATAGTTGCTGTGCTGTACCTGAGTCATGGAAAAAAATACAACCAACAATTCTTCTTCGGGACACAGCTAACCAGACACCAATTTTTTGACTCTACAAAAAAATGGGGATTTTCACTACTCCACATGCGTGTATTCTGAGAATTTACATAATCGGAGAGGTGGAACCAGGATTCATCCGAAAAAAATGTCAGGTCTAATAAATAATTTTTTTCCAATAAATTTTGGGTAAACCATTGAGAGTAATTCCTGCGTCTTTCAAAATCTGCGGCTTGTATTTCTTGGAATACTTGCACTTTATAAGAAAATAAATTTAGCTGCTTCGTAAGAATAGTCCTGCATGTTCCATAAGATCTTCCCACTTCTTGGGACATGCATCTTATACAATTTGTTGGTGTATTTTGCATTATTTGACGAAAATTCGCAATAAGTTCTTCTGTTCTTACAGATGGTCTTCCTGCTCCTTTTTTGTGCTGTATAGAACCTGTTTCCCTAAACACAGCCACAGTTCTTTTCAGGCAATGATAAAAATCCCCAGCGATAAAAGCAACGATAGGAAAACGTTGGTAAAAATCGTCAATGCACAAATCCGGATTGTATATTGCCACTCACCATTTACTCTAACCCCGTTTCGAAAATACGCTTCAACCATGAATGTTTTGTGCTGTTCCGTAAAGCCCATTGTGTGAATTGTTCAAGAAATTGGAAAAATTAGCGATGAATCAAATTACTTGTAACGACAGTCAAAGATGACGGAATAACTGATTGATTGTTAATTCAGATAGTTACTGACACCCAGCAGGTATTAAGCTCTACGGCTAAGCATTACGTTCTTAGTTGCAAGGCCCTCTTTGATGCAAATAATTTTTGCTCGCACGGTATGTTCGTTTTACAAATGGCCTATTTCACAATAACCGAACTTATCATATTGAGCACTGAGCTCCTGAATTGTGTCACACACCTTCACTAGAAACAATTAAAAAGACGACGCGAAAGCAGTTTGAAAAAATGAGATCACTCGGAGAGTACTCTGAGAGCGCACTGTGACGTCATAGATCTGCATGAGACCTTTCGTAGCCCCAAAAGCAATTGCCCCCATCACGAATTGTAAATAAAACGTGATATTTTGTCTGCTACTGCGCAGGCGCTGCTTCTTTCTCTCTAATTTTTTTTTTAAATCGATGAAGATCACTCGCTAACGGATCCAGAGAAACCAAATGTTCAAATCGAACCTGAGATCACTCTATTTTGATAATTGACCAAGCAAATCTCGAGGAGAGCACTCTCAGAGCTCCCGATACAAGTAAATTGAAAACGTGTGATATTTGGTTTAATTATTCCCTATATGCGATAGGATAAACATTCTAATTTAGGGAAAAGACTCATTGCCTTTTTGAACTCGTTCACATCTTTAGAGTAACATTTCAGTTTTTTGATATCTACCAATTGCTATATTTTTCAGCAAATTTCGTAAATATAACTGAATTTATATATTTAAGTATTTTATTCTTATTTCAGATTACCGCTACAGGATGTTCGCGAACGAACCCCATTGAATGGACGGGAGTGAATGTCAAAAAGGAACCAGGCTTGACTCCGTGTCAAGTTGCGGAAATAACAACCAGTGTATCACCGGTGATAAAAGTGGAAGTAACTTCGCCTACTCAAAGGTGTGGTGGGGATACGATTAGTTATGGAAATTCGTTGATAAGTAGCCATGGTAAGTGTATACTTTTTTTTTATGACTACAGTAATGTCCGGTTATAACGAACCTCATGGGACCGACGAAAACGGTTCGTTATAAGCGAAGTTCGCAATAAGCGATGAATGCTGATACATATTAAAAATGTGGTATTTTAAATTATATAAATACATACATACATTGTACATACATATGAAGGTCCATAAAAAACATTTTATCATAAGTAGCTACATTAACAACTGTTTTTAAGAGTCTAATGTAAAAAATTGTTTTATTTTAGTTTGTTTTATTTTTGTGAAATGAATATCACTAATATGTAATTCTACTTCGGCTAATCGATTAAGAACACTTTGCGGAGTATTTCATGACTGAAGGAAATGACGAACGTTGTCAATATGCTAAAGTGTCTCTGATGTGGTTGGAACTTGTCTTAATTCTGTACTCACAGATTCTTCATCTTCCGCCTCCTCTTCGTCATCAATGCAAACTGAAGAAGACACAGAAGCGGCAATGGCATCATCCAAGTATTCGACCCTTTCAAGATTATCATCAATATGGACAAATGCATTGAACTCATTTTCAGAACAAGGAAGATGGTCTAGTATATTGCTATCATCTTCCTGTCCAGCTTTTTTCAGTCATTCGGCATGGCAGGTCATCGTCTGAATCGAAATCTTTTTCTACCTTCAGGAAACCATCGACCGTGTTGAAAACAATTAAAAATTGTTTGTTTTGATACCCTTTATATGCCATATGAATGAAGTTTATTCCATCCAAATGATTACTGACGAAACGAACCGACGGCGGGCCCACAGGCCCATATTATGTCCATCGAAAGAATTCGTGTTTAAGCGAGCGGTAAAATACCGATTTAGGTTCGTTATAAAAGAAAAATCGTACGATCATATCAAAATTTAAGGTGCGTTTTAACCGAAAGTTCGTTATAAAAACACGTCTAATGATACTGAAGTTCGTACTTATAGATTTGGTTCGTTATAAACGAAAGTTCACAATAAAGACCAGGGCTGAAGCCTTTAAACATGCTAAAAAGTGAAAAAAAATAATAGTAGAATGAAACCAATTGGAAAAAAAAGAGAATATAACAAAAATGAAAGGAAAAATAAATTACGGGCGATCCGAGGTCGGGAAGTGAAAAGAGGTGAGTTTTTAAGGGTATAAAACGATTTATCTCTATTTTCGGCAAAACTACAAGTCCTACGAAAAAACGTTAAACGGCAAAATTGTAGGTAATAAAAAGATCTACAACTTTTGTATTTACACTTTTTTCACATGACCTTAAAATTTATGTGAAAAATTTAAATAACCAAGTTTTTGGTTTTTTATTTTTATCTTTTACAAAAAAATTTTTTTTTTCACGAAATTTGGTGAAAACTTACCTTTTTACGTCCCAAACACACTGTAATTTTTTTGATTTAAAATATTTATTTTTTCACCTTATTTTGACTTAATATCGAAAAAGCACCCTAATTTTCAATCGAAAATTCTCATGTCAAAATATCTGCTTTTTTAAAAAGTCGGTAGGCTTTTTGTTCGTTGAAATCTCTACTTTCTGATGGTGTAAAAAAATATATACATTACTATGGTAAATGTTCTCAAAAAATGCAAAGAAACGAAAAAAACTCGAATTCGAAATTTTTTTTTAATCATTATGTACAATTTTGAGCTATTTATTAAAATTTATACTTTAATTACTCGAAAAACGTGAGATTCCATGTTACATTGATAAACAAAAAAATTTGAAATCCATAAAACATAAAGATCGCAAAAAACATGCGAAAATAGTTGTTCTAAATATAATTAAAGTAAAAAATTTTCCAATGGATTTCATCCTACTATTATTTTTTTTGGTTTCAAAAATTATTGACCCTGGTCGAATAAGCGGGTTCGTTATAGGCGGACATTACTGTACCTATATGGAAAAATATTTAACGTCACATTTTTTCGCCTTTGAGGTATAATAGCCTGATTCATTGGCAGTAAAGTTTTATGCTCTGATGGTCCATGTAGTTTATAGAACATGCTTATATAAAGTATTTGCTTTTCCAAATTTTGTTATGAAGTTTGTTGGTTAATACATTTATTTCAGATTTTCTTTTTTAACATCCCTTGATAGTGCCGACTGTTAAACGTGATCTAAAAAGGTCTAAGTTTAAACTCTCTCAGGACTGATTTTATTTTCTCTTTATTTGCTTTAATCCCATTTTATCTAAAGATCCTTCTTATTATCTTGCCCTGGGGCTTTCAGCGAACGACTTTATTTATATAACAAATATTATATTTGATAAAAATAGAAGCCGGATAAATATATCAAACCATTTTTTTTTATTGATAATGAAAAAGATTTCCTGTTCATTGCAAGAAATAAAAATCACATAGCGCGAAAACTACATATTGATTTATTAGGAAGTAATAACTTAACTGGTACGTCTTATATGTTTACTCTTCCATTTTTCCTTGAAGACCATTTGTCGATTACCCACTTCCTTTAATGTGCAATAATGGAGTCCAGCTTTAAAAAATGTCACATAACCATCTCGTGTACAATGTAATTTTAGATGAATAGGTACAGGGTCTTTGATTATATTTACGTGGCTTCTGGAGTCTTTGTTTTTGAAGATAGAAAAAAATGTTTTATATAAAAATTGTAGTTTTTCTTTTATGTTATCTTTTGAAATTATCATTACAAAAATAGCGCTTTTGAAAAATGGGAAAATATAGGTAATTTCAATTTTTTAAAATGGAACACCCTGTATATTATGCGTCACAATGAAAGATCTTTCTTTTCTGATTTCAAATATATATATATATTGATGCTATTTGGGTGAACCATTTTTGAGATATTTTACCTTAAACTATAAATAAGTTGCAAATAAATTTCATATTTTGTATCAAGAAAGCCATGGAAACAATAAAATTGTTATGTTGTATGTTTGATAAATTTGACGTCTCGATATTTTTGAAGTTCATCATTTTAACTATTAAGAATAATTATAAAGATTAACTTTATAACTATCTATTTCCGCTTCTGTTGAT
Source organism: Polydrusus pterygomalis (assembly GCA_963969555.1). Classification (NCBI taxonomy): domain Eukaryota; kingdom Metazoa; phylum Arthropoda; class Insecta; order Coleoptera; family Curculionidae; genus Polydrusus; species Polydrusus pterygomalis. The sequence goes on along the minus strand of OZ018381.1, from coordinate 41,020,636 downwards.
TCAAAAATGAAGGGAAACTTGTTAAAATGTGTCCAAAATCAAGGAGGATATGTAGAAAATACCTAAGTTATAAATTTATAAAACAAAACAATTTTATTGTTTCCATGGCTTTCTTGATACAAAATATGAAATTTATTTGCAATTTATTTATAGTTTAAGCTAAAATATCTCAAAAATGGTTCACCCAAATAGCACCAATATACCGGGTGACAACGATATTACTGACCAGCTTGTCACGTCCTTATAAAATAAAATATTATTTCGAAATTTTGGTAGGTTCTATGGTTGCACTGTGCGCACATTTTCGGTATTCAAACGCCTGACTGTCACTTCCGGTTGAACCGGAAGTACACTTAACTTTGTTATTTCAAATAAAACACCCTGTATATTTTTAACAATATGCATTCTACAAGGAATTCTAAGTATAAAACATGTATCATATCCTATACCTATCTATGACAGGTTAAGAGAAAATGGCGTTGGAAAATATAAAATTAGCCACACACTTTATTGATTTTACAAAAAACAAATGAATATGCACAAAATTTTATATTCTTTTCTAACTTCTTTTTAGGTATTCTGTATGAATAAGTCACAATTATTTCACTTCCGGTTCAACCGGAAGTGCTGCAAAATTTGACTTTCAAACATAGATTTCTCCAATATTTTTAATGGCACGCCCCCTTTTAAATATAATTTTCAAAATTATCTTATTGTTCTAAATATTTTTTATTAATGCTTCCCTAGGTCTAAACTCATTCGTTTTTAAGATATACGGAATTAACGGTTTAGTTACATTATCCAACAAACAAAATTGACGTTAATTTATTCATAGTTTCATCTAAGGTAGCTATGGATCCCACAGATCTGTTTACTAATTTCATATGTTTTACGAAGCTATCGCCATGTTATTTTTTAATTTCATCCTTTCATTATTATTACAAGTGACTTATTACTAAGAAAAGTTAAAAATATGCCTTATTTTAAGCGTGAACATCAAATTGACATGCTGCTAATCTACGGAGAGACTAGAAAAAACCGCAGAGAGGCAAAATTTCTGTATATGCAAAGATTTCCCGAACGCGAGCACCCGAGCGATACGTATTTTCCATGGGTAAAACATCATTTAAAGCACGAGAATGAAAATCAAAACGAAAATGGTTTTATTATTAGTGAGGAGGCAGAAACAAATATACTGGCTTATGTTGAAGCTGACCCGACAGCATCGACGAGGCAAATTGAGAATGATATTGGCATCAATAGGGAAAGTGCTAGAAAAATATTGAAAAAACATGGCTATAAATCCTTCAAATATCAAATCCATCATCATATTTATGAGGGCGATTACATTCGAAGGTTGGAATTTTGCAACTGGTATCTTGAAGAGGAGCAGCAACAGCCACTTTTAAGCTTAAACATTTTATTTTCTGACGAATCCCGTTTTACCAACTTGGGGATGTTCAACAGAAATAATACCAGGTATTGGGCTACTGAAAATAATTTTCTAGTTAGGGAGGGGGCGTTTCAGAAAAGATTTGGCATTAACGTATGGCCAGGCGTTATAGGAACACGTATAATAGGTCCTATATTTTTTGAACAACATTTAACCGCTGTCCAATACCTGGCTTTTCTTCAGAACCACATCGAAAATATTCTAGAAAATTTACCTGTTAGGCAATACGCACAAATATTTTATCAACAAGACGGCGCTCCAGCACATAATGCTAGAATAGTGACAGCTTATTTAAATGCGACTTTTGGAAATCGTTGGATGGGTACTAATGGCCCAGTAAGGTGGCCGGCAAGGTCCCCTGACCTAACACCACTTGATTTTTTTTACTGGGGCCACATAAAGGAGAAGGTGTATAGAACAAAACCTCAGAACCTCCAAGACCTAAGAGACCGAATAATTCAAGCAGTAAACAATATTACACCAATTCAAATGAACAATGTTATTCGAGAATTCAAAGAAAAAATTAATTTGTGTCGAGAAGAGAACGGCAATCGTTTTGAGAATTTCATTTATGGTCCATTTATTTGTAATTAGTTTGTATTTTTAGATATTATTATTAATTATAATTCTAGTTTAAGTTAGTTAAAGTTTCGTAATAAACCTTAATTTTGAAATGCTTATATCTTAAAAACGAATGAGTTTAGACCTAGGGAAGCATTAATAAAAAATATTTAGAACAATAAGATAATTTTGAAAATTATATTTAAAAGGGGGCGTGCCATTAAAAATATTGGAGAAATCTATGTTTGAAAGTCAAATTTTGAAGCACTTCCGGTTGAACCGGAAGTGAAATAATTGTGACTTATTCATACAGAGTACCTAAAAAGAAGTTAAAAAAGAATATAAAATTTTGTGCATATTCATTTGTTTTTTGTAAAATCAATAAAGTGTGTGGCTAATTTTATATTTTCCAACGCCATTTTCTCTTAGCCTGTCATAGATAGGTATAGGATATGATACATGTTTTATGCTTAGAATTCCTTGTAGAATGCATATTGTTAAAAATATATAGGGTGTTCTATTTGAAATAACAAAGTTAAGTGTACTTCCGGTTCAACCGGAAGTGACAGTCAGGCGTTTGAATACCGAAATTGTGCGCACAGTGCAACCATAGAACCTATCAAAATTTCGAAATAATATTTTCTTTTATAAGGACGTGACAAGCTGGTCAGTAATATCGTTGTCACCCGGTATATATATATATTTAAAATCAGAAAAAAAAAAGATCTTTCATTGTAACGCATAATATACAGGGTGTTCCATTTAAAAAAAATTGAAATTGCCTATATTGTCCCATTTTTCAAAAGCGATATTTTTTTAATGATAATTTTAAAAGATAACATAAAAGACAAACTACAATTTTTATATAAAATATTTTTTTCTATCTTCAAAAACAAAGACTCCAGAAGCCACGTAAATATAATCAAAGACCCTGTACATTGTAATGTTACGCTTAAAACATTGTAAAATTACATGTTACACTGTATTTTTATGGATCTATACAGGGTGTCCGGGAAAAGGTGGAAAATCACCCGGATATGAAAAAAATACGTGAAAAGGATACTACAAGTTCATATAAACTTCTTTCGTATCGGCCTCCTCTTCGGAGATATGGGCTCCCAAAGGGCTCCCATGGAATTAAGTTTTTGACACATAATTATTAAACCAACAGGTATATTTTAATTTTTTTTTTTCATATAATGTATGCCAGGTAAGACCCTTTAAGTTACTATCCCAGAAAGTGTTGCGAATTACTCACAGCTGCAGGTACGGACCAGCTGTGACACTAATATGCCCATTTTTTTTACACCCTGTATGATAAAAAGTTTGGACAATGTTTTTTACATACCTTTAACTATTGACTAAAAATTAAGTAGGTTCGATTATTTTATTGGATAGAAATTCTATGAAACTGCAATAAAAATATAGGTCACTATTTAAAAATATATTCCTGATGATGGTAGCCGAAAGACGAAACGCCAGTTTTAAGATGCGATAGCAACATATTGTAAACATAAAAGGTGGCAATGGAAATGTAAAATTAAGTTTTTGCCATATAAAGTAAGTTTTTTAATTTAATTGGAAGTTTAAGAATTTTCGGTTTTTTCCTAATATCTTCGTAAGTCCTTCTAGGAGTTTTCCAGTTTTTTTTTTCACGGGCTGATAGCCATGTCGAAATTGCGCAACTTTAAACGTCGAATTTGTAAGTAAGTTGCAACCCTGTATAAAATATACATATCGGAATCTGTGGTTTAAATCGATTTAATCGTTGTGACAAGATTCTACCGAAATAATCAGAATCACTGTATTCCCTTGTTCTATTTCGAGATTATTACATTATTTTCTCTCGATATACTTACCAATTTGATCAAATTTTTTGTGCTTTACCAATTCTTTGTCCTCGACGATTTTCAAATTCGATTATTTCATTTGTTCTTTTGATCGGTTTATTGCGATTGTGGGTATTATGTAGGTCAGTGGCGCACCCAGGGGGGGGGCAAGGGGGCCTTGGCCCCCCCAAAACCCCCAATGAAATGAAAAATTATGAAAGTGGATAAGTATTTTAAAAAATCAATTTTCTTAGATTTACCTCACGGGCCTCGTTTCAGGGGGGGCCAGGTGGGGCATTTGCCCCCCCCCCCCCCCCCTCCCCTTTGGAAGTTGACTTATTGACAAAAGTTGACTTATTAAGGTTTAATATGGTTTGATTGAAAGTATGAATTTATTATTTCGAGTTTTCCTTTATATTTTTGTTATTATTTTGGGGTAGTAAAGACTTATTTTAATAAAAATAAATAGTTTTAATGCCAAAACGGCTATGAATGTTTGAGAAACAATTTTAGCTCATTAAGTATTGAGCAAAAAATTGAAATTAAAATTAAGGGAAGACCTAAACTCTGGAAATTAACTTGATACATACCACAAAGTGTAAATCTAGGGACTTTATTGTTATTAATAAGTTTGCTGCAAATAAAAACAGTTGAATGAACTTTACTTTTAAACAATGTACCCACTAATGAAAAATAAATTAGAGATTTTATTTTTTATCTTATTTCATTTTCAATAGAATAAGAAGGTAATCATAAATTTTTAAAATATTTACTATAATAATTATTGACCAAATTTGGGCGTGGTCTTAAAAAAATTTCGCCTGCGGCGCATTTCGCCTACAGCAGGCTTTTAGTACACCCCCCAAGTCACAAGCCGCCAATGCCCCCCCCCCCCCCCAAGAAACCGTTTAACGACTCCCATGACTAGGCTATTGCGATCTTCCCTGCAAGAGTACCTGTTAAAAAAGCTCCAAAGTTCTACAAAACTGCGTAACTTAAAAGTTTATTAAAAAATTTGCTTCCAGCACTGGTTGGCGGGCCCCCTCTAACATAAAATCCTGGGTGCGCCGCTGATGTAGGTAAATCAACCTGAAAGCTTTTAAAAAATATTCTGTGGTTATGGTACGGTGATATCCGAAATCCAAATAAATATACCTACATATACTACCAGACAGTGGTGGATGAAGGATATCGTAGACCACACAGCACCATGAGCCATAAATATTATCTGTTGTTGACCTGTTACATGACACTTGATACATACCTACACTTTTTTAAAAACTATAAAAAAGACTAACATTTTTTTAATCTTAATTAGGTTGTGTTTTCCCAAGAAAAATTTAATTGATGTAAAATTTGCCACACTTTTTTTCTCCCTGCGTTGGTTACAGTCTTCTTTTACAGCTACGGCATTTAAAATGTTATCTAATGTTGGGATCTCCGTATTGAAATAGAAATTATACACTTTTCTTCTTGTGATACTTTTCACATGTTCATCAATTTGTATAGGGGCTACAGTTCCAGATTGTCTTTCCCTAACAAGCCTATAGATTATTGATTCACTAACTCCCGTCATATCAGCACATGCTGATATATACTATACCTACTAGGTTTCTGACAGTACTAGATGGTGTTTGGTGCACAAGTGCATCGTGTACATTTAAAACTATTGTCTTTGCTTTTAAGTCAAGCATACCTTTACAAAACACTGGGGAATAATTACACTGGCCGACAAAAAAACATTTTTTTGTTGTAACACAAAGCTAAATAGCATATTGTGGTAGAATGGACCTATCCAAATACTTAAATGAGAAAAAAAAAGTTGTAACACGTAACGTTTTCTTGTTACATTAATAGTACCACATTTTTACAATATTATTTAATATGTATTGAAATAATAATTTAAGAATTTTCTAACTGTGTATATCAACTATATTTAAATTTTTACACCTACTAAACATACCTTACATCTAAGAAAAACACAAACATTAAAAATATACACACTAATTAAATTTTATTTTTTCCTTTTATGAGGGGTCATATCTTCTCTTTTCATAAACCAACAGGAATCACCCATCATGGCTGGATCCCATCGTCCTTGATAGCGAATTTCCATTGTCCTGATATCCTGGTGGAACCTTTCACCCTGCTCGTCACTGACAGCTCCCAAATTTTCAGAAAAAAATGACAGATGGGAATGGAGGAAGTGAATTTTTAATGACATTCGGGCACCAAGCGATTTGTAGGAATCTAAAAGTTCATCAACTAACTGTTAATAGTTTGCATCCATATTGTTGCCCAAAAATCCCCTTACTATACTAACAAATGAGTTCCATGCTCTGAGTTCCTGCCTAGTAAGCTTCTCTGTAAAGTTGACATCGTCCAGCAATTTTCTGATTTGTGGCCCAATAAAAATGCCTTCCTTTAATTTGGCATCACTTAACTGGGGAAAGACTTGTCTTAGGTATTTGAATCCATCACCGTCTTTATTCATAGCTTTCACAAAGTTTTTCATCAGCCCAAGTTTAATGTGAAGAGGAGGCAGAAGGACTTTTTTGGGGTCTACAAGAGGTGCAAACTTAACATTTTGAGATCCCGGGTGAAATTCACTTCATTGTGGCCAATCTTTTATTACATAATGCTGATCTACTGCACGACTGTCCCACAAACAAAGAAAACAGCAATATTTTGTAAATTCTCCGTAAAGTCCTACTAAAATTCCTACAGTTCAGGTAATTTTTCTGTTATAAAATGCATGCATTTTTAACCCCCCTAATTAAATTGACTACCAGCTAATGTAAAATGGTCTTATTAAGCTATTGAAAAATGGTATGTATTGGGGCTTTCCCAATATTTTTTCTAATATTAGAAGGGTATTTCCATTTTAAAAATAAAGAGCTGACCTGTGTTAGAAAAATCTTGTCGGCCAGTGATTCGCCATTTTTGTATTATTTTTATAATATACACACAAGCTTTCGATAACACGTTAAAAATAAAACTAAACTACCTGACTTAAAGTTGGAAATATTCTATTACCAAAGTCACCTACCTGTATACCTATGCAATAATAGATAATTTAATTACTTAAGATCAGGTACCTGTTATTGTTACGCTTATGGCTTATTAAGGTTTTACGACTCATGACCCTCAGCTATGCTTCCAGGTTTTAAGAAATATACTTTAAATATGTTTATATGCTCAAATGGTCCTCTTTTAATGCCTGGCGGCCATAAAATTCAGTATTTACATTAATATTTTGCTACGCAGAGAATCGATTGCCTGCCCCTAAAATTGCCATATTCAACATACTTCTTCTAAATTTAGACCGACATTTTTATAAGGGAGGTGGGCGGTAAGAAGCTAGTTTATTATACAATAGATAATTGTATGTAGTAAATGTAAATAGTTTATTAGGGCTTTCATTTCCGAAACAACGAGTTCAATTAGTTTAAAAATAATATTTTTTGCAGTTTAAATAAACGCTTTAGTAAAATTCTTATGTTCAACTTTTGAAACCTCCATGCAGTTAAAAAAAAACGTTTTTCCTAAAAAATAGGTATTAATTTCGATAAAATGGTTTTTCCTTTCGTGATCAGTATTATAGACCAGTGCTGAAGCCTTTGAAAATAGTAAAAAGTGAAAAAAAATAATAGTAGGATGAAACCCATTGGAAAAGGAAGAGAATAGAACAAAAATGAAAGGAAAAATAAATTACGGGCGATCCGAGGTCGGGGGGGGGGGGGGGGGGTTTAAGGGTAGAAAATGATTTATCTCGATTTCCGGTAAAGCTACAAGTCCTATGGAAAAACGTTAAATTGCAAAGTTGTAGGTAATAAAAAGATCTATAACTTTTGTATTAACACTTTTTTCATATAACCTCAACATGTATGTGAAAAATTCAAATAACCAAGTTTTTGGTTTTTTATTTTTATCTTTTACAAAAAAATTTTTTTATTCACGATATTTGGTGAAAACTTACCTTTTCATGTCCTAAACACACTGTAATTTTTTTAATTTAAAATATTTATTTTTTAACCTTACTTTGACTTAATATCGAAAAAACACCCTAATTTTCAATCGAAAATTCTCACGTCAAAATATCTGCTTTTTTAAAAAGTCGGTGGGCTTTTTGTTCGTTGAAATCTCTACTTTCTGATAGTGTTAAAAAAAATACTTTACTATGGTAAATGTTCGCAAAAAAATTCAAAGAAACGAAAAAAACTCGAATCCGAAATTTTTTTTTTAGATCAATATGTACAATTTAGAGCTATTTATTAAAATTTATACTTTAATTACTCGAAAATCGTAAGATTCCATGTTACATTGATAAAAAAAAGTATAAATTTTAATAAATAGCTTAAAATTGTACATATTGATCTAAAAAAAAAATTCGGATTCGAGTTTTTTTCGTTTCTTTGCATTTTTTGAGAACATTTACCATAGTAATGTATATATTTTTTAACACTATCAGAAAGTAGATATTTCAACGAACGAAAAGCCCACCGACTTTTTTAAAAAAGCAGATATTTTGACGTGAGAATTTTCGATTGAAAATTAAGGTGTTTTTTCGATATTAAGTCAAAATAAGGTTAAAAAACAAATATTTTAAATCAAAAAAATTACAGTGTGTTAAGGACATGAAAAGGTAAGTTTTCACCAAATTTCGTGGATAAAATTTTTTTTGTAAAAGATAAAAATAAAAAACCAAAAACTTGGTTATTTGAATTTTACACATACATTTTGAGGTTATATGAAAAAAGTGTAAATACAAAAGTTGTAGATCTTTTTATAACCTACAACTTTGCAATTCAACGTTTTTCCATAGGACTTGTAGTTTTACCGAAAATCGAGATAAATCATTTTCTACCCTTAAACCCCTCCCCCCCCCTCCCCCCCTTCCTGACCTCAGATCGCCCGTAATTTATTTTTCCTTTTATTTTTGTTCTATTCTCTTCCTTTTCCAATGGGTTTCATCCTACTATTATTTTTTTTTGTTTCAAAAATTATCGACCCTGGTCTATTAGTGTAAAATAGGACTGTAAGATTTATTATTTTAAAAAGGGAAAGAAATAACACACTTTAAGTCTTCCTCCACTGGTATATTAAAATAAGTTTTAAGGTTTATTGAAGGGTAAATTAGAAGAATAATAATTCTTCTCCTCACATTTACGTTACTAGTTCACTAATATGGGACTTTTCAACTACTCCTCATTTAATTATAAATAAACTTTTTACAACTTCACTATTCCAATTTGAAATATTCTTCTCTCCTCACACCTATGGTGTTGTCTCACCATTATGACACTTAGCTTACTGCTATGATATATACCTTTATAACTTATTAATATTTCACTAATGACCTCTGGTTAGGTCTATCATTTCGTTGGAAGTTTTTCCAAATACTTTGCTTGTTTTTTCCATCATCTCGTGGCTCCGTTAGGACTGTTTGCACCTAGTGTATTTCTTAAATTCCTTATTCTATTCTCCTGATGATGAATGTACAGGGTGTCCCAGAATATGTGGGCAATCTCCCGGATTCGGATAGAATATGAAAAAATAATATGACAAGTTCCCATAAAAAAATTTCCTACAGGCCCTCCCTACTAAGATATAAGCCCCTGAAGGACGCCTCTGGAAATCGGTTTATCTTGAATAATTCTTAAAGTACTTGGTGTAATTTAATAATTTTTTAGTATGATGGTTGCTAGGTAAGTCTCCTCAAAATGAACCATTTTAATTTTATTCGGCTTATTTAGTTTTCCAGGGACGGACTAGCTGAAACAGAATAATGCTTATTTTTTTTACACCCTGTATGATAGAGGCATATCAATAATACTATTGAACAGTTGAAACCTTAAACGAAAAAAAAGGTACTCTTCATCGACATCGATAAAGTGAACCATTTACGAGAAAAAAAATGTTGTTCCATATGCCTTTTTTTTATAAAATATTCGATAAATACCTTATTTTGTTGATATGGTTTAGTTGATATGTACCAGTTAAAATAAACAATAATTACTGAAGTGTCAGTTGGAAATTGAGTGTGTTTAAATTTTTGATCTTATTTCTTCTGCTTCCTTTTGGTATGGAATTTACGTTTGAGGAATATGCCGACATACATTTAATGCATGGGCTTGCATCATGTAATGTCTTAGAAGCCCGAAGGCTTTATGAAGAACGATTTCCGAACAGAAGAATTCCTAACAGAAAAACCTTTGAAAGAGTAGATCGTCGTTTAAGAGGTAAAAACTAAGTTGTTTTATTTTTAATTTGTACTTATCGGATGATAAAGATTTGATTTAAAGTATTTAGGTCGTAAATAATTTTAGGGAAGTTTGACAAAGCCAGTCACAATTGTGGAAATCAAAACCATCGCGTTGATGGTCTTGAAGAAAACATCCTTAATGCCGTAGAAGTAGATCCTGCTGCAAGTGTTCGAAAATTGGCTGCCGAATTTGATTGTTCAAAATCAATGGTCTTTAGAATCCTTAGAGAGCATCAGTTACAGTCATACCACCTTCAAAAAGTCCACGCGCTTCTTCCTGAAGACTTTCCGCGAAGGATGGAATTTTGAAACTAGGTTTTAGATCGGCACAGAAACGATGTAAATTTCATTGGTTCAGTTCTCTTCACGGACGAAGCTGGGTTTTCCGGCATCATAAATTCTGATAATAAAATAAATTCTGATAATTTACATTTATGGGCAGAGGAAAATCCACATGCTTCTATTGTAACGCATCATCAGCACCAATTTGAACCCATCAACGTGTGGGCCGGAATTATCAGACAACACTTAATTGGACCATTTGTATTGCCAAGAAGGTTAAATGGCGAAAGCTATTTGGAATTTCTTCAAAACAATCTGCCAGAACTTTTAGAAGATCTACCTCTGCAACTACGACATATTATATGGTTCATGCATAATGGGGCTCCGCCACATTTTAGTTTAGTAGATCGAGAACACCTAAACAGGCTCTTCGAAAACCAATGGATAGAAAGGGGAGGACCAGTGGCTTGGCCTTCTCGATCACCAGACCTAAATCCATTAGATTTTTTTTTGTGGGGCTATCTAAAATGTTTAGTATACGCCAATCCAATACAAAATCGGGAACACTTATTGGAACTGATTAACTTCCATTGTCGCGAAATAAGGAATAATGTTGGCGCATTGTGGAGGATCCAACAATCTACAATTGAAATATGTAGGGAATGCATTGCAGTAGAAGAAGCTCATGTTGAACCGACGTACAAAATGAATCAGTAAAAATATGGCATTTATCGAATATTTTATAAAAAAGGCATATGGAACAAAAAAATTTTTCTCGTAAACGGTTTACTTTATCGACGTCGATGAAGAGTACCTTTTTTTAGTTTAAGGTTTCAGCTGTTCAATAGTATTATTGATATGCCTCTATCGTACAGGGTGTAAAAAAAAATAAGCATTATTCTGTTAAAGCTAGTCCGTCCCTGGAAAACTAAATAAGCCGAATAAAATTAAAATGGTTCATTTTGAGGAGACTTACCTAGCAACCATCATACTGAAAAATTATTAAATTACACCAACTACTTTAAGAATTATTCAAGATAAACCGATTTCCAGAGGCGTCCTTCAGGGGCTTATATCTCAGTAGGGAGGGCCTGTAAGAAATTTTTTTTATGGGAACTTGTCATATTATTTTTTCATATTCTATCCGAATCCGGGAGATTGCCCACATATTCTGGGACCCCCTGTATATGCATTCGAAACATGTAGAGAATTTACCATTCAATAAACCTTAAAACTTATTTTAATATATCAGTGGATGATGACTTTAACTGTCTTATTTCTTTCCCTTTTTAAACATACACTTCACTTAAAGTATGGACTATTTCTTCAAGTTTACTATTTTTGTTTATTTTGAATATAAACCCCAAATTTTATTGGCCTGTATCAAAGTTCTTAAATATTCAAGACGGTCTTAGGCTTCCCGTCAAGAATTTCTTTCTTACATACGCACTTCTAATAATGCCACCCCTTATTTCCTTGCAGGGGCCCAAATTCCCGTCGGCATAGCAGTAGCCAGACAAAGGGTGCATCACGAACTGGTGGCGTCCCCTTCGTTACCTCCTGCGGGCCTTCTTGCTACGGTGAATACGGGGGGAGGTGCGCAGATTAAAGAAATTGGTAAGAATGGAATGTAACTTAAGTGAAGCATAGCATAGCGGTATAGTCCGTATCTCTATTGTAGGAATTGCAGGAGTATTAATATTTAATGAGAAATATCAAATTAAATAGGTATATCTTTCTTATCTTTGGGAAAGAGAGAAAAAACTAAAACTTTCGCCACAAAATTTAATAGAATAAAAATTCTTCAGGGGTCTCTACATGTTTCGAACGTAGAAACGTTTATCACCAGGAGACAGAAAATCTATTTAGGTAATGCTGATGGTTTTACCAGGAGAGAAAATGGTATAAAACCTTAATGGAGCTTTTATGGAATTAAAAAAGTGGTGTAGAAGAGACATAATATGAAGAAAATTAATAAAGGTTAAACCATACTAAGTATGTGAAAAAGTTATTAAAGGTGGTCTAAACCAACCAAATAAACTGGCGAAAAAGAAAAAGGCCTTCTAAAAAGATGGTGCCGAGGATTTTTTAAAATTAATTGTAAAAATTTTAAAACATGTCTGTAAGACAAATACAAACGTAAAATTTGTCGAAGGAAGGTATGTGAAGATATCATAATGAAGATATTGTAGAAAATGGTTTGTGGGATACTGAGAGTTAACCCCAGATTTATCATATAAAATTCTTGAAAATAAGGTATAATGCTTGGTGAAAATATATGGTTTCAACAAAACCCTCTAGGATGTTTTGAGTGAACAAACTCAGATCCGACGCTCACCACTGCAAAATGGCCTATCTCAACCGTTCGCAAGTTTGAGACTAAAGGTACCATAATAATTGGTAGAGCACAAGAAAATAATGCAGATTCAGAACTTTTGCTTCATGGAAGTAGATAATGAAAAGATGATGGTGATGATGGAAAGGGTAAATATAGGAAAATTCTCACTGAATGTTTGTTGGTGAATGCACCAATGTCCAAAACGTTTTCAATAGACGCACAATAGGATTAAATTATAGCATAAATTGTCCAGTTGGGTCTCCTAATCTGTCACCAAACGACTTTAATCTATGGGGTCACGTTATAATATGCAATATAAAAATGTGCTTTATCAATATTTGGATGTACAGATTTTAATTTCTGGGGTATCAATTGAATAATGTAAGAACTGAAATTCGGGACCGTTTAGGATGATTGCTTAGCAGTAGACGGAGGACTGTTTGATCATCTGATTAAATAACATTAAGTTTCCAGTTTAATTAGTTTTGGTATAGACACTTGGTACTTTTTAAACAAGTGTTATTTTTCCACTTATCTCCCAATGTTAAAATAAATAAAGTACTGAACACGCAACTTAAGCGTGATACTATACCTACTCACCAAACGACTATATCGAAATTTTTTAAAAGGAAAAGCTGCAGAATTACTTTGGCAGAAGCTGTTAACTTGTCAATTTTCTTCAAGGCATGATTTTGTTTTATCAGTTTTGCTGGTCACAGGCTACTTGATGCATTTAAATATAAATTTATTCTATTTTAGGAAAGTTCCAAGTTAACTTTTTAAAGTTTTTTAAGGGCAACTTTTCTAAAACCTAATAGTGTGTGGTATCAAAATAATCGTAATAAAATCCTCCTTTTTAATAACCCGACGAGCCACCATGTTGCCGTTTAAAAAAATTAGTTAAGTATACAACTTTAACGATTAAATTTTACACAGCAGATAGCATTAGACCAAAATGGTAAAATTGTATTTTTCCCGAAATTAAAGAACTAAAATAAGTGGTTTAAAGGCATTCATAGCCCTCTATATAAAAAAAGAAATTTGGAAAAAAAATATTTTCTTGGTGACAAAAAGTGACAAGTGACACATCGTTGTATTTAGAATGTCATATGTAGTAAAAAAAAAAGGAAAAATATACCAGGTGTTCCATTTAAAAATCGAAAGTTTATGTCACTTCCGGTTAAACTGGAAGTTCCATAATGTTGAGTCACCTGTCAAAAAATGCAGTTTTATGTCGTATACAAATCCCCCGATTTTATTCCATTATCTTGAAAAACAAAAAAAGTTGAGAGGCGAACAACCTTCCGTGGACACCCGGTATGTATAGGGCATGATTTATGGAAAATGTCTAGAAGTGATTGTAGAATATAAAAACAAACAATTTGTTTTATTAAAAAAGTTAATACACGTTGCATTTTTATATATTTTTGACAGGTCCGAGGTGGTCGGTATTCTATATAAAATGCTGATCCGCGTTTCTTTATCCTAACCCTGTATATCGGTTCGATCTACCTATCTCCATTTACTTTAATTAACCCATAGGTAACGAATAAAATATCAACCACGACATCCTCTGTCGGAAATTGTACTGCAACGATAGAGCTTTAAGTATCTTCTTTTATCTCTAATTTCTTGAGTCTGAAGGGCAGCACTGCCAAAATATGAGTCATGATGTGTTATTTTAGATTATGCCTATCGTTAGAGGGGAGATATCATAAGGGTGAATTATACCTACCTACGATACGAGGGGAATACTAAATTCCGAGATAAATATAATATTACTAAATTGGTCGAAAGTGAATAAAATAAAATTAAATGTTTCAAATGTAGATATCTGTTATGGGTAATAATTCAAATTGTCAAAATATAAATGTTGCGATTGATGGTGAAAAATTATAATTAGTAAATAGTTTTAATTATTTAGGGATAATTATTGATTCAAAATTAACGTTTTTTAATTTTTGTGACAGTAGAGAGATTTTGGAACGCTTAAAATAACAACAGTAAAACACAGTGTTATGGTCAATTTTATTAACGATAACGATTACGGTGACAATTACAAGAATAGATTTTGAACGTCTTAAAAATAAATAATTTGACAGATGCAAACATAACCTTTTTTTATTTCTAAACAATTCATTTTTAAACAATCAAAGTCATGACATGAGTCAATCAACAATGGAAAAGGACGAAAAGGTACAAAAATAAATAAGAATAACCATAACGATAGCCTTCCTTATATCTCCGTAATTAACGAAGCTCGTTATCGTTAATAAAGGAATTGCTGCCTCGTTTTAGTACTGCGCATGCTCAGAATAAGGATAACGATAACGATAGGCTAAAATAACAGTTCCAAAATCTCTCTACTATCATGATAATATTCTAACTAAAATATGAATTATTTTCTAAACAATAATTAAATTATTTTATCATGTTACGATGTACAGTTGACGACTTATAAATTCGTACACTCCACCCATACATAACTCAATTACATTCAACAAAATTGGGTAAAACGGGTTTCTCACCTTGTTGCTTATACCTGGATACAACACGAGCTATTATACCTATACATAGCTGTAAATTATTTTTTTCGGCAACAGTCCGGGAAGTACCCACTTCCCGGACGCTTTTCCTTTGCGAAAGTAGCATTTCTCCGGCCTAGTCCGGGAAGTACGTGCCTCTTCCCGGACTAGGCCGGGAAGAATCACATCAATATTAGCAAATGCTCGAATTTTAATATAAATATTAATATAAATAAGAATTAGAATGTTTCTGTTAGTATATACCTATCTTCTGTTCGAATTTCAATATTTAATACAAATAAGAATTAAAATGTTCGAAATTTTGTTCTACAAAGAAATATAATAAATAAAAGTGTCTCATTGATTTGTTATTCTACACGGTTGCCGAAAAAATAGTGTACGCAACACTTGCGAAAAAAGTTTTTTTGGACTCGCAGACTTCCAGGACTCGCCTACTGCTCGTCCTAGAATTTTGTCGACTCGTCCAAAAATAACGGACTTGTAACGTAAATTACTATATTTACGATTTTTTACCATATGTAATAATGGTTATTTCTAAATATTTTTGTGTTTAAATTACAGCCGCGAAATAAGAAAATTATAAAATAATACCAGGAAAACTACAAAAGTATAAAGCCAAAAAGGGTAAATTTATTAACAAACAACAAACAAAATACTAATATTTAATTGCTGCGCCATTGGATTCTAACACTAATCGTAATCTTCTTGGCATTGACAAAATAATACTTCTAGTGTAATCCGGAGTTAGCCCTTCCCAAATTTCTTCTATTTTATCAAATAACTCTATTTCATTCTGTGGTTAAAAATTTATTTTGTACATTTTTTTTACCATCAATCCCCAAACATTTTCAATTGGATTTAAATCAGGACTTCTTGAGCACCAAGGCAGACATGTTACGTTGTTTTATCTAAACCAGTTTCCTATATTTCTTGCAGTATGCATACGCACAGGGCAGTTATCCTGCTAAAATATTAAGTTATTTCCTTCAAAACCTAACGCGGCAGAAGGAAAAAAAACATTTTCCAAAATCTGAAGATATATATTGCTGTTTAGTGTTCCACCATCCACCAATATTCCAGCGTACACCTGCACCGTAAACACTTATTCATTCCTATACGTTAACGGAGAAACTTCCATTGGTTTGCTTTTTTTGAGTATACTTCTCATCATATCGGAAATTTGGTGGTCTATATTCTCGAATGCTTCCATTATATGCAGACTGAAAAGTTTTCTCATGGCAAAAGATAACATTTTGCCAAAATGTTGCATAGCAAACCCAATTCTATGTCCCTTATCACTATTTTTGAAAAACGGCTTGAATGCAGCTGCTCGATTTCTTAATTCGGAACATTGTCTTACGCGGCGTTGCGCAGTTCTAGATGTTGTTATGTGCATAGCGGATACTGCAGTTGTAAACGGATATTGCCTTAAATACTCCTCCAAATTTCGGTCTTCTTCATTTGATGAATTTCTATTATTTAAACCGGACCCAACAGATCTTTCAAGTGTTTGATGATAGCGCCATTTTTTTACAATTCCTTGAACAGTACTTCTAGGTACTGTAAAATGATCAGCTATTTAAAATTATATAAAAATATACATTTTTTATTAATATATTCAAAATTACAATACTTAGCTTCTGCATGGGGATCTGCTTGTTTATCAAACTTAAAACCATTACAAGAATTGCAAAATATAGTTATTAAATGTATACACAAATTACCACATTTAGAACCAACTGTTAGTCTATATAGACCGAAAGGTTATTTACACGTTCAAAATATTTATAAATTAAAAATTTGTATTCTAATTCACTCTATTATTTTAAAAGAAAAAAATCAAACATAACACTTCAGGAGAATAAGACATTACATGATCATAACACCAGACGTTGTATAAATTATCAAACTATACCAGCAAAAAGTAATTTCGGAAAAAAATCGCTTTTATATGACGGAATAATAAAATATAAAAATCTCTGATAAAAATCTTCCAAAAAATATCAGAATAATTAAAAAATTGGCAACTTTTAAAAAACAATTAAAGAGATATTTACTAAATTAAATTATTTATACTATTTTTTTAAATTAATTTTATTAATGAATTAAATTGGATTAACTTCCATTATTTTTTATTGTCATTTTTTTTAATGGTTATTATTTTCTATATTATGTTGTCACTTTCCATGTAATGAACTGTAAAAGTTAGTTTGGAATAAAGACATTTTGAAAGTCAAATGAATGGGAATTCTACGCGAGTGTTTTTTTTAGTATTGAAAATACTACTGGGTGCGTATATACGAGTATATCTCATGAAAAATGAACGCGACATGCGACATGCACATAAATAACATGGCGGTGAAGTCTAAACAAACATCCGAGCAGCACTGGATCGATTACATCATCTGCTGAGTATTAAAATTGTTTTGTTTTGGGTTTCGGCATTTATTATTATATTTGTTTATATTAAGATAATATGGCCGGGAGAGAGAACAGTAGAAGTCTGAGAACAGTTAGTAGATAGTTATTAATGATACTAGTTCGATGAACACTATAATGAAACGTGTGCAACTTTAAAGTTAAACCACGAGGCGTTAGCCGAGTGGTTCAATTGCACAAGTGGCATTAACAAAGTTCATATTATTATTTATTTTAATTTCCCAACCAACTTTACAAGTTTATTACAGGAAAATTTCTAAGTAAAAAAAAAAAATTTAATTAATTAAGATTAAGAGTCAAAATTATACAATAATTATAGTATCATATATAACAACAAAAAAAAAAAGAAAGAAAACAATAATATGTTATATTTTTAATAAATGTTTTTTAAATAAATATTTGAACTTTTTATATTGATTGTATTTTTAATTTGTTTTGGAATATTATTATAAATTTTTATACCATCATGAAGAATTGATTTTTTTCCAAAATTACTTTTTATTTTTACAGTTTTTAAATTTTTATTTTTTCTTGTATTGTGTTCATGAATTTTTGTGCTATCATATCATTCAAAATTTAATCTACGACAGTGCAAATAGATTTTATTCGTCTAAATTTCATTGATATCATGGTAACCGCATTTTTGATTGTTTTAATTTCGATAAAATTGTAAAAAAATAAACAGTGAATGTCGCTGAAACAAAGCGAAATAGCGCGGCGGTCTTGGCGTATTACACAGAAAGTCGTGGGAGAATGGATATACCAATCCAAAACATTTCATAGCCGACTTAAGATTTAGACATTTTATGAACAAAGAGTACTATGACCAGCAGGTAAATGGCTGTGTATAGCTAAAGAAAAAATTTTGTCGCTATTTTTGAAATGGTGGTTTTGAGCTCTCTTCAATATGTACTAATATACACATTTCTAAGTATAATTTACACATTTCTAAGTATAATAATTTTATTATTATTTCAAACTAAATCGGAGCATCCATGCCGTCATAATAACGCGTGATGGCGGCACGTTACATACTCACAGATAGGAGTAATCTGTGATGTGACATAATGGTTTCCTTCTCGCCACTGTATGTGGTAGGTATTTTCAATACGCCTATGATACTTGCGTAAGATGCAAGATCTGTGAATTTTTTATTTCTTTTTGGCCCCCGTTTGTCTTTTTGCAACCATTTCAGTCATGAAAGATTTATTAGGACCCTTAAGTGATAATTTTAATTACAAACAATCTACGCATTTAAAAATAAACCCGATAATTACAACTTTCTTAATAAGAAGTAGAAAAAGTTAACAAACAATAAATATAAACCGCCAAACAACCTTGAGCCGACAGAAAACTTTGCTCATGTAATTTGTATACCTAATAATACAGGCCTGTATAAGGTTGCTCATAAATAACACGGTTTGACAGGTCGTTTGCATTGCATAGAATAGAATTAGATCTTGACAATTTTGTACGGTTCTACCTACACAACTAGGTGACTCGGTAAGGGCCCAGAAATGGTTAGGTGCTATTGGCAACGGAAGTAAAAAGTACTTTATTTCATTTTGTCCGGTAAATCAACTTACCATGTACTCATTTGCGGTCGGTAAGTGGAACATTACAGTATCAGGTACTGTAAAGTATTGCCTAGCAACGATCTTTTGTTTTTAGAAATAATGACTTTTTACTTTGGATTTTTGACAACTTGTCACTTAAAATTATAGGAAACAAAATGTTCAAGTACACATATTGAGCATTCATTATTTAATTCATCATATATACATTAAACTAAATTAAACTGGGAATATAATAATACCTATATAAGTTTTTAAAACTTATAATAACAGTAACTGTCATAATTCAAAACAAAATAAAGGCAATCATGGCCGACTATAAAAATGCGTTCCACGCCCCGACTAGTATTTATTGGAAAATCGCTGTTTTGGCAGCATATCTTACTATAAATAATATACTTTTTTCTACCAACTTTAGTAAATGAAAAATGTTACGCAACTACAGAATAGGCTCTCTTTTACAATTTTTTAAATAGTTTGCTTAACTAAAGTTAGTAATTTTTATTTTGTTTTGAATACCTACTTATATATATATATATATCTATCGATACCAAATAACTTTGTGTAGATGCTTTAACTTGTAAAATTATTTTTCTACCAACTTTAGTAAATGAAAATTATTACGCAACTACAGAATAGACTCTCTTTTACAATTTTTTAAAGATTTTTCTTAACTAAAGTTAGTTATTTTTATTTTATTTAAACTATATCCAGTGATACCAATTAATATTGCCAATAATATTTTAAAATTTGTAATAAACATTTTTATTAAATCTTTTTAAAAAGGATTATAATGACAAAATGAAATAAAATATCATACGATACACGTCAGTTAGGTGACTTATTACAGCACTCGTTTATATTCCAGACTCGGCTCCTACGTCGCCTCGTCCGTAAACCAACTCGTGCTGTAATAAGTCACCTACCGGCCTTGTAACGTAAAATACTATTTTTGTACAAGTGTCAAAAAATGCCGACATTTTTTTGTTGCTATAGATGCACAAAACGCCTCTTTTTTTAACAGTGAAAAAAATACTTTTTTTAACAGTGAAAAAAATACTTTTTTTCACTGAAAAAATTATTCCCAAAAAAAACAATAAAACATTCCTTTTTTGAAAAATGTATCGAAATCTTTACTATAACACAGTTTTTAATTATATACCTATCAACAAACAGTTTCATTTCTTAGAATAATAATTGATAGTAAAATTTGAACCATTGCTCCCAATATTATCAGTTATTACTCGAACTGTCTGCTATAATATATCCTTATGGTGGCAGATTTCCAGCCACCTACACCGTGGCGTTTTATAGATGCCATGTCTCCCCCTGCATTGGCCAAGAGAGTTACAGAGCTTCTTCTAAAACAGTGACCAGTGACCTGTTTATATGTTATGCAACTCTTTTCCCAGCCATTTTGCAATCGAGCTGGGAATTTCTCCTATTTTATTTATCCCTACATGTTGGTTAACACATTTTCCTCTTAAATATTTTAAAAATAATCTTTTTTTGTCTGTAGTGCTCTATACTTGCGGTATATTTCAATATAACCAGAATTTGAAACGGTAAACATTCTCGGGCAATAGGTAGGTAACCGACGTTTTTGTTCTTAATAAACGGTACCAATTTTGAAACCTTCCTTATGTCCATATTTTCTATCGACATGATGTGATGAAACGCCCCTTTGTACGTTTGTCTACGTAGGTACTACATAAATAACACCCTGTATTTAACAAAAATAGTTCCTACCAGATCGGGTGGCCACAGATTTATTTTGCCAAAATATAGTTCAATATTTGGATCAATGTGTTCTGTTGAAACGTGTGCAACTGAAGAATTAAAGAAATTATCTTAGACCGTCATAATTACGGCAATCGCTTCCATTTTCGTCTACCAGTAGATACGTAGACATATAAGTTTTAACAATATTTGTCTTTAGATTTTTCTATTGTAAATTTGAGGGTGTACCTAGCCCACCTACACAGTTTCAAACAACCAATCATAATTATATGACAATGCTGTTCATTTTTTAACGTACATATTCGTAAATCCACTTGTCTACACAATTAAACATTTTACATGTAAATATATGTACCTACATTATGTAAGTATGCTTGCTTAGAACGTATATTTAAAGAATGATCACTTTTACAACCCCCATGTTATAGTTCTTCTAAATCCCTAGGTGTTACTAAAGTTGTAAAAGCAGTATGAGAATTACCAGATCATAAAAAAGATTTTAATATCTTTCTCTGATTAAACATAAGGAACAGTATAATGCCTATTAATTTATTGCAGTCAAATCCAGTAAAATGGGGTCTATTATACAACTTATTATTTAACAACGTGTGTATAAATACCTAATTTCGATAATAAGTTAAAGTAAATATAATCTGAGACGAGGGCATAGTGAAATTTTGTCGAAATCCATGCCCGTAGGTATCTGTTTTTCATATCTTGTTATGGTTCAATAGACAAGTCTTCAGTTAACTAGATAAGATCTGTCTATTATGCACCTCCTTTAAATAGTTGCTATAACAATTTCCTGCGGGTATATATGCAGGGAGAAAAGTTTAAATTTTTTATGTTTTTTATTTGGACAAATCAAATATAATAATTATGAAACTTTTAAATATATTATTAAAAAATTCGTTTCCAGAGTGACTCTGGTACAGGAAGAATAATTTTTTACACTTTTGTGACTATATTTACCGCATTGTTTTCCTAATAATTATCACTTATAATCTCCCTAGTATAGCAGAATTATTACCGATAATTTTTTTTAAGGTCACGAATGGTATTGTTGATAGAAAATTATCCCGAGTCGAAGACGAGGGAAATTTTCTATCAACAAAAACATGAGTGAAACCGAGAAAAAAATTATCGGGATTTAATTCTGCTGCGTGGGAGATTCGGTAAGAAAATTTCATAAATTGGAGTTTCTTTTAATGTTCCTGAAATTTTAGTAATAAACCTTAGTTACTAACTATTAAAATCAACTTCTATTGTAAAAATACAGTGCGTCATATTAAACTAAACTCATCGGAAATATGTTTTTTAAAGTTATATTTGAATTTAAAACTATAAAGACATTGGATTGTCTCACCTGTCACTTCGAAATGACGTGACATTTGAATTAAAATTAAGTCATAGGAGTCGTACCTAAGAAAAATTATCACTTATTAATTTTATTAGTTTAATAGGCTATAGACTATCGCGATGTCTCCCGTTGCTATATAAGCAACGTAAACAAAAAGGAGCCTTCTAATTGGTTGAAAATAAATTTATGAAATTTTCATAATAATACACTTCTCGTCAAAATTAGTGAATACTCTAAAATCTAGCAAAAGTTTGTTTTTAACTATCTTATGAACCGCTCATCCGATTTTGACCAACTAATTTTTAGATTATAACCTAAGGTGTTACAAACCTTTTTAAGTTCCTAAGGTTAATCAGTAAAACGATTCAACTGATATACAAGGTGTTATTAGAAGAGGTGATTTTGTGCCGTAAATTTCAAACATTCTGTAGAGTAAACTGGTAAAGTTAGAAATTCCTGGTATGTGCCGTTAGTAAGATGACATCAATTTGATAGTTTTTTGATAAGTGTATTTTGGCAATAGATACACTATTAAACAAAAAATGTGTCAAATTATGGTTGGAAATTGTACAATGCTGTATCTTGGCAATGGTTGACGAAAAAGTATTAAAGATGGATAGAAAGTTTTTATTTTTCAATTAAATTGATTTTTTAATGAATAATTTTGAAATTTTGTACTTATGTATAACCTAACTTTAAAAATAGTCAATAAAGAAGTAGGGTTGCAAGTTAAAAAAATATCGACGATATCGTCATATCTCTTATTTGGGACACACTGTATCAATATTTTTTTTATAAAATGACCACAACTTAAAATGTTAATAGGTAAGCGTGTTCAAGCATTTTTCCAAAAACAATCTGTACTGGATTTACTGAATTTATTCCAAGCTAGACACTCACACTGTATAGTTGTATAGTATAGTACGTACTAAGGGATTATTTAGAACAATGTAAATCTATATAATTGGCAAAAAATTGAAAAACACGGTCCTGAAACTTTATAATATTATGTCAATTTTTGACACTGAGGATTTTTGTTTGAGTTCAAACCCGTATTACATAATATTTATTTTAGGAACATGGATAATATTAAATAACTTTGGATAGACTGCATCAAAGTTATTAATCTTTTGCAAGTGAGTTTTGCTCATTAAATTCTATAAAAAACTTAGATACACTCCAAGTCTAAATTAAACAGGGGAGTCAATATTTGACCACCTGATATTTTGCATGGGATTTCTTATGTTGCCAAAGCACACTGTATACTCGACTGTACCTATAGGTACTACTTATGTGCTATTTACATAGCACTATTAAAGACATATTATTTAAAGCTTCAGTTCCTTCAATTATTTATGTCAATGTCTAGTTTTAAATGTTTTAATGAATTTTGAATAATTGAATATTTGAACTTCATCCAGTTAATGACTACAATCTCGAAATGTATGACTCGCATTTTAGTAAAAACATGAATTAAATTTACACTACACTCGTAAAAATAATACATATCATTCCTGGTCGTCGAAAATAATTTTGACATGTACATGGAATTTGTGCTAGCATTTTGTGGAAGTATTTTTTGGACACCCTGTATAATAATTATTGAAGGTTCAATATTTTTTTTTCAATATTTTGAAACGAAGTGCTTTGTCTGCATTATAGGTTGTAAGAGGAAAATTAATGCCTTACATAATATATGTATAGACACTTTATAAAACAAGAGAAAGTTTTTTTTAACTTTCAAAATGTCCTTATTCCAAATTAACTTTTACAATTCATTACATGGAAAGTGACAACATAATAGAGAAAATAATAACCATTAAAAAAACAATAAAAAAAATGGAATCCAATTTAATTAAAATAAAGTCAATTTAAAAAAAATAGTATAAATAATTTAATTTTGTAAATAGGTATCTCTTTAATTGTTTTTTACAAGTTGCCAATTTTTTAATTTTTCTGATATTTTTGAAAGATTGTTATATTTTATTATTCCGTCATATAATAGCTTTTTATACAATAAGTTGCTAAATGAGTGTCTTTTAGGCACGCGACGTGAACATTGTCCAACGAGGCAAAGCCGAGTTGGACAACACGTCAAAGTGACTAAGAGACATTGTTTCGTAACGAATTGTATACGATATTTTTTCTACTGAGGTTTAATAATAAAAAACTTAATTTTACTAACATTTTATTACCTATGTTTCATTTAGACCTTTCATGTCAAAAATTGACACTTGCCAAAAAATATTAAATTATACCTAGTCTGTGGTTACGTTTTAATTGAAAATAATTACATGCGTTACTTTTAAGCACGTTGCTCCTGGTAACGTGCTTAAAATTTTTTTTCTACGACGTTCTATAATAACCTCTTTTCAATTGTCATTATGGTTTTTTAATAACCTCCTTTTAAGCGCAGCGTGCTTAAAAAACTTTTAAGCACGCTACCAGGAGCAATGTGCTTAAAAGTAACGCAGGTAATTATTTACAATTAAAACGTAACCACAGACTAGGTATAATTTAATATTTTTTGGCAAGTGTCAATTTTTGACATGAAAGGTGTAAATGAAACATAGGTAATAAAATGTTAGTAAAATTAAGTTTTTTATTATAAAACCTCAGTAGAAAAAATATTGTATACAATTCGTTACGAAACAATGTCTTTTAGT
Organism: Polydrusus pterygomalis; assembly: GCA_963969555.1. Lineage (NCBI taxonomy): Eukaryota > Metazoa > Arthropoda > Insecta > Coleoptera > Curculionidae > Polydrusus > Polydrusus pterygomalis. The sequence goes on along the minus strand of OZ018381.1, from coordinate 40,995,583 downwards.
CACTTTGACGTGTTGTCCAACTCGGCTTTGCCTCGCTGGACAATTTTCACGTCGCGTGCCTAAAAGACACTCATTTCGCAACTTATTGTATAAATAGCTATTTAAGCACGCTGCGCTTAAAAGGAGGTTATTAAAAAACCATAACGACAATCGAAAAGAGGTTATTATAAAACGTCAGTAGAAAAAAGCGATTTTTTTCCAAAATTACTTTTGACTGGTATAGTTTGATAATTTATACAACGTCTGGTGTTATGATCATGTAATGTCTTATTCTCCTGAAGTGTTACGTTTGATTTTTTTTTCTTTTAAAATAATAGAGTGAATTAGAATACAAATTTTTAATTTATAAATGTTTTGAACGTGTAAATACCCTTTCGGTCTATATAGCTTAACAGTTGGTTCTAAATGTGGTAATTTGTGTATACATTTAATAACTTTATTTTGCAATTGTAATGGTTTTAAGTTTGATAAACAAGCAGATCCCCATGCAGAAGCTAAGTATGTTTTGTAATTTTAAATATATTAATGAAAAATATATATTTTTTAAGTATTTCAAAGGAATGAAATATCTAGCTCTGTACAAAACAGATACCAAAAAGGAGATATCGAGTTGATAATATACTGGATATGGCATTTCCAATTTAAATTTTGGTCTAAAACTATTATAATCCCAAAAATTTTGTCGTTTTTGAATATTGAATATTTTCATTATTAAATGTTAAGGGGTTAATGATGGAATTTATTTTATTTTTAGTTATAAACATAAAAGAAGATTTTGTAAAATTTAACGTACTAAGTTTATTTGATTGAATCAAAAAAAAAAGGATTTTTAAATCATTATTAATATCAAAATACATTTCTGCAAGAGTTTCAGCAAAATAAATAATTGTTGTATCAAAAAAATTACAGTTAGGTAGGTACACTTGAAACGGTTAAAGATACTAACTAACCGAAACGTTGTGTTAAGTAACAAAATAAAGACAATGGAAATCCGACAAGGTAATTTTTTTTTTTATATTACTTCATTGTCTACCACCTTCAAACAAACAAATTGTTGTATCATCTGCAAATAGCTTTATATTGCCCTTTAAGTTCAATTTGGAAACGGAATTAATGTAAATTAAGAATAATAACGGACCTAATATTCATCCTTGTGGAACACATACCTATTAGGTATTTCTTTTTCCGGACTTTTTCTTTCCCCAATTTGAACAAATATTGTTTACGATAGCTTAAATAACTTTGAAGTAGTTTGTGTGTATTTCCCCTTATCCCAATACTGTATAATTTTCTTAATAAAATATCATGGTTTGCGATGTCAAAAGCCTTACACAATCCTATTAATTTATTTATTAATTTATATTGCTTTTAATTATTTTCCAATGAGAAAGTGGGTATCATAAATTTCAATGTTGTGAACAAAAATTTTTTAGTGAACTGAAAACCTATTTTACAAAATTAAAATAATTTTTTTTATAATAAATCCTATGTTCCAAATCAAGATAGTCTATAAATAGTTCCTGTTAATTATTATTTATATGGTCAATTAAAACCAAATCAAGCTTTTTACATTCAGCGATGACTTATTTTTGAAACATAAATAAATTGATAAATTATACGTGTATACAATAAATTATTGAATTAAAAAATCACTATTGAATTTTAATTGGGAAATTATTATGAATATTTTATTTAACTGCAACATGGGTCAACAACGGCCGTACCATTGTAGAAAACGCGTTCGAAATATAGACCTAAAATTTTGATCGAGCTCTCTCGGTTATCTGCCTGCCACGTTACATAACTAATATACAAATTTCTTTCAGACAATGCTGGAACTATCACTAGCATGGCTGCGAACACGTCAGGGGCGATGCAAGGAGGCGGGACCGTTTTGCAATGTGCCGACGACAGAACAACGGGATTGGCTGCATGGCCTATGGGCGGAAACCACAATCAAACCTTAACTACACCCACGTTGTGGCAATATCCTGGTGAGTGAGTCGGCCACTTTTTTCCTGGCAGTTTTTAACCGGTTTTTGTTGGGTAACGCTTTTTTCTTTCCACTCGCGCGCGGCAGTACTTTTAAGTGTCTCGAACAGCGTAACGCAGTAGTACTGGCTTTTAAGGTTTTTATTTGTTTTTGTGTGTTACGCCGACAATTATGTTTTGGAGCATTGCTGATTCATTTATAATAAGCCATGGTGAGATCATCCTGTAGATTGGGAATTAACTTTTGAACTGGGTGTTTCAAATTCATATCTTGCAACAGGTTTCTGCTTACAGGGCTATAAAATATGCCTAGTGTTGTTTATTTGTGGTTATCTCTGCTTGTTAAAAACATTAATTTGTAATACCTAGGAAAGAGAGAAAAGAACTTACACTACTAAATAATATTACCTGAGTAGGTATCTTTAAGGAAATACCTATACCTACATGTCAAATTTTGGTCTTAATTATTAATTATGAACTAGTTTAGGTCATAGAATGTAAATACATTACTTGTTTTAGGTATATTAGGGACATTTAGGTAACCCAAGTGGTAACCTAGGTACCTATATCATAGATATTTACCAATCGTTACACAAATCAAAACTCGTAAATTGCCTCATTACCTACCTATTATTTAGAAAACTGCTTTACTGACTAAACCAAAGTACTTACCTACCTACATTTTAAATTTGAGTCATAACTTTTTAACTTTCATTTGAATAATTTTCTTTTGTTTCAGCACCTGTCCCAGTGGAGCCGATGGTTCCACTTCCGGTACCTACTATGCCTCCTGTAGGGTTTCAACTAGTACGCGATCCTTCCACTGGGGGGCTCCTTCTTTTACCAACCACTACAGGAATGGGTTAGTCTCGCATCTATTTTAAATCGGTTTATGCTTATCCCTAATCTGAAGATCATTTTCATTATTAATTCACGTTTTTAAATACTTATTAAATAAACCACTTCAATTCTGTTATTCTTTACTTTCAGAACCTCTTCAGCAAACAGTAGTGTGGCCTAGCTATCCTCAACCTTCCTCAGTGTTACTACCATCTCTTTCACACATGCAACCTCCTCCACTTCAGTTATTAAGCTCAGCTTCCTCAGATTATTTATCGAGTAGTACAACTCTTCATCAGCATACCCAGACTCATAGTACGCGATTGGTAGCTGTAACAACAGATACCAAAAGAAAGATTCCTTTGCCTTTACCCGCAACAACTTTAATCAAAATTGAAACAGATGGTACACTGGACCAAACCAAGACTCTTCAAGCTGTTACTTCAATGTCTAATAACACGGGTACAGTTTTTACAGACCAAGGTGTACCTCCATTAGTTACAACTCATGTGATATATCAACATCCTACAAATCTAATAGTGTCTCAGACTCCAATACCCAGTACTGACGTTACCTCCTGTAGGTCACAAGCTACTTCGCCAGTAACAGCTTGCTTGACCCCACCTCCTGAACTAGTTCAAATTCATGATGAAGAACCAGTAAATACCTCAACAGTGCAAGATGCAAGTAACCAAACGGATACACCTATTTATAGTGAAGATGATAACACCACTCATACAATTTGTGATGTAATTGGAGAAGAAAAGATTAAAGAAGTTGTGGAAAGTCAAAAAGTAATCGAAGAGGAATACGAAATAATACAAGAACCATTACAACACTCAGTACCTGAAATCATGGAGGAACATCAAACGGTTGAACCTCAACACCCAGAGGAAATAAGTTCCTCTGCAAACCTACCTGAAGAAACAGCAACAATCTGCGAAGAAGAACTAACTGAAGAGATGCAAGAAAATCAGTGTCAACCACCCGATTTAAGTGGCTTGGAATTACTCTCAAACAGTATTGTAGAATTTGAAAACTGTAGATCGTCAACCGAAGAAAAAGTTGACCTACCTTCTTCCGAAGCTTCTTGTGAAAGCGTGACTACTTTTTCCGAAGAATCAAGGGAGAGTAACCCTAAGGAAGTGGTGTCATCTACAGCTATAACTGTAAATGATAATTTAGGCGGTTTAGATCTTCTTTGTGCACTTGCAGAACAGAGAATTAGGGAAGAAAGTATCGTAAAACCAGAGAGAAAAGAAAAAAGGGAAAGGGCTAAAGACAGGCATAAAGATCGAGAACGAAGGAGAGAGAAAAGAAAGTCCAAAAAACATTCATTAGACGAGCCGAAAAGGAAAAAAATGAAAAGTGATAGACGACGCACGAGTGAGGAACGACATAGGGATAAGGAGCATCGAAAAAAAGATAAAAGGCATTCTACAGACAAAAGCGAATCGGACAGGGACAAAGACAGAAATGAAAAGGAAGAATGTTCATGTAAATATAAGCACTATAAAACTCCAGAATCTGAACAAGAAGTACGAAAATTTCTTGAAAGCAAATCGCCCCAAGCATTTTGTTGTAAAGGAAACTGGCCTTGCATGAATGCGATGGAGCTTGATATGAGAATGAAATTGGCAGAATTGCAAAGAGAATACAAAGAAAAACAAAAGGAATTAAGCAAACTAAAACCTAAAAAACATTCTCATCACCCGGAGTACTCAAAGAAAAAGTCGAGAAAGAAATCCACCCATTCTGAAAGAAGTAGCACACCACCACATCAGCTTGATAAAATAGATGTGCCAGTAAAAGAAATTAGGGAATCTTCAGAGCTGTTAAGACCACCAAAACTTTCGGTGATGCCTAAATTGGGGGAAATTTATAAACGAAGACATTCTGAGACAGATTCATCTCCAGAAAAATATTCGTCCTCGAAAAAACGAAAAGTCGGACGACCTAAACGCCTAATGTCCGCTGGTGAAATTGTGGGAACGGAAACAATTGTTGCCAAAAAACCCAAGACTAATTTTGTCGGGTATTTGCTTGCGGCCAAGGAGAAGTTTAAATTGCAAAATAGGGACTACCTTGATTCGACACCCCCTAGGTACATTGAGGAGGCTTACACACATAAGTTAAAAAAGGTTAAAAATAATAATACGATACTGATAGAGGATATCAAGTCGTCAAATATTAGGCCTAAATTAAAAGCTGAAGCAACTGTTAAAGTGGATAATGACGAAGATAATAACGAATGGGACTCCGTTGAAGAGGAGGAAGCAATTGACCACATTGAGGAAGATATCAGTGAAGAATCGCAAGAAGAAACTTTCAATGTAATTGCACGTGGAGAAGTACTAAATGAAGTAGTTGAAAATACGGAAACAGATAATAATAATAAAATAGATGAAGGTAAAGAAGAAATGCAAAAAACTGAAGAATTACCAAATCCATGTGCTTTAACCGATTCCCATTTAGAAATTGACAAATTGCGAGTGTTAACTGCAATGGGGGGACTGTTTTATGCTGGCCGGTTAAACGCTGTTGAGCCACCCGATGTTTATTCGATAACTCTCGATGGTGAAAGAGGCAATCGACCGCATATCATGTCGAGGGAGGAAATTCTTAGAGATGCGGTGAGTAAAAGTGTATTTATTTTTTATTGTAATGTAGTTTGAGTTTTTTTATTTGAGCATTCGGATCATAAAACTGCCTATATCACTTAAGTGGTTTTGGAACAGGGTGATTTAATTGTGACGTGGATGACCCGAGGTCCTTAAAACTGGAAATCCATCTCCCCCCAGCTCTGTTAGATATTACACAATAATTACCAAGTCAATAATATTATTGATGATGCATCTACCGTTTCACCCATGTCATCATTGAATTACATAACACCGGTAAAAGTAGCATTACGATAAATACCTATTTTTAACATATTATAGATTATTTTGTGGTTTGTGCCCAACATTTTTTTTAGTGATTTATGACATTGCGATTTTAAAAATCACTGTTTTCGTTCCAGTATAGTATAAATATTTGTACTGTGCCTTTTACACTTACGTAAACATAGGTATTCTTGTAACATCAAACAACATTTCCCTATATTATTATCTCCTTAAAGACTGAATTATTTTTAGAGGATAAAAAGTATGTTCAACTCGAGAAAAAAAAGTATGTATCGCCACCACTGATTTTATTTCATTTACCGGCACATCTTTCATTTCTATAACCTTGTCGGATGCACTCGATGTGGTACAGGCAGGCTCTCTTATCTCAGTACGGATCTCGTGCCGACATGGCTTGTCTTCTTTTTTCATTACATTCTCAGGTCTATTCATCTTTGTCTCGTTTTTTTTTTCATTACATTTTTAATGCCTTCCATCCTCGTCTTCACATGCCCGTTGTGCCGGTCTATAATGACAAGCGGTTTATTACAATTTACTGTTCGTTTCGAGTGAAAGGTAGAGGGTCAAAAATTGGTTTTGTTGTTGTCCATTATCGACCAAAATGAGGTCTCATAGAACTGAACTTTTATTCCTTAATTCTGCAATCATATCTACTGACAATGATCTAAAAATTGATTAGGTATCTTAGAAGTCTACAGCTCAGTTAGTATATAGGATAGGTAATAAGTTACTTCTCAATAAACCCCATCCAAATTTTATTAAATAATAATTCGTTTGCCGATCCTCTATTTTCTTATCTCGTTATGAGTGTGTCTAAAGGTGACCCCAATAATAGTCAGTAGGTCCCTTCCTACAGATTCACAAATTAAGGTTGAAATCAGGTAGTACCGTGCGAGCAAAAATTATTTGCATCAAAGAGGGCTTGTATTAAAAAACGTGTGGCTTGGTTTGGATCACAATGATATGGGGACGATATATCTAACCAAATCTAGGTTAAAATTTTGTCAAATTCATATTATGACATGATAATATGCCAAACTAATGAGTAATAAAATAAGTAGACATATACAAATTCATTTTTGTTGTTTACAAAATTAACAAAGTAAGAATATACAGAAAGAAAAAGAAAAAGAATTACATAAATTGCTGAAATTGGCCACCGCCATGCTCCAAGCATAAATTCACACGTCTCTTCATATTTTCGAAAATATCTCTGGAGAAATGTTACTGCATTCTTGGATAATCCTTTCTTGTCTTTCTCCTCCTTTTTTGTGTTGTATAGAACCTGTTTCCCTAAACACAGCCACGGTTCTTTTCAGGCAATGATAAAAATTTCCCGCAATAAAAGCAACGTCATTTCTTTCCAATAAATTTTGGGTAAACCATTGACAGTAATTCCTGCGTCTTTCAAAACCTGCGGCTTATATATATTTCTTGGAATACTTGCACTTTATAAGGAAACAAATTTAGCTGTTTCTTAAGAATAGTCCTGCATGTTCCATAAGATCTTTCCACTTCTTGAGACAGGCGTCTTATACAATTTGTTGTCGTATTTTGCATTATTTCACGAACGTTTGCAACAAGTTCTTCTGTCCTTACAGATGCTCCTTTTTTGTGTTGTATAGAACCTGTTTTCCTAAACACAGCCACGGTTCTTTTCAGCAGACGAAAAGCAACTTTAGGAAAATGTTCGTGAAAATCGTCCAAGCACAAACCCGGATTGTATTGCCACTCACCATTTACTCTAACCCCGGTTCGAAAATACGCTTCAACCATGAATGTTTTGTGCTGTTCCGTAAAGCCCATTTTGTGAATTGTTCAAGAATTTGGAAAAATTAGAGATGAATCAAATTACTTGTAACGACTGTCAAAGATGACGGAATAACTGATTGATTGTTAATTCAGGTAGTTACTGACACCCAACAGGTATTAAGCTCTACGGCTAAGCATTACGTCCTTAGATGCAAATGCCCTCTTTGATGCAAATAATTTTTGCTCGCACGGTACCTATATATATAGGTTCTATAACCACATATTATTATGCAGTAGGTTAGGTTAGGTTAGGTTAGAGTGGCAGACCTCTGGCATTGTCCAAACAGTCACACGTTGTCTTCTAAAGACCGTTGTGGTACCACACATGTTCCGCGGAACCTATCCGTATCAGCTTCCTGTATTACGCAGTACCTACCTAGTGCCCACTTTTTTTTTAAATATTACTAACAAATTTTGTTTATTATTTTTAAAATTGGAAACATTTACATTGCGTAAGCCAGATCAAAGATCTTGGTATGTTCTTTGACTGCAAGCTTACATTTAACCCTTAAACAGATTATGTTACTGGTAAGTGCTCTCAAATATAGGATTGGAGTGATTGGAATGTGTAAATATTCTAGATCCCAGAACTGTATAAGTACAATTTGTTTGTGTGTATTTACGTAGATCCAAACGTTGCCATAAATGTTATTTGATTTTATTGTTTAAGGTGAAAGTTATGCTAGGCTTATGAAATGCTTTTATTATTTGTGCAAATAGTGCGAAAAGTTAGTGTTTTTTGCACTCCAAAATTTACCTCGAGGTAAAGTGAAAAAATACTTTTCTTTTACTGCATCATACAATGTTTTCTATAAAATCGTTGAAAAAAAAATAGTATTTTATTGTTATTTTTGAGACAATTAAGCCCTTTCAAAATGTTAAGTACTTTTTTAAGTAGATACCTACTTAGGAGGATCATTGTAATATTTTTATTTGTATCAGGTTAGTGCCTGTAAGGTATATGACAGAAAATAGGGCAAAAATGATATATTGCATACAACACTATAATAGATAGGGTAAAGTGGTTTATAGTGGGACAAAAAAATTAAAAATTCTGTAATTATTTTTATATAGGGATTTTACTGATGGTAAGTATCTATAACTAATGAGAAGGTAAATAACTAGTTTATACTATCATGTACTAACCCTAAATTGTTAAGTATTAATAATAATTAAATAATCCCACTATATACCATTTTTCCCACTATGAACCAGGCAGTGGTGTAGTGGACCTTGGTACTTAGTGGGATTTAGTAATTAGGTATCAAATTTAGTACAAATCATGAGAACCGAAAAAGTCTATTTATACAAAATGAAGTTAAATAATGTTATACTTGTCCAAATTGACTGAAAAAAAATATTGGCAAGCTGCTCTTTTAGTGCTGCCTGATTTAAATGGAATCGCCACTTTCATCACAATATCTTCTGAACTAACAATATCTTCGTCACTTTTGTCGGGAAAAACAAACTTCTTTATTAAAAATACATTTAAATCCGTGCTTTCGGCCATAACTAAAATTTGATCTTTCGTCTACATCTGTAACATTATACTTTTGCACTTTTCTGCGCAAAGCGGATTTACTTAAATAATTGTATTTTTTAGCAGCAGTTTCCAAACATGATTTTTGCTCTACAGCCTCACGCATATTTCTTTCGTATTCATTATGATTTATTACGCTTTGCCTAAATTTGGCTTTTTGTTGGGTGCGTGACACCTTCTGAATGGTTTAAATCTAAAATTAAAAATACAAAACATTAGTCCCACTATGCACCACCACATACTTTCTCACAATAGACCACATAGCCGATTTTTAAGAACTCCATAAAGTTATCGAACTGGTAGAGCTAGAGTGAAATATAAGGATAGTTGAAGCAAGCCGACATTATTTTGAGGTTATATTAACAATACGAAAAGAAAATATTGGATAACTTGAAAACCATGCATGCTAAAAGCTAAAAGGTAAAAAAAAATTATGCTGTTACTTACCCTTGTTTTTAAATTCTTGATTTATTTCTCAGAATTTAGTTACTTTATGCTAATTCCAATACGCGGGTAGTGACAACAACAGCGACGTTAAATATAGTTGTACCTGAACGATAAATAGTTTCGCAGCATACCTCATTTCCCACTATGGACCACTTTACCCTAATTCAAAAATTTTGGAAAAATCTTTTTTTTTTTCTTTTTCGTACCGTTTGCCGAAATTATCCTGCGGAAACGTTTTTCAATACTCTGCTCATAATGACATTACTGAAATATTTTAATTCGAAAATGACTGAAATATTCATCTTTTTGTCACGATTCTATAAAAAATAAAATAAATTGTTGTAGTTGAGTAAATGTAGTGTACAATGTAGGTATACTTAGTACAATAGTAATAGCAATAGCTATATTTTTAGATGAAAGGCACACATAATTTTATTTAAGAGGTTTCTTAATGTTTGCTTAATGAACCTAGATCATCTTCTCTTATGCCCATTTTTCTTTGCATGAATTTCCGAAACTTTACTAATAAAATGCAACAAAATCTATGTTCTTCGAACTACAATTTACCTATTTACGATATGTACGTACGATCAAGAATTACTCAAAACTATTAAGCCAGGTACCTAATTCGTCTGTAATAAGGATATTTTTTAAAAATTTTGCTTGCTTGGTAGGTAAAGGTATGTCATCAGCAGGTAAAACATCGACGCATTTTAGATTGTATAAATAGATGTTTACAGACAGAAATAGTCAGGTGCGGCGGTGGTCAAAATAATTAATTAATTAACATTACCTACTACACTGAGAAAAAAAGCTTTCAATTTCTTATAGGAAATCACACACTCTTTATACAACTGTTTAATACTATATGTGACAGCAACGCGCTATTCTACTGTAGACCGTTGTGTAGCGATAATATCACGGTAATTTAGCCAATAGGAAATAGGAGTTTATGCTACCATAGAATGGTTTATAGCCATTATTGCTCTGAATACTCACAGTAATTATCAAGTTCTATTGGGGGTGTAATCTAGTTTTATATACTGTATTACTTCCGACTGGCAGTTGTAATGAAACTTGACATTAATCATAACAATATTTGCTTTCTACGGTTAATAAAGCATATACTTACCCCTAAAAATCAGTACTGTAGTTCTCAAAAATTTAAATAGCTTCTAATGTGATATTGTTCTTGTCGTTTAACATTGCATATGATTACCTATTATGCAACATGGTTTATTGAGATGGTAAAATTCGTCCATAAATTATAAAGTCCAATACCTACTAATGATGGGTTGTGCGAAATAAGAATATTCTATTGCTTTATCTGACATGCAAAGTTTAAAAAAAGTTATAAACAAAGTAAAAATAAATTAATTGAAAAGCCTTGGTTCCCAATATACTATACGAAATTAGCTTGTTGAGGCTCCAGACGAGTAAGTCAATATTACGTCTATGGTTTTTATGTATTCAACAAATTTTGGTTTACAAGAATGTCCAGATCTTGCTTTACACAAATACCTAACGGATGGCTCTTTTTGTAAAATAAAGATAGAATAAAGAATATATTGTTGACATTACTTCCTTAGTTATAAATTCCATATCTCGAAAGGAATTCTATCATTTCGACGAACTGTATCATCTACTTCATAAGAAAGTACTTTGAGGGCATAACAAATAACATGGTCAAATCAAATTAAAAATACAAAAGTTATAAAGAATGAAAATGGGAAAAGCGTGTGTAAACGTATTAGGCAAAGAACTTAAACCTTCCTTCTTCAATTACAATAGCCTATAATTTTCGACACTATATAAAAAAAAATATAAGGTTATTATTACCGCTACATTGTGCCCCGACTGATTGAAATCTTATCTTGCATGTATACAACATGAAACCTGCCTATTTAAATTTTGTTCCGCAATTTTTTTATTATTTATGCATGACCACACCTTTAACATTTTTTTAAATAAAATTGTGTATCAATCTATGTAAAATAAGATATTATTTATGATATGACTATGGGTCATATAGGTGTATGTGATAGGGTACCAGTAAAAACTAGGAAACTATTTCTACTACATATTTTTTTTAAATTTGTCTATCTTTTAATGGTCTATATTTGTAACTGCCTAAAGAAAGCAAAAAGTTTGAAACCATGAGATCAGATGAGATGCCGGCGGGTCGACTTTGAGTCCGAAATCCTGCGACTGGTCAATGCAAGTTTTTATAAACGAGCGTTTTTTGTTTAATTATTTTCTCATTAAATAATTCAAAATATTAAAAACTGAAACCATGGATTTAATTTTTTCTTCCACTATGAAGTAGGGTTAAAAAACAAAATTTGGTGAAAAAGCCCTTCGCTGAGCCAATTTTGTGTTACTCGGGATAACCAAACGCCCAATAAAGGTTTTTAATTTTCAAGAATGAAACTAACAAAAAAAATAGAGTAATCTGGGGTAATATGGAACCTAGCACTTGGTTAAACATAAGTATTTGCAATAATTCATCGCGTATATTGTATAAATTGGAGTAAATTAACAAAAAGCCATTGCTGGCATTTCCATTAGATGATTTCGTCAATGATCTTCCATAATGCAGAAACTGTTCTGAATACCACCTTATTAAGATTTATTTTTTCATACCTAATTATACAGTGTGACCAGTAAAGTCAGCATCATATGGGAATTTTTTTATTAATAGCTTTATTTGAAATTTGACTTTTGCATCAAGTTCTGCTTCGATCGAGCAAATTTTAATTTTTTCCAAAGAATAGTTCAAAAGTATGGTTATTTCTGAAACTATCGAAAAAAGTTATTAAAAAAGTTTTTTTTAAATTCAGTTACTTGTCCACATGCAAAATTTCAGCTGCATAAGATAATTTTGATTTTTTACCCACCCCCACCACTAAAATTTATTTTCCACTTAATAAACACTTTACTGATGACACTGATGTATTCTTTTTTGTCTGAATATTAAGGTGTATTACTTTCAGACACAAACTACGTTTTCAAAAATACCTATTTTATGAAGTTACCTTATGCAGGGTCAAAAACAAAATAAATAAACCTTTTCGAATTAAAATAAATAAACTTTGCATCACATGCGACCAAATTTTAAAAGCCCCAATTTGATTTTGTAGAAAAACACATATTTAATATGGCGCTACTTTAAAGAAAATGAATCTGAAATAAAGCATTGTCAAAACTAAGAAGTTTTATGTAGGCTGCGTTGAGTCTTATTTTGCAAAACTGGTGCAATTTACAAAATATCGGTAAAAAATCAAAATGATCTTATGCAACTAAAATTTTGCATGTGGGCTAGAAACTGCATTTAAAAAAAACTTTTTCTAATAACTTTTTTCGATATTTTCAGAAATAACCCCACTTTTGAATTATTTTCTGAAAAAAAAAATTTTGACAGATAATACGAATCACGTGACTACTATTGTTTTTGCTTAATTTTTATCTTGATCGAAGCAGAACTTGATGCCAAAATCAAATTTCGAATAAAGCTATTAATAAAAAAAATTCCATATGATGCGGACTTTACTGGTCACACTGTATGTTTACCAGCTTAAAATATATGTCATTTCTAGTATGTTCATATTTACACAATCCTTTAAGGATAGACTTTTTATTAATATTTATAAATTTTGATACTTAGAATCAACAATAAATTTATATAAGCCAAATGCATGCATGATATAAATTTGAGGCGTATATTACAAACTTGAATGTGCTAAATATAAGCATAATTAATAGAACATGCCGAATTAATATTTAATGCGTCGGGGGTGCTTTATACGACTGTATTATCTTTGTGTTCTGGACATTTAAAATGTACTTGACAAGTTGAAAGTCATCTTAAAGGAAAGGGTAGGTACGTATCTACGGCAAGCGAAAGAGGGACAAGGGTAAAATAACGGTAATATCCAACTTGCGTACAAGGATTATTTCTTCCAACTTGCGTACATGAGTAGGTAGGTCCCGCGAACCAGTTAAAACTGCAAGAGTACATTATTCCAACTTGCGTACATACACAAATATAAGAAGCTTATAAACAAACTAAAGACATAAAAAAATGCTCTGATAACAACGAACAAACCGGTTGCCAATACACCTTTTAGAACCGATTGGAGAGGGTGTATTATTACGGTCCGTTTAAAACCCTGTATGTATCTACGCAAGTTGGAATAATGTACTCTTGCAGTTTCACCTGGTTCGCGGGACCCACCATGTACGCAAGTTGGAAGAAATAATCCTTGTACGCAAGTTGGACGTACGCAAGTTGGAAGATATTCAAAATAACAACAAGATTTACATATAAACTCTAGACATAAAACTATCATCTTTTATACTAAAGAACTCGTTTGGAGACGTAATGAACGTAACAAAACATATAATTTGTACAATATTAATTAATTCTAGGCTAGTGTTTGTGCAATAAGATCATTGTTAACTTTATACTACCAAAATATCTCATAAAAACAAAACAATGGCAATACACTTTCTGAAAACACTTAAAATGTCCAAAAATATCCCGAAGAAAATCGAAAGGTGACTGCTATGCGAGTTTCCGAAGTTATTGAATGAAAGAGTAGGCAGACGGGTGGGAAAGAGATATGCCGGTGCAAAGGCGTAAGAAAAAGATGCCTATCTATACGGCATTATATCTAAGGTGCAACATAATATATTTCACCTGTTGATGCTTTTCCGGCTAAAAGGGCTAGATGAGGAATATGTATCTCCGTCGTACCTATAACATTAGGATATAGGACGAAAAAGGTACAGAGACACATAAGCAAAGTGTCACCGTCTGAGTGGACGTGCCTGTCCTATCTTGTATAAGGTTTTCTATTTTTTTTTTATATCAAAATGCAAATTTATATTTTTTTCATAGATTGTTGAAGTGTCCCCAAAATCCACCGAGGAACTTCCGGTCGGAACACGCCTCTGTGCTTACTGGAGCCAACAATACCGATGTCTTTATCCAGGGAGTGCTGCTGAACCGGGAACCCCAGATCCACAGCTAGATGGAAAATTTGTCTCAGTGGAATTTGATGACGGAGATAGCGGAAGAATTGCATTGCAAGATATCAGGCTCCTACCACCCAATTATCCTATCATGGGTAGGTTTTGAATTAGGTTACAGCTTCTAGAAATAAACAATTAACTACATTAGTTTTGCCAATATCTTATATACTTTTATCGGTCTTGTAACGTATATATAAAGAATAATATTTGTTTAAAACTTTTTACAGAAAAAATAACTAAGACCTGTTTATTGCTTTTAGAATATGATCCAAATCCTCTTCTAAGCCTCTGCAAACGAAGGCGACGAACGTCAGCCAGCATTTCCACCGAGGAAAAACTTCCAACAGAATCATTTAAGCCATTACAACTTCCAATATTGGAATCCACAAAACCAGTATCTGTACCTGGTTCTTTTGACATGGTTCAGCATAAGGAAAAGAAACGGTTAAAGAAAAAGAAGAGAGAAAAATTAAAGGACAAGCTGCTTAAACCCGACGATAAAAAGAAAAGGAGAAAACATAAGTGTATTGACGAATTTTGCAAACATAAGAAACATCACAAGAAACACAAGAAACATCGAAAACATCACGATAAATCAGGAAGATCAAGAACAAGTTCCGAAGACTCGTTAAAGCAAGAGTTTACTTGTGAGATTATTCAAGAAGAAGAATCAAAGTCTGAAGAAGAAGAGGACGATGATGAGGTGAAAAGTGAAGAACCCAAAGAAGAAATTGTTGAAAAAATAGAAGAGGATGAGACATCGCAACAAAGTAGTAACGACGAGTTTCCTAATTATGAGGCACCGGCTAACCCAGATGATGAAGTTACTATGGATGATGTTTTAGAAGCAACCCAAAACCAGGTTAGTTTTTATTAATTTAAGTTTGTTGTTTTACAAACTATTACAAGAATTCTAAAGGGTACACCTAAATATGCTTCCTGGTAACCGAATTTACATTATTACATTTTATTTTTCGGTACACGTGTACACACGCCACATGTACGCCTGAAGATTTTTATAAATTACAACCCTAGTTTTTCATTGACTATTTTTCAAGTAGTACCTACCATTCGTTACGAAATAAATTACGCTGGTAACTTTATCATAAAGTCAGAAATGATGAATATCTCTACCAATAACTTGTACTTCTAAATATTTTTGTGAATTTCCATAATCTACTATCTATTTGTTGCAGTCAAAGAAAATTCGGGATAGACAAGAATCCTGTGAGAGCAGAAGTAAAATGAGCGCATTTCTACCTGCAAGACAGCTGTGGCATTGGTCAGGAAAAGGATACAAACGACCCAGGGCTAAGGGAAAATCCAAAAAATGTTTTTACAAATCAATTCAGAGGGGAAAGGAATCTATAACTGTAAGTATAATTGAAAAATGAATAATGAAAAAGTTTTATACCCCCGCTGAAATCGAACCCAAAACCAGTCGAACGCTCTATTAGTTACGGAGGCTCTAATGTTCCCTCGACCAACTTCAGTCATATGACTTTTGCAATTTTAATGATGTTATATACAGTTTGGAAGATACTGCGATTCCAAATAACCGGAGAGGATGTTAGTAATAGGAAGGAACTCATTCATGACCACTGATCATTAAGATCCATTTTATCTTTCATCCAGATACGACGTCGACTTTTTACGACATCTGTAGGAATCTGATATGAGACCTCTGAACAATGATATCTAACCGTCATACATTACAAATGAAACATGTTAAGCGGTGCGCAGATCATTTTTTTTTTAATTGAAAATTTTTTATAACTGGTCTGGGAATCGAACCTATTTTACAAATATATGATAAGATCCCACAACAATTTGTTGGCACAATATTGATAAGCTTAAAGATCTATCGATGAATTTTAATTCAATAAACACTTTGAAGCCTACGATTGAAAAAAATCCCGATATTAACACGGCCACAAAAAACTTTATATTCCCCCACCTCCACACTGGTGGACTTTCTACTCTCAATTTGACTCTAGTTCAGTATATTTTTTAAAGTATTCTATGTAGGTGAAAAAAATGGCGTTTAAATTACAATCTAAGCGACGCTTTTGGTGAGGTTACCATACAGAGTGTTTGGGGAGGAAAGGGCAATATTTTGGGAACGTGTTCAGAGGGTGAAAATAAGAGAAATAAACCCATATGTTTCAGTTCAATTCTCAACTATTTCTAAAATAATAGATTCTAAAGTTTTTGTAGGGTAATTTTTATTTTAAAAGCGAATAATTGCAGATACCTACTGCAGTTCAAACTAACTTAAAGAATATTTTCAAAAACCCCTCCACCAACTTCAATACAATTGTCGGCACATTTGTTAATCGCTCGGATAGCATGTTGGATTGAATGGGGATTGTTTTTTTATAAAAGCTGTAGCATTGCAAATTCAATCGCAGAGTGCTTCTCTCGTTTCCACTTGTGTTTCATATACTAGCGATTTCATCCATCCCCAACGGCAATAATCAATCGGGTTTAAGTCCTCGGTGGCCAAACTTGTGGACCACCTCTGCCCATCCAGCGATTAGGAAAATGATAATTCAAGAAATTTCGCTCACGGAGACTAAAACGAGGTGGAGCTTCATCATGTTGGAAGTACATTCGTTGTCGAACATTTAACTAAACATCATCCAAAATGTGTATCAAAATTCCATCACGAGTGAACTGAGCTTCATCGCTAAATAAAATGTATTTGTGCAGACTTCGATTTTGATGGATCCATTCAAAACAAACCCGAACAAACCCTTGAAGCAGGATCACCATCTAGAAGGTGTTGAACGGGTTGAACGTGAAATAGTTTTAAACCGTGTTTTCTAAGTGACTCCCATACGGCTAGATGTATGTATATGAAGTTCATTTGCAACCCGCACTCTTTCAGAAACAATTCTCACGCTTGGAAATATTCCAGTTTCCTGAGCACTTGCAAATACTTTTTGAAAAACTCTTCTATTTTCTATTAGGAACTCTTCGATTTGGAAAACGACGACGATATTCATTAACTGCGCGCATCTCACTACCATTACAGTAACCATACACGAATATCATGTCGGCATACTGTCGGTGACTGAATGTGGGCATTGTAAGTATGAAAATCTTGGTTCAAGTCGATACGCTCAATATGAAGCTAACTGACAACTACTATGCTTGTCAATAATATCAATTAAAATGTATCGGACGTTTAAACCTAGAGCCTCCTTCATTATTTCAATCAAAAGAAAATCAGAACCGATTATTTCAGAAATGGTTAAGAATCGAATTAACCTATGGGTTTATTTCTCTTATCTTCACCCTCTGGACACATTCCCAGAATATTGCCTTTTCCTCCCCAAACACCCTGTATAGAAGGAATTAAGTAGAACTTTTTTTTCACCGCACTAAATTAATTATATAAATAATAAAGAACACTTTTATGGGGTTATCCAAAGAACCCCGCACTTCTCTTATGGAAAATGGCCCTCGGTTAAATTTTCTAAATTTTTGGTATATTGTAGAGAATGCTATTCTGATCAAAAGTGTTCATGGCCACAACAATATCTGCCGACTAGTTTTTGAGATACAGGGTGTCCAAGTTGCAAAATATGAATTCTCAATACATTATATTTTCGTAGTTTATAATATTAATTCGTTTTGTTTTTCTAAATTTTTGTTGGCCCCGTCGTAGATCGGATAGAATACTATAAAAATAGTTAAAAAAAATTTATTATATACCGGGTGAGTGACGGAAATTATTAAATATTTTTTGTTAAATCATTGTATTTTCGGCATTAAATTAAATGTTAACAAAGTAATACTGTGGATGACATTAGCTTGGAGCAAGCTATCAGAATTTATAATATTTATATTTATACAGTTTAGCTCAAAAAAGTTAATATTTTTTTTATTAGTTTTGAAAGAAAGTTTGTAGATATTTCTTTATGTACTACTTGTCGCTTATCGTATGCTCCCAAATATATATAATTATCAAGGTTATACAGGATGTTTCCGATGATAAGCGATAGAAAAATAACATAAAAATGCATGAATTTATAAATCACCCGGTATATTAAAAATAGATCGGTTAAATTTCATTATTTTTTAATATTTTTTGCTCAAAGTGTCTTATTGGCATGTTTGCTATCGATTTCCCTTTTCCTATGACCAGTTCTGGAGATATACAGCGTCGAACAGACTTAAAACTCAAAAAATAAGCAAATAAATTAACAAATTTATTTTTTATTTCCATAAAATTTGTTATGTAAGGTTATTTTATGGTTAAAAATAAACGTATTTAACGCTATACAGGGCGTTTCGAATAATTAGGGGCCTAGTTATAATTTTTGGATAAAATAATTTCGATATAATAAATTGTATAGTCATAGTTTATATATTTATTTCTTATTTGCAATGCAGTGTTAGAATACCCAAATTATTCGAAACACCCTGTATAGCATTAAATATATTTATTTTTAACCATAGAATAACCTTACATAACAAATTTTATTGAAATAAAAAATAAATTGTTATTTTATTTGCTTATTTTTTGAGTTTTGAGTCTGTTCGACGCTGTATATTTCCAGAACTGGTCATAGGAAAAGGGAAATCGATAGCAAACATGTAAGTAAGACCCTTTAAGCAAAAAATATTAAAAAATAACGAAATTTAACCGATTCATTTTTAATATACCGGGTGATTTATAAATACATACATTTTTATGTTATTTTTCTATCGCTTATCATCATAAACACCCTGTATAACCTCGATAATTATATATATTTGGAAGCATACGATAAGCGACAAGTAGTACATAAAGAAATATCTACAAAATTTCTTTCAAAACTAATAAAAAAAATATTAACTTTTTTGAGTTACCCTGTATAAATATAAATATTATAAATTCTGATAGCTTGCTTCAAGCTAAGGTCATCCACAGTATTACTTTGTTAACATTTAATTTAATGCCGAAAATATAATGATTTAACAAAAAATATTTAATAATTTTCGTCACTCACCCGGTATATCATAAAAAAATTTAAACTATTTTTATAGTATTCTATCCTATCTACGACAGGGCCAACAACAATTTAGAAAAACAAAACGAATTAATATTATAAACTACGAAAATATAATGCATTGAGAATTCATATTTTGCAACTTGGACACCCTGTATCTCAAAAACTAGTCGGCAGATATTGTTATGGCCATGAACACTTTTGATCAGAATAGCATTCCCTACAACATACTAAAAATTTAGAAAATTTAACCGAGGGCCATTTTCCATAAGAGAAGTGCGGGGTTCTTTTACGTGGTTATTTAAGTATATAGGTATGTGCTAATGTGAAATCCTTATTGGCAATTTGTCCTTATTTTTTAAAACATTGAAACAGTTATTTTATTTATTTTTACTCTTTTTATTGGTATTCACTTTTTACTACATATATTTACTTTGTACTTTTTAAGGTTGGAGATGCAGCTGTATTTTTATCCACTGGCAGACCTGACAGGCCATATATTGGACGAATCGAAGCTATGTGGGAATGGGGAGGAACCATGGTTGTCAAAGTTAAATGGTTTTATCATCCTGAAGAAACGGTTGGCTGTCCTGCAAATCTTCAATATCCTGTGAGTACAAATAATTACTTTAATTTTTTTTTTAAATATCATATATCCTTTAATTTATGCAATTTAACATGCCAATTCCATGCAAACTACTAGTCCTGAATATTAAAAAAAAAATTATGTAGGTACTTGAAGGTAGAGCACCAGAAGATAATTCAGATTTAGAACTTTCTAATGGAATTAGCATCAGGCTTCTTGGCAAAACTGTAAGAAAGCATCACTCCACAGCAATGCGCAACGTACAAAAGTATAAAGATCATCTGTATAATTATCAAAAATCAGGAATTGAGAGAAGTTGATAAAATACCGTCTTTCCTCTTACGTGATTGTGCATACGTCTTTGCAAAACCTCTTTGTAAAATATTTAATTTGACCCTAAAAACCTCATGCTATCCTGATACTTGGAAAAAATCCAAAATAACTCCTGTGTATAAAAAGGGGATAAAACCAGAATCGAAAACTATATACAGACCAATAAGTATCATCAATAATTTTTCCAAATGTTTTGAAATGTTTCTTCATGAAAATGTGTACTTCCAAGTTAAGAGTAAGCTGTCGGATAAACAACACGGTTTTGTTAAGGGCAAATCTACAACGTCCAACTTATAGTTTGTTTTACACAATTTGTGGCTGAAGCCTTTGATCAGAACTGTCAGGTTGATGTTATTTTTACAGATTTTTTTTAAGGCATTTGATAGATTGGACCATAGAATTTTACTTAATATACTCAGCTCGTTTGGTATCTCAGATAACCTTATAAAGTTTTTCCATTCTTATCTAAATGAACAACAACAAATAGTGGAGTGCGGTGGCCAGTCATCTGTGCTATTGGATGCTACATCAGGTGTACCACAGGGGTCCATTTTAGGTCCTTTAATGTTTATAATATTTATTAATGATAGATATAGTTAATAATCTTGACAATGATGGTCTTCTTTATGCAGATAACAAGAAAATCTATGCTCGTTTTCAGGAAAAAACTTCAATTGTCCATTGACATGATATATAGATGGTGTGTTTAAAATAAATTGCCGTTAAATATCAGTAAGTGTAACATAATGACCTTTTCATTAAAACGACATACCCTTGTGTATGATTACAAAATTAATAACATTACTGATTGACTGGACTGAGCTGACACTTCGCTATTTGGGTGTATTATTTGACAGTAAACTATCTTTTGTTCCCCACATAAATGACCTTGTTGCGGCCTGTCATAGATCCCTAGGTTTTATAATAAGACATTCTCGTGATTTTTTAAATTGTCATACACTAAAAATACTTTTTTATAAGCATGCAATGCATTTGTAAGAGCTAAATTGGAGTACGCCTCGGTTGTATGGTCTCGATATTATCAAGTGTACCTTGATCGCATTCAAAGGGTCCAACGAAGTTTTCTAAAATATCTAAGTTTTAAACTTGATGATTAGTATCCTGAAATCGGTATTCTAGAAGAAACTCTATTGCAAAGGCACTCGTTTTGCTCCTTAGAAGATCGACGTACAGTTTCTCAACTTAAATTTCTCCATAATATCTTGCATAATATAGTTGAATGCATTGATATATTAGAAAACCTGCAATTCCTCGTCCCTAGAATACGTCATTCCAACACTTTTTATGTACCAACCGCACGTACCAATATCTGTAAATACTCCCCTATTTATCGATTGTGCAACTCATACAATCTGCATTTATTTGACATTTTTAGCTGTGGTTTATCTAGTATAAAACTAAATTAGCGTATCAGTGTCTTTTTTATTCATAATTATTCCGTTTCAATATCATAATTTAAGTCTAAATTTCTTGTTGTTACATAATTTTTTGAATTGTTATAATATATTACCTATTTTATTTTAAATAGCCTATATACCCATTTGTTAATTGGTTCATTGTAACTGTGAAATGTTGTAAAAAAAAAATAAGTAAATAAATAAATAAAATAAAATACGAGGAGCAAACATTGAAGCTATGGAGAGGGTAAATAACGATAGGTAATTCTCATGCAAAATTTGTTTTGCCAAAGAATGCACCTTCACATCAACGTCGTATACAAGGGGGGGGGGGGGGGGTAATGGGGGGCGCTTTTTTTTTTGCGAAGTGGATGCGCCCCCCGAGAAGAAATCCTGGCTACGTGCCTGATCCTAGCCGATCGATTAACGCCGTTGCTTCACATTAACCAATGAAAGCATTACTGCCATCACTTTTGGTCGCGGACTATAGTACACTGATCCTTGAGCCCTTTAACTACCCATAACAGAAGAAACTATTGTATAATTAATTTTTTCAGGGTGCCCTCTTCGAATCTCCTCACGTAGACGAAAACGACGTCCAAACGATCTCCCACAAATGTGCGGTGATTCCCCTGAAAGACTACACGGAGCGTCTCGGTAATGACCCTGCACGTTACGCTACCATCTACGACAACAACGACATCTATTATCTGGCAGGGTACTACGATCCGACAACGTTGACTTTAAAAATGGAGCCTGGTATACCGTTTTCAAAGACCAATTAAAACATAGTATGGACTGTATATAGTCTCATGTAGGTGAGGAAATTAATATAAAATTCAAACGATAGTCTTGTTTGAATTCAGCAAGAATAATCGTTTCTGAGCGGTAATTTCCAGCGGATCAATTGAATTTTGAACCTAACAATAGATTGTTGTAATAGGAAATTTGTTAAGCGACTGGAAATTACAATTTAGTAATGATCTTCGTGCTGTATTGGACCAGGATTATATTAAAATTAAGAATAAATGAAATTAGAATGACGGTGTAACCTTTGTATCATGTACTGGTGGATAAAAGAGTTGATATTTAACTTCCTAATTCAGTTTCAAGTATAAAGTCAAATATAATAGTGAATACTTTTATTTTTCCACAACAGTCTTTCTTCTAGACATTACCATTTACTTATTAAATTATAATAACTGTTTATTAACATTGGCTAAACATACAAATAATTAGGTAAAGTTAACACTTTTATCTACGCCATAGATCTATTACACCTTTAGATCAGCACACAGTAATAACGAAAGTGGCAAGTTTGTGGCCTTGCCCAGGACACATGGGCATGGGCACCGCAAAATTTCCATTTACCGAATGGGAAGATACACAGGTCCCCGGCTTGAAAATTTAACTCACAATATACCCAAAATTCAATAAAATAAAGCCTGGTTTGATGATTATACAACTTTCGGTACTATAATCACTGTTTAGATTTATATTCCAAATCGAGTCCATTGGTAATCCAATTCAGAAAGAACCACAATTCAGTTAGCCACACAAATACTATAAATGCGTGAATATTAAACATCCGGGCGCTGGATGGAGTTGAGTGTGCAAAATATGAGGACCGCATTCTGTGCATGGTTTTGTACTCAGAAAAGCTTGCAGATTATGATTGTGGATGTTGCCAGGGGAATTATTGGTCCATTTATTTTTTACACCCCATCCCCTTAGATATCAAGTAAATAGACTGACCAAATGCTTTGGAACCATTTTATTGATTGTTTTAGTGACAATATCCAATTGTTTCCTATATTAAAGATTGTGATTGTAATTAATGATAGTTAGTCAAATGAAAAAAAAAACAAAAAGTTGAAAATAAAAACAAGAATTGTTGATAAAAAAATAATTTAATGCAAGTTTGAACATAAGTAAAAAAAAACAAATAATCAATCTTATTTATTTTGATCATTTTTGATACAGTTGCACAACGAAATACAATCTAGTTGTAATTTTTTGTAAAGACAAGCCTTCGGTTTATCAGTTGTCATGGGAACAATTTACCATTTTTTTTTTCATACCCTAATAAAGTGTAATCAATAGGCCGTAGTAGTGTTTGGTCAGCATTTATCCATATATGTTTGTGCTGAAGCTCTTAACAAAAAATGTAAATGTAGAGCATCCCATGTGCAAATTACTTTTAATAAAATTTAAGCCGAAGCCGATATTTTGAGAAATTAATTTATACCGAAATTCATCAGTAATTAATTTTTTTTTTGGAGAAAAGATAGGCGCAAATGCATGGTTTCCAATTCTGTTAACTGTTCGATACTTAGGTATGGATTTCCTAAATGCCTCAGAGCTTTTTGTACAAAATCCAACGATGCAGAGATACTAGCTTATTCCAGAAAAAAATTCCCAGGATGAAAACATCTGTATCAGTGCAAAGGATAATGATATGGGCAGATTGGATTCTTACTGCGTGAAATATGTGACAAAACATCCTTGAATCTGCTTCTAAATGGTTCGAATTTAAGTCAGGTACTTTAAAAAATGAAGAGCCTTGTAATTTAAAACATTTACAATTTTTACAATTAGCTGGCATTTTTGTGTGATCATTTAAAATTATAAAACTTCTCATCTGAACTTTACTCCGTACAGTTGACTCCAAATATTTTATCGAAATATCATCATATCTGTCAAATACAATATCCATTCGTTTTACATTTGGCTGCAAGAAAAGATTATGGAGTCTTTTGAAGAATGCCTCAGCATAATCGCCAAAGGTGCTAAAATTGTTTAATTGGATTCGATAAACAAGTGCCGTACCATCAACAATATACATTTTTGGAAGATGTAAATTTAAAACGTCCTTTTGCGTGTTTTGTACCACACTTATAATTGTTTACAATTTCAAGAGCGGGTTCCGATTTTAAAGAGCTCCTGTAAAATCCTTCTGCGTCAAAAAGGTACTTGCAGTAATTAAAAATTTTGTAGGATGCTAAAATTTGTGTGTCAAATTCACGTTGATTAGCCAGCATATATGTTTTTTGAAAGAGACTTACATCTGTTGCATCTTGCAACTTTTTATTAGAAGTACTTTTGCTTGATTTTTCAGAAGTAGGTACAAAGTTGTCTATTTTAATTTTTTGTTCGCTAATGTAACTTGTCATACAAGTTCGATGCCAGGATGCGGATGACAATTATGTTCAGTAAAGTCTGTACTATGCTTTATTTTCTCACTAATGTTATCTTTTCTCCGATCTGCGGCGCTTTGAATATTTAAAAACGGTTTATCATAAAACAAACACGACATTTCGTTTAGTCTTCGCCTCTTTACATTTATCACTTGTAGCGACATTGTCCACGTTTTTGTTTAAATAAAACACGTAACTACAGGAAAACTTAAATAATATTGCGTGAAAATTAAAAAATCAACCGATACGCACTAAGAATTAATTTCTACTGACTATTTCGGGCGAGGGCGTGGGGAAAACGAAAGGGACCAACACAGCTGCTGGCAACATGGGTTTTTTTTTATTGGTGTCTCAGATGAAAGAATTTGAGCATAGTTGCCGGTCCTCACATTTTGCATACTCAACTACCTCTGGCGCCTGCACTAAATCCAGACTTTTGAAGAATCCGTCTCAAAAGGATTTATATGATGTCGCTAAAGAAGGGCAGGCCGATAACAAGAGGGTTGTGTGTTACTGTACGTCGAGAGATATGGCCTTGCGTACAAACGTATTTTTCACCCATAAAATGTTTGTTTGCGCACGAAATAAATTGTACTGAACTGGTCTAATGGTTTATTATATCGATGGTTTACACCAGCATGTACCTAATAAAGGGGAAAAAACACCAAAGTCGAATACATGAGATTGTATTATTTAATTTCTTACATACCTACCTACAATCGCTTCATGGAGCAATATTACAAATATAGTCGATGTTTCTGATAAACTCTAGTGATTTCTGGTGCTAAAAAAACTTGTTTTTTTGTGAAGTTAAAATGTTTCTGTTGAAAGTTTTGAGTTGAAAAGAATTTATATAACATGTAGTGAGTAGTATCTACGTTCTTGTCGTACTGAAAGGAAATAAATAAATGTTCTGTAAGAAGCATTCCTTTGTGATGTTTTCAATTACGTGAAACAATAAAATCGATACTTAACCGATTTTGCCTAATTTGAATGTCGAAATCAAAGTCTTATTTATTAATAACTCCAAGAAGGCCATTAATAAAATTCGTTAAAAATATTATTAACAATTTAAATTTATTTCTATTCTAGTTTTGCTGTTATTTTATGGTATTTTGAACATTTAAGTATTTAAAAAGCATATTTTCTCTTGCATATCGGCTTCTTTAAGATATAGCAGAAACGTATATATATATAATAATATACAGCTGGTCCTGAAGTTATATAAAACAATAAATAATTGGCGATATAAAAAAGATTGCCTAATAAAGGGTTCTTAAAAAAAAGTTATAATTTAATTTCTTTAAAGCTCATTATGTTTTGTTTACGATAATATTTTCCAGCTAAATTTCAAGGACATGTTGTATATGGGTTAGTTAAAAGCCTGACAAAAAAAATCAAACGTGGCAAAAATTGTAGAAATATAATGTAAATACAAGTCTTCGACATTAACAATAACTTAGCCTTGTACATACCTGGATTTCTTAGTTCCCTTCTCTGTGTCTTTTGTAATAAATGGCTACTTAAAGATTATACTGGGTGTCATGGATCAAACGGAAATATGTGATATAGGAGGTAATTTGCAACAAAAGGAGTCCCATAAGCATGCCTTATATTTTAAATGGTCTAGTTAAGTATGTTTTTTTTAAAAGGAAAGGAAAAATGTATGTCTTGTAATCTTGACATATTGATGAGCAACTTTGGTTCAGCACTTATTGCTCCAGCTTGTCAAATAAAGGGGTGAGGGAAAGACAAACATTTTCTTGGAAAAAAATTAAGCAACTTTGGTTAGGGAGAACCAAAAACTTCAAACTTGGTCTCGATTAAAAGAGATTCAATGGTTTTATCATAATATATGTATTTTTGGTTTCTATGATGATCGCTAGAGGGCGCTGTTTGAAACATCAATGGAATTTACCGTTATTGTGTAAGTTAATCAAGAAACTAGTATAGATGCTCCTTATCTAATTGGTGCATCTCATTTAAAAAATAAAATATTTACAATAAGGTTTAAATTATTTTTACTTGGAGTAAAGAAATTCGAACAAATGCGGATAAGTCGTTATTAACAAAAGTCAAACCAAGCAAATTACCTTTTTTTGTACACGTTTCTATTTCATCCATGACTTATGGGATACCCTGTATATATATTTTGATATTATGACCAATAGGAGAGTCATTTTGGTCTGCTTAACTTAATAAGGTACCTCAAAAAGATTTCTAAATTTTTTCACAATCATATAAATAAGAAACGTTTGGACTGTTATCAAGGTGCCTAATTTTGATGTATTTTTGACCTAATGACTGAAATCTATTGGACTAGGATGTAACATTAATAATTATTATAAAAAAGAAATATTTAATAATATATATAGTACTTGCTTAGATCATAAAAATGTATATCTACATTACATAGATGCTGAATGCTTGAATTATATTACAATAATTATTAATACCTAAGCGGAGTAAATTATTACGAAAAGGGACTATTATTGTAAGGAAAGTTGTTTGTTTGGAGGAAACAGTAATACTTAAAGTTGATTTTACTGAAAAGTTTTTCCAAACTTTTTTTTTTTGGGTTTTAAAACAAATTTTAAAAAATTTGTTCTGTCGTATTTTACGTTACTTTTTAAATTGTCTTGGACGTTTGCTAATTGACAGTGTTTTAGCAATACCTACTTATAAGGTTTAAGGAGTATGAGTGGACACTGGCATCTATGTAGGTAGTTTGGCTAAAAATCCTTCGACAAAAAGTATAAATGAAGATAGATATATTTTTGGAAAAGATTATTTTATGGACTGATCTAGAAGAAAAACAAATAATATTGTCTAGGATTTAAGCCTTTGTAAAAAGTAGCCGTAGAAAATATGTCGTGCAATGTACTCGTTAATAGTTTGTAGAAAATCAAAAGTAATTATGTAAAATTTTACAAAAATGTCAAAGTATTATTCTATAATATATAGTGCGTCCATACAGTCCCCACCTGTAGGTTCGGGATTACTTACTTTAATATAGGTATTACCTATTCAAATTCGGTGTAGGTAAAATACTCACATTTGAACAAAAAATTGGTGTTTTGCTATTTCGAGATTCGCGATTCAAAATGGCGACACCCTATTTATTTAATTATGTTTTTCCATTAGCGGATCTCCGCCGTCTTAATTAGTAAAATAACAAGTTTTTGTTTCAGTCTGAATTATATTATTATATTATATCTCGAGCCATTTCCAAGCCAGCGGGGTGAGGGGAGGGGGACTTTATAGAGGCACTGTTTAAATACCCGCATATAGTGCATCCCAACATTATCTACTTTAAGTATATACAGCAACTCTACTTAGGTTAAAATAAAAACACTGTGGAAGAAACAGGACTATGTTTAAAATTGTTGGTTTATTTTTAAATATTATCTATACTTACTTAATAGATGGTATACCAACCAATATTTTTATTTAAATCATTGTTTATTTCTATTACGAACGTGAAAAAAGAGTTGTCTTTCTTTATTTTTTGATAGTATAAAACTGTAGATAACTGCTACCGAAACACGGGTATTTAGCTGTAGAAAGATGTAGATAAAAACGAAAAAGTAAAGAAATATTGATCAAAAATAAAATGGCGAATGCGTCCCTGGTGTTTGCTACTAATTCAAAATTTTTAAAACTATTTAAATATAACACCGAAAAATGATTAACCAAAAGAGAGTTGTTTATGGTATTTACTTCGTTGGAATGAACTTGGGCCATTCTTTATGCTAGGGACAAAAAACAGGCAGGAAAATTATTCTGAAAGGTATTATATCCGTACTCTTATACCAGTGATTTGAAAATAATTTTCAATCATTTTTCAAAACACCATGTATACGATTAATGTTATTTTGTAAATATTAGTTGTTTTTTTAAAGCCTTGTTTAATCAAAACGTTTATTTACGTTATGCCGTAAAGAAACGTGGAAAGACTTAAACTAAGTAGTATTTTTCATTATTTTGTTACAGTATACAGGGTGTCTCACGGTTTCCGCTCATTAGATTATTTCGGGAAGTAATGCTAGTTGAATCCTGCGAATTTGAATAATAGGGTTTTCGCCGACAAACTCCTCAAATGAAATAACAGCGACCATATGCATTCTCCGGTTATACCGGAAGTTGAACGAACTTGCTTATTTTAAATTTAATTCCGTTTTCAAATTGAACTTAAAGGGCAATATAAAGCTATTTGCAGATGATACAACAATTATTTATTTTGCTGAAACTCTTGCAGAAATGTATTTTGATATTAATGATGATTTAAAAATACCTCTTTCTTGGCTTCAATCAAATAAACTTACGTTAAATTTTACAAAATCTTCTTTTATGTTTATAACTAAAAATAAAATAAATTCCATCATTAACCCCTTAACATTTAATAATGAAAATATTCAATATTCATAAATGACAAAATTTGTAGGATTAGTTTTAGACGAAAATTTAAATTGGAAATGCCATAATATCCAGTATATTATCAACTCGATATCTCCTTTGGTATCTGTTTTGTACAGAGCTAGATATTTCATTCCTTTGAAATACTTAAAAAATATATATTTTTCATTATTATATTCAAAATTACAATACTTAGCTTCTGCATGGGGATCTGCTTATTTATGAAACTTAAAACCATTACAAGATATGCAAAATAAAGTTATTAAATGTATACACAAATTTAGAACCAACTGTTGTTAATCTATATAGACCAAAAGGGTATTTACACGTTCAAAATATTTATAAATTAAAATATTGTATTCTAATTCACTCTATTATTATAATAATATATATTTATAATAAAGAAAAAAAATCAAACATAACACTTCCGGAGAATAAGACATTACATGATCATAACACCAGACGTTGTATAAATTATAAAACTATACCAGTAAAAAGTAGTTTCGGAAAAAAATCGCTTTTATATGATGAAATAATAAAATATAACAATCTTCCAAAAAATATCAGAAAAATTAAAAAAATTGGCAACTTTTCAAAAACAATTAAAGAGATATTTACTAAATTAAATTATTTACACTATTTTTTTAAAAATTGATTTTATTAATGAATTAAATTGGATTAACTTCCATTATTTTTTTTAATGGTTATTATTTTCTATGTTATGTTGTCACTTTCCATGTAATGAACTGTAAAAGTTAGTTTGAAATAAAGACATTTTAAAAGTTAAAATGGAACACCCTAACACCTAACTAGAATAATTTTAAACTTATTTACGGTTTTTCCAAACATTGATTATTGATTGTTGGCAAGAAGGCCAAAGCATCGTCTTTAAGAAATTAAGTTTTTTAATTTTTTTTACAAAAATCAAAAATTGTTACTTTTCCAATTTCCTGTATTTAAAAATCAATTTTGCGACAATTCATTATCGAGCACCACAATACTAAATTCCACAACATTTCAGTAGGTATTCAATTTTATTCGACACCCTATTAAATATCAAAATTTAAGAAAAACTTTTTTTTCCCAAAAACGGATGGAGCAGGACAAAAATTGTTTTAATAAAAGTTATTGGAAATGAAGAAAGTAACAAAAAAATATATTAAACAGGTTGTTTTATTTAAAATAAGCAAGTTTGTTACAACTTCCGGTATAACCTGAAGTCGTATATGGTCGCTATTATTTCATTAGAGGATTGCAGGATTTAAATCGCATTACTTTTTGAAATATTCTAATTGACGGTCACCGTGAGTATCTAGATGTTATGAAATAATGAATTTAAATTTAAGTTAAATTTGGATTTAAGAAGCGGTAGAAAATCTGGTCACTTTTTTTGTAAAAGAAACATTTTGATTAGACAAGGTTTCAAAGATTTTTATGTTCAAGTGAAAGGGGCTTTAAACTTGTGCTAATTTATGTTTTATTCGTTCTATTTTTTTTTAAATATACGCTTATTTAAAAACTTATTCTTATAGGTGCTTCTAAAGTATACTAGTAGATTGACTCTATTTTGAGAGTTGATTTCAAGAATATTTTCTGTTATTTTCACCGTCTCAGGATTATATCCTAAAAAAGTTTATTTATTTTTATTTAAACTATAAAATGTGCGTAGTATCTACGTTTTCCATTTAAGGGCTTTGTATTAGGGTTAGAAAATAAAAAAAATATTTATTAAAATTATTTCTAAATTTTATCTTAACCATTTTGTTGCATTTTTGAATCTAAAAACACAAATCCATACAATAATGTAAAATAATATTAGAGGTATTTAAAATAAAGTATTTTGGTATTCATTACTAATTATTCAAGCTTTTGTGTGTACAGAAAAATCTTTATTTTTGCAAATTACTTAATTTTAAAAAAAACAGTATAAAAAACAGATGTATTTACTAAAACCAGGGTCAAAAAAACTATAAAAATATTATTTGTATATATTTTCAGCTTGTAAATATGGAAGCTTTAGCTCTCTCCTATTAAATATTCATTCAGAATTAAAGCGTTTTATTCTACCCCAAAACCCACAACTCGCTCTCACTGGAGGTATCTCGAATCAAAACCCTCTTTACTTATTCCTGATAAAAGAAATTAATTTGGAGAAATAGTCCATGCTTAAAGTGGAGTTGAAAGTATGGGAAAGAAAGAAAAAATTTAAAGTCTTTCTCCACAAAATTTAATAGAATAAAAATTCTCTAGGGTTCTCTACATATTTCAAACGTAGAAACGTTCATCATCAAGAGACAGAAAATGTATTTAGTGCTGATGGTTTTAGCAGAAGAGGAAATGGTGTAGAACCTTAATGTAGTTTTAATGGAATCAAAAAATTGATGTGTAGAAGAGACATAATATTATTATGAAGAAAATTGATAAAGGTTTACCCATACTGAGTATGTTAAAAAAGTTATTAAAGTGGGTCTAAACCAACCAAATAAACTGGGGAAGAAGAAAAAACTTTCCTAAAAAGAAAATGTCGAAGATTATTTAAAATTTTTTATAAAACTTTTCAAGTGTATGTCAGTAAGACATTATAAGGATAAAATTGTCATAATAATTATGACATTATTTTAAATAATCTTCGACACCTTCTTTTTAGGAAGGTTTTTTCTTCTTCCCAAGTTTATTTGGTTGGTTTAGACCCCCTTTAATAACTTTTTTAACATACTCAGTATGTTGTCTTGTGTGTCTACTGCTAACAACATCAGCATTGTACCATTTACTTCGTTTTCCTGATGATGAGTGTTTCTACACTCGAAACATCTCGATTTAATTTATTATGAAAATTGTGGAGAAAGACTTCGTGCTTTTCTTTTTTCTATACTCAGTATGGTTTAACCTTTATCAATTTTCTTCATATTGTGTCTCTTCTACACATCAGTTTTTTGATTCCATAAAAGCTCCATTAAGGTTCTATACCAGTTTCTCTTCTGCTAAAACCATCAGCACTAAATAAATTTTCTTTCTCCTGATGATGAACGTTTCTATGTTCGAAACATGCAGAGACCCCTAGAGAATTTTTATTCTATTACATTTTTATTTGTGGAGTAAGACTTTTAGTTTTTCCTTTCTTTCCCAAAAAAAAATTAGTTCAATATTGCAAAAACAATTCAGATGAAACTTTAAGCACACAGAATTTTAAGGAAAATTTAAAACAGTCTGTGTCCAGTTTTCAAAAATAATATAACATCGTCGTGGATATTAGTTGTTAAACATTGCATTTTAAAATTAATTTAAGAATGTACATTTTGAGTTTTTTTTCTTTCATTCATCTAATTTGTATAGAAATAGCCATTTGCAGGCATTACTCATTTTTCCATTATTCACATGATGGATAAGGTTTAAAGCGAAACTCTGTCTTAACTATCGTTAAGTCGGAAATTCTTTCCTGTCCCGTGATATTTCAAAACATAATTAATTGTTACTACCGTGCGAGCAAAAATTATTTGCATCAAAGAGGGCTTGGATTAAAAAACGTAGGGCTTGGTTTACATCACAATGATATGGGGACGATATATCTAACCAAATCTAGGTTAAAATTTTGTCAAATTCATATTATGACATGATATGCCAAACTAATGAGTAATAAAATAAGTAGACAAATACAAATTTATTTTTTTTGTTTACAAAATTAACAAAGTAAGAATATGCAGAAACAAAAAGAAAAATAAATAAATAAATTGCTGAAATTGGCCACCAAGCATAAATTCACACGTCTCTTCATATTTTCGAAAGTGTTGACCACCATCTCTGGAGAAATGTTACCACATTCTTAGATAATCCGTTCTTGTAATTGTTCTAAATTTGCAACTGGTGTTTTAAAAATAGTGATCTTTAAATGAGAAAAAACTAAGTAATCCATAACCGTTAAACAAGGTGATCTAGATGGGAATTCAATGTCTGATCGAAAACTGATTAATCTGTCGTCGAAAAAATTGCGTAAGTAGTTAATTGTTTCAGCGGCTGTTTGGGCGGTTGCACCCTCCTGTTAAAAATATTCAAAATGTAGTTCATCGTCAAGTAATTGCTCCACAAATGGATTCAAAATATTGTCTCTATACCGCTGTGCTATAACTGTGTCATGGAAAAAAATAGGACCAACAATTCTTCTCCGGGAAACAGCTAACCAGACACCAAATTTTTGAGGTTGCATTGTGGACTCTACAAAAAAATGAGGATTTTGGTCTTCCTGCTCCTTTTTTGTGTTGTGTAGAACCTGTTTCCCTAAACAGCGCAACGGTTTTTTTCAGGCAATGATAAAAATCCCCAGCAATAAAAGCAACGTTAGGAAAATGTTCGTGAAAATCGTACATGCACAAACCCGGATTGTATTGCCACTCACAATTTACTCTAAACATGTTTCGAAAATGCGCTTCAACCATGAATGTTTTGTGCTGTTCCGTAAAGCCCATTGTGTGAATTGTTCAAGAAATTGGAAAAATTAGCGATGAATCAAATTACTTGTAACGACTGTCAAAGATGACGGAATAACTGATTGATTGTTAATTCAGGTAGCTACTGACACCCAACAGGTATTAAGCTCTACGGCTAAGTTAGATGCAAGGCCCTATTTGATGCAAATAATTTTTGCTCGCACGGTAGTTCCCGAGATCCCAATGGCGAGTATCGAATTTGGGACACCCTGTACAGTGTTAGGTGACCATGATGTAAATATTTTGCCGTATTTAAGCGTAAGAGTAAATGCTAAAATACAACATAATAATATCTACTTTATAAAATAATGACACAATTTCGTGAACATAACCAGCATTTAATGCTTTCCGTATTACAAAAATAATTTTTGGTATATAACGGGCCGTAATAAAGCCCCAAAAATAGAAATAAACCACATTATGTTAGCTATAAAGCTAATGTATCATAGCTGGTAACAGCTGTGACACATTTTACAAGGAAACATTGAAACATACAACCCACTATAAAATATGAGGGCGCGGAGCATAAAATAAAAGTATACGATAGAGCTTTATTCATATACAGCGTTATCATACAGATACGGATCTGCCTTTAATTTTTAATAAAACATATTGTATATTTTGACATTTTTAAATTCTACAATCAATTCTAGACATTTTCCTAAATCATACCCTACACAACCTATACAGCGGTTCTCAAACTTTTTTGGTGACGGAACCCTTTTGGGAAGCAAAATACTTGATGGAACCCTACAATAAAACAATAGTTTTTAAAAGTGTATTCTTTATTAATAAGCATAATAAAAGTACAATGTAACAGTTACTAATTATTACTTACTTTACCACATGGCAAGTACAATAATAGAAGATATTAAAAAAGAAAAAATCTAACTAATGGGAGGTATGAAATTGTTATTTATTTTTCATCAATTGGTTGATATCCGGTTTGATAGAAGACAGTTGAAGTCTCATATCAGGTTCGGCGTCCAGTCTATTGCGATATTTTGTTTTCGTGGCTGCATAGGTTGAGAATCCTGTTTCGCACAAATATGTTGTTGGGAACGGGAGAAGAATATTCAGAGCCATTTTGCCAAGTATTGGATATTCATCACGGATTCTGCACCAAAAATCGTTGAGAGGCGTCGTTTTGAACAGTGACTCCATACTTGTGTCTGATGACATTTCTAAAAGAGATTCATATATCTCGTTTGACATACTTTCGGGCTTTTCCAAGTTGGGTAAAAAAGGATTATGAATCCATGAATTCAGTTTCATTTTTGTATTCTGTTCTTCGGGAAAATACTTTTCAAAAGATGCGCGCATCGAACTGAGATATTGGACCAATTCTTCAAACACATCATCTTGAAACATTTCTGAGTCGTTATCGCTAACAAACTCACTGAGTGACGTAAAGCTTTCTATTTCTTTCTTACCAACGCAAATAATCCAAAAATCTAATTTTCTTTTGAAGGCAGTTATTTTGTTATAGGCCTGAAACACTGTTGTCTGTTTACCTTGCAATGATAAATTCAATTCGTTTAGTTTTTGAAAGATATCCGCCATAAAAGACAATCGGAACAACCAAGTTTTATCATACAAACGGTCCTTCAAATTAAAAGAAGTATCTGCTGAAAGAAACATTTGTAACTCGGCTCTAAGTTCAAATAGCCTTGTTAAAGTTTTACCCCGAGACAGCCATCGCACTTCTGTATGGAGCAGCAATGTTTTATGTTTGCTGTCATAATCTTCACACAATAATGAGAATAATCGGGATTGTAGTGGTCGTGATTTGATAAAATTAATTATTTTTACCGCTTCATCCATAACTAATTTTAGATTTGACATAATTTGCTTCATCGCAAGTGCTTGTCTATGCAGAATACAATGGCTGGAACTACAATTAGGTGCTTTATTTTTTATTCGTGACACTGCTCCTGCTGTTTTACCTGTCATCGCCTTGGCCCCATCTGTACAAATGTCAATGCAATTGTTCCAACTGAGATTATTTTCTTCAAAAAATATATTTATTTTATTAAAAATTTCTTCCCCGGTAGTGTTTGTGAGCAGCGGTGAACACATAACCATGTCTTCTTCAAAAGAACTTTCATATGGATATCTCACGATAACCAGCAAGATAGCCAAACCAGCGACATCAGTTGACTCGTCCATTTGCAAGGCGAATCGTGTTTTTTGTAGACGTGTAACTAGTTCTTGTTTGACGTAGCATGCCAGATCATGGATTCGCCGTGAAACAGTATCGTTTGATAGCGGCACAGTAGAAAGATGCTTTGCAGATTTTTCATCGAGCATACATTTTGTTATGTCTAATACACATGGCTTTATTAAATTCTCAGCGATAGTGTGCGCTTCACCTGCTTGTGCAATGCGATAGCTAACTAAATATGATGCCCCCGTGGCCTTTTCGTTGATAGTTTTTGTTAGATCGTCTGGATCGGTGATTGCTATATTCTCCGCGCGTACTGCTTTTGAACATTCAGCGTCATTAGAAGATGTTGTTGCAACACGTTTAACACCTTTAAGCCAACGTTCCATTCTTCTTTATTTATAATGTTACACGTCAGGATGGTGGGGTCTAAATAACGCACAATCGTTACTGCGTATAAGAGACGAAGTTTAGTACAATGAAGAAATGTATAAAACTGAGACAACAGAATACAGCAGGCAGTAGAACAATGAACACTAGTTTATCGCTAGCGAGCTTGTAAGTAGGTAGGTAGGAACTTATCGCTCCGAACGCTAATCGTCAACTGACTGACGAGGCGCGACGCGCGATCGCCGCTTTTATACTTAGTCCTAGACTCGATCTCGAATATTCTCGAAAATACTCGAGTCGGCGCCTTTGATAAACAAAAAGCAAAAATAAAAAGAGAAATATAAAAATTGCGTTGTAAACAATTCAGAGGCGGCTTTTATCAAAGGGACTGCGCGCTCACAAGTATACAAGTATATATTAAACTTATGAGATATTGTACCAGCTATTGTAACACATGTTTATACAAATACAAATAAATAAATAAATATACCTACGCGCGGCCGCGGAGTCAAAACGTTCGACCAGAGAGAGGTGTTTTGATTTTTTTTCTAAATTCTTGAGGAACCCCTACAGAGGTATCGCGGAACCCTAGGGTTCCGCGGAACACACTTAGAGTATAGCTGACCTATAACATATTGTTAGTTAGAGATAAAAAATTAGGGGTATTTCGTATAAGTGTACGCACTTAACATTATTTTATTCACAAAAAGCGTCAAACAAATCGTAGTAAAGTTACACGTATGAAGGAAGACTATATATAACATAATGTATTAATACAAAGGGGAAATAAAAAATAATTCTTGGAAAAACATAACATTTTGAAAAAACTGCCACTTGCGCACTCTTACCGGATCAGTCGGATAAGAGTGCTCACATAGTAGTACAAGTGTACGCAGTAGGTTTTATTAGAAATTAGGAACATACGTCGCATAAAAATGCTCCTATATTTTTATAACTTGAGCAATGCTCATGCCACCACATGCCGCATGTTGAGCACCTAACCCAGTCGTCGCCATTTTCACCCTCGCGGCAATTTGGACAAAGAACTTGGTCACCATGTTTTTCTTTTTTAGCAGCTTTGTTATCTTGACATTTCTGCTTGCCAAAAACTTGCCTTTTGGTTTCCTTTCTATATTTTAACTGGTTCTCATACACCTACTTGAATAGATAACAACTTTTCAAAACGTACCGCTTTTAACCTTTTTCTAAGACTTATTGATTCATTAATAAAAAGATCTCTCGCTAGTACTTGACGCTTGCTTTCGCCATTTTGAATTCGTTCTTTTGCCTGCGCGATAATTTCATCAGTTATTAGGTTTCTTTGACTTGTCCTGGTATATTTTCCTATTATTAATCCTTAAACAATTTCAAATTATAAATTTAAATCGATACCCTAAACCATTGCTCGGGTAAGTGTACGCATGTCTGGGTAAGAATGCGCGCGTACAGTTACCCGACACCGAAATGCGTACACTTAACCGACCAACAACAATTATACTCAACCGCTGTTTATAGTCTCGTTCAACATAACCTCTAAAAGTACGACTCGGCAACAGGACCTCTAAAACCACTTCTTTCAAATGGCGTATTAAAATGCGGACCAATTTACAACAAGATTTGTTAAGTAAATATTACAACAAAGTGATCATAAATTATATTTGACCCATAGGAACACCGGAACTTTACACAAGTCACACGCGTCGCTTAGCCGAACCAAACCTACATTGGACAAATTTTATAAAATTCTGTCTCTCTTAACATCGGAGATAATGCATGTGCTTATACCATAGGCCTCTTAAAACAAGCGTATACTTATCAGACGCGCACTCTTATACGTCCTTAACCTAAGCAAAAAAAAGTAGTCACGGGATTCGCATTATCTGTTAAATTTTAATTTTTTTTTTTAAATAATTCAAAAGTGGGATTATTTCTGAAACTATCGAAAAAAGTTATTAGAAAAAGTATTTTAAATGCAGTATCTAGCCCACATGCAAAATTTCAGCTGCATAAGATAATTTTGATTTTTTGATAATTATTAAAGGTAGGTAAATTGGTACTGACAGTTCGGATATATACAGGTATCCAATGTGTGTTCGAGAAAATGTGTTGTCATATTCTACAGTATGAATATACAGGCTTACAGACCTTTTTATTGACCCTTAATAAAGTTTTAATATAAAACGAAACGTTGGGAGAAATACAATTGTGTCATTTCATTGTCTGCCCTCATTCCCGCTATACTTATTCGAATCTACTAGTTAAGGCGCTATACTTACCTAACCAATCTATTATTTACTTTGTAAAATGCTTGTATTTATTTTGTTCAAATCTTTATTTATAAAAATAAATGATTATGTACACCAAAAATTTAAAAATAACTGTCAACTTTTGAAAACATTACCAATCAAATATCTGCCAAAACGCCATTTAGGAAAGAACCAAACCTGTTACAGGAAAAGTATAAAGTTGTTTTCAAAAGACGTATAAAATATGTTTTTCTTTTATTGTGAAGGATTTATTTTATTTATGTCTCTTTAAAGTAACTAAGTGGGAGAAAGTTATTATTTTTTCGTATAATATCAATACAGTAAACTATTTTTAACCGTTTCGTCTAAAAATTTCACTTCAAAAAATTATGACTAACAAGCCACAAATAATTTTTCAAAAAATTATTTTATGTCTCTTTAAAGTAACTATCTGGGGGAACACCCTTTCCACCTATCTACGCAATTCATTTAATATTTATATATATACAACGATATGTGTGTAATGTGTTTGTTGTAGACTCGCCGAACAAAAAATCCATTGAAAACAAGTTACCATGATCATTTTGCTTTTTCCAAATTAGAAATAAAGTGTGATATAAACAAGGTTTAACCCCAAATAAAAGCTTCTTTATTAGAGTTTTTGTTGCTGACCCTTTTAGTTTAACTAATAAAAAAAAGTTTGCCCTTTATCTCGTTAGCCTGAGACAGTATAACTACATAGTATTGTGTTTTTGGGATCTTGGGTACACTCATGAACAAAAATTTTAACTAGAAAAAGTAGGTACGTATCCTTACCTTACCCTACGAGTCTGTGGCTACAACGCCTGAGAAGTCGGGGTTATAAAATACACAAACCAGCGAATTTTAACGGTGCGGGCATATATGCGTATATTTTTGCCCGCATTCTTTCGATAGCCACTTATTCGCTAGACGGACTGTATTACCGCTTGTTAGGATATTTTTAACTAACCACCGTGCGAGCAAAAACTATTTGCATCAAAGCATCTCAGGACATAATGCTTAGCCGTAGAGGTTAATACCTGTTGGGTGTCAGTAACTACCTGAATTAACAACCAATCAGTTATCTTTGACAGTCGTTTTTTGATTCATCGCTAATTTTTCCAATTTCTTGAACAATTCACACAATGGGCTTTACGGAACAGCACAAATCATTCATAGTTAAAGTGTATTTTCGAAACGGGGTTAGAGTAAATTGTGAGTGGCAATACAATCCAGGTTTGTGCATGGACGATTTTCACGAACATTTTCCTAACGTTGCTTTTATTGCTGGGGATTTTTATCATTGCCTGAAAAGAACCATGGCTGTGTTTAGGGAAACAGGTTCTATACAACACAAAAAGGGAGCAGGAAGACCATCTATAAGAACAAAAGAACTTGTTGCAAAAGTTCGTGAAATAATGCAAAATACGCCAACAAATTGTATAAGACGCCTGTCCCAAGAAGTGGGAAGATCTTATGGAACATGTAGGACTATTCTTAAGAAGCAGCTAAATTTATTTGCTCATAAAGTGCAAGTATTCCAAGAAATACAAGCCGCAGATTTTGAAAGACGCAGGAATTACTTTCAATGGTTTACCCAAAATTCATTGGAAAGAAATGATTAATGTGAATTTATGCTTGGAGCTGACGGTGGCTTTTTGTATATTCTTACTTTGTTAAATTTGTAAACAACAAAAATAAATTTGTATTTGTCTACTTATTTTATTACTCATTAGTTTGGCATATATCACGTCATAATATGAATTTGACAAAATTTTAACCTAGATTTGGTTAGATATATCGTCTAAACCAAGCCCTACGTTTTTTAATCCAAGCCCTTTTTGATGCAAATAATTTTTGCTCGCACGGTACAAGTAGAGAATGGTACATATCCTTTTTTTTTAATGTTTTATGTTAGCTGGGTTTGTTTTGTAATGAAATAGCTTTCTAATTAAAACTACCTCCCTCGGTAGCTTCAATCTTAATCTTAAAAAATAAGAGAGTTAGAACATTATACCGTCATGTATAATGGCAGGCTCAAAACAATATATTTTATTTTCACTTAAGAAAACTGATTTTGTAGAAACTCTCGCATCTCCCCACGATGAAATCTACATAAATTTCAACCCACAAATTACTTTCCGTCAACGAACAAGTTGTTTCAATCACCGCTTCTTATTTATGCGTGAAATTACAAAATAAAAACTTTGAAACACGAAGTAGAGGACAAACTTATTAACTTCAATTTGGGACTTTTCACGACTAGCTTTTCCACCGTTCCACCGAAAGTAAATAAAAACAATATAAAATTTTGGTGGCGTTTAACTCATATTTCATAGTCAAAAGTTTCTTGTTTAGTAGTGTTGACGTAAAAATATAGTTTACCGTATGTTACAACAACATCGTAGTACTTATATTAGTAAAAGTAATGGTATTGGTGTAGTGGTACTAGTAGAAGTAGTTGATGCGAGGCTATTGGTCCAGAAGTGATTTTTTTGCCAATATCATTTAACGTCTAGTGTAAGCCAGACTGGACCTATAGTTTTAAGTGGGTATCGAATTTTACCGGAAGTAACATTAATAATATAAACATAAACAAGCAGCCTGGATACAAGTTTATGACTAAGCATAAACTAATAATAACAGCTGCATAATCATGAAGTTAAAATAAGTAGGTACTCTTGTATCTATTTGCTTATTTCATCCAGAGCTTTACAACTGCAAGAACATCAGGAATTGAGGAAAGGTTGTGAAATACGAAGACGAATTTGTTGTGAAGTTATGGAAAGGGTAAATAAAGATAGGGAAATCTCACGCGATGTTTGTTTTACCGACGAAAGCACCTTCGCATTAAACAATGAACCAAATGGTCAAAATTATAGATATTGGAGTAGTTACAGAAAATTAACACAAATCAACCAGGACTTAAAAGGTTAATACTTGGGCGGACATATTGGTGCATGGAATTTATTGGACTCTCTTTTTTATCAACATTATTTGGTAAAAGAAAACTTTTTAGATGTTTTAC
This sequence comes from Polydrusus pterygomalis, assembly GCA_963969555.1. Classification (NCBI taxonomy): domain Eukaryota; kingdom Metazoa; phylum Arthropoda; class Insecta; order Coleoptera; family Curculionidae; genus Polydrusus; species Polydrusus pterygomalis. Next base: position 40,953,732 of record OZ018381.1, on the reverse strand, counting down.
AAAATTAAATAAGACTTGCTATAGAAGAAGTTGCTCCTGAGAATGAAGATATTTGGTTTCAAATGGACAGTTGTTCTACGTACAATGCACGAGAAGTAAGGAAATATGTCCAGAACCTTTTTGATAATCCTGATCTTTTCATTTTTTTAAATTTTAATTTTTTATTAAAAAATTCTTGGCCTTTATCACTCTGAAACGATTCCTATTCACAATGTTTCTGATAAAATGTCATTAAATACTCTTATTCCATTCTTAAATTTATTAAAGGATAAGAAATAAGACACTTTAAGTCTTATTTCTTTCCCTTTAAACATACACTCACTCCACTTAAAGTATGGACTATTTCTTCAAGTTAAATTTTTTAGTTCGTGAAATTGGCTACTTCAGCAATATACAGGGTCCTGCACCTCACCTCCCGTCTTCTATAGCTCACTTAGTAATTAAGTTAGAATTTTCATATTTTGCAGACCTTATCTGTATCTTAGGGTGCATTTCAGGAAAATATTTTTTTTTATACAGGGTGTTCCAAAAAAGCGTGACGTCATAAGGGGGTATTTTTTTAAATTACATGCCCTATATTTTCTTACATTTTTGGGTGCCTCCTATAGTTACCTACATACCCCTAAAATTTTATTAAAATTTATTCAGTATTATAGACGAAAAAAAAGAAAAACTAAAAAATATCAGTTTTGCGCCACTGGTATTAAAAATAATTAAAATTTATACAAAGGAACTTATTAAATAAGGTATAACAATTTTGTTAACCAAGTTTGGTTAACACGAATTGTACAGGGTGTCCAAAGTTTAGTGTCAAACTTTGCAACCTTTAAAGCAATTTATTTTTCTTATTTCAAATGGGAACCCCTGTATATTTTTATGTCATTCGATGCAGAATTAAAAATCAAACTTTTTTCCTAATTGCAACCCTATCGAAATTTCTAACGCATCAAGAGTTATTTGCAGAAAACTAATTTTATCAACTATTCCAACAGTCATTATTATGAATAAATATCGAAGGTGGCTTTAAAAAACAATTAATTGGTAATAAAGTTTATTAAAGTCACCATAGACCATTTTGACTTTAGTAATCTAAATGTTTCAAATATTGTTAAATTGTTAGTAATTATTAACTGGAACTGATAATCTTGAATATGGTTATCCTTGAAAATTCGTTGAACTGTTCTCTCGATTACATCTACGGCATCAGCGGCTGCTTGTTAAGTAACTGAAGGATTTTCTATAACAGATAATAGCACAGCCAATTGATTTTGTTCAGTTCGGACCGGTTTATTTCTCACTGGTTTTGGGTAGTTTACATTTTCCGTTTGTACAAACCTCTCTAATATGTTTTGCAGGCTCCTTTTGTCTGGATGTCGTCGTTCCGGATAACACTGTGCGTAAACTCGGCTTGCCAAAAAAGAGTTCTTTTCGCATGCTCCTAATATAAAAATCATATCTACGAGCTCTTCTTGGTTGTAGTCCATCACAAAAAACAATATAAAGTAATTATAACAGCTTAAATAATTACCAACAATTTAACAGTATTTAAAACTTTTAGATTACTAAAGTCAAAATGGTCTCTGGTCACTTTAATAAACTTTAATACCAATAATTTGTTTTTCAAAGCCACCTTCGATATTTATTCATAATAATGACTGTTGGAATAGTTGATAAAATTAGTTTTCTGCAAATAACTCTTGATGCGTTAGAAATTTCGATAGGGTTGCAATTAGAAAAAAGGTTGATTTTTAATTCTGCATTGAATAACAGAAAAATATACAGGGGTTCCCATTTGAAATAAGAAAAATAAATTGCTTTAAAGTTTGCAAAGTTTGACACTAAACTTTGGACACCCTGTACAATTCGTGTTAACCAAACTTGGTTAACGAAATTGTTATACCTTATTTAATAGGTACCTTTGTATAAATTTATTAACGAGGCATTATTATTATTTTTTACTTATTTTTAATACCAGTGGCGCAAAACTGATATTTTTAAGTTTGTTTTTTTTTCGTCTATAATACTAAATCAATTTTAATAAAATTTTGAGGGTATGTAGGTAACTATAGGAGGCACCCAAAAATGTAAGAAAATATAAGGCATGTAATTTAAAAAAATACCCCCCTTATGACGTCACACTTTTTTGGAACACCCTGTATGAAAAAAAATATTTTCCTGAAATGCACCCTAAGATACAGATAAGGTCTGCAAAATATGAAAATTCTAACTTAATTACTAAGTGAGCTATAGAAGACGGGAGGTGAGGTGCAGGACCCTGTATATATGTACGAGATTTTATCACATCTTGCACCCTGCATTTTATTAATTGACATTTTTTAAATGATTTGACACCAGTTATCCTAAAACGGGCTTCAAGAAGAAGGGCAGAAACCAAAGACTTCCAAGAAGTCTTTGGCAGGAACCGAAATATATGTTCCGATTTTCCTATAGTTTGAGACGAAACACTAAAGATAGCGAAATATTTATCAAAAAGAGAAAAAATTGAAACGCTAAGAAGGTGCGACATAATCGTAAAATATCACCCAGTACTAAAAATTACAAATATAAACTTGTTAACTATCAGCTTAACCGGATCTGCATAAATCATATAAGCCATAAATTACCAGTTAGTACAATAAGCAGCTCTTACCGAAAGCATTTTATATTTATGAGAAAAATTGCAGATAGGAAATATCGCAATGCGCGTACAATAAATGTATTAGATTTAAGATAAAACGTTTTTACTAGGCTGAAATACATTTACAAAAACTACTGAATATAGTTTTTAAAAATTGACACATTCGTTAAACGTTAGGGGTACTAGTACCGGACATCTCCCAATATCGGACATAGTCAGTTTCTTCACTTTGCCGATAGGTGGCGCCCAAACATGTATAGAGTTGTAGTCGCGTCTGTTACTAATGTTACCTCTCCGAAACGTGTTAATCTATGGTCAGTTTGACAGAAGTTATTAAAGAAAAGGTTCATTTATGGTGTTGTTCTTTGTTTATTCTTTAACTTTTAAGCCTGTGTGCAGTGATTTTGGGTAAGCATAACGAATTTCTTGTTACCCTTTTGTTAAGCTATTATATAATATGTACAATTTTACATGCATACCGTTTGGTTAAAGTTAAAGTGTTTGTAATAAATATTTTGTTCATTTCAAAGTGTCGGTTGCCCAAAATCGGACACTAATGAGTAATGAGTTTCCCAGTATCGGACAATAAATTATAATTGTAAATAAAGGTTTTTTTGGGAAAAATAAGGTTTTATGTGTTTATTTGTATGTGGGGGTGAGTGTGTGCGCGTGTTAAATTGTATTTAAAAGGTTTTTTATTTAAATTGTTTTTTTTAATAATTGTAAGTAGGTATAATTTTTTAAATGGCGGGTAAAGAAAAATGGTCAGAAAATGATATGAAAAATACAGTAAAACGAGTTATGGAGCATGGTATGCCCATAAGGGAAGCCGCATTACGCTTTTTTAAGATTTTTTTTAATATATCATGGTTATAAATAATTCTGTTTAGTTTTTCTTTGCGTCCGGTACTGGGTGACCATTTTTCGAATCATCGAAATGTAACAGTTTTTTTATTTTATTTTTTTAATTAAAAATACCTTAAATATTTTTAAAATGTAGTACGTACTTAAAATGGTATATGTTTACGAGGAACAGAGTGTTTTTTTATTTTATTTTTTTCATTTTTGAATTGACCAGCTCTAAAAAAGCTAAGGTGTCCGGTACTAGGGGACTCTCCCCTACACTTAGAAAGGACCATCCCGTTTCTGTAGTTGTACAGTTTAAATAGAACAGGTTGCATATTTTTGCATATTCAAATATTACCCTAAATTCCCCACAACGTAAAAAGGAAATACTTAAAAATTAAATAAAAGATTTAGAGAAGTTCAAAATATTGGCCATTGCTAAGTAGGTAATAGGCAAGCCTATTTCTAAATCCCAGCAAGACGTTGTCACAACTATTCCTTTAAATTTTACGTATTCTATTTCTAAAATAAGACTACAAATCTTCAATATTAACGGGTCTATTTTTCTAAACCTTATTTTTTAAATCTGATTTGATTTAACCAGTCATTCAATTTCGCTTCTACTCACTATCCATTGATTTGGAAACATTTGGTTCAACAATTGACTCACTTTAAACTTTAAACCAAAAGGAGCGCTGGCACCATGTCGTTAAAACCAAGTATTCCTTCGGTATTGATAGAGAATTCTATTTGCTCGTAAGCTCATCTAGGAAGGCTTAATCAGGTGGCAAAAGGTCTACCACAAAAAACGGGCTAATAAATTAGTCTACTAGTCTTATAAAATTGGTTTATATTAAACTTACCTATACATGCTGAAGGTATTACTCACCCAACATATTGCTCTATAAATCTAAATTTCCCAAAATAAGTTATTCATCGTAATGGTGCGAAAACAGTAAAAAATATGAAAAATTATATACTGCCACCTCACAGCGTATAATATGTTGGCTCCGTGCCGTGTTAATACTTTTATGTATTAAATATTTTACCTGCAAATCTTGCAAATACGTATAGCAGTAAGCTGTATCATTAATCATAGAGTAATAAGAAACTACTACACCTCTGTACATAAATTTTTTTTAGTATATAAGAAATCGAATGTACAGTGCACTATGACAGTTTTTGTTTGCCAACAGGTTTTTCAAAGCGAAACTCTTCGAAACAAAAAATGCAATTATGTCAACATGTAGTTCTTATTTAAAAGCATTTTTCCAGAAGCGTAGTACGCAGAACGTAAATCACGTTAAATGAATATGTTATAGGTAAGACGTGATACACATTTTTTAGTTTAGGTAACATTCGTGTAACATTTTGCTTTAAAGTAAAAGATAAAAGTATTTCTCTCCTTCAAGAATAATTTCGAGTAAAATTTTTTGTAAAACTAAAAATAAAATAATTTCTCGTTTGTAAGGAACATTTATGTTAAACTAATAAGATTTTCTTTCAGAACTATACCTAAGGCGTATCTCTTACCAGAAAAAATAAATGTTTATGGAGTGAGAGGTCCTGCACTACCATGGTTTAAGTCATATCTTACAGATAGGAGTCAAAAAGTTAAAATATATATTGAAGACACTATTCGGAATCCAGTCATATCCACATGGAAACCCACAGAGGAGTGGTAGAGGCCCCATGATGTTCATTATTTTCATTAACGACATTTCCTTTGCTTTTGACTGGGATCTCTGTAACCTGATAAACTATGCAGATGACATCAATCTAATCCTTGAAGCTGAGTCTTTCGGAACTCTCTGAGGACTTCAGTAGTATTTTAAGCCAGGCGGAGGTATGGTTGTAGGAAACGGATTGGTCTCAAACAAAAAAAAACTAATTTTATAGTCTTTGACTCGAAAATTAAGAATCAATATTTAACTGAGCCACAAATCGCCAACTTTGATATCAAGCTGGAGGAATCCATAAAATTTCTGGGCATACTTATAGAACAGACCCTAAATTGGGATAAAGCGATTGAGTATGTGAGTGGTAGGCTATCCTCTGCCACCTAGGCTCTACGAGTGATGGGGGGATACCTTGCCCCACATGCTCTGAAATCAGTTTATTATGCATACTTTTATTTAATTTTAAAATTCGGAATTATCTTTTGGGGTTCAGGAGTGGGTGCTGAAAGATCATTTATTATCCAAAAGAAAGCATTAAAGATCTTGATGGGCAGGTCGAGCAATGAAGCATGTAGACATGACTCTGAGTTATTGTGTTATAACTATGTATATCCGATTTTTTTGGAAATTCACTCTCATTCCTTTTGACATATAGAATTATTGAATATATGTAAAGTGATGGAGAGTCAAGAGACCCAGAAATGCCCTTCAACAATGAGCACCCGGCAGGAGGCCTAACATACATCTTATGATTTTATTTTGCATAACAAATGCTTTTCCGAGATAAGTCGAGCCTCCCCAAAATATTATGGAAAGGTACTGCTCGGCGCGAAGCCAATTCGGCGCCGCGACTCACCGCGGCCGATTTGGTCAGATGTTAATAATTTTTATATATATGTACAGTGACCGGCAAAGAGTTCGCAACATATGGGAAAAATGTTTATTAGCGGAATATTGAAAAATCTTTTTTGGGGGATTGGATGTGCATGTCCTATAACCTTAAAATCGATTTTGACATACGTCACGTGACCAATGGTATGGCGGGAAAGTTGAAAAAACCAATATGAAATCATCATAAATCAGATAAGTTGATGAGATATCGAAAAAATTCCAAGAATAAAAAGTGTTTAGAATACCGTTAGAACCTTTAATACAATGTTTGGGATATCTACTTGAAAAAACATAAAATCGAATATTTTTGTAAATATTTTTTTACCGAATTAAAAATTTCCATACTTTTCCTTTCTTAAAGCTTCATTAAACTAAAACTGACATCTGGTGACCACAACTAGAAATATTCTTTTGTTTTTCTGACAATTTGGAGCAATAATTCAAAAAATTCGTTTACACTTGGATACCAGCTGTTGCAATAGTCTATTTCTAATAACCTTATCGATATTTTTTATATCGAAATATTCTATTATGTTAAGAAATTATTAACTTCATTAATTGTGGGGGTTCTTAAAAAACCAGGTTTACAAAAAGCGGCCCTTTAGAAATGTTGAACATTTGGAACAAATAATTAGACACTGTGTAGACCTAATAACTCCCGAAATGCTCAGAAATGTTTCAAAAGAAATGGTATCTCGAACAATATTATGTAGGTATGGAGCGAAATGGCGGTCATACCGAGTTTTAATACTCGGATAAATTTTTTAATTTAGGTTAATTTTGGTGTTATCAGTATTAATAAAATTATTTAATGCTTATTACTACTATAGTTTTTTGACTCAAATTGTTGTTTATTTGGCTCAATAAAATAATTTAAATTTTAATTAATTTTTAGATTTTTTTAAAGATTTCTGCGAAATTCAAAATTATTTTTTATTATTTATTATTTGGATTAATGAATTTAAGGATTTCTTAACATAATAGAATATTTCGGTATAAAAAATACCGATAAGGTTATTAGAAATAGACTACTGCAACAGCTGGTATCCAAGTGTAAACGAATTTTTTGAATTATTGCTCCAAATTGTCAGAAAAACAAAAGAATATTTCTAGTTGTGGTCACCAGATATCAGTTTTAGTTTAATAAAGCTTTAAGAAAGGAAAAGTATGGAAATTTTTAATTCGGTAAAAAAATATTTACAAAAATATTCGATTTTATGTTTTTTCAAGTAGATATCCCAAACATTGTATATAAGGTTCTAATGAAATTCTACAACACTTTGTATTCTTGGAATTTTTTCGATATCTCATCAACTTATCTGATTTATGATGATTTCATATTGGTTTTTTCAACTTTTCCGCCATACCATTGGTCACGTGACGTATGTCAAAATCGATTTTAAGGTTATGGGACATGCACATCCAATCCCCCAAAAAAGATTTTTCAATATTCCGCTAATAAAAATTTTTCCCATATGTTGCGAACTCTTTGCCGGTCACTGTATAAAAAAATAACAAAATAGCATGCAAAATAGCTCAAAATTGTACATATTGATCTAAAAAAAAAATTTCGGATTCGAGTTTTTTTCGTTTCTTTGCATTTTTTTGAGAACATTTACCATAGTAATGTATATATTTTTTTAACACCATCAGAAAGTAGAGATTTCAACGAACAAAAGCCCACCGACTTTTTTAAAAAAGCAGATATTTTAACGTGAGAATTTTCGATTGAAAATTAGGGTGTTTTTTCGATATTAAGTCAAAATAAGGTTAAAAAATAAATAATTTAAATCAAAAAAGTGGCAGTGTGTTTGGGACATAAAAAGGTAAGTTTTCTTTAAATTTCGTGGATAAAAAAAATTTTTTGTAAAAGATAAAAATAAAAAACCAAAAACTTGGTTATTTGAATTTTTCACATACATTTTGAGGTTATATGAAAAAAGTGTAAATACAAAAGTTGTAGATCTTTTTATTACCTACAATTTTGCGATTTAACGTTTTCCCATAGGACTTGTAGTTTTACCGGAAATCGAGATAAATCGTTTTCTACCCTTAACCCCCCCCCTCCCCCCCTTCCCGACCTCGGATCGCCCGTAATTTATTTTTCCTTTCATGTTTGTTCTATTCTCTTCCTTTTCCAATGGGTTTCATCCTACTATTATTTTCTTTCACTTTTTACCATTTTCAAAGGCTTCAGCACTGGTGTAATAATTAATTATGTACTTTTATATTTGTCATGTAAATATACGTTTTATTTTTATACTTACATTTAATAATTAATTTTTTTTTTAACGAAGTTAAAATATATTTTTGTAATACTTATTTTTTATTTGTTTTTTTTTTAAGTTAGATTTTAACCTACACGAAGAATGTCATCGCCGAATCGGTCGCGTCAAATCGGCCGCGCCGAATTGTCGTCTCGCGCCGAATCGGCCGCGCCCAATCGGTCGCGCCGAGTTGACCCAAAATGTTATCCCATATGAGAGGTGTGATTGAACAAGACCGTAGTAAGTTAATTTAAGAACATTTATTGGAACCGAAGCTCTCAAGCACCTAATTAAATAACAATGTTACTATGACATCTTTTGATCTATAATAATACCCAAGAACTTCGTGTTCGCAGCTTGGGGAATAGACACACTATTCGCCCTAATTAGATAACTTTGATCAATTGTTGCGTTCTTTGGAAAAAAACTCATAAGTTGGGTTTTACTAATATTTAAGACCAGTACACCAGTAACTAAATTCAACCACTAATTGATTTGATGTTTCAATAGAAGTCACGATGTGGCTGACATTTATGTTAAACTAACAAGATTTTTTTTCAGAACTATACCTAATTATATTTATCTTTACACATCAAGATGGACCAGTAGGAATAGTGATTCCTCTTTTATTTTTTATATTTGACTTAGGGCGATAACATTAATTGTTTTTTCGTACGTAAACAACTAACAGTTTTTTTTAGTACATTTATATCATATCTTATTTCTTTATATTGATCCTTTACGCGGTTGGGTCAGGTTTTTAGTGCAATTACAAAATTGCTTCCTTTCCAGTCAGATTATAGACCCGCCAATTCAAGATAGGACCTACAAGGCTTTATCAAACTCTAAGATCTTAACGGCAGTTTAAGCCCATAATTTCTAACTTTTGCGTTATTTTAAAAGTTTATTTTCTCTTGTCGGTTTTAGACTATGAAAATTATGGATTTGCCGGAAGGAGTAATATCAAAAAGGGCCAATAAATTTTCAGATATTTGTTTAAAGGAAAACTTTATTTTTATTTAATACTTTCCAAGACCTTATTTTATACTTGGACGAAATAAATAATACTCCCACCTGGCCACAAGTAAATTCGTAAGCCCCTGTGGACAAAGGAGAGATATGCAGAGGCGGAGTAAGGGGTGGGTGATTATGCCAAGGCTTTAGCTATAGAATTTTCTTTCTTACGGTGAAATTTTAAAAAATATCGATCTGACTTGTCTGAAATATAAATTATCTTTGCGTCAATTTCATAAATATAAACAAGTTTCAGAATAGCCTAGGTATATCTACTGTAATTTGTAACTTTAAAATGTACATTTTAGTATTCCTACCTATTTTTATATACAGGGTGGTCTATTTTGTATTACATATCCGATGCTTAAATTATAGTAATTTACGTTACAAGACCGGAAAGTACTGTTTTTCAGGTCGAGACAAGCATTTCCAGGGCGAGCTGTAGGCGAGTCCTGGAAGCTTGGGGAGACCTGCAAAACACTAATTTTTGGTTGCGTGACGTACAATATTTTTTTTAAGACCGACACTTCGATATACATTTAATTCTTTATTTTATTTTATATTATTTTTAAATGCGTCGTATGACTTCTCATAACGGGCTTTGGATTTTACTGGCAATATTTCGTAAGTCGCTTTCCTTGCTGTTTCAAAAAGTTCTTCTGGAAAAAATCAAGGTAGATTGTATTATCAAAGAGCGATTGGAAAAATGAAAAAACAGGGACCGGAAAAATCTTTTGCCGGTCCCTCACATCCATTTTCCGGCCTTGATTGCCAAAACGTTATTTTCTGGACGAAAAATTGTCCAGAAAGTGTATATTTTCTGGTCGGTCTTAAAAAAAAAGTTTTTGTGTCACTAACAATTTTGTAGAAATTCGATGTTTTGCAACTTGTAATAAACGTGCGCCGTCGGTAGAACAGAGCCAGTGGCGTAGCCAGGTGGGGGCCAGGGGGGCGCCTGCCCCCCCCCCCCCCCCCCCCCGCCCTTCTTGCATGGCGCCCCTTGCCGCTTGGTGCCCGTATGTAAAATAGAAATATACTTTAATTACACCCTGTAACATTTATTGAAATTGAAAATAATTTGCTATTCTATTATATGTATTTTGAAAAACAAACACCATATTTTTAATAATAATAGTGGTTCTAAAAAATCATAAATAAAGCGCCCCCATATATGTTCGCCCCTCCCGCCCCGCAAGGCTGGCTACGCCACTGAACAGAGCGACAGTAATACATAAAAATTGCGTTATGGAATATGATTACTTAACGAGTTTAATTAAAAATGTACTGGAAATCACACTGGATGATCGATTAAACTGGTCTGCACATGTTAATAGCCTCACAAAAAAAAACTAGCATCCTCTACCTTTGCCCTGCGCAGATTAAAAAATGCAGTTAATCCATCTACCCTTTTAACTATTTAATTCGCACTTTTTCATTGTTATTTGAGTTAAGATGTATTGTGGGATAATTGTTCATCGGCCATTAAAGCTTTTAGACAGCACAAGAAGAAGAGAAGAAGGCTGTTGCTGTTCGTGTGATTACCGATGTTGGTTACTTTGACCAATGTCAGCCCCATTTTAAAGAAATTTGGAATTATGCCTCTACCTTCTCTGTTTATATTCGATTGACTGCTCGAAATTCATAAAAACAAAACTAGTTTTTCCTTAAATTCTATTTTCATAGCTACTCAACTAGAGGTTCTGTTTTAATCAGACCTAAAAACATTTGCTACAAGAAGGCCAATGATAATTATATTAAGGTGGGAGTATCAACATGCTTGCCAACCTATAACCTATTTCGCGTAGATTTATTTATATTTTCTAGCTTTTATACAAAATTTAAAGAAAATCAGTATCGACATGATATTCTATAGGTAATAATTGACATATTTAATAAATATCAAGGAATTTCATAACTTATTTTAGGAGAATTGTATAGCGAAAAATATCGGGTAAGATTTTTTTTAACATTATTATGTCATTGTCACTCATTGTTCTTTCAATATACAATTCTCCCAAAATTAGCAATGAAATAAATTGATATTTTTGTAATATATCAGATACTACCTAAATAATGTACCGACGATATTGATTTTCTTTAAATGTTAGTTATTAAAATAATAAACTCAAAAAATCAACGCGAAATAGGTTATAGGTTGGCAATAGATTGAATGACGTTGAGAATTCAACCTTAATGTCTCATTGTGTAATGCACTGCCTGAAAATGTAAAGCTGCTTAGTTATTCAAAATTCAAATTTACGATTAAGAAATTTTTTCGCAGTCATTGTTTTTATTCAGATCGGGAGTATATGGACACAGCCGCGACGGATAGGTTGTTTTCCTACGACCACCTACGAAAATGACAATAACAGCACGGTTAACTTGGCTAGAAAGTGCTAAATATCACACGCGTGTTGAAAAAAAATATTTCAACACGAGTGTGGAAATACAAAGCACACTATATTTAATTTAAACAGAGGTGTCAATTTGACAACAAAACTATTTATTAAAAATAACAAACTTACGGGACACGTGAAGTAAATTGGGGTGTTGGGTGGGGTAAAGTACACTAGGGCATTACTGCAAATAAAAAAAAATCCTTTTTTTCGTTATTTTTGGGAACCTAAGAGTATTATTTATGATAAAAATCATATTATCAAAAACAAAAAGGGAAAATATGTCAGGCCACCCACCAACTATCATGTTTACATGTCAACTGAGTTGAACCACATAAAAAAAAGGGGTAGCTATAGAGCAGAAATAGAATACCCTAGGAAATACCGATTTTAATTTTGTCATTATCTCGGATAAAAATATCCATACAATGTTTAAGGATATGGGACAAGTGAATGTGCTTTACGTAGGTAAATTTATTTTAGCTATATTTAAAAAAAATCGAAAAAGATTTTTAACTTTTATAATTTACAAGCTACGGATATTTAACTCCATCTCTATCTTTCTATAATGTTGAGCAAATGTTGAGGTTATGTTGTAGTTTTGTGTTATGTTGTTTTCGTAGGTACCTATATTATTGTTTAATTAAAAGAATGCAGGCAACTAAAAGATCAGAAACGAAATTTATTCACTGTACATAAATAGTAGGTATGATGTGCGTAAGCAAATAGAAGAAAAAGTTATTCTTTTTATTTAAATCTAGGTAAGTTAAAATGTGTAAGTGGGCATTGTTTTTTTTTTTAAATTTGATTAACACAATGGTGATACCTACAAACTATTAAAAACAAATCAAACTCTTTTTGATTATATTGTATGGTCGTAGGAAAAATTGTGTACATTACTCGTGTGAAAGTGATTTTCTCACACTCGGAGAATTTTCGCACTCGGCTGACGCCTTGTGCTAAATACCTCCTCGTTTGAAACGTACCACTTTCAACACTTGTTATGTAATATACTATTTAACCATTTTTTTCTGTTGTAGTGTGAGAAATATTAAAGTGTATTAAAAAATTACTTGAAATCCATAAAAATAATAATAACTTTCACCACTATGGCACAAGGTCGGCTCACTTTATTCGGCCAACAGATACAGACTTAGTAAATCTCTCAATATTTCGCTCAAAATTGAGCTTTCTACTGATTCCTACAAGTTCCTACGGTTACAAGCTTAAACAAAAAAATATTTAAAATTTAATTATGAAATTTCTTGAATCCCATGTTTTCTGTTCAGTAATAGAACAATTTAATGTTAATTCACGAGCATCGGCATTCTAACTCTTATTTATTTTGTTATTACTGTTTATTTATAACTTTTGTGTATGTTATGTTGGTAGACAATTATGCTTTAATATATATTTTAATTTAGTTAAATACATGCGCCCAGGAATGCTTTATATTTTATATAACTTGCTACAATTTGTAATTTAAATAAAGGTGGTGAAATAAAAATATGTCTACGTCTATGTCTATTCAACTTTTAAAATACCTTTTTGCTGTTAAGTGTAAAAGTAATCGAATTTGTGAACTTTTCACGGTTATGATCGTATCCAAGTTACTATAAAACATCCTTTACCTAAATTAATTGTATTGGAAATTGCATTAGGTATTTAAAATTGACAATTGCATTTTGTCTACTATTTTTTGTAAAATATTTTCGATATATTATTAAAAAAAAATACATAAATCCTTTATACTTAAATAAGGATTATATAAATTAGAATTCCCTTAGTCCTAAATTTAATCTATCCCACAAAAGCAATATAGCGCAAAACACCGATACAGAATAAAGGATTATTGCAGTTCCAAATTAACAGAAAGAATGTATGTAATGTAATTGTCAGTAATTGGTACAACCCAGCTTGGCAGAGGACAAATTAACACAAAATTGATTAGCGTTAAATCCATGTACGTCTGCATTGTTTATTTACCTGTAAATTTTCTACTTTTCTAGTTGATTTTATGGTTATATTTCCTTGTCCACCACAGACCTCAAGGTTACAAAACGAGCTATTTGTTGTATTGCCATATTTTTTATTTCGACTCTGTAAAAATCTTTAATCCCTAATAATATCCTAAAGAAAATGGGGAATATTATACGATTCCCTGATTATAATCGCTGTCCCGGCAAAAAGGTCATCCCTTTTCTTAGTTGATATATCCATCGACATGGAACAGCGCTCGCCGTCCCTCTGTCAATATTATTTCTTGATCAAGATTACTTTTTAAATCTCTGATGGCCTGAGAATGCTTGTCATCTTAGGGGTACTTTAATTTTTCTGACATATTTCCATCCGAGGAAATATCCACCTAATGAAAATAGATTTTTTTATAAGAGAGGAATCTTAATGAAATTTGCTTCTTTATATTGAATTATATCCTTTTGTTTCACAGAAGCTCGTCATAGTATTTAATAATAATACTAATGTAAATGACATGACAACACAATGACCCATATACATATTATATCGTGTATATAAATTTATATTAATTTACTCTAATGCGTTACTTTACAACTAACTGTAAATTTACAGCAATTCTTGAGGGTAAAAATTTTTTTTTTTCAAATATCTTACATATTCTGAGATCAGATAAGTTATCTTACTCGGATCACTCTGTACCAAAGAACCCCGCACTTCTCTAATGAAAAATGGCTCTAGGTTAAATTTCCTACATTTTTAGTATGTTGTTAAGAATGTCATTCCGATCAAAAGTATTCATGGCCACAACAAAATCTGCCGACCAGTTTTTAGTATTTTCATGGTTTATAATATTAATTCGTTTTATTTTTCTACAATTTTTTTGACCCTGTCGTAGATAGGATAGAATACTATAAAAGTAGTATAAAATTTTTTATTATATACCGGGTTACTGACGAAAATTACATATTTAATATTTTTTGTTAAATCTTTGTATTTTCGGAATTAAATATTAACAAAGTAATACTGTAGTTGACATAAGCTTGGAGCAAGCTATCAGAATTTATATTATTTAAAATTATGAAGGTTAACTCAACAGCAAGGCGAACTTTCATAACAAATTTTATTAAAATTTAAAAAAAAAATTGCATTTTATATGCTTATTTTTTGAGTTTTGAGTCTGGTCGACGCTGTATATCTCCAGAACTGGTCATAGGAAAAGGGGAATCATTAGCAAACATGTAAATAAGACACTTCAAGCAAGAAATATTAAAAAAAAAATAACGAAATTTAACCGATCCAATTTTAATATACTGGGTAATTTTTAAATACATGCATTGTTCTTTTGTTTTTCTATCAGTTATCATCGGAAATACCCTGTATAACCTTGATAATTATATATATTTGGAACTATACGATAAGCGACAAGCAGTACATAAAAAAATATCTACAAAATTTCTTTAAAAACTAATAAAAAAAATATTATTTTCCTTGAGTTTCCCTGTATAATTTTAAATAATATAAATTCTGAAAGCTTGCTCCAAGATAATGTCATCTACGGTGTTACTTTGTTAATATTTAATTTAATGCCGAAAATACAATGATTTAACAAAAAATATTAAATAATTTTCTTCACTCACCCGGTATATTATAATAAATTTTAAACTAATTTTATAGTATTTTATCCTATCTACGACAGAGTCAAGAAAAATGTAGAAAAATAAAACATATTAATATTATAAACTATGCAAATTAAATTTATATAAAATTCATATTTTGCAACTTAGCCACCCTGTATCTCAAAAACTGATCGGCAGATTTTGTTGTGGCCATGGATACTTTTGGTCAGAATGTCATTCTCTACATTACTCTACAACATACTAAAAATTTAGGAAATTGAACCGAGGGCCATTTTCCATAAGAGAAGTGCGGGGTTCTTTATATAATTATAATATTTTAATAACCCAAATGCATAAAATTTATTTAATATAATATATTAACAACATTCGACAATGCTTTATATTCTCTAAATTTTTGATGTACGCAGATGACCTAAAATTTTTTTGAATAATCAGGGACCGGGGGATTGCAATGGGCTGCAGGAAGACCTTAATGCCTTGGTAAGATTCTGTAAAAGTCAGAGTTTATTTCTTAATCTTGACAAATGTGAATCGATAACATTTACCAGAAACAAAAATGTTCATAATTTTCGTTATACTATTAATAATAGTGATATTAAATCGGTTAATAAAATACATGATTTAGGTGTTATAATGAACAGTAAGTTAATTTTTAGCTCTCATATTGAACAGGTTGTCAATAAGTGTACTCGATTTTTAGGATATATTATAAGAAACACTCTAAATTTTAATGATCATCAAACAGTTCTAAACTTGTATTACGCGCTTATATTTAGTAAACTTAATTTTGCATCAGTTGATTGAAACCCTCAGTACGTGGTTCGCCAGGGAAGGCTGGAAAGTGTTCAAAATACATTTTTACGGTTCTTATCACGTAAGACAGACATAGCTATAGTCAATAGCAATTATAAACCTATTATGAGAAAATATTCAATAATGACACTTACTGAAAGAAGGATGGTTTCCGATCTTATTATGATTTATAAATTGGTGAATTGTCATGTTGATTCACCAACACTTAAATCAAAGTTAGGCTTTAATGTACCGATTAGGGACTTAAGGCTTCAAAATACTTTTAATATTCCACTTAGAAATTTAAAATAATGCTGGAAATAATTCTCCTCTCTGTAGAACTGACTCGTGCCTGTAATAGGCTGTCCTTAGGCATGGAAATGTTCGATATGTCTATAACTAGATTTAAAAAAATATGTAAAATCACTGCAGTGATTTTTTTTACAATTTTTATGTTAACATATATAAACTAATAAACTTACTTAATTTAAATATTATTAATTCCCACTAGCTATTACCATAACGTGGATGCTATATTGGGATTGGGCTCAGTGTCTGTTGTATCCCTATTTGTAATAAATAAATAAATAAATCAGTGCTAGAGTTTTACAATTTATTAGAGAAGAACATAAAAAACTCTGGAAATTGAGGACACAGGTTTAGGTTGGAATTTACCATTGCTAAATCTGTTACTTGTAACAGCCTATTTATATTAGGTGCAATTGCAAGTAAAATTGCCTGTAAGCAAATGCTTGATGATTTTTCAATTAGGTGATGCAATTGTACTCATTTAAAAAAGACCATTTAATAGGAAACTTGACAAAAATTTTAAATGGGGAAAAAATTATATATTGTCATGAAACATATGGCAGCAAAAAAAACAACATATTACGTCCCAAAAGACCGCTAGCAAGATTTAAAAATGCCCAAAATTCAAATTATCCTAAGCGGGTAAAAACGGGTCGTGAGGTCAAGAAGTATAATTCGTGTGCGACATCCACGAAATAGGTTATAGGTTGGCAATAAATTGAACGACGTTGAGAATTCCACCTTAAAACAACAATGCAATAACAAGAACACACGGCAATCCAAATGCAAACTCGGTCGCTCGGCCACCGGTCAGGATGACGGATGACGGAAAGTCATACTTCCTGACGTCATCGGGCTTGGCGCGCTTAAGAGGTCGTTTGAAATGTTTTTGACACGCGCGAAACTTTAAAGAATTTTTACCAAGTTATTACTGATTTTTAAGGAGTAATAATTGGGAAATATTTTTTTCAGGCCTAACTAAATCATATTACTTATTGAAAAAAAAAATGGAAAGTTCCCTATTGCATCGTATGAAGTTGCATGCAGTCATTGCACCTAATGTACGGCTATAAGTCTTTTTCAAATTGCAGCAATTCGTAATTATTCTGGATTTCGGCCTATAATCCATTGAATCCAATAAATTTATGTCAACAGACAACGGTTCTTGATGGGTCTCTAAGCGTCTAACCACAATCGAAATGCGGTCCCAGACGTCTACTTGTACGTCGCTAACCTACCTCAATATATTTGCGATCGAAATTCGCTTTTCCAAATCGTCAACCGCAGGAGAATTCTCTTAGTCTCTTTGTATGGTAATAAGGGCAAAAATAAGCATGAAACCATGATTTATTGATGGGGTAAAATGGTAAAATGATAATCACCTCAGAGAAAAGCTAAATCATTTTTTTTACCCGATCGACGTGTTAACTTTAGATTTTATTTCGGATTTTAAGTGAAGGAATCAGGAAGGAGAGATTTAATTTTTTAAAATATTGTTCATTCGTGATTTTATTATTTAAAATTATTATACCGTGCGAGCAAAAATTATTTTCATCAAAGAGGGCTTGGATTAAAAAACGTAGGGCTTGGTTTAGATCACAATGATATGGGGACGATATATCTAACCAAATCTAGGTTAAAATTTTGTCAAATTCATATTATGACATGATATGCCAAAGAAACTAATGAGTAATAAAATAAGTAGACAAATACAAATTTATTTTTGTTGTTTACAAAATTAACAAAGTAAGAATATACAGAATGCTCCAAGCATAAATTCACACGTCTCTTCATATTTTCGAAAGTGTTGACCAGCATCTCTGGAGTAATGTTACCACATTCGTGGATAAAATCCTTTCTTGTAATTGTTCTAAATTTGCAACGCGTTTTAAAAATAGTGTTCTTTAAATGAGGAAAAACGAAGTAATCATAACCGTTAAACAAGGTGATCTAGGTGGGAATTCAATGTCTGATCAAAAACTGATCAATCTGTCGTCGAAAAAATTACGTAAGTAGTTAATAGTTTCGGTGGCTGTATGGACGGTTGCACCGTCCTGTTGAAAATATCCAAAACGTAGTTCGTCGTTAAGTAATTGCTCCACAAATGGATTCAAAATATTGTCTCTATACCGCTGTGCTGTAACTGTGTTATGGAAAAAAAAGGACCAACAATTCTTCTTCGGGAAACAGCTAACCAGACACCAATTTTTTGAGGGTGCAATGTGGACTCTACAAAAAAAAATGGGGATTTTCACTACTCCACATACGTGTATTCTGAGAATTCACATAACCGGAGAGGCGGAACCAGGCTTCATCCGAAAAAAATGTCAGGTCTAAAAAATCACTTATTTCCAATAAATTTTGGGTAAACCATTGAGAGTAATTCCTGCGTCGTTCAAAATCTGTGGCTTGTATTTCATGGAATACTTGCACTTTATAAGGAAATGAATTTAGCTGCTTCTTAAGAATAGTACTGCATGTTCCATAAGATATTCCCACTTTTTGGGACAGGCGTCTTATACAATTTGTTGGCGTATTTTGCATTATTTCACGAACGTTGGTAAGAAGTTCTTTTGTTCTTACAGATGGTCTGCCTGCTCCTTTTTTGTGTTGTATAGAACCTGTTTTCCTAAACACAGCCACGGTTCTTTTCAGGCAATGATAAAAACCCCAGCAATAAAAGCAACGTTAGGAAAATGTTCGTGAAATTCGTCCATGCACAAACCCGGATTGTATTGCCACTCACCATTTACTCTAACCCCGTTTCGAAAATACGCTTCAACCATGAATGTTTTGGGCTGTTCCGTAAAGCCCATTTTGTCAATTGTTCAAGAAATTGGTAAAATTAGCGATAAATCAAATTACTTATAATGACTGTCAAAGATGACGGAATAACTGATTGATTGTTAATTCAGGTAGTTACTGACACCCAACAGGTATTAAGCTCTACGGCTAAGCATTACGTCCTTAGATGCAAGGCCCTCTTTGATGCAAATAATTTTTGCTCGCACGGTATGTTAAAACTGTCCAGAAAATGAAATGCCCATGACCCATTTTGACTTCTGGAATAATTAAACTTTGTACACGTATTATCCAGATACATCACCGTATAAAAATATAGGCATATATGCCTTCTAAATCCTTTAACTAGCTGGCTTGAAAAAGTTGCAGCTTAAATTTTTTCGGTTATAAAATCCTCCTCTCCTATTGCAAACTAAATTTCCAAACTTCTTTCGATTCGACAGAAATATTAACTGGTCCAAAAGTTATCTGAAACTCGGCGTCGCTCTTACAACTGACTTTCCGAAAAGTTTCCCGTGAGTTTTCTAAATCGAAATGGCGCAACGAAACAAGTTATAGTTGGGTTCCCTATTGTATCGCCGACTGGATTGTGTAGTGGCTAAAGTAAGTTTTCAAATTGTCACTTGCCAAAAGTTGGGGAAAATTGGTGGTACAGTTAACGAACTGGGATATTTTTAATGATCTTGTTTTACCGATTAACTAATATGCACCGAGCAACAAAAACAGCTAGATGAAATACATGTTATTGGAAAATCTCATAAACAACGTGGCAACAACATCGGCCATCCACAATGTACCATTGCGGGCAAGAAATACTGGTGTAAGAAAAAATCAAAATATGTTGTGAGTTCTTCGTGGCTTCTAATTCTTAAATCATGCCTATAAAGATATTTTCTCATTTCTCCCTAAAGGTTCTCAAATAGTTTGAGGTCTGGACTCTTTGAAATCCACGATAAGCCGCAAATTCAGGTAGTTACTGACACCCAACAGGTATTAAGCTCTACGGCTAAGCATTACGTCCTTAGATGCAAGGCCCTCTTTGATGCAAATAATTTTTGCTCGCACGGTAGTTACACAATTGCAAAAATTATGATTTATTTAGGTTTTTGGGATCGACATATTTTGACTCGTAGAAACAAAATTTGGCGGAAAAGCTTAGTTTTCTAAATATTTTCATCTAAAGTGCTAATTTGCATGGTTCGGTCACGTTTTCATTGAATTTACACTGCATTTATATCAGATTTTCCCCAAAACATAAATTACATAAAATAATGTTACATGAAACGAACATGATAACCCCAATTTTCCCTCTAAAAACTTAGACTTTCTTAGGATTTTTACTTTGCCAAGGAGTTAATTTCTGGAGAAGCTAGTATTTCATATTGCAAACGCATTAAAACCATTTCCTAATTTACAAACGTTAAAACTAACGGGTTTTTAAAAGACAGAAAAGACAATCATTACATTTAGTACCTACATTAAATTGCGTCATTTTTATATTTTTTTGCTATAACTTTTAATGGGTACAGTACAGTACAATAAATTTTAAATATAAGTAGGTAGTTAGAGTTCTACCCTATATTACTGATTTGTTGAAAAATATTGATTATTAATATTAACAATCTTCTTTACTTACTTTTGTTACAAGGAAAAACATTAATGGTATCATTACTTTATTTACCATAACTACCCATACCAGTCCCTTACCAGAAAAGTACAAACTGTCAGGGAATGTTTGTTTTCACCATTTTACAGCAAATAAAATAAACTATTCATAAATATACTGAATACACCCCTGTGCAAAATTTGCAGGTGACATTTTCGGTTCCTTTATTATATTTTAGTGAGGAAAATTTTTTCGATATTGTACGTATTGTACATATACTATTACAGGATTGTTTTGTATTTTTATAAAATCATGTTTTTTTTAAATGTTGGCATAACTTTTTTGAAGCCTCATTGACATTTACTTGTGCAATTTACGTTGGACAGAATTTTCCGCGTCGTCTTTGCTCCTTTTAGCCGGCCCTTCCAGAAAGTTCCAAAAGTGTTTTTGTTCAAATTCAACAAAACAAGTTTTAGTTGGGTTCCCTATTGCAGCAAAGACTAGATTGTGAAGTGGTTTAAGTAATTTCTTAAATTGTTACTTGACAAAAGTTTGTTAGAGTGGTAGTTTGATAAGAAACATACGGGACTCATTTTTTTAAAATGTAGAATGTATAATTAATTTTTGGTGGGCTACATGCTTGGTGAAACTGTTGTTCCATTGGACAGGAAGAGAAAATAATAACTACTTGTTATATTTCACAAATTTAATCAGTTTTCTGACACTTGTTTCGGCCCTTGCGGGTCATTGTCAAAAGAGCATAAGAAGATACTAAATTCTACGTGACATTACTAAGGTATTTATATCATATTATGATAATTATAAACATGTCATAAAATTAAAATTAGAATTAGAAGATTGAATGGTCAACTGTGACTTTTCTTAACTTTTAAAGGTACAGTTACATATTTAGACTCATTTTTTTTAAATGTAGAATGTATAATTAATTTGTGTTGGGCTACATGCTTGGTAAAACTGTTGTTTCATTGAACAGGAAGAAAAAATAATAACTACTTGTTATGTTTCACAAATTTAATCAGTTTCCGGACACGTGTTTCGGCCCTTGCGGGTCATTATCAAAGGGGTTTATGAAGATACTAAATTCTACGTGACATTACAAAGGTATTTATATCATATTATGGTAATTATAAACGTGTCATAAAATTAAAATAAGAATTAGACGATTGAATGGTCAACTGTCGGTTTTTTTTAACTTTTAAAGGTACATATACATATTTAGTCCTAAATTAGTGTGCTATTAAGAATTAGGGGAGCGCCTGAAGGGTTTGATATTAGCAACATTACATTTGTTTTTTTATGGCTTTTTTGATCAAAAACAAGTAGTTATTATTTTTTCCGGCCTAGTCCGGGAAATACGTGCTTAGTCCGGGAAGTACGTACTTCCCGGACTAGGCCGGGAAGAATCACATCAATATTAGCAATCGCTCGAATTTTAATATAAATATTAATATAATTAAGAATTAGAATGTTTCTGTTAGTACCTATCTTCTGTTTGAATTTCAATATTTAATACAAATAAGAATTAAAATGTTCGAAATTGAAGAGAAAGAAATGAAAGAAATATAATAAAGAAATGTGTCTCATTGATTTGTTATTCTACACGGTTTCCGAAAAAATAGTGTACGCAACACGTCCGAAAACATTTTTTTGGACTTGCAGATTTTCCGGACTTGTAACGTAAATTACTATTTCTTCCTGTGCAATGGCTGATATTTAAAAACAACCTTTTAATATTGCATACGATTTTATTATTAAGCATTAAACAAATATATCAAACATGTTTGCTGCTTGAGCTCAACATTCGATACTGAAAACTTTTTAAAAACCATAAATACCTTAATTTCCTTTTTTCCGAGCGTCTACTTGTAGCGTGAAACGAGTTGCAGAAGTTTTTCGACATCCACTAAAAGTCATTCGAACATGGGCTTTCGAGCTTTTGAGGAAGAAAGTTTTTTAGAACTTTTAAGTATTTGAAATCAAAGACGCACGACATGAACTAATAGTTGCTTATTGCAGGAGAAGTGCTGGGGAGTGGTTGCAAAGTTAGTTTTAAAAATTTAAGTCGACCTACCTCCTACCTATACAGAGTTTTATGGAATTGCCGTATTATATTTGAATACGTAAATACTGATATGAAAGCAAATCGTAGAAAATATATTTCCTTTGCTATGATAAACGAGGAACTTAAACATTTATTTTTCTGGTATGCCGCGCCGCCACTGGTGAATTTATAACTTCAGCCGCATGGTATAAATGGCAAGGACAGGTAAATAGTAAATAAATAAAAATTAAATTAGAATTAAACCTACCTCAAATCCAAGAGTGACACAAAATGTACACTATAATAAACAAATAAATCGTTATACAGTTATACAGGATGGCCAACTAAGCGAGGTAAGCGGCTGTATCTCAGGAACCGTTAATCGTACAGCTTTCGGAAAAAAAATTATAAAAGTAAAGCGACCATGAGAAAATTCTGGAAATTACTTTCAAGTTCCTCATTTCGCCGCAAGGAGGCACATTTGAAAATTATTTTTTTAAATCTTAAATTTCTCCGAAAATTTCCATATTAAGGTATAACTCTGATTACATCATTGGAAAGCTTAGACAATTCTGCAACATTTTGATTTAAGGCTCGTTGGCGTACCGACCTTGATAAGAGTGGGGGAAGCTATTGAATGTGTAAACATTCAAATCGCTGTAACTTCTAAACGACTTATCCGATTTTACTAAATTTAAGCTCGTTTGATAGGGAAAGGTTAGTACCTTTAATCGTCGTATCCAATGGTATACGATAGTTTCTAATAAAATTGCTAGAGGGCGCAATTTGTAATAATAACAGTTTTTTTGATTTTATCCCGAAAATTCAAATCATACGGTATAACTATGACATCATATTCGAAAAGTAAATTAAATTTGCAAGAAAAAATGTAAAGACCGCAGTTTGATATTGTTGTTCGTTTCAGAATTATTGCCAAAACAATAATTTTTAATTCAAATTGCGCCCTCTAGCAATTTTATTAGAAACTATTGTGTACCATTGGATATGACAATTAAAGGTACTTACCTTTCTCTTCCAAACGACCTTAAATTTAGTAAAATCGGATAAGTCGTTTAGAAGCTACAGAGATTTTAATGTTTACACTTTCAATAGCTTCTCCCACTCTTATCAAGTGAAAGTGTAAACATTAAAATCGCTGTAACTTCTAAACGACGTATCCAATTTTACTAAATTTAAGGTCGTTTGGAAGAGAAAGGTAAGTACCTTTAACTGTCATGTCCAATGGTACACAATAGTTTCTAATAAAATTGCTGGCGCAATTTGAATTAAAAATTATTGTTTTGGCAATAACTCTGGAACGAACAACAATATCGAACTGCGGTTTTTATATTTTTTCTTGCAAATTCAATCTACTTTCCGAATATGATGTCATAGTTATACCGTATGATTTGAATTTTCGGGATAAAATCAAAAAAACTGTTATTATTACAAATTGCGCCCTCTAGCAATTTTATTAGAAACTATCGTGTACCATTGGATACGATGATTGAAAGTACTTACCTTTCCCTTCCAAACAAGCTTAAATTTAGTAAAATCGCATAAGGCGTTTAGAAGTTACAGCGATTTTAATGTTTACACATTCAATAGCTTCCCCCACTCTTATCAAGGTCGGTACACCAACGAGCCTCAAACCAAAATGATGCAGAATTGTCTAAGCTTTCCAATGATGTAATCAGAGTTATACCTTAATATGGAAATTTTCGGAGAAATTTAAAATTTTAAAAAATAATTTTCAATTGTGCCCCCTTGCGGCGAAATGAGGAACTTGAAAGTAATTTCCAGAATTTTCTCATGATCGCTTTACTTATATAATTTTTTTTTTCCGAAAGCTGTACGATTAACGGTTCCTGAGATACAGCCGCTTACCTCGCTTAGTTGGCCACCCTGTACAAGTCCGCGGATAGGGCTTACAATAGCATAAATGGATGAAAAATTTAAGTTTTTGGGAAAAAGTCATTTTTGATAAAAAGTTTTGCTTGTATAAAAAAAATGCAATTCACGAAGGGAAAATTTTGATTTTTTATACAGGGTTCGCAAAAACTTCAAAAACATTATTTTTCTACAAGAATAAACTACCTTTATTTTTCATTTTTGACCAAAATGCCAATTAGAAAACTTATTTAGAATAACGTTTGTAATTTAAAAGCGAGATTTAAAATAAATATTCGATTTTTTTAGTTTTTTTAATTTTTAGAGGTCTATGTAGGTGCCCGTTTTTTTTTGAACGGGGGTGTATGTTATTATTCATATTTGTAGTCGTTTTGGAATTATGAGCAATTTTAAATAGGTAAACTAGAATATGACAACAGAACCAAGGTATTAAGTATCAAGTTAACATAATAATTTCATTCAAAATTTACTTTATAAAAATATTGTCTTATGGAAACACAGAGATTTTACGATTTTTTTAAATTGCTCATAATTCCAAAACGACTCAAAATATGGGGAATAACATATTGGACATTTGAATAGAAAATGTGGTTCTCTACATGTTGCTGAGATAAAATATAGGGTGTTCCATTTGCGAGAATTGAGTTCTGCACGTTTATCTATATGGCTGGATTGGCACAATTTTAAAATATTAGCTTTATTCGAAATTTAACTTTGGCATCAAGTTCTGCTTCGATCGAGATGAAAATTAAGCAAAAAAAAAATATTCACGTGATTCGCATTATCCGTCAAAGTTTAATTTTTTCCAAAAAATAATTCAAAAGGTTTCTAGCCCACGTGCAAAAATTCAGCTGCATAAGATAATTTTGATTTTTTACCTATATTTTTTAAATTGCATCACTTTTGCAAAATAAGACTCAACGCAACCAACATAAAACTTCTTAGTTTTGACAAGGCTTTATTTCAGATAAATTTTTTTTAGTAGCGCCATATTAAATGTGTGTTTTTCTACAAAATCAAAATTGGGCTATTAAAATTTGGTCGCATGTGATCCAAAGTTTATTCGTTTTTGACCCTGTATAAGGTAACTTCATAAAATAAGTATTTTTGAAAACGTAGTTTGTGTCTGAAAGTGATACACCTTAATATTAAGACAAAAAAGAACACAGTGTCATCAGTAAAGTGTTCATTAAGTGGAAAATAAATTTTAGTTTAACTTAACGTAAAGTTTATCTATTTTCAACGATTTAATTTAAAACCCCTTTACTTTATTTTTTATTTCTTTACTTTCAGGTACAAACTACGTTTTTAAAAATACTTATTTTATGAAATTACCTTATACAGGGTCAAAAACAAATAAACTTTGCATCACATGCGACCAAATTTTAATAGCCCAATTTTGATTTTGTAGAAAAACACACATTTATTATGGGGCTAGTTTAAAGAAAATGTATCTGAAATAAAGCCTTGTAAAAACTAAGAAGTTTTATGTAGGTTGCGTTGAGTCCTATTTTGCAAAAGTGGTGCAATTTAAAAAATATAGGTAAAAAATCAAAAATTATCTTATGCAGCTGAAATTGCATTTAAAAAACCCTTTTCTAATAAATTTTTTCGATATTTTCAGAATAACCCCACTTTTGAATTATTTTTTAAAAAAAATTAAAATAAAGTTCTACTCTTCAATTATTTTTCTTTAGCCGATATGTTTTCTCGTTTTACTTATTTATTTCACAACAATAAAATTTAAGTCTTTATCTAAAAAATCTTTGAAATTTCGTTGGTAGCCCTTTTTTTGATGCCCATTGTGATGACTTATGGCCATTCTTTCTTTTAAAAGTAATTTTCTTTTTGTTGTTGGTAGGTAAGTCTACAAAAAGTAAATCATTTTTTTTAAGGACTGGCCCAAGTCGAATAAATAAAACATAAATCTTATTTTTTGTCAAAGAAACCCGTTGAAGGAGCTTAACAGAGCAAAACAGCTTCATCAGAATATTCGTAAGTAAATCAAAAGATGTTATATACCTGAGAAAAAAACTCTTTTAATAAAGTAAATCGGCTGTTATTTAAATAAAAACAGGCTTATTTTATTTTCCTTTATGTGGGTATATTCTCATTTTTTAGAGTCTCTCTCGCAATGTTTGTATGTTCTCAAATTTTTATGCTAACGAAAGAAAAACGATACACTTTTCTTTATGAAAAGTGAAAAATTATCCGGAAATTTAGAAAAATTGCCGTAAATAAATGTTTTTCTTGCAGCATGTTATGTCATCTCAAATCTACCGGTCAAGAAAAGCAAATAATTATTGACACATACCTAATTGACAGATAATTTCGTACACTAAACTGTGAAACTGTAAATGCAACTTTTTTACCTTTATTACCTATGTAACGTGTTACTTGTTATTATGATATCTGTCAAAGTATTGTCATTATCTTATTTGATTTAATGCCTCATTTAAGTATTATTGAAAAAGCAAGAATAATATGTTTAGTAGAAATAGGATGGAAAAATAGCTGATTATTTTAGAGTACCTAGAGGTACTGTCCAAGGAATTGTAAAAAAATGGCGCTATCATCAAACACTTAAAAGGTCTGTTGGGTCTGGTTTAAATAATAGAAAATCATCAAATAAAGAATACCGAAATTTGGTGGAGTATTTAAGGCAAAATCCATTTGAAACTGCAGTATCCGCTATGCACATAACAGGATTCCCTGCTTCATCTAGAACTGCGCAACGCTAAGAATCGGGTTTGCTATGCAATATTTACCAGAAAATAATTTTTTTTTATTAAAATGTTATTTTTTCCAATGAGAAAACGTTTCACTCTACATGTAATGGAAGGATTCGAGTATACATATTATATATAGACCACCAAATTCCCGATATGATGAGAATTATACTTACTCAAAAAAGGCAAACCAGTGGACGTTTCTCCGTTAATGTGTGGGCATGGATAAGTGTTTACGGTGCAGGTGTATGCTGGAATATTGGTGGAACACTAAGCAGTAAAATATATGTTCATTTAAATTATTCCATAATTTTGTCCTTGCCATTGCATTCAAAATAAAATAGACTATTAAAATGCAAGAAAACAAATGCTATTGTAATAATCAAGATTTAATAAACAAATAAATTTACGGAAAAAGGTGCGTATACCTAAGATTTAAAAAATAACGAACTTACCAGATACCAAAAACAACTTTTTCACTTAAACACAACTCTATTATTTCTATTGCCTTCTCTAGCCATTACTACTGCCTGTACGTACACGTCGGTTCATGCCATCAATTAGCCCGCGAATATCATCCTGGGTAATATTCCTCCATTCTTGCCTCTTATGACACGGTAGTAATTTGAGTACATTTTTAATTCGAACTTTTCAAAGTTGTTTTTTTGCCTGTACTGACGTCAAACGACGATTCCGAAGAGTTTTAAGTACAAGAAATCGGTCATCAATAGCTTTAGTTTTGCGTTTCCTAGATTATTGACATCGTCAAGATCCTTTTGCATTTGGGCAAGAACAAATGCACGTATTGACAAGAACTAAAAACCAAAATGCAAAGAATATTTGCGGCTTAATGGAAACTGATATTTTGAAGTAATTTTGCTTCCTAATTATTCCACAGGGTGTTTGTACACTAGGCAAAAAAAAAACTTTTCGATTATTCTTGTATAATATGTCAAAAAACCAATTTCTCTTAAAATTTGTATAGGCTTGTATCTATCAAATCAATCAAGATCCGCCACTGACTTTTGGCACAAATATACTAAAAAGAAATTGTAATATTTCATTAAATTTTAATAATTTAGCCAAATATCCGAGACTTTACCCTTTCCGATAAATAACGTACTTACCTGTTTTAATAAAAATCTTTTACTCGAAAACCTCATAATTCACAAGAAATGAAATATAGTGCTGGTAAGCCGTTTACCCCTCGTTTAATTTTTAAATCTCTAAAAGTGCTCTTATACCACTCTTTCAGAGCCATTTAACGTAAAATTATTCAAAGGTTTTTTCAGTACGGCGCACAAACCGTTTCTTTTGGCGATGGCGTTTGAAAAAAGTTGAAAGGGTGAAGAATTTAAAAAATGATATACTTAATTCTTATAATAACTATATGGTGAATAATCAAAATTTGAAATATCGTTTTAAAATTCGTTAGAATAAGGAAATAAGAAAAAAAAATTTTATTAAGAAAATTTCACACCAATACTTTTTAACGACTCAAGATAGTTTTTTTTTGACAGACAAGATAATTTTTTTCGCTGTGGGTAACAGCGAAATGTAGTGGAAATTTTTTGACATTTTTACAGAACAATTTTGTTGACCTACCTAAAGTTAGTTTCATTTTTTTTAAAACGTGTTTACACTTCGCCAGAACGCAGTTGAACAAAATTAGTTCTTAATTTTTTATAAACTACATTTTTATACATTTTCCTTACATAATTAGGATATTTTTGATATTCTTCTGCCACCTCCTATTTTTAAAGCCGAAAAAGCTGGACTTAGAAATAGAACACTAGGATATATTATGTAAAACGAGCATTTTTTTTCAACAATTTGATACCATACTCTCCTATGCTATTTTAAAATTGACACGAAAAAATTTGACTTAAGTCCCAATCGCAAATTAATTTAATAGCGTTATGCATCATTGCCGCCCTGTCTTTTCTAAAGAAATAGAAAGGCGGCTTTGAAAAAAAATGGAATGATTTTGAAAACCAATATGGTTTAAATTAAAATTGTAATGTCATTCGTTTATTAAATGAGATAAAATGGATAGTTTTACTAGAAATAAACAAATTGATATGCGCCTAATTTTTGGAGTGACCAGAAAAATTCTTCTGAGCCGCAAGATTCCAAGATTGTATGTATTGCATGTTTTATAAACTAATGACGATTACAACTTTAAATTAAAGCCATAATATTGCTTTTCGAAACCAATCCATTGTTTCCCAAAACCGCCTTTATATTTCTTTAGAAAAGAATAACGCATTTAAATTAATTTCTTGAGAAATGCATAACGCTTTTAAATTTGCGATTGACTTAGGAATAGAACACTAGGATATATTATATAAAACGAGCATTTTTTTTTTCAACAATTTGATACCATACTCTCCTATGCTATTTTAAAATTGACACGAAAAAATTTGACTTAAGTCCCAATCGCAAATTAATTTAATAGCGTTATGCATCATTGCCGCCCTGTCTTTTCTAAAGAAATAGAAAGGCGGCTTTGAAAAAAAATGGAATGATTTTGAAAACCAATATGGTTTAAATTAAAATTGTAATGTCATTCGTTTATTAAATGAGATAAAATGGTTAGTTTTACTAGAAATAAACAAATTGATATGCGCCTAATTTTTGGAGTGACCAGAAAAATTCTTCTGAGCCGCAAGATTCCAAGATTGTATGTATTGTATGTTTTATAAACTAATGACGATTACAACTTTAAATTAAAGCCATAATATTGCTTTTCGAAACCAATCCTTTGTTTTCCAAAACCGCCTTTATATTTCTTTAGAAAAGAATAACCCATTTAAATTACTTTCTTTAGAAATGCATAACGCTTTTATATTTGCGATTGGGATTTAAGGCAAATTTTTCAGTGTCAATTTTAAAATAGCATAGGAGTGTATGATATCAAATTGTTGGAAAAAAATGTTCTTTTTAAATATCCTAGTAAACCACCATCGTTCCATTTGGAAAAATGGACAACGTCAAGAAAACAAAATTTCATTTTTTAAACGCTTGTGAAACTGAAAAACTCAAATATTATGACATAATTTTAATTTTCGTATACAACTTGCCTATAAATTAACAGATTTAATTAATTTGTAGCACTCTAGATTGAAAATAAAAAATAAACATAAAAATGTTATAACACGTCAAAAAATGACAAGTGAGGTGTAATTTCATTCATAATGTTATGCTGAACCCACATAAGTAAAAATATACAAAATGTCCCATTTAAAATATCAAAATCAAGGTCAATTCCGGTCAAACCGGAAGTGCTAACAAATTGAAAATTATGCCAATAAATGCAGACTCATCTCCTATGCATATTCTCAAAATTTCATTTTAATATCTATAAATATAAAAAAGTTATAGGGGTGAACGTATTTTAGGAAACACCCGGTATATAATATTTAGACACTATTTTATTTACCAGCTTCCCATTTAATAGTTTCAATTTTGAATAATTTATAGGCAAATATTCCTGAACAATTTGAAACAAATTTTCTTTCTTCAAATGCCCACCGCAATCTTCTATTAGTTTGGCCAAATATGACATTGTACGATGATTGATCGTAACGTAGGACAATTTTTTGCATAAATTGCATACAGCATGATTCTCAAAACGATTCATTTCAAAAATAAAAAAGTATTGTTTGTTTTTGACTGCCTTCTGCATTCTGTTTACTACTGTTTACTCGTCTTCGTCGCGGGATAGTTTTCAAAATATTCGTGAGCTCGAATACATTTCCGGAAATAATTTAACCTCTTCTGGATTTACTATAGTAAAAATTTCGTATTTTTCACAGATCTTATGTTTTTACATAAACACAGATCTGAATTATCCTCCCACTGAACTAAATTTCTTTATTTATTTGGGATAGGGTTACCATCCTGCCGATCTATAGCCGGTTCCTGTCAGCAAGCAAATGTTTAGAATTTTGGTCTATTTTCCTGGGTTTTATATTTTGTGATGCCCGTAGTGGCCTTCTTGTTTTTTAGTGTCAACAAAAAACAAAAACTTTTTCCCAATTGGTTTCCATTTTTGGAAAATTATAAAAAATACATATACCTGCACTTAAGTTGTTTCAAATTAGATTTTCTATTAACAACATAAGAAACCAAGAATATAAGCAAAGCTAAATTGCCCCCTCCCCACATAATCCGCCCTTTACTGTCCGCCCCCCTACTGTAATTATATAACACACTATAAGGGTGCTTCTGTAATTCGAATGAATTCGCAATCCCTTTTTTCTCCAGCCACGTGTATGAATGTATTTACGATTGATGGTAGGCCACTTTAAAACCAGCAACAATACGGCATTAATATGGGCATTTCATCTATCAGCTTTTATTTTTAAAAGTCGTTAAATGTTTTTACCGACAATTTACCATTGACATTCTTGACGTCATACGTTTTGACTAAATTAGGTAGAATTTAATTCCCCAGAGAATTTTTTACACAGATTAATTACTATTGTCTCGGCTGTTTTTTTGGATTGGTGTACAAAATAATCCACATTTTTATTTTGCAAGGAGACGAAACGGTCTACAATGTAATACTATTTTTTGGTGTACAGTGTGGTTCAAAACCGATCGTTATTTTTATTAATAATATACATTTTAACTTCACAATACAATAAATTCACTGCAGTAAAGATCGATGGTTTTATTAACCTATTAAGGCATCTTAATTAGGTCTTACTGCCAATTAAGACAAACATACTGTTCAATTGCAGGAGCCCTACATTTCAAATTTACACTTACATTGCAAATTACAATAATAATCGTAAATGTTAGGATAGAGATGAAATGTTATAATTATGCTTGAGCAAGGTGCAAATAGATTCCTGCGGATAGATAATCAAAATGCACATCGTGCATCTACTTCAGATTATAGTACGTAGTTATCTATTTATATGTCATCATGAATAATAATTATTGTACAAAAATTCTGGAAAGCTAGCTAAAGCTATTTTGAGAATTCGAGCCTCATTTATACAGGGCTGATTATGCCTATAATTTGGTATAAAAATTATACACTTACCAAGAGCTTAGAGTATATTATACAAATTTTGAAAAAAAAATAGACACGCATTGCAAAACCAACTTTTTATTACTTGAATAGGACAATGAAATATGAAGTTGTGCATCGATGCGTTATGCTAAACAAGCCTTAATAATAGCCAATTAAAGCATTATTCCATATGATTGGCAACTTTATATTTATGGCGACAAATCTGGAATTTTCAACAAAAGTAATTTTATGCTCATTTGCATCGTATGATTTTTCGTAATACCGCACACGTATAATGTTTAAATTTAAATTTTCAAAATTATATTTTCGATGTGAACGATTAATTATTTACGCGGAAATATTAGATTTGGATTTAATTGTAATATTATTTACTGGAGTAATATACTAGTATAAACATTGTTTAATATTATATTACTAGATATTATACAGGGTGTTCATTTGAAAACTTCCCACCTCGATTTTCCTGCTTTAAAATGAAAATGTGGAAAATCGCTCGGACCCGTCGATTTTTATTTCAAGGGGGACATATTTTGCGTATATTGTCAATC
The DNA here is from genome assembly GCA_963969555.1 of Polydrusus pterygomalis. NCBI lineage: Eukaryota > Metazoa > Arthropoda > Insecta > Coleoptera > Curculionidae > Polydrusus > Polydrusus pterygomalis. The sequence goes on along the minus strand of OZ018381.1, from coordinate 40,920,581 downwards.
TTGTTACTTCATGTCCCTGGAAGGGAGGGGGGGTAAGATCTAAATCTTAAATGGATACCCCTATTTTATATAATTTTTTTGGATTCTGCATAAAATTCTGAACATTTTTTAATCAAAGCATTATTAGTCTATACCTAACAGTTTCCGAGATATTGACTCTTGAAAAATGACATTTTTAAACTTTGACAGCGTTTAGCTTTCTATCTGTACGTCTTAGAGCAAAACGGCTTAGGGTAAACCCGGTAGAGATGGCGCAGCGGGTTAGATGGCGCAGTGCCAATATTTCCCTAAACAAAATAATATCCGGCAACGTGGCTATCGCTACAGACCTTTATTTGCAAATAAACGTCTATGCCGTTCACCTCGCGCCCATCATTTGGAGTTAAGGTATTTTAATTTTCCTTTATATATTTCAGCATGTCCTTTTTTTTTTCTAGATAATAAGTAATCTAATTATTTGGATGTCAAACTAGCCAAAGTTTTTACTAGTTGTAACATTGTCGCTTTGAAATGAGAATATAGTTTGTTTTCTAACCTTAAAATCATTCACATTGTTATTTGTTCCCGAGCACGATACCGAACCATCTCACCAAATGCAAGTTGGGTTAGATGGCGCGCGCCATATCACCCTATGTTCTCACCCAATCTATTAGATGAAACTGCTAAAATAATTAGCTTGAAGCTTATCAGATTAACTTTTTATTTTTTATAGATGCGCCCTCTATGTGGCACGAGACAAAATTTGAATATTTTTTTATTTTTTTTTATTTTGTGTGAGCGCCATCTCACCCAGAGATGGAGTTTTCTCTTATTTTGAAAAAAAAAAAAGAGAACCATGTCTTATTTAGTTGAATTAAATGAATTTTTTTCCTATCCTCTACTTTTATTTTTCCCAAAAAATTTTTTTTTACATTATGTGGTTACGCCATCTCACCCATACCCATGGGGTGACATGGTTTTTTTCTGTTTTTTTTTTAAATACAATTTATGGTCATTAAAATTAAATTAAGTTTTGTTTTTTGTATCCTCTACTTTTATTTTACTCAGTATAATCATATAAAAAATAATTCCTACCTAAAAATTGTAAATCTGATTTTTTATGCGACTTTGAAAAAATGTGCGCCCATCTCTACCGGGTTTACCCTACATGTCCCTATCTTCGATTTTTATTATCTTTCCAATAGTTTCAACTTCCGGTCAAACCGGAAGTACTATATTTCTTACATCCGGTTTAACCGAAAGTTCACACTATTGGAAAGATAATAAAAATCGAACATAGGGACATGTAAGCCGTTTTGCTCTAAGACGTACAGTTAGAAAGCTAGACGCTGTCAAAGTTCAAAAATGTCATTTTGCAAGAATAAATATCTCGGAAACTGTTAAGTATAGACTAATAATGCTTTTATTAAAAAATGTTAAGAATTTTATGCAGAATCCAAAAAAATTATATAAAATAGGGGTATCCATTTAAGATTTAGATCTTGCGAGTGTGGCGAATCGTACATTGGAGAAAAAAAAAGACCTCTTCCCGTACGAGTTAAAGAACATATGAAACATACTCAAAAAGATGAAACTTCGAGATCAGGTATAGCGGAACATGTATGGACCAACCAACATAATATACAGTGGTCAGAAGCCGAGGTTTTGGACACGGAACCGCATTGAAGAAAACGAAAATTCAAAGAAGCAGCTTTCATGAATCAAAATACCCCTATATTTAGTAAACCAAGTATAGATATCCCCAATATCTGGAAGCCTCTTCTTGTCCAAAACCAACAGCTCAAACTTCACACTCCAATAAGCACGTAGGCCGAGTCATCAAGCTTCATTGCACATGGATAGTATTTAAGACAATAGCCTTAGAATTATAATTTAGTTTACACTTGAAACGGTTAGAGATACTAACTAACCGAAACATTGTGTTAAGTAACAAAATAAAGACAATGGAAGTCCGACAAGGTAATTTCTTTGATATTACTTGATTACTTCATTGTCTACCACCTTCAAACCAACATAATGGAACTTCAATGTGATACTATATCTGATTAATATCGATATCTACTAGTAGATACAAAAAAAATTTCCCAATTGGTTTCCATTTTTGGAAAATCATAAAAAACTAAATATATCTACACTTAAGTTGTATCAAATTAGATATTCCATTAACAACATAAGAAAGCAAAAATGTAAGCAAAGCCAAATTGCCTCCCCCCCTCTCCCTTCCCAAATAATCCTCCTTTTACTATCCGACCTCTACTGTAATTATATAGCACGCTATAAGAGGTGCTTCCATAGTTCGAATGGATTTGGAATCCTAAATTCCCTTTTTTTCCAGCCACGTATGTGAATGTATGTACCATTAATGGTAGGTCACTTTAAAACCAGCAACAATACGGCATTAATATGGGCATTTTATCTATCTGCTTTTATTTTTAGAAGTCATTAAATGTTTTTTAACGATAATTTACCATTGGCATTCTTGACGTCATACGTTTCGACTACATTAGGTAGAATTAAATTCTCCATAGAATTTTTTACATATTATGTTAATTATTGTCTCAGCTGTTTTTTTGGATTGGTGTACAAAAGAATTCACATTTTTGTTTTGCATGTAAAGCAGACAAAACGGTCTACAACGTATTACTATTTTTATGTGATATGTAGACGTGCTATGAAAATCCACTTTTCTCGAATATAAGAACAGTGTGTTAAAAAAAATATGACACTAATAAAAGTGATTTTTCAAGAAAAATATACATGACAGCAGCTTATCTTGGAACTTGGAACAGTAAATTATTATATTATGCATGTAGGTAGGTACTGGTAGTAAAGTACGCAATGCAGTGGCCGATCCAAGGGGGGGGGGGGGGGTAATTGCCCCATTTGTAAAATGTGTACGTTACAAATGTTTGCTGATGACACCTTGTCTTTTCTTCAATGGCGTCTGCTCCTGAAGGCAATTCGCCATGATGACACCTTAATTTACATTAATGTTTTAAATATTTTTCTTGGTCTAAATACTCTCAATTCTGAGATAAATATATTATTAAATTGACTAAAAGTAAATAAATTAAAATTAAATATTTCAAAAACTAAATGTATGGTTATGGGTAATAATTTAAATTGTCAAAATATAAATGTTATGATTGATCTTGAAAAATTGGAATTAGTAAACGGTTTTAAATATTTAGGGATAATTATTAATTCAAAATTAAATTTTTTAAATTATTTTGAAAGTATCATATCGAAGATTGCAGGAAAAGTAGGTTGTTTTAAAAAAATCAGTTCTAATTTAAGTTTGTTTCCTAAAAAAAACTGTATTTAATACTATTATATTTAACACATTTTCTTTATTGTTCTTCCATTTATATAAATATTTGACAAATTACGAATTTTACAAAATAAGGCAATGCGCATTATTTTAAATTGTGACAAATATACAAAAATAAATTTTATGTTAAAAAATTTTAATTGGTTGAATGTCAGAAATTTAATTTTTTATTTAGTATGTATCTTTATACATAAAATTAAAAATAATTTATTGCCTGATTGTTTAAAAAAATTTTGTTCTTTTAATCATGGCTATCATAATTATAAAACAAGAACTAATAAATTTTTTTTTGTGGATAACACTCTAAAACATTAGCTTATAAGTATATTTTTCATAAAGGTTTGATAGAATATAATAATTTGGAAAATTCTATTAAATCTCAAATATCATTAAAACTATTTAAAAAAAACTTTAAAATTACATTTATTTACAAAACAAAATGATACGTAATATTTGATACAATTTGTAAAATGTTTAACTTTACTGTCTGTTTTTGTTAAAAGAAGGTTCCGTTTTAAAATTAAAAATAAATCTATAAAAATGTTGTTAAAAAAAATATGTATTAAAAAATATGTAACTGTAGCTTTTTTTACCGGAAGTTGTCTCAAACTTGCTTATTTTAAATGGAGCACTCTGTATAATATATTTTTTTGTGTTCCTTTCTTTATTTCCAATAATGTGCCACTTGCAATTTTAAAAAATGATCGATATCGTCATATCTCTAATTCGGGACACACTGTATCGATATGTTTTTTATAAAAAAACCCACAACTTAAAATGTTAATACGCGTTCCCAAGCATTTTTCCGAAAAAACTGTACTGAATTGACTGAATGTATTCTAAGTTACAAATGTATTTATGTCTACCTACTATAATATTATAATATGTTCGTGTCCTACTAAAAATGTATAAAACAACCTTAAGTTTCATTGTCCTATCGTCCACGCTTATTTTTTGTTAAAGCTTTACTTATTAACGTATTATAATCTTAAAAATCATTTTTCCTATTCAATTATTTTGTTAATATTTAATGGATTATTTTGCGTTGGAGTTTTATTGATATTGAGGGTGCGCCAAACATTAGAAATATTATTCAGAATACTCAGGAAACGACAAAAGACGTTTTCATGAAAATTTAGTAAATTATTTTACTCTTCTTTTAACGTCGCATTCACCATATTTTAAACTTGTAGAAATAGCTGGAATAATTTTCAGTGAGAGCAAGGTTTCTCAACTGATTGTACCGTAATTAAAACTGATAAACTAATAATATTAAATTTATAAAGCAAATGAATATAAATTAAATATTTTGTTATTGGAAATAGGAGAGTTTATTAACGTTAAGTACTCACCGTTCAACTTAAATAATAAACACCAAAAAAAGGTAGTCTTTGACGCCTGACGCGTGAGCTTGCTACGGTCCAATACTGAACTGGGAACTTTTAGGAAGAAACCAGTATCAGCTGTTAACTTGTGTGTGTCAACTGTCGAAACGCATGGTTTTTAGAAAAAGTTTACTCTATCATCTTTCACAAAATAAAATGGACATGGTATACCTACCTAATAGTAATCACCTAGTCATCTGAGATTGATGGTGGTCAACCACATTAAAATAAAGGTATTAGAAATGAAGGGTTATTTCTTTTCTGTTTTTGGGGTTTTTTTGCTTTATTTATGTTCCATGAAAAACTTATTAGGAAAAACTTGTGTTACAAATATCAAGCATAACTAACGAAACTGTTGTTTCTTAACACACATTTTAGTAGAATCGATTGTTTTTGGGTAGGGAGTGAAGTGTATGCGAGTAGACATTCATGATCAAGATCCATCAATGGGTCATTATTTTCTTTATACATTTTTTTTATTTTATGCTTATATTATTGTTTTTTATTCAATGACTTGAGATGAATGGAGTTCCAATAGTATTTGGAATAATACGTAGGTATCATAAGGCTGGACTTTTTTTCCCTGTTTGAGTTGCCATACAGAAAGAATAATAGAAAATAAGGACATCATATAAAATAATAAAATACCATTTACTAAAAAAGAAACTTTAACAAATTTAAATTTTGGCAATGAACTTATCAGTTTAAAAAGCAGATGCAACACATGCATGCAGCTGGTAAGATAGAATGTTCATCATGTGAACTGTTAAGTGGACATTATATATTATATCATTATTTTTAGCATTAAATGAAACAAAAGGTACTTAAGGTACTCTAATTTTTGTAAACAGATGGTCCACTTTATTTAAGAGGTATAAATATCGTTGACATTAATAAAATAATGCCAATTGCGTATCTATTTTGTAAACAATTGAAACAATTTAAAAATCTTATTTTCATCACGCAATATCAATTGAGACAATTAAAGAAAATGGCAAAATAGGAACTATTGCGAATAAACATCTTAATTAATTAAAACAAAACACTTATTATTATGATTTCGGAATAAAAACCACTTAATTGAACAGGTGTCTCCACCTTCCACCCACTTAAAATAAGTCTGGCAGATGCCGTCTCATCAAGATCATTACTTATTTTTACCAAAAATATTCCAGTGTTAGTGTTATCTCATTATCAAGTTCAAGCGAATTATTGGAATTATTATGAATGCCAGCCAGGAATGACTGAATCAATATTTTATTCGCCGCGTAATCGCTCCGTCACCACATCACCAAATTTCAGGTGAAACCCATCGTACGATGCCCCCCACTTTCAAATTTTAGCGACAAGGCAACCTATGATAACTTATTTTTGGGTGGCGTGATTCTACAGAATCATGTTTCGGGCTGGTTTTTTCACCACGGATGCTTGTGTGAAACGAAAACTCACCAGATGCAAGCGTTAAAATGAGATAGGCATATTGGTGACTTGGTGATATGGTGGTTGATTCAGGTTGCACGTTGGTTTACGTTGGAGATTAATGCAATGGTGTGATGCAAGGTTGTCAGATTTTTGCTAGTTTTTTCCTAATTATGACACGTCTTAGTTAATCTTCCAAGGCTTTTTAATTGACTGCATCTTTTTGCTAATTGCAGAAACGGATTATATTAGATAATGCTTGGATATTATTTAAAACACAACACGGGTACCTAGATTTAAATCAGATCAACTGAAATAAGTTCTATATGATAATGTAAAACCAGTAGGTAATATAAAACAATATAAATTATACTTTATTTCTATTTACTTATCCTATAAATAAAATATTTATGAAATAAATAGTTTCCTTATTCCAGTTTAGATTTTTTTATCAGCGATGCTTTATATCTACTACCAGAAACAAAGTTTACAGTCTCAGTAGTACACGCTATATTTAAAAGCTCAGTAGTTATATATATATATATAAAACCGTATACCCATAACTTCTGAATTTTCTTCTATATGGGTAGATAAACTGGTTTTAATTTTATATTAACCTGCAATCAATTTTAATAATGTTAGTTTTCCGTCGAAATAAAACAAATGATGCCTTATATAAAGGGTTGATTTATCTTTTATTTGTTCCATTTTTTAACTTTTTTTAACGTGGTTTATTTTTAGGATTCTAATTCTGTTTCCAAAGCAAAATTAATAATGTAAGAAGCCGAATATGTGCTTTAGTCAAGTACAGTAAAAAGTGTTTATACAATTTCCTTTTAATCAATAATCGATTATATTAGTCCTATAAGTAGAATCTTCGTTTGAGGTTTTAGAGTTTATATACCAAAATGCACATTGTTTTTAATGATTGATCAACGAGAGTGTGGTGAGGTATGTGGCATACGTTCTATATAAGGTATTTATTTGGTTTTAATTGTTCTTGTTTTTTTTTTCCAAATTTTAGGGGTTAATTTAAGATATTGATTGAGATTGGCTGATGCGAATCCCGCGTATATGGCATACTTCGTCATTCGAGAGTCAGATAACTCTAGTATTTATACTATTTATTAACATACAACAATTACTTTGTAAGTATATATCATTGAAAACCACCAACTTGGCAACAGTTTGGCAGAGTTACCGGTCACAGAAGTCTCGATCTAAACGAGCGTTAGAAACTTTGTTGAAAATAAATTTTCAGTTCAGTCAGTCTCTCCATATCCGTGATAGAGCATAGCCGGTTTTCATTCAGCTCTATTTACCACGTGACTGTCGTGTTTCTCTTTACCGGCTTATTTTCGCGCTATATCGGGAGTGATTCGAAAATTGTAACACAAACGTCGGCATTGTTTTCTGTTTGAAGAAATATTTGGAAGATTCGAAGGAAATATTATTATGTATACTGTTGTTAACGACATTAAGCGCAGTTTTGCCGTTTTTTCTGCACTTTTATTAACTGGTAAGTTTTTTTTGTACTTATTAATTTTTTTAAATTTGGTTTTGTGTATTTTATTTGTGTAAATGGTGAAAATTTAAAAATAAGAAAAATTTAACCAAAAATAGTATTATATAATAAATAAAATTATAAATTAAAAAAAATCTAAAAGTATAATCGACAATATTATGTATATATCTACACTTTTATAATACTTTAAAGTTAGTGAATGATTAATCTTTTCTTTTCAATTTATTTTTTATATAATTTTAATAATATTCTTAGGTACATGATTTTTTTTTATTAAATCCTATAAAAGAGAAAAAAAGTAATATGTAAGCTAATAATAAAATTAAATTTAGATATGCCTTGATCCCAAATATTTATTTCGCTGCGCATAGCAATATATTCTGTGCCCGATACATAAATTTATATTAAACATTATCTTTTCTTAAGTATTATTTTAATTTTTTTAGACCCAATTATATTAGTTTTTATTTAATGTTACTGCAATGTTTTTAATAATTGATTTATTTTATGGTAATTTTTTAATAATTCCAAAGCTTTAACTATATTATCATTAAATATATAAAACAAGTGAGGGTGGTTATTATCGATATACAAAAAAATTTAAGTACCTAGGTACCTACTTACCTAATTTGCAAAAATATTTCGAAAAATATTTTTATTTTTTTTTAATGTGTTTAAAATATTATTTGTTGTTTTAGAAATTTATAGAATAATTTATAAAAAAAATGGAGAAAAACATTTTTTTCAGTTTAATTCTTGATTTTCTTACTCAATTAAATTAGCTTTTAATTGTTTGTAATAGGTATCTACTTATTGATTTATTTTTTAAATTTTTTAATAATTCTAAAATTTTGTCTTAATATTAATTAAGCAAATACCTAAAACAAGCAACGCTGATTATATTTTTAAAATAAAAAGATTGTTTATAAGGGATTTATCAAAATAATTATTTTTTATTTATTAAGCTAGCATTCCAAAATATCGTTCATAATTAAATTATTACAACAAAAAATTACCATCTTGTTTGAGAAAATTTATAAAAGAAATAATGATAATAATAATAATCTTTATTTAGCACTTGGCTAGTTATTGCTAAGAAAAAAAATTACAAAATATAGTATGTACATGTTAGTTACATAAATATAAAACCTAATCTATGGTCCCTTAAATAATGAAAAACTTTTCTGCTAAAATCACCCAAACTATTTGCATTTTTAATACCTACTCTCCGAGAGGTCATTAAAAAGGTGAACTCCCTAAAAAAACAACGAATTTTGTGAAGATTATAGTCTTAATCGTCTCAATGTTGTAGTGGTGCCCAGAGCGAAGGTTATAATCGTGAAAATTTCATCTTTTCTTAAGAAAAGCGTTAAAATATCTCGGTAACTACTAACTACTCATGTTATATTTTATATATTAGAACTAAATTCGCCCTTCTGATGCTTTGTTTGACAGACAGCCAATTCAAGCGCATAATATTATTTTGCTGAATCTGCAGTCTACATAATATATTTTCCTGAGTACAAGATATTAATAAGGAACAATAGTAATTATTAAAGTGGGGCAAAATAATTGTGTTATAAACAAGTGTTCTGGTCCACTGGGATAAACAATTTGAAATGCGACAGAAGAAACCATTTTTTTTTCCTAATTTTTTACAAAGATAATCCACCTGATTAGCAAAAGTAAGCTGAGGATCTAAAAAACTCCCAAATATTTTATTTCCGACACAAAGGTAATTTCAGATTCATTTATGTTAAGGGCTAATCTTGATTCAGCATATTTCTTACAATTTACTTTTGAACCTATTATCATACATTTTGTCTTTGATGTGTTCAGTTTTAGCTTATTTTGACAGAGCCAGGCATACAATATTTTAAGTTCCCTGTTCAAAATATCAGTTATTTCCCTAAAATTATTCCCTGATACACAAATAAGGGTTTTTAGGAAACGAATTTTTTATAGCTATATGGATATTATTACCATAAAAAACAAACGTTATGACAAAATGTACATAATTTCTAAAAAAAAAATGGAGCATAATTTTTGGTCCACGTGTACATCAACATCAACATTCTATGATCTAATATTTCTTATGTATGCCAATACCGGTCGCCTAAATTCCAAATTTCTTACTGGGTTTCTCGATAGCCTTATTTTTTTTATAAATTCCCGATTTTGAAGGACGTCCTACATTAAATAAACGAGTGGATACGACAGACTTCTGCCAAAAAATTATCGTAAAAAAGTCGTTTATTCTAAAATGCCAGCGTTTTTTTTGTATAATACTATTTCTGTATTAGAAATATGCTTCTGCACAAACAAATAACAAAATATAGATCTGCTTTTGGCATTTATATTTAAGGTGATAACGCTGATAACGACGCTATAATGATAAATTATACATAATGAAATTAATTACAGTGAATCTTGACTTTTAAAAACTGAAATAGATAATAATAGAAACTTTTTATTCGAAACTCTACGGTGTAGTAAATATTTGTAAATTTCGTGATTTCCGTGCCAAAAAAATAGTTTTTCCAAATCTTGCCAATTCTAAATATTTTCTTTATCTATTATTTATATTAAAACTAGCGTGTACCCGGCATGCGTTGCAACCCGCTGGTATAAAATACAAACCCGAACAAACCCGATATATTAGTACCCGGCATGCCACTTTCTGAAATTGGGAGAATTTTATAATTATTTGTTTAGTTCGATTTTTTATTATAGGTATTATTACTATTACCTTTATATTATTAATTTATTTATGAAATCAGTGTGATAAAATGTACAGAAATCTAAATAAGAGCTCTAATTAAATATTGTTTTTTAAATTTTTAAGCTAAGTAAATTTTAATAAGTATTTCCCGCGATATTTCCTTGTTTCTAGTATTGTTTTTTTATTTAAAAATAGATTTTTTGAACTTAATTAACAGAATAGAATTTATTTATCTTGTGAACATAGACAGTTTTTCATTAATTATGTCTACTGTATCTTGTTTTCGACATACCTAGTTATTTATGGAAAACAAATTATTTTTAATATAATACTCATTTGTAATAGTAAGCTTTTATTCAATAATTGCTTTAATTACATAATATCACCTTCTTATGATGTTAATAATTAGGTATTGTTTGCATTAATTTGTAACCTTATAATTTTTTCTGTGAACTTAAATGGATTATGCGTATCTACTTGAATAGGTTGTTATCATGGACACATTTACCTTTAGATAAGCAAACAATAATGACGAAACAGGCAAATTTATTGCGCATGTAAGCAAAAACCACACAGGAATAGGCATGCGCGCTGTGAAATTAATATTTAACGAATGGGGAAAATAGACAGGTCCGGGTTTAAACATCTTCTTCGTGTGGCCTAGACCTAGTTGGATGTGTTTAAATTGATCATAATAAAATAAAATTACATACCAAGAACTATTTCATACTCACTGAAAATACGAATTTGGGCATAATAAAATCATACAATGGTCTTTAGACCAGGGCTGAAGCCTTTGAAAATGGTAAAAAGTGAGAAAAAATAGTAGTGGGATGAAACCCATTGGAAAAGGAAGAGAATATAACAAAAATGAAAGGAAAAATAATTTACGGGCGATCCGAGGTCGGGAAGTGGAAAGGGGTGAGTTTTTAAGGGTAGAAAACGATTTATCTCGATTTCCGGCAAAACCACAAGTTCTATGGAAAAACGTTAAATGGCAAAGTTGTAGGTAATAAAAAGATCTACAACTTTTGTATTTACACTTTTTTCACATGACCTCAAAATTTATGTGAAAAATTCAAATAACCAAGTTTTTGGTTTTTTATTTTATTCTTTTACAAAACAAATTTTTTTTTTACAAAATTTGGTGAAACTTACCTTTTTATGTCCCAAATACACTGTAATTTTTTTGATTTAAAATATTTATTTTTTCACCTTATTTTGACTTAATATCGAAAAAGCACCCTAATTTTCAATCGAAAATTCTCACGTCAAAACCTGCTTTTTTAAAAAAGTCGGTGAGCTTTTTGTTCGTTGAAATCTCTACTTGCTGATGGTGAATAAGTGCTGATCTGAATGTTAAAAAAATCTCACCCGATATTTTTCGCTATACAATTCTCCTAAAATAAGTTATGAAATTCCTTGATATTTATTAAATATGTCAATTATTACCTATAGAATATCAAGTCGATACTGATTTTATTTAAATTTTGTGTAAAAGCTAGAAAACATAAATAAATCTACGCGAAATAGGTTATAGGTTGGCAAGCATGTTGATACTCCCACCTTAAAAGGTATTTTTTATGTTGTTTAATTATTCTTTATTTTCTATTTCCAATGTTGAGATTAGGGAAAAAAGAACAAATAAGAAACCTTATGGGCACTTAAGTATATTAACAGATTATTTTAAATTCTACTTACATTCTGTTAAATAATTCTCTTAATGAAAATACCCGATAAATATTTATAAACTTTAGTCATAGCCTCGGTCATAGCTGAAATAACACGGCCGACTAGAGTCGGCCGTGCTGAAATAAGTTTAGATATTCCAGAGAAAATAAAAAGGAAAAATATTTTAATTCAGCCAGCTAAGTTTCATAAAATTTACTTATAGTAACTTTGTCACATTTAAAAAAACACGAAATGAATAATAAAACCATCAGTTAATTTATTATTAAATCAGATGGCTCTAATTGTAATAAATCAAATATAAATCACGTTTTAACAGCGAAGTTAAGAGTACTTATCACTTGCCTCATATATGTAAAAAGGTGTGACAAACTACAAGAAAACTATTGGATAGAATTTGTTAAAATTTGGAATTAAGCTTCGAAATTTGATACTACATGACTGTATCACCCTCATTTTAAAAATTTAAAAGAAAAATTTTAGCAAATTCCATTAAATAGTTTGCTTGTGGTTTGTCCGAGAGTTCTACATACCTTTTTACCTATATGAGAAAGTAATAAGCGCTCTTAAATGATGGTGCTAATAAAAGAAGATTATGTATTCGATGCGCAAAATAAAATTTGAACTTTGATTCCCGAAACTTGTTTGTCGCCATAGAGTTCGTTGTTCTAATCGAACTAATATAAATTTAGAAAGATGTTTATATATTTTTGCTCAGATTTAGTTTTTGACAATTTTGTTTTTGCGCGTACACACCTCTTTATTGACGTAAATTTCAAGGTCCAAGGTAAATTTCCGTTATAATATTTTTGGTTCTTGTATATTTTTAAACTTTTATAAATTACCATCGACCAATCACGAGGGATTTATATTTAGATTGTTTACAATTTTATTTATATTTTTTAATATTTAAAACGCATTTGGTCACCCGTAAAACTTAACGTAGGTAATATGTTTGTGCACGGGATAAGCTGTACGGATCTAAAGGTAAACTTTCTTTTTTTTCCTCGAGGAGAATTTTCTAAAGAGTGGCACCCTGTGAGAATAGTGTCGAATTCAACCCCCTGGTGGGGGGCAACCTACCGACTAAACTCCCCGCGTTCCTGCGGTTTCCGCGCCATAGGCGTATAAACCTTCAGACCACTCGCTTAGTATTTCCGTTTTGCTTCGTACTTCACCGGTGTACCTAGGTTTCGGCTTTGTCATAGTACTTGTTTATTTATTTGCAGCTTACTGTGAAGGTGTTTATGTAGGTGTAAGGCTTTTGGTGCAGTGTACATGTTTGTGCTTCAGAAGAGATAACACGTACCCATGCTTCACGGCTATGAGGAATCCACTGTTTTAGGGAGAGTACATGCACTGCTGATCTGAAGCTGTAGTAAGAAGCTGCTAAGAACTTACTCGTGTAAGAGTTGGTGTATGTATTGGTGCAGTATTATGTGTAATAAGTTCTGTTGTGGTAGGTATGGCGGCGTCTAGTTTAACGACTCCTAACTAGGTATATTACTTCTAGTTTTTCTTCTTCTTTTTTTTCTTTACTCTCTCTTCTTTGTCCCAGCAGCGAATTTCCTTTAAGCTATTACAATAGCTGATTCCTTGGGCGCTTATAGTATACCCTCATTCTTTCCTCGTCCTCTACTGGATCATAATCCACTAACCTTCTTAATTCTTCATTGGGACGACGAGTTCCTGCTTTTTCAAAAACTTTGAGTGCTTTCCTTTTCATGAATGTTGTTATCGTTTTCTATTCAAGATCTTTATGGATAGGTAAACGTCTATGCTCCCATATCGTCTTTTCTGATGGTACGTTTTTTGAATTAAATTAGTTTACAGGACCTAATCCACAATTTATCTCTAAAATATCATTAGAATAAGTATCTTATATTACTTACAAAATAATCCTACAACAAAAAAATAGTTTTTTAATCTTAGCTGAAATTTTCACCACGTCTCCATTCTCAAATTAGCAATAAAAAATTGACGTCAAACATAATAAAATCTATGCGCGTGTCTAGCCATTTTTATTTATTATATTTTTACATTTCATTTATAAATTGAGTATTAAATTTCTATGGTACGTTGGGTATATGCGAATAGAAATAAATATAATTTTCTTTTGGCAATAACAGAAAGTTTATTTTCTTCCTACAATCTTTATTCCATAACAAAATAACAAGAAAAAGGAACATAATATAAAACATACGGAAACGTTCAATGGAATTCTTGGGAAATAAAGCAAAATGATACGAGTAACATATTTGAGAAGGTGTTGTTGAAAAGGATAAATGTCATTGATTTAAAAAAAGCGAAATGTTGCAAGACTGCAATAAAATTAGGTAATTGCACATTCATAAAAATATTGTTAAGTGAATGACTAATTCATCAACCTAAGCCTAATCCTAGTAACATGAAATGTCTAGAATGTCTTCTTCTTATTATAACGTACGCATCCAAAGGGGTAAGAAATTTCTTTCTCGGAAACTAAAACTAATGAAGGTATAAAAATTGGTATATAATTTCGTATAATTTCCGAAATTTCCTTTAATAAAATAATTATTCACGTTTTCCTCTCGAGGGTCTACTAGTTTCCGAGATATTCTACTCACTGTAAATTAATTACCCTGTATAGGGTGCTCAAAATTACATTTTTTACATAATATGTTAAATAGTAAATTCGCAGTTTGCAAAACCCGTTATACAATAAATGATAACGGTAAGTTCTGATCAAAATATACAAGCTGATGAGTTGACTTAATGCCAGGAGGTGTCATGCTTTTCTGCAATACTTTTGCTAAGGAGTATGTTAATTAGCATAATATATTACCGAGGTTGGCAACATTTTAAAATGCCTACATATACACCTATTCCATTGATATTTATTTATTATGTTCATTGACGACCACGAAATTAAGAAGAAAGTTCGTAGAAAAAAAAGGAGACAAAAGTACAAGGCGATATATTATACGATACCTATATTATGACCTATAACTGTGAATCGTAAATTTATATATTATGATATTAGGACAATTGGCAGATTTTTAATTTTTTTCTTCAATACAATTTTCATAAAAACATTTGTGGTAAACATTCTCCATGAAAATGTTGTGCTTGTTAGTGTTAAATGGCTAAGTGGCTAATATGGAGTTATACAAATATTTTAATCGATTTACTAACCTGACATCTTTGACTGTGACCGAAATTATTTTCTTACAATCAAAGTGGCCTGTTTACCTTGACTCTATAACCAGGCCAATTTAACAGTGTTTAAATGATATCGGACAATGTCACTTATTACCTAATTATTATTTGACATAGTTGTACAACCCAGCATTACATTTTAGTATTAAATCTGTTTTTCCCAACAATCTACAAATGACATCAAGAAGTTTACTTGAAAAAGCGTTTCCGGTACTTTAATAGATTTTAACTCATAAATTTCAGTTGCTTCTATTAAGATTTGTTAATATTTATTTATGATGTTAGTGTTCGAAAAATTGGATCACTTGCTATGCACGTTATCCAATTTCCTTTCTCACAAAATAAAAACACCATTAACACGAGCATCATAAAATATTTTTTTCACAAAAACTATTAAACCAGACACTAAAAAGAACCCAAATTATTCTACCAAATTCCAAATTAAAGCCGTAAAAACCCAAAATCAAGTGGCTTAACTTACTTTGTTGTTAGTTGCATGGCAACCAATGTAAATTGTAAAAAGCGATCATTTTTGAATTTGTGCGATCTCCGAAGGATAATCTAGTAGAAGAAAACGATCCGAACAGTGGCAGAACTCACTGAAAAATAAGAAGACAATTACCAAAAGCTCTCTTACAACGTCGTCATCCAGTAGGTACCCTTGTTTCCATTTTTTTCCACAAGCATACAAATAATAATTGTTTATTTATTAATCACAACAAAACCCTGATCAGTGGAACTGCAGAACGGATTCATATTTCTGGTGGCTCAAATTATACAAATGTTAATGGAAATATTAAAAATTAAAAATATCCTTGTATTTAATTTTGGCGCAATGATTTTTCATTTTGTATGTATATTGTACGTAAAATATTTACAAAAACGTTTTCAATAAAAATTATTTTAGGCCAAGCGTCGATGCGTGATATTTGAATGTTAATTATTGAATCAAGTGTAGATAATGTAATATTCGGCTATATTTAGGAATTGTATGCAGATTTAAAAGGTCTTGTAAATAACGTGAAACTTAACCTTCTACGTACCGCTTATTAATTTAAAATTACAACGTGACCCTTCATTTTTTTTCCAGTAAATGAGACCACAATGAACCCGCTATGCTGGCTATGGGAATTTATTATTTTAGATTGTTTGAATTTCTTTGCCAGTAATTAATTTCAAAATATTATAAATAATATTAACGGCTTGTTACCTTTTTAAATTACGGTGGAGTTATTTTTAATTTACAATAATTATTGCAGCAAACAACAACCAACCAAACTTATTAAAAACTATAAATTCTTTGTCGTGTGAAAACAATAATAAAATAATTACCTTAACAAAAGTTGTAATGGATATTATCTTGCTGTTAGTATTGACAAGTGATTGATACGATTCAGTGTGCCCTTGATAAGCGTTAGTAACTGAGAAAAACGCCTTCTATTCCTTATTAAAATTCACATAGGTACTCTTTGTACAACTGTTTAATACTATATGTGACAGCAATGCGCTTTCCTACTGCAAGACAACGAAAATAGTGGTGTGCGGTGTGTAGTGATAATATCACGGTAATTTAGCCGCTCTGAATACTCACAGTAATTATCAAGTTCTATTGGGGGTGTAATCTAGTTTTATATTAGTTCCGACTGGCAGTTGTAATGCCACGTGACATTAATCATAATCATATTTGCTTGCTTCGGTTAATAAAGCATTTATTTACCACTAAAAATCAGTACTGTAGTTCTCAAGAATTTAAATAGCTTCTAGTGTGATATTGTTCTTGTCGTTTAACATTGATATTAATATATAATATGCAACATGGTTTACTGAGATGGTAAAATTCGTCCATAGATTATAAAGTCCAATACTAATGATGGGTTGTGCGAAATAAAAATCGTGACATGGGACCATGTCACGAAGTTTCTCTTCGTAGGGGTCGTAGTGGTAGAGAAAGGAAAGTCTGGATTCTAAAAAATGGTCGTCTATTGTCCCTTCTTGATTAATACCCTAGTAGGGAAACCAGCATGTCTGTAACTTGTTCGGGTAATGGGCTATCGTGTTATTAGGCGCGTCACTTGACGATGGTCATGACATGAATTACTATCTCATCCATCCTATTCACCAGATTTGGTTCTATCAGACTTTCAGTTGTTAGCAAAACTTTAAAAAGCGTCGGGTGCGAGTACTGCGATAGCTTTAACTGTAATAGAAATTAACTTAAAAAAGGCAGTTATACCTTGAATTAGATTATTTTCTTTTTATCTTCTAACCAACGAGATACTTTTTGTAGCTTTAAGTAGACACTTTTTATTCGTTTTACCTTTCGAAAACAAAAATAAAAAACCTGACGTATTATAGCCGCCACTGTTTATACTTAAACAACCCTAATGCCCCATTAAATCCCATAATACTGCAGTAACAACACCACTACTACTTAAAAATGTTTTAGCCAAGTCGTATAAAAGTCCTGTTACCCTGCTGGGTATTTTTAATGCAGGACGAAACTTGGGACGTAACGGATAACGTAGAAAATAAAAGGACGATATTTCAGGACATTGAATAACTTTGCCACCCCGTTGGTATTTAACTTTTGCAATTTATAGGGGTGATTAAAATACTTTGTTGGTTTAGTGGGTTGACAATAATTAAGCATTGAAAATTTACGGGTGTACAGGGTTGTATTTGTTCTAAATTGTGTTGATCTACAAGCACTATTAAAATTAGACCTTTTATTACTTGTCTTGTTGTTTCTCTGTATTTTTTGTACAAATTCAAATAAATTGGTGTAACTAAGTACAGTGAAAGTTCGCGAAACTTTAGTTTTTGTATATGGAATGTGCACTACTAATGTAGTATCCAAGTGGCACAGCTTTTCTCTGTGACAAGCACCAAATATACCCAATATACTCTGAAAAAAAAATTTTTGTATTCCTTATAAGAAATCACATGCTCTTTATACAACTGATTAATACTATATGGGACAGCAACGCGCTTTCCTATACTGCAAGACAACGAAAATTGCTTGACCGTGTAGTGATAATATCACGGTAATTTAGTCAATAGGAAATAGTAGTTATTGCTACCATAGAATGGTTTATAGCCATTATTGCTCTGAATAGTGACAGTAATGATTAAGTTCTATTGGGGGCTGTACTCTTGTTTTATATACTGTATTATGGGTCCGACTGGCAGTTGTAATGAAACTTGACATTAATTATAATAATATTTGCGTGCTACGGTTAATAAAGCCTATACTTACCACTAAAAATCAGTACTGTACTGAGATCGTAAAATTCGTCCATATATTATAAGGTCCAATACTAATAATGGGTTGTGCAAAATAAGAATTTTTTATTTCTTTATCTGACACGTAAAGTTTTAAAAAACTTATATACAAAGTAAAAATAAATTAATTGAAACCGGTGTTAGTGCGATCAATAGAATTCAAATTCAGTCAGGACAGCTAGAAGACTCAACGATGTAACCTGCGCAACAAATAAGTACGTCAAAACTAATAATAGGGCGCCCGACGATTGCCGACCGCCACGAACCCCCACCAACGTCTTGGAGGATTATAGGTTCTAACTGATACAATTCGTTTTTGGGGACGCTGTTCTGCTTTCTTAATTGCAGAGAAAGCGCTTTACTGACAAAACAGAATTGCTGTATTAAAGGTAGTTCATTATTCAACAAGACTGTGCTGCTAATGGAACGGATTACTACCAATAAAAACACTGTTTTAGCAAATCTGGAATTGATATAACACTAAAGCCGGTTTGATACAATAGCAATTTATTTAACATGGGTTAATGAAAAATACTGTATCAATGCAAACTATGTCTTAGCAAACTTGTTGTATTAGATCATTTTCCTCAGTATTTTGACTTTAGAATATACAGACTTCTTAGGTTAGTCTTTAAGTTTATAATATTTGCTGATATTTATATTTCAATTTAATTTCTACATAGTCTTAATCATTGAGTAATGAGACCAAATTAATATGCGAGATATATATTTTCACTGTATTTTCGAGAAACGTCTTTAAAATCGCACTGCAGCAATTTTTCATAAGCATTTCGTACTGTTCCTTGGGCTTTTCCGGCAACAAGTCAGTGCTAGCTCTATTAGCTGCTTCATTTATTTCCATATTTGGATCGTTTTCTTCCAGATTATTCATCGAAAATCGCACAAGTTTAAAAAGTAAAATTTAACACACGTCATTTTAATCGAGTGAATAATAAAACAAAAAAAAGTTGGCATTACATGCTTTTATATAAGTTTTCAGTACTTTAATATATTCCTTGGTTAATTCCGTAAAATCCAGAAAGCTGCGGAAGGATTTATAAGCTTTTAATGGCTAAATATTTATTCAAGTAACATTAACACCTTCTATGATAATATTTATCAGAATTTTTACTATAGAACTTTAAAGCCAGTGAGAAAATATAAGGTTAACAGTGCGCACAAATACTGATTTTGGAAATACACTCTGACATTTAAAAAATATTCTAAAAATAAAACCATTTATTATTATTTAAACGGAATTATTACGTAAATATATAAAATGGTTGTGGAAATAAATGTAGTTTCTATGTTAAGCCTTTAATTATTATTATAAATTACCCTCTGCAATTTCACAAATTATTATTGGGTAAATATGACAGAGCCCTAATCCACAGCTAAATTCTCTCAAATTTCATATATGTATTGTACAGTAATAAATATAATGAACATTGTGCACTGAAATTATTGATAACATAATTTACTTTTCAAAAACGGAGTTACTGCACATTGTGCGAAAGGATTGGTGACATTTTTTTACATAAACTAGATTCATGCCTATTATGCTGTTAGGTCCGTGCCTCCTAGTACACAGAACATTAATTTTCCTTCACATGATATTGTGCCACCGCCAGCTGTTTAGAACATTGCTTAAATCAACCCCCAAAACCGTCGTCATCAACGTCGATCTCATTTAATATGAATCTGTAGAACACGCAAAAAGGAGTTTACAAACCTAAATCATGTATACATTGTATTTCGGTCTGTTGCACCTG
Source organism: Polydrusus pterygomalis (assembly GCA_963969555.1). Taxonomy (NCBI): domain Eukaryota; kingdom Metazoa; phylum Arthropoda; class Insecta; order Coleoptera; family Curculionidae; genus Polydrusus; species Polydrusus pterygomalis. Next base: position 40,900,258 of record OZ018381.1, on the reverse strand, counting down.
ATAATTGCAGTGCCCGATCTCAAAATCTCAATCAACACCGGCAGAAGTACATTAACCCACAGCCTCTCTAAAAGTTTATCTTCAAGTCGACCTGAGCGTCCAGACTGTTACTCAGCGTCAAGGTCTTCTTATTCTTAAGCATCAGCTATTTTAAGTCGTGAAACAAGAGATAGGTCTCGACCGTTACGTCATCGATGGGTATCTGAAGGTCGTTCTAGAATACGCGTGCTTGCCCTACTTTTTCTAACGAGACATAATATGAAAAGGAAAATTTCAGACTATTCAAAGTAAAAGACAAATTTGTAGTGAAACTTCTTTTAAAATCTGTTAAGTCTGTTGATCTGACTGTGTGAGGAAAAGCCTTGCGTAAAGCCCATAATAGAATAAGATATAACTAAAAGATGCAGAGGGTAAGGAACACACTTCCCAATCGGTAGGTCATGGTAGTGCGAAACCAAGGGTTTATAGCCCTTGGGACTTACGACTGAGGAACTGAGGATCGTGGTTTGTAGTTCACGTTAAACCGTAGTACCCCTACGAAATAGCCTTGGTCGCGAACGATGGGGAAAAATCTGAAATAGGCAATTAGCATATATACTCTAGTTTTAAATTAAATGCAACATATAGCGACATAGCGGACATGCGTGTAACTGTCTTGTGTATTGGAATACATAGGAATCCAAGCATAATGGATACCCTGGGGCAGGTAGACCACGACGGCCGTTTCGTCCTTGCTAGGAGTCTATGGGCAGCCATACAGCTTGACTTTTGCAAAATGGCTTTTAGTACACCGTGCCCCTATCTGTTTAGTTGCTTGGATTATGGCTGCTCGTAGAGTCCTAAGAAGGACGAAACAGCCGTCGTGGTCTGCCCGCCCCAGAGTATCCATTCCACTATGCGTGTATCCCAATACAAAAGGCAGTTACACTGGTAATAAATCGAAAGATAGACAAAGTAAATAATGATATGTTGTTTTAAGTATTTTTTATGGACACAATAAGTATCTTCTAGTTTCAAAGATGCCCAATTTAGAGACTTATGTCGCCAAGAGAAACAAATTAAACACTTTTATTACTTTCAGTTAAATTTTAGCAAAAGTCTATCAGCGGCGTTGTATTTTTAAAGATTAATTGTCCAGGGTGAGGATCGATAATGTAATAAAATTGTCTGTTTAGGATGCACTCCTTTCCACCTCCAATGATTTATTGATCAAATGATTAGATAACAATAATAATGTTATTTAAACAAACATTACGTAATTTTTTTTTTATTCAGTCACCTTAATTATTATCAAACCCAATGTTATCGATCTAATATATCTCATAATTTTGCGCAAATACCTTTACAAAATTGACACGACGTAACTATTATAAAGAAATAATATTGTAGGTACTTAACAACTACAAATATTTTTTTAACATTTTTTAAACAATAACAAATTACTATTCGGAGGTGTGCTTCCAGGCGCAGTTCCAGCAAAAAATAAAGGTTGGCTCTTACATTTTTTTTGAAGGATGTGTGAGGGGTGAATGCTTTAGAAGGGAGATTTAAATTTAAAATTAAAAAACCTTTACTTAATAAAATATTTGCTGAAACGAGAAACGACGTTTTAAATTTTGCATTTATATTCTTTAATGTTTTTGATCTAGGGTATTTACCCCCCTCCCCCCCCCTTATAAATTTTAGGTCGCTATTATAATACGGATGCCCCCTATGGCACGCGCTATCCACCTGCAAAATATCAGCTTTCTAGGCGTTATGGTTTTGGCGATATTTTTAGTGGGAAATCGGACATAGAAACTGCATATTATTGTATATTATTATAGACTTAATATACTAATTAATTACATATTTCATATTCAATAACATATAGTTCATGTGAACCCACCTTTAGTTTCCGTATAAAATAGATAGGCTACACCTATATGATTTTCAACGGCTCACGAGCAGATGTGAATGTGTAAAGTTATTTCTGTCCCTTCTACTAGGTTCTATATAAAATCGTACGATATTTTTCGGGCCAATCAGAAGCGAGCATTGGTGGGCTCGACTACGCTATACACTCCACGTCATTCATTACGAAGCCTTCACCTTTTTTATTGTTTGTTCGCAGGTCTCGATTTCAAACAGCGGTACTTAAACAATCATTATATATTTGTGATGGTAGGTAGTACGGTACAATGTTTAGATACTCGTGAAAATAAATAAAGCCACAATTTTATAAAATTAATTGATTATTTGATTTTACTTGTCCTTATAGAAATATAATTAAAAGTTCATTCCGAAATCTATTTATACTTCTTGTATCTACTACTTGTTAAAATTCACTTGGTTCGCCCGAATCGATTTATCTTGGGCCCCATTTATTTGGTCATCTAGAATCTAGATGAGAGAAAATTGTTAGACCAAGGTGAAGTAACAATATCATGGTAATTTAGCCAATAACAATTAGGAGTTAATGCTACCATAGAATCGTTTATAGCCAATATTGCTCTGAATACTCACAGTAATTATCAAGTTCTATTGGGGGTGTTATCTGGTTTTAGATGCTGTATTAGTTCCGACTGGCAGTTATAATGAAACTTGACATTAATCATAATAATATATGCTTGCTACGGTTAATAAAGCTTATTCTTACCAATAAAAGTCAGTACAGTAATTCTCAAAAATTTAAATAGCTTCAAGTATAATACGGTATTGTTCTTGTCGTTTAACATTGCATATGATGATCTATTATGCAACATGGTTTACTGAGATCGTAAAATTCGTCCATAGATTATAAAGTCCAATACTAATGATGGGTTGTGCTATTGTTTAATATGTCATGCAAAGTTAAAAAAAATTAATATACAAAGTAAAAATAAATTAATTGAAACAGGTATAGGTAGGATCATTAAATTTCAAATTTAGACAGGTCAGCTAGAAGACTCCGAACAACGATGTGACCTGCGCAACAAATACGTTAAAACTAATACTACGACGCACAAGAACATTTTCTGACAAATCACTAATAAAACCGTTTTCCACATGTTGCATATAGTACTAATAAACACACTATATACCTCCAAATTAATTCTGAATATGTAAATAAATGCCAATGAATTTAAAACTACATGACATAATGTATTGTATTTATTATAATTACAACAAAAAATTAATTATTTTCCTTACTGCGACGCTCTCTTTTTCTGTGATTAATTATTATAAAAAATATATTGAATCCAATATAAAATTCCAGACTGTTCTCACAATAATTAACAGACTAAAAATTGAGTTACTCGCCTTATGTGCTGTCGCTCTCTTTTCTCTTAATTCAGTCCCTTTATGTCTTTCTCCAGTTTTTTACCCATGTTTGTACTGGATTTTTGGTTATATTTTAACCGGTACTTCTTCCTTTATTTGATGGAATGTTAAAAAACTATAAATGGAAAAATGTCAACAAATATCTCTCCTGCGTTGTGATTTTTCAATATTTTATTTAGAATTTAAACTTCCATGTTTTAATGCTTGCACCCTGTATTACTCGATGTTTATGTTCTTTTTAAAATTCTAAAAAGCATTTTCTATTAAATTATTACAAAAACGTTCATTATCATAAACTTATTAAATAAGCACCGTTAATTTTATAATATTCAAAACTCGATATCTCAAAAATGGTTTTGGATTTATAGTGTTGTAATTTTTTTTTTAAGAAATTCGAAATGAACCTAAACCTCGATTAATACACATTGCATTAACAAAAAGTATCTTTGTCTTTCTACCATTTTTTGACTTGCTTATTTATTTATTTAACAGTAAATAATAATATCCTTATCATATACAGGGTGATTCATTAAGGGTGGCGACCGGCCATATCTCGGAAACTACTAGGCATAGAAACTTGGAGAAAAAAAAATTGCACCCTCTAGCAATTTTATTAGAAACTATCTTGTACCATTAGATACGACAATTGAAGGTTCTTCCAAACAAGCTTAAATTTAGTAAAATCGGATAAGTCGTTTAGAAGTTACAGCGATTTTAATGTTTACACTTTCAATAGCTTCTCCCACTCTTATCAAGTGAAACTGTAAACATTAAAATCGCTGTAACTTCTAAACGACTTAACCGAGTTTACTAAATTTAAGCTTGTTTGGAAGAGAAAGGTAAGTACCTTCAATTGTCGTATCCAATGGTACAAGATAATTTCTAATAAAATTGCTAGAGGGCGCAATTTGTATTAAAAATTATTGTTTTGGCAATAACTCTGAAACGAACAAAGATATCGAACTGCGGTCTTCACATCTTTGCTTGCAAATTTCATCTACTTTTCGATTGTGATGTCATAGTTATACCGTATGATTTGAATTTCCGGGATAAAATCGAAAAAACTGTTATTATTACAAATTGCGCCCTCTAGCAATTTCATTAAACATTGTCGTGTACTATTCGATACGACGATTGAAGATACTTACCTTTCCCTTCCAAACAAGCTTAAATTTAGTAAAATCGGATAAGTCGTTTACAAGTTACAGCGATTTTAATGTTTGCACATTCAATAGCTTCCCCCACTCTTATCAAGGCCGGTACGCCAATGAGCCTTAAACCAAAATGATGCAGAATTGCCTAAGCTTTTCGATGGTGTAATCAGAGTTATACCTTAATATGGGAAATTTCGGAGAAATTTAGAATTAAAAAAAAAAATTTAATTGTGCCCCCTTGCGGCGAAATGAGGAACTTAAAAGTAATTTCCAGAATTTTCTCATGACCGCTTTAATTATAATTTTTTTTTCTCCAAGTTTCTATGCCTAGTAGTTTCCGAGATATGGCCGGTCGCCACCCTTAATGAATCACCCTGTATATTTTTTCCTGTACTTGCCATTTTGTGATACTACGTATAAGAGCGGAAACTTAGCTGTCAGCCACCGCGGGGCCCCGACCCGGTACTAGAGACGGTCCTGCTAAAAATGGAATAGAACATGTGCATTTGTGTACTTTATTTGCAGATACGACAACACTGAATTTAAATATTGAATTAATAATTTGCTTTCATCCAAGCTCTCAGGCTTACAATGCCTTTTGTTGCTTTCTGCATTATGATCGTATATTCAAAAAAGGATATCAGTTTAGCTCTTTTAAATTATATATTAGTACTAATGGATAGATACGTTAAATATGGAAATGGACTAAAGTTTATTTATTTCTAAGGTAGACCGATGTTAATATTAATCCTACGCGTCGTATTCAAACGACCAAGCCGAGCCTCCAAATTGAATCATTTTTCTAGGTTGGATTACGATCGCTAAGAAATACCATCAAACAGCCATTTTTGATCCACACATTTTAATATCTAATTAGTATGCCTACTTACGTACTAAAAGTGTTGCTAACGTTCTATTTTTTGATTTGATATTATATTTTCGCGTTACCCATTTTTTTCCATTTAAACGTCCTACATAAAAATGTAAGTGACGAAACATTTTTGTGGTCGCTGGTCAAAAATTCTTTTAAAACGGATGCCAGTCTCATGCCTGGCAATTTTCTATTTTACTCCATGAATATACTTATCGAGAACAATAAGTCACTTAATCTAAATTTAGAAATAATTGGTCAATTAATGTTAAATAGGCGACATTATTTCATTTACACCAAATTTCTTGAATCATCCTACAAAGCTTTCATCGTCAATTTGTTGATAATATAGGGCACATTCATACGAAAACACTAAGATAATGGACATAACGTAAGATAAAAAAAACCTGTCCTTTATGGCAAAACAAAAACTAGGTTTTCAAAGTCCCTTGCGAAAGTTCAGAACACCCACGGGCTAGAATTACAAGTAAATATAAGGGGGCTTAACCACCCAACCTCGATTCTGTAAAAAGAAGAAACCCCAATAAAGTGCATGTTGTATAGAACCTTCTTGAGGATGATCACGATAGTAATGGAAATATCTTATTTTCCCAAGAATATTATCTTTTCCGATGAGGCTACATTTGTTTTAAATGGAATAGACATAATTATCGACTCTGGTCTGATCAAAATCCATATCATCCAACATCCTCAAAAAGTCAATGTGTGAGCTGGTACAAATAATAACAGAATTTTAGGACCATATTTATACTGCCGACCTTTCCCTACGTAGATTTCTTTTCCTTTGATTTAATACATGCATTATCAGTTATGTTTCCTAACGGGGATGATCCAGATATTCCCAATGAAATAATATTGCTCTCACAAGATGGTGCACCGTCACATTTTGGAGTAAGTGTTCGAAGAGACTTAAACGGTATTTTTACAAATCGCTGTAGGTATAGGTCAAAGGGGTCCAGTTTAATGGCCACCAAAGTCTCCGGACCTTACGCGATTGGATTTCTTTATATGGGGGTATTTAAAGGAAATGGTGTATGGGAATGGACCAAATAATATTGAGGATCCAAAAGATAAAATAACGATGGAGATAAAGAATTTACCGTATAATTAATTTTTGTTCGGCTACATGCTTGATGAAACTGTTGTTCCATTGCACAGGATGAAAAAAAATAACTACTTGTTATGTTTCACAAATTTAATCAGTATCCTGACACGTGTTTCGGTCCTTGCGGGCCATTGTCAAAGGAGTACAAGGAGATACCCTATCTTTCCGTACCTTCTTGTACTCCTTTGACAATGGCCCGCAAGGGCCGAAACACGTGTCAGAATTTACCGACTGAAATTATTCGTAGTGCGTTTGATAGTATTTACCACAGACTTGGTGAATGGCAATGTGAATGCTAGGAACCTTCGTATACTCGAAAAAGTGAATTTACTCTTTAAAAAAAATTACTTGGGCTGAAGTGCTCTAAAATGTTTAACATCTAATACTTATTTCCTACTAGAAATTCATAAAATCAGTTTTAAACAATATAACTTGTGTGATAATATGCTAAAAATATAATAAATAATGTTTTTGCAAAAAAGAAAATAAATTTACGCTGGCACTTATAATTTGTACAATTTATTAAATTATTACGTATAAATTGATAACACTAATGAATTTTATGTAATTTTGTAGTAGATACGCATCAAGGTTTTACCTATAGTAAAAATAACCAACAATGAGTACTTACTCGTGTACCCAATAGTCCGGGAGGCAGCGTTGCATTTTTTATGGTGATTTCAGGTCGCTTGATTTTGTGTATATTCGATAGTCTAGATATCGCTAGCAATCGAAACAAGCGTCAGCTGTCAGACTCGTGGTGGACCTAGTCGTAAGAGAATGTCAATTATGTCAAAAAAAATTATCTAAAAATTATTTCAGGTCGTTTAAAAAGTTGTACAGCAAATGTTTATATGATGACGAAAAATTTTAAAAAGTCGGCTGAAGATTTCGTAAATACTTATTTACCTATTGTAACCATAGTTATAACTTTCGAGGTAAAAAATATATCTAATAAGGTTCAAATTTGCATAATTTTACTTTCCCGCACTAGTGCGGGAAAGTGACGCTTTCAAAACTAAAATGGGAAAATGGGTTAAAACACACGGTGGTAGAAAAAAGGCTTGTAGATTGTTTATTTGATTTTTTAAGGGCTGCAAAGCTTAAATTTTTTGATTACTTCTAAACTACTAAAGCACATTCAATATTTTAAAAAATTATAAGGTGCACTAATACAAACCTAAAAATACACAGAATACAGGATGTCCCATTTAAATATTTATCAATTTATGTTATCATACTTTTTCGGCCGCCCAGTATATGGGAAAATAATTGTCTGAAACACATCCCGTGTTATTGAATAAACCAGCATTAAAGGCAATTCCTAACTTAGTTCGTATAAGAGCTAGGAAAGCCTGACGCGTTATTACAGGACCCTGTATAGTTAAATTTGGTATTTTTTAAATTTCCGAATTAATTTAATTCGACCTTTTCGGTTATAAATAATGTTTTAATTATTGTTTACCAATTGTAGTCGAATCATGTTAATTATCAATTGTCCTCCTTAGACCGTTAAAAAAACCAGTTATATAAAAATAAAATAACATTGAAAAATAGGTGTACGAGTATTATAGAGCCTTGACTCCAGAAAATACTAGCACACATTATTTGCCAAGGTTTTCGTGTAACAAAATTTCTGCCACGACGACGACGGTAACATATCATGCTTTTAGAATTTAAAAATAGCATCCCTTGCCTTAAACCAAGAGATATGACATACCAAATTAAATGAAAAATGCAGAGAAATCCAACAGGGTTTCCATTTTTAGGGTAAATTAATAAAAATAGAATCCTCGCCTCCAGGCAATTAATTTCGTTATAAAATATTAATAATAGTAAACCGTTCTTTCAGACAATTTTCTTCTTAAAATCAAATATTTAACGCTACATGTTGTGTTACCTTGGACTCCTTGCGGAGATACAAAATTTAATTTTGGACGTAAGGTTTATTATTGTTTCTATTAACATAATAGGCCTTTCTTGTTTTGTAATGTAAAAATTATTGTAATTTTTTGTCATTTTGTATATTTGCAAAGATAGTCACATAATAATATTTTTAAATTGTTTAAGATGTGACAAGCTTTAAATCTTTCATCATATTTGTATAAGAAAACCTTTGACATAGGACATGGACAGGATTATATTACAAAGGTTATGTTATCACCACAAAAGAAAATTGAAAATTGTATGGTTTTAATAGATTTGTATGAATTTGTCACTGATTTAAAATCGTCAATAGGGAACGAAGAAGGAAATTTGAATAAGTGACGGTCTTTTAACGCTACCGAGCGAGAATCCTGTAATTGTGACGCATGGCGATTTCCTCTTAACATTTTTACTTATTTATATAAGTTTAGAGGTGCTGGTTTGCTTAAGAAGTATAGATGGCGCTTCACTATACACTGAGAAAAAAGCCTTCTATTCCTTATGAGTTCACATACATCATTTTAATACTATTATGTTTAATACTATATGTGACAGCAACGCGCTTTCCTACTGTCAGACAACAAAAATTGCTAGACCGTTGTGTAGTGATATCACGGTAATTTAGCCAATAGGAAATAGTACTTATTGTTACAATAGAGTGCTTTATAGCCATTACTGCTCTGAATACTCACAGTGATTATCTATTTTTATATACTTTGTTAGTTCCGACTGGCAGTTGTTATGAAACTTGACATTAATCATAATATTATTTGCTTGCTACGGTTAATAAAGCATATACTTACCACTAAAAATCAGTACTGTAGTAGTTCTCATCATTTTAAATAGCTTCTAGTGTGATATTGTCGTTGCCGTTTAACGTTGCATATAATAATTGTCTATTATGCAATTATTGAGATGGTGAAATTCGTCCATAGATTATAAAGTCCAATTATACTAATGATGGGTTGTGCGAAATAGGACCATTTTATTGCTTTATCTGACATGCAAACTTTTACTTAAATACAAAGTAAAAATAAATACGATTAATAGAATTCAAATTCAGACAGGTCAGCTAGAAGACTCCGAACAACGATGTGACCTGCGCAACAAATACGTTAAAACTAATACTAGGGCGCGCGGCGATTGCCGATCGCTACGAACCCCCACCAACGTCTTGGTGAATTATAGGTTCTAACGGATACAATTCGTTTTGGGGACGCTGTTCTGCTTTCTTAATTGTAGAGAAAGCGCCTAACTGGGAACAAAATGCGTCGCATTGAGAAGATACAAAATTGCTGTATTAAAAGTAGTTCATTATTCAACAAGACTGTGCTGCTAATGGAACTGATTACTACCAATAAAAACACTGTTCTAGCACATCTGGAATTGACATAATAGACCAGGGCTGAAGCTTTTGCAAATGGTAAAAAGTGAAAAAAAAATAATAGTAGAATGAAACCCATTGGAGAAGGTCGGAGAGTGGGGGGCGGTGAGTTTTTAAGGTTAGAAAACGATTTATCTCGATTTTCGGCAAAACTACAAGTCCTATGGAAAAACGTTAAATAGCAAAGTTGTAGGTAATACAATGATCTACAACTTTTGTATTTGCACTTTTTTCACATACCTAACATCAAAATTTATGTGAAAAATTCAAATAACCAAGTTTTTGGTTTTTCATTTTTATCTTTTACAAAAAATTTTTTTATACACGAAATTTGGTGAAAACTTACCTTTTTATGTCCCAAACGCCCTGTAATTTTTTTGATTTAAAATATTTATTTTTCACCTTATTTTGACTTAATATCGAAAAAGCACCCTAATTTTCAATCGAAAATTCTCACGTCAAAATATCTGCTTTTTTAAAAAAGTTGGAGGGCTTTTTGTTCGTTGAAATCTCTACTTTCTGATGGTGTAAAAAAAAAATACATTCTATGGTAAATGTGATGAAATCCCCTTTAAATCCTACCTTTAATTATATTTAGAACAACTCTTTTCGCATATTTTTTGCGATCTTTATGTTTTATGGATTTGTAATTTTTTTGTTTATCAATGTAACATGGAATCTTACGTTTTTCGAGTAATTAAAGTACAAATTTTAATAAATAGCTCAAAATTGTACATAATGATTAAAAAAAAATTTCGGATTCGATTTTTTTTCGTTTCTTTGCATTTTTTGAGAATATTTACCATAGTAATGTATATTTTTTTTGCACCATCAGAAAGTCGAGATTTCAACGAACAAAAAATCCACTTTTTTAAAAAAGCAGATATTTTGACGTGAGAATTTTCGATTGAAAATTAAGATGCTTTTTCGATATTAAGTCAAAATAAGGTTAAAAAATAAATATTTTAAATTAAAAAATATACAGTGTGTTTGGAACATAAAAAAGTAAGTGTTCACCAAATTTGGTATACAGTGCGTTTTTCTTAACGCGGGCAATAGGGATTTACATCGTAAATCTTTAAGTCTATGTTAGGCACATTTCTATTGAGAACTACGAGTTGAAATTTTACACAAATATTTCTTGTGGTCTCATATCCAATTTAGGACCATGTTTGTATTACTTTACTAACGCAAAATATTGAAAAATACCATTATAAGTTATAATATCACGCTGTTTTGCCCAGCTCTGTATATTAAGTTTACCCAGGTATATTTAACATAAACTGGTATGTGACATTTTTATAATATTTGGCAAGTTGTACCGAAATTATACAATGTTGATGATTATTTTGTTTGTATTAAATATGTTTTATTTTAAGTGGTTTAAAATGTATTAATTTTCTTAATAATTCTAAAGCAAAACTTTTATTTCAATAAAGTTTAATAATTTAAACTAATTTCATGAAAGTGAGGAAAATACTGACAGCCGTGTCAATATTTTTCTTTATCTAAGGTAGTTAATTACATTAATTACAAGGGGGTAAAAAAGTGTAATTTTAAAAAAATAAAAGGAGCTTTTTTGGGTATCTCTTGGAGATTTTTTGCACAGATTGTATGTTAACTTCTTCCTCCCATCTCATATTTTATCTATTCTCAAGTTTTAATATTATTTGTTTCATATAAATGTGCCTAACATAGGCTTAAAGATTGACCATGTAAATCCCTATGGCCCGCGTTAAAAAAAAACGCAGTGTAAGTATAAAAAAATTTTTTTGGAAAAGGTAAAAATAAAAAACCCAAAACTTGGTTATTTGAAATTTTCACATGAATTTTGAGGTTATGTGAAAAAAGTGTAAATACAAAAGTTGTAGATCATTTTATCACCTACAACTTTGCTATTTAACGTTTTTTCATAGGACTTGTAGTTTTGCCGAAAATCGAGATTCCCGACCTCGGATCGCCCGTAATTTATTTTTCCTTTCATTTTTGTTATATTCTCTTCCTTTGTCAATGGGTTTCATTCTACTATTATTTTTTTTTGGTTCAAAAGTTATCGACCCTGGTCTATAACACTAAAGCGGGTTTGATACCCTAGCAATTTATTTAATATGGGTTAATAAAAAATAAGCTATCAATACGAACTCTCTCTTAGCAAACCTGTTGTATTATATCATTTTCCTCAGTGTACATTTTTCTGACGGTCTTCACGGCATAATATGGTTCAAGGTAACCTTTACTTTTATTTACGTTCGTCGGCCTACCTGACGAGCCAGTGATATCGCGAAACGCCTCTGTGGATGAATCGATAAAATAAATGGAAAAACTCTTGTTCTGATTTATTACGAATGAATTTTTTAGTAGGACCTCCTGTATTATAATTAGGTATGTGACGTATTATTGTCAGATAGAACTTATTTATTTATGAAGTTCCTAAATTAAAGAGTCAACCTCGCCTTGAAGGTTCTGTAAAACAAAAAGTTATTTTGCGTAATAGGGGCAAATAAACTGATGACCCATTAGATATAGGGAGGAAACTAAAAAGGAAATAAGTCTAATGTTCAACCCTCCAGAATTTTATTTTCATTTATTGACGTAGGAGTTTTTAGGAATCGCCCGCAACATGAATTTTGTTTTTGAAAAATTTCAAGATCCTGGGTCAAAACCTTATAATTATAATTAGAGAGGGGTCATAAATGTTATCATTGCATGATTTAAATTCGCCTAATTGATGACGGTTCGCGTGATATTCATGCTCACAACGTATACTTTATATAGTTTTTGACAAACGCTTAGTAATTCTTAAATTCTCTATTTAACAAACTTTTAGGTAGGTAAACATTGTTCCCTAATATAAACTTGAGATTTTTATGTTGTACTTTAGTTTAAATAGCCGGCAAAGTTTAGTTAAACAAGTTGTAAAGAGTTAAAGGAGCTAATTATTTAGGAGAGTTGTAAAAGTTAAATTCTTTTAATATGTAATTAATTTCAAAAGTACCTACCTAAACTTGGAAAAGTTTTATTAAAAATGAAATTAACGGTTTAAAGTAGTAAAATTAAAAGGTCTTGCTGCAATAATATTATGGATATTTAGTATTATAATTATTATTATTATTATTTTCTTATTTTTCACAGTTTTTTGCTGACTGATAATTTTTACAGTATAAAGGGTGTTTCAATAAAAAACCCCAGGCCAATTATTTCGAAAACTAAAAGCGACATGTAAATTCTGTAAAAGCCAGTTTTTAGCCTCTATGATTGGCTTCACAACTGTGTAAAAAATGTGTTTAAATAATACAAGATGTAGGTGGCGCCACGGTGCAAAGAAATTTTTCGATGACCAGGAACTTTTAAATGTTGTCGGTGTTAAAGATAATTAATTTTTGGTCAAATTATGTTCCATAAAAAATTTTGATAAATCCAACATGAAAGGAGTTATTTGGGGTTAAGTTTTTTTTTTAAATAATTTTAAAGTATTTTAATTATTATAAATGTTTTTAATATCCTTTAGCAGATTTTAATTTAATTTTGGTAATGATAATTTTAGTGATAAACGCTCGTGTAGCGCTAAATTATTATGTCCAGCGACGTCTCAGGGGGCGCCTTAACAAATAATATTGGCAAAAAATAAGACACCACTGCCACTGAGTTTTTGTTATTTTTTATATTTTTTTCGGATTAAGCAATTGAAAATATCCTTTTCTTGTCTGTTAAATTGTTTTGTTATCTTGCTTGGTTTTCGAGAAATAAAAATAAAAACAATTTCATTTTATTGCTTATCTCTGGAAAACAAAAATCATTAAATAATTAATACGTTGTATATTTTGCTTTTGCTTTAGATATTCCTAACCCATTCTTGCTTAAGATCACTACAGAATCTGTATATAAATCTGCAGTAATTTTGTAAAAAATTTAATAGGCATATATAGGTAGGTATTTTAATTACCGAACTTTGCTCGTTAACTCTGCTTCAGATAATTTTGCTGAAGCAGTTGTTTTGAAATATTTGAATAAAAGTAGTGGTATAAAATTCATGCAAGTATTTTTTGTATCCAAACAATATTAAAATATGTATAACCTATAATTTAACCTTGCCCAACAACATTACGTCAAAAGTTTTTACAGACATAATTATTACATATTACACTGAGAAAAAAATCTTCTAGGGGAAGGTCGCCAATGATGGCACCTTTTTTTACTACCTAATATATTTTTTAATTCAAAGGTTTTAACCAATTTAACCAGGTTAAAATATTTGTTACTACTTAAATATTCATTATAAAACTTTAAAAATATACAAAAACTATTTTTTTGGTAAAAAAAAATTGAAAAGAAAAAATCACCAAGTATGCCATCATGATGGTATATACTCCAGTAAAATGCAAAAATCTAAAGGACGCCCTACCTGTAAAAGAAATATTTTTGTTAATTTAAAATAATCATAGCAATGTAACATCTATATCCTATAGTTATCGAAAAAAAAACGTGCATTCTAATTTAATGCACCGGTTTAAAAACTGGCTAATATTACTTCGGCACTTAACAATTTCTGTTTTATTAAATAACTTTACATAAAAACGTCCCTCACGACTGAAATTCGACTCACAACTGAACGGTCAATACGCGCGCCCGTCTAACTATGCGGTATGACGCAAAACCTGTTTATTCCAGGGATACCTGTGGTATGCCATCATGGGAAGTATGCCATCAAGGGCGACCTTCCCCTATTCCTTATAAGAATTCACATACTCTTTATGCAACTGTTTAATACTATATGTGACAGCAACGCGCTTTCTTACTGTTAGACAACGAAAGTTGCTAGACCGTTGTGTAGTGATAATATCACGGTAATTTAGCCAATAGGAAATAGGAGTTATTGCTACCATAGAATGGTTTATAGCAATTATTGCTCTGAATACTACTCTGTTACTCTGAAAACATTAATTATCATGTTCTATTCGGGGTGTAATCTGGTTTTATATGCTGTATTAGTTCCGACTGGCAGTGGTAATGGAACTAACATTAATCAATAATATTTGCTTGCTACGGTTAATAAAGCATATACTTACGACTGAAAATCAGTACTGTAGTTCTCAACAATTTAAATAGCTTCTAGGGTGATATTGTTATTGTCATTTAACATTGCATATGATTATCTATTATGCAACATGGTTTACTGAGATGGTAAAATTCGTCCATAGCTTATAAAGTTCAATATAATGATGAGTTGTGCAAAATAAGAATCTTCTATTGCTTTATCTGATATGAAAGTTTAAAAAAACTTAAATACAAAGTAAAAATAATTAATTGAAACATGTATTGGTACGATCAATAAAATTCAAATTCAGACAGGACAGCTAGAAGACTCCGAACAACGATGTGACCTACACAACAAATACGTTAAAACTAATAATAGGGCGCGCGGCGATTGCCGATCGCTATGAACCCCCACCAGCGTCTTGTGGATTATAGGTTCTAACAGATACAATTCATTTTCGAGGATGCTGTTTTGCTTTCTTATTTGTAGAGCGCTTTACTGTGAGCAAAATGCGTCACATTGAGAAGATACAATTTATTTCGTAAATTGCTGTATTAAAAGTAGTTCATTACTAAAGCAGGTTTCATACACTAGCAGTTTATTTAATATGGGTTAATACAAAATAAGCTATCAATACAAACTATGTCTTAACAAACCTGTTGTATTTTATTTTTCTCAGTGGAAAAGTTCTTGTTCTAGTCCTGCTTAAATATATTATAAATTTTCCAACAAAACAAATAAAACAACAAATATATTGACGTAGAAAACTGACAAACCTAATTAGTAAACAACAATATTTGCACTCATTAACTAGATATGTATGTATATAAAAAAGTGCCAATTATTAAAAGTAATTATGGGTTCTAGAAAATTGCCGATAATTATGAGTGCCAATGATTTGTTATTCAGTGGAATCGTATGATGTTCGTTGATGTAATAAACATTGTTTTATTGAGGTTGATTAAAAGGTCATGACGACTGGAAATTTGAGAATTAATTTATCACTGCGACAAGACATGGGTGTTGGTTGACTGAATTTATTTTAAATAAGGAAGAAAATGAAAGTCCTCCTTATAGCATTCCCCGTTTTTTGAAATTAATCTTCATTCGATTTCATGGTTCGTCTACAAAATAACATCCCCAAAGATGCTTCGCCACAGCATTAGTAAATTCTCAATAGTTCTAAATTGAGTTAATTTACACTCAAATAAACCACAAAATGGGCGAGTCTTTGGAATCTTCGGCGCCAGCGTATTATTCCAGAGTGAAAGCTACACGAGGTTTGTTCGGGTTTGTTCGCAAGGAACCTGGTGGACATATGCATTTAAAGTCTTGTCGACTTGATAGAATAAAGAGAATGAAATGTCTATCTTGCTCTGTCTATATTGTCATTGGTCTGCATAGATCTTAAAAAATACTGGGTAAAAAATAACCGGTACTTATTTGGGACCGCGCCCGTTTGAACTTGGAACTGGAACATAACGTACCTGTTACCGAAAAGTACTCGTTTGAATCAACTTTACAGTCAAGGAATTTTATAGTTGCTTTGCAATGTTTCTGCTGAGAACTGAAAAACAGATTGATGATTCATCATTATTCATTCTTGCATGTAGTCTGATCATTCGCCAACCTGTCAAGAAAATAAACATAAGCTTTAAATAGGTACCGTTATCTCACCGTACTTTTTATATGTAAACAAATGGCTGCTAATATTATGTAAATGCATATTTTAGACTTAGCCTTGTGGTAGATTTTTTACCTGTAATTTATTTAAAATATTTAAATTCGTATAAATATTCTTAGAACATAAGATTATTATAAAATAAGAACCCTTTTTATAAAATTGCTACTATCAAGTATCTGTCGGATCACTGAATTTTTATATTCTGGAAGTTTTAACACAACCTTTAAGGAGTAAAGGACCCCAGTGCTTACCTGCTTGTCACGTTTCAACTCGCCAATAGCATTTATGCCTATCTGTTGCCTTAACTAAGTGGAAAGTTAGTTAAGGACCAAACTGAAGGTTTACATTAACTTTGAGTTAGTTTGGAGATTGTTAAGTGGCGTGTTTCATTATAATACAGGTAACTTAAACTATGGGACTAAAAAACTATTATACTTAGTTTATGCCACACTACATGTACGAGTTTCTGTTGTTATATAAATATTTGTGTTCAGAGAAATAAAATAGTAATACCCTATGTTGATTCTGAAGTCAGTTTTTTACAAATCATTTTTTAAATATCAAAAGACATAGTTTGTATGGATAGCTTATTTTTTAATAAACCGTATCAAATAAATTGCTAGTGTATCAAACCCGCTTTAGTGTTATATCAATTCCAGTTTTGCTAGAACAGTGTTTTTATTGGTAGTTATCAGTTCCATTAGCAGCACAGTCTTGTTGAATAATGAACTACTTTTAATACAGCAATTTTGTTAAGAAATAAATTGTATCTTCTCAATGCGACGCATTTTGTTCATAGTAAACCGCTTTCTCTACAATCAAGAAAGTAGAACAGCATCCCAAAAATGACTTGTATCCGTTAGAACCTGCAATCCATCAAGACGTTTGTGAGGGTTCGTAGCGATCGGCAATCCCCACGCGCCGTAGTATTCGTTTTAACGTATTTGTTGCGCAGGTCACATCGTTGCTCGAAGTCTTCTAGCTGTCCTGTATGAATTTGAGTTTTATTGATCGCACCAATACCTGTTTCAATTAACTTATTTTTACTTTGTATTTAACTTTTTTAAAACTTTACGTGTCAAATGAAGCAATAGAATATTCTTATTTCGCACAACCAATCATTAGTATTTGACTTTATATTCTATGAACGAATTTTACGATCTCAGTAAACCATGTTGCATAATAGATAATCATATGTAATATTAAACGACAAGAACAATATCACACTAGAAGCTATTTAAATTTTTGAGAACCATAGTACTGATCGCAAGCATATATTATGATTAAAGCCTTAGTTTGTGGGCTCCCGGCTCCTTAAGGGGGCTCCGTAACGACCGGGTTTGGGGGGGGGGGGGGGGGCAAAAATGAACCTGCTTCTGTATATCCGCAGCCGGATAAAACATACTAAAAAATGCATGCATGAACTAAGCCATTTTTTTTGTTTTGTTTGTACAAGAGCTGTTTGGAACATAAAAGGTCCATCCAGATTTTCAAACAAATAGAATTTAAATGAATCTGGTCCGCCACAACTGAAGATGCATATTTTATAATATTGCTTTTAGTAGCGGTCTTGTTTTGATATAGAATTCCAGAATTTTGGCGTGTTATGGTTTATGTGTACATTATAACAGCTTGTTTGATATAGTGATATGATTGTGACATCTAATTATTATGTAGGTCATAATGCCATAACATATTTTGTTATTTGTAGGAGATATTATGGCGCTGCATGTAGTTTGATGATGGTTAGTTTGTTGTAAATAATATAATGCTTGTCTTTATCAAAAATTATATAAAATTAATTAAATATAAATCTGATACATACCTAGATAGACTAAATTAGGTTGGATTATGTCTATTCATCGCAAGCAGTTTCTACTTTCCAGCGGCAATATTTCCCAAAACAAATATTTGATTATTTTAACAGGACAAGCTTAGTACCAATTTTCAGCAATATAGCTTAAAATTTTATTATTAGAGATTATAATATGTCAATAATTAGACCTTTACAAGTTTTAGTTTTTGAAATACAGAAATTCCTAATAAAATTTTAACCCCCGCTTTTACCACCTTAGGGGATTAGGGGTTTAGGCTGGGCATTGATGAATCAGTAACTTAGTCAGTCAAAGTTATAGTTAAACGGTCAAAAATCTGGCTTGAATTTTAAAAAAATTTCGGAATTCTAAACGTAGCCCTTGGAAGTTTTTTATTTAGCTGGTATGAGAAATTAAAAAAAATTCCAACATGTATAGAAAAATAAGATATTCCTAGATTCTACATTATTTTTCAAAAGCAAAAGGTATTGATAATATGGTACTAAAAGTGAAATAAATAACCTTGGTAACTTCTCTATCCTTGGTCATAAAAAAAGCAGATCCAAGCATAGTAAGTTATTAAATATTATATATGGGGAAAACGCCTAAAAGCTTCTATACAATATTTAGTATGTCCTTTGGAGTATATTTATATGTGGGACGTAACGGTAAATTTTTAGGGATGCAACAAATTGGCGTGCGCGTACACGTGGAGATCTGGAAAACAGTAAGAGACCCGAGGATAGTTAAATTGAGAGAAAGTAACTTGGTAAACAAAAATTGTAATAAAAGTATCTCGTAGTCATCAATGTACTTGAGATATTATATATAACATTTAGACGTAACAACAATCACATTGATTCCGTCTAGTTGTAATCACGTTTGCAAAAGCAACCAATTGTTAAGCCCTTATTAAAAGTGAATATTGTGGCATATCGGACTGTGTGTAACTGTTTTTTATATTGGAATACACAGGGATCCAAGCACAATGGATACCCTGGGGCGGGTAGACCACTACGACCGTTTCGTCCTTGTTAGAACTCTACGGGCAGCCATAACCCAAGCAATCCCAACACAGCGGTAAGATGCATTAAAAACCTTTTTACAAAAGCAAAACGGCCATCTATATATGGTAGCGCCATCCCAGCGGAATTAACTCAAATATAAAAGGCTGTCACACTAATAATAATCGAAAGGCTTTTCTTAAACGGATTGCGCGCTAGTGGGTGCCAGCGTTGATCTGTTTCCAATCTGCAAAACGGCAGATCTTCCGGTAAAAACGCAAATAGCGTTCCTTATACTGGATTGTGATGTATTTCGTGGTTTATTTAGTTGTCAACCTTTCGATTATTACCAGTGTGACTGCCTTTTATATTGGAGTTAATTCCGCTGGGATGGTGCTACGGTGTATTGATGGTCGCTTTGATTTTGCAAAAGGCTTTTAATATATCTTACCGCCGTTGTCGGGATTACTTAGGTTATGGCTACCCGTAAAGTCTTAACAAGGACGAAACGGCCGTCGTGGTCTACCCGCCCTAGAGTATCCATTGTGCTTGGATCCCTGTATATTCCAATTTAAAAAACACTTGTATATGCTACAATATTCGCTTTTAATTATTTTCGCGGACACTATATTGTTATCTTCTAAATATTAAGCCCTTATGTCCGTTACTGGTATCTCCTTTACAAGAAATCACTCAATTTTTTTTTTTATTGAAAAGGAAAAACAAACCCCATTTCCGGAAACAAAAATATCCAGTGGCAACACTGTCTGTTAAAATATACTTAACGAACCTCTTTCCGCATATTTAAAATTAATTACTTATTTAAAATGTAAACTTTTCCCCATTAATCAAATTTAAAGTCTTTGAAGCCGGCTCGTGTAAACTTTAACTGCAATATTTAAATTAGAACTACACGAAAAACTTCTGTTTACGTTTACAATGTTTACTTAAATCCCTTTTACCAACTTAGCAGTTATGGTGTAAACCTTGTTTTAAAGGGAAGTTAGTCGAGGGAACTTTGGCATTTACTTTTAGTTAAATTGCCAAGGTTTGAGGAATTAATAATTGGGGACCAAATATATAATGGAGACAAGATAATTGCTGTTATTATCAGTTTCAAGATATCTTTTGGTCTTTATTTATGGGAACCGGTTAGTCATATTCGATGGAGTTATGACTGTGCTAGAATGGATACACTACAGTATTGGCAAACTCCAACTTACGGAGTGATAAAAAATAAATTAATTGGGGAAACTTCACCGTAATTTTTTGGGCTTTTCTAATAAACTTTTCGAATTTTCTATAGTGTGATAAAAACATAAGTCTTCTACATGTAAGAACGTAACCTAAAGAAAAATTCGATGCGACTTTTCGGCAAATCTAATAAAAAAGACAAAGAAAAAAAGTTGGTTTTCCCCTTGTTGCTTATAAAGATTAATTCTTTAAATGGCAAGGACCCTATGTATTTCAGTCCTATATAGGCCTCCAGTGTCCAATAAAAGACAAGTGAATGATAGGCCTTTCTCAAGAATCCCCCCTCTGTCAGTGTCAGTTGTTATTTTAGTTTGATTAACAATTTTAAAGCTTAAGAGAACACTACTTTGATCAAATTATTATTTGATTGTAACAATTTTCTTCTGTTCCAATTCTGTTTTTTAAAAGATGTAGCGTCCGTTTGGTTTCAACCCGTTCCAAAAACTCCATTATACACACACATACACTATTTTTTTACATGCATTTTATACTATATTTTTCTTCTATTTTCGATTCTTCAGGAAACTGGGAAGTATATGTTCGACAATGTTCAATTTTCCAGATATAATATTTTTCATTATTAAAACAACAAATCGTGTTAATTGTATTTATTATAACTCGTATGCCAGTAGTGCTGCTTTAAAAACATTAAAATTTGGGCTTCTTTCAGCATATTGTATGATACGCCCCTGTCTTAACCTGCTACTATTAGTTTACCGCAAAGTTGTTTCTAGGGTAAATTTATGTTTAATCATAGTGTAACATCTCCATCCCCTGGTATTGTTTTATGATGGAGTGAATTCTACAACAATGCCCCTTTGTAATTTATTAAATGATTTGCAAATAAATATAGTATTGAGGCAGTTAGTAATAATCGGCTGTTTTTAAAATAAAGTCCGGGAGCAACATTTAAATTTCGGAAAAATAAATCACAATTATAATTTTTCGGTACATATTTTTATTACTTTAATCATAAAACAATAACAAACAGTTTAACTCATTTACTTATACAACTTTCATTTAACTCAAAACACTTAACTAAACGTACAGGTACATCCGAGGCTAGGTCAGTATTCGGTGATGGTGGTCCAGGCCGCTAAAATTAGCCGAATCAAACCTTCTTTATTTCGTGGTGCTGCTCGTTCCACTTCAATCTTCATTTAGTCTTTATATGTTTTCAATGGGACTAAGATCTGGTAAAGCTGCTGGCCATTGAATTGGTGCTCTTGCATCCAAGCTTGAATATAGGCAGAATTATTTCATCTCGCATTATCCCGCTTAAATTTTGCACCGACGTAGATAATGTAAAAAATATCCGTAGAAGACATATTCTAACCATCCCCTTTCACAGTAAGGATTTTTTTTAAAGGTCGTTCGGCTATAATATTGCGTCACTGATTAGCATACATGAAGTAATAAACTTCTCTGGGTCTCTAAATACTTTATCTTTCTTCTACTTTTTTCTTTCCTTAATCTTTTATTCCTTCTCTCACCACATATATGTTTCTTTCTTTATTTGCTGTATACAGTGTAACCAGTAAAGTCCGCATCATATGGGATTTTTTTTTATTAATAACTTTATTTTAAATTTGACTTTTTTCAAAAAAATAATTCAAAAGTAGGGTTATTTCTGAAAGTATCGAGAAAAATTATTAAAAAAAGTTTTTTTTAATGCAGTTTCTAGCCCACTTGGAAAATTTTAGCTGCATAAGATAATTTTGATTTTTTATCCATATTTTGTAAATTGCACCACTTTTGCAAAATAAGACTCAACGCAACCTACATAAAACTTCTTAGTTTTGACAATGCTTTATTTCAGATACATTTTCTTTAAAGTAGCGCCATATTAAATGTGTGTTTTTCTACAAAATCAAAATTGGGCTATTAAAATTTGGTCGCATGTGATGCAAAGTTTATTTGTTTTTAACCCTGTATAAGGTAACTTCGTAAAATAAGTATTTTTGAAAACGTAGTTTGTGTCTGAAAGTAATACACCTTAATATTAAGACAAAAAAGAACACATTGTCATCAGTAAAGTGTTCATCAAGTGGAAAATAAATTTTAGTGGTGGGTAAAAAATCAAAATTGTCTTATGCAGCTGAAATTTTGCATGTGTGCTAGAAACTGCTTAAAAAAAAACTTTTTTCGATATTTTGAGAAATAACCACACTTTTGAATTATTTTTTTGAAAAAATTAAAATTTGACAGATATTGCGAATCACGTGACTACTATTTTTTTGCTTAATTTTCATCTCGATCGAAGCAGAACTTGATGCCAAAGTCAAATTTCGAATAAAGCTATTAATAAAAAAAAAATCCCATATAATGCGGACTTTCCTGGACACACTGTATAGTGGAATTTATATTTGTACTTTAGCCTATAAAGGTTGCTTGGCCTCAACAATTTCTAGACGAATTTTATTAACAAAAGTTATTTACATTTTTATATTGCATTCAAAAAAGCTTAATTACACAGTATTTTTGAAATACTAAAGTTGACACTAACTTCCAGTAAAATACGTAATGATTTAAACGTCAAAGCATAATATTAAAAATCTACAAGCCAATTGTGCCTGTTAGCCAGTTACCAGATATTTCTTTAACTTTACAACCACCGTGGCTAAAACTTCCAACAACTTCCAACAATAAATATATAAGAAAAAGGTCGCTGTCTCGTGTTGAAATTAATCCTTTACGTTGCAAGGACTCTGCGTGTTTCATCCCTGTATTGGCCTCAAGTGACTAATAAGCGGCCTAGTGACTGATGTACCTTTCGTTGGGACCTCTCTGTGCTCTGTGCCGTTGTCAGTTGCTTCGGTTTGATGCACGACCCGAGCGGTTAAATTGAAAACTCTCTTAGCATAATATGTCGCTACTGACACATTTATCTTTGTAGTTAAATTAGCGTTTATGCAAAGCAAGTCCATCATTGTTGTATGCAAATAAATGACGGTATTTTCACTTCAATCACCCCGAAAATGACATTTAATATTTTTAATAATAAAATTATATCCATTCTCTCTTGTTGAAGATGCAATATTTTGACTTATTAACTGACCTAACCTCGCTTACCTATTTAACTAATTTTTTTTATTATTTACCGTGTGAGCAACAATTGTCATATTATGACATGATATGCCAAACTAATGAGTAATAAAATAAGTAGGCAAATACAAATTTATTTTTGTTGTTTACAAAATTAACAAAGTAAGAATATACAGAAAGAAAAAGAAAAATAATTACATAAATTGCTGAAATTGGCCAGCCCCATGTTCCAAGCATAAATTCACACGTCTCTTCATATTTTCGAAAGTGTTGACCAGCCTGCATCTCTGGCAATATTTCACGAACGTTTGCAACAAGTTCGTCTGTTCTTACAGATGGTCTTCCTGCTCCTTTTTTGTGTTGTATAGAACCTGTTTCCCTAAACACAGCCTCGGTTCTTTTCAGGCAATGATAAAAATCCCCAGCAATAAAAGCAACGTTAGGAAAATGTTCGTGAAAACCGTCCATGCACAAACTAAAATTGTATTGTCACTCACCATTTACTCTAACCCCGTTTCGAAAATACGCTTCAACAATGAATGTTTTGTGCTGTTCCGTAAAGCCCATTGTGTGAATTGTTTAAGAAATAGGAAAAATTAGCGATGAATCAAATTACTTGTAACGACTGTCAAAGATGACGAAATAACAGATTGATTGTTAATTCAGGTAGTTACTGACACCCAACAGGTATTAAGCTCTACGGCTAAGCATTACGTCCTTAGATGCAAGGCCCTCTTTGATGCAAATAATTTTGGCTCGCACGGTATAATCGGATCATCCCAGTAACTTCCACAGGGATGAGGGGATAATTTGACGAACGAAATTTTGACTTACTTAATTTGTTTAGTTATTAAGGGGTTATTTAGAAAAATGTAAATCTTAAATTGGTGAAATTTAAAAAGACTGTTTTAAAACTTTTTCAAGTTTTTCAAAGTTGACACTGACAAATTTGTCAAAATATTTGCTGGTATCTTTAATAAAATAATCCAGACCAGTAAATTTATTTCAGGAATATAAAAGAAAATATTTGTTAAAGTCACTTTGTCTTATTGAATTCTTTAAAAACTTAGCGTACACTAAACAAGGAAGCGACTATTTGACCACCTTAAAGTTTGCATGTGATTTCCTATGTTGCGCCAGCCGAAGCTCCGCACTGTATATAAAATTATAGAGTTCTGCCTAGTAAAGGCATTTAATTGATTATAATTTTCAATATTATTTTATAATTACTTATTCATTAGTATTATTTACATTATTACTATTAGTTTTACTGATGAAGTAGATTACTTATAATAAAAATAAACACCGCGCAAATTTTTTTCCCAACATTATTCTCATTTGTATGTTTCTGCATTATACCGTAATATATGACACGCATTTCTTTATTGTCCGCATTACATCGTAATAGATGACACTCATTTCCTTATAAAAAAAATTACGTTACATTCTTTTATTATTTTTGCTCAGTATGGAAAGAAAATAGCCTGTTTAGTGTGGGATGGTATACATTTCTAAATATTTAAATGCCGTATTACCACGTGAATCAATCGTAATGTCTGACATACATTATCCACGTCGTTCTAAAAATCTGTTCTTAGCTATAAATACTTTATGAGATATATTTGATAAATTCTTGGTGGCCAATGCGTGAAGTAGCGGCAATAATATTTTTAGGCTACCATTTTTATATTTTTGTTATATGTATATTTAATATTTACCCACTTTATTTGAATAATAAAAAGCAATTGAAAATAACAAGCTAAAAACCACGTAAGCATAAAATTTTGGCAGATGTAAAGATAAAAGCTATTTACTAACGGCTTTCGTTTGAAAAAAATTAAGAGAAATACGCGTTTTTCCCTTATTGGCACGTAGAAGCTTTAGTGGGTGTTATAGGTACAAATTAAAGTAAAATAAATTATTCCTTTTATGTTTTCAGTTATTTACTGGAATAAAGTTTTCTAGAAGGGTTAGTTTAATAACTTATTCATTCTAGATATACGAAATTAATTACTACTCCCTTCCTAACAATTAGCTATCTTTTGTCCTTAGAAAACTGTATAAAAACAGCTTCTCCTTTTAAAAGATTTTTTTTTGTGTACCCAGTTAGTTTAGCAAAAACGTAATTAAAAACTGATTGGACACCGTTACGTTTTACCGTTTTTAAATCGATTTCGGATTTACTTTTATAAAGGAGTCACAGGACGCTTTTTATTGCAGGCTAGTTTACGTATATTTCTCCTAAAAACCCTAAATATGCACAGAGTAGAGATATTTTTTAAACCACTCCAAAAAAAAGAAGCTCTAATTCACATGTATTTTCTTTTATATTTTCACATAACTTTTTTTGGTGATTATATTTGCAGTTACAGAGGATTCGTTAACAAGTTGGTTCCATTCTAAAAAATTTAAGAAAATTAGGGGAGCGTGTAGAAGGAGGGAAAAGGTATCAAAAATTTATGAATTTTCGGGGTTACTAAAGTCAAAAAAGCCAATTTTGACCAAAAGATTTCAAAAAACCTTTAAACAATGAATGAAATTACATTTATAAAAAATGATAAGTCGTATGCAATTTTTTCGGGTTATGAAGGCCAACCAAGGCAATTTAAATATTAGGAATCGGTTAGGGCGGTTACACACACGGCGTTTTTATAGCGGTTTTTACCGAGGCCGCGACTGACGCGACTGAAATAATGGCAAGGCACACATAGAGGTATTGACGCGGTTTCTGTTGAAATGGCGTCATTATCTAAACAAACCTAGATCCATTCTCACATCGGTTTGTTAATTAAATAAAACCGCAAAGCCTGGCTAATCGCATAAAATTCCGGGTATTCTAGAACCGCTTCAAGGAAGAAAACAGCTATCAGCGGGTGTAGTAGACGCTACCCCTATGTGTGCATTATTTAAAATCACATGCATAGGTGCCGAGTCTAAACCAACGGCTTTGTGTGTCATTTCCCTTAGAGCGTTGTTATATTTAGCTTAATTTTTTTATTGATTTTTTTTCTATTTACTTTTAGTCATCGATAAACACAACAACAACTGTTGCAAAAAAAAAATGCATAGCTCCTTTCCGCAAAACAAACAATAAAAAAACAATCAAACCGGATAAGTTGAACTGAAAAGAAAAATCTTATAGCGCCGAATAAAACTTTGACAAAGTCGCAAACATCCCAACATAATAGAGTTTCTGTTTGTTTTCCGGACTGTACCGCAACAGCAATTTCAGATAGAGGCAATAAGCGCAAAGCTGTGTATGTAGAGAAGCTTTTGCTGAAATTGTCATGAAATTTTAAATGTGATTTTGTTGAGTTTGTCTTTTCAGCGGTTAGACGAGATATTGTACGATCAACAAAGTTACGTTTTCAACAAGTAGAGAGGTAAAAAGTGATTAGGCGATCCGAAATCAACTTTGGAAAACTGGCACAAATATCTGTAATTAATAACAATTTCAGATTATCATCAGTATCTATATATATTTCAAGAGGACATTCATATAAAAACATGAAAAAAAGTTTATATTAATGTAGGTCCTTAAATTTCTTATAAGCAAGCTATGGGTGTCTAAAGGTGACTTCCATTTTTATTTCTAATTTTTTTATACAAGGCATTTTTAAAATTTTACCCAAAAATTATGATTTCGATGACGTTTTTACAAAGTAAAGGTATTCTTATAAAAAATAATAGGGCTAATAGTGTATGATTTATTTAAATTATTACATAAACTATTACCAAATTGTATATAGCTTATAATAGCTTTCTTATAAGATACTAACGCATACGCACAGCATTAGATAATAACATGAACACCAGAAAGGTATATTTAACAATTCATAAGTCTTGAATTCGTATATAATACCAATTTTCATATCGTTAAATAGTCCAGGAATTGCCGTCCAATGTGTACCTGTAAGTTAGCAATATAAAGCTTTATTGACTTCAAGGCAAAATGGAACAATCCGTTAGTAGAAAATATTGACAAATAAAGAACGCTAAAAGATTAGTTTATTACAATAAGCGTAATTTTAGCCATGATATTAATTTATTAAACCACAAATTATATAGTAATATTGTAAACGCAATTATAATTAATTTAAAATGTAAAAAGTATATTATTACTACCGACACATTTAATTAGGTAATATAAGTATTTTACAATACAAGTACACATTGTATATTAACATAATAATATAAAATTATAAAGGTTTCATTATCCTACATAGATAGCTTAATACTATTGCCGATTGTTTCATTCAAGCAAATAGCAAATACCTATGCTAAGCACTTTTCTCGCTAATGGTGTCAAATAAACCACTATGAATTTCTTTAAGCTTTGTATTTTAACTTGTTAAATAGGTAATTTTGAATAAAGAAAAAACTAAGATAGGTTTATGATGGCGATTATTACTTGATTTGATCCCCAGAATTTAAAAATGCTATAAAATATGTGTTTTTTTCATTTCATTCCAGAGGTTACACCCGTTTACTCAACCCTTAAGTAAATTTTGAAAAAAGGGCGAAACACGTATAATATTTGTTTATTAAAATAACTTCTATACCAATTTTTTTTATATGTTTTTATATATGCATTCTTTTAAATACAGAATATAGTTTTCCATGCAAGTGTTTTTAATTTTATCCTTATTTAACTTGTATATTTATAAAAATATAAAAAACAAATCCGAAAAAGCACAAACTCGATTTCATTAACGGTTAAACAAATGATGTTCTGTTTTATATACATTTAAAAAGTTTAAAACATTCATTTATAAACTACACATAAAAAATTGATAAAATAAACCCTGTACTTACTATTTAAACTAATAAATACTGTAAATACATTTTTGGATTTTACAAATTTGATATGGGATTTTTTAATATTCATATTTACGTTTGTTAGCGTTTTATGTATTTTTAAAATGTAAATATAAGCTTTTAATAAATTTGTTTTTATATTGCCACCATTTTTCATCACTACATAAAAGAAACGTTGATAATATGGGTCTGTAATGTATTGATAAGAACGCTTATTTCGCACAATACACGGATATAAATGTTATTGCCATACAATAAGAGGCACCCTAGAAAATTAGTCTCTCCAATAAAAAAACAACAGACAATCTCCCTTAACTTTTTCTTCCACTAGAAAGAATAGGCTTTAATAGTTTTTTTCAAATGGGTGTCGTTTTCTTTCTATGGAACTTGTCACTATAATCAAATTCTTCATATTTATCACTGATATTCTAAATTAGCTTTGAGACAGGAGCCAAGACTCGAGATGTAAATCTTCTGCAGCCAAACCCCCATTCGACTGGTCGAGGCAAATATTTCCAAATTTTAGAAACACCGTACAAAATTGTATTTTTTCTTCTTCTATGAGATGAGATCAAAATTTAGTAAAAAAGCTCATTGCCCATATAACAGTGTCACCAGTAAAGTCCGCATCAAATGGGCTTTTTTTTTATTAATAGCTTTATTCAAAATTTGCCTTTGGCATCAAGTTCTGCTTCGATCGAGATGAAAATTAAGCAAAAAAATAGAAGTCACGTGATTCGCACTATCTGTCAAATTTTAATTTTTTCCAAAAAAAATTCAAAAGTGGGGTTATTTATGAAAATATCGAAAAAAGTTATTAGAAAAAGTTTTTTTAAATGCAGTTTCTAGCCCACATGTAAAATTTCAGCTGCATAAGATAATTTTGATTTTACCTATATTTTGTAAATTGCACCACTTTTGCAAAATAAGACTCAACGCAACCTACATAAAACTTCTCAGTTTTGACAAGGCTTTATTTCAAATACATTTTCTTTAAAGTAGCGCCCTATTAAATGTGTGTTTTTCTACAAAATCAAAATTGGGCTATTAAAATTTGGTCGTATGTGATGCAAAGTTTATTTGTTTTTGACCCTGTATAAGGTAACTTTATAAAATAAGTATTTTTGAAAACGTAGTTTGTGTCTCAAAGTAATACACCTTAATATTGCGACAAAAAAGAACACAGTGTCATCAGTAAAGTGTTCATTAAGTGGAAAATAAATTTTAGTTTAACCTAACGTAAGGTTTAACTATTTTCAACGATTTAATTTAAAACCACTTTTTTTATTTTTTTACTTTCAGACACAAACTACGCTTTCAAAAATACTTATTTTATGAAGGTACCTTATACAGGGTCAAAATCAAATAAATTTTGCATCACATGCAACCAAATTTTAATAGCCCAATTTTGATTTTGTAGAAAAATACACATTTACTATATTATTTAATACTTTAAAGAAAATGTATCTGAAATAAAGCATTGGCTAAACTGAGAAGTTTAATGTAGGTTGCGTTGAGTGTTAGTTTGCAAAAGTGGTGCAATTTACCAAATATAGGTAAAAAATCAAAATTATCTTATGCAGCTGAAATTTCCCATGTGGGCTGAAAACTGCATTTAAAAAAACTTTTTCTAATAACTTTTTTCGATATTTTCATAAATAACTGTTGATTTGTTTTTTGGAAAAAATTAAAATGTGACAGATAGGTAATGCGAATCACGTGACTGCTATTTTTTTGCTTAATTTTCATCTCGATCAAAGCAGAACTTGATGCCAAAGTCAAATTTTGAATAAAGCTATTAATAAAAAAAAATCCCATATGATGCTGACTTTACTGGTGACACTGTAGAAAACTGATCCCAGACAGTGTTTAACTCGTTTGCTTTAATATACATAAAAAATGGGACGAATCAATAAAATTACCGAGGAATCCTGGTATTAAACTGAAAATTCTAAGAAATATAATATCATAAAATAAGTCAAACTTTACCCTATCTCCCGATTGGAGGCAATATATTAGATTTAAAATTTGATATCCTTGTACGAAATAAAATGTTTCTGGTTAGAGCAGAAAAGTTTTACTTTTGATTAAATCCACCCGCTTTATGTAATAACAAAAATATTTTATGAAACGATATTTTATCAGAAAAAAGATTTCCGAATTTAATATTGTTATTAATTTTTTTGCGAGAAGACCTTATTCAATCTATGGCTGCTAGCATAATGGTGCACCGCCATATTGAGAGGTACAATAGATCTTAACGCCCTGGATTATTTTCCTTTGGACCACCTTGGTCATATACTAGATTTTATATTTAAAAAATATAATTTTGAAAAAATATGACTAAATTTATATAATATTTTAAAATCAAAAGTTAAATCTGAAAAAATCCTGTACGAAGCCAAAAAGTATGATTTTTCTCCTGTTGATTTCTGTAAAATCATTAATAAAATTAAGCTAAAAGATTTGATGTTTTAGAATTTCATTATTACTTTATACAATAGTATAATATAGATATATTAATAATATATCAATAAATATAAAATATTATATAATTAAAATTGTTCAATATCGGATGGTGGGATTGTATAAATTTAAATTAAATAACTTCAATAATTATTATTTGATGATTTTACCACTACATTACTACGGCTTTTTCATATAAATGTTTTTGCAAATTTTTGTTATTGCCTTTGATTCCCATATTTACGAAAAAAATTGTCATACATAAATTATAAACGAACCGTTTTTACTAATAAAGTAAACAAATTTTATTGGAAATTAATATTAAAACAAAACATGTTGCAAATTTGCTACATAATTGTTCATAATTTAATATTTACATCAATTATTAAACAAAAACAAGTAAAATAAGTTAAAAATACAAGAGAGCTGCTCGTCAAAAAGTCGGACACAAATTGTATCGTTTTTACCTTTTACTTATAGTATCATAAAAAATAATTAAACAGTTAAAATGTTTACCAATATTTTAACTAAAGCGTCTACAAATTCTAACCTCAATTGAATACTCGTGCCATAATAATGATTTAATTGACTGGAACTTTGGCCCTTTTATTCACTAAAATCGTCTACAAATTTAACCTATTATCAAATATATATCTTATAGGGTATTTTAGGATTTTCAAAATACAACTTTATTAAAGCCTATATACTAACCTATAACATTGGTAAAATATAAAGTAATGCATCTACTTTAAACTTAAACTAAAATAGTTTGAAAACCCATAACAAAAATAAAATGGTAAGAATATTAATAAATGGCTACACTGGACCGACTCTCCTCCAAGTAGGAGGATAGATGGACTGCACATGCTAGTATAGATGGACCACCATACCTTTTTGTTTTTTCTTTAAGAGATTCGTACCACAAACTTGACATATGGATTCAAAGCTGGTACAACCTTCATGGAGCCATCTTTTGCATATAATGCATTGAATCCAGTCTTCTTTTTTCTTAGTTTTTCTGTAGTCTTCGTTGCAATCATTTTCAAAATCCTCCAGATCTTCACCTTCTTCTGAATCATCAATTGGACAATCTTCTTCTGATTCTGAAGAAGAATCAATAATTTTTCTCTTTTTCTTAGCTTGTTGTTTTTGTTGTTTAGCCTGTACTGTTTTGTTGCCAATAGCTTCATATGGTCAAATACCTGGTTCATCTCGCCTCCTTATGAATGGTCCATCTCACCTTTTTTAGGAGGAGAGATGGACCACGCGATTGCTTGTAAGAGAATTCATTTATCGGCAATAATTTAGGTTAGGAATAAAAAGCAGACAACTTTTAGCTATTTTATCACCAAATTTTGTAATATAACCTACCGGGTTTATAACAAACTCTACCCCAAATATTTACAAATAAATTTTTCACACTGGCAACATTAAAAATAGGTACCAAATAATTTCTTTAAAATGCAAAAAAAACAAACAACACGTGCGTACCTCCAAGCTATAAATGGTTGACTAAACTGTACTCCCGCGGAAAACATCGACGTTGCCGTATTTACCAGTGCAACTCATGCGGTCCGTCACTCCTCCTGGCCCATCTCTCCTCTCTTTCCCCTAGTAGATAAGTTGTCCGTTAATAATGGCGTTAATAATGGAATAGGATTGATAGAAATAAATGACGGTATGTTTTTCAGCAAAAAATTTAAATTTTTACTGGTTTCCAATTAATCAAATTAAATTCCATCCTATTATATTCCAAACCAGTGACAAACCGATCTATTATAATTACATATTACAACAATAACATTCGCCCCCACCGCGATCAAATAAGATACATAACAGGAAATTAAATGTGACAGTCCTAATCGAAAGCAGACTGTAATAATTTTGTAGAATAATTTAACACGGCGATAATCCCATTCTAAATAGATTGCAAATGGGCGAATAAACATATACCTACTACATAATGACAATAAATCATATAGTAGTGATAAACGCACGTGGAATATAATGATGAAATTTGCCGAAAACGTTTTGTTGAATTGTAGTTAATATTAAGTTATGGTGAACATTGTAAACTACCTATAATATCCCAGAAGAAGTCAAAGAGTTCGGATAGCATTTCTTACACATTGCCTTACACAAGGCACATCAGCTTTTTGTTCAAGTTTCACTTGCACCTTGGATTCTTGGCAGGGCCGTTCCTGGCGAGCGTGCAGGGCGTGCACGCACGCAGGCGCAAAACTTTAGGGGCGCAAAATCGACGGTCATTCAGTATTCTTTATTACAAATTTTAAAAAAAAATTTATAAATTTTATCATTTTAATATGTCTAAAAATTTTACCAAACGTTTGCCTTTTAAATTTATTTGTTCGGTTTTAATCTGGCATGATATTTTAGAAAAAATTAATATAGTAAGTAAAATACTACAAGATCCGAATAGAAACTTAAATGACTGCCATAAAGAAATTGACAATCTTAATCTTTATTTTAACGAAAAACGGTCAGACAAAAATCTTGATTTGCTCATCAATAAAGCTAAAGAAGAAGCAGCAGAAAACGATGTAGAGCAGGTATTCCCAATAGTACGTACGGCAACGAAAATTTAAGCAACAATTTTCATATGACAGTAAGGATGAATCTGTAGCAGATCCAAAGCAAACATTTAAAATCGATTTTTATGTTCTAACTTTAGATACAACCATTCAGTCTTTACAAAGGCGGTTTGAGGGTATAAAGAAATTTCAAAATTTATTTGGGTTATGTAATTTTGAAAATTTAGAATCTGACTTAATTAAAGAATCATGTGTAAATTTAGATACCGTATTGCAAGTTGAGATTGATGGAAAAATATTTAAAGACATTAACGGCTTAGATTTACATATAATTTTAACATATAAAATTCTTAATCCTAAAAATACTACTGATTCATCCTTTCCCATAGACATTTTAAATTATATAACTAAAAAAAATCTACAGTCTCTATTTCCAAATTTATTTATAGTCTTACGGATATAGGTACTACCTTACATTACCCATTTCAGTAGCTTCAGGTGAAAGAAGTTTTTCTAAGTTAAAATTAATAAAGAATTATTTAAAGACATCTATGAGTCAAGAACGCCTATCAGATTTGGCCATTATTTCGATCGAAAATGATATTTCTGAGGCTCTTGATCATAATCAGATGATCAACGAGCGAACGAGCTTGCATCCGTGAAAGCCAGACGTGTATTATTTTGGG
This sequence comes from Polydrusus pterygomalis, assembly GCA_963969555.1. Taxonomy (NCBI): domain Eukaryota; kingdom Metazoa; phylum Arthropoda; class Insecta; order Coleoptera; family Curculionidae; genus Polydrusus; species Polydrusus pterygomalis. Next base: position 40,866,136 of record OZ018381.1, on the reverse strand, counting down.
TATATCGTTCCATTTTTGTTTTGTTTCCTACAAAAATAGTATTTTTTCATTTTTGAAGCGTTTATTTTTTTATCATTAAAATATGTATTGCTGTTAGGTACCTACCATATTAGTACTAGGTATAATATTGTTTTATGTTTTTGTTGTTTATTTTATTTACGGTAATTTTATTCTCCTTTAATTTTTTGTGAATATACTTACCAAATAGTTTTTGTGATTTTGTTTGTTTGGGTAATTTAATAAATATTTTTCTAATTATTTTTTTATCAGTTTTCTAACATTTCAAAACATTACCAGTTTTTCCCGAAATATATTATTAAAAATAGGACCATTTTTTTTAACTAGGGCGCACCAAAGAAACCTGCACGTAGGCGCCAAACACCCCAGAAACGGGCCTGATCTTTGGATTTTTAACGTTTAGGTACTCTATTTACTCACTAAAACTACCGATTCTGTGCCAAGTTATATTTGATTATTAAGAAACAATGAAGTAATGTTTGTACTTTTGACCTTTGTGCTATGAACAAAGGATTGCAGGCGTTCGGCTGTTACAGATAATTTTCCCTTAATATTTATTCAATCAAGTATATATTTTTGGTGCCAAGTGGTGCACCGCCAAGAAAAATCCTATGTATATTTGCTAACCTATTAGTTTTTCATCAAAATTATATTAGAGTTTTTAAAAGATCACACACACACATAATAGGTCTTTAATATAGGTAGTAGTGTATCCCTGGAGTAGCATTTCCTTTCATTTACATATTGTTGTTAACATTACTGCATGCAACAATTCTAAAACCTACCTATTTATGCCAGCTATTTTTATTGATTTTGGCGAAAGGAAAACTGCCAAAGACACTTTATATCGTCCATCTCAAAAACTTATTAAAATTTTAAACCTTTAGAATGAGTGGTATCGATATTCTCTCATTCCGACGTCTTTTACTCGTCGCTAATACAAAAAATGTTTTATAAAAAAAATAATAATCGACTTGTCTAATTGTTGAAGAAACACTGAGAAAAAAGCCTTCTATTCCTTATAAGAATTCACATTCTTTATACAACTATACGTGACAGCAACGCGCTTTCCTACTGTAAGACAACGAAAAGTGCTATAGGTTCTACCGTTGTGTAGTAATAACACGGTAATTTAGCCAATAGGAAATAGGACTTAATGCTACCATACAATGGTTTATATAGCCATTATTGCTCTGAATACTCACAGTAATTATCAAGTTCTATTGGGGGTGTAATCTGGTTTTATATACCTGTACTGTATTAGTTCCGACTGGCAGTTACAATGAAACTTGACATTAATCATAATAATATTTGCTTGCTACGGGTAATAAAGCATATACTTACTACTGACAATCAGTACTGCAATTTTCAAACATTTAAATAGCTTGTAGTGTGATATTATTCTTGTTGTTTAACATTGCATATGATTATCTATCATGCAACATGGTTTGCTGAGATCGTAAGATTCGTCCATAGATTATAAAATTCAATACTAATGATGGGTTGTGGGAAGGATGAATATTCTATTGCTTTATCTGACATGCAAAAAGGTATTGGTACGATCAATGGAATTGAAATTCAGACAGGACAGTTGGAAGATTCCGAACAACGATGTGACCTGCGCAACAAATACGTTAAAACTAATACCGCGGCGATTGTCGATCGCCACGATCCCCCACCAACGTCTTGGAGGATTATAGGTTCTAACGGATACTATTCGTTTTTGGGGACGCTGTTCTGCTTTCTTAATTGTAGAGAAAGCGCTTTACTGGGAATAAAATGCGTCGCATTGAGAAAATACAATAATTTATTTCTTAACAAAATTGCTGTATTAAAATTAGTCCATTATTCAACAAGACTGTGCTGCTAATGGAACTGATTACTGCTAATAAAAACACTGTTCTAGCAGATCTGGAATTGATATAACATTAAAGCTGGTTTCATACATTAGAAATTTATTTAATATGGATTAATAAAAAAATAAGCTAACAATACAAAATATGTCTTAGTAAAGTAGTAGATAATTTTCCTCAGTGAAGAAATTTCTTATTATTATTTTTTTTTTATAATTTGATAATCAATACCACTTTCAATATAATAAACGATACTACTACATCCATAAGTACCGAAAATAACAGGAACAGTCGTTATTCATGGATTCGAGTTTGGGTAAAAACCATAGTATAAATTTTGCTATTGAAATCAAATACCTGTTTTATTTTTTGTACTTTTTCGTATTGTAAAATTCGAATTGACCTAATCAGACATAGAACTTTTCGGGATCTGCAAGAGACATTCTATTTCATATATCTCGCGAGTTTATCAAATTTTAAATCAAATATATTGCTTGCATTGGAAGATGGATAAAGTTCAGCATATTTTCTGTTACATTTTATAGTATTTCAATCCATATGAAAAATGAATTCAATTATTACTATTATTCTTTACAAAAATTTTAGGCACTTTGCCTAGTTTTAGGTGTTGTAGATTTATATTTTTACTCCAAAATATTTTGTTATTCTACCTCATTATTAAGGATTCTAGATGGTAAAGATCCAAATGTTTCTGTTAACCACTTCCTATAGAATTTGTAAAATACCTTATATTTTTTCCTTGTTCTAGCTAAATAAATAATTTTTACCCCTTTTAATTAAGGAACTCTTACATTAATGATGAATAATATGTTATATGATATTAACTAACAATTTTTTTATTGTTTTAGGTAAGTACCATGACCAGATATCCATAACCAAATAAATAATTGTAATACCTAAAAACGTAAGTATATCTATATAATAAAATATTATAATAAAGATGGTGCTTATTAATATCCAATATAAAATCTGTCACCGTTAAAATACATGCCATTGACATATTTTAATTAATATCTTATATAAGAGCCTTACTTTTCAGCTATTTATACCAATTTAGTGCAAACACTCATTTTAAAACCTTAATATATTATTATTATTAAATTACACATTACTTTAGTGAGCTAGCTCATGATGACAAAGTTTTAATTAATTAAAAAATGTTTAATCATCTAAAATGTTCTTGACAAAATGATGAGGCTATAAAATTATATATTTATATCTGAATCCTTATAGACCGAAGGCGCTGCTTAAGAGTGCCTTACCGCATGTAAAATAAATCCAATTTTTGCTCTCCGCTGTAACTGAATTTCTCTGAAACCACACATACGATTTACTTCAATTTAAAACTATTGAAAGACTTAAACTGTTTCTTATGTAGCCGATTTTTTTATTACACTTCCGTTTTCAAAATATACCATTTCGATATATTTTCATTCTAAGGATCTATATTTATATAATTAAACGCCTTTATTTGATACATGGTCATGGTAAAAAAAAAAACGCATGTTGCGGGTAAAAGATATGGAAAAAACAAGCGCGCCTGGAAAATTCGCAATATTTCTTCAATGGAAAAAAATTTTTTTAGAAAAATTTAATAAGTTGGTTTTATTAAAAATGTTTTAAATATTTAGGGATAATTTATTGATTCAAAATTAAAATTTTTAATTGTTCTGAAAGTATTATATCGAAGATTGCCGGAAAAGTAGGTTATTTTAAAAGAATCAGTTCTAATTAAGTTTGTTTTCTAAAAAAACTGTATTTAATACTATAATATTACCACATTTTCTTTATTGTGCTAGTGAGGAAATATTTGACAAATTACAAATTTTACAAAATAAGACAATGCAGATTATCCTAAATTGTGACAAGTATACAAAAATAAATTTTATATTAAAAAATTTAGATTGGTTGAATGTCAGAAATTAAATTTTTTTATTTAGTAGGTATGTATCTTTACACATAAAATTAAAAATAATTTATTGCCTGATTGTTTAAAACATTTTGTTCTTTTAATCATGACTATCATAATTATGAAACAAGAACTAATCAAAATTTTTTTGTAGATAGAGTGTCTAAAACATTAGTTAATAAGTCTATTTTTCATAAAGGTTTGATAGAATATAATAATTTGGAAAATTCTATTAAATCTCAAATATCATTGAAACTATTTAAAAAAACTTTAAAATTATATTTAATTAAAAACAAAATGATACGTATTATTATTACAATTTGCAAAATGTTTAACTTTTCCGTTCTTAATTTGAAGAAATAGCCCATGCTTAAAGTGGAGTTGAAAGTATGGGAAAGGAAGAAAAAACTAAAAGTCTTTCTCCACAAAATTTAATAGAATAAAAATTCTCCAGGGGTCTCTACATGTTTCGAACGTAGAAACGTTCATCATCAGGAGAGAGAAAATTTATTTAGTGCTGATGGTTTCAGCAGAAGAGAAAATGGTGTAGAACCTTAATGGAGCTTTTATGGAATTAAAAAATGATGTGTAGAAAAGACATATATATTATGAAGAAAATTGATAAAGGTTAAACCATACTGAGTATGTGAAAAAGCTATTAAAGGGGTCTAAACCAACCAAATATACTGGGGAAGAAGAAAAACCTTCCTAAAAAGAAAGTGTCGAAGATTATTTAAAATTTTTTATAAAACTTGTGTATAAGGATAAAATTGTCATAATTATGAAGATATCACAATAAAATTACATTTCAAAAAGTGTTTTGTGGGGTACTGAGGATTAAAGCGGTTAATTTAAAACCTATAAAATTAATTATTAAGGTGCACATTTTAAAAAAATTAGAGGTCAAAAGGTTGTTCACGGCCACGTGTTGGGACAAAAGTCCTTTTACTGTTCTTGTTAAGAGACGGTTGCGTTTTAAAATTTAAAAATAAATCTATAAAAATGTGTTAAAAAATATTTAATTGTAGCTTTTTGCTAAATAAAACATGTTACTATATACCTCTCTCTAAAACATCATTTTAAGGTTTGTCAAATTTTTACGTTTTTTGAGCTGAATCGCTCTATTTTAATACCGAGGAAGGTTAAAAACAGAAAACAACCAAAGGTCTGAACTTTTATTTTCCAGCTAGAACAAAAATCATCTCGTCACACATTCTGATTGTTGAACTCACGATTGCGGTAAACCTACGACGTGCCGTCAGGAGGAACCTAATTTTCATTTTAAATTACCGACTTTTCGCATAATAAAGTTTTCTTTCTTCGCTTAGATTAGGTCTCCGGAACGCTGTGCAATCACCACTAATGATAATTCATGTTTAAGGACAGAAATTTGTTTGTGTGGTAAAAATTACCAGGGTCTGACAAAAATAACCGAAGAAAATGTCCTAATATTCTTTTTGGAATTATAAAAAAGTAGACAAGATTTTTGAAATTGAAAAAGTATGCCACAATTATTAGTATAGTACATGTTACTACTACTACCACTATAATAAGTTGTAGTAGTTGTAGTAGTAGTAACATGTTTTATTTAGCAAAAAGCTACAATTAAATATTTTTTAATAAATTTTTTTAACATATTTTTAAAGATTTATTTTTGAATTTTAAAACGCAACCTTCTTTTAACAAAAACCACAGAAAAGTTAAATATTTTGCAAATTGTATCAAATATTACGTATCATTTTGTTTTTTAATTAAATGTAATTTTAAAGTTTTTTTAAATAGTTTTAATGATATTTCAGATTTAATAGAATTTTCCAAATTATTATATTCTATCAAACCTTTATGAAAAATAGACTTATAAGATAATGTTTTAGACACTCTATCCACATAAAAATTTTGATTAGTTCTTGTTTTATAATTATAATGGTCATAATTAAAAGAACAAAATTTTTTTAAAGAATCAGGCACTAAATTATTTTTAATTTTATGTATAAATATACATACTAAATAAAAAATTGAATTTCTGACATTCAACCAATCTAATTTTTTTAACATAAAATTTATTTTTGTATATTTGTCACAATTTAAAATAATCCGCATTGCCTAATTTTGTAAAATTTGTAATTTATCAAATATTTCCTCACTAGCACAATATAAAATGGAAGAACAATAAAGAAAATGTGGTAATATAATAGTAATTAAATACAGTTTTTTTAGAAAACAATCTTAAATTAGAACTGAATCTTTTAAAATAACCTACTTTTCCGGCAATCTTCGATAATATGATACTTTCAAAATGATTAAAAAATTTTAATTTTAAATCAATGATTATCCCTAAATATTTAAAACTGTTTATTAGAAATAACAAACTTTGGCAATTCATTTCTGTTAAATTTTTAACCTGTGCGACCCTTGTTGCCAAACACATTTAATATCTGCAATATCATTACATCATGGGTCCTTTTTACGGGTCACTGCCACCACTAAATCCTTCCGTTGGTTCTGGAGTACCTTACTTCTCAACGACATTTCAAAGGCATACCTCAATGGTACCTGTGGAGCCCGAGAGCTCCACAGCTGTATCGAGGTGGCCTTTCAAGACTGTGCTATTAATTGAGACAGAACTGGTGGTGCAACAATTAATTAATAAGATAAGGTGGTAACTAACTAATTCCACCAAACCTATCGGAATGGAACCAGGTATACCTTCCGCTTGCGATGCGTGAAGGCCACCGCTTCACTAGGTGCCTCCTAGGGGAGTGGGGTGGTATTAACTCACTGGTCACATGGAAGCACTCATTCGTTTAATAAATAATATACAGGGTGTTTCATTAAGGGTGGCCACCGACCATATCTCGGAAACTACTAAACATGGGAAAAAAAATCATGATTAAAGCGGTCATAACAAAATTCTGTAAATAACTTTTAAGTTCCTTATTTCGCCGCAAGGGGGCACAATTGAAAATTATTTTTTTTAATTTTAAATTTCTCTGAAAATTCCCATATTAAGGGATAACTCTGATTACATCATTGGAAAGCTTAGACAATTCTGCATCATTTTGGTTTAAGGCTCATTGGCGTACCGACCTTGATAAGAGTGGGGGAAGCTATTGAATGTGTAAACATTAAAATCGCTGTAACTTCTAAACGAATTATCCGATTTTACTAAATTTAAGCTTGTTTGGAAGTACCTTCAATTGTCGTATCTAATGGTACACGATAGGTTCTAATAAAATTGCTAGAGGGCCCAATTTTTATTAAAAATTATTGTTTTGGCAATAACTCTGAAACGAACAAAGATATCGAACTGCGGTCTTCACATCTTTTCTTGCAAATTTCATCTACTTTTCGATTATGATGTCATAGTTATACCGTATGATTTGAAGTTTCGGGATAAAATCGAAAAAACTGTTATTATTACAAATTGCGCCCTCTAGCAATTCTATTAAACACTATCGTGTACTGTTGGATACGACGATTAAAGATACGTACCGTTCCCTTCCAAACAAGCTTAAATTTAGTAAAATCGGATAAGTCGTTTAGAAGTTACAGCGATTTTAATGTTTACACATTCAATAGCTTCCCCCACTCTTATCAAGGTCGGTACGCCAATGAGCCTTAAACCAAAATGATGCAGAATTGTCCAAGCTTTTCGATGATGTAATCAGACTTATACATTAATATGGGAATTTAGAATAAAAAACAAAAAAATTTTAATTGTTCCCCCTTGCGGCGAAATGAGGAACTTAAAAGTAATTTCCAGAATTTTCTCATGACCGCTTTAATAATCATTTTTTTTTCCAAGTTTCTATGTCTAGTAATTTCCGAGATACGGCCGGTGGCCACCCTTAAAAATATATTGACCCATATGCTAGCCGCTTTATTAATAGAGATATCAAAAAACTAAAATGAGGAAAGTTGTAGATCTTGATCTTAACTTTTTTTAACAATTATTAGAAAAAACAAAAGACTGTTGGAACTTTAAAATTTTAGCCCAAATTTTGTTTCTTAAATGGGACACCCTGTATATTATTACATTTTTAAATTCCACATCAAATTATAATTATTTAATTAATTGATTCAGCCGATACTAGGTGGAAATCCATAATAATAGTATTATGAGATACAGTAAAACAAAGTTGAACTTGTAAATTTCCACTATATTAGACAAAAAATGACATGTTTCGCTAACACTGTAGCTTCGTCAGATGACAATGATTTAATAAAGGTGAAAAGTAAAAATTGGGTGCAATAAAATTAAACTATTTAAGATGTAAATAAAACAGTGGGAGGGTTACAATTGCGGGGAAATCCAACAGAGGGTTTAAAAATTAAATTAAATTAGGTACAATATGGGTAGGTATTTACAAAATCTTAATTATATGGTTAACAGAATAAATTTAGCAAAGGTGAATTATTTAAATCTAATTGATCATTAAGTAACAGGTCCGTATTTTTAAGTTTATTTATTTCCATAGATTCTAACAAATTCAGTTTTAAGCCTTTGTTTTCTGTATGTAAGATTTTAAAGATATTAAATCATTGTCATCTGACGAAGCTACAGTGTTAGCGAAACATGTCATTTTTTGTCTAATATAGTGGAAATTTACAAGTTCAACTTTGTTTTACTGTATCTCATAATACTATTATAATTATTTTTTATTAAATGCATTATTAGTCTATACTTCATAGTTTCCGAGATATTGACTCTCGAAAAATGACATTTTTGAACTTTGACAGCTTATAACCTTCTAACAGTACGTCTTAGAGCAAACCGGCTTACATGTCCCTATCTTCAATTTTTATTATCTTCCCAAAAAAATCAAGTTCCGGTTAAACCGGAACAACTATATTTCCTGCTTTCGAGTTACATCCGGTTTAACCGGAAGTTGATTTTTTTGGAAGATAATAAAAATTGAAGATAGGGACATGTAAGCCGTTTTGCTCTAAGACGTACTGTTGGAAGGTTATAAGCTGTCAAAGTTCAAAAATGTCACTTTTCGAGAGTCAATATCTCGGAAACTATGAAGTATACACTAATAATGCATTTAATAAAAAATAATTATAATTTTATGTGGAATTTAAAAATGTAATAATATACAGGGTGTCCCATTTAAAAAACAAAATTTGTGCTAAAATTTTAAAGTTCCAACGGTCTTTTGTTTTTTCTAATAATTGTTAAAAAAAGTTAAGATCAAGATCTACAACTTTCCTCATTTTAGTTTTTTGATATCTCTATTAATATAGCGGCTAGCATATGGGTCAATATATAGGGAATGACCCTGTACATAGCCAATATTGTATTTTTTCTAATAAAGCTTCTCTTCCAAAAATCAAACGACGCATTGCTCTCGAACATTCAGGTGGCCATTCGCGGGCATATAACAAAATTTAGTCAAGCGAGACGAGTTAACTTTTATAATTGTACCATTAGAATACTATACCTACTTTATATATTGTCTCCGTATACATTATCTCACCTTAAACCGTTTCCTGGATAAAAACCAAAAAGGATAAAACGGTGTTTTCAAACCACAGAGCGGAAATTTGATGAACACACCCAATTCACAAAGTTGGCAACGATTTTAATTTTCCAGGTTTGCACGAGAGCAAATTGCACCTACTCGTCCTGGTTTGCCGTTTGAATTTGAAATTTAAATGTGATTATGATGTGGCCAGGGATTTAATTTTGACTTCTTTTATATAATCTTAAAAAGTTTGTAACGCAAGTTCGACGTAAGATGTAAGAATAAATCGATCCGGCACATTCGCCAGTGTTTATAACCACAGACATTTAATATAAGGAGACCAAACTATTCACATTTTCTCCCGATCAGACATCGTTTTTAACATAATTATCAATAATGACAAATTTCTGCTGATCGCCCTAGATCTACGGCGTGTTTTTTGAAAAAAAAAGGTTTTATTAATTATATTGGATGCGTTTGTAATTGATTTAATTGATTGAGTAAAAAAGGTTTTATTAATTATATTGGATGCGTTTGTAATTGATTTGATTGATTGAGTAAAAATGATACACTAAATATACAGTGTGTCCACTGATAGAGTTTAGAAGGGGAAAAACTTTTTTATTAGTAGGTATAGAAGAAAAAGTAATTCTCTATAAAAACGTCTGCTTATGCTGAAACTACAATTTCGAATATCAGATTTGCGATTACTATACAGGGTTCATCAGAAACAACATTTTTACTTTTTAGGATTTTTTTTCAATTCCTTGATTTATCAAATAAATTTTGCTTGTGCTGAAACTACAATTTCAAATGTTAATCAATTTAAAGTATTTTTATTATTACATGTCATATTTATTCAATTTATTCATCATAAATTATAAAACTTTTATTCAAACGTGGTACCAAAGAGTTAGCGCGTGTGTTTTTTAAATTTTCTACTGGACAAATTATTTATATTGAGTATCTGCTTCTGAAGCAGATGACTCACGACCGCACCCGAATTCGTCACTAGCTCCGCCCCCCTAGGTAGTATAAATAGGCTCGTAGCTTTGTAACTTGTTTAGTATTCACCTGAAGACGACTGGAGATACTTACCAGTTGAAACGTTGTGATATGAAAAACTAAAGGCAATGGAAGTCCAAAACACATCTATTACTCAAGATACATCATTGTCTACAACCTTCAAACAAACACTAAATTATTTATAGTTTCCTAATTATAACAAATTATAATGTTTTAGGGATATCACAACGCCCACGCTGTACGGACATTTTTACTACGCGTGACGTCCAATTTTATTTCTGTAATTTAAACAATAATAAAGCTATAAGTATGTCCTTATAATGTTTAGTTTCCATTCATCTCGTTTATCTTTTCAATGTAACCTAATAGTTATCCCTATTGCATTAGGGCCATTAGGCAATTACCAATACGTTATATTTACTAAAAAAATTTGTAAAAAATTGTTTTTCTTAATATTTATGTGGACATTATTGTCGGTAAGAAAATATTATTCTAGAACAAATGTTTTTAAAATGATCATGCAAAATGGTAGGTTTAAACAATATTAATAAAACATTCTCAGTAGGTAGTTGTATTAATATCTATATTCCATTACCTTTATTTATGTTATCTTTTAAAATGACTAAAACCTAGAAAAATTACATAAAACTGTTAAATTAATGATAAATGCACTATGCAAGTCAATGTGGTTTATGTTGACCTATTCTACTAATGTCGAGGCATTATTCATTTATCATTTTGAATGTAAGAAATTCATTTATTTTAAATGTCTAAACGTCCATAACTATGGTAAAACGAATTCTATTGTTTTCACTTTAATAAAAACCGCTTATAATGCTTTTTATTATTAAAAGCGGAAGCCTGTTGTTTTACTATTAACATTAATTATTACAATAGCTGGGTAGGTATAATTAAATTTTCAACAGCTAGGAAATACAACTATTTATTAATACAGTTTTCCATTTGGTGAATCTAGTACAACGGTGAGAAATATAGAGCTTTTGGTGCGGTTTTGTTCGGAAAGCAAGAGGTTCTAAGGTTCGATGCTCAGCATACCATTACACTGAGAAAAAAGCCTTCTCACACTATTTAGAGAACTGTTTAATACTATATGCGACAGCAACGCGCTTTCCTACTGTAAGACAACGAAAGCTGCTAGACCGTTGTGTAGTGATAATATCACGGTAATTTAGCCAATAGGAATTAGAAGTTAATGCTACCATATAATGGTTTATAGCTATTATTGCTCTGAATACTTACAGTAATTATCAAGATCTATTGGTGGTTTTATATACTGTATTAGTTCCGACTGACAGTTATAATGAAACTTGAAATTATTCATAACTAGCGTGTACCCGGCCTGCGTTGCAGCCCGGCATTATACGACGTGAGATAATAAGGCGAACAAACCTCAAACTCAACCGTTTGCCGGCCCATCCACAATTCACATCCATGCATAAAACATAGTCTGTCTTCGTCTATTCCGGCTTCGGTGCTTCGGATCGATCGTTGAACGGGCCGGGGATCGGTTAGGTTGGTTCGTTCGTTCTCCCTACTCTAATTTATCAGTGTTTATCAATGTTTCTCTATAATATTATGCATGTATTATACATAAAAACCTTCCTCTTGAAACACTCTATCTATTAAAAAAAAACCGCTTCAAAATCCGTTGCGTAGTTTTAAAGATTTAAGCACATATAGGGACAGGACGGGCGATAGCGACTTTGTTTTATACTATGTTAAGATAATATTTGCTTGCTACGGTTCATAAACCATATACTCACTACTAAAAATTAGTACTTTAAGGGCTCTTTCACACGGGCGTTTTTTAACCGATCGGCAAATTGGCCGACGAAATTCTAACTTGGACGGCAGCCGATCGGTCATTTTGCCGTCGCCGCTCTCGTCTGAAAGCATCAATCTAACCCTATAGAATTAAAATTTTTGTCGGCAAATTCACCGATCGGCAGATTTAACGATCGGTTAAAAAACGCCCGTGTGGAAGAGCACTAAAGGAGAGAAAGCGCTTTAGTGGGAACAAAATGCGTCACTTTAAGAAGATACACTTTATTTCTTAACAAAAGGCTGCATTAAAAGTAGTTCATTATTTAACAAGACTGTGCTGCTAACGGAACTAATTTGATTACTATCAATAAAAACACTGTTCTAGCAAATATGGAATTGATATAATACTAATGCGGGTATGATACACTAGCAATTTATTTAATATCGATTAATACAAAATAAGCTATCAATACAAACTATGTCTTAGCAAACCTGTTGTATTCGATCATTTTCTTAAGTGTATGAGTGCATGAAGTAGTTTAGACACCGAAAAAAACAAGAACAGAAATAATAATTTACTACTAGGTACACAAAAAAACCTAAATATTCATATGAATATATGCGAACAATGGGACAAACTACGACAATCGTAGTTCCAAATTCGGACAAGCAATTTGAATTGGCCACACCGGCATATTAATGAAAACCGCCTGCAGATAATTTGCGTCGGTGAGATTGCACATTAGAGAGCCAAAATTCGTATCTAAATGGGAACAATGCCCGTGCAGAAATTTGATGAATAGATGGGCAACTGAATGAGCTAGTCCGTAAAGCAAAGATACGCTCTTGCGGAATTTATTTGAAATAAATTTAAATTCTTGTTTTTGAGGTAAACATCACCGATATCGAGCAATCCAAAATTTATTTATTTATTTATTTATTTATTACAAATATGGATACAACAGACACTGAGTCCCATGTAGCATCCACGTTGTGGTATTAGCTAGTGGGAATTAATAATAATTAAATTAAGTAAGTTTATTAATTTATGTTTACATAAAAATTATAACAATTTTTTTTTATATCTAATTATAGACATATCGAACATTTCCATGCCTAAAGACAGTCTATTGTAGGCGCGAGTCGCTCTACAGAGAGGAGAATTCTTTCCAGAATTAGTATTTCTAAGCGGAATATTAAAACTATTATGAAGCCCTAAGTCCCTAATCGGTACATTAAAGCTTAACTTTGATCTGAGTGTTGATGAATCAACATGACAGTTCACCAATTTGTAAATCATAATAAGATCGGAAACCATCCTTCTTTCAGTAAGTGTCATTATTGAATTTTTTTCATAATAGGTTTATAATTGCTATTGACTATAGCTATGACTGTCTTACGTGATAAGAATCGTAAAAATGTATTTTGAATACTTTCCAGCCTTCGCTGGTAAACCACCTACTGAGGGTTCCAAACAACTGATGCAAAATTAAGTTTACTAAACATAAATGCTTAATACAAGTTTAGAACTGTTGGAGGATTATTAAAATTTAAACTGTTTCTTATAATAAATCCTAAAAATCGATTACACTAATTGACAACCTGTTCGACGTGAGAGCTAAATATTAACTTACTGTCCATTATAACACCTAAATCACGTATTTCATTAACCGATTTAATATCACTATTATTAATAGTATACAGGGTATTCCCTACTCGATGGTACATTAGAAGTATCTGGAGAACGAAAAGAAAAATAATTTTGAAATTTTCGGCCATAGGAGACTGTGCTCTAGCTTTTAAAAATAATTTCGCGGTTGCAGTGTTGCCAGATCTATTGACTACTGACATCAACTTTGGAATTTTAAATGAGACACCCTGTATATTTTTACATTTTTAAATTCCACATAAAATTATAATTATTTTTTATTAAATGCATTATTAGTCTATACTTCATAGTTTCCGAGATATTGACTCTCGAAAAGTGACATTTTTGAACTTTGACAGCTTCTAACTTTCTAACAGTACGTCCTAGAGCAAAACGGCTTACATGTCCCTATCTTCAATTTTTATTATCTTCCCAAAAAAATCAACTTCCGGTCAAACCGGATGTAACTCGAAAGCAGGAAATGTAGTTGTTCCGGTTTAACCGGAAGTTGTTTTTTTTGGGAAGATAATAAAAATTGAAGATAGAGGCATGTAAGCCGTTTTGCTCTAGGACGTACTGTTAGAAAGTTAGAAGCTGTCAAAGTTCAAAAATGTCACTTTTCGAGAGTCAATATCTCGGAAACTATGAAGTATAGACTAATAATGCATTTAATAAAAAATAATTATAATTTTATGTGGAATATAAAAATGTAAAAATATACAGGATGTCTCATTTAAAATTCCAAAGTTGATGTCAGTAATCAATAGATCTGGCAACACTGCAACCGCGAAACTATTTTTAAAAGCTAGAGCGCAGTCTCCTATGGCCGTAGTGAAAATTTCAAAATTATTTTTCTTTTCGTTCTCCAGATACTTCCAATGTACCATCGAGTAGGGAATACCCTGTATAACGAAAATTAATTGATGTAAATTGATGTAATTAATAAGTTATAATTTCTTAAAAAAAAAATGTTCAAAGTAAATTTTCCAACATTTCTATTATACGTACATACATACTGTGTTTTATCACGGTTATCGAAAACTTTAATGAACGCTATTTAAATCAGCTTATACCCTATATACACCAATTTAAAAAAAAACTGCAGCACACTTTGGTCCGAGCTACGAGTCTAATAGGCCTCAGCTACGCAATAAAATCATTTTAAAATTAAAATTAACGTGGGTTTGAATTGCATGAATGCAAATTGTAAAAGGAACCCCAGAATAACATTTGCATGTGAAAAAATTGCCAGTTAATTTTATTTAGCGAGTGGCCGTATGCGTCTATTTTTTATACAAAAAAATAATCATTGACGCCGGAACTATACGGTATAGTGCATCGCCTGGCCATGGGAAATCCAGTATAAATTTTGCTCCCCTCAAATATTGGCTCTCCTATTAACTTTACACAAAAATTGTATTAGACTTTTTTTGAAGGTTTTTGTATAGTGACCTCGCACACCCAATTTGCTGCCTAATAAGCCAATTAAAAGTTATTTGGAAAAAACTCAACTGTTTTGTTTGTTTTTTATTTTAGATTTGATGAGGTAAGTTTAATAGTTGACTTGCTTGCTTGCTTTTCGAACACGACGGCGAATCATTTTAAAACAAATTTTAGAAACGAAACAAATGAATTAAAAACGATTTTCTAACCTCAAAATTTGATAGATTTGCGGCCACTAAAAACACCAGAAATCACTAACTTTTTCCCCAACTTGGACAGAAGATTGGAACAAGACAAGTTCCAATTTCATGTCAATAAATTTTAGCAAATGTATGCAAATTTTAGCTGTTTACGCGTGAAAAGAATTACTTTCCATGCTTTCAGTATGGCTGTGGTAAATCTGAGTTCTAATTAGAATTTTATTGAAATAGTAAACGGCTTTTATTTACAACCATACATGTAATGTTGACATTACAACATTTTTAAAAGTTTGGAAGGGTCACATTACCTACGTCTACTTCCCTCTTCCACTTCCCTCGCCCACTTCCCTCACCCATTTCCCTCACTCATTTCCCTCATTCTTGTTATATTTCTTGCATATTTTTGTTTGGCGTCAAAACAATAAATGTCATATTTTGACCTTTTTACTACATTTTTTGAAAAATCAAATATTATCTAATTTTCAATTAACGGTGTGGTTGTAAATAAAATAGTATACAAACCTCAGAGAAAAGTTTTCATTACTGTCACGAGATTAAAGTTAACCTCGACGCTTCGCGTCTTGGATAACTAACTAATCTCTCGACAGTAATAAAACACTTTCCTCTTCGGTATGTAATATACTAAAACATCATATCTTAAAGGTCTGTATAGTAGATTCTGTAACGAGGTTGGAATGAAAATTCGATTCGAGTGGAAGATTCCGAACGCGAGCGTAGCGAGCGTGAGGAACCACGAGTGTCGAATTTTCATTCTAACCGAGTAGCAGACTATATTTTCTCCACGACCATCCAGTTCCATATCTGATTCATCCGATTTTTCACTCATTTTTTGACTTGCACTAAAATTTGTCTGAAAATAATTATTACAACGCGGCCATTTTTATCTGACACTGACAGTTTCGAAATTCATGGCAACCTATGTCGTTTATATCCATTACAGAATATTCATTCCGTATCTTGTTATGGGATGAAAATACACGCAAAACGCATAAGAAGCAAGTGTTTCAGAATAAATACCAACTCAAGAGCGAGAATTTTTACATTATATTATCAAAAATGATTTTGGAATTATTGCATTCAGTAATGGTCGTGGAGAAATGTAATTTTAATATTTAATCCAAGAAACAACTGTTAGGTCTGCAATGGTAAAGAAATAATAATTTGAAATACTGATGATAACAACAAACCGGTAAAATTTAAAAAATATTTAAATTGTTTTAAATTTCTGTCCCGTCCACGGTATTTAAAATTCCAGGTCCGTATTTTAACAATTTTACTTGCCGGTCCTAACTAAAGAAGGAAACATCAAATTTTGAAACTAATAACGCCATCTTGTAGAACATAAAAAACGGCAATAAAAAAGTGTTTTGGTTTTCTTTCTAAGCCATAAATTAAGGCCCAAAGAGTTAAAAACCAATGGATGAGATCTGAAAAAATTGGACGCCATTGAAAAGAATCACTGTCCCCGAACTGAAAAAGCCGAATAATCAAATAGAAAATCTGTTAATTCAAACCAATTAAAATTTCGTTCAAACTAGGTTTAAATCTAAAATCTGAAAAAGACATTTTTAAATTAATCGCAGTGTTCGCGATTGCTTTTTTTTCTTTTGTTTTATACAAATAGAACCAAATTCCGGACTTCTTTTGTCTGTCGAAAGTAATAATGAAAATTTAAGTTTACTTTAATGATTTAAGAAATTTGATTGGGTATTTAGGAAGGAGGTTCAAATCTTTTATTATGTTTTTTTTGCCGAAAGAATTATAATTTAATAAATTTTCTAAAGGTTAAATCTGTCTATACAGTTGTTAATGTTTTTAGACTTATTTATCTAGTCAAAAGGTTATTTTCATTTGTTTGTATTTTTATTGCAATAAAAGTACTTTGTACCATAGTATTTATTACATAAGAATGTAATGGCCGCCGTTATCATATGTCAAACATATTTGCCAACCATTTATTTAAAAATCCTTAAATCAGAATACACCTCGTTGACACAGATAATCGTTGAATTGATCTACAGTATGAGTTTGTAACTTGGAATAAATTCAGTAAAGCAAGTGCAATTTTTTTCTGGAAAAATGCTCTTAACTTTGTAGCTAATATACGGAACATTTTATGTGGTATTTCCATATATCAGGCAATAGAGGATTTTAACTATAAAACATCGACGAATAATTTTTCAGTATTTACCAGATAAGTCCAGAGAAACGATATTGTCTGAGAAATCAAAAGTTTCAAGAGTACTGGTTTATGAAATTGGAATATTGAGAGCAAGTAAACCGCTTTGTATTAAGTTAATAAAGAATACAGGGTGTCCGGGAAAATGTAGGAAATATCCCGTATATGAAAAAAACACGTGAAAAGAATACTACAAGTTCATATAAACTTCTTTCTTTTTTTACGCCCTGTATGATAAAAACTTTGGAGAACGTTTTTTACATACCTTTACCTATTGACTAAAAATTAAGTACTCTTCATTCATGTCACTAATCCTAACCGTTTTTGGAAAAACGTAATTTTTAACACATTTACATCATGTATATTTAGCGTATTTTAATAAACGATACATCTTTGTTCCTATAAATTATAAATGTTCACTTTTAACCGCTTAATATTAATACATGATCGCAATAAAATGACATTTTTTCGAAAACGGTTAGGATTAGCGACATGAATGAAGAGTACTTAATTTTTAGCCAATAGTTAAAGGTATGTAAAAAACGTTGTCCAAAGTTTTTATCATACATACATATATAAAAAAAATGGACACATTAGTGTCACAGCTAGTCCGTCCCTGCAGGGTCTTACCTGGTATACATCATATGAAAAAAAAATTTTAATATACCTGTTGGTTTAATAATTATGTGTCAAAAACTTAATTCCATGGGAGCTCTTTCGGAGCCCATATCTCCGAAGAGAAGGCCGATACGAAAGAAGTTTATATGAACTTGTAGTTTTCTTTTCACGTGTTTTTTTCATATCCGGGAGATTTCCCACATTTTCCCGGACACCATGTATACGTAAGAAATAAGTGGAAAACGTTTTTTAAATAATTGAGGACCATTGTATAAAAGTTATTGGATGTATGAAAAACTCTTTTAAAAAGTACCTTCTTTCATTTTGCTGTCGAAGAAAAAGAACTTCCTTATAATTTTTTACATGTGTTCCGACTAAATACGTTGTAATTACCTCGTTATTCTAGCTAGAGTATACCACTTGTAATTTATTGTTCAAATATAACTTTTGTTTGCATTTAACCGAAGCGAATACTCCAACGAAATTCGTCATAACTCTAACACGAAGAAGACAATTATTAGATCAATAAGCAATTTAGTTTTCTCGCGTGCATAAGCATTGCCAAATTACCATCTTACACCCTAATTACCGCACCGCGCACCTCTACACCATTTTAACAATTACCGATATCGTGGAGTACGGGAAAAACTGGCATGACGGCTTACACCAGTCGTAAATCATTTGTAAGATTGCTTATGCCATTTCTTTATGGAAACTTTTTAAACTACTGCGGATTTTTACAATATGCTTTTTCAATTGGCTCCAATTTGCTTGCGGTAAATAGATATTGTTGTTTTTATAACTTACAAGTTCCCAATTCTTTCCAAATCTTTGTCAGTTTTCTGAGGTCGTTTCGCCAAACCGCCCAGTTACTGTAATTCTGTTTGTCAAATCTTTCTATCTACCATACATCAACAATTTAAAAAAAATCTATACAATTTAAATCAGGATATCTTGGGGTCCATGCACCGGTTGTATTGTTAATTTAAACACTCCCACAAAAGAAAATAAAACCCTGTATACTGCATCCGACAATTTCGACGTTTTCTTCAAGAGATTCCAGAAACTAATAAGTCTACCAAATTGGAAATTTGTGTGTGAGAAATACAAGAAAAAACGTGGATTCATTCATGAACTCGCGATGATCCTAATGGACGTTAGCATTTTGGGCCTTGTCGGCTAGTTGTGATAAAGTTAATGTGATTTATATCTTTGCTCGATCATTGTTGGGTGAAGCGTGGCGGTGCAAAAGCTTCAAGCAGATTATAATATAATGCACTTGTAATCTTACCGGCTTGCCAGGCCCATTATTCGACACTGTCGGTATTATTCCTTCGCCGAAAATAACCTCGTCACTTGTCACAGCATAATTAGATATCACTGATTAAAAATAGCTTCCAGATGCTATGATTTTGCTCCTCAGTTTAAATTGCTTACTACTACTTACTGCCACCGCACGAATTAATTAACCGAGTCTAATCTTTACGTCCTTGCCTAAATACGCCTAAGCCACTCAAAACAGTAACATGTTTTTTTGGCCCAAATTCAACGTCTGCATAAAACATTCCTCATCTTCTGTCAAGTAAACGCTTCAGTTTGATATTACTGATATTAGCAACATTCAGACTCTGAATCCATAATAGACATACGTTTAATTATGCAGCTTATTCTAGTAGACAAATTAAGAGCCTTAATTAATTTTGGAGCACTGCTGCCGAGCGAAATTGATTATTACTGGGGAAAATTAGAACAGTGTTTCGTGCGTGTATTAAGATTGTGACTGTATGTCAAGAGATGTTATTCCTCAATGAGCTCTAATAAGAGCTAGAAAACCTTATTAATTGCGTGAAATTCTGAAGTAGTCTAAGCCTTAAGGCAATGCTTTATATCTGGAAGTAAAAAGTAATATTCTAGAGTCCTCTGTTTACAGGGTAATCGCATCAAACAAAGTTATACTAGTTATACAGTAATAATATTACTTGAACCCCTAGTAGACACACAAGAATAACAGTAAACAAATGTACTTCTTTTTTATATGTTTATACGTTACGGAAATGGAAAAATATATATGAATAGGTATGTGTTTACTTCGAGGGATGTTGTGTTATCGAAAAGAGTAATTTTTCCATTTGTTTTCTTTTCTTTATCGTTCAAATTTAAAACAGTAATGGTTTATTATTTTATTTTAGACGCTTCATCTACAGTGTCGCCAGTAAAGTCCGCATCATATGTGATTTTTTTTTATAAATAGCTTTATTCAAAATTTGACTTTGGCATCAAGTTCTGCTTCGATCGACATAAAAATTAGGCAAAAAAAATAGTAGTCACGTAATTCGCATTATCTGTCAAATTTTAATTTTTTCCAAAAAATAATTCAAAAGTGCGGTTGTTTCTAAACATATCGAAAAAGTTATAAGAAAAAGTTTTTTTAAATGTAGTTTCTAGTCCACATGCAAAATGTCAGCTGCATAAGATAATTTTGATTTTTTACCTATATTTTGTAAATTGCACCACTTTTGCAAAATAAGACTCAACGCAACCTACATAAAACTTCTTAGTTTTGACAATGCTTTATTTCAGATACATTTTCTTTAAAGTAGCGCCATATTAAATGTGTGTTTTTCTACAAAATCAAAATTGGGCTATTAAAATTTGGTCGCATGTGATGCAAAGTTTATTTGTTTTAGACCCTGTATAAGGTAACTTCATAAAATAAATATTTTTGAAAACGTAGTTTGTGTCTGAAAGTAGTACACCGTAATATTAAGACAAAAAAGAACACAGTGTCATCAGTAAAGTGTTCATTAAGTGGAAAATAAATTTTAGTGGTGGGTAAAAAATCTAAATTATCTTATGCAGCTGAAATTTTGCGTGTGGGCTAAAAACAGCATTTGAAAAACTTTTTCTAATAACTTTTTTCGATATTTTCAGAAATAACCCCATTGTTGAATTATTTTTTGGAAAAAATCAAAATTTGACAGATAATGGGAATCACGTGACTACTATTTTTTTGCTTAATTTTTAGCTCGATCGAAGCAAAACTTGATGCCAAAGTCAAATTTCGAATAAAGCTATTAATGAAAAAAAATCCCATATGATGCGGACTTTACTGGTCACACTGTATAAAAATGATTTCTTCAAAAACAATTTTAAAGCATGATAGCTCAAAGAAGTTACAGTAATTTAGATGCAGTAATTATAATAATAAACTAGTTTAATAATGAGTATAATGACTTTAACTATTCAAAAAATAGCTAAAGCATTTGCCCTTTAAGTTCATTCCAATTTAAATAAAAGCCCTCTGCAATATCGACATTTTTAAACGAGCAACCTAGGGCGATTTTGTCTTATCGCGGACAAATGTTTACCTCTAAAAGTTCCATTTAAATAAAAACCTACCTTTTGGTTTAAATCACAACCCGTTCTTATCTCAGTTATCTATTACA
The DNA here is from genome assembly GCA_963969555.1 of Polydrusus pterygomalis. NCBI lineage: Eukaryota > Metazoa > Arthropoda > Insecta > Coleoptera > Curculionidae > Polydrusus > Polydrusus pterygomalis. Next base: position 40,844,501 of record OZ018381.1, on the reverse strand, counting down.
GAAAGTGAAAACAATCGAGAGATGGACGAATATTTTTGTAGTTTGAGACTATATTTTATTTTTATTATTATAAATTGATTAGAACTGGGACATCGTAGGTTAGTTTTATGGATTTTACAAGAACATGGTCATCACTGGTTAGTATAATATTATGTCCGGTTATACAAATATTATTTTAAACAAGAATTAGCTAACCAGCAACGATAACTATAATATAAATGACATTTGCAGAAATGGTTTCTCACAATCCGAGTGGCCTGGATAGCTCAATTCTTGATTTACTAATCAGGCATTTTTGATTGTGAGTAAGTATTGTTTGTCAATGTCATTTATGTCGCAGTCAAAGTTATCTGGTTAGTTAATATTGTTAATAACCTTGCACAAAACCGAATAAACCCATATATATATATATATATTATATTATAGGTTCGGGTGTTATGTTCATCGGGTAATATTGAGGTGGAAGAAGAAGTGAAAGAAACCTTTAGTATGCATAGTACCCTGCGAGCAAAAATTATTTGCATCAAAGAGGGCCTTGCATTTAAGGATGTAATGCTTAGCCGTAGAGCTTAATACCTGTTGGGTGTCAGTAACTATCTGAATTAACAATCAATCAGTTATTTCGTCATATTTGACAGTCGTTACAAGTAATTTGATGCATCGCTAATTTTTCCAACTTCTTGAACAATTTACACAATGGGCTTTACGGAACAGCACAAAACATTTATGGTTGAAGCGTATTTTCGAAACGGGGTTAGAGTAAATGGTGAGTGGCAATATAATTCGGGTTTGTGCATGTACGATTTTCACAAACATTTTCCTAATGTTGCTTTTATTGCTGGGTCTTTTTATCATTGCCTGAAAAGAACCGTGGCTGTGTTTAGGGAAACAGGTTCTATACAACACAAAAAAGGAGCAGGAAGACCATCTGTAAGAACAGAACAACTTGTTGCAAACGTTAGTGAAATAATGCAAAACACGCCAACGTTAGTGAAATAATGCAAAACACGCCAACAAATTGTATAAGACGCCTGTCCCAAGAAGTGGGAAGATCTTATGGAATATGCAGGACTATTCTTAAAGAGAAGCTAAATTTATTTCCTTATAAAGTGCAAGTATTCCAAGCAGCAGATTTTGAAAGACGCAGGAATTACAATTTCAGTAATGTAATGTAAATGTAACTTTATATACTTACTTCGTTAATTTTGTATTTGTCTACTTATTTTATTATTCATTAGTTTGGCATATCATGTCATAATATGAATTTGACAAAATTTTAACCTAGATTTGGTTATATATCGTCTCCATATCATTGTGATCTAAACCAGACCCTATACGGTTTTTAATCCAAGCCCTCTTTGAAGCAAATAATTTTTGCTCGCACGGTACAATATGTTAATGTTTGAATAAAAGATAAATAACATTAACACTGTAGGTTATTTTTAACTCAAAATTTGATTTACTTAGAAACTTTGTTTTTCGGTTGTGATGGAACAACCTTTTCTTGCAAAGCCTCTTCCTGCAAAGCCTCTTCTTGCAAAGCCTCTTCTTGCAAAACCTCTTCGTTGTTGGAATTCAACAATTTCATTTTCATTGCTACTGGATTCGACTGGACTACTGCTTGATCAAGAAATAATAAGTAGTCTCCTTCTTTAGTTCATGTTTTCTTAGTCTCTTCTTATTCATTAATTGTATTGTTCTTGAACACTTCGCTGCAGTCGCTCAGATTGTTTTTCAGATCTTTCCATAACAGCTTGTTCTTGAGGAGCAAGGGTGTTAATCAATCCCATGGATATAGCCAGGTCGATCTTTTTTTTTTGTTTAACCCATTAACGCCCAGAATTGTTTTTTGTTAGTTATTTTAGATATTTTTACTTTTCTGAGTTAATATGAGTAGGAATTCACCAAAAAAAAAAATTACAAAATATATTACGTCAGTTTTTAAGAAAATTACTGCTACCATATGGTATCACTGGGCGCATAGGATACTATAAAATACAAGTATTTACAATTTTAAAATACATATTTATTTATGGACTTGTTAAAATTAAATTTTTACATTGTGTGATAATTAGCAAAACAGACTACACAAAGACCTATATCACACTTAGAACACATTGTTCTACCAAAACTCTTGCAGCCAGTTCCTGCGCAACAGTGTCTATTACATGGCGTAACGTAATGATGCATCCATCATATCAAATACCTGGCAGAAGTGTGCGTGAAACCGATGCTTTTGCAGGACCTGCTGATTTTGCTAAGTATACTTGGATCAACTCCCTTCTAAACTCTATGTTGGAGGTTTCGTTGTAATTCTTCCTATACAGAAACCATGCATTGTTTACTGCTGCATCGATAATCCAGGTAAAGATTGGCCAGTACCACTTTTTTTGCTGCGTACAACAATTCTATAATTGGCAATGCATTCATCCATTAGGTCAATTTCTCCAATATTACTATTGTATTGAGCAATACAATAAGGGCGATTAACCGTTACATTTTTTTTTTCTTTTTGGGAGTATCGCTTTACTGTTCCCATTGGGGAAACTCCTGTATTTACAGACGTCATTGTCACAACAACGTCAGCGGAATCTTCATCGGTATCGACATTGGGATCAGGGGGTTCGATAAATTTTTCGTCTATTTGATTTTCTGCATCGTCATTAGCGTATGCCATGTCTAAAGCTTCAGACAACGAAAATCCATGCCTGTCAAAAAAAAAAAATATAGTGAAACCGCCCAGTGATACCATATGGTATCAGTATGTTTTGCGCCCATTTTGTAAAGTCAGGGGAATTTTGAAAAATAAGATATACGTTATAGAGGGCTTTATATATGTATATTACTTAGTCAATATCAACACTTGTATTCAAAAAAAAAGATATTATCACTGAAAAACTATACTTACTTCAAGCGAATGTCCATATTTTTCTATTGACGTAAAATGAACGGTAAAATAACACGTGTTTTTTTGTTCACAAATCGAAAATGGTACTGAAAGATAATTAAAACACAACTGAAGATGCTTTCCGCAACTAACGCACTAGTCAGAATTATTATCCCACTACCACCCACAAAATGACCGATGTCTTAGTAACGGCTAATTTAGCGATACCAAACGTATCACTGGGCGTTAATGGGTTAATGAATAACTCTTGGTCTTTATCTATTTTCAACTACTTGTAGTGCTCTCCACTCTACAAGCAGGTTCTCAAGCTTCCCGATACGATGGGCGTCGCTACGATTCGGTGCACGAGACTTTTTTCCAAAAGATAGAAAGAAACATTTTAATGTTTAACTTGGCCCTATCACGAAAACATAGCTTTAGTTGAGGCATGTTGTTAAATAGTAGACATACGCCTTTAGTCCGTGTAATATACATCTTGATTAATGTTTAGTTAAGGATTAAAAGGACCAAACATTATCCTAAATTATCTTTTATCATTAAAATTTAAAGGAATTTAGAACCTAATAACCTAAATCCCGTAAATACAATTAGTTCTGTTGTCCCCGTTTCTTTGGGTTTAAACACAAACTAATTATCAAATATTCCCGCGGCTTTTAGCAAGTCAGAAAGACGCTTACCCATGTAATGCATTATCCCTTTGAGACGTTTTACTCCCGAGAATCTACATTTGAGAAATCCTTTAGGATAAATCGCAATAGGAAGTAGTAGCGGGGAAGTATGTTTTCTTTATACAAATTTTCTTGCTGGCTTCTGGTTGTCAAGTTGCATTTTAAGGAAAATTGATTATATTTTGTGGCATGGCTGATTTAATGAGAGTGTACTTTTGTAACCTATAAATATTTAAAATAAGCATACAAGTCACATACTATAAATGTGAATTGAAAACTATTTATACTACATGTAAGAAAGCAATAATTTTGTTTTGTTGGATTTTTTTCTCTTCGTTCGCTGCCAGAGCCAATTCTGAGGGGATCCACGAGTTAACACGAGTTCCGAACTATGATCCACAGTCATTAGAAGCCCCTCCAAGGTTTATCAACACTTGGTTTCGCGTTTCCATTACCTAACGATTGGGGAGTGTGTTCCTTCTCCCCCACCCCACGAGATTCCCGATCCCATTCGGCCTGGTTATCGGCGTAAATGGGGTCTCAAATTTTCGCTCCAGGCTGGACACACGTCAAGACTTGTACCACAAAGATCCATTGTGCTTAAACCAGTTCACCGGCCGTGGAATAAGAACCCACAAAGTCTCATCCTAGTGTGATTGACGCGTTAACCACGCGTTGTGTTTAATAAAGTTACAAGTGTATATTATGTAATGCAACAAAGTTATAATATATAATATTTGTAATCATCTGTACAATCCTTTAGCCGATAATAATTATTGCTTATATAAACTATTGTTCAAAGTTCCTATAACATATTCAACACTAGCTATAATGCCTACTAATGGTTTATATTATTATATATTTTTTCATAAGAACTTGAAAGTGGGTATTGTAAAATTCTTCTCCTTTATCGCTTTGAAAATTTGTGTGTAGGATATTATTTGATGAAAAATATAATGTGGTCTAATATTGGCTCACTCGTTTATTTTAGACTAAGAGTATAAGTTAAGTTTTTTACAAATTCAATAATCCAAACTCATCAGCAAAAGTATAATAATTTCCATGCAAACTATCCAAAGTTATCTTTTAAATTCCTAAAATAAATAATACGGATGTGTAAAGTGGCCAAAAACCGACGAAAACAGTGACAAGTCTAAAGCTTCGAATCTGGGAGCCTTAAAAATTCTGCAGAACAGATATTTTGCCAAATATATTGATACCAACTGAACTTCCAGCACATTTGCTATTCATAAATTTGATAAAAATTCGACGGTGTCCAACATCTTATGGCCGAAGACCCCTGTATTCTCTGTACTAATTTAAATTAAATAGCTCAACTACAGTTCGCGGAACCTTAGTTTTTGTATCTGAAATGTTCACCACTAATCTTCAACGTTATTGATTGCCAAATGGTACACCTTTTCTCTGCGACAAGCACCAAACATATTGCATACCTTACATACCGCTTGACGATTTTGTCAGGAACTGTTCAATTTGGTCTCTCGTCAAAATCATAGGCTTTTTAGGTTCAACACAGCGACAGGTTTATAATATTTACTAATATCTATATTGCAATTTAATTTCAACATGGTTTTAATCATTAAGTAGTTCGAAATATGCGAGACATATATTTTTATTGTATTTTTGAGAAAGGCTTCTCAAATCACACCACAGCAGAAACTTTCCATAAGCAATTTTGTGCTATTCCTGGGACTTTATCGGCAACAACTCAAAGGTAGCTCTACTAGCTGCTTCATTTTTATTTTCATTATTAGATCATTTTCTCCCAGATCATCCGTTGAAAATCGCACAAATTCAAAAAAGAACGCTTTTTAATGTTAGTTAGTTATTGACAGTCCAATAGGTAACAATTTCTAAATGGGATAATTGTTCCTGCTACTAGTTTCAAAGGAAACAAAACCCACTTAACAAAAAAATTCTGAAATTAGAAATATGGAGCGATAACACAATGTTTATGAAAATTATATTTCCTGTACATTAAATAAATTTATTTGAATAGGAAATAAACGAAAAGCTTTAGTATAAACCAACAAATTGTAATGTAATTTGTAACAAAACTTCATTTAGTTGGAAATTTTCTGCAGTCACGGTATATAAAACCCTTTTTACCAAACAAACACTGAATCATATTAACTTCGTTTTCCTTTTCTGATCAACCCTAATAGTTTTATGTTATTTATTGTATTGCTCAGAAAGTTCTCGACACATATCGAAAAATATTACCTAATTTTTATTATATTGGAACGTTTTCCGCCGGAACGCTGATTAACGCCCTTTTCTATATTCCATACGCTTTCCACATGCTCCCTAAACTGCCCCATAACTTTTTTTTTGGTATTTTTATGACCATGGAAACAATTATAGGGGTTCTAAAAATTTAATTAAAGTTTCACGATTTGCATTGAAAAGAAATATGTCATTGTTACCTTAAGATTTACATACCTTATTTCTTTGTTCTTAGTTACATGGCAACCAACGTGTACATTATTGTTAGTTACAGAAAACTAGCTGTAAATAACTTGTAAAGGCTGATCCGTACCTATATGCATCTTCACCCTGCATTTTTAACCCTGCACTAAAATTGCATGCAATTTGGGATTCACATTTATGCATTTCAGCGTGAGTGAAAGTTACAGCGTTTTTTCCCCTTGAAATAGAACAAGACCCCATGCCATTTTGTCAAAATTCCCTAGAAATTTATGTTGGTGGAATTGATTATTAATAGAACTTCGCTCATTTGACAAAAAAATAAACAAGAAATCTGTCGGTTTTCAGTTTTAACTATATATGGTTTCAACCGCGTTTTTCTGCTGATTTTTGGGTTTGGGGACGCTTTAACTGGACCAAAGACTCCGTGATTGCACTTATAGAATTGTATCAAAGTTAACCGATTTTGCATTCTGTTAAATTGCACCAATATTAAAACAAAAAATTACCAACAACCAAATTTTAAATTTAAAAAATCATTAATGTGGACTTTGATGCATATGCATTAAAAAATCATAAAATCGGCTGTTGCGACCTATGATTCAAAAATGCAGTAAAAATGCATAGGTGCCAACAAAAAAATTTCGCAAGCAATTTTTCTCATATGCTGCACACTTTCTGGCGGTCACTGTATATTTTGAAATTATTATTTTACGGCACTTTTATTCGTACTCAAAACAAAACATTAATATTACCAGTATATACAGTAAAACGGGGCTACTTCGGACAGTGTGGGTAACTTGGGACATCGCGACATCAGGGTTAAAATAATTAAGTGGTGGGGAAACAGAGAATGCAAGCGCATTGTTTCTCTTCAGAAACGTGTCTTAACAGTTGCCTTTGTACGTTCCGACCGTTAGCAGCGTTTAGAGGTAGGTGTCTTGTCTCCACGTGTTATTTTATTATAAAGTCATTTTTGGAACTTTTTCAAAAGTGTTAAAAGTAACTGGCGCACAGCCGAAACTAGTAATGATAGGGGATAACTTTATTTTACTTTTTAGTAGCCCTATATGTTGTTAACATTTTGGAAAAATTTGAAATTTATAGTTGCTATGTTTTTTTTTAGAGAGGTGTAAGCAAAAAAAATCCAAATTTGAGGGGCAACTTCGGACATGGTTCGCATATACAGCAGAAGGCAGTTGGGGAGTCGCCTGTAGGAGCGGTTGGGTGAAAAGCAATGTCACTTCGAGGCACATCGGAATTTTATGGGATTCCCAAATTCACTATAAGTGATAAGATTGTTTTTATTGTTTACATGTTTGTTATTATTTTTGTAAGAAAATATTTTGTATTTTTATAAAATAAATATCATAATTATGTGATATGGTAAATATGAAAGCTTTTTTTAAAAATATTTCTAGCTTTTATGCTAACTTTTTTTAATACCTACCCACCTAATATATTTTTAAAAGGTAAATTAGTGTCCGAAGTAATTATTAAGCCATGTTTACTCCAATATTTTTCGGTTTAAAGAAGGTGTCCGAATTTGCCCCACCTTGTAGGGTAAATTCGGACACTTTTCAACCAAAAAAAAATATATATTAGAACAAAAAAAAACTTTTCCTTTTAGGAAGTACTCTAGCAAGGATGTATCCCACATAAAAAACATTAATTGCATCGCGAAAGTTTTTACTCTTAAAAAATGCAAAAAACTGTAAAATCTGGCCGAAGTAGCCCCGTTTTACGGTACCTAATAACATAAATAAAGTATTTTTCACTTTAATTCCGTTTCGCACTCCTTTCTACCCTATTTTTTTATATTCCTTCATGCCATGCAATATCTGCAACATCATCCCATAAACTGTCACATAACTTTTTTTTGAACTTTACTACCAAGAAAACAATTACAGCGACCCTAAAGGTTTAATTGAAATCCCAAGATTTGCGTGCGAAACTAAAATATCTTTTGATTTTTATTGTTTTGCGGAAACGGCCCATATATTGTAATATTTTATGTATTTTTTTTATTGGGTAATTTTATTTAAGACCCAAATAATTTATTAGGAAAATATGTATAGTAAAATCAAAACAATTTCCGTTGCACGTCATCAATCAACTGATAATTGAAAGTCGGTCAGGAAACATAAGAAAATTAAATTTGGGCAAAAAATATATAAATTTCATGCGATATTGAATGTAAAAGAAACTTAATGTATTCTTCTTTGATACTAAGCCGCTTAAAGGAAATGTTTTTTAAATTTAACCTTTTAAAAATTAATATAATTTGAATTTTTTGGGCTAACAGTTGGCAACACAAGTGTCAACGCATCGGTGATGCCAGTTTATTTCTTGGCGAATTTTGATTGACGTTTATTGTTTTTATTTCGTGTTTTCGTGAGTTTATTTAAGGCCTTTTTAACTAAAACTGCAAATCCTTTTACAGAATTTTGAACCGGAGACAAAAATCAAATGTAAATATTATATTTAATAGTAATGTACATGTTCATAATACTACATCGTGTTATAATATATACATACTTAGAAAACGAAAATTCAAAAATAAGGGCCTATGTAACCCAATCTGTCGGGTGGCCTATAATAAAATGAATAAATCTGCGTTTGTTTAGGTAAATTTGGCTTGTTTTTATTTTAAAAAAAATACTTTGCACTTCCCTTACTGGGGTATTTTGATTACAAACTGGCAACACTGCTGATACTCGAAGGTATGACGTGCAACGGAAATTGTTTTAATTTTACTATAGTGAAGAGGTTTAAATTATTTAAGAATATTTTAATTTGACAATTTGGTATAACTATGTTTTTTAGAACGTCGGCGAAACCCCTATCTAATATCTATAATATTAAACACTAAGAAAAATGCCTTCTATTCCTTATTAGAATTCACATACTCTTTATACAACTGTTTAATCTTAATCTTAATCTTAACATAGTATAAAACAAAGTCGCTGTCGCGTCTGTCCCCAGCTATATGTGCCCTAATCTTTAAAACTACGCAACGAATTTTAAAGCCGTTTTTTTTTTAAATAGATAAAGTGATTCAAGAGGAAGGTTTTTATGTATAATACATGCATAATATTGTAGAGAAACACTGACAAATTTAGAGGTTTGTTCGGGTTTGCATTTATAAATCTTGACGTGATGGTGAACTCGCCTTATTATTATCTCAGAGGCGTATAATGCCTGGCATTTCAACGCAGGCCGGGTACAGGCTAGTACTATATAAACAGCAACGCGCTTTCCTACTGTAAGACAGCGAAAATTGTTAGACCGTTGTGTAGTGATAATATCAAGGTAATTTAGCTAATAGGAAATAAAAGTTAATGCTACCATAGAATGGTTTATAGCCATTATTGCTCCGAATTCTTACAACCAAGTTCTATTGGAGGTGTAATCTGGTTTTATATACCGTATTAGTTCAGACTGGCAGTTGTAATGAAACTTGACATTAATTATAATAATATTTGCTTGCTACGATTAATAAAGCATATATTTACCACTAAAAATTAATGAGTACTGTAGTTCTCAAAAATTTAAAAAGCTTCTAGTGTGATATTGTTCTTGTCGTTTAACATTGCCTATGATTATCTCTTAGGCAACATGGTTTACTGAGTTGGTAAAATTCGTCCATAGATTATAAAGTCCAATACTAATAGGTTGTGCGAAATAAGAATCTTCTATTGCTGTATCTGACATGCAAAGTTTAAAAAAACTTAAATACGAAGTAAAAATTAATTCATTGAAACAGGTATTGGTACGATCAATAAAATTCAAACTCAGACAGCACAGCTACACGACTCTGAACAAAGATGTGACCTGCGCAAAAAATACGTTAAAACTAATACTACCCCTACCAAAGTCTTGGTCAATTCGTTTTTGGGGACGCTGTTCTGTTTTTTTAATTGTAGAGAAAGCGCTTTACTAGAAACAAAATGCGTCGCATTGAGAAGATATAATTTATTACTTAACAAAATTGCTGTGTATTAAAAGTGGTTCATTATTCAACAAGACTGTGCTGCTAATGGAACTGATTACTATCAATAGAAACACTTTTCTAGAAAATCTGTAATTGATATAACACTAAAGCGGGTTTGATACACTAGCAATTTATTTAATATTGGTTTATAGAAAATAAGCTATTATTACGAACTATGTCTTAGCAAACCTATTGTATTAGATCCTTTTCCTCAGTGTAGTAATTAATTTACAAAACAACAGTTTACTTATTCTTATACTTGTCACTTTAAACTAGGAAGTGTCAAATTAAACAAAATCTGAGATTATATTTATCAAATATGCACATAGTAACATGCTAAATTTAATAAGGATTTAAAAGCTACTAATACCTAAATAATGGAAAAACATAGTGTAATTATTATTATTATTACTTCCAAAACTTAACAAAAGTTCGTAACACGTCATATTAGTAAAAGCATTAACTTGTCTGCTTAACAAAAAAATTCTAAAGACGTTGTTTTCATGGAAAAAGTTTATCAAAGATTTGTGCTTTTTTTGTTCTAATTGTTATAAACTTAAATTTTGAAGAGCTGGTTCTTAAAAGGATTTCTTTTGACACGGGTTGTATTAGGTACTCTTTTAATTAACAATTTAATCTATATTAAGCGTACGTGTCAGAGAAGATATATATTCATTTAATTAATCGAATTTCTACTCAAAAAGGGCGGAGCAAAACAATTTTGTCATGACACTTTTAACGTTTAATGCGGAGGAAATTTGTAACCCCTTGTGTATTTGATTTGAAAATGTAAATAATACATTCGCTACTTTTCTTGTTGGAAATATTTTATTGTAAAAAATTAAAATTAAAATTATCATGTTTGTGCATTGTAGGTACAGGGCATAGGCGTAGTTAGGGGGGTACTTGGGGGTGCTAAGCACCCCCGAAATCTAAATTAGCACCCCCAAAAAAAATTTACAATATATAGGCTAATTTTAGAATTAACCTATTTTTATAATATACATTATATAATGTATATTATGTAATGAATTTTTCATATTAATATTTGAAGCATTCGAATTCTGGTACAAATTCAAGTATATTTAGGTAGTTGCGGATTCTGTTAAAACTGTCTCTCCGTGTACCATGTTGTTCACGCCCAGTTTACTTGTCAGAGCGGGTCTATGATCATAAAAATCTCGTAAAATACGAGAGCGGCATAATAGCTTGTGTATGTCATATTCTGCAATTTTATTCCTCATTAATTTGATAATTTAAATTTAACCAGTCGTAGTCGTTCAAATTCCCGGAAATTTTTAGCCGGTATTTTGACTATTTTTTTTGTTTATTAAGGTTTAATATGGTTTTATTAAATTTAGTTAAAGTTTAAAGTTAAATAAACACGAAAAAACAATGAGTGCGTCGTCGGATATAAAATACACCGTGGAATTTTTGTAAAAAATATTTTAGCAAGTTACCGTTGGAGGAGAAAGTGATTGTCAAGAACATTGAAAGACCTAAACCTGCTATTAACATCACATTAAAATATTTACTAAAAATTATTGTATATTATGTATAAGTATACGAGAAACAAGGGTTTGTTAATTAGTTGTTTTTAAACACTGAAAACACTTTTTGTCTTGATTTCAGTTATATTGTTTCTTAAGGACTAAAGAATGTATTATTATAACAATGAATAGCTTGTTATTTTTTTCTGTCACACTCAAAACTCCTCGGTTTAAAGTATATTTGCAAACTAGCTTTCAAAGAAAGTTACTGACTAACAATTGAATACTGATATAAATGAAACATCTTTAATAAAAAAAACTTAAAGAATTGAAGAAGAAATATCTGACAACCCTGGTTGTGAGGTCGGTCTCTTTGAGACTGTTTACCGCCGTATGGAATGATTGGAATGTCCTCAAACTGAGTTTGGATAAATTATACGATCAATAAAATTCAAATTCAGACAGGACAGCTAGAAGACTCCGGACGATGTGACCCGCGCAACAAATACGTTAAAACTAATACTACGGAGCGCGGCGATTGCCGATCGCTACGAACCCCCACTAACGTCGTGGTGGATTATAGGTTCTAACGCATACAATTCGTTTTTGGGGACGCTGTTCTGCTTTCTGAATTGTGGAAAAAGCGGTTTACCGGAAACAAAATGCGTCGCATTGAGAAGATACAATTTATTTCTTGACGAAATTGCTGTATTAAAAGTAGTTCATTATTCAACAAGACTGTTATGCGGGTATGATACACTAGCAATTTATTTAATATGGGTTAATAAAAAATAAGCTATTAATACAAACTATGTCTTAGCAAACCTGTTGTATTAGATCATTTTCTTTAGTGTATAAGTAAGTGTTGTAAATTCTTATTATATTTTGTCTTCATATTATTATAATTCTATATTATAAACAGGAATTAAAAATAATCCTTCCTCATGCCATCCTGCCCGTGAAATTTGGAAAACAAATTAATGGGTTAACTTTAATTTAGTGAAGGTAAGCCACTTACGGTCTTTTTGTACCCTTTTTCACTAACCCTTAAATTTATAAGGGAAACCTAATTCAGTTAATCCATCGCCTCAATATGTCAAAAACTAACGATAATTTACTTTTAAAAACATGGGTCGTATTTTGATAATAATTAACATCAAATTAGTTAGGTACATTAAACAAAATTATAAAAACAAAAAGTAAATTTGGTACGACAACATTTAAATTAGCAAAACATGGATAAAGCCCTGGATAAAGCCAATGGCAAGGAATGCCTTGGCAAAAAAAAAGGTTTGCTAGGCTGTACGTAAAAAATTTTTATTGATTAAGTAAACGCAAAGCATTTTTTATTTTATTTTCCAAGCAAGGTTTGTTCTAATCGTATTTCATTGCATTGTATGTCCTAGACTTGCAAAGTCAAAAACGGACATTAAAATGATCTTATTCCTTTCAAAAGTGTACGAGAAATGCATAAATTTCCACCATTTAGTTACTTAAAAACCACTTTAAATAACTTTTTTTTTAAATATTTATTTTTGGTTGTAATCGGATGAATGGTATATGTACAGAAATGTATACGGGACAAAGAAACACACAAACAAACACTCATTTATATATTATAGAAGACAATGTCTTATAATTTGTTTCATTATTTTCTAATTTTTTTTTTTTTGGAAATTTAACTGTAATGTAAAGATTCATAGTAATATATATTTATTAAATAAAACCTATTAATAGCTTTATGCGTAGGTATATGTTATACAGTGTGACCAGTAAAGTCCGCATCATATGGGATTTTTTTATTAATACCTTTATTCGAAATTTGACTTTGGCATCAGGTTCTGCTTCGATCGAGATAAAAATTAAGCAAGAAAATAGTAGTCACGTGATTCGCATTGTCTGTCAAATTTTAATTATTTCCAAAAAATAATTTAAATGTGGGGTTATTTCTGAAAGTATCGAAAAAAGTTATAAAAAAAAGTTTTTTTGAATGCAGTTTCTAGCCCACATGCAAAATTTTAGCTGCATAAGATCATTTTGATTTTTTAACATATTCTGTAAATTGCACCACTTTCGCAAAATAAGACTCAACGCAACCTACATAAAACTTCTTAGTATGGACAATGCTTTATTTCAGATACATTTTTCTTTAAAGTAGCGCCATATTAAAGGTGTGTTTATCTACAAAATCAAAATTGGGCTATTAAAATTTGGTCGCATGTGATGCGAAGTTTATTTGTTTTTGACCCTGTATAAGGTAACTTCATAAAATAAGTATTTTTGAAAGCGTTTGTTACTGAAAGTAATACACTTTAATGTTAAGACACAAAAGAACACAGTGTCATCAGTAAATTGTTCATTAAGTGGAAAATAAATTTTAGTGGTTTAGTGGTAAAAAATCAAAATTATCTTATGCAGCTGAAATTTTGCACGTGAGCTAGAAACTGCATTTAAAAAAACTTTTTTTTATAACTTTTTTCTATATTTTCACTTTCACTTTTGAATTATTTTTTGGAAAAAAATAAAATTTGACAGATAATGCAAAACACTTGACTACTATTTTTTTTGCTTAATTTTCATCTCGATCGAAGCAGAACTTCAAATTTCGAATAAAGCTATTAATAAAAAAAAATCCCATATGATGCGGACTTTACTGGTCACACTGTATTTTATTTAGTTCAGTGGTGTTATTATGAATAATTAGCCCCCCGCTGCAGTGGACCTAAAGCCGGCACTGCTTCTGAATAACCTGTTTGCACAAACAATATTTTTCTTTTTTGACCAGAATACTTATTTAATTTATCAGTTTATCTTATAAGTAATAGGGAATGAATTAACATCAGCTATCCCTATAAACAAGCTGCTTTTTTCACCTGGTTTGTTTGCCCAAAATACCCAATAGCTTGCTTAGAAAAACGCAATAACGCGAGTCCTATTGGCCTGTCGCTCATCAGGTAAAGTATTTCATATTTTGTAAATATTTTTTTTCCTCTTATACCTCTTTCATGGTCTAATTCTATATTTAAAATTATGTAAAAAAGATACAGACAAATGCAAACCAATTATTATTGTAAATCCGTTTTCTGGGGTACAAGTAAAAAGAAAGTTTTGTAGGGAAGTTACAAAACTAACGATTTGTAAACAACTAACTACTACTTTCAAAAAGGAATGTGCTTAACTTTTAATCATTAAATTCATGTAAAAATAATGCTGAAATTAAGGTTCTAACGATAATAATTTCTCATCATTTTTCTTTGTTTCGTAATTCAATTAAATAAACACTTTTTTTTTACTTTGGATGTAATATAGTTTTTTTTAACTTCGTTTTTCTCTAAAGTTTTCCACATTTTTTTCTGAAACTCAACCTGCTTTAATGTAGAATTGAAAAATTATAAAATTTATTTATTTTTACACAAAACTTTTTTTTTGGTGTTGTCTGAAAATTAAATTATTTTTAAGCATGTTCGTCATTTTCATTAATCTGACTTGAAACGTAGTTCGCGTACAAAAATACCTAAACTATACAGGGTATCCGGAAAATATTTCGAACGTATGTTTCAAGGGCAGATACTACTACAAGAAAAAAGTAAGATATAGACAATTCGATAATAGTTTATGTAATGGTTTAAATAAATTGTTATTTCTCCTTCTGGGAGATATTTATGTTCCAATAGTTTTACATGACTTATCACGAATTGAGCGTACTCTGGGTTGACTGAGGCTGTGCATTATAATATATCAATTGAACAACGACGGTTAGTGATACTAACCAACCGAAACGTTGTGTTAAGTAAGAAACTAAAGATAATGGAAGTCCGACACAGCAATTTCTTTGATATAAAAATATACAGAGTGTCTGTAAATAAGTGGAAGTATTATAAAAGTGATATAATACGTCAACATTTCTCCTCATTTTTTATATGAACGGCGTTATGACAACCCAGATATTTTTGTAGAGTGACTGGATTTATTTGGAAGCTATTTTACCACTTTAATATTTTTCGTTGAATGAGCTGTTTTGCCAGAAGAAAATATTTACAATATTTAGTATTATTAGTAATAATATTAAAATCAAATTACCTGTAACAATAATTTTTTAATTGACCTTGTTGCTATGGCATTTAAGACAAATTGTCACCAGTCTATGAAATTTACTCAAGTATACGATCAACATTCTTGAATTACAAGTTCATTTTACCATTAAAAATGGAAAACTACTGAACTCTGAGAAGGTTGACATGCTCCTGGTATACGGACTTTGTCAAGGAAATGGGCACCACGTTCTCCTGAGTTAAATATTTCTGACTTCTTTTTGTGGGGCGCTATTAAAACAGAAGTTTACAAGACTCCGGTAAACACACGCGATGATTTATTGCAGCGGATTTTAAATGCAGGCAACCATTTTAATAACCCCGAGACATTAGATAGGGTCCAATATCATTTTTTAAGGAGTGTTAATAAGTGTATTCAGCAAGATGGCGGTCATTTTACACATTTGGTTAAGTAATGTTTTTGTTTTACTTAGTTTCTTACAATACATACTTTCGACTTTGTTGTACTTTGTTTTATTTTTATTGTTAATAATAAAATTGATGTATGCAGGTAATTGTAAATATTTTCTTCCGGCAAAACAGCTCATTCAACGAAAAATGTTAAAGAGGTAAAATAGCTTCCAAATACATCCAGTCTACAAAAATATCTGGGTTTGTTCGGGTTTGTTCGTTGACGTATTATATCACTTTTATAACACTTCCACTTATTTACAGCCGGTGACTATACTACTAGAAAACGTCATTTTATAGGATTAGTCTACATACTAAAAATCATTAAAATCGATTAGCAGGTTTTCACGTAATTTAGGAAAAACCAATATTTTTACAAATTTTTGACGCCCTCTACCGGCTAAACGAGACAATTTTGGATATAACTAAGTCGGCTTAGATCGACCTATTTTGACGTCAGGAGTCTGTGGTCAAACGTTGTACACGTATTTTTCGGACACCCGGTATATTGATAATAAAAAGGTTCCACCATATACTATAATACAGTGAGTTTAGTATTAGAGAGGTAATAGATTAATATATATTAAATATCTGTCTTATTTTATACATTTTATTCAAATCTTTGAAGTTGGTAATTTGTTTCCTCTAAAAATTTTATACTTACCGCTCTTGTACCTACAGTCGAAAATCAGTAAAAATATTTTTATAAATTGCTTTAATTCTTTTAAAAGATAAAACTACAGTAATAAATTAAAGGTTACTTCCTTAGAGCCAATTTGTAGATGGAAATCCCAGATAGACAAACATTTGTCTCTGATAAGACGAAATTGCCACGGGCGTTTATTTTTTGCATATCAATACGTCGATATTGTGGAAAGTTCCAGAGTTCTCCTCAGATTGAAATAAATCTAAAACGCAAACAGAAACTGTAATGTACATATTTGTAAACCATACCTGGCAGACATATCATTTTTCGGTTGGGAAATAGAAAAAGTAAACAGAACAAAATTATTAAACCTGTAAACTAACACCCTAAGAAAATGAAGCACACAAGACACGTGGATCTAGGAGATGCAAACCGATTGCATGATAGCGATCTATACACCTGAGACTCTGATATTTGGACAAAAGAAATACCTCCGTCACTAAAGGCCTAATTTGTTTAACTGATAGATCATGGATGGACATTAGCTTTCCCCTTAAGAACTATACCACAGTATACCTAGAAGAAATCTTCCTATCAAACACCCAAGTTGCCCGTAACTGATTTATATCAAAAATTGTGATGTAGTAGGACCTGAAAGACCCAGGTCTTTGAGGAATAACGAAGTTGAACTTCTGTGGTTCTGTCTAGTAACTCAGAGATAAAGGCAATGGAAAAGCAGATGAAGTAGCCGAAGGGAGCCGCCGAATCTGCTCAAGAGTCCAAGGACTCTGAACCCGCCATTAAAATATCAAACCAGATAGACGAAAAAGCAACATATATCTCGATGGAACCGTACACCTGGTCGAAGAAACTCTCTAATTTAGACACATACCCAGATAAAGCAAGGGAAGGGCTTGTTAACAGGCCATTGTCACTTAAGAACACACCTAAAACGGATAAGAATTTACCATGGACTCAATGGAAGGTTGCCCATATTGGACCAATTTCCAGATTTCTTATCATAGATCCTGATAATAACGCAAAATCGATCTTGTATACTTTAGTATGTTGTTCAACTGCAGGATTTTGTGTACAATTTTATTTCAAAGCATCTATGATATACCAGGCTATAAAAAAAAACCTCTGCAAGTGGTTCAATATAGGAAACCGGTTGCCTAAATTGCACCTGGTGGTTCCAAAATTGGACCACATGATTTAAATCGGAAGCATAGGTGTTAAATAAATAAATAAAAAATAAAATTGTTGGTGTAGGTATATTTCAAAAAAACATCAAATTTACAATCAAAATTTCGGTAGAAGACATCCTAATGCAAAAAAAAGTACCTATTAGTTTCCTATATTGGACCAGTCATAGTTTAATTTTTTAACTCAAAGAAAAAAGATTTTAGCAATATTGAAATGGTGTTGGTTCATGACATTAATATATTTAAAGAGAAAAATTATTTTTGCACAATTTGGAAAAACTGCCTAAGTTGGACCGGTCCAATTTTGGCAATCACCCAATGGTCCAATTTAAGCAACTACCACGTGTTTTACGAAACCACCCAGGAAAGAAACAAAAAAAAACAAATATGGCATGGTAATAGGAGAAATAGAAAGAGAAAAACTTAGGTACTTGATAACGTCCATAATAGCTATTTATACAATAAGTTGCGAAATGAGTGTCTTTTAGGCACGCGACGTGAAATTGTCCAACGAGGCAAAGCCGAGTTGGACAACACGTCAAAGTGACTAAAAGACATTGTTTCGTAACGAATTGTATACAATATTTTTTCTACTGAGGTTTTATAATAAAAAACTTAATTTTACTAACATTTTATTACCTATGTTTCATTGACACTTGCCAAAAAATATTAAATTATACCTAGTCTGTGGTTAGGTTTTAATTGTAAATAATTACCTGCGTTACTTTTAAGCACGTTGCTCCTGGTAACGTGCTTAAAAGTTTTTTAAGCACGCTGCGCTTAAAAGGAGGTTATTAAAAAACCATAATGACAATCGAAAAGAGGAGTCAGTAGAAAAAAAATATTTTGCTTAGAGTTTTATGGTTCTAAGGTAAATTCTTAGGAAAATCCTAAAAATATTACATTAAAATTGTGTAAATTACGTTTTGCTCTGTACACGCCAAGCACTAACGGGCAACTAGTTGTAGAGTTGTTAAGAAAAGAACCGAACAGGTTCTTTAGAACAGGTTACAGATAGCCTGTTCAGTGTTCTTTGTAAAAGAACTGAACCGGTTCTTTAGATAGACTTATGACAGATGATTGCAGTCGAGTGATGTTAAAGAGCAGGGAAATTGCTGCGGGAGTTCAGCAGTTCTGACCCGGGAACCTGTTCTATTGTCACAAAAAAGGTAAAAGGTAAAAGGTCACCATAGTAGTAAAAAACCGCTTTTTGTTAATCAATTTCTAAAAAAAAAAAAAGGTCGCCACTTCCGCAGAAAGTAAAATCACAGAACACCGCTGCGTCCGCGTGTATGCTCTCACTGGTTCTCTGTTCCCTGTTCCCTGTTCTCTGTTCTCTGTTGTTCTCTGTTCCCTGTTCTCTGTTCCTCTGTTCCCTGTTCTCTGTTTTACTCCAAAAAGGAACAAACAAAGAACAGCCTGTTCTTTTTATTCTCAAACGACTACCCGCAAAGCCATCTTTCATAAATCACCAATCACTCATAAAAAGAACAGGCTGTTCTGTTCTTTCTATTAGAAGGAAACCGGAATGTAGCGGTGTTCCGCCCGTGTTGTTAGTTTACGGAAGTGGCGATCTTTTTTTTTTTTTTTTTTTAGAAAGTGATTAACAAACACGTGGTTTTATTTACCAAGTCAGTGGACGACAATAATTTATAATGAAAATAACAGGTGAACAGGTTTACGGAACAGGTTCCCGAGTGAGAACCGAACTGTTCCAACCTGTTCAGCAATTTACCTGTTCTTTAACATCACTAACTAGTTGAGTTTGTTGCCGATCAAAGGTTCTGGGTGGAAGTATGTTACGGTGTTGCCAGATAAAATGGCACGTGTTTAGTTTCGGAGAAATGTACTTTTGTCCAATTTAGGTAGCGGTTCAATATAGGCAATCTTCCCATATTCAGTTGGGAAGCACACGAATAAACCCATAAAAGAATTGAAATATTCTGGAATATTCAGGGCGACAACAACCTCCCGCATGACAAACTTAGTATAAAACTATTCGACCATATAAAAGAAATAAATATTTTCTAGCAAGACTGGGATGCACTGTAAGCTACTTATAGAATTTATATCCATCTAGTAGTAGCAATAGATTATTTTATCAATTTTCTCTTTTTTTAAAGAAATAATAATGCATACCTAATCTAACAACTGCATTGGAGAAAAAGTATTTTCCACATAAGGCGTTGTTAAATAAGTAAGGGCAAAAGGTGAAACAAAAAATATGCTGCAGCCCTTAAGCATGTCGTGGGGTCTTGTTAAAATTCTGAAAATGTTGTCGGAGCACACATCAATTTCAATTTCCATAATTTGGAAGGCAAAATAGTCGCTCGGGTAATTCGTTTATCCCCCGGTTCACATTCTATTAGAGGGAAAAAATTGGTTTCGAGTCGTTAACGTCATAACGGACCTCCCTCGCAACAGACACGTTGCGACTGGTTTTATACTTTAAAGGGGGGATTAAAGAGTAAAGAGTATTTAAGACGAAAAACGTTTTTGAGTCCTGAATCTAAAACATCCGATGGTAATTGTTTTAATATCGAGCCAAAATAAAGTTGTCGGTTTGTATTTAGGAGTATTTAGTTGAAGTTATAGTAATCAAAAAAGATTCTCGTGTATATACAGCGTTATGATAGAGAAGGGCCAGCCTTTTATAAAGAATAACGACCACTAAATCAAGACTTGCTTGGACCCGTCAAGTTAAATTTTTGAAATGCATTTTTGTTAAAAAAAGATATTGTATAGGGTGGATCATTCTGAACTTAAGTAACAATCTTTATGCCATTGACAATGACAATTTGCTATTTAAGTACCGTGCGAGCAAAAATTATTTGCATCAATGGAATGAGGGCCTTGCATCTAAGGACGTAATGCTTAGCCGTAGAGCTTAATACCTGTTGGGTGTCAGTAACTACCTGAATAATTAACAATCAATCAGTTATTCCGTCATCTTTGACAGTCGTTACAAGTAATTTGATTCATCGCTAATTTTTCCAATTTCTTGAACAATTCACACAATGGGCTTTACGGAACAGCACAAAACATTCATGGTGGAAGCGTATTTTCGAAACGGGGTTAGAGTAAATGGTAAGTGGCAATACAGTCCGGGTTTCTGCATGGACGATTTTCACGAACATTTTCCTAACGTTGCTTTTAATGCTGGGGATTTTTATCATTACCTGAAAAGAACCATGGCTGTGTTTAGGGAAACAGGTTCTATACAACACAAAAAAGGAGCAGGAAGACCATCTGTAAGAACAGAAGAACTTGTTGCAAACGTTCGTGAAATAATGCAAAATACGCCAACAGATTGTATAAGACGCCTGTCCCAAGACGTGGGAAGATCTTATGGACTATTCTTAAGAAGCAGCTTAATTTATTTCCTTATAAAGTGCAAATATTCCAAGCCGCAGATTTTGATAGACGCAGGAATTACTCTCAATGGTTTACCCAAAATTTATTGGAAAGAAATGATTTATTAGACCTGACATTTTTGATGAAGCTGGTTCCACCTCTCCGGTTATGTGTGTGAATTCTCAGAATACACGCATGTGGAGTAGTAAAAATCCCCTTTTTTGTAGAGTCCACATTGCACCCTCAAAAAATTGGTGTCTGGTTAGCTGTTTCCCGAAGAAGAATTTTTGGTCCTATTTTTTTTTTCATGACACAGTTACAGCACAGCGGTATAGAGACAATATTTTGAATCCATTTGTGGAGCAATTACTTGACGACGATTTGGATGTTTTTAACAGGACGGTGCAACCGCCCATACAGCCGCCGAAACTATTAACTACTGACGCAATTTTTTCGACGACATATTGATCAGTTTTCGATCAGACATTGAATTTCCACCTAGATCACCTTGTTTAACAGTTATGGATTACTTCGTTTTTCCTCATTTAAAGAACACTATTTTTAAAACACCAGTTGCAAATTTAGAACAATACAAGAAAGGATCCAATTTCAGCAATTTATGTAATTATTTTTCATTTTCTTTCTGTATATTCTTACTTTGTTAATTTTGTAAACAATAAAAATAAATTTGTATTTGTCTACTTATTTTATTACCTACTCATTAGTTTGGCATATCATGTCATAATATGAATTTGATAAAATTTTAACCTAGATTTTGTTAGATATATCGTCCCCATATCATTGTGATCTAAACCAAGCCCTACGTTTTTTAATCCAAGCCATCTGTGATGCAAATAATTTTTGCTCGCACGGTATATAATGAAAAGGTTAATGTCTGGGCGGGCATTGTTGAAAATAGGGTAATCGGACCATTTTTCTTTGATGAGATTCTTACTGGAGAAAGATATCTAAAGTTCCTTCGAAATTATCTGGTTTCAGCTATTCCACTCGTTTCTTTATCATAAACCCCCCAATAAAACAATTTTATTATTTTTATGTAAATAAAACAATGAATACTTTTTATTTATCCCTCGTAATTCCAAATGACAATTCTTTAATTAGACAGTTGGGGAAAGTGGCAAGCAATAAGAATCTACCCTTTGTCCCTTAATGTGAACCTGTTAACCATTACGTCCTGAAACCATAATTCTGTGGGAACGAAATGGTTTCATTTTTGTCGGAACTTTCCCGGAATATTGGACAATGAAAACGCAGCCAGAGTTCTGCGTATTGTTATTGTTATGGCGTTTATGACACCGAATATTTTGAATTGCTTTTTAATGGTCGAGATAATGTAATCTTAAATAATTTGAAATGTTTTATGTAAGAAGTGACGCAAGTTTATGAAAATAACGAAACGTTGCTTTGATTGTTCCTTTGGGGCAATGCAATTTAGTATTTTAATGTGGCAGCAAGATATCGTGCTTGAGTAGTATAGCTAGCAGGTCTCTGTGACAGCTTGTAGTAGCTACAGATTTTTTAAAATTTATTTTCAGCTACTTATGCTAATACTTTTCATCATTATCTCTTCCTCTTAAAATTAATAGCTTAGAAAAATTTTAAGTTAAATTTGTATAAGAGTAGAGAGGGTGGCAGGGAGTAATAGTGTTATGAAACAAAAATTAGTCGTGCAAGATCGGTGTAAGCCGAGAATACGGAAAGTATTTTCTTTTAGGGTAATGTTGTAAATGCATCTTAAAATCTAAAGCCCTTAATTTTAAAGTTTATATTTTAGTACTGTCTTCCCATAAACGTAAGTAAATTTTTCTCCGCCGCTGTTTTATTACCTAGAAAGTTGCTTTACTTTATATTTTCGAAAATAACCTGCAGAGTTTGCAATGGAAGTTACACATTTTAGTCGTTAAGGTACTTGGAATTAAATACTTAATACAAAGCTTCTAGTACAGGCTTGGAACTGTTTGTTGCTGGTAAAGTTAATATTTAAAGTTTACTTTTTAACTAATATCTAGTAGGTAAACAGGTTTATCATAAAATAAAGCTTAAGAACTTTGATTCTTACTTTTAATTGTTCCATTTTATTAACACGGTTTTATTAGCTTCGCCTGTATGTTTGTATGTATGTATGTATGTTTGTAACCGACTTCTTTGAACCTGATTTTGACCCACTTTTAACGGTCAGATTTAATTTAAATTTTGTAGACTCATCAAGAACCGCTGACAATACAATAACCTACACGCAAAAAATTCTCCTGTCAAATTTTGACAGCTGTCAGGTATAAAACGAAGAAGCGATTTTGACGAAATAAATTATGGGGTCGTATAGTATTCGATGCGGAGACTTCGGGAAAAATAAGCAAAAAATTCTCCTATCAAAATTCGATAGCTGTCAATATGTCAAATCGTTTAAAAAAATGATATTAATGAAAATACTACAAAGTCGTATGTATGTTGACGGTGGAAAGTTAAAAAAATACGCAAAAAATTCTCTTGTCAAAATTTGACACCTGTCAATATGTCAGAATTATTACAATAACCGATAGTAATGAAACAAACGTGGGGTCGTATAGATATTGTCGCTAAAAATAGAGAAATTTTTTTTGAAAAATTCTATCCGTCAAAATAAAATTTTGACAATTTTTTTCTAAATTTTGAAATTTTTTGTCGTTTGTTCAGGTTTGTTCGGGTTTGTATGGGTTTGTATGTATGTTTGTTTGTAACCGACTTCTTTGAACCCGATTTTGACCCACTTTAACCCGTCAGATTTAATTTAAATTTTGTAGACTTATCAAGAACTGCTGACAATACAATAATCTACTAATTTAGCTCAATCTACTACAAAAAAAATTGTTTTCTTTACAATAACCTAAACTAAAAAATGGAAAATAAATATAGTTTAAAAAAACTAAAAAACACGCTTTAAATTAATCAAACTAAAAAGCGGAAAATAAATATAGTTTAAAATAATTCTTGAAATTCTTAATATATAGGCAGAAAATATTAATGAACGATAAACATTAGTGTTATAGTGAAAAAAAAGCGTGGTGTGCTTTGTGCTATATTTTTCGTATATCGAGCACCCCACGCTTTTTTTACAACAATACAAATGTTTATCGTTCATTAATATTTTCTGCCTATATTAAGAATTTCAAGAATTATTTTAAACTATATTTATTTTCCGCTTTTTAGTTTGATTAATTATTAAAGCGTGTTTTTTAGTTTTTTTAAACTATATTTATACTATAGTATTATTGTAGTGTTAGGTAGAGTGGGAAAATACAAGATCGTATCTACCGTAATTAGAAAATATGCTAGGAAACTCTTCAGATTATGGTAAAATTTAAAAACAAAATAAAAATTCTGCTTTTAACGGAAAAATAATGACATTTTTTCACCTCGTGAGCAAATCTACTTAGAGTAAAATAAAACCCTTTTTATCTTATATCTTTTTCACGCTTTTTAAATTACAAAACTTAAGAGATCAAATATTTGTTTTAATTAACCAAGTTTCTTAAAAAGATATATCACCCAGAGAATCTCGTTATTTAGTTTCGAAAAGATAAATTTTCCAGAGATTTCCAACAGCTTCATCATTCTTGGTCCAAGGGGAGATGAAAATTTTTATTAATGAAATTGGTTTAATCTTTTTCATTGGCGTAGCGTTGTAATATTTTGAAATATTAATTAGATAGGTAGAAACGTCTTTCAAATTTTTGGTTAAACCGGATGTAAGAAATATAGTACTTCCGGTTTAACCGGAAGTTGACACTATTGGAAAGATAATAAAAATCGAAGATAGGGACATGTAAGCCGTTTTACTCTAAGACGTACAGTTAGAAAGCTAGACGCTGTCAAAGTTCAAAAATGTCATTTTTCAAGAGTCAATATCTCGAAAACTGTTAAGTATAGACTAATAATGCTTTTATTAAAAAATGTTCAAAATTTTATGCAGAATCCAAAAAAAGTATATAAAATATTATATCCATTTAAGATTTAGATCTTACCCCCCCCCCCTCCCTCCTAGGGGCTTGAAGTAACAAGATTGTCAATATACGCAAAAGATGTCCCCCTCGAAATAAAAATCGATGGGTCCGAGCGATTTTCCACATTTTCATTTTAAAGCAGGAAAATCGAGGTGTTAAGTTTTCGTTGGACCACCCTGTAGAGCTGTTAGGTGACGCGATATATTAAGTTGGTCATTGTGGCGGGTCTCGCGGTTGTGGGTTATAGTGCGAAATGTCAGCTTCTCCCGCAGGTATCGAGTAGTCCCGGTCGCAAGCAATTTGTAAATGTGTGTTTTTAATCTCCTTTTAGCATGACTTTGATCAACGAACCCCGAGCGTCTGTCATTCCACTAACCACCACGCTGATACCTTTTACCATGCCCTGAGAATATCGTCTTTGTCTTCACGTACATAGTATATAGCCACGACACTCAGTAACAATCTTTATATACGTACATAGTTTTCCCACTTTCCTCAAAAACCCATGGAATTTTCTCAATTTTTTTATGTGCCCAAAATTTTTCTGAGGAATTGGAAGAAATAATTTTATTCCTCGAGGGCATGCAGATGATAAATTGCATGTAAATAAATATTTTTTTTTCTAATGATACTTATCAAGAAAGTAAATTCTTGTGAAATAGTATTTTTCTATTTCACGTTCATAATGAGTTCAGTACGACCCTTATTTGCGGATCGTAATGAAGCTATTTCGATACGCGTTTTTTCTTTATTTGATGTTGGTAACATTTAAATGTTTTATTTCATTGACTTGCGCGGCCTTTGTGATTTACGAGAAAACCCATTTTTCGCAGAGGAAAACTAGCTTGATAACTTACTTTTTTATTCTGTGTGGATAACAGTCATGTATTTTTCTTGATTATAAAAGGTGAAATAGAAAAAAATGTATAAAGCACATGTTTCATAAGGCGTTTTAGCGCCCGTGTCAATAAAAAAACTCGCCACTTCGTGGCTCGTTTTTTAGAATAGACGCGGGCGCTAAAACCGCTTTTTATGAAACTCGTACTTTAATATACTATTTTCTGTCTCGCAGCTATTTCATTCTCAGACATTAACTGACGATTGACTTAAAATATAGGAAAACCAATTAAAGAATTGTGTTGTATACTAAAATAAAGGTTTTAGAGAGCCTAATAAGCATGTAGTACTAAACGCTTTATTTTCAGGTAGATAAAAGTTACTCTATCAATTCTTAGTAGTTTTCAATAGTTTAAAGAACTAATCAAGACTTCCAGCACAAGTAAACTTAAACTTTATTCCCCACTGCAATACTTAGTTTATTTTATTTTCTTTCGCACATTTTGTCACACACCTAGTTTTCTCAATAAAATTCCGTTTGAAATTTTTGACGTGGAAGAACTAACGAAAAATTTAACCACGTTCCCTTTTCTACATTTCGCGAGCTGCATTTTGTAACGAAATTGTCACCATACTTTGTGCGATAGATTACCTATACTGAAATAATATATTCTAATTTTTTACTAACTCTAATACTAATTCCATAGTAATTTCATTATTAATTTTTTTAAAAATTTTTAAGTGATGGAGACAGATTTTAAAACGCTGAAAGAAGAAGATATTGTCAAATTATTAATCAAATACCCTTTAGCTTACGCACGTAGGTACAATCGCAATTACTGAAATGAATACCTCCTGCATTCGCAGAAGATAAATTATCCCCTTCAATATGTGATTGAGACGTGGAAGAGAACCATTGATCAAGGGGAAAATGTTATAGCTGTATTTTTGGATTTCAAGTGGGCATTCAAAACAATTGACAGGGCTAGATTATTGAGTAAATTGTATCAGTATGGTATTTTCGGAAACGTTTATAAATGGTTTAAAAATTATTTAAGTAACAGGTCACAAAAAACAAAAATATCAAAAACCTATTCAAATAAAAAAATTAATAAGATAGGAGTTTTTTAAGGAAGTATACTAGGTCCAATATTATTTATTTTATACATCAACGATATGCCTTTAGTTTTAAAAATGTGTAAGTTACAAATGTTTGCTGATGACACCTTAATTTACATTAATGTTTTAAATATTTTTGATGGGCTAAATTCTGAGATAAATATATTGTTAAATTGGCTAAAAGTAAATAAATTAAAATTAAATATTTGAAAAACTAAATGTATGGTTATGGGTAATAATTTAAATTGTCAAAATATAAATGTTGTAATTGATGGTGAAAAATTGGAATTAGTAAACAGTTTTCAATATTTAGGGATAATCATTGATTCAAAATAAAAAAAATTTAATTATTTTGAAAGTATCATATCGAAGATTGCCGGAAAAGTAGGTTATTTAAAAAAAATCAGATCTAATTTAAGTTTGTTTTTTAAAAAAACTGTATTTAATACTATTATCTAACCACATTTTCTTTCATTTTATATTGTGCTAGTGAGGAAATATTTGATAAATTACAAATTTTACAAAATAAGGCAATGCGGATTATTTTAAATTGTGACAAATATACAAAAATTAATTTTATGTTGAAAAATTTAGATTGGTTGAATGTCAGAAATTTAATTTTTTATTTAGTATGTATCTTTATACATAAAATTAAAAATAATTTATTGCCTGATTGTTTAAAAAATTTTGTTCTTTTAATTATGACCATCATAATTATAAAACAAGAACTAATCAACATTTTTATGTGGTATGAGAGTGTCTAAAACATTAGCTTATAAATCTATTTTTTATATAAAGGTTTGATAGAATATTATAATTTGGAAAATTCTATTAAATCTCAAAAATCATTAAAACTGTTTAAAAAAACTTTAAAATTACATTTAATTAAAAAAAAGTGATACGTAATATTTGATACAATTTACAAAATGTTTAACTTTTCTGTCTGTTTTTGTTTAAAGAAGGTTGCGTTTTAAAATTTAAAAATGGATCTATAATAATATGTTAAAAAAACGTATTAAAAAATATTTAATTGTAGCTTTTTGCTAAATAAAACTTGTTACTACTACTACCACCTTTCTGGCCTTGCAATGCGTTGTTCACGCCGCACGCCGGCAATACTGATTGATCGTTGTCCTTGTTGCGAGCAACTAAACATTACAAAAAACTTATACACGGGTGGATTAATAATAATATAAGGAAAGGCTTTATCACTGTTTATTGGTATTTATCCCTAAGAAACCCAAGTGTTGGTTTTCAAGACTAAAATATCCCGAAGGGATAATGCATTACTTGGATAACCGCGTTTCCAACTAACTAAAAGCCTCAAGAATATTCGGTAATTAGTTTGTGTATAGACCCAGAGGAGCGGGATTCTGGAGTAAGGATAAACGGAATTAATCGAGTAACCTTTTGCCAGATTTAGACGAGATCCGCTCAAATTATAATGGGAAAAATTAGTTTGCAACTGCAATTTCATATTACCTTTACGGTTATGAGATAATTTTTGTTTTTGCTTGTATTCTATTTACCAAAATTGTATAGCAAGTATCCAACACGAACGTTTATGGAGCCCATAGACCAACGGCGTATCCAGCTCCTGCGTCTGGGGGGGGGGGGGTAATCGATCGGCTAGGATCAGGCACGTAGCCAGGATTTCTTCTGAAAAAAAAAATGCGCCGCAGGGGAAAATTTTTTGGGTGCCACGCCCTTTTTTGAATCATGGTGCTTGGTTTTCAAGTGGGAAAAATAAAAAACACAACACAAAATCCTCAAGAAAAGCACAAAAACAAACCCGGTAATAATTGAGGTGAAGAAAATGTAATAGAGTAGGAAATGTTTAATGTGTTGCCTGCCTATGTTGCCGAAATCAGAGCTCGAGTTTCGGGGGGGGGGGACCGGGCCCCCTGTACCCCCCCCCCTAGCTACGTGCCTGGCTAGGATACTAGATAATAGCAACTTTAAGTGTAGTAAGGACAAAAATTAAACAATGCTTAAGTAATCTTGAGGGGGGGGGGGTAATTACCCCAATTACCCCCCCCCCCCTTGTATACGCCGTTGCCATAGACTTTGCTGGTGGCTTTGTTCGACAAACTTCTCCACGAACATTCGAAAAAAACATTTCACGTTGCATGTTTCACAGTGTATAAAGCAGTAACTAATCAGGCACCGATAATATTAGTACCTACCCAAAAACTACCTGAATTTTTTGAAATTTTTGCTTTTAATTTTCTACGGACTATGATACAGCGCTCAAATTGTCAAAATAAGAGCTGTCAAAATATAAGCGGAATTTTTTTTTGGGGTTACTCATTTCAAAAAAGTAGAACATATTTCGTAACCCATTCGTAAATGTATAAACGAATTTCCCGGTTCCCGTTTTAGCTCTTTTATAGGTTAATATAAGAAAACTGGTGTTTCTTCAATAGGTATTCCTTCGGGCACTTTGTCCTTTTCTTTGCTGATTTTATGGCTTATGCCGCTGCCACTTCACAGAAATATATTTTCACTTATAATCTCCCTAGCACCAGAATTATTACCGATAATTTTTTTCAAGATCACGAGTGAAACCGAGAAAAAAAATTATCGGGAATTAATTCTGCGGCGTGGGAGATTCGGTAATTTCATAAATTGGAGTTTTTTCTTATTGTATTTTTTGTTTCTAAAATGCTACAAAAACATATTTCCGGCGGCTTTAGTTAATTGTAACTAATTAGAGTTTTAGAAATGAAGTTCATTTTAGCCGTTAGTAACTCATTTTTATTACTGAAATGTGAGAAACATTAAATAATAAATTTGTTATTTGAAATCCAATGTCTTTATAGTTTTAAATTCAAATTAAACTTTAAAAAACATATTTCCGATAAGTTTAGTATAATATGACGCACTGTATTTTTACAATAGAAGTTGATTTTACTTGTTAGTAACTAAGGTTTATTACTAATATTTCAGGAACATTAAAAACATTAATTCGTTTTCAACCATAACATCTGAAATTACATGTCTACATAATTTCAAATGAAACTTAAAAAAACATATTTCCGATGAGTTTAGTTAATTTTTGATGTGTCTCTCTAAAGCCAATTTGCTTAATATCAATAAAAATTACAAGTTAGCAACAAAATGTATTTTGATTTTATTTTGAGTGACTTTTGCCAATAGATATTAAGCACTTCATTTTTGACAGAAAAATTAAGTTAATAGGAACTAACAAAATTATCGCGATAATCTCCCGTTGCTAGAAGCAACGTAAACAAAAACGAGCTTTCTAATTGGTTAAAAATAAATTTATGTAATTTTCTTCATAATTATAGTCGGCCTTACGCGTCTGTGGCTACCACGCCGACGCTTGAACTTATATGGATGAAATTTAACGTTTTATTTGTCAGTTCGTTGTTCCTGGATAGTGCCTAACTTTAATTTAAAAACAAGTCTGCTGTCATAATCCGTGCACTTATTCTATATAATATGCTTCGTTGAATCGTCACATAACTTTTTATGATATTCGAACTGTCACGACTATAACAATCACACAAACCCTAAAAATTTAATTAAGGGCCAAGATTTGCGTGTGCAATAAACATATCGTTAGGTTTTATTGCTTGAGAAAAATGGCCCTTACTTGTGATTTTATTTAAAAATTCATGTTTTTAATCTAAAGGCAAAATCATAAGTACCCACATTAAAGTACGGAATGCCATAAATGTTCATTATAGGTGGTTTATAGTACTTCTTAAAATTCGAACGTATAATTTTCTAACTAACTTTAAAAGAAGTCTGTAAAATGTACGGTTGACGATTACATCCAAGATCGGTCAAGTACAATATATTTATCAGATTTAAATGATATAATTATAGTATCAAAAAATCTTGATTTAGGTTAGTTGTACCGGCTTGCCGAAAAAGTATTTATTACAAAACTGACTAAGAGAGATTACAGGCATTATTTTTAAGTTTCTCGTTTGGCCGCTAGGGGGGCGTACAAATACAGTGGCCAAACAAAAAGCCGAATTTTCTCAAAAATTCTCATAGTAAACATGTATCAAAGGAAGCATTTTTTCAATCTAATAAACATTCTGGATAACTCTAATTTTTAAGTTTTTTCTCTACTTTTTTGTTTAGGGTGTTTAGGGTAATAGGGGACAAATATTGCTATGCAAAAATATTCACAACTTTGGTTTGGCTTATAGGAATTTAACAAATTTGAAATCACCAGAAAGGGATTATTTCGTTTTTCAACCTTATTATTTTAGAGTAAAAATTGGTGTATATTTTAAACGTGGTATTATTGTGGAACTCGCTGCCACGTAGAATACACTCTCCAACACACCCTATACCATTCTGTAAAATTAGAACTCGAACTCACTTTCAACTAACTAAATCAGAGTGTTTTACATGTTACTTTGCAGCTGTTGTACTGGCATATTAAACAAATATATTTCCGGAAACTGTTACTACATATTATAAAAGGCTCTATTTTTATAAATTCTACTCACATACGTAATGCGCTTTTACTGTAAATGTAGCCTGATACCTGTCGCTTTTAGAGCTATATTGCTCGTATGATTGGCATTAACAAAAAACACCTTTCATTTTTTAATTTATTTAAAATTCCCCACAATCTGTCATAATCATGAAAAATCTCGCAATAGATCGGTTACCTTTGTTATAATTATGGAGAACTAGAGGGTAGGAGGCCGATCGACAATGGCAGCATTTTCAAATTCTGTCCCGGTTTTTTGGTTAGTTCGCTATTGGCCGATAGATGCTCTCGCGTCGCGAGTGGGCTGGTGTCGTCTTCTTCTTCGTTTTTTACTTTTACTTTTGACAAATTGACATTTTATTTTCGAAATAACAAAAACGTTTGAAGTATGGAGGACTTTTGAGACAAGAAGAGACAAATAACGTTTTATTGTAATTGATTTCCATATTTAAAATGAATAATGGTACAATTTATAAAAGTAGAGTTTGCTTTATGTCGGGGTGTAAGACAGGAATATTTTTCAGAGAGGAAACGCAGCCAAATAAGTCTCTTTCCAGCTCTAAAGGTATATCTAGAATGTTTAATACCCTGTATTTTAAAAACCAAGCATCGTTGGAACTTTATACAGGCCGAGTTTACTAATAAGTATAACAAAGTAAGCGTAAATTCATATAAAAGTCCTTATTTGTTCATTAAAGAACTAATTTAAATAAAAATAGTTATCGCGTCCATAAGAAACCATTTATTTGATAGCCCACTTCGAACACGAGCGCCATCTTACGGCGACTCATAAAGCTGAATTACCGATGCTAATTTGGGACCGAATCCAATGCATTGCGATCGGCCTCCTACCTCAAGTCCTCCATAGTTATAATGTTCGCAAAACACTTAAAACGTTTCAATTTCATTACTATTTTCACAGTTTTTTATCATTGTAATGTCAAAGTTGTCATTTCCTTGTCTTATTTTCACTTGCTACCGCTAGGAGGGCAGACGTTGCTACGTTTTGCGGGTTCTACACCAGTGTGGAATATTCCGAATAATATACCTACTCAACGAATACTTACACTACCTACTGTTCTGGCTGTAAATTTAAATTTTTGGCTGTCGGCCAACAGCTTTTCTTGAATACGGCATTACGCGTCGCCATAGCATTAGTAAATTCCCAATAGTTGAAAATTGAGTCAATTTAAGCTCAAATAAACCCCAGAAGGCCCTTTGATTCTTCGGCAAGAGCGTATTAGTCTAGAGTGAAGATTGGTGTGTGGTTTCATTGTGGAACTTGCGAGGAACCGAGTGGACCTATACAGGGTGACAATTTAAAAACTTGAAATGGCCATATCTTAGGAACGAAAAACTGAAGAAAAAAATGAAAAAAACGTTTTCTATAAAACGAAGGGGGAACAATAATAAGCGTATTATCCCACCCTTATCTGCAACCCCTTGGACAGGGTGAGATACACCCCTAAAATCCTAAATAGAAAGGGGGGTCGAGTGATACATCATTTTGAAGCTCTTGAAAAATGCTTTTCAATGGTACCATAGAAAGCTACATTTCAGGAAATTTTTCTCTGTTTATTAAGGAAAACAATAAATGAAAACACAATTTTGAAATTTTTTATTATTATTTAATTAAATGTTCAAAATTATTGCTACCAATATCCTGGCATATTAAGAGATATCTCTTAAGAATTCTAAACATTTTAAGCCTAGGTATTTTGTTTTGGTTTATTTGCTATGGTTTTTTGTCGAAAAAAAAAATTGTTTATAAATATTCGCATTTTATTATCACAGAATTTACTTTAAAAATAACTTGTACTAGTATTATTATTATTTTAAAAACAGTTGACTTTCGGTTCAGTTTAAACGAAAAGCAGCACTTCTTATCTTTGACAATGGTGTACAGCACAGTTGAACGTGTAGAAATTATTTTCATTTATGGTTCCCAGGATCAATGTTTCTTAAGGACAGCTCAACGTTTTAACGAAAGGCATCCAGGTCAAAATGTAAGCCCGGAGTATGTTCGCCAACTAGTAGCCAAATTTGAAGAAACTGGTTCTGTCGCGAATAAAAAGAGATATCAACCGCGACTAGCCGACGAAGCAGCGCAAATTGAAATTCTGGGGCAGTTTGCAATGAATTCAACTTTATCAACTCGTCAAGCAGCTGTAGCAACTGGATTATCTCGTGAATCAATAAGAAAGGTACTTAAATTTCATAAGTTTTATCCCTATAAACTGCACATACTGCAAGACCTTGGTGACGACGACCCGGACAGAAGAATTCAGTTTTGTGAAATAATGACAGATAGAATTACGGCAGAACCTCGACTAGTTAAAAATATTTGCTTCAGTGATGAGTGTACCTTTTATTTAAATGGGCGTGTTAATAAGCAAAACTGTCGTTACTGGA
The DNA here is from genome assembly GCA_963969555.1 of Polydrusus pterygomalis. NCBI lineage: Eukaryota > Metazoa > Arthropoda > Insecta > Coleoptera > Curculionidae > Polydrusus > Polydrusus pterygomalis. The sequence goes on along the minus strand of OZ018381.1, from coordinate 40,810,437 downwards.
ATGACGGAAACCCCCATGTATTTAGAGAAGGGCATACCCAGTACCCCCAGAAAATTAATGTTTGGACTGGTATATTGGGAAATGGTACTATCGGCCCAATATTTATACAAGGAAATTTAAATGGCGACAGGTATGCTGAAATGCTACAGAGATCTATCGAACCACTAATAGTGCGAGAATTAGAAAAGCAGAGGGACATACTCGGAAATGTATCTTTAGAAGAACGCTTACTACATTTCCAACAGGATGGAGCACCTCCGCATTATGTAGTTCCCGTTAGGCAGTGGTTGGATGATAATTATCCCAACCAGTGGATTGGAAGAAGAGGTCCTGTTGAATGGCCACCTAGATCCCCGGACCTAACACCTCTTGACTTCTTTTTGTGGGGTCACCTAAAATCTGTGGTTTTTAAAACGCAACCTGAGTCACTAGAGCAACTTCAGCATAGAATAGGTCAGGAATGCCGTGCTATATCTAGAGAAACATTTGCAAATGTACGTGAAGAATTTGAAAGTAGGCTTTATTATTGTCTTCAAAACCACCAGAAATCATTTTGAACATTTAATTAAATAATAATAAAAAATTTCAAAATTGTGTTTTCATTTATTGTTTTCCTAAATAAACAGAGAAGACCCCCCTTTCTATTTAAAATTTTAGGGGTGTATCTCACCCTGTCCAAGGGGTTGCAGATAAGGGTGGGATAATACGCTTGCTTTTGTTCCCCCTTCGTTTTATAGAAACTGTTTTTTGCGTTTTTTTCTTCAGTTTTTCGTTCCTAAGATATGGCCATTTCAAGTTTTTAAATTGTCACCCTGTATACCATTTTACATCTTGTCGTTATGATAAAAGGAGTGAGATGTACATCTTGCTCCATCGTTGTTGGTGGTAACAAATGCTCTAAATAAATTGAAATCTAGTAATGTAAAATATTCGCTCGCAATTACCCATAATCGGATGAATTCTAGTTCAAACTAATACACTGTCATTGCGAACGAAACATTACTTACGTATTGTTTAGCTATATTATTTAAAAATGCGTTGTAGATACTCATTATGCACCAATTTTTTAAACTAATAGCTAATAATTATACGATACCGCGTATTTGTTATTGTAGGCTCTAACAATACATTTTTCATGAGCAAAAGAAAATTTAAATATTCCGATTTCAATTGGCGATATAACAAACGAATTGATTTAAATAAAATATTCAACAACTAAAACAGGAATATTGCCACTGGGCCGCTGAAAAAGTGTAGTTTTGATAATAACGAATCCCTATTTCCTCATTGCATTAGCAAATTACAATCTAGTAATCCAGATTATTGGATCGCACTTCTCCGTATAAGTCCGTGTAAAAAATCCTTACTTGTCTCTTTTGAAACTGCATACAGGTCGACTGTTTCATTTTCATTTCTGGTGTAAAAAAAGATATACATTACTATGGTAAATGTTCTCAAAAAATGCAAAAAAACGAAAAAAACTCGAATCTGAAATTTTTTTTTTAATTATTATGTACAATTTTGAGCTATTTATTAAAATTTATACTTTAATTACTCGAAAAACGTAAGATTCCATGTTACATTGATAAACAAAAAATTGCAAGTCGAAATATACTACTATAATTAACAACCAAATAAGTTAATAAACTTAATATTTAATATTTAATAAAGTTAATATTTATTTTTGAGAAAATTTCGGATTCGAGTTTTTTTCGTTTCTTTGCATTTCTTGAGAATATTTACCATAGTAATGTATATTTTTTTACACCATCAGAAAGTAGAGATTTCAACGAACAAAAAGCCCACCGACTTTTTTTAAAAAACAGGTATTTTGACATGAGAATTTTCTATTGAAAATTAGGGTGCCGGTTTTCGATATTAAGTCAAAATAAGTTGAAAAAATAAATATTTTAAATCAAAAAATTACACTTTGTTTGGGACACAAAAAGGTAAGTTTTCACCAAATTTCGTGAGAAAAAAAATTTTATATAAAAGATAAAAATAAAAAACCAAAAATTTGGTTATTTGAATTTTTCACATACATTTTGAGGTTATGTGAAAAAAGTGTAAATAGAAAAGTTGTAGATCTTTCTATAACCCACAACTTTGCCGTTTAACTTTTTTCCACAGTACTCGTAGTTTTGCCGGAAATCGAGATAAATCGTATTCTACCTTTAAAAACTCACCCCCTTCCACTTCCCGACCTCAAATCGCCCGTAAATTATTTTTCCTTTAATTTTTGTTAGATTCTCTTCCTTTTCCAATGGGTTTCATCCTACTATTTTTTTTTTGGTTTCAAAAATTATCGACTCTGGTCTACTTTTCGTTTTCAAGGGAAAATATGGTTGCTTTTTCGTGGCCAAAATTAAATTATTCAACCTGTATTAAAATAATAATAAAAAGTTAAATCCTTAGGAATAAAACCCCCCTTATCTGATGCTTATCATAATTATAAAATACAGTCAGTATACATTTAAAACATTTATAATCTATATATTTTGTAACTAAAAGAGCATTTTAATGCAACATGAATATTCATTTATTTTATGCTTACGGTTTCCCAGGATTCAGGATTGTACTAAATATTCCGAATCAAATTGACAACAGAACAAACGAAATTAATTTAAATAAAACATTCACCAAATAAAACCCAAATTTTGCTGTTGTCCCGCCAAAAAATTGCAGAGTGTTGATTTTGATTGAAATTTATTTGGAAATAAATAGAACTGTTTTCACACTAATTACGTCGGTGATAATTTGGTTTAATAATTATATATTGTGGCCAAGTTATACCTAATGAATGATATAATAAAATATAAAGTTAAATTATCATTTAGTTGTCATAGTTAGGAAATATTCAATTTATCCCAATGCATAATTAAGTTAACTTAAAGGGTGCAAAACCATTGGGACCAAGGGGCATTTTCTTTACAAATTAAGTAAAATCACAAACCATATATTAAGGTCTACTTTTTTGCAAAATATATTTATGTATGATTAAAAGTATGCATATTTAAAAATAATGTTTTAAATTTTTTTTTTGCAGTAATCACAACTAAAGTAAGAGGATCTGCACACTGCAGTGCTGATGAGCTAATGCGTTGTGCGAAGCCTCTTTCCGTATTAGATTCTGGGCTTACATTGGTCTCCACTAAAGCTGATTTGGAGAAAGTTTGTCCGTAAGTATATACACTATAATAGCATTTAAATGGAAATTGTATAAGTATAGTATCATTTAAGTTCTTATAATGTAAGCGTTTCCACAAACAAAGTAAAGGACAAATTTAAAAGCATTGGTGCTCAAAATTTTATTGTGTTGGCTGTTGTTTCATCGAGTACGCTATTTATTTCTTGTTTTAATTGATATAACTTTCACTAGTTTTTAAATCCAAAAGACTAATAGAAAAAGGTTTTAAATACAATAAACATGGCAATGTTTCACAAAAATCTCTAGAAATCTGTGGGTATTCACAGAAAATACATTAATTTCGAACTATTCAAACATTAAAGCTTTAAAAAGCATTGCAATGGAAGAAAAAAAATAACTACTTGTTATGTTTCACAAATTGAATCAGTTTCCTGACACGTGTTTTGGCCCTTGCGGGCCATTGTCAAAGGAGTACAAGAAGGTACTAAATTCTACGTGACATTACAAAGGTATTTATATCATATTATGGTTATTATAAACATGTCATAAAATGAAAATTAGAATTAGAAGATTGAATGGTCAACTGTGGGTTTTCCTAACTTTTAAAGGTACAGATGCATATTTAGTCCTAAATTAGTGTGCTATTAAGAATTAGGGAAGCGCCTGACGGTATTTCGGTTTGATTAATAACAACATTACATTTGTTTTTTATGGCTTTTTTGATGGCTATTGTTTCGAGGAAATTAAACTTTTTTGCTTTTATTGTGTATGTATATGGGTTTTATGTTATTAGAGATTGAGTGATTGTGTAATATGCAGTGATCAGCTAAACCTGTTCTTTTTTGGATGTTTTGTGTTCTTTAAGCCTGGTGTCAAAATTTCTACTTGTTTGTCCAATGTAGATAGCCTCGCAGTAGTCGCATTCTATTTGGTAGACCACACTTTCTAAAAGTTTGTTCTTAGTTTCTATTTTAGCATTGGATATGTGTTTATGTAAATTTTGACACCATGCTTAAAGAACACAAAACATCTATTTAAAAAAATAAAAAATAAAACAGGGTTAGCTGATCACTGCATATTACACAATTACTCAATCTCTAACAACATAAAACCCATATACATACACAATAAAAAGCAGAAAACTAAATTTACTAGAAACAATAGCTATCAAAAAAGCAATACAAAACAAATGTAATGTTGGTAATAATCAAACCGAAATACCGTCAGGCGCTTCCCTAATTCTTAATAGCACACTAATTTAGGACTAAATATGCATCTGTACCTTTAGAAGTTAGGAAAATCCACAGTTGACCATTCAATCTTCTATTTCTAATTTTAATTTTATGACATGTTTATAATTACCATAATATGATATAAATACCTTTGTAATGTCACGTAGAATTTAGTATCCTCTCGTACTCCTTTGATAATGACCCGCAAGGGCCGAGACACGTGTCAGGAAACTGATTAAATTTGTGTAACATAACAAGTAGTTATTACTTTTTCTTCCTGTGCAACGGAACAACAGTTTCACCAAGCATGTAGCCCAACACAAATTAATTATACATCTAATATCGTTAAAAACGATTTTTTAAGAGAGACTCGTCCAAGACGAGAAATAAAAGTCTGAGTGGTAAACCCAAAGACGATCTAGGAAAGATAGGCCACGAATTTCATTCATAAACGTACAGTTTCGTCGTGCCTACGACTGACTGTTTACACATTCTATTATATATGACATGTTTATGAACACAATTTTGGCACGAGGTAATCAGTTACTTTCTTATAATATTGTTTTAGTCCCTTATTAGAAGGTAAAGTTAGCAACAACCCCATTTTAAAATAATTCCTCTACTGATATAGGTGCATTGATGATATTTTGACTCGTTTTGTCGGTACCAATAGACAACCTATCAGCTTTTTGATGGCTCTATACTTGCTAATTTCGGAAGCCTGTTATAAGTAGAATTACTTCCAGGTAATAAAGCATACCTAAATAAATGGCACACTCTGTAGATATAATCATTTGTTTTCTGTAAGTTAGGTAATGTCTTTTATCTATACACCTTATGAATATCGAGCATTACTGAAATATAAAAGCGACAGCATAATACAAAACTACATCCTTATTGAATCAAAAGTAGGTTTCAAGTATTTTCATTTATATAAAAGACGAGGATATCGTATACCTATAACGCCAATCTGGCAGGGAAAACTGATGGTTTTCAAGTATTTTCCAAATAGATTTGTGGTTTGGATTTTTGAACCTTTTGAATCGTAGAACATTTATCATGGAATATTATGTCGTTTGTCTACTGTGTTGAAATTAATGCTGATATTATAACGAGTGTGGAAGCTGTTGCTTTCCCTATGCCTAACATAATAATTACGGTGGGTTATATTGATAATTGTGCATTGGGCAACAACTTAACTCACCGAAGAAACATAGGATTGCATTGATTGCAATCGCAAGGATTCCTTGCCATCGCATTTATAGAACACTACGTACCTAATTATAATTTATATGATGGAAATGAAAATTATTTTTTTCTAGGTTAGGTTAGGTATTAGAGTGGCAGACCTTTGGAATCTCCAAACGTCACACGTAGTCCTATAAGGACCGTTGTAGTACCACACATGTTCCGCGGAAACTATTAACGCGACGTGGATCGTAGAAGAATTTTGACAGGTCATTCAAACCAGCCACTGCTGTTAATTTACTTAGTGAGTGAACCCAGTTGCAGGCTGCTCACTTCCTCCAGATAATTAAAGAATGGTTCGCCCAAGGCATTGAACCTTCTTCTCGCGAGGCCGGGGCATTCACACAATAAGCGTTGAATACTTTCCTCCACTTCTTCATTTCTGCAATTTCTGCAGAAGTCATTAGCTGGTATTTGCATACGTTCAGCGTATCTACCGAACAGGCCATGTCCGGTGACTAAGGCAGTGATGTTTCTTAGGTCTTTCCGACTGTGCTGATGATGATGATGCTTTCTTCTAAGCACCATATTTGCATTTTGATTGATAGTACTATGGGAATCTTTATATCATTATCTTTATCAAGAGATCTTCCTAGCTATTTTGTGGATACAATAGGCATTTTTATTGTCTCATGCCTTGAGCTTTGTGCCACACTAATGCGTGTCTATGTCTATTCCTATACCAAACGGGATTCCCAAATTGGGTCCCATAGAAGTATTTTCCATTATTCCTTCTGTTGCAGATCAATATCAGCTATAACATGTAGAATGTAATAACCCCATAACCTCCATTATAGTTATAATCAGACGGAATTTAATCGTTATAATGTCCGATATTTATGGCAATTTATGATACAAAACTTATTGGATATTTTCGGTAAAATATTAGCATGGCAAAAGGAAATAATGCCTACATGCCTTGGATATTATATAGAAATGCTGGGCGGCCTTATCAGAGAAAACGAGGAGGCCGGTCTCGAAATTCGCCCTTACAATAGTAAGCTTCAAATTTATGTTTTCGAATTATATGGCAGGCTATAGCTACGGTTCGTATTGCATGCTACTGGCTAACGAATACAACAACATAGGCGTAGAGTTTGGAAAAAGATTATTTTAAGGAGCGTACAAAAAATATTACTTTTCTACAGTATGAATAAGTCTAAAGGTTTAACCCCTTATGGACACCCTGTGTTCATTATGCACACTATTTTCATAAAAAAATTTCTGCTTTAAAAGTTAATTCTGTGGCGTTTAGACGAAATGCACATAATAATGGATATGTTTATTGCAATATGCTACGCTAGTGTCGCCATCCTGTGACAAATGTGAGAACTACTACTTTTTGACATTTCGATAGTTTCCATGATGTCATGATGAACGGCTCAAGAGGTAAGAAATAGTAAATCTTGTATCAACGATGCACCTTTATGAATAAATTTACATATTATGAGCTAATATTGCAAACAAAGGTTAGGACCAAACATATACATAAAGTAATTTTTACAGGAAAGCGAAATAAAGAAAGTAAACCATGAATTTAATCTACTGTTGTTTTATACAGCTAGTTAGGGATAATACAAAATATGTATTGTTTTAAATGTGCAATAAACTTAGTTTTCAAAAAAACCTTTTAGCTTTTTATCAAAAGGACTTAGTATATTTTACCACTGAAATTTTTGGTAACCAACGTGGACTTGGTACAGTTCAATTTATATAACGGAAGTTTTCGGATCAAAAGTCATAAATGTTAAAAAAAAAACGTTTATTAAACATATTTTATTTAACCCTTACTAAGGAACGAGACTAAACTTAGGATTAACAAAAATATTATACATAATATAAAAGTATAAAAAAGTAAAACAGTACTAAGTCCATGGGTATTGGACATATTATATGGTGTAAAAAACCCCATTTCTTTTATGATAAGTGTAAGGTATATTATTTATGTATAAAAAAAACGAAACTGTTTTGTTATTTGGGTATCATAGAAAATAATTTTTGTAAACACGTTTAATTGAATACTTTCCTAATTAAGTATTTAAATAATGTACATTTTTTTACGTCTATTAAAACATTTTGTACACAATTATGCACATAATTTTTTTTCAATAACAAATACAAAAAATGATTAAATACACTAACTAGAGCCTTTATAGACGCACAAAACATAATTTTATATACCGAAATATTTTTTTTCTCGTTATTAGAAAAATCAGGTGTCTCAAAGGGTTTTAATGAGAAGTTCGGAGATAACAAATACTGATTTAGGTACATGACATATAAAAACTAAATTTAATTCTACGTACGTCAAGAAATTTATGAAAACTGTAGCAATTATTAAACTACTGTTTAAGAACAAGGATGCTCATTGTTAATTTGGGTAATTAAAACGAAAATTATGGTAGGTAATTTTTTTTAAATACTTACCCTCAACCAAATGTATAACCAATTTCAAACAGGAATTTAAGCCCATCTTCTCGTTTAGTAGTTTTTGGGCGTTCGATGATATTGACAGAGCAAGGAGCAAGTCAGCAACGAAAATCAAAAACGGTCTTTTTTAATAATAGGTATGTAGAAAGCTTACAACGTCAATATCTGATACGATCTTTAAAAAAATTTTTTTTGGAGATTACAATATTTTTTGTTAAGCGCGGAAAATAAAAAAAAAATATTCCACTGCACTGCCGTAACCGTAACATAATATTAAAACCTTGCAGTGCTTTCTTTTTAAGACTAATCGGTTTAACAGAAACGATATAATTGTGGCACTTTTAGTGATACTTTTACCTGGAAACGAAAATATTTCTAGGACTAGTAAAATGAATACTCGGCCAAATCCAGATTTTTTATGAAATCTGGATGTGAAACATATTAATTATTAATTTAATTTTCTTTAATATTAAGAAACTTATTAGTGGTCTCCTTGGAAATAAATATATTTTAAACAGCGCAGCGATTGGTCCAGCTATATTGTAGAATTGAAAAACTCTTTTTAGAACAGTTTTTTTTAACTTTCCTGCTAACAACAGGTTGCTTGTTTTTATCATAGCTAGGTTTTCGAGTACAAAAACATCCTATTTCCAGTTCACATAGGACCTTCTTTCGCATAATATAATCCTTCATCATCCTGTCCGCTGTCACTGATTTTCTCAGAAATGTTTTAATTCATTAACTGCAATTTAATTTAATTAAAAAGATATTAAAACGGAACCCTTTTCATTTTGTTTGTCACTGATCCGTTAGATTTTTACATTAATTTAATTTATAATAATATATATATAATTAAATTAAGTATAATTTTTTGATCTAACTTTCAAAATGTCTTTATTCCAAACTAACTTTTACAGTTCATTAAATGGAAAGTGACAACATAATATAGAAAATATTAACCATAAAAAAATAGTGTAAATAATTTAATTTAGTAAATATCTCTTTAATTGTTTTTAAAAGTTGCCAATTTTTTAAGTTTTCTGATATTTTTTGGAAGATTGTTATATTTTATTATTCCGTCATATAAAAGCGATTTTTTCCGAAATTACTTTTTACTGGTATAGTTTAATAATTTATACAACGTCTGGTGTTATGATGATGTAATGTCTTATTCTCCTGAAGTGTTATGTTTGAATTTTTTTAATAATAGAGTGAATTAGAATACAGATTTTTAATTTATAAATGTTTTAAATGTGTAAATACCCTTTCGGTCTATATAGATTAACAGTTGCTTCTAAATGTGGTAATTTGTGTATACATTTCATAATTTTATTTCGCAATTTTTATAATAGTTTTAAGTTTTATAAACAAGCAGATCCTCATGCAGAAGCTAAGTATTGTAATTTTGAATATATTAATGAAAAATATATATTTTTTAAGTATTTTAAAGGAATGAAATATCTAGCTCTGTACAAAACAGATACCAAAGGAGATATCGAGTTGATAATATACTGGATATGGCATTTCCATTTAAATTTTCGTCTAAAACTAATCCTAAAAATTTTGTCGTTTTTGAATATTGAATATTTTCATTATTAAATATTGAAGGGTTAATGATGCAATTTATTTTATTTTTAGTTATAAACATAAAGGAAGATTTTGTAAAATATATTAGTTTATTTGATTGAAGCCAAGAAAGAAGTATTTTTAAATCATTATTAATATCAAAACACATTTCTGCAAGAGTTTCAGCAAAATAAATAATTGTTGTATCATCTTCAAATAGCTTTATATTGCCTTTTAAGTTCAATTTGGCAACGGAATTAATGTAAATTAAGAATAATAACGGACCCAATATTGATCCTTGTGGAACTCTACATTTTATTTCTTTTTCCGAAATTCTTCTTTCCCCAATCTGATTTGAGTTCGTTGGCGCTGCTCCTAATAATTCATAAGTACCTAATAATAATTAAAAAAAATATTTTTCTTTTATTTTAAGTTATACAGGTTAGAGCATAAAAAAGGTTACATATATCAACGTTATTTTTTTTAATGAAATATATTGTACAGCGTCTTCAAACGAGGACTGAACAGGGGCTCATTTTTGAGCTTCCTTGTATTTAAAGAAAAATCCAAAATAGCCAATCGATGTACTTTTTCCTGCAGAATTCAAAAATGAAACCAAAAATTTATTTAAACCAGAAACAAAAGAGTTACGCTGTTTGAAACATACACAAGGTAATAAAGGTATAATCACCTTTGAATCCTTCAAAGTCATTTCGGCAATATTATAGTAAATTTGTCAAATTTTTTGACTTTGAAGGATTCAAAGGTGATTATACCTTTATTACCTAGTGTATATTTCAAACAGGTTAAAGTTAAATTATACTGGATAAAACATTAAAATTTAATAAAAATAGCTGGCACAATATTAAATATTTTAATTAGAACGGACAAAAAAAAATCACTCGTTCCAAAAATCGTATAAAAAAAGCTATGTTCCATTTAAAAAACACCTTATCCATAGCGTAACTCTTTTGTTTCTGGTTCAAATAAATTTTTGGTTTCATTTTTGAATTCTGCAGGAAAAAGTACATCGATTGGCTATTTTGGATTTTTCTTTAAATACAAGGAAGCTCAAAAATGAGCCCCTGTTCAGTCCTCGTTAGAAGACCCTGTACCTATATTTTTACATTTTGCAATCAATTCTAGACATTTTTCATAAATTATGCCATATACCTATCTTTTACCGTTTACAAAAATTAAAACTTCAATGCTGGTATGCGCGATTGGTATGTTTCTCGACTTTTGAACTCAAGTTTTTAAGGCCTTGACAATGTAAATTCACTATTTAAGTCTGAGACGTCAAAGAATGCCAGTCAATATTAATTAAATTTGAATTTTGCTCTGCTGATATTAGGCCCTACATCCAAAATGGGTCTCGCTGAAGATGAAAGGCTAAAAATAGGGTAATGAAACCATTTTTATTTAATGAGAGCCTAACTGGAGAAAAATATTTAAATTTCCTTCGAAATGATCTGGTTACAGCTCTTGCCGCTCTATTTCTCCAAATGATAATGATCCTAATTTACTAAGTTAAACCTTATGATTTCAGCAATGGTGCTTCTCCTCATGTAAGGAAATTACAATTTTAAGGGGCGGTGGAAAGGTAGACGGGGGTCAACATAGTGGCCATCCAGATCGCCCGATCTTATCCCACTAGACTTTTTTTCGTGGTGTTACGACAAAAATTTAGTTTTTAGATCTAAACGCAACTCGATTTTTTCTCAAAAATTTAATAAACTTCTTTAATTAATAACTATTTTCCAGTAAACAAATGACAGACATAATAGAACGTTGGTGCTTTGTTCCATAAAAAAAAATAATATTAAAAATTCACTACACTATTATCAACTAATCATAAAATTCAAAAATTATGCTTGAGACTTGACGTTAATTTTAATAATTTACATGTACATTAATTCATGGTACAAGTTCGGACGTCTCTAACAATTTTTTTTTGCTTTGAATTTATTAAAATTTAAAAAAATGTAGTGACGTAGGTGCTAATTTGAAGAAGGTTAAAACTTGGATCAAATGATAATAGATTTTATTAATGTTGCCTTTGTTGTAATAATGTATTAGGTTTAGTTTACTCGTATATAACTTTTTTTTACTCATTTTTCTCGTTTTATTACAAATTGAATGTGTCAGTATCATCGATCTCTATATGGAAAAAATGTCTATATGATTTTTGGGGATCATTAATAACATAACATCCGAGAGCTAAATATTATTTATACATTATCATATTTTATGTTTTGTTGTATTTTAAAGTTAATTCTTCTCATATAACATTTAAGAATTATTTTTTATTGCACTTTTAAGAGTCTTCATTTTTTTGCCAAAGAATATCTTCTCCTTAATAAGGTTGATTTTTGGACGGCATAAAACATCCCGGAATTTAATTTTAGTGGAAACGTTTTGAAAAGAATAATGAACGAACAATTATTCTCTAAGTGGTGCTTATCGCGCTCTTTTGTGACTTAAAGACTGTAATTTATTATTAATTTATTATTTCTTAAAATTTCAAATGTATTTTTTTTCGCGCTTATGCTCGAACGGCCAGCGGCGCACCCAGGATTTTATGTTAGGGGGGGGGGGGGCGCCAACCAGTGCTGGAAGGAAATTTTTTAATAAACTTTTAAGTTACGCATTTTTCTAGAACTTTGGAGCTTTTTTAACAGGTACTCTTGCAGGGAAGATCGCAATAGCCTAGTCATGGGAGTCGTTAAACGGTTTCTTAGGGGGGAGGGGCATTGGCGGCTTGTGACTTGTTAACTTGGAGCGGTACTAAAAGCCTGCTGTAGGCGAAATGCGCCGCAGGCGAAATTTTTTCAAGACCACGCCCAAATTTGGTCAATAATTATTATAGTAAATATTTTAAAAATTTATGATTACCTTCTTATTCTATTGAAAATGAAATAAGATAAAAAATAGAAAGGCTAGTTTATTTTTCATTAGTGGGTACATTGTTTAAAAGTAAAGTTCATTCATCTGTTTTTATTTGCAGGAAACTTATCAATAACAATAAAGTTCCTAGATTTACACTTTGTGGTATGTATCAAGTTAATTTCGAGAGTTTAGGTCTTCCCTTAATTTTAATTTCAATTTTTTGCTCAATACTTAATGAGCTAAAATTGTTTCTCAAACATTCATAGTCGTTTTGGCATTAAAACTGTTTATTTTTATTAAAATAAGTCTTTACTACCCCAAAATAATACCAAAAATATAAAGGAAAACTCGAAATAATAAATTCTTAAATTCAATCAAACCATATTAAACCTCAATAAGTCAACTTTTGTCAATAAGTCAACTTTCAGGGGGGGGGCAAATGCCCCACCTGGCCCCCCTCAAACGAGGCCCGTGAGGTAAATCTAAGAAAATTGACTTTTTAAAATACTTATCCACTTTCATAATTTTTATTTCATTGGGGGGCCAAGGTCCCCTTGCCCCCCCCCCCCCCCTGGGTGCGCCACTGCGAACGGCAATACTGGACCAGAAAACTCGTTGCGTCATATGTAACGAAGAAAGTCGATGGTCAAGTTAGCTAGGGTAATACACAATTTGCCCCCCTCCCCCCCCCCCTCTGTGTTCGTGAGGCAGAGCAACCAGAACTCAACTAACCCCATAAAATGACAGAAAGCGTAAAGCGGTTTCTATATGTTCATAGTGATGCGACGACCGAATATTCCCATAAATTCCGTAACTTACGGTAATATTCGCTCACCCTTAAAGGAATATTCGCTTTTGGGTAACATATTATGGAAATATTACGGTTATATTACCGAGAACATTCTCGATAATATTACCCGAATACATTCGCGTTAGATTCTGTGTAGTTCCGCGGAGTTCTCATGTACTTGAAAAGTTAAAAGTATCCTGAAGCCTATAGTTAAATGGATAACAATTTTAGAAGGCGATGCAGCAAGAATTTCTCATCAGGTTTTTATAGCTCTAACTAAAATGGAGGGATATATTAATGATAATATTAAATCGTTACCATTAAATCCAACGAAGAAAAGGAACTGTTGTTTACAAAAGGGGAACATCTTAAAACCTATCCATTTAGCTGCCTGTTTACTGGACCCTTGTTTTAATCAATCTGAATTGGAGCTACATAATGTACAGCAATGCAGTTCATAGACAATTTAATTTCAAACCATCCTCAGTTTCAAGAACACAAAGAAACTATTGCTCTTGTGCTTACAAACTAATTAGGCAGGAATGGTCTATGGAGTATCGATTTTGTGTGGGGAAAGTGCCAAAAATCTGACTATATTTCTTGATGGAAAGGCATTTGTAATAAAACCAAACTTAAAAATGTAGCGGTTGCCATTCTAGGGTTACCACCATCAACAGCTGCTACAGAAAGAGCTAGAAAACTTCTATATATTGCTCATAACTTAAAACTTTTAGATTAAAACATGCCTGCCAGTTTATATTTTACTAATGATATTATAGAAGAGGGACGTATTGAATTAAATAAACCTACTAATAATGATAGCCTTGATGGCAATAGCACTCTGAGGTCAACAAAACAGACAATAAAGAGGCAACGGTAAATTGAACATAAGAGTAATAGTTGTTGTGACTTCTGACTCAGATAAGGCAGAAGAGTTTTCAGTTCACGATACTAACTCGAGTGTTGGAGAAGAAGATTTTTCTGATTTGGAAAATATTTAGGTTATTTCATGTTTAGTTGTCACTCATCAGTATTCCTTCTAAATAGCCTGTTACCTTTTAAAATATTTTTATCTGCTTCGGATTATTTGTAGGTGGTTACTTAAGAAAATACATTATGTTATTTAGGTTAAAATGTTTTCACACTATACATATTATACAATAAATTATAGGGGAGATCCGGGCAGCCCCGCCCACTTAAGTAAACATGGATGTTTTGAAAGATGTAATAACTGTGTCGATATACTGAAAAATGTTCTAAATACGTTCGTCTATTGTCTTTATTACCATTTATTTCATTTTGTGTAAATTTTTTTTTTAAATAATAAAACCAATATTTTTGGAAAGCTTACAATGTTCGGGGATATCCGCCATAGAGGATAACCCCGCCCACTATGTCAGTTAATGCAGCCCATATATTATTAATTTTTTTCAGAGGAATGTATGTGAGTATAAATTAAAATCGATCATTAGCCTTATCTGATATTTATTTTAGAATGGGTTTACAACAAATTTACATACAAAAATCGCAAATATAGGACTTAAAACCACTTTGACCAGTACAGTCTTTGTGTGCCCATTTGTTACATACACCAGATTTGAACCATGTTTCAGTTTTCCCACATTCATGGCAGATAATGCAAAGTTTCTGTTCCCTGCAATTTTCCATGTCGTCGGAACTTTCGTCGTTGCATATTACTTCGACTGATTCATCACTGCTAACGCCCGGAGCGTTAGCGGGCGGCGCGACCCGAACTAGGCTTTCTTTATAAAGTAGACTGTCTACAAAAATACAAACTAGTTATCAAAAGTCCAATACTGTTCAATAAACTAGGATTAATTTCCTTTAGTTTCAAATATAAATTATATTGTTTAATGATAATTTACTCTACTTACCGTTAATTTAAAGCTGACTAGACATAAAACGCACAACCTCAAAAAACTGTTGTCGGCCGAATAAACGTTTAAAATGCAGTTTTCAACCTGTTTCTTGTATTGAGCCACATATTGGTTAGTTATGCACCCGACCAAAAGATGACAATACTAATATATCGCATAATTTCAGTAATATTGCGATGAGCGGTGTTACCCGCTGGGCGGGGCTACCCGGATCTCCCCTAAATTAATACAAAATATTTCATTCTGGGCTCAATTTTAAAGATAAAATATTGGCATTTTATTTAATAGTATATTTTTGAACAAGGATAATAAATTACCGACTAACTGTAGTATACTGCTTAAGAAAAAGTTAAATTTCCTAAAATTCTCATAAATTACGGTAAGTTCTCGTAATTTAACGAATATTACCGACCAAAAATAAATTACGGTAATTTTTACATCACTAGTTTGTTGTTCTGATAGTTCATTATCAGTTGGGAGACACAGGTTACCCTTCCTGGGTAGAAATATCCAGCAAACCTTTGGCTCCGCGATTCTTCGAAGAGAGGCGTTATCAACCTTTTGTCCTTTATAGTAAAGTAGGGAAGGTACGATCAGGGCGAAAATATAGATTATTTTCGTTATTTTATCACTTTTTTTTGTTTCAGGGACCTTAGAGAAGCCGTGTCTTGCATTCACCGTTACACGAGACATTGTATGAGTCGAGAAGATAGAAGCCATTTTAAGAAGCTTTTCCACGGGACAGCAGAAATGGTTCACAACTTGTGCAGAAATGAGACTTACCAAGAAGGTAAGCAATTTTTCCATATTATTTATATAGGTATCAATTTTAAGTCATGAGGGGCTACAGGGGCTTTACACAGTCCCCATGGCCTAATGACTACCTAATTCTTAAATTCTCCCTATGAGGTGTGTTTTCCAAAATAATAAAAAATATTTTAAACAGCTCAGTTTTTCAAATTAATTTTTATATAATATATTAAATATTGATAACGATATTATGATATGCAAAAACTGGATTTATTTAATAATACATTTATTCTGTTTATAAAAAATATATCGCACAACGTAAATTTTAAATGTGTCCAGTTAAATTAACGTTGATAAAAGACGCGTTCATTAAAACATCAATTCAAACATAAAATATTTAGCGTATATATTTTGTAACTCTAAATGTAAAATTGTTAATAATTTTCTGATAAGGTAATACAAAACCCTTCTTTATGTTTTATTCAATTTCCATTACTGATACAATTTGTTTATTTAATAAATTTATATTTATTTTACATTTTGACTAAATTAATAATGGATATTTACACTTAAGACAGTACCTTTACGCTCAAACCTCAAAAATTATATTTTCCACTTTCAACTATAACCGAATTTCTTATATTGAGCACTTACATTCTCAATTGGAACCTATTAACATTAAGTCTTAATAATAATATAAAAACCATATATAAATATTTCAGAACTTAAGTCTAAGTTCTCTACTTGGACCTCTTGCCTTGTAACCCTCTCATACTTATATTTTTTAAGCAAATGCTCAAACAGTCCTCCCTTTACTGTCAACCAATATCCTAAATTGATTTCACATCTCTGAAATTGCAATTTTTAGTTCTTTCAAATTTTGATAACGTAAAATTTGTAATTAACACTTCTAAAGTCGTTTGGTGAAAGACCAGGAGATCTAGCTGGCCAATTTGTGGTGTAATTTAATGCTACTGTGCGTCCATCTAAACCGTTTTGGACATGTTCCCTTACTTCTCTACATTTTGCGCAGGGGATTCGTCCATTTAAAACCAAATATCTTCATTCTCAGGAGCAGCTTCTTTTAATATAGATAACAGAGAGAGAAAATTTCTTTTTCCAAATTTTGTTCGAAATAAAAAGGTCCAATAATTCCTGATGTTTTTTATATTTATACGGATGATGTTTTCTTGGAATGGGTCTATCATGAAATCTCACAGAATATTTTACATATTCTCCTAAAAATATTTTTCATGTAATACTACCTAATCATTGTTATTTTTTCTTAAACCTACTGTAAAATATGTTTTAATTATTTAAAAGTAAATATTGTGACTATCGGACAAGTGTGTACCTGTTTTTTTTTATATTGGAATACACAAGGATCCAAGCGCAATGAAAACACTGGGGCGGGTAGACCACGACGGCCGTTTCGTCCTTGTTAGGACTATACGGGGCAGCCATAATCCAAGCAATCCCGACAACAGCGGTAAGATGTATTAAAAGCCTTTTGCAAAAGCAAAGCGGCCATCAATACACCGTAGCGCCATCCCAGCGGAATTTTTAAATATTTTAATTATATGTTTTAAAAATTAACTTGTCTAGTATGTAACTTTTAAAAGCATTTATACTAATTATTACTAGTGATTTCCTTGAGGCATGTATGTGCGACTCCATCATATAGGGACGATCAATCTCTCCTATAAATTTCGTCGATTAAAAAAAAAACAAAAGAATAAATCAAAAACATCTTGTTTTTAGAATTTCTACAATATGCTCCATGTATGCAGACAGTTGAGCCGCAAAATGAAATTTGTTTCAAACAGTACACCAAAAAGATCAATGAAATTGAATCAAAAACGCCCATGGAAGGTATCACGGAAGAGGACTTAATCGCCTTCAAGTCATCTCTTAAAAGGAAAAGAGATGCTGCTGACGAAGGAATTAAAAATATTTGTTGGTAAGTAGCTAGTACGATTCGCCGCACTCGCAAGAGATTTGATAGATACAAGTTCTTGTATTTTCATTATGGGTGGGGGGGCTACTTTTGTAAGAAAGCTTCTTAGTGTATTTCCAGATTTAAATTCTAATCTTTTCAGAAATCCCCTTGATATAAGGTATTGTAAGCAATGCTTGTTCCTCTTTCGTTTCTGTATTAGTTTTTACTTCGCGATTTTTAAGTTTCGAGATCCTTCTAATCTTTTCAGAAATCCCCTTGACATAAGGTATTGTAAGCAATGCTTGTTTCTCTTTCGTTTCTGTATTAGTTTTTACTTCGCGACTTTTAAGTTTCGAGATAGTATTAGTTACAAAGGTTTTAGGGTAACCATTCCGTTTTAAATCTTTTTTGATGTTTGAAACGTTGTGTTAAGTAACAAAATAAAGACAATGGAAGTCCGACAGGGTAATTTTTTTGATATTACTTTATTGTCTACCACCTTCAAACAATAACTTGACAAAATTCACCTTTTTAGAATCAGTTTACCATAATTATACGAAATGGCATCTAAGAACCAAAACATGTATCAATTAGTTTCATTTTGTAGAACTGTGTTATCTTACTTTGTTACACTCGGTATGTTCCTGTGAATAGTGTGAATTCTGCACTTCCAAATAAGCGTCTCCGAAACGAAAATTAAAATAATAAACGATCCATTTTATTTCAACGTTCCTAACTTTTAAGACACGTATACACCTCAATAACTCATATTTTCCATTTATATAGGGTTTATAGGGACGTGATCAGTTTAAAAAGAAAATAAAACATTAAGGAAATTTTATTACCAAAATATTTTATGATGATATGTGGTCTACCCCAGATGTCCAATCGTTTGATTTTATTGTCATCCTTCTTTTATTCATTTCAACTAAAGTATATATTTTGCTTCCGAGCTTGCTTTACAGTTTTATGGCTGTATTTTATGCGTTTTGGTAAGGAATATTCGTAAATAAAGAAAAAATCATTAGGAAAATATTGTAAAACAGCGGAAGCCTTTTAAGAAAGATGCGATAATAAATGAATATTTTGGGGAAATGATATAGGATCAATGCCCATGAGCTTACCTTTGGGTGAAATATTTTTTAAATAAAAATATGTCGCCCTTCGCTGTCACTGAATAAGGCCAAGTATGCAGGGTAATCATTTAGTGCAGCTAATACTGAGTGACTTGTTACTAAAAATACGCAACAAATGTTAATTCAACCGGCTTTTATTAAACTAGTTTAAATACCAAACCAAAAAAGTTTAATTAAACTAGTTTTGATGCTAATGACCCTAATTTAGCTAATTCCAATACTAAACTACTTTAAATAAAGGAGTTTAGATGTCAAACTGCTTCTATTACTTAGTTACTAGTTTAGCTACCCTAATTTAGCTAATTCCAATACCAAACTACATTAAATGAAGTAGTTTAGATACCAAACTGCTTTTATTAAACTAGTTTAAATATCAAACTGCTTTAATTAATCTAGGTTAGCTAGCCTAATTTAGCTAATTCCAATACCAAACTACATTAAATGGAGTAGTTTAGATACCAAACTGCTTTTATTAAACTAGTTTAAATACCAAACTGCTTTAAATAAACTAGTTTAGCTACTAATTACCTTCATTTAGCTAATTCCAATACCAAATTATTTTAAATAAAGTAGTTTAGATACCGAACTGCTTTAATTAATCTAGTTTAGCTACTAATTGCCCTAATTTAGCTAATTCCAATGCCAAACTACCTACTTTGTAGAAAGTAGATTAGATACTAAAGAAAATGTATAAACAAGAAAATATAGGAGTAGTTATTTTTTGAAGTTGGGCGAGTTTTGGCTTTTTAATAAGCTTCCTATTAATTTTTAAAAAATTATGAATGAAGAGCGAGGGCATTTATGAGTAATATGCGGTTATAAACTCATAAATACTATTTCCTATAAAGTAATAATAAAATAAACGAAATGCCTAATATACAGCAAAAAAAAACGATGCCAATAAAATTACCATAAAATTGAATATAAAATACTTTCATTAAAATTGTACAAGGGCTACCCCTATATATAAACAATAAAAAAACATTTTTTTATAATAAAAATACATTGCAATGCTGTTGTAATCTTTAAAGCTAAAAAAAAGCGCCTCACAACGGCCATTAAAATATCCATTAATATGGAAATTTAACTTTTTTATACAGCCCTTTAAATATTAACTAACCCTTTATCATTGTGTACACGGACCATTTAAAAATAATCTAATATCGCTGAGCTCTTAAAAGTTGAACACCGGCCAAAAATTTTAACTATCTGGCAAGTTTTTTGTTTACTTATTAAAATATCTTGGAAATTTTAGAAATATTATTTCATAATTTTTATAAAGTGGTCATCATCATCTCTGTTTATTTTTCACTTACAGGCTTTTTATTTATAACGCTTCAAATGCTATCGAATTTATTTATCTGCATACAGTGTCACCAGTAAAGTCCGCATCAGATGGGATTTTTTTTTATTATTAGCTTTATTCAAAATTTGACTTTGGCATCGAGTTCTGCTTCGATCGAGATGAAAATTAAGCAAAAAAATAGTAGTCACGTGATTCGCATTATCTGCCAAATTTTAATTTTTTCCAAAAAATAATTCAAAAGTGGGGTTATTTCTGAAAATATTTTATATTAATTTCAGCTGCATAAGATAATTTTGATTTTTTACCCATATTTTGTAAATTGCACCACTTTTGCAAAATAAGACTCAACGCAACCTAAATAAAACTTCTTAGTTTTGACAATGCTTTATTTCAGATACATTTTCTTTAAAGTATCGCCATATTAAATGTGTGTTTTTCTACAAAATCAAAATTGGGCTATTAAAATTTGGTCGCATGTGATGCAAAGTTTATTTGTTTTTGACCCTGTATAAGGTAACTTCATAAAATAAGTATTTTTAAAAACGTAGTATGTGTCTGAAAGTAACAAAATAAAAAATAAAGTAAAGGGGTTTTAAATTAAATCGTTGAAAATAGATAAACTTTACATTAAGTTAAACTAAAATTTCTTTTCCACATAATGAACAATTTACTGATAACACTGTTCTTTTTTGTCTTAATATTAAGGTGTATTACTTTCAGAGACAAACCACGTTTTTAAAAATACTTATTTTATGAAGTTGCCTTATAAAGGGTCTAAAACAAATGAACTTTGCATCACATGCGACCAAATTTTAATAGCCCAATTTTGATTTTGTAGAAAAACACACATTTAATATACTTTAAAGAAAATGCATCTGAAATAAAGCCTTGTCAAAACTGAGAAGTTCTATGTAGGTTGCGTTGAGTCTTATTTTGCAAAAGTGGTGCAATTTACAAAATATAGGTAAAAAATCAAAATTATCTTATGCAGCTGAAATTTTGCACGTGGGCTAGAAACTGCATTTAAAAAACTTTTTCTTGTAACTTTTTTCGATATTTTCAGAAATAACCCCACTTTTGAATTATTTTTTGGACAAAATTAAAATTTGACAGATAATTTGGATCACATGACTACTATTTTTTTGCTTAATTTTCATCTCGATCGAAGCAGATCTTGATGCCAAAGTCAAATTTTGAATAAAGCTATTAATAAACAAAAAATCCCATATGATGCGGATTTTACTGGTGACACTATATATGCGTAGCTATATATTCTGTGGTTTTACCTTTGAAATTCAATCGCTATAGAAGGACTTATAGATATGAACTATTCACAACGCGTTCAACTCCATTGTGTTGTATTACACGCCGATATACAACAAGACGTTTATGTACTTGACGAAAAAGATAGTTTAAGGAAGAGTTATTTAATATCATTAAACATAAACGATTTACACATTTAATTTATTTATTTTTTGTTACAGTTCATTTCAAGAGTACGTAGAATGTTCCACATCAATAACACGCAGCGTATGTGGAAATGAAGCAGCTGATTTTAGTAAAATGTTTTTAGACAAGATGTCATCGTCAATGCTGCAGGTAACTACGAATTTTACTTTATTTAGTTTTTACCAAAATCTGAACCAAAAAATTATTGAAAAAATCGATTTCCTTGGGTTTTTCATTAGTTATATCAAAAGAAGTAAATAGGTTTACTCACCGATTTAGAGAAAGTAATGTAGACACTACTAAGTTAATGGGCCTTTTCAATATAACCGAGTTCCACATATTCAGCAATAACATCCTGAATTAGAACCTGTTAAAAATACATACCAATAATATAATTCTTCCTAGAGGGTCACAACCCTTTCCTACAGACAATTAAAAAGACCCCTCGAGGGCAGAAAGTTTGAAAACATCAGATCAAAACCTTATTACGTCATCCCATTATCCGCGCACTTCTTTTATTTATGAACCTTGGCGGATTATATTGCTATCTTTGTTTTGATAAACTAAATAGACAAGAACAGCTTAAAAATATAAAACAACCACCCCGATATTCAGGTAGACGCGAAGCGTTTAATCTTCAGCTGAATAACTGGGCCCATAGGTCCAGGCAGATGTGACGTCATCGTCAGTGAATTTATTCCCGTGTTTTTATTAAATGTCGTATCTTGTTTATTTATTTTCAGTTAGAATCTCCCTAGCAGCAGAATTATTACCGATAATTTTTTTTAAGGTCACGAATGGTATTGTTGATAGAAAATTATCCCGAGTCGAAGACGAGGGAATTTTTCCATCACATTAACCTGAGTGAAACCGAGAAAAAAATTATTCGGAATTAATTCTGCTGCGTGGGAGATTCGGTAAGAAAATTTCATAAATTGGAGTTTCTTTTAATGTTCCTGAAATTATAGTAATAAACCTTAGTTACTAACAAGTAAAATCAACTTCTATTGGAAAAATACAGTGCGTCATATTAAACTAAACTCATCGGAAATATGTTTTTTAAAGTTATATTTGAATTTAAAACTATAAAGACATTGGATTGTCTCACCTGTCTCTTCGAAATGACTTGACATTTGAATTAAAATTAAGTCGTAGTAGTCGTACCTAAGAAAAATTATCAATTATTAATTTTATTAGGTTAATAGGCTATAGACTATCGCGATAGTCTCCCGTTGCTATAAGCAACGTAAACAAAAAGGAGCAATCTAATTGGTTGAAAATAAATTTATGAAATTTTCGCGATAGTCTCCCGTTGCTATAAGCAACGTAAACAAAAAGGAGCCTTCTAATTGGTTAAAAATAAATTTATGAAATTTTCTCAGTAATTAATTCAAAATTTTAAAAACTGAAACCGTACAAAATTTTATTTTTTCTTTCTCTATGCGATACAATATAAAATTTAGTGGTATATAGTCCATTCCAGTATTAAATTTCTGAAGGTTGTAATTAATACAAACTGAAGTATAGAAAATAAGGTTTTCTTTATGATTATTAAATGTTTAACTTACAAAGAGAACTTAGGATATTATAAAATAATATTAAAAAAGTTTTAAATAAAAAGGAGCAGGTCGAAAATATAAAAGTTATGGAAAAGTTAAATAACTTTTAAAAAACAATTTATCAAAACTCGATCAAACTCTATTTTCAGCGTTATCCTGTTAAATCGTTTTAACTAGTCGACAAGTTCGCGGTACAAGATACGCTTGACATAAAAGAGTTAAAAGCACTTCACCGAAGCTGTCGAGTTTTCTATTGATAAACCTTTAAATCTGATTGAAATGTATTTGATTTGTGGATTTGGGTAATTTGGAAATAGATTTTGCATTGCACACAGTGACGGTTCGCGAGGTAGGTAATGAACTGGGTGTTCAATTAATATAGTTGTTTATAAAAAAATACGGTTACAAAAATTACAAAAATTGCATACCTATAAGATATTTCGAGGCTTATTTATATATAAAGTTCATTCTTCTGTTTTTCAGTTTGGCGACAACTTCAATTACACGACTGTTAAACTCTGGTACCTATAGCGGCAATAATCTGTTTTTAATGCTAACTATCGCGAGAGAATTTAATCTACACTGTTTCATGGTACTTCGTACTAGCGATTTATTTCTATTGGCAAAATTCACTCAGAATAAAATCAAAATACATTTTGTTGCTAACTTATAATTTTTATTGATACTAACCAATTTGCTTTACATATCGAACACCGGGGCTGAAAGAGACACATCAAAAATTTAACTAAACTCATCGGAAATATGTTTTTTAAGTTTCATTTGAAACTATGTAGACATGTAATTTCAGATGTTATGGTTAAAAACGAATTAATGTTTTTAATGTTCCTAAAATTTTAGTAATAAACCTTAGTTACTAACAAGTAAAATCAACTTCTATTGTAAAAATATAGTGCGTCATATTTAACTAAACTCATCGGAAATATGTTTTTTAAAGATTTATATGAATTTAAAACTATAAAGACATTGGATTTCAGATAACAAATTTGTTATTTAATGTTTCTCACATTTTAGTAATAAAAATGAGTCACTAACGGCTAAAACCAACTTCATTTCTAAAACTCTAATTAGTTACAATTAACTAAAGCCGCCGGAAATATGTTTTTGTAGCATTTTAGCAAAAAAATTACAATAAGAAAAAACTCCAATTTATGAAATTTTCTTACCGAATCTCCCACGCAGCAGAATTAATTCCCGATAATTCTGCTGTTAGGGAGATTATAAGTGAAATGATTTTTCGCGGAATTCTTAAAAATTAAAAACTGCTCCGATACAATGACATATATCTCAATGAAACCACCAGTAATATTTATGATAATGTCAAATTCAATAACTCATGGCGTTGCTCTTTGCTTGGTCACCCTGGCAGCGAATGATATGAAAAAAATTAAACAAAAGAAAAATAAAATAATGGAAAAAATTGAGTCGAAGGAAAATAAATTCAGTTTTACAAATATTTGCTTCTTATTCCCCTTTTCTTTCATCTAGTAAAATATGTTTTAAATAAAATTGCCACAATGAATAAAGATGTTTTCTGATTCTGTGGCATGGTAAAATATATTTTATAACTTGATCGGTTTATGTTAGAAGTTCGCAAGAAAAATACGATTTCCGGTATTTTAAAATTTATTAAAGGAAATCAAAGTATGTTGTGGTATAATAAATTATTCCGGAAAAGTGTTTTCTTAATGCGATCATATTTTATTTCTTTTGAAGCGATTTCTTTTTCAAGGCACGTTCAATAATAAATATTTTTTTAAATATTTTCTTTTCGTATATATTCCTTCTACATAATATACGATAAGTATTGTGACACAAAACAAAAATATTTTTTTAAATGTACCCAATATATTTATATTGACTCACTGTTTTAGCCAGAGTTTGTGATGACAACCTGCCAATCATGATTATCGATATTGTTAATACTAAAAATATGAAATATATAGATAGGTATGGAAATGCGTTGTTCGTCCTTCGTAGGAAGTTGAAAGAGAAATATTATTAAGTATCGCAGGGCAAACAAAAAAAGGTATATAGATTATGTTTCCCCCACCTCCCCTCATCGCATCATCTCGCCCATCGTCCTCCTGGTGTCGTGCCTCTCGCTTTGATTCAATTCATATTAAATAAATATTTATTCTCTCGTAGGGAATAGTATTTATTTTACAGCAGAATATAATTTTTAATGCTTTCATAGTGCAAAAAAAATGTACTGATTAACAAACTAAAAATAAAAACATGCCTTGAGTACCTAATTCTTATGGCACCTGTATCCAACACAGTACATCTCTCTTCGAGAGCTTAAATAGCACTTATATTTAATATTCAGTAGAAGCTGGAGGAGTGATAGGAGAACGATCTGCGAGATTCGATAGGATGTAGTGGGGGAAATATAATATATCTATTTATATTTGCGATCATTAGTAATTTCATGTTTCAAATTTATAGAAAATGAGTAGACAACACATTTTCATACCAGTATTTATAGTTAAATAACCATGTACATCATCTTATGCAGTATGTACTATAACTTAATATGCACTTTAAAAATAGTCATTAAAAAATTAGGGATGTCAAAAAAGTATTGATATCGTCATATCTCTAATTTGGAACACACTGTATCAGTATTCTTTTAGATACCAAGACCACAACTTAAATTGTTAATACCCGTGACGAAGCATGTTTCCAAAATGTACTGGATTTATTGAAATTAGTTCAAGTTAAAAAAAACTCACACAGTATAAAAGCAATAAAGTATGTTGTTTGTCCAAAAATCCAAAGTTAAGAAACTGCTAATCGTGATACTTGAAATTATAAAATATTATTGTGCGATGAGAGTCATATTATATAATATTGTGATGAGCGGTAAAGAAATCTTTGTTTACCATCAAAATTTTATAGAATATTTCCCTCGTGTATAAAAATAGTTACATAAGAAAAAAGGCATACCTACTTAACGAATTAATAAACGATAATTCACCAGCAAACATAAAAACTAATAAGCGATATCATGAATCATCTCTGTACTAAATTTTATTTATTTTGCCATTGTTTTATCTAAAATCAGTGGATGATATATTTTTAAATTTTAGCAACTTCAATGACAGCAGTTGACGTAAAATACAATCTTTTACATACAGTGTGACCAGTAAAGTCCGCATCATATGAGATTTTTTTTCATTAGGTAATAACTTTATTCGAAATTTGACTTTGGCATCAAGTTCTGCTTCGATCGAGATGAAAATTAAGCAAATAAAATAGTAGTCACGTGATTCGCATTATCTGTCAAATTTAAATTTTTTCCAAAAAATAATTCAAAAATGGGGATATTTTTAAAAGTATCGAAAAAAGTTATTAGAAAAAGTGTTTTTTAATGCAGTTTCTAGCCCACATGCAAAATTTAAGCTACATAAGATAATTTTGATTTTTTACCTATATTTCGTAAATTGCACCACTTTTGCAAAATAGGACTCAACGCAACCTACATAAAACTTCTTAGTTTTGACAAGGCTTTATTTCAGATACATTTTCTTTAAAGTAGCGCCATATTAAATGTGTGTTTGTCTACAAAATCAAAATTGGGCTGTGTGATGTGATGCAAAGTTTATTTGTTTTTGACCCTGTATAAGGTAACTTCATAAAATAAGTATTTTTGAAAACCTAGTTTGTGTCTGAAAGTAATACACCTTAATATTAAGACAAAAAAGAATACAGTGTCATCAGTTAAGTGGAAAATAAATTTTGGTGGTGGGTAAAAAATCAAAATTATCTTATGCAGCTGAAATTTTTTCATGTGGGCCAGAAACTGCATATAAAAAAATTTCCTAATAACTTTTTTCGATATTTTTAGAAATAACCCCACTGTAGAATTATTTTTTGGAAAAATGAAAATTTGACAGATATTGCGAATCACGTGACTACTATTTTTTTTGCTTAATTTTCATCTCGATCGAAGCAGAACTGGATGCCAAAGTCAAATTTTGAATAAAGCTATTAATAAAAAAAAATCCCATATGATGCGGACTTTACTGGTCATACTGTATTATGTGCACTGTTATTTTGCTATTTCTTCGGGAAATATTCTGCAGAACATCAATGTCTTGCATTAAAAAAGCACCAAAAAGTGTGGTGCTAAATGTAAACGGTATTCGTCCAGTCTTTATGCAACACACTTTTTCTAGAATTATTATTGCACTAAATTAGTAGAGTACCTTACACCCTAAAATTTATAGTTTCTATAACCCAAATGTTTAATAAAGAAGCCTTGAACCTTATTTAGTAATAATAAGGCATGATTGATAAATTGAAAAGAATAACTATCAGAAACGTGTATCAGCCTAATATTATGGTTTATTACAGCAAATGATGACCTGTTTATCTTTTATTTCATCTTCTATTGCAATTTAATGCTTATAAAATATGTACAGGGTGGTGCTTTATAATACAGGCATCAGCAAATGTTACTAACTGACAGGACATAACTTAAGGTTGAATTCTCAACGTCATTCAATCTATTGCCAACCTATAACCTATTTCGCGTTGATTTTTTGAGTTTATTATTTTAATAACTAACATTTAAAGAAAATCAATATCGTCGGTACATTATTTAGGTAGTATCTGATATATTACAAAAATATCAATTAATTTCATTGCTAATTTTGGGAGAATTGTATAGTGAAAGAACAATAAGTGACATTGACATAATAATGTTAAAAAAAATCTTACCCGATATTTTTCGCTATACAATTCTCCTAAAATAAGTTATTAAATTCCTTGATATTTATTAAATATGTCAATTATCACCTATAGAATATCAAGTCGATACTGATTTTTTTTAAATTTTGTATAAAAGCTAGAAAACATAAGTAAATCTACGCGAAATAGGTTATAGGTTGGCAAGCATGTTGATACTCCCACCTTAAATTGGTCAATTTTTTTTTAAAGTTGACATTGACAAAATATTTATTGGTATCTACATTAAAATAAGTCAAATCCGTATTATTATTTTCGGAACATAAAAGATAATATTTGTAACTGCATCAAATTTATTAAACTTTTGCAAGAAATTTTAGCTTATCGAATTATTTTTAAAAAAAAATTAGATACACTTTAAATCTAAAATAAACACGCGAAGTCGAATATTATATTTGCAAGAGATTTCCTATATTACATCAGCCAAAGCACCGCCCTGTATAAACTTTATTTATCATAATAATATGGAAATAGGCAATAATAAGCGAACAATAAATGTTAAAAATAATATTTCGGTGTATCAATAAAATGGATAATATCCATAATCATATCAGGCAAACTACCAAAACGTGATTATAGCGTTATTTTTATCTGATAGGTTTTGTTCGTTCCCAATAAAATAAATTATTAAAAAGCACGCGTAGAGGGTGAATTACGGCACGTATTTCTATTAGAACTCTGTAAATTTTTACCCTGTCATTATTAAGGGGAATCAGTCGCTAGAAATTGAGAAAAGAGAACGGACGCCCAAGGGAGAGAGGCTTTTAAAAATATTATAATAAATGATTTTACAAATTTGTTGTAGGTAGTTTTAGTAAAACTATCGATTGACTCAATATATTTAATAATGCATTGATAATTTCGAGCGTATACAGACTCTTAAGGCGATCAGAGAATTAAAACGAAATTGTCTATAAATTTGGAGCGGATTACGTAACTGTGAAATATTAAAGGAATACAATACTAGCATTAATAACACTGGCCGACAAAAAAATGTTTTTTTGTTGTAACAGAAAGCTAAATAGCATATTGTGGTAGAATGGACCTATCCAAATACGAAAATGAGAAAAAAAAAGTTGTAACACGTAACGTTTTCTTGTTACATTAATAGTACCACATTTAATGTTACAATATTTAATATCTATTGAAAAAATAATTTAAGAATTTTCTAACTGTGTATATCGACTATATTTAAATTTTTACACCTACTAAACATACCTTACATCTAAGAAAAACACAAACATTACAAATATTAACTGAACACACTAATTAAATTTTATTTTTTCCTTTTATGAGGGATCATATCTTCTCTTTTCAAAAACCAACAGTAATCATCCATCATGGCTGGATCCCATCGTCCTTGATAGCGAATATTTGTTATGTATTGTCCTGATATCCTGGTGGAACCTTTCACCCTGCTCGTCACTGACAGCTCCCAAATTGTCAGGAAAAAATTACAGATGGGAATGGAGGAAGTGAATTTTTAATGACGACCTTCGGGCACCAAGCGATTTTTAGGAATCTAAAAGTTCATCAACTAACTGTTGATAGTTTGCATCCATATTGTTGCCCAAAAATCCCCTTACTATACTAACAAATGAGTTCCATGCTCTGAGTTCTTGCCTGGTAAGCCTCTCTGTAAAGTTGACATCGTCCAGCAATTTTCTGATTTGTGGCCCAATAAAAATGCCTTCCTTTAATTTGGCATCACTTAACTGGGGAAAGACTTGTCTTAGGTATTTGAATCCATCACCGTCTTTATTCATAGCTTTCACAAAGGTTTTCATCAGCCCAAGTTTAATGTGAAGCGGAGGCAGAAGGACTTTTTTGGGGTCTACAAGAGGTGCAAACTTAACATTTTGAGATCCCGGCTGAAATTCACTTCTTTGTGGCCAATCTTTTATTACATACTGCTGATCTACTGCACGACTGTCCCACAAACAAAGAAAACAGCAATATTTTGTAAATCCTCCCTGAAGTCCTACTAAAATTCCTACAGTTCAGGTAATTTTTCTGTTATAAAATGCATCCATTTTTACCGCCCCTAATTAAATTGACTACCTGCTAATGTAAAATGGTCTTATTAGGCTATTGAAAAATGGTATGTATTGGGGCTTTCCCAATATTTTTTCTATTATTAGAAGGGTATTTCCATTTTAAAAATAAAGAGCTGACCTGTGTTAGAAAAATCGTGTCGGCCAGTGCAATTATTCATAGTACTTATTCCTGTAGTTAAAATCAGCTTACACAGTGTGTCCACGGATAGAGTTTGGAAGAGGAAAAACTTTTTTATTAGCAGGTATAGAAGAAAAAGCCGTTCTTTATAAAAACGTCTGATTATGCTGAAATTACAATTTCAAATATCAGATTTGAGATTACTATACAGGGTTCGTCACAAACAACATTTTTAGTTTTTTCGATTTTTTTTTCATTCCTTGATTTGTTAAATGAATTTTGCTAGTGTCGGAACTACAATTTTAACTATTAGATTTGCGACTACTATACAGGGTTCGCCAAGAACGACAGTTTTTGTTTTTTGGAATTTTTTTTCAATTTTAATTTTCAATTCGTTTTGATGATTGGCTAAATCATCACTTTGGGAACAAGTGGATTGGAAGATACCTATGGTCCAAATCAGTTGGCACGTAAGAGTCCCGATCTCACAGTTATCGACTTTCATAACTTTCATTTATGGTGATATCTGAAGCCACATGTGTATTAAACCAAATTCAATAATAACTTAGATCGCTTGAAAAAAAAAATAAGAGTAGTTATTGCAAATATCCCAATAAAACAAGTTAGGAACTGTTATCGGGAATTCAGATGTCGAGTTGAACTATGCGGTAACTCGGTGATACCACGCTTGAATAAAATTTTTATAATTTATGATTGAATTGAAGAAATATGACATGTAGTAATAAAAATACTTTTAAGGTAGGCAAATAAAAAATGGTTTTCCTACAACAAAATCGTTACTCGGCCAGATATAAAATCATATTCAAAGTAAGATAGCAACAATAGTTGTTTGTTTTTACCTAAATTTATTTTAAACGAAATCCAAAAAACTAAAAATGTTGTTTCTGACGAGCCCTGTATAGTAATCGCAAATGTTACATTTGAAATTGTAGTCTCAGCACAAGCAAAATTCATTTAATAAATCAAGGAATTGAAAATTATAAGTGAAAAAAAAATCCTTAAAAGTAAAAATGTTGTTTTTGACGAACCCTGTATAGTAATCACAAATCTGATATTTGGAATTGTAGTTTCAGCACAAGCAGACGTTTTTATAAAGAATGACTTTTTCTTCTATACCTACTAATAAAAAAGTTTTTCCTCTTACAAACTCTATCCGTGGACACACTATAAGTATATGATTATAAATATAGTCAATTATGATTGTTTATTCTATAAATATACCTATTATTTATTTTTGTTTCAGCTCCACTGTCAAAATTACGGACACAGAGAGTGCGGTCTTGTCTACTCCTCATCAAAGAAATTAGATAGCTCAATATTACCGCTAATAGTAATTACTATACTATCTATACTAGTGCGATAAAAATAGTTCCTTTAGATCTTTAGTTCAATGAAATTTGTACCTATAAAAGAGAGCTTTTTACTGAGATAATATTTAAAACGGATTTTATCAAGCAAAAGCGTGTAAGATATATAAATTATGATAAACATTATTATAATTAATTGTATATAATAATTATAAATTATATTATAATTTCTAATATAAAATATGGGGGACTGTATCCAGTATATACAGCCCATACACCACCATGTATATAATACATTCTTACATTCCTATTTATTAACTATAAACTTAGAAACCAGCAAATTGGCAGTTAAAAATGTCAATAACATCACAAGTTGTATTGAGATTTTTGCTTGATGGAATCAAGACATTTTAAGGGTTCTCTATATCTATCCTATATCCAACCAAATTTTTGAGGAAAAATTTTTATAAGACCTAAAATTGAAAATAAAAGAAACATCTCTCTTTGAAAATTATGTTATTTTGTTGATTTAAATTAATCTTTATAATATTGAGAGAGAAAAAGAATTGTGTTCATTTTACTAATTTATTGTTTTATAGACATGTCGTGTAAGAGAAACTTCTGTTAGAATTTTAGACAGGTATAGTTTTAGTTTTTTTAAGACTGATAATATTAGTGCCGGACTTCTCTTATATGGCAAAAATTTAGTAGCTGCGGAAAAGATCCTACATATTTCCTTTAAGGGCGTAAAAGCAATTTAAGCATTTGGGCTCTTTTAAAAGATTACCGCGTGTTAAAAATAAAATAATATAGCTAGTGGTATTTTAAGGAATAAGTCTTGCTTAAGCTAAATTCATCAACGGTCATGCTTACAGGCAATTTTACTTGCACTTGCACCTAATGTAAACAGGCCATAAGGCTTAAGTATGGTTTGGTCTTTACAGTGTCAAATTTTAGAGATTTTTTTTTTATTAAAGATCGTTTTATTTGAGCGAAATAGTGAACAACTTTTAAAGCCCAAATTGCTACCTGGTTAAATATTTTTTCCCTGCTCAATCGATATTCTGATAAGTCAAAGTACCTATTTGTTTTCACCATAATATATATTTATTTTTAATCGTTGTTCAGCAAAAATTTTATTTTTTTCGGTATAAGATAAAAATAATAATTCTTGCCGATAATCTGTTCGATCTTATCGAAAACGGAGGTCGTTTTCTTATCTTTACATTACGGATAATATTTTTTCAGGTACAGCATGAGGTACTAATCATAGATATTCTATATTCCCTTAAGGTATACCGGGTGGCCCACCCCCAATGTAGGATTCCAATGCATCTAAACTACTCAACTTTATAGTATCAACCAATATATTTTTTTATAACTGAACACCCTGTATATTATGATATTTTTAGATGGCTTTTGATTTCTCACAAATTTGGTGTTCTGTATCTTTTAAAAAAGATGCAACTCGGTAAAACAGAGCGACAGTAATACATGAGTGAAAATATGATTGTTAAGTAGCATCTAAATCATATTTTTAAAAATAAACATATTATC
This sequence comes from Polydrusus pterygomalis, assembly GCA_963969555.1. Classification (NCBI taxonomy): domain Eukaryota; kingdom Metazoa; phylum Arthropoda; class Insecta; order Coleoptera; family Curculionidae; genus Polydrusus; species Polydrusus pterygomalis. Next base: position 40,777,267 of record OZ018381.1, on the reverse strand, counting down.
TTGAGCTTCCAAAATCTTTTTCTAAATATAACAAATTTAAAAACTTAAACATAGTCCTAAAATTCTGTTATTCTAAACACAACCACTATTATTTTTTATATCTATGTATCTTTTACGGATTGGATGCCGCACCAAAAGTGTTGCAAAATACCAAATTTTTAAAAAATCATTATAATAACTAAAGTAATTAAATGTTCTTAAAATGGATTAAGCAATCCCAAAATATCATAATATACGTTTCTTTAAAAAAAAGTATGCTTGATATGCCCAGACTATTTGGGACAACCTCACTAATTTAAAATAATTTGAAATTGTAGATCTAATGCTTTCCTATAACTCTTTAAATAGCTTAGATGCTATGGAATCCTGCGTAGAGAGAGGCTACCTGGTGCAATGCATATTTATTTCACAGCTATTAAATTTTAAAGTGCTTCATTTTCACTATTTAAGACCATTTCCATCCAAACCTAACGATTTGTAGAATTATTTGTGCCGTTCGGGTTAAGACTGCATTTTTGTGACGTAACTATTTCAAAATATGCATATTATATGCTCTTAATGAGCTAAAAACGGTTCTTTACAGACTACATATCAAGTTAAGGTTTGTTTAGGTATCAACCAGCAAGACAGAAAATGGTTCTTTGTTTTAGTCAACTGTTGTCTTAACTCGGATTACAAATAGGGTTAAATATATATGTAGTTTTAGCATTGTGGAATCTCAACTACATAAGTCATAAAAAGACATCGCGTGTATACTAGAAACGTTTTTAGTAGTTGTTTTCTATTTATATAATTATTCATTTTGTTTTGTTATTATAAGCACATATTAAATTATTTTATTTTATTTTTCTGTTATAGTTAATTACCGTCCAGATATCAAAATTTTAGTAAACGTTTAAAATAATATCAAGAGAAAATATTAATACACCACAAGTTACATAATGCCTATACCTAAATGGGTATTCCTATACCTACCATACCTCTACCAACACCTAAACCATCACATCTTTTTAATTTAAAATTTAATCCAAAATGTATATATTTTCGCAATTGAAACATAATATGTGTATGTAAACTTCATTGTTATGTTCAGTTTTTGATTCACATGTCTTTAATGTTAAAAAAATTACATAAAAATTGTAAAACGTAAAATTTAAATAATAAAATTATTGTTTGTTACATAAAATTTGTTTTATTCAGTACATACAGGGTGACAATTTAAAAACTTGAAATGGCCATATCTTAGGAACGAAAAACTGAAGAAAAAAACGCAAAAAACAGTTTCTATAAAACGAAGTGGGAACAAAAACAAGCGTATTATCCCACCCTTATCTGCAACCCCTTGGACAGGATGAGATACACCCTAAAATCTTAAATAGAAAGGGGGGTCGAGTGATACATCATTTTAAAGCTCTTGAAAAATGCTTTCCAATGGTACCATAGAAAGCTACATTTTAGGAAATTCTTCTCTGTTTATTTAGGAAAACAATAAATGAAAACACAATTTTGAAATTTTTTATTATTATTTAATTAAATGTTCAAAATGATTTCCGTTATTTTGAAGACAATAATAAAGCCTACTTTCAAATTCTTCACGTACATTTGCAAATGTTTCTCTGGATATAGCACTGCATTCCTGAACTATTCTATGCTGAAGTTGCTCTAGTGACTCAGGTTGCGTTTTAAAAACCAGAGATTTTAGGTGACCCCACAAAAAGAAGTCAAGAGGTGTTGTCCGGGGATCTAGGTGGCCATTCAACAGGACCTCTTCTTCCAATCCACTGGTTGGGATAATTATCATCCAACCACTGCCTAACGGGAACTACATAATGCGGAGGTGCTCCATCCTGTTGGAAATGCAGTAAGCGTTCTTCTAAAGATAAATTTCCGAGTATGTCCCTCTGATTTTCTAATTCTCGCACTATTAGTGGTTCGATAGACCTCTGTAGCATTTCAGCATACCTGTCGCCATTTAAATTTCCTTGTATAAATATTGGGCCGATAATACCATCTCCCAATATACCAGCCCAAACATTAATTTTCTGGGGGTACTGGGTATGCCCTTCTCTAAATACATGGGGGTTTTCGTCATTCCAGTAACGACAGTTTTGCTTATTAACACGCCCATTTAAATAAAAGGTACACTCATCACTGAAGCAAATATTTTTAACTAGTCGAGGATTGGCCGTAATTCTATCTGTCATTATTTCACAAAACTGAATTCTTCTGTCCGGGTCGTCGTCACCAAGTTCTTGCAGTATGTGCAGTTTATAGGGATAAAACTTATGAAATTTAAGTACCCTTTCTTATTGATTCACGAGATAATCCAGTTGCTACAGCTGCTTGACGAGTTGATAAAGTTGAATTCATTGCAAACTGCCCCAGAATTTCAATTTGCGCTGCTTCGTCGGCTAGTCTCGGTTGATTTCTCTTTTTATTCGCGACAGAACCAATTTCTTCAAATTTGGCTACTAGTTGGCGAACATACTCCGGGCTTACATTTTGACTTGGACACCTTTCGTTAAAACGTTGAGCTGTCCTTAAGAAACATTGATCCTGGGAACCATAAATGAAAATAATTTCTACACGTTCAGCTGTGCAGCATAGCAAATAAACCAAAACAAAATACCTAGGCTTAAAATGTTTAGAATTCTTAAGAGATATTTCTTAATATGCCAGGATATTGGTAGCAATTATTTTGAACATTTAATTAAATAATAATAAAAAATTTCAAAATTGTGTTTTCATTTATTGTTTCCCTTAATAAACAGAGAAGAATTACCTGAAATGTAGCTTTCTATGGTACCATTGGAAAGCATTTTTCAAGAGCTTCAAAATGATGTATCACTCGGCTCCCCCCCCCCTTTTCTATTTAAGATTTTAGGGGTGTATCTCACCCTGTCCAAGGGGTTGCAGATAAGGGTGGGATAATACGCTTGTTTTTGTTCCCCCTTCGTTTTATAGAAACTGTTTTTTGCGTTTTTTTCTTTAGTTTTTCGTTCCTAAGATATGGCCATTTAAAGTTTTTAAATTGTCACCCTGTATAGTATATTCTGATTTAGAAATAATGAAAGCGCCTGGATATACTGTGCCTCGGGCAGAATTCTTACATACTTATAGGATAGGTACCCATATCTTACTTCTAAAGTATAGCTAGATATACAGTGTGTCCCCGGATGTATTTGACAAGAGGAAAAAGATATTTATTATTGATTTTACGACGAAAAGTTGTTCTTTATAAAAAATTCTGCTTGTCGAGAAAATTAATTTGCCATATAAAAATATTGGATCAGATGTACAGGGTGTTGATAAATTAGGAAACATGAAAATGCTTTAAGAGAGAATAAGTACCTACCATTATTTATTATTTTAGACAAAATGTTTATGAAACAACGTTGTTTATAATCTAAAATAAGGCCTCAATACAAAATTTGAAATCTGAATTCTAATTTTTATTTTTTATTATAGAATTTATGAACATTCAAAATGAAAACCTGAGAGTGCTGACCCATTTATTCAATTTATTTCTAATTTGGAGAAATGTGTGCAGGTTGGAGGAGGATATGTAGAATAATAACTTTTTCCACATGTACATTTTGAATGTACATAAATTCTATTCTAAAAAATAAAAAACAAAAATTATAATTTAGATTTCAAATTTTGTATTTAGTCTTTATTTTGTATTATAAACAACTTTTTTCCATAAACATTTTGTCTAAAATAATAAATAATGGTACTTTTCTCTTAAAGCATTTTCATGTTTTCTTAATTTATCAACACCCTGTACATCTGATCTAAAATTTTTATATGGTAAAATCATTTTCTCGACAAGCAGAATTTTTTATAAAGAATAACTTTTCGTCGTTAAATCAATAATAAAGATCTTTTTCCTCTTGCCAACTCCATCCCAGACAGCACAAAGACATCTTAAAGATATCCAAAAGATGTCAACAATAGACATTCATGACGTCTTATGGACGTTTCTTAACGCCATCAAGACATCTTATGGATATCTTAAAAAGGTCGTATGTTACAAAACCCAACGTCTATACCACATCTTATGGACGGCTTACAGATATCTTATGGACACCTTATAGATGTCTTATAAACATCTTATAGACGTCTTATGAATACCTTATACATGTCTTATGGACACCTTAAATACATTTTATAGGCCAAACCGCAGAGCCCTAAAACATTTTGTTTTGTTTGTTAAACATGAAACATCATATTGCTTAATAATTGGTTTTATTAACGTATTACATAATTAAAACTTTTTTAATAATGAATTTCGCCTATCTGTGGCCCTTCTTAGCCACGTCGCGATGGCATCCTCGGCATCTTTTCTAGTTTTGAAGCCATATAAGTTTTGTCAGCAGATTTATTGACACTGCATCCACTGATTATAGACCAATTTTAATTATTCGAAAACTAAAAACAAACACCACACCACAGAAAAATATGTACCATACAAAACGTTTTTTAATCTACAATTCGTTTTCTTTTAACGGTTCACTAAGTAGAAAGTAAACAACTGCAAGTCATCATCAGCAAAACTATCAAAAATCAAGCCCATCGACAGTTGACAGTGTTGATGACCTTGCGTCAATTTCAAATGGCAAAGGGGAGCGCTTTGTTGCCAATCCTAAGTTGTTCGCGATGTTGCCAAATTTACCGATTCTAAAATTTAACTCTATTGTTTGTCGTTTACAAAAAAAAAACGATTCAAGAAAACGTCCGAATTGGTAACAATCATTTAAATTCGATTAGACAAGTATACAAAAAATAATAAAAGTTCTGAGAACGGCGACGGTCGGGTTTGTTCGGGCTGACGATCCGAGATGGCGGCAATCCAAAGTATCCATTTAAAAAATATATAAGCTAGAGAAAGACAGGGATACTACAAAGACAGAAGAGAGACACATCTCTTTCTGTGCTTTAACCTAAAAAAAACACGAACGTCATATTTACGATATTTTAGCGACATCTTATGGACGTCATCTTACAACATCTTATGTACGTCTTGAAAAAAACGTCTTTAAGATGTCTTTTGTAGGTCTGCAGGCGTTCAGACATAATTAAGACCTAAAATCGACGTCTTTAAGACATTGTGTGCCGTCTGGGATCCGGGGTCATACTGTATACACAAGTGTCATAAGTCCTTGATTGGTTTTGCTATCAAACGCGTTATCGTCACTTTGAACATAAAATGTAGAAAATACTGCACTTCTCTCCTGCATTCTTAGTTTTACACAAACAACGTATTTATACCGTACTATGACCTATAAAACGGTCGCCATTACAACCAAGCTAGGCCATTTTCTTAAAACATTTTCCATCGCTGGCATTAACGGGCTCAATATCCTTGGCGTGTTACTTGCCGGTATGAGACGACCTAAAAATTTGTAATTGACTCTCAGCATTCAAATGCACGTAATAATTTCCACTAGAAAGTTTCAAATTTTCAAAAATTACAAATAGCACACCTTTATCCTACCTTTCCCTAAAAACAATTATTTTCGTCTTCGTCGACTTAACGTTCCCCATAGATGTGGTTCGGCTTTTTATTTAGCGATGGCGCCACTTGCCATGCATAGGTTGTCTAACAAATAATTTTACCGACATTGGAAATAATAGTTTTTAGGATTGGGATGTAAAAATCGTATTTGCAATAGGGATAGAACGGACCCACCTTTGTTTGTGTTGGTGTGTTGTGATCCTATAAATTTTCTTTGCTGTAACCTTAAGGCCGGATCCACATACATCCGTGATACGCATCCGTTTAGTGCGTTCGGTTAATGCAAATCTGTCTCCTCGGTCTGCTCATTGGTGCAGTGTTGCGTTTGTTTATTAGATCTATGACCTCGGGTGTAACTGCTCGGCGTTCGATATTTGAAAAATCGAGCACTCGGAGTTACCTCGTATCGCCTCACCTAAAAATATGGAACAGAGCAAACTAATTGAATTTGTGTTTTGACAGCAAATTTGGAAATTTGTTTTACCTAACCTAACATACAAAATCAAACATAATTCCCGTACCGAAATCATTCCAAATTGGACAAACACCAGATCATAACTAAAAGTTCTTTTTCCAACGGTATTGATGGATGTCCTTTGTGAGTTGCTTCGGGAGGCAAAATACTGTGCACTTTTTGCAATAGAACTTCAAAAGTTTCCGGTGTTATACGAAAATTATATTGAAATTGTTTGTCAGAGAATGCTGGGACAATATTTTCGGCATAGCCACCAACTTTTGTAATCGAACAGCTTTCTTCCTCGTCGCTATTATGATCAAACATCATCATTTGTCCTCCCCTAAGTGCTGAAATATTTTCCATTTTCGTCTCTTCAAACCACCAACATAAAGTGAGGTTAATTTTATATTTTATGTCAGATCAACGAATACTTACACCAGGTGTCAGATGGAACTCGACAAACTCTATAAGGGTTCGGTAAATGCTACGCGCTCGTTTAGCCCGAATATCACGTGACATTAAATCTGCATCTGCTCGCTCTGCTCGACCTTTTCAAAACCGAACGCACTAGTTGTGTACCACATGATTAATCTGAACCAATGAAATTGTAGGGCCCTAGAATTTCATTGGTTCATATTAATCATGTGGTACACAACGGATGCGTATCACGGATGTATGTGGATCCGGCCTTATTGGAGTTCTGCGTGCAGGGTTGCCGATTTGCCAGTAATTACTTGCTTTTGCCAGTAAAAAATACGCCTGCCAGTAATATTGCCAGTAATGGCTTTATGCCAGTATTTGTTAATAGTTCCCCCCCCCCCAGGATTTTTCAGACCTCTATAATTTTTCATAGGCTTCAAAATACCCAAAATAAGGACTTAATACTTTTAAAATTAAAATCAGAATTTAGTATTTGGAAAAACAAAAAAAAAGATACAGATGCTATAGGTTCAGGGGCGGTAATTACTCCTCCCAGGAATTTTTTTCAGCGTGAATTTTTGATTTTGGGCGTGGTCGCGAAAATTTTTCGCCTGCGGCGCAATTTATCCCTTTGCCAGTAATTGTCAGCGTTTTGCTCTCATTCTGCCAGTAATTTTAGGTGAAACCATCGGCATCACTGTCTGCGTGTATTCTTTCTTCTGTGCCATGCTTAACTTGACGGCCGACGTGATGTTAGGCCGGATCCACAAACATCCGTGATACGCATCCGTTATGTACCACATGATTAATCTGAACCAATGAAATTTTAGGGCTCTAAAATTTCATTGGTTCTTATTAATCATGTGGTACAGAACGGATGCGTATCACGGATGTATGTGGATCCAGGCTTAGTTACAGACAGTTTCTGTGGTTACAGTTTTCCAATTTTGAAATTAAAATTAATATAACGGTTTTGTTTTGTGTTGTATATGAAACAAGAGTATTAATTAACCCTTTTTAATTGTATTTGCTTTAGGAAGACCATACAAAATGAGTAAAATAAGTGACGAGACATCTTCAGGTAAATTTTTTTACATTTTGCCAAAAAACTAGAATAAGAATTTCATTTTTTGTACAAAGTATGGCCGGCAAAAACATGTCTGTTATGTTCATTGTTCGAATATAACGTATCCTTGTGGACCTTAAAATCTGCCACGGATGGTGAAAATATATTATAGCATACATATTAGGATAATATAGGTAGCTTGGACTTAAAAGTACAAAACGTCGCGCGATAACCCTTTAAAATATAATAATATGCTCGGGCGATATATTATAGGCCTGTTGGAATAAGCTTCTGGTTACATACATACCACAATTTCAACAAATTTATAGGACGAAAGTCACTCATGTTACTTGGTTTCGATACAAACTATAGTAGGTATATTGTTTTTAAGTCATTTGGAATTTTACCAGTATTGAGTAAAGTATTAACTAAATAAAGGAGAGGATAACCCACGACACAAATCAGATTTTTTATTAGAGTAACAATAAATAAATAAATAAATGTTTATTAATTATATAAAATTATACAAAACATCCACTAAGATATAATACATATATAATATGGTAAAGAACAGTACATTTCAATATAAGTTACACAAGAACACAACTAAAGAAGTATAAGTAACATTATTAAACTATCACTGGTACTCGTATTCTAAGCTGTAGATAATTTTCTTAAGCTTTGACAGATTTAATGTTTTAAAATGTGCCAATCTACTACCTGTCTGCTCCACAGTAGTTGTTCCATTGTTTTTTCTCAATACTTTCTGTTATCTCAGTTAGGCTGTCGGCCTAAAAATTGTTCATATTTCCTTCTATATTTTGGTTGTAGGTAGTGTTCGAAAATAGAATTTTTAAAATCCATTTGTTTTTGATTCCCGACGAGTTGTTTTAGGGTCTTCTACATTTTCTTTCCATTTCCCTTATTGGCATCAATACTTACGTCTATCATAGTATTTATTTTTTTTATCCCTGATTACTGAAATCCAGTTCTTGGTAAAGCCAAACTTTTTATATATGCGTCACTTTTACCCTGTGCAGACTAGGGATATTTTTGTCAAAATATTACTATTTTATACTTTTGGATAATCCAAAATGAGTCTCTCAGCCCTTCTTTTCCACTCAAGGGCTTGAGCAACAACTTATGTAGTTATCTTATTACTCAAAACATCTGTTCTTCTGCAAAATTGTCAATTAATAATCGACTCACCAAAAGAATTCGGATTGTTTTTTAATTTCTAATAAATTTGCTTTCAAACATTCAAGACAACTTCTGTTATTTAATTTTTTTGTTGCTGTTGAAATAAAAAAACCATTTACCTACAAATAAATCTGAAAAAATTTAGGGTAATAAGAAACTTTGGCAAAGATGCGTTTTCAATTAATATTATTAATTACACCATGCATGATCATCCTTAGGTAAGACTTATGGCAGGAAAACGAAATTGAGATCTACTTAAAACTATACTGCCCTGTTAAGGTAAAGGGCAGTAAGTACAAAACAATGATTTTGAGTTATTGTCAATTTAGTTTATTTTCTTGTACACAATTTATTTTTTATTGGATTTTCAGTAAAAAAGTATTAAAGAACGTTACCAAATATGTCGCTCATTTTTTCACAAAACGAAAAATTCCGTAACTTTGATTTTTGATGAAAATTTATCAGCTACCTACTGCTGTTTGGCTTAACATTAGTATAATATCAAGTTGCTATTTTTTGAAGTAATATTCCAGCAAAAGGCAGTAACTAAGTAAACAGGTAAATACTGCTGTTTACCTTCACATTTAAATTTATATATTAATTAATTGTGTAGGCAAACTGCAATAAGTTGTTAAGTTACTGCCTGTTGCCATAACATGAAGAGTCATATTGTTAGTTACTGCCTTTTGCCATAGGTGATTCTGGCATAAGTTGATTCTTAATTGGCTTCAAACCCTGTGTGGACCTAGGGCAGTTACTGCTTAGGCATGCAACATGAATATCTCATTTTTGACAAAAATGTTACTTACTGCCCTTTACCTTAACAGGGCAGTATAGCCTGTATAAAAATTTTGTTTCTTATTTCCCCATGTGTATCTTATTCCCCCATCCTCCCCTATGTACCTACTATTAAAATTAATAAAGGTATACTATTTTTATTATTATTATTATTATTATTATTATTATTATTATTATTATTATTATTATTATTATTATTTTAACTTACTTACTATTCTTTTCATTACATTGCTTGTATTGAAAGAAATTTTGTTTTGATATTGGAAAGATAATTTACCGAGTTTTATTTTATAGATACAGACGAATCATTTCAAGCTATGACGACACAGAAAGTGAGGTATAATATTGAAGATGGTAAGGGTTTATTTTTATTTTGGCATTATGTAGGTACTACTTTCATAGCTCTCCTGTAAGTTTATGTAGATTTTACTCTTGCAAAGTAGTTTTTTAGTAGTTTGCTTTGTTGAAAAGACCTAAACTGAAGACTATTTAGATTATTTGAGGACTTTAAAGCGAACTTGGCTTTAATAAGTAATGCTATCTCAAAAACTCCAATAATACCTATATGAGATCTCAATGTGATCCTTGCCTTTTAGCAGAGCCATTAATTTGAGATCAGTCTGAACCTCAACAGATGGTACTGTTTAAAACTTTTAAATTTGAGACTTAAAACAGGCTGTTCTCATTTCCCGAGAATTTTAAAAAAATTGTCTACTAGGCTACTACTGATCTCTCACTGGGGAAAAATATTGACCAAGTGACTAAAGTACCTAAACTCAGATTAAAGCAGAGCACAGTAGATGCTTTTCAATCATGCCAATATTTTTTTTTATTACGGATCTGAACATTTGTCAACTGCCCAACAGTTACACAACCGTTTCATATAGCCAACCGACAGGGAGACGATAAGCAATTGACCATTGAGCATAATGACCATCATATTATATATAATTTTAAAATGTAAAAAAATTAATTTTGCCAATAATCTAACCCCACCAGCTACTATGGGCATTATACAATTACATAGTTAACAGCTGCCTAAACTTTTGCATGAAGTAAAAAAGTCATACACACATCATTGGCCCCTTCTAAACATGTTGAACATGTTTTTGTTATCTATCATTTAGAATTGAATTGTAAAAAAGACGCAAAGTCACGGTTACAATAATTCAATTCTAAAATCAGGTCTCTGAGAAAAATGGACGATTTCTTCGAATCTATCATTTAAACGCAAATATCTCAAAAACTAATTGAAATATCAACATCAATGGAGTAGGTACAGGGTTATCCAACCAAGACTAGACAAGGCGATTTTTTGCCTTTTCCTGTACTTTTATAAAAAAACTGAAATAGCCATCTTAAGTCATTTTCTCCCGCGAATTCGAATATCTTCAGCAAAAAACAATTGAACATCAAACAAAAGTACTAGGGGTCACTTTGATATTTTTTTAAATGGAACACCCTGTATATTTTTACATTTTTAAATTCCACATAAAATTATAATTATTTTTTATTAAATGCACTATTAGTCTATACTTCATAGTTTCCGAGATATTGACTCTCGAAAAGTGACATTTTTGAACTTTGACAGCTTATAACTTTCTAACAGTACGTCTTAGAGCAAAACGGCTTACATGTCCCTACCTTCAATTTTTATTATCTTCCCAAAAAATCAACTTCCAGTTAAACCGGAACAGCTATATTTCCTTCTTTCGAGTTACATCCGGTTTAACCGGAAGTTGATTTTTTTGGGAAGATAATAAAAATTGAAGATAGGGACATGTAAGTCGTTTTGCTCTAAGACGTACTGTTAGAAAGTTATAAGCTGTCAAAGTTCAAAAATGTAACTTTTCGAGAGTCAATATCTCGGAAACTATGAAGTATAGACTAATAGTGCATTTAATAAAAAATAATTATAATTTTATGTGGAATTTAAAAATGTAAAAATATACAGGGTGTTCCATTTAAAAAAATATCAAAGTGACCCCTAGTAGTTTTGTTTGATGTTCAATTGTTTTTTGCTGAAGATATTCAAATTCGCGGGAGAAAATGACTTAAGATGGCTATTTCAGTTTTTTTATAAAAGTACAGGAAAAGTCAAAAAATCGCCTTGTCTAGTCTTGGTTGGATAACCCTGTACAACTTTTTTACGTAAAACACCCCCTCTTTTATAATTTGAGGTGATACGGTCAGAAATGTGAGAGATAAATTTACCAAACTCATATTGTGTAGCTAGCGTTCTCTAGGAGATATCCTCCTTCTTGCACTTAAAAACCTAACTACACCCACTTTGATTCATATCCGCTTAAGGTTGAATTCTCAACGTCATTCAATCTATAGCCAACCTATAACCTATTTCGCGTTGATTTTTTGAGTTTATTATTTTAATAACTCACATTTAAAGAAAATCAATATCGTCGGTACATTATTTAGGTAGTATCTGATATATTACAAAAATATCAATTTATTTCATTGCTAATTTTGGGAGAATTGTATAGTGAAAGAACAATGAGTGACAATGACATAATAATGTTAAAAAAAATCTTACCCGATATTTTTCGCTATACAATTCTCCTAAAATAAGTTACGAAACTCCTTGATATTTATTAAATATGTCAATTATTACCTATAGAATGTCAAGTCGATACTGATTTTCTTTAAATTTTGTATAAAAGCTAGAAAACATAAATAAATATACGCGAAATAGGTTATGGATTGGCAAGCATGTTAATACTCCCACCTTAACATCAAATCATTGCCAATTTTATAAAGTAAATATTTAGGTACTTGGATCACCCTGTATCTCTTTAACCGTATAAGAAATGCAATAAAATGACATATTTTCAAGTCCAATATCTCCTGTTGCTGTATAGCCCCTTAGTTACGGGACACCCTATAATATACAGGGTGTCCCAAAAGTAATGGGACACAGAGCAACAGAAGACTCCTTTAGGCGAAATAATGCGATTTATCTAAACTTGCCTTATCCCAAAACTGATAACAACCGAGATACAGGGTGTCAAAGTTTTAATTTTGTTTTCGTTTTTTTGCGATTACTTTTTAACGAAACGACATAGCAGCACAAAATTAAGGGTTTTGGGGTTTTTTGAGGTGAGGAATTCAAAATTATCCATAGTTTTTGTGTAACCAGTAGAGGACGCTGCCTACGACATGGCCCACTACTTTTAGCTGGCATAACTTTGTTTAGGCTTTTTATATCGACCCGACTATTAAAAAAATAAGTTACTTTACTTCTTTTACATCAAAAATGTATAACTTATTGAAGTCGCTAGAAGCAACCATTTTCGAGATAATCGCATTTCATATGTCCAATGCAATTAAGTACGTGGTCCAAAAGCAACGGTAAATTTCTGACTTAAAATTATTGTAAATGAGCTACATTAGCTAAGTGTCAGTTAATGTAGATACTTAAGGTTGACTATTTTTTTCTAATAAAAACGCTTTTTCGTATACGGAATTACTAATTTTATTTTAAACAAAAAATTTTTTTAATACTTACTTTAATATCATTTAAAAGTAACAGAATGGTTAGAAATAAAAATGGTAACGCTGTGATAGCAATTGTTCAAAATGGCCACCATTGATTTCAATGATTTAATTAATTTAAATATTTTAGAATTCTTGCATTAAAAATATCGAATGCAATTTTCTCGAAAATGGTTGCCCCTAGCGACTTTAATAAGTTATACGTTTTTGATGTGAAAGAAGTAAAGTAACTTATTTTTTTAATAGTCGGATCGATATAAGAAGCCTAAACAAAGTTATGCCAGCTAAAAGGAGTGGGCCATGCCGTAGGCAGCGCCCTCTACTGGGTACACAAAAACTATGGATAATTTTGAATTCCTCACCTCAAAAAAACCCCAAAAGCCTTAATTTTGTGCTGCTATGTCGTTTCGTTAAGAAGTAATCGCAAAAAAACGAAAACAAAATTAAAAATTGCCACCCTGTATCTTGGTTGTTATCAATTTTGGGATGAGGCAAGTTTAAGTAAATCACATTATTTCGCCTTAAGGAGTCTGCTGTTGCTCTGTGTCCCATTACTTTTGGGACACCCTGTATATCCATATATAAAATTCCCACAAAAGTAACAATACCAAAAGGGTTCCCAATATGGTGTTTTAATTAGATGTGCACCACAAAGCTTACACCTCACAAAAAATTTATACTTTTTTCCTTGTATAATAAATACATAAATACCTATTTTGCTTTTTATAAATAAATACTAGAAGAAATAAATGTTGTTTTCTTCTTTTCCTTTAGTTTTATAATGTTTTGACATACTTGGTAGGTACGGGTCTGTCAATATTTTATTTTATAAATAATAAAATTAGTATGTGCGCTATATCTTTACAAAATATTAAGACTCCCTTACAAAACTTAACACGACATAGCGAAGGCGAAGGTAAAAGAACTTAGTCCGGTTCTGTTTCTGTAGCCAACCGCTTAACGTAAAAAATACCAACCTTTAACAGGGTGCCATTAATGACAGGTGATGCAGCGAGGTCTTAGATTCATTTGACTTTACCTACAGTTCACCGAGATTCGCATGATATTTTTTTCTAAATATGAGTGAGGTCCATAGCGGGTCCAGACTAGCGAGGCAGCCGCATATACAGTGTGTTCATGTGAAAACTTCCCACCTCGATTTTCCTGCTTTAAAATGAAAATGTGGAAAATCGCTCGGACCCGTCGATTTTTATTTCGAGGGGGATATATTTTGCGTATATTGTCAATCTTGTTACTTCAAGCCCCTAGGAGGGAGGGGGGGGGGGTTAGATCTAAATCTTAAATGGATACTCCTATTTTATATAATTTTTTTGGATTCTGCATAAAATCTGAACATTTTTTAATAAAAGCATTATTAGTCTATACTTAACAGTTTTCGAGATATTGACTCTTGAAAAATGACATTTTTGAACTTTGACAGCGTCTAGCTTTCTAACTGTACGTCTTAGAGCAAAACGGCTTACATGTTCCTATCTTCGATTTTTATTATCTTTCCAATAGTGTCAACTTCCGGTCAAACCGAAAGTACTATATTTATTACATCCGGTTTAACCGAAAGTTCACACTATTGGAAAGATAATTAAAATCGAAGATAGGGACATGTAAGCCGTTTTGCTTTAAGACGTACAGTTAGAAAGCTAGACTCTGTCAAAGTTCAAAAATGTAATTTTTCAAGAGTAAATATCTCGGAAACTGTTAAGTATAGACTAAATGCTTTTATTAAAAAATGTTCAGAATTTTATGCAAAATCCAAAAAAATTATATAAAATAGGGGTATCCATTTAAGATTTAGATCTTACCTCCCCTCCCTCCTAGGGGCTTGAAGTAACATTGCGTTTTTTTTAGCTTCTATCATAGACGAAACTGAGAGCCAAATAAATATAAATATGGATATTAGTATCGATCCAGACAAATCATCTCGACCTAGAGATAGTGGGATAGTTCCAGTTAAAAAAAAAACTGTAAGTGTTACGTTAATCATTTTTTTTTCATACATATGAACTCGACCACATAGAAAAATACTACTCTAATGTCTTAAGCGACGTTTTACTTATATATACCGTGCGAGCAAAAATTATTTGCATCAAAGAGGGCCTTGCATCTAAGGACGTAATGCTTAGCCGTAGAGCTTAATACCTGTTGAGTGTCAGTAACTACCTGAACTAACAATCAATCAGTTATTCCGTCATCTTTGACAGTCGTTACAAGTAATTTGATTAATCGCTAATTTTTCCAATTTCTTGAACAATTCGCACAATGGGCTTTACGGAACAGCACAAAACATTCATGGTTGAAACGTATTTTCGAAACGGGGTTAGAGGAAATGGTGAGTGGCAGTACAATCCGGGTTTGTGCATGGACGATTTTCACGAACATTTTCCTAAAGTTGCTTTTATTGCTGGGGATTTTTATCATGGCCTGAAAAGAACCTTGGCTGTGTTTAGGAAAACAGGTTCTATACAACACAAAAAAGGAGCAGGAAGACCATCTGTAAGAACAGAAGAACTTGTTTCAAACGTTTGTGATATAATGCAAAATACGCCAACAAATTATATAAGACACCTGTCCCAAGAAGTGGGAAGATCTTATGGAACATGCAGGACTATTTTTAAGAAGCAGCTAAATGTATTTCCTTATAAAGTATTCCAAGAAATACAAGCCGTAGATTTTGAAAGACGCAGGAATTACTCTCAATGGTTTACCCAAAATTTATTGGAAAGAAATGATTTATTAGACCTGACTTTTTTTTCGGATGAAGCCTGGTTCCACCTCTCCGGTTATGTGAATTCTCAGAATACACGCATGTGGAGTAGTGAAAATCCCCATTTTTTGTTTCCCGAAGAAGAATCGTTGGTCCTATTTTTCCATGACACAGTTACAGCACAGCGGTATAGTCGAGACAATATTTTGAATCCATTTGTGGAGCAAGTACTTGACGACGAACTACGTTTTGGATATTTTCAACAGGACGGTGCAACCGCCCATACAGCCGCCGAAACTATTAACTACTTACGCAATTTTTTCGACGACAGATTGATCAGTTTTGGATCAGACATTGAATTCCCACCTAGATCACCACCTTGTTTAACGGTTATGGATTACTTCGTTTTTCCTCATTTAAAGAACACTATTTTTAAAACACCAGTTGCAAATTTAGAACAATAATTACAAGAAAGGATTATCCAAGAATGTGGTAACATTTCTCCAGAGATGTTGCTCAACACCTTCGAAAATATGAAGAGAAGTGTGAATTTTTGCTTGGAGCATGGCGGTGGCCAATTTCAGCAATTTATGTAATTATTTTTCTTTTTCTTTCTGTATATTCTTACTTTGTTAATTTTGTAAATAACAAAAATAAATTTGTGTTTGTCTACTTATTTTATTACTCATTAGTTATTAGTTTGGCGTATCATGTCATAATATGAATTTGACAAAATTTTAACCTAGATTTGGTTAGATATATCGTCCCCATATCATTGTAATCTAAACCAAGCCCTACGTTTTTTAATCCAAGCCCTTAGATCAAGGGCGTCCATAGTGCGTTTTTCAGGGGGGGGGGGGGCAAAAACTTAAACAATACTTTTTTATATACAGTGTCACCAGTAAAGTCCGCATCATATGGGTTTTTTTTTATTAATAGCTTTATTCGAAATTTGACTTTGGCATCAAGTTCTGCTCCGATCGAGATGAAAATTAAGCAAAAAATAGTAGTCACGTGATTCGCATTATCTGTCAAATTTTAATTTTTTTCAAAAAATAATTCAAAAGTGGGGTTATTTCTGAAAATATCAAAAAAAGTTATAGAAAAAAGTTTTTTTTAATGCAGTTTCTAGCCCACGTGCAAAATTTTAGCTGGATAAGATAATTTTTATTTTTACCCATATTTTGTAAATTGCACCACTTTTGCAAAATAACACTCAACGCAACCTACATAAAACTTCTTAGTTTTGACAAATTTCAGATACATTTTTTTAAAGTAGCGTTATATTAAATGTGTGTTTTTCTACGAAGTCAAAATTGGGCTATTAAAATTTGGTCGCATGTGATGCAAAGTTCATTTGTTATTGACCCTGTATAAGGTAACTTCATAAAATAAGTATTTTTGAAAACATAGTTTGTGTCTGAAAGTAATACACCTTAATATTAAGACAAAAAAGAACACAGTGTCATCAGTAAAGTGTTCATTAAGTGGAAAATAAATTTTTGCTTAACCCAACGGAAAGTTTAACTATTTTCAACGATTTAATTTAAAATCTCTTTATTTTATTTTTTATTTTTTTACTTTCGGTCACAAACTATGTTTTTAAAAATACGTATTTTATGAAGTTACCTTATACAGGGTCAAAAACAAATGAACTTTGCATCAAATGCGACCAAATTTTAATAGCCCAATTTTGATTTTGTAGAAAAACACACATTTAATATGACGCTAGTTTAAAGAAAATGTATCTGAAATAAAGCATTGTCAAAACTAAGAAGTTTTATGTAGGTTGCGTTGAGTCTTATTTTGCAAAAGTGGTGCAATTTACAAAATATAGGTAAAAAATCAAAATTTTCTTATCCAGCTGAAATTTTGCATGTGGGCTAGAATCTGCATTTAAAAAAAAATTATGACTTTTTTCGATATTTTCAAAAATAACCCCACTTTTGAATTATTTTTTGAACAAAAAATTAAAATTTGACAGATAATGCGAATCACGTGACTACTATTTATTTGCCTAATTTTTATCTCGATCGATGCAGAACTTGATGCCAAAGTCAAATTTTGAATAAAGATATTAATAAAAAAAATCCCATATGATGCGGACTTTACTGGTGACACTGTATAAGACTACTACTACTTATTTAACTTATGCCTAATGTATTATTTATTGATATGTTTTTATTATGTAATTGTTCAGTTTAGTGATTTGTTGGTCTACTAACTAACCACTGTACTATTCAATATTTATACTGAATTATGAAATAAAATAGTAATGTGGGCGCCTAGGGGGGGGGGCAAGTGCCCGTTTTGCCCCCCCCCCCCCCCCCCTATGGACGCCCTTGCCTCTGATGCAAATAATTTTTGCTCGCACGGTAGTATGACTATACGGGGTGCTACAAATTCGTGTGTGCATGGGGATCTCGAAAACGATAAGAGATGCGAAAATGGCTAAATTGGGGTAAAGGTGCCTATTATTTGGTGAAATTTTTTTAAATATTCCGAATAAGAATTAGCATGTAAGCACACGAATTTATAGGATCCTGTAAATTAGTAATAAGTCAATTTATATCTCTTATTCACTATACCGGGTGTTTCAAAAGACGTTCACCCTATAACTTTTTTATATTTATAGATATTAAAATGAAATTTTGAGATTATGCATAAGAGATGAGTCTGCATTTATTGGCATAATTTTCAATTTGTTAGCACTTCCGGTTTGACCGGAAGTGACCTCGACTGTGGTATTTTAAATGGGACATCTTGTATATTTTTACTTATTGGGATTCAGCATAACATTCCGTGTAAAATGACACCTCACTTGTAATTTTTCACATGTTATATAATTTTTATGTTTATTTTTTATTTTTAATCTAGAGTGTTACAAATTAATTAAATCTGTTAATTTATAGTCAAAGTAGTATATGAAAATTAAAATTATGTCATAATAAGTGACTTTCTAAGTTTCACAAGCGTTTAAAAAATAAAATTTTGTTTTCTTGACGTTTACTTCATTTTTCCAAATGGGACGATGGTAGTTCACTAGGATATTTGAAACGAGTATTTTTTTCCAACAATTTGATACCATACACTCGTATGCTATTTTAAAATTGTCACTGAAAAATTTGCCTTAAATCCCAATCGCAAATTTAAAAGCGTTATGCATTATTGCCGCCCTCTCTTTTCTAAAGAAATATAAAGGCGGCTTTGAAAAACAATGGAATGGTTTTGAAAAGCAATATGGCTTTAATTTAAAGTTGTAATGCCATTAGTTTATAAAACATACAATACATACATAGACCAGTGCTGAAGCCTTTGAAAATGGTAAAAAGTGAAAAAAAATAATAGTAGGATGAAACCCATTGGAAAAGGAAGAGAATAGAACAAAAATGAAAGGAAAAATAAATTACGGGCGATCCGAGATCGGGAAGGGGGGGAGGGGGGGTTTTAAGGGTAGAAAACGATTTATCTCGATTTCCGGTAAAACTACAAGTCCTATGAAAAAACGTTAAATCGCAAAATTGTAGGTAATAAAAAGACTTATAACTTTTGTATTTACACTTTTTTCATATAACCTCAAAATGTATGTGAAAAATTCAAATAACCAAGTTTTTGGTTTTTTATTTTTATCTTTTACAAAAAAACTTTTTTATCCACGAAATTTGGTGAGAACTTACCTTTTTATGTCCCAAACACACTGTAATTTTTTTGATTTAAAATATTTATTTTTTAACCTTATTTTGACTTAATATCGAAAAAACACCCTAATTTTCAATCGAAAATTCTCACGTCAAAATATCTGCCTTTTTAAAAAAGTCGGCGGGCTTTTTGTTCGTTGAAATCTCTACTTTCTGATGGTGTTAAAAATATATATACATTGCTACGGTAAATGTTCTAAAAAAAATGCAAAGAAACGAAAACAACTCGAATCCTAAATTTTTTTTTTAGATCAATATGTACAATTTTGAGCTATTTATTAAAGTTTTATACTTTTTTTTATCAATGTAACATGGAATCTTACGTTTTTCGAGTAATTAAAGTATAAATTTTAATAAATAGCTCAAAATTGTACATGTTGATCTAAAAAAAAAAATCTGATTCGAGTTTTTTTCGTTTCTTTGCATTTTTTTGAGAACATTTACCATAGTAATGTATATTTTTTTTAACACCATCAGAAAGTAGAGATTTCAACGAACAAAAAGCCCACCGACTTTTTTAAAAAAGCAAATATTTTGACGTGAGAATTTTCGATTGAAAATTAGGGTGTTTTTTCGATATTAAGTCAAAATAAGGTTAAAAAATAAATATTTTAAATCAAAAAAATTACAGTGTGTTTAGGACATAAAAAGGTAAGTTTTCACCAAATTTCGTGGATAAAAAAATTTTTTTGTAAAAGATAAAAATAAAAAACCAAAAACTTGGTTATTTGAATTTTTCACATACATTTTGAGGTTATATGAAAAAAGTGTAAATACAAAAGTTGTAGATCTTTTTACTACCTACAATTTTGTGATTTAACGTTTTTCCATATCAGTTGTAGTTTTACCGGAAATCGAGATAAATCGTTTTCTACCCTTAAAACCCCCCTCCCCCTCTTCCCGACCTCGGATCGCCCGTAATTTATTTTTCCTTTCATTTTTGTTCTATTCTCTTCCTTTTCCAATGGGTTTCATCCTACTATTATTTTTTTTTTGTTTCAAAAATTATTGCCCTGGTCTAACAATCTTGCGGCTTCAGAAGTATTTTTCTGGTGATTCCAAAAATTAGGAGCAGATCAATTTGTTCATTTCTAGTAAAACTAACCGTTTTATCTGATTTACAATGTAAGTTTAATGAATGACATTACAGTTTTAATTTAAAACCACATATTGTTTTTCAAAACCATTCCATTGTTTTTCAAAGCCGCCTTTATATTTCTTTAGAAAAGAGAGGGCGGCAATAATGCATAATTATATAATAACGCTTTTAAATTTACGATTGGGATTTAAAGCAAATTTTTTCGTGTCAATTTTAAAATAGTATACGAGGGTATGGTATCAAATTGTTGGAAAAAAATGTTCGTTTCAAATATCCTAGCGAACTACCTACCATCGTCCCATTTGGAAAAATGGAGTAAACGTCAAGAAAACAAAATTTCATTGTTTAAACGCGTTTGAAACTTAGAAAGTCAATTATTATGACATAATTTTAATTTTCATATACTACTTGACTATAAATTAACGGATTTAATTAATTTGTAGCACTCTAGATTGAAAATAAAAAATAAACATAAAAATTATATAACATGTCAAAAAATGACAAGTGAGGTGTCATTTTACTCAGAATGTTATGCTGAATCCCAATAAGTAAAAATATACAAGATGTCCCATTTAAAATACCAAAGTCAAGGTCACTTTCGGTCAAACCGGAAGTGCTAACAAATTGAAAAGCATGCCAGTAAATGCAGACTCATCTCTTATGCATAATCTCAAAATTTCATTTTAATATCAATAAATACAGAAAAGTTGTAGGGGTGAACGTCTTTTGAGGAACATCCGTTAGGTTTATTACATTTCTGCTTGTTTTTTAGGTTCAATTGCCAGACAGTAGTGAAGGCGAAACAGATGATGACTATTATTCATCTGCAAATATATTAGAGGAAACTCGGGATGAGGTACCAGTGATAAAAATATATTAAAAATTAGGAAACTGTTAATGAAAGAATCAAGTTTAAAACTAACCAGACAATTTTGACTGTGAAGTAAAGGACATGCTGTCATTGTGACGCCTCGTCGTTACTGGTTTCGGCACTACATCAGTTGTGCTAACAGAGTAGAAGTTTTATAAGTCTCTAAATTCAATGGGTTTTGAGATGTTTCCCTTAAAAAAATTACATTTATCACATTTCAATATAGGCTTTTGGGCACTGAAAAGAAACTAATTGATTCAGCCGATACTAGGTAGAAATCCATAATTATAGTATTAGGGGATACAGTAAAACAAAGTTGAGCTTGTAATTTTCCACTATATTAATTCTAGAAATAACATGTTTCGCTAACACTGTAGCTTCGTCAGATGACAATTTATTGGCTGAAATATTTATGGATTTTTTAGCAGATAGAATAAGCAATCATCCTCTTTTCAAACCGTTTCTTTATGTATAGGTATGTTGATGACGTCTTAACATGTTTTCTTGGTACTGTTAGACAGTTAAAAGTCTTTTTAGAATATATTAACAGCCTACACAAAAATATCAAGTTTACAATAGAACACGAAAGTGATAATTCTTTCAATTTTCTTGATTTAAATATTAAGAGAGAAAATGATAGACACGTTTTCTCCGTTTGCCATAAACTATCTCATACTGATACTGTCATACACAACTCTTCTTGCCACCCTATACAACACAAATTAGCTTCTTTTCACAGTATGATCCATAGACTAGTAACTCTCCCTCTAAATAAAATCAATTTTCAAAAAGAACTAAACATTATTAAACAAATTGCAGTTAATAACGGATATAACTCAAATCTAATTGACCAAATCCTGAAAAAGAAAACTTACAAAAAAGCTATTGACTTAGTTTTTCCTAGAAGCAAAAACTCTGACCAATTTAGACTTGTCGCTTTCTTTGGACAACCTAGCAAAGTAATTGGCAATTTTCTTAACAAACTTGATATAAATGTGTGTTACAAAACTAACAACTCGTTAATTAAATTCATCAAAAACAATAAAACTAAAAGTGATAAAAACATTGTCCTAAAACATATATTTGCCAAACGGGTAGACATTTTGACAAAAGAATACAGAAACATTATAACAGTTTTCTAAAAAATAAAACAGACTCAAACTATGGTAACCATTTACTTGATTATCAACATAATTTCGATCCTTCCTTTAAAATCTTACATACAGAAAACAAAGGCTTAAAACTAAATTTGTTAGAATCTATGGAAATAAATAAACCTAAAAATACGGACCTGTTACTTAATGATCAACTAGATTTAAATAATTAACCTTTGTTAAATTTATTCTGTTGACCATATACTTAAGAATTTTGTAAACTACCCATATTGTACCTAATTTAATAAAAAAATTTAAACCCTCTGTTGGGTTTTTCCCGCTATTGTAACCCTTCCACTACTTAATTTACATATTCAATCATTTAATTTTATTGCACCCCAATTTTTAATTTTCACCTTTATTAAATCATTGTCATCTGACGAAGCTACCAGTGTTAGCGAAACATTTTTCGAATTAATATAGTGGAAATTTACAAGCTCAACTTTGTTTTACTGTATCCCATAATACTATAACACTGAAAACATTGACCTTTAAGAGGAAAATGAACAACTAAGGTAGGAATGGGAAATCCGTTTTTATATACTACATCGTTTCCTTCAACCTGTCAAAGTGTGGTAAACGTAATTTTTAAATGTCAATATTATCCCCAAAAGAATGAATGTTGTTTTATTATATCTATATTATTATAAAATCGCTGTAAAATTTTCTGAAGAATTTAAAAGTGACGAAATGAAAATATTTTTTAACAAAATAAAATAAATTGTTTGACCACTACACAAATAAGCCAGATCTATGACAGTATTATTTTTTATTTCAGAAATACAATTTACCTTCAGAGTATGAGTTCTCTAGTGATTCAGACAGTGAAGAGCACAGAAGCGAACCACTTGAAGGACTAGTAAGTTCATTTTAAAGAGATTTCAGGAAAAGAGGTTATTAATTTGGGGGGGTTGTGAGGTGATTAGCGAATTCCTGTTGTATGTTAATGATTTGCCTTCCATTGATATCAGTGGTATCTTTACTTTGTTCGCCGACGATACTACTATTTTGTGGCATGGAAAAAGTGCAGAAGAGTTAAGGCTGATTGTGCAGAACGATTTACTGCTTGTCAAACAATGGTGTGATGCGAATCTATTATGTTTTAATATCAGCAAGACTACTATTCTTACCTTTTAGTTTTCGTTTTCTGACTTAACTTTGACAAATAATTTTGTTAAGAACTCGGGCACATTCTTGCATTGAATGGGATACTAGCGTCCGGTTCTTACGCAGTGAGAGTTGTCTCAAGAGAATTGGGGAAGAGTGTGGGTAAAATGGTTTATTTTTCACTTGTTGAGAGTCACTTGAGGTATGGTATTGCTTTTTGGGGACTTAGTAGTAAGGGCCTATTGGGCTCTACATTGGTTTTGCAAAAGAGGGCATTAAGAAACTTGTGTGGTGTAAATTTTCATACTCACTGTAAACCTTTATTTGTCAGGGAAGGGATTTTAACTTTGGAATTTTTATCTTGGAAACGGCCTGCCTTATCCATAAAAAATGTAAAAATTATGCTACTAACAGCTCCTATAACATGCGTACTGTGAATGATATTTCTCTTCCTATACCAAAAACAACTCTCACCAAAAATTCCTTGATATTTGAGAGCATCAAAATTTATAACCACATACCACTGGCTTATCGGCAGGTGATTGATGACAGGATTTTTAAGCAAAGACTAAAAAGGCAACTAATTACTAGACCCTACTATACTATCCAGGAATTTTACGATGATAATATTATCTAGGCACTTCCTTTGATTTTTTATTTTTTTTTTATTTTGTTTAATTAAAACTGATGATATTCCTGCCAGATTTTTTGGTAGGATTGAGCTTGTCTTCGTCTTATATTGATTTGTGTGTAATTTTTTTTACCATTACTATTTTATAGTGAACATTGTAATTTACATAAATAATAATAGTTTTAATAAGTACTGTCCAAAGCTTTGTTAACAAGATGTAGTTCTAACAATAAAGTGTATTTTCATTTGATTTGAAGGCGTTAAGCTCAAATACTTCGGTAGTTCGGACGAATACCTAAACCATATCTGTCCGGATTACCGAAGTTCTACTGTAACACATTTATGTTATATTTTAGTTTTTAGTGACCATTATTTTAATTTAACGCCTTCTTCTCAAATTCGTTCAATTATTACAATAATTTAGACCTGGCCCTATACGAAGTGAATTTTTTAATCGCTGTAAAATTTTGTAAAGAATTTAAAAATGACAAGATGAAAATATTTTATAACAAAATAAAATAAATTGTTTGACCATCACTGTACACAAATAAGCCAGAACTATGAGAGTATTATTTTTTTTTATTTCAGAAATCCACTTTACCTTTAGGGAATGATTCAGACAGACACGGAAATGAACCCCTTGAAGGACTAGTAAGTTCATTTTTAGGAGATTTCAGGAAAAGGGGTTATTAATTTGGGGGGGTTGTGAGGTGAGGAGCGAAGGCGTTAAGCTCAAATGCAGCACAACTTCTGTAGTTCGGACGAATACCTAAACCATATCTGTCCGGATTACCGAAATTCTACTGTAACACATTTCTCAAATTCGTTCAATTATTATTACAATAATTTAGACCTGGCCCTATACGAAGTGAATTTTTTAATCGCTGTAAAATTTTGTAAAAAATTTAAAAGGGACGAGATGAAAATATTTTATAACAAAATAAAATAAATTACCCAAGTAACATTTGTAGACATAGGCGCCGACTATTAAAAATGTTTATGGGTGCTGGAGCATGTCGATTTTTATTTATATCATAAAAAATGCGCCGCAGGCAAATTTTTTTCAAGTGCCACGCCCTTTATTGGACTATTAAAACTTAATTTGATTCTACGTTTCGATAGCCCGACCCGAACAACGTAGAAATAAAGAAATTTTGCACAAATAAAACGAGATTTATAAATTTTATCAAAATATTAATAATGAAACACATTATGATTTATAAATGTATTTATTACGAACACAAAACACAAATATACTGTAGTACCTATACTATAGGTAGGTATTGTGTAATATCAACATTAAACTTCTTAAAATGGTGTTATTGAAATCAACTTTTTTTCAATGCAAACGTATTTTGGCGAACAGCTCGATTTATAATCTACTTAACACTAATATCAGCGACTTCTTCAAGGGCCAAATCATCTGCTATTTCTGGGTTTACTTGCACTACCACTTGATTATTCAGTCTTTGCTGGGTCATAGTACTTCTTAAATAAGTTTTTATTCTCCGTTATGCTGGAAATGATCTTTCGGCGGTGCATGTCGATACTGGAATACCTAGTTAAAACGATTTTTACCAATTTATAATTTAATAACTTTTGATAATTATGATATCTTTGGTACTATAGACACACTTACCTTATCATTAATAAAACCAGCAAAAAAATCGAACACATGACTGACACTATTGATAACTTAACACAACTTAGATTTTAGTTAAATGAGTTGAAATACGAGCTTCAAGCTCCATACATACAATACATAGCATAGACAACTAAATAAACTGAGTCTGGGATTCCCCGAAATCCAAAGTGCGCGAAACAGAACAGCCCCCCGTCCCCATTTTCGCCAATTAAACAGCTACCTACCCAACTCGCTGATAGGACAGCAACGCGCGTGCCCGTGAGATTAGAGAGTTGCAAAATGTTGCTTTTACGATTTAATAGGTGTGTGTGTGTGTTTTTTCTTTTCCGTTGGTCTTGATTCATTTATTTATTAATAATAATTTAACCTAACAATAATCTATTTATTATTTAAACTTTCCTTTTTCTTTGCATTTTTTATATTACACGCATATATATATTTTTTAACAATTCTTTTTTTTTAATTCCATTTTTTTTATCACTTTTTTTTTGTTATCACTAATAAATAATAGGGGTGTATCACAAATAAATATGACAGTGACAGGTGACAGTCCATAACAACAACAACAATTATTGTATTGTATTGTATTGTATATACAGTGTCACCAGTAAAGTCCGCATCATATGGGATTTTTTTTTTAATAATTATTCGAAATTTGACTTTGGCATCAAGCTCTGCTTCGATCGAGATGAAAATTAAGCAAAAAAATAGTAGTCACGTGATTCGCATTATCTGTCAAATTTTAATTTTTTCAAAAAAATAATTCAAAAGTGGGGTTATTTCTTGAAATATCGAAAAAAGTTATTAGAAAAAGTTTTTTTAAATGCAGTTTTTAGCCCACATGCAAAATTTCAGCCGCATAAGATAATTTTTATTTTTTACCTATATTTTGTAAATTGAACCACTTTTGCAAAATAAGACTCAACGCAACTTACATAAAACTTCTTAGTTTTGACAATGCTTTATTTCAGATACATTTTCTTTAAAGTAGCGCCATTTTAAATGTGTGTTTTTCTACAAAATCAAAATTGGGCTATTAAAATTGGGTCGCATGTGATGCAAAGTTAATTTATTTTTGACCCTGTATAAGGTAACTCCATAAAATAAGTATTTTTAAAAAGGTTGTTTGTGTCTGAAAGTAATACACCTTAAGGTTAAGACAAAAAGAAAACAGTGCCTTCAGTAAAATGTTTTTTAAGTGGAAAATAAATTTTAGTTTAACTTAACGTAAAGTTTATCTATTTTCAACGATTTAATTTAAAACTCCTTTACTTTATTTTTTTATTTTTATTTTTTTACTTTCAGGCACAAACTACGTTTTCAAAAATACTTATTTTATAAAGTTACCGTATACAGGGTCAAAAACAAATAAACTTTGCATCACATGCGACCAAATTTTAATAGCCAATTTTGATTTTGTAGATTTACACACATTTAATATGGCGCTACTTTAAAGAAAATGTATCTGAAATAAAGCATTGTCAAAACTAAGAAGTTTTATGAAGGTTGCGTTGAGTCTTATTTTGCAAAAGTGGTGCAATTTACGAAATATAGGTAAAAATTGAAAATTATCTTATGCGGCTGAAATTTTGCATGTGGGCTAGAAACTGCATTTAAAAAAACTTTTTCTAATAACTTTTTTCGATATTTTAAGAAATAACCCCACTTTTGAATTATTTTTTTGAAAATATTAAAATTTGACAGATAATGCGTATCACGTGACTACTATTTTTTTGCTTAATTTTCATCTCGATCGAAGCAGAGCTTGATGCCAAAGTCAAATTTTGAATAAAGCTATTAATAAAAAAAATCCCATATGATGCGGACTTTACTGGTGACACTGTATATATTCCCAACCAACTATACATATATCAAATGTGTTTACTCAATAGGCTTTTTCACTATAATCGAATTTTTGACATTGACATTCTAAATTGGAACGTATTAAAACGTGCACATTACTAAATCCTGGTTTGCCGCTGATCAGGAGCTAGGTGTAACAAAAACGTTTGATGTAAATTTCCGTTTTAAATAAAAAAACACAAGGGTACATTATTTTTCTAAATCTGTTTAGGCTTCCTCTAGTCAATTGAACATGTCAACAAAACTACAGAATGCAAGACCGACTAGACTGACTGAAAACTTTCAATATGATGCCACTGGTAAGTCTGCATTTTATTTAAGTTAAACAAATTGAAAGGTTATTTTAACGTTTTTTCTCATCTAATAAAACATCATTAGTCTATAAAATTATTCTTGTGCTCATACGAACCTTTGAATATTAAGCTATACCGGGTGTCCACGGAAAGTGGTTCGCCCCTCTAACTTTTTTGTTTTTCAAGATAATGGAATAAAATTTGGGGGATTTGTATACGACATAAAACTTTATTTTTTGACAGGTGAATCAACATTATATATGGAACTTCCGGTTTAGAAGTGGCATAAACTTTCGATTTTTAAATGGGACACCTGGTATATTTTTCCTTTTTTTGACTCCATATGACATTTTAAATACAACGATGTGTCAATTGTCACTTTTTTTCACCAAGAATTTTTTTTTTTCCAAATTTATTGTTTTATCTATGAATACCTTAAAATCACTTATTTCAGTTCTTTAATCTTGGGAAAAATAAAATTTTACTGTTTTTGGTCCAATGCTATGTGCTGTGTAAAATTTAATCTTTAAAGCTGTATAACTCGTTTTTTTTAAACGGCAACATGGTGGCTCGTCGGGTTAAGAAAAAAGAGAATTTTATTACGATTGTTTTGATACCATACACTATTAGGCTTTAGAAAAGCTGCCATTGAAAAACTTTAAAAAGTTAACTTGGAATTTTCCTAAAATAAAACATCCTTTGAGCATAAATTTAGATTTAAATGCATCAAGTAGCTTGTCACCAGCAAAACTGATAAAACAAAATCATGCCTTGAAGAAAATTGACATCCCGATAGCTTCTGCCAAAGTAAATTAGTTTGTTGTTTAAAAAACATGGAAAATAATAGTTTTACAAAGATTGAAAAAGTTGATATGTAATTAGTGTTTGGAGAATGTAGAAAGAATTCAACCGATGCTGCACGACTTTACGCACAATGATATTTTAATCGGCGTCATCCAACCCGGCACTATTAGGTGCCCAAAACTGGTTCCGAAAATGCGAAATGAGCCTGACAATAATAACAGATCAACTTTTTTACTCCTTGTAAAACTAGTATTTTCCATGTTTTTTAAACAACAAACTAATTTACTTTGGCAGAAGCTGTCGGCATGTCAATTTTCTTCAAAGCAAGATTTTGTTTTATCAGTTTTGCTAGTCACAGGCTACTTGATGCATTTAAATCTAAATTTATTCTCATGCTTTATTTTAGGAAAGTTCCAAGTTAACTTTTTAAAGTTTTTTAATGGCAGCTTTTCTAAAACCTAATAGTGTATGGTATCAAAATAATCGTAATAAAATCCTCTTTTTTCTTAACCCGACGAGCCACCATGTTGCCGTTTAAAAAAAATGAGTTATGTACAACTTTAAAGATTAAATTTTACATAGCACATAGCATTGGACCAAAAATAGTAAAATTGTATTTTTCCCAAGATTAAAGAACTGAAATAAGTTATTTTAAGGTATTCATAGCCCTCTAGATAAAACAATTAATTTGAAGAAAAAAAAAATTTCTTGGTGACAAAAAGTGACAAGTGACAGATCGTTGTATTTAGAATGTCATATGGAGTCAAAAAAAGGAAAATATAACAGGTGTCCCATTTAAAAATCGAAAGTTTATGTCACTTCCGGTTAAATCGGAAGTTCCATAATGTTGAGTCACCTGTCAAAAAATACAGTTTTCTGTCGTATACAAATCCCCCAAATTTTATTCCATTATCTTGAAAAATAAAAAAGTTAGAGGGGCGAACCACCTTCCGTGGACACCCAGTATATACAATGTATGAAGATTGTTGTAGCATTATTATTGCATGCAATTTTTTGAACTAATAAACACGAGTTATTATTATATTTAAGTATAGGTATTTACTTTTACAAATAGGAACTTGTTTATGTTTAATAATTTTCAAAAAAATAGACGTAGTAAGGAAACGTGAAAGGAAATATTGTACCTCAACTTTGTTGCATGAACCATATAAGGTACAGTTGTATTCATAAAAAAAGCGTACAAGAATTAAAATGAAAGGTAAGTTTTTGTCTAAGTTTGTCTAAATGATTGTTTATTGGAGGTTATCACACGTCATAGATTATTAAAAATGCAAAGCATTGGCGTCGGTGTAATTAATTTTGAAACTGCATGTTGGTAACGTTTGATGAACTTTGACAGAAGAACATAAAAATGCCTCGTCAGTTGTCTCAACATGAAAAGGCTCAAATTGTATCAAAAATCGAAGAAGGATGGTCAATCCGTGCTGTAGCGCAGTTGTATAATAGAAATAAAAAAAACTATATTGAAAATTAGGCAACGCTGGGAAGAAGAAGAATCCCTAAAGAGGAAAATTGGTTCAGGTCGTCCCAAACGTTCCAACCCGGAACATGATGCTGCTTTTTTGGGATATTTAAGAAATAATCCATTTGCAACTGCAAGGGACGCTGTTATTGATACAGCATTTTCTGCCTCCCAACCTGCCGCCAGCAGGAGAGTCAAGGAATCTGAACTAAAATGTCGCCCTGCTACGAAAAAAATGTTTTTTACCGAAAAACAGCGATAATCAAGGATTTGCTTTAAATTATATATACCGCAATCCTCGATTTTGGAGCAGGGTAATTTTTACTGATGAAAAGACGTTCCAGTCGACTTATAACGGACAAATTAGTGTGTACCGTCCAAACAATACCAGGTTTGAGGAGCAATATACTAACCCCTCACTTCTAGATATGGGCGTTTCTCTGTAAATGTATGGGGCTGGATAAATGTTCATGGACCCGGTGTTTGCTGGCGAATAAAGGGAAGATTTAATGCCGGAAATTACATTAACATTTTAGAAAACATATTGTTACCATCTGCTGAGCAAATATATCCCAATAACACTTTCATATTTCAACAAGGATAGTTGTCCAGTCCACACTGCCAATGCTGTAACCCACTGGTTTCAAACCCATAGTGTGGTCGCTTATTGTCCCGATATCAATTCAATTGAAAATATTTGGGGTATATTCGTAAAAAAAATATATAATCGAAATTTTAGGCAACAAAACTAGGAAGATTTATGGGAAATAAAACATGCGTGCTGGGAAGAGCTTGATCCAAATATTGTATGAAATATAATTCAGTCAATTCCGAATAGACTGGCTTAAGTAATAGAAAAACAGGGATATATGACCAAATATTAGATTTTATTTATTCTTGTTAAGCGTTTTTTTGTTTCTATTGTAATTGTTATAAAAATTGTTAAAAAGATGTATTATTATTATAAAACAAAAAAAATAATTTTTGTTATTCTATTGAACTTTTAATAACCCTTAACATGCGATAAGCCGGTTTTACGCAAATATGGTTAAGGTTTCCTCTCATTCTAATTCGTGTACGCTTTTTTTATGAATACAACTGTACATATCTATGGCATAAACGCGATATTTGACCAAAAATTGATATCTCTCCAATTGACACAACACTAAAGTATTTCTATGTGCGACTCAATATTATTGCAATTAAACCATTTACAAATCCAATAAATGGTTTTGGTCCTTTCTAAAGTTTTCTATTTTTAGGTATTTTAAATAGTACTGCCATTCATCCTGTAAAGCAGCGGGGAAACTGGAGACTAAGTACCAATTTTAATGACATACGAGAAGAGAATGAAAAATTAGCAGATTCTAGTGTTGAAATTTTGAGTGATCATGACAGTGACGTGATTGAGGTATAGTTAATTGTAGTGATCGACCGATATGATTTTTTTGACCGATATCCGATAATCATATCGGCCAGTTTTTTTTTTTAATTAGGATAATTGCGGTAGTATACTAGCGTTTAATAATAGTATATTATTTAACGAGCGTATAATGTAGGCCATAATAAAACGAGGATGAAGTTTACGGCACGAGCCAAAGGCGAGTGTTGTAAATCATCCGAGTGTATTATGGTTCATTAGACGCGAGTCAATACTATACTTTATCTAAAACCATCCATTTATACAGTGCCTAAAAAATAGGTTGAGTTCATATGGGAAATATAATAATTACACTTGTTGTTTTATGATAATTACACTTGTTGTTTTATGATAATTACACTTGTTGTATTATGGATAGCATAATGCTCTTATTATCAGAAAAAAAGTTGAGTTCATTATGGAAAAAATAATAATTACACTTGTTGTTTTATGTTATTTACACTTGTTGTATTATGGATAGCATAATGCTCTTATTATCAGAAGTATTATGCACCTATTATTAAATGGTTGTAGATAATAGTATATTAAAGTACACGTTTCATAAGAAGCGGTTTTAGCGCACGCGTCTATTATAAAAAACGAGCCACGAAGTGGCGAGTTTTTTAATTGACACGTGCGCTAAAACGCCTTATGAAACACGTGCTTTATACTATTTTTTCTATTTTAAGTTTTTTCAATAAAAAATACATATTTAAAAAGAAAATAAATCCTTTAAATTTTTATGTCTAAATTTTATGTTGGTAATACTATTTTTTATCATAGTAACCTCTGGACAACAAAAATTATTTTGCGAACTGTCATTTTTTGATTTATTGACCCATTTTCACCACGAGATTCTAAAGTTATTTTAGCGATATGAGATTTAAAATTGGACGGAATACGTTGTGTGATCCTTGTACATTCGGTACATATACAGAGCGTTCGGAAATTCGGGCGATTTTGCTAATTTTTTTTTTAATTTCAAAAGACGTGATTTTACGTCAATTTTTCAATTTCAATGTTACCAACATCAAATGAAGAAAAAACGCGTATCGAAATAGCTTCATTATGAACTTCATTTCAAGTTCATAATGAACTTATTATGAACGTCAAATAGAAAAAGTCTATTATACTGCAACACCGCATAGCAAGCATTTACATTTTTTGGCAATCAATCTTGCCTTTGAGTTTTATGCTGTAGGGTTTATTGAAAACATATTTCGGCAGTGTAGATATTTTCCTCTTAGGTAGTAGCTATATGGTTTTTTTTTAATCTATAGGTAAGCAGTGACGAAGAAATATCTAACCCTAAGAAAACACCATTTAAATTACCTAAAATAAAAAACCCCGCCCGTCAACAAACCTTGCAGTCGTTCGTTATAAAAACTGAAGGATCTACCCCTCTGCCAAAAAAGCCTGTTACTCTGCCCCAACGGTCCAAACCTCTCGTCGAAATACAGAACATTGAACCAACAAATCAACAGAACATACAACCACCCGATCAACAGAAAGTACTGGTGTCTCGTGCACAATATGAATCACAGTTTAGCAATGTGAATAATTTGGAAGTGGCGTACACAAAACTACGTAGTATGATGGAAACCATTAATTATGAGGCGTTGCCTGACAAAGGACAGTTAATAAAAGGTAGGGTTAGACAAGCAGAGATCAGATATAAAGAAGAAAAAAACAAACTAGATAACATGGAAATATCTGATACCAAGATCAATGAGGAACCCCAAGGAGCTTTTGCAAACGTGGCTTGGGAAGATATCGAAGCAGGGGCCAATGCAGTGCTCCCAAAGACTTTTGGAAAGACAGGTGTGTATATTTAGTTTTTGTTATTCTGTTTCTATATTGTATTTGTCTATCGGTATCATTTAGTCGGTACATCAGAAGGATATTTGCCGACTCTGATGAGAGATATATATATTTTTTAAATCTCTGACAAACATACAGTGTCACCAGTAAAGTCCGCATCATATGGGATTTATTTTTATGAATAGCTTTATTCGAAATTTGACTTTGGCATCAAGTTCTTCTTCGATCGAGATGAAAATTAAGCAAAAAAATAGTAGTCACGTGATTCGCATTATCTGTCAAATTTTAATTTTTTCCAAAAAATAATTCAAACTAACTTCATAAAATAAGTATTTTTGAAAACGTAGTTTGTGTCTGAAAGTAAAAAAATAAAAAATAAAATAAAGGGGTTTTAAATTAAATCGTTGAAAATAGATAAACTTTACGTTAAGTTAAATTAAAATTTATTTTCCACTTAATGAACACTTTACTGATGACACTGTGTTCTTTTTTGTCTTAATATTAGGGTGTATTACCTTCAGACACAAACTACGTTTTTAAAAATACTTATTTTATGAAGTTACCTTATACAGGGTAAAAAAAAAATAAACTTCGCATCACATGCGACCAAATTTTCATAGCCGAATTTTGATTTTGTAGAAAAACACACATTTAATATGGCGCTACTTAAAAGAAAATGTATCTGAAATAACGCATTGTCAAAACTTAGAAGTTTTATGTAGGTTGCGTTGAGTCTTATTTTGCAAAAGTGGTGTAATTTACAAAATATAGGTAAAAAATCAAAATTATCTTAGGCAGCTGAAATTTTGCATGTGAGCTAGAAACTGCAAAAACTTTTTCTTATAACTTTTTTCGATATTTTCAGAAATAACCCTACTTTTGAATTATTTTTTGGAAAAAATTAAAATTTGACAGATAATGCGAATCACGTGACTACTATTTTTTTGCTTAATTTTTATCTCGATCGAAGCAGAACTTGATGCCAAAGTCAAATTTTAAATAAAGGTATTAATAAAAAAAAAATCCCATATGATGCGGACTTTATTGGTGACACTGTAGATTTTAAGATTCAATAATTCTTTTGTTGACCCATTTTTTAGCCATGTCCACGTACAACGCACAAAAGGCAGTGACGCTTGATAGGCTTCAGCAACTTCATGAAGCCATCAAAACGTGCCCCAAGGAGGAGGACTTGGAAGAGGATCCAAGAGGAATTAAAGTTCCTTTAATGCCCCATCAAAAGAGAGCATTAGCGTGGATTTTATTCAGGTAGATCTAACATGTTATATGTATACCGGATAGTGCAAGTGCAACAGTTTTTTCTAAATAACTTTAAATTGGCTTATTAGAAAATAATAAAAGTTGGTGTGCGAGTCAACAAGCACCATAAGAAAATTCGAATATAATTTTGATGTATAATTAATAGGGAAGCCAATATTTGAGGTAGCAAAATTCACATGGGATTTCCCATCAGACTTGGTATATCTTAATACAACAATGGACTTATTGATATTGCTTACGGGTAGAAATAAATATTGTCTCCCGCACTTTTCTCACTATTTAAACATTTATGCACTAGACAATGGCGGCTCGTTAATGAAGGGCTCTGGGGCGCCGCCCTTCTTGCAATTATTTCAAACAGAATCCAAAAATACTTTACTTAAAAAAACAATAAATCAATGTATGTAAAGTCGCCACAGTGGATCTTTGCCCGTGCGTCATCACTTTCACGTCATCAGAATCGTATGAATCAAATCAAAATTACGAATTAATTGATTCAGCCGATACTAGGTGGAAATCCATAATAATAGTATTATGAGATACAGTAAAACAAGTTCAACCTTGTTTTACTTTATCTCATAATACTATCAAAATTACGAGACGAAAAAAGTCAAAACTAAGTCTAAGTTCATAAAATGGACGTGCCTGCCTACCGTTTGATGTACCTACATAATATCCCGAAAAATTATTATTTATTTTAAGTTTTGTCCGGCATTCTCTATTATCTAAAAGAAATTGACAAACAAATGTTAATACATTTAATACTATTTTTAAAGCTTACAATCTAGAAAAGTTTGGTGTTTTATTGACTATTAAAATCGCAATAGTCAAATTTTTGACATCCTTTCATTTAAGGGAATTTAGCCACTGCCGTAAACTTTTCAAAGAACTTTCACGGTTAGAATATTTAAAATAAATAAATTAGGTATTATAAAAATACATAAATACTTACCGCCAAAACAGATGGTGGGTATAATTAGCTCTAAAAAGAGCTATTTTTAGAAAAAGGAACAGTTTTAAGGCATACAAATTTACAAAATACGAATTAGATTGGCAGATCAAAATAAGGTTGACAATGACGTTCTAAAATACAACGGTAGTCAACTAAACAAATAAAAAAAGTAATTAATTGACGTTTATAGTTTTATTCTTGTCTAGCACGTTATATTGCGGAATCTTGGAGACGTTCTTTTATGCTTTTATTCAAACTTGTTACTGTAATTAATAAGGATGCAGAGTTATTAACCACGTTGAGTCCTGATCGTTGATTGATGACGCACGGGAAAAGATCCACTGTGGCGACTTTAAGCAATCCATTAAAATAATTCAAACCAAACATAGGCCTATTCCAGCGGGTAGGTTATACTAAGCGCGGGCATAATTATTCATACCAAACATAGCCCTATTCCAACGTGCAGGTGCAACGTATACTCATAGACAAACGAGTTGCGCGCTCTCAAGGTGAACCTCGCGCGGGCGACCGATTATTCGTCCCGATTCAACGCGACTTCTCGATGAGTTGCCATGACGACGGAGGCGTGACGTCACCTACACATCGCACAACGAGCGGCCACTGATGAGCTCCAATTTTCCGCGCCCAACAGCTGTTCGCGAATCGCGATGCCACGGTTGAATAATCGATATATTATGTACTCTGACGAGGCAACCTGTCGATGTCGCTGATGTTTTGTTTATTTGTTTTAATTTGATTTATTAGTTACGTTATAAAGTTGAAAAATTTCGTGTAATGTAAAGGTCAGTGATTTACAGAAGTTTGTGTTTAGTTCTCTGAGCTTAAGTGAAAAACGTAATTTAAAAAATGCAGGGTAATCAAAATGTAAAAGTAAGGCACAGTTTACGCGTAAGTTTGACAAATAAAAAAATATATAATAAAAATCCTGGATATGCGGTTGTGAGGACAAAAAATTTTTTTTTTGTTTCGTGTGTCTTCTTTTTGACGGGGATGATAATTGGACGATAAATGGGGTGCAGGACTTAAAACATCTTTCAGAGAAAATAAAAAAACATGAAAATAGTGCAAAACATCGTCATAATGTGGTAAGTTTTGAGATCTTAGGACAAACTAATATTTTAACTTATTTAAGTAGTGCTTATGCTGATGAAATTAAAATTCACAACGAGAAAATTAGAAAAAAAACGAGGAAAAAACAGACACGTACTCTCGAAAACAATAGACATTTTAAATTTTTTTTTAATTTAAAGCCTGCGCCCCCCTGACTCGCTAGTCACGAGCCGCCACTGGCACTAGATGCAGTATCACTATTACTATTATTAATACCTATTGTTTCTAAAGTTTATTTTATAAACACGTGAGCAAGTTACCAAAAATTAGTAACAAAATAGTTATTTCACCAAAGATTACGCCTGGTGTAGAGATGCAATTTTAAAATGTCTTATGAGAAATAAGTATTCTACTTATTTTGTAGTTCTGTTGATGAAATACAGTTGGTTGTGTAGAGGTAAATATTGACCTGCGGCGTATTGAATCTGATTTTTTTTAAAGTAAGGATTTCTAAGGAGTCGATCGTTGAAATATAATAAGTGATTTTCATGACACCCTGTATATCAATAGAATTTTGTTTTTCAGAGAAAAAGAGAAACCTGCTGGAGGCATTCTTGCAGATGATATGGGTTTGGGAAAAACGCTGACTATGTTATCATTAATAGTAAAATCTCTGCAGTTAGAGAAAAATGATGATTCCGATGAAGAAAATCAATATATTGGAAAACATTCGAAATATAATGGAGGTATGTCTAACATATAAAATATACAGTGCTAGGTCGACTAGCGCAACATAGGAAATCACATACAAAATTTAAGGTAGTCAAATAGCGGTTCCCTTGTGTACAGGGTGATCGCGTTTAATGTTACCCCCCTTTAACTTTTTTGTTTCGCAATTCGGAAAAAACTGTTGAATACAAAAGTTGTAGGATTTAATGTAAACTTTTTGCAATATATATTTTCGTAGATACAGGGTGTTGCATAAAAGCGTGACAGATCAAAGTTATATTTTTTTTTAATGGAATACCCTGTATATTGTTGCGTAATTGGATTCTATGGACAATTCTAAACATACTTTTTATATACCACTATATATCTAAATTGAATCGTTTTCGATTTATTGATGATTGAAAATTACTATATATTATATAAGAAAATAAGGACATTTAAGTCAAGATGTATCGTTTCCATGGATAACAATGTTAACAATGGTAATTTTATTCAGTTCAGTATCGTCATCCTGTTATCCATGGAAACGATACATCTTGACTTGTTGAATGACCTTATTTTCTTATATAATATATAGTAATTTTCAATCATCAATAAATCGAAAACGGTTTAATTTAGATATATAGTGGTATATAAAAATTATGTTTAGAATTGTCCGTAGAATCCAATTATGCAACAATATACAGGGTATTCCATTTAAAAAAATATGACTTTGATCTCTCACGCTTTTATGCAACACCTTGTATCTACGAAAATATATTTTGCAAGAAGTTTACATTACATCCTACAACTTTTGTATTTAACAATTTTTCTTAATTGCAAAACAAAAAAGTTAAAGGGGGGTAACATTATACGCGATCACCCTGTACGTTAATGAATTTCATGCAGTCTATTCAAAGTTATTTCACAATAATTATTTTTGTTCCTAAAATAAATAATACGAGTATGAATTATTTGAATGAAGATACCAGTAAATATTTCTACCATTTTGTGTCGTCACAGTGGCGTAGCCAGGATTTTGAGGAAGTCCTTTTGGGGCGCCTATATTTTTAAATACACATTTTGTCATATTGTTTTTTTTTTTAATCCAGATTCAGTTAAACATTGACGAAAAAAATAAGGCATGGTATTAAGCACCATTAAAGCCTTTTATTAAATTATTGGTGAGTGACAATAGAAGTATATTTTTCCAAACTAAGACGTGTTTTAAATTTCAGCTAAAAAAACATAAGATTTGATGAATACCGAGAAACACGTGACGACAGCTACATTTGATAAATGCCGACAAATGAGAGACCACAGAATAACTTTAATTTTATTTTAAAACGGACATTTACAGGCTTTGTGATTTTTGGTATTTTGTTATGTGTTAAGTTTTTTAAAATTCAAATAATACCGATTTTTTAATTTTATTTAAGTAGCAAAGGGTCGCCAAGCCAGGGGGCGGGGGGGGGGCAACCGCCCCCCCCCCTTGACCCCCTATGGCTACGCCACTGTGTCGTCATCAATAGTTATTTGTGTATTAAGTGCGCAAAATAGGTTTTTTTAATGGCACATGAGATTGTCAATGTTTACCGAGACCGTTTTTCATTTTATTTATTTATATTCATTGTTTTACGGTGAAAAAAAGAGGTATTTTGTGCATCCATAGCAACCAAGAAAGCTTGCTTTTATTATGAGGGTTCAAAAGTTGGTATAGTCGGATCTGGTCTTATCGTGCGGGTCATACGATTCAACAAAGACATACTCTCAGTTTTTGTTTTCTTTACTTGCGTTTAATTTTACCCTCTAAATAAAATACGTA
Source organism: Polydrusus pterygomalis (assembly GCA_963969555.1). NCBI lineage: Eukaryota > Metazoa > Arthropoda > Insecta > Coleoptera > Curculionidae > Polydrusus > Polydrusus pterygomalis. Next base: position 40,737,853 of record OZ018381.1, on the reverse strand, counting down.
AGATAAATGAGACAGACTTATTCGATTTTGACATGAAAAAAAAAGGATATGTATTTACTTTCCAGCGATTCTAAAAAAGCTTATAATAGCACCAGCTACGTTTTATTTTAAATATGCCAGTTTTGTGACTTTGACAGTTTGTGACAAAATGAAACAATTTTCTGGGTTTTTGCATCCCCCATCAAAAAAAATGGTACTTAATCTGATAAACTATTTCGAAAATGAAAGAAAAAGTGGAAATTCGCCAACCAATATTCAGGAAACAGTAGCCAAAGCACTGGGAATTAGTTTAAGGACTGTGCAGAAAATTGTGCATGAAACAAAACAACATAATACCCAAGAATACTAAAAAGTGTAAACGAAGAAAGCCAAAGACTGAGGATTTAAGCGAAAATTTTAAAATGGGAGTTCGAAATGTGATTTACGAGTTATACAAATCAAAAACCAATGTAACTCTTCCAGTTTTACAAAAAACATTGAAAATTCGGGGTGTTTTGGAAATTGGACTTGAAGCGTTATCAAAATTAATAAAAAATTTAGGTTTTCGCTATAAAAAAGACTGTAACCGAAGATTTTTATGTGAGCAGCCACAGATAGTAAGTCAGCGCGTTCAGTTTTTAAAAAAATATACGGACAATTACAAATCGAAATTTAGAAAAGTGGTATTTTTAGACGAAACGTGGATATTTTCGAATGGAAGTAATTCAAAATCTTGGCAAGTTGAGTCTGTAAAAAGTATTAAAAGGAAAAAGGGGTGCAATACGGGAAAGCGTTTTATTATTTTGCATGCCGGTTCTGCAACAGGATATGTTGCAGGTGCGAGTTTAATTTTTTCTTCAACATCAAAAAGTGCTGACTATCATGATAATATGAATTGCGAAATGTTTGAAAAATGGTTAAAAGTACAATTGATACCAAATTTGGATGCTCCGTCTTTAATTGTATTAGATAATGCATCATATCATTCAAGAATTTTAAATAAACAGCCTACTTCATCTTGGCGGAAAAGTGATATTTATGAGTGGCTGGAAAAACACAACCAAAATCCTTTACCAAATATGCTTAAATCGGAACTCCTATCAATAGCAAAGTCTCTTAAAAACCCAAAATATACGCGGTAGATGAAATACTGCGTGAATATGGTCATGAGGTTCTACGACTGCCGCCATATCATTGCCAGTTTAACGCAATAGAATTAATATGGGCTGGTGCAAAGTATTATTATGAAAAACATGTAGGTGATGGTCTTAAATCCAACCAAGTACAAATAGTTTGGCAAGACTCGTTAGATCATATTACACAAGAGTACTGGAAGAAATCGGTGGAACATACAGAAATATTAGTTAGGGATTGGTGGGATCGAGAACAAGTACTAGATGTCGAAGTGGCGCCAATGATAATTGCTCCATTCTCAGACGACGAGGACTTTCGGGATTTTATAAGTGACGATGAGAGTTTTTAGGCTATAATTATAAACGGTGTTTTTCGTTTACATTTTTTAGTATTCTTGGGCATTATATTATGCTTTTTTTTCATGCCCATTATTCTGCAAAGTCCTTAAACTAATTCCCAGTGTTTTCATTACGGTTTCCTGCATATTGGTTTGCGAATTTCCACTTTTTCTTTCATTATCGAAATAGTTTATCAGACTAAATGCCATTGTATTTTTAGGTTTTAGTAGTAAAATTGTTAAAATAAATTGCACTGTTTATTATTGTCGTTTTTAAATAAAGGGTACAGTAGGTATATAATTAACGATTATATAATTTTTTTGTAACTTTTTCAACTCCCCTGTACATAATTTTTACAAAACTAATAATATTAAGTATATGTGGCTATCTTCGCGATAGCTAAAATAATGAAACTATTTTTCCTTCCTTCGGTATATTTGTAAATAATCTCACAACATTTTGATAGCCTCTGTGTTGTCTGCTTTGACGCATATGATCAGTGACCTTTGGACATACACGTTAAGACCAGATCTGACTATACATCGTTTACCCCTAATAAATGAAAATAAATTATTGGTGTATAAAATCGAATTCCATTCTGAAGTAAATCAACATACAAATTTCACCCCTCCACTTTGTTTTCAAACTTACGCTGTTAAAGGTATTAACATGATGTGGGAAACTTAAATATTTATCCAAAACCTTATAAAATTCTGCAGTATGGCAACGCAGCAGTAAGAGTTCCGCCCCCAAAGATGTGACAGCCACAACATTCATTGAGGCCATGATGTTGTTTTATTTATATCCGTTTAGGGATGTCCACAAAAAACATATCGCAGAAAAACATCGATGTTTGCAATGCATCGTAATAGTGTATTAAAGTACACGTTTCATAAAGCATCATTTTATAGCACTCGTCCATGTTAAAAAACGAGTTTTATAACGGGACAAGTGCTTAAAACTGCTTTATACAGGGTGGCCCTTTAGTGTGGCAAAGTACAATAGCTCCGTTACTATTTCAAATACATTAAAAATATTAATACAAAAGTTGAAGGGCAGTAAGTGACTTATAACGTAAAATTATTTTTAACTCTATAGGGTGGCTCAAAAAAGCGGAACAAGAAAAAATGTACTTTTTTTAAATGGAACACCCTGTATATTTTTTCATTTTTAAATTCTACATAGAATTATAATTATTTTTTATTAAATACATTATAAGTCTATACTTTATAGTTTCCGAGATATTGACTCTTGAAAAGTGACATTTTTGAACTTTGACAGCTTCTAACTTTCTAACAGTACGTCTTAGAGCAAAACGGCTTACATGTCTCTATCTTCAATTTTTATTATCTTCCCAAAAAAATCAACTTCCAGTTAAACCGGAACAACTATATTTCCTGCTTTCGAGTAACATCCGGTTTAACCGGAAGTTGATTTTTTTGGGAAGATAATAAAAATTAAAGATAGGGACATGTAAGCCGTTTTGCTCTAAGACGTACTGTTAGAAAGCTAGAAGCTGTCAAAGTTCAAAAATGTCACTTTTCAAGAGTCAATATCTCGGAAACTATAAAGTATAGACTAATAATGTATTTAATAAAAAATAATTATAATTTTATGTGGAATTTAAAAATGAAAAAATATACAGGGTATTCCATTTGAAAAAAGTACATTTTTTATTGTTCCGCTTTTTTGAGCCACCCTATAGAGTTAAAAATAATTTTACGTTATAAGTCACTTACTGCCCTTCAACTTTTGTATTAATATTTTTAATGTATTTGAAATAGTAACGGAGCTATTGTACTTTGCCACACTAAAGGGCCACCCTGTATAACACTTACTTTATACTATTTTTTCTAATTTGTAGTTTTTTCAATAAAAAATACATATTTAAAAAGAAAATAAATCCTTCAAATTTTGTAAATTTTTATGTCTAAATTTTATGTTGGTAATACTATTTTTTATCATAGTAACCTCTAGGCAACAAAAATTATTTTGCGAACTGTAATTTTTTGATTTATTGACCCATTTTCACCACGAGATTCTAAAGTTATTTTAGCGATATGAGATTTGAAATTGGACGGAATACGTTGTGTGATCCTTGTACATTCGGTACATCTACAGAGCGTTCGGAAATTCGGACGATTTTGCTACTTTTTTTCGAATTTCAAAAGACGTGATTTTACGTCACGGCATTGAAATTTAGTATAGGGAAGATGAAAAATTCAAATAAAGTTGAAGTTAAAATCGACATTGGAAGGTTAGTAGATTGAATTTTGGATAGTATTTGGCAGAAAATGATAGCTTGAAGCATCTACAAAAGCAAAATAGTTCTCCGTCAATAAAGTTATTATTTAATATGTGTTTTTTAATTAACTAAAACAATACATACAGATTTGTAGATCTAGGCAACCAAACATACATACGTGGGTTCGTGTAGTATTTTGCATATTTGGAGTAAAAAATATTAGTTATCTAGAATGCTATGATAAACGGTGAAAAAGTAAATATCATGTAGGGCCAACCTTTAAATAATAAAATTCGGAGTTCGAAATAGATCTATTACGAACTTGCTAGCGCGTTCGAAATGGATCTGTTTCGAGACAAAATTAGAAAAATAATTTTAATAGAATTAGAATTACTTAACAAATCACAAATCTAATTATTCTAAGCTCACACCTTAACTGAAACCAAAGGTAGAAGGTATAATTAAGATCGAAAGGCAACGGCAAAAAAATTATTTTACAAATAAACTTAAAGCCTATATACATCGATGCATCGACATATATCAAATGGCCTCGATGCATTGCTTTAAAACAATGCTATTGATGTATATCGAACATCCCTATTTCCGTTTCGTGTTTCTTTGACAGCGGTTTGACATTTTTTAAAGTTTATCGGTTTTCTGTAATAATTGCTGTTTTTAGCATTTTGTGTTCAACTAATGTTGATGTAGGACAAATGTTAGAAACTAATTAAATTTTAACATTTTTAGGAAGTTTGATTGTATGTCCAGCAAGTTTAATAAATCAGTGGTCGGGAGAGATAGATCGGCATTTAAAAAGAGGGCAGGTCTCTTATCTTTTATATCACGGTCCCAAACGGGAGACCAATCTCAAGAAACTTTCTAAATATGATGTAGTAAGTATGGTCGTTTCAATTTTCATTAAAAACATGGTATATAACGAGTATATTATTATTTTATTTTATGGTATCACAAGACATCGCTGTAGGGTATTAAGGCCATATAAATGGCGTTTTCCGAGTTAATTATTTCAAATTGGGCATACTTATTAGTTTTTGGAGTCTACAAGAAAATGGCGGATGCAGTATACAGGTTGTTATTTTTTTTTTCGCTATCGACAATTCCACTTCTGTACGTTTTTTTGGAATACACTGTATAAATACTGATATCATCACAATTTAGCTTCCCGTTCTTTTCTCATTCTTTTTGGTTCTGTACACTTTTATCGTATCTGTCATCGTTTTCTAATTATTTGCGAAAATAGCCGTCAATGCAAAACAAGTATTATCGCAAAAACAAAAATTTTTTATAAAAATTAGTTTGTTTTTCTGTTTGTTAACTTTTTTGGCGTTTGATGTAAAATAATTCCAATGGTAATTCCTTTCAAGCTAATTAAACGACATTTAAACTCATTGGTTTATCAGACTTCTATTCAGACAGAGGAATATTTGAGGAACAGAATTATAGCTTCATGTCAAATTAATGATTCGCAATACTTCTGGGATATTTACGAGTTCGCCAGTCTATGAGACGAAGAGTTGATTCCCGCATATTAGCAAGAGGAGGTAATTTTCAGCGGTTCTTATAATATTTTCAGTTCGTCATGTAAAGTTAGAATTTAATTGTTAATTAATTAGCACGCTAGATTTTTTAATATTTTGTTACCTGGATAAATACTAAACTTGGTTTGCATCGACGACTATTTTCTCAAATAATTAGAAAATGATTACGGATACGATAAACATGTAGGGAACCAAAAATAATGAGAAAAGAACGGGGAGCCAAATTACGATCAGTATTTATACAGGGTATTCCAAAAAAAATACAGGAAAGTGGAATTGTCGGTAACGCAGAAAAATATAACACCCTGTATACTGCGTCCAGAAATTTTGACATTTTCTTGTACAGATTCCAATAACTAAAAGTGTACCATATTGGAAATAATTGTCTCGGAAGATGTGTAAAAAAAACAAAAAAAATAATTAAAACTGAGACCCTGTATAATATCAAAAATGAGGCCTTTTTTTGACGCATGTTTATGAGTATTTTTTCCTATTTTAAGGAGAACTATCACTCCCTTAAATTTCTGACATTCATTATATACAGTATGTCTCCGTAAATTTGCACCATATGGAAAACTTTTTTATTATTCATTTTACGAAAAAAAGTTATTCTTCATAAGAAGCTATGCATGGTCTAAAACCTAAAATGCAACCATCAAATATCGAAATTTTCCAGTCATATACGAGGTTTGTCAAAAAATGGGAATTTTCCCAAGAATGTAAATTTTTCCCAGGAGTAAAGTACCTTTATTTTTGACATTATCAAAAATTGTTATTAAGAAAAGTTGATCAGAACTAAAAACCACGTCTAAAAATGCAATACCACGCATTAAATTAATTAAATAATTAATAATAAATCAATAAAATAATGTTTCAACATAAATGCGTATAATCGCACATTTAGCCGTAGTTTTTAGTTCTGATCAACTTTTTTTAATAACATTTTTTGATAATGTCAAAAATAAAGGTACTTTAGGTTTTAGACCATGCAGAGCTTTTTATGAAGAATAACTTTTTTTCGTAAAATTAATAATAAAAAAGTTTTCCATATGGTGCAAACTTACGGAGACATACTGTATGTCACAAAAAAATACACGATAGGCTAACAAATAGTATACAAAATCGGCCATCATTTGCAATTAACATATTTTGCCGTTACTTTGTTTCGAATCGTTGCCAACTTTTTTCTAGTGAAACATATTATTTCACCAGAACCTATTTGCTAAAACTGTCCAATAACTTTACAATGTATTGTAGGTTATAACTACTTACGCAATAATAAATAACGAAGCAGAAAAGCAAAGCCCACTTTTTAGAATGAAATGGCGACGCGTTATTTTGGATGAAGCGCATACCATTAGGAACCATAAATCTCAGACGTCGGTGGCTTGTTGTCAATTATCTGCTAGATCAAGGTAATTTTTAAGATATACTGTCCTTAAACATTTTCGGAACACCTTAGTTTATAAAATTGTGCTTTCCGTAAAGGCTAGCCTAGTAAACCCAACAACGATCGAGCAAAGGTAGACATTGCATTATCTTTATCCAAACAAACCAACAAGACCTAAAATTCTACGGGTTCCTGGCAAGTTCGTGAATGGAACCACAAAGAAACATTGGCAAAGTTTAACGCTAGAGTGCGAAGGAAAGTTCACAAAAAACATAAAATATTTTAAATGGTCTAAATACTTTAAATTCTGAGATATAAATATTATTATTAATTTGGCTAAAAGTGAATAAATTAAAATTAAATATTTCAAAAACTAAATGTATGGTTATGGATAATAATTTAAATTGTCAAAATATAAATGTTGTAATTGACGGTGAAAAATTAGAATTAGTAAACAGTTTTAAATATTTAGGGATAATCATTGATTCAAAATTAAAATTTTTAAATTATTTTGAAAGTATCATATCGAAGATTGCCGGAAAAGTAGGTTATTTTAATAGAATCAGTTCTAATTTAAGGTAGTTTTCTAAAAAAAACTGTATTTAATGGTATTATATCACCACTTTTTCTTTATTGTTCTTCCATTTTATATTGTGCTAGTGAGGAAATATTTGATAAATTACAAATTTTACAAAATAAGGCAATGCGGATTATTTTAAATTGTGACAAATATACAAAAATTAATTTTATGTTGAAAAATTTAGATTGGTTAAATAATAAATTTATTTTTTTATTTAGTATGTACTTATCTATAATATAAAATTAAAAATAATTTATTGCCTGATTGTTTAAAATTTTTTTGTTCTTTTAATTATGACCATCATAATTATAAAACAAGGACTAATCAAAATTTTTATGTGGATAGAGTGTCTAAAACATTAGCTTATAAATCTATTTTTTATAAAGGTTTGATAGAATATAATAATTTGGAAAATTCTATTAAATCTCAAAAATCATTAAAACTGTTTAAAAAAAATTTAAAATTACATTTAATTAAAAAACAAAATTATACGTAATATTTGATACAATTGGCAAAATGTTTAAGTTTTCTGTCTGTTTTTGTTAAAAGAAGGTTGCGTTTTAAACTTTAAAAATAACTCTATAAAAATGTGTTAAAAAAAAATGTTTTAAAAAATATTTAATTGTAGCTTTTTGCTAAATAAATCATACTACTACTACTACTACTACTACTACTACTACTACTACTACTACTACTACTACTACTACTACTAACCTGCGGTGTTCCACAAGGATCAACCTTAAGACCTACTTAAGAAAACTAATTTTAAGAAGTTAAACAAAACTGTTTGCTGATAATACCACTACTATATATTTTTATAAAAACTGCTCAAATTCATAACCAACGTTAACTACGACTTTTGTAAATGGCGTGAGATCGATAAATTATCATTAAATTTTAATAAATCTTTTTTATGTTTATAAATTAATCAAAATTAAACAATAATATTTTTTCTCTTCATTTTAATTATTAAATATACTAATACAATTGAATTTTTGGATTTATACCTTGATGAATATTTAGGTTGGAAACAAATTTCAGAATGTCAGTGTTGAATAGGATAAATTCGGTTATAGTGTTGAAGCCCATTCAATGATTTTATTTAAAAATAAACATAACGAAAGCAAGATATTAATTTTAAAATATGAGTAACAACATATCGAGCTCTGATGCAAAATTCCAGTAACTAAATGGAATGGTTCTGACTGAACCCGTAAATATATTATAAATATATCTATGTAATATATTATTAACTCGATATCTTCTTTGGTATCTGTTTTGTGCAGAGCTAGATATTTTTCCATTCCTTTGAAATACTTAAAAAATATATATTTTTCATTAATATATTCAAAATTACAATACTTAGCTTCTGCATGGGGATCTGCTTGTTTATCAAACTTAAAACCATTACAAAAATTGCAAAATAAAGTTATTAAATGTATACACAAATTACCCCATTTAGAACCAACTGCTAATCTATATAGACCGAAAGGGTATTTACACGTTCAAAACATTTATAAATTAAAAATTTGTATTCTAAAAAATCAAACATAACACCTTCAGGAGAATAAGACATTACGTGATCATAACACCAGACGTTGTATAAATTATCAACAGTACTTTCGGAAAAAAATCGCTTTTATATGACTGAATAATAAAATATAACAATCTTCCAAAAACTATCAGAAAAATTAAAAAATTGGCAAATTTGAAAATACAATTAAAGAGATATTTACTAAATTAAATTATTTATACTATTTTGTTTTAATTGATTTTATTAATGAATTAAATTGGATTAACTTCCATTTTTTTATTGTTATTTTTTTTAATGGTAATTATTTTCTATATTATGTTGTCACTTTCCATGTAATGAACTGTAAAAGTTAGTTTGGAATAAAGACATTTTGAAAGTTAAATCGTCTAAACGTAGTAAATTTTCTACGCTTCCGCAGTAAAAACGCGTTTGCTAAAGTTTTCGTTTTAACTGGATGTCTACTAAAGTCCTAACATGTTTAGCAAAATAAAGCAAATCAAAATTACCAATAATATGTGTAAGATTTAGTGCTCTCTAGATTTAGTGCCAGGATGTTGGTTTTTACAAGTTCATAGACATGTTATATGATAGAATGTCCTTTATAAATAATGAGTTGTAGACTCGGCGCCATAGTACGTTTATGAATGAAATGGTTTGTCTATCTTAGTTAATCGTCGTTGGGTGAACAATTAAGCTGTAAATAAAAAAAATTGGTGAATATGGTTGTATTATGTTTTATTAAAAGTGGTCATAGAAAAAATGGACAAGGAATATACTATTTTTTTATTTTAGGTGGGCATTAACTGGAACTCCCATGCATAATAAAGAACTAGATATGTATGCCTTGCTCAAGTTTTTAAGGTGTAGTCCTTTTGATGACTTACAGGTAATTTCTTAGTCATATTTAAGTAGTGCACGTACATTTCTTATAAATAGTATCCAGAAGCTTTCAAAATTAATATAATAAAACTTATTTTTAAAAATGGAGATTCTAGTAAAACTAGTAATTATAGATCAATAACATTAATATCTTCGATAGCAAAAGTATTCGAAAAAATTTTAAAATTAAGAATTGAAAATTATTTACAAAAAATACATTTTATTTCTAATAAACAGTTTGGGTTTCAAAAAAACAAATCAACACAAAACGCTATTTGCTATCTAACAGAACAAATATATGATGCACTAGATAATAAAAAACCTTGTATTAGTATTTTTCTAGATTTAGCAAAAGCCTTTGATACAGTTAGCCATAATTTACTGTTAAAAAAGTTTGAAAATATTGGATTCAGAGGAAAGCAATTACAATTAATTAAAAATTATCTGAAAATAGACCAACTTATGTTTAAATAGATAAAGAAAAAAGCTATCCAAAAGTATTTAAGTATGGTGTTCATTAAGGAACAATTTTAGGACCATTATTTTTTAATATTTATATTAACGACTTATTTAGTATAAATTTCGATGGACAAATTCCTAGTTTTGCAGATGATACTACAGTTTTTTATATCGATACAAATTGGGACAACTTAAATAATAAAATTAAAAAAGATTTTAAAGTTATAAAAAATCGGTTTGATAACAATTTGTTAACAATTAATTTTTATAAAACAAATTATATTCCTTTTACTTTAAACCTAAATAACCTACCACGAAATATAAATAGTATTAAAATAAATGAAGACCTTCAAATTTTTAAAGTTAATAAAATAAAATATTTAGGAATTATTTTTGACAGTAAATTAAATTGGAATTTTCACTTAGAATACCTACTTAATTAAAAAAATTAAGAAGTTTACTACCGATTTTTAAAAACATAAAAATTTTTTTAAATGTAAAACATATGGAAATATTATATTAGGCGTTAGTTAAAAAATTAGAAATATTACAAAAAAGGTTTCTAAACATTATATTCAATAAAGATTACCCTTATCGTTCAAAAGAATTATAGTCAGAAACAAAAAAGTTAAACATAAGACAACTTTACATTTATAACATCTTAATATATATATTTAAAAATACAAACTTTATACAATTTAAACACCATAATCATAATACACGTCATAAAAATGAAATAACCACAAAACCTAAAATAAATAAGTCCATAGGACAAAAAAATGTCAAATATTTATGTTTTTATTTAAACGATTATTTACCAACAAAAATTAAAAAATTGATTTCATTAAAAAAATTTAAAGTCGAAATAAAAACATGGATATTAAAAACAGACAATTTGAAAATATTTTTAGAAATGCTTTAATTAATTAATATTGTTCTGAATAATTTATATAGGGTAGGTGGGGGTAAAGCCCCGCAATTTCTAATTATAAGAGGATTGCTTCAAGTGGGAAGTGTATTTTTTGGTTATTTTAGGTGGAAGTGTTAGGTATGGATCTTATCGCTAACATCGCTACAACACTTGTGGTGTCTGACTATTAAGTGCCTAAACATTACACATTTTCAAAAAGTAATTTTTGCAGGGCTTTGCCCCACCAAATGGGTCAAGTCCCCGCAGTGCGGGGTTTTTCCCCAATAGTGCTCAAAGTGGCAAGGTGAATAAGAAAACATCATAAAAACACAAAAACACACTTTCTAAAATTATTTATTAATATTCTATTCTCAGAGAAAGAGAGAAAAGCTAACTTTTTTTCTTGAAAAATTTAAAATTGACGAGCTAAGTAAATTCTAAAGCAGAAAAAGAAATACAATCGAAAAACAAAGTTGAAATGTACGAACGTAATAGAAAGTTCATTAGTACATTGCAAAATTAATCAAGTCCTCTGTGAAAGTGATCACGTTGTGAAACCTAGCAGAGTTAATCTCAGTAGATGCGGGACTTTGCCTCTAGAAGGCTGCGGGGCTTTACCCCATTCCTATTGTGTGAAGTCAATCTTTCCTAAAACCCACTGTAAACTAAGTGAAGCAAAATTAAAGCATACAAAAATAAAGCTTAAGAGTCATACTATCAACTGAGGATTCAATTTTTAAAGAAACTGTAACCACATGCACATAGTTTTAAAGTAAATTAATATAATTTTTACATCAAAATTTAAAAAAATGAACTTACCTCATTTTATCGGTTTACAAACTGCCTATCGCTCTGAATTTTTATGGCGCACTAGACGTTATCAAGACCGAAATGCCGCCTGGCGGCCGATTCTGTGATTATTCGCGGGCTTCTTAAAAAGACGGAGCGTGGCTTTGCCCCATGCGGGGCTTTACCCCCACCTACCCTAAGTAATATTTTTTACTTAAAAATTATAAATTAAAAATTTTATTATAGGTAATATATTTCTTCAAAAAACTGCGTTTATAATATAAATTAACATTTTAACTTTAAAACTTAATTTTTAATGCATATTTATAATTTATGATTTTACATACTAAAACGAAAAATAATATTTGCCCCTAACAAGCTCAGCTTCAGGGGAGGGTTTGAAGAGTAAGTTTCCATTCTGTCTCTAACTACTTTGCATATTCGTCCCACAGCTTCGATTTTGGTTCTCAGGTTTGGAGATCTGCTGAATTCCCTCCAACGTGAATGCATTTAGTTTTAGAGTGGCTTACCGTTAGTCCTCATTATTCGTATGTCTTCTTGCCATAAAAAGTCCTCTTTTTGGACAATGATTATCGGCAAAATAGAGGTTGTATAATAGGGTGATCGTATATCTGTCGTTATTACAGGGACACATTATAGTTATTAATGATACTAGTTCGATATGAACACTATAATGAAACGTGTGCAACGTTAATTGCACAAGTTTCATTAACAAAGTTCATATCGAACATGTATCATTCAAAATTTCATTGATATCAGATAACGTTTTCGTAATTTTTAAAATTTTCAGGTGTCCATATTAGTCGATATCATGGTAACCGCATTTTTGATTGTTTTAATTTCGATTTTGACAACGTCATTATTGCCGTCTAATTTTCTATTGTATGCAAAGTGTTGGCCAAAAATAATTTAAATATGGGACATTCTGAATTCGAAAGTGTCCCTTCGGATGTTTACAATAAATGAATGCAATCCGTTTTTCTAAGTAATAATAACAAATAAATAGTTTGCACCGACTTTCTTTTTGTTTTTGTATCTTAACATTTGGATGTTATTATGAATTCAATTGAATTCATAATGGCAGTGAGTGCTATTATGAAGGTCATAATGACATCTAAATGATAATGGCACTGTCGTAGATTATAGTATATTAAAGTACACGTTTCATAAGAAGCGGTTTTAGCGCACGCGTCTATTTTAAAAAACGAGCCAGAACGTGGCGAGTTTTTTTATTGACACGTGCGCTAAAACGCCTTATGAAACATGTGCTTTATACATTTTTTTCTATTTCACCTTTTATAATCAAGAAAAATACATTTTAAAAAGAAAATAAATCCTTCAAATTTTGTAAATTTTTATGTCAAAATTTTATGTTGGTAATACTATTTTTTATCATAGGAGCCTCTGGACAACAAAAATTATTTTGCAAACTGTCATTTTTTGATTTATTGACTTATTTTCACCACGAGATTCTAAAATTATTTTAGCGATATGAGATTTGAAATTGGACGGAATACGCTGTGTGATCCTTAAAAATTCGGTACATATACAGAGCGTTCGGAAATTCGGGCGATTTTACTACTTTTTTTCGAATTTCAAAAGACGTGATTTTACGTCACGGCATTGCAATTTAGTATAGGGAAGATGGAAAATTCAAATAAAGTTGAAGTTAAAATCGACATTGGAAGGTTAGTAGATTGAATTTTGGATAGGATTTGGCAGAAAATGATAGCTTGAAGCATCTACAAAAGATTGATTTATATATTTATGCAACCAACATACATGACTTATCCACACAGAATAAAAAAGTAAGTTATCAAGCTATTTTTTCTCTGCGAAAAATGGGTTTTTTCGTAAATCACAAAGGCCGCGCAAGTCAATGAAATAAAACATTTAAATGTTACCAACATCAAATAAAGAAAAAACGCGTATCGAAATAGCTTCATTACGATACGCAAAAGCGTATCGTACTGAGCTTATTATGAACGTGAAATAGAAAAAGTATTTTAAATAACAATTTAAAAAGTTTTTAGGTTTTAACTGATTTTTGAATAATTGTAGGTATGGAAGAGATGGGTTGGTGACAAAAGCTCAGGCGGATTGGAACGTCTTCACACCGTAATTTCATCGCTGATGTTGAGACGAACGAAAGCCGAACTGATGGAAAAAGGAGCGTTAAACTGTATGCCTGAAAAGAAGTGGGAATTAGTGAAAGTCGAACTGGACAAAAGCGAGACGACTGTCTACCATAAAGTCATGATTTTTTCACAGACGCTTTTCGCACAGTTTTTGCACCAGAGAGCGGAAAAGAATCAGGATTATATGGATGTAAATTTTCCCAGTGCTTCTAGTAAGTTCTGTTCTCTTTCTAAAGACATTGCGATAATGTAAATGTTTACTTACAAACTGTGTGACCAGTAAAGTCCGCATCATATGGATTTTTTTTATTAATAAGTTTATTCGAAATTTGACTGCCATCAAGTTTTGTTTCGATATGATGAAAATTAAGCAAAAAAATAGTAGTCACGTGATTCGCATTATCTGTCATATTTAAATTTTTTCCAAAAAATTATTCAAAAGTAGGGTTATTTCTGAAAGTATCGAAAAAAGTTATTAGAAAAAGGTTTTTTAAATGCAGTTTCTAGCCCACACGCAAAATTTCAGCTGCATAAGATAATTTTGATTTTTTACCCACCACTAAAATTTATTTTCCACTTAATGAACACTTTACTGATGACACTGTGTTATTTTTTGTCTTAATATTAAGGTCTATTACTTTCAGACACAAACTACGTTTCTAAAAATACCTATTTTATGAAGTTACCTTATACAGGGTCAAAAACAAATAAACTTTGCATCACATGCGACCAAATTTTAATAGCCCAATTTTGATTTTGTAGAAAAACACATTTAATATGGCGCTACTTTAAAGAAAATGTTACTGAAATAAAGCATTGTCAAAACTAAGAAGTGTTATGTAGGTTGTATTGAGTCTTATTTTGCAAAAGTGGTGCAATTTACAAAATATGGATAAAAAATTAAAATTATTTTATGCAGCCAAAATTTTGCATGTGGGCTAGAAAATGCATTTAAAATTTTTTTTTCTAATAACTTTTTTCGGTATTTTCAGAAATAACCCTACTTTTGAATTATTTTTTGGAAAAAATTAAAATTTGACAGATAATGCGAATCATGTGACTACTATTTTTTTGCTTAATTTTCATCTCGATCGAAGCGGAACTTGATGCCAAAGTCAACGTTCAAATAAAGCTATTAATAAAAAAAATCCCATCTGATACGGACTTTACTGGTCACACTAAATTATCTTATTTCTTCTATTTTGACACAAGGCCACAAGGTAATATATCCTAAAGTATAAATGTTAGATCTTACATGCCTTTGACATCATAACTTACATGCCTTTGACATCATATCTTTAGAAAAAAAAGTGGTGTTCCACAAGGTTCGGTTTTGAGACTCATGTTATTAGTTTTTATGTACGAGCCCACGGGGACCGCATGCGCGAACTTAACACGACCCATATCGACTTTAAAAAAATGGTGATAATTGTTACTGGGATATATTTTTACACCAATACCTAATTATTTTTCTTTTTTAGATACGGCACCTAATCAAGAGTATCATAAAATGAGACAGAGACTGTTAAAACTAAACAAAGTGAAGGACGTCAGTCAGCATGAAATATTGGTTTTGCTGTTACGGTTAAGGCAGATCTGTTGTCATCCATCTTTAATAACTGCTGTAAGTATAATATCGCGTAAAAGGAAAAACGAGAAATTTACATCATTTTACACCAATTTTTACTCTAGAATAATAATAATAATAATAATAAAAGTTTATTCAAATATTTTTTTTTACATTTAATGCTAATATATAATTTTTTTGTATAAACTATCAATTCCGAACTCAGAAGTAAAATACTTATTTTGAGTTAAATAATATAATATTTATTGTCAAGAATATTTCATAATTCAGGCACAACTAGATTATAATATAAAACGAATATGACAATATTTTATTCGTATATTTTATATCACTACGGTATACAAAGATACAATACGTCATGTATATAATATATATATTTATTTATTTTATTCATTATAGCTTGGTATATTTATTATTTATTAACGACGTTCTTGAATATATCTCTTGGATTGGATAATATCCAATTTTTAATTTTATTTCTATAATTATTTAATGATTTAATTATCTTAATTGACTGTGGTAGCATATCAAAATCAAAAATATATGGATTGATGTTTAAAATATGTTTGTGTGCTATTGTTTTGTTTACTCTATTTTTATATGTAATAGTATTTTTATGACAAGTTTCATGTGTGTGATTAATATAATTTATTTTATTTTTATGTTTAAAAATATACATTAACATGTTGTAAGAAAATAGTTTCAATATTATTAAGATAATTCTTATTTATGCCTCTCCATCCTAGTATTCCATAATTTAAATGGGTTTGTACTAAAGAATAATAGAATATTTCTATTTCTTTTATATTTAAAAATTGTTTAAGGTGTTTAAATTTTGGTATAAGAATTCTTAGTTTTTTTACAATGTAAATCCCATTTTAAATGTTTTATCAAAAATTATTTCTAGATATTTAATATTTTCACCTTCCTTTATTTTAATATTATTATTGCATATTATTGGACCAATATTTGGAAGTTTATTTTTATATAAACTAATTTTGATACTAAAATGGTAAAAACACGCTTTAAACTGGTGTGTAAACATTATACCAACACAATATTATAAACCAGTAAGTCCAGGTCTGTAAAAAATAACTGGTTTAGTGCCAGGATGTTTACTTTTACTTTCAAAATGTCTTTATTCCAAACTAACTTTTACAGTTCATTACATGGAAAGTAACAACATAATATAGAAAATAATAACCATTAAAAAAATAACAATAAAAAAAAATGGGAGTTAATCCAATTTAATTTATTAATAAAATCAATTAAAAAAAAATAGTATAAATAATTTAATTTAGTAAATATCTCTTTAATTGTTTTTTAAAAGTTGCCAATTTTTTAATTTTTCTAATATTTTTTGGCAGATTGTTGTATTTTATTATTCCGTCATATAAAAGCGATTTTTTTCCGAAATTACTTTTTACTGGCATAGTTTGATAATTTATACAACATCTGTTGTTATGATCGTGTAATGTCTTATTCTCCTGAAGTGTTATGTTTGATTTTTTTTCTTTTAAAATGATACTTTATAAGAAAGTGTTCATAGACATCTTATATGAATAGAATGTTCTATATAAACAGAGAGTTGTCGGCTCGGCGCTAAAGTACGTTTGAGGCTGGATCCACAAACATCCGTGATACGCATCCGTTGTGTACCACATGATTAATCTGAACCAATAAAATTTTAGGGCCCTAGAATTTCATTGGTTCATATTAATCATGTGGTACACAACGGATGCGTATCACGGATGTATGTGGATCCAGACGGACAGTCGTCGGTAGTCCTAATGAACAAACCGCAGATTTAACTTAAAACCCAAATAAAATGTGATTGCTTAGCTTTGTTTATTGTAAACGTTTTAAGTAGTCCTCCTCCCCTCCTGTTTTAGATGTTGGATGAAAATAGAGAAGAGTTAGAATCGGGAGACGAAGAATCCGATCAACTTAACCTCCTAGATCAACTAGAGAAGCTCAATATCGAAGACGAAGATGAATATCAGCCGGAGGCTAGTGCCGTGGCCGAGGGTTTATCCCAAGATAAAATAACCTTGAAGGAGGCATCCAAGGGACATCTACATCCCTCTGATCCGGTGTTCGCTAAGGCAAGGGCCAGTAGTAAGGTAAGGGCCAACTTACCAATGAAAAAAATATTATTTATTTGGTCTACTTTTTTGCATACTAATTACACAACAATATTTGGCAGATTTGCTATACTGTGTGCGTTTCTAACATGGAAAAAATTCAGTAAACCCAGTACAGTTTTTTTTTTGGAAAAATGCTTGGGAACAGGTATTAATATTTTAATTTTTGGCCTTTTTTTATAAAAAAAATATTAGTGGAAATACAGATATCCTTTCATAATAGTCTAAAAGCAAATATATTTCTTTTTCTACCAGTATTTCGTGTCCGCAATGGTACTGTTGTAGAAACGTAACAACTTAACAAATTTATAATTTTTTAAGTAATTTTGAGAATATTGACTTATGTCGACGTCCCATACGCATATGGTGTATTTACACTGTGACCAGTAAAGTCCGCATCATATGGGATTTTTTTTTATTAATAGCTTTATTCGAAATTTGACTTAGGCATCAAGTTCTGCTTCGATCGAGATGAAAATTAAGCAAAAAAATAGTAGTCACGTGATTCGCATTATCTGTCAAATTTTAATTTTTTCCAAAAAATAATTCAAAAGTAGGGTTATTTCTGAAAATACCGAAAAAAGTTATTAGAAAAAAAAATTTTAAATGCATTTTCTAGCCCACATGCAAAATTTTGGCTGCATAAAATAATTTTAATTTTTTATCCATATTTTGTAAATTGCACCACTTTTGCAAAATAAGACTCAATACAACCTACATAACACTTCTTAGTTTTGACAATGCTTTATTTCAGTAACATTTTCTTTAAAGTAGCGCCATATTAAATGTGTTTTTCTACAAAATCAAAATTGGGCTATTAAAATTTGGTCGCATGTGATGCAAAGTTTATTTGTTTTTGACCCTGTATAAGGTAACTTCATAAAATAGGTATTTTTAGAAACGTAGTTTGTGTCTGAAAGTAATAGACGTTAATATTAAGACAAAAAATAACACAGTGTCATCAGTAAAGTGTTCATTAAGTGGAAAATAAATTTTAGTGGTGGGTAAAAAATCAAAATTATCTTATGCAGCTGAAATTTTGCATGTGGGCTAGAAACTGCATTTAAAAAAACGTTTTCTAATAACTTTCTCGGTATTTTTAAAAATAACTTGATTTATTTTTTGGAAAAAATTAAAATTTGACAGATAATGCGAATCACGTGACTACTATTTTTTGCTTAATTTTTATCTCTATTGAAGCAGAACTTGATGCCAAAGTCAAATTTCGAATAAAGCTATTAATAAAAAAATCCCATATGATGCGGACTTTACTGGTCACACTGTATATGAAATTCTAGAAAATTTGTATTATTTTAGATAAAAATAATGCTGAAAGTACTTAAAGAGAGAGTGATTTTGAAAAATGAAAAAGCAATAATAGTATCACAATGGTCTTCCTATTTAAACTTGATAGCGATGCACTTAAAGGACCTCGGCGTTGATTTCGACCAGTTAGATGGAAAAGTTCCAGTAAATAAACGAATGGATATAGTAGATAGGTTAAATAATTCTCGGGACAAATTAAAGGTAAGTTACAATCAAAGGACGATCTATCACGTACATGTCCCCAAGGCATAAAAATTTAATTGTTGGATATCGGTTCTAAAATTAAAATTCAGCCATCATCAATCTCTGCGGCTACTTTGCCTATCTGGAGATAAAAAAAACCCTTGTTTTTTTAAAATCCATAAAAAAATATGGGTTTGGAAAGCCACACAACTCCATGTAACGATTTTTGGCTGCCATTAATGATAAAATTTTTAACTCTAATTTGTAAGTAAGTTTTTTTAAATTTTCTTTAATTAATACCACGTAAGTACTTGTTTTTGTAATATCTATCCAAACAAAAAAGATATCTTAAAAATTTATAAGGCTCTGATAAATGCGAAGCCATCAGTAATAATTATGATACTTTAGTCGGAGTACTTAAAACGAAATAATGAAAACGTTATTTATTTTCACATTTGGAGACAAGTGAAAAAACAGCACTGGACAATTTATGCTGTAAATTTAATCCTATTGTGCTTCCATCGAAAAAGTTTTGGACATATTCCCTTACTTCTCGTGCAATGTGTGGACAACCGTCCATTTGAAACAAAGTAACTTCATTCTCAGAAGCAATTTCTTCTAACGAAGGGCCAAATTGATTTTGTAAATGTTTCAAGAAGTTTTGTTTTTCCAAATTTTATTGCAATAATCCGATGTCCAAATATGCCCGCTTAAACATTTACCTTTTGAGGGTATTGAGCAGTGGCGGCTTCTCCTATGAGGCAGGTGCCTCACCAATAATTTTGCAAATTAAGTAAATTACAAATTTATATTATTTTACTATTTGCATAAATATATATCCATTAGAATTAATGCCGTCAATCTTAACGCGCTTCGCTAGAAATATCATCCATCTCATTTCTGCATGCGGTCGTATATGGTAGAAGCCGGTCTAGCGCTTCCTTGTCTTTTACGATCCGTTGCGTGATTTGTTCTTATATCATCCATCTCATTTCTACATGCGGTCGTATATGGTTAGAGACCCGGCCTCCCGCTTCCTTGTCTAGCGTATTAGTGAAAATATCTAATGTGATGTATGATACCCGTAATAGTCCAGTCGAATCTAGCTTTAAATAGTGCATAACAACATTCTTTTGAGGCCAGCCTCATTTCTCTACGTAAATTTAATGCGAACGCGAGGGGACTAATCTAATCTATTAGATGAACGCCGCGACACGGTATTTGGAGAAATGCTATTATTAGATCAACAAGGTTGTCTGTTGAAAGTTTAGAGTGCATAGTGAATTTGACTTTTACACCTGCATTGTATTTTATTATAGTTTTCGGTAAATACTTTTGTGGCTTTCCGTACTGATTTTGGTTTTGCTTTTTTCCAACAGTGGGCAGTGATTTTTCTAAAATATTAATATTACATTACTTTTATTACTTATTAGTTTATTTTGTTTTGTGCTTATTTGCGAAAAATGGATTCAGCGGGACCTAGCACAGCGTCACAACTTCCACAGGTAAATGTAAACATTCGCAATCCTACTTGTGATCTTGTTAATTTTTTAGTAAATAAGCAGAATTTTTTAAGTAATTCATATGAAGATAAATTGTACATAGTAAAAAAAGTAACCTGTTCCAGATTTGAGTAAACGTCTTGTTACTATCGGTGGGGTGGGGAAATCAAATCGGAGCTTTCAAAATACTTGGTACGAAAAGTACGACTGGCTGACTGGTAGTGTAACGTTAAACAAATTATTTTGCTAGCCGTGTATTCTGTTTGCAACAAATAATAGCGACCCAGTTTGGTCAAAATGTGGTTATAGCGATTTAAAAAAACTTGTCTAAACTTTAAAATCTAACCTTTCCAAAAAAAAAATTTTCAACTGCCTCACCACTTTCAAATACCACGAGCCGCCCCTGGTATTGAGTCCTTGTATTGTACAAATCTGTGTTCAT
The DNA here is from genome assembly GCA_963969555.1 of Polydrusus pterygomalis. Classification (NCBI taxonomy): domain Eukaryota; kingdom Metazoa; phylum Arthropoda; class Insecta; order Coleoptera; family Curculionidae; genus Polydrusus; species Polydrusus pterygomalis. Next base: position 40,716,713 of record OZ018381.1, on the reverse strand, counting down.
TTTTTGTACTCCAGTATCTACAATTTTGAACATTTGGTTCATTGTTTAATGTAAATGTGCATTCGTCGGTAAAACAAACATTGCGTGAGAATTCCCTGTCGTTGGTTACCCCCCTTTCCATAATTTCAAAACAAAAGTTTGCTTGCATATTCTATCGCCTTTCCTTAATTTCTGATTTTGATATTTATTCTTGTGTAATTTGCGCAGGTTTTGCTGTTGTCTCTAACGGCGGGCGGAGTAGGTCTCAACTTAGTTGGGGCCAACCATTTATTCTTGTTGGATCTACACTGGAACCCACAACTCGAAAATCAAGCTCAAGATAGAATATACAGGGTGGGTCAAACAAAACCAGTTTTTGTCTACAAGTAAGTGTAATAAATATGTTTATGTTGTCTTCTATAAACTTATTCTTCAATCCCCTGAAGCTGAGCTTGTTAGGGGCAAATCTTATTTTTTGTTTTAGTATGTAAAATCATAAATATGCATTAAAAATCAAGTTTTAAAGTAAAAATGTTAATTTATAGTATATACGCAGTTTTTTTGAAGAAATATATTACCTATAATAAAATTATTAATTTATAATCTGAGAATAATAATAAAAAAAAAGTAAAAAATATTACTTAAGTATATAAATTATTCAGCAATATTAATTAATTAAAGCATTTTTTAAAATATTTTCAAATTGTCTGTTTTTAATATCCATGTTTTTATTTCGACTTTAAAGTTTTTTAATGAAATCAATTTTTTAATTTTTGTTGGTAAATAAAATTAAATTTTTTTGTCCTATGGACTTATTTATTTTAGGTTTTATGGTTATTTCATTTTAATGACGTGTATTATGATTATGGTTATCAAATTGTATAAGGTTTTTATTTTTAAATATACAGGGTGTTTGAAAAATAGACGGAGATATTTTAGAGGGTGATTCCTTGTTAAAAAATATGAAAAAAAGTTTTTATAAACATGGGTTCGGAAATGCAGGGTTTTCAAGATGATATTTGTTGTATTAAGAGGCTAATTTAGCCCTAAATAGATTAAAATTATTGAGTCCAGTGGCGTCCCGGGGGGCACCTTAGCGAATATTATTATCAAAAAAATGTACGCCACTGTCTTTTTTGTAGCTTTAATATTTTTTGTTTAATTAAGCATCTAAAGATACAACTTCTTTGCCTCTTGTATTTTTTTCCTATCTCACTTCATTTTCGAGAAAAAAAATAAAAACCGTTTTATTTTATGTCATTGGACAAAATTGGTTTATTAATTTCTACTAAAATAAATCACAAGTGCATTGGACCACAAATAATAAAAAACATTTCTAGGAAAGAATGTTATTGCAACTTTTCCAATTCCATAACATAAACTACAACAAATGTTGGAAATGTCCACCATCCATTTCCGTACACCTTCTCACTCGACGCATCATTGAACGACGAACTCGAGCTAAAATTCGAGGTCTATTTTTTATTTCTTCGCAAGCATTTACGATTTTATTTCTTAGTTCTTCTATTGTTTCTATGGGAGTACTGTAAACCATCGTCTTAAGGTGTCCCCATAAATAAAAATCTAATGGATTTAAGTCAGGGGAGCGAGGTGGCCAGTTAATTGGTCCACCTCTTCCAATCCAATTTTCACCAAAGGTGTTACTCAGATGAGTTCTGACAGGTCTACAAAATGAGGAGGCGCTCCATCGTGCATAAAAGTTATTTAGTTACGTATATTTAGAGGAACTTCTTCTAGCAGTACGGGCAATTCTTGTAGCAGAAACTCTAAGTAAGATTCGCCGTTTAATCTTAAGGGTAAAAAGAAAGGACCAATTAAATTGTTACCAACAATACCCATCCACACATTTAAAGAAAATTGTTCCTGGTGGCGACACTGCACGAAAGCATGGGGATTTTCGTCACTCCATACGTGAGTGTTATGGTAATTAACAATACCATCCGGCCGAAATCCTGCTTCGTCTGTAAAAAGTATGGTTTTATTAAAATTCCTATTATTATTAACCTCTTGGTAGTACCATTGACAAAACTGTAAACGAGGAAGAAAATCTCTTGGTAGTTATGCTTGCACACGTTGGACATGATAGGGATACAAGAGTAGCTCGGAGAGAACCTGCCACACAGTACTGTTGGAATGATTACGCCCTAATCTAGTTGCTATATAGTCCTAGGACTGATACCAGGATTTTGTTCCACGGCACGTAAAACTGCTTCGTCAAACTCGGGCGTTCTTATGGACCTCGGCCGGCCTCTATCATTGGTGGGAACGGCAAAACTTCCTAAATAACATTATTGTCAAAAACATCACAAAAAAGAAATAAGAAAATTTACCTCTTTCCCGTAATCTACGGCTTTCAAAGGTTTTACTATCTGGAAGTTGCCGATTGGGAAACGCTTCTGCATACAGGCGCCTCGCTGCATAACAGTTACTATAGGCACGTGCATACATTACATGCATGTCTGCCATTTCCTCAAAAGTGTAATTTTCCATCACAAAAACCGAGACAAAAACTTTTTAGAACAATTTCGCCAAAAAAAGTGTATAATTCTTTTCTAAAAGAACTAACGCGCAAATGTCAATCCTTCATGCAGAAATGATTATTTGTTTTCCAATGCACTTGTGATTTATTTTAGTAGAAATTAATAAACCAATTTTGTCCAATGACATACAATAAAACGGTTTTTATTTTTTTTCTCGAAAATAAAGTGAGATAGGAAAAAAATACAAGAGGCAAAGAAGTTGTATCTTTGGATGCTTAATTAAACAAAAAATATTAAAGCTACAAAAAAGACAGTGGCGTACATTTTTTTGATAATAATATTCGCTAAGGTGCCTCCCGGGGCGCCACTGGACCCAATAATTTTAATCTATTTAGGGCTAAATTAGCCTCTTAATACAACAAATATCATTGCCAAATTTCAACAGCATCGAGTAAGTATTTTTAATTTAATTTATAATTTCATTTTTTATTTCTATTTTTTTAACATCCTGTATCTTGAAAACCCTGCATTTCCGGACACATGTTTATAGAAACTTTTTTTCATATTTTTTAACAAGGAATCATCCTCTAAAATATCTCCGTCTATTTTTCGAACACCCTGTATATTTTAAGATGTTATAAATGTAAAGTTGTCTTATGTTCAACTTTTTTGTTTCTGAATATAATTCTTTTGAAGGATAAAAATAATCTTTATTGAATATAATTTTTAGAACCTTTTTTTGTAATATTTCTAATTTTTTAACTAAAGTTCTATTTATTTCTCCCCAACCTAAAATTCCGTTTAATGAGTTTTAACTAACGCGTAATATAATATTTCCATGTCTTACATTTAAAAACTTTTAATGTTTTTAAAAATCGCTAGTAAACTTCTTTATTTTTTAATTAAGTATTTTAAGTGAAAATTCCAATTTATTTTACTATCAAAAATAATTCCTAAATATTTTATTTTATTAACTTTAAAAATTTGATTGTCTTCATTTATTTGAATACTATTCATATTTCGTGGTATGTTATTTAGGTTTAAAGTAAAAGAAATATAATTTGTTTTATTAAAATTAATTGTTAACAAATTGTTATCAAACCAATTTTTTATAATTTTAAAATATTTTTTAATTTTATTATTTACGTTTTCCCAATTTGTATCGGTATAAAAAATTGTATTATCAACTGCAAAACTATAAATTTGTCCATCGCATTTTATACTAAATAAGTCGATAATATAAATATTAAAAAATAATGGTCCTAAAATTATTGTTCCTTGAGGAACACCTGAACACCATACTTAAAATACTTTTGGATAGATTTTTTCTTTATCTATTTGATCATAATTGTTTTTACTAATGATATAAAAAACTTTTAGATTTATGGCAGTAGACACTATCGAGGAAAGAATAAAAGCCTTACAGGATAAAAAACTGGCGATGGCCGAAGGACTCCTCACTGGTACCAAACAAGCTATACAGAGCAAATTATCAATGGAAGATCTGAAGATGATCTTTGGAATGTAAAAAAGTACCTGCCGTTTTATGATTTTATTAAAGTAAGTCGTTCGATCGAATTGGAAATTGGTCAGTAGTAAGTACGTCGATTCCAGTACCATAACAGAGCAGCACTTCACTATTAATACAGAAAAAATAACAACAAATTGAATGAACACACAGGTTAACAAAATCGGCCAAAATTTGCAATTGCTATATTTTGACGAAAATATGAAATGCAGTGGCGTGTCGTGGGGTTTGTGTTGGGAGGGGCGCAATAGAAATCCAATATCAAATGACATATAAGCAAATTGCTCGAAAAGTGTCTATTTATAAAAAACAATTTAGGTAAATTAATACATAGGTATTCAAAAATATTCATACCTACAATAACGACAAAAACAATAATAATTGTAAATCAAAACGGTAAAAATCAAAAAAAAGGCTCGTTTTAAATGGCGCTAATGGCAGCCTACAAAAATTTATTTGTGACGAAATTCATTTTTATTAGTTCGAACTCGACGCGCGCTTACACCACAACAAAGTCCGAAATGTAAAACTAAAGCAATGCAGGCGCTAAAATACCGCGCCGGCAGAGTCCCTAAATAAATCGGATATAACCGGGTGACGTTCGGGTTCATTCGGCGAAATTTATATACGCCAGGGCCACTTCACGGTCCGTCGCCGCGTTTCAGAGACGGAATTGAATTATCTAAAATTCACACGAGGAGGTGTGCTTATCGTTGGTCAACAAAAACGGACAATTAGAGATGAGTTCAGAATTGGTGAGTTGCTATGGTTTTTTAAAATTTAGAAATTTTAACTACCTATATGAATAATAATAATAATAACAATATTAGTATTAAAATGAATAGTATTAATAAATATTTAAATAAACATTTAATTTGTGTGTTATGTTAAAATTCCTAGGAGGGGCGCGCGGCCACGCGGCCTTATAGAGCAACCGCCACTGATGAAATGGCTTTTTAAAAAGGCAGTAACATTTCTTCAAATATCGCTTTTCTAGAATACCTGAAGTGATTATTTAGTGCTTGTAAAATAAGGAAACTTGCGTTGTTGCCAGTGGCGTAACTAGCCCTCTGACCTGGGGGTGGCCCTGTTATTGTGATTTGAAGAGGCAGCTCGTGTAGAGGTGGAGAGCCCGCGAAATTTTTTTCTGGACCACGCCCAAATTTTAACAAATTTGGTCAATAATCAACAGTAATATCACAAGACCTCGTTTTTTATCGGTTAGATTTTTCAGCTGTCACGAAAACTTTTTTTGGAAATTTTTCGAGTTGAATTTGGACATGTTTATTCTGATTAGATCCGCGCCATATTTGAAACAAAATGTTTCTAGGAATTTTATCATATATTTTAAGATAATTAAAACAAATAATTTAATAAGGTTAGGTTTAGGTTCACGATTCCTTCCTCCTTTGGGTGGTCTGGCAGAATAAATTTGTTTCTCGCCGATTCTGGGGGGGGGAGGGCAGGCAGACCTCTGGGGGGGACCGCCCCCCCCCCCCCCCCCCTAGTTACGCCACTGGTTGTTGCAAGGCAGTTAAGTAATGAGGGATGAAGGTAAAATAAACTACCTCATCAAAATAATCAATGTGCTATTTTAACCGATTTCTAACCAAAGAATAGGTACGCATTCCCTGCACGATTAGTTTAAAATACGGCACAGTACATTTTATTAATGTTTTTTGCAGTTCAAGAGTTGTCGAAGTCAAACACCTAAGTGAACCTCAACCCAGATGTACAGTATTAGTAGTTAAGATTTATTTGAGCTGTTAGATGTAATGTAAAGATCAAAGATTTCAAAGGATATGTACCGATGACGTTCTAGAGAGAAACACAAACACGACGATCAACCCAGGTAGACCACGCATCTCGTTCATGGCACTTGCGCCATCAGTGTATGCTTGTTGATGTTTTATTTATATTTTATTTTATTTGTTGACGTTTTGTTTATATTTTATTTTATTTTAAAGCACCCAAGTTCAGTAAATAAGGTCCTTCATTTCTTGAACTTCCTCGATACTTTTATTTAAAATTTTTATATGTGTGTTCTTTAAAATAAACTACATGATTCACAGCAATATTACTTTATTTTTTAATCCCTACATTTATATTTCTTGTATACATATAACTAACAATTAAGACCATTTGATAGTCGAAAACATGAGTACAAACAGTTTTTACATGTAAGCCCGCTACAAACGTAAGAAACTGCTTATTTACAAGACACAGAAATTTATTCTGCCTAGTCGTTGGTTTATCCAAGTTAGAGCTTCAGTTATTACTCGCTGCCGTAAACATCGTAAAAGTCTGTAAATATTAAAATCCCAATAAGAAAATGCTGTGGCCAGACCAGGGTCGATGATTTTTGAAACTAAAAAAAATAATAGTAGGATGAAACCCATTGGAAAAGGAAGAGAATATAACAAAAATGAAGGGAAAAATAATTTACGGGCGATCCGAGGTCGGAAAGTGGAAGGGGGTGCGTTTTTAAGGGTAGAAAACGATTTATCTCGATTTCCGGCAAAACTACAAGTTCTATGGAAAAACGTTAAATGGCAAAATTGTAGGTAATAAAAAGATCTACAACTTTTGTATTTACACTTTTTTCACATAACCTCGAAATTTATGTGAAAAATCCAAATAACCAATTTTTTGGATTTTTATTTTTTTACAAAAAAAAATTTTTCACGAAATTTATTGAAAACTTACCTTTTTATTTCCCAAACACACTGTAATTTTCTTGATTTAAAATATTTATTTTTTCACCTTATTTTGACTTAATATCGAAAAAGCACCCTAATTTCAATCGAAAACTAATAATTTCGGATTGGAGTTTTTTTCGTTTCTTTGCATTTTTTGAGAACATTTACCATAGTAATGTATATATTTGTTTACACCATCAGAAAGTAGAGATTTTAACGAACCACCGACTTTTTTAAAAAAGCAGATATTTTGACGTGAGAATTTTCGATTGAAAATTAGGGTGCTTTTTCGATATTACGTCAAAATAAGGTGAAAAAATAAATATTTTAAATAAAAAAAATTACAGTGTGTTTGGGACATAAAAAGGTAAGTTTTCACCAAATTTTTTTTTTGTAAAATATAAAAATAAAAAAGCAAAAACTTGGTTGTTTGAATTTTTCACATAAATTTTGAGGTTATGTGAAAAAGTGTGAATCCAAAAGTTGTAGATTTTTTTATTACCTACAACTTTGCCATTTAACGTTTTTCCATAGGACTTGTAGTTTTGCCGGAAATCGACATAAATCGTTTTCTACCCTTAAAAACTCACCCCTTTCCACTTCCCGACCTGGGATCGCCCGTAAATTATTTTTCCATTCATTTTTGTTATATTTTCTTCCTTTTCCAATGGGTTTCATTCTACTATTATTTTTTTTTCACTTTTTACCATTTTCAAAGGCCCTGGTCTATCTACTATATAAGTAAAGAGCGTGCGCTGATTTCCTGGCATTATTGGACTAAGTCCGCCACTTCTTTTAGTAGAAATTCCAATGCATTTATAGACTTTAGGATTTGTACGGCATCCTCGAGAGTAATAATATATTGGTACTCTTTGGATAACCTAAAGAATTAATAATATATGGAAATGTAAATACTCGCACAGTTTGCTGGTAATATTTTCCGAATTGAAAACATCAAAGTGGACCATTTTAATTTTAAATAGATCTACCAAGTACTTTCTCTGGTTTATTTAAAAAATTATAGATCTCCACTTAAAACAGATTTAAATCGGAAAATATTTTCTCAGTTTTAAAACTGCCATTGCACTATGGATGTTACCAAGTTTATCAAATCGATAATTATTGTACAGGAAGTGTTAAAATATTCTAAGTATCTACTTATATTTAATTTTACGAACAAAATATAACCAAAGTTTTACTTTTTTATGGTTTTTTAATAATACCCATCCACTTAATGGTATATTATAGAGTGTTATCGTCACAAGTGTATTATCGTTCATTATACGCAAGTCAAATATTATGCTTTATCTACAGTCATCAACACAGTGCCAAGAATTTTAAATTCTGACTAAGAAACATCAAGTTTTGTCTGATTTCGAAATTTTCTATTTCAATATCTGCTGACGCTTTATTCGATGTCAAAGTATGCTATTAAAAAAACCCGAAAATTGCAGATAATCTTTAAAATTAAAAATACGAATATAAACTCATTAACATAATTACACTTGTTTGTACTTGTATTATATATAAAGGACAATGCAAGTCCAAAACTCCGGTCATTCATAATGCTTTTCAGTGGCGGCTTCATGGGGTGGCAATTGCCCCCCCCCCCCCCCCCGTTGTACGTTTAGATCAAAAATTATTACTTTTTCACTTCCCTGTCTCTAAAATTCTATTTTCAGACAATTCATTACCGAGCACATTAATATCTAATTCCACAACCGGAATTTTGAGTTTTCCTCAGTTATCTTTGCAAACAAACATTCCATTTTTGACGACACCCTGCGTAAATAGTCATAATTTGAGAAAAACTCATTTTTTGAACGGTTAGAGTACGATACAAAAACGTGTAAAAAATGTTAACACAAAAAATATTATACGGGGTGCTTAATTTTTAAATAAGCAAGTTTGAGACAACTTCTGGTATAACCTGAAGTCTCATAATATGGTCGCTGTTATTTCATTTGAAAAGAGCGGCTCTGAAAACCGTATTCAATTCAATTGCACAGGAAGAAAAAAAAATAACTACATGTTATGTTTCACAAATTTAATCAGTTTCCTGACACGTGTTTCGGCCCTTGCGGGCCATTGTCAAAGGAGTACAAGAATATACTAAATTCTACGTGACATTACAAAGGTATTTATATCATATTATGGTAATTATAAACATGTCATAAAATTAAAATTAGAAGATTGAATGGACAACTATGGGTTTTCCTAACTTTTAAAGGTACAGATACATATTTAGTCCTAAATTAGTGTGCCATTAGGAATTGGGGAAGCGCCTGAAGGAAGAACAATAGCTATCAAAAAAGCCATAAAAAACGAATGTAATATGTTGTTAATAATCAAACCGAAATACCTTCAGGCGCTTCCCTAATTCTTAATAGCACACTAATTTAGGACTAAATATGTATCTGTACCTTTAAAAGTTAGGAAAACCCATAGTTGACCATTCAATCTTCTAATTTTAATTTTATGACATGTTTATAATTACCATAATATGATACACATTTGCAATGTCACGTAGAATTTAGTATATTCTTGTACTCCTTTGACAATGGCTCGCAAGGGCCGAAACACGTGTCAGAAAAATGATTAAATTTGTGAAACATAATAAGTAGTTATTATTTTTTCTTCCTGTGCAATGGAACAACAGTTTCACCAAGCATTAGCCCAACACAAATTAATTACGTATTATTCAAATTTGCAGGATTAAGCTGGGCATTTCTTTCCGAAATATTCTAATGGATTATCGCATTTTTTGTATTATTGTATTCACTCGTTGAGTTATCTGACAAGGCATATAAAATATAAAATATTTGACTATTGTAGTGGGACCAATGTATTTAGTTTTTGCGTTAAATATAGTAGCCAAAAGCTTCGACCTTTCTTTTGTCCTTAAAAGTAAATTTTACAAATAAGAATACCAAGAACATAGTGGTCCTGTACGTTTTATCATCAAAAACACCATAATTTCAGTTCAAGTTTCATAAAATTTAGTAATCAATCAATTTTAAACCAAATTAATTTACATAAAAATTAATACGTACAATATTTACAAGTAAAAAATTTACAAATTTATGCAAAACATAAAATGCCTCTCGGGGGGTAAAAAAAAGGTAAGACTACTGTTTCGATGTCCGTAAAGCGATTTTTAACGTTAACATTTTAGTTTTAGTTAGCTTAGCCCTTTAGAGTCTGTCCACCACTGAACCAACTCGGTTCCTTATTATAGTACCGGCTGTACAACTAAAAAGGGACGCCGGCTGTATCTAGGAAACCGTTTACCGTACGATGCAACTATCCTCCATTAATTTTGTTCTAAATAAATGCAATTTACAGAACATTCTTTTAACGAATAGTATATACAAATATTGTCATTAAGTTAAAATTTTCCCTAAAAATGTTATTTTTAGCTATTTTGAGGTTATAAATTTCTTATTTATAATAGTGTTTAGTATCATATTATAGGAAAAATAAGGTACTTTTCGATCAATAAAAAATCCAACATGGCGGTCATAAGGAAAAAGAAAATTGATGACGGTTCCAGGAAACGTAACTAAAATATTACAAAGTAGGCATATTTTATGTAAAAAGTTGTTATTGAAAATGTGCTAACAGATTTAAAAAATGTTGGGAAATAACATAGTTACAATCGATCTAAGGAAATGTAATATTTCGGTTTATTCAAAATATCTGAAAACCCAAAAGAACCGGAATCGATCCACAATCACCAATAAACCGCTAACATAACTGCCTAAAACTTTTCCTATTTAACCATCTTTCTATCTCTTATAGTTTCCGTGATCGCAACACTGTCAGCATCAATTTCGGGCACTCTGTGCTTAATATTGCTTATATTTTTTTTAAAAGAGTTCTACGTGAACCCCTCGACCACTTATGTAATAATTTAAAAATTGAAATATTGTCAATACAACTTTTTAAATCGCATTTACAGACTATCGAACAGAGCCTAAAAAAATAATAATAAAACAATCAATACACACACACTCGATGCTGTAATTACTAGTGCTATTACTAAGGGTTCACACTTGTTAAAAACTGCAATATTTCGATTTTATTTTAACAGTTTTTTAAAAATAAATTAATATTTCTTCTGCAATATGCAACTTAATCACTCTTAACATAATAAAATTACAACAAAATAATTAACAGGGGTAGTATTAGTTCTATAGGACAAAGAGAAATAGGCGAACGTGTGAAAAATACCTTACAACTATTTCTTCCTAAATTTTCAACAAATTTTTGGTATCAAATTTGTCTTCTGATACTGTAAGCGAAGCCTTAACTTTCAAAAAAAAAAAAATTGGCGTGTCAAAAAAGCCTTTTTAGACTTAACGATAAGAGCACAATTGTTTTACATTGTAAGTTAATTTTCCCGTTTGAATTTTGTCTCCTGAATTACGCACGCGGAAATGCCCAATTTTTGTTAAAAAATTAATGCAAATCGTTAATGATTGTGATTTTTATCCTATCGCATTATTTTTCTTAAGTTTAGAAATTTAAAAATTCGCAATTTGGTGCTAATTTAGGTTTCACAATAAATGGTCGACTCTGTTAAACTACCTGGGACGTTTTGCAAGAGCTCGGCCATGAAAATGCAAATAAACTGTCGGTCAGGGTCGGATTATAATTTGTAATTATAGCAGGTAATATTTAACTATCTTGTGCTAATATAACTATTTATAAATAATATATTATTAATAACGAATTAAATACCTAAAGTCCTATCCTGTAATGTATTTGCTTGTTGATTGTGTATAACAATGGGATTAAACCGGTAGTTTTATTGCAGTCAATAAGTCGATACCATTTAGGGTGAAAAATACTTTACACGAAAATATTTGCTTACCAAATCACTTTTATGGGTTATGAAAGAAACTTCTGGTACATTTTTCGTTCCAACAAAAAAAATATTGCACATACTTGCATACAGGTCTGCTGGGAAGCGACGTTTGGTTGGATTTCGTGTGCACTTTGTAGCAGATGGAGCACGAGCTCCCTTACCATTACGTTAAGGGTATTCTTAGTTTTTTCTTATCGCCTCATTCCTAATTTTAAATTATTTAATATTGTTATTATGCAAAGCTCGAATAAAAAAGTTCTTGTAATATAACTTTTCTCGACTGCCGCCAACAAAGAAAGCATGTGGTGAAGGATAGAAGCGTAAATGCTTGGATTTTACATAAAAAACAAGCAATTTTTAAAAAGGATTTGTGACAGTTCTATCGCATCAAATTTTAACAACAGATTACGAATATGTGAAAAAACGGTTCCCTTCCCTATATTTTCTGATAATTTGTAAAAATATACGCGTTATTAATTATGGAAGTTGAGCTAGCTTTGCCTGACTTACAATTTTTTTAATAAACCTACTGATTTTTTGAAAATTCTGGATGAAGAGCGGTCTAAGTTTGAGTCATGTATACAACATATATTTTTTTCAATAACCTCGGGTAACTAGATCAGTCACAATTCATTTATAAAAATCCTGCAAATTTATAGCCACTTTTAAAACAAAGAATCCTCTTAAATTCCGTAGCTTTGTTTGGTCCTATGCAAACGTCATCAGTTTATTTATTGGCCAACACTAATACTTGTTTCTGATAAAATAAAGTCGGTGGGAAAAAAAATTCTGGAGGTATATGTTTTACAGGTAGGAAACTCTTCTAAGGGCCAATTGTATGGGTTTGGGTTAACTCAAATATGAGAAAGGGAAAGAAATAAGACACTTTAAAGTCTTCCACTGGTATATACCAGTGGAGGAAGACTTAAAGTGTCACATTTGTTTCCCTCTAAACATACACTACACTTAAAGTATGGACTATTTCTTCAAGTTCAAAAATGAGAGTTAATCGGGGAATAAGTATAAAAATACATTGTATAGGCAGAGGTTATTCCCTATTCTAGGATAAACCCTCAACTCGTGGATCGGGTATGAATTAACCTACAATCTCGGGATTAGAAGCCTGAAAATGTCGTATTTTGTTATTTTACAACAATAACCTAATTTATTTACGTGATTCCTATTTTTTATTTTATTATTTAAAATTATTATTGAGGCCTTTGATAAGGTATTGTTTATGATTTTCTTTCGGATGATGAAGATGATTTAGATATTATTGACCTTATATCATACTGCTGAAGTTAGCAGCTAGTTCAAATAAGACTTTCTTAACACAAACCCATACAACTGGCAAAATATTTTACCTTGGGTTAACTCACGGATTAAACTTAGGTTTAACTCTAAGGTAAATTCATACCTATACAATTGGCCCTAATGGGCCTCGATTTTTGGATAAAACGAAGAAGTAACGAAAATATTGATCAAAAAACGAAATGGCAAATGCTTAACTAGTGTTTGCTCTTAACAACTTTGGAAGAACATTGCGATTATCAAAAATTTTAAATGCAATTTTTTTTTAAAAGTTCGAGATTATCCTATTTAAAACGTTTGCGAAATAGCTCTATTAACTATTACTTATAAAATTAAGTGTTTGTAATAATTCAACTAGTGTATAAAGAAAAGATAAGTTTCCTTAATATTTTTACAAAGATATACCTTATTTTGCATACCCTTAAGAGTAAACACTAGTCACGCCTTCGCCATTTCGTTTTTTTGCTCAATATTTCGTTACGTCTTCGTTTTATCCAAAAATCGACGAAATGATCCTCTTATGAGTACAATTACCCACAGTTTTACGTTAAAAAAAGGATGGTTTAATAAATTAATAGAAGCAGAAAAAGAAATAAGTGCAAATTTGACCAAAAACGAAATAGCGAAGGCCAAAGTCACTAGTGTTTCCTCTTAATATTTATCCACAATTTAAATAATTTAGAGCTTGTAATTCCCCCCTCATACTTGCCAAGTTTGCCCGCGTTTGTTCTTTTTGTCTTGCACAAATAGGATTTATATGCCAAGGGTTTAGACATTTAATTTCGAGATATTTCATTCATTGCATTGCATGTTCCAGAAGTCCCATGTGAGCAAGGACACAACAAGAAAGGCTTTAAAGTTTAGTTATAGGGTGATCAAATTTAAAATTTGTGATACGACCAGTTGTGTTCTATCTAGTTCATCACCATAACGAGAACAAAAATGAATAATTATAAAATTATATATGTGAACATGTAAACTTCACATGAATCAAAGTGTATTTTAACATACGCAAAGCGATTCCAAAAATTACAGCTAAAATTTAGAGACTTCCGTCGAATTTTCAATATCCTAAATATGTAAATTTTAAAACTGTTATGTTACCTAATAACAGATCTCATTCCGAGATCGACTTCAATATATTTTAGTCGCTTTGATCCCTCTGATCAATTTTAAATAATCAACTTCTTGCAGCAACTAAGCCAACAACGTTGAACCAAAAGGGTGTTCTAAGTTATGGAACAATAAGAGAGAAAATGAATCCCATATTTTTGCTGAACTTGTAACTATTGTTTGCTTAAAATATGATTAGCAACATTTCGTGACTTGATAACAGCACAAAGACGAAAATCGATAAAAGTTGCCATAAACATTATTAACGATAATATTGACAAATTTTATCATGTGCTATAAAGTGTAGCATTCGGTTGCATCTCAATATTACTTTTATCAATTTCGATTAACAAAGCCGTCAATAAATGTGATTGTACAGTTAGAAGTGGCACCCATTTTAACTGAAATATAAAGTTCTAAAAAGAGTTGATGTTTGCCGATCTTTATAGATATATTTTCACCCGTGTGCGGCATATTGGTTAGAGGTGTTCCTGTTCATAAAACTGTTTTTCAGCGATTCTTAAGGTGCGTACATTACGTTTCAACAAACTGTTATTAAAATTGAGTTTTTTTATTTCTGTTCTAAAATAGAAATTTAAAACTCTGCCACCATCAATCTCTGCGGCTTGTACTACACCTTTTCCATATGTTTTTCAGAAACAATCGACTTTATTTCAGATTACCCAGTTTAATTTCAGAAAGCGTATGTTGATTTTCAGATTTGTCCATTTAATTTCAGAAAGAATTACATATTTGTATTTTAGAAAGCGTCAAATGTATTTCAGTGCCGACTGTATTTAAGAAACCATCTAATGTATCAGTAATTTACAATAAGCAACAACTTTCTACGGATCCCCTGGTATAAACCAGGTTAAGTATATTATAGTGTATAGTGGTTATCGAAATAATTTGATTTATTTAGTACTGTCGTGCCTAAATTGCCAAGTTTTATTTTCCTTTTGCTGTCGTAACGTGATATGGAACTACAAGATAATTGCGAGATATGTCGTACATCGATGTTACGCAAACCAGTCATTGACCTACAGCCAAGCCAATATATTTTCCCTGAAAGATGGATAGAATGTATTTTTGTTGTGAGGGAAGCTGTAGCTGTAGAAGCAACTTCCTCTTTTTGTAGAGGAGTTGTCATCCATAGAGATGCCACCAATCGAAATACCTATAAAAAAAACATACGAAAAGGAACCGGAAAAGAGTAGTAGCTTCCGCAACTCGAGGAGAACATTGGGTGGAGCTAAGTAAACACTACCCAGAAAATAAGGTGTTCAATCTTTGATTAATTGAAGCGAGAAAACAAATTGTTTGAATTGACGACACTAATTTCAACCTATTGTGCAAATAAAATGGTAGGGCAGGGCAGAATTTGGCAATCGAGCAGTACGCTTCCTCCTACTGTTAGAGGCCCAAATATTCATATAATTGGTGCAATTTTTGTCGCAGGAGTAAAATTGCGAGATGGCCAAGTTATGGGTAATCATGATATGGAGCAAATTCAAGGCAGCCCTAGAATTTCTAATGTAGCACCTCCTGGCGAATAAAGAGTCCTCTACATATTTAGAAAGCATTATAGATTAAGCAAAAAATACAGTTAGTGTCCATCATTCACCATGTATTGCACAGGAAGAAAAAATAATAACTACTTGTTATATGTTTCACAAATTTAATCAGATTCCTGACACGTGTTTCGGCGCTTGCGGGTCATTGATAACGAAATACTATCTTCTTGTACTCCTTTGACAATGACCCGTAAGGGCCGAAACACGTGTCAGGAAACTGATTAAATTTGTGAAACATAACAAGTAGTTATTATTTTTTCTTCTGGTGCAATGGAACAACAGTTTCACCACGCATGTAGCCCAACACAAATTCACCATGTAGGTGCTTTAACCTGTCGGACGGTAGATAATATTAATTTTATTATGTTGTGTTTTTGTTAAAAAATGGTATTGAGAAAATGTAGCTGTTTGCTAAATAAAACATGTTACTGCTACTCCTATATGATAAATAGGCAAAATATTTTCATTAAAAATGTTTGTTTTTTATGTGTGTAATATGTTTTTCCTACAGACGTGTGGAAAAATCAATTTTCCGCACTGATATCCGTGCGGAAAATCGGTTTTTCCACACTAGTGCGGAAAATTTTTTCGGCACGATTATGTCAAAAATCCGTGCGGAAAATTGGTTTTTCCACACTAGTGCGGAAAAATTTTTCGGCACGATTATGTCAAAATCAATTATAACTTGTAGTTATTACTTTTTTTCTCAGAATTAGTTACTGTTACATATGTATGTGATTGTTATAGTTAAATAAAAATTATTAAATTTCTTCGAAGTATGTGTTACTTATTTCCACACGTCTGTAGAAAAACTATTGTACCTGACACGTGCGAAAAATGTTTTCCCTGCTCCGCTACGCGTCGTTCGGTGAACGGCAGACTCGTGCGGAAAAATTCATTTTCCGCACTTGTTAGGTAAATAGCTATTTCCAATATTACGTGTATGTCTACATATTATATGTAAATATACATTTTCCTTTACTATGTAAACCTTAAACTTTAGAGGGATGGCACGCGAAACTACTCCCCTGGTCACGAATCTATTGATTTATATGAAAAATCACTTCTTTATCCGGTCCGAGTGTTACTCTTCACACCGTTTTAACCTCCTCGATGACGTTTTCATGTTACTATTCGTTTCAATAGGAACTCTGCAGTAAATAGTAAATGCTCTCACTTACGATTCAAAGAAGAACAACTGATTACTGAAATTAAATTTTCTAAAATTTTGAAAAGTTCCATAATTTTTATATTCTTCTATCTAAGATGGGCAACTAATGGCCGCAAAGATTGATGATGGCCGAATTTTAAATTTCTATTGTAAAACAGAAATATCGTCAAAGAACTTAAGTTAACCGGTTATATTGGAAATAAAATATCCCCAAGAGATTTTTAAATTTTTATTTATACAAACAAAACGTTGTAAGTAAAACAGTTTTATGAACATAACTGTGTATTACCTAATTCCTGGTCACTGTAAGATTAAAATTAACCTGTAAACTACATTTGAGCCTCAGTCATCTTGCTGTTTGTGCTGTTATTTTTATTATACCTATTATAGGGCTGTCAATGACTTTTTTGGTTTAGTTATTCCAGAAGTTGATTACAATGATCCTAAGAAGCTTATTACTAAGTCAATAATTTTATATAAACACTGCCGAAGGCACACTACTCAAATGCTTAACAGTTCCTGAATCTGAGTCTTCAACTTATCTGAGCCATTCACATATAGTTACACCGGAAATAAAGCTGAGAATAAAAAGTCGTTTGCTTCCGTCACGTACCAAACAATTATTGATCTAGCGGGCTCAAGACAACTTTTGTAGAATCCGATTTACATTATTGCAGTATCACAATAGGGGGTCATCAATTAGTTATTGAAAAACGCATTATTATTCTACTTTAGAGGGTTCGTTTTTCCAACCACATTTAAAAAAAAATCTATGTACAGTTTGGATATAATTGGACATTGACCTAAATTTTAAACTCAATATAATGTCTCAAGAAATTTAGTCGTTTGATATACCCAGTGAACACTTGAATTCGGACCTATTAAAGTACTATAAAAAAAATGGTCACTTTACAGCCTCAAAATAAATGTTGCTACTTTAAATGTCACAAGCAAATGCTGTAACAATATTTTTCATAATCTAAGGGCATAATAGTTTCAAGATATTTGCACATGCACGAACTAAAGTGTTCACCCAGTATAAATTGTTTTATTACCGTTTAGAAATGTTTCATACCTTAAAACTGTAATTGAAATACCTATAATTAAAAAAAAGTGTAAAATTTAGTTTAAACAACTAAAGGTTACCTAAATTTTATCTAAGCTTGGTTCTTCGAAGGTGACTTACGGCAAGTCGCTTAAAGAAGCTATCTCCCTGACAAACCCTTAAGTTTTCCAGGAATCGATTAAAAAACCTTGTAAACTGGCAACATCGCATATTAATATAGTCTTATCTGTCCATTTCATACCTAGTAACTTCACCTAATAATTATGACCGGGGAAATTTTACACCTGGCAACATCGCGTGTACTCTAGTATTTATCCTGTGCTCAACGTTGCCATTTTCGTTCATAGGGGGCGACATCGTGGAGTTTTCTTGTTCCGGAGATCTTATTCTGTCTCGTATTTTGGTTGAATGAAACGCTGTCGCTTGATCTCCGGATCATCCAGCTCTCCGGAGCTTGACGGACTGCCGACACTCTGATCTTCCAGATGTCTTTTTAGGTCTAAGCCTAAGCTGGAGTAATTGTTGGTACCACTAAAAACAGAAAAGGAGCTAATAATAATAACAATAATAAGTTTATTTAAAAATTTATTAATATAGATAATAAATATGTTTATGTTGTCTTCTATAACCTTATTCAATCCCCTGAAGCTGAGCTTTAGGGGCAAATCTTATTTTTTGTTTTAGTATGTAAAATCATAAATCATAAAAAATATGCATTACAAATTAAGTTTTAAAGTAAAAATGTTAATTTATAGTATAAACGCAGTTTTTTGAAAAAATATATATTACCTATAACGAAATATATTACCTATAATAAAATTATTAATTTATAATTTTTAAGTAAAAAATATTACCTACTTATATAAGTTATTCAGAACAATTATTTAATTAAAGCATTTCTAAAAATATTTTCAAATTGTCTGTTTTTAATATCCATGTTTTTATTTCGACTTTAAATTTTTTTAATGAAATCAATTTTTAAATTTTTGTCGGTAAATACTTAATCGTTTAAATAAAAACATAAATATTTTAAATTTTTTTGTCCTATGGACTTATTTATTTTAGGATTTATGGTTATTTCATTTTTATGACGTGTATTATGAATATGGTTTTTATATTGTATAAGGTTTTTATTTTTAAATATATATATTAAGATGTTTATCGGCGTTGTGGTCTAGTGGTCAGTGCAGCGGCCTCACGGATCGAAGGTCCCGGGTTCGATCCCCGGGGCCGGCAACGTCGATGTTAAAATTTGGAATTTGGTTTTAAGAGGTGCACCGTCTTTCGGAAGAGACGTTAAACTGTGGGTCCCGTGTCATGGATGTTGGCACGTTATAGAACCCTACCCTTGACAAAGAGGGATTTGGCAAAATTACCAAATAGTGTGTGACAAATTCCCTGGCGTCGGTGATTGGCCTCGTTGCGGAAATAGGCCCACGTAAAAAAAAAAAAATGTTATAAATGTAAAGTTGTCATATGTTCAACTTTTTGTTTCTGAATGAATATAATTCCTTTGAAGGATAAAGATAATCTTTATTGAATATAATTTTTAGAAACCTTTTTTGTAATATTTCTAATTTTTTAACTAAAGTTCTATTTATTCCTCCCCAACCTAAAATTCCGTAATTTAAATGAGTTTTACCTAACGCGTAATATCATATCTTCATGTCTTACATTTAAAAAATTGTTAATGTTTTTAAAAATCGGTGGTAAACTTCTTAATTTTTTAATTAAGTATTCTAAGTGAACATTTCAATTTAATTTACTATCAAAAATAATTCCTAAATATTTTATTTTAATAACTTTAAAAATTTGAATGTCTTCATATTTAGTTGAATACTATTCATATTTCGTGGTAGGTTTAAAGTAAAAGGAATATAATTTGTTTTATTAATATTAATTGTTAACAAATTGTTATCCAACCAATTTTTTATAATTTTAAAATCTTTTTTAATTTTATTATTTAAGTTTTCCCAATTTGTATCGGTATAAAAAATTGTAGTATCATCTGCAAAACTATGATGTCCATCGTCATTTACACTTAATAAGTCGTTTATATAAATATTAAAAAATAATGGTCCTAAAATTGTTCCTTGAGGAACACCATACTTAAATACTTTTGGATAGCTTTTTTCTTTATCTATTTGAACATAAGTTGGTCTATTTTTCAGATAATTTTTAATTTATTCTAATTGCTTTCCTCTGAATCCAATATTTTTAAACTTAACAGTAAATATGGCTAACTGTATCAATATGCTAATATCTGTAAAACAGTACAGGGTTTCCAAATTCGCGAGATAACATTAAGATCTCGGAGAGACAAAGAGATACAGCGTCGGTCAAATTGTGGCAAGTTTGCACAATTTAGGGCTTAGTAATATGTTAAAAAAACAGTTTAACTGTTTTATTATTACATCTAAAGAAATTCAGAAAACTATACAAATTTCGTATTATCAGAACTGTTGATGATGATTCCAGAGAAATGAAACGTAACACCCAGGATCCCAGGAATAGAGCAGAAAAACTTACCTTAACAATATGTTACGGGTAAAATGATGCTCGATTTCTGGACTTTATATTTCAGTTATTAAAAAGCATAATAGAAATTTCGGACAATCTGTAGATTACACAAAAACCTACCTATATGGTGAATAATTTGCTGTTTGAACAATAACAGGTTGTGGTGAAAATGCTGCGGGCGACAATGAACGTTCTTCTAAGGAATTGGGATGAAATTTTTCTGAAAATAAAAATATAAACATGTAACAGAAATTAAACTTATTAAAAGAAATTGTGGTTGACCCAAAGTTAAGTTGTGATGATAAGCTTTCACCTATTAATGTCATAAACAACTTACGCTTATCTGTACTGGAAAACGCATAAATATATCAAGACAAAACTGAGAAGTTTGAAAATGAAAAAATAATATAATTTTTCTTCCATTCTGTTCTATTTTATTTTAAGGAAATGATAATCAAAAGGTATTGACCACACGAAGCCTAAAAACATCATTTCTGTATTGTTTCAATCTATTATACCTATAGAAACAAGTATAAATATTTACAGACTTTGAACGAGGTTATTCACCAAAGCAGAACAATTAACAGCGTAAAGACTAATATTGCCAAACTGTTATAAGTATTATCAATTAAACCTGAAAAATAAAATCTAGTCGATATGATCGACTGCATACTATGATTCATAAGAAAAACCTTAAACTATGGATATAATTTTATTTTATTTTATAGTTTACCTAATGTTGGGTAAAAAGTGCAAAATTATATTATAAGGATTTATCAGGATATCAAGAGTAAAATGAATAGTTTACAATATAGGTAGCAGTAGCATAGTAGCCCACATACCGCAGGTTTAAACTAGGGTGGGTCTAATATTAGTAAGGTCAGTTGGGGTAAGAGCGTATTTGGGGTAACTGTGACCATTTCTGATAATTCAGGAATATTAATAGTTAAAGGTGAACAAACTGTGATAACATGTTCACTACATAGTAATGGTTACGGCAAAGTGATGTGACAACGCTGCATAAACCAATCAGCCAGCTGCCAGCTGTCAGAATTTTAACCTCACAATAACATTTTCTATTACAGAACGAGTAGGTATGTTATTTTTAAAAATCGATATTTTAAAGATTTTATATAATAATTTTAGTTTTATGGGGTAGATGTAAACTAATAAGCTAAATGTAATTAGATTGTAATTGATTTATAAATATTTATTTATTTATTTATTTGCAGGCGAGTTTGCAGGTTTTCTTTATAATAATATTAAAAATCAATAACATTGTTTATTTTATTAATAAAAATAAAACCAACGAAAAAGCATCATTACACAACCATAGATTAACAAATCTGTCCGATTTTGAAATGAAGAAATATACCCCCATTTAGATTATTAATATAACTTCGCTCATTTGACAAAAAAATAAACGAGACATGTCAGTTATTAGTTTTAAGTAATTAGATTGTAATTGATTTATAAATATTTATTTATTTATTTATTTGCAGGCGAGTTTGCAGGTTTTCTTTATAATAATATTAAAAATCAATAACATTGTTTATTTTATTAATAAAAATAAAACCAATGAAAAAGCATCATTACAAAACCATAGATTAACAAATCTGTCCGATTTTGTAATGAAGAAATATACCCCCATTTAGATTATTAATATAACTTCGCTCATTTGACAAAAAAATAAACGAGACATGTCAGTTATTAGTTTTAACCATATGTAGTTTTAACTTAACCGCGTTTTTCTGTTGCTTTTTGGTTCTAAGGACGACTTATCTAGAGCAAAGACTCCGTCACTGCACTTATAGAACTGTATTAAAATAAAACGATTTTGTATTCTGTCAAATTGCAACAATATTAAAATAAAAAGTTACCAGAAAACAAATTTCAAATTAAAAAAATCATTAATGTGGACATATTAGGACTTTAATGCATATACGTTAAAATATCAAAAAATCAGCTGTTGCAACCAAGATTCAAAAATGCAGGGTGAAAATGCCACAGGCAGAAGTTACGATGTTTTGGGATATATTTTGACAGCTGTTATTTTGACTATTTGAGCAATGTTTCCCAATCACAGTCCACAGAATGTGATACAAAGAAAGACAATAAAAATATATAATTTTTTTTAATCGGTTAATTTTTAGGTAAAACTGCCTCACTTTCCCCTACTTATAATCTATTCTACGATAAATGGAGTATCAGTGGATAAATGCTAATATTAAAGCAAGTCTATTTACCTAAAATGCATTTGAATATGGACTAGTAAATAGACAATAAAAAAGGCATTTAAAGGCAAAAACGATGTTAGAACAACAAAGTAGAAGTATACAATAATTGTTTGAATTAACAACTCTTTAATATTGATGAACACAAAGGAGAAAGGTCAATAAAAATCCATCTACAACTTTACTTCTTCAAAGTGCGAAACACATACAAAAATGATACTGTAAACAAACCTAATGTCTGAGATAAAAATAGACAACCTTGTCGCTATTTATACGCGGCACTTACAACTTACCAATTTTCTGATTATTTCGACTGTTTAACGAGATACCAGTGTTTATTTTGTTAAGTTTAATATCAAAACACTGCAACTTTGTAGTTTACATATTTTATGAAATAAACCACAAAATAAAATCCTTGAAAAAAACGAAAATTTCCTAACAAGACAGGTTTTATAGAACTTCCATGATCACTATTTTGGTTTTTGAACAGAACAGTTAAAGATGGTTTCGTTCTTTCTTACCTTAAAAATATATCCCGAAAATTCAGAATTAAATTTTTTCTGCTTATAGTACCTATACTAACCATAACTGTTTTCCTACGACTTTATGACTCATCCTGTATACTTAATTTCTCTTTATTCTAATATACAGTGTGTGTATAAAGTCTGGAAATGGCTTAATAACATCACAATTTACTGACCGATTTAAACCAAATTTGGTAGTTGTGTAAGAGGATCTAACGCACCGAATGACGATATTGGCGTTGTTGCCAGCTTTTTAGTTTGTCTGGAATTCGAACGAATTTTATATTTTTAAATATAACACCCAGTATATTTTTACATTTTTAAATTCCACATAAAATTATAATTATTTTTTATTAAATGCATTATTAGTCTATACTTCATAGTTTCCGAGATATTGACTCTCGAAAAGTGACATTTTTGAACTTTGACAGCTTATAACTTTCTAACAGTACGTCTTAGAGCAAAACGGCTTACATGTCCCTATCTTCAATTTTTATTATCTTCCCAAAAAAATCAACGTAAATGTAACTCGAAAGCAGGAAATATAGTTGTTCCGGTTTAACTGGAAGTTGATTTTTTGGGAAGATAATAAAAATTGAAGATAGGGACATGTAAGCCGTTTTGCTCTAAGACGTACTGTTAGAAAGTTATAAGCTGTCAAAGTTCAAAAATGTCACTTTTCGAGAGTCAATATCTCGGAAACTATGAAGTATAGACTAATAATGCATTTAATAAAAAATAATTATAATTTTATGTGGAATTTAAAAATGTAAAAATATACTGGGTGTTATATTTAAAAATATAAAATTCGTTCGAATTCCAGACAAACTAAAAAGCTGGCGACAACGCCAATATCGTCATTCGGTGCGTTAGATCCTCTTACACAACTGTACCAAATTTGGTTTAAATCGGCCAGTAAATTGTGATGTTATTAAGACGTTTCCAGACTTTATACACACACTGTATACTCTAGACTCTAAGACTAAAAAAAATTTAAAACTTTTGTGTTTAACATTTTTCGCTATCTTAATTTAAGAAATAATTGAACCGTTTCCATACATATCAGCGACCCCGTATAATATATAAGTCAAACAGTCCCTAAAAAAAGGAATGTGACCATAAATTTGTGAAAAAGTTATTAAACACAGATATTTAGTAAATTCAACATTCTTTTCTATAAATGTTTGTGTAGTTTTAAATTGTAGATGACTAACTTTTATGCATTTTAGTTTTTAACAATTTTTATTACATTGTACTTCTGTGCTGCTATTTTTAAGCTACTCTAAGCCTAGCTAGGTTACTGCTCTCTGTGATAGTTACACTTTTTTAGAAAATCATTAGAGCATTATAAAAAGTAATGTCAAATAAAATTTGTTGTTGACTCATGCTGATCAATGTAAACATTAAAAAACCAGACAGTAATGGTAAAATAATGTAAATTCATTTTATACTATTATTTAAATCGCACAACAATAAACAATTATAGAAATACCTACAATCTACGTATTACGTATATGGCATGTTTCCCGTTTTAAGACTTATTTTATCATTAAAATAATGGCGTTTGATATAAAATAATTTAAGTTACACAACTGTGAAAAAAGTACATATTATTTCTAAAAAAAATCACTTCTTCGGCTTTGTTGTCTGGTTAGGTAATTATTGTTAGAAACCTTGGTGCAACCCAGAGTAAAACTCAAAAGTCCCTAGAACCATATTTAAAATTTTATTTAAAAAAAACCTAACTTGACGGTGATATGCGAAGAACAAAACGTCAATTTTCGAAACTAATATCGCCATCTCACAGAACATAATGGAGGCTTGGTTTCAGGTAACTCCAAGAAGTCAACATGACTTAAATCAGCTTCAAATAATTACCCGTTTTTGTTATTGATTACAGGAAAAGGTCAGCTTCATAAAATGTGTATGTATATTAAAATATTATAAAACAAAATTAATTGATTCAGCCAATACCAAATGGAAATCCATAATTATAGTATTATCGGATACAGTAAAACAAAGTTGAACTTATAATTTTTCACTATATTAACAAGAAAAATTACATGTTTCGCTAACACTGTATCTTCGTCAGATGACAATGATTTAATAAAGGTGAAAAATAAAAATTGGGGTGCAATAAAATTAAATTATTGAAGATGTAAATAAAACAGTGAAAGGGTTACAATAGCGGGAATATCCAATAGAGGGTTTAAAAAATGAAATTAGGTACAATATGCTAATTTACAAAATATTAAGTATATGGTCAACAGAATAAATTTGACAAAGGTAAATTATTTAAATCTAATTCATCATTAAGTGACAGGTCCGTATATTTAAGTTTATTTATTTCCATAGATTTTAACAAATTTATGCCCGTTTGCACCATTAGATTTAAGTATGACTTAGAGCTAAGTCAGTCTTAAATTTAGATATTTGTTAACAAATATTTGAATTTAAGACTGACTTAGCTCTAAGTCATACTTAAATGTAATGGTGCAAACGGGCATTAGTCTTTAGTTTTTTGTATTTAAGGTTTTAAAGGAAGGATCGAAATTATGTTGATTATCAAGTAAGTAAATGGTTAGTACAGTTCGAGTCGATTTTGTTTTTTAGAAAACTGTTATGTTCCTGTATTCTTGTGCCAATTACTTTGCTAGGTTGTCCAAAGAAAGTGACAAGTTTAAATTTGTCAGAGTTTTTGCTTCTAGGAAAAAAATCCTTTTTGTAAGTTTTCTTTTTAAGATTTGGTCAATTAGCTTTGAGTTGTATCCATTATTAACTGCAACTTGTTTAATAATGTTTAGTTTTTTGAAAATTGATTTTATTTAGAGGGAGAGTTACTAGTCTATGGACCATACTGTGAAAATAAGCTAATTTGTGTTGTATAGGGTGGCAAGAAGAGTAATGTATGACAGTATCAGGATGAAATGGTTTATGGAAAACGAAGAAAACGTGTCTATTATTTTCTCTCTTAATATTTAAATCCGCTAGCTAGCCATTGTAACATTTCCACTGTTTAATTTACATCTTCAATAATTTAATTTTATTGCACCCCTTTTTATTTTCAAAGTTTATTAAATCATTGTCATCTGACGAAGCTACAGTGTTAGCGAAACGTGTAATTTCCTTTTTAATATAGTGGAAATTTAAAACTTAACTTTCAAAATGTCATTATTCCAAACTAACTTTTACAGTTATTTACATGGAAAGTGACAACATAATATAGAAAATAATAACCATTAAAAAAAAATAATAAAAAAATGGAAGTTAATCCAATTTAATTCATTAATAAAATCAATTTAAAAAAAATAGTATAAATAATTTAATTTAGTAAATATCTCTTTAATTGATTTTTAATAGTTGCCTATTTTTTAATTTTTCTGATATTTTTTGGAAGATTGTTATATTTTATTATTCCGTCATATAAAAGCGATCTTTTCCGAAATTACTTTTTCCTAGTATAGTTTGATAATTTATAAAACGTCTGGTGTTATGATCATGTAATGTCTTATTCTCCTGAAGTGTTATGTTTGATTTTTTTTTCTTTTAAAATAATAGAGTGAATTAGAATACAAATTTTTAATTTATAAATGTTTTGAACGTGTAAATACCCTTTCGGTCTATATAGATTAACAGTTGGTTCTAAATGTGGTAATTTGTGTATATATTTAATAATTTTATATTGCAATTTTTGTAATAGTTTTAAGTTTGTTAAACAAGCAGATCCCCGTGCAGAAGCTAAGTATTGTAATTTTGAATATATTAATGAAAAATATATATTTTTTAAGTATTTCAAAGGAATGAAATATCTACCTCTGTACAAAACAGATACCAAAGGAGATATCGAGTTGATAATATACTGGATATGGCATTTCCAATTTAAATTTTCGTCTAAAACTAATCCTAAAAATTCTATCGTTTTTGAATATTGAATATTTTCATTATTAAATGTTAATGGGTTAATGATGGAATTTATTTTATTTTTAGTTAAACATAAAAGAAGATTTTGTAAAATTTAACGTAAGTTTATTTGATTGAAGCCAAGAAAGGAGTATTTTTAAATCATTATTAATCAAAATACATTTCTGCAAGAGTTTCAGCAAAATAAATAATTGTTGTATCATTTGCAAATAGCTTTATATTGCCCTTTACCTTTATTTTACTGTATCCTATAATACTATAATTAAAATATTAAATTGGCTTTGCAGTATGTTGGAACAACACTCACCCTCTCTATACTCCTGCTGTCCGTTCGACGCCGGCTGTTCCATATACTGTTCCTGGTGATGTTGCGGCATCATCAAACGTGCCTTCGTGGCACCGACCAACGCCGACATTTGCTGGTGCCCGATCATGCTACCCGAACCGGCGCGCGCAGCCGAACCAGGGCTGCCTGGCGCTGATTGGCTCGCGTCGATCGCGTGCTCCAGGGAGGGGGAACCTTCGCGCGACAGCGAATCGGGAGTCATGACGTCGGAGATACCAAGATGAGAGGGAGAAGCTGGGGCACTCCTGAAATAAAAAATTCAATGGGTAACGAATGGATAGCAAGCACAATACTTTTGTGAGAAAATTTTGACAAATCGTATTTTTTCAAGCAAACTTTTTAAAAAACATGAGAAACTTACATGCATGAAAAAAATGAATGATCTATTTTTTCGACCAGGTGCAAAAATTAATTAGCTATGTATACAGTGTGAGCAGTAAAGTCCGCATCATATGGGATTTTTTTTTATTAATAGCTTTATTCAAAATTTGACTTTGGCATCAAGTTCTGCTTCGATCGAGATGAAAATTAAGCAAAAAAATAGTAGTCACGTGATTCGCATTATCTTTCAAATTTTAATTTTTTCCAGAAAATTATTCAAAAGTGGGGTTATTTTTGAAAGTATCGA
Source organism: Polydrusus pterygomalis (assembly GCA_963969555.1). Taxonomy (NCBI): domain Eukaryota; kingdom Metazoa; phylum Arthropoda; class Insecta; order Coleoptera; family Curculionidae; genus Polydrusus; species Polydrusus pterygomalis. The sequence continues at coordinate 40,688,728 of OZ018381.1, read as the reverse complement.
AAAAAGTTATTAGAAAAAGTTTTTTAAATGCAGTTTCTAGCCCACATGCAAAATTTCAGCTGCATAAAATAATTTTGATTTTTTACCCATATTTTGTAAATTGCACCACTTTTGCAAAATAAGAGAATAAGGCTCAACACAACCCACATAAAACTTTTTAGTTTTGACAATGCTTTATTTCAGATACATTTTCTTTAAAGTTGCGCCATATTAAATGTATGTTTTTCTACAAAACCAAAATTGGGCTATTAAAATTTTGTCGCATGTGATGCAAAGTTTATTTGTTTTTTGACCCTGTATAAGGTAACTTCATAAAATAGGTATTTTTGAAAACGTAGCTTGTGTCTGAAAGTAATACACCCTAATATTGAGACAAAAAAGAACACAGTGTCATCAGTAAAGTGTTCATTAAGTGGAAAATAAATTTTAGTGGTGGGTAAAAAATTAAAATTATCTTATGCAACTGAAATCTTGCATGTGGGCTAGAAAATGCAATTAAAAAAAACATTTTCTAATAACTTTTTTCGATATTTTCAGAAATAAACCCACCTGTGAATTATTTTTTGAAAAAAATTAAAATTTGACAGATAATGCGAATCACGTGACTATTATTTTTTTGCTTAATTTTCATCGATCGAAGCAGAACTTGATGCCAAAGTCAAATTTCGAATAAAGCTATTAATAAAAAAAAATTCCATATGATGCGGACTTTACTGGTCACACTGTATGTAACGGGAACTACGGCACTCCTAAAACATTATTTCGAATGCGGTACCCTGGTGTAAATTAATCTAAAAATTCTACAATTTCGATTTATCTTTAGTAAACTACCCCATTGGGGAGTAAAAGACGATAAATCCAAATGGTAGAATTTCAATCTTCGCCGCCCAAAAAATTTTAATTCGTTTAAAAACGTTAGAAGGCATTGACACATACCCCAAAAAAAATTTCGTTGTTGCATAAACGGTGCTGATGAACGTTGCTAACTTCACACATATGTTTTCTTTGCTATTGTGGATGTGGTTATTTAATATTTAGGAATTTCCAGTTTTTGTGTAGTTTGGTGAATCGTGTTTGTGCCTTTAGTGCCTCAAATACAATGACTAGTAAAGACCATTGTATGATTTTAATATGCCCAAACAAGGGTAAAATACCGGGTATTTCGTATTTTCAGTAGGTATGAATTAGTGATAGTTCTTGATACGTAATTTTATTTTATTTAATCATTTCAAACACATCTAACTAGGCCTAGGCCACCAACAAACAAGATGTTAAACTGATATCAAATACAATAATCTGTGTGTAGTGCATAAAGGCTTATTTTACGCACGATTGTAGGTTACTTACCTGGAACTTAATCCGAATGGCGCCCTAAAACATGAAACCCCCCTCTGCCGCCTGCGCCTGAACGCCTGCTCAATAAGTTTTGACTCAGATTGAGGGTCGATTCTCCAGAACGAACCCTTCCCGGGTTCTTCTTGACTTCTGGGAACCTATAAATTAAAAAGAAAAATTCAAATGTACAATCAGAAAGGAATGGTTCTTTAACGAGAACCTTAAAATACTGTTTTAACCTTTCGGGTTGTATTGTAAACAGCTATTTTCCTAAATAGACCAGGGTCGATAATTTTTGAAACCAAAAAAAATAATAGTAGGATGAAACCCATTGGAAAAGGAAGAGAATATAACAAAAATGAAAGAAAAAATAATTTACGGGCGATCCGAGGTCGGGAAGTGGAAGGGGGTGAGTTTTTAAGGGTAGAAAACGATGTATCTCGATTTCCGGCAAAACTACAAGTCCTATGGAAAAACGTTAAATGGCAAAGTTGTAGGAAATTAAAAGATCTACAACTTTTTATTTACAACCAAGTTTTTGGTTTTTTATTTTTATCTTTTACAAAAAAAATTTTTTTTACGAAATTTGTTGAAAACTTACCTTTTTATGTCCCAAACACACTGTAATTTTTTTAATTTAAAATATTTATTTTTTCACCTTATTTTGACTTAATATCGAAAAAGATCGAAAATTCTCACGTCAAAATATCTGCTTTTTTAAAAAAGTCGGTGGGCTTTTTGTTCGTTTAAATCTCTACTTTCTGATGGTGTAAAAAATTTTTTTAAAAATATACATTACTATGGTAAATGTTCTCAAAAAATGCAAAGAAGCGAAAAAAACTAGAATCCGCAATTTTTTTTTTTAATCATTAAGTATGTACAATTTTTGAGCTATTTATTAAAATTTATACTTTTTTTTTATCAATGTAACATGGAATCTTACATTTTTCGAGAAATTAAAGTAAACATTTTAATAAATGGCTCAAAATTGTACATAATGATTTTTAAAAAAAATTTCGGATTCGAGTTTCTTCGTTTTTTTGAGAACATTTACCATAGTAATGTATATTTTTTTTACACCATCAGAAAGTAGAGATTTCAACGAACAAAAAGCCTACCGACTTTTTTAAAAAGAAGATATTTTGACGTAAGAATTTTCGATTGAAAATTGGGGTGCTTTTTCGATATTAAGTCAAAGGTGAAAAAATAAATATTTTAAATCAAAAAAATTACAGTGTGTTTGGGACATAAAAAGGTAAGTTTTCACCAAATTTCGTGAAAAAAAATTTTTTTGTAAAAGATAAAAATAAAAAACCAAAAACTTGGTTATTTGAATTTTTCACATAAATATTGAGGTTATGTGAAAAAAGTGTAAATATAAAAGTTGTAGACCTTTTTATTACCTACAACTTTGCCTTTTAACATTTTTTCATAGGACTTGTAGTTTTGCCGGAAATTGAGATAAATCGTTTTCTACCCTTAAAAACTCACCCCTTTCCACTTCCCGCGCTCGGATCGCCCGTAAATTATTTTTCCTTTCATTTTTGTTATATTCTCTTCCTTTCCCAATGGATTTCATCCTACTATTATTTTTTTCACTTTTTACCATTTTCAAAGGTTCAGCCCTGGTCTAAAAGCTGTAGCATTAGCGGTTTTTGTAGTTGTAAATAGGACGGATCTAACTAGCCATTAAATTGTCTATCACATACCTTAATAAAATACCTATTCAGACTAAGATTATGTCTTATAGAATTCTGCCAGCCCTTGTCGGCAGTCCTATAGTACGGATAATGTTTGGTTATGTAACTGTATATTCCCGAGAGGGTCAGTTGCTTATCGGGCGCGCTAGCTATGGCTTGTACTATGAGCTGGGCGTAGGAAAATGGTGGCTTGGAGTCGTCCTTATTGCTACTGCTGGCTACGTAGTTTCCATCGTTTATTACTACAGAAGGAGCCTGGAAAAAATATTATAATTAGTGCAGTCACCTGAGGATGTTTTGACGGCTTCCTTGGCCTATATACAGGGTGTTTGGAAAAAGGAGGTCAATCCGTTAACCACATATTCCTTAAGCAAAAATACCGTGCGAGCAAAAATTATTTGCATCAAAGAGGGCCTTGCATCTAAGGACGTAACTTTTGATTTTTTTATAAAAAATATCAAAAGTTTCCTTTGATAATGTGATAACTTTTATTTCATTTCTTCAATATGTGTCAGTTTTGACTCCTGCTGGGGTAACTGGGCCGTAACAAGCTCAGTACCCCAACAGCATTTTTCTTCAAGCTAAATGAAAGCAACTACACTAAAATATAAAAAAAACACAATTTTTCTTTCTCCCCCCCTTCATATCTGACTTTTTCTTTCACACCTCTTCGACACGGATGAATTTTTCTAATCAAATCAAACTATATTTTTCTTATCACACACACTTGAACTGATCTCCACAAAGCACTTCATTTGACATTGGAATTATACTGATATGTCCTGTTTTTCCTTTCATTTCCCGCCCACAGTGGCTTTTTTACTGGTCCCGGACCTTTCAGCGTGCTGATAGATTTTCACCTCTTGACTGCAAACACATTTTCTCACTCCCTATGCGTGCTATTGAAAGCTCCATTATGGATTAGTTCCACCTTAACTTTATTATATTTTCTCTTTTGCTAACAACATCAGCTGTTCATAATTTTTACTTTAACATCCTGATGATGAGTGTTTCTACACTCGAAACATGTCGATTCTAGCTTATTAGCTACTGAATTAAAATTGTGGAGAAAGACTTTATGGTTTTCTTTTCCCTATACAATTTTATTAGTTTTCTTTATCTACTAGAAAAATAAAAAAGACAAAACATAATTTCAGAATTCATAAACGTTAGGTGGTTTAGTGGGTACGCAAAAATTTCGAAACTTTGCCTACACTCCGGAGGCAGAAGGACTTATCAGAATGGAATACTATTTTGCACACGTTAGTTTTAAATCGTTTTGCACCTTTTTCGCGATAAGCCCCCCGGAAAAATAAAAAATAATAAAAACGGCCCAACCTACCATACAGCCGCCGAAACTATTAACTACTTACGGAATTTTTTCGACAACAGATTGATCAGTTTTTGATCAGACATTGAATTCCCACCTAGATCACCTTGTTTAACGGTTATGGATTACTTCGTTTTTCCTCATTTAAAGAACACTGTTTTTAAAACACCAGTTGCAAGTTTAGAACAATTAGGTACAAAAAAGGATTATCCAAGAATGTGGTAACATTTCTTCAGAGATGCTGGTCAACACTTTCGAAAATACGAAGAGACGTGGGAATTTATGCTTGGAGCATGGCGGTGGCCAATTTCAGCAATTTATGTAATTATTTTTTTTTTCTTTCTGTATATTCTTACTTTGTTAATAACAAAAAGAAATTTGTATTTGTCTACTTATTTTATTACTCATTAGTTTGGCATATCATGCCATAATATGAATTTGACAAAATTTTAACCTAGATTTGGTTAGATATATCGTCCCCATATCATTGTGATCTAAACCAAGCCCTACGTTTTTTAATCCAACCCCTCTTTGATGCAAATAATTTTTGCTCGCACGGTAATATGGCTTTAATAATGTTATTTTTTATTTTTGGCCCTCATGTTTGATATACAGGGTGTCAAAGTTTAAAGTTAACAACTGATTTTTTTGAATAATCCGAGTATTTAATAAGATTTGGTACATTGCTTCAACATTTTAATAGCGTTTATGAATGGCATGCGCCATCTATAGGTACCAGACCATTGAAAGTAAACTTTAAAAAAAATTGTGCAATAGACTGGAACCATGTAGCTGTATGTCAGATTGCCGCACCACAAACATATTATTTATGCTTTCAAATAAAATAGAAAAACAATGTTGTTGTGGCTGTGCCATAAAATGTCAATAAATAAATACAGCTATTTGAAAACTGCGATTTGCAGTTGATTATTTTCAATAGAAAACTAAATACAGCTAAATAAGTATCTATTATTATTAAACTGAAATTTACAGATCATCTCTTCAAATTATTGTCGTGTAATAGATACTTTATTACACAATAACAAACTTTCACGGTCACGTGGTCGAATTTTTATTTTTGTTATTGTTTACTAAAGATAATCAACGATAGAACAGCCGGTTTTCTGATAAGATAATTAATACTAAAACTCATAAAAATGTTAATATTTTTGTCTTGTCAAGAAGAAAAATACTACTCGGGTGTTTGTTGTTTACGTATAATTATTTACATTTGTGGCTTGACCTTTGGTAATATTAAATGTCAGAATTACTAATAAAATCCACACTATATAATATATCCACCACATTTTTTTATTACATTATAAAATCCTGGTTACTACTTCTCTAAAGAGGCAAATTATGATTCTAAACAAAATAAATAATGTATGATTGAATATTTATTTATTCTGTTCTGGTTGTACCTCAGCAAAAAATTTAAATTTAAATGTGTAGTGTGTAGTTAGTAGACTAAACCACACATTGATAAATAAAGTATTAAAGTAAATCAAGAATTTAATTTAAAACAACATTTAAATGTATTTTTATTATACTCTGTTTCTTAAAGCCTGACAGCACAGCTGAGGGTCATGAGTCGTAAAACCTCAATAAACTAGAAGCGTAATAATAGCAGGTACCTGATCTTAAGTAATTAAATTATCTATTATTGCATAGGTATACAGGTAGGTGGCTTATGTCATAGAATATTTCTCTCATGTGTAAAAACTACCATATGAAGCGGGAACTTTTCGACGAAAATTGCCCAGTAGGTGCGAAAATGTCCCGCCGAAAATTTCCCTATAGGTCCGTATCTGAGTAACAATAATTAATATTTACAATAGCACCTTGTAGGTGTATTATTGTGTTGATATTATGTATTTGTCATTTTGACATACCTAAATCAAATTTAAAAAGTCGTAAAAATGTCGCGATTTGGAAGTGATTCATAAAGTTTAATTTTAAAAAGTTCTTAGAAAAAAGAAATAACATAAATATTCCGTGATTGTTTTTAATTGTTAATCCTTTGTGGAAAATGGGCAAGTGGTATAAGAATATCCCTGTCGGAAAAAATATAATCACTCGGTGGACCTCAACGGAAGCAAAAAAGTCAGGTTTAGCGACTGAAAAGGTTAAAATCACCAACCATTCACTGCGTGCAACAGCTGTTTCGAAATTAATAAAGCAAGGGGTTGAAGAAAATACGCTAATAAAAATTACTGGACATTCCAACCCAAAATCCATAAAGCCGTATCTTCAACTAGACGAGGAACACCACTCTAATATAGTAGAAAAAATTAGGGAAGACAATGATAAGGCTAATCATAACATAACCCAGAAACTAATATCTGTATGCCAGGTTCTACAAGTTCTAATTCAATGGCAAACTCACATACATTAACAAGTAATGCAGCAGACTCCAAAAATAGTAATTTTTACAATAATTGTGCTTTCCACTGCAATTCATGCAATTTTTAATTTGTTTATTTTCATATAATTAAATATAACGTTTAAATAAAAATATTAAATTTTGTGCTTTCATTTCACGTACTCGAGAAATATTCTACCGAATTACATTCGTGCATCAAAATAAACCTGATAATTTTTCATTCAAGCATGTTGTCAGTAAAAAACTGGATTCGGTTATTTTCATATTTTGTTTAAAGAGCCCTCCACCTTCGGTGTCGGGCTCTTTTGCCAAAATATGAAAATAAACTCATCCAGTTTTTAGACAACATGCTTTTATAAAAAATTATCGGTAATTTTGATGCACTTATGTAATTACTTACGAATATTTCCAACTTCAAGTCAGGTAGTTTAGTTTTATTTTTAATACACTGTACTGATTCAGCAGTTGGTTCCTTGTGAAACATTTTTAATATATATATTTTATAGTAAAACACTTATAGCTTTTTAATGTTTCATTTAATATAGAATTGCTCTACATATGTTTCGCCTTTCTAGAGGAGATAGGTCCGGGGTCTATAAAATTAATTGTTCTGATTGTGATGCAGTTTATATAGGTCAAAGTGGTAGGAGCATTAAAACACGACTTAAAGAACATAGTACATCAATTATAAAAAATGATAAATGCACAGGGATGTCCACTCATTGCATAGAGAACAACCATTTTATAGACCCAAAAAGTTTACAATTGATCCATGCTGAAAATAAAGGTAAAAGATTGGACCTTTTAGAACAATTAGAAATAAAGAAATCCTTACATAATAATAAAACCCTGACCACTAATGAACAACAAATGTTCCAAAATACCACAATTCTAGATAGGTGTATTTTGTCGACTAACCCCGGAATTCCCAATGATAGGCCCAATAAACAATAAGAATAGCTCCCAGGTAACTTAAATTATTCTTTTCAATATTTTACAATAGTGGTAGAAAAATATAAATTTGTAAATTTAGAATTTAACATTAGTATCATAAGTACTCTTGAAAAAGCCCTAGAAAGGCGAAACATATGTAGAGCAATTCTATATTAAATGAAACATTAAAAAGCTATGTGTTTTACTATAAAATAGGTATATATTTTATTTTGAACGTGTTATCCAAAGCTTGTGTGTATCCTATAAAAATAATACAAAAATGGCGAATAATAGTGAATCAACAATCTATAGGCTTCTTAGGGAAAGAAAAGCTGGAACTGTAGCCCCTCCTAAACAGTCGCCAGGAAGGACACCTATACAAATTGATAAGGATGTGAAAAGTATAATAAGAAGAAAAGTGCATAATTTTTATTTCAATAGAGAGATCCCAACATTATATGAAATGTTAAATGCTGTAAAAGACGACGAGACTTTACCTCGGACTTTACCCAACGTAGGAAGAAAAAAATTGTGGCAAATTTTACATCAATTAAATTTTTCTTGGGAAAAACACAACCGAAAGTCAATGTTATTGGATGGAGAAGTTATAGTTATAGTTAGTTAAATATACAAAACTTTTTTGCACACCTACAAAACTACATACGAATAAATATAAATTATAAATAAATATTACATATAGAAACCAAAAATAAAATGAAAATAAGAAAGTACCATAATATTACAATTATTTAAGAGGACAGGTAACTCCATTACAAAAACGGGTTAAAACGGTCGAATTTTTTGGCAGACCTGTTCTCTTAAAACGATACACTATTTCACTATCACCTGGTTTTGTTAATGTATAGTATCGGCGAGGACTAAATCAGATAAAGTTTTTACTATGTAAATATGAATATTTCATAAATAAAAAAATTGTGGCAAATTTTACATCAATTAAATTTTTCTTGGGAAAAACACAACCGAAAGTCAATGTTATTGGATGGAGAAGTTATAGTTATAGTTAGTTAAATATACAAATCTTTTTTGCACACCTACAAAACTACATACGAATAAATATAAATTATAAATAAATATTACATATAGAAACCAAAAATAAAATGAAAATAAGAAAGTACCATAATATTACAATTATTTAAGAGGACAGGTAACTCCATTACAAAAACGGGTTAAAACGGTCGAATTTTTTGGCAGACCTGTTCTCTTAAAACGATACACTATTTCACCATCACCTGGTTTTGTTAATGTATAGTATCGGCGAGGACTAAATCAGATAAAGTTTTTACTATGTAAATATGAATATTTCATAAATAAAAAAATTGTGGCAAATTTTACATCAATTAAATTTTTCTTGGGAAAAACACAACCGAAAGTCAATGTTATTGGATGGAGAAGTTATAGTTATAGTTAGTTAAATATACAAATCTTTTTTGCACACCTACAAAACTACATACGAATAAATATAAATTATAAATAAATATTACATATAGAAACCAAAAATAAAATGAAAATAAGAAAGTACCATAATATTACAATTATTTAAGAGGACAGGTAACTCCATTACAAAAACGGGTTAAAACGGTCGAATTTTTTGGCAGACCTGTTCTCTTAAAACGATACACTATTTCACCATCACCTGGTTTTGTTAATGTATAGTATCGGCGAGGACTAAATCAGATAAAGTTTTTACTATGTAAATATGAATATTTCATAAATAAAAAAATTGTGGCAAATTTTACATCAATTAAATTTTTCTTGGGAAAAACACAACCGAAAGTCAATGTTATTGGATGGAGAAGTTATAGTGATAGTTAGTTAAATATACAAATCTTTTTTGCACACCTACAAAACTACATACGAATAAATATAAATTATAAATAAATATTACATATAGAAACCAAAAATAAAATGAAAATAAGAAAGTACCATAATATTACAATTATTTAAGAGGACAGGTAACTCCATTACAAAAACGGGTTAAAACGGTCGAATTTTTTGGCAGACCTGTTCTCTTAAAACGATACACTATTTCACTATCACCTGGTTTTGTTAATGTATAGTATCGGCGAGGACTAAATCAGATAAAGTTTTTACTATGTAAATATGAATATTTCATAAATAAAAAAATTGTGTGTGCTTAAGACGACACGACAAAAGTGAAAACTTCAACAAGGTGAAGTTGATTTTTTTGGGAAGATAATAAAAATTGAAGATAGGGACATGTAAGCCGTTTTGCTCTAAGACGTACTGTTAGAAAGTTATAAGCTGTCAAAGTTCAAAAATGTCACTTTTCGAGAGTCAATATCTCGGAAACTATGAAGTATAGACTAATAATGCATTTAATAAAAAATAATTATAATTTTATGTGGAATTTAAAAATGTAAAAATATACAGGGTGTTCCATTTAAAAAAATATAACTATCATTCTCCACAACTTTGTGGGCGACCCTGTATATTTCAATTTATCACCGATATGTAGATTTTTAACAGCCCTACATTTTTTATATAAGACGTTTTTTGATAACCCCTGTATATTTTGAAATAATCGACCGTTCTGGTAATTTTTCCTAACCCTGTATAACGTTCATTCGGGTCAGTTCGGATTGAATATAGGAGTCGAATTCGAGCGTAACACAGCCGAGCGTTACGCGTGACGGCTCAGTTTAATTCAGTGCCCACAAAAAGTGCTAAACGCGCCTAAAGAAGTTTTCACTTCAAAAACCTAAACGATCGCCACTGTCCGAAGATTTATTCTATATCATGCCCTATTGTTACAATTTTACGACCCTATTGTGAAAGGTCTAATTAGGGGTGTGCCAATCTATACTGTGTTTAAACTACCTGTATTGTTATTAAAAATATATACTTTCAGGCGAAAAATAATATGTTCACCCGGTAAGCTAAAACTAAGAGTAAAGGTCCTGTAATCTCAATGCAACTGCTTAGAGCAAAATAATGATGTAGGTACGCGATGGTAGAGAGTACCAGAAAATAATGCAGATTTAGAACCTTTACTCCATGTAGAAGAAGAAAACAATGGAATTAGCAGCAGGCTTGTTGGCAAAACTGTAGAAAAGCATCACAGCAGTGCGCAAAATACATAAGTATAAATGTTATCCGTATAAATATCAAAAACTTGAGGGAAGGTGATGAAACGACAATGGAAAGGGTAAATAACGATAGGTTGTCATTCTCACTCAAAGTTTGTTTTACCGACGAATGTAGAAAATATTGAAATTAAATTTAAAACAAGTTTAATCAAGCAAGTAAACATAAAGACACCTGCTGGAGCAATAAGCTGTATGCAGGCTGATGGAACGGTTCATCTCGAAGAAACAATCAACTGGAATGCTACTCCTAAAGCGTATTCAGTTGAAAACGAGTGACTGGCTTAACAGGCCATTGTCACTTTCAACGAATGGGAATACTATTATACAAAACCCTTGGAAATGGATTCAATTAAACTGGAAGCATACTTACTGCGTTGCCATTTGAGGTGGGATGCCTGTACTCGGGGCTGTGACTCTGCTGTACGAGCTGTCCATCGTTCTGATGAGCAACTTGGGCGGCTGCATACGCGGCGGCCACCATTTGCAGATCTGCGTGGACATTCCGTTTACTGTGACTAATACCGTGTTGACCTCCTAAATAGTGACAAAGAATCGGTTGTTAGTTGCTTGTAAAGTCAAATTAATGTGAGAACTCGCCGCATCACCTGTCATTATTGGCATCCTGTTGAAGTCTGGTATATTTTAGGATAAGCGGGTGGACAGACAGACAGAACCATACTAAGTTGTTTTACCTTCGCTTTCGCCATCTGTTAAATTTTGTAAGAGAGTCTTAATATTTTGTAAAGATATAGCGTACGTACTTATTTTATTATTTATAAAAAATATTGACAGACCCGTAGCTACCCAAGGGGCTATACAGCAACAGGAGATAGAGAAATTTGACCACAAATTTGATTTTATGCTTTTAATAAATCATCAATTTAAATTTTTGCTAACTTGAAACTGTAGCTAATTGCTATTGCGTATTCCAATAATACTTTTATACAGGGTGATGCTTCGGCTGGAGCAACATAGGAACTCACATACAAAACTTTGGCAGAAAAGAAGAGAAAGAAAAAAATTTAACCTTTTTTTCTCTCAATACATATCATCTTTTATTTAGCACATAGTTTTGTTTAAGTTTAAATTTGCTCTACGCAAACAAGACAATAATCCAGGCGTCTTAAAATTTTTGGAGAAAAAAAAAATTGTCGTACCTCTTGGACTAGCCGGACAACTATTAGCCGCGCTAATAGTTCCCGTAGGAGACGGGAACGGACTTCCGAATTCACCCTCCGGGATGTTGATGCGCAGCGGGTGCAGCGCGGGCGTACCTCCGCCTGCGCGTTCCCGTATGCGCACTGGCGATACTTCTCTGATGTTGGGCGCGATTGAATCCAATCCATCGTCGACCAGCGACTGGAACGAGAGGCGAATGTTGGTGCTTGGAAAGCGAAATGTGCATCTGCAAAAGAAGAAAACATATAATTAGATACCAAAAAACATATAGGGGAGTCGGGTAGCCCGGGGCATCAGGTAGCATGAAACGGTTATCAAGGTCAATCTTGTATAAAATACCTATAAATGGCTTGAATTTGCATTCAAGCTGTAAAAGAGGGCAAGTCAATACCTTCGTACCTCCGAATTTCTAATTGGAGGACCCGCTAGCCCGTTATCCCTTGTTCTACGCCGGTTCCCTCCGACAATCCACATTCTTACATCGCATATGTGCACCCAACACGATTTTACACATATAGGTATGCATTTACGGTTTGTTATTAGCAGCGTTGCCAGATGTAACAAAAATATCGAATGGTAACATACTTTTTCTAAAAAAAAAACAACAGAAGAACAATATTGTGTACCATATTTAATATTTTAATGAATTTAAAAATTTTTTTCCAAAAACTTTATAATTCTTGTACTTCTTATTGTAGACAATTCGCGTTGGATTTTGTAGAAGGCTATTTAAAAACAAGAACTAAATATTTTAAGGTGTATTGCTTTTCATGAGGACCTCTATTGGATGTACGACTGACTAGTATCAGTAATATTTATTATTATAAATTATTGACCAAGTTTGGGTGTAGTCGTAAAAAATTTGGCCGACTTTTTGTGAAAACCAAGTTAAAGTCATGCGTCGCCACTGGTACGCTGCCTAGTCAAATTAATTATGCAGATAAGATAAAATGAAATTCCATGAGAACTTGTCCCCTCTTATACGCCACCCATGTAAACTATCCTAATCAATAATCTTAATCACAATAAAAACATTGGTTTCTGCTTTGGGTTTTTATCTTATCGACTTGTCATAGTTATTTTGCTTATTGATTGTAGTTAAGTCAAAATTGTGGGAAATCTGACGTGTAGATGTGTCAACAGTTTTATTTACAAATATAATTTTGGCCCGGCGTTTATTTAGGTTAAATATCAATGAGGAAACAAGCTGTTAACACGACGACCCACATTTTTACATCCTATATAATATATTTCTTACAAAAAATATTTATGAACCCGTAATTACTAAAGGATTTTTAATTCAGTCCATCAAAGTATTTAGATCTTATAGGCTACCGGTGTTAAGAGCAAACACTAGTGACTCAGGCGCCATTTAGTTTTTTGATCAATATTTCGTTACTTTTTCGTTTTATCCAAAAATAAGCCAAATACAATTACTTAGGTACCTATAGTTTTAGGTTAATAAAAGGTTGGATTTAAAAAATTTTAAAAAATATGCGTAATTTGACAAAATTTCCTTATTCCCTCTTGAACTCCAATCACAAATTTTCTCAAATTAAATAATACCATGGAAACACAAACTCAAAAGTGCCAGTGTCAAACGCGTAGTGTTTGTGTATTTGTATTGAGATGGATGAAAACTACTTGAACATCTCCAGAAATTGTACAACTACCGTGCGAGCAAAAATTATTTGCATCAAAGAGGACCTTGCATCTAAGGACGTAATGCTTAGTCGTAGAGCTTAATACCTGTTGGGTGTCAGTAACTACCTGAATTAACACTCAATCAGTTATTCCGTCATCTTTGACAGTCGTTACAAGTAATTTGATTCATCGCTAATTTTTCAAAATGTCTTGAACAATTCACACACTGGGCTTTACGGAACAGCACAAAACATTCATGGTTGAAGCGTGTTTTCGAAACGGGGTTAGAGTAAATGGTGAGTGGCACTATAATCCGGGTTTGTGCATGGACGATTTTCACGAACATTTTCCTAACGTTGCTTTTATTGCTGGGGATTTTTATCATTGCCTAAAAAGAACCGTGGCTGTGTTTAGGGAAACAGGTTCTATACAACACAAAAAAGGAGCAGGAAGACCATCTGTAAGAACAGAAGAACTTGTTGCAAACGTTCGTGAAATAATGCAAAATACGCCGACAAATTGTATAAGACGCCTGTCCCAAGAAGTGGGAAGATCTTATGGAACATGAAGGACTATTCTTAAGAAGCAGCTAAACTTATTTCCTTATAAAGTGCAAGTATTCTAAGAAATACAAGCCGCAGATTTTGAAAGACGCGGGAATTACTCTCAATGGTTTACCCAAAATTTATTGGAAAGAATTGATTTATTAGACCTGACACATCTGATTAGATCACCTTGTTTAACGGTTATGGATTACTTCGTTTTTCCTCATTGAAAGAACACTATTTTTAAAACACCAGTTGCAAATTTAGAATAATTACAAGAAAGGATTATCAAGGAATGTGGTAACATTTCTCCAGAGATGCTGGTCAACAGTTTCAAAAATATGAAGAGACATGTGAATTTATGCTTGGAGCATGGCCGTGGCCAATTTCAGCAATTCATGTAATTATTTTTCTTTTCCTTTCTGTATATTCTTACTTTGTTAATTTCGTAAACAACAAAAATAAATTTGTATTTGTCTATTTATTTTATTACTCATTAGTTTGGCATATCATATCATAATATGAATTTGACAAAGTTTTAACCTAGATTTGGTTAGATATATCGTCCCCATATCATTGTAATCTAAACCAAACCCTACGTTTTTTAATCCAAGGCCAAGCCCTCTTTGATGCAAATAATTTTTGCTCGCACGGTACTCGAACATCTCCAGAAATTGTACAACTAGCTGCAGCAACACCATCTACCTTAATACCGGAAACATCGAAATTCATTTATAATAAAACGTATGTAACCTTCTACGAATAGCGTGTTCGAAAAACGCAAACCTATTTTCCGAATATATTCTGCTGGCCTATTTCGCTGAATTAAGTGCAAAATACAAACCATCTTCATTCAGTAATTTCGTCTGTGTTGAGAATAAACCATGAAGTCGATCTGGAAAAATATGGCAAACTAAGAGCGTTTTTAAAAGAAAATCTGAAGGATTTGAAGCAAAGAAGTCTTCCACTCTGACCCCGGAACAAATTACGAAATTTATTGACAAAGCCCTGATGAAATTTTTCTTTTGTGCGAGGTAAATATACATATTTAATCTGATCTATTCTCATAAACTCATATTCTTATTTGCTTCAGGTTATATTAATTATTGGACTTATGGGCGCATGCCGCTCAAACGAGCTTTATCAAATGAATATAGAAGACGTGAAGGATTTCCAAATAAAATTATTAATAACAATAGAACAATACCCAAGACTAAGACCAAAATTATACGAAAATCCACTATAAACATTTACAATATTGTAAAGAAGTACATCGATCTCCATCTGTCACATGTAAAAATCAATGCATTCTATCGAAATTATTAAAAATCCAACTGAACAATACAACGCTTAGGAAAAAACAAATTTGCAGATATTAATAGACAAATTGCCAAATCCTCAAAGTTATACCGGCCATTATTATCACAGATCATCTGCCACTCTGTACATTGATGGAGGAGGCGATATAGCTGGATTAAAGCATCATGGGGGCTGGAGATCTACACAGGTAGCTGAAGAATACATTGATCAGTCAATGAGAAACAAGACAACTACAGAAAATACTATTGCTAAACAGATATATAGAAATGAAGCATCTTCTTCCTTTACAGCAACCGAAATTCCAATTATTTGTATTGAAAACTCTTCCAAAATTAATGATAATTCACGACCAATTTAGTTTATTAATTGTACTATTAATAATTTTAATGTCATTGATAAATAAAGTTGTTAAAAATCTCAAATTAATAAATTAGTCGTAGATAGAGTATACTACTTGCAATAATGACTATTATTCCATCAGAATGTTACTCCCTGAGCTGAGAATATAAATAAAAATATTACAACTCAGACTGGTCACCTTCTTTCAATATAAAACGCCATTGATCTAAGTTTATTTGTCTGTGCTATTAGTTAACAATAAATAAGATTTAAAACGGGACGAGGCCAGATCAATACTTAAAAACTTTCTCTTAGGTGTCTATGTTTGTTTACATTGTTTTTTTGTTGTTGTGGTACGATATAATTGGTGCAAATAAGGTATAGCGGCTTCGACTCCTATTTGTGTGCCAATCCTTTACGACATTTTTTCGTTAGGACCAACTTTTCTTTATTTTCAGCAACACCTAAACATTCGAAAATATATTTCACACAGAACATTATTTTTCTACCAGAAAACAGTAACCTCGACTAATAGTAATGGAAAATTCAGTGAAATCTGAAAACATGAACTCGGTAGGTCAAAAATAATTAATTATAGACATAATAATTAATAATAGATCAGAAAATATACTATTCTATCTACAATCATTTAATATAATAGACGCACATACTGTTGGGAGTTACCTCACGGGGAGACGACAGGTGACTTGCTTACAGGGAGAAACTTCGGAGGAAAGAGTGATGAGACATGGTGTCCCACATGGCTCCATTTTGGGACCCTTGTTCTTTCTTGTATGTAAATGACATAACATCAGTATTACAACAAAGCACTGGGACAGTCTATGCGGATGATGCTAACTTCTTGTTAAGATCAAAAAAATGTGCAGCATTGATTCAGGGAATGCAGGAATGTACCGAAAGTGTCTATGACTGGTTTACCTCAAATAAACTCAACCTCCATAGGTCCAAAATTGAAAATCTGTTATCACTCTTAGGCCAAATGACATTGACAACCCTCCTCATGTTAAATCTCTAAGAGTTGCTCTGGACTCTAAGTTAACTTTTGAAAACACATCTCTAAAAAAATTTTCAGCGATTTTTGTGCCTAGGAACCTGAATAAGACCGTTGAACATAAAGTATGCCTGACTGCGTATCATGCACTTGTGCACTCTGTTTGTATGTATGGTTTGTTGGCGTGGGGACATTCGTCTCGTACCGCAAGGATTTTTCGCCTGCAGAGGAGGGCCGTGCGGGTGCTTGCCGGGATCGGATATATGGAGGAAGCGAGACCTTTCTTTAAAAAATGTAATATTCTTACACTGCCATCACAGTACATTTATCTATCTTTAATTTACATGAACCAGAACCTGGGTAAGTATCAGATGATTGAGTCAGCGCATGAGCACAATACAAGATCCCGTAGGGATATCAGGATCGACTTTCTGAGGCTTGGGAAGCCTTGGAATGCGACATTGCACTACGCATCTGCGTTCTACAATAAATTGCCTGGCAGAGTTAGGGAGCTGCCAGTAAAACAGTTTACAGCGTTGATAAGGGAGCATAATTTATTGAGGAAAAGTTTTTATAACGTAAGTGATTTTCTGGGCTCTGTTGTGGATGAGCAGGAATTCTCTCTCTGATCTGTTTTATTTTAATCTGTCTTATATTAATGTGTTTTATCTTAATGAATTTTGTATTATTGTGTTTTATCCTAAGTAGTGTTTTTATATTAATTGTGATTTTAAATGATAAACTTCTTGTTGGGAAGGATCTGCCTAAATGATGTTTAAATTTTATTTATTGAGACAATATTGTTACTACTTTTTATAGTCACCATTTTCTTATTTTTGGTCTCTCTTGATTGTAATGTTATATGACGATTGTAAGACTTTGTTTGTTTATACATGAATAAAAATGCTGATTACCATTTTAAGTTATAGTCTTAAAAAATATATATTGATACCTACAGTGCGTCCCAAATTAGAGATATGACGATATCGATATTTTTTTTAAATGGCAACCTTAATTTTAGGATTTACTGAATTTATTCCAACTTACACTGTATGTATACATACTCCTTATTAGATAAGTAAAAAGTGGTGTTTATTTCTCCTTTAAAACTGCCTTCAACCAGCACCTTTTTTGGATGTTTTATCAATTTTTTTTTAAACACTGCAAACAGTTTAGAGCAGGTAATTCTGGTTTTTTAAATAACATCAGTCTCTTAAAACTTTTATTGTTATGGGGAAGAAAGAAAAAACCTAAAGTCTTCCTCCACAAAATTTAATAGAATAAAAATTCTCTAGGGGTCTCTACATGTTTCGAACGTAGAAACGTTCATCATCAGGAGACAGAAGATTTATTTAGTGTTGATGGTTTTAGCAGAAGAGAAAATGATGTAGAACCTTAATGGGATTAAAAATTGATGTGTAGAAGAGACATAATATGAAGAAAATTGATAAAGCTTAAACCATACTGAGTATGTTAAAAAAAATTATTAAAGAGGGGTCTAACCCAACCAAATAAACTGGGGAAGAAGAAAACCCTTCCTAAAAAGAAGGTGTCGAAGATTATTTAATTTTTTTTTACGTTCGAAACATGTAGAGCCCTAGAGAATTTTTATTCTATTAAATTTTGTGGAGGAAGACTAGGTTTTTCTTCCTTTCAACTCCACTTTAAGCATCGACTATTTCTTCAAATATTTTTATATTATGTAGCTAGGAAATTCGTGAATAAATTGTTCCTTGTTGCTCGTAAATTAAATTCAAGACCGCCCTTCTTTTTCCTATATACAGTGTGTGTATAAAGTCTGGAAACGGCTTAATAACATCACAATTTACTGGCCGATTTAAACCAAATTTGGTACAGTTGTGTAAGAGGATCTAACGCACCGAATGACGATATTGGCGTTGCTGCCAGCTTTTTACTTTGTCTGGAATTCGAACGAATTTTATATTTTTAAATATAACACCCAGTATATTTTTACATTTTTAAATTCCACATAAAATTATAATTATTTTTTATTAAATGCATTATTAGGCTATACTTCCTAGTTTCCGAGATATTGACTCTCGAAAAGTGACATTTTTGAACTTTGACAGCTTATAACTTTCTAACAGTACGTCTTAGAGCAAAACGGCTTACATGTCCCTATCTTCAATTTTTATTATCTTCCCAAAAAATCAACTTCCAGTTAAACCGGAACAACTATATTTCCTGCTTTCGAGTTACATCCGGTTTAACCGGAAGTTGATTTTTTTGGGAAGATAATAAAAATTGAAGATAGGGACATGTAAGCCGTTTTGCTCTAAGACGTACTGTTAGAAAGTTATAAGCTGTCAAAGTTCAAAAATGTCACTTTTCGAGAGTCAATATCTCGGAAACTATGAAGTATAGACTAATAATGCATTTAATAAAAAATAATTATAATTTTATGTGGAATTTAAAAATGTAAAAATATACTGGGTGTTATATTTAAAAATATAAAATTCGTTCGAATTCCAGACAAACTAAAAAGCTGGCAACAACGCCAATATCGTCATTCGGTGCGTTAGATCCTCTTACACAACTGTACCAAATTTGGTTTAAATCGGCCAGTAAATTGTGATGTTATTAAGCCGTTTCCAGACTTTATACACACACTGTATTTTACTCCCCCTGGTAAGATCGATCCCACCGAAACCGTGCCATGCACGCCGGCTCCTACTTTCCGCGCTCCCCCGTATGCTTTGTTGCCAAGCAGGATAGACGGAAGGACGGGCCGCCAACGGTATTTTTGGCCAAAATTGATTATCCTGGCAAAGACCTTGAACCTACAGCGAAAGTTCACCAGCCGTAGCCTGAATTTCCAGGGTTCTCGTAAATTCTCTTCTGCCTTCTTCCGGCGACACGTGCGTTTTTGTTGGTATCGATCTTCTTTTTTTTATATCGGGAAGTGTAATCGGGCAAAACGGGCCTGAAATTTGCCTAATCAGGCGGTTATTGATATTACGTACGAATACTGATCTTTTTGACAAAATAATAGAGTATTAAGATAGAACTAAAAGACCATCTTAACAGTATACAGGGTGTTACCAATTCAATAAATTGGCATCGTCATCTCCAAAACTATAAGAAATAAGAGAGTTGATTATGGAGGCAAAGTTGCACATTTTAATGCTGAATAATTTGTTAAAAAGAAATTAACAAAATTTTCATGGATTCCGGAGATATCCGAAAATATCTGAAAAAATCTTTTTTTTTCACGACAAAGTACTGATTATTTTAAAAAACTAGGAGCACTTACTTAAGGCACTTTTTTATGCTCATCAAGGAAATAGTTTTATTATTCAGATACGACATTTCGTTTTTTAGATACCCACATGACCTGAATTTCTTAAAAAAATTTTGATTAGCTTTTCACTTCCCAAAACTAATGATGCATCTCACTTATCACTAAATTGTAATAAGAGCACTTTCTTAAGACGAAGTAACCCCTTTACCACAATGAAAATTGCCGAACGTTTTGCTGGTCAAACGAAAAGAAAAAATAAAAATTGGTATTTAGAAAATAAATTCTACTTTAAATACCCCATCCAGAAAAGTAAATGACGATCGAAAATATTCCCAAATTTTTTTTTATTTTTAGTAATTTTGTAATATTTTAAACAATTCTTTATTGGTCAAAAGCAAAATGACTTTCCCGGGTGTAGAATGTTGTACCAAACAACTTTTCTTAAAGCCATTTTTCAATATCGGCCTTACTTTTTTCTCGAAAACTTTTGGCGCGTAAAGTGAATTTAAGCGTGTAAAGTGGGTTTACGCGCCCAAAGTTTTTGAGAAAAAAGTAAGGCCGATATTGAAAAATGGCTTTAAGAAAAATTGTTTGGTACAACATTCTACACCCGGGAAAGTCATTTTGCTTTTGACCAATAAAGAATTGTTTAAGATATTACAAAATTACTAAAAATAAAAAAAATTTCAAAAAAAAATTTTGGGAATATTTTCGATCGTCATTTACTTTTCTGGATGGGGTATTTAAAGTAGAATTTATTTTCTAAATATCAATTTTTATTTTTTCTTTTCGTTTGACCAGCAAAACGTTCGGCAATTTTCATTGTGGTAAAGGGGGTTACTGCTCTTAAGACAGTTTTTATGCTTAGAAAAATTTTCTTTAATTATACCTAGGTACTTCCAATTTAAAACTAATATTACCAATATTATGGACCTTGTTGAGACCTGACATTCAAAATTTTTCAAAAAAGGTATATTAGAGTGGGATTTAAATTGTTTATGTTGATAATATTTAAAACACGAAACATAGAGAGCATAAAAAAATTTTCGAAAGTGTTGACCAGCATCTCTGCAGAAATGTTACCACATTCTTGGATAATCCTTTCTTGTAATTTTTCTAAATTTGCAACTGGTGTTTTAAAAATAGTGTTCTTTAAATTAGGAAAAACGAAGTAATCCATAACCGTTAAACAAGGTGATCTAGGTGGGAATTCAATGTCTGATCGAAAACTGATCAATCTGTCGTCGAAAAAATTGCGTAAGTAGTTAATAGTTTCGGCGGCTGTATGGGCGGTTGCACCGTCCTGATGAAAATATCAAAAACGTAGTTCGTCGTCAAGTAATTGCTCCACAAATGGATTGAAAATATTGTCTCTATACCGCTGTGCTGTAACTGTGTCATGGAAAAAAATAGGACCAACAATTCTTCTTCGGGAAACAGCTAACCAGACACCAATTTTTTGAGGGTGCAATGTGGACTCTACAAAAAAAATGGAGATTTTCACTACTCCACATGCGTGTATTCTGAGAATTCACATAACCGGAGAGGTGGAACCAGGCTTCATCCGAAAAAAATGTCAGGTCTAGTAAATAATTTCTTTCAAAATAAATTTTGGGTAAATCATTGAGAGTAATTCCTGCGTCTTTCAAAATCTGCGGCTTGTATTTCTTGGAATACTTGCACTTTATAAGGAAATAAATTTAGCTGCTTCTTAAGAATAGTCCTGCATGTTCCATAAGATGTTCCCACTTCTTGGGACAGGCGTCTTATACAATTTGTTGGCGTATTTTGCATTATTTCACGAACGTTTGCAACAAGTTCTTCTGTTCTTACAGATGGTCTTCCTGCTCCTTTTTGTGTTGTATAGAACCTGTTTCCCTAAACACAGCCACGGTTCTTTTCAGGCAATGATAAAAATCCCTATTAATAAAAGCAACGTTAGGAAAATGTTCCATGCACAAACCCGGATTGTATTGCCACTCACCATTTACTCTAACCCCGTTTCGAAAATACCCTTTAACCATGAATATTTTATGCTGTTTCGTAAAGCCCATTGTGTGAATTGTTCAAGAAATTGGAAAAATTAGCGATGAATCAAATTACTTGTAACGACTGTCAAAGATGACGGAATAACTGTTTGATTGTTAATTCAGGTAGTTACTGACACCCAACAGGTATTAAGCTCTACGGCTAAGCATTACGTCCTTAGATGCAAGGCCCTCTTTAATGCAAATAATTTTTGCTCGCACGGTATAAACAATGTATTATGTTTGTATTTGAGTCTAAGATACAGAATTCTGACAGGGTTTTCTTTCATTTAGGCTCAAATTTTAAAACAATTAAAATACAAGGAACGCTACGTTAAAATTACATTACAACTGGATTGTTATTACACAACGGTCTGGTAACATTGCGAAAATGATTATTATATTTAGACATCCATACACGAGAAGTAAAACACTGTGCGTCGAGTTTAAATACATTTTTAACAAGTTGTTATTTACAACGAGCTGCATGCGTTTTGATTACCACTGATTAATTATTATTAAACTCGTATATAAATATTGTTGTTGATAATAATCGAACTGGAATTTTACTTAAGTTATTTACGTACTGAAAAATTAAAAAAATTATTATAGCACTCGTTTTAGTTAAAATAATATAACATTGTAAAATAATTTGACCTCAAACCGATGCGGAAATTCGAATAATAAAAAATACAAAACAAAATATTGCTTGGTAGGTACAAGCAATTATCTGGTACATATCGTCGCTGAAAAGTCAAAATCTGTTAAGTGGATTTTATGAAATTTTTCAGGAGACACAAAAATTGTATATCTTCTAGCTCCTGAAACATACTTCATTTTGTTTTTTAAAATTAGTAAGAGTTTAATATGTAAGTTTGTTTCAAATTAAAGTTTATATCTCAAAAGCCCCTGTTATTTTTAATTTAAAAAATAATCCGTTATTCTCCACATAGCAGATTTTAAATGTTATATTTACCACAATAGCAGAAATATTTTAGAATAAATTTCCGTATTCATGACTTAATAATAATAAGTGTTTTATTAGGAAATACAAAAAAAAAAGTAATTTTAACAACTTACTTAACTTAACTTAAAATGTATCTATTCGTGTAATAAAGAATCATAAAATGGGTGGTTCTCGATGGGCATTACAGATTTAAGTTCTTGTAGAGCATTAAATTTGTCCTTTTTCAGTTTTCTAGGTGCCTTGTACAGTGGTTTTAATGTAGCTGTAGGTTTACTGGGTCGTCTTTGTGGGAGATCGGTCCAATCATCTACATGTCTTAGTTTGTATTTAACTTCACCAGAAGGTAAATACTGTAAAGCTCTTATGTCTGACACTGTTGGATCACCAACCTTTCGTCCCGGACGAATTGAAATATAATTATTTGGTTGACTTTCATAATCTTGAAAAAAAGAATGATCCACTTGAAAAACTGTATATGGGGTTTTTGGTCGAGCTGCTCTCATTCTACTTACGTAGTCCCCAGGGCTATATATATGGGAGGTATAAATAAATTCTCCAGTGTGGAGTGCACACTGTCTGCCTCCATCATGGTATGTCCCTTTTCCAATATAAGTTGTCGGATAATAATATTTTTCTTTACAGCCAAATTGGATAGTTGGCTTGTAAGTACTCGATTTCTGTTTTGGTAGTTACATCCATCAGAGATGAGAACTATTTCTTCATACTTGTCACACATTCTTTTAATAAAGTCGGACACGCATGAAACAAAATCATTCGACGTAACTGCTCCTTCTCCCTCATGCCATACATACAGAAACACCATTATTTAGGCAGTAGATAGTAAAATCATGCAGCTGCAATTTTTGACTATAATAAATTTTTGAAACCAAAAGCTTAGGGCATAGTAGAACACTTTGGAGATCCATAGTTATGACGAGCTTTTTGTCACTAACTTCACTTTTTTCTTTTGTTTTTGCTTCTCTGGCTTCTTCTTTTTTTTCTGTGATCTTCATATTCCTTTTGGGAAACATTGCTAATCTTATACTGATAACACGTATCACATTGATCCTTTCTGGGTCTGTGAATAGATATTTTTTGTTCAGCCGCAATTTTGGAAAAAGTAACTCGACATGCTGCATGGTGTTTATTGTTATCCTTGCACCATTGTTCGTAGACAGAGTGCATGTGGGTTTTTGATTGAAAAGTAGATTCTACATAAATTCTCGAAGAACTACTTCTGCAGTAATGGCTAGGGACTTTAGGAATAACCGCTAACCATTCAATAACTGAGTCACGCATTTGTTTATTCTTTTCAATTTTTTTTGATATAGGTTTATCTTCAGGAACGTCTTCTGTGTTATTACCAAGACCTCTGTCTTTAACCATCTATTAAATGTGTCTCTTCCTAATGCGAGCGTATTTAGAAAAAATGTTCTACATACTCGAATCTTGATTCCTTGTTTATCATGGAAGTAGCAATCAAAAGAATAACTTTTTCTGGATTTCTCCGTTCTTGATCTTCTTTTGTAAAGTTTACGCTTGTCGATTAATCCAAAAACGTATGCTCGTTTCGAATCCCACGATGTTAAAGACCAAAATTCTTGAAATTTAATTTTGCGTAAATCCTCATCAATGTTGGCGCAAAGAAAAGTACGGCTGCTATCATTTTTGGGATTTATTTTAGTCTTGGGGCGTTTTGGAGTAGTCGATTTATGATTGCAACGATTTTCCATCTTTCTGGCAGGTCTCAATTGTTCTTCATATTTTCCACTTTCTTTGCAAACGGCACCTTTGTATTCTTGCCCGCTTAATCTTAAATCAATGTTGTTTTGGCGTTTATTGCTTTGTTCGAACGTCTTTCGTCTTTTTCTTGTCTTGTTTATTCCAATATCATCTTCTAATTCCATGTCTGATTCTTTTTCGCTTGTATCACTTTTCATTTCATTTCTTATATCATCCAAAAATCGTGGTTTTCTTCTACCCCTGTACAGTCTTCTTGTTCAGTTGTCATTGGTAACACTTCTCACATTCAACTTCTATAATTTCAATATCTTGTAGAATTATATTATCCCTTTCCAACTGTGAAGAATTAATGTCCACGCCATCTAAATTATAGTTTGTATTGAAAGGGTTAATAGTCAAATCTTATTCAAGCAAAATAGTGTGTTTAAGTGCCTCACTAAGCGTCTCATTATGGTTTGCGAAACAACTATTATTTGATATTAAGGAAGACTTGGTCGCTTCCTGCAATTGAAACTGTGGACTCTCTTGCTTATCTTTAGAAATTTCTGTAACAAAAAAGATTTATTCAGAATACTGAGAACAACAGTGATTAGAAAAACTTCTTTCATACAGAGCATTTTTCCGAACATTCATAATAATGTTTCGATTATTTTATTTTTTTCTTATTCTTGATTCAGATGTTAAAATTACCCTGTGGTGCAACTCAATAATTTCGCCTAAATAGGGACCGCATTACTCCTGGGCAAGAAGAAAACTAACAAAAACGGTCCCTTCTACTTTCATCCCGGAATCTGGGCACCGTTCACCCTTTCTAGGACCGACCCCGACTGCTGCTATTGCTCTTCTAATAACTCCTAGTTTAGATACCTACTTTGCCTTTTTTCACATTATTGTACTATAATAATAATTATTGTTCAAACTTACCAGCCTGGCTACCAGCATTGCATGAAGAAACCATAAATTGGCTTCTTGACAGGCCATTGAATCGTTTCATTTTCTGATATATATTTGCCTAAAAAAGAAACGTGAAATATTAATAGGATAAATTATATCTTTATCATTCTCAAAACTCCTTTTAGCTTAATTTTTGATGTATTTTAACACGATAACACGTCCATTTTTATGCAACTGTTAGGATAGAAAAGGCGGTATAATGATTAGATAATAACTAAGGTTAGATTTTACACAATGGGCAAATTTTAACTATTATTTAAACTTTAAACTTACCTTAAAGTTTTGTCTTAAAATAACTAAAATAAGGCACAAATAATTAGTTTTTTTTTTATTGTTTTAGCACAAATTTATCAAAAATGTTTCATTAAAAACGCGGAGAAAACCACCGGCTATTCAATAACTTTGAACTTTGACAAGTACAATGACAAAGTGAAAACCAAATCTGTTATGTAAGCGAAAAGTCCCCACATAGCCGATTTTGATAACATGTGCTTGAAAGCAAAAGCTGTTGTGTAAGCGACAACCACATATAGCAGATTTTGGTAACAAGCGCGCACATAGCAGAATTTTATTTCTTGAATAGTTTAATGATGGATATTTTTCCCGCATAACCGACTCTACAGAAACGGGCGGAGTACCATTATCTATTAGGCAACCCAAAAAACACAAAATTGAATAAACCTCCACATAGCAGATTTAGACTTTTCAGTGACGATATATATTCCACATGTCATTCACAATTATGGCAGTATATCGAGCGATAACAAAAATCTTAGATTCAATAAATGAGGGAAACAGTACAATGAGCCTAATGAATAAAAATTAAGCAATTACTTTTTAGTAAAAGCAATTGCTTGACTAGCAAATGTTATAAGTAAAAGCAATTGCTAGATCTGGATATGAATAAAATTTTGAAGCAATTGCCGTTTTTCTTACACCTCTGTAGCAAATGCTTATTTAACACAAGTTCAGACGTGGCTTATCCACTTGTTCAGATTATAGATTGCATTATCAGTTTGGTGCAAAAGAGTTGACGTAAATACAACAACGTTGGTCTATGTATTTAGTACAATAGTAAGCTGTTACGTTTTTGTGGAAAAAAGGAAACTTATATTTGTGATATGGCAGATTTCAGTGAAAATGAGGAAAGTGATATAGTAGTGATGAAGAAATTAAAGACAAGCAATGGATATTCGTTCACAAATTAAAGGAACATAAATAAATCTCTCTGACCACAACCATTTAGCTTCCACAACAGCTTCACTTGTAGGAAATTTAATAAAAATATTGACCTTCTCCAAAACTGCATCCATTACAGAAGTGTATGTCTTACAGACAGTAGTTTGGTGAACACCGAGTTCTTCACCTACAGAATTTTGAAAGCCCGGATCCGACTATTTTCGCAGAATGACTTTAATCTTATTTAAAGGCGACAGTGCACTCCCTCGCCTTTTACCAGTATCAGTCAAAAAATAATTTGCCAACCACTCAAAATTTTCGCAGTCAAATCGATATAACTTTCTGAAACTGTAGATTTTTCTTTTACGGACGTTCATATATTCAGCCATAATTGAAGACACAAATTAAGAGCAACGCACGTGTATGCCGCGGAGAACTAAAAGTTGACTGCTACCAAGCAAATGATGCGGGGCCGACCTATCTTAAAAAGTTAAAAGCAGTTGCTACACTAAAAAAAGCAATTCCTTAATTTATTCATCATATTTTAAGCAAACGATAGCAATCGCTTTTATTTTCTCAGAAAAAGCATTGACTAGAAGCAATTCCTGTACTTTTAAGCAATTGCTGGACGCAAAAGCAATTACTTTAGTTTCCATTCATTGGCTTTCAAGAAACTACTTCGATTTTATAAGAAAAAATAATTGCTACATTTTATTCATTAGGCTCAATGGCTGTATGTCTGGACCTTTCTAAGGCATTTGATAGTGTGGATCATGCTCTTCTCATTAAAAAAACTGGATAAATATGGTATTAGGGGTGCTGATGGGGATTTAATAAAATCTTATGGTTCAAGAGGATCTCGTTATATGCAGATGATACGACAATGCTTATTAGTGAAGAATACAGGGAAGACGCTGCTGATACAGTAAATGAGGCCGTTCGCACGCTTCAGGCATGGTTCTCTACCAATAACATGCTTATGAATGTTGATAAAACTCAGATAATTTGTTTTGGGGTTAGAGGGGGAGACCTGGCTGAGGCAAGTGTGGGCGGGGTCGCGATGGAAGTGGGCAAATCTATATTTTTTTTGGGAGTAAAGATCGACGAGCGTCTTGATTGAAGAGCCCATATCGATGATCTAAGCAGCAGCCTTTCTAAATATTGCTACGCTCTGAGAATTGTTAAGGAAAATGTAGGTCTCAAGGCGGCTCCTACCCTCTATCATTCGTGTGTGGGGTCCAGGATTAGGTACAGAATTATTTTCTGGGGAAACTCTGTGGATGTTGGAAGAGTGCTACGGAAGGAACTATGTTTGGACTGAGGTTTCGGGAAAGTTGTAAACCGATTTTTAATTTTATTAATATAATTTTGTGATTTGTTTTGTAATTCTAGGTCTATTAATTTCTCTTCGATGCATCGCAAACATCCATGTTTTCCGCGATAGATTTTCTGTGGATATCCCTAAACCGAAATGAATGAAACAACGTCATCATGGCCTCAGACCAATGTCGTGGCGGTCATATCTCTGGGGGCGGATCTCTTACCGCTGCGTTGTCATACTGCAGATTTTTTATAAGGTTTTACACAAAGATCAAAATTTCCCACATCATGTTACTTAATACTTTTAACTAGGGATCGACCGATACCGATATCGGTATCGGTATATCGGCCATATCGGCTTATATCGGTATCGGCCCATATACACACCACTATATCGGCCTATATCGGTATCGGCCTAAAAAAATATAAATTGCTTAATATTTCAGTTGCTAAGGATTTTTTTAAGAAAATTAAAACAGAAATACTAAATAAAAAACAAATCAAGTTTATTCTTATTCAAATTTGGCAAAAAAGTCATTAAAAATGTAGAAAAAACACACTAAGTTAAACAAATTAATATTTAAAGTTAAGTTTTGGCAAGTTGTAATGTAACAAAATTAAGCTTTCTGCTCTTTCCGGAGTTAGACGATTTCTTGCGCTTTCATAAACATTTACAGCTGAAGAAAATAGCTGTTCACTAGCAACTTGACGGCGGTGCTAAATATATTATTGCAACTTTATACATCAATGGAAAAATGTATTTTTTTTTGCGCCCACCAAGTCAAAGGATCTTCATTTCTTGATATTTTTTCTAATTTATTATACAATTCAATCTCATTATCAATTTTATTTATCATATCATCAGTACTTTTCTTATATGACACTGATTTACCTGTCGCCATACCAGTAAGTTCATCAAAAGTATTCCAAAATAAACTATGAGAAATTAAGCCCGGGACATTTTCCTGAATCGGTTGATTTACCTCGTGTGTTTTTTTAGCGATTTTCGCTAAAGGAGCATCATCGTCGCTCACTTCAGATTCTCCGGAATTATCTTCCAGCAAGTCTGAATCTTGTCCATTAATTTTTAAAAGTTCTTTTTTTAAATCTTTTTAAAACGCACGACAAAACGATCCATATTTGTCAAAAATCAGAGCAATACTATAGGTACTACGAGTAGAGTTGTTAAGAAAAGAACCGAACAGGTTCTTTAGAACAGGTTAGAGATAGCCTGTTCAGCGAACTGTTCTTTGTAAAAGAACTGAACCGCTTCTTTAGATAGACTTATGACAGATGATTGCGCTCGAGTGATGTTAAAGAGCAGCGACATTGCTGCCTGCAGGCTCTCACTGCTCCCTGTTCTCTGTTTTCTGTTCCCTGTTCACTGTTCTCTGTTCTCTGTTCACTGTTCTCTGTTCACTGTTCTCTGTTCACTGTTCACTGTTCTCTGTTCACTGTTCTCTGTTCCCTGTTCTGCTCCAAGGAAAGAACAGCCTGTTCTTTTTATTCTGAAACGACGACCCGCAAGCCATCTTCATAAATCATCACCAATCACTCATAAAAAGAACAGGCTGTTCTCAGGAAAATGCAGCGGTGTTCTTTCTGTGTTGTTAGTTTACGGAACTGGCGACCTTTTTTTTTTTTTTTTTAGAAAGTGATTAACAAAACCGGGTTTTTACTACTTTCCCGACCTTTCACTTTTTTACTTTTTTTTATCAAGTCTGTGAGTGACAATAATTTATTTATGATCAAAAGAACAGGTGAACAGGTTTACGGAACAGGTTCCCGGGTGAGAACCGAACTGTTCGAACCTGTTCAGCAATTTACCTGCTCTTTAACATCACTAACTACGAGTGTTATTAACTTACTGTTTCCAAGCGTATTCGGAAATTCTGGTATTCCCCGGCCGAGCGAACGCAGCGGAATGGATGGGCTTTGTCAAATTCGGGGATTCACCGTATTGATTTTTATTCCGCCGGGTGATTTTACAAAATATCGAATTGGCTCTGCATTTTTTTAAATCATTTTATGGTTAATCCGTGTAACGGTTACAGTATATCATTATAAATCACAAAATTTTATGGCCGATATATCGGTATCGGCCGATATCGGCTATGAGGCTTTTAACATCGTAAGTTTGGCAAACAAAGTGATGGGGCGAAATTTGTATTTTGATTTACGTCAGAATGGAATACGATTTTGTCAAAAGGTTCATTTGTTATTATTTCTTCTATAGGTACCGGATCATTGGGTATAAGAATTGCTATTGAAATAATATGCTAAGTAGCGGGAATTCGCTGATAAGACATTTTGCACGTCAGTCGTCAACCACTCTAAGTTTGGTAGGTAGCTAGTATAGCTCCGATATACCCTACATAAGTAAAATTAGGAATAAATAGGTAAATACTCGATCCGAAAACACCAACAAACACACCACGAATGGATTATACATTTGGGTATACATTATGTACATATTTGAGGTATTTTCATTCATGATTTTGTTATTTTCAAAAATAAACAGTTGATTATTGCTTATTATGATTAAACTCGTTATTTGCAAATTCATTATCAACATTAAGTAAGGCTCGAAAAATATTTGTTTACATTTTTTATTCATCAAGCTGATGCAATCACAATGGAAACAATTTCGAAGGATTTAAAAATCTTTGAAAGCCGGTTTCCAAATTCAATAATTGATAAATATTCAAATCTACTGTCCGGAATATTTGCTTGATAAAATGATAAAGCTATTTTTTTAACGACGTTTCCTCTCGCAACCAGAAATATGACCTAAGAAGACAGGCTGCGAGTGTTTGAACTGCCAACGCTAAAAGAAAGACGACTGAGGGGCGATCTAATTGAAACTTTTAAAACACTTAATGGATACTATGAACCGGATCTTACCATTTACCAACTTAATGAGAATGAAATCCTTAGAGGTCATAGTCTGAAACTATCCAAGGAAAGATGTGCGAAACTCCCGAGAAAAAACTTTATTGCAAATCGGGTTGTATACCAGTGGAATGTCCTAAGCGAGAATACAGTGACAGCACCTCCATTGACTCATTTAAGAACCACTTGGATAAGGATCTGCAGCGGATCAATACAACCAAGTACACTACCTCTAACTGACGTTGAGCAAAACTACGAGACTGAAACACAGATATTCCAGTTTAGGAAAAGCAGAGAGAAATAAAATACTCCACAGATTAATTTTGGCTATACAACAGCAGTTTCATCGGTGCAAGCCGCCTACTGCTGTGACAACAATAATATTAGGTATTAATAATAATAATTACACGAAAAGATGGGTGCACAAGGACAGTTAGGTATAAGGGCAGAATCACACATGGTGAATCGGAGGTTGAACCCACAGCTCACAATTTATACAATAAACTCTTTTAAGACTGTACCGAAAACGCCTAAGAAACAATCATCTGTCATCATCCAAAAGGAGACTAAATTTAAAACCGTCGTAAATATTTTGATGGACTAAATTCAAACCTCCTTCCTGACTTTATTGCATCGAAGAAACAAAATAGCTACATACTATATTGTCAATCATACCAAATACAAGAAATGTGGTTTAATTATTTTTTATTACAAACAATGATTTATTTAATATTATTGAAAATATATCCCCGTTAAGTCGTATGTTGGTACAGTAGTACAATGAATTAAACGTAAGGAAACCTTTTGATATATTTCTTGTTAAATGTTATTTAACTTAAAAAACTATTTAACAATAATGCAGATATTTAAAATGTTGTTTTATTATTTTGTTATTAGTACAACAACTGTAAAGTGAACAATAAATAAATAAATAAATAAATACGGGTGTCACTATTTATGAGAAGTGCAGTTCATCCCTTACCACCTCGCTTATCACTGAGCGTAAGGGTTGGTTTTACACCATTTTGAAAATCCCATCATTTTGTGGTACCCATGTGGTTTGGGAAAATGTATGATTGATGTTGGCCAAATTTCAAGTATCAGTTAATTAGGAAATGATAGAATTGGAGTGTAAGTTTATAATTGTGGTTGTAATGATTTAATTTACAAAATTTTCCGCCAAATAGTGTCAATTGTACATTCACCTTAGCAACGCATTTGCCATTTTTTTTCAATATTTTGATAATTTTTGTCATTAAAAAAGTCACATACATAGGTAGGTAAGTATAGTGATATAAAATAAATTGCAATATTTACCCAAGTACCTACCTAGGTGCTGCAGTAGGTATTATTAGAGTAGGTATATTGACATATATGCGAATTTTTAAAAAATATGACATATCTAGGTAGGTCTTAAAATATCAACATATAGGTACTAATTGTCAGTAGGTACTTATCGGTATAAAGTTAAAACCCCATGGGTCGATAACCTGTTTGCATGTAATTTGAGAATGGTTAAAGGATTAGGTAAGCTACCTAGTATCAGTTTTTATAAAACAATTACTCTAAGTAGATATAGGTAGGTGGGATCAATAAAAAATTTACTTAGGTAGAATGGATTAAAATATATCTAGGTACCTAATAGTTATGTAACAATAAATATGTTTAGAATAAATATTAGATAACTAGGCACCTTATACAGAGAGTAATACCTCGGTACCAAGATTTTTTAACTTTAAAACAAATGGTAAGTAATTAGGCCCCAAAGACCGGTAGGTGATTATATATCTTAGTTTTAAATAAAAAATTGATCAACCTTAAAAATTTCCAAAAAAAAAACTTTCAGCGTTCAACAATGATTCGGCGAGGAATTTGGGTAATAAAGCAGCTATTGAAAACCATGCCAAGATATAGAACGTAAATGATCTCTCAGCAAAAGATATGAAAGTAACAGACACATATAGAGAGACCAGGGTCCAGGATAAAGAAATATTATGATTTAAAAAAAAAAGATTTTTCATTAGTCAGATTTTTTTTTCATTTAGGTACCTACTTAAATCAATTCTTCTGGTGTCTTAAAACCTGTGTATATTTTTACAAAGGCGTATCTACACCTTTTTAAGTTGAACTCCCACAACAGAATTTCATTTAACTTTAATGAGTGGCCAATGTCAATTTGATAGTCAACTTTGTAATTTTGAAATTGCTATTATTTAAGTTTTAGCTATCCTTTAATCTTTAATGATACTTATATTTTTGTAAGTGATAATGCATTTTGATAAATACACATCTCCGCAACTCCAAGTGCAAGTAGTCACAGTATAATTAATAGGTAATATAAAGTTACAATGTATTTTAAAGATAAAAACATGAGTAGATAGATACGAAGGTAGATACCTACATGTAGGTACACAGTAAGTGAAAACCTACAAAACCCAATAAAGATTACGAAATCTAATCTATAACCCAATGGCCTAAAAACAAAATGACACAGCATAAAAGTATGATAGGTACATATATTACTGTACACATCCAGATATACATAGGTAAGACCTACGGTAAGCTTTAATTTGGACAAAGTATAAGCTCACCGCAAAGCTCCCTAAATTTTTATAACATTTTAACAACATAATAGGTAATTCTTGCATTATTGATAAACTTGTTCGTTCCGAGTTTTACCAATTACCTACATGACAAGCAAGAAAATAGGCATTGCATGCATATGCATTGCCCCGATTGCTGAGTTTTTTTAGTTAAACATAAAATAAATTCTGGATTTTTATTTATCTCGTACTTTAAGTAAGTAGGCCTACTTTAAATTACGAAACTGTGCCAAATTTCCTCTCATTAGGAGGTAGCTAAAAAAGAGTGATAAACAAATACCAAGCTAATCCCGAAGGAGGTAGCTTAATCCCTTGGTTATTCCTAATAGTCTATATTATTTGCAATTTTGTTCAGGGAAACAGGAAGAAAATAAAAGTTGCTGCAAAATAGCTCTATCCGCGCATAACGAAAATAAACCGTGTTTGTATACATGTTCGTGTACATGACCCTGACAGGCTGAAAAAAATATTTGTAAACATTTTCAATAAAAAGTACTCTGGTAGGCACAGTACATAAATTTTAATAGGAATTAAAAGCAAGTGTTGGCGTTTCCATCCTATACACTAAGACTAAACTAAGACCCATTTAGTAGATAAATAAGGACAAAAATAAAAATAATATGCAGCTTAGCAAAATAAATGTGATAAAAATGACATCAGCGTTATATTGTTGGCCTCCCAATAAATGGATAACAAACTGACATACTAAAATAAAATCAATTTTAAATAAATGAAAATTATAAATAAACCAGCCACGTGGTCTAAATCAGAGTACCTAATATGAATATTATTATTCTAAAAAAAGCAAGGGATAGACTGATAGACAAAACCTATTCTGTTTTTACAGCCTTACAGGAAAGGTAATGAAATTCGATCCTTGTGTTGAACTGACATAAGGATCAATTTCGAAATGAATCTGCTCAAGTACTACTGACGTCAGTGGCTCAATAAATACTTTAGAATGTATTTATATCAGGACCTTGTGTATTTGTAACCCTCTCCGACGGTCGGCGAGGGTTTTACGTCCTCATAGTATTGATTAGAGCATAAAAAAAACTTCAGGAGAATTATCTAGAGGAACACGTGATCGACAGCATGCTAAATTAACCTCTCAAGGCCTACCAAACTGCGGGCAGAATCGAAAAAACACTTTCGTAAACGAACACACACCGAACTTTGTTTACATAACATAAACTTACGTCTTGGGTAGTCTGATCGATGGGGCCCCTTTCCGCTGGAACACGCCGTCTATGAACACGCCGTTCTTGCCATTACAGCTCATATAAAAGAACGGATGGTCGAAAAAGACCTCCAAATGTCTACGAGAAATAAAACTAGAATGTCCCATATTTACATCGACATCACCACGTGAACTGTTTCTACCGATAACTATCCGGTTCTGGCGGACTAAATATTCAAATTCTCTAGCTTCGATCCGGGCTATTACGTCCCCCCTGTCCTCAGGACTCCACTGAAGTTTCGAGGGACTTGTGGGGGCTGATTTAAGCGATAGTAAGGCCCATGCATCGCTTTCCGACGTCTGTACTGAGTGCACCGACATGGTCGTTCACTTTATACCGCACAATTTTCGCGAAACACGCACCAAAAAGACCCACTGTTTACTTACAAATCGCTATAAACGTGGGAGTCACCTGTGCTGCTCCGATGTGTGTATTTTGTTGCTCGATTTCATAACAGCTCGGTCGGTACTTGGCAAGAGAAAATGTAAACACGTGAAAATAAAACGTCTTTCAAAATTAGATCGAAACAGAGAGTCCTTATACGTACACTAAGACCACTTGACAGCTCCAAACTTGACAGATATCACAAAACAAAATAAATCATGCAGTATCTTTACCAGTTTTGTTCCTCATACGTGCATTTTTTATATGCACGCTATGCATAAATTGGAAATTATATTTTTTGATCAGAATCTTGTTAATAATTTCGAAATTAAAATTGAGGCTTAAACTGTAATTGGTGTTCCTATCAAGGCACGGTAGTTTAAAAAACTTCTTCCGGCATCTGTTGGCGATTTTTTGAACAAAAAATGTCACTTTAAAGGAAACTAAAATACTTTTACGTTCATGTAGTTAAACCCTTTATTTTTCTGTGCATGTAGTCATAAATACAGAATTTTATTTATTATATTTATTTATTTGGATATTTGGTCTTTTGATAAACCCTTTATTCTTCTGTGGTCTTTTGTAGGGATTCAGACAACGAGGTATCCTACCTCGTTGGATTCAGAGGACCCAGAGGACAGAAAGAAAACAAGTGAGGTTAGAAAGAGTTATCAACATCAACACGCAGCTGCCATCAACAACAAAGAAACATAGACATAACCTCAACCGTCAAAAACAAACCAAAATTATTAAAAAATAATAAATTTGTACCCTTTTATCTTTACAACATTACAACTGCTTGCTTATCTACTTAATAAAATCCATAATTGCTAA
Organism: Polydrusus pterygomalis; assembly: GCA_963969555.1. Lineage (NCBI taxonomy): Eukaryota > Metazoa > Arthropoda > Insecta > Coleoptera > Curculionidae > Polydrusus > Polydrusus pterygomalis. The sequence continues at coordinate 40,652,474 of OZ018381.1, read as the reverse complement.
TCTATTAAAGGTACGTATATGAAGATAAAACTAATCCTTAGGGTATTGTTTTGTTTGGTGATTAAACATAGTTAGTCATTTAAGGCAGTATTTTTACGTAAATGTGATTCTCAGCGTCTCAGTATGTCAGGGTATGTTTAAAAATTTTGCACAATACGTAAATATTCTATGCCTAAAAATTAAATAACAAACTATCCTTCTTCGATTTTAAGTAGGCTAGCTACTTATGCGTTATTCTAGTTTCAGACGGCAATAAATGATAAATTAATTATTTTCACAGATATTTTCAAAGGCCATCCCTTAAAGCCGATACCTTTCAAGGGCAGCTTCAGCCAGATGGTAATAACAAATCCAGACTGTCGAGCAGTAGCTTTAAAGCTGTGGATAAAAGAATTTTAACCGAGCCTCACAAATTTAGTGGTCCAAATACTCACATAGATGCCAGAAGTGGTTTAAAAGGGGCATTTGACAAAAGAGTGTCCGGATCCTCTAAACAGTTTAAAAGAAGTATTTCAGGAGATTTAAATGGTGGGTTAAAAGCATCTTTTGAAACAAGACATTCTCAAACAAACAATGATTTTCCTTTGGAACCCCTAAATACAAGTTCAAGTGGCCTAAAAGCAGCTTTCCAAAATCGTGAACAACAAGGAGAAAAAATGGCAGACAATATATCAATTTCTAGTTCAAATCCTTCCCTTCATGTCCGTTATGGAAATGATGAATTTCTTCCATATACAGAGAGTGATATGGGCCAAACTAATGAAAATTTTCGATGTGATTATCCAGCTGGATATCATTCGATTCATCGACTTAGTGTGCTGAGTAATAGACAAGGTGGTAATAATTTAAGGAGAGCCTTTGAGGCCAGAACTGGAGGAACTTCTAGAAGGACCTTGGGAAGGGACAGTCAAAAAGGTAAAATGAAAAGGATAATGCTTAATTATGTGAAGGTTCTTGAATATAACAGGAATATTTAGAATACAGTAACATGGTCTGCAAGATTTACTTATGGGATCTTCCAAAATAAATCAAAAAAAAATAATTTTTATGTTTAAATTTGGTTTTTTGTTTCTCTTAATTTATCAATTCATTTTTTTTTTAACTTAAAACTATAAGTAATTGTTACCAAATGACGGATCTATAAAAGTAGCGCCAACAGATTAACATTTGTACCAAAACTAACATGAATTTTATTTTGATGTACCTACTTATTTATATATATATATTGCGAAATATGAATAGTATTCAAATAAATGAAGACATTCAAATTTTTAAAGTTAATAAAATGAAATATTTAGGAATTATTTTTGATAGTAAATTAAATTGGAATTTTCACTTATAATACTTAATTAAAAAATTAAGAAGTTTACTACCGATTTTTAAAAACATTAAAAAATTTTTAAATGTAAGACATGGAAATATTATATTACGCGTTAGTTAAAACTAATTTAAATTAGGTACGGAATTTTAGGTTGGGGAGGAATAAATAGAACTTTAGTTAAAAAACTAGAAATACTACAAAAAAGGTTTCTAAAAATTATATTCAATAAAGATTATCTTTATCCTTCAAAAGAATTATATTCAGAAACAAAAAAGTTGAACATAAGACAACTTTACATTTATAACATCTTAATATAAGTATACTTATATTTCAAAATAAAAACCTTATACAATTTAAAAACCATAATCATAATACACTTCAAAAAAATGAAATTACCTCGGAAATAACCATAAAACCTAAAATAAATAAGTCCATAGGACAAAAAAATTGATTTCATTAAAAAAATTTTATGTCGAAATAAAAACATGGATATTAAAAACAGACAATTTGAAAATATTTTTAGAAATGCTTTAATTAATTAATATTGTTCTGAATCTTAACATAGTATAAAACAAAGTCGCTATCGCCCGTCCTGTCCCTATATGTGCTTAAATCTTTAAAACTACGCAACGGATTTTGAAGCGGTTTTTTTTAATAGATAGAGTGATTCAAGAGAAAGGTTTTTATGTATAATATATGCATAATATAGGGAAACACTGATAAACACTGATAAATTAGAGTAGGGAGAACGAACGACCCAACCTAACCGATCCCCGGCCCGTTCAACGATCGATCCGAAGCACGGAAGCCGGAATAGACGAAGACAGACTATGTTTTATGCATGGATGTGAATTGTGGACGGGCCGGCAAACGGTTGAGTTTGAGGTTTGTTCGGGTTTGTTCGCCTTATTATCTCACGTCGTATAATGCCGGGCTGCAACGCAGGCCGGGTACACGCTAGTAACTTATATAAGTAAGTAAAGTAAGAAATATTTTTTACTTAAAAATTATAAATTAATAATTTTATTATAGGTATTTCTTCAAAAAGAACTGCGTTTATACTATAAATTAACATTTTTACTTTAAAACTTAATTTTTAATGCATATTTATAATTTTTGATTTTACCGGGGATTTTACATACTACAACAAAAAATAAAATTTGCCCCTAACAAGCTCAGCTTCAGAGGATTGAAGAATAAGTTTATAGAAGACAACATAAATATATTTATTATATTATTAAATTTTAAATAAACTTATTATTATTATTATTATTATTATTATTATTATTATTATTATTATTATTATTATTATTTGATACTTTGGGTCATTCATGAAGATTGGAGAAGGGGGGAGGGGAGTTTTGGTACTTACTTAGATACTCCTACCCCTGTACCTAAATCAAAATTTTTTTCTCTCATCTGTCTTTAATTTTTATATAGATGTTGTGTTGGAAAATCATGCCAATCTCATTGTTTCAAAAATGGAACAGGACCAAGCTCTGATGGAAGATTCTCCAGATGCAGAGGAGCTAAGAAAGTTTGTTACTTTTACTGTTACTACATATATTTTTTGTGTATAAAGTCACCGAATGGTTGGTACGAAACATCGAAAAAAACGAGGAACTATTGAAATAGTTTCTATCTCCATACAAATCTCCCTTTGATTGATAATTTGATATGGATGTAATTTGTTTAGGCTAGGTCTTTGTATGTGGCCAATTTTTTCAAATAGTTTGCATTATTTTCCTTTATATTACAGAACTGCCTTAAGAGATATGCCACAGTGTCTTACAATAAAACGATGCGTTAAAGTCAAGTTATCAAAGTCAGTCAGCCAAAAATCCAAAAGAAAACCATTAAGTTACTATAAGATGTTTAAATATAGAATAAGTATGGCTACAGCAAAGGTATGAACATAGTTGTTATTAATTAATATATACAGGGTGATTCAAGGTTTATTTAGATAAACTGACATGCTCTATTTAGCCAGAATATTTTTGAGGATACAGTGTTCCTACTTTTACCAAAAATGAGTAGCAACTTCAATATTTTAAATGGAGTATTTTATTTTATTTTCGAAAATCTTAACACCTTTTTAAATAACAATATTTTTGGATGACTAACTTATTTATTATTGTAGCTTAAAATAAATATAAAGGATCTGGCATACTCCTTCGAACTGTGGTACGATCCTTTAAAGAAAATTGAAGGCACTTTTGGAACAGGTGTAGCATCTTTTTTTAAACTTTTAAGATGGCTTTTTTTAGTCAACTTTATGATAGCTATTTTATCTGTTTCTTTTATCGTTATACCGAAAGCTATTTACAGTCCTGTTAATCCACAAGCTACAGATTGGAGGGCAGCTATAGGAGACCTATTTACTGGCGAAGTAAGGTTTTATTTTAGTGTAGATTATAGACAGGGATGTAAGCAGGAAGCTTGGCGTAAGAGGGACTGCCGAATTTAATCAATCTGACTCGCGCATCGCGTTTTTACCCCCTCCAAAATTGTAGTTTTTGTTTACATTCCTGCTCTGTTGTTAGGTGCATGTTTTATATTTAATTTAACTTTATAATTTTCTTATGATCTCTGCATTTTTAGAGTTCCAAAATTAAAAGTGAACTGAACATCTAATTAATTATTTTACGTGTGTCACATATAGTAACTTTAGTCATGTCAGAGTCATAAACAGTAGTCATATAACGTAAGATACAAAAAAGTCCTCAAAGTAGCCTGGAAAATAGCTTTGCATGATAGATGGCAGCGGCACGTGACATTTGACGTATGACATAAGATAAATGACACATCACAGATGACATACGTCTGTCCCCTGCCGGTGCATGTGCAAATTTTATTTTAACTTTTTAGTTTTTTTTTATAATATTTTATGCCATTTGTTTTTTATATACCTATTTACTAAAAAACCACTAATTTTTGCACTTTTTAGGGTTTTTTAACGCACACTCTTATGTACTATGGATCATATACAAATGAAAGTATTAGTAGTAATACATTGCCATATAGCATGAGCCACGCCTATTTTTTTACCATGATAGTGATTTATTTTGTTTCATTTGCAGTTTTGGGTATTAGGTTTGTTTTTTTTTGTTTTTTTTTCATTTAATTAAGATTTGTCCACGATACACAAAACACTGTATGCCATTCAGCATAGTAATATTTTTATTAAAATTGTATAGTTGCTTACAACCACGATCAAGCAAGCCTAAACATTTTTTTTTCGAGGGGATTCTTCTAAAGACTGGCACCTTTTGAGTGAGAGTAGTGTCGGATGCAACCCTGATGGGGTTGCCTACCGACTAAACTCTCCGTGTTGCTGCGGTTTCCGCGCCATAGGCGTATAAACCTTCAGACCACTCGCTTAGTATTTCCGCTCTGCACGCCTAGTGCGTGCTTTGCTTCGTACTTCACCTAGGCCTAGGTACCATGCTCAGACCAACTGAGGTACCATGTGTACCTAGGTTTCAGTTTTCTCATAGCAGTGAAAATTTATTTTTCCTGCGGTCGTGGGGAATAGTTACTTTTCGGCACGATTTATCGTGCGGAAAGTACCACTTTTCCGCACGATTGTACTTTCCCACACAATTTTTACTTTACCACACTATTTTTCAAATTGTGACAGACAGAATTTATATAAAATGTTCTAATTTGACACCCCTGGTATATATTACAATAATGAGGTGCAGGTTGTGATTAAAATGTCAAATACACATCACCTCGTTCTGGAGCAGGTGGAAATATCGTTATAAAATTTTTTGTAATGTTTATTATGTAAATATGTGTTTAAGTATATGTAAATCGTGCGGAAAAGTAACTTTTCAGAACTACTAGCACTAGTAACTTTTCCGCACGATTTGTTAAATAAATGAATACCTTATCTAAAACACTCAATAAAGTAAAATACTTGCAAAATAAATATTTTTTTTCGCCAGAAGCTCAATAATTTTTGTAATTACAGTATATTATTACGAACCTAATTGACGTTTATCTGAGAACTATATCGATCGTAGGAAAACTTTTGTACCTAACACATGCGGAAAAGTACCACTTTCCGCACTTGTTAGGTAAATAACAATTATTTACTCACGTGCTTTCATTTAGAACTTCCAGAGAAGTTCCATTTAATAACAAACTGGACTTTTGCATTTGATTTGAGCTTGTTGTCTTGCGCTTATAAAAGGAATAATATTTCTATATGCTTGATCCTCATTGATATTGAAGTCGTGAAATTTTAACAATATGACTGATTTATTTTAAAATTATTTTCTTGCTTTTGTTATCTTTATTTTTTATGTCAAATAATTGCAATAAACAAAATAAAATGTTCTATTTTACTGACAAAAGAAGAATATAAAATGAATAAGGGGAGAATCTTTGGCAATAGCTCTAGCGTGAAACTGGGCTGATATTCCCACGTGGTTTAATTCGTGAAGTTAAAACGCCAATTGGGATTCCGAAATTCGCTTTCTTTTCCACACTATATAATAGTAAAGTGCATTGTTTACGTTATATTATGGGTGCCATACCATACTATTAATCTGCAAGAAACAATATTTCAAACTGCAAACCGCATTAACATCCTTGACATACAGTGTTTGATTGTAATGTGAGATTTTTTAATCGTAAATATATATAACTAGTCCAAGAGGCGACCGCATGAAATCCAACGTCACCGAACATCCTGATCCGTTTGATTTTTTTATTTTATTTAATAATATTAATTGCACTATCATCTCACCCGAGCGATAGTGCTTGACAGACCATCTTAGATGGGTATGTTTTCAATGACATTGCCTACATAATCGTACCGATATACAGGGTGTCAATCCGTTAACCATATATTAATAGAGCAAAAACAATATGACTTATATTATGCCATTTTTTTTATTTTTGACCCCCATGTTCGATATACAGGGTGTCAAACTTTGAAATTAAAAACGACCATCATCATCATCATCAATCAGCCCATATCTGTCCACTACTGGACGTAAGCCTCCCTTATTGTTTGCCTCCACATTCTTCTATCTTGTGCCACCTGTATCCAGTTTGTGTGGACACGTTTTATGTCGTCTGACCATCTAGTCGGTGGACGACCTCTGTTCCTGTATGCCTCCTGTCTAGGCCTCCATTCCACAATTCGCTTGGTCCATCTATCGTCCTGCATTCTCGCTATGTGTCCCGCCCAGTTCCACTTTAGAGTAGCTATTCTCTCTATTGCATCAGTCAGCCCTGTTCTGCGTAGTTCCGTGTTTGTGGTGTGGTCTCTAAGGGTCAATCCTAGCATTGATCTTTCCATTGCGTGTTGTGCCACTCGTATCTTCTGTACAGCCTTTTTTGTTAGAGTTAAGGTCTCCGCACCATATGTCAGAACAGGCAGAACGCGTTGGTTGAATACTTTTCTTTTTAGGCAAGTTGGTAGATTTGATTTATATATGTGCTTCAGACTTCCGAATGCGGCCCACGTCAGTCCTATTATTCTTCTACTCTTCTAAGCAGTTCGCACGTTTGGTTATCTCTTATCTTAATAAGATATTAGTTTTGAATTTGGTACATTGCTTTAGCATAAAGGGTTACATCTTTTGAGAACAAGAACATAAAAACAATTTAGAAGATGATATAGTGTCCGCGAAAATAATTAAATGAAAAAGAAAATATTGTGGCATATCGGACAAGTGTGTAACTAGTGATGGGATAACTCGAGTGAAAAATAACCGATCACTCGGTTTTTTCAATCGCTCGAATTATTCGATTATCTTCGGAAATCATTCGAGTGACGAAATGAGTGATGAACATAATGGTTTTTGATAGTGATGGGATCACTCGAGTTAAAAAAATAACCGATCACTCATGGCGGGGCTATACAAAGTAGTTAGTTTATGGAACTGGCGACCTTTTTTTTTTTTTTTTTTTTTTTAGAAGTCTAAAAATATATGTGCTTGATTATTTAAGTGATTATGAATTTTTTTTTAAATTGCCCCTCATATAGCATTTGAGTGAACAATCGATTATCATTCGGTTTTTTAAATCACTCGAATGCTCGGTAATCGATTATTGAAATAACTCGATTTTTCCCATCACTATGTGTAACTATGTTTTATATTGGAATACACAGGGATCCAAGTTCAATGGATACCCTGGGGCGGGTAGATCACGACGGCCGTTTCGTCCTTGTTAGGACTCGACGGGCAGCCATAACCCAAGCAATTCCAAGAACGACGGAAAAATGTACTAAAAGCCTTCTTGCAGAATCAAGGCGGCCATCAATACACCGTAACGCCATCCCACGGAATCAACTCCAATATAGAAGATAGTTACACTAGTAAAACGAAAGGTAGACAACTTTTCGGTGAAAACGCAAATAGCGTTCCCTATACTGGATTGTGTTGCACTTCGTGGTTTATTTAGTTGTCTACCTTTCGTTTTACTAGTGTAACTATCTTCTATATTGGAGTTGATTCCGTGGGATGGCATTACGGTGTATTGATGGCCGCCTTGATTCTGCAAGGAGGCTTTTAGTACATTTTTTCCGTCGTTCTTGGAATTGCTTGGGTTATGGCTGCCCGTCGAGTCCTAACAAGGACGAAACGGCCGTCGTGGTCTACCCGCCCCAGGGTATCCATTGAACTTGGATCCCTGTGTATTTCAATATAAAACATAGTTACACACTGGTCCGATATGCCACAATATTTTCTTTTTCATTTAATAAAAAAACAATTGTCAAATATTCAAAATGTAGGGGTCCAGTACCCGCTGACCTCCCCTATTTTTTAGTTCGTTCGCCAGGGACTTCAAAACTATATTTTTTCAGATAACCGTTTATTTTTCATTATTTTTTACCTCTTATAAAATTTTGATAAAATGATGCGTTTTAAAGATAATTTGAAAAGTATATGGGTCCTGATTTGATACCAACTCGGCTTACACAAATCTGATTTTTAAATGCTGAACCAAGTCAGCTGTTGTGGTATAATATATTATACAAAATATAATTAAGTGAAACTTTGCAATAGCTGACAATACCGTAAGCAAAGGACTAGCCAAAAATAATGTAAGGACATTGGCGTACAGATAAAAACCTGTAGTACTAAACTAGATAAATAATAATATTAATAATAATAATAATAATAATAATAATAATAATAATAATAATAATAATAATAATAATAATAATAATAATACTAAAAATAAAAGTTTACTCAAATATTTTTTTTGACATTTAATGCTAATACCTACATATATAATTTTTTTGTATAAACTATTAATTCCGAACTCTGAAGTAAAATACTTGCTTTGAGTTAAATAATATAATATTTATTGTCAAGAATATATTTCATAATTCAGGCACAACTATAGATTATAATATAAAACGAATATGACAATATTTTATTGGTATATTTTATATCACTACAGTATACAAAGATACAATACGTCATGTATATAATATATATATTTATTTATTTTATTCATTATAGCTTTGTATATTTATTATTTATTAATGACGTTCTTGAATATATCTCTTGGATTGGATGATATCCAATTTTTAATTTTATTTCGATAATTATTTAACGATTTAATTATTTTAATTGACTGTGGTAGCATATCAAAAATATATGGATTGATGTTTAAAAAATGTTTGTGTGCAATTGTTTTGTTAATTTGTTTACTCTATTTTTATATGTACCTAATAGTATTTTTATGACGAGTTTCATGTGTGTGATTAATATAATTTATTTTATTTTTATGTTTAAAAATATATATTAACATGTTGTAAGAAAATATTTCTTTAATATCCATTTTTTTGCTATCTTTAACTTTAAATAGTAAATCAGAAGAATATTGGTGGTCTTTTTCGTAAATAATTTTCAAAATGTATTTTTGAATAGTTTCAATATTATTAAGATAATTCTTATTTATGCCTCCCCATCCTAGTATTCCATATTTTAAGTGAGTTTGTACTAAAGAATAATACAATATTTCTAATTCTTTTATATTTAAAAATTGTTTAAGCTGTTTAAATTTTGGTATAAGAATTCTTAGTTTTTTTACAATGTACTCAACTCACTATATAAATCCCATTTGAAATGTTTATCAAAAATTATTCCTAGATATTTAATATTTTCGCCTTCCTTTATATTCATATTATTATTGCATATTATTGGACCAATATTTGGAATATTATATTTTTGTATGAAGTAAATGGAATGTAAGTCGTTTTGTTATAATTTATAGTTAATAAGTTTGAATGAAATTATTTTATTCCCCTTCTAAGAACTTACTATTGCTAATATTCTTCAAATTACAGTAAAAACACACTTTTCACTTGTTCTTAAGATAATACTACTAGGTATTACTTATTAAATAAATTTGAAACATCATAACAAGATAATAAATATTCAAAACATATTATTTTCATAAAACTATGAATACCTACGTTAGTAACAAAAAACAAACAAAATTTAAATAAATGGTCTAAAAAAATGGCTCAATAGGACCTCCATTTTTTTGAATACACAATACACAATATCTTTATTAGAGAAAATCTTAACCTTTAAAAAATATGTGGTTTTAACCTGAGCTGTACACTGTACTCCACTTGTTAAGGTATTCATAATTTTATTATATTATATAAATTATGTTTTGAATATTTATTATTTTGCTATGATATATCCAAAACGCATCATTTCATCGAAATTTTTTAAGAGACAAAAACAATCAAAAACCTGAAAAAATATAGTTCGGAAGTCACTAGGTGAGTAAAAAATAAGGAGGGTCAGCGAGTACTGGACCCCTCCAATTTTGAATATCTGATATTTGTTTTTCTCTTTATGCTGAAGCAATGCACCAAATTTCAAATTAATATCTTATTAAATAGGTACTCTAATTAATTATTCAAAAAAATCAATTTTTAATTTCAAACTTTGACACCCTCTATATCGAACAGGAGGGTCACAAATGAAAAATGGCTTGAGAGATATTATTTTTGCTCAAGGAATAGATAGTTAATGGATTGACCTCCTTTTTGCAGACACCCTAGCTGTATATATTTATTTTCACAATATGCTTTTAAAATAAGGATGTTCCCTGGCAGGGTTTTATGCGGTCGCGTCCCGACATATAGCTTGTTTGCCAAATGGAAGGAGATGTAATCATATAAAGGTTTTTTTTACAAAAAACGCATATTTCATCCATCAAACCCTATATCGTTGCATTTTGTCTTTTAAGGTGGAATTATCAACGTCATGCAATCTATTGCCAACCTATAACCTATTTCGCGTTATTTTTTCAAGTTTATTATTTTATTGACTAACATTTAAATAAAATCAATATCGTCGGCACATTACTTAGGTAATATCTGATATACTACAAAAATATCAATTTATTTTATTGCTTATTTTGGGAGAATTATATAGTGAAAGAACAATGACATAATAATGTTAAAAAATATCTTACCCGATATTTTTCGCTATACAATTCTCCTAAAATAAGTCATAAAATTCCTTGATATTTATTAAATATGTCAATTATTACCTATAGAATATCAAGTCGATACTGATTTATTTAAATTTTGTGTAAAAGCTAGAAAACATAAATAAATCTACGCGAAATAGGTTACATGAGTTGGCAAGCATGTTGATACTACCACCTTAAGGGAAATTTAAATCTAGAAAAATATACAGGATATTTCAAAAAATTATATACCAACTCTGATGTTTATTTTTATTCTTCAGTTTTTTTTTTAAATCTATTGGGACCTTTTTATCATTAACATCCCTATTTATTCTGTGGAACAGTTACAGTGTTAAAAATAGTTTTCCTTACCACTGGCTGTTTTCTTTTACAAAAGTGTTTGTCTTTATATTTGTGCTTGGAATTTTCAGTACCGCCAAATCGTATAAACGGAGTTTTATCGAGACAGAGGGTGGTTTAAAAAACGTTTTTGCCAATAAGATATTTTGTGGCTGGGACTATAACATTGCTACTAACGATGCTGCTGTTCTAAAATCGAGTGCTATCTTGAATGAATTAAAGGTAAGTACCTATACAGTGTGTCCAAAAAAAGTATGCAACATATGGGAAACTTCTTTATTACCGATTTCTCAGAAAATTTTATTCTTGATAAAAGTTGGTGCATGCCTTAAAACTATAAATTAATGCATATTTCATATTTCACCTGCGGCTAATAGTAAGGGAGCAAATGCCCTTTTTTCGAAATGGCCTTAAGAGTAAAGTACCTTAATTAGTACAAATACAACAAAATTTTATATGGAAATGTTTTTGCAAATAAAAAACTTAGTCCAAATACGAAATTTGTTATGTGTCTTCATTTTTTATTTTTTTTTCTTAATATCTATTTTCCCCTAAACGGCACGCCTCTGGTCGATTTTTTATTTACGCGATTTTTAATATAAATCAAATATCTAAATCATGTGTTTATTATAAAAATGTATTAAGTAGTTGCAAACCTTTTGTCATTTTCACCTAGTACGGTAAGTCCAGTCTTAGAGCAATTTAGAAAAAATGGCATTTGCTCCCTTACTATTAGCCGAAGGTGAAATATAAAATATGCATTTATAATTTTAAGGCATGCACCAACTTTTATCAAGAATAAAATTTTCTTAGAAATCGGTAATAAAAATCTTTCCCATATGTTGCATACTTTTTTGGACACACTGTATAGGTTCTTCGAAGACAACAAAAATAAACCAAGGACATTCTATCATATAACATGCCTTTGTGATGAGCAGTTTAGTTGTAAAGATTCTGATTTTAGGAATTGTTGTCGGATCTGGCTTGGAAAAAGAAGAATAGATCTTTCGGATTAAGAGCTCAAACGTTCATTGTTCAATTTTTTATGAACTTTTTAATATTGCTGCTCATGGTAGCCACGGCCTATGCCATCTGGTACTTTCTGCAGAACGTCCCCGCCGAAGGGGGTACTCGTATTATTATCACACCAGTATTTATTAATTGTGTTATGACATTCCTTCCTATGCTCTTCAGTTTTTTGATTAAGTAAGTATATAACACATACATCTCTAGGCTAATAAGGGTAACTCCTTAGATGTCCTAGAAAAAAAAACAATGTCCAATGTAGATAGCATCGCAGTTTTCACATTCTATTTGGTAGACCCCACTTTGTAAAAATTTGTTTTTAGTTTCTATTTTAGCATTGAATATGTGTTTGTGTAAGTTGTTTTTATTGACTTGTATAGGAATGATATTAAGGTTTTTAACATAATAATATACTCAATGCTAAAATAGAAACTAAAAACAAACTTTTACAAAGTGGGGTCTACCAAATAGAATGCGACAACTGCGAGGCTATCTACATTGGACAAACAAGTAGAAATTTTGACACGAGGCTTAAAGAACACAAAACATCTATTTTAAAAAACAAAATAAAACATAGGTTGGGAATAAGTATTCTACTTTTTTTGTCAAAAAAGCAGCCTGGAAATCAATAATTGGCAACTAAATTATTCTTTTTGTAGATACGAGGATTACAAAAACCCTAAAGTTACATTGTATCTAACATTGGCTAGAACATTTTTACTAGGAGGTGTTACTATTGGCGTACTTGTTACTTATTGGCTGAGAAATAACAGTGTAAGTGTTACCTTTTGTTTCTTGTAGTTTTACAATAGATTACACATTTTTATTATTAGATGTAGTATCATGTTAACCATTTTCTTAACATATTTATCTTTTAAAAGAGGTTTAAAAAATTTAGCGTTGTATCGAAATAGCTACCCTAAATGGATCACTTAATTAACCCTTACGGAGGTGATCCCGATTAAAATATTTAATTTTTTTAAATTACTTTTTTAGAATTCGACTTGTTGGGAAACTTCACTGGCTCAGGAAATGTACCGAATGATTATTTTCGATTTTTTTATTTCGGTCCTATGTGTAGCAGTATTAGATATTGGTCTCTATGGTTTATACAAGTAAGTCAAACTTACTGTAGGTACCAATCATCTGGTACTATTTATCCAAAGTCAGTGTGATGACATTCCAATCATTCCATACGGCATACAAACGGCGGTAAACAGTCTCAAAGAGATGGAATGATTGGAATGTCATTACACTGACTTTGGATAAATATTACCTATAGATGGTACATATCATTTATAAACGCTATTAAAATGTGTAGACAACGTCGTTTGTAGGAGAGAGGCGGTGAAGAGCTGGGTGCGACAGGCAGTAGGGATTACGGTGGATTTACCTTTGAATATAACCTTGCTGCGACAATTTAAACCTTACCTATATACAGTGTGGTTGTTTAAGTGTGCAACATATGGGCATTTTTTTTATTACCGATTTCTCAGAAAATTTTATTCTTGATAAAAGTTGGTGCATTTTCGATAATCATATTAGGTGCACTTGGAATGGTTGCAAGTCAAACGGCGTACAGGGTAGGCCAAAAAATATAAAACTTGTACAAGAATAAAGTACCCCTATTTCAGAAAAATCAGCAAAATGTTATTAGGAAAAGTTGTTTAGAATTAAAAATTATGCATAGATTCAAAAACGTGACCTCCTAAAATAAAAAAATATATTTTTTTTAAAAACATTAATAATTTCCCAAAATTTTTTTTTTATATTCACCATAAAGACCTTCATAAATTAATAAAAATCAAATAAATTTCACATATCTTTGTGCAAATTCAAGCATATTTGTAAAAGTTACTTGAATTTTTAATTTATTAAGGAATCACAAACTTCATGTTTGTTGCAACGATATTAAACATACCTTTAAAATATCCTAAAAATTCTTTTTAACAAGATAAAACATTAGTAATGATAATATGCAAATTAAAAAACTAAATTAAATGTTTATTAAGAAACTTTATTCTTGTACAAGTTTTATATTTTTTGGCCTACCCTGTACGCCGTTTAACTTGCAACAATTCCAAGTGCACCTAATATAATTATCGAACATGCACCAACTTTTATCAAGAATAAAATTTTCTGAGAAATCGGCAATAAAAAAAATGCCCATATATGTTGCACCCCAGGTAGCAGGATGACGTCTTTAAGACGTCGAATATTGGTCATCAGCGACGTCATAAATTACGTAAATGAAACGTTTAAAAGACGTGCGTAAGTCACAGACCAATGACGTCTTTTTTGACGTAAAAAATACGTCATCTTAAGACGTCTTTTTAGGTGTAGAAAACGTCAATAAACGTCATAATTTACGAAAAACGAAAAACTTCCTAAAATAATACATAATAGGGGTAAAAAAATTCATATAAATATTTTATGTAAAAAATCCTTTTAATGATAATAAATTAACTATTACAACTTTCATGAGTACGCAGAATTGGAAAAATGCTAAGGAATCCTTTAATGGCGGCCAAAATACTTCTTTTTTTGGGGCGTCACCCAGTATGAGGGCACAACGGCTACTCCCCCGCCGTCAATAGCCTCGAACTCGATAACCATACATTTATATTCGTTTATAACACAAAATATATAGAAACCATGATAGAAACTAAATCAAAATCGCCATAAACTTTTTACTTTCACTTTTGCCGAACTGTCGACTGCCTGACTGCTAGCGCCAAAACAGAATACCAATGCGTTCTGCGTTCTGTCAGACTGCCAATGTCATAAAACGAAGCGCGGGTAATTTAAATTTGATATTCGCAGACTTTTAATAACAAAATATTCGCTTTTGCAAATTTTACATACATGAATGGTTAATTTGAAATGGTAATATTTTAAAAGTTTTATGATACGTACGTGCCTTTAACTATAAGAAAAAGCTATTCTCAGGCGTTTTACTTATTTAAAGGTCTGTCCCACTATATTTTCAAAAAACTTGGTCACTTAGATACTTTTTAATGATACGTATAATTCAATAAAATGACTAAAAATGGACGTTTTTATTACGTAAAATTATGACGTATAATACACGTGTTAAAAACTACGTTATTTTGACGTCATCTTGCGACCAAAAGACGTCAAGTGACTAAAAATCACCAATATTCGACGTCATAATGACGTCATCCTGCTACCTGGGACAGTTAAACAACCACACTGTATATACAAATAACACAACTTTTTATTTAGTCACCTATGAAAAGTAACTGCAGAATTATTATTTTTCGAATTCTCGCTTACTTGACACTTGCGACTCACCTTTATTAGTCTCCAGAAAACATCAAAAAATAGTAAAAAGACAGCAATTATTACGATTAACTAAAGAAAATTTCAGACCGCTGTCAAAAAAACACCAAACGGAAATAGGAATGTTTGATATACATCCACGCATCGATGTGGATATCCCTAAACGGAAATAAATGAACCCACGTCACGATTGCCTCAGACCAATGTCGTGGCGATCACATCTTTGGACGCAGCTCTCTTACTTCTGCGTTGCCATACTGCACACTTTTTATAAGGTTTTATACAAATATTTAAATTTCCCACATTATGTTAATACTTTTAAAAGCTTAAATTTAGCAAACAAAGTGGAGGGGCAAAATTTGTATGTTGATTTTTTTTCAGAATAGAATACGATTTTAGCAATAGGTTCATTTGTTATTGTTTCATCTATAGATACCAGACTTCCAAAATATAACATTGATCATTTGGCTGTAATTAACTTATATTTTACTGATTTTAACTTTTACCTCTGATGGAGCGTTTCGAAGAGGTTCGCACCTACATAATAAAATTTTCAAAAAATTATATTGAGTAGGTTTTGAGATATTTGCAGTTTTAGACTTTTTTAACCTCAGACCAAGCACTATAGACAAAGCATGTCATTCATTGCCATTCATGAAAGAGGGGTTGTTGTGTTGACAAATTTCAAGTCACATTGCGATGCAACAGCGATACAAGTAAGTCCCCCACCACTGTAAGGGGTGATCAATCGGGGCGCGCGGAGAACGGGACGAAATGGAAGGGATACGTCTACGTGGTTGGTCTGAGTTTTTAACCCATGACGGTCCTTATACCCTAAAAAAATTTTAGGATAAGAAAGGACACATATTTAGAATTTGACATAGCCCTAAATACAATGCAGATCATCTACAACCAAACCCTGTTGTGGGTAGGACTTGTAATCTCGCCCATATTACCAGTGGTGGTAGTATTGAAACTATTTTTTACTTGGTACGTTCGGCAATACGTAGTGTTGTACTTGTGTAAGCCTTCTGCACGTTCATGGAGAGCGGCTCAAACGTCCACTTGGTTCTTGGTTATGACGTTTTTGAGCTTGTTGCTTATTGGTGGAGTGCTTGGATATATTATATCATAGTAAGTAATATACATTTAATGTTTTTCCATATGTTCCGAAAAGTATGCAAAGTTCTTGATAATGCATATTTTTGTTATTTCACTAATATTACGAAAACGCAATACTTAACTTTCAAAATGTCTTTATTCCAAACTAACTTTTACAGTTCATTACATGAAAAGTGACAACGTAATATAGAAAATAATACCTAACCATTAAAAAAAAATAACAATAAAAAAAAATGGAAGTAAATCCAATTCAATTCATTAATAAAATATATACAGTGAGGACAAAAAGTATGGAATAATTTCATTATCTATAAGACGATTTATTTTATGAACAATCGCTCGGACACGTCAACTTTCTTTTTATTTTCTACATATTTTAAAAATATTTTTCCTTATACAGGGTTGCCCAAAAAAGTAGGACACAAGTCAACTTAATTTTTTTAAATAGAACACCCTATATATTATTACATTTTCGAATTCTACGTAAAATTCTAAACAATTTTCGTATAGCGTGTAATATATCTATGTCGAATAGTTTCAGAATTACACAGGTTGAAAATTAATTTGTATTCTTATTTTCTGTGGTGTAGCAGCAAAAAAAAAAGTTATTAGTTACTGCAAAATCTTTTCCAACATGACGGAAATTATGAACGTCTGAAAGTTATCTAAATGGATTTCAAGATATGTTTTTTTTTAATAAAACAGGGTCGTTCAAAAAATATATATTGAGAAACTTTCTTTAATAACAACAATGGTAAATTTCAGAAAAATTAACAGTATTAACACTAATAGTAAGTAATGCATAATATTGGATACTCCGAAGGTAATTTAATTGTATTTAATTAGATGTTCAAAATGTTCACCATTTGCTACTTGGCAATATCCAAGTCTATTTACAAACTCAATTTGATTGTTATACACTTCATTAGGAGGTATTAGTCGAATTTCATTTCGAATGCGAATTTTCAAGTCCTTAAGAACTATATGTTTTGTTTTGAACACTTTACTTTTCAAATAACCCCACTCAATAAACCCCCTCCTCCCGATCCACCTGTCTGGAAAAACTTCATCTAAATAGACTCGCACTTCAGCAGCATAATGAGGCGGAGCCCCATCTTGTTGAAACCAAAGCCTGTTATTTGGTAGGTCCGGATTTTCTGCGTTGGGATTTATTGTCGCTAAAGCTGGAACAAGGTCTTCTTCCAGAAATCGCAAATATCTATTACCTGTTAATGACTGTTCAAAAAAGTAGGGTCCGATAACTATGTTATCAACAATACCTGCCCACACGTTTATTTTCTGTGGATATTGGGTATGTCCCTCACGTACCTATCCAATGGGGATTTGTGTCCGACCAGTACCGATAATTTTGTGTATTGACTTTTCCGTTGAGGCAAAACGTAGATTCGTCCGAAAATACAATATTTTTAACTAAATATGGGTCATTATATTGCACATATTTTGGAGGCGCTTACAAAACTCTAACCTTCAAAGTCGCCATCTGAAAGTTCTTGTACAACTTGCATTTTATAAGGGTGATATTGGTTTCTATGTAATATATTTAAGACGGATGCTTTTGCAATATCTAAATTTCCAGCCAAATTGTTAGTTTTTGCATGGCAGTCTTCTTGGACACTTAGCAGTAAGTCTAATTCTTTGTCTTGATTGATACGGGGACGACCCAGTTTAGGAGCATCCCTAACGTGACCTAACTTTCTAAATTTTTGTTCGATTTTACTCACAGTTGATTGCACAATCGGCACACGATCTGGATATTTTTCATTAAAGAAATGACAAACTTCTTGTTGGGTACGCACTCTATCCCCATAACCAATCATCATTAATATTTCAATTCTTTTTGTTTCGGTTAATTTCATTTTTATTAGATGAAATTAATTCACGCAATTTTTGACTAGAAAAAATTTTGATGTTTCTTTTTTGACAGTAAACTTTAATGAAATAATTTGCTGACATTACATTTAACGCTTTGTTTCTTTTCGGATTTCCAAAGCCTACTTTATTAATAGGTATTACAAATTAATTTTCAACCTGTTTAATTCTGAAACTATTTGACATAGGTATATCACATGCTACAGAAAAATTGTTTAGAATTTTACGTAGAATTCGAAAATGTAGTGTTCTATTTAAAAAATTAAGTTGACTTTTGTCCTAATTTTTTGGGCAACCCTGTATAAGGAAAAATATTTTCAAAATATGTAGAAAATGAAAAGAAAGTTGCCGTGTCCGAGCGATTGTTCATAAAATAAATCGTCTTTTAGATAATCAATTTATTCCATACTTTTTGTCCTCACTGTATATAAATAATTTAATTTAGTCACTATCTCTTTAATTGTTTTTTAAAGTTGCCAATTGTTTAATTTTTCTGATATTTTTTGGAAGATTGTTATATTTTATTATTCCGTCATATAAAAGCGATTTTTTTCCGAAATTTCTTTTTACTGGTACCTATAGTTTGATAATTTATACAATGTCTGGTGTTATGATCATGTAATGTCTTATTCTCCTGAAGTGTTATGTTTGATTTTTTTTCTTTTAAAATCATAGAGTGAATTAGAATACAAATTTTTAATTTATAAATGTTTTGAACGTGTAAATACCCTTTCGGTCTATATAGATTAACAGTTGGTTCTAAATGTGGTAATTTGTGTATATATTTAATAATTTTATATTGCAATTTTTGTAATAGTTTTAAGTTTGTTAAACAAGCAGATCCCCGTGCAGAAGCTAAGTATTGTAATTTTGAATATATTAATGAAAAATATATATTTTTAAAGTATTTCAAAGGAATGAAATATCTACCTCTGTACAAAACAGATACCAAAGGAGATATCCAGTTGATAATATACTGGATATGGCTTCTCCAATTTAAATTTTCGTCTAAAACTAATCCTAAAATTTTTGTCGTTTTTGAATATTGAATATTTTCATTATTAAATGTTAAGGGGTTAGGGGAATTTATTTTATTTTTAGTTATAAACATAAAATAAGATTTTGTAAAATTTAACGTAAGTTTATTTGATTGAAGTCAAGAAAGATGTATTTTTAAATCATTATTAATATCAAAATACATTTCTGCAAGAGTTTCAGCAAAATAAATAATTGTCGTATCATCTGCAAATAGCTTTATATTGCCCTTTAAGTTCAATTTGGAAACGGAATTAATGTAAATTAAGAATTATAACGGACCTAATTGATCCTTGTAGAAGTCCACAAATTATTTTTATTTATTAATATTTATGTTGAGGAGTTCACTACTGTATGCATACATTTTTTCAGCAATCCCGTTTCAACCGAGTGTGGACCATTTAGAAACTACGAATACATTTATGAAATAATAACTAAGGGAGTGTTGCAACTACAGTCTAACAGTACTGTGTGGTCGATCGTATTATATGTAACTAAACCTGGAGTCATAGCTATAATTCTCATTGCTATGTGGTAAGTGGTGACAGTGGTGTTGGTACTAATTTATATTGGCATAATTACATTTTGGCTTCTTTATTTATAAGTGTTTTTAATCATTTAAGTCTAAGGTCCTTCCATGCTTTTACAATTGTTGTTTGAATTTTAGCGGCAGAGTTTATTACCTACGAGCACAAGCAAACGCCCAAAAAGAAATTGTCTCACAGTGTCGAGACATGCTGTTATGGTCTGCCAAAGATAAGGAATACTATTACGCTTTGATTTCTCAAGCCACCAAAGGACGTAAGGTTTTACTTATTTATTTACTCTCAACCATGAAAAATTCGGATTCTTTAAACATGACAACGGAAAATCCAGATAACACCAAAAATAATTATAAAAGATATCTTAGATATTCTCTGCGATTTCTAGTTTTCTTAATAATTTTTGCCATGGCCCTTTAGTATGTTTAAGTGTAGGCTACCGGATCGGTGAGGTACTGAGCAGCACCCTGAGCTCCCTTGTCAAACTGACAATTTAGTAATTAACAAGGCGATATGAACGTCTTGTCAAGGTAAACGAATCTTAGGCGTTTCCTAGCCCTCCAACTACACCGCTGCCATGGCCTGAGCATTCTGTCTTTGTGTTAACGTACATTGTACACGGCCATGTTTTTTACTTTTTATTTTAACGCTGTCGTTCTTTAGACAAGAGTAACCGATAACTATCAAAGCTGTCGAACCATCGCATAAAATTTTGAAGTTTTTTCAGTTAAGACAAAGTTCCGTGTATACAGGGTGTCCGGGAAAATGTGGGAAATCTCCCGGATATGAAAAAAACACGTGAAAAGAATACTACATCATATAAACTTCTTTCGTATCGGCCTCCTCTTCAAAGATATGGGCTCCCAAAGAGCTCCCATGAAATTAAATTTTTGACACATAATTATTAAACCAACAGGTATATTTCAATTTTTTTGTCATATGATGTATACCAGGTAAGACTCTTTAAATTACTATCCCAGAAAGTGTTGATAATTACTCATAGCTGCATGGACGGACTAGCTGTGACACTAATGTGCCCATTTTTTTTACGCCCGGTATGATAAAAACTTTGGACAACGTTTTTTACATACCTTTATCTATTGACTAAAAATTAAGTACTCTTCATTCATGTCGCTAATCCTAACCGTTTTCGGAAAAACGTCATTTTTAACATATTTACATCGTGTATATTTAGCGTATTTCAATAAAAGATACATCTTTGTTACTATAAATTATAAATGTTCACTTTTAACTGCTTAATATTAATACACGATCGCAATAAAACTTTTAAAAAATGGGCACATTAGTGTCACAGCTACTCCGTCCCTGCAGCTGTGAGTAATTCGCAACACTTTCTGGGATAGTAATTTGAAGGGTTTTACCTGGTATACATCATACGAAAAAAAAATTGAAATATACCTGTTGGTTTAATAAATTAGATATGTGTCTAAAACTTTATTCCATGGGAGCCCAAATCTCCGAAAAGGAGGCCGATATAAAATAAGTTTATATGAACTTGTACTATTCTTTTCACGTGTTTTTTCATATCCGGGAGATTTCCCACATTTTCTTGGACACCCTGAACACGTATGGATCAATATTGTCTAATATTTTATTTATTAGTTTTTGGTTATACTCAATATCGCCACTAAGAGTTAAGTAATATTCACTTTGAGACATTTTAACTTCATATTCAGCAAAATTAGAAAAATAACTATGTATTTATAACAAGAGCTATCAAAAACAAAACGGTTAAACGTGAAATAATCGATGTATGTGCCCTCCAGTAAACATGGCCGACCTGTCATAGTCAGGTGTTCTGGTATGGTTAATACTGTCGAGAATTAGCTGGCTGATAGCCAAGAGCACTTCGAAGAGTGCCACTAGATACTGTATTTGTTATGGTAAATCGCCAATGGGTTACACGCTCTCAATTTGACCTCCAGGAGTTAATTTAATAGTCCTGTGACAACCTTAGATACAAAGCTGCCAACCACTAATCGAATCATGTTCCAACCGTCTTTACCATTTGAATATATGTTCCAACAATATAATATGATTGTTTAAATTTTTTAAAAATATTTAGGATTAACTGAAAATTTTTTCTTCTTAGAATGGCAGTATAAGTTACATGACAAAAATTTAAATCCTGAATTATATCCCCCCGATTTAAATACTAGCAGTGAAAGGGGTGATTTTAGAGGTAAGTGTGCTCAGATTTCGTAGATAAAATTACTTTAAAAAATTACAACTATTTAGATTCAAAGTTATATATCACCATCTTGGGCAACTTTGCGTTTTCGAGACGGTAACGAAATTTATCAGATCATTTCGTCTTAAGGGTTGGGACTGGTGGCGCATTCGCCCTTTGGGTTTTAATATATACAGTGTCACCAGTAAAGTCCGCATCATATGGGATTTTTTTTTATTAATAGCTTTATTCAAAATTTGACTTTGTCATCAAGTTTTGCTTCGATCGAGATGAAAATTAAGCAAAAAAATAGTAGGCACGTGATTCGCATTATCTGTCAAATTTTATCTTTTCCCAAAAAATAATTCAAAAGTTATTAGAAAAAGTTTTTCTAAATGCAGTTTCTAGCCCAAATGCAAAATTTCAGCTGTATAAGATAATTTTGAATTTTTACCTATATTTTGTAAATTGCACCACTTTTGCAAAATAAACCTCAACGCAACCTACATAAAACTTCTTAGTTTTGACAATGCCTTATTTCAGATACATTTTCTTTAAAGTAGCGCCATATTAAATGTGTGTTTTTCTACAAAATCAAAATTGGGCTTTAAAATTTGGTCGCATGTGATGCAAAGTTTATTTGTTTTTGACCCTGTATATAAAATAAGTATTTTTGAAAACGTAGTTTGTGTCTGATAATAATACGCGTTAATATTAAGACAAAAAAGAACACAGTGTCTTCAGTAAAGTGTTTTTTAAGTGGAAAAAAAGGTTTTTGTAAAGGCATTGATTTCGTCACATACTTGTTAATTTTATTTTTGTTCTTTACAATGCAGTGAACTGATTACTACCCATCTCTGTCATAAATACAGTTACTTACTAAATGTTGTTTTCCAAGCATGCATATACTATATTTTTTAGGTACATCCAACAATTATATTTCTACACTGTCTTCAGGTACGTAAAATCGTTTAATTTGTAATTTTTTTAATAAAAATACATTATTAAATTTTTAGATACCACTTTTAGGCCATCCCTATCCACAATGTCTTTCGACTATAATGATGATAATCCGTCCTACTCAAGGTTTAAAAAGGAATAATGAGTTTTAATATTTTCGTGTTTTTGTTCCTTATATTTTATCTCATTTTATTATTTAATTAGGAAGTTTTAATTGTGTTGGTTGCACAAAGGTTTTTAACAATAATTAACCAATCATCAGGCAACTGTGGCTGACATAAATGACAATGGCAAACAATATTTACTCACAATCCAAGTTGCGTCCAGATTTAAGCGAACCGGGCCACTTTGATGTCAAAAATCGTGTCTGCCAATGTCATTCACAGTCAAAGTTGCTGGTTAGTTAATTATTGTTTAAACTATTTATGCAACCCAACATGACAGTTTTAAGTGTTACAAATTTTATCTAGAATATACCATAAAGTATTATTTTCAGGCAATATATTCTATAATCTGATTAATTTTATAATAAATATAATATCTTATCAACAAGTTTTACGGGTAAAGAAAGACTTGATAATTATTGAGAAGTTAGACTACATGTTGTTACTTATAATCATTTTGTTGTAATTCATTATAGCTCTAGGATTTTAAGAATTAAATTTACTTTACTATTAACTATATTTTTTTCTTGTGTTGAGTGACTGAAATAAGCTCCTAAGTTTCGATTTTGCACGCAATGTTAAGAAAATCAATTAGGAATAGTTTATTCCATCCCAGTTACTTCTAATTTAACAAAAAGAGACAGACAGACCAAAGGTAGCTTTTAGCTAGTTAGCCAATGACATTTTCTATATGTCGTCCAGTGCTTGTCGAGCATGGATCTTCTACTTCTACTGGATGAGAGAACAGGATAATCACAAATCATTTGTTTGATTGCCTCATCTTCCTGGTCACATCCCTTTAAACATAGGTATACGAAAATGTATACAGGGTCCTGCAATAGTGCGCCAGGCTTCCATAGCTCCTATACAAATTTAGTTAGGAATTTTATTCATACGCTAACTTATACTGTATCATACGGGGTACTTATTTATATATATTTCGTATATAAAAAAGTGTGGTCATAGAAAGTTGTGATTTTTTAAATGGGATACCCCATATTTTTTTGCATATATTTAGATTTATGCTATTGTCCTTTATAAATGCCTAAACTTTTGTTTGATTTCCTTTGGTAGTTTAAGAGCAATCAAGTAAAAACTAAAAAAAAAATATTTTGAAGTGGAAAAAATATCAAAAAAACAATTTTCAACCAAGGTATTAAGTGAGTTTAATGACAAAAGGTTTAAAGATACTATGAATTGAATAGTATTTATTTATTTTATACAGGGTGTTCATAATAAGATTTCAAAAATGACACATCTCAAAGCCATTTTTCTCAACTTTTCCAAATGGAACACCCTGTATATTATTTCGGTATTTTATATAAAATACACAAGCAATTTTTTTTGTATTTGAAGCATATATATATATAAGTTATTTCCAGCAGTTTTCAAAATAAATGCAACTTTCATAAATTATGTTGATTAAACAGAGTTTATTTTTGAAATGAAGTGTAGGCAACTACACTAATAATTAAAAACTACAGTAATTGTTCAAAATGTCTTCCATTTTGTTCTGTGCACAAGCCAGCATGTTTTTGAAAAGATCTGTTTACTTTCCCTTTAACATTTCAATTGCAATATCAGCAAAGAGGTTCATTAGTAAAGTTTATCCCTAAAACCCATAGTAGGCTTTGAAATAAAACATGGATTCTTATACTTAGTTTGACAAGTTCTTTAATTCATTTCAAAAAGGTGTAATATCGGGCGAATAAATTATAAGAAATTAAAATGAATTTTAATAAAGATGAGTTGGTCGATATGATTTTTGTACTAGGCGAGAGCGAAAAAAATTGCTTTTTAGCAACTAGAATTTATGCATCACGTTATCCAGAGAGAAGGCACCCGGAAGAAAAAAGCTTTAAAATATTATTACTAAGATTTGTTGAATGTTTTATTTCAAATTTTATATAAAATACGGAAATAATATACAGGGTGTTCCATTTGGAAAAGTTGAGAAAAATAGGTTCGAAATGTGTCATTTTTGAAATCTTATTATCAACACCCTGTATAAAATAGATAAATACTATTCGATTCATAGTATAACCTCTTGTCATTAAACTCACTTAATACCGTGGTTGAAGAACTAATGTTAGATTGTTTTTTTGATATTTTTTCCACGACTTCAAAATAATTTTTTTTAGTTTTTACTTGATTGCTCTTAAACTACCAAAGCAAATCAAACAAAATTTTAGGCATTTATAAAGGACAATGGCATAAATCTGAATACTATGCAAAAAAATATGGGGTATCCCATTTAAAAAATCAGAATTTTTTATGATCACACTTTTCTGGGCCACCCTGTATATGAAAAAATATTTTCCTGAAATACTCCGTATGATACAGTATAAGTTAGCGTTTGAATGAAATTCCTAACTAAATTCGTATAGGAGCTATGGAAGCCTGACACACAATTGCAGGACTCTGATAGGCTCGAATTTGCAGTAAATTTCAATAAAATTGGTTACGACCTCTTGTATTGGTCTCCTTATATGTACGCACATGTACACTATAATGTAATTAATAAAACTACAACATGTTATTTGTAAAATATAAAATTTATGTATATGGATGAGAAATATTCCTAACGTCTAAAATAACCTAGTCGTCTAATTGGCATAAAGCAGCCACACCTCTATTAATCCAGTGCTTCTCGGGCAAGTTACTATTGTAAGTGGTGTACATTACGAAGTTAGTCGAATGGCCAGTTGTAGATAGCACACCTCTTCTTGCGCTAGTCTTGTAAACAGGGCAATTATAACATGGCTGTGGTTTATAATCGGCTGTCTTTGCTGGTTTTAACCACATTATTGGAATGACATCGAATAGGATTTTGGGATAAGATTCAGCAAGCATTTGAGTAGTTCTGTCCCATCTTGCGCCTTCCAAGTACAGGCCCTAATAACGTTTTAAAATATATAGTTATTAGTTCAATAAGAATGAAATAAGACTTAAAAACATTTTGGTGTGCTCTAGGTGGTCTAATTTCATTCATACGATGGAAGACTTTTCCCCAGTATATCTAATTAGGATATAGCTTCCCAAAATTGATACCCAATACTATAATAAAATTATTTTATCTAAAGAAACATTGATGGCCAAACAAAAGACAAACCGATAACCTTTGACTTATTCATCCTTCAATCAGCGAAATACATCATATATTTATAACATAATTTGCTATTACTCTCTATTTTTCGATTCGCCTCATTATCGCGCTGTGCCCAAGAAAACATACGATGCTAACTTACAATTGACAAGAATTAAGTTTTTATATACTTGAGATCAGGATAATACTAACTAATAAATATGATTTTTAACATATTTTTTTACATAGATAGTAAAAACTTAATTTAGCATAACATATATTCATAGATGGTTAGCTGCTAGGATATACTTTCACCCCTTTGGCATTAAATAATCCAGTTTGGTTCGCCTTTGCAGGGACTGAAATACCTACGTCCCGAAAGTACGAAAACACTTGTAATCATATTGTTACCAAGGAAAATGATAATAAGAATATAATAAATTCTCGACAATAATATTTTCTACATATAGTATTAATAATGGACTTTCAAAATTATACTTTACTTACGTCTATAAGAACACTATGTTCTTGAATTTCCTTTACTTGCTGCATCACAGAAATAAATTATATATTAGTTGTATTTTTTGACATGCCTACACTCAAAAAGTTAAAGATGCCAACTTGTTTTAAATATTTGGTTTATAAATATATTTTATAAAAGATACATTTTTATATTATGTAACTTTTAACACCCCACTAGTTTTTTTTTAAGTTAAAAAACATGGTTTTATTAAGGAAATACTGAGTAGACAAGTGAGATTTCAATGCCAGGCGGGAGCATTTATGTTGTCTTTACACGTGACTCTTTCAACAAGATAAAGAATGTTGCAGTGGCCCGTTTGATTTAACATTTAAAATGTTATTGTGCAATTGGTGCAACTATAAACTATATATATGAGTTTATTTTTATTTTATCAGATCCATTCTTTTCGTCATTTATGTAGTTGCGAATATTAAAGAATTTGCTAGAAATTATAAATAGTTATAACCTACCTTACAGTAAACACCAACATCCAACGCTTTTTCAACAGCTTGCTCATACTTAGTGGTATAAAACTCGAATTGTATCCAATCTATGGGCAGGTGCATCTGTCGGGAGTAATTTTGTAATACTCCCGTTAAAAAGGATTGAGTAAAATAAAATCCGGAAAGCCAAAATACGTTGGGAACCCCGCGATCAATCCAGTCTTGAAAGAATTTAATCCTAGAAGAAAAAATGTGTGAATACATATTTATATGTTTGTGATGCAATATGAACTTTTTTGTTGCTGTTAATTTACGATTAAATATTCCAAAACACATTATAATATATATATGCAGGGTGTCCGGGAAAATGTGGGAAATTCCCTGATATGAAAAAAACACGTAAAAAGAATACTACAAGTTCATATAAACTTCTTTCGTATCGGCCTCCTTTTCGGAGATATGGTCTCCCAAAGAGCTCCCATGGAATTAAGTTTTTGACACATAATTATTAAACCAACCAATATTTCAATTTTTTTTTCATATGATCTATACCGGGTAAGACCCTTCAAATTACTATCCCAGAAAGTGTTGCGAATTACTCACAGCTGCGGGGACGGACTAGCTGTGGCACTAATATGCCCATTTTTTTTACGCCCTGTATGATAAAAACTTTGGAGAACGTTTTTTACATACCTTTAACTATTGACTAAAAATTAAGTACTCTTCATTTATGTCGCTAATCCTAACCGTTTTCGGAAAAACGTAATTTTTAACATATTTACATCATGTATATTTAGCGTATTTCAATAAAAGATACATCTTTGTTCCTATAATTTATAAATGTTCACTTTTAACTGCTTAATAGAGTCGATTCACTCAGTAAACCTGCAAGATGGCCGACATGTCATATGACAAAAGTCATATTCCAGCTAAATAAAATAAATTTTTGCATTTTCAATGACTTTCGTCATATGACATGTCGGCCATCTTGCAGGTTTACTGAGTGAATCGACTTTATTAATACATGATCGCAATAAAATTACGTTTTTCCGAAAACGGTTAGGATTAGCGACATGAATGAAGAGTACTTAATTTTTAGTCAATAGTTAAAGGTATGTAAAAAACGTTATCCAAAGTTTTTATCATACAGGGCATAAAAAAAGTGGGCGCATTAGTGTCACAGCTAGTCCGTCCCTGCAGCTGTGAGTAATTCGCAACACTTTCTGGGATAGTAATTTGAAGGGTCTTACCTGGTATACATCATATAAAAAAAATTGAAATATACCTGTTGGCTTAATAATTATGTGTCAAAAACTTAATTCCATGTGAGCCCATATCTCCGACGAGGAGGCCGATACGAAAGAAGTTTATATGATTTTGTAGTATTTTTTTCA
Organism: Polydrusus pterygomalis; assembly: GCA_963969555.1. Classification (NCBI taxonomy): domain Eukaryota; kingdom Metazoa; phylum Arthropoda; class Insecta; order Coleoptera; family Curculionidae; genus Polydrusus; species Polydrusus pterygomalis. Next base: position 40,623,650 of record OZ018381.1, on the reverse strand, counting down.
TATCCGGGAGACTTCCCACATTTTCCCGAATATAGGGCCCTGCAATAGTGCGTCAGACTTCCATAGCTCCTATACGAAATTAGTCAGGAATTTTATTCATAATTTGACTTAGTGTGGTGTCACACATAGCGTTTTTAACGCTGCGGCAAGAAGGAATGCGTTTTGACCGGGTAAACTCTACTTGTCACACGATGCGTTTTAACGGGATGTTTCGCTAGTCGAATTTTGGTAGTGCTAGATCATGGCGAATTCATTGAAGCTTGTGTGTGCTCTAGAAGCGGAGGGTTTATTAGGAAAGGAGGTGAATCGTCCATATTGGATTCACCCTTTCAATTTGGAACGAGAGGCCAGTAAAAGGTTTGCAAACTTCAACAACAAAATTCGAATGTACGACAGGACGTTTTTTGGATATTACCGAATGTCCAAAAACTCATTCGATGAACTACTTGCGATATTGAGACCCCATATCAGCAGACGAACTCAAAAAAATTTTGGAAGAACCGCAGCGTTCGAACCGTCAGGTGTGACTACAAACATACAACTGCACGTGTTTTCGTTCTATTGCAGTCGTTCGGTCGTGCGGTGCCGCCGCAGCATGATGCGGTTGCATCAGGTTTGGGTGCGGTACAACGCTGTATGTGACAGCTCTCATTTAATGCAATGGGTTTACACCATCCCGGCAAACCGGAGCGTTCTTGCCGCAGCGGTGAAAACGCTATGTGTGACACCACACTTATACTGATTGTTTTTCAGGTAAATATACAGGATGATTTTTAAAACCTAATTTTTGAAGTGAAAACTTCTTTAGGCGCGTTTAGCACTTTTTATGGGCACTGAATTAAACTGAGCCGTCACGCGTAACGCTCGGCTGTGTTACGCTCGAATTCTACTCCTATATGCCGCATCAGTCGCATTCAGTATCGACGTGGAAACAGTGTGCGTTGTTTGTGTGTTTAAGATCACAAGATAGACACTTGTTGCGTCTCAGGTATGTTGTGGCATTTTTTTCAAGGGTTGTTCAATTTTAGGAAATATATTTATTCGATATTATTAATTTCACCTTGTTAAAGTTTTCACTTCTGTCGTGTGGTCTTAAGCACACACAATTTTTTTTATTTACATCGGTAGATAATGTAAACATCTGATGACTTTACATCTCTCTTAAATCAGTTATGTACTGCTTACCTTACTATTAGATCTGTAACATATGATCCAAGAGGTTTCAAACTTGGGTAACTTTTGCTTGCCCATGCAGGCGGGACTCGTCCTATTATTAAAGAATGGCAAGTTTCCTCGAGTTCCGCCGACATAACCACTAATCCCAGGACAGCTTTAATCATTTCGCTTAAAGTTCTTTTAATGACTGCTATTAGTCTGTTAAAGCGTATCAATTCCTAAAAAAAAATGCGCCAAATTCAGTTTGTTAATGGGAACATTTCTCTCTTGAATAAATAGATAAAATAAAAACGTTGCTATAGTTTATTTCAGAAAGGTGTAGAGTAATAAAAGCTCATTAGGTATGCAAAGGGACTACAGAGTGACCCAACGAATATTTAAGCCACTTTCATAATTTGGCATTGATTTCATTGCAAAATTCTTTCTTTTCATCAAGTACAGGTAGTACCACCCGGGTTTGGATCAATTTATGGATTTTGCCTATTATTGTTGTCCATTCACAAACACTGAAAATGATGTGATAAAGGCGTGCCGGTAGGATATTCGTAAAAAGGAAATAATTTTATTTGAACAGAATAAAAATGAGGCATTATGTACATAGTATTAGCTACACTTATTTTTTATTAAATATTATAAAAAAAATACAAAAAATACATTATACAGAAATTAAATTATAAAAAATCATAATATTCTTCGTCATCTGAGGAACTGTCATCTCCTCTTGACGTTATAATTAACGTGTCGACGGTCCGATCGATCAGGTGGTCAAGATCACACATTTTCTCCTCTTCTTTAATGACATGATGGACTGCTTTTCGCCAGTTCTCTGGTGTCACTTCCTTAATGGCTTGCTTAAATAGTAGCTTAACGTCTTTCATTTTGAATGTCGTGTTGTGTCTTGCAACAAATCCTTTTACTTGCGCCCATATATACAGTGTGTCCGCGGATGGGATCCCCAAGGGGAAAAAATCTTTATTATTCATTTTACGACCAAAAGTCATTCTTTATAAAAAGTTCTGCTTGTTGAGAAAATAAATTCACGATAAAAAAATGTTAGATCAGATGTACAGGGTGTTAATAAATTAGGAAAATATGAAAATGCTTCAAGAGAAAGTACCATTATTTATTATTTTTAACAAAATTTTTATAAAACAAAGTTGTTTATAAACTAGCATAAAGACTAAATACAAGTTTTAAAATAAAAATTCGATATTTTAAAATAAAATTTTAATAATTATCGTTTTCATTTAATTATTTGCATTTTACAAAAAAATCAATAAAAACGATTTTGTATACGTTTATGTTTATGTCAGCATTTTATTTACATCTGTCAGTATTCTGTTTTCATCAAGGCATTTTCGAAAATGTATTTATTTAATACAAATGTTACGGTATTGGAAATGTGTCTTATAAATACGCTATAGATGTTTTTCATGAACAATTTCCTAATACGCCTGTGTCAAAAAGAGGATTGCGAAAATGATTTAAAAAATTTAATGAAACTGGGTCGGTGATGAATGTAAAGAAATCAAAGAAAAAATATGTTAAAAATGATGCAGCTACATTATGAGTAATAGGGTCAGTTTTAGAAAACTCAAAATTATCTTTAATAAAATAAAACTTTATTTTAAAATATTCGAATTTTTATATTAAAACTTGTATTTAGTCTTTATGCTAGTTTGTAAACAATTTTTTTTAATAAAATTTTTGTTAAAAATAATATATAAAGGTACTTCTCTCTTGAAGCATTTTCATATTTTCCTAATTTATTAACACCCGTACATCTAATATAATATTTTTTTATCGTGAATTCATTTTCTCAACAAGCAGACCTTTTTATAAAGAATAACTTTTGTTCGTAAAATGAATAATAAAGATTTTTCCCCCTTGGAGACCCCATAATATAGAATTTGGTTCGCAATGATATGGCGGTATGCGCAGCACAGTTACACCATGTTTTTCTGCTATATCTTCCACGGCATATTTCATAAAACGCCATTTGATTACTAATCTTATAATACTGTGAACACTATATATACGGCTTAACAGGAGATACTGATGCGTTAAGCCAAACAAATATACTTATTAAGGTCGTACACACACACGATAAATGAAGTTTATTCCAAATAATCCTATTTATATGATCAGCCAATGAGGCCAAAGCCAAACTCGGTACCTGTTAAATGGTACCTGTTAAACACAAAACGTAACTTTATAATCTACTAATTAACTAATCCCTACACAATATTTCGATTTTGACACTTCAGGCCAGAAAATATACCTTTTCTAATCCTCTTACGCAATTACTTGAGATTTTAATTTTACAAACAATACTATTTTTTCTCGGAAATTTTTGGTTAGTTATCATAAATAATTTAATGCACAAAGTTTACCTGCGCCTATGGCCGACACCGAAATTGAGCCGAACTGGACGGAATTTCCCATTTTATTACTCTACACCTTTCTGAAATAGACTATAGATTAAAAGGCGATTATTCAACTGCAAATAATTAATAATATAATAAGTTAACTGAATTTTTAATATCATTAAATATTATTTATCTTGTCAAGATCTTGGCAATACGTTTATACTTCTATACTGTGAATGAATTGTGACTTTTATATCATAATATCTAAATATATCATTACAAAGCAACGTTTAACTATAATTAATGGCAAAAACAGTTAAAATAATAATATTAAATAAACCAAATTAGGGAATTACCTGTCTTAATACCGTATTCATGGAATTATCATACACTACGGGATATTTCTTACTCACGGCATCCACATCGAATACATCGGGAATTTTCTTCAAAATATCTTTGGCCAAATCTATCACTACATCTTGTGTTTCGTCTCCTCCACCTCCGCTCGTAAACTGAGTCTGGGTTAGCAAAACTCCGTGAAGAAGCTAAAATATTTTTACTCATTCTTATGTACTACTAAAATAAATTGTCTAAATTAAATAAATAAATAATGAATAATGCCTTTATATTTCCAGAAAGAAACAAAATATTACAATTTATTTTACGTATAGAAATTTAACTTTATCTATTGAGGTAGTATGGCGCAGTCTAGCTTTAATAGCTACTCTACTGAACCATACCACAACAATCAAACCTAATAAAATAAGTTATTTAAATAATATAAAATGTAAAATGAAATAAAGAAGCAGAACAATAATAACTAAAAAATTTAAATTAGTATTATTAAAATAAAAGAACTATAATAATTGACAGCCTGTCAACAAACAACGGACAAATTAAACTCGAAAATTGCACATATTTTTAATTAATTTCGCTTTCAACTTATCGCATTTATTTTCTAAAATGTTTCTTACTATCTGGGTTTCTTGATTATCTTTCGTAATATCAGCATTTTCATGTAATCCGAAAACTTCCGGCTGTGGTGTAATTGGCAGTAATTTTATGTAAAGATTAATGCCATCGAAAGTAGTATCACTTGGAACATAATATAATCCACTAGGAGAAAACGCGTACCTTAAAAATATAAATATATCAAAAAATTGCACAATGGTATATTTAAAAGAATAAGTTAATATACAATTGCATGGGCTTTGTTTCAATGCTCAGGTAAAGTTAAGTTCGGTTGATTACTAAATTAAATATAAAACGAATAGTTCTTACTGTGGTATTTTTACAGTTTGTGGTACATAAAAAATAGACAGCAGCGAGTTTAACAATCTTCTATCTTTATCATCTGTTACTCTGCCTCCATAGTTACATTCTCCAGTTAAATATGTCAAGGCATCATACGGTACATCAACATAATCATTTAAAAACATCTAAAAACAATATAAATGTAAGTTGTTTGATTTAGTGTCAGAACACGACATACTCACCTGTAGCTGTACGACGCTGATTCTTAAATCTGATTCGTTAAACTCATAAGGGATATTCCATCCTAATGGACCAAATTTTCTTCTTTCCTGGACCAGGGCATGGAAAAAGCACAGAGAAAACAATAGGCGATGGAAAGATTGTGCATTGGAACAGGAGTTATAAAATTCTGGGTTTGAGATCGGATCCGAGTGGTAAGACCTAAGCAGGTTTTGTCTTAGACCTTTTGGTGCTTCATTTGTCATTTTCACACCTAAAATCATCGTCTAGTTTTAGTGGCATGTACTATGCAAAACAAAACACTGTGAAGTACTTACCGTTTTGCAAAATAGCCACTGGAAAATCTCGGCTGGGATAACTTGTTAACCATAATCTAAAATTAGTATGTGTCACCTCAGGTACTATGACTTCGTCACAAATTCTATCTAGTTCCCTCATCCAACTAGCTGCTAAGTGACAATTCTGTAGTACTGCCCACTGACCAGTTTGTAGTCCTGTTGCGATCATATTTGCTGCAATTGGACCCTACACAGAAAAATATATGTATGAAGGGGAAACCCGTAATATGCTTATTTCTAGTGAATTCCAACCTTTACCACTTCTTTTATCATTTTTTGAAGACAAAGCTAATGTTACCGATGCAAATATGCTTTTTATTATACCTGTCCTTGTCCCAGTGATATTGTCATTAAACTAGTTTTTGGAATTCCCATATCGGATGCAAATTTAAAAAGACAGGCCATGGGGTCTGATCCTGGCGACAAAATGAAAACCAATGGTGAGCAGCAGTTACTGTCATTGTAGGATTCCTCCAAGTTAAATTGAGGGGGCTCTAGATAAGCCTGCCCCATTTCTTCCACAATATATTTCTAAAATTAAAAAAAAATTATGTCAAACTCACCAAGTGGCCAAAAGACAGGGATATAAAATAAAAAAGTTATATAAAACATATAACAACACAACTCAATTTCTATTGATAGCTCAATATCGTTTTGCACAAACTAATCAAAATAAGCCTTATATAAGAGAAATTAAACTGATCCTTAGAAAAAACATCCTTTGTATTTTAACAGTTTGATGCATATTCTAAACTAAATTAAGTAGAAACAGGCGTACATTAATACGTTTCATTCATCGCTTACTTTACAACTGTTGCCTCCCAAAAAGCAAACAGGTTGCTGTAAAGCCCATATCAACTGAATTAACTCGCGAGGGACTGCTAACTTCCAAAAAAAGTGTACGAGGATTTTAAAGTTTTGATTGCAATGAAAAGAATGACTCCAGTACATGCAAACATTGAATATCTAAAGAGACCGTCAAGTTCTTTAGATCCGTTCACACGAAGTAATTCAAAATGTGTGTTTAATTAAATGATTTGAGACTCACTTGGACTGCTGGTACAATCTTGTCTGGTCTTATACATCTTAGCGCAACAAGTCGCTGTAAGCCTTTTAATCCATGAAAAGGTTCTGGGCAAGGCATGTCATCGGGGTGCGAGCAATCATAGAACTCCTTCCATTTAGTTATATTATTTTGAACTGATTCTCTTAAACCGCCAAGCCTAGAAAAAAGGATTTTTACAACTACTAGGATAATAATATGACTATGACAAAACTTCTAACCACATATTTATGGAGGAATCTGGCGTAGAAGGAATCATCTCCCTCTACTAAGAATCAATATTTTCTTATAATGTGATGATATGGTATAGTTGGGTATTTGTGAAACATTTTTAAATAGTTGTAATTTAACGACTTAAGGTTGAATTCTCAACGTCATTCAATCTATTGCCAACCTATAACCTATTTCGCGTTGATTTTTTTAGTTTATTATTTTAATAACTAACATTTAAAGAAAATCAATATCGTCGGTACATTATTTAGGTAGTATCTGATATATTAGAAAAAATATCAATTTATTTCATTGTTAATTTTGGGAGAATTGTATAGTGAAAGAACAATGAGTGACAATGACATAATAATGATAAAAAAATCTTACCTGATATTTTTCGCTATACAATTCTCCTAAAATAAGTTATGAAATTCCTTGATATTTATTTAATATGTCAATTATTACCTATAGAATATCAAGTCGATACTGATTTTTTTAAAATTTTGTATAAAAGCTAGAAAACATAAATAAATCTACGCGAAATAGGTTATAGGTTGGCAAGCATGTTGATACTCCTACCTTAAGCCCTTTTTAATATTTCAAATGTCTTTAAATTAACTTTCAAAATGTCTTTATTTCAAACTAACGTTTACAGTTCATTACATGGAAAGTGACAACATAATATAGAAAATAATAAGCATTAAAAAAAATAACAAAAAAAAATGGAAGTTAATCCTATTTAATTCATTAATAAAATCAATTTAAAAGATAATATTATTATAAATAGTTTAATTTAGTAAATATCCCTTTAATTGCATTTTAAAAGTTGCCATTTTTTTAATTCTTCGGATATTTTTTGGAAGATTGTTATATTTCATTATTCCGTCATATAAAAGCGATTTTTTGCCGAAATTATTTTTTACTGGTATAGTTTGATAAATTATACAACGTCTGGTGTTATAATCATGTAATGTCTTATTCTCCTGAAGTGTTATGTTTGATTTTTTTTCTTTTAAAATAATAGAGTAAATTAGAATACAAATTTTAAATTTACAAATGTTTTGAACGTGTAAATACCTACGCTTTCGGTCTATACAGAGTGATTCACGTTAAGTGGCCTATTAGAAGATCTCGGAAACGAGTAAAGTTATATTTCTCAAGATTTGGTAGCAGGCATGATTGGCTTTAAACTTTTAAAATATTATATTTTGACGTTTGTATCACTTCCGGTTATACCGAAAGTTATGGCCAACCGAGTGGCCAACGTTGTTATTTCAAATGAAACACCCTGTATATTTATCATTTTTGGATACCTCATTGAAACCTAAGTAACTTTTATTAACAATGATCTATACCTATCTCTAACCGTTTTTGAGATATGAATTATAAAATGCATTTTTATGTAAAAACCTTACCGAGAAGAAAGTTCAGTAATTTTTAAATTAATAAAGCTAAACATTTAAAATTTTGTAGGCTTTTAACTAAAACATAGATCTTTAGACAACATTACTTAAGTTTCATGTTTTGCATACAGGGGGTTTTTAAAAGTCTGCCAATGAGGCCATTTAGATAAATGTGCATAAGTCAATTTTTGCAAATGGAACGCCATATTTTTTATTTTAGTAACTTGTAGAGAATCAAATTTCCCATCTAAATGTTTAATACGTTAGTATCAATATTTTTAGTCGTTTTGGAATATGAGCACTTAAAAAAAATATCTTAAAATATGTGTTTGTGTCAAGTTCATAAGATATTAGTTTTGCAAAGAAGACTTTGACTTCGATTTTTGACAAAATATGCTTTAATGGCAGCATTTTGTTAATATAAGTTATTATCTATATTATTATTATATAAAGCTCAAAGTCAAACAAAAATCGGAGTCAAAGCCTTCTTTACAAAAATAATGTCTTATGAACTTGACACAAACACATATTTTAAGATATTTATTTTTTTAATTGCTCATAATTCCAAAACGACTAAAATTATTGATACTGACATATTAAACATTTAGAAGGGAAATTTGATTCTCTACAAGTTACTAAAATAAAAAATATGGTCTTCCATTTGCAAAAATTGACTTATGCACATTTATCTAAATGGCCATATTGGCACACTTTTAAAAGCCCCCTGTATGCAAAACATGAAACTTAAGTAATGTAGTCTAAAGATCTATGTTTTAGTTGAAAGCCTACAAAATTTTAAAAGTTTAGCTTTATTAATTTAAAAATTACTGAACTTTCTTCTCGGTAAGGTTTTTATATAAAAATGCATTTTATAATTCATATCTCAAAAACGGTTAGAGATAGGTATATATCATTGTTAATAAAAGTTACTTAGGTTTCAATAGGGTATCTAAAATGCTAAAATATACAGGGTATTCCATTTGAAATACCAAAGTTGTTCATAACTTCCGGTATAACCGGAAGTAATACAAACGTCAAAATATAATATTTTAAAAGTTTAAAGCCAATCATGCCTGCTACCAAATTTTTAGCAATATAACTTCACTCGTTTTCGAGATCTTCTAATAGGCCACTCAACGTGAATCACCCTGTATAGATTCACAGTTGGTTCTAAATGTGGTAATTTGTGTATACATTTAATAATTTTATTTTGCAATTTTTGTAATGGTTTTAAGCCGATCCCCATGCAGAAGCTAAGTATTGTAATTTTAAATATATCAATGAAAAATATATATTTTTTAAGCATTTCAAAGGAATGAAATATCTACCTCTGTACAAAATAGATACCAAAGGAGATATCGAATTGATAATATGGGTACTGGATATGGCATTTCCAATTTAAATTTTCGTCTAAAACTAATCCTAAAAATTTTGTCGTTTTTGAATATTGAATATTTTCATTATTAAATGTTAATGGGTTAATGATGGAATTTATTTTATTTTTAGTTATAAACATAAAAAAAGATTTTGTAAAATTTAACGTAAGTTTATTTGATTGGAGCCAAGAAAGAAGTATTTTTAAATCATTATTAATAATATCAAAATACATTTATGCAAGAGTTTCAGCAAAATAAATAATTGTTGTATCATCTGCAAATAGCTTTATATTATATATTATATATATAATAATAATTTATACTAACAATAATCAAGAAAAAGACAATGTTATTGCTGATGCTGATCCAATTTTTAATCATTTATCAGGAAAATATATGAAAATATCGTAAATCAAATTATAGGTGAGTGAATTTAACTTGAACGCGGTTTCAGATACTCCGTAATTATTGTGCGATGTATTACCCATTTAGTAGACTGGCCCGGACCACTTCCGACCAACTTTTGTCTGACAACCATTCTGGTGCCGGATTTTTGTATCGATTGTCCAGTGCTACACCTCCTGTTACTAGAAAACTCCATACATCCTCATCAATTTCCCCCTAAAAGATATTTATATACATTAGAAAATATATACAGGGTGTTCATTTAAAAACTTTCCACCTCGATTTTCCTGCTTTAAAATGAAAATGTGGAAAATCGCTCGGACCCGTCGATTTTTATTTCGAGGGGGACATCTTTTGCGTATATTGTCAATCTTGTTACTTCAAGCCCCTAGGAGGAAGGGGGGGGGGGTGTAAGATCTAAATCCTAAATGGATACCCCTATTATATATAATTTTTTTGGATTCTGCATAAAAATCTGAACATTCTTTAATAAAAGCATTATTAGTCTATACTAAATAGTTTCCGAGATATTGACTCTTGAAAAATTAGATTTTTGAACTTTGACAGCGTCTAGCTTTCTAACTGTACGTCTTAGAGCAAAACGGCTTACATGTCCCTATCTTCGATTTTTATTATCTTTCCAATAGTGTCAACTTCTGTTTAAACCGGAAGTACTATATTTCTTACAACCGGTTTAGTTGACACTATTGGAAAGATAATAAAAATCGAAGATAGGGACATGTCAGCCGTTTTGCTCTAAGACGTACCTACTGTTAGAAAGCTAGACGCTGTCAAAGTTCAAAAATGTCATTTTTCAAGAGTCAATATCTCGGAAACTGTTAAGTGTAGACTAATAATGCTTTTATTAAAAAATGTTCAGAATTTTATGCAGAATCCAAAAAAATTATATAAAATAGGGGTATCCATTCAAGATTTAGATCTTACTCCTCCCTTCCTCCTAGGGGCTTGAAGTAACAAGATTGACAATATACGTAAAAGATGTCCTCCCCGAAATAAAAATCGACGGGTCCGAGCGATTTTCCACATTTTCATTTTAAAGCAGGAAAATCGAGTTGGGAAGTTTTCAAATGAACACCCTGTATATGTGAACATTTTAAGACAGACGTTTTAAAAATAATATCTAGCACTAGGAAGGAGGAAATATGATATAAAGTGAGAGGAGCATATTTTATAATTACTACATTAAACTGGCAATACGTTTTATCTGCTTGCTAAAAGTTAATGTATTTTTTTTTTAATTATACAGTGTCACCAGTAAAGTCCGCATCATATGGGATTTTTTTTTAATTAACAGCTTTATTCAAAACTCAACTTTGGCATCAAGTTCTGCTTCGATCGAGATAAAAATTAAGCAAAAAAGAAAATAGTAGTCACGTGATTCGCATTATCTGTCAAATTTTAATTTTTTTCAAAAAAAAATTAAAAAGTGGGGTTATTTCTTAAAATATCGAAAAAAGTTATTAGAAAAAGTTTTTTTTAAATGCAGTTTCTAGCCCACATGCAAAATTTTAGCTGCATAAGATAATTTTGATTTTTTACCTATATTTTGTAAATTGCACCACTTTTGCAAAATAAGACTTAACGCAACCTACATAAAACTTCTTAGTTTTGACAATGCTTTATTTCAGATACATTTTCTTTAAAGTAGCGCCATATTAAATGTGTGTTTTTCTACAAAATCAAAATTGGGCTATTAAAATTTGGTCGCATGTGATAAAAAGTTTATTTGTTTTGGACCCTGTATAAGGTAACTTCATAAAATAAGTATTTTTGAAAACGTAGTTTGTGTCTGAAAGTAAAAAAATAAAAAATAAAGAAAATGGGTTTTAAATTAAATCGTTGAAAATAGATAAACTTTACGTTAAGTAAAAAGTTTATTTTTCACTTAATGAACACTTTACTGATGACACTGTGTTCTTTTTTGTCTTAATATTAAGATGTATTACTTTCAGACCCAAACTACGTTTTTAAAAACACTTATTTTATGAAGTTACCTTATACAGGGTCAAAACAAATTAATTTTGCACCACATGCGACCAAATTTTATTAGCCTAATTTTGATTTTGTAGAAAAACACATTTAATATGGCGCTACTTTAAAGAAAATGTATCCGAAATAAAGCATTGTCAAAACTAAGAAGTTTTATGTAGGTTGCGTTGAGTCTTATATTGCAAAATATAGGTAAGAAATCAACATTATCTTATGCAGTTGAAATTTTGCACGTAGGCTAGAAACTGCATTTAAAAAAACTTTTTCTTATAACATTTTTCCATATTTTCAGAAATCACTTTTAAATTATTTTTTGGAAAAAATGAAAATTTTACAGATAATGCGAATCACGTGACTACTATTTTTTGCTTAATTTTCATCTCTATCGAAGCAGAACTTGATGCCACAGTCAAATTTTGAATAAAGCTATTAATAAAAAAAAATCCCATATGATGCGGACTTTAGTGGTGACACTGTATAATATTAGGTATACCAATCACTTCAAATTATTTCTTGTTGATAAAATACTATATTAAAGTATAAGTGGATATTACGCCGGAGTGCTTGAAATAGAGCAAGTGTTTTAAAGACCAGTTATCCACGAATACTTTACATTATTTTTTTTTATTGGTACACTTATTGGTATTTATATTACAAGAAATGGAAATAATAACTTAATAAGTGAAATGGTCGAATTCGTGATGTGATATACCTGTCGTTGTCATAAAAATGAGGAGAACAAAATATAACTTCCAATATGTCACATAAGATTCATTGTTGTCACCGTTGACATTGGTTGTGTATTGCTTAAAAAAATATTTTATTTGACGTTAAAAGGTAATTCTGTCAAATCAATAATTAAAAATTTTAACATATTTAGACTTCACGTTTCACGGATTGTTGATGTTGCCATGGTAACTTTAAAACACGCGCGTTTTTGAAAGTGGGATTTAAACACGCTGAGGCGTACTTTAAATAAGCAAAATAGGGTATCAATAAAAACACCTATAAAAACTATAAATAAGTACATAAATATCTTACATGCGATCTCAATATTCCAACAGCCAAAACGAAGGAAAATATCAGTTTGTCTTTTTCAAATAGGGATCTACATACATTTCTGTAAATACTGTTGGTAAAATAATTATTTAAATACCCCAATCGCTCCTCTAGTACGGTAGATTGGGGACTGTTCGTAATCGATTGGTTGTAAAGGTTGATAAACCAACCCAAGGAATATTGGTACATTGGATCAATGTTGGCTAAATCGGAAATACAGAAAAATAGGATAGAAGAATGTTTTGATACTGGTACGTATTGATTCCTGGCGAAATCGATTTCCTGTTCAGTTATTGCAGCTTGCTGCTGCTTTTCCTCTATCTCTGCCGATAGAACTTTACTGGAAGAAAGAATTTTTATTGCCGTTTCATCTTCAAGTATATTTCCTTCGGACGCAGATAGTACTTCGAGGATCTTATCTTCAATTTCCTTCAACATCTTCTTGTTGTTAGCGCTTTCGACAATCATGGCGTTTTTCTTTTCTTCCAGGTCCGGTTTCTCTCTTGCTACTACTATACCCAACAGCTGATCTTGCAGGCCTTGTGGAGTTATCATAAAATTTAAAAGACTCACCTTTACCGCGATCTCGGGCAAATAGTGGGGATTTCTTAAACGTGTAGTTATAAAGAACCGAAAGTCGAACGAGTATTCGAGAACGTTATCGGCTAACTTAAGGTACCACACGCCGGTTTGTTTAAAAATATTTTTGGCTAAAATCGGATCTAATATGGCGTCTAATTCTTGGCCGATATTTTCCAAAATTACTGGTGTTCCAAAGGTGATGGCGTTTTCGAGTACTCTAACATAGTTTGCATCTGTCAGCTTAATAACCTGAAGTCTGTTATTTTTTTCCATATTTTTCACCCATTTATTTGCTTGGCCTAAAAGTTAAAGTTTGAACACAATTAATAATAATAATAATAAGTTTATTTAAAAATTAAATAATATAATAAATATGTTTATGTTATCTTCCATAAACTTATTCTTCAATCCCCTGAAGCTGAGCTTGTTATGGGCAAATCTTATTTTTTATGTTTATATGTAAAATCATAAATCATAAAGATGTATTAAAAATCAAGTTTTAAAGTAAAAATGTTAATTTGTAGTATAAACGCAGTTTTTTTGAAGAAATATATTACCTATAATAAAATTATTAATTTATAATTTTTAAGAAAAAAAAATTACTTACTTTATATAAATTTATTATAATAATAATAATAATAATAGGTTTATTTAAAATTTAATTATATAATAAATATGTTTATGTTGTCTTCGATAAACTTATTCTTCAATCCCCTGAAGCTGAGCTTGTTAGGGGCAAATCTTATTTTTTGTTTTAGTATGTAAAATCATAAATCATAAATATGCATTAAAAATCAAGTTTTATAAAGTAAAAATGTTAATTTATAGTATAAACACAGCTTTTTTGAAGAAATATATTACCTATATTTATTTATTTAGAACAATATTAATTAATTAAAACATTTCTAAAAATATTTTCAAATTGTCTGTTTTTAATATTCATGTCAAGTTGTCTTATGTTCAACTTTTTTGTTTCTGAATATAATTCTTTTGAAGGAAAAAGATAATCTTTATTGAATATAATTTTTATAAACCTTTTTTGTAATATTTCTAATATTTTACCTAAAGTTCTATTTATTTCTGACCGGGATATTATAAGTTTACATCATCATGGTTACGCTATCAATAAAGAGTGTTATAACTCCCTTGGGATATTAAAGATTCTCTAATTCCCTCTACCTTTTACAGGTAAAATAAAACAAGAAATGCTAAAATAGTTATTTTCCTAACAAGTGCGCAAAGTGATACTTTTCCGCACGCAAGTACAGTTGGACGAACGACGCGAAGCGGAGTTCGGATAAGTTCTTGCGTGCGGAAAAGCACTTTGCGCACTTGTTAGGAACAACATTTTTCCTACGAGCTTCATATCAGATAACAACAAAAATAAAAATATGATAATTTATTTAATAATTTTTAATTCGACTTTAAAGAAAGTACGAAGGCGTAGAAGGGCCACATAATTTTTTTTTTTTAATATTCCGACTTTAAACTCGGAATTTAACTAAATTCCGACTTTAAACTCGGAATATTACTAAATTCCGACTTTAAACTCGGAATTTAACTAAATTCCGACTTTAAACTCGGAATTTAACTAAATTCCGACTTTAAACTCGGAATTTAACTAAATTCCGACTTTAAACTCGGAATATTACTAAATTCCGACTTTAAACTCGGAATTTAACTAAATTCCGACTTTAAACTCGGAATTTAACTAAATTCCGACTTTAAACTCGGAATATTACTAAATTCCGACTTTAAACTCGGAATTTAACTAAATTCAAATAATTCAATACGATACATGAGCTGGGTCTACCGTTAATTTGAGAGAAAAACAAAAAACACCTAAATTTTTTTTTATTTTTTAATAAGAAAAAAAGTTGAAAAAATTTATATGTCAATCTGTCAACTTTTGACAGGTGTCAGTCACATCAACTTTCTTATTTAAAGAGATAAAAAAAATTTGATTTAAAAGTTTTTTTAAATAAAAATTTTCATTTAGACTTCATGTAGCTACCATCCCAGACAAGAAAAAAATGTAAAAAAATTTGACATTTACCTGTCAAAATTTGACAGCTAAAGTATAAATTTTTTTTTCATATTTTTGATATCAGATTCTTGCAGTTACGATCCTGGACAAAAGAAAAAAGTAAAAAAAATTGACATGTCAGACCTGTCAAAATGTGACAGCAGTGACATAAATTATTTTTATCTAAATTTTAAATCTCGCAATCTTGCAGCTATGATCCTGGAGAAGAAAAAAATATAAAAAAATTTTACAGCTCAAGTATAAATTTTTTTCCCCTTGATTTTGATATCGCTTTCTTGCAGCAACGATAGGCGACAATAAAAAAATGAGAAAAAATTTGACACCCATCTGTCAAAATTTGACAGTTCAAGTATAAATTGTTTTTTTTTTGGATTTTTGATATCGGATTCTTGCGGTAATGATCTAGGAGGAGAAAAAAATGAAAAAAAAATTGACACTTACCTGGCAAAATTTGACAGTTCAAGTATAACTTTTTTTTTCCTTACTTTTGACATCGCATTCTTGCACCTACGATACTAGACAATAAAAAAATGAAAAAAAATTTTACACCTACCTGTCAAAATTTGACAACTCAGGTAAAAAATTTCGTTAGTTAGGTACTGACAATTTCTTAAATTTCGTTTTTTTAAGCAGCAATTATCGGTACCAGACAAACGAAATGGATTTGTGAAAAAACTATACATATTTAATAGGACGATCTTGGGTTGTGAAAAAACTATACATATTTGATAGGACGAACTTGGGTTGTGAAAAAACTATATATATTTGATAGTACAATCTTGGGTTATGACAAAACTATACCATTGTGAAAAACTACAGACACCCGAACAGTATTGTCACAAGTATGCAACGATCTTAGGTTGTAGAAAAAATGACACACACGGGAATAGTGTCGTGTTCACATATATTTATTACGAATTGAAAAGATGAGAGAAAGAGAGAAATAGGTAGTCAAATATATGGATGAAAATTTAAACGCAAGGATAGCTCTCTGCCTTTGAAATGAATGCCAAAATATTAAAAAACAAAAACATTTACCTACAATTTTTTTTTTTTAAATGGTGTAAAATATTTATTTGACCCTATTTTTCAGTATTTCAAGTTTTCATATAATATTAGAAGTATATTCTGTCATATTTTCAAGTTTTGAAAGAATTTTAAATTTCGACATTTTTTCCATGCATATACAGGGTGATTAATAGTGGATGGCCTATTAGACGTTTTGGACGAACTAACCAACGGATCACTTTGAAAATTTGGTTACATGCATAAGTGGACGTGCTCCCTCCTTCAAAAATATTTTTAAATATGCAGTGTTGCCAGTTCTACTAAAAAGTACTAGCTACTTTGATATTTTAAATGGAACACCCTATATATTATTAAATTTTTAAATTCTACATAAAATTATAATTATTTTTTATTAAAAGTATTATTAGTCTATGCTTAATGGTTTCCGAGATATTGTTTCTTGAAAAATGACATTTTTGAACTTTGACAGCTTCTAGCTTTTTAACTGTACGTCTGAGGGCAAAACGGCTTACATGTCCCTATTTTCAATTTTTTTAATCTTTCCAAAAGTGTCAACTTCCGGTTAAACCGGATGTAGGAAATATAATACTTTCGGTTTGACGGGAAGTTGTTACTTTTGGAAAGATAAAAAAATCGAAGATAGGGACATGTAAGCCGTTTTGCTTTCAGACTTACAGTTAAAAAGCTAGAAGCTGTCAAAGTTCAAAAATGTCATTTTTCAAAAGACAATATCTCGCATAGACTAATAATGCTTTTATTAAAAAATAATTATAATTTTATGTAGAATTTAAAAATTTAATAATATATAGGGGTTCCATTTAAAATATCAAAGTAGCTAGCATTTTTTAGTAGAACCAGCAACACTGCATAGTTAAAAATATTTTTGAAGGAGAGAGTACGTCCACTTATGCATGTAACCAAATTTTCAAAGTGATCCGTTGGTTAGTTCGTTCAAAACGTCTAATATCCATCCACTATCAATCATCCTGTGTATGTATGGTCATGAAAATATTATGAAATCCATAAAAGGCAAGTTTCCTCGAAAACTGTGAGAGATACGGCAACAATGTATATAACTATTAAGTAGCATCTCTATGAGATCTTCACTTCTACTTCCTAGAAATTTTTGGTAAGTCTTATAGTTTTCGAGATATTGACTGAAAAGTGGTTTTCACATTTTTGCCAATATCTCGAAACTGATAAAACTTAGATGGAAACTCTTTAAATAAAAAAGTTGTCTTATTCTTTGGTCCACATAAAAGCTTATATTGACTTTTGTTCCAAATGCCGTAATAAGGGAGGTATTGAGGAAAATATAAAAAATGGCAAAAAAATTTGAGATTATAAAATTCCGAGTTTAAAGTCGGAATTTAGTTAAATTCCGAGTTTAAAGTCGGAATTTAGTAATATTCCGAGTTTAAAGTCGGAATTTAGTTAAATTCCGAGTTTAAAGTCGGAATTTAGTTAAATTCCGAGTTTAAAGTCGGAATTTAGTAATATTCCGAGTTTAAAGTCGGAATTTAGTTAAATTCCGAGTTTAAAGTCGGAAATTAGTTAAATTCTGAGTTTAAAGTCGGAATTTAGTTAAATTCCGAGTTTAAAGTCGGAATTTAGTAATATTCCGAGTTTAAAGTCGGAATTTAGTTAAATTCCGAGTTTAAAGTCGGAATTTAGTTAAATTCCGAGTTTAAAGTCGGAATATTAAAAAAAAATTTATGTGGCCCTTCTACGCCTTCGTAAGAAAGAACTATAATATACTTACAACTAAAAATTACATAACAAAAAAAAATAATAGAAAATTAAAAAGTTACACTTTTCCGCACCCAGTGCGGATAAAAGTCTTATCCGCACTAGTGCGGAAAAGTGTAACTTTGCACACAAAAATGCGTGCGCAAAATACTACTTTGCGCACGCTCGTAGGAAATAACTATTTTTTATTCCTGTCATTATAACGTCAATGTCATTAGTGACGGCACCTGATTCAAATATACCGGAAAGGTAATAAATTGAAACATTTATTCCGGTTTAAAATTGAATAAAAATTTAAATCGGTCAGAAATAAAATTATCTATGTACCACGGGAATTATAAGAGTCTCAATTACCTCGGTCAATTGCTATTCCTCGGGCCAAAGGCTCTCGGGAAGTAAACTTTGCCCTCGGTAATTAAGACCCTTATAATTCTCTTGATACATAAATAACTATTATTCCTCCCCAAACTAATCTGAGGTAGTAAACTTCTTAATTTTTTAATTAAGTATTCTAAGTGAAAATTACAATTTAATTTACTGTCAAAAATAATTCCTACATATTTTATTTTATTACCTTTAAAAATTTAAATTTGCAAAAATTAAAAAAATTATGCACAGTAAGAGTCTTAAGATCTTAAATATTTTAACTGATACAACGATTAGCAACCAAATAAGCAGCCTAAACTAGGTCTAGCTTTACTTCGTTATAGCTTTTAATATTATATTAATTTTTGAAAATAAATAACCTATTTACCTTGTGGGTCTATCATAAGTGGATATCTTCTGGCAGTAGTGGCTATGATACCGTTTTCAACGCTGTAGTTATCAACTGGCAAACCAGCTATATTCCAAGATCTAATGATCACTGGTTCTCCCATTGTTGTTACCAGCGAAAAATTTGAAGAACATGGAATGCCTAGACTCAGTGAGTGTTCGTTCCAACCTTTTATCAAATCCTTTCTGCGAAAAGTAACATTTTTGCAAAATAAGACTCAACGCAACCTACATAAACCTTCTCAGTTTTGATAAGTCTTTATTTTAGATACATTTTCTTTAAAGTAGCGCCATTTTAAATGTGTGTTTTTCTACAAAATCAAAATTGGGCTATTGAAATTTGGTCGCATG
Organism: Polydrusus pterygomalis; assembly: GCA_963969555.1. NCBI lineage: Eukaryota > Metazoa > Arthropoda > Insecta > Coleoptera > Curculionidae > Polydrusus > Polydrusus pterygomalis. Next base: position 40,604,215 of record OZ018381.1, on the reverse strand, counting down.
TGATGCAAAGTTTATTTGTTTTTGACCCTGTATACGGTAACTTCATAAAATAAGTATTTTTGAAAACGTAGTTTGTGTCTGAAAGTAATACACCTTAATATTAATACAAAAAAAAAAAAAACAGTGTCATCAGTAAAGTTATCTATTTTCAACGATTTAATTTAAAACCCCTTTACCTACTTATTTTTTATTTTTTTTACTTTCAGACACAAACTACGTTTTCAAAAATACTTATTTTATGAAGTTACCTTATACAGGGTCAAAAACAAATAAGCTTTGCATCACATATGCGACCAAATTTTAATAGCCCAATTTTGATTTTGTAGAAAAACACACATTTAATATGGCGCTACTTTAAAGAAAATGTATCTAAAATAAAGACTTGTCAAAACTGAGAAGTTTTATGTAGGTTGCGTCCAGTATTATTTTGCAAAAGTGGTGCAATTTACAAAATATAGGTAAAAAATCCAAATTATCTTATGCAGCTAAAATTTTCCATGTGGGCTAGAAACAGCATTTAAAAAACTTTTTTCGATTATTTTCAGAAATAACCCCACTTTTGAATTATTTTTTGGAAAAAATTAAAATTTGACAGATAATGCGAATCACGTGACTTCTATTATCTTGCTTAATTTTCCTCTCGATCGAAGCAGAACTTGATGCCAAAGTCAAATTTTGAATAAAGCTATTAATAAAAAAAAATCCCATATGATGCGGACTTTACTGGTGACACTGTATATAATATATTTATTTTTTCTATTACCTGTAGTCTACAGTAAAGGCCCCTAAATAAGCTATGGTTCCTGCAGACAACAATACGTCACCAATAACATTGCCCAATAATCCAGTCAGCATTTCAGCAGTTTCTGACCATCGCGCCTTTTCACCTCCCAAACTCTCAATTAGCTTTTCAGCTCTGTCCAATTTGCAAGAGCAGATGTATATTTGGTCCTCCAACTCTTTTTTCTTTTTTGTCTCGGCGGCGAACTCATCGTTAAGAGCTTGCAGTTTATCGGAAACCTAGCTCAAAAATGTTTATCAACGAATTGTAATGTACGGTAATTTATAGTAAACAAATATTTAGGAACGTATTATTTTACAAGATTTTTCAAACATTTACCTGTTAAAAATATAGAACGGTGCGAAAACTAAAAATTAAAAAGAAATGTGGTCGAACGATGAAGCTATTGTATGATTTTGTATTAGCTTTCTATATATTTTGTCAAAAGCTATTCAACTTGTTATCTATTATTGAGGTATAGTTTGTATTAGTTTTTTTTTGTGCCCTTATTTAACTTGGAAACAATAAATATCTTACTTCTTGTAGTTGAGCCCTTTTTTCATTTAGCGTGTCCATCTGAAGTGCTAACTCAGCTTCCGCTTCTGCTAATCTTGCTTTTTTAGGAGCCACAATTTTTATGACTCTATCATAGACTTCCATAGCTCTAACCCATTTGCACAAACCTTCACAGGCTGTGGATACATTTTTAATTCTTTCTGGATCAAATTCTCTGTCTGGCATATATCTGTAACCATGAAAATATAATTTTTATGGGATGTTAGCGCCTAGTACATGCTTCAATTTCTTTCGAGCATGTATGTTGTGGCGAACCTATTATATCTACATGCACTCAAAACTACTAAACACTTTTACCGATAGTTTTTGGAAAAAAAAAATCGAGTGTAACGATTTAGAAAACAGTTTCATTTTTAAATACCTTTCTCTGATCCTTTTCATTACTGGTGGAGGAATATTATCTTTATCATAGCTTTTGAGATGCTCGAGGAACTTCATATCACCCAAGAGTTTACCCGAAGGGCCCCAAAAGTCTTCAACCATTCTACCAGTTGTTAAGTCTGGTTTTCTTTCTGGCTTGATTTGTTTCATTACGCAAATCTGAAGATAAATTTTATGATTTATGCTTTTATTAATTTATAATTATACTGTAAGTGGTTCGAAAAATCTTATAATGATGAACTTCACTGAAAGAAAAGGAAAAATAAAACCTGGTATGTAATTAATAATTATTTCTTACCGCCTCCATTACAAGTTTCACTCCAGATGGAGGATTCTTCATAGATTTAACCAAGGTGATGTCACTGGGCTTAAGAGTATCCAAAGCTTCAATGGCAGCTTCCAAGGCCGGAATAGCTTCGGACAAATCCGACTCGCAATCATCTTTTATTGCCTGTGCTGCTGCAGCTGCTTCGTTGGCTAAAGCTTCATCAGCAGCTACAACCTAAGAAAATACACACATACATTACTTATTGTTGCCCGCTCGAGGCTGAGGATAATCTTACCTCTTTCTGCTTTTCAACTATAATAGTGTCTTGTTCAATTTTGATCATCAACTTCTCCGTCTTCGCCTGGGCGACAATAAGCTTCGGTTGCAAATTGTGCAGCTCTTCTTGCATCAAACTCACCTGCCCAGCGGCAAAACCTAGCTTTTCCAACCCCGTTACATAACGGTTAATCAAGAGCTTAATCTGATCAACTTTTTTTCCATAGAGCGTTATAAATGTCTGAATAAGTTCCAAGTAGGAAGTTGGGGTGACGTAAGTCTTTCTTTTTTGTTCTCTGTAGAACTTGCGGGCGGCGTCTTGGACGGTAACGTGGAATTCCTTGCACACTGAGACACATTTCGCAATCATATCGCTTTCGATGTTTGTTTGTGACAAGAACATATTGGCTACTCGCTCCAAGGCATCATCGGGCCAATTTTGGAACCAGTCAATGGTACAGCAATTGATTAAAGATGGGAACATTCTGCAACGGACTCGAAAAGCATCTCCAATTGGGCTGAAGCAGAGGGCGACATGGAGGTTTTGACGGACTCGCTCGATAAAGAAGTTGTATAAGGCTAGAGGGGTAGATTCTACTTTTCTTCCCTAAAAATAGGAATTGTTTATGTATAGCAAGCGTATAAGATTTTCTTAAAATTCTTGTTATTATTTCCAGTAGTTTAAGATTATAATAAAGAAATTGATACTAGTATATACTAGCTATTCATTAAGACGTACAGCATCAACCTCTTATGAATATGACATGGTCCATATGTTGTCCCGCCGTCCAGTTAGGTGGTCATGTAGATTTATACGATAAATAAATTTTCGTTACAATCGTTTCCTACCAAAGGTCTTTTGAAAACACACAAAAGACAATCTTACCGTCTCTCTAGCCGCAGTCTGCATTTTTTCTAAAATTTCTGCTTTTTCATCGGGTGCGTACAAGTTTGGGACATCAGCCGTATTCAATACAGTACTTATTTCTTCCACAAACGTTTCATCTGCTACTTGAGTATCCGCGAACACAAACACTATAGGTTTCCCTTCGCAGCCGGCCTTAAGTAGAAGGGTTTTTAAATCTTCCCGCCAATCAGAAATACCATAGTTTCGTGTAAGTTCAATCTGAAAATTAATGGAAAAGGTAAGAGTTCAAAGGGGTCAAATACGACATGACTTATGTGTACCTAGTTTGCACAATCTCGCCGTCTTATTATTATGCTACTATATGTTTACATACCTCAAAAATACTATACTCCGACATAGAACTGGCTAGTTTTACGGAACTATGGCGTCCAGAACCGCCGATTCCTACTAACAGTACATTACCGTTGGGTTGATTTAAAACTCTAGATACTCTTGAAACATGTTCAATGGCAAACTTGAACATCACTAAATTCATTGGTGATTTTGTAACCATGTTGTATTCAGAAAGGTAGTATTCCATTCTCTCAATGAGTAGCTCCATATCTTCAATCTAAAACCGCACAGTATCCGAAAATGGTAATGATGGTTTCTGCAGGGGTTGAAATGTAAAAAAAAAATTATATCCAAAAAGTTATAGTAGATGATGCTACAAATTAATCGTTTTGGATCAAGAAACGGACCAAGATCGCGAGCCGAGTCAGTCAAGAGCAGTCGTCTATTATTAAGCTCCAAATCAATTATATTTTTGACCTTTAGTCGAGCGACCCTTCCAGCATAAGCTGAAACAATATTTTTCAGATATATCGAGCAGTGATTGCAGATCGTCATTTAAAAAAATTTTGATTTATTATTTAATCATTTAAAATAAGGTTCAAGTAGGTTTTAATCGAAAACTTACTTCGTCGTATATTTTGGGTTCGGCATCAGGTTCAATATAATTTCCGAAAAACAGGTTTCTTATATGTTGGGGACCTAATACTTCATCTTCAGGAACCAGCGCTTCACAGACCTTATCCATTGGTTGGCGGAAATTCTGATAAACAGCTTTCTTGACTATCTCAAACAGCATTACCCTGGAAATATAGTACATACAGGGTGGGGACTTTAACTGGAATAAATTCGATATTATTAAAACCGCTGAAGTAGCGCCTACAAAATTTGGTATGTGGGGGTTTTGGACCAAGCGGAATTATAAAATGATTTCGGCGCTGTTGCCAGATTTCCCAGTTTTGCGCTACACGTAGTAATTTTGTTATTTTGAATGGAATGCCCAATTTATTTTTATTGCAGTAAATTGGGCGTGTCAAATTTAGTAAGATCCCAAATTTACAAAATTCTATCTTTACTAGTTGCTGAGCTATGGCAACACTGTATTTCCATTAAAAAGTGCCGGGACGCTTATCTACCTTAAAGTAGCGTTACCTTGTTAACATCTCCATAGTTATCTACTAAGTTATTGACAAGCTTCAAGAAAAGTTCTTGTCGTGTCAAAATGGCTTATTGCACTTTGTTTAAAGAGATACATCCTGATTTGCCACCACTGAATCAGGGCAATGTGTCCAAAATTGAGGCACAATTCAGAACTCGCGGACACGTTAGAACCGTATCTCGACACCGGCCTCAACGCGTGGACGAGGAAGGAAAATTCTATATTCTTCTCACACACCAAGAAACTCCTATAACTCCAGCTAGACAAGTAGGACGAGAGTACAATACATGTCACAAAACAATCTTTACAATTTTGAAATCAGCTAGAATTCGTCCATTTAAAATGAAACCAGTCCAAGAGTTACTTGAGGATGATCCTGATCGGCGAGTAGAGTTTTGGGAGACAGCAATGAATAGGATTGATAGTGGCCAAATCCTTCCACATTGGATTTTGATTTTGTTCTCTGATGAAGCCACTTTTACCTTAAACGGCGAGTATGCATTCTTTATTCATCTTCTTACGAGATTAGAAGATTGTATTAATAATTTTTTTTACGTTAACGTTCATAATTGTCGATACTATGCCGAAAAAAATCCGCATTGGATTGCTGAGCAATATACTGAAAATAGGCAAAAAGTTAATGTGTGGGCTGGAATCATTGGAGATAGACTTATTGGACTCTTTTTTTTTCGATCAAAATTTAACAGGTGAAAGATATTTGGAATTTTTGCAAGAAATTTTAGTGCCAGAACTGATTGAGTCATACCCCACCGGAAATAATATCTTGGACGAAATAATTTTTTTCCAGCAGGACGGGGCGCCTCCGCACTATGCGGCTAACGTGCAGAATTACTGAATACTGCCTTTCCTGACAGGTGGATTCGACGACGGGGAGCTATTAAATGGCAAGGTCGCCTGATTTAACACCCTTAGATTTTTATTTATGGGATGATTTGAAACATGAAATGTATGTTATAAAACCTACAAATATTGAAGATCTAAAATATCGGATTAGACTAGAAATCAGATCTATACCACCTCAGATTTTACGCAGCCTACCAAATGAGTTTTATAACCGATTGGCTTTTTGCCAAGAAGTCAATGGAGCGCATTTTGAACAACTTTTGAAATAATAAATCGATAGAACTAGTTTCGTGTTGATGTGATTTTTTTTGTCAAATTTGTTTCAATTAAATTAATTGTAGCACACAGCTGAGAATTCTGACAACATTGCCAATATCAATGTCAATTTCTGCATGCCTAGAAACCCCCAGATAGTAAATTTTGTAAGCGCAACTTTAATGGTTCTAAAGGTAGATAAGCGTTCCGGTACTTTTTAATGGAACTACAGTGTTGCCATAGTTCAGCAACTAGCCAAGATTACATTTTGTGAATTTGGGATCTTACTAAATTTGATACGTTCAATTTACTGCAATAAAAATAAATTGGGCATTCCATTTAAAATAACAAAATTACTACGTGTAGCTCAAAGCTGGGAAATCTGGCAACTGCGCCGACATCATAATCCAATTCCGCATGCTCCAAAACCCCAACATACCAAATTTTGTAGGCGTAACTTTAGCGGTTTTGATAATACCGAATTTATTCCAGTTAAAGTCCCCACCCTGTATATAAATCTAAATGTAACTATGTTTTTTCGGGAAATAAAACCTACTTCGGGATGAGGTAAAAAGTTCAAATTTTCAAATACAAAATAACTTTCTTCTTGACTAGCCGAGACAAAAAATATAAATATGATTTTTGTGCGACATATCGTGTATATAGTCAGATCTGGTCTTAACGTGCGGGTCCAAAGGTTACTGATCATATGCGTCAAATCAGACAACACAGAGGCTATCAAAATGTTGTGAGATTATTTACAAATATACCGAAGGAAGGAAAAATAGTTTCATAATTTTAGCTATCGCGAAGATAGCCACATATACCTAATATTATTAGTTTTGTAAAAATTATGTACAGGGGAGTTGAAAAAGTTACAAAAAAATTATATAATCGTTAATTATATACCTACTGTACCTTTTAATTAAAAACGACAATAATAAACAGTGCAATTTATTTTAACAATTTTACTACTAAAACCTAAAAATACAATGGCATTTAGTCTGATAAACTATTTCGATAATGAAAGAAAAAGTGGAAATTCGCAAACCAATATGCAGGAAACCGTAATGAAAACACTGGGAATTAGTTTAAGGACTATGCAGAATAATCTGCATGAAAAAAAGCATAATATAATACCCAAGAATACTAAAAAATGTAAACGAAAAACACCGTTTATAATTATAGCCTAAAAACTCTCATCGTCACTTATAAAATCTGAAAAGTCGTCGTCGTCTGAGTCGTCTTCGAATGGAGCAATTATCATTGGCGCTACTTCGACATCTAGTACTTGTTCTCGATCCCACCAATCCCTTATTAATATTTCTGTATGTTCCACCGATTTCTTCCAGTACTCTTGTGTAATATGATCTAACGAATCTTGCCAAACTATTTGTACTTGGTCGGATTTAAGACCACATGTTTTTCATAATAAGACTTTGCACCAGCCCATATTAATTCTATTGCGTTAAACTGGCAATGATATGGCGGCAGTCGTAGAACCTCATGACCATATTCACGCAGTATTTCATCTACCGCGTATATTTTGGGTTTTTTAAGAGACTTTGCTATTGATAGGAGTTCCGATTTAAGCATATTTGGTAAAGGATTTTGGTTGTGTTTTTCCAGCCACTCTTAAATATCACTTTTCCTCCAAGATGAAGTAGGCTGTTTATTTAAAATTCTTGAATGATATGATGCATTATCTAATACAATTAAAGACGGAGCATCCAAATTTGGTATCAATTGAACTTTTAACCATTTTTCAAACATTTCGCAATTCATATTATCATGATAGTCAGCACTTTTTGATGTTGAAGAAAAAATTAAACTCGCACCTGCAACATATCCTGTTGCAGAACCGGCATGCAAAATAATAAAACGCTTTCCCGTACCGCACCCCTTTTTCCTTTTAACACTTTTTACAGACTCATCTTGCCAAGATTTTGAACCACTTCCATTCGAAAATATCCACGTTTCGTCTAAAAATACCACTTTTCTAAATTTCGATTTGTAATTGTCCGTATATTTTTTTTAAAACTGAACACGCTGACTCACTATCTGTGGCTCCTCACATAAAAATCTTCGGTTACATTCCTTTTTATAGCGAAAACCTAAATTTTTTATTAATTTTGATAACGCTTCAAGTTCAATTTCCAAAACACCCCGAATTTTTAATGTTTTTTGTAAAACTGGAAGAGTTACATTGGTTTTTGATTTGTATAAATCGTAAATCACATTTCGAACTCCCATTTTAATATTTTCGCCTAAATCCTCAGTCTTTGGCTTTCTTCGTTTACACTTTTTAGTATTCTTGGGTATTATGTTATGTTTTGTTTCATGCACAATATTCTGCACAGTCCTTAAACTAATTCCCAGTACTTTGGCTACTGTTTCCTGAATATTGGTTGGCGAATTTCCACTTTTTCTTTCATTTTCGAAATAGTTTATCAGATTAAGTACCATTTTTTTTGATTGGGGATGCAAAAACCCAGAAAATTGTTTCATTTTGTCACAAACTGTCAAAGTCACAAAACTGGCATATTTAAAATAAAACGTAGCTGGTGCTATTATAAGCTTTTTTATAATCGCTGGAAAATAAATACATATCCTTTTTTTCATGTCAAAATGGAATAAGTCTGTCTCATTTATCTTACGTATTTTATTTAGAGGGTAAAATTAAACGCAAGTAAAGAAAACAAAAACTGACAGTATGTCTTTCTTGAATCGTATGACCCGCATGATAAGACCAGATCCGACTATATTTACAATTAAGTTATTTATTCTTATTTTACCTGTCACTGTCATCAATGAGCCTGTCATGAAAAACTCTGTAAGTTTCGTGGATCCACAATCTTATAAACTTGTTTTGGTCGTCCATTTTTGACGGTGGCGTTACCAACAGACCGTTAACAACCCTAGAAAAATCCCTGAGGGAAAATGTGTAGTGAGACTTGGTGGGGGTTGGTAAAAATTTAAGGGTTGCTTCTTTAAATACTTCGTTTGTTGCTCCAACGGAAAACTGTAAAAAAATATAAATAATAATTTATTACTACTTCTAAAATTTGTTATTTTTACATATTATTTTTTATACCGATAGAAATTGGGACATCTCTAATAATAAAATTAAAATAGTATATTAAAGTACACGTTTCATAAGAAGCGGTTTTAGCGCCCGCGTCTATTTTAAAAAACGAGCCACAAAGTGGCGAGTTTTTTTATTGACACGTGTGCTAAAACGCCTTATGAAACATGATTGTGCTTTATACATTTTTTTCTATTTCACCTTTTATAATCAAGAAAAATACATTTTAAAAAGAAAATAAATTCTTTAAATTTGGTAAATTTTTATGTCTAAATTTTATGTCGGTAATACTATTATTTATCATAGGAGCCTCTGGACAACAAAAATTATTTTGCGAACTGTAATTTTTTTGATTTATTGACCCATTTTCACCACGAGATTCTAAAGTTATTTTAGCGATATGAGATTTGAAATTGGACGGAATACGTTGTGTGATCCTTGTACATTCTGTGCATATACAGAGCGTTCGGAAATTCGGGAGATTTTGCTACTTTTTTTCGAATTTCAAAAGACGTGATTTTATGTCATGGCATTGCAATTTAGTAATTATATAATATTAGGGAAGATGGAAAATTCAAATAAAGTTGAAGTTAAAATCGACATTGGAATGTTAGTAGATTGAATTTTGGATAGGATTTGGCAGAAAATGATAGCTTGAAGCATCTACAAAAGATTGATTTATAGATTTATGCAACCAACATACATGACTGTTATTCACACAGAATAAGGTATATAATAGGTTATCAATCATTATTTTTCCTCTGCGAAAAATGGGTTTTCTCGTAAATCACAAAGGCCGCGCAAGTCAATGAAATAAAACATTTAAATGTTACAAACATCAAATAAAGAAAAAACGCGTATCGAAATAGCTTTATTACGATACGCAAATGCGTATCGTACTGAGCTTATTATGAACGTGAAATGGAAAAAAAAATTTAAAATTCTAAAAAATTGGTTTGATAACAATTTGTTAACAATTAATTTTAATAAAACAAATTATATTCCTTTTACTTTAAACCTAAATAACTTATCACGAAATATGAATAGTATTCAAATAAATGGAGACATTCAAATTTTAAAGTTAATAAAATAAAATATTTAGGAATTATTTTTGACAGTAAATTAAATTGGAATTTTCACTTAGAATACTTAATTAAAAAATTAAGAAGTTTACTACCGATTAATAAAAATATTAAATTTTTTTTAAATGTAAGACATATTTTATGGAAATATTATATTACGCATTAGTTAAAACTCATTTAAATTACAGAATTTTAGGTTGGGGAGGAAGAAATAGAACTTTAGATAAAAAAATTAGAAATATTACAAAAAAGGTTTCTAAAAATTATATTCAATAAAGATTATCTTTATACTTCAAAAGAATTATATTCAGAAACAAAAAAGTTAAACATAAGACATCTTTACATTTATAACATCTTAATATAATATATATTTAAAAATAAAAACCTTATACAATTTAAAAACCATAATCATAATACACGTCATAAAAATGAAATAACCATAAAACCTAAAATAAATAAGTCCATAGGACAACATTTTTTTAAATATTTATGTTTTATTTAAACGATTATTTACCAACAAAAATTAAAAAATTGATTTCATTAAAAAAATTTAAAGTCGAAATAAAAACATGGATATTAAAAACAGACAATTTGAAAATAGTTTTTGAAATGCTTTAATTAATTAATAGGTATTGTTCTGAATAATTTATATAAGTAATATTTTTTACTTAAAAACTATAAATTAATAAATTTATTATAGGTAATACCTATCTTTCTTAAAAAAAACTGCGTTTATATTATAAATTAACATTTTTACTTTAAAACTTGATTTTTAATGCATATTTATGATTTATGGTTTTACATACCAAAACAAAAAATAAGATTCGCCATTTAACAAGCTCAGCTTCAGGGGATTAAAGAATAAGTTTATAGATGACAACGTAAACATATTTTTTATATTATTAAATTTTAAATAAACTAAATTAAAATATTATTTTAAAGAATAAGATACATAAAAATTTAGTTCTCGATTTAAAGCTTAGGACAAAAACACATTTTGATTTACCCTGGTGTAATATCACCCTATCGAACATGGCCCATCATTACGAACTTACAGCACATTCCTAATGAAACTGTCAATAAAATATTAAAAGAATTGTAAAAATCAGTTACAAAATAAAATAGATAGGTATGATCAAATGCAAAAATTCAGGGTGTCAGTATTTTTTGTCAGAGAGTTTATCTTGTTGCTAAACCATTTGCTTAATTTTTCATATATATTAAAAAATATAACCTTTGCCATTCTTTGAACCACTTCGACATAGCCTTTGCCAAACTGCCAATCAATAATGGTAGAAAATATTTTGTTCAAGGTGTTGTCGTCGAATGCATCGATGCAGATAATTTGCATGTGTCTTAAGAACCTGTCAGTAATTTCGTTTCTACCGCCCCCAGGAACACCCATGGCACCAACAAATAACTGAAAATATATATAAAGCGATTAAAAAATAATGCTATATTCTCCTGTCAATAAGTCTAACATACAAATATAGTAAATAACATACTACATTATAAAATTTAAATAACTTTAGCCAGCTTACAGGAACCATGTTATTGCAAATTTTGTTACTAGTATCGTTTTTCTAGATGTGGCCAAGGCTTTTAATTCTTCAAATCATGAATAACTACTTGCAAAACTTAAATATACCTATAGGATTTAGCAAACACTGTTGTGAATGGTTTGCAAATTATTTACCAATAACGAATTTCTTTATGATGTTTCAAATTCATCGAAGGTATAAAAAGTAGTTCTTCAAGGACCTGTACTAGGTCCTTTATTTTTATAATTTATACATATGATTTGTATTTATTCATAAAATATGGTAATCTCTTAGCTTTTGCTGATGACAAACAAATATATCACAAAATAAAAAATGATATTTTTTTGCAATGGGTTTCATTTATAAATGAGGATAATATGTCCGAAGTTATAAAGGATTATGGCTTGAAACTTAGAGAAAACAAAAAAAGTTTACTATTAATCAGTCCGAAATTTCTTTCCATTCACCTCTGTATAAATTGGTTTTCTTTCCTATACACAAAAAACAGGATTTTTTAAAATTAAATGTTAATCTATGACTACATAGCCATAATCTAATCAGTTGCATGTCATGATTTATAAAATTGTGTATAATTTCATTTGAATTAACAATATTTAAAATAGTTGTATCATTAGCAAATATCCTAATTTTTCTTGTCAATTTTAAATTAAATATAGAATTAATATAAATAAGGAAAAATAAAGTGGCCAAAATCTTTTTTTTTTCAAACTTTGCGGAACACCACAATTAACATTAAAAAATTGCTATATTTATTTCTGTTACGAACTTTTTGTTTTTGCTGATCCAAATAGTTTCTAAACAAATCAAAAACCACAGCTGAAATACCCATCATATCAAGTTTCCTTAAAAGAATAGAAAAAATTACTGTATCAAATCAAAGATCATTATATTCAGGTTACAATGAATTGATAAATATTACCACATCCACCAGCTGCAAAATCGAAGTATCTTTATCGAACCAATACCCATGATCCAACCATTGCCTTAATAGTTCTACAGGTGGTTGGGCTCCCCATACTTCCTTTTGTGGCATACCAACGTCGTCTACAAAAAGGATGCACTTCTTGCCCATCGAGGGCCCATATACGCCTCGTCTTCTTTTATCTAGCTTAGACATTACCATTTCTTGAGTCTAGATAGAAAAAGATAGATAATATAAAAAACTGGAAAAATAAAACTGTTTAAAACATTCTGCTATAAGAAGATAATATTAGTGTCCGCGAAAATAATTAAAAGCGAATATTATGGCATATCGGACAAGTGTGTATAATTTATCCAATGTCAGTGTGATGACATTCCAATCATTCCATACGGCATACAAACGGCGGTAAACAGTCTCAAAGAGACCGACCTCACAACCAGGGTTGTCAGATCTTTCTTCTTCAATTCTTTAAGTTTTTTTATTAAAAATGTTTCTTTTATATCAGTATTCAATTGTTAGTCAGTAACTTTCTTTGAAAGCTAGTTTGGAAATATACTTTAAACCGAGGAGTTTTGAGTGTGACAGAAAAAAAATAACAAGCCATTCATTGTTATAATAATACATTCTTTAGTCCTTAAGAAACCATATAACTGAAAGCAAGACAAAAAGTGTTTTCAGTGTTTAAAAACAACTAATTAACAAATCCTTGTTTCTCGTATATACTTACATTGTGCTTACAAATCCGAAAATTTTGAAGAATTGGCAACAGCAAGGGATACAAGCGCCAGTTAAAGCGGCTGGGATAAACTGAAGCGGTCTCCCGTTCAACGATCGATTCTGTCAGACAGAGATAGGCCAGTGACCGCCGATGGCGTGGAAGAGACGAAGATAAAATATACGTAATTTGGAATTTGTGGACGGGCTGGACAATGGTCGGAGAATGGAGTTCTGGTAAAAAAATTAAAGCATTTTCTAAAAAGTGTCGTGCCGTGTCAGGTTTATTTTTCTGATTTTAGTTTTGTGTATCGAATTTTTGAGTTACCTTATATTTATTATTTTAATATAATATTATTATATATACAGTGGGTTTATAAAGAGTAATATGTACAAACACCTAATGTAAAACAAACTTATAAGTGTGTATACGCATTTTAATTATTTGTTTGGGACGACTATGGTTAGGAAATTCCTACAGTTTAATGTCATTAAATTGACCTAAGAAACACTACTTATAACTGTTTTTTATATTGGAATACACAGGGATTCAAGCATAATGGATACCCTGGGGCGGGTAGACCACGACGGCCATCTCGTCCTTGTTAGGGCTCTACGGCCAGCCATAACACAAGCAATCCTGACACAGCGGTAAATTCTTTTAACAAAAGCAAAGCGGCCATCAATACACCGTAGCGCCATCCCAGCGGAATTAGCTCCAATATAAAAGGCAGTCACACTGGTAATAATCGAAAGATAGACAACTAAATAAACCACGAAGTGCATCACAATCCAGTATAAGGAATCATATTTGCGTTTTTGCATTTTCCATTGTTTTCATATGGTGTATTGATGGCCTTTTTGCTTTTGTAAAAAGGCTTTTGCTTGGCTTGGGTTATGGCTGCCCGTAGAGTCCTAATAAGGGCGAAACGGCCGTCGAGGTCTACCCGCCCCAGGGTATGCATTTTGCGTCCCTGTGTATTCCAATATAAAAAAACAGTTACACACTTGTCCGACATGCCACAATATTCGCTTTTAATTCTGCTATAAGGTTTTTTTGATACTCTCCTGTTAACAAGCGTTGCTGTTATCACTTTAATAATCTTACCATTGACGACGATGTCCTGGCACTGAAATTAATAATATTTGGAAGGACCCTTTCCTTAGGCAGACTTAACAAATGATCCAATGTTACTGCTGTCTTTCCTGTTCCAGTTGGTCCGACGAAAAGTATTGGCATGGTATTTTGTAGACATAGTTTGAAAAAGTATTTCTGACAGCAAGATGCGTTAGTTGTAATTATTAGCTCGCTGGGCTGAAATAAAAGTATGAAAAAATTTATATTTTTAGAAGAAAATCTTAAAATGGGGCGTTTGTCTACCCTATTAAAAAAAATTTTTGTGGTGCTCTTAGAATGGATATAAACGTGTCGGATACGCCAGCCAGTTGTAATATCCATACGTCGCTGTAAGTTGTGTTTGCGGTATAAACTTCGTTAAAGAATTGGTCTATTAAACACTTTATTATTTAACTTGAAGAAATAGTTCATACTTTAAGTGGAGTGTAAAAAGGAGAGAAATAAGACACTTTAAGTCTTCCTCCACTGGTATATTAAAATAAAGTTTTAATGAAGGATAAATTCTTTACATGTTTCGAATGTATACAGTGCGTTTTTCTTAACGCGGGCCATAGGGATTTACATTGTAATCACATGCATCACAAACAAATGGTAATCACATTTTTATTGAGAACTACGAGTTGAAATTTTACACAAATATTTCTTGTGGTCTCATATCCAATTTAGGACCATGTTTGTATTACTTTACTAACGCAAAATATTGAAAAATACCATTTTAAGGTGGGAGTATCAACATGCTTGCCAACCTATAACCTATTTCGCGTAGATTTATTTATGTTTTCTAGCTTTTATACAAAATTTAAAGAAAATTAGTATCGACTTCATATTATATAGGTAATAATTGACATACTTAATAAATATCAAGGATTTTCATAACTTATTTTAGGAGAATTGTATAGCGAAAAATATCGGGTAAGATTTTTTTTAACATTATTATGTCATTGTCACTCATTGTTCTTTCAATATACAGTTCTCCCAAAATTCGCAATGAAATAAATTGATATTTTTGTAATATATCAGATACTACCTAAATAATGTACCGACGATATTGATTTTCTTTAAATGTTGGTTATTAAAATAATAAACTCAAAAAATCAACGCGAAATAGGTTATAGGTTGGCAATAGATTGAATGACGTTGAGAATTTAAGTTATAATATCACGCTGTTTTGCCCAGCCCTGTATATTAAGTTTACCCAGGTATATTTGACATAAACTGGTATGTGACATTTTTATAATATTTGGCAAGTTGTACCGAAATTATACAATGTTGATGATTATTTAGTTTGTATTAGATATGTTTTATTTTAAGTGGTTTAAAATGTATTAATTTTCTTAATAATTCTAAAGCAGAACTTTTATTTCAATAAAGTTTAATAATTTAAACTAATTTTATGAAAGTCAGGAAAATAGTGACAGCTGTGTCAATATTTTTCTTTATCTAAGGTAGTTAATTACATAAATTACAAGGGGGTAAAAAAGTGTAATTTTAAAAAAATAAAAAGAGCTTTTTTGGGTATCTCTTGGAGATTTTTTGCACAGATTGTATGTTAACTTCTTCGTCCCATCTCATATTTTATCTATTTTCAAGTTTTAATATTATTTGTTTCATACAAATGTGCCTAACATAGGCTTAAAGATTTACCATGTAACTCCCTATGGCCCGCGTTAAAAACAGCGCAGTGTATACAATACATTCATTATCGGGAGAATAGAATAAGGAATATAAGAAATTCAATAGGTGCGAACAGTCCAAACGGAGCTACAGGATGATGGAAAGGTAGAGTTAGGTATTTGAAGAAACTTCAAACATAATGATAGACCTAGCGGGAGGTCATTCGAAAAAATATAAACAGAAACCAAGTCAGAAAAAATATCACAGCAGTAAGTTATGTGTCAATGTAAAAGTATTTGTAATCAAGTGATCGTTGTGAAGGAGGAACAGAAAGCATTGAGATGAAGGGTCGATTCAATTGACTAATTAAAGGGACTAATAAAGAACTTTATTTACAACCATACGTGTAATGTTGACATTACAACAT
Organism: Polydrusus pterygomalis; assembly: GCA_963969555.1. Classification (NCBI taxonomy): domain Eukaryota; kingdom Metazoa; phylum Arthropoda; class Insecta; order Coleoptera; family Curculionidae; genus Polydrusus; species Polydrusus pterygomalis. Next base: position 40,587,913 of record OZ018381.1, on the reverse strand, counting down.
TTTTAAAAGTTTGGAAGTGTCACATTACCTACGTCTACTTCCCTCTTCCACTTCCCTCACCCATTTCCCTCACTCATTTTCCTCATTCTTGTCATTCAACCAGCATATTTTTGTTTGGCATCAAAACAATAAATGTCATATTTTGACATTTTTACATTTTTTGAAAAAATCAAATATTATCTAATTTTCAATTAACGGTGTGGTTGTAAATAAAATAGTATACAAACCTCAGAGGAAAGTTTTCATTACTGTCACGAGATTAAAATTAACCTCGACGCTTCGCGTCTCGGATAACTAACTAATCTCTCGACAGTAATGAAACACTTTCCTCTTCGGTATGTAATATACTATTATTATTTATTATTGCTTTATTTAAGGTTGAATTCTCAACGTCATTCAATCTATTGCCAACCTATAACCTATTTCGCGTTGATTTTTTGAGTTTATTATTTTAATAACTAACATTTAAAGAAAATTAATATCGTCGGTACATTATTTAGGTAGTATCTAATATATTACAAAAATATCAATTTATTTCATTGCTAATTTTGGGAGAATTGTATAGTGAAAGAACAATGAGTGACAATGACATAATAATGTTAAAAAAAATCTTACCCGATATTTTTCGCTATACAATTCTCCTAGAATAAGTTATGAAATTCCTTGATACTTATTAAATATGTCAATTATTACCTATATAATATCAAGTCGATACTGATTTTCTTTAAATTTTGTATAAAAGCTAGAAAACATAAATAAATCTACGCGAAATAGGTTATAGGTTGGCAAGCATGTTGATACTCCCACCTTAATAGCCAAATCTTTTACTTACTTTAGCGTTTGGTGGTATCTGTTGTACTTTGTCTACTGTATCGCTCCAAGATATCCAGGTACCGTTGTTCTTTTTGTCGTACAACCAGTCAAAAATATCAGATCTGTCAGGAAATATCTGATTCTTGGACAGTTTATACGATTTCGGCTTTGGATAGCTTTTGTTTCCTCCTTCCAAGAGTTTTCTGTAAAATACATCGAATAATTTTCGCCCTTCGTATGTTAGTGTCGACCCCAGGCCCCATGCCATGCAGAATAGGAAAACGCATTGCATCCAAACTGTGCTGACTTGATTTTCTTCTATTAGTATGCAGTTAAAAAGCCGTGTAAATGACTAAAATAATAAAAACTTGTATACACTCCCGTGCAAGAAAAAAACGGGCATAACAAAATTTGGATTAAGTTTAGGGCTTTATAAGTATTTTATTTTTACTCCCATTTAAGTTTTCTTAGAGAGCTATAGATACATTCATTAGTTTTATTATGCGTTTACAAATTTTAAAAGAAATTGGTTTTTTGACCTATATTATACAAGGATAATCAAAAAGTTGTTTTCTCTGCCTAGTGTCTAAACACCCTGTGGAATAATTAAGAAGCAAAAGTGCTTCAAAATATCAGTTTTTATTAAGTGGCAAATATTCTTTGCATTTTTGTTTCTGGTTCATGTCAATAAGTGCATTATTTGTTCTCACCAAGATGCAAAATGATCTTGATAATATCAATAATTTAAATTTTTCCATAGTTTTCTCATTGCCATGAATTCAAAATAAAATAGACCATTAAAATGCAAGAAAACAAATGTTATTGCAATAATCAAGATTTAAGAACAAATAAATTTACGGAAAAAGGTCCGTATACCTAAGATTTAAATAGAACATTTTTGCAAAACAAACTTAACAGGTACCAACAACAGCTTTTTCACTTACATACATCTCAATAACTTCTATTGCATCTTCTAGCCCTTACTACTGCCTGTACACGTCGCGTCGGTTCATGCCATCAATTAGCCCGCGAATATAATCCTGGGTAATATTCCTCCATTCTTGACTCTTATGACGCGGTAGTAATTTAAGTCCAGTTGCTGGTCCGCGTGAGTTTAAATTACCTTCGTGTAATCTTCGACGAACAATCCAAGAACTGACATTTTTAATTCGAACCTTTCGAAGTTGGTTTTTCGCCTGTATTGACGTCAAATGACGATTCCGAAGAGTTTTAAGTACAAAAAATCGGTTATTAATAGAGCTTTAGTTTTGCGTTTCCTAAATTATTGACATCGTCAAGATCATTTTGCATTTGGGTGAGATTAAATGCACGTATTGACATGAACCAAAAACTGAAATGCAAAGAATATTTGCCGCTTAATGAAAACTGATATTTTGAAGTAATTTTGCTTCTTAATTATTCCACAGGGTGTTTTGACGTTAGGCAAAAAAAACTTTTCGATTACCCTTGTATATTAAGTCAAAAAACCAATTTCTCTTAAAATTTGTGTAAGCATGTTAAAACTAATAAATGTATCTTGAATAATGAAAGAGTTTTGGACTTCCATTGTCTTTATTTGTTTTAAATCACAACGTTTCAACTGGTAAGTATCTCCAGTCGTCTTCAGGTGAATACTAATAAATGTATCTATAGCTCTCTAAAAAATTACTTAAATCGGAGTAAAAATAAAAAAATTATAAATGCCCTAACTTAATCCAAATTTTATGAAGTCCGTTTTTTTTTACACGGGAGCATACAGGGTTAGTTGAAATAACCGGAACGGCTAATGTTCTTCAAAACTACCAAGGCTAAATCAATGAATTTTGGTACAGGTGGATAACTTAAAAAATTGAATTAAAAATTGACAATTGCGACGTTGCCAGATTTTTAGTTTTTTCTGTAACTCAAGGAATGTTTTTTTTTTCAAATGTAGCACTACTCTTTTTTTTATTGAATTCGATTCCTCCCATCAACATTACCTTTTCCTGATAGTAACCAATTTTTATCTCAAATAATTCTATGGGGAAAAATTAATTAGTAGCAACTCTAACTCTAAAAAATCCAATCTATTTCCATTTAAAAACGTTTCAAATAATGTTAAAAGCAAGGTTGGTAGACATAATGTACCTAATATAGTACACACACTGACACCTTAAACTGATCAGGATGTTGCCAGAGTTCTTTACCAACAACACTAGCACTATATTTAAGGTTAACGATGTTAGCCGGATGTACCCAAAAATCGTCTTTTTCCCTTCGCCCATAACTTCTTTCGGCGGTTTACCCACCACAACAAAATGACGTCTTCATCCGAGTACATGATAAAGAATACTGTTACAGAAGCAAGTTTCTCGAGTGTGCATTGACATAAAAAAAAAAGTTTGACGTAACTTGCTTCAGCCACAAGTTTCATTAAACTTATTTCTCCAGTGTGTCACCCGCCTAACAAACAACTACTAACAATAACATAGCTAGAAAAAAATTAAAATTCTGTCAAACAAATCTGGAGCCCTGGCGCTCTCAATATTTTGCAAACAAAACAAAGTAAGACCTTTTGATTTTGCGTTAACACACACGTGGCACACGCGATGTATTAAAAATATTTGTAATTGTACTGACAAATGTTTATTATTGAGTAGTTAATGAGTACTAATAAAGTCGCCACAGTGGATCTTTTCCCGTGCGTCATCAATCAACGATCAGGACTCAACGTGGTTAATAACTCTGCATCTTTATTTATTACAGTAACAAGTTTGAATAAAAGCATAAAAGAACGTCTCCAAGATTCCGCAATAATATAACGTGTTAGACAAGAATAAAACTATAAACGTCAATTAATTACTTTTTTTATTTGTTTATAGTTGACTACCGTTGTATTTTAGAACGTCATTGTCAACCTTATTTTGATCTGCCAATCTAATTCGTATTTTGTAAATTTGTGTGCCTTAAAACTATTCCTTTTTCTAAAAATAGTTATTTTTAGAGCTAATTATACCCACCATCTGTTTTGGCGGTAAGTATTTATTGATTTTTATAATACCCAATTTATTTGTTTTAAATATTCTAACCGTGAAAGTTCTTTGAAAGTTTACGGCAGTGGCTAATTCCCTTTAATGAAAGAATGTCAAAAATTTGACTTTTGCTATTTTAATAGTCAATAAAACACCAAACTTTTCTAGATTTTAAGCTTTAAAAATAGTATTAAATTTAATAACATTTGTTTGTCAATTTCTTTTAGATTATAGAGAATGCCGGGCAAAACTTAAAATAAATAATAATTTTTCGGGATATTATGTAGGTACGTCAAACGGTAGGCAGGCACGTCCATTTTATGAACTTAGACTTAGTTTTAACTTTTTTCGTCTCGTAATTTTGATTTGATTCATACGATTTTGATGACGTGAAAGTGATGACGCACGGGAAAAGAACCACTGTGGCGACTTTAATTATAACTTACTATTTAGTGAGTTTGAATACAAATTGAACTGACTTCTTAATTCAAGTATAGGTCAAAAGTTAGTACATAATACAATTTTGAGTGAAGAAAAATTCATGAATAGGTTTCATAATCAAATTAATGTAGTAGTACCTACATTAATTTGATTATGAAACCTATAATATGAAAGTAATTTTTACTAGCTATGTTATTGTTAGTAGTTGTTTGTTAGTTGTTATTATCGTTATCGATACTATTTATTAGGTACATTATGTCTACCAACCTTCCTTTTCACATTATTTGAAACGTTTTTAAAAGGAAATAGATTGGATTTTTTTAGAGTAGAGTTGTAACTAATTAATTTTTTCCATAGAACTATTTGAGATAAAAATTTGGAAGGAAGGAAAAGGTAATGTTGATGGGAGGAATCGAATTTAATAAAAAAAAGAGTAGTGTTACATTTGAAAAAAAAACCATTCCTTGAGTTACAGAAAATTTTAAAAATCTGGCAACGTCGCAATTTTCAATTAAATTTTTTAAGTTATCCACCTGTACTAAATTTCATTTATTTAGCCTTGGTAGTTTTGAAGAACATTAGCCGTTCCGGTTATTTCAACTAACCCTGTATAACGGACACTAAATTTAGTCTAGCAGAGTTAGTAATAATTTCAGTTCGTATTTTCCCTCTAATATAATTATTACACGAATGTATTTATGTTTTCCCTAGCAGAGCTTTTGTTCTGTCAACGCACTTGCTGATACTTTCTGGTATTAAGTTACCAATCACAATTTGCCACTTTCCTTTTACTACAAGTAAAGTCTAGTAAGTCTTACATAAAACAAATGAATATCCGAAGTCTCCACAAATTTTTTACATTCATTGTTAATGAAATCAAGACATGCAGGTACAAGCCACTCGATACACTCTATCAAAATTTCAATTTGTTCGGGCAATAGCGTTCCTTCCAACGTTGCCATATACGAATCCATAAAAGGTTTCCAGCCTAACAGCATTGGTTCCATGTAGATCATTCCGCACCTGGATACTGTGGCTGGCGAGGCTTGTTCTAAGTCAGCTGGTTCGAATATAAGATTCATTTGATTGGACATCTAGGGCACGAAAAAACGTATTTTAGGATATAATGCATTAGGTTTTGGTCTTATTTTGTCAACTCCATTACTGGATACATTTGTATCAGATACAAATAAATATAATATACAATTTAAAAAACATAATCATAATACAAGTCATAAAAAGGAAATAACCATAAAACCTAAAATAAATAAGTCCATAGGACAAAAAAAGTTCAAATATTTATGTTTTTATTTAAACAATTATTTACCAACAAAAATTAAAAAATTGATTTCATTAAAAAAATTTAAAGTCGAAATTAAAACATGGATATTAAAAACAGACAATTTGAAAATATTTTTAGAAATGCTTTAATTAATTAATATTGTTCTGAATAATTTATATAAGTAATATTTTTTACTTAAAAATTATAAATTAATAATTTTATTATAGGTAATATATTTCTTTAAAAAAGCTGCGTTTCTACTATAAATTAACATTTTTACTTTAAACCTTGATTTTTAATGTATATTTATGATTTAACATACAAAAACAAAAAATAAGATTTGCCCCTAATAAGCTCAGCTTCAGGGGGGATTGAAGAATAAGTTTATCGAAGACAACATAAACATATTTATTATATTCTTAAATTTTAAATAAACTTATTATTATTATTATTATTAAATGGATTGGTACATTTTGCAGAAAAGATAATAATAGTTATATTTTATAAGCCGCTCGTGTTGACTCAAAGGATTTGTTTCTATTGATTGCTTTTATATATTTTATGACTTATGTTTTTCCTACGAAAATCCTTCAAATGTCACAGTATAAATAGGTACCTGTATAATTTCACCTGACATAAGGCATAGTTTCTTATTATCATCAAGCACTGTGTTCATATTTTCAATCCACACAGCATCTACAGGCCCGTCAAATAAAATCCATTTCCTATCTATAGTGATACTATTTGCATATTCCCTATAATTATATCAATGTTAAATAACCACTTTTAAAATAGCTACATTGCACTATTTCAAATAATCATTCCAGAACATCATAAATCTGGTGGGTGGTTATTAAAATAAAAACTGTTTACTTAAATACAATAGCTTGAGGTGGGAGTATCAACATGCTTGCCAACCTATAACCTATTTCGCGTAGATTTATTTATGTTTTCTTGCTTATATACAAAATTTAAAGAAAATCAGTATCGACTTGATATTCTATAATAATATGTAATAATTGACATATTTAATAAATATCAAGGAATTTCATAACCTATTTTTTCTATTTCACGTTCATAATAAGCTCAGTACGATACGCATTTGCGTATCGTAATGAAGGTATTTCGATACGCGTTTTTTCTTTATTTGATGTTGGTAACATTTAAATGTTTTATTTCATTGACTTGCGCGGCCTTTGTGATTTACGAGCAAACCCATTTTTCGCAGAGGATAACTTACTTTTTTATTCTGTGTGTATAACAGTCATGTATGTTGGTTGCATAAATCTATAAATCAATCTTTTGTAGATGCTTCAAGCTATCATTTTCTGCCAAATCCTATCCAAAATTCAAACTACTAACCTTCCAATGTCGATTTTAACTTCAACTTTATTTGAATTTTCCATCTTTCCCATACTAAATTGCAATGCCGTGACGTAAAATCACGTCTTTTGAAATTCGAAAAAAAGTAGCAAAATCTCCCGAATTTCCGAACGCTCTGTATATGTACCGAATGTACAAGGATCACACAACGTATTCCGTCCAATTTCAAATCTCCTATCGCTAAAATAACTTTAGAATCTCGTGGTGAAAATGGGTCAATAAATCAAAAAATGACAGAATAATTTTTGTTGTCCAGAGGCTACTATGATAAAAAATAGTATTACCAACATAAAATTTAGACATAAAAATTTGCAAAATTTGAAGGATTTATTTTCTTTTTAAAATGTATTTTTCTTGATTATAAAAGGTGAAATACAAAAATATGTATAAAGCACATGTTTCATAAGGCGTTTTAGCGCACGTGTCAATAAAAAAACTCGCCACTTTGTGGCTCGTTTTATAAAATAGACGCGTGCGCTAAAACCGCTTCTTATGAAACGTGTACTTTAATATACTATTAGGAGAAATGTATAACGAAAAATATCGGGTAAGATTTTTTTTAACATTATTATGTCATTGCAATGACATGTTTTTTCATTATACTCCCAAAATTAGCAATGAAATAAATTGATATTTTTGTAATATATCAGATATTACCTAAGTAATGTGCCGACGATACTGATTTTATTTAAATGTTAGTTTAAAAAATAATAAACTTAAATAAACAAAGCGAAATAGGTTATAGGTTGGCAATAAATTGAACGACGTGGAGAATTCAACCTTAACAAAATTGTTCATTGACAAAGTTAGTCAGGGCTAAAACAAAGTTAGTAACTACCTTAACCAACGTGTTAGTTATCTTAACTAAAGTTATTGATTATCTCAACTTTCAAAATGCCTTTATTCCAATCTAACTTTTACAGTTCATTACATGGAAAGTAACAACATAATATAGAAAATAATAACCATTAAAAAAATAACAATAAAAAAAATTAAAGTTATTCCAATTTAATTCATTAATAAAATCAATTAAAAAAAATAGTTTAAATAATTTAATTTAGTAAATATATCTTTAATTGTTTTTTAAAAGTTGCCAATTTTTTAATTTTTCTGATATTTTTTGGAAGATTGTTATATTTTATTATTCCTTCATATAAAAACCTTTTTTTTTCCGAAATTACTTTTTACTTGTATAGTTTGATAATTTTGTGTGTGATGATCATGTAATATTTTTATTCTCCTGAAGTTTTATGTTTGATTTTTTTTTCTTTTAAAACAAAAAATGTTGAATAAACTTTTTATTATTATTATTATTGAATAGAGTGAATTAGAATACAAATTTTTATTTTATAAATGTTTTGAACGTGTAAATACTCCTTTGGTCTATATAATAATATAATATATATAATTTGAAAATATTTTTAGAAATGCTTTAATTAATTAATATTGTTCTGAATAATTTATATAAGTAATATTTTTTACTTAAAAATTATAAATTAATAATTTTATTATAGGTAATATATTTCTTCAAAAAAGCTGCGTTTATAATAAATTAACATTTTAACTTTAAAAAACTTGATTTTTAATGCATATTTATGATTTATGATTTTACATAGTAAAACAAAAAATAAGATTTGCCCCTAACAAGCTCAGCTTCAGGGGATTGAAGAATAAGTTTATCGAAGACAACATAAACATATTTATTATATTATTAAATTTTTAAAATAAAATTATTATTATTATTATTATTATTATTATTATTATTATTATATAGATTTACCAGTTGGTTCTAAATGTGGTAATTTGTGTATACATTTAATAACTGTATTTTACAATTTTTGTAATGGTTTTAAGTTTGATAAACAAGCAGATCCCCGTACAGAAGCTTGACCAATTTGATCATTATTTTGAGTTGATCATTGTCTTAACCAACTTGTTCGTTCTTCTATCAAAGTTAGTAATTGTTTTTATCAACATTTCCAACGTGTTTTGTCTCCGCCTAACTTCTACTTGATGTAAAATTTAATTATCTGTTTAATGTATCGAGATAACGTTCATTTTCCATTTTACACCGTAGCTATAGGATACAATACAATACAAATTAGTACTAGTACTAGTACTTAGTACTTAGTACTCCTTTTGTTACCTAAATGTATTTGCTAGAACTCCATCTGACCATTCGTGAGATGCTGGGTCAAATTGACCATAAAGTTGACCCATTGAAATCGCTTTTGGATTAATAATTCTAAATATAACACTATGCTCTACCAATTTTGCATCTGCTTTACCAGATAAGCGTCCCAATGCGTCAGCTAAAGACTAAAAAACAGAAAAAAAAATTAACTTGATTGTGTATAAAAAGGACATAAAGAATATTTTTTAGTCGATGCTTTACGTATTATTATTAATTATTTTACCTGGTAAGCACAAGTCTTTCCACCCATTGGACGTCCAACTATCATCAGTCCATGTCTGACCAGTATCATTTCGTAAATCTGCATGCATTTATCGACAAACCAGGGAGTTGGTTGTAGATTTTTGATCCTTATGTCCTCGATTAAACATTCAATTAGTTCTGATCTTTCAAACGCTGGTACGTCGATTTTTGGAAACAGATCTTGGTAGATACCGATAAATAATGGAACATCCTTAAATAAAAAAAACATTATATTAAAAATTTATTGTTTTGTTAACTAAGTATACAGGGTGGGGACTTTAACTGGAATAAATTCGATATTATTAAAACCGCTGAAGTTGCGCCTACAAAATTAGGTATGTGGGGGTTTTGGACCATGCGGAATTAAAAAATGATATCGGCGCTGTTGCCAGATTTCCCAGCTTTGCGCTACATGTAGTAATTTTGGTATTTTAAATGGAGTGCCCAATTTATTTTTATTGCAGTAAATTGGGCCTGTCAAATTTAGTAAGATCCCAAATTAACAAAATTCTATATTCATTAGTTGCTGAGCTATGGCAACACTGTAGTTCCATTAAAAAGTACAGGGACGCTTATCTACCTTTAGAACCGTTAAAGTTGCGCTTATAAAATTTACTATCTGGTGGTTTCTGGGCATGCAGAAATTAACAATGATATCGGCAATGTTGTCAGATTTCTCAGCTGTGTGCTACAGGCGGTAATTTAACTCGAACAAATTTGACAAAAAAATCACAAAAACACGATACTAGGTCTATCGATTTATTATTTCAAAAGTTGTTTAAAATGCGCTCCATTGACTTCTTGGCAAAAGGCCAATCGGTTATAAAACTCATTTTGTAGGCTGCGTAAAACCTAAGGTGGTATAGATCTGATTTCTAGTCTAATCCGATATTTGAGATCTTCAATATTTGTAGGTTTTATAACATACACTTTATGTTTCAAATCACCCCATAAATAAAAATCTAAGGGTGTTAAATCAGGCGACCTTGCTGGCCATTCAATAGCTCCCCGTCGTCCAATCCATCTGCCAGGAAAGGCGGTATTCACGTAATTCCGCACGTTAGGCGCATAGTGTGGAGGCGCCCCATCCTCCTGGAAAAAATTCTTTCTTCCAAGTTATTATTTCCGGTGGGGTATGACTCAATCAGTTCTGGCACTAAAATTTCTTGGAAAAATTCCAAATATCTTTCACCTGTTACGTTGGTGGTCCCCGAAACCAATCATCATGAGAATTTATATTTTTAAGGTTGTATTTAAATAAGACATTTTGACACGACAAGAACTTTTCTTAAAGCTTGTCAATAACTTAGTAACTATGGAGATGTTACCACTTTTTAATGGCAATACAGTGTTGCCATAGCTCAGCAACTAGTGAAGATAGAATTTTGTAAATTTGGGATCGTACTAAATTTGACACGCCCAATTTACTGCAATAAAAATAAATTGGGCATTCCATTTAAAATAACAAAATTACTACGAGTAGCGCATAACTGGGAAATCTGACAACAGCGCCAATATCATTTTTTAATTCCGCATGGTCCAAAACATACACAAACCAAATTTTGTAGGCGCAACTTCAGCGGTTTTAATAATATCGAATTTATTCCAGTTAAATTCCCCACCCTGTATATATAAATAATATGTAAAATAAAAGATCCTCAAAAAAGTATTTGGTTTATTTAGATAAAAGCGTTTAGGTCAAAATTTCGTCGAAGGGATTTACTTGCTTGCAAGTTTTTATAAATCTCGATATGCAAGAATCGCAACAAGCCAATATACGATTTACACTTACCTGAGCTAAGAACTTTGGTAAATTAACATCAATAATAGCTCTAAGAACTAATTTCGCCTCCTCAGTCGTTGGATAAGAGCGTCTGAGTGCGCCAGCTGCCAAGAGTACAGACTTCACCGCTCTCATACCGTAGTCATAATGATTTTGTGACGACAGTTGTTCCGAACATAATTTATATGTGTGGACAATTTTTTCGGCAAGACTTAAAATAATAATAATAATAAGTTTATTTAAAATTTAATAATAGAATAAATATGTTTATTTTGAAGAAATAGTCCATTGTTAAAGTCGACTTGAAAGTATGGAAAAGAAAGAAAAAACTAAAGGTCTTCCTCCACAAAAATAAATTATTAATATTATACCCATTGAATATATTGTTTATCAGACATATTTAAATTAAAGTATTATAGAACTGTATTTTTTCACTTGGAGCCCTTAGATTCTGACCCTCTAGTTTTTTATTTCCCTTTTACCTTTGAGCTTGAGTGAAACCATATGAATACAGCGAAATAGCACCTATCATAGCATAATCGGGCACCATCATGGCAACCGTTCTAAATAGTACTTTTAGGTTGTCCGGTAGTTCCTGTCTTCCAGCATATCTATAAAAATAATTCATCAAGTAGTGTTCCACAAGGGTTCATTTTAGGTCCATTACTATTTATTTTTTACATCTCAGACACAAATCAAATTATGAGACATAACATTTTTTGTCCAGAAAAAAATTGTATTTAATAAGAAATAACTCGGCAATTAGTATAAACATTTTATAAAAAGGATTATGTGAAACATCAAGATCTTTAAACAATGACATTTGGCGTTGAAAATTATATTAATTCGGTTCTTCTCATCCATGAGATCTAATTAAAGTTACAACGTTATTTATTTTCCCTTAGTGTGATAAGCAGCTACTAAATACGTGTCCCTTAATTGTTTTTTTGTGTTAGTACTCCCAATTTTATTAAAATTGGTTACGATAACCTCTGTCGGTCTCCTTGTAACTTGTAAGTTCTGTACTTTTGTCCTTATGGCAAACGATTAGTACCAAGATTTTTCTTGAACAGTCCAAATTTTACTGTACTTTGATGTAGTTTAATACATTTAAAAGATCTTATTACCCTGGGTTCATCGTAATAAACACAGTACACGTTGGATCCAAAGTGATTTCAGTCCCCTCAAAGACAAACTTTTTCAGTTTTGCTGCCACTGCCGTTTGTATACTTAAAATCTGTTGTGCTACCACAGACAAAACTTCCAGTTCTATTCGGTTAAATTCGTCGAAACAAGCCCAGGCGCCAGCTTGAGCCAATCCCTAAAAATAATAACAAAATATTTGTAAAAGTGCGAGTCATGGCTTGAAATATTGTGCAAAAATGTATTTATAGAAAAAATGCCTATCATACTTTTACATATGATGCATTTAATAATTATTGTTGTAGAAATTGTAAGGTTTTATGGTATTTCTCAAATTTTTAAAATCTGCCACAAAAAGTAACGATTAAAATCGCCAAATAATAATAAATAATAAGCAAATTTATTATTGTTACTTTAACTTCATTTGGAAACGTTTTTCATATTTTGTGCCATATCTGTATTGGTTTTTAAATTTACGGAAATGTATTTCTTAATTCCAAAAGATTTATGGCCTAATATTTGTGCATACATTCGTACTTTTACAATCTGATTCAGGAGGGCGATTGATTGCTGAACCACAAGTGCTAGTTCAGCATAAAAAGGTTAATGAGGAAATGAATCCTATATCAAATGGTGAGAAAAGTAGTAAAATCCAATATTAGATATTTTAATTAAAATTTGTATATCGTTTAATAAGGTCAGAAGATTCTTCGGTATATTACTGGGTTGTCGACATTCCATTTGCGACTTCTTGAATTTTTATCCAGGTAGCGACTTAACTACATCCATACCAAGGAAATATTACTTTAATTCGTTTTGTATCAATATGTTTCTGTTTACCTTAAAGAATTTTCCCAGTGCCTTATAGTCGAGCCCATCTGAACAATTAAATACCACGCATTTTTTCGCAACGGCCTTTGCAAGATCTTTGCATGTTTCTGTTTTACCCGTTCCTGCGGGACCCTCTGGTGCCCCTCCTAAATTAAGTTTAAGAGCACCCATTAGGGTTCTAAAAGAAAATTAATAATATTAAAAGTTTATTCAAATATTTTTTTGACATTTAATACTAATATATAATTTTTTTTGTATAAACTATCAATTCCGAACGAATATTGCTGGTCTTTTTGGTAAATAATTTTCAAAATGTATTTTTTGAATTGTTTCAATATTATTAAGATAATTCTTATTTATGCCTCCCCATCCTAGTATTCCATAATTTAAATGTGTTTGTACTAAAGAATAATAAAGTATTTCTAATTCTTTTATATTTAAAAATTGTTTAAAGTGTTTAAATTTTGGTATAAGAATTCTTAGTTTTTTACAATGTAGTAACTATGTAAATCCCATTTTAAATGTTTATCAAAAATTATTCCTAGATATTTAATATTTTCACCTTCCTTTATGTTAATATTATTATTGCATATTATTGGACCAATATTTGGAAGTTTATTTTTCTATGAAGTAAATGGAATGTATGTTGTTTTGTTATAATTTTATAAGATTTTATTAAACCAGCTGCTTATTTTTATCAAATCTTTTTCAATAGTATTTTTTTTATATTCCAATTTAGACCTTCTTAAAAATTATCGTATCATCAGCAAAATTATGTAGTTTTCCTTGACAGTTTAAATTAAAAATATTATTTAGATAAATATTAAAAAGTATTGGTCCTAGGACTGTACCTTGTGGTACTCCATAATTAAATATTTTTGGTGAACTAATATTTTCACCAATTTTAACATGATGAACTCTGTTATATAAATAGTTTTTAAATAAAGTTAATATTTGACCACGAAATCCAAGTTTTTCTAATTTGTTAATAAGAATTTTATGACTGACAGTATCGAAGGGTTTAGCTAAATCTAAAAATATGCATATTGCATATACTATTCATTTTATTATCGATTGAATTATATATTTGATTTGTTAGGTGACAAATTGCATCTTGTGTAGATTTATTTTTTTGAAATCCAAATTGTTTGTCTGATAGGATTTTATTCTTATCTAAGAAATTTTCTAATCTTTCATTTAAAACTTTTTCGAAAACTTTTGCTAATGATAAAATTAATGTTACAGGTCTGTAATAATAATAATTGGTTTGATTTATCAATTCCTTTTTAAGATAACTTAAAGTAAATATCTACCTACCTATAACACCTGTCGGTAAGTGGCGTAGCTACCAGTCTCCCTGTATTGCCGAGATATTCAAATCCATACGCAACTTCAGTAGTAATCATGCAAACATTTACTGCGTCAGACCTCCAGTAGTATCGTAGCTGCGATATCCAGTTAAAGTCGGCTACTGACGTCACTTTTAGTTCTTTTAATTTCGTCACGATATCTCTACCTAAAATATTGCAATTCATTTGCGACTTAGCGCCATTTTTCGGTAGTATTATTACTTACAATGCACATCAATAACAATCAATGCTTCCACGGTCACTTGGTTATTAGGCTTTAAAGTTCCTTGCACCATTTTGACGCTCTGTTCAATCTGTTCAGTGCAGAGCTCTTCTTGTTCGGCCAGATTTCCGCTGAAAATTGCGTTGGTTACTTCTGTGGTCCACTCTATACAATCCACACACTGGACTATCTGTCCGGGCCAAGTTAAGATCCAAGTTGGTCTTTCAACAACTGGATAGTTATCGATTGCCTTTCTTGTTATGTCTTTGAGAGATTGTATCATTATTGCTTCTACTTGTATAAGCCATTTTTCAACCATACCCTGAAATTACAACAATTAAACGTTAAATAATAAATTTAGCATTCGTCTATTATTTTTCTACTACCTGCTTAGATGAACGGTTTTGTATATGACCTTATAAGTGCATTCATTACCTTTGCTTCTGCAGGAACAATCTTGCTACTGAGAGCGACTTTCTCTTTCTCAGCGCTCACCATACCCACCACCTCTTCGTCTTTGGTAAAATCGAGGGAGTAAATGCCTTCGAAGCACTTTTTCAAATGAGGCTGTACACGTAGAGGATCCTTTGTTTCTGAGAGTATCTCCAGAAGCTCATCATTTGATAAAAAGAAGAACCTGGAATAAAATTATATCGTTATGATCAAGTAACCTCATTTAATATTCATGTTAATGGAAGGACAAACATAAATATAATGTCGTTTTAAAACTCTCTCCTCTTCTTTCATAAGAACACCTAGACGGGGTACACAATTTTCCTTCTACAGTGTCACCAGTAAAGTCCGCATCATATGGGATTTTTTTTTTATTAATAGCTTTAATCAAAATTTGACTTTGCCATCAAGTTCTGCTTCGATCGAGATGAAAATTAAGCAAAAAAATAGTAGTCACGTGATTCGCATTATCTGTCAAATTTTAATTTTTTCCAAAAAATAATTCATATTTCTAAAAATATCGAAAAAAAAGGTATAAGAACATTTTTTTTTAATGCAGTTTCTAGCCCACATGCAAAATTTCAGCTGCATAAGATAATTTTCACTTTTTACCTACTTATATTTTGTAAATTGCACCACTTTTGCAAAATAAGACTCAACGCAACCTACATAAAACTTCTTAGTTTTGACAATGCTTTATTTCAGATACATTTTCTTTCCATATTAAATGTGTGTTTTTCTACAAAATTAAAATTGGGCTATTAAAATTTGGTCGCATGTGATGCAAAGTTTATTTGTTTTGGACCCTTTATAAGGTAACTTCAGAAAATAAGTATTTTTGAAAACGTAAGTTGTGCCTGAAATTAAAAAAATAAAGTAAGGTTTTAAATTAAATCGTTGAAAATAGATAAACTTTACGTTAAGTTAAACTAAAATTTATTTTCCACTTAATGAACACTTTACTGATGACACTGTGTTCTTTTTTGTCTTAATATAAGGGTGTATTACTTTCAGACACAAACTACGTTTTCAAAAATACTTATTTTATGAAGTTACCTTATACAGGGTCCAAAACAAATAAACTTTGCATCACATATGCGACCAAATTTTAATAGCCCAATTTTGATTTTGTAGAAATCACACATCTAATATGGCGCTACTTTAAAGAAAATGTATATGAAATAAAGCATTGTCAAAACTAAGAAGATTTATGTAGGTTGCGTTGAGTCTTATTTTGCAAAAGTGGTGCAATTTACAAAATATAAGTCAAAAAAAATCAAAATTATCTTATGCAGCTGAAATTTTCCATGTGGGTTAGAAACTGCATTTAAAAAAACATTTTCTTATAACTTTTTTTTCGAAATTTTTTAAAAATAACTAATTATCAAACTGGGTTTTTCAATAAGAAAAATGCTTTCAGACGCTTACATATTAGCTACCCATACACCAGCATTCATTCCCGCCATTTTTTCCTTCCACGTTCTTTCCTTTTAAGAAATTGAAATGAAACAAAACTTGTTGTATACCTAAATGAAGCGTAAGGCCGTCATCTCTTACTCTACTAACGATCGATAATATTAAAAGGAAAGAACGTGGAAGGAAAAAACGGCGGGAATGAATGCTGGCGTATGGGTAGCTAATGTAAAAGATATTCTTCTAATTAAACTTAATTGAAATTTTAAATATATTTAATGGAGCCAAGATTAGGTATTGAATAATTTGTGAACATCCAAAAACCGCTTCTTTTGTTAAAATTAATTGCTTTTATTACAATTTTCAATAGAGGTACTATGGTGAAGTAGTCAAGCATTAATGAAATATACATATATATGTACATGTACGTTTGTATAGTTAAAGCTTTATGGATGAATATTGGGTATATTTTATCCGCAGAATAAGACCATTCCAAAGTTTAAATAGCCGAATACATTATCCGTCATACCGATATTCAGTATCTGTAGGTAAAAATAACAATGAAAAATCAAATATATTTACCTTGGAAAGAATAAACGCTTCTTCTCCAAATAATCATTCAGTCCCTTCTGTATTTCATCTAATAGTCTGTTATTTTCCTTTAAAAGGGACAACATGTTCCTATATTCGGTGGCTACAAGCACATGAGTATCTTTGATGGTATGCGTTTGAATGGCTCGCCAAACCCTATCTACGGTTTTAAAGTGTCTTGCTTCCGTTGGCATTTGTCGCATTATGTCTTCAGAACTAAAGATTGGCTCCAAGTACATCCAAGTTGCTTGACACTGAAATAAGCCAACAACAAGTGTTTATTAATGGGTTTATATTAGTCACAAAATAGGTTAAGCCAACGGCAGGTAATTAACAATGTATGCGTATTTAATGTAAAATATAGGCACTACATACCATTAGCCACTGTTCCAGGATATCCTGCATTGAAATCAGTTTCTCTTCCCAAGCTTGCATATCAGCTTCGAAAGCTTTGACGTATGGAGAACCTCTCATGGTTTGAGCTTTTAGGATGTGATCGTCCATCATCACTTGAATGTCATCCACTGCTGATAGTATATTGACTCCAGTCTCCCTTAAAATCGAATATCCCTTTGTATAAAGAGCCACACAGAAGAAACGCATATTTTACCGAATTATATAACATATAAAATATTTTTATGTTGAAACTTGATTACCAATTGACTAAGAAGATAAATTATAGGCTTTTTAATGAAAAAATATTACCTGTAAGGCACACATTCAAACTTAACATCAATCCATTCTTCCTTCATCTTAGACAAATTTTTTTCCAAAGTGTATTCCTTGGTAGCTGCAGCGCTTACTTCTTCCAGCTGTTGAGAGTATTTTGGTAAGCCAGCTTCGATCATGTCGTTCAGAGTAGAGTCGGGGGTTATAGTTAGTGAAACACCTACTATTTCACTTATCTATTAAGAAAAAAGGAATTATTAATACCCAATAAGAATTTTTTTTTATTTTTTAATTTTGGAAAATCATCAACTACTGTACAATAAAATTTTAAAAATTAGTTGTTCTAATATTATCGACTATGTATTTGCTTCGTTAGTATGTCGCGTGAATGAAATATTAATTAGTATGCATCTTTTGTACCTTATCCCAATGACGTGACTGTAAACCTTTATTACAAACAGTCTGCAAAACTGGTAGGAATTGTCTGAACTTCTCAACTTTAGCCCTGACCATTTCAGCTATTCTTTTAGCTCCTGGATTATCTCCCAAAGTTTTTGCTAGTTTGTACAGGGTCCTCCACATATTTTCTACGTATTCTGTTATTTCGTCAGCGTCTAACTCAGCAAATGCACCATAATACCTGAAATTCAAAAATGTCGTTATCAATCCTGGCAAAGGAAGTCAAGTCCTGATTCCGCTCAGTATGACTTTCTTTTATCTTTAAATTTGAATGTATGTAAATAAACTGAAATATAGGAACTATTCACTCCAAAATTGAACGTGACTTCAACGGGTAAATGCTCGCCGATCTCCAACGTGACATGTCTGAGAAAGATGAAATTTTTGAAATTTAATTTTTCACTATTTATGCTTGCGTGGTGTCTTTTTAATTATCCATAACATCTTTGTGGCGCTCTAGGAAAGTTTTAATAATTGGGGTATCTATTCAATAGGTTGTCATTTTGAGTACAGCCGGCGTTAGCTTTCCGTCAGTTTTTACCATTGTTTTTTCTTAAGATTTCGAAATTTAAACTTTTATT
This sequence comes from Polydrusus pterygomalis, assembly GCA_963969555.1. Taxonomy (NCBI): domain Eukaryota; kingdom Metazoa; phylum Arthropoda; class Insecta; order Coleoptera; family Curculionidae; genus Polydrusus; species Polydrusus pterygomalis. The sequence goes on along the minus strand of OZ018381.1, from coordinate 40,569,051 downwards.
TAGATATTTAGAAAAGTTTCTCACAAGGTTTCTTTTCGTAGACGACTATCACTAATAATAGTACTGCAAGAATCTTACCAAATATCATAGTTTTCGTGAAACTCCAACACCGAATGCCACAGCTTATCATACGGATCCACAACTGACAACATTTTTGCTAGATTTAAGAACGGAGATGGATCGATATCCAAAAGTTGTTCTTCTTCGTTGATTTGTTCTGCTTCAAGTTTATCTTCCTAAAATAATGAAAAATAATTAAAAGGATAAGTACTATTGTTAAAATGAGGAGTTATACGAAAAATGGATCCACAAGTAGTACAAAATTTACAATAGAAATTTTTATTATTAATTATATTAATATAATATATTTATAATAGTAATAATGTTTATAATATTTGATTTCATTATATCTTTTTTCTAAAGAAAATGCGTCAAAAAAATTCCTTTCTTTTATTATTACCCGGTATGCCTAAAAGTTCGTAAATTATTCCGTAGTTTTTTTAGAAAAGGAAGCATTCAGATTTAATTTACACAATTTCATTTTAGGATAAATAATTCTCAACTAGTCAACTATTTTGTAAAAGTAAACTAACTGTTGTTAGTATGACAGGCGGACCTCAGACGTTGAACCAGCCTGTCAACTTCCCCAATACAGGATCCGTCAAAACGCCATTTAAAAGGGGCCGGATGTCTGTTTTTTTTTGTACGTTTAAACTGTGTAAACTCTGTTACTTACTTGTAGTCTGGCGCAAATAGTTTCAATTTGCTGCACATTATCTTCCATTTCTTCCATCGTTAAAAGTGGCGGATCTTTTTTCTTGAAGGTATTGAGCATTTTTTCGTGTCTTCTTAACTTAGAATCGAACACGGTTCTCTTATTTTTCAAAGCTTGTTCGGCTTGATCCCTCTTCATGTTTAATCGTTGGATGGCTAGTTCTATGACCGACTCCATATCTTTCGGCCAGAGGAATACTCGGCAGTTTAAGTTAAGGTCTTCAGCTGCAAATTTTATATTTTTTTTATCTAAGTACCTACATATAGTAAGGGAAAGAAAAACTTTGAAAAAGCACTGAGATAGCAAACCACACACAATATTGCAAGGAAAACAATGATATAACAATGGTGAAGAAGAGAAAAACTAGAAAACCATACGGTCGCCAATCGCCGTTATAATTCAATAAATTTGTGCTCATAAAGGCCCTTCGCAGGAAAGTTTTGGGGTAGTTTTGATTTTCTACATTCTTTATGTTTTTTTGGGATGCTGAATCCGAATCTGAGGTTTGCTAACAAAATTTCGTGACGCAACATTGAAAAAAATGCAAAAAAAGGTAAAAGAAAGGTAATTTTGGAAGTCTTTTGATTATAACTCGAAAATCATCAATTTTTCGGTAAAAATACTTCTAATCAAAATGAAAGTACATAAAATTGTCTTTGAATTTCATTCTGTTGTAATTTTCTCTCAGACAAACCGTTCGGGCTCAATCGCTAGTTGAAAAGTGGCGTGTTTTATTTGCCTCTCCAAAAACCCACCTTTTTTACTCCAAAACTCTAACATACTTTTCTGAAAAATACGATAACTAAAATTAAAAAGAAATAAAAAAAAAACTAAACTAAAAACTAAAATTAAAAAAGAAAAAAAACTAAAAACTAAAATTAAAAAAAAATTAAATTAAAAACTGAAATTAAAAAATAATGAAATTTGAAGAAAATTTTATGTACTTTCATTTTGACTAGAAGTTTTTTTTATCGAAAAATTGATGATTTTCGAGTTATAATCAAAAGACTTCCAAAATTACCTTTTTTTACCTTTTTTGCATTTTTTTCAATGTTAGGTCACGAAATTTTGTTAGCAAACCTCAGATTCGGATTCAGCATCCCAAAAAACATAAAGAATGGAGAAAACCAAAACAACCCCAAAACTTTCTTACGAGAAATACTATATTACTGCACTATTACTTCTTTCGCCTCATCCGCGTTGACCCAACGAATGCTGCTCTATAAAACCGTGTTAGTTTATAGATCTTGATAGGATCCTATAAAGTTATTTTAAATATCCATTCAGGTACGGTGAATTTAAAATAGTTCTCTAATAAGGGAAGGTGTTATTCCAGCAAGTTTAAACAAACAACTTCCACTTGATAGACAACTCTGACCAAAATAAAAATTATTCAATTTTACACAATAAACGATTAAAAAAATTACTTAAAGAACACTTACGCAATTGGAGCAAAATAGATTCTGGTGCAGAACTCTTCATGACCTCAAAAACTGTTGCATTTAGTCCTGACTTTAAACTGAATAGACAAACGGGCAGAGGTTACCCTTACACTTGAATAATTGTTACAACTCTCTGAGTAAGCGTTCCTTCGAGTTTTTATACAGTTTGACAACCCTTATTAACTGGAAGAAGGGGTTCCGTTTAGCTATGTCAGCAATAATTTTGCACGTTAATAAAAGAAGGGATTTCTCTGGATGTACTATTAGAATATACCAACCAATTACAAACAATTATTTATTATCAATATTCGTCTACTGATTCTTCCTACGAAACTAGAAATGTCCTTGTCCTTACACTATATTTCCACTACACCTTTTATTTTCAAGCTCAACACCCATTAATGTGGGAGTATCAACATGCTTGCCAACCTATAACCTATTTCGCGTAGATTTATTTATGTTTTCTAGATTTATCACAAAATTTAAAGAAAATCAGTATCGACTTGTAATAATTGACATATTTAATAAATATCAAGGAATTTCATAACTTATTTTAGGAGAATTGTATAGCGAAAAATATCGGGTAAGATTTTTTTTTAACATTATTATGTCATTGTCACCCATTGTTCTTTCACTATACAATTCTCCCAAAATTAGTAATGAAATAAATTAATATTTTTGTAATATATCAGATACTACCTAAATAATGTACCGACGATATTGATTTTCTTTAAATGTTAGTTATTAAAATAATAAACTCAAAAAATCAATGCGAAATAGGTTATAGGTTGGCAATAGATTGAATGACGTTGAGAATTCAACCTTAAAAGTCTTAGCACCACAGCGAAGTTTGAGATGAGTAATCCATCCTTAAGGATACCAATCCATATGCGACAATATGTTTGCATAAACATATTAGCTATTTTATAAAAAATTAAACCACGATAAGATGGTTTCGGGAATTTTTGGATTGTTTTTATAAAATTTCTTTTTTTTTTCTGTAGCCTATAATAGCCTGAGAAATAGATTTTCTAACCGCTTAATTTTTTTCTTCTTTTTATTTAAGTCGGAAGTATTTTGTTTTTGGAATACGTAATGCACCTAACGACTTTTGGTATTTGTGTTGCCAGAACAATTATTACTAATACTTACAGATAAAGAAATGGAAAAAAAATAACATTATTACCAGTAAGATGTGCATGCGTCATCAAAAACAGAACATTTTCCGCCGTCTTACGAATTTGTTCCTTGAGGTTATACATTGTTACATCCCTGCATTCTATAACGTAGTTTTGTAACTCTACCAATTCCGCTACAGTTTCTGGTGTACCACTTACTTTTTGAGACATTTCATCGAATGTATCGCAAATGCTACAATAAAGTCCAAGTATTAAATTATACAGTGTGTCCAAAAAAGTATGCAACATATGGTAAAGTTATTTGTTACCGATTGCTCAGAAAATTTTATTCTTGATAAAAGTTGGTGCATGCCTTAAAACTATAAACGCATATTTCATATTTCACCTGCGGCTAATAGTAAGGGAGCAAATGCCATTTTTTCGAAATTGCCTTGAGTAAAGTACCTTAATTATTAAAAAAATACAGCAACATTTATATGGAAATGTTTTTGCAAATTAAAAACGTAGTCCAAATACGAAATTTAAGTTAGGTGTTTTTTTCCCTAATCTCTAATTTCCCCCAAACGGTACGTCGGCAATTTTAATATATTTATCAAATAACTTAAACGTGGGTTTATAATAAAAATGCATTAAGTAGTTACAAACTTTTAAAAACTTTTCAATGAACCGGGTCGGTTTAGATATAAGCGTGTTGCACGCCTACTTAAACACATTTTAGCCAACTTCTGTTCAAAACTAAATCATAATAGAATTCAACCCTATTCATATTACTGGAAATAACTAATAATTTATTTGTCATTTTCACCCAGTACGCTGAAGTCCAAAAACCTACTTTAAAAAAATGCATATAAAATAGGTATTTTGCCCTCTCGTAATTATTTATTTATTTATTATAACAATTAAATTATTAGTTATTTCCAGTAATATGAATAGGGTTGAATTCTATTATGATTTAGTTTCGAACGGAAGTTGGCTAAAATCTGTTTAAGTAGGCGTGCAACACGCTTATATCTAAACCGACCAGGTTTATAAAAAATTGATACAGTCTGTCTTGAATTAATAATAATAAAAATAAGTTTATTTAAAACAAAAAACTGAATTGGACTTAGTGAATTTATTTTATCTTACGAACTCACACTGTAGATTGTTTCCATTATTAACAATGGTCAATAATAATTAGTTGGCAAGGTATATACAGGGTGTTCCGAAATTAGCGTGCAATGTTTCTAGGGCCTAAACTATATCCAAAAATATGACAAAAATGTCTTATAAACATACCCCGAGAAATGCTCCTTTAGGGGGCTAGAGCCCCTCAAAGGTGGTCCGGAAGGAAGTATTTTTTTATAATAGTATGGAAACCCTTAAAGATAATGACATGAAAATTGATACGTGCCTTCCAACCGATAAACTGAACATAACAGTTAGTTTAGAATGAAAATATTTCTTCCAGTGGCGTCGCACGGAGTGGGGCTGAGTGTAAATATTATCCTATATTTTTTATTTCTAGGATTTTTTAATTTTAAGTACAATATTTTAAGAACCTCCAGTTTTTTCTTTAAAAAAGTACCCCTTGTTTTATTTCGATAGGAGGCACCGTTTTCAAGTAAAATTAATTTTAAAATAAAACGTATTTCTCAAAAGAAAGGTTAGTCCATATGAGTTCAGGTAAATCCGAAAGTTAGCGTGCAATATTCCTAGGGCGTAAAGTACATCCAAAAATATTACAAAAATATTCTATAAACATACCCTCAGAAATGCTCCTTTAGGGGACTAGAGCCTCTCAAAAGGGGGCAACAGAGAACTCACAGATATTCATTTTGTGTATGGATTTTGTAATGGTAGTTCTACTGCCGCTGTAGTAGAGTACAGAAGGCGATTTCCGCATAGAAGAATACCTAGCCGTAGAAGATTTGCTACGGTCCATCGAAATTTAATAGAGAATGGATCATTTCAAAGACTTCATGCTATTACGAAAAAAAAATGTTCCCCCCTTTGAGAGGCCCTAGTCTCCTAAAGGAGCATTTCTCGGGGTATATTTATAGGACATTTTTGTCATATTTTTGGATATAGTTTACGCCCTAGAAATATTGCACGCTAATTTCGGGACACCCTGTATACACAGGGTATAAAAGCAATCTATGGATACAGAAATAGCTATAGGAGATATCATACCAAATATTCAAGCAAATGTCGACAGCAGTAAAAAATGCTGTTTACTATCCTTAGATATGTGTAAGGCTTTTGACACCGTAAACCATGATATTTTATTAAGAAAATTATACAGTATTGGGATAAGGGGAAATGCACACAAACTACTTCAAAGTTATTTAAGCTATCGTAAACAATTTGTTTAAATTGGAGAAAGAAAGAGTTCGAAAAAGAAATAATATGTGGAGTTCTACAAGGATCAATATTAGGTCCGTTATTATTCTTAATTTACATTAATTCCGTTTCCAAATTAAACTTAAAGGGCAATATAAAGCTATTTGCAGATGATACAACAATTATTTATTTTGCTGAAACTCTTGCAGAAATGTATTTTGATATTAATAATGATTTAAAAATACTTCTTTCTTGGCTTCAATCAAATAAACTTACGCTAAATTTTACAAAATCTTCTTTTATGTTTATAACTAAAAATAAAATAAATTCCATCATTAACCCCTTAACATTTAATAATGAAAATATTCAATATTCAAAAACGACAAAATGTTTAGGATTAGTTTTAGACGAAAATTTAAATTGGAAATGCCATATCCAGTATATTATCAACTCGATATCTCCTTTGGTATCTGTTTTGTACAGAGCTAGATATTTCATTCCTTTGAGATATTTAAAAAATATATATTTTTCATTAATATATTCAAAATTACAATACTTAGCTTCTGCATGGGGATCTGCTTATTTATCAAACTTAAAACCATTACAAAAATTGCAAAATAAAGTTATTAAATGTATACACAAATTACCACATTTAGAACCAACTGTTAATCTACCACCTACCAGCAGGGACGGTTCTACGGGGGGGCCTGGGGGGCCCAGGACCCCCCAACATTTCTGAAAAAAACTTTAAAATATCTCGAAAGAAATACAATCAAGCGAAGGCTACCAAAAATTGTGGCTGCGCCAATGTGGTACCCCCCCTCCCAATATTTTGGGTCTAGAACCGCCCCTGCCTACCAGATTTATTGAATTTATTCCAAGCTACAAACTCACATTGTATATTTCGTACCTTCTGTTAAGACTGTGATTTTCATTTATAAAATAGTCCACTATTTTGCTTCTAAGTCCATCGATAATTATATACAGAGTTTCATTTAAATCACTGCAATCCAAAGTAAACATATTTAAAGGAATCGCCCTTCTTAAGCCGATTATTTCTTCTTTTAGTTCTTCGTACTTATATATTTTTCTTGCAAAATCCTTTAATAAGTACAAACATAAAACAAAATAAAAAGATATCTCGTTAGAATGACAACTATTGTACGGAAACTCGTAAATTCTCCTAAAATTGCTTATGACGTTTTCATAATTTTACTTTTGCTTATACATTTTACCATTTCATCATCATTCAATTAATTGTTATTCTGAAATAAGGGCAGTCTATTACCTACGTGCCCTCAAATTTAATTGTTTGAAAATATTTTTATTCTAAAATAAAAATGCACCTTCTTCGACTACTAGTTTCCCATCTATGGAGATGAGAAAAGCTTCTTTTTTCTTAAATCTCTGTATCATCTACAAATTCCGAAATTCCCATAAGTTTTCCAAGGAGTTGAGAAAAAATATTTTCCTCATCTCTAATGGTGGCCGAATTATACAGGGTTAGGAAAAATTACCAGAACGGTCGATTATTTCAAAATATACAGGGGTTATCAAAAAACGTCTTATATAAAAAATGTAGGGCTGTTAAAAATCTACATATCGGTGATAAATTGAAATATACAGGGTCGCCCACAAAGTTGTGGAGAATGATAGTTATATTTTTTTAAATGGAACACCCTGTATATTTTTACATTTTTAAATTCCACATAAAATTATAATTATTTTTTATTAAATGCACAGTCTATACTTCATAGTTTCCGAGATATTGACTCTCGAAAAGTGACATTTTTGAACTTTGACAGCTTATAACTTTTTAACAGTACGTCTTAGAGCAAAATGGTTTACATGTCCCTATCTTCAATTTTTATTATCTTCCCAAAAAATCAACTTCCAGTTAAACCGGAACAACTACATTTCCTGCTTTCGAGTTACATCTGGTTTAACCGGAAGTTGATTTTTTTGGGAAGATATTAAAGATTGAAGATAGGGACATGTAAGCCGTTTTGCTCTAAGACGTACTGTTAAAAAGTTATAAGCTGTCAAAGTTCAAAAATGTCACTTTTCGAGAGTCAATATCTCGGAAACTATGAAGTATAGACTAATAGTGCATTTAATAAGAAATAATTATAATTTTATGTGGAATTTAAAAATGTAAAAATAATGAGGGTGATCCATTTAAAAAAATATAACTATCATTCTCCACAACTTTGTGGGCGACCCTGTATATTTCAATTTATCACCGATATGTAGATTTTTAACAGCCCAACATTTTTTTATATATGACGTTTTTTGATAACCCCTGTATATTTTGAAATAATCGACCGTTCTGGTAATTTTTCCTAACCCTGTATATTTTTTGTTTAGAACAGAACTATCGTAAAAAAACTGATTTTTTTTAAGCCCTTAAGCCTTAAGTGACATAGCGCCCTTAAATCCTTATACTAGTTTTGCAGAATTTAATCTATTTATACAAAATTACCGTATATGATTTCAATTTGGGGATCAGCGAATTAAACTACAATTCAGCCATAGAAAAACTACAAAACAAAATAATTAAATGCATACATAAACTTCCTTTTTTAGAACCAACTATAAATGTGTATGAATCAAACGGATATTTAAATTTAGAAAATCTTTATAAATTAAAACTATGCATTCTAATACACTCTATTATAATTAAAGAAAAACAATCGAATATAATATTTCCTTCGATCAACATTATTTACATCACGAGACGAAACCATCACATTCAAATACCTATGGTAAAGAGTACTTTCGGCCAAATATCAATATGTAAAAAATTAAAAAAAAAACTAAAAGAATATTTTTTAAAACTAAACTACCTTTAACGTATTATATATTATTATTTTTTTGTAAATGGTTATTATATATATATTTTTTTTTAATAATTTCGATGGAGTTATTAATAGTTACTATAAACATGATTTTTATTATTTTGTGATTTTATTTAGCTATTGTATATTTGGTGTTATATTCTCTGTAATGAACTTTTAAAGTTGGTTGAGAATAAAAATATATTAATTAAAAAAAGGAAAAATTAAATACTATTACATACTAAGTGACATAGAAACCCGAACACCCAGTAAAAATGATTTAATTTTAATAATATTTTGTATACAAGTTTATCATTACAAAAGGAAGGTATGATTACATTTTGAGAACAAACCCGAACAAACCGAATAAACTTAGTCTGTCTTTAAAGACGGATTGAAATTTTAATCATTTCCTTACTATGACCCTCCGGATGTTTATGTAAAATATTATTGAAGTTAAATAATTTTTAAACGGGTGTTCGGGTTTCTATGTCACTTAGTATATAAACGCTGCTCTTTTAAAATAAACTATAAATTAGTAAATGAATTAATTTTTTTTTCAAATGTAAGGGTTTTTTTTTTAATTCAGTCATGTCTTACCAATAGTTCATTTTTTTCGTAAAATAAGTCAGGCTTTTCTAATTTGATATAACAAGGTATAAATGTTAGCGTAAAAAAAAGGTTAACTCTACGTTTACCCTACTATTCCCCATATATGGCCACATTTCTTAAATATCGACATTTTAAGAACACAGTTCTATTCAGCGTAAAAAGTTTACCAAAATACTTACCGAAATTTTAAATTTGTATCTACAAATTTCGAAAATATTCAGAAAAAAACATCTTCAGAGTACCCCCTTTAGGGGGTTGTAGCTTCGTAGTAAGGGGATATAATTTCATATGAAGTTTTTACTTTATTTTTAACCAATCTACTCAAACCCAAATTATTGACCATACTATTTAAGACACCCCGTATAAATCTGAATGTAACAAAAAAATTATTTAAGGGTATGTTTCAGTTGTTACCTTTAGGAAAGGAAATGGATTAGTGTTAAAGAAGTCGTTAAGTTCTCTTTCCGCTTGGCCGTTTAAAATATAGTAGTACTCTTCATACATAACCAAGTATTTCTCCGGGCCAATAATGTTCGCTTCAAAAGCCTTTGCCACTTCGTCGAAAATTGCTTTTACCGGTTCTTCGTCTTCAGCCACATTGTGTAAATACGATTTTTGATTTTCCAGTTCTACAACAATAACCACTACCAATAAATGCATTCCTTAATTATCTAATTGGGCTTGGTATCATTTTTCATCATTTATGGTTTTTTTCTAGTTCTGCCACATTTTGCAAAATACAGTTTCAAACATTCCGTACATTGATCTTATTAATTTTCGTATCGCTAAAGAGCATTTTCGATAAGCTTTCCAGAGAGGTATCACAAGTGGGGTAGTACCGTTTAGGATTTTAAATTGGATGAGGGTAGAGCTGCAGGAGGAGGGGTCTGCAAAATAGCTCATTCTTAATCCCCCGCGTTTTTGTAAAATTTGTATTTTTGTTTTTTTGATGTTTTCTTTAGTGTAGAAAATAAAGAAATTGTGTTTTCAAAAAGTTACCCTGTATATACCTATTTCAAACGTCACCTAGGTCCTATACACCCTTTAACTTTTTTTCAACAAAAATGTTGGTATAGTCAGATCCGGTCTTATCATGCGGGTCTTACGATCTAACAAAGACATACTTTCAATTTTTCTTTTCTTTTATTGCGTTTAATCATACTATCCGTAAGACAAATATGACAGACTTATGCAATTTTGACATGAAAGAAAAGGATATTATGTATTTTATTTAATTTTCAGCGATTCACAAAAGTTTGTACCTGCCACCTTCGTCTTGATTTAAAGATGTCAGTTTTGTGACTTTGACAATTAATTTAATGTGACAATATGAACGATAAAAAGCGATTTTCTGGTTTTTTACATCCCCAAGCAAAAAAATGGTGCTTAATTTGTTAAACTATTTTGAAAATGAAGAAAATTCTCCAACCAATATGCAGGAAACCGTAGCAAAATCACTAGGAATTAGTTTAAGGACTATGCAGAAAATTGTGCATTAAAGAAAGCATAATATAATACCGAAGAATACTAAAAAATGTAAACGAAGAAAGCCAAAGACTGAAGATTTCAGCGAAAATATTAAAATGGTAGTTCGAAACGAGATTTATGATTTGTACAGATCAAAAACTAATGTAATTCTTCCAGTTTTAAAAGAAAATTTAAAAATTCGAGGTGTTTTGGAAATCGGACTTGCTTGAATCGTTATCAAAATTAATAAAAAAGCTATAAAAAATACTGTAACCGGAGATTTTTATGTGAGCAGCCACAAATAGTGAGTCAGCGTGTTCAGTTATTAAAAAAATATACGGAAAATTATAATAAATCAAAATTTAGAAAAGTAGTATTTTTAGACGAAACATGAATATTTTCAAATGGAAGTGGTTCAAAATTTTGGCAAGATGATTCTGTGAAAAGCGTGAAAAGAAAAAAGGGATGTGGCACGGGAAAGCGGTTTATTATTTTACGTGCCGGTTCTGTAACAGGATTTATGTTCCAGGTGCAAGATTAATTTTTTCTTCCACATCAAAAAGTTCTGACTATCAGACAATAGGAATTGCGAAATGTTTGAAAAATGGCTAAAAGCTCAATTAATCCCAAATTTAGATGAGCCGTCTTTAATTGTATTATACAATGCATCATATCATTCAAGAATTTTAAATAAACAACCTAGTTCATTTCGGCGAAAAAGTGATATTTATGAGTGGCTTGAAAAACATAATCAAAATCCTTTAACAAATATGTTAAAATCCAAACTCCTATCAATGGCAAAGTCTCTTAAATCACCCAAAATATACGCTGTAGATGAAATATTGCGTGAATATGGCCATGTGGTTCTATGATTGCCGCCATATCATTGCCAGTTTAATGCGATAGAATTAATATGGGCTGGGGCAAAATCTTTTTATGAAAAATATGTAGGTGATGGTCTTAAATCCTCGCAAGTAGAGATAGTTTGGCAAGATTCGTTGGATCATATTACGCAGGAGTACCTACCTACTCGAAGAAATCGGTGGAACATACAGAAAAACTGGAATTGGTGGGATCGAGAACAAGTATTAGTATACCCTAAATTTAACTTACCTGGAAACATAATGTTTTGTAACTTGTAAATATCTTTGTTGACTTCCAGTATTTTTCTTAAACACCTAGCGAACATTTCGTTTACTTCAGGTAGTAAAGGTTCCAAAGTAAGTTCGTTGGTACCAAAAATTGGTATGACTTTTATAATTAAAATGGGTAAATTTATCAAAGCCAAATCGCCATATAACCCTTCGTAATCATTTCCACCCTAAAAAAAATTTATTAAGCATAGGTACTTTTTTAAAGATTAAAAATATAATATTATCTACATGAAATGTACAGCCAACGACTATCTAGCAAGGATAACCATCAGCCAAAAGCTTTTCTTTATGGGCAGCCACGGGTCTTATAAATGGCGGCAAAATTTTATTTGTTTTAATTCAAAAGTTGTGTTTTTTGTATTCTAGTTAGCTCTTTGGGATAAACTTCTGGGTGTAACTCTAACTAACTTAAAGTATTTTAAAAGCAGGTGAAGAGAGTGTAATATATTTTTATAATTTAGATTGGACCAATGACCAATATTGTTAATTAGGTTTCAGTGGACATTGATATGAAGGTAAAGGTTTTTTTAAAAAGTAATGAATTGGCTTACAATGATTTGAAATCAAACTAAGCAGGTGGTCTCAGCTTGAAACCTTATTATAACGAAGTTACCCAGATAGTAGGTGACTTTCTTAAGACAGGCGTATATTTCTTAAACAAAGCCTTAAGCCTACTAAATTGAGACTTCAGAAGTCGATAGTCAATCCTGTAATTTAAACGCAGAAGATAATAATTTGTATAATAGAAGATTACTTTTGATCAATCAAATAAATCTACTCAAAGTGAAACAAAAACAGCTTTCCAACGCAATATTATTATTATTTAATAATTAGGTAAGTTGTTCTTGTTATCCAAAACTATTTATTACCTTTTTGTACGTTTTTCAATATCAATATAGTGGCAACAGAGCCAAAAAAACACAAAAAAATATCAGACCGAATAAAAAACTCGCCCGTTGCCGCGCGTCATAATATTAGCTTGTGGATCCGCAACTCCCAGTTGATGCGGCGTTGCCCGATGTCACTTCATGGCTTCTTTTCAAGGTGGTTGTAGACCTACCTTAAATACCACCAACAACTCCTTAAAATGCAATAAGCTTTTCATCACCAACGACCTCAACTGTAGACTTAACAAAATGTTCACAGAACCAAAAAACTTGTCGACTATGTCGGAGGACTCTCCAACTTTCCTGGGAACGTATTGCTGCCAGTTTTTTTTACATTCCAAGAAAATGTCGGCACAAAATGGCAACCATTCTTTAATCAAAACGTCTCGCGACGAACCGCAAATCGTGTTTACTTTATCTTCAAACTCTACTGGACTTTGTGGAAAGGCAACCATGGAATCTTCTAGGACTTTTACGGGCAGAATTAACATTTTAGAGTACCTGAAAAAGGATTCGTATACAGGGTGTTATAAAAACGAGCATGGCGGTGGCCAATTTCAGCAATTTATATAATTATTTTTCCTTTTCTTTCTGTATATTCTTACTTTGTTAATTTTGTAAACAACAAAAATAAACTTGTATTTGTCTACTTATTTTATTACTCATTAGTTTGGCTTATCATATCATAATATGAATTTGACAAAATTTTAACCTTTATTTGGTTAGATATATCGTCCCCATATCATTGTGAGCTAAACCAAGCACTAGTCAAAGTCAAAGTCAAAGTCAAAGTCAAAGTCAAAGTCAAAGTCAAAGTCAAAGTCAAATACAGCTTTATTGTAACAAGAATATACTCTCATTGACAAAGCATTGTTTAAATTTAACGTAAAATTAAATAAAAAGTCTTAAATTAATTTGGTACAACATTTTAAAAGTCAGAACACAACTACACTTAAAATTCCTTAATATAGCAGGTGGAAGCTGCCCGTTTAGTTTCAACCAGCGCCACACAACACACACAACAGTCGACGTAATCAAATTAATAACACCGTACAAATACAACAGAATATACACCTACTTACTTTAAATTAATGATACCTCAAAATATTCAGTCATCGAATAGAAAGGCTTTCTCAATTAACTTTTTTTGCTCTCTCCGAAATTTCTTGCCGCAAATAATATTCCATATACGATGGGGCAGATGAATAAATAATTTCTTGCTGTTATATAGGAGATAATTCTTTGTTAAGGCAGAAGAAGGAATGGGTAGAGCTATGGTATGTTTGCTTCTTGTGGCAGTTGCTGAGGGAGTTTGAATTTCAACTTTAAACTTTTTGTGCATAAGACACGCTGTATCGAGAATAAAAAGAGAAGCTAAGGTTAAAATCTTTAAATTTATAAAATGAGGTCTACAGGATGTTCTGCGACCCACATGACAAATGCACCTTATTGCTCTTTTCTCCAAAACAAATACCGATCTGAAAAGGTGCTGAGAGGAAGACCCCCAGAAAAACAACCCGTATCGAAGGTGGCTCTCTATCAGTGCAAAATACACATTCCTCGCAATAAACTCTCCCAACTCTCAAGATACAACCCTTAAAGCATAGCATCCACTAGATATTCTGGCATTTAGGTTAATTATGTGACGTTCAAACTTTAATTTATCGTCGATATAAAGCCCCAGAAATTTGTTTATTGACGAATTATCCACCCTATAAGACTCCGGTCCAACACTATGAATGTGACACCTAAAAGAAAGCAAGTTCGTTTTAGAAACATTGAGCGACAGAAAATTCGAGTCACACCATTCTTTAATCTTTATAATGTCGAGATTAATAGTTTTCTCCAATTGAGTCACGTCAGAGTCCTGCCAGAGAATCCTTGTATCATCCGCAAATATTGTCAGTCTACCAGATATATCCAGTCTCGGTAAATCGTTAACATATAATAAAAACAGTAACGGACCCAGAACAGAACCCTGCGGCACGCCTGATGAAATCCTCATTCTTCCTGATTCTTTATTCTTGAAGTAAACTGTTTGGTATCTGTCTGAAAGGTAAGATCTAAACCAAGCTAGAGCAGTACCCCTGAAGCCATAGACTTCAAGTTTGCCCAGCAGCACCTCGTGATTCACACAATCAAAAGCTTTTGACAGATCACAGAACACCGCTGCGGCGACGTCTCCATCATTCAGTCTCTGATACAGCTGTTCCAAAAAAGAGAAAATAGCACGTTTTTTAATCCAAGCCCTCTTTGATGCAAATAATTTTTGCTCGCACGGTGTGTTAGTTTTCTAATTTGGTTAACGAATACTAAAGAACAATTAAAAATCATACCTTTCGAACCACAACTGACGAATCTTTCTTATAATAATATTTCCGTTATAATAGTGCCTTTCCAAGTACTGTTTACTGATGCAGTACTGCGTGTGCCATGTTACCGGTGCTCGGATCACCATCGCAGGAAACACTTTGGGAAAAGTTTCAATTTTTAGTCTCCTCCATTCGGCCGGGTCGTGCAACACGTATGTTATTATGTTGTATCTTGCATAAATGCAGTACCACTTTAGTACCTCGGCCTCATCAGTCGCCATTTGGGTCTTGTAACATTTAAGATTCTTGTATTTTTCTGGTACTTTTGCTTTGGCTATGTTCAGTAGTTGTTTGTTGTAAGGAGCAATATCTCCTGGGCCTATGCCCTGAAAACAAATAAATTCTTGAGAAAAGTGATTGTGAATTAGAAGGAAAATAAGTATACCAGGTGGAACATCGCCGGCTGGCTATGGAAAATTACTCAACTATCTATCACCTTAGAAATTTGTAGATGAAAAAAACTATCTAACAATCTAGTAATTTAATAAAAATATAATAATATTGCAAATTATTGACCAAATATTGGTCCAATAATATGCAATAATAATATTAATATAAAGGAAGGTGAAAATATTAAATTAAAATCTAGGAATAATTTTTGATAAATATTTAAAATGGGATTTACATAGTGACTACGTTATAAAAAAACTAAGAATTCTTATAAAAAAAGTTAAAAACCTTAAACAATTTTTAAATATAAAAGAATTAAAAATACAGGATGGGGAGGCATAAATAAGAACTATCTTAATAATATTGAAATTATTCAAAAATACATTTTGAAAATTATTTACGAAAAAGACCACCAATATTCTTCTGATTTACTATTTAAAGATAGCAAAAAAAATGGATATTAAACAAATATTTTCTTACAACATGTTAATATAATATATTTTTAACATTAAAATTAAATAAATTATATTAATCACACACATGAAACTCGTCATAAAAATACTATTACAAATAAAAATAGAGTAGACAAAACAATAGCACACCGACATTTTTTAAACATCAATCCATATATTTTTGATATGCCACCACAGTCAATTAAAATAATTAAATCGTTAAATAATTATAGAAATAAAATTAAAAATTGGATATTATCTAATCCAAGTGATATATTCAAGAACGTCAATAATAAATAATAAATATACCAAGCTATAATAAATAAAATAAATAAATATATATTATATACATAACGTATTGTATCTTCGTATACTATTGCGATATAAAATATACCAATAAAATATTGTCATGTTCGTTTTATATTATAATCTAGTTGTGCCTGAAATGATCAAATAGGTATATTCTTGACAAAAATATTATATTATTTAACTCAAAACAAGTATTTTACTTCTGAGTTCGGAATTGACAGTTTATACAAAAAATTGTATATTAGCATTAAATGTCAAAAAAATATTTGAATAAACTTTTATTATTATTATTATTATTATTATTATTATTATTATTATTATTATTATTATTATTATTATTATTATTTTCCTCAAATCATGAACCCACATTTTACTGACCGAAATTGACATAAATAGAGAAAAACCTAATTGACAAGCAAAGTTTAGAGAGAAATACCAGAGGATGCTTGATCCTCGACAATGACACTAAAAATATGTTGACGCTGCTTACTTCTGTCAAGTAATAGACGATCCTTTCCACGTCCCTTCTGCTAACAGGGACCATATCCTTCATAACGGCTGCGTATAATGCATTCTTTTGTTCATCTGGATCTTTAGGTAATAACGCTTGAAGCGCCGCCATTTTCCTAAAAACCAAACTTTTACGATTAAGCCAAGAAACAACAAAGAGAAATACATGTGGTCCAAACAGTAGGTACTTTTCTTTTGCTTCTTTCAAACAACATAGCAACGTGAAAAGCTTTGCTTAGCTAATTTCTATTTATGATCTACAATAATTAACAATAGGGGAAGGTTGCCTATATTGAACCGCTACCTAAATTGGACCACAGTACATTTCTCCGAAACTAAACAAGTACCATATCATCTGGCAACACTGTAACATACTTCCACCTAGACCCTTTGATCGGCAACAAACTCAACTAGTTAGCCGTTAGTGCTTGGCGTGTACAGAGCAAAACATAATTTACACAATTTTAATGTAATATTTTTAGGATTTTCCTAAGAATTTACCTTAGAACCATAAAACTCTAAGCAAAATCTTTTTTATGGAAGTTTTCAAGCAAGTTTTTCTATTTCTCCTATTACCATGCCATATTTGTTTTTTCTTGTTTCTTTCCTGGGTGGTTTTGTAAATCACGTGGTAGTTGCTTAAATTGCACCACTGGGTGATTGCCAAAATTGAACCGGTCCATTTTAGGCAATTTTTCAAATTGTGCAAAAATAATTTTTCTCTTTAAATAAGTTAATGTCATGAACTAACACCATTTCAATACTGCTAAAATCTTTTTTCTTTGGGTTAAAAAATGAAACTATGACTGGTCCAATATAGGAAAGTAATAGGTCCTTTTTTTGCATTAGGATGTCTTCTACCGATATTTTGATTGTAAATTTGATGTTTTTTTGAAATATAAGTATAAAACTTCCTATACAAACAATTTTATTTTTTATTTGTTTATTTAACACCTAAGCTTCCGATTTAAATCATGTGGTCCAATTTTGGAACCCCCAGGTGCAATTTAGGCAACCGGTTTCCTATATTGAATCACTTACAGAGGTTTTTTTATAGCCTGGTATATCATAGATACTTTGAAATAAAATTCTGCAAAAAATCCTGCAGTTGAACAACATACTAAAGTATACTAAGGTATAGCTTCAAGATCGATTTTGCGTTATTATCAGGATCTATGATAAGAAATCTGGAAATTGGTCCAATATGGGCAACCTTCCCCTATATTGAATTACCATAATAAGGAACCGTATAAGAAATGCAGTATGAATTTGTATCTCGAAATAGTTACATCTTGTACTGGATTTACTGAATTTATTCCAAGTTACAAACTCACGCTGTATAGACGGTAGGGTGCGGTCTCACCCTTTTAAAACGTTGTAAATGTCAAGAAAATGGCGTGTGCGAAATTTCAAGTCATTTAATTAATTCAAAATTGCCGATGGAATAAAATACAAAGGTTTTTAAATTTTAAAACTTTTATTATCATAACTACCACTGACCTGAATACATAGAAACATGGTATATTATATAGGTATTATAGGTATATTATATTAATAAATTGTACCTAAGAACTAACCCTATTTTGTATTTACACAGTTTGTTTTATTTTATTTATCCAACACATGACAGTTATGACTATCATTATCAATGTCATTTTAGACAAGTAAGCTATCAAATAACGCACGTTCATTAAAGTAGTATTCTGTTCATTTATATTACAATTACAAGCATAATTCACACTGATATTGAAAAAGGAAAACGCTAACGGTTTATTCGAATTTGAAGTCATTGTAAAATTCGTTGGTTCATTGGAAGCAGACGCTTCCATATCGGTACAGCTGCTGATAGTGCTAGAAGACGCCGACACATTAGAACCTTGTATTTTTTTTGCAATTTGTATTTTGTTATGCACCGATTCTTCTAGGTATCCTTCTGCTACCGTCGAGGACTTCCATCCTCCGTGACGCTTCAATGTAGTCATGTTAGCCCCTCCATTGGCCAAAAGAGTCGCCGAAGACCTTCTCAGACAGTGACCGTTGTAGAGCGCTGGTTACTCCAATTTCAAAAACATTGCAATTCTTGAAGGTATCTTCGACAACGTATTTATTCCCACACACTGGCTGGTACACCTACCATTTTTATAAAAAACAAAAAAGCGGCTAGAACTAGTATTCTTTGGTCTCAAAGACATGTATTTTTTACACAAATTGATCGGGTTGACTGGAAATCCTTCTTCAAGTATGGTGAAACTTCTCGATTTCTTGGTTTTGGCAAAACTACGTAAAAATATTTCTCTTTGTCTTGAATAATTTCTATTTTCAATTTGATCAATTCATCGCATCTACAAGCACCGCTAATCCCCAGTATCAAAGACACTTTCATGAACAAGTACTCGTCGTCGGGAGCTTTGTTCAAAAACTTCTCTATTTCAGATCGTTCTAATGTCTTGGACTTGTTTGGTTTGTATCCCTGTGATTTGGTTTTCAAAAAGCTCGTTAGTTTGCCGTATTTTGAAATGTCGATTTTTTTATAAAGGTGAATAGTCGAGCGAAGCATCGAGTATTTGGTCCATAGCGACGATGGGGCAAATTTTTTTTGCAAATGTAAAAAATAAGCCAAGAGAACATTTTCATCGATACCTTTTATCTTCCGTAAATTCATCCAAGACTCAAACATTTTGAACTCCTTGTCGTAAGCATCTCGGGACTTTTCTGGCAAAATCTGCATCGCTGCTTCTTCCGCTTCCGTAAGGATATCCTCAGGAACGTAATTTTCATCGGTTTCTTCCATTTTCTATAGGTTTTTTTCTTCAAAAAAGCTTCCCTTTTCTGCAGGGAAAACTGACAAGTGGTAAAATTTATTTAAACATTTGCTAACAATATATCATGCCCGTGGCAACCAAACAATCAACCAACTTTGACCATAATGTAAAAAAGTCACTGTCAAGTCATTCTGGCATTTATAGGCTACTGAAACGCTGGTAGCTTTGATTATTTTTATTTTGATTCTTTGATTATTAATTATTATCTCATAAAAAAAAAGATTTCTTCCACTTGTTGGATAAAACATTGTATGCCACTAGTGTGTTATGTTTCCTAAGTCACTTGAGAATTTATACCACTCGGCCTGAAGGCCTCATGGTATAAATCTTTCTCGCGTGGCTTATTTTCAACATAATACACTAGTACCATAAATAACTATTTAACATCACTTTTAAAAAGTTTCCGCAAGTGTCATCTTACTGACATCTTTAAATTTTTTTCTATATTCGCTTACAATTTGCAGTATTCATTGACGTTGTTCTTTATCTTTTGTTATGAGTTTAATACCACCTTTCTGCTGTATCATTCACTACTTTAAGCTTTTTCAATACATTAATAGTACATTACGTATCAAGTTTAGAAAAGTGGAACTTTACTTGACGAGTATGGTTAGTTTGAATCCGAGCGAAGCGAGGATTTAATTTCGATACGAGTCAAGGAAAATCACTTTTCTGACGAGGTGCGTATACTATTTTTTCGCATTTTGTAAGTAATTTGTTATTTTGCATTTCATATTAAAATCTAAAAAGAATAGTTACTGAAAAAAATCTACAAAAACTTAGTAGTATGACTTCTCGGTAACTTAGCAATATAAACAAGAAGTTTTTTTGTGTTTGACGACTATTAATTGACAGCATCCAAATAAAGTCATATTTTTTTGAAGAGTGAATTTCACAAGAATTATGGAAATGGCTAATGAAAACGACTTGGGAGATATCCTGAATGCGGCCCGCGAAGCTTCTTCAAGTTTGCTTCCAGTAAAATATAATATGATTTAAAATAAACGAATTTCTTTCTTGTAAAATTCTTATTTGAATGACATTGACGTATTATGCAGTAATGGTTGCTATGCTGTAAAGACTGTACGATTTTGAGGTCATTAATCTAGTGCATTACTGTATAAAATGCGAAAAAATTATTTATTTACTCATTGCTTTCCATTCCATACATTAGTTTTCTAGATTCTCTTTTAAAAAATTTGTCGATAACCCTAACCATTCAAGAAATGGACCAGTATTTTTAGATATAAATATAATAGTTATTTATGCAACAAGGGTGTAAAGTAGCATTTTTTTTAAGATTGGGAAATTTTTCGCACGAGCCGCAGGCGAGTGCGCAAATCACATGAGTAAAAAAAAGGCACTTTACGCACGAATTGCATACACAATTTTTTCTACTACCGGACGTTATACAGGGTCGCTGTTATGTATTGAAATGGTCGATTATTTCTTAAAGGAAAAAATATTAAGAACAAAAGTTATAGGTACAATAACAATAATAAAATTTCATACATGTACTTACAAATACGGATTTATATTCAATTTAATTGCGGACTATATGAATATTAAATGTACAGCTATTAGAATTATTAAAAGTTAATCCTTTGCTCTTAAGTCTAGAATTTACTTGTGAACCTTCACAATCCACACGTCTGCTGTTACAAGCCACATTACAACTATATGTAAATGGTGTATCAGTTAGCTTATTTATATTGGTTGAAACTTCAGAAGACAAATTTGATGTAATATTACTTATTTCGATTTCAGGAATATTGTCAAACGTACTAGAGGAAGCATCATTTGTTAATATTTTATTCGATATGTCAATTTTTTTGCTCAGTGTACTGTCAATGTAACCCTCTGCGACGGCAGATGATTTCCATCCCCCATGCTTCTGTACTGTTATAAGGTCTCCTCCAGAATTTGCCAACATAGTGGCAGATGACCTTCGAAAAGAGTGACCAGTATAACATGTTGGATTTGGCAATTTCAGATATTCAGCTATTACAGAAGGCATCTTACCAAATGTGTTTATGCCCACAGGTTGTTTCGAACATTTTTTTTGGGCATATTTTAAAAATAATCTGGATGATTCAATATTAGGTCTTAATGTCATATATTTTATAATGTACGATAAATAATTTATGGAATTATTTGGGTTTAGAACTGTAAAAATTCTTTCCATACCATTTTTTGAATCAGGAATTCTTATAATAAGGACTGTTTCCTTGTTCTCAACATCATTTATTGTCATTTTCATCAGTTCTTCTCTGCGACAAGCCCCAGAAATGCCAATAATAAATGCAACCTAAAATAATAAATCGTGTCGATATAAAATCTATAATAACTATTAAATACAAACATTTTATAAAGAATCTAAAAGTATTAAGAACTAAGGTAAAACTTCTATAATTTTGATACGATATTTTACCTTACCAATGGAATTAAATTGATGTAACGTTACCTTTATCATTAAAAACTTCGAATCCGGAGCCTCCAAAATAAACTTGATGAAATGATTTTTCTCAAATATTCCTGATTTCTTTGCTTCGTAGCCTTTGCTTCTCTGTTTAAGAAAGGCAATTAACTTGTGGTAGGTTGAAATATCTACTGAATTTTTAATTTTCAAGGTATGGAAAATATTGACCACATTGTCGATGATTTATAGCTTTTTAATTCATCTTAAAAATAAGCTAGCAAAACATTTTCTGAGTACCTTGTCACTTTATTTTTCTTGCACCAACTTATAAACAATGTATATTTTTGCTCGTAAATTAACCGAGACTTGTTGGGAAGCAAATTGCAAGTAGCTTCCTGTGCAGAATCTGCAATATTCGGCGGAGTGTTCTCAAAATCCGATAAATCACTGTCCATAATGTTGAGATTTAAAAATCTGAAATAAAATTAAACGAAATCATAACAATATAACACATTTGATATCACAACTCAAAACTTACCATATTAAAATCTTCACTAATTCCTAAAATCATTAAACCACCGGCATAAATCACAAATTGTCAACATTCAGATACGTCAAACAGAAATCGCCATTTGTCCATGGCCAACCAGACCAATTTTAAGTAAAAATGCAGGTATCCATATCAATGTAATCATTCATATTTTTTACTTTTTTTAACTAGTGCGTAAAGTAATTTACTTTACGCACTAGTTAAAAAAAGTTAAATTTTAGACACCTTCCATAGTGTGTAAAGTTAGTGTTTTACGCACGGTAGTAGAAAAAACAATTTTCTCTTTAATTTGCCAAAAATCTTATTAAATATAAAACTATTGATCCGCAGATATCTGAAGCTGCTGTTAAAAAAAACTAAAAATCACCTGTGGTAGTTGTCTTCTGAGAGTTGCGCAGTATTCTTCTTTGATAACGAAATCCCTGTTGAATATAAAGAAATATGATGAAGGGCTCTAGAAAAAGAAGACTCGCTAAAAGCAGGTGAAAAACGAGTTAAATTAGGTAATATACACGAAATAGAACATAAAGAATTTTGGGAATTTGTATCTAAAAATACTCTTGGATTTTTTGAAAGGTTAGGGTTATCCACAAACTTTTTAAAAGGGAATCCAGGAAACTGGAAAAGTAATGAGTACATAAATTATTTTATTGTAGTGAAAAAGCTTAAAGTAGTGAATGATACGGGAAAAAGAGGTATTAAACTCATAGACGAATATAATAGAATATTAACAAAAGATGAAAAACAACTGCAAATTGCGGCACCATTTTGGATTAATTAAATGACTTGAAATTTCGCACACGCCATTTTCTGGGCATTTACAACATTTTAAAAGGGTGAGACCGCAGAAAAAAAAAAGCGCAAAATGTGGGCCACCCTAATAGATGGCCATATATACACTTAACCGCGGCAATAGGAGAGGAAACATAGTTGCTGATAGCTGAGTTAAATTATTAAAAGGAATTCTCAACTTAGCCGTTGGCTTTGCTATGCTATTTAAAATACTTTATAAAAAACGACAACACAAAGTAATGGAAATATGATAGTCTAACGCATGAATATTGGCCATTATAGGACTTGCAATCCCGGACGTATGTTTGGAACACGGGATTCCCTTTTTTACTCCTTATTCTTCTTCGCGTAACTGGTGTTACATTACCTTGATTCATCAGGAAAACCCTCCCATTTCATCAAGTTTAGCTTCTTTCTCATAGCTTTTTCCTTCGCTTGTTTTTCCATTTTAGCTTTCTTGTCTCTATGCCACTGACCGGATAAAAGATAGTCCATACTTATTATCCCTGGAAAACTTTTACTTTTTCGCTTTAAAATAATTGCTTCTTGTCGACGTTTTTCAGCTTCTTGCTCCTTTCTTGACTTTTTTGGTGGATAACGCAACGTCCCTATCGTTTATAAAAACTAAATAGTATATTTATTGAAAAGAAAGAAAAAACTCAAAGTCTTTCTCCACAAAATTTAATAGAATAAAATGTTTAGTCTCTACATGTTTCGAACGTAGAAACGTTCATCATCAGGAGACAGAAAGTATAATTAAAAAGTGCTGATGGTTTTAGCAAAAGAGAAAATGGTGAAGGACCTTAATGGAGCTTTCATGGAAATAGAAAATGATGTGTAGAAGACACATAATATGGAGAAAATATTAAAATTTAAATTTTAAAACATACTAAGTATGTGAGACGTCAGTAAAAAGGGGTCTAGACCAACTCTATAAACTGAGAAAGAAGAACAAAACGTTCTATAGTAAAATCAAAACAATTTCCGTTTCACGTCATCAATCAGCTGATAATTGAAAATCGGTCAGGAAACATAAGAAAATTAAATTTAGGCAAAAAATATTTATAAATTTCATGCGATATTGAATGTAAAAGAAACTTAATGTATTCTTCTTTGATACTAAGCCGCTTAAAGGAAATGTTTTTTAAATTTAACCTTTTAAAAATTAATATAATTTAAATTTTTTGGGCTAACAGTTGGCAACAGAAGTGTCAACGCATCGGTGATGCCAGTTTATTTCTTGGCGAATTTTGATTGACGTTTATTTTTTTCATTTCGTGTTTTCGTGAGTTTATTAAGTCATTTTTAACTAAAACTGCAAATCCTTTTATAATACTGTTCTTTTAAGAACAACAAAGGGATACATACACATTTCTGTTAATTACGTAGTTTACCTATATTGAAAAATGCCGCAGCATTTAAATAGCCGGTGGAAAGAGCTAATAGCTAATAGGTTTATAACTCATTTTGCCTTTCGCATTTCAGGTACTTAATTCCTGTGTGGGGTACATGCGGTGTTTTGAAAATGTTAAAGATTTTTTTGGGTACGACCGGTTAACGCATACAGAACAGCTCTACGAGGAGTTGGGTACTTTTGATTTGCGAAGGCTAATGCATTTTGAACAGGGCAAATTTTAAAAATTACAAATCAAAATTTAGAAAAGTAGTATTTTTAGACGAAACATCCAATGGAAGTGGTTCAAAATCTTGGCAAGATGATTCTGTGAAAAGCGTAAAAAGCATGAAAAGAAAAAAGGGATCTGGCACGGGAAAGCGGCTTATTATTTTACATGCCGGTTCTGTAACAGGATATATTCCAGGTGCAAGCTTAACTTTTTGTTCCACATCAAAAATTTCTAACTATCATGACAATATGAATTGTGAAATGTTTGAAAAATGGCTAAAAGCTCAATTAATCCCAAATTTAGATGAGCCGTCTTTAACTGTATTATACAATGTATCATATCATTTAAGAATTTTAAATAAACAACCTAGTTCATCTTGGCGAAAAATTTATATTTATGAGTGGCTTGAAAAACACAACCAAAATCCTTTACCAAATACGTTAAAATCCGAACTCCTATCAATAGCTAAGTCTCTCAAATTAACTTTACTTAAAACTACTTAACTTATTGTACTGTATTAATCCAATAATTTAAGGTTTTATCTGCGGAAAAATTCCTAGTTAGCTGAATTTTTGTATACACCTTTATTATGGCGTTGTAATAAAGATGTGAAAAATCGACATTGATATCGTGCCGGCTAAAAAAGTTATAAAGGTCAAAAGGTCACGAAAATAAGTTTTTCGCAAATATCTCGCGACCTATTGCTCGGAGGTCAATAAGAGGTCATTATAAAAATTGTTTATCGTACAATTATCTACTGAAAATGTCTTTTGCATTTTTCTGTAAAATTAACCGTTTTCGGAGTAGAGCGCTGAGAAAGCGACTAGAATGCACTCACATACGGTATTGTATAACGTACACCAAGGCGTAAACTTTATTGCTTTTTATTCATATTTGTAAGTGTCTTCAAAACTTCTATCTGACACTTGGGCGTTTTGTGAAAAATATACTTATATTATAGAGGTTTGGAAACTTAGTAAAATCTGCTATATATTATACAAACGACCTCCACTGGCAGATGTTTCGTATTTTATTGTTTCGAGACCCGTCCCTTTATATAGTAAATTTTATATTGGCATGAAAAAAATTCAAAAGTCGAAAATATACGACTACTTCGAACCAATTAATTATCAAGTAGTTTGTGATGATGCAACATACAAAATCGATGGTGGATTTCTTATGCATCGTGTCGTATGGAAAAAAAAAATGATACATTTCATATTATTATTAACAAATATATTAATTATTTATCAAATAATTCCGATACAAATACTGTTGTCATTTTTGATGGTTACTCTGATACTAGTAAAAATATCAAAGCGATGGAACAACTAAGACGAATCGCTGCCGTTTCTACATCTTGTGAAGTGCACATCAATGAATCGAGGGAAGTTCCTATCAGTCAAGAAAAATTCTTATCTAATCGATTTAATAAAAGAAAATTAATTGAAATGCTTATTGAGAAGTACGAAGCAGTTGGTATTGCTACAAGACAATCACGTGATGATGCTGACGTCTTAATAGTTGAAACAGCGATTGAAAAATCAATAAATAATACTACAATTTTCGTTGGCGAAGATATAGATTTGTTGGTACTTCTCATAGCACGCACACAAATACTTGATCAACCTACATCAATTTATTTTAAAAAACCAGGAAAAAACAATGGTAAAACAGAAATACACTCGACTGATAGCCTCAACAAGTATCCACATTGCAAGAAAAATATTCTATTTCTACATGCCATGACCGGATGTGACACAACTTCAGCACCATTTGGGAAAGGGAAAAGAAAAGTCATGAAGATGTTTGAAAAAAGACCCGATTTAAACAATTCTGTAGAAATATTCCAACAAGAAAATTGCTCTCGAGATATCATTGTCAATGCTGGAACACATTTTCTACTAGCAATGTACAGTGCTCCAAAATCAGAACATTCGATAAATAATTATAGACACTGTAGCTTTGCTAAACTAACAAGACAAAGCACAGCTGTAAAATTTCCATTACTACCACCAACTTTTTCAGCAGCTCAACAGCATATTTATCGAGTGTATTATCAAATACAAACCTGGCTGGAAAGATAAATTGATCCAGAACAGTGGGGTTGGGAGTTTAAAAATAATATACTACAGCCAATAACAACTTTATTAAAACCAGACGATCTATTGAACACAATCTTTTGTAA
Organism: Polydrusus pterygomalis; assembly: GCA_963969555.1. NCBI lineage: Eukaryota > Metazoa > Arthropoda > Insecta > Coleoptera > Curculionidae > Polydrusus > Polydrusus pterygomalis. The sequence continues at coordinate 40,541,987 of OZ018381.1, read as the reverse complement.
TTATACAAAAGGTTGTGGCGGTAAATGTGGATGCAAAAAAATTGGATTAAGATGTTCAAAAGTTTGTGGACATTGCCGTAGCCAGTCATGCTTAAACGCAGAGTCAACCAACGATGAAAATAATGCAGATGTCGATTTAAATATAGAAATAAGTCCACTAGACTTTTTGTCAGCAATTGTTACTGATAATATATATATATATAATAATACTGAAGATAAAAGAAAAAAAAAGTATATACTAAAATTTATTTTTCTGTATTTTTCAGTATTCAAATAAAAAACTATTCACTCTTAAATAAAAAAAACCTCTTATTACATATCATTGATTATGCCTACGGGGGAAACCATGTAAAAAAAACGCGCCTTGCATTCTACCTCGAAGGTGGTGAGGAAACGAGTGCATTGTCATAATATAGTCGCGCTCTACTCCGGAAACGGTTAATCTTACAGAAAAATGCAAGAAACATTTTTTGTAGATAATTGTACGATAAACAATTTTTATAATGACCTCTATTGACCTCCGAGCAATAGGTCGCGAGATATTTGCGAAAAACTGATTTTTGTGACCTTTTGACCTTTATAGCTTTTTTAGCCGGCACGATATCAATGTCGATTTTTCACATCTTCATTACAACGCCGTAATAAAGGTGTATACAAAAATTCAGCTCACTAGGAATTTTTCCGCAGATTGGGGTTTAAAATGCCTTAAATTACTGGATAATATTGGGATAATACGAAAAACACATAAATTTTCTCCAGTTACTTACTTTTAAGCACCTTAAAATAATTTTTTTCAAAATGATTTATTTCTCGTAAGGCTTTATTTTTTAAAACGAACTTTTTGGGCGAAACTACTAAACTTATTGCGCTGTCTTGAATTTATGCAAAAACAGCTCAAATTGCATGCATTTAGTTGCTTTAAAGAGACATAAAATAACTTTTTTCTACTACTGTATAAATAAATTAACTTTCGGGCCCTAGCAACACGAAAGAAAACGAAAGTAAATGTTACAGTTACCTGAATATTATCCGTTGCTAGCTACGAAAGTAGGTTGCTAGCTACGAAAGTAATACTGTCGGTGCCAGGACAAAAAAATCGAACTGACAGACTCTGACAGTACTCAAATAACTAGTTGTCAACAATACTCAAATAACTAGTTGTCATGGATTATTATATAGGTGAAAAAAAAAATTTATTTTATCATTTTAATTTGAATAAAATCAAAGTTTATTACTTAATAATATATTGATCAGAGAACAGTAGTAGAAAAAATTTAATACATTACACGATTCGAAAGCCTTCTTTGGTGGTCGGAGGTATTAAATCACCTCGGCTTTGCCTCGGCAATTCAAAAACCTCCTTACACCAAAAAATTAACTTTCAAATCTAGTAATGTAAATAACTATTTTTTGAATAGGTATGCCGAACTAAAAACAAACGCAGCCGTAGTTCTGTATTTTTTCAGCAAATAAAGAGGCATCCTGTTTATGATTATACTTAAAACCCAATATTATATGCAGTGACGTAGCAGTCGAAACCATGGAAACTGCCAAAATACTGTGTTATCATTGGCGGTTTGCCTTGATTTCCATGGTTTCGACTGCTACGTCACTGCAAATAATATTGGGTTTTGAGTATAGTAGAATTACAATGTCTACACTATGGAGGACTTGAGGTAGGAGGCCGATCGCAATGCATTGAATTCGGTCCCAAATTAGCATCGGTAATTCAGCTTTACGAGTCGCCGTAAGATGGCGCTCGTGTTCGAAGTGGGCTATCAAATAAATGGTTTCTTATGGATGCGATAACTATTTTTATTTAAATTAGTTCCTTAAGGAACAAATAAGAACTTTTATATGAATTTACACTTACTTTGTTATACTTATTAGCAAACTCGGCCTGTATAAAGTTCCAACGATGCTTGGCTTTTAAAATACAGGGTATTAAACATTCTAGCTATACCTTTGGAGCTGGAAAGAGACTCATTTGGCTGCGTTTCCTCTCTGAAAAATATTCCTGTCTTACACCCCGACACAAAGCAAACTCTACTTTTATAAATTGTACCATTATTCATTATAAATCCGGAAATCAATTACAATACAACGTTATTTGTCTCGTCTTGTCTTCAAAAGTCCTCCATACTTCAAACTTTATTTGTTATTTCAAAAATAAAATGTCAATTTGTCAAAAGTAAAAGTAAAAAATGAAGAAGAAGAAGACAACACCAGCCCACTTGCGACGCGAGAGCATCTATCTGCCAATAGCGAACTAACCAAAAAACCGGGACAGAATTTGAAAATGCTGCCATTGTCGATCGGCCTCCTACCCTCTAGTTCTCCATAGTCTACACTTACCGTCTGATCCCAGTGGACTTTGCTTTTCTTTTTTTCTTTTCGTCGGTAAATCTTGTAATCGTAAATTCCGGGCTGCAGGTGTAAAGGCAGAACCTAAATTATTAAACCCAGAAAGAAATGAATTTTATGTAAGGTGAAGTAGGGTAAATGTAATACCGGGGGAAGTGTACAGTCTGCCATTTTTTTTAAGTAAGGTTAAAAATGAAGGTTTTTGTATATTATTTAAAAAGTTTAGAGTATAATATATCCTGTATATAAATATTTTTTTTCTTTAATTAACTAGATATTTTTTTACAGGAGTTTTACTAACGTCATGCAGATTTACTTAAATGGAGTGTGTAACTTGTTCTTATCGATTTTTTGTAATTATTGTGACATAATAAATTTTAAACCCAATATTGCCATCAGGGGTGTTTTTTCACCAGGAATCCATATTTTATGTTAAAAACCGATTACGGAAAACTCCTACCGCTCTAAAATGGCTTTTACACTTACCCCTTCTATAATGATAGAGGGGGTAAGTGTAAAAGTTTGCTCGGTGTAAGTGTAACTGATTAGTTACATTTACCCCAATCAATCAATCAAATTGGCCTGATACAATTGAGGAGTCAGAGGTACTATTATCCGATGTAGAAAAATTACTACCAGAACCTCAAATGGATAAAAAAAAAATATATATACAGGGTGTCCCAGATAAGAATGCAGTCTAAAAAACCGATTTTTGGCGATTTCGTTTTAATTGATTTATGATTCTTTTTGGAGAGAAATGTCAAAATAAATTTGGCATTCTCATTGCCACTTTTTCTTCCTTACAAAATGGTTTAATAATATTTTTTGATCCGACGTTTCGTTTAGACACAACCATCATCAACTTTGTTATTTTAAATAGTTGGAAAATTTTATTTTATGCTTTATAAATTCTACGTGTTATTCCAAATCTAACGGTGTATAACACTTATTATTTATTAGACGTTTCGATATAGAAAAACACTTAATCAATGAAAATAGGCACATTATCGAAAATATTTTTGTTTTTATTGTTGTATTTAAACACTAGTTGGATTTTAAAACATTTTTTTAAAAGAAACTTATAACAAAACATAATATCTAATAAAACTTATCTGAAAAATGCAACAAGTAATAATTAATTTTAATAAATTAAATACAATTATTTTTTATTTAAAAAAAATGCATGATAATATTCAAACATAACGTACTATTTAAATTCGGCATCATGGGTGGCTATGAAATTGATTGACGTTCGCAATTGTTTAAATAGTTTCTTTAGATCTGTCACTTAGTTACAGAGACCTGTTAGTTTTAAATTTGATAATTATTATTATTATTATGTTACCTATATATTTCCTCCAAAAAAATACTACTACAAATTAACATGTTTACTTTAAAACTTGATTTTTAATGCATATTTATGATTTATGATTTTACATACTAAAACAAAAAATAAGATTTGCCCCTAACAAGCTCTGCTTCAGGGGATTGAAGAATACGTTTATATTATTATTATTAAAAATGCTTTTGAAAAACGAAAAGCACTTTTTTGGGGCACTTTTACTTCAGATACGACTTTTCGCTTTTTAGATACTCATATCAACGTAATTTTTTTAAATACGGACTTGGATTTTTTGTAAAATTTTTTAGTAGCTTTTCATATACCAAAACGAATGATGCATCACACATGTCACTAAATTGTGAGGGCATGTCCTTAAGACAATTTTTATGCTGCTATGAAATGGGCCTGTTTTCAATTTACGTGTTCATTAATTGTATTTGGTTTTATTCATTTCTAAATCTCATCAATTGTTACCTACCTATAGTCTCCGACGGTCGAAAATACATTTGTGTATCTTTTCCTGGAACACCTTTTGTCCATGATTGATCGGCAAGCAGTGGAGGAAACTCGGCAGCTTGCTTAATATTTTGTATGTTTATAGGATGTCTCATGACATGCTCTCCCTCAGGTAACCATGGAGTTCTTGGAATGATTTTATCACCATACTTAGCAGCCTTTGACATGATTAAATTATATTATATCGTCGCTTCTATTATTTTCTTACAATATAATTTGTTTTGTATAAAATTTAAGTCGCTTTTAAATCTGGCATTCAACTTTCAATGTCAAATATTGACTTTCCGACACGCTTGAAATGGTTGCTATAGCTTCCAGGAAATAGTGTTTACATGGTCGATGTAGAAACTCGTAGTCCCGATCGATAATTATTATTAAGGTGGAATTATTACTTATAATCTCCCTTGCAGCAGAATTATTACCGATAATTTTTTTTAAGGTCACGAATGGTTTTGTTGATAGAAAATTATGCGGAGTCGAAGACGAGGGAAATTTTGTATCAACAAAAACATGAGTGAAACCGAGAAAAAAATTATCGGGCATTAATTCTGCTGCGGGGGAGATTCGGTAAGAAAATTTCATAAATTGGAGTTCCTTTTAATGTTCCTGAAATTTTAGTAATAAACCTTAGTTACTAACAAGTAAAATCAACTTCTATTGTAAAAATACAGTGCGTCATATTAAACTAAACTCATTGGAAATATGTTTTTTAGAGTTATATTTAAATTTAAAACTATAAAGACATTGGATTACAGATAACAAATTTGTTATTTAATGTTTCTCACATTTTAGTAATAAAAATGAGTTACTAACTGCTTTCTTTAGCAATCGAACTTGCTGGATTCATTACCAAAACGTCATTTTTACACAATATTATTGTAACAATAAATATCATGGGTACGACTATGGAGGGCTTTAGGAAGGAGTCCGATCGAAAATGGCTGTTCTTTAAATTTACGTCCCTGTTTAGTAGTTAGTTCGCTGTTTCCCGGTCGCGGCGCAGTGATCGTCAAGTGTTTGACTTTTTACAGGTTTTGATAGACGTCAGCGGTATTTTTATCCAATAATTAATAAAATAAGCTTTATTAGATATAATATATACATATCTCAGCCTGTAGAGGGTTTTAGTTAACTAAATTCAATAAAACAGTTGATTATCCCATAAGAACCCATGCATTTTACAGATTTGAAGGAACACATGCGCCCCTGACGGCCATTTTTAAAGCTGCTTTACCGATCCAAAACTTTGCCCGAAACCAATGTATTGCGATCGGACTCCTAACCTAAAGCCCTCCATAGGTACGACTAAAAAACTAATTGTTACTTTTTGGTTTGTCTCACCTGTCACTTTGAAGTGACTTGACATTTGAATTAAAATTAAGTCGTAGTAGATACCTAAGAAAAATTATTACTTATTAATTTTATTAGGTTAATAGGCTATAGACTATCGCGATAGTCTCCGGTTGCTATAAGCAACGTAAACAAAAAGGAGCCTTCTAATTGATTGAAAATAAATTTATGAAATTTTCAACGTCATTCAAATTTTTATTGCCAACCTATAACCTATTTCGCCTTGTTTTTCTTAGTTTATTATTTTATTAACTAAGATTTAAATAAAATCAATATCGTCTGCAGATTATTTAGGCAACATCTGATAAATTACAAAAATATCAATTTATTTCATTGCTTATTTTGGGAGAATTCTATAGTGAAAGAACAATGACCTAATAATGTTAAATAAATCTTAACCGATATTGTTCGATATACAATTATTCTCCTTAAATAACTTGATATTTATTTAACATGTTAATTATTACCATTAGAATATGAAAACGATATTGATTTTATTTAAATTTTGTTTAAAAGTTAGAAAAAATAAATAAATCTACGCGAAATCCTTAAGGTGGGCGTATCAACGTGCTTGCCAACCTATTTCGCGTAGATTTATTTATTTCTTCTAGCTTTTACACAAAATTTAAATAAAATTAAAGCGACTGCATATTCTATAGGTAATAATTGACATATTAAATAAATATGAACAAATTTTATAAACTATTTCAGGATTTTAAATATTATTATGTTATTATTCTTTCACTATACAATTCTCCCAAAATTAAGAATAATATAATTTAATATTTTTGTAATTTATCAGATATTACCTAAGTAACGTGCCGACAATATTGATTTTATTTAAATGTAAGTTAATAAAATAATAAACAGGGCGAAATAGGTTATAGGTTGGCAGTAGATTGAATAACGTTGGGAATTCCACCTTAAGGCAAATCCGTACCTGACATTTTAATCCTGCATCAAAATTGCATGCAATTTCAGACTATATGCATTTCACCGTGAGTAAAAGTTGCAGCGTTTTTCATACTTGAAATAAAACAAGTTCTAATTATTTAACTTTCAAAATGTCTTTATTCCAAACTAACTTTTACAGTTCATTAGATGGAAAGTGACAACATAATATAGAAAATAATAACCATTAAAAAAATAACGATAAAAAATATTGGAAGTTAATCCAATTTAATTCATTAATAAAATCAATTTAAAAAAAATAGTATAAATAATTTAATTTAGTAAATATCTTTTTAATTGGTTTTTAAAAGTTGCCAATTTTTTAATTTTTCTCATATTTTTTGGAAGATTGTTATATTTTATTATTCCGTCATATAAAAGCGATTTTTTTCCGAAATTACTTTTTACTGGTATAGTTTGATAATTTATACCTGGTGTTATGATCATGTAATGTCTTAACGTATGTCCTAAAAGTTTTGGCACACCTTTTGTGGGAAGAGTGAGGGGTGAAGCTTTGAATAGTCAGAGCTATATTGATAATTACCTGTCCAAATTACTTCAGTTTGTCCACGCACATCATGCTAATGACGATATCATGTTTTGGCCAGACCTAGCATCATGCCATTACTCAAGAGATACCCAAAACTGGCTTCGACAACACCAAATACCTTTTGTTCCCAAAAACGATAATCCTCCAAACTTGCCGCAGGCTCGCCCAATAGAGGATTTTTGGGCTTTACTGTCTAGGAAGGTTTATCATGGAGGCTGGGAAGCCCAAGATGAACAACAATTAAGACAACGAATTTACGAAAAACTAAGAGAAATTGATCTGAATTCCGTCCAGGGCCTCATGAGAGACATTCGAAGAAATTTGCGTCTGGTAGAGCAGAATGGGCCACTTCACATAATTCGATAGTATAGTTTAGTTAAGTATTGAGTTGTAATTTATGATAACTAGTTAGTGTTCAAATAAATTTCTTCATTAAAAAAAAAATCCGATAAATATGTTGTGCCAAAACTTTTAGGACATACGTTATTCTTCTGAAGTGTTATGTTTGATTTTATTTCTTTTAAAATAATAGTGTGAATTAGAATACAAATTTTTAATTTATAAATGTTTTGAACGTGTAAATACCCTTTCGGTCTATATAGATTAACAGTTGGTTCTAAATGTGGTAATTTGTGTATACATTTAATAACTTTATTTTGCAATTTTTGTAATGGTTTTAAGTTTGATAAACAAGCAGATAGATCCCCGTGCAGAAGCTAATTATTGTAATTTTTGAATATATTAAAGAAAAATATATATTTTAACAATTTTTCAAAGGAATGAAATATCTAACTCTGTACAAAACAGATACCAACGGAGATATTGAGTTGATAATATACTGGATATGGCATTTCCAATTTAAATTTTCGTCTAAAACTAATCCTAAAGATTTGGTCGTATTTGAATATTGAATATTTTCATTTTTAAATGTTAAGGGGTTAATGATGGAATTTATTTTATTTTTAGTTATACCTAAACATAAAAGAATATTTTGTAAAATTTAACCTAAGTTTATTTCTATAACGAAGTTATGGCTGCTCTCTAGAAGGGTCATTGTTAAGATTTAAAAAAGGGGTTGGTTGGTAAAGAAAAGTCCTTTCTACGTTCTTATATTTTTGGTAAATAAAAGTCCTTTCTACCTTCTTATAATTAAAATATAAAAGAAAAGTCCTTTCTACCTTGTATATTTAAAATATAAGAAGGTAGAAAGGACTTTTATTTACCAACCAACCATTTTTTTTAAATCGTAAGTTTATTTGATTCAAGCCAAGAAAGAAGTATTTTTAAATCATTATTAATATCAAAATATATTTCTGAAAGAGTTTTAGCAAAATAAATAATTGTTGTATCATCTGCAAATAGCTTTATATTGCCCTTTAAGTTCAATTTGGAAACGGAATTAATGTAAATTAAGAATAATAACGGACCTAATATTGATCCTTGTGGAACTCCACATATTATTTCTTTTTCCGAACTTTTTGCCCACCCCATGCGATTTTGTCGAAATTCCCTAGAAATTTCTGTTGGTGGAATTGATTTATAGATATAACTTCGCTTCTTTGACAAAAAAATAAACAAGAATTCTGTCAGTTTTTAGTTTGAAGCATTGTCGTTTTAACCGCGTTTTTTTTTTCTGCTTTTTGGGTTTGGGGACGACTTATCTGGACTAAAAACTCCGTCATTTCACTAATAGAACTGTATCAAATCAACCGATTTGTATTCTGTCAAATTGCACCAGTATTAAAATAAAAAGTTACCAGAAAACAAATTTTAAATTAAAAAAAAAACATTAATGTGGACATCACGACTATTTTCAACGTTTTGCAAAACAAACTTTGCCTTTGGAAAAATTTCTGCAGATCCCCTTGCATACAGTGTGAGTTACATGAAATAAATTCGGTAAGACAGTACAGTTTCTTTTTGGAAAAATTCATGCACATGTGTATTACCATCTTAACTTGTGGTCCTTTTTATAAAAAAAATTATTGATACTATGTGTCCCAAATTAGAGATATAACGAAATCGATAATTTTTTAAATGGCTACCCTCGTTTTTATTGACTAGTTTTAAAGTCCATATTAAATTATACATTAGTAACAAATTTCAAATTTTTATGCCTTTTGTACTCAATATGTTGGCAATCGATTCTGCATCATCGGAAATCCCAAAACCATTTAACAGTGGCGTTCGTCGTTAATCTACACTATTCGCAGTAATACAAAACCAATGTTTTATAAAAATTGTTTATTTTTTGTAATTGACATGCTTATTATAAGACTAAAATAATTTTTTGCAAGCAAATCATTTAAAATTTTTAACTCGATATAACTTTCAAATATAATACATTATTGGCAATTACAATACTAATATAGACAATTTTAGCAATAGGTACATCTTTACATATAAGATATATTTATATAATATATTATATATACATATACATTTCTTGTTAGTTTAAATTTTCTTTATATACAAAACTAATATAAAAAATATAGTGCTGAAACTTTAAGCGCATAAGGAAAATATACAGTCTCTATTTAGCATTGTGGAATTAAAATGCATACAAAACAGAACTGACCAATCTACCCTCAGATCCAACAGTAAGCTGTAATATGCTTCTAGCAGCTTTTAAATATCTTTAATATTTCCTGAGATATTTAATTTCAAATATAGTACATTTTTCTTACGCGGTTCAAAGTTCCATCAGTTAGTAGTAAAATATGTATTCTATTAAATAAAAAATAAACTCTACATTTTATACTATTTACAGATAAAAACGAGTAAATATATATATATATTTTTTGGAATAAGTACTTACGAAGCTACATGTAGGTACTTTACAGCTAAGTAAGAAAACTGGCTATGATCGGCAGTGAAACTTGTCAATACTGTACAAACTGGAAGGACTCGAATTACTGTAAGTAATCTGTTCCTTACAATTATTAGAGAATTATTTTAAGTTACAGTTTAAAAGTTACGCTTAGAAATTAGTTACCTATCTGATTTTTTTATACCTAAGGTCCCAGTGTATTTCTAAAATAAATGATCCTATAATAATATTAAGTTTCGTAGGGTATTTAATAAAATCATCAAGGGCAAGCACTAGTGACGCACGTAATCATTTAATGACCTTTGTAATAAAGGCATGTAAGCAGTTTAAAACCGTTTTTTATTTCTCCGAACGCGGGTAATTGTCGGATGTTGTTTTAACCGAGAGGCTGCTAACTCCCAAAAAAGTGTACACGGATTTTAAATGATTTAAATAGAGATTTAAGATTTGAATTGTTATGCGTTATGCTGTAACGCGCCGAAGGTTTAATTAATTTTTTATTCTCAACCAACTTAAAAAAGTTTATTACAGAGAATATAACACCAAACATACAATATATAAATTCACAAATATTAAAAAATCTGTTTAGTAACTATTAATAACTCCATCGAAATTATTCAAAAAGATATTATATTATATAATATAATAACCATTTAGAAAAAAAAGTATTAATATACCTAATATAATACGTTTAAGTTTTAAAAAATATTTTTTTAGTGTTTTTTTAAAAGTCCATAATTTTGATATTTCTTTACTTTTTTTCGGCAAACTGTTGTAAATTGTTATTCTTTTATATAATATTGATTTTTGGTAAGTAAGTACTCTTTACCATTGGTGTTTGAATATGATGATTTTGTCTCGTGATGTGAATAATGTTGCTCGAAGGAAATATTATATTCGATTGTTTTTCTTTAATAATAATAGAGTGTATTAGAATGCATAGTTTTAATTTATAAAGCTTTTCTAAATTTAAATATCCGTTTGGTTCATATAAATTTATAGTTGGTTCTAAAAAAGGAAGTTTATGTATGCATTTAATTATTTTGTTTTAGAGTTTTTTTTAAGGCTGAAATGTAGTTAAATTCGCTGAACCCCAAATTGAAATCATATACGGTAATTTTTAATAAACTAAAGAATAATAAGTATATATTTTTTAAATATTTTAACGATATATAATTTTTAGCTTTAAATAAAATGCCAAATATTGGTGAGATGTAACTTCTTAAATATTCAATATGTTTTTTCCAACTTAAATTTTTATCAATATATAAACCTAAAAATTTAATTGTATTAGTATATTTAATTAAATGATTATTGAAAGACAGTGAAGAAATATTATTATTTTTTAATTTTGATTTATTGATATAGACATAAAAGATGATTTATTAAAATTTAATGATAATTTATTAATTTCAAGCCATTTTCATATTATATTTAGGTCGTGGTTAATGTTATTATGAATTTGAGCATAGTCTTCATGAATTTTTACAATAGTAGTATCATTGGCAAACAATTTTATTTTACCTTTTAAATTTAATTTTGCTATAGAATTAATGTAGATTAAAAAAAAGTAGGTCCTAAGGTTAATCCTTGCGGAACACCACAAGTTTTGTTTTTTTGTGAACTTTTAAGATTTTCCATTTGAACAAACTGCTTTCTATTACTTAAGTAATTTTTTAACAATAAATAAATATTTCCCCGAATTCCAATATTGTATAGGCATTTAAGTAAAATGTTGTGATTGACTGTATCAAATGCTTTACATAAATCTAGAGACAGTAGGCAGCATTTTTGGTTGCTATAAACGTTTTGTTGAATATCTGCAGCTGCAACTTCTGTATCTCTAAATTTACGAAAACCATATTGAAATGGAGAAAGTATTTTCTTTTCTTCTAAAAAAAATTACTATTCTATTATTTCAAATTTTTTCAAAAATCTTAAAAAATGTGGGTAAACCAGAAATTGGGCGATAGTTACTACTAAAATAGGATTTTTTGCATTTTTAAAACCTGGTGATACTGTTGCTATTTTTAATTTATCTGGAAATAACCCGGTTTTAAAAGAAATTGTTATTAAATAATGTAATATAGGAATTATATTATAATTTAGAATTTTAATAATTTTGATGGAAATATTATTTCTTATTTATTTTAGATGTAAACCGATTTAACAAATTTAAATCAATTTTACTTGATTTAATTAAAGCTGTTTAAATTGATTAAAGTAATTTATTAAAATCTAGTCATTTGGAGAAGATTTAATTTGATTTAACAACATAATGTTCACAGATTTAAGGGAGTTAATAGCCCCTCGGGTTTAACGTTATAACGATTTTTTTATTTGTTAACGTTGTACATTTTGTGCCCGTCTTGGATTTTAAAGATTGACTTTTGAGTTTTATTAGCTGACACCAAGGCTGTCACCGACCCTTAATAACATCAATTACTATAAGTGTTTATATAAAATAAAATAAAAAATCAGTCAACGGCTTGTCTAAATAATAAATGGACTCAAATCGGGGACCTCTCTGGGAAAATCAAATCCAGTAGGTTCTATGCTGGCCTGGCGAACAAATTGATGTCTGGATTGGAAATTATTGACTTTGGTGGGGAAACTGTTTTGAAATATAAAACCGCATTGCGCGGTGCAAACTTCATCTCTAAGAATGTCTTCTTTGGACCATTCTCTGGTTAACTGGTTACAGTCGGTTATCTTTAATGATGCACAAGTACCCTGAAAAAAAAAGTATCATGTGACATAGGTGTTAATAAGTTTTTTTTTAAGATATTTTAATAAAATATCTAATTCGCTATTAAACGTTATTTGGCCTTTTCCCGAAAATCTGTAAGTAACTACAATAGGTACCGTGCGAGCAAAAATTATTTGCATCAAAGAGGGCTTGGATTAAAAAACGTAGGGCTTGGTTTAGATCACAATGATATGAAGACGATATATCTAACCAAATCTAGGTTAAAATTTTGTCAAATTCTTGGATAATCCTTTCTTGTAATTGTTCTAAATTTGCAACTAGTGTTTTAAAAATTTTATTTCTTTTCAATAAATTTTGGGTAAACCATTGAGAGTAATTCCTGCGTCTTTCAAAATCTGCGGCTTGTATTTCTTGGAATACTTGCACTTTTTAAGGAAATAAATTTAGCTGCTTCTTAAGAATAGTCCTGCATGTTTCCATAAGATCTTTCCACTTCTTTTGACAGGCGTCTTATACAATTTGTTGGCGTATTTTTCATTATTTCACGAACGTTTGCAACAAGTTCTTCTGTTCTTACAGATGGTCTTCCTGCTCCTTTTTTGTGTTGTATAGAACCTGTTTCCCTAAACACAGCCACGGTTCTTTTCAGGCAATGATAAAAATCCCCAGCAATAAAAGCAACGTTAGGAAAATGTTCGTGAAAATCGTCCGTGCACAAACCCGGATTGTATTGCCACTCACCATTTACTCTAACCCCGTTTCGAAAATACGCTTCAACCATGAATGTTTTGTGCTGTTCCGTAAAGCTCATTGTGTGAATTGTTCAAGAAATTGGAAAAATTAGCGATGAATCAAATTACTTGTAACGACTGTCAAAGATGACGGAATAACTGACTGATTGTTATTTCAGGTAGTTACTGACACCCAACATGTGTTGAGGTCTACGACTAAGCATTACGTCCTTAGATGCAAGGCCCTCTTTGATACAAATAATTTTTGCTCGCACGGTATAACACCGATTAGGAATAGCTAAATATACTTGTAGCTGTCCAGAAAAATATGTAGTGTGAATGACAATGTAATAAATACGTGGCAGGTAGTAAAAAGTAACGAGTATTTGTCAAACAAGATGGTGATTCAGATTAAAGAACTGGGTCGGGTGAGTATTGATAATATTGCGGGAGGTTTTCTTTTAGGCCTAATTTGTGAGCCAGTTGTTTGTGGATGCTACCTGATAATGCCTTATCAAATACGCGTTGGGTGCCATAGCACTACAACCCGCAGTAGTATATTCTATCATTGCATTTTCGGCACACATCTTAGATATTTCTATTTAAGATTACCTTTTCATAGTTTCTAGTGCGAATGACACGGTCTTGGATAGAACTTATAAATCCTTCTGACTCAGCTTGTAGCTGCCTTCTTTCTAACAAATTCAGTGACCTTTCTCTATCTATGTGTGGATTTTAAAGTGCAGTAAGGTAGTTATCATGCAACTCTTTCTCTTGCCAAGTTACAATCTGTTGACTTGGTGGCGCGCGGATCATATTGGGTTATTCATTTTGCTGTAGGTTAAGTGCTGTATATCCAGCGTGTGCTGCTTCCACCACTTTTGGTAGAATTTCCCCTTTCAATTCTTGGTAAGTATTTTCTCATAGAGGTCTCTTGTGTCTTACACAAATTATTTTATTATCTTCCTTCTTCTGGTATTATTATTATTACTATTATTAGTATTATTATTATTATTATTATTATCTGGTATTATTATTATTATTATTATTATAATTATTTACTTACCCCTTCTGCGGTACATATGCAACTGGTACACGGACTAGGAAAAGCACTTTGCCCGGCTTGCACATGCGTCCCTCCAATAATACAACCTTGTCCTGGAGCATTCTCTCTCCAAGCATGGAAATCTATTGAAGGATGGTTCTTGCACGGCACTCTAAAATAATATATTCATTAAAAGACGTCTGATTTATTAAATATTTTATTTAAAAAAATACTGTATGGGAGCAACCATGATACCAAGATTAACAAGATAATGAGCCTAATGAATAAAAATGTAGCAATTGCCTTTTCTTATAAAATCGAAGTAATTTCTGGAAAGCCAATGAATAAAAACTAAAGTAATTGCTTTTGCGTCCAGCAATTGCTTAAAAGTGCAGGAATTGCTTCTAGTCAATGCTTTTTCTTAAAAAATAGAAGCAATCGCTATCGTTTGCTTAAAATGTGATGAATAAATTAAGGAATCGCCTTTTCTAGTGTAGCAATCGCTTTCAACTTTTTAAGGTAGGTCGACCCCGGCATCGCTTGGTAGCAGTCAACTTTAGTTCTCCGCGGCATACACGTGCGTTGCTTTTAATTTGTGTCTTCAATTATGGTTGAATATATGAACGTCCGTAAAAGAAAAATCTACAGTGTACGTAAAAATTGCAGATATGATGATTTCAGAAAGTTATATCGATTTGACTGCGAACATGTTGAGTGGTTGGCCAATTATTTTTTGACTGATACTGGTAAAAGGCGAGGGGGTGCACTATCGCCTTTAAATAAGATTAAAGTCTTTCTGCGGAAATTGTAGGATCCGGTCTTTTAAAATTTTGTAGGTGAAGAACTCGATGTTCACCAAACTACTGTCTGTAAGACAGACACTTCTGTAATGGATGCAGTTTTGGAGAAGGCCAATATTTTTATTAAATTTCCTAGAAGTGCTGAAGCTGTTGTGGTCAGAGAGATTTATTTATGTTCCTTCAATTTGTGAACGAATAAATTGCTTGTCTTTAATTTCTTCACCACTACTATCACTTTCCTCATTTTTACTGAAATCTGCCATATCACAAATATAAGTTTCCTATTTTCCACAAAAACGTAACAGATTACTATTGTACTAAATAAGTAGACCAACGTTGTTGTATTTATGTCAACTCTTTTGCAAATGAACAAGTGGATAAGCCACGTCTAAACTTGTGTTGAATAAGCATTTGCTACAGAGGTGTAAGAAAAGCAGCAATTGCTTCGAAATTTTATGCATATCCAGATCTAGCGATTGCTTTTTCTTATAGCATTTGCTAGTCAAGCAATTGCTTTTACTAAAAAGTAATTGGTTTAAGTAGTTGCTTAATTTTTATTCATTAGGCTCATAATATGATGTTTACAGGCTGTGACGTTACATAATGAGTAAGTAACCATAGAAGCAGTTGGTCATTTTCGTTGTATTTCCATTGTTACGAATTTTAAATTTTAATCACCACATGACGTCAGAACCTCTGAATATCATATGTGGTAATCTTTGTATCTAGGGAAAAATAACCTCAGGTTAAATAGTGGTCAGCTATGAGGAAGAAAAAGACAAAGAACCGCAATCAATAAGCAAGCTTCTGACACGCGAGTAAGGCAGTTCAGCACATCTAGAACTTGCCACGGCTGCGTACCGAAGCCATAAAAAATAACTTTAATGGACATACCTAGGGTTAAGGAAACTTGACGGTAAGTCAAACGCGTTCCTTTGCATATTACTGTTACCATCTAAATTATCACAGACTGTTTTTGCTAAAGTTACTTTTCTAAGCTCAGCTAGCTGTGCTTCGGTAAATCGTACAACTGGATCTATATTTTCATACCTGAAACATAAAGATATCATTTTAAGAATTGGGTATTGTTAGTTGTTGAGCCTGAAAAAAACTTTTCTCTTTTCGGTCAAAATTATAGTTTTAAAAGCTATAATTAATAAGCCACTTACCAATGTCTATCACACTTTCTTAAATGTCGAAACTGTATCGCAATGATACATCCAAACGTAGGTCCTACTAGACCTCCTTGAAGAGGTCGTTCACTCATTCCTCCAGGAAAGAGGTCAATGTCATCTACAGTAGGATATAGGCTTTTTAAACGTTGGATTGTTTCTTTAGGTACCTCTCTGATTAAATCTTCAAATGTGGTAGCTCTTTTCAGGTTACAGAGAGCTCGGTATTCATTGTATGATGGAATACCTATAAAAGCATTTAATTATAATAATTAATTAATATTGTATAGGAATCATTAATTAAAAAAGTTAAAAGATTTTATATTAACACAGACTCTGATAAGGTTAATTGCCACTTTCTATTTTGAAGATAAATAATTAATTATCATAAAAATGTTTAAAGATATTGGATTTTACACCAAGAAAGGCTATAACCATCAAGGATTAATGAATATCTTTAATAGAATATATTTAGAGAATAGAAGAACGTGTTTGGCGTGTCTGTACAAAGTTTTGTCCCCAAGTGTAGATAATCCAGTAATTGCTTGCTCAGTTACCATCTTCAGTCAATCGCGTAAAAAGATATTCTATTTACATTTTCCTAGAACCAACTTTACAAGAATTCTCCGTTATGTGTAGTCTATTTATTAGGTTAGCAAGTGATATTGATAAAAGTACCACAGCACTAAGTACCTATATCAAAGAATCTATATTAACTAACTAAAAAACCCGGCTTAGGATTTATTTTAGCTCACATTACTTCTAAGGTTTTCGTTAGTTTAGATTAATCTATCTCTAAATGGCAACCACTGCTGTTGATAGTGTATGTAAATAAATAAATAAATTAAAATAAGAAGAGCATAATACCAGCATTATAGATATTTTAAACGGTTACAAAGTCGCACCTTCATCATGGTACCCAAACTCAATTCATTTATTAATTATAAATTCGACATACCGTGATCTCTTGCCCTCTGAATGTTAAGAGATATCAGATCAATTCCAGAAAACGGTACTTTATGATCCTCAAAAAGATGATTGGTAACTTCTCCTGTAATAAACTGATCCATATTTTCCATTGGAGTGGATACTACTCCACGGGCTATATCATCAATAAGACCAGGCTAAAAACCACGAAAAATATTATCATTATATTTGCATATCTGTAGTAACAGGTTCACTAATTGAAATTACTCTTACAGATTTTGAAAGAATGTTTAATATGTATTATATATTCTAACCTTCATCATAATATCCGTCTTGAAGAAGAAATCCCTTAACAAAATTGGAGGATCCACAATATCGTAGTTATTATCCAGCCTAGGAATGTGAGGCCTTAAAAGAGAATGACCTATCCTAAAAGCAGCAGCAGCAAACTCAGTAAATATTGAGGGGTTACATGTAGGGTTATAATCCTTATAATATCCTTGCGGCAGCAACTTTAGTCCATAGAGGCTCATGGCGTTCCACCCCAGAATTCTAGGTAAAAATTCGTTATAGGTAATATGTTGAACATTAGCGATAACTATTCTTCTAGTTTCTTCGAAAAGTTTCTTGTGGCCCCAATGTGGATTGACATGAAAAAGAGCATCTCTGATTCTATTATGTTCTCTTAGATAGAGTGTATGGATCATTGCTAGGCCTGGTTGTTCAGAAGCTCGACCATCACCTAAAATATCATGTATTAGTCAAATATAAACAACACAATTTGTAAAATTTCTGGATAAAAAAAATCATTCTTCCGTTATGGGGTAATATGTAAAAGTCTTAAAATAATTCTGTTTTTCCGCCCGATTGTCCGATTAACCAAAAAATTGAGTTTATTAACGGCCCTTATATCATTGCCCTAACTTTTTTTGTAACTTACCAGCTATAAAACATAAACCAGATCCTGATTTACACTCAGGGTGTGTATGACTTCTTAGTAGGACACCCTTAGTGGTAGGAAGATCAGTCCAATTCATTTTTCCATGATCTCCTATTATTTTACGTAATACACAAGGGTTTTCTCCATAGATCTAAAATGGCATGTTCTTTGTATGAGGTCAAACAAGATAGTACTTAAGTAAATAAGAATCAATGTATTAAGCAAACTAGTGACACCGGTCTAATGTCTAGAGTTTTTAAAACACGCAGCAATAATCACACAAAACAAAACACAGAAAATCTAGAAGCCAAAGAATGTTTGTAAGGATTATAGGATTGAGAACAATATTAAATCAAAGCAGTTACAAAATAAATAAGTTATGCTAGAAACAGGTGGTTCGTCTTTATATGACGGAAAAATAAAATACAACAATCTCCCAAAATAATTAAAAAATTATCAATTTTTTAAAACATAAATATTTACTAAATTAAATAATTTATATATTTTTTCTTGATAAATTAATACTCGGTTAAATTGAACTAACTTATTGTATTCTACATTTTCATTTTCCATGTATAAGAGTAGGAAATAAAGACATTTAAAGTATATTAAAAATGTGTAGACCAATAAGCAAAGTTTAAACAAACAAATATATCAGTTTTAATATTATTTATAAATTTTGGTATTAAGGTTTTAATATTTGCATCTTTAACATACCATAGATCCATCCAAATAGGCAGTATTCTGATTAATTTGTTCCCTTGGACCCAACTGTTGTTGTCCCGGTAAAGACCTCATAAATGGAAAACACATTTTTTCTCCAGTGGATAAATTATATGCAGGATAATAATTGTCACCATGAGCAATATGAATAGGATTGCATTCTGGATGTACAGTCCTAGAACTGTCACATGATCTACAACTTGGAATGGATTCATGATGGCCCTTATGTATGGGAGTCATTGTTAAATCGTGGTCCACAAATTGAGCGAACTGCATCGTCATCAGTGTATATCTTTTGTGAAGATTGCTGATATCTAAATGAACAGTTCTCGAGATGGATCTTGGGTTTGGTAATGGTGCGCCAGTCACACATGTCACTCTTGGTTTGGAGATGCCTGCGAATTTATATAGAAAAGTTAGTTTAAAAATGGAAGACGACGGGTAACGAATGCAAACAATAATTAGTTACTTACCGAGGTGGAAAGTGTATCATTTATATATTATATATCATAACTTTTATTTCTAATAAACAGTTTGGGTTTCAAAAAAAATAAATCAACACAAAACGCTATTTGCTATCTAACAGAACAAATATATGATGCACTAGATAATAAAAAAACCTTGTATTAGTATTTTTCTAGATTTAGCAAAAGCCTTTGTTACAGTTAGCCATAATTTACTGTTAAAAAAGTTTGAAAATATTGGATTCAGAGGAAAGCAATTAGAATTAATTAAAAATTATCTGAAAAATAGACCAACTTATGTTCAAATAGATAAAGAAAAAAGCTATCCAAAGGTATTTATGTATGGTGTTCCTCAAGGAACAATTTTAGGACCATTATTTTAATATATATATTATCGACTTATTTAGTATCAATTGCGATGGACAAATTCATAGTTTTGCAGATGATACTACAATTTTTTATACCCATACAAATTGGGAAAACTTAAATAATAAAATTAAAAAAGATTTTAAAATTATAAAAAATTGGTTTGATTACAATTTGTTAACAATTAATTTTAATAAAACAAATTATTATTCCTTTTACTTTAAACCTAAATAACCTACCACAAAATATGAATAGTAGGTATTCAAATAAATAAAGACATTCAAATTTTTAAAGTTAATAAAATAAAATATTTAGGAATTATTTTTGACAGTAAATTAAATTGGAATTTTCAAAAATTAAGAAGTTTACTACCGATTTTTAAAAACATTAAAAAATTTTTAAATGTAAGACATATGGAAATAGTAATTTAACAAACTAGTGTATTAATCGCTATTTAATATACGCGTTAGTTACAATATTTTTCCGTCGATTGTCTTGTTAATAGATTATATTTTTTTTTATTTAGAACCAAACTACATATTAAAACAAATTTTTAAATTTCAAACGTATTGACATTGACAGAAACTATAGCAACGCAATTATGTACGCGGAAGTGTGTGCTTTGTAGTATGTTTGGTTGCCTAAAATCGTTTATTAATGAAAAAAAATCATGCATTAATAGGGGCCATTAATGTATGATTTTTTATACATTAATTAAGGTTGTAAATACACGGTCGACGAAAATATTATATTACGCGTTAGTTAAAACTCATCTAAATTACGGAATTTTAGGTTGGGGAGGAATAAATAGAACTTTAGTTAAAAAATTAGAAATATTACAAAAAGGTTCCTGAAAATTATATTCAATAAAGATTATCTTTATCCTTCAAAAGAAATATATATTTAAAAATAAAAACCTTATACAATTTAAAAACCATAATACACGTCATAAAAATGAAATAACCTTAAAACCTAAAATAAATAGGTCCATAGGACAAAAAATTTCAAATATTTATGTTTTTATTTAAACGATTATTTACCAACAAAAATTAAAAAATTGATTTCATTAAAAAAATTTTAAGTCGAAATAAAAACATGGATAATAAAACAGAGAATTTAAAAATATTTTTAGAAATGCTTTAATTAATTAATATTGTTCTGAATAATATATATACCTAAGTAATATTTTTTACTTAAAAATTATAAATTAATAATTTTATTATAGGTAATATATTTCTTCAAAAAAGCTGCGTTTATACTATAAATTAATATTTTTACTCTTGATTTTTAATGCATATTTATGATTTTACATACTAAAACAAAAAATAAGATTTGCCCCTAACAAGCTTAGCTTCAGGGGATTGAAGAATAAGTTTATCGAAGACAACATAAACATATTTATTATAATATTATTAAATTTTAAATAAACTTATTATTCTTGTCGAGATAAAAGGATGTTGTGCAGAGGCGCGTACCGCCGAGGTTTACTATTTCTCGAGACAGGAATGAAATTTTTCACCGAGGCTAAATGTTACTTTCCACCTGGATAAACGTTAATGTTAGGAATATGTTTCCTTCAAACTTTTAAAAATAAATGTCAACATTACATTCGTGATTGTAAATGAATAGTTATTTACATTACTAGATGCAAAAGTTAATTTTTTGGTGTAAGGAGGTTTTTGAATTGCCGAGGCAAAGCCGAGGTGATTTAATACCTCCGACCACCAAAAAAGGCTTTCGCATCGTGGGTAATTAGTAACTTTTTCCGCTAAATGTAACAACATTCCCGGTGAAGTAGGAGGTCGGTATATTAAATTTTTTCTACTACTGTTCTCTGTGTACTTTGATTTTATTCAAATTAAAATGATAAAATAAGTTTTTTTCCACCTAGTTATTTGAGTACTGTCAGAGTCTATCAGTTCGATTTTTTTGTCATAACACCGAAAGTAATACTTTACATAGCTAGCAACGTATAATATTCAGGTAACTCGAATGTTTACTTTCGTTGTCTGTCGTGTTGCTAGGGCCCGAAAGTTAACTTATCTATACAGAAGTAGAAAAAATATTTTAACCTACCATCTTCATAGACACTCGGTAGCAACCGGTTAAAGGTGGTCAAACTTTGTCCCCATTTTGGTCGTTTAATATTGTTACAGTGACCAGTAAGTGTTCGATATGGGGAAGATGGTTGACATGTCTCTATTTCACCGCAATGTTCCTCATCGTGCAATACTTCTGTCGATATAAAGGACGTTAAATCGATGTTTTGTAAACTGTCGGTTAAATCGTCTGAAAATAAAAATGCCGATCCGCCGATGGCTTGACGTCTTCTTCTCCTGTGACTAAAAATTTAATATTATTTTAACCTGTATCTGCATGTTATCTTTGGAAGTAGTAAGATATAAAATGCCTTACATCAGGGAAACTCACATTCATTTAATACATAATAGGGGGAATAAAATAGTTATATAGGATAGTTGTTAGTATACTGCACATTAGACCAGGGCTGAAGCTTTTGAAAATGGTAAAAAGTGAAAAAATAATAGTAGGATGAAACTTATTGGAAAAGAAAGAGAATATAACAAAAATGAAAGGAAAAATAACTTACGGGCGATCCGAGGTCGGGAAGTGGAAAGGGGTGAGTTTTTAAGGTGGAAAACGATTTATCTCGATTTCCGGCAAAACTACAAGTCCTATGGAAAAACTTTAAATGGCAAAGTTGTAGGTAATAAAAAGATCTACAACTTTTGTATTTACACATTTTTTATATAACCTCAAAATTTATGTGAAACATTCAAATAACCCAGTTTTTTTATTTTTATCTTATACAAAAAAAAAGTTTTTACGAAATTTGGTGAAAACTTACCTTTTTATGTCCCAAACCACTGTAATTTTTTTGATTGGGATTTTTGTTCGTTGAAATCTCTACTTTCTGATGGTGTAAAAAAAAATATACATCACTATGGTAAATGTGATGAAATCCCCTTTAAATCCTACCTTTAATTATGTTTAGAACAACTATTTTCGCATGTTTTTTGCGATCTTTATGTTTTATGGATTCATAATTTTTTTGTTTATCAATGTTACATGGAATCTTACGTTTTTAGAGTAATTAAAGGATACATTTTAATTTAAATTGTACAAAATGATTAAAAAAAAAATCGGATTCTAGTTTTTTTCGTTTCTTTGCATTTTTTGAGAACATTTACCACAGTAATGTATATTTTTTACACCATCAGAAAGTAGAGATTTGAACGAACAAAAGCCCACCGACTAAAAAATCAGATATTTTGACGTGAGAATTTTCGATTAAAAATTAGGGTGCTTTTTCGATATTAAGTCAAAATAAGGTGAAAAAATAAATTTTAAATCAAAAAAAATTACAATGTGTTTGGGACATAAAAAGGTAAATTTTCACCAAATTTCGTGAAAAAAAAAATTTTTTGTAAAAGATAAAAATAAAAAACCAAAAACTTTTTTCCCATAAATTTTGAGGTTATGTGAAAAAAGTGTAAAATACAAAAGTTGTAGATCTTTTTATTACCTACAACTTTGCCATTTAACGTTTTTCCATAGGACTTGTAGTTTTGCCGGAAATCGAGATAAATCGTTTTCTACCCTTAAAAACTCACCCTCCTCCACTTCGCGACCTCGGACCGCCCGTAAATTATTTTTCCTTTAATTTTTGTTATATTCTCTTTCTTTTTCAATGGGTTTCATCTTACTATTATTTTTTTTTGGTTTCAAAAATTATCGACCCTGGTCTAATACCAACTTTGGCAATACAATACAATACAATAGTTATATGTTTTCGTCGCCCGAAAATGTTAGTCTTTTACTAGATACCAGATGCACAATATTATACTTTTACTTACGACAATGAATTTAGGATTTCGTTGGAAGCAAACTCCAGTAACAATGAGTGATTAGCAACTTTAAGTGCTTGCTTGTTAGCCTTACTAAAAGAAGCCGCTGTACCATGTGGCGACTTTGGATCTATTCCTCCAACTAAAAATCGGAATAATAATTAAAAAAGGTATGATAGGCTAGTTCTATACAGTGTGACCAGTAAAGTCCGCATCATATGGGATTTGTTTTATTGATAGCTTTATTCGAAATTTTACTCTGGCATCAAGTTCTGCTTCGATCGAGATGAAAATTATGCAAAAAAATAGTAGTCAAGTGATTCGCAATATCTGTCAAATTTTAATTTTTTCCAAAAAATAATTCAAAAGTGGGGTTATTTCTGAAAGTATCGAAAAAAGTTATTAGAAAAAGTTTTTTTTAAATGCAGTTTTTTGCCCACATGCAAAATTTTAGCTGCATAAGATAATTTTGATTTTTTACCCATATTTTGTAAATGGCACCACTTTTGCAAAATAAGACTCAACGCATCCTACATAAAACGTCTTAGTTTTGACAATGCTTTATTTCAGATACATTTTCTTGAAAGTAGCGTCATATTAACTCAAACGACTACTCAAAGGCTTTCGATTGTTTGGATCACGAGTTGTTGTTGGCCAAATTAAAATATTATGGATTTTCACAGAATGTTTTGGAGTGGTTTAATTCCTACTTGACTAACCGGGAACAGCAGGTTAGGGTGAATGTTGGGGGAGAGCTTGTGGTCTCAAATAGTTTAAAAATAATTAGTGGTGTGCCTCAAGGTTCTATTTTGGGTCCTTTGTTATTCATATTATTTACAGCTGATTTGCCGAGTGAGTTATCGATCTCCTATCATTTGTATGCTGATGATTGTCAAATTTATTTGACGTTTGCGCCCGGTAATCTATTAGAGTCGATTGCTCGAGTCAATTATAATTTACACAAAATACATGTTTGGTCTAAAAAAAATGGACTACTGCTCAATCCAGCTAAAACTTCAGCCATGCTTATTGGCACAGAAAAACAACGTGCCAAAGTCACTGTTGATAATAATATTTTTTTGGACGGAGTGCCTATCCTATTTAAGGCTTGTTATCGAAATCTTGGGGTCACTTTCGACCAGAGCTTAACATTTAATGTGCACGTCACTTCAATTATAAAAGCTGCATATGGAAGGTTAAAATCAATTTATAAATTTAAATACATTCTGGATGCACAAACTAAATTAAGGCTGACTGAGTCGATTATTCTGTCACTTTTTGATTATTGCGATGTGGTCTACGGCCCTTGTCTCCAGGCCCAGGACTGCCATAGAATTCAGGTCATGCAAAATGCGTGTATGAGATTTGCTGCGTGTGTAAGACGTAGAGATCATATAACTCCATCTTATCTTAAATTTGGCTGGCTCAAGATGGAGGAGAGGCGTAACGTTCACTTTTTGTGTTTCCTTCATAGAATAATTAATTCACATAAGCCTACCTACCTCCATGACAAATTGATGTTTGCTGCTAATGTGTCTGAAAGACCGAGAAGGGTCCCTGCTTTACTTCATATACCACCACACACCACCTCTGCTTTTAGGGGTTCTTTTACATATTATTCTAGTTTTATGTATAATTCCTTGCCAAACAATTTAAAATTAATTAAAAATAACAACTCTTTTAGTAAACAAATTAAGGAAAACTATAAACACATGTAGTGTCGTCGATTTCCCTACCCTACTTATAATGATACAATATTGGATAGTTTTATAATTTTGTTTTTTTTTTAAATTTTCTTAGTTTCATATCATACCATTATATTATTATTTTGATAAGTATATATTATACCTGTAACATGTCTGTAACATTTTTCAGGTTGGGCCTAAGCAGCCCTTGGCTGAGCCCCGCCTTAATAAAGACTTTTTGATTTGATTTGATTTGATTTGATTTGATTAAATGTGTGTTTTTCTAAAAAATCAAAATTGGGCTATTAAAATGTGGTCACATGTGATGCAAAGTTTATTTGTTTTTGACCCTATACAAGGTAACTTCATAAAATAAGTATTTTTGCAGCTGAAATTTTACATGTGGGTTAGAAGCTGCATTTAGAAAAACTTTTTCTAATAACTTTTCTCAATATTTTCAGAAATAACCCTACTTTTGAATTATTTTTTGGAAAAAATAAAAATTTGACAGATAATGCGAATCACGTGACTACAATTTTTTTTTGCTAAATTTTCATCTCGATCGAAGCAGAACTTGATGCCAAAATCAAATTTCGTATAAAGTTATTAATAAAAAAAAATCCCATATGATGCGGACTTTACTGGCCACACTGTATGAACAAAATAACAGGTACAATATAAAATATTATGATAGGTATTTTCTAAATAACAAGTTGATTGCTTGTTTAGATTTGATTAACTAAAAATTAATACTAATATTCTGCATAATCACAGATGTTATATTCTGTTGCCAAAAATTACTATTACTGTCCTACAGGAGAATCTATGATTATTTCCCAAAATTACTAACCTGTACTCCATACTCTATACTCCATTTTTCTCCTTTCCAACAATTTCTGTTCTGCCTTAGCCAATGCATCCATTAGCAAATCTTCACTTATATCGACCATGGGATCCATTTCAACCCATTCGACCAATTGCGGCAACGGATGTTGGTCACATGGTATTCTACCATTTAAAAACTGATCCTCTACCACAAACGCCTTTGATTGTATTTTGTCTAAGTCATCGGTGTTTGCGCATAAAAGTGCTGCTAAGGTAATCTTTTTTATTTCTTTCAGTTGGGAAGTCGTCAACGAGCTGGGAGGTAAGTCGTTTTCGTACCAGAATCTGTCACTTTTCTTTAGAAGAATAAACTGTTTTTTGAGAAGACAATTAAGTGTAGGTCCTACTATAGCTCCTGGGAGTGGTGTCTCAAGTAAGGCACCAGGTAGCAGATCAATATTTTCGGTCCGGTTATACAAATATCTCAATGCTTTAATATACTCCGGTTTTATGCCAACAGATTTCAGATCATCGAATTTTGGAGGCTTCGAGAAGGATTCGTTTCTACAGTACTCCAGTATTTTTACATATCCAGGAATGCCATGATCCCGCCCCATATGCAAAAATAGGGCCGATGTGTCCCAGTCTCTACGCAATGGTACGGTTATATGCATGCTTGGATTTTGGGCTGGTTCGGTGATAAGGATGTCGATCATTTCTGCAAAAGATTCTGCCGTTTTGTTCATCTATAAAATAAGGGAAAGTATATTTTAGAATTTTACTAGTCGATAATACAATGATAAAACAAATGGTTATAATCATTTATTTATACGGTCTATTAGATTGTCTCTTCATTTTGTAGTTCTGTGGTTGTGCATTGTCGTTATTTGTGCTCAGTTCACTTATACCTATAATTAACCATGTCTTACCAAATTA
Source organism: Polydrusus pterygomalis (assembly GCA_963969555.1). Taxonomy (NCBI): domain Eukaryota; kingdom Metazoa; phylum Arthropoda; class Insecta; order Coleoptera; family Curculionidae; genus Polydrusus; species Polydrusus pterygomalis. The sequence continues at coordinate 40,514,894 of OZ018381.1, read as the reverse complement.
CTTGGGAGCATCGACAAAAGTGCTGGTAGCGCTGTCAAGGCAACTTCGTTAAACACCCCTGCTGTTCTGGAACTGGAATATTTAGAAAATCTTCCATGTGGTTTAAGACTTAACTCTGATGTCACTATTGATTCCTGAAATAATCCTATTATTAATACTTCTAGAAAATTGATGAAATGAACAATGTCGGATAAATTTAACTCTGTAAAAAGCATATGGTTGGAGAAAAGTCTGAATCCTGCTTAATATTATTTTACGAATTTTGGTACAATTGGTATATTTCGGTACTTACCTGTCCTAAAACAATCGGTAAAAATTCGTTATAAGTAATATGCTGAATCTCCGCAACGACAATCCGTCTAGTTTCCAAAAATATAACTTCATCAGACCAATGCTTATTTAGCTGAGCGAGGTTCACGGCTATACGATTATGTTCTCTTAAAATTGCAGAATAAAGAGCATTCGCTTGACACGAAGTGCAAGCTGACACGTTGACCAAGCCATTGTCGTTGGTTCGTAGAGATTGTAACTGTGCGTCTGTATTTCCATAGATTGCTGAACCATCTAAGAATGCTGAGGCAAGATTCATTTGATTTCGATATTCTGAAAAAAATTTTTTTATCTATAATATCCCAAAAGCATTGATAACTGCGAGATAATTTTATTACAAGTTTCGAAAGTACGTTACTTGGCAAGAAAGTACGTTACTTGGCAACAGCCTGATGCCGTAGGCGGAGGCCTGTTGTCAAAAAGTAACTTGCTAACATAAATAATATCAGTAGATCTTCGTTATTTTAATCTTGGTAATTTTAGATTAGATTAGAAAATATATTTTTTGATAAAAAAATAAATCTCTAGTTTTTCAATCAACTTTCTTTTTACTTTTCTATTTCTTAGAAATAAAATTTTGGAGCTTTCTTTTCTATCACTGTTTTTTCTCCATAAAAAGATATAGGTACTAAGTAAACAAAGGATTTTTGAATTTCTATTCCCTAAAATACACAATTGATAAAGAATGATAATTTAAATATTTTTTTCTGAAAAAAACTTATACAGGGTGTTCGGAAAATGCGTTAGGAAATTTTAAGGGGTGATTCTACATGCAAAAATAATGCTAGTGGATCATTTGGCAAAATGTCGAAATCTCCGTGGTTACCAAGACCAAGATACAGGGGTTTGAATTTGATCTTTTCGTTTTAGTTTTTCGTCATACTACATTTATTTTCGAACCAAATCATTTGATATTTGGCACACATACTAATCTCGAGTGACAATACAATTTGAAGATAAGAGTGCTTTTTTTTAAACCGCTAAAGGACACTTTACCTGAAACATAAATATTATTTCCTCCATAACTTTTTTCTTTTGGTAGCTGGAGCAAAATCGAGGTGCCATTTTAGTGGCAATTAAGAACACAAAAAATAAGTTACTCTTGATCAAGGTCGATAAACCCCACCGTTTAGCCACTAATCGATATCAAAGCTTTCATTGTTCTCAACCAAATGTCTACGTACCGGGTGAACAACTAAGAATGGTCGTCGGGTATATCTCGGAAACTACTAAACGTAGAAACTTGGGATAAAAGAAATTATGATTAAAGCGGTCATGAGAAAATTCTGGAAATAATTTTTAAGTTCCGCATTTTGCCGCAAGAGGGCGTAATTGAAAAGTAAATTTTAAAATTTTACATAACTCCGAAAATTCCACATTAAGGTATATGTTTGATAACACCATTTTAAAGCTTGGATAATTATGCTTAATTTTTGTCTTATGCTCATTGGCGTACCGACTTTAATAAGAGTGGGGGAAGCTGTTCAAAGTGTAAACATTTAAATCGCTGTAACTTCTAAACGACTTATCCGATTTCAGCAAACTAAAGACTGTTTGGAAGAGAAATATATGCACTTTCACCAGTCGTATTAAGTTGTCCATAATAGTTCTCAATAAAATTGCTAGAGGGCGCAATTTGTAATAATAATAGTTTTTTTGATTTTATCCCGAAAATTCAAATCATACGGTATAATTATGATACCATAATCGAAAAAAAGATAAAATTTTCTAGAAAAAATATTAAAACCGCAGCTCGATATCTTTGTTCGTTTCAGAGTTATTGCCAAAATATTAATTTTTAATACAAATTGCGCCCTCTAGCAATTTTATTTGAAACTATTGTATACCATTGGATAAGACAATTAAAGGTACTTACCTTTCTCTTCCAAACAAGCTTAAATTGAATAGAATCGGATAAGTCGTTTAGAAGTTACAGCGATTTTAATGTTTACACTTTCAATAGCTTCTCCCACTCTTATCAAGTGAAAGTGAAAACATTAAAATCGCTGTTACTTCTAAACGACTTATCCGATTTCACTCAATTTAAGCTTGTTTAGAAGAGAAAGGTAAGTACCTTTAACTGTCTTATCCAATGGTACAAAATAGTTTCAAATAAAATTGCTAGAGGGCGCAAGTTGTATTAAAAATTAATGTTTTGGCAATAACTCTGAAACGAACAAAGATATCGAGCTGCGGTTTTAATATTTTTTCTAGAAAATTTCATCTTCTTTTCGATTATGGTATCATAATTATACCGTATAATTTGAATTTTCGGGATAAAATCAAAAAAACTATTATTATTACAAATTGCGCCCTCTAGCAATTTTATTGAGAACTATTATGGACAACTAAATACAACTGGTAAAAGTGCATATATTTCTCTTCCAAACAGTCTTTAGTTTGCTGAAATCGGATAAGTCGTTTAGAAGTTACAGCGATTTAAATGTTTACACTTTGAACAGCTTCCCCCACTCTTATTAAAGTCGGTACGCCAATGAGCATAAAACAAAAATGATGCATAATTATCCAAGCTTTAAAATGGTGTTATCAAACATATACCTTAATGTGGAATTTTCGGAGTTATGTAAAATTTTAAAATTTACTTTTCAATTACGCCCTCTTGCGGCAAAATGCGAAACTTAAAAATTATTTCCAGAATTTTCTCATGGCCGCTTTAATCATAATTTTTTTTATCCCAAGTTTCTACGTTTAGTAGTTTCCGAGATATACCCGACGACCATTCTTAGTTGTTCACCCGGTACATAACTGGAATCGCGTCAAATCAAGTGACCTGGTTTCAAATTATGCGAAATTTGACAACTAAATAATTTTATTACTGTCAAGTTTAGATAGGGAGAGTTTTTTGTTATAAAAAGACGAAGTTAAAATAGAACGAGAATATTCAAATGTTGAGGATGCGGAAGAGGCTAGTTTTGTTTGTTGACAAAAAATGTATTAATAAACCTATAAAATAAATTTCTAGTTGTCAAATTTCGCATAATTTGAAACCAGGCCACTTGATTTGACACGATTCCATTTATGTACGTAGGCATTTGGTTGAGAGCAATGAAAGCTTTGATATCGATTAGTGGCTAAACGGTGGGGTTTATCGACCTTGATCAAGATCAACTTATTTTTTGTGTTCTTAATTGCCACTAAAATGGCACCATCGGTTTTGCTCCAGCTGCCAAAAAAAAAAGTTATGACGGAAATAATATTTATGTTTCAGGTAAAGTGCCCTCTAGCGGTTTAAAAAAAAAGCACTCTTATCTTCAAATTGTATAGTCGCTCGAGATTATTATGCGTGCCGAATATCAAATGTTTTGGTTCGACAATAAATGTAGTATGACGAAAAACTAAAACGAAAAGATCAAATTCAAACCCTTGTATCTTGGTAACCATGGAGATTTCGACATTTTGCCAAATGATGTACTAGCATTATTTTTGCATGTAGAATCACCCCTTAAAATTTCCTAACGCATTTTCCAAACACCCTGTATTATGCTAATACTTTGCATAACAATTAGCCAGTTATCCATAAATTAAGTAAATACAGTGTCCGCAAGAAAGTTCGCATCAAATGGGATTTTTTTTAATTATTAGGTATAGGTAAAAATTAAAAAAGCAGTTAGTTTTTGCTTACCTAAAAACCAAAAATGACGTATACTGAAGCAGCTGCACGACTTGCGTTACCTGTCAAATTTGACATTTTTAATAAAATAGGTTCAAAAATGCCATTATTTATCAAAAAATCAAAAAACTTTATTTGAGAAAGTTGTTTATTTAGGCATTTTTAGTCTCTATACGAAATTTTGACAGTCTAATACAATTTTTATTTTTGCCAGGTTTTTAAAAATTTTGATCAACCCTCGTAGATTAACTTTTATACATCGATGTAAAACCATTTGCCTTTACTTCATTTGTAATCTTAATGTAATTTTGTGTAAAATTTTTGTTTCCTATTATTTATTTTGGTTCAAAAACTGAAATTGTTATTGATCAGTATGTAATGTTTGATGCAAAGTTTATCTAATTACATCAGTTTTGCCAAAACCGACGTTTCTCATTTCTCTTAAGTTAGTAAACAGATGTACAAAAAGAAAATATTGGAAGCTTTCGTTGAAATTTTACTTAATTAATATTAAATTAATTTAATTATATTAAACTATATTTTTGTTAAATAAAATGTTTCGAGCGATTAATATATATTCTTTTTAATCCAATATTAATTAAGTAAAATTTCAACGAAAGCTTCCTAATATTTTCTTTTTGTACATCTGTTTACTAACTTAAGAAAAATAGGAAACGTCGGTTTTGGCAAAACTGATGTAATTAGATAAACTTTGCATCAAACATTACATACTAATCAATAACAATTTCAGTTTTTGAAGCAAAACAAATAATAGGAACAAAAATTTTACACAAAATTGCATTAAGATTACAAATGAAGTAAAGGCAAATGGTTTTACATCGATGTATAAAAGTTAATCTACGAGGGTTGATCAAAATTTTCAAGAATCTGGCAAAAAATAGAAATTGTATATGACAGTCAAAATTTCGGACAGAGACTAAAAATGCCTAAATAAAAAACTTTTTCGAATAAAGTTTTTCGATATTTTGTTAAATAAGGGCATTTTGAACCTATTTTATTAAAAATGTCAAATTTGACAGGTAACGCAAGTCGTGCAGCTGCTTCAGTATACGTCATTTTTGGTTTTTAGGAGAGCAAAAACTAACTGCCTTTTTAATTTTTACCTATACCTAATAATAAAAAATCCCATTTGATGCGGACTTTCTTGCGGACACTGTATAAACAAGCAATATTGATTATTTTGTCATTTTAATTTACATGTTATACCTACTTATAAAATTATGTAAAGAACATATGGAAAACAAAATCTTATAATTTTACTTGTTTGTACTTTAATAATTAGCAATAAATTTAATTTAATTATACCAATTATTATTCTTTAAATAATACACCTACTCGTTCAGCTTGATATTGGTAAGTTGAATTAGTGACGTTCTTTCAGAAATATTAGTCACACGAAACCATAAGGGGTAGCTTAGTTAGGGGGGGGGGGGCGGGTAAATACATTACTAAGCCAATTTAATCTTATTGCCATAGGCCATAGACATTTACCTTTAGATACGTACAGCTTATCTCGTGCTCAAACAAAAGTTAAGTTTTATTGGTGAAAAAATATGTCCAAGCGCACGGCTCGCCGGTCCGATGCCTTCCCTCAAGGCATGCACACAAACCTTTTATTATCGGCCGGAAACACTTCTTTAGCGACATGCTTAAAATACACTCCGGAACCGGCTCGGTGCCATTTTTGTTGTTGTGATTTAAGTTTTTTCTGTGGATTCCTTGTTGTTTATTGTGGATGTTTAATATTTACGGATTTCTAGTTTTTTTGTAATTTAGTGAATTGTGTTTGTGCTTTTAGTGACTCGTGTTGGTATATAAACAATGACTATTAACAGCCGTTGTATGATTTTATTATGCCCAAATAGGGGTAAAATACCGGGTATTTCGTATTTTCAGTAAGCATAGGGTGGTGATGTGTCTTGATATATAACTTCATTTTGTTATGATCAATTTAAATTCATGAAACTAGGCCTGGGCTACACTAACAAGGTATAAAAATAAAGAGAAACACACACCAAGACAGATTATCCCGATACATGTTTTGGTATATTTTATTTGCAGCCCTGCAATCTAATTAGGTACGCCTATTTTTCGGGCAATATATTGCTTTAAAAAGTTTAAAAACACTTTTTTCTTTACTTATATTAGGTATACAAAAGAAAAAGTAAATACCTAGGTATGTTTATATCAGTGGCGTAGCGTGGTTAAAGGGGCGGAGGGGGCGAAAGCTTCAAAGATAAGGGCGTAAATTTTCCTTATAGGTTAAAGAGGGGAAAAAAATAGCACCGCAGGCGAAAATTTTTAGGGTGCCACGCCCTTTTTTCAATGATGTTGCCTGATTTTCAAGTAGGAAAAATATAAAATACACAAGATTTTCAAGAAAATCACAAAAAAATTGATAAAGTAAAAAAAAAACTTCTTCGTTTTCATGGCTCATTATGGGTCCTGGGGGGGGGGCGGGGGGTTCTTACCCCCTTCTCTAAGCCCTTCAAAAGGGCGCCTCACTGCTAATGTATAATTTTATTTCTTTGGTAAATTTTGGCCGGAGAAATAAAGTTGTTGTTTCGTCATAATGGTCACATGAAAACAGAATATGAACACGGCAAGGGGAATTTTGTTAAAACTCTATCAAATATTTTATGCATATTACATAATAATAGGAGCATATATATTCTCATTGGCGACAATAACATACTTTTAAAAAGATAAAATTTAGTCTCTAGTAAATTAGAGATTTCAAGCAATTTTTAGTTGTTAAAGCAAATTAACTGAAAGAATACAAATTATTCGTCGTGGCAAAATTATAAATTAAATCAAGTAAGTAGTGGAAATAAAATAGAATCCCAAAATAGGTAACAGGTTTATTTTATCTGGTTCTTTACTCTAAAACCCATAAAAAATACTTTAAAAACAAAGGGATAGAGAGCTTCACACAATATCAAATATCATATTTGCCAATATTCTTCTGATAATGGCCATCTTATAATTTAAACAGAAACAAAGAACTAAAAAATAATAAGAATAATAATAGTAATAAATAAAATAATTTTAAATTTTACCAACCAAAAATAAAATAATGAAATTTAAAATATTACCATATTGCCAACTGTACACTTTTGCCTCTGGGAACTGGGAGAGTGGGAAGGGGGCGCCGTTTGGGAAAAGGCTCAAAGGGCGGGGGGGCGGTCGCCCCCCTGGCCCCCTGCACGCTACGCCACTGGTTTATATCCAAGGGTGAAAGTATTCCACGGGTCAAGTTCTTGGGCAAAAACTTTTTCAAATTCTTGACATTCTTGAACAAGAAATTGTGCTTGAAAATGTTTTACACGTAGGACCTACCCAAGTTTTTGCCAAATTGTAAAAATTATTACAAGTTATATACCATCTAATATTTGACTTGACACGTGTGTTCTAAAAAATGTATAGATCAATAATATTTTGCAACTGTAAAATCCCAGAATTTTGCGTCAATTATTACCAATACCTTCACTATCTAAAAACATCACCAAACATCTATTATGCTTTATGTAAATGTAAACATCGAAGAAAAAATATAAGTAAAATTGATTGAATTGAGTAATACCTGTTGTTGATGCCATCATTTTATTTAAATTTATTAGTTTGTAATAAATTTATAAAAACGATTTATTATTAGAAATTTTAGTTAAATTAAAGTGGGGCAAAATAATTGTGTTATAAACAAGTGTTCTGGTCCACTGGGACAAATAATTTGAAATGCGACAGAAGAAACCAACCTTTTTCCCTAATTTTCTACAAAGATAATCCACCTGATTAGCAAAAGTAAGTTGAGGATGTAAAAAACTCCCAAATATTTTATTTCCGACACAAAGGTAATTTCAGATTCATTTATGTTAAGGGCTAATCCTGATGCAGCATATTTTTCTTACAATTTAATTTTGAACCTATTACCATTCATTTTGTCTTTGATGTGTTCAGTTTTAATTTATTTTGACAAAGCCAGTCACACGATATTTTAAGTTCCCTGTTCACAATATCAGTTATTTCCCTAAAATTATTCCCTGATACACAAATAAGGGTATCATCAACAGATACAACAAACGATTTTTTTAGGGCTATATGGATATCATTAACATAAGTAACAAACAATAAGGGACCTAGCACACTTCCATGTGGAACGCCCCATTTATTTTCCCTTTTAGTTGATAGTTTATGGTCCACTCTAGTCATTTGATACCTGCCATTTAAATAAACATTAATCCAATATAACGTCCTGCCATTTACACCATATCGTCGCAACTTTTTTATTAGAATTCTACGATCGATTGTTTCAAACGCACGGAAACAGTTTCATTCGCTAAGCCGCGAAATTTATAACAATGTGTGTCCCACGTCTCTACCTGGTATGTCTTTGTAGAGATGTTTAACTTGAGCATAACCACAGAATATATATTCTGTGGCATAACCTTACTCAAATGTATAAAAAAAACATATTTAAATAAAACGTGAGAGATCAATAATTGTTATCTCTATGACCGGAGCTTAAAATTACATTTACCTGCATAGAAGTCAAATTTCTATTTCAAACTATTACCAATACTGCGTTTCCTATTTTATCGTCTCAACGAATCTTATATTCCATGTTTTTAAATATATTTTTAGGCCCGATCTGGCTAAACTCCTTTAGCATATAATTTCTTTCATTGATACTTACTAAATGTGCATTGGTCCACATCTACAGCAGGTAAAGTCCTCATGTACTCCTTGCACTGTCCATTTCCAAGCTTCCCATAACATTCAGGATGCCCCTTATTATCAGAACAACAATCTTTACTCTTGAGATTTCCAGTCATTGCCAGGTCATGTAGTAGCAGTTCACTCCACGCTCCCAAGAGGGCCGTCACGGACTCGTGAATTTGAATTGGGATCGACTGGAGGGTCGATGATACGTCCAGGGGATTTGGTAGGAGTTTGGGGGTGGACGAGACACGTGGTTGATTCTTTCCTGAAAAGTTAAATATAGGTATACATACAAGGAAATAAAACGACTTTCTTTAACTTCAAACAAAAATAAAACTAATTATAAATATTTTTTAATTGCAGATGTAATTTGACCGACTATACTCTCAATATGCATTAGGATTAGGCAATAATCTGGGTGAAGTTCCTTCCTTCAATACAATCTCTTCTTAGCTAATTGAAATTTATAAACAATGAATGCAAACAAAATTTAAACAGTAAATTATTGTTTACGAAAAGAATAATAAAATTATTTTGTAATTTAAATAGAAAATATAAGATGAAGGTGAAGGAGAGAGGGCAAGAGCTTTTCGACGGTGTGCAGACGTCATAGCGGTGTCACGTGAAGGTGGTATCACGCGGATCACGAGACTTACTTTCCCTTTTACGATTAAAATAAATAACAACGAAAACGATTGATATCATTGGATTTCGTAGTGGATTATGGCATATACATAAATTAAATCGTTAATACATACTACCTATAAAAAAAATTCTGAAATTTTTTTTATTTAAAATATTGGAATTAAGAATTTACAGTAAAATTATCATAGCTTGCAGTAAATGATCTTTTTAATATCAGGTTAATGTAATAAATAAGGGTGCAGGCAAAGAAGGGGGAATATTTCTTCATTTTAAACTAATCAAACCATCCGATAGCAAATAAGAAAATCTATCGAGAAGTAACATCATAAAGGCGAAAAAGAAGAAGAGTCAAAAGATATCGTGACTTAAAGTTTTGCCATACAGGCGAAAAAGGGGGAATGTCCGCGCGGATCAGGCTAAGAAGGTGGAATGTCGCAAAAACAGTGCCAATAAAATCACGACCTGGCTTGGCGGTAGTCTTTTTGTCTGCGTATCTGTTGTTTATTTGAGTTTGTGGACATGTGGAAACAACAAAAAAAAATGTACAATGAATTCAAGTGGCAGTGCCTGCGATGACTTTATTCCCGAGGTTCATGGGAAAAAGAGGAAACGTTTTGAAAAACTGATGCTTCAAAAAAACTAAACAATATTCACGATTAAAAAGTTTACTCCTTTAATTTGAGCCACAGTGTATATTATATATTCATTAAACTTAATAAACTTTGTCATTTTACTTTTGAAAATAGTTTGTAAAGAAAATACGAAAATACTAGGAAATTTCTTATGTGATTCTGTGACATTCCCCCTTTTTATACCTAATGATTGGTACCAATTAAGATTTTATTACGTTTTACAAAAATTTTAAGGGAAATTTAAGTAATACATGTTTGTTTTGCAATGTCCAATATACATACCAATTTATTTCATAAAAAGATTGGGCCTAAAACTAACACATATAAAGTTATAGGGTTTTAAACTTAAAATTGCTTTTCTAAACATTTACATTTTTTGACATTCCTCCTTCTTTGCCTGCACCCTTCGTATGTAAAGCTACTTGCTTAATAAAACTGTGTTTTCATATTGGAAATAGGAAAAAAAATTATTCAGTTCCCTTACATCGTTTCATCATTAGTAAACTACCCCAGGAGGGTTAAATTACCGGCTAAATACGGAGGAGGAAGAAAGTTACAGAATAAAAACTTAGTTTTTTTAGTGGCGAGGACTAAAGACGATAATTCAAATGGTAGAATTTCAATTTTTGCCACTAAAAAAATTAAAATTCGTTTACCAACGCTACAGGCGGAATTGACACGTACCCAAAAAAACGTTGCTAACTTCAGACATATGATTTCTTGATTATTTTGCTATTAGTAATAGTAGTAGTAACATGATTTATTTAGCAAAAAGCTACAATTAAATATTTTTTAATACATTTTTTTAACACATTTTTATAGACTTATTTTTAAATTTTAAAACGCAACCTTCTTTTAACAAAAACATACAGAAAAGTTAAACAATTTGCAAATTGTATCAAATATTACGTATCATTTTGTTTTTTAATTAAATGTAATTTTAACATTTTTTTAAACAGTTTTAATGATTTTTTAGGTTTAATAGAATTTTCCAAATTATTATCAAACCTTTATAAAAAATAGATTTATAAGCTAATGTTTTAGACACTCTATCTACATAAAAATTTTGATTAGCTCTTGTTTTATAATAATGATGGTCATAATTAAAAGAACAACATTTTTTTAAACAATTAGGCAATAAATTATTTTTAATTTTATGTATAAACATACATACTAAATAAAAAATTAAATTTCTGACGTTCAACCAATCTAAATTTTTCAACATAAAATTAATTTTTGTATATTTGTCACAATTTAAAATAATCCGCATTGCCTTATTTTGTAAAATTTGTAATTTATCAAATATTTCCTCACTAGCACAATATAAAATAGAAGAACAATAAAGAAAATGTGGTAATATAATAGTATTAAATACAGTTTTTTTTATAAAACAAACTTAAATTAGAACTAATTCTTTTAAAATAACCTACTTTTCCCGCAATCTTCGACATAATACTTTTAAAATAATTTAAAAATTTTAATTTTGCATAAATGATTATCCCTAAATATTTAAAACTGTTTACTAATTCCAATTTTTTACCATCAATTACAACATTTATATTTTGACAATTTAAATTATTACCCATAATAATACATTTAGTTTTTGAAATATTTAATTTTAATTTATTTACTTTTAGCCAATTTAATAATATATTTATCTCAGAATTTAGACCATCAAAAATATTTAAAACATTAATGTAAATTAAGGTGTCATCAGCAAACATTTGTAACTTACACATTTTTAAAACGAAAGGCATATCGTTGATGTATAAAATAAATAATATTGGACCTATTATACTTCCTTGAGGAACTCCTATATTATTTATATTTTTATTTGAATATTGTGGGTGTTTACCGTTTGATATTTATGAATTTCTAATTTTTGTGTAGTTTAGTGAATTGTGCTTGTGCCTTTAGTGACTCGGATACAATGACTAGTAAAGACCATTGTATGATTTTGCTTTGTCCAAATAGAGGTAAAATACCGGGTATATCGTATTTTCAGTAAGTATTAAGTAGTGATAGTTATTGATATGTAATTTTATTTTATTATGATCAATTTAAACTAGACCTAGACCACACAAATAAGATGTTTAAGCCCGGACCTGTCTATTTTCCTCATTCGTTAAATAATAATTTTGCAGTGCGCATGCCTATTCCTGTGTGATTTTGCTTATATGCACAAGGCCATAAATTTGCCACTTTCGTGATTATTGTTTGCTTATTTAGTGGTCCTAATGGTCCTAACTTATTTTTTTCTCGTTAGGCATAAGGGCATTTTAGAAAAAAAAATTATAATTTCTCGTTTCAAAATTGATCAAATCATCAGAAGAAAATGTGAACCCAAGTAGATAATCAGCACCCACCCAATATTGATTGTTGTTTACCAATAGTTCATGCGCCATTTAGATGTTAAATGTCAACTATGAATTTCAAAACGCTAGTTATGAAGTCCTATAATAGTCCTAAACCTTGAGGTTTATGCAAAACTGCGCCGGCGTATATCTACATCGGATTCCTTAGGTAAGACATATTTGAAAGTAGATCAATAAGTAAAAATAATACACGACTAATAATAATTGGTAATCGTTACTTTAATGCATATTTAATGAAAACGCCTCACATAAGTATCGTTAAAATGGTATATACTTGCTAAAAAAATATATAATTATTTATTATTCTTGCTCTATTATGAATTTTCTTAGAAGGCACCTATACAGTGTCCGCAAGAAAGTTCGCATCAAATGGGATTTTTTTTTATTATTAGGTATAGGTAAAAATTGAAAAAGCAGTTAGTTTTTGCTTACCTAAAAACCAAAAATGACGTATACTGAAGCAGCTGCACGACTTGCGTTACCTGTCAAATTTGACAAAATATCAAAAAACTTTATTCGAGAAAGTTGTTTATTTAGGCATTTTTAGTCTCTGCACGAAATTTTGACAGTCTAATAGAATTTTTATTTTTTGCCAGGTTCTTGAAAATTTTGATCAACCCTCGTACTTTTATACATCGATGTAAAACCATTTGCTTTTACTTTATTTGTAATCTTAATGCAATTTGGTGTAAAGTTTTTGTTTCCAATTATTTAATTAATATTACTTATTAATGCATCGCCTATTTGTAAACTATATTTTTGTTAAATAAAATGTTTCGAGCGATTAATTTATTCTTTTTGATCCAATATTAATTAAGTAAAATTTCAACGAAAGCTTCCTAATAGTTTCTTTTTGTATATCTGTTTACTAACTTAAGAAAAATGAGAAACGTCGGTTTTGGCAAAACTGATGTAATTAGATAAACTTTGCATCAAACATTATACTGATCAATAACAATTTTAGTTTTTGAAGCAAAATAAATAATTGGAAACAAAAATTTTACACAAAATTGCATTAAGATTACAAATGAAGTAAAGGCAAATTGTTTTAGATCGATGTATAAAAGTTAATCTACGAGGGTTGATCAAAATTTTCAAGAACCTGACAAAAAATAAAAATTCTATTAGACTGTCAAAATTTCGTGCAGATGCTAAAAATGCCTAAATAAACAACTTTCTCGAATAAAGTTTTTCAATATTTTGGTAAATAAGGGCATTTTTGAACCCATTTTATTAAAAATGTCAAATTTGACAGGTAACGCAAGTTGTGCAGCTGCTTCAGTATAAGTCATTTTTGGTTTTTAGGTAAGCAAAAACTAACTGCCTTTTCAATTTTTACCTATACCTAATAATAAAAAGAAATCCCATTTGATGCTGACTTTCTTGCGGACACTGTATATTTAAACAAATCAAAAGACCACACGTTAAAATTCTTGTTTAATTAAAAAAAGGTTACACATATGGGCATTATCAGACCTACAAATTGTAACTGATAAAATAATGTAGAAATACCTAAGGTCGTTGCGGATAACTTGGACCAGCTTTACGTCTGCGTTGTTTGTAGGTTTGCAGGTTTTCAAAACCGCCAAACACAAAATTAATAAAATATGAAAAACAATTCCCTTCCTAAAAAATAAAATTCTACTTATATACTCAAGGCAAATTATTATTAAACTTCTTACGGCAACAACGCGCCTCATCTAACTATGACGTCCGCTGTTTGCAGTTAAAAGAAAAGTTGCGACCAAAATGTAAACAAGCTCTTTGGGCACTAGAGCAATTTTTTCGTATAATATGTAGGGTACCCTACTGCTCGTAGAAGTAAGTAAAAACTTCTTATGAAGTTCTGTCGTATGTCCACTTACTACGAAGCTATAGCCCCCTAAAGGGGGTACTCTGAAGATGTTTTTTCTAAATATTTTCGAAACCTTTGTAGATACAAATTTCAAATTTATATATCTTGGCAAACTTTGTATGCTGAATAGAACTGTGGTCTTAAAAATGTCGATATTAAAAAATGTGGCCAGAAATAGGGGATAGTAGGGTAAAAATAGACATAACTTTTTTTTACGGTAACACTTACTACATTCATTGGGAATTCCGGGGTGATAGGCCCCAATAAACAATAAGAATAGGTAGCTCCCAGGTAATATAAATTATTCTTTTCGATATTTTACAATAGTGGTAGGAAAATATAAATTTGTAAATTTAGAATTTTAAGAAATATAGTATCATAAGTACTCTTGAAAAAGCCCTAGAAAGGCAAAACACATGTAGATCAATTCTATATTAAATACTAATAAAACATTAAAAAGCTGTGTTTTACTATTAAATATATATATTAAAAATGTTTCACAAGGAACCAACTGCTGAATAAGTACAGTGTATTTTTTAAAACATTTTTTTAACACACTTTTATAGATTTATTTTTAAATTTTAAAACGCAACCTTCTTTTAACAAACACAGACAGAAGAGGTAAACATTTTGACCATTTTGTAAATTGTATTAAATTTTACGCATCATTTTGTTTTTTAATTAGATGTAATTTTAAAGTTTTTTTAAACAGTTTTAATGATTTTTGAAATTTAATAGAATTTTACAAATTATTAAGTATATCAAACCTTTATAAAAAATAGATTTATAAGCTAATGTTTTAGACACTCTATCCACATAAAAATGTTGATTAGTTCTTGTTTTATAATTATGATGGTTTTAATTAAAAGAACAAAATTTTGTTAAACAATCAGGCAATAAATTATTTTTAATTTTATGTATAAAGATACATACTAAATAAAAAATTAAATTTTTGACATTCAACCAATCTAAATTTTTCAACATAAAATTAATTTTTGTATATTTGCCACAATTTAAAATAATCCGCATTGCCTTATTTTGTAAAATTTGTAATTTATCAAATATTCCCTCACTAGCACAATATAAAATGGAAGAACAGTAAAGAAAATGTGAAAATATAATAGTATTAAATACAGTTTTTTTAAAAAACAAAGTTAAATTAGAACTGATTCTTTTAAAATAACCTACTTTTCCGGCAATCTTCCATATAATACTTTCAAAATCATTTAAAAATTTTAATTTTGAATCAATGATTATCCCTAAATATTTAAAACTGTTTACTAATTCCAATTTTTCACCATCAATTACAAGATTTATATTTTGACAATTTAAATTATTACCCATAACCATACATTCAGTTTTTGAAATATTTAATTTTAATTTATTTACTTTTAGCCAATTTAATAATATATTTATCTCAGAATTTAGAGTATTTAGACCAAGAAAAATATTTAAAAAATTAATGTAAATTAAGGTGTCATCAGCAAACATTTGTAACTTACACGTTTTTAAAACTAAAGGCATATCGTTGTTGTATAAAATAAATAATATTAGATCTAGTATACTTCCTTGAGGAACTCCTATATATTTTTTTTATGTTTTTGATATTTTTGTTTTTTCTGACCTGTTACTTAAATAATTTTTAAACCATTTATAAACATTTCCGCGAATACCATAAGGAATAGAAAGCTTTTTCTCAGTGTAACATAATGTTTCTCGATTTCCCAATAGTGCGTTAAGGTTGCTGTTTTAAAATGAAGTACACACAATAACGCAAAAACAAGTCACATGACGCCACAAAACTCCTTGTAACAAACGCTCGTGTGGCTTTGCGCTAAATGTTTTAATTACTTATTTTGATTATATTAAGTAAGAAATTAAAACATGTTAAACGTTACCTCATATTATGAATAAGCAAGCACGTGATTTTATTGGTAACCGACCCGACCTTGCTACCCGGATTTAAATAAACTAGATGATTGACCTCTTTGTTTTTCTTTATTTTTCGTTGACTAATTGCATTGACGTAGCGTATCACAGAAAAAAAAACTGCAAATACCTCAGCAGGACACGTTCCGCGCTAAATTTGTTTTGTTTTTCTCCCCATGAGCATCCGGAATGGAGGGGTGAAGAAGGGGCGTTTGTCCCTTTGGATATTGTAACCCGTTGCTGATTTACATTTAAAGTTTTCTGTTTTTTTAAGTAATAATTAAAAAATCTAGTCATTTACTGAGATTCACGAAAAATGATCTGCGGACGCTTATGTACCGTGCGAGCAAAAATTATTTGCATCAAAGAGGGCCTTGCATCTAAGGACGTAATGCTTACCCGTAGAGCTTAATACCTGTTGTAACTAGCTGAATTAACAATCAATCAGTTATTCCGTCATCTTTGACAGTCGTTACAAGTAATTTGATTCATCGCTAATTTTTCCAATTTCTTGAACAATTCACACAAGGGGCTTTACGGAACAGCACAAAACATTCATGGTTGAAGCGTATTTTCGAAACGGGGTTAGAGTAAATGGTGAGTGGCAATACAATCCGGGATTGTGCATGGACGATTTTCACGAACATTTTCCTAACGTTGCTTTTATTGTTGGGGATTTTTATCATTGCCTGAAAAGAACCGTGGCTGTGTTTAGGGAAAGAGCTTCTATACAACACAAAAAAGAAGCAGGAAGACCATCTGTAAGAACAGAAGAACTTGTTGCAAATGTTCGTAAAGTAATGTAAAACATGTGAATTTATGCTTGGAGCATGGCGGTGGACAATTTCAGCAATTTATGTAATTATTTTTCTTTTTCTTTCTGTATATTCTTACTTTGTTAATTTTGTAAACAACAAAAATAAATTTGTATTTGTCTACTTATTTTATTACTCATTAGTTTGGCATCTATCATGTCATAATAGGAATTTAACAAAATTTTAACCTATAGATTTGGTTAGATATATCGTCCCCATATCATTGTGATCTAAACCAAGCCCTACGTTTTTTTAATCCAAGCCCTCTTTGATGCAAATAATTTTTGCTCGCACGGTATTCTGTATCGCATTGTGGCGGCTCCTGGTCAATTTTACAAGGAAGTTATCGTTGGAGAAAAAAACAGACTACTTATGTTACAGGCTTCTGGTATAATCTTACTCGAAGCTTGAGGTGATATGATAACCGAAAAATGTAAATCTTCATAACTTCTGTCTGTAGCAAGCACGTGGTGTAATAGCTTGTTTAAAATATTAATATGGGAAAACTAGTTTCTCTTCAAAAGCCATTCCTTCATCCACTTTATCCTTTTGTTTTTATGGTTAATGCCGCCGCCACTGTACATAAATACTATATCGGAACGAAAGAAAAAACTAAAAGTATTCCTCCACACAATTTAATAGAATAAAAAATTATAAATATTAAAGCCAACCAAATAAACTGAGGAAGAACAAACCCGAACAAACCCTTTCTAAGAAGGTGTCGAAGACGTTTTACGTTCTACCCTCTAATCCTTAGTACCCCAAAAACTCTTTTTAGAACGTAATCTTATTGTGATTCCTTCAATTTTATCCTCATAATGTCATACAGACATATGTTTAGAAAGTTTTTAAATAATCTTCGACACCTTCTTAAAAAGGGTTTTTTCTTCTTCCCCAGTTTATTCAGTTGGCTTAGACCCCCATTAATAACTTTTTCACATACTCAGTATGGGTTAACCTCTATCATTTTTCTTCATATCATGTCTCTTCTACACATCAATTTTTTAAGTTCATAAAAGCTCCATTAAGGTTCTAATTTTCTCTTTTGCTAACACCATCAGCTTAAAATAAATTTTTCTGTCTCCTGATGATGAACGTTTCTACGTTCGAAACATGTAGAGACCCTTGAATAATTTTTTATTCTATTAAATTTTGTGGAGGAAGACTTTTAGTTTTTTCTTTCTTTCCCATACTTTAACTCCACTTTAACCATGGACTACTTCTTCAGATAAATATATTGTATAAGTTTTTTGTGCTCCCTTACGTCCGATTTGTGATCGATTTATCAAATAACGTTAACCAGATCAAATTTTTATGGATTATTTATAGAAGATCACCTCTCATAGTTTTTATGTCCTTTGTACTTGCAATATAATGGTAGCAAAGCATAGCTTTTTATTATAAGCACAACAGCGCCTTTACACCTTTTTTTCGTCCTTTAAAACATACCTACGCCACTGTGATTGCATTAGGATGTTTCTTTGTAAATAAAGCAGAAACTGGTCGAAAACCACAGCTAATTTCCGTAATATGGTGTTTCATTGCTTTTTCCACTAAAGGTGAAAGTCATCGATGCGATGGTAGCAATCATTGTTATTCTGTTTAATTCTGTTTAAATTATTTGGAGCCTACCAGGAAAAATAAATCTTAAACTAAAGAATAGAAGATTCCACAAGGGGGCATCCCCATCAGTAACGGATGGTGATGGGGCAGCACAGGGATCAGGGAATGTATTTTTTCGGCAACCGTCTGGGAAGTACCCACTACCCGGACGCGTTTCCTTTGAGAAAGTAGCATTTCTCCGGCCTAGTCCGGGAAGTGCGTGCCTAGTCCGGGAAGTACGTGCCTAGTCCGGGAAGTACGTACTTTCCGGACTAGCCCGGGAAGAATCACATCAATATTAGCAATTGCTCGAATTTTAATATAAATATTAATATAAATAAGAATTAGAATGTTTCAGTTAGTACCTATCTTCTGTTCGAATTTCAATATTTAATACAAATAAGAATTAAAATGTTCGAAATTTTGTTCTACAAAGAAATATAATATGTGTCTCATTGATTTTTTATTCTACACGGTTGCCGAAAAAATAGTGTACGCAACACGTCCGAAAACAGTTTTTTTGGCCTCGCAGACTTCCAGGACTCGCCTACGGCTCGTCCTAGAATTTTGGCGACTCGTCCAAAAAAACAGTATTTTCCGGACTTGTAACGTAAATTACTATTGTATGAATTCATTTGTCCCAATTTAGTTTTAGTAGTTTTTTTGCTAACGTTTAATGCATGGCGCCAGTGGAAGGAAAATGGTAAAAAGATTCATATAATGTAAATAATTATATTTTTTAATTAAAACGCCGCATCGGTAAACTAAAGGATGAAAATTAAGAAAATATAAAGCATAATATTATCCCAGAGTTAACAAAAGGAGCCTATAAATTTGTGGGCTTATCTCCGCTACGTTAACGTAATAATAAGCAAGAATATAAATATTACCCAATAATTATGTAAATTGAATAAGCTATTCGATGGGTGATAGAAACTTAATTATTGAAGAACAAGATTTGTGAAAGTAACTTAACAAGTAACAATAAAGTCATGCAAAGAAACAGAAATTCTTTCAGATAGTTACGTTAAACTTGTTAAATTCCTTAAAATACTTCGAATATCTCACTTTGCGCGTGAGTTAGGAACGACATATATTCGACGAGCTTCAGATAATAACGAAAATAAAAACAATGGAATTTAAATGAAACTTGAAAGAACTACAATAAGGTTGACTTAGCTCAAAAGTGCTATTGTTCATGGCCCGTATTTTATTCGACATATAATTTTTTTGATTTGTCGAATCAACTATGTAGCCCTCGGCGATAGCCGCCGATTTTCGGCCCCAAAGTCGCTTGACATAAGTAATTCCTTTCCCAGAATCGGCAACATTTCTAGCCAAGGATCGACAACAACTATGTCCTGTCAATTGCTCTGGATTTTTTAGTTGTAGATAGATATGCAGCTACTTCTAACACATTGGAACACTCCTTGTCTATACTGCACAAAACCGCCTGTGCTGAATACATGGTTTTTGCAAATGTGCATATTTTCGATACAGTGCTATTTTGTGTGATAAAATTTCCGTTTTATACCATCAATCATTACCTTTGAAAGCTTTTTTCAACTACAAGCATCGGCCATCTCAAAAATCGTTATTAGTAGTAATAGTAGTAGTAGTAGTAGTAGTAGTAGTAGTAGTATCTAATAGTTGAGGGAAGGCCCAGCAACCTGGCAAATTGACCAAGGCGATCATTTTTAACTACCCCTGAATCTTCCCCCAACTAACCTAACCACCTGGGCCCTCGCCTAGCTTTCCCGATCTCATTATGAAAGTCAGAATGACCTTCCAGGCGAGGGAGATAACTTCCCCCCTTCGAAGAAAAGCCTAGCCAAAGACCTGATGCCTCCATCTTTCCAGAGCCCCGTACGTTCCCCAAAAGTACAGAGTTGTCTCCTCCTCTTCCTGCTTCCAGGACTAAGGTAAATTATGGCATTTTAAACAGTCGATTAAAAAAAAAGGTAAGTATGGAGTGTTCTTCTAGGGCTAGGGACACCAAAGGAGTCTATTTTGCCAAAAAAATATATGACATGATATCTGTAGATAATATTCTTATGCTATTTATTGTTCAAACTTATATATTTTAATTACTACTTAAAATTATATATCCATGGATCTTTTACTACCGTGCGAGCAAAAATTATTTGCATCAAAGAGGGCCTTGCATCTAAGGACGTAATGCTTAGCCGTAGAGCTTAATACCTGTTGGGTGTCAGTAACTACCTGAATTAACAATCAATCAGTTATTCCGTCATCTTTGACAGTCGTTACAAGTAATTTGATGGCAATACAATCCGGGTTTGTGCATTGACGATTTTCACGAACATTTTCCTAACGTTGCTTTTATTGCTGGGGATTTTTATCATTGCCTGAAAAGAACCGTGGCTGTGTTTAGGGAAACAGGTTCTATACAACACAAAAAAGGAGCCGGAAGACCATTTGTAAGAACAGAAGAACTTGTTGCAAACGTTCGTGAAATAATGCAAGATACGCCAACAAATTGTATAATACGCCTGTCCCAAGAAGTGGGAAGATCTTATGAAACATGCAGGACTATTCTTAAGATGCAGCTAAATTTATTTCCTTAAAAAGTGCAAGTATTCCAAGAAATATAAGCCGCAGATTTTGAAAGACACAGGAATGGTTTACCCAAAATTTATTGGAGAAAAATGATTTATTAAATCTGACATTTTTTTCAGATGAAGCCTGGTTCCACCTCTCCGGTTATGTGAATTCTCAGAATATGGAGTAGTGAAAATTCCCGTTTTTTGTAGAGTCCACATTGCACCCTCAAAAAATTGTGGTCTGGTTAGCTGTTTCCCGAAGAAGAATTGTTGATCCTATTTTTTTCCGTGACACAGTTATATTTTGAATCCATTTGTGGAGCAATTAGTTGACGACAAACTACGTTTTGGATATTTTTAACAGGACGGTGCAACCGCCCATACACCGGCCGAAACTACTACTACTACTTACGCAATTTTTTCGACGTAAGATTGATCAGTATTCGATCAGACATTGAATTCCCACCTAGATCACCTTGTTTAACGGTTATGGATTACTTCGTTTTTCCTCATTTAAAGAACACTATTTTTAAAACACCAGTTGCAAATTTAGAACAATTTTTACAAGAAAGGATTATCCAAGAATGTGGTAACATTTCTCCAGAGATGCTGGTCAACACTTTCGATAATATGAAGAGACGTGTGAATTTATGCTTGGAGCATGGCGGTGGCCAATTTCAGCAATTCATTTAATTATTTTTCTTTTTCTTTCCGTATATTCTTACTTTGCTAATTTTGTAAACAACAAAAATAAATTTGAATTTGTCTACTTATTTTATTACTTATTAGTTCATAATATGAATTTGACAAAATTTTAACCTAGATTTGGTTAGATATATCGTCCCCATATCATTGTGATCTAAACCAAGCTCTACGTTTTTTAATCCAAGCCCTTTTTGATGCAAATAATTTTTGCTCTCACGGTACCTTATTCAAAGTAACATAAAAGCTTAATAAAAAGTCTTTGATCAGGGACAAGGTCGAATAAGAAACTTGAAACATGTATGCCATTTTAAATGGCAAAAGTCACTTAGCAACCAAAAGTTACCTTAACATCCTGGTTTGTTAATTGTTTTTAAGGATTAACATTTGTCATTCGTCTATAATAATATTACAAGAGATTAATTTTCAAGCTATTTGATAAAATAAAAGTTTTTCGTATACAGGGTGATTCACTGTGGATGGAACGTTAGACGTTTCTGACGAACCAGTAAAGGAATCGTTCTGAAAATTTGTTCCTTTACATAAACGGACACGCTCTACCTATCTAAAATATTTTTAACAATACAGTGTTGCCGCTTCCACACAAAAATAATAGCTACTTCGATATTTTAAATGGAACACCCTATATATTATTAAATTTTTAAATTCTACATTAAATTATAATTATTTTTTAATAAAAGCATTATTAGTCTATGCTTAATGGTTTCCGAGATATTGTCTCTTGAAAAATGACATTTTTGAACTTTAACAGCTTCTAGCTTTTTAACTGTACGTCTGAGAGCAAAACGGCTTACATGTCCCTATCTTCGATTTTTATTATCTTTCCAAAAGTAACAACTTCCGGTCAAACCGGAAGTATTATATTTCCTACATCCGGTTTAACCGGAAATTGACACTTTTGGAAAAATAATAAAAATCAAAGATAGGGACATGTAAGCCGTTTTGCTCTCAGACGTACAGTTAAAAAGCTAGAAGCTGTCATAGTTCAAAAATGTCATTTTTCAAGAGACAATATCTCGGGAACCATTAAGCATAGACTAATAATGCTTTTATTAAAAAATAATGATAATTTTATGTACAATTTAAAAATTTCATAATATATGGTGTTCCATTTAAAATATCGAAGTTGCTATTATTTTTGTGTGGAAGCGGCAACACTGTATTGTTAAAAATATTTTAGATAGGTAGAGCGTGTCCGTTTATGTAAAGGACCAAATTTTCAGAACGATTCCTTTACTGGTTCGTCAGAAACGTCTAACGTTCCATCCGCCGTGAATCACCCTTTATATTTCCAAAAATACAAAAGTTTCCTAATTGCAGCCTTAGAAAGCATATCAGTTATATGAGGATTAAATGACGTGATGTTGAGTCAAAGGTAACACTTAAGTCCCCGATCTTAGTTACTGATGATAATTGGAATAATTGCGGTCCTTTGCAAAGCAGAATACTTTACATCGCACATAGCTATCAGAGATATCAACAACACGATATTTTTTACTGTCTTTGTTTCAAAATTCTACCTTAAATATGATACACTTTAACACAGATTATACAGTGACCGGCAGAAAGTGCGCAGCATATTTGAAAGTTTTTTGTCTATAAGTTAAGAAAATTAATTTTATTTTAGATAGGTTCTGCATGTTCTCAAACCAAAATAACACCCATTAAATCCGGTAAAAGTCTTATGGTATACGAGGTAGGATCAACAATTTGAAATTCCGCTAAGAGTAAAGTACATCCATCTTTCATTTTGGAATATTTTTTTACTAGGAATTATTGTTTTAATTTCAAAGTTATACCTAAATTCTAAATTTCGCTTATTTTGGACAAAAAAAATGGATTTAATCGTTTTTTCTGAATAACCCTGTATAAAAAATAAATGGCAACTGAACAGTACGAAAATAAGATTTTCTGCAGACTTTGTTAGAGATAACCGTCGATCATAAGTCCGATTAGTTTGTTTTCATAATATTATGCCTTTTTAAAATAAAAACATAAAAATATTAAATATTTTTGCTGCACACCGTATTTAATTTTCTGAGGGAACAAGTTAATTTCATGTAACTGATATTTTTTTGATTTACTTTGACTTAAAGCATCTTCTAAATAGTTTCTATACATTGAAGTATGCATAGAAAGTTTCCTTATTTTGCGTGACGAATAAAATCCGTTCAAAATATATTTTTAATTTAAATTTTTTTGGTTTATAAATCAAAAGGAAACTTTCTATGCATACTTCAATCTATAAAAAAAACTATTTAGGAGATGCTTTAAATCAATGTAAATCGAAAAATATCAGTAAGATGATATTAACTTGTTCCCTCAGAAAATAAAATACGGTGTGCAGCAAAAATATTTAATATTTTTATGTTTTTATTTTAAAAAGGCATAATATTATGAAAACTAACTAATCGGACTTATGATCGACGGTCATCTCTAACAAAGTCTGCAGAAAATCTTATTTTCGTACTGTTCGGTTGTCATTTATTTTTTATACAGGGTTATTCAGAAAACACGATTAAATCCATTTTATTGTCCAAAATAAGCGAAATTTGAAATTTGGATATAACTTTAAAATCAAAACAATAATTCTTTGTAAAAAAATATTCTAAAATGAAAGATTGAGGTACTTTACTCAAATTTTTGATCCTACCTCGTATACCATAAGACTTTTACCGGATTTAATGGGTGTTATTTTGGTTTGAGAACATGCAGAACCTATCTAAAATAAAATAAAATTTCTAAACCTAAAGATAAAAAATTTCCCATATTATGCTGCGCTTTTTCTGCCGGTCACTGTTATAGACCAGTGATTGAAAATGGTAAAAAGTGAAAAAAAATAATAGTAGGATGAAACCCATTGAAAAAGGAAGAGAATAGAACAAAAATGAAAGGAAAAATAAATTACGGGCGATCCGAGGTCGGGAAGGGTGGGGAGGGGGGGGGGGAGGGGGGGGGAGGGGGGGTTTCAGGGTAGAAAATGATTTATCTCGATTTCCTATAAAACTACAAGTCCTATGGATAAACGTTAAATTGCAAAGTTGTAGGTAATAAAAAGATCTACAACTTTTGTATTTACACTTTTTTCATATAACCTCAAAATGTATGTGAAAAATTCAAATAACCAAGTTTTTGGTTTTTTATTTTTATCTTTTACAAAATTTTTTTTTTATCCACGAAATTTGGTGAAAACTTACCTTTTCATGTCCTAAACACACTGTAATTTTTTTGATTTAAAATATTTATTTTTTAACCTTATTTTGACTTAATATCGAAAAAACACCTTAAATTTCAATCGAAAATTCTCACGTCAAAATATCTGCTTTTTTAAAAAAGTCGGTGGGCTTTTTGTTCGTTGAAATCTCTACTTTCTGATAGTGTTAAAAAAATATACACGACTATGGTAAATTTTCTCAAAAAAAATGCAAAGAAACGAAAAAAACTCGAATCCGAATTTTTTTTTTTAGATCAATATGTACAATTTTGAGCTATTTATTAAAATTTATACTTTAATTACTCGAAAAACGTAAGATTCCATGTTACATTGATAAAAAAAAAGTATAAATTTTAATAAATAGCTGAAAATTGTACATATTGATCTAAAAAAAAAAAATTTCGGATTCGAGTTTTTTCGTTTCTTTCCATTTTTTTGAGAACATTTATTATAGTAATGTATATTTTTTTAACACTATCAGAAAGTAGAGATATCAACGAACAAAAAGCCCACCGACTTTTTTAAAAAAGCAGATATTTTGACGTGAGAATTTTCGATTGAAATTTAAGGTGTTTTTTCGATATTAAGTCAAAATAAGGTTAAAAAATAAATATTTTAAATCAAAAAAATTACAGTGTGTTTAGGACATGAAAAGGTAAGTTTTCACTAAATTTCGTGGATAAAAAAAAATTTTGTAAAAGATAAAAATAAAAAACCAAAAACTTGCTTATCTGAATTTTTCACATACATTTTGAGGTTATATGAAAAAAGTGTAAATACAAAAGTTATAGATCTTTTTATTACCTACAACTTTGCGATTTAACGTTTTTCCATAGGACTTGTAGTTTTACCGGAAATCGAGATAAATCATTTTCTACCCTCCCCCCCTCCCCCCCCCCCCCCCTCCCACCCTTCCCGACCTCGGATCGTCCGTAATTTATTTTTCCTTTCACTTTTGTTCTATTCTCTTCCTTTTCCAATGGGTTTCATCCTACTATTTTTTTTTTTGTTTAAAAAATTATCGACCCTGGTCTAGTATAGCTACGCGTAGCTATATATTCTGGGACTTTAACGCTTCACCAGTAATCATAGACTTACCATCGGCATAATCAGGATCGATCAATCTCAAGAATGGTGCTCCCCTAGTGCCCCAACTCGGATGCCTCACGTTATTACACTCTCCACTAGCTGTTCTAAATTTACTAGGAGGACACGGTACATTATCCTCGTCCCTTTCACATTCTTTAACCGACACAGGCTTTCCTTCTTCCGCCCTTAAGGCTAATCCTACCCTTGGACGAAGTTCTTCTGGTAGTGGTATTAGGTAAGATGCTATGTCAAAGTTGTTCTGGATGAGGGTCGAATGGCCGCCTGTAAGATTCGTTATTGAGAGAATGGAGATTACCCACAGGGTGGTACCCATGAATCTGAACCTGAAAAAAGAAAGGATTTTAAATAATTGTCTGCAATCTTGTTATGCAGTAGCAAGTTGTTTTATCCCAGTGGCGGCTATTTCATAACGTCATTTGGTCAATCTATTAAGTTTAAATTAATTTTAAAATTCATCCTATCAGCCAAACTTTGTTTGTTTCGGTATTACTGTAATTACCTCTAAAATATCCCTCGAATTTAAGAGTAACGTAACCTCACTTATCGTACATCTCCGCAGCATATTGGACCCACGCGAGCCTTGATCACGGCTCTCTGTTTCCTTTACCAGACAAATTTTAATGCGCAAGCGTGCTAGAGAGAAATAAACGCATGCTACTACTGAAAGGAAAGACAACGAAAAAGTATCTGTTGCGGCTAGAAGCCAAATAAAATTTCGATGAGGTTCCGACAAACGTTGCCATTTTGCAGAAACGTGTGGGAAGAAGAGTCTAGAAGTTATATTGCGGGAGGAGTTATTAGTTTATTTCCTAGAAAAATTTGTGGGCTCAAGTAAGTGCTCAACCGATGCCTGCATAAGGAGGATTGTATCTTAACATAGTATGAAACAAAGTCGCTGTCGCCCGTCTGTCCCTATTCATATGTGCTTAAATCTTTAAAACTACGCAACGGATTTTGAAGCGGTTTTTTTTAATAGATAGAGTGATTCAAGGGAAAAGGTTTTTATGAATAACTAGCGACCCGCTCCGGCTTCGCACGGGTGCAATTTCAGAAAGTGGCATGCCGGGTACTAATATATCGGGTTTGTTCGGGTTTGTATTTATACCAGCGGGTTGCAACACATGCCGGGTACACGCTAGTAATGTATATTTAAATATTTATTATCAGTTTGTAACATGAGTGTGGGTTAATTTGGATGTAAATTAGTAGGGGGAGCCAATATTAAAGGGTAGCAAAATTTACATAGAATTTCCTATAACCAGTCTGAAGGTGCACCATCCGGTATGTATACAGTGTGACCAGTAAAGTCCGCATCATATGGGATTTTTTTTTATTAATAGCTTTATTCGAAATTTAACTTTGGCATCAAGTTCTGCTTCGATCAAGATGAAAATTAAGCAACAATATAGTAGTCACGTGATTAGCATTATCTGTCAAATTTTAATTTTTTCCAAAAAATAATTCAAAAGTAGGGTTATTTCTGAAAGTATCGAAAAAAGTTATTAAAAAAGTTTTTTTAAATGCAGTTTCTAGCCCACATGCAAAATTTTAGCTGCATAAGATAATTTTGATTTTTTACACATATTTTTTACACTACTTTTGCAAAATAAGACTTAACGCAGCCTACATAAAACTTCTTAGTTTTGACACTGCTTTATTTCAGATATATTTTCTTTAAAGTGGCGCCATATTAAATGTGTGTTTTTCCACAAAATCAAAATTGGGCTATTAAAATTTGGAAGAATGTGATGCAAAGTTTATTTGTTTTTGACCCTGTATAAGGTAACTTCATAAAATAAGAATTTTTCAAAACTTAGTTTTTGTCTGAAAGTAATACACCTTAATATTAAGACAAAAAAGAACACAGTTTATTAAGTGGAAATAGTAATTTACGTTACAAGACCGGAAAGTAGTGTGACAAGCATTTTCAGGGCAAGCCGTAGGCGAGTCCTGGAAGCTTGGAGAGACCTGGAAAACACTAATTTTCGGTTGCGTGACGTACAATATTTTTTTTAAGACCGACACTTCGATATATTTTATAATCTACGCGAAACAAGTTTGACATAAAGAACAAAATTAAAAATCAACGAACTGTCACTCGACAATACATCGAAATGTTGTTGTCATAATAACGAAATCAAGGTATCTTGTATTATCAAAGAGCGATTGGAGAAACAAAAAACAGGGTGACAGTGACATTAGAGACCGGAAAAGTGACATTAGAGTCCGGAAAAGATTTTTCCTGTCTCTAATGTCACTTTTCCGGTCTTGCGATCGGAAAAATGTTATTTTCTAGACGAAAAATTGTCCAGAAAGTGTAAATTTTCTGGTCGGTTTTAAAAAAATAAATTTTAGTGGTGGGTAAAAAATCAAAATTATCTTATGCAGCTAAAATTTTGCATGTGGACTAGAAAATGTATTAAAAAAAACTTTTTCTTATAACTTTTTTCGATATTTTCAAAAATAACCCCACTTTTGAATTATTTTTTGGAAAAAATTAAAATTTGACAGATAATGCGAATCACGTGACTACTATTTTTTGGCTTAGGTAATTCTCATCTCGATCGAAGCAGAACTTGATGCCAAAGTCAAACTTCGAATAAAGCTATTAATAAAAAAAATCCCATATGATGCGGACTTTACTGTTTACACTGTAGATAAATAGAAGATAAACTTAAAAATTAGTTTTTAATTTAACAATGAACATATTTTATAAATTTAGTATCAAATTTAACGGTTGTCAGAAATGATATAAACGTTTTGATAATAAATAATTGAACTTTTTCATTACCAATTCAACCTTGTGCAAATTTACTTGGAAAAACTAGTTACAAAGGCACCACCTAGCTGGTCTTTAACAAATAATAGGTATGTTCTTTTCGTAAGTACCCACATTGGCTATAGCGATATAAACATAATCTAGGTAGGTGGGTAAATGGATTGTTGTGCAACTCAAGGCCTCCGTGTGTTTCGCAGATCCATCATTAGACAGAAAGTAATGAACCATGGTAATGACATTATAGGAAAAAAATTTTAACACTGTAAATTGGTATATTGTTGAATTAACTTCTGGTATAAAAAAACTGCATGTAAAATATCGCTATATTTACTCTTTCTCTTCATGGACAGACTAAAGCAAAGTAATAAAAAAATTGAAAGCGTTGATGCCGCTTCCTGCACAATTCCATTGTATTTCACTATGACAGAGCAACATCTCATTCTCCTTATCAAGACAGGCCGACAAAACCTAAAATGCAATACATTTTAATGTCTAATAGCGTTTTCGATTTACTGCTCTCGCGCACTCTGAGAGTGCTCTCCCCGAGATTTGCGTGTTCGGTTATCAAAATCCACTGCTCTCGCTCGGAGTAGGACGTTCGATTTACAAATTTGGTTACTCTGAATCCGTTTGAGAGTGCTCTTTTTCGATCTGAAAATTTTAACAGAGTAGAGAGGCAGCGCTTGCGCAGAACCGCAAACCACCACCATTTTCTATTCTTTTGTTGATGTGTAACCTCGTTTGTTGTGTTTTCTGTGTTTGTTTTTCGTTAGTTCGATGAATATTGTATATAATATGTCATAAACGCACTCAAGTAGATTTAAATTTGAAAATTAATTGTTTACTTTTGTATGTTGACATCTGTCAAATTTTCAAGCGCAATTACGTTCAATTTACACTCCGTCCGAGGGCAACCGCCTTCGGAGTGACAGCAAATCTCGGGCCGATCGATGACGTCACAGAGCGCTCTCGGAGCACTCTCGGAGCACTCTCGGAGTTGTAAACCGAAAACGCTATAAGTGTGGTGAACACTTGCTTTAAAAAAGTGGGTTGTGGTGGGAGTGGCTGGCGGGTCCTCTCGGCCCTCTAAATAAAACCTTTCTTGCTCTACAGTGTGACCAGTAAAGTCCGCATCACATGGGATTTTTTTTTATTAACCCTTAACCACCGTAGTGCGGTCACCATGACCGCAGCGGATTTTCATTCCTTTATATCTTATCCAAACTTTAATAGAACGGATTCATATTTTCAATACCTTCAAGTGGCTGCATCGCCAGTTTGTCACAGAGTTTTGGTGGTGACAGTTGCGTTGGCATTCAATAAAAAAGGGGCTAAAATTACGAGCGGTCACAGGGACCGCACTACGGTGTCTGTGTTAGTAATAATTGGGTTGTGCTCTTTACATGACCATTTATTTTTTTGCGATTTTCTGACTTATTTGTGTTTTTATTGACGTTTAACTATGAGTCAGAATCCTAGCACCTCCAAAAGAGTTCGGTTTGGTGATCCAGACTTTAAAAGTACTTTGCAACAGTGGGAAGAATAAGAGGCAGGAGATCCCCCTCCAACGAAGCGGAAATTTTAGAGGAAAAGCTGGAAAAACGAAAAACTTGTAAGACTTGCCCATCAAGACTTAAAAGAAAGACATTTGATTTGTTTAAAATGTGCCGTAAGCCTACTTGCTTGGAATGCGCATCTAAAATTTGCAAAAATTGTAGTCACAATATCTGATTATTTTGTCACTTGTAGTTTTTTACTTTTTGAGGGTATAACTCAAATTATTTTGTTTTTTTTTGAAGATTAGTTTGTTTACTTTAAGAATTTAACAATACTTCTCCATAAAATATTGTGTTCTAAAAAAAAATTTTTTTTCAGTTACCTAATGTAAAAAGTTGAATGAAATATGCTATTTACTGTATTTTTGTCAGTTTATATTTTTTAAAGCTAAACTATAATAAAATTTATAATAAGAGCTTTAGTTTAGGGTACACTTTATTCTATAAAAGTGATTACAGCGAAAAAAGAGTTTATTTTAAAAAATAAGGGTTTTTCAAGATTTGCGGTCACTCAGACCGCACTACGGTGTTGACGTTACACTTTCAGCACTACGGCGGTTAAGGAAGGGTTAATAGCTTCAATCGAAATTTGACTTTGGCAAAAATAGTAGTCACGTGATTCGCATTATCTATCAAATTTTAATTTTTTCAAAAAATAATTCAAAAGTGTGGTTATTTCTGAAAATATCGAATAAAGTTATTAAAAAAGTTTTTTTAAATGCGTTTGCTAGCCCACGTGCAAGATTTCAGCTGCATAAGATAATTTTGATTTTTTACCCACCACTAAAATTTATTTTCCACTTAATGAACACTTGACTGATGACACTGTGTTTTTTTTGTCTTAATATTAAGGTCTATTACTTACAGACACAAACTATGTTTCCAAAAATACTTAATTTATGAAGTTACCTTATACAGGGTCAAAAACAAATAAACTTTGCATCTCATGCGACCAAATTTTAATGGCCCAATTTTCATTTTGTAGAAAAACACACAATTAATATGGCGCTACTTTAAAGAAAATGCATCTGAAATAAAGCATTGTCAAAACTAAGAAGTTTTATGTAGGTTGCGTTGAGTCTTATTTTGCAAAAAATTATTTCCAAAATATGGGTAAAAAAATCATAATTATTTTATGCATCTGAAATTTTGCATGTGGGCTAGAAACTGCATTTAAAAAAACTTTTTCCAATAACTTTTTTCGATACTTTCAGAAATAACCCCACTTTTGAATTATTTTATGGAAAAAATTTAAATTTGACAGATAATGCGAATCACGTGACTACTATTTTTTGCTTAATTTTCATCTCGATCGAAGCAGACCTTGATGCCAAAGTCAAATTTTGAATAAAGCTAATAATAAAAAAAACCCATATGATGCTTACTTTACTGGTCATACTGTAAATTAGTGTAGATACCGTGTAATTGGAAACGAAAATATTGTGTATAAATGTAAAATTTTATTAATACAATGTTTCGCCGTATGTCGAATTCCAATATGAGTATTTTATTCTAACGCTATAGTTAAGGATTACTAATTTAAGAAAGAGATACATTGACAGATATTGATTGATCATGGGATTGATAATTGCTTATAAAAAAATATATATTTACCAATAAACCAATAATAAATAAGTGTTATTACAAACTTAAATGGCCTGTCGATCATTTATTAAACATTAGATAGATTTCAATTAAAAAACAAATCAACATCAATTTTGAAGTGTATATTGGTTCTATCATAAACCTCTTTACTTTTTTTATGAGTTTAATATTGTGTTTAAAAATTGACTCGAACCTAAATTGTAATCATTACAACTTAACTGGTATATAATTTTGTTGTTTTACATAGGCCTAATAATTGATGGATATTTATGAATAACGGTATTAGAAAAAAAACGGGGATTATTTTCGCTCCAGTATCTAATATTATGTGCAGAAGACGCTTTTCCGTTTGTTGAAAATGTCGATGCATCGGAGAACATGATAAATTTATGAAAATTCCTGTTTTCATTTACAATTTTGTTTCCGACCCGAAGACAAAAATCCAAATGTTTGGCTTCGTCTCCTTCTTCCAACGTTTTATTAAAAGTTAATGGCTTAAATGGGAATATTTTGTTTGCCTTACTGAATATGAGTTTTTTCTACTACATCAAGTTCTTGAGCTGGGTTCTTAATGAAAGGGTAGGATCAGTGGTGCACCCAGGGGGGGCCAAGGGGGCCTTGGCTCCCCCCAAAACCCCCAATGAAATTGACTCTTCAACTATACCCACTAACCCACTAAAAAAAACTTTAATTTCCAGGCGCAATACAAAGAACGATATAATTTTTATTCCTTTTGTTCAGTATACCTTAGATTCACTTATTACCAACCTAGACGATCGATTCATTAAACACAGGGAAATTATTTTGCTATTTAACTGTTTATTGCCCCGTCCCAATAAACAAGCAGACAATTTGCAAAGCTTTATCAGCCTTCATTCTTTTTATGCAAATTATTAATTTTTTGAAAATTTTTATAATAAAAGCATTCTAATATGCGAATTTAAATTATGGAACGACAAGTTTACAGATAGCAAAGAAATACCCTCCGATATGTTTAGGCTATATATTCAATGTAATGGTATGATATTTCCCAATATAAAAAACTTTTGCAAATTTTTGTTACCCTTCCCGTCACCACCAGTACCTCTGAAAGGATCGTACTTAAGAAATTCCACCGGGCAAGTAAGACTTAATGGTTTGGCAAATTTATTTATTCATAAGAATGTTCCTGTTTCTTGTGAAGAAATTTTAAAAAAACTTTCTAAGGGTCGAAGAAAATTAGATTTACATATTTAACAAATGCAAAGATGTTATAAAAAAGTTTTGGTTTCTATTATTTATAAAATATTGTTTATTGTTGTGCTTGTACTAATTTATATTTTTAAATAAATATATTTGTACAGAAAAAGAAAAGCACGAAGTCTTTCTCCACAATATTTATTCATCGAGAAACTAGGCGAACCTAGGATCACATCTACATGTTTCGAGTGTAGAAACACTCATCATCAGGAAACAAAGTGAAAAGTAAATAAATGCTGATGTTTTTAGCAAAAGAGAAAATAATGGTGAGATTGAGCCGTAATGGAGCTTTTAATGGTGTACAAGAGGTGTAAAATTGAAAAGTCAGAAGGTCGACAATCAAGACTCCAGCATACTGAAGAGTCGAGGGTTAAGTGCAGAAGCATACTGTGCCGTGCAGAAAATTATAGGGTGGTAAAAATTAGGGAGTTTTGAAAAACTTATCTGTAAAAAGCATTATTAAACTCAAGATGTTTCAGTAATTTAATAATGCTTTTTAGAGATAAGTTTTTCAAAACTCCCTAATTTTTACCACCCTATAATTTTCTGCACGGCACAGTGTGCTTCTGCACTTAACCCTCGACTCTTCAGTATGCTGGAGTCTTGATTGTCGACCTTCTGACTTTTCAATTTTACACCTCTTGTACACCATTAAAAGCTCCATTACGGCTCAATCTCACCATTATTTTCTCTTTTGCTAAAAACATCAGCATTTATTTACTTTTCACTTTGTTTCCTGATGATGAGTGTTTCTACACTCGAAACATGTAGATGTGATCCTAGGTTCGCCTAGTTTCTCGATGAATAAATATTGGGAAGAAAGACTTCGTGCTTTTCTTTTTCTGTATCATTTAACTCCACTTTGAGTATGGACTACTTCTTCAAAATATATTTGTGTTATGGATATGTCGTCATTACTATTACCTATATTTTATTTGGTAAAAAGAGTGGTATGTTTTGTCCGGAATAATTATTAAAGTGGATATTTTAAAGTCAATTTTTTTAGATATTTACCTCGATTGAACTATATAGGCTATTGCGATCTTCCAAGAGTACCTACCTGTTAAAAAAGCCCCAAAGTTCTAAAAAAATGCGTAACTTAAAAGTTTATTAAAAAATTTGCTTCCGGCACTGGTTGGTGGGCCCCCCCTAACATAAAATCCTGGGTGCGCCGCTGGGTAGGATTGTCAGCAATAGACTGCAATACGATTAGGGAGGCTGCGTCATTCTGATCACAGTGTTTTTTTAAATTAGAAACTGAACCACTTCGCTGAAATTTTCTTAATAATTTATGAAGTTCCATTTTTGAGACGTAAACGTTAGGGTATAAATTTCTCTATCACAAAGTTGTAAGAACCATCTCCCGCACCGTAATATTGAACTAAATAAACCCTTTGTTTTAACGTCAACATTTTCAAAACACATCAAATTCGATTTGACAACTTTAAATTTGGCCCATACGTAAAGCAAAGTAATAAAAAGGTAAAAAAATTCCTTGTTTTTATAAAAGATGGTAGGAATGCATTTAAAATTTTAAAATAAGATACACACCACCCATTATGAAAATAGAGTCTATTAAAATTTTTATTGAGCAGCAAAATTTCCATTTTCCTCTAAAAATTAAAAAAGTTTTAAAAATCGAAGATTTATTTTAAATTTCGGATTTAAATTACAAACGTTATTCTAAATAAGTTTTCTAATTGGCACACACAAAAAAAGAAATACTTATTTGAAAAATAAAATACTTATTTAGAATAAATCTTAGCTTTGTATATACGCAAAGAAATATATTTTTCAAATAAGTATTTCCAATACTTTATTGGATACACAAGTAATCTCGTAGTAATACATTAATTTTTCCAAATGAGAATTTGTATTATCAAGTTAAGTATTTTATGGTGTTAAAAATTGAGCTAAAAAATTGTTCATTTTAAAAATTTTAAAGTAGTGAAGCAAGTAAATATATTTCTAGGAACAAAAATAAGTGAGTTTTTTTGAGAAAACAAATTTTTAAATTGACGCTCCGCTTTCTTACTTAAAGCTTATTGATAATTAAAACAAGCAATATTGGTTCTTGTTGCAAAAATACCAAATGAACATATTTTTTACTTAAGTATTGAAATTTATTTAGAATGAGAAATGCTTCATTTAGAAATAAAGATGAACACTCTCTATTCGAGTATGTGGAATACTCGAACAGAGAATGTTGTATATTTTATGAATTAATTAAAGATTTTCCATATACTCGTATAGATAATATTTTAATCTATTCGTGTATATGGAATACTCGAATAGAGAATCATATATATTTTACGAATTAATTCAAGAATTTTCATATGCTCGAATAGAGAATATTTTGATTATTCAAGTATACGGAATACTCGAATAGAGAATGATGTATTATATTTTACGAATCAATTCAAGAATTTCCATAAACTGGAATAGATAATATTTTTATCCATTCGAGTATAATATGGAATACTTGAATAGAGAACATTATTCGAGTATATGGAAATTATTAAATTAATTTGTAAATATCTCTATAATAATTATTGAGCTACTGTAAGGTATCCCAAAAGCTCTCTATAATTTTTACAAAAATGCCAATATAGTATTTATTTACATGTTACTTTTCATAGGTCGAACAAATTTTGTTTTAAATAAAAACATGTATATCGGAGGCGAAATTTTGTAAGTAGGTATAGGTATTTCTTCTTAAACAAATAAATTATGGCGGATTACCTTGTTTTCCGTAATCCCTTACGCCTGAAGACCTCTGACACACAAATTATTCCATAGGTGGGTAAGTAAAAAAAGAAATATTTTATTTTTTTTATTTGAAAATCATTTTAAATACGAACAAAACTAATGATCTATCTGTCAACTAAGACTAGATCAGTTAGATCAGAAACATAAACTACATCGAAATAGAAAAACGTCTAAATAAAAAACCAAATATGTACATTCCTTACAGTGCCTTAAATCTCAGTCACAAAAAGTTCGCGTTCTATTTATTTGAAAATCATTGTAAATACGAAAAAAACTAATAATATATCTGTCTACTAAGGCTAGATCAGTTAGATCAGAAACATAAACTATATCAAAATAGAAAAACGTCTAAATAAAAAACAAAATACATTCCTTACAGTGCCTTAAATCTCAGTCACAAAAAGTTACACGTTAATGATTTCTTGGGATAAGCCCCAAGAATTTAGAATATCTTCTATATCCATGCCACAATACACAATATTCACTTTGCATCCACTAAAATTTGTATAGTAATAGCCGTTTAACTACTTAATAAGGTACGCTTCCGAAGGTTCAAACAAGTTCGAACATATAATATAATAGACAGAATAAACTTGTAACTTGGATTGGCGAGTGTCACGTTCCGATGTCCGATGCAAGACTGTGACGCGGATTGACAAATATCTTGCGTGGAAGTAGAAAGGGGTAAAGTGATACTTGCGAACTCTTCATTTAAGCAAAATTGATCGCAACGATTTTCAATATTAGTAAATATTCTTTTTTTTTTTTTTTAATTTGAAACAGTAGACTTGTTTAAAAAGAAAAATATAGTTGCTTCAATAAATTCAAATATATACTCATTTTAAGAAACGTCAAATTTTAAACCATGTTTATTCAAATTAAGAATAACATAATCTTAAATGTAGTTAAATAATATTTAAATGAAGTAAATACAAGTCGTAAACTGAGCAATAATTTTTCTTGTTTTAAACTGTCAATTCTAATTTAGAGATTAAAGTATTCTTTATTGAATGCATACTTTGACTTGAAATTAGCATTAATTATAACTTTGGCCAAGTTTATATGGTCTTTAAATTAAAAATATCTACTCAAATCAAGAAGAGTAACCAAGTATTTCAAATACTAATTTTAAATAAACGTTGATAATCAAGCGAAGTATCATTTCTTCGAGAGAGTATCTGTATCTTTAAATTGAGTTAAAAAGTGTGAGAAAACATATATAATTAAATAGAGTTTTCCTTTTTTTGTGTGCATTTTGATCAAAAACGAAAAATAAAGGTAGTTTTTGAAGGTTTTGCGAACCCTGTATAAAAAATCAAAATGTTCTTTTCGTGAATTGCATTTTTTTACAAGCAAAACTTTTGATCAAGAATGACTTTTTCCCGATAAAATGAAATTTTTCATTCATTTGTGCTATTGTAAACCCTATCCGCAGACAGTTTGTATACGGGACAGCTTAAACCCCGTAACTTCATAAAATTATTAGTTTCTATTGTAACTACTTGATACATTCACTTAAAAATTGTTTACACCACCTCCCCCTCCACATACCCTAGCATGCTGATAGAGATGTAAAATATCTCAATTTCTTCTTTAATGAGTCTATCACTAAACACAACATTGAAAACCTATTAGCATAATAATAAAATTCATATATGGCTAAAAGGAACTACATTTCTTAAAGTCTCTTGACGTCATATCTTTAATTGTATTGATCTCGCACGGCTAAGGTTAATGTTATGGCAATCAATTCTTTGAATTGAGTAAAACCATATATCATACAGCTTAAAGCTCTGTCAATGAGAAGTCCGTGATTAAAGAAATACAAATAAAATTTTCTACCATTGTTAGTTTATATTAGTTTCTATTATTCTTTGACATGAGATCTGCATATGGATTTGTAAATGTTAGGTCATCATAATTTGGCATACCATTATTAATATTACGTACAGATACCTGGTTCATTACTTGTTACTGTTTGGAATAAGTATGCTTAAATACACTTAGAAGCTTTCTTACAAAAGTAAACCACCCCGTAATGAAAACACAAAAAATTGCATCTATCAAATGCCTTGCTATTGTGGCGAATCGTACATTGGAGAAACAGAAAGACCTCTTCCCATACGAGTTAAAGAACATCTGAAACATACTCAAAGAGGTGAAACTTTGGTGGTTATTGCAATAGGACTTAACAAAATATCAAATCAGTATTAAGTTAAATACTTCTACTTAAATACGTACATTATTTTGATAAAATAACAGTAGAACTTAAAGAAACTAATTTTTTAAAATTTTTATCCCTCATATTTATTTAAAACATGTAGTCGTGTATATAAAGTGGAAAGGTTAATGTTATGTTAATCAATACTAAGAATGTTGTATGTAGTTTCTTGTAGGAGATTAAGACTGTATTGGATTGTTCTAATTCTATATCCGTTTTGGAGTGCAAGCAGTTTCAATTTTTCAACTTTTTAAATTATAAATCAATGTCACCAATTAGGTAATCGACTATTTCGAATTGTTATTATTTTTGTGCCAAATGATTAAATGGTTCACACTAACAATCATACTGATGTATAATTTTAACACCTCTAGACTAATAATTTCAAATAAAATAATTGGTTTACACTTGGATCAACATAAGCATATTTACTTGTTGCTTTTAAATATATAGAGAAAACTGTCTTCTAACCTTTTTGAAGCTATTTGCTGCCAGAAAAAGGGACGTACTTCAATTAGACATTTTTTTACAATTTAAATCTATAATTTTGCTTGTCTTGTCACACACTGTATAGTGCGTGACTTTATATTTTTTCGTCATCATCGCATCTTTTGTTAAGTTTCAAAGTTGCAACATAACCAGGTTATAAGATATTTACACCAAAATGATACCACTTACCTACAGGTAATTTCAATTTTTTTTTAGTTTAAATTTGCTTTCAGCGAAAGCGTGGTCACAATATTACAAACTGTACTTAAGAATACTCAAAGACATACACATAAACTTAATTTTATTAAAATATATAGCAATTATTGTAATAGGTACAGTTGATGACATATAAATTCGTACATTCCACCCATACATAACTCAATTAAAACAAAATTGGGTATAACGGGTTTCTCACCTTGCTGCTTATACCTGGATAGAACACCAGCTATAATATACATAGCTGTAAACTACTGTATGTACGATTTTTTACCATAAGTAATAATGGTTATTTTTAAATATTTTTGTGTTTACAGCCGCGAAATAAGAAAAGTATAAAATAATACCAGGAAAACTACAAAAGTATAAAGCCAAAAAGGGTAAATTTATTAACAAACAAAATACTAATATTTAATTACTGTCCCATTGGATTCTAACACTAATCATAATCTTCGTTACATTGACAAAATAATACTTCTGGTGTAATCCGGAGTTAGCCCTTCCCAAATTTCTTCTATTTTATCAAATAACTCTATTTCATTTTATGGTTTAAAATTTATTTTGTACATTTTTTTTACCATCAATCCCCAAACTTTTTCAATTGGATTTAAATCAGGACTTCTTGAGCAACAACGCAGACATGTTGTCTTGCAGTATGCATAGGGCAGTTATCCTGCTGAAATATAAAGTTATTTCCTTCAAAAACTATCACGGCAGGAGGAAGAAAAACATTTTCCAAAATCTGTGTTCCACCAATATTCCAGCATACACCTGCACCGTAAACACTTATCCATGCCCACACATTAACGGAGAAACGTTCACTGGTTTGCTTTTTTTGAGTATACTTCTCAGCATATCGGGAATTTGGTGGTGTATATAGGTACTCGAATCCTTCTATTATATGTAGACTGAAAAGTGTTCTCATCGGAAAAGATAACATTTTGCCAAAACAAAATCATTTTCTAGTAAATATTGCATAGCAAACCCAATTCTTTGTTCCTTATCACTATTTTTTAAAAACGGTTTAGATGCAGCTGCTCGATTTCTTAATTCGGAACATTGTCTTACTCGCCGTTGTGCAGTTCTAGATGAAACAGGGAATCCTGTTCTGTGCATAGCGGATACTGCAGTTTCAAATGGATTTTGCCTTAAATACTCTACCAAATATCGATCTTCTTCATATAATGATTTTATATTATTAAAATCAGACCCAACAGACCTTTTAAGTGTTTGATGACGCTATTTTTTTTACAATTCCTCGAACAGTACTTCTAGGTACTCTAAAATGATCAGCTATTTTCCATAAGACCACTCTATTTCTTCTAAACATATTATTCTTGCTTTTTCAATAATTCTTAAATGAGGCATTTTTAAATCAAATAAGATAATGATAATACTTTGACAGATATCATGATAACCATTGGCGTAGCGTGCCTTAGACGGGCCCTGTATCAAAATTTGTTGGGGGGCCCAAATGAAGGGTAAAGCATTTTTACAAAAGGACAAAAACGCTCGCATTGAATTAAAATAAATATATATTGATTATACGTTATAACTTACAATTAATTTCTAAGAACTAAGCTAGCCAAACAATTTAAATCAAATATACACTTTTCTTGCCTTTTGTTCGGCGAACTTATTTATTAAATCATTCATAGCTGAAGACGATTTTAGATTTTCTAAATTTTCTGCCTCTATAGACAATAGTGACAAGTCTGATAGGTAGCCTTTTCTGTCCCATGGAAGTCCTTAGATAATTTTTTATTAGTTTCAATTTCAAAAAACTTCTTTCAGCTGTTGCAGTTGTAACTGGAGGGGTCAAGAATAAAAAAACATGCTGTTATTACCTTTGCAAAACTGGATGTAAGACTATTGAATTTTATTAGCAATAATTCCATAAGTTCCTTAATGGAATGAATTTTCTGAATTTCAGATTATAAGCATGTTTTCAAAGCAATTAATTGTTCATAAAGATCAACTGACAATACTGACATATCTGTACTGTATTTAGCTGACAGTTTTCCGGCATACTTTTTAATTATTTCGTTTGAAAAAGATAATGAGAAAATGGTTGTAATACTTTGAACATATTGCTTAGGTCACAGAGGCCGTGAAATCTTTGTTAAGTTTGATAAATTAATATAAAGTCGCCACAGTGGTTCTTTTCCCGTGCGTCATCACTTTCACGTCATCAAAATCGTATGAATCAAATCAAAATTACGAGACGAAAAAAGTCAAAACTAAGTCTAAGTTCATAAAATGGACGTGCCTGCCTACCGTTTGACGTAACTACATAATATCCCGAAAAATTATTATTTATTTTAAGTTTTGCCCGGCATTCTCTATTATCTAAAAGAAATTGACAAACAAATGTTATTACATTTAATACTATTTTTAAAGCTTAAAATCTAGAAAAGTTTGGTGTTTTATTGACTATTAAAATCGCAAAAGTCAAATTTTTGACATCCTTTCATTAAAGGGAATTTAGCCACTGCCGTAAACTTTTCAAAGAACTTTCACGGTTAGAATATTTAAAACAAATAAATTGGGTACTTATTATAAAAATCCATAAATACTTACCGCCAAAACAGATGGTGGGTATAATTAGCTCTAAAAAGAACTATTTTTAGAAAAAGGAACAGTTTTAAGGCACACAAATTTACAAAATACGAATTAGATTGGCAGATCAAAATAAGGTTGACAATGACGTTCTAAAACACAACGGTAGTCAACAAAACAAATAAAAAAGTAATTAATTTACGTTTATAGTTTTATTCTTGTTTAGCACGTTATATTATTGCGGAATCTTGGAGACGTTCTTTTATGCTTTTATTCAAACTTGTTACTGTAATAAATAAGGATGCAGAGTTATTAACCACGTTGAGTCCTGATCGTTGATTATTGACGCACGGGAAAAGATCCACTGTGGCGACTTTATCTAAACAGCAATAGTACACATTGACTTTGAAGTACGATTCCGGGTCTGAAATTCCCTCATTTTCTGATAACTCATCAAAAAAAACGCTTCGTTATCTTCTTTTTTTTATTTTTGAAAATAGTTGTTACCCCCCACTCTTTTGCTAGTTCTCTGGACTCGTTCAGCAAACCATGGAATGAATTTTGATTTCTTATTTCGCTCAGTCTATTCAAAAGATTACTAAGTAAAATGCTAGCTTTCTGTAAGTCATTATTTTCATGCTGTAGAGCTTTAGAAACAGGATTAATGATTTCAAATATTGAAGAAAAAAGAAGACAAGCACTATAAAATCGTAGCTCTCTAAAATGTTAATTATATTTTTACACTCGTCACGTTCATCTTAATATGATTTTTTTTCTCGGGAAGTAGGAACTGCCTAAGAGTTTAAGTGAGATTGTGGATAATATTTTATGAAGTTTTTCTAACACACGTTTGGGGCCGGGGCCCCTGTGGCCCGGGGGCCCCGTATCATTGATACGGCTGATACGGCGGTAGCTACGCCCCTGATAATAACAATTAACACGTTACAAAGATAATAAAGGTAAAATAATCTCATTTGGTCTATAAGTAAGTACCTTATAGCCAATTTTTAAACTTTCTTTCATTCATAACGCAGTCATTTAATGTGATAAGTAATATGGAAAATTTGCACTGATAAACTTAATGATCTGAAATTACACACATTTTTTAAACTGCTTTTTTACTTGCAATTTCTTTATTAATGCATACCTACGTACAACCTTGAGCACCAATATGATTAACCCAAAATCAGGTCGCAACTGACAAATCAAGAACATCAACATCATAGAGACCAGTTTATTTCATATTTCAAACACACTTACTAGAAGTTCTGTCTGAATAATGACAAACATAAAAAATCTGTTCATGATACTTTAGTACCGTGCGAGTAAAAATTATTTGCATCAAAGAGGGCCTTGCATCTAAGGACGTAATGCTTAGCCGTAGAGCTTAATACCTGTTGGGTGTCATTAACTATCTGAATTAAGAATCAATTCGTTATTCCGTCATCTTTGACAGTCGTTACAAGTAATTTGATTCATCGCTAATTTTTCCAATTTC
The DNA here is from genome assembly GCA_963969555.1 of Polydrusus pterygomalis. Taxonomy (NCBI): domain Eukaryota; kingdom Metazoa; phylum Arthropoda; class Insecta; order Coleoptera; family Curculionidae; genus Polydrusus; species Polydrusus pterygomalis. The sequence goes on along the minus strand of OZ018381.1, from coordinate 40,471,798 downwards.
TTGAACAATTCACACAATTGGCTTTACGGAACAGCACAAAACATTCATGGTTGAAGCGTATTTTTGAAACGGGGTTAGATTAAATGGTGAGTGGCAATACAATCCGGGTTTGTGCATGGACGATTTTCACCAACATTTTCCTAACGTTGCTTTTATTGCTGGGGATTTTTATCATTGCCTGAAAAGAACCATGGCTGTATTTAGGAAAACAAGGTTCTATACAACATAAAAAAGAAGCTGGAAGACCGAGTGGAAGACCATCTGTAAGAACAGAAGAACTTTTTGCAAACGTTCGTGAAATAATGCAAAATACGCCAAGAAATTGTATATTCTTAAGAAGCAGCTAAATGTATTTCCTTATAAAGTGCAAGTATTCCAAAAAATACAAGCAGCAGATTTTGAAAGACGCAGGAATTACTTTCAATGGTTTACCCAAAATTTATTGGAAATAAATGATTTATTAGACCTGAAATTTTTTTCGGATGAAGACTGGTTCCACCTCTCCGGTTATGTGAATTCTCAGAATACACGCATGTGGAGTCCACATTGCACCCTCAAAAAATTGGTGTCTGGTTAGCTGTTTCCCGATGAACAATTGTTGGTCCTATTTTTTTCCATGACACATTTACAGCACAGCGGTATAGGGACAATACTTTTAATCCATTTGTAGAGCAATTACTTGACGACGAACTACGTTTTGGATATTTTCAACAGGACGGTGCAACCGCCCATACAGCCGCCGAAACTATTAACTACTTACGCAATTTTTTCGACGACAGATTGATCAGTTTTCGATCAGACATTGAATTTTCACCTAGATCACCTTGTTTAACGGTTATGAATTACTTCGTTTTTCCTCATTTAAAGAACACTATTTTTAAAACACCAGTTGCAAATTTAGAACAAATACAAGAAAGGATTATCCAAGAATGTGGTAAAATTTCTCCAGAGATGCTGGTCAACACTTTCGAAAATATGAAGAGACATGTGAATTTATGCTTGGAACCAATTTCAGCAATTTATGTAATTATTTTTCTTTTTCTTTTTGTATATTCTTACTTTGTTAATTTTATAAACAACAAAAATAAATTTGTTTTTGTCTACTTATTTTATTACTCATTTGTTTGGCATATCATGTCATAATATGAATTTGACAAAATTTTAACCTAGATTTGGTTAGATATATCGTCCCCATATCATTGTGATCTAAACCAAGCCCTAAGTTTTTTAATCCAAGCCCTCTTTGATGCAAATAATTTTTGCTCGCAAGGTATTTAGACATACATACCATTTATAATTTTTCCCATTGCCTGGTGAAAAAAATATGTGTAGATGCATATTTCAAAAGAATTAATAAAAACGCGTTTTTTAAATGTGACTTCTGTCCAAATGATCTGCACAAAAGGTTTTATGTGGGATCTGGTTTTTATAATGTATCAGCGCATTGAGTGAACGCCTCCCAGAGGAACATTCTCGGTACGGTACTGTTTAAAAAATTTACAAAATAATTGTCTGTTTTTTGCTTAACTATTTAGGGGATAAGTGTCTTGAAAATTTCTAGTATTATAACTTATTTCAAAATTTATCGTAGAGTACCTACGTATACATTTATTAAACATTAAATATTACTTATTTCGCAAGAGTCAAGGATGTTCAGCAGGCATTTTTGTGATAATTCGAGTGGGATTTCTCCTAACGATTTATTAAGTTATGCATGGAATCTTGATACTTAACTATGTATATGCAACATCTTTCTAAAAACGTGTATATTTTAATATTTCGTCTACATACATGGAGTTAAAATACAACATTAGCTCTTGTAATCAGTGTCTTAAAGTATATATCAATTTTTATTCTTTTAAATTTTGATTTTAACTTTTTCACAAGCTAAGGTAAAGGTAATCGCAAAAAAAATTTTTTTTAAACATTACTATACACTAGTTAAGTCCACATCATATGGGATTTTTTTTTATAAATAGCTTTATTCAAAATTTGACTTTGGCATCAAGTTCTGCTTCGAACGAGATGAAAATTAAGCAAAAAAATAGTAGTCTATTTTTTCCAAAAAATAATTCAAAAGTGGGGTTATTTCTAAAAATATCGAAAAAAGTTATTAGAAAAAGTTTTTTAAATGTAGTTTCTAGCGAACATGCGAAATTTCAGCTCGATAAGATAATTTTGATTTTTTACCTATATTTTGTAAATTGCACCACTTTTGCAAAATAAGACTCAACGCAACCTACATAAAACTTCTGACTTTTGACAATGCTTTATTTCAGATACATTTTCTTTAAAGTAGCGCCATATTAAATGTGTGTTTTTCTACAAATCAAAATTGGGCTATTAAAATTTGGTCGCATGTGATGCAAAGTTTATTTGTTTTTGAACCTGTATAAGGTAACTTCATAAAATAAGTATTTTTGAAAACGTAGTTTGTGTCTAAAAGTTAAAAATAAAAAATAAAATAAAGGGGTTTTAAATTAAATCGTTGAAAATAGATAAACTTTACGTTAAGTTAAACTAAAATTTATTTTCCACTTTATGAACACTTTACTGATGACAATGTGTTCTTTTTTGTCTTAATATATTAAGGTGTATTACTTTCAGACACAAACTACGTTTTCAAAAATACTTATTTTATGAAGTTACCTTATACAGGGTCAAAAACAAGTAAACTTTGCATCACACTAAACTAAGAAGTTTTATGTAGATTGCGTTGAGTCTTATTTTGCAAAATTGCAATTTACAAAATATGGGAAAAATCAAAATTAACTTATGCAGCTAAAATTTTGCATGTGGGCTAGAAACTGCACTTAAAAAAACCTTTTCTAATAACTTTTTTCGATACTTTCAGAAATAACCCTACTTTTGAATTACTAACCATCAACCAAGATGTTTTTTGGTCTTTCTTGCATTACTATAGTATTTTAATTTACACTACATTTACACTAATTTTTAATTTTTTTCATTTATTTTCTAATTTCCCTGCAATAGCCAGTTTTAAAAAGATTCTCAAAAATTTCTGAGTGTAGTGCCATTTAATTTTGTTTGAAGTGAATGACCGTAGTGTTTTAGGGGTGGATGAGGGTGATCCGCCGAATACATTATTCTTATTACCCCGAATTTTTTAAGAATATATATTTTTGGGTTTTTGATATCTTTTTTAGTGTAGAAAATATAGCCATTCGCCATTTCGCCAAGACCTAAACATTGTAGAAACCTAAATTATTAAAGCTCGTGAAACAAATGAGACCAATGAACCACTCAGCGATAACTGCTTCCAATTTATTTAATCCGTTCGACATGAAAATAAAAGGGTAATCTTCTTCAATAAAATCGAAAGTTAAACACCAAATTATATAGCAATAAATTTTGTTGATCGCCTATCACGGTCATCTTCACTTCCTCTAGCAAAAAAATTGGCGAACCTTATGATTAGGCATAACATTATTACAAAACCAAATTTGAAGTATGTTTGTAATTATTGTCTATAACTTTCTTTAAAAAATTCATTCCAGCAGCGTAGGACAAGATGAATTATAAAAATCTATTAAATGAAAGTAGATGCGGTGAAAGTGATATATTTTTTCCAAAATAATATAAAACAAGTAGCAAGGTACAAATTAACACTTTCGGTTAATATAGGGTGTATGCCAATCATAAACGATAAAAATTATAACGCCTTGATTGGAATTGGAATATTACGAAAATACCAATTGCCAAATCCCGTAATTGTATTTTGGAGTTGGACGAGTTTTGGCTGAATTTTAATTTTTTTTTCTATTGATTTTTTGAAAATTCTGGAAAACCTTCTACTAAGTTTGAGTTAATTATACAATATATATTCAGGTCATCGGTATGAAATTGTCTGCGTAAAAAGGACAAGGTCAAACATCGATGAATTCATCGAACATCGATGTTTCCTTCGATGTTTGTGGCATTTAATATCTATGGCAAAACATCGGACATCGTTAACATTTTTCATCGATGTTTCCAAAACATCGATGAATATAGCCCATTACTAGGTACAATACTATCTATAAACTTAATTTTTAATTTGATCAAATATAATATGTAATTACTTAATTACTGTAAGCTACAAGCTCTATTTTTGAACAGTTAAAGTTAAGTTATAACTTTTTTTTCCTCACAACCTACAGTGTCACCAGTAAAGTCCGCATCATATGAGATTTTTTTTTATTAATAACTTTATTCGAAATTTGACTTTGTCATCAAGTTCTGTTTCGATCGAGATGAAAATTAAGAAAAAAAAAATAGTAGTCACATGATTCGCATTATCTGTCAAATTTTAATTTTTTCCAAAAAATAATTCAAAAGTGGGGTTATTTCTGAAAATATCGAAAAAAGTTATTGGAAAAAGTTTTTTTAAATGCAGTTTCTAGCCCACATGCAAAGTTTCAGCTGCATAAGATAATTTTGATTTTTTACCCACCACTAAAATTTATTTTCCACTTAATGAACACTTTACTGATGACACTGTGTTCTTATCTGTCTTAATATTAAGGTGTATTACTTTCAGACACAAACTACGTTTTTAAAAATACTTATTTTATGAAGTTACCTTATACAGGGTCAAAAACAAATAAACTTTGCATCACATGCGACCAAATTTTAATAGCCCAATTTAGATTTTGTAGAAATTTTTGCACGTGGGCTAGAAACTGCATTTAAAAAATCTTTTTTTAATAACTTTTTTCGATACTTTCAGAAATAACCCCACTTTTGAATTATTTTTTGGAAATAATTAAAATTTGACAGATAATGCGAATCACGTGACTACTATTTTTTTCTTAATTTTCATCTCGATCGAAGCAAAACTTGATGCCAAAGTGCAGCCAAAGTCAAATTTTGAATAAAGCTATTAATAAAAAAAATCCCATATGATGCGTACTTTACTGATGACACTGTATATTAAAATAAATAGTTACCACCTAATAGACCATTTTGGGGGCAAGCGCCTCACCCCAACATGTTTTAAAATATAGTTTTGTGACAAAATAAATCATTAAGGGTCCATCATCGCTGATGTGTATTTTCCGCTCACGCTTGCATGCCTAACTTTTATTCAAAAACCACTAAACCTATCGTATTTAGGTCAATATATATTTTATTTATTGAGAAAAACTGAAGTAATTTTTCTAAACTTGAATTTTGTGTTATTTTATTAACAAACATTAAGATTAATAAAAATTAAAAGAAAATATTGTGGCATATCGGACAAGTGTGTAACTATTTTTTTATATTGGAATACACAGGGATCCAAGTTTAATGAATACCCTGGGGCGGGTAGACCACGACGGCAGTTTCGTCCTTGTTAGGACTCTACGGGCAGCCATAACCCAAGAAATTCCAAGAACGACGGAAAAATGTACTAAAAGCCTCCTTGCAAAATCAAGGAATCAAAAATCAAACGGATTGCGCGCATTCTAGTGGGTGCGAGCGTTGATCTGTTTTCTAGTCTGCAAAATGGCAGATGTTTTCGGCGAAAACGCGGATAGCATTCCCTATACTAGATTGTGATGCACTTCGTGGTTTATTTAGTTGTCTACCTTTTGATTATTACCAGTGTAACTGCCTTTTATATTGGAGTTAATTCCGCTGGGATGGCGCTACGGTGTATTGATGGTCGCCTTGATTTTGCGAGAAGGCTTTTAGTACATTTTTCCGTCGTTCTTGAAATTTCTTGGGTTATGGCTGTCCGTAGAGTCCTAACAAGGGCGAAACGGCCGTCGTGGTCTATCCGCCACAGGGTATCCATTAAACTTGGATCCCTGTGTATTCCAATATAAAAAAATAGTTACACACTTGTCCGCTATGCCACAATATTTTCTTTTCATTATTTTCGCGGACACTATATTATCATCTTCTAATTAAGATAAATATATTCGGAAGGCGCGGAAAGGCAGAGGAACAAACCACAGAACTACTACTACTACTTGATTTTTAATACTTTCCTAACAAGTCACAATAGAGGCTCGCCGGTAATCACCCTGTATAGTGTATACATTTGTATAAAACATCCTATGAGCTTGTAGCACCAGATCTATTATAGCATTGGCAAAAAGCGTTATTTAGTGAAAGTGGCCATTATTTCTTGAATTGCGGAATCCAGTTCATTATTTCTCGAACATCACCCCTAATAAAGTCTTATGAATTATGCTTGGTATTTTGCAATAAACGGAATTTATTAGTTTAATAAATACTAATTTGCATTAATAAAGTTTAAGTGCTTTCTATATTCCCCGTGGTTTGTAATCGCACATATCGTAATTTGGCAAAATAAATGGTATAAATAAACGTTGCTTGAATGTGTCAGTAAAGAAGGGGCATCAACAAGATGTTCGTCCTGGCAATGAATCAATAGACTTTCGAGCAACCAAGCAAAAGGCCGAGCAAGGAAAATGATGGAAACTTTCTGTGACTTACTAACTCATAGAATAATTAATTAAAATCGTCAAAACCATCTTTACCCTGTGTAAAATTTATTCCCTTATGCAGCAGTTTATGGTCCGTAACTTGTATCGTGTATGTGTACGTTTTAAACAGCAGATGTTATGTCATAGTTGCAAAACAATAGTTGTAAACTAAACAATGCCGAATTTAAATCGTTAAGAATTAAGTATGCACTGTTCAAACTTTATTCTATACCGCTGCCATAAAAACTTGCATTTCGCACACAACTAACATATTTTGAAAACAGAATTTTAGTCCTGCCAAAACGGAGAAGTTAAAAAATGAGTCAACAAAAATTTTTAAATTTCGTCTGTCCTAACACATTTTCAATTATTGTATCTCAAGCAGTACCTTCTCTTTTGTTTGGAAAAATCGAATGTTCCTATACCAAAAACTTCGACGCCTTCTGAATAGGGAACTTGACAAAAATTTTAAATGGGGAAAAAATTCTATAAATCATAAGTATATATTGTCATAAAACATATGGCAGCAAAAAAAACAACATATTTTGTCCCAAAAGACCGCTAGCACGATTTAAAAATGCCCCAAAATTCAAATTATCCCAAGCGGGTAAAAACGGGTCGTGAGGTCAAGAAGTATAATTCGTGTGTGACATCCACGAAATAAGTTATAGGTTGGCAATAAATTGAACGACGGTTGAGAATTCCACCTTAAAACAACAATACAATAACAATAACACACGGCAATTCAAATGCAAACTCGGTAGCTCGGCCACCGGTCAGGATGACGGATGACGGAAAAGTCATACTTCCTGACGTCATCGGGCTTGGCGCGCTTAAAAGGTCGTTTGAAATGCTTTTGACACGCGCGAAACTTTAAAGAATTTTTACCAAGTTATTACTGATTTTTAAGGAGTAATAATTGGGGAATATTTTTTTTAGGCCTAATTAATCATATTATTGAAAAAAAAATTGGAAAGTTCCCTATTAAAGGACCTAAGACCAATCATTGTTTTATGAGAACTGTCGAAGGGATTAGAAAAGATTGTTAAGGGACAAATGACAAAGTTTACTGATGACAATAACATTCGTCCTGACCAACATTCTGGTTCTCGAAAAGAACATAGCTGTGTGACTGCCTTAACAAAAATGAAACTGACGATATCCTTACTGATAACAATTAACTGACAATATTGGTGCTCATTGACTATCCTAACTAAGTTTTTGCTGCATACTTTTCAGATAGGTTTGGTGAAGAGTGGTCCGATTTTACTCGTTTTTAATGAAGTTCCACAGGGCTTGGTCTTGGGACCACGTTTATTTACCTTATACACTTCTCAATTTTACAAGGTTGTTATTGTAAGTCTCACTGTTACGCGGAGGGTAGAATAGAATTAATAAAGAAATTTCTACGAATCACTATGGTTAAAGATAGACCTAATAGTTTGGCGCTTCTTTCAATAGAATCAAGTTACGCAAAAAAATTGTTTTCACACAATATTGGATAAGTAAAGGACGTTTATCGGCTTTATGTTACCGTTCGTAGCAGGGCCGGATCTAAAGCGGGGCGGCGTACCGGGGCCCCCGACCCAGAAGGGCCCCCCGGCAGGGGTTGGAAAGAGGAAAATATTTAGCTTTATTTGAATACATTGCCTCAATATCTCACAAATTCATCGAAAAGCGAGTTGGAGCAAGAAGCTGATCTGTTTTCCGAAACTTTCTCAGACGATGTATCACCTTATTTTTCCTCTCAGTTGCTTACTGTATGGTCGACATTTTCGGAAGAGATAAGGTTAATGAAAGATGTTAAAGAGTTAGCCCGTTTCTTGATCATTTAGAATGCGTCGTTGTCGTCAAGTTATCCAGATGTGTGCACAGCACTTTTGATCTTCCTTACTGTCCCTGTCACTACTGCGAAAGCTGAACGGACTTTCTCCAAATTAAAGTTGATAAAAAACTACTTGCGTACCTCAATGGGACAAAATAGACTCAGTAATTTAGCGCTACTGTCCATTAAAAATCAAAGAGTGCACAAAATTGACTTTAATAAAGTGATAAACGAATTTGCCACTATAAAATCTAAAGAAGTGTTTTTAGTTGTAAGTTCTTGCGTTTGTGACAAAACATCATGAGAGCGCGGTGTTTACGTAGATTCTGTGTGTAGAAGATTGCCAGATTATAGTAATAGCTGTTCCAACAAGTTGGTATAAGATACAATAAATATCTACATTAACAAAATACTGGTATTCTTACCCGACTTTAATACTGTGGTATTATCAAAAGTAATTTCAATAAGGGGGCCTAAAATTTGTTTTGCCCCGGGGCCTATTCAGCTCTAGCTCCGGCCCTGGTTCGTAGGTAATCAAAAATTAATCTAATTTTAATAAATTACCCCTTATACGAATATTATATTTCTTTACTCATATTATCAACGGATTGCAGAATATCATTTATATTTAATTGGTTTCAGTTGCAGAAAGGCGTAATAATAAGTAAACAAATTGTTACAACAAAACAAACATGCAAGTAGTTTGTTCACCTTTTGTAGAATGTGCATTTGAAATATTAAATAACGTTCTAGTAGAAATGAAAGTATTTTTTGCATCGACCGCTAATGATAGCGAATTTCATCTTCTAAGAACTTAACACTTCACGTGTGGATTTCGTTAGAGAATGTTAATGATTTAAATTACCTTAGCTTAGCTCATCTTAGCGGTTATGAAATTTTCTTTATGTTTCCTAAAATACTTTAAAATTTTAATCGTTTGTCAGATGTTGCTGTTGTCATTACAATTGAACGATTATTACAACAGACCAAAATACTAACCACTAACGCTGATAGACCTCAAATCAAATCAAATATATTTCAAAATTGCATGACATGACAATGAACATGAACAAACCCTTAATTTGCCAAATCACAGTTATTTAAAAATTACGCCTAAGTGACTTAACACCTGTATATGCAATTAATGATAATCAATTTCTAATCCTGAAATATAACTACACCAAATTTGATTTATATCCGCTTAACATCAAATCATCGCCAATTTTATAAAGTTTAGTATAGTAGATTCTGTAACGAGGTTGGAATGAAAATTCGACCCGAGTGGAAGATTCCGAACGCGAGCGTAGCGAGCGTGAGGAACCACGAGTATCGAATTTTCATTCTAACCGAGTAGCAGACTATATTTTCTTCACGGCCATCCAGTTCCATATCTGATTCATCCGATTTTTCACTCATTTTTTGACTTGCACTAAAATTTGTCTGAAAATAATTATTACAACGCGGCCATTTTTATCTGACACTGACAGTTTCGAAATTCATGGCAACCTATGTCGTTTATATCAATTACAGAATATTCATTCCGTATCTTGTTATGGAATGAAAATACACGCAAAACGCATAAGAAGCAAGTGTTTCAGAATAACTATTCCAACTCAAGAGCGAGAATTTTTACATTCTATTCGATTCTATTCGATCAAAAATGATTTTGGAATTATTGCATTCAGTGATGGTCGTGGAGAAAATATTTACTTGGATCACCCTGTATATCTTTAACCGTAAAAGAAATCAAATAAATTGACATATCTTCAACTCTACTATCTCCTGTTGCTGTATAGCCCCTTAGTTACGGGGCACCCTATCTATCCATATATAAAATTCCCACAAAAGTAACAATACCAAAAGAATGGGAAAGAAAGAAAAAACTAAAAGTCTTCCTCCACAAAATTTAATAGAATAAAATTCTTAAAGGTCTCTACATGTTTCGAACGTAGAAACGTTCATCATCAGGAGACAGAAAATATATTTATATAGATGCTGTTAGCAAAAGAGAAAATGGTGAAGGACCTTAATGGAGCTTTCATGAAATTAAAAAATGATGTGTAAAAGAGACATAATATGGAGAAATTAATAAAAGTTAAAACATACTCAGTATATGAGAAGTCAATAAATGGGGTCTAAACCAACCAAATAAACTAGGGAAGAAGAAAAAATATTTCTAAAAGAAAGTGTCAAAGATTATTTAATTAGAAATTTTTTTTCAAAACATTTTTAGGTTTTTGTCATACTGAGTGTTTTAACTTTTATTAATTTCTCCATATTATGTCTCTTTTACACATCATTTTTTAATTCCATGAAAGCTCCATTAAGGTCCTTCACCATTTTCTCTTTTGCTAAAACCATCAGCACTATATAAATATATTTTCTGTCTCCTGATGATGAACGTTTCTATGTTTGTTTGAAGGTGGTAGACAATAAAGTAATAGGTATCAAAAAAAATTACCTTGTCGGACTTCCATTGTCTTTATTTTGTTACTTAACACAACGTTTCGGTTAGTAAGTATCTCTAACCGTTTTCAAGTGTAAACTAAATTATAATTCTAAGGCTACTGTCTAAAATACTATCCATGTGCAATGAAGCTTGATGACTCCGCCTACGTGCTTATTGGAGTGTGAAGCTTGAGCTATTGGTTTAATTTTTTTGAAACGTTTCTATGTTCGAAACATGTAGACACCCTTAAGAATTTTATTCTATTAAATTTTGTGGAGGAAGACTTTTAGCTTTTTCTTTCTTTCCCATACTTTTAACTCCACTTTAAGCATGTGGTGTTTTAATTAGATGTGCACCACAAAGCTTACATCTCGCAAAAAAAGTATTACTTTTTTGCTCTTATAATAAATACATGAACACCTATTTTTGCTTTAGTTTTATAATGTTTTCACATACTTATTTTGGTAGGTGCGGGTCTGTCAATATTTTATTTTATAAATAATTAAATTAGTATGTCTATATATTCACAAAATATTTAAGACTCCCTTACACAATTTAACAGACGACGAAGGAGAAGGTAAAATAACTTAGTCCTGTTCTGTTTCTGTAGCCAACCGCTTAACGTAAAATATACCAGAATTCAACAGATGATCGACCACGCAAGCACTATAGGAAAAATCCTTTAAGGCGCGCGTGTGCAAAGAAAGCGATTCACGTTTTTCTTGAATCGTTGGAGGTTATATTCGGTTGGAAAGACGGTCTTAGAAAGGCCGTTCCACAAAGATGACGTCCTCCAAATGAAAGAGTTCTGAAACAATGATGTTCGGGGTGTACTAAGTTGAACCACATAGTGATGGGCGGCAGTGGTTCGTCGTGTGTTTCTGCTATGCATTACTCTAGGTGGAATCGAGCGGGCAATATCTGTCGAACACTTGCCATGGAAATATCTGTAGAAGAGAGTCAAATCACCAACCCGTCTTCGATGTTTTAAGCTGTCGAGGTTCTTAGTCAGCTCGTGGTCGCCGATTAGACGAACGGCTTTCCTTTGGATGGAATCCAACAACCGAAGGGTATGCTTCGGTACAGAACACCAGATATGAGAGCCGTATTCCAGTGATGGTCGAATCTGGGCTTTATAGAGTGTCAAAAGTTGTTGAGGTGTATACAACTTTTTGGTACGGAAAATTATACCGAGCTTCTGAGAAGCTGCCCTGGCGATTGCCACAACGTGATTATGCCAAGACATATTTCCTCCCAGGTTGACACCCAGCCCATTAATAGACGAAGTCAGTGGAATTGCGTGTCCTGCCATAACTATATCGGGTTCTGAAATGTTAACCTTCTTAGAGAAAACTGCTGCCTGGGTTTTTTGAGCGTTAAATTCGACTTGGTTACTGTCACCCCAAGACAAAATTTCTTCCAGGTCTTTATTGAGGCGTGATACCTCATGTTGTCTGCGAAGATGTGCGTCAGCAGCCGATGTTTGAGATTTCAAAGTAAAAGATGAGATAAGTGTGCTGTCGTCAGCAAAGCTATATATTGGATTTTCTGTTTTCGCTAGAAGGTCGTTAATGTACAGTAAGAAGGGAGTGGGGGATAATATGGATGGAACACCAGCATTGATGGTGAAGGTGTCTGAGAGAAACCCGTCAATCGCCACTTGCAGAGAACGGTTCTTGAGGAAGCTAAACAACCATGAACAAAATCGACCGGGCATACCATAAGAACGCAGTTTACTTAGGAGCCCCTCGTGCCAGACACGGTCAAAGGCGTTAGAGATGTCCAGTGCAATAGCCCGGGACTCCCTATGATGTTCGATTGCGTTGCTCCAAAGATGAGTGACATAGGCTAGAAGGTCTCCTGTTGATCTGGACTTACGAAAACCATACTGATGGGCGCTGATAATTTGAAGGCCATTTAGGTATTTTTGAAGTTGTTGGTTAATAGCTTTCTCCATCACCTTTGATATAACTGAAAGCAATGCCACTGGTCGACAGTTGTTTGGCAGGGTTTTCTTGCCTTTCTTTGGTATAGGCTGGACTCGCGCCTTTTTCCAGCAAGATGGAAATATTCCTTTTTTGTAGGATAGGTTAAAAAGTCTACAAAATACTGGTGTGAGTTCATCGGCGCATTTCTTGAGCACTATAATAGGAATTTCATCTGGACCAGAAGCTTTTTTGGCATCGATCCCCTTCAGAATTCGTTTGAAAGGACGCTGACGGAATACGATATCAGTCATTTCCGATCGAACTGCCGGAATGTTCGGGGGTGTTTTTCCCTGAAAGTCCACCGTGGAGTTTGAAGCAAATAGTTCTGCGAGTAAGTTCGCTTTATCTTCAGCCGTGGTTGCTATTGTGCCGTCAGAACGTGTTAGCGGTGGAATATTTGATTTGGTAAAATTTTTACTGACGGCCTTAGCGACTGACCAAAAGGACCTAGATCCGTTAGGACTGGCGAGAAGTTTATTTTTGATCCTCATGTTATGAGCCTCTTTGTTTTGATCTATCGTTTGCTTACACTGGTTTCGAGCGGTAACAAAGATGGTGCGATTCACATCGGTAGGATTTTTACGCCATTGTCGGTAAGCTAGATTTTTAGCTCTGACAGCACGCTCGCAGTTCTTGCTAAACCAGGGCTTGCCATTAGAAGGGCGCTTCTTGGGTGTCATTAATGACAGGTGATGCGGCAAGTTCTGAGATGAATTTGACTTTACAACACGGTAAAAAGTTTACCTACTATAATATTGTTCTCTCTTATTTATACACCTGTTAGTTATGGTGTTATACTAATTTGTTTATTATAAAGTAAAAGTCATAATACAGCATAGAAAAAAGATGTCGATTTTCGTATCATGATAATGACCGACAAAAGCTAATAGTCACGGTATATAACAAAAAAGTTCAAGATGATTATGCTTTCACCATACATTAAAATGTACCTAGTTATTTTAATAAAATTGATTAACAAATGTAATAACAATAATCACCATCAAACCCCTTCACTTATTAAATATATTTTAATTTAGAATCTTGATACAAGATTTTCCTGTAAAGATTTAAATAAGATTATTATAAGCAGTTTTCATTTTGAAAAAGTTTGCGAACTTTTTTAATAAAGCGTGCAGTAACTATAGAGGCCATTTGATCAAGGACATTCGACTGAATAATGCAAGAGGTATATTTTATGCTATAATATTACCCTTCTATATCGATATTCCATCAATTTGCCAGTCATTCACACCAGTAATTTGCCAACTTTATAAATAGCAAACAACGGAATTACCTTATTAATCAAAAAAATAATTATGGTATTAAAAGAAAATGGTTTCCACTAAACGCTAGAAAATAGGTTTTCTTTAACGGCATTTTAACGTATCCAGGTGAAACGGCCCCTCCAAAGGGAGAGGTCTATCTAAGATGGCGTCTTGCAGTCAGCGGCAGGGAGCTCAACTAAATAATGTGTACCCCAAAAATCTACGTTTCTTCTTTCTGACAGTACGAATTCCACAAATGTCAACTCTTATCTTTACTCTGTCTTAAAGACATGCTAATTTTTAAAAAGTTTTTATACAAAAGTAATTAAAATACTCTCGATACCTTCTCGTTAGAAGGTCTTTTCCTCTTCCTCATTTTGGTTTGGTTGTTTAGACATCCTGTTACCACATGCTTAGCATGTTTTAACTTTTCTCAACTTTTTTAAACATGTCACTTCTACTTTACAATTTTTCAACGCCATAAAAGCTCCATTAAGGTTCTATACCATTTTCTCTTCTGCTAATACCATCAGCAGTACATACATTTCTGTCTCCTGATGATGAACGTTTCTACGTTCGAAACATGTAGAGACCCCTAAAAGAATTTCTATGTTCTATTAAATTTTGTGGAGGAAGTTTTTTCTTTCTTTCCTATACTTTCAACTCCACTTTAAGCATGGACTACTTCTTCAATTTAAATAATGTTAGGTTAGTTTTGCTTGTCAAATCATGACAAGATATTGACATTCGTTTGTTTATTAATTTATTATTTTAATGTTAGTTTTATGCTAGGATGTTGACATCAGTATATTTTCAGGTTAATAAAAAAATCAATTGTCATTTTGGTTTACTATTCGGCCATACAGTTGGTTTGTATCATTACTAGCTTAGTAGTAGAAGGCTGTAAACTACGTCGTCTACGGGGTGAACGTCAAAATTTCACTTGTTTTTTTTAATGAATGGGCTTGTCTTCTGTTTCCCTCTTACTTCTCCTTAAATCCCAAAGGGCTTGGTTTTAGTATTTAAGTTGTTAAGTCGGTTCCGTAACAAGTGTATTTTAATTAATACAATTGTCACTGCGTTAGCTGAGTAAAAACCTGCTCTTAGAATTTCAAAATAAGCACAAAAATTTACATATTCTCTGATAGGTATTTGAACAGCAATTTACTAGTGGAGGGAAATAATAAAGTTTTTAATTTTGAAATATCAAATAGAATCAACTGCATATTGCTAACACTTACAATAAAATTAATTTTTATGGTAAATTTATTTAAATATCTACTTAATATACCTATACACAGGTTTTGCTTGTAATTATTGTTTCGAAACAAAATGGAAAATTAATAATTAAAAATATTTAAGTTTCTTCGCAGATTTCAATTTTGGAAATTTGATTTAATCTTTTAAGGTTAAGTAGCATTGTCCAACATACCCCGTTTTGAGTAATCGTATCATTGTAGATATTGAAACTTATAATTAAATCATTTATTAAATTCATTATATAAAATAATACTCATTAAAGTTATCAAATCTTACTAAACATTCTTAAACGATTAATAAATTAATTATAGCTATAAAATGATAATTGTAGGCTCAGTTAATAAAAAATATGTACATACCTAATATGTTATGAATGTAAAGTATACGCAAATTGAATTGAACTTTAAATTATTAATAATAAATTTTATAGTGATTGCTCCCATTATGCATACGTTTCTTTGGGCTTATAGATCGGTGTAGATTTCAGTGCAGAATAAAAAATTATAATTTGAAGAAATAGGCCATGCTTAAAGTGGAGTTGAAAGGATGGAAATGAAAGAAAAAACTAAAAGTCTTCCTCCACAAAATGTAATAGAATAAAAATTCTTTTTGTGTCTTTACATGTTTCGAACGTAGAAACGTTCATCATCAGGAGACAGAAAATATATTTAATGCTCATGGTTTTAGCAGAAGAGAAAATGGTGTAGAACCTTAATGGAGCTTTTATGGAATTATAAAATTGAAGTGTAGAAGTGACATCATATGAAGAAAATTGATAAAAGTTAAAACATACTGAGTATGTAAAAAGTCAGTAAAGAGGGTCTAAACTAACCAAATAAACTGGGGAAGAAAAAAAAAACCCTTCTAAAAATAAGGTGTCGAAGATTATTTAAAATTTTTATGTAACATTTTTAAGTATATGTGTGTAATTATAAGGATAAAATTAGTCATAATTATGAAGATATCACAATAAAATTACATTCCAAAAAATCCTCAGTACCCCACAAAAAACTTTTTTTTATTAAAAGTTTGGCTAGTAATGAACAACCGTAGAACTTTACATTGGAGAAATTTTTTGGTTAAAACTCTAAATAATCCGGATCTGCCTCTTTCTTTAAAAAGTAGGTTCATATTTTGTGAAAATATACATTCCCGTGACATGAGATTTCCTAATAGGTTGACGGTGCCTCAGCATCACAGTGCCATGCATGTTTCAGATATCATTTACCTACAACTCTGTTAAGTTGTACCACTCCTTACCAAATGAAATGGTTTTCCTTGACAGTAACAAATTTAAATTGCAATATAAAAAATATCTACTCAGTTTTCAAAATGAACAACTTCGGTAATTATTCTTGTTATCTTATTACTTTTAGCAATGTTTTGCAGGTCATTCTTCGAATCATGTATTTGTCTTCTCTTCTCCATCAGGTTAGAATGTAGCGTATTTTTCTTTTTTCTAGAATGTTAACTATTTGAACCAATTTTTTTTATTTCTTCTTTCTACGATATTTATATAATATCTGTACATTCATACCTAATTCTTTATATACATTTTTTATTATTATTTTAGCAAGCAGTGTGGGGTTCAGTAGAGTAGCCTTTGTGGCTAGACTGCACCCTGCTTTTGATTGTCTGACAATTATTATTAGTCTTTGTAATTGTTTTCTTTGTTCATCATAATAAAATACGTTTATTATTATTATTATTATTATTATTATTATTATTATTATTACTATGGTTCGTACGTAAGTTAAACATTACTTGTTTTACTCTTTGAATCGTGAACAGGAGTTTTACAAAATCATTGTTTGGGTGATCGATGTTGAATGAACTAGTTCACTCCCATCTCTAATCAACGGCGGTCCTGGAACGTCTTTCTGGGGGGGTACTTTGAAGGACTAGCGCCGAAGGCGTAATTTTTCTCGCGCCGCAGGCGAAAATTTTTTGGGTGCCACGCTCTTTTTTGGGTAAAATAACCGTAAAGCTTAATCTGCAGCGATATGCCAGACCTTAAAACACTCTTTTAATTTAAAAGAAATTTGAAAGGGCGACAAAATAAACAAGTTTTAAAAGCTTCGAGGGCATTATCCGTAACAGATGAACTTTGTTTATACAATTATTGTACTATACATATCTGGGGGGCCCGGGCCCCCTGAGCCCCCTGAGCCCCCTCGTAAATACGCCACTGATGTAGTATGTTTTAATATTGTAACATAAGTCAAAACACTAAAATAAAACAAAACCTAAATGTATATGTATAATAAAGAAATCAGAACATGAAAATAAAGCTAAAAAAAATTACAATTGTTTTTTAATATATTTTGCATTGGATGCCGCTGCTTTTAACATTTTTATTAAGTCATTAGAAAACCGGACATTCTTCGGTCCGATTTACCAGCATTTTCGCGATATTATATCGACTTATCGATGGACTATAATAGAATATATCTTATAATATTAAGATGTTGATATTTTTATATAAAAAATGTTTTTTCAAATTTATTGGTTTTGTTTTTTATTTAAAAATAATAAATATTTATAGTTTTTTGGACATATTATTTTTAGTTTTTGCGTCCTCAACCTGGTCTCTGGGGGGGGGTAATTACCCCCAGTACCCCCCCCCCACATTTGCACGATCGGAAAAAATTGAGCTCTGTTTATCCGAAGACTAATTATGGAGTAGCTATTCAAAATTGTTATTAAAATTATCAAATAAAGATCTGGCCTGTGTTTCGAATATTAAATAAATAAGTACTTATAATTTCTAATTTTTAAATTATTTACTAGATAACATTTTTAGTATCTATTTTTTTACGTTACAATCCACCATGCGCAAAACAAAAGCCTAACAGTGCGTAACTTGCGTTGCATCCGTATATCGCATACCATAAAAAGTTACATCATTGACAATATATTGCTATGGCGAAATTTGGACGTATTTTTACAAAATATGATCTATGATATTGGCATTTCTATACAGGGTGTTTCTAAAAGGTCTGTACAAGATGCGGACACTAATTTCTAATGCGTAAATATGAAGATCTTCCTAACTCACCTTAGTCCAAAAATTGATAGTTTCTAAAATACAGGGTGACTAAGTTATTATTTTTTTAAACTTTTTGTAAATACTTTTTTTTTGGATGAAAAATCGATATCTGAACAGTTTCGATGTTCACTGCTGAGGGCGCCGTCAGCAGTACTTAACCTACATCTAAACCATACAAATCAGCACACAGTTTATATACAGTGTGACCAGGTGTATGGGCCAGGGTAAGCCCAGCCCAATGGAAAGACTCACGTTATACCCACCTTATTATCCCAACACTGCTGTGCAGATTTAATGAAATTATATTATGTTTCTGGCGAAAAATAATATGTTTACATCGAATCAAAGCATGGCTTTTTTCTGACTTAACCGATTTTAATTTTTTCAGCATGTATAGGTACAGTGTGACCAGTAAAGTCCGCATCAAATGGGATTTTTTTTTTAATAATAACTTTATTCAAAATTTTACTTTGGCATCAAGTTCTGCTTCGATCGAGATGAAAATTAAGCAAAAAAATAGTAGTCGTGATTCACATTATCTGTCAAATTTCAATTTTTTTCAAAAAATAATTCAAAAGTGGGGTTATTTCTAAAGTATCGAATAAAGTTATTAGAAAAAGTTTTTTTAAATGCAGTTTCTAGCCCATATGCAAAATTTCAGCTGCATAAGATAATTTTGATTTTTTACCCATATTTTGTAAATTGCACCACTTTTGCAAAATAAGACTCAACGCAACCTACATATAAAAGTTCTTAGTTTTGACAATGCTTTATTTCAGATACGTTTTCTTTAAAGTAGCGCCATATTAAATGTGTGTTTTTCTACAAAATCAAAATTGGGCTATTCAAATTTGGTCGCATGTGATGCAAAGTTTATTTGTTTTTAAGCCTGTATAAGGTAACTTCGTAAATAAGTATTTTTGAAAACGTAGTTTGTATCTGAAAGTAATACACCTTAATATTAAGACAAAAAGAACAGTCATCAGTAAAGTGTTCATTAAGTGGAAAATAAATTTTAGTGGTGGGTAAAAAATTAAAAATTTCTTATGCAGCTGAAATTTTGCGTGTGGGCTAGAAACTGCATTTAAAAAAACTTTTTCCAATAACTTTTTTCGATATTTTTAGAAATTACCCCACTTTTGAATTATTTTTGAAAAAAAATTAAATTTGCAGAACTTGATGCCAAAGTCAAATTTCGAATAAAGCTTTTATTAAAAAAAAATTCCCATATGATGCGTACTTTACTGGTCACACTGTATACTGTAGACAGTACTTCATATCTAACCGAGTAAACAGAGAATGGAATAATATATGGGATAGGAGGACAAATTAATGTCATATTTCAAATGGCTGATTAAAATAAGCATTTATCAAATGCTTTTAATCTACACCGAAAGTACCAGTCATATAGGAGATTCATTCATACGTGATATTATCGTCTATAATAAAAGATGCGGCCACACAACATTGCACCCAGACTCTATAAAACTTAACAAGCAAAGAAAACGCACGTGACGCAACAATGCATTCCGCCGTATTATTATTTCATCTTATGTTTAATGGTAAATAATAATTTAATTTGCAAATGACACACTTCTCATCCACCTTCACCTAGTTACTATTCTGAGCAGTTCCTGATTTTTAAATTGGCAGTTTTATTAATTGGTTTTTAATATTTAGTGATTATTGCTAATGTTACTGCATCTGTATGCAGTTTAGCAGAACGTGTTATGTAATACTAGAGAGATTTTGGAACGCTTAAAATAACAACAGTAAAACACAGGGTTATGGTTAATTTTATTAACGATAACGATTACGGTGACAATTACAAGAATAGATTTTGAACGTCTTAAAAATAAATAATTTGACAGATGCAAACATAACCTTTTTTTATTTCTTTAATTGTCATGACATGAGTCAATCAACACTGGAAAAGGATGAAAGGTACAAAAATGTAAGGTTATTTTGGATTCCTGAGTTATGTTGCCAAGTCGTTTACAAAAAAATATAATTACATTTCTTACCGCAGCGTTATTTTATGATTTACATACAGTAAAATTTTGAATTATGTATAAAAAAAACTTTTTCTGTTCGGTTTTATCTAAACTACAGTTATAAAGTTATTTAATTTTTTTTAAGTGTTTTCCGAAAAATGATCGTGTCCGAAATATATTCTTATTAAATTATATAGGTTAGTATTGGCAACATGGCAAATTAAGCAAAATAAGAATAACCATAACGATAGCCTTCCTTATATCTGCGTAATTATTGAATCTCGTTATCGTTAATAAAGGAATCGCTGCCTCGTTTTAGTACTGCGCATGCTCACAATAAGGATAACGATAACGACAGGCTAAAATAAGAGTTCCAAAATCTGTCTATTGACAATTAATACTTCTTCAACTACAGCAACGATTTTATCTATATTATTATAGAAAATTGTAAAGTGACTGACTGACTGATTCATCAACGCCCAGTCTAAACCCCCAATCCTAGAATCATGAACTTTCGATTATGTCTTCTCCTTATAACGTAGGCATCTACTAAGAAGGGTTTTTTTTTTTAAATCAACCCCAAACTGGGTGGAAAAAGGGGTTGAATTTTTTTTAAATTTCAGTCCCTCAAAAACTAAAACTGATAGATGTTTAAAAATTGTTTTATGGGTTAAATAAATTAATTATATGCTTGTTTCATCATTTTTGGAAAATTCACTTAGGGGTTGGAAAAAGAGAGTACCTATTTTAACTTTAACACAACTTAACACTTTAAAAGTTAATTTAAAAATTTTAACTGTTTTCTACTAATTGGGTAGCGCTGATTTCAAATCTGCTTTCAGTTTTTTTATATCACGTAAGGTTATTTTTCAAACCGGTAAAATCCAAAAATATAGAAAAAACACGATTTATTTCATTTATAAGCTAGTTTTTTTAATATATTAAGGAATAAAATACAAAAATATACAAAATATACACATATAAACTATTATAAATGGTTATTTATTCGTTACGCTTCTTCAAAAAATGTTTTATTTTTTCAGAAAAGCTTCTTTTGTTTGTTTTTCTGTTCCAACCGAAATCGGCCATCATTTTTGTGTCCCAGCGCCCCTGGTATCTTTTTTCCATCTCTTTAATATATTGATGAAATCTTTCGCCTTGCTCTTCACCCACGTCCCCAAGATTTTCCGGGAATTAGTCCAAATGGGAATGTAAAAAGTGAATTTTTATGCTCATATTCTGAAATTCCTGAAATCTTCCAGCATATTTTCAACGATCTCAACATAGTAGTAATTTATGTTCAGCTTCTTTAAAAGCATTCCATGCATGTTTTTCCTTATCTTCCATTACCTTTTCAAATTCTGTATCTTTCATCAAGCTGCTAATCTGCGGCCGTACAAAGATTCCCTCCTTTAATTTTGCCTCTGACAGAGCCGGAAATGTTTTACACAAATATTTAAAACAATATACTTCTTTGTTTAATGCCTTAACAAATTGTTTCATACGTCCAAGTTTTATGTGAAGTGGTGGAAGAAGTTTTTTGAGGGTCAATAAGACTTTCGCGAATTACATTTTTGTTTCCAGGTGTTAAAGTATCTCTTTGTGACCAGTCTCTTTTTATCCAATTCTGTTCTCGCTAGCTAGACCACTCGCACAGGAAACATGGAAATTTAGTAAATCCAGACTGCTGACCTAAGAGAAGACTTAAAATGTTTAGATCTTCACACACTTCCCAGTTGTGATTTTCATATTGTATTCTTAGAAGTAATTCCACTAAATTTTCATAGTTTTCCTTTAACTTAACTGTATGGCCGACCGAAACAGAAGCAAAAACATTGTCATTATGTAAAAGAACAGCTTTAAAGCTCCTTTTTGAAGTCGATAAAAAGTCTCCAGTCGGAAGGTGTGTAGCACCACAGAAAATCATTTTTTATTCATCAATCATTTAGAATTTGAAGTACTACATTCATTTTAAAATGTATTAAAACGCCTATTATAAGTTTTTTTTATATTTTTTCTTTTTTTTGCAAAAAAAAAATCTATGGGTGATAGAGACCAATTGTATTTTAATTAGTTATTTCTATATAAAAACTAAGCTCAACAAACAAAAATCACGTCATCACACATTTCATGCAGGCCTGTGTAATTTTAAGCTTTCTTGCTGAAAATTGGTAGTATGCTTACTCTGTTAAAATAAGGCAAGTACGTGTTTTGGGATATTATGCCCCTAGGAGGAAGAGAAAAAGTTGAGACAAATTCGTCGCTTGAAACAAATAAATATGTTTTCAACTTAAAGAAATAGTCCATAATTTAAGTGGGGTATAACGTAGACAAGTCTTATTATACCTACACTTAATTTATACATTTCTATAATGACCTTTTTTTTCTGTCTCCCCACACTTGTGGTGCTGGCTCACTATTATATTGTGCTTTTAATTTAATCCCACTTTTTCTTCTGGGTCAATATAATTGACCTTTCCTTTTTATTCAAGTTCATTTCGAATAATTCACTACAAATAGTTTCTTTCTTTCTATTCTAATAACAATATATTTTTACATTGATACGCAGCCTGCTTCAATGTTAATTTTCTTCTTGTTGGACTGCTTATGCTTTACGAATAACTTCCCTTATTAAGTTTATCATTGCCACTTTTTACAGTGGTTTGAAGTTTTTCAAACACCTAGATCTCTGTATCATCGTGGAGCTCCGTTACGATTGTTTGCACCTTTTGTTTTTCCTTTTTCTCTATTTTTCTGAAGATGAACTTTTATGCATTCGAAACATGTAGAGAATTTACCTTTCGTTAAAACTTTTTACCTTAATATACCAGTGGAGGAAGACTTTAAGTGTCTTATTTATTTCCTTTCAAATAAACATGTATTTGGGCATTACCGAAAGTTTTGTTCCTAAGGGGTGGAAAAAGGGGTATAAAAGTTTAGATTGGAAAAAATATTTTTTAACGTATTTCAATAATTTTCGCCCCTAACGTGTTTATAAACGCACGGGTTTCGTGAGCGTTATTAACATGCAAAATTTCAGCTGCATCAGATAATTGTGATTTTTTACCCACCAGCAAAATTTATTTTCCACTTAATGAGCACTTTACTGATGACACTGTGTTATTTTTTGTCTTAATATTAAGGTGTATTACTTTCAGACATAAACTACGTTTTCAAAAATACTTATTTTATGAAGTTACCTTATACAGGGTCAAAAACAAATAAACTTTGCATTACACGCGAAAAAATTTTTATAGCCCAATTTTGATTTTGTAGAAAAACATACATTTAATATGGCGCTACTTTAAAGAAAATGTATCTGAAATAAAGCATTGTCAAAACTAAGAAGTTTTATGTAGGTTGCGTTGAGTCTTATTTTGCAAAAGTGGTGCAATTTGCAAAATATGGGTAAATATCAAAATTATCTTATGCAGCTAAAATTTTGCATGTGGGCTAGAAACTGCATTAAAAAAAAATTCTAATAACACTTTTGGATACTTTCAGAAATAACCCTACTTTTAAATTATTTTTTGGAAAAAAATAAAATTTGACAGATAATGCTAATCACGTGACTACTATTTTTTTGCTTAATTTTCATATCGATCGAAGCAGAACTTGAAACCAAAGTCAAATTTTGAATAAAGTTATGAATTAAAAATAAAATCCTATATGATGCGAACTTTACTGGTCATACTGTAGATATTGATCAATTTCTTCTATGTGCGTGCCAATAGTACATAATAATATAGTGTTTTTTCTTATCTACTCGATTTTTTTAACTTTTTGGTTAATTAGCAATACGTGTCTTGTCCGTGTTACTTCTGCTAACGCGATGTTGAAATTATGCAACATTTTTTCCACCGCGAGAAAGTCCAATAATAATTGATTGTTTTATATCGGACAAAAGTACTTAAGTAAGGTAAACGGTAACTTCCTCTATAACTGAGGGTACTACTGTTAATTTAAATGTTTATACTATTGATACAAGAAATTAGCAGCTAAGTGGTGAAAACAGACTAGTGATAAAATATAACAAATAAGTACCGTTTTCTTATAGCAACGATCTTACCATTTATATATTAATTTTAATATATTCAGCTTTTTAGTCGTAAATAATTAAGAGCATTGATGCCGCTTCCTGACGCCTCATGTCAAGAGATCGATAAGCTGAGCATAATATACCGTGCGAGGAAAAATTATTTGCATCAAAGAGGGCTTGAATTAAAAAACGTACGGCTTGGTTTAGATCACAATGATATGGGGGACGATATATCTAACCAAATCTAGATTAAAATTTTGTCAAATTCATATTATGACATGATATGCCAAACTAATGAATAATAAAATAAGTAGACAAATACAAATTTATTTTTGTTGTTTACAAAATTAACAAAGTAAGAATATACAGAAAGAAAAAGAAAAATAATTATATAAATTGCTGAAATTGGCCACCGCCATGCTCCAAGCATAAATTCATACGTCTCTTCATATTTTCGAAAGTGTTGACCAGCATCTCTGGAGTAATGTTACTACATTCTTGGATAATCCTTTCTTAAAATTGTTCTAAATTTGCAACTGGTGTTTTAAAAATAGTGTTCTTTAAATGAGAAAAAACGAAGTAAGTAATCCATAACCGTTAAACAAGGTGATCTAGGTGGAAATTCAATGTCTGATCGAAAACTGATCAATCTGTCGTCGAAAAAATTGCGTAAGTAGTTAATAGTTTCGGCGGCTGTATGGGCGGTTGCACCGTCCTGTTGAAAATATCCAAAACGTAGTTCGTCGTCAAGTAATTGCTCCACAAATGGATTTAAAATATTGTCTCTATACCATTGTGCTGTGACTGTGTCATGGAAAAAAATAGGACCAACAATTCTTCTTCGAGAAACAGCTAACAGGCACCAATTTTTTGAGGGTGCAATGTGGACTAAAAATGGGGATTTTCATTACTCCACGTGCGTGTATTCTGAGAATTCACATAACCGGAGAGGTGGAACCAGGCTTCATCCGAAAAAAATGTCAGGTATAATAAATCATTTCTTTCCAACAAATTTTGGGTAAACCATTGAGAGTAATTCCTGCGTCTTTCAAAATCTGCGGCTTGTATTTCTTGAATTACTTGCACTTTATAAGGAAATATTTAGCTGCTTCTTAAGAATAGTCCTGCATGATCCATAAGATCTTCCCACTTCTTGGGACAGGCATCTTATACAATTTGTTGACGTATTTTGCATGATTTCACGAACATTTGCAACAAGTTCTTCTGTTCTTACAGATGGTTTTCCTGCTCCTTTTTTGTGTTGTATAGAACCTGTTTCCCTTAACACAGCCACGGTTCTTTTCAGGCAATGATAAAATCCCCAGCAATAAAAGCAACGTCCATGCACAAACCCGGATTGTATTGCCACTCACCATTTACTCTTACCCCGTTTCGAAAATATGCTTTAACCATGAATGTTTCGTGCTGTTCCGTAAAGCCCATTTTGTGAATTGTTCAAGAAATTAGAGAAATTAGCGATGAATCTAATTACTTGTAACGACTGTCAAAGATGACGGAATAACCGATTGATTGTTAATTTAGGTAGTTACTGACACCCAATAGGTATTAAGCTCTACGGCTAAGTATTACATCCTTAGATGCAAGGCCCTCTTTGATGCAAATCATTTTTGCTCGCACGGTAAGAAACTAGTTAGTTATGTGTTAAAGAATTTAATTATATACAGGGTGATTCACGGTGGATGAAACGTTAGACGTTTCTGACGAACCAGTAAAAAAATCGTTCTGAAAATTTCGTCGTTTACATAAACGGACACGCTCTACCTATCTAAAATATTTCTAACAATACAGTGTTGCCGCTTCCACACGAACAAACCCGAACAAACTGGAAGTATTATATTTCCTACATCCGATAGGTAGAGCGTGTCCGTTTATGTAAACGACCAAATTTTCAGAACGATTCCTTTACTGGTTCGTCAGAAACGTCTAACGTTCCATCCACCGTGAATCACCCTGTATACATGCTGAAAAACCTATGCTTTGATTCGATTTAAACATATTATTTTTTTAAAGCCGACCAGAAAATATACACTTTCTGGACAATTTTTCGTCTAGAAAATAACCTTCTTCCGATCGCAAGGCCGGAAAAGTGACGTTAGAGACCGGAAAAGATTTTTCCGGTCCCTGTTTTTTGTTTTTCCAATCGCTCTTTAATAATACAAGCTACCTTGATTTCGTTACTATGATAACAACATTTCGATGTATTGCCGAGTGACAGTTCGTTTCCTTTACGAGAAGTCATACGACGCATTTAAAAATAAAATAAAATAATTTAATGTAAGTATATCGAAGTGTCGGTCTTAAAAAAAATATTGTACGTCACGCAACCGAAAATTAGTGTTTTCCAGGTCTCTCCAAGCTTCCAAATGTTTGTCTCGACCTGAAAAACACTACCTAGTTTCCGGTCTTGTAACGTAAATTACTTTTTCGCCAGAAACATATAATTTCATTAAATCTGCACTGCAGCACAGAATATATAGCTACGCAAAGCTATATATTCTGTGACTGCAGTGTTGAGATAATAAGGTGGGTATAACGTGAATCTTTTCACTAGGCTGGGCTTTATGGGATCCCCATTTAGGTACCTTTCGTCCGGTACGCTAAAATAAGTAATTTCAGAATATTTTCGTCCCGGGTAATAAAAACAATATCCACGCCTTTAAATGAAAACGAAAAGGTACGTTAAATAATCGTTAAAATGTTAAACCATATTTGGAGTTATCAAATGATAGTAAAAGTAAAAAAATAAAGTTAATTAATGAACCGCGTAATAAGGTCAGTGAAGTAGATGAGTTAAACAGCCCATAGCGAAATTCATTGACAGGTGAAATATGGAACATCGGTTTTACCTGTAATAGTAAAATTACGTAACCGGTTGGGAAAGTATATGCGGGCGTTTTCGATGTAGATAGCCCCATTTATTTAATATAATATATTGATGTGTACCTGCAAATGTAATAATATATTGTCTTTGAATAAATACAGGTTACCCAATTCTGGTAATAATATACCCGGAAAGTATTTAGAAAAAACTCATAAAATTCTTAAAAAGTAAGTAGACCTCTTAAACCAGGGCCTTTGAAAATAGTAAAAAGTGAAAAAAAATAATAGTAGGATAAAACCCATTGGAAAAGGAAGAGAATATAACAAAAATGAAAGGAAAAATAATTTACAGGCGATCCGAGGTCGGGAAGTGGACGGGGGTGAGTTTTTAATGGTAGAAAAGGATTTATCTCAATTTTCGGCAAAACTACAAGTCCTATGGAAAAACGTTAATAGCAAAGTTGTAGGTAATAAAATGATCTACAACTTTTGTATTTACACTTTTTTCACATAACCTCAAAATGTATGTGAAAAATTCAAATAACCAAGTTTTTGGTTTTTTATTTTTATCTTTTACAAAAAAAATTTTTTTTTTTACGAAATTTGGTGAAAACTTACCTTTTTATGTCCCAAACACACTGTAATTTTTTGATTTAAAATATTTATTTTTTCACCTTATTTTGACTTAATATCTAAAAAGCACCCTAATTTTCAATCGAAAATTCTCACGTCAAAATATCCGCTTTTTTAAAAAAGTCGGTGGGCTTTTTGTTCGTTGAAATCTCTACTTTCTAATGGTGTAAAAAAATATATACATTACTATGGTAAATGTTCTAAAAAAATACAAAGAAACGAAAAAAACTCGAATCCGAAATTTTTTTTTAAATCATTATGTACAATTTTGAGCTATTTATTAAAATTTATACTTTAATTACTAACATGTAACATGGAATCTTACGTTTTTCGAGTTAAAATAGTTAGTTAAAATCTCAGGATATAAAAAAATAAAATTATTTATGAAATGAAATGCCTGTGAATGAAAAGCATAGCTGTCAGCAACTTTTGAAGGTGGCAAACGGTTTTATTCGTTAAAAAAAGTTATGTTTAGCAAATCGTCGGTTACCACAAAAAAATTCCATTCTGAAAATCAGCAATTATTTTTTATTAGAAATTATTGTATAGTGCGTGTATAATATATTTCGGTAGATTTCTCACTGGTAGTTTTATTAGCCAAAAATGATAAACGAATTGCCCACAGCAGTTCTGGTATGAAGAAACAATTGACGCTTCCTAAACAGCATTTTTGCCTAGTCATTTAGGTGGAGAAATTTAATTCTTCTTTTATTTACGTTTGCGTTTGTATTATGCAATGTTTTGAAGCTCCATTCGAATCCTAAATGAAGAAAGCAATTAGTAATTGTACATCTTTAATTCTGTTTATAATTTTCACATCACTAAGAACGTACAGAGTATATCTGCTTTAATTGAAAATAAATTAGATGTTTCAGAGCTTTCGTTGGAAGAATATAGTTCCAAAAGATAACATATTTATAATTGCTTCATTTACAATATTTATATTTGTAATTTAAAAGTTACATCTAAAATTTTGCATTTATTATTTTTTAACTGACATGTATGCGACAATAAGAGGAGAGGTAAAAATAAAATTAATTTTTGACATGCCTTGATGAACGTAAAAAAGGTATTAATTATATATTATAGGTAATAATTTGAAAACTAGGATAATATATCATTCATTATCTCTTCAGGTTTCGGATCATATACCCCAAAGGTCCCAACGCTTGTACACTGACAAAGTATGTACAAGGAAATGATGTAATTAACACCATATCTCTTGAATGATGAAAGAGTTTTGGACTTCCATTGTCTTTATTTGTTTTAAATCACAACGTTTCAACTGATAAGTATCTCCAGTCGTCTTCAGGTAAATACTAAATAAGTAAAGTAACTACAGGACTATTTATACTAGCTAGGTGCACTAAAGCATAACTGAGGTGGGTGCAGTCGTGCGTTCAGTTGGGACGCGGTCTTATTCTAAGATTACATCTATCTAACAAAGGTTTCCAGATATTTCTTAAGGCCGTATTACACCAACAATTTCTTTGTCAAATAAGTTCACGAAGTGACTTCATGAAGAAATTTGATATATGTAAAGCCCAAATTTGACATCAAATAGCTTCACGGTCGTCTTCGTGAAGAACTTCACGAAATTAAAACTTGTTCTAATTGCGTCAAAGTTATTCGTGAATTTCAGTAGTGCCAACAGCAAAAATAAAATGCCATGGAAAATTGATGGAATTCTATTTTTAATTTTATTCATAGTTCAATATAAAATAGAAACAAAACCGCATAGCACAGCTCAAAATAACGAAAAACTCAAGCTTCACAAATAACATAACCTTAAAAGTACAGTTTAAATTGTTATGTTGGTATAACTGTTAAATGACAGTAAAAATAGGCTGAAACTTCGTGAATTTATTTGATCAGTGTAAAGCGCAAAACTTCATCAAAGAAGTTCATGAATAAATTCATGAATTAATTTGCGAAGAAATTGTTGGTGTAAAACGGCCATTATGTACATAAGATAATCTTAGAATAAGATCGCGTGCCACTGCACCCACCTCAGTTATGCTTTAGTGCACCTAGCTAGTATAAATAGTCCTGTAGTTACTTTACTTATTTAGTATTCACCTGAAGACAACTGGAGATACTAACCAGTTGAAACGTTGTGATTTAAAACAAATAAAGACAATGGAAGTCCAAAACTCTTTCATCATTCAAGAAACAGCATTGTCTCCAACCTTCGAACAGTCAACATATCTCTTAATTTGTCAAGTAACCTTATAAACTGTTTTTTATTGGTGTGTAATGCCCAGTTAATTTTTCTAAAATTTCCTTTTAAGGTTTAGTATTGTTCACTTATTTCTAGATGGATTTTTAGGTACTCTTATAATGCTTTAGAATAGGCCTAGTTCTTCTTTATTACATTTTCCGATTGCAAGGGCAGGCATGGCAGTTCAGAACTACATTGGATTGTATTTCTACTTCCATTGTAATTTTTAATTCTCTAATACTTCACAATACGAATTTTGATATTTCTATGTTAGGCTGTGACTATGAACTACTATTTTATTCTGTAAACGGTTTCGGTAGGTATAAAGGATGATTTTATTGGAAATTCCAGTTGTAATTATTAATTGGTATAGTATAGACGTTTACAAATTAAATTTTATTATATAATTCAATTTGTTATAAATAATTTATTATCTTTATAGTTAATAAACTGACAACACTTCAAAGGCAAAGGTCCTCCAGGTTCCTCACGAGTTTCGCAATGAAACCACATCAAACTATACACCGGTTTTTACTCTAGAATAATACACTGTTGTCGAAGACTCCAACAACTTGCCCCTTTTGGGTTTTATGTCGCCCCTTTTGGATTTTATTTGAGCTTATTTACCTTTACAGTGAGAACAGTAGGTATTAGAAACTGGTGAGAGTCTGAAAGACGTGCCAATTCCTAGCGGTAGCAAGTGAAAATGAGACAATTAGATATGAGAATTTTTAAAATTCTCACATTAGGTTAGGTTAGAGTGGCAGACCTCTGGCATTACCAAATCCAAATAGTTACACGTAGTCCTATAAGGACCGTTGTGGTACCACACATGTTCCGCGGAACCTATCCGCCTCAGCTTCCTGATGGTTAAAGAGACGTGGATCGTAGAAGAATCTTGACTGCTCATTCCAACCAGCCACTGCTGTTAATAAACTTAATGAGTCGACCCAGTTGTAGGCTGCTCACTTCCTCCAGGTCATTGAAGAATGGTTCGCCCAGGGCATTGAACCTTCTTCTCGCGAGGCCGGGGCATTCCCACAAGAAATGCTGAATACTTTCCTCCTCTTATTCATCTCTGCAACTTCTACAGAAGTCGTTTAGTTGGTATTTGCATACCTTCAGCGTGCCTACCGAACCGGTAATGTCCGGTGACATCGGCAGTGATGTTTCTTAGATCTTTCCGACTGTGCTGTTATAACGCTGTGGTTTTCCTGCCATCAAGTAGGGGTCACAATTGCCTGGAGATGCTTCAAATTGTCAGCCCTGTCCATCTGCTTTGCGCAAGTTGTTTAGCTATCCGATCTATCTCCTCTTTGACTGATCCCAGTGATTTAACCACAGTATTCTCTGCTAGTTCGGCAGACATGCTTGAGCCCTCCCTGGCAAGCGCATCAGCAGTCTCGTTACCATATATATTGCTGTGTCTAGGAACCCAACACAAGGTGATTCGATGTTGAGCACCAAGTGTTAAGAGATTGTTGCGACAGAATTTTCATATTAGAATGATAAAAAAATGCTAGGTTATTGTGTAAATAGTTATCAACTTTAAACGTTTTTACGTGTTTTGTAAACATTACAACAATCCCGTTACAGGACAGTACCAGATCTGTAAAGTAACTGATTTAGTGCCAAGATTTTTATTTTACAAATAAGTGTTTATATAGACATGTCATATGATAGAATGTACTCTATAAACAGTGAGATGTCGCCTCCGGGCAAAAGTACGTATATGAATGTATTGCGGGGTCTATCATTACTTGTACTACGTTACAAATAATAGTCTTATCCCTCCCCCCCCCCCCCCCGAATAATCCCACCACTTATTTTATCGTAACAAATTAATTTTACGACAATCTATTGTACAATATTTTCCACCAGTGTGATATAATATTCCCATTAATGTTTAGAAAAAATATGTAAGTTTTAATAAAAAGGAAGAAATTTTGCTATTTCTAATAATTGAAAAGTAGTAATTAAAATCGGCAACAATTATGTAACAAAATAATGCAATGGTAAAATAATTAACATTTTTCAAGGCTTTTGTCTCACGGTACGGTATTACGGATATTTACTTAATTAAAATAAAATACAATAATTGAGTGGATAGTAAGTGAAACATCACTTTATGTAGTAATTTGCTAATGTTACTTATTTCATTTGATTTTTTTTTGTACTAAAGGAAGCTTTGATGTTAAATTCCTATTAGTTATTACCCATTATAGGCCTACAGAAAACGGATCCCTATGATGCATAGTTTTTATTGACCATTTTTTAAGGTATACATAAGTACCAAATTTTAAATTTTTATTCCTTGTCAAATGTTAAAAAGGTGAAAGCACAATTAAGACATGAGTGTAGGTTAACTTCTTCCGAAGTAATTTAAAATGTTTAAAACGAGTTTTACTTACATTAAGACTTACAACATTTTGACGAAAAAGTGTTAAAGATGGATAGAAGGGTTTTTATGTTTCAATTAAATTCATTTCTGTTTGTTTATTATCTTATAAATGACAAGAAATACACTTTTATTTTTTTATACAGTGTGACCAGTAAAGTCCGCATCATATGGGATTGTTTTTTATTAATAGCTTTATTCGAAATTTGACTTTAGCATCAAGTTCTGCTTCGATCGAGATAAAAATTAAGCAAAAAAAAAAATAGTAGTCACGTGATTTGCATTATCTGTCAAATTTTAATTTTTTTCA
This sequence comes from Polydrusus pterygomalis, assembly GCA_963969555.1. Classification (NCBI taxonomy): domain Eukaryota; kingdom Metazoa; phylum Arthropoda; class Insecta; order Coleoptera; family Curculionidae; genus Polydrusus; species Polydrusus pterygomalis. Next base: position 40,439,089 of record OZ018381.1, on the reverse strand, counting down.
AAAAATAATTCAAAAGTGGGGTTATTTCTGAAAATATCGAGAAAAGTTGTTTGCCCACATGCAAAATTTCAGCTGCATAAGATAATTTTGATTTTTTACCCACCACTAAAATTTATTTTCCACTTAAAAAACACTTTACTGATGACACTGTGTTATTTTTGTCTTAATATTAAGGTGTATTACTTTCAGACACAAACTACGTTTTTAAAAATACTTATTTTATGAAGTTACCTTATACAGGGTCAAAAACAAATAAACTTTGCATCACATGCGATCAAATTTCAATAGCCCAATTTTGATTTTGTAGAAAAACACACATTTAATATACCGCTACTTTAAAGAAAATGTATCTGAAATAAAGCATTGAGACTTTCGCGGCGATCATTTTTAACATCTTCTTCATTAATGTTTTTTTCGGTTTTTTACATTATCAAGAAATAATACTTATTAGTTTTTGAGTGTTGTTAATTTTTGCAATAAATCTGAAAACACTTAATATTTCCGAAACAGTTGAAGATAGGTATAGGATATTGCACATGAAATATACGTCTAAAATTTTCTGAAAAATCCAAAAGTTGAATAATATACAAGGTGTTGCATTTGAAATAAGCAAGTTGGTACTGGCCACTGTTACATGATACACCCTGTATAAAAAGTTTTTATTAAAAAAATGCGCAACTCGAAATACCAATCGACGTATCCGAGCGTTTTTTCGGACACTCCCCCCATGTATTTATTATCTAATTTATTTCATTTGGCTGATACACAGTGTATATTAGTGTATATAACAGAAATTCCCAAATTATTTTATTTTCCCCCTTCCGTACCACCTGACAATGCAACTTGGTCGGTACCCCAAAAATTGAAAATAGCTCTGACAAAACCATTATTAATGGCATTCCTGAATCACCAAAGTTATTATTAATTGTTATAGAGAAACGGGAGTTTTTGGACTGAAAATATGTATAGAACAAGGTGTATTCAACCAATACCATTTTAATAGATTTTTTGGTATAATTTATTATTTTTGAAGATTAATTCGAGAAAGTTTCCGTCTTTCTTTTATAACTGGGTATACTTTTGCTTTTATTTAATAGCTATTAGCCACTATAAGATTGAATAGTATACGCAAAATATTTACATATTATATTACAAAAAATGTTATTTCCAATTTGAAACTCATTCTTACGGAAATTATGAATAAAATAACCATAAGAACACCGTGAAAGTATCCTAAAAATTGTCTCATAAACAACTATGTTGTGCCATCCTTTCTGTTTTAGAACGTTGTGGTTTTTGTAGGTTTTCCTTATTTCTATTTTTAGCTCGAATGTCATTAATTTCTATCACCTAGTATTTTTTTTAGATAAAAAGATGCCACTTTAGGTTAACTGCCGAGCGACCTGATGATAATATGACCAACCATGTCATGTAAAAATATCGGAACACCTTTATAGAATACTAAAAAAAAATAATAATTACTTTTTTTATGTTGTTCAATTTTAGTAATTTAACTTTTTAAGGTGGGAGTATCAACATGCTTGCCAACTTATAACCTATTTCGCGTATATTCATTTAATTTTTCTAACTTTTACACAAAATTTAAATAAAATTAATATCGTCTTCATATTCTATAGGTAATAATTAACATGTTAAATAAATATCAAGCAATTTCATAAGTTATTTAAGGAGAATTGTATATCGAAAAATATCGGTTAAGATTTTTTTAAACATTATTATGTCATTGTTCTTTCACTATACAATTATCCCATAATAAGCAATGAAATAAATTGATATTTTTGTAATATATCAGATATTACCTAAATAATGTGCCGACGATATTGATTTTATTTCTTAGTCAATAAAATAATAAACGAAGAAAAACAAGGCAAAATAGGTTATAGGTTGGCAATAAATTGAATGACGTTGATAATTCCACCTTAATTCTTGCTCACTGACTTTAAATGAAAATTATTTTGGTTTTGTTGCTATCCCCATAATAATACCCAAATAAAATATCTGTGATCGATTATTTTTTAGGTTCCTTTCTTTTTCAAGTATGCTTTGATCAATAATGAACGTCATAGTATACCACGGGTTTACCGTTTTATCTAAAGAAAGACGAAAAGAAAGTGGTATAATCTCGTTTATTTTAATAAGTGAAGGTGGTTACGTTTTGGTTACGTATAAAGCAGACGCTTGTTACTATATTACTTTTATAAATTACATTAGTAGATATCATTTTTTTAATTGAATAAATTAATTAATGAATCATTGGGAATATTTCCTAAACAATAATAACTGTATACGGGGTGTCCCATAACTAAGGGCCATGTTTCTTGTCATCTAGCATTTGACCGCAAATACCTCAAAAACTAATTGAATATTGAGATTAATAAAGTACTTTTTACGTATAAAAGACCCCTCTTTTATAATTTGAGGTGAAGCGTCAGAAATGTGAGACACAAAAAATACATGTGAAAATTTACAAAACCGAAATAGTTTTTCTTGCCCTTAAAAGCATCTGCGCCAAATTTGATTCATATCCGCTTATAATCATTTTCTAATCACGGCCAATTTTCTAAAATAAATTTTTACTTAAATCACCATATATCTCTACAGTGTGACCAGTAAAGTCCGCATCATATGAGATTTTTTTTATTAATAACTTTATTCGAAATTTGACTTTGGCATCAAGTTCTGCTTCGATCGAGATGAAAATTAAGCAAAACAATAGTAGTGACTTGATTCGCATTATCTACATGTCAAATTTTAATTTTTTCCAAAATATAATTCAACAGTGGAGTTATTTCTGAAAATATCGAAAAAAGTTATTAGAAAAAGTTTTTTTAAATGCAGTTTCTAGCCCACCACTAAAATTTATTTTTCACTTAATGAACACTTTACTGATGACACTGTGTTCTTTTTTGACTTAATATTAAGATGTATTACTTTCAGACCCAAACTACTTTTTCAAAAATACTTATTTTATGAAGTTACATTATACAGGGTCAAAAACAAATAAGCTTTGCATGACATGCGACCAAATTTTAATAACCCAATTTTGATTTTGTAGAAAAACACACATTTAATATGGCGCTACTTTAAAGAAAATGTATCTGAAATAAAGCATTGTCAAAACTAAGAAGTTTTATGTAGGTTGCGTTGAGTCTTATTTTGCAAACGTGGTGCAATTTACAAAATATAAGTAAAAAATCAAAATTATATAATGCAGCTGAAATTTTGCATGTGGACTAGAAACTGCATTAAAAAAAAACTTTTTCTAATAACTTTTTTCAATCTTTTTAGAAATAACCCCACTTTTGAATTATATTTGGGAAAAAATTAAAGTTTGACAGATAATGCGAATCACGTGACTACTATTTTTTGCCTAATTTTTATCTCGATCGAAGCAGAACTTGATGCCAAAGTCAAATTTCGAAAAAAGCTATTAATAAAAAAAATCTTATATGATGCGGACTTTACTGGTCACACTGTATAACTGTGAATATTTTATTCTAAGAAATTAAGCATAAATGACCCACTTTTAAGTATTTTATTGCTGTGTGGCCCATTAGTTAGGGGATACGTACCATAGGGAGTTCTCACGTAATGTTTGTATCACCGACGATTCCTGGATTTTGGAAGACAATATTTGAAAAAATAATTTTTTGAAACTTTCACAAACTTTCAATTGGACCTGCATTAGAAGAAGTTGATCCTTAGAATGAAAATATTTGCTTCCACTTGTCGTTTACGAACGTTACTTCTCGTACGTTGTGCGCAGGACCACCGTCGATACCCCTTAATGTCCCCCCCCCCCCAACTTCTGTCTGTATCCTTGAACTTGCCGCCATTGTTCCGTAGAACGCTGTATGAGCCACTCCTTAAGTGCAGACTCCGCTTGTTGATTTAAAATTCCTATTGCTGGTTCCGGCCCTTGGAAAGGATCCTTGGGTCCAAGTCTGGCAAGCTCATCTGCTCTTTCGTTGCCTTGCACCCCTTGGTGTCTCGAGAACCAGACCAGTTTAACTTCCTTGATATCCGAAAGCCACTCACGTAACCCTGAGTTTGCATATCGCCTTAAAGGCAGCTTGACACTTGACAGTCTGAGCAGATATATACACTCTCTGACCTCATTTAGACTTGCAGTAGTCTGGCGTAGAATGGTATAAATAGTAGAATGGCGTAGAAGTCGTAGAACTCCACCTGAAATATTTTCGTATACAGCGGCGGGTAGCTTCTTTGGATGTCAGTTTTTCCCAGGTATACTCCAGGTCCCGAGGACTGGATTCCAGTCATGCGTAATCCATTAGTGTAGCAGATAAGTTGATCATGAAAAAATATTACTACGTTTTTCTTCCACCATTCCTTACTAGGTATCGTGAGAGTGTAGTTCCTGGTCAGTCTTAAAGGGTTTTTGACGAGAGTTGCTTTAAAGAAAAGTATGGGGACTTTGGTTATGCCTGCGATTCTCCTATGTCCTCTAGGTTTGTAATAAAATATACACTATGTGATGGAATCCATCGCCTTCCATAATCTTTTCATTTATACTTTTTTTAAATCAACGTATATAATTTTATTAGTAGTTTCGGATTAGAATGTGCAGTGTGTTTAAATCAAGACGATTGATACCTACTAGAATAGTATTATTATGTGTGTAATAAAAAATTAACGACTGTGCAATGTGTTAACACAAAGAAGGCAAACTATTGACATAAAGATAACTATATGTTTACAAACTGAATTAACGTATCCATGCATTGCCTTTAAAATAACCGACTATTACCTAAATTAGTATGTACTCTAAAATAAACCCAGTGATTTTTGGACATGGATTAATAATGTTACTTACTTACTAGAGTGTAATATCTAATTTAGTAACATTTATATACAGGGTGCTACAAAATTCGTGTGCCTACATTGGGATCTCGAACACGGTAAAAGATGATGATGAAGATGGTTAGCAAAGGGCTTACTGGTTTGGGGTTTTGGTTTCTAATTTTTTGCGCCTTTATTTTTGACTTGTTAGAAACAAAAACATTTTTTATAGTCGTTTTTTATGTTCTACTAGATGGCAGTATTAACTTCTAAATTCGCCGTTTTTTTCTGTAGATTCCACTGTCAAGAAGTCTAATTTATTAAATACGGAAATGGAATTTTATATACCGGTTATTTAATTTTAACGTTCTGTTATATTATCAATCCATCATCAGTAAAGGGCGGAATATATGCAAAATGCATATATATGCATTTTTTGCATGTTTTGTCAATTTTATAAGAAAATGCATATTTTTCATAAATTATTACTTTAAGAGTGTATGTTTTCGGTTTTATCAAAAAATTTAAAACGTTAAATGTTTAATGTCCAGTTTGGTACTTATTTCAGGGATTTTCCAATCTGAAAATTATAATAATTTTATTTATATGGTTATACACAAGGTATTTATTGGGGGTTTTCGGGGTTTGCAGGTATATTGTTAAAATTTTGAAAAATATTTCGTTATAAATGCCTTTTTTACAATTTTAGGATAAAAAATTGTTTACTTTTCTCTTTGTTTTTTTTGCATTTTTTTAAAAGTAGACATATTTTTAGAACCCGATGTGTTTCTTTACCTCATTTTACTATATTAAATTAAGAAATATTGCATACAAGTATGCATATTTGGCAGAAATTCAAATAAATGCATATTTTCAAGACAAACAAGGCATATATATGCGCATATTTTGGTGATATAAGTGCATATAATCCGCCCTTTAATCTTCAGTAATTTAATTCATACGGCCTAAGCAATTATCTTTAGACTTACCATAATATAGTAAAAATCTTGAATACTCTCGCAAGATGGGGGCAAAGTCACGTGACACTCTGTCAATTTTGGTCTATTAAATTTTTATAAGTTGGCATTAATTACAGGACCGGACTTGAAAATTATACATGTGATACATTCTAAAAGAATTTATGCAATAGCCTCATCGGTTCTACCGCTTTAATATTGCCAAATAATAAGTAATAGGTAATAATTTCTTTTGAAAGTTATGTTTTATAAATATTATAATTTAAGGTAGGTAATAGGTAATAAAAGCATGAATTTCTATAGATAAAGTGTCAAAATAGATTTTAAAAGTTTATAATATTATAAATATCCAAACCTTAAAAATACTAAACTAACTGAAACACAACTTAAAATAGGATTCTGTCACTCATATTTAGAATAGATTTTTTTTGTTTTAAGTATTTGTTCAGATTATACCTATAGGTAAAATACCTACAGTTCAACATAAACTAATTGAATTCAAGTTATTACATTCACTGTCAAGAAAATTCCCATATATGACTTACGTAAGGTACGTAGACCCAAATATGGTTTTTATAGAATTTGTTGGCTATGGTACGGTTACATTTCTAAACTTGTATGTGGGCTAACATAAAGTTAAAAGCTTCAATATAGGTAGGGATTTAATTTTTCTGTCAATGGAAACCCTAATTTAACAGTTTTTGACTTAACGTAAGGTACGAAGACCCAAATACGGTTTTTATAGAATTTGTTGGTTATAATACAGTTACATTCCTAAACTTGTATGTAGGCTAACATAAAGTTAAAAGCTTTAGTTTAGCCAGGGATTAAATTTTTCTGTCAGTGGAAACCCTACTTTAACAGTTTTTGACTTACGTAAGGTACGTAAACCCAAAAGTGGTTTTTATGGAACTTGTTTGTTAAAATGCAATTTATTGATACAGTTACATTTCTAAACTTGTATGTAGGCTAACTTTATGTTAAAAACTTTATTTTATTGTCATACAAACAATAATAATAGTAATATCAAACAATAATTTCACTTATGTAAGGTACGTAGACACAGAAAATAGAATTACCTATATATTTGTTCGCTATCCTATTACATACTAATATGGTTAGCGATTTTAACTACTATAGTAATAACATAATGTTACTTACTATTACCTTACTATTGCCAAACAATAATAATATTTACTAATAACAATAATAAAAATAATTCCTTCAAAATCAAATAGCTGCTTTTTAAAGGTTAATAATATGAAAAGCTGTTTTGGCATATGGTAGAACTAGGCGATACCCGGTTTTATCAACCTACCCGGTTTTGTCCAACTCTCTCCTACCTACCTAAGTCAGGGAAATACTTAATTTCTACTTATTTTTCTTGAAACAGAAAAGGATACCTAGATAATGTAAAATGCGAAAATTATACATTAGAAACCTAACCTTAACGAACAAACATTTTAAGAACAAAAATTTTACAAACTAACTTTTCGACAAAAACGGCGTTCAGATGAAATAAAACTTATTACTTATCGATGAAATCAACTTAACGAGCAAGGCACACATTAATAATTATGATCCCTAATGGAAAAGAATTAAAATTTTTTAACCTGTATCTAAATTTTTGGTCAAATGAATAATAATTGTAGGTACTTACACAAAAGTAATTAAATTAAAATTTTTAAAATGTAATTAAATGTAACAAAAACGCAATTCATAACTCGGTGTTTGGGCTCATTACGGTCCGCTACAAATCTAGGGATATTATTATGTCCCAATATCAGCTGATCGATGACAAATAACCGCTGTCATCTGTTTTAAAACGAGACTATTCGTGATATTTAGTATATGTACCTATTTAAGCTAAATTTTCTTAACAAAATTGTACTGGATAGAAGTTATTAGTATTTAAAGTTTATGGCCCTAATCCTAAACATAAATTTTCTCTTCACACGAATTGTATATTAAGGAGCATGTTTTTAATTTACAAATTTAATGTTGTAAGTAAGATAATTTATGTCACACATTAACCTTTGGAAATTTTTAGTGCTAATTGTTTATTACATTATAGCGTTACTTCACAATGCAGTAAAACCGGAGATTAACACGATCTTATACACACAAAAAAAAATAATCTTAGTATACAATGTAGAATTTTTAACTGGGATAAATGACATACTTTTTTGTGTCTTCATGAAATTTACCCCTCTTTTGGGGGTAGAAACTGCTAACAACTTTTTTTTCACGTCTTTTAACATCTTGAAAATGGGATGTGTCAATTTAAGGTAATTCAGTAACCGCGGAAGGCAAAAATGGGTTTATTTTATATGCGGCGATAAACGATTTAAAAACGTAATTATTGACGAACACAACAGCATAACAAACTAATAGTAAATGAGTTTGGAATACAAATGAAGAGAGTGCTATTATTGATTTACGAAGTAATTTAGTAAATAATTTTTCAATGCATTTGGTATGCGATACTTTAAATGGAATTTATGCAATTAAATATTTTAAATTATATTATTTTTGGCTAAGTTATTAGGATTAATTTATTTTATAACATTTGCGGTAAAATTGCATACAACAGCATCAAGAATATGGCTTATAGTATATTTTTATAGACATTTACCTACAGCCTACCTACGTACAGCTTATCTCCTGCGCAAACAAGAGTTACGTTTTATGGGTGAAAAAATGCGTCCGAACGCACGGCTTTATTTTATTATGATCAATTTAAACACATCTAAGTAGGCCTAGGCTACACAAATAAGGTATGAAAATAAAGAGAAACATACACCAAGATAAATTATCCCGATGTATGTTTTGGTATAGTTTATTTGCAGCACTGCAATCTAATTAGGTACGCCTATTTTTCGGGCAATATATTGCTTCATAAAGTTTAAAAGACTTTGTGCTTTTCTTTTTTTCTAATTCAATTATTGTTTTTAGTTTAATTTCAATATTATTGCTGAGGTTAATAATATTGAATATATAGCATATAGCATATAAGCATATAGTGCCGCTAATACGACAAAGTACAATAGTTGGGTTGTTATTAGAAATACGAAAAAATGTAAATATAAAATTAAAGAACAGCAAATAGCGTATAACGTTGATTCTACTACTTTTTTAATAAAAATATGAGAGACCAATAGACCAGTGCCTTTGAAAATGGTAAAAAGTGAAAAAAAATAATAGTAGGATGAAACCCATTGGGAAAGGAAGAAAATAGAACATAAATTAAAGGAAAAATAAATTACGGGAGATCCGAGGTCGGGAAGGGCGGGAGGGGGGGGGGGGGGTTTAAGGGTAGAAAATGATTTATCTCGATTTCCGGTAAAACTACAAGTCCTATGGAAAAACGTTAAATCGCAAAGTTGTAGGTAATAAAAAGATCTACAACTTTTGTATTTTCACTTTTTTCATGTAACATCAAAATGTATGTGAAAAATTCAAATAACCAAGTTTTTGGTTTTTTATTTTTATCTTTTACAAAAATTTTTTTTTATCCACGAAATTTGGTGAAAACTTACCTTTTCATGTCCTTAACACACTGTAATTTTTCTGATTTAAAATATTTATTTTTTAACCTTATTTTGACTTAATATCGAAAAAACACCCTAATTTTCAATCGAAAATTCTCACGTCAAAATATCTGCTTTTTTAAAAAGGTCGGTGGGCTTTTTGTTCGTTGAAATCTCTACTTTCTGATAGTGTTAAAAGAAATATACATTACTATGGTAAATGTTCTCAAAAAAATGCAAAGAAACGAAAAAAACTCGAATCCGAAATTTTTTTTTTAGATCAATATGTACAATTTTGAGCTATTTATTAAAATTTATACTTTAATTACTCGAAAAACGTAAGATTCCATGTTACATTGATAAAAAAAAAGTATACATTTTAATAAATAGCTCAAAATTGTACATATTGATCTAAAAAAAAAATTTCGGATTCGAGTTTGTTCGAGTGTAAATGCAAAAGTTGTAGATCTTTTTATTACCTACAACTTTGCGATTTAACGTTTTTCCATAGGACTTGTAGTTTTACCGGAAATCGAGATAAATCATTTTCTACCCTTAACCCCCCGTAATTTATTTTTTCTTTCATTTTTGTTCTATTCTCTTCCTTTTCCAATGGGTTTCATCCTACTATTTTTTTTTTTGTTTCAAAAATTATCGACCCTGGTCTACAAGTAAAGTTACTATATTTATATATTATGGCATGATTGCTCATTATGGTAAAACTTGGATAAGAACCGCTTGGTATTATTTGCCGGTTTTTTTAATTGCAAAAAATTATAATTCACACATTCGTACACACGCTCATTCTTTCATCATTCATATTTTTAGGGTCTTGCCACGGAATATTTTGAATACCTACTTAATTTGTTGATCAATAAAATTAATCAAATCTTATATACATACTATGTAACTAACTTTTGTTGAATGTTTTCCTTGTCGGGTTCAATTATTGGTTAACCATGATTTTGATATAATAATAAGTTGAATAAATATTAAATAAAATGCATAACGCCAGTTGATTAAGTTTCTACACTTTATACAATTCTCTAGACCCTTGAGAGAGGTTTAAAGAATAAACCGAAACGTTGGGAATGAGTAAAAAGTGTTTTAATTGAGGTCCTCTTCCCCACTAATACCAATGTAGCGCAAATAAAATTAACAAAAAAAAAATGTACGAATAATGTCGAAATTTTTTTTTGTTTCTATGAATTTAATAATTCTTAAACAGCTTAAATAGTATATAATTGGGCCCTATAAAGATTAATGGGAACGAGTAACTAAATAATAAAAATAAATATTAAATTTTACAAAATTTTAAAATTATTGACAGGTAAAAATTTAATTTAAATAAAAAAAAGTACTAAAAAATTTTTTTTTAAGTTCCACTCACCAGTATTGTAGTACGCCCATAGTCATACAGGGCTTTTTTGAAACTCGAAAGTTAACCGAAATTTTGGCGGTAAATTGAAACGACCACCCAACTGAAAAACCGACGGACAAAAGCGACAGCTAATTCGCGTAAACAATAACAAATGAATCAAACCACGGGGTACTACGATTACAGAACCACCGTGCGTACTACTGAGGTTCCATTCTATAACACCGGGATATATTAATAGAGAAAGTGTCTTGCCTGGGTATAGAATGGGATGGGTAAGACAAAGAGATTTGATGAATAAGGATGTAGAGATGTGTAATTTTGCCTTTTTTGGTTAAGATGATAACGACACTTGCCAAGGCAAGAATTTATAAACAAGTCGATAAGTCCATCCGCATTTTATATACTTAATTTTTATTTCTAGTTATTCTACTGTTTCTAACAAAGAAGTATGTACAGTATTGTACAAGGTTTGTACAGGGCGATTATTTCTATTTTACTCAATCGATATCTTGGTGAATATAATTCTTACAAAAACGATTCAATTAACAATTATGAATTATTTTTCTGGGTATTCGGAATCCTTTATTAGAAAAAACCATAGTTTTATGGATGACTATTTCCCTAGAGTGTTTTATACTGGTGAAATATCATAGTAACGGCCTGTTTTCTAGCGGAAAAACTCTTAATTATATACACCTGGACAAAATCAACAAGATGGTTTTCCAGCGGCATAACTTTGATAGATGGCAGGTAAAAGCTATTGTTAGTCTGACAAATGTCATCCTGGTTTGAAAAAGACAAAACGAGCAATTTAAACGAAAATGCAAGATTTGGGTGCCAATCTATCCAAGAAATAAAAAAATCGATAGCTGAAAATATTCCACGGTAATTATCTATTATACGCACACCACGCCGATTTTGGTGATTTTTTCAGGAAACACGTATTTCGATGCGTAGATTACGAATCCGAAAACGAAAGTTGTCGGAAAAGCTTAGTTTCCGAGATATTTCCTTTTTAAGTTACGATTTTTCATGGGTTTGTTTACATCGTGTTTACTTGGGATTTTTATCGTTTTTCAACCACCTCTCACTACTTTTTAGGTTACACAGGATATATACTAATTTTGACCACGATTTTCCACTATGGGAAGCCAACGAAGAAACGAGGTTAGGGTAAGTTTAAGTTTTAGATTTTATGTTGGTAACCATGAGTAATATTTGGTGCGAAATATTTATATTGAAATCAATCTAGTGGGCGCTCTTTTTTTAATTTTTTTCGTTTTTAAAAGTGCTTTCCACTGCTTTTCAGTTTCTGTCTTTTTATTTAGGTTAAATTAAGGAACTTTTGAAAACGTGAGTTTATAATTAATTAGAAACAATATATTTAACAAGAAAAATGAATATTGCCTATAAAATGAGGTTGCACTTTGTTTTCTTCTTCTTTTGGTTCACAGAATACTTGCCGCAGCGGAACTTTAGAGTATATTTGTTTAACTTGCAAATATTTGAGCACTTTCCACAATTAATTTTGGATACAAATATTCCGAGCTCCAATAAATAATCAATAAGCGGCAAATAAGCATTAGTTAATACTAAAAATTCAGTGAAATTCATTTTTTGGATTAGCGTCCTAATAAAAACCAAACTTAATAATGAAAATAAAGCCGCATTGGTTGGTTGCGTCATTTAAAAACGAAAAAAAATTGAAAAAAGAGCGCCCACTAGATTAATTTCAATATAAATAGTTTCGCACCAAATATTACTCATGGTTACCAACATAAAATCTAAAACTTAAACTTACCCTAACCTCGTTTCTTCGATGGCTTCCCATAGTGGAAAATCATGGTTAAAAGAAGGAAAATGCGCGTTTTCACGCGCATTTTCCTTCTTTTAACCACGATTTAAATTAGTATATATCCTGTGTAACCTAAAAAGTAGTGAGAGGTGGCTGAAAAACGATAAAAATCCCAAATGTAAACAAACCCATGAAAAATCGTAACTTAAGAAGGAAATATCTCGGAAACTAAGCTTTTCCGACAACTTTCGTTTTCGGATTCGTAATCTACGCATCGAAATACGTGTTTCCTGAAAAAATCATCAAAATCGGCGTGGTGTGCGTATAATAGATAATTACCTATTCCACTTAACACACAGAAATCCAAGACTCAATTTGGGCACAGTTCTCAAAGTTTCTAATGGTAAGTAATTATAAACTGGAAATATGTACTATTGTGATGGACCTGGCGAAAATCCTTGAAGATAACGCCTTTAATATGGGTAATGGCGAAGACTATAAAGAATCTTCCGTAAAGGCTATATGGAACAGTACATCAAAAATTATTCAAGAAATGTATTTTACAGAATACGAAATAAAGATTGACCCTTTTACGGATATTTCCTTTAAAAATGCGCGAATGGCAAGAGACGCAAAGAGAAAGCAGCTCCAAAGTTATCAGGAAAAGAGGAAAGTAAGTTCAAAAGCATTATCTACCAAAGATTTACTTACAATGAAGAAAACCCCGGTGAACCACAAAAAAGTTTTTCCATCTCTGCTCATTTGAACTAGCTTGGTGCGGCAATGAGGCCGTAAATTGCAAAATTCAATATTTTCAAAAGGAGTTTGATATGGGAGAGTTTATCGGATGAATTGAAAATAACAGCATATTTTCCAAGACAGCTCAAGGTGTGTCAAAAGGATTGGCAAACAGCAAATGGTTGGTAAGAAATTCATCAAACAAAGACTTATGCCCTATAAGATTATTTTGAAAATTATTGGAAAAAAGAGGACCAAACATTTCCACAGACAGACTATTTCTCTCCGTTCATCCAAACTGGCAGAAGTGATGTTGGTTCAAAAATAGTCTACAAAGAATAAATACAGTATCTAAGTGGACCAAAACTTCAGCGGAAAGAATTGGAATAGATACGAAGACGCATAAAATAACAAATCATTCTCATCGATCTTTCGTTGTGTCTGCCCTAACTAAACAAGAGTTGATTAAGTTAACAGTCCACTCAAACGCAAATTCCCTGAAACCTTATCTGCAGCTAGATCCTAGTCATCATCTGAAGCTCATCGAAAATCTCAGAACAACAAATGAAGCATGTGGACTTTCGACTTCTCAAGCAAGTCAGTCAGTGGCGGCTCGTGCCATTTTAGTGAAGTAGGGCCAGGTAAACCCTTAGCGCCGCAGGCAAAAAAATTTTGGGTGTCACGCCCTTTTTTGTTAATAGTTCTTGCTTTTGAAGTAGGAAAAATAAGCAAAAAGGCACCTAATTTAATTTATGAATTTACAATCATATCTTGAATTTTAAAAAAATACTGTAGGTAGAGTGTACTATATAGACCGAAAGAACCACAAACCGAACGCAGTTTATAATTTGGTTTAATATGTATCTGTTTTTATTAATTTGTTCGTTTTTCTTCATTATTTCATTGTGATATGCAGAATTTAATTGAGTTTTAATGTTAATTTTACCAAGCATACTGAAATTAAATATATTGTTTAAATGTACCTTCGATTTTTCATGTGTCTTCATTTTTTCCCAGATATGGACCAAATCATCTGTACCTTTTTGGGACCAAGTTTGCTCCCCCATTAAATAAAACACACATAAAACAAAATAGTCTATTAGATTTATCACAATCGCACACCCAAGTATTTTTTCCATAAATATTTCTATTACATCAGCCGGCCGAACGAAAATTATTTAGTTTACAAACAACCTTACACGACACGACGCGGACAAACAACTGTTTGAATTTGAAACGTCTAACGTCAAACGGTCAAACGGGGTCAAAGAGCCTGGCTACACGGAGATGTTTTCCTGCTTGCATTCAAGGTCATTTTCCTATGTTTTTTATTGGTGTGTTATGGCAATTACGTCATAACTTCGGGCCTCCCGTGTGCCTCGTCGCTTTGGCGCTAAAGCTACGTTACCGTTTTACGCATAATCGCTTCCTCAATAGATGGAAATTTACACCCGACTGTGTTCCATTTATAAATTATTTTGCTAATTGCTTTAAAAAGGAGAATATTAATTTTAATAGGTTTTGGTAATTTGTAAAGGGCAGGACGCTGGACAGGAGGGCAGGTAGTGCCATGGCACTGTGGCTCTACCCCATGAGCCGCCACTGAAGTCAGTCATACCCAAAACCATGCTTTGATAAAAAAGAATGGACAAACTATTACTTATAACAACCGTACGTTTAATATTAGTAATAAATAAATAAAGTTTCTAGTTTGCTAAATTAATAAAGTGTGCTTTTATTGTTTTCTCGTGAAATAGTCTTGTCGAATATCATTCGAGAGAAAATTTTATATCGGCAAAATTTTCTCTTGGTTTTATTCAATTTTATTGCAACAAACTTTCATACCAGTCGAAAATTTTACCGGCAGAATTTTCTTTCTTATGATATGATACAGTGACCGGCAGAAAGTATGCACCAAAGGGGATTTTTTTTTATTTTCAAACTTACCAAATTTTTTGGAGGTGGAAAAGTTCTGCATGTCCCTAAACAAAAAGGAGCATAGACAAAACTAGTAAATATTGCGCCGTATACGAGGGAGAGGTGAAAATGTTAAATTCACTCAAGAATAAATTGCCCTTATCTTTCACTGTGGAAATTTTTTTTATTAGGAAATGTTGTTTGCACTTATAAGTTATCCATAAATACCAAATTTCAGCTCGGTAGCACAAATATAAATATTTTTCATGGCAACTAGATTTAAATGAAAACATTGAATGAAAATTTTATTGTAATGGTTTAAACTGTAAGTCATGAACCAATGGGGTTAAGAGTTTTTGAAAAATTGGGAACGGCAAAATATTGTTAAATGTATGAAGAAACCATCATTTGTTTTGCATAAAGTTATTCCGCTTATCCATAGAATAATGTACGGTGTGCACCAGAAAAGTTAGATTATTTTTGACGTTATTTTATTAAACGTCCAGTTCTCGCGTATTTAAACAAATTTAAGTAAGTGATGTGTCTAATTGCCCAAGAGCTGTTAAAAAATTGAATGTGTAGGTGGCATAGCTTCTATTGATTCGTTATGGGGTGTCAAAAAAAAGTAAAAACACTTTTTTGTGCTACCGAGCTGAAATTTGGTATTTATGGATAACTTTTAAAAGCAAACAACATTTCCTAAAAAAAAATGCCTACGGTGAAAAATAAGAGCACTTTATTCTTGAGTGAATTTAACGTTTTTACCTCTCCCTCGTATACAGCGCAATACTTACTAGCTTTGTCTATGCTCTTTTTTGTTTAAGAACATGCAGAACTTTTCCACCGCGAAAAAAATTTAGTAAGTTTGAAATAAAAAAAAGGTCCCTTTGGTGCGTACTTTCTGCCGGTCACTGTATACGAAAAAACGTTTATACACACGGCTCTCCAAGAATCCAAATTAGCTGTATTTTTAAAACACCCTGTATACCGAAACTAAGATTTGGGGATAGAGCTAAACGTCCCCTGGTATTATTTAACTCTCCACCAAATTTCAGCGTCTTGATATTTCAGAGTTAAAAAATATCAACATTTTATATAAATAATAATATTATCAAGTTAACGTTTTCCGTCAAAAAAATTGGAATTTAATCATTATTTTAGAAACGGTAAGAAATAGGTATAGGATGGTGTTAGAGGAAGTTGTTTAGAAACGAATGGTGGTTTCGAAAATAAAATAAAATATAGGGTGTTCCATTGGCAATATCGAAGTTGGTATAGTGTTTCTTAGGTCAATTTAATAACATTAAACTGTGGGAATTTCCTAACCATAGGCGTTCCACACAAATAATTAATATGCGTATACACACTTATAAGTTTGTTTTACATTAGGTGTTTGTACATACTACGCTTTATAAACCCACTGTATATATAATAATATTATATTAAAATAATAAATATAAGGTAACTCAAAAATTCTATATACAAAACTAAAATCAGAAAAATAAACCTGATACGGCACGACACTGCTCAGAAAATGCTTTAATTTTTTATCAGAACTTCATTCTCGTCAACCACGCCATCGGCGGTCACTGGCCTATCTCTGTCTGGCAAAATCGATCGTCAGACGGGCCGGGTACCGGTTCAGCTTATTTCCTGGTGCTTCCAACCGCAACAAATTACATGCTGTTGCCAATTCTTCAAAATTTTCGAATTTGTAAGCACAATGTAAGTATATACGAGAAACAAGGGTTTGTTAATTAGTTGTTTTTAAACACTGAAAACACTTTTTGTCTTGATTTCAGTTATATTGTTTCTTAAGGACTAAAGAATGTATTATTATAACAATGAATGGCTTGTTATTTTTTTCTGTCACACTCAAAACTCCTCGGTTTAAAGTATATTTGCAAACTAGCTTTCAAAGAAAGTTACTGACTAACAATTGAATACTGATATAAATGAAACATCTTTAATAAAAAAACTTAAAGAATTGAAGAAGAAAGATCTGACAACCCTGGTTGTGCGGTCGGTCTCTTTGAGACTGTTTACCGCCGTATGGAATGATTGGAATGTCCTCAAACTGAGATTGGATAAATAATACCTACTAAACTTTGGTGAAAGTGGCATTACCGTATCGCCAAATATATTTTAGATAAATAGAGCATGTCTGTCCTTTTATGTATTTGACCAAAATTTCAGATCGATCCGTTAGCTAGTTCGTCGTACCCGTCTATCGTACCATCCACCGTGAATCACCCTGTATAATAAGGTGGTTATATGGCGATAAATAATATTGCCAGTGTAATCATATAAATTGCTAAAATCTTACACAAAAATTACCGTTTATATATGTCAGGAAGGGAGGTGTATTCTTTAGGTTTGTTCGTTTTGAGTTCATTAAATTTTGCTCAAAAAACTCTAGGCCCTTAATTAGGTACGGATTTATATACGAGTTAAGAGTCGCACCTTTTGACGACAATATTAAATGGTATCTTACATTAACCGTGCCGTGCGAGCAAATATTATTTGCATCAAAGAGGGCTTGGATTAAAAAACGTAGGGCTTGGTTTAGATTACAATGATGTGGGAACGATATATCTAACCAAATCTAGGTTAAAATTTTGTCAAATTCATTTTATTACATGATATGCCAAACTAATGAGTAATAAAATAAGTATACAAATACAAA
Organism: Polydrusus pterygomalis; assembly: GCA_963969555.1. Classification (NCBI taxonomy): domain Eukaryota; kingdom Metazoa; phylum Arthropoda; class Insecta; order Coleoptera; family Curculionidae; genus Polydrusus; species Polydrusus pterygomalis. The sequence goes on along the minus strand of OZ018381.1, from coordinate 40,421,244 downwards.
TTTATTTTTGTTGTTTACAAAATTAACAAAGTAAGAATATACAGGAAGAAAAAGAAAAATACTTACATGTATTCTGAGAATTCACATAACCGGAGAGGTGGAACCAGGCTTCATCCTAAAAAAATGTCAGGTCTAATAAATCATTTATTTCCAATAAATTTTGGGTAAACCATTGAGTGCAATTCCTGCGTCTCTTAAAATCTGCGGCTAGTATTTCTTGGAATACTTGCACTTTATAAGGAAATAAATTTAGCTGCTTCTTAAGAATAGTCCTGCATGTTCTATAAGATCTTCCCACTTCTTGAAACAGGCGTGTTATACAATTTGTTGGCGTATTTTGCATTATTTCACGAACGTTTGCAACAAGTTCTTCTGTTCTTACAGATGGTCTTCCTGCTCCTTTTTTGTGTTGTATAGAACCTGTTTCCCTAAACACAGCTACGGTTCTTTTCAGGCAATGATAAAAATCCCCAGCAATAAAAGCAAAGTTAGGAAAATGTTCGTGAAAATCGTCCATGCACAAACCCGGATTGTATTGCACTCACCATTTACTCTAACCCCCTTCTCGAAAATACGCTTCAACCATCAATGTTTTGTGCTGTTCCGTAAAGCCCATTGTGTGAATTGTCCAAGAAATTGGAAAAATTAGCGATGAATCCAATTACTTGTAACGACTGTCAAAGATAACAAAATAACTGATTGATTGTTAATTCAGGTAGTTACTGACACCCAACAGGTATTAAGCTCTACGGCAAAGCATTACGTCCTTAGATGCAAGGCCCCATTTTGATGCAAATAATTTTTGCTCTCACGGTATAATATGTGAGGAAGTGAGGTGTATTTTTTAGGTTTGTCCGTTTTGAGTTCAAAAAATTTTGCTTAAAAAACTCTAGGACTTTAAATAAAGAGTTTGTAAGGATTTATTTACTATTTAAGAGTCGCATATTTTCACAACAATTTTAAATGCTATCTTACATTAACAGTACAATTTTCAATAATTATTGGACAAAAGGTTTCCTAAATAAGAAATTTTTTTAAAGAGTTTCAAAGTTATAGATCTCCTTAAAATGAGATAATTTCTTTGTCGTGTAGAAAGAAAACTAGTTTAAAATGTGGAAATTAATTTAGAGTAATATTTCATGACGGTTTATATTAAAGATTATTAATTTAGGGTAAGCAACTGTGTGACTGTGAATTGCTAGTAATAGAAGTTTTCATGGGTAGTAACATGTTTTATTTAATAAACAGCTACAATTAAATATTTTTTTAATACATTTTTTAACACATTTTTATAGATTTATTTTTAAATTTTAAAACGCAAACCTTCTTTTAACAAAAACAGACAGAACAGTTAAACATTTTGCAAATTGTATCAAATATTACGTATCCTTTTGTTTTTTAATTAAATGTAATTTGAAAGTTTTTTTAAATAGTTATTAGAGATTAATAGATATAGATATTGGAGATTTAATATAGAATTTTCCAAATTATTATATCGTCGGTTTAAAGGTAAAATTCACTAAGTACGAAAACTGTTATTCCTGACGGATATTTTTCAGTTGTTTAATAAAGACAACTCTCAAAGAAAACCATTACTTTCGATCACATGAAAATTTGATAATAACGGCTTTTAGTTTTTTTATCGCAATTTTTGTATAAAATTGCTGTTACTTATCTCCTAAACAAAAAATTGTTACTTATTGTTACTGAGTGACTTTTACCTTTCACTTAATAAGAGTGGGAGAAGCTATTGAATGTGTAAACATTAAAATCGCTGTAACTTCTAAACGACTTATCCGATTTTACTAAATTTAAGCTTGTTTGGAAGTACCTTCAATTGTCGCTACCGACGATATTCTATCAAACCTTTATAAAAAATAGATTTATAAGCTAATGTTTTAGACACTCTATCCACATAAAAATTTTTATTAGTTCTTGTTTTATAATTATGATGGTCATAATTAAAAGAACAAAAATTTTTTAAACAATCAGGCAGTAAATAATTTTTAATTTTTTGTATAAAGATACATACTAAATAAAAAATTAAATTTTTGACATTTAACCAATCTAAATTTTTCAACATAAAATTAATTTTTATATATTTGTCACAGTTTAAAATAATACGGTTTGCTTATTTTGTAAAATTTGTAATTTGTCAAATGTTTCCTCACTAGCACAATATAAAATGGAAGAACAATAAAGAAAATATGGTAACATAATAGGTACCTAGTATTAAATACAATTTTTTTAGAAAACAAACTTAAATTAGAACTGATTATTTTAAAATAACCTACTTTTCCGGCAATCTTCGATAAAATACTTTTAAAATAATTAAGAAATTTTAATTTTGAATCAATGATTATCCCTAAATATTTAAAACTGTTTACTATTGGGTTGTTGAATTGCACCCAATAATTGTATGCAGCGTATCTGTAGATAGGGATATACGACACCATTAATATAGATACTTTTTAGCATAATGTTGACAAATAAATATCAAGGTAAAAAATACACAAAAGCATTAGCCGGGTTTTGGTTTATTGTTGGTATTTTTAATTTACATATTCGTTTCGACATCCTTGAATAGTAAGCGCACGTGATTTACCAGGATGAGAAAAAACATTTCTGTCTATCAATTTCTTGAATCCGGATGTCTTTACGTATTTATGTAGGAGATGATCCTATGTTATCCATCTTATAATTAATCATAATTTTTTTTAAATGTACCTTTAAAAACAAGTTAAGGATAATTCATATTCTAGAATACAGACTGTCAAAAATGAGACAAGAACTATCTGTTTTAAGAATCTAACAGCTGTATTCACTAATAAAGGGATCTAAATTTAAAACCATCTTGAATTGACATTTCTAGGTTTGAAATGACAAATGTCAGAATAAGTCAACTAAGTATTGTTTTGTAATAGTAATTTACGTTACAAGACCGGAAAGTAGTGTTTTACAGGTCGAGACAAGCTTGGAGAGGCCTGCAAAACACTAATTTTCGGTTGCGTGACGTACAATATTTTTTTTAGGACCGACACTTTGATATACATTTAATTCTTCTATTTATTTTATTTTATTTTATTTTATTTTATTTTATTTTATTTTATTTTATTTTATTTTATTTTATTTTATTTTATTTTATTTTATTTTATTTTATTTTATTTTATTTTATTTTATTTTATTTTATTTTATTTTATTTTATTTTATTTTATTTTATTTTATTTTATTTTATTTTATTTTATTTTATTTTATTTTATTTTATTTTATTTTATTTTATTTTATTTTATTTTATTTTATTTTATTTTATTTTATTTTATTTTATTTTATTTTATTTTATTTTATTTTATTTTATTTTATTTTATTTTATTTTATTTTATTTTATTTTATTTTATTTTATTTTATTTTATTTTATTTTATTTTATTTTATTTTATTTTATTTTATTTTATTTTATTTTATTTTATTTTATTTTATTTTATTTTATTTTATTTTATTTTATTTTATTTTATTTTATTTTATTTTATTTTATTTTATTTTATTTTATTTTATTTTATTTTATTTTATTTTATTTTATATTATTTTTAAAAGCGTCGTATGACTTCTCGTAACGGGCTTTCGATTTTACTGGCAATATATCGTAACTAGCTTTCCTGGCTGCTTAGAAAATTTCTTCTGGAATCTCTTTTTCCGTGTCGGATAATTCAAAATCTGAATTCATATTTATAAATTTGCGCACTCGGGAAACAAGTTTGATATAAACAACAAATTAAAGTCACTCGACAATACATCGAAATGTTGTTGCCATAGTAACGAAATCAAGGTAGCTTATATTATCAAAGAGCGATTGGAAAAACAAAAAACAGGGACCGGAAAAATCTTTTCCGGTCTCTAACGTCACGTTTCCGGTCTTGCGATCGGAAAAAGTTTATTTTCTAGACGAAAAATTGTCCAGAAAGTGTATATTTCCTGGTCGGTTTTAAAAAAAAAACTGTTTATTTAAAGGTTCAATACAGTGTGGCTCAAAAAAGTTATTTCGTTTTAAATGTGTGCAAGGTACGGCAGATGACGTAACTAAAACTAAAACCAAATTGATCTTTAATTTGACACACATCACCGAAATCATTCACTTTTGAACTGACGTAAGTTGGGTTAGATCGTCACATTTAAGCCTCAGGAATTTGTGGTAGCATTTTTCCCCACTTTTTAAAGAGACCCTGTTTATCTAAGTAAAGAAATTTAGACAAATTCATAGCTTGGAACAAATGAACATATTGTAAACACAAGTAGAACTTCAAGTTTCCTATCTTTGGTCGAATCCTAGCCTCATTGATGAGCCATGATAAGGCGAGACGCGTCTGGGGATGAATCTGTCGACATGAAAGGAAAAAAATTATTATGAACTAAACATATGTTTGGGCATTTACGAAAATTTTGTTCCTAGGGGGTGGCAAAAGGGGTTTATAAAGGAAAAAATATTTTTAATCCGAATCTCAGTCGAACTCGGTATAAATACTTTAATATATAATTAATAAAACACGTACTATAATATAATACTTACTTATTTTATTACTGTCTACAGATAGGAAGTAACTTCCAATAGAAGGTCTAATAATTACAGCGCCACAAAATAGGTACCTACATGACCTACAATACATAAATAAATAAAAATAACAATTATTACAAGATGAAGTAGCTAATATGTAATTTGTCGTAAACCTAGTAAACATAGGTATTTTGATACTTCATTAAGGTCACATCATCCTAAGGTGGGATTAACGACGCGATTTTCTATCGTCAATTCGATTTGCCTAACTATTGACGATTCGCATGTGCACTGTAGTGCTGTGTTGATTAGAGTACGTTTTTTATGCTTTTGGCATACGAAGAAGAAAGACAGACGTATTCTGGAGCTGGTAGAGCAAGTCAGATGTTAGTCAGCCTGTCATAGTTTTGTTTAATCTCATGTTTTGTGCAATTACGACCCCTTTCCTGTTAAAGCAAACACATTTCTCTAGAATTCTTAGGAGAGATGACATCTAGATAGACTGGAAAATATCGTGTTACCAGTAAAAATTGTTGTTTTTACTTCAGTTCTGAAAATCGACGTGTTTACTTTCAAGGATTTTAAGTTAAACTGTGGCAATTTTGGTGGTTTTAAAAAAACTGCTTTTTTTCAAGTTTCTGTGCATTTATTTAAAAAATAAACAAAGACATACTATTCGTCAATGCATCTGGGGCTGAACAGCCCTTCCAAAATTAGATACTAATTTTTTTTTTAATAATTGCAACATATATTTTTACGTGTACGTACTGCTATGACACATCAACGACTACTGTTGTGTGCAATAAAAACTAGTATAGTAGATGTCCAAACTAGCACTATTTTGTTTTATTTTTTTATATAACATATTATCATATTAGGCAGGTGTCGTACTGTTGATTTATTTACATAACAGGTATTTGTTTTGTTTTCCTTGTGTATGATTAAATTACATGCTTCAAACTTGACGTACTTTCTTTTTTTTTTATTATCAAAATTATTATTATATAATATATAAGACATTAGCACATTAAATTGAAATATTTCTATACATTAATGTATATTGAAAAATATTGTCACGGTATGGCCACCAATTGTTTAATGTGCAATCTATTAAGTGTAAAGGCACTTCTTAAGAGTGCAAAAACATGTTTGAAAATTCGAGTTCACTTTTTCAAAGTTTTGAACCACTGATGGAAAAGGCATATTTGAATGTGCAAGATTACTTTTTCAAATTGCTAATGCACCTGTGGAAAGTGCTAGTTAACTTTTTTATAGTGCTAAGGTACTTTTTGGAAGGGCTAAGGCATTCTTGAGAGTACCTTTTACAAATGCCAAGGCAATTTTTGATGGTGCTAAAGTATTTTTGAAACTGTTAGTTCTCTTTTTGAAAGTGCTAAGAATTTTTTAAGGTGCTAGTCTACTTTATCAACGTGCTACGGCACTTTTCCACAAGGCATTCTCAAAAGTTCACTTTTTCAAAATGCTAAGGCAATTTTTGAAAGTGCAAGCATTTTTGAAACTTCTAGTTCTCTTTTTGAAAGTGCTAAGAATTTTTAAGGTGCTAGTCTACTTTATCAACGTGCTACGGCACTTTTCCACAAGGCATTCTCGAAAGTTCACTTTTTCAAAATGCTAAGGCAATTTTTGAAAGTGCAATCATTTTTGAAACTTCTAGTTCTCTTTTTGAAAGTGCTAAGAATTTTTAAGGTGCTAGTCTACTTTATCAACGCGCTACGGCACTTTTTCACAAGGCATTCTCGAAAGTTCACTTTTTCAAAATGCTAAGGCAATTTTTGAAAGTGCAAGCATTTTTGAAACTTCTAGTTCTCTTTTTGAAAGTGCTAAGAATTTTTTAAGGTGCTAGTTTACTTTATCAAAGTGCTATGGCATTTTTCCAAAAGGCATTTTCAGAAGTTCACTTTTTCAAAATGCTAAGGCAATTTTTGAAAGTGCAAGCATTTTTGAAACTGCTAGTTCCTTTTTTAAAAGTGCTACACTAAAAAAACGTCCCTGTATATAGGAAAAATAAAAATTGTCAATAATAAAATAAACAGTTATTTTCTCCTAAACCCAATGCATCCGGACTTATTGGCGACTTATGCTGTTAAAGCTTAGTTAGTCACCAATCAATAAAAAATATTACACTCTGTATATATAGTCATAGTCAGACAAGCTTATATTTTACCAAGACAGGCTTTTAGTAAACTTTTGGGTACTTCTAAAAATATTTTTATGGGGGTTGGAAAATAGCTATTTATGATATTATTGTGAAAATAACTCGTTTAAGGCACGCATATGAAAATTTGCGGAACGAGCGAAGCGAGTTTCGCAATTCACACGAGTGCCTTAAACGAGATATTTTCTTACGTATATCATACAAGATTTTTTTCTACGAGCGTGTGAAAAGTACAAGATTTTTTCTTATCTCTAAAGTAGGTATATCAACAGAAATTGATGTGGCCAACGCCTTACTGACGCACCCATTTTTGTTCACATGTTAAAGGAAGCAACAGAAGCTGTAATAGCTGAAACTAACTAGGCAATATTAACATTGTTTCAAGAAAAGGCAATATCTATACCATTCCAACAATTTACCGTTTAGTAACCATTCTATCAACGAAAGACGTCATAAGTTGGGAATCATTTTACTCTTTATTAACCTATAAAAATGAATAAAAGCAATACAAATGCAAATACGAGTAAAAGTAAGAGTGCATAATTCACCGATCCTTTTTTATGACAAGGAAGTTATAAAACCATTTTCAATGTATAACATCGTGTCACAAGATGTGCAGAAGTAATCGCATGTAACGGATAATCGACATACACCCAAACTTGCATAATTGCCGCTCTTCAAAAATATTACTAAAATACGTACTCTAATCTCTAATCAGAAACTTGGGAAGTAGAAAATAAATATTGTGTATTTGCATTAAAGGATATTTTATCCGGTTAAACTTTGATTTACTTTATTCTTTTCAATAGAGTAGTGAAAATACCATTAACCAGAGTCTGCATGAAGACTTTTTTTTATTAATGAGTCTAAAATTTTACAAGCAATTATAGTACTTACCACAAAGGGCATGCATATACATACATTGACGGCCGCACCTCCCTACCCCCCGAAGGAGAGCTGCCGCTGTTAAAGCCTAGGACGTTGAAATTTTGCAGACACTTATGTTATATTGCACAAAGATGTTAACGAATAATTAACTAACCAGGCAACTTTGACTGTGACAGTAATAACATCGACCCACAAAATTTACTCACAATCAAAGTGGCTTGGTGAGCTTTACAAAAATTGTACAAGTTTGTACATTGTACAGTTGACGACAGATAATTTCGTACACTTAACTGTGACACTGTAAATCCAACTTTTTTACCTTTATTACTTTTGTAACGCGTTAATTGTTATCATGATATCTGTCAAAGTATTGTCATTATCTTATTTGATATCATGAAACATTTGAAAGGTTTGTTGGGTCTGGTTTAAATAATAGAAAACCATCAAATGAAGAATCCGAAATTTGGTGGAGTATTTAAGGCAAAATTCATTTGAAACTGCAGTATCCGCTATGCACATAAGAGGATTCCCTGCTTCTTCTAGAACTGCGCAACGCCGAGTAAGACAATGTTCCGAATTAAGAAATCGAGCAGCTGAATCCAAAGCGTGTTTAAATAGTAATAAGAAACAAAAAATTGGGTTTGCTATGCAATATTTACTAGAAAATAAATTTTTTTGCCAAAATGTTATCTTTTCCGATGAGAAAACTTTTCAGTCTACATATAATGGAAGGATTCGAGTATATAGACCACCAAATTCCCGATATGATGAGAAGTATACTCCGTTATTGTGTGGGAATGGATAAGTGTTTACGGTGCAGGTGTATGCTGGAATATTGGTGGAACACTAAACAGTAACATATATCTTCAGATTTTGGAAAATGTTTTTCTTCCTTCTGCCGCGATAGTTTTTGAAGGAAATAACTTTATATTTCAGTAGGATAACTTACTGCCCTGTGCATACTGCAAGAAATATAGGAAACTGGTATAGACAAAACCATGTCTGCCTTGGTGCTCAAGAAGTCCTGATTTAAATCCAATTGAAAATGTTTGGGGATTAAACCACAGAATGAAGTAGAGTTATTTGATAAAATAGAAGAAATTTGGGAAGGGCTAACTCCGGAGTACACCAGAAGGATTATTTTGTCAATGCCAAGAAGATTACGATTAGTGTTAGAATCCAATGGCGCAGCAATTAAATATTAGTATTTTGTTTGTTGTTTGTTAATTAATTTACCCTTTTTGGCTTTATACTTTTGTAGTTTTCCTGGTATTATTTTCAAATTTTCTTATTTCGCGGCTGTAATTTAAACACAAAAATATTTAGAAATAACCATTATTACTTATAGCATTGAATATCAAACTATAAGAAGGCCATATGAGCCGATTTCCTAAATCTGCTACGGTAAATTCATAGATGGCACAATGAGTTCACCAACATGAAAGAAACCTTTTCACTGCTAAATTAAAACATTGTTGCCGCCTGTCTGTTTGACTTGCTGCATGAGTTTTTTAAATTTATTTTTATAGCTTATCGTAAAACTTGATTTCACATAAGTACCTACACCTATTCACGTCTAGACCTAAAAATGTACCTATTTTTAATTGCTTTGTAGCATATAATATTTTCAACCTTTTGACGTCCCAACGTTAATTACATGAAACATATTGACCGCCATGTCTTCTATTTCTAACAGAACTAAATGCCGACTCTCACTATTCAATACCTACCTAGGCTACAACGTATATGTTGGGTAAAATATGAATGATGTGCGGTTTGTATAACTTGGATTTTATTTGCAATTATTACTACTTTTCAAAATGGTTAAAATAAGTAGGTTTTACTTTCTTACTTAAGAAACATTCAGTTTGCCTGTATTAGTGTATTACGTATTTTGCTATTTTTCGACGAAATAAAACCTATTTTAGTTATACTTGCAGTCGCTTTTTATCTACTTTTATTTGTTTAACATTTAACACCTAATGCAGCGGTAAAATCATTATGAAAATCGGTCCAATTACCCTGGAGTTATCAGCGTACATATTATTCTCAAAAACATACATTCGGCTGGAATTGAGAACCTCCTATTTTATTGTCTGTTAGAAATGCTTAAATCCTTAAAAATTCCAATAAAATACGATATGCGGCAACACCACGACATCACATCAGTGAATTTGAGACTTCTGTTGCCGAGGCGCTGCATTATAACGACAGACAGGCGACAGATTTAAGGTTAGAGTTACGATCAGCTCCACAATGGCGGCCAAACCAGCTCCAATACGTCAAAAAATGGGTTGTCAACTTTTCTCGGACATCCGTCATTCTTATATAGTTTGATATTCAATGCTTATAGTAAAAAATCGGACATACAAAATTTACAGCTATGTATATAGCTGGTGTTCTATCAATGTATAAAAAGCAAGGTGAAAACCCGTTTTACCCTATTTTGTTGTAATTGAGGTATGTATGGGTGGAGTGTACGAATTTATATGTCGTCAACTGTACACAATAAAGCTTAGAAATTAAGCATAAATGATCTAATTTTAAGTCTACAATCTTATGTTGCTGTATGTTCACTTAGTTATGGGACACCCTGTATAATAATAAAAAGTAAAACCGACCCCTGTCTCGAGATAAAGTAACGTACAGTACGCACGATATAAAAAGTTAGTTCTAAGAACACCGGAAAAATAAAAAATATACAGAAAATTGTATTTTCTCAAGTGAAACTTTGGTTTTCTTATAACCATCGGATACAGTTCATCTCAACGTCAAAGTCCATGTATTTTCAGGCGTCCATATTTCAGTTACTGTTTTTGTCATATTTTTAAATTCTGAGTAACATTACCTGTAGTCCTTGTCGTTTTGATTGCTCAGCGAGTAAACCCCGTTAAAGAGCATAACAGGCAGATAAATCAGTAACCCCTTAAAAACTGAACAAACTCACCACAATAACATTATGTTTCTTAGTTCTGGTTTAGCGAATGGTAGCACTTGTCGGAGTGAAAAAGGGACGATTTGCCCCTCTTCCTAGACTTACATAAATTTAAGACTATGTCCAGATGACATTTAGTACCAATCACGTTGTGTTGAATGGCTCTCTTTATAGTAAATACCTTTAGTCTTATTTAATTACAATTTTGTGCAGGTAAAGTGTTTGGTTTTGTCCTACTGTGGTGCCTAAATAGGGAAAAATAAATTTGCTTTAACTTCTTAGATAGGTAACATATTATGCCAAATTTCAGATAGGCAAGTTTTTATTTGTTAACATCAACTTGTCAAATATTATATTATACCTGTTGTCATCAATATTTGCTAGGTTTACTATTAAAAAAACGGTAATGCCAACATATATTTATATGTTATTTGTGGAGCAATTACTTGACGACGAATTACGTTTTGGATATTTTCAACAGGACGGTGCAACCGCCCATACAGCCGCCAAAACTATTAACTACTTACCCAATTTTTTCGACGACAGATTGATCAGTTTTCCATCAGACATTGAATTCCCACCTAGATTACCTTGTTTAACGGTTATGGATTACTTCGTTTTTCCTCATTTAAAGAACATAATTTTCAAAACACCACTTGCAAATTAATAACAATTACAAGAAAGCAGAGGCGGATCCAGGGGGGGGGGGGGCAATGCCCCCCCTAAAGCCCGTTGAAACATTGAAAATTATTTTTTGCTGAAATTAGCGCAAGTATTTTTAGTTGAATAGAATACCTGTTACAAAAATTTGTGTTACGTTTTTCACAATATAAAATATAAATATACTGATTTATTTTGATTTTTTGCATACGGGCCCCCCCTTAGGAGTATTTCTGGATCCGCCAATGCAATCTCCAGAGATGCTGGTCAACACTTTCGAAAATATGAAGAGACGTGTGAATTTATGCTTGGAGCATGGCGGTGGCCAATTTCAGCAATTTATGTAATTATTTTTCTTTTTTCTTTCTGTATATTCTTACTTTGTTAATTTTGTAAACAACAAAAATAAATTTGTATTTGTCTACTTATTTTATTACTCATTGTTTGGCATATCAAGTCATAATATAAATTTGACAAAATTGTAACCTAGATTGTCCCTATATCGTTGTGATCTAAACCAAGCCCTACGTTTTTTAATCCAAGCCCTCTTCGATGCAAATAATTTTTGCTTGCACGGTATTTATGTATGCGAGTAGGGATTGGCAAAAAACAACGTTGTTAAACAACCGACGGGACAATCGTCGATGTTTTTCGACCATACCCGATATTTTTGGCATTAATCGAGTTTTTTTTATACTAACCGATGTCGACAATCGTCGATGTTTTTGTTCACTGTTTTTCATGCACATTGATGTCTACTTTTGATGTGATCATCGATGTTAGACATCGATATTTTCATTTGATGTGCCCATTCCTATCAAGCGTTGGACAGTGACCCAAGGAGTTATCTCTTTCACCCATTACTGATTTTCAATAACATTTCAAACAATAACAGATAATCTTTTCAGGCGTATTATGAATGAACCATTGGGTCTATAGGTTACAAGGTCTTTGAATACAATAAAACTCCACTAATGTTTACATATAATTTATATAACATAACTCTTATATTTTACACAAAATATACATTAGGTATTATAGGCAAATTAGGTATTATTATCATCATAACATTTAAATAAGTCACTTGGAAACAGGGTTGGAAAGTCCAACCTGTTTGGCAGTATAAGATATATACATATTACATACATTCTATTAAATGTGGTTGAGGAAAGGTAGGTATTAACAAAAACACAGGGTACAGAGCCTTTATATACAGAAATTCTAAAATAGGGAGGTACTTCTAATGAAGTTGGAAACTATTGCCTGCTAAGTCTTTATTCCTTTCTACAAATTTTTATCCTGGCCTCCATAACCATCATATTATTAACAGTACAGTTTTCAAGAGTAAATAATTGTAATAACTTTCTTTAATTCATCATGGTAAACACTAACTAATAGACGAACAAAAAGAGTGAAAATGATTCATGAAAAATGGTACAAAATAACGTAATACTAGGGTTTAACTAAGAAGAGAATATCCTTAATACTAGTCAACAATTAGAAAATGGATTTCACAATAACAACAAACAGAGACTAGATTCTTTGTTATCTCCCGCCCTTAGCATTTTAGTGTTAACGGTTAATTTGTACAAAAATATCTATATCTTAAAAACGCCGGTTTCTTATTAAAATAATCTTATTGTATATTTATCTGTAAATTTACCCTAATCTAAGCATTTTTTTATTCGCTACATCTATTCTGAAATGTTTATGACAGCCAGTTTTTTGTGTTGGTCGCTCGATGTAATTGAAATATTTTGTTCATCTGACTGGAGTTGTTTCCCCTAACGTCACAGGACCAGCTGCTCTTTATAAAAAAGCGATGAGTCACTGATAAAAATATTGAACTTGTATACACTTGGCTGCAAAAAATTCAAGGTAAGTTCACTCCTATCGCCAATTTTTGAAAAAAATGTTTAACTTTGAACTAGTTTTTAGCCTTCCTTCTACCTTTCGCAATAATATTTATGATATTCTACCTGGTAGGTACTTCTCGTAGACCAAACTCAAACCCCGAATTTTATCGAAATTGTCCATAAAATTAGGTGAAATAGGTTTAAAAGTATTATACATTTTATTAGTTGAAAGTTAAGGTGAATCATCCGCTAGAAGAAAAAAAAAGAGAGATCGTAGGTACGTCAAACAGACACGGGTAATAATTTTCGTAGCTGTATATCATCATACGAAATTATCATACATTTTTCTACTTTTAAGCGCTTTTCTCTATATACATTCCTAAGATCAGATTTCTCATTATGCAATGTAGTTTTCAATTAGATAAAATTTGATAAATGCCTTCAAAATAAATACTGGTAATTCTTATCACATTCTATCTAACAATTTAAGAGCAACTTGAAAAATCAGACCTGAACGTTTCCTTAGCAAAAATCTCGTTTCATTCAGGGGCGGTTCTAAACCTAAAATATTGGGGGGGCACCACATTGGCGCAGCCACAATTTTTGGTAGCCTTCGCTTGATTGTATTTCTCTCGAGATTAGTTTCTCGAGAGATAAAGTTTTTTTCAGAAATGTTGGGGGGTCCTGGGCCCCCCCAGGCTCCCCGTAGAACCGCCCCTGGTTTCATTCATTAAATTTCATTCGTTTTCTCTGGTTACACCAACCACATAACCTCAAAATTTATTTCATTGTTCACTTCACATAAATATTTACACATAAACACTCGTTCATGTATCTCACTTCGAAATATACGGCGATAGATCTGGAATTTTGAATCCAGAAAAGTCAAACGTGCTCGAACTTGGAAATCTGGGAGTCCTAATTAGATTCCTGGATCTCGTTCTAGGTGGTGGCGGTACCAAACCGAACGGAGCTGGTGGCACTCGCTGTCGTCCCGTTCGTAACAGGAAACCGCATTGGGCTGTGCAGACTTCGTCCCGTAAGATCACTTCTTTTGACCATTCGCGTATGAGTTGGCTGCAGTCTGTGATTTTGAGGGAGGCGCAGTTACCCTAAAATATTCATAGAAAAATCTCGTAATAGTGTCAGTGAAAATGGGATTCGAATTTAAAAAAAATTTGATTCATCGCTAATTTTTCCAATTTCTTGAACAATTCACATAATGGCTTTACGGAACAGCACAAAACATTCATGGTTGGTAATTATTTTTCCTTTTCTTTCTGTATATTTTTACTTTGTTAGTTTTGTAGTAGTAGTAGTAGTAGTAACAAGATTTATTTAGCAATGCGCTACAATTTAACAAGATTTACAAAATATTTAAAATTATTTAACAATATCATCTATGAAGTATTAAAAAAATTTTATCAGTCGCTATTTTGTTTTTTAAATAAATAATTTTTTAATGATCTTTTAAAATTTTTCAAAGAACTCTGTGATTTAATTGAATTATTCAAATTGGTATATTCACTTAATCCTTTATGGAAAACCGATTTATGTGTTAAATGTTTTGATACCTTACTTAGACAAAAATCATTTTTATATCTGGTTGAATAGTTATGATTTTCAAAATTTTGAGTTAAACAATCTTTTAAATGGGAAGGTAGTAAGTTATTTTTTATTTTAAAAATAAAAGTACAGATCAAAAAAATACTAAATTTTTAACATTTAACCACTGAAGTTTCTCTAACATTACATTTATTTTCGTATATTTATCCACATTTAAAATTATACGCATAGATTTTGCAAAATTTGGAGTCTATTAAAGACTCCATTATTTGCTGTGTATAAAATAGTTGAACAATATAAAAAATGTGGTAAAATTATAGTATTGTAAATTGTTTTTCGTGAAAATAAACTTAAATTTTGACTAATTCTTTTTAAATAATTATTTTTTTTCCAATTTTAGATACAAGATTTTCAAAATGTAATTCAAATTTTAATTTAGAATCTAAAATTACTCCCAAATATTTAAAAGAGTGTATAATTTCTAATTTTTCATCATCAATAAAAATATTTATATCTATATTATTCACGTTATTTCCAATAACCATAAATTTTGTTTTAGAAACATTTAATTTTAATTTATTTACCTTTAACCAGTTTGATATAGTTTTTAATTCAAAATTTAAAATTTCTATACAATCAAGAATATTTTTACCCTTTATATACAATAAAGTATCATCCGCAAACATTTGAATAAAACTTTGTTTCAAAACATTTGGCATATCATTTATATAAAGAATGAATAAAAATAAATTTGTATTTGTCTACTTATTTTATTACTCATTAGTTTGGCATATCATGTCATAATGTGAATTTAACAAATTTTAACCTAGATTTGGATAGATATATCGTCCCCATATTATTGTGATCGAAACCAAGCCCTACGTTTTTTAATCCAAGCCCTCTTTGATGCAAATAATTTTTGCTCGCACGGTACTTTAAGTGACTTTTATTATTAATGAACTTACTTTTCTTCTTTCTTAATGCCTTGTGTTATCAACTTCACAGAAAATTCGTAATAACAAAAAATCACATTCGCGCTTTTGACATGACGATGCTTGAAATTATTCTAAAATTTTAATTGTAACTTACCCCTTCGGCAGTACAAATGCAACTGGTACACGGACTAGGAAAGGCGCTGTCTCCAACTTGCACGTGTCTACCTCCAATGATACAGCCCTGCCCGGGAGCGCTCTCCCTCCAAGCGTTAAAGTCTATCGAAGGCAAAGAACTGCATGGAACTCTGGGGTTCAGGAAGTTGGAGGGTAAGTCAAAGACTGATCGTTGAATATCGCTGTAAGCGTCCATATTTTCGCAGAGAACTTTGGCTAGAGTAATTTTGCGGATTTCGGCCAGTTGTTTTTCAGAGAAACGAACCAGAGGATCTTCATTTTCATACCTAAAATTTTTTTTTCAAATAATTATTTACAAGATTCGGTATGTTAAGCTAAAAACTTAAAAAATGCGATAATCCAAAATTTAATATTCATTTCTAACTTACCAGAATCGATCACATTTTCTCAACTGTCTAAACTGTATAGCAATAATACAGCCAAAAGTAGGACCAACTATACCTCCTTGAAGAGGTCTTTCGCTCATGCCTCCAGGGAAAAGATCAATGTCATCCACCGTTGGATAAATTGTCTTTAATCTCTGGATCACTTCCATGGGAATTTCTCGAGCCAAATCTTCGAATGACGACGCTCTTTTTAGATTACAAAGAGCTCTGTAGTTGTTGTATGATGGAATACCTAAATATATAACTTATCAACCAACTAACCAACATACAAGCCACATTTTTACCTATTATGTAGTTAGACACGTAACGACTGAGATATAAGTGGTAACGCTGGACATAATAGAAAACGTGTGTAAATTAAAATAAGTCTTTTGCACATGAATATCTTAGTAGTATGTACCTATTACATATTATATAGTACACGTATGTGATATGTCATAAAGGAATTAATAAACAAATCACATAGTACTTCGACAATTGTAGTTAAAAAACTGTTTACTCCTTACCATGATCTCTAGCTCTCTTTATATTAAGAGCAACAAGATCCACCCCGGAGAAAGGAATCTTCTTATCTTCAAACAAATGATTGGTAACTTCACCTGTAATAAATTGATCCAACGTTTCCATAGGTGTCGAAACCAAACCTCTCGCCATTTGATCCATTAGACCTTCCTAAAAATCATAATTAGTATGTATAACTCGTAGAATCAGTTACAGAAGAAGCGAATTGCATGAATCAAAATCACTTTTCAAACAGTCAGTTAAATAGTCGTGATACTTACGTTCATCATATAATCGGTATTAAAGAAGAAATCTCTTAGCAATAGTGGAGGATCCACAATTTGGTAGTTGTTATCTAATCGAGGAATATGAGGTCTCAAAAGGGAATGCCCAACCCTGTATGCGGCAGCCGCAAACTCAGTGAAAATCGAAGGGTTGCAACTGGGATTATATTCCTTATAATATCCCTGAGGGATAAGTTTGAGGCCATATAGATTAATGGCGTTCCAACCAAGAAGCCTAGGTAAAAATTCATTGTAGGTGACATGTTGGAATGCGCCAATAACGACCTTCCTAGCTTCTTCGAAAATCTTCTCGTGGTTCCAGTGAGGGTTGACACGGTGAAGACCGTCCATAACCCTGTTTTGTTCTCGCATGTAGATGGTGTGGATCATAAGGAGACCTGGTTGTTCTGAAGCTCTACCGTCCCCTAAAAAAATAAAATATTTGTACAAATATGTATTAATATTGGGAGCGCGGAAATAGGTCACCGGTTGTTATTTCTGTACTCGGGAGGCATACGACACTATGTGCCATCAGCTCGATTTGTGGATATTTAGTAAAAACAATTAAGTTCAACATAATTTTGAGGTTAGTGTTGATTTATGAATGTATTATCTTACTTTCACTACACAAAGTATTAATTATTTAGTGTTTCTTTGTAAACATTTTTTTTTTAAATTTTAATTATCATAATAATAATAATAATAATAATAAACGTCTTTTATTCAAAGAAAAGTTTACACAAAATCAGAACTTAACAAAGATATTTTTTCGAGGCGATATTTAGCCGTAGTGGCTAGTCTTACATAGAACCTCTAACTAAAATATATAAATATTATTGAGATATCCTATAAATAAACAAAAAGCTATACAATAATTAAAGAACCATTTTTTATTTTTTCTTTTCCTTCTTCCACACCACAAACTTTACAATTAGGGTTGTGAGTATTTATTGGCCAGCAAGTAAATGAGATTTATACCTCCGTTTAAAAGAGAATGGGCTTGACAGTTTAAGTTCATTTGGAAGTTTATTATAGGTGTGAGGAGCCTGATAACTAAAACATCGCCGAAACATGGCTGTAGAATGTTTGGGAATGCTAAAAAGGTCATTATATCGTGTGTCTCTGTTATGTATAGCGTTTCTAGAAATAAGCCTATCCCTAAGGAAAGTAGGCAATCCCGTAAGAACAATTTTATGTAAAAAAACTGCAAAA
The DNA here is from genome assembly GCA_963969555.1 of Polydrusus pterygomalis. Classification (NCBI taxonomy): domain Eukaryota; kingdom Metazoa; phylum Arthropoda; class Insecta; order Coleoptera; family Curculionidae; genus Polydrusus; species Polydrusus pterygomalis. Next base: position 40,403,106 of record OZ018381.1, on the reverse strand, counting down.
TGGAGCTCTCGTCTATTATTCATATTAAGCCATTTCAGTTCACGAATTGAACTTGAAACATGGTCATATTTACGCAGAGAGAAAATAAAGCATAATAATTACAATAATACAAATTATTTGTATTTTGATAGACATAGTGTTCTATACCTGTAAAAAATTATAAGCCATAATACAGCTCTACTCGGGAGGAATACGACACTATGTCCAATTTTTACCAAAAATGTGTATATTAAATGGAAATAGTATGCATTTTGGTAACAGGAAAAGTAATAATAGACCAAATAAAAACTTCCCAAGCAGCAAGGGGTAGTTGAATCGACGTTGATAAAAGGTTGATTGGTGTCGTAGGAGTTGATATACCAAAAATCAATGTTGAATAAACATTATAAAAGCAACGTAATCATCAACGTAGTTTAAGTGACGTTTATTCAACGTTAAATATAGGTTGTAAGAGACCTTCAAGCTATTTTGTAAAAATAATTCTTTTCATTTACACCAGTATTTTTCAAATAAATATATACTATTTTACTACTTACTTATACTTATACTTATAAATTTTACTACTTTGCTTTTTTGTTTTTTAAAATTTAAATTGAAAAAGTGTTTTTTAATTTTGTTTGTGCATTTATTTTTTAAAAGTTTTATGTTTTACCTATCTATTATTGATCTATAATACCTTAGAAACGGAATATGTTATGATAGCAATAATACCTGCTATCACACCTAGGGCATTATAAGCGGGCATTATGATAATGCCCGCTTGTAGAATACTTGGTCCAGAGAGAGTTCGGACTGTATTTTTCCGACTAAAAATAATAAAGTTTGTTAAACATATGTATTAAAATAAAATCAATAACTTACCAGTTCCTGGAAATATGCCATTAAAACATTTTCGGTTATTTGAAGAATTGTGTTCGTATCTTTCCAAATACCAAATATGCCATACTCCCGATCATACTGTTGCCTTGATTTAACTGGCAAAAGATTTTCGGTCGCTTTTATGACCTTTTCTCTTATATTTTGTGGAATTTCTTCCATTTTGAGCAAATCGTTAAATAAAAAATGCCAACTGACTAACTGACAGAAACATCAAAGTCAAACTTAACACCAGTCATTATCTACTTACGTATACAGGTACAGGTGCAACTTATTTTTTATATTGCGAATAAATAATGTAATTAGTCATTGAAAAACTCTTTTTTAGGTAAAACATAAAGCATTGTATGCACCACGGGCTTTACTGGACTATAATGCCCATCAGGCAGAAACCTATCCCTCGGGCCAGAGGCCCTCGGGCTATTTCTACCTTCAGGGCATTATAGTCCCCGTAACGCCCTTGATACATAAATAGCTATTATGTATACCTAATGCCTTATGCCTCAAATAAAGTAATCGCAAATATCTTCGTGATTTTATTTTATTTCAAACTGCTTTAAAACAGCTGGATGGACATTTAAAATAGTATATTACTAAACTAGTTTTGTAAGACATGTTTACACTCGATCAAAATAACACTCGTACAAGTTCTAAAGAACAAGTGTTGTCAAGTCTTATGGAGCAGTTCTCTTCAATATTTTTTCTACTTTTAGTATCTTTATGCCTTACTTTTAAAAAATATGTCATAAACATGTAAAGCAATGTTATCTTAACTTTCAAATGAAATCGACATTTTTGGATTTCATTATATTGGCTACTCATTATAAAACCTAAATTGTTATTACACCGAAATGAAGCAATAAAGTAGAAAAATTATTTTAAATAGGTACATTATCTGACGTCTTAAACACATCTGGTCAACGTAAAATACGACGTAAATCGAGACGTTAATTCAACAGTCACATTCAACGTTGTATCAATTATGACATTGTGCCGTCCTGTCAACGTAGATTCAACTGTTGTTACAACGTAATGCAACGTTGGGAAGTATCGTATATCCAACGTTGTATCGACCAATCCTTGCTGCTTGGGTTATTGCCGCCTAAATGCCGATAGTCAGCTGGCGTTTAACATTATGTGTAATCCCCACCTACTATTATATAGATCTAGTTAGAGGCATATAACACCAAGCGATTATATAGTGCTCTATGCCGCTAAATGTGTTGCTAAATATATAACTAAAGATCCGAGGCATACAGACATAACCTTGGTGCCTTAGGCCTCTGAATAAAAATGCACATAGTGTTAAAAGTCTACCCTGTTTCTTAGCTACCTTAACTAATTGAACTTGGTGTTGTATGCCCCACAAAAGAGTTTAATTTTCTGAATAAAACTACATAGTTAAGTAGGTACCTAATTTTTGTAAAAATTGGACATAGTGCCGGAGTACAGGTTTGGATTTGAACTTATGTAGCATTTGCAGTTTTTAATATACCCTTCTCTTTGTAGCGTCTAATTGGTTCAAAGTATATCATTAATCTAAAAACAACGTTATTTGGTTTTGAACTTACCAGCAATGAAACACAATCCTGACTTGGATCTGCATTCGGTTTGCTTATCGTCTCTCGGGAGTAAGTCTTTTCCGTTCGCTGGATGGACGGTAACGTTCATTTTGCCATTAACATGTTTTAATTTTGTTAAGGTACATTGATTCGATCCAAAAATCTATTAATGAAAAACAATATTACCCTTTTATGTATCTAGTATCTATCTATACTTGACCAGCCTCGGTAATTTTTAAATAAATTTATCTAGAAAACGGCGCTGCCAATCATGTCTTACCAATAGTACCTTTTTTTTATATAATTTATCACAGGTCTTTCTAATTTGACATAAAAAAGTATAAATGTCTATTTTTGCCCCACTAACCCCTATTTCTGGCCACATTTCTTAACTATCCACTTTTTAAGACCACAGTTGTAGGTATTCAGTTTACAAAATTTATCAAAATATCTGATTTTCAAATTTGCATCTATAAGAAAACCTCTTCAGAGTACTCTCTTTTGGGGGCTGTAGCTTTGTAATAAGTGGAGATAGGACACAATTTTATTTAAAGTTCTTGTTTTATTTTTTACCAAGCTGCTGAATAATGTAGTTTATTTTTACCATTGATCCATCCAAATATGCACTGTTCTGATTGACCTGTTCTCTGGGACCTAAATGTTGTTGGCCAGGCAAAGATCTCATGAAAGGAATACATATTTCTTTTCCGGTAGTAATGTTGAAGTCTGGATAATGATTATCTCCTGGAGGGATTGGAATTGGATCGCATTCTGGATGAACAGTTCTAAAAACGATAAATCAAGGAGTATACTTTTACTAGCAAAATGATGTAGCTTTGTAAATATACAGGGTGTCCCACTTATAATGGAAACAAGCTTATAATTTCGGCATTTGTAAATTGATTGTTTCGAAGTTTGGTGTGGTTACGTATGATCCTAGGGCACACTTTTCTATTGCCTAAAATTTTAGGTAACCCATTAGCGTACTGATTTATAGGGGTTTTAAAATATTCATTTAAAGAGTAAAGTACCTTTAGCGATTATTTTATATTAAAACTAATATCAGAAGTCGATTTGGCATTCATCAAAACGACCAAATACAAAGTTTTAATAAATTGAAATAACCATTGGCGTGCGTATGACCAAATTTATGTTTATTTCCTTGCAAAAATATTGATATCTAAAATAAGAAATAAGGTAATTACCAACAATGTTGACCATTTACCGGCTTCATCTAAAAAAATTACTTACGGTAGAAGCAGTGGCGTACTGTATTTTCTGCTATAAAATTAAATTTTATACATAGGACATCTAATAATTTATTCTTGCAATGTAAAAAATTAAAAAAGAATCAAACAGGCATAAATAAGAAAATTTAAATCAGTTGGCCATGTAAACAAAATATTATTTATTGTCAACGGGAAAATCATTGTTATGTCAAAGTTACATTATTAATATTTGTGCTGTATGAAAAATAGCAGATATGCGTTTGAGTTTAGCTGAAAAAGTAGAAATAGTGAGATTAGTAGGAGATAATGCGCGAAATTGTAGAGAGGCCGCCCAAGAATTCAATCGAAGCCACCCTAATCGCTTTATATCGCATAGCACAGTTTCTAAAGTGAATCAAATGTTCAATCAACGCGGTTTGGTAGTGCAAGTGCAAGGTAAAACGTCCAAGAAATCATCCAGGGGATGAAAGAATTTATTATAAAATCAAGCTTAAGAAGCTTTGATATTAGGCGAAAAAGTTCTGCGTCAAGATGTTTAAAGAGAAATGGTATTAAACCATTTAAACCAAGATTTTTACATACGTTGCAACCAGGTGATAACAAAAGAAGAATGGAGTACTGCCTAACAATGCAGGCAAAATTTTATGAAGACAATGGTATTTTTGGAAAAATATTGTTCACCGACGAGGCAACATTTTCCACAAACGGGACCGTGTCATCTCAAAATATTAGATTGGGTTATTAATTGTAAAAGCCAATACTCTGCCCGTATAAATGTGTGGTGTGGTGTATTAAAAGATCGTATTATTGGACCTTTTTTTTTGATACAACTTTAAATGGTGTAAGATTTCTGGAGTTCTTGGAACATGATTTTTGGGATGCAATTCACGGTTTGCCACTAGAATATAGGGAGAATTTGTATGTTCAGTTAGATGGCGCTCCAATTCATAATTTTGGACCTGTAAGAGGATGGCTTAATGAAAATTTTGAAAATAAATGGATTGGTCGCAATAGCCCCTTTGTAGCTTGGCCGCCTAGGGCTCCAGACTTGACCCCGCTGGATTTTTATCTATGGGGTACTATAAAAAATAAAGTTTATAAAACTCGTCCAGCGACGTTACAAGCTTTAAAAGACCGTATAAGACAAGCGTGTGCAGAAATTTCCCGTCAAGAAGTTCGAAAAGTTTGTTTAAGGGTTAGAAAAATTTATGAAAATTGCATAAGAAATTATGGTGGTTTGGTCGAAAATATTAACTTTTAATGAATTTAGATATTAGTTCAGAGTTGTATACTCAATCATGTTTAGTTTAGCTTATATTAATTTTATTTTGGTAATTATTAGATTGTTATTGTTGTTTTCAAATAATTATTTTGTTTTATTTACATGGCCAACTAAGTTTTTATATTTTTTTGTCACGTTTTAATGAAGTTCTTGGTATTCGATTACCTTCCAATTTGTCACATTACAAATTTAATTTTATAGCAGAAAATACAGTACGCCACTGCTTTTACATTATGTAATTTTTTTAGATGAAGCCGTTAAACGGTCAACATTTTTGGTAATTACCTTGTTGCTTATCGCGCGTATTTTAGATGTCAATGTTTTTAAAAAGAAGTAAACATAAATTTGGTCATACCCACGCCACTGGTTGTTTCAATTTATTGAAACTTTGTATTTAGTCGTTTTGATGGATGCTTTATCGACTTCTGATATTAGTTTAAAAATAAAATAATCGCTAAAGGTACTTTATTCTTTAGTTCTTATTTTAAAACCTCTATAAATCCGTACGCCAATGGGTTACCTAAAACTGCAAGAGATAGAAAAGTGCGCCCTAGGATTATACGTAACCACACCAAAATTCAAAACAATCGATTTAGGAATACCGAAAATATAAGCTTGTTTCCATTATAAGTGGGACACCCTGAAAAAGTAAAATATATTTTTCGTTTCAAGTATAAAAATATTAATTAAAGTTTACTATTTCATTTTGTTCCATGTGTGACATACCTATGACTATCGCATGGTCTGCAGCTAGGAATGGACTCGTCAAACCCTTTGTGAATGGGCGTAAATGTTAGATCATGGTCGACAAATTGGGCGAATTGCATTACCATCAGAGTGTACCTTTTATGTAGGTTACTAATATCTGGATGAATACTTCTGGAAATCAAACGTGGATTAGGAAGTGCGATGCCTGTAACTCCAACACTTCTTGGTTTCGAAATTCCTAAAAAAAAATTTGTTCTAAGTAATACAAATCATTCAACCCGTCCTTTTATTACCAACAAAAAATAAAATAGTAAATTTGACCTTATTTAAATTGTTAGGGAGGTTTATTGTTATTAGTGGAAAAAGGTACTGGTGTAAAAATATTGCTTACCATCATCATAAGCACTAGGCAGCAACCTCACAAAGGTAGTCAAACTTTGTCCATATTTCGAATGCCTTAAATTGTTACAGTGACCTGTATACGACCTGTATGGTGACGAAGGATCACATGGTCCACTATCTTCACAATTCAAATTAGGTTCAAATATATGCGAGGGCACCAGTGAGGATATGTCGACGTTTTGAAGACCTTCACTGAGGTCGTCCCTAAAGATTGAAGAGAAGGGTGGACTGTCGAAGACCTGACGACGGCGTCTTCTGTGCCTACAATTTTAATCCATTTGATTTTTATTATTATTATTTCATAAGATAATATAGCTCTATTTATAAAATAGGGACTATTAAAAATAACACAACCGTTAAAATAAATCGAGAGTAGTTAGAGAAGAAGGGGCATTGTCACTTTACATTCAGTGGCATAGAAATATAAAATAGTTTTTGTAATAACGATACTTACATAAGAGAATTCAATATTTCATTGGATGCAAATTCAAAGAGGAGAGAAGTGTTGGCGAGTTTGAGGGCATTTTTGTTGGCTTTACTAAAAGATGCAGCAATTCCTTGCGGTGATTTTGGATCTACTCCGCCCACTGCAAAATATATTAATATGAGCATAAAGGTAATAAAGAATCTATGTATGTATTAGCGTTTTGATGGTCACGAAGGAAAATTTACACTATTTTTGTAAATTCTAATGTGGGTATTCTCTGGATGGTCTAGCAGCTTTTTCTTCTTATTGGCGCTTATGCACAGTCTATCAACTTAAAAAATAGAGGAAACTTTTATTTATTAAGCGTACCTCAATATGGAATAGGCTAAAAGTCATTTTAATGTTTTCCACTTAGTCTATTTAACTTTCGACTGAATCTGTATTAATTCTATGGCTGTTCTTTATTATTAAAAGGTGTATTTGTATTAATATTAAGAATTGTATTATTCCCAATAACAATTATGCTGAAAAATAAAAACAATGCCAGTTGTTTTCGCATAACGAAAGGATTATAGTCCTAAAATAGCGGAAATAAATCCAAATTATTAATTCTGAATCTTCTAGATTGATGCCTGTTATGTACCGGGTGGTCAAATAAGCGAGGACGTCGGCTTTATCTCGGAAACCATTAATCGTACAACTTTCGGAAAGATTTTTTTATGAGTAAAGTGGTCAAGAGAAATTGCTGGAAATTACTTTTAAGTTCCTCATTTCGCCGCAAGGGGGCACAATTAAAAATTGTTTTTTTAAATTTTAAATTTCTCCGAAAATTTCCATATTAAGGTATAAAACTGATTACATCATTGGAAAGCTTAGACAATTCTGCATCATTTTGATTTAAGGCTCATTGGCGTACCGACCTTGATAAGAGTGGGAGGAGCTATTGAAAGTGTAAACATTAAAATCGCTGTAACTTCTAAACGACTTATCCGATTTTACTAAATTTAAGCTTGTTTGGAAGGGGAAAATAAGTATCTTCAATTGCCGTATCCAACAGTACACGATAGTGTTTAATAAAATTGCTAGAGAGCGCAATTTGTAATAATAACAGTTTTTTCGATTTTATCTCGAAAATTCAAATCATACGGTATAACTATGACATTATAATCGAAAAGTAGATGAAATTTGCAAAAAAAGATGTGAAGACCGCAGTTCGATATCTTTGTTCGTTTCAGAGTTATTGCCAAAACAATAATTTTTAATACAAATTGCGCCCTCTAGCAATTTTATTAGAAACTATCGTATACCATTAGATACGACAATTGAAGGTACTTCCAAACAAGCTTAAATTTAGTAAAATCGGATAAGTCGTTTAGAAGTTACAGCGATTTTAATGTTTACACTTTAAACCTAACCTAACCTAAGTAAGTACATATTTATAAATCAATTACATTCCATTAGCTTAAAAAATCTAGCGTATTTCACAGACTCACTTTTTGAATAAACTTTATATTCCATTTTTCTTCGAGCTAATACTTCCTGTTCTGCCTTTGCTAAAGCTTCCATTAATAATTCTTCATCTACGTCTGCTATGTGATCCATCTCCATCCATTCGGCTAAGTTCGGCAGTGGATGTTGGTTACAAATAATCCTAGCATTTAAAAAGCTGTCTTCTTGTACAAAAGCTTTCGTTTGTATTCGATCCAAGTATTCGGTGTTTGCACAAAGAAGACCTAGAATAGAAAGTGGTCTTGTATTTATGAAACTTGATATACAGTGTCACAAATAAAGTCCGCATCATATGGAATTTTTTATTATTAATAGCTTTATTCGAAATTTGACTTTGGCATCAAGTTCTGCTTCAATCGAGATGAAAATTAGGCAGAAAAATAGCAGTCACGTGATTCGCATTATCAGTCAAATTTTAATTTTTTCCAAAAAATAATTCAAAAGTGGGGTTATTTCTGAAAATATCGAAAAAAGTTATTGGAAAAAGTTTTTTTAAATGCAGTTTTTAGCCCACATGCCAAATTTCAGCTGCATAAGATAATTTTGATTTTTTACCTATATTTTCTAAATTGCACCACTTTTGCAAAATAAGTCTCAACGCAACCTACATAAAACTTCTTAGTTTTGACAATGCTTTATTTCAGATACATTTTCTTTAAAGTAGTGCCTTATTAAATGTGCGTTTTTCTACTAAATCAAAATTGGGCTATTAAAATTTAGTCGCATGTGATGCAAAGTTTATTTGTTTTTGACCCTGTATAAGGTAACTTTATAAAATAAGTATTTTTGAAAACGTAGTTTGTGTCTGAAAGTAATACACCTTAATATTAAGACAAAAAAGAACACAGTGTCATCAGTAAAGTGTTCATTAAGTGGAAAATAAATTTTAGTTCAACTGAACGTAAAGTTTATATATTTTCAACGATTTAATTTAAAACCCCTTTATTTTATTTTCTTCTTTTACTTTCTGACACAAACTACGTTTTCAAAAATACTTATTTTTTGAAGTTACCTTATACAGGGTCAAAAACAAGTAGACTTTGCATCACATGCGACCAAATTTTAATAGCCCAATTTTGATTTTGTAGAAAAACACACATTTAATATGGCGCTACTTTAAAGAAAATGTATCTGAAATCAAGCATTGTCAAAACTAAGAAGGTTTATGTAGGTTGCGTTGGGTCTTATTTTGCAAAAGTGGTGCAATTTACAAAATATGGGTAAAAAATCAAAATTATCTTATGCAGCTGAAATTTTGCATATGGGCTAGAAACTGCATTTAAAAAAACTTTATCCAATAACTTTTTTCGATATTTTTAGGAATAACCCCACTTTTGAATTATTTTTTGAAAAAAATTAAAATTTAACAGATAATGCAAATCACGTGACTACTATTTTTTGGCTTAATTTTCATCTCGATTGAAGCAGAACTTGATGCCAAAGTCAAATTTCAAATAAAGCTATTAATAAAAAAAAATCCCATATGATGCGGACTTTACTGGTGACACTATATATTTTTAAAATATAAGGTAAACTTAAAAATCCAATACAGGACAGTGCTGAGTGCTGTCTTTTAATCTATTTATTTAAAGAAAGTCGGTGACAGTAACGGACAAAAGTGAGATACATGCAATAACCTTTAAAAATATTGTGGAACCTACCTGCCAAAGTACTCTTTTTAATTTCCTCAATTTGTTGTTTTGTAAACGAACTAGGCGGAATATCATTCTCGTACCAAAATCTATCAGACTCCTTCAAAAGCGTGAACTGAGTTTTTAAAAGGCAACCCAACGTTGGCCCACCCACTGCACCGGGAATAGGCGTTTCCAGCAACGCACCAGCGAGTAGATCAACATCTTCAGGGCTATTATAAACCTCCCTTAGAATTTTAACAAACTCGGGTTTTATGTTGGCTTCCAGGTCTTCAAAGGTAGGTAGTCTGCTTGTGGTAGTATTGCTACAATACTGGAGATAACTGGTATATCCGGGGATACCATGGTCCCTGCCCATATGAAGAAATAAAGCTGCGGTATCCCAGTTGGAACGTAGTGATACCATCATGTGCATACTGGGTGCCTGAGCTGGTAGAGTAATGAGGATGTCTACCATTTCTGCGAAAGATTCTGCTGTTTCATTAAGCTGTAATAAAAATGTTGCAGTTTAAATTCCTAAATCCATTATGTTATGATTCCTAATTTTAAAAAAATACATGATATGATACTATAAGTGTTTTTACTAGTCAATTTATTAATATTGTCTTAAGAATAGAAATTAATACCTCTGCGAACTAATTTATTGATTATTGTAAAGCACACTATACACTTACCAATTTATTAGGAAGCATTGACAGTAAAGCTGGTAAAGCTCCCATTGCTAATTCATTGTAAACACCCACTCGTCTTGAACTTGAATATTTCGCGTATCTTCCGTGTCGTTCAACTTCTAATGGAGAATTGGTAATAGATTCCTAAAATTTACAAAAACTTTCAGCTGTTGTACGAGAGCGCAAAGATACTTTCGAAATAAGGGAACCACGTAACTAAGCACAATTAGTTAAAATAACTTACCTGGCCAACTACAATCGGTAAGAACTCGTTATAGGTTATATGCTGAATCTCGGCAGCTACAATTCTTCTACTTTCCAAAAAAAGGATATCGTCTGTCCAATGCTTATTGATAGTTGCTAATTCCATTGCAACTCTGTTGTGTTCTTTCAAAATTGCGGAATACAGGGCGTTCGAATGGCAGGATATACAGGCAGTGACGTTTACTAGTCCAGCATCGTAGGTTCTTAGTTTTTCGACGTTTTGGTCGGTGTTGCCGTAGACAGCTGACCCGTCAAGGAAGTGTGAGGCAAGGTTTATTTGGTTTCTATAAGCTGTAAAAATGAAAAAGACATTACTTAAATTATACAGGCAAGGTTTTAAAACTTACAATGGATATATTTTATAAATGATTTCCATTTTATTATAACCGGAAATAAGGTAGATTTTGAAATTTCCCCTAACTTTCCGAAAAATGTCTCTTGGAATACTTCGACAAGCCTAAATTATCCTTTGAAGCAATTCTACGAGAGAAGCCGGCTGGGTTTTGTAAACTAGTGATTTATTGTAACCCCATTAAAAGAGGTCCATAGGGGTAAGATCGTGTGATCTTGGCGGCCACTCAATTGTACCTCTTCTGCCAATCCCACTGGTTTCGATAATCTCGGTTCAACCAAGGACCCATAATATTGTCTCCTAGTATTACCGCCCGAGCATTGATTTTTTGGGGATATTGAGTGTTCACCTCTGTAAAAAGATGTTTAGAAATGGCATATTTTGTTTTTGATATCTTCTAAAAAATATAGCCATCCTAGACAGAAACTCAACTTTAATTCTAGACTTCTCTTAGTTATTTGAACAATTTGTGTTTCAAGTAAGTTCTCCTTAACTTATAAATATAGCTACCTAATAATAATTTTACGTGTTAATTCATTTTCATGTGAAAAATATAACTTATCTCAAACACGTGATCTTATAATAAGAAATATATTTCAATTACATTTTCTTGAATGATTTCTTAAGTAATATCTGTAATGCTTAACATTGAACTTTCATGTAAAAGAGCTATTATTGCGTTAATTACATGTTGAAAACTAAAGCAATATTTCACGGCTGGATGACTCTACGTTACAAGTTTACCATATTTAAGAAGCTTAAGGTTGAACTTCCTCAAATTTTTTATATTCGTAAATGCAAAAATCTGTTTTGATTTATTTTTAACTTGTTCCTTATAAAAAAATACTTTCAATTACATTTTTTTTAGAATTAGAGCATAATTTTAAAGGTCGCCTACACGCCCTTGGGGTAGGGCACAAAAATTAACCATCAATCTATGTAGTTAGTAACTTTTTCATTCTTTGAAGATAAGAGCATATTTTTTTCAAAGCTACTAGAAAAATAGTGGGCCCATATAAAAATGTATAATTTCTCAATAGTTTTTATATTTTCCTTAATAATTAAATACTGGTACAAGAAAAAATCAAAACATTATGTTTCTGAAAAGGTTTTCTGATTTTTTTTTTACGTAATTCATGTATTTTTTATTACAGATCATTCGTAAAATAAAGCCATCATTGTCTCTTTTCAAATAATATATGCCTAATGTAATATGGTATTGTAAACTATAGAAATTGAGGTCTGGACTCTTTATTTTTTCGGGTAAATTGTTAAACAATTCTTGCCGGGTGGATTCATGCATTGTCGTGCTGGAAGATGTAATCCTCAATATACCACTCCAATTAATGGAATAATGACTCGAAGAACAATATAAACAGCAGCCGTCAGTCATTCCGGAAAAACTTGCAAAGCTACTGGGCCCATAGCTGTAATCCAATACAACATATTAAGCTTATAACATCCACTTTCACTTCTAGTCGACATCTTGCAACTCTGGAGAATCCGGGAAAATTGGTTTTCTCTTTCGCTTTTAAGGTTGTCTTGAAGATGTTCTCTTGGAAAGTTGACAAGCTCGGAAACTTCCTCCTACCGGAACCTGTGGTTTTCTTCATTACCCCGTATCTTCAATTTTTTTCTTGCATATCACTGTGTTGTCACCCATAACGTCAAAAGACGTATATGGTTTATATTATTTGCATAAGTCCACCCAGTCCGCCGCCAGATTCTATAACTATAACCCCTGCGGAGGCAGAAGGATAAAATGCTAACTATAACGTAGTTTTAAGGATGTCATACCTTGTAAAAGTAAAACGTTAGTAGTATAAGCATTCGGGCAGGCCTAGTAACAACTGCTTAGACGTTCCTCAGAAATGTTAAATTATATAAGGAAGCATTAAAACAATATTGCATGCTCAAATTTGCATTTTTTTAGTAGATCTAGAACCGTTTAAGAGTACACAAAGTCAGATATCTGGCCACGATAAGATGACGGTTTAATGGATCCCTGTATCGGGGACGTTGAGGGGCTGAGCAATGACCGGGGCAAACTTACAATTTAATAATTAACTATGTCCTATCATTTTGTGTTTAAGAATTTATTATTTACATCGTAAACAGTCATTGTACAGGGTGTCCCAAATTCGAGCCTCATCATGGGGATCTCGGAAACTATAAGAGATACAACATCGGTCAAATTGTGGCAAAGTTGCGCAATTTCGTTCTAAGCAATATCGCAAAAAAATATCTGAGCTATCTTTTTTAGTTTTTGAAATTTTTGCAAAAAACTAAAATTTTGAGTTTTTGTTTTTTTAATTGCTCGACTTATTTTATCCGCCACAGAAAAACAAGCACAACATTGTTGAGGCAACTTTTTATGCTCCATATTGTGACGTTTTTAGAATTTCGTTACAACGTTTCGTTTTTATGGAACTATTATCAACTTTAATTTTTTAAATACGGACCTGCATTTTTTATTTTATTTTTTGATAGCCCTTTAAGCCCTGAAATAAATCATGTACCACACTTACTATACCAAATATCAAGGAATTTCATTAAATATTATAGGAGAATTTTATAGCGAAAAATGCCGGGTAAGATTTTCTTTAACATTATTATGTCATTTTTCACTATACAATTCTCCCAAAATTAGCAAAGAAATTAAATAAATTAATGTTTTTGTAATATGTCAGCTATTACCTAAATATTGTACCGACGATATTGATTTTATTTAAATGTTAGTTAATCAAATAATAAACTAAAAAAAGCAACGCGAAATAGGTTATGGGTTGGCAATAGATGAAATGACGTTGAGAATTCCACCTTAAGCCAAACAATCAAGTAAAAGTTCGTGTCATAGCAGCCTTGTTTGGTTTTATTTTTACTTTGTTACAATTTATATAAAAACTTAAATATAGTAAATTATTTGTATAAAATTCCGGATCCATTTACATGTTGTATGTGGTAAAAAGATTAAGTAACTAACACCAGGGCCGTATTTAAAAATAATTATCACATTCCTGAAGATGTAATAATGACATCAAAACGTCTAAATATAATTAAGTGTGGTACATGGTTGAATTCAGGGCTTAAGGGGCTATCAAAAAATAAAATAAAAAATGCAGGTCCGTATTTAAAAAATTAAAGTTGATAATAGTTCCACAAAAACGAAACGTTGTAACGAAATTCTAAAAACGTCACAATATGGAGCGTAAAAAGTTGCCTTAACAATGTTGTGCTTGTTTTTCTGTAGCGGATAAAATAAGTCGAGCAATTTAAAAAAACAAAAACTCAGAATTTTAGTTTTTTGCAAAAATTTTAAAAACTAAAAAAGATAGCTCAGATATTTTTTTGCGATATTGCTCAGTACGAAATTGCGCAACTTTGCCACAATTTAACCGATGCTGTATCTCTTATAGTTTCCGAGATCCCCATGATGAGGCTCGAATTTGGGACACCCTGTACTTATACATAAAATAATATATAGATATTAGCGCATGAAGAAATGAATAATAAAACCAACCTTAAGAGAAAATCGTTTAATGTTTCCAGAAATAACCTTTACTGGACTCATTCGTCACTTTTATTGCCTAGATCGAACCAGTTTATTGATAGGAATCTTTTAATTCATTTCACTATATGCGATCACCTTAACCTATGGTGAAAGTGTGTGGCAATAATATAATTCGCTGTAAGTTTATTGTATATTTTACCATTTTAATTGGTATTGGCCATAATTTATCTATTATATCAAAACGCACATCGCAAAAATAAATATTGGTAATGACGGAAAGAAATGCCATTTGCTTTTTTATAACGATTTTACTTTCCAATTGAGGTTGGGCACACTTGTTCAATTAAATCGGACTTTATTATAGATTATCAAATGTTATAGTAGTAGTAGCAGTAGTAACAAGATTTATTTAGCAATGTGCTACAATTTAACAAGTTATATAAAATATTTGAACTAATTTAACAATATCATCTTTAAAAAAAATTTTATCAGTCACTATTTTGTTTTTTAAATAAATAATTTTTCAATGATTTTTTAAAATTTTTCAAAGAGGTCTGTGATTTAATTAAAATATTCAAGTTATTATATTCACTTAATCCTTTATAGAAAACCGATTTATATGTCAAATGTTTTGATACCCTACCTAGACAAAAATCTTTATTATACCTGGTTGAATAGTTATGATTTTCAAAATTTTGAGTTATAAAATCTTTCAAATGAGAAGGCAGTAAGTTATGTTGTATTTTAAAAATAAAAGTACAAATCAAAAGAAATACTAAATTTTTAACATTTAACCACTGAAGTTTCGTTAACATTAAATTTATTTTCGTATATTTATCCACATTTAAAATTATACGCATAGCTTTATTTTGCAAAACTTGGAGTCTATTAAAGACCCCATCATTTGCTGTGTATAAAATAGTTGAACAATATAAAAAATGAGGTAAAATTATAGTGTTATAAATTGTTTTTCGTGAAAATAAACTCAAATTTTGACTAATTCTTTTTAAATAATTAATTTTTTTTCCAATTTTAGATACCAGATTTTCAAAATGTAATTCAAATTTTAACTTAGAATCTAAAATTACTCCCAAATATTTAAAAGAGTCTATAATTTCTAATTTTTCTTCATCAACAAAAATATTTATGTCTGTATTAATCACGCTATTTCCAATAACCATAAATTTTGTTTTAGAAACATTTAATTTTAATTTATTTACCTTTAACCAGTTTGATAAAGTTTTTAATTCAAAATTTAAAATGTCTATACAATCAAGAATATTTTTACCCTTTATATATAATAAGGTATCGTTAGCAAACATTTGAATAAAACTTTGTTTTAAAACATTTGGCATATCATTTATATAAAGAATAAATAATAATGGACCCAAAATGCTACCTTGTGGTACCCCAATATTATTATATTCCTTTTTAGAAAAAATATTATCAATTTTTGTTTTTTGCTGCCTATTACTTAAATAATTTTGAAACCATTTATAAACAACTCCCCTTAATCCATACTGATATAATTTTTTTAATAATTTATCCCTATCAATTGTTTCGAATGCACGTTTAAAATCCAAAAATACTGCCAATACAACTTCATTTTTGTCAACGCTTCGCTTCCAATTTTCAATTACAGACTGGATTGCCGTTTCTGTTGAATATCCTTTTCTAAAACCTCCTTGCATATTTACTAAAATTTTGTTTTCTTCAATAAATTCGAGTATCTGTTCATAAACTGTCATTTCTAATAATTTTTCAATATCCCATAATATATTTATTGGCCTCATTTCACAGCTTTTTTTTGTATTTTTAATTTTTGGAACTGGTGTTATAATAGAACATTTTAGATCTTCAGGTATTTCTCCATATTTTAGGCAGGTATTGATTAATCTTAATATAATTTCACCTGTGCTTGTAAAAGTTTCTTTCATTACTTTTTTTGATAAAATTTCACTATAATTATTGTTTGATTTGAGTTTGTTAATTTTAAATTTTAATTCTTTTAATGAAACTTCTCGGAATTCTTCAATGATATTGGAACATGTAGCAATTTTAGGACATAATATTTCATTTCCAACCTCGATATCATCAACTATTTCTTTAATACTATTAACGTAATAATTATTCATATTTTCAGCAATACAATACGGATTTGTTTCTTTTCTGCCGTTAAATATCATTTCCTTTATTTCACTTTTTGTAGTTGGCTTGACAAAATTCTTTAAAGTTTTCCACATTCTTTTTGGATCATATTTATTTCTATCTATTTGTTCATCATAATATTTTTCTTTTTCTTTTCGTAAGACACTGACACAACAGTTTCTTAATTTTTTGTACTCCTCCCAATCATTAGAACTTTTGGTAATAATAAATTTTTTATACATATTGTCACGTTTTTTCTTCGCTTCCATAATAATTTTGTTAAACCATGGTGTCGGATGATTTCTATTGGTGACTATCTTTGTTATTACAATTTTGTTAATAGACTTTTCAACATTACATATTATATTGTCAAACAAAACATTTACATTTAAACTATTATAATTCCAGACACTTGATAATAGTTCATTTGACAATTTTTTGTAGTCAACATACTTCATAATTTTCCTTTTATCTCTGTCTTCTAAAAACTTTTCAATATTTACATAAATCCAATCGTGATCACTAATTTTCGGCTCCTGTACAACACTGGTATTTAAATAATGGTCGTTTGATATTATTAAGTCAATAATTGTTTTAGATTTATTAGTTACTCTGGTGTAATCTGTTATCATTTGCTTCATACCATTTATATTGATTATTTGTTTAAATTTTTTAACATAAAAATCATTATTTATGAAATTTATATTAAAGTCTCCAATATGTATCACTGTGCCATTTTTTTCCCATGTCAAATTACATTGCATTTCAAAAAATGTAAGAAAATCCGTTATATTTCCACTAGGCGATCTGTAGTAAACACAAAGTTCGTAAAACTGTCTGTTAATTTTTAAATTTATATAAATATACCAATATTGATAGTCCACAGAAATGTCTTTAAAAGTATTGACTATAATTTTATAATATACATAAACTAAGAGTCCTCCCGTATGGTTTGAATTTGAGTTGCAACGATACAAATTGTAATTGTCTATTTCTAATTCGTGACTATTTATTTCGTTTGTTACGTGAGTCTCTGATAAACACAATACCAACGGTTTTTTATTCACTACAAACTGCTTAATTTCGTCTCTAATTTTCAAAAATCCTTGTGTATTTAAATGGTAAATTTTGTTATGTTCTTCATCACGTTTTACTAACTTTTCTTCAATTACTATATTTTGTAATTGCTATTCTTCAATACTATAATCAATTTTTCTTTTAGCTTTGTCGATGTTTTGTTTAAATATTTCACAATTAAAATCAAATGGTGAATGGTTTATAAAATACCCAGTATTATATTTTTCATTGAATTCATTGCAGTTTGGGCAAATAATGTTTTCTTTGGAAATGGTGCATTCATTGGCATTGTGTCCAGTGTTACCACATTTCATGCATACTTTTATTTTTGTGCAAGTTTTAGCTGAATGGTAATATCCTGAACAGTTATAACAACGAGCAATGTCAACATGTTCATAAACTGCACATACAGAAAAATCTATAAAAATAAATCCTTTTTCCATAATATTTTTAAAATTTAGGCCATCTATTTCCAAAATTTGCTAAATATTTTTTTTGCATTTTTTTAATTGTAATTAGTTTTATTTTTGCATTTTTTATAAAACTATTCTTTTCTAATATACTTGTAATTAATTCGTCTTCACCCATTTCATCTTCAATTCCAACAATTTTTATTCTAGGTTTTTTTTCTTCTGGAACTACCAGTATATAATTTTTCCCTAAGTGATTTTCCGCTTCTTTTTGAATTTTATGAACTTCTTCCTTGCTGTTGCAAACTATCTTAATACCACCGTCTTTTAAATTATCGATTTTCGATATTTCGACATTTAATTTGGCTGGATTGATGTGTTTTCCTACTTCCTGTCTAGTTTTCTTATTATCTTGTTTGATTGTCGGTTTAATATTTAAAACATTTTTAAATACTTTATTGATTTTCTCTTTTTCCTGGTGTTCATCGGTCACTTTAGATTTTGTTGTTACGTGTGAATTAGCAGCTTCACTATAAGAAATACAATTAATTCTATTTTCGTTCTGACATTTTCCAGAAAGAAAAGCTATTTTTTCTTTTAGTAACAAATTTTTTTCCTCCAATTCTTTAATAATTGTGTCTTTAGCGGTCAGAAGTTCATCTTTAGTTTTGATTATTTCTTTATAAAGTTTTTCATATACGTCATGTAGGTTAGAAACGTCATTAATTTTGACATCGTCTGTCACTGTTAATAGGGAAATTGAACTTTTTTCTTCTACGGACTCGGTTTCATTATTTTTTATATTTTTCTTATTACATATCGCGCTACACCGCGATATGTTATACGGCGCTTCGGTGAAAATAATGTATGTATGTTGTCGCCGCCGTCGTGGCCGTCGTGGCCGTCGTCTTTTTCGACATTTTCACATTTGCGATTTTTTTTCTCGGAAACGGTTAGAGTGGGACGATTGAAACTTTTTGGGTTTATAGAGGAATAGTGGGGGTACGTTGTGTAAAAATTTGGAGTATACAGGGTGTGCCGGAAAAAAGTTATTAATTTTTAAAGTCGAATATTATCGGATTCTCGTTGAAATTCGATACAGTTCGTAAAAATGAGTTTTTTTGATTTAAACTTTTTCGACGCGTAGACGACCGTGGGCTACAGAACCCTATTGTTTGTAAGCGCGATCGAAAGTTTGGAAGTAATTTTTTTGATTTTTTTAAAGTCAAAATTTGGTCGAAAATGGTACCTCTTGGATCGCTAATAAGTCGAATTGGGTGCATCCAATCGACATGCGGTTTGGATAATCGGTTAGGCCATCTCAAAATCTACCTTTTTCCAATTTATCGTTCTATACCTAACTGGAATGGAAATTGCCGAAAATTGTAAGAAAGTGGAAATCATAAAGTTAGGCCTGATTTTTTCACGGTTTTTATTTTTTTTCGTACTGAAAACGACTTTTGATCGAAACGTTGTAAACTTTAGCGGATAGAGCTCGTCAAATTGTATATAAGAGATATTTTTTCGTTTCTTTATCTTTAATACGGAAAAAACGGCAGCTTTTTTTTTACTATATCGACTGTAGCTTATTCAATTTTTAACAAAACCGTTTTATTTTTTTCTCAAAAAATGCGCTGATTACTTCGCAACACCTCTACATATTCAAAATCATTAAAATATATTCGCAAAATTGAGAAAAGTCGCTTTTTTGGGTGCGGAAACAGGCAATCTTTACAAATTCTAACACCATTCACTTTTGACTAAGAGTGCCTTGATATTGATGTATCTAAATTAATTATTAATTCTAAAAATCCGGCTGTCAAAAATGGCGAAAAATGGGTGTTTTCAGCGTGACTTGCTAGAATAATAAGAACATTTCCGGATTTTAAATCGGGTGGAATATCTACCTTGAACCTTCTGCTAATTTTACTGACCAAAATATTTGCCCAAAATGTTTCAGAAATGGTTGTAATCTCGATTTTAAAGATGGCGTTTCGACATTGATAATCCGTCGCCACGTGGTAGAAGGTTATTCGACATTTCGATATTCGCGAATTTTTTTTTCGGAAACGGTTAGAGCAAAACGATTCAAACTTTCTGGACGTAGAGAGGAATAGTCGGGGCACGTTCTGGGAACAATTTCAAATATACAGGGTGTACCGGAAAAAAGTTATTAAAGTCAAAGTTAAAAAATATGTTTTTTTTTCGTTGTAGGGTGATACAGGTGGGAAAAATCATTTTAATCGATTTAAACTTTTTCGACATGTAGACGACGTTGGGCTACAAAACACTGTTGTTTGCGAACGCGATCGAAAGTTGGGAAGTAATTTTTTTGATTTTTTTAAAATCAATGTAGGGTCATATTGGATCGTTAATAAATCGAATTGGGTGCGTCCGATATAATATTGGTTTGGATATTCATTTAGGTCATCTCAAATACTACTTTTTTCAAATATATTGTTCTATACCTAAACAGCATAGAAATGGTAGCAAATTATAAAAAATAAGAATTACTATTTAAGTATATATAATTTGACAGCTGTCGTATAGAACTTTGCTATTTTGGTACTGAAAATTTTTTAAATTTAGTTTTATTTCAGCTTTAACCCTTGCTAAGAAAAATGTTAAAATAAATTGACACTTACCTGTCAAAATCTGACAGGTATCGTATAAAACTTTGTTATCTAGGTACTGAATTTTTTTTAAATTTGGGATTCTTACAGCTATAACCGTCGCTACGAAAAAGCTAAAAAAAAATTGACACTTACCTGTCAAAATCTGACAGCTGTCGTATAGAACTTTGTTATTTAGGTACTGAATTTTTTTTAAATTTCGAATTCTTACAGCTGTAATCCTAGATACAAGAAAAGCTTAAAAAACTTGCAATTTACCTGTCAAAATGACAGCTGTCGTATATAACTTTGTTATTTAGGAACCGAAACATTTTTCATTTAGGATTCTTACAGCTATAAATCTCGCTACGAAAAATCTAAAAAAAAATTTTTAACTTACCTGTCAAAATTTGACAGCTGTCGTATAGAACTTTGTTATTTAGGTACTGAATTTTTTTTAAATTTCGAATTCTTACAGCTATAATCCTAGATACAAGAAAAGCTTAAAAAAAACTTGCAATTTACCTGTCAAAATGACAGCTGTCGTATATAACTTTGTTATTTAGGAACTAAAAAATTTTTCATTTAGGATTCTTACAGCTACAAATCTCGCTACGAAAAATCTAAAAAATTTTTTTAACTTACCTGTCAAAATTTGACAGCTGTCGTATAGAACTTTGTTATTTAACTACTGATTTTTTTTTAAATTTTGGATTCTTACAGCTTTAATCCTAGATACAAGAAAAGCTTTAAAAAAATTGACATTTACCTGTCAAAATGACAGCTGTCGTATAGAACTTTGTTATTTAGGATCTGAAAAATTTTTCACTTTAGGATTTTTACAGCGATAACCCTCGCTACGAAAAGGATAAAAAAAAACTGACTCCTACCTGTCAAAATTTGACAGCTATCGGCCCGAAGGGCTCGGCACAATAATATTTCTACAAATTTATTAGCTGATAATTGATAGCTTCCATGTAAGAATAATTTTTTGCTTATGTTTTAATCGATTTATAGAGCAAATATGGAAAGTATATCCCACATTGCACAAAGGTGTGCGAGTTTAAAGAGCACCTATACGGCGCCGTCTCAGAAAACTACCTACCTATACGAGAAAACGGAAATTTTGCACCATTGTGTAGTTTTAGTCAGTTGTTATAATGACAATTTGGCGATATGTTTTTCCTTCACGTTCCGCAGGAAGGTGAGGCAAAAAAAGCAATAGTAAATAGAAAAAAAGAAAAGTATTTTTTTATTGTAAATTTTTGTAAATCTTTTTAGTACTAATATTAGATGCACTCTCGGCTGACGATTAGCGATATGTACACCTAGTTTCACGACCAACTTCCAGGTGAATTAAAATCGCTGCAATTTCTAGCCGCAACGGCTTATATATTTTTACGTCCGGACACTTCGTCTTTTAGCCTCATTACCGTGCATAAGACAAAGAAAGAAACGCCTTTTATTACTATCGAACAAGTAAGTTCGATTTAATGCTTTGCAATGACTTAAAAATAGACTCGAAGATACGAGAATACGGGTAGAAAGAGGAAGGGGGGGGGGGGGGGGGGCTGAACTGTTAGAGTATGGAATTAATTAAAATTTATTTATTTATTTTGATTGAAGGAGTGATGGGTTACGTCCCGCGAAAAATTGTTTTTTTATTGCTTGTCCTTTTACTAATATACAGGGGGTGGCGCACTATTGCATAGGCGTCCGAACAAACTTTTTCATGGAGGGGCCAACAGATAATCGACTAAATTGCGATTAAAAATATTTAAACCAATTAAAATAATATCCAGAAAATCGATTGGTAAAATTTGCTAGGTGCTATCAATGTCAAATTGTAAGGATAAGCGTTATTGATAAAAATATAGACGCATGAGGTGATGACTGGGAGTTTTTGAGAGAAGTAAATTTTACTGTCAAAAATTTAGCGCGTAAGTGATGTTGATAAAACAAACTATATGAAAGAATAGACTGTGCCCAGGTGATTTTGGGAAACATGCGCAAAAAATACAACGTAAGAGTTTGACAGGTGCTGTGGTCAAATTTTAATGAAAAGCGATATTGATACAATAAACTATGGAATCAAATACGGTGAATGAATTACTTAAGAATATTAGCAAAAGCTTCTGTTAACAAAATTTAACAGGTGCTGTCAATGTCAATAGACTGTGACCGGAAAAGTTAGAAGAAAGAAATACGAAATTTTTTTGCAGCTCAATATCAAATTTTGATAATATTTTATTTCGATTTATTATGTCAACAAACATGAAAATAATAACAAACATCTCATACCGAGCGGGGTGCAGAGTCTATTATCTCACATACAGTTCTTGCATAAGGTCCACCCCCCCCCCCTTTGATAATTTGGGAATGGTTTCAGATATATTTAAAGTCGGTATGCGTAAATGATAGGTAAAAAATTTACTTTTGAGGAAAATTTTGTTGTTTTTTTATTCAAAACGGCGGACATTCGCCATCTTGGAAAACGTTTTTAAATGGGAAGGGGATCGAGTAATACTTCAGTTAAAGGTCTTTTATGCCTGATATAGGTAGATAACCTTGTAATTTTTAATGTTCTAAAATGTGCCGTTTCAAAATGACGATTCCGAAAAATATGAGAAAACAACCATATTTTTGGAAGATCTCATCATCTTGAAAAACAAATCAATAATTTTATAAGTGTAAATTATAAGTAAGCTACTTAAATTTTTTGAAATATTGTTGCTTTGGGAGCGAAGGAAAAATAAGTCTTCTCCACAATTTTATTTTTGTTTTTCTTTCATTCCCATATTTGCAACTCCATTTTAAGCATGGAGTGTTACTGCCAATTAATGTTGTTTTGTTATTCAACATGGCGGAGATCGCCGAATATATTTATGTTTCCTTGCATAATTTCCGATTCGCCATGTTAAAGCGGAACATTTTGGAACACAATAAAAATTGTAAGGTTAATTTGGACGTGATATACCTTTAAAATGAAGTATCACCCGACCTCCTTTTCCAGTTAAAAATATGTTCCATGTTTCCGCCACCTTGAATAACAAAACAATTCTCCTTAAAAGTAAGTATTTTGCCTATTATTTACGCCTACCGAATTTAAACAATATATCTCAAGCCGTTTATACAAGGAGAGGGGGGGAGATGGCTTTGTGCAATCACCGTTTAATTTAAAAAAAAAACGTTTATTAAACAGATATATGCAGAAATTGGCACGAAAATACAAATCTACCGCTACACAGAAAATTAGTTGTCACAAAAAAACTGTCGAAATGGTCTTTGTGCATCAAAGGCCATTTCTATAGTTTTGCAGATGCACTCTGCACCCATAGGTATTATAATACTTAAAATGCTGTTATCTGTAAAATATTCCTATTTTTTCAATAGTATTAAAACTTCTAAAAAAAAAATTAAAATTTGCTACACACATGGAAAAGTCTATTCGCGCAGCTACAAAATTTGCCAGGGTGGAAAAATCACAAGTTCGAAAAACAAGGTCTTAACCAAGGCCAGCATAAAAATAGCACGGCAGACGATCGCGCAAGAACGTCTAGGCAAGACGAGACAATTTGCTGGCCAGCGCAAACATCGGAGCAGTGTTGCCAGACTGGCCAACGAATTATTCTGCCGAGTATGTCAAAAAATCTGCTGAATTCTTCACGACAGTCGTAGTATCAGAAATTTTTGTATTTATCTGTTGCCCCTACTTCGACCTCCAATAGGTATATATCAACATTTTTGTAAAAAAACACTCTTTTTAACATTATTTTTGGTTTGTTATTTTTTTTATATTTTCATTGAATATTATATTTTTTAAATCTATTTGGTAAATACATAGTAATTCCTTATTTATTAAAAATTCTTTAAAAGTCTGCAAATTACGAAATTATTTTGCAACTTTGCAAAAAATACGATTTCAAAAATTTTGCTAAATGCAGAAAAGACTGCTGTTCTGGCAATACTGAATCGGGGTAAATTAATATATTAAAAGTGTTGCCAGGTCAAAAATAAGGAAAGCAGTCTGACATAAAAAAGCGATAGATTTAAAAATATTACGCTAAATATATTATATTGAAAACAATTAATAAATTATTTTATTAGTTAAAAAAGTATACATATTTTCAAACAATGGCCAATAATCTTCACTTTAAACGGATGATAATTAGACATATTATTCTATAATATTACAGCACAGCTACCAGAAATATTGAAAAGAAGAGTACGCGTCCAAAATGTCAAACCTAATCACAGAATGGAGAAGAGAGAGGATTAGCATGCTTATTTTAAAAGCGTAAACTAAATCGAGTGTAATGTTAAGTGGAAGAAATGGTTAGCATAGCGATAAAACGGTAGTTCATCCATCAAAATAGTGGATCAACCGCAAAAACGATATACCTGGCAACATTGCACATTATCAATATTGAAAACATCATTGAGTCGCTGCCAGTGTTGCCAAAACTCACGATTAATCGTGAGATTACACGGTTTTGGGAATTATCTCACGATTTCATGAATCACGTCGCGTTTCTCACGATTTTTTATCGTATGTCAAACATAAGTAACTAAAAATAATTCATAACAAACGTCACAAATTTATTGCATTTACATAAAAATCCTCGTATGATTTTCTACGTTACTACTTTCGCTACTATTACTGCCGCTACTGGAGTCATATTTGCATAAAAAAGATGATTCCAGCAATTCGGATTTTGATTAACTACCTACTACATTTTTTAATACTACATAATAACGCAAGTTTTTTTTTTACTTTTTAAGTTTTTAGAAATGTGTTTGGTTTTTAAATACAGAAAGTAATTATATATTTGTTGTTTATAAGCTTTCATTCTTTTCTTTAAACTACCTAGGTAGTTTGACCCCTTTTAAAGAATTTTTTAAAATATTACGAATCTCAGGATTTTAAGTATCAGAGTCTTACGATTTATCTTAGAACATTTTGGCAACACTGCTCGCTGCATTCCGTTCTGATCTTCCAAGAATTAATATTCCGTATTCGGTTACACTTGGCAGTATATAGTGCGTTTTATATGATCAATCCACCATATTTTCAATATTTCACCTGGAAGTTGGTCGTGAAACTAGGTGTACCCAGTCTAGTTTTTCTTTCTCGGTTGTTGACTCATTCAATGTATTACTTGTAATTTTTCTTATTCTAAATACTTCTTTTGTAAAGTTTATTTTCTTCTGACAAATTGACTATTTACTGTCATTTAAGGCAGCCTGTTATATACATTCATGTCAGTGATGTTATGATTACGTATAAAAGAATGTTGTGTATAAAAATAAAATTAATGTTTTAAAGAAGTATTAACTCACCAAAATGACAGCTGTCTACATCCACAGCCGGTAAAGTTCTCATATACTCCCTACACTCTTTATGTCCAAGCTTCCCATAACATTCACCGTGATGATTTCCTTCAACATTACAGCAGTCTTGACTCTTTAAATTTCCAGTGCTGGCTAGATCATGAAGAACTAGTTCGCTCCAGGCTCCTAAAAGGGCAGTCACCGATTCGTGGGTTCGTGCCGGTATATTCTGGAGGGACAAGGAGACGTCTAGTGGGCTGGGTAGGGCGTGCGTTGTAACAGATTGTCTTGGCTGGGATTTTCCTAAAACACAGTACATTTATTTTAAATGTTTTCAGACCCTTGATGGCATCTTCGGGAAATATTTAAGACGGTGACAACCTTTCGAATGACAAACTTGGTAGGAACCTATTGACCCTTATACAGTGTCACCAGTACAGTCCGCATCATATGGGATTTTTTTTAATAAATAACTTTATTCGAAATTTGACTTTGGCATCAAGTTCTGCTTCGATCGAGATGAAAATTATGTAAAAAAATAGTAGTCACGTGATTCGCATTATGTGTCAAATTTAAATTTTTTCCAAAAAATAATTCAAAAGTGGGGTTATTTCTGAAAATATCGAAAAAAAAGTTATTAAAAAAAGTTTTTTTAATGCAGTTTCTAGCCCTCATGCAAAATTTTAGCTGCATAAGATGGTTTTGATTTTTACCCATATTTTGTAAATTGCACCACTTTTGCAAAATAAGACTCAAAGCAACCTACGTAAAACTTCTTAGTTTTGACAATGCTTTATTTCAGATACATTTTCTTTAAAGTAGCGCCATATTAAATGTGTGTTTTTCTACAAAATCAAAATTTGGTTATTAAAATTTGGTCGCATGTGATGCAACGTTCATTTGTTTTTGGCTTTGTATAAGGTAACTTTATAAAATAAGTATTTTTGAAAACGTAGTTTGTGTCTGAAAGTAAAAAAATAAAATAAATTAAATCGTTGAAAATAGATAAACTAAGTTAAACTAAAATTTATTTTCCACTTAATGAACACTTTACTGATGACACTGTGTTATTTTTTGTCTTAATATTAAGGTGTATTACTTTTGGACACAAACTACGTTTTAAAAAATACTTATTTTATGAAGTTGCCTTATACAGGGTCAAAAACAAATAAACTTTGCATCACATGCGACCAAATTTTAAGAGCCCAATTTTGATTTTGTAGAAAAACACACATTTAATATGGCGCTACTTTAAAGAAAATGTATCTAAAATAAAGCCTTGTTAAAACTGAGAAGTTTTATGTAGGTTGCGTTGAGTCTTATTTTGCAAAAGTGGTGCAATTTACAAAATATAGGTAACAAATCAAAATTATCTTATGCAGCTGAAATTTTGCACGTGGGCTAGAAACTGCATTAAAAAAAAATTTTCTAATAACTTTTTTCGATATTTTCAGAAATAACCCCATTTTTGAATTATTTTTTGGAAAAAATTAAAATTTGACAGATAATGCGAATCACGTGACTACTATTTTTTTTGCTCGATCGAAGCAGAACTTGATGCCAAAGTTAAATTTTGAATAAAGCTATTCATAAAAAGAAATCCCATATGATGCGGACTTTACTGGTGACACTGTAGAAAGAAAAAATATTTTTTAACAAGGCAGGGGCTCACAATAAGCCAGAAGGCCAACCAACAACCAACCAACCAAACAGCATTTTGATCCTGTTATTAGTAGAATTTTAAAGGATATAAGCAATAGGAGCTTTTTGTAAATGTGGATTGCTTTGGAAAATGAAATGATAGGTTAAAAAATGTTATTGGGTGTTCAACCAAAGGTTTTAAAATTGCAAGAAGTTTTATGCCCTTTGCTGGGAATCATCTCGACAACCTCCCGTTTCCGGAACAATGTGTAATGTTTACAAAATGGGAGCGTTCGAGTATATTTGCAGTAACTTTTACTCTCTATTATATTGCGTTTAAATATTATAAACTGATCGTACATCCACCATCAATAATAAAATTGCACTCGACGATACTTCAATAAACGATGCCGTAAGAAAACAAATAGGTATGTCTCGTAATAATCACTTTCTCTCTAGTGTTAGGTATTAATTAAGAAAAAAATTAAGAGCCGGCACGATAATCTTTTAAGATGTTTTTAAATAATTTTGCAGTTTTGTAATGTTTAACAACAAGAATAAATTTATGTGATATTAAGACAACTTTTTTTAATGTCATTTAGGTATATATTCTAATTACGCGAGGATCAATAGTTGGCTTAAGCAGCCGTTCTGTAGTTATCTTATCATATAAAAGGCAGAATATATATGCAAAATGATTATATGTATATATATGCATTTTTGCATAATATATATGTATTGTCAATTTTATAATAAAATACATATTTTTCATGAATTATTATTTGAAGAGCATATTTTTATGTGTTTGGCTTTATCAAAAAATTTAAAACGTTAAAGGTTTAATGTCCAGTTCGGTACTTATTTCAGGGAATTTCCAATCTGAAGATTATAATAATTATATTTATATTTTGGTTATACACAAGGTATTTATTGGGGGTTTCCGGGTTTGCAGTTCTATTGTCAGGGGTTGTTTTTTGTCACTGCGTTAACAAACTGTATTTATATCGATTTGTAATACATACTTCTGTTTTAGTTGGTCAAAAGATATCAGTATTTTCAGTGTGAAACTAGTAATTTCAAATTTGTGTTTAGAATGTCTAAGGTGGCAAAAACGTCTTCGTAGATTAAACATTTTCCAGAGTGAAGAAAGTTACAAAAAATGAAATCTGAGAAACTTCAGCTGAGTGTACCAGACGCATCTCAAATTGTTGGAGAAAATCGAAATCTGAAAAGGAAATTTTTCAAGAAGACTTATGCAAGGCTTAGGTCGCAGCAAACATACCTTTTAAAAAATTGCAAAATCCGCAATTTTTCTTGGTCTGATATTTTACTACCTAAGTTGTAGTATTGTCCGATTTCATCAGTAGATGTTGAAAGAATCTTCATATAGACATTATAGAAGACAATCGTTTTTATTAAGGGTAATAAAACACTCAGTCTGCTCCACTAGTATATTCTAACTTAAATTACTTCGGACATGTTTCGAAAGCAAAGGCTTTCATATTCAGCGAAAATTACATGTTAATAATTGTCCAAAGTTGAAGGAAAATTTCACATTTTTATTCCAATTCTTACGTTGGGTCCAAACTTGATAATATACTAATGGGTAGAAAATTAATTGTATTGTAATTTGAAAAAATTAAAAAATTAACTTTCAAACATTTTTTAGGTTAAGTACATTACTAAGTTAATTTTTTAATTTTTTCAAATTACAATACAATTAATTTTCTACCCATTAGAATATTATCAAGTTTGGGTTTGTTCGGGTTTGTTCGTAAGAATTGGAATAAAAATGTGAAGTTTTCTTTCAACTTTTGCCAATTAATAACATTTAATTTTCGCTGAAGATGAAAGCCTTTGCTTTCGAAACATGTCCGAAGTAATTTAAGTTAGAATATACTAGTGGAGCAGACTGAGTGTTTTATTAACTTTAATAAATATTCACTCCACTGTGAGAAGGACTACTTCCATAAAAAAACAATCGTTTTTAGTTGAAAATTGTGAAAAATATTTAGTAATTAATGGCTTTTATACAATTCTAGGTTAAAAAATTGTTTACATTTATTTTTCTTTGTTTTTTTGCATTTTTTTAGAATAAACATATTTTTTAGAACCCTTTTAGAACCTCATTTTACTATAATAAATTAACAAATATTGTAAACTAGTATGCATATTTGGTAAAAAATGCAAATATTGCTTATTTTAAAAGCAAACAAGGCATATATATGCACATATTTTGGCCCAATTAACAAGCAAATAAATTAAAGTAAATTGTTGCATTTTTAAATACGAGAATTACTTTTTTGACAACATGAAATGGAAAATGCGTAAAATAATTCGAGGGTAATTAAAAGTTACATATATTACTGGAAATTGTATGAATTTCTGTCTCTTTAACCGGGGCATCGATTCGCCATGCGTTTGTCACGTCGGCAACATTGATTAATCTGTTGTCCTTATCGCGGACGTCTAAACATATTGTTCATTCTCTCATACCCACATAAAGAGCCACTGTACTTTCGAGTTGGCCAAAAGGCAAAAGATCCAGCACCGATATAATTTACATATACTTTTGTATTTGCCGTTTTTCTCCCTTATACCTGAATCAAAATTTTTTGTAAATAACTTGATATTTAAATATTTTGTATTAACTAATTTAATTGTTCAGAAGTCATGGTCGCAGATAGCGACATTTTAAAACCAGTTTGTTCAATTTTCTACATTTTTAGTGTTAGAAAAATATATTATTGTCACTAATCATACTTAAAGACTATAAATATCTAGCCGGATCTATGTAAATTATTATCATCATTTAAGACGCGAATTTTAAGCGATTTACAAATAATTTTAAGAATTTGCAACAATTATACGAAACTACGTCCTTACAAAGAATGGAAGATTCGAAATAACAATTTAGCGTTACTCATTATTAAGAATGCATAAGTGATTAAAGATTAAACGAGAGTCTAAGAATTAGTTTATGATTTAATATTTAAAAGTCGAAAAAAGAATTTCCCGATGTTAAATATAAATTCGTCACTTTTCTACAAATTCTACAACATCAAGCAGTAGAAATGTAATACTATGCACTGTACTCACTGTGGTACAATAAAGGAACTAAGAAGGAAGTAGAAACAACATGATCTATTTCGAAAAAATATAACTATTGAGCCTCTGTGGAAGTTCTTTGATCACAACCATACATGCTGGTGGTTTTATATAGGGTAATAATAATAATTAAATTAATTGATTCAGCCGATACTAGGTAGAAATCCATAATCATAGTATTATGGGATACAGTAAAAGAAAGTTGAACTTATAAATTTTCACTATACTAACAAGAAAATTACATGTTTCGCTAACACTGTGGCTTCGTCAGATGACAATTATTTAATAAAAGTTGAAAATAAAAAATAAAAAGGGATGTAATAAAATTAAATTATTGAAGATGTCAATAAAACAGTGAAAGGGGTACAACAGCGGGAAAATCGAACAAAGGGTTTAAAAAAAATAAGGTACACTATGGGTAATTTACAAAATCAAAATAAAAAACAAAAGGTGAATTATCTGTGTCTGTATTTTTAAGTTTTCATAGATTCTAATAAATTAGTTGTAAGTCATTGTTTTCTGTACCTATGTAAGATTTTAAAGGAAGGATCAAAATAATGTTGATTATCAAGTAAACGGTTAGCATAGTTTGACTAGGTTTTGTTTTTTAGTAAACTGTTTAAAGTTCCTGTATTATTTTGTTAAAATGTCAACCCGTTTGGCCAATGTATGTATTAGGACAATCTTTGCATTTTAATTTATAGACGCCTGATATTTTTTTTTTATCGCTTTTAGTTTTATTGTTTTTAATAATTTTACCTAAAGCTAAAGAGTTATTAATTTTGTAACACAAATTTATATCAAGTTTGTTAAGAAAATTGTCACTTACTTTGCTCGGTTGTCCACAAGGAAAGTGACAAGTTTAAATTTGTCAGAGTTTTTGCTTCTAGGAAAAACTAAGTCAATGGCCTTTTTGTAAGTTTCCTTTTTTAGGATTTGGTCTATTAAATTTGAGTTATATCCGTTCTTAACTGCAATTTGTTTTATAATGTTTTCAACTTAAAATGTTAATACACGTGTCCAAGCATTTTTTCAAAAAAAAATCTATAATGGATTTACTGAACTTATTCCAAGAAATTGTGGAGTCTTCGTACTTTTACAGGTAGTATCGACACAGTTACACTTATTTGATTAAATTTCTTTTGCGGCGCCTTTCAAATGTTTTTAACCCTCCCAGGTAAACCCCTTCCAACACTACTTAAAAAAAAACCACATTTGATGATAAAAAATGAGGTTTTTCCTAAAGAAACTGACATCTAAAAACCTTCAGAATGGCAACACTTGTGCGTTCATAAGAAGTTGCAACGTTATTAAAGTAAATACATCTCCAGAAAAATATTATCACAAAATAAATAGGTATCTTTCTATGAAAAATACTCCTAACAAACATCCTGTTATAGGTAAACTCCCTACCAGCATTAATGAAACAAAACGCTCGGTATTTTATGGGTGACTTTTTTTTAGTTTGAAACTTAAATTATTCTTGTGTAGTTTTTAATTCTGGAAATTGTTCAGGGACCGATGTTCAAGATGAATTATTATGTCATATCCTTGTTGGAATTACCACAATCAAAACAAGCACTTATAATTTTACGATGAATACTACTACGAGTCAATGAGTGTGTAGTAGTTTAGGAAAAAATGTAGATGCTGCTTCTTCAATATCGATGTACTATCACAACCATAAAAATGTTATACAGACGCAGAACCAGGACTTTCTTCAAGATGGAGCAGGGGGGGGGGGGGGCACAAAAAGGTGATTAAGAAATTAAGGTTGGCTCCTTACATTTTTTGGGGGGATGTTAGAGGGGTCTTCAAAAAAAGGTGAGTTTCGCCACTAAAAAAATTAAAATTCGTTTACAAACGCTACGGGCGGAATTGACACATACCCCAAAAAAATATCGTCGCTGAATAAACGGCGCTGATGAACGTTGCTACCTTTTTAACCTCACACATATGATTTATTGTTTTATTCGCTATTGTGGATTGTGGGTGTTTAATGTTTATGGATTTCTTGTTTTTGATAAGTTTAGTAAATTGTGTTTGTGCCTTTAGTGACTCGGATACAATGACTAGTAAAGACCATTGTATGATTTAATGATGCTCAAATATAGGTAAAATACCGGGCATTTCGTATTTTCAGTAAGTATGAAGTAGTGCTAGTTCTTGATATGTAATTTTATTTTATGATCAATTTAAACACATCTAACTATGCCTAGACCCGGTTTATCCCATTCGTTCAACGATAATTTTGCAGTGCGCATGCCTATTCATGTATGGTTTTGTTTACACGCGCAAGGCCATAAATCTGCCACATTCGTGATCATTGTTGGCTTATCTAAAGATAAATGTCTATGATTTGAAGACATTTATTAACCACGGAGGGCAATAAAAGGGTTTATTTTGGGGCAGTTTGTTTTAAACATGGCCTTTTAAAAAAGCATAGTAATTTACGATAATATATACAGTGTGACCAGAACCTAAAGTCGGCATCATAAAGTATTTTTTTTATTAACAGCTTTATTCGAAATTTGACTTTAGCATCAAGTTCTGCTTCAATCGAGATAAAAATTAAGCAAAAAATAGTAGTCACGTGATTCGCATTATCTGTCTTTTTTGTCTTAATATTAAGGTGTATTACTTTCAGACACAAACTACGTTTTCAAAAATACTTATTTTATAAAGTTACCTTATACAGGGTCAAAAACAAATAAATTTTGCATCACATGCGACTAAATTTTAATAGCCCAATTTTGATTTAGTAGAAAAACGCACATTTAATAAGGCGCTACTTTAAAGAAAATGTATCTGAAATAAAGCATTGTCAAAACTAAGAAGTTTTATGTAGGTTGCGTTGAGACTTATTTTGCAAAAGTGGTGCAATCTACAAAATATAGGTAAAAAATCAAAATTATCTTATGCAGCTGAAATTTGGCATGTGGGCTAAAAACTGCATTTAAAAAAACTTTTTCCAATAACTTTTTTCGATATTATTTTTTGGAAAAAATTAAAATTTTACTGATAATGCGAATCACGTGACTTCTATTTTTTGCTTAATTTTTATCTCGATTGAAGCAGAACTTGATCTGGCGCTACATTAAAGAAAATGTATCTGAAATAAAGCATTGCCAAAACTAAAAAGTTTTATGTAGATTGCGTTGAGTCTTATTTTGCATAAGTGGTGCAATTTACAAAATATGGGTAAAAAATCAAAATTATCTTATGCAGCTGAAATTTTGCATGTGGGCTAGAAACTGCATTTAAAAAAACTTTTTCCAATAATTTTTTTCGATATTTTCAGAAGTAACCCCACTGAATTATTTTTGAAAAAAGTTTAAATTTGACAGATACTGCGAATCACGTGACTACTATTTTTTTACTTAATTTTTATTTCGATCGAAGCAGAACTTGATGCCAAAGTCAAATTTCGAATAAAGCTATTAATAAAAAAAAATCCCATATCATGCGGACTTTACTGGTCACACTGTACATAAGTGACATTACTTTAGCCGCTGATGATACATAACATGTACAATGTACATATGACGTTATAACATTAATAAGCTTTATTACTCATTTGCAAAACCAGCAATGAATGGCTTTAACCTCGGGCCTATTAACTGTGAAATATAAAAAGTTTCTTAGAAAAAAAATGTGTGATTGATCATCTGCAATGCTTAGGTTTCATGTTAATTGTGAATTTGAGCAAGGTAAAGTCAAAGACCGATAATAATTATTGTGTATTCTGACTAGCAGTGGCGTATTTAGGGGGGGGGTCCGAGGGGTCTGGACCCCCCCCCCCCGTGGGCACAACATAAAAAAAAACTCAGAACAGATCAGATGCCTTGTTGCATTTAATTTCTAATTTAAGTGAGTAAAATAATATATACATGGTGATTGATAATTCGATTAATTCCTCGCAGGAGGTAATTTGTTGAAAATGCTTGGTTTTCGAGTTATTTCAATTTTTTTCTTGTTTTTTACCTGCGTGTCTAATTTATTTAATTTAAAAAAATTAAAATGATGTTCACTTAGTTTTGTAATTTTTTTGCAAACTAGAACTATTAGCAATACTTTGTTTTTACAAATAATTAAGTAACTGTGTCACAGATAACAAAAAAAAATGGCAAAAATAACTTGAAAACCAATCATTTTCGGAATCGGTCATATTATGTAGAAATATATATTTTTAAACATAAATATTTAAAAAAATATATACTCCCATTATTGCGTTTATATTTAAAAATTTCTTAATTTCTTCCTTTTTTGGGTTCAGCTATCAAAACATAGAAATTATAAATTTTGATAGTTCAAAATAGGGCGTGGCACCGAAAAATTTTTCGCTTTTTTAATGAAAGAAAGAAAGAAAGAAAGAAAGAAAGAAAGATAACACGAAAGGTATAGACCCCCCCCCCCGTGGCAATATTCTAAATACGCCACTGCTGACTAGGTATTTAATAAAGCAAATTATTATAACAAGTAAAACGAAATTATACAGTGTGGTTGTTTAAGTGTGCAACATATGGGAATTCTTTTTATTATCGATTTCTCAGAAAATTTTATTCCTGATAAAAGTTGGTGCATGTTTGATAATCATATTAGGTGCACTTGGAATTGTTGCAAGTCAAACGGCGTACAGGGTAGGCCAAAAAATATAAAACTTGTTCAAGAATAAAGTTTTTTAATAAACGTTTAAAATAAAAATTTTGCACTTTAAATCATAGTTTTTTAATTAGCATATTATCATTACTAATGTTTTATCTTGTTAAGAAGAATTTTTAGGATATTTTAAAGTTGTGTTTAATATCGTTGCAACAAACATGAAGATGGTGATTCCTTAATAAATTAAAAATTCAAGTAAATTTTACAAATATGCATGAATTTGAACAAAGATATGTGAAATTAATTTAATTTTGAATAATTTATGAAGGTCTTTTTGCTGAATATAAAAATATTTTTTTTTTGGGAAATTAGTAATGTTTTTTAAAAAAATATATTTTTTTTATTTTAGGAGGTTATGTTTTGGAATCTATGCATATCTTTTAATTCTAAACAACTTTTCTTAATAACATTTTGCTGAATTTTCTGAAATAGGGGTACTTTATGCTTGTACAAATTTTATATTTTTTGGCCTACACTGTACGCCGTTGACTTGCAACCATTCCAAGTGCACCTAATATGATTATCGAACATGCACCAACTTTTATTAACGATAAAATTTTCCGAGAAATCGGTAATAAAAAAATCCCATATGTTGCACACTTAAACAACCACACTGTATAAGTTTACTACTACTACTACTGAGCTTATAAACAAAAAAAAAATTAATATTATAAGACGAACATACACGAAGTTGAAAATGCTATTCGGAGCAACAGCAACAATTCCCGTATATATTTATGGCGAAAATTGTTTATGCTTGCACGATTTGCCAGTTTTTAATATAATCACAAATCTCTCATACATTGTCACCAGTAAAGTCCGCATCATATGGAATTTTTTTTTAATAGCTTTATTCAAAATTTGACTTTGGGATCAAGTTCTGCTTCAAACGAGATGAAAATTAAGTAAGAAAATAGTAGTCACGTGATTAGCATTAGGTATCTGTCAAATTTTAATTTTTTCCAAAAATAATTCAAAAGTAGGGTTATTTCTGAAAATATCGAAAAAAATATTAGAAAAAGTTTTCTTAAATGCAGTTTCTAGCCCACATGCAAAATTTCAGCTGCATAAGATAATTTTGATTTTTTACCCATATTTTGTAAATTGCACCACTTTTGCAAAATAAGACTCAATGCAACCTACAATAAACTTCTTATTTTTGACAATGCTTTATTTCAGATACATTTTCTTTAAAGTAGCGCCATATTAAATGTGTGTTTTTCTACAAAATCAAAATTGGGCTATTAAAATTTGGTCTCATGTCATGCAAAGTTTATTTGTTTTTGACCCTGTATAAGGTAACTTCATAAAATAAGTATTTTTGAAAACGTAGTTTGTGTTTGAAAGTAATACACCTTAATATTAAGACAAAAAAGAACACAGTGTCTTCAGTAAAGTGTTTTTAAGTGGAAAATAAATTTTAGTTTAACAACGTAAAGTTTGTCTATTTTCAACAATTTAATTTAAAACCCCTATATTATAATTTATTATAAAGCTATGTCATAATAACGTTAACGTGTATTACTTTCAGGCACAAACTACGTTTTCAAAAATACTTATTTTATGAAGTTACCTTATACAGGGTCCAAAACAAATAAACTTTGCATCACATGCGACCAAATTTTAATAGCCCAATTTTGATTTTGTAGAAAAACACACATTTAATATGGCGCTACATTAAAGAAAATGTATCTGAAATAAAGCCTTGTCAAAACTGAGAAGTTTTATGTAGGTTGCGTTGAGTCTTATTTTACAAAAGTGGAGCAATTTACAAAATATTGGTAAAAAATCAAAATTATCTTCTGCAGCTGAAATTTTGCATGTGGACTAGAAACTGCATTTAAAAACACTTTTTCTTATAAATTTTTTCGATATTTTCAGAAATAACCCCACTTTTGAATTATTTTTTGGAAAAAATTAAAATTTGACAGATAATGCGAATCACGTGACTACTATTTTTTTGCTTAATTTTCATCTGATGCCAAAGTCAAATTTTGAATAAAGCTATTAATAAAAAAACAATCCCATATGATGCGGACTTTACTGGTGACACTGTATAGGGTGACTTTTTGAAAACTGAAAATGGCTATATTTTCTACACTAAAGATATCAAAAAGCCAAAAATACCATTTCTACAAAAAAGCGGGGGTATAAAAATGAGGTATGTTGTGGACCACCCTTATCCACCTATGAAGCCCTACTCTCATCCACTTTAAAAACGCAAATAGCACTACCCCACTTGTGATACCTGGACAGCTTATTAAAAATGTTTTCGGTGATACCAAAATTAATGAGATTTAAGTACAGTTAACGTTTGACGACATATAAATTCGTACACTCCACCCAAACATAACTCAATTACAACAAAATTGGGTAAAACGGGTTTCTCACCTTGCTCCTTATACCTGGATAGAACACCGGCTATAAACATAGCTGTAAATTGATGTATGTACGATTTTTTACCATAAGTAATAATGGTTATTTCTAAATATGTTTGTGTTTAAATTACAGCCGCAATTATAAAATAATACCAGGAAAACTACAAAAGTATAAAGCCAAAAAGGGTAAATTTATTAACAAACAGCAAACAAAATACTAATATTTAATTGCTGCGCCATTGGAATCTAACACTAATCGTAATCTTCTTGGCATTGACAAAATAATACTTCTGGTGTAATCCGGAGTTAGTCCTTCCCAAAGTTCTTCTAATTTTATCAAATAACTCTATTTCATTCTGTGGTTTAAAATTTATTATGAACATTTTTTTACCATCAATCCCCAAACATATTCAACTGGATTTAAATCAGGACTTCTTGAGCACAAGGCAGACATGGTTTTGTCTATACCAGTATCCTATATTTCTTGTAGTATTCACAGGGCAGTTATCCTACTGAAATATAAAGTTATTTCGTTCAAAAACTATCGCGTCAGAAGGAAGAAAAACATTTTCCAAAATCTGAAGATATATATTACTGTTATGTAGTGTTCCACCAATATTCCAGCATACACCTGCACCGTAAACACTTTTATCCATTCCCACACATTACTGAAGAAACGTCCACTGGTTTGCTTTTTTTGAGTATACTTCTCATCATATCGGGAATTTGGCGGGCTATATACTTGAATCCTTCCATTATATGTAGATTGGAAAGTTTTATCATCGGAAAAGATAACATTTTGCAAAAAAAAATCATTTTCTGGTAAATATTGCATAGCAAACCCAATTCTTTGTTGCTTATCACTATTTTTTTAAAACGGTTTGGATGCAGCTGCTCGATTTCTTAATTCGGAACATTGTCTTACTCGGCGTTACGCAGTTCTAGATGAAGCAGGGAATACTGTTATGTGCATAGCGGATACTGCAGTTTCAAATGGATTTTGCTTTAAATACCTACTCCACCAAATTTTGGTCTTCTTCATTTGATGATTTTCTATTATTTAAACCAGACCCAACAGACCTTTCAAGTGTTTGATGATAGCCCAATTTATTTACAATTCCTTGAACAGTACTTCTAGGTACTCTAAAATGATCAGCCATTTTTCCATAAGACCACCCTATATGTCTACTAAACATATTATTCTTGCCTTTTCAATAATACTTAAATGAGGCGTTTTTAAATCAAATAAGATAATGACAATACTTTGACAGATATCATGATAACAATTAACACGTTACAAAGGTAATAAAGGTAAAAACGGTGTAACCGCTCATACATCCGCCGAAACTATTAACTACTTACGCAATTTTTTCGACGACAGATTGATCAGTTTTCGATCAGACATTGAATTCCCACCTAGATTACCTTGTTTAACGGTTATGGATTACCTCGTTTTTCCTCATTTAAAGAACACTATTTTTAAAACGCCAGTTGCAAATTTAGAACAATAATTACAAGAAAGGATTATCCAAGAATCTGGTAACGTTTCTCCAGAGATGCTGGTCAACACTTTCGAAAATATGAAGAGACGTGTGAATTTATGCTTGGAGTATGGCGGTGGCCAATTTCAGCAATTTATTTGATTATTTTCCTTTTTCTTTCTGTATATTCTTACTTTGGTAATTTTGTAAGCAACAAAAATGAATTTGTATTTGTCTACTTATTTTATTACTCACTCATTAGTTTGGCATATCATGTCATAATATGAATTTGACGAAATTTTAACCTAGATTTGGTTAGATATATCGTCCTCATATCATTGTGATCTAAACCAAGCCCTACGTTTTTTCATCCAAGCCCTCTTTGATGCAAATAATTTTTGCTCGCACGGCACAACTTCGCGATTGAATTCTTCTATTATAGACGGTAATGTTTGTAAAATTATTTGGAATATCTACATTTTAGTTTAAACAAAAATAAAGAAAAATACATGTAATTTATATTCGTCTTTTCAATTTTAAAGATGCTCTGTCATTTGTGAGTTTCGAAAAAATTACCTGTTTATAATAAAATTAAATAGCATGGCTTCACAATCTTGATATCAATTAAAGCATCAGCTGATATTTAAAATATTTAATTGGTGGTATTGTAAACGTTTAAGATAGTATTTGACTCGCGTATAATGAACTATAATATACTCTGATCTGTGATGATTACCTAATCATCCTCGTTTATTATAGCTCGTTGTATAATATACTAATAGTATATTAACGTACACGTTTTATAAAGCATCATTTTCTAGCACGCGTCCATGATAAAAAACGAGCCGCTTGCGGCGAGTTTTATAACGGGACAAGTGCTTAAAACTGCTTTATATAACACGTACGTTATACTATTTTTTCTAATTTGTAGTTTTTTAAATAAAAAACACATATTTAAAAAGAAAATAAATCCTTCAAATGTTGTAAATTTTTATGTCTAAATTTTATGTTGGTAATACTATTTTTTATCATAGTGGTCTCTGGATAACAAAAATTATTTTGCGAACTCTCATTTTTGATTTATTGACCCATTTTCACCACGAAATTCTAAAGTTATTTTAGCGATATGAGATTTGAAATTGGACGAAATACGTTGTGTGATCCTTGTACATTCGGAAATTCGGGCGATTTTGCTACTTTTTTTCGAATTTCAAAAGACGTGATTTTACGTCACGGCATTGCAATTTAGTATAGGGAAGATGGAAAATTCAAATAAAGTTGAAGTTAAAATCGACATTGGAAGGTTAGTAGATTGAATTTTGGATATAATTTGGCAGAAAATGATAGCTTGAAGCATCTACAAAAGATTGATTTATAGATTTATGTAACCAACATACATGACTGTTATCCACACAGAATAAAAAAGTAGGTTATCAAGCTATTTTTCCTTTGCGAAAAATGGGTTTTCTCGTAAATCACAAAGGCCGCGCAAGTCAATAAAATAAAACATTTAAATGTTACCAACATCAAATAAAGAAAAACGCGTATCGAAATAGCTTCATTACGATACGCAAATGCGTATCGTAATAGACTTGTTATGATACCAAATTAGAAAAAATACTTTAAAACCCGATGCATAAGAGTCAATAAATTCCTATAATTATTGACAATGTTAATGGAAATATACTCACCATCAGCATAACTTGGAGGTAGCAACCTCAAAAACGGGGCTCCCCGATTACCCCACTTAGGATGCCTCACGTTGTTACATTCTCCAGTTGGTGTCCTGTATTTGCTAGGGGGGCAGGTCGCGGCTTCCTCCACTGCACATTTTTGAGGTACTAATTTTAAAGGTGATATCAGACTCTCAGAGACACTTTCTCTTTCTAATTTTAACGCTTTTCTGACTATTGGTTTTAGATCTTCCGGTAAGGCTTTGGTGTATGAGGTTATGTTGAAGTCGTACGGATTTAATGTTGATTGAGTAACCATTAGATTTGGTAGCAGCCATAGTGTCCATATTATTGCAAATCTGAAACAAATTATACGGTAAGTATACCCTTTATTCAGTATGTGTAAACTAAGACCTTTTGAGATTTAAGGAGGTAAGTGAAATAGAATACGTGTGTGTCATTGTCTACACCTAAAACTTTCCTTCAAGAAATGCAATGCCCATTGATAAGTAACATTCCTTGCAAAACGCCCTCAATGGATTTAAGAAAATTAAATTTTAAATTTAAAGGTTAAATAATTACGAACTTTTTATTAATTATTATTATTAAATTTTATTGTAAAATTAAGCATAATGAATTTTCAGGGCCGTTTCTGGCCTGTTGGCCGCCCTTGTGCGACATATGAACTGGCTGCCCTTTAAATCAAATCAGTTACTATTTTACAATTATCTACCTGAAATTATGGCGCAAAGCAATTGTCAGAAAAATAAATTTTTCTTTTATTCATACTTACCTACAGAGGGGCTCAGCAATTTGGCTTTCAATGGCGATAAGGGCCAAGCCACTAATCCTTTCTTGGGACATAATTGACCGCAAGTATTTTTTAATTAATTTTAACTTTGAAAAACTACGTTCGATAGATGCAACAGTAACAGAGTAATAAAAATTCTCAGCGCAACACAAAGATTTGGAAATGATGAGATTAAATATTTTTCAGCTATGAATTTTAGCGTATCTACAATTATTATTTTGTACGTTTTATTGGAAAAATTTCTCGGAACGACAAAATTTCCTGGTCGAGCTCTGAGAGATCAATATCTTTGTTTGTGGGACTTCCTTGCTATTGAAGCGCTATATCGAGATCTTTGCAGGATTTTAACAATTTCTCGTCATTTATGGCATTAGCTTCATAGAAGTTCGACAAAAACCCAAAAGTTTCATTACACTTATTAAGTGAAACGAATCTCTCCTTAATTGATTCTATCGCAATATCCAAAGAACAAGTAACCGGTGCCCATAAAGGGTTTCCTCCCTGGCAAAAAAAAAATATATATCCAAAATCGAAAAATAAAAATTCACATTGAAACTCTGTTTGGCCTCGACGATGGGGTCATCTTTTAATTCGTAATCAAAATGTCTGGGTACTTTTTTTCGGCGTCGGAAAAGTTATTTGTAACAGCATTTGAAACCGGACATCGGCGGCAAATTTAAATAGGTTGCGTTCTTTTGCCCTGTGAGTATTTGTGCCCCCACCTACCCTACTACCAAATTAATAAGACCTATAGTTAAATTCACATAAAGTTTTAATGCCAAATGTCAAGACATGTCACTGTCTAGTTACTTTAGATTGCACCAACTTACTAAATTTCTTATACAGCTGAGATTGGTCAGTGTTTTTTCTTTTTCTTTTCTGGAATTGTTCGGCCAACTCTTTTTATTTCCATCTCTTTTTAATCGTATGAAATAATACAAGATAGACATACTTTGTGTGCAGTACAATTATACTAATTAAATTTAGCCATTAGAAATTTATATTTTATGAGTTGCTGCAGTATTTGACAAGTATGACAGAACTGAAATGTCACGGCATTAAAAGTTTATGTGAATTCAACTATACCTACATAATTATTCAAATAATATCAATTAGTTTTAATTTTTTGAGTAAACCTAAGACAAAATGTAATTGACGTGGGTTGCAGGGCGGCCACCTCCGTTGAGAATTCTTTTTATTTTTCCGATACTTATCTATCTAAAAAGAAATCTCTAATTAACACAAAGGGCGGCTGCCTCATTCTTAACAGCTACTGCATAATTTTTTTTTGAAAACTGAATTTACCATTCTTATTTGACCCTTCATATTTATGAAATCTCCTAGAATTTTTTTTTACGTCTAACATTTTTTTCTGTGAAACTGCAGGCGGCTTTCGCGGCCCTATAACTTTGGCCGCCCTTGTGCGGGGGCACTCCCAGCACACCACTCAGAAACGGCCCTGTGAATTTTAAATCGTTTTATAATTTTCAAGAAACAACAGCTGTGTAAGACTTTTTGTCAAATCCTGTTTGTCTAGACCAAAATGAATTAATGTGTACTAACAATCCATCACCAATCTACACAAGAATAAATTGTTGTTACCAGTCTCTGAATTGGAATCGTAAAAATATGTTTTAGGTTCTTTAAAATCAATTAGTGTTATTATCATACTTTATTAAAATAAGGGGCAAATCGTAATCGTTACATGTCACTAAGCATGACGTAACAATATATCGTTGTTTTATCAAATATCAAATTTACTGGGTTTGATGGAATTATAAATCTTCAATTCAATATGATTAATGTGATCAAATGTTGAACGATACGGGTCTGTGGAGTTATTAATAAATAGCGAGTGTAGATATTGATTAAGAATTTCTAAGTGAGTAAATAAACCTCCCGACTTATAACCTCAACTAGTTTCGGGATTCCACAAATGGGATAGTGAATCGTTTAAAATTGCTTATATTTGCCGATGACTTTAAGATGTTTATAAAGGTAGGGGAAGGTTGCCCATATTAGACCAATTTCCAGATTTCTTATCATAGATCCTAATAATAACGCAAAATCGATCTAGAAGCTATACCTTAGTATACTTTAGTATGTTGTTCAACTGCAGGATTTTTTGCAGAATTTTATTTCAAAGTATCTATGATAAACCAGGCTATAAAAAAAACCTCTGCAAGTGGTTCAATATAGGAAACCGGTTGCCCAAATTGCACCTGGGGGTTCCAAAATTGGACCACATGATTTAAATTGGAAGCTTGGGTGTTAAACTCGGTGTTAAATAAATAAATAAAAAATAAAATTGTTGGTATAGGAAGTTTTATACTAATATTTCAAAAAAAGATCAAATTTACAATCAAAATTTCGGTAGAAGACATCCTAATGCAAAAAAAGTACCTATTAGTTTCCTATATTGGACCAGTCATAATTTCATTTTTTAACTCAAAAAAAAAGATTTTAGCAATATTAAAATGCAGGTAGTTCATGAGGAAAAATTGGACCGGTTCAATTTTGGCAATCACCCAGTGGTCCAATTTAAGCAATTACCACGTGTTTTACAAAACCACCCAGGAAAGAAACAAGAAAAAACAAATATGGCATGGTAATAGGAGAAATAGAAAGAGAAAAACTTACTTGAAAGCTTCCATAAAAAAGATATTGCTTAGAGTTTTATGGTTCTAAGGTAAATTCTTAGGAAAATCCTAATAATATTACATTAAAATTGTGTAAATTACGTTTTGCTCTGTACACGCCAAGCACTAACGGGCAACTAGTTGAGTTTGTTGCCGATCAAAGGTTCTAGGTGGA
Organism: Polydrusus pterygomalis; assembly: GCA_963969555.1. Lineage (NCBI taxonomy): Eukaryota > Metazoa > Arthropoda > Insecta > Coleoptera > Curculionidae > Polydrusus > Polydrusus pterygomalis. The sequence goes on along the minus strand of OZ018381.1, from coordinate 40,358,515 downwards.
AGTATGTTACAGTGTTGCCAGATGATATGACACTTGTTTAGTTTCGGAGAAATGTACTGTGGTCCAATTTAGATGGCGGTTCAATATAGGCAACCTTCCCCTAATTACTGAGAAAGCAAATTCAAATGCAAATTAAATATATTCTACGAAGCATTATACATTATGATTTGAGATTCGTCATATAAAATTATAAAATTAACTAACTTAGTTTACCTTTAATTTCAGACTACTAGCATTAAATGTAAGAGAAAAATTTAGAAGGACCTTTTACGCAAATATGACATCGATTAGGCACTCAAAAAGTCTCTTAGTGTGTAAAATGCATTTTTTATAAGAAAGTCCTTAAGTTTTCTTCCAAATATACCTCTTGTTATGGATTGTTTAATTGCTTCTGGTAGTTTATTAAAAAATTTGATGCAGGCATAGCGGGGAGATACCTATTTCATATCGTGTTGAAGTGTGTCTAGGGACTATAAGGTCGTTTGCGTTTCTTGTAGGATAGTTGTGATTGTTTCTGTTTTCTTGGAATTCGTTCTTGTTCTTGTATACATATGTGGAGACCTTAAGGATGTATATTAAAGTGACTGTGAGGATTGAATATTTCTCTGCATGTTTGTGTTGATTTCAATCCAAAAATTAGCCTTATTATTAAACGTTAGGGTATCTTTAATTAAATTTCTCTATCACAAAGTTGCAAAGTTGTAAGAACTTTCGCCCGCGCCGTAACATTGAACGAAATAAACCCTTTTTTCTAAGGTCAGCATTTTAAAAACACATTAAATTCTATTTCACAACTTCAAATTTGCCCCATACGTAAAGCAAAGTAATAAAAGGGTAAAAAGATTCCTTGTTTTTACAAAAGATGGTAGATGCATTTAAAATTTTAAAATAAGATACACACCACCCATTATGAAAATAGAGTCTAATAAAATTTTATATTAATATTTTTATTGAGCAGCAAAATTTCCATTTACCTCTAAAAATTAAAAAAATTTAAAAAATCGAAGATTTATTTTAAATCTTGGATTTAAATTACAAACATTATTCTAAATAAGTTTTCTAATTGGCATTTTGTCCAAAAATGAAAATTAAAGGTAGTTTACTTTTGGAGAAAAATCATGTTTTTGAAGTTTTTGCGAACCCTGTACAAAATAATCAAAATTTTCTCTTCGTAAATTGCATTTTTTTTACAAGCGAAACTTTTTATCAAGAATGACTTTTTCCCGAAAAATAAAATTTTTCATTTATTTGTGCTATTGTAAACCCTATCCGCGGACAGCCTGTATAAGTAAATAAATAAACAACAAATAGTCATATGGTCGTGAAAAAATTTGTTTATCCATTGAAACACCTTGTATACTAAGTAAACAATCCAATGAAAACTATCATAAATCGAAAGTTACATAGTAAATCGTTGCATCATGGATCTTAGATGACCTCTAATGGGACGTGCTGAAGACACACATACGTCTGCATTTAGCACACTTAACACATAAGAAAATTTTCATTCAGTAGCCGACGCCGACGATAAGTTCTATTACACAATGCATGTAACATTGTTATTCTGTTTCCCAACATAAATTATTACTTTTGTGTTTTCTTTCTTGCAATCTTTCTTTATCGGGATATTATTTTAGGTATGACGCTATCTTTTCATCTTTTTCTCTGAATTGAAATCACAGACGCATTGGGTAATTGACTTGGTTGCATGGGTACAGTTTGTTATTAAGTGGGTACTCACAACATAAACATATTTAAGTGTATTCACCATTTCATTTTGTTATCAATAAAGGGCGGATTATATGCACTTAAATTCAGCCAAATATGCGCATATAAATGTATTGTTTGCCTTTAAAATATGCTGTTATTGTTTTACTAAATATGCCTACTGGTATGCAATATTTCTTAATTTATTTATTTTTTTTTAAATGCAAATAAAAGTAAACATTTTTTTAACCTAAAATTGTATAAAAGGGTTTTATTACTAAATATTTTTCAAAATTTTCAACTAAAAAAGTTGTCTTCTATTATTAAAAATATGTTTATACAAAGAGAAGCTTCTTTTAACATCTACTGATGTAATCGGACAATACTGCAACTTGGGTAGCAAAATATAAGGCCAAGATACAACTTCGTTGGATGGTTTACCCTCATAAATGCTTTTTACTGCAGTTAAGTATTTAAGTCCTTCATTATTTTTTACAGTTACATCGAATTTGTTCCTTACTTGACCTCCTACTTTACGGGGAATGTTGTTACATTTAGCGGAAAAAGTTTCAACAATACTAATTTTGAGTCTCTTAAACTTAAATGTCTACTCTCCAACGAGGATATTATGTCCGGTATAAAACTGGAATTAACCTTAATAAAAACAATATCTTTAGGTACACTTGCACTTTTTAACAACTCTTTACTTTGCCCAACACACTGCGAATCGTCATCTAAATCCAAAATTAGTTCTTTAATGGCTTCGAAATGCTCTGCGGCCTTAATCCATGTTCCCCACCGAATAAATACAGGTTTTGGAGGTAAACAAACGCCTGGTAATCTCCCCTTATACAACTTCACTCTTAGAGGTGCTTTTAGAAACACTTTTTTATATTTGAAATTAATTTATTTTAAACCTCAGTACCCCACTAAGCGCTTTCCTGTATGTAATTTTCATTACCTCTGTGATAATTACTACCAATTTTATCCCACCAATGTCTTTTTGACAAAAACCTAAAAATGTTTTAAAAAAATTTAAATAATCTTTGACAATTTCTTTTTAGAAAGGTTTTTCTTCTTCCCCAGATTATTAGTTGGTTTAAAACATATTTACTGACTTCTCACATACTGAGTATGATTTAACTTTCATTAGTTTCTTCATATTATGGCTCTTTTACACATCATTTTTTAATTCTATGAAAGCTCCAAGGTCCTTCACCATTTTCTGTTCTGCTAAAACCATCAGCTTTATTTAAATACATTTTCTGTCTCCTGATGATGAACGTTTCTACGTTCGAAACATGTAGAGACCCTTAAGAATTCTATTCTATTAAATTTAGTGGAGGAAGACTTTTAGATTTTTCTTTCTTTCCCATACTTTCAACTCCACTTTAAGCATGGACTATTTCTTCAAATTAATTTATTTTAATTTAAATACAGTTTGTTAAGCTGGTAATAATAACACATTATTAAGTGACAATAAACAACCCCTAACAATATACCTGCAAACCCCGGAAACCCCCTTACCTTGTGTAGGTATAACCAAAATGTTAATAATTATTATGATCTTCATATTGGAAAATCCCTGAAATAAGTACCGAACTGGACATTAAACCTATAACGTTTTAAATTTCTTGATAAAGCAGAAAATATAAAAATATGCTCTTAAAATAATAATTTATGAAAAATATGCATTTTATTGTAAAATTGATAAAACTGCAAAAATGCATATATATGCATTTTGCATATATTCCGCCCTTTACTTATAAATTTTTCGTTTTCTTCAAAAAGTGGCCAATGAGTAGCAATTATCTACAGTTTCAAGTTAAAAAAAAATTGATAAATTAGTAAAAGCAAAAAACAAAATTTGGTTAAATTTGCCCATATTTTTTCTTCTGATGCCCTCTTAATAATTTACTTCTTACTTAGTTACTCGATCTACACAGGTTTTAATAAAAAGATCTACACAGGTTTTAATAAAAATGGCACTGTTTTTATTTCGTAATCGGGTAAAAAAGAAAAATAACTCTTTCTTACTGTTATTAAAAGAAAATATTAGTTTGAGAAATCACTATATGATTGAGAATTGACTTGGGTTAGTTTTGCGTAAATTGAAGTGTTTTTGTGGATGTTATTTGCTCAAACCAAGCGATACAACGCGCAACGGATTGGCAAACTCGATGTTTCACTTATTATTTTAAAAATATTATGTTGGTTCATGGTACTCAATAAATTACAAAGCGGGTTATTTAAAAGTTAATAAACTCTTTACAAATCACTAATAAATTGCATTTATAATAATGATAATGTGTAATATGTAGTGACATAATAATACAAAACCATTTTAAATCTATTCAATAATTTTTAACCATTTATATTGCACTTAACCACAAATAATTTGTTTTAATCTTTTAAGTCGTGATTGAAGAATTTTAAAATCTTTTTCCTCGCGAGGTTGCCCAACTTTGACATTTTCGAAAATATATATTAAATGTTATTCTTTTGTTAAATGTAATTGCGTAATTGTTATTTGGACAAGTAAAAATTATTTTCGGAGGCGGTTTTAAAAATTGAAATGTCAGAGCACAAGTCAGGGTCAATGGAGTCGTAGTGATTTCAGTAAATTAACGACCATGAAATGATGAAGAAACGGATTACTTTTTTAGAAAAAACAGGCTGGATCATAAAAATGTTAGTGAATCTATTTAAAATTTTTTTAATGAAACATAATATAGTTAATTCTAGACATTTTTCATTAATTCATGCCCTATACCTATCTTCCACAGTGTACGAAACACTTTAACGCTGGTATTCAAGTGTAAACTAAATTATAATTCTAAGGCTACTGTCTTAAATACCATCCATGTGCAATAAAGCTTGATGACTACGTGTTTATTGGAGTGTGAAGTTTGAGCTGTTGGTTTTGGACAAGAAGAGGCTTCCAGATATTCGGGATATAGTCGGATCTGGTCTTATCGTGCGGGTCATACGATTCAACAAAGACATACTCTCAGTTTTTGTTTTCTTTACTTGCGTTTAATTTTACCCTCTAAATAAAATACGTAAGATAAATGAGACAGAAAAAAAAAGGATATGTATTTACTTTCCAGCGATTCTAAAAAAGCCAATAATAGCACCAGCTACGTTTTATTTTAAATATGCCAGTTTTGTGACTTTGACAGTTTGTGACAAAATGAAACAATTTTCTGGGTTTTTGCATCCCCAATCAAAAAAAATGGTACTTAATCTGATAAACTATTTCGAAAATGAAAGAAAAAGTGGAAATTCGCCAACCAATATTCAGGAAACAGTAGCCAAAGCACTGGGAATTAGTTTAAGGACTGTGCAGAAAATTGTGCATGAAACAAAACATAACATAATACCCAAGAATACTAAAAAGTGTAAACGAAGAAAGCCAAAGACTGGGGATTTAAGCGAAAATATTAAAATGGGAGTTAGAAATGTGATTTACGATTTATACAAATCAAAAACCAATGTAACTCTTCCAGTTTTACAAAAAACATTAAAAATTCGGGGTGTTTTGGAAATTGGACTTGAGACGTTATCAAAATTATTAAAAAATGTAGGTTTTCGCTATAAAAAATACTGTAACCGAAGATTTTAATGTGAGCAGCCACAGATAGTGAGTCAGCGTGTTCAGTTTTTAGAAAAATATACGGACAATTACAAATCGAAATTTAGAAGTATTTTTAGAAGAAACGTGGATATTTTCGAATGGAAGTGGTTCAAAATCATGGCAAGATGAGTCTGTAAAAAGTGTTAAAAGGAAAAAGGGGTGCGGTACGGGAAAGCGTTTTATTGTTTTGCATGCCGGTTCTGCAACAGGATATGTTGCAGGTGCGAGTTTAATTTTTTCTTCAACATCAAAAAGTGCTGACTATCATGATAATATGAATTGCGAAATGTTTGAAAAATGGTTAAAAGTTCAATTGATACCAAATTTGGATGCTCCGTCTTTAATTGTATTAGATAATGCATCATATCATTCAAGAATTTTAAATAAACAGCCTACTTCATCTTGGAGGAAAAGTGATATTTATGAGTGGCTGGAAAAACACAACCAAAATCCTTTACCAAATATGCTTAAATCGGAACTCCTATCAATAGCAAAGTCTCTTAAAAAACCCAAAATATACGCGGTAGATAAAATACTGCGTGAATATGGTCATGAGGTTCTACGACTGCCGCCATATCATTGCCAGTTTAACGCAATAGAATTACTATGGGCTGGTGCAAAGTCTTAATTATTATGAAAAACATGTAGGTGATGGTCTTAAATCCGACCAAGTACAAATAGTTTGGCAAGATTCGTTAGATCTGGAAGAAATCGGTGGAACATACAGAAATATTAATAAGGGATTGGTGGGATCGAGAACAAGTACTAGATGTCGAAGTAGCGCCAATGATAATTGCTCCATTCGAAGACGACTCAGACGACGAGGACTTTTCAGATTTTATAAGTGACGATGAGAGTTTTTAGGCTATAATTATAAACGGTGTTTTTCGTTTACATTTTTTAGTATTCTTGGGTATTATATTATGCTTTTTTTCATGCACATTATTCTGCATAGTCCTTTAACTAATTCCCAGTGTTTTCATTACGGTTTCCTGCATATTGGTTTGCGAATTTCCACTTTTTCTTTCATTTTCGAAATAGTTTATCAGACTAAATGCCATTGTATTTTTAGGTTTTAGTAGTAAAATTGTTAAAATAAATTGCACTGTTTATTATTGTCGTTTTTAATTAAAGGGTACAGTAGGTATATAATTAACGATTATATAATTTTTTTGTAACTTTTTCAACTCCCCTGTTCATAATTTTTACAAAACTAATAATATTAGGTATATGTAGCTGTCTTCGCGATAGCTAAAATAATGAAACTATTTTTCCTTCCTTCGGTATATTTGTAAATAATCTCACAACATTTTGATAGCCTCTGTGTTGTCTGATTTGACGCATATGATCAGTGACCTTTGGACCCGCACGTTAAGACCAGATCTGACTATATCTATACTTGGTTTACTAAATATACGAGGGTATTTTGATTCATGAAAGCTGCTTCTTTGAATTTTCGTTTTCTCCAGTGCTGTTCCGTGTCCAAAACCTTGACTTCTGACCATTGTATATTATGTTGGTTGGTCCAAACATGTTCCGCAATACCTGATCTCGAAGTTTCACCTCTTTGAGTATGTTTCAGATGTTCTTTAACTCGTACGGGAAGAGGTCTTCTTCTTTCTCCAATGTACTATTCGCCACACTCGCAAGGGATCTGATAGATACAATTTTTTGGGTTTTCATTACGGGGGTGGGGGGGCTACTTTTGTAAGAAAGCTTTTAAGCGTATTTCCGGATTTGAAGGCGGTTTTTATATTATAGTTTTTGGTTATCCTTCTAATCTTTTCAGAAATCCCCTTAACATTAGGTATTGTAAGAAATGTTTGCTCCTCTTTCGTTTCTGTATTAGTTTTTACTTCGCTATTTTTAAGTTTTGAGATGGTATTAGTTACAAAGGTTTCAGGGTAACCATTCTGTTTTAAATCTTTTTTGATCTTGACTCCAGTCACAATCTTAAGGTGGGAGTATTAACATGCTTGCCAAACTATAACCTATTTCGCGTAGATTTATTTATGTTTTCTAGCTTTTATACAAAATTTAAATAAAATCAATATTGTCTTCATATTCTATAGGTAATAATTAACATGTTAAATAAATATCAAGGAATTTCATTTTTCAAGTTATTTAAGGAGAATTGTGTATCGAAAAATATCGGTTAAGATTTTTTTAAACATTATTATGTCATTGTTTTTTTACTATACAATTCGCCCAAAATAAGCAATGAAATAAATTGATATTTTTGTAATATATCAGATATTAACCCTTTATAGGGCAGACAATCAAACATCAAAATTGCAAAACCTGTTGTTTGAAATAGCTTTATTTAACATCAAGGACCCTATCTACAAAATTTTAGAAAAAAATAAAACACGCAACCCATTTTTTTGAGGAGGTCGATATTTTAACCAGTATCCATTTAGACAAATTTTAATTGGTTGTTATAACAGGCGATTGTAGTCCAGAACGCGCAGTGAATTGGTTACAAACCCTTGTAATAATTAGTCCCTTGTGCCGCAATGGCATTACGTTGTATATTATGTGTTACATGTATGTTACATACTTAAAATAATATCATAAGAATGCAAAACGTAAAATTAAGTTATAAATTTAAAAATTTTGAGTTTTAAAGCAAAATATTATCTTGCCGATAAGTTTTATCCATATAATAATTAGTGTATCGAAAGCTACGTATTTTAATGTACTTATCAACAAATTTTCACAAAATTATTAGCAATATTAACACAAAAACAACAATTTTTTCCCAGACAGCACGTAAACATGTGACTTTTTGATCACTATCCTAATCGGACGCTGGTTGAAATTTCGACCACTTTGTCAGTAATTCAGACTACGTAAGTATATGGTCGAATATTTTACCATTATTCGTTTGCGCAGTTAAATATAAACAAACTGGCCGAATATCAAACCGGTGTGCGAACAGGAAATAATTATTTTGACGCTGGTTGAAATATGAACCAGTATCCTATAAAGGGTTAACTAAATAATGTGCAGACGATATTGATTTTATTTAAATCAATAAGATAATAAACTAAGAAAAACAAGGCAAAATAGGTTATAGGTTGGCAATAAATTGAATGACGTTGTTAATTCCACCTTAAAGACATTGACAATTTGCTATTTAAGTTTGAATCGTCAAAAAATGTCGGTGAATGTTAATCAATTTTGAATTCCGCTCTGCTGCTATAACATCCAAAATGCGCCTCGCTGAAGAGAAATGCACAGAAATTTTAAAGTCCTAGGGAAAGGAAGTAGGTAAAAAGTAAAGTTCGTGTAACTTGTGGTGCTCAAACCTGGTGCTAGAGTTTTCAGGTCACGCAAGCGCCTCTAGCGTGACTTAACGACCAGAGATGGCCGGGACCGACAGCTTTACGTCTCCTCCGAAAGACGATCTTACACCAACCAACTAAAATTCGGTCATACTTTTTTTATTATGCGTATGCCCACTCCGGGATTCGAACCCGGATCGCCACGGCCGTAAGCGGTAGCTCTACCACTGAGCTACGACCGTTGACAGGAAGTAGGTGATAATATGTTCAATGAAAAATACCCAAAGCATTTGCCTATTAGCCATTTTCTAGGGTAGCAATCAAGTGGAGAACTTTCTGTACAGTTAAAGACAGTGTTAAAAGTGGTAGTCCTGGTATACCCGAGCCGGATGTAACTCGAAAGCAGGAAATATAGTTGTTCCGGTTTAACTGGAAGTTGATTTTTTTGAGAAGATAATAAAAATTGAAGATAGGGACATGTAAGCCGTTTTGCTCTAAGACGTACTGTTAGAAAGTTATAACCTGTCAAAGTTTAAAAATGTCACTTTTCGAGAGTCAATATCTCGGAAACTATGAAGTATAGACTAATAATGCATTTAATAAAAAACAATTATAATTTTATGTGGAATTTAAAAATGTAAAAATATACTGAGTGTTATATTTAAAAATATAAAATTCGTTCGAATTCCAGACAAACTAAAAAGCTGGCAACAACGCCAATATCGTCATTAGGTGCGTTATATCCTCTTACATAACTGTACCAAATTTGGTTTAAACCGGCCAGTAAATTGTGATGTTATTAAGCCGTTTCCAGACTTTATACACACACTGTATATATATATAGTACCCGACATGCATTGTTAAAATGCCACTTTTTTTTATGCCATAATTTTCCTTGGCCTGCACACAACAACTCACCAAATTTTTATCGTAATCGGATAAATGGTATAGGAACCCATACGGGACATACAGACAGACAAACATTCATTTTTATATATAAGAGAAGAAGATTAATTTTAAATTAATTAATTTAAAAAAATGCTTCCCCCCCCCCTTATTAAAAACTCACTACCGCCACTGCTTTCAGGCTACCGAATGGATTTATAAGGTTTACTATACTAATTTATGATAAAGTAATTTACATAATAACCCAATTATTATTTTGATGTAATTGTAATATTAGGTTTCGATGTGAAACAATGTTTGTTCGGGTTTGTCCTAAAAAGGGTAAAGGGGACAACAAGTAGAAAATTTATGTTAATAAGTTAAAGTTTATTAGGTTGTTGGGCAATGCCCAAATGGCTATATGTTTCTAAAAATGGTACTCTCTGGCTGTACGCTGATTTTTATTTGTAATAACAATCAACGAAAGGATTTGTTTTTTGGTTTTTTAAAACGCCATAACAATCGCTTACTAAACAGTTTTGGGTAAAAAAAACTTTTAAATATTGTGCGAGCAAAAATTATTTGCATCAAAGGACGTAATGCTTAGCCGTAGAGCTTAATACCTGTTGGGTGTCAGTAACTACCTGAATAAACAATCAATCAGTTATTCCGTCATCTTTGATAGTCGTTACAAGTAATTTGATTCATCGCTTATTTTTCCAATTTCTTAAACAATTCACACAATGGGCTTTACGGAACAGCACAAAACATTAATGGTTGAAGCGTATTTTCGAACCGGGTTTAGAGTTAATGGTGAGTGGCAATACAATCCGGGTTTGTGCATGGACGATTTTCACGAACATTTTCCTAACGTTGCTTTTATTGCTGGGGATTTTCATCATTGCTTGAAAAAAAACCGTGGCTGTGTTCAGGGAAACAGGTTCTATACAACACAAAAAAGTGGCAGGAAGACCATCTGTAACAACAGAAGAACTTGTTGCAAACGTTCGTGAAATAATGCAAAATACCCCAACGAATTGTATAAGACGCCTGTCCCAAGAAGTGGGAAGATCTTATGGAACATGCAGGACTATTCTTAAGAAGAAGCTAAATTTATTTCCTTATAAAGTGCAAGAATTATTATCCAAGAATGTGGTAACATTTCTCTAGAGATGCTGGTCAACACTTTCGAAAATATGAAGATACGTGTGAATTTATGCTCGGAGCATGGCTGTGGCCAATTTCAGCAATGTATGTAATTCTTTTTCTTTTTCTTCTTGTATATTCTTACTTTGTTAATTTTGTAAACAACAAAAATAAATTTGTATTTGTCTACTTATTTTATTACTCATTAGTTTGGCATTTCATGTCATAATATGAATTTGACAAAATTTTAACCTAGATTTGGTTAGATATATCGTCCCCATATCATTGTATCTAAACTAAGGCTTCATCCGAAAAAAATGTCAGGTCTAATAAATCATTTCTTTTGGGTAAACTATTGAGAGTAATTCCTGCGTCTTTCAAAATCTGCGGCTTGTATTTCTTGGAATACTTGCACTTTATAAGAATAAATTTAGCTGCTTCTTAAGAATAGTCCTGCATGTTCCATAAGATCTTCCCACTTCCCATTTACTCTAACCCCATTTCGAAAATACGCTTTAACCATGAATGTCTTGTGCTGTTCCGTAAAGCCCATTGTGTGAATTGTTCAAGAAATTGGAAAAATTAGCGATGAATCAAATTACTTGTAACGACTGTCAAAGATGACTGAATAACTGATTGATTGTTAATTCAGGTAGTTACTGATACCCAACAGGTATTAAGTCTACGGCTAAACATTACGTCTTTAGATGCAAGGCCCTTTTTGATGCAAATAATTTTTGCTCGCACGGTATTTGTTAACTAAAAAATGATTTCCTCCATAAGTACAGCACGACGAAACGCAGGTGACTACTACATAGAATGGGTGCGACGCTGCGTTTTAGCCAAAACCGCCAAGCCTACTTATGGAATAATTTGAGTTAAAAACCTAATTTGAATGATATTCTACATTAGAAAGCTTAAAAAAAATAAAAAAAAGATGTATTTTATGAAGCTTAAAAATGTTTGAGATTACAATCTTCAGAACGTGATGTGCATAGCTCTAATTAAAGTAAATGATTTTGTCAGGATTTAATGTTTTGTTTAATGTAGAAGTTTACAATAAAATTATTAAAATATACATAGTAATTACGCATTTAAAAAATTATAATTTCTATGTATTTGCTAAAGACCATTTAACACTTTATTGGTCAATAAACCTAAGACATAAGGAATAAGATTATTTCGTACCGCTTTGTTGTTGTTTTGCATGCATATGGCCTATTTAAAAAAATACATTGTGCAATAATATTAAAATAAATCCTTAAAGTGTTAGTTCATCGCGTTTTTCGTGATTTAAGTGGTAATGATAGTAAAAGTTCAAAGTAAGTCTTGCAAAACATCAAAAGAATAAATTATAGCAAATAAATAGGTTATTTTAACAGAGACACTATTAAATACCGAAATAGATGTTAAGGGGATCGGTGTAATTTTTCTTATATATGAGACTTATGCCTGTAACATGGGTATAACATGCAATGTAGTTTCAAAAATTTAAAACATTTTCACAAAATGTTTACTTTAACGACGAATGCACCTTCGTATGAAACAATGAATCAAATAATAATATTAAACATTAAAAGTGTTATTTATAAAAATGTGCCTAATCAAAATTTGGAAGAAATAAAGATTGTAATTTCGGAGGTATAGTATTTGCAGAATTATACCGTTGACTCTTACTGCCAAAAATAAACTACCTGATTAAACCCTATTGTATACGCCTCAACCTCTTCAAAGGGGATTAAATGGGATCAGGGTCGGCTTGAAAATGTACCTACACCACATGATTTATTTTTCTAAATTAAAATAAATAGATAGGTATTTTCAGTTTTAGGTAGGTACCTATAATAAATGTAAAATAATGATAACAATTAATGATAATTGAAAATAATATAATTTAAAAGTATAACTATTAGGATAACAAGTACAATAAAAATGAATTAAATTCTAAAAAACTATTGATAATTTATTCAAAATTTAACTCTGTATCACTATCACTATCTTTATCTAAGCCTAAACTTATAATTAAGGGTTGAACATTTGTAATCATACAATTATAAGAATTTTCCACCTTAAGTAAATGCTGTACACAGTTTTTCCAGCTGTCTGCAGAAATTTTGCTAACTTCGTTTTTAATTAATTCTACTACAGATGCATTTAATGTAGGAGAAATATAATTTCTCCTAATATTGGATTTTAATTGGTGCCATATTAGCTCAATAGGATTGAATATACAATAGTATGGAGGATTGGAGGAAGACGAACAAACCTGTTCTCTGGACCAGCATGTAATATTGTGATTCTTTTGCCTTTATTTGATGGTGCCTTGGTTTGACATTTTTTGAAAGAATCATCCCAACCTTTTCTTGGAGTGTCATGGGTATCGAACCATGTTTTGTCAAGGTAAATAATAACTAATAAATAAACGATTTTCTTCTCTAAATTGTTTAACAGCTGTTAAATATTTAAGTCTCCATTCCCGTAAACGTTGAGATTCCATTAATGTTTGTCTTTTATTAATGCTTCGGTATTTAAAACCCATTTTACGCAATATTTTCCTAAGGCTTGAAAGGCAACAAGAGATATTTGTTTCGTCTTTAATCAGCCACTCTTTGAGGGAAATCAAAGTGGGTACAGTTTGTGCCTCATACATTTGGTAAATCTTTCTTTTTAATAAATCCATGTAATTTTCGTCAATGCTTCTAAATATGCCAGAATCACTCCGATTTTTTCTAGGATTAACATAAGTACTATGTCTATGTCATTTTGTATTTATATATGAATCAGGCATAGGTATAAATTGAATTTGTACCTGGTCCGGCTCTGCTCGAAAAGGTGTTAAAATTTGGGATTTCATTATTTATTTTATGGGCAAAGGGATAATGAGGGTTTATTGCAGTTAGTATAATTCTACAAATACTATAACGTCTACTACTACTAACCATTGTAGTCCACAAGGATGGAAAGCAATATCTGTCATTCCATCGATTTTGATGAAACTCAAAAAAAGGCATGTTTATAATATATTATGTTACAAAATCAAATCTAATATACGATCCGGCAAACATACATAACAATCATGTGACAAACCATTAAACTTTAAATATTAACAAAGCCTCGGGCGATTAAATGAAAGTGAGTTTGAGAGAAAGTACCATAAATATGGCGGAAAAAAATCTCGTAAGTGGTTCGTATAAATTATTACATGGCATCTCGTAACATTGAGCTTGGAACTTGTTTTTCGAGTATTGTATATGGGTGTTGGTATTATCAGTTCGATTTTTTAATATATCCTGAAGGCGTTATTATAAAATATGTATGAAAGAAAAAGTTATTATCGTATGTGTCTGTTTAGTATAGGAGGAATTTTTATTTTTTAGATATCCAACGGCTTACGTAATTCGATATTATCTATTTATTTTGACTGTGTTTTTAATACTTAATTTTAAGTAATTTAATTAGTATTCATTACGTAGCAGTTCTGATAATAACATTACAAAAATATTAACCATATAATTGAATATCAAACTTGTCCGAGAAAAGTTGACAACCCATTTTTTGACGTAGTGGAGCTGGTTTGGCCGCCATTGTGGAGCTGATCGTAACTCTAACCTTAAATCTGTCGCCTGTCTGTCGTTATAATGCAGCGCCTCGGCAACAGATGTCTCAAATTCACTGATGTGATGTCGTGGTGTTGCCGCATATCGTATTTTATTGGAATTTTTAAGAATTCAAGCATTTTTAACAGACAATAAAATGGGAGGTTCTCAATTCCAGTCGAATGTCTGTTTTTGATAATAATATGTACGCTGATTACACCGGGATAATTGGACCGACTTTCATAATGATTTAACCGTTGCATTAGGTGTTAAATGTTAAACAAATAAAAGTAGATAAAAAGCGACAGCAAGTATAACTAAAATAGGTTTTATTTTGTCGAAAAATAGCAAAATACGTAATACACTAATACAAGCAAACTGAATGTTTCTTAAGTAAGAAAGTAAAACCTACTTATTTTAACCATTTTGAAAAGTAGTAATAACTGCAAATAAAAACCAAGTTATACAAACCGCACATCATTCATATTTTTACCCAACATATACGTTGTAGCCTAGGTAGGTATTGAATAGTGAGAGTCGTCATTTAGTTCTGTTAGAAATAGAATACATGGCGGTCAATATGTTATCATGCAATTAACGTTGGGACGTCAAAAGGTTGAAAATATTAAATGCTACAAAGCAATTAAAAATAGGTACATTTTTAGGTCTAGACATGGATAGGTATAGGTACTTATGTGAAATCAAGTTTTACGATAAGCTATAAAAATAAATTTAAAAAACTCATGCAGCAAGTCAAACAGACAGGCGGCAACAATGTTTTAATTTACCAGTAAAAAGGTTAGTCGCTTTCTTGTTGGTGAACTCATTGTGCCATCTATGAGTTTGACGTAGCAGATTTGGGAAATCGGCTCATATGGCCTTCTTATAGTTTGATATTCAATGACCATATGCAGCGATCAGAACTCCTAAAAATCGATATTATAAGATGTGATACAAAGCACATGCAGACAGAATGCTAGGAAATTCACGTGATACAGAGAGATTCGACGAATACCCCCGAAATTGCAATGCTTAGTTCTTCCAAGTTTTGATAACGCATATTCTTATTACCACACATTTTAATCCTATTGTAGATGAGAAGGCCCGAATATGGGCCCCCATTTTGTTTTTATTAACCATTTTTAAACTTTTTGAAAAAAAAATCTAAAAATCGGCATACATCTAGCCCAAACACTCTTCTATATTTGTAGAATCGACAAGGTTCCAAACAGGCAAAAATTACTGTGACTTGTAAGAAAATATGAAATAGTGTCAATTATACATAGGAAGGTAGACTGTGTGAAAAAAGAGCCCCTATTAGAAATGACACATAAAGCTAAAGAGTAACAAAATTTACTTTATATTCAACAAATAAACATACATATTAATAAATGAAAACAACAAGTTATCTGCAAAAATCACAAACATAATTGTCTTTCTCTGCTCCAGAACATTGCTCATGTGCCTACATATTGGACATAAGGAAACGAGCCCATAGCCCCCTTCTGTGATCTTCTGAAAAATGACCATCACAAAACAGACATGTGGCATCTTTATCATCCGGAACGATTTGGCCGATATCGTCGATATCCATATCATTGTCAGCCGGAACAAATGGTTCATTTTCTGCGTTGGAGTCTTGGTCGCTATCATAATCATTACATTTACTTTGTTTTTAGATGCCTCCTTTGTTGGTTTTGGTTTTAAAAACACTTTTGGTTTTGGGGGTAGCTTTTTACGGGTAGGAAGTGTCCTTTTTAAAAATCTTTGAAGTATTGATCTTGGTACATTAAAAGATTTACTGACTCTTTTTAAGCCCATACTTTCATTATTGACATTGTCCAAAGACCTTACGATATCGTCGGATCTAATTCATTTGGTGAAAGATCAAGAGACCTAACTAGCCAATTTATGGTGTATTTTGATTCTATTGTACGAATCGAAACCGTTTACTACATATTCTCTTATTTCTCGCGCATTCTGCGCTGGATAACTGTCCATTTGAAACCAAATATCTTTATTTCTAGAAGCAACTTCTTCTAAGGCAGGTCCAATTTCATTTTGTAACGTTTCAAAAAAATTTCTTCTTCCAAATTTCGTACTCCAATATCTGCAATTTTGAACATTTGGTTCATTGTTGAATGTGAAAGTGCATTCGTCGGTAAAACAAATATTGCGTGAGAAATCCTTATCGTTATTTACCTATTCCATAACTTCAAAACAAAAGTTTGGTCTTAGTATTTTATCACCTTTTCCTCAATTCCTGATGTTTTTGATATTTATACAGATGATATTGTTGAATATGGATTCTTCGCTGTGGTGCTAAGACTCTTAATGGGTGTTGAGCTTGATAAGAAGAGGTGTAGTGGAAAGATAGTGTGTAGAACAAGGACAAGGGCATGTCTACTTTCGTAGGAGGAGTCAGTAGACGAATGTTAATAAGAAATTATTGTTCTAATAGTACATCCAGGGAAATTCCTTCTTTTATTAACGTACAAAATTATTGCTGATATAGTAAAACGGAACCCCTTCTTCCAGTTAATAAGGGTTGCAAAACTGTATAAAAACTCGAAGGATCAATTACTCAGGGAGTTGTAACAATTATTCAAGTGTAAGGGTAACCTCTGCCCGTTTGTCTATTCGGTTTGAAGTCAAGACTAAATTCAACAATTTTTGAAGTCATGAAAGAGTTCTGTACCAGAACCAGTCTATTTTGCTCCAATTGCGTAAGTTATGTAATAAGTAGAAATTGTTTCTTGAAACTGGAATAACACCTTCCTAAAGTGAGTAAAAAGGGACAATCTCTCTTCTGATTGTCTATGTAGTCTACGGAAATTTTCTTTATTAGCAACAAATGCTCCGGAAGCTAGATACTAAATGAAATTATTATTTTTGATTACTCTATTGTCAGCAAAAGTTCCAATTATTCATCGCAAAAAGACGAAGTCGGTTTTAAACTTGAAAAGAAAATAGTAAACATGTTTTTATTAAAATTGAATAATAATTAAGTAACAATTAAGTAACGAAACAAAAATGTGACGAATCTGGATCAAATTGGTGAAAGTATTGCAAGAATTCCGCATAACTTAGAGATTGGTGTTATGGTAACAGTTTATTTATTACCGAGTTTATGACTCTTGACGATTTATAGCTTATTAAATGAAGAAGCTCAGTGATTTAAAAATAATAATATTTTTGTTACTTTAGTAGTAGTAGTAACATGTATTATTTAGCAAAAAAAGCTACAATTAAATATTTTTTAATAATTTTTTTTTAACAACATTTTTATAGATTTATTTTTAATTTTAAAACGGAACATTCTTTTAACCAAAACAGACAGAAAAGTTAATCATTTTGCAAATTGTATCAAATATCACGTATCATTTTGCTTTTTAAATAAATGTAATTTTATAGTTTTTGAAATAGTTTTAATGATATTTGAGATTTAATAGAATTTTCCAAATTATTATATTCTATCAAACCTTTATGAAAAATAGACTTATAAGCTAATGTTTTAGACACTCTGTCCACAAAAAAATTTTGATTAGTTCTTGTTTTATAATTTTGATGGTCATGATTAAAAGAACAAAATCTTTTTAAACAACCAGGCAATAAATTATTTTTAATTTTATGTATAAAGATACATACTAAATAAAAAATGTAATTTCTGACATTCAAACAATTTAAATTTTTTAACAAAAAATTTATTTTTGTATATTTGTCACAACTTAAAATAATCGGCATTGCCTTATTTTGTAAAATTTGTACTTTGTTAAATATTTCCTCACTAGCACAATCTAAAATGAAAGAACAATAAAGAAAATGTGGTAAGGTTATATTAAATACACTTTTTTTAGAAAACAAACTTAAATTAGTACTGATTTTTTTAAAATAACCTACTTTTCCGGCAATCTTCGATATGATACTTTTAAAATAATTAAAAAATTTTAATTTTGAATCAATAATTATCCCTAAATATTTAAAACTGTTTATTAATTCCAATTTTTCACCATCAATTACAACATTTATATTTTGACAATTTAAATAATTACCCATAACCATACATTTAATTTTATTTACTTTTAGCCAATTTAATAATTTATCTCAGAATTTAGAGTATTTAGACCATCAAAAATATTTAAAGCATTAAGGCAAATTAAGGTGTCGTCAGCAAACATTTGTAACTTACACATTTTTAAAACTAAAGGCATATCGTTGATGTATAAAATAAATAATATTGGACCTAGTATACTTCCTTGAGGAACTCCTACATTATTTATTTTTTTATTCGAATAATGTTTTTGATATTTTTGTTTTTTGTGACCTGTTACTTAAATAATTTTTAAATTATCTTTGACAGTAAAATAGATCTCGGCTAGCGGACAAATAGGTGTGAAACCTGCCTTTTCCATTGAAGTACACAGGGAAGCCAAAACATTGGACCCTTGGGGGCCGGGCAGACAATGACGGACCGTTTCGTCCTTATTAGGACTCATCAGAAACAAAAACTTTTAATTTGCTTAAAAGCAAATAATAATATTTGAAAAACGTTTTGTTTTTTTCTTAGTTTCAACATGTTTTATAGTATTCAAGAAAAAATAACAGTGGTGCTACGTGGAAAAAATAAAATGTTGTGCTAGTCCATCATACAAGGGCCTTCAACAAAGTCTTGATACAATTTTGATCTATAATTAATAGGGGAGCAGTCAGTCTAGCGGTAGCCCATCCAGTATTTATATCCTTAGGAAATAAAGTGGTGCCTAAAGTTTGAAAATCGAGCAATAAAATTGTAACTTAATTTAGAGTCTCCATAAGACCTGAATAATTAGATGGATGATATTTGGATCAGTATTTCGCATTAATATTCTTAGAATATTACTAGCAAAAACTGCGGGTTTTAACCTTAATAGCTTTAGTTGACATGTGGAAGAAAAACATCTTGACGATGTGTGTTGATCTTTAAGAAACGCTTTCTCCTTTAAACGTGCTCCGTTGATCAGTATTGTCTGATCATACATTTTTAAGGATGATATCATACATTCATTGAAATAGTCAGTCAATTAAATTGAAAAGTGCCAATATAATGATTGGTTTGTAGTGTAGCGCATCCCAGTTATTAAACAGAGAGGAAAGATATTTTAATATTGTTATGCAGATTTTTTTAGAAAGCAGTGGCTGTGGTAATGTATTTTTTTTTAAACCGACCAGAAAATATACACTTTCTGGACAATTTTTCGTCTAGAAAATAACCTTTTTCCGATCGCAAGACCGGAAAAGTGACTTTAGAGACCGAAAAAGATTTTTTTTTAAAACCAACCAGAAAATTTACACTTTCTGGACAATTTTTCGTCTAGAAAATAACGTTTTTCCGATCGCAAGGCCGGAAAAGTGACATTAGAGACCGGAAATAGTAGTTTACGTTACAAGACCGGAAAGTAGTGTTTTTCAGGTCGAGACAAGCATTTCCAGGGCGAGCCATATGCGAGTCCTGGAAGCTTGGAGAGACCTGGAAAACACTAATTTTCGGTTGCGTGACGTACAATATTTTTTTTAAAACCGACACTTCGATATATTTTATAATCTACGCGAAACAAGTTTGACATAAAGAACAAAATTAAAAATCAACGAACTGTCACTCGACAATACATCGAAATGTTGTTGTCATAATAACGAAATCAAGGTATCTTGTATTATCAAAGAGCGATTGGAAAAACAAAAAACAGGGTGACAGTGACATTAGAGACCGGAAAAGTGACATTAGAGTCCGGAAAAGATTTTTCCGGTCTCTAATGTCACTTTTCCGTTCTTGCGATCGGAAAAACGTTATTTTCTAGACGAAAAATTGTCTAGAAAGTGTAAATTTTCTGGTCGGTTTTTAAAAAAATATTTTTCGGACTCTAATGTCACTTTTCCGGTCTCTAATGTCACTGTCACCCTGTTTTTTGTTTTTCCAATCGCTCTTTGATAATACAAGATACCTTGATTTCGTTGTTATGACAACATTTCGATGTATTGTCGAGTGACAGTTCGTTGATTTTTAATTTTGTTCTTTATGTCAAACTTGTTTCGCGTAGATTATAAAACATATCGAAGTGTCGGTCTTAAAAAAAATATTGTACGTCACGCAACCGAAAATTAGTGTTTTCCAGGTCTCTCCAAGCTTCCAGGACTCGCCTATGGCTCGATCTGGAAATGCTTGTCTCGACCTGAAAAACACTACTTCCCTGTCTTGTAACGTAAATTACTATTCCGGTCCCTGTTTTTTGTTTTTCCAATCGCTCATTGATAATACAAGCTACCTTGATTTCGTTACTATGACAACAACATTTCGATGTATTGTCAAGTGACAGTTCGGTGATTTTTAATTTGTTGTTTATGTCAAACTTGTTTCGCGAGTTCGCAAATTTAACAATATGAATTCAGATTTTGAATTATCCGACACGGAAAATGAGATTTCAGAAGAAATTTTGGAAGCAGCAAGGAAAGCAACTTACGATATATTGCCAGTAAAATCAAAAGCCCGTTACGAGTAGTCATACGACGCATTTAAAAATAATATAAAATAATTTAATGTAAGTATATGGAAGTGTCGGTCTTAAAAAAAATATTGTACGTCACGCCACCGAAAATTAGTGTTTTCCAGGTCTCTCCAAGCTTCCAAGCCTCGCCTACGGCTCACCCTGGAAATGCTTGTCTCAACCTGAAAAATACTACTTTCCGGTCTTGTAACGTAAATTACTATTTTTTAAAACCGACCAGAAAATATACACTTTCTGGACAATTTTTCGTCTAGAAAATAACCTTTTTCCGATCGCAAGACCGGAAAAGTGACGTTAGAGACCGGAAAAGATTTTTCCGGTCCCTGTTTTTTGTTTTTCCAATCGCTCTTTGATAATACAAGCTACCTTGATTTCGTTACTATGACAACAACATTTCGATGTATTGTCGAGTGACAGTTCGTTGATTTTTAATTTGTTGTTTATGTCAAACTTGTTTCGCGAGTTCGCAAATTTAACAATATGAATTCAGATTTTGAATTATCCGACACGGAAAATGAGATTTCAGAAGAAATTTTGGAAGCAGCAAGGAAAGCGACTTACGATATATTGCCAGTAAAATCAAAAGCCCGTTACGAGAAGTCATACGACGCATTTAAAAATAATATAAAGTAAACTAATTTAATGTAAGTATATCGAAGTGTCGGTCTTAAAAAAAAATATTGTACGTCACGCAACCGAAAATTAGTGTTGTGCAGGTCTTTCCAAGCTTGTCTCGACCTGACAAACTCTACTTTCCGGTCTTGTAACGTAAATTACTATATTCGGCTACCGTCTGGAAAGTGTGGATACTTTTCGGACATTTCCACTATTCGGATAGTCATCGCTTGGTGAATGCTTAAAATGTTTCTTAATAATATTATGTTCCCATTAATTTTTAAATAACTTAATTTAAGTGATTTTTCTAAAACAATTGCTTACAACACCCGTGCTTTCATAAACATTCATGGCCATTGTATGTAAAATAATTGAATCCATTTTTCATGGCCCACTTCATTCTTAAAAAGATATTTTATCGTTCGTATATTCCATCGTTCTTCTTGTTGTACGAAATTTTCCCTTTTTTTACGTCGAACGGCAGTCCTTTAATTACTATTTAATATCCATGCATAGTTGTGAAATTATTCAGTGATTTACAAAAAACGTACAAAAATAAACACGTGCGACACGAACGGTGATTTGTCAAAAGCGAGTGATAGGTATACTTGAGATTTTACACGATATCGCATGTGTAATATAGACATTCTTAAGTAAAGATGTAAGTAGCATCAAGACCTTGAAGAAAAATGTAAGGAAAATACAAATAAACTACTGAACTGAAATAAACTGTTAAATAACAGTTAAAAACTTTAACATACATTTTATATACCGGGTGATTTTAAATTTGTACTTCTTGTATTTTTTGTCATGATTTGGTATTTTAATAAATCATCTCTTCTTGTTTAACTTGACATAAGTGTGTGCGTCATATCAAATTGTTGGAAAAAAAGTACTCTATCTTTTTACCTGAGTGAGCCAATATATTATGTTTCCATTTGAAACAATCGAGTTCTTTGGGAAAAAAAATATTTTTAAACCATTTTAGATAGTTCATAGCAATTTAGATCAAAAAAAGAAAAATGATTTAAAAGTGTCAAAAAGTGACGTATCTATGTGGTATTGGTAAATTTGAAATGGTGTTCTAAATGGATATAGCCAAAAATATACAGGGTGTTCCAATTAAAAATCTAAAGTTGAGGTCATTTCCAGTTAAACCGGAAGTGACAAAATGGCCTCCGTCATGTCATAAGATAATATCACAGATAAAACCACCAAATTGAATTTCTGTAATTTCAACAATAAAAAAATTATAGAGGTGAGCGTTTCTCTTGAAACACCCGGTATACCAGCACAAAGATTAAAGGTAACAAAGTTTCATTGTTAACAAACACATAGACAATCTTATTTCGTCTCTATAAGAGAGACTAACTGTGCTTGTGATTACTGGCTGCAATTAACGGAATTATTTTTAAGTAACCGAAAAATTGAATTATAATTTCTGAGGTAATAAAAAATTTAACAAAATGTATATCAAACTTTCCCAGGTAATCTTGAAATCACATATTTCGATTTTAATTTGAAAAAAAATTTCGACTCTTCATTTTTAATTTCCATACCTTACCTTAAATATTAAGTAGGTAAATATTTTGTAGGTATATAAATTTTGTAAAAAGCTTTTTACGACTAAACATAAAAATTTCCCTTAAGTTGAGACATTTTTCTGTTACCGTTATTGATAGTCTCTCTTGTCTTAGATTTATTAATTTTTACTGTGACCTTGTGACCTGTGACAATTTAATAGTGCTTTTACTAGATAATCTGTTATGTTATTAAATAACATAGGATAGTTTGAGTTTTCTATTAGCATAGATTTTACCTTGACTTTTATGTGAATATAAAAAATCTAGTGGTTTTTTTTTTACTTATAAGAGTAGTTAGCAGCTGCCAGGTAGATATCTAGTACGTTTAAATCTTAATACATATTCATTAGAGCCTAATTTTTTGCTCTTGGAGTATATTATAAACGTGAGTATTGGTTACTGTGGTTACTGTGGCTACATTGGAAGATATATTTATATAGGATGACCCCCCTCTTAATTAGGGATTCCATAGCATCTAAACTACTAACCTTTTTAGTATTTTTCCAAAACAGAGTTATTTGGAAATTAGGTGTAAACTTTAAAATTATTTTGAATTATATATTTATAATGGTTCCAAATAGTCAGGGCATACCAAACATAATTTTTGGAACACCCTGTATATTATAATATAACGTTTTTTTTCTGGGGAGCCATGGAAGCTAAATCCACGGCAATTGTTCATTTTAAATTGTGCTTAGTTAAAAATAGTTTGTTTAATTTACAAAATAGTTATTTAAACAACAAGTGTGTAAAGTAGATTTTTTTAGGAACGGGAATGTTTACGCATGAGCCGTAGGCGAGTGAGCAAATCTCGTGACTAAAAATTGAAACTTTATGCACGAATTGCAAAGACTATTTCTTCTACTAGCGGAAAATATGTAATATAAATCAAAGTACAAACACTTCAATTTACGCATTGTTTGATATAAAAAAAATATTCTAATAAAATCCGATTAATCAGTGACACTGTCGATATTTTGTTGAGATTTAAAAATCTAAAATAAAATTAAATTATGCAAATATTACATTTTCAATATCACAATGCAAACTTGCGGTATTAAAATCTTCAATAATCCAAAATAATGAAAATGATTCAAAAACCTTACATCAATCACAAAATGTCAACATTTAGATACGTCAAAAAGAAATCGCCATTTGTTCATGTCAAACCAGACCAGCACACGGACTCTCATGAATAGAAAAGTCATTACCGAATCGCAAAGTAACGTTATTTTAGAAATGTGGTACTCCTATCGTTTTTTCTCTTTCTTTTCTATTGTTTTCGTCCTTTCCCTCCAGCCCTGATAGAATCGAATTGAAACGAAAATAAATTGCAGCAGAATCACATTCAGTATAATGTAAAGAAAAAAGACAACCGACGACTTGACAAAGATGCCCTCCGTCAGTCGTCCCGTCGCGTATTGACAATATTGACAGTGTGATTGACAGTATTGTACCTTAACCTTAAAAAGGAAAACTTGTTGACGTTAGATTTTTGCGATTTATAGGTTAATAACTATTAAAGTTGACATTGGCACCAATAAAAATCAAAAATCCCTAGTGTTATTAGAAAAAAGCCGAGGACTTCCGACCTCTTTCTATTATTAGAATCGAAATATGGGAGTAGCGATATGCGATTTCTAACGAAATTTTTCGAAACGCTTTCAAGCGAATAGAAATTTAAAATTCTATCTATCAGAGTCTTGCTGCAGTTTTAGTTCAAAATGCAGATATGCAAATTAAAGCAATTATCCTATTTAGTTTACGCATTTGTGTAAAAAGTTTAATTTTATACACTTTCTATAGTGCTTAAAGTTAGTGTTGTACGCACGGTTTTTTTAAATATGCTTCTTAAGGTGGGAGTATCAACATGCTTGCCAACCTATAACCTCCGAAGAAATCGTCCATTTTTCTCAAAGAGACCTGATTTTGAATGTAAATTGAATTGTAAAAAAGACGAAAAGTCACGGTCTCCCATAAACCTTTATTTAAGTACCCAAGTTAGGTTAAGGTGACAAGTTTCGCCTTATCGGCATCATCAGACCTTATGAACAATTAAAAAGTCAATAAAACATTTAATTTAAAATATAAACAATCACATCACAGCCAACGAACAATATAGACTCCCACCACAATAAAATACGAGTATTTTTTTTTACAATTCAATTTACAACCTATAACCTGTTTCGCGTAGATTTATTTATTTTTTCTAACTTTTTCACAAAATTTAAATAAAATTAATATCGTCTTCATATTCTATAGGTAATAATTAACATGTTAAATAAATATCAAGGAATTTCATTTATTTAAGGAGAATTGTTTATCGAAAAATATCGGTTAAGATTTTTTTTAACATTATTATATCATTGTTATTTCACTATACAATTCTCCCAAAATAAGCAATGAAATAAATTTATATTTTTGTAATATATCAGATATTACCTAAATAATGTGCAGACGATATTGATTTTATTTAAATCTTAATCAATTAAATAACTAACTAAGAAAAACAAGGCGAAATAGGTTATAGGTTGGCCATTAATTGAATGACGTTGATAAGTCCACCTTAAAGCAATATTTAGTTTACGCATTTGCGTAAAAGGTTTAATTTTATACACTTTCTATAGTGCTTAAAGTTAGTCTTTTACGCACAGTTTTTCAAATATGCTTCTTAACAATCATTTTCCATAACCCAAATTTCATGCATTACTGTCGCACTGCTCTACCGACAGATGCATGTCTGTGAATCGTTGCAAAACACCAACTTTTAAAAAAATCGTTAATAACTCAAAATCTATTAGTTAAGCATAAGATTTGACACTCATTGGGGATTCCCAAATATAGCAATTTAGAATTTCCAATTGCAATTCGGAAATCCATACTAATGCGAAAAATAAATCAATAATTCATTTTTTACGCAAAACCTTTGTGAAGAATGTCCGTAACGTCGTCGCATAATAATAAACGCGGATGTAATCATTTTTTTTATTGGGAAAAAAGCAATTAAAAAATTCTTTAGGAATTTAAAGTAAATCATTTGTTTAATTTTTTTAATTTTTTTTTTTTGAATTAAACATACAAACAGGATGCCTATTGCTCATCCCAATATTGCATGTTCTAAGATTGTTAATTACTCGATTGTATCACTAAGTAATTACCTAATTCGTAGACAATGGTTTTACATAATTTATTCATTTGGTTTTAGTTAATTGATGTTTTTTATACGCGACAAAATTTAGTGTTAGTGTAAAGCTTTTGTGTGTATTTAAAAAATAATATTTTTAAATTTTCGGCATATTATTTATATGTTGACATTATTTCAACCTAATTATTTAGTCCATTAGAGTAAATTTCTTTTGCAGACGCTGTTTGTTTTTATTTTTATTTCTCGAAAACGAAGCAAGATATGAAAACAATTTAACAGACAAGAAAAGGATATTTTTAGTTGGTTAATCCGAAAAAAATATAAAAATTACCAAAAACTCAGTGGCGTCCTATTTGTTGCCAATATTATTTGTTAAGGCGCCCCCTGAGACGCAACTGGACGTAATAATTTAGCGCTTTCATCGCCAGCGTATTATCACTAAATTTATCATAACCAAAATTAAATTAAAATCTGCTAAAGGATATTAAAAATATTTATAATTTAAATACTCGTTGAAATTATTTTTAAAAAAACTTAACCCCAAATATCTCCGTTCATGTTGGATTTATCAAAAAATGTTATGGGACATAATTTGATCAAAAATTAATTATCTTTAAGAACCACAACATCTAAAAGTTCCTGTCATCGAAAAAATTCTTTGCACCGTGGCGCCACCTACATCTTGTATTATTCAAACACATTTTTTACACAGTTGTGAAGCCAATCATAGGGGCTAAAAACTGGCGTTTACAGAATTTACATGTCACTTTTAGTTTTCGAAATAATTGGCCTGGGAGTTTTTATTGAAACACCCGGTATATACGTTTGGTCAGTTTTAAGTAAAAAAATCACAACCAGCTAATAAGGAAGCTACCTTTACTTAAATCTGTTTTGCCGTAAACACTCATTCGTAACCAAATTTAAACAAATTATAATTTTTATTATATACTGCAAATTAATTATATTTTGCATATTTTGTTTGTACCGGGTGTACAACTAAAAGGGACGCCGGCTGTATCTTGGAAACCGTTTACTGTGCTGTGCGCCTTGCGGAAATAAATATTTATTGCAAAAGTGACTAAGATAAATTGCTGGAAATTATTATTAAGTGTCTAGGTTGGCCGCTAGGAGGCGTAACTATAGTGACCAAACAAAGAGCGGGATTTTCTTATCTCACTTATACAGTGTTACCAGTAAAGTCCGCATCATATGGGATTTTTTTTTTATTAATAACTTTATTCGAAATTTGACTTGGGCATCAAGTTCTGCTTTGATGGAGATTAAAATCAAGCAAAAAAATAGTAGTCACTTGATTCGCATTATCTGTCAAATTTGAATTTTTTCCAGAAAATAATTCAAAGTTATTAGAAAAAGTTTTTTGAATGCCGTTTCAGCACATACAAAATTTTAGCTGCCTTAGATAATTTGGATTTTTTACCCATAATTTGTAAATTTCACCACTTTTTCAAAATAAGACCCAACGCAACCTACACTACTTCTTAGTTTTGACAATGCGTTATTTCAGATACATTTTTGTAAAAATAGCGCCATATTAAATGTGTGTTTTTCTACAAAATCAAAATTGGGCTATTAAAATTTGGTCGCTTGTGATACAAAGTTTATTTGTTTTTGACCCTGTATATAAGGTAACTTCATAAAATAAGTATTTTTGAAATTGTAGTTTGTGTCTGAAAGTAATACACCTTAATATTAAGACAAAAAAGAACACAGTGTCATCAGTAAAGTCTTGAAGTGGAAAATAAATTTTAGTGGTGGGTAAAAAATCAAAATTATCTCATGCAGCTGAAAGTTTGCATGTGAGCTAGAAAATGCATTTAAAAAAACTTTTTCCAATAACTTATTTCGATATTTTCAGAAATAACCCCACTTTTTAGATAATGCGAATCATGTGACTACTATTTTTTTTTGCTTACTTTTTATCTCGTTCGAAGCAGAACTTGATGCCAAAGTCAAATTTCGAATAAAGCTATTAATAAAAAAAATCACTTATGATGCGGACTTTACTGGTCACACTGTATAAACAGAATAAAAATTATACAGTGTCCGCAAGAAAGTTCGCATCAAATGGGATTTTTTTTTATTATTAGGTATAGGTAAAAATTGAAAAAGCAGTTAGTTTTTGCTTACCTAAAAACCAAAAATGACGTATACTGAAGCAGCTGCACAACTTGCGTTACCTGTCAAATTTGACATTTTTAATAAAATAGGTTCAAAAATGCCATTATTTATCAAAATATCGAAAAACTTTATTTGATAAAGTTGTTTATTTAGGCATTCTTAGTCTCTGTACGAAATTTTGACTAATAGAATTTTTATTTTTTGCCAGGTTTTTGAAAATTTTGATCAACCCTCGTAGATTAACTTTTATACATCGATGTAAAACCATTTGCCTTTACTTCATTTGTAATCTTAATGCAATTTTGTGTAAAATTTTTGTTTCCTATTATTTATTTTGCTTCAAAAACTGAAATTGTTATTGATCAGTATGAGTAATGTTTGATGCAAAGTTTATCTAATTACATCAGTTTTGCCAAATCCGACGTTTCTAATTTTTATTAAGTTAGTTAACAGATGTACAAAAAGAAAATATTGGAAGCTTTCGTTGAAATTTTACTTAATTAATATTAAATTAAATTAAATTAATTATAATAAACTATATTTTTGTTGAATATAATGTTTCGAGCGATTAATATGTATTCTTTTTAATCCAATATTAATTAAGTAAAATTTCAACGAAAGCTTCCTAATATTTTCTTTTTGTACATCTGTTTACTAACTTAAGAAAAATAAGATACGTCGGTTTTGACAAAACTGATGTAATTAGATAAACTTTGCATCAAACATTACATACTAATCAATAACAATTTCAGTTTTTGATGCAAAACAAATAATAGGAAACAAAAGTTTTAAACAAACTTGCATTAAGATTACAAATGAAGTAAAGACAAATGGTTTTACATCGATGTATAAAAGTTAATCTACGAGGGTTGATCAAAATTTTCAAGAACCTGGCAAAAAATAAAAATTGTATTAGACTATCAAAATTTCGTACAGAGACTAAAAATGCCTAAATAAAGAACTTTTTCGAATTAAGTTTTTCGTTATTTTGTTAAATAAGGGCATTTTTGAACTTATTTTATTAAAAATGTCAAAATTGACAGGTAACGCAAGTCGTGCAGCTGCTTCAGTATACGTCATTTTTGGTTTTAAGGTAAGCAAAAACTAACTGCCTTTTCAATTTTTACCTATACCTAATAATAAAAAAAAATCCCATTTGATGCAGACTTTCTTGCGGACACTGTGTGAATGTAACCTATTTTGGGCTGGCCATAAAATTAATATAAACCAAAAAATCACAACAGGCAAATAAGGCAGTAACCTTTTTTAAAAATCAATTGTTCAGCAAATAATAAGAAAATTAGTAAACAAATTTTAGCATATTTTAACTGGTTAACCTCCACTTAATTCTACCGACATTTTTCTTTCTAAATTATGTAGGAGCCAGTGGCATATTATTCCATAATGTTCTGCAAATTAATTACAATTTATTTACATAAATGGTATCAAATTCAAACAAATGTCGACCAGGCGTAAAAAATTTATAGATATTTTGAAATTTAATTACAAGACATATTGTACCGAAACTAGGTGAAACGAATAAATAAATCGACTGTTTAAACTTGTATCTTGCAACTTGCAGAAATAAAAAAAAATTAACTGGGTACGAAGATAAATTGTCAGAGCATATATCGACGCCAACGTAATGAGTTTTATTTTAATGTTTTTAGTACGAGTGTTTGCTTATTTTTGAGGTATTTATGTCTTTTAAATAACTAATAAATAATTACGTTCGACATTTGCCGACAGGTAAATTTAATTACTTATCTATTTGCATGCTAATATTTTTTGCGTTGGGCATTATTTTGAAACACACAAGATTATTCCAGCAAACATGATGCAAAATCAAAATTTTAAAACACCATAGAATCCAAAAGACAGAAAACAGTAAAACACATAATCACTCAACAAGTCTGCACAAACATTATGTCACTAAGTAGGGGAGAGTGGGGATACCTGGACACTTTTTTCAAAAAATGCTTCTGTATTATTATAACGAGCAAGCATTTTTATGTTGTGTCGTTTTTAATGTCATCTGGATATGCTTTAAGAGTAATAATTGAAAAGAAATAAGAATCCATAAGTATAACATTTTAAGATATTTTCAATTCCAAAAATGCTTGCAGAACTGCCCAAGCCTCCCACCCGTAGGGTGGTTTAGGCACCTGAGGTGGGAGGTTTGGCCACTGATATATAAATAATTGAATTTAATTATTTTCTTTGAAACAGTATATTTTTTATATTATAAATTTAAACATATTGGCAACCTAACCAGTTGAAATTTCCAAAAAATACCAAAACAAATTTACAGTAAAAACATATTTTTACATTATATACAGACTTAGGGGGGTCCAAGAAGGGGCCTGCCCCCCCCCCCTCTCCGTGGGGCCAATGGTAACGAGAAAACTAAAAATTAAATGATTTATCATTCATTTAATTTGCAATAAACAACATGAAACAATATTTAAAATTTTCCAGATCGATTGGGCTATCGAAAGAAAGATTTTCTGAGATTTGAGAGTAAAAAAAAGACTTTTGCCTGCGGCACATTTTTTAAGGGAAAAAATAATTACGGACCCCCCCCGTATCCAAATCCTAAATACGCCACTGTTTATAGAAGATCTAAAAATTAAAAACTCTTTATTTATATTATTTTTTATTTAACATTCCACTTTCGCGTAAAAGCGTGTAAGAATCATATTTTTAAATAAATGTACACAAACAACCGTACACTTATATACCTATACATAAGTTTAGTTTATATTTATTTAAAGCCGACGAATAGAAAAAAAAATCGGGGATGGTTAAGCATGATCCTCCCCCTAGCTTCTGTGGCCAAGCATCCCGCATGGCACTTAAAATATATTAAACAAAAATACGTTATAAAAAAGTTAACTATAGTTAAATCAAAACAATTTCCGTTGCACGTCATTCCTTCGAGTATCAGCAGTGTTGCCAGTTTGTAATCAAAATACCCCAGTAAGGAAATGCTTCGGCATTTTTTAATAAAGGTTAACAACGTAATCAACAGAAATGTGTATGTATTGCCCATTGTTGTTCTTAAAAGAAGTTTTTAATCCTATTTATAAAAGGATTTGCAGTTTTAGTTAAAAACGACTTAAATAAACTAACGAAAACACGAAATGAAAACAATAAACGTCAATCAAAATTCGCCAAGAAATAAACTGGCATCACCGATGCGTTGACACTTCTGTTGCCAACTGTTAGCCCAAAAAATTCGAATGATATTAATTTTTAAAAGGATAAATTTAAAAAACATTTCCTTTAAGCGGCTTAGTATCAAAGAAGAATACATTAAGTTTTTTTTACATTCAATATCGCATGAAATTTATATATTTTTTGCCCAAATTTAATTTTCTTATGTTTCCTGACCGATTTTCAATTATCAGCTGATTGACGACGTGCAACGGAAATTGTTTTGATTTAACTATATTAATTAAATAAATAATGATTAATTATGCACATAATAGGTAGCTATAAGAAAAAATCTCAACACAATGTACTTACCTCTTTATTTTCAAGTGAAAACAATTACTCTGACATATAAAAATGTGACTTTTCAATCACTGAAATAAACAACGTGCGCCCGTCTATACAGCTGAGCCGCCATTGCGGCAAGTAGCCGTTTACAGGGTTGCCATATCAAGGGCATTACAAACGGCAGCAATAGAACCCTCCAGTGAACTTGTAGAATATTATAATGGCATGTGCTCAGGTCTCCCACCTGCCCAAGGATCCCCACTCTCCCCTACTATACAAGGTATTATACAAAGTCGTTGTTCTCCCATGGTGTTACGTAAATAGGTTCTTACTATTTTAAGTTTGGAAAAAGAACGTTCCGCTGATGCCACACTAACTGGTTAGAGTTAACATCACTGCACTAGATACGTCTGAAAAATTTGAAGAAACACTGATTTTTTATTAATAAATGATCCGCAAGTTCATACACTGTTTTTAATTTTAAAATACTATCTCCAAGTCCCTTTCTGAGGCTTAAAATTTGAGTCAATGGACAAGTCTTTATGGTATATCGTTTGTAAATTTCGCGCTTTCACGGATAATTTTTCTTCACTTAACGAAATTAAATTCTCAGGACAAAAAAATAAAATTTATTATAAAAAGCAAAGCTGGCAGCAAGTTTTAAGGGGCCGTCATTGTTGGCATGTGGTAATATTTGAAAAAATTTTTTTTGCGATTACAATACTTTCTCTGGGAGGAAAATAAAAATATCAAGCTT
The DNA here is from genome assembly GCA_963969555.1 of Polydrusus pterygomalis. Classification (NCBI taxonomy): domain Eukaryota; kingdom Metazoa; phylum Arthropoda; class Insecta; order Coleoptera; family Curculionidae; genus Polydrusus; species Polydrusus pterygomalis. Next base: position 40,325,978 of record OZ018381.1, on the reverse strand, counting down.
GAAATATAAACAAACAATGTACCGTTTAATAAAGAAAATATAGCAATAATTGTTCTAAACTATTTAAACACATTTTTTTATAAAATCTATTACTATTAACACCATAATGGAGTACAATTACCTACAGTTCTTTGTTAAAACAGGTTGGTCTGATAAATTAATTAAAGCAGAAATTTGACGAAATTCCGTCTTTTGCAAACACGGATATTTGACTGCTTTTTGAAGAAAACAAAAAATAAACGAAAATTGACAAGAAAATTAAATGGCGAATGTTTCACTAGTACTCCTAAATATTATTCGTAAAATACTTGCGAGATACTCATAAGTTTCAGCTGAAACCCATCATTTCCCTAATAGAACTGGATGATTTTTAATTCTATATTATTATTTTGAGTATAGCCTATATTGCAATAATTTCACACAATTTTTTAAAAGCATTTATTAATATTTTATTTGTTGTGCAATGAACAATAATAATTTATACGCAGTTTTATTGTGCGATGGTTATAAAAATAGACTCATATTATTATAATTTTCAATTCAAACAATTGTAACCATTCTTTTGTAATTTTCTTCCAAACACTGCAATTATTATGAAATAGTACATAATATAAAAGGTGTTCCAAAATAAATTTTTGCAACTTTGTATTTATTGGCAACCTTGTAGAATTGTTTGGAGCAACTGTACACACTTTGGTATTCTAGTCTATGTCAAATACCTAGGTTGAAATATGAATTTTGAAACGAAATAATAATAGCAATCCTTTAAAAGTTATTAAAAATATAGTACCGTGCGAGCAAAAATTATTTGCATCACAAAGGGCCTTGCATCTAAGGACGTAATGCTTAGCCGTAGAGCTTAATACCTGTTGGGTGTCAGTAACTATCTGAATTAACAATTAATCAGTTATTCCGCCATCTTTGACAGTCGTTACAAGTAATTTGATTCATCGCTAATTTTTCCAATTTCTTGAACAATTTACACAATGGGCTGTACGGAACAGCACAAAACATTCATGGTTGAAGCGTATTTTTGAAACGGGGTTAAAGTAAATGGTGAGTGGCAATACAATCCGGGTTTGTGCATGGACGATTTTCACGAACATTTTCCTAACGTTGCTTTTATTGCTGGGGATTTTTATCATTGCCTGAAAAGAACCGTGGCTGTGTTTAGGGAAACAGGTTCTATACATCACAAAAAAGGAGCATCTGTAAGAACAAAAGCACTTGTTGCAAACGTTCGTGAAATAATGCAAAATATGCCAACAAATTGTATAGGACGCCTGTCCCAAGAAGTGGGAAGATCTTACGGAACATGCAGGACTATTCTTATTATTATTATATTCTTACTTTGTTAATTTTGTAAACAATAAAAATAAATTTGTATTTGTATACTTATTTTATTACTTATTAGTTTGGCATATCATGTCATAATATGAATTTGACAAAATGTTAACCTAGATTTGGTTAGATATATCGTCCCCATATCATTGTGATCTAAACCAAGCCCTACGTTTTTTAATCCAAGCCCTCTTTGATGCAAATAATTTTTGCTCGCACGGTACGTATTTAGAGAAATTCCAGTGTCAGCGGAGATAGATTTATTTTACTGCTGTGATGAATATTAAAATCAATAATGAGTATTTTCTTAATATGGATAATCCATTGCAGGCATTACGCACACTTATCCGCTGCATTAAGTTACCCCAAATGACTCTATCCTTGTTATCCAATTTGATTACATTATCTTTCGTCGGTTTCTATATTTGTGGTACAATTTTATTCACAGTTAAGGTTAAAATATTTACAAGTTAAATAATTCGATTCTATTAAGTATTTTGAGCTAATGAAGCAAATTGCCTTATAATTGCAGACGATTTTTTGCAGTTGAAGAATTTAGGTCTAGGCAGGATAAGTTACGCCAGGAAAGTTAATGTTGTGTAATTTTTTTTTATTTATATTGGTTTAACTTCACTTCCTTCTTACTGAATTAGTTCACCAATTCACAATATATTTTAGTACATTCTATTGTATTTATTTAATGGTATCGATTACGTTTACATATAATAAGATTTATGGCCGTAGTTTTATATCTTACTATATATTATTATTCCATTGCTTTTCAAAGCTGCTTTTATATTTCTTTAGAAAAGACGGCGGCAATAATGCATAACGCTTTTAAATTTGCGATTGGGATTTAAGGCAATTTTTTCAGTGTCAATTTTAAAATAGCATAGGGGTGTACGGTATCAAATTGTTGGGAAAAAAATGCTCGTTTTAAATATCCTAGTAAAACACCGTTCCATTTGGAAAAATGGAGTAAACGTCAAGAAAACAAAATTTCATTTTTTAAACGCTTGTGAATCTTAGAAAGTTAATTATTATGAAATAATTTTAATTTTCATAAAAATATACTACTTGACCATAAATTAACAGGTTTAATTAATTTGTAGTGCTCTAGACTGAAAATAAAAAATAAACATAAAAATGTTTGCTGAATCCCAATAAGTAAAAATATACAAGATGCCCCATTTAAAATACCACAGTCAAGGTCACTTCCGGTCAAGCCGGAAGTGCTAACAAATTGAAAATGATGCCAATAAATGCAGACTCATCTCTTATGTATAATCTTAAAATTTCATTTCAATATCTATAAATACAGAAAAGTTATAGGGGTGAACGTCTTTTGAGAAACACCCGGTATAGTTTCTAATACTACTAGTAGTTTAACTATTTCGGTTTTACGGTGTGCCAAAGTTTAAAAAAGTCGATTTTCAATTAATAATATAACAAAAACGATTTAATTTAGTCATATGGTGCTCTTTACGAAAAAGTAGATATTGGAATTTCGAGGAAAATTTAAATATGTAAAAATATACAGGCTGTACCATTTAAAATAAAACAGTTAGTATATACAGTGTGATCAGTAAAGTCCGCATTATATGGGGTTTTTTTAATAATAACTTTATTCGAAATTTGACTTTGGCATCAAGTTCTGCTTCGATCGAAAAAAAAATAGTAGTCACGTGATTCGCATTATCTGTCAAATTTTATTTTTTTTTCCAAAAAATAATTCAAAAGTAGGGTTATTTCTGAAAGTATCGAAACAAGTTATTAGAAAAAGTTTTTTAAATGCAGTTTCTAGCCCACATGCAAAATTTTAGCTGCATAAGATAATTTTGATTTTTTACCCATATTTTGTAAATTGCACCACTTTTGCAAAATAAGACTCAACGCAACCTAAATAAAAGTTTTTAGTTTTGACAATGCTTTATTTCAGATACATTTTCTTTAAAGTAGCGCCATATTAAATGTGTGTTTTTCTACAAAATCAAAATTGGGCTATTAAAATTTGGTCACATGTTTATTTGTTTTTGACCCTGTATAAGGTAACTTCATAAAATAAGTATTTTTGGAAACGGAGTTTGTGTCTGAAAGTAATAAACCTTTATATTAAGACAGAGTGTCAACAGTAAAGTGTTTATTTAGTGGAAAATAAATTTTAGTGGTGGGTAAAAAATGAAAATTATCTTATGCAGCTGAAGTTTTGCGTGTGGGCTAGAAACTGCATTTAAAAAAACTTTTCCTTATAACTTTTTTCGATATTTTTAGAAATAACCCCTAAACTTTTGAATTATTTAATAATTTAATAAACGTTAAATTCACTCAAGAATAAAGTGCCCTTATTTTTCACTTTACAAAATTTTTTTATTAAGAAATGTTGCTTGCACTTAAAAGTTATCTATGAATACCAAATTTCAGCTAGGGAGCACAAAAAAAGTGTTTTTACTTTTTAAAAACACTTTTTTTACGCCCCCTTGTATAACGAATCGATAGAAGCTATGCAACCTATAAATTCAATTTTTAACAGCTCTTGGGCAATTTGACACATAACTTACTTAAATTTGTTTAAAAACGCGAGAACTGGACGTTTAATAAAATAACGTCAAAAATAATCTAACTTTTCTGGTGCATACCGTACATTATTCTATGGATAAGCGGAATAACTTTATGCAAAACAAATGAGGGTTTACTTCATACATTTAACAATATTTTGCCGTTCCCAATTTTTCAAATACTCGTTAACCCATTGGTTCATAAATTAAAGTTAAAACCCTTACAATAAAATTCGTTTTCATTTAAATCTGGCTGCCATGAAAAATATTTATATTTGTGCTACCGAACTGAAATTTGGTATTTATAGATAACTTTGAAGTGCAGACACCATTTCTTCATAAAAAAAAATTCCACAGTGAAAAATAAGGGCAATTTATTCTTGAGTGAATTTAACGTTTTCACCTCTCCCTCGTATACGGCGCAATATTTACTAGTTTTGTCTATGCTCTTTTTTGTTTAGGGACATGCAGAACTTTTCCACCGCCAAAAAAATTTGGTAAATTTTGAAATAAAAAAAAATCTCCTTTGGTGCGTACTCTCTGCCGGTCACTGTATTAGTAAAAATGGCAACAAACCAAGAGCATTGTTCACTAAGATACATGCAAATTAAAAGTGAAACAAATTATAAATTTAAATGCATTTAAATTAGAAGAAAGTTGTAAGTACTCAAATAATTTGGTATATCCAATTAAAAACTATTTGACTGCTCAGTGCTTAATCGGTTTTAAATTACGAAATACTTCTATTTTCTTTGTATAATATCTACTTAGGTACTCCATAAGTAGATTCGATTAACAAGTGCTGCCCAGACAATTAGTATAACTATTATATTAATATTTAATCTGCTCTGACAGTATCATTAAAGTAAATGATTAGATGTAATTTAAATTATTAGTACCTATTATAGGAGGAACGCTGCAATTTTTCTATATTTTATAATAAGATTTATGCCTATTGTGCTGGTATGAAAAATATATTCAAAAACTAACCATGAATTAGTTATTTAAAACTTTCAGTAGGCCACATTTTGTAAGTAGTGTTTTTTATGTTATATTTTACCATCGTTTTATAACCTAAGTTAATTCAAATTTCTGGGAACGTATCTTGATTCCAAACTATCGTGGGAACCTCAATTGGATAATGTATGCTCAAAACTGGCACAAGCTACTACGCTATACTAAAGTTAAGATACACAGTGCCTGTCCTTACTCAATTAACATCTTACTACGCATTAGCTTATCCTCATCTCAGCTATAATATTTTACTGTATGGACAAGCCGAGTATTTCAAGCACAGAAACGTCTAATAAGGCTCATCTTGGGATTGAAACCAACACAAACATGCAGACAGGGCCGTTTCTGAGTGGTGTGCTGGGAGTGCCCCCGCACAAGGGCGGCCAAAGTTATAGGGCGGCGAAAGCCGCCTGCAGTTTCACAGAAAAAAATGTTAGACTTAAAAAAAAAATCTAGGAGATTCCATAAATATGAAGGGTCAAATAAGAATGGTAAATTCAGTTTTCAAAAAAAAATTATGCAGTAGCTGTCAAGAATGAGGCAGCCGCCCTTTGTGTTAATTAGAGATTTCTTTTTAGATAGATAAGTATCGGAAAAATAAAAAGAATTCTCAACGGAGGTGGCCACCCTGCTACCCACGTCAATTACATTTTGTCTTAGGTTTACTCAAAAAATTAAAACTAATTGATATTATTTGAATAATTATGTAGGTATAGTTGAATTCACATAAACTTTTAATGCCGTGACATTTCAGTTATGTCATACTTGTCAAATACTGCAGCAACTCATAAAATATAAATTTCTAATGGCTAAATTTAATTAGTATAATTGTACTGCACACAAAGTATGTCTATCTTGTATTATTTCATACGATTAAAAAGATATAGAAATAAAAAGAGTTGGCCGAACAATTCCAGAAAAGAAAAAGAAAAAACACTGAACAATCTCAGCTGTATAAGAAATTTAGTAAGTTGGTGCAATCTAAAGTAACTAGACAATGACAAGTCTTGACATTTGGCATTAAAACTTTATGTGAATTTAACTATAGGTCTTATTAATTTGGTAGTAGGGTAGGTGGGGGCACAAATACTCACAGGGCAAAAGAACGCACCCTATTTAAATTTGCCGCCGATGTCCGGTTTCAAATGCTGTTACAAATAACTTTTCCGACGCCGAAAAAAAGTACCCAGACATTTTGATTACGAATTAAAAGATGACCCCATCGTCGAGGCCAAACAGAGTTTCAATGTGAATTTTTATTTTTCGATTTTGGATATTTTTTTTTTTGCCAGGGAGGAAACCCTTTATGGGCACCGGTTACTTGTTCTTTGGATATTGCGATAGAATCAATTAAGGAGAGATTCGTTTCACTTAATAAGTGTAATGAAACTTTTGGGTTTTTGTCGAACTTCTATGAAGCTAATGCCATAAATGACGAGAAATTGTTAAAATCCTGCAAAGATCTCGATATAGCGCTTCAATAGCAAGGAAGTCCCACAAACAAAGATATTGATCGCTCAGAGCTCGACCAGGAAATTTTGTCGTTCCGAGAAATTTTTCCAATAAAACGTACAAAATAATAATTGTAGATACGCTAAAATTCATAGCTGAAAAAGATTTAATCTCATCATTTCCAAATCTTTGTGTTGCGCTGAGAATTTTTATTACTCTGCCGGTTACTGTTGCATCTATCGAACGTAGTTTTTCAAAGTTAAAATTAATTAAAAATCACTTGCCGTCAATTATGTCCCAAGAAAGGATTAGTGGCTTGGCCCTTATCGCCATTGAAAGCCAAATTGCTGAGCCCCTCTGTAGGTAAGTATGAATAAAAGAAAAATATTAAAAATAGGCACCTATTAAAGATTTATTTTTCTGACAATTGATTTGCGCCATAATTTCAGGTAGGTAATTGTAAAATAGTAACTGATTTGATTTAAAGGGCAGCCAGTTCATATGTCGCACAAGGGCGGCCAACAGGCCAGAAACGGCCCTGCATGCAGAGAAATATACAAAAAACAGAAAATCCTCACAGTTACTTCAATATACATCCTTAAGTGCTCCACATATGTTTACAAGAACAAGAACGAGTTCCAAGAAATCAGAAACAATCACAACTATCCTACAAGAAACGCAAATACACACTTCAACACGATATGAAAAATCTCCCCTATATGCCTGCATCAAAATTCTTAATAAACTGCCAGAATAAATCAAACAATCCATAACAGGAGGTATATTTGAAAGAAAACTAAAGGACTTTCTTATAAACATTGCATTTTATACACTAAAAGACTCAGTGGCATATTTAGGATTTGTTCTAGGGTTGGGGTGCAAAAAGGATTTGCGCCGCAGGCGAAAATATTTTGGGTGCCACGCCCTTTTTGGGTAAAAAAAAAATCTGAAGTACCTACTTACTTTGTACTAAATTACAAAATCAAGTTTTCTGTTCTTAGAAGAGAAAATAATTATGATTTTGTAACAAAATCATAAATATTTTCTACACAACAAATATTGTAAAATGTGCTTATTCAGTACCTAAAAATTGAAAATAAAAATTGAAAATACATATCTGGGGGGGCTCGGGCCCCCTGAGCCCCCCCCCCCCCCGTAAATACGCCACTGAAAATACTTTTTGAATGCCTAAACGATGTCATATTTGTGTAAAAGGTTTAAACGGTGTTTTTTATTATATGCCCAGTGCAAAAATTATCTTTTTTTTTAAACAGCTGTATAACTGACGACATCATCCTGTTGATGGCTGTTTACGCAGTTTGTTTTCTATCTAATGCACTTATTTGATAAATTTCTTAAAAAGAAAAATAATAAATAACCCTACGATATCTACCGGGTATCCCAAATTAAAAAGAATATGATAAAATTGAGATAAGTTAGTTATTCTAATCTAAAAATTTGAGCGAAGGTCTTCAAGCTATAAAAGATTAATACCTTTTCTTTTAATTCTTATGCATTAATCGATTTCTCAAGACAATGTTGACACTTTTTTATTTCAAGAACTAGAATTATAATATCTTTGATATGTTTAATAGTAATAATTATATTTTTTAATACACTGTTTGTTCGGATTTATTCAAATCGGCTGAATTTTTACATTCCAGTACTCAAATTTTTTGTCTACGTCTTGAAATCGTCTATAATTTTTCTGTAAGGTATTAATGGGTTAAAATTGTTCTATTTTCATAATTCTGCTTCTTCAACAATTAAAACCATCTTACCATCAAATCTTAAAAAAAGAAAAATGTTAACTGTAGAATTACATTATTAACTATTAAAACTAATTGGTAAAAATCTACAATTAATTATAAAGTCAAATATGTATCAAAATTATAAATAATAATAAAAAAGTGAAAGACGTGGCTCATAAGTGTTTTCCTCTACATTGTATTATAATAGTTTTACACTCATGGAAAAATTTTCGCATTTATCGATTGATCAGATGTTCCGGGGTGCATTATGGGTGCCAATTTATCATTCTTTTTTAGCAAAAAACTTTCCTAGAATGTTTTATCTCTCACAGTTTTGGATGATAGAAACCAATAATTATGATTAAAAAGTTTATAAAACGAAGTCTGCTTTCTTAGTAAATGAATTTTTTAGTAGAGTAGGGACTGAACAAGGTCGTATATGTTTTTTTTTCTGGGAGGGGGGGGGGGAAGCAAAAAAAAACTTTTTTTACAGTTTTATTAATTTCACACAAGACTTGTCTAAATTTTATTTTTTAGTTAGGTATTCGTAATATTTTATTAGTTTTATTTTTTATTATTATGTTTCTGGGAGGGGGTATTTACCCCCCCCCCTACCCCCCCCCCCCCCCATATCGATGCCCTTGGGACTGAAACAGAATTATATTTCTGAAAATAAATATTAAGCTTTTAATTCTCGAAGTATTAGTATACGATATTTTAATGATTGTATAAATTATCAAGTATTATAGCCTCTAGCTACTATATTCTCTGAAGAGATTGATTAGGACGGAACTAAATAATAATAAAAATAAATAATTCACATATTTTTCATCAAAATTACCGAGATAATAGATGATGTCAATCGATTAACATTCATAAACAATATACTTAGAAGTATTTTATTGTAAAATTTATAGACTTTAAATAGTTGTTTTGACACTACATTAAAACGTCCTTGTAAGACTTTAAAGTTTTGCGTGAGGAAAATGTCCATTTATTACATTCTACGATTTTTCCGAATACAAGTGAATAATGTATTACTAAAAAAATTAATAATTGAATAACATATTTTATTTAATTTTTAAAATTTTGTAGCAAAGGACTTTTCGCTTTTCGTTAAAGATAAATAGGAACAAATACGGAACAAATAACTGAAAAACAATATCGAAATAATTATCTGTGGCAGACCTGTAAACTTTTGATATGATATTAGTGTGAAAAATGCATTCTTAAGGTGCTTTGAAAAATGGTGCAATGGAAAAACATTAAATCATATTTCTGAAAATATAATACTAGCATGTTTTCAGGAAAAATCTACTCTATGTTGAGGACAATGCTATCAAAAAACAGAAATGTTGATATCAGTAAATACACTATATACACTCCCGTGCAGAGAAAACGGGCACTCCAAAATTTTAATTAGGTTTTAGCCTTGATAACTTTTTTATTTTTCATTCGATTTTAATGATTTTTTTATAGAATTGCAGATACAATTGTCAACTTTAACGCGTATTTTACTAATCTTAAGTAACTTTGGTTATTTTACATATTATACAAGGATAATCGAAATGCTGTTTTTTCTCTAGGTTTTAGCTAATCAAAATTTCGGAGTGCCCGTTTTCTCTGCACGGGAGTGTATTTTATTGAACAATTTTAAAAAAGAGATCTGAAAATTATGTATCCAAGAAATCTAAAATTGTAACCAAAGAAAATATTTCGGTTGTAAAATTAGATTTATTATTGTGCTCGACAATGAATTGGCGAAAAACGGTATTTTCGATACAGAGAAGTAGAAAATTAATATTTTTTATAGGGAAAAAATTCACAGTCTGTCAACTGATTGTCACAATCACACATAACAGTTTGTTATTTGTTTACAATGTACGGGTAGCAGAAGAAAAATAATTCCTTTTAAAAAAATTTATTACCTCTTTTTAATCTGTATTCTTCTAAGCACTCAAAATGTCCTCGTCTCATTCACGGTTTTTAGTTTTTAATTTTTCAAAAGAAATATAAAGGCGGCTTTGAAAAACAATGGAATGGTTTTGAAAACCAATATGGTTTTAAATTTAAAAAAAAAACGCCTTTATATAATTATATTTCTTTAGAGAAGAGGCAATAATGCATAACGCTTTTAAATTTGCAATTGGGATTTAAGGCAAATTTTTTCGTGTCAATTTTAAAATAGCATAGGAGTGTATGGTATCAAATTATTGGAAAAAATATGCTCGTTTTAAATATCCTAGTGGACCACCATCGTTCCATTTGGGAAAACGGAGTAAACGTCAAGAAACCAAAATTTCATTTTTTAAACGCTTGCGAAACTTAAAAAGTCAATTATTATGACACAATTTTAATTTTCATATACTACTTGACTATAAATTAACAGATTTAATTAATTTGTAGCACTCTAGATTGAAAATAAAAAATAAACATAAAAATGTTATAAGACGTCAAAAAATGACAAGTGAGGTGTCATTTTACTCAGAATGTTATGCTAAATCCCAATAAGTAAAAATATACAAGATGTCCCATTTAAAATATCAAAGTCAGGATCACTTCCGGTCAAACCGGTAGTGTTAACAAATTGAAAATTATGCCAATAAATGCAGACTCATCTCTTATGCATAATCTCAACATTTCATTTTAATATCTATAAATATAAAAATGTTATAGGGGTGAACGTCTTTTGAGAAACAGCCGGTATTTTCTGTTTTAATATTTAAAAAAATCTAAATGTACAAGGGGGGAGGGGCACTTTTCACATTCAAATTAATGTGAAAAGTTTAACTTTTTGGTCAAGAAACTGAAGTTTCCAGCTTTAAGGGCATGCCAGTGATAAGGAAATTGATTAAAACAAATAAATAAAAAAATGCACTAAAAATGTATATAACTTACCCGAAAATTTCACGAACCCCCATGTTTTCGTCACTTTAATTAAGTGAACCAGGCCACCCCACTATTAAAAAAAAAAACACCTCAACGAATGTACGTACCACGACCGGCTAGTCCTTGCAGCGATGCAGATGCTGCAGCAGAAGCGACCACGACCGTCAAACAGAACCGTCTGAGCTCGAGGCACACAGGTCTTGGTACCGGAGGGAACTCGGGAACCACCACGTGAAGAATCAAAAATACCATCAGCGGAGAAAGTTGTATAGGTAGACGCCGGGTAGCACGAACCGTGCGGTTCTGCCCGGAGGTGCGTATTATGCGTGGATCACGTACCTATATTTAAAATTGGTATTTGGCAAAGTAAAATAAAAAGTTTTTTTTTGTTGGTACCCTATTTTGCTTATTTAAAGTGCGCCTAGGCTTGTTTCAACCCAACTTGTAAAAGCGCGCGTGTTATGATTCAATGGCAACATCAACAATCCGAGAAATGCCACTATTGGCCATAAAGGTATAGCGGACGTACAAGGTCTTCCAACGAGGACTGAACAGGGGCTCATTTTTGACCTTCCTTGTATTTAAAGAAAATTTATTTGAACCAGAAACAAAAGAGTTACGATATGGATAAGGTGTTTTTTTAAATGGAACATAGCTTTTTTTATTCGATTTTTGGAACGAGTGATTTTTTTTTGTCCGTTCTGATTAAAATATTTAATATTGTGACAGCTATTTTTATTCAATTTTAATGTTTTATCCAGTATAATTTAACTTTAACCTGTTTGAAACATACACTAGGTAATAAAGGTATAATCACCTTTGAATCCGTTTGAATCCTTCAAAGTCAAAAAAAGTAAATTTGTAAAATTTTTTGACTTTGAAGGATTCAAAGGTGATTATACCTTTATTTCCTAGTGTATGTTTCAAACAGGTTAAAGTTAAATTTTACTGAATAAAACATTAAAATTTAATAAAAATAGCTGTCACAATATTAAATATTTTAATCAGAACGGACAAAAAAAAATCACTCGTTCCAAAAATCGTATAAAAAAAGCTATATTCCATTTAAAAAACACCTTATCCATAGCGTAACTCTTTTGTTTCTGGTTCAAATAAATTTTTGGTTTCATTTTTGAATTTTGCAGGAAAAAGTACATCGATTGGCTATTTTGGATTTTTCTTTAAATACAAGGAAGCTCAAAAATGAGCCCCTGTTCAGTCTTTGTTGGAAGACCCTGTACATTTAACGACATATAAATTCGTACACTCCACCCATACATAACTCAATTACAACAAAATTGGGTAAAACGGGTTTCTCACCTTGCTGCTTATACCTGGATAGAACACCAGCTATATACATAGTTGTAAATTTTTGTATGTACAATTTTTACCGTAGGTAATAATGGTTATTTCTAAATATTTTTGTGTTTAAATTACAGCCGCGAAATAAGAAAATTATAAAATAATACCAGGAAAACTACAAAAGTAAGTATAAAGCCAAAAAGGGTAAATTTATTAACAAACAACAAACAAAATACTAATATTTAATTGCTGCGCCATTGGATTCTAACGCTAATCGTAATCTTCTTAGCATTGACCAAATAATACTTCTGGTGTAATCCGGAGTTAGCCCTTCCCAAATTTCTTCTATTTTATCAAATAACTCTATTTCATTCTGTGGTTTAAAATTTATTTTTTACATTTTTTTTACCATTAATCCCCAAACATTTTCAATTGGATTTAAATCAGGACTTCTTGAGCACCAAGATAGATATGTTACGTTGTTTTGTCTGAACCAGTTTCCTTTATTTCTTGCAGTATGCACAGGGCAGTTATCCTGCTGAAATGTAAAGTTATTTTCTTTAAAAACTATCGCGGCAGAAGGAAGAAAAATATTTTCCAATATCTAAAGATATATATATTACTGTTTAGTGTTCCACCAATATTCCAGCATACACCCGCACCATAAACACTTATCCATACCCTACATTAACGGAGAAACGTCCACTGGTTTGCTTTTTTTGAGTATACTTCTCATCATATCGGGAATTTGGTGGTATACATACTCGAATCCTTCCATTATATGTAGACTAAATAAAATTTTGCCAAAAAAAATCATTTTCTGGTAAATATTGCATAGCAAACCAATTCTTTGTTCCTTATCACTATTTTTTAAAAACGGTTTGGATGCAGCTGCTCGATTTCTTAATTCGGAACATTGTCTTACTCGGCGTTGCGCAGTTCTAGATGAAACAGGGAATCCTGTTTGTGCATAGCGAATACTGCAGTTTTAAATGGATTTTGCCTTAAATACTCCACCAAATTTCGGTCTTCTTCATTTGATGATTTTCTATTATTTAAACCAGGCCCAACAGACCTTTCAAGTATTTGTTTATAGCGCCATTTTTTTACAATTCCTTGAACAGTACTTCTGGGTACTCTAAAATGATCAGCTATTTTTCCATAAGACCACCCTATTTCTACTAAACATATTATCCATGCCTTTTCAATAATACCTAAAAAAGTTGCATTTACAGTGTTACAGTTTAGTGTACGAAATTATCTGTCGTCAACTGCATGTCCCGTGTATTTCTCAGAATCGTCCAATTTAATATAACGTGCCATTTGCAAGGGACATGATCCAAATGTATTAATACCAACCAATTGATTGGTGCACTTTCCCTTATCATAACGTAAGAAGAATCTGTCTGTATATACTTACATTTTGGTGGCGCAGTGATAAATACTGCTTCACCAAATGCACATAACTAATTCCATCATTGTCGGCAATAGTAAAACGTCCATCCTTCACTGTGTCGAATGGTCGGATAGTAAGAAGTAATGCGCTTCCTTCTTCCTTGATGTCATGTAAGCGTAAATCGCACAATTCACATCTTCTACAATTAATAAATAAATACGTAAAGTCTGGTGCATCTGTGAAAAACTTCCACAAATCGTCTTCCTTGAATACATATGACTTCTTTACTTCTTAGCCACGTCATTCTTGCTATTTGCCTTCATAACCCCTTTGTCTATCCCCAACATACTTTGCAATTTCGAATGGATAGCGCACATAGTCGCCGTCTTGTAAATAATAATAATAATAAAAGTTTATTTAAATATTTTTTTGACATTTAATGCTAATATATAATTTTTTTTGTAAAAAACTATCAATTCCGAACTCAGAAGTAAAATGCTTGTTTTGAGAAATAATATAATATTTATTTTCAAGAATATATTTCATAATTCAGGCACAACTAGATTATAATATAAAACGAATATGACAATAATTTATTGGTATATTTTATATCATTACAGTATACTAAGATACAATACGTCATGTATATAATATATATATTTATTTATTTTATTCGTTATATCTTGGTATATTCGTTATTTATTAATGACGTTCTTGAATATATCTCTTGGATTGGATAATATCCAATGTTAATTTTATTTCTATAATTATTTAATGATTTAATTATTTTAATTGACTGTGGTAGCATATCAAAAATATTTGGATTGATGTTTAAAAAATGTTTGTGTGGTATTGTTTTGTTCACTCTATTTTTATATGTAATATTATTTTTGTGATGAGTTTCATGTGTGTGAATAATATATATTATTTTATTTTTAAGTTTCAAAATATATATAAACATGTTGTAAGAAAATATTTGTTTAATATCCATTTTTTTTGCTATCTTTAAATAGTAAATCAGAAGAATATTGGTGGTCTTTTTCGTAAATAATTTTCAAAATGTATTTTTGAATTGTTTCAATATTATTAAGATAATTCTTATTTATGCCTCCCCATCCTAGTATTCCATAATTTGAATGGGTTTGTACTAAATAATAATACAATATTTCTAATTCTTTTATATATTTTAAAATTGTTTAAGGTGTTTAAATTTTACATATATATAATAAGAATTCTTAGTTTTTTTACAATGTAGTCACTATGTAAATCCCATTTTAAATGTTTATCAAAAATTATTCCTATTTCACCTTCCTTTATATTAATATTATTGCATATTGTAAAGCTCAGACATTTTCTGTAGGTAGGCAAGCACAACCCGTTCAAATTCAAAATATTGGATACAAGTAGGACATCTTTATATTTGCCTTTAGCATAAGAAAGAAGTTAGAAATTGTCGGTATATTTTTAAATATTTTTATTAATGTCACAAGCATCCTGAATCTGGTCACTCAAGGATGTATAAGATTATTAAATATTATATGACGTGCAAATAGCCCGTTTAAAACCAGTTAAGAAATATTTCTTAAAAGTAATTTTTTATTTCGGAGTCATCATCATCGCCGATTATTATTAAATCGTGGTAATTACACTTAAGGTCGATTTTGTTAAAATTGTGCAACGACGGGTCGAGTAGGTAATAGGGAATTGTGTTTCTTACTTAGTATTTTATTGCTAATGATTTACGAAGCATAGTGTTATATTTATGTTCCAAGGGCGAC
This sequence comes from Polydrusus pterygomalis, assembly GCA_963969555.1. Classification (NCBI taxonomy): domain Eukaryota; kingdom Metazoa; phylum Arthropoda; class Insecta; order Coleoptera; family Curculionidae; genus Polydrusus; species Polydrusus pterygomalis. Next base: position 40,310,500 of record OZ018381.1, on the reverse strand, counting down.
AAAGCAGCAATGTTTACACGATTTTTGAAATTACCATTTTTTAAACAAATTATACCATCATCTATATAGTCAAATCTGGTCGTATCATGCGGGTCCAAAGGTCACCGATCATATAAATCAATTCGGAAATTCCAGAGCTTATCAAAATGTAAACAAAGAAAACCGTTTATAATTAGGTATAGACTAAAAACTTAAAAACTGTCATCATCACTTTGAAATTCTGAAAAGTCCTCGTCATCTGAGTTGTCCTCGAATGAAGCAATGATCATCGGCGCTACTTCGACATCTAATACTTGTTCTCGATCCCACGAATTCCTTATTAATTTTTCTGTATATTCCACCGATTTCTTCCAGTACTCCTGCGTAATATGATGCAATGAATCTTGCCAAACTATCTCTTTTTGCGAGGATTTAAGACCATCACCTACATGTTTTTCATAAAGAGATTTTGCCCCAGCACATATTAATTCTATCGCATTAAACTGGGCAATGATATGGCGGCAGTCGTAGAACCTCATGGCCATATTCAAGCAATATTTCGTCTACAGCGTATATTTTGGGTGATTTGAGAGACTTTGCCATTGATAGGAGTTCGGACTTTAACATATTTGGTAAAGGATTTTGGTTGTGATTTTCAAGCCACTTATAAATATCACTTTTTCGCCAAGATGAACTAGGTTGTTTATTTAAACTTCTTGAATGATATGATGCATTGTCTAATACAATTAAAGACGGCTCATCTAAATTTAGGATTAATTGAGCTTTTAGCCATTTTTCAAGCATTTCGCAATTCATATTGTCATTATAGTCAGAACTTTTTGATGTGGAAGAAAAAATTAAGCTTGCACCTGGAACATATCCTGTTACAGAACCGGCATGTAAAATAATGAACCGCTTTCCCGTGCCACATCCCTTTTTTCTTTTCACGCTTTTCACTGAATCATCTTGCCAAGATATTGAACCACTTCCATTTGAAAATATCCATGTTTCGTCTAAAAATACTACTTTTCTAAATTTTGATTTGTAATATTCCGTATATTTTTTTAAAAACTGAACACGCTGACTCACTATCTGTGGCTGCTCACATAAAAATCTCCGGTTACAGTCTACAGAGTTATATTGGTTTTTGATCTGTATAAACCATAAATCACGTTCCGAACTCCCATTTTAATATTTTCGCTAAAATCTTCAGTCTTTGGCTTTCTTCTTTTAAATTTTTTTGTATTCTTTGGTATTATATTATGCTTTCTTTCACGCACAATTTTCTGCACAAACCTTAAACTAATTCCCAGTGCTTTTGCTAAAGTTTCCTGCATATTGGTTGGCGATTATTAATTTTTTCTTTCATTCTCGAAATAGTTTAACAAATTAGCACCATTTTTTTTTGCTTGGGGATGTAAAAAAACCAGAAAATTGCTTTTTATCGTTCATATTGTCACATTACATTAATTGTCAAAGTAACAAAACTCACATCTTTAAATCAAAATGAATGTGGCAGGTACAAACTTTTGTGAATCGCTGAAAATTAAATACAATACCTACATATTATCCTTTTATTTCATGTCAAAATTGCAGAAGTCTGTCATATTTGTCTTACGCATTTTATTTGGATAGTAGGTATACCTATATGATTAAGCGCAATAAAAGAAAAGAAAAATTGAAAGTATGTCTTTGTTAAATCGTAAGACCCGCACGATAAGACCGGATCTGACTTTAGTTACAATCATAATATCAGATTCGTATTAAGTATAGTAAATAGCATTGTTTTTTTTAAAGACACGTATGGCATAAATTGGGATTTAAAAAAATTAAGTAACTGTCAAGTATAAACCTATATACGTGTAATCATTCGACTTAAATAAAATACCATGACTTCATTTATTGCTTTCTTGACGAATTTAAAGTATTTTCCCAATACGTATACGAAACCTTAAAATGTATGTTTACACTCTTCCAAACAATGAATGCTAATTTTACACGTCCAATTAGCAATAAATATAAAAAACACAAATAAGGAAATTTCAAATAACTTTTAAAAGTATGAAAAAGAACATTCCAATATGGTATTGCCACAAATAATATCATCACATGACATTAATTTCAGGTATGTTTAATTTGCTCATCACTTTCTTTTTCCTTGCGTATCTTTCGTAATACTTGACACATCGTAATGTTTGGTTTACTTGCCAAAAAAGGAATCTTACAAGTGATGTGTTATTTATTTTGTCTACTTTGTCTATTTACATTCAGTCGGCACTATCATTTTAATTTCGCCATAAAGACAAATTAACAGTATATGTTTTTCAGTGATCTAGTAGGTATCTATAGATGAAACAATAACAAATAAACCTATTACTTTTGACAAAATTGTATTTCATTCTGAAGTAAATCAATATACAAATTTTGCTCCTCCACTTTGTTTGGCAAACTTAGTAGGTATATTAAAAATTTTAACATAATATCATGGGAAATTGAGTCAATTGAAGCTCAAAAAAATAATAATACAGGGCGAGTATTTGTATTTTTCGGCAAATGAATGGTGGAACTTTTCATTTGAAATATTTTCGGCTTGTTATCATAAAGAGAAGGAGATGTCTATCTTGTCACCGTTGATATAAATACTCAATGATCTGCTTAAATGACAGATTAAATACTAGATTGAATTCTATCGACTAAATCAGATGAGAATTAACGATGTAAATAGGTACCTATATAGATAGCCATCCCGGGTGATCCCATTGCTCCGTATGTCTTTAAAAAAAAGAAAAAGCAAGGTCGCAAGTTTAAATATATCTGATCAAACTATATTGGACGACTAAATTAATACCTTATTCTAAAATGTTAAGGTTGTAAGGTGTGAACAAGCGAATTTATAATAAAATACGTTGGGCAGTGCGATCGATTTATTGATTATTCTAACAGGAAGATATCTATGTTTACGGCTATAAAAACTTAAAAGCACTAAGAATTTGATCTATACAGAGTGTCCGGAAAATACGTGTACAACGTTTGACGACAGACTCCTGACGTCAAAATAGGTCGATCTAAGCCGACTTAGTTATATCCAAAATTGTCTCGTTTAGCCGGCAGAGGACGTCAAAAATTTGTAAAAATATTGGTTTTTCCTAAACTACGTGAAATCCTGCTAATCGATTTTAATGATTTTTAGTATGTAGACTAATACTATAAAATAACGTTTTCTAGTAGTATAGTCACCGGCTGTAAATAAGTGGAAGTGTTATAAAAGTGATATAATACGTCAACATTTCTCCTCATTTTTTATATGAATTTTTTTTATCAATTTTTAAATTTCATAGACTGGTGACAATTTGTCAATAAATGTCAAATTATTAAATGCCATAGCAACAAGGTCACTTAAAAAATTATTGTTACAGGTAATTTGATTTTAATATTATTACTATAATAATACTAAATATTGAAAATATTTTCTTCTGGGCAAAACAGCTCATTCAACGAAAAATATTAAAGAGGAAAAATACCCAGACAGCACACAATGTCTTAAAGACGTCCATTTTAGGTCTTAATTATGTCTGAACGCCTGCAGACCTACAAAAGACATCTTAAATACGTTTTTTCCAGACATATATAAGATGTTGTAAGATGACGTCCATAAGATGTCGCTAAAATATCGTAAATATGACGTTCGTGTTTTTTTTTAGGTTATAGCACAGAAAGAGAGTTGTCTCTCTTCTGTCTTTGTAGTATCCCTGTCTCTCTCTAGCTTATATATTTTTTAAATGGACACTTTCGATTGCCGCCATCTCGGATCGTCAGCCCGCTCGCCGACCGTCGCCGTTCTCAGAACTTTTATTATTTTTTTGTATACTTCTCTAATCCAATTTAAATGATTGTTACCCATTCGGACGTTTTCTTGAATCGTTTTTTTTTTGTAAAAGACAAAAAATAGAGTTAAATTTTACAATCAGTAAATTTGGCAACATCGCGAACAACTTAGGATTGGCAACAAAGCGCCCCCCTTTGCCATTTGAAATTGACGCAATGTCAACACTGTCAACTGTCGATGGGTTTGATTTTTGATAGTTTTGCTGATAATGACTTGCAGTTTTTTACTTTCTACTTAGCGAACCGTTAAAAGAAAACGAATTGTATATTAAAAAACGTTTTGTATGCTACATATTTTTCTGTGGTGTGGTGTTTGTTTTTAGTTTTCGAATAATTAAAATTGGTGTAATCAGTGGATGCTCAAATATAAATAGCGGTGCAGGGCTTCAAAACAGTAGAAAAGATGCCGAGGATGCCATCGCGACGTGGCTAAGAAGGGCCACAGATAGGCGAAATTCATTATTAAAAAAGTTTTAATTATGTAATACATTAATAAAACCATTTATTAAGCAATAATATGATGTTTCATGTTTAACAAACAAAAGAAAATGTTTTAGGGCTCTGCGGTTTGGCCTATAAAATGTATCTAAGGTGTCCATAAGACATCTATAAGATCTTCATAAGACATCTATAAGGTATTCAAAAGACATCTATAAGGTCTCCATAAGATATCTATAAGATGTCCATAAGATATCTTTAAGCCGTCCATAAGATGTGGTACCTATAGACGTTGGGTTTTGTAACATACGACCTTTTTAAGATATCCATAAGATGTCTTGATAGCGTTACGAAACGTCCATAAGACGTCATGAATGTCTATTGTTGACATCTTTTGGATATCTTTAAGATATCTTTGTGCTGTCTGGGTAGCTTCCAAATACATCCAGTCACTCTACAAAAATATCTGGGTTGTCATATAAAAAATGAGGAGAAAATGTTGACGTAATATATCACTTTTATAACACTTCCACTTATTTACAGCCGGTGACTATACTACTAGAAAACGTCATTTTATAGTATTAGTCTACATACTAAAAATCATTAAAATCGATTAGCAGGTTTTCACGTAATTTAGGAAAAACCAATATTTTTACAAATTTTTGACGCCCTCTACCGGCTAAACGAGACAATTTTAAATATAACTAAGTCGGCTTAGATCGACCTATTTTGACGTCAGGAGTCTGTCGTCAAACGTTGTACACGTATTTTCCGGACACCCTGTATAAAGAGAGGCACAATGTCAAGTTCCAAGTATTGGGTACCTGGTAGTGCTGGGACATCGCAACGGAACATCGATGGCTTAAAAACATCGATATTTTCTAAACATCGATGTTGAAACATCGATATATAATAATGTTGGGAATAACCGACTTATTTTAAAAACCGATAACCGGTTTTTCACTCCTCTCCTCGAATACTAATATTAATATTGGCGATTCATATACAGCATGACGCAAAAAAAAAGGTCGCCGATTCCATCATACTTATTGAGTGAATAAAAACCGACTTTTCATCACTCGAATTATAATAGTGCATTGAACATCGAAAGGTAAACATCGATGTCGATGTTTCAAAAACATCGAGGAACATCGCCCAGCACTAGTACCTGGTGAATCACAGAACACAAACGACGAGTAGAGTAGAGCTGAGAACGTGCTATATTTGGTTGATGCCGCCGTGACTTTGACATGGCATTAGATGTGAATGCAACGCCGAACGCCACCAAGTGTGGCTTGAACTAATCAAGGCGGAAGGGAGGTCATAATGGTTTTATTTTTCAAAGGTCAAATTAATATATGGAAATTTACATAAGGCATGTTATTACAAAATCAAACGAACTTACCTGTGACGTTCGATTGTAATTATATGTAGCACCTCGTCCGAAGAGATCACTTGAGTTTTACTATGTAGTACCGTCTTTAGGTACTAGATGGCGTCACAATATTAAAGAGAAGAAAACTTTATCTACGGTCTAACAGCTCCCTTCCTCATCAACTAACCTCATTCATTTTAAAGATGATATATTTTTACACTAGGGGGAAATTCAAATTTAGTTTAGCAGGCTATAATTTACCGGGAGAGCTAACCATTTGAATATAGGGAGAGGCGGGAGTGATCTCTTCGGACGAGGTGCTACATATAATTACAATCGAACGTCACAGGTAAGTTCGTTTGATTTTGTAATTATATTAGGCACCTCGTCCGAAGAGATCACTTGAGTTTTACTATGTAGATGTTTAAAGTCTGTAAAAATATATCGGGGTCTCCGATTTAGGTCTGATTAAACGATTAGGAATTACTAAACTGTGATTTATTTAATTCCAAAGGTAAAATAAATACACATTAATAACAGAAATTTACAAAATGACTTTTGTATAACTTATAATGCTAATATTTAAAATTCAAAAGATTATATGTTAAGGCTGAAATACCTTTAACATTGCTTAAGAATCTAAACTATTCTAAACATTTATCGGAAAAAACTGCTCTAGAAAATGTTATTGTTTTATCTATGAGCGGGCGATTATAGAACTTCGCAAATGTGGCCGATGCGTTTGACCATCCTGCACACTTTTTGATTATATCCCATGAAACGCCAGCTCTGTTTGCTGCCGATGTGGCTGCATGACGTGTTGAGTAAGCAGAGAATATATTTGTGTTAACACCAGAGAGTTTGAGGATTTCCTTAATCCACCTGGATATAGTGTTTACTGCAGCCCTAGCATGGGGCTTTTTCGTGCTCAAGAATAGGTATCCTTCCTGAGTCGATCTGATGAGAGCAGTTTTTTCGATGTAAATGAGAAGTGTTGTTGTAGCACACAACTGTTTCTCACTAAATATGGCTAATTCTAACAGAGGTTGGTAAGTGCTCAGGCTAGTGGTTTTAATTTTATCTGGTATATATATATGGGCCCCGCCTTCATGAAAACTGATATTCTCTACCTTTATCATGTGTAACGTTTGTAATCTATGACCTGTAGCCAGTGCTAAAAGCACAGCCAACTTTTTAGTTAGGGGAGGCAGTGACAAGTTACTGCTGTCAGGTAGGGATTTTAAATATTCTAGTACAACAGACGGGTCCCATATTACTCTATATCTTGGTTTAGGGGGCCTTAATTTATAAATTCCTTTTAGGAACCTCCTTACCAAGACATTTTGCCCAATTTCTATGGGAAGAATTAAAGAGAGTGCAGCTCTGTGTTGGTTGAAGGATCCATAGGTATAGGTTTTTGTTTCTAATTCATGTTGCAAGAAGCTAATTACATTCTTCACTTTGGTTGTCAAGAAGTCAATGTCCTTTGTGTTGCAAAAGGTCCACCATGAACGTAATGATGTACTGTATTGCTTCAATGTTGATTTTTCTATAGAACTGATTGCTGTGTCTAGGGCTTCAGCTGGAAAACCTTTTCTTTTTAGTGCCGTCCTGACAATTTCCCGGCAACCAGGGAAAGTGTTTGATGTAGTGGGTGCACTTTGCTAAACGAAGATGATAATAAGTTAATATTAGGTTTTTGTATAATTTCTTTGGAGACTAACAGTTTTTTAAAAAGGGGATACCAGGGCTGGCTTGGCCAATAGGGTACCACTACAATTCCTATTGCTTTATCGTTTAGTATTTTTTCCAGGGTTTTAAGAATCAAAGCAAAGGGGGGAAATGCATAGAAAAAGGTGTTACTCCAGGATATTGTAAACGCATCAACAGCTATAGAATTAGGATCCCTATGCCAAGAAATGTACTTTTCGACCTTGTAGTTAATGTTTGAAGCAAATAAATCGATTTCCGGTTGCCCCAGAGATCGCGTTATCTTATGGTATACATGGTCAGCTAATTCCCATTCAGTCTCATAGGACATCGTCCTAGAACCCCTATCAGCTAAATTTTCTTTAGAATTGATGTAATTTACGTGTAGCCATATATTTCTGACTTCGCACCATTGCCATATCTTTTTTGTGAGAGCATGCAACTCGGGGTGTTGCACACTGCCCATTCTATTGACATATGCAATGGCAGTGGTGTTGTCAGCTCTAACTAAAATACTACATGATGACAATTGATCTGCAAAGCATTTTAATCCGTAATAAATTGCCTTTAGTTCTAAGTAATTAATATGCTTCTTTCTTTCCTCTAGATTCCACCACCCGAAAGTCGAATCCTTCTCATGAACTACCCCCCACCCTGTACTACTCGAGTCAGTATAAATCTCTACTACAAAGTTGTCTTTCCTGATTTCATTTTTACTATATATTATGTTTTTCTCCCACCACCTAAGGTCAGGTTTAATTTTGTCAGTTAGTGTCATAGTTGCATTATAATTTTGGCCATGCTTTCTTAAAGCGAGAAACTTTTCTCGTTCAAACTCTTTAGTATAAAGTTTGCCATATTTTATGGCAGGGCATATAGAAATTATGGCACCAACGAACTGAGCAAAGAACCTAATTCGACATTTGGTGATGTTCTTTATTCTTTGTAGATATTTTATTATTTTATTGCGCTTTTCATCAGGAAGTTCTAGGGTTAAGGTTCTACTATTAAATATAAAACCTAAAAATTGACAGGTTTGACGAGGCTCAAGGCAACTTTTCTCAAAATTTATTATGAAACCTAGAGAAGTTAGGAAATTTGTTGCAAATTTTGCTTGCCGTCTGGCTTCCTCTTTTGATTCATGTAAAAAGATGAAGTCATCAATATAGGCTACACATATAATACCAAGCTGCCTTAGATGTTTGAGTATAGGCCGGACGAGCTTGGAAAATAGAAATGGGGCTACTGAAATTCCGAAGGGTAAACATGTAAATTCATAGAGATTATTTTCTACTTTAAATCTTAAGAATTTTCTGTAATTTTTGTGAATGGGGATTAGAAAATATGCATCCTTCAAATCAATTTTAGTCATGTAATAATTTCTATTTAACAGTTTCATGACTGTCCGAGTATCTTCCATTTTAAAGTGAGGGGGTGCAAGGTACTTATTAAGCTTTTTTAAATTTAGAATAAATCTCATAGAACCATTAGATTTTGGTGTTAAAAAATACGGAGAAATAAACTGGTTCTTGGTAGTTTTGCAGTATGTCACTGCACCCTGCTCCAGAAGTTTATTAACTTCCTTTAAGACTGTGTCTGGCTGAGCCCTTGAGGAAGAGCAGGGAAAGTGGCTGTTGGTTGTAGGTCGTTTAGTAAAGGGTATTTTATAACCCTTAATCCAATTAAGAATCTCAGAGTTCGGAGGTAACACTTTTTCCCATTCCTGACTGTAGAGCTTAAGTCTTCCTGCAATATGACTTACCTGTTCAATTACCTCCTGTTGACCAATGATTTCTTGTTCGGGTTGAACTGGGACCTTGGGTTCGGTCGAAACTTTTGGTTCGATTGGTATCTTTGGCTCGATTGATACCTTTGGTTTGATTGGTACCTTTGACCTGCAAGAAATTGGCCCGCTCGGGTTCCTGTGTTCCTCCTGAATCCGGACGGGCCTTTGAAGTTTAAATGTCGATTTTGACTATTGTCCACCTTTAAATTTGGCCTTAATTCCTGGCCAGATTTTTCTAAGGCTTTTGCGGTTTTTACCTTATCTCCAAAGTCACTTCCATATAAAAATTTGTCTACTTGGGAGGTATGTAAAGCCTCCCTGAACGATTTGTCAATTGTAGGGCTGATAAAAGCTCTTCTAGTGAGAGAGAATGAGTGATGTAGGTCACAAAGTATTCGGCCTGCATCACTAAGTGGTAATAAAATTTTGTTACATTGTTCCTTGGGAAAATTTTCATCTGAACAAATGGCTGTTAATGCTTCACCAATGGCTGCAAGGCCCGTACCTAACTGGTTTTGAGCAACTACCTGAAATTTGTCTTTTTTCAGGGAATATTGCGTTGTAGCAGCCAATATTTCAGGGTTCAGGTCTGGAGCATTCAGTTCCAGACAATTATTTGGTGTTGGATGCCTTGTTAATAGTTCGGTTCGAGTTTCTTTGGTCAAACCATTAGCAATAATGTGGCACCAACGGCTTTTTAATGCTGGGTGTAAGTGTTTATTATTATTATCACCCCCTGATGGGTCTTCCCCTAGGGCTGTCAAAATGTCCTGGTGGATGAGAAGCTCATGATCTGATGCTTCATTCGAGTCCACCAGAACTGCCTCGGTGTCAGAATCACCAGCACACAATACTAGATCATCCGATAGGTGTGTTAACGGAGTTCTAATATGTCTTGGGCTTCCAGGGGGTGTTCGAGCGGGTGTCGTGTCTCGAAGACGACGATCAGCTCTGTGGGCGTCATTATTTTTTGTCGTATCTCGCAGATTACGATCAGCTCGGGGAGCATCATTGTTTGTCATGTCTCGCAGGCCATGATCAGGACGCGATTTATTGGAATCCGTGCTTAGAGAACGACTTCTAGATTTATAAAGCCTTGAATAAGAGCGACTTCGTCGTTTCTGCCGCCTTGAGTTCTTTGATTTAGATCTTGATCTGGAGCTTGAGCAAGATGGCGGACGTTCAAGAAGCAACTTTTCTAAATTCTTGATTTTCCTTAGTAATCGTCGCTTCGATGGCGACTCCCGCTCGGAGTCGCTATCTTCATGATGTTTTCTTTTATTTTTTGTCATTATTTCCCTAAAATTAAGAAAAAATGATTAGTAAATATTAAAAGTAGTAAAAAAGTTGTGACACCTTCTAGCACAAAAAAAACGAATGAGGTTAGTTGATGAGGAAGGGAGCTGTTAGACCGTAGATAAAGTTTTCTTCTCTTTAATATTGTGACGCCATCTAGTACCTAAAGACGGTACTACATAGTAAAACTCAAGTGATCTCTTCGGACGAGGTGCCTAATATAATTAAAATAGCATCTAGAGGAGGCAGCGGCTGTTTGGTCAGAGAATTAATTTTTTCTCTAGAAATAAGGTGGCAACCATTTGAAATTATGTTAACGCCAACCGAAAATGTCTCGCCGGACCATGGCGAATCGGAGAGCACATCAAGACTACTGTTATTAACTTGTTCGCGTGTTTATTGTGGTGTTTATCATTTTTTGTTGAACAATTTGTTGTTATTTATTTTTGTGATAATATATATATATATAGACTTTTTTTAACAATGCCACTGTTTAGCGCCTACGGCAGAGAATATCTCTTTCAACAGATAATGAATCGCAATAGGTGCATTATTTTATTATATAATATATACCTATTATAAATAGCATTGACAAATATGAGTAATTTAATTAAAAATGCTGATACACCCCATAAAAACATTCCCAGGGGGCCTCGTTCTCACTTGTATGATCACTAGCGTACATCAATTATATTTATTTCAAAAATTTATTTTCGTATATCGCTATCATTCCATACTCAAAATGTTTATTCCGATCTGACTGTATACGTATGAGGATATATGCTTCCATGATCATATTGGGAAAACTTTTAAAAAGTTTTGAATGGTCAGTAGTTTCACAGTAGTTTTAGTCACCATAGTCGAGAGGCATAATAAGTATGTCTACGATGTACGATGTACGTGAAGACATTGACAGAAATATTAGGCCATGACTGAGAGTAGTATTAGGGAGGCGGTTGGCGTGGGAGACTCCCGGGATCGTAACAGCGGTAGGCAAGATTGTAGGATGAACTTTAATCCAGTTTTAATTTATTTTAACGGTACCAAAAAATCATTTAAAACGGGATGACAGAATAATCGGGCTTAAGGACGGGTACGTACTGCATAGCGCTATTACTAATTTAAATTAAATTGACATGACGTTGATATCAGTTTTTTATTTAAATTGTCAGATTGAAAAGCGAGTTCTGGGCAATCACATCTCCCCAATCCCGTGATCCGTTAAAACGCCATAACCGAATATGTCTGTTTACTCTTAAACATCCTAGAGGGCCATGGACCGATCAATTGTTCGTCTGTACTTTAGTCTTGTAAACCACTTGTAAACTGTGCAAAAATGCAAGAAAAGTTTACCTGCTCTTCCTCTGTGTTAGTGTCAAAACTGTTCATCGATTCAATTTATATCTTTTTCAAATATGTGGATTTATTTATTTGTAAAGTTTATTATAAGTATAGAAGACTTTAGTTTTCACTGGATTTTTAGTAATCTTTAGTTTTTGAGTTGGAGAAATACTTTGTACATTCTAATAGCGAATTAAGTATTTTGTATCTATAACAGTAAATATTATTATTCTCGATCCTACTGTGGGTAAATATCTGATGTGAACTCGGTGTTTGTAGATTGTTTAAATTCTACGTACTCGTTTATATAAAAAAAAAATACCTTGTGTGATGGTGATGTAACCTTTTAGTACGTTTTTTTCCTTTCCCTTTTTCAGGTTAGTTTATAGTTACAGACAATCGAAGAGTTTTATGAAGTACTGACATAATAATAAAAAAGGTGTAAGTGCCTACATATGTGTATATTGTGGACAACAAAGACTAAGATACCCCAGAACATTTTGGGTTATAATTTACTGAACAGAAATATTTATGGATTATAATATTGCATTATCGTCCATATTACTTAGGTAGGTATTCTGAATTTGCAATATTTATACCACTGATGGGTATGTGGACACTGTATTAGGTGTATTAAAAATTAGTTCGTTTTATATATGTCAATAATACCATCATATGGTTAATGTTTTTAAAAATTTAATTTTTTTTTTTTAATTTATTGATATGAATACTAACAAAAATAATATGATTTATCGCTTTATGTATGTACATACCTAGCTAAAAAATTTCAACAATATGATTAAAACACATTCTAATAACATTATTCTGTTAAGAATCTAGTGTGACATAAAACATATAAGTAATAGACTCATGCAATAATAATGTGTAGACATTAGAACTAATTAACATAATAACAAGCACATTAAAATTTATAAACCAAAGTTTGAGAAGCAACTTATACACACAATTCCAGTTGTATGTTACTTGCAGTGTCATAATTGAATTTCATCTTGATTCCTTCAATAGGTCGGTTGTATGACAAAACTTGTATAATAACGTCTTTACGGCCTTTCGGGCTAAAGGGCAAAACCTACTAACTAGCTGATCTGTAACAGATTACTAGCTTGGGTTCCTTCTTGAATATCACTTAGTCAACTACTAAAATCTGGTTACTGATGGATGTGTATTTGCCTTGGTATAATGCCTATATTTACTTCCCTTTAATTAGTGTGAAATTTTTGATACAGTACCATTGCGTTCGGTTAGAGAACGCAATGACAGTACCTACACAACCTAGGTTGAAGTAACAAATGTAATACTGAAAACTAATTTTATGATCATAAAATTTACTTCTCTGGCAAATATTCCTGCGCATCCGCCATAAACATGGAGAACATTCTAAAATGCATTGTAGCGATATATTATGAAAAAATAGTTTCATTGTACTAGTTTTATAGATAAATAACATTAGATAAAAACGTGTTGCTAAATGAACGTCATAATGTGATATATGTAAATAAATAATAATTTTATTGTTTTATTCTTTAGATTGTAATATATTTAACATGTTGAATATGATAAAACAAAGAAATTAAAATCAAGTTTAAAACTAATAGGTACAAAACCTTTTTCCACAAAAAAGTGGTTAAAAATAATTGGCAAGTGGAGAAATTTTATAAAACGTGAGAAGCTGACAGGTAAAAACATAAAGAATAGTTTTATAAAATGCATCTCGGAAAACTAAAAACAAGTGTACTAGGTATAGTGGGATCACCAGAATAAATCAAAAATATTTAAAAGTTCAAATGTTTATTTTAAAGAAATCTAATATCTACAATAATACTTAATCCTAAATTAAAAAAAAAGCATTTTATTCCACCTCCACTACCCCACCGACTTTTTCTAATGCTTCTTTCAACTTGTCTGCTTCTTCCTTCGATACATCAACCTTCACAACTGCAGGTGCCCCTTCCACAAATTTCTTTGATTGCACTAAATTCATTCCCTCCATAAGGTTTTTAATTTCTTTAATTAGGGCTACCTTTTGCTTATCGTCAAATTTCATTAGTTTCACCGTAAATATAGTTTTTACTTTTTGTGGTGTCACTTCTTCATCTTCTTGTGCGGGGGCAGCAGCTGCAAAGCCCCCTAGTGGCATTACAGGAGCATCGGGAAGATTTAACCTCTTTTTTAAAAGAGTACTGAGCTCAGATACTTCAATAAGGTTAAGCTGGGAGATTTCACCGGCTAATTTGTCGATTTTTGGAGAAACTGGTTTATCTACGCCAATGGGAGGTGGAATTACAAGTTTCTCTGCAGGAGCCGCTTGGGTTTCAGCAGACTGTGGTCGGGTAGCACTAAAAATGTATGCCTATAAAGTACGTTGTTTGTTGTTAGAAATTAATTTTACCTTCTATGTAAACTTCTCCATTGTCTTAATGTAGATCTAATTGCCGTTCTACTAGCACTTTGCATTTTTGATGTGATTTTATTCCAAAATGTTTGAGAAAATATTACTGGCAATTGTTTGAGGTTAAAATTTTAGTAGCGTGATGATTATGATGCGACAGTCGCGAGTTCTAAAATGTCAATTCGACGTGTATGTTGGGTTGCATATAAGAAGTTTACAAACTCAATAATATAATTAAGCTACACTGTTCATCGGATAATCAGCAAAATTATCAAATTGGTGTTACTGGTTACTGTATTAAGAATTATATTTTCTATAATGTAATTGAGTATTTTTCAAGTTAACCGAAGCTACGTTAACTTGCACAGAAATAACCGGTTAACTGTCTTTTTTTGCCTTACTTTAGAATGTTTTATGCGATAGCACTATGTTAAATTTTCAATATTTACAAATTGAGTCGATTTAAGCTTAAATAAAACTCTTGCTGCTTTGGTTTAAGCGATGCTTATCAAACTGTAAATAATTTATGTATAATATTATTCATAAATTCTAAAGATTAAATTTAAATATATACAGGGTGTCTGAAAATGATGAGCAAAAAATTTAGGTGATAATTCTAGACCGAAAATAAATATCTCTTTCTATAATAACTTTTTTCGAAAATTTATTATTAACGGAGTTACAGGGTGTTAAAGTTAAATTTTATTTGCAGTTTTTTTTTGCAATAGGTACCTTGGGCTTTTTTATTATGGGAAATACAATTTTGCACACCGTTTTGTCGCATTTTAGAGAGGGCGCCACATAGGAGCCTAGACTTTAATTTGAATGGCCCCAACTTTTTTTTCCGACACTGTATGCGCATTTCGCCTTCGCCTGCATTTTTTTATTCTCCTAACCTTTTGACATAAAAAGGGTACCTACCTATACCACTTTTGTTTCGATAAATGTAACCGTTTTCGAGAAAAACGCTAAAATAACTAAATAACATTGCTTGCATGTAATAAATACAAAATCATTTTAATTTAATTTCTACCTTAAACATAGCAAAGGAAGGAATATTCCATGGAATTCGTCGGAATTTTTTAAGAAGAATTAAATTTATGCATAGAAGAGGAAGGACGTCACTTTGAACCTATGATTTAAATGTTTAATTTATTGTTCTAGTAACTTATGTATTTTAAAACTGCAAATAATAAAAATAAATTTAACTTTAACACCCTGTTAGTCCGTTAATAATCAATTTTCGAAAAAATGTTATTGGAAGAGATGGCATTTATTTTCGGTCTAGAATTATCCCCTAAATTTTTTGCTCATCATTTCCGGACACCCTATACCGGGTGTCCACGGAAGGTGGCTCGCCCCTCTAACTTTTTTGTTTTTCAAGATAATGAAATATAATTCGGGGGATTTGTATACGACATAAAACTGCATTTTTTGACAGGTGATTCAACATTATGGAACTTCCGGTTTAACTGGAAGTGACATAAACTTTCGATTTTTAAATGGGACACCTGGTATATTTTTACTTTTTTTGACTCCATATGACATTCTAAATACAACGATGTGTCACTTGTCACTTTTTGTCAGCAAGAAAATATTTTTTTTCCAAATTTATTGTTTTATCTAGAGGGCTATGAATACCTTAAAATCACTTATTTCAGTTCTTTAATCTTGGGGAAAATGCAATTTTACTATTTTTGGTCCAATGCTATGTGCTATGTAAAATTTAATCTTTAAAGTTGTATAACTAATTTTTTTAAATGGCAACATGGTGGCTCGTCGGGTTAAGAAAAAAGAGGATTTTATTACGATTATTTTGATACCATACACTATTAGGTTTTATAAAAGCTGCCATTAAAAAACTTTAAAAAGTTAACTTAGAACTTTCCTAAAATGAAGCATCTTTTAAGAATAAATTTAGATTTAAATGCATTAAGTAGCTTGTTACCAGCAAAACTGATAAAACAAAACCATGTCTTGAAGAAAATTGAAATACCAACAGCTTCTGCAAAAGTAAATTAGTTTGTTATTTAAAAAACATGGAAAATTATAGTTTTACAAGGAGTGAAAAAGTTGATATGTTATTATCTCTCTAATTTACTTTGGCAGAAACTATTGGCATTTCAATTTTCTTCAAGGCATGATTTTGTTTTATCAGTTTTGCTGGTCACAAGCTACTTAATGCATTTAAATCTAAATTTATTCTTAAAAGATGCTTCATTTTAGGAAAGTTCTAAGTTAACTTTTTAAAGTTTTTTAATGGCAGCTTTTCTAAAACCTAATAGTGTATGGTATCAAAATAATCGTAATAAAATCCTCTTTTTTCTTAACCCGACAAGCCACCATGTTGCCATTTAAAAAAAATGAGTTATACAACTTTAAAGATTAAATTTTACATAGCACATAGCATTGGACCAAAAATAGTAAAATTATATTTTTCTCAAGATTAAAGAACTGAAATAAGTGATTTTAAGGTATTCATAGCCCTCTAGATAAAACAATAAATTTGGAAAAAAAATATTTTCTTGGTGACAAAAAGTGACAAGTGACACATCGTTGTATTTAGAATGTCATATGTAGTCAAAGAAAGTAAAAATATACCAGGTGTCCCATTTAAAAATAGAAAGTTTATGTCACTTCCGGTTAAACCGGAAGTTCCATAATGTTGAGTCACCTGTCAAAAATGCAGTTTTATGTCGTATACAAATCCCCCAAATGTTATTACATTATCTTGAAAAACAAAAAAGTTAGAGGGGCGAGCCACCTTCCGTGGACACCCGTTATATAGGTACTATATAAATAATATACTATAAAAAAATAGTGATCAAAAACAAAAACCCCGCTTCGCATAACTGAAAAACTTCCACTTATTGTTTGGAAAATAACTATTGCAGGTTGTTTTTCTTTATTTTTGCCAAATGAAGTGGTAGAAACACGGGTTGAATATAATGCTAATTAATAAAAGGTTTTTATTTTTGTAGATATATATATCTATCATCGAGATATATAATATTGAAATATGGAGCAGATAATAGTTACTTTGGAAGACAGTGAGCAAGCCAGTATCAATACAGAATCTCCTTTAATAGCAGATATAAGTGGTAAGTATAACCCTAAATATTTGAATAATAATATATGCGTTGTGATAAAGAAAAGGATCAATAGAGTACAGTGTGAGATCTGGAAACTCGGCAAAAAATCCGCCACATTTAATAATCCGCAAAAATCCGCTTCTTAAAAAATAATCCGAAAATCGGATTTTCAGCCGCCGATTAAAACACTACCCTGTGTATACAAAATGCTGATACTATACACGGTTTGCCACTAAATTTTTAGTTTTCATTATAGTTTACTTTTTAGATGCCTTTTAAATTGTTTTTTTTACTGGTGCAAGTTGCAAGTTGTTTGCCAATCAGCAGGACACAAGTTTTTAAAAATGTTATAGCAGAACGCAATATAGATTACTGCTGTTGGCAGTAAGTGTCCTTCTATATAGATATAATACTTCCGATACTGTCCAAGGTTTTTGAATCGACTTTAAAAACCAAATAAATAGTCACTTTGACAACAATCGCTTTTTCCAAAAACAATTCGGCTTTAGAAACAAAAAATCAACAACTCTTGCATTAAACTGCCTAGTCAACTATATACAGGATAGTTTTGAGAAGGGGCTAGATATATTTGCCCCTTGTCTGGACCTGACCAAGGCATTTGACTGTGTTGGGCACGACATTCTTCCACAAAAACTCTCATATTGCAACATTGGCAATGGTACAGCAAACCTCCTGAAATCTTATTTGTCCAATCGCTTTCAATATGTATACTACAAACAGAAAGCCTCCAGCCTTGGGAAAATATGATGTGGAGTCCCACAGGGGTCAGTACTGGGCCCTGTGATATTCCTCATTTTTATAAACGACCTGACTAATTTCCAGGATCTTGTTGAACTTATACTATTTGTCCATGACACTACATGGTTAAATAGCTATCACCCCTCCCAATTTCAGAATACAGTTATTACAAATATACTAGGTAATATAAAGGAATGGTTTCTGGCTAATAAACTCTGCCTTAACATAGCTAAAACTCAAAACATAAAGTTTTCTTTACGCCAAGGTGGCGATCACTTACTGATCGACACCAATGTTGAGGTCGTCTTTCTGGGTGTGACACTGGATATAGGGCTCACATATGGGAGGCACATATAAACAAACTATCCAAGGATCTGTCCAAATCAATTTATTTAATAAGAAGCTTAGCTCACTGTGTCTCTACTGAGACCTTATTAATGTGCGCCTACCATGCGAGCTTTAGCTCCAGTGTCGAGCCTCGAGCGCGACACCAGGGCCTCCTATGCTCTATTGGGGTGGGGACACTATACTCATTCCAGTAAGGTTTTCGCACTACAAAGGAAATGTATTAGAGTAATATCTAATATTGGATACAGTAATGACTGCAGACAGCAGTTTATTCAACTGAAAGTGCTTACCCTCCCTTACCTATATATTCTTCAGTGTCTCATGTTCGTGGAACAAAATATTCACCTTTACCATAATAACTGGTTCTTCCACGACCATAACACGAGAAATACTCTGGACGTGCGACATGAATACCCCATACTTTCGAGATCCAGGGGTGGGACTAACTACTTTGGCATAACTTTTTTTACGCGCTTCCCCACAATGTCAGGGACATGGGTGAGATTGCATTTAAGAATGTTGTTAAAAAATACCTAATGAGGCATGCCTTTTACTCCTACGAGGAGTACCTCTGCAGCAGTTTTAAGTTTGACCTTCCTATTTAACCTCTTAGTTTTGATAACAGTGCCTTTTTCTGGGATCTACATCGTTGCTCCTACGGTTTTAATGTGTAAATTGTGTATGTATGTTTTATATTTTTTTTTTAAATGTAAACGCTTATATCTACTTTTTACTTACAGTAGGTACTGTCCAATTATTATATGTTTTATTTTTTTTTCATGTAAAAGTACCTTATGTATGCTATTATGAATAATGGTGAATATGAATATGAATAGTGAAGACCTGTCCTAGTTTCAAAAAAATGTTTATGGTCATGAAAGTTTAATCCCTACCTACTTAATAGCCATAATTAAGAACCAAATGTGTATAAATTCACCTAAACATTAATATTTCAGCTTATCTTCTTTGTTGACTGACCCGATCGTGACCTTTTCAAAATACGAGTAACAACTTCCAACAGCGCCAGCGGAATAGATTAATGTAATTTTATCATTACATTTTTTAGTATTTATTTTTTCTTTAAATTGTTTATTCATATTCAATGACTTGTAGTAGTAAATAGACGAATAATTATCAAAGCATGTCTTAAACCATTAAAAATATAATGTTACAATTATTACATTAATGCCAATGAAAAGGACAGTTAAAGTCACTTGGGGTAATTGAGCGCAGCCTGTATTAGGGATGGTCTTAAAAATCAAACTTTATCTAATTTTGATTGCAAAGCAATATCAACCAACCTTGTGGTATGTGTTGCATTTTTTCAAATTAAATCGTAAAGGTTCTATGCTTATACATAGACCAGAGAGTAAATAAAAATTATTAAAAAATACAATAAAGGCCCAAAATACTAATAGGTATCTTGTTAACATTAACTGTGATATAACTTCTAAGGATGTCTAATGTTTGCTCGGTGTAATATCCGAATCTGATCTGAAGCTGTAGTAAGAAGCTGCTAAGAACGGGTGTTTATTTTGTTACTTAACACAACGTTTCGGTTAGTTAGTATCTCTAACCGTTTTCAAGTGTAAACTAAATTATAATTCTAAGGCTACTGTCTTAAATATTATGCATGTGCAATGATGATGACTCCGCCTACGTGCTTATTGGAGTGTGAAGTTTGAGCTGTTGGTTGTGGACAAGAAGATGCTTCTTGATATTGGGGATATCTATATACTTGGTTTACTAAATATATGGGTATTTTGATTCATGAAAGCTGCTTCCTTGAATTTTTGTCTTTCCAGTGCTGTTGTCCAAAACCTTTGCTTCTGACCACTGTATATATTATGTTGGTTGGCCCATACAGGTTCCGCTATACCTGATCTCGAAGTTTCACCTCTTTGAGTATGTTTCAGATGATCTTTAACTCGTACGGGAAGAGGTCTTTTTGTTTCTCCAACGATTTGTTTTGATATTATATAATTTTTGGTTATCCTTCTAATCTTTTCAGAAATCCCCTTGGTGAGTGTAGGTGTGTATTGGTGCAGTATTCTGTGTAGTAAGTTCTTGTGTGGTAGGTAAATTTTTTTGTAGGCTTTTTGTAGGATTTTTGGTTACTAACTACTAAACTAGGTATGGCGGGGTATAGTTTCAGGACTCCTTACTTCTATCATGGAAAGAACTTAAATTCAGCACCGATACAAGCCTAGAACAAGCCTAGAAAAAAGCTGGGAAACGCTACGTAGTATTTTTAGAAAAACTAAAAGCCGAAATTCAAGAATCATAAAAATCGTCCAGGAATGACAAAGAAAAAGTGTGACCACAAAATATCAAAATAAATTTTGAAATCCTTTCATATCCATCGAAAAAATATATTTAAATAAATTTTTATTTTCTAATCAAAAACTGTTTTTGTATGTTGTTTTTACAGAATACCCTTTATATTCTTTAGTGCAACCGTAGAATTGTAAAGTGGCCACTATTGCTTCGAATTACTCTATATCAAAAACATATCCTCGCACTTTTGTTTCGTCGTTACGGAATTACATTTTAGATAGTGATGTTATGTTATTACCAATTATGGTGTTAATCCATTGTAAGGCTAGTGTTTAAGCTTAAAAAATGGAAGAATCAATTGAACTTAATGGCAACGGTTGTAACAAGAAAATTACTGGTAAGGTCAATATTTTAATAGAATAATTATTGCCTTCTGTTGATGGGAGTCATAGATGTTATTAAAAATATGCAAATGTTTTCGACGTCGATGAAACTTATAAAGGGATTTTCTTTCTGATACAAAAAGATTTAAAAAAATCGCTTGCAGTTTTCATTACAGTTAAACTTTTAAACCCCCTTCCCACGGCGACAATCACACTATATATGCCATAAATATGCCACTGATTATGTTTTTATATTTTTATTAGGTTATTTCACAAAACTTTTTAGTTGCTTAATACTTTTTTAGTCTATTAGTTTTTTAAGTGCATTGTTTAACTAAATAACCTGAGCTTATTATGATGAATCCAGTCATAGATAATATGGCACCGATTACAGGCAACCTCAAGTGCCCTTTAAATTTAAAAATGTTGAAAGCACTTCAATTGGAAAAAAAGGTATGTTTAAAATGTATTATTTACTAAACTGTCATGATATTTAGTAAATTAATTAATTTACCCGCTGATATCATATTTTGTCAATTTTTAAGTGTTAATGTAAGTCAAAATTAGTCTGTAAAACCTTAAAACTAATTTTGTATAGGCGTCTCAAAAAAAAGTGCAATTTTACTCTACTTAGCGTCCAATATTAAGATCCAAGAAATTATTCTTGTATCATTCAACAGGATGGTCAATGTCAATCTGAACTGGATAGAAAGTCCTGCAGATTTTTACCATGGCATGAAATTTAAGGTCATTGACTTAAAGAAGACATTTAGACTTTAAAAAAATAGATAATAATATGTTATCAATAAATAAGAAAAGCAGTACTGGGCCCAAATGGGAGCCCTGAGGCAAGCCGGACGTTACCATTATCCATCGTAAGGTAACTTCACTAAGCTTAACCACTTGAATCCTGTCGATAGGATTGAATTCAACCCAGATAAAAACCACAGACGCCAAAGGCATTAAGGTTCTCAAGAAGTCACGCTGTCGAAAGCCTTTGATTAATTAGTGTAGCCAACATCTACGAAATAACCTCTCTCGATGTTTTCAGTAAGAAAATCTTGAAACACTACCAGATTCGTAGTGGTGGATTGGCTCATGTAGAAACCATGCTGTAGTGAACTGATGCAGTTTTTAAAGGTGTCAAAAATGTTATCGGCTATTATTGACTCAAACATAACCATTTTTAAAGTTGGAAATGAAAATGATTGTTTCCACGCCAGGCTATAAAGACCTTAGCTTATCCTCAGCCATCTGCCATTGCTCAATGGAGCGGCGTTCATCTCACTCATTCAGTGCAGATTCTACCTGTTGTTTAGTTTATCCTATGGCCGGCTTAGGTCCAAGCAATGGGGTCCAGGCTCCACATCTGACAAGTTTTTCTGCCATCTCGTTGCCATGATCTCCCTGATGTTCGGTGACCCAGACCAGGTATACCTATTTCCCTCGCTTCCCTTTGAGAGCCCCTTCAAAGCATCCGCACATTCACGGACGAGATTAGCCGTGACTCTTGGTTTACTGATAGCTTTTAAGGTTGCTTGCCTGTTAGAGCAGACATATATAGATCACTCTTTACTGTCCCTGACTTCTGCCTTGCTGACTGTCATTAGGATGGCAAAAGCCTCTGCTTGGAAGACTGTTGTGAGCCGTCCTAATGGATAGCTTTCAAGCGTACCAATCTTTTCAATGTATACTCCGGCTCCTAATGATTCGATCCCGGCCATGCACCACCCATCAGTGTAACATACCAGGGTATCCTCTAGGAATAATACATCCTTTCTCTCCCATTGTTCCTTAGTGGTAAGACCGAGGCAAAAGGCGTCATACTGGCCTTTTAGTATTGAAAATACTACTGGGATCGTTAACATAATACTCTGATAATACTTGGTAAATATAAATATGAATAACAGCGTAAAGTCGGCAAGTAAATAATGTTTAGTTTTAGTTTGTGTTTTAAAGAATGCCATATATTGTTAAAACGTGTTTTATTGAGATAAGTTATATAATTATGTATATTTGTGTTTTGAAGTCTGCCATAATAATTTTGTTAAATAAGGTAAGTTCACGTTATTTTAATCGGAATATTATATCGAAAAAAAAAAGTGGGAGGCAAAAAGTGGGAGCACAATAATTGCATATACAGGGTCCGCCCAAATTTGGTTAACAAGTGGGATAATTTTTTTATTATTGATTTCTCAGAAAATGTTATTGTACATAAAAGTTTTGCATCTTGAGTAAATCATTTTGACGTATACAAATCTTCTGTGGCATATACAGGGTGAATATAAAATAGAAACATATGACTCGGCAAGTAAATAATGTTTAGTTTTAGTTTGTGTTTTAATGAATGCCATAATAATTTTGTTAAAAAGTATTTTATTGAGATAAGTTATATAATTATGTATATTTGTGTTCTGAAGACTGACATAATAATTTTGTTAAATAAGGTAAGTTCACGTTATTTAAATCGGAATATTATATCGAAAAAAAAAGAGTGGGAGGCAAAAAGTGGGAGCACAATAATTGCATATACAAGGTCCGCCCAAATTTGGTTAACAAATGGGATAATTTTTTTATTATTGATTTCTCAGAAAATGTTATTGTACATAAAAGTTTTGCATCTTGAGTAAATCATTTTGACGTATTCAAATCTTCTGTGGCATATACAGGGTGAATATAAAAAAAAATATGACGTCAGTGACTCAAAAATTTTTAAAAATTTAAAAACTGAAATAATCATATTAAAGAACTAATAAATCCAAGATAAAAAGTTAAATAAAGTTTTTTTTCTAGTGCTAATAGTTTTCAAGAAACGTCAAGTTAAAAATCAAAATTTTGCCCTTATTGAATTTTTACACTTTTCATATTAACTTTACATATTAACTGTTAATATGGCTGTTTCAGTTTTTAAATTATTAAAATTTTTTGAGTCACTGACGTCATATTTTTCTATTTTATATTCACCCTGTATATGCCACAGAAGATTTGAATACTTCAAAATGATTTACTCAAGATGCAAAACTTTTATGTTGAATAAAATTTTCTGAGAAATCAATAATAAAAAATTATCCCATTTGTTAACCAAATTTGGGCGGACCTTGTAGAATTAAAGAACATTTTTTTAACTTTTACAAAATACAAATTAGAATGTGGGCTTTAATTATTTTTAAAATTTTTTGAGTCACTGACGTCATATTTTTCTATTTTATATACACCCTGTATATGCCACAGAAGATTTGAATACGTCAAAATGATTTACTCAAGATGCAAAACTTTTATGTAGAATAAAATTTTCTGAGAAATCAATAATAAAAAGTTATCCCATTTGTTAACCAAATTTGGGCGGACCCTATAGAATTAAAGAACATTTTTTAAACTTTTACAAAATACAAATTAGAATGTGGGCTTTAATTACATCACATAGGACATTAAAATTTTAAAGCTGTGTCAGGTATTTTCAATACATAGGATGCTTGCATAAGGTGCAAGATCTGTGAATTTTTCCTAAGCGCCTAAGCCTTCCTTCCTCTATTACCACAATGTACTACATATTCGCAAACAGTGATTAATTTCTTTATCGTTCAATTTTTATCGTGATTGTAAATAAATTAATACCTACTATTATTAATTAAAAAAAAATCAGAACTTTTTATTAGGCTTACTGTCACGTATTTTATCTACAATTTGGAAAGGTTTCTGCAAATAATATAATAATTTTTATTATACATGACAGTATTTACAACACCGTAAGCCACTTTATGGCACCACGTATCAAAGATAAAAAAGTTTGGAGTACTTTTTAACAGATTTATTTAAATCCTAAAATGTCTATTGTTTCGATCTCATTTCTGTCCGTAATTCTCAGTGGAAAACCCATTTTTTTACAACGGTCAGTTGAGGTGAACAAATAAATGTGATCTTAATTTTTATTTATTGTTTTGCGAATTGAGCAACGATGATTAGAAGACGTTCAGTTCGAGGTATAAATTTGAAACATTTTAAAAATAATTTTTGGATTAATTTCTTACAATTTTTCTCACAGAATCCCATTCCGAGGAACCAGTAAGAGAAAGTGCCTTTACAATTAGAGGTAAGCCGAGGTATTTTAAATGTAGCTATCGCAGATCTTTTTTTTTGTTTTAATAATGCAAAGGAAAGTTGAAAAATTGCTTCTTGAAAGTATCTAATAACTTCTAGGTACATTTTAAAAGAATGCAAAAATTAAGGATTTATTCAGCATTTAATTTTACATTAAAGTTTCTTGCTTTAGAAATCTGGCTTGGTAAAATTGAATTAATTTTTTTTTTTCAAATTTTTCTATCCTCAAATATTGAGCCGTATTCATAAAATTGAAGAATATCCTTGTATGTATAAGCATTTCCTTTTTTTTTCGTATTCATAATGATTACCTTATACTTGCAAGGATATCCTCCAAATATAAGTAAAGGGTATGGGAATAAACTTATAATTATTCGAATTTTGTTTGGTAAAAACCAAAATGATTTATATTATTATGGGGTAAATAATAAAACTAAATTAAATTTGAACTTTTATTTTTTATACAGTTTTATACATACATTTAATTATCAAAGTTGTTTATTACAATGCTCAAATTTCTTCTGACTTCTTGTGCTTGCTGGCGAAGAGGTAGATCAAATTCGTCATTTTTATTGTCATCTTCTTCTGGCACTTCTTCTTCTGATGCTTCAAAATCGATGTCTTTTAAAGTTTTTGCCACGTTATGAAGCATAATACAGGCAACAATTATTTTTGGTACATTCTCCAATTTCACTCGGCAAACATATTGCAAAATAGGAAATTGACGTTTCAGTTGACCAAAACAACGTTCAATTATCACTCTCTTTTTTCAAAAGTTTTTTATAATTTAGTTCAGGACCTCGAGCGGGATTTCTGAATGGAGTCATGAGCCACGTCTCTATCCCATACCCATCATCGGCAAGTAGCACGACTTTTATTTTAGATTTAATAGGAGTTTCCAAATTATTATATTTTATCAAACCTTTATAAAAAAATAGATTTATAAGCTGATGTTTTAGACACTCTATCCACATAAAAATTTTGATTAGTTCTTGTTTTATAATTATGATGGTCATAAATTAAAAGAACAAAATTTTTTTAAACAATCAGGCAATAAAATATCTTTTAATTTTATGTATAAAGATACATACTAAATAAAAAATTAAATTTCTGACATTCAACCAATCTAAATATTTCAACATAAAATTAATTTTTGTATATTTGTCACAATTTAAAATAATCCGCATTGCCTTATTTTGTAAAATTTGTAATTTATCAAATATTTCCTCAATAGCACAATATAAAATGGAAGAACAATAAAGAAAATGTGGTAATATAATAGTATTAAATACAGTTTTCCGAGAATCGATAGGAAATATTGACATTTTTGACAACTTTTTGGAAAGAAAAAGTCAATATTTCCTTGCACTTCGTCGTTGCCATGCAACGGAAAATCACTGTAAGGAAATATTTATTTTTGTACTGTACGGAAATGTTATTTCTGTACAGTTGTTTGCAAACTAAAAAAATGATTGAGAATTACAGCTTTATTTATAAAAAAAAGTTTAAAAGAAGGTTAGGCAAAATGTCACTGTCCCATAAGAATTTCATTGAAAGTTATCAACGCTTTAAAAATTATAACAAGTTGATTATATCTAATATGTTCCTATCGATTTTCGGAAAAATAGTATGTTTACCTCGTAGAAAAAGCACATTCCCGGACTCCCTATTGCCAGTCTCGGCTTTCGCCTCGACAGGCAATCTTTACGGTCGTCCGGGAATGTTCAGCTTTTCCTACTATACAATGTACTATTTTTTAGAAAACAAACTTAAATTAGAACTGATTCTTTTAAAATAACCTACTTTTCCGGCAGTCTTCGATATACTTAATACTTTTAAAATAATTTTAAAATTTTAATTTTGAAACAATGATTATCCCTAAATATTTAAAATTGTTTACTAATTCCAATTTTTCACCATCAATTACAACATTTATATTTTGACAATTTAAATTATAAAATTATTAATAAGTTATTTTCATAAAATTTTATACTCCCTAGTTTTATAACTTTTATAAAGCATAAAGACACCGATATCAACGTGTTCTCATGATTTGACAAGCAAAACTAACCTAACCTCAAATTATTTAGTTGAACTCCGTGCCGCTGACTTTAAAACGCCACCTGTGGTGGATCTCACCCCTCGGAGACGCCTCCCCCCCCCCTCTCATCTGCATCTGGAAGTGCCTTTATGATCAGGCTAGTATATGCTGTCTCACTCACTTATTTAAAATCGGGAAGGCTATGTTCCACACGAATATCATCAAAATTACTTATACATGGTGCAATGAAAATTACCTATTATATTTAAATGGGCGACTACTTTGGGGTCTTAAAAAAACCTTATATTTTTTTAAATCGGGATTTCTGTAATTCTAGAAAAGCCCTGGTCCGGTCCCGCTAAGAAAGTTTACATTTTCTAGCCAATCTATCAATGTTATTCGTCATAAACTCGTGTTATAGTAATACATCACTGGACAGAACACTTTGACATTTGCGTAATTAAGTATGTATTCAAATAATTTAATTAAATTATTGATTGCGATATTTTAGATGATTGAACAATTATATCAGTAAAATTTTTGGCAGACAATTAAAAAAAAACAAAGCACTTCATGCTACATTTTTAATCACTATTTTCTGTAGAGTGTGGGTCGGTAACACGGAAATATTTTTGAAAATGAATAGACTACAAAGATTATTTTTGCGTAGTTCTATATTCTACAGGGTGGCATTTTTACTGGAATAATAATAATAATAAAAGTTTATTCAAATATTTTTTGACATTTAATGCTAATATTTATATAAATTTTTTTTGCATAAACTATCAATTCCGAACTCAGCAGAAGTAAAATAATATCTCTTGGATTAGATAATTAAGTTTATTTTTATAATTATTTACCGATTTAATTATTTTAATTGACTGTGGTAGCATATCAAAAATATATGGATTGATGTTTAAAAAATGTTTGTGTGCTATTGTTTTGTTTACTCTATTTTTATATGTAATAGTATTTTTATGACGAGTTTCATGTGTGTGATTAATATAATTTATTATATTTTTATGTTTAAAAATATACTTATATTAACATGTTGTAAGAAAATATTTGTTTAATATCCATTTTTTGCTATCTTTAAAAAGTAAATCAGAAGAATATTGGTGGTCTTTTTCGTAAATAATGTTTAAAATGTAGTTTTGAATAATTTTAATATTATTAAGATAATTCTTATTTATGCCTCCCCATCCTAGTATTTCATAATTTAAATGGGTTTGTACTAAAGAATAATAAAGTATTTCTAATTCTTTTATATTTAAAAATTGTTTGGTATAAGAATTCGAAGTTTTTTTATAATATGTAGTCACTATGTAAATCCCATTTTAAATGTTGGTCAAAAATTATTCCTAGATATTTAATATTTTTACCTTCCTTTATGTTAATATTATTATTGCATATTATTGGACCAATATTTGGAAGTTTATTTTTGAATGAAGTAAATGGAATGTATGTTGTTTTGTTATAATTTATAGTTAATAAGTTTTTATTAAACCAGTTGCTTATTTTTATAAAATCTTTTTCAATAGTATTTTTTTAAATATTCCAATATAGACCTTCATAAAAAATTACCGTATCATCAGCAAAACTATGTAGTTTTCTTTGACAGTTTAAATTAAAAATATCATTTAGATAAATATTAAAAAGCATTGGTTCTAGGACTGTACCTTGTGGTACTCCATAATTAAATATTTTTGGTGAACTAATATTTTCACCAATTTTAACATGATGTAGGTACTCTGATATAAATATATTCAGTATTATTTGCTGAAAAAAATACAGAACCATGGCTGCGTTTATTTTTTTTATGCATACTTTTTTGTCTTCATCAAATTTACCCCTGTTTTTGGGGTAGAAACCTCATACAATTTTTTTTTTCAATGTAAAGTTATGTATTGTGCTCGTTGGAAAGGGAACACTACACACACTTTTACATTTCGGTAATGTAGAGGGAGGCATTTTGTTTTATTGTAAAAATTGTTGAAAATGTTGCCCATTTTTTCTTGATAAACCCCTAATCTAAAGTAAAATTCATTCTCGACATTATGTACCATCTCCGTGGTTATTTGGCGAATTTCGTGTATGTTTCTCTAAATTTTCTGGGTTTGTTACGTAAATTTTGGTTTTTAAGTGATCGCAAAGAAAATAATCTAAAGTATTAAGATCCGACGATCGTGGCGGCTATTCAATGGTACCTTCATTCTATCCAGCGATTTGTAATAAATTTACTTAAATATTGTCGAATATTTATGGCGTAAGGAGGCGGACAACATCCTGCTGTAACCATATTCGATCATCATGAAGATCTAAATATAAGGCTTATATAAATAAGGAAGCTTTCTTATTATACTGAATTTATTCCAGTTGAATGTAGCAAAAAAAAATTAAATGGAAGTTACAAATATGTATTTTTTTTTAATGGCATCTTATTATATTGTGGAAAATATAACTAAACATTTTTGACAAGAAACAAATTTACAATAATTTTTTTTTGATTATGTTTAAGGTTATGATTACGAAACTTGTGCGTATAAATAATCACCCTATAGCCCATATAAGCTCAATAAGTTGTTTTAATAAAAAAATTGTGTACTAGTATTTTTTGGCTTAAAATGCTTGTTTTTGAATTTAAATTTAAGGATAGAATCATCAGCGACGATATGATCCTATTTAATTCCTTAGTCAAATGTAATGTACCTCATATCTTATTAACTAAAGATTTATTACTTAGTGACGATTAGGACATTTTAATATAGAAATATTCACAGATAAATAAGCAAAGAAAAATGGGTTTATTTATAATTTGACATTTGGGAAACCTAAATACCGGTTCAGTCGCTGGACACAAGTAATCACGTGACTTTGGCGTCTTTTATTAGTTCTATCCCCTCCATGTTACTTCTTCAAATAATTTTTTTTATGTCATACCAGTACATTATTATGTTTTTATACCTTAGATACCATCTACATAATGGATTACTTTATGCCCGTGCGGGCATAAAGTACCTACACATTATGGCCCGCGTGGGCATTAAGTGTGCATCTTGTTCCATTTTTGATTTTTGACTTTGACACATTAAACATTTTAATACTGTTAAGGTAATGTCGTAGGTAAATATAAAAAATTGGTAAATCAAATTAAATTTTAAAAAATATTTATTATTCAAAACGAACTGGTATGACATAAAAGTTTGTATGCACCACGGGTACTAATAGATATATACCCTCGGGCCAGAGGCCCTCGGCTTTGTAAGACTGTCGCCCTCATGGCATAATCATCTACTTAGTACCCTTGATACATAAATAACTATTATTTATTATTTTTATGTCCTACTTGAATATTATTGTTTCATAATATCATAGTTACCAGACACTTTAAATGGTAAGTATATAATACCCTAGACCTAGGGCATTAAGGAAGTTTCTAATGCCCTCAACGGAAAGTTTCTTGTAACCATTTCAAACTGGAATCACCGTGCACATATATGTGTAGTCTTAGAAAAGTTATAGTAATGTGTAACTATATATTATACTTTTCCCACTAGTAAACTCCTAGTACTCCCTAAGCACGTGCCTAAATCTTCATACTCGTGAAAAATGAGTAC
Source organism: Polydrusus pterygomalis (assembly GCA_963969555.1). Taxonomy (NCBI): domain Eukaryota; kingdom Metazoa; phylum Arthropoda; class Insecta; order Coleoptera; family Curculionidae; genus Polydrusus; species Polydrusus pterygomalis. Next base: position 40,279,665 of record OZ018381.1, on the reverse strand, counting down.
CTTGCTTGCCTTACGATAATTTTATTATCGGTTTGATCTAAACTCATCTAAGATTCATTGTCCCCGTTTTTTTTGTTTATTTGAGATAAGATTACTTTATTGTTTTAATTTTTATTCATTGAATTATTACCTATCATTATTTGCTAAGATTATTTTTCTTTTCTAGGTGATGACCGACCACCTCGCTCTTTTAACATAAATGTTAAAGAGATAGTTAAGAATAGGCTTCCAATTCTAGCATGGCTGCCGACCTACAGGTTTGCCCTTTTGCTGCAAGATATTTTAGCCGGATTTACTGTAGGACTAACCGAAATACCACAGGGAATAGCTTATGCCATAGTTGCAGGTATGGAAAAAGAAATACGAAATCGTAAACGTTTCTAGTACAAGAAACAATTTAAAAAATTATAAATAAAGCGTAGCATAAAATACCACGACATGATCAACTTTTTGCGTACACCTTTCTCTTCGTGATAGCACTCCTCGATACGAACTACTCCGCATTTTACCCCTATTTGAATAAAATACAATCATACTATCTCTACAGTCAAATTAATCTAAGAGCTCGCCGCATTACTTGTCACTTATGGCACCCTGTTGAAGTCTGATGGTATATTTTACATTGAGCGGTTGGCTACAGAAACAGAACCGGACTAAGTGCTTTTACCTTCGCCTTCGCCATCCATTAAATTTTGTAAAGGAGTCTTAATATTTTGTAAAGATGTATCGTACAGTTGACGACAGATAATTTCGTACACTAAACTGTGATACTGTAAATAATGCAACTTTTTTACCTTTATTACCTTTGTAACGTGTTAATTGTTATCATGACATCTGTCAGTAGCATATTGTCATTATCTTATTTGATTTAAAAATACCTCATTTAAGTATTATTGAAAAAGCAAGAATAATGTTTAGTAGAAATAGGGTGGTCTTATGGAAAAATAGCTGATCATTTTAGAGTAGGTACCTAGAAGTACTGTTCAAGGAATTGTAAAAAAATGGCGCTATCATCAAACACTTGAAAGGTCTGTTGAGTCTGATTTAAATAATAGAAAATCATCAAATGCAGAAAACCGAAATTTGGTGGAGTATTTAAGGCAAAATCGATTTGAATCTGCAGTATCCGGTATGCACATAACAGGATTCCCTGCTTCATCTAGAACTGCGCACCTCCGAGTAAGGCAATGTTCCGAATTAAGAAATCGAGCAGCTGCATCCAAACCTTTTTTAAAAAATAGTGATAAGGAACAAAGAATTGGGTTTGCTATGCAATATTTACCAGAAAATTATTTTTTTGGCAAAATCTTATTCAGTCTACATATTATAATGGAAGGATTCGAGTTTATGGACCACCAAATTCCCGATATGATGAGAAGTATACTCAAAAAAGGCAAACTAGTGGACGTTCCTCCGTTAATGTGTGGGCATGGATAAGTGTTTACGGTGCAGGTGTATGCTGGAATATTGGTGGAACACTAACCAGTAATATATATCTTCAGATGTTGGAAAATATTTTTCTTCCTTCTGCCGCGATAGTTTTTAAAGGAAATAACTTTATATTTCAGCTGCATAACTGCCTTGTGCATACTGCAAGAAATATAGGAAACTGGTTTAGACAAAACAACGTAACATGTCTGCCTTGGTGCTCAAGAAGTCCTGATTTAAATCCAATTGAAAATGTTTGGGGATTGATGGTAAAAAAAATGTACAAAATAAATTTTAAACCACAGAATGAAATAGAGTTATTTGATAAAATAGAAGAAATTTGGGAAGGGCTAACTCCGGATCTCCGGATTACACCAGAAGTACTATTTAGTCAATGCGAGGAAGATTACGATTAGTGTTAGAATTCAATGGCGCAGCAATTAAATATTCGTATTTTGTTTGTGGGTTGTTAATAAATTTACCCTTTTTGGCTTTATAGGTACTTTTGTAGTTTTCCTGGTATTATTTTATAATTTTCTTATTTTGCGGCTGTAATTTAAACACAAAAATATTTAGAAATGACCATTATTACTTATGGTAAAAAATCGTGCATACATAAATTTACAGCTATGTATATAGCTGGTGTTCTATCCAGGTATAAGCAGCAAGGTGAGAAACCCGTTTTACCCAATTTTGTTGTAATTGAATTATGTACTGTATGTAATTGTAGGGGAGAGTCGGATATTGGCGCGCCCTTAAGGAAAACACGGTGTAGAAATCATCAGGTGTAATGTATACCAACTTTGTGGAGGTCAGCCTATAGAAGACTAGCATAGCAAATAAGTCCAAATGACCAATTTCGAGTTGAGGTAAAGTAGTAGAGGAGGGAGGGAAAAAAGCAAAGTCATTGAAAATGCGGTATTATCAAACTAGTCTGATAATACCGTGTCCCAAAAATAAGGCTATATATACAGCATTATTTATTATTTAATACAAAAAAGTCATCAAAAATCGCAAATAAAAGTTTCTCTTTAGTGTAGGCTCAGTCATCTAAAAAAAAAAGACAGTAATTCGCATTAAACAATCCCTAGTCTGATAATACCGCGCTGCTGATAATACCGCGCCATCAGCGCGCAATTATCAGACGACGCCATCTTGATTGCATGCCAACATAATTCGAAAAATTAAAATTTGGGACAAGCAATTGCTATCACACAGTATTCCTAATGAGAGCAGCAATATATTACAGCACAATATCTAACATTTAAATGATAGGTTTTGTACATACCTCGATCCAAAAATGTAGAAAAGTTATAAGGATTTTCGCTAAAAACAATAAATATTTGCCGAGCTCCAACAGGTGGTTATAACGGAAATATTTCAAGTGCGGGGTGCATATACAGTAACAGCACGCGGGCTAGAAAATCCGACTTTCCGAAGTCCTGGCTAGTAACGACACTCGCGCTAGCAACAGTTACAGTAATAGCACGCGAGGTATAAAAAGGTATATCGGTAATCGGTTTGTTCGTTGTTAGCAGAGCATTTTTTTTTTAAATCCAATTTATTTCATAAAATATTAATTAAATTAAAAAAAAAATGCTCTGCTAACAACGAACAAACCGATTGCCGATATACATACCTTTTTATACCTCGCGTGCTATTACTGTAACTGCTGCTAGCGCGAGTGTCGTTACTAGCCACCACTTGAGGAAGTCAGATTTTCTAGCCCGCGTGCTGTTACGCATTCTGCTGTCTAGCACACGTGCCATTACTGATTATTATGAGTTCGGCGATCCGAGCTTAAACGAAGTTCCTAGCCCGCGTGCTGTTACTGTATATGCGTGCGGGGTGAAGGGATACGTTTAAGGAAACGGGTAATTATGCAGTGTTTCCATGTATTATTTTCTACTGAGAGATATTGAGGGGCGCGGTATTAATAACCGCGCGCCAATATCCGACTCTCCCCTACATACAATAATTACAAAACTAAGACTTATTTCGATCGTCATTTCAAACCCCCAATGCGGTCAATTTAGGACTAGTACTGCAGTTAATGAATACGGCTGTTCTTCCCGTAGGTCTTCCCACTGAATATGGACTTTACAGTGGCCTTATGGGCGGATGCATGTATTTTATATTTGGAAATTGCAAAGACATCAACATGGGACCAACCGCCATCATGGCGTTGTTTATTCAGACTAGTGTAACGACCATGGGTCCAGATGGGGCAGCTTTAATTTGTTTTATTTCCGGTTTAATAATTTTCTTAGCTGGAATTTTGCACTTAGGTAAGTTTACTACGTTAACTGAAATTGTGCACTCACTGAATTAGTTAGGTTTGCTACCGGAATTAAGAGCAATTTTAAAAAATCTTAAAATCTCTGTTCATAAGACATTGTTTTTGTAAAGTAGGTGTTTATTTTTCAGACGATAGAATATTTTCCTTGCATAGTTTCTCTTGGTTCTTTTACAGGCTAACAACACAAACTTTCTTGTTGTTTTCATTGCTCGGTATTACAGACTGGCACCACATCAACTCTGGATTTTTTGTTGTTGCTTGCTGTCTTTCTGCAAAAATAATACCTTCTAACCTCTAAAGCCGTGCAAAGTACGTCCTTGGGACCTTTCACACGCACCGGCACCGTGTACACGGTTCCGTTTCACCGCGATGTCATCGTGAGCCCCCACTATAATTCACGACTATGGAGAACTATAGGGTGGGAGGCCGATCGACAATGGCAGCATTTTCAAATTCTGTCCCGGTTTTTTGGTTAGTTTGCTATTGGCCGATAGATGGCTCTCGCGTCTGAAGTGGGCTGATGTTGTCTTCTTCTTCTTCGTTTTTAATATGGAAAACTAGATCCTCCATAGTTTTTAACTTTTACTTTTGACAATTGACATTTAATTTTTCGAAATAACAAATAACCTTTGAAGGCAAAGAAACATTCTAGCTAATCTAGCTAGAGGGTTTTACCTTTGGAGCTAGAAAGAGACTTATTTGGCTGCGTTTCATCTCTGAAGAAGATCCTGTCTTACACCCCGACACAAAGCAAACTCTACTTTTATAAATTGTACCATTATTCATTATAAATATGGAAATTAATTACAATTCAACGTTATTTGTCTTGTCTTGCCTTCAAACGTTATTTGTTATTTCGAAAAATAAAATGTTAATTGTCAAAAGTAAAATTTAAAAACTATGGAGGATCTAGTTTTCAACTTTTACTTTTGACAATTGACATTTTATTTTTCGAAATAACAAATAACGTTTGAAGGCAAGACAAGACAAATAACGTTGTATTGTAATTAATTTCCATATTTATAATGAATAATGGTACAATTTATAAAAGTAGAGTTTGCTTTGTGTCGGGGTGTAAGACAGGATCTTCTTCAGAGATGAAACGCAGCCAAATAAGTATCTTTCTAGCTCCAAAGGTAAAACCCTCTAGCTAGAATGTTCCTGTATTTTAAAAACGAAGCATCGTTGGAACTTTATAAAGGCCGAGTTTACTAATAAGTATAACAAAGTAAGTGTAAATTCATATAAAAGTCCTTATTTGTTCCTTAAAGAACTAATTTAAATAAAAATAGTTATCGCGTCCATAAGAAACCATTTATTTGATAGCCCACTTCGAACACGAGCGCCATCTTACGGCGACTCGTAAAGCTGAATTACCGATGCTAATTTGGGACCGAATCCAATGCATTGCGATCGGCCTCCTACCTCAAGTCCTCCATATTCACGACTACCGTTACCATGTTGACGGAGAGACATGCCCGGTAGAGTTTAAGATTTAATTGGTGCTTGCACATGTACCACGCTTACGACATTTTCTTTGTTCATTGGCTGGAACATTATTTTATTTGGTATATTTTATCATAATTATATTTTTCGCAATGGCAGTAGATAAAGCTATGGATATGCTTATAATATCTTTGGTGGAAGCAAGGCCGAGTATTGGGACAAAACAAGTTCTATATATAAGGACAGAAACTGCACAAGAAGTGCCTGGAATGAAATATGTTTGGAGGTCAATCCTGATTTTGATTGTAACAGCCAACATTTCTATAGGCTGTATGTACTCTCTCATAAATGTATCTTGACGTTGAAGCGATTTTTTTAATCGTTCGTGTAGGTCATCAAAGCTGGATATGGACATCCTAAAATAGTTGAAAAAGTTTTGTTTTTCGTCTTCCCTCAACTAACCGAATAGTACAAAGAATGCACCGAATTGTTTCCCATATTGATGGGATGAACCCACAAAATTCTGTTTCGTGCCTTTCTTCGTTTTTTGATACGCATGTAAGACATTAAAATTGCCACAGCACGTCTATGATCCATATTCGAATCAAAATAGAATCAAACTGACAAAAACCGTGCATGTTTGCAAGGATAACACGAACGCGGTAGATTGCGTAAATGGTGCCATTAGGACGGTCGCCGTGAGTGTGTGCAAATAAAAGGCCTTAGGGCATAATGAACGTCCATAGCGCTGACGGTTTTTCTTTTAGCGTGTTCTGTGTAAGTTATGGCATCCCTGATAACATTTTTTTAAAAACACCTTCAAAACTCCACGAGTTTTTTCGTAAATCAGGCCTGAAATACATTTGACACCACCACGTCTGGCTAATCTCCTGATATAGTGGATTTCACCTTAGTTTTTAATGCTTTGACGTCTCTCTTGTCAAACATGTTAGCCAACATGTGATTTTAAAATCCCTAATTCTATAAACGGCTTTCAGGCACGGGCATTGGCTAGATTAACAAGAGATGGATATATAACTGACCGTATAGTTACATGTACATGACAAAGATGCACACTACACAGTTCAATACGTTGCCCTTCAATGAGCTCAAACTCGTCAATAGCACAGCATCGCTCGTATATGCCGTTAGTATGTACATCTTTGTCTTACGCATATCTCTTTTCGTACTTCACTAATTCGATTGTCTCGTCGCGTTCTTTAAATATCACAGAGCCGCATTGGGACACACCGCGTGCATTGTGCTGTTAATTCTTGATCGTTCGTGTTATTGTTTTTGGTATTTTTCAGACAGCATTTTGCTTATATTTTGTGCGTATTAGACTTTTTGGTTTTAAACTGCCGGACTGTGTGTATTTGTGACGTGTTTCTTTTTATGCAAAAGTAAGTAAATAATTATTAATGTCTCGGACGGTGACGACGACATCGACAGCTTGTCAGATGAAGACGAAAAATAATAGGGAACTTGCAACAAAATTAAATTTGAAAACCACAGTGAATCATTATGCTAAAATAAGTTTTACATACAGTTGTATTGAAGAGTGCTTAGGGTATCTGTTCTGCAAACGCATGGACAAAAATCTTTTTTTGTAGTATCTACTTACATTATGTTTTCTTTATTCATTAAAAAAAATATTCGATAACATTACAAACTTTTGTTGTTTTATTATAAACCAACGAAAAGTTAGACCTATTGTAAACTTCAAACTCTTTAGAACCTAGTCTAAAAAAAAATATCTACCCGTGAATAAGAAAATAAAAAAGTAAACAATAAGCTATTAAATATAATATATAGATTTTTTCAACTTAACACTGCATGGTCTAAAATCAAATTAAAAAATAAAATAATTCTTTAATAAAAAACGTAGTTAATTATTGATGATACTAGATTCACGACTGCCCCTTGTATATTTTTTATTGTACTAAATTAAGTGTGTGTTTTTACCAAAATAACAGCACTTTATTATATTATGAATAAAAATGAAATGAATTTGTTTTCTATTCTATCCTATTTCCATTCCCCTTCAGAGGTTTTTTTTGAAATATCTTAAAAATTGCTTAGGTAATTCTCGTTGCCATCCATAATTACAACTACAAATAAATTGACCCATGTTCACACATAGTTTTTAAGTCCGGCCCTGGCCAATCCTTAAGTTCTGTAAAAAGAAATGTTATAAATGACATGTGTCAGCGGCGGCCATTAAAAACTAAGGTGAAATTCACTATAGCCGACCCTGGATGTTATCACGGAGAACACGATGACGCTTAGCTCCACTGTTTCCCAAACCCTTTCCACCTTTTCCTCTACCGGTCATTTTGATAAATTTTTGTCTTTTTTAACAGAAACTGAAAACTGGATAACTATTTTGTTATTTTTTAGGTTTTGTCGTGGAATTCTTCTCGTTTCCAGTAATATCGGGCTTTACCACCGCTGCTGCATTAAGTATAGCTTCTTCTCAGCTGAAGCCTATATTAGGAATAAAAGGTTCAGCTAAAGAATTTTTGGAAGCTTGGATATCCCTGTTTGAACATATAAGTGAAACAAGAAAGTGGGATGCCATTCTTGGATTTACCTCCATTATTTGTCTTCTTGCTCTAAGGGTAATGATATTATAGTTGAACGATGTTCTATAACCCACATACCTTTGGGGAATAAAATTCAATTGACATGTTCTAAATTTAAACGCCCCGAGGGTGTGTAGGTGATAATAGTAGTTTGTAGAATAAGAGTGGATATCATTCATCATCACCATCATCATCATATCAGACGATGCCATTACTCTTTGTTTTAATACCACTTATCAAAGAACCCGAAAAATTTTGGACTTATATTGTACTTACTTTTCACGATTTTATTACTTCCCAATATTAAATTTTTTTTATAGGAAATAAAAAGGTATGGGTCTCTAAAAAACAAACCAGAATGGACAAAGAACAGGAATGTTCTAGGAAAATTTATTTTTTTCCTGTCTCTGGGAGGTAACGCTCTGGCAGTAGTGACAGGAACCTCGATCGCATATGTCGCTGAAAAGAATTATAATGCGACCCCATTTTTGCTGACAGGTAAGTTTCAAAAAATGTTCCTAAGGTTGTTCTAACAGAAAATAACTGTATTGAAACTATGAAATGTGCTACGTAAGTAAGATATTACTTACTTAAAAAGATAAACTCGCATGGGAATAGCCCGTCTCCATGATACAAAGAAAGAAGAGATATGACATTGCGCATGTGGGCGGAGCCAAATCGACAGCCGCTTACGTCATGTGGTGATAATTTTCTGGCGGGCTTCGTATAACCTACGTTTGGTTTTATGTACTATTGTTATTATTTGTTATACAGAAAGAGGTTTTTAGTGTTTTCTTGGATTATTATTGTTGTTTGTTAGGGACAATTAGTTGCTAATATGCGTTGTGCAGTGGCGTTATGCATAAGTGACAATATGACAAAAAATTCTGCAAAAGACATTATGTTTTTTCGTTTTCCAACTGACCCAAATCTTCAAAAAATTTGGATGAACGTTGATGATACAAATCAATGTAAAATATTTCAAATTTTAGCTTAAAAAAAGTGTTCTCTTCCTCATTGGTGAGATACAAAACCGAACAAACCCGAAATTGGTTTAAAATAATAAACTGTTATATGTGTGACTTATTTTTTAATAATTGTTAATGTCCCTCTAATTACTATTATGATAATTACCAGTCCTAGTATATTTTTTTAAATGTCTGAATGAGTTTTTTACATCCTTATCCTTGGTCAAATTATAGTCAAATGCAGTGGCGGACTGGAGCGGGTGTCCGGGTGGCCATCGCCACCGGGGTCAGAAGGCCTTTGGGGGCCAATTGGTCCAAACATTTAAACAACAATTTTTTTTTCAAAAAATGTTGGGGCCATTGAGGCCATGTAGCCACCGGGGCCAAATGATTCCAGTCCGCCCCTGGTCAAATGTTAACAATATAAATTTATAAACAGACACCTCCAAAAATATTATCGTTACCTATTGCATAAAAAAAAATCTTAATAAGCAAATTAATTGATTTTGGTCATTTAAGGCTCGAAACTGTTCTATAAAAATGTTTAAGACTGCACATTTGTACCTATTTTTTTTTCAAACAATTTATTGCTTAAGGTGGAAGGACCAAAAAATATAGGTTATTTTTTTATGATTTTGTAAAAATAAATAAGTAATTGTAATCATTTAAAAGATAAAATGTATGTCAGCATAAAAAGAAAATTATTTTCATTGATACCAAATATATGCTCAATTTTAACATTTAACCCAAGAACATCATGAAATACGTTCTGATTTATGAACCTCTATCCTTAAAGTACTTAAAATAATATGCACTTAAATCTTCCAAATCAAAAATTGCAAAATATGCAGTAAAATTTCTATTTTTAACGGCTAATCCTATTTAATTTTAAGTCTCGTTAGCACCACATGACGTCATTGCGCAGACCGGACCGAATTGGGAATACGATCGATCATATCTTTCTTTCTTTGTATCATGGCCCGTCTCTCTAGCACGTCTGACGTCATTGGGAGGCCAATTTGCCCAGCAACAGTTCGTTTTATTGAAGATTTAACGGTATTGATATGTGTTTTATTTGTTAGATAATTTGTTAACAGATAAATGGGCGTAAAGTATCAAAAATTATATTTAAAACATTGAAATAAATATTTTTACTATGGTGAACTATGGGAGTGGGTTGAGTGGGTTGTTCCAGCAACAACAACAAACGGTTATAGTATTCAAAATCGTTTATTGTTCGTTTTTAAAACTTGAAAAGAATTTATTTCATCTAGTAATACTTTATTTAAAGGTTTAGTATTCGGGGAAACGTTTATGAATGGTTTAAAAATTATTTAAGTAACAGGTCAGAAAAAACAAAAATATCAAAAACATATTAAAATAAAAAAATAAATAATATAGGAGTTCCTCAAGGAAGTATACTAGGTCCAATATTATTTATTTTATACTTACATCAACGATATGCCTTTAGTTTTAAAAATGTGTAAGTTACTAATGTAACCTTAATTAACATTAATGTTTTAAATATTTTTGATGGTCTAAATACTTTAAATTCTTCGATAAATATATTATTAAATTGGCTAAAAGTAAATAAATTAAAATTAAATATTTCAAAAACTCAATGTATGGTTATGGGTAATAATTTAAATTGTCAAAATATAAATGTTGTAATTGATGGTGAAAAATTGGAATTAGTAAATAGTTTTAAATAATTAGGGATAATCATTGATTCAAAATTAAAATTTTTAAATTATTTTGAAAGTATTATATCGAAGATCGCGGGAAAAGTAGGTTATTTTAAAAGAATTAGTTCTAATAAAAGTTTGTTTTCTAAAAAAACTGTATTTAATACTATTATATTACCACATTTTCTTTATTGTTCTTCCATTTTATATTGTGCTAGTGAGGAAATATTTGATAAATTACATATTTTACAAAATAAGGCAATGCGGATTATTTTAAATTGTGACAAATATACAAAAAATAATTTTATGTTGAAAAATTTAGATTGGTTGAATGTCAGAAATTTATTTTTTTATTTAGTATGTATCTTTATACATAAAATTAAAAATAATTTATTGCCTGATTGTTTAAAAAAATTTTGTTCTTTTAATTATGACCATCATAATAATTATAAAACAAGAACTAATCAAAATTTTTATGTGGATAGAGTGTCTAAAACATTAGCTTATAAATATATTTTTTATAAAGGTTTGATAGAATATAATAATTTGGAAATTTCTATTAAATCTCAAAAATCATTAAAACTGTTGAAAACAATTTTATAATTGCATTTAATTAAAAAACAAATGATACGTAATATTTGATACAATTTGCAAAATGTTTAGCTTTTCTGTCTGTTTTTGTTTAAAGAAGGTTGCGTTTTAAAATTTAAAAATAAGTCTATAAAAATGTGTTAAAAAAATGTATTAAAAAATATTTAATTGTAGCTTTTTGCTCAAGAAATCATGTTACTACTCACTACTATTACTACTATTATATGTCCTAGTGTAGGTCCTAATAACTAAACGATAAAGAAAATATCCGGTAACTATTACAATAATGATAGAAAATTTAATATATCAATATATTTTTTAAATAATATATAAATAAGAATTTTAACTAATCTAAATAAAAGTAAATAAATTAAAAGTAAATATTTCAAAAACTAAATGTATGGTTATGGGTAATAATTTAAATTGTCAAAATATAAATGTTGTAATTGATGGTGAAAAATTGGAATTAGTAAACAGTTTTAGTAAATATTTAGGGATAATAAATTGATTCAAAATTCAAATTTTTTATTTATTTGGAAGTATCATATCGAAGATTGCCGAAAAAGTAGGTTATTTTAAAAGAATCAGTTTTAATTTAAGTTTGTTTACTGTATTAATACTATTATATTACCACATTTTCTTTATTGTTCTTTCATTTTATATTGTGCTAGTGAGGAAATATTTGACAAATTACAAATTTTACAAAATAAGGCAATGCGGATTATTTTAAATTATGATAAATATACAAAAATAAATTTTATGTTAAAAAATTTAGATTGGTTGAATGCATGTTGAATGTCAGGAATTAAATTTTTTATTTAGTAAGTATGTATCTTTATACATAAAATTAAAAATAATCATGACCATCATAATTATAAAACAAGAACTAATCAAAGATGTTTTGTGGATAGAGTGTCTAAAACATTAGCTTATAAGTATATTTTTCATAAAGGTTTGATAGAATATAATAATTTGGAAAATTTTATTACATCCAAAAAAATATCATTAAAACCATTTAAAAAAAACTTTAAAATTACATTTAATTAAAAAACAAAATGATTCGTAATATTTGATACAATTTACAAAATGTTTAACTTTTCTGTTTGTTTTCGTTAAAACAAGGTTGCGTTTTAAAATTTAAAAATAAATCTATAAAAATGTGTTAAAAAATGTATTAAAAATATTTAATTGTAGCTTTTTGCTAAATAAAACATGTTACTACTACTACTATTAGAAAATGCCCTAAACACTAATAAAAACCGCTCTACAAAAATCAGCATTTTTGTCTCCCAGTGACGTCTCAACCTATGACCGTTAATTGTTTTTCAAGAAAGGGTTTATTTGTTTTTTTAGGATCTGTTCAGTCTGGTTTACCAAAGATCGGCCTTCCACCATTTAGTACAACTTGGAATGGTACATACTTTGGCTTTACCGATATGTTGTCAGAATATGGAACTCTCATTGCATTTTGCCCCATGGTGGCATTTTTGGAACATATAGCAATTGTTAAGGCTTTCTGTAAGTCTATAACGTTTCCGTTATACATACCTTTATTCAAAGTACATACTTACAGCAGGAGAAAGAACTCCTTTGTAACTAGTGGGCAGTGGCGGCTTGTGACTAGCGAGTCAGGGGGGGCGCTGGCTTTAAATAAAAAAATTTTTAAATGTCTATTATTTTCAAAAGTACGTGTCTGTTTTTCCTAACTTTCTCGTTGTGAATTTTAATTTTATCAGCATAAGCACTGCTTAAACAAGTTAAAATATTAGTCCTAACATCTCAAAACTTACCACATTATGACGATGTTTTGCACTATTTTCATGTTTTTTTATTTTCTCTGAAAGATGTTTTAAGTCCTGCACCCCATTGATAGTCCAATTATCATCCCCGTCAAAAAGAAGACACACGAAACAAAAAAAAAATTGTCCTCACAACCGCATACCTATTCAGGATTTTTTATTATATATTTCTTTGTCAAACTTACGCGTAAACTGTGCCTTACTTTTAAATTTTGATTGCACTTGTACTATGTTCAATTTCTAGTGGCATTTTTTAAATCAAGTTTTTCACTTAAGCTCAGAGAACTAAACACAAGCTTCTGTAAATCACTGACCTTCATATTACACGACATTTTCCAACTTTATAACGTAACTAATAAATCAAATCAAAACAAATAAACAAAACATTAGCGCCTAGCGGCATCGACAGGTCGCCTCGTCAGAGCACATAATATCGATTATTCTACCGTGGCTTCGCGAACAGCTGTTGTTGGGCGCGGAAAATTGGAGCTCGTCCGTGGCCGCTCGTTGTGCGATGTGTAGGTGACGTCACGCCTTTGTCGTCATGGCAACTCATCGAGAAGCCGCGTTGAATCGGGACGGATAATCGGTCGCCCCCGCCCGCCTGCGCTTAGTATAACATTGAGAGCGCGGAACTCGCTTGTCTATGAGTATAACCTGCCCGTTGGAATAGGGCTATGTTTGGTTTATGCCCGCGCTTAGTATAACCTACCCGCTGGAATAGGACTATGTTTGGTTTGAATTATTTTAATGGATTGCTTACATAGATTGCTTTATTGGTTTTTAAGTAAAGTATTTTTGGATTTTGTTTGAAATAATTGCAGGAAGGGCGGCGCCCCAGAGCCCTTCATTAACGAGCCGCCACTACTAGTGGGAAAAAGTAAAATGTTTCAAAACTTTAGCCAGTTCTGAAAAGTGAAACCCTACAGTCTACACATTAGACAGTGTGATACAGATAATAAACAAACAAAAATTAATTTAATTTTAAAAAAATAATACTTTTTCGTCAATAAATGCTTAAAATGTTGTCCATTTACTATTTGGCAACATTCTAAAAAGTATAAATCGTTTTGAACATTTCAACAACTTACTTTTAAGCAAAAGGAAAAATGATTGATGCTACCCAAGAGCTTCTGGCGCTAGGAATAGGAAATATGGCGGGCTCTTTAGTACATTCCATGCCAATTACTGGGTCGTTTACCAGAACTGCTGTAAATAATGCTTCTGGTGCAAGGACAACAACTGCAGGTATTAAAGCAAAATATTTTGATTTAAAATATATAGTGACCGGCAGAAAGTACGCACCAAAGGGGATTTTTTTTATTTCAAAACTTTCCAAATTTTGTTGAGACAAAACTAGTCAGTATTGCACTGTATACGAGGGAGACGTAAAAACGTTAAATTCACTCAAGAATAAAGTGCCCTTCTTTAAATTTTTTTTTATTAGGAAATGTTGTTTGCACTTAAAAGTTGTCCATAAATACCAAATTTCAGCTCGGTAGCACAAAAAAGTGTTTTTACTTTTTTTTTTACGCCCCTCGTATAACGAATCGATAGAAGCTATGCGACCTTTAAATTCAATTTTTTTACAGCTCTTGGGCAATTAGACACATCACTTACTTAAATTTGTTTAAATACGCGAGAACTGGACGTTTAATAAAATAACGTCAAAAATAATCTAACTTTTCTGGTGCACACCGTACATTATTCTATGGATAAGCGGAATAACTTTATGCAAAACAAATGAGGGTTTCTTCATATATTTAACAATATTTTGCCGTTCCCAATTTTTCAAAAACTCTTAAACCCATTGGTTAATGAATTAAAGTTTAAACCCTTACAATAAAATTCGTTTTCATTTAAATCTGGTTGCCATGAAAAATATTTATATTTTTGTGCTACCGAGCTGAACTTTGGTGTTTATGGATAACTTTTAAGTGCAAACATTTCCTAATAAAAAAAAATACCACAGTGAAAAATAAGGGCAATTTATTATTGAGTGAATTTAACGTTTTCACCTCTCCCTCGTATACGGCGCAATATTTACTAGTTTTGTCTATGCTCTTTTTTGTTTAGGGACATGCAGAACTTTTCCACCGCCAAAAAAATTTGGTAAGTTTTGAAATAAAAAAAAATTCCCTTTGGTACGTACTTTTTGCCGGTCACTGTATAATGTTTGTTTGAAGGTGGTAGACAATGAAGTAATATAAAAAAAATACCTTGTCGGACTTCCATTGTCTTTATTTTGTTACTTAACATAACGTTTCGGTTAGTTAGTATCTCTAACCGTTTTCAGTGTAAACTAAATTATAATTCTTAGGCTACTGTCTTAAATACTATCTATGTGCAATGAAACTTGATAACTCCACCTACGTGCTTATTGAAGGGTGAAGTTTGAGCTGTGGTTTTGGACAAGAAGAGGCTTCCCGATATTGGGGATATCTATACTTGTTTTACTAAATATATGGGTATTTTGATTCATGAAAGCTGCTTTTTTGAATTTTCGTTTTCGGATGGTAGCCGTACCCTTTTCGAAACAGCACTGGGTATTAAGGCTATTTAAAATAAAATAAGTAATAGGTATTATAACAATTCAAAAAATTAGGTGATAATATGTGTGAAATTTAAACTTAAATTATTGTATTGAAACGGAATGATTATGCCTAAAAAGACACTAACACCCTAATTTAGATTTATACTGGATAAACTACAGCTAAAAATGTCAAATCAATTTGGGTGCAGATTGTATGTGTTGCACAATCGATAAATAGGGGAGTATCTACATATATTGGTACATTCGCGCGATCGGTACATAAAAAGTGTGGGAATGACGTGTTCTAGGGACGAGGAATTGAAGGTTTTCTAATATAATAATAATAAGTTTATTTAAAAATTCAATAATATAATAAATATGTTTATGTTGTCTTCAATAAACTTATTCTTCAATCCCCTGAAGCTGAGCTTGTTAGGGGCAAATCTTATTTTTTGTTTTAGTATGTAAAATCATAAATCATAAATATGCATTAAAAATCAATTTTTTTAAAGTAAAAATGTTAATTTATAGTATAAACGCAGCTTTTTTGAAGAAATATATTACCTATAATAAAATTATTAATTTATAATTTTTAAGTAAAAAATATTACTCATATAAATTATTCAAAACAATATTAATTAATTAATTAAATAATTAATTAAAGCATTTCTAAAAATATTTTCAAATTGTCTGTTTTTAATATCCATGTTTTTATTTCGACTTTAAATTTTTTTAATAAAATCAATTTTTTAATTTTTGTTGGTAAATAATCGTTTAAATAAAAACATAAATATTTGAAATTTTTTTGTCCTATAGACTTATTTATTTTAGGTTTTATGGTTATTTCATTTTTATGACGTGTATTATGATTATGGTTTTTAAATTGTATAAGGTTTTTATTTTTAAATATATATATTAAGATGTTATAAATGTAAAGTTGTCTAATGTTCAACTTTTTTGTTTCTGAATATAATTCTTTTGAAGGATAAAGATAATCTTTATTGTATATAATTTTTAGAAACCTTTTTTGTAATATTTCTAATAAATGAGTTTTAACTAACGCGTAATATAATATTTCCATATGTCTTACATTTAAAAAATTTTTAATGTTTTTAAAAATCGGTAGTAAACTTCTTAATTTTTTAATTAAGTATTCTATGTGAAAATTCCAATTTAATTTACTGTCAAAAATAATTCCCAAATATTTTATTTTATTAACTTTAAAAATTTAAATGTCTTCATTTATTTGAATACTATTCATATTTTGTGGTAGGTTATTTAGGTTTAAAGTAAAAGGAATATAATTTGTTTTATTAAAATTAATTGTTAACAAATTGTTATCAAACCAATTTTTTATAATTTTAAAATCTTTTTTAATTTTATTATTTAAGTTTTCCCAATTTGTATCGGTATAAAAAATTGTAGTATCATCTGCAAAACTATGAATTTGTCCATCGCAATTTATACTAAATAAGTCGTTAATATAAATATTAAAAAATAATGGTCCTAAAATTGTTCCTTGGGGAACACCATACTTAAATACCTTTGGATAGCTTTTTTCTTTATCTGCATTTAATTATGCAAGATATTATGGAGAAATTTAAGTCGAGAAACCGTACGTCGATCTTCTAAGGAGCAAAACGAATGCCTTTGCAATAGAGCTTCTTCTAGAATACCGATTTCAGGATGTTGACCATTAATTTTAAAACTGAGATATTTTAGAAAACTGCGTTGGACCCTTTCAATGCGATTAAGATGCACTTGATAATGTGGACACCATATACAACCGAGGCGTACTCCAATTTGGCTCTTACAAATGCATAAAAAAGTATTTTTAGTGTATGCCAATTTTAAAAAATCACGAGAATGTCTTATTACAAAATTTATTATTATCTTATAACATAGAGTTCATATTGCTGCAGTTTCATTAATTAAGGTTTATTCACATCGGTTTAATCGACGACGATAGAGTAAGGTGGACATATTATTATCTTTTGTCGTTTGTCCATCTCTGCTTGATCGCCATTAAACAATTGAACAAAATATAACTAGTTCTTTACTTAATGGGTGCTTCTTTTCTAGGATTAATTACTAGTATGATGCTATTGACGTCGCTAGCTCTTTTGACGGGAGTGTTTAAATACATACCAAAAGCCACGTTGTCTGCTGTGATAATGGTGTCAATGTATTATTTGTGTGACTTCCATGGAATTCTTGTAATGTGGAGAACGAAAAGTAAGTATCACTATCATCCCTTGAAAAGAAACGTTTGAGAGGTCTCAAACATGTGCCAGGTTACGTTGCAAAGCTAGATTTTACATTATATTCTTCTTATTTTTTCTTATTTTTTTCTTCTTTTTCCTTAAGTAAAAAAAAATACAGTGTGCAGTCGAAATTTGACTTTGGCATCAAGTTCTGCATCAGTACCCCACTAGGCACCTCTATGATTTCTTTTATTCATTATCTTACTTTCTTCAAAACTTTTTTTTCCCACAATGTCTTATAGACACATACTACCCACTTAAAATGTCCTTTTTTATAAAATAATTTTTTTTTTAAAACAACTTTCGACACCTTTTTAGAAAAGGTTTTTTCTTTCCCAGTTTATTTGGTTGGTTTAGACCCCATTTACTGACCTCTCACATACTCAGTATGGTTAAACTTTATTCAATTTTCTTTATATCATGTCTACTTTAAACATCAAGTTTTAATTAAATAAAAGCTCCATTACGGTTCTACACCATTTTCTCTTTTGCTAAAACCATCAGCACCAAATATAATTTCTGTCTCCTGATGATAAACGTTTCTACGTTCGAAACATGTAGAGACTTTTGTTGAATATTTTTATTCTATTAAACTTTGTGGAGGAAGACTTTGAGTTTTTCTTTCTTTCCCATGAAATACTTGTATTGAGTTAAATATAATAATAAGTTAAATATAAATTTAAAGTTAAATAATAATATAATATTTATTGTAAAGAATATATTTCATAATTCAGACACAACTAGATTATAATATTAAACGAATATGACAATACTTTATTGGTATATTTTATATCACTATAATATACGAAGATACAATACGTTATGTATATAATATATATTTATTTATTTTATTAATTATTTATTAATGACGTTCTTGAATATATCTCTTGGATTAGATAATATCCAATTTTTAATTTTATTTTTATAATTATTTAACGATTTAATTATTTTAATTGACTGTGGTAACATATCAAAAATATATGGATTCATGTTTCAAAATTGTTTGTGTGCTATTGTTTTATTTACTCTATTTTTATATGTAATAGTATTTTGATGACTAGTTTCATGGGTGTGATTAATTTAATTTATTATAGTTTTATGTTTAAAAATATTTGTTTAATATCCATTTTTTTGCTATCTTTAAATAGTAAATCAGAAGAATATGATGGTCTTTTTCGTAAATAATTTTTAAAATGTATATTTGAATAGTTTCAATATTATTAAGATAATTCTTATTTACGCCTCCCCATCCTAGTATTCCATAATTTAAATGGGTTTGTACTAAAGAATAATAAAATATTTCTAATTCTTTTTTATTTAAAAATTGTTTAAGATGTTTAAATTTTGGTATAATAATTCTTAGTTTTTTTATAATGTAGTCACTATGTAAATCCCATTTTAAATGTTTATCAAAAATTATTCCTAGATATTTAATATTTTCACCTTCCTTTATGTTAATATTATTATTGCATATTATTGGACCAATATTTGGAAGTTTATTTTTGTATGAAGTAAATGGAATGTATGTTGTTTTGTTATAATTTATAGTTAATAAGTTTTTATTAAACCAGCTGCTTAATTTAAAAAAATCTTTTTAAATATTCCAATTTAGACCTTCATAAAAAATTACCGTATCATCAGCAAAACTATGTAGGTTCCTTGACAGTTTCTTTTAGTTTTACTACTAAACTATTTTTAGAACTGGATCTGATCCCCTATACGGCCACTCTTCTATGCTCTCTCTTTCTAAGCCTCGAATATGGTATACTTATCGGCATAGCCACGAACGTCACCTTTATTCTATACGACAGTGCCCGGCCAAAACTTTTTATTGAAAGAGAGGTAGTTCACGATCGTGTAGTTTACCTCGTGCGACCTAAAGTAGCCCTCTACTTTACCTCATCGGAGTATTTGAGAGAGAAGATTTTGAGGGACTGCAATCAAGAAAAATCTACTGTAGTTATTGATGGGGAATATATTAGAAATATAGACGCCACTATGGCTAAGGTTAGTATTAGGATAAACTCTACTAGGCTGTTATCGAGCATTGATCCAAAAGATTGCAAATCAAATTGCAAGTACCGTGTGAGCAAAAATTATTTGCATCAAAGAGGGATTGGATTAAAAAACGCGGGGCTTGGTTTAGATCACAATGATATGGGGACGATCTAACCAAATCTAGGTTAAAATTTCGTCAAATTCATATTATGACATGATATGCCAAAACTAATAAGTAATAAAATAAGCAGACAAATACAAATTTATTTTTGTTGTTTACAAAATTAACAAAGTAAGAATATACAGAAAGAAAAAGAAAAATAATGACATAAATTGCTGAAATAATTGGCCACCGCCATACTCCAAGCATAAATTCACACGCCTCTTCATATTTTCGAAAGTGTTGACCAGCATCTCTGGAGAAATGTTGCCACATTCTTGGATAGGTAATCCTTTGTAATTGTTCTAAATTTGCAACAAGTTCTTCTGTTCTTACAGATGGTTTTCCTGCTCCTTTTTTGTGTTGTATAGAACCTGTTTCCCTAAAGACAGCCATGGTTCTTTTGAGGCAATGATAAAAATCCCCAGCAATAAAAGCAACGTTAGGAAAATGTTCGTGAAAATCGTCCATGCACAAACCCGGATTGTATTGCCACTCACCATTTACTCTGACCCCGTTTCGAAAATACGCTTCAACCATGAATATTTTATGCTGTTCCGTAAAGCCCATTGTGTGAATTCTTCAAGAAATTGGAAAAATTAGCGATGAATCAAATTACTTGTAAAGACTGTCAAAGATGACGGAATAACTGATTGATTGTTAATTCGGGTAGTTACTGACACCCAACAGGTATTAAGCTCTACGACTAAGCATTACGTCCTTAGATGCAAGGCCCTCTTTATTGGAAATAATGTTTGCTCGCACGGTATAATTATTATAAATAATCTTCAGATTGCAAAATCGCTGAAATAAGTACTGAACTAGACATTAAACCTTTAACGTTTTAAATTTTTTAATAAAGCCGAAAACATAAAAATATGCTCTTAAAATAATAATTTATGAAAAATATCCACTTTGCATATATCCCGTCCTTTATTGATCACTATTGGTATTTTCTAAACAGTCATTTCTTCTTCAAATAAAAACTTCGCACTTTTTCTTCATATAAATGTCATTTGTTTTAACTGAGTTACCATTTTCAACTTAATTTTTTTTTTAATAAGGACCTGGATTTAAAATAGGTGTTGAATTTTCATTTTCAAATATAAACTTATACACATTAAATTTATAAAAAAAAAACAATAAAATGCTCAAACTTATTAACGAGATTAAGTTATTTTTTAAATTATATTAAGGGCTGGTTTTTTCGGTCCTGATTTTACGTGAATAGTTTAATATGACATTGTGAGTATTATAGTTTTTTAGAAACGTACATAAGTTTGTTTTACTTGTACCTATGACAAAATATGGCCAATTGTGGCGTGTCATTCCAAAAAAAAAAATACCTGCTGCGCTATAATATTATCTACGCCACTGCACAGTGTGACGGATTGGCAATCTAGCGGGACTTAAGTAGGAAATTTTAGGTTCATGGAATTAAGTGTCATTAAGTAATTAGCATAAAAACATTCCATTTAGGTCAAATCGGCACTAATTTTATTGTTAGGTAGAGAGGCATGGTCATAATTGCGTGTAAAACCCAAGGGAAGCAGGTATAGATTACATAGGCCTTTTTGGAAAAGCCCGTCAGTCGTGATAGTTATTTCAAAGTGGATCGTTTATTGGTGTAATATTTTGGCATTTGTGTTTTATTTGGTGTTCTAGTAAATCTTATAGGTAAGTGTTTTTTTGGTGGTAAAATTATTTATATTAAATTTCGGGAAATACTGTAAAGATGTAACAAATTGTGTATACCTTAAATTGTTTGTAGACAAGAAGTTTCTTATATGGGCGAATATGGACTTCTGCGGGTACTTAATCTTTTAGTTAGAATTTCTACTTTATGGTCAAACAAAAAAAAAATGCGTCTGCTTGCGTCTCTCTGAGAAATTTTTATTTTATTTTAGAATGGCTCCTATAATTTCCCGGCAAGAAATTTTTCAAGTTTGGGTGGACCAAAGTCAGGCAGAGCGCTATGATGCAGTGTGTGACTTTGTTATTAACAAATTTGGGCAAGTCACATTTCCCGATGATGTTGTTTTGGACTTAAAGAATTCTTTAAGAAGTGTGTGCCAACAAATGGCGTTGAGGTGGCAAAAAAGTTATCGAAACCGGAACAGATTTTTAAAGAGCAATTTTCAGTGGCTTAATGGAACAATTACTTTTCCTGACAGTATTTATCATTCGCTACCATCTACATCCGCGGATCAACCACCTTCTGTTTTGGGTAGACCACGCAAATTATTTCAAGACAGTTCGGAAAAGACAAAAAAGAGAAAGCTTACTAGCTTGGTGAAATCCACAAGTACCGAAGAACTCGCCATGGCTGCTGAAATGAAGCTGCGTAAAGAGGGGAAAAGAGATTCTGCAGCAATAGTAAAAGAGTTGTCAGCAGCATCTCCCGCTCGTGGCACCCGTATTAAAATAAGTAGGCAGTTAAGAAGAGATAATCCTAAAACATTGTCAGTTGATGAAGCTCTAGCACTAATGATCGACGCCAACCTGTCAACGCACCAATATAATGTGACAAGAGGACAGGTAAACAAAATAAGTCCTAAGCTGTTCCCATCGTATTATGCAATTAAAGAAGCAAAGAAGAACTGCTACCCTACCAATATCAACGTAACTGAAACTTCAGCAGAAATTCCTCTACAGTCGCTAATAGACCACACCATCTTAAGATTATGTGCAGCACAAGAAGAAGTGTTTGAAGTGGTTGAAGAAAGTATTACCGAGTTTAATATTATTTTTAAATGGGGCTGTGATGGAGCCCAGCAAACCCGTTATAAACAAAAATTTGCAGCTGAAGGTCAAACTGATGAAAATTTATTCAGCATATCAATGGTACCGCTTCAAGTTTATTGTATTAAAGATGACTTCAAACAAGTCATCTGGCAGAACCCATCACCTTCTTCAGTGCGGTATTGTCGACCTATACAGTTTATTTTTGCAAAAGAAACAACTGATTTGGTGGTTAGAAAAGTGAACTCTATTGAACAAGAAATTACCTCGTTAGTTCCTACTAACGTGCAAATTGCAAACAAAACTTTTATAGTTAAGCCTTTGTTAGTTTTAAGTATGATAGATGGAAAAATTTGTACCTCACTGTCTTCGTATACATCTTCACAAACTTGCTTTCTGTGTGGTGTCACACCAAAAGACATGAACAAACCGGAAGTAATTGCAACAAAAGAAATTGATTTAAAATTGGCTGCTTTTGGTTTATCACCCTTACATGCGTGGATAAGATTTATGGAGTGCCTGTTACACATTGCATATAGACTAGAAGTAAAAATTTGGCAAGCTCGTGGGCCTGAAATAAAAACAAAAGTTGCCAATCGTAAAAAATATATACAAGATAGGTTTAAAAAAGAAATGGGTATCTTGGTTGACATGCCTACACAGCAAGCAGGTAATACAAATGACGGCAATACAGCTCGAAAATTTTTTAGGAACCCTGAAAAGACGGCTGATATAACGGGTATAAATTTAGAGTTAATTATGCGCTTTCATGTGATTTTAGAAGCAATAAATTGCGGATTTTCACTAAATGCAAATGTATTTGAAGAGTATGCTATAGCCACGCGAACTTTGTATTTAAAAGAATATTCCTGGTATTATATGCCCAGTAGTATACATAAAATTTTGTTTCATAGCAAGATTGTTATTGCCTCTTGTATTCTTCCAATAGGTCAACTTTCCGAAGAAGCACAGGAGGCAAGAAACAAGGATAGCAGAAGGTATAGAGAGCAGTTTACAAGAAAGACTTCCCGTATTGAAACAAACGAAGACCTAATACATAGACTTCTAATATCATCCGATCCTCTATTAGCTACTTTTAGGCATCCTCCTAAGAGATCGCGCGGAAAAATTACAACCGAAGTACTTTCTTTGCTCTCAATACCTCAGCTGTATTCTGGTTCAAGTAGTGAGAGTTCTGAACTTGAATCAGATGACTCAGATTAATTTAGTTCATTACAATATCATTATAATACCTAATAGTAGATAAAGATTGTTTTTTTGTTATTTAAACAAAAATAAATGTACTGTTTAATACAAAACGCTTAATTTTATTTACAATATAACTATAAACCACACAAACTTTTTTTGTGCATTCTATCAGAATGCACAAAAAAACTATTTTTTTTTAAACTGAAATATTCACTTTATTCGAACTAAAAAGGGTTTCTTGTCCTCTAAAATTGCACTTGTGATTTTAATACGTAAATAACTATTAAAACATGTTTATACAATACACTATCAATAATATTAGGTAAAAAAAAATAATGAATTATGCAGGAAAACATTTCGTCCCGCTAGATTGCCGATCCGTCACACTGTGCACTGGTCTGGTCAGGACGGCATGATTTTTTTTTCAAAAAATATAATAGTTTTTTGCTTTTTTGGTAGTTTTTTATGTTTTTTTTTGTTTTGACATTTTTAGAGCTTTACAGCTTTGCTAGATGATCTAGGGCTGAGAGACCAGCAACTGTTATTTTGGAATTTTAGCAAACCAATAATAGATATATGCACGGGTGATAATAAAAAGCTAATTGAACTTTTTAAGAACGGATCTCTTGACGAAATAATTACAGGTAAATAATGGTATATTTCTACGAGTGTTTATTAGAAATTGTGAACTGGATTCATCAACGCCCAGTCTAAACCCCTAATCCTAGAATTTTTGGAAAAGCAACCCCTAAGAAGGTTAAAGACCGAAAGAGTGGCCCAGTGGACAAAAAGGCTGATACCAAACATTAGAAAATGGGTCAATTACGAGCACCGTCGCACAGATTTCTACCTCACTTAGGTGCTCACTGGACACGGTGTTTTTCAAGTATAC
Organism: Polydrusus pterygomalis; assembly: GCA_963969555.1. Classification (NCBI taxonomy): domain Eukaryota; kingdom Metazoa; phylum Arthropoda; class Insecta; order Coleoptera; family Curculionidae; genus Polydrusus; species Polydrusus pterygomalis. Next base: position 40,255,066 of record OZ018381.1, on the reverse strand, counting down.
CTGAAACGGTTCAAAAGAGCAGAGACGGAAGAGTGCCTATACTGCGGAGCCCCTGATACAGTGCAGCACACTCTCCTTGACTGTCAAAGATGGGATACACATAGACGGAACACATGCATATACTAGGGGTAAATAACCTATACTTAAATACCTTTCTAGAACAAATGCTGCAGGCAAGCGACAAGTGGACAATAATACACAACTTTATAAAGGACATACTGAAAAACAAATCAGAAGAAGGAAGGCAGTAGAAGCAAAAACATTGACCGAGGCTCCCCTGACGGCATACCTTACGGTGATTCCGGGGCAGTCTCTGCGAGGAGGAGGGAGGTTTTAGTGCGTAAACAGGCTGGCATCCTGGACTAGCACACTATCGGTGAACGGAGGCACAAGTAACCGGTGCCCATAAAGGGTTTCCTCCCTGGCAAAAAAAAAAGGTTAAAACGGGGGTTGAAATTTTGATGAGAATTTCTTTATCTCAGAAATTAGAACTGGTGGCGGTTTAAAAATTGGTATGTAAGTTCCTTTAATAGAATAGTAATTTACGTGGTTTGTCATATTTCCAAAATCTACCTAGGGGTTAAAAAAAAGGGGTGTAGTCTGGTTTGAGGGGGGTACATAATTTAACTTTCTATAATTTTAAGCTATATTGCTGAAAATTGGTTTTATGCGTACTCTGTTAAAATAAGCCGGAAAGGGGTATAAAAGTTTATATTGTATATAATATATACCCCCTAGGGGCAAAATTTCTCAAACAACACACGTACTTGCTTATTTTAACAGAGTAAGCATAGTATTAATTTTCAGCAATATAGCTTAAAATTATGGAAAGTTATATACAGTGTGACCAGTAAAGTCCGCATCATATGGGATTTTTTTTTATTAATAGCTTTATTCGAAATTTTACTTTGGCATCAAGTTCTGCTTTGATCGAGATGAAAATTAAGCAAAAAACGTGATTCGCGTTAAGTAGGTATCTGTCAAATTTTAATTTTTTTCAAAAAATAATTGAAAAGTGGGGTTATTTCTGAAAGTATCGGAAAAAGTTGTAAGAAAAAGTTTTTTTTTTGCAGTTTCTAGCCCACATGCAAAATTTCAGCTGCATAAGATAATTTTGATTTTTTACCCATATTTTGTAAATTGCACCACTTTTGCAAAATAAGACTCAACGCAACCTACATAAAACTTCTTAGTTTTGACAATGCTTTATTTCAGATACATTTTCTTTAAAGAAGCGCCATAATATTAAATGTGTGTTTTTCTACAAATTCAAAATTGGGCTATTAAAATTTGGTCGCATGTGATGCAAAGTTTATTTGTTTTTGACCCTGTATAAGGTAACTTCATAAAATAGGTATTTTTGAAAACGTAGTTTCTGTCTGAAAGTAATATACCTTAATATTAAGACAAAAAAGAACAGTGTCATCAGTAAAGTGTTCATTAAGTGGAAAATAAATTTTAGTGGTGGGTAAAAAATCAAAATTATCTTATGCAGCTGAAATTTTGCATGTGGGCTAGAAACTGCATTTAAAAAAACTTTTTCTAATAACTTTTTTTCGATATTTTCAGAAATAACCCATCTTTTTAATTATTTTTTGGAAAAAATTAAAATTTGACAGATAATGCGAATCACGTGACTACTATTTTTTTGCTTAATTTTCATCTCGATCGAAACAGAACTTGATGCAATTTCGAATAAAGCTATTAATAAAAAAAAATCCCATATGATGCGAACTTTACTGGTCACACTATATACCCCCCTCAAAATATACTACACCCCTTTTTTCAACCCATAAGTGGATTTTGGAAAAATGAAACAAAAATATTCTTATTTTATTAAAGGGACTTATATACCAATTTTTTAACCGCCAGCAGTTCTAGTTTCTGAGATACAGAAATTCTCATCAAAATTTCAACCCCCGTTTAAACATTCTTGGTCTTTGGGGTTGCTTTTCCAAAAATCGCTTCTTAGTGGATGCCTAGGTTATGGGGAGAAGACAAACTGGAAATTTCATAATTCTAGGATTGGGAGTTTAGGGTTTAGTTGATGAATCCAGTTCAAATTCAAATTATCCGCGCCACGTGACGTCGTGCGCCAGGCAGACGAAATTGTGACTGCGATCTAGCATATTATCTTGTGTTCTTTGTATCATGTATACGTCTCACAAAATATTATTTTATTTAATTAATTTTTTTTTAAATATTTTATGAACAACCTAAGTTTATTTTTTTGTTTCTAAAATATAATCTTTTTTAGGGCTCAGCCAACCTCTAACACTCACCTCTATAGAAAATATTTAATATAATTTAACTTAAAGAATAATCTCGATTTGTTTGTTTGTAAACGCGCATTAGGACAAAACGTATATTAGTTGACGAAAGTTAAAGTATACGCTTAAAAGAAATAAACTGACATTATTGGTAAAATATGGTTAAGAATTAAACGATATTGATCTGCGGAGAACCCGGCTCAGGCAACAGATTTAACTAAAAACCAAAATTAAAGGTAATTGGAATTTTTAGTAACAGATAAAAACAGTTTTGTTTGCCCCCGTCTATTTTGGTTGGGCACACTGTACCTACAGCGGTAACTGGTAAGTACAGGGTAGTACAAGATACCAAGGAATCGAAGTCGATTGGTTGATAATAAATAATAGTTTTTTACAATAAAATGTTTTATTAATAATAATTTTCGTTTTACTATAGTTATTATTGGGTTTATATATTTGCATATCTCATTTTACTATTATACAGTGTGACCAGTAAAGTCTGCATCATATGTTTTTTTTTATTAATTGCTTTATTCGAAATTTGACTTGGGCATCAAGTTCTGCATCGACCGAGATGAAAATTAAGCAAAAAAATAGTAGTCACGTGATTCGCATTATCTGTCAAATTTTAATTTTTTTCAGAAAATAATTCAAAAGTGGGGTTATTTCTGAAAGTATCGAAAAAAATTATTAGAATTTTAAATGCAGTTTCTAGCCCATATGCAAAATTTCAGCTGCATAAAATAATTTTGATTTTTTACCCATACTTTGTAAATTGCACCACTTTTGCAAAATAAGACTCAACGCAACCTACATAAAACTTATAAGTTTAGACAATGCTTTATTTCAGATACCTTTTCTTTAAAGCAGCGCCATATTAAATGTGTGTTTTTCTACAAAATCAAAATTGGGCTATTAAAATTTGGTCGCATGATGCAAAGTTTATTTGTTTTTGACCCTGTATAAGGTAACTTCATAAAGTATTTTTGAAAACGTAGTTTGTGTCTGAAAGTAATACACCTTAATATTAAGACAACAAATAACACAGTGTCATCAGTAAAGTGCTCATTAAGTGGAAAATAAATTTTATGTCATGCCAGTATATTATTGTGTTTTTATACCTTAGATACCATCTACATAATGGATTACTTTCACGGGCATAAAGTACACATGGCCCGCGCGGGCATTAAGGTTGAATTCTCAACGTCATTCAATCTATTGCCAACCTATTACCTATTGCGCGTTGATTTTTTGAGTTTATTATTTTAATAACTAACATTTAAAGAAAATCAATATCGTCGGTACATTATTTAGGTAGTATCTGATATATTACAAAAATATCAATTTATTTCATTGCTAATTTTGGGAGAATTGTATAGTGAAAGAACAATGAGTGACAATGACATAAGAATGTTAAAAAAAATTTACCCGATATTTTTCGCTATACAATTCTCCTAAAATAAGTTATGAAACTCCTTGATATTTATTAAATATGTCAATTATTACTTATAGAATATCAAGTCGATACTGATTTTCTTTAAATTTTGTATAAAAGCTAGAAAACAAATAAATCTACGCGAAATAGGTTATAGGTTGACAAGCATGTTGATACTCCCACCTTAAGTGTGCATCTTGTTCCATTTTTGACTTTAACACATTAAACATTTTAATACTGTTAAAGTAATGTCGTAGGTAAATATAAAAAATTGGTAAATCAAATTAAATTAAAAAAAAAATTTATTATTCAAAACGAACTGGTATGACATAAAAGTTTGTATGCACCACGGGTACTAATAGATATATACCCTCGGGCGACTTACGAACCCTCGGGCCAGAGGCCCTCGGCTTTGTAAGACTGTCGCCCTCAGGGCATAATCACCTACTTAGTACCCTTGATACATAAATAACTATTAGTGGTGGGTAAAAAACCAAAATTATCTTATGCAGCTGAAATTTTGCATATGGGCTAGAAACTGCATTTAAAAAAACTTTTTCTTATAACTTTTTTCGATATTTTCAGAACTAACCCCACTTTTGAATTATTTTTTGTAAAAAAGTTAAATTTAACATATAATGCGAATCACGTCACTACTAATTTTTTGCTTAATTTTCATCTCGATCGAGGCAGAACTTGATACCAAATTTCGAATAAAGCTATTAATTTAAAAAAATCCCATATGATGCGAACTTTACTGGTCACACTGTATATTACACATACCGAATACAACCGACGTACAGTTCAATAGCTTCTGAAAGAATACAAATTTAAATTATACAGGGTGTCTCATAACTGACGTGAAGCGTCTAGGTACACCCCGATGATATCGACTGACGTGACTCGTGCATTATAGCTAGCTCAATAAAGATGGCGTTGCCAGTTGTCCAGGCTCCGTCTCACTATGACGTTACTAAGGGATATTTACTGTAATTTCTATAGAAAGACCTATCCTTACCCTCTCTTTCTCATGTACAGTTCTATTCATAAAATAGGCGTACCTACAAGAATTAGAATGAGAGGTAAGTTTTGTCATATTCGCGTAAAACAAGCTTGTCTAAATGATTGTTTATTGCAGGTTATCACACGTCATAGATTACCAAAAATGCAAAGCATTGGCGTCGGTGTGATTAATTTTGAAACTGCATGGTGGTAACGTTTGATAAACTTTGACAGAAGAACATAAAAATGCATCGTCAGTTGTCTGAAGTTGAAACGGCTCAAATTGTATCAATAATCGAAGAAGGATGGTCAATCCGTGCTGTAGCGCAGTTGTATAATAGAAATAAAAAAACTATATTGAAAATTAAGCAACGCTGGGAACAAGAAGAATCCCTCAAGAGGAAAATTGGTTCAGGACGTCCCAAACGTTCCAACCCTAAACAGGATGCTGCTTTTTTGAGGGAAATAATCCATTTGCAACTGCAAGGGATGCTGTTATTGATACAGCATTTTCTGCCTCCCAACCTACCGCCAGCAGGAGAGTCGAGGAATCTGAACTAAAATTTCGCCCAGCTGCGAAAAAAATGTTTCTTACTGAAGAACAGCGACAATCAAGGATTATTTTTGCTTTAAATTATATATACCGCAATTCTCAATTTTGGAACAGGGTCATTTTTACTGATGAAAAGCCGTTTCAGTCGACTTATAACGGACAAATTCGTGTGTACCGTCCAAACAATACCAGGAAGAGCGATACTAACCCCCTCACTTCTAGACATGGCCGTTTCTCTGCAAATATATGGGGCTGGATAAGTGTTCATAGACCTGGTGTTTGATGGCGAATAGAGGGAGGATTTAATGCTGGAAATTACATTAACATTTTAGAAAACATATTGATACCATCTGCTGAGCAAATATATCCCAATAATACTTTCATATTTCAACAAGATAATTGTACAGTCCACAGTGCCAATGCTGTAACCCACTGGTTTCAAACCCATAATCTGGAAGTGCCTTGGGTCGCTTAATTATAGTCCCGTTATCAATCCAATTAAAAATATTTGGGGTATAATCGTAAAAAAATATATACCTAATCGAAGTTTTAGGCTACAAAATTCAGAAGATTCATGGGAAATAATACATGCGTGCTGGGAAGAGCTTGATCCAAATATTGTATCAAATATAATGCAGTCAATTCCGGATAGACTGGCTCAAGTAATAGAAAAACAGGGCTATATGACCAAATATTAGATTTTATTTATTCTTGTTTAACGTTTTTTGTTCCTATTGTAATTTTTATAAAACTGTTAAGATATATTATAAAATAAAAAAATTATTTTTATTATTCTATTGAACTAACGCCCAAAATAACATTTAACATGCGATAAGCCGGTTTTACGCAAATATGGTTAAGGATTCCTCTCATTCTAATTAGTGTACGCTTTTTTTTATGAATACAAGTACCAGATTTACGGATTACAATTTTGTTTTTAAAATATATGCTCTAAGCTCTAATTTGTATTAATATAAATATGTTAACTTTAAAAAAGGCCTAAATTAAAAATATATTAAAGACATACAACAATAATTGAACCTTTACCTGTCCAGTGATACCAAATTTATTCCTGTTTAATTAAATTTCACTGGTCTGATCACATATTTGGTGACAGCTGAACACCTGCAACTATTTTTGAAATATTTATCTTATAGCTATATAGACCTGGGCTGAAGCCTTTGAAAATGGTAAAAAGTGAAAAAAATAATGAAAATGAATTTTTCCGCACGAGTATGCCGTTCACCGAACGACGCGTAGCGGAGTTCGGTGAAGCAGCCGAGTGCAGGGAAAACATTTTCCGCACGTGTCAGGTACAATAGTTTTTCTACAGACGTGTGGAAATAAGTAACACATATTTCAAAGAAATTTAATAATTTTTAATTAACTATAACAATTACATACATATGTAATAGTAACTAATTCTGAGAAAAAAAGTAATAACTACAAGTTATAATTGATATATTATTGATTTTGACATAATCGTGCCGAAAAAATTTTCCGCACTAGTGTGGAAAAACCAATACGGATTTTTGACATAATCGTGCCGAAAATTTTTTCCACACGTCTGTAGGAAAAATAAATTACGAGCGATCCGAGGTCGGGAAGTGGAAAGGGGTGAGTTTTTAAGGTTAGAAAACGATTTATCTTGATTTTCGGCAAAACTACAAGTCCTATGGAAAAACATTAAATGGAAAAGTTGTAGGTAATAAAAAGATCTACAACTTTTGTATTTGCACTTTTTTCCCATAACCTCAAAGTTTATGTGAAAAATTCAAATAACCAAGTTTTTGGTTTTTTATTTTTATCTTTTACCAAAAAATTTTTTTATACACGAAATTTGGTGAAAACTTACCTTTTTATGTCCCAAACACACTGTAATTTTTTTGATTTAAAATATTTATTTTTTAACCTTATTTTGACTTAATATAAAAAGCACCCTAATTTTCAATCGAAAATTCTCACGTCAAAATATCTGCTTTTTTAAAAAAGGTCGGTGGGCTTTTGTTCGTTGAAATATCTACTTTCTGATGGTGTAAAAAAAATATACATTACTATGGTAAATGTGATGAAATCCCCTTTAAATCCTACCGTTAATTATATTTAGAACAACTATTTTCGCATGTTTTTTGCGATCTTTATGTTCTATGGATTTGTAATTTTTTTGTTTATCAATGTAACATGGAATCTTACGTTTTTCGAGTAATTAAAGTATAAATTTTAATAAATAGCTCAAAATTGTACATAATGATTAAAAAAAAAAATCGGATTCGATTTTTTGTGTTTCTTTGCATTTTTTGAGAATATTTACCCTAGTAATGTTTATTTTTTTTACACCATCAGAAAGTAGAGATTTCAACGAACAAAAAGCCCACCGACTTTTTTAAAAAAGCAGATATTTTGACGTGAGAATTTTCGATTGAAAATTAGGGTGCTTTTTCGATATTAAGTCAAAATAAGGTTAAAAAATAAATATTTTAAATCAAAAAAATTACAGTGTGTTTGGGACATAAAAAGGTAAGCTTTCACCAAATTTCGTGTATAAAAAAAATGTTTGTAAAAGATAAAAATAAAAAACCAAAAACTTGGTTATTGAATTGAAAGTTGTTTAGAATTAATTAGCCATAAATGTGATATAAATGTAGAAATATTGTTTAAACCCCTTGGCAGTGGGATCATTTTGTATAATGGGTACGTATGTTTAAAAAAATGCAAAATGCAACAATAATTATTAAATATTTAATATAAGTAAAAATTAATAAAAAAATAAAAAAAAAGCTTTAATCCAAAATATAATTTTTTAAAGTTGTTTACAAGTCAAAAATGGAGGCAAAATACACTCGCACTGCAAATTTCTATCTTTCCCCCACTTATTTACAGTTCTCTTCAACCCTTCTCCAAGTTTAAGCTTCTTTTCGCCATAAGAACATTCCAAACTAGAATCTTTTTTTGCATTCGCATTCACAATTTCAATTTTGTCTGCGGCATCTGGACATACGAAATGGTCTGGACAACACAAGACTTCGTCTGAATCAAAATAAGCTGCGGCACAATTTTGTCTTATTTCCGAGTTATAATGTATTTGAGAATTACAATTTCTTCTGATGCAAGTTTTTTCATCATATTCACCAGTAAATTCTTTATGACAGACGCAGTTATAACATGTATTTTTCGGATAAAATTTTTGACCCAATTGGTAGGTTTCGCCGTCAACCTTGCATGTTGCGGTTTCAGTCGAGTTGCATATATGTCCAGTGGAACAGCATTTACCCAACTTATATTCATTGTAACAACCAGGTTCTGGGCGATAACCTAAATATTCCGGGCAATCAAGTACAGCGCATATTATAGAGTTTAAATCGTGACATCTACATCCGATACTACAAGCAGAGTAAGTTAAATCGGATGGAATCTCTTCGCTAGAACCAAAACTTTTACCTTTAAAGAGGCATCCGCTTTTTGGTTGACTAAAGTTACAGTCGTACTTGCTTGGGCACTTTTTCTCATCGTCCGTTGTGACTGGCTGACAGCCAATGTCTTCGTAGCCTAGCACACCATATTTGTCACAATTTTCAGCTTCACAAAAGTTTTTTAAGCTAATTATCAAAACAAATATAACTAAAGTATCTTTCACTAGCTTCATTGCAAACAATAAGAGGCAAACAAACAACTATTTCTGTATTGTCTTCTTTATATAAATAATAAGTTTTTTTATAACCAGTTTTAAAAACACTGGCCTATAAGGTTTCATTAGGTGGATACTGAAACTTGTTTAAATGACCTTTCCAAGGGTAAATGAGTGATTTTGAAGTAAATATAGCCACAAATAATTCGGGCGATCGTGAAGTGAATATCATTATGTTTCCAACAAAGACGAGAGAACGTCAATGTTGCCATTTACACGTAGCGACACAGCGAGAACTCGCGCTTCGACCATGAAGTGCACACGACATCTGACAACAACACATTTCACTTAATCCTCTTTCAACGACTTTTTGAATCCATCCCTGCATTTTACCCTTTTTTATATGCAAGTAATTTAATTTCGTGGTAAAGAAGCCAAATAATTTTCACCTGTTCCTTGCGCATATTTCATAGACCTTCCAAACGCCCACCTCAACACTTATGTACTTTACGTACAGGCCCAAATAACTTCTTAGATCTGTGTAAGGCTTTTGACACCGTAAACCATCACATTTTGTTAAGAAAATTATACATTATTGGAATAAGGGGAAATACACATTTCAAAGTTATTTAAGCTATCCGTTAACAATTTGTTCAAAGTGCGGAAAGAAAAATTTCGGAAAGAGTAATATTATGTGGAGTTCCACAAGGATCAATATTAGGTCCAATTCTATTTTTAATTTATATTTATTACGTTTATAAATTAACGTTAAAAGGCCATATAAAGCTTTTTGCAGATGATACAACAATTATTTGTTTTGCGGAAAATTTCACAGAAATGTATTTTGATATTAATAATGATCTACAAATAATTTTTCCTTGGCTTCAATCAAATAAACTTTATGATAAATTTTACATGTTTATAATTAAAAATAAAATTAAACATATCATTATTCAGACCTTAAAATGTATAAGTAATGAGAATATTCAAAAATGTAAAAAATTTTAGGATTAGTTTTAGACGTAAATTTAAACGAGAAAAGTCATATTCTATATACCTACCGTAAACTTACTTAATATCTCCCTTGATATGCGTTTTTTACAGAGCTAGATATTACATGTCATTGAAATACCTAAAAAAATATATTTTTCATTAATATACAGTATGACCAGTAAAGTCCGCATCATATGGGATTTTTTTTTTATTAATAGCTTTATTCGAAATTTGACTTTGGCATCAAGTTCTGCTTCGATCGAGATGAAAATTAAGCAAAAAAGTAGTAGTCACGTGATTCGCATTATCTGTCAAATTTTAATGTTTCCAAAAAATAATTCAAAAGTGGGGTTATTTCTGAAAATATCGAAAAAGTTATAAGAAAATGATTGAGCCCACATGCAAAATTTCAGCTGCATAAGATAATTTTGATTTTTTACCCACCACTAAAATTTATTTTCCACTTAATGAATACTTTACTGATGACACTGTGTTCATTTTTGTCTTAATATTAAGGTGTATTACTTTCAGACACAAAATTCGTTTTCAAAAATACTTTTAAAAAAATTATATACCTTATATAGGGTCAAAAACAAATAAACTTTGCATCACATGGGACCAAATTTTAATAGCCCAATTTTGATTTTGTAGAAAAACACACATTTAGTATGACACTACTTTAAAGAAAATGTATCTGGAATAAAGCATTGTCAAAACTAAGAAGTTTTTATATGTAGGTTGCGTTGAATCTTATTTTGCAAAAGTGGTGCAATTTAGAAAATATGGATAAAAAATCAAAATTATCTTATGCAGCTAAAAATTTGCATGTAGGCTAGAAACTGCATTAAAAAAACTTTTTCTAATAACTTTTTCGATACTTTCAGAAATAACCCTACTTTTGAATTATTTTTTGGAAAAAATTAAAATTTGATAGATAATGCGAATCGTGTGACTACTATTTTTTTGAGTAATAGATGTGTTTTGGACTTCCATTGCTTTTAGTTTTTCATATCATAACGTTTCAACTGGTAAGTATATCCAGTCGTCTTCAGGTGAAACTATTTTTTTGCTTAATTTTTATCTCGATTAAAGCAGAACTTATGGCAAAGTAAAATTTCGAATAAAGTTATTAATAAAAAAAAATCCCATATGATGCGGACTTTACTGCTCACACTGTATTCAAAATTACAGTACTTATTTAGTTTTTGCTTGTTATTCAAACTTAAAACCATTACAAAAATTGCAAAATAAAATTATTAAATGCATACTGTACTTACCATTTCTAGACCCAGCTGTTAATCTTTATACACCTTCAGGACATTTATAAACTAAAAGCAACATGATTTTAGATCATATACTTGAATTAATACAACGGTTAATGTTAAGAAAAATGTGGTTTTTTCAATTTCAGTTCAGTCACGTTTAAGGGTAACTTTCAAATTACGATCCTACTAAAAAAAGTTTTACATTTCCTATGCCCTAGAGCGTCCTCTATACAAGTTCCGAATCACCCATCCTCCGAAAACAGCGAGTTAGAGGAACGATTTTATACCACTGTATCTGTCATTTGGCTTTTGACTTTAACTGCATGCATGGAGACCAAAATACTTAGTAAAGGTTACAACTTATTAAGCAAAATTTACAATTCCAGAATTTACATTTTTTTATTGCTAGTTATTTTAAGAATACAAAATAAATAATTATTTGGTACATGTATTATGTAATTATTGTTCTACAAATATTAAACGATTAATATTCTAGTCAGTCATCTGGCATTTTCTACAGTTCCGTACAAGTCAAAAGTGGTGGAAGAACACACTCGCATTGAACACTTCTGTCTTTTCCATGCTTATTCACTTTTCTTTTCAACCCCTCCCCAAGTTTTAATTTCTTTTCGCCAAACCAACATTCCAGTTTACTACTTTGATCTGCTTCTGGATTTATCATCTTAATCGTATCGGAAGAATCCGGGCAAACGAAGTCATCCGGACAACACAAAACTTCATCGGAATGATAAGTAAAATAGGCTGGCGCACAACTCTGACCTATCTCGGAACCATAGTCTATTTGCGCGGCACAATTTTGCCTCATACACGTTTCGTCATCGTATTCTCCTGTAAAATCATCATGACAAACGCAGCTAAGGCATGTGTTTTTTGGGTAAAACTGTTGACCAAGTTCGTAAAATTTACCGTCAACCTGACATTGTTTGGTTTCGGTCGAGTTGCAGATATGTTCGGTAGAACAACATTTACCCAACTCGTATCCATTGTAACATTCGGGCTCTGTATCTTGCCCAAAGTATTCCGGGCAATCTAACTCGGCGCATTCTATGGAATTGGATTCCTCACATCGACATCCAATGTTGCACGCCGAATACGTTAAATTTGATTCTATTTCTTCGTTGGATCCATAAGTTTTACCCTTAAATAGGCATCCACTTTTCGGTTGACTAAATTTACAATCGTACTTGGTCGGGCAGGGTTTTCCTTGCGTCTTTACAGGCTGGCACATTAAGTCTTCATACAGTAAAACACCGTATTGATCACAATTTTCACTTTGGCAAAAAATTGTCAGGCCTAATATCACCACTAAAACTGTACGAAGATGTTTAGGTGACTCCATTTTTATCAATTTACTAAACAATTATGCCCACACTCGTGTGTTATATTGTGTTTATAAGTACCTACATGTACCTTCTAAAATTATCACATAATGCATTTAATTTTCTTTAGGCACATACAGCAAATAATGGTTCTTTTCCCAAACAAGAACCTTGAAAGTAGTTAAGCTGTGTTTATTGGGTTTTTATGATAATGATAATAGTATCATCGTTGCAGGTAGGTCGATTTAATGATTAATTTGGTTAAGAGTTAGATTTTTAAGTATTGGTTAACTTTAATGTACTTAGGCCCGGTTTGATAGTGTGTGGTTACCATTTTCCTACTAAACAAATTGTAGGAAAGTCGTTAAAATTGTTGTCCTGCCCCTGGCCCAGAAATATCTAAAAGAAAGTGAGTAATAGGTAGGTACTTTTTCAATTTTCCACCCACAATGGAAACTAGACTGACTAACTAACTAAAATAGATGATATTAAAGAAACAGTAAGCGTGCGATATCGATCAATTAATCAATCAATCAAAATGCCTAGAAGTAACGTTTAATAGTGACTATTTTCTAGTGGAAAAACTCTTAATTATATACAATGGTGTTTCAGCGGCATAATTTTAATGGATGTCAGGTAAAAACTATTGTTAGTCCGACAAATGTCATCCCGGTTTAAAAAAGACAAAATGAGCAATTTAAACGAAAATGCCAGATTTGGGTGCCAATCTATCCAAGAAATAAAAAAAATCGATACCTGAAAATATTCCACCTAACACACAGAAATCCGAGAACTCAATTTGGGCACAGTTCTTAGAGTTTCTAATGGTAAGAAATTATAAACTGGAAAAATGTACTACTGTGATGGAACTGGCGAACATCCTCGAAGATTACTCCTTTATTATGAAAAAGGGTAATGGCGAAGACTATAAAGAATCTTCTCAATCTTCTGTAAAGGCTATATGGAACACTACAGCAAAAATGATTCAAGAATTCCCTTTAAAAATGCGCGAATGGCAAGAGACGCAAAGAGAAAGCAGCTCCAAAGTTGTCAGGAAAAGAGGAAAGTAAGTTCAAAAGCATCATCTACCAATGATTTACTAACAATAATGCAAAGCTACAATGAAGAAAATCCCGATGAAGCACAAAAAAAGTTTTTCCATCTCTGCTCATTTGAACTAGCTTGGAGAGGCAATGAGGCCGTAAATTGCAAAATTCAATATTTTCAAAAGGAGTTTGATACCATGGGAGAATTTACCGGATGAATTGAATATAACAGCATATTTTCCAAAACAGCTCAAGGTGGGTCAAAAGGATTGGCAAACAGCAAATGGTTGGTAAGAAATTGATCAAACAAAGACTTATGCCCTGTAAGATTATTTTTAAAATCATTGGAAAAAAGAGGACCAAACCTTTCCACAGACAGACTATTTCTCTCCGTTCATCCAAACTGGCAGAAGGGATGTTGATTCAAAAATACTCCACTAGGAATAAATACGTATCGTGGACCAAAACTTCAGCGAAAAGAATTGGAATAGATACGAAGAAGCATAAAATAACAAATCATTCTCATCGATCTTCCACTGTGTCTGCCCTATTTAAACAAGGTGTTGGGGAACAAGAGTTGATTAAGTTAACACGCCACTCAAACACAACGATAATAAAGGCCGAGAGATACAATTTTTTTTCCCATGGAATAAAGTCGTTTCAAGAGTTTATTATATTAAAAATAAAATTATCAAAAAATCTCTGGTAGTTTGTTTCATGTTAAGTAGAAGCATTTGTGTCCTGTAGAGATGGATCGTTACGATATTTTGGAGCGGTATTTTTGTGTAACTCTCCAGCGCGTTATTTGTATGTAGCGCTCATCTGCCAAAGAGCCGTACCCAGTACCATGTGCATTGTGCAGACCGTCAGGCTTGTTGTTCGGGTTTGTTCGTGCATACAAACTTAATTTTTACTTTTGTTTGCGCACGATAGGGGAAGGTTGCCTATATTGAACCGCTACCTAAATTGGACCACAGTACATTTCTCCGAAACTAAACACGTGCCATATAATCTGGCAACACCGTAACATATTTCCACCCAGAACCTTTGATCGGCAACAAACTCAACTATTTGGCCGTTAGTGCTTGGCGTGTACAGAGCAAAACGTAATTTACACAATTTTAATGTAATATTTTTAGGATTTTCCTAAGAATTTACGTTAGAACCATAAAACTCTAAGCAAAATATTTTTTATGAACGTTATCAAGCAAGTTTTTCTCTTTCTATTTCTCCTATTACCATGCCTTATTTGTTTTTTCTTGTTTCTTTCCTGGGTGGTTTTGTAAAACACGTGGTAGTTGCTTAAATTGGACCATTGGGTGATTGCCAAAATTGAACCGGTCCAACTTAGGCAATTTTTCCAAATTGTGCAAAAATAATTTTTCTCTTTAAATATATTAATGTCATGAACCAACACCATTTCAATATTGCTAAAATCTTTTTTCTTTGAGTTAAAAATTAAACTATGACTGGTCCAATATAGGAAACTAATGGGTACTTTTTTTTGCATTAGGATGTCTTCTACCGAAATTTTGATTGTAAATTTGATGTTTTTTTTGAAATATAAGTATAATACTTCCTATACCAACAATTTAATTTTTTATTTATTAATTTAACACCTAAGCTTCCGATTTAAATCATGCGGTCCAATTTTGGAACCACCAGGTGCAATTTAGGCAACCGGTTTCCTATATTGAACCACTTGCAGAGGTTTTTTTATAGCCTGGTATATCATAGATACTTTGAAATAAAATTCTACAAAAAATCCTGCAGTTGAACAACATACTAAAGTATACTAAGGTCAAGTACAGGTACAAGATCGATTTTGCGTTACTAATTGGTCCAATATGGGCAACCTTCCCCTATAAGCTGTACGTATTGCCTATATGGTTTTTCTTAGAAAACTTCGTTAAAAGTAATGTTCTTTTCTTGGAGCGCTCCACATGAGAAACCGTTCTTCCTCCTCTAGTGTCCTGGTAAACTTAACCATATAGTTTGTTTATAATAATCGAAATTCCAAGCCTTAGAAAATATGGTGGTAAATGTTACTGTTTTTAATGGGACCAAACAAGAAGGCTGTATTCTCGTAATGTTATTGGCATATTTAAATATTTATAACCCATAGTTAGGTTGACCCCTAGCTTTATAATTGACCTTTAAAACTTGTTCTTTGCAATATAACTCTCGAGTGATAATAAATGTTATTATAGGGATTTTAGAACAAATTTAGTAGTACTATAATAATATGATAAAATATAAGACCTCAAAGATGTTACGGAGCTTTGGCCTAATACTATTAGATATTGGCCGAGCTCCTTTAAGATTCGTTTAAATAGCAAAGCAAAGTCGAGCGTTCCTTTTAAAAATTTAACTTAGCACAGCAAAGATGTTTTCCTTCTTTGCCTATATTTCTCACACGGATTATACGAAGTTGTTCGCGAAGCGTTCCTTTAACTGAGGCCATTATTTGCAAAACTTGCTATTTGCTCGAAAGCCATTTTTTGGGAAATCGAAAAAAACGATTAACGGCCGAGTAGTGTTTTTCTCGCAAGGTAAAGGATTTTATTAGTGTTGCATAGCGTTTTTAGGAATGGAAATTAGATGTTTCTAGCCTAACATATTTACAGATTTTTAGAAAAAAAATAATGTTTATTGCAAATAACCAGTTTTGCAAATAAATATCTTAAATAAAAAAAAATATTTAGTTCAATAACATACGTAAGGGATTTATTCACGAAAATCAAACTTTCACATTTTTAATATAAAGAAAATATTTAAACAAAAAAAAAACTTCCCAATGCGACAAAAAACCACCTGTTTAGTCGTTTGGATACAAACTACTGAAGGTCTGTTTCTTGTAAACAGTAGTAAATTAATAACGTGTTTACGAGGGGTTATTGGTTCAACGTGAATCAACGGGCAAATTTCATTGGTGGCAGAGCAAGCAGCGAGTTTTGCAAGTGAAACGTCAAAGCAAGGCGCGAGTTCTGCATACAGGGTGTTTTTTTAAGGTCGACGAGCGGCCATATCTCGGAAACTACTGGGCATAGAAACTCAGGAAAAGAAAAATGATAATTAAAGTGGCCATGAGAAAATTCTGGAAATAATTTTTAAGTTCCGCATTTTGCCGCAAGAGGGCGTAATTGAAAAGTAAATTTTTAAATTTTACATAACTCCGAAAATTCCACATTAAGGTATATGTTTGATAACATCATTTTAAAGCTTGGACAATTATGCATTATTTTGGTCTTATGCTCATTGGCGTACCGACTTTAATAAGAGTGGGGAAAGCTGTTGAAATTGTAATCATTTAAATCGCTGTAACTTATAAACGACTTATCCGGTTTTAGCAAACTAAAGACTGTTTGGAAGAGAAATGTATGCACTTTCACCAATCGTATTTAGTTGTCCATAATAGTTCTCAAAAAAAATGCTAGAGGGCGCAATTTGCAATAATAATACATTTTTTGATTTTACTCCGAAAAAATAAATCATACGGTATAATTATGATACCATAATCAAAAAGTAGATGAAATTTGCTAGAAAAAATATTGAAACCGCAGCTCGATATCTCCGTTCGTTTCAGAGTTATTGCCAAAACAATAATTTTTAATACAAATTGCGCCCTCTAGCAATTTTATTAGAAACTATCGTGTACCATTAGATACGACAATTGAAGGTTCTACCAAACAAGCTTAAATTTAGTAAAATCGAATAAGTCGTTTAGAAGTTACAGCGATTTTAATGTTTAAACTTTCAATAGCTTCTCCCACTCTTATCAAGTGAAACTGTAAACATTAAAATCGCTGTAATTTCTAAACGACTTAACCAATTTCACTAAATTTAAGCTTGTTTGGAAGAGAAAGGTAAGTACCTTTAATTGTCGTATCCAATGTACAACATAGTTTCTAATAAAATTTGTATTAAAAATTATTGCTTTGGCAATAACTCTGAAACGAACGGAGATATCGAGCTGCGGTTTTAATATTTTTTCTACCAAATTTCATCCACTTTTCGATTATGGTATCATAATTATACCGTATAATTTATTTTTTCGGAATAAAATCAAAAAATGTATTGTTATTGCAAATTGCGCTTTTTAGCATTTTTTTTTTGAGAACTATTATGGACAACTAAATACGATTGGTGAAAGTGCATACATTTCTCTTCCAAACAGTCTTTAGTTTGCTAAAATCGGATAAGTCGTTTATAAGTTACAGCGATTTAAATGATTACAATTTCAACAGCTTTCCCCACTCTTATTAAAGTCGGTACGCCAATAAGCATAAGACCAAAATAATGCATAATTGTCCAAGCTTTAAAATGGTGTTATCAAACATATACCTTAATGTGGAATTTTCGGAGTTATGTAAAATTTTAAAATTTACTTTTCAATTACGTCTTCAATTACGTCCTCTTGCGGCAAAATGCGGAACTTAAAAATTATTTCCAGAATTTTCTCATGGCCACTTTAATTATCATTTTTCTTTTTCTGAGTTTCTATGCCCAGTAGTTTCCGAGATATGGCCGCTCGTCGACCTTAAAAAAACACCCTGTATAACTGTAATTTTCTCGACGTATTTGCATGCTAAGGAGAGAGTTTTGGGAAATTCTGATTTTATCATTCGATTCCTCTTTAAAATTGAAATAAACTTTGCAAACAAAACAATTTTTTAAGATTTTGTCGATTAGCGAGTTTTGCAAATAATGGCCTCAACTTAGCTAAGCAAAGATTTTTACTTTGCTTTGTTGTTTAAAAGAAACAAATGGAAAGTACCGATTATATCAACATGATGTTCGTAAAATTATAGCGCACAAATTTGGCCGTCGTTAAAAAAAAAGTAGTTGACCTATACAAAATTGCAACAAGCGCCCGAAATATTACAAACGAAATTACGACATTAATCCATTTCGCAAAATTCGAGAAAAAGGATGGTCAAATAGATATGAAATTGTTTTGCCGGTTATAATCTACTGCTTTTTTAAACAATGAATGAGAATCTCGAATACTCGAATCGAATACTCAATTTTTAATTTCAAACTTTGACAGCCTGTATATCTAAGATGAGGATGGCAAATGAAAAATGGCATTATACCGTGCAAACAAAAATTATTTGCATCAAAGAGGGCTAGGATTAAAAACGTAGGGCTTGGTTTAGATCACAATGATATGTGAACGATATATCTAAACAAATCTAGGTTAAAATTTTGTGAAATTCATATTATGACATGATATATGCCAAACTAATGAGTAATAAAATAAGTAGACAAATACAAATTTATTTTTGTTGTTTATAAAATTAACAAAGTAAGAATATACAGAAAGAAAACGAAAAATGATTACATAAATTGCTGAAATTGGCCACCGCCATGCTGCAAGCATAAATTCACACGTCTCTTCATATTTTCGAAAGTGTATGACCAGCATCTCTGGAGAAATGTTACCAAAAAATGCCATGTCTAATAAATCATTTATTTTCAATAAATTTTGGGTAAACCATTGAGAGTAATTATTGCTTGTATTTCTTGGAATACTTACACTTTATAAGGAAATAAATTTAGCTGCTTCTTAAGAATAGTCTTGCATGTTCCATAAGATCTTCCCACTTCTTGGGACAGGCGTCTTATACAATTTGTTGGCGTATTTTGCATTATTTCGCAACAAGTTCTTTTGTTCTTACAGATGGTCTTCCTGCTCCTTTTTTGTGTTGTATAGAACCTAAACACAGCTACGGTTCTTTTTAGGCAATGATAAAAATCCCCAGCAATAAAAGCAACGTTAGTGAAAATCGTCTATGCACAAACCCGGATTGTATTGCCACTCACAATTTACTCTAACCCCGTTTCGAAAATACGCTTCAACCATGAATATTTTGTGTTGGTCCGTAAAGCCCATTGTGTGAATTGTTCTAGAAATTGGAAAAATTAACGATGAATCAAATTACTTGTAACGACTGTCAAAGATGACGGAATAACTGATTGATTGTTAATTCAGGTAGTTACTGACACCCAACAGGTATTAAGCTCTACGGCTAAGCATTACGACCTTAGATGCAAGGACCTCTTTGATGCAAATAATTTTTGCTCACACGGTAAAGGTCATATTGTTTTTGCTTCAGGAATCAATGGTTAACGGATTCACCTCCTTTTTCCGGACACCCTGTATAATAAAAATTCATTTACGGGTGTGAAAATCTATACATTTTTATTTTTCTGTGCCAATAATAAAAACCTTGAAAAATGAATTAGTTAATGTGTTAGCTAGAATTCACAACACACACTAAGTAAATATCTTAGTAAATACGGATTTTTTTGTTAACATATATGTAGTAATTATTCAACAGGATGTGCACCTAAACAAAATATATAAAAAATATTTTTTCTAATTTTGACATATAAGTGACACTTTTTAAAACTGATTGACATTATGAAACGTCTTACTTTTTGTAACTAGTTGCATAAAGTAAAATTTTATGCAATTGGTGACGAAAAATGTATTTCAAAATTAGTGACAAAAAGAATTATTCTATTTATTAAACTGTTATAATACAAGTTAAAAACATAAATTATAAATTAATTAATTATTATAAATATTGATAACACAATTATTGCAATTATTCAAATTAATTCCCGACGACATATTTTTTTCATTGCTCGAACTTGCTGTTATTTGGGAAGCGACGCACATTGCATTAGATGTTTCACCAAATATTTCTTGCGCTATAAGTTTTTTATTATTCATGGAATTTTCAACATATCCCTCCGCAACAGAACTAGATTTCCAACCTCCGTGCCTCTTTAATTTTAAAAGATCAGCGCCACTGTCTGCTAGGAAAGTGGCAGAGCTTCTTCTGAAGCAGTGGCCAGTATATAGAACAGGATTTGAAAGACCAAGAAATTGTGCAATAACTTTTGGCAGACTGCTAAATGTGTTAATTCCCACAGGATTTCTGGTACATTTTCCATTCGCATATTTTACAAAAAATCTGTTGTGTTTAAGAATCTGGGGACGCAACTTAATATATTTTCTTAATATTTCAACAAGATTCGTATTTTCAATGTCTCCAGTGGTAATTGCACACTGCCGTATAACTTTTGTTTTTGAAGGTGGGATATCAACACGAAAATGGCTTCCGTCGTCTATAACATTTTCAACTGGAAGAAAAGTTAATTCTGCTTTTCTGCATGCTCCTGCCATTCCAATTATCATTGCAACCTTAGCCATTAAGTATTCTTTGTCATCAGCTTCCAATAAAATTTGGCAAAAACTTTTGATTTTTTAGCACTGTACCCGTCCGCTTGCCTTTTAATATATGTTACCAAATTTGTATATTTTTTAATATCAATATTCCTTTTCAGATTTAGTTCAGACCTTAACATTGAGTAAAGTGTCCATAATGTGGAAACTTTTAGATCTTTCTTACCCTCGAAATATGCAAGTAAAACTTTCTCATTAACATGTTTAATTTTCTTCTCATCACACCACGTAACAAATTTTTCGTATGCCAAATCATAAACTGCCTTTGACTTTTTGGGATTTACTGATAATAGAGCATTACCTGCTGCCTCTTCAATATCGCTTGGTAGCTCTTCAGAACTTGAATGACTCATTTTTTTAAAAATAAAACTAAAAATATATCAATCTCGCTAAAAACCTTCCGTCTAGACTTTTTTATAAAATGTCAAACTGACAACTAACATGAAGTAACAGCAGCAATAGCTATTTATGCCATCAGTTATATGTCAAAATTAGAAAAACTAAATTTATGTTTTCCAAATTTTTATCAATTATATTAAATTTTATTTTTTTATTACTTTCTTCAAAATTAGAAAAAATCTTGTATGCAATACGTTACGAAATGAAATTTTGTGTAACTTGTGGGTTTTTGCGAAACTCACTTCGTTCGTTCCGCAAAAATCTCACGCGTTACACAAAATTAGGCATTTCGTAACTGATGGCATAAATAGCTATTGTCCTCGTCAATCAAAGGTCACAAATAGTCAGGGACTGCGCCGACGCGCTTTGGAAACGATGATTGACCTATTGAACCTAACTCAAATTGTATAAATATTATATTATTTAACTCAAAACCAGTTCTGAGTTCGGAATTGATAGTTTATACAAAAAAATTATATATTAGCATTAAATGTAAAAAAAAAAATATTTGAATAAAGTTTTATTGTTATTATTTCGTGATTTCCACTAACAGAAATTGACGATGATTGAACGTTTTTTGATGTTGATGGTCTCGTTGATGGTACTCCAGCTATCAATTTCGAAATTTTGTTTTTTAAAAGACATACTGTCTTCCAAATATCCCTCAATCACAGCTGAACTTTTCCAACCTCCATGTCTTTTCAATGTGGTCATGTTTGCCCTCGCGTCCGCCAACAACGTTACAGAGATTCTGCGCAAACAATGACCAATATATTTGTCCGCATCGCTTAGACCCAGGTATTTTGCAATAATGGAAGGAATCTTGCCTATGCTATGGTGTTCTTCCCAACTGGCTGTGTAAAACAATGACCGTTACGGTAACACAAAAATAATCTATTGGTGTTGCACTAGTTGCAGTTCGTCGGGCGTAAAGACCAATAAGTTTTCAGTAACTTTAAACAACCCATCTTCTTCTCATCGATAATTGTGAAGACACGCTTTTTATCGGTCTTTGTATCGGGAATATTAACTATTACTACGAATCCTCTATATGTTCAACCAACATATTAACTAGCTCTTGGCGGCGGCACCCATCAAATACACCAAATAACAGAACCACTTTGTAAATCAAAAAAGTTTCATTGGGAGCTTCACGGATAAATTTCAGCACATCTTCTCGAGTCAAAATTTTCGATTTCTTCGCTTCAAATCCTTTGGATGATTGCTTTAGCTTTAGATACTGGCTTAACTTTGCAATATCTATAGTTTTATTAACTATTAATGTCTTCTTTAACATTGATTAGGAGTGAATGTTCCAGACTATAATCGATATACATAATTAATATTTTAATATAATTTACAACAGTAATTTTAACATACCGTCTCGTTGATAATTTTTACATCATTATTTTTCATCCAATCCCCAAACCTTTGATATTTCTTATCATAGGCGTATTAAGACTTCCTTGGGACAAGATTATCCAAAGCTTTGGCAGCATTCACAGCAATTCTATCCGGAATCAACGGAAAATCCATTATTTTATATGAATTTCAGTTTTGACTTTGACACAGTACAACAATGAACACTTATTAGGTATAATGTTTCTTAGGTCAATTTAATGACATTAAACAGTAGGAATTTCTTAACCATAGGCGTCCCAAACAAATAATTGAAATGCGTATACACACTTATAAGTTTGTTTTACATTAGGTGTTTGTACATACTACACTTTATAAACCCACTGTATATATAATAATATTTAATTAAAATAATAAATATAAGGTAACTCAAAAATTCTATACACAAAACTAAAATCAGAAAAATAAACCTGACACGGCACGACACTGCTCAGAAAATGCTTTAATTTTTTTACCAGAACTCCATTCTCGGACCATTGTCCAGCCCGTCCACAAGTTCCAAATTACGTATATTTTATCTTCGTCTCTTCCACGCCATCGGCGGTCACTGGCCTATCTCTGTCTGACAGAATCGATCGTTGAACGGGTCGGAGGCCGCTTCAGCTTATCCCAGCCGCTTTAACTGGCGCTTGTAGCCCTTGCTGTTGCCAATTCTTCAAAATTTTCGGATTTGTAAGCCCAATGTAAGTATATACGAGAAACAAGGGTTTGTTAATTAGTTGTTTTTAAACACTCAAAACACTTTTTGTCTTGATTTCAGTTATATTGTTTCTTAAGGACTAAAGAATGTATTATTATAACAATGAATGGCTTGTTATTTTTTTCTGTCACACTCAAAACTCCTCGGTTTAAAGTATATTTGCAAACTAGCTTTTAAAGAAAGTTACTGACTAACAATTGAATACTGATATAAAAGAAACATTTTTAATAAAAAAAACTTAAAGAATAAAAGAAGAAATATCTGACAACCCTGGTTGTGAGGTCAGTCTCTTTGAGACTGTTTACCGCCGTATGGAATGATTGGAATGTCCTCAAACTGAGTTTGGATAAATTATACCTTTGTTTATTTAGCAACTTTATAGGTAAAAAACCTTTCGTGATTTTGAATTTTCTTTTAATTTAACTTGGAATTATCTAAAGTAGGACATAAAATATTGTATGTACATACCACGGGCATTAGGTACTTGATGTCTATATCCTCGGGCAATTTACAAACCCTCGGGCCAAAGGCACTCGGCTTTGTGAGATTGTTGCCCTCGGAGGCATCATAATGCCCTTAATACATAAAATTTTTAAGAGTTTTTACGAATGGTTTATTCTTAATAACTTTAAATAAACTCGTTAGAATATAATAAAATTTGGTGTGCGAGTCTGCCATACAAAGGCCATCAATCAAATCTCAAACAATTCTAATGTAGAATGAATAGGAGTGCCAATATTTGAGGTTAACAAAATTTACATGGACTTTCCCATAGTCAGTCTGGCGGTGCCCCACCCGATATACAGCCATACAGAGTGTAATAAAATATCCAACAATTATGGTTTATAACAATTTTTTTGCTCGTTGGTAGAGCCTACGGCGAATGACTCGGCATATTTTTTTTCATTGTAAATTAGAAGTAAAAATGTCGCCAGCTTTCGGGCTATACGAAATATTAAAACACGATCACATCGTGATCGATAATTTTGAACACCCTGTATAAAATTGCCGGCAATTTTGCTGTTATACTTTTGACCAGACAGAAAGTATAAATCGGTACACCGCTCATATCTTCTTTTCAGAACCTTCGCGGTTGTTTGCGAATTAAAAACAATTTAATAATATAAGGACAATAATACAGTTGATACCTACTTATTTTTTTTATTAATAACGACATAGTATTTCCGCGAAACGCGTTTAGTATTATTGATGTGGTATAAAAATACGGTTGTGATTTTTTTTTATTCGAATAAAAATTAATTGTTAATTTGTTGGTGGGAAGCTCGGATTTGTGATAATTGCTGATAATTTTAACACCACGCTATTTTGAATTAATTAATCTTGTCATTTTATTTATGTATATATACCAAATCGTGTTACCTGCTTATAGGCAAATCGCTACTGTTAGAATATAAATTGTGTGTAAGGTTGTTTCTTCATTTTAAAAATATCGTGCGCGAAAACCCTTTCCAGGAATATCAAAAGTGGGTTTCTTGAGGATATAGTAGCAGAAGAGGTGCAGGTACGATAAAGTTTTTGTTAAGTTGAGCCCAGTGGCGCACCAAGGGGGGGTAGAACCCAAGGGCGTCCGAAGGGGGGGACAAGGGGGTGCGCTTGCCCCCCCCCCCTGGCCCAAGTAGATTTGAGATATTTTATTTAACTGGGATATACATATTTATTGAGATACAATTCAATTGACAAAATTGGTAAAACGAAATCTTGTTGCATAAAATGAAATGTGGAATTCAAAAATATTCACTAAATAGCAAAGGAAAAATATTAGAATAGAATAAATAAAGCTTTATTTTAATTTACACAGCTAGTCATAATAGCAATATACAAATAGATATACTATTGGTCAGGCAATTGCGATAGCAATTTGTTGACCTCCAACCTCCAACTACATGTACAGTCGAAAGATCATTCAGTACTCTCAGAAGAGTAAAAACCTGGATTCCCTCGACTATGACTGAGCACCGATTGGACGGTTTATGTATGACGAGTGTTCATCGCAAATTTGTAAAAGAAAAAAAAAGACATTTAATTGAAAAAATTATTGATGGATTTGCAAAAGATTCAAGAAAATTAGCATTTTTCTTTTCTCCAATAAATCTGAATAACTTATAAGTTTTTTGTTATATTTGAACATTTTTAAATATTTTGTTTAGCTATTTTTTGTTATTTAATATAAGTATTAGGTGTTTTGCTCTATTCTTTTATTGAAGGTTTGTTGAAGTGCTAGAAACAAAAATAATTCCAATTATGATTTGCCCCCCCTTGGAAAAGTTCCTTCGGACGCCCTTGGTAGAACCTCTTCTAAGGTCCTAGTGACCATATCAATAATCCATACTCCAATTTGTTTCTCACTAGCGTAAAAAACAAGGTCTTAAATACATCGATATTCGATATTGGTAAAAGACTTACAATTTCTTATAACATATAAATCCTAACATTCGAGTAGCCTCTGACACTGTTTTTTCTACAGTGTTACCAATAAAGTCCGCATCATATGGGATTTTTTTTATTAATAGCTTTATTCGAAATTTTACTTTGGCATCAAGTTCTGCTTAGATCGAGATGAAAATTAAGCAAAAAAATAGTAGTCACGTAATTCGCATTATCTGTCAAATTTTAATTTTTTCCAAAAAATAATTCAAAAGTGGGGTTATTTCTGAAAATGTCGCAAAAGTTATTAGAAAAAAAATTTTTAAATGCATTTTCCAGCCCACATGCAAAATTTCAGCTGCATAAGATAATCTTGATTTTTTACCCACCACTAAAATGTATTTTCCTCTTAATGAACTACTCATGACACTGTGTTCTTTTTTGTCTTAATATTAAGGTGTATTACTTTCAGACACAAACTACGTTTTCAAAAATACTTATTTTATGAAGTTACCTTATAGGTACAGGGTCAAAAACAAATAAACTTTGCATCACATGCGACCAAATTTTAATAGCCCAATTTAGATTTTGTGGAAAAACACACATTTAATATGGCGCTACTTTAAAGAAAATGTATCTGAAATAAAGCATTGTCAAAACTAAGAAGTTTTATGTAGGTTGCGTTGAGTCATATTTTGCAAAAGTGGTGCAATTTACAAAATATGGGTAAAAAATCAAAGTTATCTTATGCAGCTAAAATTTTGCATGTAGGCTAGAAACTGCATTTAAAAAAACTTTTTCCAATAACTTTTTTTTCGATACTTTCAGAAATAACCCTACTTTTGAATTATTTTTTGGAAAAATTTTAAATTTAACAGATAATGCGAATCACGTGACTACTATTTTTTTTGCTTAATTTTCATCTCGATCGAGGCAGCACTTGATGCCAAAGTTAATTTTTTAATAATAATAAATTTACAAAAAATTTATAAAAAAAAATACCTTCTGATTTGTAAACAATTTAGTAATTGTGATTACAATTACATAATAGCTACATAATCTTATTTAACACAGTACTTTAACAATAAGAGGAAAAAAGCAATCATTCCGGTATACTGGTATTTCCCTGGTACCTACACCGGTTCTGGTGAACATAATGCGATTATGAACGAACATTTCACACGATGATTTTTTATATTTTTCAGGTAGAGTATGATTTTAGGTTTTATTGTCAATCTTCACACTATGTTAATCAGTATTAGATTTGCCTTAAAAATTGTCCGAATTCATTCAACGTATTGTTACGTACACAGAACACCTTTTATTTTTTTTTCTCGATAACGGTGGTAAATACGAAAAAACTACAAGAGATTAAAATGCCTTAGAACATTTTGTATTTTAGAATCCACCAGCGGCGCACCGAAAAAAAGTTCATGGGGAGAAAATGGGACATGACCCCTGTAAAAATATCTCCCTGTAGATTCTTAAAACCATTTGGTATGCCCAATGATGTAAATCCTACAGCGCAACCTATATTCCAAATTAGAGCTAAATATCTCAAAAACTACAAGAGCTATAAAGAAAAAACTAAAAAAATCTTGAAATTTCAACACCCTGTAGATCGGCAACGAAGCGTTTGCGGACCTAAGTATGTTAATATGAATTTTGAGTCGTTAAATAAGCCAAAGAATTACCCCTTTTCATATTTACATGATATTTAGGAACACCCTGTATACACAGTTGCTGCAACGTTAAGATTTCTTGCTGCAGGCAGAAGTTTTATTTATTTATTTATTTATTTACGGGCACTGCCCAATTTCACAAAAATATAAATAATCTTAATCCTAACGCAGAGTTAACATATTTTAATTAATTTACTAAGAAAAACGTAGCATTCAGCAATGTGATAAAATTAAAGAGATTTCACATTATAGTATGAAGTTTTCGCATAAAGATAGATCTATTTAAAAAGAAATCAAGTGTGGGATGCTCATTGGCCAGTCTGCCTGACCTTGATATAAAACTATTTTGACCATAATTAGTTCTATGAGGAAATATCGAAAATGTATTTCTTAGACGTGTTTCCCTTGAAGGTGCATGTAACCTTATTTTTTCCAGCAAAAGAGGGCAGTTATATTTATTGTGTAATATGTTATATAACATTTTAAGATCTTTTAGATCGCGGCGTTGAGAGAGTGATCTGATCTGAATATTAGATTCCAGCTGAGAATATGTTAGGTGTGATGCATTAAGTTTAAAAGCTATGTATTTTAAGAATTTATGTTGAACTGTCTCCAACTTCTGAATGTGTACATTATAGCATGGATTCCAGACACATGAAGAGTATTCGAGATGAGTTCTTATTAATGAGCAATATAGTTGCTTAATAGCTTTAGTATTCGTGAAGTCAACGGTAACGCGCTTTATAAATCCGAGAAGTTGGAGAGATTTAGAGAGGGTGTTCTGGATGTGAGGAATAAAAGTAAGCTTTGAATCCATAATCAAACCTAAATCTTTTATTTCGGGAACATTCGTAACTATATTATTTTCGATTAAATAAGGCTGTTCAAACGCTGACCTA
This sequence comes from Polydrusus pterygomalis, assembly GCA_963969555.1. Taxonomy (NCBI): domain Eukaryota; kingdom Metazoa; phylum Arthropoda; class Insecta; order Coleoptera; family Curculionidae; genus Polydrusus; species Polydrusus pterygomalis. The sequence goes on along the minus strand of OZ018381.1, from coordinate 40,226,795 downwards.
GTCTTATGAAAGATGATCAAGTGGCACTTTGAAGCATTCAGCTCCATACCATTGTTCTTACACCAAGCTACCAATCTGTCCAAGTCGGACTGAAGATTTAAACAGTCATCGAGGGAGGAGATTTTCATGTACAATTTTAAATCATCAGCAAAGAGGAGGAATTGACTGTATTTGAATTGCGACCCCAGGTCGTTAATAAACAAATTAAATAAAAGAGGGCCCAGATGAGACCCCTGGGGAACCCCAGATGGAACTTTTATACTTGTGGATTGGAAATTGTTAAATCGGACTATCTGGGAGCGCCCAGTCAAGTAACTACGTATCCAGGATACGTAGTTACTTGATTACGAAGATTTAAAATTTTCGGTTGTCATCTCACATCAAACTTGGGGTAAAATTATACCAGAGACCTGTAACACAATTTATTTTCATTTTGCGGAAGTAGTCCATTATCTCAGAGTGGAGCTGTAGAGATATAGGGAAAAAAACCACATTCGTCTCCACAAATACTTATATTAAAAAAGTCAGATTAATGTGTACATGTTTCGGTACTATACTAGGGAGTGCCATCATCAGCACCGAAGGGCTAAAATAAATATAGAATGAATAGAAAGAGGAAGGACAAGTTGGGTAGGGTAGTGGAAGAAAATTGATTCCTTTCGAATTTTATTTTACTACCACTTTTTAATCTGTTTTCGTCTAATCACTCAAAATGTCCTCGTCTTATTTATGGTTTTTAGTTTTTAACTTTTTTAAAATCTTTTACATTCCTAGTATCAGTGGCACTTGGGGTAAGTACGTTAATCTGACTTGTCCTTCCTCTTTTTATTCATTCTATATTTATTTTAGCCCTTCGGTGCTGATGATGGTACTCCCTAGTACCGAAACATGTACACATTTATCTGACTCTTTTAATATATAAATAATATAATTTGTGAAGACGACTGTGGGTTTTTTTCCTTATAACAATTTATTGTGTTTTAAAGAAGGGGTATTTAAAGATAAGGACAAAAGTTTCCATTTAAATCGTTTACGGTGGAAGTATCAACATGTTGGCCAACCTATAACTTATTTCGCATAGATTTATTACTTTTTTTTAGCTTCTACACAAAATTTAAATAAAATCAATATCGACTGCATATTCTATGGGTAATAATTACCATTATTCAATAAATATCAAGGCATTTTATAAAATATTTTAAGAGAATTGTATAGCGATGTTCTTTCACTATACAATTATCCCAAAATTTACAATGAAACAAATGGATATTTTGGTAATATGTCAGATATTACCTAAATAATGTGCCTACGATATTAATTTTATTTAAATGTTAGTTAATAAAATAATAAAGTAAATAAATATAGTTAAAAAAAACTAAAAAACACGCTTTAATAATTAATCAAACTAAAAAGCGAAAAATAAATATAGTTTAAAATAATTCTTGAAATTCTTAATATAGGCACAAAATAATAATGTGAATGTGAATTATTGTGAAAAAAGCGTGGGGTGCTCGATATACGAAAAATAGAGCACAAAGGGCCCCACGCTTTTTTTTCACTATAATACTAATGTTTATCGTTCATTATTATTTTCTGCCTATATTAAGAATTTCAAGAATTATTTTAAACTATATTTATTTTCCGCTTTTTAGTTTGATTAATTTATTAAAGCGTGTTTTTTAGTTTTTTTAAACTATATTTATTTTTCATTTTTTAGTTTGAGTTATTGTTAAGAAACATTTTTTTTTTGAGTAGATTGAGCTAGATTAGTAGGTTATTGTATTGTCAGCGGTTCTTGATAAGTCTACAAAATTTAAATTAAATCTGACCGTTTAAAGTGGAAAGTGGGTCAAAATCGGGTTCAAAGAAGTCGGTTACAAACAAGCATACATACAAACCCGAACAAACGACAAAAATTTTAATTTTTTTTTTAAATTGTCAAAATTTTATTTTGACGGGTAGAATTTTTTTTTTCATTTTTCTCTATTCTTAGCGACAATATCTATACGACCACACGTTTGTTTCATTACTCCCCGTTATTGTAATAATTCTGACATATTGACAGGTGTCAAATTTTGACAAGAGAATTTTTTGCGTATTTTTTTCAACTTTCCACCGTCAATATACATACGACCTTATGGTTTTATCATTAATATATTTTTTTTAAACGATTTGACATATTGACAACTGTAAAATTTTGACAGGAGAGGTGTTTGCTTATTTTTCCCGAAGTCTCCGCATCGAATACTATACGACCCCATAATTTGTTTCGTCAAAATCGCTTCTTCGTTTTATACCTGACGGCTCTCAAAATTTGACAGGGGAATTTTTTGCGTGTAGATTATTGTGTTGTCAGCGGTTCTTGATAAGTCTACAAAATTTAAATTAAATCTGACCGTTTAAAGTGGGTCAAAATCGGGTTCAAAGAAGTCGGTTACAAACATACAGGTGAAGCTAATAAAAGTGTGTTAAAAACAACGCGACATAGGTTGGCAATAGATTGATTGATTGAGAATTCCACCTTAAATCATTTTTCTTGTCCGTAATTAGCAATATCGGTAGGGGATGAGTAGCTTATCGGACATTTTTTCGCAGGCATTTGGAAAGCCAGTGGCAGCTAAAAATAAAAAACACAATAGGTATCGCCAACCATTTAAAAATATACCTAGTATTGTTTTTTTTTTGTCTCGATTAAAATTAGACAAAATTGGTGTATTTCGTCTCCAGTTCAATTTTTGTAACATTTTGGATTTAAGATTTGTACGTAATAGATTATTTTTGAGACCTTTTAAGTTTCTATTTTGACCAAAAAACCGGACAATAGTAATTGTACGATTTACATTTGAATTTTTAATTTTAAGTGGTATGAAAGTTTTTTACCCATGACAATTTGTTGACAGTTTGCTATGACCCGACGATTTGAATAGTGTGCCGTGTACAAAGTGACGGATGAAAATAATTGATTTTTAGGACGTGTCAAAACGATGTAAAAATTACGTTTTTCGTCTTATAAATTTTAATGAGATATTTTTTCGTACTTTGACATTGACCATTATTAAAAATTGGAAACATCTACTTCCTAGTGAGATATTGATAATGGCACAATATAAAAAATTTATTAACAAAATATTTTGTTGTTGTGAGTTGATATCATTTAATGTAAAAACACAAGATAAGATATTTTCACTTGTCATCTCCCTAAAGTCTAGAACGTGAATTATTTCCGGAATTTTTTTTGAGATCGCGAATTATTTAATTTTATAATTTTGCGTCTAGGGTCTGGTTGTGGACTTTTCAACCCCAACCAACGTTTGCAGTAAAGCGCGGGAAATTTAAAAATAAATGTGTTAAAATGCGCACATAAATCATTGTATTATTTCCTATTAAATTGAGGCGAAAAAATTGATGAAATAAAATAATAAACTAAACGAATTACCTCGATTTTCGCAGACGAAAAATTGTGAATATGGAATTTTTTTTCTAATGCGGAGGTTTTTCTTGAAGAGCATAGTTTAGATTAGAAAAAATTGTATATTTTTGAGAACGGTCTAGACTAGTGATGTTACAACCTTCCCGAGTGTGACTATTATGTTTCACTAAACCTACTACTTAAATACGTTGATCACGTACTTGCTACTTTTACAGGTTTTGATTTTTTTTTGTATTGAGAAATCGTATTGCAAAATACAAAATAATTAATAAAACAAAAATGAACACATTTTTGGTTTCTCTTAAAATATTTTTATTAAACAATTCTCGTTACGTAACAACATTGAAACTGTTTATCTTCTGGGGTTAAATTCAAATTATGACATATAATTGTTAAATGGTCAACTATTGTATTTATTCTGTATAGTGCTGGGAAGTTTAGTTTATTTTGCCGATTTCAATCTTTCGTTCTCGTTCAATAAAGTGAATAGTTCAAAAGACTAGTTCGTTTAGTTCATTTAGTTCACTGATTTATACTGGCATAGTAAAGTAAAAGAAATATTTTAAAATTTAAATTATATATTAAATTAACAAAAAACACAGTAGACACCGACAATATTTTTTATTCATTTTCATACCGAAATAGTCCGAAATCATCGCGGCATGCATCGGTCGGTCAGGTGACAAAACCTATAATCTCGGTCGTCTCGCTCTCGCTTGCGTAGTACATTTCGTTTAGACTTTAGTTCGCCTTGTTTCAATCTCTCAGTAATTACTGATTGAATCTTTTAGTTCAGTTGTCAGATTCGATCTTTTGAACTAGTTCGTTCGCGAACTACACAACTCTAATTCTGTAGGTAATGCTGATAGTTGTAGTATGTACACTTGTAAGTCTGATTATTCCTAACGTAAGTAACATTATGTTGCTTCCTTTCATGCCTTGAAAGACATTGTTTATTTTTGATGTTTATTATATTCACAACACTTGTATGTAGTTTTTTTGTATGATGAACTTTTGAAAATTTTGAATAGGACAGTGTTTTTGGCATACGTGACGTTTTAAAGAAACCTATATACAGTGTGACCAGTAAAATCCGTTTCATATGGGATTTTTTTTCATTAATAACTTTATTCGAAATTTGACTTTGGCATCAAGTTTTGCTTCGATCAAGATGAAAATTAAGCAAAAAATAGTAGTCACATGATTCGCATTATCTGTCAAATTTTAATTTTTTTCAAAAAATAATTCAAAAGTGGGGTAATTTTTGAAAGTATCGAAAAAAGTTATTAGAAAAAGTTTTTTTAAATGCAGTTTCTAGCCAACATGTAAAATGTAAAATGTAAAAAAAATTTTAGCTGCATAAGATAATTTTGATTTTTTACCCATATTTTGTAAATTGCACCACTTTTGCAAAATAAGACTCAGCGCAACCTACATAAAACTTCTCAGTTTTGACAATGCTTTATTTCAGATACATTTACTTTAAAGTAGCGCCATATTAGATGTGTGTTTATCTACAATATCAAAATTGGGCTATTAAAATTTGGTCGCATGTGATGCAAAGTTTATTTGTTTTTGACCCTGTATAAGGTAACTTCATAAAATAAGTATTTTTGAAAACTTAGTTTGTGTCTGAAAGTAATACACCTTAATATTAAGACAAAAAAGAACACAGTGTCATCAGTAAAGTGTTCATTAAGTGGAAAATAGATTTTAGTGGTGGGTAAAAAATCAAAATTATCTTATGCAGCTGAAATTTTGCACACAAAAAAACTTTTTCCAACAACACTTTTTTTGATATTTTTGAATTATTTCTTGGAAAAAATTAAAATTTGGCAGATAATGCGAATATGACTACTATTTTTTTGCTTAATTTTCATCTGGATCGAAGCAGAACTTGATGCCAAAGTCAAATTTGTAATAAAGCTATTAATAAAAAAAACCCATATGATGCGGAATTTACTGGTCACACTATATAATATGCCGATATTAATAAATAGCATTTTATTTTGCTAATTTACAACAACCGGCTTTACATCGCTTAACCTCAAAATTACTTTCTTTGAGACGGCGGCCTGTGATTGGCCGGTTAAAAAGTCCATAGTCAGACTAGACGCTTGTTAATTTTGGGCCACTTTACTTTTAAAAGTTTTCCATCCGTGCTAAGATTCGTTATGATGTTTATTCAGACAAATCAAAAATGAACCGCTACTATAAAGAACCTTGATATTATTTTAAAAAATACATTTTTTCCTTGTTTACAAAAACAATAAATATAAGTATTAATAAGAAATTGAACAAAGCAAACCGATATTTTTACGCAAATTAAAAATCAGAACAATAAAATCGATAGGAAGTTAGCATAGATATTTTAACGTGTGAAAAGGTTAAAACTTGATTAAAACGGACAAAACGGTTATTATTACGATAGGTACCTACTTAACGGTTTCTTTTTCACGGGGAAATCATTTTTTGTCGATACTTTTTTATTCGCGGTACTTATATTTAACACTTGCGATAATGAAATAATTTTAAAGTCATTAACATTCTATCTGATTGCCGCAAAACAAAGTCAGTTCAAGAAAAAAGTTATGGTTCATTTGTTATTCGGTATGAGGTAGTGGTTCGTTCGCAGCCTTTAGAATATCATAAAATTGTCTGTTAAGTATAAATAGGTAAGTTTAGTAAGTTAATATGGAATATGAACTTTTTGATTCTGTCTAATGCCGAGGGAGAAACATAGAGAGATATTCTGCCCATTGCACATTTCGAGAATACCCATAAAATTAGGTATTATTTTTTTAAGGGGATTGGTGTAATTTTTCTATATGTATCTGTCTTGTGCCTGTCGTGCTTCTATTTGAAATTTTTCGGAAACTTAAAATTTACGCCAAGCAACAAAGGGAAATCTGAAAAATGTTGTTACTGTTTATTCATCATTTATCAACAATTTATCATAAAAATAAGAACTAAAAAAGTTAAAAAGAAACAATTTCTATTTACACATTCCAATGTTTTAACGGGAATTAATTATGTATAGTTCATGTAGAACCTACTTTTTTGTAATTTATATAAGTATTTCCTTCTTTTTTAGAAGTTAAAATAAAAATATTTTAACCGGCCTTTATAGTTGGACTTGCTTGCATCCAGGAACGCAACAAAAATATGGCATTTTTACTGTAAAACTTGAAAAGCTAAACCATAAGTTTATTATTCAATAAAATAGACAAGGTAGATGCACTTATTATTTAATATGTATAAATTCCATCATTAACCCCTTAACATTTGATAATGAAAATATTCAATACCTATTCAAAAACGACAAAATTTTTAGGATTAGTTTTAGACGAAAATTTAAATTGGAAAGGCCATATCCAGTATATTATCAACTCGATATCTCCTTTGGTATGTTTTGTACAGAGCTAAATTTTCATTCCTTTGAAATACTTAAAATATATATATTTTTCATTAATATATTCAAAATTACAATACTTAGCTTCTGCATGGGGATCTGCTTATTTATCAAACTTAAAACAATTACAAAAATTGCAAAATAAAGTTATTAAATGTATAAACAAATTACCACATTTAACCACTGTTAATCTATATAGACCGAAAGGGTATTTACACGTTCAAAACATTTATAAATTAAAAATTTGTATTCTAATTCACTCTATTATTTTAAAAGAAAAAAAATCAAACATAACACTTTAGGAGAATAAGACATTACATGATCATAACACCAGACGTTGTATAAATTATCAAACTATAACAGTAAAAAGTAATTTCGGAAAAAAATCGCTTTTATACGACGGAATAATAAAATATAACAATCTTCCAAAAAATACCAGAAAAATTTAAAAAATGGCAACTTTTAAAAAACAATTAAAGAGATATTTACTAAATTAAATTGTTTATACTATTTTTTTTAAATTAATTTTATTAATGAATTAAATTGGATTAACTTCCATTTTTTTATTGTTATTTTTTTTAATGGTTATTATTTTCTATATTATGTTGTCACTTTCCATGTAATGAACTGTAAAAGTTAGTTTGGAATAAAGACATTTTGAAAGTTAAGAAAATCCGTGCAAATGAACAATCAACATCGAATAAATCCAGCTGGTTTCCTAAGGTCACGCGCCACAGAATTCATGGAGAGAAGACGGCGGCCGTACTATGATAAAATGGTAGTCACTTGACAATATACTGGAATTAGCGTTGATTGTATATTCTCAATAACTTTCCTGATTTTGGCAATTACTTTCAACGTACCTTTACCTATAAGATTTTCTAAAAGACTACAACTCTCTAGTTTATAATCTTTATAAAGCTATATGACACTTCTAAATTTAAATTAAACAGTTTTATTTCAAAATAATACGTTCAGCAGACAGGACTTTTAAATAATTATTGAAGTAAAAAGAAACCGATGTCAACTGCTGTTATTTTTTGCAAGTTTCCGGTTGGGTTTATTAAAAATGTGTTGCTAAATATTTAGCCGTTACATAAGATCTTATTGGACCAAATAAATATGCCAAAATTGTATCCTATGTTATTATAGCATTAACGGTATCTTAATCTGTCTTGCCCTACAAAAATACTCACACACTCATTGAGCACGAAACCAACCAGTTGTTAATTGGTTAGTATGTAAATTTAAATCTGCATAATATTTCGTCCCAATTTAAGGTTGTTGGTTACGTTTGTCCGTTGCAATTTGCTGGGTTTTTACGATTGGGTTTTTCTGTCCGTAAAGTGTGTAATACAAATAGATAGTACAAAATAAAAATATGCACATAGTAGACTCATATACAGGGTTACGATAAAGAAACGGATCGGCATTTTGTATAGAATACCGCCCACCTAATCAAGAATCGCTCGGACCCAAATCATGCCCTAAATACTAAATATACCCATCTTTCACCGTTTACGAAATATTAACTTTTAAAACAAAATAGCCGACAAAGTATGACATGAAACTGTTGAGAATGTCTTCCATCAACTGTTCTGCAGTGGATCCATTTAAATCTAAAAAGTCCTATTGTACATTTTGTACAATTTGTGGATAAATGTATCGTATTACTCTACTAACCATCGCCCCGGAAAAAATGTATTTACCTAAGTAATTCCTTTCATGGACAGCTTAATAAGGGGGAGCACAACACCATAAGGTTAAACATGGTAAATCAGGATCGTTACCATCTGGAAATAGAGTGAAACCAGATCATTTCATAGAAAATTCAGTGAGGCTCTCATTAAAGAAAAATGGCCCGATTACCCTATTTTCAACAATGCTCGCCCAGACAGTAACCTTTTCATTATAATGGGTGTGATTTTCTATGAACCAGTGAGGATTTTCCTATGCCTAGTATCTGTAGTTTTGTCTATTAACATTATTTCTTATTTTTGAAGAAGTAGTCCATGCTCAAAATGGAGTTAAATGTACAGAAAAAAAAAAAGCACAAAGTCTTTCTACACAAATTTATTAGAACAACTAGGCGAACCTAGAATAATTCTTAATAATTTGACATGTTTCGAGTGTAGAAACACTCATCATCGGGAAAACAAAGTAAATAGTACAATGCTGATGTTGTTAGCAATAGAGAAAATAATAAGTGATTGAGTCGTAATGGGCTTTCAATGGTGTACACGAGGTGTAAAATATGAATAGTCAGAAGACCTACAAGAATTCAGCATACTGGAAAGTCAATGGGCACTGAAAAGGCCCTGCCTTGGGCAGAACAATGAAGAGAGCAAAATTGGTTTTCGTAAAAGTCAAAGTAGATATCATTTAGCTTGTAGTAAAATGATATTACATTTCAAAAGAATTGATTTGACTGGTCTAGGTATATGTATATACAGGCTGACGTTTCGGCTAGCGAAACATAGGAAATCCCATGCAAAATAATTTAAGGTGGTCAAAGACCATCTTAAATATTGCATGCGGTTGCGTCAGCCTATGCATCCTGTATATTTTATGGTGCTAACAAATCGTCGTGCGTAGTTTGGGATCTTGGGGAAACCTGAGAAAGTGCGTGTTTTTATTTGTCCCTTCCCTAAATGGATTCTTGTACCAGCGCTACCAATTGCTTTAACCAATGTTGGTACCTACATCAGGTATGGTACCTATACATTTTTTTTATTTACAGAGATAAACTAAATGGTCGCCAATTTGCAGAGAACCAATCTTAGACGTTACATCCATAAATATGCTGAATACTTGGGATTTCCTTGTCAAGCTTTTTCCTATATGCCAATTTTTAAAGAAGTATGACGGAAATACGGTTTTATGTGATTTGGTAGCAGGAATAACAGTGGGACTGACTCTTATACCTCAAGTGATTGCTTATGCCTCTTTGGCGGGATTAGAACCACAGGTAAGTACCTACTATAAAACCTTTTTGAAAAACTCTCAAAAGAATATAACATAGTAGATAATTTGACCTATTTTTAGAAACTTCTTAATTATTATCGATATATTCAAATTATAAGAAATAGGATACATTCATATTTAATGACATTTTTTAGCCAGATAAGAACCGACCTCTATCGGTCGTGTGGAAAAAAATGCCAGTCTTGGCAGTTACCTTACGTATTCTCCTGTCGCCGTATGTAAATTCGTTTATTACCTACCTTAATTAGAGAGATTGTCCCATTTCTAGTAAAAATGTTATATATTTTGTTTTCAAAAATGTCACTACATTTTTCAAATTTTAGTATGGTCTGTACTCAGCCCTATGCGGCGGAATAGTCTACGCAATATTTGGAACAATTCCGGAACTTAATATCGCCCCAACTGCCCTTCTTTCATTGCTCACGTTTCAGTACACTCACAAGGTTACATTCGGAAACGTTAAAGCAGCTGTTATGCTTACCTTTTTTGCTGGAGTCTTGGAACTACTTTGTGGAATATTACATTTAGGTAAGTAGGTACCTTGTTATTTTTTTAATTTAAGGTGGGAGTATCAACATGCTTGCCAACCAATAACCTGTTTCTAGTAGATTTATTTATTTTTTCTAGCTTTTACACAAAATTGAAAGAAAATCATTACTTATCATCTTATTTTATTGGTTATAATTATTGACATATTAAATAAAAATCAAGGAACTTTATTAATTATAATTATTTTAGGATTATTGTAATATAGCGAAAAATATCAGGTAAGATTTTTTTTAAACATTATTATCTCATTCTTTCACAATGCAATTCTCCCACAATTAACAATGAAATAAATTGATATTTTTGTAATATGTCAGATATTACGTAAATATTGTGCCGATTATATTGATTTTATTTAAATGTTAGGTAATAAAATATTAAACTAAAAACACAACGCGAAATAGGTTATAGGTTGGCAATAGATTGAATGCCGTTGAGAATTCCACCTTAAAATAAATTTTCGTTTTCCATGAATACCATACCTAAATTAGTATTTTTTTTTAAATGGTAGGAATAGTAGGTCTGTTTAAATTACCAATATATTTAATAGTAAAAATGGATAGGAAAATATATCTGTCTCATCGTAAGAAAATCATGAGTAGGACATGTTTTGACCTTAGGATAATATGTCATCATCAGCAATAAAATAAATACTTTTAGTTCGGGAATTAAGCTAAGACATAAATAAATAATCTGAAGAAAAGTTATCATCCTATCCTGTTATATAAATTTATAAACTGATTGATTCATCAGTCACGCCTAAACCTCTAATCCTGGAATCATGAAATTTCGAGGGTGTCTTCTCTTTCTAACGTGGGTATCAAGAAGGGCTTTTTCGAAAGTCATCCACTATAAGGGGGTTCAATTTTCCATGCGAATTACCGTATCTAAGAAATTAAAACTGGTGGAGGTATAATAATAAAAATAAAAGTTTATTCAAATATTTTTTTGACATTTAATGCTAATATATAATTTTTTTTGTATAAACTATCAATTCCGAACTCAGAAGTAACTTGTTTTGAGTTAAATAATATAATATTTTTGTCAAGAATATATTTCAGGTACAACTAATATAAAACGAATATGACAATATTTTATTGGTATATTTTATATCACTATGGTATACGAAGATACAATACGTTATGTATATATTATATATATATTTATTTATTTTATTCGTTATATCTTGGTATATTCATTATTTATTAATGACGTTCTTGAATATATCTCTTGGAGTAGATAATATCCAATATTTAATTTTATTTCTATAATTATTTAATGATTTAATTATTTTAATCGACTTTGGTAGCATATCAAAAATATATGGATTGATGTTTAAAAAATGTTTGTGTGCTATTGTTTTGTTTACTCTATTTTTATACAGGGTGGCCTTTTAGTGTGGCAAAGTACAATAGCTCCGTTACTATTTCAAATACATTAAAAATATTAATACAAAAGTTGAAGGGCAGTAAGTGACTTATAACGTAAAATTATTTTTAACTCTATAGGGTGGCTCAAAAAAGCGGAACAATAAAAAATGTACTTTTTTTAAATGGAACACCCTGTATATTTTTTCATTTTTAAATTCTAGATAAAATTGTAATTATTTTTTATTAAATACATTATTAGTCTATACTTTATAGTTTCCGAGATATTGACTCTTGAAAAGTGACATTTTTGAACTTTGACAGCTTCTAACTTTCTAACAGTACGTCTTAGAGCAAAACGGCTTACATGTCCCTATCTTCAATTTTTATTATCTTCCCAAAAAAATCAACTTCCGGTTAAACCGGATGTTACTCGAAAGCAGGAAATATAGTTGTTCCGGTTTAACTGGAAGTTGATTTTTTTGGGAAGATAATAAAAATTGAAGATAGGGACATGTAAGCCGTTTTGCTCTAAGACGTAGTGTTAGAAAGTTAGAAGCTGTCAAAGTTCAAAAATGTCACTTTTCAAGAGTCAATATCTCGGAAACTATAAAGTATAGACTAATAATGTATTTAATAAAAAATAATTACAATTTTATCTAGAATTTAAAAATGTAAAAATATACAGGGTGTTCCATTTGAAAAAAGTAAATTTTTTCTTGTTCCGCTTTTTTGAGCCACCCTATAGAGTTAAAAATAATTTTACGTTATAAGTCACTTACTGCCCTTCAACTTTTGTATTAATATTTTTAATGTATTTGAAATAGTAACGGAGCTATTGTACTTTGCCACACTAAAGGGCCACCCTGTATGTAATAGTATTTTTATGACGAGTTTCATGTCTGTGATTAATATAATTTATTATATTAACATGTTGTAAGAAAATATTTGTTTAATATCCATTGTTTTTGCTATCTTTAAATAGTAAATCAGAAGAATTGGGGTCTTCTTCGTAAATAATTTTCAAAATTTATTTTTGAATAGTTTCAATATTATTAAGATAATTCTTATTTATGCCTCCCCATCCTAGTATTCCATAATTTAAATGGGTTTGTACTAAAGAATAATAAAGTATTTCTAATTCTTTTATATTTAAAAATTGTTTAAGGTGTTTAAATTTTGGTATCAGAATTCATAGTTTTTTTTACAATGTAGTCACTATGTAAATCCCATTTTAAATGTTTATCAAAAATTATTCCTAGATATTTAATATTTTCACCTTCCTTTATATTAATATTATTATTGCATATTATTGGACCAATATTTGGTAGTTTATTTTTGTATGAAGTAAATGGAATGTATGTTATTTTGTTATAACTTACAGTTAATAAGTTTTTATTAAACCAGTTGCTTATTTTTATAAAATCTTTTTCTATAGTATTTTTTTAAATATTCCAATTTAGACCTTCATAAAAAATTACCGTATCATCAGCAAAACGATGTAGTTTTCCTTGACAGTTTAAATTAAAAATATCATAAATGTATAAATGTTTGTACCGTCAAATGGGGTGAAATTGTTAGCTTTTTTGATTAATATGTAAATTACAAGAAAAGTACACCTAGTTTTGCGCCAAAAAATATATAATGTATTTGCACTATGCCGAATGAAGACCTCCAGGCTTAAAACAACGTTCAAAAATTGTTTTTTTGCTAGAAAATAAATAATAACCTCATTATCAAAGTTATGCCCAAATTGGGGTGACTTTGATAGGCACTGTTTTTTTGCATTACAACGAATGCTTTGGATCTAAGAGTTATCAATGTAACACTTTTTCCCTCACTCTTAATATATTTTTTTTATCAATTTTATGTGCGCTTGGGGTGACTTTGAAAATCCATAAGTTTACAGAGATTATCAAAGTCACCCCTTATCACTCAGCATAAGAATTAAGTTTTAATACAATATCCTCGCAAAAGTGAAAATTAGACTTTATATAGTTATGATGTCAAAAGAAAACTTTATTTCATATATAAATTACAGAACTTAATTTAACACATTTTAACACAAATTTAACGTTCAAAAACATCAACAGATTCATATATAAATTACTATCAATCTCACCCCGAAAGTGTTATAAGTGACCCCGCATGATATATCAACTAATAGTTTTCAACCAAGCATATTTGGCGCCGAATTTTACATGAAATGGGGTTAAGTAGAAACCACCTCATCGTAAATAACCGATTTTTTAATAAAATTGCTAAAAACTAATGAAATAACTTATAATTTTAGACAGTGTCAATTTAACGCTAATTTGCAGTATTATTATAGAATATTTACAAAAATATTATAACAAACACTTACCGGCATGCTAACAGGACACAACAATGGCGAAACTTCACTCTTTCGACTGAGCATGGCGCGGATGTCCGCGGATTATAATTGCGGGATATTTAAATTTAGTTAACAAAATATTACCTGTTATCAAAGTCTCCCCATAAAATCAATTTCACCCCATTTGACGGTATTGGAAAAATATTTTTGACGGAGTTTCTTGACGTATTTCAAGAGTTCAATCAATTCTACCCCTAAGGTAAACGCAAAGTCCGTGGAAAGGTTATGTGAGCGTTATCCCAAAATGGGAAATTGTGGATCTTAAAAAATAGTAATAATGTGAAGTAACTCTGGGGAATTTGACAGCAATAAATGTTTAGTTAAAAGGTTTCTTTTATATGCTTGATAAGTGAATATGGGGAAACCAGGGAAAAGATTATTCAGTAATAATAATAATAGAGGCCTTTATTCAAACAAAGCACTAGTACTAAACATCCCATGATTTTTAGGTTTTCTCGTGGACTTTGTATCAACTCCAGTCGTATCAGCTTTCACATCAGCTGGAGCCATCACCATAGCTTCATCACAAGTGAAAAACCTCTTTGGATTAAAATTTACTGCAGAAAGTTTTGTCGACGTTTGGAAAAATGTCTTTACACACATTACGAAAGTACAAATGTGGGATACGTTACTTGGATTTGGATGTATTGTTGTATTACTATCAATGCGAGTATGTATAGGGTAAAGGTGGGGAATGCCGGCCCCCTAAGCAATTTAATTAACTTTATCATTATTATTTATAATAGAAATTCAGAAATTGGAGCAAAATAAGTCTCTAGACTATTGAGTGAAATATATATTACAAAAGTAAAAAAAACGAACACATAAAAAAATTATATAATATTAGAAAAACTCCTGCAGTGGCCGGAATTACCAGCCATGAAAAGGTAATGGCGGCCATAGCCGCCATTATCCGCCATGGAACTACAAACAAAAATCACACACAAAATATCCACGTTCGGTGTTGGCACATGCCTCATGAGCCCATTGACCACACTTGCAACATTGTAGCCACAGTTCCCTATGCTTCCCAACGTCACCGCATATAATACATATGTCTTCGCCCACATCTTATATTATGGGCGGGTAATGGCGGCCGGCCGGCATATCCCGCACAGCAGAGGCCGGTATTACCCGAAACGAACCTATAAAAGTTTGACCCGAACAAACCCGAACAAACCCTAACCTTTGCATTGATATCGCTAGCATTCTTTGAATAGTGAGTAGAGTAGTTGGCTGGGAAATAAACAATTACCAGTAGTTTTTTAAAGTGCTGCTGGAATTACGCGATTTATTGATATTTTGCTTATGCAATCACTTCCAAAACCAGATCTGCGTCGGCAGCAGCTCCAGTTTGTTCTGCTATTAACTAAGTTCCTTTAGATACTTTTAAAGAGCAAAGCCAACGGCTAATTTGAGCATTCCTTTTAATTCAGCTCAGCAAAGATTTTTTCCCTCCCCCCTTGCCGCGGTTAAGTATACCCCCCTATATTTCTCGTACGATTATCTTGACATCAGATATTACCAACCTACCAATATCAGCTGGTTAAATAGGATCTAGGTTATTGAATTAACGAACTTACCTACCACAGACCAGGCGCGTATTCAGCTGTCAATATTGGGGGGGGGGGGTAAGGAAAAAAAAATAGCGCCGCAGGCGAAAAAAATTTGGGTACCACGCCCTTTTTTCAAGGATGTGACGTGGTTTTGAAGCAGAAAAAAGGACTAGTAGCGCCGCAGGCGAAATTTTTTTGGTGTTACGCCTCTTTTTACTGATTTGTTAGTGGTAATTTCTTGGGATGGGGGGGTAACTACCCCCATTACCCCCCCCCCCCTCGAATACGCGCCTGCCACAGACTTGTTTTTGAGAAATACTGCACAAAAATAACCTTCATTTAAATATGTTAAATTAAAGGAATTTCAAAAGAATTTTAAAAAACTACACTAAACGAGTCACGACCTAAATACTTTTGTGGAGGTTTATGTTGATCGTTGTATCAGGTTGTTATTGAAAATATTACTAGAAAAATTAATAAAATTGCATGCTATTTGCAATCAATCAGCTGATCACAAAGTCACCAAAGCGCATATTATATGGCTTGATTCAATTTTTTCTTGCAAGTGCATTGACTGCACCTAATGTAAATAGGCAATTATAGGTTTTTAGCTTCTAATTCCACAATTTTCCGTTGATTGATGATTAGAGAAAATATTTTTTAGAAATTAAAAGACTACGGAGAACCACCGATCTCAGATAAAGCGCCAGAAAAATCATCAACTTGTAAAAAATTGATATGGTTTGTTTCAGTCGGAAGAAACGCTATGGTCGTGGTTTCTTGTGCAGTTATGGCTTTTATATTTAAGTTTTATGATTACAAACCGTTTTCTCTTACATGTAAGTAAAGTGTATATTACTAGCCTAATGAATAAAAATGTAGCAATTGCTTTTTCTTATAAAATCGAAGTAATTTCTTAACAGCCAATGAATAAAAACCAAAGTAATTGCTTTTGCGTTCAGCAAAGTGCAGGAATTGCTTGTAGTCAATGATTTTTCTTAAAAAATAGAAGCAATCGCTATCGTTTGCTTAAAATGTGATGAATAAATTAAGGAATTGCCTTTTCTAGTGTAGCGATCGCTTTAAACTTTTTAAGGTAGGTCACCACGATCATTTGCTTGATAGCAGTCAACTTTAGTTCTCCGCGGCATACACGTGCGTTGCTCTTAATTTGTGTCTTCAATTATGGCTGAATATATGAACGTCCGTTAAAGAAATAACTACAGTGTACGTAAAAATTGCAGATATTATGATGATTTTAGAAAGTTATATCGATTTGACTGCGGAAATGTTGAGTGGTTGGCAAATTATTTTTTGACTGATACTGGTAAAAGGCGAGGGGGTGCACTGTCGCCTTTAAATAAGATTAAAGTCTTTCTGCGGAAATTGTCGGATCCGGGCTTTCAAAATTATGTAGGTGAAGAACTCGGTGTTCACCAAACTACTGTCTGTAAGATTTACACTTCTGTAATGGATGCAGTTTTGGAGAAGGCCAATATTTTTATTAAATTTCCTACAAGTGCTGAAGCTGTTGTGGAAGCTAAACGGTTATGGTCAGAGAGATTTATTTATGATCCTTTAATTTGTGAACGAATATCAATTGCTTGTCTTTAATTCCTTCATCACTACTATAACTTTCCTCATTTTCACTGAAATTTACCATATTACAAAAAATATAAGTTTCCTATTTTCCACAAAAACGTGACAGATTACTATTGTACTAAATAAATATTTACGTCAACTCTTTTGCAAATTAGGCACCAAACTGAACATGAAATCTATAATCTGAACAAGTGTTGAATAAGTATTTGCTACAGAGGTGTAAGAAAAACAGCAAATGGTTCAAAATTTTATTCAAATCCAAATCTAGCGATTGCTTTTACTTATAGCATTTGCTAGTCAAGCGATTGCTTTTACTAAAAGGTAATCGCTTCAAATAATTGCTTAATTTTTATTCATTAGGCTCAAATATGAGTCCTATAAATTTTAGTATAGAACCGTGGAGATACAACATAGTTAAAACCGTGTTTTAGGAACTTTAAACCACAGAGTTATTATACAGAAACTTATTAGCCTGTACATAGAATACCGTCCACGTAATCAAGAATTGCTCGGACCCGTCAAATAAATTTATATTATACAGGGTGAACCAGGAAAATGATACGTGTATCAATTTAAATTTTTTTAATAAAATATATTATATATTTTTACATTCTATAATCAATTCCTATATCTTCAACCGTTTACGAAATATTAACTTACTGGGTGCGTTTGCCTATAAACCAGTGAGGATTTTTCATTTTGCACCCCGAATAACATTATGAAAAACGGTAACAAATTTAACGGGTTTTCTTTCTAGCTACTGTTCCGGCGGGTTTTCCAAACTTCTCCGTACCACTTAAACCCATTGAAGGAATCAACGGTGGAAACGACACTGAAGTATCCGAAATGGTCTCAGAATTGGGCTACGGAATTGTTGTTATTCCTTTTATAGCTATTTTAGCCAATGTTGGAATCGCTAAAGCATTTGGTAAGAAAAAAAATTGTACGCCATGCATTATTTTGCAATATGAGTGAAAAGAAATTCTAAAAAGGTTTTAAACCATCTATCGTCCTATATTCCTATTTACACAGGACTTACATACCTTATACAGCAACAGGAGATTAAAAATGGGTCATTGAATAATAAATAAATAATAGGCTGAGCTTGTTAGGGGCAAATCTTAGTTTTTTTTTAATACTTATGTAAAATTATAAATTATAAATATAATAAAATTATTAATTTATAATTTTTAAGTAAAAAATATTACTTATGTAAATTATCCAGAATAATATTAATTAATTAAAGCATTTTTTCTAAAAATATTTTCAAATTATCTGTTTTTAATATCCATGTTTTTATTTCGACTTGAATTTTTTTTAATGAAATAATTTTTTAAATTTTTGTTGGTAAATAATCGTTTAAATAAAAACATAAACTTTGAATTTTTTTGTCCTATGGACTTATTTTAGGTTCTATGGTTATTTCATTTTTATGTCGTATATTGGGATTATGGTTTTTAAATTGTATAAGGTTTTTATTTTTAAATATATATATTAAGATGTTATAAACGTAAAGTTGTCTTATGTTCAACTTTTTTGTTTCTAAATATAATTTTCAGAAACCTTTTTTGTAATATTTCTAATTTTTTAACTAAAGTTCTATTTATTCCTCCCCAACCTAAAATGCCGTCATTTAAATGAGTTTTAACTAATGCGTAATACAATATTTCCATGTCTTTTACATTTAAAAAAAATTTAATGTTTTTAGAAATCGGTAGTAAACTTCTCAATTATTTAATTAAGTATTCTAAGTGAAAATTTCAATTTAATTCAAAATAATTCCTAAATATTTTATTTTATTAACTTTAAAAATTTGAATGTCTTCATTTATTTGAATACTATTCATATTTCGTGGTTGTTATTTAGCTTTAAAGCAAAAGGAATATAATTTGTTTTATTAAAATTAATTGTTAACAAATTGTTATCAAACGAATTTTTTATAATTTTAAAATCTTTTTAATTTTAGTATTTAAGTTGTCCCAATTTGCATCGGTATAAAAAATTATAGTATCATCTGATTTGTCCATCGCAATTTATATTAAATAAGTCGTTAATATAAATATTAAAACATAATGGTCCTAAAATTGTTCCTCGAGGAACACCACACTTAAATACTTTTGGATGGCTTTTTTCTTTATCTGTTTGAACATAAGTTGGTCTATTTTTCAGATAATTTTTAATTAATTCTAATTGCTTTCCTCTGAATCCAATATTTTCAAACTTTTTTAACAGTAAATTATGGCTAACTGTATCAAAGGCTTTTGCTAAATCTAGAAAAATACTAATACAAGGTTTTTTATTATCTAGTGCATCATATATTTGTTCTGTTAGATAGCAAATAGCGTTTTGTATTGATTTATTTTTTATTAGAAATAAAATGTATTCTTCTAAATAATTTTCAATTCTTAATTTTAAAATAATTTCGAATACTTTGCTATCGAAGATATTAATGTTATTGGTCTGTAATTACTAGTTTTACTAGAATCTCCATTTTTAAAAATAGGTTTTATTATACCAATTTTGAAAGAAATGAATTCATCAAAACAATAACATATTATTAAGTAACACCCTGTATATTTTTTATACTATAGTTAAAAAGTCGTTAGGAAACATTAAATATTCTATTATTTATTTTGCCTGCAAATTTTATTTAATATTATAATTTTTTTTAGCTCATGGAAAAGTGGTGGACGCATCCCAAGAAATGATCGCGGTCGGTTTCTGTAATATTTTTGGATCGTTTTTTGGTTCATATCCAGTTAATGCTTCTTTTTCCCGAGCTGCTGTTAGCAGCGCCAGTGGGGTAAGGACGCCCTTATCTGGAATATATACAGGTATAATAGAAAAACATAGATGTTTTGCGATTTTTATAGTAAGAGCAAAAAGACAAAATGTCTTAGAGTAATTAATACACGCTGATTTTTCAAAAACTAATGCTTCTGAAAAAATGAATATGATTCTGATAAAATATTCTATATTCTTGGATTATTAAAACCATTAACATTAAACGGTACTAACATATCCCTAACCGGACTTATAACGTAAGTTATAAGTCCGGAAAACATTTAAGAGCAATTTCTAGTAACGCATTCACAATTTCATTTTTCCATGAATATTTAGTTTATTTTATAATTTTCAGCACAGAATATGTAGCTACCTACGCGTGGCTATACAGAGACAGCTACAGGCCCTTGAAGATGGTGTCATAAAAGTGGTTTTTATTTAATTTATTAGGATCTACTTACAATACAGGAATTAACTTCTACGTATAAGTTAGAGTGATTAGAGGTCACTCTTTGAAAATATCAGGTGACCCATAATTGCAACCAGTGGCGTGGGAACAAGGGGGTGGTTAGTTATTTAGGGTCATATTTTTTCGCCGAGTGTATTTTCGCTATCTTTTAAATAAATTATGATTCTTTGAACATTTTTACGTAAAAACGGTTTCTTTGGTATAAAGTCGTATAGTCGACCATTTTCGACATAAACGGACTTTAATGCTCAGATTTTTTTTTATGGGGTTACCTAAAATCCTTAGTATACGAAGTACGCAGCGTTGAAGAATTAGAGCAGCGGGTTTTTGCTTGTTGTGAAGTTATAAGAAATAAACCTGGTATTTTTAGAAAAGTTAGAAGATCTATAAGAAAACGAGTTTGAAGATGCATTGAAATGAACGGAAATCATTTTCAACACCTAATATAAAATTTGTAATAACATTGAAAAGGATTTAAAAATTTAGGGACAGCGTTGTTTATTATTTTGTTATTGATTTGTTGGTATTTTTATTAATAAAATTATTATTCAAAAAAAAAAAATCTGAGCATTAAAGTCCGTTTATCTCGAAAACGGTAGACTATACGACTTTATACCAAGGGAACCTTTTGTACGTAAAAATGTTCAAAGATTCATAATTAATTTAAAAGATAGCGAAAATACACTCGGCGAAAAAATATAACCTTAAATAACTAACCACCCCTTTGTTCCCATGCCACTGGTTGCAATTACGGGTCACCTGATAATCACTCTAACTTATACGTAGAAGTTAATTCCTGTATTGTAAGTAGATCCTAATTAATTAAATAAAAACCCCTTTTATGACACCATCTTCAAGGGTCTGTAGCTCCCTCTGGAAGCATTTCCGGACCTATGTTAATATGAACTTCTTTTCATATCTTTTTATGTAGAATCACACCTTAAAATTTTTCATCGTCATTTCCGGACACCCTGTATATTCTATGCCTACAGTTTCAACGTACAAAATAATTAGTTAAACAAGAATGTTGGTCAAATTTGTCCATATTTCTTTATCTGCTTTTATTAATTCATACATCCAACCTTTTTTAACGTAAAAACTGTAGGTTCTTGCACCCCAAAGATGATGGATATTTGGCCGATTTTTGGATAAAACGAAGAAGTAACGAAATATTGATCAACAAACGAAATGGCGAAGGCTTACGTCACTATAGTGTTTGTTCTTAATATTATAATGATTTTAGGAATTATGGTCATAATGGCATTCACATTTCTAACCCCGTATTTTCCATACATTCCCAAGCCAACCCTTGCTGCTGTGATAATTTGTGCTGTAATATTTATGGTTGAAGTTGCCATAACCAAAACGATTTGGAGAACAAACAGTAAGTAGGTATACCTAGTCTGATTGAAGCTTATTGGCATAACTTGAAAAACAACATAAAGATAAGGAGGTGCAAATCCTTTATTTTCCTCGAAATACCTGAAGGAATGATCGTTTCCCCAAACAAGGCAAAATAATTAGACTTGAAGATAATGCATGGCTAATTTTTAAAATATCTTAATTTTTCTATATACTATATGCACTCCCTTGCAAATAAAACGGACATCATAAAATTTGTATTAAGTTTAGGGATTTATAACTTTTTTATTTTTACTCCGATTTAAGTGATTTTTAAGAGAGCTCTAGATACATTTATTAGATTTAACATGCTGTACAAATTTTAAGGGAAATTGGTTTTTGGACATATTATACAAGGATAATCGAAAAGTTGTTTTTTCTGCCTAGTGTACAAACACCCTGTGGAATAATTAGGAAGCAAAATTACTTCAAAATATCAGTTTCCATTAAGCCGCAAATATTCATTTTTATTTTTGGTTCATGTCAATGGGTTAGTTGAACAGACGACAGACATTGTGTCTGTCGAACTGAACCTCGCCCTTTTGTAAAAACAAATAAAGACCTTTATTATTATTATTATTATTATTATTATTATTATTATTATTATTATTATTATTATTATTATTATTATTATTATTATTATTATTATTATTATTATTATTATTATTATTATTATTATTATTATTATTATTATTATTATTATTATTATTATTATTATTATTATTATTATTATTATTATTATTATTATTATTATTATTATTATTATTATTATTATTATTATTATTATTATTATTATTATTATTATTATTATTATTATTATTATTATTATTATTATTATTATTATTATTATTATTATTATTATTATTATTATTATTATTATTATTATTATTATTATTATTATTATTATTATTATTATTATTATTATTATTATTATTATTATTATTATTATTATTATTATTATTATTATTATTATTATTATTATTATTATTATTATTATTATTATTATTATTATTATTATTATTATTATTATTATTATTATTAATACGTGCATTTTTTTCTCACCAAAATGCAAAATGATCTTGATGATGTCAATACTTTAAATTTTTCCATAGTTTTCTCATTGCCATTGCATTCAAAATAAAATGTACCTACTATATATTAAAATGCAAGAAAGCAAATGTTATTGTAATAATCAAGATTTATTAAACAAATAAAGTTACGGAAAAAGGTACGTACTTATACCTGAGATTTAAAAAATAATATTTTCGCAAAACAAACTTAACATTTACCTACCAGTGGCGTAGCGTGCAGAAGACAGGAGGGGCGACCGCCCCCCCGCCCTTTGAGTCCTTTCCCAAACGGCGCCCCCTTCCCACTCTCCCAGTAGTTCCCAGGTCCAGGTTTTAATTAGGTTATTATTTGTTTATAACTTTAAGAATAAAGAAACATAAAATAAACCTGTTAGCTACCTAATTCGAGATTCTATTTTCTTTTCACTACTTGCTTTAATTTATAATAAAAATATTTTGCCACGACCAATAAATTTGTATTCTTTCAGTTATTTTGCTGTAACAATTAAAAATTTCTTGAAATCTCTAATTTACTAGAGACTAAATTTTATCTTTTTAAAAGAGTGTTATTGTCGCCAATGAGAATATATGCTCATATTATTATATAATATGCATAAAATATTTTATAGAGTTTTAACAAAATTCCCATTGCCGTGTTCATATTCTGTTTTCATATGACCATTTTAGACATGACGAAACAAAAACTTAATTTCTCAGGCCAAAATTTATTAAACAAACGAAATTATGCATTAGCAGTGAGGCGCCCTTTCAACAAGTGCGTAGATAAGGGGGTATAATTACCCCCCCCCCCCATGACCCATAATGAGCCATGAAAACGAAGCATTTTTTTTTACTTGATTAATTTTTTGTGATTTTCTTGAGGATCTTGTGTATTTTATATTTTTCTACTTGAAAATCACGTGGCACCCAAAAATTTTTAGCCTGCGACGCGTTTGTTTTTTTTTACCTTTTTTACCCTTCTCTCCCCCATAAAAACCTTTGAAGTTTCCGCCCCCTCCGCCACTTTAACCACGCTACGCCACTGGTACCTACCAACTTTTTCTTAAACACATCTCAATAATTTCTATTGCCTCCTCTAGCCCTTACTACTGCCTGTACATGTCGGTTCATGCCCTCAATTAGCCCGCGAATATCATCCTGGCTAATATTCCTCCATTCTTGACTCGGTATTATGACGCGGTAGTAATTTAGGTCCAGTTGCTGGTCTGCGTGAGTTTAAATTACCTTCGTGCAATCTTCGACGAACTGTCCAAGAACTGACATTTTTAATTCGAACCTCTCGAAGTTAGTTTTTCGCCTCTACTGACGGCAAACAACGATTCCGAAGAGGTTTAAGTACAAAAAATCGGTCATCAATAGCTTTAGTTTTGCGTTTCCTAAATTATTGACATCATCAAGATCATTTTGCATTTGGGTGAGAACAAATGCACGTATTGACATGAAACAAAAACCAAAATGCAAAGAATATTTGTGGCTTAATGGAAACTGATATTTTGAAGTAATTTTGCTTCCTAATTATTCCACAGGGCAAAAAAAACTTTTCGGTAATCCTTGTATAATATGTGAAGAAAAAAAAACAATTTCTCTTAAATTTGTTTGGCTTGGCATGTTAAAACTAATAAATGTATCTAGAGCTCTCTAAAAAATCACTTAAATCGGAGTAAAAATAAAAAAGGTATAAAGCCTAAACTTAATCCAAATTTCAGGATGCCCGTTTTTTTTTTGCACGGAAGTGTAAATAGGGTTAACTGTAGCATTATTATTATATTATAACCAATAAACACCAACACTTTCTTTTTCAATAATTTTAATAATAATTTTTAATTAATTTTTGGATGCACCCATAAAAAAATGTCATAAAATATTATACAAATTATAATTTTTTTTTTAGAGTTAGACATGATTCCCTTTGCAGTTACATTCATTTCATGTCTTCTTATTGGTATAGAGTTAGGTATTTTAATAGGAATTCTCATGGAAGTTTTAAAATTAATGTATTTTACATCCAGACCAAAGATTATTGTCAAAAAGGTGAGATATTACTCTTCCCAGTATTCAATTTTAACTATAACCGTATTTAATTATCATGTATCTTTGTAATAACGCATTGGTGGTTTTGGTGGCACACCCAGACGGAAGAATGGTTGGATGTTGCAGCCCCCCTCCAAACCAACATAAATTAAACTAAATCAGTACACTAGGTCCTAATAAAAAAAAAACATCCAATATGTTATTGCAAGACCAACATTGTCGGAAAGTGTAGTAACTTTTTTGTTGTTCTTCGTATGTTATATAATTCCAAAAGGGCACAATTTATTTTTTAGATACATGGAAATAAAACTTATCTGAAAGTCACATTGACATCGTCTATATTTTTTTCATCCGCAGAATATATGCGAGAGAAAATATTTCATCGTGTCATGGACTTAGGCCAAAATATTCATCTTGTCCTTATAGACTGCTCCAGAATGATAAATTTGGATTTTACAGCCGGCAAGGTAGGTATTTATATACAGTGTTTATATTTTTATATAAGTATATTACAATCGTGGGAAGAAAATAGTATAAAAATAAAATTTTGAAATGAATTACCTATATAGTATACAGGGTGGGGACTTTAACTGCAATAAATTCAATATTATTAAAACCGCTGAAGTTGCGCCTACAAAATTTGGTTTGTGTATGTTTTGGACCATGCGGAATTAAAAAAATGATATCGGTACTGTTGCCAGATTTCCCAGTTTTGCGCTACTCGTAGTAATTTTGTTATTTTAAATGGAATGCCCAATTTATTTTTATTGCAGTAAATTGGGCATGTCAAATTGAATACAAACCCAAATTTACAAAATTCTATCTTCACTAGTTGCTGAGCTATGGCAACACTGTATTCCCATTAAAAAGTACCGGGACGATTATTTACCTTAAAGTAGCGTTACCTTGGTAATATCTCCATAGTTACTAAGTTATTGACAAGCTTCAAGAAAAGTTCTTGTCGTGTCAAAATGGCTTATTAAACTAAGACCTTAAAAATAGAAATTCTCATGATGGTCGGTTTCGGGGACCACCAACGTAACAGGTGAAAGATATTTGGAATTTTTGCAAGAAATTTTAGTGCCAGAACTGATTGAGTCATACCCCACCGGAAATAATAACTTGGAAGAAAATTTTTTTTTCCAGGAGGATGGGGCGCCTCCGCACTATGCGGCTAACGTGCGGAATTATATGAATACCGCCTTTCCTGGCAGGTGGATTGGATGACGGGGAGCTATTGAATGGCCAGCAAGGTCGCCTGATTTAACACCCTTAGATTTTTATTTATGGGGTGATTTGAAACATAAAGTGTATGTTATAAAACCTACAAATATTGAAGATCTAAAATATCGGATTAGACTAGAAATCAGACCTATACCACCTCAGGTTTTACGCAGCCTACAAAATGAGTTTTATAACCGATTGGCTTTTTGCCAAGAAGTCAATGGAGCGCAATTTAAACAACTTTTGAAATAATAAATCGATAGAACTAGTTTCGTATTTTTGTGATTTTTTTGTCAAATTTGTTCGAGTTAAATTACCGCCTGTAGCACACAGCTGAGAAATCTGACAACATTGCCGATATAATTGTTAATTTCTGCATGCCCAGAAACCCCCAGATAGTAAATTTTGTAAGCGCTACTTTAACGGTTCTAAAGGTAGATAAGCGTTCCTGTACTTTTTAATGGAACTACAGTGTTGCCATAGCTCAGCAACTAATGAAGATAGAATTTTGTAAATTTGGGATCTTACTAAATTTGACAGGCCCAATTTACTGCAATAAAAATAAATTGGGCACTCCATTTAAAATAACAAAATTACTACGTGTAGCGCAAAGCTGGGAAATCTGGCAACAGAGCCGATATCATTTTTTAATTCCGCATGGTTCAAAACCCCCACATACCTAATTTTGTAGGCGCAACTTCAGCGGTTTTAATAATACCGTAAAGCGGGGTTACTTCGAACGGGTTGCCTAAATTCGAACATTCCCTCCTCGTTTCGCTTTTCTCGTAGCCACGCGCATATTCTTAGAGTGGTCGAACTTGTTTGATCGCGAATCAAAAGTAGGCAGTCGGTCGAATGTCTTCGCGGTGTTTGGACCAGATTTGAACGGTAAGTAACTACGGAATAAATTTTACAATGTAACTCGTATTTTTAACGTTTTATAGATGGGTTGCAAAGAAACCTCTGTAACACTGATCCTCAAAGTCATATCTCTATATAATCTTGTAGAAATATTGCTTGACATGTCCTTAACATGACTTGCAATACAAATTTTGTTTTTAGTAAATAGGGTAATTCCAAAAAAAATTAAAAAAATTATTTTACTTTTAGTGGGTTAACTTTGAACACGGTCCGAAAGTATAAAAAACGGCTTGGGGCCGCACATTATGGCAATTATACGAAAGCATCTTTAGAAAAGGCACTCGAAGACCTGCGAAATAAGAAAATTAATTATAGACAGGCCTCGGAAGTTTACGGTATACCGCGGTTATATTGAATCAGATCAAGATTTTATTGTGAATAATTATGTTTTCGTGACCTTTAAATGTCAAAAAAATACTGAGAGATTTTTTGTCGGCAAAATTACTGAAGTTTTTCCTGACCAACTCAAGCTTTTATTGGTAAACTTTTTAAGGCAAAAATCATCTGACAAACTACACAATTATTTTCATTACCCAGATGTTTAAGGAGAAATCGATACACATTTATGGATTTACCCGCAAAATGTTCCATCGAATAAACTTTTGTTTACGTTTTCATTTTGTTTATTCGTATATATTTACTTTTAAGAAGTTTTGTATTTGGTGATTATTTTTACTTTGCAGTGGCATAAAAATTTAGTTTTAAATTTATTTGGCTTAGGACGTTTAGATTAATGTTACAAATCATTATGTTTCTTAAATAAAGCATTGTTTATCAAAAAACATGTATTATTTTTTTTAATTTTAAAGTTCCTATAAGCCTAAAAGGTTTTAATTGTTCGAATTTACACATATCAGGTCTAAAATTAAATTTCTGTGCGTTTTAAGCCTATGTTCGAACTTACCCCACCCATAGGGGTAAGTTCGAACAACTTTTATCAATAAAAAAAAATAATATATAATTTTTTTCATAATTATGAAGATCGGAATGACTAAAGGAAGGTTCAATAATGTTATATTTAAATTTTGGGTAATTTTTCTTAACTGGCACCAACGCAATGTTCAAAAAACCTCAAAAAACCGTTCGAAGTAGCCCCGCTTTACGGTATCGAATTTATTCCATTTAAAGTCCCCACCCTGTATATCAAGCACCTATCTTAGTACCTTTGATCCCCTCCATATGACACTGTTGTTAGCTAGGTGTGCGTTTAGACAGTATAATGTGGGAGCTGCATGGAGACTTAAAATAGTTCTTATTCTTATTATACAGGGTGAGTGAAAAATATTTTCTTGAAATTTTAGTGGGGAATGGGGAGATGGGAGGACATATTTACACATATTTTTAACGTTTACCCCCCTTCCCCATTTTGAGGGGTGGGGGGTAACTTTGGAATTTTAAATGAGACAATGTGCTTTGTTTCGGTAAATACGAACCTACGTAAAAAACTACGTACGTATACAAAATATGTTTTGATTTGCTCCCCTGGTTACGAAATTATGATTTATTATGAAACACAAAAAATATTTTACTATTTAATTTGAACTTATTTATCGTCTGTCGCACGCTTTAGAAGATATTCAAAATGTCTCCCTTCAACTTCCAAACACTTTGTCACTTTTTTTCAGAATAAATATCGTACCCGTTGTAATATTTTAAGTCTCACTAATAGGCATGCAACGCGGATTCGGTATTTCATATCGTCTAAAGTTGTAGGTGTAGCCGCCATCACTTCTTTTATAAAATAAAAAATAAATAAAGGAAAAAGTCAAGGAGGGTAAAATCCGGGGACCTAGCAGGCCATTTACCGAACCAGCTCGATTTATCCACCTGTTTTCAAAAAATGCGTTCATTATTATGGGCCTGTACCACATAATGCGGTGGAGCTTCGTCCTATTGAAACCATGCACGTGTCAGAACTTATGTTTTGGTTTAATAATTGGGGTAATTGGTTTTTAAAAGAATTTCGTAACCAGGGATCAAATCAAAACATTTTTTGTATACGTACACGTAGTTTTTTTACGTAGGTTTGTATTTACCAAAAAAAGTACATTGTCTCATTTAAAATTCCAAAGCTACCCCCCACCCCTCAAAATAGGGAAGGGGGGTAGACGTCAAAAATATGTTTAAATATGTCCCTCCATCTACCCATTCCCTCACTAAAATTTCAAGAAAATATTTTCATCCGTTTTCGAGATATCGCCTTGTAACACTTTAAAAAACTCACCCTGTATAACATTTCAAATGTCTACAGCGCCCACAAAAAGTTAATTTGTTCCAGTTCAAGACTGTAGTACACAGATATACAGTGTCACCAATAAAGTCCGCATCATATAAGATTTTTTTTTATTAATAGCTTTATTTAAAATTTGACTTCGGCATCAAGTTCTGCTTCAAAATCGAGATGAAAATTAAGCAAAAAATAGTAGTCACGTGATTCGCATTATCTGTCAAATTTTAATTTTTTCCAAAAAATTATTTAAAAGTGGTGTTATTTCTGAAAATATCGAAAAAAGTTATTAGAAAAAGTTTTTTTTAAATGCAGTTTCTAGCCCACATGCAAAATTTCAGCTGGATAAGATAATTTTGATTTTTTACCTATATTTTGTAAATTGTAACACTTTTGCAAAATAAGACTCAACGCAACCTACATTAAACTTCTTAGTTTTGACAATGCTTTATTTCAGATACATTTTCTTCAAAGTAGCGCCATATTAAATGTGTGTTTTTCTTCAAAATCAAAATTGGGCTAAGTATTAAAATTTGGTCGCATGTGATGCAAAGTTCATTTGTTTTTAACCCTGTATAAGGTAACTTCATAAAATAAGTATTTTTGAAAACGTAGTTTGTGTACCTACGAAAGTAAAAAAATAAAAAATATAATAAAGGGGTTTTTAATTAAATCGTTGAAAATAGATAAACTTTACGTTAAGTTAAACTAAAATTTATTTTTCACTTTATGAACACTTTACCTACTGATGACACTGTGTTCTATTTTGTCTTTATATTAAGGTGTACTACTTTCAGACACAAACTACGTTTTCAAAAATACTTATTTTATAAAGTTACCTTATACAGGGTCCAAAACAAATGAACTTTGCATCACATGCGACCAAATTTTAATAGCCCAATTTTGATTTTGTAGAAAAACACACATTTAATAGGGCGCTACTTTAAAGAAAATGTATCTGAAATAAAGCATTGTCAAAACTAAGAAGTTTTATGTAGGTTGCGTTGAGTATTATTTTACAAAAGTGGTGCAATTTACAAAATATAGGTAAAAAATCAAAATTATCCTATCTAGCTGAAAATTTGCATGTGAGCTAGAAACTGCATTTAAAAAAACTTTTTCTAATAACTTTTTTCGATATTGTCAGAAATAACCCTACTTTTGAATAATTTTTTGGAACAAATTAAAATTTGACAGATAATGCGAATCACGTGACCACTAATTTTTTTGCTTAATTTTCATCTCGATCGAAGCAGAACTTGATGCCAAAGTCAAATTTCGAATAAAGCTATTAATAAAAAAAAATCCCATATGATGCGGGCTTTACTGGTGACTCTGTATGTACTTTATTGGAATTTTTAGTTGAATTAAATTGCTTTAAACTTAATAATTACGTGCCTTATTTTATGGTTTCCATACGTCATAGTTTTCCAGCATTCACCCAATTACTTACCCCACCAAAAATTGTTAATTTTTGTAAGGTTCGTTTTTATTTCTAAAAAAAAACTTTTAACTAAAGTAAAAATACTCACGAAGGTTATCGGTACTTACAAATTTATGATATTATTTTTCTTTATTTTAGTGTTTTGGATCATTAGTATCAGATCTCCAAAAGAGTAGGAAATCTTTAGCGTTCTTGGTATCCAGGGAAAAAGTAGCTAAAGTTTTAGAAAGTTCATGTGGCAGCGGCATCGCTCTGTATCAAAATGAAGCTGATTTTGACACATCATTACAAGGTATTTTGTATTGCCGTATTCAAGAAAAAATAAAAATATAAGGAGTATAATTAAAACAGTATTATTGCTTTCCCACTTGTCTCCAAATGTTGAAATAAATAAGGTCTCATTATTTCGTTTTAAGTACTTGCCTTTATTAAATTAGTATACAATCATTATTTTTTCTTGAATGCTGTAAAATGAAACTAATAAAAAAAAAGTCTAGTCCCATACCCTATTATATTGTCTTCCTTGGTTTAGCGACAAGCGTCGACCTATTACTTCTCTGTGCTAAAGACGCCACCTAAAGAAAAGTCCTTAACCTTGACACAAGTTGACAGCTAGAAATTGACATAACCTCACATTTTTGTTGACAAGTTTGTTCAAAAAAAAGAAGGAAGTGCCGATTTTCTCCAATTTTTTACGAATGATAAATGCGTCAACAAATAATTGTAACAGTTTTGTTCATAGATCTTTTTACCGATTATCCATTCTATTTCAGGTAAAAGCGACGCGTCAAATAATGGTGAAATCGAAGCAGTAACTACACAGTTGTGATCTCAGGTTGTAATAACCCGATATTTTTTTTTAAGTTTTACTCGAAGTTTCCTACAATTATAATGTTCCGAATTATTTAAATACTTAGAATTAAGATTTTTGTTACGTGAAGTTGACTACCTGTTAATAATAAGCCAAATAAACTTTCATTCCCTGATTTTTTTGGTTTGGAGTGGAACTAAAACGGACAGTTAGGTAAGCTAAGTACATATAACATAATCCATTAGACCATTTATGTAATTATTAAATGCAATAACTCATGAGAATTCAATATTTATATTCACAATGCTACCCTCTACTCATGTATATGTAACAGATACAGGCCATTATGTTCAATTATTTATTGTGCCAATAAACATTTAGGTAGTATATAGCAGATCAACAGCATTTCTAATTATTTACATATAGGTATTATATACAAGGAGCAGTGTATCGCACTCAAATGTTGTTTGGCCAATGCCAATAAGTACAACTTAGTTAGTTGGTGATTATAGCTATTTTGTATAGTCTAACACCCAAGCAACTAAATGTACCTAAGAATTATTAACATTCATAGCTAGACAAACAGGAGGTTTTGATATTTGACAATTTAAGGATTTAACACTGTTAGAAAAAGGTTTTAACTGCAAATAAACTATTGGGTTTGTTTTCTCAATTTCAGGCCATTTGGAAAACATAATAATTAAGAACTGAAATAAAATAATATATAATACGAATGAAAATTTAATATTATCTTATACTCATAAAACATTTACTTGCCACTATACTTGCTTCAAACAATTTAAAAGTAATTAACCATTTTTGTATAGGTGCCTAGTCCTCTTGAATCTAACCAAACACTTATCCTTCTGTCTATCAAAAAGTCCAATAAAATTCCAATGAAAAAGTTTTATATTTTCCTTTCATTATTAAATGTGAAATGAAGCATAGACAATTACTTTTTTAATAAATAATTGTTACGCAAGAATATTAAACTATTCAGAGATTAAATCAACTGTAGTAGATGTAGGTATAATAATATTATAAAATTTTTATTAAACTGGAAACTAGAATATGCATGGTTGTCCTAAATCCTGTATCCAGGGTTCGATAATATCATATACACCTACCTATTGGATGTGGATATATTTTATTTACTCATTCAAGTATCAACACCAACATCCATTAACAGATACAATTAAAGTCTCTACAGTTATACTTTAACTAGATAATATACAATCAAGATAATATAATGTTTCACAGATAGCCTGCTGTACAATAATTTCTTAAATTTGTTTAAACTGGTATTATCTATGTCATATATTATATAGAAATGTTGATAGTTTTATTGTATTTTTCTATAACATGTATTTCCCAATCCCAAGTAAATAATGGACCCTTTATATATATTTTTATTACAGAATTTTTTAAACAGACAAAACTAAATGGAAAAATGAATGTTATAAAATTAACAAAACAAAAATTGAAATTTAGTTTTTAAAATTAATTAATGCATTTTTCAACATCAGAATCAGTTGAATATACAGTTTCTGGTGTAGGAGCCATCTCCCAGATCCACTATAAATGGACAATCCTTGGTCTCAGTTTCTTGATTTAAAATATTTAAATAAAAAAAAACAAGTTTAGCTGCTTTTTGACATCCTAACCTATTTCTGAGTTTGGATTGCACTAATCCGAATGATGAGAAGTAAAGTACCTACCTCTCTAAAGCTACTGTTGCCGCATTAGCTGTCAGCCAGCAGTTGCTCACATAACTCCAATCCAATTATACCCATACGAAATGCGGGGATTCATACGGTTACCCTTACCCTGTGTCATATGTATCATTAAAAGCAATCATTACTAAGAAAAAAGTAATATCCAAAAATATGGCCACTGTGACCCGATCTTCTCTACATTTTTTTGAGCCTAAAATCAGAAATGTCATGGTGTATCTGTGGTTGCCGACACTAGACGACAGTCGAACGTCACGTGACGTTTTGCAAATTCACAAGCAAATAAGACTGCAACATGCTTGCCAACATGTAACCTATTTCGCGTATATTTATTTAATTTTTCTAGCTTTTACACAAAATTTAAATAAAATCATTTTCGTCTTCATATTTTATAGGTAATAATTGACATATTAAATAAATATCGAGAAATTTCATTAAATGTTTTAGGAGAATTGTATAGCGAAAAATATCGGGTAAGATTTTTTTTAACATTATTATGTCATTCTTCTTTCACTATACAATTCTCCCAAAATTAGCAATGAAATAAATTGATATTTTTGTAATATGTCAGATATTACCTAAATATTGTACCGACGATATTGATTTTATTTAAATGTTAGTTAATCAAATAACAAACTAAAAAAGGCAACGCGAAATAGGTTATAGGTTGGCAATAGATGGAATGACGTTGAGAATGCCACCTTAAATAAATACTTGTTATTATAATGTATGTATAATATGATGTGTACAAAGAGATTATAAATAATTTTTTTTTTATTGATACCCTATTTCGCTTATTTAAAGTACGCCTCAGCGTGTTTAAATCCCACTTTCAAAAACGCGCGTGTTTTAAAGTTACCATGGCAACATCAACAACCCGTGAAACGTGAAGTCTAAATATGTCAACTTTTTAATTATTGATTTGACAGAATTACCTTTTAACGTCAAATAAAATATTTTTTTAAGCAATACACAACCAATGTCAACGGTGACAACAATGAATCTTATGTGATAGATTGGAAGTTATTTTTTGTTCTCCTCATTTTCATGACAACGACCAGGTATATCACATCACGAATTCGACCATTTCACTTACTTACTAAGTTATTATTTGCATTTATTGTAATATAAATACCAATATCTAAGTGTACCAATAAAAAAAAATAATGTAAAGTATTCGTGGATAACTGGTCTTTAAAACACTTGCTCTATTTCAAGCACGGCTGCGCCGTCGTGCTTGAAATAGAGCAAGTGTTTTAAAGACCAGGTATCCACGAATACTTTACATTTTACACACTTTGAACACTTTACTCCGGCTGCGCCGTCGTGCTTGCAAAATCGCGCATGTTTTAAAGACCTTTATATCCACTTATACTTTAATATACTATTTTATTTGTATTTGCATTATTTTACCATACATTGGCCTATTGGTCGTTGTGCTTATATTTAAAAAAATGTTTTCTTGATACCTAATTTAAGGTACAAACAAGTTTGCAACAGAACCTGCATTAGGAGAAGTTGCTTTTAAGAATGAAGATATTTGGTCTCAAATGGACGGCTGTCCTGCGTATACTGCACTAGAAGTAAGGAAATATGTCCAGCTAGGTCTCTTGATCTTTCACCAAACGACCTTTTCCTGTGGGGCCACATTAGAATGTTATTTTTAAAAATGGGAAATATCAAAATTTGGAAGCAGTAAAGATTGTAATTTTAGGGGTATGCAATCGAATCTCTGCGTATCAACAAAACTTTATCACTGTTTAGGATATGGCTTGGTTGTAAATTGGTTTATTAGAACCTCTAACAAATTTTGGTATGCGAGTCCACTATACAAAGGACCTTTAAACAGTCTAATACAATTTTGCTGTAAAATTAATAGGGAAGTCAATATTGAGAAAGATGGCCAGTGTGGCTTGATCCTTATTAATTTTAACCTATTCTCTTCGCCATCCTACTGTTTTTTTCATTCAGAAACCAAGGGGTTCAAGTAACTTCGGACTGCATAAGCGCAGCTAGGGGAAGGGCTAAACCTCCTCCACTACTACTGTTGGAGCTTAGCCCCCCCCCTCCCCTCCCAAAGTTATTCTAGTTGCGCCTCTTCTTCTGATGTTTTGTTTCTTCTTAAAGAATTATTTTAAAAGAATCAGTTCTAATTTAAGTTTGTTTTCTAAAAAAACTGTATTTTATACTATTATATTGGCACATTTTCTTTCTTGTTCTTTCATTTTATATTGTGCTAGTGAGGAAATATTTGATAAATTACAAATTTTTCAAAATAAGGCAATGCGGATTATTTTAAATTGTGACAAATATACAAAATTAATTTTATTTTGAAAAATTTAGATTGGTTGAATGTCAGAAATTTAATATTTTATTTAGTACTTATGTATCTTTATACATAAAATTAAAAATAATTTATTGCCTGATTGTTTAAAAAAATTGTGTTCTTTTAATTGTGACCATCATAATTATAAAACAAGAACTAATCAAAATGTGTATGTGGGTAGTGTCTAAAAGCTTATAAATCAATTTTTTTAAAGATTTGATAGAATATAATAATTTGGAAAATTCTATTAAATCTCAAAAATCATTAAAACTGTTTAAAAACCTTTAAAATTACATTTAATTAAAAAACAAAATGATACGTAATATTTGATCCAATTTGCAAAATGTTTAACTTTTCTGTCTGTTTTTGTTAAAAGAAGGTTGCGTTTTAAAATTTAAAAATAAATCTACAAAAATGTGTTAAAAAATGCATTAGAAAATATTTAATTGTAGCTTTTTGCTAAATAAAACATACTACTACTACTACTATCTTAAAACAGTTCCCTATATTTTTATCAATAGAAGCAGCAAACTTCAAACTAAAAAAGTAGAGACCGACCGAAGATTCGATTTCGGCTCGTTTCGGCCAAAAAATCTAGTTTCGGTTTCGTCCAAAAATCGGCGGAAACTTCGGGTGCGCCGAAACTCAGTGTTCGTTATTTTTGTTCATATTAAATTGTTAATATGTATAACATGAATAAATAGATATCTTTGTTACATATTTCAATTATTGTTTTTTGTTTCATTTCACACGAGTTCACTGTCTGTATAATTATGTGTAAAAAATGCATTAGATTTCAGTATACAATAGAATTTTTAACTTGTATAAATAAGTTTCGGTTTCGCCGAAACTGGGACCAAGGCCGAAGATTCGATTTCGGCTGAAAATCTTGTTTCGGTCGGACACTAAAAAAAGTAATAAAAAATGGATCAAAAAATTAAGTGGTTACTACGGCGCTAGCTCTAAAGAAAGATACAGTGTATTATACTTAATTCGACAATTATAAAATTAGAAAAAACATATGACTGTATAATTTGAAGGAAATCATTGACATACGTAATTTTCTACACAATTATTAATTAAAGACTTTTAATTCAACATTTTTAGAAATGTATGTTAATTTTATTAAAAATAAGAATTTTTTGACAAATTAATTTAAAAAGAATATATCCTTGCCTCTCGTCAATAATATTCTCATTACTCATTATGTTTTCAATTTATCTAAAACGGTCAATTAAAATTATAGGGTGACCCAAATTTATTGATTATTATTAATAATATCAATAATTGTGTTCGTATAGACAGTTTCAATTACTTAAGTGTTTTTGTAGGATGACAGAACGCGCGGGTCACCCTGTATATACCGCCTATTTATTTACGGATATTAAATTTGTTCCATGATTTTTTTTATACTAAATTACGAATTACCTTTGCCGTGTCAAGATCGCAAAAGTTAATCTTATTAGGATTTATAATAATTAAAAGGAGTCGGGGTAAATGCGTACTCGAAGTAAGATGCCGTGGGTAGTCATTCTCCGCTATAATATGAGAGAACAGTGAATATTACATAAATTTGTTTTCAACCAATCAGAAGGCTCCTTTTTGTTTACGTTGCTTATAGCAGCGGGAGATTATCGCGATAATTTTGTTAGCTCCTATTAACTTAATGAAATTAATAAGTGATCATTTTTCTGTCAAAAATGAAGTGCTTTATATCTATTGGCAAAAGTCAGTCACTCAGAATAAAATCAAAATACATTTTGTTGCTAACTTATAATTTTTATTGATACTAACCAAATTGCGAGGGGTGTCTCACTAGTCAAAATTTGTACACCTACTGCCAAATTTGGCAGAACTTGTCGTTTTTGCTTTTGTCCTGCCACGGTCCTGCCAGGGTCCTGCTTGTCCTGCCACGGTCCTGTTACTGTCCTACCACGAATACACAACTTCTAAATATTAATCTTCTTTCTTAACAAAGAAATAAACTCGGAAATAAACAATATATTTTATCTCTAACATGCATGAACATAATAAATGAGACTGCAAAATCGACTAGTCGACTGTTGTGATTCACCGGTGTTTACAACAGAACTCAAACAGGAAAACGCGCCGAGAACTTTAAAAACTGCGACGTCTGTTTCACGCATTTCCATTTCACTTTCAATTAATAAACAAAAGCAAACAAAAATATTTTTTGCTTCCCGCTATTTATCCCTACTCCTAAAGTTATTGGAGAAATCTGATTGGATCTGAAAGGTACTGCCTGTCCTGCTTCGATCCTGCCACGGTCCTGCCACAGTCCTGTCAGTCCTGCTAAGTCCTGCCTTAACATTTGTACACCTACTGCTACAGTAAGACACCCCTCGCCAATTTGCTTTACATATCGAACACCGGGACTAAAAGAGACACATCAAAAATTTAACTAAACTCATCGGAAATATGTTTTTTTACGTTTCATTTGAAACTATGTAGACATGTAATATCAGATGTTATGGTTGAAAACGAATTAATGTTTTTTAATGTTCCTGAAATTTTAGTAATAAACCTTAGTTACTAACAAGTAAAATCAACTTCTATTGTAAAAATATAGTGCGTCATATTAAACTAAATTTATGGGAAATATGTTTTTTAAAGTTTTATTTGAATTTAAAACTATGAAGACATTGGATTTCAGATAACAAATTTATTATTTAATGTTTCTCACATTTTAGTAATAAAAATGAGTTACTAACGGCTAAACTGAACTTCATTTCTAAAACTCTAGTTACAATTAACTGAAGCCGCCGGAAATAAGTTTTTGTAGCGTTTTAGCAAAAAAAATACAATGAGAAAAAACTCCAATTTATGAAATTTTCTTACCGAATATCCAGAATTATCGGACATTAATTCTGCTGCTAGGCAGGGAGATTATAAGTGAGAACACCCCTAGCCAGTGACATAGTTTACGACTTCAGAGACACTAATTTAGCCAAAATATCTGACAGTTTCAATTGCGTAAGGCAGTACTTTTTCGTCAATAAATGCTCAAAATGCTGTCCATTCACTATTTGGCAATATTCTAAACGCAAGTAAAACTCGTTTTGAACATTTCTAATTACTTTCGGAGAAATCAACCTACACCCAAGTCTTATTCGTGCTTTCAATTCCTCAACATTTGACAAATACATAAAAAACTAGGGTTGCCATTAAAAAAATGATAGATATCGCCATATCTCCAATTTGGGACACACTGTATCAATATTCTTTTTATTAAAAAAACGACAACTTAAAATGTTAATTCCCGTGTCTAAGCATTTAAAAAAAACTATACTGTACCTTTTTGAAAAGCTTATTTAAACAGGAATTTTTCCATATTTTTTGCACATCTGTCAAACCTTGTGTCAGAAATTTAATTAAAACTAATTTCTAACAAACAATTACATTAACAATAACTTTAAAATTGTAATGTCACGTTTTTAGCATAATAATTGTTGAAAATATGCCCCTTGAACCTGCTGGCATATTTGACCCAACCGATGGTCGAACTCGTCTCTTACTCTTTCCAAAACTTTTGGCGTGATTGAACGTATCTCTGCTCGAATCATTGCCTTTAAGTCTTCCAGATTTCCAGGTCTGGTGACATAAACCCTTCTTTTTAAATCGCCCCATAAAAAAATCCAAGGATATAATATCCGGGGATCTGGGTGGTCACTCTATAAATCCTCGCTGTCCTATCCACCTATTTGGAAATGTAACATTAAATTTAAGAACTTTCTTACATTTCTCACAAAGTGGAGAGGGGCTCCATCCTGCTGGAAAAATATCCTTTGGTCTAATTTCCATAATTAATGAGTATTCTTTAGAGTTCTGGTATTATAAATGTTTGAAGAACATTTATATTCATAACTTCGCAAAATTCTACCCTTCTATCTAAGTCATCCTTCAATAACTCTTGTACTGGCTACGCTAGTAGATTTGTGATCTTTAACGCCGTTTTATGATCGATATTGTGTTGACGAGATAATTGCCTTGTTGAAGTAATTGGGTTTTCTTGATAGGTCAATTAGTAGGATATCCATTTTAGTTTCATTTGATACTTTTGGGGGTCTTCTTCGATGAACATGTCTTACATGACGCAATTCTCCAAATTGTTTTTTCAATTTCGCTAACTGTACTTCGCGACAAAGGTGGCAAATCGGAATAACTTTCATGAAACAACGCAGCAACCTCTTCTTAACTTCGTTTTCTTTTCCCGACCATCATCAATATTTCAAGCTGCGCGCCTCTTTGGGGTCCCAGTTTTTTTTACATGACAAAATAATATGTTTAGAAGAAGAAGACCAACAGCAATCGGGTGCTTGCCTACCTTCTTTGGTTCCAACGACCACCGATATCCTGTTGTTCCTTTTATTACAATTTTCAAAGTTACAGTAATTTTAGTTCGCTATTACCCCGCCTCACCTTACATATTAAAAAGATATACAATTATTAAATTATTCCCCATTTTTATGTTAAAAAAGTTCTTTGCTCACTGGAGAGTGTCATATATTTAAGGCGTAGACACGTGATTATGTTATTTACTTAATTACAGTCGGCGCGGTGTTGTGCTTGTGTATACGTATCGATTTTCATTGATTTTATTGATTTGTAATGGTTTATTAATTTAAATTAATATAGTGTCAATAGACTTGTCGTATAGCTGCCTGCAGTGTTAACATTTTATGAGAAAATTTGTTATGTTATTGTTATTGTGTTGGAAATAGATTTGGAATAAGTATATAATAATTTTAAAACAGGTGAGTTTGTTGATTATTGTTGCTAGGAAATGCAGTAAGAATTTTTTGGGGTATCTCCCGTCTGTGTGTCTGTTTATCCTGGAAATAACTTTACTGGAGTAACACTTAAGATGAGTTTCAATGTCCGAAAAATTATATCTTATAGAATTTAAAAAATTATATACCCAAAAAAATTTTAGGAATCAACTAAAATAACGTTTTTATTTTATTTTTTTAAAATCAAGTAGTCGCTTAGTTTCTTACGTTCCTGAATTAATGTATTTACGATCATTCTCTGTATATTGGATAAAATTCAGTAACCTTAAAATGTTTTTAAAAATTTAAACATTTGGTAATTATCTATTATACGCACACCACGCCGATTTTGGTGATTTTTTCAGGAAACACGTATTTCGATGCGTAGATTACGAATCCGAAAACGAAAGTTGTCGGAAAAGCTTAGTTTCCGAGATATTTCCTTTTTAAGTTACGATTTTTCATGGGTTTGTTTACATCGTGTTTACTTGGGATTTTTATCGTTTTTCAGCCACCTCCCACTACTTTTTAGGTTACACAGGATATATACTAATTTAAATCGTGGTTAAAAGAAGGAAAATGCGCGTGAAAACGCGCATTTCCCTTCTTTTAACCACGATTTTCCACTATGGGAAGCCATCCAAGAAACGAGGTTAGGGTAAGTTTAAGTTTTAGATTTTATGTTGGTAACCATGAGTAATATTTGGTGCGAAATATTTATATTTAAATCAATCTAGTGGGCGCTCTTTTTTCAATTTTTTTCGTTTTTAAATGACGCTACCAACCAATGCGGCTTTATTTTCATTATTAAGTTTGGTTTTTATTAGGACGGTATTCCAAAAAATGAATTTCACTGAATTTTTAGTATTAACTAATTATTTGCCGCATATTGATTATTTATTGGAGATCGGAATATTTGTATCTAAAATTAATTGTGGAAAGTGCTCAAATATTTGCAAGTTAAACAAATATACTCTAAAGTTCCGCTGCGGCAAGTATTGTGTGAACCAAAAGAAGAAGAAAACAAAGTGCAACCTCATTTTATAGGCAATATTCATTTTTCTTGTTAAATATATTGTTTCTAATTAATTATAAACTCACGTTTTCAAAAGTTCCTTAATTTAACCTAAATAAAAAGACAGAGACTGAAAAGTAGTGGAAAGCACTTTTAAAAACGAAAAAAATTGAAAAAAGAGCGCCCACTAGATTGATTTAAATATAAATATTTCGCACCAAACATTACTCATGGTTACCAACATAAAATCTAAAACTTAAACTTACCCTAACCTCGTTTCTTCAATGGCTTCCCATAGTGGAAAATCGTGGTTAAAAGAAGGAAAATGCGCATTTTCACGCGCATTTTCCTTCTTTTAACCACGATTTAAATTAGTATATATCCTGTGTAACCTAAAAGGTAGTGAGAGGTGGCTGAAAAACGATAAAAATCCCAAATGTAAACAAACCCATGAAAAATCCTAACTTAAGAAGGAAATATCTCGGAAACTAAGCTTTTCCGACAACTTTCGTTTTCGGATTCGTAATCTACTCATCGAAATACGTGTTTCCTGAAAAAATCATCAAAATCGGCGTGGTGTGCGTATAATAGATAATTACCAAACATTTTTTTATATAAACTTGCTATGGCATTATTTAATGCCTATTTTTGATGTCCACTCCATGGAGTAGGAAAAATTGCAATTTTAAATATATATATCTGGCAGCATCGTCAGATTAATAGTGTGATACGCCTATGACGTAACTATTGAACTTTAATATTATACAGGGTGGAGAAGAAAGTCGTGCAAAAAATTAAAAATTTCAAGTAAGTCAAATTTTGTTAGCAGTGTTTTTTCATGTTGTATTTTAACGTCGATTTATAAGTTTAGTTTTTTTTTATCTCGGAATAATTTCGGTATTTTTTTATTCTAATATGTACCTATTAGGGCAACAAATATCCTATTTAAAACAATACAGCTGTTTTGGACATAACTGACGAGATGATGATTGTAAGAAATAAACCAAATGGATGTATTAGAAAGAAAACAAACTGCGTAAACAGTCATCAACAGGCTGATCTCGTCAGTTAAAGCAAAAATAGCTTGTAAAAAAATAGGATAAGTTGTATCCTAGGGCATACACCCAGATATTTAACTTAGGTTATAAAACATCGTTAAAATATAACAAGAAAACACTAAGTACTAACAAAATGTGATTTTTTAATTTTTGACACGCCTTATTGATTACGTATAAGGCAGGCTGCAAAAAGATTTGATTGCATACAATTTTATTGCTTCCAATGTACAGTGGTATTTATAAAAAAAAGCGTAGAAAATTAGAATGAGAGGTAAGTTTTGTCATATTTGCGTAAAACCGGCTTGTCTAAATGATTGTTTAGTGGAGTTATCACACATCATAGATTATCAAAAATGCAAAGCATTGGCGTCGGTGTAATTAATTTTGAAACTACATGGTGGAAACGTTTGATAAACTTTGACCGAAGAACATAAAAATGCCTCGTCAGTTGTCTGAAGTTGAAAAGGCTCAAATTGTATCACGAATCGAAGAAGGATGGTCAATCCGTGCTGTAGCGCAGTTGTATAATAGAAATAAAAAAAACTATATTGAAAATTAAGCAACGCTGGCAACAAGAAATATCCCTAAAGAGAAAAATTGGTTCAGGTCGTCCCAAACGTTCCAACCCTGAACAGGATGCTGTTTTTTGGGATATTTAAGAAATAATCTATTTGCAACTGCAAGGGATGATACAGCATTTCCTGCCTCCCAACCTACCGCCAGCAGAACTGTCAAGGAATCTGAACTAAAATGTCGCCAAGCTGCGAAAAAAATATTTCTTACCAAAGAGCAGCGACAATTTAGGTTTATTTTTGCTTTAAATTATATATATACCGCAATCCTCAATTTTGGAACAGGGTAATTTTTACTGATGAAAAGACGTTCCAGTCGACTTATAACGGACAAATTCGTGTGTATAGTCCAAACAATACCAGGTTTGAAGAGCGATATACTAACCCCTCACTTCTTGACATGGGCGTTTCTCTGTGAATGCATGAGGCTGGATAAGTGTTCATGGACCTGGTGTTTGCTGGCGATTAGAGGGAAGATTTAATGCCGGAAATTACATTAACATTTTAAAAAACAAATTGCTGAGCAAATATATCCCAATAATACTTTCATATTTCAACAAGATAATTGTCCAGTCCACACTGCCAATGCTGTAACCCACTGATTTCAAACCCATAATGTGGTCGCTTATAGTCCCGATATAAATCCAATTGAAAATATTTGGTATAATCGTAAAAAAAATATACAATCGAAATTTTAGGCCACAAAATTCAGAAGATTTATGGGAAATAATACATGCGTGCTGGGAAGAGCTTTATCCAAATATTGTATCAAATA
Source organism: Polydrusus pterygomalis (assembly GCA_963969555.1). Classification (NCBI taxonomy): domain Eukaryota; kingdom Metazoa; phylum Arthropoda; class Insecta; order Coleoptera; family Curculionidae; genus Polydrusus; species Polydrusus pterygomalis. The sequence goes on along the minus strand of OZ018381.1, from coordinate 40,182,830 downwards.
TAATTCAGTCAATTCCGAATAGACTGGCTCAAGTAATAGAAAAACAGTGATATATGACCTAAAATTAGATTTTATTTATTCTTGTTAAACGTTTTTTGTTTCTATTGTAATTTTTATTAAAATGTTAAGATATATTATAAAATAAAAAAAATAATTTTGGTTATTCTATTGAACTAATGCCCAACGCCAATGCTTTGCATTTTTAACAACCTTTAACATGCGATAAGCCGGTTTTACGCAAATATGGTTAAGGTTTCCTCTCATTCTAATTGGTGTACGCCTTTTTTATTAATACAACCCTATATTATATCACGATCAAATATGTCTGTTCCGCTACTGATTATATTATTATCAAATATTTTCCCTCCACAGAACGTTCCTAATATTCACATTAAGGAGAAATTCTAACTTAGGAATCTGCAAAGATGTCTGCGAGATGACTTTCACGGGGTCAATGATTTCGTTCGTGTGAATTACAGAAGATCAGTTTGTTTATAATTTAGGATCTTTACAGGTAAGTTATTTTATTTATTAACGTTTATTTTGGTCAGAATAGAGTATACGGTCGACACCATCGCAAGTTTATGGTCTAAATCAGAGGTCGCCAACCTTTTCAATGCGTTGAGGTACTTTGATAATTTTGCAATGAACAATGAGCTACCTAGTCGCAAACATCCTAAATGAAACAACGCGTTGTATGCATGTCCAGTCCACTGAGAGGGTCAGTTTTTTCTACCATTTTTCCCCAACATATAGCCATCCAGGGCCCTCCAGGCATAAGAATTCAGTATTTTAAAAATGTTTCTGTTTTTAGTCCTAAATTTAACCGTTTTCAATCTTGGGACTACTAGCTGTTCATCCTAGTTATAATACTAATAATAATAATAATGATTATGAATAATTGTGGCATATCGGACAAGTGTGGAAATGTTAACAGGTTAATAATAATAATACTTAATAAGAAACATATTTTATGAAAAAAAAATAACCCGAAGAAACACTGTACTGCTTGTTAAAATAATTAAATAATAAAGAATTAATGTACAGATTTTATAGAAATATTGTAGAAAGCAGAAATTAATTATTGGTGCAAATAGTTAACATTGTAGAAACAATAGAAAAATACGCTACACTATAACCTGATCGAGAAGACAACAAATACATGATTCCATGAATGATCAGCAAAACATTGATAAAAAAAATAATTTAACAAAAATTATTGACGAAGTTTTTAAATTGCAACTTACATAAAGTTTTATGCTTTTAATAACTTATCAATTAATTTTTTAACGTACAACTGTATATAACTGCTTCCCAAACATGGTCATTCGACGGCTTTTTTGAGAAAATGAAGTGATAAGAAAATGAAAGAGCGAATGCGTCATTAGTGTGAAGCAAAATATTGCTTTACTTAGACTGCGGATCATCTTTAGATCCCTGTTTGAACAGAATTATGCTGTAAAGATAGTGTCTAATTGTCTAGTCGGTTTATATTGTAGGTACTTATTCGAACAAATAATATAACGAAGCAGTTATGATGATTTTAATCAAAAAATAAAATAGTAGTAATTTACAAGTTCTGTGCTTCAGTCAGTATTATTGTCATAATGAAGTTTTTTCGGAAAAATCAATTTGGGTAGGTTTGATTTACTCTAATCTATAATATTATGTTATTGTATTGGCTTTTTCACTATAACCGTATTATTCACAATTAACACTGACATCCTGAATTAGAACCTACTGAAAATATATCCCAATAATCCAACTTTTCCTAGTGTGAGAGACCAGATAGGTCATCCCATTATCCGCGCAATTGTTTACCACGTTTTCATGAAGTATTCAGATCGATCTAAATCCGCTTGGCTAACCTTATAAAAATAGACCCCTCTAAGAAATTTAAGTAAATTTACTTTTTGCTAACCAGTATGGTTTTCGCAGATCTAAGGATACAGAAATAGCTGTAGGAGATATCATAACAAATATTCAAGCTAATGTCGACAGCAGTAAAAAATGCTGTTTACTATCCTTAGATCTGTGTAAGGCTTTTGACACCGTAAACCATGATATTTTATTAAGAAAATCATACACTATTGGGATAAGGGGAAATACACACAAACTACTTCAAAGTTATTTAAGCTATCGTAAACAATTTGTTCAAATTGGGGAAAGAAAAAGTTCGGAAAAAGAAACAATATGTGGAGTTCCACAAGGATCAATATTAGGTCCGTTATTATTCGTAATTTACATTAATTTTGTTTCCAAATTGAACTTAAAGGGCAATATAAAGCTATTTGAAGATGATACAATAATTATTTATTTTGCTGAAACTCTTGCAGAAATGTATTTTGATATTAATAATGATTTAAAAATACTTCTTTCTTGGCTTCAATCAAATAAACTTACGTTAAATTTTACAAAATCTTCTTTTATGTTTATAACTAAAAATTAAATAAATCCCATCATTAACCCCTTAACATTTAATAATGAAAATATTCAATATTCAAAAACGACAAAATTTTTAGGATTAGTTTTAGACGGAAATGTAAATTGGAAATGCCTTATCCAGTATAGTATCAACTCGATACCTCCTTTGGTATCTGTTTTGTACAGAGCTAGATATTTCATTCCTTTGAAATACTTAAAAAATATATATTTTTCATTAGTATATTCAAAATTACAATACTTGGCTTCGCATGGAGATCTGCTTGTTTATCAAACTTAAAACCATTACAAAAATTGCAAAAATAAAGTTATTAAATGTATACACAAATTACCATATTTAGAACCAACTGTTAATCTATATAGACTGAAAGGGTATTTACACGTTCAAAACATTTATAAATTAAAAATTTGTATTCTAATTCACTCTATTATTTTAAAAGAAAAAAAATCAAACATAACACTTCAGGAGAATAAGACATTACATGATCATAACACCAGACGTTGTATAAATTATCAAACTATAACAGTAAAAAGTAATTTCGGAAAAAAATCGCTTTTATATGACGTAATAATAAAATATAACAATCTTCCAAAAAAAAATCAGAAAAATTAAAAAATTGGCAACTTTTAAAAAACAATTAAAGAGATATTTACTAAATTAAATTATTTATACTATTTTTTTTTAATTGATTTTATTAATGAATTAAATTGCGAAACCGCGACTTCGTCACCGCCCACCCTCAAGGCATCTGCGCTCCTGCACGTGACTTTATTTACTTCGAAATTCGAAACCTACTGCGAAGTGGGTTTTATAAATTAATGAAAGCAAAAAGTTTTAAGCCTCTGAGATACCTGTCAGCCCCCCCAGATGAAATCCTAGCTACGCTAATGCGCAGCAGAATTGAATCGGGATTGGAACTGTCAGATTGACGCAACCCACCCTAACTTTGAACTTAAATTTATGTAAAAAAAAACATTTTGTTCTTATCGGAATGTGACGGCTCTGCGATTTTCCGAATAAAAGAGTAATAGACAGACAGGTCGGGAAGAACTATGCCGGTGCAAAGGCGTAAGAAAAAGATTCCTATCTTACACGGTATGTTATCTGAGGCGTAGCAGCACGTATTGCACCTGCTGATCTTATCTGATAGGTAAATACTATATTATGTATACCGTTTCTAGGATTTTTCATCCGCAGTTGTAAATGGCATACATTTATTTTCACGTAATGATTTGATAATTTTTGTTACTATTAATGAATTTGGGAAAGAATAATATTCAGTTAGGCAAATTACCCAATGATAACGAATACATAACAAAAATTATTATTCATATTTTATTCATAATCACACAATACCAATCAAATCTTAATGTAAATAGTACCTGAATACTTTTAGGAAATTATTGTTTGGCTTATTTTTTTTTTGCGAAACACGTACAAGATTTTACGACCATTTTACATTACCAAGTCAGTGGCGGATCTTACTAAATTGCCAAAAATATTTTATTTCATATATCACCCGACAACTGAAACCTTCAAAGTTCCATTCAACAAACCAACTTAAACTTTACATTTAAGCTAAAGCTGTCTGGTGCTTATAAAGGAAAAACTATGCAGGGTGAGTCGGGAGGATTGGGCCAAACTCTAAGGGTGTAATCTATGCATCAAAATAATAAGAAAAAACTCAAATGTTGTTATCCAATATTCATTTGTTTTTAAATTATAACGCAAAAACAAAATATTGCATTAATTTAGCTTTTCTGTAATAAATGGTATTGTCCGCTCTTGTTTGTTGTGCTGTCACTATCCTGTTAGTGTCAGTATAAAATTTTACATTGATTCACCGTTAACTTTCGGATTTGTATCATTTAAATTTTATAAAATGCCATACATTTATTCAGATCTCGAATACGCCAATATGGTTTTTATTTATGGTCTGTGTAATGGAAATGCTACAGCGGCTGCTGAAGAATGTTGTCAACGATTTCCACATCAAAGAACACCGAACAGAAAGGCCAGAGTTTTCAACAAACAGTGCGAGACCGAAACGCTTCCAAGTGCTAATGTAACATCCGAACGAGCCATTCGACAGGATTTAGAAGAAATAGAAAATGTTCTAGCTTTAGTAGATGAAGATGCAATGACCAGCTCACGAAGAATTGGAACTCAGTTGGGGATTCCCCAAAAAAGAGTGATCAATGCGCTTCACGAGCCAGGCCCGCACCACGTACAGCGTGTACAGAATCTTCAACCTGGAGACTAAGCCAAGCGTATGCAATTTCATGAGTGGATAATTAATAATCGTCATCTTGTACCGCACATTATTTTTACTGACGAAGCTACATTCACCCGTGACGGCAACAACAATAATCGAAACTCCCACGTATGGTCGGACGAAAATCCTCACGCAATAGTCGAAAATAATTTTCAACGCGGTGCGGCATGATCGACAATAATTTAATTGGCCCTTTTCTTTTGGAAACTCGCCTTACAGGGGATCACTACTTAAGTTTTTTACAAAATGAATTGCAAGGACTACTGAAGTAGATTCTTTTAAACATCAGAATTCAAATGTATTATCAACACGGCGGAGCGCCTGCCCACTTCGATCGTCGGGTCGGCAATATTTGGACCAACATTTTCCAGAGGTTTGGATTGGTCGCGGTGGTCCTATTATTTGGCCTACTAGATCGCCAGACCTTACACCGTTGGACTATAATTTATGGGGTTGGTTAAAAAATGAGGTACTTATACAAAGTAAAAGTAGATACTAGGGATGCATTAATTAGACGCATTAGAAATGCTGCACTCAATATTAAAGAAAGGCACGAATCAATTAGAAGAGCCACGCGCGCCCCTCGTAAACGAAGCAGGAAATGTTTTGAAGTCAATGGCGGTTTTTTTCAAAATTTACTAAACCAATGATTTATTTGAAGCAATGTTAATGTTGCATATTTTGGTTTAACAATATTATTATTTTATTTAACGCTGTAATTTGAAAACAAATGAATATTGGGTAACAACATTTGGGTTTTTTCTTATTATTTTGATGCATAGATTACACCCTTAGAGTTTGGCCCATTCCTCCCGACTCGCCCTGTATATTTTGGTAACGGTGAAAACAACTGGAAGACTATAATAACTAAATATTTTAATGGTAAATATGGGGCGGTACCGAACCAAATGACACCAACGACGAATAAATACGATTTTCTCTTTTACCAGTAAAATTTTGATATGAAATTATATTACTCAAAAATATCCATTGTGATAGATGAATAATTTGTTATTTAAAACATTTTTTTTTAGTTCTAATTGCGGGAAAATGTCAAAACTCGAACCCCTAAAATCATTTTTCCTGCAAAGGATACCGGTTCTACAATGGGCCCCAAAATACAATTCCAAAAAGTTACTTAGCGATTGTATAGCAGGTTTCACAGTAGGTCTTACTGTGATGCCACAGGCACTAGCATATGCTACATTGGGAGGTTTGGAGCCACAAGTAAGTTAAACAAATTGGTCGATTTTTAATTTTTCAATCAGTACAATAAATATTTTGCCTTCCAATCGGGAAGCATTGAGCCTAATGAATAAAAATTAAGCAATTACTTGTTAGTAAAAGCAATCGCTTGACTAGCAAATGCTATAAGTAAAAGCAATAGCTAGATCTGGATATGAATAAAATTTTGAAGCGATTGCTGTTTTTCTTACACCTCTGTGGAAAATTCAACACAAGTTCAGACGTGGCTTATTCACTTGTTCAGATTATAGATTTCATGTTCAGTTTGGTGCCTAATTTGCAAAAGAGTTGACGTAAATACAACAACGTTGGTCTATTTATTTAGTACAATAGTAATCTGTTACTTTTCTGTGAAAAATAGGAAACTTATATTTGTGATATGGCAGATTTCAGTGAAAATGAGGAAAGTGATAGTAGTGATGAAGAAATTAAAGACAAGCAATTGATATTCGAAGGAAATTGAAGGAACATAAATGAATCTCTCTGACCACAACAGCTTCAGCACTTGTAGGAAATTTAATAAAAATATTGACCTTCTCCAAAACTGCATCCATGACAGAAGTGTATGTCTTACAGACAGTAGTTTGGTGAACACCGAGTTCTTCACCTACAGAGTTTTGAAAGCCCGGATCCGACAATTGCCGCAGAAAGACTTTAATCTTATTTAAAGGCGACAGTGCACCCCCTCGCCTTTTACCAGTATCAGTCAAAAAATAATTTGCCAACCACTCAACATTTTCGCAGTCAAATCGATATAACATTCTGAAATCATCATATCTGCAATTTTTACGTACATTGAAAATTTTTCTTTTACGGACGTTCATATATTCAGCCATAATTAAAGACACAAATTAAGAGCAACGCACGTGTATGCCGCGGAGAACTAAAGTTGACTACTACCAAGCAAATGATGCAGGGGTCGACCTACCTTAAAAAGTTGAAAGCGATTGCTACACTAGAAAAAGCAATTCCTTAATTTATTCATCACATTTTAAGCAAACGATAGCAATTGCTTCTATTTTTTAAGAAAAAACATTGACTAGAAGCAATTTCTGCACTTTTAAGCAATTGCTGGACGCAAAAGCAATTATTACTTTCGTTTTTATTCATTGGCTTTCAAGAAATTACTTCGATTTTATAAGAAAAAGCGATCGCTACATTTTTATTCATTAGGCTCATGTCTATACTTAAATTAGCATGTATTATGCCAATTAACCTTTACCAATATTTAATATTTATTGTTTTTTGTATAATATCGCTGTGATAAAATCAAGTCATTGTTTTTCTTGGGATCTTTTTACAAAGTGTTTTAATCCCGATAAACCATCTGTACCCTCAACCATTTAATTTTTTTAATTGTTAGTATGGTCTCTACTCAGCCTTTGCGGGATGTTTTATTTATTCGATATTTGGTAGTATTAAGGATATTACAATAGGACCAACAGCTCTTATGGCATTGATGACATACCAACAAGTTATGGGAAGAAATACTGACTATGCGATATTGCTATGTTTTCTAGCTGGTATTGTTCAGTTGATAATGGCCATTTTACATTTAGGTAAGTTAGAGAACCATATCAGAGGCTTGAGGCTTGTCTCCAAATTCCTGCAAGCATCACGATTAATCTAAGGAACTTTCACTTATAGTATTGAACTTGTAAATTTCCACTATATTAACAAAAAAAATTACATGTTTCGCTAACACTGTAGCTTCGTCAGATGACAATGATTTACTAAAAGGTGAAAACTAAAAATGGGGTGCAATAAAATTAAATTATTAAAGATATAAATAAAATAATGGAAGGGTTACAATAGCAGGAAAATCCAACAGAGGGTTTAAAAAATTAAATAAGGTACAATAAATATGGGTAATTTACAAAATCTTAAGTATATGGTCAACAGAATAAATTTAACAAAGGTGAATTATTTAAATCTAATTGATCATTAAGTAACAGGTCCGTATTTTTAAGTGACAAGTTTAAATTGGTCAGAGTTTTTGCTTCTGGGAAAAACTAAGTCAATAGCCTTTTTGTAAGTTTTCTTTTTTAGGATTTGGTCAATTAGATTTGAGTTATATCGAGTTAATATAGTGGAAATTTACAAGTTCAACTTTGTTTTACTGTATCCCATAATACTATAATTATGAATTTCCACCTAGTGTCGGCTGAGTCAATTAATTTGGACTTTCACTTTTTGACTCACCTTTAATGGATTTCTGACCCTACTGAAAGCCATGACAATGGTAGTTATGGTGGTGGTTACCATGACGAAAGTCGCTACGGCATTATCTGGAACATTGTTGTCCAATTTCAATTTTTCATAGCTACTAGCCTTCCGTTAGGTCTACCATACTCGATACGAAGGTAATAAAAGAGATACCATATGCATACTAATAATCTTGTATTTTTTAGGTGTATTAATAGATTTTATTTCAATTCCTGTAACTGTCGGCTTTACATCGGCAACATCTGTGATAATCGGCAGCTCTCAGTTCGGCAGCCTCTTAGGACTTAAGATATCCTCGAATGGTTTTTTTGACACTATGACTAAAGTCATTCAGAATATACATCTCACCAAGTTTACCGATCTAGGCTTGGGTTTGGGATGTATTGTAACTTTGTTATTATTAAGGGTAAGTTTACGAGTTAATTTTTTGTCATAAAACAAGATGCTGACATTTAAAAAATTACTATTTTTACACTTTGGACATCGGGCTGTCTTTTTATGGTAGAACTTGGAAAAAACCCGCTTGGGCATTTTAATCTTAGTTTTTATTATTTCTTCGAAAATTCCAACAGTTAAGGTGCCCTTTTGACAATATTAAGAATTCATCGTTCCAGAACACCTGACTATGACAGGTCGGCCATGTTTTCTGGAGGACACACATATCGATTGTTTCATGTTTAACCATTGTGCACTACAGAACGATGGCATTTTCAATAATTTTTAAAGACAATATGACCGATTAAACTATAAATGTCTAAAATAATCTGCTGATTTACATTTAAAAGCATGTAATCAAGGACGACTACTGACGCCCGTGTGCCCTCCAGAAAATATGGCCGACATGTCAATGACGTCATTACGTAATAGTCACTTATAATCTCCCTATATTTTAGCCGTTAGCAACTCATTTTTATTACTAAAATGTGAGAAACATTAAATAACAAATTTGTTATCTGAAATCCAATAAAATAAAAATAATTAATAAAAATAAAAAAATTAATTCAACTAAACCTTTAAAAAACATATTTCCAATGAGTTTAGTTTAATATGACGCACTATATTTTTACAATAGCAGTGGATTTTACTTATTAGTAACTAAGGTTTATCACTAAAATTTCAGGAGCATTAAAAACATTAATTCGTTTTCAACCATAACATCTGAAATTACATGTCTACATAGTTTCAAATGAAACTTAAAAAAACATATTTCCGATGAGTTTAGTTAAATTTTTGATGTGTCTCTTTTAGCCCCGGTGTTCGATATGTAAAGCAAGTTGGTTAGTATCAAAAAAAATTATAAGTTTGCAACAAAATTTATTTTGATTTTATTCTGAGTGACTTATGCCAATAGATATAAAGCATTTCATTTTTGATAGAAAAATTATCACTTATTAATTTCATTAAGTTAATAGAAACTAACAAAATTATCGCGATAATCTCCCGTTGCTATAAGCAGCGTACAAAAAGAATCCTTCTAATTGGTTGAAAATAAATTGATGTAATTTTTAATAAAACAATTTTTTTCAGAAACTAAAAGACTTTAAAGTACACAAAAAAGGCGCCAAACCTACCAAAAATCAACAGTGCCTTAACTACACACTATGGCTGATATCAACTTCGCGAAACGCTATCGTGGTAATTATATGTAGCACTGCCGCTTACGTGTACGAGACTCAGGGTTCGGGATCGCCGTTTAGATTAACAGGGACCGTCAAATCTGGACTGCCCGAATTTAAAACGCCGCCGTTCAGTACTGTGGTCAACAATAGTACTAGAGGGTTTCCAGATATGTTGTCCGATTTGGGTAGTTCCGTTTTTTTGGTGCCGGTCATCGCTGTTCTGGGGAATGTGGCCATAGCTAAGGCTTTTGGTAAGACCCACAATAATAATATTAATAATTATAATAAAAGTTTATTCAAATATTTTTTTTTACATTTAATGCTAATATACAGTGACCGGCAAAGAGTTCGCAACATATGGGAAAAATTTTTATTAGCGGAATATTGAAAAATCTTTTTTGGGGGATTGGATGTGCATGTCCCATAACCTTAAAATCGATTTTGACATACGTCACGTGACCAATGGTATGGCGGGAAAGTTGAAAAAACCAATATGAAATCATCATAAATCAGATAAGTTGATGAGATATCGAAAAAATTCCAAGAATAAAAAGTGTTTAGAATTCCATTAGAACCTTGAATAGAATGTTTGGGATATCTACTTGAAAAAACATAAAATCGAATATTTTTGTAAATATTTTTTTACCGAATTAAAAATTTCCATATTTTTTCTTTCTTAAAGCTTCATTAAAGTAAAACAGATATCTGGTGACCACAACTAGAAATATTCTTTTGTTTTTCTGACAATTTGGAGCAATAATTCAAAAAATTCGTTTACACTTGGATACCAGCTGTTGCAATAGTCTATTTCTAATAACCTTATCGATATTTTTTATATCGAAATATTTTATTATGTTAAGAAATCCTTAAATTCATTAATTGTGGGGGTACTTAAAAAACCAGGTTTACAAAAAGCGGCCCTTTTGAAATGTTGAACATTTGGAACAAATAATTAGACACTGTGTAGACCTAATAACTCCCGAAATGCTCAGAAATGTTTCAAAAGAAATGGTATCTCAAACAACATTCTGTATGGAGCGAAATGGCGGTCATAACGAGTTTTAATACTCGGTTAAATTTTTTAATTTAGGTTAATTTTGGTGTTATCAGTATTAATAAAATTATTTAATGCTTATTACTAATATAGTTTTTTGACTCAAATTGTTGTTTATTTGGCTCAATAAAATAATTTAAATTTTTATTAATTTTTAGATTTTTTTAAAGATTTCTGCGAAATTCAAAATAATTTTTTACGGTTATAAATAAAATTTGCTTTGGATTAATGAATTTAAAGATTTCTTAACATAATAGAATATTTCGATATAAAAAATATCGATAAGGTTATTAGAAATAGACCATTGCAACAGCTGGTATCCAAGTGTAAACGAATTTTTTGAATTATTGCTCCAAATTATCAGAAAAACAAAAGAATATTTCTAGTTGTGGTCACCAGATGTCAGTTTTACTTTAATGAAGCTTTAAGAAAGGAAAAATATGGAAATTTTTAATTCGGTAAAAAAATATTTACAAAAATATTCGATTTTATGTTTTTTCAAGTAGATATCCCAAACATTGTATTTAAGGGTTTAATGGAATTCTAAACACTTTTTATTCTTGGAATTTTTTCGATTTCTCATCAACTTATCTGATTTATGATGATTTCATATTGGTTTTTTCAACTTTCCCGCCATACCATTGGTCACGTGACGTATGTCAAAATCGATTTTAGGGTTATGGGACATGCACATCCAATCCCCCAAAAAAGATTTTTCAATATTCCGCTAATAAAAATTTTTCCCATATGTTGCGAACTCTTTGCCGGTCACTGTATAATTTTTTTGTATAAACTATCAATTCCGAACTCAGAAGTAAAATACTTGTTTTGAGTTAAATAATATAATATTTATTGTCAAGAATATATTTTATAATTCAGGCACAACTAGATTATAATATAAAACGACTATGACAATATTTAAATCGTATATTTTATATCACTACAGTATACAAAGATACAATACGTCATGTAGTTTATTTTATTCATTAAAGCTTGGTATATTTATTATTTATTAATGACGTTCTTGAATATATCTCTTGGATTGGATAATATCCAATTTTTAATTTTATTTCTATAATTATTTAATTATTTTAATTGGCTGTGGTAGCATATCAAAAATATATGGATTGATGTTTAAAAAATGTTTTTGTGCTATTGCTTTGTTTACTCTATTTTTATATGTAATAGTATTTTTATGACGAGTTTCATGTGTGTGATTTAATATAATTTATTTTATTTTTATGTTGAAAAATATATATTAACATGTTGTAAGAAAATATTTGTTTAATATCCATTTTTTTGCTATCTTTAAATAGTAAATCAGAAGAATATTGGTGGTCTTTTTCGTAAATAATTTTTAAAATGTATTTTTTGAATAGTTTCAATATTATTAAGATAATTCTTATTTATGCCTCCGCATCCTAGTATTCCATAATTTAAATGGGTTTGTACTAAAGAATAATAAAGTATTTCTAATTCTTTTATATTTAAAAATTGTTTAAGATGTTTAAATTTTGGTATAAGAATTCATAGTTTTTTTATAATGTAGTCACTATGTAAATCCCATTTTAAATGTTTATCAAAAATTATTCCTAGATATTTAATATTTTCACCTTCCTTTATGTTAACATTATTTTAAAAGTTAACCAACTGCCTGAAACCGTGTAATTTTTTCAAACATGTAACATTTTAGCTAGTGGTGAAATAATTGATGCAACTCAGGAATTATTGACGCTATCACTCTGTAATATCCTGGGATCGTTTTTCTCGTCCATGCCAATCACTGGGTCCTTTTCTAGATCAGCTGTTAATCATGCTAGTGGCGTACAAACTCCTTTCAGTGGAATAATAACAGGTACTTGAAAGCTTAAGAATTTGAAATTATTTTTGTCAATTTTTTTACGGAAACTATGATATTTATCACATCAGTACCTTGTATCATTGAATATCAAACTATAATAAGGCCATATAAGCAGATTTCCTAAATCTGCTACGTTAAATTCATAGATGGCACAATGAGTCACCAACAATAAAGCGTGTTGATGCAGCCACTAACGACAAGCCTTTTCACTGCTAAATAAAAACATTTTTGCCGCCTGTCTGTTTGACTTGCTGCATGATTTTCTCCCCACTACCATAACAAACCGTCACGCGCATCGCGGTGCCTGCATGGATTGCCTTGCACTGGCATAATATCGTCGGCTTAGTGCAAAAATTCATTAAGTCAAAATTGACAGTTTTGAGTAAAACCTAGTTTTTAGAAATGGCGGAGTTTAAAGTGATTTATTAAAAAAATGCAATAATGTTATGCCTAGGAAGTTTTCATGTGCATATACATGTATTATGTACAAACTTTTTTCAATATATTTTTATAGCTTATCGTAAAATTTAATTTTACATAAGTACCTACACCTATCCTAGATTTTAGTAGCTTACATTTATTTTCCTACCTATAGTATAGTCTAGACCTAAAAATGTCCCTATTTTTAATTGCTTTGCAGCATATAATATTTACAACCTTTTGACGTTCCAACGTTAATTACATGAAAACATATTGACTGCCATGTTTTCTATTTCTAACAAAATTAAATGACGACTCTCACTATTCAATACATACCTAGGCTACAACGTATAATATGATGGGTAAAATATGAATGATCTGCGGTTTGTATTTGCAATTATTACTACTTTTCAAAATGGCTAAAATAAGTCGGTTTTACTTTCTTACTTAAGAAACATCCAGTTTGTTTGTATTAGTGTATTACGTATTTTGCTATTTTTCGACGAAATAAAACCTATTTCAGTTATACTTGCTGTCGCTTTTTATCTACTTTTATTTGTTTAACATTTAACACCTAATGCAACGGTAAAATCATTGTGAAAATCGGTCCAATTACCCCGGAGTAATCAGCGTACATATTATTATCAAAAACATACATTCGGCCAGAATTGAGAACCTCCTATTTTATTGTCTGCTAAAAATTCCAATAAAATACGATATGCGGCAACGCCACACCATCACATCAGTGAATTTGAGACATCTGTTGCCGAGGCGCTGCATTTATAACTATAGATTTACGATCAACTCCACAGTGGCGGCCAAACCGTCTACAATAAGTCTAAAACAGGGTTGTCAAGTTTTCTCGAAGATCCGCTATTCTTATAGTTTGATATTCAATGCTTGTAGTAAGACATATTTTTCAATTTTTTTTTTACTAATACATTTTATTTTTTTAGGAATTATGGTCCTTTTAGCGCTTAGTTTTCTCACGCCGTACTTTGCGTTCATCCCAAAAGCCTCTTTGGGAGCAGTCATCGTATGTGCTGTAATTTTCATGATCGAATACGAAGTGGTTAAACCAATGTGGAGGTCCAGCAAAAAAGATCTACTATCCGCGTTTGCAACTTTTATTTGCTGTCTTATCATTGGTGTTGAATACGGGATTTTGATTGGCGTTGGCATTAACATTATGTTTTTGTTGTATCCGTCTGCAAGGCCAGGGGTTCATGTCGAAAAATGCGTGGTAAGAAAGCAACGGGATATTTTCGTTTTTAATGCTATAAATAACGTTTTACGGGTATTTGATTCGTCATCCAGCGCATTCAATAGCTTTCTAACTTTTTTAGACGTCAAATGGAAGAGAATATATTTTAATAACTCCAGGAAACGCCTTGTATTTCCCAGCAGTAGATTTTATAAAAACCAGTGTTGCCAGAGCGGGGGTCTCTTCGAAGAATCTACCGGTCGTTATTGACTGTCAGTTCATATTGGGTAAGAATCGATTCTTAAGAAATGTGACAAAGTTGAATTTACTATTTAATTATAAAAACATTTTAATTGAGTCCATAATGTCATATTTTTTAAATTTAGACTAAGTTATCGATTGCGCTGGCCACTTTTATACCTTAAAGTAAAGATAAGATTTGTCGACAATAAGCTTTTGTGTTATGGTATGGTGGGATATTCTGCACAAATATTTTCAATTATACAGGGTGCATAAAAAGACTTAACGCGCAATCGTTGACTCACCCTGTACGTGTCAAAAATAATAAATATAGTTTAAAAAAACTAAAAAACACGCTTTAATAATTAATCAGACTAAAAAGCGGAAAATAAATATGTATAGTTTAAAATAATTCTTGAAATTCTTAATTAGGCAGAAAATAATAATGAACGATAAACATTAGTATTATTGTGAAAAAAGCGTGGGGCGCTTTGTGCTATATTTTTCGTATATCGAGCACCCTCGTTTTTTTCACAATATTAATGTTTATCGTTCATTATTATTTTCTGCCTATATTAAGAATTTCAAGAATTATTTTAAACTATATTTATTTTCCGCTTTTTAGTCTGATTAATTATTAGAGCGTGTTTTTTAGTTTTTTTAAACTATATTTATTTTTCATTTTTGATTTATTGTTAAGAAAAAAAAAAGTTTTTAGTAGATTGAGCTAGATTATTGTATTGTCAGCGGTTCTTGATGAGTCTACAAAATTTAAATTAAATCTGACCGTTTAAAGTGGGTCAAAATCGGGTTCAAAGAAGTCGGATACAAACAAGCATACATACAGACCCGATCGACAGGTGTCAAATTTTGACAGGAGAATTTTTTGCGTATTTTTTTCAACTTTCCACTGTCAATATACATACGACCTTATAGTTTTTTCATTAATTCCATTTTTTTTAACGATTTGACATATTGACAGATGTCAAATTTTGACAGGAGAATTTTTTGCTTATTTTTCCCGAAGTCTCCGCTTCAATTACTATACGACCCCATAATTTGTTTCGTCAAAATCGCTTTTTCGTTTTATACCTGACAGCTGTCAAAATTTGACAGAATTTTTTGCGTATTTTTTTTCACTTTCCACCGTCAATATACATACGACCTTATAGTTTTTTCATTAATTCCCTTTTTAAAACGATTTGACATATTGACAGCTGTCAAAATTTGACAGGAGAATTTTTTGCTTATTTTTCCCGAAGTCTCCGCATCGAATACTATACGACCCCATAATTTGTTTCGTCAAAATCGCTTCTTCGTTTTATACCTGACAGCTGTCAAAATTTGACAGGAGAATTTTTCGCGTGTAGATTATTGTATTGTCAGCGGTTCTTGATAAGTCTAGAAAATTTAAATTAAATCTGACCGTTTAAAATGGGTCAAAATCGGGTTCAAAGAAGTGTGATCCAAACAAACATACATACAAACCAGGACGTTAAAGAAGTTTTACTTGAACCCCTCAATTAATCATTCACTAAAACTACTACATATAATGATAATTCCAAACTTATAAAATACCTTTTAGGTGCTGATTTTACTGCAGCTAAAGGCATAGCAGCCTTGATTAACGAATTTTCGCTGAGGAAACAACCGTTATACTTTTTGAACGCCCGATTAGAAGTCGTGTCAGTATTCCAAGGTGTGATGTCCGACGACTTTGTCTATTTCAACTGCAAAACTAAACTCGACCAGACCATAGAAGAAGGTAACTATCTGCATCTGCATGACTTCTAGCGCTGTACATTGAGCTTTCTATGTGTAAGGGACGAGGTTAAAGACTGCATGCTAATTAAGTGCGTTTAAAAAAATTAAAGGGAAAAGTCTTGCCTTAAATATTGGCTCACCTATTAATTTTACATCAAAAATGTATTAGACTTTTTTGAAGGTACTTGTATGATGGACTCGCAAACCAAATTTTATTATTTTCTTATGTGCCAATTAAAAGTAATTTGTAAAATTCTTAAAAATGTAATCTACGACAGTGCCATTATGACGTATTTAGCATTATCATTTAGATGTCATTATGACCTTCATAATAGGACTCAGTGCCATTATGAATTCATAATAACATTCAAATGTTAAGATACAAAAACAAAAAGAAAGTAGGTGCAAACTATTTATTTGTTATTATTACTTTAAAAGTAGGGAATCTATTATGCTTTCGCGATATCTTCGACATCCGAAGGGACACTTTTGGATTCAGAATCTCCCATATTTAAATTATTTTTGGCCAACACTTTGCATACAATAGAAAATTAGACGGCAATAATGACGTTGTCAAAATCGAAATTGAAACAATCAAAAATGCGGTTACCATGATATCGACTAAGATGGACACCTGAAAATTTTAAAAATTACGAAAACGTTATGTGATATCAATGAAATTTAGACGAATAAAATCTATTTGCACTGTCGTAGATTAAATTTTGAATGATACACGTTCGATATGAACTTTGTTAATGAAACTTGTGCAATTAAACCACTCGGCTAACGCCTCGTGGTTTAACGTTGCACACGTTTTATTATAGTGTTCATATCGAACTAGTATCATTAATAACTAAAATAGGGCTGTGATACATACCTCGATAAAACCACCAGTAATATTATTATTATATTAACGTCAAATGTTACTAGACGTTTTATATTTTATTAGTTTCAACAGGTTTTACAGTATTTAAGAAAAATAACGATGAATAAGTGGTACTACAGGGAAAATAGTTCTCGGAGAGTATCCGAAAAGACCCATTCCCAGCAAAACAACAATCCTAAATATTGTTTGTAATTTTGAGAGTAAAGGTACTGTAATTAATAAATGCACAAAATAATGATGTACATACTCGATGGTAGAGCACAAGAAAATAATGCAGATTTGCAACTTTTAATCCATGTAGAAGAAAATATTGGAATTACCTGTAGGCTTTTTGGGGAAACTGTAGAAAATGATATCATTGGCGTGCGAGTCAAGGACCTTCAGAAAAGTCTGATACAATTTTGATGTAAAAGTAGTAGGGGATCCAGTATTTGTGTGAAAATGTGTATCTATCTAATTTTTCCAAACCATTCTTAAAGGACTCCGAGAACAAAGCTATAAACACAACAACTTAATAGATTTTTGCACAGGAAGAAAAATAATAACTACTTGTTATGTTTCACAAATTTAATCAGTTTCCCGACACGTGTTTCGGCCCGTGCGGGCCATTGTCAAAGGAGTACAAGAATATACTAAATTCTACGTGACATTACAAAGGTATTTATATCATATTATAGTAGTTATAAACTCATAAGTCATAACTACCATAATATGATAAATACCTTTTATTTGTAATGTCACGTAGAATTTAGTATCTTCCAGAACTCCTCTGACAATGGCACGCAAGGGCCGAAACACGTGTCAGGAAACTGATTAAATTTGTGAAACATAACAAGAGTTATTATTTTTTCTTCCTGTGCAATGGAACAACAGTTTCATCAAGCATGTAGCCCAACACAAATTAATAATTATATATTAACAGATCTTATTATGTTTAATGTTTCCTATATCCAAGACTTAAAAAAGAAACTGTAATCTCTCATCGAACTCCAAATAAAATATTATTTAGAAGTGCATGGGTTTTTTTGTTTACATGTTTGTATATGTTTTTCAGGTAACAATTTGTCTGAAGAAGAAGAGCGTTTATTGCCGTTTGAACTTGACAAGACGCTGTCTAAAACCATAGAACTAAATGACATATCTTGTATCGACGGCTTGTCAATATCAAAAAGAAAAAATTCTATCAATCAATCAAATATACCATAGTTATCATTGCACTTAACCAAATTATACAATAATTGACATATGCACTGTGAAAAAGTAAATATGTAATGGTCTGTCCATTTTATCCTTAAAAAGATGACAGAAAAAAACAATGAACCAAAATACACCACATTGTTCAATCCATGCACGGATCAAACTGCATGACGACATATTTTGGGCATTTGTATTTTTTTACTTACAAGTCACATTGAAGTAATTAGATTTATCTCCACTTTGTCACATTCGGATCTTGCGTTTGACCGATAAAGGGCAATATATTATACAGTGTGACCAGTAAAGTCCGCATCATATTATTTCCAAAAAATAATTCAAAAGTTATTTCTGAAAGTATCGAAAAGTTTTTTTAAATGCAATTTCTAACCCACATGTAAAATTTTAGCTGCATAAGATAATTTTGATTTTTACCCATATTTTGTAAATTTCACCACTTTTGCAAAATAAGACTCGGCGCAACCTACATAAAACTTCTTAGTTTTAACAATGCTTGATTTCAGATACATTCTGTTTAAAGTAGCGCCATATTAAATGTGTTTTTCTACAAAATCAAAATAGGGCTATTCAAATTTGGTCGCATGTGAAGTTTATTTGTTTTTGACCCTGTATAAGGTAACTTCATAAAATAAGTATTTTTGAAAACGTAGTTTGTGTCGGAAAGTAATATACCCTAATATTAAGACAAAAAAGAAGACAGTGTCGTCAGTAAAGTGTTCATAAGGTGGAAAATAAATTTGAGTGGTGGGTAAAAAATCAAAATTATCTTATGCAGCTGAAATTTTGCATGTGGGCTACAAACTGCATTTTAAAAACTTTTTCAATATTTTCAGAAATAACCCCTTTTAAATTATTTTTTGGAAATAATTAAAATTTGACAGATAATGCGAATCACGTGACTACTATTTTTTTCCTTAGTTTTTATCTCGATCGAAGCAGAACTTTATGCCAAAGTGAAATTTCGAATAAAGCTATTAATAAAAAAAATCCCATATGATGCGGACTTTACTGGTCACACTGTATTTATTGACAAAAGAGTTGATGTTTTGTTAATGCAAGTATTATTGGTTGTCCGCTTTTGAAGATCGGTATAACGCTAAAAAATCGGTTAAAACAATAAAAATCTTGAAAAATTTGATTTTTCAGTAAACTGCGATTGGGATACATGCAAGTTTTTAAAAAGGGACACATTTGTGGCAAAATTCCTTAAAAATTATTTAAAATGCTTCCACTTTTATCCATTATTCCTTCGTGCAAGTGCAGACAATCCATTTATAAAGGTCGATCCATAACTATGCATTTTCACCCTGCACCAAAATTTCATATTTATGCAATTCAGCGTGAATGAAAGTGGCAGCGTTTTTCACCCTTAAAAAAGAACAAGTTTTAATTATTTGCCCACACCCATGCGATTTTGTCAAAATTCCCTACAAATTTCTGTTGGAATAGACTTCGTTTATTTGACAAAAAAATAAACAAGACATCTGTCAATTTTAACCATAATAATATGTGGTTTTAACCGCGTTTTTCTGCTGCTTTTTGGATTAAGGGACGACTTATCTGGAGCAAAGACTCCGTCATTGCACTTATATAACTGTATCAAAATCAACCCATTTTGTATTGTGTCAAATTGCACCAATATTCAAATTTAAAAAATCATTTATGTGGATATATCAGGACATTGATGCATATTCGTTAAAAAAATCATAAAATCAGCCTATTGCAATCATGCCAAACGGCCTTTAGGGACTTTCCATTTGCTTCTTTTAAACAACAAAGCAAAGTAGAAGTCTTTGCTTAGATAAGTTTATCAAAGTAACGCTTCGCGAACTTCGAACTACTACTATCATATCAGAAATACAGAGGGGCATACTTAAACGCGGCAAGGGGGATCTTTGCTGTGCTAAGTTAAAAGGAACGCTCAATTTGGCCTTTGCTTTGCTATTTAAAAGTAACTTATGAAATGTGCTCGGTGTAAAATTGGTTTTTGTCATCTTTCTCCAGATAAAATGGACATGGTAGATTAATGGGTGTTCTCTCTAATAGAGGATCACGTCAATAATTGGTCAATTGAACGAGAAAATGTTTACTTACTAGGCATCTTAGGGGGGGAAATGATTTCCGGTTCGTTTCTTCCTCCTGACGTCTCGTCGGAATGATATGTCTAACTGGCTCTATGATCATTGTCTATTACTCAACTAAGCTATAAATTCAAAAATATTTTCGGTGACAGATTGAACCAATTTGCATAAATTAATGCGACCAATGTAAATGGATTTTTGTATTTGGCCAATTATTGGAGTAGATCATTTTAACATAGAGTTTGTAATCGTTTATATTTAGGCATGACATTGAAAACTATATGACATATTATGAACGAAATCCGTTGATCAGTTTTAAAGAAGACTAAATTGAACCAAGAAATGGAAATATTTTTTCAGTTTCTAAAATAAATTTAGGAATTGCTATTTGTAGGATATGTTTCTATTTTATAAAAGTGTCATGAAAACAAATTGAAAGCTGTAGTTGTGTAATATTTATCTAGCTAAAGTCTGTGTTTGTGGTAAGTAGCACAAATTGATTAGGGATTAGGAGAAGCAGGATATACTAGAAATGGTACTAAAGTGTGCCACTTTTAACACAATTGTAGAGAAAAGTTCTACTAATAATTTTTTGACCTCTATATTTACAGTATTATTAATTTATTTTGTATATTTTAACGAATACATTTTTATTGTAATGTTGTAGTTTTAATACATATTTTCGTGTATTGGTGTGCGATTGTTTTTTTTAGTTACGTCGTAGTTATAGCAAAACAAATCTTGGGGGGGGGGGGGTATACAGTATGACCAAGAAAGTATGCAACATATGGGAAAGTTTTTTATCACCAATTTCTCAGAAAATTTTATTCTTTATAGAAGTTGGTGCATGCCTTAAAACTATAAATGCATATTTCATATTTCACTTGCTGCTGGGAGTAAATGCCATTTTTTCGAAATTGCCTTAAGTAAAGTAGGTACCTTAATTATTAGAAATACAGCAAAATTTTATATGGAAATGTTCTTGCAAATTAGTAAGTTAGTCCAAATACGAAATTTGAGTTAGGTGTCACAATTTTTAATTTTTTTGGTTAATCTATTTTCCCCTAAACGCTACACCTCTGGTCGATATTTTGTTTACGCAATTTTAATATATTTATTAAATAACTTAAACTTGGGTATATAATAAAAATGGATTAAGTAGTTACAAACTTTTTAAAACCTTTCAATATTACGAGTTGGTTCAGATATTAGCGTGTTGCAAGCCTACTTAAACACATTTTAGGCAACTTATGTTTTAAACAAAATTATGATAGAATCCAACTTTATTCATATTACTGGAAATAATTAATAATTTATTTGTTATTTGCACCCAGTGCGCTGAAGTCCAAAAACCTATTTTAAAGAAATGCATTTAAAAAAAAATAAAAATTGACACAACTAACTCAAATTTCGTATTTAGACTAAGGTTTTAATTTACAAAAACCTTTGCATATAAAATTTTGCTGTATTTCTAATAATTAAGGTACTTTTACTCTTAAGGCAATTTCTAAAAAATTGCATTTGCTCCCCTACTATTAGCCGCAGGTGAAATATGAAATATGCATTTATAGTTTTAAGGAATGCACCAACTTTTATAAAAAATAAATTTTTCTGTGAAATCGGTGATAAAAAACTTTCCCATATGTTGCATACTTTTTTGGACACACTGTATAGTAGTATATAATAGCCAGCTTTTTGTGGCAGAGGGCCTCAGAAGCGGGATTCACAGTTGACGAAAAATGTGAGTAAACCATCCTTGTTGCGTGCGTAATTACACTATCTGTCCCTTGTAAGCATGCGCGTAATATGGCTACCATCCTAATTAGATTGAGATCGACCATAATATATCAAATAGGTTGTCAGTTTGAAATAATTTCACTGTTCCGATGTTCTTTAGTTACTGATATTCTGAGCTGTAATGCGCCAAACTCGTTTTTTTAAGACCGACCAGAAAATATACACTTTCTGGGCAATTTTTCTTCCAGAAAATAACGTTCTGTCGATCAAGACCGGAAAATGGGTGAGGGACCGGAAAAAGATTTTTTCGGTCCCTGTTTTTTAATTTTTCCAATCTCGTTGATAATACAAGCTACCTTGATTTCGTTACTATGACAACATTTCGATGTATTGTCCAGTGACAGTTCGTTGATTTTTAATTTGTTGTTTATGTCAAACTTGTTTCGCGAGTGCGCAAATTTCAAAATATGAAATCAGATTTTGAATTATCCGACACGGAAAATGAGATTCCAAAAGAAATTTTGGAAGCAGCAATGAAAGCGACTTACGATATATTGCCAGTAAAATTAAAAGCCCGTTACGAGAAGTCATACGACGCATTTAAAAATAATATAAAATAAAATAAAGAATTAAATGTATATCGAAGTGTCAGTCTTAAAAAAAAATACTGTACGTCACGCAACCGAAAATTAGTGTTTTGCAGGTCTCTCCAAGCTTCCAGGACTCGCCTACGGCTCGCCCTGGAAATGCTTGGCTCAACCTGAAAAACACTACTTTCCGGTCTTGTAAGGTAAATTACTATACCCATCTTTATAGTATTTGTGAAATAAAGAACAAAAAGGTTTATCATAAACGTATAATCACATTTTTCTAATAAATCACTAGGTTTTATATTTCAATAAACATTAAAAAGAAATATTAATGTAGGTAACTTTTAATGCGGATAAATGAATAGTAACAACTAACAAAACAAGTAAGTATAAAAATAACAAAATTGAAGCTTAAATTGACATAATTACAATGGAATGACTAAAAAAAAATACTACGGAAGATTGATCCTATTTTCATTCAACAAAAAAGGTCCTAATTTAGCTGAAACTATCCGACAACAAACTATGATTTAGCGGACCATATACATACATATAAGATGAGGAAAATAAATTATGTGGCTTTTGCTCGTCCTCTGCCACCCCTTCCACCTCTGGAACCACGGCCTAAAATAATAAAAAAAAAACATTTTTTATAATACCCTATTAGACCAGGGCTGAATGAAGCCTTTGAAAATGGTAAAAAGTGAAAAAAATAATAGTAGGATGAAACCCATTGAAAAAGGAAGAGAATATAACAGAAATGAAAGGAAATATAATTTACGGGCGATCCAAGGTCGGGAAGTGGAAAGGGGTGAGTTTTTAAGGGTAGAAAACGATTTATATCGATTTCCGGCAAAACTACAAAAAGTCCTATAGAAAAATGTTAAATGGCAAAGTTGTAGGTAATAAAAAGATCTAAAACTTTTGTATTTACACTTTTTTCACATAACCTCAAAATTTATATGAAAAATTAAAATCCAAGTTTTTGGTTTTTATTTTTCTTTTACAAAAAATTTTTTTTTTCACGAAATTTGGTGAAAACTTACCTTTTTAAGTCCCAAACACACTGTCATTTTTTTGATTTAAAATATTTATTTTTTCACCTTATTTTGACTTTATATCGAAAAAGCACCCTAATTTTCAATCGAAAATTCTCACGTCAAAATATCTGCTTTTTTAAAAAAGTCGGTGGGCTTTTTGTTCGTTGAAATCTCTACTTTCTGATGGTGTAAAAAAAAATATACATTACTATGGTAAATGTTCTCAAAAAATGAAAAGAAACGAAAAAAACTCGAATCCGAAATTTTTTTTTTAAATCATTATGTACAATTTTCAGCTATTTATTAAAATTTATACTTTAATTACTCGAAAAACGTAAGATTCCATGTTACATTGATAAACACAAAATTGCAAGTCGAAATAGACTACTCAAAATTGTACATGATTAAAAAAAAATTTCTGATTCGAGTTTTTTTCGTTTCTTTGCACTTTTTGAGAACATTTACCATAGTAATGTATATATTTTTTACACCATCAGAAAGTACAGATTTCAACGAACAAAAAGCCCACCGACTTTTTTAAAAAAGCAGATATTTTGACGTGAGAATTTTCGATTGAAAATTAGGGTGCTTTTTCGATATTAGGTCAAAATAAGGTGAAAAAATAAATATTTTAAATCAAGAAAATTACAGTGTGTTTGGGACATAAAAAGGAAAGATTTTACCAAATTCCGTGAAAAAAAAAATTTTTTTTTAAAAGAAAAAAAAACCAAAAACTTGGTTATTTGAATTTTTCACATAAATTTTGAGGTTAAGTGAAAAAAGTGCGCAAATACAAAAGTTGTAGATCTTTTTATTACCTACAACTTTGCCATTTAACATTTTTCCATAGGACTTTTTGCAGTTTTGCCGGAAATCGATATAAATCGTTTTCTACCCTTAAAAACTCACCCCTTTCCACTTCCCGACCTCGGATCGCCCGTAAATTATTTTTCCTTTTATTTTTGTTATAGTCTCTTCCTTTTCCAATGGGTTTCAACCTACTATTATTTTTTTTACTTTTTACCATTTTAAAAGGCTTCAGCCCTGGTCTATGTAGTAAGTAGACACTTTCTAAACATTTCTTGAATTATTTTTAAATAGTCATACTGTTGGGAAATCTTCTTAATCTTAACATAGTATAAAACAAAGTCGCTGTCGCCCGTCTGTCCCCTTTCATATGTGCTTAAATCTACGCAACGGATTTTAAAGCGGTTTTTTTTAATAGATAGAGTGATTCAAGAGGAAGGTTTTTATGTATAATACATGCATAATATAGTAGAGAAACACTGATAAATTTAGAGGTTTGTTCGGGTTTGTATTTATAAATCTTGACGTGATGGTGAACTCGCCTTATTATCTCAGAGAAAGCGCTGCAACGCAGGCCGGGTACACGCTAGTTCTAAATAAATACACAATTACCCGTACATAATTCTCAAATAAGGTACACCATAGCTTACCTCCTCTAGATCCTGGCCCCCTTGCAGGTCTGGTAGAACCACCGCGGCTCGCAGTACTGGTGTTCGCTCTAGTAGGTGACTCGTCATCATCAGATTCGATGTCCATAATATCTTCGTTAGTTTTGCCTTTTTTCTTTGTACCATCGCGTTTGCGGAGAATTTCGTCGACCTGAAACATAGTAGAATTTAACAAACTGACATTGTTGCTATGACGGACACATTATACATTTATCTATCTATGGCAAGCTTGAAGGCTTTTAAAGAAGGAAAATAAATGAATACAAACTGGACTTGGCGCGAGTTTAAAAAAATCGATCAAGACTTAGTCTCCTTTTATACTGGGATTCTGAATCTCGGATTCCGGAATCTCGGCTTCATATTTAACGTATCGCTTAAGCAAAGCGTTTAGACCAACGACTTCTAATACAAGGACACCCCAGTGTTTACGTTTGGTCCCGATCAGAAAACGTTTTAGCATAAATCAATGATGACAAACTTAAGCTGATTTCCTTAGATCTACCGCCTGTGTTTGAAAATAAAGGTTATATTGATTATATTAGACCATTTGTGATGCTTACCTATTAAGTTAAAATAATATATTAAATATATGTGTGCGTTTTTTTAAAATTTACTACTCGTAAAATTATTTATTTCCAAATTACATCAAATTATAATGTTTTAGGGAGATCATATGACAACAATGTATGGCCGCTTTACTCCATTTTTCTCATATTTTTACTACGCGGTGGCCTTGGAGCAGCCATCATGGCGGGGTTCATTCATTTTCGAACCGCGCGGTGTTGGTAGGCTGTTGGTTTATAAATATTTTTCTATGTAACATAGTATATTTTTGTGAAAATATAACTATTGAGTGTTATTTATTAGCTCACAATAATGGATCGCCAGTGAATGGTGTGTAAAAAACTGGATTATTCTAACACCGGATTAATATATCCCAATATTCTGAAGCATACAGCGTTGCCATTTTGCCCAAGGATGTATGATTGTAAACAAATCGCGTTTTATGAATGAAATGTTTTGTCTCCTTATTTATTAGAAGTCTTTGGTTTAGACGGACGTCTTCTCGGAAACAGAATCGCGATTCTAAATTTCGGAATCGCACTAATTTCAGCCGCCCGGCTACCGGATTCGAATCGGCGCAGGTCCTAGCATTGGTTTATATGTAAGCATTTTCACTGCGATTCTCGTTCAGTATCCTCTTGCCAGCTCCGTATTAAGGGTCGTTTCTGTTAGGTTAACAAATAAAAAATTAAATATGGATGTTTAAAAAAATCTTTTCGACACTGACAAGTTCATATCGTCAATACAGGCACATCCAAGGTAATGGGATACTTCGGCAGAAGAGTATTCGAATAAAACAGGTAAAAACTGGGTGGAAATGACTAAAGAAGTTTTGTCTTAATATATTGTGTAGCTCGTCAAAAGACTGAATTGACTTTCTCTACGACCATTACTGAATGCAATAATTCCAAAATCATTTTTGATAATAGAATGTAAAAATTCTCGCTCTTGAGTTGGAATATTTATTCTGAAACACTTATTGCTTCTTACGCGTTTTGCGTGTATTTTCATTCCATAACAAGATCCGGAATGAATATTCTGTAATTGATATAAACGACATAGGTTGCCATGAATTTCGAAACTGTCAGTGTCAGATAAAAATGGCTCCGCGTTGTAATAGTTATTTACCTAACAAGTGCGGAAAGTGGTCCTTTACCGCACGCGACGGCAGTTGCACGAACGACGCGAAGCGGAGTTCGGGCAAGCCGTTAAGGGCGGTAAAGACACTTTACGCACGTGGTAGGTACACAATTTTTCCTTCGAGCAATAATATTTGGAACAAAAATCAAATTTAAAAGAAAAAATTTATAAAAAGTAACAAATATTAATTGTTAAAAGCTATAAATATTTTTATATTATGCATTGCGCGAATGCAAGTACATCAATTGCATTTTTTGAATAAAATTAATACAGTGCGGTAAAGAATCTTTACAGCACTGAGTGCGGTAAAGAATCTTTACCGCACCGGTAAAAAAAAGAATTATATTACAAAATTAATACAAAAAGAAACAATATTTTTTAAAAATATTTATTACATACAAACATTATAATATAAAAATATAGCTAACGATAAATATTAAAATTAAATGTACAATTTGTAGCGCAATGCAAATTAAGTGCTGAGCATCATAATGTAGTAAATTAAATAGAACATATTACGCATATAATAAAATTTACAAGAGTGCGGTAAAGAAATTTTACAGCATTGGGTGCGGTAAAGAAATTTTACCGCACTTACCGCACTGAGTGCGGTAAAGTACTACTTACGACATGAAAATGAGTGCTGTAAAGTGTACTTTACCGCACGCGAGTAGGAAATAATTATTTTCAGACAAATTTTAGTGCAAGTCAAAAAATGAGTGAAAAATCGGATGAATCAGATATGGAACTGGATGGTCGTGGAGGAAATATAGTCTGCTACTCGGTTAGAATGAAAATTCGATACTCGTGGTTCCTCACGCTCGCGTTCGGAATCTTCCACTCGGATCGAATTTTCATTCCAACCTCGTTACAGAATCTACTATTCTGAAACAGTTAAAAAATTTCTCAGAGTGTTCTCTTAAATTTTTATACAGTAAAACGTATCCTCTTGCTGTATTACGTTCGCTGATTATTGGATGAACCCACATTCTATGTTTCCTAAGTTTTTTCTTTTTTTTACACACGATCTGATAATAATATAGCAACAGCGCTTCTTGTACTGCATTCATTTTAACACTGAACAGAAGCGTGCGACCAGAGAACTCACAGCCAACGAGAAGCGACAGCTAGGCGTTTTGCGGGTCCTGTTTTGGTACGCGCATGTCGCAAAGATGTTGTGTATCGCTAAAAAACATGTGCTCGTCTAAATTGTGTTTAGTCCGCGAGCTGACGTTGCGCCTAGCTAATTGTGATATTATTTTGCTTTCGTTCTGTATTGTAAAAGGCAGGGCCGTTTCTGGCCTGTCGGCCGCCCTTGTGCGACATATGAATTAACTGGCTGCCCTTTAAATCAAATCAGTTACTATTTTACAATTACCTACCTGAAATTATGGCGCAAAGCAATTGTCAGAAAAATAAATCTTTAATAGGTATTTTTAATATTTTTCTTTTATTCATACTTACCTACAGAGGGACTCAGCAATTTGGCTTTCAATGGCGATAAGGGCCAAGCCACTAATCCTTTCTTCGGACATAATTGACCGCAAGTAATTTTTAATTAATTTTAACTTTGAAAAACTACGTTCGATAGATGCAACAGTAACCGGCAGAGTATTAAAAATTCTCAGCGCAACACAAAGATTTGGAAATGATGAGATGAAATCTTTTTCAGCTATGAATTTTAGCGTATCTACAATTATTATTTTGTACGTTTTATTGGAAAAATTTCTCGGAACGACAAAATTTTCTGGTCGAGCTCTGAGCGATCAATATCTTTGTTTGTGGGACTTCCTTGCTATTGAAGCGCTATATCGAGATCTTTGCAGGATTCTAACAAAAGTGAAACGAATCTCTCCTTAATTGATTCTATCGCAATATCCAAAGAACAAGTAACCGGTGCCCATAAAGGGTTTCCCCTAGCAAAAAAAAAAAATATATCCAAAATCGAAAAATAAAAATTCACATTGAAACTCTGTTTGGCCTCGACGATGGGGTCATCTTTTAATTCGTAATCAAAATGTCTGGGTACTTTTTTTCGGCGTCGGAAAAGTTATTTGTAACAGCATTTGAAACCGGACATCGGCGGCAAATTTAAATAGGGTGCGTTCTTTTGCCCTGTGAGTATTTGTGCCCCCACCTACCCTACTACCAAATTAATAAGACCTATAGTTAAATTCACATAAAGTTTTAATGCCAAATGTCAAGACTTGTCATTGTCTAGTTACTTTAGATTTCACCAACTTACTAAATTTCTTATACAGCTGAGATTGGTCAGTGTTTTTAATTTTTCTTTTTTGGAATTGCTCGGCCAACTCTTTTTATTTCTATCTCTTTTTAATCGTATGAAATAATACAAGATAGACATACTTTGTGTGCAGTACAATTATACTAATTAAATTTAGCCATTAGAAATTTATATTTTATGAGTTGCTGCAGTATTTGACAAGTATGACAGAACTGAAATGTCACGGCATTAAAAGTTTATGTGAATTCAACTATACCTACATAATTATTCAAATAATATCAATTAGTTTTAATTTTTTGAGTAAACCTAAGACAAAATGTAATTGACGTGGGTTGCAGGGCGGCCACCTCCGTTGAGAATTCTTTTTATTTTTCCGATACTTATCTATCTAAAAAGAAATCTCTAATTAACACAAAGAGCGGCTGCCTCATTCTTGACAGCTACTGCATAATTTTTTTTTGAAAACTGAATTTACCATTCTTATTTGACCCTTCATATTTATGAAAACTCCTAGAATTTTTTTTTACGTCTAACATTTTTTTCTGTGAAACTGCAGGCGGCTTTCGCCGCCCTATAACTTTGGCCGCCCTTGTGCGGGGGCACTCCCAGCACACCACTCAGAAACGGCCCTGGTAAAAGGTCTGGATATTATTGTGCCTACCCGTATTGTTCAGTCAAAACCGGCCAAGGATTAAGTTTATTTAGTTTTCCAAAGGAGTACGAACGGTAATTATTATGATAATCAATTAATTATAATATGGATAATAGATTTAAAATTTTTAATCTTAAAGTTTTTTGGGATGTAGGTACATATTTTTAACAGACTTGATAAATAAAGATGGAGCTTATTAGTTTCCTTATATTTTTATGTTTAATCGCGAAAGATATAAGTTGTAAAGGTCTGGTTAAAATAGTTTTTGGGTAGATTTATTTCAAAAGGGGTAGAAATTATGTTGCTTTAAATACAATATTTTGTTATAGTGCAAAATTGTGGATAGGCGCCTGCAGTAGGCCAGATTTATTGCCAAAGATTATAAATGCACACAAAAACTATCGGCTTTGTGAAAACCATTTCGAAGAAAAATATTTTTTAAGAAGTGCAACCATTAAAAAAACCTTATTTCCGCAAGCAGTACCCACAAAGTTTTCTAACCTTTCGCCAACATGTGAAGAAATGCCTGAAGAAATTATTCCTTCATTAGGAGAGCCTCCCAAAAAAATTATTATATTGTCAGGTTTGTATGCATTATACAGTGACCGGCAGAAAGTTCGCACCAAAGGGTTTTTTTTTTATTTAAAAACTTACCAAATTTTTTTGGCGGTTGAAAAGTTCTGCAAGTCCTTAAGCAAAGAAGAGCATAGACAAAACTAGTAAATATTGCGCCGTATACGAGGAAGAGGTGAAAACGTTAAATTCACTCAAGAATAAATTGCCCTTATTTTTCACTGTGGATTTTTTCTTTTATTAGGAAATGTTGTTTGCACTTAAAACTTATCCAAATATATCAAATTTTAGCTCGGTAGCACAAATATAAATATTTTTCATGGCTACTAGATTTAAATGAAACCGAA
Source organism: Polydrusus pterygomalis (assembly GCA_963969555.1). Taxonomy (NCBI): domain Eukaryota; kingdom Metazoa; phylum Arthropoda; class Insecta; order Coleoptera; family Curculionidae; genus Polydrusus; species Polydrusus pterygomalis. Next base: position 40,151,934 of record OZ018381.1, on the reverse strand, counting down.
TTTATTGTAAGGGTTTAAACACCAGAAAAGTTGAATTATTTTTGACGTTATTTTATTAAACGTCCAGTTCTCGCGTATTTAAACAAATTTAAGTAAGTTATGTGTCTAAGTGCCCAAGAGGTGTTAAAAAATTGAATTTATAGGTTGCATAGCTTCTATCGATTCGTTATACGAGGGGGCGTAAAAAAAAGTAAAAACACTTTTTTTGTGGTATCGAGCTGAAATTTGGTATTTATGGATAACTTTTAAGTGCAAACAACATTTCCTTATAACAAAATTTTCTACAGTGAAAAATAAGGGCACTTTATTCTTGAGTGAATTTAACGTTTTCACCTCTCCCTCGTATACAGCGCAATATTTACTAGTTTTGCCTATGCTCTTTTTTGTTTAGGGACATGCAGAACTTAAAAAGTTATACGAAAGCTACGAATTTTATCACATATATAAGTTTTTTTTAAATAGGCAAATGTAAAACAATATGTAATTATTATTCCTCTAGTAACTTCAGAATTAACATGTATTTCTGAATAAAATTTTTGTTTTTTTACAACAGCTTTTTACTTATTCAGGGTGAATTAACTTTTTTTTAATCCCCGAAGGACTACATTTTTTTTATCCATGGGTAAGTAACTATGACACTAAAGCAATTGTCAAAAACGTCACTGTAGTTTTTAAAGCGCAAAAAACTGTGTAACAAATTACTGACGTTTTAATAAAATGATATTTATCTCACGCCACCCCATATCTACGTATACCTAGTCACGATATATTTTGACGTACCTAATAGTGTTCTATAATTTATGTTATAACTTGTTTATATTATATAAGTACATATTTTTGCCCGTCACAAATCGAAGGAAACTCAAACAAATCTGTAAAAGCGTTAGAAATTTAAAAGTTTTTTAATATAATAATTTTTTTCATTTTCTACTTCAATAATATTCTTAATTCCCAAGACTAACAAATTTACAACTTTTTTTAAGTTTTTATGTTTGAAAAATAAATCAAGTTATAACATTTGCACCTGTACTAGAAAGTAATGTCGTTCAGTGTAGAAAATTAGCAAGTTTTCTCGGAGTATTAAGTTGTGGATCGACCGTTATCGTTGGTGAAGGTCACTGAAAAACGACCAGTCGATATCAAAGGTACCGACAGGTATTGTCGCTTCTGCTTGCTGTTAATATTCTGTGCGTGTGACCCTGGAATTAATCGCCTCTCCACAAAATTGCCGAAACGGCGCAAGATTAGAAAATAATGCAATGCGTTACAATTCACGTGAGATTCTGAATCCAAGATACTGAGTCTCGCATTCAGAATCCCAGTATAAGAGGAGCCTTAACGTTGTCAAATTCTGCAAATACGTTCCGATAGCGAAGCACCTACCGCGAAGTTTATTGTTTTCGTTTTCTGTATTGGCTGTATTTTTCAGGTAAGTATAGATAGGATGGAATTCTGCTGGTATTTCGAAATGGTTTCTTCGCAAAGACAAAAATTTTAAATTATTTTATGTAACGCGAAGGCTGAGAGTGCAGAGGAAGTAGTTGGGTGTTTTGCATTTTTGTAGCCCCCGACCGAGGGGCAAACCACCCCATATGTACACCAAAATTTCCCTTTTGTCATAAATACCCCATAAATTTCCATAAATACCTCTTAAATACTCCTTAAATGACCATAAATACTTTAAATTCCCTACATTGTACACCCAAAATTGTAATGATTTTATTCTTTGACAGGAGAATTTTATGCGTATTTTTCTTGAACTCTCCGCGTCGAATACCATACGACCATATTTTGTTTCGTCAATATCGCACTTTTTTTTATACTTGACAGCTGTCAAAATTTGACAGAATTTTTTGCTTATTTTTCCCAAGGTCTCCGCATCAAATACTATATGACCCCATATTTTGTTTCGTCAATATCGCTTTTTTGTTTTATACTTGACCGCTGTCAAATTTTGACAGGAGAATTTTTTGCGTATTTTTCCCGTATTCCTTGGGTCACTATCTATACGACCTGCTATTTTTTTTGACAGATATCGAAAATTTCCAAATTTGACATTTTGACAGGTTTTCTATATACCTCTTGTCAATAACATTTTGACAGATCTGAGGTATACGTTTTGTGGTATACCACTACCATAGCCATCATACCAAATTTCGTCAAAATCGGATAAACTATAGCGAAGCTAGAGCGAAAATAAAATCTAGAAAGATCGTATTGTAAGAAGTGCAGCTCGCACGGTACATACGATTTTCACCAAACATTTTTTTTCATGTTTCTCTTTCCGCAAGGACGACGATCTACTGTATGGCGTTTCTCGGAAAAAAATTTGACATTGACAGGTGCCAAATTTTGACACTGGAATTTTTTGCTTATTTTTCCCGAAATCTCCGGAATCCGCCTATAATTTTTTTTAAGACCACTTTTATGCTCGTTTCAGCTCGCTCGCGTCGTTTATGGTGAAAAGTTGTAATGAGCCCACAAAACATCCGCATTAGAACATAAAGTGAAATGACGTTGACGACGGCCGAGGATAGAGGTATACGCTAGATGGCGATAAGATGCACTACCAGGTTTCTGCCTAATCAAAATTGATGGCGCCACACGTAAATGGATTAATCTGAATTCTATCGGCTATCCCTTGGGCTATCCTATCGTATGTTCTATACGTTCTTGAAAATTCGCAGGCGCGACACCATTTGGCGCATGCGTAGAACTCGTTATATAACAATAAATTCCTCTTAAATGGCCATAAATACCCCTTAAATGCCCATAAATACCCCATAAATTCCCCTTAAATACCCCTTAAATGACCATAAACACCTTAATTTCCCATTAAATTCCCTACATTGTACACCAAAATTCCTAGCCTCGCCCCCGACCAACCTATCCCAACACGCAAAACTATCTTAAATATTTTTGATACATACCAACATTTTATTTTTCCCCATAAGCTAATAAAAAGAAACCATTTAAAATAATTGTGGCATTTTTACTTCTTATGAACTTACCAAAGAAGGTTCTTCTTGATTTTTTAAATTGATTAGGAATTCTTCTACTGCATCAATTTCTACCGCCTCAGCTTCCAGTTTTTTTCTCATCTCTTTCACAAGATGACTAAAAATAAGACGCGCTTTAGTAAAATGTATATTTTCTTTTGTGGAACAAAAATTGAAATTTTAAGAGGTTCGGTCGGAAGGTTGACTAATATATACAGTGTGTCCAAAAAAGTATGCAACATATGGAAAAGTTTTTTATCACCGATTTCTCAGAAAATTTGATTCTTTATGAAAGTTGGTGCATTCCTTAAAACTATAAATGCATATTTCACATTTCACCTGCGGCTAATAGTAGGGGAGCAAACGCCATTTTTCGAAATTGCCTTAAGAGTAAAGTAGGTACCTTAATTATTAGAAATACAGCAAAATTTTATATGGAAATGTTTTTGCAAATTAATAACTTAGTCCAAATACGAAATTTGAGTTAGGTGTGTCAATTTTTAATTTTTTTTATATGCATTTCTTTAAAATAGGTTTTTGGACTTCAGCGTGTACTGGGTGAAAATGACAAATAAATTATTAATTATTTTCAGTAATATAAATAGAGTTGGATTCTATCATAATTTTGTTTAGAACATAAGTTGGCTAAAATGTATTTAAGTATGCGTGCAACACGCTAATATCTGAATCAACTTGTAACATTGAAAGGTTTTAAAAAGTTTGCAACTACTTAATCCATTTTTATCATAAACCCACGTTTAAGTTATTTAATAAATATATTAAAATTGCGTAAACAAAAAATCGACCAGAGGTGTACCGTTTAGGGGAAAATAGAGATTAACAAAAAAAAATTTAAAATTGTGTTACCTAACTCAAATTTCGTATTTGGAATAACTTACTAATTTGCAAGAACATTTCCATATAAAATTTTGCTGTATTTCTAATAATTAAGGTACTTTACTCTTAAGGCAATTTCGAAAAAATGACATTTACTCCCTTACTATTAGCCGCAGGTGAAATATGAAATATGCATTTATAGTTTTAAGGCATGCACCAACGGTTTTAAAGAATAACATTTTCTGAGAAATCGGTAATAAAAAAACTTTCCCATATGTTGCATACTTTCTTGGACACACTGTATACATGGTATTGTAAAATTGAGTACCTGCGGTACCTTGCACATATTTAAAACGAAATAGCTTTTTTGAGCCACTCTGTATTGAACTTTTAAATAACCATTCTTATTCTCCAACGTATTTTACCTTAAAAAGGTATACGTGGTAAGAGTTGATTTAAGCAGTCGTTTTTGAGATATCTGGATTTAAAAAATTCACTTCGTGTATGTGTGCAAGTTCATCATTCTAGGACCTTAAAAAAAGTGTAATTCAATTTTAATGTAAATTTAATAGGGGGGCGATATTTGCGGGTAGCAAAATTTACGTAGCCAGTCTGAGACAAATGTCCCTCACACCCGTTAGAAAAAGGTTTGTCCAAGAGTTTTCTTCCAAGTTTGTCGCCGCGTTGAATATTTCCGAAGATTTTGAACATTTTGCGGGTTAGTGTTTCGCAGCTATTTAAGCGCAGTAGAATAACAAAAGAAACTCACTTTGCAACATAGACTGGAGCATCTAGATCATTAGAATCAATAAATTTCATGACGGAATCATTTAGAGCTTGCAAAGAAAGACATTTCAATTGTTTCTGATTATTGTTTTCGAACAACTGAAGAACCAATTCTTCCACTCGGCTTGGAAGAACAACATTAGCCTAAAAACAAAGAGTAAGTATAATATATAGCAATCCTGCATCCATGCATGGAGCTATTCTGCCAATAGAAGAACGGACAAAATATTATCGCCGATAAGGTTCCGGCTTTATACAGAACCACCAAAAACGTACCGCAATAAAATCCTCATCATCATCATCTCCTCCGACCTGTTCTTTTTTACCAGTTCTTTTCTTTGCAGACTTAAGTTTTATCATTTCTTTAGGATTCGCTACTCTTCCAATGTACTTCTGACCAAACCTAATGGCATTAAAGGCTTGTTTTTCATCCATATAGCCTACATTAAGTCTTATTAGTGGTAGCATATTGCCTTGCTGCCCTAAAAATAAAAATATGTATGTAAAAAATGCCAAATTTCAGCTCTCTACAAAACGGTCTGTACGAAATGAAAGGCTGTAATACGAGAGACTGTGCTTCTTTGCTACGCGCTCTGAACGAACAGGTCGGAATTTCTAACGTTCTTTTCCTTGAAACCACATTTATTTTTACACCAAATTTGAGCCAAAGCGGTCAAACCGTGTTCGAGTTATCCTGTAGAAAGACAGTACTGTGCGTCCGAGCAAGAAAGAAGAGAAAATAATCAAGCTGTATAATTTTAAAATACTATAATTTTTAATTAATGCTGTTTAACAACCAAGGAGTTATTTTCTTCGCACTATTGTATGTTTAGTTGAACTTCTAACTAATTCAATAACTATTTATAAACACATTATTATGGCTGAGACATAGACTAACTACTAAAGTGCAGGGAACCCACCCAAATACCTACCTAAATTATTCGCATCTTCAATCATTTCTTCAATCTCCTTATCTACAGCTTTCTCAGCTATAGCTTGATGGGTTAAGGAATCATCGTGGACGTCTAGGTCATCTTGCATGTCTTCTAGGCTTTTTAGTAGCAGATCCTTGAATATAAAAGGCCTAACTGTTTTCAAGGGTATCGGAATCATATTAAATTGCTTCTTGTGAATTTTTAACAGACCTACGTTTTTGGGTATAGATTCACCTGAACAAAGTGATGTGGCAACAGAACTCCCTATAAATAAATAAGTAATGGCGTTTTAAATTTATCAATCAGAGTGCTCCGAAAGCGCATCTATATTAGGTACTTTGTTCATGAAAGAATTATTACCTAAATGTCGCTTTTTAATTAAGGTTTTGATAATATGTAAAAACAGTAGAAAACTTTGGTTTACCTGGTTGGGAAATATAAACATTATTTGTAGTTGCTTCAGGAACTATCCTGCAATCATGTTCATGACCCCAAATTACCAAATCAAGCAGATCTGGTAAAGTATCATCAGGAATAAATGTTTTAGCACCTCTGTTAGCCCTATTTTGATGTAGTACCATAAGATGGAACCAGTCATCTTGATCTGGAGGTGCCATAACTGTCACCTTAAATAAAATAATTTTTAATACAAGTAGGTATACTTAAGAGGCAACCTTTCAGTAATATAGATGATAATAATAATAATTATATTATTATTATTATTAAACAAATTAGGTACATACATTTCTATCCAAAAATAATCTTGCTAATCTTTCATCCTTAATATGAGACAATCCATACAATGCTAACTTAGTCTGGCCTTTTTTCAACAATATAGGTTCAATATCCACTGAAGCATGGTTATTATATTTTCCAAAATAATTCACAAGTCCTGTTGAAGCGAGTAGGTTTAGTGCAGATATTTGTTGTTCTCCAGTTGGATCATCGTGGTTCCCATGGATTGAAAAAACGGGGAGACCAACATTAAGATTGGGATCTTCGTAATTGACTGTATCATTACTGTGAGAGAAATTGTGGGATGGGTCTGAAAGGAACTCTATCTGAACCGCTCTGTCACTCAGGCAATACCTTTAAAGGTTGTTTAAATATAGTGTATATTCCTCTGTATATTCTATAAATGAATAAAATAATATACCTCTTTAGAAGCTCGATGCACTTATACAGACAATGAGTTGATGGACGAGTGTCATGGAATAAGTCTCCGCCCAGTAGAACAAAATCTACATCTTCCCTTTGGGCAATCTTTAATATTTCCTCAAAAGTAACGTAAGTATCCTGACCTGTATGTAAACAAAAAAAAAATGTTATTAGGTTTAAAAAGTTAGAGAAATAGAAAACTGTTAAATTATAATTTTCTACCTCTTATGGGATCTTTCTCTCCATACCCCAAATGAATATCGGTCGCTACCAATATATTTAAAATATCTTCCTCATTTCTATCTTCAGCTTGACTAACATCTTCATTTTGATCATACGAAGACATGTTACGAATCCCTAATGTATCCACAGGATAAAAGCACATAAAATTAGACCAATTAAAACTATTTAAACTTTTTCATTTAAAAAATAACATCACAAGCAACAAAACACACAGACCAGACAAATTTTTGAGGTTATGGACATGCTGACATGCATGCGGGCGGGAATAGTTTGACGTCTATACTAGCGCCATCCTGCGGCGAAGGGAATGGCACCCTTCCTTGTGTCGATTCGATATCCTAAAAACGGGAAACCCTCAGACCAAACCCGGGTGTCACAGAATATGTTGCTACGCAAATATATTCTGTGATGTTCCTTTACCAATAGGTTAGCTTAGTTTTCCTTTGTGCTCGCAATGAATGTTTACTTTTATCTTTTCTGTGAAATTACATAACCTCAATTCACTTACTTCGCTGACGTTTATTTGTGTTGTGTTTTATTTTTATATTTTTTTTATAAATATTTCCATATCTTTGTAATAAAGAAAAAATTATTTCATATAACATTTTCTAATAATTATCTTAAGAAAAAATGCATCGATACCTCAATCAAGTGGAGTATACCTTATCTTTCTATGCTAAAATGTCCTAGGCATTAAGTGGTTTTATAAATCAAAATTTGCAAGTAAAATTTTAAGCAAATTTAGCTAATCATCATTGAATAAATACTAAAGATAACGTAGTTAAAATACTTGAGTACACTTAGGAAGGTCAAATATGCCTTATTTCAAATTTTAATTTTGGTTAATTGCTAGTTCCTAATCTAATTTGTGTGACATGTCCTTTAAAACAGTTTCTACAATTCTGTTAAAAGGTAAGAACCTAGTTTATAATTAACTATTGGTGTTAATACATATAATATTCTTTTATAAATTGTCCAACACCTGCCTTTTATATTTTTAGTTATTCCAAAGAATGATATCAGATATTTTAGTCTGCACAAATTGTCGGAGCAGCATTTGTTGCTGCAGAAAACATGCAGGAACTTTGCTGAAAAAGAGTTAAAACCTGTTGCAGCTCAGTTAGATAAGGAGTATAAATTTCCTGCTAAACAGGTAGAATTTTTGGGTATATTTTTTTTCATGGGATAATTTTTCATTTATTTTTATTGTAAGGGTCAGTTTCTCAAATGTGGTGTATTCTGGCATTTACAATAGCATTATAGAAAAATATTACGATAGTACATTTTACTACAGAAAGAAAAAATAATAGGTAGGGGAGGATTTCTTTATACAGACTAGTTTTAAGTGGATCTCGACTTTGTTTTTCTGCCATAAGTTTACCTAAGGATGCTCATGTATGTGTAATTAAGAATTTTAATTGAAAAAGCAAAAATCATTGCAAGTCAAGTTTCTTATTACCCCTACAAAATGTTTCTTATTGCCCCCATAGAGGTAATAAGATACAACATCTGGAATCTACTATACCTACCAACAGTTCAACTTGAATTGTATAATAAGATTAATAAGAAACATTATTGAGGTGTTTCTTATGACACTGCATTTTTTCAGATTTATTTGTAAATGGTTTTTTTTTCAGCAGCAACAAACAAAATAAATAACAAAAGTTGTCTTGAATGTTTGAAAGCAAATTTATTAGAAATTAAAAACAATTAGAAAGAAACCTAAAGTGTATATCCTTGTAAGAAAGTCTAATAATAATATGTTAATATGTATTTAGACCTCGAATAATAAAAATAAACAAAAGTTATAATAAAATTTTACAATAAGGAGAAATGCCTAATTTATTTTAAAAAAATTTGAGTTATAAGAAACACATCTTTTTCGGCGTTTTTGTATGTAAAAACAAATTTAAAAACAGCATTTGAAAGCCCTGTTCATTATAAACAAGCCCCTACCACAAACTTGCTTTAAAAATTTCACCAAGGTGAGGAAAAAATATATTTTTTAAAAAGTACCTACTAAGTAGTTTGGACTTATTAAGTTTTATACAGGTCCAAATTGTTTAGAAAAGAAATTCTATAAAGTGGTGACATAGAAGCAAAACTTTTTAGAGCTTGTGGTTGAAGGTATCTTGTGTTTCTGTTTCAGCATTTTTCCACATACAAAAAAAAAGAAAACAGAATTATCTTTAAGTGTACCTAATGGTAATAATAGGTTTACCTGTATGTCTTATAGGTAGTGGTCCTTGTTAGAGTTTGGTAAAAAGGGGTTCCAAAAACTGCCTATTGTAGATAAGAAACTGATCTTAAATAGCTATATTTTTTTTAGGTAGAAGACCTCGGTAAGCTGGGGCTTTTAGGTATCACTGTGGACTCAAAATATGGGGGCTGTGGAGAAAGCACTCTAGGCCTATCAATTGCGATAGAGGAAATTTCAAGGGGATGCGGGGGTACTGGCGCTATCATATCAATACATAATGCTCTTTATGCAAGCTTGTTGGATACATTAGGGACTGAGAAACAAAAAGAAAAGTTTCTTACTTCTTTTACCCAGGAAAAACTTGGATGTTTTGCTTTAAGTGAACCAGGCAAGTACTTAGTTTAATTTATATATCCGTTTGTTTGCTACTCGGTTTCCGCTGGTAGTAGTAGGTATTTATTTTTTGTTTTCAAAGAGTCGAAGATAATGGTAATAAATTTTTTTTTAATTATTTTTAGAGGCTGGGAGTGATGTAGGTGCTATGGCTACTACAGCTGTATTAGATGGAGATTACTATGTCTTGAATGGTGTTAAATCATGGGTTACCAGTGGTATTCAAGCCAAAGCAGCTGTGATATTTGCTACCATGGACCGAAGTCTAAAGCACAAAGGTAAAGTTGTAGAAAAATATTTCTTTATCCTGGTAAATCTGTAGTATAAACTGGAGAAATGGTATTATTTTCGTACTTGTTCAGTGGTAGACATTTTTGTGTTTTGGAAGACACAGGGCTAACAGTACTATTGGTTGTCATGTAACACAATATGCCTTGATTGGCGGTGGTGTTCCTAATATAGTACATATAACTTTTAAATAAAGAAGAAACAAAAAATCAGCAGATGAGACTGATGTCGATAAAATACTTAAGCTTACTTATCAGGTTGAAATTTTTATAGGAATTTCTGTATAATTATTTATTTATTTATTCCAAATAAAATCCCAAAAACATCTGTTCATGCGGGATTCTCTACTAATAACAACATCAAAATATAATTGTTAAATATAACTAATTAAAATACAAGGTAAGTCAAAATAATACTTAAAATGTTAATATTCAATAAAAAAATTAAATATGTAGGTATCTATAAAATTATTCAATTATTATTTCTTTTAATAAAATAATATAACTAATAATATCGTTTAGATATAATTTGTAAATAATTTTGAAAAGAATAATTAATCATAAAATAAGTGCACTTTTAAACATTTTTTAGTTTAAAATTTAGCTTCCCCTTTTTTAAGTATTTTCTTAGTTATCATTTTAAAACGTTTTATATTTAAAAATTTTAATTCTTGGGGTATTTCGTTGTAAAATTTCATGCCTTGATAATAAATGGAGTTCTGACCTGCCATAGTGTATATTAAAGGTAAATCAATATTGAAAACAGTTCTAGTTAAGTGATCAGTGATCATGTACGTCACGTCTGTAATTGAACTTTATACAAACAATATTTTGCATTAAGTGGATATCGTTAATTGACATAATATTAAAATTTTTATATAAAAGTTTAGTTGAATATTATCTATCCAAGATATATTTTTAATTGCTTTATTTTGTAAAACTTGTACAGGGTTAAGCAAATTTTGAAAAGTTGATCCCCATATTAAAGTTAAATATTGTAAATGAGAGTAAATAATAGCAAAATAAATAGGACGTAACATATAATTTGGAGACAAAAAAACTGAGTTTTTTTAAAATCCCCACTGGTGCAACTATTTTCTGTTTAATATATTTAATGTATTCACTCCAATTAATAGCTTCATCTATTATCAACCCCAAAAATTTAATTTAATTTGATTGTTTTAAATACCTGACTTTTAATTTTAAATCACTTCTATACAGTGTCACCAGTAAAGTCCGCATCATTTGGGATTTTTTTTTATTATTAGCTTTATTTGAAATTTGACTTTGGCATCAAGTTCTGCTTCGATCGAGATGAAAATTAAGCAAAAAAATAGTAGTCACGTGATTCGCATTATCTGTCAAATTTTAATTTTTTCCAAAAAATAATTCAAAAGTGGGGTTATTTAAGAAAATATCGAAAAAAGTTATTGGAAAAAGTTTTTTTAAATGCAGTTTCTAGCACACATGCAAAATTTCAGCTGCATAAGATAATTTTGATTTATTACCTATATTTTGTAAATTGCACCACTTTTGCAAAAAAATACTCAACGCAACCTACATAAAACTTCTCAGTTTTGACAAGGCTTTATGTCAAATGCATTTTCTTTAAAGTAGCGCCATATTAAATGTGTGTTTTTCTACAAAATCGAAATTGGGCTATTAAAATTTGATCGCATCTGATGCAAAGTTTATTTGTTTTTGACCCTGTATAAGGTAACTTCATAAAATAAGTATTTTTGAAAAGGTAGTTTGTGTCTGAAAGTAATACACCCTAATATTGAGCCAAAAAAAACACAGTGTCATCAGTAAAGTGTTCATTAATTGGAAAATAAATTTTAGGTTAACTTAACGCAAACTTTATCTATTTTCAACGATTTAATTAAAAACCCCTTTGTTTTATTTTTTATTTTTTTACTTTCAGACACAAACTACGTTTTCAAAAATACTTATTTTATGAAGTTACCTTATACAGGGTCAGAAACAAATAAACTTTGCATCACATGCGACCAAATTTTAATAGCCCAATTTTGATTTTGTAGAAAAACACACATTTAATATGGCGCTACTTTAAAGAAAATGTATCTGAAATAAAGCATTGTCAAAATTGAGAAGTTTTATGTAGGTTGCGTTGTCTTATTTCGCAAAAGTGGTGCAATTTACAAAATATAGGTAAAAAATCAAAATTATCTTATGAAGCTGAAATTTTGCATGAGGGCTAGAAACTGCATTAAAAAAAACTTTTTCCAATAACTTTTTTCGATATTTTCATAAATAACCCCACTTTTGAATTATTTTTTGGAAAAAATTAAAATTTGACAGATACTGCGAATCACGTGACTACTATTTTTTTGCTTAATTTTCATCTCGACCGAAGCAGAACTTGATGCCAAAGTCAAATTTCGAATAAAGCTATTAATTAAAAAAAAATCCCATATGATGCGGACTTTACTGGTGACACTGTATATAAAAAAGAGGATTTTTCCAAATTTAATGTTAATTTATGACTACACATCCATAATTCAATGATTTTCATATCATGATTTATAAAATTTTGTATAATTTGATATGAATCAGCGATGTACAAAATAGTTGTATCATCAGCAAACAATCTAATTTTCCCTTTCAATTTTAATTTAAATATATAATTAATATAAATAAGGAAAAATAAAGGGGCCAAAATCGAACCTTGCGGAACACCACAATTAATATTAAGAAATTTGCTATATTTATTTTTAATAGGAATTTATTTCCGCTGATTCAAATAGTTTCTAAACAAGTCAAAAACTACACCCGAAATACCCATCATATCGAGTTTTCTTAAAAGAATAGAAAAATTTACTGTATCAAAAGCTTTGCAAAGATCTAGAGAAACGTGTACATTTTTGGCCTCTATCATAGGCCATTTGAATTTCTGAAATTAAATCAACAGCTGCAGAATATGTATCACTTGATTCTCGAAAGCCATATTGCCATTTAGATTAAAAAATTTATTGAATTTAAATGTAAATTAAGACTATCCTTTACTATTCTTTCAAAAATCTTTGACAATATTGGCAACACTGATATCGGCCGGTAATTATTTAGTTGTTGTTTATCACCTGACTTAAAAGTTGGTCTAATGTCAGCAATCTTCATTCCTTGAGGCATATCAAAAACTAAAACTGGTGGAGGTCTAAAAACTGTTAGGTATATAAGTTACTTTGGTATGATGTAATTTTTTACTATAACCGAATTATTCATATTCAACACTAACCTCTTGAAAAATATATCGCAATAATAAAAACCCTCCTAGAGAGCCACAAACCTTTCCTAGAAATAATTAAAAAGACGCCACGAAAGCAGAAAGTTTGAAAACACGAGATCAAATCTTATCACGTCATCCCAATATTTACCGTGTTGTGATAAAGGACTAAAAAGTAACATTGTTTTAGTTTTCTAGGTATTACTGCCTTCATTGTACCTGTTCCGACCCCAGGGTTGTCGATGGGAAATCCAGAAGATAAAATGGGAATTAGGGCATCTTCAACTTGCGACTTCATTCTTGAAAACGTACGCGTGCCAAAAGAAAATGTTATAGGTAAATAGTTTAGTGGTATTTTGTCGATAATCATCAGTATTTTAACGAAACGTCAAATTACGGGTAATAATGTCAAAACCCCCAAGACTTCTCTTGACATAAATGTGTGCTACAACATTATTGAAAATATTTTAATCTTTTAATCGTTGAGGCCTTTACTTGATGGAAATTCATTATAACTCAATGATAGACAATTTATTTTGTCAAATTTCCACTTTTATTTGAAAAACTTTTTCTTTACACGACGCGTTTTGCTACATTGTAGCTTCTTCGGGTGTATGGTGCTAACTAATTTTATTTCAGTACAATAACAAAATGGTCTAGATACTTAATCACTCAATTCAGGTATACACATTACAAGCTTAAAAAACACCTTAATCAAAGGAATATCAACGTCGCTTATAAAAGTAACAATGCTCTGGGAAAATTTTAAAAAAACTATAAATCAAAAAGCAACAAGGATAATAAATGGGGGGTTTACCAATTAAATTGGGGCTCTTGTCCCAAAACTTATATAGGCCAAACAGGTCGATCATTTAAAACTAAAATTTTGGAACATAGAAGAAGTTTTCTCAGTCATAAAACCGACTCAACTTATTCTAATCATCTTTTACAGGAACAACATAATTTTGATAACAAATTTAAAATTTTACATATTGAAACAAAGGTCAAAAACTTAATCATTTGGAAAGTTTAGAAATAAATCGATTTAAAAATTCCGGTGCATTATTAAACTACCAATTAGAACTAAATAGTTCCCCTTTGCTAAATCTGTGTCAATAATCTAAATAGGGTTCTTTGGATTTCCCATAAGATTAAGCTATATTATAGTGACAATAATATTTAAGTTTAAAATACCTAAACAGTTTTAAGAAAATATAATTAAATAATTAAGCTTGTAATGTGTATACCTGAGTTGAGTAATTAAGTTTTTAGACCATTTTGTTATTGTACTGAAATAAAATTAGTTAGCACCATACACCCGTGGCGAAACGCGTCGTGTAAAGAAAAAGTTTTTGAAATAAAAGTGGAAATTTGACAAAATAAATTATTGTCTTTCATTGAGTGAAATATTTTAATAATTTTTAGGTGAAATTGGACAAGGTTTCGTGATAGCCATGAAGCAACTAGAGAAAGCTAGAGTTGGAATAGCATCCCAAGCTTTAGGCATTGGCCAGGCTGCTTTAGAAGTGGCCGTTCGATATTCTGCAGAAAGAAAAGCTTTTGGACAACCTATTAATAAGTTGCAAGCTGTTAAAGTACGCTCCAATAATAAATAAACCGCCTATAGCCTTCAAGATGTTCTACTACATAGAAAGAGAACTATTTACGCCTGAAGATACAATATATCCTTTTACAAAATTGTGTGTTGAATTTCTGAATTTCGAGCTCTATTTCAAAATAATTTAAGAATATGCTACCACTACAATATTATTTAATAATAATATTTTAACAAATATCTAGGAATAATTTTTGATAAACATTTAAAATGCGATTTACATAGTGACTACATTATAAAAAAACTAAGAATTCTTATACCAAAATTTAAACATCTTAAATAATTTTTAAATATAAAAGAATTAGAAATACTTTATTATTCTTTAGTACAAACCCATTTAAATTATGGAATACTAGGATGGGGAGGCATAAATAAGAATTATCTTAATAATATTGAAACTATTCAAAAATACATTTTAAAAATTATTTACGAAAAAGACCATCAATATTCTTCTGATTTACTATTTAAAGATAGCAAAAAAATGGATATTAAACAAATATTTTCTTACAACATGTTAATATATATTTTAAAACATAAAAATATAATAAATTATATTAATCACACACATGAAACTCGTCATAAAAATACTATTAATATAAAAATAGAGTAAACAAAACAATAGCACACAAACATTTTTTAAACATCAATCCATATATTTTTGATATGCTACCACAGTCAATTAAAATAATTAAATCATTAAATAATTATAAAAATAAAATTAAAAATTGCATATTATCTAATCCAAGAGATATATTCAAGAACGTCATTAATAAATAATGAATAAAATAAATAAATATATGTATGTTATATACATAACGTATTGTATCTTCGTATATTATAGTGATATAAAATATACCAATAAAATAGTGTCATATTCGTTTTATATTATAATCTAGTAAATATATTCTTTACAATAAATAGTATATTATTATTTAATTTTAAATTTATATTTAACTTATTATTATATTAACTCAATACAAGTATTTTACTTCTAAGTTCGGAATTGATAGTTTATCCAAAAAAATATATATTAGCATTAAATAATAATAAGTTTATTTAAAATTTAATAATATAATAAATATGTTTATGCTGTCTTCAATAAACTTATTCTTCAATCCCCTGAAGCTGAGCTTGTTAGGGGCAAATCTTATTTTTTTTAGTATGTAAAATCATAAATCATAAATATGCATTAAAAATCAAGTTTTTTAAAGTAAAAATGTAAATTTATAGTATAAACGCAGCTTTTTTAAAAAAAATATATTACCTATAATAAAATTATTAATTTATAATTTTTAAGCAAAAAATATCACTTACCTATATAAATTATTCAGAACAATATTAATTAATTAAAGCATTTCTAAAAACATTTTCAAATTGTCTGTTTTTAATATCCATGTTTTTATTTCGACTTTAAATTTTTTTAATGAAATCAATTTTTTAATTTTTGTTGGTAAATAATCGTTTAAATAAAAACATAAATATTTGAAATTTTTTTGTCCTATGGACTTGTTTATTGTAGGTTTTATGGTTATTTCATTTTTATGACGTGTATTATGATTATGGTTTTTAAATTGTATAAGGTTTCTATTTTTAAATATATATATTAAGATGGTATAAATGTAAAGTTGTCTTATGTTCAACTTTTTTGTTTCTGAATATAATTCTTTTGAAGGATAAAGATAATCTTTATTGTATATAATTTTTAGAAACCTTTTTTGTAATATTTCTAATTTTTTAACTAAAGTTCTATTTATTCTTCCCCAACCTAAAATTCCGTAATTTAAATGAGTTTTAACTAACGCGTAATATAATATTTCCATATGTCTTACATAAACGAAAAAAAAAAATATTTGAATAAACTTTTATTATTATTATTATTATTACAACGGAGTTATTTTTTCTTTATTGCACTATTAGGACAGCCTGTTTGTGCAGATAATATCTACAGTGGCAGTGGCCAAAATCACTTATTTTAATCACCATTGTTTTTTCGTTTTCTAGTTGCGATTGGCTGAAATGGCAACCAAATTGGAGGCTGCACGTCTTCTAGTTTGGAGAGCTGCAGTTATAAGCGACGAACAAGAGAGAACGTCGAAATATACTTCAATGGGCAAATTGGCCGCCAGCGAAGCTGCCACTTTTGTGTCGCATGGTGCTATACAGATTTTAGGGGGAATGGGGTAAGGTTTTAGAAGTATACAGGGTTATTCACGGCGGATGGTACATTAGACGTATACCGGGTGTCCACGAAAGGTGGCTCGCCCCTCTAACTTTTTTGTTTTTCAAGGTAATGAAATAAAATTCGGGGGATTTGTATACGACATAAAACTGCATTATTTGACAGGTGACTCAACATTATGGAACTTCCGGTTTAACCGGAAATGACATAAACTTTCGATTTTAAAATGGGACACCTGGTATATTTTTCCTTTTTTTGACTCCATATGACATTCTAAATACCACGATGTGTCAATTGTCACGTTTTGTCACCAAAAAAAAATTTTTTTTTCCAAATTTATTGTTTTATCTAGAGGGCTATGAATACCTTAAAATCACTTATTTCAGTTCTCTAATCTTGGGAAAAATACAATTTTACTATTTTTGATCCAATGCTATGTGCTATGTAAAATTTAATCTTTAAAGTTGTATAACTCATTTTTTTTTAAATGGCAACATGGTGGCTCGTCGGGTAAAGAAAAAAGAGGATTTTATTACGATTATTTTGATACCATACACTATTAGGTTTTAGAAAAGCTGCCATTAAAAAACTTTAAAAAGTTAACTTAGAACTTTCCTAAAATGAAGCATCTTTTAAGAATAAATTTAAATGCATCAATAAGTAGCCTGTGACCAGCAAAACTGATAAAACAAAATCATGCCTTGAAGAAAATTGAAATGCCAACAGCTTCTGCCAAAGGAAATTAGTTTGTTGTTTAAAAAACATGGAAAATAATAGTTTTACAAAGAGTGAAAAAGTTGGAAAAAAATATTTTCTTGGTGACAAAAAGTGACAAGTGACACATCGTTGTATTTAGAATGTCATATAGAGTCAAAAAAAGTAAAAATATACAGGTGTCCCATTTAAAAATCGAAAGTTTATGTCACTTCCGGTTAAACCGGAAGTTCCATAGAGTTGAGTCACGTGTCAAAAAATGCAGTTTTATATCGTATACAAATCCCCCGAATTTTATTTCATTATCTTGAAAAACAAAAAAGTTAGAGGGGCGAGCCTTCCGTGGACACCCGGTATTTATGTAAAATATTTTTACGTTATTAGGCAGTTGAAGTACAACCAATACGTAAGCAAATTTACGCACGTTAGTTGAGGAGTTAACGTGACGAACCGGTGGAAAGAATTTTAGTTGAAGTGCTTATTTTTTGTGTCCGTTAACGTAACGTACAAAAAATGCAAATTTGACATTTGTCATATTATTATGTTAATTTTTTACTTTTATTTTTCTGTTGATTTTTTAAAAGTTAAGAAAATTGCATAAAGAAGGAAGAAAAGCAAAAAGGAGAGTATGGAACAGTATAAAACTTTCTTTTATTTTTAAATCTTCTAAAAATACAAAACATTATACAAATAAAATGGAACATACCATCGATAACAAACTTAAATCTATACTTATAGAGAAAAAAAAAATCAAAAGTATCTCTGATGAACTAAAATCACAATTCAATCACAAAACTTACGATAATAAAAATACTTTTTATTTTTTAACTAAAAAACAAATAACTCGGATTGTTGATAAATTTTGATTTTTTTGATTACTGCAAAATTATTTGGGATTTGTTTGTTTGTGGTTAGAAAAAGTTATTCATTTAGAACCACAGAAAAAACTGTTTGTCAAAAAAAGACATTTCGGAAATAATCGGTTATATTCGGAGGTCCTTCGGGTAACGGAACGTTCATTTTTCACGCCCGTAAAACAACGCAAGATAACGTACGCCCGTTGAACTGCTTAAAACACGTACGTCAAAATTTGATTACTGCGCATGCGTAGCTGTCAATTTGTACGTATACGTTAACGTTCGTGACCGCACTTCAACTGCCTAATACTGCTATTTATCCTATACCTAAAGTCAGATCCGGTCTTATCGTGCGGGTCTTACGATTTAACAACGACATACTTTCAATTTTTCTTTTCTTTTATTGCGTTTTATCATACTGTCCAAATGAAATCCGTAAGACAAATATGACAGACTTATGCAATTTTGACATGAAAAAAAAAGGATTAAGTATGTATTTTATTTAATTTCCAGCGATTCGCAAAAGTGAACCTGCCACCTTCGTCTTGATTTAAAGATGTCAGTTTTGTGACTTTGACAATTAATTTAATATGACAATATGAACGATAAAAGGCAATTTTCTGGTTTTTTGCATCCCCAAGCAAAAAAAAACGGTGCTTAATTTGTTAAACTATTTCGAGAATAAAAGAAAAAGTGAAAATTCGCCAACCAATATGCAGGAAACCGTAGCAAAGGCACTGGGAATTAGCTAAGGACTATAAAAATTCGAGGTGTTTTGGAAATCGGACTTGAATCGTTATCAAAATTAATAAAAAAGTTGGGTTTTCGCTATAAAAAAGACGGTAACCGGAGATTTTTATGTGAGCAGCCACAAATAGTGACGTTCAGTTTTTAAAAAAATATACAGAAAATTACAAATCAAAATTTAGAAAAGTAGTATTTTTAGACGAAACATGGATATTTTCAAATGGAAGTGGTTCAAAATCTTGGCAAGATGATTCTGTGAAAAGCGTGAAAAGGAAAAAGGGATGTGGCACGGGAAAGCGGTTCATTATTTTACATGCCGGTTCTGTAACAGGATGTGTTCCAGGTGCAAGCTTAATTTTTTTCTTCCACATCAAAAAGTTCTGACTATCATGACAATATGAATTGCGAAATGTTTGAAAAATGGCTAAAAGTTCAATTAATCCCAAATTTTGATGAGCCGTCTTTAATTATTGTATTAGACAATGCATCATATCATTCAGGAATTTTAAATAAACAACCTAGTTCATCTTGGCGAAAAAGTGATATTTATGAGTGGCTTGAAAACACAACCAAAATCCTTTACAAAATATGTTAAAATCCATCCATATTACGCAGGAGTACTGGAAGAAATCGGTGGAACATACAGAAAAATTAATAAGGAATTGGTGGGATCGAGAATAAGTATTAGATGTCGAAGTAGCGCCATGATCATTGCTCCATTCGAGGACGACTCAGATGACGAGGACTTTTCAGAATTTCTAAGTGATGATGACAGTTTTTAGTCTAATTATAAACGGTTTTTTTTTGTTTACATTTTTTGGTATTCTTCGTTATTATATTATGCTTTCTTTCATGGATAATTTTCTGTACAATCCTTAAATTGATTACCAGTGCTTTTGCTACTGTTTTCTACTCATTGGTTGGCACATTACCATTTTTCTTTTTATTTCTTGAGATAGTTAATCGGATTAAATTCCATTGTATTTTTAGGTTAGGTAATTTTATTGCTAAAATAAATTACACTGTTTATTATTGTCGTTTTTAATCAATAGATTTAGTAGATATACTATTTACAGGGATGGCGAACCAATGGCTCGCGTGCCATTGATGGCACGCGACATAAAATTTTGGGCACGCCACCGATCACAAAGTTTACTATGAATTATTATATTACGAATTTGACGGCACGTCTATGGCCTCATTAAACATTTCTTTAGAAAAAATGGCACATTAATACATAAAGGTTCGCCACCCCTGTACTATTATGTATATAATTTTTGCAAAAATAATAATATATGTGGCTATCTTCAGGACAGTTAAAATTATAAAACTTTGTTTCTCTTCTCCGGGTATATTGATACCTACATAATCTCACAATAATTTGATAAGCTCTAGAATTTTCGAAATGATTCATATGATCGCTGACCTTTGGACCCGCATGATAAGACCAGATTTGACTATATCTCTTAACGTTTCTAAGATAATAATTAAATTCTATTTTTTTTTTTTTGACAAAACGTTAAGCCGATTTAAGTAGCTTTGCAAATCAGCGATAATATCCAGGGTGTTACATTTAAAAAAAATATACGTATGGTCACCTTTTCAAGTAACCAAATTACCTGTATTTTTAAACCACTCTTGTAAATCGCAACTAAGATTTGGGTGTAGGGTTGAAACCCCTGGTATTATTTTACTATCCGCCAAATTTCAGGGTCCTAATATGTCACACACCATCTACCGTGAATCACCCTGTATAAGGGTACATGTAAAATACATTTATAATTTTTTCAGTTTATTTTTAAAACTGCATAATTTTTTTTAGGTATGTGTCTACTATGCCAGCAGAGAGACACTACAGAGATGCGAGAATTACCGAAATTTACGCTGGTGTCAATGATGTACAAAAATTGCTAATTGGAGATATGGTTATAAAAGAATACGAATAAGTTTTATTTTCGGTGTGTTTTTTGCCTGTAAGGATAAAATATTGGGAGTTATGAACTAAAAAGGCCCTTATGAAAGATGTTCAGGTTAATCTGCTATATTTACAGTAATTATCTATTATTTGAGAGCGTTTAAATGACGTTTCCAGGTGATACGGTGATCATCCACCTTCAGTGTAATTTATTAAAATACAATGCAAATGGTCAGCCAAGTAATGAAATGGAAGCACAGTATGTATTTTTACATATTAATTAATATGAACTGGGGTCAATCTGTTCTTCTATGTCTTCAAATATACTATACAGTTTTAAAAAAATATTTTATCGATCAATTTATTTACTTTATTATTAAATCCTTGATGTCGTTTATTGGTTTCAAATAAAATGTTATTTATTTTATAAATTGTAGTTATGTTATTGTTGCAAGTTATCCTAAGCATGAATCAATAGATTAATTAGATAGATAACATGCGTTCTGAGAATATTTTCAAAAAAAAATCCAAAATTTTTTCTTAATAAATAATTTTGCCTATTTCATTTAGAGTGTATACACTGGCAGTAAAATTGATATTCAACTGACAATACCAACGACATGGTATTGCCGTGACAATTTTTTACCAAAGGTAGTTCAGTGTTTTCTCTGTATTGTCAATGATGAATAGCATTTCAGGAAAATTCTTTAGGCAAAATTGTTTTCCTGGTTTTATTCAAGTTTGTTATAATAACACCAAAAATAAGAATAATTTGAACAAATTTAGCGTTTCTACTGTTGTTTTCTTGGATTTATTGTGCTAGTGTCTTTCGACACTTTTACACACTTGTTGAGTCTGAAATGGATGTAAAGGTGCTTCTAAAAAAGGTTTTCAAACCACGCCTCTAGTGACGTCAGACTTAGGCTGTGTATACAACACTTTTGTGCTTTTTTAGCCTATACAGTGTGACCAGTAAAGTCCGCATCACATGGGTTTTTTTTTATTAATAGCTTTATTCGAAATTTGACTTTGGCATCAAGTTCTGCTTCGATCAAGATGAAAATTAAGCAAAAAATAGTAGTCACGTGATTCGCATTATCTGTCAAATTCTAATTTTTTCCAAAAAATAATTCAAAAGTTTCTGAAAATATCGAAAAAAGTTATTAGAAAAAGTTTTTTTAAATGCAGTTTCTAGCCCACATGCAAAGATGCATAAGATAATTTTGATTTTTTACCCACAAAAATTTATTTTCCACTTAATGAACACTTTACTGATGACACTGTGTTCTTTTTTTTGTCTTAATATTAAGGTGTATTACTTTCAGACACAAACTTCTTCTTCTTCAGCCTGTATTGATCCACTCCTGGATGTAGGCCTCTTCCAAATCTTTCCATGCCCTTCTGTCTCTAGCAATCTGAAGCCAGTTTCTTCCTGCGATATTCCGGATATCGTCCCGCCATCGCCTCTGTGGTCTGCCCACGCTTCGCTTGGTCTCTCTCGGGCACCACACCAAGGTCCTGTGTGTCCACCTATGTTGGTCTTGTCTCGCTACACAAACTACGTTTTCAAAAATACTTATTTTATGAAGTTACCTTATACAGGGTCATTTTAAGTAGCCTAATTTTGATTTTGTAGAAAAACTAGAGTTGGGATTTTGACCGTCAAAATCTTTTCTGGTCAATTGACTAAGCCCCGGTCAAATTCCTTAGTTGTCAAAAGAAATAAAGCCATGAGTAATTACATAGAAACGTTTATTTATTAAAAAACAGCTAACAAAAAATAAAAAAACCATTCTGAGGTACAAAAAACACAAAAATGACACATAAATATTATGTATAATATTAATCTAACAATACCAAATTACCAAGTACGGTGAGTGAGTGACTGATTTGTGATGAAATGAGAGACTGCTGGCAGTACTGGCCTTGGTAAATAGCTTAGATAAAGGTACATCATCTTCGTCACTGAACTCACCCCCGGCATTGCCTTTATGTTCTTCAGAATCTGAATCACTCGTTTCATCCCCACTACTGAAATTTAGCGCTGGTTCCTCCGAATTTCCATTTTTTTATTTCCGCTGCCACTTTAACAGCTTTAAGTTGTACTTTATATAAACAAGCTTTCCTGAGCGAGTGGTTTTCAATCGGTTGCGAAGCTTGCTATGGACAAGGCCCAATGAGGACCAATTTCTCTCACAAGAGGCTGCAAAAGTTTTTGACCGAATTTGACCCGGTCAAAATCGGTCCAGGCACAACCCTAAGAAAAACACATATTTATTTAATATGGCGCTACTTTAAAGAAAATGTATCTGAAAAAAAGCCTTGTCAAAACTTAGAAATTTTATGTGGGTTGCGTTGAGTTTTATTTTGCATAAGTGGTGCAATTTACAAAATATGGGTAAAAAATCAAAATTATCTCATGCAGCTAAAATTTTGCATGTGGGCTAGAAACTCCATTTAAAAAAACTTTTTCTAATAACTTTTCGATACTTTTAGAAATAATGCTGAAAATGCTTGGAAAAAATTAAAATTTGATAAATAATGCGAATCACGTGACTACTATTTTTTTTTTGCTTTATTTTCATCTCGATCGAAGCAGAACTTGTTGCCAAAGTCAAATTTCGAATAAAGTTATTAATAAAAATAAATCCCATATGATGCGGACTTTATTGGCCACACTGTATAAATACTTCAAAACTAAAGTTTTTTTTAAAATATTTTATTAAAAATCACAGTTTGGTTAATTTTGGCAATAAATTATTATTATTATGTTCAACACCGTTCCATTTTTTACACTTAACTAAAACTAGTTTACAATAATTTAGACGTTGACTACCCTAAAATTTACGTCGTGGTTTTCTGAATACCCTCCCCTCCTTTCCCTCATCTACGCATTGTATGGTGGCTAGATTAAAATATATATGCCCCATAATGTTCGCTATGGGAATATTTTGTTGACTTTTTAAACATTTGTAGAGGTGGTCGTCACATTCGCAGTGCGATCTGGTGTAGCGTGAATCGTTTGATAGATTATATTTGGTAGATTGTGATTTGACTTTGACCGGACACAGATCGTGGGTTCTACAGCATGCGTCTACAGTGGACTCGGTCCCCAAGTCGTAGTAGTTTTTAGCTATGTCGCCGGTTCCACACCATTTTGTTCCTAAAAAAATATTCAACATTTTAATAGCCAATATTGGTATGTAGACCAGTGAAGCCTTTGAAAATGGTAAAAAGTGAAAAAAAATAATAGTAGGATGAAACCCATTGGAAAAGCAAGAGAATAGAACAAAAATGAGAGGAAAAATAAATTACGGGCGATTCGAGGTCGGGAAGGGGGGGGGGGGGGGGGGGTTAAGGGTAGATAACGATATATCTCGATTTCCGGTAAAACTACAAGTCCTATGGAAAAACGTTAAATCGCAAAGTTGTAGGTAATAAAAAGATCTACAACTTTTGTATTTACACTTTTTTCACATAAACACAAAATGTATGTAAAAAATTCAAATAACCAAGTTTTTGGTTTTTTATTTTTATCTTTTAAAAAAAATTTTTTTATCCACGAAATTTGGTGAAAACTTACCTTTTTATGTCCTAAACACACTGTAATTTTTTTGATTTAAAATATTTATTTTTTAACCTTATTTTGACTTAATATCGAAAAAACACCCTAATTTTCATTCGAAAATTCTCACGTCAAAATATCTGCTTTTTTAAAAAAGTCGGTGGGCTTTTTGTTCGTTGAAATCTCTACTTTCAGATGGTGTTAAAAAATATATACATTACTATGGTAAATGTTCTCAAAAAAATACAAAGAAACGAAAAAAACTCGAATCCGAATTTTTTTTTTAGATCAATATGTACAATTTTGAGCTATTTATTAAAATTTATACTTTAATTACTCGAAAAACGTAAGATTCCATGTTACATTGATAAAAAAAGAGTATAAATTTTAATAAATAGCTGAAAAGTGTACATATTGATCTAAAAAAAAATTTCTGATTCGAGTTTTTTCATTTCTTTGCATTTTTTTGAGAACATTTACCATAGTAATGTATATATTTTTTAACACCATCAGAAAGTAGAGATTTCAACGAACAAAAAGCCCTCCGACTTTTTTAAAAAAGCAGATATTTTGACGTGAGAATTTTCGATTGAAAATTAGGGTGTTTTTTCGATATTAAGTCAAAATAAGGTTAAAAAATAAATATTTTAAATCAAAAAAATTACAGTGTGTTTAAGACATAAAAAGGTAAGTTTTCACCAAATTTCGTGAATAAAAAAAAATTATTGTAAAAGATAAAAATAAAAAACCAAAAACTTGGTTATTTGAAATTTTCACATTAATTTTGAGGTTATGTGAAAAAAGTGCGAATACAAAAGTTGTAAATCTTTTTATTACCTACAACTTTGCCATTTAATATTTTTCCATAGGACTTGTAGCCGGAAATCGAGGTAAATCGTTTTCTACCCTTAAACCCCCCCCCCCCCCCCCCCTTCCCGACCTCGGATCGCCCGTAATTTATTTTTCCTTTCATTTTTGTTCTATTCTCTTCCTTTTCCAATGGGTTTCATCCTACTATTATTTTTTTTGGTTTCAAAAATTATCGACCCTGGTCTAATGGTCCAGTTTCACATTACATTTCTTTTTTTTTATCAAAGACTTTCTTTAATAAACTTTTTTTTTATTATTAACCAATTTTAAAAAGTTTATTACAGACAATATAACACTAAATATACAGTATATAAATTCACAAATAATAAAAACCATGGTTAGTAACTACCATCGAAATTATTAAAAAAAAAATATTAATATAACATATACGTTAAAGATTTAAAAAATGTCCATAATTTTGACATTTCTTTAATTTTTTTCGGAAAACTTTTGTAAATTATTATTCCTTTATATAATATTATATTATTACCCTTTACCATCGGTGTTTGAATATGATGATTTTGTCTCGTGATGTGAAGAATGTTGGTCGAAGGAAATATTATATTTGATTGTTTTTCTTTAATAATAATAGAGTGTATTAGAATGCATAGTTTTAATTTATAAAGCTTTTCTAAATTTAAATATCCATTTGGTTCATACAAATTTATAGTTGGTTCTGAAAAACGCAGTTTATGTATGCATTTATTTATTTTGTTTTGTAGTTTTTTTAATGGCTGAATTGTAGTTAAATTCGCTGATCGCCAGATTGAAATCATATACCGTAATTTTGAATAGAAACCAAAGAATAATATATATTTTTAAAATATTTTAACAATATATAATTTTAGCTTTAAATAAAATGCCAATTATTGGTTAGATGTAACTTCTTAAATATTCAATATGTTTTTTCCAACTTAAATTTTCATCAAAATATAAACCTAAAAATTTAATTGTATTAGTATATTTAATTAAATGATTATTGAAAGACAGTGAAGAAAATATTATTATTTTTTAATTTTGATTTACTTATAAACATAAAAGATCATTTATTAAAATGTTATGATAATTTATTAATTTCAAGCCATTTACATATTAAATTTAGGTCGTGGTTACTGTTATTATGAATTTGAGCATAGTCTTCATGAAAATATACAATAGTAGTATCATCGGCAAACAATTTTATTGTACCTTTTAAATTTAATTGTGCTATAGAATTAATGTAGATTTTTAAAAAAATAGGTCCTAAGGTTGATCCTTGCGGAACACCACAAGTTATGTTTTTTTGTGAACTTTTAACATTTTCAATTTGAACAAACAAAGTTAGCTAAGTAAATATTTTTACTTTGCTTTGCCGTTTAAAAAAAGCAAACGGAAATTACCTATTTATTACCTGGTATTATTCCTTTCAACAATGTGAAGGGATCGTCCAAAATACTCCTTGCGTTCTCAAAGGGTTTTGCCGTACCGTTGTGGTTGTTAGTGATCGCGCCTGATAATTCTTCTAGTTGCTTGCACTGATCCATCAACGTTAACATTTCTGGTAGTGTGATTCCTACTGGTCGAGCTGTATCTTCAAGTTCGCCGAGGACTTTTGTGTATTGCTCTGGTTTACTAGAAAGAAATTTATATTTAAGTTCAACAGGCCCTACACAAACTAATAATTATGCACCAAATAAACCTTAGTAGAAACCCTTCCTGATGGCATCTACAAAAACTTTGTTAAGTGCCAGTGCCACCAGCATTAGGTTTGAGCTTGTGCTTATAACACCCCATAACAATCGTCCAATGGCCATAATTATTTTTTAACTTTTAAAATGTCTATTCCAAACTAACTTTTACAGTTAATTACATGGAAAGTGACAACATAATAATATAGAAAATAATAACCATTAAAAAAAAATAACAAAAAAAATTGAAGTTAATCCAATTTAATTCATTAATAAAATCAATTAAAAAAAAATTGTATACTTAAATAATTAAATTTAGTAAATATCTCCTTAATTGTTTTTTAAGAGTTGCCAATTTTTTAATTTTTCTGATATTTTTTGGAAGATTGTTATATTTTATTATTCCGTCATATAAAAGCGATTTTTTCCGAAATTAATTTTTACTGGTTAGTATAGTTTGATCATTTATACGTCTGGTGTTATGATCATGTAATGTCTTATTCTCCTGAAGTGTTATGTTTGATTTTTTTTCTTCTAAAATAATAGAGTGAATTAGAATACAAACTTTTAATTTATAAATGTTTTGAACGTGTAAATACCCTTTCGATCTATATAGATTAACAGTTGGTTCTAAATGTGGTAATTTGTGTATACATTTAATAACTTTATTTTGCAATTTTTGTAATGGTTTTAAGTTTGATAAACAATACAAGCAGATCCCCATGCAGAAGCTAAGTTTTGTAATTTTGAATATATTAATGAAAAATATATATTTTTTAAGTATTTCAAAGGAATGAAATATCTAGCTCTGTACAAAACAGATAACAAAGGAGATATCGAGTTGATAATATACTTTTAATTGCCTATCGTGAATTAAATGACATTGACAGAAATGATTTTGTCACAATCAGACTGGCCCAGATAGCTACATTCTTATTTTACTAATCGGGCAACTTTCATTGTGAGTAAATAAAAACGAAAAAAAATTTTAAAATCGAATAACTGAAAAATACGCAAAAATTTAATAAACATTGCTTGTAATTGCATGTAGATCTCGAAAATGAAAGAATAAATGGGATGTTTTATTTAAAATAAAAAAGTTGATGGTACTTGGTCAGGAGAAACTTAAACACCCTGTAGACGTGAAAATAATATACTTTAAAAATAAATTCAAAACCCTTCTGTATTTAATTTTTGTCCATGGATTTTACAGATTCTGAGATCGCGCATAGTGGGTCATCTTACGTGAACCGCCCTGTACATACGTTGCCAACTACCGTATAAACACATGACACTTCGACATTAAAAAAAATACATACATACCCATATCCGACACGCGATCGTAAAACACGGTTGATAATTATTATCAACTACTAATTAATAGTAGGTAATGTAGATATAATAATATTATTTTAAAATGTATTCATTAAACAAGGTAGTTCGCCTGGCGCAACGTAGTAAATCCCATGTAAAACTTAAGGTGTTCAAATATTGGCTCGCTTGATAGACTAACGAGTGTATTAAAGTTTTTTTTTAAAGTATTCCAATCAGCCAAATTTACTTGCAAAGGTTAATAATTTTCGAGCAGTCTATCCAAAGTTATTTAACAAATATTAATTTTTGTCACTACGTCTAGTAACATTTATCATTATCGTAATTATTTTACGTAGAGTTTTTTCCAAATTACTTTTAATTCTTATTAGAAAATGATAACACGAGAGCCTTCAAAAAAGTCTAATAAAATTTTGATGTAAAATTAATAGGTAGGCCAATATTTGAAATTAGCGATATATACAGACTGCCCGCGGATAGGGTTTACAATAGCACAAATATGGATGAAAAATTTTATTTTTCGGGAAAAACTCATTTTTGATAAAAGGTTTTGCTTGTAAAAAAATGTAATGCACGAAGAGAAAATTTTGATTTTTATACAGGGTTCGCAAAAACTTCAAAAACATGATTTTTCTCCAAGAGTAAACTACCTTTATTTTTCATTTTTGTCCAAAATGCCAATTAAAAAACTTATTTAGAATAACGTTTGTAATTTAAATCCGAGATTTAAAATAAATCTTCGATTTTTTTAGTTTTTTTAATTTTTAGATGTAAAAGAATTTTTTTTTGGTTAGCAGCATTGGCGTTCGAAATACATACATTATCAATGACAGAAGGGTATCAAAAAGTTTCAAAAACTGATTTTGGATGTTACCAGAAATATGTATTTTTAATTTCACAAAGGAAATGACTGCTGTTAACGAATGTGGTCAAAACTTCTTCGAATTTCTTCAATGGAAATTGTTTGAACAGCTTTAATAATTCGCTGTTTTAGAATCTGTACGTCGTTCTCAATTAGACGGGAGTACACTAATTGTTTGAGGCGCCCCAAAGATAGGCATCTGAAATAGTTAAATCGGGACTTCTTGGGGGCCACAGAACCGGACCATTCCGACCAATCCATCTGTGGCCAAATGTATTATTAAGCTATTCCGTCACTTCAATTACGATGAATTGAATAAATTTATGAAAATTCCTGTGTTCACTTACAATTTTGTTTCCGACCCAAAGACAAAAATCCAAACGTTTGGCTTCGTCTCCTTTTTCCAACGTTTGATTAAAAGTTGGCTTAAATGGGAATAATTTGTTTGCATTTAAAATATACTAAATATGAGTTTTTTACTACATCAAGTTCATGCGCTCGGTTTCTTAATGAAAGGGTAGGATTGTCAGCAACAGACTGCAATACGATTAGGGAAGCTGCGTCATTCTGATCATAGTTTTTTTTTAATTGGAAACAACCAGTTCGCTGAAATTTTCTTAATAATTTATGAAGTCCCATCTTTGAGACGTAAACGTATCTTTGATTAAATGTCTCTATCACAAAGTTGTAAGAACTTTCCCCGCACCGTAACATTGAACTAAATAAACCCTTTGTTCTAAGGTCAACATTTTCAAAACACTTCAAATTTGCCCCATACGTAAAGCAAAGTAATAAAAAGGTAAAAAAAATTCCTTGTTTTTACAAAAGATCGTAGGAATGTATTTAAAATTTTAAAATAAGATACAGGACCACCCATTATGAAAATAGAGTCTAATAAAATTTTATATTAATATTTTTATTGAGCAGCAAAATTTCCATTTACCTCTAAAAATTAAAAAAAAAAAAAAAAATTGAAGATTTATTTTAAATCTGGATTTTAATTACAAACGTTATTCTAAATAAGTTTTCTAATTGGCATTTTGGTAAAAAATGAAAAATAAAGTTAGTTGGAGAAGAATCATGTTTTTGAGGTTTTTGCGAACTCTGTATAAAAAAATCAAAATTTTCTCTTAGTGAATTGCATTTATTTTACTAGCAAAACTTTTTATCAGGAAGAAATTTTTCATTCATTTGTGCTATTGTAAACCCTGTCCGCGGACAGTCTGTATACAAAGGGATTTCCCACCCGGTATATGGGTGGGTAATTCTATTTTTCCGCTGACCAGTGACAAGAAACCCTGACAAGAATTTTAGGAACTTCTTATTTTTATATATCGGCCTTCCCCGAACCGAAATTTTGGGTGCGCCACTGCCGCTCGGTCGGGCTTCTGGCAAGTTCAGAGCCTTAATTAGCCAACAAACTATTCAATTTTAAATTATTTTTTACGTAATAACACTAATAACCTAATTAAAATCGTTTCAGAATCGGAAAGGAAAAAACCACAATGATAAACATTTCCTAAGACCTACTCTATACTGAATACTAGGTACTAAATTTTTTTTTAGTTTTATAATAAATTCGGAATTTTTCGGGTGCTATTAAGAATTACCCCGGAATTACCCAATGAATAATCAATTTAAAAAAAATAGTATAAATAATTTAATTTAGTAAATATCTCTTTAATTGTTTTTTAAAAGTTGCCAATTTTTTAATTATTCTGATATTTTTTGGAAGATTGTTATATTTTATTATTCCGTCATATAAAAGCGATTTTTTTTCCGAAATTACTTTTTACTGGTAAGGATAGTAGTTTGATAATTTATACAACGTTATGATCATGTAATGTTCTATTCTCCTGAAGTGTTATGTTTGATTTTTTTTCGTTTAAAATAATAGAGTGAATTAGAATACAAATTTTTAATTTATAAATGTTTGAACGTGCAAATACCCTTTCGGTCTATAGATTAACAGTTGGTTCTAAATGTGGTAATTTGTGTATACATTTAATAACTTTATTTTGCAATTTTTGTAATGGTTTTGAGTTTGATAAACAAGCAGATCCCCATGCAGAAGCTAAGTATTGTAATTTTGAATATATTAATGAAAAATATATATTTTTTAAGTATTTCGAAGGAATGAAATATCTAGCTCTGTACAAAACAGATACCAAAGGAGATATCAAGTTGATAATATACTGAATATGGCATTTCCAATTTATTTTCGTCTAAAACTAATCCTAAAAATTTCGTCGTTTTTGAATATTGAATATTTTCATTATTAAATGTTAAGGGCAATGATGGAATTTATTTCATTTTTAGTTATAAACATAAAAGAATATTTTAATATAATAGCTTTATATTGCCCTTTAAGTTCAATTTGGAAACGGAATTAATGTAAATTAACAATAATTACGGACCTAATTAATATTGATCCTTGTGGAACTCCACATATTATTTCTTTTTCCGAACTTTTTCTTCAAACAATTTCATTGTTCGGTTGTTCGGTAGATCGATGCGTTATCATGGTGGAAGGAGGTGTCATGAATTCGGTCGCAGATCTTCGCGGCTCCTAATAATTTGTGGAAAAGATCTTTATATAATCACGTTTCGTTGTCAGTTATGTATATTATTGTTAACACAACTGGATGTGCTCTATTGTACCGGGTGGTCAAATAAGCGAGGACGTCGGCTTTATCTCGGAAACCATTAATCGTACAACTATCGGAAAGATTTTTTATGAGTAAAGTGGTCAAGAGAAATTGCTGGAAATTACTTTTAAGTTCCTCATTCCGCCGCAAGGGGGCACAATTAAAAATGTTTTTTTTTTAATTCTAAATTTCTCCGAAAATTCCCATATTAAGGTATAACTCTGATTACATCATTGGAAAGCTTAGACAATTCTGCATCATTTTGATTTAAGGCTCATTGGCGTACCGACCTTGATAAGAGTGGGAGAAGCTATTGAAAGTGTAAACATTAAAATCGCTGTAACTTCTAAACGACTTATCCGATTTTACTAAATTTAAGCTTGTTTGGAAGAGGAAAATAAATATCTTCAATTGCTGTATCCAACAGTACACGATAGTGTTTAATAAAATTGCTAGAGGGCGCAATTTGTAATAATAACAGTTTTTTCGATTTTATCCCGAAACTTCAAATCATACGGTATAACTATGACATCATAATCTAAAAGTAGATGAAATTTGCAAGAAAAGATGTGAAGACCGCAGTTCGATATCTTTGTTCGTTTCAGAGTTTATGCCAAAACAATTTTTAATACAAATTGCGCCCTCTAGCAATTTTATTAGAAACTATCGTGTACCAATAGATACGACAATTGAAGGTACTTCCAAACAATCTTAAATTTAGTAAAATCGGATTAGTCGTTCAGAAGTTACACTTTACAGCGATTTTAATGTTTACACTTTCAATAGCTTCTCCCACTCTTATCAAGGTCGGTACGCCAATGAGCCTTAAATCAAAATGATGCAGAATTGTCTAAGCTTTCCAATGATGTAATCAGAGTGATACCTTAATATGGGAATTTTCGGAGAAATTTAGAATTAAAAAAAAAACAATTTTTAATTGTGCCCTCTTGCGGCGGAATGAGGAACTTAAAAGTAATTTCCAGCAATTTCTCTTGACCACTTTACTGCTAAAAAAACCTTTCCGAAAGTTGTACGATTATTGGTTTCCGAGATAAAGCCGACGTCTTCGCTTATTTGACCACCCGGTACATGCTATTGTATCAGCTTTTTATATAAATACCGCCCACTTACTCAAGAAGCGCTCGGACCGGTCAAATTATTTTTTTTTGAAATGCATTTAAAAAAAAAAGATATGCAGGGTGGACCGTAAAAATACTACGTGTATTAAGGAGGTGGATAGGTAGTCGGGGGGCTCACAGATTGCCCGATCTTAACCCAGTGGACTTTTTTGTAGGGCTACATCAAAAATTTAGTTTATAAATCTAAACCCAAGTCGACAGATACGCTTAAGGAGTCCATTCGATGAGTAGTACTAGAAATTTTTTCACAAGTAGTACACAATGTACAACCGGAATTATTAGATCGAATATCGATTGATCTATTGTAGAACAGTTGGTGGAGGACATTTTCAACATCTTATAAAATAGTTTCTGTTCATAATTTGTCGTTTGTCTATTTTTATTTAAGGTGGGAGTATCAACATGCTTGCCAACCTATAACCTATTTCGCGTAGATTTATTTATGTTTTCTAGCTTTTACACAAAATTTAAATAAAATCAGTGTCAACTGCATATTCTATAGGTAATAATTGACATAATAAATAAATATCAAGGAATTTCATAACTTATTTTAGGAGAATTGTATAGCGAAAAATATCGGGTAAGATTTTTTTAAACATTATTATGTCATTGTTCTTTCACTATACAATTCTCCCAAAATAAATTTGAAAAAATAACGCGAAATAGGTTATAGGTTGGTAATGGATTAAATGACGTTGAGAATGCCACCTTAAAAGTTGATATTTCGTAAACGGTTGAAGAGATGTTTATGAAAAATGTCTAGAATTGATTGTAGAATGTAAAAATATACAGTATATATGTGTCATTTCATTAAATATATATAATTAATAAAAATAATATGGTATAATATATTTTTTCTAAAAAATACATTTGGAAAAAATTAATTAGGCCCTATTGAGTGGATGGTATTCTACAAACGGGTTATCCGTTTCTTTTTTATAATAACGCCTGTAAGTATCGACGCATTTTTTGATGTAAGTACAACTATCTTTAAACTTTTTTGGCAGTGTGGTTCGTACGGAATTTGAAGTGACAATTCTTAACCTTATAAGAATGTACGCCACTGTTTGTTTTTTAAATAATTATTTTTTAACACAACTGGTCTCTTGATTTTCTTTTGTCCGATGCACGGTTCTCGCATAAAAACCGTTTTTCTGCGTGACCAATCCGAATTGCTAAAATCTAACGTTAATGGGTAGATAAGAAAGTAGTTCTTTTATTATTTTTTTGAAACGCCTGTTGGTGCATAGAATGTTTATACCAAATTTCACAAAAATATTTAGGGTAGTGCCAAAGTTATTATACATTTTTTCAAACTTTTCGCGCCTTTGTAGTTTATAAGTTAACAACACCTTATTTATACAGAAGTTCCCAACGGTGTAGACACTGTGTATAGGCACAGACCACGCTATAGCTTTTCCAACTTTATGGGAATTGTAACTAAATACAAAAATAATATGTAATAATAGAATAGCAGCTTGTACACATGCATTTTAATTTATTCATAATTTTCATTGACAGTATGTACTTTCAAAAGTGTCGCAATATTCCGTATCTTTTAATTGCCTTTTAGTTGTATGCTAATGAAAATAATTGGATACAGGGTCATTTCTGTCTGATCGTAGAAAAAAAATGACACTGCAATATCTAGATATAATTAATGAAACAATAATTATTATTGTTACACCTTATGTATTTATTTATAAGTAACAATAATAAACAAGAATTTGTTTAAATTATTTTAAATACAACTGCATAGTAGATATTATGTTAATAAAAAAAGATGCATTGAACTCTTCACACGTGAATAAAGTATGTTAATGTGAGAATCCGTTCAAGATTTCATCATTATAAGGCTGACCCACCCAACCCATGGAAATGATAAATAATTACGTATCTATACAGTGTGACCAGTTAAGTCCGCATCATATGGGATTTTTTTTATTAATAACTTTATTCGAAATTTGATTTTGGCATCAAGTTCTGCTTCGATCGAGATGAAAATTCAGCAAAAAAATAGTAGTCACTTGATTCGCATTATCTGTCAAATTTTAATTTTTTTCAAAAAATTTCTGAAAATATCGAAAAAAGTAATTAAAAAAAGTTTTTTTTAATGCTGTTTCTAGCCCACATGCAAAATTTCAGCTGCATAAGATAATTTTGATTTTTTACCCAGCACTGCAATTTATTTTTCACATAATGAACACTTTACTGATGACACTGAGTTATTTTTTTGTCTTAATATTAAGGTGTATACTTTCAGACACAAACTACGTTTTCAAAAATACTTATTTTATGAAGTTACCTTATACAGGGTCAAAAACAAATAAACTTTGCATCTCATGCGACCAAATTTTAATAGCCCAATTTTGATTTTATAGAAAAACACACATTTAATATAGCGCTACTTTAAAGAAAATGTATCTAAAATAAAGCCTTGTCAAAACTAAGAAGTTTTATGTAGGTTGCGTTGAGTCTTATTTTGCAAAAGTGGCGCAATTTACAAAATATGGGTAAAAAATCAAAATTATCTTATGCAGCTGAAATTTTGCATGTGGGCTAGAAACTGCGTTGAAAAAAACTTTCTAATAACTTTTTTCGATGTTTTCAGAAATAACCCCACTTTTAAATTATTTTTTGGAAAAAATTTAAATTTGACTGATAATGCGAGTTGAGTGACTATAGGTAGGTACATTTTTTTTGCTTAATTTTCATCTCGATCAAAGCAGAACTTGATGTCAAAGTCAAATTTTGAATAAAGCTATTAATAAAAAAAATCCCATATGAGGCGGACTTTACTGGTGACACTGTATAAAACACACAATACAAAATACAAGCGCAACTAAGAAAAGTTATTTCCTAACAAAGGATTAAACCTTACATTTTTTTAAATTTATTTTTCGACAACTACGACCTTATTAAATTAGACCGAAAGAAATTGTTCCTTAAGTGTAGGTATACACAAAAGACAGTTTTTCCACATGCATAAGCATCTTTTCGTTTTACAAATGCAGGGTGTTATGGACAGTGTCGGACTGGCCTACCGGACAAATTCCCTGTGGGCACCCTGTAAACCCGACGAATTTTCTTACCGCATCACTGATGTGCAAACAAAATTTCAAACCCCGTGTAGTGAACCCATGCAGGGTAAAACTTAACTGTTTTTACCTTGACCATTAACAATAGTAATAGCATTACTAAAGCAGTCGGTGTTGGTGAAAGGATAATTATTATTTTAACTAGATAAGAACATATTTAAAGCGTTAAGAGAGAAACCAGTCTTTATTGATTTACGGTAGACGGGAAAAGTAAAGTTTGAAGAAAACTTTCTACACATATTTAATCATTCATTGGACAAATTGAAGTGATTTGTATCCAATTACGTTTAAAAGTATAGGGAAAATTAAATACGCGTTCACACGCTATAATCTTGCAGCAGCTTTGGGATGTCCAAAATATGTTAGAATTATTACAAAACATAAAAAGTTTTTTTTGGATAAAGCATTCCAAATTTATTTATTTATAAGTACCTATTAACAGCACTAGTGCCAATTACAGATACATCTTACAGCTAGTAAATATAACAAAAAAAAATTACCCAAAAAAAAACAAAAATAAAACATAAGGAAAGCCTTTAAGGCGAACAGGAATCAAAACCCCCAAAAGTGGGTACTCAACTGAGCATCACAATATTACGTCCGTTAATTGGTCCTCAGTTTTCTCTCGACCAAATCCTTGATCTGACCAAGACTAGTTGTATCTACATCAATATCTGATGCATACAGATTAAAAAAGTGGCACATTTTGTAAATTGGAGAATTTTTGTAAAGGTTTGTTCGAGGATAGGTCAGATAAAAAATATTTGAGGCTCGCGAGTTGACTCTATTGACAGCGAATGGTAGTTTACCAAGAATACCGGGGCAGTCAATTTCACCTTTCAAAATTCTAAACAAAGTGCATAGTAAAATTTTGATTCTTTTATTCAATAAAGGCCTGCCCAAAAGGTATTCGTTATCGCACCCTTTCTGATGATATATACCGTATTTCCTATAATACATACATTTAACAAACTTTTTCTGCACTGTTTCAATGAGTGTAGCCCACACGTTATACGGGGGAGACCAAATTCCGTACTCCAAAACAGGCAACACTAGGCTATCAAAAAGATGCCATCAATGCTAAAATCTTTGGTGTTCCTAACGATAAAACCTGGCACAGAAGAATGATAGGTATGCGCTTGTCGTTATTCTGGTGAAAAAAAAAAGTTTTAGATCGAATGGGCTTTTTCACTATCATCGAATTTAATGCATGGGCGTCCTAAATTAGAACCTATTGAAAATATATTCCAATAATCAAAATCGTCCTAGAGTGTCACAAACCTTTCCTAGAAACAATTAAAAATTCGCCGCGAAAGCAGAAAGGTTGAAATGATGAGATCAGATACATATTATCCGAGTAATTCCTTTATTTGCCACTTTTGCTTCGATAACTGAAATTGACAAGAGCAGGCGACTAGACGAGAAATATTGTTCAGGTTGATGCAGGCTGGTCGACCTTCGGTCCGAATCTCTGCAGCTGGTCGATTTATTATGACGTAGGTTGCTGCTTTCGCTGAAGTTATAAGGACAGCTATGTACTGTCAAAAACAAGGCCGGTATTGACGACAAAGTTAGGTTGGTCACTTTTATGAAAACCTTCGAAAAGGTAAGGGGTATATATGGTTTCACTTTCACCTTGCTGTCCGTTAGTATTTTATCATTTTTTTTTAAAAGCATTCTTGTAAATTCTGGAGTTATTTCATTCCATGCTATCTATTTTCTGCAAGAGGTCTGTCTAAAATCATGCTCAATAAGGATTGAGGTCTGAGGTCTGAACTTTGAACTCGTGTGAAATTTTTACGTTTTAACTGAATACCTAATAATTATTTTAACGATTTCTTTTAACCAGAAGTGATAAATTTGTATTCATCAGGCATACTTTATTAAACAAAAGTAATGTATTATAAGGATTGATGCCTGTTGAATAAAAATGTTCATTTCCTTCTTATACGGTGTCGATAAAATAATAATAATTATTATACAACGCTGTATAGTTTCGTTTAAGTTATAATGACACAGATGTACAGCAGCTATAGTGTCACCAGTAAAGTCCGCATCTTATGGGATTTTTTTTTTATTAATAGCTTTATTCAAAATTTGACTTTGGCATCAAGTTCTGCTTCGATCGAGATGAAAATTAAGCAAAAAATAGTAGTCATGTGATTCGCATTATCTGTCAAATTTTATTTTTTTCCAAAAAATAATTCAAAAGTTGGGTTATTTCTGAAAATATCGAACAAAGTTATGAGAAAAAGTTTTTTAAAATGCAGTTTCTAGCACATGCAAAATTTTAGCTGCATAAGATAATTTTGATTTTTTACCCATATTTTGTAAATTGCACCACTTTTGCAAAATAAGACTCAATGCAACCTACATAAAACTTCTTAGTTTTGACAATGCTATATTTCAGATACATTTTCTTTAAAGTAAGTGTTTTTCTACAAAATCAAAATTGGGCTATTAAAATTTGTGCGCATGTGATGCAAAGTTTATTTGTTTTTGACCCTGTATAA
Source organism: Polydrusus pterygomalis (assembly GCA_963969555.1). NCBI lineage: Eukaryota > Metazoa > Arthropoda > Insecta > Coleoptera > Curculionidae > Polydrusus > Polydrusus pterygomalis. The sequence continues at coordinate 40,113,131 of OZ018381.1, read as the reverse complement.
GGTAACTTCATAAAATAAGTATTTTTGAAAACTTAGTTTGTGCCTGAAAGTAAAAAAATAAAAAATAAAGTAAAGGGGTTTTAAATTAAATCGTTAAAAATAGATAAACTTTACGTTAGGTTAAACTAAAATTTATTTTCCACTTAATGAACACTTACTGATGACACTGTATTTTTTTTTGTCTTAATATTAAGGTGTATTACTTTCAGACACAAACTACGTTATCATAAATACTTATTTTATGAAGTTACCTTATACAGGGTCAAAAACAAATAAACTTTGCATCACATGCGACCAAATTTTAATAGCCCAATTTTGATTTTGTAGAAAAACACACATTTAATATGGCGCTACTTTAAAGAAAATGTATCTGAAATAAAGCCTTGTCAAAACTGAGAAGTTTTATGTAGGTTGCGTTGAGTCTTATTTTGCAAATGTGGTGCAATGTACTAAATATTGGTAAAAAATGAAAATTATCTTATGCAGCTGAAATTTTGCATGTTGGCTAGAAACTGCGTTTAAAAAACTTTCTAATAACTTTTTTCGATATTTTCAGAAATAACCCCACTTTTAAATTATAGCCAAAGTCAAATTTTGAATAAAGCTATTAATAAAAAAAAATCCCATATGATGCGGACTCTACTGGTGACACTCTATGGATATTAAGGATCCATCATCGTTGTTGGCTATTTTTTACTCGGGCCTTGCATTTATAACGCGTAAACTCAAAAAGAGCTGTCAAATAAGAGTTCATATTTATTTATTTGGAGAATCTGAAGTAATATTTGTGGATGCAACTTTTCTGCTTTTAATGAACGAAAAGATAAATATTTGGAAAATAGTTCAGCTGCTAGTTAAGTATCTTTGGGAAACCCGACATTAGATATTTATACTGACCCTACAATACTAAGTTTTCTGATTTTTACGTTTCTTATTTTGGTTTTACTATATTATGCTTTTGTGACTAGCTACTTCCCTAGCAAATAAATACGAATTAAATCAAAACAAATTACTTACAAAACTTCAATTAGCTCGCAGTTTAACAGCAACTTCTTTGGTCCCAATTCAACAATAGCCACGGTTTGATCGTGGAAATACACCATCCTTATCGAATTATCAAATTGCCTTCCACTGTAATGTTTCAAGTTTTGACTTGAGTCCCCTCTGTCCGGTCCAAAATGCCGCCTAAATCCAAATCTCCCCAAAGAGGGCTTACACTGGACTTGCCAAACGCATAAAATCAAAAATAATGCAAACATAACCACATGTTGAAAACCGTTTGGCAAAGTCATTTTTTGAAGTTGTCACCGGAAGTACTCGTCACCTTTTCAAAAGTTGTCACATAATATTATTAGGCAGGGTGTACCAGAATACGCGTAAGGTTCCCGCGCCGAGGTAGTACGTGGGTACCACACGGTAGTCTTCGCGTGAAGTGAATGAAATCTTTTGTCTGGTGGTGATATGCGACGGGTTTTTTGAAAGTGCAGCGTGTGTTGTGGTTGCGGATACCAACGTGTGGGTACTACCATAGTACGGTAAACTTAAGACTTAAATAAGGGAATTTTTAATGGGGTTTTCATCTGAATAACGCCGATGACTGATGATGTGGAAAACTCGGTGTACGTTCCTAAAAATTATACGCGATTTCTGATAATTATCAAGGTTCTACATTAATAAGATTGAGTGCGTTTCATGGACTAACTATACACTTGGAAAATATGCTTATTAATATATATTCACCGAGTCAAGACAGAATTTTTTTATACCATCATTAAGTACCGTAAAATGGGGTGAATAGGATCAGCGGGGTAAATAGGATTGAAAGTTACCTTCAAATTTCAAAAATCTGTAATAATTGTAATTTTAAAGTGTAGGTCATTTCAATGTACAGATTTTAAGTAACGGTTGTTAAAAGTAATTTTTATGACATTAAACTTAAAATAACTTGGCCACATCGCAGGCTGAATACCATGACCTAAAACGTCAAATTTAGCGGTTAAACTGTTGTCATATTATCTTTGCTTTTGTCTTACAAACTTCATATCTCTATACAACTCTAGCTGCAGCACTTATAAAATTTAGGTAATATTATTTTTAGTACTCTTTTAAATTACTTAAGATAAATTTGTGTGCAGAATTCTATACACCCCGCGGTTGTTTAAATGCGATACAGTCAATAAATCAATCAATGATCCTATTGACACCGCCTGTGGGGGTGAATAGGATTTGTGCACAAAAAAATAAATATATACAACAGGGTACACCCTGTATAAAAACTTTCGGCCTATACGGAGATTTTTTAGTATTTTTTTGTAACTATTGTTTTAAATAAGATCACTTTTAACTATTATTTTTTATTAACGTTTGTTTGAAGTACCTACTTGCGACGATATTCTTGATCTATACTGTTTTTAGAAAAAAAATTATAAGGCTTCTTTTAAAACCCAACCAGTGGCCGAATGTACCCCCTTGAGCGTGCAGTTTCGGCCATCAAATATATTATTACTAAAATTATTTTTAACAATAGAATTTACAATAAAACAAAGCAACTCTATAAGAAGCTTTATTCACAAGTATTTACTGTACAATTAGAGTACCAAAATTGTAAGGAAAGTTAAAAAATGAAGCAGTTCGGGATGTTCATGATTTTGATGGTTGGTAAAATTTTGAAATTATGTCATTAATTTCGACATCTGCCAAATCATCAATAGATGGATAGTAAATGTACCTAGTGGATAGGCCACGTCGTCTAAGAAATTTGACTCTGGCAATACCAGAATTGACAGCCATAATTTGTCCGATAGTGAATCATTGCATGTTTAGCCACTGATGGCCCAATGTAACCCCTACTATGGTGGATGAATGTACCCCCAATGTATGTTTTAGATAGAAACTTGGCTACATCTGAAATTTTTTAAGGTTAGATTTCACTTTCATTTCTACTTAAAACACAGTATTAGGCACTCCCAATACTAATTAAGTTAAGCTTATTATTATAAACCAATTATATATTTATAAAGTAGGTTAATAAAATATAATAATATTTACCTTAGATTGGCTTTTTTAGACAAATCTTATCTTACTGATCAAAATTGGAGCTAAGTCTTCAAAACTTGCAGGTAAGATAGATAACGGACAAACAACATGTACATAAATTTTCCGCGCGAAATTTGAATAGGTCTTGAAATATTAGACGTGGCTGAATGTGCTCTCATGCCGAATGTGTCCCCCCCTCCCCTACTTTATTCTTGTACAAATTTTATATTTTTTGGCCTACCCTGTACGCCGTTTGACTTGCAACCATTCCAAGTGCACCTAATATGATTATCGAACATGTACCAACTTTTATAAAGAATAAAATTTTCTGAGAAATCGGTAATAAAAAAAATTCCCATATGTTGCACACTTAAACAACCACACGGTATATAGGGAATCGTGTCCTAATTGGAGAGGAAATTATGAATTTAAAAAACTAAAGCTATTCATAAACATTATATACAGGGTGTTCCATAACTGAGGGGCCATACAGCAACAGAGGACTTGAAAATAGGTCATTGAATTATCTGCTATGATAAAATATTCACGGTTAATATCCAATAAATTACGTGTCGTCAAGGGAGATGTTTATTTCAGTGGAGTAACAAAAACTGCCCCCCCGCAAACGTTTTTAGGAGCCCCATCTCTATAACGAATGGAAAATGATAATTCTTATTTTCATTACTATTAGGTTATCAGGTTTATGAATTTTCGAATTCGTTAATCGTGTAATAATTTAATTAGGCTTAAACCCACATTATGTGTTAAGTACCTACTAGTAAAACAGTAAACAATTCGAATTTATTTCATAATCCTAGATAGACTGGTAGACATAACATAGGTAGTTATTTAAGTCATTATACCTACGTAATATTCCAGCAAACTTGATGCAAAATCAAAATTTTAAAACACCACTTATAATGTTGCTTACCATGTATGTTAGTAACGGGGGTAGCAGTAATCGAGCCTCATACAATTCAAAAGACAGAAAACAGTAAAACACATGAACACTCAACAAGTCTGCACAAACATGCATGTCACTTTAATACTATACAAGGTATTATACAAAACGACCAGATCGTCGAGTTTTTGTTTGCAAAATCGTTTATAATTTCGTCGATATTTAATGTTTTGATAAACTCGTGTTCGATACTGAAGGATAAATCCGAAAGGCGTTGTTGTCCCATATTTACGTAAATAGGTCTTTACTATTTTAAGTTTGGAAAAAGATCGTTCCGCTGACGCCACACTAACTGTTATAGTTAGAAATAACGTTACTGTACTAGGTACAAATGTACCTTCCCTTTCTAAAATGGAAAATTTGAAGAAACAAACTGATTTTTTATTAATAAATTAGCCGCAAGTTCATACACTGTTTTTAATTTTGAAATATTATCGCCAAATCCCCTTCTGAGGCTTAACATTTGACTAGGAAAGTCAATGGACAAGTCTTTATGCATGATATATCGTTTGTAAATTCCGCGCTTTTAAGTATAATTTTTCTTCAGAAGAATTACATCCTTGATAGTGATAGGTATTTTTAGTGCAAACTTTCTGCTGATATACAGGGTGGTCCTTAAGTACATCAAGAAAATCTAGGATATGATTCCTGGCATCAATTTAAGTTGAAAAGTTCATATGGACTTATGCCCTAAAATGCTTACCCTCTAAGATACAGGGTGTTAAAATATTTTTAAAAAATAATTGTTTTTTTAAAATTTCGAAACTCCTTGAAGATACGGTATTGAAAATTGATGTCGATTGATTTCGAATTAAACTGCACTTTTTGGTTAAAAAAGGGTTTGCCTACTTCCACCAGTGGCGTGCATGAAGATACCATCAATATTTTTTTTGTGAAAATATGTGATACACGCCACTGTTTTTTTTAAAACTCTGATGCATTTTTATGCATTACTGATATAAGCGGAACAAAAGTTGTCTCTACTATGTTTTTGAAAAAAATTGTAGTTTTAAAGGAAAATGGAAAATATTTTAACACCCTGTATCTTAGAGGGTAAGCATTTTAGGGCATAAGTCCATATGAACTTTTCAACTTAAATTGATGCCAGGAATCATATCCTGGATTTTCTTGATGTACTTAAGGACCACCCTGTATAATGAATGCTAATTTTTAATATTGAGAGTTATTGTCAAATTTAGTCTTGGGCGTTTTTAGGGAGGAGAGTGAGGGTTTTTTTTAGTTAAATGTTCTCAGACCATCAAAATACTTTTGCGGAGCTTTCTTTAACTTTATTGCCTACCGATAGGGAATAAAGTTAACCCCCCACGCTGGCGGTGCATGATATTAATAGTTCTTACTTGCTAATGCGTAGCACCTTTTGAAAGTATACAGATACAGTTTATAAACATATATGCACCTACATATACAGGGTGGTCCTTAAGTACATCAAGAAAATCTAGGATATGATTCCTGGCATCAATTTAAGTTGAAAAGTTCATATGGACTTATGCCCTAAAATGCTTACCCTCTAAGATACAGGGTGTTAAAATATTTTCCATTTTCCTTTAAAACTACCATTTTTTTCAAAAACATAGTAGAGACAACTTTTGTTCCGCTTATATCAGTAATGCATAAAAATGCATCAGAGTTTAAAAAAAAACAGTGGCGTATCACATATTTTCACAAAAAAAATATTGATGGTATCTTCATGCACGCCACTGGTGGAAGTAGGCAAACCCTTTTTTAACCAAAAAGTGCAGTTTAATACGAAATCAATCGACATCAATTTTCAATACCGTATCTTCAAGGAGTTTCGAAATTTTAAAAAAACAATTATTTTTTAAAAATATTTTAACACCCTGTATCTTAGAGGGTAAGCATTTTAGGGCATAAGTCCATATGAACTGTTCAACTTAAATTGATGCCAGGAATCATATCCTAGATTTTCTTGATGTACTTAAGGACCACCCTGTATATTTTCTTCTGTGATACCTACACTGGAGTTTGTTATTCTTTAGTTGTGATCGCTAGGTCAGTTTAAAGTACAAAAAACCCACCATACCCTTTCTCTTAGTTCCACACTGCGCCTCAATCTATGGATATGGATAATCAATTAATAGATTAAAAAATCAGTAAAATAAAATATAAACGCCAAGTTGACTGGACTAAATTTAATGGTATCGGTAAACCTATGTTTCTGGGTCACTCTTAAAAAGAAATGCTGGTCTCAACTATTAGGTATAGTGATTTACTATGAAGAGCGCTTTTCTTCTCGCTCGCTGTAAAGAATGCCAATTGATTATTACTGTCTTACTGTATAAAAACTGGTATTATAATAACGTTTTAAAAGTATTGATTTGATTTATACAGGGTTCCACCAAAGTTCGACTTCTTTTTGGTTCGAATCTATGAAGACATTGGGTAGATCGGTTAATGGAGAAAAAATTTGACATAAGGAATAAACTACAAACTGTATCAAGCTGTCCGGATGGGCTTTTTCACTATAACCGAATTATTCATATTCAGCACTGACATCTTGAATTAGAGCCTATTGGCTATTGGGAAAATACCAGAATAACCAAAGTCTTCCTAGAGTGTCACAAACAATTCCTAGAAACAATTAAAAAGACGCCCCGAAAACATGAAGTTGGATAACATGAGATCAGTCCTACTAATAACGTTAAAAACAACGATACTATTAATTTCTCATCGGGCGGCAGCTAAAATTGTGAAGTGTTTAAAAAATGAAATTACTCCAATTTTATTTCATTTAACTAAATTATCTCTAAAAACGGGTATTTTTGCAGAAAAAATGAAAATTGCTAAAGTAACTGCAGTATTTAAGACTGATCAAAGATATAAATGCAGTAATTATCGCCCATTATCTATTTTACCAATCTTTTCAAAAATATTAGAAAAAATAATAAATAATAAATTTCAGTATGGTTTTCGCAGATCTAAGGATACAGAAATAGCTGTAGGAGATATCATAACAAATATTCAGGTTAATGTCGATAGCAGTAAAAAATGTTGCTTACATAAATATAGTGTAAGGCTTTTGACACCGTAAACCATGATATTTTATTAAGAAAATTATATAGTATTGGGATAAGGGGAAATACACGCAAACTACTTTATTTGTTCAAATTAGGGAAAGAAAAAGTTCGGAAAAATAAATAATATGTGGAGTTCCACAAGGATCAATATTAGGTATTCTTAATTTACATTAATTCAGGTTCCAAATTTTTTTAATAATAATATATCATATCTTTATTCTCAACCAACTTTAAAAAGTTTATTACAGAGCCAAAAGTACTCTTTACCATTGGTGTTTGAATATGATGATTTTGTCTCGTGATGTGAATAATGTTGCTCGAAGGAAATATTATATTCGATTGTTTTTCTTTAATAATAATAGAGTGTATTAAAATGCAGTTTTAATTTATAAAGCTTTTCTAAATTTAAATATCCATTTGGTTCATATACATGTATAGTTTGTTCTAAAAAAGGCAGTTTATGTATGCATTTAATTATTTTGTTTTGTAGTTTTTTTAATGGCTGAATTGTAGTTAAATTGAAAAAATTAAATTAAACTTAAAGGGCAATATAAAGCTATTTGCAGATGATACAACAATTATTTATTTTGCTGAAACTCTTGCAGAAATGTATTTTGATATTAATAATGATTTAAAAATACTTCTTTCTTGGCTTCAATCAAATAAACTTACGTTAAATTTTACAAAATCTTCTTTTATGTTTATAAGTAAAAATAAAAATAAATTCCATCATTAACCCCTTAACATTTAATAATGAAAATATTCAATATTCAAAAACGACGAAATTTTTAGGATTGGTTTAAGACGAAAATTTAAAATGGAAATGCCATATTCAGTATATTATCAACTCGATATCTTCTTTGGTATCTGTTTTGTACAGAGCTAGATATTTCATTCCTTTGAAATACTTAAAAAATATATATTTTTTCTTAATATATTCAAAATTACAATACTTAGCTTCTGCTTGGGGATCTGCTTGTCTATCAAACTTAAAACCATTACAAAAATTGCAAAATAAAGTTATTAAATGTATACACAAATTACCACTTTTAGAACCAACTGAGGAGCAGACTTACAAACTGCATTTTGTCCATATTTTCCATATTTGAGATAAAGGTGGCGCTGCATTCTTAAGGTCAAATACTGTATTTTTTCTTAACACTTGGACAGTCGATATGCATTAAGTCCTTGTGCTATTAAAAGGGGAAAAACGCTTAGACAAACGAAATGAATTTAGTCCAGTCTCACTGTACTATCAAAATGAATTATGTCCAGACTAAATGCAATTTGATTGGGTTTCGGTTAGTTTTATTCTAGCGTGGTGTTGCCTAGAGACTTTTTAGTGTGTTACGGGCATATTAAATTAAGAATAGAAGTAGATTTTGTTTAAAATGGAAGGACTAGAAGGCGGACATATTGTTGATGATAGCGTAGACAGAGGTAGTAGAAAAAGAAAAAGGAATACGACATCGCATAGAAGAAAAAAAACAGTTAAGCTGACAATCAAATAGCATTTTGTCCACCCTAGACCAACAAAGTGCGTCATGTCCAACTGTTTTTTTTTTTTTTGCATTCTTGTATTAAAACTCGTAAGATAGATTTTTTCACCTTGTGCCTTTTTATTATACCAAGTACTTTTTTTTAGCGCGATTAGTTTTTGTAATCGTTTTTCGCTTTCCCTGAAAATTTGTAAAAATGGACAAAATGCTGTTTGTAAGTCTGCTCCTTAACTGTTAATCTATAGACCGAAAGGGTATTTGCACGTTCAACATTTATAAATTAAAAATTTGTATTCTAATTTACTTTATTAGTTTAAAAGAAAAAAAATCAAACAACACTTCAGGAGAATAAGACATTACATGATCATAACACCAGACGTTGTATAAATTATCAAACTATAACAGTAAAAAGTAATTTCGGAAAAAATCGCTTTTATATGACGGAATAATAAAATATAACAATCTTCCAAAAAATATCAGAAAAAGTAAAAAATTGGCAACTTTTAAAAAACAATAAAGAGTAAGTTATTTACTAAATTAAATTATTTATCCTTTTTTTTTAAATTGATTTTATCAATGAATTAAATTGGATTAACTTCCTTTTTTTATTGTTTTTTTAATGGTTATTATTTTCTATATTATTATGTTGTCACTCTCCATGTAATGAACTGTAACAGTTAGTTTGGAATAAAGACATTTTGAAAGTTAAGACAGTTCCTAAAACTGTTTCCTTTCCTTATCACCAATAAAAATCTGCCTATTAAAAAATTATATATCTGCACTGTTGACTGTTGACCCACTTTGGCTATCTGATTAGCAGCTTTCTTTATAATATACAAATTATGTTACTTAATTATCACCATGTTACATCAAAAAATATATAGGAGTTTCAAAAAGTTGTTTAAAAAATGAAGAAAAAATCATTATTTGAGAAGAAATATGAATTTAATAGCAAAGTAGTAGCCTATAACTCGCTGTTTATAGAGAACATTTTCTCGTCGTATGGCGTGTCTATGGACACTTACTACTTGTAAAATGAAAATCTTGACACTAGGCAAATTTTTTCGTGTCAATTTTAAAATAGCATAGGAGTGTATGGTATCAAATTGCTCGTTTTAAATATCCTAGTGAACCACCATCGTTCCATTTGGAAAAATGGAGTAAACGTCAAGAAAACAACATTTCATTTTTTAAACGCTTGTGAAACTTGGAAAGTTAATTATTATGACATAATTTTAACTTTCATATACTACTCGACTATAAATTAACAGATTTAATTAATTTGTAGCACTCTCTCTTAGCATAATCTCAAAATGTCATTTTAATATCTATAAATACAGAAAAGTTATAGGGGTGAACGTCTTTTGAGAAACACCCGGTATAAACTATCATTACAATAGGTATTAACAATGCCAATGTGTTTAGTACACAATTGTGTCATAGGGAGAAAAGTGCGACAGAGGATATGTCTTTCAAGAGGTAATGAATCTCAATAGGTGCTTTGTTTTATTAAGATATAGTTAAATCAAAACAATTTCCGTTGCACGTCATACCTTCGAGTATCAGCAGTGTTGCCAGTTTGTAATCAAAATACCCCAGTAAGGGAATTGCAAAGTATTTTTTTTAAATAAAAACAAGCCAAATTTATCTAAACAAACGCGGATTTATTTATTTTATTATAGGCGGCCCGAGAGATTGGGTTAGAGTAGAGATATTCGAATTTAGAGCAGCTGCTACTCGCTAAAAATTAGTAAAGTAGAAATCAAATTTGTAGACCTTAACATTTAACTTTATACTATATCTACTACTTATCTAACTGTTGTCTGCTTGTATATATTATTGTTTTTACGTTCTTCATCAAAATAATAATAATAATAATAAGTTTATTTAAAATTTAATAATATAATAAATATGTTTATGTTGTCTTCGATAAACTTATTCTTCAATCCCCTGAAGCTGAGCTTGTTAGGGGCAAATCCTATTTTTTGTTTTAGTATGTAAAATCATAAATCATAAATATGCATTAAAAATCAGTTTTTTAAAGTAAAAATGTTAATTTATAGTATAAACGCAGCTTTTTTGAAGAAATATATTACCTATAATAAAATTATTAATTTATAATTTTTAAGTAAAAATATTACTTATATAAATTATTCAGTACAATATTAATTAATTATTCAGTACTATATTAATTAATTAAAGCAATTCGACTTTAAATTTTTTTAATGAAATCAATTTTTTAATTTTTGTTGGTAAATAATCGTTTAAATAAAAACATATATATTTGAAATTTTTTTGTCCTATGGACTTATTTATTTTAGGTTTTATGGTTATTTCATTTTTATGACGTGTATTATGATTATGGTTTTTAAATTGTATAAGGTTTTTATTTTTAAATATATATATTAAGATGTTATAAATGTAAAGTTGTCTTATATTCAACTTTTTTGTTTCTGAATATAATTCTTTTGAAGGATAAAAATAATCTTTATTGTATATAATTTTTAGAAACCTTTTTTGTAATATTTCTAATTTTTTAACTAAAGTTCTATTTATTCCTCCCCAACCTAAAATTCCGTAATTTAAATGAGTTTTAACTAACGCTTAATATAATATTTCCATGTCTTACATTTAAAAAATTTTTAATGTTTTTAAAAATCGGTAGTAAACTTCTTAATTTTTTAATTAAGTGTTCTATATGAAAATTCCAATTTAATTTACTGTCAAAAATAATTCCTAAATATTTTATTTTATTAACTTTAAAAATTTGAATATCTTCATTTATTTGAATACTATTCATATTTTGTGGTAGGTTATTTAATTTTATTAGAGAAGCTATAAGCTCTTTGCACCGGCTATTTAAATGTTTCGGCATTTTTCAATAAAGATAAACAACGTAATCAACAGACATGTGTATGTATCCCTTTGCTGTTCTTAAAAGAACAGTTTTTAATCCTATTTATAAAAGGATTTGCAGTTTTAGTTAAAAACGACTTAAATAAACTCACGAAAACACGAAATGAAAACAATAAACGTCAATCAAAATTCGTTAAGAAATAAACTGGCATCACCGATGCGTTGACATTTCTGTTGCCAACTGTCAGCCCAAAAAAGTCAAATGATATTAATTTTTGAAAGGTTAAATTCAAAAAACATCTCCTTTAAGCGGCTTAGTATCAAAGAAGAATACATCAAGTTTCTTTTACATTCAATATCGCATGAAATTTATATATTTTTTGCCCAAATTTAATTTTCTTATGTTTCCTGACCGATTTTCAATTATCAGCTGATTGATGACGTGCAACGGAAATTGTTTTGATTTAACTATAGATAAGAATGTTTTTAAATGTTTATGATAAACTGTTATTACTGGTATGGAAATGAAAAAAATAACGACTTCAACATCACTATATTTATTGTTTACTTCAATAGGTAATAAAATTTAAAACTTTAATTCTGATAATAATATTAAATTTGAGATTTTACGATATAACTATAATTCTAAAAAAAAACTAAGTTCTTATCTTGTCGCGCCCTGAAAAGCCAGCAGTAAGGCACAATATTTTATCTTATTTTCTCTTAAAAATATGTTTTACCTTAAAACTAACCTTATCTATCTATAAAACTGTTTGTGCTTTGCCACTTTTTATTGGCAAAATTAACTATAATTTAATTTATACAAAATTGAATTGTTTTATACAAGAATATAATAAATATAGAAAATTTCAGATAAAAATATTTTTAAGAACGATTTTTCTTTCGTGACGATCTTCTTATAGGGCTGGACGCTGATCTAAAAAGAAAAAAAAAACTTGTAAAACAACGAACTCGTATACAGATGACAATACGTCACCTTAGAGTTATACTGTGGTATGTGCAGTAAACCAAGTTTTGAGAAAAAGCGTTATGAAAAATTGGCTTTTTGTTACAGTGCTATGGACAGACCTACACTTAAGAAAATTTGTACTTAGTTAGTTTCATTATAATTATTACGGTTTTTTAGAAAAAATGTACACATATACATTGTTTTTTCAATATTTTGGACACTAGAAAAAACACATACAATTATGAAACTCTATTTTTTTATTAATTATGAAAACATACAACTCTGTAACGTTACAAAAAAACAAAATAACTACAAATAAGAATATAATCCAGAACTAGAGAAATAAATATGTTAGGCATTATCATTTTTGGGAAGTATAGCCATATAGTATGCCTTATTTACCTCAGGAATCCACTAGCACACTAACTCAACGACTCAACCAAATAAAAACAAAGTTGTATGTGTATTATTTGTGACCATAGGAATAAAATATAAAATTACAAAGGTGTATGTGACACATATACAATTATGATACTCTAAAAATTACAATTCACGTTGACACAACAATGTATTTATGGTTGCCAATGACATATGGTGTAACATACAACATTGTAATTCTCTGGAAGGCAAGTTTGAGGTACATACAATTTATTAACACCGAAAAGTCAATTTCAGAAAAAATGCGACATACAACAGTATAGGTGACGAATATACAGGGTTGGGCAAATGTTCCGGAACGGCTTAATTACAGGCGAACGAAAAGTGATATCGGATCCGGGTTTTGGGCAATCTATAGGACTAAAATTTCACTATTTGACTATTATCCCATATGTCAGTAATGTCACCAACTGTCAAGTGTTGACGTTATTTTTTTTTTTTTAATTGAACACTCTGTATAATTTTACATTTTTAAATTCCACATAAAATTATAATTATTTTTTATTAAATGCACTATTAGTCTATACTTCATAGTTTCCGAGATATTGACTCTCGAAAAGTGACATTTTTGAACTTTGACAGCTTCTAACATTCTAACAGTACGTCTTAGAGCAAAACGGCTTACATGTCCCTATCTTCAATTTTTATTATCTTCCCAAAAAAATCAGCTTCCGGTTAAACCGGACGTAACTCGAAAGCAGGAAATATAGTTGTTCCGGTTTAACTGGAAGTTGATTTTTTTGGGAAGATAATAAAAATTGAAGATAGGGACATGTAAGCCCTTTTGCTTTAAGACGTACTGTTAGAAAGTTATAAGCTGTCAAAGTTCAAAAATGTCACTTTTCGAGAGTCAATATCTCGGAAACTATGAAGTATAGACTAATAGTGCATTTAATAAAAAATAATTATAACTTTATGTAGAATTTAAAAATGTAAAAATATACAGGGTGTTTCATTAAAAAAAAAATAACGTCAACACTTGACAGTTGGTGACATTACTGACATATGGTATAATAGTCAAATAGTAAAATTTTAGTCCTATAAATTGCCCAAAACCCGGATCCGATATCACTTTTCGTTCGCCTGTAATTAAGCCGTTCCGGAACATTTGCCCAACCCTGTATATATATTTCAATTTATATAGACTGCAATTGGTTCTATTAATACAACCATCATCTATTATTTGTGTTGTAAATAATTTAAATTTACAGAAAATTAATTTAAATACCTGTTGTTATGATTATGGCTTTGTAGAAGACAATGTTATGATATTTTTAACTTCTTGCCTGCAAATCCCGTTTTAAAACGTCAGTCTGTTCTTATGGAGTTCATTTTTATATTATATCCCCGATTTTAAAAAATATTGACCTGCGGTTTTTACAGACATTCTTCTTGCTTAAGTTGAGAAACATTTATATTGATTTAAAATTTTTGAGAAAAATGAAAAAATTGTTAATTCTGCCAAATAGAACCCTCTAGCTGTCGCAATGAAATTCAGAACAAATAGGGTTTCTATTAACTTGATAAAACAAAAACAAAGTTGTAAATATTTTGATAATGTTGTAAAATCGGCTATATAATTCCTCCTTAGGTGTTTACTACTTACTCGGAGTCAGAAGTAGTTTCAGATGAAACTACTTGCACTCTCCTTGAATGTCTTGTGTCTCTCTTTTGCGAATTATCTAATAGACTGTCATCAGGTAATACACTAATCTGAAAATAAATAAACCAAATAGGTAAATTATAAGTGTCAGTTTTCCTAGACTATTTTTATTGTAAATTTAATGAACAGTCTATCTTTGGACCCACAGACCTGTTAATATATAAGGAGACGAAACATTTCATTCATGAAACGCCATCTGTTTACAATCATACATACTTCTATAGTTCCAGATAAGTTAGAAGATAGCTTTAAAAAATGGCAACACTGTAAGCTGCTTAAGTAAAAAAAACATATCCTGAATAATCTCACTTTTCGCCGATATATTAATACGGGGTTAGAATAGTCCAGGTTTCCAATTTTCGGGATCGGGGTCCCGTTTTGAGATTCCGGGATTAAAAATCAAATCCCGGTATCCCGGGATCAACCCTAATAATTAATAATATTTAATATTAAAAAATCTAAGACTAGCAAGTAGCAACAGAAATAATAAAAATAGACATATGGCAAAAAACTTTTTATTAAACAGCGCAAACAAAAAAATTGTTAAACATTTACAATTTGTTTAGTAAAAATAAAATATGCTCTTAAAAACACCAACGTGTCTAAAGTTGAGTCACTTAAGCGCGATCTAAATTTGGTCGCAAATGGTACTGCTGAAGAAAAGGCTCTTTAGGCTTCCACACTTTTAGGTGGTACTGTCAGTAAATATTCGTAACACTTTTGCGAATATAAACCTCTTAATCCTCCATTTTCAAAAAGGGACATTTCTTTTTTAATTACGTTACGACTTTTAAGATGAACTTTTGGATTCTCCGATATTTGCCGCCAATTAGGTTTAGTTCTAGTGGTAAAAGAGCCAATGGCTTCTTGAAGTTTTTGATTTAAAGTTAAATCCCAGTCGGCTTTTCTCTTATTTCAGACAGAGGCATATTGTCTTCATCGTCGGATTCCAAATCTGAAGTAACATATATTTTTAAATGTTTGACAAATTGAGCTATGGCTTCAGAATTTGGGTGTTTGAATAAATTGCTTCCATGATGGGTGCTAGGATTTTGAAGGTATGAAATAACCCCAGACATTATAGGTCGACGTTCATTTATACGATTTGTAAGCGCTTGTTGAAAGTCTTTACTAAGTGACGTATTTAGATTTGCAAGTTCTTGAAATAAAAATTTGAAACTTACATCAGCCGTACACAAATTGGCGTCTATTCTACAAATCGCTTCCACCGTCAATTTAACAGCTCCAAGGCATTGTATGATATCTCTCATTATTTGAAATTCACCGTCATAATTTATAACTATCGGACTGTTCAGATCAATTAAACTCTTCTGAATACAATCTTTCAGCAAAACGAACCGTTCCAACATATCAACGAGGCTATTCCATCTTGTTTTGCAGTCTAATATTAGAGAAAGTTCTTTTCCATGTTTTTCCTTTACATATGTTTGTAAAATTGGATTTTTAGTAGGAGACCGGCGAAATATCTTAACCACTTTTCAGACTTTTTTGACAATGGAATAAATATCGTGATTTGTTGTCATTTGAATTTGGTTCTCTGGTTCTACTTCATACATAATTTCCATGCCATCTGCTTCATTATCTCTATCCTTCCTCATCATTTTCAAATAAAACGCCAAGAAAAAACAAATAAATACATGTTAAACGAGAACTATTGAGAGCAGATTGAAATTTGATCGTTTTTTCGGGATTGCTATACTTCAATCCCGGGACTTTCGGGGACAAAAATCTTCCGGGATCCCGGAATTTTCGAGATCCGGGATCCCGGGATGGAAACCCTAACACCACGCACTGGCGAACCATTATTGTAAGCTAATAAATAGCACTAAATAATTATTATATTCTGGCAAAACGACTAAAAATTAAGCGAAAATCACAGTATGTAACGACCAGCAGCTTAACAACACTGCACCGTCCGAAATTCGGCGTCACGCATAGTAAAATGGAGTAAAACGCCCGTACAACGTTGCCACATCGATCTCCCTAATTATTTTACTAGTAAATTTTAAAAAACGCACACTTATTTAGTATATTTTTACTTACTAAATAGGTTCACATGACAAATGCATCTAATATAATTAATATAGCCTTCGTTTTCAAACACAGGTGGTAGATCTAGGGCAATCAGCAGAAATTTGTCATCATTGATTTCTGTTAAAACGATTTCTGGTTGGGACAAAATGTAAACAATGGGGCTCCTTATATATTACAGGTATGCGTTTCGACCTGGGTTTGAGCCATTAGCAGAGTTCCTTTTAGTTACTTTTTAATAGCAAGGCATAGTGATGCGACGACCGAATATTCTCATAAATTCCGTAACGTACGGTAATATTATAACGTATTACAGAAATATTACGGTTATATTACTGAGAACATTCGCGGTAATATTACCCGAATACATTCGCGTTAGATTTTGTGTAGTTCCGGATTGGATAACAATTTTAGAAGGCAAAGCAAGAATTTCTCAGGTTTTTATAGCTCTAACCTCAGACCAAGCACTAGTGGTCTGAGGCTCTAACGGATAACTAATGTTAAATTGTTACCAATACAATCCAACGAAGAAAAGGAACTTATTTCCCTGTTTACAAAAAGAGAAGACCTTATCTTAAACCTATCCATTTATCTGCCTATTTACTGGACCATTGTTTTAATCAATCTGAATTGGAGCTATATAATGTACATCATATTACAGCAATACAGTTTATGGACAATTTAATTTCAAACCATCCTCAGTTTCAAGAACACAAAGAAACTATTACTCTTGAGCTTACAAACTACTTAGGCAGGAATTATCTATGGATTATCGATTTTGTGTGGGAAAGTGCCAAAAGGTCTGACTGTATTACTTAGTGGAAAGGCATTTGTAATAAAACCAAACTGAAAAATGTAGCTATTGCCATTCTAGGGTTACCACCATGAACAGCCGCTACAGAAAGGTCGTTTAGTACCTATTCTTTTATTTACTATAAAAAATAAATAGGTTGACTACAGAAAGAGCTGGAAAACTTCTATATATTGCTCATAACTTACAACTTTTAGATCAAAACATTCCTGCCAGTTTATATTTTACTAAAGATATTATAGAAGAGGGACGTATTGAATTAAATAAAACTAGTAATAATGATAGCAGTCTGAGGTCAGTGAAACAGACAAAAAAGAGGCAAAAATTGAACATAAGAGTGATAGTTCTTCTTACTCAGATAGGGCAGAGTGTTGGAGAAGAAAATTTTTCCGATTTGGAAAATATTTAGGTTATTTCCTGTTTAGTTGTCACTCGTCAGTATTTCTCTTAAATAGTCTGTTACTTTTTAAAATATTTTTATCTGTTTGGGTTTTATTTGTAGGTAGTTATTTAAGAAAATACGTTACGTTATTTGGGTTAAAATGTTTTCACATCATACATTATACAATACATTATAAATTAATACAAAATATTTCATTCTGGGCTCAATTTTAAAGATAAAATATTGAAATTTTGTTTAATAGTATATTCTTGAACAAGGATAATAAATTATTGACTAAGTGTAGTATACTGGTTAAGAAAAAGTTAAATTTCCTAAAATTCTCATAAATTACGGTAAGTTCTCGTAACTTAACGAATATAACCGACCAAAAATAAATTACGGTAATTTTTACATCACTAGCAAGGCAAAGTCAACGGCTGTTGAGCGTTCCCTTTGAAAAAATTAACTCGCCTAAAGGTTTTTCCCTCTATATTTCTTATGAGACTATACGATATTGTCAGCGTTCCTTTACCTTTTACACGAGTCAAATACTATAATATGGTATCTACAACCATCCACTTAAAAAGCACTAAACCCCAAAATCTCTAAATTGTGACTAAGAGAAAACCAATTTTTCCCTTATTTTGACATTTTATATTTTTAATATCAGCTGACGCTTTTACTTTCCAGAATCCCAAAAATTGCAGACCATCTTTAAATCAATTTGCGTTGAAACTGTATTTGAAATTGTTTTTAGAAAAGTTTAGTGACAAGAAAAGCTCACCTGAAGTTCTGATGGTTCAATAATGGTGTGTAGAGATTGATCTGAAGTGTCGAATTCCTCACTTAAAACTTGTATCGACTCTTTTCTTACTTTGGTACCTTTTGCTACTCTAGCTTTTTTTCTCTTAACTTGTGGAGTATTCATTGTCTTTTGTACTGTCCGATGTGCTCCATTCGCTGAAATAATTCAAAAAAAACTCAAAATATAGTTGTAATATATTAATTATGCAGCCCTAAATCTTTTTAGAGTGCCGTTTAATCAATATTGGTTTCCTCGCTTATCTTAGCCTAAGAGTGTATATAAGTTTTTAAAGAAATCAATAAGCCAAACTCACTTGCAAAATTTTAATAATAATTACAGTCCATCCAAAGTTATTAAAACAAATATTTTTTTTTATATTTCTGTAATTTTGATAGACTTTAAATATTAACTGCTAAGTCAGGTCCTAAAAATCTTCCGTGTCAGTTATTGACATTTACTAGTGCGTTTATTATAAAATTTTTAACCGTATTTTTTAATTTCGCTAATTTTAGATTTACATTTTCGTAAATAGCCTCTTAATTAATAAATAAATCACGTAAAATTATTCCCATTGTTAAAAGAAAATGAATTATCGCAAAGGAGCCAATATTTGACCACCATAAATTTAAATGCGATTTTATATGTTGAGCCAGTTCATGTACACGGTGATAATTTATAATGTCCCCCTCTTAACTTTTTTGTTTTTTGCATTAGATAAAAATGTTAAATATAAAAGTTGTACAGAATCATGTAAGCTATTTGCAGAATAATATAAATATATACAGGGTATTGCAGAAATGAGTCATAGGTTAAAAAAATATTTTTTTTAAATGGTACACCCTATATATTTTTAGCTTTTTAGAATCTCCTAAAACTTCTAAATATTTTTCTTATAACATGTCATATACCTAAATATAATAGTTTTCGAAATAATCGCATTTTACCTAAGCGGCTACATTCAAATATAAATATTCTAGATTTCAGTAAAGTTCTTAGGTGGCCGTGAATTAGGCGGTCGCGGAGGCGATTTATGAATTCCTACAGCGTGTCAGCACACTTACAGCGTTGAGATCCAGTAGGAATTCCATGGCTATTGTTGTCAAAGCACTATTAAAACCCTACCGCGTGTCAGCACACTTACAGCGTTGAGATCCAGTAGGAATTCCATGGCTATTGTTGTCAAAGCACTATTAAAACCCTACCGCGTGTCAGCACACTTACAGCGTTGAGATCCAGTAGGAATTTCATGGCTATTGTTGTCAAAGCACTATTAAAACCCTACCGCGTGCTAACACAGATTTTTTTTTTTATCGCGTGGTGATTTATAAATAAGCAGACAAAAGTCCGTCTGTCCGTCCCAGAATTATTACTCGTGTTGTGTTGGAAGCAAGTATAATTATAACGGGGTGGCAACAAGTGTTTTATATAGAATTGTTTAATAATATAAGAGGTAAATTACGCCCAACAAATGTAACTTTATTGTTTATATTTCTGTTTAAGTTTTTACATATTTTTAGAGTTTTTATACAGAAGACAGAAATCTAAACAATAATGTTATATAGTTTGGTAGAAGTCCATTCCGAAGTGGAGTGTATATATATAGGATTGAAGGTAAAGAAAGTCTTGGAGAAGACTTTCTTTACCTTCTATCCTTAATAATGTTATATTTGTAAAACACCAAGTATTTGTTATAGTGTTGCGTATTCCGTTACTTACAAAAAGTTTTAAAAAATGACACTTTCAATGCAAGACTTTAGTGATTCTCTTAATGATATTTGTGACGATCACGTGATTTCAAAGTTTGATTATAAATCACAGGAAATTTTTTATTTGGACATTATTTGTAAGATAAAAGATAGTTATGAAGAAGATTATAATAAGTTCGCTTCCGAATGGCTGGCCAAATTTTCGCTGTTAACTCGAACAAATTGGATAGTAAGGTGTACTTATCCTAATATTAAGAGATTAGCTTTTCGAAAAACATTTGTATGTCAACATTCCTCTCATAACAAAACTGCAAAAGAAACTAAATATAGGATATAGGAAACGTTTAAGCAAAATCCAAGTTCTGGTGGTTTAAAAGCCATAAATTCACTGACTAATCAACTAAAACAAATCACAACATCAAATCAAGCTGTCGATTTAGTACTTAATACGATGGTTTTTAGAAGAAGTAGAAAAATAAAAGTACAGCCCACAGCAATCAGTCGCAGAAAAAATTCATCGAAAGGAGCAAAAACAAAAAATAGAGTTCAGTCAGGAAGGGTCCTAAAAAAAAAGCCACTCCTTACAGAAGAGTATTCAAAATAATGTGCCAAATGCTAAAAAATAATTAATTTGGTTTATAAAGCCACGTAGGTCGTTTATTTTACAGTAAATATAGTATTATAACAAAAATATTTTATTCCGTTATGTTTTTTATTCCCGGCTTAAAGGCAGCAAAATTAAAAAAAAAAAAATTTTTTTAAACAATGGCTTTGCACTAAAAAATATTGCTTATTTTAATCATTTTGAGTTACGTTTATATTTTTACATACCAGCAGCAATAACATATATTTATCGAGTGCCCATATGTTTTTGTAACATAAAACCGAGCATAACACCTTACCTAATAATAAGATCTGTTTCATAAGAACACAAAACCGCCATTTTCTTTAATATTTTAAATATATTTTATTAGATACGTTATTGCCAAGTAGGATTTGAAGCGTTGAATTTGGCGGCACGCGGCACGCCATTCGAATTCCTCCCCGAGCCCAGCACATAATTCGTGTATGGTTTAAAACTTGCATAACGGCAAATTATGCTTGGATTTCCTACTGGGTCTCAACGCTGTAAGTGTGCTGAGACACTGTAGGAATTCATAATACGCGTCGCGGAGAAACCAAAACTATGTTTATTAGTGACAGTCACTGACCTATTAAGTAAATATAACATTTTTTGATAAAGATGCCTTATTCAGAAAGGGAAATACAAGTAATTTTGCAAACATTTATTAAAGCAAACAATAGCGGTAAATTGGCTCAACGGGAACTGCGTAGATTTAATCCCCGGATGCACTTTCCAGACAAAAAAACATTCCATCGAATCTATGAAAAGTTTCAACAAACATCTAGCCTAGCGAGAAAAAAGAGAACAATGAAAATAGACGAAAATAGTGATTTAAATATACTACTAAAAGTTGAAGAAACTCCAAACATTTCTTTAAGAACAGCATCGAAATGTTTACAGGAAGAGCTTGATGATTTAAAAAATACCTCTTATGGAAGGGTTCAAAACACTCTTAAAAAATATGGATATAAAGCTTTCAAAATTAGGCCTGTAACAAAATTAACGCAGAGACAGCGAGAAAAAAGGGTTGAATTTTGCCAAACTATAATGGAAAAAATTAATGTAAATCCCAGTTATTTCAAAAATGTATTTTGGACCGACGAGTCTAATTTTCAACTAGTGGCATGATAAACAGAAAAATAGCAGACAATGGGCCACAGTAAATCCCCACTGCTACAGGGAATTTAAATTTTAAGGACGTCAAACTATTAATGTGTGGTGTGCTATTTTAAACAACAAAATAATAGGTCCCCATTTTTTAACGGTACTTTAAATGGAGGTTATTTGCATTTTCTCCAACACGAGCTGGAGGACTATTTAGATGTGCTTTCCGTTGGAACAAGAGCGAAACATCGTCTTCCAACAAGATGACGCTCCACCTCACAGTGTAGTAGCTGTTACAAATTACCTTAATCAAAGGTTCAATGAATGGATTGGACGGAATGCACCAATACAATGGCCACCTAACAGCCCTGACTTGACGCCGATGGATGCATTTTTATGGGGAACACTAAAGGATCGAGTGAATGCAAATAACATTGAAAGCACTGAACAATTAAAAGAACTTATGAGAGCCGAAATTCGAATTCTGAATGAAGATTATTCTCAATCTATCACCGCCGCATTACGAAGGTTACGAAAAACGTATATCAAATGTATTCAAGAAAACGGTGGCCCAGTTGAGCAATTTGATTTGTAATTACCAAAAGTTCTTCTTTATTGTTAAGACATTAAATTTAAAAATTATTTTTATTTCATATACTTTTAGTAGTATATTTAAATCACTATTTTCGAGTCTTTTCATTGTTCTCTTTTTTCTCGCTAGGCTAGATGTTTTGTTGAAACTTTTCATAGATTTGATGGAATGTTTTTTTGTCTGAAACGTGGACCCGGCGAATAATTCTATGCAGTTCCCGTTCAGCCAATTTACCGCTATTGTTTGCTTTAATAAATGTTTGCAAAATTACTTGTTTTTCCCTTTCTGAATAAGGCATCTTTATAAAAAAAAATGTTATATTTACTTAATATGTCAGTAACTGTCACTAATAAGCATAGTTTTTGTTTTTCCGCGACCGCCTAATTCACGGCAACCTAAGAACTTTACTGAAATCTAGAATTTATATTTGAATGTAGCCGCTTAGGTAAAATGCGATTATTTCGAAAACTATTATATTTAGGTATAGGACATATTATAAGAAAAATATTTAGAAGTTTTAGGAGATTCTAAAAAGCTAAAAATATATAGGGTGTACCATTTAAAAAAAAAAATTTAACCTGCGACTCATTTCTGCAATACCCTGTATATATTTATATTATTCTGCAAATAGGTTACATGATTCTGTACAACTTTTATATTTGACATTTTTATCTAATGCAAAAAACAAAAAAGTTAAGAGGGGGGGACTAGTTGACCACAATTTTAATGTGGCGTTTCATTAAAATTTAGCTGAATGTGTTAAAATTTAAGTAAAAATGCCAAACACCTTTTTTTTTTATGGAAAATGTATTATACAAGGGTTATCCTTAGGACCTACTTTTTTTTTAATCTACATTAATTCTATAGCAAAATTAAATTTAAAAGGTAAAATAAAATTGTTTGCCGATGTACTATTGTATATTTTCATGAAGACTATGCTCAAATTCATAATAACATTAATCACGACCTAAATATAATATGTAAATGGCTTGAAATTAATAAATTATCATTAAATTTTAATAAATCATCTTTTATGTTTATAAGTAAATCAAAATTAAAAAATAATAATATTTCTTCACTGTCTTCCAATAATCATTTAATTAAATATACTAGTACAATTAAATTTTTAGGTTTATATATTGATGAAAATTTAAGTTGGCAAAAACGTATTGAATATTTAAGAAGTTACATCTCACCAATAATTGACATTTTGTTAAAGCTAAAAATTATATATCATTAAAATATTCAAAAAATATATATTACTCTTTGGTTTATTCAAAATTATATGATATGATTTCAATTTGGGGATCAGCGAATTTAACTACAATTCAGCCATTAAACAAACTACAAAACACAATAAGTAAATGCATACATAAACTTACTTTTTTAGAACCAACTATAAATTTGTATGAACCAAACGGATATTTAAATTTGGAAAAGCTTTTAAATTAAAACTATGCATTCTAATACACTCTATTATTATTAAAGAAAAACAATCGAATATAATATTTCCTTCAACCAACATTATTGACACCACGAGACAAAACCATCATATTCCAACACTTATGGTAAAGAGTACTTTTGGCCAAAGATCAATATTATATAAAGGAATAACAATTTACAACAGTTTGCCGAAAAAAATTAAAGAAATATCAAAATTATGGAAATGGAAAAAATAAAAAAGTATTTTTTAAACAAAACTAACTTAACGTATTATATATTATTATTCTTTTTTTTTGTAAATGGTTATTATATATACATTTTTTTTAAAAATAATTTCGATGATTAATTAATTAATTAATGATTACTAAACATGATTTTTATTATTTGTGATTTTATATATTGTATATTTGGTGTTATATTCTTTGTAAAGAACTTTTAAAGTTGGATGAGAATAAAGATATTATTATATAGGTATTGATTATTTTATTACAATTAGAAAGTTAAATAGAGATATTAAAGAAAAATTCAAAGTAGAAAAAGAAAAATAGTAAAATAAATTATTAACACTTGGGTTTCCCGTGTCAAAATGTCTAAACTGGGAAAATTTTACTATTTATATCTATTACTAACTAATCTACAGAGGCGCACAATATAAGCTATTAAGATCTAAAGGTATATGTCCATGGTTATGACCAAGTGACCCTTGAAACATTGCACATACACAAACCCGAACAGAACGAAAAATTTAAGGCAATATTTAGTAATTAAATATATTTAATTTTAAATCTACAATGATCATATTCGTTTAAAAAATATTATAAACTTGTAAAGTATCTTAAAACTAGTAATGCTTCAAAGGGGAACATTTGTGGTAAGGAAATTTAAACATCAAACGTCATTTTTCAGGCTAAAACTTGAACCTAAAATGATAAGGTTAATTAAGAATTTCGATAATATTTCAGAGATCGTTTACCTATAATGCGGTAAGAGCTTATAACTCCTTACCTAATAACTTGATTGGTTTGAGTGTTCAACTATTTAAAATAAAGTATAAAAAGCATCTTTTAGCTTTACAAACTGACTATTTCTTTTTTAAAGTTTTTTTTGTGTCACTTTATAAAAAATATATATATCCTTTGGGAAATAGTTCACCCTATTTTACGTTGATACGATAAAATATGTTGAATTCTTGAGTTTAATTTATCCGTTGCTTGTTGACAGGCTGTCAATTATAATAGTTCTTTTATTTTAATAATACCTATTTGAATTTTTTAATTATTATTGTTCTGCTTCTTTATTTAATTTTACATTTTATATTATTTAAATAACTTATTTTATTAGGTTTGCTTGTTGTGGTATGGTTCAGTAGAGTAGCTACTAAAGCTAGACTGCGCCATGCTGTCTCAATAGATAGAGTTAAATTTTTGTACGTAAAATAAATTGTAATATTTTGTTTGTTTTTCTTGAAATATAAAGGCATTATTTATTTATTTAATTACCGTACTCGACGAGAAAAATTTTATTGTTTGTCAATTTCCCCAAATTCGCAGTACTTTTAATAACTTTCTAGTGCCAAATTTATAACATAAATTGATAGTTTAAGGTTTAAAAACCTACCTATAATCGCCACTTCTTTTCCGGCAACTCCGTTATTATTAAGTCCTTTTTCTCCCCTTCTCCTTCCCCGCCTCTTCAGACTGTCTTTGTTCACTTCATCCTCATCACTAACAGAACTCTGAGAGGAAGTTCTACGGTTGTTTGAAAACAAACTTTTCCTCGACGCCTTAGCACTTTCCCTAGGTTTATCTACTATCCGATTTGCGGTCCGTGTCCTGCTATTTTTCTGGTTAACCGCGTCTTCCTTAGGTTTTAACGTATTTTGCGCGACGAAATCTGCTTCAGAGCCGCTTCGCGAGTCTATCCTTCTAGATTCACTCGATGAAGCTGATGAAGAACCACCATTATTGCTTTTTGTTTTTGCTTCTATTTTCTTTAGTTTTCCCTTTCTTTTTTTCAATTGGACGTCTGTATTGGCCTTATTTTTGTGTATATTTCTATCTTTATCCACAGCTGGCGTTAAACTCATACTATTGCTTGATCTAGTTCTTGTGGTGAATGATGACTCAGAGACGCGTAAAACTAGACGCCTGCTATTTTCTAAGGTTCCTCCTAATGAACGACGATGAGAAGTTGTATTTTGCGCGACGAAATCTGCTTCAGAGCCACTTTGCGAGTCTACCCTTCTAGATTGACTCGATGAAGAACCACCATTATTGCTTTTTGTTTTTGCTTCTATTTTCTTTAGTTTTCCCTTCCTTTTTTTCAATTGGACGTCTGTATTGGCCCTATTTTTGTGTATATTTCTATCTTTACCCATAGCTGGCGTTAAACTCATACTACTGCTTGATCTACTTCTTGTGGTCAATGATGACTCGGAGACGCGTGAAAGTAGACGCCTGCTATTTTTTAAGGTTCCTCCTAATGAACGACGATGAGAAGTGGTATCTTTATTAGTTTTGGATTTAGTTAGAGCATGCGTTTCATCTTTCCTTCTAGGTCGGCCACGCCCTTTTATACTACCATCAGACGCAACAGATTCAGAGCTGGTACTAACGTTATTGGCTTGCTGTTTTAATCCACTATTTTTTTTCCCAGTAGATTTCGTTATTTTGCCGTTAAGTTTTTGCTTACTACTTGCTGTAGGCTGGTCTTTGTTAGCTGTAACCCTACTGTCGCTAGATGTCCCAATGTTGTCTGGACTACCAGACGAATTTGTTTTATCACTCCCTACTGATTTTCTATAGTCTATCGTTTCTGTGTTTTGTAAAATATCTGGATTAATACTGTTCCTGAGGCTGATACGTAAATTTCTTTGTTTGTTCGGGTTTGTTTCATTTGAATCTGAATTAGATGATTGTGACGAAACCAGATCTTCATTTCCGCCCTTTTCATTGTTTTTGGCACTACTTTTGGAATTGCTTTTTTTATTGTTTGGGTTTTCGTTCGCTTTTTCAGATCTGTTAGAATTGTGCTCGACCTCTTTTTCCCCACAATTTCCTACACTGCTTGCTTTATCAGCTTGTTCCACATCATTGTCATTTGACTTTTCAATATTTTTTCCATCAATTGACTCTGCTTTCTTATCCTTCTTGCCAACAATTTTTGTCACTCTTTTTGATTCTACCTTTTTCTTTTTTGACTTAACTTTTACTTCCAAACAGTTGTTACTCCTAGTTCTTTTTCTTAAGTTATTTATAGTCTGTTCCTGCGAATCAGGACTTATGCTCGGAGAAATGACGTCAGAATCGGATGGTTTCTGAACTGATTTAACCGCATCAGAGTGCCGATCCTGTGGCTCATCATCTTTATTCTTATTATTATCATTACTAGATATATCTCGACTTTCATCAGTTTCTTTTTCAGTAGAAATTTCATTAGGATCTTCAGTAATAATTCTTCTTCTTTTATTTGGAACGTCTTCACTACTTTCTGCTACTGTTCTGCTTGCTTCATTATCATCGGTTTCTATTTCTGTCCCATCATCACCTTCTGTAATGCTACTAAGCCTATTAGGAAGGGTGGTAATTTTGGTAGTATTGGTTGATGACTGTTCTCCGGTCCCATTGTTCGAGGTATCTGACGGAAGGATTGAATTGGCCATTGATATCTGGCCGTTTAGTTTATCCCTAAATTTGGATATATATTGCTTGGGTCCTTTATCAAGGGCTTCCTAGAAACAAAATGATGGATTATAATAACAATGTCCAGAGATTAAAAGATCTAGTGATAATGGTTAAATATTGCACACTTGTTATTAAAATGAGAATACCGGTAGTTTTCGAAATTTAGTTTTCATCGTAACATAACAGGAAAGTTCTAAAGTTCTTAGCTAGTTTTTTGGTTCAAAATAGTTCGAGATAATTAGAATACAACAGTATCAAATATTCTGAGAAAAGTGTACTGATGTCTTAAGAAAATGGTGATTTTTCTGAATTTTGCCAAATAGAGCAAATTTTTAATGGACTTAAGAATTCTAATGAAAATGTAGTAGTATGTTTCGCGTTAGACTTCTTAGAATATGACGAACATATTCGAGCATATAAAGTTTAAGGCAAAATTAAAAAACATTTTATAAAACATTCTGATATGTATAATTCGTTTCCCACCACTGTTCGTCAGTTGTTAGAGGGTCTGTTTCTTAGTAAGGCTCAGTGTTGTTTATTTTATTAGCAAATATTCTTGAGTAAATGTGCAATTATTAGTGGTTCTGGGTGACCATTTGTTTGTGTTGGTTATTAAATAATATTAATAAATATTTGATTCAGTGAAAGTTTATTTAATTTTTCCCTTACCTACCTCAATTTTTCATTCATCTTATTCTAAAAAAAAAACATTACCGTAGTACTTTCAGTTTAATGCTAGCATTAATTTTAATTCAAAGAAATTCTTATTCTTCTTTTAAAAACAGTTATGTTGTCAATTAAAATCGCACATTTTTTAAAGCAAAATTATCTAATTCGCGAATAGAAGTATGTAATATATTTTAAATGAAAAGCCGTTTAAGTAATTTCGTTTCAACATTATCTAACTTTAAACGAAAAGAAGCATGAGCTGATTTTGAAAATATTTCATCTTGAATTAAAATCACCTATAACTACATTAAAATAAAAAAAATGCTTTTGAAATAATAATAATAATTAGTTATTTTCAGTATATCACCGTGACATTAACAGAAAAACAAGTAACATTATGTTTTGACATACATAGTTTTAAAAGTAAAAAAAACACACAACAAACCCGATCAAACGATACTTTTAATCGAAAAAGACAGTGATTTGTTCTTCGAACACACGTAAATAGTTATTTATGCAACTAGTGCAAAAAGTGTATGTTTATTGCACTCGGCATAGAAGTTATTCACCGCGACGTAGTCGAGGTGAATAATATGCCATGTGCAATAAACACACTTTTTGCACATGTTACATACACTATTTTTTCGACGATCGTTTTTTTATTTAACAAAAAGGTTTTAAATCGCTCTGTATTACCTATCATTTGTGTGCAAAAGTTGTAATTCAAATTTGACAATGGCTCATAGATACCTTTGACTTCAACACAATAAAATAATGGCGCACTGTCAATGTGAATTCTATTTCGATAGGGTATCGACGGTGTGCAACACACAATACACATACTATAAACAAATTGTTCGTTTCCTAGATAATTTACTTTATTGCACTAGGGCAAAAAGTACTTTTCTATTTCACGTTCATAATAAGCTCAGTACAATACGCATTTGCGTATCGTAATGAAGCTATTTCGATACGCGTTTTCTCTTTTCTTTATTTGATGTTGGTAACATTTAAATGTTTTATTTCATTGACTTGCGCGGCCTTTGTGATTTACGAGAAAACCCATTTTTCGCAGAGGAAAAATAGCTTGATAACTTACTTTTTTATTCTGTGTGGATAACAGTCATGTATGTATCCTATAAATCAATCTTTTGTAGATGCTTCAAGCTATCATTTTCTGCCAAATTCTATCCAAAATTCGATCTACTAACCTTCCAATGTCGATTTTAACTTCAACTTTATTTGAATTTTCCATCTTCCCTATACTAAATTGCAATGCCGTGACGTAAAATCACGTCTTTTGAAACTCGAAAAAGTAGCAAAATCTCCCGAATTTCCGAATGCTCTGTATATGTACCGAATGTACAAGGATCACACAACGTATTCCGTCCAATTTCAAATCTCATATCGCTAAAATAACTTTAGAATCTCGTGGTGAAAATGGGTCAATAAATCAAAAAATGACAGTTTGCAAAATAATTTTTGTTGTCCAGAGGCTACTATGATAAAAAATAGTATTACCAACATAAAATTTAGACATAAAAATTTACAAAATTTGAAGGAGTTATTTTCTTTTTAAAATGTATTTTTCTTGATTATAAAAGGTGAAATAGAAAAATATGTATAAAGCACATGTTTCATAAGGCGTTTTAGCGCACGTGTCAATAAAAAAAACTCGCCACTTTGTGGCTCGTTTTTTAAAATAGACGCGTACACTAAAACCGCTTCTTATGAAACGTGTACTTTAATATACTATTATTGCATAATATGCAATAAAGACCTACTTTTGTCATTAGAAATTCATACACAAAATGACATTTTTTGAACGATCGTAGAATTTACGATCGTTTTGTCACTAAACTAACCATAACTGCAACTTAAAAATATTAGCCTTGAATTGAAAACTAATTTTTTTCTGCGTGTCTTGGTGGAAAGGGACATACTTATAAACTTGGCCTTACTGGTAAGCGATAAACTTTGCCTTACCCTTTCTAGAAGCAATTCAGCTTGTCCAATGAGTTCTTTGGTTGGAGGAGAGCTATCCGGAGCAATATTCAAGAGGACGAGCATTTTGGCCAGGTGAGGTGTTACAGCTTCTGCTGGTCGTGAAGCTATTTCCCGAATTAGTGTGTGCGCTAGATCACGGTGAACATGAACTAAGCCCTGAAATAATGTTATTGATAGTCAATTCTTATGTTACAGTTGCAAACTTGGGGCGATTGCAAACTGAAGATTGGGAGTATACACTTTTTTGAAGGTCCTTGTAGGATGGACTGGCACACCAAATTTTAATAAGCCAATCAATGTTTATTTAGAAAAAATTATTCGTAAAATTCTTTAAAATTAAATAAGCCTCTGATACATACATACTTCAATGAAACCAGCAGTAATAATTATCATAATGTCAAATGCTACTAAAAGTTTTATTTTTTATTAGTTTCAACTGTTTTACTAAAATACTGAAATTAATAAAAACTTAATTTTTTTAACGTCAAAGACAAGTGGAAAAACAACACTTTTAAAAATATATCTATAAAGACAACTAATTTATATGGAAACGAACAGAGTGCTCTGTTTATTGCCAAGCAATATCCTAAACTATACTACTATTGTATATTTTCATGAAGACTATGCTCAAATGCATAGTAACATTAACCACGACCTAAATATAATATGTAAATGCCTTGAAATTAATAAATTATCATTAAATTTTAATAAATCATCTTTTATGTTTATAAGTAAATCAAAATTCATAAATAATAATATTTCTTCACCTTCAATAATCATATAATTAAATATACTAATACAATTAAATTTGTAGGTTTATATATTGATAAAAATTTAAGTTGGAAAAAACATATTGAATATTTAAGAAGTTACATCTCACCAATAATTGGCATTTTGTTTAAAGCTAAAAATTATAGATCATTAAAATATTTAAAATATATATTTTTCTTTGGTTTCTTCAAAATTACAGTATATGATTACAATTTTGGGATCAGCGAATTTAACTACAATTCAGCCATTAAAAAAACTACACAACAAAATAATTAAATGCAAACATAAACTTCCTTTTTTAGAACCAACTATAAATTTGTATGAACGAAACGGATATTTAAATTTAGAAAAGCTTTATAAATTAAAACTATGCATTTTAACACACTCTAATATTATTAAAGAAAAACAATCGAATATAATATTTCTTTCGACCAACATTATTCACATCACGAGACAAAACCTTCATATTCAAACACCTATGGTAAAGAGTACTTTTGGCCAAAAATCAATATACAGCGTGTCCACGGATGGACCTAACTATACTTGTAAAAAACTTTATTTTCAATTTTTCGAAAAAAAAGTCATTCTTCATCATTTCTTTTGCTTATTAAATAAATATAATTCACGTAAGAAAATTTCCATTTTTTTATACAGGGTGCACAAAAAATGTAAAAATGTAGATTTGCAAAATTAAAAATTTTCGATCCAACTTTTCTGAATGATCAAAATAAAAGAGATTGGAAAGAGAATTCGAAAAGCCGAATAAAGTTTTGAGATATGGCCTGTGGTAACTACGATATTTTATATTAAAACTTGAAGGAAAATATCAATAATTTATTTAACTTTAATATAAAATATCGTAGTTACCACAGGTCATATCTCAAAACTTTATTCGGCTTTTCGAATTCTCTTTCCAATCTCTTTTATTTTGATCATTCAAAAAAGATTGATCAAAATTTTTTTATTTTGCAAATCTACATTTTTACATTTTTTGTGCACCCTGTATAAAAAAATGGAAATTTTCTTTCGTGAATTATATTTATTTAATAAGCAAACGAAATGATGAAGAATGACTTTTTTTCGAAAAATTGAAAATAAAGTTTTTTACAAGTATAGTTAGGTCCATCCGTGGACACACTGTATAATAAAGGAATAACAATTTACAACATTTTGCCGAAAAAAATTAAAGAAATATCAAAATTATGGACTTTTAAAAAAACTAAAAAAACATTTTTTACAACTGAGCTAACTTTAACGTATTATATATTAATATTTTTTTGTAAATGGTTATTATACAGGATGAGTCGGTAGGAATGGGCCAAACTCTAAGGGTGTAATCTAAGCATTAAAATAATAAGAAATAACTCAAATGTTGTTACCCAATATTAATTTGTTTTCAAATTACAGCGTTAAATAAAATAATAATATTGTTAAACCAAAATATGCAACATTAACATTGTTTTAAATAAATCATTGGTTTAGTAAATTTTCAAAAATACCGCCATGGACTTCCAAATATTTCCTGCTTCGTTTACGAAGGGCGCGCGTGACTCTTCTACTTGATTCGTGCCTTTCTTTAATATTGAGTGCCGCATATCTAATATTCTAATGCGTCTAATTAATGCATCCCTAGTATCTACTTTTAGTTTGTATAGCTCATTTTTTAACAAACCCCATAAATTGTAGTCCAACGGTGTGAGGTCTGGCGATCTAGGAGACCAACTAATAGGACCACCGCGACCAACCAAACCTCTGGAAACTTTTGGTACAAATATTGCTTGACCCGACGATCAAAATGGGTAGGCGCTTCGTTATACATTTGAATTCTGATGGTCCTATTAGTTGGCCTCCTAGATCGCCAGGCCTCACACCGTTGGACTATAATTTATGGGTTGGTTAAAAAATGAGGTATACAAAGTACAAGTAGATACTAGAGATGCATTAATTAGACGCATTAGAAATACTGCACTCAATATTAAAGAAAGGCACGAAGCAATTAGAATAGCCACGCGCGCCCTTCGTAACAAAGCAGGAAATGTCTGGAAGTCAATGGCGGTATTTTTGTCTGGAAGTCAATGGCGGTATTTTTGAAAATTAACTAAACCAATGATTTATTTAAAACAATGTTAATGTTGCATATTTTGGTTTAACAATATTATTATTTTATTTAAAGCTGTAATTTGAAAACAAATAAATATTGGGTAACAACATTTGGGTTTTTTCTTATTATTTTGATGGATATATTACACCCTTAGAGTTTGGCCCATTTCTCCCGACTTACACTGCATATATTTTTTTTAAATAATTTCGATGGGGTTATTAATAGTTACTAAACATGATTTTTATTATTTGTGATTTTATATATTGTATATTTGGTGTTATATTATTATTCTCTGTAATAAACTTTTTAAGTTGGTTGAGAATAAAGATATATAAATTGAAGACATTAGTGGATAAAGGTGTCGTGTCACATTTTTAAACTTCGAAGTTATTCAATAAAACGCGTTATAATTTTATTTTTGAACACTGCGTAAATTAGGTAAAATTAACTAATTTTATTTGGTGCACTTTAATAATAAAAGCAAATTCATAGTTTTTTTCATAGTAATCATGTAAAATAATTGTAACATGACACCTTTATTCACTACGACATGCTAGATGCTTGAGTGACTTAACACCATTATCCTTAAAAAATCTTTTATTATGAAGAAAGCTGCATTTAAGGTTTTCTAATAGTAAGATCTATACCAGGGATGCTAAAAAAGCAGAAAAAGTAGTTTTAACAAAAAATGCGACATGACACCTTTATCCACTAATGTCTTCAATTATTATTATAAGTTCGTATTTCATCAACTTCCCCCAACTCCTGACAGCTATACTAATGTAATTTGCACAGTACTGTGGAGTGATGCTTATCTATACTTTTGCGAAGAAGCCTAATGCTTAATTCCATTACATAAAGTAAAAGTTCTAAATCTGCATTATTTTCTTGTGCTCTACCATCTCGCACATCATGATTTTGATTTAAACAGTTGCATTTATTAATTACAAAACCATTACTCTTAAACTTACGGTAAATATACACAATTATTGTTTTGCTTGGAATGGGTCTGTCACGAAACATTTCGGATATTCTTCGAGAGCTATTTTCCATGTTGTACCACTTAATTATTGTTATTTTTACTTGAAAACTGTAAAACATGAAAACGTCTAGTAACATTTTTATTATTCCTGGTCTTATCACAGCCGCATTGAATTGTTAAAAATTATACGAAGATTTTTTTAAAATAACTTTTAATTGGCTTATAAGAAAATAATACCGGGTGTCCACGGAAGGTGGCTCGCCCCTCTAACTTTTTTGTTTTTCAAGATAATGAAATAAAATTCGGGGGATTTGTATACGACATAAAACTGCATTTTTTGACAGGTGACTCAACATTATGGAACTTCCGGTTTAACCGGAAGTGACATAAACTTTCTATTTTTAAATGGGACACATGGTATATTTTTACTTTTTTTGACTCCATATGACATTCTAAATACAACGATGTGTCACTTGTCACTTTTTGTCACCAAGAAAATATTTTTTTACCAAATTTATTGTTTTATCTAGAGGGCCATGAATACCCTAAAATCACTTATTTCAGTTCTTTAATCTTGGGAAAGATACAATTTTACTATTTTTGATCCAATGATATGTGCTGCGTAAAATTTAATCTTTAAAGTTGTATAACTCATTTTTTTAAATGGCAACATGGTGGCTCGTCGGGTTAAGAAAAAAAAAGATTTTATTACGATTATTTTGATACCATACACTATTAGGTTTTAGAAAAGCTGGCATTAAAAAACTTTAAAAAGTTAACTTAGAACTTTCCTAAAATCAAGCATCTTTTGAGAATAAATTTAGATTTAAATGCAGTGGCGGCTCGTGGGGTAGAGCCACAGTGCCATGGCACTACCTGCCCTCCTGTCTAGCGTCCTGCCCTTTACAATTTACCAAATTTTTCGTTTTTAAAGCAATTAGCAAAATAATTTAAAAATGGAACACAGTCGGGTGCAAATTTCCATCTAAAAGGAAGCGATTATGCGTAAAACGGTAACGTAGCTTCCGCGCCAAGCGCGACGAGGCACACGGGAGGTGACGAAACGCCATCACCTCAATAAAAAAACGTTGAAAAATGACCTTGAATGCAAGCAGGCAAAAATCTCGACGGGTAGCCAGGCTCTCTTCGTTTGACCGTTTGATGTTAGACGTTTCAAACAGCTGATGTTCGCGTCGCGTCCCGATTTGTTTTCGTTCGGCCGGCGGCTGATTTAATGTAGGGTTAACGAACTTTTTATTTTAGAAATACATAAGTAATGAATACTATTAGATTTTTAAAGGAATCTTTATGGAAAAAATACTTGGGTGTTCGGTTGTGATGAATCTAATAGACTATTTTGTTTTATGTGTGTTTTATTTGGTGGGAAGCAAACTTGGTCCCAAAAAGGTACAGATGATTTGGTCCATTTCTGGGACAAAATGAAGACACATGAAAAATCGAAGGTACATTTAAACAATATATTATTATTTAATTTCAGTATGCTTGGTAAAATTAACATTAAAACTCAATTAAATTCTGCATATCACAATGAAATAATGAAGAAAAACGAACAAATTGATAAAAACAGATACATATTAAACCAAATTATAAACTGCGTTCGGTTTTGTGGTGCATTTGAGTTGGCTTTGAGAGGTCATGACGAAAAAGAGACGTCGAAAAATAGGGGCATATTTCGTGAATTAATAAATTTCAGCTCAGAATTAGACAAAACTCTTAAAGATCATATTGAAAAATCGAAAGTATTTAAAGGAACATCAAAACCCCTACAAAATGAACTTCTGGACTGTATGTTAGATGTGTATCATGATGAAGTCATAAAAGAAATAAAGGACTCTCCGTTTATCGCAGATGAAACCACTGACATTGCTTGTGTGTTTCAACTTGTTATCGTGTTTAGGTATATTCAAGATATGATTGTAAATTCATAAATTAAATTAGGTGCCTTTTTGCTTATTTTTCCTACTTTAAAAGCAAGAACTATTAACAAAAAAGGGCGTGGCACCCAAAATTTTTTTGCCTGCTGCGCTAAGGGTTTACCTGGCCCTACTTCACTAAAATGGCACGAGCCGCCACTGTTTAAGGTGGGAGTATCAACATGCTTGCCAACCTATAACCTATTTCGCGTAGATTTACTTATGTTTTCTAGCTTTTATACAAAATTTAAAGAAAATCAGTATCGACTTGATATTCTATAGGTAATAATTGACATATTTAATAAATATCAAGGAATTTCATAACTTATTTTAGGAGAATTGTATAGCGAAAAATATCGGGTAAGATTTTTTTTAACATTATTATGTCATTGTCACTTATTGTTCTTTCACTATACAATTCTCCCAAAATTAGCAATAAAATAAATTGATATTTTTGTAATATATCAGATACTACCTAAATAATGTACCGACGATAGTGATTTTATTTAAATGTTACTTATTAAAATAATAAACTCAAAAAATCAACGCGAAATAGGTTATAGGTTGGCAATAGATTGAATGACGTTGAGAATTCAACCTTAAATGAATCAATTAGCCTGTGACCAGCAAAACTGATAAAACAAAATTATGCCTTGAAGAAAATTGAAATGCCAACAGCTTCTGCCAAAGTAAATTAGTTTGTTGTTTAAAAAGCATGGAAAATAATAGTTTTACAAGGAGTGAAAAGGTTGATATGTTATTAGTGTTTGGAGAATGTAGAAATTGTAAAAGTATTATTGTGAATTGAGTAATAGATGTGTTTTGGACTTCCATTGCCTTTAGTTTTTCATATCACAACGTTTCAACTGGTAAGTATCTCCAGTCGTCTTCAGGTGAATACTAAACAAGTTACAAAGCTACGAGCCTATTTATACTACCAAGGGGGGGCGGAGCTACTGACGAATTCGGGGGCAGTCGTGAGTCATCTGCTTACGTCACCATGATTATTCATCTGCTGACGTCATCCGCTTACGTCATCACGTTTGCATCACTACTCAATCTGAGCCTACACCTATTTAACAAGGGCTTCCAAATGTTTCTTATATCTGCAGAAGGCTTACTGAAACAGTCAGGGTTCTGGATTATGACAGCTGCTTCTTTGAATTTTCTCTTCCGCCAATGCTCTTCTTTAAGTATAATTTTTGCGTTTTCCCATTGTAAATGATGGCCGTGGGTCCAAGCGTGGTCTGCTGCACCGGATCTGTTTGTTTCTCCTTTCAGTGTGTGGTTTCGATGTTCTTTGATCCTTGTTTGGAGAGGTCGTAGAGTTTCACCAACATAGGATTGTCCGCATTCGCAAGGTATTCTGTATACACAATTCTTCGTGTCCTTTTGAGAAACAAACAGATCAGATGCAGCAGACCACGCTTGGACCCACGGCCATCATTTACAATGGGAAAACGCAAAAATTATACTTAAAGAAGAGCATTGGCGGAAGAGAAAATTCAAAGAAGCAGCTGTCATAATCCAGAACCCTGACTGTTTCAGTAAGCCTTCTGCAGATATAAGAAACATTTGGAAGCCCTTGTTAAATAGGTGTAGGCTCAGATTGAGTAGTGATGCAAACGTGATGACGTAAGCGGATGACGTCAGCAGATGAATAATCATGGTGACGTAAGCAGATGACTCACGACTGCCCCCGAATTCGTCAGTAGCTCCGCCCCCCCTTGGTAGTATAAATAGGCTCGTAGCTTTGTAACTTGTTTAGTATTCACCTGAAGACGACTGGAGATACTTACCAGTTGAAACGTTGTGATATGAAAAACTAAAGGCAATGGAAGTCCAAAACACATCTATTACTCAAGATACATCATTGTCTACAACCTTCAAACAAACACTATTATTGTGAATGTTTTTAAAACAACAAACTAATTTACTTTGGCAGAAGCTGTTGGCATTCCAATTATCTTCAAGGCATGATTTTGTTTTATCAGTGAAATAGGTGATTTTAAGGTATTCATAGCCCTCTAGATAAAATAATTTGGAAAAAAATATTTTCTTGGTGACAAAAAGTGACAAGTGACACATCGTTGTATTTAGAATTTCATATGGAGTCAAAAAAAGTAAAAATATACCAGGTGTCCCATTTAAAAATAGAAAGCTTATGTCAATTCCATTATCTTGAAAAACAAAAAAGTTAAGAGGGGCGAACCACCTTCCGTGGACACCCGGTATAATTTGGTGTGCAAGTCCATCCTACAAGTTTAATGCAAAATTAAAGGGGAGGCCCATATTTGAGGGTAGCACCGACGATGAACCACCCGGTACAAAATATGTTTCCATTTTATGGTAGTCCTGAAAACGAATCCCCATCTTAAAGTATAGTTAATTTATTTTACTAAAGTATTTTTCACAATAAACGGTTGACTCCGTTTAACTACCTGGGACGTTTTGAAGGAGCTCGGCCATAAAACTGCAAATAAACTGTCGGTCAGGGTCGGATTATAATTTGTAATTATAGCAGGTAATATTTAACTATATTGTGCTTGTGATTGCGATTTATTTAGGATATTTCATGTCATAAAATAATGTATTATTAATAACGAATTAAATATCTAAAGTCCTACCCTGTAGTGTATTTGCTTGTTGATTGTGTATAACAACGGGATTAAATCGGTAGTTTTATTGCAGTCAATAAGTCTATACCATTTAGGGTAAAAAATACTTTACATGAGGTGATAAACGTTTCTTTTCCGTTTCCATACCTGGAACCAGAGTTCGAAACGTTTCTTTGCAAATGGGTATTATTCGACACGCACCTCTGTTCCATTATCAGAAATAGCCGCCAAGAAGCTGCCAACATTCTCCATGTCCACTGCCGCCAACGGACTAGTTCTCGGCGCCTCCGCGATATTCGTCATGATCGTAACAACTGACTTTGCCACTATCTCCTTAGCGTCTTTGACTTTTTTAGTGTACTCCATGATGATCATGCCCAGTTTTTGTTGCAAAGTTTTCTCTGAGAAACGAAAAACATAATTATAAATAAAATATACGCGCGTCGTTTATAAGCTAAATATACAGGATGATTCCTAGGTATTAGGAATATATTTATATATTATATTCAGAAACAAAAAAGTTGAACATAAGACAACTTTACATTTATAACATCTTAATATATATATTTAAAAATAAAAACCTTAAACAATTTAAAAACCATAATCATAATACACGTCATAAAAAATGAAATAACCATAAAACCTAAAATAAATAAGTCATTTTCAAATTTCAAATATTTATGTTTTTATTTCAACGATTATTTACCCACAAAAATTAAAAAATTGATTTCATTAAAAAAATTTAAAGTCGAAATAAAAACATGGATATTAAAAACAGACAATTTGAAAATATTTTTAGAAATGCTTTAATTAATTAATATTGTACTGAATAATTTATATAAGTAATATTTTTTACTTAAAAGTTATAAATTAATAATTTTATTATAGGTAATATATTTCTTCAAAAAAGCTGCGTTTATACTATAAATTAACATTTTTAATTTAAAAAACTTGATTTTTAATGCATATTTATGATTTATTATTTTACATACTAAAACAAAAAATAAGATTTGCCCCTTACAAGCTCAGCTTCAGGGGAATGAAGAATAAGTTTATCGAAGACAACATAAACATATTTATTATATTATTAAATTTTAAATACACTTATTATTATTATTATTATTATTATTATTATTATTATTATTTAGAACCAACTGCTAATCTATATAGACCGAAAGGGTATTTACACGTTCAAAACATGTATAAACTAAAAATTTGTATTCTAATTCACTCTATTATTTTAAAAGAAAAAAAATCAAACATAACACTTCAGGAATAAGACATTACATGATCATAACACCAGACATTGTATAAATTATCAAACTATGCCAGTAAAAAGTGATTTCGAAAAAAAATCGCTTTTATATGACGGAATAATAAAATACAACAATCTTCCAAAAAATATCAGAAAAATTAAAAAAATTGGCAACTTTTAAAAAACAATTAAAGAGATATTTTTTACTAAATTAAATTATTTATACTATTTTTTTTTTAAATTGATTTTATTAATGAATTAAATTGGATTAACTTCCATTTTTTTTTATTGTTATTTTTTTAATGGTTATTATTTTCTACATTATGTTGTCACTTTCCATGTAATGAACTGTAAAAGTTAGTTTGGAATAAAGACAATTTAAAAGTTAAGTATAAACAATAATTTAAAAGTATATTATGAGGTACTTTTAAGAAAAGTCTTTTAAACGTGGCGTGTAATTTGATTAGTTTTTAATATTCAATCGTGTTAATACTTCTACCACAAATGAGTAATATCTTCGATATTTTCAATGGAAATATTTTTATGACCTTTACATGCTACACTCTCAAATCAATTAATTATTAATAAAAAGTCATGCATGTCTATGTTTATTAATACAATGTTATTCTAATTACAAAACGTTTTGAATATTAGTCAAACGAAACTAAAAAGTTAAAGCAAAATAATTGTTTTTTCTTTATTTCCCGCCAAACAAAGAACGCCACTGTTTAATGGTTAATGGGATTTCCGATGATGCAAAAACAATTGCAAAATCGGTATTTTTTGAAATTTAACAATCCCATAGGCTGCGTAAATTCTGCCCATCACTGTATATATAAAATAATATATATTAAAACAAATATACAACTTTTATTACTATAATTTTTTTTTCAAAGTATTAGTGGGGAAGAGGACTTCAATTAAAACACTATTTACTCATTCCCAACGTTACGGTTTATTCTTTAAACCTTTTTCAAGGGTCTAGAAAATTGTATAAAGTGTAGAAACTTAATGAACTGACATACTACTACTACTACTACTATTCCTATACCAAAAATAGGTACACTTCTTTAAACCATACAAGTAAAAAAAAAACTACCTACCTATTTCTAAATACATGGAAATGACAAAAATGATATATACAGACTGACCGCGGATAGGGTTTACAAATGGATGAAAAATTTCATTTTTCATCCATTTGTGCTACTGTAAACCCTATCCGCGGACAGTCTGTATATTATAATATATACAGTGTGAGTTTGTAACTGTGAATAAATTCTAGCACTAAAACAGTACAGTTTTTTTTTGAAAAAATGCTTGAACACTAGTATTAACATTTTAAATTGTGGTATTTTTTGTAAAATAAATATTAATACAGTGTGTACCAAATTGGAGATATGACGATATCGATCATTTTTTTAATTGGCAACCCTTATTATTTATTAACTATTTTTAAAGTGCATATTAAGTTTTCATTATTTATAAGATATTAAAGAAACAAAAATGAATTTAACCCATTAACGCCCAAATTTCCAAATTCCAAATTCGAAAATATTCTTAGAGGTAACTCGTATGGTATTGTAGTTAAGGTCTAAGTGGTTATATAATTTTTTTTACCCAGTTTTGGTTTTAAGGGCCGTCCTCATAATATTATGATGTATTTGGTAAACAAAAGAAAAACATTTTTTATGATATTAATAGTTTAAAAAGTATTTTATTACGAAAAACAAATGTAAAAATTTTAAAATAAAAATAAAAATGTCAAAATTAGGGATAGAAAGATTTGTTGTGAAATTTTGGAATGCACAGGGTCGTATCACATTTTGTGCAAAAAGTAGGCGGTTTTCCTTTACACGAAACGAACTGGCATTGACGTTGATTGTCTTTTTTACCCATAATATGATTCCTCTCATCAAACCTTCCCTTTCAATTTTTGTGGTTTTTCTTCGTTTTTGAGCGGATTCTTATTCTTGTCGTGCGTGTGCTTGACCAAATTTGATAACGGAACGTTATCATCAGAGTCGTCATCGGACGGTAAACTTATTCCCATTCGTTGTCCAACAAGTATA
The DNA here is from genome assembly GCA_963969555.1 of Polydrusus pterygomalis. NCBI lineage: Eukaryota > Metazoa > Arthropoda > Insecta > Coleoptera > Curculionidae > Polydrusus > Polydrusus pterygomalis. The sequence goes on along the minus strand of OZ018381.1, from coordinate 40,071,043 downwards.
TCTGGGTCCTCATATTCTCTTCACATGTAATTTTCCTATCGCCCAAGGAACTCGACTGCAGTTGATGCGAAAGTGACGGTGCTCGCCTGGCACAGCTTGATTAGGGAATGTCATCATCATCGGACGGTAAACTTATTCCCATTCGTTGTCCAACAAGTATATCTGGGTCCTCATATTCTCTTCACATGTAATTTTCCTATCGCCCAAGGAACTCGACTGCAGTTGATGCGAAAGTGACAGTGCTCGCCTGGCACAGCTTGATTAGGGAATGTCATCATCATCGGACGGTAAACTTATTCCCATTCGTTGTCCAACAAGTATATCTGGGTCCTCATATTCTCTTCACATGTAATTTTCCTATCGCCCAAGGAACTCGACTGCAGTTGATGCGAAAGTGACGGTGCTCGCCTGGAATAGCTTGATTAGGGAATGTCATCATCATCGGACGGTAAACTTATTTCCATTCGTTCTCCAACAAGTATATCTGGGTCCTCATATTCTCTTCACATGTAATTTTCCTATCGCCCAAGGAACTCGACTGCAGTTGATGCGAAAGTGACGGTGCTCGCCTGGCACAGCTTGATTAGGGAATGTCATCATCATCGGACGGTAAACTTATTCCCATTCGTTGTCCAACAAGTATATCTGGGTCCTCATATTCTCTTCACATGTAATTTTCCTATCGCCCAAGGAACTCGACTGCAGTTGATGCGAAAGTGACGGTGCTCGCCTGGCACAGCTTGATTAGGGAATGTCATCATCATCGGACGGTAAACTTATTCCCATTCGTTGTCCAACAAGTATATCTGGGTCCTCATATTCTCTTCACATGTAATTTTCCTATCGCCCAAGGAACTCGACTGCAGTTGATGCGAAAGTGACGGTGCTCGCCTGGAATAGCTTGATTAGGGAATGTCATCATCATCGGACGGTAAACTTATTCCCATTCGTTGTCCAACAAGTATATCTGGGTCCTCATATTCTCTTCACATGTAATTTTCCTATCGCCCAAGGAACTCGACTGCAGTTGATGCGAAAGTGACGGTGCTCGCCTGGCACAGCTTGATTAGGGAATGTCATCATCATCGGACGGTAAACTTATTCCCATTCGTTGTCCAACAAGTATATCTGGGTCCTCATATTCTCTTCACATGTAATTTTCCTATCGCCCAAGGAACTCGACTGCAGTTGATGCGAAAGTGACAGTGCTCGCCTGGCACAGCTTGATTAGGGAATGTCATCATCATCGGACGGTAAACTTATTCCCATTCGTTGTCCAACAAGTATATCTGGGTCCTCATATTCTCTTCACATGTAATTTTCCTATCGCCCAAGGAACTCGACTGCAGTTGATGCGAAAGTGACGGTGCTCGCCTGGAATAGCTTGATTAGGGAATGTCATCATCATCGGACGGTAAACTTATTTCCATTCGTTCTCCAACAAGTATATCTGGGTCCTCATATTCTCTTCACATGTAATTTTCCTATCGCCCAAGGAACTCGACTGCAGTTGATGCGAAAGTGACGGTGCTCGCCTGGCACAGCTTGATTAGGGAATGTCAGCATCATCGGACGGTAAACTTATTTCCATTCGTTCTCCAACAAGTATATCTGGGTCCTCATATTCTCTTCACATGCAATTTTCCTATCGCCCAAGGAACTCGACTGCAGTTGATGCGAAAGTGACGGTGCTCGCCTGGCACAGCTTGATTAGGGAATGTCATCATCATCGGATGGCAAGTCTATTTCCAATTGTCCTGGAAAATCTAATAAAACCGGTACATCCAGATCTTCGTCATTATACTTAAAACTTTAAAACCCAATATTATATGCAGTGACGTAGCAGTCGAAACCATGGAAACTGCCAAAATACTGTATTATCATTGGCGGTTTGCCTTGATTTCTATGGTTTTGACTGCTACGTCACTGCATATAATATTGGGGTTTGAGTATAGTAACATCTTCATCTGTAAGATCATCAACATCCGGTGGTAAAGCTACTAGATCAGCTTCGATTTGTTCCGAATACAAATAATCAACAGCCTCTTCAAGCGTTTTAAAAACTTGTCTTGATGTACTCATATTAGCCCAGCGTCCTCATTTGAGGACGCTGTAACTTTTAAATGATTTTTTAAAATTTTAAAGCAAATTATAAAAGCGCAATATAATACTACAAAAGATATGTTTTTACTTTATAATGAAAAAAAAAATTATCGCTTACCTCCAAATATTGTATTAGATATGACCACAAACTTCACTTATAGACAAAACACTAAAAATAAAAGATTTTCGAAAAATAAAATGACTGACTTCTATAGAACTTACGGGGTAACTAAACCTTTTCAGGCAAAGCTAAATTGATGCACTTGCACTTGGGCTAAAAGTAGATTTGATTTATTGTCTTTTAGTAATACAACAACAATAGTTATTTACATTACTAGATGCGAAAGTTAATTTATTGGTGTGAGGAGGTTTTTGAGTTGCCGAGGCAAAGCCGAGGTTATTTAATACCTCCGACCACCAAAAAAGGCTTTCGCATCGTGTAATGTATTAAATTTTTTCTACTACTGTTCTCTGATCAATATATTATTAAGTAATAAACTTTGATTTTATTCAAATTAAAATGATAAAATATTTTTTTTTTCCAAATGTAAAATAATCCATGACTAGTTATTTGAGTATTGTTGACAACTAGTTATTTGAGTACTGTCAAAGTCTGTCAGTTCGATCTTTTGTCCTGGCACCGAAAGTATTACTTTCGTAGCTAGCAACCTACTTTCGTAGCTAGCAACGGATAATATTCAGGTAACTGTAACATTTACTTTTGTGTTGCTAGGGCCCGAAAGTTAATTTATTTATACAGTAGTAGAAAAATAATTTTTTTCTACTACTGTATAGATAAGTTAACTTTCGGGCCCTAGCAACACGACAGATAACGAAAGTAAACATTCGAGTTACCTGAATATTATACGTTGCTAGCTATGTAAAGTAGCGTTGCTAGCTTTGTTAAGTATAACTTCCGGTGCCAGGACAAAAAAATCGAACTGACAGACTCTGACAGTACTTAAATAAGTAGTTGTCAACAATACTCAAATAACTAGTTGTCATGGATTATTTTACAGGTGGAAAAAAAACTTATTTTATCATTTTAATTTGAATAAAATCAAAGTTTATTACTTAATAATATATTGATCAGAGAACAGTAGTAGAAAAAATTTAATACATTACACGATGCGAAAGCCTTTTTTGGTGGTCGGAGGTATTAAATCACCTCGGCTTTGCCTCGGCAATTCAAAAACCTCCTCACACCAAAAAACTAACTTTCGCATCTAGTAATGTAAATAACTATAGGTGTCCTCAAACGATGACGCTGGGCGTTAATGGCCATGGACAACATTTTCGAATTAATATCTGTGGTCCGGCACTTGTACCGGTTTTGAGAGCGCTCTTGCAAAATTTTCTGTTTTTACAGAATAACCCCTTTAAGACTGACCTTTTCTAAGGTACCGTACTGGGACGCAAGATGTCGCACCGGGTTCTATAATTCCCGTCGATGATCGACCCTGACAAGTGATTTGTCTTCGAGCCCTGTTTCCTTCTGCCAAACTGAGCCTCACTGATGAGCCGTAAACGGCGAAACGCGTCTGGGGATGAGTTTGGCGGAAGGAAACAGACAACCTTTTCGAGTTAATGGTAGGGATGTTCCGATAATCCGATACGCTGAAAGTATCGATCCGGATTGTATGGTAGAGTATCGATGCAATAAAATATCGGTTTGAAAAATATCGATACCCTAAATATCGATACTTTTTCGATCCGCGTTGTTATTTTTTGTTTTACGATTTTTAACGTTTCTAAAAAACCACCACTCGAAAATACTATTATATTTTTTAAGGTCGGACCGGGCATTTCCCGCTCGAGGTTTGCTGTTTGGCAAACCGCATCATAAAATTGTGGGTTTGGGAATTTTGGGATGTATCGATACTATCTGAACGATACAGAGTAAAATATTTCGATACTCATTATATATCGAATAAAAAATATCGATACAAAATATCGGGTATCAGAAGGTAAAATATCGATACTCAAAAATATCGTATCGTATCGCGCATCCCTAGTTAATGGGTTAATTGAAAAATAAAAAAACCTTCCATCCATCTTTAACACTTTTTGTTAAAAATGCTTAAAACGTTGTCCATCAACTATTTGGCAATATCCTAAACGCAAGTAAAACACGTTCTGAACATTTTTAATTTATTCGGGAGAAATTAACCTACATTCATGTCTTTTTCGTGCTTTTAACTACTCAACATTTGACATGGAATAAAAATTTATAGTTTTGTATTTATCTATAACTAGGGTTGCCATTTAAAAAAATTATCGTTATCGTCATATCTCTAATTTGGGACTTTTTTAAATAAAAGATCGCAACGTAAAAGTTTGGTCACACTGTATGTATATTATTGTATACAATCATGCAAGTCCACGATTATTTTCTTTATTCTGATTCTAAAAATATGTAATAAAAAAGCTGGGTTAGTATACCATAAATGGATCGGCGCTTATCAGTTTTCTGTCCCTCCTCACCAAATCCTTAAAAATTAAAAATTCTATTACTTTGGCATGAAAATTCTAAAAAATTGTTATAATGATAAATGGCATTATGGCAAAATTTAGGTAGGCAGCTGTTATTTTTTTAGATAGCAGGACATTTAAGTTTTATACAGACTATCTTTCTTTCAAGCGTGGACATATTTTTCCATGCGTCATCGCTTAAAGCAGGTTTATCCATTGTTTAACCACTGTAGACAAAAAAAAATGTTTCCTTTACATTGGACTAAATTCCTGAAATTCTACAAAGAATTATTTAATTTTATTTTAATAAAAGACAATATTTAAGAAAGATTAAATTTTTATATACAGTGTGACCATTAAAGTCCGCATCATATGGGATTTTTTTTTATTAATAGCTTTATTCGAAGTTTGACTTTGGCATCAAGTTCTGCTTCGATCGAGATAAAAAGTAAGCAAAAAATAGAAGTCACGTGATTCCCATTATCTGTCAAATTTCAATTTTTTCCAAAAAATAATTCAAAAGTAGGGTTATTTCTGAAAATATCGAAAAAAGTTATTAGAAAAATTCGAAAAGGTTTTGTCTCTTTCCTTCCGCCAAACTCATCCCCAGACGCGTTTCGCCGTTTACGGCTCATCAGTGAGGCTCAGTTTGGCAGAAGGAAACAGGGCTCGAAGACAAATCACTTGTCAGGGTCGATCATCGACGGGAATTATAGAACCCGGTGCGTTATTAGAAAAAGTTTTCTTAAATGCAGTTTCTAGCCCACATGCAAAATTTTAGCTGCATAAGATAATTTTGATTTTTTTACCCATATTTTGTAAATTGCACCACTTTTGCAAACCTACATAAAACTTCTTAATTTTGACAATACTTTATTTCAGCTACATTTTCTTTAAAAGTAGTGCCATATTAAATGTGTGTTTTTCTACAAAATCAAAATTGGGCTATTAAAATTTGGTCGCATGTGATGCAAAGTTTATTTGTTTTTGACCCTGTATAGGGTAACTTCATAAAATAGGTATTTTTGAGTACGTACTTTGTGTCTGAAAGTAATACACCTTAATGTTAAGACAAAAAAGAACACAGTGTCATCAGTAAAGTGTTCATTAAGTGGAAAATAAATTTTAGTGGTGGGTAAAAAATCAAAATTATTTTATGCAGCTGAAATTTTGCACGTGGGTTAGAAACTGCACTTTTTTCGATATTTTCAGAAATAACCCCACTTTTGAATTATTTTTTAGAAAAAAATAAAATTTGACAGATAATGCGAATCACGTGACTACTATTTTTTGCTTAATTTTCATCTCGATCGAAGCAGAACTGGATGCCAAAGTCAAATTTCGAATAGTTATTAATAAAAAAAAAATCCCATATGATGAGGACTTTACTGGTCACACTGTACAGTGACAGTGACCGCCAAAAAGTTGGCAACATATGGGAAAACATTTTATTAGCGTAGTAAAAAAAGAGGTTAGGTGACAAGATAAAAATTTTAAAGATTTTATTAAAAAACTTTTTTGAAAATATTCGTTCATCGACAAGATTCCGGTTTATCCTTTTAGGTAGCTTCGCTTATGTAAAGCCCGTGCATTTGGATGGAAATAAACCAAAGAAGTTTTTTTCTACAATTGACAGGACCAAATCGCAAAAAAGTCGGACGCTCGCCGTTGCAATGCTTGTTTCTTTGCAACTGCTTGCTTCTCGCAACTATTGATGAAAATTTATCCTAAAGAAAGTAATTTTACCCAAAAATCTTTAAAAAAAAAGTGATTCAGTTATTAAAAAATCTTCAAATTTGGCATATGGACCTAGAACTTAATACTAAACAACTTTTTCAAATACATTTTTTGGATGTCTCCTCGTCTTCTAACCTCACTTTTTGTAAATTCACATTTTTTTCTTCAGTAGTCACAGAAAAACATATGTTTGCGAACTTTTTGACGGTCATTGTATATACAGGGCGTTTTATGGTGACCGTCCCTTAGGATATTTTGGAAAGTAATGCGGTTTGAATCCTGCTAATTTGGATAATGGGGTTTTCGGACACGTTTTCTTGAAATAACTGCGGTCATATTCCACTTTCAGTTATACCGGAAGTTGTCTCAAACTTGCTTATTTTAAATGGAGCGCCCTGTATAATATTTTCCTTTCTTCGTTTCCAATAACTTTTATTAAACGTTTTTATATCCCAATCGATCCGTTTCTGAGAAAAAAAAAACGTTTTCTCAAATTTTTACCTTTAACAGGGTGTCGCTTGAAACTGAATAGAAGAGTGGAACTCCAAATTCGGGTTGTGGAATTGGAATATTATTGTGCTCGATTGTGAATTGTCGGAAAATGAAATTTTAGGAATTATAGGAAAGTGGAGAAGTAACAATTTTTTATCTTTATCAAAAAATTTTAAAAAACTTTTTTTTAAATACGAAACGACGCTACTTTGGTGGTTCATTTAATAGACAGGCGAGAACATTTCCTATCTGTCCACCACATAAGGTGTCCCCAGAATAGTTTAGAACTTATTTACGGGTTTTAGCAAAATCTCCGAATATCAAGCAGTCTTATTGATTTTTGGCAAAAATAATAATAATAAGTTTATTTAAAATTTAATAATATAATAAATATGTTTATGTTGTCTTCTATAAACTTATTCTTAAATCCTCTGAAGCTGAGCTTCTTAGGGGCAAATCTTATTTTCTGTTTTAGTATGTAAAATAATAAATCATAAAAATGCATTAAAAATTAAGTTTTAAAGTAAAAATGTTAATTTATAGTATAATCGCAGTTTTTTTTTGAAGAAATATATTACCTATAATAAAATTATTAAGTTATAATTTTTAAGTAAAAAATATTACTTATTAATTTATTCAGAACAATATTAATTAATTAATTAAAGCTTTTCTAAAAATATTTTCAAATTGTCTGTTTTTAATATCCATGTTTTTAATTCGACTTTAATAAATTTTTTTAATAAAATAAATTTTTAAATTTTTGTTGGTAAATAATCGTTTAAATAAAAACATAAATATTTAAAAAAAAAATTCCTATGGACTTATTTATTTTAGGTTTTATGGTTATTTCATTTTCATGACGTGTATTATGATTATGGTTTTTAAATTGTATAAGTTTTTTATTTTGTCCATCACAATTTATACTAAATAAGTCGTTAATATAGATATTAAAAAATAATGGTCCTAAAATTGGTCCTTGAGGAACACCATACTTGAATAGTTTTGGATAGCTTTTTTCTTTATCTATTTGAACATAAGTTTGTCTATTTTTCAGATAATTTTTAATTAATTCTAATTGCTTTCCTCTGAATCCAATATTTTGAAACTTTTTTAACAATAAATGATGGCTAACTGTATCAAAGGCTTTTGCTAAATCTAGAAAAATACTAATACAATGTTCTTTATTATCTAGTGCATTATACATTTGTTCTGTAAGATAGCAAATAGCGTTTTGTGTTGATTTATTTTTTTGAACCCCAAACTGTTTATTAGAAATAAAATGTATTTTTCTTTCTTAATTTTAAAATTTTTTCGAATACTTTTGCTATCGAAGATATTAATGTTATTGGTCTATAATTACTAGTTTTACTAGAATCTCCATTTTTAAAAATAGGTTTTATTATACCAATTTTGAAAGCTTCTGGATATACAGGGTACGCCAAACTCGATGGCCCCTTAGAAGTATCTAGACAATGAAACAAGTTAGGAATTTGAAATTTAGGATTTGTCCATAGGAGGTCATGGTCTCCAATTTGAAAATAGTTTTAACATTGCGGCGTTGCCAGATCTACTCTTACTACATACCAACTTTGTTATTTCAAATGTAATGCCCTGTATATTTTCACATTTTTGGATACCGCTGGACATTCTAAAACCTTTCTGTATAACCAATAGTATACCTATCTAGAGCCGTTTGACAAATAAAAATTATTTATTAAGAAATTTAGCAACACGCATCCCTCAATAAAAAAATAAGATTTTTCGCAACGGACAAAGACAACCGACTGAGATTTTGGCTGTTGTTCCTTAATAGGTTGTTTTGTCATAATATGTCAGGCAAATTAAATTATCTCATACAGGGTGTCTACAACATCTTATTCATTTCGTGCAACATAAAAATTGTAGTTATGCAGTAATTTTAAATGGAACACCCTATATTTTAGAGTGGTAACTAAAAGATCCATTAATTCTCTATCTAAAAGTATTATGTGATGTCATACCTAATTTTAGCCGTTTTGGACTTATAAGCAAAAAAACAAAATAATGTAATTTATGTAAATATAATTTCTTATTAGCAGAAGAAGTAGGCTATGACTTCAATCAGAAACGTTTGTCAAAATGTCACTGTCTATTTGGCAAGTAAACGCTGTCCTTACGTTCGTAATCTATTATCTGAATATGGCGAATTCTTATACAAACGAGGACATTTTAAAACTGTTCTACATTCATGGCGAGTGCAACAGAATTATTAATAGAACATGCAGAACATTTAACGAACACTATCCACACTTAGTCCCAATGAACAAAAAGAAATTCAATAGGATAGAAAATAACTTTAAGAACAATGGTCAAATAAAGCAGGAAAGAACCCAAATTAAACCTGTAACAGGTAACGAAGACAATTAAATAAATGTTCTTGCATATTTTGTTGCATTTCCTCATGCATCAATTTATTCTGCCGAAAAAGACTTAGGAATATCTTATAAATCGATAGAAAGGATTCTGCATGCACATGGAATGCATAATTATAAATTTGTGGCTCTTCAAGCCATTGAGCCTAATGATCCCCCACAACGTGTTGAATTCTGTGAAATGGTATTAGTTCGCACACAAGAAGATCCCAATTATTTAAACAAAATTATTTGGACCGATGAAAGCAAATTTACCAGGGAATGCGTATTTAATAGGAGAAATTCACATTACTGGGCCGCAGAAAATCCGCACTTTGTTAGAGAGGCGGAGTTTCAATATAAATTAGGCTTTAATGTATTCTGTATAATGATGAATGACAAAATTAAATTTTGCTTTTACGATGAAAATTTAAATTCTCAAAAATATTTGGAAATATTACGCACCATAGTATCAGATTTCCTCGAGGATTTAAGTCTTGAAACGCTTCGACATTGTTGGTATCAGTTGGATGGCGCACCAGCTCACTGCACCAATGAAGTTACCAAAGAACTTACTCAGATGTTTGGAGATCGCTGGATTCGTCGATTGGGTCCATGGAATTGGCCGCCGAGGTCACCAGACCTTACCCCACTTGATTTTTATCTTTGGGGTAGGATTAAACAACTTGTTTACGTTACGCCAGTTCACACCAAAGAGGAGCTTCAAAATCGTGTACGGGAGGCATTCCTGTCTTTAAAGGCGTGTGAGATCCAAGCAGCAACAACAGACCATGTTATGACGGAAATCCTCAATTGTTTAAAAGTTAACGGAGGACGTTTTAAACAATTTAGTTATTGATTTATTAATTTTTTCATCCTTATTTTTTGTGTTTTATTTTAAAATGTTGACAAACGTTTTTGATTGAAGTCATAGCCTACTTCTTCTGCTAATAAGAAATTATATTTAGATTAATTACATTATTTTGTTTTTTTGCTTATAAGTCCATAACGGCTAAAATTAGGTATGACATCACATAATAATTTTGGATAGAGAATTAATGGATCTTTTAGTTACCAATCTAAAATATAGGGAGTTCCATTTAAAATTACTGCATAACTACAATTTTTATGTTGCACGAAATGAATATGATGTTGTAGACACCCTGTATGAGATAATTTAATTTGCCTGACATATTATGACAAAACAACCTATTAAGGAATAACAGCCAAAATCTCAGTCAATTGTCTTTGTCCGTTGCGAAAATCTTATTTTTTTTATTGAGGGATGCGTGTTGCTAAATTTCTTAATAAATAATTTTTATTTGTCAAACGGCTCTAGATAGGTATACTATCGGTTATTAAGAAAAGTTTTAGAATGTCCAGCGGTATCCAAAAATGTGAAAATATACAGGGCATTACATTTGAAATAACAAAGTTGGTATGTAGTAAGAGTAGATCTGGCAACGCCGCAATGTTAAAACTATTTTCAAATTGGAGATCATGACCTCCTATGGACAAATCCTAAATTTCAAATTCCTAACTTATTTCATTGTCTAGATACTTCTAAGGGGCCATCGAGTTTGGCGTACCCTGTATACTGATGGTTTTAAAAATATTTTTTATAAGAAATGTTAGTGGTCTAGAAATTAGTGATGGGAAAAATCGAGTTAATTCAATAACCGATTACCGAGAATTCGAGTGATTTAAAAAACCGAATGATAATCGATTGTTCACTCAAATTCATTTTTTTAATCACTTAAATAATTATCAACCACATATATTTTTAGACTTCTAAAAAAAAAAAAAAAAGTCGCCAGTTCCATCATAAACTAACTACTTTGTATAGCCCCGCAATGAGTGATCGGTTATTTTTTAACTCGAGTGATCCCATCACTATCAAAAACCATTATGTTCATCACTCATTTCGTCACTCGAATGATTTCCGAAGATAATCGAATAATTCGAGTGATTGAAAAAACCGAGTGATCGGTTATTTTTCAATCGAGTTATCCCATCACTACTAGAAATAGTAGTTTTAATAGTTTTTAATATTTCTGTTGTTATTCCGTCAATGACACGCGTCAGTAGATACATTTACGTATTATTACTTGGTTTATCATAGTCTTCTTCCCAAAAATCAATAAGACTGCTTGATATTTGAAGGATTTTGTGAAAACTGTAATTAAGTTTAACAGTATTCTAGTTTATAGGGACACGCTATGTGGACAGATAGGAAATGTTTTCATTTGAAATCATTTGAAAGAACCAGCAATGTAACATAGTATTTAAAAATTTAAGTTTTTTAAAATTTTATGATCAAATTGTTACTTTTCCGTTTCCCTGTATTTAAAATTTCATTTTTCGACAATTCATTATCGAGTACAATAATATCTAATTCCACTACCGGAATTTCGAGTTTCACTCTTATATCTTTGAAAATATATTTAATTTTATGCGACACTTACTGTTAAAGGTTACTCTAGCTAGGGATATTAATCCAACATATTTAAATTTTGAAGACGTAGTCCATACTCAAAGTGGAGTTAAATGTATAGAAACAAAAGCACAAAGTCTTTCTCCACAAGTTTATTAGAATAACTAGGCGAACCTAGAATAATTCTTAATAATTCGACATGTTTCGAGTGTAGAAACACTCATCATCAGGAAAACAAAGTAAATAGTACAATGCTGATGTTAGCAATAGAGAAAATAATAAGTGGGATTGAGCCGTAATGGAGCTTTCAATGATGTACACGAGGTGTAAAAAATGAATATCTTTTAAATCTATTAATTTTGCACACAATGTGTATGTTTTGACTCCTACCGGGGTAACTGGGCCGTAACAAGCCTGGTACCCAACAGCATTTTACTTCAAGCTAAATGATGCTTTGACTTTTACGAAAACCAATTTTTTCTTTTTTCTTTCCCTCTCATTTCATTACTTTTCCATGTCTCCGACAAAGTTTAATGAAACTTAAGATTTTTCACTACTTATACCTAAATTTTTTCACAAAGTCTGTTAAAAGTCTCTAATTTTTCTTTTGCTCTCTTCTTTTTCTGCCCAAGACAGGGCCTTTGCACGAGCCCTTGACTTTCCAGTATGCTGAAGTCTTGTCGGTCTTCTGACTATTCATTTTTTACATCTCGTGTACACCATTGAAAGCTCCATTACAGCTCAATCCCACTTATTATTTTCCCTATTGCTAACAACATCAGCATTGTACTATTTACTTTGTTTTCCTGATGATGAGTGTTTCTACACTCGAAACATGTCGAATTATTAAGAATTATTCTAGGCTCAACTAGTTATTCTAATAAACTTGTGGAGAAAGACTTTGTGCTTTTCTTTTTTCATATTTAATTAATGACGCATGGGAAATAATCTAGCGGATTTAATGGTATACGCTCTTTTCCTTAGACTAGAAGCGCATCGAGAAGAAACACAAAATGCACATATTGTAGTCATGCAAAGTACGAGTCTATAGCAAATGCACCCATGCCATAATAAAAATTCTACAAAATAATTCCTTACGTGACATTGGATTGTACCACTTTAGTATCAGTCTCGTTATAACCATCGGATTAATGGTAAACCCATTTAGAATTAACTTTGCTGCAGCTTGTATAGCAGCGTCCCTGATGTCATTACTCTACAACAAAAACGATTTATGTTATAGTTTCTTATTTAATCGTGTTTCTTATATAATCGTGTTATACCTTTGAAAATTGTACCTTTAAGAATGAATCTACACTTACACGTATAGTTTACGTAGAGATAAATTTAAACTTGAATGGCACAGGACTGTCATAAACGTGAAAAAGGAAAACGTGTTCTTTCATCAAATCAATTAACAACAGCATTTATGTCTTAATTTTACAGAAAAATCGTAGGGCACGCTTCTGACGCTCAGAAAAAGCAACAATAATATGTTTAGTAGAAATAGGGTGGTCTTATGGAAAAATAGCTGATCATTTTAGAGTACCTAGAAGTACAGTTCAAGGAATTGTAAAAAAATGGCGCTATCATCAAACACTTGAAAGGTCTGTTGGGTCTAGTTTAAATAATAGAAAATTATCAAAAATGAAGAAGACCGAAATTTGGTGGAGTATTTAAGGCAAAATCCATTTGAAACTGCAGTATCTGCTATGAACATAACAGGATTTCCTGCTTCATCTAGAACTGCGCAACGCTGAGTAAGACAATGTTCCGAATTAAGAAATCAAGCAGCTGCATCCAAACCGTTTTTAAAAAATAGTGATAAAGAACAAATAGTTGGGTTTGCTATGCAATATTTACCAGAAAATGACTTTTTTTTGCAAAATATTACCTTTTCCGATGAGAAAACTTTTCAGTCTACATGTAATGGAAGGATTCGAGTATATAGACCACCAAATTCCCGATATGATGACAAGTATACTCAAAAAAGCAAACCAGTGGACGTTTCTCTGTTAATGTGTGGGCATGGATAAGTGTTTACGGTGCAGGTGTATGCTGGAATATTGGTGGAACACTAAACATATATCTTCAGATTTTGGAAAACGTTTCTCTTCCTTCTGCCGCGATAGTTTTTGAAGGAAATAAGTTTATATTTCAGGAGAATAACTGCCCTGTGCATACTGCAAGAAATATAGGAACTGGTTTAGACAAAACAACGTGACATGTTTGCCTTGGTGCTCAAGAAGTCCTGATTTAAATCCAATTGAAAATGTTTGGGGATTGATGGTAAAGAAAATGTAAAAAATTAATTTTAAACCAGAGAATGAAATAGTTATTTGATAAAATAGAAGAAATTTGGGAAGGGCCAACTCCGGATTACACCAGAAGTGTTATTTTGTCAATGCCAAGAAGATGACGATTAGTGTTAGAATCCAATGGCGCAGCAATTAAATATTAGTATTTTGTTTGTTGTTTGTTAATAAATTTACCCTTTTTGGCTTTATACTTTTGTAGTTTTCCTGGTATTATTTTATAATTTTCTTATTTCGCGGCTGTAATTTAAACACAAAAATATTTAGAAATAACCATTATTACTTATGGTAAAAAATCGTACATACAATAATTTATAGCTATCTGGTGTTCTATCCAGGTATAAGCAGCAAGGTGAGAAACCCGATTTACCCAATTTTGTTGTAATTGAGTTATGTATGGGTGGAGTGTACGAAATTATATGTCGTCAACTGTACACCGAAAAACACTTTTCATTTAAAAATTGTAACGTTTACAAATATCATTTATGTTTATCCCCCATGAGTTATATACAGACTGTCCGCGGATAGGGTTTACAATAGAACAAATGGATGAAAAATTTCATTTTTCGGGGAAAAGTCGTTCTTGATAAAAAGTTTTGCTTGTAAAAAAAATGCAATTCACGAAGAGAAAATTTTTATTTTTTATACAGGGTTCGCAAAAACTTCAAAAACATGATTTTTCTACAAGAGTAAACTATCTTTATTTTACATTTTTGACCAAAATGCCAATTAGAAAACTTATTTAGAATAACATTTGTAATTTAAATCCGAGATTTAAAATAAATCTTTGATTTTTTAGTTTTGTAGGTAAATGGAAATTTTTCTGCTCAATAAAAATATTAATATAAAATTTTATTAGACTCCATTTTCATTATTTTAAAATTTTAAATGCATTCCTACCATCTTTTGTAAAAACAAGAAATTTTTTTACCTTTTTATTACTTGGCTTTACGTATGGGGCAATTTTGAAGTTGTCAAATAGAATTTGATGTGTTTTGAAAATGTTGACTTTAGAACAAAGGGTTTATTTAGTTCAATGTTACGGTGCGGGCGAAAGTTCTTACGACTTTGTGATAGAGAAATTTATTCAAAGATACCCTAACGTTTACTTCTTAAAACTTCATAAATTATTAAGAAAATTTGAGCGAATTGGTTCGTTTCCAATTTATCCTGCTATCCAAGAAAAAAATTCTTTTACCTCTAAAAATTAAAAACAACTAAAAAAAGCGAAGATTTATTTTAAATCTCGGATTTAAATTACAAACGTTATTCTAAATAAGTTTTCTAATTGGCATTTTGGTCAAAAATGAAAAATATAGGTAGGTAGTTTACTCTTGGAGAAAAGTCATGTTTTTGAAGTTTTTTTTACAAGCAAAATTTTTTATCAAGAGTGACTTTTTCCCGAAAAATGAATTTTTTCATCCATTTATGCTATTGTAAACCCTATCCGCGGACAGTCTGTATAACTACAAATACGTACTTTTGTCAAATATAATCATGTTATCAGCTATGGAGGACTTGAGGTAGGAGGCCGATCGCAATGCATTGGATTCAGTCCCAAATCAGCATCGGTAATTCAGCTTTACGAGTTGCCATAAGATGGCGCTCGTGTTCGAAGTGGGCTATCAAATAAATGGTTTCTTATGGACGCGATAACTATTTTTATTTAAATTAGTTCTTTAAGGAACAAGTAAGGACTTTTATATGAATTTACACTTATTTTGTTATACTTATTAGTAAACTCGGCCTGTATAAAGTTCCAACGATGCTTCGTTTTTAAAATACAGGAACATTCTAGCTAGAGGGTTTTACCTTTGGAGCTAGAAAGAGACTTATTTGGCTGCGTTTCATCTCTGAAGAAGATCCTGTCTTACACCCCGACACAAAGCAAACTCTACTTTTATAAATTGTACCATTATTCATTATAAATATGGAAATTAATTACAATACAACGTTATTTGTCTTGTCTTGCCTTCAAACGTTATTTGTTATTTCGAAAAATAAAATGTCAATTGTCAAAAGTAAAAGCACAGAAAAATAAAGGGTTTAAGTAAAAGTTAAAAACTATGGAGGATCTAGTTTTCCATATTAAAAACGAAGAAGAAGAAGACAACATCAGCCCACTTCGGACGCGAGAGCCATCTATCGGCCAATAGCGAACTAACCAAAAAACCGGGACAGAATTTGAAAATGCTGCCATTGTCGATTGGCCTCCTACCCGATAGTTCTCCATATTATCAGCATAATAAGGGTTAAACATTTTTTACATTTTTATTACATACTTAATAAAAATAATTTTACGTTGTAAGTTGAAAGTAAAAAAGAAAATGACACGACATGTCGTTAACATCTAAAAGGTCACTTTGCTACTGATGTACTTATTTCAAAAATCCTCCTTACCTCGTCGTCCAGCATATTCAACATAACATTAACGATGACTTCAACTGACATCTGATTGTTAATCGTCTCGACATCCTCTACGTCTTGATTGTATAACCGCCGTCGGGTCGAGGTCTGGGTCGAGGTAGTGGTATTGTTGTCATCTTCAGTGACAAATAGGTCAGTGCCGTGCAAACGGATGAGATCGGTGATAGCGGAGATCGATATTATTAACACGGTCTTGTTGAAATTTTGTATTACTCGGTATGATGCAATCTGGAATTAAGATAATGTGTAAAACAACAATAGTACCTACATTGAACAATTACGATAACGGCAATGAAGTGCTTGTGGAGGATGGGTTTAACTTTAGCTGCTTTGTCAACTCGCACATTGTCGGGAGAGAGAACAATTTTATGGGACGCTTTGGGTTTGTTCGATTACAACTTAATAATATTATATATATATCTTTATTCTCAACCAACTTAAAAAGTTCATTATAGAGAATATAACACCAAATAATATACAATATGTATATAAAATCACAAATAATAAAAATCATGTTTAGGAATTTATTAATAATTCCATCGAAATAATTTAAAAAAAAATATATTTAACAGTACGTCTTAGAGCAAAACGGCTTATCTTCAATTTTTATTATCTTCTCAAAAAATCAACTTCCGGTTAAACCGGATGTAACTCGGAAGCTGGAAATATAGTTGTTCCGGTTTAACTTGAAGTTGATTTTTTTGGGAAGATAATAAAAATTGAAGATAGGGACATCTAAGCCGTTTTGCTCTAAGACGTACTGTTAGAAAGTTAGAAGCTATCAAAGTTCAAAAATGTCACTTTTCGAGAGTCAATATCTCGGAAACTATGAAGTATAGACTAATAATGCATTTAATAAAAAATAATTATAATCTTATGGGGAATTGAAAAATGTAAAAATACACAGGGTGTTCCATTTAAAAAAAGATATGTCTGGCCCACCCTGGATTTTTGGTCCAACCTGTATATTTAAAATTATTTTTAAAAGGTGCGCGACATTAACATGTACAACTTTTGTATAAAAGTTTTATTCCTTAAGTCGACCGTTTACGATATATCGTCCACCGGCACACTAAATGGACACCCTGCATATATATAAAATGGAAGTTTTGTAATAAAGTTGTTTTAAACTCAGAATATTATTATAAACAAATAATATTTTTGAAGGAAACAAAACAGTATGTTTATTAAATATTATTTTTAAACATATTTTTGTATTGTTATAAGCGCTTTCAAATTCAAGTCGTATGCACTTCCCCAACCAATTATACCATAGGAAAGAATTGATTAGGGTTGGCAAATATCATGATATTTATATAAATATCAAATATCGGATATATCTCCGATATATGTATATCTGATATATATCAAATAATTTTTTTCAGCTGAAACAGGTAAAACCATACTATAGTAAGTAGCCAAGTAAAATCAAGGAACCTAGATATTTAAGTAAATATTATATTTTTATTTTGGCATTTTAAAATTAAATTTTATTACGAATTAACGTTGTAATAAAAAAAAAGCACACACAATGCACAGTCGCGTCGACGAACGCTTCAGTAATGAAAAATAATAGGGAAATAAATAGGGGATACTAATCGTAATACCAACCCAAACCATACAACATTCGGCGGTAAATTAAAATTTCCAAAAATTTGTTTAATATCGTTGTAAAAAGTTTTTTCAGCACTTAAAAAAAGGAAATTTTTTAATAATAAATGTCATGATATATATCGAGTTATAAATATCATGATATATATCAGTGATATATATCATGCCAACTCTGGAATTGATTGAAAAAGTGCATAATAAAACATTAAACAAAGTTTTTGACAATATTTTTTAAAGGTCTAAATTTACATAGTGTTTCTTAATTTGTAATAATAATAATAATGTACATACAGTATATTTTTTGTTTGGCGTTCCGCGACAGACAGAACACCGCCCATAGAGTTTCCGTTTAAATAAGACACACAAAAATCTGTTTTAAAAACTAAAATGCCTTTCTAACCTTACTAATATTACTTACGGGCACCATCAGTTGTTTGACATGTTCCTCTGCCATTTTCTTATCAAGGACACAATAAGCTGCCAAGCATTTGAACACTCTCCAGGCAATTTCGACGTTTTTACTTTGCATAAGCAGCATTAAAAATTCGTCTCTAAAAATAAAAAATAAATTGATAAAAAATCATATTATAAACATAGGGAGAGGCTTAAAAAACGAAAAAAAATTAAATTATGCTTTGTTTATCATATAAGGCCTAATTTCTCAATGTACTGTCAATCCTGTGCGTATTTTGACTTTAATACTCGTAATATCTTATTCGATTGATAAACTATGGGAGAACATCAACGATGCCGGTTACACGCTCGGGCTCCAGCCAGTGTGTAGGAAGTCCAACAATAACACAATGTAGTCTATTGACTTTGCATGGAAATGCGCTCTTAAAGGATCAGTAAATTTATTTCTCCACGACCATTACTGAATGCAATAATTCCAAAATTATTTTTGATAATAGAATGTAAAAATTCTCGCTCTTGAGTTGAAATATTTATTCTGAAACACTTGCTTCTTATGCGTTTTGCGTGTATTTTTATTCCATTACAAGATACGGAATGAATATTCTGTAATTGATATAAACGACATAGGTTGCTATAAATTTCGAAACTGTCAGTGTCAGATAAAAATGGCCGCGTTGTAATAATTATTTTCAGACAAATTTTAGTGCAAGTCAAAAAACGAGTGAAAAATCGGATGAATGAGATATGGAACTGGATGGTCGTGAAGAAAATATAGTCTGCTACTCGGTTAGAATGAAAATTCGATACTCGTGGTTCCTCACGCTCGCTGCGCTCGCGTTCGGAATCTTCCACTCGGGTCGAATTTTTATTCCAACCTCGTTACAGAATCTACTATTATTTATTTAATACAAACAGTACATCACAGAGAATACCTCCAAATAGTACAATAAAAATAAATACGTATACATCATTGATAAAGATCGTTATTAAGGCGGCAGTATCAACATGCTTGCCAACCTATAACCTATTTCGCGTAGATTTATTTATGTTTTCTAGCTTTTATACAAAATTTAAAGAAAATCAGTATCGACTTGATATTCTATAGGTAATAATTGACATATTTAATAAATATCAAGGAATTTCATAACTTATTTTAGGAGAATTGTATAGCGAAAAATATCGGGTAAGATTTTTTTTAACATTATTATGTCATTGTCACTCATTGTTCTTTCACTATACAATTCTCCCAAAATTAGCAATGAAATAAATTGATATTTTTGTAATATATCGGATACTACCTAAATAATGTACAGACGATATTGATTTTCTTTAAATGTTAGTTATTAAAATAATAAACTCAAAAAATCAACGCGAAATAGGTTATAGGTTGGCAATAGATTGAATGACGTTGAGAATTCAACCTTAACGTAATTTTTAAACCTTGTAAAATTCTGATATCTAAAAATGTCAACATTCTCAAAATTAATATTATAAGAAATTATTCATAAGTCTATAAGAAAATCGTTGAGTTCCGTGATTGGTTCGGTTATAAAATGAATGAAATAGTTGTCTTGAACCCGTTACTCTACTAGGGAGCTTGAAAGTAATTAGTGACAATAAGTGATCGCAGTTGACGATACCAATAACTATTTTATAAAGAAAAAACAACAACGCTTTTTCTCGACGCTTTTCCAGACGGTCTAGTGTCTATTCCTAATTTCCTACTAATTGAAATCGGGTTAAATATGGGATATTCTTATATGGAAACCTTAGCTTATAGAGTACATATTTAGCAAATTTGTTTTGTATTCTTTCCAGACGCTCTATATGGCGGTAATAGATAGGACACCATATAACGGAATTATATTCCAAAATACTGAGCACTAAACAATTGAATACACTTTTAATTGCTGCTGTATCATTTATGTCGGCGCAGGTACGAAGTAAAAAACCCAACATTCTAGAGCCCTTCAGAATTATATTGTCTATGTACTTGTTAAAGCTCAGATCACAACTGAAAACAACGCCCAGATCGTTGAAACTATCCACATTTTCCAGTAAAATGTTACCGATGCAATATTGATAATTAATTGGACTTGCTAAATTTCAGTACTTTACATTTGCCAACGTTAATTTCTAAACAGTTCACATTACACCAATCGACTAGGTTGGCGAGGTTTTGTTGAATATGTAGACAATCACTTATAGATTTTACGGAGCAAAACATTTTAAGATCATCCGCGTACATAAGACATTTACATTTTTTAAATATGAAGATGACATTATTTATAAAAATCGGAAAAAAATAGGCCCCAAATGAGAGCCCTGAGGCACACCAGACACCACGTTTATTTCCCGAGAGATTGCAGTTCCAATTCTGACAAACTGCTTCCGATCAGACAGATACGAACCAATCCATTTAAGGTAGGAACCACTGACGCCCATTTCAGAAAGTTTTCCAATGAGTAGCTGATGGTTCACGCGGTCGAACGCCTTTGTTAAGTCGGTGTAGATGACGACAACTTCGGCTCCACACTCGACATTGTGAAAAACATAGTCCTGAAAAACTCCCAGATTAGATGCTGTTGATCGGTTCTTAAAAAATCCATGCTGCAGAGGAGAAATGTGTTGCACAAAACATTGAAACAGATCTTCCGTCACCAGCACCTTAGCCATAATTGATATCAAAGATATTCCACGGTAGTTTGTGATGTCTTTTTGCTACCAGATTTGAAGATAGATACGACCCAAGATATTTTCCATACAGTTAAAAAAAGGCCCTGATCAAAGGATTTTTGGAAAAGAAGATTCAATGGCCCAGCTAATGATTTGCAACAACCACTCAGAAAACACGCCGTGAAATTGATAAAAATTACACAGACATAATATGGTGTTTAAGCAGATTTTTTTTATATAACATGCACTGGTTATCTGTTTTAAAGTTTTGGTCCCAAACCTTACAATTTTTGTTTTATTTTTACGCGATGTGTACCTTTTTTTTTTACTACTGCTACTTTTTCTGTTTTACAACATTTCAATAAATGTTATAATTAGGAATACATTTATTTAAAAAAATTGCTTCCCATGACTTGAGTATGAATATGGTAAATCTGACTTCGATTACAGGTTTTAAGTTTCTCCAATGTTATTTTCATATTTAATCTAAAAATAATTTTGCCAGGGCCGTAATGGTAAAGAAAGCATAATTGAAATACTGATAATGTATTAGGTATGTGATGACAAAACATTGAAATTGAAAACACTTTGTTTTCGAATGTTGTTTTAAATTTCTAGTAGCACCCACTATAGGCAAAATTTTTATTCAAATTAAAGAAATCAAAAACGTTAAATTCTGTAAAATAATCTCATGCTACACATAACCATAAATGATTACGACTCTTACCTACAAGTCAGCATCGAGGGAGAAAGGACTTTCAGTTCACTCTGAATCAAAATGGCCGCCAACAAATCCAAACACCAACATATGGTCTCGGGGTCGTCCTTTGATACTCTCACCTTTTCAGTCTGCGAGGGTTGCGTGTTTAAATCGTCCATTCTTTTACGGTATTCATCGATTAAGTTTTTCAAAATTTGTGCTTTTTTGAAATTTTTCTCGTCAATGGCGTCCTCGAGGTCGCCTTCCCATATGTTAATTTTAACTGTGAGTTCTGCCAACTAAAAAGTCAACCATTTATGCCCGGCCTTTCAATAGACTATTAAAAAAAAAATCACGAATCGTCAGTAGACCCCATCGGCTAAATCGGCCGAATATCTGCAGCATCCTGAGTTTTAATCATTTAATAGGTATTTGCTATCTAACAGAACAAATATATGATGCACTAGATAATAAAAAACTTTGTATTAGTTGTATTTTTCTAGATTTAGCAAAAGCCTTTGATACAGTTAGCCATAATTTACTGTTAAAAAAGTTTGAAAATATTGGATTCAGAGGAAAGCAATTAGAATTAATTAAAAAATATCTGAAAAATAGACCAACTTATGTTCAAATAGATAAAGAAAAAAGCTATCCAAAAGTATTTAAGTATGGTGTTCCTCAAGGAACAATTTTAGGACCATTATTTTTTAATATTTATATTAACGACGTATTTAGTATAAATTGCGATGGACAAATTCATAGTTTTGCAGATGATACTACAATTTTTTATACCGATACAAATTGGGACAACTTAAAAAATAAAATTAAAAAAAAATTTAAAATTATAAAAAATTGGTTTGATAACAATTTGTTAACAATTAATTTTAATAAAACAAATTACATTCCTTTTGCTTTAAACCTAAATAACCTTCCACGAAATATGAAAAGTATTCAAATAAATGAAGACATTCAAATTTTTAAAGTTAATAAAATAAAATAAATTATTTTTGACACTAAATTAAATTGGAATTGTCACTTATTAAATTAAGAAGTTTACTACCGATTTTTAACAACATAAAGAAATTTTAAATGTAAGACATATTATGGAAATATGATATTACGCGTTAGTTAAAACTCTTTTAAATTACGGAATTTTAGGTTGGAGAGGCATAAATAGAACTTTAGTTAAAAAATTAGAAGTATTACAAAAAAGGTTTCTAAAAATTATATTCAATAAAGATTATCTTTATCCTTCAGAAACAAAAAAGTTGAACATAAGACAACTTTACATTTATAACATCTTAATATACAGGGTGTCCCATAACTTATGGGCCGTAGAGTAACTGGATATACCAGACATCAAACTAAGCCGATTAAGTCATATAAGTTTTTTCGGATTGTTACTCGTTCTAGAGATACAGGGTGTTAAAAGTAAAAGTTTATTATTATTAATATTATTATTTATTTAGTTAAAAGTTTAATAAAGTGTATTGAGGTCAACGGTGGTCACTTTCAACATTTACTAAAGTGAACTTCTTGTTTTTGTTCCACTGTTTCGAATTTATTGCGTTGTGATAATTAAAATATTAATTTAATTATGTACTATGTTTTTTTATGCTTTGGGATGTTTAAAGGAAAATATCTCGAAAACCGTTAAAGATATTAAGATCAATCAAGTACACCTTTTTGACTCAGAAAATGCCCTTCTTTAAGAAACTTTAATTGAAAAACACCTAATATCACAAGTAAGAAAAAAATCATAGATTTATGAAGCCCAGTGTATGCAACTAGCGCCCTCTAGTGTGAAACCTAAAAATTTCCACAAATTCTTATTTCTTGCTCATAAAAACATAATACTGCCAACTTTCAATTCAATTCATTAAACGGTTTTAAAATTATGGCTTATTTTCGAGAATAAACACTCTAGAACGAGTAACAATCCGAAAAAACTTATATGACTTAATCGGCTTAGTTTGATGTCTAGTATCTTCAGTTACTCTACGGCCCATAAGTTATGGGACACCCTGTATATATTTAAAAATAAAAACCTTATACAATTAAAAACCATAATCATAATACACGTCATAAAAATGAAATAACCATAAAACCTAAAATAAATAAGTCCATAGGACAAAAAAATGTCAAATATTTATGTTTTTATTTAAACGAATATTTACCAACAAAAATTAAAGAATTGATTTCATTAAAAAAATTTAAAGTCGAAATAAAAACATGGATATTAAAAACAGAGAATTTGAAAATATTTTTAGAAATGCTTTAATTAATTACTTAATATTGTTCTGAATAATTTACATAAGTAATATTTTTTACTTACAAGTTATAAATTAATAATTTTATTATAGGCAATATATTTCTTCAAAAAAGCTGCGTTTATACTATAAATTGACATTTTTACTTTAAAACTTAATTTTTAATGCATATTTATGATTTATGATTTTACATACTAAAACAAAAAATAAGATTTGCCCCTAACAAGCTCAGCTTCAGGGATTGAAGAATAAGTTTATAGAAGACAACATAAACATATTTATTATTTGGGAGTAATTTTAGATTCTAAGTTAAAATTTGAATTACATTTTGAAAATCTGGTATCTAAAATTGGAAAAAAAATTAATTATTTAAAAAGAATTAGTCAAAATTTGAGTTTATTTTCACGAAAAACAATTTATAACACTATAATTTTACCACATTTTTTATATTGTTCAACTATTTTATACACCGCAAATGATGGGGTCTTTAATAGACTCCAAGTTTTGCAAAATAAAGCTATGCGTATAATTTTAAATGTGGATAAATATACGAAAATAAATTTAATGTTAAAGAAACTTCAGTGGTTAAATGTTAAAAATTTAGTATTTCTTTTGATTTGTACTTTTATTTTTAAAATACAACATAACTTACTGCCTTCTCATTTGAAAGATTTTATAACTCAAAATTTTGAAAATCATAACTATTCAACCAGGTATAATAAAGATTTTTGTCTAGGTAGGGTATCAAAACATTTGACATATAAATCGGTTTTCTATAAAGGATTAAGTGAATATAATAACTTGAATATTTTAATTAAATCACAGACCTCTTTGAAAAATTTTAAAAAATCATTGAAAAATTATTTATTTAAAAAACAAAATAGTGACTGATAAAATTTTTTTAAAGATGATATTGTTAAATTAGTTCAAATATTTTATATAACTTGTTAAATTGTAGCACATTGCTAAATAAATCTTGTTACTACTACTACTACTACATATTATTAAATTTTAAATAAACTTTTATTATTATTATTATTATTAATAGGTAGTTTACTTACTTTAAATTTTTTTTCCCTCATATCGTCAGCCGATGGTTCCTGTTCGGCCAGCGGTTCACGAATATCGGAAATTATTAGACACATCTCATTTGTAAAGGAGTCCATGCTCGAGGCCAGCTTACCTGCTATCTGAACAACTTTACTTAGTAGCCGCGGTTGTAACCTATGATTCCTCAATACCTTTTTGACTAGCTTGTCTAGTGTCCTTCTACCAACCTTAAATTAATATTAAAATAAAAAATGTTATTATTAATTATCATGAATATCCATAATTTCAGTGTGACCAGTAAAGTCCGCATCATATGGGATTTTTTTTTAATAATAACTGTTTCGAAATTTGACTTTGGCATCAAGTTCTGCTTCGATCAAAATGAAAATTAAGCAAAAAAATAGTCACGTGATTCGCATTATCTGTCAAATTTTAATTTTTTCCAAAAAATAATTCAAAAGCGGTGTTATTTCTGAAAATATCGAAATTTGTCTACTATTTTTTTTGCTTAATTTAATTTTCATCTCAATCGAAGCAGAACTTGACGCCAAAGTCAAATTTCGAATAAAGCTATTGATAAAAAAAATACCATATGATGCGGACTTTACTGGTCACACCGTATATCGGGTGGCCCACTCTCGACGTAGGATTCCATAGCCGATAAACTACTTAACTTTTTAATATTTTCCAAGAATAGAGTTTGGGTTTGGGCTACAATTTAAATTTATTTGAGATGATACAGGGTGTCCCAAATAGTCGGGGCATATCAAACATATTTTCTTTTTAATGGAACACCCTATTTATTACAAGTTCCTTAGACGCGATTCGTCTAATATTAAATGATTTTGGTTTTCCAGAGATATGCAATAAAATTGTTTTTATTTTTATTTCTCGAAAACGAAGCAAGATATGAAAACAATTTAACAGACAAGAAAAGGATATTTTTAGTTGCTTAATCCGAAAAAAATATAAAGATTACAGTAGCGTCTTATTTTTCGCCAATATTGTTTGTTAAGGCGCCCCCTGAGACGTCACTGGACGTAATAATTTAGCGCTACACGAGCGTTTAGCACTAAAATTATCATTACCAAAATTAAATTAAAATCTGCTAAAGGATAATAAAAATATTTATAATTAAAAAAAATGTTAAAATTATTAAAAAAAAAACGTAATCCCAAATATCTCTGTTCATGTTGGATTTATCAAAAAATTTTTGGGACATAATTTGATCAAAAATTAATTATCTTTAAGAACCATAAAAGTTCCTGTCATCAAAAAAATTCTTTGCACCGTGGTGCCACCTACCTCTTGTATTATTCAAATACATTTTTTACACAGTTGTGAAGCCAATCATAGAGGCCAAAAACTGGCGTTCACAGAATTTACATGTCACTTTTAGTTTTCGAAATAATTGACCTGGGAGTTTTTATTGAAACACCCTGTATGTATTTGTTGAGATACCAGCGGTTCTTTGCAGTGGCGGCTCGTGACTAGTGAGTCAGAGAGGGCGCTGACTTTAAATTAAAAAAAATTAAAATGTCTATTATTTTCGAAAGTACGTGTCTGTTTTTTCTAACTTAATTAATTTTGGGATCTGCCTGTTTATCAAACTTAAAACCATTACAAAAATTGCAAAATAAAGTTATTAAATGTATACACAAATTACCACATTTAGAACCAACTGTTAATCTATATAGACCGAAAGGGTATTTACACGTTCAAAACATTTATAAATTAAAAATTTGTATTCTAATTCACTCCATCATTTTAAAAGAAAAAAAAATCAAACATAACACTTCAGGAGAATAAGACATTACATGATCATAACACCAGACATTGTATAAATTATCAAACTATACCAGTAAAAAGTAATTTCGGAAAAAATCGCTTTTATATGACGGAATAATAAAATATAACAATCTTCCAAAAAATATCAGAAAAATTAAAAAATTGGCAACTTTTAAAAAACAATTAAAGAGATATTTACTAAATTAAATTATTTATACTATTTTTTTTTAATTGATTTTATTAATGAATCAAATTGGATTAACTTCAATTATTTTTAGTTACTTTTTTTTTTTTAATGGTTATTATTTTCTACATTATGTTGTCACTTTCCATGTAATGAACTGTAAAAGTTAGTTTGGAATAGACATTTTGAAAGTTAACTCTCGTTGTGAATTTTAATTTCATCAGCATAAGCACTATTTTCATGTTTTTTATTTTCTCTGAAAGATGTTTTAAGTCCTGCACCCCATTTATAGTCCAATTATCATCCCCGTCAAAAAGAAGACACACGAAAAAAAAAAAGAATTTTTGTCCTCACAACCGCATATCCTGGATTTTTTATTATATATTTATTTGTCAAACTTACGCGTAAACTGTGCCTTACTTTTACATTTTGATTGCACTTGTACTATATTCAATATTGGTAGTGGCCGCACTGTATTTTTTAAATCAAGTTTTTCACTTAAGCTCAGAGAACTACTAAACACAAGCTTCTGTAAATCAATGACCTTCATATTAGACGAAATTTTCCAACTTTATAATGTAACTAATAAATAAATCAAAACAAATAAACAAAATGTGAAAATGTGAAATGTAACTAATAAATAAATCAAAACAAATAAACAAAATGTGAAATGTAACTAATAAATAAATCAAAACAAATAAACAAAACGTGAACGGCATCGACAGGTCGAATCGCGAACAGCTGTTGGGCGGAAATTTTTGAGCTCCTCGTTGTGCGATATGTAGGTGACGTCACGCCTCCGTAGTCATAACGAGAAGTCGCGTTGAATCGGGACGAATAATCGGTCGCCCGCGCCCCGCGCTCTTAGTATAATCTTGAGAGCGCGCAACTCGCTTGTCTATGGTATAGCCTGCCCGCTGGAATGGGGCTTGAGGGTTTGAGTTATTTTAATGGATTGCTTACATACATTGCTTTATTGTTTTTTAAGTAAAGTATTTTTGGATTCTGTTTGAAAAAATTTGCAGGGAGGCGGCGCCCCAGAGCCCTTCATTAACGAGCCGCCACTGGTTCTTTGTGCTTTCTGTAAATAAGCAATTTAGAATACTTACTTCTTCAGATAGGTCGTAATTTTCAGCCATGTCAAATAGATGATACAGTATATACTGAAAGTCCAGATATTCCCACTCCTCCATTGTCTTAGAAAATTTACTAGTAATTATCCTAAAAATATCAAATTATCGTTAACAGTTTAAAATTAGTTTAAGCTCTAATGTTGGGTTGCACAAATGTTTTTATTAACGGCAACGTAGCAGGAAAAAATCTTTGCTGTACCAAGTTCATTTTTTTAAAGGAACGGTCACCTAAGCCGTTGGCTTACTTAAAGGAACTCTGCTTATATCTTAGCTTAGCTAAGTTGTTAAAGGAACGCTTCGCGAACAACTTCGTATAATCGTATGAGAAATATAGAGAGGGGCATACTTTACCGCGGCAAGGGGGGACCAAAAATCTTTGCTGAGCTTTGCTTTGCTATTTAAAAAGAAACGAGGCTAAATTAATTAACATTTTGAGAAGGCATTTAAATGTAATTCCTTTTAAACTAGACCATTTGAAAATGGTAAAAAGTGAAATAAAATAATAGTATGATAAAACTGATTGGAAAAGGAAGAGAATATAACAAAAATGAAAGGAAAAATAGATTACGGGCGATCCGAGGTTGGGAAGTGGAAGGGGGTGAGTTTTTAAGGGTAGAAAACGATTTATCTCGATTTCCGGCAAAACTACAAGTCCTATGGAAAAACGTTAAATGGCAAAGTTGTAGGTAATAAAAAGATTTACAACTTTTGTATTTGCACTTTTTTCACATAACCTCAAAGTTTATGTGAAATATTCAAATAACCAAGTTTTTGGTTTCTTATTTTTATCTTTTACAAAAAAAATTTTTTATACACAAAATTTGGTGAAAACTTTCCTTTTTATGTCCCAAACACACTGTAATTTTTTTGATTTAAAATATTTATTTTTTAACCTTATTTTGACTTTATATCGAAAAAGCAACCTAATTTTCAATCGAAAATTCTCACGTCAAAATATCTGCTTTTTTAAAAAAGTCGGTGGGCTTTTTGTTCGTTGAAATATCTACTTTCTGATGGTGTAAAAATAGTATATTAAAGTATAAGTGGATATTAAGGTCTTTAAAACACGCGCGATTTTGCAAGCACGACGGCGCAGCCGGAGTGCTTGAAATAGAGCAAGTGTTTTTTAGACCAGTTATCCACGAATACTTTACATTATTTTTTTTATTGGTACACTTATTGGTATTTATATTACAAAAAATGGAAATAATAACTTAGTAAGTAAGTGAAATGGTCGAATTCGTGATGTGATATACCTGGTCGTTGTCATGAAAATGAGGAGAACAAAAAATAACTTCCAATCTGTCACACAAGATTCATTGTTGTCACCGTTGAAATTGGTTGTGTATTGCTTAAAAAAATATTTTATTTGACGTTAAAAGGTAATTCTGTCAAATCAATAATTAAAAAGTTGACATATTTAGACTTCACGTTTCACGGGTTGTTGATGTTGCCATGGTAACTTTAAAACACGCGCGTTTTTGAAAGTGGGATTTAAACACGCTGAGGCGTACTTTAAATAAGCAAAATGGGGTATCAATAAAAAAAAATATATACATTACTATGGTAAATGTTCTCAATTCAATTCAATTCCCCTTTAAATCCTACCTTTAATTATATTAAGACTCGTATTTAGATCAACTATTTACGCATGTTTTTTGCGATCTTTATGTTTTATGGAATTGTAATTTTTTTGCTTATCAATGTAACATGGATACTTACGTTTTTCGAGTAATTAAAGTATAAATTTTAATAAACAGCTCAAAATTGTACAGGGTGTCCCAAATTCGAGGGTGACCATTGGGATCTCGGAAACTATAATAGATACGAACAAGTTTAAATTGTGGCAAAGTTGCACAATTTGGTGCTTAATCAAATATCTTTTACAAATTCAGGAAATTCCTAGTCCTTCTCGAGATATCTGGAAAAAAAGGTAAATTTCAAAAATTTGTTTTTATTTTTTCCTGACTTTATTTAAAGAAGAATTTTAAAATGAATTGGACTTTCCTATTGCCACTTTTTATTCTTTACAAAATGGCATTATCAGATTTTGAATCCGACCTTTCGATGTTTTGGGCCCATTATTAACTTAATTTTTTTAAATACGGACCTGCATATTTTACCTCGGATATCGAAAGAACCTATCATTCTAAAAACAGACATGTATCACACTTGTTGGGTTATTGAACGTTTCGATGAAAAATTACATCAGCATCATCATTTGCCTCAATATAAGATACTCAAAAAATATTCTTTAGGAAACAAAAATAATATAATAAAACCAAATAAGTTAACACAATCAAAAGAAATATTAATACAACAAATTAATTGCAAAATGCATTGAAGCTGATGGCTTACAATTTGAATATTTTTTATGAGTTTGTTTATTGCTGTTCAAGTTTTGTTATTCGTTTAATAAGATAATACTAATAATTAATTTGTTGTATTAATATTTCTTTTGATTGTGTTAACTTATTTGGTTTTATTATATTATTTTTGTTTCCTAAAGAATATTTTTTTGAGTATCTATATTGAGGCAAATGATGATGCTGATGTAATTTTTCATCGAAACGTTTAATTACCCAACAAGTGTGATACAAGTCTGTTTTTAGAATGATAGCTTCTTTCGATATCCGAGGTAAAATATGCAGGTCCGTATTTAAAAAAAATTAAGTTGATAATGGGCTCAAAACATCGAAACGTCGGATTCAAAATCTGATAATGCCATTTTGTAAAGAATAAAAAGTGGCAATAGGAAAGTCCAATTCATTTTAAAATTCTTCTTTAAATAAAGTCAGGAAAAAATAAAAACAAATTTTTGAAATTTACCTTTTTTCCAGATATCTCGAGAAGGACTAGGAATTTTCTGAATTTGTAAAAGATATTTGATTAAGCACCAAATTGTGCAACTTTGCCACAATTTAAACTTGTTCGTATCTATTATAGTTTCCGAGATCCCAATGGTCACCCTGTACATGATTAAAAAAAAAAATTTCTGATTCGAGTTTTTTTGCATTTCTTGAGAACATTTACCATAGTAATGTATATTTTTTTACACCATCTGAAAGTAGAGATTTCAACGAACATGCCCGCCGACTTTTTAAAAAAAGCAGATACACTCCCGTGCAGAGAAAACGGGCACTCCAAAATTTTGATTAGGTTTTAGCCTTGATAACTTTTTTATTTTTCATCCGATTTTAGTGATTTTTTTATAGAACCGCAGATACAATTGTCAGCTTTAACGTGTATTTTACTAATCTTAAGTAACTGTAGTTTTTTCACATATTATACAAGGATAATCGAAATGCTGTTTTTTTCTCTAATTTCAAAACGCCCTGTGGCATAATTAAGTAACAAAATTATTTTAAATTACCAATTTTAATGTAGACTTACCTATTCTTTACATTTTATTTTTTGGTTTATGTCAATACATGCATTCAGTTTCACACAATTTAAATTTAAATAAAATAATTTAAATTTTTACTTAATTTCTATTCCAATATAAATTCAGAATTTTTTTTACAAGGTGGCTATGTCCTTTGTTGTTTGACACTTTATTGTCAGTTGGCCAGTACATTTGTGTATTGGCAATGGTCTTAAGTGCTGAAAATTGTGCAAAAGCTCTCGCTTTAGTGGAGGACGGGCGAAATTATGGGTATCTTTCTGAACTGTACTGAAGTCAATCGGCAATTTCGAAGGGTTTTAAGAACAAGAAACCGGTAATCAACTGCTGTAGTCTTGCCTTGCGTACCACTACCTGCCCTTCGTAAATTGCTGCCTCTATCCCTAAACCGTTTAACTACTCTTTCGATGGTAGAGCGGCTGGTATTAAGTACTCTGGCCAAATACCCATAATTTCGCCCGTCCTCCACTAAAGCGAGAGCTTTTGCACAATTTTCAGCACTTAAGACCATACACAAATGTACTGGCCAACTGACAATAAAGTGTCAAACAACAAAGGACATAGCCACCTTGTAAAAAAAATTCTGAATTTATATTGGAATAGAAATTAAGTAAAAATTTAAATTATTTTATTTAAAATTGTAAATTGTGTAAGACTTAATGCATGTATTGACATAAACCAAAAAATAAAATTTAAAGAATAGATGAGTCTACATTAAAATTGGTAATTTAAAATAATTTTGTTACTTAATTATGCCATAGGGCGTTTTGAAATTAGAGAAAAAAACAGCATTTCGATTATCCTTGTATAATATGTGAAATAACCAAAGTTACTTAAGATTAGTAAAATACACGTTAAAGCTGACAATTGTATCTGCAATTCTATAAAAAAATCACTAAAATCGGATGAAAAATAAAAAAGTTATTAAGGTTAAAACCTAATCAAAATTTTGGAGTGCCCGTTTTCTCTGCACGGGAGTGTATTTTGACGTGAGAATTTTCGATTGAAAATTAGGTTGCTTTTTTGATATTAAGTCAAAATAAGGTTAAAAAATAAATATTTTAAATCAAAAAAATTACAGTGCGTCTGGGACATAAAAAGGAAAGTTTTCACCAAATTTCGCGTATAAAAAAAATTGTTTGTAAAAGATAAAAATAAAAAACCAAAAACTTGGTTATTTGAATTTTTCACATAAATTTTGAGGTTATGTGAAAAAAGTGTAAATACAAAAGTTGTAAATCTTTTTATTACCTACAACTTTGCCATTTAACGTTTTTTCATAGGACTTGTAGTTTTGCCGGAAATCGAGATAAATCGTTTTCTACCCTTAAAAACTCACCCCCCGGCCTCGGATCACCCGTAATTTATTTTTCCTTTAATTTTTGTTATATTCTCTTCCTTTTCCAATGGGTTTCATCCTACTATTATTTTTTTTTGGTTTCAAAAATTATCGACCCTAGTCTAAACGGCTTCTAAACAAATTAAAAGATTATGGTGTCAGAGAATATTTACTGAATAGGAAAAAATGTTCTCGAGTAAGAATTGAACATTTTCTTTCAAATCCTTACAAAGTGGTGTACCACAAGGATCAGTTTTTGACCAGTTACTGTTTATTTTCCATATCTCAGACATAAATCATATTATTAATTGTCAATCTTAATTTTTGCAATGATCCAAAAAAAATTTTAAACCTATAATTGATTATGAATTATGACACTCTTTCTCTGGACCTCTTGGCTTATGATAAATGAATGTAAATAACTGACTTACATTTCCACGTAGTTGCAAAAACTGGTCAGTTCAGGAATGATAGTGTCTAGATATTCATCCATCTCCTCAGATTTTCTCAGATATTTGGTGAGTATGTTCCAATAATGGGCTGTCTCCGTTCTCATATTATCTAAAGGTATCACTTTGTTCTCATCTAATGGAATCGCTTTTATTAAATTGTCTATGGGTTCAGTTCTAAAAGGTTTCAAAAACGTTTTAATGCAGTTACCGGTCGGAAAAATCATCATTGTTATAAGCAGCTTTACGATTTTAAAGAAAAAAAACTTACTGGAAAAACACCTCCATGATTTTCTTACTAAGTTCTTCAGTGTTTAAAATGTCGCCCTCGTCCGCGTCTAACTTGATGGCAGTCAAAAAAGCTATGTACTCTCCTTTTAAGCCTGTCAACCATTTCGGCAATAAATACTCTAAAAATACTTTTTTCACGCGGCTATTGCTTTCACTAAAGCCGGATTTAAGTATAATTTGTCGATAGATAATTTTAAAATGCCTTATTCCGATTTCAGCCACATGAGTGAAAGCTGCTGAACGCACATTGGCGTCCGTATCCCTCGTCCTGTCTGTTACTTTGGGAAGGGTCAGGCCGTTTGGAGCTATTCTTCTTACTGCTTCTCTTCTTACCTACATAAATTTAAATTATCATACCTAATTAGTAGTAGAAATGGGCTTATTCATTCTTTCTAATGAACTAATTCGCGAGCGAACTACTTTAGCGAGAATTTTAGATAGAGTAAAAAGTCAAGTTGGGTTCAGTTCGTCAGGTGGGCGGCAGAGTTAGCCCTGACGACATCTACCGCAGAACAATACAATAGGAACGATGAGAGCGCTATCGGTCCTCGCTTGGACCGATCAGCGATCGATGCCTATCGGATCAATTATTAGTTCTCAAGAACTAGTTCGTTATAAGTTTGCGAACTAGTTCGTCATGTTAAAGAATAGTTCGTCTAAAAGTTCGTTCGCCAACTACCCATCTCTACTTAGTAAAGTTAAATTAATCCAAGAACTCGCCGCATCATCCGTCATTAATGGCACCCTGTTGAAGTCTGGTATATTTTACGTTAAGCGGTTGGCTACAGAAACAGAACCGGACTAAGTTATTTTACCTTCGCCTTCGCCATCTGTTTTATACGGGAGTCTTAATAGTTTGCAAAGGTATAGCGTATATTATACTAATTTAATTACCAAAATAAATATGTGAAAACATAATAAAATTTAAGGAAACGAAGAAAACATTTATTTCTTATAGTATTTATAGTTATAAAAAGCAAAATAGGTATTTATGTATTTATTATACAAGGAAAAAAGTAATACATTTTTGCGAGGTGTAAGCTTTGTGGTGCAAATCTAATTAAAACACCATATTGCGAAACCTTTTGGTATTGTTACTTTTGTGGGAATTTTATATATGGATATATATAGGGTGTACCAATGATCTGCTAGCTATAGATGAAGCAATAACAAACGAACCTATTGCCAAAATCGTATACCATTCTGAAGTAACTTTTGTGGCAAATTGCGCCCCTCCACTTTGTTTGCCAAACGTACCTCTTAAAAGTAGGTATTAACACTCTTAGAGTACCAATATATAAATTACGGCTATAACAATATTTTAAAAGTAATAATAACAACACTTATTTAATAATTTTACATATTATTCATCCCTAAAGCCATAAATCTACAGGTTTTACCTTCCAGAAGAGAAAAAAATATGACGTTATAGGGTAAACTTAAATCTTTGTCTAAAAACCCATAGACATTTCCCTTAAAAATTATGCAGTTTGGCAAACACAGAAGACGTTGCGTTCCTATTGGTCAGAAGAGAGCCTGCCTTTTTTCATTCATAATTTCTTTGACGTGTGGTCCACAGAGAAATTAAGGGTTTAGTTTGGTCGTTCTTCGTTCGAAAGTTGTTTGAAATTTGTTTCGGTTTATCGGTTTTGTGTATTAATTGCTGTGTTGTTAGTGTTTTGTGATATTTTTTTCAAGACTAATTAATATGGGTCACAGGTTTGAAGTGTGCAAGACTGCGAAATATAATAATAATAATTCTGCAGTTACTATTCATAGGTGAGTACATAAAAAGTTGGGTTATTTGTAGGTTAGGTTTAACTATTCATAGGCGTGGGTAGGTGGGGAAAAATAATTAAAACTTTACATTTTTATTTTATTAAACGTATTATTTATTTAAGGAACATTATGGATAGACTGTATAGGTATAACTTTTGCAAATGGTTTGGCTTATTGAATTCTTTAAACAACTCAGATACACTCTTAGTCTAAAATAAACAAGGAAGCCACTATTTGATCACCTTTAACCATAAACGTCATTTATGACGTTCGTGGGTTCGTGCCTTTAACTCTTCAATTTTGCATGGGATTTCATAATATGTTGTAGGTACCAGACAAACTACTTGTGTAAGTTTTCCATATGCGGCCAAATTTTAGCCGGCCACTATATTATTATTTTTAGCCCATTATTCAAAAGCATGTGGCAACAAATATCGTATTTTGGAAAAATAATGATTTTGTTTCATGGAATAGGACATTAATATAATAATTTACAGTCAGAGTCTCACGAATATTTATTTTCCAAACAGGTTACCTACATGTTTCGCTCATACCTGAGCATCATCAGACCAATGTTATAGGCTTATGTTGTTCTGATGCTCAAGTACCTACGAGCGAAACATGTACCTAACCTGTTTGGAAAATAAATATTCGTGTGAGACTATGACTTTGTGAAATTTATTAGTTGTACTCAAATCAGGTCTCTTAAAGAAAACTTTTTTGAATTAGATATTTATGTAGGTATCTAGTACCTAGATAATGTTTGTTTTAATAAGTTGTTAATTCTTGAACCTACTTATTATTTGTTAAAAATACTTTACTTGGATATGTAAGTTAATTCCTGTAATAAACTATAGTTACTTGAGAATAAAGATATATACCTACCTAGGTATACCTATGATTATTATTATATGCTGGTTTTATTTCTAAATTTTTTAACAGTAAGTTAGCCGACATACAAGTTTAGAAATATAACCGTATCAATAAATTGCATTTTAAAGAACAATTTCCAGAAAAACCACGTACCTTATACGTAATAAGTCAAAAACTGTTAAAGTAGAGTTTTCACTGACAGAAAAATTAATCCCTGGCTAAATTGAAGCTTTTAACTTTATGTTAGCCCACATAAAAGTTTAGGAATGTAACTGTATCATAACCAACAAATTCTATAAAAACCGTATTTGGGTCTTCGTACCTTACGTAAGTCAAAAACTGTTAAATTGGGGTTTCCATTGAGAGAAAAATTAAATCCCTGGCTAAATTGAAGCTTTTAACTTTACGTTAGCCCACATACAAATTTAAAAATGTAACTGTATCATAACCATCAAATTTCATAAAAACCACTTTTGGGTCTACGTACCTTATGTAAGTCATATATGGGGATTTCCTCGACAGTAAAAATGTAATATCTGACTGAATTCAATTAGTTTATGTTGAACTGTAGGTATTGTATTTTACCTATAGATAGGTATAATCACAGAATATTAGTTGGCTCTGAGTTCTCTGGGTATAATATGAAGAAATTAAACAAAAAAAATTCTGTTGTAAATATGAGTGACAGAGTCCTATTTAAAGTTGCGTTTCAGTTAATTTAGTATTTTCAAGGTTTGAATAGGTAATTGTAATATAATATAGTTTTTAAATCTATTTTGACACTTTATCTTTAAACCATATAAAAACTCATGTTTATTATTAGGTAAAGTCGATTCAGCCAGTAAACCTGCAAGATGGCCGGCATGTCATATGACAAAAGTCATATTCCAGCTAAATAAAATGGATTTTTGCATTTTCAATTACTTTTGTCATATGACAGGTCGGCCATCTTGCAGGTTTACTGGCTGAATCGACTTTACCTACCTTAAATTATAATATTTATAGAACAAAACTTTCAAAATAAATTATTATTATTATTATTATTTGGCAATATTAAAGCGGTAAAACCGATGAGACTATTGCATCAATTGTTTTAGAAGGTATGACATGTTAAATTTTCAAGTCCAGTCCTGGAATTCATGCCAACTTATAAAAGTTTAATAGAGCAAAATTGAAAGAGTGTCACTTGACTTTACCTCCATCTTGCGAGAGTATTCAAAATTTTGACTTTACTTTCCATTTGCTGCTTTTAAACAGCTAAGCAAAGTAAATATCTTTGCTTAGCTATGTTAAAGGAAGTTTGCGAACAACTTCGTATAGTTCGTAGGCATGATGGGAAATAAAAAGAGGCATCCTGCTTGAGCGCGGCTAGGGGAAGAAAAAATTATTGTTGTGCTTTTTCGCTATTAAAAAGTACCAAACGTAAAAGGAACTTTGCTTTTCTTTTAAATTTCAATAAAACCGTAAAAACCGTGTTTTAAGTATACATAGTGTAATTATTTTTAGGTCAGCTCAGTTCACCAAATGTTATAATTATAGCTATCCAAAGTTTCTCTTATAATAATTATTACAATAAATAGTTATTAACTTACATTAAATTTTACTGCTCCGCGGACCATTTTTTCTATCATACATTAAACTTTACTGTTCTACAAACCCTTTTTTTCACAAACGTTAAAAAATATTTGATTTCGGATTGGATAATTATATTTTATTGTGAACCCTGACACGAGACGCCGCTGTGACCATATGATAGCGCATAGTAACGAGGTAAAATTCTAATGGCGGCAACGTAATCCCCACTCCCGGCCGGGGGGAGTACTTCACCTCCTCTCTCCTACAAATGATTTTGGCAGCAGATTTAAATAGCGTTTATGAATGGCGTGCGGCATCTATAGCTAGCAGATCATTGGGGTGTACCATAACCAGGGACGGTTTTACGGGGGTGCCTGGGGGGGCCCAGGAGCCCCAACGTTTCTGATCGAATTGCTTAACTACTTATGATTTCATGCCAATGATAAAACAAAATTCCGGGTGCTTTATTATTTACATAAATTGATACAATTTGGGCGTGATCCTAAAAAATTTTGGGCTGCGGCGTTATTTGCTTGCGAAGGCTACCAAAAATTGTGGCTGCGCCAATGTGGCGCCCCCCCAATATTTTGGGTCTAGAACCGCCCCTGACCATAACTAAGGGACAAACAGCAACAGGAGATAGTGGACTTGAAAATATGTCATTTAATTTCATTTCTTATACGGTTATAGAGAGGTGATCCAAGTAAATATTTACTTTATAAAATTGGCGATGATTTGATGTTTATTTATTTATTGAACACTTTACAAACACCATCACAATAAATAGTAGTTACATGTAAAGTCATAATTGCAAATACAAAAAATCAACAATAGGAACAACTTGAGCAATCCAAATCTATACAATAATAAACTCAAAAGAAGGAAGACATAAAATAAAATATAAATCTTAAATGTGCAAAACAAGTTCTAAATTACAGACCTCAATTTTCTTACATTGACATGGAACATATCCGTTTGGACCTCGCTAAAGATCTCATTTGTAACAGCCATCATTCTGTTAAAAGGCGATAAACTGCGTTTATCTACACTAAATAATTCTTGTTTATTAGGAATTCTTAGATTAATCTTAGGTACATTAAAGTGTATATAAGTAATTAAGTCGCAGTCTTTATATTTATAATTATTTACAATTAAATACAGATATATCACCGCCAGTTGTTTTCTTCTTTGTAAAAGAGATTTAAACTTAAAGCTATCAAGCATAGATTTGTATGAGACCTTGTAAGGGTATGTATTATTTTTCAAGACGTAAAGGTAACGCAAAAACCTTTTCTGGACTCTTTCAATATAATCAATATGTACGGCCTCCGCGGGCATCCATATTTGTGAAGCAAGCATACTCCAAGTGAGGTCTTACCAAAGAGTTATACAATCTAATTATAGTAGAGATCTTGAAATTTTTTGTATTCCTGATTAGGAAGCCTAGCGCTTTTATAGATTTTTTAATCATTTGTAAAAAATGGGTATTAAACTTTAGGTTTGTCTGAAAGAAAACTCCCTAGTCCTTCACCACACTTTCACGATTTACTGTTACGTCCAAGATTTTGTAATTATTTAGGATTGGGTTTACTTTTCTTGTAAACGTTACAACAGAACATTTTTTTTATATTAAGGAACATGTTATTGTCTGAAAACCATTTACTTAATTTATTGATATCGGTCTGGAGTAAATCACAGTCTGTCTGTGTCTTTACAACCCTTCAAAGTTTAAAATCATCTGCAAAAAGTAGTCCTGTGGAGTTTGAGAGGCAATATGGTAATGTGTTAATAAACGTTAAAAAAAGTAAAGGTCCCAACTTGCTCTCCTGCGGGACGCCCGAGGTTGCAGTAAAGGGTTCTGATTCACAGGTGCCAATTTTTACCCACTGAATTCTATTTGATAGATATGAGTTAAAAAAAAATAATAAGTATCATCTGTTATACCTAGCTCCACAAGTTTGTTAAGTAATAATTCATGATTGACCTTGTCGAATGCTTTCTCACAGTCTGTGTAAATAACGTCTAGCTGGTTTTTATTTATAATTGCTTCAGCAGCAGCTTCAGAAATTATTGAAAGATTTGTTATGGTGGATTTATATTTCATAAATCCATGTTGAAACTTTGGGTTTTAGAAATTCATACAAATCATCACATAATATTGTTTCAAATATTGTTGCTAAAACATTAATTAAACTGATGGGTCTATAATTTTTAACTTCATTTTTATTGCCACATATTGATGTTAAACGGATATGAATCTAATTTGGTGTAGTTATGTTTTTGAAGGTAGGATTCCATAATGAGTTTTAAGATACCTCCTAGAGGACGCTAGCTACACAATATGAGTTTGATAAACTCTCGCATATAGTTTTTGTCCCTCATATTTCTGACCGCTTTACCTCAAATTATGGAAGAGGGATCATTTATATGTAAAAAAAGTTATATTTCATTAATCTCGATATTTCAATTAGTTTTTGAGATAATTGCGTTTAAATGCTAGATGGCAAGAAACATTTAAATAACTTTTTAACGAAACATATTTATTAAAAATTAACCCTGCGTTCTGAAGCATAAATGACATTTTTTCATGTTGCTATATTTGCCCCTTAGTTATGAAACATCCTGTATGTAACGATAAGTAAATGGTTTAACTAGGCACTTTATTGATTTGATATTTGAATATGAGTTAACCAAAATGGTGTTTGTAATCACTATTAAACTTAAATAATAAGCACCAAGAAAATCTGTCTCTGAAATATATAAAATCCAAAAGTAAAATGTTTAAAACACACACTACACAAAAAACAGCCGCAGAAACACTTAAAAAACACCAAAATCGGAAGAAAATAATTAGACGCAATCTGAGCTTGCTATGGCCCACTGCTGATCTGGGAACTTTAACGACGAAAGTTAAGTTTGGATCAGTTTTTTTGAATTATTATTTTTAAATTAGCAAGTAGCTAAGAATTTTTATAAAAGGTAAAAAAAAATTTTCGATAAAAATCATACCAACTTACCAATGAGATGGGATCCTTTAAACATGATATATATGCCCTTATAACAGGGCACTGTGGATTTAAAGGATCTTGTAACCTTACCAGGGCTAAAACTGCTTGGGTTCTTATAGCAGGTTTGTTATCCTAAAAATTATAAATAATTAAGGATTTAGGTCATTTTAGGTTCGCCTAGTTTTTTTTTAATAAAAATTGTGGAGAAAGACTTTATGCTTTTTTTTTCTTTATCATTTCACTCCACTTTGAGTATGGACTACTTCTTCAAAATTAAGGATTTATTAAGGCTAAGGGAATACCATATCTCCAAAACCATTCATGTATACATATTAAATATGGCTAAAATAGCGTTATTAAAAATATTTTTAACTTCACCCTAGGGCAGGTGGCACATGGAAGAAATTTGAAATAGGAAACAATTTTATAAAATAACATATGTTGTAAATGTGACATATATTATGTCAAATTTAAAGCATTTCGCTGATGTGGGAAGTTCTATTTAAAACAAGAGGTTAATATTTTATAAAATATGTTTTATGTCTCCTGTTTCACGTTTTAAGTTTCTTTGATGTGCCTAAGGCCGCCCTGTATTTATAATATATATATTTTTTATTTTACTTTACTCCCAACCAACTTTACAAGTTTATTACAGGGATAAATAAGTACATTATATAAAAATAACTAACAATCATTACCCACTCTAACTTAGTAGGTAGGTATATATATAAAAAATACATTTAAAAAAAAAATTCGTTTTGTATAAACGATCGATTAACTCATTAAGAAAGAAAATTATACTAGGAAATATTTTTTAAAATGATATTTAAATAATGGTAGTTTTTTATTGTTTTAATATTTTCGGGTAAAATATTATATAATATTAATCCTTTAATTATATAACAACTAGCTGGTATAAATACAAACCCGATATATTAGTACCCGGCATGCCACTTTCTGAAATTGCACCCGTGCGAAGCCGGGGCGGGTCGCTAGTTATACATAAAAACCTTCCCCTTGAATCACTCTATCTATTAAAAAAAAACCGCTTCAAAACAGCGACTTTGTTTTATACTATGTTAAGATGACCGTTTTCCAAAGTTACTGTTTATTTTAAGTTTGTAAAAAATTAGTTTGTCTAGTATCATGTCTGTGAAGATCGCGAACTTTTGTAAATGTTATGTTAGAAAATTTTTGTTTTAAAAGTAAAGAATGAATAAATATGCAGATTTTTAATTTATCTAAATTATTTAAGTATCTCTAGGTATTTATTCGGTTTATATAAATTTGTTGTTGGTTCTAAGTGCGGAAATCTATGACTACATTTAACAATTTTATTTTGTGATTTCTTTAACGGTTTTAGTACTGTCGAATTGGCTGAACCCCAAATAGAAATAAGATACTGAATTTTTGAATGTACTTTAATGATGCATGATAAATATTTTAAAAATAATTTAAAGATATACAATGACGAATTTTAAAGAATATCCCAATTAACGAAGAAATGTAAGTTCGAATATGTTCTACGTGTTTTCTCCAGCTTAAATTTTGATCAATATATAATCCTAAAAATTTAATGTTATCTTTGTAATTAATATTTTCCCCATTAAATATTATTGGTTGCTTCTCTTAATAAAACAATGCACCTATTGGATTCATTACCTGTTAAGTGCCAATAATAAAAACCCTCCCAGACCCTCACAAACCATTTCTAGAAACAACGAAAAAACGCCGCGAAAGCAGGAAGTTTTAAAACTTAATAACTTAAGTAGAAAAGAACAGAAGACAAACTCCAGTTATCATTCAGGTAGATGCAGGAGGATCGACCTTCAAGCCAAATTCCTGCGACTGGTCGATTTGTTTGTGACGTAGATAGCTAGTTTTGTGAGCTTTTATTAAAGAGTGTATTTTGTTTAATTATTATTTTCTTTGTAAATATTAAAAAATTTAATTTCTTCCTCTATGCCCATTATTAGAGTAGGTAAGTACCTGTATATTCTCAAGCATAGCAACTTGAATAGAATCACAAATCTGACTGTCCACTTGCATTGTGTCTCCAATATTCAGTAACGTCAGTGACAAAAAGCTGCAAGCATTGTATCTACATTCAGGTATTGGAAGGAGGTGATGCTAAAAAATTGATAGCTATTGTTTTAAATTGCTTTTGTAAAAAACCGAGTATATCCTCGAGTATATCACAACTGTAGGTAGGTAGGGGAAGGCGGGGTAGAACGGGGTACCTAACGTTTAGAGACAATTTAAAATGGTTAATAGTTGAACATTTTCTGGCGCCTACTGGATATTTGGAGTACAAGTTCTTAGTTTTAATATTTTTTAATTGCGAATTTCAAAACATTCCTGGCATTATAGAAATTTAAAACAAAATGCATTTTGCCCCGTTCTGCCCCGCAGGTGGGGCAGAATGGGGTACTTATAATTTAAATTAATACTCCACTTTATAGATAATAATCGTAAACATTAATCAAAAATTATCATTAAAAATTAAAGTTGCATACAATATATGGGACAAAAAGTAAAACATTTACTGACAAAATTCACATGCGTGGAGGTGGGGCAGAACGGGGTACCTAGCATAGGTACCCCATTCCGCCCCACGTGGTTATTTTAGGTAAAAAGTGTTAAATTTTTGTGAAAAAAACAAATGAAGTAAAATACGGCGTATAGAAAGGAAGCCACTGAGATAATATTTTCGATAGGTAATTCAAATTTAGCATAAATAAACAAAAACCTCACTCACCGTGATAACTCTACGGATTAAAAATTACAATTTCGCGCCAATATTCACTTAACTAAACACACAACCTACACAGTGGACATTTTGCGGCCATCTGTCAGAACAGTAAGTAAGAAAGCATAAAATCACTCTATCGGCAGAATTTGAAACATTTCTGGTAGTGCGTTTGGTTTTTATAAGGGGTACCCCGTTCTGCCCCAGTACCCCGTTCCGCCCTACTGTCCCCTACCTTAATAACTTCTCTAATAACAGCAGTTAAAAACGGATGAGTAGGAGAGTCATCATCAAGCTCTGATACATTTTGTTCGCTCTGTACTCTAGCAATGTATCCTACAAACTTTGCTAAAAATTCCAATAATAATCTGAGGTAAGGGTTATTATAATCTTCTTGTAAAACAAGTTGTATAACTCGTAGAAATATTTTCAGAAAATCTTCAAATTGAACCTAAAATAACAAAATTGTATACCTCTTACCTACTTAATACTTAAATATGTGTAAATACATCATTATTTGTTTTTTTGCATTACCTACCTATCATCAGTTAGGTATTTTTTTGAAATAAATTAGACTCCAAATCAGTCAAAAACAAGTTATCACTGACAGTAGGTGATCTATAACAAGGCATTATAGGAATTCTACAAAACTCAACTTATTATTTATAAATGCAATGTTGCTAATTGTTACATGGCTTAATGGAAAAATTAGATGGTTAATATCAAAGTTAATATAATCCCTAATAAAGATGAGAAAGCCATAATTCTGGTTATTCATACTATTATTAAAACAAGTTTTAAATCCAGAAACTGTAAATAATAATAAACTTTATTTCAAATAATGTTTACATAAATGCAACACAAAGTGAAATGG
Source organism: Polydrusus pterygomalis (assembly GCA_963969555.1). Classification (NCBI taxonomy): domain Eukaryota; kingdom Metazoa; phylum Arthropoda; class Insecta; order Coleoptera; family Curculionidae; genus Polydrusus; species Polydrusus pterygomalis. The sequence goes on along the minus strand of OZ018381.1, from coordinate 40,026,507 downwards.
CGTCATAAAGTTTTATATATTTCGAATAATTCGGGTCTCACCAAATATTATTAAATCTACATGTGATCCGAAAAGTTTCTAAAAAGGCTAAAAACAAGTTAAAATTGTCTTTAGGAAAGTTGATTTTTCAATATATTGGTATTTCTCTCTTGATTTTAAGTGACACTGGAGTATGACAAATTCAAACCTCTCTCCAAATCTTCAATTTTTCTTGTAAGGTGATTACATTTTCTTGTTCATTTATTATTTTTTGTTTGTCAGTTATTGTACCCTGCAAAATCTTCACAAGTTCAAACTCACAACACCTCTTGCAGTGATACAGTAAAGACCTTCTCTGAAGTGGAATACATCTTAGTTCAGACGTGCTTAAATCGCTACACTTAGTACAGAAAGTTTTGGACAAGAGTCACACGGAAAGCATGGACTTTTTAAGTCTTTTGTTGGCCGCTTAGTAGTTTTGCATACTGAACACTCCATTATTTATTTAATACAAACAGTACATTTATTTAAAGGTTCAAGTTTTAAAGTTATTTGAAATAAAAAAATTAGTACTTTACTGGTATCTTCAAGCAGACAGAACTCACTTTTCTTAATCACTTAAAATGTTTGTTGTTTTTTTTGACCAGTATTTTATGTATGTTTTTTTATAGGAAATAAAACAAATAGTCGATACAGTTTACGTGCAAAAGCGACACCGAAAAATGCACATACAGAATCAAATATGATATAGTATACCTACTTATATTAATAAATTTAACAAACCACCAGTATTATTGTTTGGTCAACAGTACAATGCTTACCGACATATAAACATTCTCCAACAATTTTATATTTTTCTGATGGTTAACTGTGCCTGACTGCACGTTATATAGTATATTCATCACTTTTTCCTCCATTTTAAGTAAAAACTATTTAAAAATCATTTAAAAACCTCTCAATTTAAATTATTTTCCGTTTAATTTTGTGATTGAATTTGTCAATTTGTGTCAAACTAAAGCGTCACTTTTAAATTATAACTACCAACAGTACCAACCTAACAGACACCAACAAATAAATTTATTTAATGGCGGGAATTTCAAAATAAGGGCAAATTTATATCGCTACGTCCGACAGGTGACAGCTAACAAAGTACGAATCATGACCCTCTAGGATGTTAAAGATAATACCATTTACGGTACTATCACCTATTCTTTCTCTGTGCCTTAATACAGGCGTACTTCTTTCACTTTGGTGAAATTACACATATCAAAACTAGTTCTATGCTCTATTCCTATTATCTGAATCGAACAATAAAGGAGCCATATATCTGTGGATTGGTAATTTCTATAAAAAAAATAATTAATTGCAGCTGCAGATAAACCCTTTTTTTTTCTGTGGCTGCAGAAGGACAACGGTAGTTAAAGTTATTTGTGATTGTAATTTTCAGAAGTAATAATTTTTTATTTAAACATTTCTCCATAATTTAAGTAATTTATTATTTCGCCTTATTAAGCATTTTGCAAGTCTTCACCTTACGCGTATTAATTAACTAAATATCTTGTCAAGGAGGTTATAATCAACAAAAAAGGGTCTCCTTTTTAAAATGGAAACAGTAGATATACAAGCAGTGGAATCTAAACTTAGCGATGTTACAGTAACAGCTATTCCAATGAATAAAGCACCACCACAAAACCAGAATCACAATTTACAGTCGACAAATTGCTTGAACGCAAACACTGCCCCTGTTGGGTTAGCAAGTCCTCAAGCAGGTAAAAATAAAAAATATATTAAAAAGTAGGTTGTTCTTTTTAAGTAGTTTATATATTCATACATTCTTTATTTTAACAGAACGATAAATTGATTAACTTTTAAAATTTTAGGCTTATCAAAATATGCCCAACTTCTAATTGCAATTGAAGAAATGGGCAAGGAAGTCCGTCCCACCTATGCTGGTAGTCGAAGTTCAGCAGAGCGACTTAAAAGAAGCATAGTGTCAGCCAGGATTCTAGTCAGGGAATGTCTCATGGAAACTGAAAGGAGTGCGAGACAGTAATAATACTCCTTGATAGTTTTTCTTTCTTTAGATCATTTGCTCAGTTTCAGTCTATACTTAATTTTTAGAAAAGAACTTTTTTGTTCTTTAGGTTAGTAAGTATGGAAAATTAATGTTGATCTTCGGTAAAATACAAAGAAAATAGGGTATTAATTTCATATGAATGCCTTTAATTATATATACCTATAATATATTCTTTGACTAAGTCTAAAACAAAGCTCTATTGTGTATATAACTGGTACTAACTTATTGTAGGCAATGTGCAGTTTCCAGCCGTAAAGGTTATAGGTACAAGAAAGTTTTCATTTAATTTTTGACTTCCAATGAAAGTAAGCACTAAATGTACAACTGTTTTTTTTTTAAATTAAATTCTCCAAACAATTCATGATGAGATGCACTAATATTTGAGTTATTTCTAAAATTTGAATTTTATGATCCCTAAAGTATTAAGTTAAAAAAGTTATTGCTTTTCATAATATACATACCTAGTTGCTAAAAAAAATTAGATTTAAACATGTAGGAACAAATTTTACAAACTTGTGTACCCACTATTTGCTCCAAGATGACATGGTTACTTTATTTTAAGCCAAGGATTGATCCCTCCTAACCGTATGTACATTTATGAACCCAAACATCTATTTAGTTAGTACCTACTTCAGTACATTATTATTTTAATCTACATATATTTTCACAAGTATTGCTGTCAAGAAAAAATGTGATAATTTTCCAAATAAGATAATGTATCAGAAACATACAGTACAAACCAATATTTAGAAAGAGCAACACTACCTATATAGTAAACCATTTTTACCAAATTTCTTTGAAATAGGCTAAGTAAGAACCTGTTAAAATATGGTACTGTTGCTTTATAATTACAATATTTTGTTGCAAATCAAAATGTATACCATATTAATAAAGTCAAATAAACCTGTCGCCAAGTATGCCTGATCGCAAAATGCCCCGCGCTTTACCCTCGCCTTGTGCATAAAGGTAAGGAAATTTCATTAGGTCTATGCCTCATGACAACTTCTTTACACTTGGCGATAGGCCTATTTAACTTCAGTATAAATAGTTAATACACTGTGACAAATGTTTATAGATAGGAGCAGCTCACTGTAATTATAAGGAAAGGTAAGAGTAATTTGTATTAAATAAGTGGGCTTAATGGAAAAAAGTTGTTAAAAATCCTGTTTAATCCCATTATTAAAATTTTACAGGTAAATAATATGATTGATGAGCTTAAGCATAAAAAACTTTAGACTGCTAAATATACAGTAATGACATACATAATATGTACCTATACATGTCCAGCTTTTCCTGTATTTGTAGTGTGCTGCACTTCTACTTTAAGTTATTGCTCCGTCACAAAACAATGTTAATGTATACTGAATAGATAATATTGTTACCAAAGCAGTGTTTTTTAGCAACTTCTGTAGTCAATTCATTGATTACAATGTCATGTCATCTACATTTTTCAATTTTTGATCTTATTTATCTTTCAAAAATCCTATTAGATCATCACAAGTCTGCAGAGTTACTAAAAAATTCTGTGAACTTAGAACTTTATAAATAATAGTGTACGATTCCATTGAACCAAAAATAACTGCCAAATGAGCAGCTCAGGTGAAAATATCTTTATAGGAACTATTTTTGTACTTTAAAGACCATAAATAAGTTATATATTTATATTAACTAGTTTTCAATATGTATATGAAGTTTGAAGTAAAAGTGTTTTTAATAAAAAAGATTTTTATTGTAATATAAAAAGTTAATGTCCATATTATACTATTTATTTCCTAAGTTTAGGCCCCTACACTAAGGTACTAAAATGTTAATTCTCTCTACAGCTGTTGCTGTTATCAGCTATGTCTTGACCAACTTTGTGGTTAAATGCCACCAGTGGCGATGGTTGAAATAACTTCTATGCTCTGTAGGTCAGTCATGGCTAATGTTATTACATGATCTAGTTATTATTCAGTAACTACATCTGAACTCGAAAATACAAAATAATATTAATTAACACTTAGTTGCTACTAGTTCTTTCTTCTCCAGACTCATTATTTGTATGAACAGATACAGGTGGCAAGTAATAAGCTTTTATAAGTCCATGCAGTCGGGCCACTTCAGGATCTTCTCGTTCTAGGCTTCTCACCATCTGAGAAAACTTGATAATACTTTCTCTGCCTTCTGGGTATCCATATTCCTTAATGACATCTATCTGAATTTGCATAACGATAGGGAAAATAAACTGCATCATTTTTAACATTTCATTACCTACATTGTCTCTAGCCTCTTCGATTTTTTGGTGATTCTCTGGGAGCTGCAGATACTCTAGGGTTTTATTAAGAATTTCTATTGCCAGTTCTTGTGTTAAAGGTGACGCTGAATCCACTTTAGACATCCCGGATTTAATGGAAAACGTTGAAAGGTAACAATGCACCTATGCAGTTTAGCAGAGATAAGATCATTGAAAAATACTTATACACGGGAAATAAGTTAAAATATAAAATTGTTTAGTTTTATTTTTATTAATTCATATTTAAGGTTATGTCGTGTGTGTTGTAGCTAGCACAAAGGAAAAGTAGGTGTGTCCTGTCTCCTGTCCCTGTCCTTACAAAATAAACACTTCTTTTCCCATTGAAAAATTTCACGGCTCTCTAACCATGGCCGTTCACAATGCCAAGCGCATGGCTGTTTACCATGTAAGTAAAAACTATGACAGAATTCTCAGGCCATGGCGAAGAGTACTCATACTCAACCAATACTTTACTAACTATTGCGGTTGCTGACATTCAAGACGTCGACATCCATTTGTTTGTTATGAAATTGTCAGTTTGACAAGCAAGCCCCGCTGTTCCCCTATCAAGAGATGTCAAAATGCCTTTTTGCCGTGACCGGTTTTCTGTATTTTTCTACTCTACAACATCCTAGAGGACCGAGGATGTGAGATGACACATACAGATACAAAACCGAAACCTGGCATTTAAGGAGTAAAAGTTTGTTGATTAATAGAAAGCAGGTGAAATTTTAACGTTTTACTCGTGGACTACGTGGGTCACGGCACTCACGGCCTTTGACTGTCAAGATGTATAGCCGAGAAGTAAAAAAACGGCAGTCGATTTTTTGTTATTTGACGTCTTGTCATGATTTGACAATTGACAAACAATACTAACCTGAAAATATAACTGATGATGTCAACGCTGTCATAAAACTAACTAAACAAAAAACGTAGGAGTAGGAGTATGTTTTTTGAAACTAACTGTCAACGCCTTGTTATAATCAGGACTGTTCAACAGCTCGCTAAGACACTTTTCGGCCAAAAAAAAAATAGAAATATGCCTGAAAAATGAAATTATATACAAGTTAATCATTCCTATATAAATACACAAACGATGAAATAAAATACAAAGGCTAATGGGACGCCCCTGGCGATGAATAGGACGCAACGATGATCTCGATTCTCGCTCATATTCCTGTTCCAGTGGCACTAAGCCACTTTGCAGTCAAATTCTTGTTTCCAGGAAAGAACCGAAATATGATTAACTTTTTAAGTTACTTCCAGGAGAACGTTCACCCAACCTGCGAAACTTAGGCATTATAATGTGCTCAGCAAGTATCTTTGCGAAAGTAGCTTTTCCAACATAAAACTTGAGTCAAAATACAGGTGTTCCCTGTCTGAAAAATCACTTTTGCTTGGTTTCTCAACACATATTATTGATATACACTCGTTAGTGAAAACCAACATCCCCAAACTTTCCACTCATTTTTTTTTTACGTTATTTCTTGGAATAAGTAAAAATAATTATAAATTTTTTTTGTACCTATGCCACTTGGTTAGCTCTGCCCTAAGTAATAAAAAGATTAATTTAAGTATAACTTACAAAAATCAGATGTAGAAATACCCATACACTTTACAACCAAGTACTAACCTTGATTGACATAATAACTTTACCAGCCAACAAATTGCAATTTCATAAAAATATCCTATCACGTGCATACCTTAAGATATCTACTAAGCAATTTTATTTCAAGAATATCTTAAATATTCTTATATTTGCCTTAGTTATGGATCAAATAAAAACTATGTTTTAGAGATTAGAGAATATGTTTATTTACCATACAGTAAACATCTACAAAAATCCTACCTAATACAAACTTAGAGAATAAAACCTTAACATATCCTTATATCTATTGTAAACAAATACCAATTTGTGTACTACTCCTTCAAGTCAAAAACTTCCAAAAAAACTGACAAACAGAAATTACAATATTCTGAACACATTTTTTATTTGTGGTAATACTACAAAAAATTGACGTCAAAAATGTATGGAACAACTAAAAAAAACATACAACATCTATGTTACTACAACACAACTGGCATGTATACCTTGAAACGAATATTAAAACTACAATGAATTTAATACAATGAATCTTAAAACTAACTTATGCTCTTTCTCCACGAATTCGGCGTGCCAACTGAATATCTTTTGGCATAATGGTTACTCTCTTGGCGTGAATAGCGCACAAGTTTGTATCTTCAAACAAACCGACAAGGTAAGCCTCACTGGCTTCCTGAAAAGACAAAAAAAACATCCATCAAACAAACTAAACAGTTAAAATATGTATTTTTTAAAAGCCCAACAATTACATCAAGTGTCACAGTATTGCACAATAGAAACAATTTACCATCAATTTTAGATTTTAGGCCAGACTATTAATGGGTTTTAAAACTATTTTACATTTAAGAAATTTCTTTTAGCCAAACTGAACAGTGTTAATATTGAAATAATTTCTTATTAACATTAATTCAGTAAGTATTTATATGGTTTACGTACCTGTAGGGCTCCGATGGCAGCAGACTGGAAACGAAGGTCAGTTTTGAAGTCCTGGGCAATTTCTCTCACAAGACGTTGAAACGGCAGTTTTCTGATGAGCAATTCAGTGGATTTCTGGTATCTTCTGATTTCTCGAAGGGCTACGGTACCTGGGCGATAACGATGGGGCTTCTTAACTCCACCAGTGGATGGTGCCGATTTCCTTGCAGCTTTGGTGGCCAACTGTTTACGGGGGGCTTTTCCTCCCGTTGATTTACGGGCTGTCTGCTTAGTACGAGCCATTTTGATTTAGATCTAAACAAAATTTAAAAAATTTATCGACAAAAAAAATTGGCGCCAAAAAATGCACGCGGGACTTTTAGAAACACAGTCAAGTCTAGGTTTGCCTATAAAAATGCAGTAGATTTAAAGCAAAAACTGCTATAATGAAGTCAATAGATCATTTATATTCCGGAAAAATGTTTAATTTAAAAATTCCAAACATTTCCCTCCAGCCAAGACAAGATGGCGGACGCAAACAATAACGCTATACAACAGAAAAAATGTCATCGTCCTAAATCTTTTAAAATACACCAAGGCCTGAGAAATTGTGATATTTAAACTGTTCAGGCATAAAACAAGAACAATTGATAACAATTTTAACAAATTAAAGACAAAAACTTACCAAACTTTGAAAAAATTTCAGCTGAAAAACTTGAACGACGCTACTCGTATGGAGGAGAAAGTTGAAGTGACGGATGATGATGTGATGACGCTCCTTAAACACGTTTTCATTGGTCGATGAAACGGAAATCGACCATGTGATTGGGCGAAATAAAGCCAGAGGCGATTGGTCCAAAATAGGAATTTTCAATGTTTAATGTTGCCCAACTGGAAATTTTAAAATATTACCCAATTTTTTTTCCACAGAGTTCCGACTGAATTCCTTAGTCTTTTTGATATAAATCTCATTTTAACGAAAAATTGGTCTCGATTATTATTTTATATAAGAAAAAAAATATAACGTTTGCTAAGGGTTAATTTTCATATCAACGTCCTTAAAAATTGAATATAAAAATACAAAATTTAAAACAATGTAGATTTATCTAAAATGCTGCACTTCCGTTTCCGCTCGCAGCTTTTCAAACTTCCACAGAAAACCAAATGGTTAGTCTAATTCTTCTCTGTGTTTGTGGGGCACATATTCTTGATTCCGGAAAATTTACGAACTGATAAAAAATGGGTAAAAATACTAAAAAAGACTGTACTGGTAATTAAGAAAAAAGAAATTGAGTAATCACAAAAATACAAAAGTTTTTTAGTATTAAAATAAAGTAATCAATAAATTACTGACATTTTAATACCATTAATGCAATAAGTTTCAACAATACTAATAAAGTAAAAATATGCTTTTTAAAGGCCTAACGCCTAACCCTAAACCGATCTACACTACAAACTCCTGATCGTTCCAGATTTCTAGATGATTTGTTCTCGGCTTCCACAATATATTTAATGTCTTCATCGTCATCATACGATAATATAAGCAATTCTTCAATTTCATTAATCATTTTAAAGGGAAAATTATTATAAGGTTATAATATATTGTACTATTACTAATATTTCTTAAAAAAAAACTATTTTTTAACATTTTAATCATGACCGGTGGATGTTAAATAACCGGTGCTCTTTGGGCGGTTAAGTTAATTCTTGGTTAAAGTGCTGATTTGAACCTAATCATAACCTATAATTTCGCATTTCATAATTGTTACCGGTTAATCAAAGGAACTATTGATTATCACAACCTATAAAAACTAAATGACGATTAACCGCAACCTATACAACCGGGCCTTAGGGTATTTACATGTGGTATTAAAAGTGGCAAATAAAAGAAAGACGCCGATATGGGATGATCTCATGTTTTCAAACTTCTCTCGCGGCGCCTTTCCAATGGGCTTTTTCACTAACTTTTGATTTTTACCCTATCGCATAAAGAAACAAAAAATAACTTTTTATTTACTGAGAAAATAAATAAAAAGATACGCTCTTTAATAAAAACACGTGAATAAATTTACCCACATCATAGCTGCCTCGACCTATGGGTCCCAGTTATTCAGCTGAAGGTCGAACGCACCGCCCACCTGAATATCGGGCGGGTTGTTTTCCATTTTTAAGCCGTCCTTGTCTATTTAGTTTATCAAAACACAGATAACAATATAATCAGTAGAGGCTAACAAATAAAAGAATTGCGCCGATAATGGAATGACGTTGTTTTCAAACTTCCTGCTTTCGCGGCGTTTTTTTAATTGTCTCTAGGAAAGGTTTGCGACCCTCTAGAAAGATTTTTTTTATTGGGATGAATTTTCAATAGGTTCTAATTCAGGATCTTAATGCTGAATTCGTTTTTAGTGAAAAGGATTTTTAATATTGGAGTATTGACGAAATTCAGCTACATCATTCTACAGGCGACGATAATTTATTGATATATTAAATAATTGGACAATGTACAAAATAAAACTATCCCCAAAAGTAAAGTGTTTATTTGTAAAGGAAATTTTAAAATATAAAACAAGCGATAAGAGGTACATACTTATATTTTTAATACTACATACTTCCAAAACGACACATATATTACAGTAGAGAACACTTTATTTAAAAATACTTTGCTTTTTGAACTATTCACATCTACGTATTGCCAAAATACTCTACATTTTTAAAGATATAATAAACTGGATCGTTTGTACTTATTTTCTTTATCTTATATAGTTATGTAGTATAATAGGTGTGTAATTAATTATTAGCCTTACATACATACATTAAAAAATGTACATCATTAAAATAAATAAATCTATATTTATTTACTCCTTCTGAGGTGTACCAAAAAATTCTTTATCTTTGTACGATTTAAATATCCACGTTATAGGGTTACAAATTTGTAAAAACCCACTGTCGAGCTAAATATAAGAGGTTTAAATACAAAGCATTAGAGTAGTTTGCGCATATACCTTTCGAGATCTTCAACTACCTTAAGACCTTTTGACGCACCTAAATTCTAAGATTATTTAATAATGTTTGCACAAATCACCAAAGGCCATAGTACCTGCGCCTCTTACAACTCAGTTCTGTATGTAATGTAAATTACAAGTGATGTACTGGTTACAACGTCCATGTACTTTATGCCATTTGAAATTGTAATGATTAAAAAAAAGTAAAATAAAAATACCTAGGATTGAAAATTCTAATTTAATTTACTAAAATACATAGTAGTTATGATAGCTTTTACATTTATTTTAAACAACTATTAAAAGTACAACGAATGTCTAAAGTTTTATGCACTGGACAAATAGAATAAGGATTGTTTTTTTAAATCTAAGAATTGTAAGCCAAAAAAACTGTTTAGGACCCATCAGAATGTTTTGTTCGAATAACCCAAAAATAAGCAAAATATAGCTTTTATACATTATAAAAATGTACCTACATCAAAACAAATGCCGATGAGTATGTTTACGTCAATCATATTCCTAATAAATCACGCAGTGTCAGTAGGTGTTTATCTGATGTGAGTATTTTGTTACTTTTGTAAAAACGTTAAAATGGCACATTATAAAAGCAATAAGCGAGTTATTTGGGGTGCACTTTGTAATTACATATTGTTACTTATTTTTGAGTTTTTTTTTTTAATTTTGGTTGTCTTAATGACTTCTAGAAATAGTAAAGAAAATACCAACTTTTGCAAAACATCATTTCAGAAATTTGTTAAGCTTTTCCTATATTTTGGGTTTTATTGTTTATGGTTGTCTCAATCAAACGTAATTTTAGGGGATTCACAATTTTTATAAGAAAATATATCGCGAGGTGACAGCATAAAATCCAACTAGACCTGGGTCGATAATTTTTGAAACAAAAAAAATAATAGTAGGATGAAACCCATTGGAAAAGGAAGAGAATATAACAAAAAAGAAGGGAAAAATAATTTATGGGCGATCCGAGGTCGGGAAGTGGAAGGGGGTGAGTTTTTAAGGGTAGAAAACGATTTATCTCGATTTTCGGAAAAACTAGGTCCTATCGAAAAACGTTAAATGGCATCCATAGTAATGTATAATTTTTTTACACCATCAGAAAGTAGAAATTTCAACGAAACCTTTTGTCAAAATAAGGTGAAAAAATAAATATTTTAAATCAAAAAATTAGTGTGTTTGTGACATAAAAAGGTAAGTTTTCACCAAATTTCGTGAAAAAATTTAATTTTTTCTTTTGTAAAAGATAAAAATAAAAAACCAAAAACTAGGTTATTTCAATTTTTCACATAAATTTTGAGGTTATGGGAAAAAGTGTAAATACAAAAGTTGTAGATGTTTTTATTACCTACAACTTTGCCATTTAACGTTTTTCCATAGGACTTGTAATTTTGCCGGAAATCGAGATAAATCGTTTTCTACCCTTAAAAACTCATCCCTTTCCACTTCCCGACCTCGGATCGCCCGTAAATTATTTTTCCTTTTTTTTTTCTTATGTTCTCTTCCTTTTCCAATGGGTTTCATCCTACTATTATTTTTTTCATTTTTTACCATTTTCAAAGGCTTCAGCCCTGGTCTTAAGGTTGAATTCTCAACGTCATTCAATCTATTGCCAACCTATAACCTATTTCGCGTTGATTTTTGGAGTTTATTATTTTAATAACTAACATTTAAAGAAAATCAATATCGTCGGTACATTATTTAGGTAGTATCTAATATATTACAAAAATATCAACTTATTGCATTGCTAATTTTGGGAGAATTGTATAGTAAAAGAACATTGAGTGACAATGACATAATAATGTTTAAAAAAATCTTACCCGATATTTTTCGCTATACAATTCTCCTAAAATAAGTAATGAAATTTCTTGATATTTATTAAATATGTCAGTTATTACCTATAGAATATCAAGTCAATACTGATTTTCTTTAAATTTTGTATAAAAGCTGGAAAACATAAATAAATCTACGCGAAATAGGTTATAGGTTGGCAAGCATGTTGACACTCCCACCTTAACGTCATCTGCTTGATTTAAAAGTATTTTTAATGTTTGGTATTTTTTTTAATTTTCTTGTAGTTATATCGTAATAAAAAGCTTATCTTCTTTTTTAAAAGAACTTATTTTCTGCATTCTTGTGAATAAACATTTTATACTTCGTAGTGAAAATCCCCTTGTTTTGTCCCTTGTTGTTCCATTTTTCCTTCTCCTTTCAGTGCCAATCTATTTGCGAAGCCATTTGAAGTAGTGATGGGATAAGTCGAGTGAAAAATGACCGATCACTCGGTTTTTTCAATCACTCGAATTATTCGATTATCTTCGGAAATCATTCGAGTAACGAAATGAGTGATGAACATAATGGTTTTTAATAGTGATGGGATCACTCGAGTTAAAAAATAACCGATCACTCATTGTGGGGCTTTAGAAAGTAGTTAGTTTATGGAAATGGCGACCCCCCTTTTTTTTTTTTTTTTTTTTTTTTTTTTGAAGTCTAAAAATATATGTGCTTGATTATTTAAGTGATTAAAGAAATGAATTTTTTTAAATTGCCCCTCATATAGCATTTGAGTGAACAATCGATTATCATTCGGTTTTTTAAATAACTCGAATGCTCGGTAATCGATTCTTGAAATAACTCGATTTTTCCCATCACTAATTTTAAGCATAATGTCTTCAATAGTCTACCAATATGAATAAGCCCTTGTATGTGTATATTAGAACAATAAAATAATTGTTATTAAGAAAATCGGCATTTCATCTTAAAAAAGATAGGGAGACTTACTTCTATTTGTACGTTTTTTTTTAAATCCATGCCTAAATGATAAAAAAATTTATACCAGTTTTTTTGACTTAAGAAAACTGCTAAAATCTAATTTTTTGAATGATTACTATAATAGGCCCACTACGTTTTTCATATCTTATTACGCTTTATTATGAAAAACTATCCTAGCTAAATATTAACTTTTTAAAATATAATTTCATTGTCAAAACTCTATATATGAAAAATTTGTCATTTGCTTTGCTTCACTATGGAAACTTGTCCATTTTTCATATCCATAATAGAGATATTTGCTACTTAAAAGCTGGATATGTCAAATTTTGATTAAATTTGTTCTAACTTTAAAAAAATTTATAAAACACAACAAATACAGTTTTACAACTTGAACACATCTGACTAGCTTCGTTGCTGGTTTTTGTCAGCTATTTGGTTGCTAAAGTCTTTATGTTGTTATTTTAACTTATACAGTGATCAGCAAAAAGTTTGCAGCATATGGGAAACAATTTTATTAACAAAAAAGTACCGAAAAACTTTCCGCTGGTTCGGTTCTACTGTCCGATGACCAAAAGATCGATTTTGACATAGGACACGTACTGGTATTACCCAATACAAACCACGTGACTTGTAATGGCGACTGGTTGGCAAAAAGCATTGCGTCACCATACGTCACCTATAAAATACCACCAGTATCGTCATAAAATTGGTCCCTAACGGGGTGATAAGAGGTTATAACGTTTCGAAAAGTATTTTTTCTCAGATTTTCTTAAAACAGCAGAACTACTTTAAAATACAAGTCAGTAATGAAACACGTCTTTCTTTGAAAATCGACCCTTAAAGAAATTACCACAGGGTATATACAAAATTATAATGGAAAAATATTTTTGTTTTGAATTTATTGAATCTCAGCATTAGAAAAATTACTTTTTTAAATTTAAAATCTTAAGGGTGGGGAAAAGCAGATCTTTTCAAACTAAAATTGTAAAAAAATTTTTCTCCCAAATGTTGGAAACTTCTTGCCACCCACCGACTTGTTTGAAACTTTCCAAAAAGTCAATCACTGCCAACTTCAAATTCAACTAAAATTTTATAACATATTCAACTTTTAAAAAACATTATTTTACGAGTGAAATTGTTCAACAAGCCATTTTTTATGTGTGCATATTAATTAAACAAAAATATTTTGATTCACACAAGTGGCACTGTCGTCAATGGTTTGGTTTCCTTATTACTAAAATCACACAAAACAGTCTTTCTATGGATTAGGCTTGTCGAAAAATGTCACTCAAAGGTCAATTAAAACTATATCACAATCACACCCAATATACAAACCCAGCAAATGACAGTACAAAATTAGGTGAAATAAAGTGTAGGTAGTATGTATCAGTCAGTTTTGTTGCAAATTAAAAGAAATCCAAAATTGCTGCCCTTCTGTTCTAAATCACTTCATCAAGGGGCTCTGTGTACCTACCGAATCCTAATAAAATTGACATTCTAGTAATTCAAAATTCATACATGGGATGCCGAAACTATCTAGTAAAACAAAGTTTTTTTTTTAATTTTAAACTTACCTAACTCCTTGTATGTTATTTATTATATCTCACTAATTCCTGTCAAAATTATGGCATTATTTTAGCTGACACCCAAAGAATCGTTTGCTTTTTTATTTTGATGTTTTAATCACTACCACTAGGGTGAAGCAATGATAATAATGCCACCAATAAAATATACCACTTGGCAAGTAGTTTTAACGTAGATAACAGACTTTCACATAATAGAGAATGTAGGTGGGGTATACCTCAGATACGTGGTTTACGTAAAGTATTTTTCACCCTAAATGGTATCGACTTATTGACTGCAATAAAACTACCGGTTTAAATCCATTGTTATACACAATCAACAAGCAAATACACTACAGGGTAGGACGTAGCACAACTTGAACACTTCCTAAGAAACACAAAGACTGAAAGATGTTGTCGCAAGCACAAGATAGTTAAATATTACCTGCTGTAATTACAAATTATAATCCGACCCTGACCGACAGTTTATTTGCATTTTTATGGCCGAGCTCTTGCAAAACGTCCTAGGTAGTTAAACGGAGTCAACAATTTATTGTGAAAAATACTTTACTATTTTATTTATTATTTATGTCAATGATAATTGTACTATTGAAAAAAAATCATTTGTTAACTAATTAGCAGACGACACTCTTATATATACGTAGCAGGTAACAATTTTAGAGAAATAACTGATATTTTAAATGCGAAACTTGAAATTTTATATAATTGGCTTTGTCAAAATAAATTATAACAGTGTAATTAACAATGCCTCAGAAATGAAATATCTAGATATTTTTCTAGATCCTCCGCTAACCTTTTCAAATCACATAGATTATCTTTGTAAATAAAATAGGTAAAAAGTTGGATTTCTTTGTCGCCTCAGGTTATCCGTCACAATGGGCCAAAAAACTAGTAATATATAGATTGCAAATACAACAAAAATTAAGCTATGCGTCTAATTCTTAATTGTAATTGGTTGCTGTTGAACCACCATTAAAAGGCAAACCTTATTCTGATATATAAAATTGACCGTGGTCTACTTCCAGCGTATTTTGATAAAAAAAATCAAATTTTTTTGAAATTCGATCTAGACAATATTATAATATTCAGTTTATAAACTCTGCGAGCTTATAAAAATTATTGTTTTATGGGTGTTCATTTCTATAATGCTCTTCCGAATGCGTTGAGTGCAACTAGTCTAGCAGCCCTTAATAAAAAAGTATTTAATTTGAAGAAATAGTACAGGGTTTTTCCGTATATTTTGGAGTCCCTGGAGCTTTTATTTAAAGACCTAGAAAAAACTTTAAATTACCAAAGTTGCATGATTTCTCCTGAACTGCCAGAATTTGTTATCGGACAAAACAAATGAACATCGTAAATTTGTTTAATAATGCCAATGTCGATTTTTTAAAATGGAACACCCTCCCTGTATATTAACTTTTTTTTAACTTCTCACTCTTTTCTGATTCCAAATATGTATATATGTTATATGTTTACTTTAGTCGTTTAGGCAAAATTTCATTTCAAAATATTGCGGATTAGAAAATCTATATTGGTGTGAGGAAAACATGTTAGAACATAATGCTTATTCAGTAACAATAATTAATATAAATAATGATAATAATTTATGAAACAATATAATGGTTCTATATATATGGAATCAGAAAAGAGTGTGGAGTTAAAAAAAAAATAATATACAGGGTGTTCCATTTAAAAAAGTTTACATTGGCATTATTAAACAAATTTACGATGTTCATTCGTTTTGTCCGATAACAAATTCTGACAGTTCAGGAGAAATCATGCAACTTTGGTAATTTAAAGTTTTTTTCTAGGTCTTCAAATAAAAGCTCCAGGGGTGCTCCAAAATATACGGAAAAACCCTGTACATGCTTAAAGTGGAGTTGAACGTATGGGAAAGAAAGAAAAAACTCAAAGTCTTCCTCCACAATATTTAAAAGAATAAGAATATTTAAGAGTCTCTACATGTTTCGAACGTAGAAACGTTCATCATCAGGAGACAGAAAAAATATTTGGTGCTGATGGTTTTAGCAGAAGAGAAAATGGTGAAGAACCTTAATGGAGCTTTTATGGAATTAAAAAAAAAATTTAAGTGTAAAAGAGAAATAATATAGAGAAATTGATGAAAGTTCAAACATACTGAGTATGTGAGAAGTCAGTAAATGGGGTCTAAACCAACCAAATAAACTGGGGAAGAAGAAAAAACCTTTCTAAAAAGAAGGTGTCGAAGATTATTTAAAATCCTTTAAAAAGACATTTTTAAGTATACAGTGTGTGTATAAAGTCTGGAAACGGCTTAATAACATCACAATTTACTGGCCGATTTAAACCAAATTTGGTACAGTTGTGTAAGAGGATCTAACGCACCGAATGACGATATTGGCGTTGTTACCAGCTTTTTAGTTTGTCTGGAATTCGAACGAATTTTATATTTTTAAATATAACACCCAGTATATTTTTACATTTTTAAATTCCACATAAAATTATAATTATTTTTTATTAAATGCATTATTAGTCTATACTTTATGGTTTCCGAGATATTGACTCTCGAAAAGTGACATTTTTGAACTTTGACAGCTTATAACTTTCTAACAGTACGTCTTAGAGCAAAACGGCTTACATGTCCCTATCTTCAATTTTTTTTATCTTCCCAAAAAAATCAACTTCCAGTTAAACCGGAACAACTATATTTCCTGCTTTCGAGTTACATCCGGTTTAACCGGAAGTTCATTTTTTTGGGAAGATAAAAAAAAATTGAAGATAGGGACATGTAAGCCGTTTTGCTCTAAGACGTACTGTTAGAAAGTTATAAGCTGTCAAAGTTCAAAAATGTCACTTTTCGAGAGTCAATATCTCGGAAACCATAAAGTATAGACTAATAATGCATTTAATAAAAAATAATTATAATTTTATGTGGAATTTAAAAATGTAAAAATATACTGGGTGTTATATTTAAAAATATAAAATTCGTTCGAATTCCAGACAAACTAAAAAGCTGGCAACAACGCCAATATCGTCATTCGGTGCGTTAGATCCTCTTACACAACTGTACCAAATTTGGTTTAAATCGGCCAGTAAATTGTGATGTTATTAAGCCGTTTCCAGACTTTATACACACACTGTATGTCCAAGACATTGTGAGGACAAAAATAGTCGTAATTATTAAGGTAATCTGTAAAAAATATAAATTGAAATTAAAATTAAAAAAAAAATGTCTTTTTAAAGGATTTTAAATAATCTTCGACACCTTCTTTTTAGAAAGGTTTTTTCTTCTTCCCCAGTTTATTTGGTTGGTTTAGACCCCATTTACTGACTTCTCACATACTCAGTATGTTTTAACTTTCATCAATTTCTCTATATTATTTCTCTTTTACACTTAAATTTTATTTTTTAATTCCATAAAAGCTCCATTATGGTTCTTCACCATTTTCTCTTCTGCTAAAACCATCAGCACAAAATATTTTTTCTGTCTCCTGATGATGAACGTTTCTACGTTCGAAACATGTAGAGACCCTTTAATATTCTTATTCTATTAAATTTTGTGGAAGACTTTGAGTTTTTTCTTTCTTTCCCAAAAAAGTATTTGCAAAGTGTATGAGGATGTAAGTAGCAATAGTAATAGTATTTATAGGTACTTTTTAGTATTTATTAGCCAAATGCTAAATAAATCATTATTATTTTGTCGATAAGGTAGCTACTACTTCATCAGAGTATTGGACAAAGCTCTCGAATACTTATGATTTTATTAAAAAATAATATCTAATTAGAAAATCAGTTGACGTATGTACATACGACCGTTACAACAAAAATATTAAGACTGGGCTTATACTATGTGCAGTGACAGTTTTATTCCCTTGCTAAGAATGTCGCAGATGTCAAATTTTAACGTCAAACTATACACAGAGCTCCCTTTTGAATGAACTTAGTGTTAGTTAACCGTTATATTATGAACAATTATTATTATACTTTTCCTAATTACTCAATTTCACAAGCAGGTTTTACATCTGTATAATTTTTTGCACTTCACTCTTCATAGCTTTAAATCTCATATTTGACAGACGGACACAACGATCAACCAAAGACAAAATCCTGAGTTGTATTATTGGAAATTTGCTTTATTATTTTTTTTTCTATTAATACAGTGTTTATTTTCAGTACACCTTTTTACGTGTATTTTAGAGAGCGTCATTTGAATTCCAGATTAGCCTATGTCAGAAATCATCAAATAATGTAATTCGGATAAATTTTCATAGCCAAGCATCTTCGGATACCTAATAAAATGTGTAGGATTATCATACATTTAAATTACAATTTTTACACTAGCTGAAATACAAATGAAGCTTTCTGAAACTAAGTTGACGGTTTCTAAAATACAAGTATCTCGTTAAATAAAGCAAATTTAAATTAGCCACAATACAAAATGTTGTATTTATAGATGCTGAAATACGTAGATAACACACAAACGTAAAACCCTTTTAATCAATATCATTAACTACTTGACACAAGACATTTTAATCAAAACAATTATTAACTTTTTTCTATTGATATGTTCAGGTGCAGCAACAATTTGTTAAAACGAAAACAATTTAAAAAACTTAAGTTTACAATTAATATACATATAATATAAAGCCAATAATCCATCTTAAAAATTTTAAATAAAATCTTGTCCTAATTTAAAAAGTATTTCCTTGAAATCTGATAAAACCTCTCTTAAATCTAGTTTTTCCTCTTTAAAATGGATTATGCATAAAAAGCAATTTAATTTCCTTCAAAACACGATGTCCGGCCAGAAAAGTAAAAATATACTCATTTTTTAAATAAGCAACTAGGGTCATTCTATGATAAACTATAGAATTGAAATCTCTTAAAGTATAACCTAAAAAGAAAAATATAAAGGACTATATCTAACAATAAAATTTGTTATATTGCAAAGGAGCAGGCTGCAAGTTATTCTTTGGTCCTTATTAAAAGTTCGTTGCCAGCATTATTATCTTGGTTATATTAGCTTAGATGGTACTTCCAGTTTTTTCCCATAAGACTTATCGATATATGATTTTAAAAATACATACTTATCTAAAAGCCTATGCAATTTTAGGGTACCAACTAGACGTTTAAATACACTAAAAACTAAACATGTTTTTTTAAACGTTTAATAGCTATATTATAGCTACATTTAGGTGTTTTTATTTAAAATGATATACATATTGTAAAATATGTTTCTTGTTTCTTCTATAGTACCAGTTTTTTTTTAATGGTGTATCCAAACTTTAGCCGGGCAGTGTACGTAGCACATTTTTTTAAAAATATATCACAAAATCATAGCTTAGCATTACCTACTACTAAAAAGATAAAAATATACAGGGTGGCGCGCTCTATTCGCGTCGGTCTATTTACGAAAAGTCATGCGGTTAATAGTTAAAAGTTTGTTTTTGTAGGGTCTATAGGTATAGGTAGGGTATAAAGGCAGATACACAATTAAAATATAAGCATTGGGCGATAAAGATTTGATACGTAGAAACAAATCAATCTCGACACAATTCAGTTTTAAGTAACAAGCAACAAAAAACAAAATTTAAGATATCGAAATGTTGGATTTAGTGTTGCAAGTTTCTTATTACTGATTGATACAGATCATACGATTCATTGTGCCTATAATTGTGTTAATTGTATTATGATGTGATGTTTCTTATTTGGAAATAAAATTTTATTGATTACTGGCCAATGAAAAGCTGCCCTGCCCCCAATAACTATTTTGACATTTGTCGGTTCACTCGTCGCTATTTTTAATTTCTGTTTAACACTTTGTTTATGCGTTTGCGATAAAACCGGTGAGCTTACAAAAATAATCATATTTTTAGAAAATAGTATAAAACAACGGAACAAAATAACCTGTTCTGTCGACAAAACGAAAAGGTAAAAGACGGTTAGGATGTTAATTTATTGACAGTTGACAATTCAACCATTTGATTGGTCGATCTTTCTTGAATGTAATTGGAGAAACCTATTTCTTATTGTATATTGCTTATTTTTTAATTGTGTCCCGGCCTTTAAGGGGCATGTTATAAAATTAATTTGAATCGTAAGGGTGATTCAAAAACACGTTACAGACCAAAGATTTAAATGGATTGCCTTGTATATTATAACATATTTCGATAGCGCGGAGTAAATAAAGGCAAGTTACTGTCTACCTTTACCTAAGTCATGACGTTTCTGAGATGTTGAGCTTTTTTTGAAAATGTAGGCCATACCTAATTCAAAAAGCATACATATTTGAGGTGGGTGTTTTAAATTGTATTCATACTTTAGCAAAAATATCAGATTCAATTCTAAAATAGACCTCTTCAAAAGAGTATACAGGGTGCGTGAAATGAACTTTTAAATTTCTTATTTTAAATGGATCACCCTGTATCACTTACTCCGCGCTATCGTACACATACGTACAACATGTAATAAGATACAGGGTAATCCATTTAAATTTTTAAAATTTTGACCATTAACTTTCTTTTGAATCACCCTTTATAATTTAAAATAATGTTATAACGTGCTCCTAACGGACCTATAGACTCGACAATAGAAACTTTTTAAAATCATTGCATGGCTTTGCGTATATAGACCGACGTGAATAAAGCACGCCACCCTGTATAAATCACAAAGGCAATATATTAGGACCAAACAGCCTGAATAAATTACCAATTTTTAGTTGTCATCATCATAAGTTTTTTGCAGAAAAAACCAATGGTACCTACAGCTTCCAAAACCCGTCAACTCAAAATACCTGCAAGATCCAACAAGCTATCCATTTTTGAAGATACACGAGCAAATCTAAAACCTTTTTACAAATCTTTTCCTCAACTTATTAAAAAAATAAGTTGAACCATTGCCACCAAAATGTAAAACTCATTTTTATCCCACATAATAAAAATATAATAAACAGTTCCAAATAATAATATGCAAAGCTTAAAGAATCGTCAACCTTATACAGAGTAACAATAAAACAAATTGTAATAAAAAGTCAGTATATCCTAAGGATATACTGGGGCACTAAGGGCACCTGCGAGAGGTGCGCAATGGATGATGGAAAATATTTTCAAGCAATGTTCCTTATTAGACCAGGGTCGGTAATTTTTGAAACAAAAAAATAATAGTAGGATGAAACCCATTGGAAAAGGAAGAGAATATAGCAAAAATGAAAGGAAAAATAATATACGGGCGATCCGAGGTCGAGAAGTGGAAGGGGATGAGTTTTTAAGGGTAGAAAACGATTTATCTCGATTTCCGGCAAAACTACAAGTCCTATGGAAAAACGTTAAATGGCAAAGTTGTAGGTAATAAAAAGATCTACAACTTTTGTATTTACACTTTTTTCACATAACCTCAAAATGTATGTGAAAAATTCAAATAACCAAGTTTTTGGTTTTTATTTTTAACTTTTACAATAAAAATTTTGCATTTTTTGAGAACATTTACCATAGTAATGTATATATTTTTTTACACCATCAGAAAGTAGAGATTTCAACGAACAAAAAGCTCACAGACTTTTTTAAAAAAGCAGATATTTTGACGTGAGAATTTTCGATTGAAAATAAGGGTGCTTTTTCGATATTAAGTCAAAATAAGGTGAAAAAATAATTATTTTAAATCAAAAAAATTACAGTGTGTTTGGGACATAAAAAGGTAAGTTTTCACCAAATCTCGTGAAAAAATAATTTTTTTTGTAAAAGATAAAAATAAAAAACCAAAAAGTTGGTTATTTGAATTTTTTATATAATTTTTGAGGTTAGTGAAAAAAGTGTAAATACAAAAGTTGTAGATCTTTTTATTACCTACAACTTTGCTATTTAACGTTTTTCTATAGGACTTGTAGCTATGCCGGAAATCGAGATAAATCGTTTTCTACCCTTAAAAACTCACCCCTTTCCACGTCCCGACTTCGGATCGACCGTAAATTATTTTTCCTTTCATTTTTGTTATATTCTCTTCCTTTTTCAATAGGTTTCATCCTACTATTATTTTTTTTTCACTTTTTACCATTTTCAAAGGCTTCATTCAGCCCTGGTCTATATATGTGTACACTGATTGCAAAAGGGAGCATTGTAAACACCGTCGCAGTATTTGAACACCTGTTATGTGAAACTATCGAGAAAACGAAGTTAAAAATTCAAAAATGTATCCTTTTTAAACCTACATGTATTATTAGTCGACAGGGCACATATACCCTTTATCAAAATCCTATAAATCTACCGCACGTCGAGAATAACTTGTAGCCAGTTCCCTTACAAACCTAATAACCACATATTCACATATTATTAACCAAATTATTTGGAGTTTGACAGTATGGGCATTCGGTTTGTGTACCAGCACACGCATCACACAACACAAAATGATTACAATTTAATGTTACAGTCCTATTCCTTTCCTCACAGACCATACATTTCGAGGCAGTCTCCCTATATAAGACTTTCTCTATTTCTTCCACGTCTTGTCTAATTTGCGCGTGAAGACTTTTTAAAACACTAAGAGATAATTTACTTAATTCGGAAACTTTTGTTATGCTACGTATGTGGGGACCACCTTGCAATTGCTCGTAGTCCAGTTTTAGTGACGAATATTGATTCAAAGTTTCCTGTAATTTGGATTCAAATTGTTTAGCTTTCCTAGTTGCTTCTTCCGTTTCCCTCTGCCAGGCTTCACATGCCGTTCTAGCTTGTTGTAACCTTTCTTCCCAATTACTTAATTGTAACCTAGCTTGCGTTAATTCATCCCTTAGCCTAAAATTATTTTATTTTTACTATGACTAACTAGAATTTATATCTTTGCTTCATAGGTTATCAATAATAATCAAAAATATTAAAAATCGTTTCATTTATCATGTTTGGATTGGACATTAGAAGAAACTGGCAGCTTTTTCTCAAATCGATCAATATCAGTTTCTCTGTGTCGATTGAACGTTTGATTAACTCATAAAAAAATAAATTTTTGTAAATGTTATGTTTAAAAAAATGTGTTTTAAAAGTAAAGAATGAATGAATATGCCAATTTTTAAATTATATAAATTA
Organism: Polydrusus pterygomalis; assembly: GCA_963969555.1. Classification (NCBI taxonomy): domain Eukaryota; kingdom Metazoa; phylum Arthropoda; class Insecta; order Coleoptera; family Curculionidae; genus Polydrusus; species Polydrusus pterygomalis. The sequence goes on along the minus strand of OZ018381.1, from coordinate 40,003,239 downwards.
TTTATATCTAGGTATTTATTCGGTTTATATAAATTTGTTGTTGGTTCTAAGTGCGGAAGTCTATGAATACATTTAATAATTTTATTTTGTAGTTTCTTTAAAGGTTTTAGTACTAACATTTAATAATTTTATTTTGTAGTTTACTTAAAGGTTTTAGTACTATCAAATTGGCTGAACCCCAAATATAAGATACTGAATTTTTGAATGTACTAACGCATGATAAATATTTCTTAAATAATTTAAAGATATACAATGACGGATTAACGGAGAAATGTAAGTTCGAATATGTTCTACCTGTTTTCTCCAGCTTAAATTTTGATCAATATATAATCCTAAAAATTTAATGTTATCTTTGTAATTAATATTTTCCCAATTAAATGTTATTGGTTGCTTCTCCATATCTAGTATTTGTTTGGCAATGTACCGGGTGGTCAACTAAGAATGGCCGCCAGCTATATCTCAGAAACTACTAAACATAGAAACTTGGGAAAAACAAAATTATTATTAAAGCGGACATGAGAAAATTCTGGAAATTACTTTCAAGTTCCTCATTTCGCCGCAAGGGGGCACAATTGAAAATAATTTTTTTAAATTTTAAATTTCTCTGAAAATTCCCATATTAAGGTATAACTCTGATTGCATTATTGGAAAGCTTAGACAATTCTGCATCATTTTGGTTTAAGGCTTGTTGACGTACCGATCTTGATAAAGAGTGGGGGAAGCTATTGAAAGTGTAAACATTAAAATCGCTGTAACTTCTAAACGACTTATCCGATTTTACTAAATTTAAGCTTGTTTGGAAGGGAAATGTAAGTATCTTCAATCGTCGTATCCAATAGTTTCTAATAAAATTGCTAGAGGGCGCAATTTGTAATAATAACAGTTTTTTTGATTTTTACCCGAAAATTCAAATCATACAGTATACTTATGACATCATAATAGGAAAGTAGATGAAATTTACAAGAAAATATGTAAAAACCGCAGTTCGATATCTTTGTTCGTTTCAGAGTTATTGCCAAAACAATAATTTTTAATACAAATTGCGCCCTCTAGCAATTTTATTAGAAACGATTGTGTACCATTGGCTATGACAATTAAAGGTACTTATATTTTTCTTCCAAACAAGCTTAAATTTAGTAAAATCGTTTTTTTTAATGTTTACACATTCAATAGGCTTCTCCCACTCTTAACATTAAAATCGCTGTAACTTCTAAACGCCTCATCCGATTTTACTAAATTTAAGCTTGTTTGGAAGATAAAGGTAAGTACCTTTAATTGTCATATCCAATGGTACACAATCGTTTCTAATAAAATTGCTAAAGGGCGCAATTTGTATTAAAAATTATTGTTTTGGCAATAACTCTGAAACGAACAAAGATATCGAACTGCAGTTTTCACGTCTTTTCTTGTAAATTTCATCTACTTTTCGATTATGATGTCATAAGTATACCGTATGATTTAAATTTTCGGGATAAAATCAAAAAAACTGTTATTATTACAAATTGCGCCCTCTAACAATTTTATTAGAAACTATCGTGTATCATTGGATACGACGACTGAAGGTGCTTACCTTTCCCTTCCAAACAAGCTTAAATTTAGTAAAATCGGATAGGGCGTTTAGAAGTTACAGCGATTTTAATGTTTACACATTCAATAGCTTCCCCCACTCTTATCAAGGTCGGTACGTCAACGAGCCTTAAACCAAAATGATGCAGAATTGTCTAAGCTTTCCAATGATGTAATCAGAGTTATACCTTAATATGGGGATTTTCGGAGAAATTTAAAATTAAAAAAAATAATTTTTAATTGTGCCCCCTTGCGGCGAAATGAGGAACTTGAAAGTAATTTCCAGAATTTTCTCATGATCGCTTTAATCATAATTTTTTTTTCCCAAGTTTCTATGTTTAGTAGTTTCTGAGATATAGCCGGCGACCATTCTTAGTTGACCACCCGGTACATAAATAAAGATTTATTAAAATTTAAAGTTAATTTATAGGATTCCAACCAGTCAAATATAATTAAAAATTTTTTTTTTTTAATTTAATTGGATGTCCGTAATATTTTTAGCATAATAAATAATTGTTGTGTCGTCGGCAAAAGTTTAATTTTAATAGCTCATCTCAGGAGCAGATCAAAATTTAGGATACGTTTCTCATTTTCTGGAGGTTCTGTAAGACTACCACAAATCGTGGGCAGTAACATGATCCCTCGAAAACGGTAAAGAGATACCCGAGTTAGTCTATGGAGATACCAAGTACGGATGCCACGGAGGTCCGGTTGCCGAAGTTACTGCCTTTGGCAAAGATGTCGGATGTTGGGCCGCAGTTGGATACATTCACATATATATATAACCAGTATATTGCTAATGGCATGTTCCAAGATTGTGACCCTTATGGAGGACTAAAGCGGGATACAGAGTTTGCGCAGTTCACATAATTTTGTGGATCATGTAAGAACTGAACAGGGCCGGCTTAAAATGTATTTAATTATTTTTTGGTGGCCAATTTTTGAAACACTAGTTTATTACATAGGATAGCAGAGGTAGTTTAGGTACCTTTACCAGAGTTACAAATTAAAAGGCGCGATTCTGATGTCTCTATTATATAACTAGAGAACACTACACTTAAAAATTACAAAAACACCACAAAACATAAAATGAAAATAATGAGTAACCGGTTCTGTTCTTATCGAACCAACAGCTGATTGACATTTGTTTATACCGTGCGAGCAAAAATTATTTGCATCAAAGAGGGCCTTGCATCTAAGGACGTAATGCTTAGCCGTAGAGCTTAATACCTGTTGGGTGTCAGTAACTACCTGAATTAACAATCAATCAGTTATTCCGTCATCTTTGACAGTCGTTACAAGTAATTTGATTCATCGCTAATTTTTCCAATTTCTTGAACAATTCACACAATGGGCTTTACGGAACAGCACAAAACATTTATGGTTGAAGCGTATTTTCGAAACGTGGTTAGAGTAAATGGTGAGTGGCAATACAATCCGGGTTTGTGCATGGACGATTTTCACGAACATTTTCCTAACGTTGCTGTTATTGCTGGGGATTTTTATCATTGCCTGAAAAGAACCGTGGCTGTGTTTAGGGAAACAGGTTCTATACAACACAAAAAAGGAGCAGGAAGACCATCTGTAAGAACAGAAGAACTTGTTGCAAACGTTCGTGAAATAATGCAAAATACGCCAACAAATTGTATAAGACGCCTGTCCCAAGAAGTGGGAAGATCTTATGGAACATGCAGGACTAGTCTTAAGAAGCAGCTAAATTTATTTCCTTATAAAGTGCAAGTACTCCAAGAAATACAAGCCGCAAATTTTGAAAGACGCAGGAATTACTCTTAATGGTTTACCCAAAATTTATTGGAAAGAAATGATATATTAGACCAGATATTTTTTTCGAATGAAGCCTGGTACCACCTCTCCGGTTATGTGAATTCTCAGAATACACGCATGTGGAGTAGTGAAATTCCCCTTTTTTTTGTAGAGTCCACATTGCACCCTCAAAAAATTGGTGTCTGGTTAGCTGTTTCCCGAAGAATTGTTGGTCCTATTTTTTTCCATGACACAGTTACAGCACAGCGGTATAGAGACAATATTTTGAATCCATATGTGAAGCAATTACTTGACGACGTTTTGGATATTTTCAACAGGACGGTGCAACATACAGCCGCCGAAACTACTTTACGCAATTTTTTCGACGACAGATTGATCAGTTTTCGATCAGACATTGACTTCCTACCTATATCACCTTGTTTAACGGTTATGGATTACTTCGTTTTTCCTCATTTAAAGAACCCTATTTTTCAAACACCAGTTGCAAATTTAGAACAATTACAAGAAAGGATTATCCAAGAATGTGGTAACATTTCTCCAGAGATGCTGGTCAATACTTTCGAAAGTATGAAGAGACGTGTGAATTTATGCTTGGAGCATGGCGGTGGCCAATTTCAGCAATTTATGTAATTATTATTCTTTTTCTTTCTGTATATTCTAACTTTGTTAATTTTGTAAACAACAAAAATAAATTTGTATGCCTACTTATTTTATTACTCAGTAGTTTGGCATATCATGTCATAATATGAATTTGACAAAATTTTAACCTATATTTGGTTAGATATATCGTCCCCATATCATTGTGATCTAAATCAAGCTCTACGTTTTTTAATCCAAGCCTTCTTTGATGCAAATAATTTATGCTCGCACGGTACTATACAGGGTAGTCCTTAAGTAATGGGACACAGAGCAGCAGTAAATTATTCACTTCAAAACATAACGATTTAGCGCAATTTTTATAATCCGAAAATTTATATTAAGACAGATACAGGGTGTCAAAGTTAAAAAAATTATTTCGAGCTTTTTAGATATTTTCAAAAGTTTTCGGAGCATTGGGTTAAAATTTGGTGTAGGGGGGTTTTTTGGGGCGGGAAATAACAATCTGGGCTCATTTTTCTTCTATCGGATAGAGGGCGCTACGAGCAGCACTTTTCTTACTTTTGAACTGCAATAACTTGTCACTAGGTATAATAAGACTTATCACTCCTAATTAATAATCTTACGATTTTTTGACGTAAAAAAGGTACTCTTGTCAAATAACGTTAAAGTTGATAGTTTTCGAAATATTTGCTATTTTAATGTAACATGTAAGGTAATACTTCTTATTTTATCCGAACGTAAAACGTATTTTGTAAAAGTTTAACCAAAAAAATCGTTTTCCTCTTGTAAAATATTATAAACAAAAGTTTGAAATTTTGTGTTTTATTTACCCGTCAATTATTCAAAAACAACTTGTATTAAAGAATTCTTTCTGAAGGAATCTCAAACAACGGAAAGGTCATTGAGTATTAAAATAGCAAATATTTCGAAAACTATCAACTTTAGCGTTATTTGACAAGAGTACCTTTTTTACGTAAAAAAGTCGTAAGATTATTAATTAGGAGTGATAAGTCTTATTATACCTAGTGACAAGTAATTGCAGTTCAAAAGTAAGAAAAGTGCTGCTCGTAGCGTCCTCTATCCGATAGAAGAAAAATGAGCCCAGATTGTTATTTCCCGCCCCAAAAAACCCCCTTACACCAAATTTTAACCCAATGCTCCGAAAACCTTTGAAAATATCTAAAAACTCGAAATAATTTTTTAAATTTTGACACCCTGTATTAATATAAATTTTCGGATTAGAAAAATTGCGCTAAATCGTTATGTTTTGAAGTGAATAATTTACTGCTACTCTGTGTTCCATTACTTAAGGACCACCCTGTATATTGCGTATTGCTCACGATCCCGGTAATGAAACGCATACTGGCCTCACTTTTCAATAGCCTGGTTGGTTACCATTGGCAATATATTGGTCACATATATATGTCGATACATTATGATTATTTAAGGTCTGATTATGCAGACGGAAACACAACAGGTTGGTCTTAAGATGTTTCTGCAGCCAGATACATATTAGAATTATATTCCATAAATAAATCAAACATTAAACTTACCTTACAACTTCCAAATTGTTATTTAAACTAGGAGACATGCTAAAATTATTGTGATTCCTGGAATTGGGAGATATACTTTGCGTCTGGAAATCGAAAAATCCAGAAAAACTATTAATTTTCGATGCGCTACTGCTCAGTTGCATCTGACTGTGATTTAAAAAGTCCATGGTGTCCGACTGGGAATACCTTGCGGCCGATAAAAATGGCTGTAGGGGACTATTGTTGGGACTAAAGCCTCCCAATGTTCTAGGAGCTGAGCTAGGAATGTTAACGGGGGCGGAACTACCTAAAATGTAAAAAAATAGTATACAGGCTGATCCGTTAAGGGTGGCGAGTGGCTATATCTCCAAAACCGTACACCACTTTGGGGTAAAAAATTTATTATGAAATATGACCAAAAAAAATCACTGGAAATAATGTTTTAAGTTCCTAATTCTACCGCTGGGATACTAAGTCCTTAATTTATATTAATAACTTCAACCGTATAGTATTTTTTAATATAAAGCATTTAGTAACAATCTTAATAGTGTTAGTTTGCTTTTCGAAATGTATTAAGTTCCTTGTTATGATGTTTATGCTACTGCAGTCATTAACTATGGCTCTATACAGCAATTATTGACACGATATATTATCGAGAAGTGTTACAAGGACTGATTAACCCTCTTGCAACAAGTTGAGGAGGTTTTAACAGCTGTAAAACAATAATTTCAGTTCAAGTAACATTCAGTTTTCGAAAATTTTAAAGTTAAAAAAACATTTTTTGTCTGTTATAATTACATATTATATACAGAGTGTTTGGGGAGGAAAGGGCAATATTTTGTGGATGTGTTTAGACGGTGAAAATAAGAGAAATAAACCCATATGTTTTAGTTCGATTCTCAACCATTTCTGAAATAATCGGTACCGAATTTTTTTATATTGAAATAATGAAGGAGGCTTTAGTTTTAAACGTCCGATATATTTTGATTGATAGTTTTGACATGCATAGTAGTTGTCACTTAGCTTCATATTGAGCGTATCGACTTGAACCAAGATTTTCATACTTACAATGCCCCACACATTCAGTCACAGGGAGTATGACGACATTCGTGTATGGTTACTGTAAGGGTAGTTAATAAATATCGACGTCGTTTTCCAAATCGAAGAGTTTTTCAAAAAGTGTTTGCAAGTGCTCAGGAAACTGGAATGTTTCCAAGCGTAAAATTTTTTTCTGAAAGAACGCAGGATCTAGATGTGAAAAATGAAGAAAATGTTCTGGATATTGTCGCAGAGAAGTCAGGTATAAGTACAAGACGGGTTGCAAATGAACTTCATATACCATCACATCTAGCCGTATGGGAGTCACTTAGAAAAAATGGTTTAAAACCTTTTCACGTTCAACCCGTTCAACATCTTCTAGATGGTGATCCTGCTTCAAGGGTATAATTTTGTGAATGGATCCATCAAAATCGAAGTCTGCACAAATACATTTTATTTAGCGATGAAGCTCAGTTCACTTGTGATGAAATTAATAATTGCCACAATGAACATCGGTGGTCAGATGAAACTCTGATGCTACATTTGAACGAAACTTTCAACATCGATATTAATGTCTGATGCGGAATGCTCAACGACCATTTGTTTGGTTCATTTGAAATGGATGGGCGTCTTACTGGAGAAGGATATTTACGGTTTTTGGAAGACCATTTGATACACATTTTGGATGATGTTCCGTTAAATCTTCGACAACGAATGTACTTCCAACATGATGGAGATTGGAGCCCCACCTCATTTTAGTCTCCGTGTGCAAAATTTCTTGAATTATCGTTTTCCTAATCGCTGGATTGGCAGAGGTGGTCCGCAAATTTGCCCACCGAGGTCACCAGATTTAAACCCGCTTGATTATTGCCTTTGGGGATAAATGTTTATTTCTCTTATTTTTACCCTCTGAAAACATTCCCAAAATATTGCCCTTTCCACCCCAAACACCCTGTATAATATAATAAATACGCCATGTTACAGTATTGGGTCCCCTGATTAGGACTAAAGAGGGATGCGTATTCGGCAGTTATAACAGGGCCGGCTTAAAATGTATTTAACTATTTTTTGGAACTAAATTTTTAAAACACTACTTAATTCATAGGATAGCAAAGGTAGTTTAGATACCTTTACCAGAGTTACAGATTAAAAGGCGCTAAAGTTAGTGTTTCCTTTTAAATTGTTCAAGGGAAATCTTCCCCCGAGTATTCATAATATTTTTGATGTAACATGAACGATTCCCAAGATATTTAGCATTAAACTTTTTGGAAAGTTGTCGTATAAACTTGTAGGTAGCGCCAATTTAATGATATTATGCTCGGGAGACCGTCTCAAACAATAAACGAAAACTTGCATAAACAATACACTACAAACATGCCGTTTAGAAAAATAGGAACTTGACAAAAATTTTAAATGGGGAAAAATTCTATAAATCATAAGTATATATTGTCATAAAAAATATGGCAGCAAAAAAAAACAACATATTTCGTCCCAAAAGACCGCTAGCAAGATTTAAAAATGCCCCAAAATTCAAATTATCCCAAGCGGGTAAAAACGGGTCGTGACGTCAAGAAGTATAATTCGTGTGTGACATCCACGAAATAGGTTGGCAATAAATTGAACGACGTTGAGAATTCCACTTAAAAACAACAATACAATAACAATAACACACGGAATCCAAATGCAAACTCGGTAGCTCGGCCACCGGTCAGGATGACGGAAAAGTCATACTTCCTGACGTCATCGGGCTTGGCGCGCTTAAAAGGTCGTTTGAAATGCTTTTGACACGCGCGAAACTTTAAAGAATTTTTACCAAGTTATTACTGATTTTTAAGGAGTAATAATTGGGGAATATTTTTTTTAGGTCTAACTAAATCATATTATTGAAAAAAAAAAATTGGAAAGTTCCCTATTCTGAAAATTTACATACCTAGGAGACCCACCGAAGATGCGAGACCGACAGATAACGAATTAGATACGGTAGGTGAATCGGTTTCCAATTCTCTATCCAATGCTCCTGTCAGATTTAGGTCATCTAAATTAAGTTCATCTAGGGCATTTCCTAAAATTGGTAAAGAAAAAGAAATGTATCATTTGAAGAATTTGTTTATAATTTTGTAATTATTGACGGTAGCTTTGTATAGTATACCATTTAGAAATCAGTTTTAATTGTTTTTCCTATTAATTGGCAATTATTTCTGGCTAGAAGCATCAAACGTCATGTCTAGATATTAATAATGGTTGTCTCCATGGACATAAAAGACATAGTGGATTGGGTAAAGATTTTAAAGAATAATATTTTATCCAAGTCAACAAAAATAAACTTCCAAATATTGGTCCGATAATATGCAATAATAATATTAATATAAAGGAAAGTGAAACTATTAAATATCTAGGAATAATTTTTGATAAACATTTAAAATGGGATTTACATAGTGACTACATTGTAAAAAACTAAGAATTCTTATACAAAAATTTAAACACCTTAAACAATTTTTAAATATAAAATAATTAGAAATACTTTATTATTCTTTAGTACAAACCCATTTAAATTATGGAATACTAGGATGGGGAGGCATAAATAAGAATTATCCTAATATTGAAACTATTCAAAAATACATTTTGAAAATTATTTACGAAAAAGACCACCAATATTCTTCTGATTTACTAAAAGATAGCAAAAAAATTGATGTTAAACAAATATTTTCTTACAACATGTTAATATATATTTTTAAACATAAAAATAATAAAATTAATTATATTAATCACACACATGAAACTCGTCATAAAAATACTTTTACATATAAAAATAGAGTAAACAAAACAATAGCACACAAACATATTTTAAACATTAATCCATATATTTTTGATATGCTACTAATACAGTCAATTAAAATAATTAAATAATTATAGAAATAAAATTAAAAATTGGATATTATCTAATCCAAGAGATATATTCAAGAACGTCTTTAATAAATAATAAATATACCAAGTTATAATGAATAAAATAAATAATTATATACAGTATGTCTCCGTAAGTTTGCATCATATGGAAAACTTTTTTATTATTCATTTTACGAAAAAAAGTTATTCTTCATAAAAAGCTCTGCATGGTCTAAAACCTAAAATGCAACCATCAAATATCGAAATTTTCCAGTCATATACGAGGTTTGTCAAAAAATGTGAATTTTTCCCAAGAATGTAAATTTTCCCCAAGAGTAAAGTACCTTTATTTTTGACATTATCAAAAATTGTTATTAAAAAAAGTTGTTCAGAACTAAAAACCACGTCTAAATATGCAATTATACGCATTTATGTTGAAAAATTATTTTATTAATTTATTATTAATTATTTAATTTTTTAATTATTTAATTAATTTAATGCGTGTTATTGCATATTTAGACGTGGTTTTTAGTTTTGATCAACTTTTTTTAATAACAATTTTTGATAATGTCAAAAATAAAGGTACTTTACTCTTGGGAAAAATTTACATTCTTGGGAAAAATTAACATTTTTTGACAAACCTCGTATATGACTGGAAAATTTCGATATTTGATGGTTGCATTTTAGGTTTTAGACCATGCAGAGCTTTTTATGAGGAATAACTTTTTTTCGTAAAATGAATAATAAAAAAGTTTTCCATATGATGCAAACTTACAGAGACATACTGTATATTATATACATAACGTATTATATCTTCGTATACTATAGTGATATAAAATATACAAATAAAATATTGTCATATTCGTTTTATATTATAATCTAGTTGTGCCTGAATTATGAAATTTATTCTTGACAAAAATATTATATTATTTAACTCAAAACAAGTATTTTACTTCTGAGTTCGGAATTGATAGTTTATACAAAAAAAAATTATATATTAGGATTACCATTAAATGTCAAAAAAATACTTGAATAAACTTTTATTATTATTAATGTTAATTGTGGCATAAATGACGTTGGAGAGATTATTTTCTCACTTTACTCACAAAGTTGTCTGATTAGTAAATCAACACATATATTGTTTTACCCACTTACGTTTTTATTTATCTCTCTTTAAAGTATATTATTAAAATCTTTATGTACCTGATATTATTGTATACTGAGAAACTTTGAATTTTTTTGAAGTAAAATAGTCAAAATTCGGTGATTAAATAGTAACCCACACAAGCCTTCAATACTTCTCGTTAATTGACATTCACGGAACAAACTAAACCACTTAAAAGAAACTAACAGTGTACAGTGAAAGTGAAAAATTATAAAAAAACAACTTACCAACTACACTTTCGACAGTGTCATTTCCTGTACTGAAAAACGAACCTCCTATATTGCTATACGCGAAACACAAAGTCTGCTTTCTTTGTTCACGTTCTATAGGATCTGCAAATTTATTTTTTTACTATTTAATTAAATAAACATTTACGGGTATCGAATAATTCAAAAATTATTTAAAAAATATATGCATACTTTTTTTGTGGAGCCTTTAAGAAGTTGTATAAAAAAACTAGTTATGAAATGATGAATTCGGCTAGAAACAACCAAAATTGTGAACCTTCTGATGTCAGAAACTCCTTTTATCGTATTTTTAGATAGAAAACAGCCTTTACTTACCTAAATTAGGATCTTTTTCTATTTGTAGCAATTTACTTGTTAGCTCTAGTCCTATTGTATTATGTCTTTGGAAAGGTATTGTTTTATGCGTTAGTTGTGACCCAGGGGCTTTATTACTGCTACAACTATTTGAACCTATTGATGATGTTGAAGAAGCCGATTCGCTTACTTCGCTACTTCCATTCTATAAACGAAAAAAAATTGTATTAAATTTACCAAATATACAGTTTCCAACACCGAAATAAAAATAGAGGTATTCTTTTGGACGTAATGACTTTAGCTTTTTATAAACAGCAAAGTAAAATAAAAATCTTTGCATAGTTAAGTTGTTGAAGGAACGCTTCGCGAACAACTTTGCTGAGCAAAGTTAAAATTTTAAAAGGAACACTTAAGTTGGCTTCGCTTTGCTATTTAAAAGTAACTAAAAGGAACTCCGCTATTGTCTTCTATATACGATTTTTCTATATTTTCAACCCCCAAGAAGTTTTTTTAATTTGTCTTACTACTGGGAAACCAAGCATAAATAACAAGAAACTTACAGAACTTTCGCTATTCTTTTCTTTTTTAATATCAGAGCTAGGAGGGGGAAGAACATTTGATAGTATTTCGCCTAAATTTGTGCCTGAGGAGTCGCCTGTATCTCTAGAAACGCCTAATTCTTCTGCAAAAGAAAATATTTTAATTACCAAAAAAGATTTTTTTAAATGATGAAAAAAAAAGTTATTGTAGGTTGAATAAAGTAATGTCAATAATGTCATCAGTATTTCCGGCAATAATACTTAGTCACCGGAATAATTGCAAGTCCCATGACGCCTATTATAAATGCGGCTTGTCAAATCTAGGCAGAGACTTGAGCATTTTGTGAGTTGCGCACAAGACAGAGCGAGAACGCATTCGGAGCAAAAGAGATGCCAGGTACATGCCGCGGCATTATTATAGTTCTGAGAACTTTCAGTAGTCAATGTAAAAATATAATTCCATATTTATTTATTAGGCATCAAAATAATGTATACTATACCGGGTGTCCACGTAAGGTGGCTCGCCCCTCTAACTTTTTTGTTTTTTAAGATAATGAAATAAAATTCGGGGGATTTGTATACGACATAAAACTGCATTTTTTGACACGTGACTCAACATTATGGAACTTCCGGTTTAACCGGAAGTGACGTAAACTTTCGATTTTTAAATGGGACACCTGGTATATTTTTACTTTTTTTGACTCCATATGACATTTTAAATACAACGATGTATCACTTGTCACTTTTTGTCACCAAGAAAAATTTTTTTTCAACTTTTTCACTCCATGTAAAACTATTATTTTCCATGTTTTTTAAACAACAAACTAATTTATTTTGGCAGAAGCTGTTGGCATTTCAATTTTCTTCAAGGCATGATTTTGTTTTATCAGTTTTGCTGGTCACAGGCTACTTGATGCATTTAAATCTAAAGGACCCCGCACTTTTCTTATGGAAAGTGGGTTTCGGCCAATTTTTCTGAAACTTGGCACAATGATAGTTCATAACAAGCTGATCAAAAATTATAATGGACCCGAAACCCCAAAACCCCCCCAGCCCCTCCAAAACAAGAGTCCGAGGGTATTATGGGAGGAGGGGAATGAGTTTTGGTATTTTTTTCATATGGACACATTAAAGATTTCCTCTTGAATCTTCAATATATTAAAGGAGAGTCAAAGCCTACCTATTTATGGTTTTGTTTAATCGCGACGAAATGAAAAAAACGATTTTTTGAAAGAAAAATCGATGGAACAGTTTCTAACTATCCTAAAAAGGACCGGTTTTGTAGGGGTTTTGGGGTTTCGGGTCCATTATAATTTTTGATCAGCTTGTTATGAACTATCATTGTGCCAAGTTTCAGAAAAATTGGCCGAAACCCACTTTCCATAAGAAAAGTGCGGGGTCCTTTATTCTCAAAAGATGCTTCATTTTAGGAAAGTTTTAAGTTAACTCTTTAAAGTTTTTTAATGGCAGCTTTTCTAAAACCTTATAGTGTATGGTATCAAAATAATCGTAATAAAATCCTCTTTTTTCTTAATCCGACGAGCCACCATGTTGCCATTTAAAAAAAATGAGTTATACAACTTTAAAGATTAAATTTTACATAGCACATAGCATTGGATCAAAAATAGTAAAATTGTATTTTTCCCAAGATTAGAGAACTGAAATTTGTGATTTTAAGGTATTCATAGCCCTCTAGATAAAACAATAAATTTGGAAAAAAAATATTTTCTTGGTGACAAAAAGTGACAAGTGACACATCGTTGTATTTAGAATGTCATATGGAGTCAAAAAAAGGAAAAATATAACAGGTGTCCCATTTAAAAATCGAAAGTTTATGTCACTTCCGGTTAAACCGGAAGTTCCTTAATGTTGAGTCACCTGTCAAATAATGCAGTTTTATGTCTTATATAAATCTCCCTAATGTTATTTCATTATCTTTAAAAACAAAAAAGTTAGAGGGGCGAGCCACCTTCCGTGGACACCCGGTATATTTACACAGACTATACTAGCAGTTTGCTTTCCACGATAACCTAAGTAAATGCCAAGTTTAGCCACTGTCTACTGCGCACCATGGGGCGTAACTGTATTGAAAGATTCACGTCTCTTTCTAGATATGACAAGCTGTACCTACCTATCCATTTATTCCATTTAGTACCCCTATTTTTTTGAAAATAATGTATTTTTAAAAAATATCCCGAATTATGGAGAAAATAAATATTCCCCATGGTCTATCAACTCCCTGGATAGACCATGTAACAGTATTTATTTCTTTCTATGCTCATTGTATAATAATACTATAAAACACTTACGTTCGACGTGTGCAAAAGCACAAAATACACCTCTTGGACAGTAGCCCGATTGTTGTACGTCATTGCATTTGGTGCTCTTATATATTTCAGGATGAAATTGTTGTTCCGTCCTAGTATGACAATAGGAACACATATCCCCAGCGTCACAATTTCCTGGCTCACCCCATTCCTCGCCATGTTTGACATTAGGACATGGTGTTGATCTAAAACAAAAAATTAAATACATATACATATGTTATATATATATAGACTGAAAGGGTATTTACACGTTCAAAACATTTTTAAATTAAAAATTTGTATTCTAATTCGCTCTATTATTTTAAAAGAAAATAAATCAAACATAACACTTCAGGAGAATAAGACATTACATGATCATAACACCAGACGTTGTATAAATTATCAAACTATACCAGTAAAAAGTAATTTCGGAAAAAAATCGCTTTTATATGACGGAATAATAAAATATAACAATCTTCCAAAAAATATCAGAAAAATTAAAAAATTGGCAACTTTTAAAACACAATTAAAGAGATATTTACTAAATTAAATTATTTATACTTACTATTTTTTTTAATTGATTTTATTAATGAATTAAATTGGATTAACTTTCATTTTTCTTTTTTTTTATTGTTATTTTTCGATCATTATTTTCTATATTATGTTGTCACTTTCCATGTAATGAACTGTAAAAGTTAGTTTGGAATAAAGACATTTTAAAAGTTAAGTTATTTTTGTTTGTTTAATTATAATATAATTTTAATAATTTATTTTATTATATAATTTATATTTTGGCACAAATAAAAAAATATACATAAATGCATAACACAATTTTGAGGTAAAATTAATAGGATCGTCCATATCTCAGGATAGAAAATTTTACAAGGGATATCCCATGGCCAGTCTGGCCTTGTGCTGAGTTGTTATACTGTCTCCAGAAGGACACAAAAATACTATATTGCTTAAAAATATAAAATGGAATCTATAAAAAGCAATGCAAAATGGCCGTCTCTAACCATGTTTCTCTCCCCGGGAAACCCGAAACAGTTGTTGAGTATGTATTATATTTTAAGAACCTAATTTTTGTAGAAAATGAAAATAAAATAATAAATAATTTTCTTTCAAACCTGTATTTAAATTTTCTTGGACTTCGACGTTTATCTTTGCTATTATGGTACTGGGGACATGCATATCCTTGTCTGCATAGTCTTGGAGGTCGCTTGCAGGGTTCAGTTTTATAATTTGATAAAACAAAATTTGTATCTGAAAATATAACCATCACTGTACAGAATGTTTGTTTATATTTTAAATGATTTACTTACTAATATTTTTTCTATCCTACAATGTCACCAGTAAAGTCCGCATCATATGGGATTTTTTTTTATTAATAGCTCTATTCAAAATTTGACTTTGGCATCAAGTTCTGCTTCGATCAAAAAAATTAAACAAAAAAATAGTAGTCACGTGATTCGCATTATCTGTCCAATTTTTTTTAAAAATAATTTAAAAGTGGGGTTATTTCTGAAGATATCGAAAAAAGTTATTAAAAAAAGTTTTTTTAAATGCAGTTTCTAGCCCACATGCAAAATTTCAGCTGCATAAGATAATGTTGATTTTTTACCTATATTTTGTAAATTGCACCACTTTTGCAAAATAAAACTCAACGCAACCTACATAAAACTTATCAGTTTTGACAAGGCTTTATTTCAGATACATTTTCTCCTGCGTCATATTAATTGTGTGTTTTTCTACAAAATCAAAATTGGGCTATTAAAATTTGGTCGCATGTGATGCAAAGTTTATTTGTTTTTGACCCTGTAAAAGGTAACTTCATAAAATAAGTATTTTTGAAAACATAGTTTGTGTCTGAAGTAATTCACCTTAATATTAAGACCAAAACTTATTTTATGAAGTTACCTTATACAGGGGCAAAAACAAATGAACTTTAGATCACATGCGACCAAATTTTAATAGCCCAATTTTGATTTTGTAAAAAACACACATTTAATATGGCGCTACTTTAAAGAAAATGTATCTGAAATAAAGCATTGTCAAAACTAAGAAGTTTTATGTAGGTTGCGTTGAGTCTTATTATGCAAAAGTGGTGCAATTTACAAAATATAGGTAAAAAATCAAAATTATCTTATGCAGCTGAAATTCTGCATGTGAGCTAGAAACTGCATTTAAAAAATCTTTTTCTAATAACTTTTTTCGATATTTTCAGAAATAACCCCACTTTTGAGTTATTTTTTGGAAAAAAATAAAATTTGACAGATAATGCGAATCACATAACTACTATTTTTTTGCTTAATTTTCATCTCGATCGAAGCAGAACTTAATGAAAAAGTCAAATTTTGAATAAAGCTATTTATAAAAAAAAATCCCATATGATGCGGACTTTACTGGTGACACTACATTATTAATTTTTTTAGGTAATTTTTTAATTTGTTTGTTATTTATTTAACAATTTTCAAAATTACAAAGTTAAATATAAACCATATGGACGAAATATGATTCGAAACCATACACTTATGAAACCAACCTTGCCACTTTGGATCTTCATTCATCAAGTTTCTCTCCTTGTCTAGAGCATTGGGTCCATTAGACGAACCGCTGCCTTCAGATTCAGCCGCTTCCAAAGCCTGGATTTCTTTAATGTCATAAACGGGCGGCCGGTGGTCATGACTACCATGAGCAAAAGCACAGTGCAGTCCGTTTTTGACGCAGTAGCCTCTAGAATCTGTATCATGTACGCACATGCATGTCTTGTAGTATCTTAGGTGATATCGTCTTTCTGTATCTCCTGCGGTTCTGTGCAAATATGGGCAACTGAAAAAGACCCTTCGGTAAATTTTTAATAAGTGTTCTAAGAAGGTAAATGAATGGAAAAAATTGATATGTCATATTTTACAAAAATGAGAAACCCCGTCAATACACTGCACCACCCATCTAATGAATACCTGTTTGAGAGCCTTTTGACTAATATCAATATCAGGGTTGGGCTGATTTAAATCACGATTTAAATCACTTGATTTTTTTTTTAATCATGATTTAAATCACTTAGGTACACTTATTTTTTTTTAATCATGATTTAATGATTATATTTATTTTTAATTCAGAACAATGAACAATATAACATATTAAAAAAATATTTTCAAAAATCAACAGTATAAGTATTTATAGAACTCGCGCTTTTAAGAAATAAAAAATTAGTAGGTGTACCTATACAGGGTGGTCCTTAAGTATATCAAGAAAATCTAGGATATGATTCCTGGCATCAATTTAAGTTGAAAAGTTCATATGGACTTATGCCCTAAAATGCTTACCCTCTAAGATACAGGGTGTTAAAATATTTTCCATTTTCCTTTAAAACTACCATTTTTTTCAAAAACATAGTAGAGACAACTTTTGTTCCGCTTATATCAGTAATGCATAAAAATGCATCAGAGTTAAAAAAAAACAGTGGCGTATCACATATTTTCACAAAAAAAAATATTGATGGTATCTTCATGCACGCCACTGGTGGAAGTAGGCAAACCCTTTTTTAACCAAAAAGTGCAGTTTAATACGAAATCAATCGACATCAATTTTCAATACCGTATCTTCAAAGAGTTTCGAAATTTTAAAAAAACAATTATTTTTTAAAAATATTTTAACACCCTGTATCTTAGAGGGTAAGCATTTTAGGGCATAAGTCCATATGAACTCTTTAACTTAAATTGATGCCGGAAATCATATCCTAGATTTTCTTGATGTACTTAAGGACCACCCTGTATAATACATAATATAAACTTTAGAAGCGCGTTCTGACAATATTTTGGGTATATAGAATTTAGATCTACTATATTGTTAGACAGGCATTAAAATGGTATCCTCCAACTTGCGTACGTCCAATTTGCGTACAAGGATTATTTCTTCCAACTTGCGTACATGGGTAGGTAGGTCCCGCGAACTAGGTAAAACTGCAAGAGTACATTATTCCAACTTGCGTACATACACAGGGTTTTAAACGGACCGTTATATTACGCCCTCTCCAATCTGTTCTAAAAGGTGTATTATAATTGGCAACCGGTTTGTTCGTTGTTATCAGAGCATTTTTTTATGTCTTCACATACACAGGGTTTTAAGCGGACCGTAATAATACGCCCTCTCCAATCGGTTCTAAAAGGTTTATTGGCAACCGGTTTGTTCGTTGTTATCAGAGCATTTTTTTATGTCTTCACATACACAGTGTTTTAAACGGACCGTAATAATACGCCCTCTCCAATCGGTTCTAAAAGGTGTATTGGCAACAGGTTTGTTCGTTGTTATCAGAGCATTTTTTTATGTCTTCACATACACAGAGTTTTAAACGGACCGTAATAATACACCCTCTCCAATCGGTTCTAAAAGGTGGATTGACAACCGGTTTGTTCGTTGTTATCAGAGCATTTTTTTATGTCCTTAGTTTGTTTATAAGCTTCTAATATTTGTGTATGTACGCAAGTTGGAATAATGTACTCTTGCAGTTTTCGGGACCTACCTACCCGTGTACGCAAGTTGGAAGAAATAATCCTTGTACGCAAGTTGCACGTACGCAAGTTGCATATATTCCATTAAAATAATTTGTATTAATTTAGAAAGAGAGAAAAATGTTAAATTTTTAATAAAATCAATAAAAATCAAAAAAATCAATAATTTTTGATTTTTTTAATAAAAATCAAATTTTGCCCAACCCTGATAAATATTCATATACAGTCCGCAAGAAAGTTCGCATCAAATGGGATTTTTTTTTATTATTAGGTATAGATAAAAATTGAAAAAGCAGTTAGTTTTTGCTTACCTAAAAACCAAAAATGACGTATACTGAAGTAGCTGCACGACTTGCGTTACCTGTCAAATTTGACATTTTTAATAAAATAGGTTCAAAAATGCCATTATTTATCAAAATATCGAAAAACTTTATTCGAGAAAGTTGTTTATTTAGGCATTTTTAGCCTCTGTACGAAATTTTGACAGTCTAATACAATTTTTATTTTTTGCCAGATTCTTGAAAATTTTGATCAACCCTCGTAGATTAACTTTTATACATCAATGTAAAACCATTTGCATTTACTTCATTTGTAATCTTAATGTAATTTTGTGTACAATTTTTGTTTCCAATTATTTATTTTGCTTCAAAAACTGAAATTGTTATTGATCAGTATGTAATGTTTGATGCAAAGTTTATCTTAATTACATCAATTTTGCCAAAACCAACGATTCTCATTTTTCTTAAGTTAGTAAACAGATGTACAAAAAGAAAATATTAGGTAGCTTTTGTTGAAATTTTACTTAATTATTATTAAATTAAATCAATTATATTAACCTATATTTTTGTTGAATAAAATGTTTCGAGCGATTAATATTTATTCTTTTTGATCCAATATTAATTAAGTAAAATTTCAATGAAAGCTTCCTAATATTTTCTTTTTGTACATCTGTTTACTAACTTAAGAAAAATGAGAATCGTCGGTTTTGGCAAAACTGATGTAATTAAGATAAACTTTGCATCAAACATTACATACTTATCAATAACAATTTCAGCTTTTGAAGCAAAACAAATATAGGAAACAAAAATTTTACACAAAAAGCATTAAGATTACAAATGAAGTAAAGGCAAATGGTTTTACATCGATGTATAAAAGTTAATCTAATTGTAAAATTGTATTGTAATAGACTGTCAAAATTTCGCACAGAGGCTAAAAATGCCTTAATAAACAACTTTCTCGAATAAAGTTTTTCAATATTTTGATAAATAATGGCATTTTTGAACCTATTTTCTTAAAAATGTCTAATTTGACAGGTAACGCAAGTCGTGCAGCTGCTTCAGTATACGTCATTTTTGGTTTTTAGGTAAGCAAAAACTAAATGCTTTTTCAATTTTTACCTATACCTAATAATAAAAAAAAATCCCATTTGATGCGGACTTTCTTGCGGACACTGTATACTCTTAACGCAGGATTCTGTAGCATCCAAACTAATAAACCTTTTAGTATTTTTCAAAAACAGATTTCTTAAAAGGCATTAGGTCTACAATATAAAGTTATTTTAAATTATACAGGGTGTCCCAAATAGTCCTGCGGTGAGAGTGGGTCACCCTGTATGATGGCGCGGAAAAGAAAAATGTGGTGATTAAAAAAAATTTATATAGCGATTGTAGGTGACATCGGACGAAAAAGTAAAAAGCGAAATTAAATGGCATTTAAAAATTCTACCTAACATTTTCTTGTTATTTTATAAAGCACATCATTATTAGGTGTATACATACAGGGTTAGGAAAAATTACCAGAACGGTCGATTATTTCAAAATATACAGGGGTTATCAAAAAACGTCTTATATAAAAAATGTAGGGCTGTTAAAAATCTACATATCGGTGATAAATTGAAATATACAGGGTCGCTCACAAAGTTGTGGAGAATGATATTTATATTTTTTTAAATGGAACACCCTGTATATTTTTACATTTTTCAGTTCCACATAAAATTATAATTATTTTTTATTAAATGCATTATTAGTCTATACTTCTATCAATTTGGCAACGACGTAATTGTTGGAAGATGTGACAACACTGCCGGGTTTTCGACGGTTTTAGTGATGGGACTAACCGACTTAAGATTGACTTCTAAAAAAAAAAAAGGTCGCCAGTTCCGTTATTATTAAAACAATTTTCCCAATGGATGTTTTAGTAAGCCAATTTTGTGAAAATTACAAATTTTTCCTCAGTGAATTATCCCGATGCACTGGCGAAAATGGTGTAAAAGTTCTACAAAATACGGAAAATACCAGAAAAAAACGAGAAAAATTAAGAAAATACAAGGAAAATACAGAAAATACGAGAAAAATTCAAAAAATACGACAAAAATTAAGAAAATACAAGGAAAATACAGAAAATACAAGGAAAATACAAAAAATACGAACAAAATTCGGCAATATGGAAAATGGTGTACAAATTTTTCTCAGTGAATTACCCCTCGGAAACACCTTAAAACCCCATTATACCAGATGCAAGCAAAATGAATCATAGCTAAGCAAAAAAGTTACCCATCACTTAAGAAAACAAAAAGATTCATAATTGGGCTTCTTGTATAACTATAAACAAAAACTGACTTTTTTGTTGCTATGGATGCACCAAGATAGATTTGACCACCAAAAAATTTTATAGCCTGTTTAAGGGTTGACAAATATCAAGATATTTATATAAATATCCAAATATCCAATATAATATATCCAAATTTGAATATTTATTTATATTTTTAACTATTTTTAAATTATTTCATCTGTTTTCTGTAAAGATATAACTATTTTAAAAATTCAAAATCACTTAATTTAATATAAACATGTTATAAACCTGTAAATTTGTATTTCAATTCTATTCAATGATAGTTGCTATCCTCAGACCTCTGAGTTGCTATCACAATAACAAGTTTTTTTAGTACTCCTATGTTATGAATGTAAAAAAGTTTATAAATATGAACACATAATATATTTTTGCTTTTAACTATGGTTCAACTTAAAACTAGTTAAAACCCAGAATTACTGGGCTTGTTAATTAAATTAAAATGAACCAAAACTAGATTTTTTATTTTTGGCATTGTAACATTTTTATTTCATAAAACAAACTTTTTTTTTCTAGTAATATTTTTAATACCAACCTAAAAAAAAGTACATATATACTTAATCCACAAAAGCATTTTGTTGATTCATGTGAATATTAGGATCAGTAAGATAACTTCATGTACCTGGCCACTTCTGAATCCATTGTTTTAATTAACAAAAATAGCAGAAACACACTTTTACAATAAAATCAGCTGCTATTGGATGGATTTTAAAAGTTGGTTACATCTGTTGTCAAGATACTTGCATAAAAATAATTGATTCACATGTTAACTGTCATGCAATGTAAGTAATTAATTGTTTCGCTATAACTTGCAACAGTTGTACAAAAAATGTTGTTTGGGAAAACAATTTTCTAACCTCAAAATCTGATAGGTTGGCAGCCACTAAAAATACCAACTTGGTTAAAAAATTAGAACAAGTTTCAATTTATTGACAAGAAATTGTGGCAAGAACTAAATTGAAGGTGAACTTTTACAATTTCTGGCCCAAGAACTTGGCCCCTGGAATACAGGCTTAAAATATTTAGAATGTGATACTTAACACAACTGTTAAAATACTTATACATTTTTCTTAAGTTTAAAGTCACTTAATTAGTACCTAAGTAGGTAGGTATGCCAAATTTTTGAAAATATAATTACTTGTTTCCAAGATCTTCTAATAGGTCATTTAACGTCAATCACATAGATAGGTAGAATCTTGTAATTTAATTTAAAATGCTAGTTTGATTCGTAAAAAAATACATTCCCTATTTGTTTACACTAAAATTAAACAATACATTTAAGTAAACAATATTAAATATTACCTAGTTATTTAAACTTTTAAAAATATAATCAATTTACAAAACTTGAAAAAATCACCCAGACTAGTCCTTAAAACCTATTTTATGAAGTTTAGCTCTAGCAACAATTTATTAAACTGCCGAAGATGCAAAAAATGATAAAGAAGCTCTTAACAACTAGGTGGTAGCAAGTACCTCTTATATCTAAGTAACCGAAACACGTAGGCGGTTATATTTATATAATAAAGAAGGTGACGGACACACTTGGTTTCTCATTCAGTTCATAATGACTCTCCTAAAGAGTAGACAGAAAAGTTTTACATCCTCTAATTTTCCCATCATAAAAATGTTCTCTACAAGATGGTACCATGTAGGTCCCTAAGTTTTAATTTTATTTTTTCTAATGTACCTTTATCTATCTGAGTTTAAGAAAGCATGATTAATATTGCATTAATATTATATCAATTCCAAAGTTAATGTTTACATTTCACCATTACCATTTTTAATGTAAAATAATGCATTGTTTGGTTTAAATACATTTAAATATTCATGAAAGTATAAACAATCAGGGTTTACTATTGCTCCTTACATAACTCAATAAATAAATAGTTATCTGAGATCATGGAAGGATTGTTTTGTTGTGGTTTCTAAATGTTTTTGTTTGTGAAGTTGGGTTAAGGTCAACAGATGCCAAAAACACAATTTCATAAGAATTTTCGTCTATTTTGAGCTCGGCACCACCTGTTAAAGTATTTTTATAGCGAGTAGGATTTTGTAGGTGTTGAATTACAGCCGGCGCCGTAAAAAAAATTAAAAAAATTAAGTGCGCCTTAAAAATGTCACACCCACCATAAGGAAAAAATGACAGAAGGAGCTAACCAAAAAAGTAAACTTACTCGTCTCCATCGGGGCAAATGCCTGTTGTCTCATCATATTTTGTGCAATAATTATCTGCACTGTAATTAAATGTACCATCCCTGCGTCTAACGGGCCTTCTGCGCCTCTGGTTCATAAAATGCCAATGAAAACAGGTGAAAGGACGATGCTGTGTACATTTGTGTTGTAAGAAGAGCGGGCATTGCTCGACGCGAAATTCTTTCAGATATCTACAAAACAATCACATATTTCAAGATGTTAGACACATGTAATTGCACGGAACTTATTACGGAATGCGTCACAACATGAAAATCGCACTAAAAATACACTTACGAGTAATGATTTGGCTTTTCCGTCTGAGCTGTCAACAAAGGTTTGGACTCTGACGGCATTTTGTTATCACTGACGC
Organism: Polydrusus pterygomalis; assembly: GCA_963969555.1. Lineage (NCBI taxonomy): Eukaryota > Metazoa > Arthropoda > Insecta > Coleoptera > Curculionidae > Polydrusus > Polydrusus pterygomalis. Next base: position 39,979,581 of record OZ018381.1, on the reverse strand, counting down.
GCAACGATTCCACGCAGGGCACGCTCACAAATCACTAATCAGCGTCATGAGAAGCGGTCACGTGTTAAGAGAATCATGGGAAATTGACGGATTCAAGGACGGTGTTGTTTTGATGAAAAATGATTGTGGCACCTGCGTTTTTCACCTGAGATTTTAGCATTTTACAAACAAAATTGGGGTAAATTATTGTAACTTGGGAAAAAAGCTTCTCCTGAATAATTTCTCGCGGCCTGCCAATATATTTTTCAAGCAAAGCAGAACAGCAATTCCTTTGATTTCTTTGTGTTCAATTTCGGGGGCCTATTCCTTAACACTGAACTTTTTGAAATAGAAATTATTACGTTATAGTAATACACCTCAATAAAAACTCATCGTATAGAAAATGCTCCTTATAATTGCATGCATGGGCGCCGCGCCGGACCAAAACCCCCTTAAATTGATTGAATTAATTTTAAAAAACTTAATTTTTGATGAAAAAAACAATGAGGCTCGTCACCATAGTCTTCTCGATTTTAAAGGACTGTGAGACAACATTCCTCATTTCTTCCTAGCCACGTTGACAGATACAGTGTGTTTGTTTGTGTTCTGTGGGTGAGGTACATAGAGGTCCAGGTGGTGACCTCCGTCCATATCGGCAGCACGGAGTCTGCTCGAGTTTAGAGATTTGGTAGTTAGTTCTCTGGCTTGAGTTTATTTTTATGTGTCAAATCACGACGTTGACATTTGAGGGTTTAATTTTCAGGTTAGTTTTATGACAGGATGTTGACAGTTGACATTGGTATATTTTCAGGCTAGTCAAATCATGACAAGACGAACATATTATCACAAAACATTAGTGGTATGTTTTGTGCATATTATCTCAAAAAATTTAACGTCTCGTGGAGCAAAGATATACAAACCATGCAAACTGTTACAGTCGAGAAGCAAACCAAAATGGCAATTGATTTTTTGATATTATGACGTCTTGTCATGATTTGACAAACAAAACTAATCTGTATACAGGATGGCACACCGAAAACTTTCCACCCAGGTTTATTTTCTTGTTAATAAATAAATCAAAATTCGCTCGAACACGGGAACCTTAGTTTTCAGGGGGACATATTTTTTTGCTATTTTCATCCCCCCTGCTGGAACCCCCACGACGGGGCGGCTTCCACCCTTAAAATCTTAAATGGAAAGGGGGGTTGAGTGATACCTTATTTTAAAGGGAATTGAATTGCCTTTCAAACGCGACCTTGCTCGTTTAAATCGATTGAATAGTTACTGAGAAATAGGGCTAAAAAGAAAAAAAATTAAAAGTAATAAAATTTGTTACCGCTTGTATCAATCAAGTAAATGTTGAAAATGTCCACCTCCAACCTCCATGCAATTGTAAAGGCACTGTTCAAAATGTTCGCGAACATTATGGAGCATTGCGGGTCGAGTTATTTGTCGGCACCATAGGCCTCTTAAAACAAGATTTCTATGGTCGGCACTCGTACACTATTCGTTGTCGCAAGTCTTCCAAAGAATTCGGTTGGGTTGCATAAATTTTAGACTTTAAATGTCCCCACAAAAAAAGAGTCCAGTGGAGTCAAATCAGGCGATCTTGCAGGCCATATATTCAATAGGACCTCTTCTTCCAATCCATTTTCCAGGAAAATTTTCATCCAGAAACTGTCGAACATCGAACGCATAATGCGGGGGTGCTCCGTCTTGCTGAAAGTAAATATTTTCGGGCCGATAACGGTCATTTTCTTCTATGGCATTCGTTAAAGCAGAGTTAATAGTGGTTTCTAACAGGTTCAGGTAAATTTCACCTGTTAAATTTCCAGGTATAAAATACGGCCCAATAATACGGTCCCCAAAAATTCCAGCCCACACATTTAATTTTTCGGGATGTTGAGTATGCACTTCTCTAAACATAACATATCTTGAAAATAAATTGTGGATTGCGAATGATCATTTCACTAATTAATTCGCAAAATTGCAAACGGCGATCGTCATCATCTTCATTAGGTTCATGAACCAGTTTTATTTTATAGGGATGAAACTTATGCGTTTTTAAAGTACGCTGAACCGTTCTACGCGAAACACCCGATACATCTAACACTTTCCTCGTGCTAAGTGTGGGATCGATGGCAATATGACCCAAAACTGCAACTTCTACAGCTTCATTGTTTACAGGATTTTCAACAATCCTTTTTTTGTTCATCACTGATCCTGTTTCACGGAATTTTGCCACCAAAAATTGTAGCACGTAAGTATGAGACAAGTGTGCATTTAGATGCAATGCATTATAAGAGAGGCAGCTCGAGCACAATCGTTACTTCTAAAGAAAAGTGAAATAATTTCAACCCTTTCTTGAAGAGTATACGTCATTTTAATCAATTATTGAACACACTGATATGTAAGGCAAAATAAATTTTTATTCTTACTATGAATTTGATCGATGCCAAAAACAAACTGAGTTTTTTCGATTAAACAAGTAAAATTCCAAATCCCTTTTGTTAAGGTTGTATCCTTTTTTTGCGTATTTTATACCATTTAATTTGTTTACTGCACTTAAGCACAAATTTTTTTACCATTTAATTTCTCGAAAGGTACTCAACCAAATTCAGGGCCGTAGCCAGTGGTTTTGAGCCAATTAAATTTCTTTTGAAATAAGCTATAGCTCGACCTTCCTTTTCATTTAAGATTTTAAGGGTGAAAGTCACCCCATATGCTCCATAATGTTCGCGAACATTTTGGACAGTGCCTTTAAAATTGCATGGAGGTTGTAGGTGGACATTTTCAACATTTACTTGATTGATACAAGCGGTAACAAATTTTATTACTTTTAATTTTTTTTTCTTTTTAGCCCTATTTCTCAGTAAAAAACGAGCAAGGTCGCGTTTGAATTCCCTTTAAAATAAGGTGTCACTCGACCCCCTTTCCATTTAAGATTTTGAGGGTGGAAGCTACCCCGTCGTGGGGGTTCCAGCAGGGGGGATGAAAATAGCAAAAAAATATGTCCCCCTGAGAACTAAGGTTCCCGTGTTCGAACGAATTTTGATTTATTTATTAACAAGAAAAGAAACCTGGGTGGAAAGTTTTCGGTGCGCCACACCCTGTATAAAGCAGGAAATATAGTTGTTCCGGTTTAACTGGAAGTTGATTTTTTTGGGAAGATAATAAAAATTGAAGATAGGGACATGTATGTCAAAAGTAAAAGTTGAAAACTAGAGATCCTCCATAGTTTTTAAATTTTACTTTTGACATTTTATTTTTCGAAATAACAAATAACGTTTGAAGGCAAGACAAGACAAATAACGTTGAATTGTAATAAATTTCCATATTTATAATGAATAATGGTACAATTTATAAAAGTAGAGTTTGCTTTGTGTCAAGGTGTAAGACAGGATCTTCTTCAGAGATAAAACGCAGCCAAATAAGTCTCTTTCTAGCTCCAAAGGTAAAACCCTCTAGCTAGATTAGCTAGAATGTTCCTGTATTTTAAAAACGAAGCATCGTTGGAACTTTATACAGGCCGAGTTTACTAATAAGTATAACAAAGTAAGTGTAAATTCATATAAAAGTCCTTATTTTTTTCTTTTAAAGAACTAATTGAAATAAAAATAGTTATCGCGTCCATAAGAAACCAGTTATTTGATAGCCCACTTCGAACACGAGCGCCATCTTATGGCAACTCGTAAAGCTGAATTACCGATGCTAATTTGGGACCGAATCCAATGCATTGCGATCGGCCTCCTACCTCAAATCCTCCATATTCATGGTCTGACAATTCTGTCTTTATTCACCTATGACGTACACACGAATCTTGTCGGTGGTAAATTTGACAGCGTAAGTATGACGTCATTGGTTGATAAGACTATTTAAAAAAATTACGGTCAGTAACCTCTAAATAGGTACGTTGTCAAAATTATGCCCATGGGCATCCGGCCTTCTCGATTTTAAAGGAATGTGAGACAACATATATAATAAGGTAAAATGTTAGGAAGGACATAGTGATCTGGAGTGCCGCAGGAGTACGTTCTCGGCCGTTTCCAATTTAAATTATTAATCTAACATCTAACTATTATTGATATCAAGGGTAAAATGTAAAATGCATGCATTTAGGAACAAACCTACTTTTTCTCAATTTACAGCTGACCAATTTCTTACTTATTCCCAATATTTATTTCTAATTAAAAATAGGTAATAATAATAATAAGGTTGGTTCAGTCTTTAAATACATTTTATTAAACAAAATTTAACACAAAAGCATCAATCTCACAGCTATAAAGGTTTATTGGGTGTTTCCAAATATTTTCATTTCTTTTCGATTGAATAAAACCAGATATAATAATTTTTTATTTCCGAAAAGGTATAAATCATACGTTTAATTTGGCATAAGTTCTCAAATCGTGTGGTTCTTTTGGAAAAATAATCAAACAGGGGTTTTAAAACTTGAAAGAGATCCGCCAATGTCAAACATATTTTTTAATATTTTGTTTACTGACATAAAATAACTAAGTATTTAGCAAAACACCCAATAATATATGTAATTGACTATCAAGGTAATGCACTTCTACAGAATACAATATGTAAAATATTTACAAAAAATACAAAGCACTTATAGCAGCTAAAAATACAAATACATCGAATATAAAATCATAACATCACAAATCAGTATACTTAATTATTTTACATATGCTGTTAAGCTTAACAAAACACAGTAATTAGTTATACCTAACATACTACGTACTAAAGCACGTTGGGTGTATTGATTATTTTTGTCATTGTGTTATTACTTTTATCGTGCACGTCGTCTAAGTAGAAGCCACCCATTATAATGCTTTAGCTTGGAAGTATCGCTTATGTGTAAATTAAATTTTTCTTAAAGCTATTTCTGCTGTTAAAAATTTCTAGCTAATAAAAATTTATCACCAAGACTACTAAAAGTTTTTAGTTCACTCATTTTTTAAACTCTTATAATGCAAACTTGAAAATTCGTTATTTTCATAAGCTAATTTTAAGTAGGACAAAATTATTTTATTTAGGTACTAAAAGTGGAAGGATATTTCTTTTTACTCAGAACGGTATCCGATCAAAAAAGGTTATTTAACATTTTGTTGTGGGTTTACAATGTCATCGAGTACAAAATGGCCTAATTCTAGATAAATTATATAAATATTTTTATTGATAAAACCACGTTTACTATCCTATTACCTATAAAACTGTGATTGTTTTTTCATGACAAAAAAAAAGATAGAGAGAATTCCAGTAATGACAAAAACAAGGCCTATCTTAGCAAAAATGCGAGGTTTTCAGACCAATACTAGCTTAAAAAGGCCGTAATGTAAGATATTAAGGCAAACTAATATATGGATTGGTTAGCAACAGAGCTTTTATAAGAAAAATTATTGCCATGTTTGGAAACAACGCGTTTGGATAATAATTGATAAAACAGATCTTAAGGGTGCATAATTGCATGTAAAATAAACCCAACTTTGACCCCCACTGTCAACAAACCGCACCTTTCCCACAAGGAACCTTCAGCTTCCCAGTGATACCAAATTTTTACCCGTTTATTGAAATTTTACTGGTAATTGACGATCAATAGTATAAAAGTGAAATGTATGTACATACAAAAATTACTTTATTATTTCAACTTTTATTCCCATTTCCACGTCTTCCAAAGCTTCCTGGAAAACTGCTTCCGAGCACAAATTAAATAAGAGCGGAGATAGCACACATTCCTACCGCACACCTAGGGTTGCCAGATGTCCGTTTTTCGACCGGACAGTCCGGTCGCGAAAATGCTGGTAAACCGGACCGAAGAATGTCCGGTTTTCTAATGTCACTTGCACAGAATTTAAAAATGTGATATCAGGCAATAAACAAATGTTAAAGCAGCGGCATCCAATGCAAAATATATTAAAAAACAATTGTAATTTTTTTTCGCTTTATTTTCATGTTCTGATTTCTTTATTATACATATACATTTAAGTTTAAGTGTTTTGACTTATGTTACAATATTAAAACATACTACATCAGTGACGTATTTACGGGGAGGGGGGGGGGGGCTCAGGGGGCCCGGCCCCCCAGATATGTATAGTACAATTGTATAAATAAAGTTCATCTGTCACGGATAATGCCCTCGAAGCTTTTAAAACTTGTTTATTTTGTCGCCCTTTCAAATTTCGAATTTCTTTTAAATTAAAAGAGTGTTTTAAGTCTGGCATATTGCCGCAGATTAAGCTTTACGGTTATTTTAACCAAAAAAGGGCGTGGCACCCAAAAAATTTTCACCTGCGGCGCATGAAAAATTATTTTGTCCGGTTCTTTTTTTCAACATATCTGGCAACCCCCCCCCCCCCCCCCCCCTTCCTCTAAAATAATTCAGACCCGTATTATTTATTTTAGGAACATAAAATATTATCAGTGGCGGCTCGTGTGATAGTGAGTTGGCTTTAAATTAAAAAAAAATTAAGATGTCTATTATTTTCGAAAGTACGTGTCTGTTTTTTCTAACTTTCTCGTTGTGAATTTTAATTTCATCAGCATAAGCACTACTTAAACAAGTTAAAATATTAGTTTGTCCTAACATCTCAAAACTTACCACATTATAACGATGTTTTGCACTATTTTCATGTTTTTCATTTTCTCTAAAAGATGTTTTAAGTCCTGCACCCCATTTATAGTCCAATTATCATCCCCGTCAAAAAGAAGACACACGAAACAAAAAATAATAACTTTTGTCCTCACAACCGCATATCCAGGAGAGAAGAAAAAATTTACAATTTGAAATGTACTTAAATAGTTCAATGAACTAATAAAAATTTATTATTATTATTATTTATTTGTCAAACTTACGGGTAAACTGTGCCTTACTTTTACATTTTGATTGCACTTGTAGGTACTATATTCAGTATTGGTAGTGGCCGCCTGTATTTTTTAAATCAAGTTTTTTACTTAAGCTCAGAGAACTACTAAACACAAGCTTCTGTAAATCAATGACCTTCATATTAGACGAAATTTTCCAACTTTATAATGTAACTAATAAATAAATCAAAACAAATAAACAAAATGTGAAATGTAACTAATAAATAAATCAAAACAAATAAACAAAATGTGAGCGGCATCGACAGGTCGAATCGCGAACAGCTGTTGGGCGGAAAATTTTGAGCTCCTCGTTGTGCAATATGTAGGTGACGTCACGCCTCCGTAGTCATAACGAGAAGTCGCGTTGAATCGGGACGAATAATCGGTCGCCCGCGGTTAGTATAATCTTGAGAGCGCGCAACTCGCTTGTCCGAGTATAGCCGTTGCCTACGTACGTAGGCAACGGTATCGCCTACCCGCTGGAATAGGGCTATGTTTGGTTTGAATTATTTTAATGGATTGCTTACATACATTGCTTTATTGGTTTTTTAAGTAAAGTATGTTTGGATTCTGTTTGAAATAATTGCAGGGAGGGCGGCGCCCCAGAGCCCTTCATTAACGAGCCGCCACTGAATATTATATTTTTGTTAAATAACTTTGGATAGATAATATTTGATTAACTTAAATTTTGCGTTGGTTCTATGTTGCGCCAGTCGAAGCAACACCCTGTATAATTTTACAAAAGTGTTATCTGATAGTTGGAAAAGATGTTTTTTATGTGAATCTTTGCTACATTTTTAAAAGAAAGAGCTCTTTTTTTTTATACTCGATGATATAGTAAACCTAGTTATCGCTCGACACAGACACATTTCACTTTAACGAGCCAAAATAAAGCTTAAAAACTTTTTAAATTTGCTTTTAGCAACTTTTTCTTATTTCCGACCAGAACACGCTTTACAAAAAGTACTTTTAGATAGCGAAAAACATTTGCCCAACGGCAAATTATGGTCAAGTACGAACTTGTAAATTAAACAAAATGTTTACAATATATATTGTCAATGTTATGGCAAAATTGCAAACCTGCTAAAAAAACTAAATATAAATTTGATCCTAGAATTTAAAACCAACTAGTTACCAATATTAAAATAAAACATACTGAAAAATGCAATACGCTTCTCTTGGGTGCTGTCCATACAATACGTCACAAGTAAACGGAGGGGGAAAGGACTCAAATGTCACATGCATAAGAGGGGAGTTAAGTTGTCACATACGTTTTTCCGTGAAAACGGATGTTTCCATGTTTTATTTGGGTTATAAATCATAATTTTCCATAATTTCATTCTACGAAAAATGATTTTGCTTTTCGGCAAAATAATTTATTAATAGTATTAAAAATAGGCATTTTATACAGGATGTCCGGAAATGATTAAAAAAAATTTAGGGGATAAATCTGGACCGAAAATAAATGCTATCTCTTCCTATAACATTTTTTCGAAAATTGATTATTAACAGAGTTACAGGATGTTAAAGTTAAATTTTATTTGCAGTTTTTTTGCAATACCTTTTGCCACGCTTGTACTATTTTGACGAAATCTCGTATATGGGGCTTCTTGGGGATGAGGAATACAAATTTGCCCTTCGTTTTTTCGCATTTTGTAGAGGGCGCCACATAGGAGCCTATACTTTTATTTAAATGGTCCCAACTTTTTGTCCTACACTGTATGCGCATTTTGACTGAATATTTTCATTCTCCTAACCTTTTGACATAAAAAAGATATACTACTTTTGCTTCCATAAATCTAACCGTTTTCGAGAAAAATGCTATAATAACATTGCTGCATGTGATGAATACGAAATAATTTCAATTTATTTTCAACCTTAAACATAGCATAACAAAGGAATATTCCATTTAAGTTAGTAGGCATAGTAGGCATTTTTTTAAGAAGAATTAGTTTATGCATTGAAGAGGAAAGACGTCACTTTGAACCTTTGATTTGAATATTTACTTTATTGTTCTAGCAACTTATACAGGGTGTTTCATTAAGGTCGAAGAGCGGCCATATCTCGGAAACTACTGGGCATAGAAACTCAGGAAAAGAAAAATAATAATAAAAGTGGCCATGAGAAAATTTTGGAAATAATTTTCAAGTTCCGCATTTTGCCGCAAGAGAGCGTAATTGAAAAGTAATTTTTTAAATTTTACATAACTCCGAAAATTCCACATTAAGGTATATGTTTGATAACGCCATTTTAAAGCTTGGACAATTATGCATCATTTTGGTCTTATGCTCATTGGCGTACCGACTTTAATAAGAGTGGGGGAAGCTGTTGAAAGTGTAATCATTTAAATCGCTGTAACTTATAAACGACTTATCCGATTTTAGCAAACTAAAGACTGTTTGGAAGAGAAATGTATGCACTTCGACCAATCGTATTTAGTTGTCCATAATAGTTCTAAAAAAAAATGCTAGAGGGCGCAATTTGCAATAACAATACATTTTTTGATTTTACTCCGAAAAAATAAATCATACGGTATAATTATGGTACTATAATCGAGAAGGAGATGAAATTTTCTAGAAAAAAGATTAAAACCGCAGCTCGATATCTTCGTTCGTTTCAGAGTTATTGCCAAAACAATAATTTTTAAGACAAATTGCGCCCTCTAGCAATTTTATTAGAAACTATCTTGTACATTGGATACGACAATTAAAGGTACTTACCTTTCTCTTCGAAACAAGCTTAAATTTAGTAAAATTGGTTAAGTCGTTTAGAAGTTACAGCGATTTTAATGTTTACAGTTTCACTTTATATTAGTGGGAGAAGCTATTGAAAGTTTAAACATTAAAATCGCTGTAACTTCTAAACGACTTATCCGATTTTACTAAATTTAAGCTTGTTTGGAAGACCCTTCAATTGTCGTACCTAATGGTACAAGATAGTTTCTAATAAAATTGCTAGAGGGCGCAATTTATGTTAAAAATTATTGTTTTGGCAATAACTCTGAAACGAACGGAGATATCGAGCTGCGGTTTTAATATTTTTTCTAGCAAATTTTATCTCCTTCTCGATTATGGTATCATAATTATACCGTATGATTTATTTTTTCGGAGTAAAATCAAAAAATGTATTGTTATTGCAAATTGCGCCCTCTAGCATTTTTTTGAGAACTATTATGGACAACTAAATACGATTGGTCAAAGTGCATACATTTCTCTTCCAAACAGTCTTTAGTTTGCTAAAATCGGATAAGTCGTTTATAAGTTACAGCGATTTAAATGATTACACTTTCAACAGCTTCCCCCACTCTTATTAAAGTCGGTACGCCAATGAGCATAAGACCAAAATGATGCATACTTGTCCAAGCTTTAAAATGGTGTTATCAAACATATACCTTAATGTGGAATTTTCGGAGTTATGTAAAATTTTAAAATTTACTTTTCAATTACGCCCTCTTGCGGCAAAATGCGGAACTTAAAAATTATTTCCAGAATTTTCTCATGGCCACTTTTATTATCATTTTTCTTTTCCTGAGTTTCTATGCCCAGCAGTTTCCGAGATATGGCCGCTCTTCGACCTTAATGAAACACCCTGTATGTATTTTAAAACTGCAAATAAAATGTAACTTTAACACCCTGTAACTCCGGTAATAATCAATTTTCCAAAAAATGTTAAGGAAGAGATGGCATTTATTTTCGGTCTAGAATTATCCCCTAAATTCTTTGCTCACCATTTCCGGACACCCTGTATAATTAGGATCATATTCGTTAAAATTAATATTACAAGTAAATTTACGCGACGTAAGATATATTTGGACAAGCTCTTATACTGCATAATTGTGCCTTACCGACTCTAACATTAATTTATTTTTATCAAAATGTACATAGGAAAAGTATATAAAAGACCATGTTCCGCTTCTAAGTATATTAGCAAAAACTAAATACTTATACCAACCAAGCAAAACATCCTGTAACAGATGGACACTGTTTTGACAATTTGAAAATTATTGTAAAATAGCTACATTAATGTTTTTGTCCCTATAGTAATAATTTATTTTTTAAATATCTAATTGAATAATCCTAAAATTATTTTAACTAGTAACTTGCGTTATGTTCACAATAAGCATTTTTTTTATACTTACATAAAAGCCTTTGCATTAAATAAATTCCTAGAGTTTAGATTGTAAAAACGATTTTATTAAAAAAAATTTTTAGACTAACTTATTAAACTCGACTTTCTTAATGTATAGTATTTTGACTGTTCAAAGGTTGGAGAAAATGATGTTTCTTGAATGATGAAAGAGTTTTGGACTTCCATTGTCTTTATTTGTTTTAAATCACAACGTTTCAACTGGTAAGTATCTCCAGTCGTCTTCAGGTGAATACTAAATAAGTAAAGTAACTACAGGACTATTTATACTAGCTAGGTGCACTGAAGCATAACAGAGGTGGGTGCAGTCATGCGTTCAGTTGGCACGCGACCTTATCCTAAGATTACATCTATCTAACAAAGGTTTCCAGATATTTCTTATGTCTAAGGATGGTTCACTAAAGCAGCCTGGGTTCTGGTGAATAGCAGCAGCTTCATTGAACTTTCTTTTCCTCCAGTGTGGTTCCTTATGTAGGATTTCAGGTTCTGACCACATGATATGGTGACCATGTTTCCAGGCATGGTCAGCTGCACCCGACTTTTCGGTCTCTTCTTTTAACGTATTGTTTTTGTGTTCTTTAATCCTTGTTTCTAATGGTCTTAATGTCTCACCTATATAGGATTGGCCGCATTCGCAGGGGATCTGGTAGACGCAGTTTTTCCTATGTTTTTGACTTGTGGGCTTCGTCTTCGTCAGGTGGCTTCTTGGGGTGTCCCTCGAGTTGAATACGGTGTTGATGTTATATCGTTGTCCTAGTCTTCTTATTTTCTCAGATACTCCTTTGACATACGGAATATTGAGTGTTGGTTGTGCCTCTCTGTTTGCTTCTTGCGCGTTGGGTCGATTCTTACGATTTTCCAATATTGTGTCGACTAATCTTGTGGGGTAGCCATTTTTGTTGAGATCGGTCTTGATGTGGTCAGTTTCCTTTTTAAGTGCTTCTTCCGAGTTACAGATTGTAATTGCTCTATCTACGAGGGTTTTAACTATGCCATGTTTCGTACTGTTTGAGTGATTTGATCTAAAATTGAGATACTGATCTGTATGTGTGGGTTTTCTGTATACTGACGTTTGGATGCTGTTGCCATTTTTCTTCACGTTGACATCTAGGAACTGTAATTCACGGTAATTTACCTGACGAAGACGAAGCCCACAAGTCAAAAAGATAGGAAAAACTGCGTCTACCAGATCCCCTGCGAATGCGGCCAATCCTATATAGGTGAGACCATTAGAAACAAGGATTAAAGAACACAAAAACAATACGTTAAAAGAAGAGACCGAAAAGTCAGGTGCAGCTGACCATGCCTGGAAACATGGTCACCATATCATGTGGTCAGAAGCTGAAATCCTACATAAGGAACCACACTGGAGGAAAAGAAAGTTCAAGGAAGCTGCTGCTATTCACCAGAACCCAGGCTGCTTTAGTAAACCATCCTTAGACATAAGAAATATCTGGAAACCTTTGTTAGATAGATGTAATCTTAGGATAAGATCGCGTGCCAACTGAACGCATGACTGCACCCACCTCAGTTATGCTTCAGTGCACCTAGCTAGTATAAATAGTCCTGTAGTTACTTTACTTATTTAGTATTCACCTGAAGACGACTGGAGATACTTACCAGTTGAAACGTGGTGATTTAAAACAAATAAAGACAATGGAAGTCCAAAACTCTTTCATCATTCAAGTATAGTATTTTGTTAATTAGTTCATTTTGTTTACCTGATTGAATATTTAAACTAGTTTCTTCTATTGGTAAGTATTATTTTTGTATAGGGTATACAGACTGTCCGCGGATAGGGTTTACAATAGCACAAATGGATTTTTCGGGAAAAAGTAATTCTTCATAAAACGTTTTACTTGTAAAAAAAAATGCAATGGGCCTTTTCACTAAATTTTGATTTTGGTAGTAGCGTATAAAGGAACAAAAAATAAAATTTTCTGTGTTTTTACTTTTCTATACTTTTAAGCCATAACTGAGAAAATAAATAAATAAAAAAACTCCTTGAATAAAAACACGGACTTAAACATACCTACGTCATCGCGCCGGAAGATTGATGCACAGAGGAATGATAGGAATACCCGAGTCGCTGGCTTAAAATATCAAGAATTCACGAAATCAGCAGCTTGACAGTGTTGCCGATACTCTCAAAAAACATTTATTATAGTTTATAGTACCAGTGTAATGGTAATTGACTAGCAATTATTAGTAATTATAATATACCAGTTTTCCATTCAATAGCTGCGGAATGAATTATTTTACCAGTATTGTTTATATTTATTTAAAGTATCCAAATAAAGTTCTAAGAAGAAAGTATATTATTAAGATTATAAAACTTTCTACATATGGCAACAGCGGCTTAATTTGCCGATGGCAGTTCGACAGATCAGCATTCACGCATGCGCTCTATCAAGCTTTAAACATATATACGTCATGAGTCGCGCCTGTTTTGAGATTTTCAAATTGGTTGAATTTTACCCGGTTTTTACTGTGCTGAAATAAATTAATGTTATGACCTAGCAATAATTTTATTGATGAAAAACACTTATTATAGCACCGACTAAACAATTCAAATGCCAAATGTATCAAATTTAAGAATAGTGAAAAGGCCCATTCACAAAGAGAAAATTTTGATTTTTTATACAGGGTTCGCAAAAACTTCAAAAACATGATTTTTTTCCAACAGTAAACTACCTTTATTTTTCATTTTTGACCAAAATGCCAATTAGAAAACTTATTTAGATTAACGTTTGTAATTTAAATCCGAGATTTAAAATAAATCTCGATTTTATTAATATTTCGCATTTTGCAATTGAAGTTAGGGAATGGCTTAATAATACATTTGGCCACAGATGGATTGGTCGGAATGGTCCGGTTCTGTGGCCCCCAAGAAGTCCCGATTTAACTATTTCAGATGCCTATCTTTGGGGGCGCCTCAAACGATTAGTATACTCCCGTCCAATTGAGAACGACGTACACAGCTTCTAAAACAGCGAATTGTTCAAACAATTTCCATTAAAGAAATTCGAAGAAGTTTTGACCCCCTTCGTATACAGCTGGAAAAATGTGTTGAATATGGAGGGGGAGTGTTTGATTAGCAAATTATGAAATTATTATTTGTTGTTATTTTAAGATTTTTTTGTGTTATTTCCGGGGTCACTTCATTTGTGAAATTAAAAATACATATTTCTACAATTAAACACCAAAAATCAGTTTTTGAAACTTTTTGATACCCCTCTGTCATTGATAAAGTATGTATTTCGACCGCTAATGCTGCTATCCAAAAAAAAATTCTTTTACCTCTAAAAATTAAAAAAAAAACTAAAAAGATCGAAGATTTATTTTAAATCTCGGATTTAAATTACAAACGTTATTCTAAATAAGTTTTCAAATTGGCATTTTGGTCAAAAATGAAAAATAAAGGTAATTTACTCTTCTTGGAGAGAAATAATGTTTTTGAAGTTTTTGCGAACCCTGTATAAAAAATCAAAATTTTCTCTTCGTGAATTGCATTTTTTTTACAAGCAAAACTTTTTATCAAGAATTACTTTTTCCAGAAAAATGAAATTGTCCATCCATTTATTGTGCTATTGTAAACCCTATCCGCGGACAGTCTGTATACCGTGTGGTGCACTGACAGACTGGCCAAGGAAAATTCCATTTAAATTTGCTACCCTCAAAAAGAGGGGGCAAGTAGTTAACTAAATATTTGGTAAAACTATTAATTAACTACAATTTATTTATACAGTGTCCGCAAGAAAGTTCGCATCAAATGGGATTTTTTTTTATTATTAGGTATAGGTAAAAATTGAAAAAGCAGTTAGTTTTTGCTTACCTAAAAACCAAAAATGACGTAAACTGAAGCAGCTGCACGACTTGCGTTACCTGTCAAATTTGACATTTTTAATAAAATAGGTTCAAAAATGCCATTATTTATCAAAATATCGAAAAACTTTATTTGAGAAAGTTATTTATTTAGGCATTTTTAGTCTCTGTACGAAATTTTGACAGTCTAATACAATTTTTATTTTTTGCCAGGTTCTTGAAAATTTTGATCAACCCTCGTAGATTAACTTTTATACATCGATGTAAAACCATTTGCCTTTACTTCATTTGTAATCTTAATGCAATTTTGTGTAAAATTTTTGTTTCCTATTATTTGTTTTGCTTCAAAAACTGAAATTGTTATTGATTAGTATGTAATGTGTGATGCAAAGTTTATCTAATTTCATCAGTTTTGCCAAAACCGACGTTTCTCATTTTTCTTAAGTTAGTAAACAGATGTACAAAAAGAAAATATTGGAAGCTTTCGTCAAAATTTTACTTAATTAATATTAAATTAAATTAATTATATTAAACTATATTTTTGTTGAATAAAATGTTTCCAGCGATTAATATTTATTCTTTTTAATCCAATATTAATTAAGTAAAATTTCAACGAAAGCTTCCTAATATTTTCTTTCTGTACATCTGTTTACTAACTTAAGAAAAATAAGAAACGTCGGTTTTGGCAAAACTGATGAAATTAGATAAACTTTGCATCAAACATTACATACTAATCAATAACAATTTCAGCTTTTGAAGCAAAACAAATAATAGGAAACAAAAATTTTACACAAAATTGCATTAAGATTACAAATGAAGTAAAGGCAAATGGTTTTACATCGATGTATAAAAGTTAATCTACGAGGGTTGATCAAAATTTTCAAGAACCTGGCAAAAAATAAAAATTGTATTAGACTGTCAAAATTTCGTACAGAGACTAAAAATGCCTAAATAAACAACTTTTTCGAATAAAGTTTTTCGATATTTTGGTAAATAAGGGCATTTTTGAACCTATTTTATTAAAAATGTCAAATTTGACAGGTAACGCAAGTCGTGCAGCTGCTTCAGTATAAGTCATTTTTGGTTTTTAGGTAAGCAAAAACTAACTGCCTTTTCAATTTTTACCTATACCTAATAATAAAAAAAAAATCCCATTTGATGCGGACTTTCTTGCGGACACTGTAGAAGTAGTAACTATACATTGAGAAAACCATTGTTAAAAGTTTTCAAACACTTCTCAACTCTAAAAAATGGAATATATTTTGTGCAAAGAAGTAGCTGTAAGATAAAGATGATATGGATGCCCCAGTTTCTGTTCATTTAACCTTTTGGCAAGAAATAAGCAGCGCCAGTTTTTTAGAAATAATTTATTTTAACGTTTAATCTATTCTGGTGTAAGAATGGATGTCCCGAAGGTTCATTGAGGCTCTGTTCATTTAAAAATGAAAGCATTACTCATTTACCTATATTATGAGAAAAGTTTAAATCTTATTGCTTTTTTGATAAACAGCTCAAATTTTATGAAATACTAAACGTTTAAAGGTTTTTGTCATCGGGGGCAAGCAAGTATCGACTATCTTTACAAAGAAAAATGGAGCAACTACAGTGTGACCAGTAAAGTCCGCATCATATGGGATTTTTTTTTATTAATAGCTTTATTCGAAATTTGACTTTGGCATCAAGTTCTGCTTCGATCGAGATGAAAATTAAGCAAAAAAATAGTAGTCGCGTGATTCGCATTATCTGTCAAATTTTAATTTTTTCCAAAAAATAATTCAAAAGTGGGGTTATTTCTGAAAATATCGAAAAAAGTTATTAGAAAAGGTTTTTTTAAATGCATTTTCTAGCCCACATGAAAAATTTCAGCTGCATAAGATAATTTTGATTTTTTACGCACCACTAAAATTTATTTTCCACTTAATGAACACTTTACTGATGACACTGTGATCTTTTTCGTCTTAATATTAAAGTGTATTACTTTCAGACACAAACTACGTTCTTAAAAATAGTTATTTTATGAAGTTACCTGATACAGGGTCAAAAACAAATAAACTTTGCATCACATGCGACCAAATTTAAATAGCCCAATTTTGATTTTGTAGAAAAACATACATTTAATATGGCGCTACTTTAAAGAAAATGTATCTGAAATAAAGCATTGTCAAAACTAAGAAGTTTTATGTAGGTTGCGTTGAGCCTTATTTTGCAAAAGTGGTGCAATTTACAAAATATGGATAAAAAATCAAAATTATCTTATGCAGCTAAAATTTTGCATGTGGGCTAGAAACTGCATTAAAAAAAACTTTTTCTAATAGCTTTTTTTGATACTTCCAGAAATAACCTTACTTTTGAATTACTTTTAAAAAATTAAAATTTGACAGATAATGCGAATCACGTGACTACTATTTTTTTGCTTAATTTTCATCTCGATCGAAGCAGAACTTGATGCCAAAGTCAAATTTCGAATAAAGTTATTAATAAAAAAAAATACCATATGATACGGACTTACTGGTCACACTGTATAATTAGTTATCATTTATGATACTGGGGCATCTTTTCCTCTGGAGCATTTATCCCACTTTTATCCTAAAACCTACATATTATATTATATCTAAATTTATTATAACTTTACTTGTTAGGTACTTTTGTAAAAACAAAAAAAAATACTACAAATTAGACGATAAAATCTTAAAATAAAACGATCACTAGAAAACATTAAAGCTGTTGTATAAATAAAATAAATATTTCGAGGATATCAGATCAATAGTTCCAAAATAAATCAGTTACATAACGTAAAAAGGTTAAAGGTAACAGTCAACGTTGTGTTTTTCTAAAAACCCCAACGAGGATTAAGCAAATATAGACAAATCATTTCATTTGTAAACGTACTTTTGCGTCAAGCTGACATCTATTTATAGAGGCGACATTCAATCAAATAACATGTCTATAAACACTTCCTTGTAAAATGAAAATCCGCACCAAATCAGTTACTTCACACACCTGAAGTTCATTACTATTTTCACAATAACCTAACATTTCTAATGTCAAAATTGTCATAGGTTATTTTCATATTTTCATTTACTGCCGATAGGAGGCAGACGTGGCCACGTTTCGTGGACTATATACCAGTGTCGAATTTTCCGAATAATATATAACGTTTATAAATGGTTTAAAAATTATTTAAGTAACAGGTCACAAAAAACAAAAATATCAAAAACATATTCAAATAAAAAAATAAATAATATAGGAGTTCCTCAAGGAAGTATACTGGGTCCAATATTACTTATTTTATACGTCAACGTTATGCCTTTAGTTTTAAAAATGTGTAAGTTACAAATGTTTGTTGATGACATCTTAATTTACATTAATGTTTTAAATATTTTTGATGGTCGAAATACTCTAAATTTTGAGATAAATATATTATTCAACTGGCTAAAAAAAATATTTAAAAACCTAAATGTATGGTTATGGGTAATAATTTACATTGTCAAAATATAAATGTAGTAATTAATGGTGAAAAATTGGAATTAGTAAACAGTTTTAAATATTTAGGGATAAATTATTGATTCGAAATTTTATAATTATTTTGAAAGTATCATATCGAAGATTGCCGGAAAAGTAGGTTATTTTAAAAGAATCAGTTCTAATTTAGGTTAGTTTTCTAAAAACACTGTATTTAATACTATTTTATTACCACATTATCTTTATTGTTCATCTATTTTATATTGTGCTGGTGAGGAAATATTTGATAAATTACAAATTTTACAAAATAAGGCAATGCGGATTATTTTAAATTGTGACAAATATACAAAAATACATTTTATGGTAAAAAATTTAGATTGGTCTTTAATTTAATTTTTTATTTAGTATGTATCTTTCTTTATAGATTTGCCTGATCGTTTAAAATTTTTTCGTTTTTTTTTAATTATGACCATCATAACTATTATAAAACAAGAACTAATCAAAATTTTTATGTGGATAGAGTGTCTAAAACATAAGCTTATAAGTCTATTTTTCATAAAGGTTTAATAGAATATAATAATTTGGAAAATTCTATTAAATCTCAAATATCATTAAAACTTAGCTGAATGGCAGATCTGCCAAAGCCAAAAAAAATCATTAAAACTATTTAAAAAAACTTTAAAATTACATTTATTTAAAAAACAAAACGATACGTAATATTTGATACAATTACAACAGTACGTTTACGAATGAGATGCCTGGTCTATTTTTGCATGAACGTCGTAGGTTTTTACAACTACTTTTGGTTCCTTACACTTGCATTGAATTTAAATTAAGTAAGTTATAAAACGACGCTTGTGGCTGTCATAACGAGTCCACATTTTGCAAATAATATTTCAAGAAAAAATTACTTTAAATTAGTGTTCCAAAAGTAGACTTTTTAGAAAAATTGTGATTTAAAAATATTTATACGGTAAAAATTTAGTGTATTTTAGAGAGTATTGTAAAAAAATCTGAGCGTGACATAAATATTAGTTCTTTAAACATTTCATAAAAGAAATCACGTCAAGTTTATTTAAAAATTATATATCTAAGCTCAAAATAAAGCAAATTAAGAGCAAACACTAGTGACGCCTTCGATATTTCGTGCGCTCTTTGGAGTACAATTACCCACAGTTTTATTTTAGCATACCTAACTAATCCTTCTGTTAAAGCATTCTTACCATTTAATTAAAAAGAAAATACCTGTAACATATTAAATTTCCTTTTTAATAACGACTTATTGCTTATTACCTTTAAGCTTTGATCTGTACTTCCAATTATGGAGAGAGAGCATTAAAAAATCTTTCCAACATACAGTGCATTCAACATCAAAAGAAAACATGTTTATGAAGTGTTTAAATCAGCATTTCTCGGCAATTCAGAAATAAGTTGCCCCAAAACCATTGAAATAGAGGCGAACTTATTTTTTCGACTTTGTCTCGTAAATTTGCTTTTTCCTATAATCAAATTATAACATATATATATTATTTAGCGTTTACGTCCCAAATTAGAACCTATAATAAAAATAAAACTTCATAGAACCTTTCTTAGAAACAATAAAAAAAGAAGCCGCGAAAACAGAAAGTTACCTTTGTTCCGATAACTTAAATAGACAAGAACAGGAGACTAGCGAAATATTATTTAGGTAGTTGCCGGCGGGTCGACCTTCAGTCCAAGTTCCTGCGATTGGTCAATTTGTTATGACGTAGATCGCTGGTTCCGCGAGTTTTATCAAAGAGGGTTTTTGGTTAAATTATTTTCTCAGTAAATAATTGTAAACTTTAAAAACTGTAAGTTCTTTTTCTATGCGGTAGGGTAAAAATCAAAATTTAGTAAAAAAGCCGATTGTAGAAAAATCTTCTGCATTCGTTTATTTTTATTCAAATATAGATTGATAAAAAAAATATTTAAAATTTTTTTAAAAATAGTTTTTGCATATGGGCCTAAAATTACATTCCTAAAAAACTTCCTAACTACTTGTTATGTTTTACAAATTTAATCAGTTTCCTGACACGTGTTCCGGCCCTTGCGGGCCATTGTCAAGGGAGTACGAGAAGATACTAAATTCTACGTGACATTACAAAGGTATTTATATCATATTATGGTAATTATAAGCAACATGTCATAAAATTAAAATTAGGATTAGAAGATTGAATGGTCAACTGTGGGTTTTCCTAACTTTTAAAGGTACAGATACATATTTAGTCCTAAATTAGTGTGCTATTAAGAATTAGGGAAGCGCCTGAAGGTATTTCGGTTTGATTAATAACAACATTACATTTGAATGATGATGATCATTCAAGAAACATCATTGTCTCCAACCTCCAACAATACATTTGTTTTTTAAGGCTTTTTGATAGCTATTATTTCTAGTAAATTTAGTTTTCTGCTTTTATGGTGTATGAGGGTTTAGGTTGTAAGAGATTGAGTGATTGTTTAATATGCAGCTAAACCTGTTTTTTTTTTTTTAATCGTGGCTTAAGAACGCTTAAAGAACACAAGACATTTATTTTAAAAAACAAAATAAAACAGGTTTAGCCACTGCATATTACACAATCACTCAATCTCTAACAACATAAAACCCATATAAAGTCGCCACAGTGGATCTTTTCCCGTGCGTCATCACTTTCACGTCATCAAAATCGTATGAATCAAATCAAAATTACGAGACGAAAAAAGTCAAAACTAAGTCTAAGTTCATAAAATGGACATGCCTGCCTACCGTTTGACGTATACGTACAGAATATCCCGAAAAATTATTATTTATTTTAAGTTTTGCCCGGCATTCTTTATTATCTAAAAGAAATTGACAAAAATTGTTAATACATTTAATACTATTTTTAAAGCTTAAAATCTAGAAAAGTTTGGTGTTTTATTGACTATTAAAATCGCAAAAGTCAAATTTTTGACATCCTTTCATTTAAGGGAATTTAGCCACTGCCGTAAACTTTTCAAAGAATTTTCACGGCTAGAATATTTAAAATAAATAAATTAGGTATTATAAATATCCATAAATACTTACCGCCAAGACAGATGGTGGGTATAATTAGCTCTAAAAAGAACTATTTTTAGAAAAAGGAACAGTTTTAAGGCACACAAATTTATAAAATATGAATTAGATTGGCAGATCAAAATAAGGTTGACAATGACGTTCTAAAATACAACGGTAGTCAACTAAACAAATAAAAAAAGTAATTAATTGACGTTTATAGTTTTATTCTTGTCTAGCACGTTATATTATTGGGGAATCTTGGAGACGTTCTTTTATGCTTTTATTCAAACTTGTTACTGTAATAAATAAGGATGCAGACTTATTAACCACGTTGAGTCCTGATCGTTGATTGATGACGCACGGGCAAAGATCCACTGTGGCGACTTTATGTACATACACAATAAAAGCAGAAAACTAAATTTACTAGAAACAATAGCTATCAAAAAAGCCATAAAAAACAAATGTAATGTTGTTAATAATCAAACCGAAATACCTTCAGGCGCTACTAATTTAGGACTAAATATGTATCTGTACCTTTAAAAGTTGGGAAAACCCACAGTTGACCATTCAATCTTCTAATTTTAATTTTATGACATGTTTATAATAACAATAATATGATATTAATACCTATGTAATGTCACGTAGAATTTAGTATTTTCTTGTACTCCTTTGACAATGGCCCGCAAGGGCCGAACCACGTGTCAGGAAACTGATTAAATTTGTGAAACATAACAAGTAGTTATTATTACTTTAAACGATTGCTATTATTTTATATGTAAAAAAATATAAACAGCGTATATGTTATCGGCGGAGGAGTGCCCGCATTCCTTCGGCAGCCCAAAATTAGTGACGCTAGTGATCAGTAGTCACGTGACTTATGTAAAAATCGATATTTAGGATATCCGACATTTTCGGAAAAGTTTCTCGGTACTATGCTAATAAAATTGTCTCCGAAATGTAACGAACTTTTTGCCCGTCGCTGTATATTTCAGCCCAAAAATGATACGTTTATAAAGCACGGTCACTAAATGATTTCTTTTGATGTCCTCTTCAAACCCACTTAGACATTAACAAATAAAACAAAAATAACCAAAAAATTTAAAAAACACAGTCTACTGTTTCATACAGCTGTTGTGTTTAAGGTACTAAACACAACCTTTGTAGTATCACTATAACAGTGACGTTACTGTTTATATAGTTGTGCTGTAGGTATTGAACACAACCCTAAGGTCGAATTGTAGACGGTTGGATTACTTAGTTTACTTATATCGCTGTTAAATTAGATACTGTCTTACCTGCAACCCGTATAATAATATAGTCTATTCGCTATATATTTTAAATAAAAACCTTTTTTATAGCCGCCAGACCAGGTTCGACTGAACTGGCTATAACCCAGTCATCTATAACCCGACCTAAAACAGTGTCACCATCAAAGCGACTTTACCGTTTTATACCGTTGTGCCATAAGTACTGAACACAACCCTGGTACTGTCACTGTCCAAAGTGACATCTTCCGGACTGGCTAAGTCTACTCGTACACTGCCAGAATTGTTACGTTTCCTTTGGCCCCAGTTGCTTAACGTCCATTGGTACACACCGTCTGTCGAATGACTTGTTTCGTCTACTCTAGTTGGGGGACTGTCTAAGGTACCGGAACTGGAGCTTATGGTGCCACAAGAGTCGTCGCCACTTCGGAAGCGACCTATACCTATAAATTGAGTCATGAACGGGATATTCGTTTATTGGGTAACTAGCCGTAGATTTTAAATAGAATCAATTGAAAAATGTTATGAAAAGTAGAAACTATAAAAAAAAAATGGAAGTTAATCCAATTTAATTCATTAATAAAATCAATTTAAAAAATAGTATAAATAATTTATTTTAGTAAATATCTCTACTTAATTGTTTTTTAAAAGTTGCAAATTTTTTTATTTTTCTGATATTTTTTGGAAGATTAGGTATTATATTTTATTATTTCGTCTTATAAAAGCGATTTTTTCCAAAATTACTTTTTACTGGTACCTACCTATAGTTTAATAATTTATACAACGTCTGGTGTTACGTTTATGTAATGTCTTATTCTCCTGAAGTGTTATGTTTGATTTTTTTCTTTTAAAATAATAGAGTGAATTAGAATACAAATTTTTAATTTATAAATGTTTTGAAGGTGTAAATACCCTTTTGGTCTATATTCTAAATGTGGTAATTTGTGTATACATTTAATAATTTTATTTTGCAATCTTTGTAATGGTTTTAAGTTTGATAAACAAGAAGATCCCCATGCAGAAACTGAGTATTTTAATTTTGAATATATTAATGAAAAATATATATTTTTTAAGTATTTCAAAGGAATGATATATATCTAGCTCTGTACAAAACAGATACCAAAGAAGATATCGAATTAATAATATACTGGATATGGCATTTCCAATTTAAATTTTCGTCTAAAACTAATCCTAAAAATTTGGTCGTTTTTAAATATTGCATATTTTCATTATTAAATGTAGAGGGGTTAATGATGGAATTTATTTTATTTTTAGTTAGGTATAAACATAAAAGAAGATTTTGTAAAATTTAACGTAAGTTTATTTGATAGAAGCCAAAAAAAAAGTATTTTTAAATCATCATAAATATCAAAATACATTTCTGCAAGAGTTTCAGCAAAATAAATAATTGTTGTATCATCTGCAAATAGCTTTATATTGCCCTTTGTTCAATTTGGAAACGGAATTAATGTAAATTAAGAATAATAACGGACCTAATTTGAAAATATAAATTTAGTACAAGCTGATGTGTTACAACGACAGTTTATACACTAGACATGGGAAAACACTTTTTAATTTTAAAGGATCTTACCACTGTCATCTGGGGACGTATGATGCTCCTCGATACACCTGAGCAAACTTTGACATATATCAGATTCCAGCGATATAGGATCATCAGAGTCCCTATTGTAGATTGTTACGGCTATTTGAGCGGGATGTGGTACGGGCAACGGAATTACCATTTTATCTGGAGAATAAGGCCTGTATTGCCGTTTCCACGGCATCCATAGTGTCGTTCTTGTACCTCGGAATGAACCGAGAGGTGTGGTACATTCCCTAAAAGGTCAAATAATAATATTACGAGAAAAATTGTAAATATGAAAAAAACAAACTAAATACCGGTATTATTACCATGCATAAAGCAGTAGGTACTAGGTTGCAGGGAAGTATTTTTTACTAGATTTTGCTTTCTATCCTATCGCATAGATAGAGGAAGAAAAAATAAACTTTTTTAGTTTTAACTTTTAAAATATTTACCAAGAAAATAATTAAACAAAAAACGCTCTCTAATAAATACTCGCGAAATCAGCTATCTACGTCACAAACAAATCGACCAATCCCAGGAATTCGGCTGAAGGTCGCCCTCCGGCATCTACCTAAATAAATACATAGTCTGCCTCCTGTCCTTTTCTATCTAACTTTGAAAGAAAGATATCAGTATAATCCGTCGCACTACTGACAAATAAAAATAAACTAACAGTAAAAACCTCCTCAATTGGTATATCGGCTGTTTCCCAAAAGACGTTCACCCCTATAACTTTTCTATATTTATAGATATTAAAATGAAATTTTAAGATTATGCATAAGACATGAGTCTGCATTTATGGGCATATTTTTCAATTTGTTAGCATTTTCGGTTTGACCGGAAGTGACCTTGACTTAGATATTTCAGATGGGACATCTTGTATATTTTTATTTATTTGGGTTCAGCATAACATTATGAGTGAAATGACACCTCACTTGTCATTTTTTGACGAGTTATAACATTTTTATGTTTATTTTCAACCTAGAGTGCTACAAATTAATTAAATCTGTTAATTTATAGTCAAGTAGTATATGAAAATTAAAATTATGTCATAATAATAATTGACTTTCTAAGTTTCACAAGCGTTTAAAAAATGAAATTTTGTTTTCTAGACGTTTACTCCATTTTTCCAAATGTAACGATTGTAGTTCACTAGGATATTTAAAACGAGCATTTTTTCCAACAATTTGATTCCATACACTCATATTATGCTATTTTAAAATTGACCCGAAAAAATTTGCCTTAAATACCAATCGAAAATTTAAAACCATATTACTTTTCAAAACCGCCTTTATATTTCTTTAGAAAATATGCATAATGCAATAATGCATAACGCTTTTAAATTTGCGATTGGGATCTAAGGCAAATTTTTTTGTGCCAATTTTAAAATAGCATAGAATTGTATGGTATCAAATTGTTGGAAAAAAAATGCTCGTCTTAAATATCCCAGTGAACTAACATCGTTCCATTTGGAAAAACGGAGTAAACGTCAAGAAAACAAAATTTTCTTTTTTAAACGCTTGTGAAACTTAGAAAGTGAATTATTATTATGACATAATTTTAATTTTCATATACTACTTGACTATAAATTAACAGAGATCGCGCTGAAGGCGCCAAAAAAAAAGCGCTGTAGGCGAAAATTTTTTGGGTGCCACGCACTTTTTTCAATCATGGTGCTTGGTTTTCAAGTGGGAAAAATAAAATACACAACACAAAATCCTCAAGAAAAGCACAAACAAACCCGGTGATAATTGAGGTGCTTGGGTCTCGTGCCTCAGGGGGGGGGGGAGGGCAATTGCCCCAGTTGCCCCCCCCCTAGCTACGTGCCTGCCGGTATAGATCAACAAATAATGTCGCCACTGTATTTCAATCCGTATGATATATAGAGAAATAAAAATTTAAAGAAAAGTAATAAAATATAGTTGCAATTGTAATCCTTACGTTTTCTTTTCGGCTTTCTTTCCAGTGGCGGACTGTTTCACCCTGGGGTTAAATGCAGAGACTTCCAAATAAGGCGAATGCACCTGAATGTTGCCTCTCGGCGTATAGACATTTCCTAAAAGATCTGGTCCACCAGCCCCTAAAACGAAGCTAGATTATATTGAGAACTATTTGTTTGATCTACTTTCTTACTAGATTGATTTAAACATTGCCAATAAACGATAAAAATATTTCCATTATATTTTCTTACTTACTTATTATCAAATTAAATAATTTACCGTTTCTAGACAATATTTACCTCAGATTGAACATTTCTATGGAGATAGGTAAGATCGAGAGAGAAAACGTCCATTTTTGAACTGTTTATTTTGAAACATTTTACAAACTAGTGTCGATACCTTTTCCATACGCGGAAATGAATATTTTTCGAAACATTACCAAGTTTATATCAATGGCCTCAAGCCGCTTTGAAATTAAAGCGGCTTAGATTTCAAGGTTAGGCTCACACGTTTATTTCAGCGACTTCAATTTGGATTGAAATTTGGCTTCAAGCTCAATTTTATAACAACAACAATACGCATGCGCTGATTTTGACGCTAACTTCAGTTTAAATAAAATACCGTGGCAGTTAATAACCTCACTTTCTGGTTTTTCTTTTTTTATTTGGCTTAAAGCAAAAACTTGCCATGAATCAAAAAGTAAAAAGAAATGTATCGTCAAATGAAAAAGCGAAAGTGTTTTTACATGCAAACTAACCTTTAAATTGTAAGCCAACGGGCCCAGATGTCAAAATTATATCGTGTTTTAAAACCACTTGAATAAAGTCAACCCCAATTATTTTTAGGCTTGACTTGAATACTTTAAGTCGGATTGAAGTTCGTTTATATGTTTTCTCGAGTCGCTTATACAAGCCACTTTGACTCAATACAGCTTGAAGTCATCGATATAAACTTGGTACATGTTCGATTTAAGTGAATGAGAATAGTAATTTACGTTTTACAAGACCGGAAAGTAGTGTTTTTTAGGTCAAGCCAAGCATTTCTAGCCGTAGGCGTAAAACGAAAGCGTATATTTTCTGGACAATTTTTCGTCCAGAAAATGACGTTTTGTCGATCAAGACCGTAAAATGGACGCGAGGGACCGGCAAAAGATTTTTCCGGTCCCTGTTTTTTTCATTTTTCCAATCGCTCTCTGATAATAGTGATAATACAAACTACCTCGATTTCGTTACTGTGATAACATTATGATGTATTGTTGAGTGACAGCTCGTTGATTTTTAATTTGTGGTTTGTGTCAAACTTGTTTCGCGAGTGGTAAATTTAAAAATATGAATTCAGATTTTGAATTATCCGACAAGGAACCTGAGATTTCAGAAGATATTTTGGAAGCAGCAAGGAAAGCGACTTAGATATATTGCCAGTAAAATCAAAAGCCCGTAACGAAAAGTCATACGACGCGTTTAAAAATAATATAAAATAAAGAATTAAAGGTATATCGAAGTGTCGGTCTTAAAAAATATTGTAGGTCACGCAACCGAAAATTAGTGTTTTGCAGGTCTCTCCAAGCTTCAAGGACGAGACACAATTCTACTATTGTGTCTCGACTCCATCTTAAACCACAATAATATATCGCTTTGTAGAGGCAATTTTGACAAATTTTTAAAATTTTACTTTTACTTTGTAAATTGATAATTATTTTGAAGAAATAGTCTATACTTAAAGTGGAGTTGCAAATATGAAAAGGAAAGAAAAACACAAAGTCTTCCTCCACAAACTTTAATAGAATAAAATACACTTTGTTTAAAGGTCTCTACATGTTTCGAACGAAGAAACGTTCATCATCAGGAGACAGAAAAATATATTGCTGATGTTTTTAGCAAAAGGGAAAATGATAAGTGGTAGGCATAAAACCTTAATGGAGCTTTTATGGTGTCAAAAATTCGATTATTAAAATTACATTATGTGAAGGAATTAGAAATAAAGATAAGTTAAAACATACATAGTATGTGGAAAATTCAGTTGAAATCGTCTAGGTCTAGAACAACCAAACAAAAAAAAACACTTCTAAAAAGAAGATGTCAAAAAGGTTTACTTAATAAAACATGTCTCGAAGACACAGTGTAAAAAATGGGAAGTTATTTCATGTATAGAAATTAGGTATTTTAGGCATCATGTTATAAAATAAAATATTTTTCGGAAAAGTGGTTTGGGGAACTGAATTTTACTGAATCGTGCAGTGCCTCCCCCGCTATCTTTTTACTAAGCGGACCCACAATCACAGCGTAAGTAGCTTTACCTATTTCCGAAGAAACATTTACTAAAAATACGACTATATCTATAAAGCTACAGAAAAGGCTTTACCTAGTTGAGCGCATTGTACCATTTCAGTATACCTCATCAAATCGGCCTGTGGATGAGGATCTAACTTAAAAGTGGTATCTGTATGATCCAAAGGCGTTAGAAAATCCAAACTAAAAAGCTCAGAATAGAGCAACCCCGCTAAACCGGCCCAATCGCCCGAACTTAAAGCCTTGTTATCCCAAAATTCATCTTCGGAACAACCTAACTTCGGGAAAATGTGATTCGGGTAAAACTTTTCCAGCATCATTGCTCCTTGCTGGATGGCGATCTTTAACTCCAAAGTTGTAAGTTTAATTTTACTTTTGACCGTTACGCTGAGCCCCGTTTGCAAATCCCTTCGTCTCCTTTCAAGTTTTTCATGGAGCACAGTCAAAAGATCTTGAGCCTCTTTCTCTAAATTCTTATAGGGACCGTTCTTAGCCAATTGAGCGGAAAAACTGCCAAAACAAGCCTCTACGAAATGACTGAAGTCCTTCTGAGGTTGCACAATGGTGCTTTCGACGACTGTTTGATAAGCCGAAAGCTCATCCCATTCCATCTTAGCCTCAAAAGCGGCTAGAGATTGTTCAGGGCTTATTTGGAAGTAGTAATCAGACGCTAGTCCCGGCCCAGCGATTCTCTTGACCACAAAACTATCGCTAGCAGGAACTCTACCTCTCTTCTTTATAATCAGGTGGAATAGAGTGGTGTCCCATAATAATCTAAACCAATATCTAGCGATCCCTCCAGTTAAAATAATTAACGCGACTAGCGGACATACTATGGATACAATAAAAATGGCAGCTATCGGTTGTAAGCATCCTTGAAGTGCTATGTTCCACAGTAAGGCTTCGAAAAGAACAAAATACCGATTTCTTTGAGGCTCTGGACTGTCCAAGTCATAAACAAGACCATTGGTTATTTGAACTACTAAGGTTAGAAACGGCATCCATATAACAGATGTTACAGCAGTAAACAGGCTCACAAAAATAACAGACAGAGCTGCGACGGGAAAAATAACCACCAATCCGATAGTACCAAAAAGTCCTTTGAAAAAATAATTCCATATTCTGTTCAGATGCCTGGTGAACCCTTTTCCTATGAATCCAGTATCGGGTTTGGTTTCGAAATGTGTTCGGGATTTGGAAATATGTCGCCATAGACTTAGCAACCGGGAGATTAAAGTTGACGTTAGACTGGACTTTCTGGGGAAGAGGGTGCCGTTAACTTGGGAAAGTTCTAAATCCGGCATGAACGGTTCTAAAAGAAAGAGGGCTCTAAGACCTATGGGACTGCACCAGGGTAGAACAATTCCGAAGAAAAACATGGCGTTCCATGTCCAGCACCAAGTTCTATGGAAGTAATTGAAAACTCGCCATAGGGGCCATCGTGTTGTAGTTGTCCTTACTATTTCCTTTTCCACAAGAAAAACCTGAAAAAAATTAAGCCAAATTATGAATTTATAATTTTTTTTTCGGATTTTTGCGTAAAACTTTGTAAACGCATAAACACCTTTTTCAAATAACTTTTTTTTATATCTCGTCATTTAATACCAATTTCCAAGACAAAATATATCTTTTACAATTTTCTCGACAAACGAGTAGTCACGTGACAAATTTAAGGTCAAAATGAATGTTTAGGTTAAAGGTTATGAAGAGATAATAAATTTTTCAATACTCCGTCTATACATTTTTTTCCCATATGTGGCCAACTTTATGCCGATCACTGTAGATCAGGACCATAAACAGAACCTTAAGGCACTCCATAGCCAATTTTTTATCCTTTTTGTCAGACGAATCGGAATTAAACCAGTTTAAAGATATACCATTAAGGCCATATACATGGAATGTTTTTTTTTTCAAATGTAACACTACTCTTTTTTTTACTGAATTCGATTCCTCCCATCAACATTACCATTTCCTGATAGTATCAAAATTTTATCTCGAATAGTTCTATGGGAAAAAAAGTTAATTACCTAGTTACAACTCTAACTCTAAAAAAATCCAATCTATTTTCATTTAAAAACGTTTCAAATAATGTGAAAAGGAAGGTTGGTAGACATAATGTACCTATAATAGTATCGATAACGATAATAACAAACAACTACTAACAATAACATAGCTAGTAAAAATTACTTACATATTATCGGTTTCATAATCAAATTAATGTAGTGTACTAATTGTCAATTTTTAATTCAACTTTTTAAGTTATCCACCTGTACCAAAATTTGGTAGTTTTGAAGAAAATTAGCCGTTCCGGCTATTTCAACTAACCCTGTATACCTCAAGTTACGGTAATAATATTGCAAATAAATTATGGCAACATTTCACAAGCATAAAAAGTATAATTAAAATTACCGGTTGACTAGGGTCAGATCTAGGGGTAGTGATGCTAGTGGCGTGCTTGCTAAGTACCGTTGGTACGACCTCAGATTGTCCTTGGAAATTTCTTCGGATGATCCAATTTGTAGGAAGCCATATCTGGGTGGGCCAGAGGAAGCTGCGTGTGGGCGTCTTAACTTTCTTTAGTTCGCGCAGTAGTGCAGGTTCTCGCTAAAAAATATAACACTAAACACTGCTGGCGTATCGCGTACCTAACCTCAAGCCAAATATTAGTTGGTACCATTTAACAATTTTTTAAAAGTATGGGTAAGTGTAAAACCATATTTTTAAGCCCAATTTATTGATCAAGCGTTTGAAAAAGTTTTTGGTACCAGTCATTGTTTATAGCACTAACACAATACACAAAAATTAGAAATCCGAAATATTAAACACCCAGAATAACAGAGTTCCCTTTAGTTGCTTTTAAATAGCAAAGCCAACGGCTAAGTTGAGAGTTACTTTTAAAAATTTAACTCGGCTCGGCAAAGATTTGTTCCTACTCCCTTGCCGCGATTAAGTATGCCAAAATTTCTCATTAGTGATGTAAAAAAAGTTTTTTTTTTTAAATTTGTAAAAAAACGTTTTTTTTTCCTGAAAAAAAAAACAAAACATTTTTCACTCCTTGTAAAACTATTATTTTCCATGTTTTTTAAACAACAAACTAATTTACTTTGGCAGAAGCTGTCGGTATGTCAATTTTCTTCAAGGCATGATTTTGTTTTATCAGTTTTGCTGGTCACAGGCTACTTGATGCATTTAAATCTAAATTTATTCTCAAAAGATGCTTCATTTTAGGAAAGTTCTAAGTTAACTTTTTAAAGTTTTTTAATGGCAGCTTTTCTAAAACCTAATAGTGTATGGTATCAAAATAATCGTAATAAAATCCTCTTTTTTCGAACAAACCCGAACAAACCCGACGAGCCACCATGTTGCCATTTAAAAAAAATCAGTTATACAACTTTAAAGATTAAATTTTACATAGCACATAGCATTGGACCAAAAATAGTAAAATTGTATTTTTCACAAGATTAAAGAACTGAAACAAGTGATTTTAAGGTATTCATAGCCCTCTAGATAAAACAATAAATTTGGAAAAAAAATATTTTCTTGGTGACAAAAAGTGACAAGTGACACATCGTTGTATTTAGAATGTCATATGGAGTCAAAAAAAGTAAAAATATACCAGGTGTCCCATTTAAAAATCGAAAGTTTATGTCACTTCCGGTTAAACCGGAAGTTCCATAATGCTGAGTCACCTGTCAAAAAATTCAGTTTTATGTCGTATACAAAACCCCCGAATTTTATTTAATTATCTTGAAAAACAAAAAAGTTAGAGGGGCGAGCCACCTTCCGCGGACACCTGGTATATATTATTTAAAAAAAAAATAGGTATATGGCTATGGTTTTGTTGTGAACTAAAACTATGCCAAATTTTGGCACTCTACGTTAAACTAACAGAACCCTTACCTCTCTCATAAAAGCCAAGTCTCTATTCAGAAAATAAACGGTCTGATAGAGCCTCTGCGAGTTGCAGAACGCCAGACCTTCTTCGTGGGCGCTCCACTGATTTTCCTGGCTAAATTTTTGTTCGGAGCGTCTTAGCTTCGATCTAAGCCATTGGTCTATTCTAGATAAAATTGGATGGACGTTTCTCAGCCTATTTTTATATTCTTCCTGAGTTTTGTGCAGCCGGCGTTGAACACTTTCGACCTGCGTTTTAGACAAATACAACTATGATTTAAAAAATATATTTCCAATAAATTATTTTTCAAAAATGTAATTTCGGTCAATGCTTTTAATATACCTTGGAAACTTATACAAAATAACCAAGATTAAAAAAAAATTTCATTGCCAAGTAAAATTTTGCGCGCGTTCGCTTTCCAATAATTATTCTCTGTACAGGGTGTCCAGTTTTCGTGTGCATTCATATACCAGCTTTCTTATTATAAAAGATAGAAAGATGGGGTTTGCGGCTTACTGTTCTATTTTTTTATGAAACTTTCATTGCCGTAAACGAAATTTTCATAGCCCTCTCAGTTTCTGACATACAGGGCCATTTTCAAATTTTGTCATTTTTGATGCTCCCCTGTATCTCGATTATTTGATAACTTATCAATAAGGTAAAAATGGATTGTTATATAGTTTTTTATGTTGAATTCAGTGGCGTAGTTAGTTTTTTTTCTAAAAAGTTTTGTTTATGAGTTATGACCCAAACTTATATTTTTTTTAATGGGACACCCTATATATTATTTATTTTTCTTGTTCCTCTTTTTAAGAACTTTTCAAAAATATATAATAGTCCATATTTTTTTCTTTTCAAAAGGGACAATTTTAACTTTTTTTGTAAAATTAATAATTTTTCATCTAGAATCCAGAAGGCCATGATCAATCATGGATAAACATGACAGAAAACAAAGTTTTGTAAATGCGCCATTACGGATTATTGTCAAATAATAATGGTATTTGTTTGATTTTGTTAGTTTATTTGAAATTTTATTGAAAAGTTCGTGGCAATTTATTTTAATTTTCACAGGCACGAACCACTTCTTTGTTTTTAATATAATTGCTTAATTGTTGGTTTAAAGTTATTTTTAATAAAAATAATGTTGTTAATTTTTTTTTATTTGCGGGCATATTCGAAAAATGATTAATTGTACAAAAAAAGTTAAAATTGTCCCTTTTTAAAAGAAAAAATATAGACTATTATATTTTTGAAAAGCTCTTAAAAAGAGGAACAAGAAAAATAACTAATATATAGGGTGTCCCATTAAAAAAAATATAAGTTTGGGTCATTACTTATAAACAAAACTTTTTAGAAAAAAACTAACTACGCCACTGAATTCAACATAAGAAACTATATAGCAATCCATTTTTACCTTATTGATAAGTTATCAAATAATCGAGATACAGGGGAGCGTCAAAAATGACAAAATTTAAAAATGGCCCTGTATGTCAGAAACTGAGAGGGCTATGAAAAATTCGTTTGCGGCAATGAAAGTTTCATAAAATAATGGAACAATAAGCCGCAAACCCCATCTTTCTATCTTTTATAATAAGGGAGCTGGTATATGAAAACACACGAAAACTGGACACCCTGTACAGCGCGACGGAGCGCAAGTGACTACTACATGAACACGGGTGTGCGTTTATCCACAACCACCAAGCCTACAGTACTAAGGCAAGGGAAATATGGGATTTTTTTTTATTTATTCGAAATTTGACTTTGGCATCAAGTTCTGCTTCGATCGAGATGAAAATTAAGCAAAAAAATAGTAGTCACGTGATTCGCATTATCTGTCAAATTTTAATTTTTTCCAAAAAATAATTCAACAGTGGGGTTAGTTCTGAAAATATCGAAAAAAGTTATTAGAAAAAGTTTTTTTAATGCAGTGTCTAGCCCACATGCAGAATATCAGCTGCATAAGATAATTTTGATTTTTTACCCAGCACTAAAATTTATTTTCCGCATAATGAACACTTTACTGATGACACTGTGTTCTTTTTTGTCTTAATATTAAGGTGTAATACTTTCAGAGACAAACTACGTTTTCAAAAATACTTATTTTATGAAGTTGCCTTATACAGGGTCAAAAACAAATAAACTTTGCATCACATGCGACCAAATTTTAATAGCCCACTTTTGCCCATTTAATATGGCGCTACTTTAAAGAAAATGTACCTGGAATAAAGCATTGTTTTTTTTTTAATTTAATTTATTTATTTTACGTTGGCCTTTTTCCGCAACGAGGCCAATCACCGACGCCAGGGAATTTGTCACACACTATCTGGTAATTTTGCCGAATCCCTCTTTGTCGAGGGTAGGGTTCTTTAACGTGCCAACATCCATGACACGGGGCCCACAGTTTAACGTCTCTTCCGAAAGACGGCGCCACCTCTTAAACCAAATTCCAAATTTAACATCGACGTTGCCGGCATCGGGAATGGAACCCGGGCCTACGATCTGTGAGGCTGCAGCGCTGACCACCAGACCACAACGTCGACGATAAAGCATTGTCAAAACTAAGAAGTTTTATGTAGGTTGCGTTGATATTTTGCAAAAGTGGTGCAATTTACAAAATATGGGTAAAAAATCAAAATTATCTTATGCAGCTGAAATTTTGCATGTGGGCTAGAAACTGCATTTAAAAACTTTTTTCGATATTTTCAGATATAACCCCACTTTTAAATGATTTAAAAAAAAAATTAAAATTTGACAGATAACGCGAATCACGTGACTACTATTTTTTTGCTTAATTTTTATCTCGATCGAAGCAGCACTTGATGCCAAAGTCAAATTTCGAATAAGGTTATTAATTAAAAAAAAATCTCATATGATGCGGACTTTACTGGTCACCAGTGGCGGCTCGTGCTCTATTTGTGCGGGTAGGCGATGGGTACGATAGAGGCAGAAAGCCACGCCCAAATTTGCTCAATAATTTATTGTTAATATTATTACTTTATCACTTATAAAAGAGAAAAAATTAATTATTAATATAATTTTTTTGAACCATTTATTATTATTATTGAAATAATGAATAATTAAAAAAAAAACCCAAAAGCCACCTTAAAACTTTTAAAATGTACGTATAATTTTTCTATTATCTATAATCGTAATCGCCTAAATACGTAAGGTTCGACCGCGACTGAAATAACCTCGAAGTCCTACAACCTACAACCAAACGGAACTACCTGATATAGTACCTAACTTTTCCTATGATTATCATAATATCTTACTTTGTCTTAGAAAAATCCTAAACTTTCTTCAAATTTCACAAAAATGTCAAATTTCACTGGCAGCCACAACACAAACCAACAATCACTAATCACTGCAGTGCATTTTCCCGCCCGTCGGCGTCGCTTCGAATAGTTTACTTACGTAGGTCACTATTGTACAAGAAGAAAATAAATGTACGCATTATTTCTATCAACTTGTAATATATGTACTACCATTGTACTTACTTACTTAATTACTTAATAATACGAACTTTTTCTACTTAAAATCCAAAAAATACACCTTTTAATCCCTTGGTACCTAATAAAATACTAAATATTTTATAAAAAGAGGTCGTTCTGCATAAAATCATAAATCTATTTTGCGTACAATTATGGCGAATGAAACAACTCTCGTTAATGCGTCAGCTAGTTTGACGATGCCTGCCTGGCCGGCTTTCTGCTTGGATCGATTTCTATTGATGAACCGAGTCACGTGCTCCGATGGGTTACGGAAGGCGCCGATTCCATTGCCTTGCCAGGAAGATGGCTCGCGTCTCGTTTCCACGTGGTTTTTCACCATTCATAACGTAAAACAGCTGTAGCGTGCCGTATACAACATAAAAGGCGCTAAATTTATCGCCTGCCATAGTGGACTTCTCATTGCAACCGAGCTTGGTAGCCAATCCCTGGCGGTGCAGTACAAATTATGGAATATATATTAGCTTTAAGGACTAGTACATTGATGAAATCAAACTATTAGAAGCACATATTGACATATTTTCAAAAGTATTACTTAAATATGTTATGAACAGGAAGGTAGCATAAGGTTGGAGTGAATTTTAAGGGTAGGCAGCGCCTACCTTGCCTACCCCGACGGGCCGCCACTGCTGGTCACACTGTATAAGGACCTGATTAGCGTAAATAAAAGTTAAAATCAGAAATACAGCCAACCGGCTACAGGGTCAATTCCCTTTTCATTATTATTTCATGACACTTACCGCTCTGTGCATTAGAACTACACTTTGGGCCTGTTGTACTAATAATTGAGCAATTCCATCACCTAACCCGTTAATATCCGGGTGCGACAATATACTGTTATACACCCTCTGAAGGTACTCCTTCATTACAGCATCATTCACCTCCCTCTCAATATCTTCATCTGGCATTTTTTGCGCCCTCAATTCGGCAATCAGTCTTTCTCTAAAGTGCAGAAACCAACCCCTGGTCTCTCTTTCGAGGATTGTTATTAGCACGGGCAGCGCTTTGCGCATGAGGCTTCGGTCCCACAGGCGCAGGTCCAGTTCGGAGCCGGAGGGAGTGAGAAACCTGTAAGGCAGAGCGACGGGCGGTTGACTACATTCTCTTGCGACTTCGAATTTCTCAGTTGCCGCTCTCCGAAGCTGCTTTTTTATGTAGGCACATAGAATTTCTAAAGCGTCTTCATTTTCAGCCTGAAAATTAAAATAATTAGTGTTTACTACTAATTGCTCGACGCCAACGTTTGATAAATACTTTAGGTAAGGCAATTGAGGATGGGTATAAAAGTACCGAGCGAGCAAAAATTATTTGCATCAAAAAGGGCCTTGCATCTAAGGACGTAATTCTTAGTCGTAGAGCTTAATACCTGTTGGTGTCTGGTTAGCTGTTTCCCGAAGAAGAATTGTTGGTCCTATTTTTTCCATGACACAGTTACAGCACAGCGGTATAGAGACAATATTTTGAATCCATTTGTGGAGCAATTACTTGACGACGAACTACGTCTTGGATATTTTCAACAGGACGGAGCAACCGCCCATATAGCCGCCGAAACTATTAACTAACGCAATTTTTCGACGAGATATTGATCAGTTTTCAATCAGACATTGAATTCCCACCTAGATCACCTTGTTTGACGGTTATGGATTACTTCGTTTTTCCTCATTTAAAGAACACTATTTTTAAAACACCAGTTGCAAATTTAGAACAATTACAAGAAAGGATTATCCAAGAATGTGGTAACATTTCTCCAGAGATGCTGGTCAACACTTTCGAAAATATGAAGAGACGTGTGAATTTATGCTTGCAATTGTGGCCAATTTCAGCAATTTATGTAGTTATTTTTCTTTTTCTTTCTGTATATTCTTACTTTGTTAATTTTGTAAACAACAAAAATACATTTGTATTTGTCTACTTATTTTATTACTTATTAGTTTGGCATATCATGTCATAATATGATTTTGACAAAATTTTAACCTAGATTTGGTTCAAATTCAAATTTATTAATAAAGTAATTACAAGATTTTTACAATACTTATAATGAAGGACTCCAAAAGCTGAGAATTAGCTTGCCTGAAGTCCGCACACTAATTATTTACAAAATTAATCAATTAAACCTAATCAAATACGCCAAAACAATGGTGAGAGAAATAGAAAAGGAACCACATACCTATATCTAAGTAAAAATATTAAATTCATTAATTATCAGCTCGTAGTTAGTCTCAATCCATTGAGACACCCTTGACATGAATCTGCTTACATTTATAATTAATCTAATATTAATTGGTAACATGTTGTATAATTTAGGTCCTATGAACTTAATGTGCCTTTGCGCTGCTGTAAAAAACATACGAGGAACAACAGTGCACTGATTGAAAGCTCTTCGCGTGTCAACGCCATGGGGTAGAGATTGTCGGTATTTCACAGATTTCTTCATGTATTTAACAACACTTATCATATATAATCTTCGTACGGAAAGCAGACCTGCCTCTTCAAATAGAAGATCTGATGGGTACCTTCTATTTTTTTTCATAAGAATTTTTATTATAAACTTTTCAGTTACATTTAGAGGATGAAGGCAACTACCACACGCAGCACCCCACACCGTTAAACCATACAAAATAATAGATTCTATGAGAGCCTGATACACTACTTTTAACAGTCTACAAGATAGACTAGATCTTAGTTGGTAGAACTTATGAATTTTTTGCGTGACATAGAGTATGTGAACATCGTATTTTAGGTGTTTATCAATGTATACACCGAGGTATTTTAATTAAGATATATCGTCCCAATATCATTGTGATCTAAACCAAGCCCTACGTTTTTTAATCCAAGCCCTCTTTGATGCAAATAATTTATGCTCGCACGGTATCTACTCAAGCTTTTAATGGAACACTCACCCTGCAAACTAACTCCGCCACAAGATACTTGCTGCGCTCCTCCCTGATCTTAGTATCCAAATTATGCGCCTGCAAACTCGGAATTCCAACCAGAATATCTAAAATGCGCAGGAGACCGGCCAACAGCCCTTTGACCGCCTGCGTAATACTGAAAAAGTGCGAAAACAACCTGCCTTTTGCCGTGACAAAGATAAAACGCAAAGCCAAAGCTAGATCGTTCAGAAGCGAGTTCCTGCTGTTTTCCGTGCCTTTTTGCAAGAGCTGAGACAGCTTCCATCGGTGCTGCTGTCCGGGGAAGTTAAGAGATTCCACCTCGAATTCGCTGAAACATTGTTAGCGTTAGGTGGGTGGGGGTGGGGAAGTGGTTATTCGGCAACAAGAAAAACAGTAATAAAACTTGCACATATTTCACACAAAACTGCTACTTAGTTGGCAAAGATGGCATTCAAAGCAAAATCAAATTAAAACAAATGCTAACCAATTTTTGTACTGTAATGTTTTTAAGAACGCTTGTCGAAGCGGTGAATAATGATAAAGGCCAAGATATTTTATTAATAAAAAAGGCCCATTAGTAGGTACTAACAGGAAGGACATCAATAATTTGTGCCATAGGAACTTAACTTAAAATATTCCTGTGGACCGCATATTTATTTTCTGCCAACGTGATGCTTGCTTCAGCTAAGTTAATGCTTGACGTTGTAAAGCGTTGGCAAATTATGAACAGAAAAACTAGCCATTGGCACTTTATGTGGTGGTGCATTAATAATTAGGTCCGATAGATATTTTTTTAAGACAATGTTATTTTAAGAGCTTGACATACCTACCAACTAGTACTTGTTTATTAAAAAAATCAGGTGCCCTCAAGTTTGCCCTCCATTGTAATTATATAACTTATTATATATTATAACTTTTTTATTTTTACTCCCATTTAAGTGATTTTTAGAGAGCTATAGATACATTTATTAGTTTTAATATGCTTATACAAATTTTAAGAGAAATTTATTTTTTGACATATTATACAAGGATAATCGAAAAGTTGTTTTTTTGCCTAGTGCCAAAGCACCCTGTGGAATAATTAAGAAGCAAATTTATGTCAAAATGATAATTATGTGAATATTCTTTACATTTTGGTTTTTGGTTTATGTCAATACGTGCATTTGTTCTCACCCAAATGCAAAATGTTCTTGATGATGACAATGATTTAGGAAACGCAAAACTAAAGCTATTGATTATCGATTTCTTGTACTTAAAATTCTACGGAATCGTCGTTTGACGTCAGTACAGGCAAAAAACCAACTTCAAGAGGTTCGTATTAAAAATGTCAGTTCTTGGACAGTTCGACGAGATTACACGAAGGTAATTTAAACTCACGCGGACCAGCAACTGGACCTAAATTACTACCGCGTCATAAGAGTCAAGAATGGAGGAATATTACCCAGGATGATATTTGCGGGCTAATTGATGGCACGAACCGACGTGTACACTGTACAGGCAGTAGAAAGGGCTAGAGGAGGCAATCGAAATAATAGAGATGTGCTTAAGTGAAAAAGTTGTTGTTGATACTTGTTAAGTTTGTTTTGCGAAAATGTTATTTTTTAAATCTTAGATATACGCACCTTTTTCCATAAATTTATTTGTTTATTAAATCTTGATTATTACACTAACATTTGTTTTCTTGCATTTTAATAGTCTATCTTATTTTGAATGCAATGACAATGAGAAAATTATGGAAAAATTTAAATTATCGACACCATCAAGATCATTTTGCATTTGGGTGAGAACAAATGCACGTATTAACATGAACCAAAAACCAAAATGCAAAGAATATTTGCGGCCCAATGAAAATTGATATTTTGATGTAATCTTGCTTCCTAATTATTCCATAAGGTGTTTTGACACTAAACAAAAAAAAATGTCGATTATCCTTGTATAATATGTCAAAAAAACAATTTCTCTTAAAATGTGTATAAGCATATTAAAACTAATAAATGTATCTAGAGCTCTCTAAAAAATCACTTAAATCGTAAAAATAAAAAAGTTATAAAGTTTAATAAAAATTTTTATAATGGCCGTTTTTTTTTCACGGGAGTGTATATAATTTTCCTATGCTAGACCGGAACGCATAGGCTTGAGCCGAAGGTTGTATTACGCTTGCAGAAAAGGAATATGCTGGCGGGCCACTATCAACTTATTGTAATATTTGTTGGGTACTTTTATGTAAGAATTTAGTTCGGTTATCGAATTGTCCCCATTCGTTTCATCATCGAAATCACGAAATGATCCGTAAAAAATTTTGAAAAAAAAATTAATGACAGTACAAGTTTTATTTTTTCAAAAGTCGTTCTACGAACCACTCTAACATCCATTACCGGGTGGTACATCGACAACTGAAAGTTACATAGGATTTCCTATCTTAAGGTGATGTCATATACAGGGTACCCGAAATTGATGCTGACAGTATTGCGATCACGGAAACTATAAGAGATAGCAAGACGGTTAAATGGGAAAAGTTTTAGGCAATTATGTTAGTAGTTCATTGGTGCTTGCGAATCGATTCTGGTTCTTTTGGCTTTTGAGATATTTTGAATAAACTAAAATCCAAAAGAACCCGAATCGATTCGTAATCACGTCGCGCACTCTGTATGTCCCAGAAATGCAACAAAGTAAAACACCTTTTGTGTTGTTAAAGCTACAGAACAGTTTCATAAATAGGGTGCAAAATTTAAAATTAGTGCACAAAATTAACACTTTTCTGATTTTTTTTAATTAGCGGTATTCCGTAGATAAGGCTGATCCGCTTCTTTATCACAACCCTGTATATGTACAGTTGACGACAGATAATTTCGTACACTAAACTGTGACACTGTAAATGCAACTTTTTTACCTTGATTACCTTGGTAACGTGTTAATTGTTGTCATGATATCTGTCAAAGTAGTGTCATTATCTTATTTGATTTAAAAATGGCCCATTTAAGTATTATTGAACGAGCAAGAATAATATGTTTAGTAGAAATAGGGTGGTTGTATGGAAAACTAGCTGATTATTTTAGAGTACCTGGAAGTACTGTTCAAGGAATTGTAAAAAAATGGCGCTCACATCAAACATTTGAAAGGTCCGTTTTAAATAATAGAAAATCATTAAATGAAAAAGACCGAAATTTGGTGGAGTATTTATTTAAGGCAAAATCCATTTGAAACTGCAGTATCCGCCATGCACATAACAGGATTCCCTGCTTCATCTAGAACTGCGCAACGCCGAGTAAGACAATAGCTGCCCATACACCAGCATTCTTTCCCGTCATTCTTTCCTTCCACATTCTTTCATTTTAAGAAATTGAAATAAAACAAAACTTTTTCTATACCTAAATGAAGCGTAAGGCCGTCATCTCTTACCCCACTAACGATCGATATTAGACAGTTTTCGTTGTATTGGCAAATTCAAACGGTTAACCATAACGAATACGAATACGAAGCCGTTATTTGACAGATCGTAAAAATAGTTTTCGTTCAATTCGCTTAACGTTAACGTTAAGTCGAATTCGACAGTTAACATAACAAATATAACATCTGTAATGGTTTGTGTTTATATTTTCATATACGTTTTGTGCTATCTTTTTTGCTTGGTTTTAATTTCCTAGTACCCAAAATTCTAAAACATCATGATAGACGAAAGGTTGCTTTTATTGGACTCATCCAGTGATTCGGATTTAGATGATGCCCTTTTCTTGGAGGTGCTTGATCGCCAGGACATTCAGTATCGAGCACAGTTGTATGGAAATTTCAATTTAGAAAACTATAATAATGCTGAATGCAAACTTTATTTTCAATTTGAAAAAAATCACTTAAGAAGACTGGCTGAAGCACTTAGGATTCCCAATAATGTAATAACAGGAAGAATAGGTTATGTTGATTGCATCTGTCAAAAAAAATGGTCATTACGCATGCGTTCCGTTTTCGCTATGGCTTGTCTGGATCCACATACATCCGTGATACGCATCCGTTGTGTACCACATGATTAATATGGACCAATGAAATTTTATTCCCTAAAATTTCATTGGTTCAGATTAATCATGTGGTACACAACGGATGCGTATCACGGATGTATGTGAATTCAGCCTTGTCTTCCGTCCGTTAGCTCCCGCCACTAAGGCTGAATCCACATACATCCGTGATACGCATCCGTTATGTACCACATGATTAATCTGAACCAATGAAATTTTAGAGCCCTAAACGATAACGATAAATGACAGCTCAAATGCCAATGTTGTCAAATAGCGGCTATCGGAATCGCTTTTAAAAGACAACGAAAACTGTCTAAAATATTAAAAGGAAAGAACGTGGAAGGAAAAAACGTCGGGAATGAATGCTGGTGTATGCTAGGCTATTGTTCTGAATTAAGAAATCTAGCAGCTGCATCCAACCCGTTTTTAAAAAATAGTTATAAGGAACAAAAGATTGTGTTTGCTATGCAATATTTACCGGAAAATGATTTTTTTTTGGCGAAATGTTATCTTTTCCGATGAGAAAACTTTTCAGTCTATATAATGGAAGGATTCGAGTATATAGACCAAGAAATTCCCGATATGATGAGAAGTATACTTAAAAAAAAGCAAGCTAGTGGACGTTTCTCCGTTAATGTGTGGGCATGGATAAGTGTTTACAGTGCAGGTGTATGCTGGAATATTGGTGGAACACTAAACAGTAATATATATCTTCAGATTTAAAAAAATGTTTTTCTTCCTTCTGCCCCAAT
This sequence comes from Polydrusus pterygomalis, assembly GCA_963969555.1. NCBI lineage: Eukaryota > Metazoa > Arthropoda > Insecta > Coleoptera > Curculionidae > Polydrusus > Polydrusus pterygomalis. The sequence goes on along the minus strand of OZ018381.1, from coordinate 39,936,133 downwards.
AGTTTTTGAAGGATAAGTTTATATTTCAGCAGGATAACTACCCTGTGCATACTGCAAGAAATATAGAAAACTGGTTTCGACAAAACAACGTAACATGTCTGCCTTGGTGTTCAAGAAGTCCTGATTTAAATTCAATTAAAAATGTTTTGGGATTGATGGTAAAAAAATGTACAAAATAAATTTTAAACCACAGAATGAAATAGAGTTATTTGATAAAATAGAGAAACTTTGGGAAGGGCTAACTCCGGATTACACCAGAAGTATTATTTTTGTCAATGTCAAGAAGATTACGATTAGTGTTAGAATCCAATTAAATATTAGTATTTTGTTGTTGTTAGTTAATAAATTTACCCTTTTTGGCTTTATGCTTGTGTAGGTTTCCTGGAATTATTTTATAATTTTCTTATTTCGCGGCTGTAATTTAAACACAAAAATATTTAGAAATATCCATTATTATTTATGGTAAAAAATCGTACATACAATAATTTATTTACAGCTATGTATATAGCTGGTGTTCTATCCAGGTATAAGCAGCAAGGTGAGAAACCCGTTTTACCCAATATTGTTATAATTGAGTTATGCATGGGTGGAGTGTACGAATTTATATGTCGTCAACTGTACATCTAACATAAATTTTTAATTTTTTTGATGTACATAATATCTCCTATGTTCCGGTCGACGACACGCAAAGTCCGGTCCTGGCCTAAAAAATTACTTTTCACTGCTTCATCGGAAGGAGAAGTAACATTTTTTTTACCACGACTGTACGTACCACCCGGTGCAACCTTAACCATCAAAATATACAATTACAGATCTAAAAATTCGCTGAAAATCTGACAAAAAATTGTTATTTATAGCAAAAGAGAAAATAAACAAAATGAACAAAAAAAATAGTAAGGCACCACAGCGTGAGGTTTTCGCGTCCGGTAAATTTTGGTAATGTAACAAACTCTCTTTGTAAGAACAGATATATGTCTATGGGACAAACTGATTATTTGAGATGGGCATTAAAGAATGGGTTCGTATTCATATTTCTTACACGACATATCCAAAACTTCACCGGAAGCAGAAACTTCTCGACAGTTCTGCAGTACAAATCCTTAGAAGCGTTAAGTGCATTTGTTTCCCACAAAGAAAATAGAGTCGAAAATAACAAAACAACTCGCGGCTTTCTATTGGCCAATATGCTGACACTTTAAATGTCATCCAGAGGTACCTGTTTTTGTTACTATATTAGTTAACGATACCGTTTACACCCGCTTTCATTTCGTGAGATCTAATATGCACTCAACGACTTCTAGAAACTGTACGGCAGAGTTGTGGCCTCCTATTAAAGTTTAAAAAATCGTAGAAGACACTGCACAAGAATCTAACATACCCATATAATCTAATACTTTCTAGCTGTTCCTGGTTCAACCGTTTTGGTTTCCCAAACTTATCCTTGTGCAAGCTTTACAAAATAATATTTTGAGTATAAATTAATAGGTGCTGAGGGACTGGTTCACAACACAAAATTTATACAATTCGATTGTAAATCAAAAGCAACAGCACTCAGGGTATTATTAAAAGTTTAATGAAGTTTCCAGACACCATGTTAAAATATAAGCGAGTCCACGAATAGAGTTTGGAAGAGGAAAAACTTTTTTTGTAGTAGGTATAGAAGAAATCATTCTTTATAAAAACGTCTGCTTGTGCTGAAACTACAATTTCGAATATCAGATTTGCGATTACTATACAGGGTTAGTCAGAAACAACATTTTTAGTTTTTTGGATTTCGTTTAAAATAAATTTACGTAAAAACAAAAACTTTTGTTGCTTTCTTACTTCGAATATGAGTTTATATCTGGCCGAGTAACAGTTTTGTTGTATAATAACCATTTTTTTATTTGCCCACTTTTAAAATATTTTTATTATTACATGTCATATTTCTTCAATTCATTCAATCACAAATTATAAAACTTTTATTCGAACGTAGTACCACCGAGTTAGCGCATAGTACAACTCGACATCTGAATTCCCGATAATAGTTCCTAACTTGCTGTATTGGGATATTTGCTATACCTACTCTTATTTTTTCTTTCAAGAGATCTAATTTATTATTGAAATTGGTTTTATACACATGTGGCTTCAGATACCCCCATAAATGAAAGTCGATAAATGTGAGATCGGGACTCCTACGTGTCAACTGATTTCCGCCCTACCTTCCAATCCATTTGTTCCCAAATTGATGATTTAGCCAATCATCAAAAGGAATTGAAAAAAACAACCAAAAAACAAAAACTGTTGTTTCTGACGAACCCTGTATAGTAATCGCAAATCTAATCGTTGAAATTGTAGTTTCAACACTAGCAAATTTCATTAATAAATCAAGGAATTGAAAAAAATGATCCAAAAACCTAAAAATGTTGTTTGTGACGCATCCTTTATAGTAATCGCAAATCTGATATTCGAAATTGTAGTTTCAGTACAAGCTGAGGTTATTATAAAGAATGACTTTTTTTCTATACCTACAAATAAAAAAAAAATTTCCCTCTTCCAAACTCTATCCTTGGACACACTGTTTATTGTAGTACTGTAGATAATAGAGAGATTAAGTCGTAGCTTATTTGGTAATTATTTGTTTAGCAGAAAATTTAAATTTAACTTTGTTTTTTTATTTCCAAAATTAGTTCGGGTTTGTTCGCTGCAGATAAACGATGATTTACCGAAGAAGGGATAAAAGTAAATGTTTAAAATACAAACGACAATGCAAAATAATTACGGTTATGAACCAGTCCAAGGAATCAAAACACAAAAGGGTCCTAAAGACATGGAGACTTTTTGAAAACTTACAATAGCTTTATTTTCTACACTAAAGAAAATATCAAAAAAAAACCAAGAATACAATTTTTACAAAAAAGCGGGGGTATAAAAATGAGGTGTGACGTCTCTCTGGAAAGCTTCAACAGTTGAATCGGCATACGCAGAGACATCACATGTCCAAAAAAGCAAATTTGGGGATAATAAAAAAAATATATTATTATTCTTTGAAAATAATTTTTCTTTGCTTTGATAGCGAGAAAAATAGTTAGACGCAGTTCTTATGAACGAAACATTAATTTTCCTTATTAAGAATAGTTATTTTTGTATTAAGTGCGTGAAATGAGTGTTTTTTTAATGGCACATATGAGCGTGATTTTTGGCCGACATCTCAGGTCGAGGCGAAAAATTCACTCGAATGTGTCATTAAAACACGAATTTCGCAAACGAAATACAAACAACATTTTTTGTACAACTGTAAGTATGAATTAATCGGCTAAAATTTCATATTATAAATAAATATTCCCTATATAATTTTACAGCATCAAGTTAACATGCTCTGTCGTTACTTTCGAAACGGCTTGTTGGCACGTTGCTTGTTGTACTGTCGTATACGTATGTTTATAGTTTGTTGGTATTTACTTCAATTTTAAGATATTTTTAATAAGATGGATGTTGATTATGGTAGTGGCAGCGATACTCCATCGGATATAGCCGATGTAGCAAATTCGGCAATATCTAACATGTTACCGGCTAAATCTAAAGTAGTGTATGAGAAAACATATGACCAATTCCGTGTATGGTGCGGCAAGAAAAATGTACAAAAGGTGTCTTCGGGAATCCATATTGGGAGCAATTGTTAAAATTTTACTATCAATTATTATTCTAAGAAATGAAACTGTTTGTTGGATAGGTATATAATTAAAAACTTTGTTATAAAAATTTGGATACATTTTTCAAAAAGTAATATTTTATTAGAAGATGATAAGAAGATGATATAGTGTCCGCGAAAATAATTAAATGAAAAAGAAAATATTGTGGCATATCGGACAATACATGTATTCCAATATAAAACATAGTTACACACTTGTCCGATATGCCACAATATTTTCATTTTCATGTAATATTTTATTGTTTTTTTTGTGAATAATTTTTTCAGTGAAAAAAAGTATTTTTCACTTTTAAAAAAGAGGCGTTTTGTGCATCCATAGCAACAAAAAAATGTCAGCATTTTTTGACAGTTGTACAAAAAAGTTATTTTTAAAGAATTATAATTTTTTAATTCCTTTTCCCAAAGTTAGCTTTTTTGGTCATGCGATGTTTCTGCATACGCCGATTCAATAATTTTTAGCGATACCAAAATTATTGAGATGTAAGTATGTTAGCAACATTTTATTATTTTGCAATAACGAACACCGTGTTTTCTGCTCTTAGTTTTTCCTGCCAAATTTTGTAAAGCCAGTTTTAAGACATTTTCCCAAAATTTTGCTAACATTTTCTTTTTTAAATCTCATTAATTTTGGTATCGCAGAAAAGCATGTTTGATAAGCTCCCTAAAGAAGCGTCGCAAGTGGGGTAGTGCCATTTAAGATTATAAATTGGAGCAGGGTACTGGTGCAGAGGTAGGGGAGGGTCGTCGCAAAGTACCTCATTTCCAATTCCCACGCGCTTTTGTAGAAATGGTATTTTTGGTTTTTTGATACCTTTTTTAGTAGTCATTGTAAACTTTCAAATAGCCACCCTGTATATAAGGCTGTGAAAAAAAAACGGATCACCCTTAATACAGAATACCTCTCATTTTTTTAAAAATTGCTTGGACCCGTCGATTTTGTTAATTGTGACGATATTTTTTTACATAAAAAATTATACAGGGTGCGCCTCTTTGATGTTAACCCTATACAGTGTGTCCCAGATAAGAATGCACTCTACAGGGATCTCGTAAACCATAGGAGATACAGAGATGGTTAAATTAGAGAAAAGTTGCGCATTACTGAATCCTGTAACGTCATGTTTTCAAATTTAAGAAATTCCGAATGCTTCCGAAAATATTTGGATAAAACCGAATTTTCGCGATTTCGTTTTAATTGATTTATGATTCTATTTGAAGAGACATGTCAAAATAAATTCTACATTCTCATTGCCACTTTTTCTTCCCTACATGATGGTTTAATTACATTTTTGATCCGACGTTTCGTTTAGTCAAAACCATCATCAACTTTGTTATTTTAAATAGTCGGAAAATTTTATTTTTTGCTTAATAAATTCTACGTTTTATTCTAAATCTAACGATGTATCACACTTATTTTTTAGACGTTTCCATATAGAAAAACACATCATTAATGAAAATAGGCACATTATCGAAAATATTTTTGTTTTTATTGTGGTATTTAAACACTAGTTGGATTTTAAAACATTTTTTTTAAAAGAAACTTATAACAAAACATAATATCTAATAAAACTTATCTGAAAAATGCAACAAGTAATAATTAATTTTAATTATTAAATTCAATTATTTTTTTATTTAAAAAAAAATGCCTGATAATATTCAAACATAACGTACCATTTAAATTCGGCAACATTGATTGACGTTCGCAATTGTTTAAATAGTTTCTTTAGATCTGTCACTTAGTTACAGAGACCTGTTAGTTTTAAATTTGGTAATTATTATTGTTTTTAAAATTTTTAACTGTTGCATTGTGCAGTAAAATTTAAAATAATGGAATATTATTCTAACGAAGAAAAATTTGACATGATTTGCTGTTACATCGAGAGTCATAAGAATTATTGTGCGCAAGCAGAGATGCAATATTTTCAAAAATATCCCGAACGGCGGCGGCGTCAACCAAATCGATCAATTATTACTTGTTGCATTTTTCAGATAAGTTTTATTAGATATTATATTTTGTTATAAGTTTCTTATAAAAAAATGTTTTAAAATCCAACTAGTGTTTAAATACAAGAAAAACAAAAATATTTTCGATAATGTGCCTATTTTCATTGATGATGTGTTTTTCTATATCGAAACGTCTAAAAAATAATAAGTGTGATACACCGTTAGATTTAGAATAAAACGTGGAATTTATTAAGCATAAAATAAACTTTTCCGACTATTTAAAATAACAAAGTTGATGATGGTTGTGACTAAACGAAACGTCGGATCAAAAATGTAATTAAACCATCTTTTAGGGGAGAAAAGTACCAATGAGAGTGTGAAATTTATTTTGACATGTCTCCTCAAATAAAATCATAAATCAATTAAAACGAAATCGCGAAACTTCGGCTTTATCCAAATATCTTCGGAAGCATTCGAAATTTTTTAAATTTGAAAACATGACGTTACAGGATTCAGTAATGCGCAACTTTTCTCTAATTTAACCATCTCTGTATCTCCTATGGTTTACGAGATCCCTGTAGAGTGCATTCTTATCTGGGACCCTGTATACATTTTTTTATTTCACAAAAGCATTTCAAAAAAGCAAAATCGATGGGTTCGTAATATTTTGGAAAAATTGGGTGGTATTCCATATACCAATAGTGACTGCATAAAGTTGATCACATTATTATAGACAAAATTCTTCTTGATTGAACATTGAAAACCCTTTTTATGTACACTCCCGTCCAAAAAAAACGTCATCATAAAATTTGGCTTAAGTTTAGGGCTTTATAACTGTTTTGTTTCTACTCAGATTTAGGTGATTTTTTAGAGAGCTCTAGATACATTTATTCGAGCATTCATTAGTTTCAACATGCCTATACAAATTTTAAGAGAAATTGGTTTTTGGACATCCCAGGTAGCAGGATGACGTCTTTATGACGTCGAATATTGGTGATTTTTAGTCACTTGACGTCTTTTGGTCGCAAGATGACGTCAAAATAACGTAGTTTTTAACACGTGTATTATACGTCATAATTTTACGTAATAAAAACGTCAATTTTTAGTCATTTTATTGAATTATACGTATCATTAAAAGGTATCTAAGTGACCAAGTTTTTTGAAAATATAGTGGGACAGACTTTTAAATAAGTAAAACGCCTGAGAATAGCTTTTTCTTATAGTTAAAGGCACGTACGTATAATAAAACTTTTAAAATATTACCATTTCAAATCAACCATTCATGTATGTAAAATTTGCAAAAGCGAAAACCTATTTTGTCATTAAAAGTCTGCGAATATCAAATTTAAATTACCCGCGCTCCGTTTTATGATATTGGCAGTCTGACAGAACGCAGAAGTATGTTGGCGCTAGCAGTTAGGCAGTCGACAGTTCGGCAAAAATGAAAGTGAAAAGTTTATGGTGATTTTGATTTAGTTTCTATCATGGTTTCTATATATTTTGTGTTATAAACGAATATAAATGTACCAGGTTATCGAGTTCGAGGCATTGACGGCGGGGGAGTAGCCGTTGTGCCCTCATACTGGGTGACGCCCCAAAAAAAAGAAGTATTTTGGCCGCTATTAAAGGATTCCTTAGCATTTTTCCAATTCTGCGTACTCATGAAAGTTGTAATAGTTAATTTATTTTCATTAAAAGGATTTTTTACATAAAATATTTATATGTATTTTTTTACCCCTATTATGTATTATTTTAGGAAGTTTTTCGTTTTTCGTAAATTATGACGTTTATTGACGTTTTCTACACCTAAAAAGACGTCTTAAGATGACGTATTTTTTACGTCAAAAAAGACGTCATTGGTCTGTGACTTACGCACGTCTTTTAAACGTTTCATTTACGTAATTTATGACGTCGCTGATGACCAATAATCGACGTCTTAAAGACGTCATCCTGCTACCTGGGATATTATACAAGAATAATTGAAAAGTTTTTTTTTTGCGTAGTGTCAAAACACCCTGTGGATAATTAGGAAGCAACATTACTTCAACATATCAGTTTCGATTAAGCCGCAAATATTCTTTGCATTTTGGTTTTTGGTTCATGCCAATACGTGCATTTGTTCTCACCAAAATGCAAAATGATCTTGATGATGTCAATAATTTAAATTTGTCCATAGTTTTCTCATTGCCACAACAGCTTTTTCACTTAAACACATCTCAATAATTTCTATTGCCTCCTCTAGCCCTTACTACTGCCTGTACACGTCGGTTCATGCCATCAATTAGCCCGCGAATATCATCCTGGGTAATATTCCTCCATTCTTGACTCTTATGACTCGGTAGTAATTTAGGTCCAGTTGCTGGTCCGCGTGAGTTTATATTACCTTCGTGTAATCGTCGACGAACTGTCCAAGAACTGACAATTTTAATTCGAACCTCTCGAAGTTGGGTTTTTGCCTGTGCTGACGTCAAACGACGATTCCGTAGAGTTTTAAGTACAAAAAATCGGTCATCAATAGCTTTAGTTTTGCGTTTCCTAAATTATTGACATCATCAAGATCATTTTGCATTTGGGTGAGAACAAATGCAGGTATTGACATGAACCAAAAACCAAAATGCAAAGAATATTTTCTTTATATTTACTTTTTGTTTATCCTTGTATAATATGTGAAAAAAACAATTTTAAAATACGTATAGGCATATTAAGGTTGAATTCTCAACGTCATTCAATCTATTGCCAACCTATAACCTATTTCGAGTGGATTTTTTGAGTTTATTATTTTAAAAACTAACATTTGAAGAGTGCAGGGAAGAAAGGGGGAAGGTCAATTTTTGGCCAAAACGAGTTTATGGTGGAAATGCGTAGCTAAATACCCATAGAATTAGTATGTAGGTCTAAACAGGGAAGAATCGAGGTCTGTCAAATATTCAAACGTGTTTATTATTATACTGTACAGTGAAGAAACGGGGAACGTCCGTGCGTACAGCGAAGAAAGGGGAAAGGTCAAACTTTTCAAGTCGAGACGCGACGGAAATTTGCTTGATTTGCCGCCATATTTGCACTCTTTTTGTTTACTCGAGCAACGTGCTTACTGCTGGTATCGCTACGTAAATTGTGTTGGATAAGATCCTGTTTCTAGCTGAAGTTTTAAGTTAAAAATGGCTAGCAATAATGAAGCTATGATAGTGAGTGATAATAAAGGCGCGTAATATCGCGATTTATTGCATCTTAAGAAACTATGCAGCACTGAGAAGGCGATTAACTTTTATGAGAACTTGCCGCACATCGCCATACCAATTAAGAAAAAGGCCTTAACAAACAAGAAACGAAATACAACTGTATAACTCAAATATTTTTCGCACCCTGTATAATTAATTTTCATTTTAATCTTTACGAAAATATTGCCAGGTACTTATTTAAATTATAAAGTAACAAATAAGTCATTATTCTATTTAAAATAGGGTTTCAAACTTTAAAATTGAAATTTCTCGAAAACATCCAAAATGACCTTCCCCCTTTCTTCCCTGCACTCTTCATTTAAAGAAAATCAATATCGTCGGTACATTATTTAGGTAGTATCTGATATATTACAAAAATATCAATTTATTTTATTGCTAATTTTGGGAGAATTGTATACTGAAAGAACAATGAGTGACAATGACATAATAATGTAAAAAAAAATCTTACCCGATATTTTTCGCTATACAATTCTCCTAAAATAAGTTATGAAATTCCTTGATATTTATTAAACATCTCAATTATTACCTATAGAACATCAAGTCGATACTGATTTTCTTGAAATTTTGTATAAAAGCTAAAAACCATAAATAAATCTACGTGAAATAGGTTATAGGTTGGCAAGCATGTTGATACTCCCACCTTAAAACAAACAAATGTATCTAGAGCTCTCTAAAAAATCTCTTAAATCGGAATAAAAATAAAAAATTCACAGATCTTGCACCTTACGCAAGCATCATATGTATTGAAAATACCTGACACAGCTTTAAAATTTTAAAGTCCTATGTGATGTAATTAAAGCCCACATTCTAATTTGTATTTTGTAAAAGTTTAAAAAATGTTCTTTAATTCTACAGGGTCCGCCCAAATTTGGTTAACAAATGGGATACTTTTTTATTATAGATTTCTCAGAAAATTTTATTCTACATAAAAGTTTTGCATCTTGAGTAAATCATTTTGACGTATTCAAATCTTCTGTGGCATATACAGGGTAAATATAAAATAGAAAAATATGACGTCATTGACTAAAAATTTTTTAAAAATTTAATAACTGAAACAGCCATATTAACAGTTACTATGTAAAGTTAATATGAGAAGTGTAAAAATTCAATAAGAGCAAAAATTTGATTTAACTTGACTTTTCTTGAAAACTATTAGCACTAGAAAAAAACTTTATTTAACTTTTTATCTTGGATTTATTAGTTCTTTAATATGGCTGTTTCAGTTTTTAAATTTTTAAAAAATGTTGAGTCACGGACGTCATATTTTTCTATTTTATATTCACCCTGTATATGCCACAGAAGATTTGAATACGTCAAAATGATTTACTCACGATGCAAAACTTTTATGTACAATAACATTTTCTGAGAAATCAATAATAAAAAAATTATCCCATTTGTTAACCAAATTTGCGCGGACCCTGTATATGCAATTATTGTGCCCACTTTTTGCCTCCCACTCTTTTTTTTTCGATATAATATTCCGATTTAAATAACGTGAACTTACCTTATTTAACAAAATTATTATGGCAGTCTTCAAAACACAAATATACATAATTATATAACTTATCTCAATAAAACACTTTTTAACAAAATTATTATGGGATTCTTTAAAACACAAACTAAAACTAAACATTATTTACTTGCCGACTTTACGCTGTTATTCAAATTTATATTTACCAAGTATTAATCAGAGTATTATGTTACAAGACCGCTCGAGATATTGCGGTGTTGGGTCGCGACAGATCGACACCGCGACACCAATGCAAAGTTTGCATAAAAACGATCCCAGTAGTATTTTCAATACTAAAAGCCCTAAACTCAATCCAAATTTTATGATGCCTGTTTTTTTTTTGCATGGGAGTGTAGATTATTTCTGCCTAATAAGTAACCTAAAAATTGAAGGCAATAATGGAAATTTTTTTCAAAAAATATAAAAGAAAATTAATTTTCGAATTTTTCCATCGAACTTTGTAAGCGAACATTGAATTAAAATCTAAATAACTTTTTTCCATATCCCTTCATCTAATACCAACTTTCATGACAAAATATATTGTTTACAATTTTCCCGCCAAACGAGGAGTCACGTGACAAATGTCAAAATGAATTTTTAGGTTACCTATTATGCATTTCATCAATAAACAATTTTCCCATAATATGTGGCCAACATTAGGCCAGACTCTGTATAAGGGTGACCCTATTTTTAATTACAACCCTGTACATTATTAATATTTAAGGTATGGTGATGGTTAAATCATAAACAATACTGTGTTAAAACATTACAATTTCCATTATATTGAATAATATTAATAAACAAAATTCGATATAAAAAAACTCACCCCCTCTCTCTTATATACTCCAATTGCTTTCCAGTAAGTTTTCTCGGTTCTCCTTTGGTATCAACCGCCACTGCATCTAGTTCGTCAAAAGATGGCGCTATAAACAAATCCCTGAGATGGTACTTGGTCTTACATCTTCCCAAAGAACCTTCCGATGATACCTGGGATGTTGGGAAACTATCGCATTGAGAGACAGGACTGGGGAGAACTAAAAGACATTTTTGAAGTTTAATGTTATCCAGGCTACAGTGGGCAGCCTAGCGCAAGTTCTTTCATACATTTCAATTAGGTTTAAAAAAACTATATCAGCTGGCGCATTTGAACTATAATACTTACTAATAGGAAATGTTTTCCAATGATAGAGAAACTGTTCAGCGACCTGTTTAATGTTGTTCACAAGTTGTTCAACTTCCGGAGGGGCCCCTACCAGGTTAATCTCAAACTTAATTGGCTCCCTTTCGGGCTGGAGTGCATCGGGGCCTACCAAGCCACTGTCATTGCTCGTTTTCAATGGATATAGTGACGTTGGACGTATGTACTGATGACCCTCAGCATTGATACCTTGGGTAGATCGAAATTCTACCTTGTGCACTGTAAACATAGGTAGACCCAGTTATTTTGTGAACAATAACATTGAAATAAATACCTAATAAGTGAATATAACAACGACGATAAGCAAAGGTAGACATGCATCTCATTCATAAACCTAATACCGTGCGAGCAAAAATTATTTGTATCAAAGAGGGCCTTGCATCTAAGCAAGTAATGCTCAGCCGTAGAGCTTAATACCTGTTGGTGTCAGTAACTACCTGAATTAACAATCAATCAGTTATTCCGTCATCTTTGACAGTCGTTACAAGTAGTGATGGGATAACTCGAGTGAAAAATGACCGATCACTCGGTTTTGTCAATCACTCGAATTAATCGATTATCTTCGGAAATCATTCGAGTGACGAAATGAGTGATGAACATAATGGTTTTTGATAGTGATGGGATCACTCGAGTTAAAAAATAACCGATCACTCATTGTGGGGCTTTAGTTTTTTTTTTTAGAAGTCTAAAAATATATGTGCTTGATTATTTAAGTGATTAAAGAAATGAATTTTTTAAATTGCCCCTCATATAGCCATTTGAGTGAACAATCGATTATCATTCGGTTTTTTAAATCACTCGAATGCTCGGTAATCGATTATTGAAATAACTCGATTTTTCCCATCACTAGTTACAAGTAATTTGATTCATCGCTAATTTTTCCAATTTCTTGAACAATTCACACAATGGGCTTTACGGAACAGCACAACGCATTCATGGTTAAAGCGTATTTTCGAAACGGGGTTAGAGTAAATGGTGAGTGGCAATACAATCCGGGTTTGTGCATGGACGATTTTCACGAACATTTTCCTAACGTTGCTTTTATTGCTCGGGATTTTTAGCATTGCCTGAAAAGAACCGTGGCTGTGTTTAGGGAAACAGGTTCTAAACAACACAAAAAAGGAGCAGGAAGACCATCTGTAAGAACAGAAGAACTTGTTGCAAACGTTCGTGAAATAATGCAAAATACGCCAACAAATTGTATAAGACGTCTGTCCCAAGAAGTGGGAAGATCTTATGGAACATGCAGGACTATTCTTAAGAAGCAGCTAAATTTATTTCCTTATAAACTGCAAGTATTCCAAGAAATACAAGCCGCAGATTTTGAAAGACGCAGAAATTACTCTCAATGGTTTACCCAAAATTTATTGGAAATAAATTATTTATTAGACCTGACATTTTTTTCGGATGAAGCCTGGTTCCACCTCTCCGGTTATGTGAATTCTCAGAATACACGCATGTGGAGTAGTCTAGTTAGTAAAAAAAATACTAATTTTTAATTAGTTTTAAATAAAAGGTCATGTATTATTAAAGAATTAAGTTAGTCCCTTAAAAGATAAACTCAACAATATACCTAGGGTTTGATGGATTGATTTTTCAAAACAAGTAACATAAAAAAAGGTTTACAGGTGCATCAATTTTTAAATTGAATCTTCCTAAACCAGTAAATAGGGAGCAGCGAAATTGAGGGACCTGCCAGAACCCCAGAAGGTCCCCCTTTTGACTTTTATTTGTGCAGTAATTTAAAAACATTGTTTACAAAAGAAGATTCAAAGTTTGTTATTAGAAACGAAATACGTCAAATTCGATGGAATATTTCTAACGTGTTACAGAAATTTAGGAACATGCTTGGGTATTGCCAAGATAAAAATGTGCGTTATTATAAGTACGAGTCCATCATACAAGGACCTTTAAAAAAGTCTAATACAAATTTCATGTAAAATTAATAGGGATAATCATTGATTCAAAATTAAATTTTTTAAATTATTATATCGAAGATTGCCGGAAACGTAGGTTATTTTAAAAGAATCAGTTCTAATTTAAGTTTGTTTTCTAAAAAAACTGTATTTAATACTATTATATTACCACATTTTCTTTATTGTTCTTCCACTTTATATTGTGCTAGTGCGGATATATTTGATAAATTACAAATTTTAGAAAATAAGGCAATGCTGATTATTTTAAATTGTGACAAATATACAAAAATTAAATTTATGTTGAAAAATTTAGATTGGTTGAATGTCAGAAATTAAATTTATTTAGTATGTATCTTTATAAATAAAATTAAAAATTATTTATTGCCTCATTGTTTAAATTTTGTTTTCTTTTAATTATGACCATCAAAATTATAAAACAAGAACTAATCAAAACTTTTATGTGGATAGAGTGTCTAAAACATTAGCTTATAAATCTATTTTTTATAAAGGTTTGATAGAATATAATAATTTGGAAAATTCTAAATCTCAAAAATCATTAAAACTGTTTAAAAAAAACTTTAAAATTACATTTAATTAAAAAACAAAATGATAGGTAATATTTGATACAATTTACAAAATGTTTAACTTTTATGTCTGTTTTTGTTAAAAGAAGGTTGCGTTTTAAAATTTAAAAATAAATCTATAAAAATGTGTTAAAAAAATGTATTAAAAAATACACTGCGCGGCATATTTAACGCATAACGAAAAAATTGCCTCAATTTTGATGTTATTTATTTTCCAAATGTGTGGTTCGTTTTTAATGATTTTTTTTCTAATTGTAGGTTTTTTCCTTAAGCATATTACTGCCTTTGTTGTTTTGCTTAATAAAGTAACTTTGGTATTATACCGGGTATTATAAAACTGTTATGGTTTTTTTTACGGAAATTCAAAACACCCTGTGGGATTTACTAGCCTTTGCAAGTTATCGCAATTACAGCCAAATGAAAGTCCCATGTTTCCTTTACATTTTCTTTTTTGATTCAATAGTTTATCTCTGTTTTTTCATGAAATATTCAATTTTTAGTTCAACGTGATTTTCATAAAAAAATGTTTAGTTAAAAAATACAAAATAAACGAAATGCTTTGATTAATGCAACAGCGAGAAAAAACAAATTATAAAGTAAATAAAGAATCAATATCTGGTATTAATTAGATTTATTGACTCTTACAAAACAGGGCAAAAAAATACAGGGCAAAAATTGTAATTTCTAAAAGTATTAAAAAAAATTAAATATGAATAATTAGTAGCGAGTATCGCCTCCCCTTGCTCTAATGACTGCTTCGCATCTTCTTGGCGTTCTTAAAATCAGATTTCTGATTTCATCTTGATTAATATGATTCCATATTTCCATAGGCCTCAATGACAGATCATTTAAGTTTCTAGGAGGAGAAAGCAAGGCTCTAAGATGTCGTCCCATGTTATCCCATAAATGCTCAATAGGATTAATATCAGGGCTTCTTGCTGGCAAAGGCAAAGTTAAAATCCAGGTCTTCTTTGATTAGCACCAGTCACCCGAAATCGTGCCAAATCTCTAGAGATAGTAGATTGCGTCACTCCAAATCGTTGGGCCATTTCCCAAGTGCTAGGGCAACGGAAAGTTCCTCAGGAGAAAGATTTCTCATTACCCGTGCGTTTTGGACCATTCTCTTTTTTTTTACACTTAATAAAATTCGAAATTGCCAATGCAAGTATGCAAAGCAAACTAAAAACTGATAAAGTGAAAAATTAAACCTGATAATGCTCTTGTTACATGTCACTTTATGACGTCTCTGTGTAATCTTTCATTTTCATAGCCAGTTACTTTTCCGATAAATGCATTTTATGTCAAGAAAATCACGTCGAACTAAAAATTGAATATTTTATGAAAAAACAGAGATAAACCAATGAATCAAAAAAGAAAATGTAAAGGAAACATGGGACTTTCATTTGGCTGTAATTGCGATAACTTGCAATGGCTAGTAAATCTCACAGGGTGTTTTGAATTTCCGTAAAAAAACATAAGAGTTTTATAACACCCGGTAAAATACCAAAGTTACTTTTTCAAGCAAAACAACAAAGGCAGTGATATGCTTAAGGAAAAAACCTACAATTAGAAAAAAAATCATTAAAATCGAACCACAAATTTGGAAAATATATAACATCAAAATTGAGGCAATTTTTTCGTTATGCTTTAAATATGCCGCCCAGTGTATTTAATTGTAGCTTTTTGCTAAATAAAACATGTTACTACTACTACTACTACTACTACTACTACTACTACTACTACTACAGTCTGACGGTGCATCAACCGGTATAAGGTATAAGGATTTGGAACTTTTGAACTGTCTTTATAATATAATATGCAGTGTATCTTACAATCAGGTTCCCGTTGGTGATCTCTCTCCGATCCGTGAACTCCACTCTTAGATCTGTGATGTCCATGTTTCCTTTCCCCATGTTGTTCAGAAGCGACACTCTGGCCGGAATCCGACCTATTATGCCCTGAACCGGATGAACTGAGTCTGTGTTGACCTCCCGATTCGGCCCTTCTATGCCCTATTGAAGTTCTTGAGCCAGAATTGGGCCTGGAACTCATGTTTAACTTTCAACAAGCCTTGAAAGTGTATCAAGCTTGTTCATGACAAATCTGAAATAAGAGGAAATTTGTTTGCTTGTTATCAAATTGACAAGAACAATAAAATCGCAGTTTGACAAGTGAAGTGAGGCCAGAATCTCACCGATTCCGGGATCTGTGAAAACTCTATTTTGCCGTTCCCAGTTATTTGTCCACACCTTAAGGTGGGAGTATCAACATGCTTGCCAACCCTATTTCGCGTAGATTTATTTATTTTTTCTGACTTTTACACAAAATTTAAATAAAATCAATATCGCCTTCATATTCTATAGGTAATAATTAACATGTTAAATAAATATCAAGGAATTTCATAAGTTATTTAAGGAGAATTGTATATCGAAAAATATCGGTTAAGATTTTTTTTTACATTATTATGTCATTCTTCTTTCACTATACAATTCTCCCAAAATAAGCAATGAAATAAATTGATATTTTTGTAATATATCAGATATTACCTAAATAATGTGCAGAGGATATTGATTTTATTTAAATCTTAGTTAATAAACTAAGAAAAACAAGGCGACATAAGTTATAGGTTGGCAATAAATTGAATAACGTTGATAATTCCACCTTAAAGAAAATAAAGAGGCAATTGAAATATAGAACTAATTAAAAAAATAAATAAAAATAAACCTTAGAATAGACATGTTAGCAATTTTGGTGTGTAATTTTACAAAACTATTGGGAACATGAATACAGTTTTGTATTGAGTTTTTGGTGATAAAGTAACAGTTTTAAACGAAGTTTCCTTGGAAATTTCTTTCTTCTGGTTTTTATTATACAAATGACTAACAGACTACCCTTCTTAAATTAATAAAAAAGATAGGGTAGTTTTAAAAATTGTTCGACTCCTACTAACTGCATACTATGGTCATAGTGATCATTTAATGTACATAATTAGAGATAACATTATTCTTAAGAGCTTTATGTTAGTGGGTTTCATAAAGCAACACAGCACTATTAAGGCTTTGACATCTTTCTACAACTGTTTGGTATGCAGTACTTTGGAATATTGCTCAGTAATATGGAGCCCACATTATCAATGCCATATTACCTGGATTAATGGAAAGGGTACAGAATAAACTTGCCAAATATAAGCTTTTTAAATTACGTTTTTCATATCAAGGCGTTCCTTATGAAACAAAGCTTCAACAATGTGGTCTGCAATAGTTTGAATATTGTAGAAGACAGCTTTGGTAATTGTTTTGTACAAAGTTATGAATGGATAAATAGCAATTGGTTACTACAGTTGGTCCGAGGGGTAAACCGCTGACCAAAATGTTGTACACCTAATGCAAAAATTCCCTAATACACCATCGATAATGCCACTAATGCCATAATAATGCCTCTAATGCCATAATAATGCCACTAATGTCATGTTATTGCCACTAATGCCACCATAATGCCGATCTCTGTTACGCATACTTCAATAAATCATTGGTATCGGTAAAACTAGAAAGTACTTAAATATTCGTTAAACTTACTTTAACGTTCATACTTAGGCATAAAAATATTCACCAATAGGAGTGTAATATTGACTTACGTACGACGGTACGACCTATTTATATAAAGAAAAAACACTCAGAGTAACTTTCACAACAATAGATTTTTTTAAAATTAACAAAATCTCTGGTAAAAATTATTTGGAGCAACAACAAAAGTTACAATACAAGTTACAATACAAAATAAAAATCATTAATGCCCACTAGCGTTATACTTTAACTTTAAGCCGAGCTTCGAGCTTGAAATTAAAAATTTAGTGAAGGGCTGAGTGGATCATAATGAATAACAAAGAAAAATTCAAACTTTTGTATTAAGTTTCGTATTAAGTGCAAAATATCTTTATAACTCCGTAGAGCGCTTTCGGTTGTTAGGCCATCATCAGTACTACTTTGTCAAGTTATGTAGGTAACAATACGCAAATTACAACAAATAAATGTAAAAAACATATTAAAAATTTAAAGTTTTTGGGCCATTTTAATAGGCAAACTCTTTGTTAAAGAGGGAACCATCTTAATGGTATTTTGATAAGATATTTTGCACTTAAGGTGGAATTTTCAATGTCATTCAATCTATTGCCAACCCATAACCTATTTCGCGTTGTTTTTTTTTAGTTTATTATTTTATTTACTAACTTTTTAAATAAAATCAATATCGTCGGCCCATTATTTAGATAATATCTGATATATTACAAAAGTATCAATTTATTTCATTGCTAATTTTGGGAGAATTGTATAGTGAAAGAATATGACATGACTGGGGCCCAGAACCCCCCAACATTTCTGAAAAAAACTTTAAAATATCTCGAGAGAAATACAATCAATTTGGCAACAATGACAACCTCGCATTGCATTGAGATAGAGAAATACAATCAATTTGGCAACAATAACAACCTCGCTTTACTATACACGCTGCGCGCGCATTAATAATCCCCGTTTCAGCAACGGGTACTTTCGTGTTTCGTTGCTGCTGAGTGCTGACCAATGTTATCTGGCGGGGAAGTAGATAATTTTGTCTAGCATTTTAATTATCTGCCTGCAGTGATCTGGGGCGTGATCCTAAAAAATTTTGGGCTGCGGCGTTATTTGCTTGCGAAGGCTACCAAAAATTGTGGCTGCGCCAATATGTAATGCCCCCCCAATATTTTGGGTCTATAACTGCCCCTGAGTTTCACCCCCACTCCACCTAATTTGAAGCAAACGGCTACGACTTTGGATAAGCAGTGTTGCCGAGTCGTAAGGATGTTGCCAAATTTTTAACTAATTATTTTTAACAAATGCTAATATTGCCAAAATAATGCCAATACTGCCAACCTAATGTCATTAATGCCAAGAGCTTGTACACCAAAATGCCCCAGCGGTTTACCCCTCGAGTTGGTCCAATTTTTTCCCCCAGTAAGGAGAACCAGGCAATCCAACTGTTTTTGAAACAGACACATAGGCAAATTGTGGTAGAAGTGAGTTTATTGAAAGAATGTTAAGCAATTACAAGACATTTTGCAGATTGTGATATTTTTGGAATGAGTTTTGGGGCACTAGACATTGACTAATTATATAATATACCTAAACTCTATATTTACAATGTGGTGTTGATATGTACCATTTGGAATTTATAGTACTGCAGAGTACTGTTGTACCAAGAACTAAAAAAATAATTTGTCTGATCAAAAATATTAATCATATCAACAAATCACCATGGTCAAGCACTAAACTTTATCCAAACTTGTCAAGTGCAAACCTTTGCAATGAAAATTTTCTAAAGTAAAGGGTGGTGCCGTTACTTTTTTAAAGTCATGTCTAGCTCATTTCTCACTTACTTTTTTAAAGTCATGTCTAGCTTATTTCTCACAATACTATAGGGTAAATAGTTAGGTACCTAAATCATATATATGTGGTCATAGTAGATGGAAAACATACATAGCATGCTTTACCTATGGTGTTTGTATCTGAAAATCGGGAATGTCAATTTTACTAAGATATTTGTACTAAGTAGATTATTGTAAATTTAATGGATTGCTTGGATGTATTATAGGTACCAACTACCAAAAATAAATATTATCTAAAAAACTTATGTTAACTAAGGAAACTATTGACATATAGGTGAACTTGTCTGCTGTGAATAAAAAATAGTTTACAGAAAATTCATTTGTATACTTAAAGAAAGAATGTGTTACCATTAGTTTTTAATATTAGGACACCTAATATAAAATTCCTGTATATCAAGTATCAGTTTATAAGGATTATTTTTCCTCCTAATGACCCAAAAACCACAGTCTATCCACCTTAAACAAAGCACTCTTAACCTAATTTTGAATGTAAACATAATAAAAAAACAAATTAGCCTGTCTAAAAAGCTTAGAAATAAACTAATTCGAATATAAAGAAAGTATTTTAAAAGATAAATAAACACGAACTTACAAGTAGCCTTTATATTTAATTTTCAAACTTAATTTTTGTGGTCAAATAGGAGAGCACAGAAACACCGTAGACGTCATTGTTACGGGTAATTTTAAACGTAAGCAGACAAACATATCACAGTGCATTCCAGGAGTTCATAAATAATAATTGGGGCACTTTACTTCCACATTCCATCTATTTTATTTCCCGAAAATAACACCAGCTTTTTGACACACACAACACCCTTCCTTTGATCGTTACATGCAGCGCCATCTGTTAGGATGTCTTGCACGCAATAACTTGGGTGTATAATTGGTTGCATATTATACAAATTCAAATATGGATCTTTCCGGATTATTATAGTTTTATTTCGGTTTACCTATTTTTAGATAATGTTGTGTAGGGACTGTAGGGAGAAATATAAAACTTTTTTTAAGATTATGAAAAACATTTAATAACTACTTCCTAAAGCTACCTAATTTTGAGCTAATTTTTAAAAATATCTTTTAATTTTAGATTAATACTAGTATCTTCCTGTTGGGTCTGGGCTTCTTTAAATGCTAAGCTTAAGCTTACTGGTTCTCCATCTTCAGCAGAAGGTTCTTGCCTCTTACTGTTCCTTTCTCTGTTAAGAATACCTATGGCTTCAGTATACAACTGCTCCTGTGTTGTAGTTCCATCTTTATACTGTTCTTCTATTTTATTATATGTTTCAATAAACTTTTGTGTTAAAGTTTTATTACTACTTAGTAATGTTGTGGTACCTATTTGCTTATTATTACGGTGAAATACTCTAAAATAAAAGAAACTGAAAAATAATGTTCAAATTATTCAATGGAAAGACTTACGCTCTAATCTTGTCTTCTTTATAAAATATTTTTTTCAACATAATATTTGGGGCAGGTCTGTCGTATCGCGGCTCCTCTTTAGGGGGAAAGGCTTTATAAATATCATACCAAATGGGCCTATCTTCCCAATTTAAGGCTCCCGATTGAATCAATCCAGTAGTTCTAAAAATATATTGGTTTTACCGATTGTGATTTACCCAGAATTGCTAAATTTTACCTGCTAAAAATAGTTCCTATTCTTTCCAGTCTGCTACCAGCCATATTATACCATAAAATAAATACAAAAACTACAAAACACCAACAAAGCTAAAAACCAACAAGAAATAAAATTTGTGGTAATTTTCGTAATTTAACTTCAGGTTAAGGTTATTTTGAAATTCTTCATCTTTTCTATTTTTCTTTCAGCCTGGAGACAGGAGATGTACCACAAAGTAGGTATAATTTTGTAACTAAATAACACAGAAAAATATGTAATTTTTTGAAAAGTACGTTGTCTTCTCTCACGTGACATAATAGAGTATCTACAAATAGAAAAACATTGCGCAAATTAAAAACGATTCAGGGCTAGTCAGTGCCTGGTCAGTGGTCAGTGCCGATAGATCATTCCACTCATAGAACACAAAGTTCCACTGCATGGTTTTGGTGCCTTTGACACAGAGGAATGATATTTGAAAAGCAAAAATGTAAATATTGTAAAAAGAAGCTTAATAGTTGTAAAATTATTTTTCGTATTCGTTTAAACGATTTCTATATATAAAAATAAGATAATCGGTTTCCACATTTGTGTTCTCTTAGTACTAACTCTCTTGGCGTGGTGTCGCTATTTACCATAGACAATTTACCTTCAATAAGTTTATGATTTTCTCCGCAGATATAAAGTTGTTCTGATCTGATTCTTTGGAAAGCATGATCAATCCTCTGTGACCATAGCAGTCTAAATATTCTCTGTGCTTCCTTTAAATGTCATTTAAACCAATTCCTCTTTTCTTTTTCTGTGCTTTAAATATAACATAACCCATCTTTTTCCTTATTTCTGTACAATTTGAGTTTAAATATTAATACGAATGAAAAATGGTCAATATAACGGAAAATCAAACTAAAGAGATTGGGAAAGTGCTCAATAATCCTTCTAGACCTTTAAAAGAAAGGTTTCGAGCATTATTTACTTTAAGAAACATTGGGGGACCAGTGTCCATAGAATGCATAGAACAGTGTTTTGGAGATTCCTCAGCGCTATTAAAACACGAATTGGCATACTGCTTGGGCCAGATGCAAGACAAAAGGGCCAATTCTATATTAGTAAAAGTTTTAGAAGATACACATGAACATCCCATGGTGAGACATGAAGCAGGTATTTTAGTTTCTTTTTCATAGAATCAGGATAGATATAATTTCTAAAAATTATAGGTAAATCAGGGAAATCGCTTTATCAGTAACTTTTTTGCAGCTGAAGCATTAGGTGCTATTGGCAGTATTGAAATTGTTGAAATTTTAAATAAATACAGAGACGACCCAGAGGTGGCAGTGGCTGAGACCTGTGAGTTAGCTCTAGAAAGGATTAAGTGGTTACAAAATCCAGACCCAGCGAATCCTTTAGAAAACCCATACCATTCAGTGGATCCTGCACCACCAGCAACAATGAATAATGTCCAAGAACTAAAAGAAACATTAATAAATGAAAATGAAACTTTATTTAACAGGTACAGAGCAATGTTTTCCCTTAGAAATTTAAGATCAAAAGAAGCAATTGAAGCCCTTGGTGAAGGTTTAAAACATGGTAGCGCTTTGTTTAAGCATGAAATTGCCTTTGTGTTGGGACAACTTCAAGATGAGCATAGTATTCGATATCTGCAAGAGTCTCTAGAAGATTGTCAGGAAAATGAGATGGTAAGACATGAATGTGCTGAGGCATTGGGTGCCATTGCTACAGAAGAGTGTATGATTATATTAAACAGGTATTTAAATGATAATAAGAGGGTTGTAAAAGAGAGTTGCGAAATAGCTTTGGATATGTGTGAATATGAGAATAGTCCAGAGTTCCAGTATGCAAATACTCTTGTTTCTGCCTAAAAAGAAAGTTTTAATAATAAATGTTTTATTGCAATTTGTATTTAATTTTAATAAATTACCTAATAACATTCTTACTTACCTACAATTTACAATAAAAGTCCTTTGTTTACTATTGATTATTTGATATATTCTACTATGTAACCAATATGAAACTGTTCCTACCAAATTTTATCTGAAGGTAGTATAAAACCTCTGTATATAACTTACCAGCTTACCATTTTATCTAAATGATAAGGTGCACATTGAGAAATAAGCCTTTGATTTGGATTTCTTAAGCTGCTATGTTGTTACTAAACAGATTGGATACTCAATGAGTTATATTAAACTTATGTACGTGAAATTGGCAACTTTTGGGCCCTCTAGCAAGTCATTAGTAGATAGGTACTAACGATGAGTAATCAAATTATCTCAATATTTTTTTTATTACAAAGAATTTTTTGTACCTATATCATACAGCTACTAAATATTCACGTTATATTCACCATAATATTTGAATCAACAATGTATTGTAAACCATTATTCCCAAGCAATGATAAATGTCCTCATTTACACTTACTAAAGCTTGTCTTACTGCAGTTATTTGCTTGTGTTTGGCTATAAAGGGTAAAACAGAAAGTCATAAACATGTATGTAAAATTTATTTTTATTTTTTCACTTGATTGTCTTCACAGTTTGTAGCACTGCCTTTCTTGTAAATATTTTCGCTGCTACTATTTATGTCATAAGGCATAAAAATACTAATAAAAATAATAGCAAAACCAATAACACCTGAAAACAGGCAGAATGGTATATAAACATTAAACTGACCTAACAAAACCTGGAAAATTTTTGTTATCGTAAGGGCTAAAATGGAAAAAAGAATTACAAAATAGTTTGTGACAAACGTTCTGTATTCCTTGGGAAACCAGTCATTTATTAGGGTAAATGGAATGCTTCCTAGTCCTACTGTATAAACTATGATAAAGAAGTACATTACTATCACTGATGAATAGCTAAAATACTCGTCATTTACCTTAAAATATATCACAATAATCTTACAGATATATGAAACAAGTACACTACAACTAGAAATAAGTAACACAGCCTTTTTGTTGTATCTAGGACTAACGTAACTACCCAAAATATTGGATAGAAAAAATAATACTGCATATAATAAGGCAACGTATTCGGCATAAGGTACATGAGATTCTCTAAAAAGGATTTGTGTGTATACAAGTGTGGGCGGGCCACCACCGTACTGTTGACAAAATAAAAGGATTGTCAATTTGATAAAATTGATTCGGAGTTCTTTACATCGCATTATTTTCATAAACCCCTCATTATGGGGCTTCTCCAATAACATTTGAACTATTTTTTGGGTTTCTTGTTCAGGATTTAAGTCAGGCTTAAGAAACACTAGTAATTTTTTAGCATCTTGAATTTTTTTGGTTCGTATTAATTCCCTTGGAGTTGATGGCAAAAATATAACAAGAAATAATATAAATACTGATATAATTAGGCTTATAAGAGACAATTGTCGAAAGTCTACGAAAGGTCCAATGGCAAAAGCCAGTATAAAACCAAGCAAACCATAGAAATTTAGTTGTTTTATTAAAAACGCTGATAGGGTGGGTTCTGTCATTTCTTTAATATAGTCCTTTATTTGACCCATGGCATATCCATGTCCAGTACCTAGTACAAATCGGCTTCCTAAAAGCCAATAAATATTCTGGGCTTGCCACATGATTATCCATCCGACCATGATAAGAATATTACCCAAAATAATTCCATATTTTGGTCCGTGACCTATCTGTCTTGAACAGAAAATGGTCCCAAATGAGACTCCGAACATCAGGAATCCTGCTACCATGGCACTTTGGTCAAGGTTGATTGGTACTGGAGAATCTGGGTTTACTAGAGATGGGTAGGTAGGCGATGGCCAGCCTAGCATAAGGCCGAATGGAATGCATGTTAGGGAAGCTGCAAAGAAAAATAATATTAGTTGTTTTGAGATTGGACAAATATTTATTTATTTATTCATACATAACAGGTATTACCCAAGTAGTATGGTTGACTATAATGAAACTCTGGTTACTACAGTTACCCCCTAGCGGGATTTTTCCGCGAGCATTACAGTCAACAGTTTCTAAGATATAGCCGGCTGCCATTCTTAGTTGACCACGCGGTGCATAGAAATATTTATAAAATAGGTATAATTTATGAAAATTAAATATTCCAACACAATCTGGCAACTTAAGATTTGTTTGTTTTGAACTTACGAAACACATATTTAAATGATAAAATTATTTTTATTAAAACCTGTTGACTTTACTTATACAACTGCGAAAATTAAATACAGGGTGTTCCTTAATGACGTGCTTATATTTTAGGGTGTGATTCTTCAAGTCATTTTATGGAGAAAAGTTCATATAAACATATGTCCTAAACGGCTTAATTTTTTTGTTACAGGGTGTTGAATTTTTTCGTTTTTAATGCGTGTTTTGTAATATCTCCGAAAGTACTTTAGATAATATTATTAATTTAGGCATGTCCTAATAGGACATAAAACCACATGTTTTAGTTATAAAAGTTCTTTTTTTATCCCACCAGTGGCGTCCCTGCAAACATGTACTCTGATATTTTTTAGAAAAAAAGTGGGACACTACTGAGATTTTTCCATGTGGATATTATTTCTGATTTGCCTGGTCAACTCTACATAAAAATGGTCTCTTGAGTTTTTCTCCTCAGGCACACTGTTCTTAATTAAAATAATTAAATTAAATTAGCTCTACTATTTATTATTATTATTAACATTGATAATGCAAAATTTTGTTTTATAAAAATTGTTGGAAATGACCACCTTCACTTAATAAGGCATGCTTTCGCCCGTCTTTGCATCGAATAGCGCACTCGTTCAAATATTTTATATTGTTTCACAGAAGGCAGTTATTTGCTCCCTTAAATTTTCTAAAGTGTTAATGAGAGTTTTATACACTAGAGTTTTAAGATGACTCACAAGAAAAAATTCAAACTATTGAGATCAGGGAATCTTGCTGGCCATTGTTGAGCTCCTCCGCGACCTATCCAACGATTCGGATAAACTGCATCTAAATGGTCGCGAACGATTACACTGAAATAAGCAGAAGCTCCATCATGCATGTACCACATTTGATTCCTTAGCGCATATGGTACATCTTCAAGTAACACAGGTATAGTTCTTCTTGGAGGAAATACAGATAAGACTGCCGTCAAGGCGTTAATTATGTTTATAAGTACGTCACCGTTCCAGGACAATTATTATAGATTTATGTGATCAAAAATTATCCGTCAATACTGCAAAATGAAGCTCATTTAATTTAATTATTTTAATTAAGAACAGTGTGCCAGAGGAGAAAAACGCAAGAGACCATTTTTATGTAGAATTGATCAGGCTAATCAGAAATAATATCCACATGGAAAAATGTCATTGGCGTACTACTTTTTTTCTAAAAAATATCAGAGGACATGTTTGCAGGAACGCCACTGGTGGGACAAAAAAATAACTTTCATAACTAAAACATGTGCTTTTATGTCCTATTAGCACATGCTAAAATTGAAAATATTATCTAAAGTACTTTCGGAGATATTACAAAAAACGCATTAAAGAAGAAAAAATTCAACACCCTGTAGCAAAGAATAGCCCTTTAGGACATATGTTTATATGAACTTTTCTTTATAAAATGACTTGAGGAATCACACCTTAAAATATTAGCACGTCATTAAGGAACACCGTGTATATTTGAAAATTACATAGGTAACTTTCTTGGCACTTGATTAAATTAAAATAGAAACAACTTTTTTTTTTCAATTTAAAATTCTTAAATATATGGTCGTTTATTAGTCTATTGGCTTATTAATACTTTACTTGAAGTGTCTGTTTACAGTTTACTAGGTTCTATGTTGTAGAGAAATAATTGTAAAATAAATACTTCCATAGTATACATACTTACGAATATAAAAAGGAATATATAACAGTAATAAAGGAATAAAAATCGTTGGTGTCTATATAATGTTTGATATTTAAATATGTAAATATTTAATTGTTTGCTCTTTAAAAATAACGTTTTATTGGTACTATTTGTAAAACAATCTATAAGCACTAGCCAACATTAACACAAATACAAAGTTCCAATTTGTTACTAAATACTACATGGAACTTGGAAGTTCTGAATTAACTCACGTGTATACAAGAGCAAGAACGAATTCCAAGAAAACAGAAACAACCACAACTATCCTACAAGAAACGCAAATGGCCCTATAGTCCCTAGACACACTTCAACACGATATGAAAAATCTTCTCACTATGCCTGCATCAAAGTTTTTAAGAAACTACCAGAAGAATTCAAACAATACATAACAAGAGGTATATTTGGAAGAAAACTAAAGGAATTTCTTATAAAAAATGCATTTTACACACTAAAAGACTTTTTGAATGCCTAATCGATTTCATATCAGCGTAAAAGGTTTTGACCTTTTAGATTTTTCTCTTACATTTAATGCTAGTAGTCTGAAATTTAAGGTAATCTGCCTCCTAAGTTAGTTAATTTTATAGTTTTATATGACGAACCTCAAATCATAATGTATGATCCTTAGTAGAATAAATTTAATTTGAATTTGAATTTGAAATCAAAATCTTAGTGTTAATTTAAATGGGTAACTGAGAAACTAGAGAAATAACTCTCTACTTTTTTATAAATCGACCATCCAAATAGTTGGGTTTGTTTGGGTTTATTCCCTGTTTGTTTCCTCAAATCAGTCTACTTGCTACGTGTACTACACAGGGTGAGTCAGGAGGAATGGGCCAAACTCTAAGGGTGTAATCTAGGCATCAAATGAATAGGAACAAACTCAAATGTTATCCAATATTCATTTGTTTTTAGATTACAGCGTTAAATAAAATAATAATATAGCCAAAATATGCAACATTAACATTGTTTTAAATAAATCATTGGTTTAGTAAATTTTCAAAAATACCGCCATCGACTTCCAAACATTTCCTGCTTCGTTTACGAAGAGCGCGCGTGCCTTTCTTTAATATTGAGTGCAGCATTTCTAATGCGTCTAATTAATGCATCCATCTACTTTTACTTTGTATACCTTATTTTCAACCAACCCCATAAATTATAGTCCAACGGTGTGAGGTCTGGCGATCTAGGAGGCCAACCAATCCAAACCTCTGGAAACTTTTGGTTCAAATATTGCTTGACCCGACGATTGAAATGGCAGGCGCTCCGTCGTGTTGATAATACATTTGAATTCTGATGTTTAAAGGAATCTCTTCCAGTAGTCTTTGCAATTCATTTTGTAAAAAACTTAAGTAGTGATTCCGAGAGGATCGATTTTTCAAAAGAAAAGGGACATTTACTTATTGTCGATTATGCCGCACCACACGTTTACTGAAAACCTGTGTTGAAAATTATTTTCGACTATTGCGTGAGGATTTTCGTCCGAATATACCTAGGAGTTTCGATTATTGTTGATGCCGTCACGGGTGAATGGTACAAGATGACAATTATTAATTGTCCACTCACAAAATTGCATACGCTTGGCGTAGTCTCCAGGTTGAAGATTCTGTACACGCTGTACATGGTACGGGTATAAGCCTTGCTCGTGAAGCGTATTGTTCACTCTTTTTTGGGAAATCCCCAACTGAGTTCCAATTCTTCGTGAGCTGGTCGTTGCATCTTCTTCTACTAAAGCTAGAACATTTTCTATTCTAAATCCTGTCGAATGGCTCGTTCGGATGTTACATTAGCACTTGGAAGGGGTCCGGTCTCGCACAGTTTGTTGAAAACTCTGCTAAATAAAGGCCTTTCTGTTCGGTGTTCTTTGATGATGTGGAAATCGTTGACGATATTCTTCAGCAGCCGCTGTAGCATTCCCATTACACAAACCATAAATAAAAACCATCTTGGCGTATTCGACATGTGAATAAATGTATGGCATTTTATAAAATTTAAATGATACAAATCCGAAAGTTAACGGTAAATCAATGTAAAATTTTATACTGACACTAACCAGTGGCGTAGCTAGCCTTGCGGGGCGGGAGGGGCGAACATATATGGGGGCGCTTTATGATTTTTTAGAACCACTATTATTATTATTATTAAAAATATGGTGTTTGTTTTTCAAAATACATATAATAGAATACCAAATTATTTTCAATTTCAATAAATGTTAGAGGGTGTAATTAAAGTATATTTTTATTTTGCATACGGGCACCAAGCGGCAAGGCGCCCCCCTTGCCCCCACCTGGCTACTAACAGGATAACGCGGACAATAATACCATTTATTACAGGAAAGCTAAATTAATGCAATATTTTGTTTTTGCGTTATAATTTAAAAACAAATGAATATTGAATAACAACATTTGAGTTTTTTCTTATTATTTTGATGCATAGATTACACTCTTAGAGTTTGGCCCATTCCTCCCGACTCACCCTGTATAATAAGGCATTTCCATAACACCCTGTATATTTTACTGCATTAAAACTTTATTAACGTTGGTTGCATGGTCTTTACAATCAAAAGTAATGTTCCAAAATCCGCAGACAGGGCTGGATTATATTTTATCTGACGTTAAAATTTTACATGTCATAAATTTGATACCTGGTGTCCTCTCTTTTTTGTGCCTTGGCTCACACTTAAACTATGTTTTTTTTTTACAAGGCCGGATTTAAGCTTCGTGGGGCCGGTTGCTAAGTACTTGTGGGGCCCTAATTTTGTTTAGAGTGTTAAGTTCCTCGGTAACTTTCTAGTTATCACCGCCCTGGCCGGGGCCCCTTTTGATCTTGGGGCCGGGTGCTATAGCACCCTAAGAACCCCCCTAAATCCAGGCCTGGGGTTTTATCAGGAATCTAGATGATTTATTACACTTATTTATGTGGAATATTAATTTGGGAATGTATTTTATTACCCGTTAAGTAGTTAATTTTCGTTATCTTAAGTCTACAAGTTACTTACCACATGCGGAAGGAAAAATTTGCCAAACACCAGTAGACATTTTTGGAACCAGCTCCAACATGGCGTCCTCTTGCACGTCGAAAACATAAGTGGCCTCATCGACTCCATTTTCACTCTTTTCGTAAGACTTGTGTAAACTTTTTTGCATTTTTCAAACACCTAGTATGTAAATATTTGCCCCGTATTATTACAATGTTTAATTAATGCCGAAAAGGATTACTTTTATGGTGAGTTATTATTTTTTTACTGTTTGTCAATATCTATTGTACGAGTAGCATTTCTTGAATTTCATGTCCTGAAACGCAAAAGATTTAAAAAATGTATAACACGATTTGTTGATTACTATGACTTTGACTAAAATTATGCATTTTAATAAAAATACTATTAACCATTAAGTAGAAACTCAATTTAATTGATAGATTGTTCCTGCTAATTGTTGACATATGTTGATACAGGGTGATTTTAGTTTTAAATGGAAGATCTAGGAGTATTAATGTACTCCTGGGAAGCCTTCGGTGTGGGTGTGAAAATTTTTTGGGTGGCCCGCCCTTTTTTCAATGATGTTGCCTGATTTTCAAGTTGGAAAAATATAAAATACACAAGATCCTCAAGAAAATCACAAAAAAGGGTAATTACCCTCTTATCTACGCCCTTGTTCAAAGGGCGCCTCACTGCTAATGTATAATTTCGTTTATTTAGTAAATTTTGGCCTGCGAAATAAAGTTTTTGTTTCGTCATGTCTAAAATGGTCACATGAAAACAGAATATGAACACGGCAAGGGGAATTTCGTTAAAACTCTATAAAATGTTTTATGCATATTACATAATAATACGAGCATAATATATTCTCATTGGCGACAATAACACACTTTTAAAAAGATAAAATTTAGTCTAGTAAATTAGAGATTTCAAGCAATTTTTATTGTTAAAGCAAAATAACTGAAACAATACAAATTATTGGTCGTTGCAAAATATTTTTATTATAAATTAAATCAAGTTAATAGGTAACAGGTTTATTTTATCTGTTTCTTTACTCTAAAAGTTATAAAGAAATAATAACGTAATTAAAACCTGGAACTGGGAACTACTGGGAGAGTGGGAAGGGGGCGCCGTTTGGGAAAGAGCTCAAAGGGAGGGGGTGGCGGTCGCCCCCCTGCCCCCCCAGCACGCTGCGCCACTAAATATAACACCAAATATATAAAATCACTAATAATAAAAATCATGTTTAGTAACTATTAATAACTCCATCGAGATTTAAAAAAATATATAATATAATAACAATTTACAAAAAAATAACATACCTATAATACGTTAAAGTTAGTTTAGTTTTAAAAAATATTTTTTTAGTTTTCTTTTAAAAGAATATTGATCTTTGGCCAAAAGTACTCTTTACCATAGGTGTTTGAATATGATGGTTTTATCTCGTGATTTGAATAATGCTGGTTGAAAGGAAATATTATATTCGATTGTTTTTCTTTAATAATAATAGAGTGTATTAGAATGCATATTTTTAAATTTATAAAGCTTTTCAAAATTTAAATATCCGTTTGGTTCATACAAATTTATTATTGGTTCTAAAAAAGGAAGTTTATGTATGCATTTAATTAGTTTGTTTTGTAGTTTTTTTAATGGCTGAATTGTAGTTAAATTCGCTGATCGCCAAATTGAAATCATATACTGTAATTTTGAATAAAGCAAAGAATAATATATATTTTTTAAATATTTTAATGATATATAATTTTTAGCTTTAAACAAAATGCCAATTATTGGTGAGATGTAGCTTCTTAAATATTAAATATGTTTTTTCCCACTTAAATTTTCATCAATATATAAACCTAAAAATTTAATTGTACATATTTAGTATATTTAATTATATGATTATTGAAAGATAGTGAAGAAATATTATTATTTTTTAATTTTGATTTACTTATAAACATAAAAGATGATTTATTAAAATTTAATGTTATTATGAATTTAAGCAAAGTCTTCATGAAAATTTACAATAGTAGCAGCAAACAATTTTATTTTACCTTTTAAATTAAAATAACAAAAAATATTTAAAGTGTTTAACTAATAAGGTTCGGTCATGTATTTATTAGAGTGTTGCAAACATATTTGAACGCTGTGTGTAAAATGTATTTTAATTAGAATCGCTGAAAAGCCCAACAATGAAAAAAATAAAAAAATATATGTGAAGTCTGTTTAATGACCGCTGACCGTTACGTCACGACTAGTGCTTATCTTTCGTGAACTAGGTGAGATAGTAAATTTGCGTCAATAATGAATGTCTTATAATTTTACCAGTTACAAAAGTTTTATTGTCATTTTTAAGAGTGACATTTTTAATCAACATTATTTCAAAAATATACCGGTATTGTGAAAAAGAACAAGCATTAATTATAAAATTATTTGATTATTTTCAAAGCCGGAAAGACTCTTACCCTTTAACGCAGTTTACGAGGTAACTAGATACAATATACAATAAACCAGGAATTGTGAAAACATAAATAATAAACATGAAAAATATGTGTAAATGTTTTTATAAATACCTATCTGGTTTAGAGAGTTTCTGATGCTTTGAGAGTTTCGTGTTCAACAATCCAACGAATTAAGGCAAAGGGGATAGAGAAGGAAAACCCAAGGCCTTAACAAAAATTTTTTAAAGATTACGGATCCACTTACCGTAAAATACCGGTTCAAAAACTACAGTTATAAAAGTTATATAATATATATACCACCTACATTAGGTTTTTTGACGATATTTCTGTTCTAAAATAGAAAAAAATCGGCCACCATCAATCTCTGCGACTAGAAGAAAACTCTTTTTTTTTCCAAAATTCATAAAAAAAAGTTCCACAATTTTTCCATTGGTTTCAAACAAAAATATTTTTTTATCTCCAAAGAGGGGCAACTAGTACCCGCAGAGGTTATTGGTGGTCGAATTTAAAATTTTAGTTTAGAACAGAAATATCAAGAAACTAGATGTTTATGCCATGAGGGCATGTACGTGGTAGACTGCCTTTACACTGCCAAGCTAAACATTCTTTTTACAAGTACAACACAATTTTACATTATTTCGATGGAAATTATTTTAAACTAAAATATGTTGGCACTGGTACTATTATTTTGCTGATTTATATTACATACCATAATTATTTTAGACGAAGTCTATTTGCAATATGGTAGTATGTCCTCGAGTTACATAATTAAAATTCCCACAAATTATTTTAAATCTCGGAGATTAAACTATGTACCTACTTTTTTATATTTATTTTTTATAAATAGCGGGAATACCAGACTTCGTTCGCGCAATTCAGTGTTTTAAATTCTCCATAGAAACTAAACAGCTGGTACTATACATTCTATCCAATAGAACCTTTATTAGGTACCTATATTGTCACGAACTTTCTTCGTGGTAGGGATCGTAGCGGTAGAGAAAGGAAAGTCTGGAGTCTATAAAATGGTCGTCTATTGTATCTTCTTGATTATTGCCCTAATAGGAGAACCAGCATGTCTGACGTGTTTCGGCGTAGGCTCGTTATCGAACTGACAGGTGCGTCACTTGACGATGGTCAAGGCTTGTCACCCATTGATGAGTTGACCGGGCGGTAGGCTCCGATGCCTGCAGCTTGAGTTGGCCCAGATTATATACCCAAATAAGTGATGAGATTGCAACGCACTTGACCCCGATTGGCGTACAGTGGGTTGCGATCTCAACAACACAGTGGTCGAGTATCCTAAATATACCGAACCACTGTGAGTTTTAGTTGACAATATTATGTTAAAAAACAAGTTTCTTTGTTGCTCTCTTACATTATTTCGTCCACTTTGGATAAACATGCCATTTTTTCCTAGCTTACGGGTTTGTGCCGTCAAAACGTGAACTCATGAAAGTAATACCAAAAATATAGAGTCATCATCATTAAGTATTAAAAAAATATCTATTTTACTACAGATCGTTATAATAACGCTCACCGAACCTTTCTTACCTTTCCATGGACTTTGCGATTATAATTAGCTTATTGGTCTTATTGTATACGTTTATACCCCTTTTCACCCCTTTATTAATTATACAGGGTGTCCGGGAATGACGAGCAAAAAATTTAGGGGATAATTCCGGACCGAAAATAAATGCTATCTCTTCCTATAACATTTTTTCGAAAATTTATTATTCCCGGAGTTCCAGGGTGTTAAAGTTAAATTTTATTTGCATTTTGTTTTTGCAATACCTTTTGCCACGCTCATAATATTTTGACCATATCTCGTATGTGGGGCTTTTTCGGGATGAGGAATACAAATTTGCCCACCGTTTTTTCGCATTTTGTAGAGGGCGCCACATAAATTTTTTGTCCTACACTGTATGCGCATTTTGATTAAATATTTTTATTCTCCTAACCTGACATAAAAAGTTATACTAATTTTGTTTCGATAAACCCTCGGATAAACCTAATCGTTTTCGAAAAAAACGCTAAAATAACATTGCTTGTATGTGATGACTACGAAATCATTTTAATTTATTTTCAACCTTAAACATAGCATAGCAAAGCAAGGAATATTCCATGGAGTTCGTCGGAATTTTTTAAGAAGAATAAATTTATGCATAGAAGAGGAAGGACGTCACTATGAACCTTTGATTTAAATGTTTAATTTATTGTTCTAGTAACTTATGTATTTTAAAACTGTAAATAAAAATAAATTTAACTTCAATAATACTCTATTTTCGAAAAAATGTTATAGGAAGAGAGAGCATTTATTTTCGGTCTAGAATTATCCCCTAAATTTTTTGCTCATCATTTCTGGACAGCCTGTAGGTATATTACAGTATTTATGCTTAGTTTCAAGAAATTTGGACAACATTTTTTTTACTTAAGTAGGTACTATATTTTCCCTCTCTAGCGGTTGCGTTGGAAACTTACCCCCTATATTTCTACCTCCTAGGGGAAAAATTTCCGAAAACAGAAACCCGTATTGGCTTATTTTAACAGAGTAAGCATAGTACTAAATTTTAGCAATATAGCTTAAAATTATATACATTTATAGGTACCCCTTTTTTCAACCCCCCAAGTGAATTTTGAAGAAATGACGAAATATGTACGTACCTATATTACTATTTTATTGAAGGAACTTATATACCAATTCTTAGACCTTCATTAGTTTCTGTTTTCAATTTTGTCGACCTATTCGTCCATCTGAAGAGTTCCGACAAACTGAAACGATTTTGTCATACCCTGTCCGCTTAAGCGGGGGTTTGACAAATATATACTCACGTCGCGTTAAACGTACCGCTCAATAACAACATGATAATGATAAGTTAAAGTACAGCGCCGGATTAACCACTAGGCCAAATAGGCCATAGACTGACTAAGGCGCCACGAACGAAATAGGCGCTGCGGCTTTTTAACGAATTTCATTGTACCTACCTATAATAATAATTATTTTATACATTTAAATCACTATTTAAACTATGGCATAATTGCTAATTATCATACCTATAAAGTATAAAGAACATTCCACATTCCAATCTAAACAAAAATAATTAAAATTAAATTATTAAGACTATTTAGTTATCAGATCTCGTGAAATCAACTTCCTTCGACGACATTATTCAAAAATTCTCGAGTCAAAAATGTCGAAAAAAACATTTCTAGTATCTTAAAACTCTTAAAAATATGTCGTTATTTTTAAAATTACCTTTAATAAAAGTTTTTGGGCATCGGGCCACGAATACTGTTCCTTTATCTTAACATAGTATAAAACAAAGCCGCTATCGCCCGTCTGTCCCTATATCCCTATATGTGCCTAAATCTTTAAAACTACGCAACGGATTTTGAATCGGATTTTTCTAAATAGATAGAGTGATTCAAGAGGAAGGTTTTTATGTATAACTAGCGACCCGCCCCGGCTTCGCACGGGTGCAATTTCAGAAAGTGGCATGCCGGGTACTAATATATCGGGTTTGTTCGGGTTTGTATTTATACCAGCGGATTGCAACGCATGCCGGGTACACGCTAGTTACCTTATATTTTTTGCTCAGAACATTAAGGTACATATATTATTTTATTTGTTGATCTCGTTAATAACGAGTCGTTATTGATATGATGTTTTAGAAGTAATCCCTATACTTTAGTTTAATATAATGTTGTGTATTTAAAAGGAACCAATCTACCACTATCATTTGACTCTTAGCGCTGAATTTGTGTTTTTATGTGTTTTGTATCTTAATTATAGCTGGATTAGTCGATTAGTTTTTTTGAACTGTCGAAACTACCAAACTCTTATTAAGTTATGATATTTTAAGTTAATTGTTTTATTCATTTCACATTTTGTAAACATTTATCATTAATGTTAAGTTGTTTGTTTATACTTCTATTTTTTGTTTTATAATTTTCCCTGAGTATACTTACATGTATTATAGGTACGTTAATTAAAATTAAATTAATCTATGAGCTTTTTTTTCAACAAAACGTGCAAATTTCCGCTTGCAAAAAATATTTTTACGAGATTACGTTTAGGTACAAATTTGATCATCCGTATCATGACTCGCTCAATGTATTAAAATCCATTTCGAAATTGAAAAAATAGGCGCCAAAATTTGTCTGCATAAGGCTTCAAACGACCTTAATTCGGCCCTGGTCACGTTGTAATAATAACAATAATGGTTGTTATAATAATAATTAAATAATACTTTATATTTACCTATGTTTGTAAAATTAAAATTTTATTCACATCAATCACATTCACATATAACACACTTAAAAATAACGGATTGGTGTATAAACTACAATAACTTATCGTGGGCATACCTTTGAACAGTTAAATGATTATTGTTCGGTTATCGCTCTTTTGTCCGTCAATACAAATTTTTAATATATTATTTTTTTTTTTTTACTAAATCAAGTACCTACCTTTGATTTGCTTTTGTTTCAATCGCCCTTTCGATTAAATCATATTATCTTGTTTGGTTCTATTCTATCAAATAGAATTGTACATGTAAGTACTGTCTTATGGAGCAATCAGTTTTTAAAATATCTTTTACTAAAATGATATACTAATAACATATATAATATAATAAAATACAATCAAAAGGGTTATGTAAATTCATATCTGCATCAATTTTTTTAACGATATACCTAGATGTATTTAATTCATTATTTTAAATAATTGTTTTTATTACCTGGTTTTGTGCAGATGGAAAATATGTTTATTGTGAATTTTATTGCTTGCTGCATTGTTCAACTATTAAATTAACTTTCAAAATGTCTTTATTCCAAACTAACTTTTACAGTTCATTACATGGAAAGTGACAACATAATATAGAAAATAATAATCATTTATAAAATAACAATAACAAAAATGGAAGGTAATTCAATTTAATTCATTAATAAAACCAATTTAAAAAAAAATAGTATAAATAATTTAATTTAGTAAATATATCTTTAATTGCTTTTTAAAAGTTGCCAATTTTCTGATATTTTTTGGAAGATTGTTATATTATTTTATTATTCTGTCATATAAAAGCGATTTTTTTCCGAAATTAATTTTTACTGGTTTAGTTGGATCATTTATACAACGTCTGGTGTTGTGCTCATGTAATGTCTTAGTCTCCTAAAGTGTTATGTTTGATTTTTTTTCTTTTGAAATAATAGAGTGAATTAGAATACAAATTTTTAATTTATAAATGTTTTGAACGTGTAAATACCCTTTCGGTCTATAAGATACTTTCCTTGTTATCTATTAATTTAGAGGGTTTCACAGAGAGATGAGATAAATCAATGGACTTTTTCACTAAATTATTTTATAAAAAAATGTGATTAAAAAAATTTACAAAAAGATAACACGACTTGCATTTTACCTCGTATAAATACGAATCTTAACATCTAGTTTCATTTATTTAAGTATACAACCACAAAACATACCTCTATGTTTTGTGAATACAACGGTCACAAGGTCGAGCATGGGCATCATTTTTAACATAAATTATTACATGTCGGTACACTGTGTCTATTATTCTAATAATTTAAGTCCGATAATACCTAAATTGTCCTCGTATTTTTGAAATACAGACATTATAATGTGGATTTTGATATTCGTATCACTCTTTATTACAATTATCTAACTCTCTGTATTGAGAATAAGAGAATTGGTATAGACGATTTCATCACCTTGAAATATTTTTGTCGTTGTTACATCCACATAACACCTTTGTAGGTGTTATGTGGGTGTTATGTGGTTACATCTATGTTTTTTCTTTAAAAATGAGGCTTGAACCTTGGAAATACCTAGCAAATTGCGTTAACTCTAAAAAATCGTTTCGGGTTTTTGATGTTATGCGAAAGTACAAAGCTCCCTGTAGTCCCTGTAAAAGAAAACCCATTATGAATTATGAATTTAATAATCTTAACATAGTATAAAACAAAGTCGCTGTCGCTGTCTGTCCGTCCGTCCCCTTATATGCTTAAATCCTTATACGCAACGGATTTTGAAGCGGTTTTTTTTAATAGATAGAGTGATTCAAGGGGAAGGTTTTTATGTATAATAGCGACCCGCCCCGGCTTCGCACGGGTGCAATTTCAGAAAGTGGCATGCCGGGTACTAATATATCGGGTTTGTATTTATACCAGCGGGTTGCAACGCATGCCGGATACACGCTAGTTAGCTATAAAAAAAAATTCGAATGGAAATAATGTCCCTAAAAATCAAGAACAACATACCTAGATGTGCGGAGAGATACCAATAACCACCGTCCACCAACCTGAATTCAAGTTTTAGCTACTACCTTTTAACCTTTAAATTTTTAAATACAAAATTAAATTTTTTTAAAGGCACTTTTTTATTGTCTGAAATTAAATTTTGCACACATGCCATGTTTTAACATTAACCACGATCAAGCAAAGATTGTTTAATATCATACCACTAGAATCAATTAATAATATCAGTGAGCCAAAATATACAACGCACAACTAATTTAAAAATTATCTTTAACTGTTTATATTTTGCGATTTAAAATAATAATTTTTAAATTATCAGTGTATAAAGATTGTCCATTTTATAGTGTACCGGGTGGTCAACTAAGAATGGCCGCCGGCTATATCTCAGAAACTACTAAACATAGAAACTTGGGAAAAAAATTATTATTAAAGCGGACATGAGAAAATTCTGGAAATTACTTTCAAGTTCCTCATTTCGCCGCAAGGGGGCACAATTGAAAATACTTTTTTTTAATTTTAAATTTCTCTGAAAATTCTCATATTAAGGTATAACCCTGATCATTGGAAAGCTTAGACAATTCTGCATCATTTTGGTTTAAGGCTCGTTAACGTACCGATCTTGATAAGAGTGGGGGAAGCTATTGAAAGTGTAAACATTAAAATCGCTGTAACTTCTAAACGACTTATCCGATTTTACTAAATTTAAGCTTGTTTGGAAGGGAAAGGTAAGTATCTTCAATCGTCGTATCCAATGATACACAATAGTTTCTAATAAAATTGCTAGAGGGCGCAATTTGTAATAATAACAGTTTTTTTTGATTTTATCCCGAAAATTCAAATCATACATCATACTTATGACATCATAATCGGAAAGTAGATGAAATTTACAAGAAAATATGTGAAAACCGCAGTTTGATATCTTTGTTCGTTTCAGAGTTATTGCCAAAACAATAATTTTTAATACAAATTGCGCCCTCTAGCAATTTTATTAGAAACGATTGTGTACCATTGGCTATGACAATTAAAGGTGCTTATATTTTTCTTCCAAACAAGCTTAAATTTAGGAAAATCGGATAAGTCGTTTAGAAGTTACAGCGATTTTAATGTTTACACATTCAATAGGCTTCTCCCACTCTTATCAAGTGAACGTGTAAACATTAAAATCGCTGTAACTTCTAAACGCCTCATCCGATTTTACTAAATTTAAGCTTGTTTGGAAGATAATGGTAAGTACCTTTAATTGTCATATCCAATGGTACACAATCGTTTCTAATAAAATTGCTAGAGGGCGCAATTTGTATTAAAAATTATTGTTTTGGCAATAACTCTGAAAGGAACAAAGATATCGAACTGCAGTTTTCACGTCTTTTCTTGTAAATTTCATCTACTTTCCGATTATGATGTCATAAGTATACCGTATGATTTGAATTTTCGGGATAAAATCAAAAAAACTGTTATTATTACAAATTGCGCCCTCTAGCAATTTTATTAGAAACTATCGTGTATCATTGGATACGACGACTGAAGGTACTTACCTTTCCCTTCCAAACAAGCTTAAATTTAGTAAAATCGGATAGGGCGTTTAGAAGTTACAGCGATTTTAATGTTTACACATTCAATAGCTTCCCCCACTCTTATCAAGGTCGGTACGTCAATATAAATGATGCAGAATTGTCTAAGCTTTCCAATGATGTAATCAGAGTTATACCTTAATATGGGGATTTTCGGAGAAATTTAAAATTTAAAAAAAAAATTTTAATTGTGCCCCCTTGCGGCGAAATGAGGAACTTGAAAGTAATTTCCAGAATTTTCTCATGATCGCTTTAATCATAATTTTTTTTTTCCCAAGTTTCTATGTTTAGTAGTTTCTGAGATATAGCCGGCGGCCATTCTTAGTTGACCACCCGGTACTTGGTGTTGTCGCCGAAACAAGAGATTCTCGTCTCGTATCGCCCTCTCTCGACGAGACGAGAGAGATCTTTTCTCTCGAATGAAGTTCCGAGACGAGACGAGAGAAGGACCCTCTCTCGTCGAGAAATTCTCGATCTCTCGAGCAAAAAAAATTTGGTTTTAATTTATCGTGAGTGTTGTGCATTGACATATTTAACAGTTAAGCCTTTACTAATGTTTTTGTATTTTTTTTTTCAATTAAAAATATCCAAAAATTGTTAGTTAGGTATATGTTTTGGCTTTAAAAATATTTTATACAGTGTGACCAGTAAAGTCCGCATCATATGGCATTTTTTTTAATAGCTTTATTCGAAATTTGATTTTGGCATCAAGTTCTGCTTCGATCGAGATGAAGATGAAGCAAAAAAAATAGTAGTCACGTGATTCGGTTTATCTGTCAAATTTTAATTTTTTCCAAAAAATAATTCAAAAGTCTGAAAATATCGAAAAAGGTTATTAGAAAAAGTTTTTTTAAATGCAGTTTCTAGCCCACATGCAAAATTTCAGCTACATAAGATAATTTAAATTTTTTACCCACCATCTGTGCCACCACTAAAATTTATTTTCCACTTAATGAACACTTTACTGATGACACTGTGTTCTTTTTTGTCTTAATATTTAGGTGTATTACTTTCAGACACAAACTACGTTTTCAAAAATACTTATTTTATGAAGTTACCTTATACAGGGTCAAAAACAAATAAACTTTGCATCACATGCGACCAAATTTGAATAGGTATAGCCCAACTTTGATTTTGTAGAAAAATACACATTCAATATTAAAGAAAATGTATCTGAAATAAAGCATTGTCAAAACTAAGAAGTTTTATGTAGGTTGCGTTGAGTCTTATTTTGCAAAATATGAGTAAAAATCAAAGTTATCTTATGCAGCTACAATTTTGCATGTGGGCTAGAAACTGCATTAAAAAAAACTTTTTCTCATAACTTTTTTCGATACTTTCAGAAATAACCGTAATGTTGAATTATTTTTTGGAAAAAATTAAAATTTGATAATGCGAAACACGTGACTGCTATTTTTTTGCATAATTTTTATCTCGATCGGAGCAGAACTTGATGCAAAAGTCAAATTTCGAATAAAGTTAATAATAAAAAAAAAATCCCATATGATGCGGACTATAAATACTGGTCACACTGTATATCTTTAAATTATTTTTATTGTAAATTCGG
Organism: Polydrusus pterygomalis; assembly: GCA_963969555.1. NCBI lineage: Eukaryota > Metazoa > Arthropoda > Insecta > Coleoptera > Curculionidae > Polydrusus > Polydrusus pterygomalis. The sequence goes on along the minus strand of OZ018381.1, from coordinate 39,894,322 downwards.
TACACCAGGAACTACATTTTTTTGACTTCCGGTTTAGTACCGGTTAAACCAGTGCGCACCGAAACCTCTAAAAGTGCTTTTTGCAATAAATTAAAAAATCCTTTGATTTTTCTTACATTGTTACCGTAAACTATTTGAAAAAAAAAGAAGTATAACCTGTCCTTGTTTTTAAATTTAGTTTTTTAAGACTGTCGTCTTGTCGTCGAGCATCTTTTATCCCCTGTCTTTAACATTGTCTTGAATAATTTTGATTTAATTTTCTTTTAATTAGCGACAGCATATTAAAATCCAGATGATGATTTATATTGCAGAATTATTTCTTGACAAACTGGGGATTGCTGCTAAAAGATAATTTAACAAAAGCTTGGAGAAAATGCAGAATTTCTTCTCCTAATCGTTAGATGTCGCTAAAATCTTAAATCTACAAATAAAAAAAGTAATTTTATAAAATTTACCAGCTTATAATTTCTAGGATTTCTACACCGTCATAAAAGTTTTAATAAATAATATTTTTTAAATAATTCATTGTACCTAATTTCGCTAAAAAAGAGGTAGGTAAGCTACATGATACTATTAATAGTATCATGGGTAAGCTACACATTTACTACATTTTTGGAAATATTTAAAAAAAACATCATTAAAAAAATATTGGTACATAAAATTATTCACACTTTACATAATCTATACCACAGAATACATAGATATTCCGTGTCTATACTATTATATAAAATTTATAAATGTTTTTGTCCGAATTTCTTGAAACTAACTCCAATATACTAAATGGTTCGGAAAAAATGCTACCACAAATTCCTGAGGCTTAAATATGACGACTAACCCAACTAACCTCAGTCCAAAAGTGGATGATTTCGGAGATACGGAGTGTCAAAAGTTCAATGTGGTGTTAGTTTTTCATAAATAATTTTTTTAATAATTGGTGTATTGTCACAATAATGGGTTAAGGTGGGAGTATCAACATGCTTGCCAACCTATAACCTATTTCGCATAGATTTATTTATGTTTTCTAGCGTTTACACAAAATTTAAAGAAAATCAGTATCGACTTAAGGTTGAATTCTCAACGTCATTCAATCTATTGCCAACCTATAACCTATTTCGCGTTGCTTTTTTGAGTTTATTATTTTAGTAACTAACATTTAAAGAAAATTATTATTATCGGTACATTATTTAGGTAGTATCTGATATATTACAAAAATATAAATTTATTTCATTGCTAATTTTGGGAGAATTGTATAGTGAAAGAACAATGAGTGACAAGGACATAATAATGTTTAAAAAAATCTTACCCGATATTTTTCGCTATACAATTCTCCTAAAATAAGTTATGAAATTTCTTGATATTTATTAAATATGTCAATTATTACCTATAGAATATCAAGTCGATACTGATTTTATTTAAATTTTGTGTAAAAGCTAGAAAACACAAATAAATCTACGCGAAATAGGTTATAGGTTGGCAAGCATGTTGATACTCCCACCTTAATATTCTATAGGTAATAATTGACATATTTAATAAATATCAAGGAATTTCCTACCTTAATTCAGGAGAATTGTATAGCGAAAAATATCGGGTAAGATTTTTTTAAACATAATTATGTCATTGTTCTTTCACTATACAATTCTTCCAAAATTAGCAATGAAATAAATTGATATTTTTGTAATATATCAGATATAACCTAAGTAATGTGCCGACGATACTGATTTTATTTAAATGTTAGTTTAAAAAATAATAAACTTGAAAAAACAAAGCGAAATAGGTCATAGGTTGGCAATAAATTGAACGACGTTGCATGAGAATTCAACAAAATTCCCTGGCGTCGGTGATTGGCCTCGTTGCGGAAATAGGCCGACGTAAAATAAAAAATAATAAAAAAAAACCTTAAGAGGAGTTTTGTGGGGTGAAAAATTAAAATATTCTCTCATTTTTGTTGTAAAATTTAGAGCCCCCCTGCCTAGCCGAATAAATATTGTGACAATACGCCTACAGCAATTACCTACAAAATTTTTGAATATTGTTACCTAGATCGTCTAGAAAATTTTTTAAATTAATTTAATGTAATATCTACAAATCAACATGGATTTCAATGTAAAAAATCCACAACTACTGCAAAGCATGCCTTTTATAAGGAATTGACGAGGTTTATTCATGCAAATGATTGATTGTGTTAATCACAATATCCTCTTTCAGAAGTTGAGGAACTATGGAATATGCGGAGCTGCGTTGGAGTGGATACAATATTTATTCTTTAGTAAGTGAAAGGAGACAGTTTGTTAGCATCAGTGACTTTAACAGAAAGTCAAGGACGGACATACACTCGTCAATCCTAGACATTAATGTAGGTGTTCCTCAGGGTTCCATATTGGGCCCTGTTTTGTTTTTGTTGTATTTGAACGGTATTGACCGGATAGGACAAACCGTACATCGAACAGCTTTTGCCGACGACGTGTCATTTTTGATCTCAAACTTGTTTTCAGGCACTTTAGAGCATACCTATATGTCAAATGGTGTTCTCTTGGAGCTGTTTGATTGGTTCTGCGATAATTCTATGTCCTACTTAAACGTGGACAAGACACAGTTCATCAGATTTTATGCCAGACAAAAAAATGTTGACAATGTTAATCTGCATATTAATGACAATCCACTATGCCAGGTTCAAAGTGCTAAGTTTCTTGGTATTTACCTAGATGAATGTTTAAATTGGAAAGTTCCTTGTCAACACGTACTGGATAAACTTAATTCGTCATATTATTTGTTAATAAATGTAAGATCTGTCTTAGACAGACAACAGTTACTAATGTTGTAGGTACTATGCATATGTTGAGTCATGTTTGAGATATGGTCTGGTCTTTTGGGGCACGTCTACCTTATGTAACAATATATATTTATTAAACAAAAGAAAATTTTAAGGTGTATTGCTGGTGTACCTAGATATTGTAGCTGTTAGGGGTCTATTTAAAAGGTATAATATCTTACCCCTTACTTGTTTATACAGGGTTAGGAAAAATTACCAGAACGGTCGATTATTTCAAAATATACAGGGGTTATCAAAAAACGTCTTATATAAAAAATGTAGGACTGTTAAAAATCTACATATCGGTGATAAATTGAAATATACAGGGTCGCCCACAAAGTTGTGGAGAATGATAGTTATATATTTTTAAATGGAACACCCTATTTATTTTTACATTTTTAAATTCCACATAAAATTATAATTATTTTTTATTAAATGTACTATTAGTCGATACTTCATAGTTTCCGAGATATTGACTCTCGAAAAGTGACATTTTTGAACTTTGACAGCTTATAACTTTCTAACAGTGCGTCTTAGAGCAAAACGGTTTACATGTCCCTATCTTCAATTTTTATTATCTTCCCAAAAAATGAACTTCCAGTTAAAACGGAACAACTACATTTCCTGCTTTTGAGTTACATCCGGTTTAACCGGAAGTTGATTTTTTTGGGAAGATAATAAAAATTGAAGATAGGGACATGTAAGCCGTTTTGCTCTAAGACGTACTGTTACAAAGTTATAACCTGTCAAAGTTCAAAAATGTCACTTTTCGAGAGTCAATATCTCGGAAACTATGAAGAATAGACTAATAGTGCATTTAATAAAAAGTAATTATAATTTTATGTGGAATTTAAAAATGTAAAAATATACAGGGTGTTCCATTTAAAAAAATATAACTATCATTCTCCACAACTTTGTGGGCGACCCTGTATATTTCAATTTATCACCGATATGTAGATTTTTAACAGCCCTACATTTTTTATATAAGACGTTTTTTGATAACCCCTGTATATTTTGAAATAATCGACCGTTCTTGTAATTTTTCCTAACCTGTATATAATGGAATTGGCTTTATTTGTTTTTTGTAGTAAAAGTAATTTTGTTAAAAATGGAGACCTACACAGTTTTAATACTAGGAATAGGGACCAACTCAGTATTCAGCATTCTTGTGGTAACATAGCGCATAATTCTCCTAATTCCCTAATTTTGGGTGCTAAAATTTTTAAAGTATAGGTACTGCCGATGAAACAAAAAAGTGTGATTGGATGAGTTTTTTGACTCTGTAAAATAACCAAGTAATTATGTCTGTATCTGTTACCATATGTTTTTTTCTTGTTTATTTATTTATTTTCTTGTACTTAATTGTTAGCTTTAGGACTACTTTGACTATTCCCCTACAATAATTTTATATTATTGTCTTATGGGAAAATAAACGTTTGAATTTGAATTTGAATTATTAAAAAAATATTTATGAAAAAACTAATACCAAATTGAACCATCGACTGAGGTAAGTTGGATTAGATCGTCATATTTAAGCCTCAAGAATTTGTGGTACCTAGCATTTATTCCGCACCTTATATACTATTAAAAAAACAATCATATTTTTTTGAAAATTTCATAAATTTATTTTCAACCAATTAGAAGGCTCCTTTTTGTTTACGTTGCTTATAGCAACGGGAGACTATACCGATAGTCTATAGCCTATTAACCTAATGAAATAATAAGTGATAATTTTTCTTAGGTATACTACTACGACTTAATTTTGATTCAAATGTCAAGTCCTTTCGAAGTGACAGGTGAGACAAACCAGCAAGTAACAATCTGTTTTTTAGTCGTACCCGTGATATTTTTTGTTACAATAATATTGTGTAAAAAATGATTCGTTTTGGTAATGAATCAGCAAGTTCGATTGCTAAAGAAATTGAGCAGTTAGTAACTCATTTTTATTACTAAAATGTGAGAAACATTAAATAACAAATTTGTTATCTGAAATCCAATGTCTTTATAGTTTTAAATTCAAATATAACTTTAAAAAACATATTTCCGATGAGTTTAGTTTAATATGACGACGCACTGTATTTTTACAATAGAAGTTGATTTTACTTGTTAGTACCTAACTAAGGTTTATTACTAAAATTTCAGGAACATTAAAAGAAACTCCAATTTATGAAATTTTCTTACCGAATCTCCCACGTAGCAGAATTAATTCCCGATAATTTTCTTCTCGGTTTCACTCATGTTTTTGTTGATAGAAAATTTCCCTCGTCTTCGACTCGATATAATTTTCTATCAACAAAACCATTATTATTTAAAAAAAATTATCGGTAATAATTCTGCTGCTAGGGAGATTATAAGTGAAAATCTGTCCCTAAAGGGGTATAAAAGGTTTTATTTAAAAATATTATTTGTCGGATTTTTTGAAACTGCTTTTGGATATTATGGTACGTGTATTTTAAATATAATAAATATCATCAATAAACACGATCTGACTCTGCTTTCAGACTAAGATGGAAGTCTCAAATCAAGATAGCGCTGGCAGTGACAATAATTATCATCATTGACACTGTCAAGGTTTTGTTATGGTTCTGTTATAATATATTATTATATAATAATTATTGAAGATGCATACTGATTTATCTGCCCATTTACACACTGAAGAATGTAATAAGTTAATATCAAACTGGAGATCTTGCCGCATCGACCATCCTTTCAGTAAGTATGTTGGGATTTGTAATTCTTATTATGCGGAAATGCTCGCGTGTATGAAAAACGAAAGGCTGACCAAAAGAGCTGAAAATTTTAGAAAATCTAAGGAATGGAAACAGAAAATTGCAAGAAAAAGGAAAGGCATTGATGAGGAAAACAACATTAAAAAATAAGTTTTTTGTTTATTGCTGACATTTATGTAGATGTTGATACTTAACTATAATTAATGTATGTGCATTATTTCAGTTAAATAAAGTGGACATAACCTTAAAGTGTTATCTTTATTTCTAGTACCTATAGCACCTACACAAAAATAATCATTCTCATTTCTTTCCATTTCTTCATCTTCTATTCGCTGCAGACTATTTTCACAATTTGTTTTTTGACACTGACCACATAAACAGGTACATTCCAAACCATTCTTTCTGCCACTACATTTCATGGCACCACAGCCGGTTTTGTAGTTACATCTTACTATGCGTAATATACTTTCAGGTGCTGATGGCAAATCCATGTATACTCCATCCCCAGTTTGTTGGCTGTTGGGTTCAAGCCTTCTTGCATTTGCTTCCATATACAAATTTGCAAATATGCACGGAAGCTATGGTACTTGACAGCTGATTCCGTTGGGGGAAGGTTCTGCGGCTGAATGAAACATTTTGCCGTCGATACTTTATCAATAATGGTTCTATACCTAAGTGTATTTGGTGTATCATCTGGATTTCTTCAACAACGCGTTTCAAAACTGATTGCTTATTTCCGATATGGAATATTCTGCAGGTGCTGTCACATCCTGTATACGAATGTATAGGGAATAGACTGTTCACTAAGTCATTTGAGAGCGAATATCTAATGGCATTGATATCATATCATAGGTCAGTGTCTTCTCCTATTACTGTTGTATTTTTAATTTTTGAAGATTCCACTGCAGTTTTAACAATGTCAACATCAGCATCATCAACTGAATGAATTACCGAACAACCATGTTGTCGTATTTCTTCAGCGATTATATTAATTCTTTTCTGCTTGTTTTCTTTATTAGTGAGAAACATTTCCTTACTTCCTATACAGTTCATATTTCATTACTTCCGCAAGATCAATTTCACTTGAAGAAGATGACATAACGGTTGGTATGATGGTAAAAGAAAAGTACAATGTAAATATGGCTGCAAAATGGTAGCCCTTAAATATTTGAAAAGTAAATACCTAATTATTTAAATGGCCGCCATTTTGAAAAAAAAAGTAAAGTCGAATCTTTGTATTTTAAACATTTGTGCCAGGTTACACCTTATAAATACAAAGTTATAAATTTTGTAATTAAAAATACAAAATTCAGCCGCCATCTTGGATTTCGACTGATTTCCGGGGCCAGGATTAATGGGGATTTTGAATATGTTAAAATATACACTTTACACAATAGAATACAAAAAGAATCATTTTTCTTGCAATTTAGCCCAGGTCAAGGGAATTTTTACACCATATTGACTGCACTAAAATTTAAATTAGTTGAATCTGAACAAGAAGTATTTTGTAAGAAGCAATATGACCAAGATAATATTATGCATTTTTTTGAAAACTGTTTCGTAAATAGAAAATTTATTATTTTTATGCGAACAATGTTCAATTTTGCGAGAAGCTATTTTATTAATTAGATTGTAGATTGTAGCATTCACCTAATGGTTACTATTTAAAATTTTTATAGATATACATTTTAGGTAAATAGCAGAACACAACAACCAGTCATAGGCGTAGTTAGACGGTCAACATTGGGGGTGCTGAAGTCCAGTGGCGGCTCGTGACATGTTAACGTGGGGGTGCACAAAAAGCCCGCCGGCGAAATTTTTTTTAAGACCACGCCCAAATTTGGTCAATAATTTTTAGTAAATATTTTAATGTGATGTTAATAGCAGGTTTAGGTCTTTCAATGTTCTTGACAATCACTTTCACCTCCAACGGTAACTTGCTAAAAGATTTTTTCAAAAATTCCACGGTGTATTTTATATCCGACGATGCACTCATTGTTTTTTCGTGTTTATTTACTTTAAACTTTAACTGAATTCAATAAAACCATATTAAACCTTAATAAACAAAAAAAATAGTCAAAATACCGGCTAAAAATTTCCGCGAATTTGAACGACTACGACTGGTTAAATTCAAATTATCAAATTAGTGCAGAATTGCAGAACATGACATACACAAACTATTATGCCCCTCTCGTATTTTACGAGATTTTTATGATCATAGACCCGCTCTGACAAGTAAACTGGGCGTGAACTACACGGTACACGGAGAGAAATTTTGAACAGAATCCGCAACTACCTAAATATACTTGAATTTGTACCAGAATTCGAATGCTTGAAATATTAATATGAAAAATTTATTACATAATATAATGTATATTATAAAAATAGGTTAGTTCTAAAATTAGCCTATATATTGTAAATTTTTTTTGGGGGTGCTAATTTAGATTTCGGGGGTGCTTAGCACCCGCAAGTATCCCCTAACTACAATGCAACCAGTCCTATCCTGCTCACTTTAAACAAAAGTTATGTAGTTATAACATAACATTAAATAAACATGCATATTTTAACACAATAGCGAGATCGTGAATAGTTGGAGTTCAGTAATATAAGTGATTTTTTTAGTTTGTAAAAACAAATATTATTTGTTCTTTTCGCCACGTTCTTATGTACTACATGAATAGCAGAATAGAGAGTCCCGTCCTGTTCATTTTATATAAATGATTGTATCAATTAGGTTGATAAGCGTATTTAAAACAACAACGGGATCTCAAATCGTCCGTGTCAAACTGAATTGATCTCTTGAGTAACTTGGGAAGTTTGTTGCATACCGTCCGTGCCTAAGTTTTAGTTTAATTTAGTTTCGACGTTTGTGGGCTCGAAGATAGCTGGAAACACTTTCGAAAACAGAACGGTTGTTCTATTGCCATAGTTTCTGTGTGTCGCTTGAATGTTTTGAGCTGTTATTGAAACACCCATAGAAATTAAAGTGTTTTGTTTTTGTTCGTTAAATAGTTTTTTAAAGGTAAGTGATTAATTATTTTTATTACAGATTCGGTACATTTTGCAATTGCCAGGCATTGTTTTGCGTATTTGTTGTATATTCATTAAAAACAATTGTTTGTCTGGTAATTTTAGCAATAACGCGGCAATTTTTTAAATTGCTGTAATTGTGGGATTCGTTTGTTTTCGTTTCGTTTGGGTGCTTTAGTGCTTAGGTACCAAGAAATTATTTTCAGTATACCTACACAGTGATCCCAAAGAATTTGTAGAAAGAATATGTAGCTTTTAAAAATATAAAAATCTATAGGAACGAAAGAAAAAACTCAAAGTCTTCCTCCACAAAGTTTAATAATAAAATTATTTAGGAAAAGTCTCTACATGTTTCGAATGTAGTAACGTTCATCATCAGGAGACAGAAATAAAACTTAGTGCTGATGGGTTTACAAGGAGAGAAAATGGTGTCGAACCTTAATGGAGCTTTTATGGAATTAAAAATTTGATATGCAAATCAAACATAATATTATGAAGAAATTGATGAAATTTAAAAACATACTGAGTATGTGAGAAGTCAGTAACTAAGGTCTAAACCAACCAAATAAACTGGGGGGAAAGAAAAATTATTTTTTTTTAAAAAGGTGTCGAAGAATATTTAAAAAAAAAATTTCTTTAAAAAAGCATAATTAGGTAGGAAATTGTCATTGTGAGGACAAAATTCACTAGAATTACATGTAGGTAATGAAAGTTATATTCAAAAAATTTTGTTTAGTGGGGTACTGAGGTTTCAAACTCAGTAACCCCGCAGGTTTTTAATTTAAAATTAGTAAAGATCATTAAAATATTTAACATTTCAATAATTAGCGGAGAAGCAGATGTTCACACCCACGTGCTTGGAACAGCAAACCATAAAAGCTCCATTAAGGTTCGACACCATTTTCTCTCCTGCTAAAACCATCAGCACTAAGTTTTATTTCTGTCTCCTGATGATGAACGTCACTACGTTCGAAACATGTAGAGACTTTTCCTAAATAATTTTATTATTAAACTTTGTGGAGGAAGACTTTGAGTTTTTTCTTTCGTTCCTATACTTTCTTTCAACTCCACTTTAAGCATGGACTATTTCTTCAAAATAAAAATCTATATTATTTTAGTAGAGACCAACCGAAGGTTCGGTTTCCGCTAGTTTCGGCGACAGTTTCGGTTTCGGTCAAAAATCGGCCGAACCTTCGGCTGTGCCGAAACTCAGTGTCCCAAAAGCTATATAAAATAAATTAAAATAAATTAGATTTCAGTATACAATAAATAAAGAAGTTTCGGAAAGAAAGAAAAAAAAACTAAAAGTCTTCCCCCACAAAATTTAATAGAATATAGAAATTCTTTAGGGGTCTCTACATGTTTCGAACGTAGAAACGTTCATCTTCAGTAGACAGAAAAATTCACAGATCTTGCATCTTACGCAAGTATCATAGGCGTATTGAAAATACCTACCACATACAGTGGCGAGAAGGAAACCATTATCTCACAGCACAGATTACTCCTATCTGTGAGTATGTAACGTGCCGCTATCACGCGTTATTATGACGGCATGAATGCTCCGATTTAGTTTGAAATAATAATTAAATTATTATACTTAGAAATGTGTAAATTATACTTAGAAATGTGCAAATTTCACTGTTTTGTTAAAATAAAAAAATATAGGATAATCTATATTAGTACATATTGAAGAGAGCTTAAAATCACCTTTTCAAAAATAGCGACAAAATTATTTCTTTAGCTATACACAGCCATTTACCTGCTGGCCCTTGTACTCTTTGTTCATGAAATGTCTAAATCTTAAGTCGGCTATGAAATGTTTTGGATTGGTATATCCATTCTCCCCCGACTTTCTGTGTAATACGCCAAGACCGCCGCGCTATTTCGCTTTGTTTCAGCGACATTCACTGTTTATTTTTTTCCAATTTTATCGAAATTGAAACAATCAAAAATGCGGTTACCATGATATCGACTAATATGGACACCTGAAAATTTTAAAAATTACGAAAACGTTATCTGATATCAATGAAATTTAGACGAATAAAATCTATTTGCACTGTCGTAGATTAAATTTTGAATGATACACGTTCGATATGAACTTTGTTAATGAACTTTGTTAATGAACTTTGTTAATGAACTTTGTTAATGAACTTTGTTAATGAAACTTGTGTTTAACGTTGCACACGTTTCATTATAGTGTTCATCGTACTAGTATCATTAATAGCTATCTACTAACTGTTCTCAGACTTCTACTGTTCTCTCTCCCGGCCATATTATCTTAATATCAACAAACATAATAATAAATGCCGAAACCCAAAACAAAACAATATTAATACTCAGCAGATGATGTCATCGATCCTGTGCTGCTCGGATGTATGTTTAGACTTCACCGCCGTGTTATTTATGTGCATGTCGCGTTTATTTTTCATGAAATATACCCGTATATATGCACCCAGTAGTATTTTCGATACTAAAAATGTATATAGTGCTGATGGTATTAGCAGAAGAGAAAATGGTATAAAACCTTATTGGAGCTTTCATGGCATTAAAAAATTGAAATATAGAAGTGACGTATATAAAAAAGTATAAGGTAAACATTTTGTAAAATGTGCGATTATATTACTAACTTCAGCATATTATCTAAATTAACCTCTCGAGGGGTTATTGGGCTTTAACTTAACCCCCAGTACCTCAAAAACCCTTCTTTCAACTATTCTGACATTATGACTTCTACAGACGATTCTTACCTTTACTGTCATAGACAGACATATTAATGATTTTACAAAAATTGTTTTATATAAATAATTTAAAAAATCCTCGATATTTCCCCTTGGAAGGCCTTTTTTTCTTCCTCATTTAGTTTGGTTGTTTAGACTTCCTTTACTAACTTTCTTCATATGCTCAGCATCTTTTAACTCGCCTCAACTTTTTTATATACGTCAATTCTATATTTCAATTTTTCAATGCCATTAAAGCTCCATTATGGTTTTATACCATTTTCTCTTCTGCTAATAAAAATATAATATAAAGAATTATAAATGTACAGATATTATATAAATATCATAGAAAGGAGAAATACAAAAATATTGGTTCAAATAGTTAACATTCTAGAAAAAAGAAAAATACGCTGCATTCTAACCTGATGGAGAAGAAGACAATTAGGTACATGATTCGAAGAATGACCTGCAAAACATTGATAAAAATAATAATTTAACAAAAATAATTAACGCAGTTGTTCATTTTGAAAACTGAGTAGATATTTTTTATATTGCGATTTAAATTTATTACTATGAAGTAGAACCATTTCCTTAGGTAAGGAGTTGTACAATTTAACAGAGTTCTAGGTAAATGATCTCTGAAACCTGGCACTCTGATGCTGAGGTACCGTCAAACTATTAGGAAATCTCATGTCACTGGAATGTATATTTTCACGAAATACAAACCCACTTTTTAAAGAAAGAGGCAGAGCCGGTTTATTTAGAGTTTTAACCAAAAAATTCCCGAAATGTAAAGTTCTACGGTTGTTCATTACTAGCCACTTGAGATTTTTAAACGTATGAGAAATATGATCAAATTTTCGAAGTCCAAAAATAAGACGTGAGCATGTATTCTGTACGCTTTGTGTTCTACTCCTATCTGCTACATCAAGGGTTGGCCCATAAATGAAATTACAGTACTTAGTTAAAGCTGAATAAAACGAGACTCTCACACAGCATTTTACGTAATTTAAAATTTAGGACATGACGGTTGTTGTATAATACCCTTAAAGACATATATGACTTTTGAATTAGTTTTTTAACATACTCCCTAACCCTTAGTTTAGTATCCAGGATTATATCCAGATTTTAGATATTTTAACTACTTATTTAGTATATTATTGTCTATTAGCGGGTATAGAGCGGGTAATAGAGCCTTTAAAAGATACCCATGTTATTATTAAAAAGAAATTTCTTTGGTGCTTTCTTACATTATTTCTTTCCCTGTCAATAAAAATGTCAAAATAGGCTACACCCCTTTTTTCAACCCCCGTAAGTGAAATTTAAAAAAATTGCAAAACACGTATATTACTAATTACTATTGTATTAAGGAAACATAGATGCCAAACTTACTTTATAAATTACAGAAATTCCATAAAATTTGAACCCCCAGTTTTTATCCCCTTAGGGGGTGGGGTGATTTTCGAAAAATCCCTTCAGTGAATGTACTTTTTTCAAATGGAACACCCTGTATGTTTTTTCATTTTTAAATTCCACATAAAATTATAATTATTTTTTATTAAATACATTATTAGTCTATAGATACTTTATAGTTTCCGAGATATTGACTCTCGAAAAGTGACATTTTTGAACTTTGACAGCTTCTAACTTTCTAACAGTACGTCTTAGAGCAAAACGGCTCAATATATTATCTTCAATTTTTATTATCTTCCCAAAAAAATCAACTTCCAGTTAAACCGGAACAACTATATTTCCTGCTTTCGAGTAACATCCGGTTTAACCGGAAGTTGATTTTTTTGGGAAGATAATAAAAATTGAAGATAGGGACCTGTAAGCCGTTTTTCTCTAAGACGTACTGTTAGAAAGTTTAGAAGCTGTTAAGTTCAAAAATGTCACTTTTTAAGAGTCAATATCTCGGAAACTATAAAGTATAGACTAATAATGTATTTAATAAAAAATAATTATAATTTTATGTGGAATTTGAAAATGAAAAAATATACAGGGTGTTCTATTTGAAAAAAGTACATTTTTTATTGTTCCGCTTTTTTGAGCCACCCCATAGAGTTAAAAATAATTTTACGTTATAAGTCACTAACTGCCCTTCAACTTTTGTATTAATATTTTTAATGTATTTGAAATAGTAACGGAGCTATTGTACTTTGCCACACTAAAGGGCCACCCTGTATAATAGAGGTATATAATATAATATTGTTGCGTAATTAATAAATAGAACCTTACATTAAAGCCAACAAATTATAAATTCAAGTGTTTTATTTACTGAAGCTCGTCACGTTTTTTATCACCTTGGTTGCTATAATAATCGCATTATAATGCGATAATTATTTTCGATATTTTGGATCCAGAAAATTGCCAAAGAAATAAGTACAAATCGTCTTAACAAAAAGTAGAATCCAATTCACAGTCTTAGATACAATGCTGTAAAGTTTGCAGTAATTTAATTGAGGTTTATATTATCGGCGAAGATATTTTGTCCGTTCTTCCTTCTTATTGTAAAATAAGTTTTTCTCGAAGTTTCTAATTTCGGAAAATATATGAAAAATGATATACCTACCTACAAAGTTCCTATATGATAAATCCCATGCAAAGTTTGCTACCATCAAATAGTTTTGGCTCCCCATTGCACAATGTTACAGATATTACATATTATTGTAACATAGTAAGCATAATACCAATATTTAGCAATATAGCTTAAAATTATAGACAGTTATAGGTAGGTACCCCCTCAAAATACAATACGCCCCTTTTTCCAACCCCGAAGTGAATTTTGAAAATATGGCATAAGAATATACGCGTTTCTTTATTAAATGAACTTATATAATAATTTTTAGACCTCTACCTTTTAGTTTCTGCTATGACATCCAGAAATTCCTATAAAAATTTCAACCACCCTTTTTACCCTCTTAGGACTTGATTTTCGAAAAAGTGCTTCGTCACTTTACAATTTTATAGAATAATATAGATAATATTCAACAGATTTTTTTCATTTGATAATGTTTTATCACTTCATAAATTACATCACACAAATTTCTTGATTTTTTGACCCCCCCCCCCCCTATGGGACCCTCCCCCTCTGGTGTGACTTCACATATCTTGCAATTTTACATCTAAAAATGATTAAATTAAAACAGCATTTTTAAATGTTTCGTTTACATATTATTATAAGTTTCGCGTTTTAATAGTACTTGAGATGTGGGGCACTACTCCTGACAATCTCAACAGAAATAAATCTTTTTTTTAACCTCTTAGAAAAGTCATGTGAATTTCAATTTTTGAAAGGACTTTTTTACTCGGGGTTCGCAAAAAAAGTTACTTATATCTTAGGATGGCCAATAATAGCCCCAAAAATTGGCCAATTTAATTAGATCAGAAATACTGTCAAAAACTGAATTGTTATGCCCGCAGAGGGCATATTATTACATTTTTCGTACAAAATTTATATATTTTTTAATCCCTTAATAAAAATTTAATTTGAAATAAATCGTACAATTTTTCCTGCATGTGTTTCTAACTTTCCCTTATTTTTGCTGCGCCCCTGGCCGATAGAGCGACAATAATGGTGGCAACTAAACGCAAGGATCAATAAAAAGTTTTTCATCCACGACTTCAATTCAAAATTGTAACAATGTTTTATGATTTTCTAAATAGTTAAAAGTGCCAAATTACTGTGATTTAAAAATAATAAAATTTAGCATTTGCCATGCACGTGTGATTCGTATACAGCGTCATGACAAGGTTAGGTTAGAGTGGCAGACCTCTGGCACTGTCCAAACAGTGTCACGTAGTCCTATAAGAACCGTTGTGGTACCACACGTGTTCCGCGGAACCTCTCTGCATCATCTTCCTAATGGTGAACGCGACGTAGACCGTAGAATAATCTTGGCAGCTCATTCAAACCAACCACTGCTGTTTTTATAATAGACCCAGTTGTTTGTAAGCTGCGCACTTCCTCCAAATCATTAACGAGTGGTTCACCCAAGACATTGAACTTTATTCTCGCGAGGCCGAGGCATTCACACAGGAAATGCTGAATACTTTCCTCCTTTTCTTCATCTCTGCATCTTCTGCAGAAGTCTGGTATTTGCATATAGGAAGGAAATAAGACTTAATTTCTGCAGCGTTTGACTTAAATAAATCAATATTAGACCTGTCAATTAATTGATTTCATTGTTCTAATATATGATTAAATGGTGAACAATCCATTGGATTTGTATGGAACAACCTCATACCTCATACTTCTAATTCTCAAATTTTAGGTACCTAGGTACCAACATATTTATACTGTTGATTAAATACAAATCTTTGTACTTAAAATTATTGATGATAGAAAAGACAAATAATATAGCCTGCATATATCTTCTACTATCTAAAGTTAAAAATAAAAAGAATCAAGCATACTTCTATACGATATCATACAGTGTGTGTATAAAGTCTGGAAACGGCTTAATAACATCACAATTTACTGGCCGATTTAAACCAAATTTGGTTCAGCTGTGTAAGAGGATCTAACGCACCGAATGACGATATTGGCGTTGTTGCCAGCTTTTTAGTTTGTCTGGAATTCGAACGAATTTTATATTTTTAAATATAACACCCAGTATATTTTTACATTTTTAAATTCCACATAAAATTATGATTATTTTTTATTAAATGCATTATTAGTCTATACTTCATAGTTTCCGAGATATTGACTCTCGAAAAGTGACATTTTTGAACTTTGACAGCTTATAACTTTCTAACAGTACGTCTTAGAGCAAAACGGCTTACATGTCCCTATCTTCAATTTTTATTATCTTCCCAAAAAAATCAACTTCCAGTTAAACCGGAACAACTATCAAAAAAATCAACTTCCGGTTAAACCGGATGTAACTCGAAAGCAGGAAATATAGTTGTTCCGGTTTAACTGGAAGTTGATTTTTTGGGAAGATAATAAAAATTGAAGATAGGGACATGTAAGCCGTTTTGCTGTAAGACGTACTGTTAGAAAGTTATAAGCTGTCAAAGTTCAAAAATGTCACTTTTCGAGAGTCAATATCTCGGAAACTATGAAGTATAGACTAATAATGCATTTCATAAAAAATAATTATAATTTTATGTGGAATTTAAAAATGTAAAAATATACTGCAGGGTGTTATATTTAAAAATATAAAATTCGTTTGAATTCCAGACAAACTAAAAAGCTGGCAACAACGCCAATATCGTCATTCGGTGCGTTAGATCCTCTTACACAACTGTACCAAATTTGGTTTAAATCGGCCAGTAAATTGTGATGTTATTAAGCCGTTTCCAGACTTTATACACACACTGTATATGGATATTCATTATTTTTTCTGACATATAAATAACGCAAGAATATTTTTTGTACTCTTTCAATTTTCAATGAGATCTATATTTGTCTTGGCTTGAGGCGCCCAAATGATACATGCATATTCAAAATGAGGTCTTACGTAGGCATTATACAGTTTTAAAATAATAATAGGCCTTATTAACGATACAATAAAATTATAGTGGGTATTAAATTTTAAGTCCGATTGCACATGAACTCCCAGATCCTTAAACTCATCCCTCCGAGTCAAGTCTGAATTATCAAGAAAATATTGATTGATGAAATTTAGCTTCCTAGTGAAGGTCATCATAGCACATTTACCAGTATTGAGAGACATTCCATTCTCCCTAAACCATTTAGTAACTCAGTCTAAGTCAAGCTGTAATTTGTAAGAATCCTCAAATGAAGTGATTTGTCTAAAGATCTTAAAGTCATCAGCAAACAGAAGGTCCATTGAATATTTGATGCAGTTAGACAGGTCATCCTCAACCTTTAAGGCATTGATATGTTTCTCGACAGCGACGTTCTACACTCAAGTCACAATCTTAAAGGCATTGACAATGACTTTGAGATGTCAAGTTGCATCACTATTGATTATAATTTTTTTTTGTACACTTATTATTATTTATTTTATAATAATAATTCTTCTAGCTAGACTGTAATGGTTTATCTTGTTTATTCGATAACGATAACCTCAATACGGTAATCAATTTTGATCATTATAATATGATGAAATATTTTGCAACAACAGAAAATATTAATCACTTTCCATTATTTCCTTTTGGTGGCAGTTTTGGTTTGGTAATATACACTGCTGAACGGAATACTTTTTTTGGCAAAAACATCAACTTACAGACAGTAAGATCCAGCAACTAGGTAAACGAATTGTTTTTGATTCGTTAAATTTATAAAAAACAAGTAAAATAAATTTCTTTATATACAACAAAATTAATAATTGTGATAATATGCAATACATACAGTGTGACCAGTAAAGTCCGCATCATATTATGGGATTTTTTTTATTAATAGCTTTATTCGAAATTTGACTTTGGCATCAAGTTCTGCTTCGATCGAGATGAAAATGAAGCAAAAAAAATAGTAGTCACGTGATTCGCATTATCTGTCAAATTTTAATTTTTTTCAAAAAATAATTCAAATGTGGGGTTATTTCTAAAAATATCTATAAAAGTTATTAGAAAAAGTTTTTTTAAATGCATAATTTTGGTTTTTTACCCACCACTAAAATTTATTTTCCACCTTAATGAACACTTTACTGATGACACTGTGTTCTTTTTTGTCTTAATATTAAGGTGTATTACTTTCAGATACAAATTACGTTTTAAAAAATACTTACTTTATGAAGTTACCTTATACAGGGTCAAAAACAAATAACCTTTGCATCACATGCGACCAAATTTTAGTAGCCCAATTTTGATTTTGTAGAAAAACACACGTTTAATATAATACTTTAAAGAAAATGTATCTGAAATAAAGCATTGTCAAAACTGAGAAGTTTTATGTAGGTTGCGTTGAGTCTTATTTTGCAAAAGTGGTGCAATTTACAAAATATGGGTAAAAAATCAAAATTATCTTATGCAGCTGAAATTTTGCATGTGGGTTCGAAACTGCATTTAAAAAACTTTTTCTAATAACTTTTTTCGATACTTTCAGAAAAAATTTAAATTTGACAGATAATGCGAATCACGTGAGTACGTGACTACTATTTTTTTGCTTAATTTTCATCTCGATCGAAGCAGAACTTGATGCCAAAGTCAAATTTCGAATAAAGCTAATAATAAAAAACCCTATGATGCGGACTTTACTGGTCACACTGTATAATACAAATGTAATATTTAAAACATCAGAAAAATACAAATGTAATAAATAAAACATCAGAAAACAAGAGGCGTAATGAACTTTTTCTTTAAATTTTGATTTTTATTCTACCGCATAGAGACAGAAATTTTTTTTTCCCCACGGTTCCAGTTTTTAAAATTTTGAATTATTTACTGAAAAAATAATTAAACACAAGACGCTCTCTAATAGAAAATCGCGACACCAGCGATCTACGTCATAACAAATTGACCAGTCGCAGGAATTCGGACTGAAGGTCGACCCGCCGGCATATACCTGAATAATATCTCGCGTCCAGTCTCCTGTTCTTGTCTATTTAAGTTGTCGAAGCAAAGATAACGTTTAATCGACCACAAGAGTGGCAAATAAAAATGCGCGTATAATGAGATGACGTACTAAGTATCTGATCTCATGTCTTCACAGTTTCTGCTTTGGCGGCGTGTTTTAATTGTTTCTAACTTTTGGACCACGCCCAAATTTTGCTAAAATTGGTCAATAATTTAATTTTAATGAATTATTACTTTACCACTTTCTTATCAATGTGTCTTTTAAAAATTAAAATTTGAAAAAAAAAACCAAAATCGAAAAAAAATTTACGGACACCTTGTATAAATATTAAATATTTTATAGTATTTTATGCCCTTATTATCAATATTTGGATCTGTGCGCCGAGCTACTTTAAGTTTCTAGCAAGAGCTCTCTATTATCAATCACTTAGACTTATTTAAACCATAAATTTTGGAAACAAGGTTAGAACATGAGATCAACATCCCACATCAAACTTTAAAGTGAAGGGTTAATCTGGGTTTTGAGGGAAACCCTTTTCCGTCTAGAATAAATATCATCTAACTATAGTTCGCAAATAACAGGAATCTATTTCCTGTATAGATATAAGGGTTATTCTCTGTGAAGCGAAATTTGAACGGCTCCGTGTGTTTTTACTTTACAGATAATATCAGAATTTATCGATGTTTTAGGCCACTTTCACACTTCAGGTTCGCCGGTCAGGTTTTAAACCGGACAGAATCCTGAAGTAAAAATAAAAATATCCGGACTCGACCAGGTTTTCATTAGGTCCGGTATAGTCCTTATTAATAAACTTTAGTCCACGTTTCTATGATGGATCGTAATGCTGTTATAGCTTTGTGGTATTTGTATAGAAAGCGTAAAAAGCAAAAAAAATGGTAAAAGGGGACTTTCTACTTCAAACACGTGACGAGATTGGTGCTTTTCAAATTTTGTATGAGGAATTAAGAAGTGACGAATTTTTTTTTAATTACATTAGAATATCTGTTTAGTCTTTTGAAGAACTGCATAATAAATTACAGCCAGTTTTACAGCGTCAAAATACAAAAATGAGGAATTGCACCAGTCCAAAAGAAATGCTTAGCTTAACTAGCAGGTAAGCGTTCGCACCTTCCTCGCCACTACTCGCCATAGTTAAAACAAATAATAAACTACCACAGACTAAACCTTGTGTAAACGCGCACATAACCTGCAATACCCCACCATCACTTCGTCCGGCGTCAGGAAACCGAATGCTCCAGTCGACCCATCCGGCTGCAACCGGTCGCCGAACCTGAACCTGATAGTGTGAAGAGCTTTATTTAAACGAATGGTCCATTACTTGTCCGGTTTGCTTCAGGTTTGAAACCGGACCGGCTAAACCTGATAGTGTGAAAGAGGCCTTAGAATTTGCTCTCAATAGAACAAAAAATATTAACTAGTTGATAGCTTTTTATAAGAACAGTATCAGAGTGGCGGCTCGTGAGGCAGAGTCACAGTACCATGGCCCTACAGTAACAAAAACTGAGTGCCCCCCCGCAAACGTTTTTAGGGGCCCCCTCTCTATAACGAATGAAAAATGATAATTCGTATTTTCATTACTATGGTTCAGGTTTATGAATTTTTGAATTCGTTAATCGAGTAATAATTTAATTAGGCTTAAACCCACATTATGTGTTGTGTTAAGTACCTACTATTAAAACAGCAAACAATTCGAATTACTTTATAATCCTAGGTAGACTGATAGACATAACATATGTAGTTCTTAAGTCATTATACGCAGGGCCGATCCTAGGGTGTCGGCCGCCCGCGTGCAAAGACCTATTATGCCGCCCCTCTAAAAAATTTTTCCTATTTTGAGTAATACTTAACGTTGACGTTATAAACTCATCTACATGTACCTACATAAGAGTAAAAAGTTAAACATTAATAAAAATGCAAACTACAAATAAAATTTTACGGGAAAGACTTTATTTTTGGGCCAGCTAATATGTTATATATTAGCGACACCTTTTTTTCTTTTTACTTTAACAAAATAATAAACCAACAAAAATAGACATTTTATAATTAGAAATGTAAAACAACAGTATTTACCAGAAAATATAAAATAACAAAGAGTACTAAAGCATAAATCTCATGAAACGAAAAGTATATAAATCAGTTCTTCCTCGAAGACCACCTAATAATTAACTATAAAATAATTTTTCTGGCTTTCTGAGAAGCAAATTTGTCAATAATTGCGGTGAGATCAATTTTTTCAGAGATTTCGGATTCAATAGAGATGATGGCCAAATCGGAAAATCTTTCTTGTGTCATATTATTTCTTAAGTAATTTTTAATAATTTTTAATTTACTGAAACTTCTTTGACCTGAAGCCACAGAAACAGGTAAGGTTAAAAAAATCCTTATTGCTAGAGCAAAATTTGGAAAACAGGGAATGAGATCATTTTTGACTAAAATTTCTAATATCTTAATTGGCTGTTTTTTACCTGGAAAAATATCTTTAAATGAAGTTATTTCATTAAAGAGTTGTATACCGTCTATATATTTCACAATAGTTCCTTCCTCCTGTACCTGTAACTTAATATCTAAGTCCATGCAGGCTTTCATGAGGTCATCATTAGAAATGGTGTGAAACTCATACAGAAAGCAGAATATTGAATAGCACTCAGATAATAAAGTAAATCTTTCATTTATCGAAGAGATCGCGTAATCAAGAACTGCAAAATAGAAAGCAATCTTGAATTACAGGAAGGGATTTAAAACTGGTTCATCACTGCCCTCGTAATCAAATAAACTAACTTTTTTTCTGAGCTTCGAGATGGGAAGGGATCAATACCTAAATCTCTAGCAAGTGTTGTTGCTGAATCGACAAATATTTTAAAATTATCGTCAGATCTTTGGGAAACTAAATATTTTTTAAGATTATCTAAGCCTTTAATGCATTCCGCGATGTTTAATTTAGAATTTTGAAGCATTTTACTCAATACATCAATTCTTGATAATAAATCATGCCAAATTAAAATTGCACACAAAAACTTAAATGTTTCAAGACTTAATTATTGATTTAGCACCCATTTTTGTTTTCGTGTCTCTGGTGGTATCTTCAATTAAGGTCTTTAATGCGGTAATAATGTTTTTTAGCTCTAAATTTAGAGGTCTAATCTAATAGCTAATAGCATTGATACGACTTTCCCATCTTGTTTCACTTAACGGTTTTAAAGTAAGAGTTTTCACGTGTTTTTTGAGTAAATTCCATCGATACGGGGACGCAGAAAAGTAATTATACACCTCTTGTACCACATAAAAAAAACTAGAAATTTCACCACTGGCGCTGGCTGGTTTGATTGAAAATCTTTAATAAATAAATCCATTTGAAATAATTCACAAAAATATTGTTTTCTTCTTCGACGTTAATTTAAAGTTATCTTTTATAGTTTGATAAATGTCACTTTATTTTTATTTCGAGGAATTCGTAAAAAGTTTTGCTTGATTGACAGAACAATCTGCGGCCTACGGCCGCCCCTTGTTTTGGCCGCCCGCGTGCAGTGCACACCTGCTAGGATCGGCCCTGATTATACGTAGTATTCCAGCAAACATGATGCAAAATCAAAATTTTATAACACCCCACTTATTGGCACTTATAATGTGTAACATTTTTTTCTCTCTTGAATTATTGATTGTTGGCTATTGTATTGGGCAATGTGTGTATTATTATTATTAAATAAGGTATTATACAAAACGACCAGATCGTCGAGGTTTTTTTTTTGAAAAGTCGTTTATAATTTCGTCTAACAAACTCGTGTTAGATACTGATTAAGGATATATCCGAAAGGGGTTGTTGTCCCATGGTGTTACGTAAATGGGTTTTTACTATTTTAAGTTTGGAAAAAGATCGTTCCGCTGATGGCACACTAACTGGTAAAGTTAGAAATAACATCACTGCAGTAGATACATCTGGAAAATTTGAAGAACACCCTGATTTTTTATTAATAAATGATCTGCAAGTTCATAAACTGTTTTTAATTTTGAAATACTCTCAGTCCCTTTCTGAGGCTTAAAATTTGACTAGGAAAGTCAATGGACAAGTCTTTATGGTATATCGTTTGTCAATTCCACGCGTTCACGTACAACAATTCTTCTTCAATTAACGAAGGTAAATTCTCAGGATATAAAAAAATAAAATTAATTATGAAATGAAATACCTACGAAAAGCAAAGCTGGCAGCAAATTTTGAAAGGACCTTTTTAAACATAATGAATACGTTTAGTTTTTTAATTTTCTACAGTAGATGTCTTTAAAACAAAAATTGGAAAGTAACAAGTTAGAGAGACCGTTACCCGATTCTAGGCGGACAAAAAGTGCATTGTGGGTGTTATGTATCTAATAGACTATTTTATGAGTGTTTTATTTGAAAGCGAGAAAACTTAAACTTAAATTACAATTACCTATTACTCTCCATTAATTACAATAATAATTTAATTTTAATTTAATAATGATCAAATTTCTTTAATTAATATCAATAATCCACTGAAAGTAATTGATGTCCTTAGCTATTAATGCATTTGAATTATTGAGTTTAATTAAATAATTTTTTATGTAACACAATTACTTTCTGGTACTTGAAATGACCTAAAATAGTTGAATTACTCTGAATTTACTTAAATCCGATGCTTTCTGTTAGTGTACGTAAATAAATTTTCAAGTAATTCAATTTGCAATTAAATGTTGGTAGATGAGCTAATATGACAGCAATTAAATTACTTCTTTTCTAAATTATCTACAGAAATAAAATGTAATTGTTATTTTTATAGTAAATCACGATACAGAATACTGTATTAAATAAAGAAATTCGAAAGTTTTTAAATATTTATGGGCAATAGTCAAATTTGCAACTCCTAATTTTAATATATTATCTTGTATGCATAACTTAACTTATCAAAAACTGGAATCATCCATAGTGACCATTACATTACATTACTAATAACAAATACCTGTAACAATTGAGAAAAATAATAAAAAAAGTAGGAAGGTACAAAATTAAAATACAAAGAAATACGGAAGATTTTATTATAAATTTTTTCTGCCACCAGCCGCGATTTCATCTTTAAACAATTATGATTGTTTCTCTTAATAGTAATTAAATAAGAAAATTAGAGTTTCAATTGTAACCTTAATTACTTGTGAGTAATTCAATTACTTTTTACGTAAATGATTTTTTTGCTCAACTACAAAAAGTAATTGAATTAATCACAAAGTAATTGAATTATTCAAAAAGTAATTACTCTTTGAGTAATTAAGTGATCTTCGACTTATAAAACCATTTTACTAATTACAATTATTACTTCACTCTAGTAGTTGAAAAACCAATTATAATTACCATTTCCAAAAAGTAATTGAATTACAATAATTCAATTACTAAAAAGAAATTGATGAAAACGACTTTTCAGTTATTTTAATTCAATTACCGACAAGCTCTGAGTATGACTTGACTCACAACTAAAGAAGGACAAGTACGGTTTTGTTGTGTGCTTTTAAAAACTATTTATTTTAATATTTTTATGTAGGTACCAAATTCTCGAGAGTATCAAATTGAATAACAACAACGCAACAACATTTTATTATTAAATTGACACCTTTTTCATTGTTATTCAGTGGACAACACTTCCGTTTTCATTACTTCTGCCATTTATAGATGTTTGTTTTGATACGACAGTCATCAAGAGCAGCTGTGCGTGTTCAATGTATTATCTCTTTTTAATAACTTTAGTTTCTTTGTGGGAGCGGTCGTTAGCTATAATTAACGAAATTTAATTAGTGTGTTAATTGAGAAAAGGATAATTTGTCTTGGTTAAGGAGACAAGAGCTACAGTGAATTTTAGTTAATAGTTTGGGCTAGTGGTGCATTCGCCATTTTACATTTTGACAATATTTTATTTTACCAAGTAGGTATGCTAGATAGGACTACGGTCCTTAGAGACCAATGTTGTTTTGGTTGCATTGTCACATTGTCAATTTTTTTAGTATTGAAAATACTATTGGGATCGTGTTTACGCAAACTTTGCATTGCATGTCGATGTCGCTCCGCCGTCTGTCGCGGCCAACAGCGCAATATCTAGATCGGTCTTGTAACATAATACTCTGATAAGACTTGGTAGAAATATAAATATGAATCAGCGTAAAGTCGGCAAGTAAATAATGAATAATGTTTAGTTTAGTTTGTGTTTTAAAGAACGCCATAGTAACTTTGTTAAAAAGTGTTTTATTGAGATAAGTTATAACTAAGGTAAGTTCACGTTATTTAAATCGGAATATTATATCGAAAAAAAAAAGCAGGAGGCAAAAAGTTGGAGCACAATAATTGCATATTACAGGGTCCGCCCAAATTTGGTTAACAAATGGGATAATTTTTTTATTATTGATTTCTCAGAAAATGTTATTGTACCGGGTGATTGGATATATTTTGCACCCCTACCTATCTCATGAAAATCTTCATGGTCTATTTTGAACGCTTGGGTAAATAAGTATAATTTAAAAACATAGCATAAGTAGGCTTAGACAATATGACCGATTGAATATAAGGCAATTGTTCACCTTGGTTGGTCTGCTATGTGAATATTATTGTTTATAAACAAATTAATATTAATTATTCTTAGAAATAAAACCATACATTTAATATAATATGTTTTAGTTAATATACAGGGTGTCCCAAACGTAATGGGACACAGAGCAACAGCAGGCTCCTTAAGGCGAAATAATGCGATTTATTTAAACTTGCATTATCCCAAAATTGATAACAACCAAGATAAAGGGTGTCAAACTTTTATTTTTGTTTTCGTTTTTTTGGGATTATTTATAATTCACCTTGGTTGGTCTGCTATGTGAATATTATTGTTTATAAACAAATTTATATTAATTATTCTTAGAAATAAAACCATACATTTAATATAATATGTTTTCGTGAATATACAGGGTGTCCCAAACGTAATGGAACACAGAGCAACAGCAGGCTCCTTAAGGCGAAATAACGCGATTTATTTAAACTTGCATTATCCCAAAATTGATAACAACCAAGATAAAGGGTGTCAAACTTTTATTTTTGTTTTCGTTTTTTTGGGATTATTTATAATATGTTTTAATTAATATACAGGGTGTCCCAAACGTAATGGGACACAGAGCAACAGTAGGCTTCTTAAGGCGAAATAATGCGGTTTATTTAAACTTGCATTATCCCAAAATTGATAACAACCAAGATACAGGGTGTCAAAGTTTTATTTTTGTTTTCGTTTTTCTGGGATTATTTCCTAACGAAATGACATAGGTAGCAGCACGAAATTAAGGATTTTGGGGTTTTTTGAGGTGAGGAATTTAAAATTATCCATAGTTTTTATGTAACCAGTACTGTAAAATTAAAGAACATTTTTTAAACTTTTACAAAATCCAAATTAGAATGTGGGCTTTAATTACATGACATAGGTCATTAAAATTTTAAAGCTGTGTCAGGTATTTTCAATACATAGGATGCTTGCGTAAGGTGCAAGATCTGTGAATTTTTTTAATAAGTTGTAAATAAAGTATAGTAAATAATACGTTAGAAAACGCCTTTTCACTGTTGCTGGACTTATAGACTTCACCTTCGGCTCAGTCCACCAGACGCTCTTCTACGATTTCTCGGCATTTTTTGGTTTTAATTTTTTCTTTTTCTTCATCCACTTCGGGCAAATAAATATTTCCAAATCTCATCATGACAGCAACAACGGTCCCACCAAGCGCGATAATCCATCAGAGGGTATTGGATAATCCCAAAAGGCCTATCACTAGGATGCGGATATCAGGTAGTGATGGACTTTTAAATCAGAGTCGGCATAAGGAGTCATTGGAAAACATTATTTATTATTTAAAGATAATAATTGTGGCATATCGGACAAGTGTGTAACTGTTTTTTTTTATATTGGAATACACAGTGATCCAAGCACAATGGATACCCTGGGGCGGGTAGACCACGTCGGCCGTTTCGTCCTTGTTAGGACTTTACGGGCAGCCATAACCCAAGCAATCACGGACACTATATTATCTTCTAAATTATTTAATATTATTATTAAAAAGGCTATAATTTAGTCTAATAATAAATCGTATTTTCCAATTAGTCCTAATGCCGACTCTGGCTTAAAGGTCCTTTAACTACCTAATATCCGCTCTTTACTTATCACTTATCAAGCCTATCTAACTATATGGGAAAAAAGCATAATACATATACAGTGTGACCCGTAAAGTCCGCATAATATGGGATTTTTTTTATTAATACCTTTATTCGAAATTTGAGTTTGGCATCAAGTTCTGCTTCGATCGAGATGAAAATTAAGTAAAAAAATAGTAGTCACGTGATTCGCATTATCTGTCAAACTTTAATTTTTTCCAAAAAATAATTCAAAAGTGAAAATATCGAAAAAAGTGATTAGAAACAGTTTTCTACTTTAAAGAAAATGTATCTGAAATAAAGCATTGTCAAAACGAAGAAGCTTTATGTAGGTTGCGTTGGGTCTTATTTTGCAAAAGTGGTGCAATTTACAAAATATGGGTAAAAAAATCAAAATTATCTTATGCAGCTAAAATTTTGCATGTGGGCTAGAAACTGCATTTAAAAAAACTTTTTCTTATAACTTTTTTCGATATTTTCAGAAATACTTTTGAATTATTTTTTGGAAAAAAATTAAAATTTGACAGTTAATGCGAATCACGTGACTACTATTTTTTTTGCTTAATTTTCATCTCGATCGAAGCAGAACTTGATGCCAAAGTCAAATTTCGAATAAAGTTATTAATAAAAAAAAAATCCCATATGATGCGGACTTTACTGGTCACACTGTGTATGTAATAATTCAATGAAAATTGCTTAATGTTATGGCGACTTTTATACATGAGGGAAATATTCATCACACACTGACACTGATGACATAATTTAGATAGGAAAATTGCACCAATACACTTACGCAATTACCTTAAGATCGAAGACCAATAATATGTGTCTTTATTAAGAAATATGTCAAAATAAAAATTACCAAATAATTTTTATTGTCATGTTTCGATTGAAAGTTACGCAACAACATTTGTTTTCCCGTTCCCATAATTCTGATTTACTAAGGAACCTACACAAACTTATCGATACTAATATACAAAATATTAAAAAAAGGAAAGGAATAAAAAAAATTAACAAGATCATTGGTACTCTGCGCCACAGCGGGTAACATAACTAACTACGACGTTGTAAGTCGTTTCTAAAATTTTTGTTAAAATTTATAAATTCCAGTTTTAATGCAAGTGATGTGATAATTTAAACAACTCCAAACGTTTACATACCTACTAATTTTCAATTGGTTCAACAAACAACCATAACCATTGGAAAATGTATTTTTTATTAGTCGTTAATTTTTAAGATCTGGTCTGTACCATTTTACGATGTGCTATTAATTACATTAATGTAAAAATTGATAACTAAAATAATAAATGCATTTTTCCAATATTAAGTTTAGAACACAAATTGTTTCGTGTAAATCGGTAAGTTATTTTGATTTAAAAAAAATCACTTAAGACAATTTTTTTTGTTTTGTAGGTTAGTGATGGGTATCATAGTGAGTTATATTTTTCCTGCAAATACGGGCCGCACTGATGATCCTGACTCGGTTACAGGACTTACCTCCAGAGATAAGTACCTGGTGAAAACGTCATGGGCAAGGGTGATGAAGGAACCCACGGACAGTGGAGTGGCTTTGCTTACATTGTAAGTTATTATTGGAATATATGTACTATTGTATCGTCTGTCTACAGGGCCGTATCTGAGGGGGGTTTTAGGGGTTCAAATCCCCCCCCCCCCCCCCCGAAAACAATAAAATCCTTATATCTTTGGTTGTGTGTATGTTTAAATGTATGTTTAAAGTGTAACTATAGTCTTTTTTGCCACAATTTGCCATAATTTTCTATTATTTAAACTGGATTCAACAGAACTTTTAAGTGTTTGACATATTATTCTTGCTTTTTCAATAATTCTTAAATGAGGCATTCTTTAAATCAAATAAGATAATGAAAATACTTGGACAGGGACAGATATCATGATAACAATTAACACGTTACAAAGGTAAAAAAGTTGCATTAACAGTGTCACAGTTTAGTGCCTACGAAATTTTCTGTCGTCAACTGTATCTAGCTGTAATAATTTTTTTAGAAATGCTGAAAAAGTTAATCGGTGTGCAGAGAAAGTTTTAAAATTGAAAAAGTGTTATGCCTCTGCCGGCAATCGAACCCGGAACCTCTCGATATCATCTTCTTAACTACGCAACGGATTTTAAAGCCCTTTTTTTTTCTTTGATAGAGTGATTAAAGAGGAAGGTTTTTATGTATAATACATGCATATTATTGTAGAGAAACACTGATAAATTTAGAGGTTTGTTCGGGTTTGTATTTATAAATCTTGACGTGATGGTGAACTCGCCTTATTAATTATCTCAGAGAAAGCGACGTCGTATAATGCCGGGCTGCAACGCAGCCCGGGTACACGCTAGTATACTTATAATATACATATACCTTTTGGTTAAATGCGTTTTTTTTTGTTAAAAAATATTTTTTCTTTCATTTGTAGGTGGTTGAAACAATTTCCGCAATACATCCAATTATTTCCCTTTAAAGACGTCCCTCAAGCGGAGTTCAGTACAAATGCCAGATTTAGGGCGCACGCAAACAGCGTCGTGTATGCCTTATCAGCGATTGTAGATGCCCTAAATGACAACGATTTGTTGTTACAACTTTTATTGAAAACGGGAACTTCCCATATACCTAGAAAGGTCACGCCGGATGGATTTAATGTAAGTTTTACCAAACTTATGGTTAGCTTTAATACTAACTTAGGTAGAAAATTTTTTGCCAGTTCAAACAGCCAATTAAATTTTGTTATTCTTTATCATCTAACATAAATCACCCAATCATATCAACATTTAAGGTAGGAGTATCAACATGCTTGCCAACCTATAACCTATTTCGCGTAGATTCATTTATGTTTTCTATCAGTATCGACTTGATATTCTATAGGTAATAATTGACATATTTAATAAATATCAAGGAATTTCATAACTTATTTTAGGAGAATTGTATAACGAAAAATATCGGGTAAGATTTTTTTTTAACATTATTATGTCATTGTCACTCATTGTTCTTTCACTATACAATTCTCCCAAAATTAGCAATACAATAAATTGATATTTTTGTAATATGTCAGATACTACCTAAATAATGTAACGACGATATTGATTTTCTTTAAATGTTAGTTATTAAAATAATAAACTCAAAAAATCAACGCGAAATAGGTTATAGGTTGGCAATAGATTGAATGACGTTGAGAATTCAACCTTAAGTGAAAACAACACTCCGGCTGGTTTTCAATCACTATTACACCCAGGCATAATTTATTATGACAGTAATACTTTGACAGATTATATTCCAACTATATAAATTTCAAAATGTCACGTTTTGGCAATGCAAATTTTCATTGCATTAACGCGCTAGTTAATGAAACAATCCCAAAAAAATTCCAGAAACAGTCACAAATACACATGGGGAATATTTATGGAGTTTTGCTGTGAACGCAAATACGAGTTAAATAAACATAGAAGCGTAGAAGAGCTGGCAATGATACTGAAAGATTGGGCGGTTAATGAGAAAAAAAGATGGGACTGAATTCAAAGAAGCAACGGTAAAGACTATGTGGAACGTTTCGTGCAAAATTTTTCAAGAAAAGTACTATAATGAATATAAGATTATGATTGACCCGTTTAACAGTATAGTATTTAAACCAGCCCGAGATGCCCGCTATGCAACCAGAATGAAATTACAAGCAGATCCATGTAAACGTAAGACCAGTTCAGTTTCGTTAAGTCTATCTGAAGTAAACCAAATAATATTGTTCTGGAATGAAAATACCCCTGAAGGTCTTATGCGTAAATTCTACCATATTGCTGCAGTAGAATTAGCGTGGAGAGGAGGCGAAGCAGTTGCATGTCTCCTGGATTTTTTCCAAATCGAAAAAAATAACGATTGTTCTCCAACAAATCGTATTGAATATAATCCAGAATTCAGTAAAACTTGCCAAGGCGGTTCAAAAAGCTGTACAAGTAGTAAATGGTTGATTGTCAATAGTGAAAGTCAAAGATGCCCTGTACGCCTGTTTCATAAATTGATATCAAAACGAGGCGTACATATAACCTCACCACGGCTGTTCTTAAAACCAAATCGACACTAGAAAACGGAAACCGATAGTTGGTACGATAATGTCCCTGTTAGAAAAAATACTATTAATGGATGGACAAAATCGTCTGCTGCAGCTATCGGCCTGAATGTAAAGGACAAAAAAATAATAAACCATTCAAACAGGTCAACTGCTGTTAGCGAATTGGCAAAAAAAGGTGTGCAAGAACAACAATTGCTGAAAATCACTGGTCATAACAATCCAAATTCTATAAAACCATACTTAAACATCGACCAAGAACACCACGATAAGATTATTAATACTATGCGTGGTAATTGATCTTCTATAGTAGAAAAAAATAGCCAATCAAATTTTACGTTAAATTTTAATAACTGCACCTTTACAAATTGTACTTTTAATAAATAAATAATTGTTTGGTGGCGAGAAATTTTATTTTTTTTATCAAAAATTTATCAAAAAATTTTCTTTTCATTGATAATGTATGTATTTCGACCACTAATGCTGCTATCCAAAAAAAAATTCTTTTAGGTAGGTACCTACCTACCTCTAAAAATGAAAAAAAAAACTAAAAAATCGAAGATTTATTTTAAATCTCGGATTTAAATTACAAACGTTATTCTAAATAAGTTTTTTAATTGGCATTTTGGTTAAAAATGAAAAATAAAGGTAGTTTACTGTTGGAGAAAAATCATGTTTTTGAAGTTTTTGCGAACCCTGTATAAAAACTCAAAATTTTCTCTTCGTGAATTGCATTTTTTTACAAGCAAAACTTTTTATCAAGAATTACTTTTTCCCGAAAAATGAAATTTTTCATCCATTTGTATTTCCTATTGTAAACCCTATCCGCGGACAGTCTGTATATATTTTAATACTATTTATTAGTGATGGGATCACTCGAGTGAAAAATAACCTATCATTCGGTTTTTTCAATCACTTGAATTATTCGATTATCTTCGGAAATAATTCGAGTGACGATATGAGTGACGAACATAAGGTTTTTATTTTCCAACGCGTCTCCAAAGTTGCTGCCCGCCTGTCAATCACTCACTGCGGCCAGAGCCATCTTCTAGCGAGCGGCTACACCGAGTGGTTTCGGTTATTATTGGCGATATAATTCAAATTAAATACTGCATTACGGGTTACCTGTGTAGTGTAAGATATGATTTATTATTTAGATTTAAATACTGCATTACGGGTTGCCTGCGTAGGATAATAGAATTTATTATTTTATTTAGAAATCGTCGGCGTCTACTGAAAACTTATGTTTAGTGGTGAGTATTCAGTATTCATAAATATCATGAGTTATGCAATATCGTGACATCTCAAGGTCAAGTAGTCAAGTTGTTAAATTAAATTGTAAGATCTGGGAACCATGCCAAAAAATCCACAAATATCTCCGCCACATTTAATAATCCGCAAAAAATCAATCGATTAACAACACCGAGTCAGTTATTCCCAATACAAATGCTGTATATCAACATGAACGATGAATCGCCAATATTAATAATTAATATTAGAATTTGAGTGAAAAAAAATCGATTATCATTCGGTTTTTTAAATCACTCGAATTCTCGGTAGTCGATTATTAAAATAAGTCGATTTTTCCCAACACTACTATTTATAGTTCAGCTTGTTCATTTGTGCAATTTATTTTTCATTTGAAAATAAATTCGTGTTTCTTATTTTAAACAATAATAAAATTTAAAAACCGGCAAAATATCGATGTTATCCATTCGATATATTGTTGCCACAGAATACGGTTCTGTGATCGTTGCTATTGACGTACACGCCGATGTTGCTATTAATGTAAGTCATACCAATCAACTTCGATAATTTGTTTTATGCCTGTATGCTCCGTTTTATCGTTAAGTTCAGCTTTATAAAGTCATACTTAAAGTTAAGATAGTCTTTTTTATGCATCGCATCTAGATTAAGTTGTCTTTGTAAAGGAACAATACATTTGGCAACGTTAAGAAATTGAGTGATTTTCTTTATTTTACTGTTTTCTACACTGATATGTCACGAAGCTTTTCTGTGCTTATACCCATTATTTTTCTGTGACTTATCCTATTCCTAACAACCTAACCTCACATTTACCGCGCCCTTGCGATTTGAACCGGCAAATTTGATTAAAATCAAAAGTTTATTGTTGTTATTCCTTTTTATTTTAACAAAATGGATGAAAATGACGAAAAAAAACGCAATCGGAAATTAGTTATTTAAGATATTATTATGTAAAAGTTTGCCTAAAGAATTATCGCTGTACTTACAAATCATTATTAAATTCTAATAAATGTTCAATTTCTTGTAACACTTGTAAAACCGTGTTCTTTTGTATTTTAAGCGAAATCGACGGAAAAGCGATAAATTGTCCAGAGTATCAAAATACTCTTCTCTATATCGTATTAACTGCGTGTTAAACCCATTTCAATTATATCGATAACATCAAAATCGTCTTCCAAGATGATAGCGTCTTCCACTTCCATATATTTTTTTAAAAGTTGAAGCAAAACAGTTTAGTATTTTTATTCAAGCGCAATCTTTTGCAAAAATACAAAAATTCTTAAATGTTTTTTTTTTTTTTAATTTATTTATTTTACGTCGGCCTTTTTCCGCAACGAGGCCAATCACCGACGCCAGGGAATTTGTCACACACTATCTGGTAATTTTAATGTTAATGTTATTTGTCAGATCATGCCAGTAATAACATAAGTCATACAATAAGAACAACATAATTTCTAAAGTGCAGGATTTTAGTAACTTAAAATTAAGATTAAGAACGACTTTTGCTTGTTTTGTTTTTCGTGCATAAGAATTTTGTGACTTAAGTCGAAAAGTTTTACTAAGTAAGAAATTATGCTAACGGTGCATACGGCCATTATTAATGTCGCATCTCTAATTTGATGCGACTCCACAGAAAACGAAACCACTAGGTACCTACTTGATAAAGCCCAGCAGTAATAAATAGGTGGTAACGCCATCTAGTAGAATCAACTTCAACCCAAAAGGCAGTTCCGTGCATCGATTGATACGAAGTTACAGTCACTTGGAATGATGCTGCCAACTTAATTTCGTGGATTACAACCTATAAGAACCAAAACCCCGTTACTAGATATTATAGTGCGCCATTTATTCAGCCTATTCAATATTCATTCTACTTTTTTTATGGACCTGTAGGTACGACCAACTTTATAAACTTGGCGGTAATAGATATAGTTTGAAAATCTTTTTACTTAAGTTTTCATTAATTTTTGCAGGTTAATTGTTACGACGATAGTTTACAGTTTTAAAAATATTTTTCTATTTGATCGTTTAGCAGTCAACAAGAAAACGTTTTATTCCCTTGTTAGGCCTAATTAATAAGTATATAGGTACGAAAAAATAATGTAATATAACAATAACATATTAAAATTTTGTAGCAGGATTTGCGCCACAAATTGGCAGACTATTTACAGATTGTTGTTTATTGTTGTTTTTTGATCCTTGATTGTATGTTAACAAACCTACTAATGTAGAACTTTAGATACTAAAATAGCATTTGTTTACAAATTCTCTAAATATAAATCCTACAATTCCATAGCTGAAATTAATATGAATTTTAGGTTCTATCTCGTGCTCGTGTTATAAAAATATCCTATTTAAAAATTCCAACGGTTAGTTTTTAAACCTTATAACATTTATTCACAATGAAAGTTCTATTGCTGCTGATAGTTTCCACGGGCACCAGCAACATTTTTTTCCAAACAAAAAACAAGCAAAACCCTAAAGATTTTTTGATAGTTTTATTTGTAGGCCTTAAATATGCATCAATTGGCTATCATCGCAAAATCACGTCTCTGTTGTTCAGGTGGCACAAAATTGAAAATTATTTTATGTACTGCAGACTGTTCCAGTACCCAATACCCTCCCTTGCAGTAAGTAACAAAAATGCAATTGCAGTAATTGACTAAGCAGTTCATTCCTTAATTTTTGAATTTTTCACAGTTTAAATTATATATGTCAATATCTCGCAATATTTATTAAAATAAGAGCACAGTCTTATAAGCTGTGAGTTTTTTTACAGATTTGTCCTCGGTGCAGGAACATAAATGACATGTGCAGTATTGACTAAGCCTATTCTAAACGAAAGCTGCCCTAAGAACCCTTTATTATCTATTTTGTCTCTAATTATTTTATATAGGACAATAATTCCCGCTTCTATACGCAATAGTCTTAAAGAAGGGAAATTAAACAAATTACACAAAAGCCTTTGATCTATACCTCTTGGCGGATAAACTGAAAATGACTTGTAAGTAGTACAAACATTTTGAAAATTTATGCTGAACAAATTCCAAAAGAGCAATCTTATTGGCATACCGAGGATCCCAAATAGTGCATGCATACTGAACTTTTGTAACTACCAGGGATTTATATAAAGTTATTATGGCGTAAACATTTTTAAAGTATTTACTTTATTTATAACTAGTAAGAACTGAAGTGGTCCAAGATTTGAACCCTGGGGCACCCCTAATGTGGGTGAATATATTTGTGAAGCGTAGCCCTTAAGTTCAACTAATAATGATCTTTTATGCAAATATGATGATAATAATGAAATAATGTTTTGGTCCACTGAGAAATCTTAAAGAGCTGTAATTATCCCGCCAAAATCCACCCTGTCAAAAGCTTTTTCCAAATCCTTGAAAATAACATCAACTTGTTGGCCGTTTTTAAAAGAATTGCGAATGAATTGTGTAAAATTTATTAAATTAGTTATAGTTGAGCGCTGGGGTAAAAATCCATGTTGCTGGACGGAAATTATGTGTTTAACGTCGTTAAGTATCGTCGCTATTACAAATAATTAATTCTAAAACCTTTGAGCAAGCAGAAACAAGACTAACAGATCTATAGTTTTTAATGTCATTCCTATCACCACACTTAAATATCGGAATAACCTTACTTTCTTTCCATTTTGTGGGATATATTCCTTTTTTTATACAAATATTACAAATAGGTTTTAGGGGCTTCACAAAAGAATCAACACAACCTTTAAGAACATATGTATGCAGGTAAATTATCTGTTTCTACGGACCTGTTAACTTTTAATTTTTTAATTTCTTTCCTAATTTCGACCTGGGTAATTTCTTCAAAAGCAAAACTGCAAAAGGT
This sequence comes from Polydrusus pterygomalis, assembly GCA_963969555.1. Lineage (NCBI taxonomy): Eukaryota > Metazoa > Arthropoda > Insecta > Coleoptera > Curculionidae > Polydrusus > Polydrusus pterygomalis. Next base: position 39,858,156 of record OZ018381.1, on the reverse strand, counting down.
ATTAAAATTATTGGTGTAGTAGTATTGCTACTCATATTCTGAATTACTCCTTACTGAGTTATTATTTTAGGCGTAATTAAGTTAAATATGGGTAAATTTCGATATGCATAATATGATGTTGCAAAGTTTTGAAAGTAAAATTATGATTTAAAATATTTTCATCAGACCATTGCACCTAGATATTTAGAGTATAGATCATTTATAACTTGTTTTTTTTGCAGCATCTTAAAGAGGTGATCATTCAATTATTTTCGACTATATTCAAACCTGACGAAGTAGCTGCCTGGAAAAAAACTCTGGATGTTGCTTTCGGAGTAATTCTTAAGGGACTTTCTGGTGAAAAGTGATAATAGACAAGTCAATCTATATTTTGATTGTTTTGGGACAAGACAAGTGTATCATTGATTAATATGGTTTAAAAATTGGTTATGACGAGGAAGCTTAAAAGATAAAAGGAATGATAATTGTGGAAAAGTACTACATACTCGCAGTAATTGTCATCATGTCCTCTGTGAATAAAAAGCTTTACAATTAGTTTTTCTTCTTCTTTCAAGCGACATACAAATTTACACATAAAATAATAAAAAATAGTAACTATTTTAATACTTTTAATATTCCTGTAATGTATTATAGGTCTAATTAGGTGTTATGAGGACTTTAGATGAGGATAAAAAGCACCTAATAAATTTAAATAGGTAGATACTAATAAAAGTTAGTTTACCAAATATTTTGTAGATATGATACACTTTTTACTTATTTTTAAATAATAAATATACATATAAAATAGTAATTTCCTAACGTGAGTGGAGAGTATTACTTTTACTCATAAAATATTTTCCGCTTGGGTTAGGAGCAATATTTTTCCTACAAGACTGCTGAAAGCAACCAGTAATAATTTGTTGTTTCCTGCAGGCTTGAAGAAAATAGTATTTTGTGTTTTAAACGTATGTGTAAGTACTTACTACTAATATTTTTAACTATGTTACCTATTTACAAGAAAGCAGTTAGTGGCATAGAGACAAGGGACAAAAAACGTAATAAATAGGGACGGATATAGGAGTATGTTACAAAGGGAGGGATTAATAAGGGGCACTGGTAGTGCTACAAGCGGATATTCTTCATTAACGTAAAAAAAAACTGTCATAGTCTGTCACACACTTAGGTATACTTATACAAATATTATAGCTAGAAATTATATTTTTCTACACTCACATGTATATTTTTTGTATTCTTTACAATCCACTAAATAGATAAGCCATTCCCATTGACATGTTGTTTGTTACGTTTGGCATTTAGTTAACTGGCGCCCTTTTTTCAAAGTGGGCGTTGTTTACTAATTTATGTCATATATAGATTTTCTGTTTGGGATATTTTTTTCAAAGTATTACTACAACTAAAAGTTATTTTTAATTGCTAAAAAGCTTTATAATAAGCCTAATATACAGAATCCTGTAAACCTGTTAAGTAACTGATTTGTTGCCAGGATATTTATGTTACAAGTATGTACAGTTGACGACCTATAAATTCGTACCCTCCACCCATACATAACTCAATCTGGGGTAGGTCACCTATGGTTTCCGATATTCTTTTGTGTCAAAAGAAAATTTTAAGAATAATTAGTAATGTTCCTTCTACATATTCCTGTAGAGACCTGTTTAGGGCATATGATATATTAACTGTTACATTGGTTTTTATTTTTGAAATGTGCGTTTACGTATTTTTAAACAAAGCTAAGTTTAAGAAACATTTTATGGTTCATACTTTTGACACGAGATATAAGTCAAACTTTTGTATACCACATTGTAATCTCAACATTACCAGGGACTCTCCAAGCGTTCTGGGGCCTAAATTATTTAACACTTTGCCTCCGGATTTAAAAAACTCTAATAATATAGTGTGTTTTAAGAAGGACCTAAAAAAATTTTTAGTCCATAAGTCTATTTATAGTTTGGATGAGTTTTTTTAATTATAGTTTTTTTTAATGGTTGACTTTTGTTTGTACTGCTATTTATTTTTGTTTGTTTGTTTTTTTTTTTTGTTGGGTGTATTGTACAGTAACTCACAAATTTAAAATTTAAATTAGGTACATGACGAATTCTATACATTGTAAAAAATGTCTTTAGAAATATATATTATTATTATTATTATTATTATTAATTACATACAACAAAATTGGGTAAAACGGGATTTTCACCTTGCTGCTTATACCTGGATAGAACACCAGCTATATACATAGCTTTAAATTATTCTATGTACGATTTTTTACCATAAGTAATAATGGTTATTTCTAAATATTTGTGTGTTTAAATTACAGCCGCGAAATAAGAAAATTATAAAATAATACCAGGAAAACTACAAAAGTATAAAGCCAAAAAGGGTAAATTTATTAACAAACAACAAGCAAAATACTAATATTTAATTGCTGCTCCATTGGAATCTAATACTAATCGTAATCTTCTTGGCATTGATAAAATAATACTTCTGGTGTAATCCGGAGTTAGCCCTTCCCAAATTTCTTCTATTTTATCATAATATAACTCTATTTCAATCTGTGGTTTAAAATTTATTTTGTACTTTTTTTTACCATCAATCCCCAAACATTTTCAATTGGATTTAAATAAGGACTTCTTGAATTTCTTGCAGTATGCACAGGGTAGTTATCCCGCTGAAATATAGTTATTTCCTTTAAAAACTATCGCGGCAGAAGGAAGAAAAACATTTTCCAAAATCTGAAGATATACCTATATTACTGTTTAGTGTTCTACCAATATTCCAGCATACACCTGCTCCGTAAACACTTATCTATGCCCACACATTAACGGAGAAACGTCCACTGGTTTGCTTTTTTTGAGTATAGTTCTCATCATATCGGGAATTTGGTGGTCTATACACTCGAATCCTTCCATTACCTATATTATGTAGACTAAAAAGTTTTCTTATCGGAAAAGATAACATTTTGCCAAAAAAAATCATTTTCTGGTAAATATTGCATAGCAAACCCAATTCTTTGTTCCTTATCACTACTTTTTAAAAACGAGGTTTGTTCGCAGCTGCATCCGCTGCTTAATTTCTTAATTCGGACCATTGCAATTGATCGTCTTCCTCGGCGTTGCGCAGTTCTAGATGAGGCAGGGAATCCTGTTATGTGCATAGCGAATAGGTTCTGCAGTTTCAAATGAATTTTGCCTTAAATACTCCACCAAATTTCGGTCTTCTTCATTTGATGATTTTCTATTAATTAAACCAGACCCAACAGACCTTTCAAGTGTTTGATGATAGCGCCATTTTTTACAATTCCTCGAACAGTACTTCTAGGTACTCTAAAAGGATCAGCTATTTTTCCATAAGACCACCCTATTTCTACTAAACATATTATTCTTGCCTTTTCAATAATACTTAAATGAGGCATTTTTACATCAAATAAGATAATGACAATACTTTGACAGATATCATGATAACAAATAACACGTTACAAAGGTAAAAAAGTTGCATTTACAGTGTCACAGTTTAGTGTACGAAATTATCTGTCGTCATCTATACGTGTTTATACTGTTTATAGCCTTGTCATATGATAGAATGTTCTTTATAAACAGAGATATGCATGGTCTATCTTTTGCTTTATCGTCGGTAGCTCTATAGGGATAGTAGCTCTATTTGTCACTTGTCAATATATTCTGACTGCCCCTGCTTAATATTTAGGAATATGTATAACACTGCTATTGTAAATGTTTGTTTATGCACACAATAATTTTTATAAAATTGTTCTTTGTAAAAGTTTTTTAACATACTAACCAGAGGCGCACCGAGGTGGGTTGACTGAAAATTCAGAAAATTGTGTTTTTTAAATGTAACTTCTGTACAAAAGGTATGACACCTGGGATCTGGGTTTGTGAATGTAACAGACGAAAAAATTAAGGTTACATTGTATATAATTTTTTCTGGGAAATAGAATATCTTATATTTCGGTCTACGCCATAGACGTATATATGACTATGGTCTGCTCAGACTAGATAGCGTTATTAGCAAGAAAAATATCAGGAACTTATTTTATATTTAAAAGTTTTTGCAATATATAAAAACCGTTTTTAAGGAAACCAAAATTATACTTTATATTCCCCATGACAGCTTTTATAGGGCAGGACTCAATTATAATAATTAATACCGTTGTCTGTGATGACTGTGGTATAGGTAACGGTATATATTTAATGCCAAGGATGAGTTAAGGGTATTGGTCATGCATAATTCAATCAAAGTTATTAATATTTGTACACAGAATACGTTTAATATCACATTGTAGACAATAACAAAGCAGGGTCTAAAAAAATGTAATTATTGTGAAAAATATTTCCAAAAATACTTACAATATTCATAAAAGCAAATTGTAAACATTCGTTGTGTTCATTAACCTAAAATTTGACTGCAAAATGTATTTATTTAAAATACTCTACATTTTAATGAAAAAAGCGTTGTCATTTTCGGGATTTCCATTATGCCTAATTATTCTATAGCCAGTTAAGAAAACAATTATAATAAAGGCATACATGGCTACATCTAATACTAATTATTCATATAAAAAATTGACCTATACCCTTAGAAGCTGACTAGATAACCTCGTTTTAGAAAAAGCAAAAAAATACTAATTTTAAATTTGTTATTTTTCTAAGCACCAAATGTTTATTTGTTGTTATGTTGTTGTATGTTTATTGGAATTATTTTTGCTACAAATTATTGCATTAGTTATACCATTATTATACAGGGTGTTACCTAATCCTATGTACCTATCATTTCAATAAATTTAATTAAAATGTTCATATGTCCATATTCAAGGCATAGAAATATTTTTCTTCATATGACCTAACTAAAAATCTTCAAGGAATCACTTATTAAAATAAGTACATACCATTAATTGTGTATACTATAACAATTTTAATGGCGGGTACTAAAAACTAAAAGCTTTTTCTTTGGTTTCCTTAAAAACTTAATAAATTGGAAAACCTATTTTTATTTGATGTCCAAATAAATTTATTTTCTGTTAAACATTGTAAAAATTTTAATTATTGTTAAATGTTAGTACCTAAATAAATGTGCACCTTAAATGATATTAATGACATGTTTAGTGAAACTAAGTACCTATTAAATTATAATAAACGTGATTTAAAAATTACTTTAAATTTATATTTTATTTTTATCGAACGCAATTATTGATACAGATATATTGCATTTATGCACAATAAATTCTGCAATGTTGCCACAATTTGATGGAAGCGAAGCCGACACGATGACGTCGACGTCGAAAAAGTTTACCATTTTGTAAAGAAATCTATTGGAGTTAAATGAGTGGTAAACAATTTTTTTTAAATTATAATTTTACACTTTCCACATATTTTTATTGTGACTTGACGTTTTGCAACACAGTTGCTTCTTCAAAGGAGTACTTAAAAATGTATTCATCATTTTATCATTTTTAAGTACTCCTTTGAAGAACCAATTGTGTTGCGAAACATGTCAAGTCAAAATAACAATCTGTGGAAAGTGTAAAATTATAATTTAAAAAAAAAAATGTTACCATTCATAACTTTTGTGTTTACGGTAAAGCCCATGCATAAGTACGTACAATTCACCGAACAAAAAATTTTGGTTATTTTTATCCCGAAAAGTTGCTTAAGAGTTGTCAGAAATGTACTAATGTACAAAATACATTATGAATGCCCAAAAAGAATAAAATTGATCAAATCTTATACCACTTATTATGTAGCCTTCATTTCTGTTTTGATTGGGCAAAAGTGCTGGACAAGCTAATAAGATGTTTTTACACAAAATACGTTTTTTTTATCAGGTCCATAGCTCTTTATAAGCATGCCAAATTTCATCTTTCTAACCATTATAGTTTAGGATCTAATATTGCCGTATGACGCACGAACGATTGGGGAGAACAAGGATACATAATATGGATGCTAAAAGTAAGCAAATGTGCTCTTAGTACCAGCTAGTACCTGCAACATAAATATTTTTTCTTATATTGATTTAATATAGCCTGTAATCAAACAATAAAAAGGTGAATGCTCCACTAACTTTTTCTAGCATGAAAGTATTGATGAAGTAAAACTTGTATTTTATATTTTCGTATAAATAAAAACAAAGAAGTAAGGTTGCGTGTTTTATTTATTGGTAGTTTTTAACACTGTTTTCAGACTTTATCGTCTAACCATAAAAACTCATATTTATTATTACCTTAAAAATATTATACTATTTACAAAATAAAAGTTTCAAAATATATACAAAATTTTCAGGTCTGGTCCTGGAATTCATACCAACCTATCAAAATTAATAGACCAAAATTGACAGAGTGTCACGTGACTTTGCCTCCATCTTGGGAGAGTATTCAATATATTTATGTTGTGAATCGTAATTTTGAAATAAAATTGTTTTTTCAAAACGTTTTAATAAGTGAAATATAACTTGTATTTATTTATGCTAGTCTATAATAGTAGAATATATTGTACCTGTTTTAGCCCACTAGGTTTAATGGCCAAAAATCAACCTAAAATATTAACTCCGGCTCTGCAAAAATTTAACTTTAAAATTTTTTTTTTAAATCTTCCCGTTTTTTTGTGCTACTTTTGTTCGTTTTTAACTAATTTTGTCAGTTTTTTGAGCTAATTTTTTAACCCTGTTTTATATTGCTGATGTTCTTTAGTTTGGGAGGATATTTGAGCCACTTTAGGTTTATTCCTCGTAGGCCAAAACTAGTATAATATCTACTACTTACACTAGTATAACTAGGTCATCGTTCGGAATTATTTTCTCACAATGAAAACCCCAAATTAAGGATCTATTACTTGATAAGTAACGCTTGAACCTTTAGCTCATACCAAATTTACTTATATTTGCTTAATTAAATTTTAAAAGTGATATTTTGTAACAGCCGAATGCTTGCAACTATTTTTAAAATACCGCCTTATTATGGCTTTTTTTGATTAGTAGTTTCCCAGATATGGCCGGTGGCCACCAATAATGAAACACCCTGTATAAAAGCAAAGCACCAATAAAAAATATCCTAACACCATGCTAGACCCTTAATAATTACGCGAATTATTTGTTGTTGGTTTTTATCGTTTTTTTTTTAACATAATATTATATATAATTGCTCGACGATTTACGACGAGACATAACAATGATTATTTATTTCATCACTGCATTAGTGCATATTGAGTATACTCCTAGGTGTTAATAATATGTTGCCATATTTTCTAGAAGTGTATTTTTCTGTCCCATGAGTGAACTTTGAATGTTTAAATCAAGATTAAAGGTAATTTCCATTGTTATTTTAATATACCTAATTATATGTTATAATTTATGTGCGTACATTTTATAGGGATCTCGACAACCCTAAAAGGTTAGGGGCCTAGTTAAAATGAGCAAGGTTAGGTTAGGTTAGAGTGGCAGACCTCTGGCATTGTCCAAACAGTCACACGTAGTCCTATAAGGACCGTTATGGAACCACACATGTTCCGCGGAACCTATCAGCATCAGCTTCCTGGTGCTTAACGCGACGTAGATCTTAGAAGAATCTTGACAGCTCATTTAAACCAGCCACGGCTGTTAATAAACTTGGTGAGTCGACCCAGTTGCAGGCGGCTCACTTCCTCCAGATCGTTAAAGAATGGTTCGCCCAGTGCATTGAACCATCTTCTCGCGAGGCCGGGACATTCCCACAAGAAATGCTGAACACTTTTCTTTCCTTCTTCATCTCTGCAACTTCTACAGAAGTCGTTAGTTGGTATTTGCATACGTTCAGCGTGTCTACCGAATAGGCAATGTCCGGTGATTACGGCAGTGATGTTTCTTAGGTCCTTCGACTGTGCTGTAATAGCGCTGCGGTTTTCCTGTCGTCAAGTAGGGGCCACAATTGCCTGGAGATGCTACAACTTGTGAGCTCTGTCCATCTGCTTTGCGCTGTTCGATCTAGCTCCTCTTTGACTGATCCCAGTCGTCTAGCCACAGTATTATCTGCTAGTTCGACAGACATGCTTGCGCCCTCCCTGGCGAGCGCATCAGCAGTCTCGTTAAAATGAGCAAAGATGTAATTACTATTGGGGTTTAATAATTTCGTGAAAGAAAATCGAAAATATGCTCCTATACTTACAGTCAGCATAGTTCAAAATTATTTAGAAGAAAATCATTTTCGTGTTCTACCGTAACTTTCGAGAAGTCCTGATATTCATCCCATTGAAAACGTTTGGGATGCAATGACAAAATTATTGTATATAGGTACGTACAACTTACAGCCCAGAAACCGGGATGAATTGCGGCAAAGGTTAGTCGAGGCGCTCGAGGCACGGGATGAAATAATACAAGAGTATACGAGAAACCTAGTTTTAAGTATGCCACGACGTTTGCAAGTTATAATCGATAATAACGATGCAACTACTAAATACAGGGTGTCCTAGAAGGTATGGTCAATAATTTGGGATTGAATAGATTGGTTAAAAATTAAGTAAGAACTTTATATAAAATGGTGTTCGATCCGTTATTGGTTGAAATGTTATTAATCGGCAATGTACGGAAGAGAGAGAGAGGAGGGGGCCTGCGCCACTGGATGTAAAAATCCATTATATATCATCGGGCAAAATGGCACTTACTTAGTACTATTTTTATTTACATTAATTGTTTTATTTTCACTATTTCAGAATGGGACTAATATTAAGTTACTTTTATGGAAGTAGAAATGATGATCCAGATCCGGTGACGGGACTCACATCCAGAGACAAAGACATATTGAGCAGTACATGGAAACAATTGAGTACTGGAAAGGCCAATTTAGAGACTGGAATGGCGATCTTTTTGAAGTAAGCTAGGTGGAGAATAAGGGCGTCGTAAGCCCAAGGGTGGGAGGGGGTGGGGCGAGATAGAAAACGGGAAACTATATAAGTAGAGGGAGATGGTATGTTCACCATCAATTTGCTCTCACCCCCTCTGTCGGAATGCTTCTCAGCCAGGTCTTATTTGAATGATCGTTTGACGAAGGATCCTATTGTTTTCATACGCACACTGTAGGAGGGCATAGATTTCCACTAGAAACACGGTGGGATGCTTACCTAGGGAGAAGTGAGCATCTTTTTTCGGTATTACTTCGTGCATTCCTACTGCGGTACCATCTTTGGTTTTCGAACCGTCTTTGTGTACCAGATTATTGTTCCAGAAGTTTATGGTGACTTCACACATTCCGCTCATTCATTACGGTCTTGAATAGTATGTCCAACGTATTTCCAGAAATGACAGTGGAATGTTTTCAACTCTATGGGTTTATAACAGTCTTTTGAGGACTGTAAGTTCTTCCTTCCTTACCCATCGTGGATTATTATTGTCAGGTGGTCTGCATAACCATCTCTGCTAAGTGTTCAGAAGAGCCCGTTTATGATAAGGTTCCAGAATAGTGAAGAGTGAACCCATCCTTGCGGGCTCTTCCCGTCACCTGCGATTTCAAGGTTTCACCAAGTTAATCCGTATATACAATTCTGCCTTGAAGCATTTCTACTGCCTTTACAAGAAATAAAAAACCCTTAAATAATTATTAAAAAATATTGTTTCTATTTCTTCTCCATTCAGAGATGAAATTGGAGCAACTAATATAAACTATAGAATTTGTGCCATCAAATATATGTATACTTAGAACAACAAATAAATTATAAATATGTTTAATTTTAATATTCATAAGTTATATCACAAGAGGTAAATATTCTAAATAAAATATTTACCTCGAGTGGTATATGTTGAGATTATATATTATACCAAAAAAAAAAGGAAAAATACAACGAAATGCAAGATTTTTAAAATGATTTATGTAGCTACTAGAAAAACGGACAAAACGAAACAAAACCTAAACAATTGACAAAGTAATAAAACTAACAGAAAATTGGTTATAAGTATTATTGTTAAACAAACAGTTATTATAATAAACAGTAGTGGCTTGCTGGTGTTGCTGGAAACTCTTCGAGCTGCAAGAGACTGGAGCTTCGTGTTGGTCCAACCCATTAGTTGGAGGGTGACCTCTTAAACCTTGAATAGTGTTTTCGTGATGAGTTTTGTCCATCTGCAAGTATGGCTTTATGGATGCAGCACTACTATGTCCAGTTATTTTTATAAGAATTTGTTCGCTCACACCTGCTTTGCTTAATGTAGAGACAGCTGTGGCTCGATTGGAATGGTTTGTGATTTTTTCTTTCTCAGTATCTAGTCCAATTTTTTGTGCTGCTTGTTTTGTCCAATTAGAAAGAGTATTTTTTCCAATGGGACAGTTTTTGTACCAATTTCCCATTTTCCAATTTGGATTTACTGTCAGGAATAGTCTTTGGGTAGTTATATTTTGCCCTCTTTTTGAAATTAGTTTTCTGTAAAGGCGAACTGGACATAAATCGGCATCTTTTGTGTTTGCCACTAACCATTTTGAATTTGAAAGCTTCTTGTCTCCGCCTTGGGATGTTTTTGAAAAGATTGGGTTATATTCCATTCTATTACTTTTTGTACCATCGCTATAATATTCTTCTCTGAAATACGTATTTAGGCATGTCTCGGCTTCTCCTCCTCTCCATGCTAATTCCACAGCCGCTATTTGATAGCACTTTTTCTGTAAATCCTCGGGGTTATTTTCGTCAAAAATTTTTACCATCTTTTTGTACTCGTCGTAGGTTAGTGCTCTTTCACTTTTCCGGTGATTTTTTGGATCAGCCTGAAGCAGTTTTCTTTTAGAATTTCTAGCCATACGTGCTTTTTGGAATTCAGGATCTTTAAAAGGATCAAATTTAATGTTGTATTTATTGAAGTACCTTTCTTGAAGCAGTTGGGCTGTTTGGTTCCACATTGTCTTGATAACCCCTTCCTTGTAGTCAGAACCATCTTTTTTCTTCATATTAAAACTCCAGTCTTCCAATATAGCGGCAAGCTGTATTATAGTTGTATTTTTGGTCAATATATACTGCCGTGTTCCGCAGAATTTCTCGAATTGGGTCCATATATACTTTTTTGTTTTCGTTGTATTTTCTGGGATAGTCTTTTCAGCGTTTTTCTTATATTTTCGACTGAAACATTACCGAATCGGCAAGATTCCATTTTTAAAAAAATGTGACATGAATCTGACAACATCAAAAACTTGATTTGTTGAAAGGGATTTTTGTTATTATAGAAACGGTCTATAGCAACCATCAAATATTTTAAACTTGTTATGATGTTGTTATGCATTGGCATTGTTGTGGCAGGTGGCCCGGGGTATATCCACTTATGCGGGGTATATTCAGTATAATATGCATCTGATTGGTCGCAAAACAGCGTTTAATTGGTCAGAATCAGATTGAGGTATATAATCACTTATAATGTTATTAATACTTATTTAATTGAACTCTTTAAAGCTAATTATCAAATTTATTAACTTTTAGTTTGTTTGAAAAACATCCTGAGTACCAAGAACTATTTCCATTTAAAGATCTTCCTAGAGACCAACTTAAAGGCAATGATAGATTCAAAGCCCATTGTGTCACTGTAATGAGTGGATTTTCGGCTTTAGTTGGTAACATTGATTCACCTCCTGTGTTAGTAGAACTGTTGTTGAAACAAGGAGTCAGTCACGTTCCTAGAAAAGTACCACCAGAAGCACATGAGGTATGTAGCATAAACCAAAGTATTTAATTTATAATATCAGACTTTAAATCTTCAATATTAAACGTTATATTTTTGTAAGCATTGTTTATTAAATCACCCCACAAATAATAGTCCAAAGGGGGGACGTCTGGGGATCTGGTAGGCCATTCAATTTCGTATCTTCACCTTATTCACTGATAATGGTAATATTTGGTTCAACAAACCCGAACGAAACCAATGTTTTGAGTTGCATTGCCATAAACAACGGCGACCTCGCAAAGCGGAATGTTATTTCTGTCGATGTCATTAATGTCTTGATCAAAGTTGTCGGGTTAGTTTTAATTATTGGTTGAAATCTTTCTGCAAGGCATTAGGCAAATCCTCAGACCAAGCAGTGCTTGGTCTGAGGGCAAATCAGATAATAAGCTAACTGGTCCACTTAGGGCCAATTGTATAGGTTTGGGTTAACCCAAGAACTGGAGTTAATCCGAGGGCTAGTATAAAAATGCATTGTATAAGCAGAGGTTACCCCCAACCCTAGGATTAACCCCCAACTCGTGGATGGACTACGAGTAAACCCTCAATCTTAGGATTAAAAGCATAAAAATGGCATATTTTTAATATTTCTAACCTAACTTATAAGGCGGTGTGTTTGTGTTCTGTTCTAGTGGTGTGTTTTCTATTGGTATTTACATAATATGGATGCTTTCGATATTGTTTACGATTTTCTTTCTGATGACGAAGATGCATGATTTAGATATATTATTAATGATATAGTAGAAAACGCAATGGAGGCCCAGAGTCTTCAGGCCTCGAATTGAAAACATGGAGAACTGGATAGATCACGAATTTATTGCGAGATTTAGAGTTTCAAAGGCTTCAGTGGAATTAATAATTCAACAACTACAGCTGCAACGAAACACTGAACAGTTTATACATTCTTCAGGAGTATTATAATGATGCTATTTAGTTATATTTCGTTTTCCTATTGTAATTTTATTGTACACATAATATTATTGTTATCGAAATGCATATAGGTATAGAAAATGTTTTGTTTTTCCTATTTTTTATTAAGTAGCTTGTGTTTTACAAATTATTTAATGTAATAGTACCTATGCCTATATACTTTTCATATATTATATAAACTAACTTGTAGCTACTTCTACGTAAACTTAAAAGCTTTGTTAATGAGATTTTGTCTTACAACAATAAAGCATATTTTGATTTGTTATTCCGTATTTTTATTAGATCCTTGTTAATTCCCTGGTTGTTGTATTTAAAGTCATATTAGCTAAAACAACATTTTAAACTCACACCTATACAACGGGCAAACATTTTTACCTGGGGATAACTCAAGGATTAACTCTAGGGTAAAACTTAGGATTAACTCGAAAGTTAATCCATAGGTATACAATTGGCCCTTAGTGGCAAAATCGTTACTTATAGTTAAGTCAGCAGATCATTGGTTACGTCATAGTCAAAGCTGTTTGGCAAGTTTATTCCTAATTACAATCTTTTCGCGGCCCATCCATACATTTGCCATTTAAAACAACAACAAAATTTTAGTTTTTTTAAACAGTTTTAATGATTTTTGAGATTTAATAGAATTTTCCAAATTATTATATTCTATCAAACCTTTATAAAAAATATATTTATAAGCTAATGTTTTAGACACTCTATCCACATAAAAGTTTGATTAGTTCTTGTTTTATAATTATGATGGTCATAATTAAAAGAACAAAATTTTTTTAAACAATCAGGCAATAAATTATTTTTCATTTTATGTATAAAGATACATACTAAATAAAAAATTAAATTTCTGACATTCAACCAATCTAATTTTCAACATAAAATTAATTTTTGTATATTTGTCACAATTTAAAATAATCCGCATTGCCTTATTTTGTAAAATTTGTAATTTATCAAATATTTCCTCACTAGCACAATATAAAATGGAAGAACAATAAAGAAAATGTGGTAACATAATAGTATTAAATACAGTTCTTTTAGAAAACAAACCTTAATTAGAACTGATTCTTTTAAAATAACCTACTTTTCCGGCAATCTTCGATATAATACTTTCAAAATAATTTAAGAAATTTAATTTTGAATCAATGTTTATCCCTAAATATTTAAAACTGTTTACTAATTCCAATTTTTCACCATCCATTACATCATTTATATTTTGACAATTTAAATTATTACCCATAACCATATATTTAGTTTTTGAACTATTTAATTTTAATTTATTTACTTTTAGCCAATTTAATATGTAATATATTTATCTCAGAATTTAGAGTATTTAGACCATCAAAAATATTTAAAACATTAATGTAAATTAAGGTGTCATGAGCAAACATTTGTAACTTACACATTTTTAAAACTAAAGGCATATCGTTAATGTATAAAATAAATAATATTGAACCCAGTATACTTCCTTGAGGAACTTCTATATTATTTATTTTTTTATTTGAATATGTTTTTGATATTTTTGTTTCTAGTGACCTGTTACTTAAATAATTTTTAAACCATTTATAAACGTTTCCGCGAATACCATACTGATACAATTTACTCAATATATAATAATAATATATTAAATAGCTTTTAATAGTGGATATCCGTGAACATAGATTTTAATAATATGAATTTTTTTGTTTCTTAGAACTTGAAAGTGGTTCTTATGGAGCTTTTCTCAAAATCAATGAATGCAGAGCAGTTGAATTCATGGAAGAAATTCTTGGATGTTGGTTTCTCATTGATTGCCAAGGGTGCTCTATCCGGTAACAAATAGTGAGGATCATTAACAAAACAACACTTACAGTATTGTTCCATATACGTATTAGCCTATATTTTATATAATTAATATTATTATGTATTCAATGGTTTTCTTGGAAGAGCAGCATTTGTTTTAATTATCTCAGATATATAATAAAGGAGTAAAAAAAAAAGTTAAAATTGCTTTGGGAGCACAGAAAGTGATTCCATATTATAAAAAAAAATTATTCAGGAAAGTTGTTTTAATTCTTTAAACTAGGACAGTGCCATTATGACGTATTTAGCATTATCATTTATATGTCATTATGACCTTCATAATAACATCCAAATGTTAAGATACAAAAACAAAAAGAAAGTAGGAGCAAACTATTTATTTGTTATTATTACTTAGAAAGTAGGGAATCTATTACGCTTTGCGCGATATCTTCGACATCCGAAGGGACACTTTCGGATTCAGAATCTCCCATATTTAAATTATTTTTGGCCAACACTTTGCATACAATAGAAAATTATACGGCAATAATAACGTTGTCAAAATCGAAATTGAAACAATCAAAAATGCGGTTACCATGATATTTGACTAATATGGACACCTGAAAATTTTAAAAATTACGAAAACTTTATCTGATATCAATGAAATTTAGACGAATAAAATCTATTTGCACTATCGTAGATTAAATTTTGAATGATACACGTTGCACAAGTTTCATTATAGTGTTCATATCGAACTAGTATCATTAATAACTATAAAGTGATACTCAAATAGCAAATTTTGCGGACTTTATACAAAAGATAAAACTGAATAATTTTTTATGAATTACCCTGTATGAAAAGTAGATTGCAATCATACGGTACGCAAATACCATTTTATGTAGACTTTATTAGAAATAAACTTAATTGTTATGTCAGAGTGTTTCAGTGTTAGTCAATTTCATAAATATACAGTGTGTAGTACAGTTTTTTTTTGGAAAAATGCTTGGATACGGGTATTAACATTTTAAGTCATGTTTTTTTTTTATAAAAAACATATCAATACAGTGTGTCCAGAATTAGAGATATGACGATATCGATCATTTTTTAAACGGCAACTCTAGTTTTTAATTGTCTATTTTCAAAGTGCATATTAAGGTGGAAGTATCAACATGCTTGCCAACCTATAACCTATTTCGCGTATATTTATTTAATTTTTCTAGCTTCTACACAAAATTTAAATAAAATATTTATTGTCTTCATATTTTATAGGTAATAATTAACATATTAAATAAATATCAAGAAATTTCATTAAATATTTTAGGAGAATTGTAGACTCCAAGGTTAACTGGGGCACGAACATACAAGAACGAGTTAAAAAGGCGTCAGTTGCGTTCTATGCCTGCAAAAAAGCTATTGGTAAGAAATGGGGATTGAAACCCCACATAGTTCACTGGATTTATACAGCCATTGTAAGACCTATACTAACCTACGGGGTCATGGTCTGGTGGACTGCTTTGGAAAAAGCAATAAACATGAAGAAACTAACAAAGGTACAACGGGCAGCTTGTTGAGGAGTGACCGGTGCCCTTCACTCAGCACCGACGGCGGCACTGGAAGTGATGCTGCATCTGATACCCATGGATATTTACGGAAAAAGTGTGGCTGCAAAAAGTGCTCTGCGACTGAAAGAGTCGAAATGCTGGACCAGCACCAACTACGGACACAGTAGCATACTAAGGATATATCCAGGCCAAAATCTGCGAGAGCCGACCGATTACACTGTTTCGCTGCCAGACTTTGAAATGGGCTTTTCTATGCTCATTCCGGGTAGGGAGGAGTGGGAAGGCAATCAAGTAATAATGGAGGCGAATCACTCGATCTTCACTGACGGTTCAAAAATGGACGTCGGGGTTGGAGCTGGTATCTTCTCCGAGAACATGCAAATACAGAGGTCGTACAGACTCCCTGACTACTGCAGCATTTTCCAGGCAGAAAATTTTGCAGTGGATAAAGCAGTCAACACCCTGCGGGATCACCCTGGCTTGAAAGCAGCTGCGTCTATAGCAATCTATATAGACAGTCAAGCAGCCATAAAGGCAATTTGCTCCAGCAGCACTAAGTCAAAATTAGTAAGGCGCTGTCGCAATAATCTCTGCACACTTGGTGCTCAACATCGAATCACCCTGTGTTGGGTTCCTGGACATAGCAAAATACAGGGCAACGAGACTGCTGATGTGCTCGCCAGGGAGGGCGCAAGCAGGTCTGCCGAACTAGCAGAGAATACTGTGGCTAGACCACTGGGATCAGTCAAAGAGGATATAGATCAAATAGCTAAACAACTTGCACAAAGCAGATGGACAGGGCTGGCAACTTGTAGCATCTCCAGGCAATTGTGGCCCCTACTTGACGACAGGAAAACCGCAGTGCTATTACAACACGGTCGGAAGGACCTAAGAAACATCACTGCCGTAGTCACCGGACATTGCCTGTTCGGTAGACACGCTGAACGTATGCAAGTACCAACTAACGATTTCTGTAGAAGTTGCAGAGATGAAGAGGAGGAGGAAAGTATTCAGCATTTCTTGTGTGAATGCCCCGGCCTCGCTAGAAGAAGGTTCAATGCCCTGGGCGAACCATTCTTTAATGATCTGGAGTAAGTGAGCAGCCTGCAACTGGGTCGACTTACGTTTATTACTTAAGTTACTTACTTAAGTTTATTAACAGCAGTGGCTGGTTTGAATGAGCTGTCAAGATTCTTCTACGATCTACGTCACGTCGCGTTAACCATCAGGAGGCTGATGCGGATAGGTTCCGCGGAACACGTGTGGTACCACAACGGTCCTACAGGACTACGTGTGACTGTTTGGTCAATGCCAGAGGTCTGCCACTCTAACCTAACCTAGGAGAATTGTATAGCGAAACATATCGGGTAAGATTTTTTTAACATTATTATGTCATTCTTCTTTCACTATACAATTCTCCCAAAATTAGCAATGAAATAAATTAATATTTTTGTAATATGTCAGATATTACCTAAATATAGTACCGACGATATTGATTTTATTTAAATGTTCGTTAATCAAATAATAAACTAAAGTAAGCAACGCGAAATATGTTATAGGTTGGCAATAGATGGAATGACGTTGAGAATTCCACCTTAAGTTATACAAAGTACCAAACTTCAAATTTTAATTTTTTGTCAAATGCTGAGGAGTTGAAAGCACGAATAAGACATAATAAGTGTAGGTCAATTTCTCCGGAAGTAATTATAAATATTCAAAACGAGTTTTACCTGCGTTTAGGATATTGCGATTCTGGCGATCACCGTACATTTAATACTTGCACATATGTGGCATATGCCCGTGAACAACTACTGAAGCACTAAAGAAAAGTACGCTTGTATTTTGAGAAACACTCTACTTGGTAATTATAATTAAAATTTTACCGTAAAGTTTAAAAATGTATTGTTTATTATACACTATGGTAAAGTTTTATACAATTTTGTATTAAAACTAGTATAAAGCAGTTTTATCTCCTATCCTATCAAAACTCCTGATTATCTGCTTCAAAAATCACCCCCATTTGCTTTCTCATAAGATCCATTACTCTAGCTAATTCTACAGACTCATCGTGAGTTATACTTGAACTTTCAATTAGACCTAAAACAGAAATATGTTTAATTAATATTATTATAAGCCAGAACAATTAGTACTACAAGAAGTTAAACACTTTCAAGGTATACCTAGTTCATCAGTTGGTAGTTTAGAACATACCACTTTTACAAGTAATCTACAAAGTAAAAGGAGAAACGTTAATGTTTTAAAACATTACAGACAGACAATCATTTTAGTGTTTTTCAAAAAAATTAGGTAAATATAAATGGACCGAATTTTGTCTCCTAAAAAATTTAGAAATTTTCATAACTTTTCGAGGGGACTTTGGTCAAAACCTTCTTCTTATCGCTAAAGGTGGACAAGTAGCACACAGAAATTGTGGTAGTAGTAGTATAATATAACAAGTTAGCTTTACTTTCCATAATCGTCCATTGTATCCTATTTTAATATTTCTGTTCTATTAAACACAGAAAAATTATGGACGAGAGTACATTTCCTCGTAAAAAAAAGAAAACTAAATAAGCGAAAAACAAGCTAATTAAAAAAATATTCTTTTCCTTTAGAACGAGACATTCATGCAAATTTCACCTTTTTTGATACACTTCCTGACTTCTTCGGCCTCATATACCAACCCAGCGCTGTTAATATGGAAGAAGGGAACAGAGGTTTCCGCTAAAGACCATTTATATGTGGTCTCAGGAGTTATTAGTTCAGTTGGACACCAAAAGTTTGGAAGTTTTAAAGTTCCTAAAAGAAATGAATGCCCTGTAATACCTGTAAAGTCTTTCAAGAGTTAGAATAATTGAAAAGGCCAAAAACCATGTACATGGTTTACCTTTTGTTCCAACAACAAATCCTTCATTAGGCAAGGCGATGCGGGAAGAAGTGCTTACCACTGCCATCTTACCCCCAGGGTAAGTAATGATGGCACCTGCTGATTCATCCGGACCACCGCTATTTTTATGTCCGTTGACAGCGATTTCAATTGGCTTAAGCCCTCTGAAAACATACTGCTGGAACTGAAGAATGTAGACGCCTAATTCTGTAATGGTACTGCCTCCTAAAACTGAGGATCTACAAAAAAAAAATAGAATTAAATTTAGAGTCATTATTAAGATGTCGACATAAAAAGGTGATTGTTTTTAAAAGGAAAATAGTTTTCCGTCAAATCAAACAAGTCGTCAGAAAACTAAATACTTACGAGAATCTCTCAACATGCCGCAAATCATGCCCAAAATTCACAGAACAAAACATAACCTCACCAATAGCTCCAGAATCGATAATTTCTTCTAATTTTTTGTAAGCTGGAAAACATCTGGACCAAACAGCCTCCATAAGGAAAAGTTTTCTCTCTTTTGCTATTTGTACTAATTTGGATGTTTGCATTTCGTTCATGGTAAAAGGTTTCTCACACAGGACGTGTTTCCCATGTTCCATCATTAGTTTACAGACCTCGAAGTGTTGGATGGGTAGGTTTCCAATATAGGCAATATCTGGAAAAAATAATTTTAACAGCTAACTAACTAAGCTGGTAAGTTTTGCGGATAATATACTTACAATGTGTATTATTTAGGCAATGTTAAATGTAACTAAAACTACAAACTATGAACGCCTATGCATATTTAATGTACGTCATTATATCCATACAGTGGAGAATTTCTGGGTCTACCATTATTTTTTTGAGAATTTGAGACTTTGAGCATTTATACCATTTACTCAAAACTTTCTGAAGATATCAAATTTATTTTCAAAGATGTTTGTTTATTAAGATAAAAATAAAAATTTCAAAAAGGGTTATCAGGCGTTTGGGTATCACTAGATATTACCAATAAATATGTGTAAATTTGCTATCACCGGTTAGCTAAAGGTTCAAACGTTGTTTGTTTAGTAGGGGGAGTATTTGTTACTCCACTGGTTAACGTTGCAGCTTTTAACATCTTTAAGCTAACGTTTATTTTATGCCCCAACTTTGATAAATTTAGTGTTTCAGTTGTTTTATATGCGGCGATATACTTTTAATGTATATTTCTTCCATGTGGATTATATATTTACTTACCAATTTCTTTATCTTCCGCTAATTGGTCATATTCATCATACCATTTAGAGATATTGTGATCAGCTGCAAATTTTTTCACAATTCTCGTATTTCTTCCAGCTACAGCTACAAACTGATGATCAGTTTCAGGCAATGTTCTTACTGCGGTTATAAAATCATGGGATATTTTGCCGGCACCAGCTATACCCCATTTGAGAGCCATCGTTGTACTTCTTAAAAATGTCTTCACTAATATGTGTATACCGGGTGTCCACGGAAGGTGGCTCGCCCCTCTAACTTTTTTGTTTTTCAAGATAATGAAATAAAATTCGGGGGATTTGTATACGACATAAAACTGCATTTTTTGACAAGTGACTCAATATTATGGAACTTCCGGTTTAACCGGAAGTGACATAAACTTTTGATTTTTAAATGGGACACCTGGTATATTTTTATTTTTTTTGACTCCATATGACATTCTAAATACAACGATGTGTCACTTGTCACTTTTTGTCACCAAGAAAATATTATTTTTTTAAAATTTATTGTTTTATCTAGAGGGCTATGAATACCTTAAAATCACTTATTTCAGTTCTTTAATCTTGGGAAAAATACAATTTTACTATTTTTGATCCAATGCTATGTGCTATGTAAAATTTAATCTTTAAAGTTTTATAACTCATTTTTTTAAATGGCAACATGGTGGCTCGTCGGGTTAAGAAAAAAGAGGATTTTATTACGATCATTTTGATACCATACACTATTAGGTTTTAGAAAAGCTGCCAGTAAAAAACTTTAAAAAGTTAACTTCCTTCCTAAAATGAAGCATCTTTTGAGAATAAATTTAGATTTAAATGCATCAAGAAGCCTGTGACCAGTAAAACTGATAAAACAAAATCATGTCTTGAAGAAAATCGAAATGCCAACAGCTTCTGCCGAAGTAAATCAGGCTGTTGTTGTTGTTGTTTAAAAAACATGGAAAATAATAGTTTTACAAGGAGTGAAAAAGTTGATATGTTATTATTGTCAGGCTCATTTCGCATTTTCGGAACCAGTTTTGGGTACCTAATAGTGCCGGGTTGGATGACAATGACGGGATGACGCCGACTAAAATATCGCTGGGTTAATGCAGAAGTATGCTATGTCCATTTCTAGTGAAATTGAGGTTTTCACGCCTATGTCCAGTTCAATTGTTATAAAATTTGCTGCAGAAATATCGTATCTCTATATTTAACCTTAAGTCTAAAAATAGCTGCAATCAAACTAGCTTATGTCCAACCAAATGAAATATTTTAATGCAGAAGTATTTTATGTGGACATATACTTTATCATTTTAACGTTGGACAAAGACTAGTACTGCCCTGTTAAAGTGATCATCGTTAAACCGTTTATTTATCTTCTTAGCTAAAAAAATATGTATAAAAGTAGAACGTATAAAATTTTTAATAATGCTGTTACTCAAGAAGAAGCTTCGAGTGCTCCTAATACTGTAGCTGTAGCCGGTAAGTAAAATTAACATATTTTTAGATTCTGATAGAATCGAATATTTTACGTATCGTCCTGTTTTGTGAGGTTATGATTGATAAAATGACTAAGATGTATTTATGTACCTATTATACTATAATTTGTTGTGAATCGAATCTAAAAAGCCAAAAACAATATCATGTAGAACAATCCTATGCCCAGTTGATTCGGACATACGATACTATTGCACAAAAAAGTTTTTTGCAAGCTATTTAGTTTTTTACTTCTCCTGTATAAAGTACTAAATGTGACATAGCATACTTCTGCATTAACCCAGCGATATATTTATGCGTAAAGTCGTGCAGCATCGGTTGAATTATTTCTACATTCTCCAAACACTAATAACATATCAACTTTTTCACTCCTTGTAAGTAAAACTATTATTTTCCATGCTTTTTAAACAGCAAACTTATTTACTTTGGCAAAAGCTGTTGGCATTTCAAGGCATGATTTTGTTTTATCAGTTTTGCTGGTCACAGGCTACTTGACGCATTTAAATCTAAATTTATTCTCAAAAGATGCTTCATTTTAGGAAAGTTCTAAGTTAACTTTTTATAGTTTTTTAATGGCAGCTTTTCTAAAACCTAATAGTGTATGGTATCAAAATAATCGTAATAAAATGATATTTTTTCTTAACCCGACGAGCCACCATGTTGCCATTTAAAAAAAATGAGTTATACAACTTTAAAGATTAAATTTTACATAGCACATAGCATTGGATCAAAAATAGTAAAATTGTATTTTTCCCAAGATTAAAGAACTGAAATAAGTGATTTTTAGGTATTCATAGCCCTATAGATAAAACAATAAATTTGGAAAAAAAAATATTTTCTTGGTGACAAAAAGTGACAAGTGACACATCGTTGTATTTAGAATGTCATATGGAGTCAAAAAAAGTAAAAATATACCAGGTGTCCCATTTAAAAATAGAAAGTTTATGTCACTTCCGGTTAAACCGGAAGGTCCATAATATTGAGTCACCTGTCAAAAAATGCAGTTTTATGTCGTATACAAATCCCCCGAATTTTATTTCATTACCTTGAAAAACAAAAAAGTTAGAGGGGCGAGCCACCTTTCGTGGACACCCGGTATAACCTATGTGGTGTATTAAAACTACTATGAGTAATCTAAATTACCAAAATAGCCCCATATTAAAGGTTAAGTTCGTTTATCATTATAATTATCAGATAATTTTTTAACCTACCTCAACAACAAATACGGCGAATTTCGTAATTTTGACATAATCTATACAGGGTGTCCCAGAATATGTGGGCAATCTCCCGGATTCGGATAGAATATGAAAAAATAATATGACAAGTTCCCATAAAAAAAATTCCTACAGGCCCTCCCTACTGAGATATAAGCCCCTGAAGAACGCCTCTGGAAATCGGTTTATCTTGAATAATTGTTAAAGTACTTGGCGTAATTTAATAATTTTTCAGTATGATGGTTGCTAGGTAAGTCTCCTCAAAATGAACCGTTTTAATTTTATTCGGCTTATTTAGTTTTCCAGGGACGGACTAGCTTTAACAGAATAATGGTTATTTTTTTTACACCCTGTATGATAGAGGCATATCAATAATACTATTGAACAGCTGAAACCTTAAACTAAAAAAAAGGTACTCTTCATCGACATCGATAAAGTAAACCGTTTACGAGAATTTTTTTTTTGTTCCATATGCCTTTTTTTTTTATAAAATATTCGATAAATACCATATTTTTACTGATTCATTTTGTACGTCGGTTCAACATGAGCTCCTTCTACTGCAATGCATTCCCTACATCTTTTAATTGTAGATTGTTGAATCCTCCACAATGCGCCAACATTATTCCTTATTTCGCGACAATGGAAGTTAATCAGTTCCAATAAGTGTTCCCGATTTTGTATTGGATTGGCGTATACTAAACATTTTAGATAGCCCCACAAAAAAAATCTAATGGATTTAGGTCTGGTGATCGAGGAGGTCAAGCCACTGGTCCTCCCCTCCCTATCCATTGATTTTCGAAGACCCTGTTTAGGTGTTCTCCAACTACTAGACTAAGATGTGGCGGAGCCCCGTCATGCATGAACCACATATTATGTCGTAGTTGCAGAGGTAGATCTTCTAAATGTTCTGGCAGATTGTTTTGAAGAAATTCCAAATACCTTTCTCCATTTAACCTTCTTGGCAATACAAAGGGTCCAATTAAGTGTTGTCTGATAATTCCGGCCCACACGTTGATTGGTTTAAATTGGTGCTGATGATGCGTTACAATAGAAGCATGGGGATTTTCCTCTGCCCATAAATGTAAATTATGAGTATTTATGATGCCGTTTTTGGAAAACCCAGCTTCGTTCGTGAAGAGAACTGAACCAATGAAATTTGCATCGTTTCTGTGCCGATCTAAAACCCAGTTACAAAATTCCATCCTTCGCGGAAAGTCTTCAGGAAGAAGCGCGTGGACTTTTTGAAGGTGGTGTGGATGTAACTGTTGCTCTCTAAGGATTCTAAAGACCATTGATTTTGAACAATCAAATTCGGCAGCCAATTTTCGAACACTTGCAGCAGGATCTACTTCTACGGCATTAAGGATTTTTTCTTCAAGACCATCAACGCGATGGTTTTGATTTCCACAATAATTGTGACTGGCTTTGTCAAATTTTCCTAAAATTATTGACGACCTAAATACTTTAAATCAAATCTTTATCATCCGATAAGTACAAATTAAAAATAAAACAACTCTACTCTTTCAAAGGTTTTTCTGTCAGGAATTCTTCTGTTTGGAAATCGTTCTTCATGAAGCCTTCGGGCTTCTAAGGCATTACATGATGCAAGCCCATACATAAAATGCATGTCGGCATATTCCTCAAACGTAAATTCCATACCAAAAAGAAGCAGAAGAAATAAGATCAAAAACTTAAACACACTCAATTTCCAACTGACACTGAAGTAATTATTGTTTATTTTAACTGGTACATATCAACTAAACCATATCAACAAAATAAGGTATTTATCGAATATTTTATAAAAAAAGGCATACGGAACAAAATTTTTTTCTCGTAAACGGTTTACTTTATCGATGTCGATGAAGAGTACCTTTTTTTTAGTTTAAGGTTTCAGCTGTTCCATAGTATTATTGATATGCCTCTATCATACAGGGTGTAAAAAAAAATAAGCATTATTCTGTTAAAGCTAGTCCGTCCCTGGAAAACTAAATAAGCCGAATAAAATTAAAACTGTTCATTTTGAGGAGACATACCTAGCAACCATCATACTGAAAAATTATTAAATTACACCAAGTACTTTAAGAATTATTCAAGATAAACCGATTTCCAGAGGCGTCCTTCAGGGGCTTATATCTCAGTAGGGAGGGCCTGTAGGAAATTTTTTTATGGGAACTTGTCATTATTTTTTTATATTCTATCCGAATCCGGGAGATTGTCCACATATTCTGGGACACCCTGTATAATATGGTCATGGCCTAAGATTAGCTGATAGGTACTAAGACGAAAATAACTCTTTAATCAGTTATTGGGAAAAATTACCTAACATGGCAATGACCTTAAAAATATCGTGTTTTTATCTATCTATCTGTGATGTACACTATCTGACAAATATTGCAACAAAATGAAAAATTAAAAAAATAGCCTCGTATTTAGTAATCACAATAGGATTTTTATGTTTAATATGTTAGTCGAACATCTAAAAACGATAAAATTACAAGGTGCAACTAAATTGAAACATTTTAATTGCCGTGTTTTATTTTCTATAACAATGCGATCAGATATTGATTT
Source organism: Polydrusus pterygomalis (assembly GCA_963969555.1). Lineage (NCBI taxonomy): Eukaryota > Metazoa > Arthropoda > Insecta > Coleoptera > Curculionidae > Polydrusus > Polydrusus pterygomalis. The sequence continues at coordinate 39,832,826 of OZ018381.1, read as the reverse complement.
TTACGTTTCATCATTCGTGGACATTCATCAGGTATATATTTTTAAATACGGACAGGTATAATTAATTTGTGTTTGGCTATATGCTTGGTAAAACTGTTGTTCCATTGCGCAGGAAGTAAAAATAATAACTACTTGTTATGTTTCACAAATTTAATCAGTTTCCTGACACGTGTTTCAGCCCTTGCGGGTCATTATCAGGGAAGTCCTTTGGCACGTTAATTGATAGGAAATGAAAAGTGACAACGAAAATGTAAAACTTGAGTGTAATTTTTTTTAATAACGCCATAAAAACACTGACACCCCAAAACACAAAAAATAAAAATTGACTAAATTGGTAGTGCCAAAACGTTGGTATTTGATTAAAGTAGTATTGCGTGCAGACACAAGGTCTACAAAATTGCAATAAATAATACAGGTCCATATTTAAAAATACATACCTGCTGATGGTACCCGAAAGACGAAACTTCAGAATCTGCTAGCGACATGTCATTTGGTAAATATAATAATAAAAATTTTATTTTAAAATTTAAAGTTTGTATATTACACTCTGGTATAATATAAAGTTTAATAATTAGACGATTAGTGTATTATTTATTTGCTCAAAACTCCTGTTTATCTGCTTCAAAAACCACCCCTATTTGCTTTCTCATAAGGTCCATTAGTCTGGCCAATTCTACAGACTCGTCGTGAGTTATGCTTGAACATTCAATTAGACCTAAAATAGAAATTTATTTAATTATAATAATTATACAGGGTGTTCATTTGAAAACTTCCCACCTCGATTTTCCTGCTTTAAAATGAAAATGTGGAAAATCGCTCGGACCCGTCTATTTCTATTTCGAGGGGGACATCTTTTGCGTATATTGTCAATCTTGTTACTTCAAGCCCTTAGGAGGGAGGAGGGGTAAGATCTAAATCTTAAATGGATACCCCTATTTTATATAATTTTTTTGGATTCTGCATAAAATTCTGAACATTTTTTAATAAAAGCATTATTAGTCTATACTTAACAGTTTCCGAGATACTTACTCTTGAAAAATTACATTTTTGAACTTTGACAGCGTCTAGCTTTCGAACTGTACGTCTTAGAGCAAAACGGCTTACATGTCCATATCTTCTATTTTTATTATCTTTCCAATAGTGTCAACTTCCGGTCAAACCAGAAGTACTATATTTCTTACATCCGGTTTGGCCGGAAGTTGACACTATTGGAAAGATAATAAAAATCGAAGATAGGGACATGTACGCCGTTTTGCTCTAAGACGTACAGTTAGAAAGCTAGACGCTGCCAAAGTTCAAAAATGTAATTTTTCAAGAGTGAATATCTCGGAAACTGTTAAGTATAGACTAATAATGCTTTTATTAAAAAATGTTCAGAATTTTATGCAGAATCTAAAAAAATTATATAAAATAGGGGTATATATTTAAGATTTCGGCCATGTTTTCTGGAGAGCACACAGTCGTTAGTAGTCGCACTTGATTACATGCTTTTAAATGTAAACAAGCCAATTATTTAAAACATTTGTAGTTTAATCCATCAGGTGTAAACTGCTTTCAATCGCAATACGATTCACCTCTCGGCACCCAAAAAATACGTTTATTAAAAAATCTCCTTTTCCTCTGGAATGAGACATTTGTGCACAACTTACCCTTTTTGATACACTGCCTGGCTTCTTCGGCCTCATATGCCAACCCAGCGCTGTTAATATGGAAGAAGGGAACAGAGGTTTCCGGTAAAGACCATTTATATGTAGTCTCGGGAGTTATTAGCTCAGTTGGGCACCAAAAGTTTGGAAGTCTTAACGTTCCTAAAAGAGATGAATGGCGCCGTAATACCTTTTTCAAGAGTTAGAATAACGGCCAAGAACCAACTAATTTTCCAATGTATTTTACCTTTTGTTCCTACAACAAATCCTTCATTAGGCAAGGCGATGCGGGAAGAAGTGCTTACCACTGCCATCTTACCCCCAGGGTAAGTAATGATGGCACCTGCTGATTCATCTGGACCACCGCTATTTTTATGTCCGTTCACGGCGATTTCAATTGGCTTAAGCCCTCTGAAAACATACTGCTGGAACTGAAGAATGTAGACGCCTAAATCCGTAATGGCACTGCCTCCTAAATCTAATGATCTAGAAACAAAATTACAATTATGTTGTTGTTGCTTAAAAAGGACAATCATTGTCCCTTGAAGTATTTAGAGACATTTTTATGACGAAACAAAATGTGATGTTCCACTCCTTTTGAAAGTACACTTAATATAAATGAATATTATTTCAACTACTTATAATATAAAGCCGAAACAATAGATTATAGTAGATAGTATACGCAATGAAAAATGTCAAAGGTCAGCTCGGAGTATAAAAGCTGGATGTAAGACATAGGGGAGAGGCGTCAAAGATGGCGCAGAGGGAAAGATAACGCACCCCAATAACTTGTCTGTTTAAAGGTTTAAAAAATTAATTTAAATTTTATTCGAATACTATGTCTTAACATATATAGCTGGCAACATTATATGCCGCCAGCGCCATGTTTAGTTCGGCAAAGAACCACAAACCAAGCACTAAGCACTATAGACAAAACATGCCACTCATTGCCATTCATGAAAGAGGGGTTGTTGTGTTGACAAATTTCAAGTCACATTGCGATGCAACAGCGATACAAGTAAGTCACCCACCACTATAAGGGGCGATCAATCGGGGCGCGCGGAGAACCGGACGAAATGGAGGGGATACGTCTTGTAAAGCGCTTCGACAAGGAGTGTCGAACGTCGAACGGCGATCACAGCCGTATTGCTACTACAGTGCGTAAATTCTTATACTGTGAACATAAAACTGTTTTTATGGCCAAATGTAAATAGCTTTGTCCATAGTGCTTGGTCTGAGTGTTTATCGTTGTGCCGATCTTATTTTTACTTGTAAAAAATCAAGCGGTATTTTATTTTTCTTAATAAGAAAAATGTCTCACTGCATGCCTAATTATATATTAGTTACTTATGTTATCATCTAACGTTTTCATATGAAAAATAATAATAGGAAAAATAAATGGAGATTATAAACTTAAACTCAGAAGCGGCAAAGATGGCGTACTGCGCCATCTTAGCCGCTTTAAGAAAATCAGTTATGCTGTAAACGAACGTGACACTGCTACAAAAAATTACATTCCCGAACCACATTCACCTCAACCGTCATGTAGCGGCCTCCAGCAAAAAAAAATCATCTTCAAACATTTTAGCGTTGAAGTGGTTTCACCAGTGCCAGCACCACAGAAGAAAAGAGTCCAGCAAAATAATAGTCGTGCAAAGCAGCATTCTGAAATATTGACAGCTACCCCTTTGAAAACAATGCTGGAGGAAAAAGAATTTAAAAAATCTAAGAAAATTCAAAAAATGGACTTAAAGGCTAAAAAGAAAGTTAAAAAACAAGCATTTATAGAAACCGACAGCGAAAGTGAAGAAGAAAGTTTGAGTGAAAAGGACCTGCGCGATGATGATGAATTGGACGATGTTGATGATGGAGAAGCTAAAAACTGTTGCAATATCTGTGGAGAATTTTACAAATCTGGGGAAATATGGTATCGATGTGTCATGTGGTGATTGGTCTCATAAAGCCTGCGGTGGTCAGTCCACTCCAAAAAATTATATCTGTGACTTTTGTAGACATTAAACGTATTTAATAATAGTTAGTTTAGTATGTGACTTACAAAAGATAATACATACCTACCTATTAAAGTTTTGGAACCTTAAACCATAACATATTTTTTTAAATTTCTCATGCACATAATTATGATACTTTATGCGCCATCTTTCCCGCATAAGAGGAAAAGATGGCGCAAAGACACATAAATGAAATATTTGTGCTTTTTCTTTTTTTTGTAAAGATTCATTAGATTTACATGATTATATCGTTAGTAAACATAAAAAGCTACAATTTAACCAAATAAAATTATTGCTTGTAGGTATAATCTGTATGTAATACAGTATTTCGCTTAGGTGCGCCATCTTCGACGCCTCTCCCCTAATAAAATACTGTAGGTCTTTGCAATTTACCGTTCCGTAATGACGTCATTTGGCGGTCGGCCATGTTTTTTGGAGGGCACACACAGTCCTTAGTAGTCGCTCTTGATTACATGGTTTTAAATTTAAATAAGCACATTATTTAGAAAATGTAGTTTAGTCAGACAAATTTTCTTTATTTTCTTCCTTAAGAATGTAAAGCAGATGTCTGGTGTTAAGAAAAAGAAACATAACTATGAATTAAAAAAAAACAATTACATTATCGGGAGCAAAAAACCGTGAGGCCTGAACGTAATTAATATTAAATAATATGTAAGAAAATGTTTATCTATTCAATAATCCTTATACAATAAGGTTGTATTTCATATAACACAGTTAGATATTAAAATACAGGTTCAGATTGCAATGTACTGCTAAGAAATTAAAAATCAATCATCGCAATAGGATGTCACCAGTTGTCTGATCGAATATATAAACATCTACCCTGTACTGACGAGGACGAAAGAGTTCGAAACCGGTCCGCAGGTGGTGATATCCTATTGAGATGATTGACTTTTAATTTGTTAGTAGTACTTTGCAATCTGTATTTTAATATCTAACTGTTGGATGAAATACAACCTTAATGAATAAGGATTTTTCAGGTGGTTTGAAAAATATTTTCTTGCATTATATTTATGTGACCACTACCTGATCGAGGGTAAGACATCTGCTTGAATTCTTGTAGGACCAAAGACCATAACAGGGAATTTATTTTTAATTCATCGATAATAAGTGATCAGAGGCCTCCGAGATCAATCTATAGATAGATCGATATATTATTCTTTGTAGAGATATGTCGAAATCGCTATGATCAAAATAGAGGTAAGTAAACCTTCGTATCTTTGGCGAATAGATGTACCTTACCATACATGATGTGAATTGTGAAGTATATCAATAAAATGTAGTTAAATACTTACGAAAATCTCTCCACATGCCGCAAATCGTGTCCAAAATTTACAGAACAAAAGAGTACCTCACCAATAGCATCAGAATCGATCATTTCTTTCAATTTCTTGTAAGCTGGAAAACATCTCGACCAAACAGCCTCCATGAGGAAAAGCTTTTTCTCTTTAGCTATTTGCACTAATTTAAATGTTTGCATTTCGTTCATGGTGAAGGGTTTTTCACACAGGACGTGTTTTCCATGTTCCATCATTAGTTTACAGGCCTCGAAGTGTTGGGTGGGTAGGTTTCCAATATAGGCAATATCTGGAATATTTTATTTTTTTTAAGAAACACAGTTTAAAGATGGGTTTTTCAATACTTTAAACTTATTATAAATTAAATTTAATTTCGCTATGTGGTTATAACACTAACCAATTTCTATATCTTCTGCTAACTTTTCATATTCATCATAACTTTTAGAGATATTGTGATCGGCTGCAAATTTTTCCACATTTTCCTTATTTCTTCCAGCTACAGCTACAAACTGGTGATCAGTTTCAGGCAAGGTTCTTACTGCGGTCACAAAGTCATGGGATATTTTACCGGCACCAACTATACCCCATTTGAGAGCCATCGTTGTACTTTTTAAATGTCTACACTACTTTTCTGTGTATATAATTTATGTGCACTAAAACGACTGTGAGTAATTTAAATTAACCTTGTAATAAAGGTTAAGTTCGTTTATCATTAGATAACTTTTTAACCTCATCTCAACAACAACAAACCCAGCAAATTTCAAAATTTTGACATTATCTCTTTTATAATATGGAAATGGGCCTTAAATCAGCTGAGACTAAGACGAAAATAACTTTGTAATCAATTGGAAAAATTATGAAAGATTGCAAGGACTATTTTCGCAAGTAGTTGCCCCTTATATCGTTGAATTTTTATTTTCAGTGACTATTTGATTTTTTAAAAGTATACCTGGAAGTTCTTTTAAATAAAAAATAGTCGCCCTGTACAGTTACAAAAACGGATGGATTCTTAGTTCCTAGGCGTGCCGTTTTTAACTAGGTACCTACCTATATGAATATGCCAATTTTCAAAAAAAATATATTTTTATTTATTTTTATTTATTTATTTATTTATCCTTTATTGTTAAGAAGACTCTTACAAGCATTAACAATGTCTTAAATATAAATCTATATAGTTAGTATAAAAATTGGTTATTAAATTTAAAAACATTCAGTAGCACAAAAGTATAGTAACAAAATCTATAAACAAACTTACACGAGACAAAAATTAAAAATATTATTGGTGGACACCCCAATGTAGAAGTACAAATATTAACCACCAAGATATTCATTAATAGTATAGAATGAGTGTTCAAGAAGATAGCACCTAAGAGACTTTTTAAAAGTACGAAAAGAGGGTTCTGATTTAATATTATTTGGGAGTTTATTAAAAATATAACTACTAAAGCAATGCGGACTTTTCTTGTAGGTGGATAATTTATAGTTAGTAATTAGAATGTCTTCATTTTGTCTTGTCTCATAGTTATGAACATTAGAAACAGGTGGAAAGTCTGATAAATGTTTCTTAACGTAGATAGCCGATTCCATGATCAAAATAGAAGGTAAAGTTAGTATTTTATTATTTTTAAAAGTTGGTCTACATGTTTCTAACGGTTTTAGGGAAAATACCTTTCTTATAATTCTCTTTTGCAAGACGAAAATTCTGTTTAGGTCAGTGGCCTGACCCCAACATAAAACCATATACTTCAGGTGGCAGTAAACCAGGGCATAGTAAACATTTAAAAGCTGTTTTCTTGACAGAATATTTTTTAAGTTAATGATGGCAAAGTATGCAGATTTTAATTTTAATATATTTAGCAGTTTTTAAAATACTTGCATTATTCTAGATTTTCTTGACACCCTGTATAGAATCAAACAAATAAATCAACATAGCATCATTTTTCTCTATCTATTAATTTAATAACAGAATAAAAAGTGGTGCGCTTCAGAGCAATCAGAGCTCGGTCACAACCACCTTAAAACGAAGCCGTGAAACAGAAATTACGACAACACTGCTTGAAGATCCATGTGTCACGTGACTTTTTTGAGGTTAGCCATGGTATGTAATTTACGCGAGGAGTAGGTGTTTTGCACAAAAAAAAAACATTTGGTATTAAGTAGGTATATTAATTAAATTCCTGGTTATCTTCTGGAAAAATAACCCCAACTTGTTTTCTCATAAGATCCATGAGTCTAGCTAATTCTATGGATTCTTCATGGGTAATATCTGGACTTTCCAGTACACCTAAAATATTTTTTTAAATTAGAAACACATAATCTATCGTTGTTAAAGTCAAATTTATCTAAGAACACGCGGCATCGTGGCCTAAGTCACCTGTTATTTATGGCACCCTGTTGAAGTCTGGTCTATTTTACGTTAAGATGTTGAGGACAGAGACAGGACTAGGTTAAGTTATTTTACCATCGCATTCACCATATCGTCGGCGACACAATAAAACCTCGTAACTCCATTTTGTTAAAGTTTACAAAACGACTGTTCAAGCAAATAACCCCTCTTAACCCCATGAAATGTAAAATAAGTATAAGGTTGTCGACAGAAATCCTCGTAACTCCATCAATAAAGTAAAACAGGTAAATACACACTAGAATCGAAACATATCAGTTAAAAAAATATTTAAAAATATATAAAATAACTTACCTTAAATAAATTAAAATGATTATACTTATAATACCAAATAAAAACAGTAAAAATTCAACTAACAAGCACATGTCGATGTGTCTTTGACGTTTACCTATTAACAAATAACGGCGCCAATGACGGAGATACGAGGTTTTTCGTGTCAATTCAGAATGCATCGGAGTTACGATGTTTTATTTAGCTGGAATACTTATTTATACTTAATTTTTGGAGTTACAAGACTTTTTTAGATGTGTAGATTTAGAGTTCCACTAACAGATGACACAAAAAAGTCCATCCAGTGATATTTTTGGAGTTACAAGGTTTTATTGTGTCGCCGACGATATTTTAAACTTGTACGGGGGTCTAAATGGTTTATTAGCATAATGGCTTGCAAAAACACAGCGTCAATTTTATTTACAATTATTGAAACATCGATCTCAACGTATGATAAATTAAAAGTTATGGCGTTCTTCATGGTAAAATATAGAAATACATTTGACATGCACTGAACTTACCAATGGAAAACGCTATGACCAATCCTGACTATACAAGAGTTACGCTTCCCAAATATTGTAGCTAGGAGCCAATCAAGCGACGTGCCATATTTAGCGTTCAATGCTGCGTTGCAATATTATAAGTTATGTTCGCGTCGTAGTACAAAGCCGCCAAAATGCCATGTGTTTTTAAATACAAGCAGCCTTATTAGCTCTCAGTGAGCGCAAGGTTTGGCATCCTATTGTGCCGTAATTAAAATGAATAAACTAATAATATTAAATTTATAATAGCAAATGATGATAAATTAAATGTTTGTATTGAAAATAGGAGAGTAAATTAACCTATACTGGTTTAGTCTACTCACCGTTCAGCTTAAATAATAAACACCAAGAAAATTTAGTCTCTGAAAACTGACGCGTGAGCTCACTTACTACTACTGAACTGGGAACTTTAAGAAAGAAATCAGTATCAGCTCTGTTAAGAGAGTCAGTTACATTGGCAAAACAAAACTTACTTTTTTTAATACATTGCCGGGCCTCCTCAGCTTCGTAAGCTAAGCCTGCACTGTTAACGTGTAAATACGGCACAGGAGATTCGGGTAAGGGCCATTTGAATGTTTGCTCTGGGGTGATGAGTTCAGTTGGCGCCCAAAACATCGGTAATCTTAATGTCCCTGAAAAATATTTGTTAGGATTGGTAAAAATAATTTTCAGCAGATCAATGAAAATTCTGACAATTTTCGTAATATTATTATTTGGGTTTTCGTTGCAAGTAAAAACCAAATTATTTTTTTTTATATTTTTATCTTGATATACAGTGTGTCTACTTAAGATTGAAGTATATGGAAAACTTTTTTATTATTAATTCTAGGAAAAAATGTATTGTTCATAAAAAATTCTGCATGCTCTAAAAACTACAGCTAAACAATCAAATATAAAATTCTTGCAGTCGTATTTATACGAGATTGGTCAAAAATATAAATTTTGCTTAAAAGTAAAGTATTTTTCACAATATAATATAATATCGAAAATTGTTATAAAAAAAAGTTACTCAGAATTAGAAACTAGGTATATCCAAATTATAAAATCATATCTATTACCATGGTTTAGTTATTTTTAACAAATTTCTATTTGAAAATGTTATCAAATAAAAGCTCGTTTTTAACGCAATGAATTTGATTTTTTGTAAGACCGATCAGAAAATATACACTTTCTGGACCATTTTTCGTCCAGAAAATAACGTTTTGTCGATCAAGACCGGAACATGGACGTGAGGGACCGGCAAAAGATTTTTCCGGTCCCTGATTTTTAAATTTTCCAATCACTCTTTGAAAATACAATCTACCTTGATTTCGTTACTATGATAATAACATTTCGATGTATTGTCGAGTGACAGTTCGTCGATTTTTAATTTGTTGTTTATGTTAAACTTGTTTCGCGAGTGCGCAAATTTAAAAATATGAATTCAAATTTTGAATTATCCGACACGGAAAATGAGACTTCAGAAGAAATTTTTGAAGCAGCAAGGAAAGCGACTTACGATATATTGCCAGTAAAATCAAAAGCCCGTTACGAGAGGTAATACGACGCATTTAAAAATAATCTTAACATAGTATAAAACAAAGTCGCTGTCGCCCGTCTGTCCCCTTATGTGCGTAAATCTTTAAAACTACGCAACGGATTTTGAAGCGGTTTTTTTTAATAGATAGAGTGATTCAAGGGGAAGGTTTTTATGTATAACTAGCGACCCGCGCCGGCTTCGCACATGTGCAATTTTAGAAAGTGGCATGCCGGGTACTAATATATCTGGTTTGTTCGGGTTTGTATTTATACCAGCGGGTTGCAACGCATGCCGGGTACACGCTAATATAAAATAAAATAAAATAAAGAATTAAATGTATATCGAAGTGTCGGTCTTGAAAACATATTGTACGTCACGCAATCAAAAATTAGTGTTTTGCAGATCTCTCCAAGCTTCCGGGACTCGCCTATGGCTCGCCCTGGAAATACTTGTCTCGACCTGTTAAACACTACTTTCCGGTCTTGTATTGTAAATTACTATCATATTTAAATGTAGTTTTCATTTCTTCAGACCATGCAGAACTTTTATTGAAGAATAACTTTTTTCTTAAAATTAATAATAAAAAGCTTTCCAACTTAAGAAGACACACTGTATTGTACCGGGTGTAGAACTAAAAAGAGACTCCGGCTGTATCTTGGAAACCGTTTACCGTATGGTTTGCAGAAAAAAAAATATTACAAAAGTCACAGGGGAAATCGTTTTAAATACAACAAATAAAATCCAAGTACGTAGATACCTTTAGTTCCGACTACAACTCCTTCGTTGGGTAATGCCACTCTTGCTGATGTGCTTACCACCGCCATTTTACCTCCTGGGTAAGTGATGATGGCGCCTGCTGATTCGTCAGAACCTGCGCTATTTTTGTGTCCGTTGATAGCAATGTCGATGGGTTTCAGTCCCCTAAAGACGTATTGTTGAAACTGTAGAATGTAAACGCCCAAATCAAGTATTGCACCTGCGCCCAATTGCATTGATCTAAAAAAAATAGCTTTAGACTCTTTATACTTACTGTATAGGGCAGGGGCGTAATAAACACCTTCGCAGACCCCGCACCGCGAAGGCTGCTAGCCGGGGAACCCACAGTGACGGCCCCTTCAAAACTTGCTACCAGCTTTGCTTTTCATATGTATTTCATTTCATAATTAACTTTTTCTATTTCACGTTCATAATAAGCTCAGTACGATACGCATTTGCGTATCGTAATGAAGCTATTTCGATACGCGTTTTTTCTTTATTTGGTGTTGGTAGGGGAGACCAGGGCAGGTTGTAACACGGGGTAGGTTGTAACACATCAAATATTTCCGTAATTTAAAAGCTGGCAACCCCGCACCCTATGTAGGCTTTTGAAGAACACTGTAAAGCTCAGTTATGTCTAGACAGTTAAGCAACAGACATTGTGATTAAGATTATTTCCGATATTGTTTATATTGCGGCACGTAAGTAAAAATCGATATCATAATTTTGTTTCAAAATAAATGTTACAAGCTGCCTGCTGAGTTTGCTTTTTTTTTTATCATAAATGTATCATTGCAGTCTAGGTTATTATATTGACAAAGTTATGCATGATTATATATTTACTTTTTTTTCTGTAGAGACAAAACGAAAAAATCAATCCGGGGGCAAATTGTAACAATCTAATTGGGGCAAAATGTAACATGTTACAATTTACCCCGCTATATGTGCCATGTATCCTCATACCTACTTTCTATTGTTTAGGATAAGAACGTATGCTAAAAAAACAGGAAAAGGTTCTACTTCTAAAGAAGACATGGAAGAGGCGGTAAACAGAGTTGTACATAATAAGGAGTCGATACGTTCAGTTGCAAGTGCTCTAAATAAATGTCACGTGACTCCTTATAGATATGTGAAGAAGGTGAAAGATTTAGAAGGTCGTATCAAGTTAGATAATGTGGGTTATAGGCAACGTCCAGTTTTTAATAATCAGCAGTCATCTAGCTTAGTTGAATACTTAAAACACGCTTCAAAAATTTATTTTGGTTTGACTCCTACAGAAGTCCGTAAACTGGCTTATGAGTGTGCGTTTAAATATAAAATTAAAGTTCCTGATTCCTGGAAAAGAAACAAGTCTGCTGAGGAAGATTGGCTAACCATCTTTCTTAACACACATCATAGCCCATATGATTCAGTGCAAATTAAACAAAAGTACTTTTCTTCTGAAGAATCGCCTGATTCTACGGAAACTTTTCTTTTCACTTTCTTCACTTTTGACTTAATAATTTTGGGTTTTTTGGCCTTTCGGCCATTTTGTTCTTCTTCCAGTGCATCCTTGTGTCAGTTTGCTACGCCCAGTAGCAAACCTAACGAAAAATGGATTAGTTGCCAGAAGTGTCAAATGTGGTCACATGAAGCTTGCACTTACTTAAAGTTCCCATATATCTGCCATCATTGCGATTCGGATAGTGAATAGTTAACCAACAATAGCTACGTTATGTTAAAAAATGTTTATTTATGTTTGTTTAAAAAGTTTTTATGTTCACATTCATGTTTTTTATGTTCACGTTTCTATTTAAGTAAATATATCAATAAAAAAATATGTGTTACCACTTGCCCCGCTTACTGTCACTTTTTACCCCGAGACGGGGCAATTTGTAACAAAGGTTCGGATCTATTTAAAATAAAGCTGACGGTTTAATTTTTGAAAATATTGTCATATTATATATTTAATTAATTTGTTTACAACATATGTAAGTAGACATTCACGACAAAAAAAAAATGATTAGTGAAAACAGCTCCAAGAAAAAAATTTTCAAATATTTTTCGTTACAACCTGCTCCGGTCTCCCCTAACATTTAAATGTTTTATTTCATTGACTTGCGCGGCCTTTGTGATTTACGAGAAAACCCATTTTTTGCAGATAGATTGATAACTTACTTTTTCCACTACTAACCTATAACATCGCCATTATTGACCCATTAATTAACGCCAGAAATCGTTTTTCTCTCCCTTCTTAGTTGCTATTGACAACGGTCAATAATAAAGCATTGAAATCCATTACTGACCGATCTATTTAAAACCAGGTAACTTGATTTGTTAATTCCCCAACAAATAACATGAAAGGTGATATGCCAACTGACAAGAATAGTATATTATTAACCAAGGTTTAGACAGCCATCATTATTGCCCGAGCGTCAAGTTTAAATCACGAGGAGCGGAGCGACGAGGGATTTAAGGCGCGAGGGCTATAGGCTGTCTAAACCGTGGTTAATATAATTTTTTTTCCACTACTAACACTTTTATTTTGTACAGTATTAATAAATTATAAAAAATATTAGGTAGGTATAAATATATATTTTAATCAAGTTACCTGCTTTGGCATATTGGCAAGATAATTTGTTCTCTTGTCAGTTGGCTTGGCGTCACCTTTCATGTTATTTATTGGGGAATTAACAAATCAAGTTACCGGGTTTTAAATAGATCGGTCAGTAATGGATTTCAATGCATTATTATTGACCGTCGTCAATAGCAACTGAGAAGGGAGAGAAAAACGATTTCTGGCGTTAATTAATCGGTCAATAATGGCGATGTTATAGGTTAGTAGTGGAAAAAACAAATTATCTTGCCAATATGCCAAAGCAGGTAACTTGATTAAAATATATATTTATACCTACCTAATATTTTTTATAATTTATTAATACTGTACAAAATAAAAGTGTTAGTAGTGGAAAAAAAATTATATTAACCACGGTTTAGACAGCCTATAGCCCTCGCGCCCTAAATCACTCGTCGCTTCGCTCCTCGTGATTTAAACTTGACGCTCGGGCAATAATGATGGCTGTCTAAACCTTGGTTAATAATATACTATTTGTATTCTGTGTGGATAACAGTCATGTATGTTGGTTGCATAAATCTATAAATCAATCTTTTGTAGATGCTTCAAGCTATCATTTTCTGCCAAATCCTATCCAAAACTTAATCTACTAAGCTTCCAATGTCGATTTTAACTTCAACTTTATTTGAATTTTCCATCTTCCCTATACTAAATTGCAATGCCGAAACGTAAAATCACGTCTTTTGAAATTCGAAAAAAAGTAGCAAAATCTCCCGAATTTTCGAACGTTCTGTATATGTACCGAATGTACAAGGATCACACAACGTATTCCGTCCAATTTCAAATCTCATATCGCTAAAATAACTTTAGAATCTCGTGGTGAAAATGGGTCAATAAATCAAAAAATGACAGTTTGCAAAATAATTTTTGTTGTCCAGATGCTACTATAATAAAAAATAGTATTACCAACATAAAATTTAAAATTTTACAAAATTTGAAGGATTTATTTTCTTTTTAAAATGTATTTTTTTTGATTATAAAAGGTGAAATAGAAAAAAATGTAAAAAGCACATGTTTCATAAGGCGTTTTAGCGCATGTGTCAATAAAAAAAACTCGCCACTTTGTGGCTCGTTTTTTAAAATAGGCGCGTGCGCTAAAACCGCTTCTTATGAAACGTGTACTTTAATATACTATTATTTTTTATATCCTAAGAATTTAACTTCGTTAAGTAAAGATAAATTATACGTAAAAGCACGGAATTTACAAACGATATACCATAAAGATATTGACTTTCCTAGTCAAATTTTAAGCCTCAAAAAGGGACTTGGAGATATTAACAGATTTAATTAATTTGTAGCACTCTAGATTGAAAATTAAAAAAAAAACGTAAAAAAAATTGTAACACGTCAAAAAATTACAAGTGAGGTGTCATTTTACTCAGAATGTTATGCTGAATCCCAATAAGTAAAAATATACAAGATGTCCCTTTTAAAATACCAAAGTCAAGGTCACTTCCGGTCCGGTCAAACCGGAAGTGCTAACAAATTGAAAATTATGCCAATAAATGCAAACTCATCTCTTATGAATAATCTCAAAATTTCATTTTAATATCTATAAATACAGAAAAGTTATAGGGGTGAACGTCTTTTGAGAAACACCCGGTATATTAATGTCTGTGGTGGGTATCTCAAATTTTTTTTTCGCGGTTACCAGATACGAGAAAATAAAACTTACGTTAACCTCTCCACATGTTGTAAAGCATGTCCAAAATTTACAGAGCAAAACAAGACCTCTCCGATAGCTCCAGAATCAATAATTTTCTTCATTTTCTTATAAGCCGGGAAACATCTGGACCATATGGCTTCCATAAGAAACACATCATTTTCTCTTGCTATTTCCACCAACCTAGACGTTTGTTTTTCATTCATTGTTAAGGGTTTTTCACATAACACGTTTTTTCCACACTCCATCATTAGTTTGCAAACTTCGTAATGTTGAGTGTTCAGGTTTCCGACATACACAATATCTACAACATAAAGCATGACATTTTGTTTGGTACAAAGCGTTACACTCTGACTGGCAGCTGCAACGAAACTTTGTGTTGTTAATTAAAAACTAAAAACTGTCGATATGTCTGGTGTGGAAAACATTATGATTGGTTTTTAATTTACTTACTAAAATTTGTATAATAACGTAATCAATGAAAATTAAAACAAAATATTTACTATGGTGACTAGTAATAAAGCGTTTATAGCTGTATGCGTTCTTAATCCAGATTATGCTTTAATCTCGTTTTAAATAATTTTGTGATGTTGTACAACGTTAAAAATTAATTTTACTTATGATTTATTAGATCTGTCGATTATTATTGTTTCCATAGCCCTCAATTTATTTATTTAGAAATTAAGGATACAAATAGGTAGAGCTACCCAAAAACTGTATCCACTATTATTTACTAGAGTTCTTCATAAAACTATTTATCTATGATAATTCAATTGCACAAGATCTAAATATATTATATCTTAAAGTTTTAAATTATACTAAAGTACGCTTAAGGTATTTCTTGAACAGTAGGAAAGAAATAGAGAACAGATCAATGTTTTGACAATACATATTATAGACAAATTTAAGTCTAAATATTCGCGTTTAGGCCTAGATTAGTGGTTCTTTGGGTCAAATGAAAATAAAACTGCTGCCTAGTGCTTCTAGAAGGTACATGTAGAGAAAACTGTTGGAGAAGATGAGGCGCGTTGTAAAGATTATTCATCAATTTATAAACAAAAATTAAATCTGATTGTATTCTTCGGGTTTCCAAAGTTGCAAATCCAAATTGAAGACTTGGAATAAAAAGCGCCATCTTTAAATGAATAGAAAAAATATTTACGATAATCCTGGCACATAACACGTTTTATAGGTTGTTGGCGATGGCATTTAGCACTGTTTTCAAGTTCTAACACAATTTTTGAATTTTTGGCACTTAGCCCGGTTTTTATTTCAAGTCTTTAATTGTTCTTTTATAACAGAAACACTATAGGTACGTACGTACACCCCATTAACTCTCCAACTTAAAAATCTTACAAATTTACCTTGCAAACGTTCTAACTTTATCTTTTTCATAATAAGGATTCCATACAACACTGGCGAAATTTAATCTACTATAGACATAATATGCAAAATAAATTGACTTTATTGCTCTCTCCGATCTAAAATATTTACATACTCTAGCTACAAATCCTAACATTCGAAAGCACTTATAAGCAACATATTATATGCGGGTTAAATGTAACTTTAGAGTCAAAACATACACCGATTTGCGCCACTCGGTTCAAAGGTTCACCCTTGTAGTAATAGTCAAAAATAATAACATTAATATTTGTAAAAGGAGATATTAAAACATTTTTTGTAGATTAAGAAGAGTTAATTTTTTTTACAAAATATAGCGACCCTGTTGAGGTCCTCTTGCAAGCACCTGCAGTCTTCCACAGAGCAAACTTCATAATATAGTTTTAATCGTCGGCGTAGAGAAGAACATACGAATAGATGAAACATTTATAAATGTCGTTAATATATAATGGAAAAAAGCAGGGGTCCTAGATGGGAACCTTGAGGTACCCCCGTCTGGATAAAATGTTGCAAATGGTAATCTTCTGAGTAGTGCCAAAAAAATAGGATGAAAACCAGCGAAGGAAATCACCCTGTACACCGAGGTCGGCAAGTTTTGCAATAAGAATATTATGTTTGACATTGTCAAATGCTTTTCTAAAATCGGTGTACAGAGAGTCGACGAGTTCGGTTATCTAAGGCATCGGATAGACATTGTTGATAAATTAAGAGAGTAAGTTTTCTATGATATTTAAGAGTAGACAAAGATATATTTCGGGCCACAACAAAATGGGTTATGTTATGACAAATCTCGAATAATTTGATATCTGATTATTTAGAGCATGCAGAACATTTTATGAAGAATATTTTCTTGGTTCCTGTCATACAAGATAACGGGGATTCGTCAATATAGAGAACCTATATAAGAACCGATTTTAGCAGCTGTAAATAGAAAGGCCGGCGGTATCCGGACTGCTCAAGGGTTGTTATTTGCAGATGATTTTAAATGTTTTTATCGGATTAATTCTGTGGAGGACTGAGAGATCCTACAGAACGACTTTCGCAGTGTGGCTGATTGGTGTGATTCAAAAAGTTTTAATTTGAATGTGAGTAAATGTGCGTGTATGTCTTTTACATTAAATCGTAATATTATTGCCTATGACTATTCCTTAAATGGAACCAATTTGCAGTGGGTGAATCAAAATAAGGACCTCGGTGTAGTCTTTGACCCAGTCTTTCTCTAGCCATGTAATATTTAAAATTGATAGTGTACAAAAAATAGCAGGTTTTATCATTAGAAATATCACCAAAGACTTTAGCATTGATGTTAGCTGGCATCTTTTTGATAGCCTACTGCCTGTAGTGTAGTGCTTGTCTTAGAATACGGAAGCATGATTTGGTCCCCTCAGTATAACGTTTTTGTTACACGTATTGAAAGAGTGCAGAGAAAATTTGTGAAGTATGTATATTATAGGAAATATGGTATATATCCTCAGAAAGGGTGTGATAACGAATACCTTTCGGGTGTCTTTGGCAGGCTTTCATTGAATGAAAGAAGAATCAAAATTTTACTATTCACTTTGTTTAGAATTTTGAAAGGTGAAATTAACTGCCCCGGTATTCTTGGTAACTACCATTTGCTGTCAATAGCGTCAACTCGCGAACCTCAAATATTTTTTATCTGACCTATCCAGCCTATCCTCGAACAAACCGGTACAAAAATTCTTCAATTTACAAAAAGTGCCGATTTTATAATCTGTATGCATCTGATATTAATGTAGATACAACTATAGTCTTGGTCAGTCCAAGGATTTGGTCTAGAGAAAACTGAGAACAACCCGTTAACAGACTAAAAATTTGATTGCAGCAGCTTGTAAGTAAATCTATGCTTAATAATTGTGATTAGAGTATAGTTTTATCAATTATGTCTATTGACTAGTATATATTTGACTCAGGTTGCAGAGGACGTAGTATTGTGATGCTCAGTTGAGTACCCACTCTTAGGTGTTTTGATACTTGTTCGCTTAATTGGCTTTTCTATTGTTTATTTTTGTTATACTTATTAGCTGTAAGATGTATCTGTAATTGGCACCAGTGCTGTTGATACTTATGAATAAATAAATAAATATATAAATAATAAATAAATGGAGCGGGGTTGTTACACAAACAGGCATAATAATTCTGATACATAAAAAAATGTGTAGCTGATAAAAAATAATATGTTACTCACTTAAAAATTTAATTTAGCTAATACCTACCAATTTCACCATCCTCCGCCATTTTTTCGTATTCATTGTACCCCTTAAGAATATTGTGTTCTTTAACAAATTTTTCCACATTTTGTTTGTTCCTTCCAGCTACCGCACGAACTACGTGATCTCTTTCTGGCAGAGTCCTTAAAGCGGTCACAAAGTCATGG
Source organism: Polydrusus pterygomalis (assembly GCA_963969555.1). Taxonomy (NCBI): domain Eukaryota; kingdom Metazoa; phylum Arthropoda; class Insecta; order Coleoptera; family Curculionidae; genus Polydrusus; species Polydrusus pterygomalis. The sequence goes on along the minus strand of OZ018381.1, from coordinate 39,814,285 downwards.
GAAATTCGACCGGCACCAATGATACCCCACTTAAGGGCGGACATGTTCCCAGCAGCCATTGTTTTAAAATATTCGCCAAAAAATTGTTATGTATTTTTCTTTTTCTTTCTACAATTTACACTTACATAATAATCACTTGCAACGATAAAGTGAATGGAGTAATTGCTTTGAAATATCGATAAGCTGACTATTTAAGGTTAAAATTCGTTGTCCTCAGATAACTTTTTAACCCGGTTTGATAATAAAGGCAAATTTTAAAAGTTTATTAGTGATTGCCTCTGTTTCTAGCATAAAAAAACATAAAAAAACATTTTTTAAATTATCTTCTTCCGGCACCTTTCTCGCTAATATACGTGTGGTGTGCCAACGATGTGTAGAGAAGGTGTAGGTTAAAAAAAAAAAAAATAGTGCTGTACATGAACCTTGGGGAGACAGTTTAGCTCCACAATTTATAATTATTTTGAATTATTTCAAGAAATGTTCGCGACGGTTTCGATAAGTTTTTTTACAAATGCCCAAAAAATATGAAAGAATGACCAACAAAAGAAATTTAAGGGTACAGACACAACTACCCTAAAAAGAAGCCATGAAGTGACATCGGGCAACGCCGCATCAGCTGGGAGTTGCGGATCCACAAGCTATTATTATGACGCGCGGCAACGGGCGAGTTTTTTTATTTTTTGAAAGGGTAAAATCCATTTCAAATCATTGTAAGCCAATTCATTACATTTTAAAAAAACCTTTACCAATTTATCCTTTATCAATGTCCACTGAAACCTACTACCTATATTTATACAGTCATTGGTCAAATCTAAACTATAAAAATATATTTTTGAGTGACTTACAATTTTTACTTCGCAAAATTCAGAAGTATTAATTTTTTGTGAATAATTACTAAGATGGTCAAAACTTTTTATAAAATCTGATTGCTCGAAAGCTTGATTAAGTTGAGAGGTACGCTCTTATTGTTTCTCGTTTCTCTCCGCTGGACTTTTTCTAGGAATGAGAACAGTTTTTGACAAGTAAGCAGGCAAATTGGAATAAAAGCACGGAACAACTCTCAAATTTAGTCTTACTTTAGTTGGCATTTTTTTTGTTTACGAATAATGTCACTGGGGACAAAATGCTTAGCACAAACTACAGAATACTGTGTTGGCGACCAATTAGCTCTTGGAATGGCTTTTAGCCATAGAATTTTCAAATTTTCATCTTTTGGGAAGTGAAAAACTGATACATTCTCTTCACCTGCTTTTAAAACACTTTTATAGTTAAAGTTACACCCAGGAATACAGCAGGGGCTTGGCATGTTGATAAATAAACAAACTAAAAGAAAAAAAATAGTACTGACCTAAGTACCTAATTATCTAGAGGTTTCCTACCTACTTACAAATTATCTGTACTAGTGAATTTTTTAAACTATTTCACATATACCTTCAAGCTAAATAAACACTTCAATATTTAATAAACTAACTGTAGCCACAAAACAATAAAGTTTATCCCAAAGAGCCAACTTGTAGAGGTTCTTAGCATTCATGTCACTTAAATTTTCTATTAGATATCAATCGAAAACCGGATAAAAATAGAAGATAATACGAAAAACCGTAAAGTTAACACATACGTCGCGCGTAAATTACATACCGGTACTAAAGCACGACTAACCTCAAAAAGTCACGTGACACATGAATCTTCAAACAGTGTTGTCGATGTTTCTGTTTTACGGCTTTTTTTAAGGTGGCTGTGGTACAGGGTCTTTTAAAAAAATATTTTTTGGGAAAATACGACTTTCTTTAACTTCTTGTTTGAAAGCCCTGGTATAATTTAAGAAAAAATTGCATATGGTAAAAGTTTTTATCTATAACCAGTTAATATGCACATAATACTTGTGATAGAAATGACATTATAATATATGCATATAGTATCGTCAATTAATTATAATCATCAAATAATTAATATCAGGATATATCAGGGAGCCGTAGTCCAACCTACCGCTTCATTATAACAGAAAATTAACCTCATTAGAACTAAAAATAAGCTACGGCGAGATATCGGATAAATCACTTGCAGATTCGCTGGCCGTATCTAATGTCATTCACGTCGCAAAGCATTTCTGTTACTATAGAAATAAAAAATATTAATATACCTAGATAGTTTTTACACCGAAAGAATAATTATAGCTAGAATCAAAGTAGAGACACGATCCCTCATCATTACGTCCTTTTCTTTCATTTTATTGTGCCATAGCCAGATATATACTAAGTGACATAGAAACCCGAACACCCATAAAAATTATTTAACTTCAATAATATTTTACATAAACATCCGGAGGGTCATAGTAAGGAAATGATTAAAATTTCAATCCATCTTTAAAGACAGACTAAGTTTATTCGGTTTGTTCGGGTTTGTTCAGGTTTGTTCGGGTTTGTAGAATGTGAAACTGATAAGGCTAAAAATTTAATCATACCTTCCTTTTGTGATGATAAACTTGTATACAAAATATTATTAAAATTAAATCATTTTTACTGGGTGTTCGGGTTTCTATGTCACTTGGTATATCTATCAAAAATAATAAATCACTCAAAAAATATGCTAATTTGACAATTCTAATAGCTCTAGCAACTGCGTAATCAGCAATTATTACGAGAATCTTAAAAATTAATTCTACTGTAGTCGTATCCGGCACTCTGGTAACATGCATTTTAATTAACGAGTATCGCTTACGATTCGAAATTCTAAATGAATAGAATTGACGGTAGGTAGCTGCTGCGACATTGCTAGATTAGACCAACCCAATTTAGGTGATTTAGTGTTAGATGTGTAGTATGCAAAAAAAATGAACCAAACGAATAAGAAGTTATCTTTTCATAGGTAAGTATATATGGTTGTTTTAATATGTTTGTCTGCAAGTCTGACCCCAGACGTCAAGTGCTGAACAGTGTTGCCATATAGGGAGAACCCAAGGAGTTCCACCTATTACTTGTTTTCAATATAATTCAAGTAATAACGGATCGGTTTCGTTTTATGAATAAGATATTGGGTCTAGAATTTATAGGGTTTTTGGGTAGAATAGTTACCTTAATTACCATTTTTTTATATGGAATAATTAATGAGGTATGGAAGAAAAGAATAAAAGTAACCATTTAAAATTTAAAATTTCTTTATTTGCAAATATATCCATGGATAAAAAGTAGATATACGTTTAATACGATTTATGTTAAACAATTTTATTTTAATAGGGTTTGTTTTTAAGCAGAATCGTAACTACTAAAGAGTATTAAATTTAAGACGTTTCTATTTTGACAAGAATGTACTTAAAAAGGGCAAGTGTAGGACCAAGAGAGCTGCTTTTGCACATTAAAGCCTTTTTAAGATTATTCCTAAATTATTTATTAATGATATATTTAAGTACATACTGACCATCATGCTTGATTTAACTTAAAATATTTTCATCACCACATTAAGATACAGAAAGTAAATAAAAAAAATTAATCCCAAAAATTATATAAAAAAATCGACAAATTCCTTTATTCGGTATTTTCTCGCGAATAATATTTTTTCCAAAAAAACTTTTCACCCTAAAATAAAAATTATATTTTTTTTAATGTGAAAGCGTTTTCACAAGTTTAACAGATTAGCGGATATATACGTTGGCTATTCCAACCTGTAAGGTTACGCTACGAAATATCCAAACGCTAGGCGGCGCTGCCGACTGCGCATACGACTGAACGTTTATTTTGGCGGGAATTTTTGAATGTTTTAATTATTTTAACTGAGCTTGAGAAACTCGATGGGCGGTTTGTGTTTACTAAGGAAGATTTTTGTTTGGCCGAGTTTATCTTGTGCCAGATAATTATTGAGATAATGGAAGAGTACAGCGAGTGCGCTAAAGTGTTTAGTACTGTCTACTCAGACCAAGAACCATAGTCTGAGACTGTCTATAATAATGTCGGATATGGATTGGTATCCTTAAGATGAATTACTCATCTCGTACTTTGCTATGGTGATAAGACTCTTAATGGGTGTTGAGCTTGATAAGAAGAGGTGTAGTGGAAAGATAGTGTATAGAACAAGGACAAGGACATTTCTAGTTTCGTAGGAGGAGGCAGTAGACGAATGTCGATAAGAAATAATTGTTTGTGATTGGTTGGAATAAAGTGTTTCACTTTTATTACATCCAGGAAAATCGTCTCTTTTATAAACGTGCAAAATTATTGCTGACATAGCAAAACGAAACCTCTTCTTCCAGTTGATAAGGGTTGCAAAACTGTATAAAAACTCGTAGGAATGCTTACTCAGAGAGGTGAAACAATTTTTCAAGTGTAAGGGTAACCTCTGCCCGTTTGTCTATTTAAGTTTAAAGTCAAGACTAAGTTCAATAATTTTTGAAGTCACTAAGTTAGAGTTTTGCACCAGAACCAGTCTATTTTGCTCCAATTGAGTAAGTGTTCGATGAGTAATTTATTTAATTGTTTATTGTGTAAATTTTGTATAATTCTTATTTTGGTCAGAGTAAAGTAAAAATTGTTTCTTTAAACTTGCTGGAATAACACCTTGCTAAAGTGAGTAAAAAGAGACAATCTCTCTCCTCATTAGAGAAATAGTTAATTTGTATTTTATTCGCAATATATTGTAATCTTTCATTCTCTCATTGCTTTGCTGTTCATCAAATAAATCTCTTAAAAAATCCTTAGCGTTTTAGTGATTAGATAGCGCACCATAAGGGCACAGTAAATAATAAACACTCTCAGTAGAAAATCTAAACATAAGTTAAAAACCAGCTAAGCTACACAACCCAGTCGCCTACCAATTTGTAACCTACGCGACAATATCTCTTTAGTAAATACATGGGATGAGCAATGTTAAAAATAGTTTTTAAAACAAAACTTACATATTTAAATAATTATTGTGACATATTTCAATGAATACAAAAAGATAGAGGAATAAACGAGGCAAATATGTATTAACAAAACGAGAAACGGAGAAAATATGAAATATTAATTGAACCATTTTGAACTGAACCCAAATGAACCAAGATGATTATATTGTTTAAATTATAAAACGGGTTGCACAATCAAATTTAGTTTCAGTTAGCCGAGCCGTATTTTGTACAACCATGAAGTCGTCATAACAAAATATGATTTTCTTTGTGCAACACGCTGTATATAAAAAAAATCTTACAACTAAAAATATTAAAAATTCACAGCTTCAATAATTTCTTAAAACTAATACTTAAATGTCATATTTTTGGTAAAAAAAAACTGATAATATGTACAACGGTCGAGGTTACTATTTACAAAATAAATATCAAATTAAGTAAAATAAATTAAACAGTATAAAAACAAATCAAACTTAAAAAAATACACGTTAAGAAATGTGAAAGGGGGTTTTAATATACATCGTGCAAGACATTAATTTTATAAATTCAATTTTTATTGTGGTAAAATTGTTTAAGGCATTTTTTCTTTTCACAACTAGGTAATTAAAATTCAATGTATCCAATGACGAAGATGTTTTACGCAACTATATTCGTACTTAAGATAGGTTAATACCAAAGACCTTTTAAAGTCGAGACCCAATTGTTTACATTTTTACTCGATCCCTCATCATTCTGTGGGAGTCCCTATTCCGTCCTTTTCTTCTATTTCATTGCGCCATAGTACAGAATATGAAAAAAGGCGACAAACATTTCTTAAAACATTAAAGCACATACTTGCTTATTTTAACAGAGTAAGCATAGTTCCAATTTTCAGTAATATAGGTTAAAATTATAAATCGTTACAGGTATCCCTCGTTTTTCCATATTTATAATTAATCAGATTTTTCCCTATACTTCCCAACGCGACGTTACGCTTGGCAACTATGAACAAGTGCGAACGACATCTTCACGGTAGAGGATGAACAGAAGCCGTTTAAAAACCATGTAGGAAGCTGGCGGGAAGCAACCGGCTTCCTATTTCGGCTTTGCTATGTTCCCACGTCTCCAGCGTTCTGTTGCGTAGCTATATATTCTGTGATTCTGTGGCCATAGCCAGACAATATGCTAATTTGGCAATTCCAATAGTTTTAGCAACTGCTACGTTTTATGACTGAAACATTGGGTCTAGAGTTTATTAGGTTTTTGGTTAATACCAACATAGTTATACATAAAAACTGTTTATGTACACAGAGAATATAAAAGAACAAGGTAAAACACAACTAAATTCTTTCCATTCATTGTAGATCTTGCCCCTTCATTGGTAAAGGCTCTTTTTGCTTTGTAGCTGCATTGAATATTTTCTTTATTTTCGTATTTTTTAAATGACGGGAGCCTCTCGATCGATTCCTTCTGCAAAGACAAAAAAAATTATAAATATTGACGATTTTGTTCTAATAAATGAAAAATACATGGTAACCAAATAATAGAGTGGATCAAAAAAAAATAGTAGGCATATATTTTAGAACATTTTTCGGTTATCACCGATAAAATAAGCCTCACTCAATTGCTCCGAATCGGTACATACGATTTACTTCGGTTAAAGCTAGGTATATAAATCGCATTTTGACTGTGTTTCAGATAAGATGGATTTTTAGATTAACTTTTATTGTCGAAATAATACAGTAATACTAGTTTCGGCTGATACAAATAGGCCATCATTAAGAGATTTCTTCCAATAAAAGCCCTTAATTAAAAATATTAGGGTTGCAAATAAAATTGTGGTTGGGAGGGTCACATCATGAAATATATATGGAACTCTACCAGTGAATTGCAGTAGGTACAGTTGACGACATATAAATTCGTACACTCCACCCATACATAACTCAATTATTACAACAAAATTGGGTGAAACGGGTTTCTCACCTTGCTGCTTATACCTGGATAGAACACCAGCTATATACATAGCTGTAAATTATTTTATGTACGATTTTTTACCTTAAGTAATAATGGTAATTTCTAAACATTTTTGTGTTTAAATTACAGCCGCGAAATAAAAAAATTATAAAATAATATCAGGAAAATTACAAAAGTATAAAGCCAAAAAGGGTAAATTTATTAACAAACAACAAACCAAATACTTAATTGCTGCGCCATTGGATTCTAACACTAATCGTAATCTTCTTGGCATTGACAAAATAATACTTCTGGTGTAATCCGAAGTTAGCCCTTCCCAAATTTCTTCTATTTTATCAAATAACTCTATTTCATTCTGTGGTTTAAAATTTATTTTGTACATTTTTTATCCTGCTGAAATATAAAGTTATTTCCTTCAGAAACTAACGCGGCAGATGGAAGAAAAACATTTCCCAAAATCTGAAGATATATATTACTGTTTAGTGTTTCACCAATATTCCAGCATACACCTGCACCGTAAACACTTATCCATGCCCACACATTAACGGAGAAACGTCCACTGGTTTGCTTTTTTTGAGTATACTTCTCATCATATCGAGAATTTGGTGGTCTATATACTCGAATCCTTCCATTATATGTAGACTGAAAAGTTTTCTCATCGGAAAAGATAACATTTTGCCAAAAAAAAATAATTTTCTGGTAAATATTGCATATACTTATAGCAAACCCAATTCCTTGTTCCTTATCACTATTTTTTAAAAACGGTTTGGATGCAGCTGCTCGATTTCTTAATTCGGCACATTGTCTTACTCGGCGTTGCGCAGTTCTAGATGAAGCAGGGAATCCTGTTATGTTCATAGTAGATACTGCAGTTTCAAATGGATTTTGCCTTCAATACACCACCAAATTTCGGTCTTCTTGATGATGATTTTCTGTTATTCTGAATGATTTTCTATTATTTAAACCAGACCCAACAGACCCTTCAAGTGTTTGATGATAGCGCCATTTTTTTACAATTCCTTGAACAGTACTTCTAGGTAGTACTTTAAAATTATCAACTGTTTTTCCATAAGACCACCCAATTTCTACTAAACATATTAGTCACAACAAAATTGTTTGTTCGCATAACTGTACCTCTATATAGATATAACTTATTATTGGTATTGAGAAGATAAAATACGATTTAAAAAATGGTGAGTAGTATTTTGCCGCACGAATATTCCACATTGCGTAAATAAGACTAAAGTATCTATTATTATTATTATTATTTATTAAGTATTTTTATTACTTATATAACTTTAACTTACAATAGCTAATGTATCATCCCTCTTCCTGCAAAACGTCATATGTAGTCCATTATAAAAATACTCTTCAATCTTCTTGGTCAAAATTGTCTCATTGTAAGGAATGTTTTGCAAATGCGACATAAATGTTTTGTTTCTAAATTCGGATGGCTCTAAAAAAGAAAAATGTAACGTAATTTTAGCACGTTGAGAACAAGAAATTATCTGCTACCAGGGACTCTCTAGGTTAAAGAGCCCTTAAACCGTCATCTGGGATATACAAGGCTGAATATGAACATATTATATTATTATGTATATTTATGTTATCGTATTTGTAGAGCATTTCTGCTAAATTTCAAAAAAATATGAAAAAAAATATTTTTCCAATAAAAATTTTTATACCCCCTTTTTACCCCTTTAGGAACCCATTTTCAAAAAATTTGAAATACGTGTTTTTCTAATCGTATACTGGGAAAAAATTTTATAAAAAAATTTCAGAAATTTTCTTACCTTTTATTACTAAATTTTCAAAAACACTTTGATCGGATGCTTCACCTTCTATACTATATTCTTTGGCATTTCTTAAGGCCATTATAGCTCTTAAATTTGCTTCTGGTGACATTTCATCTCCTGGCTTAATCTCAAATGGTTTCTGTGTACTAACTGGGGAATTTTCGTTGTCGATTCTAAAAAGTAAAAATATTTTTGAAAACAGCGTACACTGGAAATTCTTTGTTAAAAATTCAAATTTTAAAGTGGAGTTGAAAGTATGGGAAAGAAAGAAAAACTAAAAGTGTTCCTCCACAAAATTTAATAGAATAAAAATTCTTTAGAGGTCTCTACATGTTTCGAACGTTCATCATCAGAAGACAGAAAATTTATTTAATGCTGATGGTTTTAGCAGAAGAGAAAATGGTGTAAAACCTTAACGGAGTTTTTGTGCAATTAAAACATTGATGTGTAGAAGTGACATAATATGAAAAAAATTAAGAAAAGTTTAAACATACTGAGTATGTGAAAACGTCAGTAAAGGAGGTCTATACCAACCAAATAAACTGGGGAAGAAGAACAACCCTTTCTAAAAAGAAGGCGTCGAGGGTTATTTAAAATTGTTTATAATGTAAGACGTTATACAGGTAAAAATTAGTCATTTGTGGAAGTAATGTGAAGATATCACAATGAAAATACTGTCTAACAGATGGTTTGTGGGGTACTGAGGGTTTTCTTCTTCCCCAGTTTATTTAGTTGGTTTAAACCTCCTTTACTGCATTTTTCACATACCTACTCAGTATGTTTTAACTTTTCTCAATTTTCTTCATATTATGTCACTTCTACACATCAATTTTTTAATTCCATAAAAGCTCCATTAAGGTTCTACACCATTTTCTCTCCTGCTAAAACCATCAGCATTAAATCTTTGATGATAAACGTTTCTACGTTCGCAACATGTAGAGACCCCTGAAGAATTTCTATATTCTATTAAATTTTGTGGAGGAAGACTTAGTTTTTTCTTTCTCCCAAAAATATTACTGCTATCCAAATTTAATGAAAACCAATATCTTAGAAAATGTGATGATTGAAACAATTCTCTTACATTTTGCCAGAAATCTTAGAATAAGGGTACTTTTACTCTTATAAAAAAGTTAAATTTTTAACATTATGGACACCCTGTATCATTTTTTTTTCATCGACGACCGTATTTTTTCAGCAAGCAACATTTTTTTAAAGAATTACTTTTCCCCGAAAAATTAAATTTTTGGTCCGTTTGTCATCGCCGCATTCAATCATGTCTTATTAATAGTATCTATTTTTCGTAAAATTCGTCATCAGGTTTTTTTAATTTGACATAAAAAGTATATACGAGGTCTGTTCAAAAAGTACCCGGAATTTTTAAATTTCGCGGGTCTGGAGAGTCCGATTGGCAAAATTTTTTTTTATTGTGTTGGTATACATGCCCCTAAAGGATGATAAAATTTTCAGCTATATTCACTGTTTACTTTGTCTGTGGTAGTCGCTAAGCTTCGACGTGTTTTTATGAGCTCGGCGATTTTTGCTTGTTTAAACAATGGAAGAATTGAAGAGTCAAAGAATTTGTATTAAATTTTGCGTAAAAAATGAAATAAAGTGTAACAAAGTATGTGAACTGTTACAAAAAGCCTATGGTGAGTCTGCTATGAAAAAAACAAGTGTTTACGAGTGGTATAAGCGTTTCCAAGATGGACGCGAAGACGTTGAAGATGACGAACGCTCCGGTCGACCCTGTACGTCAATAATCGATGAAAATGTGAAAAAAGTGGAAAAAATGGTTATGAATGATCGCCGAATCACAATTAGAGAAGTTGCTGATGAAGTTGGCATATCAATTGGCTCATGTCATAACATTTTTTCAAATGTTTTGGGCATGAAACGAGTGGCAGCAAAATTCATTCCAAAACTGCTGAATTCTGAATCACTCGTCGTTGCTTGTTCGTAATTTTTTGGCCAAAAACAATACCGTAGCCATGCCCCAACCTCCATATTCACCAGATATGGCTTCGTGTGACTTTTTCCTGTTCCCGAAGTTGAAGAGACCCATGAAAGGACGGCGTTTTTCCTCGATTGAAGAAATAAAGGCCGAATCGCTGAGAGTGCTCAACGACATACCAAAAAGTGAATATCAAGAGTACTTCGAAGATTGGAAAAAACGCTGGCATAAGTGTATTATATCTGGGGGGGACTACGTTGAAGGGGACCACATTGATGTAGACGAATAAATAAATATTTTTTTGAAAAAAACGAAAATTCCGGGTACTTTTTGAACAGACCTCGTAGTTAGCGTAAAAAACGTAATATGTCTATTTTTACCACACTATCCCCTAACCAACATAATATTAAAACTGTGAGGTTAAATACTTACTTTCCTTCCAACAAGGCTCTTTCCACCTCACTCATATTCTTGCCATAAAACTCCTTTACCCCCAAATTCTCAAAAAAGTACCTCACGGGAGGAATGGAGTAACACCCGGCCAACTCTGTCCTTGGATAGTAAAGAACAAAAGCGAGACACATCTCCTCTCTTGTGGAATATCCGCCAAGGGTAGGTTTGTTTCGTTGTTTTGTGGAGTAAGTACATTCTGTAATCAGTCCGTCTCCAGGGAGGATAGTGGTGTCCTGGGAAAGAGCCCGTGATTGTTGGTAGTTGAAATCGTAATGCTCATCCTAATAAAAGAAGAGTATTTACTAATTATGGTATTTGCAGAATTATACCGTTGACTCTTACTGCCAAAAATAAACTTAGTACCTGATTAAACCATATTGTATACGCCTCAACCTCTTCAAAGAGGATTAAATGGGATCAGGGTCGGCTTGAAAATGTACCTACACCACATGATTTATTTTTATAATTTAAAATAAATAGATAGGTATTTTTAGTTTTAGGTAGGTACCTATAATAAATGTAAAATAATGATAACAAGTATTAATGATAATTGAAAATAATATAATTTAAAAGTATAACTATTAGGATAACAAGTACAATAAAAATTAATTAAATTCTAAAAAACTATTGATAATTTATTTAAAATTTAACTCTGTATCACTATCACTATCTTCATCTAAGCCTAAACTTATAATTAAGGGTTGAACATTTGTAATCATACAATTGTAAGAATTTTCCACCTTAAGTACATGCTGTACACAGTTTTTCCAGCTGTCTGCAGAAATGTTTCTTACTTCGTTTTTAATTAATTCTATTACAGATGCATTTAATGTATTTCTCCTAATATTGGATTTTAATTGGTGCCATATTAGCTCAATAGGATTGAATATACAATAGTATGGAGGAAGACGCAACACTGTATGTCCATTTTCTGCTGCAAGTTTGTCACACTCGTATTCCTTATTTATTTTAAGGTGGAATTATCAACGTCATTCAATTTATTGCCAACCTATAACCTATTTCGCCTTGTTTTTCTTAGTTTATTATTTTATTGACTAAGATTTAAATAAAATCAATATCGTCTGCACATTATTTAACTAATATCTGATATATTACAAAAATATCAATTTATTTCATTGCTTATTTTGAGAGAATTGTATAGTAAAAGAACAATGACATAATAATGTTAAAAAAAATCATAACTGATATCTTTCGATATACAATTGTCCTTAAATAACTTATGAAATTCCTTGATATTTATTTAACACGTTAATTATTACATGTAGTCTTCATAAGACAATATTGATTTTATTTAAATTTTGTGTAAAAGTTAGAAAAAATAAATAAATCTACGCGAAATAGGTTATAGGTTGGCAAGCATGTTGATACTCCCACCTTAAAAGCATTTAAGAGCAGTAACCCCCTTTACCACAATGAAAATTGCCGAACGTTTTGCTGGTCAAACGAAAATAAAAAATAAAAATTGATATTTAGAAAATAAATTCTACTTTAAATACCCCATCCAGAAAAGTAAATGACGATCGAAAATATTCCCAAAATTTTTTTTACAAATTTTTTTAATTTTTAGTAATTTTGTAATATCTTAAACAATTCTTTATTGGTCAAAAGCAAAATTACTTTCCCGGGTGTAGAATGTTGTACCAAACAATTTTTCTAAAAGCCATTTTTCAATATCGGCCTTACTTTTTTCTCAAAACCTTTGGGCGCGTAAACCCACTTTACACGCTTAAATTCACTTTACGCGCCCAAAGTTTTTGAGAAAAAAGTAAGGCCGATATTGAAAAATGGCTTTAAGAAAAATTGTTTGGTACAACATTCTACACCCGGGAAAGTCATTTTGCTTTTGACCAATAAAGAATTGTTTAAAATATTACAAAATTACTAAAAATAAAAAAAGTTTCTAAAAAAAATTTTGGGAATATTTTCGATCGTCATTTACTTTTCTGGATGGGTAAGTAGAATTTATTTTCTAAATACCAATTTTTATTTTTTTCTTTTCGTTTGACCAGCAAAACGTTCGGTAATTTTCATTGTGGTAAAGGGGTTACTTCCTCTTAATACTTTTAGCAGTTCTCGTTTTTTGTAAGTTTCTTCAAAATATAAATCATTTTCAATCAATTATAAGTATGTACGTAATATCCATAAGAAAGAAGAAACTAAACTTTTTCTATTTAAATGTAAATTTGTTGGTTTGGTGCCTATAATAAGCTTCCACGATGATTGATCGTGCATTGGATAAACCTGCACTGTCACTTTACTTTGGAATTCCAATATTGTATAACAAAAATTTGTAATTCATTTGTAAAGTATAAGCCCCAGTTAACCATAGTTTTATATACAATTTCAGCATAAACCTGTTCCTTCTTCTACAGCACAAATTACAACATTTAGGCATTTATATTAAACACTGGGTCTAGAAACAACCATTAGAAATTCAAAAGGCAGTTTAAGTAGTCGTTTAATTAGACTTAGTATAAGTTTAACGTGCAAAATATTCATTAAAACAATTATCGTTTTATGCTTGCAGAGTGAAGCCGAATATACAGTTGCATGAAGCTGATTTCCGTGCTTATTGTGTCTATATTGGGACGCTTTCTGATTTTGTGTTCATTGTAGTCTGTCGTTCTCGTTTTAATTAAATTTAAATGAATTAAATATGGATTTAAAATAAAAATATTTAGGTACCTACTCCAAGTATTTCTATTTTTGTGTTTTCTCGTTTATCACGGCTTTTGCTAACACCATCAGCATAAAATAAATTTTTCTGTCTCCTGATGATGAACGTTTCTACGTTCGAAACATGTAGAGACCCTTGAATAATTTTTTATTTCTACTAAAATTATTCTATTAAATTTTGTAGAGGAAGACTTTTAGTTTTTTCTTTCTTTTCCATACTTTAACTCCACTTTAAGCATGGACTACTTCTTCAAATTAAATATTTTTATGATTAATGTCAAGTGTCATTACAACTGCCAGTCGGAACTAATACATTATATAAACCCAGATTATACCCTCCATAGAACTTGATAATTACTGTGAGTATTTAGAGCAATAATGGCTATAAACCATTCTATGGTAGCACTAACTCCTATTTCCTATTGGCTAAATTACCGTGACTATCACTACACAACGGGCTAGCGATTTTCGTTGTCTTACAGTAGGCAAGCGCGTTGCTGCCACACATGGTATTAATATAAACAGTTGTATAAAGAGTATTTGAATTTTTATAAGGAATAGAAGGTTTTTTCTCAGTGTAACAGCTTCAAAGGTAAAACAAATTTTTTTTACGATGTGAGATGTACTCAGGTGCACTGTTAAAAAATATACGCAATAGGTAGGTATACTTAATACCTTTATATGTACAGTGTCACCAGTAAAGTCCTCATCATATGGGATTTTTTTAAATTAATGGCTTTATTCAAAATTTGACTTTGGCATCAAGTTCTGCTTCGATCGAGATGAAAATTAAGCAAAAAATAGTAGTCACGTGATTCGCATTATCTGTCAAATTTTAATTTTTTCCAAAAATAATTCTAAAGTGGGGTTATTTCTGAAAATATCTAAAAAAGTTATTGGAACAAGTTTTTTTAATGCAGTTTCTAGCCCACATGCAAAATTTCAGCTGGATAAGATAATTTTGATTTTTTACCTAAATTTTGTAAATTGCACCACTTTTGCAAAATAAGACTCAACGCAACCTACATAAAACTTCTAAGTTTTGACAATGCTTTATTTCAGATACATTTTCTTTAAAGTAGCGCGCGCCATTTTAAATGTGTGTTTTTCTACAAAATCAAAATTGGGCTATTAAAATTTGGTCGTATGTGATGCAAAGTTCATTTGTTTTTGACCCTGTATAAGGTAACTTCATAAAATAAGTATTTTTGAAAACGTAGTTTGTGTCTGAAAGTAATACACCTTAATATTAAGACAAAAAAGAACACAGTGTCATCAGTAAAGTGTTCATTAAGTGGAAAATAAATTTTAGTTTAACTTAACGTCAAGTTTATCTATTTTCAACGATTTAATTTAAAACCCCTTTATTTTATTTTTTATTTTTTTTACGTTCAGACACAAACAACGTTTTTAAAAATACTTATTTTATAAAGTTACCTTATACAGGGTCAAAAACAAATGAACTTTGCATCACATACGACCAAATTTTAATAACCCAATTTTGATTTTGTAGAAAAACACACATTTAAAATGGCGCGCGCTACTTTAAAGAAAATTTATCTGAAATAAAGCATTGTCAAAACTTAGAAGTTTTATGTAGGTTGCGTTGAGTCTTATTTTGCAAAAGTGGTGCAATTTACAAAATATAGGTAAAAAATCAAAATTATCTTATCCAGCAGAAATTTTGCATGTGGGCTAGAAACTGCATTTAAAAAAACTTTTTCGAATAACTTTTTTCGCTATTTTCAGAACTAACCCCACATTTGAATTATTTTTTGGAAAAAATTAAAATTTGACAGATAATGCGAATCACGTGCCTACTATTTTTTTTGCTAAATTTTCATCTGGATCGAAGCAGAACTTGATGCCAAAGTCAAACTTCGAATAAAGCTATTAATAAAAAAAATCCCATATGATGCGGACTTTACTGGTGACACGGTATATAAATCAATTAACTCTTTTAAAGCCGAAGAATACGAACTTGTGAAAAGTAGCTGTAGCTAGCTTTAGGTGCCCAGCACTGCATAGACTCAACTTTTACAAAATCTTATTGTTTGTGCAGGAATAACTGGTAACCCAGTCATTGACCCAATATTTTTCACAGATAATCTAAACGGGCTTTATTTCGGTTTTCTTATCTTGCAGAAGCAGCTATTCATGCATGATGACAGAATTATGGTCTGTTCGAATTTGTTCGCAATCAAAGAAAATCAAAATTGCCTTGATTTAAAGCTCATATGCAAAATCATACAACGGATAACCCTGGATGAGAATAAATTTTCAAGGCGGCTGATATTTTAACAAAGTCCCCTAATTCAGCCTCAGAGGAGCAGACTGATTTAAATAATTCGCAATTCTAATTTCTTTTTACATTTTTGTATAAAGAGATCGGCAGTGTTGCCTGTTTGGGTACGCAAACTGTCCGGCAAACGAATGGAAAAATTTGTTAAGAAGATGTGACGCAATTTGAATGGGATTCTTGCGGTAGTACCATCGACTTCTGTCTAGATTGAAGAAGAAAACGATCCCTATACGGAAAAATAATTGAAGATTGAAGCGGTTAGTAGAGCTACTATTGAGTTGTTGCCGAGAAAGTCCAAGAAACGGTATGAAATAGTGTATGGAACATTTCTACAGTGGTGTAATTTAAAAGGCTTTTCTCGAAAATACCGTGCGAGCAAAAATTATGTGCATTAAAGAGGGTTTGGTTTAGATCACAATGATATGAGGACGATAGGACTATATCTAACCAAATCTAGGTTAAAATTTTGTCAAATTCATATTATGACATGATATGCCAAACTAATGAGTAATAAAATAAGTAGACAAATACAAATTTATTTTTGTAGTTTACAAAATTAACAAAGTAAGAATATACAGAAAGAAAATTTATGCTCCAAGCATAAATTCACACGTCTCTTCATATTTTCGAAAGTGTTGACCAGCATCTCTGGACAAATGTTACCACATTCTTGGATAATCCTTTCTTGTAATTGTTCTAAATTTGCAACTGGCGTTTTAAAAATAGTGTTCTTTAAATGAGGAAAAACGAAGTAATCCATAACCGCTAAACAAGGTGATCTAGGTGGGAATTTAATGTCTAATCGAAAACTGATCAATCTGTCGTTGAAAAAATTGCGTAAGTAGTTAATAGTTTCGGCCGCTGTATGGGCGGTTGCACCGTCCTGTTGAAAATATCCAAAACGTAGTTCGTCGTCAAGTAATTGCTTCACAAATGGATTCAAAATATTGTCTCTATACCGCTGTGCTGTAACTGTGTCATGGAAAAAATTAGGACCAACAATTCTTCTTCGGGAAACAGCTAACCAGACACCAATTTCTTACGGGGGCAATGTGGACTCTACAAAAAAATGGGGATTTTCACTACTCCAAATGCGTGTATTCTGAGAATTCACATAACCGGAGAGGTGGAACCAGACTTCATCCGAAAAAAATGTCAGGTCTTATAAATCATTTCGTTCCAATAAATTTTGGGTAAACCATTGAGAGTAATTCCTGCGACTTTCAAAATCTGCGGCTTGTATTTCTTGGAATACTTGCACTTTATAAGGAAATAAATTTAGCTGCTTCTTAAGAATAGTCCTGCATGTTCCATAAGATCTTCCCACTTCTTGGGGACAGGCGTCTTATACAATTTGTTGGCGTATTTTGCATTATTTCACGAACGTTTGCAACAAGTTTTTCTGTTCTTACAGATGGTCTTCCTGCTCCTTTTTATGTTGTATAGATCCTGTTTCCCTAAACACAGCCACGGTTCTTTTCAGGCAATGATAAAAATCCCCAGCAATAAAAGCAAAGTTAGGAAAATGTTCGTGAAAATCGTCCATGCATAAACCCGTATTGTATTCCCACTCACCATTTACTCTAACCCTGTCTCGAAAATACGCTTCAACGATGAATGTTTTGTGCTGTTCCGTAAAGCCCATTGAGTGAGTTGTTCAAGAAATTGGAAAAATTAGCGGTGAATCAAATTACTTGTAACGACTGTCAAAGATGACGAAATAACTGATTGATTGTTAATTCAGGTAGTTACTGATACCCAACAGGTATTAAGCTCTACGGCCAAGCATTACCTACGTCCTTAGATGCAAGGCCCTCTTTGATGCAAATAATTTTTGCTCGCACGGTACAATGAGAATATATTTCTCGTATATTAAGAAGAGAAATCTAAGATATGAAAGTCTTCATATCAATTATTAAAGCCATATGGAAATTAACTTGCAATAAAGTTATTAGCAAATAGTATAAACTGGTTGCTTTTTTGAAGCGAAAAGGAGAATGCTATCTACCTAAAAAGGCTATGAATTTGACGAGAGACCAAATTGAGCAGTTACTGAGAAATTCAGTAGAAGATACGTACTCCATGATGAAAGTAGCCACTATAATGGATATATTTGGTGCTTGTTGCAGAGAAAAGCTGTGCCATTTGACCATTGACAATATCTAGAATTAGTGGTGAACATTCCAGATACAAGAACTGAGGTTTCGCGAACTTTTACAGTAGTTGAGCCATTTTATTTGAATTTCTATTGAACCCAGTTGGTGTCAATAGTTTTGGTTAAATGCCTGCTCTGCAGAATTCTTGAGGCTCCCAGATCCGAAGGCTACTTTACTAGCAGACTTTGGTACGAACCTGACAACTATCAAAAGGGTGGATGGAATACCTCAACAGTGGCAGAAGGATATATTGAAAACTCACTGCATAATAAGAAGTGAATTGACAAAATCCTTCTTACGACAAATTATACAATAAATGTTAATGATAAGAGTTAAAAATATCTTTCTATTTATTTTTAAGATGAGTGTTAAAAGTAATCCACTTTTAACACTATAGGGTATTAAAATGACATTTTAGACACTGAGAATAAGCGTTTAAAAGTCTACTTTTAATAGTATTTGTAGATTAAGAATTTTATTATATAATATATTACTAGTACTTTATAAAATGTACTTATTTTAATTCATATGATATAATACACATTTATCCGAAAATGACTTGTTTTTGATATACAGGATGTTATTATTTTTTTTGTTTTTTTATCAAAAATCTCGAAAACAGTTGGAGATATGACACTAATTTTTGATATAGACCATTATAACCATATATAAACACGTATTTTTACCCCAGTAATTTTTTTTTCTCAAACCAGTGGCGTAGGTACATAAGACTTAATACAATTTTAACCAAAAAATATATGGAACCACTGATATTTTTGAAGCCATAATGTTTTTTATTAATTATTGTCATTCAATTTTAAACCAAAAATTATCTTTTACCTTTATCTTAAAACTTATTGTTTGTATTTTTTGGATATAATGCAATCCAAGTAATAAATTTCCTGTCGTTTCCAGCTAGTAGTCTATATACATACAGGGTGTCTGGAAATTATGAGCAAAATATTTAAGGGATAATTCTAGACCAAAAATATATGATACCTCTTCCTATAACATTTTTTCGAAAATTAATTATTAACTAAGTTACGGGGTGTTAAAGTTAAATTTTATTTGCAGTATCAAAATATATAAGTTATTAAAGCAATAAATTAAACATTCAAATCCAAGGTTCAAAGTGACGTCCTTCCCCTTAAACACATAAATTAATTATTCTTAAAAAATTCCGACGAGCTCCATGGAATATTCCTTCCTTTGCTATGCTATGTTTAAGGTAGAAAATAAACTAAAATGATTTCGTATTCATAATATGCAAGCAATGTTATTTCAGCGTTTTTCTCGAAAACTGTTAGATTTATGGAAACAAAAGTGGTAAGTATACCTTTTTTATGTCAAAAGGTTAGGAGAATAAAAATATTCAGTCAAAATGCGCATACAGTGTAGGACAAAAAAGTTGGGATCATTCAAATTAAAGTATAGGCTCCTATGTGGCGCCCTCTACAAAATGCGAAAAAACGGTGGGCAAATTTGTATTCCTCATCCCGAAAAATATATAATATACGAGATTTCGTCAAAATAATATGAGCGTGGCAAAAGGTACTGCAAATAAAATTTAACTTTAACACCGTTAATATAATCAATATTCGAAAAAATGTTATAGGAAGAGATAGTATTTATTTTCGGTCTAGAATTATCCTCTTAATTTTTAGTTCATCATTTAAGGACACCATGTATAACCGGCAACAGTTTTGCAAATTACCTTCACCTTTACTCTTACGGCGAATTTTAATAAGTTTAACAGGGTTTATTGCTGCTTGCACGCAACTTGCAATAAATTTCTTCCTGGTTTTAAGACAGCATAATACTAAAAGAAAGATTTACCTGTGCAAGTGGCGGTAGTTCCTTTTCGGCGCGAATGTGGCGAAGCTTCAATTTAATTCCAGCCAAATGTGAATGTAACATTACTGAAACCACGTTAATCCCATCTTTCGGAAAGGTCTGAAATAAATTAACATTTTCATTAGAGGTATTTGTGGAATTCACGATTACGGTATTTTTATGTTGCATTAAATTTAAGGACAAAATTACTGCTGTCAAACTTTACAGTAAAGTAAGACGGAAATACTTAACAGTCTACCATTGCTTTTACTCGAGACATGCATTATACTATTTACTTCAAACCCTCTAAAGCCATCCAAGCCATTCAGTTCATTTAGAAATAATAAAGTATTTTTTGTATTTGGCTTCTACAGTGTAGTGTGTATAGTTATCCTTTAAGTGACTTGTCATTAAATGACGCATTGCCCGTTTCATCTTGTGATTAATATTTTGTAGCCCCTTATACATTATATGTCCAGCCACGGATAGAGTTTGGAAGAGGAAAAACTTTTTTATTAGTAGGTATATGTAGATGAGAAAGTCATTCTTTAAAAAAACGTCTGCTTGTGCTGAAACTACAATTTCAAATATCACATTTGCGATTACTATACAGGGTTCGTAAAAAAACATTTTTAGTTTTTTGGATTTCGTTTAAAATAAATTTACGTAAAAAAACCAACAACTCTTGCTTCTTTCTTACTTCAATCAGGCCGAGTAACGATTTTGTTGTAAAAAACCCTTTTTTATTTGCCTACTTTTAAAGAATTTTTTATTATTATACAGGGTTGGGCAAATGTTCCGGAACGGCTTAATTACAGGCGAACGAAAAGTGATATCGGATCCGGGTTTTGGGCAACCTATAGGACTAAAATTTTACTATTTGACTATTATACCATATGTCAGTAATGTCACCAACTGTCAAGTGTTGACGTTATTTTTTTTTTAAATGGAACACCCTTTATATTTTTACATTTTTAAATTCCACATAAAATTATAATTATTTTTTATTAAATGCACTATTAGTCTATACTTTATAGTTTCCGAGATATTGACTCTCGAAAAGTGACATTTTTGAACTTTGACAGCTTATAACTTTCTAACAGTACGTCTTAGAGCAAAACGGCTTACATGTCACTATCTTCAATTTTTATTATCTTCCCAAAAAAATCAACTTCCGGTTAAACCGGATGTAACTCGAAAGCAGGAAATATAGTTGTTCCGGTTTAACTGAAAGTTAATTTTTTTGGGAAGATAATAAAAATTGAAGATGGTGACATGTAAACCGTTTTGCTCTAAGACGTACTGTTAGAAAGTTATAAGCTGTCAAAGTTCAAAAATGTCACTTTTCGAGAGTCAATATCTCGGAAACTATGAAGTATAGACTAATAGTGCATTTAATAAAAAATAATTATAATTTTATGTGGAATTTAAAAATGTAAAAATATACAGGGTGTTCCATTTAAAAAAAAATAACGCAACACTTGACAGTTGGTGACATTACTGACATATGTTATAATAGTCAAATAGTAAAATTTTATTCCTATAGATTGCCCAAAACCCGGATCCGATATCAGTTTTCGTTCGCCTGTAATTAAGCCGTTTTTGGAACATTTGCCCAACCCTGTATATGTCATATTTCTTCAATTCATTCAATCATAAATTATAACACTTTTATTCAAACGTGGTACGTGGTACCACCGAGTTAGCGCATCGTTCAACTCGACATCTGAATTCCCGATAACAGTTCCTAACTTGCTGTATTGTGATATTTCCAATAACTTACTCTTATTTTTCCTTTTAAGAGATCTAAGTTATTATTGAAATTGGTTTTATACACATGTGGCTTCAGATTTCCCCATAAATGAAAGTCGATAAATGTGAGATCGGGACCCTTACGTGCCAACTGATTTGGACTATAGGTACCTTCCAATCCATTTGTTCCTAAAGTGATGGTTTAGCCAATAATCAAAAGGAATTGAAAAAAAAATCCAAAGAACAAAAACTGTTGTTTCTGACAAACCCTATATAGTAATCGCAAATCTAATAGTTGAAATTGTAGTTTCAACACTAGCAAAATTCATTTAATAAATTAAGGAATTAAATAAAAAGATCCAAGAAACTAAGAATGTTGTGATATTCGAAATTGTAGTTTCAGCACAAGCAGACTTTTTATAAAAAATAACTTTTTAGTAATGAAAATACTATTGGGATCGTTTTTATGGAAACTTTGCATTGGTGTCGCGGTGTCGATCTGTCGCGACCCAACACCGCAATATCTCGAGCGGTCTTGTAACATAATACTCTGATAATACTTGGTAAATATAAATATGAATAACAGCGTAAAGTCGGCAAGTAAATAATGTTTGTTTAGTTTTAGTTTGTGTTTTAAAGAATGCCATAATAATTTTGTTAAAAAGTGTTTTATTGAGATAAGTTATATAATTATGTATATTTGTGTTTTGAAGACTGCCATAATAATTTTCTTAAATAAGGTAAGTACACGGTATTTAAATCGGAATATTATATCGAAAAAAAAAGAGTGGGAGGCAAAAAGTGGGAGCACAAGAATTGCATATACAGGGACCGCCCAAATTTGGTTAACAAATGGAATAATTTTTTTATTATTGATTTCTCAGAAAATGTTATTGTACATAAAAGTTTTGCATCTTGAGTATGTAAATCATTTTGACGTATTTAAATCTTCTGTGGCATATACAGGGTAAATATAAAATAGAAAAATATGACTCTGCAAGTAAATAATGTTTAGTTTTAGTTTGTATTTTAAAGAATGCCATAATAATTTTGTTAAATAAGGTAAATTCACTTTATTTAAATCGGAATATTATATCGAAAACAAAAGAGTGGGAGGCAAAAAGTGGGAGCACAAGAATTGCATATACAGGGTCCGCCCAAATTTGGTTAACAAATGGGATAATTTTTTTATTATTGATTTCTCAGAAAATGTTATTGTACATAAAAGTTTTGCATCTTGAGTAAATCATTTTGACGTATTTAAATATTCTGTGGCATATACAGGGTGACTCAAATTTTTTTAAAAATTTAAAAACTGAAACAGACATATTAAAGAACTAATAAATCCAAGATAAAAAGTTAAATAAAGTTTTTTTCTAGTGCTAATAGTTTTCAAGAAAAGTCAAATTAAAAATCAAATATTTGCCCTAATTGAATTTTTACACTTTTCATATTAACATTACATATTAACTGTTAATATGGCTGTTTCAGTTTTTAAATTTTTAAAATTTTTTGAGTCACTGACGTCATATTTTTCTATTTAATGCCACAGAAGATTTGAATACGTCAAAATGATTTACTCAAGATGCAAAACTTTTATGTAGAATAAAATTTTCTGAGAAATCAATAATAAAAAATTATCCCATTTGTTAACCAAATTTGGGCGGAACCTGTAGAATTAAAGAACATTTTTTAAACTTTTACAAAATACAAATTAGAATGTGGGCTTTAATTACATCACATAGGACATTAAAATTTTAAAGCTGTGTCAGGTATTTTCAATACATAGGATGCTTACGTAAGGTGCAAGATCTGTGAATTTTCTTCTATATCTACTAATCAAAATAGCGACTGTAATGTAAAAGGTAGTTAGTTTTTTGTTAATTTTTGGTCTCTAATGAGAAAATGATCGTAAAAACTTCTTAACACGTAAGATTTTTGAGTGATGATTTCTCAGCAAAAGAGCAATCATAACATTGAATATCCGTATATTATATTTTTTCTATCTTGCCTATACTCCCTTTCGTCTCCTTGTAAATAACATATTTTAGATCAAAAAGAAAATTGGAAATTTCGTATACAAGTTAATAACAATCAGCTTACCTCTTTCGTGCACCCAAGACTACAATATCCGGCAGTCTTATATTCCTTTTGATACGGGGGTATAAAATGCAAAGTGGATGGAGCCACCCCCGTGATGAGTACTCCTGCTTCGTTTTCTCGTAATTTATTGGTATAGTGAAGCCTGTAGACAAGGCAACAATTTTAAAAAATGTTATAAACGTACATTTCAAGTTTTCTGAAAACCCTGTAATTTTCTAGGTTTTCTTGTAAATTTCCCGAATAATCTATTTTGATATTGGCTATAGTGGGGTGAATTAGTCGGAAACTTACATAAATTTATTTTCAACCAATTAGAAGACTCCTTTTTGTTTTCGTTGCTTATAGTATAGCAACGGGAGATTATCGCGATAATTTTGTTAGTTCCTATTAACTTAATGAAATTAATAGGTGATAATTTTTCTGTCAAAAATGAAGTGCTTTATATCTATTGGCAAAAGTCACTCAGAATAAAATCAAAATACCTTTTTTGCTAACTTATAATTTTTATTGATACTAACTAATTTGCTTTACATATCGAACACCGGGGCTAAAAGAAACACATCAAAAATTTAACTAAACTCATCGGAAATATGTTTGTAAATAACTACGTTCATGTTTAAAGCTATTACACCATTTCACAGAAAACTTGAAAATACGTATCAGTTTGCCCAGACTAACCTTAATCCAGATGTATCGCGTGCTACCTTCATTTGCGGATTGTCGAAGTGAACCTCCAACATGTAGTATGAATTCTTTTTACTTGACAGAGGTAATCCCATGTGGTTTGGAAAACTTTCACCTATATATTCGAAAAAAAAAAGCAAATTGTAAAAATTGTACCATGATTCGCTAAAGTAAAGATAATTTTAGCTGCCTGCAGCAGCCTAAAACTGCTAGTCTTTATTTTCTACTTGACGTAACAAAGTCTGTATTTTTTTTTAGAATAAGTATTTTTTTATTTTTCTCTCTACTCTCTACTAATAACAACATCTAAAAATGTAATTGTTAAATATAACTAATTAAAATACAATACTTAAAATGTTAATATTCAATAAAAAAAAAATATTTAAATATGTATAAGATTATTCAATTATTATTTCTTTTAATAAAATAATATAACTAATTATATCGTTAAGATATCATTTATAAATAATTTTGAAATGAATAATTAATCATAAAAGAAGTGCACGTTTAAATTTTTTTTAGTTTAAAATTTAGCTTCCCCTTTTTTAAGTATTTTCTTAGTCAGTTATCATTTTAAAACGTTTTATATTTAAAAATTTTAATTCTTGGGGTATTCCGTTGTAAAATTTCATACCTTGATAATAAATAGAGTTGTGACCTGCCCTAGTGTGGATTAAAGGTAAATCAATATTGAAAACAGTTCCAGTTAAATGATCATGAACGTCACGTCTGTAATTGAACTTTATATTTGAATGTTTAGTTTTTGAAATAATTTGGTGAACAAAAACAATATTTTGCATTAAGTGAATATCCTTAATTGACATAATATTAAAATTTCTATATAGAAGTTTAGTTGAATATTGTCCATCCAAGCAATATATATTTTTAATTGTTTTATTTTGTAAAAATTGTAAAGGGTTAAGCAAATTTTGAAAAGTTGATCCCCATATTAAAGTTAAATATGGTAAATGAGAGTGAATAATAGCAAAATAAATAGGACGTAACATATAATTTGGAGTAAAAAAACTGAGTTTTTTTTAAATCCCCACAGGTGCAACTATTTTCTGTGTAATATATTCAATGTGTTCACTCCAATTAATAGCTTCATCTATTATCAACCCCTAAAATTTAATTTAATTTTATTGTTTTAAATGCCCGACTTTTAATTTTAAATCACTTCGGTAGAAATTGGGTTTCTTTCCTATACATAAAAAAGAGGATTTGTCCAAATTTAATGTTAATTTATGACTACACATCCATAATTCAATGATTTTCATATCATGATTTCTAAAATTTTGTATAATTTCATATGAATCAGCGATGTATAAAATAGTTGTATCATCAGCAAAAAATCTAATTTTCCCTTTCAATTTTAATTTAAATATAGAATAAGGAAAAATAAAGGTGCCAAAAACGAACCTTGTAACGTACCTATGTCCTTTAGCTTTAGGAAAAAAAATCAAAAAATCTAAAGGCTTATGATCTACGTAAGGCCAAACTACTTGCTATAGAATATCATAGACCCATTTCTGTTAGTATAAAAATGAAAATATATAGTTTACAGTAGTTATTGAAACAAGTTCCAATGGTTAAATTATGAATAAAATTAATTTCCAACCAAAAAAGGAATATTTTATTTTTCTTGAAAACTTTAAGGACATACGTTTTGTTACCTGTAAACAATTTCAAAACATTCGTTTCGACAGTGTGTATTGATCGAACACAATAAAGCTTACCTTTTGATCCAATAGCCCACGCTACCAATGGAGTAAGACATTTCTCCCACTCGAAAGGCATATTGCTGTAGCAGAGTCGTCCCTCCTCTTTAGCAAAATTTTCCCAGACGACGAAGTTAGCACTGTCGTCCAATTCGCATTCATGCATGATCATGTGATGTACCATGGCGGTGTGATTTCTTCCAATGATGGGTTCAAACCCGGTAATGTGATGTTTCACGTTTAGGGTTGGTGCCTTGAAGACTTTGCACCAGTAAATTGTATCCATGCTGTCTGGGATTTTAAACTGAAATTTAGAATAAATAAACTTTAATAATACTGAGTTAAAATATGCAGTGAAGTCAAGGGCTCACTTAGTGCTGTTTCATATGGAGCGACATGTGCCATCCATTGGTACCAGATTATTGATCCTGACCTTCAGTGAGTACCATACGCTCCATGTGAAACGACCCTTAGCTTCTTCTCACGAGGAGAAAAATCAATATCATGCATTGAGGAAAATGACCTAATACAACAGGTTTGCTAAGACATAGCTTGTATTGATAGCTTATTTTTTATTAACCCATATTAAATAAATTGCTAGTGTATCAAACCCGCTTTAGTGTTACATCAATTCCAGATTTGCTAGAACAGTCTTTTTATTGATAGTAATCAGTTCCATTAGCAGCACAGTCTTGTTGAATAACGAACTACTTTTAATAAAGCAGTTTTGTTAAGAAATAAATTGTATCTTCACAATGCGACGCATTCTGTTCCCAGTAAAGCGCCTTCTCTACAATTAAGAAAGCAGAGCAGCGTCCCCAAAAACGAATTGTATCCGTTAGAACCTAAAATCCACCAAGACGTTGATGGGGGCTTGTAGCAATCGTCAGTCGTCACGCGTTGTATTAGTAGTTTTAACGTATTTGTTACGCAGGTCACATCGTTGTTCGGAGTCTTCTAGCTGTCCTGTTAGAATTTGAATTTTATTGATCGTACCAGTACCTGTGTCGATTAATTTATTTTTACTTTGTATATACAGTGACCGGCAAAGAGTTCGCAACATATGGGAAAATTTTTTATTAGCGGAATATTGAAAACTCTTTTTTGAGGGATTAGATGTGCATGTCCCATAACCTTAAAATCGATTTTGACATACGTCACGTGACCAATGGTATGGCGGGAAAGTTGAAAAAACCAATATGAAATCATCATAAATCAGATAAGTTGATGAGATATCGAAAAAATTCCAAGAATAAAAAGTGTTTAGAATTCCATTAGAACCTTCAATACAATGTTTGGGATATCTACTTAAAAAAATATAAAATCGAATATTATTGTAAATATTTTTTTACCGAATTAAAAATTTCCATATTTTTCCTTTCTTAAAGCTTCATTAAAGTAAAACTGACATCTGGTGACCACAACTAGAAATATTCTTTTGTGTTTCTGACAATTCGGAGCAATAATTCAAAAAATTCGTTTACACTTGGATACCAGTGTTGCAATAGTCTATTTCTAATAACCTTATCGATATTTTTTATATCGAAATATTCTATTATGTTAAGAAATCCTTAAATTCATTAGTCCAAAGAAAATTTTATTTATAACCGAAAAAAATAATTTTGAATTTCGCAGAAATCTTTAAAAAAATCTAAAAATTAATAAAAATTTAAATTATTTTTTACGGTTATAAATAAAATTTGCTTTGGATTAATGAATTTAAGGATTTCTTAACATAATAGAATATTTCAATATAAAAAATATTGATAAGGTTATTAGAAATAGACTATTGCAACAGCTGGTATCCAAGTGTAAACGAATTTTTTGAATTATTGCTCCAAATTGTCAGAAAAACAAAAGAATATTTCTAGTTGTGGTCACCAGATGTCAGTTTTACTTTAATGAAGCTTTAAGAAAGGAAAAATATGGAAATTTTTAATTCGGTAAAAAAATGTTTACAAAAATATTCGATTTTATATTTTTTTAAGTAGATATCCTAAACATTGTATTGAAGGTTCTAATGGAATTCTAAACACTTTTTATTCTTGGAATTTTTTCGATATCTCATCAACTTATCTGATTTATGATGATTTCATATTGGTTTTTTCAACTTTCCCGCCATACCATTGGTCACGTGACGTATGTCAAAATCGATTTTAAGGTTATGGGACATGCACATCCAATCCCCCAAAAAAGATTTTTCAATATTCCGCTAATAAAATTTTTTCCCATATGTTGCGAACTCTTCGCCGGTCACTGTAGATAAGTTTTTTAAAACTTCCATATCAGATAAAACAATAGAATCCATCATTAGTATTGGACTTTCTAATCTGTGGACGAATTTTACGATCTCAGTAAATCATGCTGCATAATAAATAATCATATGCAATGTTAAACGACAAGAACAATATCACACTAGCAGCTATTTAAATTTTTGACAACTACACTACTGATTTTTAGTGGTAAGTATATGCTTTATTAATCGTAGCTAGCAAATATTATTATGAATAATGCCAAGTTTAATTACAACTGCCAGTCGGAACTAATAGAGTATTTAAAACCAGAATAATAATGGCTATAATCCATTCTATGGTAGCATTAACTCCTGTTTCCTATTGGTTAAATAACCGTAATATTTTCACTACACAACGTTCTAGCAATTTTTATTGTCTTACAGTAGGAAAGCGCATTGCTGTCACATATAGTATTAAACAGTTGCATAAAGAATTCTTATAATGAATAGAAGGCTTTTTTCTCAGTGTGGAGGTGGACATTTTTAAGAAATGTAGATTTTTCGGGATGGGGAAGATGATTGTAAAGAGTATTTGTCTGGTTTTTATTTGTATTTAAAAACATCTCATACCGATCCGTAAGGTCAGATAAGGAACACCCATATTTTGACTTTATAAAATTCATGTTTGAAAAGCTGCTTTCGCAAAGATACGTGCTTCCCAACATTGAGCCCATTATAAGGTCTAATATATTTTATTTTATTATAAGTAACAGGTCACAAAAACAAAAATATCAAAAACATATTCAAATAAGAAAATAAATAATATAGGAGTTCCTCAAGGAAGTATACTAGGTCAAATATTATTTATTTTATACATTAACGATATGCCTTTAGTTTTAAAAATGTGTACCTAAGTTACAAATGTTTGCTGATGACACCTTAATTTACATTAATATTTTCAATTTTTTTAATGGTCTAAATACTCTAAATTCTGAGATACATATATTACTAAATTGGATAAAAGTAAATAAATTAAAATTAAATATTTCAAAAACTAAATTTATGGTTATGGGTAATAATTTAAATTGTCAAAATATAAATGTTGTAATTGATGGTGAAA
This sequence comes from Polydrusus pterygomalis, assembly GCA_963969555.1. Taxonomy (NCBI): domain Eukaryota; kingdom Metazoa; phylum Arthropoda; class Insecta; order Coleoptera; family Curculionidae; genus Polydrusus; species Polydrusus pterygomalis. Next base: position 39,784,661 of record OZ018381.1, on the reverse strand, counting down.
AATTGGAATTAGCAAACAGTTTTAAATATTTAGGGATAATCATTGATTTAAAATTAAAATATTTCAATTATTTTGAAAGTATTATATCGAAGATTGCCGGAAAAGTAGGTTATTTTAAAATAATCAGTTCTAATTTAAGTTTTTTTTTTAAAAAAACTGTATTTAATACTTTTATATTACTACGTTTAATTTATTGTTCTTCCATTTTATATTGTGCTATGGAGGAACTATTTGATAAATTACAAATTTTACAAAATAAGGCAATGCGGATTGTTTTTATTTGTGACAAATATACAAAAATTAATTATATGTTGAAAAATTTAGGTTGAATGTTGAATGTCAGAAATTTAATTTTTTATTTAGTATGTATCTTTATACATAAAATTAAAAATAATTTATTGCCTAATTGTTTAAAAAATGTTGTCCTTTTAATTACGACCATCATAGTTATAAATCAAGAACTAATCAAATTTTTATGTGGATAGAGTGTCTCAAACATTAGCTTATAAATCTATTTTTTATAAAGGTTTAATAGAATATAATAATTTGGAAAATTTTATTAAATCTCAAAAATTATAAAAACTGTTTAAAAAAAATTTAAAATTACATTTAATTAAAAAACAAAATGATACGTAATACTTGATACAACTTGCAAAATGTTTAACTTTTCGGTCGGTTTTAAAATTTAAAAATAAACCTATAAAAATGTGTTAAAAAAATTTATTAAAAAGTTATAAATTGTAGCTTTTTGCTAAATAAAACATGTTGCTACTACTACTACTACATAAGTATATTTTGAAAACGAAAAGGTTATCGGAAAATCTGCTACATGAGAAACAAAGTTTAAGAATTGGTCTTTCAATATTTTTAAACCGAAGTAAGTGGTACGCGCGGTTTCGGAGAAATTTGGTAAAAACGGAGGGCAAACATTGGGTTTATTTTACATGCGGTAAGGCACTCTTAAAGTTGTACAAAAGTATGTGTGGAATAATAAACGGTTAATTGGTAATTCCTAACATGAACCAAGCAATAAATTTCTTAAAAATTGTAATCTATTACCAATTCTCTATGGCGCCTAAAAGTGGCTTAGCCACTTTTGGACTTTTTAATATTAGAGTATTTATCTATAACCATTTAATAATAGGTGCATAATACTTCTGATAATAAGAGCATTATGCTATCCATAATACAACAAGTGAAATTATCATAAAACAACAAGTGTAATTATTATATTTCCCATATGAACTCAACTTTTTTTCTGATAATTATAATAAGAGCATTATGCTATCCATAATACAACAGGTGTAATTATCATAAAACAACTGTGTAATTATTATATTTTCCATATGAACTCAACTTTTTTTCAGCCACTGTATAAATGGATGGTTTTAGATAAAATATAGTATTTGACTCGCGTCTAATGAACCATAATACAGTCGGATGATTTACAACACTCGCCTTTGGTTCGTGCCGTAAACTTCATCCTCGTTTTATTATGGCCTACATTATACGCTCGTTAAATAATACACTATAAATCTATTGAGGGTATAATTATAGTAATTCTTATGGCTACTAAGTAGATATATTCCAAATAAATGGGTATTGATATAGGATATAAATTAGTATAATATCATCAATAATACGTAATGAGTTTTTATTTTGAAACTCAAAAAACTAATAAGCGTGAAAAAATAGTGACAACATCTAATGGACTCCTTGGCGTCCCAAAAATTTTCTGGCCACTCGTCGTGACAGGAAGCTTCCATGTTGCTACGCCTGGCCAGGCTATTAATCGCATAAAATAGAGAGCGAGAGAGAAATAATAAAATACAATAAATATATGTTCCTCTCTGACTAGCTCATAAGGAATTTTGTGCCTTGGTCAGATCCCCAAATCAGGTCGCAATTGGCGGATTTTCACGCGCTTTATTTTGTCTAATCGGTTAGAACCAATCGGGTTAGTCCTTCCTCTTTGCTACCGCTACCAAATGGCAGCTGTTTTTATACGGTTTACCTTGTCGAAATATTAACTATATATTTATGTCTTTCTATCATAAATTATTGAGTAGAAATCACTGCTTCGAAATTCAATATATATGTTTCTGAATCTATGTTTTTCTTTGAAATATCGAGAAATGCGTGTTATTTTATGTGTTGTGATGCGAAACCTTATTTATTATTAAATATTTAGGGCGAGATTTCAAAAAACTATTGGCGAATCCGCCATTTTTACCGTGGTTAAACCGTTTTAAGTACTACTTCTGGTTTATTGATATCGATTGCCAAATACGTCAAATATGCCCAAATCCATCGCAGTAATAAATTAATGTTCCTTTAACTCTTAAAGTTCCCTTGTTTCTTTTTACATAGAAATCGGATATAAATTGTAAATAAACCCCAATATACCAACGTTTTTTAAAGCCCCAAAATATAGGTTAGTTTTTAACAAATTTTATACATTCTGCAAATCTGCAGGACCTTTCAACCTTCTGCAAATTTGCAGACGCAAAGTACGATAAACTTTTTTTGGAATTGCAATTTTGTCATTTGCATCTGCAAACTGCCACTTGCAGCTGCAGACGTCAGGTGCAGAGCTTCTGTACGTAATTTTGAAGAAGTAGTCCATACTCAAAGTGGAGTTAAATGTACTTATAGAAAAAAGAGAAGCACAAATTCTTTCTCCACAATTTTTTATTAGGATAGCTAGGCGAACCTAGGATAATTCATAATAGCTCAAATCGACATGTTTCGAGTGTAGAAACACTCATCATCAGGAAAACGAAGTAAATGGTACAATGCTGATGTTGTTAGCGGTAGAGAAAATAACAAGTGGGACTAAGCCGTAATGGAGCTTTCAATGGTACATACGAGGAATGAAAAAATTTGAATAGTCAGAAGACAGAAAAGATTTCAGCATACTGAAGAGTCAAGGACTAGTGCAAAGACACTGTCTTGGGTGGGAAATGAAGAGAAAAAAGAAAACTCCGGCAGGACTCAAAACTTACACATTGTGTGCAAAATTAAAAGATTAGAAAATTTAACAAGTTTTCAAACTTTACTAGAACATCTTAGAAACTGCAGATGGGATTTTTCCTTCCCTTTCCCTGACACGTGCTGCTTGCAGTTTCTAAGATGTTCTAGTATAGACCAGGGTCGATAATTTTTGAAACAAAAAAAAATAATAGTAGGATGAAACCCATTGGAAAAGGAAGAGAATAGAACAAAAATGAAAGGAAAAATAAATTACGGGCGATCCGAGGTCGGGAAGGGGAGGAGGGGGGGGGGGGGTTTAAGGGTAGAAAATGATTTATCTCGATTTTCGGTAAAACTACAAGTCCTATGAAAAACGTTAAATCGCAAAGTTGTAGGTAATAAAAAGATCTACAACTTTTGTATTTACACTTTTTTCATATAACCTCAAAATGTATGTGAAAAATTCAAATAACCAAGTTTTTGGTTTTTTACTTTTATCTTTTACAAACATTTTTTTTTATCCACGAAATTTGGTGAGAACTTACCTTTTCATGTCCTAAATACACTGTAATTTTTTTGATTTAAAATATTTATTTTTTAACCTTATTTTCACTCAATATCGAAAAAACACCCTAATTTTCAATCGAAAATTCTCACGTCAAAATATCTGCTTTTTTAAAAAAGTCGGTGGGCTTTTTGTTCGTTGAAATCTCTACTTTCTGATAGTGTTAAAAAATATATACATTACTATGGTAAATGTTCTCAAAAAAATGCAAAGAAACGAAAAAAACTCGAATCCGAATTTTTTTTTTTAGATCAATATGTACCATTTTAAGCTATTTATTAAAATTTATACTTTTTTTTTATCAATGTAACATGGAATCTTACGTTTTTCGAGTAATTAAAGTATACATTTTAATAAATAGCTCAAAATTGTACATATTGATCTAAAAAAAAATTTCGGATTCGAGTTTTTTTTGTTTCTTTGCATTTTTTTGAGAACATTTACCATAGTAATGTATATTTTTTTTAACACTATCAGAAAGTAGAGATTTCAACGAACAAAAAGCCCACCGACTTTTTTAAAAAAGCAGATATTTTGACGTGAGAATTTTCGATTGAAAATTAGGGTGTTTTTTCGATATTAAGTCAAAATAAGGTTAAAAAATAAATATTTTAAATCAAAAAAATTACAGTGTGTTTAGGACATAAAAAGGTAAGTTTTCACCAAATTTCGTGGATAAAAAAAAATTTTTGTAAAAGATAAAAATAAAAAACCAAAAACTTGGTTATTTGAATTTTTCACATACATTTTGAGGTTATATGAAAAAAGTTTAAATTCAATAGTTGTAGATCTTTTTGTTACCTACAACTTTGTAATTTAACGTTTTTCCATAGGACTTGTAATTTTACCAGAAATCGAGATAAATCATTTTCTAACCTTATTCATTCTTCGTATGTACCATTAAAAGGTCCATTACGGCTTAGTCTCACTTGTTATTTTCTCTACTGCTAACAACATCAGCATTGTACCATTTACTTCGTTTTCCTGATGATAAGTGTTTCTACACTCGAAACATGTCGATTTGAACTATTATGAATTATCCTAGGTTCGCCTAGCTATTCTAATAAAAAATTGTGGAGAAATACTTTGTGCTTTTCTTTTTTCTTTCTGTAAGTAAGTTTATTTGCAGTTTTTTATAGATTTTTTTCTGATTTGATATTTTGACCCAATATGTTTCAATTATCACCAGCAGCACTTTAGTCCTTAAAAATAGGACAACGAAAGGGAAAACGTGTAAAAGTATTTTTAGGTAGGTACAGTGTAGGTACTTACATTTTTCAGTTCCACATCCCAATTTCTAGAATGTTCACCAAAGATTTTAGGAGATGGCGGGGGCCCAAGTAAATGCAAACTTTGGACGCCCCTTTTTTCCTCGTGGTAGACCATTTCCCCATTAAACCGTGGATCATTGTTATGTAGGGCCCAAATTACTCTCACTGTGTCGCCCTAAAAGGAAAGGTAAATAATTAGTAGCTCAATGGTAGCTCAATGATCCCCAAGTCATGCCCTTCAAGGAAATAAGTGCTTTGGCTGATGCAACATAGGAAATCGCATGCAACATGTAAGGTGAGCAAATATTGGCTCCCTAGTTGTATTATTCGTGCGATAAAATCCAATATTTCGTTTATTTTAAACAATAGAAAAAACCCTTTTATACAAAAATTGCGCGGGCATTAATGAGGTGCCTATTTTAAAAATATTGTTTATTATACAGTAGCCACACTCAAGATAGATAAAATCCAAACTTAGGTTTCTTAAATGGGACACCCTATATATTTTTTGATTTTTGGATTACCTGGTTAATTATAGTCATATTTGATGAAACATATTCTATACCTAAACCTTATGGTTTCTAGGTAATTAGGATTTTGTATTAAAATGTTTATAGTTTTGACCCCGCCCCCGTGTATATTATAAAAAACAAGTTATTATAAAAAAATGTCTATTTAATAAAACAAGTCCATATTGTGACAATTACTAGTACTCGAGCAAATTGCTAGTAGTATACAGGGTGATACAAAAGTTACTTTTAAAAATGTAAAAATATACCCAGTATATTTTTTTCGTTTAAAAAAAAGTCCGTAAAAAGTACTTTTCCGTTTTGTTTCGTTTTGTTAGTAAATCACAATAAAATAAGTAATTTGCTCAGGAATATTGACCTTTTTAATTTGTTAACAATTAATTTAAATAAAACAAATTATATTCCTTTTATTTTAAACCTAAATAACCTACCACGAAATATGAATATTATTCAAAGAAATGAAGACATTCAAATCTTTAAAGTTAATAAAATAAAATATTTAGGAATTATTTTTGTCAGTAAATTAAATTGAAATTTTCACTTTTGAATACTTAATTAAAAAATAAGAAGTTTACTACCGATTTTTAAAAACATTAAATTTTTTTTTAAATATAAGACATAATATGTAAATAATATATTACGCGTTAGTTAAAACTCATTCAAATTACGGAATTTTAGGTTGGGGAGGAATAAATAGAACTTTAGTTAAAAATTTAGAAATATTACAAAAAAGGTTTCTAAAAATTATATTCAATAAAGATTATCTTTATCCTTCAAAAGAATTATAATTAGAAACAAAAAAGTTGAATATAAGACAACTTTACATATATAACATGTTAATATATAAAATAAAAACCTTATACAATTTAAAAACCATAATCATAATACACGTCATAAAAATGAAATAACCATAAAACCTAAAATAAATAAGTCCATAGGACAAAAAAATTGAAATATTAATGTTTTTATTTAAACGATTAGTTCCTAACAAAAATTAAAAAATTGATTTCATTAAAAAAATTTAAAGTAGAAATAAAAACGTGGATATTAAAAACAGACAATTTCGAAAATATTTTTAGAAATGCTTTAATTAATTAATATTGTTCTGAATAATTTTTACTTAAAAATCATGAATTAATAATTTTATTATAGGTAATATATTTCTTTAAAAAAACTGCGTTTATACTATAAATTAACATTTTTACTTTAAAACTTTTCAATGCATAATATTTATGATTTATGATTTTACATACTAAAACAAGAAATAAGATTTGCCCCTAACAAGCTCAGCTTCAGGGAATTGAAGAATAACTTTATAGAAGACAACATAAACATACTTATTATATTACTAAATTTTAAATTAACTTATTATTAATTAATAGAAAACTATTTATAATATCACTTGTTTCCTGTAACATAAGTAGTCAAAACTATTACTATTAAGATTTAACTAGAAAATTCTAATTATATAAAAAAATAATTTTATCTAAGGTAAATCAAAAATGACTAAAATTAACTGTTGGAGTGTCCCATTTAAAAAACAAACCTAGACAAAGATTGCATTTGTCGTTTTGACCACCCTGTTAAAAAAAAAAATATTAAAATATGCACGCACCTCAAGTGCGCATTATCTTTTAAAAAATCTTTAAATTTTTATTAATTCTGATCGCCTACGGCGATAGTGATTTTGGGATTTACAGTTTTATATTTTGTTTGCCGTTCCTCCTCTGCCTATACAAGAGCAAATACTTTAAGGTGGTGATGTTTAGTTCATTTTTGAAATAAGTTTATCTGTTCTCAATTTAATGCTTCTCTTTTGTGCACAAGCACAACCTTTCGTAGTATTACTAGTGTAAATTTTAACACAACCTCACTAGACAAATATAATAATTATTACTTACCGATAGTACATAATCGTCTGGGTCGCATGTATCGAGCACTCTCCTAAACTCAATGACTGTATGAGTGTCGTTCTGCTCTCCCCTCATTAGTGTGTAGTTGTCGATTATATCTCGAACGGGGGCACTTCCTTGACTTTTAGAGACACCATGACAATCCTAAAAAAAATTGTTGTAATATTATTTTTTTATGTGCAAGCAAAACATAAATCAGGTATTAAAATCAAAATCAAAATCTATATTTCGTACTAGCCGAAACAGCCATCAAAGATGGACGATGGATGAACACGTCATGTATAATTATTACTGTTTGGTTTCATGTACTATAGAGCATAATAGTATCATTTAAAAATTCTGAGACTGAGTAGTAACTAGTACCAATAAGAAATTGCTTTATTTTTCGTTTAAATCTATTTACATTTAGTAGTCTTATTTTGTTTGGTAATTTATGGTATAAAATTGAACCTGCATAATCAGGTGACCGTTCATTTTTACATACATCAACAGGCTAAAAATATAAATACAGGGGAATGTCATGATCCCAGTCTCAATGAAAACTGGCCTACAACTATCAGTGACCCTAAGACCATAGATTAAGCGAATTATTAGTTTTTGGGCTAAGAATATTCTGTTGGACTCAACTGAGTTGCCCCAAAGAGTGATATTATGACAATTGTTTAAGCTGAAATATGGCAAAATAAGCAGTACCGCAGTTTTTCGCGACATAATCTACATGAGATTCCCATGTAAGAAATTGGTCTATATGCAGACCCAGGAATTTACAACCTTCCGCAGCACATATGGTATCCACTACAGTCAGCCACTACACAGATGATCACGTGCTACACCTGAAATTTATGTATACAGTTTTCTGTAGATTCAATATTAGATTGTGCTTTTTACACCAATCATCAAAGTCACTAAGGATACCTAATACCAAATTATGGAGCTCGTCAGGATTCAATGCCGCTACCACCACAGATCAGTGGGGGGGGGGGGGGGGGATTCAGTGTTTTGGCATGGGTATTGACGCTTTAAAAAACGGTGTTGAGAGGGGAGGGGGGGGGGGGGTATAGTTATACAGATTGTGGTATAACGACTTTCAATCGAAAAATATGAAAAAAAAATTTCCATTCATTTTTTTTTAAGACAATATTGTCATAAAAATAAGGCATTTTCCAAATTTAATATTTCTCTCATAAATTATTATTATTTTGTTAATTCAAATCTAGCCCAAGCTGTCTGCCCAAGTGGTTCACTGTGACCCTTTCTCCCCTAAACTAATTTTCTACCCAGGTTTTTAAAATCCCTTTTCTATCGACTGGAATGAGACAGTTTCCACCTCGGTAAGTAAACTATACGGTAAAATGCTTTTTATTTTCTTCAATTTTTGTTCCTAGAATTATTGGGTAAATTACCGTTACATTTTGGAGGCAGTCCTTAAATCATTTCAGAAGGTTTCAAATATTTTACACGGCATCGTCGCATCGTTAGAACAAAAATAAAAATACTCTCGAATTAACACCCACACATTGACATCTTTTAAGTCCAAATAACTGCTTGGAAACGTACAAATTGGACGTCTTGCTTATTGCCAATTTGGATGTTGTAAGGGAGGCCAAACAAAGAGCCAAGAGCTTTAATCTCGCCATTTGACGACGCAAATATTTTATATTGGCAGGCTGAAAATTAGGCGCTTGGTACACAAAAAAATAAATGATACAGAACTTTTTTCGTTAATTAAAATGAGGTTAGAAAAATCAACGGACGATTCGAATATTTTAGTATACAGGTGGTGACGTTTTAGCAATAGAAAAAACTCCCTTGTCTTGGTAGTACCATGTAATCTCGATTAGTATTATTATGATATCTAACTGAGAGGAAACAAGGCCTTATACTCAGGGCCATAATAAAGAAAGGGATAAGCCTTTTATATAGAATATCAAGAATCGCTTGAATTCATCAAATACATTTTTTTGTAGAAAAAAAAAATATATAGGGTAGATAATAAAAATGCTACGTGTATCAACTTTAATTATTTTAATGAAACATATTTTTATTTCTATTTTTACATTCTACAATCAATTGTAGACATTGTAACGACAAAGTATGAAAATAAATTATTTTATAAGATGTTGAAAAAGTCCTCCTCAAACTGCTCTTCAGTAAATCAACCTATCAAAAAAATCGCTATTGTACACCCCCATGCAAAAAAAACGGGTGCATCATAAAATTTGGATTAAGTTTAGGGTTTTATAACTTTTTTATTTTTACTCCGATTTAGGTGATTTTTTAGAGAGCTATAGATACATTTATTTGTTTTAACATGCGTATAGAAATTAAAAAAAAAATTGGTTTTTGGACATATTATACAAGGATAATCTAAAAGTAATTTTTTCTGCCTAGTGTACAAACACCCTGTGGAATAATTAGGAAGCAAAATTACTTCAAAATATCAGTTTACGTTGGGCCGCGAATATTCTTTGCATTTTGGTTTTTGGTTCATGTCAATAAGTGCATTTGTTCTCACCAAAATGCAAAATAATCTTGATGATGTCAATAATTTAAATTTTTCCTTAATTTTCTCATGGCCATTGCATTCAAAATAAAATAGACTATTAAAATGCAAGAAAACCAATGTTATTGTAATAATTAAGATTTAATAAACAAATAAATTTACGGAAAAAGGCCCTAAGATTTAAAAATAACATTTTCGCAAAACAAATTGAACAAGTACCAACAACAATTTTATCACTTAAACACATCTCTATTATTTGTATTGCCTCCTCCTACTGCCTGTACATGTAAATGTCGGTTCATGCCATCAATAAGCCCGCGAATATCATCCTGGATAATAGTCCTCCATTCTTGACTCTTATGACGCGGTAGTAATTTAGGTCCAGTTGCTGGTGGGCGTGAGTTTAAATAACCTTTGTGTAATCTTCGACGAACTGTCCAAGTACTGACATTTTTAATTCGAACCTCTCGAAGTTGGTTTCTCGCCTGTACTGACGTCAAACGACGATTCGGAATAGTTTTAACAATAAATCGGTCATCAATAGCTTTATTTTTGCGTTTCCTAAATTAATGGCATCATCAAGATCATTTTACATTTGAGTGAGAACAAATGCACGTATTGACATGAAACAAAAACCAAAATGCAAAGAACATTTGCGGCTTAATGAAAACTGATATTTTGAAGTAATTTTGACTCTTAAATTATTCCACAGAGTGTTTTGACACTAGGCAAAAAAAACTTCTTTTCGATTAACCTTGTATAATATGTCAGAAAACCAATTTCTCTCAAAATTTATATAGGCATGGTAAAAATAATAAATGTGTTTACAGCTCTTTAAAAAAATCACTTAAATCGAAGTAAAAATAAAAAAGTTATAAAACCCTAAACTTAATCCAAATTTTATGATGCCCGTTTTTTTTTGCACGGGAGAGTATATTTTATACTACTCTTGGAGAAATTTCTCGTATTACTCGTCGAATGGACTCCTTCGACGAGTAATACGAGAAAGCCGTAGCCCTACAAAAAAAAGTCCAGTGGGTTAAGATCGGGCCATCTGGGCGGCCACTTAACTCATAATTTGCTGTTTGTCTATTTTATAATATCTTTTACTAAAAAAATGTATTTAAAAAAAAATTATGGGTTTGAGCGATTCTTGATTAAGTGGACGGTATTCTATAGAAAAGACTGATCAGCTTTTCATTATAACCCTGTATATACCAAGTATTATTATTGACAACCGAAAGAAAATCTTATCTTATCACGCAACACTTTACTATATCGAAAATCTAAATGGAAAAGTTATAGTGTTTTCCGCAATCGATTTTGAAATTAATGAAGAGGATATAAATAATGGTTTTTCTGTCGTTTCAAGGGAGAAGAACGGTATTTTTTTACACTTGGAATGTATTTTATCATTCCTTCACTAAGAACGATATTATTTAGGTACAAGGTGTTTAAAAAATCTAATATTAAAAATTGAAATACAAAAAATATTAAATGAATATTGACGGAATTAGTGCAACTTTTCTTTACAGGGTGATTCACGGTGGATGGTACGTTGGAAGTATATTACGTTCTGAAAATTTCATAATTTATAAAAACGGATATTTAATTATCTAAAATATTTTTGATGATACCGTGTTACTACTTCTACCTAAAATTAGTAGCAACTTTGATACTTTATATCAATATTTTTGTATGCATGTAAATGCAAGGCTTATTGCACTCGCATTCTAAAGCTTAGTACCTACGTAACTTGACACTTTATTATCATATTCTTAAATATTGCTATATTATATTTTTGAGAGCACAATATTAAAACTATCGATTTTGCTTTTATAAAAAAATGTTAATGCTAATATTTATTTTTAGAGTTTAAAAATGTTGAGGATTTCCTCTGATAAATAATTTAACGAAAAAATATGCTTAACTCGCGGTATAATTATTTTTGTACCCCGTATGTGTACCCATCTTGCACATAAAGGAAAGACCGGATACAGGAAGTCGGTCTCGAAGTCGGAGAGCACCGGTCGTGGTTTCAGTCGACGACGCTCTTTAAGAAGCGTTGAGACCTTGAATAAAATTCTCTGTGGTGTTTGTTTGTTCGATAAATGTTGTCTTAAAATACGGGGTAGTTAGTATAAAGTACTCTGATGTACCGTGCGAGCAGAAATTATTTGCATCAAAGAGGGCCTTGCATCTAAGGACGTAAAGCTTAGCCGTAGAGCTTAATACCTGTTGAGTGTCAGTAACTATTTAAATTAACAATTAATCAGTTATTCCGCCATCTTCGACAGTGGTTACAAGTAATTTGATTCATCGCTAATTTTTCCAATTTCTTGAACAATTCACACGATGGGCTTTACGGAACAGCACAAAACATTCATGGTTGAAGCGTATTTTGAAACGGGGTTAGAGTAAATTGCGAGTGGCAATACAATCCGGGTTTCTGCATGGACGAACATTTTCCTAACGTTGCTTTTATTGCTGGGGATTTTTATCATTGCCTGAAAAGAACCGTGGCTGTGTTTAGGGAAACAGGTTCTATACAACACAAAAAAAGAGCAGGAAGACCATCTGTAAGAACAGAAGAAATTGTTGCAAACGTTCGTAAAATAATGCAAAATACGCCAACAAATTGTATAAGACGCCTGTCCCAAGAAGTGGGAAGATCTTGTGGAACATGCAGGACTATTCTTAAGAAGCAGCTAAATTTATTTCCTTATAAAGTGCAAGTATTCCAAGAAATACAAGCCGTAGATTTTGAAAGACGCAGGAATTACTCGCAATGTTTTACCCAATATTTATTGGAAATAAATGATTTATTGGAGCTGACATTTTTTTCGGATGAAGCCTAGTTCCACCTCTCCGGTTATGTGAATGCTCAGAATACACGCATGTGAAGTAGTAAAAATCCTCATTTTTTTGTAGTGTCCACATTGCACCCGGAAAAATTGGTATCTGGTTAGCTGTTTCCCGAAAAAGAATTGTTGGTCCTATTTTTTTCCATGACACAGTTACAGCACAGCGGTATAGAGACAATATTTTGAATCCATTTGTATTTTGTGGAGCAATTACTTGACGACGAACTACTTTTTGGATATTTTCAACAGGACGGTGCAACCGCCCATACAGCCGCCGAAACTATTAACTACTTACGCAATTTTTTCGACGACAGATTGATCAGTTTTCGATCAGACATTGAATTCCCACCTAGATCACTTTGTTTAACGGTTATGGATTACTTCGTTTTTCCTCATTTAAAGAACACTATTTTTAAAACATCAGTTGCAAATTTAGAACAATTACAAGAAAGGATTATCCAAGAATGTGGTAACATTTCTCCAGAGATGCTGGTCAACACTTTAGAAAATATGAAGAGACGTGTGATTTTATGCTTGGAGCAATTTCAGCAATTTATGTAATTATTTTTCTTTTCCCTGTATAATTTAAAATAATTTTCAATTAAATGTAATGTAATGCTCAGTATAACAGCTGCTTGCAACACCCGTCGTTGATCCAAATTATCCTTTAATCTCGCTTTAAATGCTTTTTTGGTACCACGTTAAAAATTAACTTAAACGGAATTAAAAAAATTAAAGTTACAACCTGGCACACCGATATAAAAAAAAATATTAAAAAGTTGAGTGGTTTGGATGCTATGGAACCCTGCGTTGAGAGTGGGCCATCCGGTATAAAGACATTACTGTCCTCGTTGTCAATTTTCTTATTAAAAATACCAACTTCTAACAAAACTGACAAACTCATAAAACCAAACAACGATATTTATACGATATTATATTATATTTAATGGTTTTTATAACTCATTGGAGAATGGAATAATTTTCACAATTGAAATAAAAATCAATTATCTATTTTCTTGCTCTTTACCCAATACGTTCATCTAATTTTCAATTTTCAATGTGTCAGTGAAAATAATGGTTACGTCTTGCCCGTCCACGAATACGATGAGGTATTTTTTTATTTTCCGCTTGACCTCCCTGAAATTATTGAATTGGCACTAACTTAGCACATGTGTAAGAAGTAGGAGACCCATCATTAGCGAATAAACTTAATATTTTGCTGATTTTGTGCAGATGTGTGTTCAATAATTGCACAATTATGGTCAATAAAATAAGTATAAGAAGGGGCCAGTCTGCATAATAACACAAACTCAAAAAATATAGGAAATGACAAAAATACCACAAAGTGTATCAGCCAAATGGAATAACTACGATAATAAATACATGGGGGCGTGTCCGAAAAAACGCTCGGACACGTCCATTGGTATTTCTAGTTGCGCATTTTTTTCAATAAAAACTTTTTATATAGGGTGTGTCGTGTAAGAGTGGCCAATTTATTTTAAATGCAACACCCTATATACAGTGTCCGCAAGAAAGTCAGCATCAAATGGGATTTTTTTTTTATTATTAGGTATAGGTAAAAATTGAAAAAGCAGTTAGTTTTTGCTTACCTAAAAACCAAAAATGACGTATACTGAAGCAGCTGCACGACTTGCGTTACCTGTCAAATTTGACATTTTTAATAAAATAGGTTCAAAAATGCTCTTATTTATAAAAATATCGAAAAACTTTAATCGAGAAAGTTGTTTATTTAGGCATTTTTATCCTCTGTACGAAATTTTGACAGTCTAATACAATTTTTATTTTTTGCCAGATTCTTGAATTTTTTGATCAACCCTCGTAGATTAACTTTTATACATCGATGTAAAACCATTTGCCTTTTTTTTTCTTTGTAATCTTAATGCAATTTTGTGTTAAATTTTTGTTTCCAATTATTTATTTTGCTTCAAAAACTGAAATTGTTATTGATCAGTATGTAATGTTTGATGCAAAGTTTATCTTATTACATCAGTTTTGTCAAAACCGACGTTTCCTATTTTTCTTAAGTTAGTAAACAGATGTACAAAAAGAAAATATTAGTAAGCTTTCGTTGAAATTCAAAGTCAAAGTTGGCAAGACATTATTTTGGAGCAGTGCTAAATAATTATCGCCATTAATGAAAAAAGGACCTATGATATCAGGGCCGGATCTACGTATGGGCTTAATGGGCTGCAGCTCAGGGCCCCCGGGTTCCAGGGGGCCCCCTTTCCCGAAACAGAAAAAGATATATAAAATAGAATATAGCGATATAAACAAGAGACGGATTCTTTCAAAATTTACAGATAAATCCACAGAAAAAGCTGTATATGGGGCAGAAAAATTTAGAAGAGACACGTTTATTGTTGCGTTAGATAAGCTTATCATCGATTTAAATAGAAGAAGTCAAGTATATGCAGAATATAGCAATAAATTTAAATTTTTGATGGCTTTGCAAGATCAAAGTAAGGAGAACATCGACCTACTCTGTCTTGTTTAAGTTATGTTTAGGTTAAGAATTAATAGCATTAATTTTTTGTTCACCAAAGATAAAATGTATTTTCGTTTGAAATAAAAAACTTTAAGTTCCGAATGTTAAATTTTCCCGCATAAAACATTTTTTAGGAAAATGCCTAATTTATATAATTTCGTGGGGCCCCCAGATATCGTTAGCCCGGGGCCCCCAAAGGTCACGGTCCGGCCCTGTATGATATGATTTCCAATTACTACTGCCCGAAGATTAACCTTTTCAGGATATTGCGTATGTTCTTCTCTAATCCAGTGTGGATTTTCCCAAGACCAATAGCGGCAATTTTGACGATTAGTATGACCGTGAAGTGTAAAGGTGCACTCGTCAGAAAACAAAACATGTTCTAATTGAATCACATTGTTATCTAACATTGCCATAATTTTTTCCCAAACTTCCCAAAAATACGTTCTCCTATCAAAATCGTCTTCCATGAGCTTTTATTTTCTTGTAATGTTCGAATAATTGATGAATGGATAACACGAACATTGGGGCTGTTTTTCGACTATAAGTATGTGGGTTTTCCTCAAACTCAAGCATAATATCTAATTTGGTATCATTACTTATTGCATTGGCAGCTACTTTTATGTCTGCTTTACATGTCCAAGCTGGCGAAACTACTTTTCTACTAATTTTCCCTTGAGTTATAGGCGGCAAATTGGGAAATTTTTCATGAAATAAGCGATCAACTTCCATTTGTGTCCGTGTTTTATCTCTATTACCAATCGTCTGTAGAATTGTTATTTTGTGCATTTCTGTTAAATAAACCCTCGATATGCAGTTAACGAAATTCAAACGACTATAACACTGACAACTACTGTCATGTCATGAAGACAGATAACAATTTGCTAAGGTCAGGAGTTTTAAACAAAAGTAAACAAAACTATTTATTTTGAAGAAATATTCCATACTTAAAGTGGAGTTGAAAATATGAAAAGGGAAAGAAAAACACAGTCTTCCTCCACAAATTTAATGGAAAGAATTCCAAGTTTTATGGGTCTCTACATGTTACGAACGTAGAAACGTTCATCTTCAGGAGACAGAAAGTTTTAAATATATGCTGATGGTGTTAGCGAAAGAGAAACTGAAATTTAGAACCATAAAGCTCCATAAAGCTCCATTAAGGTTCTAAATTTCAGTTTCTCTTTTGCTAACACCATCAGCATAGATTTAAAACTTTCTGTCTCCTGAAGATGAACGTTTCTACGTTCGAAACATGTAGAGACCCTTAAAACTTGGAATTCTTTCCATTAAATTTGTGGAGGAAAACTATTTATACTTTTTTTTTTAATTTCATATCAGAAAAAAGAAACGCTGAAATGCAATAAATCTGAAAACACTTAATATTTCCGAAACAGTTAAAGATAGGTATAGGATATTGTACATAAAATATGTCTAAAATTTTCTGAAGAATCCAAAAATTGAATAATATATAGGGTATTGTATTTAAAATAAGAAAGTTGGTATTTGCCGCTGTTACATGACATACCCTGTATAAAAAGTTTTTATTGAAAAAAATGCTCAACTAGAAATACCAATCGACGTGTCCGAGCGTTTTTTCAAAGACGCCATCGTTGTTTTATTATCGAATTTATTCCATTTGGCTGATACACACTGTATGGTAAATAAACGTCAAATACGTAATAGGTTGTCAAAGATCCTGTCCATGACTTTACATTTAAAAAAGAAAACGTAGGTATAGTCGGATCTGGTCTTATCGTGCGGGTCATACGATTCAAGAAAGACATACTCTCAGTTTTTGTTTTCTTTACTTGCGTTTAATTTTACCCTCTAAATAAAATACGTAAGATAAATGAGACAGACTTATTCCATTTTGACATGAAAAAAAAAAAGGATATGTATTTACTTTCCAGCAATTCTAAAAAAGCTTATAATAGCACCAGCTACGTTTTATTTTAATTATGCCAGTTTTGTGACTTTGACAGTGACAGTGTGACAAAATGAAACAATTTTCTGGGTTTTTGCATCCCCAATCAAAAAAAATGGTACTTAATCTCATAAACTATTTCGAAAATGAAAGAAAAAGTGGAAATTCGCCAACCAATTTCAGGAAACAGTAGCCAAAGCACTGGAAATTAGTTTAAGGACTGTGCAGAAAATTGTGCATGAAACAAAACATAACATAATACCCAAGAATACTAAAAAGTGTAAACGAAGAAAGCCAAAGACTGAGGATTTAAGCGAAAATATTAAAATGGGAGTTCGAAATGTGATTTACGATTTATACAAATCAAAAACCAATGTAACTCTTCCAGTTTTACAAAAAACATTAAAAATTCGGGGTGTTTTGGAAATTGGACTTGAAGCGTTATCAAAATTAATAAAAAATTTAGGTTTTCGCTATAATAAAAGACTGTAACCGAAGATTTTTATGTGAGCAGCCACAGATAGTGAGTCAGCGTGTTCAGTTTTTAAGAAAATATACGGACAATTACAAATCGAAATTTAGAAAAGTGGTATTTTTAGACGAAACGTGGATATTTTCGAATGGAAGTGGTTCAAAATCTTGGCAAGATGAGTCTGTAAAAAGTGTTAAAAAGAAAAAGGGGTGCGGTACGGGAAAGCGTTTTATTATTTGGCATGCCGGTTCTGCAACAGGATATGTTGCAGGTGCGAGTTTAATTTTTTCTTCAACATCAAAAAGTGCTGACTATCATGATAATATGAATTGCGAAATGTTTGAAAAATGGTTAAAAGTTCAATTGATACCAAATTTGGATGCTCCGTCTTTAATTGTATTAGATAATGCATCATATCATTCAAGAATTTTAAATAAACAGCCTACTTCATCTTGGAGGAAAAGTGATATTTATGAGTGGCTGGAAAAACACAACCAACATCCTTTACCAAATATGCTTAAATCGGAACTCCTATCAATAGCAAAGTCTCTTACAAAACCCAAAATATACGCGGTAGATGAAATACTGCGTGAATATGGTCATGAGGTTCTACGACTGCCGCCATATCATTGCCAGTTTAACGCAATAGAATTAATATGGGCTGGTGCAAAGTCTTATTATGAAAAACATGTAGGTAATGGTCTTAAATCCGACCAAGTACAAATACTTTGGCAAGATTCGTTAGATCATATTACATAAGAGTACTGGAAGAAATCGGTGGAACATACAGAAATATTAATAAGGGATTGGTGGGATCGAGAACAAGTAATAGATGTCGAAGTAGCGCCAATGATAATTGCTCCATTCGAAGACGACTCAGACGACGAGGACTTTTCAGATTTTATAAGTGACGATGAGAGTTTTTAGGCTATAATTATAAACGGTGCTTTTCGTTTACATTTTTTAGTATTCTTGGGTATTATATTATGCTTTTTTTTCATGCACATTATTCTGCATAGTCCTTAAACTAATTCCCAGTGTTTTCATTACGGTTTCCTGCATATTGGTTTGCGAATTTCCATTTTTTCTTTCCTTATCGAAATAGTTTATCATACTAAATGCTATTGTATTTTTAGGTTTTAGTAGTAAAATTGTTAAAATAAATTGCACTGTTTATTATTGTCGTTTTTAATTAAAGGGTACAGTAGGTATATAATTAATGATTATATAATTTTTTTGTAACTTTTTCAACTCCCCTGTACATAATTTTTACAAAACTAATAATATTAGGTATAATATGTGGCTATCTTCGCGATAGCTAAAATAATGAAACTATTTTTTCTTCCTTCGGTATATTTGTAAATAATCTCACAACATTTTGATAGCCTCTGTGTTGTCTGATTTGACGCATATGATCAGTGACCTTTGGACCCGCACGTTAAGACCAGATCTGACTATACTAGGCATGCAGGCAAAGAAAATTATAATAGGTACTTTGAAAAAAATACTAACTCCAACTTTGCGCCCAATAAAGAAACTGGTACTCAATATAAAATGTCACCCGTTAAAATTTGTCTTTGTTCAATGTAATTCACGTTTTAATTTAAATTCAGTACCCACATGAACATTTACAATTGCCACAGTTTCTCCATGAAATTTAAAGCAGATTATATTGGTATTACAGCATTTACATTTGAAATAGAATCCCTGTTTAACTAAATAGCAAACAGTCGAAATCCAAATTAAACAATTATTTAATAATTATGTTTGTTGGCTTACTAGTGGATATTTAAAGCATATCTAAATTGTTATAATTTGAGGAAATAGTCCATGGTTAAAGTAGACTTGAAAGTATGAAAAGGAAAGAAAAAATTAAAAGTCTTCCTCCACAAAATTTAATAGAACAAAAATTAGTTCAGAGGTCTCTACATGTTTCCAACGTAGAAACGTTCATCATCAGGAGACAGAAAAACGTATTGCTGATGATTCTAGCAGAAGAGAAAATGATAAGTTGTAATGGAGCTCTATGGAATTAAAAATTGGTGTGTCGAAATGACATAATGTGAAGAAAAATAGAAAAAATTAAAACATACTGAGTACCTATGTAAAAAGTCAATTAAAAGGGTCTAAAACAACCAAATAACCCGGGGAAGAAGAAAAAATCGCTTCTAAAAAGAAGAGGTCAAAATGGTATTTTTATGTAAGTATGTCTGTAAGACATTGTAAAAATTTAAAACTTGCCATATATAGAAAACAGGTATCAATGTATCATACATTGAAAATAAACGATCCTTTTAAAGGATAGCGGTTGGAGGCATTGAGTTAAAAGAAAAACCAAGAAATTGTTGATTCTGCTAAATAGCGCCCTCTAGCTATCGTAAGAGAATTCAGAACGACTTTCTGTATCCTGATGATGAACTTTTCTACGTTCGAAACATGTAGAAACCCCTAAAGAATTTCTATATTCTATTAAATTTTGTGAAGGAAGACTTTTAGTTTTTTCTTTTTTTCCTATACTTTCAACTCCACTTTAAGCATGGACTAGGTACTTCTTCATATTAAAAGTACAAGTGTTCCGAGAGAAACATTAAGTTACATAAAATACTGTCAAATTTATGGAAAGCTAATGTCAAAGAGAAAGCCTTCTTTGACAAAAAAGCTACTTAAATAGTTGAACCCATTTTGAACAAATCGAAAATTGAAAATATTTATACAAAAAATTGTATTGATTGGGATTTTCTTCGATAATTTGAATAACTTTTGTTAGTCTTTTACCAGAATATGGTCCATTGTTTTTAAAATCAATTCCCTTATTTATAAAAATTTATTAAACATTTTTGACGGCGATGCTTCTTTTTTCTCTGAACAAATTCTGGGTTTAAAATCGTTATCGTCCCCCATCTTCTCTGAAAAGCAATATACTAAAATGCCATTCGTAATGATCGCGTAGGGTTTCGCGTGATATTGGCGTGAGTGATTCACTAATACATTGTGAAATAGAACGCGAAAATTCATATTATTTGTATTGAGCATGTTTTTTCATCCATAGCGGAGAGAGAAATTTACGATTTAAACAACACTTAGAAGATAGAAGAATCTAATAAATATGTTAGAAGTTATGGCGCACCCGTTGCTTGGCTTCTAAATAATTCAAAAGTGGGGTTATTTCTGAAAGTATCGAACAAAGTTATAAGAAATTTGTTTTTTAAATGCAGTTTTTAGCCCACATGGAAAATTTCAGCTGCATAAGATAATTTTGATTTTTACCCATATTTTGTAAATTGCACCACTTTTGCAAACTACATAAAACTTCTTAGTTTTGACAATGCTTTAAAGTAGCGCCACATTAAATGTGTGTTTTTCCACAAAATCAAAATTGGGCTATTAAATTTGGTCGCATGTGATGCAAAGTATATTTGTTTTTGACCCTGTATAAGGTAACTTTATAAAATAAGTATTTTTAAAAACGTAGTTTGTGCATCGTATACCATAAGACTTTTACCGGAATTGATGGCTGTTATTGTGGTTTAAGAATATGCAGAACGTTTCTAAATTAAAATAAATTTACTAAAATCAAAGATAAAATAATTTTCCATATGTTGCGCACTTTCTGCCGGTCACTGTATATTAAAAATTAATACTATTTTCGATTTCGAGGGCAACAATACGTCATGTCAATGCGATTAGCTAAATAAATATAAGTTTGTTATTATATGTACAATTTACAATAGACTTTTTTCCGTGTGTATTACAAGATTTGCAACTAAATATATTAATAATATTGGACGCAAGTACGTTATTTATACACTTGGAAATTTTATAACCGACATATGCGGCAAGGCACGGGCACATGTAAGAAAAGGGCAGGTGACATGAACAGCTGCCCATTATTCGTGAGAGGGGTCCCATTATCGTATTACGTTTTATTTACGATTTCATGGGGGATATTGAATATTCTCGAAGGTCTTATATGGGTCGATGAAAGCCTGTTTTATTTAAAGAAACTGACAATGATTTTATGAAGTGTCGCGTAATTTTGTTAACGTATAAACCTATAAAGCTGTTGTATCCAAACAGCCAGCAGGGCCGTCTCTATTCTCCATTCCAGTGGTAAATTTAGCAATGGCGAAAAGCACGAATTTTATTTTTCCATATCATTTTATTGTAAATTCTTGTAGTTGCTATTTATAGACCATCTTTGTTTCCAAATTTATCCCTCCTAAATATTGCCTCCCTACGCCTAGAGTTGCGGGATGGTTATTTGTTAGTTTTTTCAATAATCTATTGTTTCACCTTTCCTGTAAACGTCATGATTAGTTGCGCCAATAAATTCTCTACCTTACCGAAACGGCTTTCACTAATATTGTACATCGGAAAATGAGAAATTCTGATCTTCATTTCCATATACAGTGTGACCAGTAAAGTCCGCATCATATGGGATTTTTTTAAATTAATAGTTTTATTCGAAATTTGACTTTGGCATTAAGTTCTGCTTCGATCGAGATGAAAATTAACCAAAAAAATAGTAGTCACGTGATTCGCATTATTTGTCAAATTTTATTTTTTTCCAAAAAATAATTCAAAAGTGGGGTTATTTCTGAAAATATTGAAAAAAGTTATTGGAAAAAGTTTTTTAAATGCAGTTTCTAGCCCACATGCAAAATTTAAGCTGCATAAGATAATTTTGATTTTTTACCCATATTTTGTCGTTGTAAACGTGTTTTTGGTGCATCATTGTTTTTAATTTTTTGGAAACTGCACTTAAATAATAAAAGAATATTTTTACTTTTTTCATGACATAACTTAATAACAAATTAAAGGGATTTTAAATTAAATCGTTGAAAATAGATAAACTTTACTTTAGGTTAAACTAAAATTTATTTTCCACTTAATGAACACTTTACTGATGACGCTGTGTTCTTTTTTGTCTTAACATTAAGGTGTATTACTTTTAGACACAAACTACGTTTTCAAAAATACTTATTTAATGAAGTGACCTTATACAGGGTCAAAAACAAATAAACTTTGCATGCGACCAAATTTTAATAGCTCAATTTAGATTTTGTGGAAAAACGCACATTTATTAATATGGCGCTACTTTAAAGAAAATGTATCTGAAATAAAGCATTGTCAAAACTATGTGCGTTGAGTCTTATTTTCCAAAAGTGGTGCATTTTACAAAATATGGGTAAAAAATCAAAATTATCTTATGCAGCCGAAATTTTGCATCTGTGCTAGAAACTGCATTGAAAAAAAATGTATGTTATAACTTTTTTCGCTATTTTTAGAAATAACCCCACTTTTGAATTATTTTTTGGATAAAATTAAAATTTGACAGATAATGCGAATCACGTGACTACTAGTTGTTTGCTTAATTTTCATCTCGATCGAAGCAGAACTTGATGTCAAAGTCAAATTTCGAATAAAGCTATTAATAAAAAAAATCCCATATGATGCGGACTTTACTGGATGGCGCTCGTGTTCGAAGTGGGCTATCAAATAAATGGTTTCTTATGAACGCGATAACTGTTTTTATTTAAATTAGTTCTTTAAGGAACAAACAAGGACTTTTATATGAATTTACACTTACTTTGTTATACTTATTAGTAAACTCGGCCTGTATAAAGTTCCAACGATGCTTGGTTTTTAAAATACAGGGTATTAAACATTCTAGCTACAGAGGTTTTTTTTAAAGTGAGCTTACCTTTGGAGCTAGAAAGAGACTTATTTGGCTTCGTTTCCTCTTTGAAGAAGATCCTGTCTTACACCCCGACACAAAGCAAACTCTACTTTTATAAATTGTACCATTATTCATTATAAATATATATAAGTTATAACTTTTTTCGATATTTTTAGAAATAACCCCAATTTTGAATTATTTTTTGAATAAAATTAAAATTTGACAGATAATGCGAATCACGTGACTACTAGTTGTTTGCTTAATTTTCATCTCGATCGAAGCATAACTTGATGCCAAAGTCAAATTTCGAATAAAGCTATTAATAAAAAAAAATCCCATATGATGCGGACTTTACTGGTCACACTGTATAATTAACAAATTGAAATCAAACTTGACACTCAAATAGAAGAAGATTATCACTAAATAATACTACAAGAGCTACAGTTTTTTAAAAATTGATTATGATATTATAAATCACGTTTAACTCGATTATGTGGTAATTTTGAAAGTAATTTACCGGTTTAATGATGTCGTCCAAAAAAGTCCATTCAATTTCCATATTATTGCACTGGGCTAAATAAAAAGAAGAGGCGAGTTAATTGCTTCGATCATCATTAACCCAAACCCGAAATTAATTATGCAAAGGTCGTGAACAGGGAACATGAATATATGAATGGGATAAAACAAAAATTCAGGATTCGCCCAACATTCTTTGTAATTGCTTCGCTATTTCCTAGTTCAAAAATAATTTGCCCTTTGGATAAAATGGTCGTTTTAAAGGTAATTTAAATTGGTGAGTTTAAACCAATAATTTTATTTGAACTTATTAGTCTAGAGGTCTTTAGGAATTAAAAGAACACGTAAAAAATATTAATAAAAAAGTATTTTATTCCTTAAAATTAAAATTATTTTGCAATAATAGACATACCGGGTGTCCACGGAAGGTGGCTCGCCCCTCTAACTTTTTTGTTTTTCAAGATAATTAAATAAAATTCGGGGGATTTTTAAACGACATAAAACTGCATGTTTTGACAGGTGACTCAACATTATGGAACTTCCGGTTTATCCGGAAGTGATATAAACTTTCGATTTTTAAATGGGACACCTGGTATATTTTTACTTTTTTTGGCTCCATATGACATTCTAAATACAACGATGTGTCACTTGTCACTTTTTGTCACCGAGAAAATATTTTTTTTCCAAATTTATTGTTTCATCTAGAGGGCTATGAATACCTTAAAATCACTTATTTCAGTTCTTTAATCTTGGGAAAAATACAATTTTACTATTTTTGGTCCAATGCTATCTGCTATGTAAAATTGAAGCTTTAAAGTTGTATAACTCATTTTTTTTTTAAATGGCAACATGTTGGCTCGTCGGGTTAAGGAAAAAGATTATTTTATTACGATTATTTTGATATCATACACTATTAGGTTTTAGAAAAGCTGCCATTAAAAAACTTTAAAAAGTTAACTTAGAACTTTCCTAAAATGAAACATTTCTTGAGAATAAATTTAGATTTTAAATGCATCAAGTAGCCTGTTACCAGCAAAACTGATAAAACAAAATCACGCCTTGAAGAAAATTGACATGTCGACAGCTTCTGCCAAAGTAAATTAGGTTCTTGTTTAAAAAGCATGGAAAATAATAGTTTTACAAGGCGTGAAAAAGTTGATATGTTATTAGTGTTTGGAGAATGTGTAAATAATTTAACCGATGCTGCACGACTTTACGCACAAAGATATTTTAATCGGCGTCATCCAACCCGGCACTATTAGGTACCCAAAACTGGTTTCGAAAATGCGAAATGAGCCTGACAATAATAACATATCAACTTTTTCACTCCTTGTAAAACTATTATTTTTCATGTTTTTTAAACAACAAACTAAGTAATTTACTTTGGCAGAAGCTGTTGGCATTTCAATTTTCTTCAAGGCATGATTTCGTTTTATCAGTTTTGCTGGTCACAGGCTACTTGATGCATTTAAATCTAAATTTATTCTCAACACATGCTTCATTTTAGAAAAGTTCTAAGTTATCTTATCTTCTCTTTAGCTTTTCTAAAACCTATTAGTGTATGGTATCAAAATAATCGTAATAAAATCCTCTTTTTTCTTAATCCGACGAGCCATCATGTTGCCATTTAAAAAAAATGAGTTATACAACTTTAAAGATTAAATGTTACATAGCACATAGCATTGGACCAAAAATAGTAAAATTGTATTTTTCCCAAGATTAAAGAACTGAAATAAGTAATTTTAAGGTATTCATAGCCCTCTAGATAAAACAATGAATTTGGAAAAAAAATATTTTCTTGGTGACAAAAAGTGACAAGTAACACATCGTTGTATTTAGAATGTCATATGGAGTCAAAAAAAAGTAAAAATATACCAGGTGTCGAAAGTTTATGTCACTTCCGGTTAAACCGGAAGTTCCATAATGTCACCTGTCAAAAAATGCAGTTTTATGTCGTATACAAATCCCCCGAATTTTTTTCATTATCTTGAAAAACAAAAAAGTTAGAGGGGCGAGCCACCTTCCGTGGACACCAGGTATATCCTTGATCAAAAACCTAAAACAATGCTCTGCGATAGCCTAGTTCCGTCACACTACTCCTACTGCGACTTCATTTATATGCCTTGTTTACATGAAATTGTGAAATTGAAAAGAATAGAATACAAAAAATGCAAAATTCCTGCTGTAGACTGATTTACAGAATAAGAAAACGCGAGCATTATGACCCATAAATTAAATTAGTGCAAATGGCTTGAGAAATAGATGTAATTTTCATCTGGGTAATTTTATTCATAAAGTTCTTACCATAGATCAAAAAAAAACTTTAAAATAAGTTCGTTTCCAGAGACAACATTCACAATAGAAATATCAGATACAAGAACAGTTTTACCATACCCCAATATAAAACATCATTATTTCAAAGAAGTTTCATTTATAATGCTATAAAATTTTATACTTAATTCCAAACGAATTTAAGTTGTATAATATTAATAAGTTTAATTTGAAGAAATAGTCCATACTTAAAGTGGAGTTGAAAGTATGATAAGGCAAGAAAATTTAATAGAATAAAAATTCTTAGTATACAAGGTCTCTACATGTTTCGAACGTAGAAACGTTCATCATCAGGAGACAGAAAGTATGTTGCTGATGGTTGTAGCAAAAGAGAAAACAAAAAGTGGTAGGTATCAAACCTTAATGAGCTTTTTTTCAGTGTAAACCATTGCACGTGAAAAGTTGATAAATTTCTTGATTTTCTTTTAAAATGTTTAATT
This sequence comes from Polydrusus pterygomalis, assembly GCA_963969555.1. Taxonomy (NCBI): domain Eukaryota; kingdom Metazoa; phylum Arthropoda; class Insecta; order Coleoptera; family Curculionidae; genus Polydrusus; species Polydrusus pterygomalis. The sequence goes on along the minus strand of OZ018381.1, from coordinate 39,758,173 downwards.
ATGCTATTATTTCAATTATTTGGAAAATAATACATAGGGGGGTTACTGAATTTTAGTATTCAGTGCCCCAAACCGTTTTTTTGTCTGATACTCAAATTCACGACATTATGATGCTTACAACGTTCATCTAACACATAAAAATATTTTTCACAAATCGTCCAAAAGACATGTTTTAAGAAAACCCTTTGAAAACTTCTTTTTAGGAGTAATTTTCTTAATCCATTTTCCTCTTCTTGGTTTTTCTATACCTACTTATAAATGTTTTCCACATACTCCGTATGTTTTTGACATACTTTCATTTTAATAATTTCAAAATGCAATTTTATCGTTATAACTTTTAATACCATAAAAGCTCCATTAAGGTTTGATACCTACCACTTTTTGTTTTCTCTTTTGCTACAACCATCAGCAACATACTTTCTGTCTCCTGATGATGAACGTTTCTACGTTCGAAACATGTAGAGACCTTGTATACTAAGAATTTTTATTCTATTGGAGGAAGACTTCGTGTTTTTCTTGCCTTTTCATAATAAGTTTAAGTTTAAGCTTCGCGCGTACCTGTTCAATAAGCAATAATACATTAATTTATTGTTTCACCGCTTTTGCTGCCTGGGACCGCGCTTATGGGGACGGAATCGTTTCCCATTTTGTCGTTAATTTAGTTATTCCATTAGTTTATAATAAATGTCATATTTATTAGACCAATACATCCGCTGCTATGCATTACACTATTATTTTTTTATATTAGTATATTTCGAGGTGACTACATTCTCAGTTTAGTGGTTGAGTTGGAGTAGCCCTGTTAGGTACACTTCGCCACTCTAAGTTTGGTCAATTTCTCTTGATTTTCAGCTATGTACATATTATTTTCTGTTAATGAATGTCTTTATTATTATTATTATTATTATTATTAAAATATTATACATCAGCATCTTTGTAATCGGCCTATAAATGTTAGCGAGGGTGGGAACAAACCAGGCTTTACTTTAATAGAGTTTGTAAGTTTATCGTAAGTTCGAATTTCATATTATTATGTTCGGAAAGCACACTTTGTTCCATAATAATTTAAAATATGGCGAACCAAGCCTTCAACGACTCTGCATGTCAGCTTTAAGTTTATAGTAAGATATACATTTAAAATTTTAAAGCCCCGACCTGTCTATCCGACAAATCTAATAGTAAAACTGAACTAGCTTTGTGAATTTATGATTTACAAAATGTTTATACTCAATGTTTCTTCTACAAGAAATATCTTTAAGAACACGTCTAATGTAACCGCAACCTTACACTAATATTATTTATTATTAGTGATCGACTTTCCGGCAAATAGAAATAAATAAACAAAAGTCACACGGTGATTTTTTTTCGATTAGGTCCAATGTAGCATGAAATAATAAAACCGCAATTTTAAACAGTTTTCATGGCGGCTGGTTTTTGCTGAACCTATCGGGCTTATACATAAGTATTTTTATTGTGACATATCACTGAAAGAGAGCCGACAAAATTATTTTAATCGTGTTGTGTATTGGCTTTATGGGGTACATGATAAGGGGCCCCGCATTACATAACAGGCCTAGGGCCCCTATAACCAAAAATATACCCTGGACGTATGTACATATTGTACATACATCGTTGACAACCAAGCTTTTGACATATTTTTATTTATCTAACTAAAAAAATTAAATTTTATTCCTTGAAAAATTACCAACACTGACAACATCGCTTTGTTCGCGATTGTTTTTATTCATAGTTTATTAAATTTGACAAATAAAAAATGTGTTTTTACATACCATGGCTCTGTCAGTTGTTCCCAAAACTTAAAAACGTTTTTTTTAAATGTTTACTTATCTGGATTACTTTGGTTTTAAAAAAATGCTTACCAATAACACAGCCTTCTGTGAACGATCATCCACCCAGCCCAGCACTATATCAGCTCCCTCCATCCCTCCATTGGGACTAAAACCAATTCCCACATAACCCAATGTTCTAGCCTCCACCCGAAACACGATTTCTTGATGTCTTGGTTGCCACCTAAGCACAACTAACCCGTCATTGTCCAAAGTTATAGAATGAGTCCACACTGTGTCTGAAGATAAATCCCTTTTAGTCCTTTCATGAGATTCATACGCCTTGAAACGACCACTAAAAGATTTTCTAGCACTAAAAGTATCACTATCAGTGTTGCTATCTAAAACTACATCACTATTGACTAGTTGCACGTGTTTCACGTATTGGTCCAAAAGGTCTTCGGCATTGGTAAATATTGGAGCAGTGAGAAAGTAGACCAAGAGGTAGATTGAACGGGGGTTGCAGTAGTAAGCCATATTGATCAGGTGGTAGAATGTGTGGGTCTAGGTATTCATTTTCTGCAAAAATAAAGATCGTTAAACATGTTTTAGTATTTTAAATTTACTCTAATTCTAAGTTGTCCTAGTGATAGGGGTTCATTTACTAGTAGGGGAAATATAAATAATTAAATGGATGTTTCTCTGGTGTCCGGTTACTAGGTTAAAAAGTAATATTTACCATTAAAAATAATAATAGTTATTTATGGTACTAGTGGTATAAATTCTCAAGTGAGTTAGGAAACATAACACACGAGTGGCATGCAATGTTTTATCCAACAAGTGGAAGAAATAGTTTTTTTTTTATGAGATAATAATTAATAATCAAAATAAAAATAATCATAAGTTATATCACAAGAGGTGAATATTCTAAATAAAATATTTACCTCGAGAGGTATATGTTGAGATTATATACCAAAAAAAAAAGAAAAAATACAACGAAATGCAAGATTTTTAAAATGATTTATGTAGCTACTAGAAAAACGGACAAAACGAAACAAAACCTAAACAATTGACAAAGTAATAAAACTAACAGAAAATTAGTTATAAGTATTATTGTTAAACACACAGTTATTATAATAAACAGTAGTGGCTTGCTGGTGTTGCTGGAAACTCTTCGAGCTGCAAGAGACTGGAGCTTCGTGTTGGTCCAACCCATTAGTTGGAGGGTGACCTCTTAAACCTTGAATAGTGTTTTCGTGATGAGTTTTGTCCATCTGCAAGTATGGCTTTATGGATGCAGCACTACTATGTCCAGTTATTTTTATAAGAGTTTGTTCGCTCACACCTGCTTTGCTTAATGTAGAGACAGCTGTGGCTCGATTGGAATGGTTTGTGATTTTTTCTTTCTCAGTATCTAGTCCAATTTTTTGTGCTGCTTGTTTTGTCCAATTAGAAAGAGTATTTTTTCCAATGGGACAGTTTTTGTACCAATTTCCCATTTTCCAATTTGGATTTACTGTCAGGAATAGTCTTTGGGTACTTATATTTTGCCCTCTTTTTGAAATTAGTTTTCTGTAAAGGCGAACTGGACATAAATCGGCATCTTTTGTGTTTGCCACTAAACATTTTGAATTTGAAAGCTTCTTGTCTCCGCCTTGGGATGTTTTTGAAAAGATTGGGTTATATTCCATTCTATTACTTTTTGTACTTTTTTTCTTCATATTAAAACTCCAGTCTTCCAATATAGCGGCAAGCTGTATTATAGTTGTATTTTTGGTCAATATATACTGCCGTGTTTCGCAGAATTTCTCGAATTGGGTCCATATATACTTTTTTGTTTTTGTTGTATTTTCTGGGATAGTCTTTTCAGCGTTTTTTCTTATATTTTCGACTGAAACATTACCAAATCGGCAAGATTCCATTTTTTAAAAAATGTGACATGAATCTGACAACATCAATATATATAGCAACCATCAAATATTTTAAACTTGTTATGATGTTGTTATGCATTGGCATTGTTGTGGCAGGTGGCCCGAGGTATATCCACTTATGCGGGGTATATTCAGTATAATATGCATCTGATTGGTCGCAAAACAGCGTTTAATTGGTCAGAATCGGATTGAGGTATATAATCAAAGCTACTTGCGCCTCAGTAGCCTATAAATGTGAGAATGACTTGACAGTGACTTTTTACATTCTAGTCAAAGTTGGTTGATTGTTTGGTTGCCATGGGCATGATACATTGTTAGCAAATGTTTAAATACATTTTGACACTTGTCAGTTTTCCCTGCAGAAAAGGGAAGCGTTTTTGAAGAAAAAAACCTATAGAAAATGGAGGAAACCAATGAAAATTACGTTCCTGAGGATATCCTTACGGAAGCCGAAGAAGCAGCGATGCAGATTTTGCCAGAAAAGTCCCGAAATGCTTACGACAAGGAGTTCAAAATGTTGGAATCTTGGATGAATTCACGGAAGATAAAAGGTATCGATGAAAATGTTCTATTGGCTTATTTTTTACATTTGCAAAAAAATTAGCCCCATCGTCGCTATGGACCAAATACTCGATGCTTCGCTCGACTATTCACCTTTATAAAAAAATCGACATTTCTAAATATGCCAAACTAACGAGCTTTTTGAAAAGCAAATCACAGGGATACAAACCAAAGAAGTCCAAGACATTAGAACGACCTGAAATAGAGAAGTTTTTGAACGAAGCTCCCGACACGAGTACCTACTTGTTATAATAATAATTAATATCAATGTGAATTCTGCTTGTAATTGTAATATAAATAAATAGAATACTACTTTAAATATGAACGTGAGTTATTTGATAATTTACTTGTCTAAAATGACATTGATAATGATAGTCATAACTGTCATGTGTTGGATAATAGTATATTATTTAACGAGCGTATAATGTAGGCCATAATGAAACGAGGATGAAGTTTACGGCACGAGCCAAAGGCGAGTGTTGTAAATCATCCAAGTGTATTATGGTTCATTAGACGCGAGTCAAATACTATACTTTATCTAAAACCATCCATTTAAACAGTGCCTGAAAAAAAGTTGAGTTCATAAGAGAAATATAATAATTACCCTTGTTGTTTTACGATAATTACACTTGTTGTATTATGGATAGCATAATGCTCTTATTATCAGAAAAAAAGTTGAGTTCATATGGGAAATATAATAATTACACTTGTTGTTTTATGATAATTACACTTGTTGTATTATGGATAGCATAATGCTCTTATTATCAGAAGTATTATGCACTTATTATTAAATGGTTGTAGATAAAATAATAAATACATCCAACCTGAATTAACTTGATTATACAACTCAATGTACATAATTCCCATATAGCTCGAGAGGCTTAATTAGTGATAAGCCTTTGGGATTATCGCTTTTGGTGGAACGATTGTTACTGTCATGGTAACACATAATCAAATATTTAATTAAGACATAATTTTTAAAAAAATGTCAAACCAAACGAGATTTGGAAGTGTTTCGTTGTCCGAAGTGGATAAAAATATAAAAACTTCCTGGCACTCAACGAGTTACCATCAGTAACACCACTCATCCTTCGGGGTCGTGGTGTTGCTGAGTAACACGTTTCGTGTCAGGTAAAAGTATTATTCGGTAATCCCGAAACATCTTGTGGTATTACATTCGATTAGTTTTAGGCGTTTTTGAGTTACATCTATCCTATTATACATAATATAAAATTGCAAAGTGACTGATCGATTGACTGATTCATCAGCGCCCAGCCTAAACCGCTAATCCTATAATCATGAAATTTTTACGATGTCTTCTCCTTATAACATAGGCATCCAATAAGAAGGTACCCTTCGGAAATCAAACCCTAAGGGGATAAAAACGGGGGTTGAAGTTTGTATAGAAATTTCTATATCTCAGCAACTAAAATTGGGGAAGGTCTAAAAATTGGTACACAATAGTATGGTACCAAACAAATTAATAAAATAATAATACATGTTCCGTCATTTTTATAAATTTACTTAGGGGTTGAATAAAGGGGGTGTGGCCTATTTTTAAGGGGGTACCTATAACTATCTATAGTTTAAAGCAGTATTCCTGAAAACTGGTACGATGCTAAGGTTTCCGATGCAACCACTAGAGTTTTAACGTTTTAGTTTAGTTTAAAAATCGCTTTATTTATTCTATTTTATATTAAACAAGTCAATCTTATTTTACTACTGTGCTGATCTTCTAGCTAGGGTTTACCCAGGTCACGCTCCAGCAAAGCTTAGCGGAGCTGTTGTAAACCCTTTGTACTGCTTTGACTATAAATGCATTTTTTTGACCGTTCAGTTTTTAATATTTTAAGTTTGTATCTGTGTCACTGTGATTATTAAGGTTATTACTGCCGAATTTATGTAGTTTTCAAGTTTGTGATTGCTGGAAAAAACATTTTGAAAACCAGCATAAAGCAAGCAAATGTAAAACCTACTATACCAAAACTTGTGATATAACATTTCTTTAAAACTCAGGGTGAATGTCTCCTATTCCGACTTTGCGCTGATTTATGTAAATTTAATTAATTAAGTTATACACGATCTTTAGACATTTCCTCTGGCTGAAGATATGAATTTGCGATTTAAATAAAAATAAATATGGTTCGCATGGTTTATAATTAAGAACTTGTTTATGTCCCATTATACACAGGAAGTGCTTATTATGGGTTGTTTTATTTTTACATATTTTATTCTCCTAATTTATTTAATGGTTGTTTTGTTTGATTTATTCGTTTTAAGGCAATAATTGCAATATCGATGAAGAAAAAAGATTATTGAAGAATTTCTTGTATTTTTAGGCAAAGACGCGTTTATTCAGTGCTGGATTTACCATTAGGCTGAGTGGGCTGGAGCCTAGGGCGGCAGATTTTAGGGGGCGGCAAATTTGTCCCAAAATTTTTTAAATTTTACAGAAATAAATGGTACAATCTTTATTCATGATCGACGGGTAGTATTTTTTAAATAAACTTTATTGTTGGCCGTGTCTGTTAATGGGGATAAAAAAAGGTAGTTGGAACTTTACTGGCTTTGCAGAAAGAAATTTCATTTTCAATAAAATAAGTAGGTAATCATAAATTTTTAAAATATTTACTAAAAATTCTTGACCAAATTTGGGCGTGGTCTTAAAAATTTTTCGCCTGCGGCGCATTTCGCCTGCAACAGGCTTTTTCTTTCCCGAACACTTCACCTATTTCACAACTCACGAGCCGTCACTGGTATAGGGGCGGCAAAAATTGAATAGCCTACTAGCGGCAAATTTGTAAATCCGCCACTGCGTTTATTGAGATTAAGAAAATTAAATTTGATAATAATATTAAAAAAAAGGCACGAGGCTTTGTTGGTAGTGGTAAAATACAAATAATAGATGATGAAATAATATATACTTACTATTCAAAATTATTTTAGCCTCAGCTGCTTCATGTTAACAACGATCGCCACTGGTGTTTACGCAAGTCATAGTTATTGAAAATTATCAATTCTTTTAGATACAAATTTAAAATTTATACCTTTTGGTAACTATGTATGCTGAATAGAACTATGGTCTTAAAAATGTCGATATTTAGGAAAAGTGGCCAGAAATAGGGGATAGTGAGGTAAAAATAGACAACCTTTTTTACGCTATCATTTATACTTTTTTATGTCAAAGTAGAAAAACCTGAGATATTTTACAAACAAAGCTACTATTGGTAAGACATGATTGGATGCACCGTTTTTTAGATAAATTTATTTACTAAACCGAAAATATAGGCACTTTAATCAGCAGATTTTCACATGTCCCCTCCTCTCTCATTTTAAGTCCTACACTAAAACGTTTTAAACCAAAAAGATGTAAAATTTCAGTAACATTACCATGGTAGCATGTATTTGCCATAACAATTGCCACCCTCTCACTCTAGCGGTAGAGTTAGAATCTTAAAAATTATTTCCAGCAATTTCTCTTTCTCACTTTCCTCAAGATAATCTTTTCCCAAAGCTCTACGATAATTAGTTTCTGATATATGGTATCTTGTCAGCCTTAAATAGGTACTTTGCATACCAAAAATAATTACTATACAATACAAGGTTTGCAATCAGTTCGAGTTTGCAAAGTTAGAATTCATGAATCAAAAACAACTTTCTATTTTAGTTGGTAAATACGAAAAACTGGAAAAACCACATAAAAAGCAAACAAAAATTATTTAACTAATCGATACTCCTTTTATGATATATATTTATAAAACAAGACAAGGCAGGAACCCATGCAGGATTTGCACCTGAATCGCCATCCGAAGTCGTTGTACCTGTAATCTATTGTTTTATATCCGAGACAGGTTCTGCATTACATTAGTGTGACTCATTGTCTTTGGCGTAAAGAATACCCAAATAGGTACTAAATAAAAATGGTTGAACAGTTAAAAATAAAACGTTGATTGAATCGACTTTGCTTATTACGAACACACATCAAATTCTTTAGAATCTTACTGGATTTGTCGAAAGTAACATGACAAAGAGTTTTAGCAATTATTTCTGAAACAACTTCTTGTTTACTTGGTAATTGAAGAGAACAAGGACGGAGTCATATGAATTAAATGCAGAAATTGCAACTAGATTTGCAACTTAAAATTAATTTCTATTGGTAGGCAGTGGCGGATTCATGATTCCTTTCTGCAGAGAAGTGGGGGCGGGGGGGGGGGGGGGTGGGGGTGGGCAAGCATATATCTTCTTAACATAGCATAAAACAAAGTCGCTGTCGCGTCTGTCCCCAGCTATATGTGCCCTAATCTTTAAAACTACGCAACGGATTTTGAAGCGGTTTTTTTTAAATAGATAGAGTGATTCAAGAGGAAGGTTTTTATGCATAATACATGCATAATATTGTAAAAAACACTGATCAATTTAGAGGTTTGTTCGGGTTTGTATTTATAAATCTTGACGTGATGGTGAACTCGCATTATTATTATCTCAGAGGCGTATAATGCCTGGCCGGGTACACGCTAGTTTTACATAAATACCCCTTTTGGCCTATTAATGGAATGTAAGAAAGCTACAGATAGGGAAAAGAGAAGGACGCGATACTTACTTTAAAAAATATTTATTCGGTAGGTGGTTTTCATTTGCAGCGCAAATTTGAAAATCAGTATTTACTGCTTTATGAACTACAAAACAATTATAGGTTGTTTTAATCTCATTTCTATGCCAAATTTTATTTTAATCGGCGGTTTCTTTGTTGGTATGTTAGGCCTCATTTTTCTTTTACTATAATAGGTCATGAAAAAAGCACTTAAAGGACATTAATCACGGGCCCTGCCCGTTGTTTACAAAACTTTGGGGTTAGAGATTGTTTCGATTCAAGCAGCAAATATATGTATACAAGCAAACGAATACTCAGACAAAATTAATCATTTTCCTGCTGTAATCTGTGTGTCGTTCAAGATAATTTAAGTTAATACCGTTTATTGTTTGTACGTTATTAATCAAGATTATCTTAATTCACCCATCTCTTTCTTTCCTGCCTTTCAATAATATCTATGTCATACTTGAAAAAACATTAATAGGTGGAAAGAAAATCATGGAGAAAATTATTAAGATTGTCGACAGTGGAAAGAGGTTTTATTGCAACCATTATTAATTATTTTTCAATTAAAAACTATTAATTGCATTATGTTACATGACCTGTTACAAATCACATCAACAACATCTCACCAGTTTACATCTACACTTAAGGGTCATATGAGCTCTTCGATCGTTCTTTGGATCCTAGTCTCAGTGATAAGCCGTGATACAGAGAAACCTACTTGGGAATGGATCTGGCTGAAGGAACGATCAAACCTTAGATTTCAAACTTTGGTGCTCGGCTTTTAAGCGTTCTAGCTTTAAATGATTGCCTGGTGGCGACACCTGCAACTAAATGGTCAGTTCTCTGGTCATTGTGGGTGTTTCCATTTCCATCTTTAACTGATTTCTGTTAGATTGGAAGCAGGTTTTACATTTGACTGCCGCGAGATGTAACTTTGGGTTAAATCATGGTTTTGGACTTCCATTGTCTTTATTTGTTTTAAATCACAACGTTTCAACTGTTAAGTATCTCCAGTCGTCTTCAGGTGAATACTAAATAAGTAAAGTAACTACAAGACTATTTATACTAGCTAGGTGCACCGTAGCATAACTGAGGTGGGTGCAGTCATGCGTTCAGTTGGCACGCGATCTTATCCTAAGATTGAAGTTGGTGTTAAGCTATTGAGGTGATCTAGAAAATCTCTTAGTTCGTTAAGATTAGTTGACACAACATTGGAAAATCGTAAGAATCGACCCAACGCACAAGAAGCAGACAGAGAGGCACAACCAACACTCAATATTCCGTATGTCAAGGGAGTATCTGAGAAAATAAGAAGACTAGGACAACGATATAACATCAACACCGTATTCAACTCGAGGCACACCCTAAGAAGCCACCTGACGAAGACAAAGCCTATAAGTCAAAAAGATAGGAAAAACTGCGTCTACCAAACCCCCTGCGAGTGCGGCCAATCTTATATAGGTGAGACATTACGACCACTCGAGACAAGGATTAAAGAACACAAAAACAATACGTTAAAAGGAGGGACCGAAAAGTCAGGTGCAGCTGACCATGCCTGGAAACATGGTTACCATATCATGTGGTCAGAAGCTGAAATCCTACATAAGGAACCACACTGGAGGAAAATGAAGTTTAAGGAAGCTGCTGCTATTTACCAGAATCCAGGCTGCTTTAGTAAACCATCATTAGACATAAGAAATATCTGGAAACCTTTGTTAGATAGATTATGTAATCTTAGGATAAGATCGCGTGCCAACTGAACGCATGACTGCACCCACCTCAGTTATGCTACGGTGCACCTAGCTAGTATAAATAGTCTTGTAGTTACTTTACTTATTTAGTATTCACCTGAAGACGACTGGAGATACTTACCAGTTGAAACGTTGTGATTTAAAACAAATAAAGACAATGGAAGTCCAAAACCCTTTCTTTATTCAGTAGTTACATTATGGGGCACACTTGCCTCTTAGTTAAAAATAACAAAGACAATATCTGATAAGCCGTAATTACAGCACATTATATCCGATGAGATCAATACCAAAATTATAAATAGTTTGCAATTTAGGGGAACCGCCATTATTTGAATTTGGCCTTACCTATAATCGATTTTTACTTTGCTTTATCTTTAACATTGGAAAATACAAATTTATTTCCAACCCAATAATATTATCAACTTGACCAATAAAAAAATGTGTGGTTTTTTTTTGTTGCAAACCTAACAAAAACGAATGGTTGATGAGCACATTGGCAAACTCCAAAAAATTAAACTATTTAAAGCAGTGGCCACTGTATCCTAACTCTAACTGGCCACTATGTACGAATATAACCTTAAACAAAAAATCTTCCTTAAAATAAATGTAAATGAACATCATTTTTTCTTTATGGGAGGATTCTTTATAGAATATGGGGGTGCACGTACTCCTGGGCTCCTATGGAGGAACCGCCGCGTATAGCCTTTATTTGGTTTAATTAAAAAATAAACAGCAAAAACGCATTCCCTAATTTGTTAGAAAATTATTTAGATCAAAAACAAAGTTAAGTAGTTTGGAATTGGCCATATCCAAACAAGAATTTTAGTTCGTTAAAATATTCTGACATGGAGAGATGACCGTTTCTAAGAAAGATAATTTGAAAGAATTTTCGGTCTATATAATTAAAGATCGTTTAGAAATTTGTTATATTGTTTTTTGAATTTTTGTAAATTTTAAAAATGTCTAAACGAATAACAATAAATTTTTATTTGAAACAGTTTTTCTACCAAATTTATAAAAATATAAATCATGTTTGTTGGGTTAGGAAAATGATAATTGATGACTCTATTTTAAATATTAAATAAATACTTTAAGTGGACTCCGTAACACCTTGAAAACGGGATATAAAAGATTTTAGAAAATTAACAAAGAATATTGGAAAGTCCATGTTTTTCTATACCTATATCTATATACAGGGTTCCCCATTTAAAACGAAACAGGCTAAATATCTGGTTCCACGTTAATTTAAAAAAAAACGCTCGGACCCGTCGATTTTTATTTCGAGGGGGACATCTTTTGCGTATATTGTCAATCTTGTTACTTCAAGCCCCTAGGAGGGAGGGGGGGGGGGTAAGATCTAAATCTTAAATAGATACCCCTATTTTATATAATTTTTTTGGATTCTGCATAAAATTCTGAACATTTTTTAATAAAAGCATTATTAGTCTATACTAAACAGTTTCCGAGATATTGACTCTTGAAAAATGAGATTTTTGAACTTTGACAGCGTCTAGCTTTCTAACTGTACGTCTTAGAGTAAAACGGCTTACATGTCCCTATCTTCGATTTATATTATCTTTCCAATAGTGTCAACTTGCGGTTAAACCGGAAGTACTATATTTCTTACAACCGGTTTAACCGGAAGTTGACACTATTGGAAAGATAATAAAAATCAAAGATAGGGACATATGTTTGACATATGACACGTTTTACTCTAAAGACGTACAGTTAGAAAGCTAGACGCTGTCAAAGTTCAAAAATCTCATTTTTTAAAAGTCAATATCTCGGAAACGGTTCAGTATAGACTAATAATGATGCTTTTATTAAAAAATGTTCAGAATTTTATGCGGAATCCAAAAAAATTTATATAAAATAGGGATATCCATTTAAGATTTAGATCTTACCCCCCCCCCCCCCCCCCTCCCTCCTAGGGGCTTGAAGTAACAAGATTGACAATATACGCAAAAGATGTCCTCCCTCGAAATAAAAATCGACTGGTCCGAGCGTTTTTTTTTTAAATTAACTTGGAACCAGATATTTAGACTGTTTCGTTTTAAATGGGGAACCCTGTATAAATATATGTTTTTAAATCATTTCAACAATTTTGTTTTTATTATTATTTTTTTTCGCTCGCATATATTTATTTCTCCTTAATGGTACTTAGTTAACTAACAAACTAAACGGACTGAGTAGAGGACTAGGAAAGTAAAAATGAAGAAGAATTGCATGTTAAATTTGCTTTTGGTTTTGAACATATTTAGAAAAAACCATCTTCACCTCAGAGTACCCCCTTTAGGGGGCTATAGCTTCGTTGTAAGTGGAAATAAGACACACAATATGTTATATGAAGTTCTTATTTTATTTTAAACCAATCTACTCAATCCCAAATTATTGGCCATACCTTCTAGGACACCCTGTATATTATTATTAAAAAGTATTTTCAGTGTTTAAAAACAACTAATTAACAAACCCTTGTTTCTCGTATACTTATACATAATATATTAACAAACCAGAAAATTTGGTAGAACTGGCAACCGTTCACAATTTATGCACGTTGTCAGGGGTGATAAGCGCCAGTTAAAGCGGCTGGTATAAGCTGAAGCGGTCTCCAACCCGTTCAACGATCGATTCTGTCAGACAGAGATAGGCCAGTGACCGCCGATGGCGTGGAAGAAACGAAGATAAAATATACGTGATTTGGAACTTATGGACGGGCCGCGGAATGGTCCCAGAATGTAGTTCTGGTAAAAAAATGAAAGCATTTTCTGAGCAGTGTCGTGCCGTGTCAGGTTTATTTTTCTGGTTTTAGTTTTGTGTATAGAATCTTTGAGTTACCTTATATTTATTATTTTAATATAATATTATTATATATACTGTGGGTTTATAAAGTGTAGTATGTACAAACACCTAATGTTAAACAAACTTATAAGTGTAGTTACCTTATATTTATTATTTTAATATAATATTATTATATATACAGTGGGTTTATAAAGTGTAGTATGTACAAACACCTAATGTTAAACAAACTTATAAGTGTGTATACGCATTTTAATTATTTGTTTGGGACGCCTATGGTTAGGAGTTTCATACTGTTTTAGGTCATTAAATTGGCCTAAGAAACACTATAACACGATGTTTTCTAGTCTATCTAGATGTCATCTCTCCTAAGAATTCAAGAGAATATGTGTTTGTTTTAACAGGAAGGGTTCCGTAATTGCACAAAATACGAAAGTAAACAAAACTATGACCGGCTGACTAACATCTGCCTTGCTCCACCAGCTCCAGAATATGTCTGTCATTCTTCTTCGTATGCGAAAAGCATAAAAATAACAAACTACTCTGATCAACACAGCACTGCATTGCGCATGCGAATCGTCAACAGTTCGGCAAATCGAATTGACGATTGAAAATGGCGTCGTTAATCCAACCTTAATGAAGTACCATGTAAAATACCCGCCGGATCAGGATATTATTAGCGATGCAATGATACAAATAAATATTTAAGCAAATTAACTTTAAAAAATTCAATTCGAAATAATAATAGTAATGATGAATTTTATATTTCCGTTGTATTAAACATTAACTATCACCTTCCTGGCATTCATCTAACAAGATTGCGTCTTCTGAATTAACAACTAAGTTAGGAACCTGAATAATTAGATTACAAAATGTACACAAAAAAAGCTCCACGGTTGTCAAGAGCTGTAATTTGTACATTATTAACTACTACTAGTAATTTCATAAAAATGATCAAGTTTTGCTTGGCTGCAGGCTTATTTTTGATAACTGTATTACACACGGCGATGACTGATGAGATGATTATGGGTAAATACGTTATAGTTCTTGTTTACTTGTTACATAAATATGCAGAGTTAAAAAAAAAATTATGCTCTAGGTAGAATATTATAACCAATGATCTGCTACCTATAGATGCCGCACGCCATTCATAAACGCTATTTAAATCTGCTGCCAAAATCGTTTGTAGGAGAGAGGAGGTGAAGTACTTCCCCCCGGCCGGGAGTGGGGATTACGTTGCCGCCATTAGAATTTTACCTCGTTACTATGCGCTATCATATGGTCACAGCGGCGTCTCGTGTCAGGGTTTACAATAAAATATAATTATCCAATCTGAAATCAAATATTTTTTAACGTTTGTGAAAAAAAGGGTTTGTAGAACAGTAAAGTTTAATGTATGATAGGAAAAATGGTCCGCGGAGCAGTAAAATTTAATGTAAGTTAATAACTATTTATTGTAATAATTATAATAAGAGAAACTTTGGATAGCTATAATTATAACATTTGGTGAACTAAGCTGACCTAAAAATAATTACACTATGTATACTTAAAACACGGTTTTTACGGTTTTATTGAAATTTGAAAGAAAAGCAAAGTTCCTTTTACGTTAGGTACTTTTTAATAGCGAAAAAGCACAACAATAATTTTTTCTTCCCCCTAGCCGCGCTCAAGCAGGATGCCTCTTTTTATTTCCCATCATGCCTACGAACTATACGAAGTTGTTCGCAAAGTTCCTTTAACATAGCTAAGCAAAGATATTTACTTTGCTTAGCTGTTTAAAAGCAGCAAATGGAAAGTAAAGTCAAAATTTTGAATACTCTCGCAAGATGGAGGTAAAGTCAAGTGACACTCTTTGCTCTATAAAACTTTTATAAGTTGGCATGAATTCCAGGACTGGACTTGAAAATTTAACATGTGATACCTTCTAAAACAATTGATGCAATAGTCTCATCGGTTTTACCGCTTTAATATTGCCAAATAATAATAATAATTTATTTTGAAAGTTTTGTTCTATAAATATTATAATTTAAGGTAGGTAAAGTCGATTCAGCCAGTAAACCTGCAAGATGGCCGACCTGTCATATGACAAAAGTAATTGAAAATGCAAAAATCCATTTTATTTAGCTGGAATATGACTTTTGTCATATGACATGCCGGCCATCTTGCAGGTTTACTGGCTGAATCGACTTTACCTAATAATAAACATGAGTTTTTATATGGTTTAAAGATAAAGTGTCAAAATAGATTTAAAAACTATATTATATTACAATTACCTATTCAAACCTTGAAAATACTAAATTAACTGAAACGCAACTTAAATAGGATTCTGTCACTTATATTTACAACAGAATTTTTTTTGTTTTATTTCTTCATATTATACCCAGAGAACTCAGAGCCAACTAATATTCTGTGATTATACCTATCTATAGGTAAAATACAATACCTACAGTTCAACATAAACTAATTGAATTCAGTCAGATATTACATTTTTACTGTCGAGGAAATCCCCATATATGACTTACATAAGGTACGTAGACCCAAAAGTGGTTTTTATGAAATTTGATGGTTATGATACAGTTACATTTTTAAATTTGTATGTGGGCTAACATAAAGTTAAAAGCTTCAATTTAGCCAGGGATTTAATTTTTCTCTCAATGGAAACCCCAATTTAACAGTTTTTGACTTACGTAAGGTACGAAGACCCAAATACGGTTTTTATAGAATTTGTTGGTTATGATACAGTTACATTCCTAAACTTTTATGTGGGCTAACATAAAGTTAACAGCTTCAATTTAGCCAGGGATTAATTTTTCTGTCAGTGAAAACTCTACTTTAACAGTTTTTGACTTATTACGTATAAGGAACAAACCCGAACAAACCCAAAAGTGTTTTTTATGGAAATTGTTCTTTAAAATGCAATTTATTGATACGGTTATATTTCTAAACTTGTATGTCGGCTAACTTAATGTTAAACAATTTAGAAATAAAACCAGCATATAATAATAATCATAGGTACCTAGGTAGGTATATATCTTTATTCTCAAGTAACTATAGTTTATTACAGGAATTAACTTACATATCCAAGTCAAGTATTTTTAACAAATAATAAGTAGGTTCAAGAATTAACAACTTATTAAAACAAACATTATCTAGGTACTATAGATACCTACATAAATATCTAATTCAGAAAAGTTTTCTTTAAGAGTCCTGATTTGAGTACAACTAATAAATTTCATAAAGTCATAGTCTCACACGAATATTTATTTTCCAAACAGGTTAGGTACATGTTTCGCTCGTAAGTACCTGAGCATCAGAACAAAATAAGCCTAACATTGGTCTGATGATGCTCAGGTATGAGCGAAACATGTAGGTAACCTGTTTGGAAAATAAATATTCGTGTGAGACTCTGACTGTAAATTATTATTTTAATGTCCTATTCCATGAAACAAAATCATTCTTTTTCCAAAATACGATATTTGTTGCCACATGCTTTTGAATAATGGGCTAAAAATAATAATATAGTGGCCGGCTAAAATTTGGCCGCATATGGAAAACTTACACAAGTATTTTGTCTGGTACCTACAACATATTATGAAATCCCATGCAAAATTGAAGAGTTAAAGGCACGAACCCACGAACGTCCATAAATGACGTTTATGGTTAAAGGTGATCAAATAGTGGCTTCCTTGTTTATTTTAGACTAAGAGTGTATCTGAGTTGTTTAAAGAATTCAATAAGCCAAACCATTTGCAAAAGTTATACCTATACAGTCTATCCATAATGTTCCTTAAATAAATAATACGTTTAATAAAATAAAAATGTAAAGTTTTAATTATTTTTCCCCACCTACCCACGCCTATGAATAGTTAAACCTAACCTACAAATAACCCAACTTTTTATGTACTCACCTATGAAAAGTAACTGCAGAATTATTATTATTATATTTCGCAGTCTTGCACACTTCAAACCTGTGACCCTTATTAATTAGTCTTGAAAAAAATATCACAAAACACTAACAACACAGCAATTAATACACAAAACCGATAAACCGAAACAAATTTCAAACAACTTTCGAACGAAGAACGACCAAACTAAACCCTTAATTTCTCTGTGGACCACACGTCAAAGAAATTATGAATGAAAAAAGGCAGGCTCTCTTCTGACCAATAGGAACGCAACGTCTTCTGTGTTGCCAAACTGCATAATTTTTAAGGGAAATGTCTATGGGTTTTTAGACAAAGATTTAAATTTACCACATAACGTCATATTTTTTTCTCTTCTGGAAGGTAAAACCTGTAGATTTATGGCTTTAGAGATGAATAATATGTAAAATTATTAAATAAGTGTTGTTATTATTACTTTTAAAATATTGTTATAGCCGTAATTTATATATTGGTACTCTAAGAGTGTTAATACCTACTTTTAAGAGGTACCTTTGGCAAACAAAGTGGAGGGGCGCAATTTGCGACAAAAGTTACTTCAGAATGGTATACGATTTTGGCAATAGATTCGTTTGTTATTGCTTCATCTATAGCTAGCAGATCATTGATTATAACGACCTGTGTCGAATGTTCGAATTATTCCTAAAAATGTTATTTTTAGTGTTATTTTACGGTTATAAATTTTTTATTTATAATAGTGTTTAGCACCCCGGTAAAACTGTAAATGGGCGATCTTGCATCACAAGGACATCTTTATCTCAAGCCGCGGCCAACTGGCCACCAGAGTCAAATTGGCGCTGTCGTCGCTTGATGATTCTCCAGCTGGCCGAGGAACCGGTTCTGTCGCATATTTTTGAAGTATAGAAGAGAATTACAGTTATATTCTGACCTACTATAACGTTTCCCAAATTGAACCAAGTGGTAATTGGAACGAACCAGCCAGCCCGCCATGTCAAAGCTGTCAATTTTTCTTGTGCACGTTTTTTCTCAGGAAATTACCTAATTTAATTTTTTATTATCATTTTAATATTTAATACAATTCTATTAGTTTTTATTCCAGAAAACTTCGCCGATGTGTGTAATTTTTTAATTATTATTCCAGCCTACCATGCAGGTAATTATTTTTTATTGTTTATCAAATTGATTTTACACTTATACCTATTTTTTATATTGGAAATGTAACTTAAATAAATTAACATTAAATGTTTCACATATTTATTATTACTTAGTTTATAAGCCAATATGCTGTAAGGATCACCTGATATCTTATGGATGCTTAGTATGTGTCTCGTTGTAGCCTAGTGCTTGTGTTTTATACAGTATTTGTGATATATTATTATGAATTGAGACAATACCTGATGAGTGAGTACTGTGAGACGTAACCTAGTTAGTTTGTTCTAAACAGCTATTTTTTGTTATGGTTTTCCATGCAGTTTTTATTTATGAATAATAAACATAGAAAAATAGTATATTACGTACCGAGATGGAAAGTGTTTCATTACTGTCGAGAGAGTAAATAGTTTACCGAGACGCGAAGCGTCGAGGTAAACTATATCTCGGAGACAGTAATGAAACTTTTCACCGAGGTTTGTATACTATTTTATTTACAATCACATCCACTTCTTAAAATTTTTAACTAAAAATATTATTAAAAGAAAAATGTCATTTTGACGTAGTATTATAGAAAATATATATTAAAAAAATCAAATAAATTTACAAGTAGGCATATTTTCAAATTAGGCGACGGTTGTCAAGGAAACGTTTGTTTGAAATTAAAACAATAAACGTCAGTTCAAGTCTGATCGTTTGAATCAGGGTGGGAAGTTAGGGCGGGAAGTAGAGGTAGGTAATGTGATACTTCCCAACCTTCAATAAAGTCAGTAATGTCAACATTTCATGTATGGTTGTAAATAAAAGCATTTACGATAAAGTGTTTTCTTATTGATTTTCCAAATCTTCGTTAAAATAAAAGTGTGCTTTTATTCCATAAAACAAAAACTTTTGTGCGTCTTTTTATTGATTTATTTTAACTCAATAAAAACTAGTTCAAAAGTTCCAAAACCGCCGTTCAAATTTCCCGCCATTGCGCCACTGGTGGCCAGCAGGCACACTAACACACCTCTCTCTCTTCTTTCTCTCTCTATTGTGTTGGGATTTTTTAACATGCAGTTAACATTTCTAACCCTATAAATTTTCTTTGGTGTTTAGTATCATATTATAGGAAAAATTAAGTACTTTTTAATAAATAAAAAATCCAATATGGTGGTCATAAAAAAAAGAAAATTGATGATGGTTCCAGGAAACCAAAACGTTGTAAAATATTTTCAAGTAGGCATATTCTATGTAAAAATATTGAGAAATAACATAGTTACAATCGATCGAAAAAAATGCAACATTTTAGTTTATTCAAAATATCTCAAAAACCAAAAGAACCAGAATCGATCCGCAAGCACCAATAAACTACAAACATAATTGCCTAACACTTTTCCCATTTAAAGGTCTTTTTATGCTTTATAGTTTCCGAGATCGAATACTGTCAGCACCGATTTCAGGCATCCTGTATGCATAAACTTAGCGATGTAAATAATAAGCAAATTAATAGCTAGATTGGATTGGGATGGTCAATAGATATCGCCTGAAACCGTCGTAAAGGTAAACCGTTTACCAAATGGTTTTAGCCAATAGACCATTAAATAAATGTCTACTCCTTGAGATAATTTGCATCCTCTAATATCGGCGGCTTGTAGAATCTCGTTAATTCTATGTGCCACATAATACAATGTGACCAGTAAAGTCCGCATCATATGGGATTTTTTTTAATTAATAGCTTTATTCGAAATTTGACTTTGGCAACAAGTTCTGCTTCGATCGAGATGAAAATTGAGCAAAAAAATAGTAGTCACGTGATTCGCATTATCTGTCAAATTTTAATTTTTTCCAAAAAATAATTCAAAAGTGGGGTTATTTCTGAAAATATCGAAAAAAGTTATTAGAAAAAGTTTTTTAAATGCAGTTTCTAGCCCACTTGCAACATTTCAGCTGCATAAGATGATTTTGATTTTTTACCCACCCCTAAAATTTTTTTTTCCACTTAATGAACACTTTACTGATGACACTGCATTCTTTTTTGTCTTAATATTAAAGTGTATTACTTTCAGACACAAGCTACGTTTTCAAAAATACTTATTTTATGAAGTTACCTTATACACGGTCAAAAACAAATAAACTTTGCATCACATGCGACCAAATTTTAATTGCCCAACTTTGATTTTGTAGAAAAACACACATTTATTATGGTGCTACTTTAAAGAAAATGTATCTGAAATAAAGCATTGTCAAAACTAAGAAGTTTAATGTAGTTGAGTCTTATTTTGCAAAAGTAGTGCAATTTATAAATTATGGGCAAAAAATCAAAATTATCTTATGCACCTAAAATATTCCATGTGGACTAGAAACTGCATTTAAAAAAAAAACTTTTTCTAATAACTTTTTCCGATACTTTCAGAAATAACTACACTTTTGAATTATTTTTTGGAAAAAATTAAAATTTGACAGATAATGCCAATCATGTGACTACTATTTTTTGCTTAATTTTCATCTCGATCGAAGCAGAACTTGATGCCAAAGTCAAATTTCGAATAAAGTCAAAAATACATATTCACTATGAAATATTTGACGTCTCATTTACAGGGTATTTACTTTCTAGGACCAAAGTCAGAAAACTTCTAATTGAAAAATATCACTTTTATTAATTGGAACACCCTATATATTTTTCTGTCATCTTATAGCTCGTCATAAACTTTTCAACTTTCGTGAAGAACGTCCTATCCCTATCTCTAATAGTTTTTGAAATATTTTGATATTTCGAGATTAAATGTCGTCGTTATAGCATCTTTTGTCAACGGATCTCGCCCGTTGAATCAAACATTTCCATTAAATTTTGAAAACTTCGAGGGCTGGGGTTCGCCGCTCGGGATATTTCATCCTGTATAGTTGTTCACCAAAAAGACACTTTTTATGCGCCTCGCCCAAAACATAAATCATATCGATTAATTCATTTTTGAAAAATTCAATTTGAGAACCAACTTATAAAATGACTGGACAATAAACTTTGCAGTAAAAAGGCTTCATTTTTACATCGATCTGATTCTTAATGTGATCCACTGCTATTATTTTCATTTATTTTCCATGGTTACTGTGATCCATTGATAAAAGGTGCTATAACTAGGACATTAAATCTCGAAATATCAAAATATTTAAAAGAAAAAGTGATATTTTTCAACTAGAAGCTTTCTGAAAGCCCGATTCGCTTATGAAGTTATTTTGGAGAGTATTTGACGAGTAATACGATAAATCCCTCACAGGTGGTACAAAATGTACAACAGAAATTTAAAGATGGAGATGGTGAAAGGCATTTTCAACATCTTATAATATTTTTTTTTATTATGTTAAATATTTTATATTTTGAAAACAGTTAAAGAATTTGAAAATGTACAAAAGTAGCCTGTATATAACATAACCGACTTTTTCTATTTGATCTCTAAGCATTCATCTGCGATGTCATTAAAAGGTGGAAATTAAGAAATAAAAAAATATAGCTAGTGTTGGGTTTCCATTTTAAAAGCCGTGATTAAAAACATAATTTATAATAATTTAAGTAGCTACTTAAACAATGATTGCGCTTCAAATATCTATCTAAACGTAAACATCCCATAGTTAGTACTTACCTATAGGTATACTAGAGTTTAATTAAGAGTACCTACTTACCATTAGGGAAATCATAAAAACTATAATTTAATCGAGTCAGTTAAATTTCACTACTAAAATTACAACTGCTGGCTAAATAGCCCAATTTATTTATTTTTTCGATTAGTTTTTACTGTCAAATTAGAATTTTAACTATGTCGACCTAGATAGGGTATGTGCCGCTAAGGAAATAGAATTTCTGATTAAATAAAGACATTAAAACAAAACGGAAATGTTAATTTAAAATCGTTAGAATAAAGATGTATCTATACATGAAAAAAACTCGGGAGATAAAATAGTTGTATTTGTAGTTGCTTAATTCGAAAAAAATACATAATTTTAAAGAAAGTCAGTGGCGCGCAATTTTTTTGTCAAAAATATTAGTTAGACTGTCTTCCGGGACGCCACTGGACTTAGTAATTTGATCCTCTTGTTATTACAAATAGAATTGCCAAATCTCAACAAAATCAAATAAAAGAGTATTGAACATCCGATATTTTTTAAAGTTTGACACCCTGTATCGTAAAAACTATGCATTTTCGGAACAATGTTTATATGAACTTTTCTTCTTAAAATCACTTAAAGAAGCATCCCTTGGAGTTTGGTCACATACTTAAATAACACCATGTATAACAAGTGCATTGAAAATTATCGGTAATTTTAGGAAAATATAGGGGAAGGTTGCCCATATTGGACCAATTTCCAGATTTCTTATCATAGATCCTGCTAATAACGCAAAATCGATCTTGAAGTTATACCTTAGTATACTTTAGTATGTTGTACAACTGCAGGATTTTTTGCAGAATTTTATTTCAAAGTATCTATGATAAACCAGGCTATAAAAAAACCTCTGCAAGTGGTTCAATATAGGAAACCGGTTGCCTAAATTGCACCTGGGGGTTCCAAAATTGGACCACATGATTTAAACCGGAAGCTTAGGTGTTAAATAAATAAATAAAAAATAAAATTATTGGTATATATTATATTTCAAAAAAACATCAAATTTACAATCAAAATTTCGGTAGAAGACATCCTATTGCAAAAAAAAGTACCTATTAGTTTCCTATAGTGGACCAGTCATAGTTTCATTTTTTAACTCAAAGAAAAAATATTTTAGCAATATTGAAATGGTGTTAGTTCATGACATTACCTTATTTAAAGAGAAAAATTATTTTTGCACAATTTGGAAAAATTGCCTAAATTGGACCGGTTCAATTTTGGCAATCACCCAGTGGTCCAATTTAAGCAACTACCACGTGTTTTACAAAATCACCCAGGAAAGAATCAAGAAAAAACAAATATGGCATGATAATAGGAGAAATAGAAAGAGAAAAACTTACTTTAAAATTTCCATTAAAAAGATTTGGCTTAGAGTTTTATGGTTCTA
This sequence comes from Polydrusus pterygomalis, assembly GCA_963969555.1. NCBI lineage: Eukaryota > Metazoa > Arthropoda > Insecta > Coleoptera > Curculionidae > Polydrusus > Polydrusus pterygomalis. The sequence continues at coordinate 39,734,676 of OZ018381.1, read as the reverse complement.
AGTAGTGATGGGATGCGATAACTCGAGTGAAAAATAACCGATCACTCATTGCGGGGCTAAAATATATGTGCTTGATAATTTAAGTGATCAAAAAAATGATTTTTTTTTAAATTGCTCCTCATATAGAATTTGAGTGAACAATCGATTATCATTCGGTTTTTTAAATCACTCGAATTCTCAGTAATCGATTATTGAAATAACTCGATTTTTCCCATCACTAGTTCTAAGGTAAATTCTTAGGAAAATCCTAAAAATATTACATTAAAATTGTGTAAATTACGTTTTGCTCTCTACACGCCAAGCACTAACGGCCAACTAGTTGAGTTGGTTGCCGATCAAAGGTTCTGGGTGGAAGTATATTACAGTGTTGCCAGATGATATGGTACTTGTTTAGTTTCGGAGAAATGTACTGTGGTCCAATTTAGGTAGCGGTTCAATATAGACAACCTTCCCCTACTTGAATGTAATTTGAACCAGAAAAAGCATGAGTGCACGTAGTAAACAGGAAGATAGGTCCTTTTGGTGCAGTTGTATTTAATCATAAGCAGTTTTTACAAAAAATGGTAAAAATTTCGGATGAAAATACACCGGAGGGTTTACAGAAAATATTTTATCATATCGTTTCTTACGAACTGGCTTGACGAGGTGGAGAAGCTGTGAACTGTTTGGTGAATTTCTTCAAGGAAGATGGCTTAAACCGCGTTGAGTATAACCCGATATTTTTATAAACTACCCATGGTGGAGCTCGGAATTTAACCGATAGCAAATGGTTAGTACAAAATAAAGCAAATCCTGATATTTGCCCGCTTAGACTTTATAAAAAACTCATTTCTTAGAGGTGTCAAAACATTAAAACAACCCGATTTTTTTAAATCCCTAATCCTGACTGGAAAGTAAACGAAATATGGTTTAAAAATTCACCAATTAGCAGGAATGAAATTTCAAAATGGACAGGAAAATCGGCTGAAAGTCAGGTATAGCGCCAACGATTAAAAAAATTAAATTTACCAACCATTCACACCGGTCGACAGCTCAGCAATCAGCCAACTATGAAAAAGGGAAGTAGATGCGTCACAAGTTATGAAGATGAGTGGCCACTCAAATGGAAGTTCCATCAAGCCTTATCTTCAGCTAGACTCAATTTCACAATTTTTACTTACTAAAATGAGAGATACTGGAACTTCATTGAAAACAACACAAAACGATGGCAGTAATCTGGAGAATGTGTCTTCAGATTTTCAAAAAAAGTTTCTGTGACTATCATTCATAATAACTGCACATTTAACAACTTAAACAATTTAAAATTAAATTGTTCATATTATTAAACGATTGTCAATATTGTTTTTTTTTGTATAATAAAATAATATAAATATAGGATAACATACATGCCTGTTATTTTTTGTTAACATTAGGTATAAATGCAATGAATGTTTTGTTTGTGTATCATTATGACTGACAAAAAAATGTTATCGCGGTAATTTTTTGCAAAAATAGAATAACCATGGTAACACACAATAAAATTATGGTATTTAATTGTATGGAGTTTGACAGGTGAATGAAATTCCCATCACAAATAAATATTTATTTGAGATAGCAAAAGACTTTGAAGTTTCCAAAGTGGTAGCTAGCAAATAAATTTTATTTAACATAAATAATTAAAAACCAAACAAATATCAAAGTAAAATCAAATAAGCCTATTTATTTAATACAAACAATATTTGTGTAAGACAAATAAAAATTATTGGATCCCAATCAGTCAAACAAAACATTTATTTAACTTAAAACGAATATATTTTTTAGTGTAAATAACTGGACGGGAGGTAAATAAAGTACATAAACAAAACACTATTTTTGCTACCGCTATTGCGGCTACTAAAATTAGAAATATTTGACAGGGAATATGGCAAAATTGATGCAAAAGAATCAGGATTTTTTCCCCCAAATCTATGACAGTGAACGTTAACCTATTGAATTCTTCGTCCCACCGGATATAGCTATTAACATTTAATTCTACCATACGTACCCGACGAAAACAATAGAAACAATCCAAATGTATCCAATAGAATCACCAAAACACAGGTTTTAACATCCTATAACGAAAAAACCGCGACTCGATTCGCCGGTACGAGGTACGACTTGAGTGCGTTCGCGCGATGGTCTGGTACCCATGCCCATTATCCGTCGAGCCGGGGGCAACCCTCTTCCTTTCCTACCATGCACGTCAATCGACGAACACCGGCTACTTACAGATGGCTTTCAATGGGCGGGTGGAAGTCGGTTGGACCATTGAAGGGGTGAAGTTTGTACAGGGTGTTATAACGAAGTCGTGTGAAGTCGAATTGTCGAATCTTTACGCATGTTGAAAAATAGGGTTACCTACTTTAGGGGGTTCCACAAGTGTACAAGTATATTGTTAAATATTTTAAGTTTTTATTTGAAAACATAAATATCAACTTCATTCTCATGCCCCATGTATATGATAGGGATGTATTACTTTTAACAGTGGAAAATAATTTGCGCCTTGATTTTCTTTATTTAAATAGTAGTAGTAGTAGTAACATGTTTTATTTAGCAAAAAGCTACAATTAAATTTAATATTTTTTAATACATTTTTTTAACACATTTTTATAGATTTATTTTTAAATTTTAAAACGCAACCTTGTTTTAACAAAAACAGAGAAAAGTTAAACATTTTGTAAATTGTATAAAATATTACGTATCATTTTGTTTTTAATTAAATGTAATTTTAAAGTTTTTTTAAACAGTTTTAATGATTTTTGAGATTTAATATAATTTTCCATATATTCTAGCAAACCTTTATAAAAAATATATTTATAAGCTAATATTTTAGACACTCTATCCACATAAACATTTTGATTAGTTCTTGTTTTATAATAATTATGATGGTCATAATTAAAAGAACAACATTTTTTTAAACAATCAGGCAATAAATTATTTTTAATTTTATGTATAAAGATACATACTAAATAAAAAATTAAATTTCTGATGTCCAACCAATCTAAATTTTTCAACATAAAATTTATTTTTGTATATTTGTCACAATTTAAAATAATCCGCATTGCCTTATTTAGTAAAATTTGTAATTTATCAAATATTTCCTCACTAGCACAAAATAAAATGGAAGAACAATAAAGAAAATGTGGTAATATAATACAGTTTTTTTAGAAAACAATCTTAAATTAGAACTGATTCTTTTAAAATTACCTACTTTTCCGGCAATCTTTGATATGATACTTTCATAGTTATTTATGTTTCAAGGGTACCAAGTAGATGATTATGCCCTGAGGGCGACAGTCTTACAAAGCTGAGGGCCCGAGGTTTCGTAAGTCGCCCGAGGGTATATATCTATTAGTACCCGTGGTGCATACAACATTTTATGTCATACCAGTTCGTTTTGAATAATAAACATTTTTTTAAAATTTAATTTGATTTACCATTTTTTTATTTTTACCTGCGACATTACCTTGACATTATTAAAATGTTTAATGTGTCAAAGTCAAAAATCAAAAATAGAACAAGATGCACACTTAATGCAACACTATGGAGGACTTGAGGTAGGAGGCCGATCGCAATGCATTGGATTCGGTCCCAAATTAGCATCGGTAATTCAGCTTTACGAGTTGCCATAAGATGGCGCTCGTGTTCGAAGTGGGCTATCAAATAAATGGTTTCTTATGGACGCGATAACTATTTTTATTTAAATTAGTTCTTTAAGGAACAAATAAGGACTTTTATATGAATTTACACTTACTTTGTTATACTTATTAGTAAACTCGGCCTGTATAAAGTTCCAACGATGCTTGGTTTTTAAAATACAGGGTATTAAACATTCTAGCTACAGAGTTTTTTTTAAAGTGAGCTTACCTTTGGAGCTAGAAAGAGACTTATTTGGCTTCGTTTCCTCTTTGAAGAAGATCCTGTCTTACACCCCGACACAAAGCAAACTCTACTTTTATAAATTGTACCATTATTCATTATAAATATGGAAATTAATTACAATACAACGTTATTTGCCTTGTCTTGCCTTCAAACATTATTTGTTATTTCGAAAAATAAAATGTCAATTGTCAAAAGTAAAACCACAGAAAAATAAAGGGTTTAAGAAAAGTTAAAAACTATGGAGGATCTAGTTTTCCATATTAAAAACGAAAAAGAAGAAGACAACATCAGCCCACTTCGGACGCGAGAGCCATCTATCGGCCAATAGCGAACTAACCAAAAAACCGGGAGATAAATTGAAAATGCTGCCATTGTCGATCGGCCTCCTACCCTCTAGTTCTCCATATGCAACACTTAATGCCCGCGCGGGCCATAATGTGTACTTTATGCCCGCACGGGCATAAAGTAATCCATTATGTAGATGTTATCTAAGGTATAAAAACACAATAATGTAGGTACTGGTATGACATAAAATATTTTGTGTAAATTAAAAGAAACTCAAATTTATGAAATTTTCTTACCGAATCTCCCACGCAGCAGAATTAATTCCCGATAATTTCGTTCTCGGTTTCACTCATGTTTTTGTTGATAGAAAATTTCCCTCGTCTTCGACTCGGGATAATTTCCTATCAACAAAGCCATTCGTGACCTTAAAAAAAATTATCGGTATTAATTCTGCTGCTAAGGAGATTTTAAGTGAGTATTCAGAGCAATAATAATAGCTATAACTATTCCATGGTAGCATTAACTCCTATTTGCTATTGACTAAATTACCGTGATATTATCACTACACAACGGTCTAGCAATTTTCGTTGTCTTACAGTAGGAAAACGCGTTGCTGTCACATATAGTACTAAACAGTAGTATAAAGAGTATGTTAATTCTTATAGGTAATTGAAGGTTTTTTTCTCAGTTTCAATATTTCATTTCAAAGCCCCCAATAAAACTATGGATACAGAGAAATATGAAGAATGTTCCACAATATTTCTAAAAATATGCAAAGGGAATTAAAATAATTTAAAAGAATTTATTTCTTTAGAGCTTTAATTTTGTACCCACAAAAAAAATGGAAAAGTTTGGGTGTCTCCTTGTAACTGTGGTATTTGGACTTATTATACTAAGCTTTGTAACGGACAATGAGCTTGAGGCGGGCCTATGTTCTTCGAACACATTGAACACCGATAGGGACGCCACTGGCCATTAATTTCGCCTAAATTCCATAAAAGAACAGGTATAATCAAAACTGATTAAAGACTTTATTCGTAGTAATAAAAACTTTTTTTTACAAAAAAAAATGTTTGCTAGATTGAAGATAAAAGTTCCCTCCCTTCATTTACAAATAAAAAGTAAACCACCTTATTAAAACAATACGCGCTTCTCGCGGCATAATCCCTATTGGCACCTGTATTTTATGGAATTCAACCCTGAATTTATTTTATGAATTTTCACATTTATGAATAAAAGGCCTTTTATTTAATTTGCCGGCAAGAATCTGGAATTAAATTTTGTTATTTATGAATTGTGTTTGTGCAAATTCCCGAGATATTACGGAGGATCGGTACTACTGCAAGTCCGATAACATAAAATCGATTTTTGACATACGTCATATAACTAAAAATAAGATACCAAAAGAATGTATAAAAAAAAGTGTTTAGAATTAAATTCTAGGTATAATATTATGCAGAATTGAAAAACGCAATTTTATTTAAAATATTTTTTTATTAATTTTCAAATTTCCAGTGTTGTCTTTTTAGGTAGCTTAGCTAATCTAAAACTCATGTATTTGGAAAATAAAAAAATGTACACAGAAAAAAGCCTTCTATTCCTTATAAGAATTCACATACTCTTTATACAGTTGTTTGACACTATATGTGACAGTAACGCGTTTTCCTACTGTAAGACAATGAAATATGCTGGACCGTTGTGTAGTGTTAATATCACGGTAATTTAGTCTATAGGAAATAGAAGTTAATGCTACCCTAGAATGGTTTATAGTCATTATTGCTATGAATACTCACAATAATTATCAAGTTCTATTGGGGCTGTAATTTAGTATTATACAGGGTGTTTCAGAACATGTGGGCAATCTCTCGGATTCATATAGATTAGGTGAAAATAATATGATACCGGCCCTGAAAACTAGTTTTTTTATTGATAGCCTTTGAATCGCCCTGTATATTTTGATTAAAATTTAGTATAATCTACACTATAGAAAGCTTTAATAAATAGGTTAATAATAAAATGTACAGTTCATTCTGTGGGCCAGGGGCGGACTAGCTTGGGCATTAAAAATCTCACATCTTTGACAGGTGTCATGCAATCGGGATTTTTATATTATTTTTGGATAGCTTACGTATTTTAACGCAAAATAGATACTCTTCGTAGATTTCGATAAGTTGAACCGTTTTAGAGAAAAATCAACTTGACCGTTAACATACTTTAAAAAGGTTTAATCGTACCCGAATCTGATTCGTGTTTTTTCGTTATAATAGGGGTGTTATGGAGGGTGCAGCAGTCTTCAGTCATCATGCCCGGGAGTGTGTTAGAGTAGAGGGAGCCCACATTGAGCCTTGTTATAAATTTTTTAATTAAGTAAAAATCCGTTCATTTTCCTATTATTATAGGTATAATAATTATTAACGTTATTGTCTTTTTCTCGAAAACGGTTCAACTTATCGAAATCTGCGAAGAGTATATATTTTGCGTTAAAATACGTAAGCTATCCAAAAATAATATAAAAATCCCGATTGCATGACACCTGTCAAAGATGTAAGATTTTTATGCCCAAGCAAGTCCGTCCCTGGCCCACAGAATGAACTATACATTTTATTGTTAACCTATTTAATAAAGCTTTCCATAGTGTAGATTATACTAAATTTTAATCAAAATATACAGGGCGATTCAAAGGCTATCAATAAAAAACTAGTTTTCAGGGCCGGTCTTTAGGGGCATATATCTCCTCGAGGGGCGCTCTTAGGAAAAAATATTATATGAACTTATCATGTTATTTTCACCTAATCTATATGAATCTGAGAGATTGCCCACATGTTCTGAAACACCATGTATACTGTATTCGTTCCGACTGGCAGTAGTAATGAAGCTTGACATTAATCATAATAATATTTGCTTGCTACGGTTAATAAAGCATATACTTACCACTACAAATCAGTACTGTGGTTCTCAAAAATTTAAATAGCTTCTAGTGTGATATTGTTTTGGTCTTTTAACATTGAATATGATTATCTATTATGCAACATGGTTTACTGAGATAGTTAAATTCATCCATAGATTATAAAGTCCCATGGGTTATGCGAAATAAAAATCTTCTATTGCTTTATCTGACATGCAAAGTTTAAAAAAAACTTAAATACGAATTAAAAATAAATTAATTGAAACAGGTATTGGTACGATCAATAAAATTCAAACTCACACAGGACAGCTAAAAGACTTTGAACAGCGATGTGACATGCGCAATAAATACGTTAAAAATAATATTACGGCGCAAGGCGATTGCGGATCGCTACGAACCCCCACCAACGTCTTGTGGATTATAGGTTCCAACGGATACAATTCGTTTTGGGGACGCTGTTCTGCTTTCTTAATGGCAGAGAAAGCGCTTTACTGGGAACTAAATGCGTCGCATTGAGAAGATACAATTTATTTCTTTACAACATTGCTGTATTAAAAGTAGTTCATTATTCAACAAGACTGTGTACCAATAAAAACATTGTTCTAGAAAATCTGGAATTGATATAACACTAAAGCGGGTTTGATACACTAGCAATTTATTTAATATGGGTTAATAAAAAATAAGCTATCAATATAAACTATGTCTTAGCAAATCTGTTGTATTAGATAATTTTAATCAGTGTGGTGGACGAATTTAAAATTTTTATTTTAGAACAGAAATATCGTCAAAAAACTAAATTTTTATACACCGACGGCATGTTAGCAAACGATTCTTAACTAAACCACGATAAACTACTTCTTTCATCATTCTTTCATATCAGACCTGTAACGTCACCGGATATGCCATCGAAATGCATCGATATGGTGCAACCAACTTTTCCCACAGTTACGAGTTTTATATCCGTTTAATTCATAACTACCGTGCTCAGGAAATCAAGTCGTGTGAAATGCATCTATTAAAAGTATATTGCTCAACTGACTCCATCATTTGTAAACAATTAATTTTACATACTTCGTTTCCGATAAACGCTCTATGTTCTCGACCAACAGAATTAAAGAAAATACTTGAAAATATACGGATTTTGTCAGACTAAGGCTTATTGCACACTTACACGGCGGCCGTCCTAATGGCACCGTTAACGCGATTTACCGCGTTCGTGTTAACCTTGCACACATGCACGGTTTTCGTCAGTTTGATTCTATTTTGACTCGAATATGGATCATAGACGTGCTGTGGTGATTTTAAAGTCTTACAGGCGTATCAGAAAACGAAGAAAGGCACGAAACAGAATTTTGTGGGTTCATCCCATCAATATGGGAAGGAAACAATTCGGTGCATTCTTTGTACTATTTGGTCAGTTGAGGGAAGACGAAAAAAACTTTTTTAACTATTTTAAGATGCCCATATCCAGCTTTGATGACTTACACCAGTGGCGCAGCGAGGGGGGGGTTTAGGGGTTAAACCCCCCCCCCCCCCCCAGACGTCCAGACTAAGATGTTTTTTTACGGTTTAGACCAGGCTGAAGCCTTTAAAAATGGTAAAAGGTGAAAAAAAATAATAGTAGGATGAAACCCATTGGAAAAGGAAGAGAATATAACAAAAATGAAAGGAAAAATTATTTACGGGCGATCCGAGGTCGGGAAGTGGAAAGGCGTCAGTTTTTAAGGGTAGAAAACGATTTATCTCGATTTCCGGCAAAACTACAAGTCCTATGGAAAAACGTTAAATGGCAAAGTTGTAGGTAATAAAAAGATCTACAACTTTTGTAATTACACTTTTTTCACATAAACTCAAAATTTATGTGAAAAATTCAAATAACCAAGTTTTTGGTTTTTTATTTTTATCTTTTAAAAAATTTTTTTTACGAAATTTGGTGAAAACTTACCTTTTTATGTCCCAACACATTGTAATTTTTTTGATTTAAAATATTTATTTTTTCACCTTATTTTGATTTAATATCGAAAAAGCACCCTAATTTTCAATCGAAAATTCTCACGTCAAAATATCTGCTTTTTTAAAAAAGTCGGTGGGCTTTTTGTTCGTTGAAATCTCTACTATCTGATAGTGTAAAAAAAATATACATTACTATGGTAAATGTGATGAAATCTCCTTTAAATCCTACATTTAATTATATTTAGAAAAACTATTTTCGCATATTTTTTGCGATCTTTATGTTTTATGGATTTGTAATTTTTCTGTTTTTCAATGCAACATGGACGAACGTTTTTCGAGTAATTAAAGTATAAATTTTAATAAATAGCTCAAAATTGTACATAATAATTAAAAAAAAAAAAATTCGGATTCGAGTTTTTTTCGTTTCTTTGCATTTTTTGAGAACATTTACCATAGTAATGTATATTTTTTTTACACCATCAAAAAGCAGAGATTTCAACCAACAAAAAGCCCACCGACTTTTTTTTAAAAAAGCAGATATTTTGACGTGAGAATTTTCGATTGAAAATCAGGGTGCTTTTTCGATATTAAGTCAAAATAAGGTGAAAAAATAAATATTTTAAATCAAAAAAATTACAGTGTGTTTGGGACATAAAAAGGTAAATTTTCAACAAATTTATTTTTCTTGTAAAAGATAAAAATAAAAAAACCAAAAACTTGGTTATTTGAATTTTTCACATAAATTTTGAGGTTATGTGAAAAAAGTGTAAATACAAAAGTTGTAAATCTTTTTATTACCTACAACTTTGCCATTTAACGTTTTTAGGACTTGTAGTTTTGCCGGAAATCGAGATAAATCGTTTTCTACCCTTAAAAACTCACCCTCTTCCACTTCCCGACCTCGAATCGCCCGTACATTATTTTTTCTTTCATTTTTGTTATATTCTCTTCCTTTTCCAATGGGTTTCATCCTACTATTTTTTTTTGGTTTCAAAAATTATCGACCCTGGTTTAATTTTAGTTTTTAAAATTTTGAAATCCTGTTCTTTTTTTTGAAAACCCCCCCTAATACAAAATTCTGGCTGCGCCACTGACTTACACGAACGATTAAAAAATTCACTTCAACGTCAAAATACATATATGAGAGAGTGCATACAGTCTATGGAAATGTTGGCTGTTACAATCAAAATCAGGATTGACCTCCAAACATATTTCATTCCAGGCACTTCTTGTGCAGTTTCTGTCCTTATATATAGAACTTGTTTTGTCCCAAATACTCGGCCTTGCTTCCACCAAAGATATTATAAGCATATCCATAGCTATATCTACTGCCATTGCGAAAAATATAATTATGATAAAATATACCAAATAAAATAATGTTCCAGCCAATGAACAAAGAAACTGTCGTAAGCGTGGTACATGTGCAAGCATCAATTAAATCTTAAACTCTACTGGGCATCAGTGTTGCCACAAACATTTTTTTTTTCGAGTCAGATGATGTGAAGAAAACGAGCCAAATTCATACCGGAACGAGCTTTTTCAAACAAAAAATATTTTTCAGTGATTTTTGGAATTGGAAATATTATATTTTTAAGTACTCATATGATATGACTAGCTTGTATTTCAAGTAAATATTCAACAGAATTCATTGCTTTCGGTAAGTATTCAGAACGGATTCGGAAATAAACGCATGCGCAGACTCAAATCCTTACAGTGAACAGACCCAACACGCAAACCCAGAATGTTGTGTACACACATTTTCACACTGAATGCGCGACTTCAAAAAATCCTATCAGATTTCACTGATTTCAGTCACTTTGAATTGACAGATGCTTTTTTTGCATTATAAGTTAAATTGTAAAGTGGCCAACTACGCCATGAATGACGTAAATTCTTTTGTTCCTTGGTTTGACAGATTTCGACCAAGTGGAGCTTCCTATAATTGGGACGATTTCAAGTTAAAAAAAAAACAGCTTAAAAATGTTCGTCATGTGGCGCTAACGTACTAACGTCAGAACTATTTCAGAGGGAAATTCAAACCTGTAAATTGATTTTCCGTAAGTGTCAGGTTTATGAACCGTCTTGTTTGAAATTAGGAACAATCATTAACGAGTTCAAACAACATTTATTTTATTTGTTAGGTACACACAACAAAAACATAAATTATTGTAACAGTTACTGAAAACTGCGACATTCTGCGTTCACTCAGTTCAATTTCACTTCAGCAATACTCAAAATAGTCAAACTCAACAGATCGACCTCGAAATCAACAAAAAAATTAACCGAATTCTAATTAAGAGTCAATTTTAATAAAGAGGAGCCAACGAGTAGCTTTGAGTCCAAAAAAGCCAAATCTGGCTCGAACGAGCTACCTGTGGCAACGCTGCTGGGCATGTATCTCCGTCAACACGGTAACGGTCGCCGTGAATTATAGTGGGGGCTCACGGTGACATCGCGGCTCACGGTGACATCGCGGTGGAACGGAACCGTGTACACGGTGCCGGTGCGTGTGAAAGGTCACATATGCTGCCTAATCCCTTAAGCGTATAAACGGTGCCGTTAGGACGGTGGCCGTGCAACGGGCCTTACCAGTAAATTTGACTGCGACATTAATGACATTAACATAAACGAATTTTTCACAATCAGAGTGGTCCGATTAGTTTAATTCTTGATTTACGAATCATTCAGCTTTGCTTGTGAGTAAATTCTATTTTTCCAATGTCACTATTGTCTTAATCAAAGTTGCCTGGATAGTTAATTATTTTTAAAACCTTTTGTGCGACTCAAGATTACTCGTGTTTAAGAAATATTTCAATAACTAACTAATGTGGAAACTGAATTTTTTCCCCCGCCATGAAAACTGTCTGGTTAGCTAACTCTTGCTTCAAATCTTTCTGCCATCCAGCGTGTTTATGAGCACAACGCTTCCTTATACTAACAGTTTCGAACATTTATTTCAACTTTTTGTAAACTTTTAATCTCGTACTAATTTACTCTTCGATTTTCCAACCAGACTCTGATTGTGAAATAACTAACATTGGATGAAATGTTGTCACAATCACAGATGTCCGGTTAGCTAGGTATCGATTGATGAGCTAACCGGATAAGTTTTATTGTGACGTACATGGAATTGGACATTGGAAGAAATGTCTTGTCACAATTAAAGTTGGCAGGCCGCTACAGGCCGTTACTGGCCTGTTGTGATGTGGCGATGCATAAATAATTTGCATATATTTTCGCCTAGAGCTGGACTAGTAACTTTTGCGCTTTCAACCAGTTTCTGGAGCTGCCCTGGCCCAATAAAATGATTAAATGCTTTAATAAAGACTTTAACGTATAATATAAAGGACTGTCTCATTAAAATTGGTATAACTTATAAGATACCAAAAAAATTTATTGTTTAGAAATAAATTCCAGTTATCATATTATGCAGAATTGGAAAACGCAATTTTATTTGCAATATTTTTTATTAATTTTCAAATTTCCATTGTTTTCTTTTTAGGTAGCTTGGCTAATCTAAAACCCATGTATTTGGGAAATAAACAAATATGCACTGAGAGAAAAGCCTTTCCTTATAAGAATATTCATACTCTTTATACAACTGTTTAATACTATATGTGACAGCAACGCGCTTTCCTACTGTAAGACAACGAAAATTGCTAGACCATTGTGTAGTGATAATATCACGGTAATTTAGTCAATAGGAAATAGAAGTTAATGCTACCATAGAATGGTTTATAGCCATTATTGTTCTGAATACTCACAATAATTATCAAGTTCTATTGGGGGTGTATCCATTGATGAGCTATGCGGATAACTTTGTTTGTGACATTCATAGCATTGGAAGAAAGCGATGTATAAACAATTTGCATATACTTTTGCCTAGAGCTAGACTAGTAACTTTTACGCTTTCAACAAGTTTTTGGAGCTGCTCCTGGCCCAATAAAATGAATAAAGGTTTTAATAAAAACTGTGACGTATAATATAAAGAAGGACTGTCTCATTAAAATTGGTATAACTTCTAAAAAATTATATTTATCTTTGATAATTCTTCATTCCGAGTTAAGAGAAGGTACGTTTAATTAACCTTAATTAATCCTAAATATAGCTGCTGTCTCCAAAATTTGCCGTAGACCGGCTTCGTCGCATTTCTTTAGAAACACGGACAAACCCTTTTCTGTTTTGTTTTGCTAATGAATAAGATATTTTTGTATTTTTCGCCCTTTAAGCCCTGTTAAAATTATTCTCTCATGCCTTATCCATTGTCATCAAGTTTTAGGATCCTAATTTACCAATTGGACTGTGCAAATTACATTTCAACTTTTTGTAAACTTTTAATTTCGTACTAAATATTTACTTTTCGATTTTACAACCAGACTCTGATTGTGATATAAATGACATTGGATAAAATGTTTTGTCACAACCACAGATCTCCGGTTAGCTAGGTATCCATTGATGAGCGAACAGGATAACTTGATTGTAACATTCATGGCATTGGAAGAAATGTTTTGTCCAAATTAAATTTGTGTGGTTAGTTAATATTTGATAGGTTAAATTCTCTAAATTTTCATATACAGTGTGACCAGTAAAGTCCACACCATATGGGATTATTTTTTATTAATAGCTTAAAATAATTCAAAAGTGGGGTTAATTCTGAAAATTTTGAAAAAAGTTTTTTTATATGCATTTTCTTAATATTAAGGTGTATTACTTTCAAACACAAACTACGTTTTTTTATGAAGTTACCTTATCCAGGGTCAAAAACAAATAAACTTTGCATCACATGCAACCAAATTTTAATAGGCCAATTTTGATTTTGTACAAAAACACACATTTAATATGGCGCTACTTTAAAGAAAATGTATCTGAAATAAAGCATTGTCAAAACCAAGAAGTTTAATGTAGGTTGCGTTGAGTCTTATTTTGCAAAAGTGGTGCAATTTGTAAAATATGGGTAAAAATCAAAATTATCTTATTTAGCTAAAATTTTGCATGTGGGCTAGAAACTGTATTTAAAAAAACTTTTTCTTATAACTTTTTTCGATTCTTTCAGAAATCACCCCACTTTTGAATTATTTTTTGAAAAAAATTAAAATTTGACAGATAATGCGAATCACGTGACTACTTTTTTTTTGCTTAATTTTCATCACGATCGAAGCAGAGTTTGATGCCAAAGTCAAATTTCGAATAGTTATCAATAAAAAAAACCCATATGATGCGGACTTTATTGGTCATGCTGTATTTACCTACTTTTCTAAAATTAATAGTCAAACACAAGAAATAAAATTATTGTTGATGAAAAATTATGGACATAAGCCATTGTCAAGAATTGCACTTGCACGACTAGAATGTGCGCTGAGTGCGCTTGCATCCCATTTGCTTGTGAATTTTATGGTAACTTGGGATTCCGCATGCAACGAGGAAAAATAACTTTTTGTGTTTTAATATTATTTTATTTTGTGTTCTGTGGTTAGCATGACGGGCATTAAATTTTCACCAGGCGTCGCGACAGGTGTTTTAATATTCCACAAATTTCATTGTTACCAGCTGCCTGCCCTCTTGAATTTTAATGATGGGTTTTCGACCGTAAAAAAAATGTTGAAAAAACAACTCACCTTTAAAATGTTTAAAAACTATTTTTTGTAATATTTGAATAATTTAATTTAACTTTATACCTTTTAATCTCAAAAAAATATGGACAGTGATTTATCGGACCAGTGCCTAAAGTGACAAAAGTGTCTTTTTTTACTCATGAGATTTGCGCACTACACTGAGAAAAAAGCCTTCTATTCCTAAAATTCACATACTCTTTCTACAACTGTGTAATACTATATGTGACAGCAGGCCCGGTTCCAGCGCCCGGGCGCTAAATAAGACTCTTGCCCGGGGGCGCCAGGAGGTCTAGAACCGGGCCTGGTGACAGCAACGCGCTTTCCTACTCTAAGACAACAAAAATTGCTAGACCGTTGTGTAGTGATAATATCACGGTAATTTAGCCAATAGGAAATAGGAGTTAATGCTAGCATAAAATGGTTTATAGGCATTATTGCTCTGAATATTCATAGTAATTATCAAGTTCTATTTGGGATGTAATCTGGTTATATATACTGTAATTGTTCCGACTGGCAGTTGTAATGAAACTTGACATTAATCATAATAATATTTGCTTGCTACGGTTAATAGAGCATATACATGCCACTAAAAATCAGTACTGTAGCTAGCTTCTAGTGTGATATTGTTCTTGTCATTTAACATTGCTTATAAATGATTATCTATTATGCAACATGGTTTACTGGGATGGTAGAATTCGTCCATAGCTTATGAAGTCCAATACTAATGATTGGTTGTGCAAAATAAGAATCTTCTATTGCTTTGTTTGACATGCATAGTTTAAAAAAACTTAAATACAAAGTAAAAATAAATTAATTGAAACAGGTATTGGTACGATCAATAAAATTCAAATTCAGACAGGACAGCTAGAAGACTTCGAACAAGGATGGGACCTGCGCAACAAATACGTTAAAACTAATACTACAGCGCGCGGCGACTACCGATCGCTACGAACCTTTACCAACGTCTTGGTGGGTTATAGGTTCTAACGGATACAATTAGTTTTTGGGGACGCTGTTCTGCTTTGTTAATTGTAGAGAAAGCGCTTTACTGGAAACAAAATGCGTCGCATTGAGAAGATACAATTTATTTCTTAACAAAATTGATGTATTAAAAGTGGTTCAGTATTCAACAAGACTGTGCTGCTAATGGAACTGATTACTACCAATAAAAACACTGTTCTAGCACATCTGGAATTGATATAACACTAAAGCGGGTTTAATACACTAGCAATTTATTTAATAAGGATTAATACAAAATAAGCTATCAATACAAACCTTGTCTTGGCCAACCTGTTGTATTAGATCATTTGCCTCAGTGTAGTGTTAAAATTTTCTTTTCATAAAAAATACCTACTTTACACACTTGTTGCATAATAGTATATTATTTAACGAGTGTATAATGTAGGATTCTTAAAACACGAGCCTTCGGCTTGTGTTTTAAAATCTCGTGTAATATAGCCATTATACGCGAGTCAAATAGGTACTATACTTTATCTACGACTATTCAGTATTTAATAAATTAGAAAATGCATTTAAAGCAACACATTTTATTACAGTAGGATATTTTTACATAACAAGGTAATATTATTAATGGTATTTCTTAACTAAAAAATACAATTCAACAATGTTATCAATAATTAAACAAAATACAATTACTTATTTCTAATTTTTTATTAAATTGATTGTAACATTAGAGCAATTATGAAAATGAATGGGAGCAGGAATATTATTATTTATCCAATCTCAGTTTGAGGACATTCCAATCATTCCATACGGCGGTAAACAGTCTCAAAGAGACCGACCGCACAACCAGGGTTGTCAGATCTTTCTTCTTCAAAAGTTTTTTTATTAAAGATTCTTTTATATCAGTATTCAATTGTTAGTCAGTAACTTTCTTTGAAGGCTAGTTTGCAAATATACTTTAAACCGAGGAGTTTTGAGTGTGACAGAAAAAAATAACAAGCCATTCATTGTTATAATAATACATTCTTTAGTCCTTAAGAAACAATATAACTGAAATCAAGACAAAAAGTGTTTTCAGTGTTTAAAAACAACTAATTAACAAACCCTTGTTTCTCGTATATAGGTACTTACATTGTGCTTACAAATCCGAAAATTTTGAAGAATTGGCAACAGCATGTAATTTGTTGCGGTTGGAAGCGCCAGGATATAAGCTGAACCGGTACCCGGCCCGTCTAACGATCGATTCTGGCAGACAGAGATAGGCCAGTGACCGCCGATGGTGTGGAAGAGACGGAGATAAAATATACGTGGTTATGCCTTGATGAACGGGCCGGAGTCTGGTTGACGAGAATGAAGTTCTGCTAAAAAAATTAAAGCATTTTCTGGGCAGTGTCGTGCCGTGTCAGGTTTATTTTTCTGATTTTAGTTTTGTATATAGAATTTTTGAGTTACCTTATATTTATTATTTTAATATAATATTATTATATATACAGTGGGTTTATAAAGTGTAGTATGTACAAACACCTAATCTAAAACAAACTTATAAGTGTGTATACGCATATTAATTATTTGTGTGGAACGCCTATGGTTAGGAAATTCCCACAGTTTAATGTCATTAAATTGACCTAAGAAACACTATACTTATATTCATATAATTTTTATTAGTAGTGGAAAAAGTTTCGGAGCTAACATTATTTACGGTGGTAGATGTAGGTGGGCATAAATTTGAGTTTATTTATTTTAAAATTTTATTAGCAGCGTCTATTTTAGTTTTTTTTGAATCAGCAATATAACCTTTGTTGGGACCGTGGATTATGAAATCTCATAATCCACGGTTGTAGATTATGAGTAACTATGGTAATATGAACCACATTATATATGTACTAATAAACACATTATGCTTCTATTATTAAATAGTCGTAGATAAACCTTTTAATGATACTTAAAGATGATCCACCAGAAACGCCAGCTTAGAATACCAAACGAAGTTTACGCTCTTCCAATGCAGTTTTTCAAGGTACCATAAACAGAAGGGCAAAGATTTACGTTGTCATCCTACCTTATCTTGCCGATATTCTCGTCGACCCATGGCGGACCAACCTCGAACATCTGCCACCCAGATCAACAATGGGTTTCCGGTTTCAGAGAATCACAGATGTGTCGTTGGCGCGTGCCACAGAAAAATGGCGGGGGGGATCTTTGTCGGTAGGTACATTATATAAGTTTAGTTGTGTACACATGTTAACCCACTGTACAAACAATAAAATATTCAATAAGGTAGTTTATTGTCTTTTATGATGTCATATAGATAAGCTATCATTTCTTATACAGCGTTAGGATAAAGAAGCATTTTTTTAGAAAAAATATACAGTGTGACCAGTAAAGTCCGCATCATATGGGATTTTTTTATTAATAACTTTATTCAAAATTTGACTTTGGCATCAAGTTCTGCTTCGATCGAGATGAAAATTAAGCAAAAAAAATAAGTAGTAGTCACGTGATTCGCATTATCTGTCAAATTTTAATTTTTTCCAAAAATAATTCAAAAGTGGGGTTATTTTTTAAAATATCGAAAAAACTTATTAGAAAAGCTTTTTTTTAAATGCATAAGATAATTTTGATTTTTACCCACCACTAAAATTTATTTTTCGCATTTTATACAGTAATGCACTAGATTAATGACCTCAAAATCGTACAGTAATGGGTCACTTTACAGCATAGCAACCATTACAGCATAAACGTCAATGTCATTCAAAACACAATTTTACATATTATATGCTTTCTCGTATCTTTCCTTGGATTTTACTGGAAGCAGACTTGAAGAACCTTCGCGGGTCGCATTCAGGATATCTTCCAAGTCGTTTTCATTAGCCATTTCCATAATTCTTGTGAAATTTACTCTTCAAATGTGATTTTATTTGGATGCTGTCAATAGTCGTCAAACACAAAAAAACATCTTGTTTATATTGGTAAGTTACCGAGAAGTCATACTACTAAGTTTTTGTAGATTTTCTTCAGTAACTATTCTTTTTAGATTTTAATTTGAAATGCACGCACCTCGTCAGAAAAGTGATTTTACTTGACTCGTATGGAAATTAAATCCTCGCTTCGCTCGGATTCAAACTAACCATACTCGTCAAGTAAAGTTCCACTTTTCTAAACTTGATACGTAATGTACTATTTCCACTTAATGAACACGTAACTGATGACACTGTGTTCTTTTTTGTCTTAATATTAAGGTGTATTATATTACTTTCAGACACACACTACGTTTTCAAAAATACTTATTTTAGGAACTTACCTTATACAGGGTCAAAAACAAATAGGGTTGTGGATTAGACCGGCCAATTTGTTTTTGGTCAATTGACTAAAATAAATTAAAATTTAAAAATGCAGTGGATGAACCTAACTATACGTGCCAAATTTCTTAAATTGTATTTTGAAAAAAATTAATTTTTTATAACAAGTTTTGCTTGTGCTGAAAAGTCTATTGCCATACCTAAATTTTATACAGGGTGGTCAAATGGATGATATAGTTAGGTCCATCCAGGTACACATTCTATGAGTGTATATATCTCAATAGTTTATTTTTATATAACCATGAAAACATAAAAACATGAACACTTAAAATAAAATATCAGACTCGGGTAATTAGGTAGCTGAATTATTACGAGCAGTGAAGTATGTAGCCAATGGTAAATTTTCATCTTTGGAGTCAGATTCTAGCTGCTCGGCTTCGGAAGACGAAGAGACATCAGCTTCGGAAGATGAAGATAAATTTAAGTCGGGTATTCTTCCACATTTGTTAATTATATTTAAATTGTATTTAACATACACCAGTTTTCCGGATCGTGTTTTCTTAAATAACGGCGCTATAACGGTAGGTGCACTAAACATTATCCTGGGTGGTAGGAGGTAATCTGGACAGATCACAAATGCATAAATAATAAAATAAAATTGATATATTTTGACCGAATTTGACCGGTCAAATACGTCATGGTCAATTGACCGGTTGACCATGCCCAACTCTAAAAACAAATAAACTTTGCATCGCATGCGACCAAATTTTAATAGACCAATTTTGATTTTGTAGAAAAACACACATTTAATATGGCGCTACTTTAAAGAAAAGGTATCTGAAATAAAGCATTGTCAAAACTAAGAAGTTTTATGTAGGTTGCGTTGAGTCTTATTACTCTTATTTGCAAAAGTGGTGCAATTTACAAAATATGGGGAAAAAATCAAAATTATTTTATGCATATGAAATTTTGCATGTGGGCTAGAAACTGCATTTAAAAAAACTTTTTCTAATAACTTTTTTCGATACTTTCAAAAACTACTATTGAAATATTTTTTGGAAAAAATTAAAATTTGACAGATAATGCGAATCACGTGACTACTATTTTTTTGCTTAATTTTCAACTCGATCGAAGCAGAACTTGATGCCAGAGTCAAATTTCGAATAAAGTTATTAATAAAAAAAATCCCATATGATGCGGACTTTACTGGTCACACTGCACTGGCGCACTCAGGATTCAATCATGGGAGGGGCACAATCATAGACGGTTCTAGACCTTTTAGTTAGGGGGGCTGAATCCGGAGGAAAGGAAGCTAACCGCAGCTGCCGCCGGAGGCTAATCGCCGAAGGCGAAAAATTTTGGGGGTGTCACGCCCAATTTTTATCCAAAAGTCGTTAAAATCGTTGAAAAAATTACGCCCTCAGCGCCCTCTTGTGTTTGCTGGGTAGTAGGTATATGTAAAAATACAGGCAATATTTTTATAATTTAAAAGTTAAAAATCTTTGACACCTGTGGGATTTTATCCTAAATTTATGAAAAATCTTTTCACAAATAAATTTTTATAAAGCTATTTTTTTACCCACTTTTTTGGAAAACCGTTAACAGCATCGTCCAACTTTACGTCAAGGCCTTTTTTTCATCCTAAATCACATTGAGTTATTGGGTGCTAAATAAAAATCATTATTAGTTGTGTTAGTAGCAGTTTGGTAGCGAAGAAAAGAAAGCTTTTTATGAAAAAGTTAATTAATAAATTAGTAAAATTACTGGAATTATGTAGATATAGAATTTTTTGGATTGCCACATTTAAATTTGGGGGGCTAATCCGAGATTTGGGGGGGGGGCTTAGCCCCCCCAAGCCCCCACCTAGAACCGCCTATGGGCACAATATAAAATCTATATAAAATACTAATAGTAAAAGAGGGGGGGGGATAATTAAACTGCTGCAATTTTTTTTTTAAAATATCTTTAAATAATGCAAGCAAAATACATATTTACAAAATAAAATCCAACCTCCTGGGTCCTCTTTCTTTTAAAATATTTAAGACTTCATTGGTATCAATATGTACCTCCCTATAAATATTTAAATTTGCAAGTCCATTTAGCCGATTTTCTCCCATTGTATTTCTTAAATAAGATTTAAGCCTTCTCAAAGTTGAAAATGTTCGTTCTGCTGTAGCTGTCAACACCGGTAATGTTGAAAATATCTTAAGTAAGTAGTATAAAAATATTTGGATACGCATCCACATTCATCATATTTATGGCATCAAGTGCGCTCTTTGGAATAGAAGGATGTCAATCCGGTCAATTGATGCCTCACTGGATTTAATAAATTTTTGGTACCATAGACGTAGCTCTGCTTCTAAGACATTCTTACTTAACTCATATCTTGGCGATAAAAGGACACCAAGTTATGAAAATTTTCTGGGAAGAACTGATGATTTCGATAATCGATCGAGTAGTCGCTACTTTATTAGTAAGCAAATAGTAGAACTTGCGCTCAGTGCTAGACCGAGTGATGTCGGTTACATATTTCAACAATCGAATACTCCGGTTTTGAGCTACTTGTTGGGGGGGCACGTGCCCCAGTGCCCCCCCCTTGTGTGCGCCATTGTCACACTGTATTATACAGGGTGGATCTGAAAAATGCTACGTGTATCAACCGTAGACACTTACCTTTAGATAAGCAAACAATAATCGCGAAAGTGGTAAATTTACGGCCTCGAGCATGTAAACAAAGCAATACGGGAATAGTCATGCGCACTGCAATATTGTCATTTGACTATTGGGAAAATAGACAGGTCCGGGCTTTAAAATTTAAGTGCTTGCTCAAGAAATTGTAAAAGTTGAACTTCAATTTATTTTTACGTGTAAACAGCTAAAATTTGCCCCTAATTATTCTTGATCAAGTTGGGAAATAAGGTAGTTATTTCTGGCATTTTTAGT
This sequence comes from Polydrusus pterygomalis, assembly GCA_963969555.1. Lineage (NCBI taxonomy): Eukaryota > Metazoa > Arthropoda > Insecta > Coleoptera > Curculionidae > Polydrusus > Polydrusus pterygomalis. The sequence continues at coordinate 39,712,816 of OZ018381.1, read as the reverse complement.
TGTTGCAATCCTATTAGATTTTGAGGATAGGAAATTGTTTTTAAGGGTTTCTTTCTAATGTTCGTTTAAAAATGATTGGTCGTCGTTTTTTTAGTTTAAAAAGGAAGATAACTATAAAAATATAAATCGAATATAAAAAACAAATAAAACCAACAAAATAACCAATCTTCGATGTTATCGCGTACCTAACCTCAAGTCAAATATTAGTTGGTATATAAGTTGTATTGATTTCTACAATTTGGCAAAAACTTGCGTACGTGTGGGTACGGTGGGTTTAAAGCACAATTTCTTGTTCTAGAATTTGAAAAAGTATTTGCCCGAAAACTTGATCATTTGCTTTGTGCTTACGTTACAATTTTCTCTCAGTGGTTTGGGATTTGGGATTTGTCATTTATGCGAACGCTTTTAAAACATGTTCGCATGCGATTTTATGAATCCTTGATAGAATTAATAAATCGATGTGATGAAAATTTATTTTTATTTTTGGTGATGATAATTGGGTTTCTCAAAGGGTTTGCGGTGAACTTATTTACGTATGTCGACGCTTATTATTTAACTTTAGTAACCTCAGGGCCGTTTCTGGCCTGTTGGCCGCCCTTGTGCGACATATGAACTGGCTGCCCTTTAAATCAAATCAGTTACTATTTTACAATTACCTACCTGAAATTATGGCGCAAAGCAATTGTCAGAAAAATAAATCTTTAATAGGTGTCTATTTTTAATATTTTTCTTTATTCATACTTACCTACAGAGGGACTCAGCAATTTGGCTTTCAATGGCGATAAGGGCCAAGTCACTAATCCTTTCTTCGGACATAATTGACCGCAAGTAATTTTTAATTAATTTTAACTTTGAAAAACTACGTTCGATAGATGCAACAGTAACCGGCAGAGTAATAAAAATTCTCAGCGCAACACAAAGATTTGGAAATGATGAGATTAAATCTTTTTCAGCTATGAATTTTAGCGTACCTACAATTATTATTTTGTACGTTTTATTGGAAAAATTTCTCGGAACGACAAAATTTCCTGGTCGAGCTCTGAGCGATCAATATCTTTGTTTATGGGACTTCCTTGCTATTGAAGCGGTATATCGAGATCTTTGCAGGATTTTAACAATTTCTCGTCATTTATGGCATTAGCTTCATAGAAGTTCGACAAAACCCCAAAAGTTTCATTACACTTATTAAGTGAAACGAATCTCTCCTTAATTGATTCTATCGCAATATCCAAAGAACAAGTAACCGGTGCCCATAAAGGGTTTCCCCTGGCAAAAAAAAAAAATATCCAAAATCGAAAAATAAAAATTCACATTGAAACTCTATTTGGTCTCGACGATGGGGTCATCTTTTAATTCGTAATCAAAATGTCTGGGTACTTTTTTTCGGCGTCGGAAAAGTTATTTGTAACAGCATTTGAAACCGGACATCGGCGGCAAATTTAAATAGGGTGCGTTCTTTTGTCCTGTGAGTATTTGTGCCCCCACCTACCCTACTACCAAATTAATAAGACCTATAGTTAAATTCACATAAAGTTTTAATGCCAATGTCAAGACTTGTCATTGTCTAGTTACTTTAGATTTCACCAACTTACTAAATTTCTTATACAGCTGAGATTGGTCAGTGTTTTTAATTTTTCTTTTCTGGAATTGTTCGGCCAACTCTTTTTATTTCTATCTCTTTTTAATCGTATAAAATAATACAAGATAGACATACTTTGTGTGCAGTACAATTATATTAATTAAATTTAGCCATTAATAATTTATATTTTATGAGTTGCTGCAGTATTTGACAAGTATGACAGAACTGAAATGTCACGGCATTAAAAGTTTATGTGACTATACCTACATAATTATTCAAATAATATCAATTAGTTTTCATTTTTTGAGTAAACCTAAGACAAAATGTAATTGACGTGGGTTGCAGGGCGGCCACCTCCGTTGAGAATTCTTTTTATTTTTCCGATACTTATCTATCTAAAAAGAAATCTCTAATTAACACAAAGGGCGGCTGCCTCATTCTTGACAGCTACCGCATAATTTTTTTTTGAAAACTGAATTTACCATTCTTATTTGACCCTTCATATTTATGAAAACTCCTAGAATTTTTTTTTACGTCTAACATTTTTTTCTGTGAAACTGCAGGCGGCTTTCGCCGCCCTATAACTTTGGCCGCCCTTGTGCGGGGGCACTCCCAGCACACCACTCAGAAACGGTCCTGAGTATCCTATAACATGGTCATTAGAAAATGGGAGAGTTTATTAAACAATATTCATAAACGCACTGTGAAAAAAGCCTTCTATTCGTTATAAAAATTCACATACCTATTCATAAATTATTTTAATCCCCTTTGCATATTTTTAGGAATATTGCGGAACTTTCCTCATATTCCTGTGTACCCATAGTTTAATTAGGGGCTTTGAAAAGGAAATATCGAAAAATATTGCAGATATTTCTGCACTCAGAAAAAACCTTCTATTCCTTATAAAAATTGAATTCGTATACTTTTTCTACAGCTGTTTAATACTATAATATGTGACAGCAACGCGCTTTCCCACTGTAAGACAACGAAAATTGATAGACCGTTGTGTAGTTATAATATCACGGTAATTTAGCCAATAGGAAATAGGAGTTAATGCTACCATAGAATGGTTTATCGCTATTATTGCTCTGAATACTCACAGTAAATATCAAGTTCTATTGCGGATGTAATCTGGTTTTATATACCGTATTAGTTCCGACTGGTAGTTGTAATGAAACTTAACATTAGTCATAATAATATTTGCTTGCTACGGTTAATAAAGCATATACTTACCACTAAAAATCAGTACTGTAGTTCCCAAAAAATTAAATAGCTTCTAGTGTGATATTTTTCTTGTCGTTTAACATTGCATATGATTATCTATCATGCAACATGGTTTACTGAGATGGTAAAATTTATCCATAGCTTATAAAGTCCAATACTAATGATGGGTTATGCGAAATAAGAATCTTCTATTGCTTTATCTGACATGCAAACTTTAAAAAAACTTAAATACAAAGTAAAAATAAATTAATAGAAATAGGTAGATATTGCAGGTACGATCCACAAAATTCAAATTCAGACAGGACAGCTAGAAGACTCCGTTGAACAAATACGTTAAAACTAATACTAGTTCTGCTTTTTTAATTGTAGAGAAAGCGCTTTACTGAGAACAATATGCGTCGCATTGAGAGAATACAATTTATTTGTTAACAAAATTGCTGTATTAAAAGTAGTTCATTATTCAACAAGACTGTGCTGCTAATGAAACCGATTACTACCAATAAAAACACTGTTCCAGCAAATCTGGAATTGATATAACAGTAAAGCGGGTTTGATACACTAGCAATTTATTTAATATGAGTTAATCAAAAATAATCTATCAATACAAACTATGTCTTAGCAAACCTGTTGTATTAGATCATTTTCCTCAGTGCGGGAATTCAAAGTTTATGTTTTTATATTAAACATACCGAGCAAACTAAAGCTTATTTTGATCCCACTAGAGCCTTTATTTGAAATAGTTTCTTCTTAATAATCTATCAATAAAGGAAGAGAAAAGAAAGGATTCGAAATAATACGTGTAATGTCGGCCGACGGACGATTCTCACGACAAATTTTTTCTCATGCCCTTTGCGGGAGCTTGTAAGGGCCAGGTAAAAATTGAAAGGGGATAAGCCGAGAGCTTGAAGACTCTCCGTGATATAAAAACGTGTAAGGCCCGAAAATAATACAAAAAATAGGAAATCCATAAAAAAATGTTAAAAATACAATCCTTGGAAAATTGCTTTTTTTTAGAGTTTTATACTGTGGGAATAGAATATAACTTTCAGACATTTAACTGACAACACGCGCAGGAGCACCGGCACCGCTTGCAGCTAGATTGACTAGAGCTGGACTAGTAACTTTTCCGCTTTCAACAAGTTTTTGGAGGTGCCCCTGGCCCAAAAAATGAATTAAGGCTTTAATAAAAACGTTGACGTATAATATAAAGAAGGACTGTCTCATTAAAATTGGTATAACTTTTAAAAAATAATATTTATCTTTGATAATTCTTTATTGCGAATTAAGAGAAGTTACGTTTAATTTACCTTAATTAATCCTAAATATAGCTGCAGTCTCCAAAATTTGCCGGCGACCGGTTTCGTCGCATTTCTTTAGAAACCGGAACAAACCCTGTTCTGTTTTGTTTTGCTATTGAATAAGATCTTTTTGTATTTTTCGCCCTTTAAGTCCTGTTAAAATTATTCTCTCATGACTTATCCATTGTCATCAAGTTTTAGGGTATTTCTTAATTTACCAATTTGACTGTGCACATTACATTGTTTTTTATATATTATTTTCTTTTATGGTATCCATTTAAAAGAGTGTTAATCAAGATAATTTTTGCTAAGCCACCTCATTTAATAGGCCTTTTCTCCACCCCCTCCAAATTGATTAAAAGAAAAATTTAGCGACATAGACCTAGATCAATTTCTTTCAACTTTGAACAGTATTATTCATAAAAAAAAAACGTACACGAATTAGAATGAGAGGAACCCTTAACCATATTTGCGTAAAACCGGCTTATCGTATGTTAAAGGTTATTAAGGCATTGTCGTTGTAGACCAGGGCTGAAGCCTTTGAAAATGGTAAAAAGTGAAAAAAAATAATAGTAGGATGAAACCCATTGGAAAAGGAAGAGAGTATAACAAAAATGAAAGGAAAAATAAATTACGGGCGATCCGAGATCGGGAAGGGGGGGAGGGGAGTTTTTAAGGGTAAAAAACGATTTATCTCGATTTCCGGCAAAACTACAAGTCCTATGGAAAAACGTTAAATGGCAAAGTTGTAGGTAATAAAAAGATTTACAACTTTTGTATTTGCACTTTTTTCACATAACCTCAAAATTTATGTGAAAAATTCAAATAACCAAGTTTTTGGTTTTTTATTTTTATCTTTTACAAAAATTTTTTTTTATACACGAAATTTGGTGAAAACTTTCCTTTTTATGTCCCAAACACACTAATTTTTTTGATTTAAAATATTTATTTTTTAACCTTATTTTGACTTAATATCGAAAAAGCAACCTAATTTTCAATCGAAAATTCTCACGTCAAAATATCTGCTTTTTTAAAAAAGTCGGTGGGCTTTTTGTTCGTTGAAATATCTACTTTCTGATGGTGTAAAAAAATATATACATTACTATGGTAAATGTCCTCAATTCAATTCCCCTTTAAATCCTACCTTTAATTATATTTAGATCAACTATTTACGCATGTTTTTTGCGATCTTTATGTGTTATGGATTTGTAATTTTTTTGCTTATCAATGTAACATGGAGTCTTAGGTTTTTCGAGTAATTAAAGTATACATTTTAATAAATAGCTCAAAATTGTAAATAATGATTAAAAAAAAAATTTCGGATTCGAGTTTTTTGCATTTTTTGAGAACATTTACCATAGTAATGTATATTCTTTTACACCGTCTGAAAGTAGAGATTTCAACGAACAAAAAGCCCACCGACTTTTTTAAAAAAGCAGATATTTTGACGTGAGAATTTTCGATTGAAAATTAGGTTGCTTTTTCGATATTAAGTCAAAATAAGGGTAAAAAATAAATATTTTAAATCAAAAAAATTACAGTGTATTTAGGACATAAATAGGAAAGTTTTCACCAAATTTCGTGTATGAAAAAATTTTTTTGTAAAAGATAGAAATAAAAAACCAAAAACTTGGTTATTTGAATTTTTCACATACATTTTGAGGTTATGTGAAAAAAATGCAAATACAAAAGTTGTAAGTCTTTTTTTACCTACAACTTTGCCATTTAACGTTTTTCCATAGGACTTGTAGTGTTGCCGGAAATCGAGATAAATCGTTTTCTACCCTTAAAAACTCACCCCTTTCCACTTCCCGAACTCGGATCGCCCGTAAATTATTTTTCCTTTCATTTTTGTTATATTCTCTTCCTTTTCCAATGGGTTTCATCCTACTATTATTTTTATTGGTTTCAAAAATTATCGACCCTGGTCTATTGGGCGTTAGTTCAATAGAATAACAACAAATTTTTTTTTATTTTATAATTAATCTTAACAGTTTTATATAAATTTCAATAGAAACAAAAAACGTTTAACAGGAATAAATAAAATCTAATATTTAGTCATATATCCCTGTTTTTCTATTACTTGAGCCAGTCTATTCGGAATTGACTGAATTATATTTGATACAATATTTGGATCAAGCTCTTCCCCGCACGCATGTATTATTTCCCATAAAACTTCTGAATTTTGTGGCCTAAAATTTCGATTATATATTTTTTTTACGATTATACCACAAATATTTTTACTTGGAATTGGATTGATATCGGAACTATAAGCGACCCAAGGCAGCACTTCCACATTATGGGTTTGAAACCAGTGGGTTACAGCATTGGCAGTGTGGACTGGACAGTTATTTTGTTGAAATAATATGAAAGTATTATTGGGATATATTTGCTCAGCAGATGGTAACAATATGTTTTCCAAAATGTTATTGTAATTTCCGGTATTAAATCTTCCCTCTATTCGCCAGCAAACACCAGGTCCATGAACACTTATCCAGCCTCATATATTTACAGAAAAACGCCCATGTAAGGGGGTTAGTATATCGCTCTTCAAACTTGGTATTGTTTGGACGGTAGACACGAATTTGTCCGTTATAAGTCATCAGTAAAAATTACCCTGTTCCAAAATTGAAGATTGCGGTATATATAATTTAAAGCAAAAATAATACTGGATTGTCGCTGTTCTTCGAAAAGAAATTTTTTTTTCGCAGCTGGGCGACATTTTAGTTCAGATTCCTTAACTCTCCTGCTGGCGGTAGATTGGGAGGCACTTACTGTATCAATAACAGCATCCCTTGCAGTTACAAATGGATTATTTCTTAAATAACCCAAAAAAGCAGTATGTTATTCAGGGTTGGAACGTTTGGAACGACCTGAACTAATTTTCCTCTTTAGGGATTCTTCTTGTTCCCACCGTTGCTTAATTTTCAATATAGTTTTTTTTTATTTCTATTATACAACTGCGCTACAGCACGGATTGACTATCCTTCTTCGATTCTTGATACAATTTGAGCCTTTTCAACTTCAGACAACTGACGAGGCATTTTTATGTTCTGTCAAAGTTTATCAAACGTTACCACCATGCAGTTTCAAAATTAATTACACCGACGCCAATGCTTTGCATTTTTGATAATCTATGACGTGTGATAACATCCAATAAACAATCATTTAGACAAAAACTTACCTCTCATTCTAATTCTTGTACGCTTTTTTATGAATACAGATTTGTAAAATTTGAAAAATTAACTTAAGCCTTAAAATTAAAGAAGATTATGTTGAAAATGAAATTAAAATTTTCAGTTTTATTGTATTGAAGCAAACTTTTCCACTTCCCCTGGTATCTCTTTAGATGTTTAATGCCTTTTGCAGATTTTAAGTTTATTACCTTAAATACATAATAGAAAGGAATTTCAAGAATTTGCCATACACTCTTTCATAGAAATTGCCCTCCCTTACGTCAAAAGGATCTTAAGTTATTATTTCTTTTTGTAAGAAGCAAACATTTTTACCTAAACTTTGGTCATACAGGTATACCTACTTATATAGTCAGCTATTTTTTCGACATTATTTTTATGATAAAAAATGTGTGTTGGAGACAAGACAAGTCGTCTGTATGATAGTAACACAGGCGATGAAAATAATAATTATTATTATTACATTTTATGTTATAAAGTCAGTATGGTACAATTTTGCACACGGGTTTATAAATCGACAATAATAAATCCTAGAAATGCTGCGTCTCCCAAAATTTAATAGTCAAATTCGATAGTAGGTATGTTGAAAATGTATGATATCATAAGGCAAAATTTCATATGAAGCCATTTCATTCATTTTATTACACTGATATTTGAAATCCATGTAATATGAGATTTGACATTTAATTTTAGACCAAATGCATATTTTCAGTTACTTACATTTTATTGTAAAATAAATATTAAGACCTGTGAATAGTAATATGAAAGATATACAGGGTGTCCGGGAAAATGTGGGAAATCTCCTGGATATGAAAAAAACACGTGAAAAGTTCACATAAACTTCTTTCGTATCGGCCTTCTCTTCGGAGATTTTGACACATAATTATTAAACCAACAGGTATATTTTCAATTTTTTTTTCATATGATGTATACCAGGTAAGACCCTTCAAATTACTATCCCAGAAAGTGTTGCGAATTACTCACAGCTGCAGGGACGGACTAGCTGTTACACTAATGTGCCCATTTTTTTTTACGCCCTGTATAATAAAAACTTTAGACAACGTTTATTACATACCTTTAACTATTGACTAAAAATTAAGGACTCTTCATTCATGTCGCTAATCCTAACAGTTTTCGGAAAAACGTAATTTTATTGCGATATTAAGCAGTTAAAAGTGAACATTTATAATTTATAGGAACAAAGATGCATGTTTTATTGAAATACGCTAAAGATACATGATGTAAATATGTTAAAAATGACGTTTTTCCGAAAACGGTTCTGATTAGCGACATGAATGAAGAATACTTAATTGTTAGTCAATAGTAGTTAAAGGTATGTAAAAAACGTTGTCCAAAGTTTTTATCATACAGGGCGTAAAAAAATGGGCACATTAGTGTCACAGCTAGTCCGTCCCTGCAGCTGTGAGTAATTCGCAACACTTTCTGAGATAGTAATTTGAAGGGTCTTACCTGGTATAGATCATATGAAAAAAAAATTGAAATATACCTGTTGGTTTAATAATTATGTGTCAAAAACTTAATTCCATGGGAGCTCTTTGGGAGCCCATATCTCCGAAGAGGAGGCCGATACGAAAGAAGTTTATAATATGAACTTGTAGTATTCCTTTCACGTGTTTTTTTTCATATCCGGGAGATTTCCTACATTTTCCCGGACACCCTGTATACAGGGTGACTTTTTGAAAAACTACAATGGCTATATTTTCTACAGTAAAGAAGAGAATGATCAAAACACCATTTCTACAAAAACGCGGGTTTATAAAAATGAGGTAAAATGGGGCTCACCCTCACCCACCCTTGAAGCACTACCCTCATGGACTTTAAAATCTGAAATGGCACTATCCTATTTATCACACCGCTCTGGAAAGCTTATTAAAAACGCTATGTATTTAAGTACGAAATGTTAGCAAAATTTTGAGAAAATGTTTTAATTTTTTTTTTGCAAAATTTGGGAGGAAAAATGATGTAAAAATGATCCCAAGCCTAAATTAAAACACAATAATTACAGTGCTAAAACTTTATACAGGGTGGCCCATTAGTGCGATAAAGGCTCAATATCTCGTCTATTTAAAACCATAGAAAAAATCATTGTATACAAAAGTTGTGCGGAAACTTGAAGTGCATATTTTAAAAATATTATTTATTACACAGGGTGGCCAAAAAGAGAGATACAATCCAAACCTAGGTTTTTTAAATAGGACACCCTATATATTTTTTGATATTCCGATTCCCCAGTTGATTTTAGTTATATTTTATCTAACATACTCTATACCTAAACCTAATAGGTTTTTAGATATTTATGGTTTTGTAGGAAAATCTTAATCTTTTGCCCCCTTGTATATTATAGAAAACAAGTGAATATATATAGTTTTCTATACAATAAATCATGTTCATAATGTGACAATTACTTACTACACAAAACGATGATTTTAAACTATTTTATGTGCTCAAAATAATTTCGATTTTATTCTTATTTATTTACTTATTTACAATGTACTCTACAGAATCCTAAGTTCTAAATGGTACATATATTCTGAACAGAAATATACAGTATGTCTCTGTAAGTTTGCATCATATGGAAAACTTTTTTATTATTCATTTTACGAAAAAAAGTTATTCTTCATAAAAACCTCTGCATGGTCTAAAATCTAAAATGCAACCATCAAGTATCGAAATTTTCCAGTCATATACGAGGTTTGTCAAAAAATGTGAATTTTTCCTAAGAATGTAAATTTTTCCCAAGAGTAAAGTACCTTTATTTTTGACATTATCAAAAATTGTTATTTAAAAAAGTTGATCAAAACTAAAAACCACGTCTAAATATGCAATATCACGCATTCAATTAATTAAATAATTAAAAAATTAAATAATTAATAATAAATTAATAAAATAAATTTTCAACATAAATGCGTATAATTGCACATTTAGACGTGGTTTTTAGTTCTGATCAAGTTTTTTTAATAACAATTTTTGATATTGTCAAAAATAAAGGTACTTTACTCTTGGGAAAAATTTACATTCTTTGGAAAAATTCACATTTTTTGACAAACCTCGTATATGAGTGGAAATTTTCGATATTTTATGGTTGTATTTTAGGTTTTAGACCATGCAGAGCTTTTTATGAAGAATAACTTTTTTTCGTAAAATGAATAATAAAAAAGTTTTCCATATGATGCAAACTTACGGAGACATACTGTATATAATATAAGTCTATTTTTAAATTCCACCCTGTCTTTCCGAAAAATGTCTCTTGTAATACTACAAGCATTAATTAATCTTTGACGCAATTCTTCGAGAGAGCTGGGTTTGACTAGTGATTTATTATAACCCCTTAAACGTCCATGGGGGTAAGATCAGGTGATCTTGGCGGCCACTCAACTATACATCTTCTGCCAATCCACTGGTTTGGATAATTCTGATCCAACCACTCTCTAGTCACAGCAATCATAAAGAAAAATCATTTGTATAAATTCCTCCATAAGATCCACCATTTTCTAATTAAATTAAATTCGAAAAAAATATAGGCACACGTACTGGCAAAAGCAAGCACGATGAATTTTAAAAGATGAAAAAATGCCAATTTTATTTTTTACAAAAAGAGCCAAAATCAAGTATTTGCGTTATTGCAAAAAAAATAGATAATTTTGGCACTACAAGAGCGTTTTAATTGTGATCGTTTTTCATCATCAACGTTTATTTTCCCAATTATTCCTGGAAAATTTTGTAAAAGCCTGTGAAAACATTTCCTCAAAATTTAGCTGACGTTTCGTATTTAAATCTCACTAATTTTGGTATATCTGAAAAGCATTTTTGGAAAGCTCTTTAGGGAGGTATAACAAGTGGGTTAATGCCATTTAATATTTAAAAGTAGATGAGGGTAGTGCCTCGGAGTTGGGGGAGGATCGTCTGCAAAATATCTCATTTTTATTCCCCCGCGTTTTTGCAGCAATGGTATTTTTGATATTTTCATTTCAGTATCTTCATGTCTTCATTTTATTATTTATGGGAAAGAAAGAAAATAACTAAAAGCCTTCCTCCACAAAATTTAATAGAATAGAATTCTTAAAGGTCTCTACATGTTTCGAACGTAGAAACGTTCATCATCAGGAGACAGAAAATGTATTTAAATAATGCTGATGGTTTTAGCAGAAGAGAAAATGGTGAAGGACCTTAATGAAGCTTTCATAGAATTAAAAAATGATGTATAAAAGAGCCATAATATGGAGAAATTAATAAAAGTTAAAACATACTCAGTATGTGAGAAGTGTGGTCTAAACCAACTAAAAAAACTGGGGAAGAAGAAAAACCCTTTCTAAAAAGAAAGTGTCGAAGATTATTTAAATTTTTTAAAAAACATTTTTAGGTTTTTGTCAAAAAGACATTGATGGGATAAAATAGGTAGTAATTATCACAGAGGTAATGAAAATTACATACAGCAAAGCGCTTAGTGGGGTACTGAGGTTTAAACCTTAGTAACCCCGCAAGAGGTTAATTTAAATTCGATAGAATTAATTAGAAAATTGCACATTTTTAAAAAACTTCTAGAGGTCAAAAAGGTTGTTCAACGTCCGCGTGCAGGGACCACTTTGGTCCTCTTTTTTTGACCTCTAGAAGATTTTTGAAAATGTGCAATTTTCTAATTAATTCTATCGAATTTAAATTATTATCTTGCTGAGGTTTAAACCTCAGTACCCCTAGTACCCCACTAAGCGCTTTGCTGACTTTTAGTTCTTTTTTTTCTTTCCCATACTTTCAACTCCACCTTAAGCATGGACTACTTCTTTTCAAATTATTTGTTATTTATGTTTCAAAAATTTTATATCCAATAAGATCTAAATACAATATTATATATTATATAAATATTATATAATGTGAACGTAATAAAGACATCGTCAATCATAATAATTGTATTATTAAATTGCCATTTATATTTAATATTACATTATTACTGTTATTTAAATTAAAGCGAAATCGTTCATTATTATGGAAATTGTAATATTCACAAAGGTAATCATTTCGTTGGCGTTACAATCAAGGGGCTTACTTAGTTTTTTTTAAGACGATAAAAGGAAATAACAAGAAATAAAATCGGTAGAAGAATTCATTATTTCAAAATTGTGGTATATTAGGTACCTACTTTCCTTTTACTTCTTTTAAACAGCAAAGCAAATTAAAAATCCTTGCTTAGCCAAGTTGTTAAAGGAACGCTTGGCGAACAACTTTGTATAATTCGTATGAGAAATGTAGGGCTAGGGGCATACTTAACCGCGGTAAGGGGGGAGGAAAAAATCTTTGCTGTGCTTAGTTAAATTTTTTAAAGGGACGCTCAAGTTAGCCGTTGGCTTTGCTAACTAAAAGGAACTCAGACATTATCACAAAAAAATAGTTACTTCCCATTTGTTTCTTTTAAACAGCAAAGCAAAGTAAAATTTTTTTCTTACTTAAGTTGTCAATGGAACGCTTAGCGAACAATCTCGTATAATAATAGTTCCTATGGGAAGCAGATATATCATATTTAACCGCGGCAAGGAGGGAGAAAAAAATCTTTGCAGTACTAATTAAAAATTTTAAAAGGAACGTTCAAATTAACCGTTGTCTTTAGCTTAAAAAACTCTGTTAAAATGTTAACAAAAATAAGCGCCACCAATTGGTTGGATTAACAACTAATAAATTGAGGCAAGTTGAAAAAAGGGGTGTAGTCTATTTTGAGGGGGGTATAAAACTTTTTCTGTAATTAAGCTATATTGCTGAAAATTGGTACTATGCTGACTCTGTTAACATAAGCAAGTACGCGTTTTGATGTTTTGGGAAATTTTGCCCCTAGGAGGTTGAAATGGAGGGGTAATAAGTTGCTATTAAAACTTTTATACCCTTTTTTCACCTCCTGGGGGTAATATTTCCCAAAACACGTACTTGCTTATTTTAACAGAGTAAGCATAATACCAATTTTCACCGATATAGCTTAAAATTCTGGAAAGTTATATGTACCCCCTTAAAATAGGCCTTTTCAATCCTTTGGTGGATTTTGGAGAAATAACGAAACACGCATATTCTTATTTTATTAAAGGAACTTATACACCAATTTTTAAACCTTCACCAGTTGTAGTTTCTGAGATACAGAAATAAAAACCATAAAAAATTCAACCCCCGTTTTAACCCTCCTAGAGGTTATTTTCGATAAATCCCTTCTTAGTGGATGCTTACGTTATAAGAAGAAGACATCGTCGAAATTTCATGACTAGGATTATTGGTTTATGAATCCAGTTCAAATTTAAATTCTCTGCTCTAGGTGGGTTAGGTTAGGTTAAAAGTGAGTGGCTTACAGCCAACCCTCCACTGCGACCATGCGATCTATTGTGGCTCACATCTTGTTTATATTTCCCCTAATAGGTCTAACTTTGTAATGAAGTTAATGATGGTATTGAAAGAGACATTTTTCATGTCATCCGACAGTAGAGCCACCTCGCCGAATAGGGCGAATCTGATTCTTCCTGCTGCGGGGCAAGCGCACATTACGTGTTCTGCTGATTCTGCATCTTCCATGCAAAGCCGACATTCATCAGTTGGGGCTATTCCAATTTTATGCATATGGTTTCGCAATCTGCAGTGGCCGGTGTACAATCCCACTAGTACTACAAGGAGTTCAAGACATGACCCACTAGTAGTTTGTCAGTTAGTTGTTGGTTTATATGGCTGTTTATAAATGCTTTTGTGTTAGACCTGGTAGATTTAACCAGTGTCTTCCCCATTTGCATTTTGCTTCAGCTAGTATTATTTTCCTGGCCGTAGCATGAGATTACCGGCTCAGGTCCTGTGAATTTTAGTGCCGCACCTCTCTTAGCGAGCTTATCAACAACCTCATTACCCTTCAGGCCCATGTGTCCCGGTATCCATATTAGGGTTATTTTGTTGTTCAGACTTAGTTCGGATAGTGTTTCGTGACAGCTCCACACCGTTTTTGAGGTACACCATCTCGATTCAAGAGCTTCTAATGCAGCTTGACTGTCAGAGAATATCTTGAATGACCCATGTGCATACCGTCAATCTATCAGCAGTCTTGCACACATTTCAGTTGCATGAACCTCTGCTTGAAATATGGTTGTCATAGTTCCTAGGCTGATAGTAAGTAGTAGTAAGCTATTTTTGCATTTTTGCTATATATTCCGTCTCCAATACCTTCTTTAGTTTTGAAGCCGTCTGTAAATATTTCAAATTCCGCCTTTAGCATGTCAGCACTGTTATTTACCCATTCCTCCCTTCTTGCGTGGATGATTTTATAAGGCGGTTCGTTGTTGGATTTTCTTGTCATTATGTCTGAGGGAATATTTAACATGCCGCAGGCTAGCATGTTGGTGCCCCCCATGATACATGACTGCAGCTTATTTGCTTATTAGTAGCTGCTTGATATAGTCTATAGGTGACCCATTTAGCCTCCTTTTCCAGATATATGCGCCAGGTGACATCATGCGCCAAGCAAACGGAATTGTGACTGTGATCTAGCATATTATCTTGTTTCATCGATGTTATACAGGGTCCTACACCTCTCCTCGCGACTTCTATAGGTCAATTATTAATTAAATTAAGCTTTTGATATTTATATATGTATTTTTTAGATCACATGCCATGTATTTTCAGCCAAACACGTGTAGGTGTATTGATATTTCTTGTTTCCATAGTAACGTCAATGCGGCGCAATGTGAATGACATTAAATCCGAGTCTGTGATAAATTTTGGTCGGATATTTTGCCGTAGGTAGCTTATTTTTAGCTACAATGAGATTAATTTTATGTTATAATGAAGCTGGAATAGCACATGGGTAGGTTTAACTAGGACTGTTTAATATATCTCGATATTAATTAGATAAATCACAGTCCGATATGGCAATTGTGGTATTAAAATATAGTTGTGACCCTAGGATTATTACGAATTCGTTATCCGCCTATTATTAATTGGTTGTAGATAAAATTTTGAAAACTGTAAACGCGGAGACTTTTTTTTTTGTGCGGTAGGATAAACATAAAAATGTATTGTAAAAGCCCATCGTACATTAGAAGAAAGTCTTTTCTATGCACCGCGATATTTTAACCAACATAAGCTCGTTATGGCTTCCTTTCATAAACAACGAAATCCTACAAGCCAATAACGATGACCAGACCACATAAAGAAAATAGAGCCCTTGCTGCTACAATTGGTTTTTTCCTTAGAATATAAATCCTAATTCTCTTGATATTAAAGATTTATTTTTTCTTTTAGAAAGGGTCTAATAAATGTAATAAAATATATTTTGATATAAGAAATCCAGAATATATATCCCAAGAAAGAGTTTCAATTCACTTATTTAAGAAAAAAAATTAAACCAAAAATTTATGGTTTAAATACTACTAATATTCGTCCGTCCAAGAGAACCTCCAAAAAAGCAGGAGAGACCCTGGGGAGATAGTGCACCCATGCATCACTTCTATGCTTCATAGTTTTAACTATTTTTATTAAATTTAGATTTTAAGTTTTTCCGCATTTTTAATTTCAATTTTTTGCTCTAAACTCAAAGAGCTAAAATTATTTCCTTCATATTCCACATTCACAGTCGCATTCGCATTCAAACTGTTCATTTCGATTCTATCTCTATCTATCTAAAATAAGTATTGATTATCTATAAATAATAATTAGAATGTAAAGAAAAACTCCAAATAACAAAATATTATATTAATTAACAGGCAACGGAATTAACGAAGCACATTCAAATTGTGAGAGTTTTCCTAAAAGAAACACTGTGGAATCGATTTCTGATCTAAGACCGATTATCGGCCATTTGTAAGTTTTGGAAAAAGTACTTTTTAAGCCAATCATTCGGTACACAAATTTAATAATGCTTCCCTCCTTTTCAGTCAGGTTTCAGAACAGGGCATAGTACAGTAACGGTCTTTTTAGGATAATTGAAGATGTTACTGGCAATATGGAGAAAAATAAAGTTATAGCCTTGGTTTCGCTTGACTCTTCTAAGGCCTTTGATACTAGAAGCCATGAAGTTTTGAATTCTAAAATAAAATACCTACTATGGATTTTCCCTTGATGAAATTACTATTATAACATCTTACATTCGCCAAACAGTACAAAAAGTATCATTTAACGCTCAGTATTCTTCCTTTTCCGATGTTTTCTCCGGTATCTCTCAGGGATCCGTCTTGAGTCAACTACTTTTTTTCTATATACACTAGATATTGTGGACAGCGTAAATTATCCTAATTTCAGATGAGTTATCTTATTATGGGATTTGATCCAAAAGGAGCCATAACTGTTTCAGCTCAATGCTGATTTGGAAACTATTAGACTTCTGTCTTTGTGACACCATTTAAAACTTGACCCTACAAAGTGTAATTTAATTCTTTTTAATAGCAATAATTTGTTCACTGATTTTAATACTCTCAGTGCATCCTGCAAGGTAAAGTGTACGGGAGTAGAGGACCAGGAAGGAGGACCTCATGGCTGAAAAACCTAAGGGTCTGATTCGGAAAGTCAACCACGGGACTGTTCAGAGAAGCAGTTAACAAAGTTATCATTATCGACGGGAATTATAGAACCCGGTGCGATATCTTGCGTCCCAGTACGGTACCTTAGAAAAGGTCAGTCGTAAAGGGGTTATTCTGTAAAAACAGAAAATTTTGCAAGAGTGCTCTCAAAACCGGTACAAGTGCCGGACCACAGATATTAATTCAAAAGAGTTTTGTCTGTTTCCTTCTGCCAAACCCATCCCACGACGCGTTTCGCCGTTATTACGGCTCATCAGTGAGGCTCAGTTTGGCAGAAGGAAACAGGGCTTAAAGACAAATCACTTGTCAGGATCGATTATCGACGGGAATTATAGAACCCGGTGCGACATCTTGCGTCCCAGCGACCTTAGAAAAGGTCAGTCGAAAAAGGGTTATTCTGCAAAAACAGAAAATTTTGCCCAGTACTGAGCCTCACTGATGAGCCGTAATAACGGCGAAACGCGTCTGGGGATGGGTTTGGCAGAAGGAAACAGACAAAACTCTTTGAATTAATATCTGTGGTCCGGCACTTGTACCGGTTTTGAGAGCACTCTTGCAAAATTTTCTGTTTTTACAGAATAACCCCTTTACGACTGACCTTTTCTAAGGTATCATACTGGGACGCAAGATGTCGCACCGGGTTCTATAATTCCCGTCGATAATCGATCCTGACAAGTGATTTGTCTTTGAGCCCTGTTTCCTTCTGCCAAACTGAGTCTCACTGATAAGCCGTAATAACGGCGAAACGCGTCTGGCGATGGGTTTGGCAGAAGGAAACAGACAAAACTCTTTTGATTTAAAGTTATCATTGTTCAGATGGTCGCCAGTATCCAGCTCGGATGGATATACGAAAAAGAAGAAGAATTGATAATTAGTGGTGGGCAAGACGGATCTATTTTGGGATTCGGGTCACCAAATCCGAATCAGCACAAAGATCCGACTCAATGAGCCGGATCCCGGGTCTTGTCCCAAAAATCATAAAGAAAATCTTATCGGTTCTCGGCACGGTTATTCTGAGTCACGATACGTGTCATTGATCATTATTTTAAACGATCTTAATAGGTAGCGCCATTTTACATTATTCAAAAAATATGAACCCCCCAGTGATCACAGAAATGGACAAACATTTAAATGAACCGCTTATTAAAAGATACGAATATTCTTTAATATGGTGGTTTCATAGAAAAAACTTATATTCCAGACTGTATGAAATCATCCAGAAATAAGTGACGCAACCCACAATACAATAAACACAACAGTAATAAATCGCCACGCTTCGTTTTCCTTTCCAACGCTGCGACCCGCATGTCAGGCATCGGAACGACTTTAAAAAATCTTTTAACGGATCCGAGATCCGAGAGCCACGAGCCACTCTCCATCGCAGCTCGTGGTGCCGTAGCAGTGAATTCTATCCCTACGCCGAACGTGAACCTAGCGGTCGACAATCAAATCAAATAGATCCGTCAGATCCGTGATCCGTCTATTTTATTTTGAGAGTCGGATCAGTGTGAATCTTTCTTAAGATCCGACTCACCGATCCGGCTCAGATCCGATCCGCCCATCGCTATTGTGTTCTACTATCGCAAGTGAGTACCAAGAGTCTGGGATTGGTTTTGGATCAGAAAGTGAAGTTCACACAGCATATAAATAACCTACTTCAGCATGCATATCTATCCCTGAAGCTCCTTTTGGTGTTATCCTTATTCAATTATGGTGCTGTTGTGCACGTCCATTGCTGTTGCTGATTTGAAGGTACAGTTTCATGAAAATTTTAAATAAAAATAGCACAAAAAGCAAGAAATTGTGAAATTATAGGGTTACTTAAAAGGTTTATCGACTTATTGGGTTTTGGCTTCATAGTCCACACCCTCTAATCTATATAGAAAGAGTATTTCTTCCGTGCTGCATGGTTTTGGTATACAATTTAGAAACATTCAAGTTGAATATCAGCATTTTTATACCAAATTGTTCGCAATTATATTGTTATCCTGGACAGGAGTAGTTTCTTCCATTCATTCCAAGAAATGCTAAATACTTTCCTCCTCTTCTTCATCTCCGCAACTTCTACAGAAGTGGCTAGTTGGTATTTGCAAATGTTCAGCGTGTCTACCGAACAGGCAATGTCCGGTGACTACGGCAGTGAGGTTTCTTAGGTCCTTCCGACTGTGCTGTAATAGCGCTGCGGTTTTCCTTCCGTCAAGTAAGGGCCACAATTGCCTGGAGATGCTACAAGTTGTCAGCCCTGTCCATCTGCTTTGCGCAAGTTCTTTAGCTATCCGATCTATCTCCTCTTTGACTGATCCCAGTGGTCTAGCCAGTCGCTGCCACAGTATTCTCTGCTAGTGCGGCTAGCGATGTTAAAGAGCAGGTAAATTGCTGAACAGGTTCGAACAGTTCGGTTCTCACCCGGGAACCTGTTCCGTAAACCTGTTCACCTGTTCTTTTGATCATAAATTATTGTCACTTACTCACTTGGTACATTAATATTATTCTTGATAGTATGGCGAAAGCGGAAGAAAAGAGCGGATATGATTTTTAATTATCTGAACAGTACAATACAATTTAGTACACAGAAAAGAAATAACTGAGCCGAGCCGAGCGAACGCGAAGAAAACAGCAAACACACCAAGACTCCCATTAAATTTCAAAAATTTCTAACCTCGCCATCGCGTCGTTTAGCCTGCCACTCCTGCCAGTTCAGCGGTCCCCGTCACCGTGTCGGTCAAATCTCACTCTCTTAAAGAACTGAACCTACTCAAAGAACAGTTGGGTAGAAAGAACAGGCTGTTCTTTCATGCGGCGTGGACCAGCCAGGGAACAGAGAGCAGTGAGAGCACACACACGGATGCAGCGGTGTTCTGTGAACAGAGCGCGCAGCGTCGCGTGGTCGGTTGAATAGGTTAAGCGAGCGCAATCATCTGTCATTAGTCTATCTAAAGAACCGGTTCAGTTCTTTTACAAAGAACAGTTCACTGAACAGGCTATCTCTAACCTGTTCTAAAGAACCTGTTCGGTTCTTTTCTTAACAACTCTAAGTGCGGCACTTCGGCAGACATGCTTGCGCCCTCCTTGGCGAGCGCATCAGCAGTCTCGTTGCCATATATATTGCTGTGTCCAGGAACCCAACACAAGGTGATTCGGTGTTGAGCACCAAGTGTGCAGAGGTTGTTGCGGCAGCGCTTACTAACTTTGACTTAGTACTGCTGGACTTAGACTTTTAATAGCCACAATTATTGAAATACAGTTTTTACTAATTTAGCGTTAATTACTTTAAAGAAAATAATATTTATTCAGTCCGAAATTAAAAATTCAAATTAAATTTGCTTTTTGCTTTTTTTTAAACTGGTGATAAAGGGTGAGTCCCCCAGAGATGTACCCATAAAGTGTCAATTAAAAACCTCACATCCCTTTTTTAATTAACGAGCGTACACTTAAGTTCTTTATTTGAGCGATAAAAGAACCTTTTTAATTGTTCATTTTGTGTTAACGTTTTGCAAGATAAATTATTCGCGTTTTTAGACATGGTTTACTAAAAAGGACTGGGACTGGGACCAGGAAGTTAAATACAGAAATATAATTTTGCGTGGTCAAGAAAATGTATTCTTCCATTTTATTTTTTTAATATAAAAAGCGAGTTCGGTTTTACCATCAGATTTGTCGGATAATTGCTCCGCGCCCGTTCGTTTAATGTTTCAGAGGACAGCGAAAAATCCGAACGCCGTTCGTTTAGCATATCGGCGAGCAACTGGAGGTATTTCGACCGATTTTGAAGAAGACATTTTCAAAAGGGGGGAAATAAGAAAGGCTAAACTGTTTTTGTGATGAAGAACTAAAAATAAACTCACTTTTCGGGAAATTCCTCAATCCTATATAATTATTTCATTTTATAAGAGTGAAACGTCCCCGATTTTGTTGGAGCTGAGGACCATTAAAATTTGTAACTGTTTCTTCGGCTCTTCGGCAAAGGCTAATACTTTCGCCTTCGCCATTTTCCGACCACAGCTATCATCATCAAAAAATAGATAGTTTGTAAAGCAAAACTAACTTTTATTGCACTGTTTTTAGTTTTAAATTCATTTACTAATATCAAAAAAAATTAGCTTGTCGGACTTCCATTGTCTTTATTTTGTTACTTAACATAACGTTTCGGTTAGTTAATATCTCTAACCGTTTTCCAGTGTAAACTAAATTATAATTCTAACGCTACTGTCTTTAGTAAGTAAGCCCCCCCTCCCCGTAATGAAAACACAAAAAATTGTATCTATCAAATCCCTTGCGAGCGTGGTGAATAGTAGATTGGAGAAACAAAAAGACCTCTTCCCGTACGAGTTAAAGGACATCTGAAACATACTCAAAGAGGTGAAACTTCGAGATCAGGTATAGCGGAACATGTATGGTCCCCAACATAATATACAGTGGTCAGAAGCCCAGGTTTTGGACACGGAACAGCACTGAAGAAAACGAAAATTCAAAGAAGCACCTTTTATGAATCAAAATAAACATATATTTACTGAACCAAGTATAGATATCCCCAATATCTGGAAGCCTCTTCTTGTACAAAACTAACAGCTCAAACTTCACACTCCAATAAGCACGTAGGCGGAATCATCAAGCTTAATTGCACATTATGCACATGTATAGTATTTAAGACAGTAGCCTTAGAATTATAATTTAGTTTACACTTGAAAACGGTTAGAGAAATGTACTATCTAACCGAATTGTTGTGTTAAGTAACAAAATAAAGACAATGGAAGTCCGACAAGATAATTTTTTTGATATTACTTCCTTGTCTATCACCTTCAAACAATCATTTACTAATGTTTAATGTTTACAAAATTTGTAAGTTAGAAAATAAAAAGTCTAAACAATCTAGATCGTTCGGTAAAAAATGTTTTTCTTAAAAATTTCTCACCTAAAATGAGTAAACGCCTTCCTCTATATCACTGTCTCAAGGTGAACTGATGGAAATACACCACTCTGGTCCGGATATTATGTAGTAAAATTACCTTCAAAGCAAAGTCAACATGAGGGCTCAGATATTATTATACAAGAGACTAAAATTTTATAGGCAATTATAGTACTTACCACAAAGTGTACATTGACGGTCGCCCCTTTTCCTGAGCTGCCTCTAATTTAATGTCAACATTAAAAAGCGATATCTCAAAAACGGTATGGCCCAGGAAGCTGAAATTTTGCACAAAGATGTTAACCAATAATTAACTAACCAGGCAACTTTGACTGTGACAGTAATGACATTGACAAACATAATTTACTCTCAATCAAAGTGGTTAGTGGTTCGGTTAGCTTTTGTACAATTGTTTTACAAGTTTGTATAGTCAAATCTGGTCTTATCATGCGGGTCCAAAGGTCACCGATCATATGAACCAATTCGAAAATTCCAGAGCTTATCAAAATGTTGTGAGATTATGTGGGTAACAATATACCCGGAGAAAAGGAACGTAGTTTTATTATTTTAACTGTCGTGAAGATAGCCACATACAATATTATTATTTGTGCAAAAATTATGTACATAATAGTACAGGGGTGACGAACCTTTATGTACTAACGTTCCATTTTTTCGAAAGAAATGTTTAATGAGGCCATAGACGTGCCGTCAAATTCGTAATATTATAATTCATTGTAAACTTTGTGATCGGTGGCGTGCCCAAAATTTTATGTCGCGTGCCATCAATGGCACGCGAGCCATTAGTTCGCCATCCCTGTAAATATTATATCTACTAAATATATTTATTAAAAACGACAACAATAAACAGTGTAATTTATTTTAGCAATAAAATTACCTAACCTAAAAATACAATGGAATTTAATTCGATTAACTATTTCAAGAAATAAAAATAAAAATGGTAATTTTCCAACCAATAAGTAGAAAACAGTAGCAAAAGCACTGGTAATCAATTTAAGGATTGTACAGAAAATTGTCCACGAAAGAAAGCATAATATAATACCGAAGAATACTAAAAAATGTAAACAAAGAAAATCGTTTATAATTATAGACTAAAAACTTAAAAAGTGTCATCATCACCTAGACATTCTGAAAAGTCCTCGTCATCTGAGTCGTCCTCGAATGGAGCAATGATCATCGACATCTAATACTTGTTCTCGATCCCACCAATTCCTTATTAATTTTTCTGTATGTTCCACCGTTGCAATTTTCCGTATATTTTTTAAAAAACTGAACACGCTGACTCACTATCTGTGGGTGCTCACATAAAAATCTTCGGTTACAATATTTCTTATAGCGCAAACCCAACGTTTTTATTAATTTTGATAACGATTCAAGTCCGATTTCCAAAACACCTCGAATTTAAAATTTTTTTTTTTAACTGGAAGAGTTACAATGGTTTTTGATTTGTATAAATCATAAATCGCGTTCCGAACTCCCATTTTCGCTGAAATCTTCAGTGTTTGGCTTTCTTCGTTTACATTTTTTGGTATTCTTCGGTACTTATTATAATATGCTTTCTCCACGACCATTACTGAATGCAATAATTCCAAAATCATTTTGGATAATAGAATGTAAAAATTCTCGCTCTTGAGTTAGAATATTTATTCTGAAACACTTGCTTCTTATGCGTTTTGCGTGTATTTTCATTCCATAATAAGATACGGAATGAATATTCTGTAATTAATATAAACGACATAGGTTGCCATGAATTTCGAAACTGTCAGTGTCAGATAAAAATGGCCGCATTGTAATAATTATTTTCAGACAAATTTTAGTGCAAGTCAAAAAATGAGTGAAAAATAGGATGAATCAGATTTGGAACTGGATGGTCGTGGAGAAAATATAGTCTGCTACTCGGTTAGAATGAAAATTCGATACTCGTGGTTCCTCACGCTCGCTACGCTCGCGTTCGGAATCTTCCACTCGGATCGAATTTTCATTCCAACCTCGTTATAGAATCTATACTATTCTTGCATGTACAATTTTCTGCACAGTCCTTAAACTAATTCGCAGTGCTTTTGCTACGGTTTCCTTCGTATTGGTTGGAAAATTTCCACTTTTTCTTTCATTCTCGAAATAGTTTAACAAATTAAGCACGATTTTATTTGCTTGTTAATGCAAAAAACCAGAAAATTGCTTTTTATCGTTCATATTGTCACATTAAATTAATTGTCAAAATCACAAAACTGACATCTTTAAATCAAGAGGAAGGTGGCAGGTATAAACTTTTGTGAATCGCTGAAAATTAAAAACATATCCTTTTCTTTCATGTCAAAATTACATAAGTCTGTCGTATTTGTTTTACGGATTTTATTTGGCTAGTATGATAAAACGCAATACAAGAAAAGAAAAATTAAAAGCATGTCTTTGTTAAATCGTTAGACTCGCACGATAAGACCGGATCCAAATATATATGTTTATACGTTTGTACAAGTGTGTATACGTGGTTACAAGTACGTACAAACCCGTAGAAGCTTGTACGTACTTGTTTCGTCTACTCTCCTGGTGCATCTATTCTTTACTCTATTTATTTAACAAGTAAACCTTCCAGTTAGCTTAAAATCTATTCCAATCTTTTCTAATACATTTTTCGAATTATCTGTAGTGTGATATAAAACACTTTTTCTATTTCACGTTCATAATAAGTTCAGTACGATTCCCAAATGCGTTTTTTCTTTATTTGATGTTGGTAACATATAAATGTTTTATTTCATTGACTTGCGCGGCCTTTGTGATTTACGAGAAAACCCATTTTTCGCAGAGAAAAAATAGCTTGATAACTTACTTTTTTATTCTGTGTGGATAACAGTCATGTATGTTGGTTGAATAAATCTATAAATCAATCTTTTGTAGATGCTTCAAGCTATTTTCTGCCAAATCCTATCCAAAATGCAATCTACTAACCTTCCAATGTCGATTTTAACTTCAACTTTATTTGAATTTTCCATCTTCCCTATACTAAATTGCAATGCCGTGACGTAAAATCACGTCTGTTGAAATTCGAAAAAAAAGTAGCAAAATCTCCCGAATTTCCGAACGCTCTGTATATGCACCAAATGTACAAGGATCACACAACGTATTCCGTCGAATTTCAAATCTCATATCGCTAAAATAACTTTAGAATCTCGTGGTGAAAATGGGTCAATAAATCAAAAAATGACAGTTTGCAAAATAATTTTTGTTGTCCAGAGGCTACTATGAAAAAAAATAGTATTACCAACATAAAATTTAGACATAAAAATTTACAAAATTTGAAGGATTTATTTTCTTTTTAAAATGTATTTTTCTTGTTTATAAAAGGTGAAATAGAAAAAAATTTATAAAGCACATGTTTCATAAGGCGTTTTAGCGCACGTGTCAATAAAAAAACTCGCCACTTTGTGGCTCGTTTTTTAAAATAGACGCGTGCGCTAAAACCGCTTCTTATGAAACGTGTACTTTAATATACTATTTTGTAAAAAAAGGTAGCCGATAAACTTATTTTATTTGTTGACATTCAACCTTTGACGCCAGTCAAACAAACCTTTGCAAAAAAACTTAATACATTTCTCCCCGTTTTAAAATAATAATTTTAATGTTCTAACTTCAGCTTAACTTCAGCTGCTTTGGTTTATTAAAGACCGACTGGAAACTCGTTAATTAAAACAATCAAATATAAAGGAGATAAAATAGACGAACATTTTAATTGCTTAATAAAATTAGATGCGAGAAAGTTGGTTTGAAAGTTAAAAGGTTAATTATTATTATTATTATCGTTTGAGATTAAACTGCTGTGATAAGAAAACTTTGTGGTAAAGTACTAAATTGATATTCAGACTAACCGAATGGATTATAACACCATTCGTGTCCCTCCCTGTCAGTATAATGGTAGCAGGTATATATAAATTCGCTATCCAAACAATGCCAATTAAAAACAATTTTTTTTGCTGTTTTCTTACATTATTTCTTTCCCTTTCAATAAAATTGTCATTGATCTCGTAACTTTGTTCATGAAAATAATACCAATTTTTTTAAATCCATCATTATTAAACAGTTATTTTTGTATAAGTGAAATGAGTGTTTTTTTAATGGCACAAGAGAGCGTGATTTTTGGCGGAGAACGCAGGTCCAGGCGAAAAATTCAATCGAATGTGTCATGAATTTCATAAACGAAATGCAAACAACATTTTTTGTACAACTGTAAGTATGAAGTAATCGGTTAAAATTTTATATTATCAATAAATACTCCCTATATAATTTTACAGCATCAAGTTAACATGCTCTGTCGGTACTATAGAAACGGCTTGTTGGCACGTTGCTTGTTGTACTGTCATACGTTTATAGTTTGTTGGTATTTACTTTAATTTTAAGATATTTTTAATAAGATGGATGTTGATTATTATGGTAGTGGCAGCGATACTCCATCGGATATAGCCGATGTAGCAAATTCGGCAATATCTAACATGTTACCGGCCAAATCTAAAGTAGTGTATGAGAAAACATATGAAACAATTCTGTGTATGGTGCGGCAAGAAAAATGTACAAAAGGTGTCTGAAATAGTAATTTACGTTACAAGTCCGGAAAATACAGTTTTTTTTTTGAACGAGTCAACAAAAGTCTGCGAGTCCAAAAAAACTGTTTTCGGACGTGTTGCGTACACTATTTTTTCGGCAACCGTGTAGAATAACAAATCAATGAGACACATTTCCTTATTATATTTCTTTGTAGAACAAAATTTCGAACATTTTAATTCTTATTTGTATTAAATATTGAAATTCGAACAGAAGATAGGTACTTACTAACAGAAACATTCTAATTCTTATTTATATTAATATTAATATTAAAATTCGAGCAATTGCTAATATTGATGTGATTCTTCCCGGTCTAGTCCGGGAAGTACGTACTTCCCGGACTAGGCCGGAGAAATGCTACTTTCTCAAAGGAAAAGCGTCCGGGAAGTGGGTACTTCCCGGACGGTTGCCGAAAAAAGTATTTTTTCAAGAAATACCTAGTGTTTCTGAACAGCGGCAAGGTGGAACACCTTCGGGAATTCATATTAGGAGCAATTGTTCAAATTTTGCTATCAATTATTATTCTAAGAAATTAAACTATTTGTTGATGGGTATACTGGGTTGGGCAAATGTTCCGGAACGGCTTAATTACAGGCGAAAGAAAAGTGATATCAGATCCGGGTTTTGGGTAATCTATAGGACTAGAATTTTACTACTATTTGACTATTATGCCAGTAATGTCACCAACTGTGAAGTGTTGACGTTATTTATTTATTTTCAAATCTATCACAATAAATTAATAAATAAATTAAATAAGATGTACTACATTCATTTGCCCGTATTTCCGAAACAGTTAAATTTAGTCATATGGTATGCTATACGAAAAATATTTTAAATTTATTGAAGATTTAAAATATCTGATAATATGCATGGTGTTCCATTTAAAAAAAAATAAATAACGTCAACACTTGACAGTTGGTGACATTACTGACATATTATGGTATAATAATCAAATAGTAAAATTCTAGTCCTATAGGTTGCTCAAAACCCGGATCCGATATCACTTTTCGTTCGCCTGTAATTAAGCCATTTGCCCCACCCTGTATAATTAAAAACTTTGTTATAAAAATTTCGATACATTTTTCAAAAAGTAATGTTTTATTGTTTTTTTTTGTGAATCAATTTTCCAGTGAAAAAAAAGTATTTTTTTCACTGTTAAAAAGAAGGAGTTTTGTGCATCCATAGCAACAAAAAAATATCAGCCATTTTTGACACTTGTACAAAAAAATATATCTATTTTATACAGATCGTTCCAGAAAATTTCCATCGACTTGTTGCGTTTGTAAACACATAAACTGTAATATGGGTATATAGTATTTTTTTACTTACATCTTTTTCTCTAACGTTTGCGTTGAAAACTACCTTCTAGGAGCAAAATTTCCCAAAAAAATTAATATGCGTACTTGCTTATTTTAATAGAATAAGCATTTACATTACAGTGAAAAATCAGAAATTAAAATATTAGGACATGTTTCGATCTAAAGGAAGGTCATCATCAGCAATAGGATCATTAAGCTTATGACATAATAAAAATTGACTCACTGCATAGCAGAACAACTTTCTAAAGAAAATCAATTTAAACAATAGTAAGATAAGAGAGTGGAATAACTTTGGAGCCAAAGAATTTCGGAAAACAGTAATAATTAAAGATAGTTAAAGAAAACGTGGGCAAATATACATCTAAAAGTCGTAACACGGTGAAATAATCAAAGGAAACCTGACAGTTCCCTTTTTTACTGATAAACTTTTGTTCTTGATAAATGTTTGTAATTGAATAAGAAAATAAAACTCCCAAACATCAAAACAACATAAATCTTCCAAAAACACCTACATATACGAGTATTCCGACGATTAACCACGACATCGCAAAAACAAATACTGCGATTACTCATAGAAAAAAGAAGGGATTGTTTTGATTACTGCAGCGGTTTCTGTTGCTACCTATGAATAGCGGACGCATGAAAAAGAAAAGCGACGTTGCCGTTATCATTCTAGATTTTGTCACCATCACATATTTATTTTCTTTAAACCAACAAAACAAAAACTTTCTACCTATAGTATCTTAGTAACTTTTGTAATTTATCTGACTTGTTGAACGTGTTTTTTTAACAGCGCTTCTTTTCATACATGTGTAATCTTGTCTATTCTATAAAATGTCTTTGGTTTAGACATACTTTTTATTCCTACCATTCAATATTTATTAGTGAGCACTGTAAGAAATCCCTGTAAAGTCGGTAAGACTAAAAAGTTTAATTTTCTTTTCAGTTTTTTTTTTAAAGAGCGAGTGGATGTCAGAAACACCAACCATGTGTAAGAAATAAACTGATTAATTATCGTCGGAAACTTTACTCGAGTGATTAATAACAGAAACACACGTTAACTCTTTAAATATTTTTATTCTCAGATCTTTGAAATTACAATGTAACAAATAAACTATATTCTATGTACACATAAACATATAACCAATAAATTAATTACATTTAACACTAGTAATACTGTATATTTAAAAACAGTTATGTAGGGTAAAGTGGGGCAAGGCGACTCATTTATTCAACATTTTTTTTCGCTTTTTGCAAATAAAATAGTTTCGTTGCATTGTAAAAACCTGCTTTACAGTCGACTGTGAATTATTAGTTTCATAGTTTTTTGTTTTCCAAACCTTTTTAGATATACAGTTTTGTCCATAAACTGTAAAGTTACTTTTTAAATTTATTTAATCGATTGTAAGCTTACTCCATTGCCCGACGTTCCCCACTTCAGCCTTCACTAGTCCAATAAATGAAACCCTTGAAAAGGAATTTTAGTTAGAAAGCTGCTTTTTTAGCGTAAGCCGTAAGGAACATCTTATTGCTTGGATAGATACTTAGTTATTAATTTGTATTCAATCCTTGCATAAGGGATGGGAATTTACTTTTTAATGTTTTTTTAAAAGTTTCAGACAAAAGTTGTGGAGCATTTAAATCATTTTTACTAATAGTTGTAACTATAGAATCATGTGAACCTTAAGGGTTGATCAATTTTCAATTTGACAACACTGTACAACATCTTAAACCAATTATATCTTTTATCTACGACTATTTAATAATAGAAGCATAATATGTTTGTTAGTACATATTATATAATGTGGTTCATATTACCATAGTTACTTATAATCTACAACCGTGGATTATGAGATTTTATAGTCCACGGTCCCAACAATGAAGGTTATATTGCTGATTCAAAAAAAACCTAAAATAGACGCTGCTAATACAATTTTAAAACAAATAAACCCAAATTTATGCCCATCTACATCTGCCTCTGTAAATAATGTTAGCTCCGAACCTTGTTCCATCACCAATAAAAACGATATGAATATAAGTAATATTCCTGCTCCCATTCACTTTCATAATTGCTCCAATGTTACAATCAATTTCATGAAAAATTAGAAATAAGTAATTGTATTTTGTTTAACATTGTTGAATTATATTTTTTAGTTAAGAAATACCGTTAATAATATTACCTTGTCATGTAAAAATATCCTATTGTAATAAAATTTGTTGCTCTGAATGCATTTTCTAATTTTTTGAATACTGATTAGTCGTAGATACAGTATAGTATTTGACTCGCGTATAATGGCTATACTACACTCGGATCCTTAAAACACAAGCCTTCGGCTCGTGTTTTAAAATCTCGTGTAATATAGCCTGCATAATGCAGGAAATAATACTGAAGTGTTCTTTCATAATGGTAAAGTCTATCCTCCTTAAAAAATGCAGCTTTCTAACTAAAATTTATTTTTAAGCGTTTAGTTGATTGGACTATAATGTGTATTGGATACTTAAAGCATGCCCCGTTTTGGAGGGCAATAATAGGTAAAGCTTTATTCCGTGAAATTAATTTATTTGAAGAGGTACACATCAGATGAACAAGCCGACCGCGACCGAGTTATTTACATTTGGAAGTGAGGACATAGTGCGGGGACATGCTGATGTTTTTCGACCAATGCAGCGATATTTTACATTTATAACTATATAAAATTTTTGAATAAAAACGGATTTTGAGAAAATTAATTAGATATTTTCTAAGAGAGCAAGCAAATTTTTAAAACATGGAGTTTTTTTATTTATATGAAGTACCTATTTCTGTTAAAGCATAAAACTATGGTTGAGAAAGTCTGGATTTAGCCAGATGGCAAAACGACAACCATGCTTATAGGTACAGGGTCTTCCAACGAGGACTGAACAGGGGCTCATTTTTGAGCTTCCTTGTATTTAAAGAAAAATCCAAAATAGCCAATCGATGTACTTTTTCCTGCAGAATTCAAAAATGAAACCAAAAATTTATTTGAATCAGAAACAAAAGAGTTACGCTATGGATAAGGTGTTTTTTAAATGGAACATAGCTTTTTTTATACGATTTTTGGAACGAGTGATTTTTTTTTGTCCGTTCTGATTAAAATATTTAATATTGTGACAGCTATTTTTATTAAATTTTAATGTTTTATCCAGTATAATTTAACTTTAACCTGTTTGAAACATACACTAGGAAATAAAGGTATAATCACCTTTGAATCCTTCAAAGTCAAAAAATTTGACAAATTTACTATAATATTGCCGAAATGACTTTGAAGGATTCAAAGGTGATTATACCTTTATTACCTAGTGTATGTTTCAAACAGGTTAAAGTTAAATTATACTGGATAAAACATTAAAATTTAATAAAAATAGCTGTCACAATATTAAATATTTTAATCAGAACGGACAAAAAAAAATCACTCGTTTCAAAAATCGTATAAAAAAAGCTATGATCCATTTAAAAACACCTTATCCATATCGTAACTCTTTTGTTTCTGGTTCAAATAAATTTTTGGTTTCATTTTTGAATTCTGCAGGAAAAAGTACATCGATTGGCTATTTTGGATTTTTCTTTAAATACAAGGAAGCTCAAAAATGAGCCCCTGTTCAGTCCTCGTTGGAAGACCCTGTACCTAAATGGTTTTTAGAAGTGAATACAATAATACAAAAAAAAAATACTTCACAACAAGTGCATATATTTATTAGGCAAGAGAGAACTTATATATGTCGTAGGCTGAGAGTGAAATCCGTCATTTCATGAAAAGCCTAGTCATATCATGAAGCGTGGCTAAAAGGTATATTGCAACTGGTTTGTTCGTTGTTCCCCAGAGCATTTTTTTCAATTTTTTCAACTAATATTATTTTATAAAAATAAAATTTAAATTAAATTAAAAAAAAATGCTCTGGGGAACAACGAACAAATCAGTTGCCAATATACCTTTTAGCGTGCAGCATGATATGACTAGGCTTTTCATGAAATGACGGATTTCACTATCAGCCTACGACATATATATAGGTACAGTTGTATTAATAAAAAAAGCGTACAAGGATTATAATGAGAGGTAAGTTTTGTCATATTTGCGTAAAACCGGCTTGTCTAAATGATGGTTTATTGAAGTTTATCACACGTCATAGATTATCAAAAATGCAAAGCGTTGGCGTCGGTATAATTAATTTTGAAACTGCATGGCGGTAACGTTTGATAAACTTTGACAGAAGAACAAAAAAATGCCTCGTCAGTTGTCTGAAGTTGAAAAGGCTAAAATTGCATCAAGAATCGAAGAAGGATGGTCAATCTGCTATAGCGCAGTTGTATAATTAAAATAAAATTTTTTGAAAATTAAGCAACGTTGGGAACAAGAAGAATCCCTTAAGAGGAAAATTGGTTCAGGTCGTCCCAAACGTTCCAACTCTGAACAGGATGCTGCTTTTTTGGGATATTTAAGAAATAATCCATTTGCAACTGCAAGGGATGCTGTTATTGATACAGCATTTCCTGTCTCTCAACCTACCGTCAGCAGGAGAGTCAAGGAATCAGAACTAAAATGTCGCCGCAATCCTCAATTTTGGAACAGGGTCATTTCGTGTGTACCATCCAAACAATACCAGGTTCGAAGAGCGATATACTAACCCCTCACTTCTAGACATGGGCGTTCTTCTGTAAATATATGGGGCTGGATAAGTGTTCATGGACCTGGTGTTTTGCTGGCGAATATAGGGAAGATTTAATGCCGGAAATTACATTAACATTCTAGAAAACATATTGTTACCATCTGCTGAGAAAAATAATATATCCCAATAATACTTTTATATTTCAACAAGATAATTGTCCAGTCCACACTGCCAATGTTGTAACCCACTGGTTTCAATTTCAAACCCATAATGTGGAAGTGCTGCCTTGGGTCGCTTATAGTCCCGATATCAATCCAATTGAAAATATTTAGGGTATTATCGTAATAAAATATATAATCGAAATTTTAGGCCACAAAATTCAGAAGATTTATGGGAAATAATACACGCGTCCTGAGAAGAGCTTGATCCAAATATTGTATCAAATATAATTCAGTCAATTCCGCCAAATATTAGATTTTATTTAGTCTTGTCAAACGTTTTTTGTTTTTATTGTAATTTTTATAAAACTGTTAAAATATATTACGAAATAAAAAAAATAATTTTTGTTATTCTATTGAACTAACGCCCAACGCCAATGATTTGCATTTTTAATAACCTTTAACATGCGATAAGCCGGTTTTACGCAAATATGGTTAAGGTTTCCTCTCGCTCTAATTCGCGTACGCTTTTTTTATGAATACAACTGTACTTATTAAACTATAGATATGATTTTTGGCTGATAGCGATGAAATTTAAACTAAATAAAGATTGAGTTACATGGGGAAAGAATAATTTAGAGAGGTCATTGATCAAATGACCTTACGGAAGAGCCGCCACTGAATTAAATATTGGGAATTTATCAAATGATCCAAATGCAGGCTGTTCTTGATTAGTTGATGTTGTTAGACAATTTTTCATGTTCTGACAGGCACATTTAAAAAGTCAAAAAACATTTTCCAATCTCCAAATACCAATGCAAAAAATTCTAAGAATATTTCTCATTGGCTGCATGTCATGAGAGCCTCGAAGAATATCACCATGAGGTCATTGCTTATTTAGGGTTTTCAATTAATTAATCCCGAACATCTTGTTCTGGTAATTTTTGTTTTCAAAGGACGGCCCAACTTCTCGTCAACACGCAAAGCCTAAAGGATATAGGTAACTATTAGTATTGTTATTAAGGTATATTATTTTAACATCTGTACATAAAAGCGGCCTATTTTCCAGAAACAGCGATGGGATTTTTCACTAAATTTTGGTTTTATCCTACCGCATGGAAAAAGAAAAACTACCGTTTTAGTTTTTAAAATTTTGATTTGTTTGTTGAAAAAATAAATAAACAATGTACGTTCTCAAAGAAGAACACGCGATAAAACTGACTGATGTCACATCTGGCACGACCAGTGAAGGGATTTGGCCTAAAGGTCGACCGTCGCACCTAGCTGAATAATATCTCGATACTTTTTTCCTATTTTCAAGCTGTTCTTTTCTATTTTAGTAATCCAAACAAAGATAACTTAGATAATCGGTTTCTGGCACATAAAAACAACTTTTGTCTGTTCTCATGTTTTCAAACTTTCTACTTTCGCGGCATCTTTTTCATTGTTCCTAGGAAAGGTTTGTGATATTCCAGGATGATGAATTCGGTTGCTGTGAAAAGACCCATTATTATGTCTTAAATCTAAATAGGTTTTAATTATTTGACGTGTATACAAAAATAAAAATGTTTTTAATATCCCCAAATTAAAATTATCATAAAGCTATAATACTACATTTAAATTTTTACATTTAGTGTATTTACAATTTTTCTCTTTAAATACTCTTTTTATGAACCTCCTTACACCTTATCTCTATAAAAGGTAATTCCGTATAATTCAATAACGACTTCTTTAGTGACAAACAATTAACAAATATTATATGAAACAGTTATACAGGGTGTCAGGAAAAAGGAGATTATTTCGTTAACCATATATTCCTTTACCATTGGTACAAGATATAATTAAGTGAAACTTTGCAATAGGTGACAAATCCGAAAGCAAATGACTTGACAAAAATAATGTCATAAGGACATTGGCGTACAGATAAAAACCTACTAAACCAGTCAAATGGAATTATTTTGTAGTCCTACTAAGAACTTTTTATCCCTATTATTAAATACTCGAATTATTCAAAAAAATCAGTTTTAATTTTGAACTTTGAACATGAGGGTCAAAAATAAAAAATGGCATTATTAAAGTTCTTTTTGTTTAAGGAATATATGATTAACGGATTGACCTCCTTTTTCCGGACACCCTGTGAGTTTGTAACTTGGAATAAATTCAGCAAATCCAGTACATTTTTTTTTTGGAAAAATGCTTGGAGATGGGTGTTAACATTTTAGTTGTGGTCGTTTCTATAAAAAAAAAATATCGATACAGTGTGTTCAAAATTAGGGATATGACGTAAACGATACTTTTTTTAAATAGCAACCCAGTTTTTAATTGACCATTTTTAAAGTGTATATTAAGTTATACATTCAGAAGTACCAAATTTTAAATTTTTATTCATTGTCAAATGTTCAAAACGAGTAACTTGCCTTTAGAATATTGCTAAATAGTAAAAGGACAATAGTTTAAGCATTAAAGTATTTATTGACGAAAAAGTATTAAAGATGGATAGAAGGTTTTTATTTTTTAATTAAATTAATTTTTGTTTGCTTAATATCTTATAAATAATAAGGAATAAGAATTATATATTTGGTACTTATGTACTTATAGTGTAGTCAATATGGTGTAAAAATTCCCTTGACCTGGGCAAAATTGCAACACGTGTAAAGTGTATATTTTAACATAGTCAAACTCCCCATTAATCCTGGCCCCGAAAATCAGTCAAATTCCAAGATGGCGGCAGAATTTTGTAATTGTAATTATTACAAAATTTATAACTTTGTATTTATAAGGTGTAACTTGGCAAAAATGTTTAAAATACAAAGATTCGACTGTAATTTTTTTTCAAAATGGCGTCCATTTAAATAATTAGGTTTTTACTTTTCAAATATTTAAAGGCCATCGTTTTGCAGCCATTTACATTGTACTTTTTTTGTATTACATACCATCATACCAACCGTTATGTCATCTTCTTCCAGTGAAATTGATCTTGCGGAAGTAATGAAATATGAACTGTGAAGAAAGTAAGGAAATGTTTCTCACTAATAAGCAAAACAATCAGAAAATAATTAATATAATCGCTAAAGAAATACGACAACATGGTTGTTCAGTAATTCATTCAGTTGATGATGCTGATGTTGACATTGTTAAAACTGCAGTGGAATCTTCAAAAATTAAAAATACGATAGTGATAGGAGAAGACACTGACCTATTGGTATTGCTGATTTATTGGTGTAATCAAGCATACCACAATCTGTTTTTCAGAAGTGATAAAAAATCTTTCAAACAGAATAACATTTATGATATCAATGTCATTAGATATTCGCTCAGAAATGACTTAGCGAACAGTATATTCTTTATACATTCGTATACAGACTGCGCCAGCACGTCCAGAATATTCCATATTGGAAAGCAATCAGTTTTAAAACGTATTTTTGAAGAAGTCCAGATGATACATTAAATTAATACACTTAGGTATAGAACTATTACTGATAAATTATTAAAGGCAAAATGTTTCGTTCAGCCACATAACCTTCCCCCAACGGAATCAGCTGTCAAGTACCATAGCTTCCGTGCATATTTGGAAATTTGTATATGGAAACAAATGCAAGAAGGCTTGAACCCAACAGACTGGGGATGGAGTATATATGACAATATGTATGTACCGAAAACAATGGATTTGCCATCAGCACCTGAAAGTAATAAGATGTAACTGCAAAACTGGCTGTAGTGCCATTTCATAGTTTGCCGAAAGAATGGTTTGGAATGTACCAGTTTATGTGGTCAGTGTCAAGAAACAAATTGTGAAAATAGTCCGCAGCTAATAGAAGATGAAGAAATGGAAAGTACAGATGAAGATTATGGTGAATTGTGAAAAAACAGCCAAATCATTTTAATTTCTGTTCATTCAAATAATGGTTTTTTTTCTTGTAAGTCTAATGTGTAATAAAGTTTTCTCTAATGTATAATAGGCAATTTGAGTGATTTAATACCTATCTTACCTATTCAATACCTATTTTATACTTTTATCCTTGTATTTTAAACATTTTTGCAAAGTTACACCGTATAAAAACAAAGTTTTGTAATTAAAAATACAAAATTTCAGCCGCCATCTTGGATTTTGACTGATTTCCGGGGCCAGGATTAATGGGGATTTTGAATATGTTAAAATAGACACTTTTCACAAAAGAATGCAAAAAGAATCATTTGTGTTGCAATTTTGCCCAGGTAATAATTTATTTTTACTGCACTATTATAACTTAATATAACTTTAAAAATACCTAGTCAAAAGAAAACTATGGTTTCCGTGTAAAAAAATGATCGATATCGTCATATCTCTAATTTGGGACACACTGTATTTATATTTTTCTTAAAAAAAATACCATAACCTAAAATGTTAATAACCGTGCCCAAGCATTTTTCCAAAGTAAGATTTACTGGGTATAGTGAATTTCAGTGAACTCACACTGCATTATTTGTTATTAAGTAACCTAATTTTTACTAGGTCCAATATTAATTATTTTATACATCAACGATATGTCTTTAGTTTTAAAAATGTGCAAGTTACAAATGTTTGCTGATGACACCTTAATTTACATTAATGTTTTAAATATTTTTGATGGTCTAAATACTCTAAATTCTGAGATAAATATATTATTAAATTGGCTAAAAGTAAATAAATTAAAATTAAATATTTCAATAACTAAATGTATGGTTATGGGTAATAATTTAAATTGTCAATATGTAAATGTTGTAATTGATGGTAAAATATTGGAATTAGAAAACAGGTTTAAATATTTAGGGCAGGCACGTATATAAGGGGGGGGTTTTGGGGGTTCAACCCCCCCCATGGGAAAATACTTATCATACTGTATTACTGCTGAAATATTAGGATTACATTAGTTCATTCCTACTTATAAGTAAAAGTGCGATAGTGTGATGTGAATCAATTCTCAGATCAATACCGACAGTCCGGCAACATTGCTTAGAGAATACGTAATAAGTAATAAATAAGTTAGTTGAAAGAAGAAAGAGATTAAATTTACTTTTGTAAGAATAATTTTTTCTTTTAATAAAATACTTCAAGCTTTGGTCATCTGTAATTTTTCGCGCGCACCCCCCCCCCCATGAAAAATTACAGATGACCAAAGCTTGAAGTATCCCCCATCCAAAAAAAGACCATTGACAAATCAGTATACTTTCTATATCACAAAAAAACAAATTTAAATGTATAATTAATATTTATTTCAATAATAATCCAGTATATACCTAGTTAGTTGTAACTTGATAATATTAATGAGACTTAGACTCGAGAGTCGAAAATTACCAAAAAGGTAAAAACCATCAATAAAAAAGGGCGTAGCACCCAAAAAATTTTCGCCTGCGGCGCTTTTTTTTAGGACATTGACATACATACATACATACCCAAAGAATCAGTTCTAATTTAAGTTTGTTTTCTAAAAAAACTGTATTTGATACTATTATATTACCACATTTTCTTTATTGTTCCTTCGTTTTGTATTGTGCTAGTGAGGAAATATTTGATAAAGTACCAATTTTACAAAATAATGCAATGCGAAATATTTTAAATTGTGACAAATATACAAAAATAAATTTTATGTAAAAAAAATTAGATTGGTTGAATGTCAGAAATTTAATTTTTTATTTAGTAGGTATCTTTATACATAAAATTAAAAATAATTTATTGCCTGATTGTAAAATTTTTTTGTTCTTTTAATTATGACCATCATAATTATAAAACAAGTACTAATCAAAATTTTTATGTGTCTAAAACATTAGCTTATAAGTATATTTTTCATAAAGTTTTGATAGAATATAATAATTTGAAAAATTCTATTAAATCTCAAATATCATTAAAATCATTCAAAAAAACTTTAAAATTACATTTAATTAAAAAACCAAATGATAGGTACGTAACATTTGATACAATTTGCAAAATGTTTAACTTTTCTGTCTATTTTCGTTAAAAGAAGGTTGCGGTTTAAAATTAAGAAATTAATCTATAAAAATGTGTTAAAAAATGTATGAAAAAATATTTAATTGTTCCTTTTTGCTAAATAAAACATATTACTACTACTAATTGTAGACCGAAAACCCACATTTTACCGGCCAGTACCAGAAAATAATTAGAGAGTTACTTTTGGTTGATTTTAAGTAAGGAAAGCCAACGGCTAAGTTGTGCGTTCCTTTTAAAAATTTAACTCAGCTTAACAAAGATTTTTTCCTCCCCCCTTTTCGCGCCCAAGTGTGTCCCTCTATATTTCTCATAGAACTTAGGTATGCTGTATAAAAGAAGAAAAAGGAATGAACCTAATAGCAAAAAATACAAGATATCCACAGATAAAACGCAACAACAAAAATGGCGCCGGCCGGTTTTGGAGTGAATTTATATAACGTCGGTAAGAAGGAAAACGTAATAACAATCCTTATGCCTGTTGTTGAGTTCAAGTTCATAGCGAAGCGTTCCTTACCTTAGCTAAGACAATATTTGTAATTTATGATTTAGTTTTTATGTCTATCTAAAAATGTCATTATTCAGTTTGTCATATGACTTATTAATACTTAACAAAAATATAAAAAAAGTAGTAGATATCTTAACTCTGGGCAAATTTACGGAATTACCCTGCACAATAAGCCTTAACAACTATTGCATTATGAAACAAGTTTTAAGTGTAAATTTTCCCTGTATACCTCAATTTCTTCTATGATAACTTTTCTTTTTACTGCAAAATAGTATTTATTTACAATTTTCACAGCGAGCTTACAATAACTATAGATTATTTAAGTGTGTGTCTGTGTGACCCAAATATCTGCAACGAAACTTCGTTTTACATAAAATAGTCAAAGTATGCTATTGAGTATGTTTATCACGTAATATCCTGTATCCGGTTCCCACCTTTCAGCAATTTTAGATAAAGCCCATTTTTAAACGGATTTTGTTTATTGACTGACAATACCCTGCACATTTTATCATGAGAACCATAACCTTCTCGATTTTAAAGAAGTGAGTGAGACAATATATATAACTAGGAAGTTGTAGTCTTATGAAATCTTATGAAGGTACATTGAAAATAATTACTAAAATCAGGAAAGTTATCGAGATGATACAATCAACGCTAATGACAGTACATATACAGGGTGGTCCTTAAGTACATCAAGAAAATCTAGGATATGATTCCTGGCATCAATTTAAGTTGAAAAGTTCATATGGACTTATGCCCTAAAATGCTTACCCTCTAAGATACAGGGTGTTAAAATATTTTCCATTTTCCTTTAAAACTACCATTTTTTTTCAAAAACATAGTAGAGACAACTTTTGTTCCGCTTATATCAGTAATGCATAAAAATGCATCAGAGTTTAAAAAAAACAGTGGCGTATCACATATTTTCACAAAAAAATATTGATGGTATCTTCATGCACGCCACTGGTGGAAGTAGGCAAACCCTTTTTTAACCAAAAAGTGCAGTTTAATACGAAATCAATCGACATCAATTTTCAATACCGTATCTTCAAGGAGTTTCGAAATTTTAAAAAAACAATTATTTTTTAAAAATATTTTAACTTATTTTATCTTAGAGGGTAAGCATTTTAGGGCATAAGTCAATATGAACTTTTCAACTTTAATTGATGCCAGGAATCATATCCTGGATTTTCTTGATGTACTTAAGGACCACCCTGTATATTCAAGTGACTAAAATATTATTATCATTTTATCATAGCACGGTCATATCTCGTTTCTATGAATTCTGTGGCGCGTGACCGTACGAAATCACCTGGATTTATTTGATGTTGGTATTGCATTTGCACGGATTTTTTTATGCATATTAAATAATAAGTGCATCATCTCTCCTGTCTATTTCTATTGAAAAATTAATTCCTGGGTTAAATTTTTTAAGTTTTATAGTGAAAAATGCTATATTGCTGTTGCATTCCTGGATACAAGTCTAACTATGCCGATCAAAATATTTCTGTTTTACCTTTCTAGATGCCAGCGTTGATCTGTTTTCTGGCCTGCAAAATGACAGATGTTTTCGGTGAAAACGCAAATAGCGTTCCCTATACTGGATTCGTGGTTTATTTAGTTGTCTACCTTTCGATTATTACCACCCTTTTATATTGGAGTTAATTCCGCTGGGATGGCGCTACGGTGAATTGATGGCCGCTTTGATTTAGCAAAGAGGCTTTTAGTACATTTTACCGTCGTTCTTGGAATTGCTTGGGTTATGGCTGCCCGTAGAGTGCTAACAACGACGAAACGGCCGTCGTGGTCTACTCGCCCAGGGTATCCATTAAACTTGGATCCCTGGGTATTCCAATATAAAAAATAATTACATACTTGTCCGATATGCCACAATATAAAAGAAATATGATAAAGGCTCTAGAAAAAGAAGACTCGCTAGAAGGAGGTGAAAAACGAGTTAAATTAGGTAATATACACGAAGTAGAACATAAGGAACTTTGGGAATTTATATCTAAAAATACTCTTAGATTTTTTGAAAGAGGGTTATCCACAAATTTTTTAAAAGAAAATCCAAAAAACTGGGAAAGTAATGATGAGTACATAAATAATTTTAATTTAGTGAAAAAGCTTAAAGTAGTGAATGATACGGTAGGAAGGGGTATTAAACTCATAGACGAATACAGTGAGGACCTAAAGTCCGTCCCCCCCCCCTCTAACTTCTAAACCGTTCGGTATATTTTAATGAAATTTTGAACGATAATATTTGAGCAAGTCTTGCACTTTTTGACATACCAATGACAGCTTTAAATGTCAAGATGACAGCTGGGTCCGCTTTTGGAATATTTTTTTAAATGGAACACCGTGTATATTTTTACATTTTTAAATTCTACATAAAATTATAATTACTTTTTATAAAATGCATTATTAGTCTATACTTCATAGTTTCCGAGATATTGACTCTCGAAAAGTGACATTTTTGAACTTTGACAGCTTATAACCTTCTAACAGTACGTCTTAGAGCAAAACGGCTTACATGTCCCTATCTTCAATTTTTATTATCTTCCCAAAAAAATCAACTTCCGGTTAAACCGGATGTAACTCGAAAGCAGGAAATATAGTTGTTCCGGTTTAACTGGAAGTTGATTTTTTTGGGAAGATAATAAAAATTGAAGATAGGGACATGTAAGCCGTTTTGCTCTAAGACGTACTGTTAGAAGGTTATAAGCTGTCAAAGTTAAAAAATGTCACTTTTCGAGAGTCAATATCTCGGAAACTATGAAGTATAGACTAATAATGCATTTAATAAAAAATAATTAATAATTTTATGTGGAATTTAAAAATGTAAAAATATACAGGGTGTTCCATTTAAAAAAATATTCCAAAAGCTGACCTAGCTGTCATCTTGACATTTAAAGCTGTCATTGATATGTCAAAACGTGCAAGACTTGCCCAAATATTATCGTTCAAAATTTCATTAAAATATACCGAACGGTTTAGAAGTTTAAGGGGGGGGGGGACGGATTTTAGGTCCTCACTGTATAATAAAATATTAACAAAAGATGAAGAACAACGTCCATGAATACTGCAAATTGTAAGCGACTATAGAAAAACAAATTAAAGATGTCAGTAAGACGACACTTGCGGAAACTTTTTAAAAGTGATGTTAAAATAAATTAAAACAAACTATATGTCTAAATAAATAATAGAGTTAGTTCTTAGGTACAATTTATTAATATAATATACCTATAAGACCTATATAATATACTCTGTTTCTATGTAGTCAGGTCAGTGGTAGGGGAAATTGGTATAATACGGCATACTAGGATAAAATGACACACTACCTGTATAATATATTACGCGCATTTCTTAAATCCCGTCATGCGATTTTCGACACTGGTGGGAGCATACGACAACTGGAGATTAAAATTAAAACGAAGAAGATGTCAGTGGATGTTTCGCAGTGGTAGGTGTTAGTTTGTTTTCGTGTATGTTTGAAATTGTTTGGAGATTAAGAGAACGTGCCTGAAACTCATAACCTACAACTTATTAAACAATTATTTATAACTTGACAGGTAAGTAGGATACTGAAGCATGTTTTTGTATTATTTGTAGATTTTAAAATTTATTTTATAAATATTTAATAACAAACAAAATTGACTTAGCCCTTTTGGATAAAATGGCACCGGGCTGATATGTTTAAAATGGTACTGTGCCGTTTTATCCAAGATTATAAAATAATATTATTTTGTGTTTTAGATAATGCGCGTTATTGCATAAACTGCAACAATTACAGAATAGAATGAAACGAAAGAGCCAGGGACCAAAAGTTTAAAACTCAACTTTAAATTTAATAGAGATGAAACAGAAAGCAGAAGAAAAAAAAATTGAAAAGAAAGAAGATCCCAAAGAAAACGAAAAGCGAAAGTAGACCTTACAGATCAGTTCCCCAAATTTGATTCCGAAAACGAAGCTATTTCATCAGGATGATGATAAAGCCTCTTATATGTATTGTAATGATTTTTTTTCAATGTCTAAGCCTAAGGAGATTTGCTGTCAAAGTTGAAAAAAATGGAGCCACTGTGATGAGTGTGCAGGACTTTCTCCAAAAAAGAAAATGTTTATTTGTAAACTTTGCCAACCATAAGTAATTAACCCTATTTTACCTTAAAAATATTTTTATTTCAACATACATTATACGAGCAGATATGTTTATGCCATTTTACCCAACTGGTTGGATAAAACGGCACACCTAACACCTGTGCATGAAAAACGTATATTCAATGATTTTGTTCCTGATACGCAGTATTTATATTGTTTTACCCAAAGATAAAGCCAAAACAAATGTTATGTTTTCTTTGCAGTATTGTACCTTTATATTTAAAATATATCGTCGGTTTGGAAGAATACTGTCACAAGTCAAAAATCGTTCATTTTCAGGAGAAGCATTTTAAAATATTAATTTTTTTAATAACACGATAGAATAATACTTGGTAAATTATGTACAGAAACTAGTTTGTGGTTGCAAAAGTACTTAACAAGTGCCGCCCTTAGACCTAAAATATTTATATTTTGGCTTACCCGTACAGGTGGTATTACCTTTAATTAACTTTTGTGCCGATATTCCTCAAAACAAATCAAAATGAGACAATATTGCACAAAACAATAGACATAAAATATTCCTACTCGATAAAGAATACTGTCCTAAGTTAAAATGTGACAGTCTTGTACCAAAAAATTACCATTAGTTGAACCTATTTTTGTAAAAAATACTGTACAATATCAAGATGTAACGGTTATGCCCAAAATAAAAATCATAAAATACGTACCTTCTCAAATTGTGACACTGTTCTACAAAAAACGAGAAACGATTCATACAACCGTCTAAGCACAATTGATCTTCTGCCGGTCTACCACAAAAACATATACCATACTTTAAGAAAATCAAACCGTCACATCTCGCCATCTAACGGTTACTAGATGAATTTAAGATGTGATGCTTTTTCTAAGATAACTATATATAAATTTAAAGTTAGATCGTAGAAAAAACTAAAATATGATAATTTTTGACTTATGACAGTTTTCTTCCGAACCGACGATATATTTTCAGTTTTGTAAAAGGTATGCCGTATTATACCAATTTCCCCTAATTCTGATAATAAAAGTTTTAAAATTTAAAAACCTTTGTATTTTATTTCACCGGCGGCACCATTTTGGATTAATTAAATGAGTTGAAATTTCGCACAAGCCATTTTCTTGACATTTACAATATTTTAAAAGAGTGAGATCCCAGAATCAAAAGTCGCAAAATGTGGGCCACCCTTTACTTTGAGACTGGCTGCGTGGCTAATTAGCCAAATGCCAATTAAATAAAGGAAAAAGAAAAGCGGGTTTGTCTATAATTTTTAGTAAAAGTGGTGAGATAGTAAGTTGCTTAAAATTTTTTTTCTAACCCAAAGAAATAGCTTGAAATGTGCAGATCTAAACCGAAACCGTTGCATATACTGTAAGTATTACTACTTGGATTCTGTACTTTTAATATATGATTCATGAAGGATTGCAGTTAATGTTTAACGGAGTGAGGACCTTAATAACGAACGGCTTACTAAATTATTGAATAAATTTAGAAATAATTGGGCGTGGTCCAAAATTTTTTTTTACTGCGGCGCGCTTTTCTTAGGGTACTGTCAATTGATATTGTGCCCCTCCCCGGGATTTAATCTTACGCGCGCCACTGGAGGGCGTAAGCCCCCAATCCCCTCTCCCATTATCACACACGCACACACTTCCTAAAAACTTAAAACCCATGTATTTGAAAGCTTGTTTCCTTGTACTTCTCAGTTCG
This sequence comes from Polydrusus pterygomalis, assembly GCA_963969555.1. Lineage (NCBI taxonomy): Eukaryota > Metazoa > Arthropoda > Insecta > Coleoptera > Curculionidae > Polydrusus > Polydrusus pterygomalis. The sequence continues at coordinate 39,668,044 of OZ018381.1, read as the reverse complement.
TTCTCAAATAATCTTATTACAAATATGGGGATCACCGTGGCCATTTCCTAGCAGCGTCACGGATGTTTCTTGAGCGTTTACAGCAAGATTTCTGCGATTTAGGGAAATCGTTGGCTTTCTGTTGATGGATTGTTGTCGTTTCGTGGATACCAACGACATCGATGTGGCGTGCTGTCCTGTGCAAGTGCTGCAACGGTTTCGTTTCTGTCTTTTGCAAAGAAGATATCTGCAACAAAAAATATAGTTTTAAAGAAGTAGTCCATTCTCAAAGTGGAGTTAAATGTATGGAAAAAAGAAAAGCACAAAGTGTTTCTCTACAAGTTTATTATAATAACTAGGCGAACCTAGAATAATTCATAATGATTCGACATGTTTCGAGTGTAGAAACGCTCATCATCATGAAAACAAAGAAAATAGTACAATGCTGATGTTGTAAGCAATAGAGATAATAAGTGGGATTAAGCCGTAACGGAGCTTTCAATGGTGTACACGAGGCGTAAAAAATGAATAGTCAGAAGACCGACAAGACTTCAGCATACTGGAAAGTCAAGGGCTAGTGCAAAGGCCCTGTCTTGGGCAGAAAAATAAAGAGAGCAAAAGAAAAATTAGAGAGTTTTAACAGACTTTGTGAAAATCATTTAGGTATAAGTAGTGAAAAATCTTAAGTTTCATTAAACTTTGTCGGAGACATGTAAGTAGTGAAAAGAGAAGGAAAGGAAGAAGAAAAAAATGGTTTTCGTAAAAGTCAAAGCATCATTTAGCTTGAAGTAAAATGCTGTTGGGGTACCTTGTTACAGCCCAGTTACCCCGGCAGGAGTCAAAACATAGACATTGTGTGCAAAATTAATAGATTTAAAATTTTTTAAATTTTTTTCTAGTTTTATAAGAACATTTTAGAAAAGTAACCTTTTCTTTGTTAAATAAGTCCTTGAATCGTTGAGACCTTTACTTGATGGAAATTCATTATAACTCGATGAAAGACAATTTATTTTGTCAAATTTTCACTTTAATTGAAAAACTTTTTCTTTACACAACGCGTTTCGCTACCTGTTAGCACCATACACCGGAAGCAGCTACAATGTAGCGAAACGCGTCGTGTAAAAAAAATTGTCAATTAAAGTGAAATTTGACAAAATAAATTGTCTTTCATTGAGTAAAAATAAGTCGTTTGATAGAGATAGCTAGCCAAATTAAGTTCATACCCTAGGTATACCTATATGTATGAAAAGAAATTATTTAATAAGATGGTCAAAGTATCCTCCACCAACTGTTCTGCAGTAGATCGATCTAAAAATCCTGTTGTAAATTTTGTACTACTTGTGAAGAAATTTCTCGTATTACTCATCGAATGGATTCCCTTAAGCGTGTCTATCGAGTTAGCTTTAGATTTATAAACTAAATTTTTGACGTCACCGCACAAAACACACTATATTGAACTACCCCCCCCCCCCCCCTCCCGGTTTTCGGTTTTCTCTCCACCGTCCCGGAAAATTTGTATTTAAGTACTACCTTAAATGAGCAACATAATACGCGGGAGCACAATCCTGTTGAAGGCAAAAGGTTAAACGTGGTAAATCAGGATTATTATCGTAAATAATATCATAAAAGAGAAAATTTTGCCGGTAAAATTTTTATTTTTGACTGGCATGAAAGTTTGTCACTTGGCAATTTTGCGAAAGAAATTGTTGACAAAATCTTCATGAGCGAAATTACCAAAAAGCAACAAAATTGAATAAAACCAAGAGAAACTTTTGCCGATACAAAATGTTCTATCGAATGATATTCGACAAGACTATTTCACGAGAAAACAATAAAAACACACTGTTTATTTAGCAAACTAGAAACTTTATTTATTTATTACTAATATTGAACGTACAGTTGTTATAAGTAATAGTTTGTCCATGCTATTCTATCAAAGCATGGTTTTGGGTATGATTGACTTGCAATTGAGAGGTCGAAGGTCTACATGCTTCATTTGTTGTTCTGAGATTTTCGATGAGCTTCAGATGATGACTAGGATCTAGCTGCAGATATGGTTTCAGGGAATTTGCGTTTGAGTCGCCTATTAACTTAATCAAATCTTGTTTCCCAACCGCTTGTTTAACTAGGGCAGACACAGCGGAAGATCAATGAGAATGATTTGTTCTTAACATCCCTTCTGTCAGTTTGGATGAACGGAGAGAAATAGTCTGTCTGTGGAAATCTTTAGTCCTCTTTTTTCCAATAATTTTGAAAATAATCTTACAGGGCATAAGTCTTTGTTTGATGAATTTCCTACTAACCATTGGCTGTTTGTCAATCCTTTTGACCCACCTTGAGCTGTCTTGGAAAATATGCTGTTATATTCAATTTGTCCGGTAAATTCTCCCATGGTATCAAACTCCTTTTGAAAATATTGAATTTCCGAATGATCCGTAAAAGGGTCAATCTTTAATTTGTATTCTATAAAATTCATTTTTTAAATCATTTTTGCTGTAGTATTCCATAAAGCCTTTACTAAAGATTCTTTATAGTCTTCGCCATTACCCTTCTTCATATTAAAGGCGTAATCTTCGACGATTTTCGCCAGTTCCATCACAGTAGTACATTTTTCCAGTTTATAATTTCTTACCATTAGAAACTCTGAGAACTGTGACCAAATTGAGTTCTTGGATTTCTTTGTGTTAAGTTAAATATTTTCCGCTATCTATTTTTTTATTTCTTGGATAGATTGGCACCCAAATTTTGCATTTTCGTTTAGATTGCTCATTTTGTCTTTTTTAAACCAGGATTACATTTGTCAGACTAACAATATTTTTTACCTGACATGTACCAAAATTATGCCGCTGAAAAACCATCTTGTTGATTTTGTCCAGGTGTATATAATTAAGATTTTTTCGACTAGAAAACAGGCCGTTGCTTTGATATTTTGCCAGTATAAAACAGTGTAGTGAAATAGTAATCTGGAAATAAAGTGGCAAGAACTGGATCCAGATCATTTCGAAGGAAATTCATATATCTTTCTCCAGCGAGGCTATCATCAAAGAAAAATGGTCCGATAACCCTATTTTCAACAATATCTGCACAGACATTAATCTTTTCATTATACGGGTGTGATTTCTATGAATCAGTAAAAATTTTCTTGAGCCCAGTATTAAAATTAAAACACTTTTGAATTGTTTTCAATTTCTGAAGCTCAGAAGCCTCTGGTCCGTAATGTAAAAATTTGACTTGACGGTGGTTTCTAAAGAATAAAACGTCGAATTTGGAAATTAGTAACGCCATTTTGTAGAACATAAAAAACGGTCATTTAAAAGTGTATTTACTTTTTTCCCTGTCAAAAATTAAAAATCAAAACTAAAACTCTCGGACATTGCCGAATGTGTTTCGTGTGTAATATTTACAATATTTTTTTACCAAATTATTAATCCCATAAATACACAACTTTTTTTTTTTTGAAATAATTTATTTATTCAATCAAATAATATAACAAAAATTATTAGAAACTATTTTTTTTTGTCAGTGTTCACGACACTGGACACGTAGCAAGGATAATAACCAAAAATAAACAACTGTGTATAAAAGTTTCAACCTAAAAACCTCTTGTATACATATTAAAAGTTGCTAACGAAATAAATTATAATTAATAACGAAATAATTAATTTAACCATCTCCGTATCTCTTACCATTTTCGAGATCTCCATATTATACGCATACAAATTTGCTGCACTTTTACATTTTTGATAAAAATGTTATTTCCCTTACCCCTTTACCTTTTTTAATTTTTTTTGGATGTATGACCAATTTTCGTGGTTATTTTGGCTCCTTTCAGTAACCCGGAAAATGACAAATATTTCAATAATTTTTGCTTTTTCATTTAAATTAAAAATGTAAGACGTATAAGGAATCATTCAAGAAAAAATATTGAATATCTGTGCGTTTATTTAAAAAAATTTAACTCAAGAATTGGGTTCAAAGAACGAGCGATCTTCATATCACTTACGATGAAACCCCCATGTCATTAACGTTCATTTCAATGAGTTTGACCTAAATACGATGGATAACGACCGTTTTATAAAAAGGCTCAATTTAAAAATATGCAAAGATAATGGGTCATTAAATCCGTGCCTAAAACGTCTTTTTCCTTTAAGATCATTTAGTAAAGATGTGTGAGAATAATTACTTAAGATTGGGCTAATAGCTGCGCCCCATATTTTAAAATTATATTCAATTATTCGTAAATCTTGTAGTAATTACTATTTCATCTCGGATGACTTTGATACTCGCCTGCAGCTCATTTCTTTGTAAATATTAACTTTCATTACCGCTCGTAAATAATATACTATTATCCGAAACATTTATAAAACAAATTTTGGATTGGCAATTAATGTTCGTCAATATATTTAAAAGTATAATCTACCGTTCATTATGGAAGTTCAAAATTGTTTGATGTATGATAAGCAATTCTATAAAACAGTAAGTAATTGTTGGTTCAAATATTTTAAAAAGTAGGTGAATTTCTTACTGAAAACGCTTGGTTACTTTGTTATACATGGTGTTATCGCATAATATTTAAATGGGTTGAATGTCTAAACCTGTAAAATAAAAAAAAATCTGTATAATAATATATATAAATTAATGTTTTATTAACAAGACCTAATATGCTAAAAGCTGGTAGATAGTAAAATTAGACATATTAGCAAGCATTTAAGTAAAAATGCGTTACATCTACATCTATTTACATACGGAAGAAGGGCATAAACTTGTTTCCAAAGTTTCTATTGAGTCTTGAATAATTTATCACTCCTACCTAGTAAAAATAACGGAGTTGTGTTTAAATTTTAAATGTTACAAAATTCCTACGAAATAAATAAAAATATCGTAAATTTCTTTCCTTCCTTGAAGAAAAAGGGAAAGTAAATTTCTTATGCGTATACCGAAGGAAAAGAAATTACTATAATTTGTTTTTCAGATATTAGGTTTTTATTTTACCTGAATAATAAAATAATTTAATATTTTAACATTCATAATATTGCACTTTTTTATTTTTTTTTGTTATAGAAATATACAACACACAGTAACAAAAAGCAAATGGACTGGGCAACGGTCTTAAATTAATAAATAGAGAGGTATTAAATGCCATATTTGTAATAAATAAATGCTTATTCAGCATCCTCAGTTAGTGAGAATTGAGACACAAGGTACCTGATTATAATCTTGAGATTATGCATAAGAGATGAGTCTGCATAGGGCTTTTAAATTTGCGATTGGGATTTAAGGCAAATTTTTCAGTGCTGAATCCCAATAAGTAAAAATATATAAGATGTCCCATTTAAAATACCAAAGTCACGGTCACTTTCGGTCAAACTGGAAGTGATAACAAATTGAAAATTATGCCAATAAATACAGACTCATCTCTTATGCATAATCGTAAAATTTAATTTTAATTTCTATAAATATAAAAAATATATAGGGGTGAACGTCTTTTGAGAACCACCCGGTATAAATTGCTACTATGGAGGGTCACTGCAGCGAAATTGGGATGTGGAATGTGAATCGCGCTGTAACCTTTTACGTTGGCACTTGGCAACGTTAAAAAAAGGATCGATCTCTTTTCAACTCGCGGCAAGTCCATTTTGTATTCATTTCATTACATTAAAATCCGCCGTGTTAGTTTAGATTTGCCAGTTCTGTATAAGCATAATATGTCTGCATGACATGACACAATTTAGTGATTTTATCAATTATTTATAATATTATTAAACGAACACGTTTGGATAAAGGTTTATATTTTAAATGAAATGTCATTTTAGTGATTAATTTTTTATTCATTTTATATTGTATTGATTAGACAACCAATAGTTAATTAGTATATGTTGGATTAAAAATTAATACTTATTTGTATTCTCTCATGAAAATAAATTTTGCATTGATATATTGACATGTGTACAAATATTGATAATGCAAAAATATTATTCAACGATAATCAACATAAAATATTTATTATAAAATAAAACTAGTCAATTCGCCTACATGCATACCAGGTGACTACTTTCAACGCACGTTTCGATAGCATCTAAACTATTAAACTTTTTCGAGTTTTAGAAAGACATTAGGTCTACAATTTAAAATTATTTAGAAGTATACAGCCATAGAGATATCCTACTATTTATTATCTAAAACATTATTTTCTAGTGTTCTCGTCTACGGATCAAAATAACATTTTCCAATGATTTTCCATTCCTTCTACAAGGGTTGAACACAAAATAATACCGAGGTTTCTTTTCAAACAATAGAATGTACCTTACGCCAAAAAAGTTGCTTTCTGAGCTATTTGTTTATTGGACCTTAGAGCATTGTGGTTGATGTTTTAAGGAGATATCTCCTTTCTGGGACATCTCTCCTGGAAAAATGTAGAAATACCCAAGTTTTTTTAGAGATTTTAAAACATAGAAGTTATTTTTACCACCAGAGAAACAGTCAGTGTCGTCTCTAGGGTATGCGACGCTCTGGGACGAACAGTGGCATTTGGTCTTAGGTACACCCTGACTAAGCATTTGTCCAATGACGGAGGTGTTCCCTTTGTCCATATATTAGAGTCGCAGCAGATATTAAATGATTTTGTAAAGTTGTAGATCGCTTTCATGCGATCGGTTTGTATCTCCCAGAGCCCTATTTTTTCGGTGTATTGTTTACATTACTTTTTTCACCCTAGAAGCGTTGCAGTTCGCCTCCATTCTGACATGTATATCTAGAGGTGTTGAGTAGCCCACAAAAGGCTTGTCGAGCAGCTCGACAAACAAAATAACGAACGCGAGACTACAGTTTTGTTCACCAGTTCAATAAAAAAAAACTACGTAATTATGAAGACGGTGCATGGGTGGCGGCTCGGTGGCTTCATTAGCCTAAAAATAAAAAAGAAAAGGAAAAATATACAAATATACACATTTTACGTGCTGGGAATACACGTGTTAAATCTTATTCACCCACGTAAAAAAGTATTTATTTTTATTAAAGCGAGTATGTAAGAAATAGGTCTATAAGAAATATAAACAAATCTTTTTTGATGAATTCTTTAGAAAATCCCGAAGCCTTAAAGGAATGTTAGGACCTACTTATTGCCATCTCTGTAAAAAGGTTTTGGATATAAAATTGAATGAATACTATTATTATTGAAGGCGGCACATTTTATGGAGTTGATAATATTGGAAAATTGTCGCATTATCTCTTTAAGGGTATTTGGTGCTCTTTCAGGGGCATGCGGTGCGTAAACTTAATGTTTTTCTTAAGACTTCATAACTGCATGTACAGTTGACGACAGATAATTCCGTACACTAAACTGCGACACTGTAAATGCAACTTTTTTACCTTTATTACCTTTGTAACGTGTTAATTGTTATCATAATATCTGTTAAAGTATTGTCATTATCTTATTTGATTTAAAAATGCCTCATTGAAGTATTATTGAAAAAGCAAGAATATTATGTTTAGTAGAAATAGGATGGTCTTATGGAAAAATAGCTGATCATTTTAGAGTACCTAGAAGTACTGTTCAAGGAATTGTAAAAAAATGGCGCTATCATCAAACACTTGAAAGGTCTGTTGGGTCTGGTTTAAATAATAGAAAATCATCAAATAAAGAAGACCGAAATTTGGTGGAGTATTTAAGGCAGAATCTATTTGAAACTGCAGTAACCGCCCCTCACATAATAATATTCCCTGCTTCATCTAGAACTGCGCAACGCCGAGTAAGACAATGCCAATGTTCCGAATTAAGAAATCGAGCAGCTGCATCCAAACCGTTTTTAAAAAATAGTGATAAGGAACAAAAAATTGTGTTTGCTATGCAATATTTACCAGAAAATGATTTATTTTGGCAAAATGTTATCTTTTCCGATGAGAAAACTTTTCAGTCTACATAATATAATGGAAGGATTCGAGTATATTGACCACCAAATTCCCGATATGATGAGTATACTAAAAAAAAGCAAACCAGTGGACGTTTCTCCGTTAATGTGTGGGCATGTATGGGTGTTTACGGTGCAGGTGTATGCTGAAATATTGGTGGAACACTAAACAGTAATATATATCTTCAGATTTTGGAAAATGATTTTCTTCCTTCTGTCGTGGTAATTTTTGAAGGAAATAACTTTATATTTTAGCAGGATAACTGCCCTGTGCATACTGCAAGAAATATAGGAAACTGGTTTGGATAAAACAACGTAACATGTCTACCTTGGTGCTCAAGAAGTCCTGATTTAAATCCAATTGAAAATGATTCTAGATTGATGGTAAAAAAAATGTACAAAATAAATTTTAAATCACAGAATGAAATAGAGTTATTTGATAAAATAGAGGAAATTTTAGAAGGGCTAACTCCGGATTACACCAGAAGTATTATTTTGTCAATGCCAAGAAGATTACGATTAGTGTTAGAATCCATTGGCGCAGCAATTAAATATTAGTATATTGTTTGTTGTTTGTTAATAAATTTACCCTTTTTTGGCTTTATACTTTTGTAGTTTTCCTGGTATTATTTTATAATTTTCTTATTTCGCCCGCTGTAATTTAAACACAAAAATATTTAGAAATACCCATTATTACTTATGGTAAGAAATCTTACATACAATAATTTACAGCTATGTATATAGCTGGTGTTCTATCCAGGTATAAGCAGCAAGCTGAGAAACCAGTTTAACCCAATTTTGTTGTAATTGAGTTATGTAAGGGTGGAGTGTATGAATTTATATGTTGTCAACTGTACAATAAACCCGATTTTTGCACACCACTGTCACCGAATGCCTCCGAAACAGCACATACGATTTACTTCAATTATTTTAAGCTCACACCCTAACTTAAACCAAAGGTATAGTCGAGATCGAGATACAACGGCAAAATAATTATTTTGCGAACAAAATTAATGCATAATACATCGATGCATCGACAAATATCAAATGGCCTCGATACATCGCCTAAAAACAATGTATCTCATTGAAAATATCGATTTTTTCGGTACGTCGATGTATATCGAACATTTCTATTTTCGTGTGTTTTTAAAACAGCGGCCCGAAATTTTCTTCAGTTTAATAGTTTGGTTTAACAATTGCTGTGTTTTTAGTTTTTTGTGATATTTTTTTGGAGGCTAAATAAGATGAGTCAGAGAAGAGAATAAGATAAGTCAGGTATGCGAGAATTCGGAAAATAATCATTCTGCAGTCACTTTTCATGGATGAGTAAATAGAAAGTTGGGTACTTTGTAGGTTAAATTATAGTAGCAAGGTCTCATTCATAGCTAAATCCACCGTAATCCCTACTCCTTGCCTCACCTAGCTCTTCACCGCCTCTCTTCTACAAACGATGTTGTCAACAGATTTTAATACCGTTTATGAATGATATGTACCATCTATCAGTACCAGATTATTGGTAAATCCTAAAAATATTGTATATGTAAGTAAGTTAAAGATTTAATTAAATGCCACCATGCGGAAAGCCGTCATTGTTAACTTTGATGTTTCCTTATTTTCCTTCGTCTATTTTTAGGTTGATCTAAAGCCAGCTTGTTTTATTCCGATAAAACTATGTAAACATATAAACGTCCTTTTATTTTAGAAATTTGATTCGTTTTCGTCTAGCATTGTTTTCAAAATTCGAGATAATGGATCAGAAATATTAGAATTATAAGCTGTTTCAATTTTCATGCTTTCAACTGGTATTTTTTTGCGAAAAAAAAAAATATTGTATATTAAGAAAAAATACGTCTCTACCTACTAATATTTTACACCAAAATTGTATTAGACTTTTTTGAAGGTTGGGGGTCAGCCGGTATTGGACTCACCCCTTATTTTGATTATTTGACAATTGTTTTTGTTTCGTTTTTCTCAGAAGATGTAACTCTTTCAGCTGAAGCAATGTTGCAAATTTGACATTAATATCTTATTAAATATTCGAATTATTCAAGAAAATCAGTTTTTAATTTCAAACTTTGATGCCCTAGGTATCGAACACAAGGGTCAAAAATAAAAAATGGCATTATAAAAGTCATATTACTTTTGCTCAAGGAATATATGATTTTGTTTGAGGGTGGTAGACAATGAAGTAATATAAAAAAAAATACCTTGTCGGACTTGTAGTCTTTAAAAGTTATAAGAAGGCCCAACCCTTTCAGAACGCACTAGTTTGCCGCTGGATGGAGTGATGGAACTATTGGAGTGTTGTCGACGTAGTTTCAACTTTCAAGTAAAAGATAGGTTCTATGCCCAGGATGACGGTCTTCCAATGGGTTCATCTCTCTCTCTCTCTCTCTCCGGTGGTGGCTAACCTGTACATGGAATGGTTTGAGCCACTCGTTATTAACACTGCTAAGATTAAACCTAAACTTTGACTTAGATATGTTGATGATACCTTTAATATCTGGACAGATAGCAACGAAGAGCTGATACGGTTTTTGGAACATATTAATAGTATAAGATAAGACAATCCATTAAATTTACCATGGAAAAACATTCCACTCCTCCTTTTCTCGATGTTCTCGTCAAACGAAGTGCTGAAAACATAAAAACTTCAGTATACAGGAAACCCACTCACACGGGGCAATACCTTAATCACGGATCGAAACATTTAAACTCCATAAAACAGGACATAATTCAAACTCTTTATCACAGAACATTTAACGTTTGCCACAATCCGGAAGACCTTAATATTGAAATTTTAAACATCAAAAAAGATTTGAAACAGAATGGTTACCATGAAACCGTTCAAACTAATACCATCTCAAAACTTAAAAATTGCGAAGTAACTGCTAATACAGAAACGAAAGAGGAGCAAGCATTTCTTACCATACCTTATGTCAAGGGGATTTCTGAAAAGATTAGAAGGATTACTAAAAACTATAAATTGAAGAAATAGTCCATACTTCAAGTGGAGTAAAAGATTGAAAGGGAAAGAAAAACTCTAAGTCTTCCTCCACTAATATATTCCAAATGAATCTTATTTAAAGATACCTCAACATGTTTCGAACATAGAAATGTTCATCTTCAGGAGAATTAAGATGTTATAAGCAAGAAAAATAACTAGTAATAACGCTTTAAGCTAGGCTTTAAGATAGTGAGAATGACACGTTAACATTCTAAGTCAGAAAAGCATCAAAAAACAAAGAACCGAAGTATTAATTTGCCAGGTGTAGGGTAATAATAGTAAAAATTAGAGGAAGCAAGGCCCATATGTGAAGCGAAATCAGTACAGCCGTGGAAAAGAGTAAAATTTAAATTTGAACATGCTGATGAAAGGGGAAGAAAAAGTGATCCAGTGTGAGGAAAGCAATGTATAAAATAGTAAAATTAAGAGTGGAAAATAGTGTTAAAATTTAATGAAGGTCGTCATAATGTGAGTAGTCAATTAATTTCAAAATTTTTAGGAATAAAAATAGTAGTAATCCCCGAGTCTTAGGTTCAACATAATTAAAGAAAAGTTCAAAACTAAATAATTTTCAAAAGTGAGCAGTGAGCCAAACAGCTGAGGATTTGGAAGTGACAAGTAATAGTATTACTTTTTACTATTATACTATTACTTGTCACTTCCAAATCCTCAGCTGTTTGGCTCACTGCTCCTTTTTGAAAATTATTTAGTTTTGAACTTTTCTTTAATTATGTTGAACCTAAGACTCAGGGATTACTACTATTTTTATTCCTAAAAATTTTGAAATTAATTGACTACTCACATTATGACGACCTTCATTAAATTTTAACACTATTTTCCACTCTTAATTTTACTATTTTATACATTGCTTTCCTCACACTGGATCACTTTTTCTTCCCCTTTCATCAGCATGTTCAAATTTAAATTTTACTCTTTTCCACGGCTGTACTGATTTCGCTTCACATATGGGCCTTGCTTCCTCTAATTTTTACTATTATTACCCTACACCTGGCAAATTAATACTTCGGTTCTTTGTTTTTTGATGCTTTTCTGACTAAGAATGTTAACGTGTCATTCTCACTATCTTAAAGCCTAGCTTAAAGCGTTATTACTAGTTATTTTTCTTGCTTATAACATCTTAATTCTCCTGTAGATGAACATTTCTATGTTCGAAACATGTTGAGGTATCTTTAAATAAGATTAATTTGGAATATATTAGTGGAGGAAGACTTAGAGTTTTTCTTTCCCTTAAAAACTATAATATCAAAACAGCCTTTAAATCCAGAAATACGCTTAGAGGCTTTCTTACAAAAGTAAAACCCCTCCGTAATAAAAACATAAAAAATTGTATCTATCAAATCTCTTGCGAGTGTGGTGAATCGTACATTGGAGAAACAAAAATACCTCCTACCGTACGAGTTACAGAACATCTGACACATACTCAAAGAGGTGAAACTTCGAGATCAGGTATAGCGGAACATGTATGGGCCAACCAATATAATATGGCCATATACAGTGGCCAAAAGCCAAGGTTTTGGACACTGAACACCACTGGAGAAAACGAAAATTCAAAGAAGCAGCTTTCATGAATCAAAATACCCATATATTTAGTAAACCATAAATTATTCCCAATATCTGGAAGCCTCTTCTTGTCCAAAACCTCCCGCTCAAATTCCACACTCCAATAAGAACGTAAGCGGAGTCATCATTATTGCACATGCATAGTATTTAAGACAGTAGCCTTAGAATTATATTTTAGTTCACACTTGAAAACGGTTAGAGATACTAACTAACCGTAACTTTGTATTAAGTAACAAAATAAAGACAATGGAAGTCCGACAAGGTAATTTCTCTGAATATATCATCGGTTTAAAGGTAAAATTCACTAAGCACGAAAACTGTTATTCCTGACGTTCTACAGATATTTTTCAGTTATCTAATAAAGACAATTGTTAGAAAATCCCATTACTTTCGATCACATGAAAAAATTTGATAATAACGGCTTTTCTATTTTTTTATCGCAACTTTTGTATAAAATCGCTGTTATCTGCTAAACAAAAAATTGTTAGAAAAAAGAAAAGCACGAAGTCTTTCTCCACAAATTTTATTGTTCGAATAACTAGGCGAACCTAGGATCACATCGACATGTTTCGAGTGTAGAAACACTCATCATCAGGAAAACAAAGGCAAAGGTAAAATGCTGATGTTTTTAGCAAAAGAGAAAATAATAGTGAGATTGAGCCGTAATGGAGCTTTTAATGGTGTACAAGAGGTGTAAAATTGAGTAGTCAAAAGACCGAAAATGACGACTCCAGCATACTGAAGAAACGAGCGTTAGTGCAAAAGCACACTGTGCCGTGCGGAAAATGAGGGGAGTTAGAGATAAAATTCAAAAAATTTAGGGAGTTTTGAAAAACTTATCTGTAAAATTCATTATTACAGTACCTACTGAAAAATCTTGAGTTTTATTAAACTCTATCAGAAACATGTGAAAGTATCGGAGTGAAAATAAAAGAAAAAGAAAAAGGTTGTTTTTTATAAAAGACGAAGCATCTTTTGGTTTAAAGTAAAATTCTGTTGGGGTACCAGGTTTTTACGGCCCAGTTACCCCCGCAGTGGTCAAATCGTACACATTTGGTGCAAAAATTAAGTGATTTTTAAAAAATTTAAAAAATAAAAATAAAATTTGAGTTCCCGGAGAAGTTCCACTGTAACCAGCACGTGGCAGATGGGAAATGAACTTCAAGTTCAAGTTTTTCAAAACTCCCTAAATTTTTTGAATTTTTTCTTTTACTCCCCTCATTTTCCGCACGGCACAGTGTGCTTTTGCATTAACGCTCGTTTCTTCAGTATGCTGGAGTCTTCATTTTCTGTCTTTTGACTACTCAATTTTACACCTCTTGTACACCATTAAAAGCTCCATTACGGCTCAATCTCATTATTATTTTCTCTTTTGCTAAAAACATCAGCATTTTACCTTTGTTTTCCTGATGATGAGTATTTCTACACTCGAAACATGTCGATGTGATCCTAGGTTCGCCTAGTTGTTCGAACAATAAAATTTGTGGAGAAAGACTTCGTGCTTTTCTTTTTTCTATATAATTTAACTCCACTTTGAGTATGGACTACTTCTTCAAAAAAAATTGTTACTTAGTGACTTTAACCTTTAAACCAACGGTATGGTTAACGGATTGATCTCCTTTTTCCAGACACCCTGTATATACTCTTAATAACTTTAAGGTAATACCATCAAAGCATAAAAATGCTGGCGGAAAAATGATACTTTATGCACGCTCCTATAGTAAACAACATATTTTATTCGAAATTATTTACAGTTAAAGAAACGAGCTCGTTCCTAACAACCAAAGACTTTAAAACTCCTTTTATAACAGCAGAGCGAGCAATGACATTCTGGCAAATAACAAAGGTTGTTCCACGCTTTTATTTAACTTTGTTTGTTTGTTAGTTAGTTAGTCTCTTTGTTAATGCGTCACAGTGGAATCTCTACTATTTACACACTTTGAAGTTTGGACCATTGCATTGGTGTATGTGAGAAAATGTATTGCTTAGTGAGTTAGTAGAGGACTACGTAATGGTCGTAATGGTATTTAAATTTCATACAACATAAAACAGAAATAGAGTATTTGGTAGAACTTGTTTTATTATGCCATAGTAAAAGTTATATCAAGAGGAATTATGAACAATTTTATTATATTTTCTGTCTTTTGTGGATAATAAAATAAAATTTTATTGATTTTTTCCAACTCAACAGAGTAAAAAGTATATTTAATTGTAATTATACAAAGTTAAATAATTTTATTTATAACCGTATACGTAATATTTGCATTTCCTACTTTTTAAAATTTGAAAATGTCGCTTTTTTAACTTTCACTTTCCGCCCCACGGAATTTTATTTTTTTTCTCTGGGTAAATTGTCATAGGTAAGGAAATTGCATACCTTTTAAAATTGAAACATAAATCGGATATACCTTTTATCCGTTTCTTTTGCTCAAAATAGAAACCGAAGGCCTACATAATGTACTAAGCACCAATTTTAAGTTCAACACGTTCAAATAACTTGAACTGAGGACGAAATACACCAATTTTGCCTAATTTTGACAGCTCATTTAATTTCAATTGAAAAAGTTGTTTAAGTCCTTTATTGACCCTTGATAAAGTTTTTATATAAAACGAGACGTTGGGATAAATACAATTGTGTCATTTCATTGCCTGTCCTCATTCCCGCTATACTTATTCGAATCCACTAGTAAGGGCGCTATACTTACCTAACTAAATTATAATTCTATGGCTACTGTCTTAAATACTATCCATGTGCAATGACGCTTGATGACTCCGCCTACGTGCTTATTGGAGTGTGAAGTTTGAGCTGTTGGTTTTGGACAAGAAGAGGCTTCCAGATATTGGGGATATCTATACTTGGTTTACTAAATATATGGGTATTTTGATTCATGAAAGCTGCTTTTTTGAATTTTCGTTTTCTCCAGTGCTGCTCCGTGTCCAAAATTTGGCTTCTGACCATTGTATATTATGTTGGTTAGTCCATATATGTTCCGCTATACCTGATCTCGAGGTTTCACCTCTTTAAGTATGTTTTAGATGTTTTTCGACTCGTACGGGAAGAGGTCTTTTTGTTTCTCCAATTTACGATTCGCCACACTCGCAAGAGATTTGATAGATACCATTTTTTGTGTTTTCATTATGGGGGGGTTTTACTTTTCTAAGAAAGCTTCTAAGCGTATTGCCGGATTTGAAGGCTGTTTTGATATTATAGTTTTTGGTTATCCTTCCAATCTTATCCGAAATCCCCTTGACATAAGGTATTGTAAGAAATGTTTGCTTCTCTTTCGTTTCTATATTAGTTTTTACTTCGCGATTTTTAAGTTTTGAGATGGTATTAGTTACAAAGTTTTCAGGGTAACCATTCTGTTTTAAATCTTTTTTGGTGTTTAAATCTTTAATATTAAGGTTTTCCGGATTGTTGCAAACGTTAGATGCTCTGTGATAAATAGTTTGAATTATGCCCTGTTTTATGGGGTTTGAATGATTCGATCCGTGATTAAGGTATTGCCCCGTGTAAGTGGGTTTCACCGGCGTATACAAGGGGGGGGGGTAATGGGGGTAATTACCCCCCCCCCCCAAGATTAAGCGTTGTTTAATTTTTGTCCTTACTCCTTAAAGTTGCTATTATCTAGTATCCTAGCCAGGCACGTAGCTGTGGGGGCTGTACCCCCCCCCCCCCCCCCGAAACTCGAGCTCTGATTTCGGCAACATAGGCAACACATTAAACATTTCCTACACTATTACATTTTCTTCACCTCAATTATTACCGGGTTTGTTTTTGTGCTTTTCTTGAGAATTTGTGTTGTGTTTTTTATTTTTCCCACTTAAAAACCAAGCACCATGATTCAAAAAAGGGCGTGGCACCAAAAAAATTTGCGCGCATTTTTTTTTTGCGCCTTTGGCGCGATTCCGATGCCCCCCCCCCCCCCCGAGAAGAAATCCTGGCTACGTGCCTGATCCTAGCCGATCGATTACCCCCCCAGACGCATGAGCTGTATACGCCGTTGGTGGGTTTCCTGTACACTGAAGTTTTTATGTTTTCAGCACTTCATAACATCGAGAAAAGGTAGAGTGGAATCTACTAGTAAGGGCGCTATACTTCTGGAATGTTTTTCTGTTTCCATGGTAAATTTAATGGATTGTCTTATACGATTAATATGTTCCAAAAACCGTATCAGCTATTCGTTGCTGTCTGTCCAGATAATAAAGGTATTATCAACATATCTAAGCCAAAGTTTAGGATTTATCTTCCATTCAAACCATTCCATGTACAGGTTATCCACCATCGGAGAGAGAGAGAGATAAACCCATTGGAAGACCGTCATCCTGAGCATAGAACCTACCTTTTACTTCAAAGTAGGAACTACGTAGACAACACGCCAATACTTCAATCACTCCATCCAGCGGCAAACTAGTGCGTTCTGAAAGGGTTGGATCTTCTTGTAACTTTTGCTGTGTAAATTGACTATTGTCCCAACCAAGTATAGATACCCCCAATATCTGGAAGCCTCTTCTTGTCCAAAACCAACAGCTCACATTTCACACTCCAATAAACACGTAGGCGGAGTCATCAAGCTTCATTGCACATGGATAGTATTTAACAGTAGCCTTAGAATTATAATTTAGTTTACACTTGAAAATGGTTAGAGATACTAACTAACCGAAACGTTGTGTTAAGTAACAAAATAAGGACAATGGAAGTCCGACAAGGTAATTTTTTTGATATAATAAATTGTGTTACAGGTTTCTGGTAAAAGCTTACTCAAAGCTTGTGCATTGTCTTTAAAATTACGTAGTTTTTGTTGAACTGGTGAACAAAACTACAGTCTTGCGTTTGCCATTTTGTTCGTCAAGTGGCTAGTCGAGCAAACTGTTTATTTTATTTATTTATTCCAAATAAAATTCCAAAAACATCTGTTCATGAGGGATTATCTACTAATAACAACATTGTTAAATATAACTAATTAAAATACAAAGTAAGTTAAAATAATGCTTAAAATGTTAATTTTCAATAAAACTATTTAAATATGTATAAAATTATTCCATTACTATTTTTTTAATAAAATAATATAACTAATAATATCGTTTAGATATAATTTTGAAAAGAATAATTAATCATAAAGTAAGTGCGCGTTTAAATATTTTTTAGTTTAAAATAATTTAGCTTCCCCTTTTTTAAGTATTTTCTTAGTTATCATTTTAAAACGTTTTATATTTAAAAATTTTAATTCTTGGGGTACTTCGTTGTAAAATTTTATACTTTGATAATAAATGGAGTTCTGACCTACCCTAGGGTGTCCTAAAGATAAATCAATATTGAAAACATTTCTAGTTAAATGATCATGTACGTCACGTCTGTAATTGAACTTTATATTTAAATGCTTTTCATATAATTTGGTGAACAAAAACAATATTTTGCATTAAGTGAATATCCTTAATTGACATAATAGTAAAATTTTTATATAAAATTTTAGTTGAATATTGTCTATCCAAGCAATATATATTTTTAATTGCTTTATTTTGTAAAACTTGTAAAGGGTTAAGCACATTTTGAAAAGTTGATCCCCATATTAAAGTTAAATATGGTAAATGAGAGTGAATAACAGCAAAATAAATAGGACGTAACATATAATTTGGAGTAAAAAAACTGAGTTTTTTTAAAATCCCCACTGTTGCAACTATTTTCTGTTTAATATATTTAATGTGTTCACTCCAATTATTAATAGCTTCATCTATTATCAAGCCCAAAAATTTTTTTCCTATACGTAAAAAATAGGATTTTTCCAAATTTAATGGTAATTTATGACTACACATCCATAATTCAATGATTTTCATATCATGATTTATAAAATTTTGTATAATTTTATATGAATCAGCGATGTATAAAATAGTGGTATCATCAGCAAATAATCTAATAATAATCTAATTTTCCCTTTCAATTTTAATTTAAATATAGAATTAATATAAAAGAGTAGAAACATTTTGTGTATCAAAAGCTTTGCAAAGATCTAGAGAAACAAGTGTACATTTTTGGCCTCTATCATAAGCCATTTGAATTTAAGAAATTAAATCAACAGCTGCAGAATATGTATCACTTGATTCTCGAAAGCCATATTGCCATTTAGCTAAAAAATTTATTGAATTTAAATGTAAATTAAGACTATCCTTTACTATTCTTTCAAAAATCTTTGACAATATTGGCAACACTGATATCGGCCGGTTATTATTTAGTTGTTGTTTAACGCCTGACTTAAAAATTGGTCTAAAAAAAAGCCGTAGTCTGTATGCTACTTAACGCAAGGAGATTGGTTTATGAAGTTTTTTCTACCAAGTACTTTTTATAAAAAACGATTTCGAATTTATTTGAGTATAGTGCTTGCCACTGAAATATCTAGAAGGCACGAAAATAAATAAGGAGACGATTTTCGCCCGCGCATAAATGGTTTGGTGATAAAATTTAAAGCACCCTTTTGAGATTTTAGATTCAGAGAGCATTCATTTAACAGAAATCGATAAATATTGTTAAATTGACAGGCGTGTCGTAAAAAAACTTCCATAAAGAATTTAGACATAAAAGAGGAAACCCAATAGGTCATATCAGGGTCGACGCACAGGTTTGACAAAAAAAACATATTTTATGAATCGGTTATTGGATACGACTTTTTTATTACTGATATATAAAAATGATTTTGTTCATATCGGAAATATTTTCTTTCTTTCAGTAATTTTTTCCACTTTGGATAAGAGGGTTGTTTTTTTTTATTGAGATATTGAGGGGTTGTTTAAGGACTTTATTTCAGTTTGTGAAGCAATTTTTAAAGGATAAGGTTTCACGCACTGACGAGTTTTTTTTTAGATTGGCTATAACTTTAACCTGGAGATTTTAAAATGATTGTATTTATTGTCGTAAGTAGGATAGAAATCAGCAGCTGTGGCGCTAGGTTATGTTGAAGAGAGTATTAGCAACAAGAAGAATGTTTCAAACATTATTGGGAGTTCCATTAATGGAAATGCAACCTCGTTGAGTTGAAATTGACCGAAAATATTAGCAGTATTAAGGAGAACAGCAATTTTTCTGATTTAAAAAACCGAAGCATTTATATTTCAAATATTACCAACTGCACTTTAAAATATGAAGTTGTTTGCATTTTTTTACCAAATAGGTATGCATACTGATATGTAATATTTCTAAATTTATTATAGGAAAATGAGGTAAAGAAACACATTGGGTTCTAAAAAATATGTTTATTTTTTTAAAAAATGCAAAAAAACAAAGAAAAATAAAATTAAACAATGTTTTAACTTGAAATTGTATAAAAGGCATATATTACTAAATATTTTCAAAATTTCAACTAAAAAAGATTGTCTTCTACAGTGCAAGCAAAATTTATTTGCATCAAAGAGGGCCTTGCATCTAAGGACGTAATGCTTAGCCGTAGAGCTTAATACCTGTTGGGTGTCAGTAACTACCTGAATTAACAATTAATCAGTTATTCCGTCCTCTTTGACAGTCGTTTCAAGTATTAATTTGATTTATCGCTAATTTTTTCAATTTCTTGAACAATTCACACAATGGGCTTTACGGAACAGCACAAAGCATTCATGGTTGAAGCGTATTTTCGAAACGGGGTTAGAGTAAATGGTGAGTGCAATACAATCCTGGTTTGTGCATGGACGATTTTCACGAACATTTTCCTAACGTTGCTTTTATTGCTGGGGATTTTTATCATTGCCTAAAAAGAACCGTGGCTGCGTTTAGAAAAACAGGTTCTATACAACACAAAAAAGGAGCAGGAAGACCATCTGTAAGAACAGAAGAACTTGTTGCAAACATTCGTGAAATAATGCAAAATACGCCAACAAATTGTATAAGACGCCTGTCCCAAAAAGTGGGAAGATCTTATGGAACATGCAGGACTATTCTTAAGAAGCAGCTAAATTTATTTCCTTATAAACTGCAACTACTATAATTTTGTAAACAACAAAAATAAATTTGTATTTGTCTACTTATTTTATTACTTATTAGTTTGGCATATTATGTCATAATATGAATTTGACAAAATTTTAACCTAGATTTGGTCGAATATATCGTCCCTATATCATTGTGATCTAAACCAAGCCCTACGTTTTTTAATCCAAGCCCTCTTTAATGCAAATAATTTTTTCTCGCAGGGTATTAGTAAAAATATGTTTATACATAGAGAAGCTTCTTCTAACATCTACTGATGTAATCGGACAATACTGCAACTTAGGTAGCAAGATATAAGGCCAAGATACAACTACGTTGGATGGTTGGACCTTTTACTTTACCGGGAATGTTGGTAAATTTAGCGGAAAAAGTTTAAACAATAGTAATTGAGACTCTTAAACTTAAATTTCCACTCTCCAACGAGGATATTATGTCCGGTTTAAAACTGTAATTAACCTTAATAAAAACAAGATCTTTAGCGACACTTGAACTTTTTAACAACTCTTTACTTTGCACAACATACTGCGAATCGTTATCTAAATCCAAAATTAGTTCTTTAATGGCTTCGAAATGCTCTGCGTAGTAATTTCCTATTCAGATTTCGATTTTTCTCCAAAATTTAGAATTGTGTTTGTTACACTTAGCTGCAGTGGCTCAGATTCCATTTTTTGTAACTTTGTTTGTGTTTTCAAATGTTGATCGATTCGGAACTTCTTTTCACAAACAATAATTTTTGTACAAGCTTTACAGAAGACTTTTTTTCCACTAAACTCTAACTCTGGGAATTTTTTAATCCCCGAAGACGTTTTCGCCCTTAGACATCCTGAACACACATTTGAAATTACTAGTTTCACACTGAAAATACTGAAATCTTTCGACAAACTAAAACAGAAATGTATTACAAATCGATATAAAATAAATTCACTTTATTAAGCAGGATAATAACGCATTATTAAGTGACAATAAACAACCCCTAACAATATACCTGCAAACTCCGGAAACCCCCAATAAATACCTTGTGTATAACCAAAATGTAAATATAATTATTATATTCTTCAGATTGGAAAATCGCTGAAATAAGTACCGAACTGGACTTTAAACCTTTAACGTTTTAATTTTTTTGATAAAGCCGAAAACATGAAAATATGCTCTTAAAATAATAATTTACGAAAAATATGCATTTTATTATAAAATTGACAAAATAGGCAAAAAATGCATATATATAAATATACATTTTGCATAATACATTCCGCCCTTTATTAATAATTATTTATTTCACTGTTTTTTTTTCTAGATGTAACCGTCTAAACAGTTGACGTGATTTAATTTTATATTTATTTGTACATTTTGTATTGATCAATGTAATTTAAAATGATATAGTTTCTATTCTATTCCACTCTATTGTTAACTACATGGTTATTTTTTGGCTTTTCCATTATATCCTTTGAATAATCTCTATGCTTTAATTTAATATGAAACATTTTTTGTGTATATAGGTACAAATCACTACCATATATTCAGTTATTACAATTAATCATAATAGCAGCCAGATATAAATATATTATGGCAAAGAAAGAAAAAACTCAAAGTCTTCCTCCACAAAGTTTATTAGAATAAATAGTCAGGAAGAGTCTCTACATGTTTCGAACGTAGAAACGTTCATCATCAGGAGACAGAAAATATAATCGGTGCTGATGGTTTTAGCAGAAGAGAAAATGTTGTAGAACCTTAATGAAGCTTTTATGGAATTAAAAATTTGATGTGTACACTAAACATAATATAAAGAAATTGATCAAAGTTAAAACATACTGAGTATGTGAGAAGTCAGTAAATGGGGTCTAAACCAACCAAATAAACTGGGGAAGAAGAAAAAACCTTACTAAAAAGTAGGTGTCAAAGAATGTTTAAAATTTAAAAAAAAAATTTTAAAAAACTTTTTTAAATAGGTATGTGTCTATAAAACAATGTGAGGACAAAATTAGAAGAAAAAAGGTAATGCATATTGCATTCAAGAAAAGTGTTTAGTGGGGTTCTGAGGTTTCAAGCTCCACCCCGTTTCCACGTTCGAAACATGTAGATACTCTTACTGAATATTTATTCTATTAAACTTTGTGGGGGAAGACTTTAAGTTTTTTCTTTCTTTCCCATACTTTCAACTCCACTTTTTACATGGACTATTTCTTCAAAATAAATATATTATTTGAAAAAAATTTACCAATTCCATTTTATGGCGTTTTAGAAACCGCAAGAAATAAAAATAAAAATAGCTACGCAAATATGTGTATCAAATAAAACGACAGAAATGACTACATAAATTTTACTACAACTATGTGTTCACCCTACTTCACTGGTAAATAGAATTGATGTGCGAAATATATCACCAACACCGCCGTGAAAGTAAGTAATATTAGTTCTCATTTTACTATCTCGTAGTATTAAAACCCCCTTGTCAAATTTAATTAAATGCGTGTACTCAGTATTAAATAATTAAACTGTAGAATACACGAGTATAAGTTAGGTTTTAGTTTATTTTGGTACATTTTTGGTTTTATAGCAAAGGTACAGAAAGATTGTTGATTTTTTCTTAGAATGAGGATAAAGCAATGGTAAATTTCAACCGAAACGTCGATTTCTTATTTCGAGATCGTGCCTTATTTTTAAAGAAATAAAAAGCATATCAATATTATGTATAATATAAGGAACACAATAAAAAAAATCATTGTAGTTTTAACAACATTAACATTGCCAGAGGTTACGATATACGAAAAATATAGCATAAAGCGCCCCACGCTTTTTTTCACTATACCTAATACTAATGTTTATCGTTCATTATTATTTTCTGCCTATATTAAGAATTTCAAGAATTATTTTAAACTATATTTATTTTCCGCTTTTTAGTTTGATTAATTATTAAAGCGTGTTTTTTTAGTTTTTTTAAACCATGTTTATTTTTCATTTTTTAGTTTGAGGTATTGTTAATAAACATTTTTTTTAGTAGATTGAGCTAGATTAGTAGATTATTGTATTGTCAGCGGTTCTTGATAAGTCTACAAAATTTAAATTAAATCTGACCGTTTAAAGTGGGTCAAAATCGGGTTCAAAGAAGTCGGTTACAAACAAAAATACATACAAACCTGAACAAACCCGAAATTTTCTTTAAACAAATATTTGTCAAAATTTTATTTTGACGGGTAGTTTTTTTTTTAATTTTT
Source organism: Polydrusus pterygomalis (assembly GCA_963969555.1). Classification (NCBI taxonomy): domain Eukaryota; kingdom Metazoa; phylum Arthropoda; class Insecta; order Coleoptera; family Curculionidae; genus Polydrusus; species Polydrusus pterygomalis. The sequence goes on along the minus strand of OZ018381.1, from coordinate 39,644,389 downwards.
TCTCTATTCTTAGCGACAATATCTATACGACCCCGCGTTTGTTTCATTACTATCGGTTATTGTAATAATTCTGACATATTGACAGGTGTCAAATTTTGACAAGATAATTCTTTGCGTATTTTTTTCAACTTTCCACCGTCAATAAACATACGACCTTATAGTTTTTTCATTAATATCATTTTTTTAAACAATTTGACATATTGACAGCTGTCAAATTTTGACAAGAGAATTTTTTGTTTATTTTTGCCGAAGTCTTCGCAACAAATACTATACGACCCCATAATTTGTTTCGTTAAAATCGCTTCTTCGTTTTATACCTGACAGCTGTCAAAATTTGACAGGAGAATTTTTTGCTTGTAGATTATTGTATTGTACGCGGTTCTTGATAAGTCTACAAAATTTAAATTAAATCTGACCGTTGAAAGTGGGTCAAAATCGGGTTAAAAAAGTCGGTTACGGACAAACAAACAAACAAACATACAGGTGAAGCTAATAAAAGCGTGTTGAAAATTAATGAAATGACGTCAGCTCCCAATTTTCTCTCACACTCACCTTTACAATATTTTTAGGTTTTTAATAATTAAAAATGCCCACAAATGATATTTTATTGGCTTTTTAATTTAAATAGTATGCCTTGTTACATTTTAAAAATCATTTTAACTATTTACCATCAAAAACCATTAATACGATTTAAAAATTTTTACTACATAAATCCCGGTGGTGCATTGCTAAAAAATTTGTATTTACCTATTGTAAACTTACCTGTTAAAATGCTTCCTGAACGCGCCGCTGACGAAATAGAGAGCAACAGGATTAGCGCAGGAATTCATGTAGCACAAACAAAACCCAACTATCCGAAGGTAATGCCAGAAAGGATTATATAGTTCCTGTGACCGTTCATTAAAGTAGAAGAACAGCATGAAGGCGTGAATGGGAGCTAAGCAAATAGCGAATACGGCCACGAAGATTAGAACTGTCACCGCAACTTTTTTTCTTGCTTTTATCTAAAATAAAAAGAAAGGTATATTGCAATTATTAGAAAAATAAATATAGTTTAAAAAAACGCTTTGATAATTATTCAAAGTAAAAAGCGGAAAATAAATATAGTTTAAAATAATCCTGGAAATTCTTAATATAGGCAGAAATATAATAATGAACGATAAACATTAGTATTATAGTGAAAAAAGCGTCGGGTGCTCGATATACGAAAAATATAGCACAAAGCGACCCACGCTTTTTTCACAATAATACTAATGTTTATCGTTCATTAATATTTTCTGCCTATATTAAGAATTTCAAGAATTATTTTAAACTATATTTATTTTCCGCTTTTTAGTTTGATTAATTATTAAAGCGTGTTTTTTTAGTTTTTTTAATCCATGTTTATTTTTCATTTTTTAGTTTGAGGTATTGTTAATAAAAATTTTTTTTTAGTGAGCTAGATTAGTAGATTGTATTGTCAGCGGTTCTTGATAAGTCTACAAAATTTAAATTAAATCTGACCGTTTAAAGTGGGTCAAAATCGAGTTCAAAGAAGTCGGTTACGGACAAACAAACAAACAAACATACACGTGAAGCTAATAAAAGTGTGTTAATAAATAAGAACAATATCTGTAAAAACCACAAGCCGATATGATTTTTTAAACCGGAGAAATGGAAAATATAAAATAAAAATGAGCTACATGAGAACACACTTAATACGATATTTGTACGTAAGAAGTTGCAAATATCATACCATTGTGTCTTCTACAAAGCTATAATCAAAACAACACTTATTTAAATTAATGTTCTGTAAATTTAAATTATTTACAATAAAAATAATAGAGGATAGTTGCGTTAATGCAACAAATTGAAGTAAAATTGTAATAAAAGCTTGACTGAAACTATTACAACTACACAAAGCCTTCTTTTTTTTTATTGTTTCACAGCCAACTTAAAATTTTACTTTACAATACTTGCCAGCAAGTTCTCTTAGTCACCTTTGTAATAAGTATTTTTTACCGTGCGGTAAACGGGTTCCAAAATATAGTCCGCGTTCTCTTTTATTTATACACTGGATACAAGGCTGGTAATAATTTGAGCTTTAAGTATTTTGTAACCATAAATGCACAATCAATAAAATTATAGTTTTAAATACCGAGAAACAATCCTTTAAACTTAACATTCGTTTCAATATTTTGAAATTTTTAATTTCCTAATTTTCTCGATCGTTTTTAACATAAACAAAATCTCGTGTTGTCAATAAAGTTTTTGGACCGTCGTGTTGGTGTCGGCGTCCCCATTATGAATTTATATTGAGGAACAATACATCTCTTTACAACAGAAAATTAAGTTTGGTAACAATCTATGAAATAATGTTTCCAACTCTACAGATTTGTCCCTCGACTCGTAAAGGTATTCTTTTTCTTGACATATTTAGTCACAATGTTATGCCAATCCGGTGGTCACATAACTTTTAATAGTTTGATAAACCGAAATTTAAGGCGACAAAATTTTTTATGTTATGATTCACGAAATCGTTGTCTGGACAATTTTCAGAAGGATGATCCTACATTGAATCATTTTTACCACAATTTTTAATACTATGATACGTCATATTATTCTTGACACAATTTTTTATCCTATGATATACCGAAACGTGACACCTTTTTTATTACTATGATACGTTGAATTATTCGTGACACAATTTTTGACAAAGTGACTTTAGTGACACAATTTTTAATGTATTGATTCACGAAATCGTTGTCTGGACAATTTTCAAAACGATGATCCTACATTGAATCATTCTTACCACAATTTTTAATACTATGATACATCATATTATTCTTGACACAATTTTTTATACTATGATATACCGAAACTTCAGTGACACAATTTTTAATACTATGATATGTCGAATCATTCGTGTAACAATTTTTGATACGATAAACCAAAACTTTAGTGACACAATTTTTAATGTAATGATTCACAAAATCGTTGTCTGGACAATTTTCAGAAGGATGATCCTGCATTGAATCATTTTTACCACAATTTTTATTACTATGATACATCATATTTTTCTTGGCACAAATTTTTTATACTATGATATACCAAAACTTCATGACACAATTTTTAATACTATGATACGTCGAATCATTCGTGACACAATTTCTGATACTATAATAAACCAAAGCTTTAGTCATAGAATTTTTAAGGTAATCATGTACGAAATCGTTGGTTGCACAATATTTGATACGATGACGGACGGCTCCTCCATTTACATAAGTTTTAATGCATTGATTGCTTTCAAAATCGTCGGTTACACAATAGTTAATACGTATCATTTGATATTTTATAGGTTTGCACCAGAGTGTGCTAGTAAAGTGGGCAAAAACTGACGGAAATAGTGACCAGTGTGACGCTCTGGACCTTTAGGAATTTTGCTATAAAATCTAGCTGCAGATATGGTTTCAGCGAATTAGCGTTTGAGTGGCCTATTAACTTAATCAACTTTTGTTCCCCAACACCTTGTTTAAATAGGGCAGACACAGCGGAAGATCGATGAGAATGATTTGTTATTTTATGCTTTTTCGTATCTATTCCAGTTCTTTCCGCTAAAATTTTCGTCCACTTAGATACTGTATTTATTCCTAGTGGAGTATTTTTGAACCAACATCCCTTCTGTCAGTTTGGATGAAAGGAGAGAAATGGTCTGTCTGTGGAAATGTTTGGTCCTCTTTTTTCCAATAATTTTAAAAATAATCTTACAGGGCATAAGTCTTTGTTTGATGAATTTCTTACCAACCATTTGCTGTTTGCCAATCCTTTTGACACACCTTGAGCTGTCATGGAAAATATGCTGTTATATTCAATTCGTTCGGTAGATTCTCCCATGGTATCAAACTCCCTTTGAAAATATTGAATTTTGCAATTTACGGCCTCATTGCCTCTCCAAGCTAGTTCAAATGAGCAGAGATGGAAAAACTTTTTTTGTGCTTCATCGGGGTTCTCTTCATTGTAACTTTGCATTATTGTTAGTAATTTAAGTAAATTTGAACTTACTTTCCTCTTTTTCCTGACAACTATGGAGCTGCTTTCTCTTTGCGTCTCTTGCCATTGGCGCATTTTTAAAGGAAATATCCGTAAAAGGGTCAATCTTTCTTTCGTATTCTTTAAAATACATTTCTTGAATCATTTTTGCAGTAGTGTCCTATATAGTACATTTTTCCAGTTTATAATTTCTTACCATTAGAAACTCTGAGAACTGTGCCCAAATTGAGTTCTTGGATTTCTGTGTGTTAAGTGGAATATTTTCAGGTATTTTTTATTTCCTGGATAGATTGGCACCCAAATCTTGCATTTTCGGTTTAAATTGCTCATCTTGTCTTTTTCAAACCAGGATGACATTTGTCAGACTAACAATAGATTATACCTGACATCTCTCAATATTTTTCCGCTGTAAAACCATCTTGTTGATTGTGTCCAGGTGTATATAATTAAGAGTTTTTCCACAAGAATGATCTATGATATTTTGCCAGTATAAAACACTCTAGTGAAATAGTCATATATAATATCACAAGAGATAAAATTTTGTCGGCAAAATTTTCGAAAGGTATGAAAGTTTGTTGCTTGGCAATTTCGCCTGACGGCTCGTGATTTTGTCAAAAATGTCATGAGCGAAATTGCTTAAAAGCAACAAACTTAAATAAATCCTTGAGAACAATTTTGCTTACACAATTTTTTCTCGAGTGGTATTCGACATGACTATTTAACTAGAAAAAGACAAAATTTTGCCGCGGCAAAAATCACATGTGAATTTTGTCCAGGTAGGTGCAGGTAGTAATTTTGCCAGTAGAAGACCGGCCGTTGCTATGACATTTTGCCAGTGTAAAACACTCTAGTGAAATAGTCAATAAAAAAAATTCAGTGGCATAAAATAGTAGTAAATTATAATACCAAAATAGAACAGATTTTGTTTATGGTATAGACCGTGTCAATATAGTGCTAAACGCAAAACCATTAATATTTTTATCAGGACGGAAATACGCAGTTCTCTTATCAAGGAAATATACTGTTATTAAATTTTATGATGAAAAATGCGGTGTTATTACTTTACAGTAGCGTATTTTGAAAACTTTTTCATATGCGAATAAAATTTATTATTGGTTCTTAAATGTGACGAATCTCCATGTAGTCGTATGCTTTAGTGGAGTTTTATAGGCACTTTAACGCTATTTAAAAACAAGGAACTAATAAATTTTTTCTTTTTTATTTAAAACTATCATGATAAAACGTTTCCTCCCTATATTATACTAAAAAGTTTATACAAAATCTCTCAGGAGCGGCCCGTCCGGGTCGGCAGGGTCGACAGTGCCGATTCAGGCTTGGCAACTAAATTAATAGAGTCCGGATATCATGTAGTGAAGGGACCCTAAACCAGAGTCGGTATGAGGGACTCATTGGAAAATATTATATATTATTAAAAATATTAAAATTTTACAGGCAATAGTACTAACCTCATAGGACATATAATATACAATGACGGGCGCCCCTTTTCCCCACTTAACAGGGGAGCTGCCCCTAATGTGAGGCCATTATTAAAAAGCAATATCTCCAAAACAGTAAGGCCCAGGAAGATGAAATTTTGCAGACACCTATTTTGGATTGCACAAATGTGTTTATCAATAATTAGCCCCCCATACACCAACATATAAGTTGGACCGATTTGATCCGTTCGGATTTGGTCTGCGAGCTAGGCTCGGCACGTACCAAAACTCTCGTTATTTTTGGGCAGCCGAATTTGGCTCGCCGACTTAATAACCCGATTAGATTCGCCTGATTAAATCTTCTCGTTAATGGGACAAAACTCCACTTTTTATAAAAGTTTTGGCTTGGCTCGCGATCTTTTGGAATTCCTAAAAGATTTAACCAGTGGTTTTAGATCGGCTCGGATCTATTTGTACTCGGTGAGTTTTAAAAATAAATACCAATCGTAGAAGATATATAGCTTGTGCCATAGCGTATGTATTTATTGCCAATAAACAAGACGAGCCAAATGACTTCCGTAACAATTTGAGGATGGATAATGATACTTTTAGACAAGTTAAGTATGGTGGAAGTACATTTAAAAATAAATTCTTTTGACAAGTAACGTGGATCGGCAGACATTATTTGTTATTATTATTATTTTAATTTAACCTCAAACCAAGTTGGATGACTTGATACGCGTCCCAAATTAACCTAGCGAATCTACGGACGCGACGGGTTAAAACCGGCTGATTTCATCCGTGGCAGATATTACAGGGTCCGATGAAATTTTGAAATTACTGATAATAACAAATAATATTTTCCAATGAGCCCTCATACCGACTTTGGAGATCAAACTAAGCAAAGTTCCCATAATGTTTTGTTACTTAAAACATCGTTAACGAGATAAATATTTAAAAAATTACATTTTTTACCCTTTAGTATTAGGCTCATAACATATAATACAACTTAAAGAAAGACCTTTTGCATATTGTTTCTGTCTTAGTTTTTTATTAAAAAAGTCAAGAGGTAAACTTCAACAGAAATATATACAAAATGGTCAACTTAAAGCTTTTTCTTTGGGTTTAATATGTTTCTTTATACTATTTTATTTATTGTATTATTTTTATATTTAAATTCACAGGGTAACCAACTAAAAACATATATATTTGCAAGGAAAAAGTGTGTATTTGCAGTTTTATTAAATTGTTTTGTGTAATTTCTAATTTTGTGTCTGTAATACACTAAATTTAAAAAAAATACGTTTTGATCAATTGGAAATAAATTTACCTGTCTTTGCATGCCCTGTAATTCTCCTGGCACATTTCTCGTACTTGTAATTAGTGATATTGCCATGCTCAGATAAAAGCCGAAAATAATTGTCAAAGGAATCAGGTACAGCACTAAAAACTTGGACATAATCATCACTTGTGGATAGGCGTGGTTGAGCCATTCCTCTGGAAATGGATAACACACCTCGAAACATAAGGTTCCTTCCTCGTCCCTTATTTGTTTTATGTGAGAGCCTATCAAGGCTGGCATGGCACAAATTATAGCCAGGAGCCATATTCCTACAGCTGTAGCGACTGTTATTCGAGTGGCTTTTTTCCCACTACCTAAAAAAAAGAGGAATTAGTTAGAAAATGAAAATGGGATATTTATATAATATGTAGAATAGAAATACTTCTGGAAATACTCTAAGAATAACAGCACTACTGTCACAATTCGACAGTTGCAGTTGTTCTCGGTCTCCGCCTACTTGAACTCTTAACTAAGGTATATATGTATACAGTGAGGACCTAAAGTCCGTCCCGCCCCCCCCCCTCTAACTTCTAAACCGTTCGGTATATTTTAATGAAATTTTGAACGATAATATTTGAGCAAGTCTTGCACTTTTTGACATACCAATGACAGCTTTAAATGTCAAGATGACAGCTGGGTCCGCTTTTGGAATATTTTTTTAAATGGAACACCCTGTATATTATTACATTTTTAAATTCCACATAAAATTATAATTATTTTTTATTAAATGCATTATTAGTCTATACTTCATAGTTTCCGAGATATTGACTCTCGAAAAGTGACATTTTTGAACTTTGACAGCTTATAACTTTCTAACAGTACGTCTTAGGGCAAAACGCCTTACATGTCCCTATCTTCAATTTTTATTATCTTCCCAAAAAAATCAACTTCCGGTTAAACCGGATGCAACTCGAAAGCAGGAAATATAGTTGTTTCGGTTTAACTGGAAGTTGATTTTTTTGGGAAGATAATAAAAATTGAAGATAGGGACATGTAAGCCGTTTTGCTCTAAGACGTACTGTTAGAAGGTTATAAGCTGTCAAATTTCAAAAATGTCACTTTTCGAGAGTCAATATCTCGGAAACTATGAAGTATAGACTAATAATGCATTTAATAAAAAATAATTATAATTTTATGTGGAATTTAAAAATGTAAAAATATACAGGGTGTTCCATTTAAAAAAATATTCCAAAAGCGGACCCAGCTGTCATCTTGACATTTAAAGCTGTCATTGGTATGTCAAAAAGTGCAAGACTTGCTCAAATATTATCGTTCAAAATTTCATTAAAATATACCGAACGGTTTAGAAGTTAGAGGGGGGGGGGACGGACTTTAGGTCCTCACTGTATAAAGGGTATCAACGGATAGACTTTTTTTTTATTAGTAGGTATAGGAGAAAACGTCATTCTTTATAAAAACGTCTACTTGTGCTGAAACTACAATTTAGAATATGAGATTTGCAATTACTATACAGGGTTCGTCAGAAACAACAGTTTTTGTTTTTTGGATAAAAGTTTTATAATTTATGATTGAATTAATTAAAGAAATACGACATGTAATAACTAAAAATACTTCAAAAGTAGGCAAATAAAAAATGGGAAAGAAAAGAAAAAACTAAAAGTCTTCCTCCACAAAATTTAACAGAATAAAAAATTATTTAAAGGTCTCTATAGGAGACAGAAAATATAATCGGTGCTAATGGTTTTAGCAGAAGAGAAAATGGTGTAAAACCTTAATGAAGCTTTTATGGAATTAAAAAATTGAAGTGTAGAAAAAACATGATATGAAGAAAATTGATAATGGTTAAACCATACTGAGTATTTGAAAACGTTATTAAAAGGGGTCTAAACCAACCAAATAAAATGGGGAAGAAGAAAAAACCTTTCTAAGAAGGTGTCGAAGATTATTTAAATTTTAAAAAACATATCAAACATATGTCCGTAGGACATTATAAGGATAAAATTGTAGTATCACAATAAGATTACTTGGTAAAAAGCGTTTTTGGGGTACTGAGGATTTTTTAACCAAGTAATCTTATTGTATACTACAATTTTATCCTCATAATGTCTTTTTTTTTTATTTAATTATTAATATTTAATCTTGGACACCTTTTTAGAAAGGTTTTTTCTTCTTCCCCATTTTATTTGGTTGGTTTAGACCCCCTTTAATAACGTTTTCAAATACTTAGTATGGTTTAACCATTATCAATTTTCTTCATATCATCTTTCGTCTACACTTCAATTTTTTAAGTCCATAAAAGCTCCATTAAGGTTCTAATTTTCTCTTATGCTAACACCATCAGCATAAATAAATTTTTCTGTCTTCTGATGATGAACGTTTCTACGTTCGAAACATGTAGAGACCTTTAAATAATTTTTTATTCTATTACATTTCGTAAAGAAAGACTTTTAGTTTTTTCTTTTCTTTCCCATACTTTAACTCCACTTTAAGCATGGACAGTCAGTAGTTCAAATTAAATATAAAATGGTTTTCTTCTAATAAAATCGTTACTCGGCCAGATATAAAATCATATTCAAAGTAAGAAAGCAACAATAGTTGTTTGTTTTTACGTAAATTTACCTTAAACGAAATCCAAAAAACTAAAAATGTTGTTTCTGTCGAACCCTATATAGTAATCGCAAATCTAATATTCGAAATTGTAGTTTCAGTCCAAGCAGACGTTTCTATAAAGAATGACTTTCTTCTATACCTACTAATAAAAAAGTTTTTCCTCTTCCAAACTCTATCCGTGGACACACTGTATATAGGTATACTGAGTAATAAATAGTTTATGCTAAATTTTAATAGTATTATTGTTGTTGTTGTATACAATGTTTAGTTTTAAGGGACAGGTGGGTTAATGTTTATAAGATCTAAGGGTAAACAAGTGGAGTTTACCCAAACGCCCGTTTATAAATTGGAAACTATCTTGGTCGTATAAAAGTGCATTTAGAAAGTTCTTTTCGTTGTCAAATTAGAAACCCTTCAGTAAAGACAGCTGTACACGATACAATATGTAATTAGTGCTCAAAGGCCAGAAAGGCCTAACGACACAAGATTACCGGATACTTATATACACTCGCTTTCCAGAGTTAAACTAAATCTAGGTAAATCCCTTCCCCCAAATAGCACCTCCGCCATATTTCCACCACACAGACAAAGTTCCATTATCTCTCTATTAGGGTTAATGTAATTCCAAACACTTCCAATCTGTTACTACGCTACATAGGGTTTAATCTGACCTGATGTAAAATGCATAAAGCAATATACTCGATATATGCTGTGGGATATAAACGATGTTGTTGCAGTATAAAGTGCTTGGTAATAATATGTATTGGAAACCCGAAGGCCAGAGGCAAAAAAGAGGTATTTATAGCCTTAATGGAAAGTAAAATTATCTATGTAATCGTAAAGGGCTACTATCAGAAACGAAAAAAACTCTTTTAGAATCTTTACAAAAATTTGGAGCTTAATTTTCTTAGTTTATTATTCTCGGTGGACGGGATATATATTTTCACCTGGTTTATAATATTTGAAATTTTAAATAATGTGTTAATTTTACGTTAATATGGTATAACCACAACCACCTTGAAAATAAGCCATGAAGTGATATCGGGCAACGCCGCATCAGCTGGAAGTTGCGGATCCACAAGCTAGTGTTATGACGCGCGGCACCGCCGCGTTTTTTATTCTTTCTGATCTTTTTTGTGTTTTTTTGGCTCTGTTGCCACTATATTAATATTGAAAAATGTAGTAGATTTATTTGATCGATAAAAAGTAATATTCTTTTATTCATATTATTATATTCTGCGTTTAAATTACAGGATTGACTATCGAGTCTCAAAATTTAGTAAGCTTAAGGCTTTGTTTAAGAAATCTACGCTTGTCTTAAGAATGTCACCCACTATCTGGGTAACTCCGTTACTTTCACAATGTATGAATTGGTACCGAGACAATAAGTTTTCAAGCTAAGACCACCTGCTTAGTTTTATTTCAAAGGGTAAAATCCATTTCAAATCATTGTAGGCCAATTCATTACCTTTTAAAAAAACCTTTACCTTCATATCAATGTCCACTGAAACCTGATTGACAATATTTATACAGTCATTTGGTAAAATCTAAACTATAAAAATATATAACACTCTCTTAACCTACTTATAAAACACTCTTATAGTTAGAGTTACACCCAGGAACACAGCAGGGGCTTGGCATGTTGATAAATAAACAACCTAAAATAAAAAAATAGTACTTACCTAAGTACCTAGATATCTAGAGGTATCCTACCTACTTATGACTAGTGATATTTTTAAACTAATTCACATATACCTTTAAGTTAAATAAACACTTCAATATTTAATAAATTAACTGTAGCCACAAAACAATAAAGTTTATCCCAAAGAGCTAACTAGAATACAAAAAAAACAACTTTCAAATTAAAACAAATAAAATTCTGCCGCCATTTATAAGACCCGTAAACAATCCGCCAGGCCGGCCATGCTGTTGGGATATTTCACTTTATTAATGCTACTAGAGCAAACCGGCACCAAAAATTTTCATCAGTATTTTGTATAGGTTCTTAGCAATCATGTCACTTAAATTTTCAATTAGATATCAATCGAATACCAAAATAAAAATACAAATTAATACGACACCTAGTTCGCGCGTAAATTACATACTAAACCATGGCTAACCTCAAAAAAGTCACACGACACATGGATCTTCAAGCAGTGTTGTCGATGTTTCTGTTTCACGGCTTCTTTCAAGGTGGTTGTGGTATAACATTTATATTTTGTGTAACTTGCTACTTAGTTAACACCTGGCGAAACAATGGCCATAATTAAATAATATACAGGGTGATTCATTAAGGGTGGCGACCGGCCATATCTCGGAAACTAATAGGCATAGAAACTTGGAGAAAAAAAATTATGATTAAAGCGGTCATGAGAAAATTCTGGAAATTGCTTTTAAGTTCCTCATTTCGTCGCAAGGGGGCACAATTAAAATTTTTTTTTTAATTCTAAATTTCTCCGAAATTTCCCATATTAAGGTATAACTCTCATTACATCATCGAAAAGCTTAGACAATTCTGCATCATTTTGGTTTAAGACTCATTGGCGTACCGACCTTGATAAGAGTGGGGGAAGCTATTAAATGTGTAAACATTAAAATCGCTATAACTTCTAAACGACTTATCCGATTTTACTAAATTTAAGCTTGTTTGGAAGGGAAAGGTAAGTATCTTTAATCGCCGTATCCAACAGTGCACGATAGTGTTTAATAAAATTGCTAGAGGGCGCAATTTGTAATAATAACGGTTTTTTCGATTTTATCCCGGAAATTCAAATCATACGGTATAACTATGACATCATAATTGAAAAGTAGATGAAATTTGCAAGAAAAGATGTAAAGACCGCAGTTCGATATCTTTGTTCGTTTCAGAGTTATTGCCAAAACAATAATTTTTAATACAAATTGCGCCCTCTGGCAATTTTATTAGAAACTATCGTGTACCATTAGATACGATAATTGAAGGTTCTTCCAAACAAGCTTAAATTTAGTAAAATCGGATAAGTCGTTTAGAAGTTACAGCAATTTTAATGTTTACACTTTCAATAGCTACTCCTACTCTTATCAAGTTAAACTGTAAACATTAAAATCGCTGTAACTTCTAAACAACTTAACCGATTTTACTAAATTTAAGCTTGTTTGGAAGAGAAAGGTAAGTACCTTCAATTGTCGTATCCAATGGTACAAGATAATTTCTAATAAAATTGCTAGAGGGCGCAATTTGTATTAAAAATTATTGTTTTGGCAATAACTCTGAAATGAACAAAGATATCGAACTGCGGTCTTCACATTTTTTCTTGCAAATTTCATCTATTTTTCGATTATGATGCCATAGTTATACCGTATGATTTGAATTTCCGGGATAAAATCGAAAAAACTGTTATTATTACAAATTGCGCCCTCTAGCAATTTTATTAAACACTATTGTGTACTATTGGATACGGGATTGAAGATACTTACCTTTCCCTTCCAAACAAGCTTAAATTTAGTAAAATCGGATAAGTCGTTTACAAGTTACAGCGATTTTAATGTTTGCACATTCAATAGCTTCCCCTACTCTTATCAAGGCCGGTACGCCAATGAGCCTTAAACCAAAATGATGCAGAATTGTCTAAGCTTTTCGATGATGTAATCAGAGTTATACCTTATTATGGGAAATTTCGGAGAAATTTAGAATTAAAAAAAAAAATTTTAATTGTGCCCCCTTGCGGCGAAATGAGGAACTTAAAAGTAATTTCCAGAATTTTCTCATGACCGCTTTAATCATAATTTTTTTTCCTCCAAGTTTTTATGCCTAGTAGTTTCCTAGATATGGCCGGTCGCCACCCTTAATGAATCACCCTGTATAGAAAATTTTTACGCCTCTCTGTTTTATTCTGCATTTTTTAATAAGTTACTTATAAGTTTCTTCTATTGCTTTTATAACATTATAATAAACGACATTTCGGCAATCAAAAACACACTTACCTCCCGTATGGAACTTCTTGAGTGGATCGACTATGGCAAAAAATCTATCTGCTGACAGGGCGGTAAGGGTGAACACCGACACGCCAATCGAAATATCTTTTGCGGTTTCGGATATTTTGCAGATTAAAACTCCCCAAGGCCACGACTCCAGGGTATAGATGACTGATGTGAACGGAACGCTGGTAACGATTACGAGCAGATCTGCCAAGGCCAGAGAGAAGATGTATCTGAAAGGGAGAGGAATTGTGAGAAAAACTGATTAAATTTGATTTTATTTATATCGCAGAGAAAAACCACTATCGAATATTTAATTAAATTCCTTTATTTGAAAGCATTCACTTTGCCTCCATCGCTCATAATATTAGTTGAGGGTGAGATTACAGAAGCTCCGTATCTGACGTCTGCAGTTGCAAGTAGCCGTTTACAGATGCAAATCAAAGAAAATATATAGAAAATTTATAGGGTTTGAAATGTTAACTCCTTGTTAAAAATCGCAACACAGTGAAGAGAGAAAGAAGAGAGAGTGTGTGTGAGAGTGAGATAGAGAGCGGTTTTAGTGTGCCCGCTGGCCATTAGACGCGCAATGGCGGGAAATTTGAACAGCGGTTTTAGGACTTTTCAATTTTATTATTAAATTTTGAACGAATTTTTATTGATTTAATTTGTGAATCAATATATAGATATTATTAAATTACAAATTAAATCAATAATAAGACGCACAAAAGCATTTAATTTATGGAATACAGGCACGTTTTTATATTAACCAAGATTTGGAAGATAAAGACGGAAGCACTTTATCGTAAATAATTTTTTCTGTTTTTTAAATTTTCGTCGTAATTTCTTTCAAGCTCATGGTAAATTTGACTTTGGCATCAAGTTCTGCTTCGATTGAGATGAAAATTAAGCAAAAAAATAGTAGTATTATCGTATTATCTGTTAAATTTTAATTTTTTCCAAAAAATAATTAAAAACTAGGGTTATTTCTGAAAGAATTGAAAAAGTTATTAGAAACAGTTTTTTTTAATGCAGTTTCTAGCCCACATGCAAAATTTTAGCTGGCTAAGATAATTTTGATTTTTTACCCATATTTTGTAAATTGCACCACTTTTGCAAAATAAGACTGAACGCAACCTACATAAAACTTCTTAGGATTGACAATGCTTTATTTCAGATACATTTTCTTTAAAGTAGAGCCATATTAAATGTGTGTTTTTGTACAAAATCAAAATTGGGCTATTAAAATTTGGTCGCATGTTATATAAAGTTTATTTGTTTTTGACCCTGTATAAGGTAACTTCATAAAATAAGTATTTTTGAGAACGTAGTTTGTGTCTGAAAGTAATACACCTTAATATTAAGACAAGAAAGAACACAGAGTCATCAGTAAAGTGTTTATTAAGTGAAAAATAATTTAGTAGTGGGTAAAAAATCTAAATTATCTTATGCAGCTAAAATTTTGCATGTGAGCTAGAAACTGCATTTAAAAAAACTTTTTCCTATAATTTTTTTCGATATTTTCATAAATAACCTCACTTTTGAATTATTTTTTGGAAAAAACTAAAATTTGACAGATCATGCGATTCACGTGACTACTATTTTTCTGCTTAATTTTCATCTCGATCGAAGCAGAACTTGATGTCAAAGTCCAACTACGAATATAGTTATTAATAAAAAAAATCCCATATGACGCGGACTTTACTGGTCACATTGTATATTGTAAAACATGCACGGTGCGTTATTTTGGTTTGAATGTTCGTTGAGCATCTCTTCGAGCAAAGCCGCAGTCTGTGTGCTCCATAATAAATAAAGGGCGCCCTTCAGTTAAAAAATACGTTCTGGGAAGGGCAAAATACGGAAAAATATCTGAACATATTTCAGACAATTTAACTTCTCAACGGTGACATATTGCATAATGGAAATTTAATGAAAGAATTTATGGTCTGCATATGTATAGATTGATGGATGAACCTGTTAGAATTTTATTTATGGCTATAAAATAAAACACCAGAATTATCACTAAATTAAATAAATAACTTTGCTTTAATTGTAGCTATACAGTCTGTATCAGCCAAATGAAATAAGTTCGATAAGAAATACATGGAGGTGTGTCCGAAATATATAATAATATAATAAATATGTTTATGTTGTCTTCGATAAACTTATTCTTCAATCCCCTGAAGCTGAGCTTGTTAGGGGCAAATCTTATTTTTTATTTTAGTATGTAAAATCATAAATTATAAATATGCAATAAAAATCAATTTTTTTAAAGTAAAAATGTTAATTTATAGTATAAACGCTGCTTTTTTGAAGAAATATTTTACCTATAATAAAATTATTAATTTATAATTTTTAAGTAAAAAATATTACTCATAAATTATTCAGAACAATATTAATTAATTAATTAAAGCATTTCTAAAAATACTTTCAAATTGTCTGTTTTTAATATCCATGTTTTTATTTCGACTTAAATTTTTTTTAATAAAATCAATTTTTTAATTTTTGTTAGTAAATAATCGTTTAAATAAAAACATAAATATTTGAAATTTTTTTGTCCTATGGACTTATTTATTTTAGGTTTTATAGTTATTTCATTTTTATGACGTGTATTATGATTATGGTTTTTAAATTGTATAAGGTTTTTATTTTTAAATATATATATTAAGATGTTATAAATGTAAAGTTGTCTAATGTTCAACTTTTTTGTTTCTGAATATAATTCTTTTGAAGGATAAAGATAATCTTTATTGTATATAATTTTTAGAAATATTTTTTGTAATATTTCTAATTTTTTAACTGAAGTTCTATTTATTCCTCCGCAACCTAAAATTCCGTAATTTAAATGAGTTTTAACTAACGCGTAATATAATATTTCCATATGTCTTACATTTAAAAATTATTTAATGTTTTTTAAAATCGGTAGTAAACTTCTTAATTTTTTAATTAAGTATTCTATGTGAAAATTCCAATTTAATTTACTGTCAAAAATAATTCCCAAATATTTTATTTTATTAACTTTAAAAATTTGAATGTCTTCATTTATTTGAATACTATTCATATTTTGTGGTAGGTTATTTATGTTTAAAGTAAAAGGAATATAATTTGTTTTATTAAAATTAATTGTTAACAAATTGTTATCAAACCAATTTTTTATAATTTTAAAATCTTTTTTAATTTTATTATTTAAGTTTTCCCAATTTGTATCGGTATAAAAAATTGTAGTATCATCTGCAAAACTATGAATTTGTCCATCGCAATTTATACAAAATAAGTCGTTACTATAAATATTAAAAAATAATGGTCCTAAAATTGTTCCTTGGGGAACACCATACTTAAATACCTTTGGATAGCTTTTTTCTTTATCTATTTGAACATAAGTTGGTCATTAGTTTTGTCCATCCTGTATACCTAATTTAAAAAAATATAGCAGAGTCTTCTGTAGAAAATTAGCTTCCGCGGTATTTACAAATATGGTCAAATTATATTTAACCCTTATCTGGAAAATTTAATGTATATTTTCCTGGATTGTTTCACATAAATTATAACCAAGGCCGGGGTAATAATTTTGACATTATCCGTATGACAAATGACTTTATCTAATAATGGAATTACTAAACTGGATAATTCACAGCTGATAGAATGACAATGTTAATAAGGGCAATTCAGTTGGATATAAAACAAATATTAACGAATTATAATTAAATTTTACACATAAGTAGACGAAAGCAGAGTCAAAATACTGTTAGAATAACACCGCAACGTCGTCAGTCTCATGGCAGCTAAGCGGCGCTCCAGTGGGCTTTTTCCGTAACTACCATATTACCTAGCCTGGTTTTTGTGTGGTGTTATACAGACTGTGCGGATATGCCTTACAATAGCACAATTGTAAAAGTTCTTCTTGATAAAAAGTTTTGCTTGTAAAAAAAATGCAACTCACGAAGAGAAAATTTTGATTATTTTTACAGGATTCACAAAAACTTTAAAAACATGATTTTTCTCCAAGCGTAAACTACCTATATTTTTCATTTTTGACCAAAATGCCAATTACAAAACTTATTTAGAATAACGTTTGTAATTTAAATCCGAGATTTAAAATAAAACTTCGATTTTTTTAGTTTTTTTAATTTTTAGAGGTAAAAGAATTTTTTTTTGGATAGCAGCATTAGCGGCCGAAATACATATATTATCAATGACAGAGGGGTATCAAAAAGTTACAAAAACTGATTTTTGGTGTTACCAGAAATATGTATTTTTAATTTTACATATGAAATGACCCTGGAAATAAAAAAAAATCTTAAAATAACAACAAATAATAATTTTATAATTTGTTATTCAAACACTCCCCCTCCATATTCAACACATTTCTCCAGCTGTAAATGAATGTGGTCAAAACTTCTTCGAATTTCTTCAATGAAAATTGTTTGAACAGCTTCAACAATTCGCTGTTTTAGAAGCTGTACGTCGTTCTCAATTGGACGGAGTACACTAATTGTTTGTGGCGCCCCCAAAGATAGGCATCTGAAATAGTTAAATCGGGACTTCTTGGGGGCCACAGACCCAGACCATTCCGACCAATCCATCTGTGGCCAAATGTATTATTAAGCCATTCCCTTACTTCAATTACGAAATGCGCAGGGCATCCATCTTGTTATAGTATATTACGTACCAAGGTGGAAAGTGTTTCATTACTGTCGAGAGATTAGATAGTTTACCGAGACGCGAAGCGTCGAGGTAAACTATATCTCGGAGACAGTAATGAAACTTTTCACCGAGGTTTGTATACTATTTTATTTACAACCACATCCTACATCCACTTCTTATAATTTTTAACTAAAAATATTATTAAAAGATAAATGTCATTTTGACGTAGTATTATAGAAAATATATATTAAAAAAATCAAATAAATTTACAAGTAGGCATATTTTCAAATTAGGCGACGGTTGTCAAGGAAACGTTTGTTTGAAATTAAAACAATAAATGTCAGTTCAAGTCTGATCTTTATTCTTGTTATTGATGTTTCTTAAGTTTTTCAATAAATATGAAATTGACAAAAAGTCTTTATTTAAAAAAAATTCTACTTACGTTTAGTAATAGGGATAACATTTTAGTTAAAATATCACATTTTAGTGTACTGAAAATGAGGGCGGGGAAACAGGGTGGGAAGTCAGGGCGGGAAGTAGAGGTAGGTAATGTGACACTTCCCAACCTTCAATAAAGTCAGTAATGTCAACATTACATGTATGGTTGTAAATAAATAGTATATTACGTTACAAGACCGGAAAGTACTATTTTACAGGACGAAGCAGGCAATTTCCAGGGCGAGCCGCCAGGCGAGTCCTGGGAGCCTGCGAGTCCTGTTAACGTACTTTTCGGTTGAGTGACGTACAATATTTTTTTTACAATCGACACAAGACACCAGTGGCGTGCGAGAAAACGTTAATAATAGCTTACTATATGGGTATAGTTTTAGCAGAAAACTCTAATAGTTGGGAAAATTATGTTTAATAATAAATACAATTTGGTACAAATGTTCTTAATTCTATTTTATCTATTAATATCTATTTGTTAATTGTTATATTGAAAGTACAATTTTGTGGTGTATTAAATTGTAGACATGACGGGAAATTTTTTGATTCATCTTTATAGGATGTTTGTGAAGTTATATCCACTTTTGATCCTCCGGCTTCCTGAATTCTACTGGCTATATCAATCTTATTTTGTAGAGACTGTTCAATGTAGCCTTCGGCAACTTGGGATGATTTCCAGCCGCCATGTCGTTTTAAATTAAGGATATCGCCTCCACCTTCAACTAACAGTGTCGCCGAACTACGTCGAAAACAGTGCCCTGTAAATTGCTCTGGGTTTGGTAATCCCAAATAGGATGCTATTTTTGATGGCGCTTTTCCTACTGAATGCAAACCTACTGGTTGAATAGTGCATTTTCCTTTATTATAGAAAAGAAATAGCCTGCGATGTGGAACACTAGGCGGACGTAAAGAAATATATTTTCTATATATATTTAGGTTTCGTTCCCCAACAACTATAAATGACCTGGGTTGGTATGTTTTTGTATTTGGAATTTTTACCGCCAACATCGATTCGTTATCTTTAACATCGTCAATTGTCATATTGGTCAATTCTTCACGGCGACACGCTCCAGCCGAACCCATTATTAGTAAAAGCTAAAAAAAATAAGAAATAGTTTAAATATATTTTTTTTAAACACAATATAAGAAAAGAAGAACTTTAAGAAAACTCGTATTATGTATTTAAGTACTTACTTTGATTAAAAGATAATCATTATCAGGGGCTTCCAGCAAAAATTTGTCAATGTCTTCTCTGGTAAGTACGTTCGATTTTTGGGGAATGTATCCAACAGATTTTCTCTTTATGAATGCTATCAGTTTATAATATTTGCTTATATCAATGTTTTCTTTTAAATTTAACATAGATTTGATCATTGAGTACAAGCTCCACAGTGTAGATGATTTTAATTTTTCGGATTTTTCAGCAAAATAAGCTAACAAAACATCCTCAGAAACATTTCTGACATTTTTTTCTCTACACCAATTTTTAAAGACGCTAAACGTTTTTTCATACCGCACTCTGGACTTATGCGGCAACAAATCGTCTGTAGCTCTAGCAGCTGCCTCTGTTATTTCAACTGGAACGTCATTTTCTTCCCAATCCAAATTAAGTTCCATATCTAAAGTCTTCCACACAATTTTATAAAGCCACAAAAGTTTATTTATCAAAGTCAATATCGTACCTGACAGTTCGTTACTATGGAAGCAAGAAAACATAAACATGTCAAAGCCTACTTATAAATGAGTTTGGTTAATTTTTTTAAATTGGGAGCGGAACGCAACAAAAATTGACCGGTAAAGTACTTTACCGGTCAATTTTTCATTACTTTCCGGTCTAGACCAGCAAAGTGATATTTTCCGATCAAAAAATTGTCTAGAAAGTGCTTGCTTTCCGGTCGATTGAAAAAAAAGTATATTTCGTTCCTAAATTGGAGAGGCAATTCTTCTAGGTTGTCAGAAAGGAATGTTTCCAACATTTCAAGGTAACTCCTACGGTTACACGTGTTTTCGAAAAAGAATTTGGATTTTGGGCAAAAATTCAAAATAAAGGTAGTTTACTCTTGGAGAAAAATCATGTTATTAAAGTTTTTGCGAACCCTGTATAAAAAATCAAATTTTTCTCTTCGTGAATTGCTTTTTTTTACAAGCAAAACTTTTTATCAAGAATGACTTTTTCCAGAAGAATTAAATTTTTCATTCATTTGTGCTATTGTAAACCCTATCCGCGGACAGTCTGTATACTCTGCTTTGCTTCTTTTCTTTATTATACTTGTTAGTCATTTATAGCAGCGTGGCAGTTTAGTTGGTGGTGCTAGTTTGTAATATATACCGTTTTCACCAACTCAAACTTAAGTGGCATTTAATGTGCGTAGGAGAGAATGAATAATATGTTTAGATGCCCGCAATAAGGACAATAGATCAATCAGTGTAGCCGACGCCGACGTGTCGATCCCACGGTTAAATAGAGGAGATCGACGTGCTGGCGAAATTACTTCGACAGAAATTCAGGCAAAATTCAGAAATAATTGGAACTTGTGTGTGGTATTGCGACAGGTTGGTCGGGATACAAAAATGCAAAACGCCTACTTCCTCTGCACTCCCAGCCCTCCTCACATACCATTAAATAATTTTTTTTTTGCAAATAAACCATTTTACACTTAATACACTACGCCACTGAGCTAAAGTTGGCTGAGGCGGTGGCTGAGAACAACTGCTGTTATCGATCGGTGACGTAGTGGTGTTATTCTTAGGGTATTTTAGTTCTATCGTAATTGACATATCATTAAAAAGAACAAATACTGGGGACTAAATACCTTACCCTTACATTATTACCCTTTAAGTAAATTGGTATGAAAACAAACATGATCTATTCAGTTTATTCAGTCAACTCATTTGTCACACCTATAAAATGTCAATATAATTAACCTTGATAGTCCTGATTTCAATTAACATAAAATGATATAGGTAGGGCAAAATCGAATTGCTCAGAGCCCTGGCTATGGCGTATGTATCTATATTTATAAATATAACCTTTGTTCCAACTCAATAAGAAAATCTTTTCTGAACTGTAATTTCCATCAGCATGCCAATTCAATTTTAAACTTAGCAATCGCGATTGTCGTAATGGCAAACAATTTAGTAACGATTTACATACAGTGTCACCAGTAAAGTCCGCATCATAGGGGATTTTTTTTAATTAATAGCTTAATTCAAAATTTGACTTTGGCATCAAGTTCTGCTTCGATCGAGATGAAAATTAAGCAAAAAATACTAGTCTCGTGATTCGCATTATCTGTCAAATTTAAATTTTTTCCAAAAAATAATTCAAAAGTGGGGTTATTTCTGAAAATATCGAAAAAAGTGATTGGAAAAAGTTTTTTTAAATGCAGTTTCTAGCCCACTTGCAAAATTTCAGCTACATAAGATAATTTTTATTTTTTACCCATATTTTGTAAATTGCACCACTTTTGCAAAATAAGACTCAACGCAACCTACATAAAACTTCTCAGTTTTGACAAGGCTTTATTTCAGATACATTTTCTTTAAAGTAGCACCATATTAAATGTGTGTTTTTGTACAAAATCAAAATTGGGCTATTAAAATTTGGTCGCATGTGATGCAAAGTTTATTTGTTTTTGACCCTGTATAAGGTAACTTCATAAAATAAGTATTTTTGAAAACGTAGTTTGTGTCTGAAAGTAATACACCTTAATATTAAGACAAAAAGAACACAGTGTCATCAGTAAAGTGTTCATTAAGTGGAAAATAAATTTTAGTTTAACTTAACGTATAAAGTTTATCTGTTTTTCAACGATTTAATTTAAAACCCCTTTACTTTATTTTTTATTTTTTACTTTCAGGCACACACTACGTTTTCAAAAATACCTATTTTATGAAGATACCTTATACAGGGTCAGAAATAAATAAACTTTGCATCACATGCGACCAAATTTTTAATAGCCAAACCCAATTTTGATTTTGTAGGAAAACACACATTTAATATAATGCTACTTTAAAGAAAATGTATCTAAAACTAAGAAGTTTTATGTAGGTTGCGTTGAGTCTTATTTTGCAAAAGTGGTGCAATTTACAAAATATGGGTAAAAAATCAAAATTATCTTATGCAGCTGAAATTTTGCATGTGGGCTAGAAACTGCATTTAAAAAAACTTTTTTCGATATTTTCAGAAAAAAACCCCACTTTTGAATTTTTTTTCTGGAAAAAATTAAAATTTGACAGATAATGCGAATCATGTGACTACTATTTTTTTGCTTAATTTTCATCTCGATCGAAGCAGAACTTGATGCCAAAGTCAAATTTTGAATAAAGCTATATATAGATGTTTTTTAAACAAACCGCCGGCCGGCCAGGCAGTTGGATTTTTCACTTTATTAATGCTATTAGAGCAAACCCGCACCAAAAGTGTTCACTAATATTTTGTAGAGGTTCTTAGCAATCATGTCACTTAAATTTTCTATTAGATCTAAAACGGTGTGTTAAGTAACAAAATAAATACAATGGAAGTCCGACAAGGTAATTTTTTTGATATTAATTCATTGTCTACCTGACAAGGTAATTTTTTTGATATTAATTCATTGTCTACCACCTTCAAACAAACACGGAATTCTTATGTCGAAAGTTTGCTGACTATAATAGGTGATATGCTCCACCTACGACTACACTGTAAACTTCCGCTTATTTCTCAAGCAATATAATATGTCATACAGCACTCCATTAACTCGCTTTGCATAGAAGCATGGATGATGGATGATATTTTATGATCCTATGAGCGTATATTAATCTTATGTATACAAAATTGTTTGTATTAAAAATATCATGTTTCATTATGTTCGAGTTTCAACAACGTCACCAGCCTACTCTGTGTAAAATTTGTATATCTACTTAATGACAAGAGAAATGGATGATGTAAATGAAATAATTGTTGAAAAGTTATTATTAGGTATATCTATTCAATTTCTTTTTCCGATTAATTATTATCTACTCGAGTTAATTATTAGTATATTATTAAATTATTGAATATATAGGCATATGTAGGCCATAATATCATAATATACAGGGTCATTCACGGTGACTGGCCTTTTAAGAAATCTCGCGGAAACTAAAAAATATATTTATTTGAAATATTGTTACTCACTATAAAATATGCCGATCTTTTTACTAAATATATTTTAACGTATTTACCACTTCCGGCTATACCGGAAGGTAGGCTTAACATGCTTTTTTTAGTGATGAAAGAGTTTTGGACTTCCATTGTCTTTATTTGTTTTAAATCACAACGTTTCAACTGGTAAGTATCTCCAGTCGTCTTCAGGTGAATACTAAATAAGTAAAGTAACTACAAGACTATTTATACTAGCTAGGTGCACCGAAGCACAACTGAGTTGGGTGCAGTCATGCGTTCAGTTAGCACGCGATCTTATCCTAAGCTTACATCTATCTAACAAAGGTTTCCAGATATTTCTTAAGTCTAACGATGGTTTACTAAAACAGCCTGGATTCTGGTGAATAGTAGCAGCTTTCTTAAACTTTCTTTTCCTCCAGTGTGGCTCCTTATGTAGGATTTCAGCTTCTGACCACATGATATGGTGGCCATGTTTCCAGGCATGGTCAGCTGCACCTGACTTTTCGGTCTCTCCTTTTAGCGTATTGTTTTTGTGTTCTTTAATCCTTGTCTCGAGTGGTCTTAATGTCTCACCTATATACGATTGGCCGCACTCGCAGGGGATCTGGTAGACGCAGTTTTTCCTATCTTTTTGACTTATAGGCTTTGTCTTCGTCAGGCGGCTTCTTAGGGTGTCTCTCGAGTTGAATACGGTGCTGATGTTATATCGTTGTCCTAGTCTTCTTATTTTCTCAGATACTCCCTTGACATACGGAATGTTGAGTGTTGGTTGTGCCTCTCTGTCTGCTTTTTGCGCGTTGGGTCGATTCTTACGGTTTTCCAATTGGAAAGTCTTGTAGTTACTTTACTTATTTAGTATTCACCTGAAGACGACTGGAGATACTTACCAGTTGAAACGTTGTGATTTAAAACAAATAAAGACAATGGAAGTCCAAAACTCTTTCATCATTCAAGAAACATCATTGTCTACGACCTTCAAGCATTCATGATTTTTTTAAGTAGAACGCACTGTATACCGGGTGTTTCTCAAAAGACGTTCACCGCTATAACTTTTCTGTATTTATAGATATTAAAATTAAATTTTGAGATTATGCATAAGAGATGAGTCTGCATTTATTGGCATAATTTTCAATTTGTTAGCACTTCCGGTTTGACCGGAAGTGACCTTGCCTTTGATATTTTAAATGGGACATCTCGTATATTTTTACTTATTGGGATTCAGCATAACATTCTGAGTAAAATGACACCACAATTGTTATTTTTTGACGTGTTATAACATTTTTATGTTTATTTTTTATTTTCAATCTAGAGTGCAACAAATTAATTAAATCTGTTAATTTATAGTCAAGTAGTATATGAAAATTAAAATTATGTCATGATAATTGACTTTCTAAGTTTCACAAGCGTTTAAAAAATGAAATTTTGTTTTCTTGACGTTTACTCCATTTTTCCAAATGGAACAATGGCAGGTCACTAGGATATTTAAAACAAGCATTTTTTTCCAACAATTTAATACCATACACTCCTATGCTATTTTAAATTGGCACGAAAAAATTTGCCTTAAGTCCCAATCGCAAATTTAAAAGCGTCATGCAACTTACATTGTAAATCAGATAACAAGGTTAGTTTTACTAGAAATGAACAAACTGATATGTTCCTAATTTTTGGAGTTACCAGAAAAATTCTTCTGAAGCCGCAAGATTATATGTATTGTAAATAAGTAAAAATATACAAGATGTCGGTCAAACTGGAAGTGCTAAAAAATTAAAAATTATGCCAATAAATGCAGGCTCATATCTTATGCATAATTTTAAAATTTCATTTTAATATCTATTAATATAAAAAAGTTATAGGGGTCTTTTGAGAAACATTTTTCATTTAACATTTTCCTGTAGGTAACCAAGTTTTATCTCCAACCGTTTCTGAGATAAATATTATTTTTATAAAAAAAAACATGTCAAGGTAATGTGGATTTACTTTGTAACTAAGGCAGTTAGAGATTTAAAATTTTGAAAAATATTAGAAAAGATAATATCCCTTTTGAGATTAAGACCCTGTATAATTTTAAAGTATGGCGATGCGATGGTAAAAGAAGTAAAAAAAGACCAGACTTCAACAGGGTGCCTGCCATTTACGACAGGTGACTTAGCCACGATGTGGCGTGATCTTAGACAAGTTTGACTATATAGGGTGGGGACTTTAACTGGAATAAAATTGGATATTATTAAAACCGCTGAAGTTGCGCCTACAAAATTTGGTTTGTGTATGTTTTGGACCATGCGGAATTAAAAAAAGATATCGGCGCTGTTGCCAGATTTCCCAGTTTTGCGCTACTCGTAGTAGATTTGTTATTTTAAATAGAATGCCCAATTTATTTTTATTGCAGTAAATTGGGCGTGTCAAATTTAGTATAATCCCAAATTTACAAAATTCTATCTTTACTAGTTGCTGAGCTATGGCAACACTGTATTTCCATTAAAAAGTACCGGGACGCTTATTTACCTTAAAGTAGCGTTACCTTGGTAACATCTTCATAGTTACTAAGTTATTGACAAGCTTTAAGAAAAGTTCTTGTCGTGTCAAAATGGCTTATTTAACTAAAACCTTAAAAATAGAAATTCTCATGATGATCGGTTTCGGGGACCACCAACGTAACAGGTGAAAGATATTTGGAATTTTAGCAAGAAATTTTAGTGCCAGAACTGATTGAGTCATACCCCACCGGAAATAATAACTTGGAAGAAAGAATTTTTTTCCAGGAGGATGGGGCGCCTCCGCACTATGCGGCTAACGTGCGGAATTACGTGAATACCGCCTTTCCTGGCAGGTGGATTGGACGACGGGGAACTATTGAATAGCCAGCAAGGTCGCCTGATTTAACACCCTTAGATTTTTATTTATGGGGTGATTTGAAACATAAAGTGTATGTTATAAAACCTACAAATATTGAAGATGTAAAATAACGGATTAGACTGGAAATCAGATCTATACCACCTCAGGTTTTACGCAGCCTACAAAATGAGTTTTATAACTGATTGGCTTTTTGCCAAGAAGTCAATGGAGGCGCATTTTAAACAACTTTTGAAATAATAAATCGATAGAACTAGTTTCGTGTTTTTGTGATTTTTTTGTCAAATTTGTTCGAGTTAAATTACCGCATGTAGCACACAGCTGAGAAATCTGACAACATGCCGATATCATTGTTAGTTTCTGCATGCCCAGAAACCCCCAGATAGTAAATTTTGTAAGCGCAAATTTAACGGTTCTAAAGGTTTTAATGGAACTACAGTGTTGCCATAGCTCAGCAACTAATGAATATAGAATTTTTTAAATTTGGGATCTTACTAAATTTGACAGGCCCAATTTACTGCAATAAAAATAAATTGGGCACTCCATTCAAAATAACAAATTTACTACGTGTAGCGCAAAGCTGGGAAATCTAGCAACAGCGCCGATATCATTTTTTAATTCCGCATGGTCCAAAACCCCCACATACCTAATTTTGTAGGCGCAACTTCAGCGGTTTTAATAATATCGAATTTATTCCAGTTAAAGTCCCCACCCTGTATATTAAGTAGCTTTTAGGTTATGGGCATTTAAAAAGCCCAGACATGGTTATTAACATTTTAAGTTGTGATATTTTTTTATAAAAAAAAAAACATTTATACAGTGTGTCCCAAGTTTCCCTAGTTTTTAAGTAACTATTTTTAAAGTGCATATGAAGAAGTATGAAAAATCTCTCTTCTTTTAAGGTCTGTTAAAAAATAACGTTAATATTTAAGATATTATTAGATATACATTTCCCATTTCCTGATACTTGGACTCCAATTTACTCTGACCCACATATCTACAACTTAATAAAATCGGAAATAGCCAGTTACTCCAAATACAAACTTGTATTTACAGTAGCAAATTACATCTCGCCTGAATAGTTAGCAAACTTCCGTGTGCAGTTTACAATCATGTTGTGTAAATATTAAAATAATTATTCTGCCGATCCAGTTAACTTAAGTAAATTATTAAGTTGCAACTTGAGGAGCGAGGCAGAATATATTAGCTCCACTTGCATAAACATTTACTTCTACTACCATTTAAAATTACTTTTCATTTTATTATTATGGTTAAACTAAACAATAATACTAAAATTCATTGAAACATCTAAAATAGGGTCAATGTGGGTAATTGGAAACAGGGGTAATTGGAAACAGCAAGAATAAATAACTTAAAATACATTTGACAGCAACGCGTTACTAGGCGGCAGATTCTCAAGGTTCTTGGTGTCTTACGCCATTTACCCTGGCACGCCAGAGTCGTTTGTTTACAAGCTATTGCTAAATGAAATTTCTTATGTTATTAATCCTGACTGTTCGTTTTGATAGTGTTTTAAAAACTAAAAATTTTGGCAACATATTTTAAGTAAGTTTTATATCCCTTTTATGACAGGCTAGTTAAAAGATTTTTATCCATCTGCAAATATTAATTTTAAGGTTATTTAACGTTTGGGGGTTTTTTGGCAGTGTTTCCAATTACCCTAAATATAAACTAATAGGGGGGTAAATGAAAACACCTGCTGGGGGTAAATGAGAATACCACGAACTGGCTAATTTCTTCCTTCTTTTCTAGATCTATACCTCGTACCTATCTAATAAAATATGCCACGTAAAAAATATATTAAAAAGCGGAACTTACCAGCCTATACTTTAGAAGATTTAGATCACATTGTTTCTTGCTTAAAAACGCGAGCAAAAATGGGCTTTCCTGGCTGGGGGTAATTGGAAATAGAGTGCGCATCTTTGACATAATGTTATATTTAAATCAACAAATATTTCCATTTGCCCCTATAATTAGTCCTTTATTTCATTTGCATAAAAAGTTACTTGTATTCAATTACCCCCGAAATCCTGTTTTTTCTTTAAAATCCTGGGGTAAAAGAGAACGAGCCATATCAAAGAAAAACAACTAATATATTAGTAATTTATATAAAAATATGTTGTTTAAAGTATCACTTCACAAATATGGCATGTATTTTGCACTAGAAACAATTTTTCTATTTTAAATCCATATTTAATCAGCCAATAACGTGAACTTTAAAATATCGTTTCCAATTACCCACATTGACCCTATACCCCTTTTTGGGCTGGGTTAATGCCTAATCCACATATAAAATTTCATCATTCCCAGTCAAATAGATTTTAAGTTATTAAGCCAAGAGACAGACCGACTTACAGACTGACGAAAATAGAAAACATGACTGATCTAAGGACATCAACTCGTGGATAAAATCAAATTTCATCGTGGCCCAGTCACCTGTCATTTAACAGAAAAACAGCAACAATTTATTGTTTAAAATATTTTTTTCTTATCTCGTTTGACTATTTAAAACATTTACAAAATTAAACCGGGTAAAAGTTTAGAAAGAAGATTAGAAGTGTTCTGCATTCGCCTTATACTTTGGAGCTTTTCGAGAACATTACAAGCTCATTAACATTCCGCACCTGTAAGTTTGTTATAAAGAGAAAACAGAGCTGCTCATGCAATTAAGTTTTCAAAATCTTCTAGTTTTAATCGGGTATATTTTAATGTTTAATCCAGTTCGGAAATTAACTTTAATTAACTTTAGACAATTGTTGTATTAAATTTTGCAAAATTTATTAGTTTTTATTGAATTTACCCGCTTTGTTAATACAATAAGTATCACCGAGTATTGAAAATAGATAAAGAAGAAGCAGGATAACAGAACTGTATAATAACTACATATAGAAAGTAATAGAAATGTGCTGCATAGACTTTAATAATAAATCTTATAAAGACCATTATCCTTATCTTTTTGTAACAAATATAGAGTGCAGAATTCTGGCTCCATATGGAAAACTTCTTTATTATTGGTTTCCCAGAAAATTTTATTCTTGACAAAAGTTTCTGCCTTCACTTAAACTACAAAAGCGCCCATCGAAATGAAAAAAACGAGGCATACGAGGGAGATTCAATTTTTTTAAATTTGCATAAGAGTAAATTACTCTTATTATTCATTTCAGATAAAATTTTCATTTGTGAACGTTGTTTAAAATTAAAAGTTATGCCCGAATACAAAGTCAATGCTATTCAAGAAACGAAATAAATACATAATTTTTGTCTTACCCTGTATAGAGGCCAGATTGAAGAGATCAAATTATTTTTAATAGTTCGTTTAAGTGTTTTCTTTAAGAATATTTGTGAAACTTGACATTTGTCAAGAAAATTCCAAAAAAAATTAAAAATATGCTTAGAAGATTTCCTACAAAAGTAAAACCCCCCAAGGAATAAAAACACAAAACATTGTATCCATCAAATCCCTTGCGAGTGTGGCGAATCGTACATTGGAGAAACAAAAAGACCTCTTTCCGTACGGGTTAAAGAACATCTAAAACATACTGAAAGAGGTGAAACTTGGAGATCAGCTATAGCGGAACATGTATGGACCAATCAACATAATATACAGTGGTCAGAAGCCAAGGTTTTGGACACGGAACAGCACTGGAAAAAACGAAAATTTAAAGAAGCAGCTTTTATGAATCAAAATACCCATATATTTAGTAAACCAAGTATTGATATCCCCAATATCTGGAAGACTCCTCTTGTCCAAAACCCATAGCTCAAACTTCACACTCCAATAAGCACGTAAGCGGAGTCATCAAGCTTCATTGCACATGGATGGTATTTAACATAGTAGCCTTAGAACTAACTAACCAAAACGTTGTGTTAAGTAACAAAATAAAGACAATGGAAGTTCGGCAAGGTAATTTTTTTGATATTACGTCATTGTCTACCACCTTCAAACAAACATTGACATTTTGTCGTTATTTCTATTTTTTCATAAAACAATTTTTGAAGCTATTTTTTCTATTACTATTTTTGTACCTCAACTATCCTCCGCCCCCACCACAAAACATTTTTTGGAGCGTTATTCAACATGTCAATACCTATTTAGGAATTGCTTGCGGACAATGAGTTCAATTTTACTCCTAATCCATAAAAATCGCAAAAAATAATATCGTTTTGGTTTTCTGCTTTTTATGAGTTGACAGTTTCAAGTCTGATGAAACGATTCCATCGACAAAAATTATTTTTTGTTTTTGACGAACCATATAACATTAAATGACAATCCCGTCTTGGAAGATATTTTATATAAGTATTATACGTAAATGGAGATCTTGATTCTTGAACTTAAATCCTTCGATGCGTTAAAAATCAAAAAGATAAGAGTGTGGGAATTTAAACATATTGATTGTAAAATTAGGTGTAATATTTTGAAATCTCTAGCACATTAGTATGTTACATAATATGACCTGTAAGAAGTTTAACTTATATGACGACCTCCTAAAATGTTAAACAGCAATTATTAGTATTTTAATAAATTATATACAGTGTGTCCACGGATAGAGTTTGAAAGGGGAAAAACGTTTTTATTAGTAGGTATAGAAGAAAAATCATTCTTTGTAAAAACGTCTGCTTGTGCTGAAACTACAATTTCGAATCTAATCTCAGATTTGCGATTACTATACAGGGTTCGTTAAAAACAATAGTTTTTGTTTTTTGAATTTTTTTCAATTCTAATTTTCAATTTCTTTTAATGATTGGCTAAATCATTACTTTGGAAACAAATGGATTGGAAGGTACCTATGGTCTAAATCAGTTGGCACGTAGGATTCCCGATCTCACAATTATCGACTTTCATTTATGGGGATATCTGAATCCACATGTGTATAAAACCAATTTCAATAATAACTTAGATCTCTTGAAAGTCAAAATAAGAGTAGTTATTGCAAATATTCCAATACAGCAAGTTGGAAACTGTTATCGGGAATTCAGATGTCGAGTTGAACTATGCGCCAACTCGGTGGTATCACGTTCGAATAAAAGTTTTTTAATTTGTGATTGAATGAATTGAAGAAATATGACATGTAATAATAAAAAAACTTTAAAAGTAGGCAAATAAAAAATAGTTATTATACAACAAAATCGTTACTCGGCCAGATATACTCATATTCGAAGTAATAAAGCAACAACAGTTGTTTGTTTTTATGTAAATTTATTTTAAACAAAATCCAAAAAACTAAAAATGTTTTTCCTGACGAACCATGTATAGTAGCCGCAAATGTGAAATTTGAAATTGTAATTTCAGGACAAGCAAAATTCATTTAATAAATCAAGAAATTGAAAAAAAAAATCTAAAAAGTAAAAATGTTGTTTTTCACCAACCCTGTATAGTAATCGCAAATCTGGTATTTGAGCACAAGCTGACCATATTATAAAGAATGACATTTTCTTCTATACCTAATAATAATAAAGTTTTTCCTCTTCTAAACTCTATCTGTGGAACTATGCAGTGTGTATAAGTTGTAGGGTTTTATAAATACACCTTTATACAGATGGAAAAATAATTTTATGCAAGGCAACATCTTGGTTGTGTATATCCTGTAATTCTGTATAGGTTTTGGTACACACGGTAAGTGGAAATGTTTAATTAATCGTTTTTATGATCCAATTATGATTTTAAAAATATTTACTAACAATATAATAATTATAAGAATTAAATTTGTATTCTGTACAACTGTCACAAACGATGAGAAAGGTAAATTTAATAGTATAATTTTAATAAGAATTAAAAAACATTGTCTGTAAGACGAAAAACAATCACTATTGTGTTCATATTTAGAACCAGTAACCATTATTAATTCGTTTTCAATTATAATAATAATTTAAAGCTATATTTTTATGATTTGAAAATGGTATTAAATATGTAACAATTCATAATTATGAACGATTCTTTAGTCTCTTTCAAATAATATATTTTTTAGTCACGATCGCTTCTTCCAAGATACTTTATACATCTTAAGAAATGGTTCGGAATTTTCTACTTACATAAGGGATTTTATTTCGCATTCTTCGATGCGAAGGGAATACGTAAAAGAATGTAAAGCCAGTGGGATTTTAAGGACATATCTATCCAGGAATTGGGTATCATATTTAAAAATTGACTGATTTGATTAGACTTAGATATTTCAAATTAGAATATCGCATAGAAATCTTTATTTCAAAAGTACCGTGCGAGCAAAAATTATTTGCATCAAAGAGGGCCTTGCATCTAAGGACGTAATGCTTAGCCGTAGAGCTTAATACCTGTTGGGTGTTAGTAACTACCTGAATTAACAATCAATCAGTTATTCCGTCATCTTTGACAGTCGTTACAAATAATTTTGATTCATCGCTAATTTTTCCAATTTCTTGAACAATTCACACAATGGGCTTAACGGAACAGCACAAAACATTCATGGTTAAAGCGTATTTTCGAAACGGGGTTAGAGTAAAAGGTGAGTCAATACAATCCGGGTTTGTGCATGGACGACTTTCACGAACATTTTCTTAACGTTGCTTTTATTGCTGGCGATTTTTATCATTGCCTGAAAAGAATCGTGGCTATGTTTAATGAAACAGGTTCTATACAACACAAAAAAGGAGCAGGAAGACCATCTGTAAGAACAGAAGTACTTGTTGCAAACGTTCGTGAAATAATGCAAAATACGCCAACAAATTGTATAAGACGCCTCTCCCAAGAAGTGGGAAGATCTTATGGAACATGCAGGACTATTCTTAAGAAGCAGCTAAATTTATTTCCTTATAAAGTGCATGTATTTCAAGAAATACAAGTCGCAGATTTTGAAAGACGCAGGAATTACTCTCAATGGTTTATCCAAAATGTATTGGAAAGAAATGATTTATTAGACCTGACCTTTTTTTCGGATGAAGCCTGGTTCCACCTCTTCGGTTATGTGAATTCTCAGAATACACGCATGTGGAGTAGTGAAAATCCCCATTTTTTTGTAGAGTCTACATTGCACCCTCAAAAAATTGATGTCTGGTTAGCTATTTCCCGAAGAAGAATTGTTGGTCCTATTTTTTTTCCATGACACAGTTACAGCATATCGGTATAGAGACAATATTTTGAATCCATTTGTGGAGCAATTACTTGACGACGGACTACGTTTTGGATATTTTTAACAGGACGGTGCAACCGTCCATATAGCTGCCGAAACTATTAACTACTTACGCAATTTTTTCGACGACAGACTGATCAGTTTTCGATTAGACATTGAATTCCCTCCTAGATTACCTTGTTTAACGGTTATGGATTACTTCGTTTTTCCTCGTTTAAAGAACACTATTTTTAAAACACCAGTTGCAAATTTAGAACAATTACAAGAAAGGATATCCAAGAATGTGCTAACGTTTCTCCAGAGATGCTGATCAACACTTTTGAAAATATGAAGAGACATGTGAATTTATGCTTGGAGCATGGCGGTGGCCAATTTCAGCAATTTATTTAATTATTTTTCTTTTTCTCTTTGATGCAAATAATTTTGGCTCGCACGGTACTACGCATAATTAAAAGATAATATTTTGATTCAAAGGCATTGCATGGCTACGTTTTTCATGACAGCAAATTCTTATTTTTCCGAATATCTTTGAATATACTCAGAATTTTCCAAAATTTTGACAGCTTGTTAATCACGTCCAAATTGCCCCACTTTGTCCCGATTTAACCTTAGTTGTATCTCTTTTCTTATAAGATTCCAAGGGTAAGCGTCGAATTCTGAAGAGTCCAATAAAAATAACATCTTGTTATTTATACAGCAAAAAAACATCGAATTGCCCGAATGCCTATTTTCGAAAACGCGAAAATATTTGAACGACAAACATTGCCAAATATTTACCTACAGGGGATGCTTTTAGACCTTAACTGTTGGCTGGGGAGCTATAAAATTTGCTTAAACGATTCTGAACGTTTAGAGACGTTCCTATTAAGTATATAACATCAAAGACGTTTGCTCTTTGAAGCGGGTTTAAAACCTCTTTAATGAAGACGATAATAATTATTGTTTCTTGAGTCTTGAATGTGACAAATTTTGTTTTCTAATGTAAACGTCAAAATTATATAATAAATTTAATGCTTGCTTGCAGTGCTAGTAGAGAAACGTTTAAACTTTAGGACATGGGAATACCGTTTTTTAGAGTAAGTATACAAAATTTAGCTACAATAATTATAATTTAATTTGAAACTTGTTAGGTACTTAACTTGAATAATATTTACACAAGACATTTAATTATTATTATTATATGCAGCCTTAGGATAAAGAAAAGGATCAGCCCTACATATAGAGTATCACCAACTTAATTAAGAATCGTTCGGACCCGTCAAATGCATGTTTTAAAAAAAATATATTGTACTAAAAATGCTAAGTGTATCAACTTTAATTTTTTTTAATAAGACCTATTGTTTATACTTACATCTGTACTCCGGAGGCATAAGACACTATGTCCAATTTTTACAAAAATTAGGTAACTATGTAGTTTTATTCAGAAAATTAAACTCTTTTGTGGGGCATACAACACCAAGTCCAATTAGTTAAGGTAGCTGAGAAAAATGGTAGACTTTTAACACTATGTGCATTTTCATTCAGAGGCCTAAGACACCAAGGTAATAATATCTGTATGCCTCGGATCTTTAGTAATATCTTTAGCAACACATATTTAGCGGCATAGAACACTAAATAATCACTTGGTGTTATATGCCTCTAACTAGATTTATATAATAGTAGGTGGGGATTACACATAATGTTAAGCGCCAGCTGACTATCGGCATTTAGGCGGCAATAAGTTTTTATTTGGTCTATTATTATTTTTCCTTTTATCAAAATGCATACCATTTTCATTTAATGTACTCATTGTTTGTAAAAATTGGACATAGTGGAAATCCTCACTGGTATATAGAAAATCACACCCAGTATAATGAAGAGCTTAATGAACGATGTGAGAATTTTGGACTTCCATTGTCTTTATTTGTTTTAAATCATAACGTTTCAACTGGTAAGTATCTCCAGTCGTCTTCAGGTGAATACTAAATAAGTAAAGTAACTACAGGTCTCTTTATACTAGCTAGGTGCACTGAAGCATAACTGAGGTGGGTGCAGTCATGCGTTCAGTTGGCACGCGATCTTATCCTAAGATTACATCTATCTAACAAAGGAACAAGGATTAAAGAACATAAAGACAATACGTTAAAAGGAGAGACCAAAAAGTCAGGTGCAGCTGACCATGCCTGGAAACATGGTCACCATATCATGTGGTCAGAAGCTGAGATCCTACATAAGGAACCACACTGGAGGAAAAGAAAGTTTAAGGAAGCTGCTGCTATTCACCAGAACCCAGGCTGCTTTAGTAAACCATCATTAGACATAAGAAATATCTGGAAACCTTTGTTAGATAGATGTAATCTTAGGATAAGATCGCGTGCCAACTGAACGCATGACTGCACCCACCTCAGTTATGCTTTAGTGCAACTAGCGAGTATAAATAGTCTTGTAGTTACTTTACTTATTTAGTATTCACCTGAAGACGACTGGAGATACTTACCAGTTGAAACGTTGTGATTTAAAACAAATAAAGGCAATGGAAGTCCAAAATTCTCACATCGTTCAAGAAACATCATTGTCTCCAACCTTCGAAGAGGTTAATGTTTGGCCGGCATTGTTGACAATAGGATATTCGGACCATTTTTTAAAGAGAGTCTCAGTGGAGAAAGATGGTATTTAAATTTTTTCCGAAATGATCTCGTTCCAGTTCTGGCCACTCTATTCCCAGATGACAATAATCCTGATTTACCAAGTTTAACCTTATGGTTTCAACAGGTTGGTCCTCATGTAAGGGGATACTTAAATACAATTTTTCCATGGCGATGGATAGGTAGACGGGGGTCAATAGACTGGCCACCCATATCGACTGATCTTAACCCATTGGACTTTCCTTTGTCGGACTACGTTAAATTTAATTTAATTTAGTTTATCTAAACCCGACTCGATCGGTATGAATCTGTTGATAGTAATCAAATACTTTCCACCTGGGTACTTAACATATAATTACAACCTAAAATTTGAAAATTCATTTTTTGGAAAGAGTTTGTTGGTTGAAATTTATTTAAATTGGTTTTTAAATCAAACGTAAAATCCCTTTGTTAAATGAATAAAAGCTTTCAAAACATAATAAGCTCAAGAACAAATAATAAAGTGGGTGAAATGTAAAGCAGCACTTGTATTTTGAATTTCCTTATTTGCAAGATTGCAAATAATTCAATTTCTTTTTAAATGGGAAACTTCTCAACCGACGCGTAATGTTGAACAAACATTGGCGTTTTCTTTTAAATTAACGTTTAACTATATAATCGGCTTGGCGGGTATTAAATTAGCTATTTAAAAAATTCACTGCAGAATCCTAAAAAAATTCAAAAAGTACCAAAAATAAATATACAGGGTGTTCATTTGAAAACCTCAATTTTCCTGCTTTAAATTGAAAATGTGGAAAATCGCTCGGACCCGTCGATTTTTATTTCAAGGGGGACATTTTTTGCGTATATTGTCAATCTTGTTACTTCAAGCCCCTAGGAGCGAGGGGGGGTAAGATCTGAATCTTAAATGGATACCCCTATTTTATATAATTTTTTTGGATTCTGCATAAAATTCTGAACATGTTTTAATAAAAGCATTATTAGTCTACACTTAACAGTTTCCGAAATATTTACTCTTGAAAAATGACAGTTTTGAACTTTGACAGCGTCTAGCTTTCTAACTGTACGTCTTAGAGCAAAACGGCTTACATGTCCCTATCTTCGATTTTTATTATCTTTCCAATAGTGTGAACTTTCGGTTAAACCGGATGTAAGACTTCCGGTTTGACCTGATGTGCTTTTATTAAAAAATGTTCAGAATTTTATGCAGAATCCAAAAAAATTATATAAAATAGGGGTATCTATTTAAGATTTACATCTTACCCCCCCCCCTCCCTCCTAGGGGCTTGAAGTAACAAGATTGATAATATAAGCAAAAGATGTCCCCCTCGAAATAAAAATCGACGGGTCCGAGCGATTTTCTACATTTTCATTTTCAAGCAGGAAAATCGAGGTGGGAAGTTTTCAAATAAACACCCTGTATATTTGGGTGTCCTAGAAAAATACTCCATACTTCTTTTTTATCCACCATTTAAATTCTAAAAAATTGGGTAAGTGCTTCGAATAGTAACACTTACACTGCACCAAAAGCCTTACAACTAAACAAACACCTTCACAGTAAGCTATATGACAAAATCGAAACCTAGGTGCACCGGTACCTAGGTCTAGGTGTGGCACTAGGCGTGCAGAGCAGAAATACTAATCGAGTAGTCTGAAGGTTTATACGCCTATGGCGCGGAAACCGCAGGAACACTGGGAGTTTAGTCGGTAGGCAGCCCCACCAGGGTTGAATCCGACACTACTCTGCTTCACAGGGTGTCAGTCTTGAGAAGACACAAACTACATTTTCAAAAATACTTATTTTATGAAGTTACCTTATACAGGGTCAAAAACAAATAAACTTTGCACACATGCGACCAAATTTTAATAGCCCAATTTTGATTTTGTAGAAAAACACACATTTAATATGGCGCTACTTTAAAGAAAATGTATCTGAAATAAAGCATTGTCAAAACTAAGAAGTTTTATGTAGGTTGCGTTGAGTCTTATTTTGCAAAAGTGGTGCAATTATTTACAAAATATGGGTAAAAATTCAAAATTATCCTATGCAGCTGAAATTTTTTTTTTGCATGTGGGCTAAAAACTGCATTAAAAAAAACTTTTTTTTATAACTTTTTTCGATATTTTCAGAAATAACCCCACTTTTGAATTATTTTTTGGAAAAAATTAAAATTTGACAGACAATGCGAATCATGTGACTACTATTTTTTTTGCTTAATTTTTATCTCGATCGAAGCAGAACTTGATGCCAAAGTCAAGTTTTGAATAAAGCTATTAATAAAAAAAAATCCCATATGATGCGGACTTTACCGGTGACACTGTATAGGTATTATATTTGAATTTACTTATTATATTCTGTCCTTACTTACTCAATAATGCCGACAGGCTCAATATTAAGTAAATATTTATAATAAACAACATTAAACCTTCATTTTAATTAAAATCCCTTTAAAATAATACAATTTATGATTAACATGACCTTTTAATTAATTACCTAAAAATACAGAATTTAGAAGAACCACACCAAAGAAAAGCATAAAACGACGTAAATTAATGGATCTATATGATTCATAAATATTCCGAAATGGAGTTTATTTATGTCCCAAGGCAAAGAAGACTCTAAAGAGAATTAATTAGTCCTAGAGCCATATATTTTTTATGCCTGTTCACTTATCGTGATGATAGGAATATTAAATAGCTGACAAAATATAACTAGACATAAAAATACCGTGATGACGTAATAGACTATACTTTGTCAGACCAATAGGCTATTAGCCGATCCGGTGTTTTAGGAATATATGCAACATGCGTACGTGCAACTTGCGTACAAGGATTATTTCTTCCAACTTGCGTACACGGGTAGGTAGGTCCCGCGAACCAGGTAAAACTGCAAGAGTACATTATTCCAACTTGCGTACATACACAAATATTAGAAGCTTATAAACAAACTAAGGACATAAAAAAATGCTCTGATAACAACGAACAAACCGGTTGCCAATACACCTTTTAGAACCGATTGGAGAGGGCGTATTATTACGGTCCGTTTAAAACCCTGTGTATGTGAAGATATAAAAAAATGCTCTGATAACAACGAACAAACCGGTTGCCAATACACCTTTTAGAACCGATTGGAGAGGGCGTATTATTACGGTCCGTTTAAAACCCTGTGTATGTGAAGACATAAAAAAATGCTCTGATAACAACGAACAAACCGGTTGCCAATACACCTTTTAGAACCGATTGGAGAGGGCGTATTATTACGGTCCGTTTAAAACCCTGTGTATGTGAAGACATAAAAAAATGCTCTGATAACAACGAACAAACCGGATGCCAATACACCTTTTAGAACCGATTGGAGAGGGTGTATTATTACGGTCCGTTTAAAACCCTGTGTATGTGAAGACATAAAAAAATGCTCTGATAACACCGAACAAACCGGTTGTCAATACACCTTTTAGAAGAGATTGGAGAGGGCGTATTATTACGGTCCGTTTAAAACCCTGTGTATGTGAAGACATAAAAAAATGCTCTGATAACAACGAACAAACCGGTTGCCAATACACCTTTTAGAACCGATTGGAGAGGGCGTATTATTACGGTCCGTTTAAAACCCTGTGTATGGGAAGACATAAAAAAATGCTCTGATAACACCGAACAAACCGGTTGTCAATACACCTATTAGAAGAGATTGGAGAGGTCGTATTATTACGGTTCGTTTAAAACCCTGTGTGTATGTACGCAAGTTGGAATAATACCGTGTTTTAGATGTTTTTCTCTTTCGGGCATTTCCATTTCGGGCAATATTTCAAAACTACCTGAAACTTTCCCATTTGGTGCAAAGCAAAATATCTAACAATAATAATTATTAGTTCCCATTTCGGGCATAATTTCTAATAACCTTAATTACGACATTTTCACTGGTCAAAAGTGGTTAAATATTGTTAACAATTACAGTGTCACCAGTAAAGTTCGCATCATATGGGATTTTTTGTTATTAAGGTTGAATTCTCAACGTCATTCAATCTATTGCCAACCTATAACCTATTTTGCGTTGATTTTTTGAGTTTATTATTTTAATAACTAATATTTAAAGAAAATCAATATCGTCGGTACATTATTTAGGTAGTATCTAATATATTACAAAAATATCAATT
Organism: Polydrusus pterygomalis; assembly: GCA_963969555.1. Classification (NCBI taxonomy): domain Eukaryota; kingdom Metazoa; phylum Arthropoda; class Insecta; order Coleoptera; family Curculionidae; genus Polydrusus; species Polydrusus pterygomalis. The sequence continues at coordinate 39,604,068 of OZ018381.1, read as the reverse complement.
TATTTCATTGCTAATTTTGGGAGAATTGTATAGTGAAAGAACAATGAGTGACAATGACATAATAATGTTAAAAAAAATCTTACCCGATATTTTTTGCTATACAATTCTCCTAAAATAAGTTATGAAATTCCTTGATATTTATTAAATATGTCAATTATTACCCAGAGAATATCAAGTCGATACTGATTTTCTTTAAATTTTGTATAAAAGCTAGAAAACATAAATAAATCTACGCGAAATAGGTTATAGGTTGGCAAGCATGTTGATACTCCTACCTTAATAGCTTTATTCGAAATTTGACTTTGACATCAAGTTCTACTTCGATCGAGATGAAAATTAAGCAAAAAAATAGTAGGCAATGCGAATCACGCATTATCTATCAAATATTAATTTTTTCCAAAAGATAATTTAAATGTGGGGCTATTTCTGAAAAAATCAAATAAAGTTATTAAAAAAAGTTTTTCTAAATACAGTTTCTAGCCCACATGCAAAATTTCAGCTGCATAAGATAATTTTGATTTTTTACCTATATTTTGTAAATTGTACCACTTTTGCAAAATAAGACTCAACGCAACCTACATAAAACTTCTTAGTTTTGACAATGCTTTATTTCAGATACATTTTCTTTAAAGTAGCGCCATATTAAATGTGTGTTTTTCTACAAAAACGTTATTATGGCATAGCTTAATAATAAATTATAATATAGGGGTTTTAAATTAAATCGTTGAAAATAAAAACTTTACGTTGTTAAGCTAAAATTTATTTTCCACTTAAAAAGCACTTTACTGAAGACACTGTGTTCTTTTTTGTCTTAATATTAAGGTGTATTACTTTTAGACACAAACTATGTTTTCAAAAATACTTATTTTATGAAGTTACGTTATACAGGGTCAAAAACAAATAAACTGCATCAAATTTTAATAGCCCAATTTTGATTTTTAAATAAAGCTATTAATAAAAAAAAATCCCGAATGATGCGGACTTTACTGGTGACACTGTATATCAATATTGTCTTATGTGCTCTGTAAAACTCCGTACCTTCATTTCAAGGGGAGACTCCAATTATGAAAACATGAAGAAAAAATATTGAATTAAATATTAGTCCTTAAATGTGTTATAAGGACGATATTGAAATTCCAAGCGAATATCGATAACAATATCGATATATCGATATATCGATATTTTATTTTTTAAATATCGTTTATCGATATATCGATATATCGATAAAAATATCGATATATCGAATTTTTGCCCAGGCCTACTGACAAATACACTTTGAATAACAAAATTCAAAACTTAATATTATTAATATTTTCTATTATGCTTGTAAATATAATACATTTTTATTATCTAGACAAGCCTATTCATTGTCTCAACAATCGTAAATTTTCCTTATCTCTTTATTGTCTTATGTAATGTATGATACAAAGATTAATGTAGGTATATTTTTTTTGGCATAACGAATTTTTTCATTGTGGGTATCCACACGCACCATCTGATATTAGGCAGAGGTCTAAACCCATTCACAAACAACATGGTAATTATTCATGTATTTAAGCAAAGTATTTTATACAGTTCAACCATTAATATAAAGTTTATAATTAACTTTTGTTCGGAAAACTTTACCATTGTTTCGTGTTAAATGAGAGACAATTGTGTTTATGTACTCGTTTGACAGAAAGGGTTACTGTCAAAGGTCCTATAATTACAATCCCCAGCAAGACAATTTCAAATTTTACGATAAAATTTAGAGAGTTGGTGGTGTTGCGGGATTTCTGCTATAATAGAGGCCAAAAATTATCAGTTCAACTCCCCCCCAAGGGCGGTCCGAGAAGGGGGGTAATGGATTAATTACTCTCAGAATAACAAACAACCAGGGGCGTTGCCAGGCAATTTCTACCGCTACACTTGCTGCCACTAGGAGGACTGTACCGGGTGAGTCAACGATTGCACGGAGTAATTTTATGCCATTTGTCGATAATAAGCTTTTATATTAGGATATGGTTGAATATCTAGCACATTTTAAAAATATTTTGAATTATACAGGATGCGCCCAAAAAGTAGGGTGTCATAAAGCTACATTTTTTTAAATGGGACACCCTATATTTGAATACATTTATTAATTCTACGTGTTATTTCATAAATTTTTATTAATGGTTTAATATACAAAAAAGTTCTAGTTTTTAAGATAATTCGACTTATAATGAAAATTTTGTATTTGCAAGCATCTAGTTGTTGTAAAAATACTACTTAAATTTTAACACTAAGCTATTCATAATTTTTATACTTACTAAATAAAGTCAAAAATACATACTCACTATGAAATATTTGACATTTCATTTACAGAGTGTTTACTTTGTAGGACCAAAATCAGAAAACTTCTAATTGAAAAATTTCACTTTTATTAAATGGAACACCCTATATATTTTTCTGTCCTCTTATTGCTCGAGATAAGTTCTTTAACTCTCGTGAAGAACGTCCTATCCCTATCTCTAATAGTTTTTGGAATATTTTCAGATTTAATGTCCTCGTTATAGCATCTTTTGTCAACGGATCACGCCTGTTGAATCAAACATTTCCATTAAATTTTGAAAACTTCGAAGACTGGGTGTTCGCCGCTCGAGATATTTCATCCTGTATAGTCGTTCAGCAAAAAGACAATTTTTATCTGCCTCGCCCAAAACATAAATCATATCGATTAATTAATTTTTGGAATTTTTGAGTAGGTATAACTTATAAAATTACTGGACAATAAACTTTGCAGTAAAAAGGCTTAATTTTTACATTGATCTGATTCTTGATGTCATCCACTGCCATTATTTTCATTTTTCCATGGCTACTGTTCTCCATTAACAAAAGATGTTATAACGAGGCTATTAAATCTCGAAATATCAAAATATTTCAAAAACTATTACAGATAGGGATAGGACGTTCTTTACGAAAGTTGAAGATTTTATGACGAGCTTTAAGATAACAAAAAAATATTTAGGGTGTTCCATTTAATAAAAGTGATATTTTTCAATTAGAAGTTTTCTGACTTTGGTCCTAGAAAGTAAACACCCTGTAAATAAGATGTCAAATAGTTCATAGTAAATATGTATTTTTGACTTTATTTAGTAAGTATAAAAATTATGAATCGCTTCGCTTCGAGATGATTGGAAATGCAAAATTTTCATTATATTATAAGTCAAATTATCTTAAAAACTAGAACTTTTTCGTATATTATAAACAATAAAAATGTATAAAATAACAAGTAGAATTAATAAATATATTCAAATATCGGTTGTCCCATTTAAAAAAAAGTAACATTATGACACCCTACTTTTTGGGCGCACCCTGTATAATTCAAAATATTTTAAAAATGTACCAGATATCCAACCATACCATATTACAAAAGCTTATTATCGACAAAATGTTATCTTCAAGGCATAAAATTACTCCGTGCAATCGTTGACCCACCCGGTACAACAGTGCGGAATATTTCAAGTAATATACCTTTTCATGAAAGGGGCATTATGCGCAGTCATAGCACTGGCAAATTCCCAATAGTTACAAATTAAGTCAGTTGGAGCTCAAATAAAACCTACAGGGGGCAATTCTTTAGATTCTTCGGAAACAACGTATTATTATAGAGTAAAAGTTGGTGTATAGTTTCACGTGGTGTAATTGTGGAACTCTTGATATACCTGGTGGACCTATTGATTTGACGTCTTTTCGGCTTGAGAATTAGGTGTCTATCTTGCTTTGTCGTCATTTATTAGAACCCACTTTGGATCTGGATATGGATTATGCACAATAATCAACAATCTTTTTCTTGAGCTTAAAAAATGGTTTTTAAAATTTTGTGTACAACTGACCTTATTTATTATTTACAAAGACGTTATTGATAAGTAAAGTTTGGCGCCTTCAGGCCCATATAATTATCATGTTACGCTTAGAATTAGTTTTGTGTATATAAACATACCCATTTTTATAAGGTTTGGAAGTATCAAGAGTACGGATAGAAGTAGGTAGTTTCAGTTTTTGTAAAATCGTCGTGCAGTAATACAGCTTTTATATTTTTACGGAATTTTATTAAAGAGAGTCTTACAAATCAGAAGTACGGGATAACGCGCCCCCCTTTATAATGATTGTTGTTTGGCTTGGTATTGTAACTATTTGAGATTTTATGATTATAGTGATGTGATTATAGTTATGTGTTTTGCGGTGCAAACGTTGATTTTTCGAAAGTTATTTTGTGTTTAAGCATTAAGTGAAATTTATAGTGCATTCAACGCCTATACGTAAAACAAATTAAGGGCCTGTACTTATTACAATGGGTCGCACGACAAGTAAACGCAGACAGGATCGTGCGGAAGGCGTGATCGCTTAAGTAGCTCTAGTTCCAGTAGTTCGAGTACTAGCAGTTCCACCAGTAGTAGTAGCAGTTCTAAAAACACAAAGAAAAGGACAAAGTTAGGGAACAAAAAGAGATTGAAGAACTATGCTTCGAATATGAACGTATCATTTTGAGATGAAAAACCTCATACCGATTTTTGAACCGAAAGACAATGAGTTCTGTGTTGAAAGATGGATTATGCGAGTAGATGACCTGGCTAAATGTTATGGATGGCATAGTGCGAACATAGTAAGATTGGTTGCTAACCGTTTAAGGGGAATGGCACGTAGATGGTATGATACGCAGGATACTGCCTGTTTAAAATTAAGCGTTATAAAAAGAGCTGAAACAACATTTTAGCAAGCCGTTATACCTTTTGGTAAATTGTTAAAGGAAGCTGCAAATTTTAAAGTACGTCCGGGCTAAGATCTGAGTGAATATTGTTTTAACAAAGTATCGGGGCTACTCCAGTACAAGCTCTATTTAGATACCAACCAGCTACCATCGCAGAAGCGACGCTTTTAAAGCATATTCAACAAGAAATTGAAAATGTGAATATTGTAGAACTAAGGTCAAAAATCAAATGCCACATAACAGATGATCAGAAAAAACAAAAAGGTATAATCGAAAGAGAAAGGCTGCTAAATGCTATGAGGAAGGTGAATTGGTATTGATCAAAGTAACAAGTGTGTCAAATAATGGCTTAAGTAAGAAGTTGTTAATGAAATGTAAAGAACATTTCAGAATTTGTAAAGTTCTGGCGAATGATCGATATAAAGTTGAATACCTTAGAGAGGGAGCTAGACGAGCAGGGACTCAAGTAGCAGTAGACAAGATGAAACCATGGATTGCAGTGAGCAGTCAATAAGAGTTAAGGTTAGTGGTAGTAGCCACAAGTACTGTATTTTAGCTTAAAATAGTGGGTTGTAGCCCGAATGTATTTAGTTGTGTGGGTTGTAGCCCAAATTTGTCGGTTATTTGGGTAGTAGCCCAACAAGAGGACAAGTGTACTTTTAAGTGATAGCTTAAAAGGGTTGGTTGGGTAGTAGCCCAAGTGGAAAGTGTACTTTTAAGTGGTAGCTTAAAAGGGTTGGTTGGGTAGTAGCCCAAGAGGAAAGTGTACTTTTAAGTGGTAGCTGAAAAGGGTTGGTTGGGTTGTAGCCCAAAGGTCTTTTAAGTGGTAGCTTAAAAGGGTAGGGTTGGGTTGCAGCCCAAAGGTCTTTTAAGTGGTAGCTTAAAAGGATTGAGTTGGGTTGTAGCCCAAAGTTATTCAATTATATGGGTCGTAGCCCTAAAGTACAGTGGTTGAATTTTAAGTTGTAGCTTAAAAATGGTGGGTTGTAGCCCCGGCATGGTGGGTTGTAGCCCAATTTATGTTGCTTAAGTAGGTGGTAGTCTAAATTCTATAGTTGAAGTGGACCCTAACCATCCATAACCAAGTAACAATGACAATTAACCAGGATGGCCGAATGTAGAACTGACCTTATTTATTATTTACAAAGCCGTTATTGATAAGTAAAGTTTGGCGCCTTCAGGCCCATATAAGTATCATGTTACGCTTAGAATTAGTTTTGTGTATATAAACATACCCATTTTTATAAGGTTTGGAAGTATCAAGAGTACGGATAGAAGTAGGTAGTTTTAGATTTTGTAAAGCCGTCGTGCAGTAATACAGCTTTTATATTTTTATGGAATTTTATTAAAGAGAGTCTTACATTTGTGATAAAGATCAAAAATTGTTTCTTTGTCACTTCCCTGTATATAACATTTCCGAAATATTCTAATAGATGGTCACCGTGAGACACCCTGTATAAAATTGCATTTTATTTTTTAAATGAATATGCTTCTCAGGATTACAATTTAACCATCGTTGTTAGTTTATGTAACAAGATTAATTTATTGACTGCTCACACTGCAGTATCGCAGTAAACCAGCAGTTTCTAGCAGAATTTATTATATTATTATGGTCGATTGTAAACTTAACTGCCTGCAAAACTTCAGACTAATAACAAGAAAATAATATTTGATATCTTGACAGGAATTACATAGCACTGAATTGTATAATAATACAAAGGCCTTTCGAGATTTAAGGAAGTGAAACATAATACAGGCATGTCGATTAAAAAAAATAAAATAAAATTCTTACGTTTAACACGTGGAGCAAAGAAGCAAACCAACATGGCAGTTGTACTTTGATATTTTTGTCACAGAAAAATATCGGTTAATTTTTGCAAAGTCAGGAATTTAAAACAATAATAACTAATTACGATTTTTTTATTTCAAAGCAATGAAAAGATACAGTTGACGACGGATAATTTCGTACACTAAACTGTGACACTGTAAATGCAACTTTTTTACCTTTATTACCTTTGTAACGTGTTAATTGTTATCATGATATCTGTCAAAGTATTGTCATTATCTTATTTGATTTAAAAATGCCTCATTTAAGTATTATTGAAAAAGCAAGAATAATATGTTTAGTAGAAATAGGGTGGTCTTATGGAAAAATAGCTGATCATTTTAGAGTACCTAGAAGTACTGTTCAAGTAATTGTAAAAAAATGGCGCTATCATTAAACAGTTCAAAGGTCTGTTGGCTCTGGTTTAAATAATAGAAAATCATCAAATGAAGAAGACCGAAATTTAGTGGAGTATTTAAGGCAAAATCCATTTGAAACTGCAGTATCCGCTATGCACATAACAGGATTCCCTGCCTCATCTAGAACTGCGCAACGCCGAGTAAGACAAATGTCCCGAATTAAGAAATCGAGCAACTGCATCCAAGCCGTTATTAAAATATAGTGATAAGGAACAAAGAATTGTGTTTGCTATGCTATATTTACCAGAAAATGATTTTTTTTTTGGCAAAATGTTATCTTTTCCGACGAGAAAACTTTTCAGTTTACATACCTAATGAAAGGATTCGTATATAAGTAGACCACCAAATTCCCGATATGATGAGAAGTATACTCAAAAAAAGCAAACCAGTGGACGTTTCTCCGTAAATGTGTGGGCATGGATAAGTGTTTACGGTGCAGGTGTATGCTGGAATATTGGTGGAACACTAAACAGTTATATATATCTTCAGATTTTGGAAAATGTTTTTCTTCCTTCTGCCGCGATAGTTTTTAAAGGAAATAACTTTATATTTTAGCAGGATAACTGCCCTGTGCATACTGCAAAAAATATAAAACAACGTAACATGTCTGCCTTGGTGCTTAAGAAGTCATTTAAATCCAATTGAAAATGTTTAGAGATTGATGGTAAAATAGAGTTATTTGATAAAATAGAAGAAATTTGGGAGGGGCTAACTCCGGATTACAGCAGAAGTAGTATTTTGTCAATGCCAAGAAGATTTTGAAGATTTTGAAGATTAGTGTTAGAATCCAAGGGCGCAGCAATTAAATATCAGTATTTTGTTTGTTGTTTGTTAATAAATTTACAATTTTTGGCTAAATTCTTTTGTAGTTTTCCTGGTATTAATTTATAATTTTTTTATTTCTCGGCTGGAATTTAAACACAAAAATATTTAGAAATAACCATTATTATTTATGGTAAAAAACCGTACCATTGCGATAAAAAAAAGTAGTACAAGAATTAATAGTCCCAGATAGAACTCTTGGTCTATAAGGATATCGAGAAGTGGATATCGTCGTCACTATGAAAACAATATAATTATGCCACCTAACTTTTTAGGCGTTACCATGAAGAATTCTGGTTACAGTATTGTAATAAAGGTGACACTGACATGACACTGACACAAGAATTCTGGTGACACTGAGTTATCAGTTTGAAAGAATATATTTTATAATAGACCAGCAGATTAAATTATATTTTGTTGTACTACTTTTTTTTGATCGCAATGGTACATACAATAATTTACACCTATTATATATAGCTGGTGTTCTATCCAGGTATTAGCAGCAAGGTGAGAAACCCGTTTTCCCAAATTTGTTGTAAAATTGAGTTGTATGGATGGAGTGTACGAATGTATATGTCGTCAACACTGTACCTACTCATGGGTAATTTTTTTTTTATCGATGTCGGTACTTTTTAGACTTTAAAGATATGGTGATAAAGGGGCTTATCTCCAAGCAAGCAATGTATAATGTATCTTATAGATTTTTTTGGTTTTTAATCAGGATTTGAAACCCTTTCTTTAGAGACCTCTTTGCCCATACAAACTATGTATTTATGGACATCCAAATTATTTCATCTACCTACTTTTTTGTAATTTATATAAGTATTTACTTTATTTTAAACGTTAAAATGGAAATATTTTAACCGGTATTTATATAATTATTGGACTTGCATCCAGGAACGCAACAAGAATATAGCATTTTCACTATAAAACTTGTAAAACTAAACCAAGAATTTATTATTTAATAAAATAGACAAGGGAGATGCACTTCTTATTTAATATGCATAATAGAAAATCCATGCAAATCAACATCAAATAAATCCAGCTGATTTCGTAATGTCACGCGCCACAGAATTGATTGAGACGAGATGGGACGAACTTGGGAGGAACCGGTAGTGCTATGATAAAATAATAATAATTCATTCACTTGAATATATTCTGGAATTAACGTTGATTGTATCTTCTCGATAACTTTCCTGATTTTGGCAATTATTTTCAACGTACCTTCATAAGAATTCATAAAAGACTACAACTCCCCAGTTATATAACGTTTACAAAGCAATAAGACTTTTAGATTTGAATTAAATAGTTTTATCTACAACCATTTAATAATAGGTGCATAATACTTCTGATAATAAGAGCATTATGCTATCCATAATACAACAAGTGTAATTAATTATCATAAAACAACAAGTGTAATTATTATATTTCCCATATGAACTTAACTTTGTTCAGGCACTATATAAATGGATGGTTTTAGATGAAGTATAGTATTTGACTCGCCTCTAATGAACATAGTACACTCGGATGATTTACAACACTCGCCTTTGGCTCGTGCCGTAAACTTCATCCTCGTTTTATTATGGCCTACATTATACGCTCGTTAAATAATATACTATTATTTCAAAATAATAAGTTCAGCAGACGTTTAAACATTTGTTGCAGTAAAAACAAATCGATGTCAACTTGCAAAACTAACATAACCTCAAAATATTTAGTTGAACGCCGTGTCGATGACTTTAGGACGCCATTTGTGGTGGATCTCACCCCTCGGAGACGCCCCCCCCCCCTATCTGGACCCGTCAAAGTGCATACAGCCTAGTATATGCTGTCTGACTCACTTCTTTAAAATCTAGTAGGGTATGGTGTATTGTGTATGTGATATATTAGAAGTGTATCTATAGTATTATGGAAAGGACTTATTACCTATAGTACAGAGGGTCCGGAAATTCCATACGTTCAAGGGAAGATTTTACATATAAAAACATGCAATAGAGTTCATATGAATATAGATTCTTAAATATCTTCTACCGTGCGAGCAAACATTATTTGCATCAAAGAGAGCTTGGATTAAAAAACGTAGGGCGATCACAATGATATAGGGACGATATATCTAACCAAATCTAGGTTAAAATTTTGTCAAATTCATATTATGACATGATATGCCAAACGAATGAGTACTTAGTAAAATAAGTAGACAAATACAAATTTATTTTTGTTGTTTACAAAATTCACAAAGTAAGAATATACAGAAAGAAAAAGAAAAATAATTACATAAATTGGCCACCGCCATGCTCCAAACATAAATTCACACGTCACTTTATATTTTCGAAAGTGTTGACCAGCATCTCTGGAGAAATGTTACAACATTCTTGGATAATCCTTTCTTGTATATTTTTGGAATACTTGCACTTCATAAGGAATTAAATTTAGCTGCTTCTTAAGAATAGTCCTGCATGTTCCATAAGATCTTCCCACTTCTTGGGACATGCGTCTTATACAATTTATTGGCGTATTTTGCGTTTTCACGAACGTTTGCAACAAGTTTTTCTGTTCTTACAGATAGTCTTCCTGCTCCTTTTTTGTGTTGTATAGAACCTGTTTCCCTAAACACAGCCACGGTAATGATAAAAATCCCCAGCAATAAAAGCAACGTTAGGAAAATGTTCGTGAAAATCGTCCATGCACAAACCCGGATTGTATTGCCACTCACCATTTACTCTAACCCCGTTTCGAAAATACGCTTCAACCATGAATGTTTTGTGCTATTCCGTAAAGCCCATTGTATAAATTGTTCAAGAGATTGGAAAAATTAGCGATGAATCAAATTACTTGTAACGACTGTCAAAGATGACGGAATAACTGATTGATTGTTAATTCAGGTAGTTACTGACACCCAACAGGTATTGAGCTCTACGACTAAGCATTACGTCCTTAGATGCAAGGCTCTGTTTGATGCAAATAATTTTTCGCACGGTAGTTACTTAAGAATAGTATATTAAAGTACACGTTTCATAAGAAGCGGTTTTAGCGCATGCGTTTATTTTAAAAAACGAGCTACAAAGTGGCGAGTTTTTTTATTGACACGTGCGCTAAAACGCCTTATAAAACATGTGCTTTATACATTTTTTTCTATTTCATCTTTTATAATTAAGAAAAATACATTTTAAAAAGAAAACAAATTCTCCAAATTTTGTAATTTTTTATGTCTAAATTTTATGTTGGTAATACTATTTTTTATCATAGTAGCCTCTGAACAACAAAAATTATTTTGCAAACTGTCATTTTTTGATTTATTGACCCATTTTCACCACGAGATTCTAAAGTTATTTTAGCGATATGAGATTTGAAATTGGACGGAATACGTTGTGTGATCCTTGTACATTCGGTACATATACAGAGCGTTCGGAAATTCGTGAGATTTTGCTACTTTTTTTCGAATTTCAAAAGACGTGATTTTACGTCACGGCATTGCAATTTAGTATAGGGAAGATGGAAAATTCAAATAAAGTTGAAGTTAAAATCGACATTGGAAGGTTAGTAGTTAGTAGATTGAATTTTGGATAGAATTTGGCAGAAAATGATAGCTTGAAGCATCTACAAAAGATTGATTTATAGATTTATGCAATCAACATAAATGGCTGTTATCCACACAGAATAAAAAAGTAAGTTATCAAGTTATTTTTCCTCTGCGAAAAATGGGTTTTCTCGTAAATCACAAAGGCCGCGCAAGTCAATGAAATGAAACATTTAAATGTTACCAACATCAAATAAAGAAAAAACGCGTATCGAAATAGCTTCATTACGATACGCAAATGCGTATCGTACTGAGCTTATTATGAACGTGAAATAGAAAAAATACATTATGTTATTTGGGTTTAAATGTTTTCACATCATATTATTATATAATAAATTATAAATTAATACAAAATATTTCATTCTGGGCTCAATTTTAAAGATAAAATATTGAAATTTTGTTTAAAAGTATATTCTTGAACAAGGATAATAAAATTACCGACTAAGTGTAGTATACTGGTTAAAAAAAAAGTTAAATTTCCTAAAATTCTTATGAATTACGGTAAGTTCTCGTAATTTAACGAATATTACCGTCCAAAAATAAATTACGGTCATTTTTACATCACTACTCTTATACTTACATAAAATGCCACTCTAATTTGAAATTTTCCAGTACGGTATGTATATTACACTTAGAAAACATTATTAAGTACTCTTAGCAGTTTTCCATGTTTCAAGTTTTCACATTTACTATTGAATTTCCATAGCATCTAATATAATCACAGAAAAATCGCTTTTACAGCAACTTTTACGGCAACATTTCTCGAACGGCTTTTTAATCTTGTAATAAAAACCACACTTAAACTTTTACAGGCCAGGGAATAGTAAAATTTCAGAATGACATGAAATTATACGACAGAAAGAGTGCTAAAAACTAATCCAAATATAAACTACATCGGAAAATATTGCAGACAAATAGTTCGCCCTATGAGTTAGAATGAGCTCATTTTTATCGATAAAATTGTAACAGTACATTCGTTTAAACAGTAATAAAGCTATATTAATACACATTTATAGTATCTATATTATTGGATTATCCAAAAGAAAAGGTTTGTAGCCACAAGAAATATACATAAATATACATTCGTATGTTCCGGGGCCTCCTCGACTGAATAATTTGGACATGAGCCCCTTTATTACCATTTCTTCAAAGTCCAAAAAGTACCGACATCGATATAGGAAAATTGCATATGAAGAAGTTACAGTTGTATTCATAAGAAAAGCGTACACGAATTAAAATGAGAGGAAACTTTAACCATATTTGCGTAAAACCGGCTTATCGCATGTTAAAGGTTATTAAAAATGCAAATCATTGGCGTTCGGCGTTAGTTCAATAGAATAACAAAAAATAATTTTTCTATTTTATAATATATCTTTACAGTTTTATAAAAATTACAATAGAAACAAAAAACGTTTAACAAGAATATATAAAATCTAATATTTGGTGATATATCCCTGTGTTTCTATTACTTGAGCCAGTCTATTCGGATTTGACTGAATTATATTTGATACAATATTTGGATCAAGCTCTTCCCAGCACGCATGTATTATTTCCCATAAATCTTCTAAATTGTAGCCTAAAATTTCGATTATATATTTTTTTCACGATTATACCCCAAATATTTTCAATTTGAGTGATATCGAGACTATAAGCGACAAAAGACAGCACTTCCACATTATGGGTTTGAAACCAATGGGTTACAGCATTGGCAGTATGATCTGGACAATTATCTTGTTAAAATATGAAAGTATTATTGGGATATATTTGCTCAGCAGATGGTAACAATACGTTTTCTAAAATGTTAATGTAATTTCCGGCATTAAATTTTCCCTCTATTCGCCAGCAAACACCAGGTCTATGAACACTTATCCATCCCCATACATTTACAGAGCCCATGTTTAGAAGTGAGGAGGTTAGTATATCGCTCTCCAAACCTGGTATTGTTTGGACGGTACACACGAATTTGTCCGTATAAATCGATTGGAACGTCTTTTCATCAGTAAAAATTACCCTGTTCCAAAATTGAGGATTGCGGTATATATAATTTAAATCTAAAATAATCCTTGATTGTCGCTATTCTTCGGTAAGAAACATTTTTTTCGCAGCTGGGTGACATTTTAGTTCAGATTCCTTGACCCTGTCGACGTTGTGGTCTAGTGGTTAGCGCAGCAGCCTCACAGATCGTAGGCCCGAGTTCCATTCCCGGTGCCGGCAACGTCGATGTTAAATTTGGAATTTGGTTTAAGAAGTGGCGCCGTCTTTCGGAAGAGACGTTAAACTGTGGGCCCCGTGTCATGGATGTTGGCACGTTAAAGAACCCTACCCTCGACAAAGAGGGATTCGGCAAAATTACCAGATAGTGTGTGACAAATTCCCTGGCGTCGGTGATTGGCCTCGTTGCGGAAAAAGGCCGACGTAAAATAAATAAAATTAAAAAAAAAAAAAAATATTCCTTGACTCTGCTGCTGGTAGGTTGGGAGGTAGGAAATGCTGTATCAATAACAGCATCCCTTGCAATTGCAAGTGGATTATTTCTTAAATATCCCAAAAAAGCAGCATCCTGTTTAGGGTGGAAACGTTTGGGATGACCTGAACCAATTTTCCTCTTTAAGAATTCTTCTTGTTCCCAGCGTTGCTTAATTTTCAATATAGTTTTTTATTTCTATTATACAACTGCGCTACAGCACAGATTGACCATCCTTTTTCGATTCTTGATTTGATACAATTTGAGCCTTTTCAACTTCAGACAACTGACGAGGCATTTTTATATTCTTCTATCAAAATTTATTTAAACGTTACCACCATACAGTTTCAAAATTAATTACACGGACGCCAATGCTTTGCATTTTTGATAATCTATGACGTGTGATAACCTCCAATAAAAAATAATTTAGACAAGCCGGTTTTACGCAAATATGACAAAACTTCTCAATCTAATTCTTGTACGCTTTTTTTATGAATACAACTGTGCAAGCTAACTTTTCGTTACTTTGTAATTAAAAGGTCGTACATCTCTGCAGCATATAAATATTATTAGACAGAGTATGAATGCCTAGATACATTTAAAAAATTAACAATATGCAATAAGAAATAGGTATTCACACATTAAAAATAATTAATATTTAAAACTTAATTGTGTCGCCAATGATTTGTTTTTACGTATCAAATCTTATTTATGTTGCCTATTGTCACATAATATATAGCATGCAGTAGCTATATATTCTGTGCTATTGCTTATCGCCTAACGCTTATTTTTTAATTGTGTCTCCGCATTTATAGACCTTGCTCTCATTATTTCTACTGGGTTTCCATAAAATCAAGGAGGCCATTTCGAGCACTTAATGACATTATAGTACCATGTAAAATATTTAGATTTTTAATCATGGTTGCATGTTTTATCTTACTTAGTTGCAGTTTGGTAACATCATTTTAAATAAAATTAGATTTTCAATTGTAACTAAATCAAATGAAAATAACATTTAAAAAAAAATCAAAGTCGAACTTAACTACTGACAATATTTAAAACTTTTCCAGATTATGTATAGTCTGGGCCGATACATAATGAAATTGTGTTAAGATGGGTACATTATTTTATTTGGGGTATAACGTACTCTAAAAAATAAAATCCAGGTCCGTAATTAAAAAAATTGAAAGATGATAATTTCGTTATAAGAAAAGTAACAAAAGAAAACTGATACGCCATTTTGCAGAGAAGAAAAAAGAAGAAGATTATATACAAAGGACGTTTTAAAGGGTGAAGTTGCTTCGGGTTGTGGCATTCTGATTAGTTACTAACAAGGACGAAACAGCTGTCAATGTCTACTTGGACCCAGGGAGTCCGTTGTTTTTGGCATCCCTGTGTACTTCAATGCAAAATGCAAGTCTCTTCACACTTTAAAGTCCGCTAGCCAAGAATATTTTTCGTTGATATTTATAATAATGTCAAATGTTACTAGAGTCGATTCACTCAATAAACCTGCAAGATGGCCGACATGTCATATGACAAAAGTCATATTTCAGCTAAATAAAATAAATTTTTGCATTTTCAATGACTTTTGTCATATGACATGTCGGCCATCTTGCAGGTTTACTGAGTGAATCGACTTTAGTATTAGCTTCAACATGTTTTATAGTATTGAAGAAAAAACAATGATTGTTCTAATTTAATAAGAGATATAATAACTTAACGAAATAATGCGAACTATTTATTTAAACATTTGGCGACAACTGTTGTTTGTTTATTGTTTATTTGTTAAAAGAATAACTGGTAAAGATAGACGTGACATTTTGAAATTTATTTGGAATATGAAGGTGTCAAAGTCTTGATATTATACCGTGCGAGCAAAAATTATTTGCATCAAAGAGGGCCTGGCATCTAGGGACGTAATGCTTAGCCGTAGAGCTTAATACCTGTTGGGTGTCAGTAACTACCTGAATTAACAATCAATCAGTTATTCCGTCATCTTTGACAGTCGTTACAAGTTATTTGATCCATCGCTAATTTTTCCAATTTCTTTCAATGGGCTTTACGGAACAGCACAAAACATTCATGGTTGAAGCGTATTTTCGAAGCGGTGTCAGAGTAAACGGTGAGTGGCAATACAATCCGGGTTTGTGCATGGACGATTTTCACAAACATTTTCCTAACGTTGCTTTCATTGCTGGGGATTTTTATCATTGCCTGAAAAGAACCGTGGCTGTGTTTAGGGAAACATGTTCTATACAACACAGAAAAGAAGCAGGAAGATCATCTGTAAGAACAGAAGAACTTGTTGCAAACGTTCGTGAAATAATGCAAATACGCCAACAAATATATAAGACGCCTCTCCCAAGAAGTGGGAAGATCTTATGGAACATGCAAGACTATTCTGGCCAATTTCAGCAATTTATGTAATTATTTTTCTTTTTCTTTCTGTATATTCTTACTTTGTTAATTTTGTAATCAACAAAAATAAATTTGTATTTGGCTACTTATTTTATTACTCATTAGTTTGGCATATCATGTCATAATATGAATTTAACAAAATCTTAACCTAGATTTGGTTAGATATATCGTCCCCACATCATTGTGATCCAAACCAAGACCCACATTTTTTAATCCAGGCCCTCTTTGTGCAAATAATTTTGGCTCGCACGGTAATAGTTAAAGTCTGTCATAGTGATTGAAAACTACCCGGATTTTTGTTATCAGTTAAATGCTGATATGATTGGGTTATTTGTTCTAGATGACAAAAAATAACAAAATTGAATTGGCTGTTGAGTTTGAGTTTAGTTTAATGGGTTGTTGAGTTTCAAATTTGAGAGATAAAGGAAATGATTAGTTTAATCGTTCTTTTATATAATTGTGGATCATTATATTATTAATGAATTGTTTTTGAACATTATTAGCGTCCTCATTCTAACCATAATTAACAATTTATTTCTTTGACAAATACGAAGTCTTATAAAAACTTTTAAAAAAATGTAGGCACGATTATTTTAATTAAATATTATTAATAATTTAGTATCTGTAAAAAATATACCTTTAAAGTAAACAACAAAAATACAAAGTTAATAAGAAACCCAATTAGAAATTTCAAAAGTTAATTTAATCTAAAATACTTGTTTATTTAAATTGATATTATCATTGTATTGTGAAAATGTTCTTGTGTAGAATCAAATGTATTATGTGGATCATACAAGTTTCATACCTATACATCATTTTTTATGTCTGTCACAGTTCATCTGCACGTGTCACTAAATTTCTCCCAATTGGGATGTGGCAATTTGATTTTCTTTTAGTTTAAAGAAAAGCATTGAAAAACCCATCTTTAAACTGTATTCTTCATGTAAATGTTTTAACATTTAAAACACATGGGCGTGTGAATATATGTGTTTAAATGTTGAAAAATTGAGGTTGTGCGACTCAACTATTTTATCATTATTATAACATTGTAATAATATAGCGTACTGGCGTTGCTTTAGAAGGAAAGAGATAGTCTACAGCGCCTTCGGAATGCTTGTTCGAGATACTCCTATGAGTTAAGGAAGTATGATCATGTTTCTCCGAGTTGGTTGAAACTAGATCAAAGAATTTACTTGAATTTATTCACTTTAGTTTTTAAGATAATTAAATGTCAGTAACCCAGTTATTTTTTTGACAATCTTACGAGGAGTTCTGATGTTCATGATAGATAACCCGGCGTAACGGGTTTTACTCTATTTCCAGACACAAAACGGGATTGTTTCAGAGGTATTTTAATTTAATGCGGTTGAAAATTTTAATCCCTTGTCAACAAATATTAAAGTTGCTCTTCAGTAGAAAAGTTTAAAACGAAATGGTTTATTCATCTTACCAAACTCTTTTAGTTATTCGTTGTTAAAGCATTAATGTTCGCACATTTGCTACTTATCTGGTTTTTACGTTTTAGTTATATTATTAATTTAACTCATTATTTGTTTTATTTTTGGCCTAATTTTCTTTTTGTTTAATTAGTTTTTCCTTTTGTTTCTAATTTCTATTTTAATGCTTTGTTGTTATAATTTTATATTAGTTTAGTCGTTCATTTTTTAAATTAATTTCTACATATTATGGTGGTTAGATTAGTAGCCATGCTAGGTCTTGCCACCTCTGGGACGTTTAACATTGTTGTATGACTGGCTGAATTACATAAACAAAGGCTATTTATTATTATTATTATTCTTGTTATCAATTACATTTTTCTGGTAATATCTTGCAACAACCAAACTCCTGTAATAAAATTTGTAATATTTATCTTTTGGATTGTAAATAGCTCAACAATCAAATACATCATTTACCTAATACATTATTTTTGCAAACTCCATATCTTTAGTAGCTATTAACAGTATAAATGTAAGACCCAAGTAAAAAATAGTCAAAAGCAAAAAATAAGACATAATTATTTATAAAAGAAGCGTTGATATACATGACTGAATAGCTTTTTTTTTTTAAACCGACCAAAAAATTTACACTTTCTGGACAATTTTTCGTCTAGAAAATAACGTTTTTCCGATCGCAAGACCGGAAAAGTGACATTAGAGACCGGAAAAATCTTTTCCGGACTCTAATGTCACTTTTCCGGTCTCTAATGTCACTGTCACCCTGTTTTTTGTTTTTCCAATCGCTCTTTGATAATACAAGATACCTTGATTTCGTTATTATGACCA
Organism: Polydrusus pterygomalis; assembly: GCA_963969555.1. Classification (NCBI taxonomy): domain Eukaryota; kingdom Metazoa; phylum Arthropoda; class Insecta; order Coleoptera; family Curculionidae; genus Polydrusus; species Polydrusus pterygomalis. The sequence continues at coordinate 39,585,526 of OZ018381.1, read as the reverse complement.
CAAAATTTCGATGTATTGTCGAGTGACAGTTCGTTGATTTTTAATTTTGTTCTTTGTCAAACTTGTTTCGCGTAGATTATAAAATATATCGAAGTGTCGGTCTTAAAAAAAATATTGTACGTCACGCAATCGAAAATTAGTGTTTTCCAGGTCTCTCCAAGCTTCCAGGACTCGCCTATGGCTCGCCCTGGAAATACTTGTCTCGACCTGAAAAACACTACTTTCCGGTCTTGTAACGTAAATTACTATTTCAGAATAATTTTGTAATATTATAATCATAATTATTATGAAATTGCACTGGTTATTTTAAGGACAACATGTTAAAATTCTTGCACTATATTTTAATCCATTTTACTGTGGTAATAATAATTAGCAATAAGGAAATGTTTATTTACCTCATAAATAACAAAACGAGGTCTTTATTTCCTTTATTTTTATATAAACAAGAATTCCCTTTAAAATACAGAAATACGTGAGGGGCTTCATAATTGACAATCATTTTGATCCAAATATATAAATTTACCCACTGACATTATAACATCTGCGTTTTTCTTCACTCGTCATTCCATGGCATTTCCATTTCCATATTATTCAAATTATGCGAATCCTCAAAATAACAAATATATCTTTGATCTTGTTTAAAACATATTATATTATATTGAGTGACAGTCGCCGAAATATACTTTCAAATACAGATAAAGTTAGTTTAATTTGAAGAAATACTCCATGCTTAAAGTGGAGTTGAAAGTATGGGAAAGAAAGAAAAAACCAAAATTTAATAAGAATAAAAATTCTCTACATGTTTCGAATGTAGAAACGTTCATCATCAGGAGACAGAAATTTTATTTAGTGCTGATGGTTTTAGCAGAAGAAAAAATGGTGTAGAACCTTAATGGAGCTTTTATGGAATTAAAAATTGATGTGGAAAAGAGACATAATAATATGAAGAAAATTGATAAAGGCTAAACCATATGTGTGTATGTATGTGAAAAAGTTATTAAAGGGGGTCTAAACCAACCAAATAAACTGGGGAAGAAGAAAAAACCTTCATAAAAAGAAGGTGTCGAAGATTATTTAGAATTTTTTATAAAACTTTTCAAGTATATGCCTGTAAGACATTATAAGGATAAAATTGTCATAATTAATTTAATAATGAAGATATCACAATCAAATTACATTGCAAAAAGTGTTTTGTGTTAATCCTCAGTACCCCATTTATATTAAATATAAATTAGCGTGTTAGTGTCTTTTTAGGCATAATTATTCCGTTTCAATATCATAATTAAAGTCTAAATTTCTTGTTCTCACATAATTGTTTGAATTGTTATAATATTACCTATTTTATTTTAAATAGCCTATATACCCATTTGTTAAATGGTTCATTGTAACTGTGAAATGGTGTAAAATAAATAAATAAATAAATATTTTTAATAACTTTTTACGTTTGTGAAAATGTTAGTTATAGAATTCTTTTCCGAAGTCAGTATGGAAATTTTAATGTGTTAAAGATAAAAAAAAATTAGTCAAAAACCAATTTTTTTAATGTCAACGCTTTAGTAGGTCAGCATAAATATACATAGTGATTCAATGTGAGTGGCCAATAGGGAACTTGACAAAAATTTTAAATGGGGAAAAAATTCTATTCTATATATAAATTCTATAAATCATAAGTACCAATTGTCATAAAACATATGGCAGCAAAAAAAACAACATATTTCGTCCCAAAAGACCGCTAGGAAGATTTAAAAATGCCCCAAAATTCAAATTATTCCAAGCGGGTAAAAACGCGCTGCTATAGTTGAATTCACATAAACGTTTAACGCCGTGACATTTCAGTTCTGTCATACTTGTCAAATACTGCAGCAACCCATAAAATATAAATTTCTATTGGCTAAATTTAATTAGTATAATTGTACTGCACACAAAGTATGTCTATCTTGTGTTATTTCATACGATTAAAAAGAGATAGAATTAAAAAGAGTCGGCCGAACAATTCCAGAAAAGAAAAAGAAAAAACACTGACCAATCTCAGCTGTATAAGAAATTTAGTAAGTTGGTGAAATCTAAAGTAACTAGACAATGACAAGTGACAAGTCTTGACATTTGGCATTAAAACTTTATGTGAATTTAACTATAGTAGTCGTGACGTCAAGGGGTATCATTTGTCAGATTTGTGTGTGACATCCACGAAATAGGTTATAGGTTTTCAATAAATTTGATGATTTGTCAGATTTGACATCCACGCGTCAAGCGACACAACCTTAAAACAACAATGCAATAACAATAACACAGGGCAAACCAAATGCAAATTGGATCGCTCGGCACCTGGCAGGAGTGTCAGGATGACGGATGACCAAAAGTCATACCCCCTGACGTCATCGGGCTTCACGCGCTTTAGAGATCGCTTGAAATGCTGTCGACACGCGCGAAACTTTAAAGAATTTTTACCAAGTTATTTTTGACTTTTAAGGAGTAATAATAGGGGAATACTTTTTTCAGGCCTAACTAAATCATATTATTGAAAAAAAAAAAATTGGAAAGTTCCCTATTAGAAGATTTCGGTAACTTATTGAAATTTTGGCAGTGTATAAATTAATTCAAACTTTTAGTTGCGGTATGAGCATGATTGAAGTCACAACTGGGGAATATCGTCACAGCACATTTTTTTACATTAACATCAATTTTAACTTAATAATTATTTATTTTAAAGTATCCTAAACTCTGTACTTACGTGTTTGGAACATTTCTCATAGTCCTATGTCGTAAAAATATTACTACTAGTGTCCCATTTCCAAGGCATCCGATCACGAATATTAGAAAAAACAATACCGGCACAAAATAGGTCTCGGGTCTTTCATGGTAGGGAATGAAATCCGTAAGGTTCGAAACGTTCACATTGCTTTCAGTCGTCGTATCACTTTTATCAAATTCACTCGAATTTGCTGTCAAATTGAAAATTATACTCGTATTCATGATTGATCGAATAATTGCCCGTTTACGATTTTTTGTCGCACTGAGAATGGTAGTTTTTCTGAGAATGTTTTTTCATGTTGGTTTGGTTGGTTGTCGGTGCCAAAAAATCTGAAACCAAAAAATTTATGTCACTAATGATCCATTGAGTATTTAGAAAATTTTTTTGCAGAATCGATATCTCAAGAATAATTGAATGTGTACTACATAAAGTGTAACAGTATAGTGTTTAATAGTAAAAAATTTAATTAAAGGGATGTCTGGCTTAATTAATTTAAATTATTTTTTTATAAAAATGTTAGATTCCATTTCTTGATATATTTTCAACAGAGAGTTTTTTTTAATCAGGCCTTAACTATAACCTAAATGTATTTGTGATTAAGTTATTATATAATAAATATGTTTTATTTTAAATAAGTTTGCAAACTTTATGGTCATTTTTCAGCTTTTCCAATAGTATTTTAAAAAACATATTATGTGCAGAAATAACCATCTTGTATCCAATTTTTTAGAGTAGTTATAATTAGAGTAAAAAGATCGTAAATCTGGTACTTACATGCAAAAACGTAGCATATGCCTTTTATATTAAAACATCATACGTCACCGAGTAAGTAAAATGGTGAATATATTTGGTTACAAAAGCTGTCAGCAAATCAAGATTTAAATAACCAACCCATGTACACTGCCCCTTACTTTTGGTATTTTGCAATATCGCACTTCTGATTTTATAGAAATAGCCTTTCATGCAGCTTTGCTGAATTTACTTTTATTATGGTAAATCAAAGGGTGAAAAAGGCGTTAACTTTACACGTTTTGAATAATGCATACAATTCTGGAACCAGGATAATTTAATTGTGGGATTTTGAATATGTTAATTTTTATTATTCATTAAATAATGATATGATATAATTCATGAATAGTAAAATACAAAAATGTACTTGTTATTATTGCCAAAATTAATAGGATTATATTTTAAGGAATTGGTGTATGAAACTTATGCCTTTTTTGCTATTATAGATATTTTCAAAAATTGAATGTATAAACAATAATAATGTTATATACAGACTGTCCGCGGATAAAGTAAAAAGTCATTCTTGATAAAAAGTTTTGCTTGTAAAAAAAATGCAATTCACGAAGAGAAAATTTTGATTTTTTATACAGGTTTCGCAAAAATTTCAAAAACATGATTCTTCTTCAAGAGTAAACTACCTTTATTTTTTATTTTTGACCAAAATGCCAATTACAAAACTTATTTAGAATAACGTTTGTAATTTAAATCTGAGAAAATTAATATAAACCTTCAATTTTTTTAGTTTTTTTTACTTTTTAGAAGTAAAAAAATTTTTTTTAAGCAACAGACTGCAATACGAGAAGGGAAGCTGCGTCATTCTGATCATAGTTTAAATTGGGAACTAAACCAGTTCGCTGAAATTTTCTGAATAATTTATGAAGTCCCATTTCCCTATCACAAAGTTGTAAGAACTTTCGCCCACACCGTAACATTGAACTAAATAAACACTTTGTTCTAAGGTCAACATTTTCAAAACACATCAAATTCTATTTTACAACTTAAAATTTGCCCCATACGTAAAGCCAAGTAATAAAAAGGTAAAAAAAATTCTTGTTTTTAACAAAGATGGTCCATTATGAAAATAGAGTCTAATAAAATTTTAACTTAATATTTTTACTGGGCAGCAAAATTTCCATTTACCTATCAACATTAAAAAAAACTTAAAAAATCGAAGATTTATTTTAAATCTCGGATTTAAATTACAAACGTTATTCTAAATAAGTTTTCTAATTGGCATTTTGGTCAAAAATAAAGGTAGTTTACTCTTGGAGAAAAATCATGTTTTTGAAGTTTTTGCGAACCCTGTATAAAAAATTAAAATTTTCTCTTCGTGAATTGCATTTTTTTTACGAGCAAAACTTTTGATCAACAATGACTTTTTCTCGAAAAATGAAATTTTTCATTCATTTGTGCTATTGTAAACCCTATCCGCGGACAGTCTGTATACAGTGACCGGCAGAAAGTGCGCAGCATATGGGAAAGTTTTTCATCTTTAAGTTTAGAAAATTTATTTTATTTTAGATAGGTTCTGCATGTTCTCAAACCAAAATAACACCCATTAAATCCGGTAAAAGTCTTATGGTATACGAGGTAGGATAAAAAATTTGAAACTCCGCTAAGAGTAAAGTACCTTCATCTATCATTTTCGAATATTTTTTTACTAGGAATTAGTGTTTTAATTTCAAAGTTATACCCAAATTCCAAATTTCGCTTATTTTGGACAAAAAAAATGATTTAATCGTGTTTTCTGAATAACGCTGTATAAAATATAAATGGCAACCGAACAGTACGAAAATAAGATTTTCTGCAGACTTTGTTAGATATTACCGTCGATCATAAGTTCGATTAGTTTGTTTTCATAATATTATGGCTTTTTAAAATAAAAACATAAAAATATTAAATATTTTTGCTGCACACCGTATTTTATTTTCTGAGGGAACAAGTTAATTTTATCTAACTGATATTTTTTGATTTAGATTCACTTAAACCTCTCCTAAACCATCTCCTAAATAAGTAGTTTTTTATACATTAAAGTATGCATAGAAAGTTTCCTTTTTGATTTATAAGGAAAAAAATTTAAATTAAAAATATATTTTGAACAGATTTTATTCGTCACGCAAAATAAGGAGGAAATCCGTTCAAAATATATTTTTAATTTAAATTTTTTTCTTTAAAAATCAAAAGGAAACTTGCTATGCATACTTTAATGTATAAAAAACTATTTAGGAGATGCTTTAAGTCAATCTAACTCAAAAAATATCAGTTAGATGAAATTAACTTGTTTCCTCAGAAAATAAAATACGGTGTGCAGCAAAAATATTTAATATTTTTATGTTTTTATTTAAAAAAATCATAATATTATGAAAACAAACTAATGGGACTTATGATCGACGGTAATCTCTAACAAAGTCTGCAGAAAATCTTATTTTCGTACTGTTCGGTTGCCATTTATTTTTTATACAGGGTTATTCAGAAAACACGATTAAATCCATTTTTTTGTCCAAAATAAGCGAAATTTGGAATTCGAGTATAACTTTGAAATTAAAACAATAATTCTTAGTAAAAAAATATTTTAAAATGAAAGATGGAGGTACTTTACTCTTAGCGGAATTTCAAATTTTTGATCCTACCTCGTATACCATAAGACTTTTACCGAATTTAATGGGTGTTATTTTGGTTTGAGAACATGCAGAACCTATCCGAAATAAAATTAATTTTCTAAACTTAAAGATAAAAAACTTTCCCATATGCTGCGCACTTTCTGCCGGTCACTGTATAAATATAAATTTTGTGAAGAAATAACTTTTAAATATTTAATTTTAGACAATATTTACAATACATAATACACTTTCATTCCCATTTGCCTAAAATTAAGTAAAGGCCGATAAAAGTCTACCAAGCCAAAAGAAAAAGCAAAAAAAAATCATTTAAGCTAAAAATGTCACGTTCACTTTAGAAAGGCTTTTTGCTATTTGGTTAGAGTTTGGAGAATTCGGAAAATCCCTTAATACATTTATTTATTCTCAGACGGAATTCGTTAAGATGGTAACAAGTAGAAAATATTTGCATATCAAGTTACAATCTTGCTTTGAAATATTTGTGATTTAATGACTGTCTAATGTGGGGTTGCACAAAGATTTATAACGATAAATAACGAAACAGGCAACTTTGACAGTGAAATAAATGAGATTGGTAAAAATACTTCACTCACAATCAAAGTTGTCTAAATAGTAAATCAAGAATTAAGGTAACCGGGCCACTTTGAATGTGACGATATTATTCCTGCTAATGCAATTTATGTCGCCATAAACGTTGCTTGTTAGTTAACTACGCTAGGCAACAAATACAAAAAAAAGTTGCGACTGATGTTATAATTACTATACGGGGGAGTTTAAAGCCTTCTGATTGGGCGTTCAACAACCAACAAAATTTTCCACCACGTATAGATTTTGAGTTATACAGTGTGACCAGTAAAGTCCGCAAAATATGGGATTTTTTTTTATTAATAGCTTTATTCAAACTTTAACTTTGGCATCAAGTCTGCTTCGATCGAGATAAAAATTAAACAAAACAATAGTAGTTACGTGATTCGCATTATCTGTAAAATTTAAATTTTTTCCAAAAAATAATTCAAAAGTAGGGTTATTTCTGAAAGTATCGAAAAAAGATATTAGAAAAGGTTTTTTTAAATGCAGTTTCTAGCATATTTTGTAAATTGCACCACTTTTGAAAAATAAGACTCAACGCAACCTACATAAAACTTCTTAGTTTTGACAATGCTTTATTTCAGATACATTTTCTTTAAAGTAGCGCCATAGTAAATGTGTGTTTTTCTACAAAATCAAAATTGGGTTATTAAAATTTGGTCGCATGTGATGCAAAGTTTATTTGTTTCTGACCCTGTATAAGGTAACTTCATAAAATAAGTATTTTTGAAAACGTAGTTTGTGTCTGAAAGTAATACACCTAATATTAAGACAAAAGGAACACAGTGTCATCAGTAAAGTGTTCATTAAGTGGAAATTAGTGGTGGGTAAAAAATCAAAATTACCTTATGCAGCTGAAATTTTGCATGTGAGCTAGAAACTGCATTAAAAAAACTTTTTCTAATAACTTTTTTCGATATTTTCAGAAATAACCCCACTTTTGCATTATTTTTAGGAAAAAATTAAAATTTGACAGATAATGCGAATCACGTGACTACAATTTTTTTGCTTAATTTTCATCTCGATCGAAGCAGAACTTGATGCCAAAGTCAAATTTTGCTGGTCACACTGTAGAATAATATATTAGTTCATTTTATACAAACATTTTTATAATTTTACATAAGGTCAAATCAAGAAAATAATCTCTCGAAAGCAATTCGTCAGTGGCGGCTCGTGGGGTAGAGCCACAGTGCCATGGCACTACCTGCCCTCCTGTCTAGCGTCCTGCCCTTTACAAATTACCAAAACCTATTAAAATTAATATTCTCGTTTTTAAAGCAATTAGCAAAATAATTTAAAAATGGAACACAGTCGGGTGAAAATTTCCATCTAAAAGGAAGCGATTATGCGTAAAACGGTAACGTAGCTTCCGCGCCAAGCGCGACGAGGCACACGGGAGGTGACGAAACGCCATCACTTCAATTAAAAAAACGTTGAAAATGACCTTGAATGCAAGCAGGCAAAAATCTCGACGGGTAGCCAGGCTCTCTTCGTTTGACCGTTTGATGTTAGACGTTTCACAAACAGCTGATGTTCGCGTCGCGTTCCGATTTGTTTTCGTTTGGCCGGCGGCTGATTTAATGTAGGGTTAACGAACTTTTTATTTTAGAAATACATAAGTAATGAATACTATTAGATTTTTAAAGGAAACTTTATGGAAAAAATACTTGGGTGTGCGGTTGTGATGAATTTAATAGACTATTTTGTTTTATGTGTGTTTTATTTGGTGGGAAGCAAACTTGGTCCCAAAAAGGTACAGATGATTTGGTCCATTTCTGGGACAAAATGAAGACACATGAAAAATCGAAGGTACATTTAAACAATATATTATTGTTTAATTTCAGTGTGCTTGGTAAAATTAACATTAAAACTCAATTAAAGTCTGCATATCACAATGAAATAATGAAGAAAAACGAACAAATTGATAAAAACAGATACATATTAAACCAAATTATAAACGGCGTTCGGTTTTGTGGTGCATTTGAGTTGACTTTGAGAGGTCATGACGAAAAAGAGACGTCGAAAAATAGGGGCATATTTCGTGAATTAATAAATTTCAGCTCAGAATTAGACAAAACTCTTAAAGATCATATTGAAAAATCGAAAGTATTTAAAGGAACATCAAAACCCCTACAAAATGAATTTCTGGACTGTATGTTAGATGTGTATCATGATGAAGTCATAAAAGAAATAAAGGACTCTCCGTTTATCGCTGTTATCGCAGATGAAACCACTGACATTGCTTGTGTGTTTCAACTTGTTATCGTGTTTAGGTATATTCAAGATATGATTGTAAATTCATAAATTAAATTAGGTGCCTTTTTGCTTATTTTTCCTACTTTAAAAGCAAGAACTATTAACAAAAAAGGGCGTGGCACCCAAAATTTTTTTGCCTGCGGCGCTAAGGGTTTACCTGGCCCTACTTCACTAAAATGGCACGAGCCGCCACTGCAATTCGTTTACTTGGTAGTGTTGTTCTACTATCCCAAAGACAAAGAAAACAGCAATACTTCATAAATCCACCCTAAAGCCCTAGTAATAATAGTCTTATGACCTTTAGGTCACCACATATTTTCCACTTTACGCTTATTGCATTTATAATAAGTGACATACTTTTTTATGTTTCCTTCATTTCAACTGCATGTGCAAAAAGAATAGAGGGTTTTTTTTGCAATTATGAACTGCTTTTAATAGTTATTTATGTATCAAGGGAATTATAAGGATCTTAATTACCGAGGGCAAAGTTTACTTCCCGAGGGCCTTTGGCCCGAGGGACAGCAATTGACCGAGGTAATTGAGACTCTTATAACTCCCGTGGTACATAGATAATTTTATTTCTGACCGATTTAAATTTTTGTTCATTTTTAAACCGGAAGAAATGTTTCAATTTATTACCTTTCCGGTATATTTGAATCAGGCGCCGTCAATAATGACATTGACGTTGTAATGACATGAATAAAAAATAGTTATTTTATCATTTCTTGTCTTATTTTACCTGTAAAAGGTAGAGGTAATTAGAGAATCTTTAATATCCCAAGGGAGTTATAACCCTCTTTATTGATAGCGTAACCATGATGATATAAACTTATAATATCCCGGTCAAAAATTAACTTATTTTAGACGAACCTATAAGTAAGCTAAATTCGTTCGGGTTAAGTGCAAATCCTAATTTCTCCATAATACTATTTGGATTATAGCTATTAATATAACGAGATTATTATACGATTTATAATAGTCGAGGACATTGCTAGGTGACGAGGCGACAGCCGAGTCACCCGCAATGTCCGAGACGGTGTTAAATCGCTAATAATCGAGTTATATTCAAAGCTTTATCGTATCATTGACAACGGCGATGCGAAAATAAAAACAAGGTTTTTGACATTTCATTTTGGCATTTCAAAAAGTCATCATTAAAATCATGCAAGATTTTGATATCCCTGACGATATATTAGCTTCAGCCAACATTATAAGGTTGAACTTGCTTCCGGACAAATCTAAAATCCATTATGAATAAGAATATCGGCAGTTTTGTGAGTGGCGAAACAAAGTACATGTTCAAGGTGCAGAAGAAACGGTATTGCTGGCGTATTTCTCAAAACTCTCTGAGGAATACTCTGCTTTGTCCTTATGGCCTAAATATTCCATGTTACAAGCGACTTTAGAACTGAAGGAAAGAGTGGAAATCGACAAATAATTATACGTTTAATACGTTTCATCAAGAAGAAAAATGTTGGATATAGAGCAAAAAAATCGAAAGTATTTACAAGAGAACAAGTCAACGAATTTGTGTGTTCTGCCTCAGACGAGAAGTTTTTAATGATGAAAGTGGCTTTTTTAATTGGAATTGGAGGAGCCTGTCGAACTAATGAATTAGCGAAGATGACCACGGAAGATGTTGACGTTTTAGAGGATAAGCTTATTGTTACTATTCCCGACTCAAAAACCCACAAGAAACGTATTTTCGCTGTGATATTTGACGGCGAAGTAAATCCTGTGCTTTTATTTAAAAAGTACGCAATGTTAAGGCCAGACCATGTCACTCGCCAAAGATTGTTTGTATCATATAGAAAAGGGAAATGTACGGTACAGCCCTGCGGCATTCATTTCTTCTCTAAAATACCTCAAAAAATAGCTGAGTATCTCTCACTTGAATATCCTAATTTGTATACTGGTCACTGCGTTAGAAGATCTTCGGCAAATTTTCTTGTTAATGCTGGAGGAGATATATTAGAACTACAAGAACTGGGTGGATGGGAATCGTCGAAGGTTGCTAGACGGTATTTAGAAGAAAGTGTGACCAAGAAAGTTTCCATTGCTCGCAAAATTCAAATCGGCGATGTTTCCGGCATTGGATTAGGTACTGGGGAACCGCACGAAATCGAAAGGAGTGCTTTCTCGGTCATTAATCAGTCTTCAGAGGGCATACCTAAGATCGTGGACGTTAAAGACATAGGTGTATCCATCAAATTTGAAAACTGTCAAAATATTGTTTTAAATGTTCATGAAAAATAGTTCTAATATTATTTGGTATCTAACGTATTATGCTTTCGTAACTAACATGTTAAATTATGGTAACTAATGTATTATGAGTAACTAAGGTTTTATGTAGGTTTTAGTATGTTTATGTTTTACCTATCTATTATTGATCTATAATACCTTAGAAACGGAATATGTTATGATAGCAATAATACCTGCTATCACACCTAGGGCATTATAAGCGGGCATTATGATAATGCCCGCTTGTAGAATACTTGGTCCAGAGAGAGTTCGGACTGTATTTTTCCGACTAAAAATAATAAAGTTTGTTAAACATATGTATTAAAATAAAATCAATAACTTACCAGTTCCTGGAAATATGCCATTAAAACATTTTCGGTTATTTGAAGAATTGTGTTCGTATCTTTCCAAATACCAAATATGCCATACTCCCGATCATACTGTTGCCTTGATTTAACTGGCAAAAGATTTTCGGTCGCTTTTATGACCTTTTCTCTTATATTTTGTGGAATTTCTTCCATTTTGAGCAAATCGTTAAATAAAAAATGCCAACTGACTAACTGACAGAAACATCAAAGTCAAACTTAACACCAGTCATTATCTACTTACGTATACAGGTACAGGTGCAACTTATTTTTTATATTGCGAATAAATAATGTAATTAGTCATTGAAAAACTCTTTTTTAGGTAAAACATAAAGCATTGTATGCACCACGGGCTTTACTGGACTATAATGCCCATCAGGCAGAAACCTATCCCTCGGGCCAGAGGCCCTCGGGCTATTTCTACCTTCAGGGCATTATAGTCCCCGTAACGCCCTTGATACATAAATAGCTATTATGATGTTAATAATTATTAATAAATATATCATATAAAAATGACTTAATCTTCAATGATACGATAAACACAATAACACATTTTATGATGCATAGTAAAAAATGAGGATAACTCCGGTTCCTAAATATGGAAAATTTGGTTCCAGTGGCTAGTAAATTCCATTGTTATAATTTAGAAAATAATACTTGCCTTTTACATTACAGTCGCAAAATGGCTACAAACAAGTGTTATTGTTTAAAATCTTCTGGAAACTTGTTGTGTCATAAATATGAATATTTTTAACAATTGTCCATAATATGGGAATTATTTGTATCAAATTTCTACTTGTTTTGGTCCACTAATTTTTGGTATCGATTTTCAGCAGGACGATTTTATTAATCAAATCCGTACAAACGTTTTGGTGTAGTCCACATAGTCATTAGAGTTAATTTAGTAATATTTATTTGATATTATATTAGATAAAAAAAACAAAGGCCACTCGCAAGTACACCGTTTATGAATAATTAATTTAAATTAAAAATTAATAAACCAAGCAGAAAAATATTGTCTAGGAAAGTTGACTTAATGGTACTAATAATAATAAAGCTAAAATCACTCTTGTGCAACGAAATAAGAATACAAAGGAAGTAGGATTTTGCATAAACCGCTTAACAAACCGACCGACGGAAGTCGGCCATTTTGAGACACCACAATATGACTCCATGTTTGTTTTGGTGTTTGACCGTGGTTGACAGGTCGAGTTGTGATTTCTGCTTTCTTGGCCGTTTTTGAGTTATTTTGCATTTTAATTAGTTAACAACCATATTTAACGAATACTAGTAAACTTATAATTACTTTAGTGTGACAGTGGAGTATACTTTTAGTGCTGGACAGCGATTAAAATATTTTAATTAGTTGTTATTCTGGGTTAATTAATAAGCTTTAAATATGGTTAGTTGTGCTGCTTGTGGGTGCTCCCAAACGCTATGAAGTAAAAAACTGGGCATTACATTTCATCGGTAAGTTTATGTTTAGATATATAAACTTTTTTAATCTGTATAGAAAAAAAAAATTATTTTAATTTAATATCAAAATACACATAACCTCCGAACCTCGCATGTCATTCATGGGCGTTCGTCTTATAAAACCAGAAAAATATTATTTATTTATTAATCGACTGGGTTACCCCATTTCTACAAAAAAGCAAATTAAAAATACTTATTGGTTTTTAGTTTTCCAAATAATTACCTAAGAAAAAGGCGTGGTTGAAAATTGTAAACCGAAGTGATTGGGATCCTACACGAAATACAGTTCCTTGCTAGAAGCATTTTCCTGAAGATTGCTTTGACAGAACTTCAAGATTGAAAGTTGGATTGGTCCCAACTGCAGTAGTGCCTACTTTTGAAGTAGCCAGGTTAAAAAATGTAAGTTTTGAAACTATTGTATCGGGTCATTACATAATATATTGGAAAATATGTAGGTAGGTAGGTACTTAAGAATATGAATACAGATAATTCTGCATTATTTATGCTTCTGAGGAAGCTGCTTTGTCACTTTTTCATAAATTATGTATCGATAAAAGTTTTTAGATGTTTTATTGGTTTAATCTACTTTTAAAATTTTAAACCCATGGATAAAGAATGTAATAAAATATGGGAGTGTAGGTACGATAAACAAAGAAATTTATATTTAAAGACTGAAGACAATGATGTTTCTAGAATGATAGAAACGTTTTCTCAATATTCACCTGAGGACGACTGGAGATACCATTGATTAAAAAAATAAATTCAAAGCAAGTCCCAAGCCTTCTATCATTAAAAGAAATTCATATCAAAATATAAAAAAAAAAATTTACAAAGAGAGTTAGTATCACGTTATAGTAACTTTTGTGTCATTTGGTAAAGGTGCCAAACAAATAATTAAAAAACTTATATTTTTTGGCAGGTACCTACGTTCCTATGCAATATCTTATAAGACACCCTGTCAAAACCTGCCTGAAGATAATTATCCTACTGTGAATCTAACTGGAACATCTTCTGGTTACAACATATATTGGACATGGCTCTTCCAGGATATGGCTCTTCCAGGACATTTTACTATCCAACAACACACCTAAGATTTTAGTATATTCCTTTAATCTTATATGACAATCATTAATGGTTACTGTTTCCGGATTCTCCAAAGTGTATGGGTTAGTCTTAAACAAGGTGATAACGGTCTTTGATTTATTTAATATCAGTTTATCTTTAGAAAACCAATAATTATTTACTTCAATCATAAATTGTTAAATATGTTCCTCGAGAAGCTCATCGTCTTTATATGCTAGGATTTATTATAAGAACTTGTAAATACTTTAAAAATGTTAACGCCATAATAACTTTATATAAATCCCTGGTAGTTACAAAACTTTAGTATGCATGCACTATTTGGGATCCTCAGTATGCCAATAAGATTGCTCTTTCAAAATCTATTCAGCGTAAATTTTAAAAATTTTTGTACTACAAGTCATTTTTAGTTTATCCGCCAAGAGGTACAGATCAAGGGCTTTTGTGTAATTTGTTTAATATCCCTTCTTTAAGACTATTGTGTATAGAAGCAAGAATTATTTTCTTATATAAAATAATTAGAGACAAAATAGATAATAAAGAGTTTTTAGGACTGCTTCCATTTAGAATAGGCTTAGTCAATACTAGATCCGCACATGTATTTTATATTCCTACACCGAGGACAAATCTATACAAAAACTCACCACTTATAAGACTGTGCTCTATTTTAATAAATATTGTGGAGACATTGACATAATATATAATTTAAACTATCAAAAATTAAAATTAAGGAATGAACTGCTTGGGCAAATGCTAATTGAATATTTATTATAGCTTAGGATAGCTTTTAGAAATGGGGTTTATGTATCTATAATTAACTTGTTAAGTTGTTGATACTACAAATAAATAAAATGTTTGTATTATCTGCATAGTTTGTCATTTGACAATTTTCTTGTATACTAGAAATCTCATTAATATTATTTAGGTACATATTATAATAAACAGGACTATATTATATTATATTTTATTATTTTCTTGTGTTTTGGTTCATGAAGAAAGAGTAAGGTTTTTTTAAAATTTTATTTTTTAACGTAGACGTTTTGGCAATAATTTTGCCGATTATCTGAAACACTTTGTTTTCTGCAATTTTTTTTTAATGTATAATAACAGGTGTTTTTTAGTTATTTAACCAGATATTTACATTAAGGACCCTTTCACCTCCGTTACCTTCTTTAAATAAATAATTAAAAGAAATAGTTGTATTGTTTTATTACACCAACCTTAACGTATCTTATAGCTATACATGAATCTAAATATATTTTTTTTTTTCGTCCAAATAAAATTTCATTAATCATTTTGTTATTACCATTTTAATGATACGCCACAGGTAAACCGGAAACGCGCGTGCGTCAAATGTTGCCGCCATCAGACCCCATCCCGGACAACTGTCAATCTACCATACCATACTTCCTTTGTATTCTTATTTCGTTGCTCTTGTGTGATTCAAAGCCAAACAAAAACAATATGGAAAAGAAAGATAAACCTTAAAGTCTTCCTCCACAAAATTTAATAGAATAAAAAAGAAGGTGTCGAGGGTTATTTAAAATTTTAACAGGTAAAATATTTTTTTAAGTATGTCTTTTTAAAAGGGTTTTTTCTTCTTCCCCAGTTTATTTGGTTGGTTTAGATCCCTTTTACTGACTTTTTCACATAAGTACTCAGTATGTATTAACTTTTTACAATTTTCTTCATATTATGTCACTTCTACACATCAAGTTTTTAATTCCATAAAAGCTCCATTAAGGTTCTCTCATTTTCTCTTCTGCTAAAACCATTAGCATTAAATACATTTTCTGTCTCCTGATGATGAACGTTTCTACGTTCGAAACATGTAGAGACCCATAAAGAATTTTTTATTCTATTAAATTTTGTGGAGGAAGACTACGTTTTTCCTTTCTTTTCCATACTTTCAACCCCTCTTTAAGCATGGGCTATTTCTTCAAATTAAAAACAATTTAATAAAACATATGAGTTGGTATCAATAAATCCACTATCTTTATATCAACCACAATAACACCTAAATAAATGAAATGGAAAAAAATGGGACATGCAAGAAAATTTTATGTCATAAATCGTTGGCGCCATTCCACGTATGCAAGAAGGTAAAATTTAAAACTATACTTTCTGAAACAATAGTGTGTTTTATGGCCTTTTTTCCACGAAATGCCATGAATACTTTTCCAACATACTCACGCAATCTTTTTATCACCGTTCACTTCTTATTATTTAATGATACTGCACCTTCTATTAACCTATTTAAGTTGAAATAACACCAATCAAGCCACTCGCAATCACAATTATGTGTCTTTTTATCTGTTCGTGATACATGCAGTGGCGTCGCCAGGAGACAGGAGTGACAGTCTACCCTGCCACACAAAGCCCCTTCGCGCCCCCAGAAGAAATCAACAAAGTGAGAACACTCAGAATTTTCATGATTAAAACAATTATTTTATTTTTCACTATATTATTATTGAACGAAAACATTGATTGCAATTGGGCAGTTTTCCTATTTTTATTATATAGACACTAATAGACAGTCAAGCAACCATAAAGGCAATTTGCTCCAGCAGTACTAATTCAAGGCGCTGTCGCAGCAATCTCTGCACACTTGGTGCTCAACATCGAATCACCCTGTGTTGGGTTCCTGGACACAGTAACATATATGGCAACGAGACTGCTAAGAAACATCACTGCCGTAATCACCGGACATTGCCTGTTCGGTAGACACGCTGAACGTATGCAAATACCAACTAACGACTTATGTAGAAGTTGCAGAAATGAAGAAGAGGAGGAAAGTATTCAGCATTTCTTGTGCGAATGCCCCGGCCTCGCGAGAGAGAAGAAAAATTCAATGCACTGGGCGAACCATTTTTTAATGATCTGGAGGAAGTGAGCAGCCTGCAACTGGGTCGACTTACTAAGTTTATTAACAGCAGTGGCTGGTTTGATTGAGCTGTCAAGATTCTTTTACGATCGCGTTAACCATTAGGAAGCTGATGCAAATAGGTTCCGCGGAACATGTATGGTACCACAACGGTCCTTATAGGATAGCGTGTGACTGTTTGGACAATGCCAGAGGTCTGCCACTCTAACCTAACCTAACCTAACCTCCTATCTTTATTAGTGGTGTAACCTTCAACGAATAGGAATTTATAATAGACCTATTGAATGCAGACTTTGCGGTGAAGAGGAGAAAACCGCTTCCTATATCATTTACAGCTGCGAAGTACTGACCGGCAAATGATTCAGAATCTATGGAAACATTCAACGCGGCGACAACCTCCTGCATGACAAACTTGAAATGAGCCTATAGGACCCTATAGAAGCAATACATCTCTATTTTAACAAGACTTGGGTCACCCCGGTGAAACTGTAAATGGGCGATCTTGCATCACAAGGTCATATTTATTTCAAGTTGCGGCCAGCTGGCCATTAGAGTCAAGTTGGTGCTGTTGTCGCTTGATTATTCTCCAGCTGGCCGAGTAACCGGGTTCTGTCGCATATTTTTGACGTATAGAAGAGAAGAACAGTTATATTCTGACCTAAAATATAACGCTTCCCAAACTGTGCCAGGTGCTAATTGGAACAAACCAGCCAGCCCGCCATGTCAAAACTGTCAATTTTTCTTGTCCACGTTTTTTTCTCAGGAAATTAAGTTAATTTTTTATTATCATTTTAATACTTTACTACAATTCTAGTAGTTTCTATTCTAGAAAATTTCGCCGATGTGTGTAATTTTTTTTTAGTTATTATTCCAGGCTACCATGCAGGTAATTATTTTTTATTGTTTATCAAATTGATTTTACACTTATACCAATTTTTTATATTGGACATCCAAGTTTACAATAAATAAATTAACATGAAATGTTTCACATACGTAATAGGTATTGGTTTACAAGCCAATCCTAACAAAATATCACTGCAGATACTGCAACACATTATTTGTGCCCGAGGTAATACCTAACAATCTATCAGTTACGAACAAATAGTTTAGTCTCTTGAAATGATAATTTTAACATTTTTGTTTTACTGAGTAGATTGGAAGTATAACATGATGGCACAAAGATAATGGTTTGAGCCAACTCGATAAGTAGATACTTGGCCGTTGGCCATATTTTACAGAGAAATTTAATGTCAACCCGATGCACTTTTGTTTCAGAGAATGCTGTAAGACACCTGATAGTTTATGGATGTTTTAGTACGTGTCTGGTTGCATCCTAGTGCTTGTGTTTTATATAGTATTTGTGATATATTATATGAATTGAGACAATTCCTGATGAGTGAGACCTGTGAGACGTAACCTAAGGACATTAGTTTATTCTAAACAGTTATTTTTTGTTATGGTCGTCAATGCAGTTTTTATTTATAAATAAACTTAGTAAACATTATTTACGATAAAGTGCTTCCATCTTTATTTTCTAAATCTTGGTTAATATAAAAACGTGCCTTTATTCCATAAAATAAATACTTTTGTGCGTCTTTTTATTGATTTAATTTGTGATTTAATAATATTTATATTGAATCACAAATTAAATCAATAAAAACTTGTTCAAAAGTTAATAATAAAATTGAAAATTTCTAAAACCGCTGTTCAAATTTCCCGCCATTGCGCCTCTGATGGCCAACAGGCACAGTTAAACCGCTCTCTCTCTCTTCTTTCTCTCTCCACTGTGTTGCGATTTTTTAACAAGGAGTTAACATTTCTAACCCTAAAAGTTTTCTTTGACTGGGGTGCACAATAAGCCAGAAGGCTGCAGCGTCCGAAGCTTGGGTCATACACTGGACCCCCGCCTTTAACCAAGCAACCAACCGCAACCAACCATTGGTGGTGTATGTGGCAAATATTTCTATTGCTTTTTTCAGGGTGTACAGCTGACAATCATTACAAATCATATTTTAAGAAAGTATTGATTGCAAATCCAAAGTGTCTATTATGTCCTGACGTATTGTAACATAACTACAAGTCGGGTATCATATGTTATAATATTGTTGCAACAAAATTAGAAGAATGTATCGCATGCCGCTATGTTAACATAATATATAAATTAATATTAAACATGTAATTTAGTTAATAATATACGTAGGTTCAGCTAATAGCTATTTGATTACTCAGTTTCTAAAGTAGTGCTGTGCAATACAGCATCAAATTTGCCGCTCCAGGCACAGTCGATCAATATGATTTATTAAAATAATCATAACAATAACAAGTAAGTTTTACTTTTACACTGTTTTTATATTAATGTGTTGTTACTCATGCAAAAAGTACCTTGAACCGTAGGTTGTTATGGCAACACAATAATATACTATATAATAAAAATATGTTTTATGATCCAGAAACCAATGCGGAAACTCACCTTTCTACGACAAGACTAGATCTTTTTAAGTTTTTTTTTTCAATGATTTTTTCTGCAATAATTTTTTTTAACTGCAGTCTATAAGTATTTTAATTCAAATGAATTCTTAAAAGAAAACATATCTAGTAGTTATGATAATATAGGGAGGTCAGAGAGATAAGTAATAGGAACCAACCTTTTTTATTTAATTATATTAATCTTCTTACTAATTACCTGCAGAATTAAATCCAAAACTGTCTTAAGTCTAAACTTAACCTAATGATCATTTATTTTAAAAATAACGAATGAAAGTTTATTACATTGTGACGGTTGGGGTTGTAAATTAACTCTTGAACTTTTTTAATTAAACAAATATAACTGTGTGTTACAAACTGAATTGTCGTAACATCTATCATTGTAAATAAAACTGAAAAATAAAACATAAAAATTGTTTTAAAAGCAAATACATGAAACCAATCCACGATTTAAAATAGTTTGCAATGTTTTACAGGCCTCTCTATTTTTGTTTTGTTTTGTTTTCATTACCTTTGTTTGAGTTTCTATAAAAAATGTACTTAATTGGTTTTACGAGAGTTTTATAGATTTCAAGTAAGGTAGTTTATTTATACCAATTGAGATGTTTTTGGTTCAATTTAAACATTACCTAAAAATATATCTATTATACCATGATACACTACAATATGGGTTACTAAATACACTACATACAGGTTTGGTAGTAAGATACATTTTGCATCTCTTAAATAATATTATTTTATTACCTAATAATTAAACTTCACATTTTTGCTTATAGTCCTTTATAAAAATTTATAGTTTATAATAAAATCGATTAATGGCGGATCAAATAAAAATAGGATATTTCATATAAACATCAAATAAATTTGAAAATTTTTAATTTTTACCCTTTGACAGGCGACAGCACATTTATGTTACCACTTGGAGAAAAACTGCTTGCACATTTCTATCCTTAGGGTCAAGCAGGTGACCTTATATTTGTACTTGAAAAGCGATTTATCTGTCTTATTTTTAACCTTAACTACATGCAAACATGTAGAGAAACATTTAAGAATTATAATATTTAAACAATCACTGGTATATATCTGCATGAGCTATTAACATATTTTATATTAAAACGAAAAATAATAATTTAAAAAAAAATGTGAGGTCTATTCTTACGGAACCAGCAAGAAGAATGATTTTTACATTAAATAATTTAGGCACGTCCAGTATAAGAAGTCACCTAATTTTTCGGGGGCCTATATAACCTCTTGCATGCTGAGATTTAAGCAATTGCCGACGTAAAAAAATTTAAAAGTAAACTAAAATCATTCCTAATACAATTTTTGCTCGGAAATCGACGGATGACGCTGGTTTAGTAGGTTGTTTATATACATTTATTATTCCATGTACTATTAACTATTCTTTTTATGTTTACAATTATTATTTAAATAAATGTGGCCAATAAATATATTAGGGGATATTGAAAATTATGGATGTTAAACGTAAATTGATAGGGATAAATTATTAAAAAAATTAGGGGAATTGTTTATTAATGGTTTCATTATTTAAGTAATAGGCAGCAAAAAACAAAAATTGATAACATTTTTTCCAAAAAGGAATATAATAATATTGGGGTACCACAAGGTAGCATTTTAGGTCCATTGTTATTTATTCTTTATATAAATGATATGCCAAATGTTTTGAAACAAAGTTTTATTCAAATGCTTGCGGATGATACTTTATTGTATATAAAGGGTAAAAATATTCTTGATTGTATAGAAATTTTAAATTTTGAATTAAAAACTATATCAAACTGGTTAAAGGTAAATAAATTAAAATTAAATGTTTCTAAAACAAAATTTATGGTTATTGGAAATAACGTGAATAATATAGATATAACTATTTTTATTGATGATGAAAAATTAGGAATTGTACACTCTTTTAAATATTTGGAAGTAATTTTAGATTTTAAATTAAAATTTGAATAGCATTTTGAAAATCGTGTATCTAAAATTGGAAAAAAAATTAATTATTTAAGAAGAATTAATCAAAATTTAGGTTTATTTTAACGAAAAACAATTTACTACACTATAATTTTACCTCATTTTTTATATTGTTCAACTATTTTATACACAGCAAATGAGGGAGCCTTTAACAGACTCCAAGTTTTGCAAAATAAAGCTATGCGTATAATTTTAAATGTGGATAAATATACGAAAATAAATTTAATGTTAGAGAAAGTTCAGTGGTTAAATGTTAAAAATTTAGAATTTCTTTTGATCTGTACAGGGTTTTTCCGTATATTTTGGAGCACCCCTGGAGCTTTTATTTGAAGACCTAGAAAAAACTTTAAATTACCAAAGTTGCATGATTTCTCCTGAACTGCCAGAATTTGTTATCGGACAAAACAAATCAACATCGTAAATTTGTTTAATAATGCCAATGTCGATTTTTTTAAATGGAATACCCTGTATATTAATTTTTTTTTAACTTCTCACTCTTTTCTGATTCCAAATATAATATCAACATAATATTATTGTTACTGAATAAGCATTGTTCTAGCATGTTTTCCTCACACCAATATAGATTTTCTAATCCGCAATATTTTGAAATGAAATTTTGCCTAAACGACTAAAGTAAACATATAACATATATACATATTTGGAATCAGAAAAGAGTGAGGAGTTAAAGAAAAAATTAATATACAGGGTGTTCCATTTAAAAAAATCGACATTGGCATTATTAAACAAATTTACGATGTTCATTTGTTTTGTCCGATAACAAATTCTGGCAGTTCAGGAGAAATCATGCAACTTTGGTAATTTAAAGTTTTTTCTAGGTCTTCAAATAAAAGCTCCAGGGGTGCTCCAAAATATACGGAAAAACCCTGTACTTTTATTTTTAAAATACAAAATAACTTACCACCTTCCCATTTAAAAGATTTTTTAACTCAAAATGTTGAAAATCATAACTATTCAACCAGATATAACAACGATTTTTGTCTAAGTAGGGTATCAAAACATTTAACATATAAATCGGTTTTCCATAAAGGATTAAGTGAATATTACTACATATTGAAGTAACATAACTTGGCCTGTCTTTATATCTATATCATGTACAGAAACAAAATAAATAACTAAATCTTTGTTTTTGTATCTTGTGTGAGATACTATTGAAATTTCTTATTTGTCGATTTATTTCTGCTTTTTGCTTTTGATGTGAAAACATACGAGACCTTACTCGGTTGAAGTTATATAAGAAAATAAATTGATTCATTTTGTTTATGTAATGACATTTTTGATTAGATACGAACCGGCCAGGTGACGGTAGTCGGAGAGAAAATCCTAGTCTTGGGCAGATATCTTACCCGTTCATATTATCATGCCGCCTGTAAAATTATTGTTTACTTTTTGTAAATTCGTACAAAAAAAATACAGATATTTAAAA
This sequence comes from Polydrusus pterygomalis, assembly GCA_963969555.1. Lineage (NCBI taxonomy): Eukaryota > Metazoa > Arthropoda > Insecta > Coleoptera > Curculionidae > Polydrusus > Polydrusus pterygomalis. Next base: position 39,562,563 of record OZ018381.1, on the reverse strand, counting down.
AAATTAAATTTATTTTTCTTATTCATTTGTTTTGTTCCAATAATATTGATAGGATAGTGTTTCTTAGGTCAATTTAATGACATAAAACAGTATGAATTTCCTAACCATAGGCGTCCCAAACAAATAATTAAAATGCGTTTACCTTATAAGTTTGTTTTACATTAGGTGTTTGTATATACTACACTTTATAAACCCACTGTATATATAATAATATTATATTAAAATAATAAATATAAGGTAACTCAAAAATTCTATAAACAAAACCAAAATCAGACAAATAAACCTGACACGACACTGCTCAGAAAAGGCTTTAATTTTTTTACCAGAACTCCATTCTCGGACCATTGTCCAGCCCGTCCACAAGTTCCAAATTACGTATATTATATCTTCGTCTCTTCCACGCCATCGGCGGTCACTGGCCTATCTTTGTCTGACAGAATCGATCGTTCAACGGGCTGGAGACCGCTTCAGCTTATACCAGCCGCTTTAACTAGCGCTAGTATCCCTTGGCAACCGCAACAAATTATATGCTGTTGCCAATTCTTCAAAATTTTCGGATTTGTAAGCACAATGTAAGTATATACGAGAAACAAGGATTTGTTAATTAGTTGTTTTTAAACACTGAAAACACTTTTTGTCTTGATTTCAGTTATATTGTTTCTTAAGGACTAAATAATGTATTATTATAACAATGAATGACTTGTTATTTTTTTCTGTCACACTCAAAACTCCTCGGTTTAAAGTATATTTGCAAACTAGCTTTCAAAGAAAGTTACTGACTAACAATTGAATACTGATATAAAAGAAACATTTTTAATAAAAAAACTTAAAGAATTGAAGAAGAAAGATCTGACAACCCTGGTTGTGAGGTCGGTCTCTTTGAGACTGTTTACCGCCGTATGGAATGATTGGAATGTCATCACACTGACTTTGGATAAATTATACGTAAGTATATTGCCTAGCAATTTAATTTAATTATTATATTTTTGTTATTAAATCTTGGAATTACAACTAAAAGCAAAATGGTATTTTTTTTTCAAGTTAAAGAGGTATGTGGCGTTAAAAAATGATAAAACTTTAGAAGAAAGCTAATTTAAACATTATCCTACTACCCAATTTTCCCCACAGGGTGTTTTAAATTTATATAAAATAACAGCAAAGTGATGGTTATTTTACGATATCTGGACTACAGCCAAAAAACTGAATGAAGGTACCTTCAATTTACAAAAAAATTATGAAAATCTGTAAAAAAAATTGTAATATTTTTCATAATATGCGTTTTTCTAAAATTCAGGTTTTGTGGTTTGATGTCATAATATTAAAAATTAATTATTAACACTTTTTTTTGATTTATAGTTTATCCTGAAAATTAAAACCAATTATTAAACTTTATTATGATTTCCCAGCACTTTTAACGTATTTTCCCCTTTTTACAAATTTTCTCTTCATTTATATCCATTAATTTTGTTTCATTTATTTTCTTATTAGATTTTTACAGCTGACATTAAAAAATAAACAACATAAATTCCCGAACCAAGCCTATTTTTTATCACGAAAAAACATTTTTGTTTATGTGTGGATGTTTTCGGACTAAGTATAAATACAAACAAAACAAACTGAAACAACCCATATACATAAAAATAAAGGAAAAGTTTTTCTTACCTTCCGATAATAATAATTAGTGTAGTAGTAATTTTTGTCAAAAATAAAACCGGACTTATTTCTTTGCCGCTAAATTATTTTTAATGGCTTCTTCAAAGATTTGTTAAAACAGAAGCATTATTAGCGCAACTATTTTATTATAATTTTCAATATTCTTAAAAAGCTACTTCACCCACTGATCTAAAATTTGACACACATACGTTAAATTATTATAAATTTATTTGGAAATAAAGTATTTTCGAATGATGTTATTTATATTACAAGTGCGGTAAGAGCATTGTATGTCACGAGTGGAAAATATTACCGCGACGATATTGTAGACGTCCACGCAACCAACATAGAAATTATTTCCAACAATTTTTCTTAGCCACTTTTGTCGTAAATATTTTTTTCGGCAAACCGTGAAGTAAACGGTTCCCAACATACACCCTGGGTCCCTTTTTAGTTATACACCCGGTGCAATTCGAGTGGGTTGTCCATATCTTGCTCGAAAGTTTAAGCTCTCCACCTACTGCGTCGATTTTAATTTAATTTCTCGTGGTTATGTTTTACAAATTTAATCAGTTTCCTGACACGTGTTTTGGCCCTTGCAGGCCATTGTTAAAGGAGTACAAGAAGATACAAAATTCCACGTGACATTACAAAGGTATGTATATCATATTATGGTAATTATAAATATGTCATAAAATTAAAATTAGAAGATTGACTGGTCAACTGTGGGTTTTCCTAACTTTTAAAGGTACAGATACATATTTAGTCCTAAATTAGTATGTTATTAAGAATTAGGTAAGCGCCTGAAGGTATTTTGGTTTGATTATTAACAATATTACATTTGTTTTTTATGGCTTTTTTGATAGCTATTGTTTCTAGTAAATTTAGTTTTCTGCTTTTATTGTGTATGTATAATGTATATGGGTTTTAGGTTGTTAGAGATTGAGTGATTGTGTAATATGCAGTGATCAGCTAAACCTGTTTTATTTTGTTTTTTTTTAATAGATGTTTTGTGTTCTTTAAGCCTGGTGTCAAAATTTCCACCTGTTTATCCAATGTAGATAACCTCACGTTTGTCGCATTCTATTTGGTAGACCCCACTTTGTAAAACTTTGTTTTTAGTTTCTATTTTAGCACTGGATATGTGTTTGTGTAAGTTGTTTTTATTGACTTGTATAGGAATGATATTAAGGTTCTTAAGTTTTTTGGCGATTTTTTGGCTTGTTTTCCCTGTATATCTTATTGAGCAGTATTTTTTCGTAACTGGAATGGGATGTTCTTTGTAGAGAAATTTTTGTGTGTTTTGTCTTTGTTTTTTCTTTATTATTTGATGTATGATTTTTGTTGGGTAACGGTTGTTTGTGACTATAGTTTTTATGATATCTAATTATTTTTTGTATTGAATGTCTGAGAGATGAATATTAACTAGTCGATGTACCATACTATTGAATGCAGCTAGTTTTGATTATTGGGGGTGCTTTGAATCTGCGGGTATGATTATATTTGTGGTAGTTGGTTTTCTATAAATTTGGTAGGTAAATTGGTTTTGTTGATTTTTCATTATTGTGAGATCTAGGAAATTAATTGAGTTGTCAGTTGCTTTTTCTATGGTAAATTGGATTCTATGGTTTAGACTATTAAGAAGATTGAGAAATTGGTGTAATTGTCGGTCCGTACCAGTCCAAACACAAAACACATCGTCGATATACCTACGCCAAAAATGTATGTTTTTAATTAGAGGATTTTTTATGTTAAATAATTTGTTTTCGAAATATGCCATAAAAAGTTTAGTTAACAAATGTGATAAGGGAAAGCCCATTGGAAGTCCCTTCTTTTATAAGTAGAATTTGTCGTTGAACCTGAAATAGCTTTGGTCTATGCAAATGTTGGTGAGTGCAGTTATTTCATGTATATCAACTGCGGTGTGGCTATTGGATGCATTGTTGTGTATGATGTTTTTTAGTTCGGCTATTGGTATTGAAGTGAATAGGCTCTTAACATCAAAGGAAACCACAATGGAGTTGATGGGGATTTTTATATTTTTGGTTTGTTCTATAAATTCAAAAGTGTTTTTTATTGCATATTTCGAGGAACAGTTTATGATTTTAGGGAGATAGTTATTAAGAAACTGGTATAATTTGAATGAGGGCGGTAGGCATTGAATATCAAACTATAAGAAGGCCATATAAGCCGATTTCCTAAATCTGCTACGTTATCTTCATAGATGGCACAACAAGAAAGCGACTAGCACTGCTAAATTAAAACATTGTTGCCGCCTGTCTGTTTGACTTGCTGCATGAGTTTTTTAAACTTATTTTTATAGCTTATCGTAAAACCTGATTTCATATAAGTACCTACACCTATCCTAAATTTAAGTAGCTTACATTTATTTTCCTACCAATAGTATAGTCTAGACTTAAAAATGTCCCTATTTTTAATTGCTTTATAGCTTATAATATTTTCAACCTTTTGATGTCCCAACGTTAATTACATGAAAACATATTGACCTATTTCTAACAGAATTAAATGACGACTCTCACTATGCAATACCTACCTAGGCTACAACGTATATTTTGCGGAAGTAGTCCATTATCTCAAAGTGGAGCTGTATAGATATAAAGAAATTAAACCCACAGTCGTCTCCACAAATATTTATATTAAAACAGTTAAATTAACTTGGTGTACATGTTTCGGTACTAGGGAGTACCATCATCAGCACCGAAGGGCCCAAGTGCCACTATTACAAGCAATGTAAACGAAATGTAAAAGATTTAAAAAATAAAAACTAAAAACTTGAATAAGACGAGGACATTTTGATTGTTGGACGAAAACAGATTAAAAAGTTTAAAGTAAAATAAAATTCTAAAGGAATTAATTTTCTTCTTCTGCCCTACATCGTAAACAAATAACAAGCTCAAACAACGTATATGTTGGGTAAAATATGAATGATGTGCGGTTTGTTTGTATAACATGGTTTTAATTTGCAATTATTACTACTTTTCAAAATTATTAAAATGGGTAGGTTTTACTTTCTTACTTAAGAAACGTCCAGTTTGTTTGTATTAGTGTATTACGTATTTTGCTATTTTTCGACGAATTAAAACCTATTTTAGTTATACTTGCTGTCGCTTTTTATCTACTTTTATTTGTTTAACATTTAACACCCAATGCAACGGTAAAATCATTGTGAAAATCGGTCCAATTACCCCGGAGTAATCAGCGTACATATTATTATCAAAAACATACATTCGGCTGGAATTGAGAACCTCCTATTTTATTGTCTGTTAAAAATGCTATCCTTAAAAATTCCAATAAAATACTATATGCGGCAACACCACGACATCACATCAGTGAATTTGAGACATCTGTTGCCGAGGCGCTGCTTTATAACGACAGATTTAAGGTTAGAGTTACGATCAACTCCACAATGGCGGCCAAAACCTCCAAGACGTCTAAAACTGGGTTGTCAACTTTTCTCGGACATCCGTCATTCTTATTATATATTCAATGATGTAGGTGACTACTGGTCTTATGGGTATTATTATAAAGGAAATTGTTGGGTCTTTTTTAATTTTTCGAGCGATATGGACATCATATTCACTCTTGTTATACCAACTACTAGTTTTGGGTTTCTCGACAGTTCGAAACGTTTTTAACAATAAAGTGAAAAGTAACCAACTAAACCATGACTTTAAATGTTTACGTAGGTGTATGTTTTTAACACACTTTTATTAGCTTCACCTGTGTTTGTATGTTTGTAACGGACTTCTTTGAACCCGATTTTAACCCACTTTAAACGGTCAGATTTAATTTAAATTTTGTAGACTTATCAAGAACCGCTGACAATATAATAATCTACACGCAAAAAAATCTCCTGTCAAATTTTGACAGCTGTCAGGTATAAAACGAAGAAGCGATTTTGACGAAACAAATTATGGGGTCGTATAGTATTCAACGCGGAGACTTCGGGAAAAATAAGCAAAAAATCTCCTGTCGAAATTTGACAGCTGTCAATATGTCAAATCGTTTAAAAAAATGATATTAAAGAAAAACTATAAGGTTGTATGTATATTGACGGTGGAAAGTTGAAAAAATACCCAAAAAATTCTCTTGTCAAAATTTGACACCTGTCAATAAGTCAGAATTATTACAATAACCGATAGTAATGAAACAAACGTGGGGTGGTATAGATATTATCGCTAAGAATAGAGAAAATTAAAAAAAAAATAATAAAATTTTGACTAATTTTCTTTTTAATTTTGAAAATTTTTGTCGTTTGTTCGGGTTTGTTCGGGTTTCTTTGGGTTTGTTTGTTTGTAACCGACTTCTTTGAACCCGATTTTGACCCACTTTAAACGACCAGATTTAATTTAAATTTTGTAGACTTATCAAGAACCGCTGACACTACAATAATCTACTAATCTAGCTCAATCAAATTTTTTTTTCTTAATAATAACTCAAACTAAAAAATTAAAAATAAATATAGTTTAAAAAAACTAAAAAACACGCTTTAATAATTCAAATAAAAAACGGAAAATAAATATAGTTTAAATTATTCTTGAAATTCTTAATATAGGCATAATATAATAATGAACGATAAACATTAGTATTATAGTGAAAGAAAAAAGCGTGGGACGCTTTGTGCTATATTTTTCGAGCGCCCCTCGCTTTTTTCACAATAATACTAATGTTTATCGTTCATTATTATATTCTGCCTATATTAAGAATTTCAAGAATTATTCTAAACTACATTTATTTTCCGCTTTTTAGTTTGATTAATTATTAAAGCGTATTTTTTAGTTTTTTTAAACTATATTTATTTAAGTTGACAATCACTTTCAATAAATAAATTCTGAATTTTTTATATAAACTTAAGCCTTACGTGATAATGGTGTGGTGAAACTTAATAAAAATTTTAAAAAAAGTTTGCCGAGTTTTATCCGACTGGAAACGTGACATCCGGAAAAAATACGTGACAATCGGGCGACAACTGGCGTAGCGTAGAGATTTCGCGATAATCTCTAAAGTTTAATCATTATGCTTTCCCCAACTCGTAAACTTTTCGGATAATACTTTACAAAACCACAAATGGGAATTTAATAAACCGTAGTAGAGTTACCCGAACGTATAGTGTTGTCGTCATTGTAGTCAAGTCAGTAGAGTAAAACAAAAACGAATAAATGTAATTTTGTTTGTCTGTGTGTATTCTCTAGTAACGTATGTCTCAAAAGTTTTGGCACAAATTACTTTATTACATTTTACACTCAAAAATAATTTAATTTAAATTTTTACTATACTCCATCATTAACATTGGAACTCTCTAACTATTTTCGGTTTAGACTTTTGTGCAACTAAATTGTAAATACTTTTCCAAAGTTCTTATTTACAAGCCATTTCAAAGCAAATAATCTGACTAAATGATTTGTCAAAATAAATATCTGACATACATATAGAAGTTAAGAAAATTGTGTTTTGCCAAAAAAAGATGTAATTTTCTACGTCTCTACTTCACTAGTAAAAGTAAGTCCCTTCTGAGGATTTAAATAACTTCTGTTGCAAATTTTATCTTTTTAGAACAAAGGTGTGTGTGAAAAAAATTACCATGCAAATCCGATGTCTTCAGTAAACAAATGGGAGGAGTTAAAAAACTGATATTTACTAAAAGCATAATAGTAAACGGCACGAATTCTCTCGTTTTAAAACAGATGACAGCAGAAATTTGTCATCGATCAGCTGATATTGGGACATAATAATATCCCCAGATTAGTAGTGGACCGTAATGAGTTATGAATTGCGTTTTTGTGCTTTTCGTTACATTTAATAATTACGTTTTTAAAATATTTAGTGGTTATGGTGCCTTTTATTTTTACTTTCATAGAATACTAATTACTTTTGTGTGGTCGGTAAGTACCTTATTATTCATTTAACCAAAAATTAACAGGTTAAAATTTTTTAATTCTTTTTCATTAGGGATCATAATTATTATTCTGTGCCTTGCACGTTAGTTAATTACATTGAATATTTCCCTCATATGTTAAAGTTCCCATAAGAGAAATGCAATTTTCGCAAAATTACAGCGATAACAGCACTGCCAGAAATCGAAAATTGCATCGCAAGTTTATATTGTTGACGAAACGGCAAAGCGGGATTTTATTGTTAACAAACGTCAAAAAATGTAATATTCTGACAATTAACGTCATCTTATTGAGTGACAGCAGACAAAAAAGTCAATGTTAACGAATGTTTTCCTTTCATTTTGTCAAGAATTGTTAATAACTATCTCTTTGCATTCTGTTAAATAAAATATTTAAATTTACTTGATTCGAGTTCCTAATTAATTTGGGAAATATTCAAATAATCCCGTGATGCCAAAAATGCTAAGCGGAAACAACTACAGCAGGAGCCGGAAAAAAGAAAACAAAGCTCAGTTTTTCTAAAGCACGACGAATTCATCAAAATAGTAGAGACTTGCGACGAGGAAACCCCCGACGGTTTGCAAAAAAGATGTTTTTTGTTTTATCCTACGAGCTGGTCTGGCGTGGAGGAGAAGGCCCAAGGTGTTTAACAAACTATCTTAAAGAAGAACTGGATCACGCGGGTCAGAAGATGGGACGAATAGAGTACAATCCGCTTTTTATCAAGACTACTCAAGGAGGAGATAAGCCCTGCACATCCTCGAAATGGTTGGTCAGGAATAAAGTAAACCCGAACATCTGCCCTATCCGACTATATAAGAAATTCATGCAGAAAAGGCAAGCAATAAAATGCAAACGACTTTTTCTCACCGTGAATTCTTTCTGGCAATCAGAAAAATGGTACAAAAGCATACCGGTTGGACGAAATTTGATGAATAAATGGACCTCTACACAAGCGGAAAAGTCAGGCCTCACCAATAAAAATATCAAACTGACGAATCATAGCTTACGAGCAACCGCCGTATCAAAACTTGCCAAAAAAGGTTTAGGAGAACAACAGTTAATTAAACTGAGTGGACACTCAAATACCAAGTCACTGACGCCTTACATTCAGATGGATGAGAACCACCATATGCTTTTGATTGAAAAAATGCGGGACAATGACCAACCGTCAAGCTCAAGAGAGTCCCCCGCCGAAATAAGCTCTCGCTCGTTGACTGCATCAACCACCATGTCTACGAATTCAAAGCAAAATATTGTTAATTACAATAATTGTACTTTTAATTGCAATTCTTGTAATTTTTAAGCATTTTAATTTTATTGTTAGTATTTTCTGTTAAATAAAATATTTAAATTTACTTGATTCGAGTTCTTAATTAATTTGGGAAATATTCAAATAAATTACACTCGTGCATAAAAATAACCAGATAATTTTTTTATTCAATGTGTTTTTTTACAAATTGCAATCGTTTGTTTTCATATTTTACGAAAATGCCCTCCTCCTGCGAAGTCGGGCTTTTTCGCGAAAATATGAAAACAAACTCTTGCAATTATAAAAAAACACATTTCATTCAAAAATTATCGGTAATTTTGATGCACTTGTGCACTTACCCCCGAATATGTAATAAGTTTCATTTCATCTGAACGCCGTTTTTGTCGAAAAGTTAGTTTATAAAATTTTTGTTCTTAAAATGTTTGTTCGTAAACGTTAGGTTTCTAATGTATAATTTTCGCATTTTGCATTATCTAGGTATCCTTTCTGATTCAAGAAAAATAAGTAAAAATTATTTATCTGACTTAGGTGAGTAGGGGAGAGTTGGACAAAACCGGGTAGGTTGATAAACCTAGTTCCGCCAAATGTCTGTTGCCATCTATCGGACTGAAACCCGATTTTGTCCAACTCTCCCCTACCTACACCCCTGGCACTACCGTATAGTCTTAAAAAATAAAAACAGCTTTCCATATTATTAACCTTTAAAAATAAGCTATTTGATTTCGAAGAAATTATTTTTATTATTGTTATTATTATTAGTGTTTGGCAATATTAAAGCGGTAGAACCGATGACACTATTGCGTCAATTGTTTCGGAAGGTATCACATGTATAATTTTCAAGTCCGGTCCTGGAATTCTTACCAACCTATCAAAATTAAACATACGAAAATTGACAGAGTGTCACGTGACTTTGCCTCCATCTTGAGAGAGTATTCAAAATTTTTACTATAACAAACATTTTTTTAAATATTATAAAATAAACGCTTTTTTATTACGAAAGGGCAGAATGGACACAAAGGTCAGTGACAATACTTATTAAAGGATGATTTCATAATTCATAAAAATAAAAAAAAATGTAAATACTCTCACTGCCTGCGCGAAGCCGTGGGTAAAGGTTAACAATAAATTAAAATGAAAATATACGTAAAGATAAGGGTATTTCTTTTAAAACCCTAAATTTAAAAAAATGCCGAGAGAAAATATACGAATGAAACGTAAGTTTTTTAATTTTATGAAAAACAAACGGGATAAAAATACTGTTGAGTTTTAATTTACTTGAAGGGAAAAACAGCGATAATTTTGTGATTATGATTAAGCAAGCAAAGTCAGGTAGGGTGGAATTATGAGGATGAATGAATAAAGTTTAATTTTCTTGCTTTTTTAAAGAAGAAGCAGTGGCAATTTGCGACTTCATCTTCCTTGTTATTATAAGTTTTTATTTTTCCTTTGTTATAGGCATGTATACAATAATTTAAAATAATAGTATAATTACACACTTAAAAAAAAATTATTTAATTTGAAATCAAAATTAACTTATGGAAAAGAAAGAAAAAACTCAAAGTCTTCCTCCACAAAGTTTAATAGAATAAGAATATTCAGTAAAAGTCTCTACATGTTTGGAACGTAGAAACGTTCATCATCAGGAGACAGAAAATATAATCGGTGCTGATGGTTTTAGCAGAAGAGAAAATGGTGTAGAACCTTAATGGAGCTTTTATGGAATTAAAAATTGGATGTGCAAATTAAACATAATATAAAGAAATTGATGAGAGTTAAAACATACTGAGTATGTTAGAAGTCAGTAAATGGGGTCTAAACCAACCAAATAAACTGGGGAAGAAGAAAAACCTTTCTAAAAAGTAGGTGTCGAAGAATGTTTAAAATTTTTTAAAAAACATTTTTAAGTAGGTATGTGTCTATAAGACATTGTGAGGACAAAATTAGAAGTAAATAATAAGATAATGAATATTACATTCAAGAGAAGTGTTTAGTGGGGTACTGAGGTTTCAAGCTCAGTAACCCCGCAGGATTTTAATTTAAAACTAGTAAAGTTCATTAACTTTAGTCCCAGCACGTGGACGGGAACAACTGCTTTTTCCCCTATTTTTTTTTTTAAATGTGCAACTTTATTGATTAGGGTATCAGTTTTGATGAACACTAGAAAGAGAACAACATTACAACAAAAAGAAACGTTTTTATGTTGTTGTAATATAAAGGCATGACGCTGATGGGTTGTAAAAAAAGGCAAACAGTTACATTCCCATGAGAACGCTCTAATCTGTAGAATAAGCAGAATCGTTATCTCTTTTCTTAGATTTTCTACGTCTAGTTCCCATGCCGAATCAGCATTGTGAATGTTATAAATATATGTAAGAATCGCAAAAAGCTCAGTTCTATTGTATCACGCTTTGCTTAAAATAAAATTTTTTAAAAACTAACTTCTCTTTTTCGAGTTGTTAACTGGCGCAGTCGGATCGGATTTTGTTAGCGGTTCTGCGCATCGTGCGTGTAAATCGTCTTCGTTTCAACGATTAATAACAAAAACGAACAATTTTAACAAAGTGCCGTGCAATAAGCTCACCGACCAGGGAAGAACGGGAACAAGCATCGTCCCACGTCCTATTGGTGCGAGAATAGGGAACAAGCATCGTCCCGACGCTCATAAGTAATCCAGGGGGAGGACAGCATCGCCGAGCCTATTGGAACCCTAGTTAAGGAATGAAAACGACAAGAATCATCGCCTTATTGTAAGTGCATCCTTTTAAAAATATCCTTTCAATTTTACCATTTTGATTATTGAGTTGTCTCTGAATAACGTCTGTCTGTACGTCTGTACGTACGTTATATACATATTAGTTTATTTCTAGGGAACAGCTTTCGTCTGATCTCATTTTTAGTATAGTGTATTGTATATTTTATTTTTATTTTTCATTTATAACACTGGAAAACCCGTTACAAGACTTTTTGAATTTTATGGACATGGCACAGCCAAATTATCAATTGATTAGATATCAAGCCGATAATATTCCCAATTTTGACGGGAACGCGAAACAAATCAATCGTTTTATTAATGCTTGCGAAAACTTTTTTGAAAATCATAAAGACAGAACAAATAATGGGGCACCCATTAACATATGTCTTTTCGACACCGTTTTAAATAAACTTGTAGGGCGAGCAGCAGATTTAATTGCCTCCAGAGTTGAATTAAATACCTGGCCTTTACTAAAAGTTGCAATTGTTAGCACATTCTCAGATCAAAGATCAATTGATTGTGTTTTACAGGATATTATTACCCTAAAACCGGAACGCAATGAAAATCCGCAACAATTTGGCCTGCGTCTACAAGATGCGCGTAGCTTACTATTTTCAAAAATTAATATGTCACAAGACACACCCGAAATCAAATTACTAAAAATCAAAGAATACGACAATTTAGTATTAAAAACTTTTATAAACGGTTTGAGCTACCATATGCAGCTCGTAGTACGTTTAAAAAATCCAAAAACCCTTGAAGAAGCCATGAATCACGCGTCGGAAGAAGAAAACTTCCTTTATTATAAAAACCGAGGAAATTTTAATACTACTAAAACAACACCAAATTTAAATAATTCAAAAATTACCCAAAATGTACCCCAAAAAATGCATTATTCTGCTAATGCACCACAACCACAACGATTTATTCCTCAAACGAGTCAAAACTTTTATAGACCACCACTAAATAACCCAAATCCATATAAACCCCAATTCATGGGCTACGGTCAATTTAGGCAACCCTCGAATATTTTTCGACAGGGACCACCAAATCAAAATTTCCAAAGACAAAATTATCCAAACCAAAATTTTGTAAATAAACCCAATTTTAACCCCAGACCATATAATCCGAATATGCAAAAAACTGTTATGTCTAAATTTAGAAAACCGGAACCAATGGATACATCATCTGGTTATATACCAAATCCTCAACATAATCAAAATACACAACCAAGACGCGACATAATCGTCGAAGAATTATTTAACCAATCTGTCGAAGATGTAAATAATTCTAATAACCCTGATAATCAATATTACGAAAACCCTGAGGATGACTATCAATATTATTCCGAGCAAAACGAAACGTCGCATTACTATGACCAACAAAATTACTCCGCAGGAGAAACCGAATATTCATACGAAAACGACTTCTATGAACGCGATCCAAATTTGCAAAATGAAAATTTTCACCAGGACCAGAATTTCGAAAAAATAACGTAATTTGTTTAAATAATTATACAAATTCAGATTTACCCGCCATTATCATACCAGAAATAAATGCAAAATTTCTTATAGACACTGGCAGCGGTAAAAGTTTTATAAAACCTGACCTTGCTTATCAATTGTACCCAAATTCTATTTTTTCGGAACCTTTTTCAGTAAGATCTGCGCATGCGACCTCTTTTCATAACGAAATAATAAATATACCCATATTCCCATCATTTAATTGTTCAGGAAATCATAAATTTTATTTATTCGATTTTTCGCCAAAATACGACGGATTAATAGGAATGGACTTTTTAGAATATGTCGACGCAAATATCGCCGTTAAATCACGTAAACTAAAAACGCCAAATGCTATTTTACCCCTATGTCAAGAAAACAATGAACAAACCATAAATAACATCGAAACACGGACGGTAGAAATAATAATACCCCCTCGTACATGTCAAAAAGTAAAACTACCCGTTAAACAATCAAACGGTATAGGTATTTTAAAATATCAAGATTTTGGCAGCGCTGAAATGCCAGAAGCCGTAGTCAAAGTTATTGATTCTTTTGCAACAACCCTCGTAACTAATACCCGCGAAAACCCAATAAAAATCACTATTAATAAACCTTTCGATATTGAAATTTTAAACGAAACAGAAATAAATTTTATCGAAAAAATGGAAACGGATACCGAATTAAATGAATATCTAGATAACCTTCAAAAACAAAATTTAAAAAATTTGCGCTTATCGCATTGTAACGACGAAGAGTTTAAAGCAATTCGAAAACTGTGTTTTGAATATCGAGATATTTTTTATAGCGAAGGTACCCCGTTAACTTTTACTAATCAAATTAAACATAAAATAAATCTTACAGATGAAACACCTATTTTTACTAAAACTTATCGGTACCCGGAAATACACAAAAACGAAGTAAAAACGCAGATTAATAAAATGCTCGAAAACGGAATTATTCAAAATTCAACTTCACCGTGGAGTAGTCCAATTTGGATAGTACCCAAAAAATTAGACGCATCGGGCGTGCGCAAATGGCGCATCGTTATCGATTATCGTAAAATTAACGATAAATCAATACCAGATAAATTTCCACTTCCTAATATAAGCGATATACTAGACAAGCTAGGAAAAGCCCAATATTTTTCAACGTTAGATCTCGCGACGGGATTTCACCAGATAGAAATGGAACCGAGCGACATTCAAAAAACCGCATTTTCAACAGACACGGGACATTTTGAATTTAAAAGAATGCCCTTCGGACTCAAAAATGCCCCCTCCACATTTCAAAGGGTCATGAATAACGTCCTACGCGGTCTCCAAAACGAAATTTGTTCAGTATACTTAGATGACATCATCATATTTTCCACCTCTTTGCAAGAACATATCGATAGACTAAGAGCAGTATTTGATAGATTACGTCAATCAAATTTTAAAGTTCAACTAGACAAGTCAGAATTTCTACACAAAGAAGTTGCTTATTTAGGTCACAAAATAACAAAAAACGGAGTGAAACCTAACCCCGATAAAGTAGATGCCGTCAAGAATTTCCCAATACCAAAAACGCCAAAAGACATTAAATCATTCTTAGGCCTCGCCGGTTACTACCGCAGGTTCATTAAAGATTTTGCAAAAATCACAAAGCCACTAACATTATGTCTAAAAAAGGGAGCAAAAGTTGAGCATACACCCGCTTTTATTAAATCCTTTAACCAGCTTAAAGAATTACTAATAAATGCCCCCATACTTAAATACCCTGATTTTGAAAAACCCTTCACCCTTACAACGGACGCATCAAATATAGCCCTTGGAGCTGTACTCTCGCAGGGAGATCCTCCAAATGACCACCCTGTAGCTTTCGCATCCCGTACTTTAAATGAAACGGAACAAAGATATTCCACGATAGAGAAAGAACTCTTAGGCATTGTTTGGGCATGCAAATATTTTAGGCCATATTTATATGGTAGGAAATTTAAAATCTATACAGATCATAGACCCCTTGTTTGGCTATTTAATTTAAAAGAACCAAATTCTAAACTTGTACGCTGGAGACTTAAACTTGAAGAATATGACTACGAAATAATTTACAAAAAAGGTAAACAAAATACCAACGCAGACGCACTAAGTCGTATTTCCCTCCATGCTATCGAATCCGAATCAATCATCAATAACCCAGGTGACATAAGTCAAGATATCGACAAATTCTTAGAACAAAGTTATAGCCAATTTAACCCTGAAAATTTAGACCCCAACGACGCAAGTCGACAGCTTGAAAATAAACAAAAAACCCGCAAAATAAACATCGTACAAAATATACAAATTAAACCCCCAGAAAAAATACCCATTCCCTCAACAAGCACAAACCCCACCAATCTTGACAACCCTGTAAATATTATCGAAGATCGTATCAACGACGATAATACAAACAACACAGTACACAGTACAAACGCGGAAGATAATTATGCTAATATGAGTATATTAGACGATATTATTAATAACAAGCCACACCAAATTATTATTAAAAAATCACCCTATGACGCGTATATCAAAACAAACCACGAAAATTTTGATGACCATCAAATCATCCACGCAACATTACCCACTAACATGGCAGTAATTACAAATTTTCTTAAAGAATTTTTAAACGCCAAAAATACGTATATTTATTTCTTTTCGAAAGAACTACGGCCTTATTTTCAACAAGCCATGAACAACCATTTTAAAAATTTGAAACTTATAGAGTGTTCAAAATTATTAAATAACGTAGCACCAGAAGAACGAGAATTAATGATTAAATACCGACACGAAAGTAAAACCAATCATCGCGGAATCGAAGAAACATGTAGATTTTTAAAAGCCAATTATTATTGGAAATCATTAAAGTCTGATGTTACAAAATATATAAATAATTGTGAAATATGCCAACGATCGAAATACAACCGTAAACCACCCGATCAACCCTTAGTTTTAACAGAAACACCGAGTAAACCATTCGAAATAATTCATATAGATACCTTTATAGTAGGAAAACAAAAATTCTTAACAATCATTGACAAATTTTCAAAATACGCACAAGCGTTACCCTACAGCGGAAATGCAGTTTCATGTTGCGACCAACTAATAAATTTCTTTTCATTCTTACGTGTACCAAAACAAATTGTTTCAGACAACGGATCAGAATTTCAAAACGAAGTAGTAAAAGGCTTATTAAACACACACAATATAAAAATCCATTTTACTACCCCTTATCATCATGAGTCCAATTCTCCCGTAGAAAGGTTACATTCAACCCTAATCGAACATATTCGAATTTTACGCGAATCAGACCCAAATGCTGACGTAACAAAATTAATGCCATATGCAATTATTGCTTATAACAATACAATCCATTCAAGTACAAATTTCACCCCTTACGAACTCGTATTTGGACACACCGATTCTAGAGACCCTATGGATTTAATACCATCTCATGTATACACCGAATATCTAAACAATCATAAAAATAATACACAAGTCTTATACGAAAAAATCACGGAACATACGAAAGAACTTAAACTAAAATCTATAGACCGGGCAAATAAAAGCAAAACCCCTATAGAACCCAAAATTGGTTCCCAAGTCTATAAAAAATCAGATAACCGATCAAGCAAAATTAAAAAGAAATTTTTAGGCCCTTATTTGTTAACACGTGTCCTAGAAAATAATAAAATCGAAATCGAAAATCCTAAAACGAAACGCAAAGAAATAATTCATATCAACGAAACTAAAATTATGCCCCTTGTTCCAGATGGAGCTGGACAATCGTCACAGGAACAGTAAAATTCCACGACCTTAACAACCACCCTGGAATGCTACCCTTTAAACTAGGAATTGCACAACTTGAATCTAACAAATGGTCCTTTATTCAAAACTTTGACTTAACCCCTTTAATACTTAAATTCGAAACTATTAAAAACCAAACCGAAAAGTTAACTTTTAGTATTAAAAATAAAACCCAGTATTATAACGGCTATCACAATTCATTAAACCCTGTTCATACGCTTGAACTAAAAATAGAACATTTAATCGAACAAATATTACCATTTAAAACCACCCATAGAAATAAAAGAGGAATATTTGACCCCTTAGGCACCTTTATTAAAAGTATAACAGGAAACCTAGACCAAAATGATGCAGAGCAGATCGATGCAAGAATAAGAAAAATTGAAAACAATCAAAATAAATTAAGAATTGATGCTATCAATCAAATCACACTTTTGGATTCTACGATCAATAAATTCAAATCGATAATATCCAATATTACGCACAATGAATTGATATTAAAAGGTCATATCATGCAAATAGAGGAGACAATTAAAAATGTTGAAATAGGCCAAACCAACACGAATCAATACTTTCTAATCCATATTATACTTAATCAAATTACATTACTATATCAATCAATTTATAATATGCTCGATAAAATCGAAGTGGCGACTACCTTTGCTAAAATGAACATTCTTCATAATTCAATTATTAACCCAAATGAACTCTTACAAGAAATACAAAATATTAAAAATCACTTAAATACGGACAAGCTTCCGTTAGAAACTAACATTCAAAATATACTTAATTTCGAAAAAATAATAACAATTAAAAGCTTTTTAAAGGGATACAATGTTGTATTCATATTAGAACTACCCCTTGTGGAGTCAGAGACATATCAATATTTCAAATTATTCCCTTTACCAATCCCCGATAACCAATCATTTTTCGTCAACATACCCTACAAACCCTACCTAGCACTTGGCAATAATAAGTACACTTATATGGACGAAGAATGCATGGAACTTCAACCCCAACATCACCTGTGTAAAGAAACACGCACCTCCCTCGTGGAAGACAGCCCCTCTTGTGCAGTTCAACTTATTACGCACCATAGCAACGTCACTTCCTGCCACCCTTTCAAGACGCAGTTGCACGAGCCGCAGATAACGAAAATAGTCGATGGAAAATGGTTAATCACAATTCCAAATCGCCTAATCAGTACAATCAATTGTCAAAAATCAGTTGATAACGTACCCCTGTTTGGATCCTACCTGTTAGAGTCTCCGACCAACTGTAAAACGAAAATCAAATCAATTACATTGGAAAGCTACGAGCCAAGCCGCATCAGCTACTCCGAAGTCAGCCTACCTGTGTTAAACTTAAGCCTAATCGAACCACATCGATTAACATACAACCCTCCTTCCATGGACCTCAACTATGTCAACCTTAAAGCCACCAAAGAAATTGAAAGCCAACTACAAGACCAGAAGAAGGACCTCGAAAAAATGACGTCAACCGTTTATATCAATCGGACAAGTTTTTGGACTATATTGATTTACATTATTCTTGCCCTGACTATAATTTTTATCATATACAAAAGATTTGTAAAGAAATCTAAGAAAATAATTCATATTAAAACTAATTCAAATAATGAAATAAATAATGCAATTATTTAACTACATTTTAAGCAATCACAAATATTGATTTATTTTAAAAAATAATAATAATAATTAATTTTATATTTTTCGAAATCACGCTCTTTAGAACGTGCTTTCATCTAAGAGGGGAAGAGTTACATTCCCATGAGAACGCTCTAATCTGTAGAATAAGCAGAATCGTTATCTCTTTTCTTAGATTTTCTACGTCTAGTTCCCATGCCGAATCAGCATTGTGAATGTTATAAATATATGTAAGAATCGCAAAAAGCTCAGTTCTATTGTATCACGCTTTGCTTAAAATAAAATTTTTTAAAAACTAACTTCTCTTTTTCGAGTTGTTAACTAAACTTACCGTACAGATTTTTTTTTGTCAAAATCCTTTTATTAGAAAACATGGACGATCGGGTAGTTTTAAAAACACCGGAAGGCAAATGCAACACAAAAACATAGACTAATCTAAGTAAAGATCCGGAAGGGTTGCTGCAGTAGCAGTACTGTAAAACTTACCACTTACTTACTGAACTACAGCTGTCTCTTATTAATTAGTTTCAAAGTAAGTTTCAAAAAGTGATGTCGTTGAATTTGGAATGGTGTTCTGAATCAATATAGCCAAAAATATACAGGGTGTTCCATTTAAAAAACTAAAGCCATGTCATAAAAGACAAAATAATATTACATATAAACCCACTAAATTTTATTTCTGTAATTTAAACAATAAAAGAGTTATACGGGGGAACGTTTTTCTTTTTTCTGTATTAAATATCTCAAAATTTATTTTGTGCTGTAGAATTCTTACCGGCATCTTTTGGCAAAATATTTTAAACAATAATTCTAGTTTAAAATTGAAATTTATCTGGGACAGTAAAACAGTAACAACATAATAAAGCCTTTAACACCAAAAATAAATAATTAGCATTATACAAATAAAATCAATAATGACATAAATGAAATTTTAAAAACAAAATTTGTTTTAGGAACAATTGAATCTACTAAAGTTCATTGCCATACACTTTATTTTCGGTTTGGATTTGTTTTCGTTTGCTTACTGTCACGAGTAAACTAAATGTCTCCAATTCTAGTTCAGACAATTTTGACCTTTTAAATAACTTTAACATACAATGGTGTATAAAGTCTAAACTGCATAACATTATTATGTTGCATAGCGGAATTAATTAATCGTTTTATACACTGTTTTTTCAGTTAATAATAAAATTTTAAAAGTATCCAATGCAAAGTTCCAGCTCTCGTTCTTAATGACGTGCTAATATTTTATGGTGTGATTCCTCAAGTCATTTTATGAAGAAAAGTTCAAATAAACATATTTCCTAAACGGCTTAAATTTTTTGCTACAGGGTGTTGAATTTTTTCTTTTTTAATGCGTTTTTTGTAATATCTCTGAAAGTACTTTAGATAATATTTTTAATTTTGGCATGTGCTAATAGGACATAAAACCAAATCTTTTAGTTATAAAAGTTATTTTTTTTGTCCCACCAGAGGCCACAACTTTGCCCAGGCGGAAGATCGTAAACAATATTTTATATACAGTTCGGCAAGACTGTAAAACCGTATTAACGGTTTCCAACGGTTCTAAGCAAGTTCTAAGTATCAGTACTGATTTAAATGCGTGGGTTTGTTCGGGTTTGTTCGGAATCAGGAGAAGAAAATTTAGGTAGTTTTTTGGCGGTTTTTAACATGAAAAGCTAAGGTCTGCTATGAGTTTGTTATTCAATATTATTTAATGAAATTTGCTCTAGTTATACTTTGATGTTTTCTTGCCAACGTAATTTTGTTTAATTTGAGTTGCATTTATTGGGAAGTCCATATCGGCGACAAAAAGAAATGGACAATGATGTCACCCAAATTGCCGGTGTTTTTTTTTTGCTGATTGACCATGCCTTATTGGGATATCTCAAAGACTGAAAAAGTAATCAGGGTCAAGGTTTAAGAAAAGGCAAGAAAACAACACTGAAAATAAAACCTGGAGAATCAGTCAGATTTGAGGATCTGAGTAATAAAGAAAATGAAGGAGACGAAAATGAAATTCAAGAAGCTGAAGAAGAAAACACTAAAACAGTCGAAGAGGAGTCAGAAGCACATACATGAACCAAAGCTAATATTCAAGACGATGATGATACTATGGAAATACTAGAAAAAGAGGCAGAAGCGCATACATTAGCAGAAGCCGGCAAATGTGAACCTAAACCTAATCCTAATAACGAATTTGGCCCATACGATTTAAAAGAAGGAACATAATAATATGTAATGTTCGCTTTGCAACAAAAAAAGACCATGAAGTACTTCATTGGAAAAATTTTGTCGATGTCTGATGCAGACGATACGTATAAGTTTTTTAAGAAGAAACAAAAGTTACTATATTTACCCCAACTGTCATGATGTCTGTCATATAACTTTTTTGGATATAGAAATTATACTTATAATGAGCCTGAGATTAAAAGAGGTAGACATTTTTTTAATGAAAACCTCGAAAGATTCAAAACTTAGACTGAATATTACATAATATTTTATTTTGTTAATATTTTTTAGAGTCAGAATACGTATTACTTTTGTTTTGTATGTCTTAAGTAGGTAGGCAAGAATAAGTACCTACCAAGTTTTTTTTTGTTGAACAGTTAAACTGTAGCTTAGGTTAAAGTTTTATAAGGTTTATTTTCTGATTTAAAAGTACAAACTATTTTAATGTTTTACGTTTTTGTATGATTTGTTATTTTTGTTTAGGTAATAAAAAATTATTTTAAAACATATTTGTGTGTTTTTTTAACTGCCATACATGCAAAAAAAATTTTAAAAACATTATCGGTGGGCAAAGTCGTCTATTAGAGGTGTTAACATAGCTTTTTAGGCAATTTTAAATCAGTGGGCAAAGTTGAAATTTTTGCTTACAACTTTGCCCACCCCCTTTTTATTTATTTTTTCGGGTACTTTCTCGAAAATTGGCCAAATAATACTGTAGTTAACGATTTGTGACGCTAAAACAAAACTTTTGGTACAAACGCAATTTACAAATAAAAATCTCCCAAAAAGATATTAGTCAAAAACAATAATTTCGTGGGCAAAGTTGTAAGGTTTTACGGTACGATCAATAAAAGTTAAATTCAGACAGGACACTTAGAAGACTCCGAACAGCGATGTGACCTGCGCAACAAATACGTTTAACCCTTTGGGGCTTAGTGGTTTCGCACAAGTACCACCTTTTTAATATCGGTTCTGCAGCGTCTTAGTGGTCCCGCAGAGATGCCACCGTTGTATTTGTGTTTCTCGAAGCGACATCTCATGGTTTCTTACTAAACGAAAGCGCCGATTTCAGTAAAAACCGCCATAAATAGATGGTTTGTTGGTCTGCCCGTAGTGCACGTTACTGCTAGTTGTTTACAAAGCGATTTTTTAATTATTATTAAGAAAAAATTGCTGGATGGGGCTTTAAATTAGTTATAAGTTAGTAATTAACGATTTAAGAATAATTGTTTTAAATAATTTATCTGTTTTGTGCCCAAAAATGTATAATAAAACTGGTGGTTACAGTCTGAAACCACTAGGCCGCTGTTGTTATACAGCGTGTCTTCGGAAGTTCTTACCAAATGGGAAACTTTTTTATTATTAATTTTACGAACAAAAAATATTCTTTATAAAAAGCTCTGCATGATCTAAAACCTAAAATGTAACCATCAAATATCGAAATTTTCCAGTCATATACGAGGTTTGTCAAAAAATGTGAATTTTTCAAAAAGAATGTGAATTTTTCCCAAGAGTAAAGTACCTTTATTTTTGATATTATCAAAAATTGTTATAAAAAAAAGTTGATCAGAACTAAAAACTACGGCTAAATGTGCAATTATACGCATTTATGTTAAACAATTATTTTATTGATTTATTATTAATTATTTAATTTTTTAATTATTTAATTAATTTAATGCGTGTTATTGCATATTTAGACGTGGTTTTTAGTTCTGATCAACTTTTTTTAATAACAATTTTTGATAATGTCAAAAATAAAGGTACTTTACTCTTGGGAAAAATTCACATTCTTGGGAAAAATTCACATTTTTTGACAAACCCCGTATATGACTGGAAAATTTCGATATTTGATGGTTGCATTTTAGGTTTTAGACCATGCAGGGCTTTTTATAAAGAATAATTATTTTTCGTAAAATTAATAATAAAAAAGTTTCCCATTTGGTAAGAACTTCCGAATACACGCTGTATACGTAACAGATTTTCGCGCACGATATTTCTAATATAACATTAGATTTTTAACTGCAAGGTCGGGCTATGTTTGAAATACACAAAAAATTGCTTTTGTTATTTCACCAAAAATAAAAATGTCATAGAGTAGGTAAATAAAATATTATATTCGGTGTTATGTAAGTTTTATTTCCTAGCTTACGTTTACGCAGGCCCAGTGGTATTACTAGATAACCACGTCTTCGGGAATCCCCGAATATCCGACCCTAATATATTTCAATATTTTTTAATTTCTTGAAACACATTTAGTCCGTTAAAAGAAAAAAAAAAGAAATATTTCATTTAAAAAAATTTGGGCCTCAAAGGGTTAAACTAATAATACGTCCCGCGGCGATTACCGATCGCTACGAACCCCCACCAACGTCTTGTGGATTATAGGTTCCAACGGATACAATTCGTTTTGGGGACGCTGTTCTGCTTTCTTAATTGTAGAGAAAGCGCTTTACTAGGAATAAAATGCGTCGCATTGAGAAAGTATAATTTATTTCTTAGCAAAATTTGCTGTATTAAAAGTGGTTTATTATTCAACAAGACTGTGCTGTTAATGGAACTGATTACTACCAATAAAAACACTGTTCTAGCAAATCTGGAATTAATATAACACTAAAGCGGGCTTGATACACTAGCAATTTATTTAATATAAGCTATCAGTGCGAACTATGTCCCTAAACCTTTTGTATTAGATCATTTTCCACAGTGTACCTACTGGAAATTTACAAGTTCAGTATGCAATGCAACAGTTATAAATATCCGAGACAATAAGTAAAATTTAACCAGGCGTCTCAATGCAAAAACTATTTTTACTTACTTCTAACAATGTTTTTTCCGGGCACAAAAAGTATACGAAATATTTTACCAACTGTGACAAACTTGTTAAAATAGCTAGAAATTACTTCCCACTGGGTTTATGTTTAAGACAGTTAATAAAATGTCATTTGTTACGTACATTTGCTTCAGAAGGATCTGTGTGTAATAATAATAAAAGACAATGTTGGATATAAAAGATTTCAAAATGTATTCGCTACATGAAAAAAATATAATACAGGGTGTTTCATTAAGGTCGAAGAGCGGCCATATCTAGGAAACTACTGGGCATAGAAACTCAGGAAAAGAAAAATGATAATTAAAAGTGGTCATGAGAAAATTCTGGAAATAATTTTCAAGTTCAGTATTTTGCCGCAAGAGGGCGTAATTGAAAAGTAAATTTTTAAATTTTACATAACTCCGAAAATTCCACATTAAGGTATATGTTTGATAACACCATTTTAAAGCTTGGACAATTATGCATCATTTTGGTCTTATGCTCATTGGCGTACCGACTTTAATAAGAGTGGGGGAAGCTGTTGAAAGTGTAATAATTTAAATCGCTGTAACTTATAAACGACTTATCCGATTTTAGCAAACTAAAGACTGTTTAGAAGAGAAATGTGTGCACTTTGACCAATCGTATTTAGTTGTCCATAATAGTTCTCAAAAAAAATGCTAGAGGGCGCAATTTGCAATAACAATACATTTTTTGATTTTCCTCCGAAAAAATAAATCATACGGTATAATTATGATACCATAATCGAAAAGTAGATGAAATTTGCCAGAAAAAATATTAAAACCGCAGCTCGATATCTCCGTTCGTTTCTGAGTTATTGCCAAAACAATAATTTTTAACACAAATTGCGCCCTCTAGCAATTTTATTAGAAACTATCTTGTACCAATAGATACGACAATTGAAGGTTCTTCCAAACAAGCTTAAATTTAGTAAAATCGGATAAGTCGTTTAGAAGTTACAGCGATTTTAATGTTTAAACTTTCAATAGCTTCTCCCACTCTTATCAAGTGAAACTGTAAACATTAAAATCGCTGTAACTTCTAAACGACTTAACCAATTTTACTAAATTTAAGCTTGTTTGGAAGAAAAAGATAAGTACCTTTAATTTGTCGTATCCAATGTACAAGATAGTTTCTAATAAAATTGCTAGAGGGCGCAATTTGTCTTAAAAATTATTGTTTTGGCAATAACTCTGAAACGAACGGAGATATCGAGCTGCGGTTTTAATATTTTTTCTAGCAAATTTCATCTTCTCGATTATGGTATCATAATTATACCGTATGATTTATTTTTTCGGAGTAAAATCAAAAAATGTATTGTTATTATAAATTGCGCACTCTAGCATTTTTTTTTAGAACTATTATGGACAACTAAATACGACTGGTCAAAGTGCATACATTTCTCTTCCAAACAGTCTTTAGTTTGCTGAAATCGGATAAGTGGTTTATAAGTTACAGTGAATTAAATGATTACACTTTCAACAGCTTCCCCCACTCTTATTAAAGTCGGCACGCCAATGAGCATAGACCAAAATGATGCATAATTGTCCCAGCTTTAAAATGGTGTTATCAAACATATACCTTAATGTGGAATTTTCGGAGTTATGTAAAATTTAAAAATTTACTTTTCAATTACGCCCTCTTGCGGCAAAATGCGGAACTTGAAAATTATTTCCAGAATTTTCTCATGGCCACTTTTATTATCATTTTTCTTTTCCTGAGTTTCTATGCCCAGTAGTTTCCGAGATATGGCCGCTCTTCGACCTTAATGAAACACCCTGTATACAGTATTATGGGATACAGTAAAACAAAGTTGAACTTGCAAATTTCCACTCTATAAACAAGAAAAATTACATGTTTCGCTAACACTGTAGCTTCGTCAGATGACAATGATTTAATAAAAGGTGAAAATAAAAATTGGGTGAGATAAAATTAAACTATTTAAGATGTAAATAAAATAGTGGGAGGGTTACAATTGCGGGGAAATCCAACAGAGGGTTTAAAAATTAATTAAATAAGGTACAATATGGGTAATTTACAAAATCTTAAGTATATGGTCAACAGAATGAATTTAACAAAGGTGAACTATTTAAATCTAATTGCTCATTAAATAACAGGTCCCTATTTTTAAGTTTATTTATTTCCATAGATTCTAACAAATTTAGTTTTAAGCCTTTGTTTTCTCTATGTAAGGTTTTAAAGGAAGGATCGAAGTTCTGTTGATAATCAAGTACCTAAATGGTTAGCATAGTTTGAGTTTGTTTTGTTTTTTAGAAAACTGTTATAATGTTCCCGTATTCTCTTATTAAAATGTCTACTCGTTTGGCCAATGTATGTTCATTCTGGACAATCTTTGCATTTTAATTTATAGACGCCTGAGTTTTTGTTTTTATCGCTTTTAGTTTTATTATTTTTGATAAATTTACTTAAAGAGTTAGTTATTAGTTTTGTAACACAAATCTATTTCAAGTTTGTTAAGAAAATTGCCAATTACTTTGCTAGGTTGTCCAAAAAAAGTGATATGTTTAAATTGGTCAGAGTTTTTGCTTCTAGGAAAAACTAAGTTAATAGCCTTTTTGTAAGTTTTCTTTTTTGGTTTTTTAGATTTGAATTAGATCCGTTATTAACTGCAACTTGTTTTATAATGTTTAGTTCTGTTTGAACATTTATTTTATATTACGTTACTAGTTTATGGATCCTGTGAAAAGAGGCTGATTGGAAAAATATAATATTAGATAAAACAGAAAGGCTTTTTGACAGTTATTTTTGTTGTATTTGTCACATACGAATTTAATGTTATACCAGTGAAATCCGCATATGGGATTTTTTTTATTAATTACTTTATTCGAAATTTGACTTTGGCATCAAGTTCTGCTTCGATCGAGAAGAAAATTAAACAAAAAAATAGTAGTCACGTGATTCGCATTATCTGTCAAATATTTCTGAAAGTATCGGAAAAAGTTTTTAAAAAAGCTTTTTTAAATGCAGTTTCTAGCCCACATGCAAAATTTTAGCTGCATAAGATAATTTTGATTTTTTACCCATATTTTGTAGATTGCACCACTTTTGCAAAATAAGACTCAACGCAACCTACATAAAACTTCTTAGTTTTGGCAATGCTTTATTTAAGATACATTTTCTTTAAAGTAGCGCCATATTAAATGTGTGTTTTTCTACAAAATCAAAATTGGGCTATGCAAGTTTGGTCGCATGTGATGCAAAGTTTATTTGTTTTTGACACTGTATGAGGTAACTTCATAAAATAAGTATTTTTGAAAACGTAGTTTGTGTCTGAAAGTAATACACCTTAATATTAAGACAAAAAGAAAACAGTGTCATCAGTAAAGCGTTCATTAAGTGGAAAATAAATTTTAGTGGTGGGTAAAAAATCAAAATTATCTTATGCAGCTGAAATTTTGCATGTGGGCTAGAAACTGCATTTAAAAAAACTTTCTGTAATAACTTTTTTCGATATTTTCAGAAATAACCCCACTTTTGAATTCTTTTTTGGAAAAAATTTAAATTTGACAGATAATGCGAATCACGTGACGATTATTTTTTTGCTTAACTTTTATCTGGATCAAAGCAGAACTTGATGCCAAAGTCAAATTTTGAATAAAGCTATTAATAAAAAAATTCCCATATGATGCGGACTTTACTGGTCACAATGTACAGGGTGTTTCATTAAGGGTGGTCACCGGCCATATCTCGGAAACTATAGGCATAGAAACTTACTTTTAAGTTCCTCATTTCGCCGCAAGGGGGCACAATTGAAAATTTTTTTTTAATTCTAAATTTCTCCGAAAATTCCATATTAAGGTATAGCTCTGATTACATCATAGAAAAGCTTAGACAATTCTGCATTATTTTGGTTTAAGGCTCATTGGCGTACCGACCTTGATAAGAGTGGGGGAAGCTATTAAATGTGTAAACATTAAAATCGCTGTAACTTCTTAACGACTTATCCGATTTTACTAAATTTAAGCTTGTTTGGAAGGAAAAAATCTTCAATCGCCGTATCCAACAGTACACGATAGTGTTTAATAAAATTGCTAGAGGGCGCAATTTGTAATATTAACAGTTTTTTCGATTTTATCCCGAAAATTCAAATCATACGGTATAACTATGAAATCATAATCGAAAAGTAGATGAAATTTGCAAGAAAAGATGTGAAGACCGCAGTTCGATATCTTTGTTCGTTTCAGAGTTATTGCCAAAACAATAATTTTTAATACAAATTGCGCCCTCTAGCAATTTTATTAGAAACTATAGTGTACCATTAGATACGACAATTAAAACTTCTTCCAAACAAGCTTAAATTTAGTAACATCGAATAAGTCGTTTAGAAGTTACAGCGATTTAGAAGTTTACACATTTAATAACTTCCCCCTGCACTCTTATCAAGGTTGGTACGCCAATGAGCCTTAACACATTGACGACCGACAGTCAAAATACGAACCTTCCTGAGAAATCATCGAAAACGGGGGGTAATAACGAAAAACTAATATTTGTTATGGGTTTTAGGGCTATTATAGATAATTTTTTTCGCACTCAAAATTTTCCAAAATGCCGTCCAGTTAACTGGACGTCGGCGTCGGTATCTGGAAAGAAATTTTACCATCAGGCACCAACGTCCAGTTAACTGGACGCTGTTTTTTTTATTTTTTACACAAAAAACAACATTTTGCTATAAACTTTTTATTTAAAAAAAAATGCTCTTCTGCCACAAAGCACGTGTTTAGCGAATTACAGAAACAAAGCGTATACGTCGATAAACGGGTTTCTCGCCCACCTGCAATAAAAACGTCAAAAGCCCAGTTTACACTGACGCTTATATGCAGATTTTGCATTTTTTCTTATCTTGGGAACCAACGAAATAAATCAGTAGAGCCTGAGGGACCGCGCGAAATTTTAAACTCATTTAAATGCATTATATTATGTGTCCAGTATACTGGACGCGGTCTCCACGGAAAGAACGCCATGTCCAGTATACTGGACGCGGTCTCCACGGAAAGAACGACATGTCCAGTATACTGGACGGTGGTCGTCAATGTGTTAAACCAAAATGATGCAGAATTGTCTAAGCTTTTTGATGATGTAATCAGAGTTATACCTGAATATGGAAATTTTCGGAGAAATTTAGAATTTTATAAAACAATTTTCAATTGTGCCCCCTTGCGGCGAAATGAGGAACTTAAAAGTAATTTCAAGAATTTTCTTTCGCTTTAATGAATTTTTTTTTTCCAAGTTTCTATGCCTAGTAGTTTTCGAGATATGGCCGGTGGCCACCCTTAATGAAACACCCTGTGTGTCAAAAATATTTGCCAACCTTTACTTTACGAAGTATGATTGGAAAAATCTACTACATGAGAGACATAGTTTTAGAATAGGTCTTTCAATATTTTTAGTTTGAAGTAAATCGTATGAACGGTTTCGGAGAAAATTGGTGACAGCTGAGGGCAAAAATTGTGTTTATTTTACACGTGATGATGCCCTCTTAAGTGTAAAGAAACAGTGGCGTAGCGTGCAGGGGCCATGGGGGGTGACCGCCCCCCGCCCTTTGAGAATTTTCCCAAACAGCGCCCCCTTCCCACTCTTTCAGTAGTTCCCAGTTTAATTTCACTTCACATGATAATTGATAATATTGTTTACCTATCGCAGCAAGAAGAAATTTATTATTTTTATAAATATAAATAATATTTATACACTGCGCGACATATTTAACGCATAAGGAAAATTGATGTTATATATTTTCCAAATTTGTGGTTCGTTTTTAATGATTTTTTTTTTCAAATTGTAGGTTTTTTCCTTAAGCATATCACTGCCTTTGTTGTTTTACTTGAAAAAGTAACTTTGGTATTATACCGGGCGTTATAAAACTGTTTTTTTTACGGAAATTCAAAACACCCTGTGGGATTTACTAGCCATTGCAAGTTATCGCAATTCCAGCCAAATTAAAGTCCCATGTTTCCTTTACATTTTCTTTTTTGATTCATTGGTTTATCTCTGTTTTTTTTATGAAATATTCAATTTTTAGTTCAACGTGATTTTCATAAAAAAATGTTTAGTTAAAAAATACAAAATAAACGAAATGCTTTGATTAATGCAACAGCAAGAAAAAACAAATTATAAAGTAAATAAAGAATCAATATTTGGTATTAATTTACTGAATCCACAAAACAGGGCAAAAAAAATACAGGGAAAAAAATTGTAATTTCTAAATGTATTAAAACAAATTAAATATGAATAATGAGTAGCGAGTATTGCCTCTCCTTGCTCTAATGAATGCTGCGCATCTTCTTGGCATACTTAAAATCAGATTTCTGATTTCATCTTGATTAATCTGATTCCATATTTTCATAAGCCTCAATGACAGATCATTTAAGTTTCTAGGAGGAGGAAGCAAGGCTCTAAGATTCGTCGGCAATACTCGCTACTAATGATTCATATTTAATTTTTTTGAATACCTTTAGAAATTGCAATTTTCTTTCGTGTATTTTTTTGCCCTGTTTTGTGGATTCAGTAAATCAATACCAGATATTGATTCTCTATTTACTTTATAATTTGTTTTTTCTTGCTGTTGTATTAATCAAAGCATTTCGTTTATTTTGTATTTAATAACTAAACTTTTTTTTATGAAAATCACGTTGAACTAAAAGTTGAATATTTCATATAAAAACAGAGATAAATCAATGAATCAAAAAAGAAAATGTAAAGGAAACCTGTGACTTCAATTTGGCTGCAATTGCGATAACTTGCAATGGCTAGTAAATTCCACAGGGTGTTTTGAATTTCCGTAAGAAAAACATAACAGTTTTATAACACCCGGTATAATACCAAAGTTACTTTTTCAAGTAAAACAACAAAGGCAGTGATATACTTAAGGAAAAAACCTACAATTTGAAAAAAAAATCATTAAAAACGAACCACAAATTTGGAAAATATATAACATCAAAATTGAGGCAATTTTTTCGTTATGCGTTAAATATGTCGCGCAGTGTATAACAAAACCCTCATCTTATTATTATTTTATTTTCACTACTTGATTTTTTTTTAAATTTATAATAAAAATATTTTGCCACGACCAATAATTTGTATTCTTTCGGTTCTTTTGCTTCAACAATTAAAAAATTGCTTGAAATCTCTAATTTACTAGAGACTAAATTTTATCTTTTTAAAAGTGTGTTATTGTCGCCAATGAGAATATATTATGCTCTTATTATTATGTAATATGCATAAAATATTTTATAGTTTTACCTTGCAGTGTTCATATTGTTTTCACAAAAACTTTATTTCTCAGGTCAAAATTTACTAAATAAACGAAATTAGACATAAGCAGTGAGGCGCCCTTTGAGTAAGGGGGTATTTACCCCCCCCCCCCCCCCCCCCCAAGAACCCACAATGAGCCATGAAAACGAAGCACTTTTTTTACTCGGTTAATTTTTTTGTGATTTTCTTGAGGATCTTGTGTATTTTAAATTTTTTCTACTTGAAAATCAAGCAACATCATTGAAAAAGGGCGTGGCACCCAAAATTTTTTCGCCTGTGGCGATATTTTTTTAAAGGACCTCTTTTGCCCCCTTCCCCATAATAAATATCTACGCCCTTACCTTTGAAGTTTCCGCC
The DNA here is from genome assembly GCA_963969555.1 of Polydrusus pterygomalis. Taxonomy (NCBI): domain Eukaryota; kingdom Metazoa; phylum Arthropoda; class Insecta; order Coleoptera; family Curculionidae; genus Polydrusus; species Polydrusus pterygomalis. The sequence continues at coordinate 39,531,292 of OZ018381.1, read as the reverse complement.
CCCTCCGCCCCTTCAACCACGCTACGCCACTGTAAAGAAACCGCTATATTAGAAAATTCCCAACACGTATTTACAAAGACTAGGATAGTCAGTAGTCTCTTGCAGAATTTATATTGTAAATAAACCTTTTTCCCGAGGGCAAAAATGATCCTCCGTCTGTTTTCAAACTGCCTTTTATATAAAAAGATTACTGTATTGACATTAAACAAACACAATGCTTAACATGAGTTTTTTATTATTAATTCGTATAAGGTCGGTTGGGGTAAAGTCTGTTCAATGACCGCTGACCGTTACGTCATATTCTCCATATTTGCGGTACGTCGTTAATTTATTCAGTCAGTTTGACTTACCGGTGGTAAAGGTTATGATTTTTCTTAGGCTTGTTCTACATAAAGACGGATGCATGTAAACGAGTAAAATACAAGCACGTTTTTTAAAATTTTTAATTATTATTTTTATACTGTTAATGAAGTCAGAAATAAGTAGTTTATTTAGTAATTCGAAGAAATCGTCCATTTTTCTCAAAGAGACCTGATTTTGAATGTAAATTGAATTGAAAAAGACACAAAGTCACGGTCTCACATAAACCTTTATTTTAGTACCCAAGTTAGGTTAAGGTGACATGTTTCGCCTTATCGGCATCATCAGACCTTATGAACAATCAAAAAGTCAATAGAACATTTAAATTAAAATATAAACCACCACATCACAGCCAACGAACAATATAGACTCCCACCACAATAATAGTTTATTTAGGGTGAAAGGTATCATGGGATAAAACATTTTGTTTTTGAAAATCCGTATGAAATTTTTAATTAATTTAAATTTAATGAAAAATAAATAATATTCATTTATAAAATTTAAAATTAAATAATATATTTTTTTTGTCTGGTGCATCTCTAGTGCATCATTCTATAAATTTGCCACTAGTGCTTAAAGTGAAGTATTTGTATTTTTATTTACATTATATATTTTCCGGTAGTAGAAAAAATAGTGTATGCAATTTGTGCGTAAAGTGCCTCTTTTAACTCATGAGATTTGTAAAAATTCTCATTCGTAAAAAATCACATACTTTACACACTATTTTCTTAAATCTGTATAATAATAATAATAATATTTTATGTAGTTTCTGCACATAAAATGTATGCAATCTATTATATAACAGATTTGTATATGACACACCTATTAAAACAACCAGAGATGACTTCCCATTAGTTTTATGTTCAAGACAGATAATAAAATGTCATTTGTCACCTACATCCTTTCCAGAGAATCTGCAGCATAAAATGATAATAAAAGACAATGCTTGATATAAAATATTTCAAACTTCAATAGCTACACGAAAAAAAAATATTGTATAAAAGGTATTTTGCCAAAGAACAAAGTACCTTTATTTTTGACAATATCGAAAATTGTTATTAAAAAAGGTTGATCAGAACTAAAAACCACGTTCAAATATGTAATTACACCCATTTAAGATGACAAAATAGGTTTTGTTATTTTTTAATAATTTTTCTGCATTGTTAATTAATTATGAATGAACATTTATCTTTTACAATTTGTTAAAAACATGATAACCTTTTCGTTTCTTAATTTTATTTTACAATGTTGCAATTTAAACACGTCTTTAATGAATGCATATAAATGCATTTACATTGCAAATAAAAAAACACATACAAATAATAAATTGTGTAACTAACACAATAATAATACTAGAAATAAATAGAAATTTAATTTTCACTCATTCCACTAATGCCTCGACATATCCACCCTTTCGTTCAATACATTTCATCGTTCTATTGGCAAAGGTCATTGGTAAACTTAACGTTTTAGGTAACACCATAAGAAGTAATCTAGAGGGGTTAGGTCAGGGGATCTAGCAGGCGAAAAAATATCTGAATATCTGTGCATGACTTTTCACTTCCTATGTAATCGTTTTATTATGGCTATTACAACTACTAAACTTATATAACCGCTTTATCCCACAAAAAATTAAAAATGTTTAATATTCCTGTCAACAACCCACACCGAAATGCAAAAGATATACAAAATAATGTCCCGTTAAATAGACCGACCTGTCTACTTCACTTCAAGTTTTGTAATTTAATATTTTATAAGAGTTTTTATAACAAAAAATGTATAAAATTTGTTAAAGTCAACATAAATATTATTCTCTGTATATATAAGATGTTTTTGAGATGTAGGGCGTGAAGTTAAGTGATAAAAATGGATGTAATCTTAAAAAACCTTTCGTTTGTTTATTTATTTGACCCAGAGCTGGCTTCAGCTATAATTTTTCGTTTACTAAGGAAAACATTTAAAGATTGAAAAAACAACTCGAAAATAACTCATCACACACTCCAAAATACTATACTTGGTAGGACTAAATATTAAAGGCAGGTAGTTGTCATGTTATAAAAAATTCTATAGTAATCCGTAGTAACTAGGGCACAAGTTACCTTCAAGACGGTTTGCAAATCCAGAGTCACCTAAGTACCCATAAAAGAGAGTGATGATGCTTTGGAAAGGTTTTTAAAAAGGGATGTGGGTTCCCTAAACACCAAAGGATGCTTGCCAACGAAGGAACCGACATGCTAGTTAGACTCGAATCTAATATGATCAGATAATATGATAGATTTTGCACTTAAAGACTGAACCTCGCTACGCGGCTCTCTATGAAACTATGGATGCAGACAGGCTAAAATATATTTGGAGCCAAGCCAAGTTAGAGTTGGCGTAAATTAAGTAAAATTAGTCCTAATGTTAATAAATTATGAGGGATTCTAGAAAAGTTTTTCTTTAACAATGAGGACGTACCTAGTTTTAGCTTCCTAATAAAAATAGCTTAGACGGACTCGAATCCAGACGATATTGTGGATTATCCAGCTTAAGAAAATGACACTTGTTTTATTAATACGCATATTTTATTGGTCAATAACTGCACGCACTAGGCCTTATTATAGTACCATTTGGCTTCGTCTTACAAGACCCATAAACACATAAATCCTAGTTTTTTTTCTATATTCTAAACTCAAGCGTCATCGCCGTCAACTTAAAGAAAAAACTGGGAAAATAATTTTTTTTTAGACTTTTGCGAAATCAAATTCCACCTGCATCAGAAGTGGCTCCTGAGAATGAGGATATGTGATTTCAAATTAACGCTTGTGCTGCGCAAAATGCATGAGAAGAAAGGGCCAGCTAGGTCTTTTACCAAACTACTTTTTCCTATAGGGATACATTAAGTTTGATTTATAAAAATGTGCGTAATTAAAATTTAAAAAAAAAACTAAAGATTGCAATTTTAGGGGTGTGCAATCGAATCATTGCGTATTAACTTAATAATGTAAGCACTGAATTTTCTCCTTTAAAATCGAGCAAAATTTTATCTGTATACTACTAACATAAAGGTGTATTAGTTATATCGCCGAAGGTGGTGACTGAATTTTATAACCGTTTAGGATATTGCTTGGCAGTAAATTTCAAGAAATATTTTCCATGTAATGTTTCCATGTGTACTTAATCATTGTTATATTTTCTTAATTACTGTAAAACATATTAAAGCTAAAAAAATATATAAACGTCTAGTATTATTTGACATTATCACTTATAATCTTCCTATAATTGTTTCCAAGGTCACGAATGTTTTTGCCGATAGAAAATTATTCCGAGTCGAAGACGAGGGAAATTTTCTATCAACAAAAACATGAGTGAAACCGAGAAAAAAATATCTGGAATGAATTTTGCTGCGTGGGAGATTCGGTAAGAAAATGTAATAAATTGGAGTTTTTTCTTATTGTAATTTTTTTTGCTAGAATGCTATAAAAACATATTTCCGGCGGCTTTAGTTAATTGTAACTAATTAGAGTTTTAGAAATGAGGTTCATTTTAGCCGTTAGTAACTCATTTTTATTACTAAAATGTGAGGAAGATTAAATAACAAATTTGTTATCTGAAATCCAATGACTTTATAGTTTTAAATTCAAATAAAACTTTAAAAAACATATTTCCGATGACTTTAGTTTAATATGACGCACTGTATTTTTACAATGGAAGTTGATTTCACTTGTTAGTAACTAAGGTTTATTACTAAAATTTCAGGAACATTAAAAACATTAATTCGTTTTCAACCATAACATCTGAAATTACATGTCTACATAGTTCCAAATAAAACTTAAAAAAACATATTTCCGATGAGTTTAGTTAAATTTTTGATGTGTCTCTTTTAGCCCCCGGTGTTCAATATGTAAAGCAAATTGGTTAGTATCAATAAAAATTATAAGTTAGCAACAAAATGTATTTTGATTTTATTCTGAGTGATTTTTGCCAATTTTGACAGAAAAGTTATCACTTATTAATTTCATTAAGTTTATAGGAACTAACAAAATTATCGCGATAATCTCCCGTCGCTATAAGCAACGTAAACAAAAAGGAGCATTCTAATTGGTTGAAAATAAAATTATGTAATTTTCATAATTATTACTGTAGTATCTGTAGACTGTCACCTTTTAATCGCGTTCTCTATGTTTCAACTAGCAGATCTATTGACAATAAAATTCGTCTTTTCTTTACTGAATTGTTACCAAATTCTAAATCCGACGACATTTAGATGTGCGTATATTCGTAACAACTTAAGACCCTAAGTTTGTTTGACGAACTCTTGACATTTTATGCTTTGTCAAGCACATGATTGATTCTCTTTTGTATTTCCAATTTCTAATAGATGAAGTTTATCATTCCTTGTGGATTAGAAAAGAGGATATGGGCTAAAAAGTTGTGATAAATGAGAATACTTACGTCTATAAAGATTATAATAATTATTAGCAAAAAACTTTATTATTAAGAACCAGGGCTAGTGACGCATATGCCATCCAAAACGCTTATAAATACTTGGGTAGCAATTACTAAGTTAATAAATAGCTATTTATACAATAAGTTGCGAAATGAGTGTCTTTTAGGCACGCGACGTGAAAATTGTCCAACGAGGCAAAGCCGAGTTGGACAACACGTCTGATGGCTAAAAGACATCGTTTCGTAACGAATTATATACAAGATTTTTTGTGAAAGCGGAGAATTTGATAATTTAAGCTTTTATTAGTATTTTTAAACATTTTGATAAGTAGGCAGGCAATCTGTTTCTAAGGCATTGTTTATGCATTATTTAATGTCAAGTGTGTTGTCAAGTTCAAACGTCGCGTTTTGCCTTTTTTCCCGCAAAGTTTTTCGGAAAAAATTACTTCAAATGAGTGATATTTACGAGTCTTTGAATATTGAACAAGCTGCTGAAGCTGCGCTATCCACGTTAGTACCCGAAAAATCGTAACATTTATACGAAAAAACCTACGACAACTTTGAAACCTGGGCCAAAGAAAAACATATTAAGAACTTTACAGAAAATGTATTACTAGCCTATTTCCTCAAGCTATCCACCACCTTAAGGCCGTCAACTTTGTGGAGCAAATATTCGATGCTCCGCACCATGATTTATCTGAACAAAAACATAGATATTTGCAAATTTACAAACCTTATTGCATTTTTAAAAAGGAAAGCCACCGGATATCAGCCAAAGAAATCAAAAATATTTACAAAGCTGAAAATAGAAAGCTTTATAAAACAAGCTGATGATAAAGAATTCCTGTTAGCCAAAGTCGAGGCCAAAGTTGTTTTAACCCTTAAATACTGACGTGTCGTCCGGCAGACTACGGGAAATTTTAAAATCGGAATATTTTCGTTATTTTTTAAGTATAATTTTTCTCTATCAGTGTACTCTCAAGTAGAGGTCAGTTAAGCAAGATGTCTAAGCAAGAACGACCTGGGCCGAGTGTAACCGATATTATCCGAATTTAAAAAACCAGCGTCGTCTAGTAGACTACGCGTCAGTACGTATGTAACTATCTTTGCGTATACTTGTATTTTGCTTCTTTAGTATTTTTTTGTAATTTTTTTAGTTTATTTGTTTTGTTAGACCCTTTATAGCAATTTAAAAGATGACTCACTTCGATATTAATATTAGTTTTGTTGCAGTTTTGCTCAATTTAATATTATCTTTTTTTAAATTTTTTTAGCATTTGGCCTAATAAAAACGTTATTTCTGAAGCAATAATGCTTTTTTATTTTATTTTGTTTAAAATATTTTTACAATCTCAACATATATAATAAATATAAATATAACAAATTTCCAAAATCTATTATAGATTTTGCTGAAAAATATCCATAATTTATGGCGTAATCTCACAGACGATATGTCAGTAACTATGTCCTAGATCTGGTACGTCAGTACTTAAGGGTTAATCGTTGGAGTATTTGGAGCATGTAGGAGGAAAGAAATCACATTTTTGAAATTAGATGCCATCAAAGATTGTCAGTCGTTTATCAGTGTCAAAATTCCGAACACAAAAACTCATGTTACAAGAATGTTTACGATTACTGAGGGATCAATAGATGGCATCAATTTTTTAGATCTATTTCGTAAGTACGCAAAACTTCGTCCACTGAATACGACACATCAGCGATTTTTCTTGACATATCGAAGTGGTAAATGCTGTACCCTGCCAGTTGGAATTAATACAATTGGAGGTATGCCAAAAAAAATAGCAGAATTCCTTGGACTCCCCAACACCAATGTTTACACTGGCCATTGCTTCCGGCACAGCTCTGCAACAATGTTGTTAGATTCTGGAGCGGACATGACACTTCTAAAGCGTCATGGAGGTTGGCGATCAAGCTCAGTTGCCGAGAGTTATATAGAAAATTCCATTGAACAGAAAAACGAAATAGCAAAAATAATCATAGGGCAGAAAGATACGCAAAATACAAAAATAAAAGAAGTTCACTCAGAAGCAGAAGTTAGCATTGTCAGTACTAGCAGTTTATCCATTCCGACTACTAATAATTACATTGCTCTTAAAGAAGAGAAGCTAGATGCCTCTAGAATTCAGTTTAACAGTTTACATAATTGTACATTTAATATATATAATAAATAGATATTTTCATTGATTTTAATGTTTCATTTTTACTTTTAGGCACTAGTGCCTAAAACTGTCACATTTAGACACTAGTGCCTAAAAGAGTGTCATTTCGAAATTCTAATCAATATCGAAATATGTCTATTTCGAAACGCTTTCACAAAAAATGATTTAAGTACAACAAAAAATGATTTAAGTAAAACAAAAAACACTGTATTATTTTGAAAATTTAATTATTTAATAAATTCAAACTATTTTTAACTTGAAACTGTAGGTAATCTTTAGTGATGGGAATAACCGAGTTATTTTAATAACCAACTACCGATAATTCAAGTGATTTTAAAAACCGAATAAAAACCGGTTTTACACTCGAATGTTATATTATGGGAATATGGGCGGTAGTTCGTCGAAACAACACTGCTGACTTCTAAAAAAAAAAGGTCGGCAGTTCCATGAGTCTCTTCTCTTTGACTATTAAGGTTAACATTGATCTAAAAATCTTGATAAAACTAGTAATGTTTAATATCCATTATAACCATACATAATGAATATGGTTATAAAATCTATTACAAAAAACTCTTTTACATTAACAAATAGCCAAAACGATTAAACAGAAGAAGAGAACAAACCTAAAGTGATTCGCCCTAAGTAAAACGTTACAAAAGGGTCCCTATTATCATTTTGGTTTGTTCGCGTTACTTACTGAGGGCACAATAATAGCCGAAAAGGGTAAGGATCGGTTTCAGCATTCCATTTTAGTCCTTTCATTATCCTTAACGTTTGTGCCCTTAAAGCTTATTTAGCAGTATCCTAACCTAGTTGCAATATCGACACATTGCCTAAAACTATTTTATGTTCAATGATAAAATAAAAAAGAAACATTAACAAATTAATTCAATCAGCATGCAGACAAATTGATTACAAGAAAATTAAAAAAGCGGTTTTTATATTACACAGGGTGGAACTTTTAACTGGAAGAAATGTAAAACGTAAAAACATATGTATTATGAAAAATTGGATTTGATTACTTGATAGTTATTATAAGTGTTATCCTTTACAGGTTTAAAAATGAAGGAATAAACATTTTTTTGCTTAAAACTCTAGTTAATTGCTTCCCAACGGTATTTGGCTGGTTTCTGGATCAAATGAAAAAAAAATATTGAATAGATGAATCAAATGGCAAAACCTCAACCTGATTTCGCACCGTTTTTAAAAGTAGTAGGTATAAATAACCGCATACATAAATCAAAATGTCGATGAACCTGTACGTATAGGTTGATATTCTTTGAGTTATGTAGAGATTAGATACAGTTCCATGCAAACATTGGTCGATATATTTAATGGGATTAATAGTGGAAATCTGGATTTAATGGGCAATTAATTGACATGGCCCTTTGACAAATTAACTTATTTTTATCTATTGGGTTTACTAATTGGATTACAAGAGGTTTTTCGAATTATGTTTAGTTAAATTGAAGTTCCGGGATTACAAGATTCAAAACACGTTTCTCATGGGGTCCGTTACATTAGCCCCCCCCGGTACCCATAACTGCGTAAAATTTTAGCACCATATAGACCATACCTAGCACTACCTAGCACCCAATTTATAGAGCTAGCACCATAGACGTTACTGAGTTATTAAGCACTTTTACCGGGGGGGGCTAATGTAACGCTAGCCCCCCCCGGTGCCCATAACTGCTTAAAATTTTAGCACCATATAGACTATACCTAGCACTACCTAGCACCCAAATTATAGAGCTAGCACCATAGTCGTTACGGAGTTATTAAGCACTTTTACCGGGGGGGGCTAATGTAACGCTAGCCCCCCCCGGTGCCCATAACTGCGTAAAATTTTAGCACCATATAGATCATACCTAGCACTACCTAGCACCCAAATTATAGAGCTAGCACCATAGTCGTTACGGAGTTATCAACCTAATTTAAAAATGACATCAACAACGTTGCCGCCTCAGACCAATTACCAGAGACAAAGCTATTTACAGTTGGCCATAAAAACACTTTTATATTTACAGTACAAGAATTTACGCACTGTAGTAGTAGTATGGCTATGATCTTACCGCGATGTTGCCGACCTGCACTAAATTATATGAAAATTATTATTTTTATCCATTAAACAGTAAACATATACAACACCTTTTTTTAACCAGTTGGTTAATATAGTAAATATTTTAAATAGTCTCGCAAGATGGAGGCAAAGTCACGTGACAACAATTTTGGTCTATTTAATTTTGATAGGTTGGTATGAATTCCAGAACCAGACTTGAAAATTTTGTATATATTTTAAAAATTTTATTTTGTAAATAGTATAATATTTTAAGTAATAATAAACATAAGTTTTTATGGTTAGACGATAAAGCCTCAAAACAGAGCTGTCATCCTTATGGCAAAAAAACTATTATTTTCTACCCTACTCAACGTGACAACGTCGCATTTGGTACGTTGGCGATATTCCGGTTGCGCACGCATCTTATGCTATCTGAAGGTCTTCCAATTCATTCTCTAATTGCTTAGCGGCAACCTCAGACCATGAGGCGGCAACGTTATCGATGCCATTCTTAAATTAGGTTAACAACTCCGTAACGACTATGGTGCTAGCTCTATAATTTGGGTGCTAGGTAGTGCTAGGTATAGTCTATATGGTGCTAAAATTTTACGCAGTTATGGGCACCGGGGGGGGCTAGCGTTACATTAGCCCCCCCCGGTAAAAGTGCTTAATAACTCCGTAACGACTATGGTGCTAGCTCTATAATTTGGGTGCTAGGTAGTGCTAGGTATGGTCTATAGGGTGCTAAAATTTTACGCAGTTATGGGCACCGGGGGGGGCTAATGTAACGGACCCGTTTCTCATGTTGTTTTGTTAAAGATATCACCATTATATCTTTATCCCTATAAATGCCGATTCTACCTTCTCTATTTTTTATATTCCGATTTCAAGAAAAAAAATGTATGGGTCCCAATATCTAAATTTCCTTCGAAATGATCTGTTTCCAGCTCTTGCCACTCTACTTCCAGATGATATTGATCCTAATTTGCCAAGTTTAACCTTATGGTTTCAACAGGATGGTGCTTCCCCGCGTTATGCTGCTCAAGTAAGGGAGTACTTAAATTCAATTTTTCCGGGGCGGTGGGTAGGTAGACGGGGGTCAATGGAGTGGCCACCCAGATCGCCCGATCTTAACCCACTTGACTTTTTTTTTAAAGAACTACATCAAAAACGTAGTTGGTAAATCTAAACCTAACGCGATTGATACGATTAAGGAGTTCATTCGACGAGTAATACGAGAAATTTCTCAACAAGTATACAAATAGTAACTTTTACATTGAATAATCCATTGCAGAACAGGTTGGTGGAGGATATTTTCCAAATTTTATAATAGTTATTTGTTTTACTAGGCAGCAAAGTAGTAGATTGACTGCCGCGGTTGATGATAGTTCCGAGCCGAGCGTAGCGATGCTAGGAATTCAGCTAAGGCAGTCAATCTACTTTGCTGTCGAGTTGAAAATATAATTTTTTTCTCCGATTGTTTATTTATAATGATATGTATGATATTGTATTTGCAAATTATTACAATTCCCACAATCTTTTTATTTTTCCTGTAGTGATAAATTAAAACAAAAATTTGATAGAAATTGCAATTGTATTGGAACGGTTGGTTGCTATGGAAATGTATATTATGTCCATAATAATTATAGTTTGACAACTTATGAAATTTCTGCAAGTTTCGTGAAAAAATATCGGTATATTTATGTTATGGACAGTGATAGCGACTTAGAAATACTTACTCCTCCATAAATAAGGGAGGTGGCAAAAAATATTGAGTTAAATTTGTTGCCGGAGAAGTCTCGGATAAAATATGAAGGAAATTATAAACGATTTATGGATTATTGCATGGAGAAAAATGCGAAGACTTTTTCGGAGAATGTATTACTTGCTTATTTTGTTGGATTATCTAAAACAATGAAGAGTTCTACACTTTGGTCTGTATATTCCATTTTTAAGGCAACTATGAATGTTAAAAATGGCGTAGGTATAGGAAGATATTTGAGGTTGCGGGCATATTTAAAACGGCCATCCGAAGGCTACCAGGCAAAGAAGTTCCGAGTTTTCGAAAAACAACATATTACAAAATTTATACTGGATGCTCCAGATGATGAATATTTATTAGCAAAAGTAAGTTTTAAATAAGATATTTATACGATAAAGTGAAAATACTTATAATCCATTCTTTTAGGTTGCATTGATTTTTGGAATTACGGGTGCATGTCGCTGCGACAAACTATTGAATTTAAAGTTAGAAAATATTAAAGATAATATAAACAATATACTATTGGTATCCCTATTAAACACGAAGACGAAAAATTCGAGGTCTTTCGTAATAATGGAATATTTAGATGTTGTTAGAAAATATAAGATAGCTATTTGGCCTGCTGAATTAAAAGACACAAGATTTTTTTAAAATACGTACAAGGTAAATCCTTAAAGCAATTTGTTGGTATCCATAAATTTGGTAAAATACCTAAAGAAATAGCTGTCTATTTAAAGTTGCCGAATGCTAAAGAATATACGGGACACTGCCACCGCAGAAGCTCTGCCACTTTACTTGTAAATTCAGGAGGTGACATAACAATGTTGAAAAGACATGGCGGGTGGAAGTCATTAACTATAGCAGAACAGTGGCGTAGCGTGGTTGAAGGGGCGGAGGGGGCGGAAACTTCAAAGGTAAGGGCGTTTTTTTTTTATGGGGGTAAGGGGGTAAAATAGGTCGAAAAAAAACGCGCCGCAGGCGAAAATTTTGTGGGTGCCACGCCTTTTTTTCAATGAAGTTGCCTGATTTTCAAGTAGGAAAAATATAAAATACACAAGATCCTCAAGGAAATCACAAAAAAATTAAACAAGTAAAAAAAAGTGCTTCGTTTTCATGGTTCATTATGGGTTCTGGAGGAGGGGGGGGGGGGAAGTACCCCCTTATCTACGCCCTTGTTGAAAGGGCGCCTCACTGCTAATGCATAATTTCGTTTGTTTAGTAAATTTTGGCCTGAGAGATAAAGTTTTTGTTTTGTCATACAGCAAAATAACTGAAAAAATACAAATTATAGGTCGTGGCAAAATATTTTTATTATTAATTAAATCAAGTAGTGAAAATAAAATAGAATCTCGAAATAGATAACAGGTTTATTTTATGTTTCTTTACTCTTAAAGTTATAAACAAATAATAACCTAATTAAAACCTGGAACTGGGAACTACTGGGAGAGTGGGAAGGGGGCGCCGTTTGGGACAGGGCTCAAAGGGCGGGGGGGGCGGTCGCCCCCCCTGGCCCCCTGCACGCTACGCCACTGTAGCAGAATGGTACATTAAGGATTCAATGACAAGTAAAACCAGTATTTGTGAAAATATTTTGACAAATGTAGGAACTACTTATGCGACGAATCAAATTGGTAATATAGTGAAGGTGAAGAGAACGATATCTGAGGTGAGAAAAGCTGGCCTATTTATAGAAAATTGTAGTAATTTTACTATCAATGTTAATAACAAATAAATATGTTTTTTAAATTCTTGTTAAAAGTATTGTAATTGTTAATATTTTTTTTTTGTCAAAAAATGTCAAATGTTTTATTCCCATTGAGAATAATCATTTTGCTGCCTAGGCAGAAAAGTTCTTACTTTGCTGCCTAGGCAGGAAAAATAATACTTTGCTGATTGATATGTGTCTGCAAAATTAATATTTGCTGTCAATCGGAGAAAAAATAGTTTATTTTCATACTTTGTCGTTTATTATTATTATTTAACTAATTTGACCATTTTTCTTAGGATATTATTTATTGCCCGGATACCAAAACATCTAAAAAAGGAAACCCGTCCACAAATATTGTCGACAGTCCCGTATTTATTAAAATATTATGAACAAGGTTTGTAAAACAGATTTCTCATAATAATGAAGGTAATAAAGAAAGAAAGTAAAAACGATAATTTGATTTTTTGAAATATTCCCAGATTTAAGAAGAAAAATAAACCTTGCTTTCTATATGTTATCGAATTTACAAGAAGCAAATAAGAAATAATTATATGAAATAGACCAATTCTTTTATTTCATGGAACTTTAATTGAAAGACGTTTCAGGCATTTGATTATTATTTATTTGCATTCTATACAATGGTAATGCATTTTGCTACATTACGCATACATTCCAAACTTTATCTCGTACTGCTTTACCAATTTAAAAAAGCCACGATAAAATAAACCAATAAAAATGTTTTATTGGTTGTCTGTTGATATGTCAGATTTTTGACTCAAATACTTGTATACCAATCGACTTTGTACATTGACCCAAGCTGCGCTGACTGTCTAGAGAAAGAGGACATTTTGCTGCACTTCCCGGATACCTGCTAGGCCCCGAGATGACTAAGAGATTAGGTGCTAGGATCCTCAACTACTACTAATACTACTATACAACTACTAGAGTCTACATTGAAATAAATACGTATTTACCAAAGTTAAACGCTGCCGATGGATTTTTAAATTGCTAGTAGGCATGTCTGTATCACTTACTTTATACTTTGTTATTGACGTTGATATCGTTGAACCTATGTTTTGAGGCATTTTATTCCCCTGCCTTCTCACGCGTTGTAGCTGTAGAACCTTTCGGCATTCGGCATCCTGGTTAGCAAAATTACAACAAAAAGTGGCGGGAAAAATCCTTACTCCGTGCCCTCCCCGCGGGCGCCCGCTGGTAATGACTTGGTCAGCTAAACCCGAGTCTGGCACATCAATTGCCTTCGCTCAGTTATGGATGTGAGATACCTAACTTCGAGGTGGTGTGAGCAACCGCGCCAAGGATGGAAGGCTGAGGGTAAAATCAGCTGTAACGAGCTCCTTTAGTGGACCAGGCAATCACTATACGTATAAGCGCCTTGTCCTGACATGCCGGCTCTGCCAGGATCGACCTTTATTTCCGAGCATACCCGTGGGACTTATAAGGAAAATCCCCAATATAAAATGTATTATATTAAGCAGTGGTTGGATATGCATTGCACAAGGTTGACTTTTTTACCACTCTAAAGAATCATTCATTTTTATCTCGACACATCAGGAACTGTAACTCTGTAAGTGCTAAAATTGTATTGCGTTGTGATCTAGTAGAAGCTGAGTTTACCGATAGTACAAACTTACCAATAAATAATCAAGGTAAGGTATGATATGTAACGTATTTGTAGATACTAAAAATGGAACAGGTAACACATAAACGCCCTCTATTTCCCATCCAGGTATTACATGTTGACAACGTTTTGAACTCATTTGTAACCTGATTTTAATCGCTCCCAAATTGACTACCTACTTCGTTAATTATAAATATAAACTTACCAAATGATATTTTACGGCCAAAACGTTATTTTAATAAGTAACACTTGCCAGCACCAAAAAATAAAGTTATAATAATTTGCACTCTTATTATATTTTTGTCCTAATTAAACCCCAAGTTTCTTGGTTCCTAAATAAACAGGTTAATCTCCCGAATAACACCTACGACTATTGTACCGACACAATAAAAAAAGATTTAAAGATGTTACTGTGTAATCCAAAACAGGAGTAGTACCATATTTGCTTTTTACTTTAGTAATTGGCTAGACTACATGTCTGTAATTATTAATGGGTGATCCACTAATATAACATTTCCCAGAATTTACAAGAAGATACTTAGACTTAAACCAGACCTAAGAAATTTAATGTTTTTTAATCAGACACTCAAACAGTCCTCCGTATAGCAAGTAATATCCTAAACGGTCATAAAATTTAGTTCTTACATTATTAAGTCGATACGTAGGGATTCGATTGCATACCCCTGAATTGTCATCTTTAGTTCTTCCAAATTTTGATAATGCACATTTTTATAAATAACATCACATACCACTACAGAAAAAAATAGGTGACCAAATTATGGTGTAATTTAATCCTGTTGTCCTGCTATCGGAAACGTATGGGACATATTCCTTTACTTCTAATACATGCTGTTACGTTTGGCTCCACCACTACTGGAGTAACTGGCGTTCAGATCGCTTATGTACAGTGTGACCAGTAAAGTCCGCATCCTATGGGATTTTTAGTATTGAAAATACTACTGGGATCGTTTTTAGGCAAACTTTGCATTGGTGTCGCGGTGTCGCGTCGAGCGGTCTTGTTTGTAACATAATACTCTGATAGTACTTGTATTGGTAAATATAAATATGAATAACAGCGTAAAGCCGGCAAGTAAATAAAATATTGTTTAGTTTTAGTTTGTGTTTTAAAGAATGCCGTAATAGCTTTGTTAAAAAGTGTTTTATTGAGATAAGGTATATAATTATGTATATTTGTGTTGTGAAGACTGCCATAATAATTTTGTTAAATAAGGTAGGTTCACGTTATTAAAATCGGAATATTATATCGAAAAAAAAGAGTGGGAGGCAAAAAGTGGGAGCACAATAATTGCATATACAGGGTCCGCCCAAATTTGGTTAACAAATGGGATAATTTTTTTATTATTGATTTCTCAGAAAATGTTATTGTACATAAAAGTTTTGCATTTTGAGTAAATCATTTTGACGTATTTAAATCTTCTGTGGCATATACAGGGTGAATATAAAATAGACAAATATGACTCGGCAAGTAAATAATGTTAAGTTTTAGTTTGTGTTTTAAAGAATGCCATAATAATTTTGTTAAAAAGTGTTTTATTGAGATAAGTTATATAATTATGTATATATTTGTGTTTTGAAGACTGCCATAATAATTTTGTTAAATAATGTAAGTTCACGTTATTTAAATCGGAATAAAATATCGAAAAAATAAGAGTGGGAGGCAAAAAGTGGGAGCACAATAATAGCATATATAGGGTCCGCCCAAATTTGGTTAACAAATGGGATAATTTTTTTATTATTGATTTCTCAGAAAATGTTATTGTACATAAAAGTTTTGCATCTTGAGTAAATCATTTTGACGTATTCAAATCTTCTGTTGCATATAGAGGGTGAATATAAAATAGAAAAATATGACGTCTGTAACTCAAAAGTTTTTAAAAATTTAAAAACTGAAACAGCCATATTAAAGAACTAATAAATCCAAGATAAAAAGTTAAATAAAGATTTTTTCTAGTGCTAATAGTTTTCAAGAAAAGTCAAGTTAAAAATCAAATTTTTGCCCTTATTGAATTTTTACACTTTTCATATTAACTTTACATATTAACTGTTAATATGGCTGTTTCAGTTTTTAAATTTTTAAAAAATTTTGAGTCACTGACGTCATATTTTTCTATTTTATATTCACCCTGTATATGCCACAGAAGATTTGAATACGTCAAAATGATTTACTCAAGATGCAAAACTTTTATGTAGAATAAAATTTTCTGAGAAATCAATAATAAAAAGTTATCTCATTTGTTTACCAAATTTGAGCGGATCCTGTAGAATTAAAGAACATTTTTTAAAATTTAACAAAATACAAATTAGAATGTGGGCTTTAATTACATCACATAGGACATTAAAATTTTAAAGCTGTGTCAGGTATTTTCAATACATAGGATGCTTGCGTAAGGTGCAAGATCTGTGCATTTTTTTTATTAATAACTTTATTCGATATTTGACTTTGGCATTAAGTTCTGCTTCGATCGAGATGAAAATTAAGCAAAAAAATAGTAGTCAAGTGATTCGCATTATCTGTCAAATTTTAATTTTTTCCCAAAAATAATTCAAAAGTGGGGTTATTTCTGAAAGTATCGAAAAAAGTTATAAGAAAAAGGTTTTTTAAATGCAGTCTCTAGCCCACATGCAAAATTTTAGCTGCACAAGATAATTTTCATTTTTACCCATTTTTTGTAAATTGCACCACTTTTACAAAATAAGACTCGTCGCAACCTACATAAAACTTCTTAGTTTTAACAATGCTTTATTTCAGATATATTTTCTTTAATGTAGCGCCATATTCAATGTGTGTTTTTCTACAAAATAAAAATTGGGCTATTAAAATTGGGTCGCATGTTATGCAAAGTTTATTTGTTTTTGACCCTGTATAATTTTGGACACAGGGGCGGATTTACAAATTTGCCGCTAGTAGGCAATTCAATTTTTTCCGCCCCTATACCAGTGACGGCTCATGAGTTGTGAAACAGGTGAAGTGTTAGGGAAAGAAAAAGCCTGCTGCATGCGAAATGCGCCGCAGGCGAAAATATTTTACGACCACGCCCAAATTTGGTCAATAATTTTTAGTAAATATTTTTAAAATTTATGATTACCTACTTATTTTATTGAAAATAAAATTTCTTTCTGCAAATAAGCCAGTAAAGTTCCAACTACCTTTTTTTATTCCCATTAACAGACACGGCCAGCAATAAACTTTATTTAAAAAAATACTACCCGTCGACCACGAATAAAGATTGTACCATTTATTTCTGTAAGATAAAAAAAAAATTTTGGGCCAAATTTGCCGCCGCCCTAGGCTCCAGCCTACTCAGCCTAATGGTAAATCCAGCACTGTTTGGACACGTAGTTTGTGTCCGAAAGTAATACACCTTAATATTAAGACAAAAAGAACAGTGTCATCAGTAAAATGTTCATTAAGTGAAAAATAAATTCTAGTGGTGGGTAAAAAAGTAAAATTACCTTATGCAGCTAAAATTTTGCATATGGGCTAGAAACTGCATTAAAAAAACTTTTTCGTATAACTTTTTTTCGATATTTTCAGAAATAGCCACACTTTTAAATTATTTTTTGGAGAAAATTAAAATTTGACAGATAATGTGAATCACGTGACTACTATTTTTTGCCTAATTTTTATCTCAATCGAAGCAGAACTTGATGCCATGAGATCGCATTACGCTGTACCCCATCAGGGGTGCCAAAACATGGCATAGTAAGAACCCTTATGGATAAGGCAATTACAATTTGTAACTCAAAAAACCCCTTAAAAAAGAAACTAACTACAACAAGATCGACCACGACAAAAATGGTTACCTGAGGAGATTAGTTGACAAAATCTGAAATCGATAAAAATCATTATAATCGGCAAGAAGCAGAAAAAGAGGGACAAACAACACTCAACGTTCCGTATGTCAGAGCAGTATCGAAAAGAACAAAAAGATTAGAACAACGATATAACATCACTACAGTACTTAGCTCGAGAGACACCCTAAGAAGCCACCTAGCGAAGACAAAACCAACAAGCCAAAAAATAGAAAAAAACTCTGTCGACCGGATCCTCTTACAAGTGTTCTTATATCGGTGAGACACTAAGACCACTTGAATCAAGGAATAAAAAGCACAGAAACAAGACACTGAAATGAACCACGCTGTAGACAGAGTAAGTTCAAGGAAACTGCTGTCATACACCAGAACCCATATTATTTTAGCTATCATTAGATAAAAGAAATAACTGGAAAGCTTTCTTTAGTAGGTAGTTATCTTATAATACTATGGACGAATTAAACGCACGACCGCACTCATCTCAGTTATGCGTCAGTGCAACTAGCTAGTATAAATAGAGCTGTAGTTACTTTGCTTATATAGTATTCACCTGAAGACGACTGGAGATACATATCAGTTGAAACGTTGTGATTTAAAACCAATACAAAACAAGCAAAGCAAGTCCAAAACTCTCTATTTAAGTAGTAATGTAAAATTTTCAAAACCGGAACCGTAAAACATTTCATTATCTCTTGCTCTATACGGCAGGGTTAATATTTAGTAAAAAGACCATTCTTATCGCTATGGTATCAGTTACTCTCGATCACTCTGTATAATCAATTTACTGACATATAAAAGCAAACAATATGTGGTACCATCCCGCAATATTTACCATTGTAATTAACAGATGTAGTAAAAGTCAATATAGTAAAATTAGTATGTATATGCTAACCGAATTATCTTTCTATTTGGGGAGCAATAATAATAATTATTAATATCCGTTTAAAAAGGTTACGGGCAATAATAAATTATTGATATTCATGAAGTACAATCATCATCAATTTATTGATTGGGGTTTTCAAATACTTTGTAATTAGCCTAAGTACTTTAATATGTACAATACAGCGTTGGGATAAAGAAACGGATCGGCGTTTTGTATAGAATACCACGCACTTAACACTTAATCAACGATAAAGTATGAAAATAAACAATTTTATAAGATGTTGAAACTGTCCTCCACCAATTGTTCTGCAATAGATCAATCGATCTAAAAATTCCTGTGGTACATTTTGTACTATACTTGTGGAGAAATGTCTTGTATTGCTCGTCGAATGGACTCCTTCAGCGTATCTATCGAGTTAAGTTTAAATTTATAAACTAAATTTTTAATGTAGCCCCACCAAAAATGTCGAGTGGGTTTAGATCAGGTGATTTGGATGGCCACTCTATTCAAACCCTTCTACCTATCCACCGCCCCGGAAAAATTGTATTTAAGTACTCTCGTACATGAGAAGCATAATGCCGGGGAGCACCATCTTGTTGAAACCATAAGGTTAAATGTGGTAAATCAGGATCATTATCATCTGGAAATAGAGTGGCAAGAACTGAAATTAGATAATTTCAAAAGATACTTATATTTCTTTCTCCAGTGAGTCTCTCATCAAAGAAAAATGGTCCAATTACCCTATTTTCAACAATGCCCGCCCAGACATTATCCTTTTCATCAGTGGCGGAACAACGTAGCCACGGGCCCGTGTGCGAAAACTTTGCCGGGCCCCCATTATGATACGGAGTATTATTATTTTTGTGTCTAATAAAAAATTAATTAAAAGTCATTATTCGAGTTTTGTTAACCGTTGCGAAGCAATGGGCCATAATATATCGATACGAGAATATTATATTCTCGGCCTAGGCTGGGAATAATATATTCCCGTATCGTTATATTATTATGTCTCATTGCGTAGCAACGGTTAACAATACTGGAATAATGAACTTTGTGGCGTCAAATCACGCCAGAAGGATGCCAGTTTGTGGACAATGGAGAAAAAATTTTTTTCTTGCTTTTACCTGCGCAAAGTTTGAAATCGGATTAGAAATGTCTATTTTTTGAGCTTCCTCATTTTCTATAGAAATAATTGCTAAAGCCGATAATTTTTTATCGGTCATGCATCAATTTCTCAAATAAGTTTTAATTAACTTTAACTTGGAAAAAGACCGTTTAGCTGATGCAACCGAAATAGGGATGGTAAAAAAAATGCAGGCAGTTACAATTTCACTAAAACTGGAAGATGAATAATAATTTTATACCAATATAAAATGTAATAAATCAAAAATAGAAATTAAATTATTTAAAACATTCTCTAAATGAAAGCACTTGCGATGAAATTTTATCAGCGATATCTTCTAGATATTGAAGATGCATGGCTTTGACTCATATCGTAAATATCCTCATCAGAAAGGGAAGGATCTAGTAAAACGTTGGGGAACAAAACGCGAAAATAAGAACAATATTCTAAAGGCCAGAACTTCGCTTCGATTTTTTAATTGAGCTGTAATTATATCCACAGTTTTAAAAAACACATTTATTCTAAACCAATCATCACTGGTTTGGTTATTAACATCATCAAAACTTATTTTTGATCTTGATATCCTTTTGTTTTCGAATTCAGGAGTAGTGCCCCATTGCCTAGCCAAAATAACAGAGTCCGTTTTAATTACATTAAAATTATTTCTCATATTTTGATTTATAATTTCAGTGGCGGTGGTAAACATTTTAGACGCAGCTTCAATATTTTGCCCTTTTTTTTTGTAAAAGTTTTGACAATACATTAATACTCTTTAAAATTTTATTTTGAAAAGCAATAAGAACAATCGTTTCAAATTTTTTCAAGCGTTTTCTTAAAGACTTTGCTTCATTAACTTCCGCTTTATTTGTAGAGGTTAAAATTATTTTTGCCAGTGTTTTTAAAAATATCCATATATCTAAAACGAAGAGCTTCTAATGCATCGTGTCCCGATGATCATCGAGTGGGTGTCAATTTTTTAAAGTTATTTTGACACAAACACCGCCCTTTAAACTAAATGCCGATATTGCGAATTGCGGTTTAATAAAAACAATAATAAAAAAAATTAAGGCCGTTTTATGTGATTATTTCAGTTACTAGATATCTATAAAAGTATTGAGTAAAGTAGTTTTGCGAATACGTTTCCGGAGTATTACGTCGCGAAGTCGAGAAATGTATCAATGGTGTATACCAGCATTAAAGTGTTAATATTTCGTGAACGGTTGAAGATATGTATAGGGCATGATTTATGAAAAATATTTAGAATTGATTGTAGAATATTAAAATGTAAAAATATACAATTAATTTTTATGTATAATATACAGGGTGTCCGGGAGAATGTGGGAAATCTCCCGGATATGAAAAAAATACGTGAAAAGTTCAAGTTCATATAAACTTCTTTCGTATCGGCTTCCTCTTCGGAGATATGGGCTCCCAAAGAGCTCCCATGGAATTAAGTTTTTGACACATAATTATTTAACCAACAGGTATATTTCAATTTTTTTTTTGATATGATCTATATCAGGTAAGACCCTTCAAATTACTATCCCAGAAAGTGTTATAATAAAAACTTTGGACAACGTTTTTTACATACCTTTAACTATTGACTAAAAATTAAGTACTCTTCATTCATGTCGCTAATCCTAACCGTTTT
The DNA here is from genome assembly GCA_963969555.1 of Polydrusus pterygomalis. Taxonomy (NCBI): domain Eukaryota; kingdom Metazoa; phylum Arthropoda; class Insecta; order Coleoptera; family Curculionidae; genus Polydrusus; species Polydrusus pterygomalis. The sequence goes on along the minus strand of OZ018381.1, from coordinate 39,509,662 downwards.
CGGAAAAACCTTATTTTTAACATATTTACATCATGTATATTTAGCTTATTTCAATAAAAGATACGTCTTTGTTCCTATAAATTATAAATGATCACTTATTAACTGTTTAATATTAATACATGATCGCAATAAAATGACGTTTTTCCGAAAACTGTTAGGATTAGCGACATGAATAAAGAGTACTTAATTTTTAGTCAATAGTTAAAGATATTATGTAAAAAACGTTGTCCAAAGTTATTATCATACAGGGCGTAAAAAAATTAGCACATTAGTGTCACAGCAGCTAGTCCGTCCCTGCAGCTGTGAGAAATTTGCAACACTTTCTGGGATAGTAATTTGAAGGGTCTTACCTGGTATACATCATATGAGAAAAAAATTGAAATATACCTGTTGGTTTAATAATTATGTGTCAAAAACTTAATTCCATGGGAGCTCTTTGGGAGCCTATATCTCCGAAGAGGAGGCCGATACGAAAGAAGTTTATATGAACTTGTAGTATTCTTTTCACGTGTTTTTTTCATATCCGGGAAATTTCCCACATTTTCCCGGACACCCTGTATATGTATAATATATTTTTCTAAAAAAATTAATTTGACATGTTCGTGCGATTCTTGATTAATGGGCGGTATTCTATATAAAAGGTTGATTCGTTTCTTTATCACAATGCTGTATATTCCACTTTTCATTTTACCTAATTATTAATTATTGATCAGTTGGACGTCATATTAGACAGGTTATTTATGTTGTATTTTGCGTTGGTTGTTATACGTAAAATGACTAATTAAAAAACAATTTTAATTTTTTAAATTAAAACAACAGACACGACTGCTGCAGCAGCATTAGAAAAATAATTCCGAAGCAGTCTTTTTGTGTTAATTAAAAAGTATTTTTTTTGCTGGAGCTGCATAATATGTCACTTTCTTACCTTGTTTGAGCAACGACAACCAGCATCGGTGGGGCGAGAGAATAGGCATCAACTTTTACAAAAATATGAAGAACAAACCCGAACAAACCCATGCTTAAAGTGGAGTTAAAAGTATAGAAAAGAAAGGAAAAACTAAAAGTCTTCCTCCACAAAATTTAATAGAATATAGAAATTCTTTAGGGGTCTTTATATGTTTCGAACGTAGAAACGTTCTTCATCAGGAGACAGAAAATTTCTATAGTGCTGATGGTATTAGCCGAAGAGAAAATGGTAAAAACCTTAATGGAGCTTTTATGGCATTAAAAATTTGAAATGTGGAAGTGACATATACAGGGTGGTCCTTAAGTACATCAAGAAAATCTAGGATATGATTCCTGGCATCAATTTAAGTTGAAAAGTTCATATGGACTTCTGCCCTAAAATGCTTACCCTCTAAGATACAGGGTGTTAAAATATTTTTAAAAAATATTTTTTTTTTTTAATTTCGAAACTCCTTGAAGATACGGTATTGAAAATTGATGTCGATTGATTTCGTATTAAACTGCACTTTTTGGTTAAAAAAGGGTTTGCCTACTTCCACCAGTGGCGTGCATGAAAATACCATCAATATTTTTTTTGTGAAAATATGTGATACGCCACTGTTTTTTTAAAATTCTGATGCATTTTTATGCATTACTGATATAAGCGGAACAAAAGTTGTCTCCACTATGTTTTTGAAAAAATGGTAGTTTTAAAGGAAAATGGAAAATATTTTAACACCCTGTATCTTAGAGGGTAAGCATTTTAGGGCATAAGTCCATATGAACTTTTCAACTTAAATTGATGCCAGGAATCATATCCTAGATTTTCTTGATGTACTTAAGGACCACCCTATATAAAAAAAAAGAGTTGAGGAGAGGGAAAACATGCAGAGCATGTGACAAAGGAAGTCTAAACAACCAAATGATGAGGAAGAAGAAAAAGGGCCTCTAAAGAGAAGGTGTCGAGGATTTTTTAATTATTTATACAAGGTTCCCCATTTAAAACGAAACAGGCTAAATATCTGGTTCCACGTTAATTTAAAAAAAGAACACTCGGACCCGTCAATTTTTATTTCGAGGGGGACATCTTTTGCGTATATTGTCAATCTTGTTACTTCAAGCCCCTACGAGGGAGGGTAAGATCTAAATCTTAAATCTATACCCCTATTTATATGTATAATTTTTTTGGATTCTGCATAAAATTCTGAACATTTTTTTATGAAAAGCATTATTAGTCTATACTTAACAGTTTCCGAGATATTGACTCTTGAAAAATGAGATTTTTGAACTTTGACAGCGTCTAGCTTTCTAACTGTACGTCTTAGAGCAAAACGGTTTACATGTCCTTACATTTTTATTATCTTTCCAATAGTGACCGGTTGTAAGAAATATAGTACTTCCGGTTTAACCGGAAGTTGACACTATTGGAAAGATAATAAAAATCGAAGGTAGGGACATGTAAACCGTTTTGCTCTAAGACGTACAGTTAGAAAGCTAGACGCTGTCAAAGTTCAAAAATCAAATTTTTCAAGAGTCAATATCTCGGAAACTGTTTAGTATAGACTAATAATGCTTTTATTAAAAAATGTTCAGAATTTTATGCAGAATCCAAAAAAGTTATATAAAATAGGGGTATCTATTTAAGATTTAGATCTTACCCCCCTCCCTCCTAGGGGCTTGAAGTAACAAGATTGACAATATACGCAAAAGATGTCCCCCTTGAAATAAAAATCGACGGGTCCGAGCGTTTTTTTTTTTAATTAACGTGGAACCAGATATTTAGCCTGTTTGGTTTTAAATGGGGAACCCTGTATAAAAATATTTGTAGAATTATTGGTATGTCTGTAAGACAGTGTAAAGAGGAGAATAGTCATTGATAGAAGACATGATGTCTTTTTTTTTAAATTTTTTGAATTACCTACTCTTCAAAAAATTTGTTGACAAAAGTGTCCTTGTTAGGACTCTTGTATTGATGGCCGCTTTGCTTTTGTAAAGAGGCTTTTAATGCATCTTACCGCCGTTGTCGGGATTGCTTGGGTTATGGCTGCCCGTAGAGTCCTATAACAAGGACGAAACGGTCGTCGTGGTCTACCCGCCCCAGGGTATCCATTGTGCTTGGATCTCTGTGTATTCCAATATAAAAAACAGTTACACACTTCTCCGATATGCCACAATATTCGCTTTTAATAAAGAAATAACCTTTGCTTTTTTAAATGGTGGCCTATCTCTCCTTCGTTAACCCTAAAGGGCCTTACATGCACACAATGCAAGACAATAATAATTTTAAAAAATTAATAATGGAACCATTTTCATATTGTAAAGAAGAATTAAAGTTGTACTACTTACATAATATTATAAATGTTATTAATAAAATTCTGCAACTGCAACAGCAATTTTTATAAGTAAACTGTAAAATGCTGTGTTTCCATATAATTTTATTTTCCCAGAGCCATAAAGTTGCAGATATAATAGTAAACTTGACATGTTTACGACCTAGTTTTATATGTTATTTTTTGGAAAGTTTATACTACTTACTGACTTGTATTGAACAGAAATAGTGCAAGAAAATACAATTTGGATTGGTTATGTAAATAGAACTGAAAACGCATTTGTAATTTATTTGAGTAAGAATATTTTTCCTACACGTGCGCCATTTGCCGCTCATATCCTTAATCATAGGTTTAGGTCCTAATAAGGCCAATAAGCCCAAAGGTTTGAAGCAGTTAATACTAGTTTGGAAGTTTTATTTGCAAACTTCCCCCAATTAAAACTTGTTGGTTTATTTGGTTGGCATAAACTTTAAAAAAAGTTGTTCTAAAGTTCTTTGTCAGTTAAACGTTAAGACACTTATTAGACAGAATTAACTCTAACGTCTTTATTTTGTGATTCCAATAAACATAACAGAAATATTGTTAATTTGTTCCTAAATAATAATTTTAAATGATCCACCTACGCCTTCAGTTATTTTCTCCTCGCGTTTATCAAATCACAGGTAAATATTATTTTTTGTTTTTAAACAAAATTTTCTTTAAATTTTGAATTATGACAAAAAAGGTAATTCTAACTAACATATCCTAAAAAGATTTTCCTTAAAAACGAAAAGTAAGGGTTATCCTTCGGTAAAATTAATATTTATTTAAGAGTTAAGAGACCTCCCTCTATAAAAAAACTAAATTTTCTAATGACAAATCTTAATTTTTCTACAAACGACCATATATACTTTTATGGAGACACGAAAAAAGTATGCCAAACTAAAAATAAACGCAGCCGTGGTTCCGTATTTTTTCATCAAATAAGAGGGTTACTTAGTGTTGAATTTATTCCAGTTTAAAATTCCACCCTGCATAGCAAATCTAGCAAATATTATTGATGAATATTTCCAGCATGTGTTAAAAATCTAATAAGAGGTGTGCAATTTTGGAAAACTTACAACGAATATTTCCCTCATATGTTAAAGTTCCCATAAGAGAAATGCAATTTTCGCAAAATTACAGCGAAAACAGCACTGCCAGAAATCGAAAATTGCATCGCAAGTTTATATTGTTGACGAAACGTCAAAGCGGGATTTTATTGTTAACAAACGTCAAAAAATGTAATATTCTGACAATTAACGTCATCTTATTTATTATTATACGAGCAACCGCCGTATCAAAACTTGCCAAAAAAGGTGTTGAAGAACAACAGTTAATTAAACTAAGTGGAATTATAAATACCAAGTCACTGGCGCCTTACATTCAGATGGATAAGAACCACCATATGCTTTTGATTAAAAAAATGCGGGACAATGACCAACCGTCAAGCTCAAGAGAGTCCCCCGCCGAAATAAGCTCTCGCTCGTTGACTGCATCAACCACCATGTCTACGAATTCAAAGCAAAATATTGTTAATTACAATAATTGTACTTTTCATTGCAATTCTTGTAATTTTTAAGCATTTTAATTTTATTGTTAGTATTTTCTGTTAAATAAAATATTTAAATTTACTTGATTCGAGTGCTTAATTAATTTGGGAAATATTCAAATAAATTACACTCGTGCATAAAAATAACCAGATAATTTTGATGCACTTGTGCACTTACCCCCGAATATTTTCCTCATATGTTAAAGTTCCCATAAGAGAAATGCAATTTTCGCAAAATTACAGCGAAAACAGCACTGCCAGAAATCGAAAATTGCATCGCAAGTTTATATTGTTGACGAAACGTCAAAGCGGGATTTTATTGTTAACAAACGTCAAAAAATGTAATATTCTGACAATTAACGTCATCTTATTTATTATTATACGAGCAACCGCCGTATCAAAACTTGCCAAAAAAGGTGTTGGAGAACAACAGTTAATTAAACTAAGTGGAATTTTAAATACCAAGTCACTGACGCCTTACATTCAGATGGATAAGAACCACCATATGCTTTTGATTGAAAAAATGCGGGACAATGACCAACCGTCAAGCTCAAGAGAGTCCCTTGCCGAAATAAGCTCTCGCTCGTTGACTGCATCAACCACCATGTCTACGAATTCAAAGCAAAATATTGTTAATTACAATAATTGTACTTTTCATTGCAATTCTTGTAATTTTTAAGCATTTTAATTTTATTGTTAGTATTTTCTGTTAAATAAAATATTTAAATTTACTTGATTCGAGTGCTTAATTAATTTGGGAAATATTCAAATAAATTACACTCGTGCATAAAAATAACCAGATGATTTTGATGCACTTGTGCACTTACCCCCGATAATTGCACGTTAGCTATCGATAAATGCCTTGCAGGAACCGAAAAGTGCTCAGCAGGTCTCATTTTGTTTGATTCCATTAGAAATTGACATCTTCTACTGAATTCGCCCATTCCATTGATATATTTAATGTACTTAGGTATACAGAAAACTTCTTTGCATTATCAGGCAACGAGACTGCTGATGCGCTCGCCAGAGAGGGCGCAAGCATGTCTGTCGAACTAGCAGAGAATACTGTGGCACTGGGATCAGTCAAAGAGGAGATAGATTGGATAGTTAAACAACTTGCGCAAAACTGATGGACAGAGCTTGTAGCATCTGCAGCAGGAAAATGTGGCCCCTACTTGACGGCACGAAAACCGCTGCGCTATTACAGCACAGTCGGAAGGACCTAAGAAACATCACTGCCGTAGTCACCGGACATTGCCTGTTCGGTAGACACGCTAAACGTATGCAAATACCAACTAACAGAGGTGAAGATGAGGAGAAAAGTAATTAGCATTTCTTGTGTGAATGCCCAGGCCTCGCGAGAAGAAGGTTTAATGCCCTGGGCGAACCATTCTTTAATGATCTGGAGGAAGTGAGCAGCCTGCATCTGGGTCGACTCGCTAAGTTTATTAACAGCAGTGGCTGGTTTGACTGAGCTATCAAGATTCTTCTACGATCTACGTCGCGTTAACCATCAGGAAGCTGATGCGGATAGGTTCCACAGAACAAGTGTGGTACCACAACGGCCCTTATTATAGGACTACGTGTGACTGTTTGGACAATGCCAGAGGTCTGCCACTCTAACCTAACCTTGCATTATCAACTAATTGGTTTTGAAATAAGTCACAGAAATAAAATATTCTTTTTATGAGTTTTTTCCATATTCAACAATAATTTTTTATGCTCTATGTTTTCTTTAAAAACTGCATTCGTTCATTTTCATATTTTTTTAAAAGAGCCCTCCACCTTCGGTGTTGGGCTCTTTCGAAAATATAAAAATAAACTTAATTAAAGTACAATTAGGTACAATATTCAAGAAAACTCGAATACCACTTTAACGATTTGGCTCAAATTTTATAAATATATGTAAAATAGGTGTCTTATTACCATGCGGTGACAATATTTATTCCGTAATGAGCTACATTCATATTTTCGTAATTTAATTTCAAGTTTCCTAAAAATATTTTATACCAAATCCCTATCTTTACTAATTCAATTTGTAACGATAACAGTCTCGATCGATTGAAGCTATGTTGTAAACTCTAACTTTTCGATATAATTTCTAAAATACACATAAAGTTTAGTATTAATTGAATTATCACATTGATGATAAACTACAAAAATGTTGAAACTTAAACACTTGACTTAACAATGGTATAATCACCATTTTAGGCAATTTGCTATCATATATCATGTTATAAAATGTGTCTTATTTGCTTTTTTAATGAAAACAGTAATTGTGTGCGACTTTGAATACTGTGCAAATTTGTAAAGAAAAAATAGAATGTTAAGTTTTTATTGCGTAGAGCAGACTAGCTTATATTATTAATAAATTCAAGTTATTAATGAAATAACGCGAATATTGTTATCGAAATTTAAAAAAATCGGCCAATACTTTGAATGGCACTATCTTCGCTAATACCTACTTTAACTGTAAAAATTGTAATGAAACAAGCCAGTAGTTGTACAAGAGTTATTGGACGATGATCCTGATAGGCGAGAGCAAATTTGTGCAATAATGATAGAACTAACAGATAATCACGCACGAATTGTCCAAAGAATTGTCATTTAGATGAAGCTACGTTTTCTTTAAACAGTAAGGAATAGACAAAACTACAGATACTGGATACAGGAAAATCCTCACTGGTTCATAGAAAAAAGGTATCTAAATTTCCTTCGAAACGACCGGGTTCCAGCTCATGCCACTCGATTTCTAGATGGTAATGATCCTTATTTACCATGTTTAACCTTATGGTTTCAACAGGATGATGCTCCCCCGCATTATGTTGGGAGTATTTAAATACAATTTATTCGGGGAAGTGGATAAGCAGACGACATTAATAGAGTGGCCACACAGATGGCCCGACGTTAACCCACTTGACTTTTTTTTTTAAAGAGCTACGTCAAAAATTTAGTTTATAAATAATAATAATAATAATAATAATAATAATAATAATAATAATAATAATAATAATAATAATAATAATAATAATAATAATAATTGTTTTTATTGTGGAAAATAGTAAAATACATTAAATCATTAAGGCAAAAAGATATATAAAAAAGAGTTATACAATTTTCCCACAAGGGCAGAGTTCGCACTCATCTGTCTAAACAGTGAGCAGCGCTTTTACACTCAACCCAGTACTATATAATAGAAAACTATTTTAGATTTCCTATCAAAAGGAAAGGCTTATAACTAATAAAAAAAAATATATATATAGCATATTAACATTAAATATGGCATATTAACAGTAAAGATATCTTATTTTATTTAATTGAAAAGTATATTTATTTCAGTAGCATTTGTTTTAGTTTACGTTTAAAGTTGCCTAAATTCAAGGATTTTAGAGATTCAGAAAGTTGGTTATATAGCCTGGTGACATTATAAGAAAAAGATCCACGAAATTGGGTGGTTTTGTGTTGTGGCGGAGTTAAAAGATTTCGATACCTAACATTTAGATTATGGACAGAGGTTCTAAATTTCAGTTTTTTAAATAAATAAGCAGGTTTTTGATTGGTAATAATTTTATGATAGAATATCAAACAGTGTAGAAGTCTCCTCTTCTCCATATTTAGCCAGCCTATATTTTTAAGAGAATAAGTAACATGGTCTTTTCTTTTCAAACCGCACACAAGCCTAACGCAGGAATTCTGAACGAGCTGCAGTCTGCGTGCATCTACATTAAGCAAGTTTGGGCCGTAGACTATATCTCCGTAATTAAGGTGCGACAGGACTAACATTTCACAGAGCATGGTTCGACATTTTTTGTTAAGTAAATGGCGATTTAAATATATTAGTTTTAAATTGCAGAATGCTCTTTTAATTATAGTAGTTACATGTTTCGAAAACTTAAGTTTGTAGTCCACAATAACGCCTAAATTCTTTGCTTCATCGGTAAGGGTAAGCTTTTCATTATTAAGAATTATATTAACATTTTCTAAGCATCTAGAACGGGCAACAGCTCTACCAAACAACATCACTTGTGACTTTAAAGGATTGAGCGTTAGACAATACTTAGATATATCGCAGAGAGCCTCGAGGTCGCGATTAATTAGGTTACAGGACGCAAGTATTTCATTGATAAAGAATGACAAATAGAGTTGCGCGTCATCTGCGTAAAAATGGGAAAGACAATAACGAAGGACCTTATAAAATTGAGATGTGTACAAGGTAAATAAACGAGGCCCCAGGACCGAGCCCTGAGGGACTCCATTAAGAACAGGAGCAAAATCAGACAAATTTCCACCAATTCTTACTGCTTGGAATCTTTCTGTCAAGTAAGCAGCAAAGAAGCTAGTTGCATCCGTAGAAAACCCCAAATAACCTAATAAAACAAGCAATAGTTGGTGATTTATAAGGTCAAAGGCTTTAGAATAGTCAAGGAGCACTAAGATTGTCAGTTTATTGTTATCAATGTCTGTAAGGATATCATCAGTAACCTTAGTTAAGGCGGTAACACAGCTATGTTCTTTTCGAAAACCAGACTGTTGCTCGGGAAGGATGTCATTGTCATCAATAAATTTTGTCATTTGCCCCTCAACTATCTTTTCTAAAGTTTTGGAAAGTACACATAAAACACTGATAGGTCTTAGATCTTTGAATTCATTGGGCGCTGCAGTCTTAGGTATAGGTAAAACATGCGATTTTTTCCAAACAGAAGGAAAAGTATTGCTAGAAATGCAAAAATTGAATATATGTTTTATAACGGGAAGTATATGAGGACAGCTCATAAGTAACATGCTAAACGAAAAACCTCTCATCAACTATACAAAATGTACAACAGGAATTTTTACATTGAATATTTTACTGCAAAACAGTTGGTGGTTCAGCATATTTTTTTTGGGAAGAAATGGATTTATTTTACAAACTATTATCATTTGACATGCAGGCGAAGACGCGCCGCCGGCGTTTGAGTTATATTTTTTTAATGTTTTGCGTGTGAAAAATGGGTGGTAATGAATAAAGTATGTTCATCATGTCAATACAAAACCATTTGTTTTACTTCGGTTATCAATTCCACTCTTCAATCAGAATGATTTATTGTTGTATAGGCCCGTGTTGTGTATTTGGCACAAACCCATAAACGAATACGTAGATGGCTTTTGACTTACAAATGGTGCAAAGCTACAATGCTAATGCAGGCATCACATTTGATAAATAGTGAAACGATGAGAATTATGACATAAAATGACATTTTAGGGACAATTATTTATCGATGGCTAAATAAACTTTAATTATCTCTTGGGCGATTCCTCGATAAAATACGTTAAACCGAAAAAAAATTAAGGACTTTAAAATTACATATCATTAAAACGTGCCTTGTCCGATAATACTAATACTTGTGCCACGTTACGAAAAATGTCCTTGATACGAAGAGATACAAGGTATATTGGCACAAGTATTGCCAAAGAAGAAATATGTATAATCCCTCTACATTGTTTCGGATGATGAAACTGGGTCTGAAACGTGTTAAGGATGACCTTAGCTTCATGGCACTTAGGCCACAGTTTACCCATTGTGTATTTTCCATAATTGGTTGTTTGGTTAGTTGGTTAAAGGCAGGGGTCGGGTCTGTGGTCCAAGGTTCTTGCATTCTTGCACTGCAGTCTTCTGGCTTCTGGCTTGTTGTGCGCTACAATCTTGTTAGAAAATATTTATTCCTTCTATATAAGGTAGCATAGTTAACTACCAAGTTTATCATGCGGGAGGTGGTCGCCTGTTAACAAGCCAGTTACTTGTTCTAACAGGTGCGCGTTAGTAGTAACACAGTACGGCCCATGTGTGTGTTTGACCAGATGTACCATTACACCGAGATAGATGTTGTTTTTGCGTCAATCTGTCTAAAGTGGTTGTAAAGGTTTACCACAATCACAAAGAATTATGCTCAACGGTATTATCTTCCTGTTCACGTCCTATAAACAAAAGGTGTTTCTGTAACTAACAATGCCCTGTTTGACAACTAAATTTTAGATTTTTTTGAACATTTTATTAAACATATCAATCATATCAAAAGTGTCTCACATCAACACTAGATGGAGCTTCGCGCTTTATCCTCTTGAAGGTGTCCCCGTTACCGTTCAAGTAGGACTTTCAGTTTCTTATCTTTCGTCGAATGTTAGCATCACTGGGGATGAATCTGACGACATGAAGGAAAAAAATCTTCTGAGTTCATTAGTTTTCAGTCCTTAAACCGATAGCCTACGGGCTTAGCGCTGCCTAGCTGTACCCATGTAATTGTGACGTGTGTCTTCACAGGTCTGGGGATGGATCTGATGAAATAAAGAAAGGAAATTCATCTAAAATCAATCATTTTCAGAAACAGGCTCTACTATAATTATAATACATCATGTAATCAAGCTACAAAATAGGCTAGTGTGGCCTCAGTAGCCCTGAGCCCAATTAATTTGAGTTTAACAGCTGTCCTTGCTTTCGTTAAGCTTTCTTTGCTTAGCTGCGATCAAGGCTAGAAAACATTCTAGTATCAGTCTTAAAGTAATTCGTCGTCCTTCTAGTCGTGCCTGTCTACTTAACTATCTAAGCGTATAAACCAATTTTTATCAGTTAAATTCCTGCTGGATAAAATTGTTGTAAATCCTGTATTATTTATGCCACATAAAATATTTTGCAAATAAGTTTCGCAAGTTTTTTGAATGAATTGGCAAACGATATTAGCTTTAATTTATTCCAGTCCATTTCCAATAAGCCAGAAGCGATTTGTTTTGATAACAATATTTCCCTCGTGAAATTTGAATGCATGTCGAATGACTTTTGGTACAGTTATGATAGTAATTAAAATGATAAGCCGCAAAATTGCTGTAGGTACAAACACAGAAATTTATACCTGGCGTTCTAGGAATTTCTAGCAATTAGATAATAGCCAGCGTTTGCAAATATGTTAATTAAATATTCAGATAAAAATATCTCCGAATCCACAAAGGTCATTAAATCAACTAATTTAATTAATTTGAAGAAATAGTCCACACTTATAGTGGAGTGGTTAGTTAAATAGAAAGAAAATATTCGCTTTAAAGCATTGTTTAAAGAAATTTAAAGGATATCAAATCGTCGTGAAATCTGCAGAGAAAAAAAAAATTTGAAAAAGAATTTTGATAATTATTATGTTATTTTATCATATCAACAAAAAACTAGTTTTATGGTAATTATATTGTATATGTATATACAATTTATTATTGAATGATAGAAGAGCTTTGGACTGAACACAGCTAAGCAAAGTAACTACAGTTCTACTTATGCTAGCTAGGTTCTGGTGTAACAGCAGCTTCCTTGAACTCTTTATTCCTCCAGTGTGGTTCTTTATACAGGATTTCAGCTTCATACCCCATGATGTGATAGCCATGTATTCAGGCATCATCAGCGGCACCTGACTTTTCGGTCTCTTCTTTTACCGTATTGTTTCTGTGCCCTTGATGTAGTTATTTTCTTTTTCGAGGGTTCTTTCGAGTTATAAATTGTAATAATTGTGCTATCCACAAGGGTACTATGTCATGTTTTGTGTTGTTTGAGTGATCTGATATATAACCGAGATATTGACCTGCGTGTGTAGGTTTCCTGTATACTGAAGTTGGTGTTGCCATTTTTCTTTTTGTTGACTTCTAGGAAATGTAATTCGTTGTTTTCTTCTTTCTCCATGGTGGATTTAGTTGTCGGTTTGAAGCTATTATTATAATTTAGGAATTCCCATCGTTTCCGTTTCAAATAATGAAGGTGTCATCTACATTCTACATAATTCAGCCACATTGTTGGTTTTTTTGCTTGTTCTATTGCTTCGGATTCAAACCATGTAAATATTGGCGATTATTGGAGAGAGAGATGAGTCTGTGGATAGTCCGTCTGCTTGAATAAAAAATCTATATTTAATTCATTGTATTTAACCTTTAAACAGACACTAGGAATAATTTAGTTAGTTAATTAACTTATATTTTGTATTTAGAAAGATACCATTTTGTTTCTAGCGGGATGAAGTTGTTCAGCCTAATAAATAAAAATTAAGCCATTACTTGAAGCAATTACTTTAACTAAAAGCAATCGCTTGACTAGCAAATGCTATAAGTAAAAGCGATCGCTAGATCTGGATATGAATAAAATTTTGAAGCAATTGCTGCTTTTCTTACACCTCTGTAGCAAATACTTATTCAACACAAGTTCAGACGTATCTTATTTGTTCAGATTATAGATTTGATGTTTAGTTTGGTGCCTAACTTGCAAAAGAGTTGACGTAGATACAACAACGTTGGTCTATTTATTTAGTAGGTAAAATAGTAATCTGTTACGTTTTTGTGGAAAATAGGAAACTTATGTTTGTGATATGGCAGATTTCCAGTAAAAATGAGGAAAGTGATAGTAGTGATGGAGAAATTAAAGACAAGCAAGTGTGTGCAGTCTATCACAACGATGGTATTTGGAAACCGGTATCTCTCTGACCACAACCGTTTAGCTTCCACAACAGCTTGTAGCTACACTTGTAGGAAATTTAATAAAATTATTGGCCCTATCCAAAACTGCATCCATTACAGAATTGTATGTCTTACAAACAGTAGTTTGGTGAACACCGAGTTCTTTGCCTACCGAATTTTGAAAGCCCGGATCCGACAATTGCCGCAGAAACACTTTCATCTTATTTAAAGGCGACAGTGCACCCCTTCGCCTTTCACCAGTATCAGTCAAAAAATAATTTGCCAACCACTGAACATTTTTGCAGTCAAATCGATTTAACTTTCTGAAATCATTATATCTGCAATTTTTACGTACACTGTAGATTTTTCTTTTACGGGCTTTCATATATTTAGCCGTAATTGAAGACACAAATTAAGAGCAACGCACGTGTGCCGCGGAGAACTAAAGTTGCAAAGCAAATGATGCAGGGGTCGACCTACCTTAGAAAGTTTAAAGCGATTGCTACATTAGAAAAAGCAATTCCTTAATTTATTCATCACATTTTAAGGAAACGATAGCGATCGCTTCTATTTTTTTAAGAAAAAGCGTTGACTAGAAGCAATTCCTGCACTTTTAAGTAATCGCTGGACGCAAAAGCAATTACTTTAGTTTTTATTCATTGGCTTTCAAGAAATTACTTCGATTTTATAAGAAAAAGCAATCGCTACATTTTTATTCATTAGGCTCATTTTGTCCAATCTATTTGATACAAACGCACATAATAACTCAAGAAATCGACAAAAAAGGTGCCTCTTAAATATCTGCAGATTTTTTAAAACATAATTCTTATTTATTTGCACAGAATTTTTATTTTGAGAGCACATCTATCACTTTATATCACTATCATTTTATATATAGATTAAAATTGAAAGCTTTGGTCAATCTAATTATAATCAATTTTTAAAGCTTCCAATAAGCACTTTCCCACGTGTAATGTTTCTTTTAACTTTTTAAAATGAAAAATAAAATACATCCAGTCAGGCTACATTGCATTTTGAACCAAAAGCTTTTTAAGTCGTAACCAAGACAAATTTAATTTTTAAAGTAAAACTACATCTCTACTAACACTATTTTTAAAATTTTCTATCTGTGGATTTTCTTTTTAAATCCTACTTTAAGTAATCGCGAGGAAAAGCCGGATAAATTGAAACAATAAAATTCTTCTTTAAATTTAGTGCTTTCAGTATAATGATTTCCTTTGTTTTAGTTTTTAAATTAATCTTCTCTGGAAAACTGTTATTCACGTAAGTATCGAATGTATAAAAAATTACATTGGCGTCAGATTTAAGGGCTGTCTTTTAGCTCTAATAAATGGTGTTTACATAGTTTTAACAAGGGATTAACGCTTGGTAGGCGCCACGAGCTGATTGTATTACCATAATATAATATCACATTTCATGTAAATTTCAAAAAATATACAAGGATTTTTAATATTTTCGGAAATAATATTTAATAAGTACCTAGTTCTTTTTTCAAATGTTGGATTGAGTAGTCCGTTTCTTTGAAATATTGCATATTAACAAAAACAATATGAATAATTTACTTTGTTATATAATCACTTTATTTTGAGAAATTTGTGAATGCAGTTTCGTCGTACTACTACCGTGCGAGCAAAAATTATTTATTTTAATAAGTACCTACTTACCTTTAACAAATTGACCAATAATAACAACTGTCTTTTTTATTTAATATGATTTATTTGTTGAAATAAAACGAACGTAATATTAGGGAAAATAAAAAATATTTTTTTCTTTCTAGAGTAAAGGAATTATGAAAATGTTTAGGGAATTGGATTGTTTAATTATTTTGGAGTAATTCAATTACTTTTATTCTAAGTAATTAAATTATTTGGGAGTAATTAAATTACTTTTTAAAATAATTGAATTACTTTTAAGTAATTCAATTACCTCAGATTTCTTAAAACCAATTACCAATTACAACTACTTCATCACAGTAATTGGAAAATCAATTACAATTACTATTTTCAAAAAGTAATTCATTTACCGTAATTCAATTACTAAAAAGTAATCGAACACGATTTTTCAATTATTTTAATTCAATTACCGACAGCTCTGGTCCCACTTTTAGACTGCACAGTGTATTTTTATGTGTCTAAAAATAATTTTTTTGAAATAAATTTGACTCATTACATTAATTGGTATCGATTATCGTTTAGCCGCCCTTGTAAAATTACCTAAAGTTAAGCAAATTGAAAATATGTCCTTTCGGAGCTAAAAAGGTGATGAAAGTGGCTTTTAGATTAAATTGCTCGCCGAAAGTAATTTTTTACTCATTTCATTTTATGACATCCGGGTAAATTCGACTAAGTTACACAAAAACGAAACAAGTAAAACTTTCTCAAAAGCTGTTATGTAAATGTGAAAAAGTTTTACCTATGTAAAATTGGTATTTATGGTTAGATTTATTCATGGACGAAGCCTGAGGGGGTAAAGGAGAGAGCTCGTGCGCCCTGTCCTAGCAATTTTATCTAAGTAGAAAAATTCAAAAGAAAACTGAACCAACACGTTCAGAAAAAGAAAACCGTACGATATATCGTCAACGAAAATTTGATTATAAATTGAGGTGATAAAAGCGAAAAGTTAAAATTTTTCTTCATTTAAATTTTATTTGTGGACCAACAGACACACATAAAGTTTATTTTTCGCTCATTTTAAAATTATAGTGCAGAAAGCAGTCGCACTGGATAGAAAACAAATATTCAACTGTTATACAGTATGTTTGCTTAAAATTAAAGCATTTTTATAAATATTTTCAAATTTTCTGTTTTTAATATCCATGTTTTTATTTCGACTTAAAATTTTTTTAATGAAATCAATTTTTAAATTTTTGTTGGTAAATCGTATAAATAAAAACATAAATATTTGTGATTTTTTTTTCCTATGGATTTATTTATTTTAGGTTTTATGGTTATTTAATTTTTATGACGTGTATTATGATTATGGTTTTTAAATTGTATAAGGTTTTTATTTTTAAATATATGTATTAAGATGTTATAAATGTAATGTCGTCTTATATTCAACTTTTTTGTTTCTTGTAATATTTCTAATTATTTAACTAAAGTTCTATTTATCCCTCCCTAACCTAAGTTCCGTAATTTAAATGAGTTTTAACTAACACGTAATATATGTCTTACATTTAAAAATTTTTTAATGTTTTTAAAAATCGGTAGTAAACTTCTTAAATTTTTAATTAAGAGTGAAAATTCCAATTTAATTTACTATCAAAAATAATTCCTAAATATTTGATTTTATTAAATTTAAAAATTTGAATGTCTTCATTTATTTGAATACTATTTATATTTTGTGGTAGGTTATTTAGGTTTAAAGTAAAAGCAATATAATTTGTTTTATTAAAATAATTGTTATAAATATAATAATCCAGATCAACCATGTATTCTTGATTAAACCACGCAAAGTGCATTCGCATATGAAAATCTATTTTGATGCAGGAGTCTGTAATCAAACGTTATACACTCATTTTTCGAACACCCAGTATATTTCGAAATTCAATAATAAATTACATGACAAACAATGCCGTATATGTAATTGTAATATTTTTTAATTGGAACGTGACAAAAATGATGTTTTCCTATATCGTTATAATTTTTCCCCTCGTGTATAAAACTAGAGTTTAGAAACAGAGCTTCACCACAGAGAAAATTGGAGATCTACTTAACTTATTCATGATTATAATTAATTAAAGAGAACATTTTTCATTGTCGGAATTCCATTTATTTTTGTGTTAAAAATGCATGTAGAAATAAAAACGCTCGTTTAAAATTTAGATAGACTTTTCCATTTAATTTAACATACCACAAAGAACAAATTGCTTTAGCGGAACTGCACATTTGTCTTCTTTTAAAATTTTAAGTGAATTTGGCAAGGATATTTTTTGCAAAATAAAATCATCTTAATAGCGTTGTTGAAAGAGTAAATGTACAGGGTGGCCAACTAAGAATGCGAGGTACTGCATCTGGGAAACTATCCATGGTAGAGGCTTGCGGCAAAAAAAATTATTATTAAAACGGCCAAGAGAAAATCCTGGAAAATATTTTTAAGTTTCTAAATCCACCGCTAGAGGGCGTAAATCCAAAATTTTCCATTTTTTGAAGGGTACACCCTGTACATTTTTAAATTTTCAAATTCCACATAAAATTATAATTATTTTTTATTAAATGCATTACACTGGCCGACAAAAAATTATTTTTTTGTTGTAACACAAAGCTAAATAGCATCTTGTGGTAGAATGGACCTATTCAAATACGAAAATGAGAAAATAAAAGTTGTAACACGTAACGTTTTCTTGTTACATTTATAGTACCATATTTAATGTTACAATATTTAATATCTATTGAAAAAATTATTTAAGAATTTTCTAACTGTATACCGGGTGTCCGCGAAAGGTGGTTCGCCCCTATAACTTTTTTGGCTTTGAAGATATTGGAATGAAATTTGGAGAATGTGTATACGACATAAAATTACATTTTTTGACGGGTAACTCAATTCTATGGCACTTCCGGTTTAACCGGAAGTGACATAAACTTTCGATTTTTAAATGGGACGCCTGGTATATTTTTACTTATTTTATCTCCACATGACATTCTAAACACAATCATGTGTCACTTGTCACTTTGTGTCACCAAAAAAAAATTTTTTTTTTCATTTTTTTTTTAAATCTAGAGGGCTATGAATTCGTTTAAATTACTAATTTTGTCTTATAATCTTGAGTAAAATACCAATTTACTCTTTTTTGTCAAAAACCAATCTGCTGTGTAAAATTTAATTTTTAAATTTGTATAAGTCATTTTTTTCAAATGGCAACATAGTGGTTCACCCGGTTAACAAAAGAGAGCATTTTCCTACGATTAATTTGATACCAAACACTTATGGGTTTTAAACAAACTTTCGTTTAAAATACTGGTAAAATATAACGCTAACATTTTTCTAAAATGAACGGTCTTCAGAGAATGAAATATTATTTAAATGAATCGAGTAGGCCTGTGAAATAAAAACATGAAGCTGTCATGAAAAAAAATTACGGCCTGTCAATATCTTATTGCATATCGCTTCGGCAACAGTACGTTATTGTTTAAAAACATGGAGAATAATAATATTTATACAAGTAGTGAAAAAGTTGATATGTTATTAGTTTTCGGAGAGTGTAGGCAAATCTCAACTAATGCTGCACGTCTTTACGCACAGAGATATCCAGATCGGCATCACCCAACCCGGCACTATTTCCCAAAAGTGGTTCAGCAAATGCGAAATGGACCTAATAATAATGAAAACATTAAATTTGTTGTGAGCGAAGAAAAAGAAATAGACGTTCTGGCATACGTACAAGTACATATCAACGCGTCCGTCAGAGAGATCGCGCTAGAATGTGATATTTCTAAGTCTTCTGCAGGTAAAATTTTAAATAAACATGGATATCACACATATAAATACCAACTACACCAGCACCTGTACGGAAACGACAATGAAAGGAGACTTAGCTATTGTAATTGGTTTTTAGAAAAATATTTAGAGGATAACACATTTCCCAATAAAATTCTTTATACTGACGAAAGCCGTTTCACTAATTTGGGACATTTTAACAGAAATAACAAGCGATATTGGTCTCAAGAAAATTTACACTTGATGCAGGAAGGAAATTTTCAAGAACGGTTTGGTTTCAATTGTTGGGTTGGGATTTTAGGGGACAGAATATTAGGTCCTATAATTTTTGACGGTTCGCTAACAGGGGCAAGATATCTAGATTTTCTTACGCAAGAAATTGAGCAGTTCTTGGATGAGATACCGTTAATAAATCGAGAAGGACTATTTTATCAACAAGATGGTGCCCCCCCACACAACTTGAGGGCAGTAACGGAATATTTAAATGAATTATACAACGAAAATTGGATTGGAAACAGGGGCCCAGTTAGTTGGCCGGCAAGGTAAAACGGAATTGTTCTTAATTTATACCTTTATTTCATTTTAAAACTTTTTAGGTCGCCCGACCTTACGCCACTAGATTTTTTTTTATGGGGTACTATTAAAAATGAGATATATGATGTACCCCCTGCCACACGAAATGAATTAGAAAACAAAGTAAGGGCAGTTATTCATCGAATTTCACCACGACATTTAAGAAACGTTGTAAGAGCAACAAAAGAGAAAGTACGACTTTGTCAGCAACAAGATGGAGGTCATTTTGAACATCTTCAAAATTAAAGTTAAAAATAAATAGATATTATGTAGATAGTTATAATTGTTTGGTTATTTAATTAGTAGGTATAATGCATACTATAATTTTTAATAAATTTAAAAAAAAAAATTAAAATGAAAAAAAAAATTTTTTTTTGGTGACACAAAGTGACAAGTGACACATGATTGTGTTTAGAATGTCATGTGGAGATAAAATAAGTAAAAATATACCAGGCGTCCCATTTAAAAATCGAAAGTTTATGTCACTTCCGGTTAAACCGGAAGTGCCATAGAATTGAGTTACCCGTCAAAAAATGTAATTTTATGTCGTATACACATTCTCCAAATTTCATTCCAATATCTTCAAAGCCAAAAAAGTTATAGGGGCGAACCACCTTTCGCGGACACCCGGTATATCGACTATATTTAAATTTTTACACCTACTAAACATACCTTACATCTAAGAAAAACACAAACATTACAAATATTTACTGAACACAATAATTAAATTTTATTTTTTCCTTTTATGAGGGGTCATATCTTCTTTTTTCAAAAACCAACAGTAATCACCCATCATGGCTGGATCCCATCGTCCTTGATAGCGAATTTCCATTGTCCTGATATTCTGGTGGAACCTTTCACCCTGCTCGTGACAGCTCCTAAATTTTCAGGAAAAAATGACAGATGGGAATGGAGGAAGTGAATTTTTAATGACATTCGGGCACCAAGCGATTTGTAGGATTCTAAAAGTTCATCAACTAACTGTTGATAGTTTGCATCCATATTGTTGCCCAAAAGTTCTCTTACTATACTAACAAATGAGTTCGATGCTCTGAGTTCCTGCCTGGTAAGCTTCTCGTAAAGTTGACATCGTCCAGCAATTTTCTGATTTGTGGCCCAATAAAAATGCCTTCCTTTAATTTGGCATCATTTAACTGGGAAAAGACTTGTCTTAGGTATTTGAATCCATCACTGTCTTTATTCGTAGCTTTCACAAAGTTTTTCATCAGCCCAAGGTTAATGTGAAGAGGAGGCAGAAGGACTTTTTTGGGGTCTACAAGAGGTGCAAACTTAACATTTTGAGATCCCGGCTGAAATTAACTTCTTTGTGGCCAATCTTTTATTACATAATGCTGATCTACTGCACGACTGTACCACAAACAAAGAAAACAGCAATATTTTGTAAATCCTCCCTGAAGTCCTACTAAAATTCCTACAGTTCAGGTAATTTTTCTGTTATAAAATGCATTCATTTTAACCGTCCCCTAATTAAACTGACTACCCGCTAATGTAAAATGGTCTTATTAAGCTATTGAAAAATGGTATGTATTGGGGCTTTCCAAACATTTTTTCTATTATTAGAAGGGTATTTCCATTTTAAAAATAAAGAGCTGACGTGTGTTAGAAAAATCTTGTCGACCAGTGATTAGTCTATATTTCATAGATTCCGAGATATTGACTCTAATGACTTCTAACAGTACGTCTTAGAGCAAAACGGCTTACATATCCCTATCTTCAATTTTTATTATCTTCCGAAAAAATCAACTTCCGGTTAAACCGGATGTAACTCGAAAGCAGGAAATATAGATGTTCAGGTTTAACTGGAAATTGATTTTTTTGGAAAGATAATAAAAATTGAAGATAGGGACATGTAAGCCGTTTTGCTCTAAGACGTACTGTTAGAAAGTTAGGAGCTGTCAAAGTCCAAAAATGTCACTTTTCGAGAGTCAATAGCTCGGAAACTATGAAGTATAGACTAATAATGCATTTATTAAAAAATAATTATAATTTTATGTGTATGTGTATTTTGGGTGTACCCTTTAAAAAATGGAAAATTTTCGATTCACGCCCTCTAGCGGTGGATTTAGAAACTTAAAAATATTTTCCAGGTTTTTCTCTTGGCCGTTTTAGTAATATTTTTTTTTGCCGCAAGCCTCTACGATGGATATTTTTCCAGATAGATAGATAGATAGATATGTAATCGGGTGGCGTTCTTCACCTCATCCACTGCGACCTTTTCAGATCTATTGTGGTTCCCTTTTTACGCTTAGAGGACTTGCTCTAGCTTTATCCTCTTGATTGTTCCTAGGATCCTTGTTAGCGGGTGCTTTACGTAGCTTTCCGCCTCGGGATATTCTAGTCCTGTTTGTGTGAATCTTGTCCTTACTAGTCCTTCACATTCACACAGGATATGCATGGGGGTTTCCTCTTTCTCCTGGCAGAACCGGCAAAGAGCGTCTTCTGCCAGACCCATGTTTGTCATATGTTTTCTAAGCTTACAGTGTCCGGTTAGCATGCCCACCAATGTTCTTACGGACTTCCTGTCCCTGCTTAGTAGGTCTTCTGTAAGCTTTGGCGATGGTTCTTTTATGAACTGTTTCGCCTGTCTCTGTCCTGGTGATTCTTTCCATGCCCTTATGAATTCCTCTGTAATCCATTGTTTATTGGCTTGCTTAACTGTTGCTTTAGCTATGCCACAGGACGGTTCTGGGCCAATGAATGCCATAGCCGATCCTCGTCTAGCAAGTTCGTCGGCTTTTTCGTTACCCGGGTGTCCGCTATGTCCTGGAACCCAGATCAGGGTTACCTTTCTTTGCTTGCTCAGATCATTCAGAGCCTGTGCGCAGTCCCATACTAGCCTGGAGTTTACCTGCATGGAATCTAGCGCTTTTAGCGTCGCTTGGCTATCGGAGAAAATGGCAATGGAGCGCGCTGCCTCGTTTTGCCTGTGAATTTCTCCGGCACAGTGGTGTATCGCTGTGACTTCCGCTTGGAAAACGGTGGTTTCTTTTGTAAGGCTAATTGGGATCATCGTTTTGGATTTTAGTCCGTAGATTCCGGCTCCCACGCCCTCTTCGGTCTTTGAGCCGTCTGTATACCAAACTGATTCTGCACCTATTGGTGGACCGTTCTTCCAGTCTTCTCTGTCCGGTATCACCACTTTATAACTTTTCTCAAAGTTGTATTTAGTGGGCATGGCATCGCTTGGCATCCCCATTATCGGGTTCGCCTTTAGCTCTCTTAGTATCCTTTGATATTCCGCTCCATGCGATCGGCCTATGGGCGACAGTTCTTGCCTTAGTCTATGGTTAACCGACCTGGCTTCTCCTTGAACGAATATGTGTAGCGGTGGTAGATTAAGTAGGACCTCCATCGCTGCGGTCGGAGTGGTTCTCATGGCCCCTGTGACACTGAGGCATGCTTGTCTTTGTATGCCACTTAACAGCCTAATAGCTCCGACTTGTTGGGTCTTCGGCCACCACGCCACTGCCCCATAGGTTACCATGGGTCTGATCACCCTTGTATTTTCCCAGATACAGTACCTCGCATTCTTAGTTGGCCACCCTGTACAAATTAAAATGAAATTGATTTTGTGATTATTAAAAGGCCGTGATAAATAATTATGTGTACGGTAGACAATAAGCCAATTATTTATTATTATTTAATTTAATTTAATACAGAGTAGAGAACCGTCAAGCAGGGTTCCATGGATGGCGATTTTAAATCTGAACATTTATAAGCAAAGGGCGGAATATATGCAAACATACATATGCATATACAGTATGTCTTTGTAAGTTGGAACCATATGGAAAACTTTTTTATTATCAATTTTACGAAAAAAAGTTATTCTTAATAAAAAGTTCTGCATGGTCTGAAACCTAAAATGCAACCATCAGATTAAATTATTTTAAGCGTATACGAGGTTTGTAAAAAAATATGAATTTTGCCCAAGAGCAAAGTACCTTTATTTTTGACAATATTGAAAATTGTTATTAAAAAACGTTGATTAAAACTAAAAACCACGTTCAAATATGTAATTACACCCATTTACGATGAAAAAATAGGTTTTGTTATTTTTTAATAATTTTTCTGCATTATTAATTAATTATAAATGAACATTTATCTCTTGTAATTATTGAAAACATGATAACCTTTTCGTTTCTTAATTTTATCTAACAATGTTGCAATTTAAACAAGTCCGTAATAAATACATATGCATTTATATTGCAAATAAGAAAATATACATCCTAGATTACATGTAACTACTGTACAGTTTTTTTTCGTCGTAAATGGGTTAAATTACATATTTGAACGTGGTTTTTAGTTTTGATCAACTTTTTTTAATAACAATTTTCGATATTGTCAAAAATTAAGGGCAAAATTCATATTTTCTGATAAACCTCGTATACGTCTAAAAGAATTTAATATCTAATAGTCGCATTTTAGGTTTAGGACCATGCAGAACTTTTTATGAAGAATAACTTTTTATCGTAAAATGAAAAATAAAAAAGTTTTCCATATGGTTCCTTACGGAGACATACTGTATATGCATTTTTTGCGTGTTTTGTCAATTTTATAATAAACTGCATATTTTTTATAAATTATTATTTTAAGAGCATATTTTTATGTTTTCGGCTTTTTAAAAAAATTTAAAACGTTAAAAGTTGCGTAATTTTAAAGATTTAAGCACATATAGGGACAGACGGGCGACAGTTACTTTGTTTTATACTATGGTAAGATGTGTGATCACTAAAGGGCGCTTATATTGTGCATTTTTTGCATATTTTGTCACTTTTATAATAAAATTAATATTTTGAATAAATTATTTTAAGAGCATATGTTTATGTTTTCGGCTTTATCAAACAATTTAAAACGTCAAAGGTTTAATGTCCAGTTCGGTACTTATTTCAAGGAATTTCCAATTTGAAGATTATAATAATTATATTTACATTTTGGTTATATCGCACCCTTGCTTTAAAAGTGACACATCTAAAAATTCAGTGTTTTTGAGTTAATGCCATGAATGAGGCTAGTAAACAACCCTACATCAATCATCAAAATTGTTTTAACTTAGCTTACAAGAGTCTCGGCTAGATGGCGCTTGTGTCACTTTTGAAGTTTCTAAACTGAACATAATGTATCTAACAAAGGTGACACAATCATTAGTTGTGCAGGTTGTGCTCTGAACTTGATGAAGACATGCTGCTTCTCGAAAATTAAAAGCGCATCATTTTGAGTTGTTGAATTTTTATAGATTAAAACTGTTACTTTTTAATAAAAATACAATAATAAAAATACATTAAAAGTGGCACAACTCAAAATAATTCAGAATAATTCATAATAAAAATCATGAAAACCGTCACAACTGAAAACTGGCGGTTTTTAAGGATTAATAAATGAATTAAACATAAAATTCAAGTAATTTGTCCTTTTTTGCATTGTTATGCATCTGTATTTTTTGGATCGACTTAAAAGTTTGAAACTATTCGAATACTAGTTTTTTGCGATTTCTGAAAATCTATCTTTTTTAGGTTGTGTCACTTTTGAAGCAAAGGTGCGATATACACAAGGTATTTATTGGGGGTTTCCGGGGTTTGCATGTATATTGTTAAGGGTTGTTTATTGTCACTTAATAATGCGTTATTATTACCGGCTTAACAAACTGTATTTATATCGATTTGTAATACCTACCTACTTCTGGTAAATAAACATTTAGTAAATAAATTAATTGCAAATGTAAAAAAGTGTTTCTAAAAGCACCTCTAAGAGTGCAGTTGTGTAATTACCCGGGCTAGAACTAATTTTGGATTTAAATGACGATTCGCAGTGTGTTGTGCAAAGTAAAGAGTTGTTAAAAAGTGTAAGTGTAGCTAAAGATCTGGTTTTTATTAAGGTTAATTTCAGTTTTAAACCGGACATAATATCCTCGCTAAAGAGTAGAAATTTACAATTAGTATCGTTGAAACTTTTTCCGCTAAATGTAACAATATTCTCGGTAAAGTAGGAGGTCAAGTAAGGAACAAATTGGATGTAACTGTAAAAAAGAATGAATGATTTAAATACTTAACTGCAGTAAAAAGCATTTATGACGGTAAACCATTCAACGAAGGTGTATCTTGGCCTTATATTTTGCTACCTAAGTAGCAGTATTGTCCGATTACATCAGTAGATGTTGAAAGAAGTTTCTCTTTGTATAAACATATATTTACTAATAGAAGACAATCCTTTTTGGTTGAAAATATTGAAAAATATTTAGTAATAAATGCCTTTTATACAATTTTAAGTAAAAAATTGTTTATTTTTATTTTTCTTTGTTTTTTTTTGCATTTGAAAAAAATAAACATATTTTTTAGAACCCAATGTGTTTCTTTAGCGAAACTCGTCTTAGAATGGTTCTGATGAAATTAAAGTAAACATTTTTTTTTGTATTTATTATTACGAATTTAATTCCTTAACTGCCCCAGATATTCCACAATTTTTTTCTTAAGTCGGCCTTAAAAGTGAGAGTTATATAAAAACACAGCATTATTTTAACAAAACCAACAAATTACAAGAAAAATAAAATTGTTGAATTGTTGTCCTAGATTTTCTCGTCGACTCTTTGATGGAAAAATATAAAAGAAAATTAGATTAGGGTTTCTTCCTACAATTTATTTGCTGAAACTAGCGATACTTGTTAGGTATTTTCCTTTATAACAGAAAGATTAACATGCTAACAAATATAAGTATTGGTAGTTTCTACTGATTCTCTACCCCTTTGAGTTTAGCAACGAAAGAATTTCGATTACAATCCAGCGATCAGCTTTCGCTACTTTAAAATGTCAGATTGCAAAAAAAAAATAAATACTTAAGGCACACCAAATAAACTTAAAATGTAAAACAGTAAACAAGAAACATATTTTAATAAATATTAACATATTATTGTCTTATTTTATTATATTATAATAATATGTCAAATTACCTGATCTTACCCCTATACATTTATTTTTAAGGGGTTACGTTAAATCACTACTTTACAAAACCCAACGGTTGTCTCTGGAAGAATTGCATCAAAGGATGATTGATGCTTATCGACGTATTTCAAGACTAATTTTTTGGAAAGTTAGGTAGAACTTTGAAAATCGAGTTTATTTCTGTTTAGAACAAAACTGAAATTTCTTTGAGCACTTTTTAAGAAATTTTAAAAAAGTATTTACGTTATTGTAAAAAAATAGAGTGTTTTAGCACTACAATATTATTTGAATTTAGGCTTGGGATCTTTTTTTATCATTTCCGTTTATTTTTTAATTATTCCTGCCAAATTTTGCAAAAGCCGGTTTTAAAACCTTTACTTAAAATGTTGCTATTATTTCGCACTTGAACCTAATTAATTTTGATATCGCTGAACAGCATTTCCATTTTAACGTGGATGAGGGTAGTGCTTCAGTGAGGGTTCTCCGCAAAAAAACCCCATATACAGGGTGTTTCATTAAGGGGGGCCACTGGTCATATCTCGGAAACTGCTAAGCTTTGAAACTTAGGGAAAAAATTTATAATTAAAGTGGTCAGGAGAAAATTCTGGAAATTCTAAGTTTCTCCGAAAATTCCTATATTATGGTATGCCTCTGGTTACATCATTAGAAAGACCAGACAATTCTGCATCATTTTTGTATAAGCCTTTTGCAAGAAAGTTATTTTTAACATTTATAAAGGATTTCGATTGTTTCGTTAAAAAGTTTTCCATGATTATTTTAATGATGTTGTTATTGCCCGTTGGCCTTTAAGCACGCTCCAAATTTTGTCTTTTATAATACATTTTACTAATCTTACCTACATACCTATGGAACTATAAAAACAATAATTTTTTTGATCAATGTTTTGGCAATAACTCTGAAACCATCAAAGATATCGAACTGCGGTCTTCACATTTTTTCTTGCAAATTTAATCTACTTTCCGATTATGATAGTTATACCGTATGATTTAAATTTTCGGGATAAAATCGAAAAGACTACTATTATTACAAATTGCGCCCTCTAGCAATTTTATTGGAAACCAGCGTGTACCGTTGGATATGACAATTAAAAGTATATACCTTTCTCTTTCAAACAAGCTTAAATTTAGTAAAATTGGATAAGGCATTTAGAAGTTACAGCGACTTTAATGATTACACATTCAATAGCTTCCCCCGCTCCTATCGCTGTCGGTACGCTAATAAGCCTTAAACCAAAATGATGCAGAATTGTCCACTCTTTCTAATGATGTGCGAGGTATACCATAATATAGGAATTTTCGAAGAAATTTTGAATTTTTAAAATTAATTTTCAATTGTGCCCTTGTGGCGAAATGCGGAACTTAAAAATAATTTCCAGAATTTTCTCATAACCACTTTAATCATAAAAAATGTTTCCCTAAGTTTCAATGCTTAATAGTTTCCGAGATATTGCCCGTTGCCACCCTTAATGAAACAACCTGTATATTCCCCCCCATTTTTGTTGAAATGGTATTTTTTTTTGATATCTGTGTAGAAAATATATTGGCAATGTAAGTTTTCAAAAATTTACCTTGTATATTATAGATATTATGTGCCACATAATATCCCTATTAAGATGATTTTGTAATTATTTAAGCTATAGTGCTTCGCGAAAGCTCAATACCGTTTTTGAAGTACACCATCTCGGTTCAAGGGCTTTTAGAGCAGCTTGACTGTCAAATAATATCTTAATAACCGTCCTATATACGAAATGTCGAATTATCAGCAGTCTTGCAAGCATTTAAATCGAATAAACCTCAGCCTGGAATATGGTCGCGATGGATCCCAGACTGATCGATAGTTGAATTTTTGGATTTTCTCCAAATATTCCGGCTCCAATACGTTCTTTAGTCTTGGAGTCGTCTGTGAATGATCCCAACTCCGGACTAAGTAGATCCTTACTATTATTGTCCCATTCTTCCCTACTTGGACGGACGATAGTGTAGATCAATTAGTTGTTGTGTATTTTTGTCATGATATCATGAGGGCATTTTCAGAATGCTGGTGGTCTAAGTGTTTTCTACCATTCTGGTACCCTCTAGGATACATGACTGCAGCGTGTTAATAGCTGCTTGGTACCATCTGTAGGTGGCCCATTAGGCTTCCTTCTCCAAGTGTATGTGAAGAGAGATTAGTCTCAATAGTACCTGCATGGCTTTGGTGTGTTGTGAATGGCTCCAGTGATCGCAAGGCATGTCTGTCGTTGCGCACTACAGAGACGTACGTTACCATCGGTCTTATGGCCATTACGTACAGCTATCGTTTTGGTGCCATGCCCCAGGATTTGCGGGAAATTCTGCGACATGTTCATAGAGATAGATTGGCCTTGCGGATAATGTTTTCTATAATATGAGAATTCCAACTGAGCGTTTTGTCTAGATACTTTGTCCCGTTGATAAACGGTAAGTTAAATAACATTATTTGCTATTATAGGGTTTAGTCGATATAAAATATACAGTAATTTTTTAACAAAACATAGATGATGGATGATAATATTGTCATACATATTGTAAAATAAATACCTATGGTGTTTTTATCATCCGATATATCAAATGTGTCACAAATGTGTGTTAACAATAATGGTATATGTGAAATAAAATATGGTGCTATATTTGCTATAAAGCAGGTATCTAAAATTAGACACCATTAATTTAATAAACGATTTTTATATAATACAAAATGATAAAAAAACGCATGCCAGAGGTCTCTTGTTATACCTATCTGAAGGTAACTTAAATCCATCTTTTTTTAAGGAACTTCTAGTCGTTTTTATGAACCACCCGTGATAATTTTTCTTTAAACCAAAGAAAAGGTATAATTTATAATATAAGGGAAAAAAATGAATGCTAGTAATTTTTCGAGAAAATTCACAGAACTAAAAAGTTCTCAACTTTTCCAACTGCAGAAATTAGTATGGAAGCTCGTTTATTTACCTTCGAAAACCCTCTGGTTGATTTTATTCATTCGAGTTAAAAAGAAAAGGCTAGCTAAAGATTTTTAACAATGTGTGACATCTAGTTTGTTATCCATTCGTATTTTTCATTAAAGTCCTTATGGAGTAAATTTATTTTCTGATTTTTTGACTAATTTTGAAACCGATGGATGCAATGTTTGGGTTCCTTTAACAAGCGAGGCCAGGGCCGGATTAACCCCTAGGCAAAATTGGCCATAGACTAAGGCGCCCCGAACCAAATAGTCGCCGCGGCTTTTTAACGAATTTCAGTGTACCTATAATAATAATTATTTTATACATTTAAACTATGGCATATTTGCTAATTATCATACCTATAAAGTATAAAGAACATTCCACATTCCAAGAATATTCTATATTAAAGTATTAAGTATTTAGACTATTTAGTTATCAGATCTCGTGAAATCAACTTTCTCGAATCAAAAATGTCGAAAATAACATTTCTAGTATCTTAGTAATCTTAAAAATATGTCGTTATTTTTAAAATTACCTTTAATAAAAGTTTTTGGGCAATGGGCCACAAAAACTGTTCCTTTATTACCTTTATATTTTTTGCTCAGAATTTACATCATTATAGTATTATCATTTGACTCTTAGCGCTAAATTTGTGTTTTTATGTTTTTTTTTTTGTATCTTAATTAGCTGGATTAGTCGATCAGTTTTTTTGAACTTTGGAAACTACCAAACTCTTATTAAGTTATGATATTTTAAAGTTAATTGTTTTATTCATTTCACATTTTGTAAACATTAATCATTAATGTTAAGTTGTTTGTTTATACTTCTATTTTTTGTTTTATAATTTTCCCGGAGTACTTACATGTATTATACGTTTATTACAATTAAATTAATCTGTGAGTTTTAACAAAACGTGCAAATTTCCTCTTGCAAAACATATTTTTACGAGATTACGTTTAGGCACAAATTTGATCATCCGTATCATGACTCGCTCAATTTTTTAAAATGTATTTAGAAATTGAAAAAAATAGGCCCCAAAATTTGTCTGGCCTAAGGCGTCAAACGACCTTAATTCGGCCCTAGGCGAGGGGCAAGTGAACAATACTTAAAAGCGATAGTAGAACCTTTATAATTTATACGATGCGTTGTTCCTGCTGGGCTTAGGAGAGGACGAAGGACTGCAACCCAATGGTCTAACACTTTAAAGATTCGTCAGCATTAAAAGTATACCAGGAAACAAATTGTCCATGTTCACGATAAAGTAAGTACAGTGGATATTATAAAGTATTGCGTTCCGCAGGGAAAGCTTTTAGGAATTCTACTATTCACTCTAATATATTTAAACAATTTGTTATTCCTCCCCATTAATTTCGACAAGAAGGCAATGATTAACAAAGTAATAATTGCAACTGACAGTTACACACAACTGTATGCCAAAAATTAATAAAACTGATTGATATTTGGAGGATTTTGCGAAAAACCTTAAATAAGTTTTTTTGAAGGCGTTTCGAAATAGACATATTTCGATATTGATTAGAATTTCGAAATGACACTCTTTTAGCAACTAGTGTCTAAATGTGACAGTTTTAGGCACTAGTGCCTAAAAGTAAAAATGAAACATTAAAATCAATGAAAATATCTATTTATTATATATGTTAAATGTACAATTATGTAAACTGTTGAACTAAACTCTAGAGGCATCTAGCTTCTCTTCTTTAAGAGCAATGTAATTATTAGTAGTCGGAATGGATAATCTGCTAGTACTGACAATGCTAACTTCTGCTTCTGAGTGAACTTCTTTTATTTTTGTATTTTGCGTATCTTTCTGCCCTATGATTCTTTTTGCTATTTCGTTTTTCTGTTCAATGGAATTTTCTATATAACTCTCGGCAACTGAGCTTGATCGCCAACCTCCATGACGGTTTAAAAGTGTCATGTCCGCTCCAGAATCTGCCAACATTGTTGCAGAGCTGCGCCGGAAGCAATGGCCAGTGTATTAATTGGTGTTGGGGAGTCCAAGGAATTCTGCTATTTTTTTTGGCATACCTCCAATTGTATTAATTCCAACTGGTAGGGTACAGCATTTACCACTTCGATATGTCAAGAAAAATCGCTGATATGTCGTAATCAGTGAACGAAGTTTTGCGTACTTACGAAATAGATCTAAAAAATTGATGCCATCTATTGATCCCTCAGTAATCGTAAACATTCTTGGAACATGAGTTTTTGTGTTCGGAATTTTGAGACTGATAAACGACTGAATCTTTGATGGCATCTAATTTCAAAAATATGATTTCTTCCCTCCTACATGCTCCAAATACTCTAACGATTAAAACAACTTTGGCTAACAGGAATTCTTTATCATCAGCTTGTTTTATAAAGCGTTCTATTTCCAGCTTTGTAAATATTTTTGATTTCTTTGGCTGATATCCGGTAGCTTTCCTTTTTAAAAATTCAATAAGGTTTGTAAATTTGCAAATATCTATGTTTTTGTTCAGATAGATCATGGTGCGGAGCATCGAATATTTGCTCCACAAAGTTGACGGCCTTAAGGTGGTGGATAGCTTGAGGAAATAGGCTAGTAAAACCTTTTCTGTAAAGTTCTCAATATATTTTTTTTTTGGCCCAGGTTGCAAAGTTGTCGTAGGTTTTTTCGTATAAATGTTTCGATTTTTCTGGTACTAACGTGGATAGCGCAGCTTCAGCAGCTTATTCAATATCCAAAGACTCAATATCACTCATTTGAAGTAATTTTTTCGAAAACCTTTGCGGGAAAAAAGGCTAAACGCGACGTTCAAACTTGACAACACACTTGACATTAAATAATGCATAAACAATGCCTTAGAAACAGATTGCCTGCCTACTTTTCAAAATGTTTTTAAAATACTAATAAAAGCTTAAATTATCAAATTCTCCGCTTTCGCAAAAAATCTTGTATATAATTCGTTACGAATAAACGATGTCTTTTAGCTACTAGACGTGTTGTCCAACTCGGCTTTGCCTCGTTGGACAATTTTCACGTCGCGTGCCTAAAAGACACTCATTTCGCAACTTATTGTATAAATAGCTATTTAAACTATTCTAGTTATGTATCATAGACAAGCGAGTTGCGCGCTCTCAAGGATAGATAGGCAACTTAACATACTAAATTGGTTCCCTGATAGCGCCACATGCGACCGGGGGAGAAACTAAATATAGTAGTGGTGGGGGTAGGCGCCAAGCATAAAAATTTTAATTTTATTATTACTTTGAATTTAAATTTTCGCGCTTCTAACTTAACGGAAAAGTTTGAAGCGCGAAACATCTGATTCAAGTTAAAATAATTTGGGAGAACGAAAGGAAATTATAACAATGATATGGCGACAAGATTTATTATTATTAGATATTTACATAAATATGGTTTACATAAAAAAACAGCTTACATTATTATATTATTATTTTCTGTAGATTTTTCTAACAATTCCCTGTTATTTTTAAAGTTTTTATTTAATAAACTAGTTATTGTACCTTGTAGTTCATTAAGTTGTGAAGTAAAGTTTCTTTCTATATCTTTAATAGCTTTCGCTGTACTTTCCAATCGTTGGGCGACATTAATGAAGTCTTCAGGAGGTTCCACGCTTTTGTTAATTGCCTTGGTTTTTCTTCCCGACTTCTTTGGTCGCGACATATTAAATATATACCTATTTACGATTCTTAAACTACCGACTGCGCCATGTTAAGTTTATAAATTATATATGAATAATTATTTAATAATAACTTTATTTTTTATATATTTGACAAATAAATCATAAAATGACAATGACAATCTTTCACCAGTCCAGGTAAGACTTCAGGATCTGTCACAACAAGCCATATTTTTATCTTTCTCGCACATATTATGCAGGTACAGAGAGAGAGAGAGGTACATAATGTTGGCCATGCTAATTCTAAATGAATATTCTGTTCCTACCAACGTTAGGAGATGAACAACCTTATAAAACAAAATTCCTACAATAGCGCCACTAGCGACCGGCGGATAAATTAAACGAACAGGGGACACCATTTAAGTTATCCTAGCCTGTTATGTATGAAGACACCCTCTATATGTAGACAAATAGACAAAAATATATATTATACAGGGAGCTACATTTAAAAAAAGCAAATGTGAGAGAACTTAGAGAACCATTACCCATATTAGCAGGATTTAACAGGTTAACTAACCCGCATGTAGTTATGTTTTATGTTTTAAATGTCTAAAACAAAGATAACAAATCATTTTGAGGTTTGGGGTTAAAGTCGTGTAAATAAAACTTTTTCCCCGACCAACTTTAAACAGTATAAACCAAAGGAAAACTATAATAAAGTTCATAATTGAAAATTCCCATGGAATTTCAACTTCGGAAAGTTAATGTAGCTTACTTTGAGAAAATTACCAACCAGCGAACTGAAACTTTGTTTAAAAATAAAATATGAAAGATGACGGTTTCTATTTTATTGGATTAAATAGAGATGAAAATAAAAATTCTTTAAAAAGACTTACTTACAAAGCACTAAAAGCACTTTTTTTTATTGGTACCCTATTTTGCTTTTTTAAAAGCGTTATTAAATTTACCTAATCATCTATTTTTTCAAAAACAATATTCGTTAAGTTGTAGTTTTTGCCAATAAGAATCTACATATTATTTGTCATTTTAATCTATAGAAAACGGCACTAATTCTCTCGTTTTAAAATGGATGATATACTAAATATCACGAATAGTCTCGTTTTAAAACAGATGACAGCGGTTATTTGTCATCGATCAGCTGATATTGGGACATAATAATATCCCTAAATTTGTAGCGGACCGTAATGAGCCCAAACACCGAGTTATAAATTGCGTTTTTGTTACATTTAATTGTAGTAAAAGTACCTAATAACTACAATTATTATTCATTTGACCAAAAATTTAGATACAAGTTAAAAAATTTTAATTCTTTTTCATTAGGGATCATAATTATTAATGTGTGCCTTGCTCGTTAGTTGATTTCATCGATAAGTAATAAGTTTTATTTCATCTGAACGCCGTTTTTGTCGAAAAGTTAGTTTGTAAAATTTTTGTTCTTAAAATGTTTGTTCGTTAAGGTTAGGTTTCTAATGTATAATTTTTGCATTTTACATTATCTAGA
Source organism: Polydrusus pterygomalis (assembly GCA_963969555.1). Taxonomy (NCBI): domain Eukaryota; kingdom Metazoa; phylum Arthropoda; class Insecta; order Coleoptera; family Curculionidae; genus Polydrusus; species Polydrusus pterygomalis. Next base: position 39,475,249 of record OZ018381.1, on the reverse strand, counting down.
TATTCTTTTCTGTTTCAAGAAAAATAAGTTGAAATTAAGTATTTCCCTGACTTAGGTAGGTAGGGAGAGTTGGACAAAACCGGGTATCGCCTAGTTCTACCAAATACCAAAACAGCTTTCCATATTATTAACCTTTAAAAAGCAGCTATTTGATTTTGAAGGAATTATTTTTATTATTGTTATTAGTAAATATTATTATTGTTTGGCAATAGTAAGGTAATAGTAAGTAAAATTATGTTACTATAATAGTTAAAATAGCTAACCATATTAGTATGTAATAGGATAGCGAACAAATATATAATTCTATTTTCTGTGTCTACGTACCTTACATAAGTGAAATTATTATTTGATATTACTATTATTATTGTTTGTATGACAATAAAATAAAGTTTTTAACATAAAGTTAGCCTACAAACAAGTTTAGAAATGTAACTGTATCAATAAATTGCATTTTAACAAACAAATTCCATAAAAACCACTTTTGGGTCTACGTACCTTACGTAAGTCAAAAACTGTTAAAATAGGGATTCCACTGACAGAAAAATTTAATCCCTGGCTAAACTAAAGCTTTTAACTTTATGTTAGCCTACATACAAGTTTAGGAATGTAACTGTATCATATCATAACCAGCAAATTCTATAAAAACCGTATTTGGGTCTTCGTACCTTACGTTAAGTCAAAATATGTTAAATTATGGTTTTCATTGACAGAAAAATTCCCTGGCTATATTGAAACTTTTAACTTTATGTTAGCCCACATACAAGTTTAGAAATGTAACCGTACCATAGCCAACAAATTCTATAAAAACCATATTTACGTCTACGTACCTTACGTAAGTCATATATGGGGATTTTCTTGACAGTGAATGTAATAACTTGAATTCAATTAGTTTATGTTGAACTGTAGGTATTTTACCTATAGGTATAATCTGAACAAATAAAACAAAAAAAAATCTGTTCTAAATATGAGTTACAGAATCCTATTTTAAGTTGTTTCAGTTAGTTTAGTATTTTTAAGGTTTGGATATTTATAATATTATAAACTTTTTAAATCTATTTTGACACTTTATCTTTAAACCATATAAAAATGCATGCTTATTATTACCTACCTTAAATTATAATATTTATAAAACAAAACTTTCAAAAGAAATTATTAGGTACCTATTACTTATTATTTGGCAATATTAAAGCGGTAGAACCGATGAGGCTATTGCATAAATTGTTTTAGAAGGTATCACATGTATAATTTTCAAGTCCGGTCCTGTAATTCATGCCAACTTATAAAAACTTAATAGACCAAAATTGACAGAGTGTCACGTGACTTTGCCCCCATCTTGCGAGAGTATTTAAGATTTTTAATATAGCAAAAATTTGTCATCGATCAGCTGATATTGGGACATAATAATATCCCCAGATTAGTAGCGGACCGTAGTGAGCCCAAACACGGAGTTATGAATTGCATTTTTGTGCTTTTTGTTATATTTAATTACGTTTTCAAAATATTTTGTCGTTATGGTGCCTTTTATTTTTACTTTCATTGAATTTAGTTACTTTTGTGTGGCCGGTAAGTACCTACAATTATTAGGTATTCATTTGACCCAAAATTTACAGGTTGAAATTTTTCATTAGGGATCATAATTAAGTATTAATGTGTGCCTTGCTCGTTAGTTGATTTCATCAATAAGTAATAAGTTTCATTCATTTGAACGCCGTTTTTATCTAAAAGTTACTTTGTGAAATTTTTGTTCTTAAAATGTTTGTTCGTAAAGGTTACCCAAGTAGCAATTATAGACACAAATTGGACACAAATTCTTTGCTGAGAAACGTTTCGAAACATTTTCGATTAAAATTATTTAGATTGTGTGGAGACACATGTGCTTCGAAACTTTTGCGACACATTTTCGAATTTAGTTATTAGAAACGCTTAAGAACTGTTAGTTTCGAAATACTTTCCAAACTACAGTGTCGATACATTTAGGAAACGCACAAAAGAAAATTTTTCGAAACATTTTTATATAATATTATGAAATTGTGTTTAGACACATGTGCTCCCAAATTGTAGAGACACATTTTCGAATTAAGTGATTCAAAACAAATTGGTATTCTTCTGCTTTGAAATATTTACCAAACAGTGATATCCATTTAATTACGAAACTTGCGCAGAAAATAATTTTCGAAACTGCCAGAAACCTTTACACTACCGCACCCGGACAATTATTATAACCTCGATTATAACGATTATAACCCATAAATTGTACATTTTTGTTTTGTTACCAACCTACTTTTTTCCTTTGTCTCGACAATTGAGTACATGTTTTAGATTATTACTTAGGAATAAGTTATAAGTAAGTTTTATTAAACGTTCAACAAAGTACAAACCAATTTTGTAGGTTATATGTCACAGAAAGTGTAAAGTGGTAGTGTATACCGTGACGGTATACAGCAGTTTTATGCTTCTAAGCTTAACCTTCCTCTTGACGGGACTGTGCACTTTTTACTTTAGCGACGTTTGTTTCGCACGGTTTCGGTACAATATCGAAACATTCTTCATGTTTCGACACATTTTCTATGAATTATAGCTACATGATTATCGAAACATTATAGAAACCAAATACTAGAAATTGTGTGTCGACTCCATTTTAGACCAGAATAATTTTCGCTTTCTGGCGGCCATTTTGACAAATTCATTTTTATATTATTAAAATGGACTTTAATTAGCTTCCTGCGTAAACAATAGTTTAGACACATTTACCGTAATGTGTCTAAAAATGCTACTTGGGTAGGTTTCTAATGTATCATTTTAGCATTTTGCATTATCTAGGTATTCTTTTCTGTTTCAAGAAAAATAAGTAGAAATTATTTCTCTGACTTAGGTAGGTAGGGGAGAGTAGAGTTGGACAAAATCGGGTAGGTTGATATAACCGGGTACCGCCTAGTTCTGCCAAATGCCAAAACAGCTTTCCATATTATTAACCTTTAAAAATCAGCTATTTGATTTTGAAGGAATTATTTCTATTATTGTTATTATTATTATTATTATTATTATTATTATTATTATTATTATTATTATTATTATTATTATTATTATTATTATTATTATTATTATTATTATTATTATTATTATTATTATTATTATTATTATTATTATTATTATTATTATTATTATTATTATTATTATTATTATTATTATTATTATTATTATTATTATTATTATTGTTTGGCAATAGTTAAATTAAGTAAACTATTTAACCTTATATTAGCCTATATTGGAGTTGTAAAAGGTAACCATATTAATATGTAATAGAATAGCCAACAAATATATAATTCTATTTTCTGGGTCTACGTACCTTACATAGGTAAGTGAAATTATTATTAGATTTTACTATTATTATTGTTTGTATGGCAATAAAATAACGTTTTTAACATTAAGTTAGCCTTCGTACAAGTTTAGAAATGTAACCGTATCAATAAATTGGATTTTAACGAACACATTCCATAAAAACCACTTTTGGGTTACGTACCTTACGTAAGTCATATATGGGAATTTCCTTAACAGTAAATGTAATATCTAACTGAATTCAATTAGCTTAATATGTTAAACTGTAGGTATTGTCGTATAGGTATAATCTAAACAAATAAAACAAAAAAAAAATCTGTTGTAAATATAAGTGACAGAATCCTATTTAAAGTTGCGTTTCAGTTAATTTAGTATTTTTAAGATTTAGACACTTTATCTTTAAACCCTATAAAAACTCATGTTTTCACCTTAAATTAAAATATTTATAAACAAAACTTTCAAAAGAAATTATTATTATTATTTGGCAAAGTAAAGCGGTAGAACCGATGAGACTATTGCATCAATTGTTTTAGAAAGTATCACATGTATAATTTTCAAGTCCAGTATTGGAATTCATGCATAATTTAATGTTTCTGTTTAGTCGATATGCGAATCTATTCTTTTTGTTTTTGTAGTTTGTTAAAAAAAAACATAAAACCACAGCCAGACATTACGAGCCAATAACTAAAATGTCTTGTTTTCGCTAAACCTTATATCTAACCAACGTTTACGATCCTCAACATAAACCCACAAATTTAAAGTATAATTGTTTTTTTTTATATTTTCTCATAAAACTCTTTTAGTATTAAGCTGCCCGTCTTAAAACAATAAATAGTTTCATTAGTTTACACCTAATCCATCACGATTAAATCAAATTAAACATTTGGCCAAACCCGCTCACCAATAATAATAAAACGTTTGAAAATAGTATCGGGCGGCGTCAGTCGATATTTCCGATATATCGAAATTTTGTTGTCGATGTTTTCCGTATTTTTGCCTTTGATGTTAGATGTTGAGGACATGGATGTCGATAATCGATAGTTGCTTTCCTATTCCATGTAAATAAATCAACAAAAATACTATTTGAGGGTGTAACAAGCTTTTAAAATGCCTTAGAAGCTGCTGGCCCATGCGTAACCAGGCAACAATTAAATCAGTCGCCAGTACCACCCGATAATTTTCCTGTGGCAGGAGGAAGTTGGTCGTTCGCCTTGAACGTTATGTGTCGTTCGCATGATGCCGGTTCATTTTGTCTTCGTGTATGGCATAGGATAGTGGGTAGCACCCCGGTGAAACTGTAAATGAGCGATTTTGCATCATGTTGTCGCTTGATGATTCTTCAGCTGGCCGAGTAACCGGGTTCGGTCTCGGTCGCATATTTTTGACGTATAGAAGAGAAGGGCAGTTATATTCTGACCTACTATAATGCTTCCCAAACGGCGCCAGGTGCTAATTGGAACAAACCAGCCATCCCGCCATGTCAAAAGTGTCAGTTTTTCTTGTTCACATTTTCTCCTCATGAAATTTTAATATTTAATACAATTCTATTAGTTTCTATTCTAGAAAACTTCGCCGATGTGTGTAATTGTTCAGTTATTATTCCAGCCTACCATGCAGGTAATTATTTTTTTATTGTTTATCAAATTGATTTTATACATACCAATTTTTTATATTGGAAATGTAAGTTTACAATAAATAGATTAACATGAAATGTTTCACATACGTAATAGGTGTTGGTTTACAAGCCAATCTTAACAAAATATCACTGGGCAGCCTGCAGATAACTGCAACACATTTGTACCTAATAATCTATCAGTTACGAACAAATAGTTTAGTCTCTTGAAATGATAATTTTAACATTTTTGTTTTACTTAGTAGATTAGAAGTATAACATGATGGCACAAAGATATAATGGTTTAAGCTATCTCGATAAGTAGATACTTGGCCATTGGCCATATTTTACAGAGAAATTTACAACCCGATAATATTTCTTTTATTTCAGAGAATGCTGTATGAATCACCCGATAGTTTATGGATGTTTTAGTACGTGTTTCGTTGCATCCTAGTGCTTTTGTTTTATAAAGTATTTGTGATATATTTAATGATGACATGATGATATAATTAATTGAGACAATTCCTTATGAGTGAGACCTGTGAGACGTAACAATAACGTGTATTCTAAACAGTTATTTTTTGTTATGGTTTTCAATGCAGTTTTTATTTATAAATAAATGTAGAAAAAATTATTTTCGATGAAGTGCTTCCATCTTTATTTTCCAAATCTTGGTTAATATAAAAACGTGCCATCATTTCATAACATAAATACTTTTGTGCGTCTTTTTATTGATTGATTTAATTTGTAATTTAATGATATTATTTATATTGAATCACAAATTAAATCAATAAAAACTCGTTCGAAAGTTAATAATAAAATTAAAAAGTTCTAAAACCGCTGTTTAAATTTCCCGCCATTACGCCTCTGATGGCCAGCAGGTACACTAAAACCGCTCTTTCTCACTCTTTCTTCTTTCTCTCTCCACTGTGTTGCGATTTTTTAACAAGAAGTTAACATTTGTAACCCTATAAATTTTCTTTGGTGGTACAGCTACTGCAGAAAAGCTTCCGGATCTTTATATTAATTTTATCCCTCAAACAGATTTTAACAAAAAATATTATATAACGAAACATTTTCTTTTTTTGCAACTCATTAGTAACACACAACAAAATAAAAAACATTTTGTTTAATGATGTTTTTCTTTCCCCAGCGTCCATCAAGACATTTTGGAGAGATGCAATTAGTGTGGTATGCTGATCTGCAGCTTACATTTAAAAGAATAAGAAACAATATAAGGCGTCTTTTAACTAAGAATATAGCACATAAGATTCTTGAATATAATCAAAAATTAATAAAATCATGAATAATTTATTACAAATCCAAACCAATTAAATCTTTATCGATTAAAAAATTTAATAAACATAGATTAAAATATCATCACGGTTAAATTTTAAAATCATCTAAGGTTGACTTGGATCCAATCACTACTGAGTTCATCATCACACATTTTGATTTAACCCTTAATTATTTTTTTAAGTGTGTAGTTTTAAACTAAATTATCTACTCTTCTCTCTAATCTAATAATTATAATACTCCTTAACCAGGCAGATTCCATCTTTTTAACATTTTTTACCAACATTCTCAATTTCAATACCATGACTTCCTCCAGTCACAAATACGAATTTAATAATAAATATCGTTGTTTAACTACTTATACGTTTTAGAAATATCGATAGTTGCTTTTGATATGACCAGCAATATTAAAGTGAAATATTGACGATTCGGATCGATGTCCCAGCACTATTTCAAGTACCGTAGTTTGATGATTTTTGTTCACTGGTTGATAGCTATAGTCAAAATATTTGCAATTTAATGCAAGGTTACTTAAAACGCCTAATTCAAATAATCTAAATAAGTTCGATATCCGTAAATAATATTACAGAAATAGAACTGGTATTTGACGGGAAAAATTTGATTTATAGAGTAAGAAATGCAAAAGGTGTATCAGAGGTAGCCAGTTTTGTAATAAATATTATTTCCGCAAGCCATATGGTGAACGGTTTCCAAGACACAACCGGCGTCCCTTTTTAGTTGTACACCCTAGGTTAGGTTAGGTTAGAGTGGCAGACCTCTGGCATTGTCCAAACAGTCACGCGTAGTCCTATAAGGACCACGGTGGTACCACACATGTTCCGCGGAACCTATTTGCATCAGCTTCCTGATGGTTAACGCGATCGTAGAAGAATCTTTACAACTCATTCTAACCAGCCACTGCTGTTAATAAACTTAGTAAGTCGACCCAGTTGCAGGTTGCTCACTTCCTCCAGATTATTAAAAAATGGTTCGCCCAGTGCATTGAACCTTCTTCTCGCAAGGCCGGGGCATTTACACAAGAAATGCTGAATACTTTCCTCCTCTTCTTCATCTCTGTTAGTTAGTATTTGCATACGATCAGCGTGTCTACCGAACAGGCAATGTCCGGTGACTACGGCAATGATATTTCTTAGGTCCTTCCGACTGTGCTGTGTTTTCCTGTTATCAAGTAGGGGCCACAATTGCCTGGAGATGCTACAAGTTGTAAGACCTGTCCATCTGCTTTGCGCAAGTTGTTTAGCTATTCGATCTATCTTATATTTTCCTAATCCCAGTGGTCTAGCCACAGTATTCTCTGCTAGTTCGACAGACATGCTTGCGCCCTTCCTGGCGAGCGCATCAGCAGTCTCGTTGCCATATATGTTGCTGTGTCCAGGAACCCAACACAAGGTGTTTCGATGTTGAGCACCAAGTGTGCAGAGATTGTTGCGACAGCACCTTACTAATTTTGACTTAGTACTGCTGGAGCAAATTGCCTTTATGGCTGCTTGACTGTCTATATAGATAGCTATAGAGGCAGGTCCTCTCAAGCCAGGGTGATCCCGCAGGGTATTGACTGTTTTATCCACTGCAAAAATTACTGCCTGGAAAATGCTGCAGTAGTCAAAGAGTCTATACGACCTCCGTATTAGCATGCTCTCGGAGAAGATACCAGCTCCCACACCGACGTCCATTTTTGAACCGTCTCTTCCCTACCCGGAATGAGCATAGAAAAGCCCCTTCCAAAGTCTGGCAGCGAAACAGTGGCTCTCGCAATTTTTGGCCTGGATATATCCTTAGTATGCTGGTGTGTCCGTTGTACACCTTCTTCTTCTTATGGTGCCGTGTCCTATCGAACGTTGGCGATCATCAGCGCTATTTAAACTTTGTCCACTGCCCTTCTGAAAAGTGGCCTTGTGCTGGTTCCATACCATTGCCGTAAGTTCTTCAGCCAGGAAGTTCTTCGGCGACCCGGGCCTCTTCTACCTTCGATCTTGCCCTGCATAACAAGCTGGAGCATCTGGTACTTTGTGTTACGCAGAATATGTCCGAAGTACTCTAATTTTCTCTTTTTGATAGTGTATATAACTTCTGTTTGTTTATTCATTCGGTTTAGTACTTCTGTGTTCCTGATTCTATCAACCCACGAAATCCGCAACACACGCCGGTATGTCCACATTTCAAAGGCTTCCAGTCTCCTACACATGGTGTCTGTGAGCGTCCATGATTCAACCCCGTGCATAAGTGTGCTGAATACATAACACCTGAGAATGCGAACTCTTAAGGGGAGGCCAATATTGCGACTGCATAGTACGGTTCTCATTTTGTTGAAAGTGCCTCGAGCTTGTTCTATTCGGGATCTTATCTCTTGTGTGTTATCCCAACTTTCGTTTAGTATACATCCCAGGGTTGGCTGTGTGTTCTCTGATCCCAGGTATTTATACTGTTAATATTCTGTGTTTATAATGTTGAGTTCGTTCTATGAGTTTCCCATCGTACACCAAACGACCCGGCACGTCCTTCTCCTTGCTTATTACTAGCCATTTGGTTTTTTTAGTGTTCAGTTTAAGTCCCATCTCTTTACTCTTGTCTGCCACACAGGTTACAAGTTCTTGCAAGTCTTCTATTGTGCTTGCCAGGAATACAGTATCGTCCGCATATCTATAGTTATTTATAATTGTTCCGTTAAGGATGATACCTTGATCTTTTTCGTATAATGCCTCTTTAAAGATTTCCTCAGAGTACAAGTTGAACAGGAGAGGCGACAGCACGCATCCCTGTCTGACTCCTCGCATGATTTGTACACCCTATAGATAAATGATATTTTTAATCCCGTAGGAACATTTGTCATCAACACATTGTGTTTCATGTGTCATCCACCTTTATATTATATTCTTTAAAAAATACTAAACCTATTTATTAAAGTGTCTGCTAGGTTTTGATGTAAGCCTTCTCTTAATCATTCTTTTGATCTCTAACTTAAGCCATTTAATTCAACTTTTATCTCGTACTTTTAATGCATTTTAATGTTACTATTTGCCAATTTATTTATTTATTATTTCAGGCCTTTCTGATTTTATATATTTTAAAATATATATCTGATATAAGTAGGAGCCACGTATTAATTTCGTTATTACCATGTCGTTGTTTATACCGAGCTAATAATAAAGTTTATAAGCTCTTTTAGGTGATGACCCAAATATTAGCTTTATTTTAATTAAATTTTGATCAAGGAGGCTTAGATTTATATCGGAGCTCTGTAAAATAAACATGTAGTATAGGTTAAAATGATTAAGTAAAATTAATAGATATATAAATATTAAGACCTATGTTCATAAATCTATACAGTGTGACCAGTAAAGTCCGCATCATATGGGATTTTTTTTTATTAATAGCTTTATTCGAAATTTGACTTCGGCATCAAGTTCTGCTTCGATCGAGATGAAAATTAAGCAAAAAATAGTAGTCACGTGATTCGCATTATCTGTCAAATTTAAATTTTTTTCAAAAAATAATTCAAACCTGGGGAGGGGTTATTTCTGAAAATATCGAAAAAAGGTTATAAATTTTTTTTTAAATGCAGTATCTAGCCCACATGCAAAATTTCAGCTGCATAATATAATTTTGATTTTTTGCCTATATTTTGTAAATTGTACCACGTTTGCAAAATAAGACTAAACGTAACCTACATAAACTTCTTAGTTTTGGCAATGCTTAATTTCAGATACATTTTCTTTAAAGTAGTGCCATATTAAATGTGTGCTCTTTTACAAAATCAAAATTGGGCTATTAAAATTTGGTCGCATGTGATGCAAAGTTTATTTGTTTTTGACCCTGTATAAGGTTACTTCATAAAATAAGTCTTTTTGAAAACGTAGTTTGTGTCTAAAAGTAATACACGTTAACGTTATTATGACATGGCTTAATAATAAATTATAATATAGGGGTTTTAAATTAAATCGTTGAAAATTGATAAACTTTACGTAGTTAAAATAAAATTTATTTTCCACTTAAAAGATACTTTACTGTGTCACTGTGTTATTTTTTGTCTTAATATTAAGGTGTAATACTAAGGTTTAATACGGCGCTACTTTAAAGAAAATGTATCTGAAATAAAGCATTGTCAAAACTAAGAAGTTTTATGTAGGTTGCGTCGAGTCTTATTTTGCAAAAGTGGTGCAATTTACAAAATATAGGAAGAAAATCAAAATTATATTATGCAGCTAAAATTTTGTCATATGGGCTAGAAACTGCATTTAAAAAAACTTTTTTCGAAATTTTCATCTCCATCGAAGCAGAACTTGATGCCAAAGTCAAATTTCGTATTCGTAAGTATTAATTTTAAAAAATCCCATATGATGCGGACTTTACTGGTGACACTGTATAATAATAACATGCCTTAATATCTACACTAAAATCTCGATAGAATGTGCCATTTTAGCTTAAGAGCTGGGGACAATTTTGTTTACGATATGTCATTCTTCACTTATATTTTGTTAAAGTTTGAAAAGTAAGAGAACAAGTCAATTAAACTTACCTTATCAAATCGAAAATAAGACCTTGTGTAATGATTTTTGTTTTCCAGAGATATGCAATAAAATTGTTTTTATTTTTATTTCTTCAAAACCAAGCAAGATAAAAAATCAATTTACAGACAAGAATAGGATATTTTTAGTTGCTTAATCCGAAAAAAAAAATTACCAAAAACTCAGTGGCGTCTTATTTTTTGCCTATATTATTTGTTACGGCGCCCCCTGAGACGTCACTGGACGTAACAATTTAACGCTACACGAGCGTTTTATCACTAAAATTATCATTACCAAAATTAAATTAAAATCTGCTAAAGGATATTAAAAATATTTATAATTAAAATACTCGTTAAAATTATTTAAAAAAAAACTTAACCCCAAATATCTCCTTTCATGTTTGGATTTATCAAATTTATTATGGGACATAATTTGACCAAAAATTAATTATCTCTAAGATCAACACCATTTAAAAGTTCCTCTCATCGAAAAATTTCTTTGCATTGTGGCGCCACCTACATCTTGTATTATTGAAACACATTTTTTACACAGTTGTGAAGCCAATCTAGAGGCTAAAAAGTGGCGTTTACAGAATTTACATGTCGTTATTAGTTTTCGAAATAATTGGCCTGGGAATTTTTATTGAAACACCCTGTATATGAGTATTCGAGACTTTTACGACAAATTATTGATCATTAGTAGGAAGCACTTAATAAAATTTACACCTTTTGTAGTAATAGCCCTACTTTTATTTGTCATTAAATCACAAAAACTATAAAATTTTAAAGTAAGTCGTCATCTTAATTCGGTTATCGACACTTACAGTTAAACTTTACAAAATAGTACTTGACATTCAAGAGCGAGTATTGTTGCAAAGGTAACGGCAATAAACTTACAAATTTTAAATGCGGAGCACCACTTAGAAGAGCTTATTTCTTGGATGTTAATGTTAACGTAACTTTATGACGTCGTTTCAGAAAAGTAGGTATAGCACATCAAGAATATACACAGAAATAAAACGATTGCTATTCGTATTCCTCGAAACTGACAATATTTAAAAGAATTAATTGATTTTTGCTACTTTCTAGTAATTAATTTGAAATATAAATGACAATGGTTAATGTTTTGTTATTGCGTTGTAATGAATTTTTCAGTCACAAAATAACAACGTATTAACGCACTTCCATTCCAATTTTTGCAGTGGATAAAGCAGTCAATACCCGGCGGGATCACCCTGGCTTGAGAGGAGCTGGGTCTATAGCTATCTATATAGACAGTCAAGCAGCCATGAAGGCAATTTGCTCCAGCAGTAAGTCAAAATTAATTAGGCGCTGTTGCAACAATCTCTGCATACTTGGTGCTCAACGTTGAATCACCTTGTGTTGGGTTCCTTGACACATCAATAGATATGGCAACAAGACTGCTGATGCGCTCGCCAAGGAGGGCGCAAGCATATCTGTCGAACTAGCAGAGAATATTGTGGCTAGACCACTGGGATCAGTAAAAGAGGAGATAGATCGGATAGCTAAATAACTTGCGCAAAGCAGATCGACAGCGCTGACAACTTGTAGCATCTCCAGGCAATTGTGGCTTCCTACCCTACTAGACGGCAGGAAAACCGCAGCGCTATTACAGCACAGTCGGAAGGACCTAAGAAACATCACTGCCGTAGTCACTCTGAACGTATGCAAATACCAACTAACGACTTCTGTAGAAGTTGCAGAGATGAAAAACAGGAGCAAAGTATTTATCATTTCTTGTGTGAATGCCCCGGCCTCGCGAGAAGAAGGTTCAATGCCCTGAGCGAACCATTCTTTAATGATCTGGAGGAAGTGAGCAGCTTGCAACTGGGTCGGCTCACTTAGTTTATTAACAGCAGTGGCTGGTTTGAATGAGCTGTCAACATTAATCTACGATCTACGTCGCGTCAACAATAAGGAAGCTGATCAACACCTCCTAAAACACAGGTGTTGAGCTGAGGCGGATAGATTCCGCGGAACGTGTGTGGTACCACAATGGTCCTTATAGGACTACGTGTGACTGTTTGGACAATGCCAGAGATCTGCCACTCTAACCTCACCTAAGCTAACGCACTTCCAGGTTCTCAAATTAATTTTTAAATTGATATAATTTGTATTGGTATATTATTTACAAATTAGGTTAGTTTGAATCCATTTAGTAACCAACTAGAACTAGGAACTGGAAATTAAGCTTCTATCTTGACGATAATAAAATAAGTATACAAAAAATATTTCAAATATTTGATCGCTTTGAACTTTTTCATATAAAACTCAAAAAGCTTTTTAACCGATTTCCTTTTCTCATCTACACTAAATGTCAAAATATATGGCAGAATAGTTAACACCTAAAAGTTTGTTATTTTCTCCTTAAAAACGTGTTAAAAGTTGTTTGTTTCTCAGGTGTGTAAATATTTTTTACGACGTTATAGAAACATGGAAATTTGGTGCATGGATCCATTTAACCCAAATTACAAGATCCCGGAATCTTATTTTAAATTATGTTTAAAGGAAAAGTCTATGCACTGCATTTGTTTAAATTTTTGTTATTCTGTAGATAAAAGTAAATACCCCATAACACAAACTATGTGATATTGTATACAGGGTTGGGCAAATGTTCCGGAACGGCTTAATTACAGGCGAACGAAAAGTGATATCGGATCCGGGTTTTGGGCAATCCATAGGACTAAAATTTTACTATTTGACTATTATACCATATATCAGTAATGTCACCAACTGTCAAGTGTTGACTTTTTTTTTAAATGGAACACCCTGTATATTTTTACATTTTTAAATTTCACATAAAATTATAATTATTTTTTATTAAATGCACTATTAGTCTACTTCATAGTTTCCGAGATATTGACTCTCGAAAAGTGACATTTTTGAACTTTGACAGCTTATAACTTTCTAACAGTACGTCCTATAGCAAAACGGCTTACAGGAAATATAGTTGTTCCGGTTTAACTGGAAGTTGAATTTTTAGGAAGATAATAAAAATTGAAGATAGGGACGTGTAAGCCGTTTTGCTCTAAGACGAATTGTTAGAAAGTTATAAGCTGTCAAAGTTCAAAAATGTCACATTTCGAGAGTCAATATCTCGGAAACTATGAAGTATAGACTAATAGTGCATTTAATAAAAAATAATTCTAATTTAATGTGGAATTTAAGAATGTAAAAATATACAGGGTGTTCCATTTAAAAAAAAAATAACGTCAACACTTGACAGTTGGTGACATTACTGACATATGATATAATAGTCAAATAGTTAAATTTTAGTCCTATAGATTGTCCAAAACCCGGATCCGATATCACTTTTCGTTCGCCTGTAATTAAGCCGTTCCGGAACATTTGCCCAACCCTGCATATATATAAATATAAGCTGAGGCCGATTTTGTATCATTTTTACCTTTAAAAATCTTTAGGTAAGCTTTAATATTTATATTAAATTCCATTCCTGTTATATAAAGTACAAACTTCATCATTTAGAGACTTTTATATAAGCAAAGGAAATAAACTTTATGTTCACTACCAAGAAATCTAGCCCGGACATCAAAAAGAAAATATAAGCAAAGGTAATAAACATAATTAGGTTTATATTAATATCATAAGTATTAATAATAATAACTAAATAATTATTTTGAGAAGTTGCCGGCTTTCCTAATATTTTGCAGAATCAGTTTTTTACTTTATTATAGATATCTACTAAGTACATTCTTTAATTATACTTTAATTTTTTCTACCGTTTTAGTTAAAAAATTACATTTACAGTAACACCGGATTAAAATACAGAAAATTGTAAATATCCATATAGTAGAGTTAAAAACCTACACACAACTTAGTACAGTGAACCTACGTCTTAGATGTTAAAGGTCCAAACCTAAAGTCAATATAAGAGAGACAGTTAACACATCAAAATTAATACTATACAATAGGGTAAAAAATAATAAATAATACAGTTAACACGAATTACAATCCACACCAACAACAATCAAAATATATCTGCCATAAATTTGAGAACAAAGGAAGGACTGATTTCTATCCTTTTCCCCAGGGGAGAGCTCCCCCTAAGTAAATATTAATACTAAAAAGCAATATCTTAAAAACTGTTATGCCCAGAAAGCTGCAATTTTGCAAACACAAAGGTTTTTTTTAAAACCAATCAGGTAACTGTGACTCTAAGAAACATAATTTACTCACAATCAAAGCGGCTCGATTACTTTTTGTATACCCACAAGTTTGTAAACTTTTGTACAAGTTTGTACACGTTTTTTCAAGTCTGTATACGTTTATACAAGTTTGTCCAAGTAGGTGTGTACTGGGTGAGTCAACGATTGCGCGGAGTAAATTTATGCCTTGAAGATAAGATTTGTCGATAGGGGAGAGTAAGGCAAAATGACATACTTTCTAAATATCGTCTATAAACACTTACTTTAGATTCCATTGAAAAAACTGCCTTGGGGTTTTCTAATGCTTTATTTATTTGGTAAACAAAGTAAACATTTTAACTTAAAATAGTGTATTTAAATAATACAAATTTTACAAAAAAAAAGTCCAAGTATGCCGTTTTGCCTAACACGGTGGGCAAAATAACACACTCATTTTATTTATATTGTCATATTTTTATTTGTTGAGACACTAGTCCCGGCACGCTTCACAAAAGAACTGACGTTTTGATACACCACGGGCATAAATATTTTTCCCTTGGGCGCGTCTCCGCAATATCGCCTGAGGAACATTAAACGTAACAGATGCTTTTTTCCATTCCATCCTCTTATCATTCACCGCTTCCATTGCCTTCTGCATGTCTTCACTCGACCAGGATTGTCGATTCGATTTTTCTTGTAATTAGACACCATCTGAAGCAAAATGGTATGAAATTAACGTACCCTAGGCTAGACAACACGCTCCGTATTGATGTAAGGCAAAATGACACACCTCATGTGTCATTTTGCCCAAACGCGTTGCAGACACGATACTGTCAATTTGTATGTTTAAATGTTTAAGCAGGTGGTTGTATGTAATGGCAATTGAAAGGTATACAATAACAGCTGTTGCACACAACAAAGAAATAACTTGCTAGAACAGTTAATATGAAATTAATGGTGGCAATTTTCAACTTACCTTGATCTTGAAACGTATTTTTTTAATACATTAATGTAGCAACAACGGAAATCACTTCTAACGTCTTTAGCGTAACTCATGGCACGGATAATACTACAGTCGCAGTGTTGCCATGCACAGAAAATATATTCCTTGAAAAAGAGCCGAGAAACATATATGTCGTTTTGCCTTCTATGTCATTTTGCCTTACTTTCCCCTAATAAGCTTTTGTATTAAGGTATGGTTGGATATCTGGCACATTTTAAAAATATTTTGAATTATACAGGGTGCACCCAAAAAGTAGGGTGTCATGAAGTTAAATTTTTTGAAATGGTGTCCGATTCCAAAAAATGTAACTAACACCCTATATTAGACATCAAATCTCGAAATATCAAAATATTTCAAAAACTATCAGAGATAGGGAAAGGACGTTCTTTACAAAAGTTGAAAAATTTATGACGAGCTATAAAAAGATAAAAATATATAGGGTGTTCCATTAAATAAAAGTGATATTTTTCAATTAGAAGTTTTCTGACTTTGGTCCTAGAAAGTAAACACCCTGTAAATGAGATGTCAAATATTTCTTAGTAAATATGTATTTTTGACTTTATTTAGTAGGTATAAAAATTATGAATCGCTTAGAGTCAAAATTAAAGTAGCATTTTCACAACAACGAGATGCTTGCAAATGCAAAATTTTCATTATAAGTCCAATTATCTGAAAAACTTTTTCGTATATTAAACCATACCTAAATAAAAATTTATGAAATAACACGTAGAATTAATAAATAATGTATTCAAATAAAGGATGTCCCATTTAAACAAATGTTACTTTATGACATCCTACTTTTTGGGCGCACCCTATATAATTAAAAATATTTTTAAAATGTGTCAGATATCCAACCATACCTTCATACAAAAGATTATTATCGACAAATCTTATCTTCCAGGCATAAAATTACACCGCGCAATCGTTGACTCACCCGGTACAAGATTTTATAAGTTTTTTAAAACCAGTACAAACTTGTACAAGTGCATACGAATACCTTGTACAAAAGCTAACTTAGCCACTTTGATCGTGAGTAACTTATGTTTGTCAATGTCATTACTGTCAGACTCAAAGTGGCCTGCTTAGTTAATTATTGGTTTTCATTTAATTTTTCTGTATTCAATTACCCAAATAGATAATATTGGTTAAGATTACTTTTGGGTTTATGCTAAATTCCCAATCTACAGAGCTCTATAAATTTAGCGTTACGATCCAATTTAGATCGACCACAAAACTATAAAATCAGCATTTAAACATACTGAAATATAAAGACAGGAGCGGGCAAATTTATCGCTCATAACTTTAACCCTAATTGTTGCCTTTACCAGCTTGTTACTTTGATTGATTGTTTAATTGCTAAACCATCACACATAAATTGACATGTGCATAAAAGCCGATTAAAGTAATTTGCTGGGCAAATTGTTTTTCGAACCCGTAATTAATGGTCGTACTTTATTAGTTGCCTTAATTGAACATTTTTAAATCAGGTAAAAGTTAGGAGTTACTTAGTAGCCGTTTTATAAAAGGTAGTCCTGCTCTTTAATTAATTAATTAAGTAAGTTACGATTGTATTATTTTCTAGACTTTACGAGTCTGCGTTTCGAGAAAATATTTTTGTTTATACTGGGTGTCCCACAAGTGTGACGTTATCTTGATATTATACTTTTTAGATTAGATGCTATACACTGGACCACAAAATTAACCGGACGGAAAATACTTGCTTCAATTCAATCTTAAATAACTTTTAAGTTTTTTTACCATTTTCAATAATTTTTTGACATGTTGCAGATGCTATCGTCTTCATCATGTTCTGATATCGTTTTTACGAACTGTGTAAACGTACATGTTGATATACAGGGTAGAACAAAAAAATTGCATTTTACGCTTAACTTCTGAACATCCTGTGGAAAAATTTAATAACTGATTGATGTTTCTTGGTACGACATTTTTAAGTTCCATCTTTTCTGAATAACTTGTTTTTTGATTTATACCGATATCTGGATTATTAAAGGAAAAACACAGGTTTAATGGAAATATTGCAAATAATCCTTTTTTAGCAACAAAAAATAAAATAATTTATTTGTTAGGTTGGCCTTGTATTTTGTTTTTGTTTTTCTAGATGCCGTTTCCATGGTACCATGGCTTGTCAAAAATATTTTTGTCCACAATATACAGATTTATTAATTGCTGTACTTGTAGCGTTTGTTAAGTAAGTTGTTGTTGGTTGTTTTGTGTTTTAAAACTGTTCCGTAAACGATACGTGTATTTACGTAAATTAAAAATGAGACCAGAAGAAGTGGTACAAGCCCTTTGCTGATGCAAGATGAAGGTCGTCCGATTCTGTGTATCGCAGAAAGGCTTGGCCATCCACGTAGTACCATATCCGATGCGACACAAAGATTTAGACACACTGGTTCTTACTCAAGAACACCCGGGTAGGGAAGACGAAGAGCCACAATTTATAGGAGAAAATTTTAACTTAATGCACGACAATGCTCCTTCCGCACATAGCACAAATAACGAGGCAATATTTAAACGATGTTGGCGTTTAAGTATTGGACTGGCCCTCAAGAAGTCCGGACCTGAACCCTATGGAACATTATGTGAGATCTCACACTAAGCACTATGGTCTGAGTGTGGAATACACTAGGAAGAAGAGTTAGACAGAACTACGGCAAATTTCAAATCTTGGTTGTGTTAGCACAGGCACTAACAAACGAGTGGCAGCAGATACCCCAAGACTCGGTTGCTGCTTTAATTGAATCTATGCCTGAAAGAATGAGAGCTGTTATTCAGGCTTGTGGAAGAAATACTCGATTTTAATAAAATAATCTTAGTACCATTATTGCCTATGTTATTTTTTTATTTTTTGTTGCTAAAAATTATTATATATATTATTTGCAATATTTCCATTAAACCTGTATTTTTCCTTTAATAATCCAGATATCGGTATGAATCAAAAAACAAGTTGTTCAGAAAAGATGGGACTTAAAAATGTCGTACCAAGAAACATCAATCAGTTATTAAATTTTTCCACAGGATGTTCAGAAATTAAGCGAAAAGTGCAAATTTTTGTGCTACCCTGTATGTCAACATGTCCGTTTACACAGTTCGTAAAATCGATATTAGAACATGATGAAGACGACAGCATCTGCAACATGCCAAAGAATTATCGAACTGGGTAAAAAAAACTTAAAAGTTATTTAAGATTGAATTCAAGCAACATTTTTTTCGTCCGGTTAATTTTATGGTCCAGTGTATATTTTGCTAATTATTTGGATGCCGTCGAGCAAAGCTAGACAATACAAGCTTTAGAGCAAGATTTAAAGCTTTCGCATGTAGTTCTACATCAAGTAATATCATACAGCAGTACTAAAGTTAAATTAATGTAAGAACTCGCCGCATCACCTGTCATTAATGGCACCCTGTTCAAGTCTGGTATATTTTACGTTAAGCGGTTGGCCACAGAAACAGAACCGGACTAAGTTATTTTACCTTCGCCATATTCTGTTAAATGTTGTAAGGGAGTCTTCATATTTTGTAAAGATGTAGATAATAATTTTATTATTTATAAAAGAAAATATTAACAGGCCCGTACCTACCAAAATAAGTATGTAAAAACATTATAAAACTAAAGGAAAAGAAGAAAACAACATTTATTTCTTTTAGTATTTATTTGCAAGAAGCAAAAATAGATATTTATATATTTATTATACAAGGAAGAAAGTAATACATTTTTTACGAGGTGTAAGCTTTGTGGTGCACGTCTAATTAAAACACCATATTGAAAACCCTTTTGGTATTGTTACTTTTGTGGCAATTTTATATATGGATATATTTAGGGTGTCCCGCAAATAGGGGGCTATATTTTCAAGTCTACTATCTCTTGTTGCTGTGTTTGCCCCTTAGTTATGAGATATCGTGTATATAACGATAAGTAAATCGGAAGAAAGTAATATGACGCAACCTGACGCGTGAGCTTGCTACGGCCCACTGCTGATCTGGAAACTTTAACGACAAAACCAAATCAGCTGTTAATATCAAATGTCGTTGTCTTCTGTCAAAACGCTTTGTTTTTAAAAAAAAGTTAACTCTATAATACGACGTGGTTTTTAGTTCTGATCAACTTTTTTTAATAACAATTTTTGATAATGTCAAAAATAAAGGTACTTTACTCTTGGGAAAAATTCACATTCTTGGGAAAAATCACATTTTTTGACAAACCTCGTATATGACTGGAAAATTTCGATATTTGATGGTTGCATTTTAGGTTTTAGACCATGCAGAGCTTTTTATAAAGAATAATTTTTTTTCGTAAAATTAAAATAAAAAAGTTTCCCACTTAGTAAGAACTTCCCAATACACTCTGTACGTACAATGTATGTACTGTATTGGATAAAAAGTAAGCATATTGTGTAATTTGTCAAATTTTACCTTTTTTTAAATATATGTTGTGAGAATGCACTTTAGTCCCTTGGGATTAAATGACCCAATTTTACTCCCCGTCTAGCGGGGTTAAAAGCTTAATTATTATTATTTTAACTTAAATAAAAATAAAAAAAATATTTAGCGGTAGTAAAGTAGAATACTTTCAGTCCTCAGTTTCAGTTTTATATCGTAATTAAAAGAAACTGCTGTCATTAGTGGTAACAAATTAAAACGTATAAAATCTTGGCCCACGGTTATAAAAAGTATAAGGTTTTAAACGAAGTGGGATTGCAGTGAAGTAGAATTTTATGCTTTATTTTAAAATTTACTAAAAACATATTTATAAAAAATAGAAGTACTGAAATGCGACTAGAATGTTAAGGTATTTTACAATATTTTTCAAAGGCTCTTGTAGAGGATAAAATGTGACAATATAAGGGCGAATATATATTAAAAAAATAAAGTATAGCTAAGGACTTCCCTCCCCTTTCTGGCCTTTCTGGTCTAAATGCCCGTATCCTATCCTTGTCAAATATAGTACAGTAATTTTTTAGTGGCGAAGATTCAAATTCTACCATTTGGATGTTTCGTCGTTAGTAAACTACTTCATAGAAGTACATTACCAGCTATTAAGAATTTCCAAAAAATCATAGGAAAAAAGTTGCAGGAGAAAAACTTTGAGAAGTAGGGTTTGTAAAATAATTTTAATTTTTTTAGTGGCGAAATTTAAATAATGTTTGGGTGCTACTATTTTATGGTGCTATTAACGTTTTTGGTAGTGTGTCACATACTGTATTGGAAATACCACAGCTGTTAACCAACGATGGTTCAATACTCATTTTAAATGGTGAATTGGTGAATCTAATCTGCTCAATGTTGGTATCGAAAAAAAGATGATAACAGAAAATTATGTAAAAATTTAAATTTACTTAGGTAAGGATAAAATAAAAACTCTAAAATACCGAAAGTTAAAACAACCTAAAAACCTAACATAAAAGCTTGTCAGTAAAATACAAATCTACATTTAAACACATTCATTTTGTCACCGTCTTGACAGAGTCCAATGGAACATAAGAGGACATACGTACGAAAGAGCTGTAAGATAAGTTTGTTTAAGAACTTGTAGGGTATTTTCTTTTCCTTTTTGGTCCTACAGTGAAGAATCCTAAATTTGCTCTAAATCGTATTAGTGTTGAAGTTGTACGTTTGGTGGAGGCTGTTTTAGATTTTCAAACCCGCTTCGACAACTAATAATAAAAATTGCTTTCTAAAAAGAAAATTTAAGAAAATATTTGAACCGGAAAAATAAACAAGTAAGTCAATAATTTTATTTACTGAAAAGCTATCCAGATTACTAACTAACACTATTGAATTCATTTCCATTTATTACTGTATTTAAAGTGCTGTGCTTGCACATTAAATTACCCATTGAGACCCAATAATTGGGAGGTCTGGATGTAATAAGACTATGTATATATACAGTGTATCTGAAAATTATTAGCAAAAAATGTAGGGAATAATTCTAGACCGAAAACAAGTGCTATCTCTTCCTATAACATTTTTTTGAAAATTGATTATTAACGTAGTTACAGGTGTTAAAGTTAAATTTTATGTGTAGTTTTTCTTTCAATACCTTTTGCCACACTTATAATATTTTCGCAAAATCTCGTATATGGGGCTTTTTCGGAATGAGGAATACAAATTTGCTCACCGTTTTCTCGCATTTTATATTTTAACTAGCGTGTATCCGGCATGCGTTGCAACAGCTGGTATAAATACAAACCCGAACAAACCCGATATATTAGTACCCGGCATGCCACTTTCTGAAAATGCACCCGTGCGAAGCCGGGGCGGGTCGCTAGTTATACATAAAAACCTTCCCCTTGAATCACTCTATCTATTAAAAAAAACCGCTTCAAAATCCGTTGCGTAGTTTTAAAAATTTAAGCTGGTAGGGACGGACATACAGCGACAGCGACTTTGTTTTATACTATGTTAAGATTTGAATGGTCCCAACCTGTTTGTCCTACAATGTATGCGCATTTGGACTGAATATTTTTATTCTCCTAACCTTTCAACATAAAAAAGGTATACTACTGTTGTTTCGATTAATCTAACCGTTTTCGAGAAAAACGCTAAAATAACATTGCTTCATTACATGAATACGAAATCATTTTAATTTATTTTCAACCTTAAACATAGCATAGCAAAGAAAGGAATATTCCATGAAGTACGTCGGATTTTTTTTAATAATAATTAATTTATGTGTTTAAGGGGAAGGACGTCACTTTGAACCTTTGATTTGAATGTTTAATTTATTGCTCTAGTAACTTATATATGGATGATAATAATTGAAAAGGAACCAAGAACCAATTTAATATTTTGAGTAATCAGCGGTTTTATTATTAGCAAGTGTTTTTTAAAATTATCACAAATTCCGAAGTTTTTCCTGGAATTAATTTTGCACGTTTGGAAGAAAATGAGAACTACTTAATGATATTTTTTCCAAGTCATAAAATGTATATTTAACACCTTTTTGGCTGATGGTTCCTTTTAATTAATTAAAGAATTATGGTTTATTACTTGAAAAAGATCCAAGTTCCATGGTTCTGTTTAAAGAAAAGGCAAATAATAAAATAGGTCGTTTTAAAGAAAATGAAAATTTTATTTTTAAAATGAAAAAATAAAGAAACTCATTTAGTAAGAGTAATATTATGATAAATCTTAAACCTAAACTTTAAAATCAAAATCTGCATTGGTACCAAACCCTTCAATATCGTCTTCAAAGTTCTCGATTTTTTTAATTCTGTAAAAGTCGATTGTATCTTTGGGAAGAAACTTCAGTAATGTCGTGATATCTTCCCACTTTTTCTTTGAAATGGCCTTTCCCTCAGGGTATAGTAGTTTTAGTTTTGGGGGATTGATAAGAGTCGGAGAGTTTTTTCCTCGTGTGGATTTCGAGAGGTCTATTTCTTTAAAATTACCTTCCTCAGGTGCATGTGATTCACATAAAAATATTGAATTGAGATTTGACTTCTCTAGTTTTATTATTTTTGTTGTCAACCAAGAGACTTTCTCCTTATTGATAGTTACTTTTCTGTTTACAATTTGTTTTTCAATATCTTCAGAAGAGTAGAAATCATCGGACTCCATAATATTTATCACAAATTAATTATGTTTCTTGCAACTTCCGATTACATTCATAAAGTCTTTCAATGTGTAAATTCGAACCTGATTTTAAGCGCTCTTTCTATTTGCCCAAAATCTGTGTCGTTTGGCAAAAAGCTATGCCTCGACTCAAGATATTTGAAATAAACTCTGTTTAATGTAGGGTGCTGCATTAAAACTGTTTTCAACAGTAATACAATTTTTATGTTGCGGTTTTGTCCACCACAGCTATCTGACCACAATATCAACTCCTCTACTTCTTTTTTCAGGTGCAGCTCTACATATTTTTTCAAACACGAACCCACTTCTTGAGCACCTTGCCCTGCAACCCCCTCTTTCCACAAAAAACAATATGGTTTATTGTTTGACCCTGAATGAATACCTTCGTTATAAATACTTAGTTGTCTCTTATAGTAGACAATATTTGTTGGTAATTTAGGCAATCCTAGAACTTTTTCCATATCGTAGCAAAGGGTTTCGATAAGAGGATTGTTACTTGCTTCTTTTAAATCTTTATTTATCTGTTCTCTAGCAAGCTGCGCCTTTTCAATATGCTGATCATGTTGTTCTTTTAGTATTAGTTGTTGGTTCTCATCTTCTGCATTTTTCGCTTGTAAAGAATACATGTCACACTTGTTACATGTATCTTTTATAGGGGGCTTTCGCTTTAAGTTGAAATGTTTATAGAATATATTTTTATAGAACTGAAAACTAACTTTTGGGTTTTTCTCATCTATATAGAGTTCATACATCTTACATTCTCTAAGGTAAAAATTTAGCTTCAGTTTCCGAACGGGAGTAATGCAAAACATAGGTTGGAAATTTCTTTATATGTTCAATAATTTTATTTATTGTTTCTTCGTCAACTTTTCTCTTTCCGCCAGATTTTCCTCGCTCATCTTTTATTAGGGAGTTACGTTTTCTTTCTAATGCAGTATTAACCCTTTTTGTGGATATCTGATAAGTGTTTATATAAGTCTCGCGACAAACTTCAATCTCCCCAAGCCTATATACTCTAGTATATGATTTACCTGGTCCCTGTATAGCACGCTTTCTTTTAATATGCATTTCATTAACAGTTGCTGCTATGTAACTCGTTTGCAAATCATATAATGCTAAACCCCAAAACTTTTGAAAACATATTTCTTTTTCTTCTCCTGTTAATTTTTCACTACATTTTTTTAAACAGTTGCATTTGTAATCAAAAAATTGTTTAGCGCCTTTTAATTTTCCATTCACAGTGTAGTGAGTTTGGTTGGAATCTTTCAATTTCTTTCTCGTGGTGAAGGTTTGTCCCGGATATTTGCTGTGTCTTCCTTTCTTTGGTCGTCCTTTCCAAGCTTCTTTTTCTTGCTTTAATTTTTGCTTCCTCTCAATTTCTTCTTCATTAAATAACATTAACTCATTTACATCATCCTCCGAACTACTGTCGCCTTCTTCCCCCGAAATAAAGTCACGATCTTTTATGCTATCATCTGAATCTTCGTCTTCTATTATTCTTTGTTCAATTTTATCATCTTTGAAGTTATTGTTTATTATGTCACCGGTTGTTGTCGTTGTTACTTTAGGTGAGCCTTCAGGAACCAGAATACCTTCAAGTGCTATGTCTTCAAAAATTGGAACTTCTTTAACCAATACTTTAAGGTTTGTTGTTTCGACACTTTGGTCTATATAGTTCTGGTATTTAAACTCCGAGTTATTTGTTTTCCTATTCTCTGTATTCACAATGGTTGCCTTCTCTGAAACAATAAATTGTGTACTCGGAGGGCTCTTAAACACCAGAATTTCTTTAATTATTATATTTGAATTTGACTTGGTGACAGTTAAGTCTTTATGGTTTTGAACTTGAGTCTTTGTGCAATCCGGTTTTCTATCCTCAATATTGGAAATATTCACTCCTAAAAAATAAAAATAAAATGTTCGAAATAATCACCCCTAAAAATTTTTTTTTAAATACTATTTAAATATTGCAAAATATTTCTATAATTTTACCTGGTAAACCAACCCCGGCAAAAATAGAAGTGGGAATGTGTAGTTGTTGCTCGGGTTCACAGGGTTCCTTAAAAGTACAAAATAAACATGAATTAAATCGATATTTTTTCTTAACTGAAATAATATCTAAAAGGATTCAACCGCCTAAGACACCCTTTGGTTCGTAATTCGCTTAGAATAATAATTTTATTATAGGAATAAACCTGGCACATGTTTACAAATTTTTTAAAATGCTAACTGTCAAAGATAAAGGAGTTTTAACAAGAAGAAAAAACAATACTTAATCGATAGAAAAATAGTGAAAAATAAAATATCTTGTAAACATAACCTCAGAATTTACTTACTGCATGGCATTCGCTGGGTTTTAGTCTTTTCGGTTCTATTTTGTCCGATGAGTCTTCACATTTTAGTTGTAAAGCATTCTTGAGAATTAGTCTTGTTCTTTACTCATTTTCCAAGCCAAAAAACACGAAAAGCAGCACTCTCAAATAACTCAAATATAAATTGTTATAAAATATAAAAGGAACCAAGTGACAATGATCATTCCTATAAATGGTATCGGGACTTGGATCTTTTTTAATAATAGGAAACTGCTCTTTCCCTTAAAGTCGCTTGGATTTTTAGTCAATAGATGGCGCTGGAATTCCAGTAGGCGTTTGATACTTTTTAAACAAAATAAATGAATGTCATGCTGTCGGATGGAACCGTTATCTCAATTTCGGCAATTTGGCGCTTGGTTCCTTTTCAATTATCATCATCCATATTTTGAAACTGCAAATAAAATTTAACTTTAACACCCCGTAACTTAGTTAATAATCAATTTTCGAAAAAATGTTATAGGAAGAGATGGCATTTATTTTCGGTCTAAAATTATCCCCTAGATTTTTTGTTCATCATTTCTAAACACCCTGTACATATATGGTGGCTTAGGGTGGCGAGCGGCTGAATCTCCTATGTTACAAACAACTGCAATATGCTGGCTAAAAAATGTATTGACAAATTGATGACTAAGAAAATTCAAATACAAGGTTTCAATATTACCGCTAGGGGGCGTAGTTGCTTTGTCACACCTTTAATTTCTATTAATATCTTAAATTCAGTGTAGGTCAGAAACTAATGTTATTGAATAGTAATGTAATTTTTATATGCTTCTTTAAATATTCGGATCTAAAATGAACTGGAAAAGTTATTCCAAATAAAAACCTAATAGAAAATAGAATTATTTACTAAAAATACGTAACAATACAAATTATAGTTACTATACAAAAAAAATACCCAAATACATTCTACTAGGGGCTCACTTCACAATATAGGTCTTTGAAAAAAATTTAGAATTTTTACTTATTTTAACTTTATCGTCAAAAACTCTTTAGTTATTTAGTTTTTAGAAAGTTGATTTACATAAATCACTAATAAATAGAACAAACATTTATTATAAAATATTGAAAGCATGGCATAATATGACAAATACACTACTTATATTGTTCATAAAATGTATTATGTCAATAAGACAATATATCTACGCTTCAAAAGAAAAACGTCTAATACGCATTTATACAGGGTGTTCTCAAAGTTGAGTCATTTATTTTACGGTTGTAGAACTCGTAAAAATAAGTAATTGTACCAAAAATCATTTATATAAAAGTTGCAGAATAAAGAAGTTATTAACAATTGAAAAAATGTAAAATTTAAAAACTGTAAGACCTGATTTTTTGATATTCTCGACCACTGCGTTATCAATGTTTTGTTTACTGGCGATGCTGGGTATGGCTTATTTTTTTGTATGATACAAATTACTTATCATTCATTCATTTTACGGGTTTTAGTGCGAATTTCATTCGCTAAAGTGCGTGATATTTTTGATTTTTGGACATTTTTTCAATTGGTAATGACTTCTTTATTCTGCCGCTTTTATATAAATGATTTTTGGTACAATTACTTATTTTTACGAGTTCTACAGCCTGGTAAAATAAATGACTCAACTTTGGGAACACCCTGTATGTATTTACATAGCGTCTGTGCCAGTTTTCTTTTATTGTTTTACAATATAAAACAACTTATTTTTACAGCTATAAGACTTGTACCAAAATATGGTATTATAGGTACATATTCAGATTTAATTTTTAAACGGTTCTTTATAAATTAGCGTATTGACATTACTATTTTGATCACAATTTTCTTTAATTATGTAAACTGCGAGATCTTTTTCACATGAATCTGTGGTCCAAGGTTTGGTGATAAGGTAATTGCGGGAATTTCTTCCACCAATCTAAAATTATTAAAAATATTGGAGTCTCTTTTAAAGTGCCAACTTTTGTACAAATATAGTTTAATGGCTTTGAATTAGCTTATTAAATAAACTAAAACAATGTTGTTGTATGTGGGGCATAATATTTATTTAATTATAAGTTTTTAATGAGATTTAAGGAAACTACAAATCTCTCTGTATCGACAAAATAGTTTGCCTTATTGTTGTCAGTTTCAAAGTAAGATGTGATGGTGGAAGCTTGGGTACATCGACGAAGTAGAATAATATTAGTAGATGCTCCTACACAACATGAATATTTTAATAAATGGGCTGGAAAATACACATAGAGCAAAACTGTGCTTGATAGATAAACCATTGTCGATAATTTTTGAAACCAAAAAAAATAATAGTAGGATGAAACCCATTGGAAAAGGATGAGAATATAACAAAAATTAAAGGAAAAATAATTTACGGGCGATCCGTGGTCGGGAAGTGGAAGGGAATGAGTTTTTAAGGGTAGAAAACGATTTATGTCAATTTCCGGCAAAACTACAAGTCCTATGGAAAAACGTTAAATGGCAAAGTTGTAGGTAATTAAAAGATCTACCACTTTTACATTCACACTTTTTTTACATAACCTCAAAATTTATGGGAAATATTCAAATAACCAAGTTTTTGGTTTTTTATTTTTATCTTTTACAAGAAAAATTTTTTTTCCCGAAATTTGGTGAAAACTTACCTTTTTATGTCCCAAACACACTGTGATTTTCTTGATTTAAAATATTTATTTTTTTACCTTATTTTGTTTTAATATCGAAAAAGCACCCTAATTTTCAATCGAAAATTCTCACGTCAAAATATCTGCTTTTTTAAAAAAGTCGGTGGGCTTTTTGTTCGTTGAAATCTCTACTTTCTGATGGTGTAAAAAAATATACATTACTATGGTAAATGTTCTCAAAAAATGCAAAGAAACGAAAAAAACTTGAATCCGAATTTTTTTTAAAATTATTATGTACAATTTTGAGCTATTTATTAAAATTTTTACTTTAATTACTGGAAAAACGTAAGATTCTATGTTACATTGTTAAACAAAAAAATTACAAATCCATAAAACATAAAGAACGCAAAAATATGCGAAAATAGTTGTTCTAAATATAACTACTAGGTAAGGGTAGGATTTAAAGGGGATTTCATCACATTTACCATAGTATGGTATATTTTTTTTACACCATCAGAAAGTACAGATTTCAACGAACAAAAAGCCTACCGACTTTTTTAAAAAAGCAGATATTTTCACGTGAGAATTTTCGATTGAAAATTAGGGTGCTTTTTCGATATTAAGTCAAAATAAGGTGAAAAAATTGATATTTTAAATCAAAAAAATTACAGTGTATTTGGTACATAAAAAGGTAAGTTTTCACCAAATTTCGTAAAAAAAATGTTTTCTTGTAAAAGATAAAAATAAAAAACCAAAAACTTGGTTATTTGAATTTTTCACATAAATGTGAAAAAAGTGTAAATACAAAAGTTGTGGATTTTTCTGTTACCTACAACTTTGCCATTTAACGTTTTTCCATAGGACTTGTAGTTTTGCCAAAAATCGAGATAAATCGTTTTATACCCTTAAAAACTCACCCCTTTCGACTTTCCGACCTCGGATCGCCCGTAAATTATTTTTCCTTTTATTTTTGTTATATTCTCTTTCTTTTCCAATGGGTTTCATCCTACTATTATTTTTTTTTACTTTTTACCATTTTCAAAGGCTTCAGCGCTGGTCTAACAGTGTATCCACGGATCGAGCTGATCGACAAACATAAAATTCTAAAATCAGTAATTTAAAACTAAATCTCTAAATTTAAAATTTGCGATAAATAAAATGTAATTTAAATTTATTTTAAAGGATCACCACACCTATTATTATCACTTTACTTAGTGTTATCGACAGGAAAACTCGTTGTGGAGTAATGACCTGAGAAGCAATAAAATGAAAATTTTTCACATACGTGCCTTAAAATGTACTTTTAAGACTTATTTCATAAATAACTATATATTGTATCCTGCTGAAATATTATTATAAGTAATTTTAAAATTAGTTCGTTTTTTTCTTCAGTTCACAAGACTGCAAAAGTTCAGCCCATCCCTCGAACCATAAAAATACATCAAATTATCATATAAAAGACATAACCCGAAAATAATTTGCAACAACATGAGGCGAGGGTGTATTTAATATGTTAAAACAATATAATTTTTTTTAACTATGTATAATACAAACCTAAAAAATGTACCCATTTATATGATTGGATGAACTGTGGGCACGTGCAAAATAAAAATGATGGGCACATTTGTTGCAAAGTAAATTTGGAGATTGAGTTTCTAACATGTGTGATCGTAAAATTCGTCCATAGATTGGAAAGTCCAATACTAATAATGGGTTATGCTAAAATTGCTAAATAAGAATCTTCTATTACTTAAGCTGCCATGCAAAGTTTAAAAAAACTTGAATACATAGTAAATATAAATTATTTGAAACAGGTATTGGCACGATCAATTAAATTCAAACTCAGACAGGAGAACTAGAAGACTCCGAACAACGATGTGACCTGTGCAACAAATACGTTAGCACTAATACTACGGCGCGAGGCGATTGCCGATCGCTACGAACCCCCACCAACGTCTTGGTGGAATATAGGTTCTAACGGACACAATTCGTTTTGGAAACGCTGTTCTGCTTTCTTAATTGTAGAGAAAACGCTTTACTGGAAACGAAATGCGTCGCATTGAGAAGATACAATTTATTTCTTAACAAAATAGCTGTATTAAATGTTGTTCATTATTGAACAAGACTGTGCTGCTAATGGAACTGATACTACCAACAAAAACACTGTTCTAGCAAATCTGGCATTGATATGACAATAAAGCGGCTTTGATACACTCAAAATGTATTTAATATGGGTAAATACAAAATAAGCTATCAGTACAAAATATCTTAGCAAACCTGTTGTATCAGATCATTTTCCTTAGTGATCCTTCGTCGCCTGTCTACTTTGTTTTAAAAGTTAATATTTCTTAAACGGTTGAGGATGTGAGAAAATGATGTTCAAAACGAGTTTTACTTGCATTTACGACATTGCCAAATAGTGAATGAACAACATTTTGAGCATTTATTGACAAGAAAGTATTAAAGATGGATAGATTTTTAAAATTTTTCAATCAAATTAATTTTTATTTGTTCATTATCTTATAACTGACTAGAAATAACAATTTAAAATTTAGTACTGTGAATATATATTGTATATTTTAATATTATGTTCTTTATAAATAGGCAATAAAAACTAAGGTTGCCATTTAAAAAAATTATCACTTATAATCTCCCTAGCAGCAGAATTATCGGAAATTAATTCTGATTCGGTAAGAAAATTTCATAAATTGGAGTCTTTTCTTATTGTCATTTTTTTGCTAAATTGCTACAAAACATATTTCCGGCGGTTTTAGTTAATTGTAACTAATTAGAGTTTTAGAAATGAAGTTCATTTTAGCCGTTAGTAACTCATTTTTAGTACTAAAATGTGAGAAATATTAAATACCAAAATTTGTTATCTGAAATCATAGTTTTAAATTCAAATGAAACTTTAAAAAAACATATTTCCGATGAGTTTAGTTTAATATGACGCACTGTATTTTTACAATAGAAGTTGATTTCAAGCACGTAGCCAGGGGGGGGGGTCCAGGGGGTCCGGACCCCCCCCGAAATTCTCAGAAAAAAAATTTTTTTTCAGCAAAATAGGAAAATAACACATAATATTATACATAACTTAAAGAAAATTATTTTTAAAATAAAAATTTTAAATTTTCTATATATAATATCTACGTTTTTTCGGGTTAGGCTATCGAAACTAAGAATTTCCAAGTTTCGAGAGTCAAAAAAAGGGCGTGGCACCTAAAAAAATTTTGCCTGCGGCGCATTTTTTAAGGAAGAAAGGCCACCCTCATCAAAATCCAAAATACGCGACTGCCGGACCCTCCCGAATACATTTCCTGGCTACGTGCTTGGTTGATTTTACTTGTTAGTAACTAAGGTTTACTACTAAAATTTCAGGAACATTAAAAACATTCATTCGTTTTCAACCATAACATCTGATATTACATGTCTACATAGTTTCCAATGAAACCTTAAAAAACATATTTTCGATGAGTTTAGTTAAATTTTTGATGTGTCTCTTTTAGCCCCGGTGTTCGATATGTAAAGCAAATTGGTTAGTATCAATAAAAATTATAAGTTAGCGACAAAATGTATTTTGATTTTATTCTGAGTGACTTTTGCCAATAGATATAAAGCACTTCATTTTTGACAGAAAAATTATCACTTATTAATTTCATTAAGTTAATAGGACATAACAAAATTATCGCGATAATCTCCCGTTGCTATAAGCAACGTAAACAAAAAAGAGCCTTCTTATTGGTTGAAAATAAATTTATGTAATTTTCGATATAATCATATAATTTTATGAAAATGATCACAATTTAAAATGTTAATACCCGTGCCCTAGAATTTTTTCAGAAAAAAAACTAAAAAGACAGAATAGTTTCCTATTATACGTTACAATTTATGATCTTTAATATCCAGTAACACATTATTAGCAAAACCTCACCTCAAAAAGTTTTTACGTGTTTTTGTTTTTTGCCCTTGTCAAAAGGTTAGTAAATTGCTTACGTGCAGGGTCATCGTCTTTACGAAGAAAATACTGCCGTCTATCGTTACAACTTACAACCTAAGACCTTTATTATTCCTTTGAGATTTCGTTAAGGCTTCTAAGTGTCGGTTTACTGTTGAGAGTTTTTCGATAGCTATAATGGGTAATGACACAAGTTGTCTAAAATACGAATCACGTTTGTACCGTTCGTTCAATTTATCTTGATAACATTTTGATCACTATAACTTTTTTGTTTTTAAAGATATGAAGGTAAACAAAAAAACAAAATGTAGGGTTGGTTGCCAAGTTTTTTCCTAAATTACATATAAAACAAAACACTATCAATTTTCTGACATATAAGTCTACTTTATGTTTTTTTAAATGGAACACCCTGTATATTTTTACATTCTTAAATTCCACATAAAATTATAATTATTTTTTATTAAATGCATTATAAGTCTATACTTCATAGTTTCCGAGATATTGACTCTCGAAAAGTGACATTTTTGAACTTTGATAGCTTCTAACTTTCTAACAGTACGTCTTAGAGCAAAACGGCTTACATGTCCCTATCTTCAAATTTTATTATCTTCCCAAAAAAATCAACTTCCGGTTAAACCGGATGTAACTCGAAAGCAGAAAATATAGTTGTTCCGGTTTAACTGGAAGTTGATTTTTTTGGGAAGATAATAAAAATTGAAGATAGGGACATGTAAGCCGCTTTGCTCTAAGACGTACTGTTAGAAGGTTAGAAGTAGTCAAAGTTCAAAAATGTCACTTTTCGAGAGTCAATATCTCGGAAACTATGAAGTATAGACTAATAATGCATTTATTAAAAAATAATTATAATTTTATGAGGAATTTAAAAATGTAAAAATATACAGGGTGTTCCATTTAAAAAAACATAAGGTATACTTATATGTCAGAAAATTGATAGTGTTTTGCTTTATATGTAACTTAGGAAAAAACTTGGCAACCAACCATTCATTTCGTTTTTTTGTTTATTTTCATATCTCTAAAAACAAAAAAGTCACAGTAAATCAAAATGTTATCAAGATAAATTGAACGCACGGTACAGTATGTTAAAAAAATTGCACGCGTTAAATCTTTTATATGGTTTTAATCAGGGTGTAAAAACCTGTCTTCGAAGACCTTTTTACCCGTATAAATTATGTATTTACGGACATTTATTTTCAACCAATTAGAAGGCTCCTTTTTGTTTACTTTATACTTTATGTAGACATGTAATTTCAGATGTTATGGTTGAAAACGGATTAATTTTTTTAATGTTCCTGAAATTTTAGTAATAAACCTTAGTTACTAACAAGTAAAATCAACTTCTATTGTGAAAATATGGTGCATCATATTTAACTAAACTTATCGGAAATATATTTTTTAAAGTTTTATTTGAATTGAAAAAGACATTGGATTTCAGATAACAAATTTGTTATAATTTAATGTTTCTCGCATATTTTAATAATAAAAATGAGTTACCAACGGCTAAAATGAACTTCATTTCTAAAACTCTAATTAGTTACAACGAACTAAAGACGCCGGAAATATGTTTTTGTAGCATTTTAGCAAAAAAATTACAATAAGAAAAAACTCCAATTTATGAAATTTTCTTACCGAATCTCCCACGCAGCAGAATTAATTCCCGATAATTTTGCTGCTAGGGAGATTATAAGTGAATACCTACCTATTTGTCTGTAATTTATATAAGCATTTACTTGCTTTTTTAAGAGTTAAAACAGAAACATTTTAACCGGCCTTTATATAGATGGACTTGCATCCAGGACGCAACAACAATACGGTATGTTTACTACAAAACTTGAAAAGCTAAACCAGGAGTTTATTATTCACTAAAATAGACAAGGGAGATGCATTTATTATTTAATATGCAAACGTAAAACCAACATCAAATAAATCCAGCTGATTTCGTAAGGTCATACCCCACAGAATCCATGAAGACGACACGGGACGGAAGACAGTGCTATGATAAAATAATGATAATATTTTAGTCATTTGAAAATATACTGGAATTAGCGTGGATTGTATCTTTTCGATAGGTTTCATGATTTGGGCAATTATTTTCAACGTACCGTCATAAGATTTCATAAAATACTTAAACTTACAAGTTTTAGAACTTTTATAAAGCAATAAGCCACTTTTCAATTTGAATTGAAAAGTTTTATTTCAAAATAATAAGTTCAGGAGACATTTAAATTTAATACTAAAAAAAAATCAGTTCGCAGTTTTATAGACAGTTATTGAAAATCCAAATTTAAATGAATCATATGTAGTGCATAAATGAATAAGTGGGAAGTCAGCCCCATTGTTAACTCATATTAAATAAATTGCTAGTATATCAACAGAACAGTGTTTTTATTGGTACTAGCATTGAATATCAAACTATAAGAAGGCCATATAAACAGATTTCCTAAATCTGCTACGTTAAATTCATAGATGGCACAATGAGTTCACCACCAGTGGAGCGTGTTGATGCAGCTACTAACGACAAGCCTTTTCACTGCTAAATTAAAACATTGTTGCCGCCTGTCTGTTTGACTTGCTGCATGATCCTCTTCCCACTACCATACCGTCAAGCGCATCGGTGCGGTGCCTGAATTGCCTTGCACTGGCATAATATAATAAAATATTATATTTATTTTTGATTGAAAAAGGATCAGATTGAGGGACGCGATATGGCTGGCAACAAGTGTGGTTATTTTCAATGTGGAAAGTCGCCTCGCGCCTTTGCAGGATTAAAATTATTTCGTTTTCCGGTAGAAGAAGAGAGGCAGATGCAATGGATCGTAAATAG
The DNA here is from genome assembly GCA_963969555.1 of Polydrusus pterygomalis. Classification (NCBI taxonomy): domain Eukaryota; kingdom Metazoa; phylum Arthropoda; class Insecta; order Coleoptera; family Curculionidae; genus Polydrusus; species Polydrusus pterygomalis. Next base: position 39,439,960 of record OZ018381.1, on the reverse strand, counting down.
TGGTATGCAATTATGTGGTCTATTAGCAGGTCAAAAATAAATAAATATGGAATTTTCATTCTAATACCTTTTTCTGTGTCCTATTGTATTTCTTTCTGTATTTACCTACAGGGTAGGAAACATTTAAAATTAAAGTTTGTTATATAAAAAATTTGGACGTTATAATCTATGGACGAATTTTACGATCTCAGTAAACCATGTTGCATAATACATAATCATATGCAATGTCAAACGACAAGAACAATATGACACTGGGAGCTATTTAAATTTTTAAGAACTACAGTACTGATATTTAGTGGTAAGTATAATATGCTTTATTAACCATAGCAAGCCAATAATGATTAATGTCACGTTTCATTACTGCCAAGCGGAACTAATACAGTATATAAAACCAGATTTCACCCCCAATAGAACTTGATAATTACTGTGAGTATTCAAAGCAATAATGGTTATAAACCATTCTATGGTAGCATTAACTCCTAATTCCTATTGGCTAAATTACCGTAATATTATCACTTTACAACGGTCTAGCAATTTTCGTTGTTTTACAGTAGGAAAGCACGTTGCTGTCACATATAGTAGTAAACGTTGTATAAAGAGTATGCGAATTCTTATAAGGAATAGAAGGCTTTTTTTCAGTGCAGCTTCTATTTTTATTATAATCGCTATAGTTATATAACTGAATTTGAAAATTTCTGTAAATTTCGCGAATACAAAAATAAAGCTGTCTCTTTACAAACACATTTTTAACAAACATATTCCTGACCATCTAATAACCTAAGAACGTCATTACTAAAAGACGTAGGACGGGTGTGTAAAAGTATTTCGATGTTTTTCAGGTTTTTGTGAGCTTTTTCATTTTTCGACGACATCCCATCCATAAAATCTTATCAAAAGAACCTCTTGGCGCCTTTATTGTTACCTTCATTGACCAAAAAATAAATGGCTTACTATCTGGCCATCGCCCCTTTTACGGACATTTTACAGTTGAAACGTAAGATCTGCGTCATAAAATGTCGCAAATAAAAGCAAGTAGAAAAAGAGATAAACAAATTTATTTGCAATAAAAATCATTAAAAAGGCAACCGACGCAAATTCACTGTTGAAAACGATAGCGCAAATAGGGAAAAAGCATATATATTTAAAGCCGGTTTTACGATTGTAAAAATTAACCGATACCGAATAAAACACTAAGATAAGAAGGTGAAACTCTGAAACCCATTTTTCTCTAAGTGAAGATGCATATCTAATGCTACAGTCTCTCAAGTATAAAAATATTATATTTTAATCGTGATATCTCAAAAACAATTAAATACACTGAGAAAAAAAAAGCCTTCTATACTCTTTATAAGAATTCTCATACTTTTTATAAAACTGTTTAATACTATATGTGACAGCAACGCGCTTTCCTACTGTTAGACAACGAAAATTGGTAGACCGTTGTGTAGTGATAATATGTAATTTAGAAAATAGGAAATAGGAGTTTATGCTACCATAAAATGGATTATAGCCATTATTGCTCTTAATACTCACAGTAATTATCAAGTTCTATATTGGGGGTGTAATCTGCTTTTATATACTGTATTAGTTCCGACTGGCAGTTGTAATGAAACTTGATATTAATCATAATAAAATGTTCTTGCTACGATTAATAAAGCATATACTATCCACTAAAAATCAGTAGGTACTGTAGTTCTCAAAAATTTAAATAGCTTGTACTTTGATATTGTTCTTGTCGATTAACATTGCGTATGATTATCTATTATGCAACATGGTCCACTGAGATGGTAAAATTCGGGCAAAAGGGCATATAAAAGGCGACCTCCAGACTATGATGATCTCACAAGATGCATAATTTAGAAGTTTCCCGGGTTTCTGGAATTTTCTGGGTAAGAATTCGTCGCTTCATCTATATCCTTAAACAAGGGCGTCCATAGGGGGGGGGGCAAAACGGGCACTTGCCCCTCCCCCCCCCCCCTAGGCGCCCACATTACTATTTTATTTCATAATTCAGTATAAATATTGAATAGTACAGTGGTTATTTAGTAGACCTACAAATCACTAAACTGAACAATTACATAATAAAAACATATCAATAAATTAATACATTAGGCATAAGTTAAATAAATAGTCTTATACAGTGTCACCAGTAAAGTCCGCATCATATGGGATTTTTTTTATTAATATCTTTATTCAAAATTTGACTTTGGCATCAAGTTCTGCATCGATCGAGATGAAAATTTGGCAAATAAATAGTAGTCACCTGATTCGCATTATCTGTCAAATTTTAATTTTTTTTCAAAAGATAATTCAAAAGTGGGGTTATTTCTGAAAATATCGAAAAAAGTTATAATTTTTTTAAAATGCAGTTTCTAGCCCACATGCAAAATTTCAGCTGGATAAGATAATTTTGATTTTTTACCTTTATTTTGTAAATTGCACCACTTTTGCAAAATAAGACTCAACGCAACCTATACATAAAATTTCTTAGTTTTGACAATGCTTTATTTCAGATACATTTTCTTTAAACTAGCGTCATATTAAATGTGTGTTTTTCTACAAAATCAAAATTGGGCTATTAAAATTTGGTCGCATGTGATGCAAAGTTCATTTGTTTTTGACCCTGTATAAGGTAACTTCATAAAATACGTATTTTTGAAAACGTAGTTTGTGACTGAAAGTAAAAAAATAAAAAATAAAATAAAGAGATTTTAAATTAAATCGTTGAAAATAGATAAACTTTACGTTGGGTTAAGCAAAAATTTATTTTCCACTTAATAAACACTTTACTGATGACACTGTGTTCTTTTTTGTCTTAATATTAAGGTGTATTACTTTCATACACAAACTATGTTTTCAAAAATACTTATTTTATGAAGTTACCTTATACAGGGTCAATAACAAATGAACTTTGCATCACATGCGACCAAATTTTAATAGCCCAATTTTGATTTCGTAAAAAACACATATTTAATATAACGCTACTTAAAAAAAAATTTATCTGAAATAAAGCATTGCCAAAACTAAGAAGTTTTATGTAGGTTACGTTGAGTGTTATTTTGCAAAAGTGGTGCAATTTACAAAATATGGGGAAAAAAATTATCTTATCCAGCTGAAATTTTGCATGTGGGCTAGAAACTGCATTTAAAAAAACTTTTCCCAATAACTATTTTTTGATATTTTCAGAAATAACCCCACTTTTGAATTATTTTTTGAAAAAAATTAAAATTTGACAGATAATGCGAATCACGTTACTGCTATTTTTTTGCTTAATTTTTATCTCGATCGAAGCAGAACTTGATGCCAAAGTCAAATTTCGAATAAAGCTATTAATAAAAAAAAATCCCATATGATGCGGACTTTATACTGGTGACACTGTATATAAAAAGTATTGTTTAAGTTTTTGCCCCCCCCCCCCTGAAAAATGCTCTATGGACGCCCTTGTCCTTAAATCGATCGAACCAACCATGGTTTCATTTAAATGTCAACTTCGATAATTTTATATCCGATGCTATTTAGAGCTATCTGCTTCCAACATTCTATAAATTTAATTTGTAACTGTATTAGTGCTTTTTAATGCACTCGAGGGAAAATTTGCAGCAATTTTTTTTTATAAATCATAATTTTTCCCAAAAAGTTGAAAGTAAAAACCTTTTTTCATTTGGCAAGCAAATTTACTTTCACGCTGCATATAGGATTATATCATATAATCTGATGACTTGCTTTCCTTTTAGTTACCAGTGACATGTCTGTTTATATTAGCATATACCTAATTATACAATAACGAAATAGTTCCTTAGGGCCAGACTATGCAACGTAATTATCTTTCAAATATGTATGCATATAACGTAGCTCAATAAAAGGGAGCTGCTTTAGAGGAGTTTACTTAGGAAATGAATATTAAACTTAATGTTATGCCATTGAATAATTCAATTGACAAGTTGCTAAACTTGTACTGCTCTAAATATACATATTTAGACTGCATTTGTTCATGTACCTAAATGGTGATGTGGATGGTAAAATGTTATATGCTATCATTTTCCAACAAGAAACATTGAAAATATGATAGAATAGGGCACCGTTTACATTGAGGAACAACTTTGTAAGATGATAAATAGACATAAACAAATTTTTATTCGCAACGATTCAAAAACTAAAAATTAGGGAGGTAGTCTTAACTGAAAGAGAAAAAAATTGAGATTTTAATGATGGTTGGGTATGATCTGTGACAGCAAAAGAGAACGCAACAGGAAGTATGCGAGTTATTCGGTCCAACCTATCGGCAGCTTACTTTGGAGAACAATGTGTGTCATCAAACAGTTGAACATTTTCTTGAAAGCAAAAATATTCTCCTTACAAGCCCCTTCTAGTTCAGTAACTTTCTATAGATGACTTCGATAGACAAAATACGTTTTGCGAAATTCCGATTAAAAATGTAATCCTTATTTCAACCTCAACATTATGTTTTCAGATGAAGCTGCCTTTATGCTTTATGCTTGACGGCATCGTCAATAGGCCTCACTGTATTGGTAATACAGTTTTTTTTTTAACTTTTTTTAAAATGGGAAAGAAAGAAAAAACTAAAAGTCTTCCTCCACAAAATTTAATAGAATAGAAGGTATTCTCAAGGATCTCTACATGTTTCGAACGTAGAAACGTTCATCATCAGGAGACAGAAAATGTTTCTGTCACCTGTCACCTATTCTCAAGGATCTCTACATGTTTCGAACGTAGAAACGTTCATCATCAAGAGACAGAAAATGTTTCTGTCTCCTGATGATGAACGTTTCTACGTTCGAAACATGTAGAGACCCTTCAGAATACCTTCTATTCTATTAAATTTTGTGGAGGAAGACTTTTAGTTTTTTCTTTCTTTCCCATACTTTCAACTCCACTTTAACCATGGGCTACTTCTTCAAATTTTTTAAAATGTTTTTTACTTAATTAATTAAATTTTTTAAATTTTATTTTCGTCTAGGTACACAAAATGTTCTTGTCCTATTCATGTTTTTAATATTTTTTTATTCCCTCCTGTAAGTGGCACTTGGGCCCTTCGGTGCTGATAATGGTACTTTCTAGTACCGAAACATATATACCCCCCCAGTAAATTAACTTTTAATATATTTATAGAGACGACTGTGTAATAATAAATTAATGTTAATTAATTAATTTTTTAATTATTATAATTTTTTCTTGTCGTTTAACATTGCATATGATTATCTATTATGCAACATGGTTTACTGAGATGGTAAAATTCATCCATAGATTATAGGGTCCAATACTAATGATGGATTGTGCGAAATAAGAATCTTCTATTGCTTTATCTGACATGCAAAGTTTAAAAAAATTTAAATACAAAGTAGAAATTAATTGAAACAGGTATTGGTACGATCAACAAAATTCACATTCAGACAGGACAGCTAGAAGACTTCGAACAACGATGTGACCTGCGCAAAAAGTACGTTATAGCTTTTCCTCCCGCGGATAGTTTGATGCCCGACGCGAAGCGGAGGGCATTAACTATCCAAGGTAGGAAACACATTTTCCCCCTGAGGTATGTATATAGTTTTTTCTACTAGCTTACTAAGCTTACAACTAGAAAGTTGTCAGACTATAATACTGGGTTAGTAAAAATTACTGGAACGCTTAAATATCTTCAAAGTTATTAAAGTTGTGCTTACAAAAATGGGTATCCGGAAGTTTTTTTGCATGCGAAATTGAACTATTAAACTTTTAGCGGTTTGAGACATTTTACGTGTTTCGGCTCTTTTTACTAACCCGGTATGGGGCTATATGACAAAATATCAAGTAGTTGTTGCGTCGCCGTCGTTATGTTTACTACGCTTTGTTGCTATGATATTTTTAGTAATACAAACATAATAGTAAGCTGTCAGATTGTTTGTCATTACTTAATTAGAAGTTTCTACGTTTTGAAAATGAGTTCTAGCGAAGATGACCTGCCGCAAGATTTCGCTGAAGAGGCACGAATAGCGACACTTAATCTCCTTCCTGAAAAATCAAGAGAACGATATGAAAAGGAATACAGTTTGTTTAAAGTATGGTTGGAAGAGCGCGGAGTAAAAAACGTTTCCGAAGATGCCACCTTGGTGTATTTTTCGCAGCGAGCAAAAAAATTAAAACCATCAACATTATGGAGCAAATATAGTATGTTGCGGTCTGTACTAAACGTTAGAGAAAATATAGACATCAAGTTTCCAAAATTAGTAGCCTTCCTCAAACGGCAATCTACTGGTTATGTGTCCAAGAAATCTCTAACTTTAGAAAGAGATGAAATCTCAAGATTTTTAGTGGAGGCCCCAGATAGAGATTATTTGCATATGAAGGTAAGCTTGTTAAATTCAAAAATATGCATTTTTTGATAGATTCTGTTTGTTTGTTTTTTTCAGATCGCTTTACTATTTGGCATTTGCGGGGCTTGTAGATGCGAAGAACTAGTTAAAATGGACCTTAAAGACCTTGATGATCGTGGCGATATGGTAATAGTAATCCTTCCAGTTACAAAAACTAAGAAAAATGCACATTCATTGTCTCCGATAATATAATAAACGGATTGTCCGCCTTGGATTTATACAGAAAGTACAAGAATTCTAGACAGCCCAGAACACCGCACTCCAGATTTTTTATCAATTACTGTAAAGGAAAATCATCTGTGATTGGAAAAAATACAATAGCCAAAATTCCATTTAAAATTGCAACATTTTTAAAATTAAAAAACCCTCAAAGTTATACAGGCCATTGTTTCCGAAGAACTTCGGCGACGCTGCTCGTCAATGCGATTTGTTGACACTTAAGCAGCATGGAGGTTGGGAGGTCTGGGAAGATTGTGGAGGGATATGTCGCAGAATCATTAACAAGAAAAAAGGAAGTGGCAAGCCAAATCATTACTGGTCGACAATTGTCTTTAACGCCAAGTTCTTCCAAGGATCACGTTGATATCTATGTGCCGATAGCTACTCCTTCATAGGAAAGCAACCTTACAAGCAGCCATACCACGTCAATAAGTAACCACCAAGAAGGAGTAGTGAATATTTCAGCGGAAAGTGGCTTTTCCGGAAGGATAAATTTTAATAATTTGACGAAGTGTACAATTAATTTAAGCCGTTAATTTTTTTCATCTGTTATAGGTACTTACTGTTGTTTAATTTAAAAAAAATAAATATGGTGATAATGTGAAGACTTTCATAAATATTTTTCCTACATCAATCAAATAGGGCTGGACGAGTTTAAAAAAACTCTTGCTAATGTCAAAATGTTTAAAAAATGAGAGGGAGGAAAAAATGTTTCCTCCCCGGGAGGAAAAGAGGCATTTTCCTCCCTAGCTCAGGGGTTGAAAATTAAGTTTTCTAGTAAGGTAGTAGAAAAAAACTAATAACACCTCCAATAGAACTTGGTAATTACTGTGAGTATTCATTATTCAGCGATAATGCTATGTTAGCGATAACTCCTATTTCCTATTGTCTAAATTACCGTGATATTAGCCGCGTTCGGCAATTACATCTGAGATGCGATGGATATTTTGTCACGTGACCTCGGATCGGTCCGAGAATTTTGTGATAAACGAACGGTACCTAACAGCTGACCTCTGTCAAAGTCAAAAATGTAATATTTTTGTTTTGATCTAAGAAACCTAACCTTTTTTTCCTTTTTGTAAAGTTACTAAAAATGAGTATTCCTAGCGTTGTATTGGCCTTAATTGAAGGAGGCTATATCAACTAATGTTTGAAGACGATAATGAGGAATACTTCAAGATTTTGGAAAAGGTATTAGACGGTTTTGCCGAAGAAACGGTACGTACCCCGATTTGCACATCACCAGTTCAGACAGCACTTTAGATTGTCCCCAACTACCTTTGAAGACTTGCTTTATTAATTAAATGCAGTTTCAGAGGGAAGATTGATAGCTGTAGGTGCTGGCCATCCGGAAATGTTATTGGATAAACAGACCATGATAGCAATCTGGTGTTTATCAAATATGGAAAGTTTTACGTAAAACCCACCAGAGTTTATGCCTTCCTTAGCCTTGCCTAATGTGTATTTTCAATTTAGATCAGTCACTGATCGATTTGGAATAACCAAGTCAACCTGCTGGGACGTCTTATATAGAACATGTAGAATATTTCTGTGTATTTATGGTCAAATAAACATGGTATAGCGTTTTTGTTCTTAAACATCATATAGTTCCACTTCCTGCATATTATTTTCAGTCAAATCACAGAAAAATAAAGGCTTTGTTCAATCAAACTACCAAAATTTTAAACCTAAATATAAATATCAAACTTAACCTCACAAATTCAGCTAAGATTAATCGCTTTCCTCGGTCAAAATACTCCGAGCAAAAAGATTATCCTCGGAGCGCTCCGATTTTAATTGCCGAACTGTTGAGATTTATTTCCCCTCCATTTAGATGTCATAAACGAACGATTTAGATCAATCCAAGCGGTCTGAGGTAATTGCCGAACGCGGCTAGTATCAATACACAACGGTCTAGCAATTTTTGTTGTCTTGCAGTAGGAAGGCGCGTTGCTGTCACATATATAGTATTAAACATTGTATAAAGAGTATGTGATTTCTTAAAAGAAATAGAAGGCTTTTTCTCAGTGCATCAAGTCATATTTGTTATTATTTATCAATATTCGGGAGCCCATATATTCTCATTTCCTTATTAAATATGAACGAGGCCCTAAGAAGGTCCAAGAACATTTTATATATAAGTATTTGAATGTCTTTCACTATTCTCTAGAGTCGTTACTAATACAAAATTTCCTAACGTCAACCACTCTCTGTAACCTTTTTTTTCTGATATTACATCTTTTGGGGTTTGAAATAAGAGCGGCAAAAGGGAATTTTTATATTTACACGCCCACATATTAAAAAAATGTATATAGGATTAGGGATCGCTTCGATATACCTATACCTGAATTTTTTAATTTAAAATTCTATTTACCGGAAAAGGGTCGAACCCTTCAGGCAAGGAGATCATGTCTTTATAATATTTGAAACTCATTATTTGCGTTATTGGTTTCGAGTTTTGAACACACCTTATTAAATTAATTGAAGGTATACACAAATATTGCCATATGACATTTTTTAGGAGAGGGAGAAATATAGGCGATCGCCCCATCCCCCTAAATATACTGCTTAGTAAATTTTATTAGGTTTACGGTTTACATAATAATCGAATCAAATAGACCTGAATAACACGACACCTAAAAATTATAATTGTTTGAAAATTATTGCTACAAATCGGCAATAGATAGTTTTACAGATTATACAACTCCATGTATATTTTTCCAATATAGAAAATGTCGTTACTAAATCAAAGATCGCAAAAAACATGCGAAAATAGTTGTTCTAAATATAATAATTAAAGGTAGGATTTAAAGGGGATTTCATCTGATTAAATTATTAAATCAATATTTTTTTACACCATCAGATAGTAGAGATTTCAATGAACTAAAAGCCCACCGACTTTTTTAAAAAAGCAGATAATTTGACGTGAGAATTTTCGATTGAAAATTAGGGTGCTTTTTCGATATTAAGTCACAATAAGCTGAAAAAATAAATATTTTAAATCAAAAAAATTACTGTGCATTTGGGACATAAAAAGGTAAGTTTTCACCAAATTCCGTGAAAAAAAAAATATTTTTTTGTAAAAGATAAAAATAAAAAACCAAAAACTTGGTTATTTGAATTTTTCACATAAATTTTAAGGTTAAGTGTTAATACAAAAGTTGTACATCTTTTTATTACCTACAACTTTGCTATTTAAAGTTTTTCCATAGGACTTGTAGTTTTGCCGGAAATCGAGATAAATCGTTTTTTACCCTTAAAAACTCACCCCTTTCCACTTCCCGACCTCGGATCACCCGTAAATTATTTTTCCTTTCATTTTTGTTATATTCTATTTCTTTTCCAATGGGTTTCATCCTACTATTATTTTTTTTCACTTTTTACCGTTTTCAAAGGCCCTGGTCTATACTTACACAGCTATAAAATAGTTACAAAAGTTTTTTTAGACATTTTTACAATGCTAACTGAAGAACCATCCCTCAAAATGAAATAAAAGTATCAGTTCGCAAAACACATACTTACAAAAATAAACAATTAATTTTGACAAGCGATCAATCCTTTTTTTATAGACATAGTCGACAAGGATTGTGAGAACGTATATAATTGAACCAACCGCCAAAAAAGCTTAAGGCTTAAAAGGTTTTTTTAAGAAAATACCTTACCGGTATTATGTATCATACAATAGAAAAACGTTTTCCACCGCTGCTTGATTTAACAAAATAGGACCGAATCAATTTTTTATCATACAAGTTAAAAATCGATTACCTAATCTACAGGGTGATTCACGCTGCATGACATTCCAGAAAAAGTTATATTTCTCCTCTCTCGGAGTATAGAGTCATCTTTTTACAAATTTGGCCACGCGGAGATTAATTATCGTTTTAAGAAATATATTTGTAATAACATTTCTGTCATTTCCGATTATATCGGAAGTTATAGTCCACTGTGGTGTTTCAAATAGAAGAAAGTACCCAGTATATTTTAACATTTTTAAATGCCTTAAAAATATTGCGTAGAGAAGCTGTTTTTGTTTTACTACGAGTAGATTTATTTGATCGATCAAAAGTAATATTCTATTATACAAATTATTATCTTCTGCGTTTAAATTACAGGATTGACTATCTACATTTGAAGTCTTAAAATTTAGTAAACTCTTTAGTATTTGTGTAAGGCTTTGTTTAAGAAATCTACGCTTGTCTTAAGAAAGTCACCTACTAACTATCTGGGTAACTTCGTTACTTTCACAATGTATGAATTGGTACCGAGACTATAAGTTTTCAAGCTGAGACCTGCTTAGTTTCATTTCAAAGGGTAAAATCCATTTCAAATCATTGTAAGCCAATTCATTACCTAAAAAAAAACCTTTACCTTCATATCAATGTCCACTGAAACCTAATTAACAATATTTATACAGTCATTGGTCAAATCTAAACTAACTAACTATATTTTTGGGTCACTTACAATTTTTACTTTCCAAAATTCAGAAGTATTAATTTTTTGTAAATTACTGAGATCGTCAAAACTTTTTATAAAATCTGATTGCTCGAAAGCTTGATTAAGTTAAGATGTACGCACTTGTTGTTCCTCGTTTCTCTCCGCTGGACTTTTTCTAGGAATGAGAACAGTTTTTGACAAGTAAGCAGGCAAATTGGGATAAAAGCACGGAACAGCTGTTAAATTTAGTCTCAGTTTTGTTGGATTTTTTTTGTGGTGCCATCAGGCAAAAGATAAATATCCTCAAGGCTAATGTCACTGGAGACAAAATGCTTAGCACAAACTACATAATATTGTGTGGGCGACCAATTAGCTCTTGGAATGGCTTTTAGCCAAAGCATTTTTAGATTTTCATCTTTTGGGAAGTGACAAACTGATACACTCTCTTCACCTGCTTTTAAAACACTTTTATAGTTAGAGCTACACAGCAGGGTCTTGGCATGTTGATAAATAAACAAACAAGAAAAAAATTATACTTACCTAAGTACCGAGGTATCTAGACGTATCCTACCTACTTACGAACTATCTCTACTAGTGATATTTTAAAACTAATTCCCATATACCTTCAAGCTAAATAAACACTTCAATATTTAATAAATTAACTGTAGCCACAAAACAATAAAGTTTACCCCAAGAACTAACCAGAATACAAAAAAACATAACTTTTAAATTAAAACAAATAGAATTCTGCCGCCATTATAAGACCCGTAAACAAACCGCTGTCCGGCCAGGCTGTTCGATTTCTCGCTTTATTAATGCTATTAGAGCAAATCCGCACCACAAATTTTTACTAGTATTTTGTAGAGGTTCTTAGCAATCATGTCACTTAAATTTTCTATTAGATATCAATCTAAAACCGGATAAAAATACAAATTAATACGACACCTACACCTACTTCGCGCGTAAATTACATACTAAACCGTGGCTAACCTCAAAAAAGTCACGTTACACATGGATCTTCAAGCAGTGTTGTCGATGTTTCTGTTTCACGGCTTCTTTCAAGGTAGTTGTAGTGCGGATATGCTTTAAAAGTATTCAATATAGACACTAGATGGCGCTTACTGTTGCATCTTTTCGACGGTCCTCGCCGTAAATTGTTCAACTTTGAACTTTTGTTTCCGTTCTTTCGTTGGATATTAGCCTCACGGATGAGCCGTGATATGGCGGAACGCGTCTAGGGATGGATCTTACGAAATGAAAGGAAAAACCTTCTCACTACTTACAATGCATTATATTTTATATTGGCCGTGTCCCGGGCAGCTTTAAAATTCCAGACTTTAATATTGATACGAGCGTGTCATCCTATACTGATCATGATCAATATTGACCGAACGAGAACTGCTTAAGAACGACAAAATTTAGTTTGCTCTAAACAAACTTAATTATTTTGGAGATAGAAGAGGACTTAGATACCGGTCTTATCCATGATTCAATGAAAAGAAATGTTACCTATTCAGGGTAAAAGGGAACTCCTTTGACCCTAATCTGTTTATTGTCAATTTTAAAATTCGTTTAGGTAAATACTAATTTGATTTTATATATATGAAAGCTGAAAAATTGTGTTCTCTTTCAGTTTGGTAATCTTGTTAAAATTTTATCCTTTCGACTTTTTGGCTTTTCAGAGTAATAATTGGGCAAAATATACGCCGAAAGAAATATTTTATGATAAAAGTATTAGGTATTTACTAGTATTTAGGTTTTCAGAAAATTTGGATAAACAGTGACCGGCAGAAAGTGCGCAGCATATGGGAAAGTTTTTATCTTTAAGTTTAGAAAATTAATTTTATTTTAGATAGGTTCTGCATGTTCTCAAACCAAAATATCACCCATTAAATCCGGTAAAAGTCTTATGGTATACGAGGTAGGATCAAAAATTTGAAATTCCACTAAGAGTAAAGTACCTCCATCTTTCATTTTAGAATATTTTTTTACTAAGAATTATTGTTTTGATTTCAAAGTTATATCCAAATTCCAAATTTTGCCTATTTTGGACAAAAAAAATGGATTTAATCGTGTTTTCTGAATAACTCTGTATAAAAAATAAATGGCAACCGAGCAGTACGAAAATAAGATTTTCTGCAGACTTGGTTAGAGATTACCGTCGATCATAAGTCCGATAAGTTTGTTTTTATAATATTATGGGTTTTTAAAATAAAAACATAAAAATATTAAATATTTTTGCTGCAGACCGTATTTTATTTTCTGAAGATACAAGTTAATTTTATCTAACTGATATTTTTTGATTTACATTGACTTGAAACATCTCCTAAATAGTTTTTATACCTTGAAGTACCTATGCATAGAGTTTTCCTTATTTTGCGTGACGAATAAAATCCATTCAAAATATATTTTTAATTTAAATTTTTTTCCTAATAAATCAAAAGGAAGCTTTCTATGCATACTTCAATGTATAAAAAACTATTTAGGAGATGTTTTAAGTCAATGTAAATCAAAAAATAGCAATTAGATAAAATTAACTTGTTCCATCAGTAAATAAAATACGGTATACAGCAAAAATATTTAATATTTTTATGTTTTTATTTTAAAAACCCATAATATTATGAAAACAAACTAATCGGACTTATGATCGACGGTTATCTCTAACAAAGTCTGCAGAAAATCTTATTTTCGTACTGTTCGGTTGCCATTTTTTATACAGGGTTATTCGGAAAACACGATTAAATCCATTTTTTTGTCCAAAATAAGCGAAATTTGGATATAACTTTGAAATTTAAACAATAATTCTTAGTAAAAAAATATTCTAAAATGAAAGATGGAGGTACTTTACTCTAAGTGAAATTTCAAATTTTTGATCCTACCTCGTATAGGTACCATAAGACTTTTACCGGATTTAATGGATGTTATTTTGGTTTGAGAACATGCAGAACCTATCTAAAATAAAATAATTTTCTAAACTTAAAGATAAAAAAACTTTCCCATATGCTGCGCACTTTCTGCCGGTCACTGTATAAAGGGTACTATTTGTTATTCTATAAATTCTTTAAATTTTATTATAGGGGAGACCGTGTTCAATTATTACATCGGTAGATTGTCGCAAAGCACAAACACCCTACACTTCCATGATGGGCCTTACTATCAGCGAATTTATCCTATTTAGCACTGACATTCGTTTGTTCTTGTATAGACAATTGTCAAAGATATGACGACATCGACCTTTTTTTTTTTTAATGGAAACATACAGCTTGTGATACATCATTTGAAAGCTAATATCTCGTAGAGTATTAGTGATGCCGCCGAGACGAGAAATTCTCGTGTCTCGTCTCGTCTCGTCTCGACGAGACGAGACGAGACGAGCCGAGACGAGACGAGACGAGACGAGACGAGACGAGACGAGACGAGACGAGACGAGACGAGACGAGACGAGACGAGACGAGACGAGACGAGACGAGACGAGACGAGACGAGACGAGACGAGACGAGACGAGACGAGACGAGACGAGACGAGACGAGACGAGACGAGACGAGACGAGACGAGACGAGACGAGACGAGACGAGACGAGACGAGACGAGACGAGACGAGACGAGACGAGACGAGACGAGACGAGACGAGACGAGACGAGACGAGACGAGACGAGACGAGACGAGACGAGACGAGACGAGACGAGACGAGACGAGACGAGACGAGACGAGACGAGACGAGACGAGACGAGACGAGACGAGACGAGACGAGACGAGACGAGACGAGACGAGACGAGACGAGACGAGACGAGACGAGACGAGACGAGACGAGACGAGACGAGACGAGACGAGACGAGACGAGACGAGACGAGAGTAAATTTTTTTTCTCGAGAGAAGTCACGAGACGAGAGAAGACCGTTTCTTGTCGAGAAATTTCTCGTTTTTTCTCGAATTTTCTCGAATTTTCTCGTTTGTTAGAACACTGAATTTTAGGTATCTCCTAATATATAGACAGAAAAATAATGTGTTTAACGTTCTCACTCTATCGTATTGTGAAGGCATTTACCTTAAAACAGATATTCAAGAGAACAGAATCAAATTGTCTAGCCTCTTTCTTCTGTCTACGGTTAGTAGTTGACATTTTTAAATAATTAACCAAATTTGAAAGAAATCATTTTTGATTGAAAACACAATATCGAAAAGGACCCCAGTCAAATTTTATTCACAAGGCGAAAGGCGATAGATTTTGACTAAATTTAACAATTTTGTATCAAAAATTCGAAATTCGCCAAAAACTTCTCACACAAAAATCATTAATAAAAGTGTGAATTTTATTTCATATCTCTCTTACCAGTTTTAATATTTGACATTACTTTCATAACACCCTGTATATCAACCGAAACTTTATTAGGAAATCACAGATAAAGACAACGGAGGGCCATGAAACTAGTGTTATTGAAACAATAGCATTAAGTTAATAGTCTCAATTATGACATTAGTAAATAAATTAAAAATAAAAAGTCTAATATAATAGGTAAAGTGACATTCAGTACGAATGATTCAAGTGTAAGCCTTATTTTGCCTCATTTTATTACACAGGTCTCAGACATAAATTTGGCTATTGAAAATAATTATTAAGTGCGGTAAATGATACTTTTCCGCACGAGGTGGCAGTTGCACGAACGGCTTGAAGCAAGTCCGGGCATGCCACTAAGTGAGTGTGGAAACGGAACTTTTCGCACATGTTACTTACAATATTTTTCCTAATTGCGTAAAATTAAGCTTGTTCGTAATAAATTTTTATATTTTTTGGGTAAAAGGAGCAAAAAATAAAGTGAATTTTAAAATTTTGATATGTCAAATAGAGCATTTTCGGAAATCCTTAAGTTCTTTCTCTTGCACTTTCTATTAATGTAATAAAAAAATTAAGGTTTTTCCCCGGATGACATTCGGGGCCTGGGCTGATCCCTTTATTTAGTCGAATATTTTCCAAACTATTGCAGTTAATTATGCCCCGAATTATGCCAAAAAATAAATAATAAAAGAAGGGTAGTTCCATTATGAATCAATTATTATTATTATAAATCGTTCTCTATTCTGTATCTTTTACCACCCCGTATATTTTGGACTGAAAATACCTCGGTGCCAAGCCTATTACATTACGTGAATTATATCTTATGGCCGCTTGCAATATTTTGTCGATCTAAGAAAAATAGTTTCTAAGTCACATGACTAACAAACCGACTTATATTAAACCCTTCTGCGAGACGACCAGATACTTTTAAATGTTTACCCCCTTTAAGATTCGTATAAAAAAATATTTTTTATGATTCCCTACTCACGAGAAAAAACGAGACGAGACGAGACAATGGCACTCTCGAGCGAGAAAAACGCGTTTCTCGTCGAGACGAGATAAAAAAAAATTCTCGCCTCACGAGACGAGACGAGAATGGGCCAATTCTCGTCTCGTCTTGTCTCGCGGCATCACTATAGAGTATGCTCCTAAATTTTGGCGCGATTCTGTCAAGCTCTTTCAAAATGGCGACTGTTAAAAGTTTTTAAAAAAATATCCATTTAAATAAGCGGAAATGATAAATCAATGATGTTTTTTTTACCTTTCAAGGTAAAAAATCTTCATTGTTTCACGTTCTGACATTTTGTGGCATTGTGAACATTGTAAAATTAATTTAGGTATTTCGGAAGTATTATTTTACAATTTTCGAAACAAAAATGGGTTTGCCGGAAAGGCAGCGTATCGAAGTATTGATATTGTGAGGATGTGGAGATAAAATAAAAAGTCAAAGTGAAATGTGCACTTTATTTAATGCTAAATATCCGGATAATCAAATTTCACAGTGCACTGTTAGTAAAATATTCCACAAATTTGATGAACATGGCACAGCAAAGGATTCACCTAGGAATGGACGGTCACGTGTTTTAGGCGACAATGAAAAATTTAATATTGCATTATCTCTGCATGATAATCCGCATGTTTCAATAGTTTTATTGGCTTAAAATCATGATACATCTAGAGGTACTATTGGAAGATTTTTGAAAGCAGAAAAATACCACCTTTCTAAAGTATATCTTGTCCAAGAGCTTTTAAAAGATGACTATGATAGGCGTTCGCAATTTTGGGAAGAAATTATGAGACGGTGTGACGAGAATGATAGGTTTCCACAGAACATATTATTTTCGGATGAAGGTCGTTTTTTATTTAAGGTGGGAGTATCAACATGCTTGCCAACCTATACTATAACCTATTTCGCGTAGATGTTTTTTTTTTTACTTTTACACAAAATTTAAATAAAATCAATATCGTCTTCATATTCTATAGGTAATAATTAACATGTTAAATAAATATCAAGGAACTCATAAGTTATTTAAGGAGAATTGTATATCGAAAAATATTGGTTAAGATTTTTTTAACATTATTATGTCATTTGTTCTTCACTATACAATTCTCCCAAAATAGGCAATGAAATAAATTAATATTTTTGTAATATATCAGATATTACCTAAATAATGTGCAGACGATATTGATTTTATTTAAATCTTAGTCAATAAAATAATAAACTAAGAAAAACAAGGCGAAATAGGTTATAGGTTGGCAATAAATTGAATGACGTTGATAATTCCACCTTAAACGGGGTGATTAACAGACATAATTATCGTTTCTGGAGTGGATATCCACGATGGATATTTGAAGCGTATACTCAGCGGCCCCAGAAAGTAAATGTATGGAAAGGTATCATTAATAACCGAATTCTGGGGCCATTCTTTTTCTTAACCTTCAAGTTGATGCCTACTCTAGCTGTAATTTTTCCGAAGTATATCCAGATATACCTAATGAAACAATTTGGTTTCAGCAAGATGGTGCTCCCCCGTATTTTGGTGTCAATGTGAGAATATATTTAGATGAGATATATGCAGGTCGCTGGATTGGACGACATGGTACAATTGAATGGCCACCGAGGTCCCCAAAATTAAAGCCTCTAGACTATTTTCTTTGGGGATATTTTAAAGAAAAAGTTTACCAAAATAGGCCAAATGATATTGAAGATTTGAAATACAAAATTAGATTGGAGACACCGTTCATACCGGCTGAACCCATTCGGAATTCATTCGATGGATTTTGCCATCGTCTGGGAGCATGCCAAGTAGAGTGTGGAGGGCATTTCCAGCATTTGCCACGTTAAACCACCTTTTTGTTGTGTTTTGTTTTGGTTCGTTACATTTTTTTCTTTTACAAAATAAATAACAAATAAACCATACCTAACTATTGTTAAGTCACAAAATGTAAGAACGTGAAACAATGAAGATTTCTTACCTTGAAAGGTAAAAAAAAAACATCAATGATTCATTATTTCCGCCTATTTAAATAGAGATTTTTAAAAACTTTTTTAACAGTCAAGTGGCCATTTTGAAATAGCTTGACAGAATCGCGCCGAAATTTATGAGCATACTGTACGATAAAGTCGCCACAGTGGTTCTTTTCCCGTGCGTCATCACTTTTACGTCATCAAAATCGTATGAATCAAATCAAAATTACGAGACGAAAAAAGTCAAAACTAAGTTAAGTTCATAAAATGGACGTGCCTGCCTACCGTTTGACGTACCTACATAATATCACGAAAAATTATTATTTATTTTAAGTTTTGCCCGGCATTCTCTATTATCTAAAAGAAATTGACAAACAAATGTTTATACATTTAATACTATTTTTAAAGCTTAAAATCTACAAAAGTTTGGTGTTTTATTGACTATTAAAATCGCAAAAGTCAAATTTTTAACATCCTTTCATTTAAGGGAATTTAGCCACTGCCGTAAACGTTTCAAAGAACTTTCACGGTTAGAATATTTAAAATAAATAAATTAGGTATTATAAAAATCCATAAATACTTACCGCCAAAACAGATGGTGGGTATAATTACCTCTAAAAAGAACTATTTTTAGAAACAGGAACAGTTCTTAGGCAGACAGATTTACAAAATACGAATTAGATTGGCAGATCAAAATAAGGTTGACAATGACGTTCTAAAATACAACGGTTGTCAACTACACAAATAAAGAAAGTATTTAACTGACGTTTATAGTTTTATCCTTGTCTAGCACGTTATATTATTGCGGAATTTTGGAGACGTTCTTTTATGCTTTTATTCAAACTTGTTACTGTAATAAACAAGGATGCAGAGTTATTAACCACGTCGAGTCCTGATCGTTGATTGATGACGCACGGGCAAAGATCCACTGTGGCAACAGTATATTAGCTTTCAAATGATGTATCACAAGCTGTATGTTTCCATTTAAAAAAAAAAAACGATGTCGTCTTATCTTTGGCAATTGCCTATAAAAAAAACAAACGAATAACGTCAAAATATATAAAACTAAATTGACGTATCTGAGCATTTTCCCCAAAAGTTACAGAATAAGGCTATAATAATTTTATTCTGAACTTCTGGGCATTAAAAAAATTAAGTTGCATTTTTATTTAAAAAAAAATGCATTTAAAAAAATTAATTTGACGGGTCCGAACAATTCTTGATTAAGTATTCTATATAAAAGGCTAATCAGTTTTTTACCATAATACTGTATAGGTATAGAGTTAATTACATATCGCGCAAACACGCGATATGTTATACGGCGCTTCGGCGCGAAATCACGACAATCCTGACTGCTCTTGATACTCCGCCTATATAGGCGCTTCGGTGAAAATAATGTATGTATGTTGGCGTAGTCGTCACTTTCGACATTTTCACATTTGCGATTTTTTTTCTCGGAAACGGTTAGAGTGGGACGATTGAAACTTTTTGGGTTTACAGAGGAATAGTGGGGGTACGTTGTGTGAAAATTTCGAATATACAGGGTGTGCCGGAAAAAAGTTATTAAACGTCAAAGTCGAAAAAAGTCGGGTTTCACGCGGCCCACACCGTGGTCCCAGGAATGAACTTGATCGATTGAAACTTTTTGGACGTGTAGAGGACCGCGAGTTACAGAAGCCTATTGTTTGTGAGCACGATCGAGAGATTGGAAGTAATTTTTTTGATTTTTTCAAAGTCAAAATTTGGTCGAAAATGGTACCTCTTGGATCGCTAATAAGTCGAATTGGGTGCATCCAATCGACATGCGGTTTGGATAATCGGTTAGGCCATCTCAAAATCTACCTTTTTCCAATATATCGTTCTATACCTAACTGGAATGGAAATTGCCGAAAATTGTAAGAAAGTGGAAATCATAAAGTTAGGCCTGATTTTTTCACGGTTTTTATTTTTTTTCGTACTGAAAACGACTTTTGATCGAAACGTTGTGAACTTTAGCGGATAGAGCTCGTCAAATTGTATTTAAGAGATATCTTTTCGTTTCTTTATCTTTAATACGGAAAAAAGGCAGCTTTTTTTTTTACTATATCGACTGTAGCTTATTCAATTTTTAACAAAACCGTTTTATTTTTTACCAAAAGACGCGCTGATTTATTCTCAACACCTCTACATATCCAAACTTATTAAAATATATTCGTAAGTTTAAGAAAAATCGAGTTTTTGAGTGCGGAAACAAGCAAAATTTGCAAATTCTAATACCATTCAATTTTGACTAGAGTGCTTTGACTGCTTTGGTTAATGTAAGTAAATTAATTCTAAAAAACCGGCTGTCAAAAATTTCGAAAAATTGGTGTTTTGAGCTTGACTTGCTAGACTAATAAGAAGATTTCCAGATTTTAAATCGGATGGAATATCTACCTTGAACCTTCTTCTAATTTTATTGACCAAAATATTTGCCAAAATGTTTCAGAAATAGTTGTAATCTCGATTTTAAAGATGACGTTCCGACATTGAAAATGCATCGCCACGTGGTGGGAGGCTGTTCGATATTTCGATATTCGCGAATTTTTTTCTCGGAAACGGTTAGAGCAAAACGATAAAAAATTTCTGGACGTAAAGAGGAATAGTAGGGGCACGTTCTGGGAACAATTTCCAATATACAGGGTGTACCGGAAAAAAGTTATTTAAGTCAAAGTTGAAAAATATGTTTTTTTTTCGTTGTAGCGCGATACAGGTGGCAAAAATCATTTTAATCGATTTAAACTTTTTTGACATGTAGACGATGTTGGGCTACAAAACACTGTTGTTTGCGAACGCGATCGAAAGTTGGAAAGTCAATTTTTTGATTTTTTTAAAAATCAATGTAGAGTCATGTTGGATCGTTAATAAATCGAATTGGGTGCGTCTAACACACTTTTGGTTTGGAGATTAACTTAGGTCATCTTAAATACTACTTTTTTTCAAATATATTTTTCTATACCTACCGGTAATAAAAAGGGTGCAAATTATAAAAAAGTAAGAATTACTATTTAAGAAACGATTCTTTTACGGTTATCATTGTTTTTCGTACGAAAAACAACTTTTGATCGAAATGTTATATATTATAGTATTTGTAGAATTATACCGTTTTAATCCTAAATTGAAAATTAACTGTCAAAATAACAGCTGTCGTATAGAACTTTGTTATTTGGGAACTGAAAAAATTTTCAATTTAGGATTCTTACAGCTATAATCCTCGTTACGAAAAAGCTAAAAAAAAAATTGACACTTAACTGTCAAAATCTTACAGCTGTCGTATAAAACTTTGTTATTTATTAACTGAAAATTTTTTCAACTTAGGATTCTTACAGCTATAGCCCTCGCTATGAAAAAGGTTAAAAAAAAATTGACGCTTACCTGTCAAAATTTGACAGCTGTTGTGTAGAACTTTGTTACCTCTGAAATTTTTTTAAATTTTGGACTCTTACAGCTATACTCTCAGATACAAAAAAAAGCTTTAAAAAACTTGACTTTTACCTGTCAAAATGGTAGCTGTCGTATAAAACTTTCTTATTTACCAAAATAATCATAAATATGATTGAATTTCAGATTCTTACAGCGTCAATCATCAGTACGAAACAAACGAACTTGAGCAGTAAAAAATTACACATACTTATATTTTTATTGCGACCTGAGTTGTGAAGAAATTACACATATTTTATTAAACACGAATCGAAGTGCTTAACAGTTAGGGCTTGCTAACAAATGGTTTTGTCAAAAGTATAAAATTAAATGAACGAACTCGAGCAGTGCCGTGCCCGAACAAACCCGAACTCTAACGGTTTTAGAGAAAAATTACATCATAAAAAAAAATTCTTTAAAAAAAGGTACATGTACCTACTTAAAGGTAAACAGGTAAATTTAAATGAATTGTTACTACGATAGCAAGTCATGTGTCATTCAAAAATTAGTTTAGGTATAATTTTGAAAAACGGTGATCATGGTGCATTTAAGGTGGGAGTATCAACATGTTTGCCAACCTATAACCTATTTCGCGTAGATTTATTTATGTTTTCTAGCTTTTATACAAAATTTAAAGAAAATCAGTATCGACTTGATATTCTATAGGTAATAATTGACATATTTAATAAATATCAAGAAATTTCATAACTTATTTTAGGAGAATTGTATAGCGAAAAATATCGGGTAAGATTTTTTTTTACATTATTATGTCATTGTCACTCATTGTTCTTTCACTATACAATTCTCCCAAAATTAGCAATGAAATAAATTGATATTTTTGTAATATATCTGGTATACTACCTAAATAATGTACCGACGATATTGATTTTCTTTAAATGTTAGTTATTAAAATAATAAACTCAAAAAATCAACGCGAAGTAGATTATAGGTTGGCAATAGATTGAATGACGTTGAGAATTCAACCTTAAATGAAACACAAAGAATCGAAATTTTAATTTTAATTGGATGTGGAGACAAAACAAGAAGTTAAGAAGAAGTTTGTAACTTGTTTAACGCTAAGTATTCAGAACGGCCGATTACAAGATCTACAGTAAGTAAAATTGAGAAGAAATTCAGGGAAACAGGGAATGTAAAGGATCGTCTACGGCCAGGTCGTCCAAAAATTAGTGAAAACTCACAATTGAACATTTTGTTAGAGGTTGAAGATAATCCTCATAGTGCATCCACTGAAGTAGCCCTTAATAATGATGTTAGCCGACGATCTGTGTTGCGGGTATTGAAACAACAAAAGTACCATCCGTACAAAATTAGGTTGCTGTACGAGCTAAACGAAGATGATCCCGACCGCCGACTACAGTTTTGTGAAACTATGATGGAAATTTGCAACTTAAATCTATTTTTCCATCGCAACATACTTTTTAGCGATGAAGCCACGTTTTGTTTGAATGGTTCGGTAAACAGACAAAATTTTCGGTATTGGAGTACAAATAATCCCCGTTGGATGAGAGAACAGCACACGCAATACCCACAAAAAGTAAATGTTTGGGCAGGGATATTAAATGATAGAATTATTGGACCTTTTTTCTTCGATGGAAATCTTACAGGAGACCGGTATTTACAATTTCTTCAAAATGAATTAATTCCCACGCTAGCAGCGGATTTTCCAAATCCGAATCAGCCTCATCTACCAGAAGCGTCTATTTGGTTTCAGCAGGATGGTGCTCCGCCTCATTTTGCTCGACAAGTACGAGAGTATTTGAATACTGTATTTCCCGAACGATGGATAGGTAGAAGAGGACCCATAGAATGGCCTGCAAGATCTCCCGATCTTACACCCATGGATTTCTTTCTTTGGGGTTATTTGAAATCAAAAGTGTATAAGGATAAACCACAAAATTTGGAAGACTTAAAATTTAAAATTAGATATGAAATTAGGCAAATTAATGAAAATACTGTAAATAATGTTTTAGAAGGGTTTTTAAGTAGATTAGCATATTGTCAAGAAGTTAATGGTTTGCATTTTCAACGCTTAATAAACTAATTTTTTAACCTTTTTTTAAAGAATTTTTTTTATGATGTAATTTTTCTCTAAAACCGTTAGAGATAAGGATAGAGTATGCTACATGAATTATGCGCAGAATTTGACGTAGAATTAGGGTAATAAGTAAAAATAGGGGGGTTCTATTTAAAAAACAAAAAAAAATTTGCTACATCTACTTTTTGACACACCCGGTATAATTTCTTTTTGAGGCAAAAAATCCGGAAGAAAGAATTATAATCGACGTGTCCGAGCGTTTTTTCAAAAAATGAATACCTGATTTTTAAATGAATTTGTTCCATATTTTAGCCCATCACTGTATATACTAAATACTGACTTTAACACCAAGCTTAGGGCTCAAATAAAAATACAGATACCTAAAAGTTTAAAGAATTTCTTATTGTTAAAAATAGTTAAACAATGAATGTAGAAGATTGGATTTGCTCGAAAAACTATCTTTTGAGAAAACAACGGAAGCTTTAGTATTAAATTCTTGATATGTACTATGCATAATTTAATTGGAAAACGCCTTTTCCAGTAAGGATAAACGAGCACAGCGTCTTGATAACGTCTGTTGTCGATTTCAAAATTCATTTAGATGCCAATTTTATTTTATATACATAAAAGCGGAAATAATTTCTTATTTTCAATCAGTTTCGTAATTGTGTTACCATTTTATTCGTTTGGCTTTTGAAGACAAATCCCGATCACTAAAATTGTTTCTAAATGTTTTAAACATTTTGTGTTATAAATAAATTTATATTTGGAGCTTTCAAAGGTGTACAGGGTTATCCAACCAAGACTAGACAAGGCGATTTTTTGTTCCGGTTTAACTGGAAGTTGATTTTTTTGGGAAGATAATAAAAATTGAAGATAGGGACATGTAAGCCGTTTTGCTCTAAGACGTACTGTTAGAAAGTTATAAGCGGTCAAAGTTCAAAAATGTCACTTTTCGAGAGTCAATATCTCGGAAACTATGAAGTATAGACTAATAGTGCATTTAATAAAAAATAATTATAATTTTATGTGGAATTTAAAAATGTAAAAATATACAGGGTGTTTCATTTAAAAAAATATCAAAGTGACCCCTAGTACTTTTGTTTGATGTTCAATTGTTTTTTGCTGAAGATATTCGAATTCGCGGGAGAAAATGACTTAAGATGGCTATTTCAGTTTTTTTTATAAAAGTACAGGAAAAGTCAAAAAATCGGCTTGTCTAGTCTTGGTTGGATAACCCTGTAAAATAGGTGTAAAAAATTGAATAGCCAAAAAACCGACAATCAAGACTTCAGCATACTGTAAAGTCGGGGTTAGTGCAAAGGCCCTGTCTTGGGCAGAAAATAAAGAGTGTAAAAGAAAAATTAGGGAGTTTTAACAGACTTTGTGGAAAACATTTGTTAAGAGCATTGAAAAATCTTAAGTTTTATTCAGCTTTGTTATCACTGTCCAGTATGCTGAAGTCTTGGTTGTCGGTTTTTGACTATTCAATTTTTTACACCTCTTGTACACTTTTGAAAGCTCCATTACCGCTCAATCCCACTATTATTTTCTCTATTGCTAACAACATCAGCATTGTACCATTCACTTTGTTCTCCCGATGATGAGTGTTTCTACACTCGAAACATGTCGAATTTAATTATTATGAATTATTCTAGGTTCGCCTAGTTTTTCTAATAAAAAATTGTGGAGAAAGACTTTGTGCTTTTCTTTTTTCTATACATTTAACTCCACTTTGAGTATGGACTACTTCTTCAAAATTGTATTTTTAAGTTCCAGACAAGTTTGTAGAATATTTTGGTGTAAAGTATATTTCAAAGTAAGTGTAGCATCTTGCTTTTTTGACATCAAGTAACAAAATGCAAATTTCTAGCTTAGCTAAAAAGTATTATTTACAACAGACTATTTTATGAGAAGAAATCAGTGATTGATTAAAAAATTTTCAACTGTAATTTTAATTCACACAGTCACAAAAATATGCTAATAACATGTGTCCTAACTAATAAAATATTACAGAACTAATAAATTTGTTAATCTAACGGAGTCATCATTTAGGTTAATAACAATGGGTTGTATATTAGTTTGTATATAAATATACAAATCTTCGACTTTTAAAATATGCTTTACTGAATTTTTCCAATTTTCGGCCGGTATATTGTTATTATTATAATAGCTTTAGTTAACCTTATCACACTTGCACTTAGGGTAGGGAAAACATTTTTTGCTATTACCTTTGATTTTACTTGATGCTACATATTATGCTCGATACAATGATACGGTGGAGGACTTAAGACAGTATGACATGACCCATCTGTTCCGCTAAGTTTTCCCATAAGTACTGTTTTTTAATGTTAAGGTATTTAAGATTCCTAAAAGTTGTACTTTTTTGTAACTAAATTCAAAATAAATATCATTGTCTAATAAATAGGTATTCTTGTATTTCAGTTTTAGTACTTGATCTGTTTGGCGCTCTATAGCAAACGCTACTGATAACTAGTGTTACCTTGCGTATTTAAAGCCCATTCTGGACACGACTTTGTGCAGGGTGGCTGACTGACTGATGCATCAACTCCTGATCCTAGATTTATAAAATTTCGAGGATATGTTTTTCTTATCCACAAAGAAGGGATTTTTTAAAACCATTCCTTAAGGGGATAAAA
Source organism: Polydrusus pterygomalis (assembly GCA_963969555.1). Taxonomy (NCBI): domain Eukaryota; kingdom Metazoa; phylum Arthropoda; class Insecta; order Coleoptera; family Curculionidae; genus Polydrusus; species Polydrusus pterygomalis. The sequence goes on along the minus strand of OZ018381.1, from coordinate 39,413,482 downwards.
ACTTGGCTTGAAATTTTTAAAGAAATTTCTGTACCTCAGAAACTACAAGTGGTGGAGGTCTAAAAATTGGTATCAGGGTTCCCCATTTAAAACGAAACAGGCTAAATATCTAGTTCCACGTTAATTTAAAAAAAAAACGCTCGGACCCGTCGATTTTTATTTCGAGGAGGACATCTTTTGCGTGTACTGTCAATCTTGTTACTTCAAGCCCCTAGGAGGGAGGGGGGGTAAGATCTAAATCTTAAAGGGATACCCCTATTTTATATAATTTTTTTGGATTCTGCATAAAATTCTGAACATTTTTTAATAAAAGCATTATTAGTCTATACTAAACCGTTTCCGAGATATTGACTCTTGAAAAATGAGATTTTTGAACTTTGACAGCGTCTAGCTTTCTAACTGTACGTCTTTAGAGTAAAACGGCTTACATATCCCTATCTTCGATTTTTATTATCTTTCCAATAGTGTCAACTTCCGGTTAAACCGGTTGTAAGAAATATAGTACTTCCGGCTTAACCGGAAGTTGACACTATTGGAAAGATAATAAAAATCGAAGATAAGAACATGTAAGCCGTTTTACTCTAAGACGTACAGTTAGAAAGCTAGAGAGAAAGTTCAAAAATATCATTTTTCAAGAGTCAATATCTCGGAAACTGTTTAGTATAGACTAATAATGCTTTTATTAAAAAATGTTCAGAATTTTATGCAGAATCCAAAAAAATTATATAAAATAGGGGTATCCATTTAAGATTTAGATCTTACCCCCCCCCCCCCCCCTCCCTCCTAGGGGCTTGAAGTAACAAGATTAACAATACACGCAAAAGAAGTCCCCCTCGAAATAAAAATCGACGGGTCCGAGCGTTTTTTTTTTAAATTAACGTGGAACCAGATATTTAGCCTGTTTCGTTTTAAATGGGGAACCCTGTATAAGTTCCTTAATAAAATAATAACATAAGTGTTTCATCTTTTCTTTAAAATTCACTTAAGGGTTGAAAAACTGGGTGTGGCATATTTTGAGGGGGATACCAATAAATAAATGTCTATAATGTTTTTGCTTACTCTGCTAAATCAGATAGTCAGTAACTTGATGTTTTGGCACATTTCTTTACTCAGAATTTCCTAAAACTCAGTACCTATAAATTCTCTAAACACAAGAAATGAAACACTTGATTCTTAATTTTTGAAAGAACATTTTTTAAGGGACTTTCTTCACGTATTTCAAGATTCAATAAACTTTACCCCTAAGGTGTTTATAAACGCAAAGTCCATGAAAAGGTTCTGTAAGTATTATTAACGATCTGTAATTAAATAGATATATTTTTGAATATTGATGATGAGTGTATATTTTTGGTATTATTTTCATGAGCAAAGCCAGGAAAAAAATTACACTTTTATTTAATTTAAAGAGAAATAAATAACACAAGAAAGCACAAAAGAAATTCTTTTTAAAAAATAATATGGGCCGCAGGTACCCATTAGTTATGGATAAACTATTAGATATTCGTAAATATTCAGCATTTTGGGTAAACAAGATCTCGTTCGACCTTAATCTGTCTCATGTCAATTTGAAAATTCGTTTACTAATTTTATTTTACTTAGGCTCAAAATTCTTGTCTTCGATCACTTCGGTAATCTTGTTAAAATTTAATAATTTTTCACTTTCAGGACCATGATTTCTGATGAACGAAAATTGAAACATACTCGAAACTAAAATTATGTGCAAATAAATAAAAAGTTATATATTATGTATTTCTGTTTGTCATAAGTTTGTTTAATATGGAATGCATTCCATTTGGAAGGTTTTCGTATTCTATAACATTAATAATAATAATTTTTACCCAACATAATCTGCGCGCCACCAAGTTAAAGTCAAATTAATGTAAGAACTCTCCGCATCACCTGTCATAAATGGCACTCTCTTGAAGTCTGGTATATTTTACGTTTAACGGTTGGCTACAGAAACAGGGCCGGACTAAATTCTTCTACCTTTGCCTTTGCCATCTGTTAAATTTTGTAAGGGAGTCTTAATATTTTGTGAAGATATAGCGTAGATACTAATTTTATTATTTATAAAATAAAATATTAGCAGAGCCGTACCTACCAAAATAAGTATGCAAAAACATTATATAACACTAAAGCGAAACTATGTATTGATGTATCTATTATACAAGGAAAAAGTGATACATTTTTTGCGAGGTGTAAGCTTTGTGGTGCAGATCTAATTAAAACACCATATTGGGAACCTTTTTGGTATTGTTACTTTTGTGGGAATTTTATATAATATATATATATATATATATATATTGGGTGTCCCGTAACTAAGGGGCTATACGGGTGGTTTTTAGTATCTTTTAAGATTCTGATTTAATTTTGAAAAAAAAAAAAAAATCGCGGCTTTAGTTCAACTGACTTTTTTCTTTTAGGTAACTGAGTGAAATATGCCAGAATGGTTAAGAGAGTGCTCGAGTGTCATGAAAATAAAAGTTAAAAGGGTTTTATATAGAAAATAAACAAATTTTTAACATGACCGTCCCATACTTTTTTTTTAAGTGCTAGCTTTGATTTAATGTCGGTTTCGACCTGTAATTTTATTTAATACACTTTATACTGCCAAACTGTGAATTTAAGAAGCATCTAAAGTAATTGGGCGTAACATAATGCCACCATAAGGCAAGTTTAATAGTAATTTTTAGAATAATATGTCCTCTATGATATTGTACCATGACCAATAAGATAAATTTAAAAAGTCCGAAAATAGATTTTTGGTTAGTGCCATATGGTAACTCTTAAATAAACTACCAAAATGTGCCAAATTTTACAAATTTGGAAGTAAGGAGGTACGAAAAAAGTATGCAACGGGCATGTCTTTGTTACGACGGTCATGTTTTGTTGCGACGGTTATGTTTTTCATGCGACGGTCATGAGATCGACGGTCATGTGATTTCACTAATTTTTATTTACTTAAAATTGAGCCTATCCCCATGTTGTGAATTTTAGGTTAGAATTTCATCCGGTAAATAACCAACAACAAAAACCCAAAGCGAGCAACTTTATTACTATGTTATGTTGTTATCTATCACTATAGACGGTTATGTTAATAGAAAAAATACGAAAAACTGAAACTCACCTATTTTATATCAAAATACACGACAAGAACTGTAAATAATATCGCAAACCGAACTGCACAAATAACTGTTGCCATTTGCAATAATAAAATATTTTAATTCACACATGCAGTATCATCTAGCATCGAAAAGACAATAATTATTTTTAGCCCAAACATTAACAATAATGGCTATTCAAGACAATTTTATAACACAAAAAACCCGACATTTGTTAAATACATTTACTTAAGGAGTTTTAAGATACCTTCTAGAGAACGCCAGCTACACAATATGAGTTTGATAAATTCTCGCATATATTTTTTGTTTCTCACATTTCTGACCGCTTCACCTTAAATTATGAAAGAAGGATATTTTCTACATAAAAAAGTTGTACTTTATTAATCTTGATAATATATTTCAATTCGTTTTTGAGATAATTGCGTTTAAATGCTAGATGGCAAGAAACACCTTTCTTAACGAAACATACGTGCATTCTTAAGCATAAATGACATATTTTCAAGTCTACTATCTCCTGTTGCTGTATTTACTCACATCCTGCATATAACGATAAGCGAATGGTTTAACTAGGTACCTTATTGGTTTGATAATAATGAGTTAACCAAAATGGTGTTTGTACTTCTACTATTAAACTTAAATAATATTATACACCACAAAAATCGGTCTCTAAAATATATAAAATCTAAAAGTAAAATGTTTAAAACACACACTACACAAAAACAGCCACCGAAACACTTAAAAAACACCAAAATCGGAAGAAAATAATATGACACGACCTGACGCGTGAGCTTGCTACGGCCCACTGCTGATCTGGGAACTTTAACGACGAAACCAGATCAGCTGTTAATGTCAAATGTCGATGTCTGCTGTCAAAATGCTTTGTTTCAAGAAAAAGTTAACTCTAACAGCTTGTAACTTCTTGGTAAGAGGAAGATTTGCATGGTAAAAAGCATACTGCACTCCAAAATCTACAAATGGTTAGAGAAATGTTATTGAATTGGTTAGAAACTACACGCCAAGACTTTTTAGGAATTATAATTTCTATCCAAGACCGTGTCGTTCGAAATAGAAACTATAAAAAGGTCATCTTGAAAAGAAATATGGAAGATGCGTGCCGAAAATACAATTGCCCTGGAGAAACCATAGAACATACTATGACAAGTTGTGATGCTATGGCACCCAAAGCTCTGGGAAGGCATAACCAGGTGGCAAAGAGCATCCATAAAGAACTGGGTCATAAACTAGTACTAAAAGTAAACCTCTCACCATAAAACCAAAACCAGTTCTTGAATCTCTTAAATATCGCTTATACTGGAACATGCGAATAATGACGGATAGAACAGTACACCACAACCGTCAGGATGTACTTAAGAGAGCTTTCATAGTCAATCTATACGTTGCCCACCATCGGCGTAGCTAGCAGGAGGAGCAGGGGGGCCTGCCCCCCCCCCCCCCTGATGGCCCTGCCCCCCCTGAAATATTCAATAGAAAAAAATTGCAATTACAATAATGTAAACAAGGGGCCCAGGCTCCCCCTGAAAACTAAGGCTAGCTACGCCGATGTTGCCCACTAATACACAGCTTCTCTACTAAAACCGAATCGGAGAGAAAAACATAGTACCCAAATTTGGCGATAGAGATAAAAAATACATGGAAGTTCGAAAAATAGACATAATATTGCTAGCTAGAATGAAAAACTTCAAGCCGAACTTGGAAAAACTAAGTCTTTTAGGCTATTTCTATCAACAAATTAAATAAGCCTTATTCTCCAAACTCGTCATATACGGAAGTTTCTAAACCGTATAGGTTAAGATGAATTTCTTCTCTGTACTGTAAAAAAATACCAGCAATAGCAACAAAAAGCTGTAAAAAAAATTGTGTGTGCTTAAGACCAGACGACAGAAGTGAAAGCTTCAACAAGGTGAAATTAATAATATCGAATAAATATATTTCCTAAAATTGAACAACCCTTGAAAAAAATGCCAGAACATACCTGAGATGCAACAAGTGTCTATCTTGTGATCTTAAACACACAAACAACGAACACCGTTTCCACGTCGATACTGAATGCGACTGATGCGGCATATAGGAGTCGAATTCGAGCGTAACACAGCCGAGCGTTACGTGTGGCGGGTGTACGCGTGACGGCTCAGTTTAATTCAGTGCCCACAAAAAGTGCTAAACGCGCCTAAAGAAGTTTTCACTTCAAAAATAACGATAATAATAATAATAATAATATCTAATACATAATAATGCGAGTCTGAAGCCAAACGTCACGCATTAAACAGTGTTGCCATGCAAGAAAAACCCAAGGGGTTCTCTCTTCCACATATAACTGATTTTCAATAACATTTTAAACAATTTAAACCATACCGGATCGGGTTTTCGGGCATTTTATAAATAAAACAATGGATCTATCGTTTATAAGGTCTTTGATCTATACTGATACACACATGGCTACTAAGACTGCGGCAGTAGCCTAAATTAGAAAAGGATGCCAATAGTTTTGGAAATGAACTGGTACTGTATAATAAGCGTTAAGTCACTCGGTGCTTTACGAAATTTTCGTAAACCTTTTACTGGCTATATTTTTTAACGATTAATATGTGGGTACTCGAACAGTGCCTTCCTACCTATAATAATAATAATAGTAATAATAAAAGTTTATTCAAATATTTTTTTGACATTTAATGCTAATATATAATTTTTTTTGTATAAACTATCAATTCCGAACTCAGAAGTAAAATACTTGTAATATAAAACGAACATGACAATATTTTATTCGTATATTTTATATCACAATAGTATACGAAGATACAATACGTTATGTATTATAATATATATATTTATTTATTTATTTTATTCATTATAGCTTGGTATATTTATTATTTATTAATGACGTTCTTGAATATATCTCTTGGATTAGATAATATCCAATTTTTAATTTTATTTCTATAATATTAAATTTAATGATTTAATTATTTTAGTGCTATTGCTTTGTTTACTCTATTTTTATATGTAATAGTATTTTCGTGAAGAGTTTCATGTGTGTGATTAATTTAGTTTATTTTATTTTTATGTTTAAAAATATATATTAACATGTTGTAAGAAAATATTTGTTTAACATCCATTTTTCTGCTATCTTTAAATAGTAAATCAGAAGAATATTGGTGCTCTTTTTCAAAAATAATTTTCAAAATGTATTTTTGAATAGTTTCAATGTTATTAAGAGATTATTTATGCCTCCCCATCCTAGTATTCCATAATTTTAATGGGTTTGTACTAAAGAATAATAAAGTATTTCTAATTCTTTTATATTTAAAAATTGTTTAAGGTGTTTAAATTTTGATATAAGAATTCTTGGTTTTTTTACAATGTAGTCACTATGTAAATCCCATTTTAAATGTTTATCAAAAATTATTCCTAGATATTTAATATTTTCACCTTCCTTTATATTTGTATTATTATTGCATATTATTGGACCAATATTTAGAAGTTTATTTTTCTATGAAGTAAATGGAATGTATGTTGTATATAATACATGAGTTTTTTTTTTGTTTCATTTTTCAATATAATCTCTATAAAACCCGTGCATGTGCCATTGATGAGAGTTAAATTTTTCCTTTAAATAAATATTGCACTCAACTACTAGGTAGTTTCTTTTTAAGGTTGCGGATTTCCAATTGAATGAAATATAAACATCCTACAATCGTCTCTATTTAGATTCAATTTCTCAAACTCGACCCTTGTTATATTTGAAGGATAAGAGAGGCTTTGCGATTACTATTGGAGCATTTTCCATATCTGATCCGAATTTCACTTGATATTTCCATTTCGAGCCGCATCATCAAACTTTTTTATTACATATTTCATATTTGTAAGAACATGGCCGTTCATGGGCATAATTTTAGATTAATTTGTTAAAAGAGAAGAAAGATAAAACTTAAGATAACACAACCATATGTTTACTTTACCCGAACAAACCCGAACAAACCCCTGAAATGCATTATTATCCATTTAAAAATTAAAACTTTAATTGACAAAAACAATCTTGCAGGTTTAATTCGTATAATTTAAAGCTGTAGCTAGGGAGAGTAAACACGCGACTGTTTATATATTTTTAAATGTCCATACTTACACGTTTATTTTTGTATTGTATCTAGATACTTATAAATTTAAAAAACACAGCGTTAACACCATATTTAAGGGTCTGTGGCTTTGTAGGAAAGCATTCGCGGCCCTTTGTAAATATCGATGGTTAAATTGCAAAACCTCATAAGTCGATTTTTGTCATTTATGCGTTTTTGGCAGAAAAAGTTTAAAAATAGTGATTGCCTTGAAGCTGCGAAATCTCGTAAGTTAATACTCGGTTTTAATACTTGTAGCGCCATCTTTCAAAAGCTAGTAATACTAACATAAAAAATAGTTAAAATGGGAAACCTCATTAGTTGCCTTACTAGGTTTTAACATTTAAGTATATTTGGCGTAATTTTATGAATATCGTTAGATACGAACTTATGAGGTTTCATGGACTACTTGAAACGTGTTAGTTAAGTCGGATTTCGGCAAGGTGTCAAATAGTTTTTAAGCCTTAAATTCAAATAACTATGTCAGCCAATCGTGGTAAATATATTGTGAGTTTAGCGGTGAACGAAACCTCGCAAGTCAAGCAAATTTTATCAAATTATATGTCAAAACCACGTAAGTCGTTTATTTTTCTAATATTTTTCTAATAAACAACTATTACTGAAAATGTTATTAACTATCAAAAAACTAGTATTATTTAGTCAAATTTGTAACCAAAATTGTTTTTCAAATATTATATTTAAACTCTATGTTTTACCTTCCCGCTGTAAAATTTCAATAAATCGACTTAGAAGATTTTGCAATTTAACCATCTATATGTACTTTTATGTAGAATAATCCCTTAAAATTTGTATTCCTCATTTCCGAGTACCCTGCTATAAGTGACGTAGATGCTCACACGGGTCCTGAAAAAAACGTCATTGTAATTAAATTGGTTTTCATTCGTTGGTTATTATTACGAAAAAAAATACATAAGCAATAATATTATTTAATAATAAATGATTTGATATTTTGTTCCTTTTTTATTATCACCTTAGTAGGCTCCTACCCCCCCTCCCCCACACTCCCCTATTAGATTTACTGAAACAACAAAATCATCTTACCGTGCGAGCAAAATTATTTGCATTAAAGAGGGCTTGGATTAAAAAACGTAGGGCTTGGTTTAGATCACAATTCACAATGATATGGGGACGATATATCTAACCAAATCTAGGTTAAAATTTTGTCAAATTCATATTATGACATGATATGCCAAACTAATGAGTAATAAAATAAGTAGACAAATACAAATATATTTTTGTTGTTTACAAAATTAACAAAGTAAGAATATACAGAAAGCTGCTTCTAAAGAATAGTCCTGCATGTTCGATAAGATCTTCCCACTTCTTGGGACAGGCGTCTTATACAATTTGTTGGCGTATTTTGCATTATTTTACGAACGTTTGCAACAAGTTCTTCTCTTCTTACAGATGGTCTTCCTGTTCCTTTTTTGTGTTGTATAGAACCTGTTTCCCTAAACACAGCCACGGTTCTTTCCAGGCAATGATAAAAATCCCCATGCATGTTCCGTTTTGTGCTGTTCCGTAAAGCCCATTGTGTGAATTGTTCAAGAAATTGGAAAAATTAACGATGAATCAAATTATGTACTTGTAACGGCTGTCAAAGATGACGGAATAACTGATTGATTGTTAATTCAGGTAGTTACTGACACCCAACAGGTATTAAGCTCTACGACTAAGCATTACGTCCTTAGATGCAAGGCCCTCTTTGATGCAAATAATTTTTGCTCGCACGGTATTAATCTTATCCAAATGTCAACTGTAGAACAAAAAGTTATTTCATATTTTTTTCATCATGGCACTATAAAAAAACACAGTTTATCCCATCTTCTATCTGGTTACCAAAAACGACTAGGTAAGTACTTAACATAACTTTAAATCAAACAGATTATTCAAATAAATAACATAATATACAAATTTATTTTTGTTGTTTACAAAATTAACAAAGTAAGAAAATACAGAAAGCTGCTTCTAAAGAATAGTCCTGCATGTTCGATAAGATCTTCCCACTTCTTGGGACAGGCGTCTTATACAATTTGCTGGCGTATTTTGCATTATTTCACGAACGTTTGCAACAACTTCTTCTCTTCTTACAGATGGTCTTTCTGTTCCTTTTTTGTGTTGTATAGAACCTGTTTCCCTAAACACAGCCACGGTTCTTTCCAGGCAATGATAAAAATCCCCATGCATGTTCCGTTTTGTGCTGTTCCGTAAAGCCCATTGTGTGAATTGTTCAAGAAATTGGAAAAATTAACGATGAATCAAATTATGTACTTGTAACGGCTGTCAAAGATGACGGAATAACTGATTGATTGTTAATTCAGGTAGTTACTGACACCCAACAGGTATTAAGCTCTACGACTAAGCATTACGTCCTTAGATGCAAGGCCCTCTTTGATACAAATAATTTTTGCTCGCACGGTATTAATCTTATCCAAATGTCAACTGTAGAACAAAAAGTTATTTCAAATTTTTTTTATCATGGCACTATAAAAAAACACAGTTTATCCCATCTTCTATCTGGTTACCAAAAACGACTAGGTAAGTACTTAACATAACTTTGAATCAAACAGATTATTCAAATAAATAACATAATATACAAATTTATTTAATATAAATAAAAGGTGTTTAAAAGTTTCGGTAAATTTATCAAACGTTTATTTATCAGTAAGGTAGTTAAACTGTTAAAAACACATTTTAATGTTTTTGTGTCTTTACAATGCCATCAGCACAAAAATTTGGGAAAATACTTATTTTTTATATCGGTCATAGACATAATATAGCTTTAGATCAATCAACAATAATCACGAAAGTGGCGTGTAAATAAACTTCAGTACACATGGGCAAGCGATTTCTTTTTTAAATTTATACCAAATTAAAGATGTTTTATGCATCTTTGATATTTCTTGCGTTTTCATTTTGTCCCAGATAAAATAAATAACATATAAAACAAAATAGTCTATTAAATACAAACAACAACAACGAAAACAAACCAAACTATTTTTTGTAAAAATATTTTTATGAAATTTCCGTATGTTTTTTCCATTTTTAAATCGGGTAACCGCCGCCCGTTCTTAATTTTCAATTTTTATTCCAAACACAAAATTGATTGTCCAATAAAACCTTTTAAATTATGAAAATTGTTTTCTTTTTACTAAACGCGATGTACGAATCAACAACTGAAGAGCGCCACCACGAGGCCGGACCTGCATAGCAACTGGCCGAAGTATTTCCTTGGGCCTTGGGCTCTTATAAAGTTCGGTACCTACCTGTCTATGATGAACAAAGTTGAGATTTGAAAACCACGTTTCTAAGTTAATAAAAAAATCTTATTACAAATTAAAAGTTCTGTATATGCATAGAGATGCTCTAACCACTGAAATCAAGTTAAGACTTTGTGATTTACTTATTTTGTCACTGCTATTGTGATGTATTTTACTGGCCTGCGTTGACTATTAAGGAAAATAATACCTTACAAAAATTGCAAAATGCTTGCTTAAAATTTTGTTACAACTTTCGAAAGTTTGAGCACGTCCCACTACTGTTCGTTGCTTCAGAATGGCTGAATTTAGAAAGCCGATTTTCTTTACATTTGGTCACATTGGTCACAAAACTGTTTTATCGAATAACCCAAACTTATTCGTGGAAGTGCCGTTCATAATAGACCCACACGTCACTGCCAAATGTTTAACGTTCCAAAGCACAGGACCGTACTGTTCCAGCGTTCCTTTACATAATATTATGCTGTTAAAATGTATAATTCACTACAACCAGAAGTTAAGTCGCTTACTTCAGTTGTGAGCTTTAAGAAAGCTGTCAGAAGATTTTTATAATATTTAAAAGTTGTCTTTGCCCCCATCACTATATATTTTATACTTATAGGTAGGTATATCTTTGTTTTAACAACTTTCTCTGTGTTAATTTACTTAATTATTTACTCCTACCACAACGGTTAGATGAATAGCATTGCTAGATCTCGCCGTAATTTGAACATAATTATTTTATAAATGGGTTTATATTTAATGAAGACTTTATTGATTGATTTATTTATTTATTATTTATTTATTTATTTATTGACCACGGTAATTGAAGGAAACTGCTTGGATACAGGCCATAAATTATATTAATCACGCACATGAAACTTGTCATAAAAATACTATTAAGTATCTACATATAAAAATAGAGTAAACAAAACAATAGCACACAAACATTTTTTAAACAGCAATCATGATCAATCCATATATTTTTGATATGCTATACCACAATCAATTAAAATAATTAAATCATTAAATAATTATAGAAATAAAATTAAAAATTGGATATTATCCAATCCAAGAGATATATTCAAGAACGTCATTAATAAATAATAAATAGGTATACGAAGCTATAATCAATAAAATAAATAAATTCATTAACTTTGTTTGTAGTTTTGTCGGGACCATGTTATACTTAATAGCAGGCGTTTGGGCAAAATGTTGTTATTGTTATTATACCTACAGGTATATGTGCATTACTTTCGTTGATAAGTTATCACGAACAAGGTGTATATTTAATTATAACGTTAGTAGGTACTTTTAAATCTAAAAATAGCTTCGGTTCAAATACAAAAGTATTATAACTGATTAAGACCCATTAGAACACAATGCAGTTAAAAGCATTTTTCTTGATACAAATGTAGGTACCTATACCGAGTGGTGCAAAACCAGAACTCTGATTCTAGTCTTGTAGCCCAAGTATTTGGTGTCATTTTTGATCCAGTGCCTGGCATTGGCAGATGATGTGCTGTAGAGTTTCCCTATCACGTCCGCAAAGCCTGCAACTTGGATCTTCGTTGTACCGAGTGTTCCACCTAAGGAGGTAATCGGCTATATCTCAGAAACTAATAACACTAGGACTTTGGGAAAAAAATATATCCATAAAAGCGGGCAAGAGAAATTGCTGGAAATTATTTTCAAGTTCGAAAAATGACCGCTAGGGGGCGTAAGAGAACTTTCAAAATAGAAATGCCGATTTTCTCTTGATTTTTCTTAATAAAAATATGTTAAAAATATAAGCATTGTATTCTTCATAAAATTATGCAACTTTATGTTAAGAATCGTTTTTTTCTATTTTCAATAATAAAGTGGTGGGAGAAGGTCAAACCTTTTTTCTTTCAAACGCTGATATCTCTGCTTTGGATAAGCCGATTTTATTCAACTTGGTCTTGAAAAAAAGCCCTTCTTTTTCTCTACATGTAAATCTATTAACTATACCATATTGATTCTGATGGGGGCCACTAGATGGCGCTTTTCCGTAATTCCTCAATGAATAAGGATTTGCTCAAAAAAATCAAATGTTATGGTATGACTTTTTCATCATATTTTATTTTAGGCTTATAAAGGCTATTAAATAGTGGAATAAAAAACCCAGGTTCGTATTTAAAATAAAAAAGTTGATGATGGTCGGTCGAATTCGAAACGTCGGATTAAAAAACTAACCCCATCAGCTTGTAGAGGAGGAAAACTTATCATTAGGAACTGAAAACCGCAACGTGATATCTTTTGTTAAACTAGAGAAATTAGGGATAACAATAATTAATATGGAAAAATAGGGCATTTTTTAAAACATTCGATTTTCTCTAGTTCAACAAAAGATATCACGTTGTGGTTTTCAGTTCCTTATAGTAACTTTTCCTCCTCTACAAGCTGATGGGGTTAGTTTTTTAATCCGACGTTTCGGATTCGAGCGACCATCATCAACTTTTTTATTTTAATTACGGACCTGGATTTTTTATTCCACTATTTAATAGCCTTTATAAGCCTAAAATAAAATATGATGAAAAAGTCATACCATAACATTTGATTTTTTTGAGAAAATCCTTATTCATTAAGAAATTACGGAAAAACGCCATCTAGTGGCCACCATCAGAATCAATATGGTAAAGTTAATAGATTTACGTGTAGAAGAAAAGAAGGGCTTTTTTTCAAGACCAAGTTGAATAAAATCGGTTTATCCAAAGCAGAGATATCAGCGTTTAAAAGAAAAAAGGTTTGACCTTCTCCCACCACTTTATTACTGAAAATAGAAAAAAACGATTTGTAACATAAAGTTGCATAATTTTATGAAGAATACAATGCTTATATTTTTAACATATTTTTATTAAGAAAAATCAAGAGAAAATCGGCATTTCTATTTTGAATGTTCTCTTACGCACCCTAGCGGTCATTTTTCGAACTTAAAAATAATTTCCAGCAATTTCTCTTGGCCGCTTTTATAGATATCTTTTTTTTTCCAAAGTCCTAGTGTTATTACGTTCTGAGATATAGCCGATTACCTCCTTAGGTGGAACACCCGGTACAGTTGCATACAATGCATCTTAACAGCCATGTGTCATGGCAGAATTTCTGTGATAGTTCCCAGCTGCTTTCTGTTCACAAAAAGTAGGGGTTCCCGATGAAAAATTTGCTATACAGGGTGTTTCATTAAGGTCGAAGAGCGGCCATATCTCGGAAACTACTGGGCATAGAAACTCAGGAAAAGAAAAATGATAATAAAAGTGGCCATGAGAAAATTCTGGAAATAATTTTCAAGTTCCCCATTTTGCCGCAAGAGGGCGTAATTGAAAAGTAAATTTTTAAATTTTACATAACTCCGAAAATTCCACATTAAGGTATATGTTTGATAACACCATTTTAAAGCTTGGACAATTATGCATCATTTTAGTCCTATGCTCATTGGCGTACCGACTTTAATAAGAGTGGGGGAAGCTGTTGAAAGTGTAATAATTTAAATCGCTGTAACTTATAAACGACTTATCCGATTTTAGCAAACTAAAGACTGTTTGGAAGAGAAATGTATGAACTTTGACCAATCGTATTTAGTTGTCCATAATAGTTCTAAAAAAAAATGCTAGAGGGCGCAATTTGCAATAACAATACATTTTTTGATTTTTCCTCCGAAAAAATAAATCATAGGGTATAATTATGATACCATAATCAAGAAGGAGATGAAATTTGTTAGAAAAAATATTAAAACCGCAGCTCGATATCTCCGTTCGTTTCTGAGTTATTGCCAAAACAATAATTTTTAAGACAAATTGCGCCCTCTAGCAATTTTATTAAAAACTATTTTGTACATTGGATACGACAATTAAAGGTACTTACCTTTCTCTTCCAAACAAGCTTAAATTTAGTAAAATTGGTTAAGTCGTTTAGAAGTTACAGCGATTTTAATGTTTACAGTTTCACTTGATAAGAGTGGGAGAAGCTATTGAAAGTTTAAACATTAAAATCGCTGTAACTTCTAAACGACTTATCCGATTTACTAAATTTAAGCTTGTTTGGAAGAGAAAGATAAGTACCTTTAATTGTTGTATCCAATGTACAAGATAGTTTCTAATAAAATTGCTAGAGGGCGCAATTTGTCTTAAAAATTATTGTTTTGGCAATAACTCTGAAACGAACGGAGATATCGAGCTGCGGTTTTAATATTTTTCCTAGCAAACTTCATCTCCTTCTCGATTATGGTATCATAATTATACCGTATGATTTATTTTTTCGGAGGAAAATCAAAAAATGTATTGTTATTGCAAATTGCGCCCTCTAGCATTTTTTTTTAGAACTATTATGGACAACTAAATACGATTGGTCAAAGTTCATACATTTCTCTTCCAAACAGTCTTTAGTTTGCTAAAATCGGATAAGTCGTTTATAAGTTACAGCGATTTAAATGATTACACTTTCAACAGCTTCCCCCACTCTTATTAAAGTCGGTACGCCAATGAGCATAGGACTAAAATGATGCATAATTGTCCAAGCTTTAAAATGGTGTTATCAAACATATACCTTAATGTGGAATTTTCGGAGTTATGTAAAATTTAAAAATTTACTTTTCAATTACGCCCTCTTGCGGCAAAATGCGGAACTTGAAAATTATTTCCAGAATTTTCTCATGGCCACTTTTATTATCATTTTTCTTTTCCTGAGTTTCTATGCCCAGTAGTTTCCGAGATATGGCCGCTCTTCGACCTTAATGAAACACCCTGTAGTTTAATCCCTGTCTGTTTTTACAGTGTTTAGCAATAACAATAAATTCATTAATCATAATTTCGTGTTATTTCTTTGTATAAAAAATATTATAAATTAAAACGTCTCTCAAAGTAATTTTTCAACCTTCAGTAATTAATAATCATATTCATTAATTTTTTAAATCAATCACGTTAAGCCCTAAAAGCGTTTAATGATAATAATTATGTAGATAGGCCCTTGTCATTTTCATCACAAATCAGATTAATAAAGACTTTAAAAATTGAATGACTTTTATTTTTAAAAGTCAATTAGGCACTTTGACTCGGAAAGAAGGTTTATTTTTACGATTGTCTGTCTCTAAAACTTTTGAAATTGCCTAATACAGGGACTAGCTAATACCTGCCGCTTCGCTCGCGTCATTCAATTGTTATAAATTCGCATTCCAAACAAAACAGCGGGTACCGTAGGAACTACCCTTTTCTACGTACCCAAATTATTTTTAAAAAAAAATTTTTTTGGTGCCTTTTACAATATTTCTTTCTCTTTGAATAAAACTGTCATTTATCTGCTAACTTTGTTCGTGAAAATAATACCAAAAATATAGTTTCTTCATAATTATTAAAAAATATATCTATTTTATTACTCACAGAACCTTTCCATAAACTTTGCCTTTTTTTTTTAAATGCTTGTGCACGAATGCTTTGTGCTGTTCCGTAAAGCCCATTGTGTGAATTGTTCAAGAAATTGGAAAAATTAGCGATGAATCAAATTACTTGTAACGACTGTCAAAGATGACGGAATAACTGATTGATTGGTAATTCAGGTAGTTACTGACACCCAACAGGTATTAAGCTCTACGGCTAAGCATTACGTCCTCAGATGTAAGGCCCACTTTGCTCGCACGGTATAATTTTTCCATTATGTAGGTAATTCTTTTCTATTTTAAGAAAAATAAGTAGAAATTCGTTTTCTGACTTAGGCAGGTACCTACACTCCTGGTACCATGCCATAGTCTTAAAAAATAGAAACAACTTTTCATATTATTATAACCTTTCATGTTCAGCTATTGGAATTCGAAGAATTGTTTACATCCTTTTTTTTAAGGTTTTTCTAGTCTTTCAGATTTTTGATGATGTGACCATTGTTAAACTATCTTAGTTCATTTTACAAAAGCGATACAATTTAACGTTAGACAGATAGCTAGAAACTTATGGAATTTATCACAGTTAATGGTAATAAATAAATAATAATGGTAACAAAGGAAATATGTCTGCTATTTAAAATAAAAACACTGGTTAAATTAGGTCCAGTTTAACCTTTAATTTAAATATAAGAAGGTAAAGTAACACTGCGTGCATTATTTTTGTGTTTGAGTAATATGATACATAGCAACCGTAGAAGAAAAAAAAGTTATGAAAATGGCTGTTTTTTATTATTAAAATTAAAATACCGGTTGAAATAAAGTATTTAACATTATTTCATACTACATACAATTTTAGAAAGGTAATGGCAACGAGACTGCTGATGCGCTCGCGAGAGAGGGCGCAAGCATGTCTGCCGAACTAGCAGAGAATACTGTGGCTAGACCACTGGGCTAGACCACTGGGATCAGTCAAAGAGGATATAGATCAGATAGCTAAACAACTTGCACAAAGCAGATGGACAGGGCTGGCAACTCGTAGCATCTCCAGGCCATTGTGGCCCCCACAGAACTCCAATAAAGAGAAACGTTATAAACGTGCTATTTGGTCGATGCCGCCGTGACTTTGAAATGACATCAGATGCGAATGTGGCGCCCTCAAGTGTAGTGTAGTCTGAACTAATCATGGCGGAAGGGGGGTAGGGGGAAGCCATCATATGTTTTTATTTTTTAAAGGTCAAATCAATATTTTGAAATTCAAAATTTGTTGTAAGTAATTTTATAAAAAAATACGTTTTTATTACCAACAAATACAGTTAGCACTTCACGATTTGTAATAAAAACGTATTTTTGTTAAAAATTATTTATAACAAAGTTTAAATTCCAAAATATTAAATTACCTTGATATCAAAATTCTTGAGCCTTAGTTTTAGTAGAACAAACTTTTGTGTAACTTTTTTATTGCACAAAATCATTTACATGTAGGTACATAGGTAATATAAATAAAATAATATTACAGTTTTTTTCATTCGTAGAAATCAACACCTGAAAACAAAAAGAATGAAGAGTTATGTATTTTATCAATTAAGAAATAAGTTTCATACCAGGTCACAGAAAGATGTTAAAGGAAAATTAGCTATACACACAACTTAACAAAATCACTTCTACAAATGTTATTTTATTAGTCATAAAATTGTTCAGGTAGTCAATCAACGATGAGCTACCGAATAACTTTGTTGTAAAAAACTAAATCCGATCACCATATTGTCTTAATATTCTTACTAAGCTTAACTATACCTAATTAAACTTATTGGCCACATACCTTCGCACCGATTATCATGTCCAATCTAAAATTTCAAGAAACCATTGGCAAAAAGTAAAATTATAAACTAGAGTCTTCTCTCCGGACTTGCCAAAAGTTCTCGATACAAACTAATGATATGATAATATAACATATTATAATACCATTATTTAAATTAATTAGTGAATAATAATAACTACATTCCACGATAATTGAATTACTTCTGCCAGAGATAAAAGAATAAAATTGAACAAATTATTTTAAAATAAAAATTTAGAGTCATTGACCTTTACCTGATGGAAAATTGGAACCCTAATATTTTTAGATCCTTAAAAATAGGTATAATGTAAAATATATGGTATAATCCAAAACTTACCCAGACATGTAATATACTATTTCCTTTTCATTCTCAGCAAGATCTTGAAAACTACCGAGAAAATTACAAAAAAATTATCGGCGAACCGCCATGACACTCCATCAAAAATACTGCAAGGACGAACACAAATTACACAAACAGGTTGATTAAGAAATGAAGCAATGTGATTGGTTGCCATTGACATATCATGTATTTTAATTTGAGTCAACCTTGTTTATTTCCTTGAAAGAGACGCCATATGTAGTGCGTGACCACGGTAACGAGTGACTTTAATGACAAGTGACAGCTGCGACATTTTGTATCTCGGTTTCATAGGGCTGGTGGCCCCTACTTGATGGCAGGAAGACCGCAGTGCTAAACATTGCCTGTTCGGTAGACACGTTGAACGTATGCAAATACCAGGGGCGAATGGGACACCTCGGACCGGCGCGGGAAGTCAATTGAAACGGCGCCGCGTCGTGTCGATCAAATAAAAAAATGAAAAGACATAAATATGTATTTTTTCATCCCCTTACGACATATTTTTTATATAATAACTCATAAATAAAAAAACAAACTTCATTTTTTACATTTAAAACACATTTAGGTGAAAAAAATATTTAATATTAATATAAAAATTAAATAAATTCTGTTTTTTTCTTTTTCGATTGTTTTTAAAATTAATTCAAATTAGAAAAAGAAAAGCACATAGTCTTTCTCCACAATTCTTATTAGAATAACTAGGCGAACCTAGAATAATTCATAATAATTCAAATCGAGATGTTTCGAGTGTAGAAACACTCATCATCAGGAAAAAAAGTTAAAGGTACAATGCTGATGTTGTTAGCAATGGAGAAAATAATAGTGGGATTGAGCCGTAATGGAGCTTTTAATGGTCTACAAGAGGTGTAAAATTAAGTAGTCAAAAGACCAACAATCAAGACTTCAGCATACTGAAAAGTCAAGGGTTAGTGCAAAGGTACTGTCCTGGGCAGAAAAATGAGGAGAATAAAAGAAAAATTAGGTAGTTTTAAAAAGACTTGTAAAAATCATTATTAAGTAGTGAAAAATCCTGAGTTTTATTCAGCTTTGTCAGAGACATGTAAAAGTATTGAAGTAAGATGAAAAGAAAAAAAAAGTTGTTTTTCTTAAAAGTTGAAGCATCATTTAGCTTAAAGTAAAATACTGTTGTGGTACCAGGCTTTTTACGGCCCAGTTACCCCAACAGTATTTTACTTTAAGCTAAATGATACTTCGACTTTTATAAAAAACAACTTTTTTTTTCTTTTTCTTTCCATCTTACTTCAATATTTTCACACGTCTCTGACAAAGCTGAATAAAGCTCAAGATTTTGCACTACTTAATAATGATTTTCACAAGTCTTTTTAAAACTCCCTAATTTTTCTTTTGTTCTCCTCATTTTTCTGCTCAGGACAGTACCTTTGCACTAACCCTTGACTTTTCAGTATGCTGAAGTCTTGATTGTCGGTCTTTTGACTATTCAATTTTACACCTCTTGTACACCATTAAAAGCTCCATTACGGCTCAATCCCACTATTATTTTCTCTATTGCTAACAACATCAGCATTGTACCTTTCACTTTGTTTTCCTAAACTCGAAACATGTCGATTTGAATTATTATGAATTATTCTATGTTCGCCTTATTCTAATAAAAATTGTGGAGAAAGACGTTGTGATTTTCTTTTTTCTATATCATTTAACTCTACTTTGAGTATGGATTACTTCTTCAAAATTAAAAAAGAAAACAAATAAAACAAAAAATAATGCTTCTGTAAATATGAGTGACAGAGTATTTAAAATTACGGTTCAGTCAATTTTTTATTTTCGAGATTTGGGTAATTATAATATACCTAATATATAGTTTCCAACTGTACTTTTACACTTTATTTTTAAACCATATGAAAACTCATGTTTATTATTATCCTTAAAATATAGCTAATAATTTATAAAACAAAATTTTCAAAATAAATTATTTTTATTAGATATTATTATCATTGTTTAGCGATAGTAAGCGGTAGAACCGATGAGACTATCGCATCAATTGTTTTAAAAGGTATCACATGTATAATTTTCAAGTCAGGCTCTGGAATTCTTACCAACTTATAAAAATTCAATAGAGTAGAATTTATAGAGTGTCACGTGACTTGAAATCCATCTTGCGAGAGAAATTACAATTTTTAATAAATCTCAAATTTCTTCCAATTTAAAATTAATAAAACCAATATGGAGCAGGTATGGACCTTGTCGAGACCTGACATTCAAAAAAA
The DNA here is from genome assembly GCA_963969555.1 of Polydrusus pterygomalis. Taxonomy (NCBI): domain Eukaryota; kingdom Metazoa; phylum Arthropoda; class Insecta; order Coleoptera; family Curculionidae; genus Polydrusus; species Polydrusus pterygomalis. The sequence continues at coordinate 39,393,125 of OZ018381.1, read as the reverse complement.
AAAAAAGATATTACAGTGGTATTTAAATTATTTATGTTGAAAATTACATAATTACATAATTTTTTTTTTCAACCAATTAGAAGGCTCTTTTTGTTTACGTCGCTTATAGCAACGGGAGATTATCGCGATAATTTTGTTAGTTCCTATTAACCTAAATTAATAAGTGATAATTAAAAATAAAATGAAGGTCTTTATATCTATTGCCAAAAGTCACTCAGAATAAAATCAAAATACATTCTGTTGCTAACTTATAATTTTTATTGATACTAACCAATCTGCTGTACATATCGAACAGCGGGGCTAAAAGAGACACATCAAAAATTTAACTAAACTCATCGGAAATATGTTTTTTTAAGTTTGATTTGAAAATATGTAGACATGTAATATCAGATGTTATGGTTAGAAACGAATTAATGTTTTTAATGTTCCTGAAATTTTAGTAATAAACCTTAGTTAGCAACAAGTAAAATCAACTTATATTGTAAAAATATAGTGCGTCATATTTTAACTACACTCATCAGAAATACGTTTTTTTAAGTTTCATTTGAAACTATGTAGACATGTAATATCAGATTGATGTTATGGTTAAAAACGAATTAATGTTTTTAATGTTCCTGAAATTTTAGTAATAAACCTTAGTTACCAACAAGTAAAATCAACTTTTATTGTAAAAATATAGTGCGTCATATTTAACTCCACTCATCAGAAATATGTTGTTTTAAGTTTCATTTGAAACTATGTAGACATGTAATATCAGATTGATGTTATGGTTGAAAACGAATTAATGTTTTTAATGTTCCTGAAATTTTAGTAATAAACCTTAGTTACCAACAAGTAAAATCAACTTCTATTGTAAAATTATTGTGCGTCATATTTAACTACACTCATCAGAAATATGTTTTTTTAAGTTTCATTTGAAACTATGTAGACATGTAATATCAGATGTTATGGTTGAAAACGAATTAATGTTTTTAATGTTCCTGAAATTTTAGTAATAAACCTTAGTTACCAACAAGTAAAATCAACTTCTATTGTAAAATTATTGTGCGTCATATTTAACTACACTCATCAGAAATATGTTTTTTTAAGTTTCATTTGAAACTGTGTAGACATGTAATATCAGATGTTATGGTTGAAAACGAATTAATGTTTTTAATGTTCCTGAAATTTTAGTAATAAACCTTAGTTACCAACAAGTCAAATCAACTTCTATTGTAAAATTATTGTGCGTCATATTTAACTACACTCATCAGAAATATGTTTTTTTAAGTTTTATTTGAAACTATGTAGACATGTAATATCAGATGTTATGGTTGAAAACGAATTAATGTTTTTAATGTTCCTGAAATTTTAGTAATAAACCTTAGTTACCAACAAGTCAAATCAACTTCTATTGTAAAATTATTGTGCGTCATATTTAACTACACTCATCAGAAATATGTTTTTTTAAGTTTTATTTGAAACTATGTAGACATGTAATATCAGATGTTATGGTTGAAAACGAATTAATGTTTTTAATGTTCCTGAAATTTTAGTAATAAACCTTAGTTACCAACAAGTGAAATCAACTTCTATTGTACAATTATTGTGCGTCATATTTAACTACACTCATCAGAAATATGTTTTTTTAAGTTTCATTTGAAACTATGTAGACATGTAATATCAGATGTTATGGTTGAAAACGAATTAATGTTTTTAATGTTCCTGAAATTTTAGTAATAAACCTTAGTTACTAACAAGTAAAATCAACTTCTATTTTAAAAATACAGTGCGTCATATTAAACTAAACTCATCGGAAAAATGTTTTTTAAAGTTTTATTTGAATTCAAAACTATAAAGACATTGGATTTCAGATAACAAATTTGTTATTTAATGTTTCTCACATTTTAATAATAAAAATGAGTTACTAACGGCTAAAATGAACTTCATTTCTAACAAACTAAAGCCGCCGGAAATATGTTTTTGTAGCATTTTAGCAAAAAACTTACAATAAGAAAAAACTCCAATTTATGAAATTTTCTTACCGAATCTCCCACGCAGCAGAATTAATTCCCGATAATTTTTTTCTCGGTTTCACTCATGTTTTAAATTGAAAAAAATTATCGGTAATAATTCTGCTGGGAGATTATAAGTGATAATTTTAAAAATAAAAAAAATATATGTTTTTGAGGAGTTTAAAAGTTGTCTTGAGTTAGTGTCCTTCAATTTAGTGACAAGTGTGATTTATTACTAGTTTTGAGAAATTAAAAACTACTCAAAAATGGTAAAAAACTTCAGGTCCGTATTTAAAAAAATTATGTTGAGGTGGGTATTTAAAAAACGAAATGTCGTATCTAAAAATATTTTTTTTTCTTGAAGAGCATAAAAAAGTTTGTTAAGATAGGGCTCTTAATTTAAAAAAATAATAAGTATTTAATAGGAAAAAAGACAAAAACAAAAATTGATTTTTTGGTTTTTTTTTTCGGTGATCTCCGGAAATTATAGGAATTTTTTTGCATCAATTTACCCAAGGCTCTCTATACTTTACACTTACCGAGATAGCAATGCTAATGCATCGAATTTGCACCCAATATGATAATTTTTTTTTGTAATGTAAATATTAAAAATCATTTTCAAATTAATGCCCATTTATCAACGACTCACCACGAAAACAGGAAAATAAAAATCGAAATCACCACGTGTACACCTAAATGTCCATTAGTCAATCGAGAGCATTGTCTTTTAATAAAACGTTATTTTAAATTGAACTATATAATGCATAGTTTCACATTAACTATTTTCAAAAACTCGGAAAAACTTTCAAAAGCGCATCATGAATATTCTCCTCGCAGGCCAGTGAAGTTGGAAAACGCGCGAAATGCACTGAAAGTTTTCCGAACGCTTCATCGCTGCGGCATCAGCAGCGCGAAAGTTTCAGCGCCCACGTTGATGAATGAAAAGCGTTTCAACGAAATATCTCCTCGAAAACAGACTTATTTTGTTTTGGACGAGACGATTTTGTTTTATCTTGCTTTGGACATTTATTTGTTGCTTCGTCGCGTGCTCGAGTTCGTTAATATTTTTTAGCACTTTTGGTCAGAATATAGTAATTTACGTTACAAGACCGGAAAGTAGTGTTTTTCAGGTCGAGACAAGCATTTCCAGGGCGAGCCCTAGGCGAGTCCTGGAAGCTTGGAGAGACCTGCACAACACTAATTTTCAGTTGCGTGACGTACAATATTTTTTTTAAGACCAACACTATACTTACATTCAATTATTTTATGTCATACCAGTACATTACTGTGTTCTTATACCTTAGATACCATCTACATAATGGATTACTTCATTATTATATTACTTTCGAGAATCCCGCATAAACGGATGTTTTTGGGATTTCATTTGGAAAAAATAAAATAAATAATGCCCGTGCGGACATAAAGTACACATTATATATGGCCCGCGCGGGCATTAAGTGTTGCATTAAGTGTGCATCTTGTTCCATTTTTGATTTTTGACTTTGACACATTAAACATTTTAATAATGTCAAGGTAATGTCGCAGGTAATAATAAAAAATTGGTAAATCAAATTAAATTAAAAAAAATATTTATTATTCAAAACGAACCGGTATGACATAAAATTTTGTCTGCACCACGGGTACTAATAGATATATACCCTCGGGCGACTTACGAACCCTCGGGCCAAAGGCTCTCGGCTTTGTAAGACTGTCCCCCTCAGGGCATAAACATCTACTTAGTACCCTTGCTACATAAATAACTATTATTTTAAATTATTTTTAAATGCGTCGTATGACTTCTCGTAACGGGCTTTTGATTTTACTGGCAATATATCGTAAGTCGCTTTCCTTGCTGCTTCCAAAATTTATTCTGAAATCTCATTTTCCGTGTCGGATAATTCAAAATCTGAATTCATATTGTTAAATTTGCGAACTCGCGAAACAAGTTTGACATAAACAACACATTCAAAATCAACGACCTGTCACTCGACAATACATCGAAATGTTGTTATCATAGTAACGAAATCAAGGTAGATTGTATTATCAAAGAGCGATTGGAAAAACAAAAAGCAGGGACCGGAAAAATCTTTTTTTTAAGACTGACCAGAAAATATACACTTTTTGGACAATTTTTCGTCCAGAAAATAACGTTTTGTCGATCAAGACCGGAAAATTGACGTGAGGGACCTGCAAACGATCTTTCCGGTCCCTGTTTTTTTATTTTTCCAATCGCTCTTTGATAATACAATCTACCTTGATTTCCTTACTATATGATAACAACATTTCGATGTATTGTCGAGTGACAGTTCGTTGATTTTTAATTTGTTGTTTATGTCAAACTTGTTTCGCGAGTGCGCAAATTTAACAATATGAATTCAGATTTTGGATTATCCGACACGGAATATGAGATTCCAGAAGAAATTTTGGAAGCAGCAAGGAAAGCGACTTACGATATATTGCCAGTAAAATCAAAAGCCCGTTACGAGAAGTCATACGACGCATTTAAAAATAATATGTAAAAAACTGTATTTTAAATCACCGTGTAACGTGTATATCGCAACTAACATTTGGGCATAAGATTAAAAGCCCCATGGTATCATTTAACTGTTTACTAAGTTTCAGGGTCTTAGTATTTCAGAGTTAAGAAACATCAATTTTTTTTTAAATAACGTACAAAAAATTGGAATTTAATTATTATTTTAGAAGCGGTAAGAAATAGGTATAGGACAATGTTAAAGGAAGTTGTTAAGAAATAAATAGGGGTTTCGAAAATATAATAAAATGCAGGGTGTTCTATTTAAAACATCGAAGTTGTTACTAATTTTTGGTAGAGTGGCAACATTGTATTATCAAAAATATTTTAGATAAGTAAAGCATGTGCGTTTATACCGTGCGACCAAAAATATTTGCATCAAAGAGGGCCTTGCATCTAAGGACGCAATGCTTAGCCGTAGAGCTTAATACCTGTTGTGTGTTAGTAACTACCTGAATTAACAATCAATCAGTTATTCCGTCATCTTTGACAGTCGTTACAACTAATTTGATTCATCGCTAATTTTTCAAATTTCTTGAACAATTTACACAATGGGCTTTACGGAACAGCACAAAACATTCATGGTTGAAGCGTATTTTCGAAACGGGGTTAGAGTAAATTGTGAGTGGCAATACAATCCGGGTTTGTGCATGGACGATTTTCACGAACATTTTCCTAACCTTCCTTTTAATGCTGGGGATTTTTATCATTGCCTGAAAAGAACCGTGGCTGTGTTTAGGGAAACAGGTTCTATACAACACATAAAAGGAGCAGGAAGACCATCTCTAAGAACAGAAAAACTTGTTGCAAACGTTCGTGAAAAAATGCAAAATACGCCAACAAATTGTATAAGACGCCTGTCCCAAGAAGTGGGAAGATCTTATGGAACATGCAGGACTATTCTTAATTAGCAGCTAAATTTATTTTCTTATAAAGTGCAAGTATTCCAAGAAATACAAGCCGCAGATTTTGAAAGACGCAGGGATTACTCTCAATGGTTTACCCAAAATTTATTGTAAAGAAATGATTTAATAGACCTGAAATTTTTTTCGGATGAAGCTCGGTTCCACCTTTCCGGTTATGTGAATTCTCAGAATACACGCATGTGGAGTAGTGAAAATCCCAATGGCGTTGCCCAATTTCAGCAATTATTTATGTAGTTATTTTTCTTTTTCTTTCTGTATATTCTTACTTTGATTATTTTGTAAACAACAAAAATTAATTTGTATTTGTCTGCTTATTTTATTACTCATTAGTTTGGCATATCATATCATAATATAAATTTGACAAAATTTTAACCTAGATTTGGTTAGATATATCGTCCCCATATCATTGTGATCTAAACCGAGCCCTATATACGTTTTTTAGTCCAAGCCAAGCCCTCTTTGATGCAAATAATTTTTGCTCGCATGGTATAAACGACCAAATTTTTAGAACGATTCGAACGCAATGTTTTAAGCAAATGGTTGCATATCAAAAATGTAAATGTAATTTTGAACGTATCTACTCAAATTTTAATGTAATTTGACAAATAAAACGTAACCCCATTTTCTTTAGACTTTTATGTCAGCTGTTTATAATTCGCCATTGTTTATTTTTTTCCTATTCACATTTTTGAAAACTTTGTTTTTTTATTATAATTTCGTATAATTTCATATAGCAGAACCGCTTTGTTAGACTGCTGTTGACTATAGTATTTCATTTCTAATACCAGACCTTAAATTTTAATGTTCTTGTAAACCCTAATTTCTAAATTACCCCACAAACAATTGTACAAATTGGGTAGGTTTGGGGATCTGACAGATCGCTCAATTTCGCCACAATGAATGAAATTGCGAAGGAATTTAAATTCATTTTAAATTGTTTTTTAAAATATAAATTTTATATTTTCAAAAAGCATTTTTGCGATACATGTTTGATCATGAATAATTTCGGTTTTATATTTGTTCAGTCTATTTACATTTTTCCGTGTAATCTACCTAAATTTGAATTTTGCTTAATATTTTTATTCAACTTTTATGAAATATTTTCCTACTGTAACAGAGTTTGAGTTAAAAATATGGTCTTTGTTTCGGGAAGTAGCGTATATATTATTTTGCTCAACATAGAATCCACTTTTAAAAAAACTACCCTATTTTTACGAACGACGAGTAGGTACCTACATTTATAGTCGAAAATGCATGTAACTTTGTTGAATTTTTGCAGTAAAGTCAGGGGCGTGCGGTCCATGGAAGCGATGGAAGCACTGCTTCCCCTACCGCTCTCGTAAGATAAAACAAATATTATATTAAAATAATTTAATCTATATACAATCGAAATATCCAAGTATATATTTCTAATTTCCAAACCAAATCCGGCCCTGCATGCATCTCTGACCATCGCAGCATACCGCTTAATACATCGGCTCAATCGGCTGACAGCAATCGTTATATTTCGGGAAATCCATCGCTAAATAATACGAGCAGCAGCCAAAGTTTGCACCCGCGACAAAGAAACTTGTCAAAGATTTCATTTTTCCATGTGTTTTTAGTCGGGAATTTTCGGGCGCGAGCGTATTTGCCTCGAGTTTTTTTGCTGGTAAGGCACTCCGCTCGGAAGAGCATCTCGCACGTGGCCCGACGTTTATGTGTGGGGGTAAATGATTGTGACTGTGACAGTCTTATTAAAATTGTGTGGTGTCTCGCCCTCGCGCAGATTCTCGCACGTGGCTCGCGTCCGACGTTATGTGTATGATAAATAATTGTGACAGTCTTATGAAAATTGTGTAGTTTATAGAACTCTCTTATCTGTTTTGTGGTTTATAGTTTATTATTGACTTTGTTTCTTGGATTGATGAAAAAGGTATGTACCTATGTGGTTTCTTTTTTATATTTTTATTTCACGTCAAACTAAAAAACAATTCTTGCGGTGCCTATCTCCCTTTTTTACTTGAAACACCTAAAGACCACGTCGTTGATATCCAAAATATAAGCTCTAAAATTATACCATCTATCAGGCGAAGTAGTAATATAAATATATTGTAAATTCAAAATTTTAAAAAGGTTTCCAGTCTCTTTCTTCAGGAACAATGTAAATTAACCACATCAAATAATATTTACACACCCAGTATCTGTTTAAAATTAAATCAAACTGTGAATTCAAGGTAAAAATGTATATTTTTGGGTATTAGTTTCTACGAGAGTTTCTATTATGAAACTTTGTTAACTTGTTTTTAAAGACTCTTAAGGCAGCGTTGGGTCAGTAAAAAATTGGGTTTTAACAGGCAAATTACGTAAAAATTAATAAAAAACATAGGTGTAGCCATTTACAAAATAGAAGGAATATTAAAAAGTCTCGGAAAAATCATAGGTAGGTACATAACCTCACATTTTTTTATAGTAAATAAATCACAGTATTCTACTTTTAAACGTTGAAAAACCTTTTCTACCTCTCGAAAACAAAATTCTTGCCAATATTTGGGCGTGGTCCTCAAAAAAAAATTTCGCCTGCGGCGCTTTGCCTCCGGCGGGCCTGCCGGCAGCGGTGCTTCCCCATTTACATAACTCACCGCACGCCCCTGAGTAAAGTACATTAACTGGCTTTTATATTTACTATGAATAGTGGCATTTTTTGTTCTGGCTTTGTCCGGTAACTTCACATAATAGGCACTAGAAAAGTTTTTTACTTGAGGTGGGAGTATCAACATGCTTGCCAACCTATAACCTATTTCGCGTAGATTAATTTATTTTTTCTAACTTTCTAACATGTTAAATAATATCAAGGAATTTCATAAGTTATTTAATGAGAATTGTATATCGAAAAATATCGGTTAAGATTTTTTTTTAACATTATTATATCATTGTTTTTTCACTATACACTTCTCCCAAAATAAGCAATGAAATAAATTGATATTTTTGTAATATATCAGATATTACCTAAATACTGTGCCGACGATATTGATTTTAAAACTTAGTCAATAAAATAACAAACTAAGAAAAACACTAATGGCACTCGACATAAAATTTTGGGCACGCCACCGATCACAAAGTTTACTATGAATTATTATATTACGAATTTGACAGCACGGCGCGTCTATGGCCTCAATAAACATTTCTTTAGAAAAAACGGCACGTTGATACATAAAGGTTCGCCACCTCTGTATTATTATGTACATAATTTTTGCAAAAATAATAATATTATATGTGGCTATCTTCACGACAGTTAAAATAAGAAAACTATGTTTCTTTTCTCCGGGTATATTGATACCTACATAATCTCACAACATTTTGATAAGCTCTGGAATTTTCGAATTGATTCATCTAATCGGTGACCTTTGGACCAGCATGATAAGACCAGATTTCACTATATTAACATTTTAAGTTGTGATTCAGTGTATCCCAAATTAGAGATTTAACGATAAAGAAAATGTGTTCCAAATTTTAAATGTTTATTCCTTGTACGAAACCGGCCAATGTTGAGTTGAAAGCACGAATAAGACTGATTGTGGGTTAATTGCTCCAGAAGTAATTGGACATTTTCAAAACGAGTTTTACTTGCGTTTATAATATCGCTAAATAGTGAATGGACAACATTTTGAGTATTTATTAACGAAAAAGTAAGATAGCTAGAAGGTCTTTTATTTTTCAATTATATTAATTTTTGTAAATGGATAATTTATGATAAAGAAAATTATTCTTTGGATAAAATATTTAAAAAAAAATATTTTGGATGGGACATTAAAAATTAAATACAGGGTGTTATTTAAGTATGTGGCCAAACTCCAAGGGGTGCTTCTCTAAGTGATTTTAAGAAGAAAAGTTTATATAAACATGGGTCCGAAAATACATAGTTTTTACGATACAGGGTGTTAACTTAAAAAAAAATCGGATGTTTGTAAATATCTCAATACTTTTTTATTCGATTTTGTTGAAATTTGCCAATTCTGTTTGTAATAACAAGAGGATGATTTAGCCTCAATTAGATTAAAATTATTAAGTCCAGTGGCGTCCCGGAATGCAACTAATATTTTTGACAAAAAAATTGCGCGCTACTGACTTTTTTTACAATTATCTATTTTTTCGAATTAAGCAACTACAAATACAACTATTTTATCTTTTGAGTTTTTTTCATATCTTGCTTTGTTTTCGAGAAAAAAATAAAAACCACTTTGTTGCATGTCTCCGGGACAATAAGAGTAAAAAATTTAAACTACTTACCAAACTATTAAGCAATTAAAATTACACAAAAGTCTTCTTTTGAATTTTTTCGCACAGATTAAAACTGTTTTCGATAAAATAAATGAACATAAAATAATCGCATAACGTAATAATTTATTACTGCAATGTTTTAAAAGTAACAACCATAAGTCTTATTGTCTCAAATAATAAAATAGTTGTATTTGTAGTTGCTTAACTCGAAAAAAATATATAATTTTAAAAAAAGTCAGTGGCGCGCAATTTTTTTGTCAAAAATATTAGTTGGACTGTCTTTCGGGAAGCCACTGAACTTAATAATTTTAATCTAATTGAGGCTAAATTATCCTTTTGTTATTACAAACAGAATTGCCAAATTTTAACAAATTCGAATAAAAGAGTATTGAGATATTCACGAACATCCGATTTTTTTTTTAAAGTTTGACACCCTGTATCGTAAAAACTATGCATTTTCAGACCCATGTTTATATAAACTTTTCTTCTTAAAATCATTTAAAGAAGCACCCTTTGGAGTTTGGCCACATACTTAAATAACACCCTGTATAGCTACATCAACTCTGTCCTGATCCTTAATACTCTCGATGAACTTAATAACCCAAGGACCTAAGATTAACTAAGTTTGGAAAACTTCTAATTTTACGCAAAAAATTTTACGCCAGAAAACCAAACTTTGTTGCTTGTTATTTGTAAAACTTGGTAAATTAAAAACGTGAAAGTATCAATAAAACTTTTTAAAGCAAAATTTTTCAGAACTTTTTCAAATTTTAACGTGCTCGTAAAATATTTTCAAACAGAGGCAATGCCCTACATCTGTTTTTTAATGATGTAGTAAAACAGTCGAAAATTAATTTTAAAAAAATGATAAATAAACAACGTTGTGGTTCTGGTACTTTCAGTCCTAATTAACACATTTTATACAGTGAGGACCTAAAGTCCGTCCGCCCCCTCTAACTTCTAAACCGTTCAGTATATGTTAATGAAATTTTAAACGATAATATTTGAGCAAGTCTTGCACTTTTTGACATACCAATAACAGCTTTAAATGTCATGATGACAGCTGGGTCCGCTTTTGGAATATTTTTTTAAATGGAACACCCTGTATATTTTTACATTTTTAAATTCCACATAAAATTATAATTCATTTTTATTAAATGCATTATTAGTCTATACTTCATAGTTTCCGAGATATTGACTCTCGAAAAGTGACATTTTTGAACTTTGACAGCTTATAACCTTCTAACAGTACGTCTTAGAGCAAAACGGCTTACATTTCCCTATCTTCAATTTTTATTATCTTCCCAAAAAAATCAACTTCCGGTTAAACCGGATGTAACTCGAAAGCAGGAAATATAGTTGTTCCGGTTTAACTGAAAGTTGATTTTTTTGGGAAGATAATAAAAATTGAAGATAAGGACATGTAAGCCGTTTTGCTCTAAGACGTACTGTTAGAAGGTTATAAGCTGTCAAATTTCAAAAATGTCACTTTTCGAGAGTCAATATCTCGGAAACTATGAAGTATACACTAATAATGCATTTAATAAAAAATAATTATAATCTTATGTGGAATTTAAAAATGTAAAAATATACAGGGTGTTCCATTTAAAAAAATATTCCAAAAGCGGACCCAGCTGTCATCTTGACATTTAAAGCTGTCATTGGTATGTCAAAAAGTACAAGACTTGCTCAAATATTATCGTTCAAAATTTCATTAAAATATACCGAACGGTTTAGAAGTTAGAGGGGGGGGGGACGGACTTTAGGTCCTCACTGTATATGATTGCTTTAATCAGATATTTGAGACTTTCTCAAAATCATCCCAACAAACAGTTTATACTCAGCCGTAAATAGCCTGGTACCCCAGCAGTTTTTTTTTACTTTAAGCAAAAGGGTAAGTTAATCTACCTCATTTTATTAAATTTCATTTGCTACATTCCCCTTTTTATTTTTTACAGATGCTTCGACTTTTATGAAAAACAACTTTTTTTCTTTTTCTTTTATCTCACTTCAATAATTTCACAAGTCTCTGACAAAGCTTAATAAAACTCAAGATTTTTCACTACTTTAATAGTGATTTTCACAGATAAGGTTTTTTTAAAAAAACTCCCTAATTTTTCTTTTACTCTCCTCACTTTTCTGCCCAGGACAGTGCCATTGCAGTAACCCTTGACTCTTTAGTATGCTGAAGTCTTGATTGTCGGTCTTTTGACGATTCAATTTTACACCTCTTGTACACCATTAAAAGCTCCATTACGGCTCAATCTCACTATTATTTTCTCTATTGCTAAAAACATCAGCATTTTGCCTTTCACTTTGTTTTCCTGATGATGAGTGTTTCTGCACTCGAAACATGTCGATGTGATTCTAGGTTCGCGTAGTCATTTGAATAAAAATTGTGGAGAAAGACTTTGTGCTTTTCTTTTTTTCTAAAACAATTTATAGTCTAGAAAAGGCAACTTTTACCTAAGGTTTCGACTATAAAGCCCAACAGGCCGCTTTACATAGTCAGAAGTGAGTAATATAAACCAGTTAATCACCTAGTGGGGAATAAAACCAAGGTATTACACTGGTAAAAAACACCTCTCATTAGGAGAATTGGGCTTCATAGGCAACGCCAAGTAGCAAGGGCGGATTTACGGGGGGGGGGGGGGTAACGGGGTAATTACCCCCCCCCCCATGAATTTTAGGCGTTCCGTAATTATAGATTTTTAAACTCGACGTCTGCAATCCCCGACCATACGGTCGAAATAGGTACAGGGTCTTCCAACGAGGACCGAACAGGGACTTATTTTTGAGCTTCCTTGTATTTAAAGAAAAATCCAAAATAGCCAATCGATGTACTTTTTCCTGCAGAATTCAAAAATGAAACCAAACATTTATTTGAACCAGAAACAAAAGAGTTACGATATGGATAAGGTGTTTTTTAAATGGAACATAGCTTTTTTTATACGATTTTTGGAACGAGTGATTTTTTTTTGTCCGTTCTGATTAAAATATTTAATATTGTGACAGCTATTTTTATTAAATTTTAATGTTTTATCCAGTATAATTTAACTTTAACCTGTTTGAAACATACACTAGGTAATAAAGGTATAATCACCTTTGAATCCTTCAAAGTCAAAAAATTTGACAAATTTACTATAATATTGCCGAAATGACTTTAAAGGATTCAAAGGTGATTATACCTTTATTACCTAGTGTATGTTTCAAACAGGTTAAAGTTAAATCATACTGGATAAAACATTAAAATTTAATAAAAATAGCTGTCACAATATTAAATATTTTAATTAGAACGGACAAAAAAAAAATCACTCGTTCCAAAAATCGTATAAAAAAAGCTATGTTCCATTTAAAAAACACCTTATCCATAGCGTAACTCTTTTGTTTCTGGTTCAAATAAATTGTTGGTTTCATTTTTGAATTCTGCAGGAAAAAGTACATCGATTGGCTATTTTGGATTTTTCTTTAAATACAAGGAAGCTCAAAAATGAGCCCCTGTCCAGTCCTCTGGGAATAAAGCAAAATTAGGGCGTGGCCCCAAAAATTTAATACCTATAGATTTTGTTAAAAAAAAGTCTTTAATTACCCCCCCCCCATGATTTGGACCTAAATCCGCCCTTGCCAAGTAGTAGTCGTGTTCGTGGTAGTATCGAGGTGTTTTTTACCTGTATTTAATCTTTGTGGGCCTATGTTGGGCCTGTTGTAGGCTATGAAGTTTACAGAAAACCATAACCACAATTTTAAAAAAAGATGAAAATATTATGTTGTTTTTATCTTTATCAAAGCGCAAGAGGCAGGAGTTTTCTTAAATCAGACGCTGTAGATTTTTAAAATGGAGTGGTAGTATATAAATATCTCTAAAATACCTATATCATCGATGTGAGGTGAAAAATTATGTGTGCGTAAAAAATTTTCGTATAGATTTCAATTTTTTAATTTAATTAAGAAAAACAAGGTAAATTAAAATTGAAAATACAAAAAATTTAAAATATAGCCAATATTTTGTGCTTGGATGAATTAGTTAGCTCGTTTATGTGCTCGGTTTTTGTAATATATTTGGTTTTTCCATTGCACAGGAAGTAAAAATAATAGCTTGGTACTTGTATGTTTCACAAATTAATCAGTTTCCTGACACGTGTTTCGGCCCTTGCAGGTCATTATCAAAGGAGTACAAAATACTCTGTAAAAATACTGTTATATTGGAGTATTTTGTACCTGCTCCTTTGATAATGACCCGCAGGGGCCGAAACACGTGTCAGGAAACTGATGAAATTGTGAAACATAACAAGTGGGTAGTTATTATTTTTATTTCCTGTGCAATGGAACAACAGTTTCCCCAAGCATGTAGCCCAATACAAATTAATTATATATTTGTTTTGGTTTTATTGTTACAAGTAATTTAACAAAATTTATGATAATACACCATGTTAAGAAAATATGGCGTCAGTAAAATATTTTTTCTAAAGGTCATGATTTCCAAAAAAAAAGGACTGTTTAGCTATAAAGAGTCTATTTCAGTCAACTTTAACCTATTTTAAAGTCTTCTGGGCTAAGTACAAAATGTAAGAGCCATATAGAGTATAACACCTCAAAAAATGTTCACATTGTTACCTGACCATGAAGATATATTAAAGATAAAAAGAAGTAATTTATTCTTTATCTATGGGCCTAAAGGGTTTTGAGCTTTAACGCTCAATCTGAGGTAAAAAAATAACCTGCGTTGGCATTTATTACTGACTTTCCTTAGACCTAACTATCAAGTCGATTTACAAGGTAAATATCTACTATTTTGGACCATCTCTTGGGCCTTTGAAGACTTAATAATAAGTTCCAATAATAAGTAACCAAACAATTAGTCTCTTTGGACGTTTCATCCAAAAAACCGGTCATTCTTCTCATTCTCCAAATTAGAGGTCGCTAATATACTTTACCCTTCGGTTACTTAAAGAAGGTCAACACGTGGATCTAAGTAAATCAAAATACATTCAGTGTTGTAATATTACATTTACCCTTCTTTTTGCCTATTTTCAAAATTGTGATATCGAATGAAATAACTGAATAAGTCTTTTGCCGCACCTATGAAATATTCCCTAACTTATACAAGGTGTTCAAAAAGTACAACAAAATAATTGGAAGTTTGAAATGGTAATAACTTGTTTAATTTACACGTAACACCCGGTATTTTATATTACCAGCAGACAAAGCTGTCGCAATTACTCTTAAAAAGTAATTCAATTACAATTACCCATTACCCTCCGAAAAAGGCATCAATTACAATTACCAATTACTAACAGTATGATAAAAATATTTAAATTACCAATTACCCACTAAAAGTAATTGATTCCTTGATCAATTACCGCATTCGAATTACTGAGTTTAATTCAATTACTTTGTAGTAATGGAACTACCCTAAAAGTAACTAAATTACTCTGAATCTATAAATTATAAGCACTTTTTTGGCAAATAAATTACTCTGTGTAATTGAATTACATTTTAGTAATTCAATTACATTTTAATAATTGAATTACATTGTGGTAATTGAATTACAGTTTGGTAATTGAATTACATTTTTAAAATTGAATTAGTATATTATAAGCAATGAAATTACTTTTTTTACATTTTACAAAAAAAGAGTTGTATAGGTAAAGTATTATTTTTTTAATAGCAGTAAGTCCTACTATTACACTTTATTATAGAAACAAATTTAAAAAATTTTGAAATTTATTTTTATATAATATGATTTATTTGTTGAAATAAAACAAACCTCCTGTTAACCAAACAATATTTTTTTCTATTTAGAGTAAAAGAATTATGAAAATTTTTAAAGGAATTGAATTATTTTGAAGTAATTCAATTACTTTTAATCTAATTGCATTATTCGGGATTAATTCAATTATCTTTATTCTAATTGAATTATATGGGAGTAATTAAATAAGGTACTTTTTATGTAATTGAATTATTTGGGAGTAATTCAATTACTTTTTAAAATAATTGAATTACTTTTAAGTAACTCAATTACCTCAGATTTCTTAAAACCAATTACCATTTACAATTACTTTATCACAATAATTGGAAAATCAATTACAATTACTATTTTCAAAAACTAATTCACTTACAGTAATTCAATTACTAAAAAGTAATTGAACACGAATTTTCAATTATTTTAATTCAATTACCGACAGGTCTGCCAGCAGATGTAAAATTTAATTGTATATAGAAAACTATTAAGCTTTTCTATAGCTAATTGCTCATGTTTTCAAGAAAAATGGAAATATTCATACTGTACAAGACATACACTGATTTTAACCAATTATTGCAGCATTGAATTATTTAAAAACCTAGATACACTCTTATTCTAAAACAACAACGGACTTTTTCTTTGGCCACCTGAAATTTGGCATGCGATTTCAAAGGTTGTGCCAGCCGAATCACCGTATATTATCCGGTTTAAAACATTTTTCGTGGTTATGTAAATACTTAGTATGTTATTTAAAATATACTAAAAAACGATTATACCACTAGATATATTACAAAAAAAAAACTTGGGCCTGATATTTTAAATAAAAATAAAAATAAATAAAATTTAAATTTCGTTTTTAAGGTTTGACACACCTTAAAAACGAAATTTAAATTTTAAATTTTACTTTATTTGATATAAGATAGCTGTTGCTAAGAGCTTAAATTTTCATTTCTATTTCTAACGCCCGAGAACTAATTTTCGAAATTAATATTTTAATTAATAATTTATAGAGCAGTAGTTCATATGTCTCTGTTTGCTGAATAAATTAAAATGTTGTAAAATAATTACTTTACAAAGTTTTCCGTAATTTATTATAGTGTATTACAGAATAATTATTGTTTGGTAATTTTGTTCCCTTTTGTTTAAATTTATGACAGTTGTCCAAATATCCATTATTAATAAAGACATAGTAATTAAAATTTTAATTTGTAATGATAAGTTTTTAAAGCTGCCTCTATTGAGAGTCACACAACTCCAGTAAAAAAATTTAAAAAATACCTACATTAAAAAATATAATATTACGAAAATAACAAAAATAATTCTTTGCAATCATCGCAATAGTAGTATTCTTCATTGTTGAAATCAGCACGCGTCTCGTCCACCCATCTTTGGCAGCTTTGACACCTCATCATATCGTTTTCGTAGTCGTAACACTCGTAACCACGAAAAACGCACTCTACTCGATTACCAAAATCTTGAATCGTACTCGTGCATGAAAGAATGGAAGCTCTATCTCTAATCTGGAGTTTGCTGAAACAAATATTTACTTGAAAATATGATTGATAGTAAAATTTATTATATTGAAACAAATATTGCGTGATTTAAATAATTCATTTATTACACTATTATTACACTGGGAGCAGTCTTACAGGTTGTGGGTGACATAGTCGAGGGCTTGGAGTCTGGAGAGCTCACGTCAATAACTTTGTGCGATCTAACAAAAGCTTTCGACTGTGTCTGTCACAAACTCCTGTTAAAAAAACTATGTCACTATGGCATAAGAGGTGTTCCCCTAAACCTTCTTGAGTCTTATTTGTCTGATCGGCAGCAGTTTGTGGAGATTGAAGGTGTCAAGTCTGATTTAGGCTATGTTAAATATGGAGTGCCACAGGGATCCGTCCTTGGGCCCCTCCTGTTTATAATTTATATTAATGATCTGTGTTATTACACACTGAAAAAACAAATGATTTGATTCAAAGAAAAATGGAGTTCGCCGAAACAATTATTTATTTCCTATCAGCGGAACAAATATTTATTTAATAAAGTGACGACATTTATTTGGATTCTGGCAAGGAGATTTATTGATGCCAAACAAATATTATTTAAAGTCAATCCAGAATCCAAATAAATGTCGTCACTTTATTAAATAAATATTTGTTCCGCTAATAGGAAATAAATAATTGTTTCGGCGAACTCCATTTTTCTTTGAATAATTTATTTTTTCAGTGTGTTGTGTTGTTCTTTTTATTTAATTCAATGAAGAATAAAGAAAGAACATTTTTGTTATTTCATTAAGTACAAAATACTATAATATTTTAAAGTATTAAAGTGTTAAATTGCCAGTGAAAGTGAAAGTTTTGATGGAAACACATCTTGTATCTTTAAATAATATAAATCCTACATGTCCTAAGTAAATTTTTTTAAATAAATATTTTTTCCCTCAAAAAAATATGTATTTAGATACCTAGGTATAAACCGTCGATAATATAAATAGTTTAAATAAATTAATCCTTTTTTCAAAAATATATATTTTTACTGCAAATAATTTATAATTTTCCCCAAATATCTTTTTATTTACAAGAACTAATATTTATTTGAGTTTATTTACAGAACGCAAAGCATGATAGGACAATAACAGAAACGTATACCTACGACGCCATCGTTTGCTTTATTATGCTCCAAATGGAAATATTAAAGCCCTGCGTTCTAAACAAAGATGTTGATGGGTACTCTTAAGCAGCATAAGAGTCCTTATAGCCTCTACACAATAACACATGCATATATCATTTTTTATATTAAAATTAAGAATAATATAATAACTTATTCTAATGCCTGCGGCGTGAAAAAATTGCTTTATAAAATATAAAAATAATTATAAGCCATAATAGGATTACCTTCAAATACAGGCTGAAGATGCCCCAATAAGCCTTTATCCAGTAACCATTGCTCCATTGCACAACAATAACCAACTAACACCTGTCACTATATACCAACACATGTCACTAACTAAAGTAAACTAAAAGAGCGCCAAGAAGCGCGGTCGCGGAGGCACGACGCGGCGCAAAGACGAAGCCGATTGGGTGCGATTGCCCGGGAAGGTCGAGTCGGAACTTGCTTAGCGACAATAATTTCATGAAATTTAAATAAAAATTATTTGCTTGAAATAATGCATTGTTGGCCATTACAAATTTAATTTAAATTTTAAAAAGTGTTTGTAGCAAACACTATTTATTGCACGTAACTAATTAAGAAACCAAATAAATATAGAAAATATTTCAAATACCTTAGTTTATTTGATACAAACAAGATTTGTATGAACCAAATAGTATTTATCTTGGACCAATAAATATTAATCAAATAAATCATTTATTTGATTTCTTAGACTCTTTTTTTTCAGTGCATGCAACGGATTTGCAATTTAACCATATTTGCAGACGACACTACTTTTATTACTTCTGCTTCTAGTCTGGAGAATTTGATTATGGCATCTCAACTGCTGCTGAAGGATGCAGAAAGCTGGTTTTCTTGCAATCTCTTGCAGCTTAATACGGGTAAGACTAAGGAACTGGTTGTCTCGAGTAATCGACTATTGAACAAAAACAATAAATGTAGATTACTGGGTATCACTCTGGATGGTTCCTTATCCTGGGAGGCCCACGATACTGAACTGGGACGAAAATTGTCGAGTATGATATTCCTTCTTAGAAACTTGCGTAAATGTTTGACTTTGGACGTTTGGAAATCACTATATTTCGGCCTTTTTCATTCCCATATTGCGTATGGGGCAATGTTGTGGGGAAACAGTACAAATGCACAACAGATCTTTCGACTCCAAAAGAGAGCTGTAAGACTTTTGGCTAACGCAGGATATAGGGACCATTGTCAGCCTCTGTTCAAAAAGTTTGGCATAATGCCGCTGCCCTGTGTTTATATTTTTCAAACTGTGCTGGAGCTACATTCCCGTAGAGATAAACTCACTAGGCATTCAAATATTCACAGCTACAACACTCGAGGCTCAGACAGGATAGTGGCTCAGCGATTCAGACTTACTAAATCTAAAAACAATTCACTTAATTGCAATTTATATAATAAGATCCCGGGACGGTATCGGGCCCTCGATGATGTTCTGTTCAAAAAGTGTGTTAAAATGTATTTACTAAACCATTGCTTTTATACCTTAAATGAATACCTGTTGGCCTCCTGGTAATCACCGCCCGGATGCTGTGCATTGGTTGTGGGGTTCCCAGTTATGTCTCTCTTAATTTTAAATTTTATTTAAATGTTTGTGCATTGTTTGTTTTACACACTAATTTATTGTTATTTATATACATTTGTACGTGTTAAATTATATTTACCTACATATATATTATTATTTATGACGTGCTATAAACTATTTATGTAAGTAGCAAATAAAAACTTTGACTTTGACTTTGACTTTAAGCTAGACAGTAAGTGGTATTTCATTAAATCATTAAAAAAATGCTTGTTTGATAGAGTAAACAAGTTTATATAGCAAACAATGACTTATTTCCGTAGGCAACATATTAATTTCTTTCAAATAAATATTTAGTTGTCAGCAAGCTTGCGATATTTAAACCAAACAATGAGTTGTTTCCTATAATTGATATTTATATATACAGACTGTCCGCGGATAGGGTTTACAATAATAGCACAAATGGATGAAAAATTTCATTTTTCGGGAAAAGTCATTCTTGATAAAAAGTTTTGCTTGTAAAAAAAAAGGAACTCACGAAGAGAAAATTTTGATTTTTTATACAGGGTTCGCAAAAACTTCAAAAACATGATTTTTCTCCAGGAGTAATAAACTACCTTTATTTTTCATTTTTGACCAAAATGCCAATTAGAAAACTTATTTAGAACAAGGTTTGTAATTTAAATCCGAGTTTTAAAATAAATCTTCGATTTTTTTAGTTTTTTTAATTTTTAGAGGTAAATGGAAATTTTGCTGCTCAATAAAAATATTAATATAAAATTTTATTAGACTCTATTTTCATAATAGGTGGTGTGTATCTTATTTTAAAATTTTAAATGCATTTCTACCGTCTTTTGTAAAAACAATGATTTTTTTTACCTTTTTATTACTTGGCCTTAAGTATGGGGAAAATTTGAAGTTGTCACATAGAATCTGATGTGTTTTGAAAATGTTGACTTTAGAACAAAGGGTTTATTAAGTTCAATATTAAGGTGCGGGCGAAATTTCTCACAACTTTGTGATAGAGAAATTTAATCAAAGATACCCTAACGTTTACGTCTCAAAAATGGGACTAAAAATTAAAAAAACTAAAAAAATCGAAGATTTATTTTAAATCTCGGATTTAAATTACAAACGTTATTCTAAATAAGTTTTATAATTGGCATTTTGGTCAAAAATGAAAAATAAAGGTAGTTTATTCTTGGAGAAAAATCAGGTTTTTGAACAAACCCGAACAAACCCGAACCCTGTATAAAAAGTCAAAATTTTCTCTTTGTGAATTGCATTTTTTTTACAAGCAAAACTTTTTATCAAGAATATATATATATATTTATTTGAAATAATAAAATATTTGTTTTTCCAAACAATTTTGTAAATTGTACTAATTTCTATTACTATGTCACATAAACCGCTTTCAGATAATATTTGTACAATTGCTGTGAAATCCTAATGAGCTTAGGGACATCACTTAATTTAATAGTAAATTAATATGAGAATCACTTATGGGAGGGAGCAAATAAAAAAGTATGCTAAAGATTCTCTGTTAATTATGAAAAAATAAATAATACATAGATATGATAAAAATTTAAATCAAATACAACATAAATAACGGAAAATCCAACTTGGGAACTATAAGGTTCAGGCAGTAATACCGTTTTTATTACCTGCAATAACTAACTGTTTACATTAAATAATATTTTATATGAGTAAAATAAATTTAATTTATCATAAATAAACAAAAATTTGTCAAAAATAAATAGATGTTTGTCTCAAATGTCCATTTATTTAAGGCAAGTAAATTATTATATTTTTTTTAAATTCGGCAGCAGAACCGTCTTTCTATCTCTTATAGTTTCCGAGATCGTAATACTGTCTGCACCAATTTCGGGCACGCTGTATACAATTAATAAAAATATTACTTCCCTCGTCAGCTTTCAACAAATTTACTGCAAATTTATTACAGTTGACAAGAAAACATTATACATTTGTTGGGAACTTGTTCGGTGTTATTACTCATTTCTCTGACTTTTCTTGCACTTAACATTAGGAATTTTCGTTGTGTCATTTTCTAAGACGATATATCATGTTTCCACGTAATGTAATATTATTTAAATAAGTTAATTTAAACTTTTTAAAGAAGTCGCCAAGTTATTACGTATCCGTATCACAGAAAAAAACATTTACATTTAAATACCTTTATTATGTTTAATTTAAAAACATTCAGTACGGCGATTGTAAACAATATTAATCCGATAAATTAAAATCAATCATTACACAATCATTTATTTTTGGAAAAATGCTTGAAAACGGGTATTAATATTTTAACTTGAGGTATTTTTTTGTAAAAAAAAATATCGATAACGTGTGTTCCAAATTAGAGGTATGATGACGATATCGATCATTTTTTGGTAATTATCTATTATACCACACCACGCCGATTTTGGTGATTTTTTCAGGAAACACGTATTTCGATGCGTAGATTACGAATCCGAAAACGAAAGTTGTCGGAAAAGCTTAGTTTCCGAGATATTTCCTTCTTAAGTTACGATTTTTCATGGGTTTGTTTACATTGTGTTTACTTGGGATTTTTATCGTTTTTCAGCCACCTCTCACTACTTTTTAGGTTACACAGGATATATACTAATTTAAATCGTGGTTAAAAGAAGGAAAATGCGCGTGAAAACGCGCATTTTCCTTCTTTTAACCACGATTTTCCACTATGGGAAGCCATCGAAGAAACGAGGTTAGGGTAAGTTTAAGTTTTAGATTTTATGTTGGTAACCATGAGTAATATTTGGTGCGAAATATTTATATTTAAATCAATCTAGTGGGCGCTCTTTTTTCAATTTTTTTCGTTTTTAAAAGTGCTTTCCACTACTTTTCAGTCTCCGTCTTTTTATTTAGGTTAAATTAAGGAACTTTTGAAAACGTGAGTTTATAATTAATTAGAAACAATATATTTAACAAGAAAAATGAAAATTGCCTATAAAATCAGGTTGCACTTTGTTTTCTTCTTCTTTTGGTTCACACAATACTTGCCGCAGCGGAACTTTAGAGTATATTTGTTTAACTTGCAAATATTTTAGCACTTTCCACAATTAATTTTAGATACAAATATTCTGAGCTCCAATAAATAATCAATAAGCGGCAAATAAGCATTAGTTAATACTAAAAATTCAGTGAAATTCATTTTTTGGAATAGCGTCCTAATAAAAACCAAACTTAATAATGAAAATAAAGCCGCATTGGTTGGTAGCGTCATTTAAAACGAAAAAAATTGAAAAAAGAGCGCCCACTAGATTGATTTAAATATAAATAGTTTCGCACCAAATATTACTCATGGTTACCAACATAAAATCTAAAACTTAAACTTACCCTAACCTCGTTTCTTCGATGGCTTCCCATAGTGGAAAATCGTGGTTACGTGGCGTGAAAACGCGCATTTTCCTTCTTTTAACCACGATTTAAATTAGTATATATCCTGTGTAACCTAAAAAGTAGTGAGAGGTGGCTGAAAAACGATAAAAATCCCAAATGTAAACAAACCCATGAAAAATCGTAACTTAAGAAGGAAATATCTTGGAAACTAAGCTTTTCCGACAACTTTTGTTTTCGGATTCGTAATCTACGCATCGAAATACGTGTTTCCTGAAAAAATCATCAAAATCGGCGTGGTGTGCGTATAATAGATAATTACCATTTTTTTAAATGACAACCATACATTTTTTATTGATCTTTTATACGTAAAAAAGTTATACATTAATAATCTCAATATTTCAATTAGTTTTTGAGATAATTGCGTTTAAATGCTAGATGACAAGAAATATTTAAATAAACGCCTCTTAACGAAACATATTTTTAAAAAAATTACATTGCGTTCTTAAGCATAAATTACATATTTTCAAGTCTACTATCTCCTGTTGCTGTATTTGCCCCTTAGTTATGAGACATCCTGTATAACGATAAGTAAATGGGTTAACTAGGCACTTTATTGATGTGATAATAGATGAGTTAACCAAAATGGTGTTTGTACTCACTATTAAACTTAAATAATAAACACCTGTCTCTGAAATATAATATAAAATCCAAAAGTAAAATGTTTAAAACATACACTACATAAAAAAAACAGCCACAGAAACACTTAAAAAACACAAAAATCTGAAGAAAATAATTTGACACAAACTGACGCATGAGCTTGCTACGGCCCACTGCTGATCTGAGAACTTTAACGACGAAACCAGACCAGCTGTTAATGTGAAATAATGTCGTTGTCTTCTGTCGAAACGATTTGTTTTAAGAAAAAGTTAACTCTACTTGGAGCTTTTGCAAAAAAAAATTATGACGTTATATTGCGTGAACGAGAAATTGAGAGACTCTCACGAGACGAGACGAGAAAACATCTTGCGAGATGTTAGCGAGACGAGATTTGGAAATAATCTGTGATATAAGAAAAGTGCGATATTGCTCGCCTCGTAAAACACTATACAGGGTGGTCCAACGAAAACTTAACACCTCGATTTTCCTGCTTTAAAATGAAAATGTGGAAAATCGCTCGGACCCGTCGATTTTTATTTCGAGGGGGACATCTTTTGCCTATATTGTCAATCTTGTTACTTCAAGCCCCTAGGAGGGAGGGGGGGGGGGGTAAGATCTAAATCTTAAATGGATACCCCTATTTTATATAATTTTTTTGGATTCTGCATAAAATTCTGAACAGTTTTTAATAAAAGCAATATTAGTCTATACTTAACAGTTTCCGAGATATTGACTCTTGAAAAATTACATTTTTGAACTTTGACAGCGTCTAGCTTTCTAACTGTACGTCTTAGAGCAAAACGGCTTTTATGTCCCTATCTTCGATTTTTATTATTTGTATAATAGTGTCAACTTTCGGTTAAACCGGATGTAAGAAATATAGTACTTCCGGTTTAACAGGAAGTTGACACTATTGGAAAGATACTAAAAATCGAAGATATGGACATGTAAGCCGTTTTGCTCTAAGACGTACGGTTAGAAAGCTAGACGCTGTCAAAGTTCAAAAATGTAATTTTTCAAGAGTCAATATCTCGGAAACTGTTAAGTATAGACTAATAATGCTTTTATTAAAAAATGTTCAGAATTTTATGCAAAATCCAAAAAAAGTATATAAAATAGTGGTATCCATTTAAGATTTAGATCTTACCCCCCCCCCCCTCCCTCCTAGGGGCTTGAAGTAACAAGATTGACAATAAACGCAAAAGATGTCCCCCTCGAAATAAAAATCGACGGGTCCAAGCGATTTTCCACATTTTCATTCTAAAGCAGGAAAATCGAGGTGTTAACTTTTCGTTGGACCACCCTGTATAAAATATTGAACGATAGCAAATCGAACATTTATAAAGTGCGCGAATGTTGTTTCAAGAATAGCGTTTAAAAAAGTAGCTAATTTATTAGTGTACTTTTAAAAAGTGCACTTTTTGAGTTAAAAAAAATTAATTGAATTATTGAACTTTATTGAACAAAAAAAACTCTAAAACTAAAATTAAGAAGTAATTTACTAGAAGCTCAATTTGTAAGATGTAAACACACATACACAAAATCAGCAAGTACCTAATCAATCACTCGAGGTTTAAGTTTTTAATACAAAGTAAATTTCACGTATACCTAGGTATATTTTTCTTAAACTTTTGCCATTACTTTCGAACTTTTATCATCAAATTGTTAATCTCGAAACAATTTAAAAGCAAAAGTTTTACAGGAAACAATCAACCCCTCTTACATCTCTATATGGATTTGTTTTTCTATACTGATATCAGTAAAATATAAACTACGTTCTCCCTGACCCTAACCAGAATCTCAGTAGTATGTTCATTCAGTAAAATTTACATTTCTCGCGATTTAAACCTTAAGATATGAAAAAATATAAATTGCGTGCGGTTTGGCAGATTTATTTGCAAAATCAAAAATGTATTTGCAAAAGATTAATATTTTTATTATTATTAAATTTTAAAATTCCTTTTTAAAATATGGTAATATGCCTGATGAATTAAAATGTTCTTACATTACGCCAGTGCCAAAAGTAAAAAACACTAAAAGATGGGATGAGATGAGGCCAGTAAATGATTTATGGGATGTTGAGAAATTAATAATAACAGTCATTAACAGTTATTAGAATTCATTGATGCCAACAAAATTTTCGTTTCCTTTTAAGCTGGTTTTCGAAAAGGGTACTCTACACAGACAGAAAATGCAATGTGTGATTGAGACGTGGAAGAGAACCATTGATAAAGAGGAAAATATTATAGTTGTATTTTTGGATTTTAAGCGGGCATTCGAAACAATTGACAGGGCTAGATTATTGAGTAAATTGTATCAGTATGGTATTCGCGGAAACGTTTATAAATGGTTTAAAAATTATTTAAGTAACAGGTCACAAAAAACAAAAATAGCAAAAACATATTCAAATAAAAAAATAAATAATATAGGAGTTCCTCAAGGAAGTATACTAGGTCCAATATTATTTATTTTATACATTAACGATATGCTTTTGGTTTTAAAAATGTGTAAGTTACAAATGTTTAAATTAATGTTTTAAATATTTTTGATGGTCTAAATACTCTAAATTCTGAGATAAATATAAAATATTATTAAATTGGCTAAAAGTAAATAAATTAAAATTAAATATTTCAAAAACTAAATGTATGGTTATGGGTAATAATTTAATTTGTCAAAATATAAATGTTGTAATTGATGGTGAAAAATTGGAAATAGTAAACAGTTTTAAATATTTAGGGATAATTATTGCTTCAAAATTAAATTTTTTAAATTATTTTGAAAGGATATCATATCGAAGATTGCCGGAAAAGTAGGTTATTTTAAAAGAATCAGTTTTAATTTAAGTTTGTTTTCTAAAAAAACTGTATTTAATACTATTATATTACCACATTTTCTTTATTGTTCTTCCATTTTATATTAGGCTAGTGAGGAAATATCTGACAAATTACAAATTTTACAAAATAAGGCAATGCGGATTATTTTAAATGGTCGCAAATATACAAAAATAAATTTTATGTTAAAAAATTTAGATTGGTTGAGTGTCAGAAATTTAATTTTTTTGTAGTATGTATCTTTATAGATAAAATTAAAAATAATTTATTGCCGATTGTTTAAAAAAATTTTGTTCTTTTAATCATGACCATCACAATTATAAAACAAGAAATAATCAACATTTTTTCGTGGATAGAGTGTCTAAAACATTAGCTTATAAGTCTATTTTTCATAAGGGTTTGATAATTTGGAAAATTCTATTAAATCTCAAATATCATTAAAACTAGTATTTAAAAAAACTTAAACTAAATTATTATTAAAAAACAAAATGCTACGTAATACTTGATACAATTTGCAAAATGTTTAACTTTACTGTCTGTTTTTGTTAAAAAAAGGTTCCGTTTTAAAATTAAAAAGTAAATCTATAAAAATTTTGTTAAAAAAATTTATTGAAAAATATTTAATTGTAGCTTTTTTGCTAAATAAAACATGTTACTACTACTACCAACTTTTTGTAATTTTGACCTGACATAAAATTTCTATCTAAGTAGGTTCATCATTATTTTTATCCAAATTGCAATAAAATAATGAAATCGCACCATTTCCAACATTAGTAATATATAGACATCCATAAATCTTTACGTTATAGTTTATAGATTATATTTATAGCAATCTTTTATGTCTTACCCCATTACACCATAAATTAGGTATCGTAAAATTTTATGACGTATAACGATTTTTCACGTTATCGTCAGTTAAAAGAAATTCAGGGTTAAAGTAAATTTTATTTTTGAGCTGAAATAGAGAAAAAAAACAATAATATATTTTTGCTCAAGAGCAAAGAGTAGTGACGCATTCGGCAATCGATTTTTGTTCATTATTTCTTTACTTTATCGTATTATCCAAAAATCGCCCAAATGCCGATCTTTGGAGTAAAGTTTCACTTTTAAAACGGTTAGATTTATCAATCAATAATACTGCAGTAATATAGTAAGTATTATTCGTAAGAAAGTTTTGGGGTATTTTTGATTTCCTCCATTCTTTATGTTTTTTGGGATGCTGAATCCGAATCTGAGGTTTGCTAACAAAATTTCGTGACCCAATTTTGAAAAAAATGCAAAAAAAGGTAATTTTGGAAGTCTTCTGATTATAACTCAAAAATCATCAATTTTTTGGTAAAAAAACTTCTAGTCAAAATGAAAGTACATAAAATTTTCTTCAAATTTCATTCTTTATAAATTTTAGTTTTTAATTTAATTTTTATTTAATTTTAGTTTTTAGTTTTTTTTTCTTTTTTAATTTTAGTTTTTAGTTTTTAGTTTAGTTTTTTTTATTTTTTATTTCTTTTTTAATTTTAATTATCGGATTTTTCAGAAAAATATGTTAGAGTTTTGGAGTAAAAAAGGTGGGTTTTTGGAGAGGCAAATAAAACACGCCACTTTTCAACTAGCGATTGAGCCCGAACGGTTTGTCTGACTGAAAATTAAAAAAGAATGATATTTAAAGAAAATTTTATGTACTTTCATTTTGATTAGAAGTATTTTTACCGAAAAATTGATGATTTTCGAGTTATAATCAAAAGACTTCCAAAACTACCTTTTTTTTACCTTTTTTTGCATTTTTTTTAATGTTGCGTCACGAAATTTTGTTAGCAAACCTCAGATTCAGATTCAGCATCCCAAAAAACATGGAGAATGGAGAAAATCAAAACTACCAAAAACTTTCCTGCGAAGGGCCTTTATGAGCACAAATTCATTGAATTATAAAAGCAAAAAAAGAAATTGCAAATTAGAGAAAACTTCATTTTTTGTTTTTATTAATTTATGATTAAATTTTTTTTAACTCAAAACTGTAGGCTGTAGGTCAAGTATATCGTCTTGCAGTATCAATTAGCCAAAATTTATTATTTACAACAGGCTAACAGGTTTTTAAGGAGAAGAAATCAGTTGATTTGAAAGTTAAAAATATACTAATAACATGTGTCCTAACTAGGGGAAGGTCGCCCTTGATGGCATACTTCCCATGATGGCATACCACAGGTATCTCTGGAATAAACAGGTTTTGCGTCATACCGCATAGTTAGACGGGCGCGCGTCCGCGTATGGACCGTTCAGTTGTTAGTCGAATTTCAGTCGTGAGGGACGTTTTTATGTAAAGTTATTTAATAGAACAGAAATTGTTAAGTGCCGAAGTAATATTAGCCAGTTTTTAAATCAAAAATTTATTATGTTAGGTGCATTAAATTAGAATGCACGATTTTTTTCCCGATAACTATAGGATATAGATGTTACATTGCTATGATTATTTTAAATTAACAAAAATATTATTTTTACAGGTATGCGTCCTTCAGATTTTTGCATTTTACTGGAGTATATGCCATCATAGGCAATGCAGTTGCCTATGATGGCATACTTGGTGATTTTTTCTTTTCAATTCTGTGTAATCAGTAAAGTGTTCAATTAAGTGGAAAATAAATTTTAGTGGTGGGTAAAAAATCAAGATTATCTTATGCATGTGGGCTAGAAACTGCATTAAAATAAACTTTTTCCAATAACTTTTTTCGATATATTCAGAAATAACCCCACTTTTGAATTATTTTTTGAAAAAAAATTAAAATTTGACAGATAATGCGAATCACTTGACTACTATTTTTTTGCTTAATTTTCAACTCGATCGAAGCAGAACTTGAGGCCAAAGTCAAATTTTGAATAAAGCTATTAATAAAAAAAAATCCGATATGATGCGGACTTTTTACTGGTCACACTGTATATATAATGATACGGTGGAAAACGTAAGATTTCTTCTGATCCAGCATAAATAATTGCAATTATTTTTCATTTATTTGATGAATCCTCTATTCATTAATGATTCATATACAATTTCTATAACAATTTGTTTTGCATCCAATGATAATGGATTTCGTTTTCTTCTACAAGATGCAAAGCAATAATTTTTCCACTGGCGCCACATGATAAAAAACTAGTTAAACACCATTATTTCTAGCACCACAGAATCAACACTTCAACAAATTTCTCAAACCCCCTTTCTCAAAACTGATTATATATCTTTTTCGTCGACCGGGTATTCACAACCTTAATTAATGTATAAAAAAGCATACATTAATGGCCCCTATTAATGCATGATTTTTTTTTTATTAATAAACGATTTTAGGCAACCAAACATACTACAAAGCACGCACTGCCGCGTACATAATGGCGTTGCCATAGTTTCTGTCGATGTCATTAAGCATAGACAAGCGAGTTGCGCGCTCTCAAGGATAGATAGGCAACTTAACATACTAAATTGGTTCCCTGATAGCGCCACATGCGACCGGGGGCGAAACTAAATATAGTCGTGGTGGGGGAAGGCGCCAAGCATAAAAATTTAAATTTTATTA
This sequence comes from Polydrusus pterygomalis, assembly GCA_963969555.1. Classification (NCBI taxonomy): domain Eukaryota; kingdom Metazoa; phylum Arthropoda; class Insecta; order Coleoptera; family Curculionidae; genus Polydrusus; species Polydrusus pterygomalis. The sequence goes on along the minus strand of OZ018381.1, from coordinate 39,363,033 downwards.
TTACTTTGAATTCAAATTTTCGCGCTTCCAACTTAACGGAAAAGTTTGAAGCGCGAAACATCTGATTCAAGTTAAAATAATTTGGGAGAACGAAAGGAAATTAAAACAATGATATGGCGACAAGATTTATTATTATTAGATATTTACATAAATATGGTTTACATAAAAAAACAGCTTACATAATTATATTATTATTTTCTGTAGATTTTTCTAACAATTCCGTGTTATTTTCAAAGAAACTAGTTATTGTACCTTGTAGTTCATTAAGTTGTGAAGTAAAGTTTCTTTCTATATCTTTAATAGCTTTCGCTGTACTTTCCAATCGTTGGGCGACATTAATGAAGTCTTTAGGAGGTTCCACGCTTTTGTTAATTGCCTTGCTTTTTCTTCCCGATTTCTTTGGTCGCGACATATTAAATATATACCTATTTACGATTCTCAAACTACCGACTGCGCCATGTTAAGTTTATAAATTATATAAGAATAATTATTTAATAATAACTTTATTTTTTATATATTTTACAAATCAATCATAAAATGACAATGACAATCTTTCACCAGTCCAGGTAAGACTTCAGGATCTGTCACAACAAGCCATATTTTTATCTTTCTCGCACATATTATGCAGGTACAGAGAGAGAGAGGGGTACAGAATGTTGGCCATGCTCATTCTAAATGAATATTCTGTTCCTACCAACGTTAGGAGATGAACAACCTTATAAAACAAAATTCCTACAATAGCGCCACTAGCGACCGGGGGCTAAATTAAACGAACAGGGGACGACCTTCACCATTTAAGTTATCCTAGCCTGGTCATTAAGTTTGAAATTCAAAAATTTGTTATAATATCGAATCTTCTAAATAAAAAAAAATATAATCTATTAACAAGACAATCGACGGAAAAATATTGTAAATAACGCGTATATGAAATAGCGATTAATACACTAGTTTGTTAAATTACTATAAACGCACCAGGCCCGGCCCTGGGATCAATTAACAATGGTGTCTAACCTAAATAACAAGTGCAAACGCCATAAACTTATCGAATACGGGGTGGACCTACCTGCTCTTGATAACAAGGACAACATTTGTATGCAAAATAATGGTAAACAAGTGACATTATTAAAATTGTAAATATGTCACCTTGTAGACTTTTCAGGTAGGTATATAACATGAGGTTGTATTAAAATAAATGACAGAGGTAGCAAAAGCCAAGACGATAAAAATATACCTTGAGATGTAGTTTAACTGTTACCGAAAGACGGGTAAATGAAATGGCAAAAGCGTCACTAGTATTTTCTCTTAATCTAATACCCTTATTCCCAATTTTTATAGATTGCTTGTTCTTACTTACTTAATAACGAACTTTGCGGGAATTTAAATAAAAATACCATGGTAGAAACTTATTTGTTTTGTTCTTTTACGCTAAATTTAAATATGCATTGTGCAGTAGAATAGTGCATCGTTACATTACACGCAATTACGTATTCACTACAATTATACATACATACATTAATTAAATTTTAAAACGGCCTTTGCCTACGGAAGCAATAAATTTAGCTGTCTTTAAATAAACCAATACAATTCGTAATTCTGTCCAGAAAACTGAACAATTTATAAACTTGTATCTACCTATGCACACAGAATGTAATATAGCTACGCAGTGCGTAGCTATAAATTCTGTGCTATATATCTTTCTATACAGGGTATTCCCTACTCGATGGTACATTAGAAGTATTTGGAGAACGAAAAGAAAAATAATTTTGAAATTTTCACTACGGCCATAGGAGACTGCGCTCTAGCTTTTAAAAATAATTTCGCGGTTGCAGTGTTGCCAGATCTATTGATTACTGACATCAACTTTGGAATTTTAAATGAGACACCCTGTATATTTTTACATTTTTAAATTCCACATAAAATTATAATTATTTTTTATTAAATGCACTATTAGTCTATACTTCATAGTTTCCGAGATATTGACTCTCGAAAAGTGACATTTTTGAACTTTGACAGCTTATAACTTTCTAACAGTACGTCTTAGAGCAAAACGGCTTACATGTCCCTATCTTCAATTTTTATTATCTTCCCAAAAAAATCAACTTCCAGTTAAACCGGAACAACTATATTTCCTTCTTTCGAGTTACATCCGGTTTAACCGGAAGTTGATTTTTTTGGGAAGATAATAAAAATTGAAGATATGGACATGTAAGCCGTTTTGCTCTAAGACGTACTGTTAGAAAGTTATAAGCTGTCAAAGTTCAAAAATGTCACTTTTCGAGAGTCAATATCTCGGAAACTATGAAGTATAGACTAATAGTGCATTTAATAAAAAATAATTATAATTATATGTGGAATTTAAAAATGTAAAAATATACAGGGTGTCTCATTTAAAATTCCAAAGTTGATGTCAGTAATCAATAGATCTGGCAACACTGCAACCGCGAAATTATTTTTAAAAGCTAGAGCGCAGTCTCCTATGGCCGTAGTGAAAATTTCAAAATTATTTTTCTTTTCGTTCTCCAGATACTTCTAATGTACCATCGAGTAGGGAATACCCTGTATATTCGTATAATAAAACTGAATGTAGCAAAAAAAAATTATGTTTGTCCGAGAAGAAAACCTACTTCCAGATGAGGTAGGGATAGGAAGGTCTCCAAGGATGGACCTGACAAAACGTAGGAAAAATTGTCTTCTGTTATCTAGATATAACGCCAGTAACATAAAGTAAAACATCTGAAATTATTAAATTTCTAATCATGAGACGAATAATTTTATTATAGAATTAATAAAAATAAATAGATTTCTTAACGAAATGGTGAACGCCATATTTAGCATTCTTTATGGAGGTTATTTAGGTTTGCAAACAAAAGCAAGTAAGCCGCTAAGTTCCAGGTCAGTGCCGGTTAAGATGATTCTTGCCTATAAAAATGGTTATAAATATGATATGGAGGATTTTCCAAAAAGAATAGGGGGGCTTTTTCACTATAACCGAATTCAGAATTGACATCCTGAATTAGAACCTAGGTAATGAAAATATATCCTAATATTAAAAATCTCCTAAATTACTTACGTCCCTATCACAGTAAAGTCCGCATCATATGGGATTTTTTTTTATTAATAGCTTTATTCGAAATTTGACTTTGGCATCAAGTTCTGCTTCGATCGAGGTGAAAATTAAGCAAAAAAATAGTAGTCATGTGATTCTTATTATCTGTCAATTTTCATTTTTTTCAAAAAATAATTCAAAAGTGGGGTTATTTCTGAAAATATCAAAAAAAGTTATTAGAAAAAGTTTTCTTAAATGCAGTTTTTAGCTCACATGCAAAATTTCAGCTGCATAAGATAATTTTGATTTTTTTCCCACCGCGAAAATTTATTTTCCACTTAATGAACACTCTACTGATGACACTGTGTTCTTTTTATCTTAATATTAAGGTGTATTACTTTCAAACACAAACTACGTTTTCAAAAATACTTATTTTATGAAGTTACCTTATACAGGGTCAAAAACGAATGAATTTTGTATCACATGCGACCAAATTTTAGTAGCCCAATTTTGATTTTGTAGCCAAACGAAAAAAGAAAATGTACCTGAAATAAAGCATTGTCAAAACTAAGAAGTTTTATGTAGGTTGCGTTGAGTCTTATTTTGCAAAAGTGGTGCAATTTATAAAATATGGATAAAAAATCAAAATTATCCTATGCAGCTAAAATTTTGTATGTCGACTAGAAACTGCATTTAAGAAAGCTTTTTCTAATAACTTTTTTCAATACTTTCAGAAATAACCCCGCTTTTCAATTATTTTTTGAAAAAAATTAAAATTTGGCATATAATGCGAATCACGTGACTTCTATATATTTTTTTGCTTAATTTTCATCTCGATCGAAGCAGAATTTGTCAAATCAAGTCAAGTCAAATTTCGAATAAAGTTATTAATAAAAAAAATACCATATGATGCGGACTTTACTGGTCACACTGTATCTGTTTTTTGCGTTCCGTTGAGTATTACGACTATTTCGGATCAATAGTCTTAATAAAACAGTTTCTTCCATGTATTGATATCAATTTAAACTAACAGTGACATTAAGGCAGAGAAACCATCGTAATTCTGTCAAGAAAAATATAAAATGTTCCTATGTTTTACTCTTTCGATAGAGGTAATAAAATAACGACAAAGTAACTCAAGTTTATAAATGCTTTTTTAATATACAATTTATTATTATATCATCAACACGTTTCACAGATGATAGTGAATTATAGTTCTACTGCACTCTATTGCTTATGGAGAATGATAACTGGGCCTCAGTTCATTATTTGTTTCAACTCGGAGTTATTCTTACGTTTAATTTTTTTATTGTTACAAGGAAACACTAGTTCCGCGTTGTAACGGTTCAAATTCATAGTGCCTTTATAAGTTGTTCTGTCTATTAATTATGTAAATATTTTGTGTATTATTAGGGACTTTGCCATTAATTAATAAAATATTTTATTGAATTACAATATTTAAAATTAGCATGGGAAATTAGCCAGTTCATATAGGCTGCATCTGAGCGCAGTTTTAAAAATACGATTTACGCGGTACCGGCTTCCGTTGCACTCTAGGACGGCGTTCCGCCGGAAGATGGGTAGACGACTGAATCCGAGAACCGAGATCCTTTGGTCGGTATGCAGGTACCACCTGATAAGAGTCCTGCGTCTCAGGTTTTTGGTTTCGAAACGAAAAGTAGTTCCCGGTCTAGTTAAAGATTTGTTGTTAATTTCATGTTTTAAGGTCAAAATAATTTTTCGTTGAATGTGAAATTTGGGATTTTGCGGGTTGTAGTTTCGTTAAAATGGTGAAATAGGTTTAGTGTTGGATTCTTTTACGAGTAGAAAATGTGTCTTCCTACGCCTACGCTATTCGGCTGTCAAAGGAAAAATTGACAGGTGTGCGGGGTTTTCGCTCCCTTTTTCTTGTGATCCCTTGAAGAAGTCGGTCGTTTCCAACTCGTGGCAAGTTTTGTAGTCATATAGACTTTCCCTAACCGTTAGGGGATGTAATTTGCCTTCGGGGTTAAAAATAATTGTCGCCTGTTTTGGTTGTGCCGTATTTGGTTGATACACAGGGTCAAGCAGCAACTTTGAAGTTGGATTGGTAATGGAACGTACCGAAGCTTAGTCGAGCTAATAGAAAAGTAAGTTTTATCCAATCATTTCTTTCATTTTGTAACAGAATTGTTCAATTAATAGTATTCTCGTTCTTTTGTGAGTAATTTATGAAACCAATTAATGGAGGATGTTCCTCTATTCCAGATTTTATTGGGAATTGTCCTAGTCAAACCCTCAAAGAGACGGCTAAAGGTTTATTGTAGTTACCTGGCCATTGTACATCATAATATGCCACATTCCACCACATAAGTGTAAGTAGTTCTTTACTTAAGCCCATTTTATACAGTAAGCTAGAGAGAAAACTGATCAGTCCCATTAATTTATTTACAGACAACTTAATTTAGTATTTTTTTCACATTTATGAAAGTGAATTATTTTTTTTGTCATGCTCATAAGATTTCCTATAACTCTACTTTCAAAATAGCTTAAATTTATCTAGTATCGTTTTGTCAAGAGCTCAATGATTTTCCATTGCCGTAGAGCAGGGTAATATATTAAAGTTTCCTAAATAAATGAATTAAAATTAAACACTCGGTATATTAAAATTGAAATGCCGATAAAACTAACATTTTCTTTTCAACTACAAAATTAAGCCTATTCTGAGAAATTTAATTTCTTTATAGGGCAAGTCCCTGCAAGCAGGTTTCCACGGACGCCTCAGTGACGTCATAGTTCGACTGGATCACGGTTAAAAGCCCTGCAGTTTTAAGGACTAATATTTGGACAATAATTTGGGATAACAGGTTTACCCCACAGGGTAACCTAACAAGTAATACGTTTAAAGTTTAAATTTATTTGTTCTTGGACTAATTATATTAGTAACGGTGACTAATTTTGACGTCATCTTTATATTTTTTTGCTTTTCTTACCTTTCACTTTGATAATTTTCTTTGCATTAAGATTAGTGCCTAACATATGTGCCCGGACGTATCTAGTTAAACATATTTAAAAGACCAGTGATATTTAGTTACACATGCAAACCCATTGTAAACCCATTGTGATCACAAGCGGTAATGAGTCTTTTTTTATCGCGTACGATACAGGTAAAAATTAAATAGATATTTAAAATAAAATATTATATTATTTTTTTTTAATAAACCGTGGCATTTTATGTTTGATTATTTTCTTATTTTTTTCTTGCATTACTCACATCTAAATAAAATAATGATTCCATTTTGCTGAAGCTCTTGTGGTAAGTTTTGATATTTTGTAGCCGAATATTAAATACTGTCTGAGGAACAAAAGGCGTAACAAAAGGTTACTGGCGCCCTTATAATTTTGCTCATTTTAATAAAAACCGCACGACCACTCCCGACTGCAGCTGCCGAGTGTTCCTTACTTCCATCTCTTACCCTATATATAGAGCGTGGCAAGTAAATATGGCGCCCAACGTGGGGCCCCCTATCATTTATTAGTAAAAATTTTTAAATTTAGAAATTTATTTTCTATTAAGGTAAAGTTTACTGTAAAGCAAATTTTTCTTGTTTCCTTGGTCATTTGTGGAGTTTGCCACTACTCTTTAATGCAGCGTTGCATTTTTCAATTTTCCCTAATTTCCAGGATTTTTTTGAGAAAATTTTTTAAGAAATTTTTTTAAGAAATTTTTTTAAGAACTTTTTTTATTTATTTAAACTACTATTGAAAGGATCAAAAACAAAATTTTTTGGCTGTGAAGTGTTGTGAATATAGTGAAAACATAGTGTTCTTTTCTTATAAAGTACATTATTAGTGTTAGAGTGATGCTAGTTTTAGGTGAACTCGTTGTTAAGTGTCACGTATAGTGTGTCCATTTATAAAGTTGTGATTAAAGTAAAAAAAAAAAAAAAAAAAATTTAAAATTTAAAATTATTTTGTAAAATTGTTTGCCTCAATATGGCTATGAAAATGGAAGTTAATCGCCTGGAGCGAGAAGAATTCATATATGAATTGAAATTTAGAGGAATAAATGTAGAAGATGACACCACTGTGGAGGAAATGCGAAAGACTCTGCGCCGACTTCTAAAGTTGGAAAAAGCAGGAACTCCATTATCATATCCTACGTATCCTTTTGATTTTAAAACGGATCATGATGCAGTCAAGAATGCAAGTACTGAACTAGAAGGACTTGTCTCCACCTTTTCTGATAGTGCTGACAGTGGCTTGTTTATGAAAATATCTTCGAAGCTGTGGCATGTTTATGGGCGTGTAAATCGATCTTGTCCCAAGGGAGATATCCAAACAGGACAGAAATCCAAACTCATTGTAACTCTTCTGGACATACACTCACTTTTGCAACGTAAAGCCAGGAAGCATCGTCAACTGTCTCAAACGCATGGTGCGCTAGAGATAGCGGAGCTTCTTTCCTCAACCAATATTGGTAGCAGTAGTAGCTCAACATCTGAGACTGACGATTCCACCGACGATGACGTACCTCCTAACTTAGGTGTAAGACCACGCCCCCTAAATGACAGACCAAAAACAGTACCAGTTTATCAGTGGAATATTGCTTATGATGGAGAATCAATATCACTGAATGCATTTTTGGAGACCGTCCATGAACTCAGCATTTCCAGAAATGTCTCTAAAACCCAGCTTTGTGCCTCTGCTTCAGATTTATTTAAGGGCAAGGCCAAGATCTGGTATAATTCGATAAGGAGAAATGTTTCATGTTGGGATGATTTAGTATCAAAGCTACGACAACAGTTTCTGCCTAGTGACTATAATGATCGTTTGTTGGACGAGATCAAGCAACGTACTCAAAGACCTAAGGAGTCAATTGGTCTTTACATTGCAACTATCAAAAATATGTTTGAGAGACTAACTTTTTCCGTCTCTGAAGCCCTTAAATTGAAGATAATTTTAAAGAATATATCCCCTTTCTATCAAAGTCAACTTGGACTTGTTAAAGTTACATCAATTGACGAACTCATTGAATTAGGTCGTCAGCTAGAAGAAAGAAAGGAGTCCATTGAATCCTTTTTGCCTCCTCCTCGAAATAAGAAGTTTATGGAACCAGACTTAGCATATATTTATTCAGAAGCGGGATCATCAACCACTAGTTGTGCCGAGTTGAATATTACTTGTTGGAACTGCAAGGGCGTTGGACATCGTGCTGCTCAGTGTCCCAGACCCAAGGAAAGCACTTACTGCTTCAAATGTGGAAACCCCGGATTTACAGTAAGAAACTGTCCAAAATGTTCTAGGTCGGGAAACGGATCAGGAAGACACTAGATGACCGTATAGAGTCTTCGTGCAACGCGGTCAATAACACTCAGCTTCTGTCTCCGAACCAGCGAGTTGTTTTAGACTTTATCCTTGCCCATGCTCAGGGAGATGAACGTCCATATTTGACTGTAAACATTTTCGGAATTACTATTCAGGGATTACTCGATAGCGGAGCTTCTTCGACAATACTTGGAGGACCAGGCTGGTCAAAATTGATCCATTTGGGATTACCACTCAATTCCACACAAAAGACTACTTGTACCGTAGCTAATGGGAATACATGCGAGAGCATAGGATCCTTATCCGTCCCTTTTAATATTGAAGGTGCTGTAAGAGTTATGGATGTGTTAGTTATTCCATCCCTGCATCATGCCTTGATACTTGGCGCTGATTTCTGGAAGCGAATGGGCATTGTTCCAGATTTAAGACATGGGAGTTGGCATTTTTCATCGCCAGTACAGTTATTAGGTGCTACGGCTGATTCTGTAGCCTTGAAGTCACCATCGGAACTAACTACGGAACAAAAAAAGCAGTTGGATGACTTGGTTGCGCAAGCTTTTAAGGAAATGGGTGAGAAGCTAGGATGCACCAAACTCGTAGAACATTATATTGAGACTTCTTCTGCTCCTATAAAGCAAAGATATTACCCCGTCTCTCCATACATGCAGAGCCATATCAATAAAGAGCTGGACAAACTTTTAGAAGACGATATTGTTGAGCCTAGTAACAGTCCTTGGTCGTCACCTATACTTTTAATTAAAAAGTCGGATGGCATTTCTTGGCGCTTTGTAGTAGACTACCGAAAATTAAACGCTACCACGAAGAAAGACGCATACCCTCTACCTTTTGTATCTAGTACCTTGGATAAATTGCGAAATGCTCAGTATCTTTCATCGTTAGATATAAAATCAGCATATTTTCAAGTTCCGCTCTCGGAATCATCAAGACCGTTGACTGCCTTTACTATACCTGGACGAGGATTATTTCAATTCAAACGTTTACCCATGGGATTATCCAATGCACCGGCCACGTGGCAGCGATTGATTGACCGAGTATTATCCGTGGATTTGGAAGAGTATGTCTTCGTTTATTTGGATGATATAATCATCTGTACACCGACTTACGAAAAACACCTAGAAGTCTTAAAAGAGGTTTTTAAAAGGTTGAAAGCTGCGAACTTGACTGTTTCGAAGGAAAAATGTAAGTTTTGTCGGCCAGAACTTCGATATTTAGGATATATTGTGGATTGCAATGGACTACACGTAGATCCAGAAAAGGTTAGTGCAATTATCAAGATTCCTACTCCGACCAATGCCGCCGAAGTTCGTAGAATAATCGGAATAGCTTCATGGTATCGACGATTTGTTCCTCAGTTTTCCTCACTGATAGCCCCTCTCTCCAATCTTACGAGAAAGAATCAACCCTTTAGATGGACTTCAGCGTGTGGGACTGCTTTTCAGACCATAAAGGACTATTTAATTAGCGCTCCTGTTTTAACATGTCCTGATTTCAGTCGTCCATTTGTAGTCCAAACGGATGCCTCCGGATTTGGCATCGGTGCCGTTCTTAGCCAAGATTATCCAGAAGGAGAAAAGGTCATTGCCTACATTTCCCGCTCTCTTACTAGAAATGAGAGAAATTATACGGTAACTGAACGCGAGTGTTTAGCTGTAATATGGGCCATAGAAAAATTGCGTGCTTATCTCGAAGGAAGTCAATTTACAGTGATAACTGATCATCACAGTTTGGTTTGGCTAGATAATCTTAAAAATCCCACTGGTCGCTTGGCGCGATGGGCCCTGAGGATGCAGCAATTTGACTATAAAATAATACATCGGAAAGGAAAAGATCACGTAGTCCCAGACACTCTATCAAGGACCGTTCCTGTTTTGGATGCTCTTACTATGAGCAATGCGAGCCAGAGTAATGAGCCTAAAGATTCATGGTATCATAATCTCTATGAAAAAGTTAACAAATTTCCACAGAAATATTCTTCATTTCGTTCCTTTAACAATAAACTTTTTAAATATGTAGAATCGAAATACCCCGAATTAGCATCTGAAGAAGACTACTGGAAAGAAGTAGTTCCTAAAGAGAGACGTAAAGACCTTATTTTTGATGCGCACAATTACCTCTGTCATTCGGGTATTTTTAAAACCAGTCAAGATCTACAAAAGAAATATTATTGGCCTAAGCTGAAGTCAGATGTAACCAAATATATTAAAAGATGTAGGGTATGCATCGCTACGAAGCCTGAACAACGAAAACCTGCAGGACTTATGTTAAGTTCCCAAACCTCAATATCCAAACCCTTCGAGTTACTCTGTGCTGATTTAGTAGGTCCGTTACCTCGTTCAAGTTCTGGTTATACTTTCATACTAGTTGTCGCAGATTGTTTTAGTAAATTTCCCCTTTTGTTTCCGCTACGTGCCGCTACCGCTTCTGCAATTTGCCGACACTTGGAACAAGGCGTCCTATTGCTATTTGGAAGCCCAAGAGCAATTATTGTTGATAATGGAGTCCAGTTTCGATCAGGTGAATTTACAAACCTTATGAAGAAATACAATATTTACATAAAGTATACTGCCTACTATCATCCTCAAGCGAATCCTTGTGAAAGAATTAATAAAGTTGTTAAAACTATGCTGAAGGCATATGTGACCGAAAACCACAGAAATTGGGATAAACATTTAGGTAGAGTTGGACATGCAATCCGGTCTGCAGTTCATGAAGTCACCGGTCACTCTCCAAATTTCATAGTTTTTGGTCGTGAAGCACCAGCAGAAAATACTTCCGATGATATTGAGCAGCCTATCTCAATTAAGCGTAATACTACCGATTGTACAAACCGATCAATTGGCCTCTCCAGGGTTTATGCTGATATAAAAACAAAATTGCTGAAGGCTTATGAAGTTAATAAAAAGGTTTATGATCTTCGTCGCCGTCCCGAACAATTCCTTCCAAACCAACAAGTCTGGCGAAGAAATTATGTTTTGTCTGACGCTTCAAAATATTTTACTGCCAAGCTAGCACCTACGTTTATAGGTCCTCTTGTCATTGCAAGGCGACTATCGCCCTGGACTTACGAGTTAAAGAATGAAGTTGGAAAATCTGCCGGAGTCTGGCATATCAAGGATTTAAAAGCTCATCCACCAGACGACGACGAAGCCTAAAGAATTTTGGGTAAAATTCTTTAAAGTTGGGGGGGATTTGTAACGGTTCAAATTCATAGTGCCTTTATAAGTTGTTCTGTCTATTAATTATGTAAATATTTTGTGTATTATTAGGGACTTTGCCATTAATTAATAAAATATTTTATTGAATTACAATATTTAAAATTAGCATGGGAAATTAGCCAGTTCATATAGGCTGCATCTGAGCGCAGTTTTAAAAATACGATTTACGCGGTACCGGCTTCCGTTGCACTCTAGGACGGCGTTCCGCCGGAAGATGGGTAGACGACTGAATCCGAGAACCGAGATCCTTTGGTCGGTATGCAGGTACCACCTGATAAGAGTCCTGCGTCTCAGGTTTTTGGTTTCGAAACGAAAAGTAGTTCCCGGTCTAGTTAAAGATTTGTTGTTAATTTCATGTTTTAAGGTCAAAATAATTTTTCGTTGAATGTGAAATTTGGGATTTTGCGGGTTGTAGTTTCGTTAAAATGGTGAAATAGGTTTAGTGTTGGATTCTTTTACGAGTAGAAAATGTGTCTTCCTACGCCTACGCTATTCGGCTGTCAAAGGAAAAATTGACAGGTGTGCGGGGTTTTCGCTCCCTTTTTCTTGTGATCCCTTGAAGAAGTCGGTCGTTTCCAACTCGTGGCAAGTTTTGTAGTCATATAGACTTTCCCTAACCGTTAGGGGATGTAATTTGCCTTCGGGGTTAAAAATAATTGTCGCCTGTTTTGGTTGTGCCGTATTTGGTTGATACACAGGGTCAAGCAGCAACTTTGAAGTTGGATTGGTAATGGAACGTACCGAAGCTTAGTCGAGCTAATAGAAAAGTAAGTTTTATCCAATCATTTCTTTCATTTTGTAACAGAATTGTTCAATTAATAGTATTCTCGTTCTTTTGTGAGTAATTTATGAAACCAATTAATGGAGGATGTTCCTCTATTCCAGATTTTATTGGGAATTGTCCTAGTCAAACCCTCAAAGAGACGGCTAAAGGTTTATTGTAGTTACCTGGCCATTGTACATCATAATATGCCACATTCCACCACATAAGTGTAAGTAGTTCTTTACTTAAGCCCATTTTATACAGTAAGCTAGAGAGAAAACTGATCAGTCCCATTAATTTATTTACAGACAACTTAATTTAGTATTTTTTTCACATTTATGAAAGTGAATTATTTTTTTTTGTCATGCTCATAAGATTTCCTATAACTCTACTTTCAAAATAGCTTAAATTTATCTAGTATCGTTTTGTCAAGAGCTCAATGATTTTCCATTGCCGTAGAGCAGGGTAATATATTAAAGTTTCCTAAATAAATGAATTAAAATTAAACACTCGGTATATTAAAATTGAAATGCCGATAAAACTAACATTTTCTTTTCAACTACAAAATTAAGCCTATTCTGAGAAATTTAATTTCTTTATAGGGCAAGTCCCTGCAAGCAGGTTTCCACGGACGCCTCAGTGACGTCATAGTTCGACTGGATCACGGTTAAAAGCCCTGCAGTTTTAAGGACTAATATTTGGACAATAATTTGGGATAACAGGTTTACCCCACAGGGTAACCTAACAAGTAATACGTTTAAAGTTTAAATTTATTTGTTCTTGGACTAATTATATTAGTAACGGTGACTAATTTTGACGTCATCTTTATATTTTTTTGCTTTTCTTACCTTTCACTTTGATAATTTTCTTTGCATTAAGATTAGTGCCTAACATATGTGCCCGGACGTATCTAGTTAAACATATTTAAAAGACCAGTGATATTTAGTTACACATGCAAACCCATTGTAAACCCATTGTGATCACAAGCGGTAATGAGTCTTTTTTTATCGCGTACGATACAGGTAAAAATTAAATAGATATTTAAAATAAAATATTATATTATTTTTTTTTAATAAACCGTGGCATTTTATGTTTGATTATTTTCTTATTTTTTTCTTGCATTACTCACATCTAAATAAAATAATGATTCCATTTTGCTGAAGCTCTTGTGGTAAGTTTTGATATTTTGTAGCCGAATATTAAATACTGTCTGAGGAACAAAAGGCGTAACAAAAGGTTACTGGCGCCCTTATAATTTTGCTCATTTTAATAAAAACCGCACGACCACTCCCGACTGCAGCTGCCGAGTGTTCCTTACTTCCATCTCTTACCCTATATATAGAGCGTGGCAGCGTTTACCATTTCATTTTCCAATCAATATTTCTATTATCGGGCAAATACTCATCCTTGGGTAGCAATTACCTGTAGTTTTAAGTTAAAACAAATGTAATTGGTAAATGAATAGAAGCAATAACGAAATTTGGTCAAATTTACCCATATTTCTTTTTCTACTTCTATCTATCTATTTGGATAAAACCAAGAAGAAAAGAAATCTTGATCAAAAAACGAAATGGCGACTGATTTACTAGCGTTTACTGTTTATTTAAATAGCAGTAGTAGCGATAATCTTCAGTTGTAACAGAAAACAATGAAATAAAATAATAATTAAAAGCTGCATATTGATCCAAAAGCTTTAAAGTTACAGTCAAGATTCGGGTGCTACATGTTAGATGGCGCAGTATACACTGTAGCAAATTAAAATTCCCTTCGTTCCTGACACAATGATGAAGCAAATTAAATGTAAACTTTGTTTTGTTTGTCTCATACATTATTATAATATGATAGTTTTTATTAGAATTAAGTTGAAAATTAATACAGATTAATTTCTAATTTGGCGTTTTTAAATAATTCCATAAGTCAAACTAACTTGCAAAAGTCTACTAATTTTTATGCAGTCTTTTCAAAGTTATTTAAGAAATATTATTTTTAAAATAAATAAGAGAGGTTTAAATTATATTAAAAAATAGCAGCAAATATTTTAATAATATTGTGATTACCAATATCAAAAAAAGTTTGACTAATTCTTAAACCATAATGAAATGACATAGTCCTTTAAGTATTTTTATAATTTCGCCAATTTTAGATTTACATTTTTTTAAATAACCCATTAATTTCTAAATAAATCACGTCAAAATTAGTCAAGTTACTTTGCAATTCCCTTTAAGGCTTCCCATCGAGCCCTTAAACTTGCGTTTATATCGTGAAGAGACGTATTATACCAGCGTTCCAATCAACTGAGAAGTTACCATACAGATTAATTAGTTGGGAAACTAAAATTGAAAACCATAATCATCTTCGCAAAATGCTCTAGTTTTAGTTTTTTCAAAAAAATGTTTTTTATTTATGTTTTACCATTTTGGCATTATTCAAAAAACGAAAACTAGATAATTTTGCCCACATCTCTTAACTTCTAAATTCTCTCTAGTTTTTGTTTTAATTCAAAGTGGTTCTCCAGTTCTTGACTGGAATATAAACCCTTGCAAACCAAAAATTCAAAAATACTCGCTAGTTGGCGGCACCAACTAGCGAGTTTGGTTTGTTTCTAATTTCAAATATACAATAATTAGGTAAATTTCTGGTAACTATCAATTCTAGGCTCACCACGCCAAAATGAAAGATTTTTTTAGGAACAATAAATTTTGGGATGTAGATTACAAATCTAAAAACGATTTTTCAAGTAAACCGCTTCGTTTTTGAGATAGTTCTTCTTAAACATTTTGTTAAAAGTTAGGTTTCTGAATCAAAAGTTGCAATTATATACTTTTCTTTCTAATAAAAGAATTAATAAAAATTAAATAAAACCGGTCATCCCTGATTTTTCTTTTGCTAAAAATAACCAAAATATAACCTTTGGTTCCTCCTACAACGCAAAAAAAATGTTGCCTAGTAGGCTATGACGAAGTAAAAACAAATGAATAACTGACCTCCTATCTGCCAGAAAATAAATGAATTAATTAAATACACTTTTTGATATAAATATTTTAATTTGAAGAAATAGTCCATGCTTAAAGTGGAGTTGAAAGTATGGGAAAGAAAGAAAAACATAAAGTATTCCTCCACAACATTGAATAGAATAAAAATTCTCTAGGGGTAACTACATGTTTTGAACGTAGAAGCGTTCATCATCAGGAGACAAAAAATTTATTTAGTTCTGATGGTTTTAGCAGAAGGTTTTTTTCGTCTTCCCCAGTTTATTTGGTTGGTTTAGACCCCGTTTAATAACTTTTTTAACATACTTAGTATGGTTTAACCCAAGGGCGGATCCAGAAATTAATCCTGGGGGGTCACACAGCGCCGCAGGCGAAAATTTTTAGAGGTTTTTAGAGGAAGAAGATGAAACAATTAAAAATATGATAAACCTTATCTGTGTCGAAGCTAAAATGATATCCGCAGGCCGACCATTAGTTGAGAATCTCTTCGGTTCAGAGGAAGTGTCCAATTTTGCGACATCCGTGTGTGATTGCTGGCCTTTAATTCAAGAAATTTCAGACATTGATACTCCCGATGAAGGCACCAGACGTGCTAATAAATTAAGAAAACTTATAGTTTGCACTAAGGATATATTACAAAAGCTTTTAGTCTCGTTATTGCTAATAAGTCCTCATTCAATGACTACTGAGAGGATTATTTCCCATTACAACGAATTAAAAACGCCAGGAAGAATTTCATTAAATGAAGATACAATGAATGATCGCCTCTTAGTGTCATTGAATGGAGTTGGAACAGCCCATTTTGATCCAAGACCGGCAGTCGCCGAGTTTTTAATAAAAAAAGAACGTAAGTTTAGAGAACCAACTCCTGAAATATACAAAACTAGAGATTTTATTAGTACATTTTTTAGAGATAATCCTAAACTATAATCTTATTAATGAAGTTTCTTTTACAATGAAAATGAGTAGGTAACGAGTTACTTTTTGCACGACGCCGTAAAATAACAGAGTTTTCAATTTGTAGAAAAAATCTGCACAGGGTTATGAACTCACTCTTTTTGACTCCACAATAGTTTTTACGTATGTTGAAATGTAAACCGCCCAGGGGGGGGGGGGGTCGTGACCCCCATGACCCCCACTGGATCCGCCCTTGGTTAACCTTTATCAATTTTCTTATATTATGTCTCTTCTACACATCGATTTTTTAAGTCCATAAAAGCTCCATTAAGGTTCTACACCATTTTCTCTTCTGCTAAAACCATCAGCGCTAAATAAATTTTCCGTCTCCTGATGATGAACGTTTCTACATTCGAAACATGTAAAGACCTCTAGAGAATTTTTATTCTATTAAATTTTGTTTCAGTTTTTTTTTTCTTTTCCATAAATATTTTAACTGAATAACCAATAAAATGTGCCCTTTTCTTTGAATTTTCATCATCTTCATCCTCATCAACGTGGAAGACGTTTAAATAACATTATGTAACAAAGAAAAACAATTTTTTTAATTTGTGATAAGTAACAGAAAAACTGAAAAATTCTGCATTGGTGCTTTAAGAAGGAATATCTCGAAAACTAAACGTTTTTGGAGAAAATCCTTTTCGATTTGTAATCTACAACTTAAAATTTATAATTCCTGAAAATATCGTCAATTATGGCTTCGTGAGCTTATAATAGATTTTACCAATTTTTTGTAATACGGTAACCCGACGATTGGACCAACTCAACACGAACCAAACCGCCCCCCTTTGAAAAAAGCTGTGACCGCCACTGGATTTGAAATGATTTCCTATCTTCAAAGATGGATAACTGATTGCCACAGGGATTAATATTTTTATATTAAACCACAAACATCGTCGAAAAATAGGATGTTTATGCCTTGCAGACATTTGTGCACCAAAGACATCCTTAACAAGCAGGTATTGTTGTCGTATTCATGTTTTTTAGCACAATACACATTTCACATGATTATATAAGAGCTCAATATGTATAAGCTATTAAACAAACTTTTTATTACTTTTCTTATTTACCATATTTGGACAGAAGATTATTTTTGGTTACTTGTAGTTTTTTCACAGTTTTCGGAATATTCATACAAAATGCATTATGTAATAATTTTTTAACAATAAGGCATAAAAAGATCATTAGACAAGTAATAAGCCGTATCTGAAATAATCTAATACTTTGAAAGTCATGTGAGAACTTGTTGGATTAAAAAATACCTTCACATGTTTTACCGATCGCTTGCAATTCGAGATTCCGTTTTTTGATCAATATTTCGTTACTTCTTTGTTTCATCCAAAATACGGCCTTAGGAGTACAAAAAAAGGTTGGATTTAAAATATAATTGAAGCAAAAATTGAAATATGTAAAAATTTTACAACAATTTCATTTTATGCTTGTATTAATTCATCGATTAAATTATCTTTAACTTAAAATTGTAGGTAATATAGGGAATATTGATAAGAAAATGAAATGGCGAATGCGTTGTTGAAAAAACTGGTGAATTTTTGGGAAAAAATTTTTCTGTTAGTAAAAATGTTTAAAGTAGTCTCAAAGCTAAAATGCATCTTCCGTATATCAATGCCAAGTTTAAAAAAAAACTGTTGGTTTACTTTATACAGTGTGACCAGTAAAGTCCGCATCATATGGGATTTTTTTTTATTAATAGCTTCATTCGAAATTTGACTTTGGCATCTAGTTCTGTTTCGATCGAGATGCAAATTAAGCACAAAAATAGTAGTCACGTGATTCGCATTATCTGTCAAATTTTAATTTTTTCCAAAAAATAATTCAAAAGTGGGGTTATTTCTGAAAGTATCGAAAAAAGTTATAGGAAAGTTTTTTTAAATGCAGGTTCTAGCCCACATGCAAAATTTTAGCTGCATAAGATAATTTTGATTTTCTACCCACATTTTGTAAATTGCACCACTTTTTTAAAATAAGACACAACGCAACCTACATAAAACTTCTTAGTTTTGACAATGCTTTATTTCAGATACATTTTCTTTAAAGTAGCGCCATATTGAATGTGTGTTTTTCAACAAAATCAAAATTGGGCTATTAAAATTTGTTGGCATATGATGCAAAGTGTATTTCTTTTTGACCCTGTTAAGGTAACTTCACAAAATAAGTATTCTTAAAAACGTAGTTTGTGCCTGAAAGTAATACACCTTAATATTAAAACAAAAAAGGACCCAGTGTCATCAGTAAAGTGTTCATAAAGTGGAAAATAAATTTTAGTGGTGGGTAAAAAATCAAAATTATCTTATGCAGCTGAAATTTTGCATGTTGGCTAGAAACTGCATTTAAAAAAACTTTTCCTAATGACTTTCTTCTATAATTTCAGAAATAACCCCACTTTTGAATTATTTTTTGGAAAAAATTAAAATTTGCCAGATAATGCAAATCACGTGACTACTATTTTTTTTTGCTTATTTTCATCTCGATCGAAGCAGAACTTGATGCCAAAGTCAAATGTCGAATAAAGCTATTAATAAAAAAAATCCAATATGATGCGGACTTTACTGAACACACTGTATACAAAAGTAACTACATATTTAGTAACTTGTTAAATAAAATACTTATGCCAGTTTCCCTACATTTTTAGAAACTTTAATTTAAATATTTTCTATTTTTACCTTCTAGTTTTCCTTTCGTTTTTATTCACTTACTTTTTATTTATGTCAATAATAAATGTTGTTTTTGCACACTTACCAACTTAAACTTTTTATCCATGCTAATTTTTACAAGTGAAAAAAATCTTTAATTTTATTTTCCGTCCCCTTCGGACGGATTATTATAGTTTGTATCCTAGGAGGGATTTTATTTATAACCCCCCCCCCCCCCCCCCCTCCACCTTCCTACTCATTAGGCAGGTCTAGGCAACTGTTGTAAATGAGATTTACTGTTTAAGATTCAAAGTAATTAAACTTTCAATAAGTAGCAAGTTAAATTTCGTCTGCGGTTTATTATTTATATTAAATACTCCATCAGTCTCATGAAATCGATTAAAATTTAAATTGGTATGATATGGTATCAAATATAATATATTTGCCTTGTTATATGATTCATGATCGAAAAAAAAGCGTACCAAATAAAATTTTGAAGAATAATAAGATATAATTAAAAAATAAAGAGCAATTTTAGTGTTTTATGCATTTATTTTTAATATTCATAAAATTCATTTTACAATATAATTATACAAACTCTCAGTCAGGTACTTAAATCTACATACAAACATACAAGTTGAGCCTTATTTATAACAACAGCTATTTGCTTTAAAAATTTATAATATCACAGTGTTTAAAGCTAAAAAGATTAATATTATTTTTAAAAAAGTTGATTGTAATTTAAAGCCACAAAATACTATTATTTTGAAATATTGAATTGTTAAAGAACGATAATTCAACGTTATAAAAAATAACTAAACATAAAAAAATATAATTTTGATTAACGAGCATATAAAAAAAGACTACCTTATAAATTTGGAAGACAATGAAGAAAATTAATAAACTAAAAAATATTTAAAGCTTTCACAAAAAAACCAAAACAAAAGAAATCACCATTAAATTGTTCACAAATTCCACATTAAAAGTTTTTTCACCACGGTCGCCACATTGGTCCTGGGTTGGAATTGTTTTGCTGCATTTTTAACACCACGTCACCTCTCGGAGAAATTGGCGGAGTTAAGCTGTGCCTCACATGTTTGTGTTGATGTTGAGTCTGCTGAATTTGAGATTGATGCTGTTGAAGTCTTTGCTGTTGTTCGTGTTGAATCTGGATGTTTTGTGCAACGTTGTCCAGTTGACGCACACAACCGCTTAAATGTTGAAGAAGTTTTCTTCTGGCCGCCGGATCAACAATTTCAGACGGCGAAGGGGATGTTACGTAGTGAGTCACTTCTTGAGCGCATTGAGTGAAACCATCTCTGAATCGATCTGCGTAAGATTGCTCTTGTGGGATGATAAGTTGATGTTGACTCTTTAAATTATGGAGGTGTCTAACCGTCAACTCCAGGATGTCAGCTTTTTCTAGTTTGGAAACGTTTTCTCCCTCGCTTTGAAGAGCTGTCACCATAAGCTCCTTAAGCTCATCCAAACAGCGGTTGATTCGAGCTCTTCGTTTTCGTTCAAGCATAGGTTTCATCACCTTCCTGTATTGGTACGTTCTTGAAATGGGTTCTTCCCCGCACTCACTGTTAACAAGGTACGGCGTAGGAGCCATTATTTTACGTAATGTTTTTAAATCGACTCGCGCGGTTCTCTTCACCAACAAACGTTTAATAAGAATGAAGTGACGTGTGTACGGTATATAGTTTTATATTCCTTCTTTACCGCTAATAGAGTGGGGCTTTGAAAGCTTCTCAATGGTTGCTCGTTCTCTTTTCAACGCGTTCTTCGTCGGAACAGACCCTCCTTTTCTGACCCATAGGAATTAAATGACTGAGCTTTTCAGAGGGTTGTTCTCAAGCTCGCTGATGTCCTTTCTCGTTCGAACGACCTCTTTTTTGCCGTACTTTGTCTCTGTCTAACTTGAAGGAATTAAGTGACGTGCTTGAATACAAAGGGGGGTTGTTGTGTCGCTCTGGGGTGTGCGTTACCGCTGGTCGGTCGTGTGACGTACCCTGGGAAAGAAAGTTCTCTTGGAATTTCTTGAAAAGAGGTCAGCGGGGGTTAGTTAGGAACGTGTTGATTTTTTGTTGGCTTTGTCGGAGAGAATTTTAGTTTTCGGGGCGACTAATTTTATTTTAAATGAAACACTGGGTGTGTTTGTAACTTGGAATAAATCCGGTACAGTTTTTTTTAGGACTAATGCTTTTGCAATGGTATTGACATTTTAAGTTGCAGTCTTTTTTATAAAAAAAAATATGGATACAGTGTATCTCAAACTAGAGATATGACGATAGCGATAATATCTTTAAATGGTAACCCTACCCAAACTAGCTACTTAAGTTACAAACTCACACTGTATAATGTAGCTATACAGGACAGAGGTTGGAACTAAACGATGTCTAGCGTGGAAAATTTGTTTTTTATGAAATTTTACAAATATCGTTTTAATTATTGTAATTTAGGAAAAGTCTCAAGTGATATCGATGTCGGGTGTAATTTTTTCCTTTTGTGTATTTTGTGCTAGTTGAATTAAGAAGAAAGTATATTAAAATTGAAGAAAACTCGTTCAAAACTCATGAATGTAAACTTGTGGTACTTAACAGGAAATGCAACGTAGTTTTATAAAAATCCGTTTTTCTAACTGGTTATACCGCGCGAGCAAAAATTATTTGCATCGAAGAGGGCTTGGATTAAAAAACGTAGGGCTTGGTTTAGATCACAATGATATGGGATATGGGGACGATATATCTAACCAAATCTAGGTTAAAATTTTATCAAATTCATATTATGACATGATATGCCAAATTAATGAGTAATAAAATAAGTAGACAAATACAAATTTATTTTTGTTGTTTACAAAATTAACAAAGTAAGAATAGACAGAAAGAAAAAGGAAAATAATTACATAAATTGCTGAAATTGGCCACCGCCATTACTCCAAGCATAAATTTACACGTCTCTTTATAATTTCGAAAGTGTTGACCAGCATTAGTGGAGAAATGTTACCACATGCTTGGTCCATGCACAAACCCAGATTGTATTGCCACTCACCATTTACTCTAACCCCGTTTCAAAAATACACTTCAACCATGAGTGTTTTGTGCTGTTCCGTAAAGCCCATTGTATGAATTGTTCAAGAAATTGGAAAAATTAGCGATTTATCAAATTACTTGTACCGACTGTCAAAGATGACAGAATAACTATTTGATTGTTAATTCAGGTAGTTACTGACACCCAACATATATTAAGCTCTACGGCTAAGCATTAAGTCCTTAGATGCAAGGCCCTCTTTAATGCCAATAATTTTTGCTCGCACGGTATATACATAGCTAGGTATTTGTGTCTATTTTATTTAACAAAAATCTGTATTAAAATATATCTTAATGTAGAGAATTGCACAGCGTTATTTTGCACATACTATATTTAATACATACTTAAAAAAATTACCATTTCTATAAAACTATTAACTTTATAGTGATTTCGGTCCTCATTCGATAGCTCTTTTATTGCATATTTCGTACCAAACTTAAAGATTTAATCTTCATGTCAGACATCAGTGGGTACATAATAATCCACGTATAATAGGATAATATGCATCGTGGTTTTCCATATTTTTTGCATATCTCCGCTAATTTGTAATCATTTTAAAACGTTCGTGACTTGTCGGACTGGAGGTCTTGTCGATTTTTAAGATAGTTCTTCACGCAACCGGACTACACCGTGGGAATATTAAAAAAATCCATACTCTCAGCATGATGGAAGCTGATCTGAAACAAAAAAAGAATGTAAGAAAATGGAATAGTAACGTTTAAACGTTTAAAAACGCCAGTGCGGTGCCTTTTTAATATAGTGGAGCAGATTTTTACTTTGTTTCTTGATCGAGCACAAGAAAAGTGTGTATGAGTGTAGTATTTATCATACGAGAATGTAATGCTTCTTCCTAGTTTAAATAACAATTAGGAAATTGTAAAAGGTAAGTTTATTGTTTAATTTTTTGAGGAAATATAACTCTTCCTGGTTTAAATAATACCTTTGGAAGTTGTAAGATAAGTATAATGTTTAGTTTTTGGAGGAACTATAAGTCTTCCTGGTTGAAATAATACTTTGCAAACTTTGGAGCTCCGCCCCCCCTCCCCTTTTAGGTAGTATAAATAGGCTCGTAGCTTTGTAACTTGTTTAGTATTCACCTGAAGATGACTGGAGATACTTACCAGTTGAAACGTTGTGATATGAAAAACTAAATGCAATGGAAGTCCAAAACACATCTATTACTCAAGATACATCATTGTCTACCAACTTCAAACAAACAATACTTTGGAAGTTGTAGGGTAAGTTTACTGTTTAGTTTTTTGAGGAACTATAACTCTTCTTGGTTTAAATAATACTTTGGAAGTTGTCAAGTACGTTTAATTTTTAGTTTTTTGAGGAACTATAACTCTTCCTGGTTTAAATAATACTTTGGAAGTTGTAAGGTAAGTTTAATGTTTAGTTTTTTGAGGAACTATAAGTCTTCCTGGTTTAAATAATACTTTGGAAGTTGTAGGATAAGTTTAATGTTTAATTTTTTGAGGAACTATAACTCTTCTTGGTTTAAATAATACTTTGGAAGTTGTAAGGTAAGTTTATTGTATACTTTTTTGAGGAAATATAACTCTTCCTGGTTTAAATATCACTTTTAAAGTTGTAAGGTAAGTTTAATGTATAATTTTTTGAGGAAATATAACTCTTCCTGGTTTAAATAATACTTTAGAAGTTGTAAGGTAAGTTTAATGTTTGATGTTTTGAGAAAGTATAACTCTTCCTAGTTTAAATAACACTTTGGAATTTGTAAGGTAAGTTTATTATTTGATTTTTTTAAAAAGCATAACTCTTCCTAGTTTAAATAACAATTTGGAAGTTATATAAGGTAAGGTTAATATTTGATGTTTTATAGAATATAACTCTAATGTCTGTCTTAAGAGTTTATAAAAACCTTGAGAGTCGTCAGCACTCCTGACGGAATCATCTGAATTGGACATTGGAACAGTCGGGTTCTGTTTCGTTTTCGGACAAGACCAGGATATTCCTTTATGCAAAGAGTGATTTGCAAAATGCTGCATTGAAGAGCGCTTTGCTTATGGAGGCTTCTAAAAAAATAGTTGAAGTGAAAAGTTTACAGTGGCTCGATTTTAATGCATGCAAGTGTTTCCTTAAAACTAGTGTGGGAACCTCGAAAGGCCTGAAAAATACATAGCTTAAGCAGAAAACTAAATAATATGGTAGCTACCCTATAGTAGGTTAGGTCACACGTAAGGACCGTTATGGTACCACACATGTTCCGCGGAACCTATTTGCATCAGCTACTTGATGGTTAACGCGATCGTAAAAGAATCTTGACAGCTCAATCAAACCAGCCATTGCTGTTAATAAACTTAGTAAGTCGACCCAGTTGCAGGCTGCTCACTTCCTCCAGATCATTAAAAAATGGTTCGCCCAGTGCATTGAACCTTCTTATCCCGAGGCCGGGGCATTCACACAAGAAATGCTGAACACTTTCCTCCTCTTTTTCATCTCTGCAACTTCTACAGAAGTCGTTAGTTGGTATTTGCATACGTTCAGCGTGTCTACCGAACAGGCAATGTCCGCTGATTACGGCAGTGATGTTTCTTAGGTCCTTCCGACTGTGCTGTAATAGCACTGCGGTTATCAAGTAGCGGCCACAATTTCCTGGAGATGCTACAAGTTGTAAGCCCTGTCCATCTGCTTTGCGCAAGTTGTTTAGCTATTCGATCTATCTCTTCTTTGACTAATCCCAGTGGTCTAGCCACAGTATTCTCTACTAGTTCGACTGACATGCTTGCGCCCTCCCTGGCGAGCGCATCAGCAGTCTCGTTGCCATATATGTCGCCGTGTTCAGGAATCCAACACAAGGTGATTCGATGTTGAGCACCAAGTGTGCAGAGATTGTTGCGACAGCGCCTTACTAATTTTGACTTAGTACTGCTCGAGCAAATTGCCTTTATGGCTGCTTGACTGTCTATATAGATAGCTATAGACGCAGGTCCTCTCAGGCCAGGGTGATCCCGCAGGATGTTGACTGCTTTATCCACTGCAAAAATGTCTGCCTAGAAAATGCTGCAGTAGTCAGGGAGTCTATGCGACCTCTGTATTAGCATGCTCTCTCGGAGAAGATACCAGCTCCAACCCCGACGTCCATTTTTGAACCGTCTGCGTGAAGATCGAGTGATCCACCTCCCTATAGTAGCTATAATATTTTTTAACGAAACTCGTTATGGATCTGTCTTGAGGTAAAACTTCCGCTCGACTAAAACAGTACTTGCGGTAAACCAATCTTTCGTGGTTTAAAAAGCTGCCGACAATAATCACACTAATAAGCAGTCTGTAGTTAGAATTTAAAAGAAATCGTATTATGGTTTTGTCTTCCATTTGTCGGTATGTCTTTCCGATGACCACAATCTTACGCAATAAAAATCAAATAAAAATAAGTGGCACAGTTTCATTTTGTTGCTTCTTCTAATGGCCGTCGATGTGAAAATGATCATTACTTCTTGTAAGACGTTGAAACAAAAAGAATTATAGCTTAAAAGTAGTTTTATGTCACCGTGGGAACTAGAAAGATAAACTCTAGGTATTTATAAGAAGAGGTCAAAAGGTCCAAGTAGCCTATTTTTATTTTCATCACGGAAAAAGTATTTTGATCTCGAGAAATATTTTTTGTGATACTTATTAGTTATTATCAAGTGTCCACGTTTTAGGGTTCCTGAATGTTTTCCATTTTCGTCGGTCAATCTATCTGTCTGTTGAGCCGAACGCTTTAAAAATACTGATGGGGCAGGACAAAGTTTTGTATATGGATTAGGTACCGTGCGAGCAAAAATTATTTGCATCAAAAAGGGTTTGGATTAAAAAACGTAGGGCTCGGTTTAGATCACAATGATATGGGGACGATATATCTAACCAAATCTAAGTTAAAATTTTGTCAAATTCATATTATGACATGATATGCCAAACGAATGAGTAATAAAATAAGTAGACAATTACAAATTTATTTTTGTTGTTAACGAAATTAACAAAGTAAGAATATACAGAAAGAAAAAGACAAATAATTACATAAATTGCTGAAATTGGTCACCGCTATGCTCCAAGCATAAATTCACACATCTCTTCATATTTTCGAAAGTGTTGACCAGCATCTCTGGAGAAATGTTACCACATTCTTGATGGATAATCCTTTCTTGTAATTGTTCTAAATTTGCAACTGGTGTTTTAAAAATAGTGTTCTTTAAATGAGGAAAAACGAAGTAATCCCTAACCGTTAAACAAGGTGATCTAGGTGGGAATTTAATGTCTGATCAAAAACGAAAACTGATCAATCTGTCGTCGAAAAAAAGTAGTTAATAGTTTCGGCGGCTGTATGGGCGGTTGCACCGTTCTGTTGAAAATATCTAAAACGTAGTTCGTCGTCAAGTAATTGCTCCACAAATGGATTCAAAATATTGTCTCTACACCGCTGTGCTGTAACTGTGTCATGGAAAAAAATAGGACCAACAATTCTTCTTCGGGAAACAGCTAACCAGACACCATTTTTTTCAGGGTGCAATGTGGACTCTACAAAAAATGGGGATTTTCACTACTTCACATGCGTGTATTCTGAGAATTCACATAACGGGAGAGGTGGAACCAGGCTTCATCCAAAAAAAATGTCAGGTCTAATAAATTATTTCTTTCCAATAAATTTTTTGGTAAACCATTGAAAGTAAATCCTGCGTCTTTCAAAATCTGCGGCTTGTATTTCTTGGAATACTTGCACTTTATAAGGAAATAAATTCAGCTGCTTCTTAAGAATAGTCCTGCATATTCCATAAGATCTTCCCACTTCTTGGGACAGGCGTCTTATCCAATTTGTTGGCGTATTTTGACTATTTTGCATTATTTCACGAACGCTTGCAACAAGTTCTTCTGTTCTTACAGATGGTCTTCCTGCTCATTTTTTGTGTTGTATAGAACCTGTTTCCCTAAACACAGCCACGGTTCTTTTCGGGCAATGATAAAAATCCCCAGCAATAAAAGCAAAGTTAGGAAAATGTTCGTGAAAATCGTCCATGCACAAACCCGGATTGTATTGCCACTCACCATTTACTCTAACCCCATTTCGAAAATACGCTTCAACCATAAATGTTTTGTGCTGTTCCGTAAAGCCCATTGTGTGAATAAGTGTTCAAGAAATTGAAAAATTTAGCGATGAATCAAATTACTTGTAACGACTGTCAAAGATGACGGAATAACTGATTGATTGTTAATTCAGGTAGTTACTGACACCCAACAGGTATCAAGCTCTACGGCTAAGCATTACGTCCTTAGATGCAAGGCCCTCTCTGATGCAAATAATTTTTTCTCGCACGGTGTTTCAGAATAAGATGCTGATCCTTAACGGTGTGAATCCTTAGGTGATTTTAAGAAGAAAAGTTCAAATTAATATATATCCTTAACCTATCAACTTTCGAACTACAGGGCGTTAAAGTTTTAAGAAAAAAATCGTTTTTCTATCATAACTTTAAAAACTTTCTAGCTATTTTTATAAATTTTTCACACATGCCCTCTAAGCATCAATAGCCATTTTTTGGTGTAGAAAATTTTTAAAAAATTTTAACCAGTGGCGTTCCGAATGGGTTTAGACTAGACATTTTGGAAAAATATTATGTACCCCACTGCCTTTTCTTAAGATAAAAATTATTTTTAAAATACTCATTCATTTTAGGCCAAATTTAATATCTTGCCTTTTTATCGTCCGACAAACAGTTTCCGACAAAAAAAATAAAAAGCATTAAATGCGCATTCGCTATGTGCCTATGGTTTCTGACAAGTAGGCTATGTTTACAAGTAGAAATTTTTCAAAGGGTACGAGACTCAATGAGGAGAAGAGCTGAAACATTCTTGCAGGTGGTGGCCACTTTCAATAGCTAATCTAAATTATTTTCGTTTTTGTTCACACCTTATTTAATGTTAGTTGTATTAATTTATAGTTAAAAAATAAACCATTCCAATTATTACTTAAGCATATCTTGTATCCATGGTAATGCTACAATGGCTGACTTGATTTAGCATTTGAAAATTTAAGGATCCATACTTTTCAAATTATTTTCAAAACGCATCATTTCGAAGTTGTTGTTTTTAGTAGAGACCACTTAAAAATTTTTTTTATTAAAATTAACTTAATATTATTTAGAAAAAAGAAAAGCACAAAGTGTTTCTCCACATTTTTTTTATTAGAATTTAACTAGGCAAACCTAGATTAATTCATAATAATTAAATTCGACATGTTTCCAGTGTAGAAACACTCATCATCAGGAAAACAAAGCGAATGGTACAATGCTGATGTTGTTAGCAATAGACAAAGTAATAGTGGGATTGAGCCGTAATGGAGCTTTCAGAGGTGTACAAGAGGTGTAAAAAAAATGGATAGTTAAAAAACCGACAATCAAGACTTCAGCATACTGGAAAGTTAGGGGTTAGTGCAAAGGCCCTGTCTTGGGCAGAAAAATGGAGAGTGTAAAAGAAAAATTAGGGAGTTTTAACAGACTTTGTGGAAAACATTTATGAAGTAGTAAATAATCTTAAGTTTTATTCAGCTTTGTTAGAGAGACATGCAAAAGTATTGAAATAAGAGGAAAAGAAAAAGAAAAAATTGTTTTTCGTAAAAGTCAAAGCATCATTTAGCTTGAAATAAAAAACTGTTGGGGTACCAGGCTTTATACGGCCTAATTACCCCGGCAGGAGGTTATTTCAATACTTTTACATGTCTCTAACAAAGCTGAATAAAACTTAAGATTTTTTACTACTTCATAAATGTTTTCTACAAAGTCTGTTAAAACTCCCTGATTTTTCACTCTCCATTTTTCTGCCCAAGACAGGGCCTTTGCACTAACCCGTGACTTTCTAGAATGCTGAAGTCTTGATTGTCGGTTTTTTGACTGTTCAATTTTTTTACACCTCTTGTACACCTTTGAAAGCTCCATTACGGCTCAATCCCACTATTATTTTCTCTATTGCTAACAACATCAGCATTGTACCATTCACTTTATTTTCCTGATGATGAGTGTTTCAACACTCGAAACATGTCGAATTTAATTATTATGAATTATTATAGGTTCGTCTAGTTATTCTAATAAAAAAATTGTGGAGGAAGACTTTGTGCTTTTTTTTTTCTAATCATTTAACTCCACTTTGAGTATGGACTACTTCTTCAAAATTAACATTATTTGTTTTGTGCAAGGCTTCAGCGGGCAGCTCTGTCAAAATAGCAAATTTGGTTTTTGACTTATAGCCAGCATGTTCATAATCACCAAATTAAATATTTATCAGAATAATAAACACGACAAAAGATAACAAATCGCAATAAGGTATGACGGCGTCCCCCAGGTATGCAAAACGCAAACATTAGATATCCCTCACTTATACTTCTTAACGTAACGTCAACAAGTTCCACTTGAGCCTCGGAAAACAATCCCTGCCTTGTCCGGGCTAGGCCGCCCGGCCAGGTGTTCCTCAAGGAGGCATCTGCGGGCCGACGACGACGATGCTATCCAAGCCGTGGGAACGGCTCGAACCGGGCTTCTCACGAGTTCGGCACGGATATGGCGCGGGCCGGACGGACGACCGTCGCGGGCTCTTTTCTTGGACGACGACGACCGTTGGGTTCGGGGATGAGGGTTGAATCTGTGTCAAATTAGGAGCTAGTAGACCAGGGTCGATAATTTTTGAAACCAAAAAAAATAATAGTAGGATGAAACCCATTGAAAAAGGAAGAGAATATAACAAAAATGAAAGGTAAAATAATTTACGGGCGATCCGAAGTCGGGAAGTGGAAGGGCGTGGGTTTTTAAGGGTAGAAAACGATTTATCTCGATTTCCGGCAAAACCACAAGTCCTATGGAAAAACTTTAAATGGCAAAGTTGTAGGTAATAAAAAGATCTACAACTTTTGTATTTACACTTTATTCACATAACTTCAAAATTTATGTGAAAAATTCAAATAACCAAGTTTTTGGTTTTTTATTTTTATCTTTTACAAAAAAATTTTTTCTCACGAAATTTGGTGAAAACTTACCTTTTTATGTCCTAAACACACTGTAATTTTTTTGATTTAAAATATTTGTTTTTTCACCTTATTTTGACTTAATATCGCAGCACCCTAATTTTCAATCGAAAATTCTCAGGTCAAAATATCTGCTTTTTTAAAAAAGTCGGTGGACTTTTTGTTCGTTGAAATATCTACTTTCTGAGATGGTGTAAAATAATATACATTACTATGGCAAATGTTCTCAAAAAATGCAAAGAAACGAAAAAAACTCGAAGCCGAAATATTTTTTTAAAATCATTATGTACAATTTTGAGCTATTTATTAAAATTTATACTTTAATAATATCAATGTAACATGGAATCTTACGTGTTTCGAGTAATTAGAGTATACATTTTAATAAATAGCTCAAAATTGTACATAATGATTTAAAAAAAAATGTCGGATTCGAGTTTTTTTCGTTTCTTTGCATTTTTTGAGAACATTTACCGTAGTAATGTATTTTTTTTTTACACCATCAGAAAGTAGAGATTTTAACGAACAAAAAGCCCACCGACTTTTTTAAAAAAGCAGATATTTTGACGTGAGAATTTTTGATTGAAAATTAGGGTGCTTTTTCGATATTAAGTCAAAATAAGGTGAAAAAATAAATATTTTAAATCAAAAAAATTACAGTGTGTTTAGGACATACAAAGTAAGTTTTCACCAAATTTCGTGAAAAAAAAAATTTTTTTTGTAAAAGAAAAAAAAAAACAAAAACTTGGTTATTTGAATTTTTCACATAAATTTTGAGGTTATGTGAAAAAAGTGTAAATACAAAAGTTGTAGACCTTGTTATTACCTACAACTTTGCCATTTAACGTTTTTCCATAGGACTTGTAGTTTTGCCGGAAATCGAGATAAATCATTTTCTACCCTTAAAAACTCACCCCTTTCCACTTCCCGACCCCGGATCGCCCGTAAATTATTTTTCCTTTTATTTTTGTTATATTCTCTTCCTTTTCCAAAGGGTTTCATCCTACTATTATTTTTTTTTTTACTTTTTACCATTTTCAAAGGCTTCAGCCCTGGTCTATAGTGGTTCGCAAATTTTTTTAAATGACTATTTCACTCATGTTATTTTAAACGAATCAAATCACAGTATTTAAAGAAATACCGTTTTGTCGCTTTTTCGAGTGGATTTCTTACCAAATCCCGATGGTTTATTCACTTGACTAGGGATTTATTCAGTAGACGAATTAATTCTTCCCTTCATGACCGAATATTATCTTGGTTACGTTAATTTTTTTTTATCTACAATATTTTACCAGTTGTTATTGTCAACTCTAGTAAACTTCAATAATTATTTTTGAAGAAGTAGTCCATACTCAAAGTGGAGTTAAATGATATAGAAAAAAGAAAAGCACAAAGTCTATCTCCACAATTTTCTTATTTGAATAACTAGGCGACCCTAGAATGATTCATAATAAATTAAAAGAAGAAGGAAGAAGAAAAGGAAGGGAATATAACAAAAATGAAAGAAAAAATAATTTACGGGCGATCCGAGGTCGGCAAGTGGAAGGGGGTGAGTTTTTAAGGGTATAAAACGATTTATCCCGATTTCCGACAAAACGTTAAATGGCAAAGTTGTAGGTAATAAAAAAATCTACAACTTTTGTATTCACACTTTTTTCACATAACCTCAAAATTTATGTGAAAATTTCAAATAACCAAGTTTTTGGTTTTTTATTTTTATCTTTTACTAAAAAAAATTTTTCGCGGAATTTGGCGAAACTTACCTTTTTATGTCACAAACACACTGTAATTTTTTTGATTCAAAATATTTATTTTTTCACCTTATTTTGACTTAATATCGAAAAAGCACCCTAATTTTCAATCGAAAATTCTCACGTCAAAATATCTGCTTTTTTAAAAAAGTTGGTGTCGAAATATACTACTATAATAATTTTATTAACAACCAGATAATTTAATAAAGTTAATTCGAATTCGAGGTTTTTTTTCGTTTCTTTGCATTTTTTGAGAACATTTACCATAGTAATGTATATATTTTTTAAACTATTGGAAAGGAAAGATTTTAACGAACAAGAAGCCCACCGACTTTTTTAAAAAAGCAGATATTTTGACGTGAGAATTTTCGATTGAAAATTAGAAAAAAGTGAAAAAATAAATATTTTAAATCAAAAAAATTACAGTGTGTTTGGGACATAAAAAGGTAAGTTTTCACCAAATTGCGTGATAAAATTTTTTTTTGTAAAAAATAAAAATTAAAAACCAAAATCTTGGTTATTTGAATTTTTCATATAAATTTTGAGTTTATGTGAAAAAAGTGTAAATACAAAAGTTGTAGATTTTTTTATTACCTACAACTTTGCCATTTAACGTTTTTCCATAGGAATTGTAGTTTTGCTGGAAATCGAGATAAATCGTTTTCTACCCTTAAAAAGTCACCCCCTTCCACTTCCCGACCTCGGATCGCGCGTAATAGTAATTTACGTTACAAGACCGGAAAGTAGTGTTTTTCAGGTCGAGACAAGCATTTCCAGGGCGAGCCATAGGCGAGTCCTGGAAGCTTGGAGAGACCTGGAAAACATTAATTTTCGGTTGCGTGACGTACAATATTTTTTTTAAGACCGACACTTCGATATATTTTATAATCTACGCAAAACAAGTTTGACATAAAGAACAAAATTAAAAATCAACGAACTGTCACTCGACAATACATCGAAATGTAGTTGTCATAATAACAAAATCAAGGTATCTTGTATTATCAATGAGCGATTGGAAAAACAAAAAACAGGGTGACAGTGACATTAGAGACCGGAAAAGTGACATTAGAGTCCGGAAAAGATTTTTCCGGTTTCTAATGTCACTTTTCCGGTCTTGCGATCGGAAAAACGTTATTTTCTAGACGAAAAATTGTCCAGAAAGTGTAAATTTTCTGGTCGGTTTTAAAAAAATTATTTTTCCTTTAATTTTTGTTATATTCTCTTCCTTTTCCAATAGGTTTCATCCTACTATTATTTTTTTTCACTTTTTACCATTTTCAAAGCCCTGGTCTAACTGTTTAGTGTTGTTGTGTATTTATATATTATTATATTTCCTGTAATTTATTGCAAAGTTTTTTGAAAATTATTTATTTAAAAAAAAATGCACGCCATACTCACTAGGACAGACACCTTTGGTAAAAACCGTTTCGTCACAACGTCTTATTGATTACAAAATACCAAAATATTTAATTAACACAAATCAAAATTCCTCCCAAGTATCCGGTATTGTTTGGCCACCTACGCTGAAATTATTACTGTGGGAAAAAATTAAACTTATATTATTTATAAATGAATAAATTATACAATGATGTGATTTTTAACGTCACATATTTTTATGTAGTCGGCCAGACCGGGTGGGTGGACACAAACTAGCATTATACAGGGTGATGCAATTAAAAGATCATTTGTGTGTTTTACCTACAGGGTGAATCTTTTATTTTGATTTAACAATTTCCATGAATTTTACCCTTCATTCAAGGATGGAAACTAACGTAGACAGACTGCGGCTTACTTTAATAGGTTGGACGAACCAGCATTGCAACATGGACATCGAGTTTTAAAACTTCCTCCATACCATTGCCCCTTTAATCCCATTGAAATGGTTTGGTCGGAATGTAAGCGCTATTATGATGCAAAAAGAAGTTCTATGCATCCTGTATTAAATGACGTCGGATTGGGTTTGTGGAATGAAGTCATAGAAAATGTAATAGTGGAAAAATGGAAAAATTACGCAACGCACACTAATAAAATTATAAATGATGTGTGGGAACGGGAAAGATTTATCGATGCTTCAGATACTCTTCCCCTTATTATTAACTTGGACGAATCTGATGATGATGATCCTTGCGGAGATGATTTATTTTCATTATTAAAAAACTGTATTTTGTTGTGTTGTCATTTTTTATTACATTTTCTTCTTTATGATTTTATAAATAATTTAAAACAAAATTTATTGACTAACGCACTAGAGATGCACTGGACAAAAAAATATATTATGATTCAATTTAAAATTTTATAAATGAGTTTTATTTATTTTTCAGTAAATTTAAATTAATTATACTAATTTTTAAAACAACATGTTTTATCCCATAATACCTTTTACCCTAAATAAACTACTTATTTCGGACTTCATAAGCAGTATAAAAATAATAATTAAAAATTTGAAAAAACGTGCTTGTATTATAATATTACTTGTTTATATGCAGCCGTCTTTATGTAGATCAAGCCTAAGAAAAACCATAACCTTTACCACCGGCAAGACAAACTGACTGAATTAATTTACGATGTACCGCAAATATAGAGAATTTGACGTAACGGTCAGCGGTCATTGAACAGAATTTCTATTAGTTTGCCTTTGATAAATCCGCCTAGTTAAATGGAATTTGACTATAGATTGTAAATATTCTTCACTGTGCCAGGGCCCCCGCAAGTATTAGGGGCGCCTGCGTGCGGGAATCATTTTGACGCCGTTTAAGTAATATACTTTTAGGATATAGGTACCTAATTTATCACTAAAATTTAGTACCTATTTTGTACTTAATGTAATAACAGAAATTTTCAAACTAAAACTTTATTCTTCATTGAATTAGATAAAAAGACACAACAGGAACCTATTGTCTGATGCAAATTCTTTAATAATATTACTAAAATTAATATTATCAAGGATATCGTGCTCTATTGCTAAGATCGCTAAACCAGATAACCTTCCTTGCAGCATAGTCGACCTCAAATAATTTTTAATTTTGGGAAGGATCTCTCACCAGAAGCAACAGACACAGGTAAAGTGAGGAGGATTCTTAATGATATGTATATATTTGGTAGAGACAAAGTAAAATTATTTTCAAATATATACTGCAAAATGGCGAGATGATTTGAAGCTTCAGGTAATGAAAATAATATTAGAGCTTTGATCTTATTGAATAAGTCACTTGCTTTCACGTCAACCTCCTTCTTTTCCCGATCTGTTAGCTTTTCTTGTAGAGCATGACAATTTTTTAAAAGATCTTCGTCATTTGATTTAAAAATATCACTAAAAACATTGTCATAATCAGACAACGTATCAAACCTACTAGTTAAAGAACTTAGCGTTTAATCAATTATTTTTAAAGATAAATTTATTTTATACGCGGTTTTTGGATCTTGAGGCGTCTCATCCCTCTGTTCATAATCGAACAATTTTGGTTTATAGTTTCTTCTAACAGTATTTAACGCAGGAAAACTATGCTCTATCTCAAGTTCAGCAGCTAGTTTTCCAGCTTGAACAAATATTTCCTCGAAAACTTTATCATCTCTATAATTCCTAAAATGATCCAGTAGATTCTTTAAATAGTTTTGACACACTTTAATGTCAATCGCTACATTTTGCATAATTTTGTTTACAATATTAACCTTATTATATAGTGTGACCAGTAATCCAGTAGAGTCCGCATGATATGGTGTTTTTTTTTATTAATTCGAAATTTGACTTTGGCATCAAGTTCTGCTTCGATCAAGATGAAAATGAAGCAAAAAAATAGTAGTCACGTGATTCGCATTAACTGTCAAATTTGAATTTTTTCCACAAAATATTTCAAAAATAGGGTTATTTCTGAAAGTATCGAAAAAAGTTAATAAAAAAAGTTTTTTTAAATGCAGTTTCGAGCCCACATGCAAAATTTTAGCTGCATCAGTGGCGCAGCGAGGGGGGGGGGGTTCTAGGGGTTAAACCCCCCCTCCCCCCCCCCCAGACGCCCAGACTAAGATGGTTTTTTACGGTTTAGACGAGGGCTGAAGCCTTTGAAAATGGTAAAAAGTGAAAAAAAATAATAGTAGGATGAAACCTATTGGAAAAGAAAGAGAATATAACAAAAATGAAAGGAAAAACAATTTACGGGCGATCCGAGGTCGGGAAGTGGAAAGGAGTGAGTTTTTAAGGGTAGAAAACGATTTATCTCGATTTCCGGCAAAAATACAAGTTCCATGGAACAACGTTAAATGGCAAAGTAATAGGTAATAAAAAGATCTACAACTTTTGTATTTACACATTTTCACATAAACTCAAAATTTATGTGAAAAATTCAAATAACCAAGTTTTTGGTTTTTTATTTTTATCTTTTACAAGAAAAATTTTTTTACGAAATTTGGTGAAAACTTACCTTTTTATGTCCCAAACACACTGTAATTTTTTTGATTTAAAATAATTATTTTTTCACCTTTTTTTGACTTAATATCGAAAAAGCACCCTAATTTTCAATCGAAAATTCTCACGTCAAAATATCTGCTTTTTTAAAAAAGTCGGTGGGCTTTTGGTTTGTTGAAATCTCTACTTTCTGATGGTGTAAAAAAAATAGATTACTATGGTAAATGTGATGAAATCTCCTTTAAATCCTACCTTTAATTATATTTAGAACAACTATTTTCGCATATTTTTTGCGATCTTTATGTTTTATGGATTTGTAATTTTTTTGTTTATCAATGTAACATGGAATCTTACGTTTTTCGTGTAATTAAAGTATAAATTTTAATAAATGGCTCAAAATTGTACATAATAATTTTTAAAAAAATTCGGATTAAAGTTTTTTTCGCTTCTTTGCATTTTTTGAGAACATTTACCATAGTAATGTATATTTTTTTACACCATCAGAAAGCAGAGATTTCAACGAACAAAAAGCCCACCGACTTTTTTAAAAAAGCATATATTTTGACGTGAGAATTTTCGATTGAAAATCAGGGTGCTTTTTCGATAATAAGTCAAAATAAGGTGAAAAAATAAATAAAAAAATTACAGTGTGTTTGGGACATAAAAAGGTAAATTTTAAACAAATTTATTTTTCTTGTAAAAGATAAAAATAAAAAACCAAAAACAAATTAGGAGCTAGTAGACCAGGGTCGATAATTTTTGAAACCAAAAAAAATAATAGTAGGATGAAACCCATTGGAAAAGGAAGAGAATATAACAAAAATGAAAGGAAAAATAATTTACGGGCGATCCGAAGTCGGGAAGTGGAAGGGCGTGGGTTTTTAAGGGTAGAAAACGATTTATCTCGATTTCCGGCAAAACCACAAGTCCTACGGAAAAACTTTAAATGGCAAAGTTGTAGGTAATAAAAAGATCTACAACTTTTGTATTTACACTTTATTCACATAACTTCAAAATTTATGTGAAAAATTCAAATAACCAAGTTTTTGGTTTTTTATTTTTATCTTTTACAAAAAATTTTTTTTCACGAAATTTGGTGAAAACTTACCTTTTTATGTCCTAAACACACTGTAATTTTTTTTTATTTAAAATATTTGTTTTTTCACCTTATTTTGACTTAATATTTATATATAAATATTTTTTTAAAATCATTATATACAATTTTGAGCTATTTATTAAAATTTATACTTTAATAATATCAATGTAACATGGAATCTTACGTGTTTCGAGTAATTAAAGTATACATTTTAATAAATAGCTCAAAATTGTACATAATGATTTAAAAAAAAATGTCGGATTCGAGTTTTTTTCGTTTCTTTGCATTTTTTGAGAACATTTACCGAAGTAATGTATATTTTTTTTACACCATCAGAAAGTAGATATTTTAACGAACAAAAAGCCCACCGACATTTTTAAAAACGCAGATATTTTGACGTGAGAACTTTTGATTGAAAATTAGGGTGCTTTTTCGATATTAAGTCAAAATAATGTAAAAAAATAAATATTTTAAATCAAAAAAATTACAGTGTGTTTGGGACATAAAAAGTAAGTTTTCACCAAATTTCGTGAAAAAAAAAAATTTTTTGTAAAAGAAAAATAAAAAACCAAAAACTTGGTTATTTGAATTTTTCACATAAATTTTGAGGTTATGTGAAAAAAGTGTAAATACAAAAGTTGTAAATCTTTTTATTACCTACAACTTTGCCATTTAACGTTTTTCCATAGGACTTGTAGTTTTGCCGGAAATCAAGATAAATCGTTTTCTACCCTTAAAAATTCACCCCTTTCCACTTCCCGACCTCGGATCACCCGTACATTATTTTTCGTTTCATTTTTGTTATATTCTCTTTCTTTTCCAATGGGTTTCATCCTAGTATTATTTTTTTGGTTTCAAAAATTATCGACCCTGTTTTAATTTTAGTTTTTAAAATTTTGAAATCCTGTTCTTTTTTTTGAAAACCCCCCTAATACAAAACTCTGGCTGCGCCACTGAGCTGCATAAGATAATTTTGATTTTTTACCCATATTTTGTAAATTGCACCACATTTGCAAAATAAGACTCGACGCAACCTACATAAAATTTCTTAGTTTTGACAATGCTTTATTTCAGATACATTTTCTTTAAAGTAGCGCCATATTAAATGTGTGTTTTTCAACAAAATCAAAATTGGGCTATTAAAATTTGGTCGCCTGTGATGCAAAGTTTATTTGTATTTGATATAGAACTTGCTTTATGCCTAGTCTCTATGTTAAAAGTATCATTTTCTGCTATTTCTAATGAAACTTTAGCGATTTTATTGCATCAATCTTACTTTTTTATTTTATTTTTTATAATATTTTTTTAACAAAGTGATACGTTTTTAAACCTTTGATTAGGAGCCCCTTTAAAGTGGCGCTTGCGTACGGTGCACGCATTGCGCACATGGTTGCTGGGGCCCTAGCTGTGCCCCGCCTCTAACCAACTGTCTATTGTATGGGTCCTTATCCAACATTTAGGAGGGTTGACTTAAAAAAAAATATAAAGTATTTTTCTAGGCTCTCCAAGTAGTCACCCATTTACTAAATAAATAAATTAATTTCCACACACCCTTTAAGTAGTAAAAATACTCAAGGCATTGCAGACGAATGCAGAAAGACCTACATTGTAGATTATAAAGTTAACTTCGTTACCTTAGTCCGTTTCGTGTTTGTTTTCCAACAAGGAAATCAGTACACTTACACGGAGGCCCCCATTATTTCATTGTGACAAGCAGACCCCCTCGATTCCGGTATAAATCGCGGGGACCCGTTAATTACAGTAAATTACCGATGCATCCCGGCTACGATTTGCTTGTTTTGCAGCAGCGGTCCTGATCCGGTGTGCCATGCCGGCAGTGATTGTAAATTGTCGGGTTACTTAATTGTGGGAGAGTGCCTTCGACTTTTGCCACTCGATTATATTTCATGGCTTGTTAGTTCAGTAAAAAGTGAACGATAAATAAAGGTAAAATTTTTCTAACCATTTTAAAACTTTTTTTTAAATTATTCTTACTGTTGATGACGAGCCTCGGACATAATCAAAGAAGGGTGGTTAGTTGTCTGTACTGTACTGTTCTTAAATAAAATACGCTTCAAATTTTGTATAAAATTATGTATATTCTTACTGTACCTTCCGTAGATTACAAAATTTACATGCAATTACATCTAATAGCAATTGACATTACGTTTCAACTCAATTTGTAATATTTTTATTTTTACAAAAAAGCTTTCTATTCTTTATAAGAATTCACATACTCTATACAACTGACACACAAGAAATTTTTTTTATTTTTAGTAATTTTGTAATATCTTAAACAATTCTTTATTGGTCAAAAGCAAAATGACTTTCCCAGGTGTAGAATGTTGTACCAAACAATTTTTCATGAAGCCATTTTTCAATACCGGCCTTACTTTTTTCCTAAAAACGTTGGGCGCGTAAAGTGAATTTAAGCCTGTAAAGTGGATTTACGCGCCAACGTTTTTGAGAAAAAAGTAAGGCCGGTATTGAAAAATGGCTTCATGAAAAATTGTTTGGTACAACATTCTACACCCGGGAAAGTCATTTTGCTTTTGACCAGTAAAGAATTGTTTAAGATATTACAAAATTACTAAAAATTAAAAAAAAAATTTAAAAAAAAATTTTGGGAATATTTTCGATCATCATTTACTTTTCTGGATGGGGTATTTAAAGTAGAATTTATTTTCTAAATACCAATTTTTATTGTTTCTTTTCGTTTGACAAGCAAAACGTTCGGCAATTTTCATTGTGGAAAAGGGGTTACTTCCTCTTAATTTAAAAAAAAACGCTCGGACCCGTCGATTTTTATTTCGAGGGGGACATCTTTTGCGTATATTGTCAATCTTGTTACTTCACGCCCCTAGGATGGAGGGGGGTTAGATCTAAATCTTAAATGGATACCCCTATTTTATATAATTTGTTTTTATTTTGCATAAAATTCTGACCATTTTTTATAAAAGCATTATTGTCTATACTAAACAGTTTCCGAGATATTGACTCTTGAAAAATGAGATTTTTGAACTTTGACAGCGTCTAGCTTTCTAACTGTACGTCTTAGAGTAAAACGGCTTACATGTCCCTATCTTCGATTTTTATTATCTTTCCCATAGTGTCAACTTCCCGTTAAACCGGAAGTACTATATTTCTTACAACCGGTTTAACCGGAAGTTGACACTATTGGAAAGATAATAAAAATCGAAGATAGGGACATGTAAGCCGTTTTGCTCTAAGACGTACAGTTAGAAAGCTAGACGCTGTCAAAGTTCAAAAATGTCATTTTTCAAGAGTCAATATCTCGGAAACTGTTAAGTATAGACTAATAATGCTTTTATTAAAAAATGTTCAAAATTTTATGCAGAATCCAAAAAAAATATATAAAATAGGGGTATCTATTTAAGATTAAGATCTTACCCCCCCTCCCTCCTAGGGGCTTAAAGTAACAAGATTGACAATATACGCAAAAGATGTCCCCCTCGAAATAAAAAGCGATGTGTGCGAGCGTTTTTTTTTTAAATTAACGTGGAACCAGATATTTAGCCTGTTTCGTTTTAAATGGGGAACCCTGTATGTAAGACAACGAAAATCTAGACCGTGGTGTGGTGATAATATCAGGTTAATTTAGCCAATAGGAATAATAGTACTTAATGCTACCATAAAATGGTTTATAAATAGTAATTATCAAATTCTATTGGAGGTGCAATCTGGTTTTATATACTGTATTAGTTGGGATAATAACATTTGCTTGCTAAGGTTAATTAAGCATTTACTTGCCACTAAAAATCAGGACTGTAGTTCTCAATAATTTAAATAGCTTCTAGTGTGATATTGCTCTTGTCGCTTAACATTGCATATCTATTATGCAACATGGTTTACTGAGATGGTGAAATTCGTTCATAGATTAGAAAGTCCAATAGTAATGATGGGTTGTGCGAAATAAGAATCTTCTATTGCTTTACCTGATATACAAAGTTTAAAAAAAACTTAAATAAAAAGTAAAAATAAATAAAATTAATTGAAACAGGTATTGATACGATCAATGAAATTCAAATTCAGGCAGGATAGCTAGAAGACTCCAAACAACGATGTCACCTGCGCAACAAATACGTTAAAACTAATACTAAGTTACTAAGGGCGTGCGGCGATTGCCGATCGGTACAAACCCCCACCAAAGTCTAGTAGATTGTAGATTTTAACGGATAAAATTTGTTTTTGAGGACGCTGTTCTGCTTTCTTAATTGTAGAGAAAGCGCTTCACTGGAAATAAAATGCGTCGCATTAAGAAGATACAATTTATTTCAACAAAATTATAATTCAACAAGACTGTGCTGCTAATGGCACTGATTACTACCAATAAAAACACTGTTCTAGCAAATCTGGAATTGATACAACACTAAAGCGGGTTAAGCGGGTTTGATACACTAGTGGCAATTGATTTAATACAGCCCCGGATCTAAGGGGGGGCAAGCTCTGGAAGAAATTGAAGAATCCTCTCTAGCCGCAGAATCTAAGTACGAAGCTGGTCATTTGCTACATGCGGTAATGGATTTTAAATTTATCCTCAACTTGACAACTTGGGATAAATTTCTTCGAGAGATTAATAGAGTGAACGTTGAAATACAAAAAGAGGATATTATCATTTCGCGTTCTGTGGCGCGAATGCAAGGCCTTGGTAAGATCTTGCAAGAAATGAGAGAAAACCCGGTAGAATATTGGATCAAAGAAGCTACACCTGTATCAGAAAAGTTGGAAATTGAGCCGGTTCTTAAAAACAAACGAATTTCCA
Organism: Polydrusus pterygomalis; assembly: GCA_963969555.1. Classification (NCBI taxonomy): domain Eukaryota; kingdom Metazoa; phylum Arthropoda; class Insecta; order Coleoptera; family Curculionidae; genus Polydrusus; species Polydrusus pterygomalis. The sequence continues at coordinate 39,320,959 of OZ018381.1, read as the reverse complement.
AAAAGAAAAAGCAACACGACGAAATCTGTGAAGACGAAACAAGAATGCTAGATCCGACTAGGCTATTTTCCAAAGATATAAAAGTAGTGTTTGACAAAATTTTAACAGAAATTGAAATAAGAGTAGAGAGTGCAAAGAGTCTACATGAAAAATTCGCCTTCCTCAGTGGCCACGCCTTTTTAAATATGTCGACAGAAGATCTGCAAAAAAATGAAGCCGATCTAGCTTTAAAATATTCAAAAGACTTGAATGCAGTTGGTTTTTGCCAGGAACTTGCCGTATTTAAAGAGCTAGTACATGAAATTAATGAAAAATCAAGTGCCTTCGACCTGTTACAACTTCTGTACAAGCATGACTTGCAAGAAGCGTTTCCCAATGTTAGTATAGCTTTAAGAATTTATTGCACATTACCAACAACCTCTGCAAGCTGGGAGCGAAGCTTCAGCAAACTGAAAATAAGTAAAACTTATCTACGTTCTACAATGAGTCAGGATCATCTATCTGGCCTCGGGATCCTAACCATTAAAAACAAAACTGCCTATGCGACGGACTTTGAGGAGCTAATAGATTCTTTCGCAGAAAAGAAAGCACGCCGTGTAAAGTTGTAGTCTTTCCTGGTTATATATTGTATTTCTGTTTTATGTCACAAATGAAAGTTATTAGTTATTGGATAATAAAAAGTTTAAATTTATTAAAGGATTATTATTTTAACAAATGGTCACAAAAATGCTACTCATTGGCAGTTTTAACAGTTTTTCTCAAACACTGAAGGGAGGGGGCGCCACTATCAAGGTTTTGCCCCGGTTCGAAAAAATCGTAGATCCGGGGCTGATTTAATATGGGTTAATAAAAAATAAGCTATCAATACAAACTATGTCTTAGCAAACCTTTTGTATTAGATCATTTTCCTCAGTTTATGTTCAATGACAAATACCCAAATCGCCCACCCATTAGCCAATAGACAGTGTTAAGGGTAGCAATTAACTGGAGAGCTTCCCGTACTGTCAAAGGTAGTGTTTAAAGTGGTCGTCCTGGTATATCTGCGGAGAAAAGAATAAACATATTAATATCACTACAGGAAGATCAGCATAGCACAAGCACACAACTTAGGCGTGACTACGATACTCACCAAACCACAGTAAAAGAGAAGTTTCATCCCTAAAAACCTGTTTTTTACAAGAGGATAATGATCCCCTTATAGACTAGAGCAATTTTCTAAAATAATGATTGAGCTAACAGAATAGTCCATAGAATTTGTTTTTAGATGAAGCTACTATGTTTTCTTTAAATGCATAGTCAGGTTACTAGAGAATGGGTACAAGAAAATCCGTACTGATTCATAAAAAAATTACACACAGTATTATGTATAGATTAATGTCTGGACGGACTTTGTTGAAAATAGGGCAATCGGACCGTTTTTCTTTGACGAGAGCCCCACTAGAAAAATAAATCTAAATTTCCTTTGACATGATCTAGTCCTCTTGTCACTCTATTATATAGGTAAAACGGCATCATATGGGATTTTTTTTTATTAATAGCTTTATTCGAAATTTGACTTTAGCATCAAGTTATGCTTCGATCGAGATGAAAATTAAGCACAAAAATAATTGTCACGTGATTCGTATTATCTTTTCTAGCTCACATGTCAAATTTCAGCTGCATAAGATAATTTTGATTTTTTACACATATTTTGATTTTGTAAATTGCACCACTTTTGCAAAATAAGACTCAACGCAACCTATATAAAACTTCTTAGTTTTGACAATGCTTTATTTCAGATACATTTTCTTTAAAGTTTTATTAAATGTGTGTTTTTCTACAAAATCAAAATTGGGCTACTAAAATTTGGTCGCATGTGATGCAAAGTTTATTTGTTTTGAAAAGGTAGTTTGTGTCTGAAAGTAAAAAAATAAAATAAAGGGGTTTTAAATTAAATCGTTGAAAATAGATAAACTTTACGTTAAGTTAAACTAAAATTTATTTTCCACTTAGTGAACACTTTACTGATGACACTGTGTTCTTTTTTGTCTTAATATTAAGGTGTAAAACTTTCCGACACAAACTACGTTTCCAAAAATACCTATTTTATGAAGTTACCTTATACAGGGTCAAAAACAAATAAACTTTGCCTCACATGCGACCAAATTTGAATAGCCCAATTTTGATTTTGTAGAAACACACATTTAATATGGCGCTACGTTAAGAAAATGTATCTTAAATAAAGCATTGTCAAAACTAAGAAGTTTTATGTAGGTTGCGACGAGTTTTATTTTGCAAAAGTGGTGCAATTTACAAAATATGGGTAAAAAATCATAATTATCTTATGCAGCTGAAATTTTGAATCTGCCCACATGCATTTCAAAATACTGTTTCTAATAACTTTATATATTTTCAGAAATTGAATTATTTTTTGGAAAAAAATTTAAATTTAACAGATAATGCGAATCACGTGAATACTATTTTTTTTGCCTAATTTTCATCTCGATCGTACCAGAACTTAATGCCAAAGTCAAATTTCGAATAAAGCTATTAATTATAAAAAAATCCCATATTATGATGCGGACTTTACTGGTCACACTGTATGTAGTTATTTACGTTTTTTTGTGTTATGTAGTATTTTTACATTGTGTATTATTTTTTATCTTAAATTTGCTTTTTGTATTTTACATATAATTATATGATTTTCATTTTGACCTGCTGCAATTGTAATTTAACAAAAGTAGTCAAATAAAATGTTCTTTCTTTCTTATTATTTGTGGACACACTGTATGTTGATACATGTAGCAGTTTTATAATCCACCCTGTATAATATCTTTTTTGTAAAAAAATGCATTTAAAAAAAATAGATTTGTCGGGTCCGAGTGAATCTTGATTAAGTGGGCGGTATTCGATACAAATGGCTGATCCGTTCCTTTAATACAACGCTCTATGTACAGTGTTGCCAACTCGTGGGAAATTTCCCGATTCGTCGGAAATTATAAGGTCCAAAGGGAAAAGGGAAATTTTTACTTAAAGTTCAATATTCGTGGGATATTCCATATAGCCTGCTAAACAGGAATTTGATTAATTAATACAATTAATGTTGAGATAATAACCACAATATCGTACTGGCTGGGCGATCTTCTGTTAACAACACAGACTTAATCGTGAGTATTGCGATTTCCATTGGTAGATGTAGAGCGCACTGAGTGTATTCGCACATCAGAACTTGCAATTTTGCAGATCTGCAAATATGGCGGACTTGTAGATGCAAAATAACTTTGACATTCCAAGAACTATTTTCAAATCCGCCAGTTTTACCGCAGTTCAAACTTTTTACTCTTCCAACCTTCTCTGGTTTATCGAGATCGACTGCCAAATATGTGAAATATTCCCAAATTCATGGCAATATTTAATTAATCAAACTTAAATCTCAACGTTCCCTTTTTTTTATATATAAAAACGGATACAAATTATAAATAACCACCATCCATCAAATCCACAAAATATAGGTTAGTTTTTAACAAATTTTATACGTTCTACAATCTGCAAGTTTGTAGAACCTTCCAACCTTCGGCAAATTTGCAGACGAAAAGTATGATAAACATTTTCTGGAATTCCAATTTTGTCATTTGCGTCTGCAAACTGCTACTTGCAGCTGCAGGCGTCCAATGCACCCTAAAGGATATTTTGCTATCGTTCTACCAATTACGTTGCCATTACTTTAGGAATTTGCATTTGGGGATTTACCCTATTACTAGAGGTGACATTTTCTTTTATAATTTACGCTAAATATAAATTATTTGGAAACCTTTGACCATTCGTGGGATTTTTCTTTAAAAAAGGGAAATTTTCATCCTTCTCATGGGAAATTTGATTTTTAAAGGTTGGTAACACTGTGTATGTATGCCACATGTATCTGCTGGGTCGGTGTTCAGCATCGATAAATTAATGGCATCTTCTCTAATCTAACTGAACTATAATTTTTTTTAACCGGACACCATTCAATCTGCTAACGGAAGCAACTATCAAGGCATCGGCCGCGGACCTCTCGATTCTCACGCTGCACGAGCCCCACGCCTACCACGATTTACTAATCTGGGCTCAGCGAGTCGGCTTTTTTCTTTTCGGTTTTTTGCCGCTGAAGATGCCGTGATTTCGATGCTGGGAACCGATTAGAGTAATTTTGGCTTAGGAAAGATATCGGATAGTGGCTAGCTAATAAATACGGACTGAAAATTATCATTTGGCGTTACATTCTAAGGTCCCGTTGGAAAAATACACCATTAGGAAGGTACACGTGTACGTGTACCCTACAAGAAAGTTACACAGAAAACACATTATGTTACTACCAATAATAGTAGTTTCATCAGTGACGTAACAAAAATAATCTTCAAACTTAAGAAAAGTAAAAAAACATCTAACACCATCACACAACCATAAAGCAATACCCACTAAAAAGAAAGAAGACACATTTAATTGGACAAAATAAGAATTTAAATAATTAGGTTTAGTAATACCGTGCGAGCAAAAATTATTTGCATGAAAGAGGGCCTTGCATCTAAGGACGTAATGCTTAGCCGTAGAGCTTAATACCTGTTAGGTGTCAGTAACTACCTGAATTAACAATCAATCAGTTATTCCGTCATCTTTGACAGTCGTTTCAAGAAATTTGATTCACCGCTAATTTTTCCAATTTATTGAACAATTCACAATGGGCTTTACGGAATAGCACAAAACATTCATGGTTGAAGCGTATTTTCAAAACGGGGTTAGAGTAAATGGTGAGTGGCAATACAATCCAGGTTTGTGCATGGACGATTTTTACGAATATTTTCCTATAACGTTGTTTTTATTGCTGGGGATTTTTATCATTGCCGGAAAAGAACCGTGGCTGTGTTTAGGGAAACAGGTTCTATACAACACAAAAAAGGAGCAGGAAGACCATCTTTAAGAACAGAAGAACTTGTAGCAAACGTTTGTGAAATAATGCAAAATACGCCAACAAATTGTATAAGACGCCTGTCCCAAGAAGTGGGAAAGTCTTATGGAACATGCAGGACTATTCTTAAGAAGCAGCTAAATTTATTTCCTTATAAAGTGCAAGGTGCAAGTATTCCAAGAAATATAAGCCGTAGATTTTGAAAGACGCAGGAATTACTCTCATGGTTTACACAAAATTTATTGGAAATAAATGATTTATTATACCTGACATTTTCTTCGGATAAAGCCTGGTTCCACCTTTCCGGTTATGTGAATTCTCAGAATACACGCATGTGGAGTAGTGAAAATCCCCATTTTTTTGTAGAGTCCACATTGCACCCTGAAAAAATTGGTGTCTGGTTAGCTATTTCCCGAAGAAGAATTGTTGGTCCTATTTTTTTCCATGACACAGTTACAGCACAGCGGTATAGAGACAATATTTTGAATCCATTTGTGGAGCAATAATTACTTGACGAGGAACTACGTTTTGGATATTTTCAACAAAACGGTGCAACCGCCCATACAGCCGCCGAAACTATTAACTACTTAAGCAATTTTTTCGACGACAGATTGATTAGTTTTCGATCAGACATTGAATTCCCACCTAGATTACCTTGTTTAACGGTTATGGATTACTTCGTTTTTCCTCATTTAAAGAACACTATTTTTAAAACACCAGTTGAAAATTTAGAACAATTAGAGGAAAGGAGTAAGTATCCAAGGATGTGATAACATTTCTCCAGAGATGCTGGTGAACACTTTCGAAGACATGAAGAGACGTGTGAATTTATGCTTGGAGCATGGCGGTGGCCTATTTCAGCAATTTATATAATTATTTTTCTCTTTCTTCCTGTATATTCTTAATTTTTAATTTTTAATTTTGTAAACAACAAAAATAAATTTGTATTTGTCTACTTATTTTATTACTCATTAGTTTGGCATGTCATAATATGAATTTGACAAAATTTTAACCTAGATTTGGTTAGATATATCGTCCCCGTATCACTGTGATCTAAACCAAGCCCTACGTTTTTTAATCCCAGCCCTCTTTGATGCAAATAAGTTTTGCTCGCACGGTAGTTATTAGTAACACGAGGAAACTTAAACAAATGTTTACCTACTGATGATAGAAACAACTCATGGTGTATTGCTTAGTACCTTTAATAGTGACTGTGAGTGAAATTTGATTTTAATTCAATATTTTGTGTTTTATGAATTTTTTGCCAGCAGAAAAAGAGTTTTGTAATTGCTGCTTTAAAATTTGTAACAGTTAAAAAGATAAGTAGAATATTGGTCAGAACAAATTTGATGCGGTCATGAATCCTGCGGTGTTTCCAGGAAAGTGAAAACCATGAAAAGATATTCGATTGAAAGTGTCTACTATTGCTGAAATTTTAAATATATTATCTAATACAAATATTTTGACAATTCTGCATGATATCTAACTAGGCATCAAGGAAAATCTAAATATAAAACCAATTAAATGCAATGGGTCCTATCCCTCACGCATTAGCAGTAAAGTGGCTATTAATACATGCCTATAGACATGTAACAGTAATTTCAAAAGGACGGAATTTTTGCAAAATGCATATATATGCATTTTTTGCATATTTTGCCAATTTTATTATAAAATGCATGTTTTTTATAAATTATTATTTTAAGAGCATATTTTTATGTTAATGTCCAGTTCGGTACTTATTTCAAGAATTTTCCAATCTGAAGATTATAATAATAATTATATTTACATTTTGGTTATATGCACAAGGTATTTATTGGGGGTTTCCGGGGTTTGCAGGTATATTGATAGAGGTTGCTTATTGTCACTTAATAATGCGTTATTATTACCTGATTAACAAACTGTATTTATATCGATTTGTAATACACGCTTCTGGTAAATAAACCTTTGGTAAATAAGTAAATTTCAAATGTAAAAAAAGTGTTTCTAAAAGCACCTCTAAGAGTGCAGTAGTTGTATAAGGAGATATTACCATGAGTTAGTTTATCTACAGAACCTGTAATTACCCGGTGGGAAACATGGATTACGGCCGCAATGTTCTACGCAGAGCATTTCGAAGTCATTGAAGAACTAATTGTGGATTTAGATGACGATTCGCAGTGTGTTGTGCAAAGCAAAGAGTTGTTAAAAAGTGCAACTGTAGCTGAAGATCTTGTTTTTATTAAGGTTAATTTCAGTTTTATACCGGACATAATATCCTCGTTGGAGAGTAGAAATTTAACTTTAAGAGACTCATTCAACATTCCCGGTAAAATAGGAGGTCAAGTAAGAAAGAAACTGAATGTAACTGTAAAAAAAATAAAGGATTTAGATACTTAACTGCAGTAAAAAGCATTTATGGGGGTAAACCATCCAACGAAGATGTATCTTGGCCTTATATTTTGCTACCTAAGTTGCTACTACAACTGTCCGATTACATCAGTAGATGTTGAAAGAAGCTTCTCTTTTGTATAAACATATTTTTACTAATAGAAGACAATCCTTTTTATTTGAAAATTTAAAAAAATATTTAGTTATAAATGCCTTTTAAACAGTTTTAGGTTAAAAAATTGTTAACATTTCTTTTGCATTTTTTTTTTAAATAAAAATATTTTTTCCACTGACGTTTTATAATAACCTCTTTTCGATTGTCATTATGGTTTTTTAATAACCTCCTTTTAAGCGCAGCGTGCTTAAAAAACTTTTAAGCACGTTACCAGGAGCAACGTGCTTAAAAGTAACGCAGGTAATTATTTACAATTGAAACGTAACCACAGACTAGGTATAATTTAATATTTTTTGACAAGTGTCAATTTTTGAAAGGGACAAATGAAACAGCTAATAATAAGTAATTATTTACAAATAATAGCTATATAAACACAGACTATAGTTTTACCTATTTATTATAAATATTAACAGTACAGTTACTTATATTATTAAAATTAATGCTGGAGTAACCTAAAACAGTACGTTGAGATATTTCTCTTTGTAAAATTAATGAGGAATTTGAACTTGAAATAGAAATAGAATCTGCAACAGCAATATCAATTAAACCCATGCCACTAGTAAAGCTGGTAGAACACTCGGATTCATTAGATTTAACACGTTTGTTGTTAGCGTCCAAAGATTTTTCACGAAGAATTTTTTCGGAAATTTTTCTTTTATTTTCTAAAGAATCGTCTATATACCCGTCAGCCACGGTATTTGACCGCCAACCTCCATGTCGCTTTAGCATCAATATATCCGCTCCAGAGTCAGCTAAAAAAGTTGCTGAAGATCTTCGAAAGCAGTGGCCTGTATATTCTTTAGCGTTTGGAAACTCCAAGAACTCAGCAATTTTCTTTGGTGTTGCTCCAATGGTATTAATACCCACTGGAAGTCTGGAACATTTGGAGTTTCTGTATGCGATAAAAAATCTTTCATGGGTTATGTGTGCTGGACGTAACTGCGCGTACTTTCGGAAAATATTCAAGAAGTTGATGCCGTCAATAGAGCCTTCGCTAATTACAAAGCTTCTTGCAACATTTGTTTTAGTGTTTGGAATGGATATTTTAATTAAAGACTCCGAAATTTCGATATTATTCATATTTAAATATGTGAGTTCTTCTCTGCGACATGCTCCAGAGATTCCCACAATAAGTATGACTTTGTCCAATAAATAGTTCTTATCGTCTGCTTCTTTGACAAACCTTTCTATTTGTTCCTTAGAAAAAACTTTCGACTTTTTGGGTTTATATGGGTAGATTTTCTTTTCAAAAATGCGATTAGATTTGTAAATGTCTTCATCTCAACATTTTTATTCAAATAAACCATCGTTCGAAGCATTGAGTAAGTACTCTACAAAGTTGATGGCTTATAGGCATTGGATAATAGTGAAAAATATGACAAAAAGACTTTTTCTGATAAGTTTTTTACCTTTTTTTCTTCACACCATTTTTTGAATTTTTCGTATGTGCCCTCATACAAACTTCTTGATTTTTGGGGAACAAGGTACACCATTGCCTCATTTGCGGCATTTTCAATGTCTGAGTCCTCTAAATCACTCATTTTTACTTTTTTTTTTCGCAGTTTTTGACAAAAAAATCTTTAGATTTTTTTTTGACAACTGTCGATTTTTTTGACATGAAAGGTGTAAATGAAACATAGGTAATAAAATGTTAATAAAATTAAGTTTTTTATTATAAAACCTCAGTAAAAAAAATATTGTATACAATTCGTTACGAAACAATGTATTTTAGTCACTTTGACGTGTTGTCCAACTCGGCTTTGCCTCGTTGGACAATTTTCACGTCGCGTGCCTAAAAGACACTCATTTCGCAACTTATTGTATAAATAGCTATTTTCTACTGACGTTTTATAATAACCTCTTTTCGATTGTCATTATGGTTTTTTAATAACCTCCTTTTAAGCGCAGCGTGCTTAAAAAACTTTTAAGCACGTTACCAGGAGCAACGTGCTTAAAAGTAACGCAGGTTATTATTTACAATTAAAACGCAACCACAGACTAGGTATAATTTAATATTTTTTGGCAAGTGTCAATGAAACATAGGTAATAAAATGTTAGTAAAATTAAGTTTTTTATTATAAAACCTCAGTAGGAAAAATATTGTATACAATTTGTTACGAAACAATGTCTTTTAGTCACTTTGACGTGTTGTCCAACTCGGCTTTGCCTCGTTGGACAATTTCACGTCGCGTGCCTAACAGACACTCATTTCGCAACTTATTGTATAAATAGCTATTTTAGAACTTAAGAAATTTGTTTCTTTACCTCATTCAACTATAATAAATTAAGAAATATTGCATACCAGTTTGGTATGTATTTGGTAAAAAAATGTAAATAACTGCATATTTTAAAAGCAAACAAGGCATGTCCAAGGGCGTCGCCAGAGAGGGGCAGGGGGGGGGGGGCAGCAGCCCCCCCTAGAGGTTCTAAAAATACGGCTTACTGGAATTAAAAATAAAATTACGCGCTATTTTTTTAATTACAACTTTTCTATCTTAATGTTTTCTTCAGTTCTTCTATGCTGCCCCTCCCTAGCTCACTGGCTGGCGACGCCCTTGGGCATATCTATGCGCATATTTTGACTGAATTTAAGAGCATATAATCAGCCCTTTAGTAATTACATATTATCCAGTTTTTTAAAGAACTATGGTAGAAACAGATACAAAAATAAGCTATTTCTTAACGCGTTGTTTTACAGCATGGGTTCAGGGTACGCCATACAAAGTTAAAGCCATGATATAAAAAAAAGTATGATATAAAAAAGGATAAATTATAGTGCTTGCTGCTTTATCTCGAAATAAACATACTGCAACAAAAACAAAAAGTCCACACACACTTATACCCAAAGGCCATCTTTAAATCGTAAGTTACCATCACACAGTAATGTTTTACTAGCTTCTTTAATCTTTTAACTTGAAGAGGTGGCTATGGATAATTGGACTTCCGCTACACCCGTGAGAAATACGGGCAGGTGCTGCTGTCGTATACCTGTCTCTCTTTAATTGTTCTTAGATGATCTGTAAAGTTATGCCTGAAGCTTATTGGTCTCGTGTTTTATGGCCTGGTACATGGTACACATATTATTATGATGTTGAGGTAATTATTAAACACCGCTCGAAATGAGGTTACTCGTTCGGTTTTCAAAATGTCATCTGCCAACATTTTATTGATTGATCAAGTTTATAACGAACAACCTTTATTGGGTTTAGCTTTAATATGTTACTGAAAATCTGTAAATAAAATGTCGGGTTGCAGATACCGTGCGAGCAAAAACTATTTGCATCAAAGCGGGCCCTGCATCTAAGGACGTAATGCTTAGCCGTAGAGCTTAATACCTGTTGGGTGTCAATAATTTTATTAACAATCAATCAGTTATTCCGTCATCTTTGACAGTCGTTACAAGTATATAACTTGATTCATTGCTAATTTTTCCAATTTCTTGAACAATTTACACAATGGGCTTTACGGAACAGCACAAAACATTCATGGTTAAAGCGTATTTTCGAAACGGGGTTAGAGTAAATGGTGAGTGGCAATACAATCCGGGTGTGTGCATGGACGATTTTCACGAACATTTTCCTAACGTTGCTTTTATTGCTGGGGATTTTTATCATTGCCTGAAAAGAACCGTGGCTGTGTTTAGGGAAACAGGTTCTATACAACACAAAAAAGGAACAGGAAGACCATCTGTAAGAACAGAAGAACGTGTTGCAAACGTTCGTGAAATAATGCAAAATACGCCAACAAATTGTATAAGACATAAAAGACGCCAGTCCTAAGAAGTGGGAAGATCTTGTGGAATATGCAGGACTATTCTTAAGAAGTAGCTAATTTTATTTCCTTATAAAGTGCAAGTATTCCAAGAAATACAAGCCGCAGATTTTGAAAGACGCAGGAATTACTCTAAAAAGTTTACCCAAAATTTATTGCAAAGAAATGATTTACTAGACCTGACATTATTTTTAAAACACCAGTTGCAAATTTAGAACAATTGCAAGAAAGGATTATCCAAGAATGTGGTAACATTTCTCCAGAGATGCTGGTCAACACTTTCGAAAATATGAAGAGACGTGTGAATTTATGCTTGGAGCATGACGGCGGCCAATTTCAGCAATTTATGTAATTATTTTTCTTTTTCTTTCTGCATATTCTTACTTTGTTAATTTTGTAAACAACAATAGCTATTTACCTAACAAGTGCGGAAAATGAATTTTTCCGCACGAGTCTGCCGTTCACCGAACGACGCGTAGCGGAGTTCGGTGAAGCAGCCGAGTGCAGGGAAAACATTTTCCGCACGTGTCAGGTACAATAGTTTTTCTACAGACGTGTGGAAATAAGTAACACATATTTCAAAGAAATTTAATAATTTTTAATTAACTATAACAATCACATACAATATGTAACAGTAACTAATTCTGGGAAAAAAAGTAATAACTACAAGTTATAATTGATTTTGACATAATCGTGACGAAACATTTTTCCGCACTAGTGTGGAAAAACCATTTTTCCGCACGGATTTTTGACATAATCGTGCCGAAAAAAATTTCCGCACTAGTGTGGAAAAACCAATTTTCCTCACGGATATCAGTGCGGAAAATTGATTTTTCCACACGTCTGTAGGAAAAAGTAATTTTGTATGTGTCTACTTATTTTATTAATCATTAGTTTGGCATATCATGTCATAATATGAATTTGACAAAATTTTAACCTAGATTTGGTTAGATTTATCGTCCCCATATCATTGTGATCTAAACCAAGCCCTGCGTTTTTTAATCCAAGACAGCTTTGAGGCAAATAATTTTTGCTCGCACCGTAGATTTTACAACGATTTACTAACCAAACAGCTTCGTATTTTTTGACAGAGATGGTTTTGTCGTATATAATATCGTAAGAGAGAAAATTTTGACGGTAAAGTTTTCGACTGGTATGAAAGTTTGTTGCTTGAATTACCAAAAAGCAACAAAATTAAATAAAACCAAGAGAAAATTTTGCCGACTATTTCACGAGAAAACAATAAAAACACACTGTTTTATTTATTACTAATATTAAACGTGTTATAAGTAATAGTTTGTCCATTATTTTCTATCAAAGCATGGTTTTGGATGCATGTGATTGACTTGCATTTGAGAAGTCGAAGGTCCACAAGCTTCATTTGTTGTTCTGAGATTTTCGATAAGCTTCAGATGATGACTGGGATCTAGCTGCAGATATGGTTTCGGGGAATTTGCGTTTGAGTGGCCTGTTAACTTAATCAACTCTTGTTCCCCAACACCTTGTTTAAATAGGGCAGACACAGCGGAAGATCGATGACAATGATTTGTTATTTTATGCTTATTCGTATCTATTCCAATTCTTTTCGCTAAAGTTTTGGTCCACTTAGATACTGTATTTATTCCTAGTGGATTATTTTTAAATCAACATTTCTTCTGCCAGTTTGGATGAACGGAGAGAAATAGTCTGTCTGTGGAAATATTTGGTCCTCTTTTTCCAATAATTTTAAAAATAATCTTACAGGGCATAAGGCTTTGTTCGATGAATTTCTTACCAACCATTTGCTGTTTGCCAATCCTTTTGACCCAAATTGAGCTGTCTTGGGAAATATTCTGTTATATTCAATTCGTCCGGTAAATTCTCCCATGGTATCAAACTCTTTTTGAAAATATTGAATTTTGCAATTTACGGCCTCATTGCCTCTCCAAGCTAGTTCAAATGAGCAGAGATGGAAAAACTTTTTTTGTGTTTCATCGGGGTTTTCTTCATTGTAGCTTTGCATTATTGTTAGTAAATCTTTGGTAGATAATGCTTTTGAACTTTTCCTTTTTTCCTGACAACTTTGAGGCTGCGTTCTCTTTGCGTCTCTTGCCATTCCCGCATTTTTAAAGGAAATATCCGTAAAATGATTAGTCTTTATTCTGTTAAAATACATTTCTTGAATCATTTTTGCTGTAGTGTTCCATATAGCCTTTACAGAAGATTCTTTATAGTCTTCGCCATTACCCTTCTTCATATTAAATGCGTAATCTTTGAGGGTTTTCTCCTTCTTCCATCACAGTACTGTAGTACATTTTTCCAGTTTATAATATCTTACCTTTAGAAACTTAGAGAACTGTGCCCAAATTGAGTTCTTGGATTTCCGTGTGTTAAGTGGAATATTTTCAGTTGTCGATTTTTTTATTTCCTGGATAGATTGGCACCCAAATCTTGCATTTTCGTTTAAATTCATTCATTTTGCCTTTTTCAAACCAGGATGACATTTGTCAGACTAACAATAGTTTTTATCTGACATCTATCAAAATTATGCGGCTCAAAACCCATCTTGTTGATTTTGTCCAGGTGTATATAATTAGGAGTTTTTTCATATATAATATCACAAGAGATAAAATTTTGTCGGCAAAATTTTCGAAAGGTATGAAAGTTTGTTGCTTGGCAATTTCGCGAATGACATTTTTGATAAAATCACGAGCCGTCAGGCGAGTGATTTTGTCGAAAATGTCATGAGCGAAATTGCTTAAAAGCAACAAACTTAAATAAATCCTTGAGAACAATTTTGCTTACACAATTTTTTCTCGAGTGGTATTCGACATGACTATTTAACTAGAAAAAAGACAAAATTTTGCCGCGGCAAAAATCACATGTGAATTTTGTCCAGGTAGGTGCAGGTAGTAATTTTGCCAGTAGAAGACCGGCCGTTGCTATGACATTTTGCCAGTGTAAAACACTCTAGTTAAATAGTCATATATAATATCACAAGAGATAAAATTTTGTCGGCAAAATTTTCGAAAGGTATGAAAGTTTGTTGCTTGGCAATTTCGCGAATGACATTTTTGACAAAATCACGAGCCGTCAGGCGAGTGATTTTGTCGAAAATGTCATGAGCGAAATTGCTTAAAAGCAACAAACTTAAATAAATCCTTGAGAACAATTTTGCTTACACAATTTTTTCTCGAGTGGTATTCGACATGACTATTTAACTAGAAAAAAGACAAAATTTTGCCGCGGCAAAAATCACATGTGAATTTTGTCCAGGTAGGTGCAGGTAGTAATTTTGCCAGTAGAAGACCGGCCGTTGCTATGACATTTTGCCAGTGTAAAACACTCTAGTTAAATAGTCACTAGAAGAAAGGCAGTTGCTATAATATTTTTCGAGTATAAAACACTCTAGAGAAATAGTTACAATAAAAGTCGCCTGTTAGGCTTAATTGCTTTTGTTTTGTTAGCAACGACAACCTTGTTTGTAACTCAACATAATTAATGTCACAATTAAAATTTACTGTTATTGTCTGACATCTTTCTACAACCCGACATTAGAAAATTAAATGACAAATTTAATGCTAGTTTAACATCTTTCAGACTGATAAGACCTGGAAGGTCGAAACTTCGCAAAGAATTGTCGATTTTGTTAAAAGGAAATCTTTAGCTTCTACAACTCGTGGAAATGATAAAGATCTGCGGTTGACAGTGTTACTAGGAAGATCAGGCTGAAAATGAATTCTTTGTCCACGAATGATTGTTAAATATACAGCTCCGACAGCTCGCCTCGACTTCGGATCGTATTCTTTAGTCAGGGATGTTTATCGCTCATGACAAGATATTGTGTCGACCCTTTAAAAGAATTAGAGTCTTTTAAATATTACGAAGTGGAAATGCATAATTTGTGTTTTTGCTATCGCGTTTAAGCGCCGTGTCCATCGTGAATCCATCGCCATCCTGGTTTCTATGGAGACCCCTATAGAAGCTCAGCCCGGTATAACCATGTCATTTGGTCACACTGCTAGGTATTGTGTCAGAATCTAGCTCTTAAGCTTCCTTGACTAACTGATGAGACCAGGAAGGTTGCAAATTCGAATCATTCACCAACACAAGTATCGTCAATCCTTTTGGAAGGAAATATTAGGTTTCTCTACCAAAAAGATCACCAGTCCCTTTAAAAGACAATAGGTACTGAAAACATAGTCTCTATCCTGTTGCCAGACGTCCCGATTTAGGCGTGACTGTCCCGATTTTAATCGATATGACTCGATTTGTCCCGGTTTCCGATTGCACGTCAAAAATACCGATTTTTCCGATCCACACGTCGAAAATCCCGATTTTTGAAAAGATTTGCCTGTTGAAAATCCCGAATTTTAAATAATTTTAAAAAGTGCCAATTTAACTTCAATCAACAAATTTATATTATATTTTATATTGAAAGAAAAAAATTACAATATGTTCTTTGAACTTTTTTTACACGGCATTTTTTTTTCGAATGTTTGGTCCTTAAAACAATTACATTTTTTTGGCTCAAATTCTTAACATTAAAACATGATCCCCTAAACGTGCCACAAATTTCCGTGTCCCTCAGTGGGGTATATAAGGGGAGGGGTATATTTAAAATGAAACGTAAAATTACATTATTCATCATTCATTCATTTGCAATAAGGCAAGAAACCTTTAAAATTAATACAAATAAAAAATACCTGCTAACCTTTAAAAAAATTACATTTAAAATAATAAAATAAAAATGTTTCTACGTTTTTTTGGGTTGGGCAATCGATCAAAATGTAGAATTGGTAGGTTTTAATAGTCCAAAAAGGGGCGTGGCACCTGGCGCTTTTTTTTAAGAAAGGTAATTGTCCCCAGTGCTGGATTTACCATTAGGCTGAGTAGGTTAGAGCCTAGGGCGGCAGATTTTAGGGGGCGGCAAATTTGGCCCAAAATTTTTTTTTTATCTTACAGAAATAAATGGTACAATCTTTATTCATGGTCGACGGGTAGTATTTTTGTAAATAAACTTTATTGTTGGCCGTGTCTGTTAATGGGGATAAAAAAAGGTACTTAGTTGGAACTTTACTGGCTTTGCAGAAAGAAATTTCATTTTCAATAAAATAAGTAGGTACTTAATCATAAATTTTTAAAATATTTACTAAAAATTATTGACCAAATTTGGGCGTGGTCTTAAAAATTTTTCGCCTACGGCGACAAATTTGTAAATCCGCCACTGATTGTCTCGCTTTTCCATTTGAAAAATCTGGCAACCCTGAATCGAAGAACTAATGAAAATTTGCAGCATGTTACGTCAGCTCGTTTCACGGAAGTTAAACTTTTCCCACAGAAATTTTCGAAGATATTTGTCGCACCTACAATTAAATTGTCGTTCACTAGAATACCTTAACTAAACAGCATTTTCAGCGCCTCAAGAACGTACATTAAAAAAAGAAGGCTAAGCTAAACCGGGCATTTTTTCATCCAAATGTAAAAAGGATGCAATTTACAGTTAAATTTAAAAGATCTTCAACATAATAACCCAAACTTCCAAATTTCCCAATGATTCAAACTTTTAAGTATCCAATTAACCGAAATTACTTCTCAGCATTATTAATAACCTGCAAACAGAACCCAAAATTCGGGTCGACGTTTGTTGCGCGCGGCGGAAGCTTTTGTTTTTAACTGAAATCTTCAGGAGCAAAACCATATTATGGTTTTTATTTTTGTTACTTTTATTTTGGATAACAAAATACAAGAGCCACAAGTTTTCTGTTACTCTTGAAGTACTGCAGGAGCCTTCTGGCTTCGTTATATTCTATAAAATTTTATTTACAACTTCCTTTTTATTGTTGACGCTCTCCGCTACATAACTTTTCGCCGGTATTCGCTAATAAAGTGGCCGACGTTTTTCTAAGGGAGTGTCCAGTATACTCCTTAAAGTTCTGAAAATTTAGAAATTTAGTAATTTTACTGGGAATTGAAGAAATGGAGTCTCTTCCGACATGCAGGCTGGTTTAAGCACTTTCCATTTGGCATCGCATGAAGAAGCGATAATTAAAATTCGTTATGTGGGATCTTATATCAATGTAATTTCGAATTATTTTAAAATAATAAACCTTCTCATCGTCTCTTTTAGTATCATTAAGTATAAATTTACGTGCCATTCCATTTTTGGAATTAGTAACAAATATGACTTCATGCCTTGATTCAACATTGTCCATTTTCTTTGCACAGAGTTCACTAGAACGGCACACTCCAGCAATTTCCATTATTATTACAACATTTTTATCATTAAATAAATATTATCAGGGGCTTCAAACAGGAATTTATTTACATCTTCCCTGTCAAACACATTAGATTTTTTGGGTTTATATTTGTCATTTTTTCTTTTTAAAAATGCTCGAAGTTTAGGATACTTGGAAATATATATGTTTTCCTCTATGAAATGGATGGACTTCTGCATGGAATATTCACACCATAAGCTTGATGGAGACTTTAATACAGCAGATTTTTCGTGAAAGTACGCCAAAAGCACGGTTTCTGAAACTGCAGTAGCAGTCTTTGACTGGCACCATTATTTAAGACGAACTTCTGCAACCTGCAACAATGCTTGTTGATAGAGGGGGGGATATTACTATGCTGAAAAGGCATGGGGGTTGAAAATCTGATGCAGTTGCCAAAGGGTACATTGAAGATTCTGTTCAAAGTAAAACCAAAATTGCTAAGAGAATTCTGCAACCTAGCTCTGCGGAAAATCTCGAACCTCCAGTTAATGGACCCTCTAATGGATTTTTAAAAGCAGTTTACCCTGGAAAAATTGTTATGAGCAGTACTGATATTGCAAGAAGTGGAGGATTCTTAAATGATGCAAATCTTCACAATTGTACTTTTACTATAAATATTACCAATAAATAAAAAATACTACTGTGAATACCAATAATCGTTGTGTATTGTGCAGTGGCGGATTTACAAATTAGCCGCTACGCTAGTAGGCTATTCAATTTTTGCCGTCCCTATACCAGTGACGGCTCGTGAGTTGTGAAACAGGTGAAGTGTTCGGGAAAGAAAAAGCCCGCTGCAGGCGAAATGCGGCGCAGGCGAAAATTTTTTTAGACCACGCCCAAATTTGGTCAATAATTTTTAGTAAATATTTTTAAAATTTATGATTACCTACTTATTTTATTGAAAACGAAATTTCTTTCTGCAAAGCCAGTAAAGTTCCAACTACCTTTTTGTATTCCCATTAACAGACACGGCCAACAATAAAGTTTATTTAAAAAATACTACCCGTCGACCATGAATAAAGATTGTACCATTTATTTCTGTAAGATAAAAAAAAAATTTGGGGCCGCCCCCTAAAATCTGCCGCCCTAGGCTCCAGCCTACTCAGCCTAATGGTAAATCCAGCACTGGTATTGTGTAAATGTTCCTTAATTGAAACTGATAAATTAAAATAAATTTACACTTTGTGGCTAAATGAGCAATGCTCAAAGCTAAAAGACAATAAATAAAACAAAAAAAAAATTTATAGAACTATAATGTATTTATAAGTCTAGGGAGTATAAGTACTTATACTCCTAGTCATATAAATGACATTTAATGTCGTTGAGAAACGTAACATAAATTATCACTTATATGACGTTTGAAGAAAAAGTTTATTGAATAAACATGCGAAGAGGTCAAAAATGTAGGAACAAAAAAAAATATTGCCAATTCATATGACGACTGGTAATATGTTTATTTTAGCGCCTGTAGGTTTTCGACTACCCAAATCACAATAATATTGGGTTTCGTTTATTATAAGCCTCCTTTCACCGTTATAGCCCATTGGGCTTACGCTTACCACCTCAGTAATCAGGAGCCAATGAAATCAAATGCATGTCACTAATAAAATGTACTGTCGCGCGCAAATGGGCACTTTCCTTGAAATCCATTACTTCCTTTCTTGAAGCAGTTTTTGACAGCTATTATGTTTCATAATGATGCAGAAAAAGAACGAAATAAGAACAGAAAAGATGCCCAATCCATGGCATAATTGCGCGCAGTCAGTGGTAAAAAAGAAGCCAATGTAACATTTTAAATTACTGAGCCTACTATACGTAAGAATAAGGCCAGATTGTATTAGTTCTACAATCTTTAAAATTTTTAGTCAAAGCCTCATTATCTAAGACAGATGTCTATCTAAGCACCTGAATTTTCATTTGGTACCACATAAAAGATTTGTTATTACGATTTATTTGCTTTTCAACTGACTTTTGCAACCTCTAATAGTTTTCTACTATTGTCATGGTTCGTAGCTTAAAAAGTTTTCCATACTTGAACATCTAAAAGTCTAAATGCCCTCTTTTGTGTAAAATCATAGAGAAATATATCTATATATAGTATTATGGGATACAGTAAAACAAAGTTGAACTTGTAAATTTCCACTATATTAACTCGAAAAATTACATGTTTCGCTAACACTGTAGCTTCGTCAGATGACAATTTCCACCTAGTATCGGCTGAATCAATTAAATATATCTATCTAATTTATAGTTCGTGGTAGAGCCATACAAAGTAATGTTAGCCGAAGTCGATCGATTTGATTATTTAAATCTATGGTTATATAATGGTTTCCCAAGAAAATTCCCAAAATATATAAGACATGTCATGATTGTCATGTGTACAAACTAACTTCTAAAAATAGAAATAACATCATCAGCTCTGAACAACATTAAGTAACTTGTGCATGTGCATCTAATTGGAGAGAAAAAGAGGTGTCAATCTCCGCTGAAATGAAGCGGTGATAGAATAAATCACGACGTGCTTGGTTGGTTGGTGACGAATGACCACGTATGTAAAAAACGATGATACCCATTGATAATGGGTCAGGCAGATTATGTTCGAAAAATATGAGGCATAACATATGATTTAAATAAATAATATAGTAACTCCTGAAACTAGAAATAAAGGTCATCTGCTCTGAATAAAAAATCACCAAGGAAATTGAAATGGATCGACATTGAGACAAATAGGAATAGTGAACTTTTATGTTTCAAGAAAAAATACTATATCCACTGGATCCACCAGAATATGCTCAAAATACAGTAATGTCCGGTTATAACGAACCTCATGGGACCGACGAAAACGGTTCTTTATAAGCGAACTTCGCAAGAAACGATGAATGCTGATACATATCAAAAATGTGGTTATTAATATACATTCATACATATGTACAATTATAATGTGAAGGTACATAAAAAAATGTTTTGTAATAAGTAGGTACATTAAAAACTGTTTTTTAAGAGTCAAATGAAAATTCTTTACATTAGTTTGTTTTATTTTTGTGAAATGAATATCATTAATATGTAATTCTACTTCGGCTAATCGATTAAGAACACTTTGCGGAGTATTTCGTGACTGAAGGAAATGACGAACGTTGTCAATATGCTGAAGTGTCTCTGATGTGGTCGGAACTTGTCTTAGTTCTGTTATCACAGATTCTTCATCTTCTGCCTCCTCATCATCATCAATACAAACTGAAGAAGACACAGAAGCGGCAATGGTACCATCATCCCAGTATTCGACACTTACAAGATTATCATCAATATGGACAAATTCATTGAACTCATTTTCAGAACAAGGAAGATTGTCTAGAATATTGTTATCATCTTCCTGTCCAACTTTTTTCAGCCATTCGGCTAATGGCAGGTCATCGTCTGAATCAAAATAATTTTCTACCTTCAGGAAACCAGCGTGTTGAAACCAATTAAAAATTGTTTGTTTTGATACCCTCTGCCATGCCATATGAATGAAGTTTATTCCATCCAAATGATTACTAACGAAACGAACCGACGGCAGCCGCCCCCATATGTGTCATCGAAAGAATTCGGTGAATCCCCTGGTTAAGCGGGCGGTAAAATATCGTTTTAGGTTCGTTATCAAAGAAAAATCGTACGATCATATCAAAATTTAAGGTTCATTTTAACCGAAAGTTCGTTATAAAAGGGTTCGTTATTGGCGAAAAAATTAAGACACGTCTAGTGATACTGAAGTTCGTACTTATTATAGATTATGTAGCAGGTAGTAACTCCTGAACGAAGAAATAAGTTCTTTCTACGCTAAATCCATCGAAAATAGTCTCAGACCTATCTGGATTAGCGCCCATCAATAAACCCATCACTTGGTTTTTAGCCGCAATTTCTTAAAGACCATTTCTGTCCTCTTTTCATTTTTTTTATAGAACAGGGGAAAGGCTTACAGTGCACCTTCCTGCTGGCGCATTTGGTAGGTACTACCCGTATTGCCTCCAAGATTACAAAAACAAAATATTACACGGATAGACCAAAATATACTACCATTGCTGCATAAGCAGTAATATTCGTTTCTGGCCTGGTACTCACCATTCACTGTCACCGTTCGCGTGCAGGGGCGCGGGGAGAGAGGGAACCACAGACGTAGCGCTGGCGTGGCGCTGTTTTGGGAAGCTAGTCGCAACGTGGTTCCCACGCTTCTGTGATGGTAAGGGGTACCAGGGGGCCGAGGGGGCGAAGGACGAGATGCTACCGCGTGCGATCGGCACCTGCCTGCGAAACACGTGCTGGCACTGTTAAAAAGGCGTGGCTTAATAGTACTGCAACAGGGGCGGACTTGATTAAGGTACTATGTCACATATATATTATATGTTAAGTTCGCCGGATTAGTATTTTTGTGGACTGTAGAAGAAGAGAAATGTATGAGTTGCAAAACATAAATTCCATTACATAAGGGTCATTTATATATCTATAATCTACATATCTTAGGCCCCCGTACATATTTTATGTACAATATCCTAACCTATCTTCAACTGTTTCGAGATTTCTTGCATTTCAGCGTTTCTTTTTACTGACATGAAATAAAAAAAAGATATAAATAGTTTTGATTAGTTTTGTTTAAAACTCCTGACCTATAACTCAAGAGAAAATGAGTAAAATAGAAAAGCAGTTTTACCAGCTTGCACATGTAAAGCAGATAAAAAAAGTAGCTGCCAATGCAATAAGTGATGATACCAAATTAGATAGTATGTTTGAGTTTGAGGAAAACTTACATACAACATACTTCTAGTTGAAAAACAGCCCCAATGTTCGATGTTAGCCATTTATCGATTATTGGAACATTACAGGAAAATAAAATGTATACCTTCTCATAAGCTCATGGAATACGATTTTAATAGGAGAACGTATTTTTTTATATAGGTCCCTTTATGGCAATTTAAATGGCGATAATTATTTAGCACTGCTCCAAAATAATGTTTTGCTAACTTTGACTACTTATATCCTGATCCAGCAAACCCACAACTTTCAGAGAATATTATATGGTTCCAGCAAGATTATGCTCCGCCCCATTACCAAATCAATGTCCGGCAGTACATCAACCGACTATTTCCAATGGATCGATTGAATGTCCAGCACGATCCCCTGATCTGACGCCATTCGACTTCTTCTTACAGGGTTATGTCAAAAATATTATATACAAAACTAAACCCCTTGACTTAGCTGACTTAAGAAGACGAATAACGCTTGCGATTTAGGGTTGCCACCTTTTTATGGTTGTTGACCTGAAGACTATGCTGTGGCGGCTCGTGGCGAAGGGGAATTGAGCCGCAGGCGAAAATTTTTTGGGTGCCATGCCCTTTTTTGGGTAAATATAACTTATAATTTGCTTTCTTAAGTGTTAAATTATTCTTGACCTGGAGAAATTGATGCAAGACCCGTAACCTGGAGTAGCAGGGCTCAAACATGGAGACTCCAGGCCAAACCTGGGGGGGTGGCAACCCTATTGCGATTAGATCGGTCACGTAATATTAGAAAAAATTTCTATTTAAGATTAGGATGATGCCAAGACATTTGCGGCATTTTCAACATCTCCTACATTATTATTTTTTTTATATTATCAAGAAATAACTATTACTTATTAATTCGAAAAAGGTTTTGTCTGTTTCCTTCCGCCAAACTCATCCCCAGACGCGTTTCGCCGTTTACGGCTCATCAGTGAGGCTCAGTTTGGCAGAAGGAAACAGGGCTCGAAGACAAATCACTTGTCAGGATCGATTATCGACGGGAATTATAGAACCCGGTGCGACATCTTGCGTCCCAGTACGGTACCTTAGAAAAGGTCAGTCGTAAAAGGATTATTCTGTAAAAACAGAAAATTTTGCAAGTGCGCTCACAAAACCGGTACAAGTGCCGGACCACAGATATTAATTCATATTACTTATTAGTTTTTGAGTGTGTTGTTAATTTTTGCAATAAATTTGAAAACACTTAATATTTCCGAAACAGTTGAAGATAAGTATAGGATATTGTACATAAAATATGTCTAAAATTTTATGAAGAATCCAAAAATTGAATAATATACAGAGTGTTGCACTTAAAATAACTGTTACATGACCACCCTGAATAAAAAGTTTTTATTGAAAATAGGCGCAATTAGAAATATCAATCGGCGTGTCCGAGCGTTTTTTCGAATACGCCCCCATGTATTTATTATGGAATTTATTCCATTTTGCTGATACACACTGTATGTATAACTTAATATGCATTATAAAAATGGGGTTGCTATTTAAAAAAATTATTGATATGGTTGCATATATACAATTTGGGACACACTGTATTAAAAAAATCATTTTAGTACGGTTCTGCCTAAAAGCCATATTCATTACAAACCACTATTAGACAAGATTGTATTATCATCTTTTTTCACTACGCGACGTGGTCATAAAAGCCGGGATAGGATATTTGACTCTCTCACACTCAATATTTATTTTAAAACAGATTTAAGAAGGTATAAAAAGTAAATGGTAGACTGGGTAAACTGAATATGTAAACAATGAGAAACCATAAAAAAATTTTATAGGAATTTTAAGAAGATGAGAAATTATGTTTTTGGTTTCCACAAAAGCCGCAAATAATACCATAAGTTCTGACGATTTTTTATAAATTTACTAACATCGTTTTATGCTTTGTTTTATAATTATTCTTAATATACAAACTTTAAATTTAAAACGGTTCTAAGCCGGTCAGGCAATAGATATTATAAAATATTTTATGAAACTTTCAACAAGTATTTACTTCTTCTCCTTCTTTTTGAAATATGGAAATACAGTTTCATCAAGCTACCTCCACGCACATTAACGTTATATTATATTATATTATATTATTTGTCGGATTTTTTTTTGAAACTATAAATAATAATAATATTTAAGTTTGCATTTAAAGGATTAAAACGGGGGTATACACTTTTTTATTGAAAAAATAGTTTTTAAATCCAGATATAGTTCCTAATTTCACCGCTAGGGTGCGTAGTCGCTATGCTATTATACAAAGTCCTTAATTTCTACTATTACATGTCATATAATGCAGTTTTTGTATGCTCTGTTATATCCTCTATAAATTTTGTAATAACAATTTTTTTGTAGTTACCATAGTTAAGGCGTGAAGAAGGGCAACGGCTAAAAGTACTTAAAAGGCTGTAACTTCGGTCTGCGTTTACCAAATTTAACAAACAATGGCATATTTTTAAGAACGTTTTATCCCAATATACAGGGTGGTCCTTAAGTACATCAAGAAAATCTAGGATATGATTCCTGGCATCAATTTAAGTTGAAAAGTTCATATGGACTTATGCCCTAAAATGCTTACCCTCTAAGATACAGTGTGTTAAAATATTTTCAAAAAATAATTGTTTTTTTAAAATTTCGAAACTCCTTGAAGATACGGTATTGAAAATTGATGTCGATTGATTTCGTATTAAACTGCACTTTTGGTTAAAAAAGGGTTTGCCTACTTCCACCAGTGGCGTGCATGAAGATACCATCAATATTTTTTTTGTGAAAATATGTGATACGCCACTGTTTTTTTAAACTCTGATGCATTTTTATGCATTACTGATATAAGCGGAACAAAAGTTGTTTCTACTATGTTTTTGAAAAAAATGGTAGTTTTAAAGGAAAATGGAAAATATTTTAACACCCTGTATCTTAAAGGGTAGGCATTTTAGGGCATAAGTCCATATGAACTTTTCAACTTAAATTGATGCCAGGAATCATATCCTAGATTTCCTTGATGTACTACTTAAGGACCACCCTGTATATAAATATTATTAACATTGCGTGAAAACAAAAATTCTAGCTTGAATTTCTTAATAAATTTAAATGCAACCATCTAACCATTTTAACTCTATTCTATAGTTAACTAGTTAGTAAAGAGAACTGAAAAACGGCAAGTCGTTTCCTCTTCTCTCTAATAAGAAATTCTATTTCGGTTTTGCAATTTTTCTTTTCTTAAATCGTTTATTTATTTATTAATTTTAGGCCTTTAAAAAAATTATGCATTATACAGGGTGTCCCGAAATTAGCTGACAATATTTTAAGGAGATAAAGTACATCCAAAAATAAGACTAATACCCTATATTAATATACCTTCAAAAACGCTTCGTTATGGGGCTAGAGCCCCCCGAATTGGAACCATGATAAGCAGTTTTTTCACAATATCTCAAAAACCGATTAGGGTATTGAAACAAATTTTGATACATGTTTTACCCATGACAAGACGCAATAAACGATTTAATTAGCTTAACTTTATTTCTCCCAGTGGCGTCCCACTGGGTAGGTAGTTGGGAAAATATTGCCCTAAGTTTTTTATTTTTAGGATTTTTTAACTTCAGATGGAATTTTTAGAAGCCTTGAAGTCTTTTGTTGAATAAAGGTACTCTTGTTTCATCGCGATAGGATTCACCATTTTCCAGTAAAATTGATTTTAAAATTTTCGGTTTTTTGAAATCCGGTGAAAAGGCTAATGTTTTTTTTGCATACCTCAGCAAACACTTAATATTAAAACATGAAATTTATTAGAACTTCTACTAGCGACAAGGCATGTGTATTAAAGGATGTTACTTTAAAATATTTTTCCAGTGACGTCGCACGGGGTGGAGCCTTCAGTAAATATTACTATTATTTTTTTTTATTTCATAGTTTTAATGTATTTTTTTTAATTTTAAATTTTTTGTTAATAAAACCTTCCATTATTGTAATTTGACAGAATGTAACGTTTTTAAATTAAACATATTTTTAGATTCCTTTGTTTTTTAAATATTTATTTTCATGGACATTTTAAGACAGTTTTAAAATAAAACAAAAAAGAATAACAAATTGCAAATCAAATTTGATTATAACCCACACAGGAAACTAATTCTTAAGCAAGTATCAGTCACGTGTCCCCAAAAATAATAATCAAGGGGATTTAAATCAAGTGATCTTGGTGGCCAGGCTATAGCTACCAATCCACCTGGTAATTTTCTTCATGCTAATTCCTCACTTGACGTCCGTAGTGAGCTGGTGCCCCATCATGTTGAAAGAAGTGCCCTAAACTTAAATCCAGTGGCACATTATCTAATAAATCCCCAAGTTGATTTATTATTATTTGTCGCTAGTAGAACTTCTAATAAATTTCATGTTTTAATATTAAGTTTTTGCTGAGATATGCAAAAAAAAACCTTAGCCTTTTCACCGGATTTCAAAAAACAGAAAATTTTAAAATCGATTTTACTGGAAAATGGTGAATCCTACCGCAATAAAACAAGAGTACCTTTTTTCAACAAATGACTTCAAGGCTTCTAAAAATGTCACCTAAAGTTAAAAAATCCTACAAATAAAAAACTTAGGGCAATATTCTCCCAACTACCTACCCAGTGGGACGCCACTGGAAGAAATACAGTTAAGCTAATTAATCCATTTATTGCGTCTAGCTATGGGTAAAACATGTGTCAAATTTTGTTTTGATACCCTAATCGGTTTCTGAGATATTGTAAAAAAACTGCTTGTCATAGCTCCAATTCGGAGGGCTCTAGCCCCATAACGAAGCGTTTTTGAACGTATATTATTAGAAGATTTTAGTCTTATTTTTGAATGTACTTTATCCCCTTAAAATATTGTCAGCTAATTTCGGGACACCCTGTATAAGTATAATTTATTATAGCATAGCGACTATTATGTCTAGTGATTTTTTTGCACATATTTCATAATGAATTGGTTGTATGGTTTTGGTTTGGAGATACAATTGCTTGCCACCCATCGTGGATCACGCTGTATACCTAATACGAGTAATAAAATATGGTATACACAAAGTATGTATAAAAAGACGTTATAGTTTGTTGTTATGGTATAGATAATGAAAATACGGAAATGACAGTACAGTTTTAAATTTTACTTCAATTTTCAGAAAAAAACTACGAATTAAAATTTTTGAAGTGAAAACTTCTTTAGGCGCGTTTAGCACTTTTTGTGGGCGCTGAATTAAACTGAGGCGTCACGCGTCACACTCGGCTGTGTAACGCTCGAATTCAACTGCTATATTCAATCCGAACTGACCCTGACCCGAATGAACGTTATATGCAAGAGCATGCCGAAAACAGTGTGCGTTGTATAGACACTGGTCTGCGTCTCAGGTATGTTCTGGCATTTTTTAAATTATATATTTACGTAGGGTGAAGTAAGATTTACCGTAATTGCTTATTCCGTGGACCTAATTTATTATGATTTCTGACTTCTGTTGAAGATGTAAAAATTCAAGGGTTGTTCAATTTTAGGAAATATCTTTTTTCGTATGCAGTAAAATTATCCCGTATTCCAAGTTTATGTTATTTTTAAAGTCGCCACAGTGGTTCTTTTCCCGTGCGTCATCACTTTTCATCAAAATCGTATGAATCAAATCAAAATTACGAGACGAAAAAAGTCAAAACTAAGTTAAGTTCATTAAATGGACGTGCCTGCCTACCGTTTGACGTACCTACATAATATCACGAAAAATTATTATTTATTTTAAGTTTTGCCCGGCATTCTCTATTATCTAAAAGAAATTGACAAACAAATGTTTATACATTTAATACTATTTTTAAAGCTTAAAATCTACAAAAGTTTGGTGTTTTATTGACTATTAAAATCCCAAAAGTCAAATTTTTAACATCCTTTCATTTAAGGGAATTTAGCCACTGCCGTAAACGTTTCAAAGAACTTTCACGGTTAGAATATTTAAAATAAATAAATTAGTTATTATAAAAATCCATAAATACTTACCGCCAAAACAGATGGTGGGTATAATTACCTCTAAAAAGAACTATTTTTAGAAACAGGAACAGTTCTAAGGCACACAGATTTACAAAATACGAATTAGATTGGCAGATCAAAATAAGGTTGACAATGACGTTCTAAAATACAACGGTTGTCAACTAAACAAATAAAGAAAGTAATTAACTGACGTTTATAGTTTTATCCTTGTCTAGCACGTTATATTATTGCGGAATTTTGGAGACGTTCTTTTATGCTTTTATTCAAACTTGTTACTGTAATAAACAAGGATGCGGAGTTATTAACCACGTCGAGTCCTGATCGTTGATTGATGACGCACGGGCAAAGATCCACTGTGGCAACTTTATGATTGCTTACGAACCTAACCTAAAAGAAACAAAATTGAAAAATTGTATTTGATATTGTTAATTTCACCTTGTTGAAGTTTTCACTTCTGTCGTGTGGTCTTAAGCACACACAATTTTTTTTTCTAAATATCGATATTTTATCCTAAACTTGAGACACACTGTATCAGGCATTTGGTTTGCTTTCTATACAGGAAATGGGGAACAAATTTCTCACCGTCTATTAAACTAATTACAAATTCTATGCTACTTCAAAAAAAAACACACACAACCAAAACACAATACCAGCATTCTTACACATCTTTATTAAGTAAACATTAAAGGTCCTTGGAAAGGCCGTACATTTTGTCACATCCATCAAAAGCATTGTCTATAACTGTTATAATGCCTTACAGGAACTTACAAGAAATTATACGGGGGATTCATTTGTAAACAATACTTTTACCACGGTGAATATCAATTATTAATGGAATAACTAAGAAATGTATTGCCCATTGTTTTTTCGTTGTGGGATACTTAAAATTCTGATCGGCGAAAGGTGGATGGAATCTCGATCGACGTAGAATGAATTTTTCATTCACCACTTCGTCAAATGCATTGTTTTTTGTTGTTAAGGATTTAATGATGACCAGGAACTGACTAAAAGAATTTATAAAAATAATAAGAAAATTTCATAATTTCATATCATAATATGATTCACAAATTATAATTAAAAAAAGAATATTTACTAATAGTAGCAAACACTAGTAACAAGTTCGTTTTTTATAAATATTATTTTATATAAATTCATGGAAATTACCAAAGATCCGGCACCTACAGTGTGAACAATAAAGTCCGCATCATATGGAATTTTTTTTTTATTAATAGCTTTATTCGAAATTTGACTTTGGCATCAAGTTCTGCTTCGATCGAGATGACAATTAAGCAAAAAAATAGTAGTCACGTGATTCGCATTATCTGTCAAATATCAATTTTTTCCAAAAATAATTCAAAAGTGGGGTTATTTCTGAAAATATCGAAAAAAATTATTGGAAAAGGTTTAAATGCAGTTTCTAGCCCACGTGCAAACTTTCAGCTGCATAAGATAATGTTGATTTTTACGCATATTTTGTAAATTGCACCACTTTTGGAAAATAAGACTCAACGCAACCTACCTAAAACTTCTTAGTTTTGACAATGCTTTATTTTAGATACATTTTCTTTAAAGTAGCGCCATATTAAAGGTGCGTTTTTCTACAAAATCTAAATTGGGCTATTAAAATTTGGTCGCATGTGATGCAAAGTTTATTGGTTTTTGACCCTGTATAGGGTAAACTTCATAAAATAAGTATTTTTGAAAACCTAGCTTGTGTCTGAAAGTAATACACCTTAATATTAAGACAAAAAATAACACAGTGTCATTAGTAAAGTATTAAATTTTAGTTTAACTTAGCGTAAAGTTTATCTATTTTCAACGATTTAATTT
Source organism: Polydrusus pterygomalis (assembly GCA_963969555.1). Taxonomy (NCBI): domain Eukaryota; kingdom Metazoa; phylum Arthropoda; class Insecta; order Coleoptera; family Curculionidae; genus Polydrusus; species Polydrusus pterygomalis. Next base: position 39,290,842 of record OZ018381.1, on the reverse strand, counting down.
AATACCCCTTTATTAAAATTTTTTATTAAGCTATGCCATAAAAAAAGTAAAAATAGTCTTTTATTAGGTATTTAAGTGCAGTTTCCAAAAAATTAATTACAATGATGCACCAATGACACGTTTACAACGACAAAATATGGGTAAAAAATCAAAATTATCTTATGCAGCTGAAATTTTGCATGTAGACTAGAAACTGCATTTAAAAAAACTTTTTATTATAACATTTTTCCATATTTTCAGAAATAACCCCACTTTTGAATTATTTTTTGGAAAAAATTAAAATTTGACAGATAATGCGAATCACGTGACTACAATCTTTTTGCTTAATTTTCATCTTCATGGAAGCAGAACTTGATACAAAAGTCAAATTTCGAATTAAGCTATTAATAAAAAAAAATCCCATATGATGTTTACTGGTGCTGGTGACACTGTATATAGATAAAACAATAATAAATGAACCTATTGACAAAATCTTATTCCATTCTGAAGTAAATTAACATTCAAACTGCGCTCCTCTACTTTGTTTGCCAAACTTACACTGTTAACAGTATTAACATAATGTGGGAAATTCAAATTTTGTTTAAAACCTTATAAAAAGTCGGCAATATAGCAACGCAGCAATAAGAGATCCGCCCCCAAAGATGTGAGCGCCACGACATTGGTCTGAGGCCATGATGACGTGAAAACTCTAGTGCTTCGCAGTAAATAGTAAATAACGACCAAACGGCATATTACAGAACTAAAGTATAGCATGCATATTTCTTTGTATAGTTTGGTTTCTACCTATAGCAGCGTATGTAATGAATGCATTTGCAAATATTTACACGTGGCCACTGTGACCAGTTCTCCCCTATCTTCTTCTTAGATTGTGTTTAATCACCCACTAAGAAGAATTCTTTTTATACTTTATATTCGGCGAAGGCGCCAGTTTCCTACCGTTGCATTAAATCTCTGATCGGAACACCACGTAGAGAGCCAGCGCAGCGCCGCAAACAGCAAGCAGCGTGGCCAAAACATAAATATTTAAAGATAAATAATATTATTAAAAAACTGGTAAGTAAATTAAAAAAATAGTAATTATTGTTTTAGAAGTTTCAGTGGGTTATCAACAGTAAATTAAACCAAGAAGAAAACTGCTACTTTGCTACCTTTTGCAGTGTGGAACTCATCGCACAGAATATATGGCTACGGGTCTTTGTTTGATGAATTTCTTACCAACCATTTGCTGTTTGCCAATCCTTTTGGCCCACCTTGAGCGGCTTGGAAAATATGCTGTTATATTCAATTCGTCCGATAAATTCTCCCATGGTATCAAACTCCTTTCGAAAATATTGAATTTTGCAATTTACAGCCTCATTGTCTCTCCAAGCTAGTTCAAATGAGCAGAGATGGAAAAACTTTTTTTGTGCTTCATCGCGGTTTTCTTCATTGTAGCTTTGCATTATTGTTAGTAAATCTTTGGTATATAATGCTTTTGAACTCACTTTCCTCTTTTCCTGACAACTTTGGAGCTGCTTTCTCTTTGCGTCTCTTGCCATTTGCGCATTTTTAAAGGAAATATCCGTAAAATGGTCAATCTTTATTTCGTATTCTGTAAAACATTTCTTAAATCATTTTTGCTGTAGTGTTTCATATAGCCTTTACAGAAGGTTCTTTATAGTCTTCGCCATTACCATTCTTCATATTAAAGGCGTAATCTTCGAGGGTTTTCTCCAGTTCCATCACAGTAGTACATTTTTCCAGTTTATAATATCTTACCACTGAGAACTGTGCCCAAATCGAGTTCTTGGATTTCTGTGTGTTTAGTGGAATATTTTCAGCTATCGATTTTTTTATTTCTTGGATAGATTGGCACCCAAATCTTGCATTTTCGTGTAAATTGCTCATTTTGTCTTTTTCAAACCAGGATGACATTTGTCAGACTAACAATAGTTTTTACCTGATATCTATCAAAATTATGCTGCTGAAAAACCATCTTGTTGATTTTGTCCAGGTGTATATACTTTTAAGAGATTTTCCGCTAGAAAACAGGCCGTTGCTATGATATTTTGTCAGTATAAAACACTATATAATAGACAATAAAAACTAGTGTTGCCATTTAAAAAAATTACCGTTATCTTTATATCTCTAATTTGGGACCCACTGACTGTATCAGTATTTTTTACTGATAAAACCAAAACTTAAAATGTTAATACCAGTGTTCAAGCTTTTTTCAAAAAAATAACTGTACTGGATTTACTGAATTTATTCCAAGTTACAAACTCGCACCACAGAAAAACTCTGCAGCACTGCAGCAGTTCAACGGTATCTTAATTTTTACCAAAAAAAAATTACTTGATACCAAAAGGCCTTACTTTTAATCTAAAAATTAGGTCAATTGTGCAATGCGCAAGGTGCCGATCAAAATGCTATTGGCAAATTAAAAAGTTTAAAAAGTAATCAGGAAATGAAACTGCTAAATTCGTAACGTAACGGTGCGATCGGGTGTATTTTTGTTGGAAACTGGTGTTCACGGTGGTCTGTATTTATTATTAAAATTAACAGAGATTCACACTTTATCGGAGCCCGATGCCTGTAATTTTGTACGAAGACCGGACCGCACATTAAAACTGGTAAAACGGGGATAGCGCGCGAAGCTTTTAATATATATTTTTATAATAAACTTAATTTCCATGTTCATATACCGTACTGGCAAGTCCGAAGTTACAGAGCTACTTATAATGTAAAGAAACGAATACCGTGCGAGCAAAAATTATTTGCATCAAAGAGGGCCTTGCATCTAAGGACGTCAATGCTTAGCCGTAGAGCTTAATACCTGTTGGGTGTCAGTAACTACCTAAGTTAACAATCAATCAGTTATTCCGTCATCTTTGACAGTCGTTACAAGTAATTTGATTCATCGCTAATTTTTCCAATTTCTTGAACAACTCACACATTGGGCTTTACGAAACAGCCCAAAACATTCATGGTTGAAGCGTATTTTCGAAACGGGGCTGTGTTTAAGGAAACAGGTTCTATACAACACAAAAAAGGAGCAGTTTGTAGTTTTCCTGGTATTATTTTATAATTTTCTTATTTCGCAGCTGTAATTTAAACACAAAAATATTTAGAAATAACCATTATTACTTATGGTAAAAATCGTACATACAATAATTGACAGCTACGTATATAGCTGGTGTTCTATGCAGGTATAAGCAGCAAGGTGAGAAACCCGTTATACCCAATATTGTTGTAATTGAGTTATGTATGGGTGGAGTGTACGAATTTATATGTCGTCAACTGTACAACCCAAACGAAATTGAAAAAATATTTTTTGCATTATAATACAAAGTACTTTTAACAAAGCATAAATACATTCATTATTATACCTTTGGTATGGACAGTATAGAGATTAAAAATCTAAAACACATTTGAAATATGTATGTTAAAAAAATATACAAATTAAATACCACCAATGTGCCAACAGAATTTTCCCACATTTCCCCCTACCTCATCATTGCCCCTCACCCCATTTTTTTAACATCCCTCTGACAATGACTCTGATTGCTTCCCCTAATCACAAGGACAACAATAAGCCCTTGCTCAGTGACGTCATATATGCATTGTGACGTCACCTGACTTCCTTGTTCCGGTTCCTTATTGGACGATGAGTTTGTTGTGATGAGGGGTTAAAGTTAATAAATATATCGGTGGTAGCAAATTTTGATTTAGTTTAGTTAAAGTTATTATAAGTGTTAGATGTGGTTCAGTGTTATTTGACGTTTTATTGTTCTTGTATAAAGTTAAAAGTAAACTATGTATCAGGACTTTAAGTGAAAAAATTAGTGGTTGTTATTTTTGAGGAGCGCACTAAGTGTTAAACTTGTGTTGTGATAGTTACAATGAATTTTTTGTAGCTTCTATGTTTATATGTCTTAGGCTGATAGTGAAATCCGTCATTTCATGAAAAGCCTAGTCATATCATGCTGCACGCTAAAAGGTATATTGGCAACTGGTTTGTTCGTTGTTCCCCAGAGCATTTTTTTTAAATTTAATTTAAATTTTATTTTTATAAAATAATATTAGTTGAAAAAATTGAAAAAAATGCTCTGGGGAACAACAAACAAACCAATTGCAATATACCTATTAGCCACGCTTCATGATATGACTAGGCTTTTCATGAAATGACGGATTTCACTATCAGCCTACGACATATACAAGGTGACATTGAAATCTTAGAATGGCTATATTTTCTAAACTAATTTGTCATACTAAAAACCCATAAGTACCAAATTTTGTTCAAATCCTGCAATTATTAAGATAAATATTTACAACAAATAATAAAAAAAATTAAAATATTGATACTTTGTATTTTGGAAACCATCAAATTTCGGACTCAAGTAAATTCGGCTAGATCCTTATACAGTGTGTGTATAAAGTCTGGAGACGGCTTAATAACATCACAATTTACTGGCCGATTTAAACCAAATTTGGTACAGTTGTGTAAGAGTATCTAACGCACCGAATGACGATATTGGCGTTGTTGCCAGCTTTTTAGTTTGTCTGGAATTCGAACGTCGGCCGTCGTTATCCACGATAATAAGCGACGGTCCTTCCAAGTTTAGTAACAATTTTTCTTCAAGCCATTTCTCAAAGTTTTAGTTCATCGAATTATGATAATCGACAGATTTCAGGTCAGACATCAATATCAAACTTGTATTGTTCACAAATCCATTTACTGAACCAGCATGTAGAATAATATACCGTACACCCTCTGATGATTTTTTTAACTGTATGAACACTATCATCTTGCCAACTTCGCGTAAAAGCCCCTTTACTGTATATTATCCAGGTTTCATCCAGCAAAACAGGTTTTAAGAGAAATTGAGAAGTGCCGTTATTCCTAAATTTTCTTAAAAATTCTACTCGTTTTTGGGCTATATGGAATTGCTCTATTAAAAAACGCCTATTTGATACAGTACATTTACGCCAATTAAATATTAATTTTTTTAAACAGTCCAGTGGATATTTCAACACCCTCAACAATTTTAAGGTTTAGTTGTATTGAGCAATTGGTTACGTGTTCAACTGCTCTATACATGCCATAAATACGCTCTAGGCTGGTATGTTCATGAATATCGTGAAGTTGTCGACCACGGGATGACAAAATAGCTACATTAATGCGATTTTGAAAATCTACATGCTTTTCTATTCCCTTTGCCTTAATTCGGATTGTTGAACACGAAACTCCCAAAGCATTAGAAACATACTAAAACAGATAGGTATTTATAAAAATATAGTGTTATATATTTTTCATGCTCAATATTTATTTTTCACAATTCCTGCTTTGTTATATCTATCTACTTACCTTCTTAAACAACATTAAAGGGTAAAAGAGTATTTTTTTAAAACCGACCAGAAAATATACACTTTCTGGACAATTTTTCGTCCAGAAAATAACGTTTTGTCAATCAAGACCGGAAAATTGACGTTAGAGACTGGAAAAGATTTTTTTTTAAAACCGACCAGAAAATTTACACTTTCTGGACATTTTTTCGTCTAGAAAATAACGTTTTTCCGATCGCAAGACCGAAAAAGTGACATTAGAGTCCGGAAAAGATTGTTCCGGTCTCTAATGTCACTGTCACCCTGTTTTTTGTTTTTCTAATCGCTCTTTGATAATACAAGATACCTTGATTTCGTTATTATGACAACAACATTTCGATATATTGTCGAGTGACAGTTCGTTGATTTTTAATTTTGTTCTATATGTCAAACTTGTTTCGCGTAGATAATAAAATATATCGAAGTGTCGGTCTTAAAAAAAATATTGTACGTCATGCAACCGAAAATTAGTGTTGTGCAGGTCCCTCCAAGCTTCCAGGACTCGCCTACGGCTCGCCCTGGAAATGCTTGTCTCGACCTGAAAAACACTACTTTCCGGTCTTGTAACGTAAATTACTATTCCGGTCCCGGTTTTTTGTCTTTCCAATCGCTCTTTGATAATAGAAGCTACCTTAATTTCGTTACTATGACAACAACATTTCGATGTATTGTCGAGTGACAGTTCGTTGATTTTTAATTTGTTGTTTATGTCGAACTTTTTTTGCGAGTGCGCAAATTTAACAATATGAATTCGGATTTTGAATTATCCGACACGGAATATAAGATTTCAGAAGAAATTTTGGAAGCAGCAAGGAAAGCGACTTACGATATATTGCCAGTAAAATCAAAAGCCCGTTACGAGAAGTCATAAGACGCATTTAAAAATAATATAAAATAAAATAATTTAGTATATCGAAGTGTCGGTCTTAAAAAAAATATTGTACGTCACGCAACCGAAAATTAGTGTTGTGCAGGTCTCTTCAAGCTTCCAGGATGCTTGTCTCGATCTGACAAACACTACTTTCCGGTCTTGTAACGTAAATTACTATTCCGGCATCACTTTCTTTTTGAAACTCAAATAATATTAAAATAAATGCTTGTTCTTTTTCTTTCATTTCTATTTATTTATAGGATAATAAGCAAACAGAAATTAATTTAATTGAAAAATAAAACAAAAACCTTTTTCACACAAAATAAATTACAGACTTTTAATTGCCAGTTTCATTCAATAAAAAGAAGAAAAAACAAGAAAATTATAATTTGTAAAAAAAGGCAGATTAACACACGAAAGACAAGTCTCGAATTTAAATATTATAATCAGTGGAATTTAGAAGATAATAAAAACGTACAACATCGTAATACGGTAGCTTAATTGCGGGGAGACCAGAAAAAGTGATTACCAAACACCTGCCTGATTTTCTCACGGTTCTTCACAACGGTTACCGGGCTGCGTCTTCGTTCCTCATATAATCTTTCTTCCCAAGATAAACCGAGACGGTTTTGGGTTGCGTCACTTTCGGCGACGTAGGAAACATTAGGGGATGATGGGAATTTGTTCAAATATACATGCTAATAGAATGTATTATAGTCGAAAATAGACTATTAATCAATTATAATAAACAAGTCTGTACTCGGGAGCAGTGCCGTAACCATACGGGAGTCAGGGGGGCCGGTTGACCCCGCCCCCTGGCTTGGCGCCCCTTTGCTACTTAAATAAAATTAAAAAATCGGTCTTATTTGAATTTTAATAAACTTAACACAGACACAAACACTAGCGGTGAGGTTTGAAGATTTTCTTTAAATTGCAAATAGATTTATTTGCTTAGAGGCAGACGTTATCTCTCCGACACTAGATAAAATAAAATAATATCTTAGGGATCTGTCAGCCTTTTATGAATCTGACATAAATGGCAATTTAATAATCGATGAATATAAATCATTTTGCGCTTTGTTTCAACAATTAAAAAAAGAAAAGATTACCCTAAAAACAAATGAGATACTTCCGTATCTTATTTCAAATAAGCTTGAAAGTTCATTCCCAAATATATGCATTATTGCCAATGCGGAAAGGTCCTTTAATCGGTTAAAAAATATTAAAACTTATAATCGATCGACAATGACGGAACAACGATTAAATGACATAGCTATATTAAACATAGAAAATGCTGATGTCAAAAAATTAGATCTTTCTAATGTTTTAGATGATTTCAAACGCCTTAATAGAATAGAATAGCTTTATAGTTATATAAAATCATTTTTTAAATTATTGATTGAAGTTGTGTAAGGTCAGAATATTAAAATATTTTTAGTTTTGTGTTTATTTTTGATTGCTTAGTACTTGTTTTAATTATAAAATTTATTTTTTGTTTTATTAAAATTAAAATAGTTTTACTGTGTTAAATGAAACAAAATGTAATATAATATAATAATATATCACAAAAAGCATACAATGCATTTTTTTACCCGATGTTGAAATCTTATGTTTTTTAGCTGAAATTTAAAACACGTCTTAGTTTGGAAAAATATCTATTGTCACTCACCAATAATTTAATAAAAGGCTTTAATGGTGCTTAATATCATGCCCTATTTTTTTGTCAATGTTTAACTGAATCTGGATTTTAAAAAAATAGGACAAAACGTGTATTTAAAAATATAGGCGCCCCAAAAGAATTTTAAGTCATAATACTGTACTCGGGAGTAGGGCTGCCAGATTTAAAATATTAAAAAGCGGGAGGTACGGTCCTAGCCAGTGGCGGCTGGTGACTTATTAACTCGGAGGTGCACGAAAATCCTGCTGCAGGCGAACATTTTTTAGGACCACGCCCAAATTTGGTCAATAATTTTTAATAAATAGTTTAAAAACTTATTTTATTGAAAATGAAATAAAAAAGGCCAATTTATTTTTAATTAGTGGGTACATTGTTTAAAAGTAAAGGTTATGCTTCTGTTTTTATTTGCAGCAAACTTATCAATAACAATAAAGTCCCTAGATTTACACTTTGTGGTCTGTGTTAAATTAATTTCGGGTTTAGGTCTTCCCTCAATTTTAATTTCAATTTTTTGCTCAATACTTAATGAGCTAAAATTGTTTCTCAAATATTCCACATTCATAGTCGTTTTGGCATTAAAACTGTTTATTTTTATTAATATAATTCTTTACTACCCCAAAATAATAACAAAAATATAAAGGAAAACTTCAAATAATAAATTCATACATTCAATCAAACTATTCAAATAAATTAAAAAAATAAATAAATTAATCCTCAATAAACAAGAAAAATAGTCAAAATACCGGCTAAAAATTTCCGCGAAATTGAACGACTGGTTAAATTATCAAATTAATGCAGAATATAACATATTACACAAGCTATGCCGGTCTACCAACACCTCCCCTACTACACGGATCGGCCAAACATATAAAACAATCGCAATCCAATGACATCTTCTGTCTCAAAAACCATCCGAAAACAAGGCTCACATATTTTATATTGTTTTAGAGTAGAGTAGTAGAGTGTTTTTTTTTAAGCCCTTTCATATTTCATTAAATTTATAATGAATGCGGGAGGATGCGGGAGGTTAAAAAGAAAATCGGGAGTTTGATGACTTGGTTTAAAAGGCGGGAGGGTCCATAACAAATCGGGAGGCTCCCGCCTAAATAGGGAGGTCTGGCAGCCCTACTCGGGAGGCATACGACACTATGTCCAATTTTTACAAAAAATGAGTATATTAAATGGAAATGATATGCATTTTGGTAAAAGGAAAAGGAATAATAGACCAAATAAAAACTTATTGCCGCCTAAATGCCGATAGTCATACTGGCGTTTAACATTATGTGTAATCCCCACCTACTATTATATAGATCTAGTTAGAGGCATATAATACCAAGTGATTATATAGTGTTTTATGCCGCTAAATGTGTTGCTAAAGATATTACTAAAAATCCGAGGCATACAGATATTATTACCTTGGTGTCTTAGGCCTCTGAATAAAACTGCACATAGTGTTAAAAGTCTACCCTGTTTCTCAGCTACCTTAACTAATTGGACTTGGTGTTGTATGCCCCACAAAAGAGTTTAATTTTCTGAATAAAACTACATAGGTACATAATTTTTGTAAAAATTGAACATAGTGTCTTATGCCTCCGGAGCACAGAAGTGTTTCAATGTAACCCTAAGCGCAGTTTCAGACACACCGATATTATCGGTGTCGGTGTCGGAATGATCTAGAATCTAGACTAGAGAATAATTGTTTTTGACGAAGTAATTCATACACTCTTCGATCCGACCAAAAAAAAAGTCGGTGGTAATTGCCGATATTGTTGTACTCTCAGACTGATCTGTTGATATCGGGCAGTACACTGAGAAAAAAACCTTCTATTCCTTATAAGAATTTACGTACTCTTTATACAACTGTTTATTACTATATGTGAGCAGTGTTGCCGCTGGCTTCTTTTTTATTGGGGTAGACTACAGCCAGAGAGAGGGGTAGAACTGGGTCGGTTCGGGGTAGCTTAGTTAAAATTTGAAACTTAACAATTCGACATACTTTTTTGCGTAACGACAAATATTTTGTGAAACCGAATTCAACTAGACATATAAACAAATTGTTTAATATGAGCAACTAGATGGCGCTGGTGTCAAAAAAGAATTAATTTTGTTATAAATCTGGTTTCGTAGAGCATAATTATCTATGAAGTTGGTAGATGGCAGAGCGATAGTAAAAGTATGAATGAATGAGGCAACTCTCAGCAATGAATGATTAATATTTTTTGTTAACGATAAATCTTGCTCATTTTTTTTTTGCGTTTTATATTATTTGTAAGTATTTTTATTACTTAAACAAATTTTGTTGATTTGATACTGTAATCGGGGTAAATTTGCGTGAGGGGAGCGAGCGAGCGAGATTTCTCTAAAAAGGGGTAGATCTACCCCGTTCGGGGTAGCGTTGGCAACGCTGTATGTGAGAGCTGTAAGACAACGAAAATTGCTAGACCGTTGTGTAGTGATAATATCACGGTAATTTAGCCAATAGGAAATAGTAGTTAATATGCTACCATAGAATGGTTTATAGCCATTATTGCTCTGAATACTCACAGCAATTATCAAGTTCTATTGGGGGTGTAATCTGGTTTTATATACTGTATTAGTTCCGACTGGCAGTTGTAATGAAACTTGACATTAATCATAGTAATATTTGCTCGCTACGGTTAATAAAGCATATTATACTTACCACTAAAAATCTGTACTGTAGTTCTCAAAAATTCAAATAGCTTCTAGTGTGATATTGGTTTAATCGTTTAACATTGCATTTGATTATCTATTATGCAATATGGTTTACTGAGATGGTGAAATTCGTCCATAGATTATAAAGTATAATACTAATGATTATGGGTTGTGCGAAATAAGAATCTTCTATTACTTTATCTGATATGAAAAGTTTAAAAAAACTTAAATACAAAGTAAAAATAAATTAATTGAAACAGGTATTGGTACGATTTATAAAATTCAAATTCAGACAGGACGGCTAGAAGACTCCGAACAACGATGTGACCTGAGCAGCAAATACGATAAAACTAATAAACGGCGCGCGGCGATTGCCGATCGCTTCGAACCCCCCCACAAACGTCTTTTGGATTATAGGTTCTAACGGATACAATTCGATTTTGGGAACGCTGTTCTGCTTTACTGGGAGCAAAATGCGTCGCATTGAGAAGACAAAATTTATTTCTTAACAAAATTGCTGTATTAAAAGTAGTGCGGGGACATCGAAACGGAACGTCGATTCTGACCATCGATGTAAACATCGAAAGCTAACATCGATGGCTTAAAAACATCGATGTTTTCTAAATATCGAACATCGATATTTAATGTGCCAGAAATTTTTTGACTTCTAAAAAAAAACAGTGCAATTCAACACGAAACGCGGGAGAGACGTTTTGAATTAAAACCCGAATGATAACTTTCCGGAAAGGTTCTTGGGAATTTTGACTTCTAAAAAAAAAGATCGCCGGTTCCATACTTTTTACTTATTGAGTGAAAACAGAGCATAAAACGAATTTTCATCACTCGAATTACAACATTGTTGCATTGAACATCGAAAGGTAAACATCGGTGTCGACATCGATGTTTATGACCTCTAACATCGATGTAGAAAACATCGAACATCGGTAACAGAACATCGCCCAGCACTAATTAAAAGTAGTTCAATATTCAACAAGAGTGTGCTGCTAATGGAACTGATTAGTTACTACCAATAAAAACACTGTTCTAGCAAATCTGAAATAGATATAACACTAAAGCGGGTTTGATACAGTAGCAATTTATTTAATAAAAAAATAAGTTATCAATACAAACTACGTCTTAGCAAACCTGTTGTATTAGATCATTTTCCTCAGTGTAAGTTATCGTCTGTTCTAAAACTTATCCAGCATACCTAAGTCAAAATTTAAATTTAAATAATCTTCGACACCTTCTTAGAATGGTTTTTAGTATTGAAAATACTATTAGGATCGTGTTTACGCAAACTTTGCATTGCATGTCGATGTCGCTCTGCCGTCTGTCGCGGCCAACAGCGCAATATCATCGGTCTTGTAACATAATACTCTGATAATACTTGGTAGAAATATAAATATGAATCAGCGTAAAGTCGGCAAGTAAATAATGTTTAGTTTAGTTTGTGTTTTAAAGAACGCCATAGTAACTTTGTTAAAAAGTGTTTTATTGAGATAAGTTATAACTAAGGTAAGTTCACGTTATTTAAATCGGAATATTATATCGAAAAAAAAAAGCGGGAGGCAAAAAGTTGGAGCACAATAATTGCATATTACAGGGTCCGCCCAAATTTGGTTAACAAATGGGTTTCATATTAACTTTCCACATTAACTGTTAATATGGCTGTTTCAGTTTTTAAATTTTTAAAATTTTTTGATTCACTGACGTCATATTTTTCTATTTTATATTCACCCTGTCTATGCCACAGAAGATTTGAATACGTCAAAACGATTTACTCAAGATGCAAAACTTTTATGTAGAATAAAATTTTCTGAGAAATCAATAATAAAAAATTATCCCATTTGTTAAAACCAAATTTGGGCGGACCCTGTAAAATTAAAGAACATTTTTTAAACTTTTACTACATCCAAATTAGAATGTGGGCTTTAATTACATGACATAGGTCATTAAAATTTTAAAGCTGTGTCAGGTATTTTCAATACATAGGATGCTTGCGTAAGGTGCAAGATCTGTGAATTTTTCTTATTCCCCATTTTATTTGGTTGGTTTAGACCCTCTTTAATAACGTTTTCAAATACTCAGTATGGTTTAACCATTATCAATTTTTTTCATATCATGTTTCTTCTACTTTTAAAATTTTTTTAAGTCCATAAAAGCTCATTAAGGTTCTAATTTTCTCTTTTGCTAACACCATCACCATAAAATAAATTTCTGTCTCCTGATGATGAACGTTTCTACGTTCAAAACATGTAGAGACCTTTAAACTAGAGTTTTTTATTCTATTGAATTTTGTGGAGGAAGACTTTGTGTTTTTCTTTCCTTTTCATACTTTCAACTCCGCTTTGAGGATGGACTATTTCTTCATGGTAATAGATATATACTAACTGATACGTTATGTTAATTTTAACAAAAGTCCGACAATGTCATTCTTTTGATAAAGCTCTTTGTTGTCCCTATTGGACGCTATACCTATATTTAACCTGTCAACGTTCTTTTTAAGGACAATTAAAAAAATCCTTTCTATTCCACAATCTAAGCCCACCATAAAGAACCCATAAGATTTTATGTTAAAGTCCCAATAAAACTTTTTTTTGTTCTCCGACAGTTACATTAAAAAAAACCTAAAACCAGTTACCCCAAATATAAAAAAAAATTAATCCGTGGTCCTGAAAAAAAAAACCATAAAAAATAATTACGGCTATTTTTCTATGGGTATTCTATACGGTCTCGTATCAGACAAAGGAATAGAAAAACATTCTTATAATATATGGGCATCATTTTGTCCATTGTATAATTGCTTTTATGTGAGATTCGGTAACAAAATCTAATTTGGTACGTCCGTAGGGGAAGGTAGGTTAAATGGAACTTCTTAACAATATATAGGAAATAAAATAGGAAACAAGCTTATGCATTTTTTTGACGTTAATTGCTATTGGCTAGCGCTTTCGGCCTATTGATAGGCCATCATCAGGGCTAATATTCTAAAAGAAAAACACAAACAAGAGTAAAAACGAAAGTAAAAAAAAATAGTAGTAAAGTGAGTAATAGATGTGTTTTGGACTTCCATTGCCTTTTGTTTTTCATATCACAACGTTTCAACTGGTAAGTACCTCCAGTCGTCTTCAGGTGAATACTGCACTTACTAGTAGTAAAGTGATTCGCACTATCTATGTAAAATTTTATTTTTTTCCAAAAAATAATTCAAAAGTGGGGTTTGTTCTGAAAGTATCGAAGAAAGTTATTAGAAAAAGCTTTTTTAAATGCAGTTTCTAGTCCACATGCAAAATTTTAGCTGCATAAGATAATTTGGATTTTTTACCCATATTTTGTAAACTGCACCACTTTTGCAAAATAAGACTCAACGCTACCTACATAAAACTTCTTGCTTTTGGCAATGCTTTGTTTTAGATACATTTTTTTTAAAGTAGCGCCATATTAAATTTGTGTTTTTCTACCAAATCAAAATTGGGCTATTAAAATTTGGTCGCATGTGATGCAAAGTTTATTTCTTTTTAACCCTGTATAAGGTAACTTCATAAAATAAGTATTTTTGAAACCGTAGGTTGTGTCTGAAAGTAATACACCTTAATATTAAGACAAAAAAGAACACAGTGTCATCAGTAAAGTGTTCATTAAGTTTAAAATAAATTTTTGTGGGGGGTAAAAAATCAAAATTATCTTATGCAGCTGAAATTTTACATGTGGGCTAGAAACTGCATTTAAACAAGCTTTTTTTAATAACTTTTTTCTATATTTTCAGAAATAACCCCCTTTTGAATTATTTTTTGAAAAAATTAAAATTCGACAGGTAATGCGAATCACGTGACTACTATTTTTTTGCTTAATTTTCATCTCGCTCGAAGCAGAACTTGATGCTAAAGTCAAATTTCGAATAAAGCTATTAATAAAAAAAAATTGTGAGTGCTTAAGACCACACGACAGAAGTGAAAACTTCAACAAGGTTAATTCAGTGCCCACAAAAAAGTGCTAAACGCGCCTAAAGAAGTTTTCACTTTACCTTACTTCACCCTACGTAAATATATAATTTAAAAAATGCTAGAACATACCTGAGACGCAACAAGTCTCGCACACTGTTTCCACGTCGACTGATGCGGCAGCGGAGTCGAATTCAAGCGTAACACAACCGAACCTGACGCCTGACGGCTCAGTTTAATTCAGTGCCCACAAAAAGTGCTAAACGCGCATAAAGAAGTTTTCACTTCAAAAACCCCATATGATGCGGACTTTACTGGTCACGCTGTATAATATTCTGTGTAAGTTTACTTAAAAACTACCCAAGATTCCCCTATCAAAATCACCCCCCGGTTCAGTTAAGCACACAGGTGTCATAGTACGATGCAAGAAAAAAGTAAAACCCCACAACAGGTTAATAGCTTTTGTGATTATGTGGGAACCACTCTCGATCGGGAACGGTTTTACTTTTTATGCCTGGTAGTAAATTTAAATCTGGTATGGGAAAAAAATCACCCCCTATTTTAATGACAAGTCACTTTTACAGACGGGTCGTTGGAATTGAATAGCTTCACGGTTGAACGAAGGGAAAAGTGATCGTATAAGTTTATGTATGGGTATTCGATGGTTGTGAGTCTAATTAGGGTGCTGGGCTGTCTGTTTATTTACGTTTCATTAGTTATTTATGTAACAAGGGCACAAAGTAGAACTGTTTTCCACTTTAAGGTAAAGATAAAGCAATGGTTTTCAACCTAGCCATAGCTAGAAATCCATTGGTAGTAGCAAAAAATCTGCATTAAATAAGCGCCGAAAAAACAACGCTGTTGTAGGTACTTTTAGGTGTATTTAAACTTTTTGATTAATTGAGGTCATGTAGTTAAAAAAGTTTTGCTTTTTAATCCTAAAAATTGTCTGCCAGCTATGAACAAAAATTATTTTTATCATATGGTAGTCTGCCTAGCTACTACTAAATTACCTTATTAACTTTCGAAATGTCTTTATTCCAAACTAACTTTTACAGTTCATTACATGGAAAGTGACAACATAATATAGAAAATAATAACCATTAAAAAAAATAACAATAAAAAAAATGGAAGTTAATCCAATTTAATTCATTAATAAAATCAATTTAAAAAAAATAGTATAAACAATTTAATTTAGTAAATATATCTTTAATTGTTTTTAAAAGTTGCCAATTTTTTAATTTTTCTGATATTTTTTGGAAGATTGTTATATTTTATTATTCCGTCATATAAAAGCGATTTTTTTCCGAAATTACTTTTTACTGGTATAGTTTGATAATTTATACGTCTGGTGTTATGATCATGTAATATCTTATTCTTCTGAAAAGTTAGGTTCGATTTTTTTTCTTTTAAAATAATAGAGTGAATTAGAATACAAATTTTGAACGTGTAAATACCCTTTCGGTCTATAATAGATTAACAGTTGGTTCTAAATGTGGTAATTTGTTTGAACATTTCATAACTTTATTTTGCAATTTTTGTGATGGTTTTAAGTTTGATAAACAAGCAGATCCCCATGCAGAAGATAAGTATTGTAATTTTGAATATATTAATGACAAATATATATTTTAAGTATTTCAAAGGAATGAAATATCTAGCTCTGTACAAAATAGATACCAAAGGAGATATTGAGTTGGTAATATACTGGATATGGCATTTCCAATTTAAATTTTCGTCTGAAACTAATTCTAAAAATTTTGTCGTTTTTGAATATTGAATATTTTCATTATTAAATGTTAAGGGGTTAATGATGAAATTTATTTTATTTTTAGTTATAAACATAAAAGAAGATTTTGATATTTACCGTAAGTTTATTTGATTGAAGCCAAGAAAGAAGTATTTTAAAATCATTATTAATATCAAAATACATTTCTGCAAGAGTTTCAGCAAAATAAATAATTGTTGTATCATCTGCAAATAGCTTTATATTGCCCTTTAAGTTCAATTTGGAAACGGAATTAATCTAAATTAAGAATAATAACGGACCTAATATTGATCCTTGTGAAACTCCACATATTATTTATTTTTCTGAACTTTTTCTTTCCCCAATTTGAACAAATTGTTTACGATAGCTTAAATAACTTCGAAGTAGTTTGTGTGTATTTCCCCTTATCCCAACACTGTATAATTTTCTTAATAAAATATCATGGTTTATTGTGTCAATAGCCTTACACAGATCTAAGGATAGTAAACAGCATTTCTTACTGCTGTATACATTAGCTTGAATATTTGTTATGATATCTCCTACAGCTATTTCTGTATCCTTAGATCTGCGAAAACAATACTGGTTAGCAAAAAGTAAATTTTGACTTTCTAGAAAGTCGCATAATTTATTATTTATTATTTTTCTTAAAATATTTTTGAAAATATTGATAAAACAGATATTGGGCGATAATTGTTGCATTTATTCTGAGCTCCTTTTCTTAGGATTGGCCCACAGTGACGTATTCATCATTTTATATCATTTGTTATTAGATTTCTTTACCTTTCTTTTGCCAAATTAAATCTCTGTAGTGACAGTGACGTTTTGAGCCAGTTACCCTAAGTATAGGTACCTAGTTTTAAAGAATAAAAGAAAAAAATAGTATGGCCAGTTGATGGCCTTATTTTATATAAAATATAGTACTTTTTAATGTATATATGTAATTTGCCCCAGACTATCACCAGTGATTTTTATTTTGAGAAAATAAAGTAAGGAAATCATAATAAAAAATAAAATGGCATAGAAGTTTTTACCTAAGGACATATTAGTTGGGATAAGGCTTAATAAAACAGTAAACTTAACGACAGTGTTTTTTATAGAAAACATTTATTTTTACAACCACATGAAATCAAATAAGATTAGGTTTTATTTATTATAAACTATGTTAATAACAACGGAGGATCAAGTTTATGGTTAAGGGGAAAATAAACACAAATAAACTTTTAATATAACGACACATCTACACAACACTTTTATCACGTAACAGGAAGTTAGGTTTGCAGTCATGCATCTCGCACTTGCACTGAAAGTACACCATTCCATCAGACATCAATCACCCACCAACAACGGCAATTAAATGATATGTTTTGAATTACTCCGTTCAACTTAAACCACGCGCAGCAACGACAGATCATTGTTTTAAGTTAGTCCCTTTCTGTTTCGTTGTAGTAAGGGATAGACTACATAGCGCTCGCTGAAAGTTACCTAAACGATCTTCTCCATATTTTAAAAAAGGAACTATTTAGTTTCTAAAAAGCATATTTTAGTTATAAAAAGAGGGTTTACTTTTAGTTTATTTTTTGTGAAAATCAGATTGTGCAGACTAGTTGTTTTAATAAACGTAACAGTCTTTAAGATAACTACAATAATGTTTTAATTTAAAAGATATTCTTAAAAGAACAAAAAGTATACCTATAGAACCTCTGTCGATGAAGACAAAACAGGCAGAACCACAAAACTTAATCAATACCCAATTAATTTTAAAAATTAGGTTAATAATAATTAACTTATGGTAATTTAGCTCTGTACAACAATGTCCTTATTTTACAAAATTGATCATAAGCTTGGCCCTAATCAATAAAATTAAAACTTTGTTTCTATCAGGTATAATAAGGTCACAAAAAGAGATGGCAAGGGTATATCGATATTAGTTTTTAAGGATATGACAATATTGAGACAAAATAGCAAGGTTATACTATACAGGGTGTGTCACGGTGCCATGGTTAGAATAGGTTACCCAAATAGTCAAAAGAAAGATACCAAAATCCCTACAAGAATTCCGAAAGTTTTTCAATAATTATTGCAGTTACTTTCCTAGGGAGGAAAAACTTAATTACATTTCCCAACAATTGGTTAGGGTAACTATATTGTGCACGTAGCAAAGTTGTTTTACCGACAAAAGCACATTCGGATTAAGCAATGAACCAATAAATGAAAAATATTTTCAGCTAGCGGACTTTAAAGTGTGAAAATACTGCATTTTGCATTGAAGTACACATACATACTTCATAACGTTCGCCGACGTCTTCCGATCTCCAGTCGCCATTGATCTCTGTCTATCCACAGATCTTGTTCTAGGCCTTTTTCTCGGATTTCTTTGTCAATACCCTCTTTCCAGCTTTTTCTGGGTCGTCCTCTTTTTCTTTTTCCTTGAGGTGTCCAGTCTAGGATTTGTTTGGGTAGTCGATCCTCGTTCATTCTCTGAACATGCCCATACCATTTTAGTTGTGCCACCCTGATGTCCTCTACTATTGTGTGTTTGACTCCCATGATTTCCTGTATCCTCTCGTTTCTGATCCTTTCCAACCTCGATCTTCCTGCCGCTCTTCTCCAGAAGTCCATTTCTGTTGCCTTTAGTGCATTTTCTGATCGTTGTTTTAGTTGCCATACCTCACTGCCATATGTGACTATACTTTTGATAATACTGTTATATCGCTCACTGGGTGCAATAATGGCACATTAAAAAATTGTAAGTTTTGAGAAAATCAACAATTTGTAATCTGAAAATTAAATATATTGAGTTTTAAAGAAACTGTCTTATTTAATTAGAAAACTAATAATAAATTATGTTGAATATTTAAAGTCGAATGGTATTGCACTTTATTTTTTTTTATTCAAACTGTATATATTTTTATTAAATTGGAAAATATTAAGTTGTGCCATTGTTGACTTTTATGTACATACGTCACTTCATTAAATAAAATGGTCTATTTTAATAATTAATTTTGATTAAAAATATGTGTTTCTGTTTTAACAATATTTTATTGCAAAAAGGAACAGGAACAGGTTAAAAAACAAAACATGTTGTTTATTTAGTTTGAACATGAACTAATAGTCTAGCTTTTAACAATAAATAACGACACATAAATAAAAAATTTACAATTGAAAAGGCAATACTGGCACAACTAAACTTATTTTACAAAAATTAGCAACAAAATATAAAATAATAACATGCAATATTGACACCACCTGTAATATGCCACTGTTGCATTATTAAAAATGTAAAATTTGTTCCAACTTATCGTAATAAAATTCAAGTGCCACTGTTGTCTACGTACTCGATCAAAAAATCGCGAAATTCAATAGTGACACTAGTGCCATCTAGCGAGTTCCACTAGAGATAACTTTATGCCACTATTGTTAGTGTGACAAATAAGGTATTCAAGGTAATATGGTATCACTTACTCAATATGACCAATTATTGAGATGTGCCACTATTGCACCCAGTGAGCGATATGTATAAACACCTAAAGAATTTCTATATTCTATTAAATTTTGTGAAGGAAGACTTTTAGTTTTTTCTTTCTGTCCTATACTTTCAACTCCACTTTAAGCATGGACTACTTCTTTAGATTTTTATTAAGTATGTTTAGTACTTGTAGCACACCCTACATGGCTTAAATTTAGAACCGCCTTCTTTTTTAAAGTCACGTAAGTGGCAATTTAAGTTTATGATTCTGATGGTGTTGATATCGATAGGAAAACCGTTATCGTTTAATACGATATCTACCTATAAGGTTTGCCATCTCTACTTTGGAATTTTTGAAAAAACGCCCCTTAATCTTTACAAGAACATCACCAATCAATTTAAATTTTGCATTATTTTGCGATGAAGAGATCTTTGCCGACACGTACAGCGAATAAAAAATTTGATTAATGTATGTACTTTAATTTAATCATCTCATACTAAAGATGCTACAGTTGCGTGTATGTGTAAAACTTAATTATGTTTTTAGCATTTCATGTGTTATAATTTAGTCAATCGTCAAATATTAAGCGAGTCATTCATTAAAAAGTAATTGCAACAACGGTGAAATTTATAAACACCTTAATAAAGGTTAAATTGTAAGAAAAATGAAGATACAGGGAATGATAATGATCTTTAAGATAGGAAAAAAATACTTCTAAATATATTTTCAAAAACGTTTCATTTTTGATATACAGTGTGCAGTGGCGGATTTACAAATTTGCCGCTAGTAGGCTATTCAATTTTTGCAGCCCCTATATCAGTGCGCCGCGCCGCAGGCAAAAAATTTTTAAGACCACGCCCAAATTTGGTCAATAATTTTTAGTAAATATTTTAAAAATTTATGATTACCTACTTATTTTATTGAAAATGAAATTTCTTTCTACACAGCCAGTAAAGTTCCAACTACCTTTTTTTATCCCCATTAACAGACACGGCCAACAATAAAGTTTATTTAAAAAAATACTACCCGTCGACCATGAATAAAGATTGTACCATTTATTTCTGTAAGATAAAAAAAAAAATTTGGTCCAAATTTGCCGCCACCTAAAATCTGCCGCCCTAGACTCCAGCCTACTCAGCCTAATGGTAAATCCAGCACTGACAGTGTGACCAGTAAAGTCCGCATTTGGCATCGAGTTCTGCTTCGATCGAGATGAAAATTAAGCAAAAAAATAGTAGTCACTTGATTCGCATTATCTGTCAAATTTTATTTTTTTTTTCAAAAAATAATTCAAAAGTGGGGTTATTTCTGAAAATATCGAAAAAAGTTATTAGAAAAAGTTTTTTAAATGCCGTTTCTAGCCCACTAGCCAAATTTCAGCTGCATAAGATAATTTTGATTTTCTTTCCATATTTTGTAAATTGCACCACTTTTGCAAAATAAGACTTAACGCAACCTACATAAAACTTCTTAGTTTTTACAATGCTTTATTTCAAATACATTTTCTTTAAAGTAGCGCCATATTAAATGTGTGTTTTTCTACAAAATCAAAATTGGGCTATTAAAATTTGGTCGCATGTGATGCAAAGTATATTTGTTTTTGACCCTGTATAAGGTAATTTTATAAAATAAGTATTTTTGAAAACTTAGTTTGTGTCAGAAAGTAATACACCTTAATATTAAGACAAAAAAAACACAGTGTCATCAGTAAAAGTGTTCATTAAGTGGAAAATAAATAATTTTAGTGGTGAATAAAAAATCAAAATTATTCTCTGCAGCTGAAATTTTCCATGTGGGCTGGAAACTGCATTAAAATAACTTTTTTTAATAACTTTTTTCGATATTTTCAGAAATAACCCCACTTTTGAATTATTTTTTGAAAAAAAATTTAAATTTGACAGATAATGCGAATCACGTGACTACTATTTTTTTTTGCTTAATTTTAATCTTGATCGAAGCAGAACTCGATGGCAAAGTCTAATTTCGAATAAAGCTATTAATAAAAAAAAATCCCATATGATGCGTACTTTACTGGTCACACTGTTAGTTTTAATTTTTTTTTCATTTTATTTGTTTTTCTCACACATTTTCCGAGATAATAATTTGTAATTTGGTACACTTATTAGTTTTTGGAATATCTACAGGAAAATATCAAAATTGACGAATGCGTTATACAGATTGTTATATTTTTTCCGCTGTACTTTTTTTGGAATACCCTGTATAAATACGAATATCATAACTTGGTTTTCTGTTCCTTTTTAATGTTTTTTGGTTCTTTACATTTTTATTTTATCTGTCATCGTTTTCTAGTTACTTGCGAAAATAACCGTCGATGCAATGATGCAAATCTAGTATTATGAGCAACAGAACAAAATGTTAACTAACTTTTCAAGAAAAATAAACACTTTACTGACAAACAACGTTCAACAATATGATAACAAAATATCTCATAAACTCAAAATAATGCAATACCCTTTCTGAAAATACTGAAACAAAAATTCACAGATCTTGCACCTTACGCAAGCATCCTATGTATTGAAAATACCTGACACAGCTTTAAAATAAACCGCATAATTTCGCCTTAAGAAGCCTACTGTTGCTCTGTGTCCCATTACGTTTGGGACACCCTGTATATTAATTAAAACATATTATAAATAATCCCAAAAAAAGAAAACAAAAATAAAAGTTTGACACCCTTTATCTTGGTTGTTATCAATTTTGGGGTAATGCAAGTTTAAATAAATCGCGTTATTTCGCCTTAAGGAGCCTGCTGTTGCTCTGTGTCCCATTACGTTTGGGACACCCTGTATATTCACTAAAACATATTATATTAAATGTATGGTTTTATTTCTAAGAATAATTAATATAAATTTGTTTATAAACAATAATATTCACATAGCAGACCAACCAAGGTGAACTATAAATAATCCCAAAAAAACGAAAACAAAAATAAAAGTTTGACACCCTTTATCTTGGTTGTTATCAATTTTGGGATAATGCAAGTTTAAATAAATCGCATTATTTCGCCTTAAGTAGCCTGCTGTTGCTCTGTGTCCCATTACGTTTGGGACACCCTGTATATTAACTAAAACATATCATATTAAATGTATGGTTTTATTTCTAAAAATAATTAATATTAATTTGTTTATAAACAATAATATTCACATAGCAGACCAACCAAGGTGAACAATTGCCTTATATTCAATCGGTCATATTGTCTAAGCCTACTTATGCTATGTTTTTAAATTATACTTATTTACCCAACGGTACAATAAAATTTTCTGAGAAATCAATAATAAAAAAATTATCCCATTTGTTAACCAAATTTGGGCGGACCCTGTAATATGCAATTATTGTGCTCCAACTTTTTGCCTCCCGCTTTTTTTTCGATATAATATTCCGATTTAAATAACGTGAACTTACCTTAGTTATAACTTATCTCAATAAAACACTTTTTAACAAAGTTACTATGGCGTTCTTTAAAACACAAACTAAACTAAACATTATTCATTATTTACTTGCCGACTTTACGCTGATTCATATTTATATTTCTACCAAGTCTTATCAGAGTATTATGTTACAAGACCGATCTAGATATTGCGTTGTTGGCCGCGACATCGACATGAGCGACATTGACATGCAATGCAAAGTTGGCGTAAACACGATCCCAATAGTATTTTCAATACTAAAAATATTCCTAACAACAAACTCCGTTTTCAACTTCATAAATGAAAATCGGAATGTGACGGCTCTACGAATTTCCGAGTTTAATACCGAATAAAAGAATAATAGACAGACAAGAGAAAGAACAGAAAGAGATATGCCGATGCAACCGCGTAAGAGAAAGATCCCTAATGAGGTGTGGCACATATTTCACCTGTTGACGGTTTTCCTGCTAAAAGGGTTAGATGAGGAATACGTATCTTTGTCGTGTACATGTAAATATGTAGCCGTTCATAATATATCCATCTCTTATCAATGCAACGATTGTCTGTTTTAATGAGGTGTTTTCTGAATTAAGGACTTTCAAATTAAAGGTTGGCCAATATGACGGCCATTACATTCTTATGTGGTAAATACCATATTTTTTATACCATAACTAATACCGTGAAGGGATTAAACAACGTGTGGCTTGGTTTAGATCACAATAATATGGGGACGATATGTCTTATACAATTTGTTGGCGTATTTTGCATTATTTCACGAAGGTTTGCAACAAGTTCTTCTGTTCTTACAGATGGTCTTCCTGCTCCTTTTTTGTATTGTATAGAACCTGTTTCCCTGAACACAGCCACGGTTCTTTTCAGGCAATGATAAAAATCCCCAGCAATAAAAGCAACGTTAGGAAAATGTTCGTGAAAATCGTCCATGCACAAATCCGGATTGTATTGCCACTCACCATTTACTCTAACCCTGTTTCGAAAATACGCTTCAACCATGAATGTTTGGTGCTGTTCCGTAAAGCCCACTGTGTGAATTGTTCAAGAAATTGGAAAAATTAGCGATGAATCAAATTACTTGTAACGACTGTCAAAGATGACGGAATAACTGATTGATTGTTAATTCAGGTAGTTACTGACACCCAACAGGTATTAAGCTCCACGGCTAAGCATTAGGTCCTTAGATGCAATGCCGTCTTCTAGCGAAAACAGAAAATCCAATATATAGCTTTGCTGACGACATCACACTTATCTCATCTTTTACTTTGAAATCTCAAACATCGGCTGCTGACGCACATCTTCGCAGACAACATGAGGTATCACGCCTCAATAAAGACCAGGAAGAAATTTTGTCTTGGGGTGACAGTAACCAAGTCGAATTTAACGCTCAAAAAACCCAGGCAGCAGTTTTCTCTAAGAAGGTTAACATTGCAGAACCCGATATCGTTATGGCAGGACACGCAATTCCACTGACTTCGTCTATTAATTGGCTGGGTGTCAACCTGGGAGGAAATATGTCTTGGCATAATCACGTTGTGGCAATCGCCAGGGCAGTTTCTCAGAAGCTCGGTATACTTTTCCGTACCAAAAAGTTATATACACCTCAACAACTTTTGACACTCTATAAAGCCCATATTCGACCATCACTGGAATACTGCTCTCATATCTTGAGTTCTGCACCGAAGCATACCCTTCGGTTGTTGGATTCCATCCAAAGGAGAGCCGTTTGTCTAATCGGCGACCACGAGCTGACTAAGAACCTCGACAGCTTAGAACATCGAAGACAGGTTGGTGATTTGACTCTCTTCTACAGATATTTCCATGGCAAGTGTTCGACAGATATTGCCCGCTCGATTCCACCTAGAGTAATGCATAGAAGAAACACACGACGAACCACTGCCGCCCATCCCTATGTGGTTCAACTTAGTACACCCCGAACATCATTGTTTCAGAACTCTTTTATTTGGAGGACGTCATCTTTGTGGAACGGCCTTTCTGAGACCGTGTTTCCAACCGAATATAACCTCCAACGATTCAAGAAAAACGTGAATCGCTTTCTTCGCACACGCATGCACCGCTCCCAGAGCGCCTTAAAGGATTTTTCCTATAGTGCTTGTGCTCGATCATAAAAAAAATTATTTTTGCTCGCACGGTTCTTATATTATAATATGTATAATTTCCAGATTTCATATTTTTATCGATAAAAAACAATTTAGTTAGTCATTAATTTTAACAGAATATGAAAAAAACGACATACGACCATATTCTTACGATTAAAACGTCCTAAGCATTATCTTTTTCGTTTCATATCCATAATTTTATCAATCTTCAGTCATTATAAGAGAGCAATTTATTAAAAAATGATTGCATGATAGTGTCAACAGAGAAATTTATGAAGTCGTAAAAGAGCAAGTGGGAAGTGAGATCAATTTGTCTTGAGGGGTAATACTTTGTTGCAATACATTCAATTAGCCATATGAGTTTCGTATCCACTGTCACTTAGATGAAAGATTGTTGTTTGTCAAGTTGGGAAAATTGGATATTTTGTAGCTCGACATAATACCTACGTACTGGTCGGTATTTTAGCCTTAATTGGTCCATTAAATGGACCAAAATATTAAAAGCGTTAATGAGACCAATTGGTAGATACGTGGAAAATGAAGATATCCAAAAATATAAACACTTTCTTAAGCTGGCTTCGGACCGAGTTGAATTTTGGCCTGGTTTTTTTAAAATTTTGTCGCTGTTTTTACTTTTAGAAGGAATACAGTGACCGGAAAACTTTTATCTTATTATCTTATAAAAAAGCGCTCATTGAAATAGAAAAACTGCAGTGTAGACCATACGAGGGAGATTCAATTTTTTAAAATTTGCACAAGAGTAAATTACTCTTATTATTCGCTTCAGATAAAACTTTCATTTGTACAAGTTGTTTAGAAATAAAAAGTATGCCCGAATACGAAGTGACGGCATTCTAATCAAAAAACGAAAATAATACTTATTTTTTTTGTCTTACCCTGTACCGTGCGAGCAAAAATAATTTGCATCAAAGAGGACCTTGCATCTAAGGACGTAATGCTTAGCCGTAGAGCTTAATACCTGTTGGGTGTCAGTAATTACCTGAATTAACAATCAATCAGTTATTCTGTCATCTTTGACAGTCGTTACAAGTAATTTGATTCATCGCTAATTTTTCCAATTTCTTGAACAATTCACACAATGGGATTTACGGAACAGCACAAAACATTCAAGGTTGAAGCCTATTTTCGAAACGGGGTTAAAGTAAATGGTGAGTGGCAATACAATCCGGGTTTGTGCATGGACGATTTTCACGAACGTTGCTTTTATTGCTGGGGATTTTTATCATTGCCTGAAAAGAACCGTGGCTGTGTTTAGGGAAACAGGTTCTATACAACACAAAAAAGGAGCAGGAAGACCATCTGTAAGAATAGAAGAACTTGTTGCAAACGTTCGTGAAATAATGCAAAATACGCCTACAAATTGTATAAGACGCCTGTCCCAAGAAGTGGGAAGATCTTATGGAACATGCAGTACTATTCAAGAAGCAGCTAAATTTATTTCCTTTTAAAGTGAAAATATTCCAAGAAATACAAGCCGCAGATTTTGAAAGACGCAGGAACTACTCTCAATGGTTTACCCAAAATTAATTGGAAAGAAATGATTTATTAGATCTGACATTTTTTTCGGATGAAGCCTGGTTCCACCTCTTCGGTTATGTGAATTCTTAGAATGCACGCATGTGAAGTAGTGGAAATCCCCATTTTTTTGTAGAGTCCACACTGCACCCTCCAAAAATTGGTGTCTGGTTAGCTGTTTCCCGAAGAAGAATTGTTGGTCCTATAAAGAGACGCTTGTCAACACTTTCGAAAATATGAAGAGACGTGTGAATTTATGGTTGGAGCATGGCGGTGGCCAATTTCAGCAATTTATGTAATTATTTTTCTTTTTCTTTCTGTATATTCTTACTTTGTTAATTGTGTATTTTGTATTTTTGTACAGGGTGTTTCATTAAGGTCGAAGAGCGGCCATATCTCGGAAACTATTGGGCATAGAAACTCAGGAAAAGAAAAATTATAATTATAAAGTGGCCATGAGAAAATTCTGGAAATAATTTTCAAGTTCCTCATTTTGCCGCAAGAGGGCGTAATTGAAAAGTAAATTTTTAAATTTTACATAACTCAGAAAATTCCACATTAAGGTATATGTTTGATAACACCATTTTAAAGCTTGGACGATTATGCATCATTTTGGTTCTTATGCTCATTGGCGTACCGACTTTAATAAGAGTGGGGGAAGCTGTTGAAAGTGTAATCTTTTAAATCGCTGTAACTTATAAACGACTTATCCGATTTTAGCAAACTAAAGACTGTTTGGAAGAGAAATGTATGCACTTTGACCAATCGTATTTAGTTGTCCATAATAGTTCTAAAAAAAATGCTAGAGGGCGCAATTTGCAATAACAATACATTTTTTGATTTTCCTCCGAAAAAATAAATCATACGGTATAATTATGATACCATAGTCGAAAAGTAGATAAAATTTGCTAGAAAAAATATTAAAACCGCAGCTCGATATCTCCGTTTGTTTCTGAGTTATTGCCAAAACAATAATTTTTAACACAAATTGCGACCTCTAGCAATTTTATGAGAAACTATCTTGTACCATTAGATACGACAATTGAAGGTTCTTTCAAACAAGCTTAAATTTAGTAAACTTGGATAAGTCGTTTAGAAGTTACAGCGATTTTAATGTTTAAACTTTCAATAACTTCTCCCACTCTTATCCAGTGAAACTGTAAACATTAAAATCGCTGTAACTTCTAAACGACTTAACCAATTTTACTAAATTTAAGCTTGTTTGGAAGAGAAAGGTAAGTATCTTTAATTGTCGTATCCAATGTACAATATAGTTTCTAATAAAATAGCTAGAGGGTGCAATTTGTATTAAAAATTATATAAAGGAAGGTGAAAATATTAAATATCTAGGAATAATTTTTGATAAACATTTAAAATGGGATTTACATAGTGACAACATTGTAAAAAAACCAAGAATTCTTATATCAAAATTTAAACACCTTAAACAATTTTTAAATATAAAAGAATTGGAAATACTTTATTATTCTTTAGTACAAACCCATTTAAATTATGGAATACTAGGATGGGGAGGCATAAATAAGAATTATCTTAATAATATTGAAACTATTCAAAAAGACATTTTGGAAATTATTTACGAAAAAGACCACCAATATTTTTCTGATTTACTATTTAAAGATTGCAAAAAAATGGATATTAAACAAATATTTTCTTACATGTTAATATACAGGGTGTCCCATAACTTATGGGCCGTAGAGTAACTGGAGATACTAGACATCAAACTAAGCCGATTAAGTCATATAAGTTTTTTCGGATTGTTACACGTTCTAGAGATACAGGGTGTTGAAAGTAAAAGTTTATTATTATTATTAATATTATTATTTATTTAGTTAAAAGTTTAATAAAGTGTATTGAGGTCAACGGTGGTCACTTTCAACATTTACTAAAGTGAGCTTCTTGTTTTTGTTCCACTGTTTCGAATTTAATGCGTTGTGATAATTAAAATATTAATTTAATTATGTAGGTACTATGTTTTTTTATGCTTTGGGATGTTTAAAGGGAAATATCTCGAAAACCGTTAAAGATATTAAGATCAATCAAGTACACCTTTTTGACTCAGAAAATGCCCTTCTTTAAGAAACTTTAGTTGAAAAACACCTAATATCACAGGTAAGAAAAAAAATCATAGATTTATGAAGCCCAGTGTATGCAACTGGCGCCCTTTAGTGTGAAACTTAAAATTTCTACAAATTCTTATTTTTTGCTCATAAAAACATAATACTGCCAACTTTCAATTCAATTCATTAAACGGTTTTAAAATTATGGCTTATTTTCGAGAATAAACTTTTACTTTCAACACCCTGTATCTCTAGAACGAGTAACAATCCGAAAAAACTTATATGACTTAATCGGCTTAGTTTGATGTCTAGTATCTCCAGTTAGTTATGGGACACCCTGTATATATTTTTAAACATAAAAATAAAATAAATTATATTAATCACACACACAAAACTGGTCATAAAAATACTATTACATATAAAAATAGAGTAAACAAAACAATAGCACACAAACATTTTTTAAACATCAATCCATATATTTTTGATATGCTACCACAGTCAATTAAAATAATTAAATCATTAAATAATCTTAGCATAGTATAAAACAAAGTCGCTATCGCCCGTCTGTCCCTATATCCCTATATGTGCTTAAATCTTTAAAACTACGCAACGGATTTTGAAGCGTTTTTTTTTTAATAGATATAGTGATTCAAGAGGAAGGTTTTTATGTATAATTAGCGACCCGCCCCGGCTTCGCACGGGCGCAATTTCAGAAAGTGGCATGCCGGGTACACGCTAGTTATAGAAATAAAATTAAAAATTGGATATTATCTAATCCAAGAGATATATTCAAGAACGTCATTAATAAATAATAAATATTCCAAGTTATAATGAATAAAATAAATAAATATATATAAGTATAATATATACATGACGTATTGTATCTTCGTATACTATAGTGATATAAAATATACCAATAAAATATTGTCATATTCGTGTAATATTATAATCTAGTTTTAATTCAGGCACAACTTGTGTAATTATAACATTACACAAGTTGTGCCTGAATTATGAAATATATTCTTGACAAAAATATTATATTATTTATCTCAAAACAAGGATTTTACTTCTGAGTTCGGAATTGATAGTTTATACAAAAAAAATTATATATTAGCATTAAATGTCAAAAAAATATTTGAATAAACTTTTATTATTATTATTATGTTCATAATTTGTTTGTAAAATGGCGCAGACAAAAAATAAATAAAAATTAAAAACTCTTACACCGTAGCCGCAACTAAAACGTTAAGCTTACACAAGACACTGTGTCGTGTCTGATGTTCACGATATTTATTAAATCAAATTGCAATTTCACCCTAAAAAAAACATCAACCGAAAAAAACAACAAAGCACCACCGTATTAATCCGCTCTACAGCATGCAACCGTACAGACACTACGAAATTATGTCCGAGCTTTTTCCTCGGGAACAAATTGGTAATTCTCGTTAATTAACAAATATTTTTCTTTTTAAAACTCGTGATCTACTCCTCCCTGAAAATGTACCTTCGCGAGCAGAAATTCTCAAGCGCGTGTATCATTCGATTGCTTATACTTACTCTTTAAACTTGATTTAAATTATAACTGCAAGGTTATCAATTAAACTACAAGGTAAATGTCTATCTCCTGTACAGGGTGTCAAAATAAAAATTTTCGATATTGCAAATATTTTAAGAACTAGGTACTGAATATACAGGGTGAGTCGGGAGGAATGGGTAAAACTCTAAGGGTGTAATCTATGCATCAAAATAATAAGAAAAAACTCAAATGTTGTTATCCAATATTCATTTGTTTTCAAATTACAGCGTTAAATAAAATACCCAGTAATATTGTTAAACCAAAATATGCAACATTAACATTGTTTTGAAAAATTATTCGTTTAGTAAATTTTCAAAAATACCGCCATTGACTTCCAAACATTTCCTGCTTCGTTTACGAAGGGCGCGTGTGGCTCTTCTAATTAATTCGTGCATTTCTTTAATATTTAGTGCAGCATTTCTAACGCGTCCAATTAATGCATCCCTAGTATCTACTTTTACTTTGTATACCTCATTTTTTAACCAACCCCATATATTATAGTCCAATGGTGTGAGGTCTGGCGATCTAGGAGGCCAACTAATAGGACCATCGCGACCAATCCAAATCCCTGGAGACTTTTGGTCCAACTACTGCCTGACCCAGCGATCGAAATTGGCAGGCGCTCCGTCGTGTTGATAATACATTTGAATTCTGATGTTTAAAGGAATCTCTTCCAGTAGTCCTTGCAATTCATTTTGTAAAAAACTTAAGTAGTGATCCCCTGTAAGGCGATTTTCCAAAAGAAAAGGGCCAATTCAATTATTATTGTCGATCATGCCGCACCACACGTTTACTGAAAACCTGTGTTGAAAATTATTTTCGACTATTGCGTGAGGATTTTCGTTCGAATATACATAGGAGTTTGATTATTGTTGATGCCGTCACGGGTGAATGGTACAAGATGACAATTATTAATTATCCACTCACAAAATTGCATACGCTTGTCGTAGTCTCCAGGTTGAAGATTCTGTACACGCTGTACATGGTACGGGTATAAGCCTTGCTCGTAAAGCGTATTGTTCAGTCTTTTTTGGGAAATCCCCAACTGAGTTCCAATTCTTCGTGAGCTGGTCGTTGCATCTTGTTCTACTAAAGCTAGAACATTTTCTATTTCTCCTAAATCCTGTCGAGAGGCGTTTCGGTCGCGCACAGTTTGTTGAAAACTCTGATAAAGGCCTTTCTGTTCGGTGTTCTTTGCTGTGGAAATCGTTGATGATATTCTTCAGCAGCCGCTATGGCATTCCCACAAACCATAAATAAAAACCATATTGGCGTATTCGAGATGTGAATAAATGTATGGCATTAAAATTTTATACTGACACTATTTATACTGACACTAACAGGATAGTCACAGCACAACAATCAAAAGCGGACAATAATACCATTTATCACAGGAAAGTAAAATTAATGCAATATTTTGTTTTTGCGTTATAATTTAAAAACAAATGAATATTGGATAACAACATTTATTATATAAATATTCTTGTAATCGTCTGAATGCTTCTGTGTTTAGTGTATCCCATTAGATAAATATTTATAATGAAATTATAAGATAATTACGAAGTTCCCCGGCGGTCACCCATGATAGGTATTAATTTATCTGATCTTCAAAAAATTTTGTAAACTAATCCGAGTACACAGACATTACTGAAATAACATTATTTCTACCTATTATAATTATTACAATGTATTTGATTGTATGATATATCGTACAAGATAGGACAGGTGTTGCTAAGAATTTAATAGCAAGATTTAATCACAACATTAGAACATATATTTCTTGTCCTGCATTGTAATTATATTAACACTTCATGTTATAATTCTTCCAGCATCTATACATTATTACTACCAGCATCAGTTACAATGAATTTATACGTAATTAAAAGATGCAAAAATGTCATAATTCCACCAATTATAAATTAAGTGTAACTGTAAATTCTCTGTGTGACATGCGAAAGATTATAAATAATAAATAAATATATCGTTTAACAGTCAGGGCAACTTAGCGACCAACCATTATTAAGTTCTTAAACCCTATAGACAGTACCTGCATATTAATAATGAGTTCTGGTCGGACTCTTACCTATAATTGGGTTTTGGACAAAACGTCACTTGACATTTTGCTGTGTTCTTTCCAATGGCAATGTGTCTTATTCATCTTTTTTTTTAAATTATAAATTAATGCTTTTTATTTGAAAGTATCTTCTTTATTTTTTTCGAAATAATAATTTTGGTTATCATTGGCACACAATATCCAATAATATCATTTTTAGTTATTATGGGAAAAAAGCATATTTTTGACGATACAGTTGTGGTATCTTAAAAAATATTTTCTGTACGTGTATATTTTCCTTCCACATGCAAAGATCAATATGCGCGCTGTCTGCTAAGTTACCAGCAGCACAGAATATACAGCTACGTAGCTATATATTCTGTGCCAGCAGTCAAACTAAAGCAGTCAATTATTACAATAATTACGTTAACTGTTAACAATAACTTTAAAACTATAATGTCACTTTTTTACCGACACAATTTTTAAAAATGAACCTGTTGGTATAGGCCCAATCGAACTCTACTCTTACTTTTTCCAAAACTAGTGTTGTGATTAACGTATCTCTACCCGAATTCTTATCTTAAACTCTTCCAGATTTTTTGGTCTGGTGACATAGAGCTTTTTAAATCGACCTATAATTAAAAATCCAAGGGTGTAATATCCGGGGGTCTAGGCGGCCCCTCTATAAATCCTGCCGTCCTATATACACCTATTTGGAAATGTAACATTTAAGAATTCCCTTACATTTTTTGCAAAGTCGGAAGGGGATCCATCCTGGTGGAAAAATATCTTTTGGTCTAGATTTTCATAATAAGGGAATATACCTTGGAGTTCTGGTATGAAAAATGTTTGAAGAAAATGTAAATATACCTAAATACCTAAAAACCTAAAAAATTGGTTTATTCTAATAAGAATGAACCAATTATTCCAGCCCAAACATTTAGTTTTCCTGGAGAGTGGTATTTAACAATCCAATAAGGACTTTTGTCGGCGTAATAATAATATCGGCAATTTTGTCGACTAACCTAAAATGGAAATTAATTAATAATAGATTAAGAGGTTCAGATTTTCCCCAGCGATTCTATAACGGCTTATTCCCTTTAAAGTATACATATTTTGTTGCTTAACTTTCAAACTTACTTGGTCATTTAAAGTAAATGTGGCTTCATCAGAAAAAATTATTCAATCTAAATCAATTTGCCGATTGTTCAATGCGGCCATCATAAATTCGCTTCTACTTCAACTTAATTCATACTCCATTCACTCTTGTACTGGCTGCATTTTGAACGGTTTTATGACAGTAGATTTTGTGATCCTTGATCGATATTGTGGTCACGAGATAATTGCCTTGCTGGTGTAATTTGGTTATTTTGATAGATCAATAAGATATCCAATTTAGTTTTATCTGAAACGTTTGGGGTTCTTCTTCGAAGAACATGTCTTACATGACCCAATTCTCCAAATTGCTTTTCAATTTTGCTGACTGTACTTCGCTACACAGGTGGCAAAACTTCTTGACTTCGTTTTTTATTCTTCAAACCCGACTCATCATCAATATTTCAATTTTTAGTGTTTTAGTTAAATACATTTTTAAAATTTTAAAATCAAACCGTTAAAAATTTTAAACTAAATCAAAACTGGCTATACTACCAAGGAAACAAAATTATTGGCGTACGGTTGGGTCTGTGCTAGCAGGTTCATCAGCAAAAAAAGTGACATTGCAGTTTTAAAGTTATTGGTAATGTAATAATTGTTCATTAAAAATTAGTTTTATTAAATTTCTGACACAAATGGTTTGACAGATGTAAAAAAAACATGGACAAATTTAAGTGGTGTCTTCTAATTTGAAAAAAAGTGGGTTAGGGTGTGGTCCAGATTTTTATACATGACAAAAGCGAGGCCCATAAAAAATCTTTTAGAACGCGTTTTTAGATTTTAGAGAAATCTTATTCCCAGAGACTCTATAAGCAGTGTTCCATTTAAAATCCCCACCCTGTATTTATCATACATTAATATCTTTATCTACGACTATTCAATAATAGAAGCATAATGTGTTAGTACTATGGAGGACTTGAGGTAGGAGGCCGATCGCAATGCATTGGATTCGGTCCCAAATTAACATCGGTAATTCAGCTTTACGAGTTGCCATAAGATGGCGCTCGAGTTCGAAGTGGGCTATCAAATAAATGGTTTCTTATGGACGCGATAACTATTTTTATTTAAATTAGTTCTTTAAGGAACAAATAAGGACTTTTATAAGAATTTACACTTACTTTGTTATACTTATTAGTAAACTCGGCCTGTATAAAGTTCCAACGATGCTTCGTTTTTAAAATACAGGAACATTCTAGCTAGAGGGTTTTACCTTTGGAGCTAGAAAGAGACTTATTTGGCTGCGTTTCATCTCTGAAGAAGATCCTGTCTTACACCCCGACACAAAGCAAACTCCACTTTTATAAATTGTACCATTATTCATTATAAATATGGAAATTAATTACAATACAACGTTATTTGTCTTGTCTTGCCTTCAAACGTTATTTGTTATTTCGAAAAATAAAATGTCAATTGTCAAAAGTAAAATTTAAAAACTATGGAGGATCTAGTTTTCCATATTAAAAACGAAGAAGAAGAAGACAACATCAGCCCATTTCGGACGCGAGAGCCATCTATCGGCCAATAGCGAACTAACCAAAAAACCGGGACAGAATTTGAAAATGCTGCCATTGTCGATCGGCCTCCTACCCTCTAGTTCTCCATAGTTAGTACATATATAATGTGGTTCATATTACCATAGTTACTCATAATCTACAACCGTGGATTATGAGATTTCATAATTTACGGTCCCTGACGGAGGAGCAACTATGACAGCCCTAAAACGTCATGGAGGTTGGAAATCGGCCTCCGTAGCTGAAGGTTATATTGCTGATTCAAAAAAAAAACTAAAATAGATGCTGCTTATAAAATTTTAAAACATGTACACTCAAATTTATGCCCATCTACATCTACCACTGTAAATAATGTTAGCTCCGAAACTTTTTCCATTACTAATAAAAACGATATGAATATACCTAAGTAATATTCCTGCTTCCATTCATTTTCATAATTGCTCTAATGTTACAAACAATTTCATGAAAAATTAGAAATAAGTAATTGTATTTTGTTATATATCCTATTGTAATAAAATTTGTTGCTCTGAATGCATTTTCTAATTTTTTGATTACTGAATAGTCGTAGGTAAAGTATAGTATTTGACTGGCGTATAATGGCTATATTACACTCGGATTCTTAAAACACGTCTAATATAACCTATATTATATGCTCGTTAAATAATATACTATAAAATGTATTAAATTTGTATACATTGTCCGTTTTGAGTATCGTTGAGCTCAAAGAGTTTTCTGTGGAGTTTTTGTAAACATTTGTTTTTATGGAGAACACAAATGTAATGTATATGCTATGTTAAGTCGTTGAGTAAAATAGGAAGCTGTAGAAGGAAAATTAACAATACACGTAATTGGATCTTTGTGTGTTCATCAAGAGGCAAAGAAGTACATATATAAAAATTTTTAAAAATAGAAAAGATACATGCTTAAAGTGTTTTTTAAAGGATTTCCACCAGGAAACACTTTTATTCTTGGGTGTAAAAACTTTGGATTTTAAGGAAAGAGTAGGTGCAGAAGGAGCAATATTTATATACCTTAATGAAATAATAAAAGTTTAAAGAAGGGGGAGGGGGGGAATGTGTGAGGAGTTAAGTTTTAGATGCATTTAGAGCATTTATCAAACACGAAGGAACTTAACATAGCACCTATCGGTAAAATAGTTTGAGACTTTTAGTGTCCAAAGAAAAATGTTTTTATAAAATGTGGTTGTTATTTTTTTTATATTTTGAGGTAAAACTTCTTCATATCGCCCTGACTAATATCCTGAATTAATTAACAAATTACTCGAGTAATCGGACGATATTTATTAGTAATCTGTTGATTGTCAGTTATTTGCACGAGGCGCCGACTACCGTCCACGGCCTGCTACGACTCTTCGTGGGAAAATCGGGCAGGTGTAAGTGCAAAGCTATAGCATGGTTTGGGGTAACTCAGTGCAATGGGTAAGTAGTACGCGCAGTACCACTAACTTACGTACCTATATACATCAACATTATACAGGGTTGTTTACGCGAGTGGCCTATTGGAAGTTTTGGGAAAAGAGTAAAGTTATATTTTAAAACAATTGGTTAATAGGTATAAATGATATATTATACAGTGTGAGCAGTAAAGTCCGCATCATAGGGATTTTTTTTTTATTAATGGTTTTATTCGAAATTTGACTTGGGCATCAAGTTCTGCTTCGATCAAGATGAAAATTAAGCAAAAAAATTGTATTTTCTCGCAACCGCATCAGTCAAATTTTAATTTTTTCCAATAAATATTTCAACAGTTCAACAGTGGGGTTATTTCTGAAAACATTGAAAAAGTTATATAAAAAAGTTTTTTAAATGCAGTTTCTAGCCTACATGCAAAATTTCAGCTGCATAAGATACTTTTAATTTTTTACCCACCACTAAAATTTATTTTCCACTTAATGAACACTTTACTGATGACACTTTGTTCATTTTTGTCTTGATATTAAGGTGTAGTACTTTCAGACACAAACTACATTTTCAAAAATACTTATTTTATGAAGTTACCTTATACAAGGTCAAAAACAAATGGTAATTATCTATTATACGCACACCACGCCGATTTTGGTGATTTTTTCAGGAAACACGTATTTCGATGCGTAGATTACGAATCCGAAAACGAAAGTTGTCGGAAAAGCTTAGTTTCCGAGATATTTCCTTTTTAAGTTATGATTTTTCATGGGTTTGTTTACATCGTGTTTACTTGGGATTTTTATCGTTTTTCAGCCACCTCTCACTACTTTTTAGGTTACACAGGATATATACTAATTTAAATCGTGGGTAAAAGAAGGAAAATGCGCGTGAAAACGCGCATTTTCCTTCTTTTAACCACGATTTTCCACTATGGGAAGCCATCGAAGAAACGAGGTTAGGGTAAGTTTAAGTTTTAGATTTTATGTTGGTAACCATGAGTAATATTTGGTGCGAAATATTTATATTTAAATCAATTTAGTGGGCGCTCCTTTTTCAATTTTTTTCGTTTTTAAAAGTGCTTTCCGCTACTTTTCAGTCTCTGTCTTTTTATTTAGGTTAAATTAAGGAACTTTTAAAAACGTGAGTTTATAATTAATTAGAAACAATATATTTAACAAGAAAAATGAATATTGCCTATAAAATGAGGTTGCACTTTGTTTTCTTCTTCTTTTGGTTCACACAATACTTGCCGCAGCGGAACTTTAGAGTATATTTGTTTAACTTGCAAATATTTGAGCACTTTCCACAATTAATTTTAGATACAAATATTCCGAGCTCCAATAAATAATCAATAAGCGGCAAATAAGCATTAGTTAATACTAAAAATTCAGTGAAATTAATTTTTTGGAATAGCGTCCTAATAAAAACCAAACTTAATAATGAAAATAAAGCCGCATTGGTTGGTAGCGTCATTTAAAAACGAAAAATATTGAAAAAAGAGCGCCCACTAGATTGATTTAAATATAAATAGTTTCGCACCAAATATTACTCATGGTTACCAACATAAAATCTAAAACTTAAACTTACCCTAACCTCGTTTCTTCGATGGCTTCCCATAGTGGAAAATCGTGGTTAAAAGAAGAAAAATGCGCGTTTTCACGAGCATTTTCCTTCTTTTAACCACGATTTAAATTAGTATATATCCTGTGTAACCTAAAAAGTAATGAGAGGTGGCTGAAAAACGATAAAAATCCCAAGTAAACACGATGTAAACAAATCCATGAAAAATCGTAACTTAAGAAGGAAATATCTCGGAAACTACGCTTTTCCGACAACTTTCGTTTTCAGATTCGTAATCTACGCATCGAAATACGTGTTTCCTGAAAAAATCATCAAAATCGGCGTGGTGTGCGTATAATAGATAATTACCAAACAAATAAACTTTGCATCACATGCGACCAAATTTTAATAGCCCAATTTTGATTTAGTACAAAAACACACATTTAATATGGCGCTACTTTAAAGAAAATGTATCTTAAATAAAGCATTGTCAAAACTAAGAAGTTTTATGTAGGTTGCGCTGAGTCTTATTTTGCAAAAGTGGTGCAATTTACAAAATATGGGTAAAAAATCAAAATTATCTTATGCAGCTAAAATTTTGCATGTGGGCTAGAAACTGCATTTAAAAAAACCTTTTCTAATAACTTTTTTCCATACTTTTAGAAATAACCCCACTTTTGAAGTATTTTTTGGAAAAAATTAAAATTTGACAGATAATGCGAATCACGTGAATACTATTTTTTTGCTTAATTTTCATCTCGATCGAAGCAGAGGTTGATGCCAAAGTCAAATTTTGAATAAAGCTATTAATAAAAAAAAGCCCATATGATGCGGACTTTACTGGTCAGACTGTATAAGAATTTTTATTTTACCGGTTGTTAGTGTCAACTTTCGTATTTGAAATAGATAAACTCTTTAGCATAGTTGGATGCTATTTCAGCATGTACAAACCTATTATTTCACACGAGCACTATGTTTTCTTTGCAGGCTGGTCAACAACAACAAATTTAGCAGGTTTTCGGGACTTTCCAAGTTTGTTATGTGCTACTAGGTGGACGTAGT
Source organism: Polydrusus pterygomalis (assembly GCA_963969555.1). Taxonomy (NCBI): domain Eukaryota; kingdom Metazoa; phylum Arthropoda; class Insecta; order Coleoptera; family Curculionidae; genus Polydrusus; species Polydrusus pterygomalis. Next base: position 39,251,568 of record OZ018381.1, on the reverse strand, counting down.
TTATACGGACTTAGCTAAAGCTTTTGACAGTGTTGCACATATTATTTTGTTACAAAAATCTGGAATCTGTTGGATTTGCAGCCTACTGTGGATACACTCTGATTTTAAATACATAATACAATATGTCAAGTTGACTGGTGCGTCACATCGACCGATTAAGGTTATATCTGGCGTGCCTCAGGGTTCTCATTGGGGTCCTGTTTTATTTTTATTAACGATCTAATTTTAAAATTGGTTGCCTATAGTAGGTACATGCAGACGATCTAAAACTTTTTTTGTATTGTTAAGGCTGTAATTGACTGTCTGATTCTTTAATCCGAATTGGATAACCTAGGTCAGTGGTGTAAATAAAATTGTTTAAAAGTAAATGTCAAGAAGTTTTAAGTGTCTATCGTTGCAAAAGTTTCGTTATATAGGTGTTGTATGGAAGGTTGCCGTCAGAGAGTGGTATTAATTGTTATCTTTTCGATAGAACTTGGTGGTAGAAGAATAACTAGCATGTCTCAATGCAGACGGCTTCTACGCCCAAGGCTATGCAATCGTACTAGGACTAACCCCTAGCTATACACTTTAGAATGTAGGCTAACTGCAGCGCCTCTAGGGTGAAAATAAATGGGAAATGGAAACAACGCCCCCGAGAAAAGAGGGCACACGCAAGAGCCACAGACCTTATCAACGTAAGCTACCTTTTATAGTACAGCCGCAAATTGGCTATAAATTAGTGTAGTTAGCAGCAAACGGTGGGCATTTTGTACCATTTGTTTACAAAATTTTAAAAGTTTATTATACCTTTGTACTTTTAATTTATAAGAATCTATTTTTAAATGCTTGCTTTTTAAAATAAATATTAATTATTTTCAAATATCTTCTTAGTGTATTTTAATGCTAATGGTATTAGTATATTAAATTTATTTCTTGCCATTTTTTCTTTGTAACTCGCAAAAAATTTAATGTTACAAATTTAATGTTTTGCGTTTAGATATGTTAAGGGCCGCGCTTTATTTTATCTCTTTATTTAGCAGCAACTTCAAAGCGCGACTGGTCAACTATCTAAACATTGACAAACTTCATAAACATTTAGGAATAAAGGCACTATCCTCGTACTCATTGGTAACAACTATTCTAGAAATAGTAATTTACGTTATAAGACCGGAAAGTAGTGTTTTTCAGGTCGAGACAAGCATTTCCAGGGCGAGCCGTAGGCGAGTCCTGGAAGCTTGAAGAGACCTGCAAAACACTAATTTTCGGTTGCGTGACGTACAATATTTTTTTTAAGACCGACACTTCGATATACCTACATTTAATTCTTTATTTTATTTTATTTTATATTATTTTTAAATGCGTCGTATGACTTCTCGTAACGGGCTTTTGATTTTATTGGCAATATATCGTAAGTCGCTTTTCTTGCTGCTTTCAAAATTTCTTCTGGAATCTCATTTTCCGTGTCGGATATGTCAAAATCTGAATTTATATTTTTAAATTTCCGCACTCGCGAAACTAGTTTGACATAAACAACAAATTAAAATGAAAAAGCAGGGACCGGAAAAATCTTTTGCCGGTCCCTCACGTCCATTTTCCGGTCTTGATCGGCATAACGTTATTTTCTGGACGAAAAATTGTCCAGAAAGTGTAAATTTTCTGGTCGGTCTTAAAAATATTTTTTTTTAAAATAGTTTTAATGATATTTGAGATTTAATGGAATTTTACAAATTATTATATTCTATCAAACCTTAATGAAATATAGACTTATAAGCTAATGTTTTAGACATTCTATCCACAAAAAAATTTTGATTACTTCTTGTTTTATAATTATGATGGTCATGATTAAAAGAACAAAATTTTTTAGACAATCAGGCAATAAATTATTTTTAATTTTATGTATAAAGATACATATTATTGAATAAAAAATTAAATTTCTGACATTCAACCAATCTAAATTTTTTAACATAAAATTTATTTTTGTATATTTGTCACCATCTAAAATAATCCGCATTGTCTAATTTGGTAAAATTTGGAATTTTTGTCAAATATTTCCTCACTAGCACAATATAAAATGGAAGAACAATAAAGAAAATGTGGTAATATAATAGTTCCGAGTAGAACAAAAGTTAATATGGAGGCGAGGAAATTACCATACAAATCCCACGTTTCGATTAAAGAAATACAATAGTATTCTCCACGGTTTGTCCAAAAATGTATTTTTCCCTATTCCCGCCATCCCATCACGTTTATTTCCTTATTCCCGTTCCGTACACTCCGTGCACACGTTCCGCGTACGTCATACGTGACGCTGCGCGGCCGTTGATTGTACGCCTGCCTCCACCCCCCCTTGCCCTGTGCCCCTCCCTGCAGCGGCACACCCGCCGTTCGCGCCACTGGCAGGTGGTTGCAGAGCCTGGGAACCCGAGCTCGAACTTGGTTCCCACAGCGAGCACGCACCTGGCGTACGACGAAGAAGATGAGCTGCTCTGCCTGTGACACAGAAACGCGTGATTGGGAGGGTGACTGGCAGATATTCGTGGGGGAGTGAAAAGTGTAACGGTTTTAAGAAATATGGTGCCTAATGAGATAATTGAGTTGGCCGCTAATCATTAACGAGAAAAATATTACTTTGGGCTTATATAAAATAAAACGTCTATTGTAAAGAAACCATTCCCAAAGCCCTTACAATCAACATAATATTTTAATCATAACATTACTTTCTAGAGCGTTGTTGGATTTATTTTTGAGGTCGGTGTAATTTTCTTTTGACGAAAAATAGGAGCAGCTCCAACTGATACTGGATCGAGGGTATAGGCGAAGAAAGGGGCGAAATAAAAACTCATTGCTGAGAAATATTAGAGACTGGATAAAAACTGACGGAAACACCATAATACATCAAGCTCAAAACCGAGACGAATTTGCAATGGTGCACTGAGAAAACTAGCCCAGCTAGATTTCCGTTCTGAAAATTTCATACTTTAAGGAAAAGAATAGATTTTTAAAATATTAAAACCCTGTATAAACGTCAGTTCAGAATTTTAAAATCACCATACACAGTTTAACTGATAAAAATAGATTTATTACGGAACCACTATTACACAACAATATTTCGCACTCCGTGCTGTACTTTTCGCAAGCACAACCTATCATTCAGTGTTCTCTTCCAATCAGGGTCCGCGGCATTTTCTCGGTATGGGTAATATCATCAGCGGCGCCGGCTTCTAAAGTTGCTGACTCTAACACGGCCTGCCTGACAGAAGTTTTGCTCTCAAAACATGTATTAACTGCGGCGTCATCATTTTCTGTAAATTTGAAAAAAAATAAAATGTAGGTTTCCTAAAGTAAATGTACATACACTAGCATCACGTAATATTGCCAATGAATGTACTTCATGGGAGTATGCTGACCCCATGCTTCGAGATATTGTTGCAATCCCGGCAAACATAAAACAAACAAAAAAACAAACAAATACCATGGGAGTATGCTGACCCCATGCTTCGAGATATCGTTTCAATCCCGGAAAACATAAAACACAAAAAAAAACAAATACCATGGGAGTATGCTGACCCCATGCTTTATGACCGTATTTTAATATTAGGAAAACCACTAATAAGAAAACAAAATGTTCCTACTTTACCTTTGGTTTCGAAAAGGTCGAATAATTCTTGTAAATCAGTCGCTACCGACCATTCTCTCGGCCAAAGTCTTAGCTGTTCCTTGGCTGCTTTTATTATTTTGTGTTTGCCTACACCAATTCGTTTCAATTCATATCTGCCCTGTTTGGTGATGCTTACAATTTCATATGGTCCGTTAAATTCGAAATCAGTTTTGCTGACGTGCATTTTGCTTGCCCGATACAACAAGACAAAATCACCAACCACATACTGCACAGTATCGCGCCTATTTGTATTCATCCGGTTTATAGCACCATTACATTCAGATTGTAATTTTTCGGCGATTCTTTCCCGGTCTAATTTACGATTGCGGACAGGCGTCAAGTCTTGGGATAGATCAGTTAGAGCTGCTTGTATTAGTGGAGTTGTCGCTTCGATGCCAATTAGAGCTTGTAAAGGGGTACAATTTATCGATTTTTGGAATGTTGTGTTTAAAACTAATTGAATTTTCCATATAACGTTCGGCCATTCAACCTTAAGTCGGGTTTCAATTCTTATAAAATTCATAATAGTGCGCATATATCGTTCCACTTGCCCATTAGCTCTATGGATGTCAGGTGTAATGAAATGATATTGAATATTAAACTCATCAAAAAATTTGCATAAACTAAGGTTGTGAAAATTCGTACCGCTATCCATTATAAATACTTTAGGCGTGCCAAAACTTGAAATAAACTTTTCAAGAGCTTGCCGTGTCTCGTCTGCCTTTACTGATTTTAAAGGTATCAAATTACAGTATTTTGTGAAAGCATCGATTATAACTAAAACATACTTAAAATTGTCAGCTGATAATGGTAATGGGCCCAAACAATCAATATGTATTGTGTGACAAGGAGTAATTGGTTTTATGGGTATTAATATTTTACCTTGTAATGGACCTGTTCGGGTCTTTTTAACTGCACAGACAAGGCAGTGCTTAATATAATTTTTTACAAAATTTCTCAAATGAGGGAACCAAAAATGAGTTAGAATGGAATTAATTGTCTTTTCTGTACCTATGTGGCATTGCTCGTCATGGAACAAACGTAAAAGACCAAGCCTGCTTTGTCTGGGGACAAAATAACGAACTAATTTTTGGTTATTGGGGCCCTTTTGTTGGTAACACAAGAGACCATTTTTTATAACATATTGATTTGAATCAAGCTTGCCTTCCTCTAAATCTTTTATCATTTGTTGAATCTCCGCATTTCCTTTTTATCTGTGCGACTTGTTGAATCCACACAGTTGAATCATCAATGTCAGGTCGAAAAAGTGGCAAATCCACCTGCTCAGGAGCCGTTCTGCTGCGTTTCAGGCTTTCCAACATCTCCGACAATAAAGCTTCCATGATGTTGGCTTTCTGTCCACCACAAAAGTTATGGGACGAGGGCACAATCTCACTTTTGATTTAAGGAAAAGAATAGATTTTTAAAATATTAAAACCCTGTATAAACGTCAGTTCAGAATTTTAAAATCACCATACACAGTTTAACTGATAAAAATAGATTTATTACGGAACCACTATTACACAACAATATTTCGCACTCCGTGCTGTACTTTTCGCAAGCACAACCTATCATTCAGTGTTCTCTTCCAATCAGGGTCCGCGGCATTTTCTCGGTATGGGTAATATCATCAGCGGCGCCGGCTTCTAAAGTTGCTGACTCTAACAATACATTATTTTAAACCATAGCTTAAATAATTACAACCATCGCTATATTGTATTTGCTATAACTAAACCCGATTACTAATAGTTATTTGAAACTACCTATTAATGACTAATAGAAATTCCTATTATTGTAACAATTACAAATTCTTATTCAATTACTACAACTTAGTATGTTGCTGTAGTTACTTTCATACCCAACTTAATATTGTTGTAGTTACTGCAAACAGTATCAGGTTTACTACAAGTCGAACAAGTAGTAGGGGTAGATGATACTTAGGAGGAGAAAGAGGAGTCAAGAGTGCAAGTCATTAAGACTTAATAGCGGTATCACTTTGTGCCCGTAAATTAGTAGCTAATAGAGTCAAACTTGGGAGGTGATAACCTTCCTCAAGGAAAATTAAGAAGGATAAGTCTTTATTAACAAAACTGGGATATTTAGGCAAATATTAGTGGGCTACAAACTTCACATTAAGCAACCAAATGATTTCACCATTACCTTTTTTACTTTATACGATTTACCTAGTTTATGATATATCTGTAAAAATTAATTTCCAATATTGAACATATAAATGAACAGTTTTTAGGTGTTCAAGATAGTGTCTATATTTTCTGGCAAGTATGGTTCAAGTTTACCGCCGGCCCTGTTTTAGTTTTCAATTCCAATTGAAATAAGAAAAAACAGAGATGATCTGAGACGCTCAATGAATAAAATATGACGGCATGCTGGTAGTAGCCATATATCTTATTATAAAAGCAAAAGCAACTTTCAATTATGAATGTTTTCTATAAGGGAGTCCCGTTAGCCTGAAGGTTCAGTGGGTACTGGGTATAGAGAACCAGTATAGAATTTTAATGAATGAACGTTTTTTAATGTTAATTCAGCATTGAGGTTTGCGCAAGATGCTGAAGTTTTTGAACAATATTAAAACATAAAATTAACTTGCGTTGGCATCAGCTTCAGGGTTCGTAGTTGACGTTCATAATCAGCATTTATAAACTTTGAGTTGGCGATCTTTCGGTTTGCAGTTTTGACAATAATCAGCTGCCAACTATCACGTGATATAAATGAAGAATTTGTATTATACGATATAACTTATTTTATATAATTATTAACTTCTAACGCCAATGCCAGCGCTAACGTCATCGAGAAGGCTGAGTTTATAATTCCTGCTTTAATCTTGAAATGAAAGAAGATTATTTGAATTGTATGAATGCCCTATGGAAGTTACACGTTATTTAAACTATTTTACCATTTTTGCATCAATCAACAGTTGACCAAGGATTATCAACTTATATTTATGAGAAAGGCGCAGAAGAGTGTAGAAAAACAATTGCCTTTAGGCAATTTAAAGGCATCAATGGCCACACTGCCACAGTATTAGCAACTTCATTGACATTAGCTGTACAGATAGCCCCGAGCTACAAAGTAATTATTGTTAAGGTGCTCAATATACAGTGTGACCAGTAAAGTCCGCATCATATGGGATTTTTTTTATTAATAGCTTTATTCGAAATTTAACATTGACATCAAGTTCTGCTTCAATCGAGATGAAAATTAAGCAAAAAAAAGTAGTCACGTGATTCGCATTATCTGTCAAGTTTTAAGTTTTTCCAAAAAATGATTCAAAAGTGGGGTTATTTCTGAAAATATCAAAAAAGTTATTAGAAAATGTTTTTTAAATGCAGTTTCTATCCCACATGCAAAATTTCAGCTGCATAAGATAATTTTTTTTACCCATATTTTATAAATTGCACCACTTTTGCAAAATAAGACTAAACCAACCTACAAAAAACTTCTTATAGTTTTGACAATGCTTTATTTCAGATACATTTTCTTTAAAGTAACTCCTTATTAAATGTGTTTTTTTCTACAAAATCAAAATTGGGCTATTAAAATTTGGTCGCATATGATGCAAAATTTATTTGTTTTTGACCCTGTATAAGGTAACTTCATAAAATAAGTATTTTTAAAAACGTAGTTTGTGTCTGAAAGTAAAAAATTAAAAAATAAAATAAAGGGGTTTTAAATTAAATCTTTGAAAATAGATAAACTTTACGGTAAGTTAAACTAAAATTTATTTTCCACTTAATGAAAAGATGACTCTGTGTTCTTTTTTGTCTTAATATTAAGGTATATCTATTACTTTTATACACAAACTACGTTTTCAAAAATACTTATTTTATAAAGTTACCTTATACAGGGTCAAAACAAATGAACTTTGCATCACATGCGACCAAATTTTAATAGCCCAATTTTGATTTTGTTGAAAAACACACATTTAATTTGGCGCTACTTTAAAGTAAATGTATCTGAAATAAAGTATTGTCAAAACTAAGAAGTTTTATGTAGGTTGCGTTGAGTCTATATGGTTAAAAAATCAAAATTATCTTATGCAGCTGAAATTTTGCATGTGGGCTAAAAACTTTAAAAAACTTTTTCCAATAACTTTTTTCGGTATTTTCAGAAATAACCCCACTTTTGAATTATTTTTAAGGAAACATTAAAATTTGACAGATAATGCGAATCACGTGACTACTATTTTTTGCTTAATTTTCATCTCGATTGAAGCAAAACTTAACGCTAAAGTCAAATTATTTCGAAAAAAGCTGTTAATAAAAAAAAATCAAATATGATGCGGACTTTACTGGTCACACTGTACATATATTGAGGATGTTCACCAGAGTGACAATGAACAACCCATTAAAAACACATAGATAATGGGCGATGCGCATTCACTTATTAGGAGTAATATTGGGACCGAAAAATTTACCAGATCCTAGGGCTCAGTTCAACCTAAGATAGGTTCTAGTATTGGAAGACCTTTTGCCTCGGTACTATTAAACCCCTTTGGAATTGTGTTTATCGGTTCCAATCAGAAACGTATACTCTAAATTACTCATGAACTAAATGGTTAATGCTAAAATCGATGGTGGCATACAGCAGAAACGAGGTACCACTACGTTCAACGAATTAGATGCCTTCTTGAAGCGAAAGAGTAAGGGAACCGAAAGGGTATACCGAAAAAATGTATAATTAAAAATAGTTCTCTGCTTTGCCTTTAGATGTTCTTGCGTCCTGCAGGTAACGAAGAACTATGACTTAACTTAACGAGGCACGTAGGTTGGAGAATTTCTACTGTGGCGGAGAGATATTTAGAGGAGAGCAATGAATTAAAGAATAAAACGGCGCAGATGTAATCTATCTTACCATAAGAGGAGAAGGGCAGCCCAAATGTAGTACTGAATAAAAGCAGCAGGGACACGAAATAAAAAAATGTTTCTAGTAATGGAAGTAACTTTCAGGAAATATTTCAGAATTTTACATTTATTATTTGTAATGACAGTAATGAGGTGAATAAATAAGAGTAGTTAGAAAAGTACTTTTCTATTTTTATTTCCTGATTTTTCTTTTTAACTTATTGTGTTTTATTACTTTTGTGTTTACCGACAATAATCTAATCCTTAACTCAGATAAAACAAAAAAATCAAGAGCTGCAAATATTACACACTTTGAAACCGCAGAAAATCGACTAGATGTCTCTGAAAATGCAAAGTTTCTTGGTAATTATATTAACCAAAATCTAAACTGGTCTTTTCACATAAGCTAGCTATTGAGAAGGTTAAACTCAGTCTGCTATGGAGTGCGAGTTGTTGGTAGATACGTGAATGATAAAACCTTGAAGATTCTAGACATTGCAAACTTTGAGTATGTTTTAAAATATGGTATCATTGTTTGGGGGAGACATAACCATGTGCAAAATATTTTTGTTTCGCAAAAAAAGGCACTAAGGGTAATTAAAAAAATGGAGTTCAATCAGTCCTATCGAAATGTATTTAAAGTAAACGGTATCATGACTGATGTGTATGACTTATACATTTTTGAAGTTTGCGTAGAAACCAAACATTGTTTAATTCACAAAATAACATTCGATTCACAAGAACAGACAATTTCAGTTACCCCTTACATCGCCTTCATAGTACAGAAACAAGCCCAGAATATATGTGTGTTAAATTATACAATAAATTACCACCACGAACCAAACGCATTGATAGTCAACGCCCGTTTAAAATAGAAATTAAAAAACTTCTAATTCAGTTGGAACCCTATTGTCTGAACGATTATCTAAATATGTAATAGATTTATCAAAATTATTTTTTGTATAATAATAATTCGGAACAATTTTTTGACGTCATTTCACTTTGTTATTTCCTGTAACAAATTTGAAAATAAAGATTGTTTATGTTTATGTTTATTACTACTTGTAAAAGAAATGGAGAATTAAGGGAAATCCTTCATTCCCTCTATGTTTCAATAATAACCCAAGGGAGCTATGACCCTTTTTATTGGTCGCGTAACCAAGACGATATAAGCTAATCCAATGATCTGCTACCTAAGATTATTGATCTAATCCCGGTCAGAAATAAAATAATTAAAATACTCCAACAAAAAAAAATAACCCCGACCATTAAGATTCTTCTAATTATACATAATATGTCAAACTAACTGTAAATATAAAACCCCAACAAAAACAAGTTCAATATCCTTTTTACACAGGATGTGAAAAAAATTATACCCATGACATGATCGCAGCCTCATAAATCGTAGGTATTTACCTAAATGGCAAGCAAGCAACCAAAAGTCTTATTATGGCAAAAAGTATACATTTCTCGTCAAAGTTAAACAGCATAAACATTGGTTTAAACTTAACTTGTCAATAATGCGTATTTTTAAACTTATGAAAAAACGATTCAAAATTCAAGACAAGTAGCTCGAATATTAAGTGGCCAAATATTATGTATGTGACTCTGGCGTTTGGCCTGAGGCAAAGAAAAAAAGAAGTGGCTTTCGTTGGACAAAGTCGATGGAAACGTTAATCATAATCATTTTTTTTTAGGTATTATTGTTATTCGCCTTTTTTTAATTTCCGCATAATAATGGTACTTAATACGACATAATAAAAATAATGGTTGAAACAATCCATATTGTTCAACCAACCACAGAACTGAAAAAATGATGAGAGCACCTAATAGGCTGTATAAATGAAACATTATAGTATGGCCGCATGCCTGGAGTTTTTTGTTTTTATACAGGGTATCCGAAGTTGAAGTTGCATTTCCTTAGATCGGTTGTAACTATGTTATTTCCCAACATTTTTTAAATCTGTAAAAATTTTGTACATAAAAGTTTTGCATCTTGAGTAAATCATTTTGACGTATTCAAATCTTCTGTGGCATATACATGGTGAATATAAAATAGACAAATATGACTCGGCAAGTAAATAATGTTAAGTTTTATTAAAGAATGCCATAATAATTTTGTTAAAAAGTGTTTTATTGAGATAAGTTATATAATTATGTATATATTTTTTGTGTTTTGAAGACTGCCATAATAATTTTGTTAAATAAGGTAAGTTCACGTTATTTAAATCGGAATATTATATCGAAAAAAAAAAGAGTGGGAGGCAAAAAGTGGGAGCACAATAATTGCATATACAGGGTCCGCCCAAATTTGGTTAACAAATGGGATAATTTTTTTATTATTGATTTCTCAGAAAATGTAATTGTACATAAAGGTTTTGCATCTTGAGTAAATCATTTTGACGTATTCAAATCTTCTGTGGCATATACAGGGTGAATATAAAATAGAAAAATATGACGTCAGTGACTCAAAAATTTAAATAAAGTTTTTTTCTAGTGCTAATAGTTTTCAAGAAAAGTCAAGTTAAAAATCAAATTTATGCTCTTATTGAATTTTTACACTTTTCATATTAACTGTCAATATGGCTGTTTCACTTTTTAAATTTTAAAAATTTTTGAATCACTGACGTAATATTTTTCTATTTTATATTCACCCTGTATATGCCACAGAAGATTTGAATACGTCAAAATGATTTACTTAAGATGCACAACTTTTATGTAGAATAAAATTTTCTGAGAAATCAATAAAAAATTATCCCATTTGTTAATCAAATTTGGGCGAACCCTGTAAAATTAAAGAACATTTTTTAAACTTTTACAAAATACAAATTAGAATGTGGGCTTTAATTATTTTCTCTATTTAAAATAAGCCTCTCTTATGGGTGGTGTGCAGGGAAGTTCTAAGAAAATTGTATAGGTGGTAAATGTGGTCTGAAAAAAAGAAAACACAATTATTTTTAGTACTTGATAAAACTAAACAAATTATTTATCTCAATTACAGTGGCGGTGCAAGACCTACCAAAAAAGAAATAGGTGTTTCTGAAAAATAATGAAAACAACAGAAAATAATCTCATGAAACTATAATTATATTTATTATAATGCCTAATATTATAATGCCAATATTATTATAATGCCAAAGTCAAACAGCATGGAGAAAAGAGAGTGGGATAATTTTTTTATTATTGATTTCTCAGAAAATGTTATTGTATATAAAAGTTAAGCAGTTGAGTACATCATTTGGACGTATTCAAATCTTCTGTGGCATATACAGGGTAAATATAAAATAGAAAAATATGACGTTAGTAAAAATTTAAAAATTGAAACAGCCGTATTAAAGAATTAATAAATCCAAGATAAAAAGTTACATAAAGTTTTTTTCTAGTGATAATAGTTTTCAGAAAAGTAAAGTTAAAAATAAAATTTTTGCCCTTATTGAGTTTTTACACTTTTCATATTAACTTTACATATTAACTGTTAATATGGCTGTTTCAGTTTTTAAATTTTGAGTCACTGACGTCAAATTTTTCTATTTTATATTCACCCTGTATATACCACAGAAGATTTCAATACGTCAAAATGATTTACTCAAGATGCAAAACTTTTATGTAGAATAAAATTTTCTGAGAAATCAATAATAAAAAATTATCCCATTTATTAACCAAATTTGGGCGGACCCTGTAGAATTAATGAACATTTTTTAAACTTTTACAAAATACAAATTAGAATGTGGGCTTTAATTACTTCACATAGGACATTAAAATTTTAAAGCTGTGTCAGGTATTTTCAATACATACTATGCTTGCGTAAGGTGCAAGATCTGTGAATTTTTTTATTAAAAAAAACTAGTTCGAATCGACATGTTTCGAGTGTAGAAACACTCATCATCAGGAAAAAAGTAAATGGTACAAAACTGATTATTAGCAGTAGAGAAAATAAAAAGTGAGACTATATAAGCCTTAATGGAGCTTTCAATGGTAAACACGAGGAGTTAAAAAACTTTTTATAGTCAAAAGGCAGAAAATATTTCAGCATACTGAAAAGTCCAGGACCAGTGCAAAGCCACTGTGGGTGGGAAATGAAGAGAAAAAAGAAAAATTAGGGAAAAAAATCTTTGTAAAAATCATCTTTAAGGGTACGTAATAAAAGATCTTTAGTTTAATTAAACTATGTCGGAGACATGTGAAGGTGGTCAAAAAACAGGGAAAGAAAAAAGAAAAAAATATTTTTCGTAAAAATCATGTAGATGCTTTCTGTAAGAGATAAAAAAAAGGGAATGTAATAAATGAAATGTAATAAAATAAGGTAGATTGGCTTACCATTTAGCTTGAAATAAATTACTTTTGGGGTACCAGGCTTGTTACGGCCCAGTTACCCCAACAGGGGTGAAAATTAACACATTGTGTGTAAAAATAGGTTTTAAGAAATTTTAAAAATAAATTTTAAAAAAGAAAAAAAAAGTTTTGTTTTACTAGAACATCTTTTGAAGAAGTTCCACTGCCACCAGCACGTGTCAGAGGGGAAATGAGCTTGAACTTGACATTGTATAAGGGGGGAACAAATGACAAGTGTTTTGGCGGTCAAATTAAGTAAGTAATATTTTAGCTACGACGTTTTGGTTTCCGGGAACCATCATGAATTTTCCTTTATTCTTATGGCCGCCATATTGGATTTTGTATTTATCGAAAAGTACTTAATTTTTCCATGATATAATCCTAAACACTATAATAATTTAAAAAATTATAGCCTAAAAATGTCGAGCAACCTGAATTAGCATTTAATCAAGAATCACTCGGACCTATCAAATAATTTTTTGACAGAGCCATATTTTAGACAGGGTGGATCATAAAAATTGCTACATGTATCAACTTTAATTTTTTAATGAAACATTGTATATTTTTACATTTTTACATTCTACAATCAATTCGAGACATCTTTTTATAACTCATTCCCTTCACCTATCTTCAATCGTTTCCGAAATATTAACATTTGCATGCTGGTATATGCAAAAAAGGCAGTAGGAAGTAAAAATGTATTCCATCCACACTGAGAAAAATCCTTCTATTCTTTATAGGAATTCACATGCTCTATATTATACAACTGTTTAATACTATACATATGTGACAGCAACGCTCTTTCCTACTGTAAGACAACGAAAATTGCTAGACCGTTGGGTAGTGATAATATCACGGTAATTTAGCCAATAGGAAATATAGGAGTTAATGCTACCATAGAATGGTTTATAGCCAATATTGCTCTGAATACTCACAGTAATAATTATCAAATTCTATTGGAGGTGTAATCTGGTTTTATATACTGTATTAGTTCCGACTGCCACTTGTAATGAAACGTGACATTAATCATAATAATATTTAACTTTTAATTCATAATAACTTTTTAAATTTTTAACTTTGTTTTCGTCCAATTATACAACATGTTCTTGTCCTTTTCATGTTTTTAAATTTTGTTTACATTCATTCGTGTAAGTGGCACTTGGGGTAAGTACATACATTGATCTGATTTGTCATTATTTTTCTATTCTCAATTTATTTTAGCCCTTCGGTGCTGATGTTGGCACTTTCTAGTGCCGAAACATGTCCACCTGTATAAACTGACTTCTTAAAAATTATTTGTGGAGACGACTGTGTGTTTTTTTCCGCATATCTTCACGGCTCCACTCTGAGATAATGGACTACCTTCGTAAAAATAATAATATTTGCTTGCTACCGTTAATAAAGCATATACTTACCACTAAAAATCAGTACTGTAGTTCTCAAAAATTTAAATATGTAGCTTCTAGTGTGATATTGTTCTTGTCGTTTAACATTGCATACGATTATCTATTATGCAAGTTAATTGAGATGGTAAAATTCATCCATAGGTTATAAAGTTCAATACTAATGACGGGTTGTGCGAAATAATAAGAATCTTCTATTGCTTTGTTTGACATGCATAGTTTAAAAAAAACTTAAATACAAAGTAAAAATAAATTAATTGAAACAGGTATAGATACGATCAATAAAATTCAAATATAGACAGCACAGCTAGAAGACTCCGAACAACGATGTGACCTGGGCAACAAATACGTTAAAACTAATAATAGGGCGCGCGGCGATTGCCGATCGCTACGAACCCCCACTAACGTCTTGTGGATTATAGGTTCTAACGGATACAATTCGTTTTTGGGGATACTGTTCTGCTTTTTCAGTTTTAGAGAAGGCGCTTTACTAAGAGCAAAATGCGTCGCATTGTAAAGATGAAATTTATTTCTTAACAGAATTGCTGTATTAAAGGGAGTTCATTATTCAACAAGACTGTGCTGCTAATGGAACTGATTACTACCAATAAAAATACTGTTCCAGCAAATCTGGAATTGATATAACACTAAAGCGGGTTTGATACACTAGCAATTTATTTAATATGAGTTAATCAAAAAAGGCAATCAATACAAACTATGTCTTAGCAAATCTATTGTATTAGATCATTTTCATCAGTGCAGTTTACAGGAAAGAAAATAAATTATACAATAATTTTTGTTTTAATTATACTTTGCAAGGCATCAGTTTTAGGACAATTTCTTTTTGCCTTTTTCTCACGAAAACAAAAAACCCTTTTTCGAACACACCCAACATTTTCACAGTACGGCACTAATAACACCATTAAATATATTAAATAATTATCAGCACTTAGTACCCAATTACCTGTTTGTATAACAAATAAGGGAGTTGGCAACCAATTTTGGTTCCCCCATATAACCGGAAGTAAACATTTTTAATATTTAGTTTGTGTTTAGGAACTGATACACCTTGCTGGGCACGAAAAGGGTGATTATGAATGGAAGTAGTAAATTAGTACTACCTAGTTCTGATGTTTATTTATATCTTTATACCTCTGGCTAACACGTTTTCAGGTTTTAATGGGTTGACAACAATTTTTCAATTGTCAGTGTCTTTGGGACGGCAAATTTAGGCATAATAGGTATTTCTGTATCAAGGCCGTCAAGTTGATCTTTTTCGGACGAATCAGAAATTTGCGGCCGAGGCGCAGCCGAAGCTAAGCGAGTTTCAGGTCAGGCCAAAAAAAAAATTTCTGGAAAAAGACGAAAATGCAAATAAAAATATATTCTGGCTTAATTTATTGTTAACTGTCATATT
This sequence comes from Polydrusus pterygomalis, assembly GCA_963969555.1. Lineage (NCBI taxonomy): Eukaryota > Metazoa > Arthropoda > Insecta > Coleoptera > Curculionidae > Polydrusus > Polydrusus pterygomalis. The sequence continues at coordinate 39,235,914 of OZ018381.1, read as the reverse complement.
AAATATACATTTATTACATTTTGAAAATGCAATTCCACTTTTAAAAAAAATTACTAACAGCGACATTTTCTTGATTTTTAGCTGAAGTACTTTCTTACTGAAACTCTTTGGAATTATTTTGGATAGGAAACGTAAATTTGAAGTATCTTCCCCTCCTGCAAGAATTCAAATTGATATTTCCTTTATTTCCTTTTTTCTTGAAATGGAATCTTTAATGTAGCCTTCCGCTACAGAATTAGACTTCCAACCTCCATGGCTTTTTAACATTAAAATATCAGCCCCTGTTTCAACCAAAAGAAAGTCTGAACTTCTTCTAAAAGAATGACCTGTATACCTCTTAGCATTTCATAAATAGATAGAGTAGATACTGTGCCATAAATGATAGTATTTTTCCAAAAGTATGAACACCAACAACTTGTGAGGAATATTTCCCATGACGATAATTAATAAAAAACGTTTAAGGTTGAATTCTCAACGTCATTCATTCTATTGCCAACTTATAACCTATTTCGCGTTGATTTTTTGAGTTTATTATTTTAATAACTAACATTTAAAGAAAATCAATATCTTCGGTACATTATTTAGGTAGTATCTGATATATTACAAAAATATCAATTTATTTCATTGCTAATTTTGGGAGAATTGTATAGTGAAAGAACAATGAGTGACAATGACATAATATTATTTAAAAAAATCTTACCTGATATTTTTCGCTATACAATTCTCCTAAAATAAGTTATGAAATTCCTTGATATTTATTAAATATGTCAATTATTACCTATAGAATATCAAGTCGATATTGATTTTCTTTAAATTTTGTATAAAAGCTAGAAAACATAAATAAATCTACGCAAAATAGGTTATAGGTTGGCAAGCATGTTGATACTCCTACCTTAATGACGTACATTGAATGGTCGTAAATTTAAGTATTTTTGAATGATCTGTAGAACAGTTATATTTTCAGTTATTTCATCAGTTATTGTAAACACTCGTTTTTTACCCGTTTTCGTTTCTGGAATTGTGATTACTGACAAGTTTCCTTTGTCTTGAATGTCATTTGAAGATATTTATCTTAGCTCATTTCGCCTACAAGCACCAGCCATTCCAATTATCAAACACACCTAAAATTAACACGATATAATTAGCAAAAAAAAAACTAACTTTAAAAATATTACAATTTATTATATTCCACATAATATCACTAGGTGATTCATCTGGAGCTTGTGTTAGCCATTTTGGAAATTTGCTGATAAAGTCAGATCCAGTCTTATCGTGCGGGTCATACGATTTAACAAAGACATAGTTCCAATTTTTCTTTTCTTTTATTGCGTTTAATCATACTATCCAAATAAAGTCCGTAAGACAAATATGACAGACTAATGCAATTTTGACATGAAAGAAAAGGATAATTCATGTATTTTATTTAATTTTCAGCGATTCACAAAAGTTTGTACACCTGCCACCTTCGTCTTGATTTAAAGATGTCAGTTTTGTGACTTTGACAATTAATTTAATATGACAATATGAACGATAAAAAGCAATTTTTTGGTTTTTTGCATCCCCAAGCAAAAAAAATGGTACTTAATTTGTTAATTTTTTTCGAGAATGAAAGAAGTGAAAATTCGCAAACCGTAGCAAAAGCACTGGGAATTAGTTTAAGGCCTGTGCAGAAAATTGTGCATGAAAGAAAGCATAATATAATACCGAAGAATACTAAAAAAATGTAAACGAAGAAAGCCAAAGACTGAAGATTTGAGCGAAAATATTAAAATGGGATTGAAAGAATTTATGATGATTTATACAGATCAAAAACCAATGTAACTCTTCCAGTTTTAAAAGAAAATTAAAAAATTCGAGGTGTGAATCGAAGTGGAAATCGGACTTGAATCGTTATCAAAATTGAGAAGAAAGTTGGGTTTTCGCTATAAAAAAGACTGTAACCGGAGATTTTTATGTGAGCAGCCACAGGTAGTGAGTCAGCGTGTTCAGTTTTTAAAAAAATATACGGAAAATTACAAATCAAAATTTAGACAAGTAGTATTTTTAGACGAAACACGGATATTTTTAAATGGAAGTGGTTTAAAAGCTTGGCAAGATGATTCTGTGAAAAGCGTGAAAAGAAAAAAGGGATGTGGCACGGGAAAGCGGTTCATTATTTTACATGCCGGTTCTGTAAGAGGATATGTTTCAGGTTTCAGGTGCAAGCTTAATTTTTTCTTCCACATCAAAAAGTTCTGACTATCATGACAATATGAATTGCGAAATGTTTGAAAAATGGCTTAAAGCTCTATCAATTAATCCCAAATTTAGATGAGCCGTCTTTAATTGTGTGGAACAGTTTCGGGAATTCATATTAGGAGCAATTGTTTAAATCTTACTATTAATTATTATTCTATAAGAAATTAAACCGTTTGTTGATAGGTATATAATAGAAAACTTTGTTATAAATATTTCGATACAATTTTCAAAAAGTAATGTTTTATTGTTTTTTTTTGTGGATCATTTTTTCAGTGAAAAAAGTATTTTTCTACTGACGTTTTATAATAACCTCTTTTCGATTGTCATTATGGTTTTTTAATAACCTCCTTTTAAGCGCAGCGTGCTTAAAAAACTTTTAAGCACGTTACCAGGAGCAACGTGCTTAAAAGTAACGCAGGTAATTATTTACAATTAAAACGTAACCACAGACTAGGTATAATTTAATATTTTTTGGCAAGTGTCAATGAAACATAGGTAATAAAATGTTAGTAAAATTAAGTTTTTTATTATAAAACCTCAGTAGAAAAAATATTGTATACAATTCGTTACGAAACAATGTCTTTTAGTCACTTTGACGTGTTGTCCAACGAGGCAAAGCCGAGTTCACGTCGCGTGCCTAAAAGACACTCATTTCGCAACTTATTGTATAAATAGCTATTTTCTCACTGTTAAAAAGAGGCATTTTGTGCATCCATAGCAACAAGAAAATCTCAGCATTTGTTGACAGTTGTACAAGTTAAATTTCAGGATCAAATTCGTAAAACGTCATGTTTTGTGACAGATGCTTAAAAAAAAATCTTACCAATTAAATTAGGACTTTTTTGGTAAAGTATGTAGGTACCTACATTAAAGGAAACAATTCATAAAACTGTTGCTGTTATAAAAATGTTGGGTTACATTATTTTTTGCTATATTTTCATCAGTATAACTATTTTTGTCAAGTCCAGATGACTAACCCGGCCCCCTCCCCCCGAAAACATACAAGCCGCCCTTGGATATGTCCCCATCTGAGGGGTGGAAATAAATATACAGGGTAACCTATTTGAAGTACTTGAGTTGGCCATAACTTCCGTTTTAGTTTAATTAATACGCTTATAATTTAAATAAAAATAATTCTACTCCTTTATGAAATCTTCTAATGCCACTCGACGTGAATCACCTTGTGAGGAATCTGACATTTTTATGGTATGGAAAGAAGACAAATTGTAACTGTTTGGTTGAAAAAAAATTATTTTCCTGAATGACTCATTATAACTAATTTAAAACAAACTTGCTTTAATGAGTCATTATGGAATTGGCGGTTGCAGAGAGTCATTCTTTCCTAACGAAACAAAAAAAATGTACCTTCGACATAGGCAACATATTTACGACAAACGACCTCCGCCACTTGCTGCATCCACAAAAAGAAGGAACGTTAAAAGAAAAAGACAAAAATAAAAGACAATAAAGATGGACAGAGAGTTCGTTATGGCCTCCAGCTTCCAAAAAGAAAAAAGCTCGAGCGTACGACCAAGGTACGTTCGGTAGCCAATGGGAGCAAAAGAGAGGGAAATAGATCGCACCTCACGAGTCAGTCGCGTGTGGAGCGCGCGCTAGTCTACAAACAACGTTGCCAGATTTTCGAATAGACATTTTAAGAAAAATAAACATACATTTTTTATACAGTGTGACCAGTAAAGTCCGCATCATATGGGTTTTTTTTTATTAATAGCTTTATTCGAAATTTGACTTTGGCATCAAGTTCTGCTTCGATCGAGATGAAAATTAAGCAAAAAAATAGTAGTCACGTGATTCGCATCATCTGTCAAATTTTAATTTTTTTCAAAAAATAATTCAAAAGTGGGGTTATTTCTCAAAGTATCGAAAAAAGGTATTAGAAAAAGTTTTTTTAAATGCAGTTTCTAGCCCACATGCAAAATTTCAGCTGCATAAGATAAATTTGATTTTTTACCTAACACTAAAATGTATTTTCCACTTAATGAACACTTTACTGATGACACTGTGTTCTTTTTGTCTTAATATTAAGGTGTATTACTTTTGGACACAAACCACGTTTCCAAAAATACTTATTTTATGAAGTTACCTTATACAGGGTCAAAAACAAATAAACAAACTTTGCATCACATGCGACCAAATTTTAATAGCCCAATTTTGATTTTGTAGAAAAACACACATTTAATATAGCGCTGCTTTAAAGAAAACGTATCTGAAATAAAGCCTGGTCAAAACTAAGAAGCTTTATGTAGGTTGCGTTAAGTCTTATTTTCCAAAAGTGGTGCAATTTACAAAATATGGGTAAAAATCAAAATTATCTTATGCAGCAAAAATTTTGCATGTGGGCTAGAAACTGCATTTAAAAATACTTTTTCTAATAACTTTTTTCGATATTTTCAGAAATAACCTCACTTTTGAATTATTTTTTGGAAAAAATTAAAATTTGACAGATAATGCGAATCACGTGACTACTATTTTTATTTTGCTTAATTTTCATCTCGATCGAAGCAGAACTTGATGCCAAAGTCAAATTTCGAATAAAGCTATTAATAAAAAAAAGTCCCATATGATGCGGACTTTACTGGTCACACTGTATAAGAAGATCTAATACTAACATGTTCAAGTCATAATAATAGCTTTAGGCAACGTAGGATATACTAAAGTTCCATTTATAAATAATTTAAAGCTATTTCCTATATACAAGGCTACTGGCCATAAAAAATTCAGTTCTTTGACAATTTTTCAGTTCCAAAATTAACAATTTTAAATTTGAGCTCAATCAAAACTCTTTGTCAACTAGTTGTCCAGCTTTAAAAAAAACTTTATGCAAAACCCCCTAGAAGTATTTATTCAAAATTTTCATTAACTTTACAATTATAGAATATACTAATCTAAAAATGTGATAATACGTTTGTGTAATACATTCTAAGCTCACCGTGAAAAATAATAAACAACTAGATTGTAAAGAAAATAATGCATACAAAGAATACAGCCCTTAACCTTACTCTTTTACACCTTTTCACCCATCCGGCAACACCGTAGAAAAGCATGCGCCAAACACAGGTAAAGCTCTCACTATAAAAAGCTTTGACTCTCTTCGTTTCGTCACATTTACCCACTTGCTTTCGTTTAGTGTACCTTATTGCAGCATTGCCCCGCTTCACTGCGTCATTAGTCAGCTGTGTTTACGTCAAAATCAGCTGGGTTACATCATCGGGCATGTGTCATAAGCAAATTATGTCAGATATGACTAACAAGACAAAATCTCCAAGGTCGCCGTGGCGAAGGAATCGGAATTCGAGAGAGGTAAGTGTCAGTTCTTGTTTGTTTAGTTTTTCCTAACCTGAAAATATTTGTTTTTTTGTAAAATGCTTCTTGTATTGCATTATCTGTTTTAATTTTAGTTTGCTTATTTCATTAATTTGTCGACCACTAATGAAGTATGTCTATTTTAAACTTGTTTGTTTTTGTAATTCAGTTTTGTAAATGTATTTATTATTGTACTTTGGGACGTTTGCCTTAAATATGCATTTCGAATAAATCAATGAAAGTAGAAGGTATAGTTATTGAGAATTCAATAAATCTGTAGACAATTTAACCTAATTTTTGTTTGTTTTTCAGCCAATGAGACCAAGGCTTTCAAGAATGATAACAGCAACTGCCAGAGTCAATCTAAACAGCTATTGGTCGAGATTTGAAGAGCAATTAAGTGAAACTACTCCCTTGACCAATCAGATGCCTTCAATGTACTCCACCTTTCGTGACAATGAGATTAATGAGAACTTGGCCAACGAACTTATGGAACTTTGTAAAAAATAACATTTCGAATGTTTGTAAATAATATTCAGGTTCGTAATTTTTTTTATTTTTTTTTTGTGTTTTTATACTCTTCTCTTATTACTGTATTTTTTTGTTAAGTTAGGTTAATGAATTTGTGATGGAATTATTTGCTAAGCTGAGTTGTTCGTGCAATTACATTTTTTTTCGTGCAATAAATATATATGGCGAGAAATTGAGAAACGGTTCAAAGATTACAATTTTCAATATGTTTTCCAGTAAACTGAATAGAACTTCTTTACTTTTCAAACTATACTGGTTTCTACTACTACTATCCATAAAAACAAGAGATGGTCCGTATTTTCTTAGCCTTTTGTTAAATTTTATTTATAATAGTGCAATAGTAAGATATTGCATCATATCAAACATCATCTAGATATAAATTTAGTGAGTTTTAACATGTTAGACCAGTAATAAGCCTTATTTTTTATTCAATTTCTTTCACTGAATTCGTTGCCGACTTTTTTATTTTATGGTTTTGACTTAAGGGCAAACACCTTGGCCATTTTGTTTTTTGATCAATATTTCTTTACTTCTTCGTTTTATTAAAAAATTGGTTTAATACCCCTCTTTGGAGTACAATTATCAACTGTTATATGTTAAAAAAGGTTGGATTTGTAAATTAATAAAGCAGAAAATGAGAAATTTGAAAAAAAAAATTTTAATTTTATTAATTTACCAATCACATTTTTTTTTAATTTAAAACTGTAGATAATTGCAACTCCTTTTTTTGAGAAAACGAAAAATAAACTAAATATTGATAAGAAAATGAAATGAAAAATGCGTCAGTATTGTTTGCTTTTAATCAAAAATTTTTTCACAAAAGTGCGTTTATTGATGTGTTGCAACTTATATGTGGAATTTTTCAGGCGACCTAGGGTTTAAAAGAAACACGTGCAATGTACCTTTAAATTCCGTGATACAATTTATAACTGTGATAATTTGTGATATTTTAAATTTTTTTAAATTTAGGTTGCCTGAAAAACTTTACTCTGTGATAAGATGAGATTTTATTAAAATATATATAAATGATTTATTTAGATAAGGAAAATTTAGATAAATACTTAAAAGCAAACTCTAGTGGCGCCTTCGCCATTTCATTTTATTATCACTATTTCGTATATTTTTCGTTTTTTCCAAAAAGCGGCCAAATACCCGGCTTTAGTTAGCAATTACCTACAGTTTCAATTTAAGAAAAAGTTAGTTGATAATTTAATAAAAGCAAAAAGCAAAATTATGTCAAATTTGCATTTGTGTTTCTTTTTCTGCTTTTATTTAAAAATATAACATTTTTTAACGTTGAACTGTGGGTTATTGTACTCCAAAGATAGGTATTTGGCTGATTTTTGGATAAATGAAAAAGTTACGAAATATTGATTAAAAATGAAATTGCGCATGCGTCTCTACTGTTGGCTCGTAATAGTTTTTAATTTTTAAATTTGCATTCATTTTTTATACGTTAGCAATAATTTTTTTATTTGGTTCTTTCCTTTACTATTTTTTTTTAATCATTTTTTTCAACTGTTTTAAAGGGATGTAAATAATTTTGATTATTTGCTTTACTGTTTATGTACATTTTGAGACACCTTCTGTTTTGCTCAAGCTTTAATTTTCTCAATTTATAATGGCCGTATTTTTATTTCAACTTTAACTAAAACTTTGTACCGATTCTTTGACAATGTTGTTTTGACGATTGTTTTATTTAGTAAATGTTCTCGTTAAAATCGGGCTTTGTACATCTTTACGTATGGATTTAATAATTAATATTAAATATTGTATACCAATACCATAGAAAATTGAAAATATACAGGATGGCCCACTCTTAACACAGGATTTCATAGGATCTAAACTACTAAACTTTTCAGTATTTTTTTTAACAGAGTTATAGAAAGGTATGGTCAACAATTTAAAATTATTTTTAATCATACAGGGTGTCCCAAATAGTCGGGGCATATCAAACATACCTACCTTTTTTTTTCAAATGGAAAACCCTATAGGTATACTATGATATTTTTGGATTGCTTGATTAGGAACATTTTTTATAACATATCGTATGTTTAAATTAAATAGTTTTTGGTTATTAACGATTTTTCAAAACTGTGATATTTTGCGGCACTAAAAACCCATATAGATATCATAATATACATACTGTTCCATTTAAAAAAAAGGTATGTTTGATATGACCTGACTATTGGGGACATTCCGTATAATTGCAAATAGTTTTAAGAACATTTTTTAATGCCACCATATAACTGCAGTTTTGAAAAATATTGAAAGTTGAGTAGATTAGATGCAATGGAATCCTGCGTTTAGAGTGGGCCACCTTGTATGTACTGAATGTACTTCTTTTACCGTCGTTTTAATTATCGATAGTAAGAAGATTAAATTTAGAATCTTGTGCCTTGTCACTGACCCTTAGGATTTAATATCAATACTAATTTTAGAATACTTTATAGCATTTCTATGCAAAAGTTGAAATAAAAAATACTGCAATTTTTAATGCTCTAATGCTTTAATTAGATTTAGGTAACATGTGATATTTAAAAAAGCTTTAATTAAATTTAGTACGGATACAGGGTGTCCGGAAATAATTAGAAAAAAAATTTAGGGGATAATTCTAGACCAAAAATAAATGCTATCTCTTCCTATAACATTTTTTCGATATTGGAATATTAGCGGAGTTACAGGGTGTTAAAGTTATATTTTATTTGCAGTTTTTTTTGCCACGCTCATAATATGTTGACAAAATCTCGTATATGGGGCTTTTTCGGGATGAGGAATACAAATTTGCCCACCGTTTTTTCCCATTTTATAGAGGGCGCCACATAGGAGCCCATACTTTAGTTTGAATGGTCCCAACTTTTTGTCCTGCACTGTATGCGCATTTTGACTAAATATTTTTATTCTCTTAACCTTTTGAGATAAAAAAAGGTATACTACTTTTGTTTCGATAAATCAAACCGTTTTCGGGAAAAACGCTAAAATAACATTGCTTAGTGTACAGGGTCTTCCAACGAGGACTGAACAGAGGCTCATTTTTGAGCTTTCTTGTATTTAAAGAAAAATCCAAAATAGCCAATCGATGTACTTTTTCCTGCAGAATTCAAAAATGAAACCAACAATTTATTTGAACCAGAAACAAAAGAGTTACGATATGGAAGTCATTTCGGCAATATTATAGTAAATTTGTTAAATTTTTTGACTTTGAAGGATTCAAAGGTGATTATACCTTTATTACCTAGTGTATGTTTCAAACAGGTTAAAGTTAAATTATACTGGATAAAACATTAAAATTTAATAAAAATAGCTGTCACAATATTAAATATTTTACTCAGAACGGACAAAAAAAAAATCACTCGTTCCAAAAATCGTATAAAAAAAGCTATGTTCCATTTAAAAAACACCTTATCCATAGCGTAACTCTTTTGTTTCGGGTTCAAATAAATTTTTGGTTTCATTTTTGAATTCTGCAGGAAAAAGTACATCGATTTGCCATTTTGGATTTTTCTTTAAATACAACGAAGCTCAAAAGTGAGCCCCTGTTCAGTCCTCGTTGGAAGACCCTGTACATGTGATGAATACGGAATCATTTGAATTAATTATTTCTTAATTTAATTAATTTAATTCTTTAAGAATAATTAATTTATGCATTGAAGAGGAAGGACGTCACTTGGAACGTTTGATTTAAATATTTACTTTTGTTCTAGTAATTTATGTGTTATAAAACTGCAAATAAAATTTAACTTTAACACCCTGTCCCTCCGTCAATAATCAATTTTCGAAAAAATGTTATAGAAAGAGATAGCATTTATTTTCGGTCTAGAATTATTCCCTAAATTTTTTGCTCATCATTTCCGGACACCCTGTACAAATTTTTACTATTAGTTTGTATAAACAAACAAAATTATAGGCCGACACGTGTCAATTCAATTGTACATACATACGAAAGCATGCTTTAATTTAGCTTTAAGTTCTTTTCACTGTATTGCACATATTGTAGTTATTAGCACTTTTATAGCACCTCTCTTGAATATAGCTTTTTCTGAGTTAGTTTCTAAAAGTGCTCATGAAGCTATGTGATGAGTGTATAATTTTTGGTATTTTTTTGTATAAGGTTTTGTATATTCTTTTCTGTGATATCAGCTTAACAAAATGATTTCGTTTTTTTTTTGATTTTTGTACGCGTACGTTTTAGTTTTCTAGATTTTACTTAAGTATATCTTTTTGAGTTTTAGTATTTAAGTTTTTTTTTGTACTTTTTCGAAATTTTCACTCCGATGATCTTTCACTAGGTTTAGTTATTTTTAAGTTGTAGATTTTAAGTCTATTCGTTTGACTGTACTTTTGTAATAATAATAATAAACGTTTAAAGTAATATTTAAATTATTTTTGTTCGATTATCTCAAATTTTTGCAAGCATAATACAGTGACCGGCAGAAAGTGCGCAGCATATGGAAAAGTTTTTATCTTTAAGTTTAGAAAATTAATTTTATTTTAGATAGGTTCTGCATGTTCTCAAACCAAAATAACAACATCCGGTAAAAGTCTTATGGTATACGAGGTAGGATCAAAAATTTGAAATTCCGCTAAGAGTAAAGTACCTCCATCTTTCATTTTAGAATATTTTTTTACTAAGAAGTGTTGTTTAATATCAAAGTTATACCCAAATTCCAAATTTCGCTTATTTTGGACAAAAAAATGGATTTAATCGTGTTTTCTGAATAACCCTGTATAAAAAATAAATGGCAACCGAACAGTACGAAAATAAGATTTTCTGCAGACTTTGTTAGAGATAACCGTCGATCATAAGTCCGATTAGTTTGTTTTCATAATAATATGGCTTTTGAAAATAAAAACATAAAAATATTAAATATTTTTGCTGCACACCGTATTTTATTTTCTGAGGGAACAAGTTAATTTAATCTAACTGATATTTTTTCATTTACATTAACTTAAAGCATCTCCTAAATAGTTTTGTATACATTGAAGTATGCATAGAAAGTTTCCTTTTAATTTATAAAGAAAAACATTTAAATTAAAAATATATTTTGAACGGATTTTATTCGTCACGCAAAATAAGGAAACTTTCTATGCATGCTTCAATATATAAAAAACTATTTAGGAAATGCTTTAAGTCAATGTAAATCAAAAAATATCAGTTAGATGAAATTAACTTGTTCCCTCAGTAAATAAAAAACGGTGTGCAGCAAAAATATTTAATATTTTTATGTTTTTATTTTAAAAAGCCATAATATTATGAAAACAAACTAATCGGACTTCTGATCGACGGTTATCTCTAACAAAGTCTGCAGAAAATCTTATTTTCGTACTGTTCGGTTGCCATTTATTATTTATACAGTGTTATTCAGAAAACACGATTAAATCCATTTTTTTTTGTCCAAAATAAGCGAAATTTGAAATTTAAGTATAACTTTGAAATTAAAACAATAATTCTTAGTAAACAAATATACTAAAATGAAAGATAGAGGTACTTTACTCTTAGCGGAATTTCAAATTTTTGATCCTACCTTGTATACCATAAGACTTTTACCGGATTTAATGGGTGTTATTTTGGTTTGAGAACATGCAGAACCTATCTAAAATAAAATTAATTTTCTAAACTTAAAGATAAAAAAACTTTCCCATATGCTGCGCACTTTCTGCCGGTCACTGTATACCCGGAGAGAGATTAGTATAAAAATAAATAAACAGGCGACAAAATCTTTTTGCCCGGCTTTTTTCTCGCTAATATAAGGTTATTTCGGGAGAGTTGCCCCATCTAACTAAAAAAAATTGTATCTTTTCAGTATTGAGAGCTCAAAACCTCAAAATCAATTTCTGACGTCTTTTAATCGTAAAAAAGTTGTACTTCATTAATTTCGATGTTGCAATTAGTGATTGAGATGATTGCGTTTAAATACTAGATGTCAAGAAAACATTTAAATAAACGCTCTATAGTTTTATTGGTGTAGGTATATACGTAATAAATACATTTCGGTACATAAAACTATACAGATCCCATTATGGAATATTATAATTGACTGCAGACCAATATCCAGACCCCCTCCCGGGATGCATTTTTGTATCGAGCGTCCAGTACACCGCATTCGGGTAATTTCGCATTAACCGAGGTCTGTCTATCGTCGATTGTCAAGCTACCATACGACAGCTGTCAACTTTTGACTGATAAGCGTCTTTTTTTTAGCTTTTTTCTTATAAGTAGAGGATTATAAGGAGGCGATAAATAGAGGAACAAATTCCGTCTAAAAGGTATATTGGCAACCGGTTTGTTCGTTGTTACCCAGAGCATTTTTTTTAATTCAATTTTTTCAACTAATATTATTTTATAAAAATTTTAAATTAAATTTTAAAAAAATGCTCTGGGTAACAACGAACAAACCGGTTGCCAATATACCTTTTAGACGGAATTTGTTCCTCTAGTTATTGCCTCCTGGATTATAGCTGTAAGAATCCTTAATTGAAAATATTATCGTATATTTTGTGATACCCGTTCTGCGAAGTTTTCTATGAGTATTATAATATAGTATACCAATAATTCCACAAGTCATTATTTGTAAGGTGCTGTATGGAACAAGATTTCAGCCTAATCGAGCGTACGGTAGTCCGACTGTTGTCGTAGTACCGAGCGCTCGATACGTGCCGAGGTCGAGCATCACGAATGCGGCTTACTGGACGCTTTTTCGCGTAAAAATTAAGGATTCTTATAGCTATAATCCTCTATAAGAAAAAAGCTAAAAAAAATTGACGCTTACCAGTCAAAAGTTGACAGCTGTCGTATGGTAGCTTGACAATCGATCGGAATATCGGCCGCTCGTTTTTAGACAGACCTCGGTCAATGCGAAATTACCCGAATGCGGGGTACTGGACGCTCGATACAAAAATGCGACCGGCATCCACCACTCAATTTATTTTTACGTTTACCTTTAGCATTTATAATTTATGTTCAGATTTTTAGGACACCCTATATAAACTAATGAAATATCACCGTGAAACTTCTCAAACAAAATAATTGACAAATCTACTTTTATTATCAATTTTTGATTTAAAAAAAAATATGATATTGAATTTAAACCCTATTTTAAAGTGCATAATATAATATTAGACCAGTGCTGAAGCCTTTGAAAATGGTAAAAAGTGAAAAAAAATAATAGTAAGATGAAACCCATTGGAAAAGGAAGAGAATAGAACAAAAATGAAAGGAAAAATAAATTACGGGCGATCCGAGGTCGGGAAGGGGGGGAGGGGGGGGGGGGGGGGTTAAGGGTAGAAAACGATTTATCTCGATTTCCGGTAAAACTACAAGTCCTATGGAAAAACGTTAAATCGCAAAGTTGTAGATAATAAAAAGATCTACAACTTTTGTATTTACACTTTTTTCACATAACCTCAAAATGTATGTGAAAAATTCAAATAACCAAGTTTTTGGTTTTTTATTTTTATCTTTTACAAAAAAAAATTTTTATCCACGAAATTTGGTGAAAACGTACCTTTTTATGTCCTAAATACACAGTAATTTTTTTGATTTAAAATATTTATTTTTTAACCTTATTTTGACTTAATATCGAAAAAACACCCTAATTTTCAATCGAAAATTCTCACGGCAAAATATCTGCTTTTTTAAAAAAGTCGGTGGGCTTTTTGTTCGTTGAAATCTCTACTTTCTGATGGTGTTAAAAAATATATACATTACTATGGTAAATGTTCTCAAAAAAATGCAAAGAAACGAAGAAAACTCGAATCCGAATTTTTTTTTTTTAGATCAATATGTACAATTTTGAGCTATTTATTAAAATTTATACTTTAATTACTCGAAAAACGTAAGATTCCATGTTACATTGATAAAAAAAGAGTATACATTTTAATATATAGCTCAAAATTGTACATATTGATCTAAAAAAAAATTCTGATTCGAGTTTTTTTCATTTCTTTGCATTTTTTTGAGAACATTTACCATAGTAATGTATATATTTTTTAACACCATCAAAAAGTAGAGATTTTAACGAACAAAAAGCCCTCCGACTTTTTTAAAAAAACAGATATTTTGACGTGAGAATTTTCGATTGAAAATTAGGGTGTTTTTTCGATATTAAGTCAAAATAAGGTTAAAAAATAGATATTTTAAATCAAAAAAATTACAGTGTGTTTAGGACATAAAAAGGTAAGTTTCCACCAAATTTCGTGGATAAAAAAATTTTTTTGTAAAAGATAAAAATAAAAAACCAAAAACTTGGTTATTTGAATTTTTCACATACATTTTGAAGTTATGTGAAAAAAGTGCAAATAAAAAAGTTGTAGATCTTTTTATTACCTATAACTTTGCCATTTAACGTTTTTCCATAGGACTTGTAGTTTTGCCGGAAATCGAGTATCAATATTTTCGTTACAAAAAATACCACAATTAATTGTTAATACCCGTGCCCAAACATTTTTCGAAAAAAAAAACTACTGGATTTACTGAATTTATTCCAGGTTACAAACTCACACTGTGTACCTAGCCTATCATACTTTTTTTTTTTAATATTCTGTTTTAGTACAACCTAAATAAATAACATGTTGACAATCAGCTCTTTAAAATTATTACTTCACAACAATCGGTCCAATGTAACTGGGAAAGCTCTACCATAAGTTAAAGCCCCTTTTAACATAGTCAACCTGTTTCGTTAAATTTTTATTCAACCCCCTATTATTTATGTACCCCTATATAACACGGTAGTTTACGCCTCAATAATTGTGATAGAACAAGTGGGTGCAGTAATAATTATATTTATCCCCAGGTGAAGGCAAGTGCAAGGGTATTAAGAGGGTAACAACCCCTAATTGTGTAGTTCACAATACGTAAGGTAGATGGCGCTAGATGTAGTAGGTTTCTATTTAACTGAATTATTTTACTAGAGGTATTTTCTAGACGTGATCAAATTATTATCAGATATGTTATAATTGGTGTTTACAAGGGCCTTTAATAAAAATTTTTGCATTCAATTTGTTTGTAAAACCGGACAATACTTCAAGGAAATCGACAAAATTGCTTTCCCTAGACTTTCATAAAATGTGGTTTGCAAATTTTATACTAGCGACTTCGTTCGCGCAATTCAGTGTCCAATGTTTTTTCCAATAGAATCGTTTATACCCCCTTTTCACCCCTATAAGTGTGGCCTTTAAAGAAATACGTGTATCATTATTTTTTGTATTCCAATGTATTTATGCTATGCAAAAAATCCGACAAATAATATTTTTAAATAGGATCTTTATACCCGCTTTTTACCCCTTTATGGGAAAAGGTTATCGAAAAAATGAGAAGTTCGTGTTTTATTAACTGTATAGTAGAGTGAAGTTCAAGAAAGTCCATCAAAAAATATTTTTTCCGATATAAATTTTTATAACCCCTTTTCACCCCATTAGGAGCCGACACGACTTTTAAAAAATTAGAAATATGTAGAAAAAGAAAAGCACGAAGTCTTTCTCCACAATCTTTATTCATCGAAAAACTAGGCGAACCTAGTATCACATCGACATGTTTCGAGTGTAGAAACACTCATCATCAGGAAACAAAGTGAAATGCTGATGTTTTTAGCAAAAGAGAAAATAATGGTGAGATTGAGCCGTAATGGAGCTTTTAATGGTGTACAAGAAAGCCTGGTACCCCAACTGTTTTTACTTTTTAACCAAAAGATGCTTTGACCCAAAAAACAACTTTTTTCTTTTTCTTTTCTTTACATCTCACCCCAACATTTTCACATGTTTCTGACTGGGCTTAATAAAACTCAGGATGTTTCAGTAATTTAATAATGCTTTTTACAGATATGTTTTTCAAAACTCCCTAATTTTTACTACCCTATAATTTTCTGCACGGCACAGTGTGCTTCTACACTTAACCCTCGACTCTTCAGTATGCCGGAGTCTTGATTGTCGACCTTCTGATTTTTCAATTTTACATCTCTTGTACACCATTAAAAGCTCCATTACGGCTCAATCTCACCATTATTTTCTCTTTTGCTAAAAACATCAGCATTTTACTTTTCACTTTGTTTCCTGATGATGAGTGTTTCTACACTCGAAACATGTCGATGTGATACTAGGTTCGCCTAGTTTTCCGATGAATAAAGATTGTGGAGAAAGACTTCGTGCTTTTCTTTTTCTGTATCATATAACTCCACTTTGAGTATGGACTACTTCTTCAAAATTAGAAATATGTGTTTTATTAATTTTATATTAGAATAGGTATTTATTTCTCATTACATACTTGTATTTATGTTGAGTCTCAAGTTTCGGACCAAAAATATTTTTCCAATATACCTAAGCCCCTTTTTCCATCCTCCAGGGGTAAAATTTTCGTAAATGCACAAACACCCTTTTACTTGTTCTAATAAGCAAGAAATTTGTCTAAACATTTTTTTCATAGCTTTTTCTCTAGGGGTTGCGTTGGGATCTTATCCCCTCCATTTCTACCCCCTAGAGGCAAAATTTCCCAAGCCCAAATACGTACCTACTTGCTTATTTTAACAGAGTAAGCATATTACTAGTTTTCAACAATACACTGAGAAAAATGATCTAATAGATCTAATACAAACCTGCTGGCTAACACATAGGGAGTTGGTATTGATAGCATATTTTTTATTAACCCATATTAAATAAATTGCTAGTGTAACAAACCCGCTTTAGTGTTATATCAATCCCAGATTTGCTAGAACATTGTTTTATTGGTAGTAATCAGTTCCATTAGCAGCACAGTCTTGTTAAATAATGACCTACTTTTAATACAACAATTTTGTTAAGAAATAAATTGTATCTTCTCAATGCGACGAATTTTGTTTCCAGTAAAGCGCTTTTTCTACAATTAAGAAAGCAGCGTCCCCAAAAACGAATTGTATCCGTTAGAACCTATAATCCACCAAGGGTGTTTGTAGCGATCGGCAATGGGCTCGCGCCGTAGTATTAGTTTTAACGTATTTGTTGCGCAGATCACAACGTTGTTCGGAGTCTTCTAGCTGTCCTGTCTGAATTTAAATTTTAATGATCGTATTATTTATCCAATCTCAGTTTGAGGACATTCCAATCATTCCATACGGCGGTAAACAGTCTCAAAGAGACCGACCGCACAACCAGGGTTGTCAGATCTTTCTTCTTCAATTCTTTAAGTTTATATCAGTATTCAATTGTTAGTCAGTAACTTTCTTTGAAAGCTATAGTTTGCAAATATACTTTAAACCGAGGAGTTTTGAGCGTGAAAAAAATAACAAGCCATTTATTGTTATAATAATACATTCTTTAGTCCTTAAGAAACAATATAACTGAAATCAAGACAAAAAGTGTTTTCAGTGTTTAAAAACAACTAATTAACAAACCCTTGTTTCTCGTATATAGGTACTTACATTGTGCTTACAAATCCGAAAATTTTGTAGAATTGGCAACAGCATGTAATTTGTTGCGGTTGGAAGCGCCAGGATATAAGCTGAACCGGTACCCGGCCCGTCTAACGATCGATTCTGCCAGACAGAGATAGGCCAGTGACCGCCGATGGCGTGGAAGAGACGGAGATAAAATATACGTGGTTATGCCTTGATGAACGGGCCGGAGTCTGGTTGACGAGAATGAAGTTCTGGTAAAAAAATTAAAGCATTTTCTGAGCAGTGTCGTGCCGTGTCAGGTTTATTTTTCTGATTTTAGTTTTGTATATAGAATTTTTGAGTTACCTTATATTTATTATTTTAATATAATATTATTATATATACAGTGGGTTTATAAAGTGTAGTATGTACAAACACCTAATGTAAAACAAACTTATAAGTGTGTATACGCATATTAATTATTTGTGTGGAACGCCTATGGTTAGGAAATTCCCACAGTTTAATGTCCTTAAATTGACCTAAGAAACACTTTACCAGTTTCAATTAATTTATTTTTAACTTGTTTTCAAGTTTTTTTAAGCGTTGCATTTCAGATAAAGCAATAGAATATTCTTATTTCGCACAACCCATCTTTAGTATATTGGACTTTATAATCTATGGACGAATGTTACCATCTCAGTAAACCTTGTTGCATAAGAGATAATCCTATGCAATGTTAAGAACAATATCACACTAGAAGCTATTTAAATTTTTGAGAACTACAGTACTAACTTTTAGTGGTAAGTATATGCTTTATTAACCGTAGCAAGCGAATATTGTTATGATTAATGTCAAGTTTCATTACAACTGCCAGTCAGAACTAATACAGTATATGAAACCAGGTTACACCCCCAATAGAACTTGATAATTACTGTATGTGAGTATTCACAGCAATAATAGCTATAAACCATTTTATGGTAGCATTAACTCCTATTTCCTATTTACTAAATTACCGTGATATCATTACTACACAACGGTGTAGCAATTTTCGTTGTCATACAGTAGGAAAGCGCTTTGCTGTCACATATAGTCTATAAAAAGTATGGGAATCCTTATGAGGAATAGAACGCTTTTTTCTTTAACGCCTAGGTGAATTTACAAAAAATGACGAAACAGGTATATTATTATTTTATTAAAGGAACTTAAGAGCAGTAAACCCTTTTACCACAATAAAAATTTCCGAACGTTTTGCTGGTCAAACGAAAAGAAAAAATAAAAATTGGTATTTAGAAAATAAATTATACTTTAAATACCCCATCCAGAAAAGTAAATGACGATCAAAAATATTTCCAAAATTTTTTTTATTTTTAGTAATTTTGTAATATCTTAAAAGATTCTTTATTGGTCAAAAGCAAAATTACTTTCCCGGGTGTAGAAAACAATTTTTCTTAGAGCCATTTTTCAATATCGGCCTTACTTTTTTCTCAAAAACGTTGGGCGCGTAAAGTGAATTTAAACGTGGAAAATGGATTTACGCGCCCAACGTTTTTGAGAAAAAAGTAAGGCCGATATTGAAAAATGGCTTTAAGAAAAATTGTTTGGTATAACATTCTACACCCGGGAAAGTCATTTTGATTTGACCAATAAAGAATTGTTTAAGATATTACAAAATTACTAAAAATAAAAAAAATTTCTAAAAAAAATTTTGGGAATATTTTCGATCGTCATTTACTTTTCTGGATGGGGTATTTAAAGTAGAATTTATTTTCTAAATACCAATTTTTATTTTTTCTTTTCGTTTGACCAGCAAAACGTTCGGCAATTTTCATTGTGGTAAAAGGGGTTACTTCCTCTTAAATACCAATTAATGTTTCGTGGCAAAATTTTCGCCCGCGTCACTGTTTTTGGTTTCATTGTAGATTACTGAACGCTCTGAAATTTGTTACCTAATATTTGATAAGATATACCTCATTAACCTGAAACAAGAAGTGTAGGTTCTAAAATTAAATATCTACCTTATTTTGTAAAATCCAGCTTTAGTTTTATTATTGTCATAGAAAGATATAGCAATAGCATTTAGAGATCTTTTGAATAATAGATATTCTGTTCTCTTTCAAAGAATTACCCTTAAAAGTTCCTTCTAAACATTAGTTTGGCATTATTGTTCTGTAGTTATAGATAGCTGCTATAGAAATGTAACAACCCCCGCGAGGCCAGGACAACGAATATTTGTCCCAATTGAAAAGAAATTGAGACCAAACGTGTCAAACATGGTCAAATAAATAAAAACATTGTACGATTTTGGAATAATAAGAGTTAACAAACAGCTGCTGGATGTGTCTTTATTTTATTTTTAGTGGTATTCTTGCCAAACTACGGTGCTAAGGACCTACAGCGAAGACTGTCTATTGTCTATCTATGAAAAACTTTTTGTTGCATTTTCAAAAAGCGTACCGGGTGGTCAACTAAGAATGGCCGCCGGCTATATCTCAGAAACTACTAAACATAGAAGCTTGGGAAAAAAAAATTATGATTAAAGCGGTCATGAGAAAATTCTGGAAATTACATTCAAGTTCCTCATTTCGCCGCAAGGGGGCACAATTGAAAATTATTTTTTTTAATTTTAAATTTCTCCGAAAATTCCCATATTAGGGTATAACTCTGATTACATCATTTGAAAGCTTAGACAATTCTGCATCATTTTAGTTTAAGGCTCGTTGGCTTACCGAAATTGATAAGAGTGGGGGAAGCTATTGAATGTATAAACATTAAAATCGTCGTAACTTCTAAACGCCTTATCCGATTTTACTAAATTTAAGCTTGTTTGGAAGGGAAAGGTAAGTACCAAGTACCGTCGTATCCAATGATACACGATAGTTTCTAATAAAATTGCTAGAGGGCGCAATTTGTAATAATAACAGTTTTTTTGATTTTATCCCGAAAATTCAAATCATACGGTATACTTATGACATCATAATCGGAAAGTAGATGAAATTTACAAGAAAATATGTGAAAACCGCAGTTTGATATCTTTGTTCGTTTCAGAGTTATTGCCAAAACAATAATTTTTAATACAAATTGCGCCCTCTTGCACTTTTATTAGAAACTATTGTGTACCATTGGATACGACAATTGAAGGTACTTCCAAATAAGCTTAAATCTAGTAAAATCGGATAAGTCGTTTAGAAGTTACAGTTTAATGTTTACACATTCAATAGCTTCTCCCACTCTTATCAAGTGAAAGTGTAAACATTAAAATCGCTGTAACTTCTAAACGACATATCCGATTTTACTAAATTTAAGCTTGTTTGGAAGTACCTTCAATTGTCGTATCCAATGGTACACAATAGTTTCTAATAAAAGTGCTAGAGGGCGCAATTTGTATTAAAAATTATTGTTTTGGCAATAACTCTGAAACGAACAAAGATATCAAACTGCGGTTTTCACATATTTTCTTGTAAATTTCATCTACTTTCCGATTATGATGTCATAAGTATACCGTATGATTTGAATTTTCGGGATAAAATCAAAAAAACTGTTATTATTACAAATTGCGCCCTCTAGCAATTTTATTAGAAACTATCGTGTATCACTGGATACGACGATTGAAGGTACTTACCTTTCCCTTCCAAACAAGCTTAAATTTAGTAAAATCGGATAAGGCGTTTAGAAGTTACGGCAATTTTAATGTTTACACATTCAATAGCTTCCCCCACTCTTATCAAGGTCGGTACGCCAACGAGCCTTAAACCAAAATGATGCAGAATTGTCTAAGCTTTCCAATGATGTAATCAGAGTTATACCCTAATATGGGATTTTTCGGAGAAATTTAAAATTTTAAAAAAATTGCGCCCCCTTGCGGCGAAATGAGGAACTTGAAAGTAATTTCCAGAATTTTCTCATGACCGCTTTAATCATAATTTTTTTTTCCCAAGCTTCTATCTTTAGTAGTTTCTGAGATATAGCCGGCGGCCATTCTTAGTTGACCACCCGGTACAGGGTTATAGTGTGTAAACGGATCGACATAACTGTACTTCTTTAGGTTTTCGAAAAAGTTATTCTTCCAAATTTTTTTTGCTTGTTATATAAATATGATTCACATTAGAAAACTTTGATTTTGTTGTACAGGGTACGCCAAAAAAAAAAACTTCAACCAATCTTTCTCGAAGCTTCAGAATAAAAAAACCTTTAAAAACAGTTTGTTTGAATTTGTACGCATAAAAACTGTCAATTACCTTAAGTTAAACACTATGTAATTTATAAGGTGAGGCACAAAATTAAACAAACTATCTGTATCATACCAAAAACAATAATAAACAGCAATCTGTTGTTTTCAATGAAATTCGCTTATGACACACGTACCGTGGCTCCCTCTTACGATTGCATAATTCATAAAGGGTTCTCCAAAAGTGCTTGGTCGATATTCGACTGTGGTCGATATTCGACGACTCTCCCCTAATTTTTTTTTACCAAATATCTCTAGTTTACACCTGGAAACCTCAATAAGGTTCTGCCTCTAATTTTTTCTACTTCAGGTATACTGATTTAAGTCTATTTAAATTAAATACCTATTATTTCTTGCGTAAAAACTTCAACCAATCTTTCTCGAAGCTTCAGAATAAAAAAACCTTTAAAAACAGTTTGTTTGAATTTGCGTCAATGCCTTTGGTGTAATTTATCAGAACTTTGCGACAAATGGTTCGTGATGCCCGGCGTTCATTCTTATTTGGCCACCGGGTACATATTAAATAAAATTAACAAAGGTATAAAATGTATATTTTTTTCCAAATTGTTCTTGAAGAAACTGTTGACAGCAATGGAACTCCAATGGAGTTTATTTTCAATGGCATTAGTCAAACTAAATTTTGACTAATTCATTGACAAGAAGGATATTAACACTTCAAATTGTCGTGTTGTTAAAAGGACGCCTTCTTTTTAAGGATTTTACACTTTAAATTACTTGCTGTTAATGCACATCCTGTTTGATAATGTAAGTGGTGAGAAGTTAGGTACATTTAAAATGTCATTGAAAATTTTCGATAATTATTTAAGTGGTTATTTCCACTTTTAAGAGATCGTCACTTGCAAAGTGTTTTGGGTATTAATAAATTTTACAGATTATCAGTAAAGTGGGTTTTTATTTAAATGGCCCTAATTTGAGACAATATGGACAGCTTAATTTAGTACTGTTCCATATGGAGTTTTAAGGCAGATAGATACTATAGCACACCTTAAAATGTTAAGTAAAATTTTTAACAAAGATCCCGAAATTTCTATTTAACGAATATATACAATGAGAAAATGCCTTCTATTCCTTATAAGAATTCACACACTCTTTATACTTACAACTGTTTAATACTACATAATATACAGAGTCACCAGTAAAGTCCGCATCATATGGGATTTTTTTTTATTAATAGCTTTATTCAAAATTTGACTTTGGCATCAAATTCTGCTTCGATTGAGATGAAAATTAAGCAAAAAAATAGTAGTCACGTGATTCGCATTATCTGTCAAATTTTAATTTTTTCCAGTAAATAATTCAGAAATAACCCCCAATTTCTGAAAATATCGAAAAAAGTTATTAAAAAAAGTTTTAAAAAATGCAGATTCTAGTACACGTGCAAAATTTCAGCTACATAAGATAATTTTGATTTTTTACCTATATTTTGTAAATTGCACCACTTTTGCAAAATGAAACTCAACGCAACCTACATAAAACTTCTTAGTTTTGACAATGCTTTATTTCAGATTCATTTTCTTTAAAGTAGCGCGATATTAAATGTGTCTTTTTCTACAAAATCAAAATTGGGCTATTAAAATTTGGTCGCATGTGATGCAAAGTTTATTTGTTTTTGACCCTGTATAAGGTAACTTCATAAAATAAGTATTTTTGAAAACGTAATTTGTGCCTGAAAGTAAAAAAAATAAAAAATAAAGTAAAGGGGTTTTAAATTAAATCGTTGAAAATAGATAAACTTTACGTTAAGTTAAACTAAAATGTATTTTCCACTTAATGAACACTTTACTGATGACACTGTGTTCTTTTTTGTCTTAATATTAAGGTGTATTACTTTCAGACACAAACTACGTTTTCAAAAATACTTATTTTATACAGGGTCCAAAACAAATAAACTTTGCATCACATGCGACCAAATTTTAATAGCCCAATTTTGATTTTGTAGTAAAACACACATTTAATATGGCGCTACTTTAAAGAACATGTATCTGAAATAAAGCATCATCAAAACTAAGTAGTTTTATGTAGGTTGCGTTGAGTCTTATTTTGCAATTTACAAAATATTGGTAAAAAATCAAACTTATCGTATGCAGCTGAAATTTTGCAAGTAGGCTAGAAACTCCGTTTTAAAAAAACTTTTTCTAATAACTTTTTTCGATATTTTTAAAAATAACTTCACGTTTGAATTATTTTTTTGAAACAATTAAAGTTTGACAGATAATGCGAATCACGTGACTACCATTTTTTTTGCTTAATTTTCATCTCTATCGAAGCAGAACTTGATGCCAAAGTCAAATTTTGAATAAAGCTACTAATAAAAAAAAATTATGTATGTGACAGCAACGCGCTTTACCTACTGTAAGACAACGAAAATTGCTAGACCGTTGTGTAGTGATAATAGACAGTTTTCGTTGTCTTTTAAAAGCGATTCCGATAGCCGCTATTTGACAACTTTGACATTTGAGCTGTCATTTATTGTTATCGTTACGGATAAGTGGCGGGAGCTAACGGACGGAAGACAAAGCCATAGCGAAAACGGAACGCATGCGTAATGACCATTTTTTTGAATCTAAATTGAAATTTCCATACAACTGTGCTCCCTTATCTCGATACTGAATGTCCTGGTGATCAAGCACCTCCAAGAGAAGGGCATTATCCAAATCCGAATCACAGGATGAGTTCAATAAAAGCAACCTTTCGTCTATCATGATGTTTTAGAATTTTGGGTACTAGGAAATTAAACCCAAGCAAAAAAGATAGCACAAAACTTATATGAAAATATGAACACAAACCATTAAAGATAGGTTATGTTTACTGTCGAATTCGACTTAACGTTAACGTTAAGCGAATTGAACGAAAACTATTTTTACGATCTGTCAAATAGCGGCTTCGTATTCGTATTCGTTATGGTTAACCGTTTGAATTTGCCAATACAACGAAAACTGTCTAATATCACGGTAATTTACCCAATAGGAATTAGAAGTTAATGCTACCATAGAAGGGTTTATAACAATTATTGCTCTGAATACTCACAGTAATTATCATGTTCTATTGGGGGTGCAATCTGGTTTTATATAGGTACTGTATTCGTTCCAACTGGCAGTTGTAATGAAACTGAAATCATAATAATATTTGCTTGCTACGGTTAATAAAGCATATATTTACCACTAAAAATCAGTATTGTAGTTTTCAAAAATTTAAATCGCTTTTAGTGTGATATTGTTTTTGATAAAGCAATAGAAGATTCTTATTTCGCACAACCCATCATTAGTATTAAACTTTATAATTTATGGATGAATTTTACCATGTCAGTAAACTCTGTTGCATAATAGATATTCATAATATGCAATGTTAAACGACAAGAACAATATCACTCTAGAAGCTGTTTAAGTTTTTGAGAACTACAGTACTGATTTTTAGTGGTAAGTATATGCTTTATACATCCGTAGCAAGCAAATATTATTATGAATAATGTCAAGTTTCATTACAACTTCCAGTCGGAACTAATACAGTATATAAAACCAGATTGCACCCCGAATAGAACTTGATAATTACTGTGAGTATTCAGAGCAATAATGACTATAAACCATTCTACGGTAGCATTAACTCATATTTCCTATTGGTTAAATTACCGTGATATTATCACTACACAACGGCCTAGCAAGTTTCGTTGCCTTTCAGTAGGAAAGCGCGTTGCTGTCACATATAGAATTAAACAGTTGTTTAAAGAGTACATACTTAATATGTGAATTCTTATAAGGCTTTTTCTCAGTGTAGGTTGTTGACGCTCGCAAAAAAGGTATATTTCTAATGATATGTTTACCCAGTATTAAAACATTTTAAATTTTGTACAGAATTGTACTCATAGTCAGGTTTAATATTTTAAGTTGTGTTACTTTTGCTCTAAGGAGTCTAAAGAGTTTAAGGTATGAACAATTTAATCCCCAACAGAAATCAATTATCGTATTTTTTTAATTATGTTAGTATTGCATTGACGATGCGATATGCCCCGTCAGAAGTTATTTGTGTATTTGTTTTTGAAGAAATTGATCTATTTGGTACAATGGTTATACAGTGCAGTCAATAACAAGACAATGTGGGCCGTCACTCGTCAGACTCATGTTTGTCTACATTCTAACAAAATAATAAGTTGCCAACAATCGGTTAACCATTTCAAACATCCTTTGTAATTTCCTTTTGTGTGATCACGTGTTTATAAAAGCTTAGAATGTGACACATAAAAAGCACTGGGACGCTAATAAATTGACTCATCCTAAGGCAAAGAACACACGTGCTGAAATAAAGAGGACCTTTTCTTCAAAGCACGACGGGTGAAACTGAGATATCCTTTCTAATGGCATCCTTTGGTTTGAACAAAGGATTTGAAAATTACTTTTAAAGAAGATTATTTTGGAGATTTTGGGAGTGTAAATATTTTACTGTTATGGGTTTTTACCAGGAACGAAAGATTTGTCTGACCTGCGGGTAGATGACAATACAATAATAGTAAGCAATGAATTGAGTGTTACAATCACATAAAAGAAGTATACTATTATTATTATTAAAGTTATTATCTTTATTTTATTTTTCACAGCTTTTTGTTAGTGTTTGTTTACAGTACTTGTACTTGGCTTGAAGTTTTTCGTCATAGCTTCCTCTACCGGTATCATGATTGGAATTATGTGTATTTGTTAAAGCTTTCATATATTTTTAATCTCTATCGCCAAATTTAAGTACTACTTACTTAGACCAGGGCTGAACAGTGGCGGCTCGTGGGGTAGAGCCACAGTGCCATGGCACTACCTGCCCTCCTGTCTAGCGTCCTGCCCTTTACAAATTACTAAAACCTATTAAAATTAATATTCTCGTTTTTAAAGCAATTAGCAAAATAATTTAAAAATGGAACACAGTCGGGTGCAAATTTCCATCTAAAAGGAAGCGATTATGCGTAAAACGGTAACGTAGCTTCCGCGCCAAGCGCGACGAGGCACACGGGAGGTGACGAAACGCCATCACCTCAATAAAAAAACGTTTGAAAATGACCTTGAATGCAAGCAGGCAAAAATCTCGACGACGTAGCCAGGCTCTCTTCGTTTGACCGTTTGATGTTAGACGTTTCAAACAGCTGATGTTCGCGTCGCGTCCCGATTTGTTTTCGTTCGGCCGGCGGCTGATTTAATGTAGGGTTAACGAACTTTTTATTTTAGAAATACATAAGTAATGAATACTATTAGATTTTTAAAGAAAACTTTATGGAAAAAATACTTGGGTGTGCGGTTGTGATGAATCTAATAGACTATTTTGTTTTATGTGTGTTTTATTTGGTGGGAAGCAAACTTGGTCCCAAAAAGGTACAGATGATTTGGTCCATTTCTGGGACAAAATGAAGACACATGAAAAATCGAAGGTACATTTAAACAATATATTTAATTTCAGTATGCTTGGTAAAATTAACATTAAAACTCAATTAAATTCTGCATATCACAATTAAATAATGAAGAAAAACGAACAAATTGATAAAAACAGATACATATTAAACCAAATTATAAACTGCGTTCGGTTTTGTGGTGCATTTGAGTTGGCTTTGAGAGGTCATGACGAAAAAGAGACGTCGGGAAATAGGGGCATATTTCGTGAATTAATAAATTTCAGCTCAGAATTAGACAAAACTCTTAAAGATCATATTGAAAAATCGAAAGTATTTAAAGGAACATCAAAACCCCTACAAAATGAACTTCTGGACTGTATGTTAGATGTGTATCATGATGAAGTCATAAAAGAAATAAAGGTAAAGGACTCTCCGTTTATCGCAGATGAAACCACTGACATTGCTTGTGTGTTTCAACTTGTTATCGTGTTTAGGTATATTCAAGATATGATTGTAAATTCATAAATTAAATTAGGTGGCTTTTTGCTCATTTTTCCTACTTTAAAAGCAAGAACTATTAACAAAAAAGGGCGTGGCACCCAAATTTTTTTTGCCTGCGGCGCTAAGGGTTTACCTGGCCCTACTTCACTAAAATGGCACGAGCCGCCACTGGGGCTGAAGCCTTTGAAAATGGTAAAAAGTGAAAAAAATAATAGTATGATAAAACCAATTGGAAAAGAAAGAGAATATAACAAAAATAAAAGGAAAAATAATTTACGGGCGATCCGAGGTTGGGAAGTGGAAGGGGGTGAGTTTTTAAGGGTAGAAAACGATTTATCTCGATTTCCGGCAAAATTACAAGTTCTATGGAAAAACGTTAAATAGCAAAGTTGTAGGTAATAAAAAGATCTACAACTTTTGTATTTACACTTTTTTCACATAACCTCAAAATTTATGTGAAAAATTCAAATAACCAAGTTTTTGGTTTTTTATTTTTATCTTTTACAAGAAAAATGACACTGTCTTGGATAGAAATTATAAATCCTTCTGTCTCAGTGTAAAGCTGCCTTCTTTCTACCCAGTTCGGTGACATTTCTCTATATGTGTTGATACTGAAGTGCAGTAGGATATAGGGTATTTACCACATAAGGCCTTCTCTTGCCAAGTTACAAGCTGTTGACTTTGTGGCGCGCGGATTATTATTATTATTATTAAAAGTTCTTTATTAATTATCAAATTGGCCTTCGACCTAACTCCTTCAGCCGCAGTAAATTTTACGTTTTGTGTCTATTTTAGCTTCTTTCTATATGAAAGTAATTAACAAAAAAAAATTAAGGTGTTTAGTTTTGTAAATAGATAAGGTTATCTTGATTCTGCTTTTTATATTTTTTCTCCCTTTTAACTGGAACAAAAGACGACGCTTCCATTTACCAAAGTTATTCCAGAGTATGTTCTGTATGCTTTGCATTTACTTTGAATCCATGACGACTTGGCACATCTTAAAGTAGGTATGTCTTATTGACGCTTAGTGAGTTGACCCATGACGAGATGGGAATAAAAAGTTTAATGAAATGTACCCAAATCTAAAATAAACTTTTCTAAACAAAATGTCTGTTTGTGAAGGTTCTTAACGGAAGTAATAATTTTTATCTACCAAAAATCTACACACTAAAACCAATGTTATCCCTGCATAATGTCTATTATATCAATGGACAATGGGTAAATTAAAAAGAGAAACATTGTAAATTAAAAAGAGGAACGTTCTCTGTAATAAAAAAAAATAGGCTAACTATCTTTTATTTCCATCGCCAATCGAAATCAAAAATTTTCTTTAGAATTTTGCAACAAAAATTTACACTTTGTCTGTCTCTCCCTAGGATAACAATTAAACTAGTTAACCGATGTGACCTAAAGATGGTTTACTAATGTAAAAAATAGGCGTCTGCTTCCGAACAAAATACGCAAAATTACCTGTGCCCACAGCTTCGCTTGCGGTGATACCATTCTATACGATATTATATTTTAAATTGAAAAACAGTGACCAATAAGTAAATTAAGAAGAGGAACCTTCATTGTAATAAAAAAAATGTCTGGCTATCTTTTATTTCACTTGCGAATCGAAATCAAAAATTTTCTTTAGAATTTTTCAACAAAAATTTATACTTTGTCTCTCCCTAGAATAACAATTAAACTAGTTTACCGATGTGACCCAAAGTTGGCTTACGAATGTTAAATAGGCGTCTGCTTCCGAGGAAAATATGCTAAATTACCTGTGCCTGCAGCTTCGCTCGCGGTGATACTATTCTATACAATATTATATTATAAATTGAAAACCAATGACCAATGGGTAAATTAAAAAGAGGAACGTTCTCTGTAATACAAATAAATAGGCTAGCTATCTTTTATTTCACTCGCCAAACGAAATGAAGAATTTTCTTTTGAATTTTTCAACAAAAATTTTTACTTTCTTTGTCTCTTCCTAGGATAACAAATAAACTAGTTTTCCGATGTGACCTAAAGTTGGCTTACTAATGTAAAATAGGCGTCTGCTTCCGAGGAAAATATGCAAAATTACCTGTACCTGCAGCTACGCTCGCGGTGATACTATTATATACAATATTATATTATAAATGGAAAACCAAGGACCAATGGATAAATCAAAAAGAGGAACATTCTTTGTAACAAAAAAATAGGCTAGCTATCTTTTATTTAACTCGCCAATCGAAATCAAGAATTTTATTTAGAATTTTTCAACAAAAATTTATACTTTGTCTGTCTCTCCCGAGGATAACAATTAAACTAGTTAACCGATGTGACCTAAAGTTGGCTTACTAATGTAAAATAGGCGATTGCTTCCGATGAAAATACGCAAAATTACCTGTCCCTGCAGCTTCGCTTGCGGTGATACGATTCTATACGATATTATATTTTAAATGAAAAAGAGGAACCTTCATTGTAATAAAGAAAATGGTCTAGCTATCTTTTATTTCACTCGCCAATCGAAATCAAGAATTTTCTTTAGAATTTTTCAACAAAAATTTATACTTTCTCTGTCTCTCCCTAGGATAACAATTAAACTAGTTTTCCGATGTGACCTAAAGTGGGCTTACTAATGCAAAATAGGCGTCTGCTTTCGAGGAAAATATGCAATATTACCTGTGCCTGCAGCTTCGCTCGCGGTGATACTATTCTATACAATATTATATTATAAATGGAAAACCAATGATCAATGGGTAAATTAAAAAGCGGAACGTTTTCTGTAATACAAAAAACAGGCTAGCTATCTTTTATTTCACTCGCCAATGGAAATCAAGAATTTTCTTTAGAATTTTTCAACAAAAATTTATACTTCCTCTGTCTCCCTCTTTGATGCAAATAATTTTTGCTCGCACGGTACTTTGGACCCATCTTATATAAATTAAATCAGAGTTAGTTTACCTATTTTCATAAACTACAAACACTCTATGCTGTTGAAAGACAATACGATAAGCCGGGGTATTCCTTATTGACATAGCCAGGCTTTTGGCATGGACCACTTGTTGGCGCCAACCGCTTAGGCGCCTTGCTGTTCATTCTAAAAAAATTTAGGACACGTGGTAGACCCAATGGGCGTTTTGTCTTTTACCGACAGTGATAAAGGATAAACCGCAGATTGGGGTAATTAAATGGTAAGTAGCTTTTAGCTCCTTGCCTTGCATTTTTGTTAATCTTAAAACTATTGTATCGTTGTTCAGTATGTTCAGAGATTTATTATATTATATTTTGTAGGTATTTTATGAAGTTTGCAAAAAAAGTAGTAATTCGTTGCCGAATGCCTCTTAAATCAAGATTTTCTGACGAAAGAACAGTAATATTAATCTAATGTACAATTCAGGAGGGTCGATTTTCAGAAAAATCTATTACAAATGAAGTGGAGTTCCTTGA
The DNA here is from genome assembly GCA_963969555.1 of Polydrusus pterygomalis. Taxonomy (NCBI): domain Eukaryota; kingdom Metazoa; phylum Arthropoda; class Insecta; order Coleoptera; family Curculionidae; genus Polydrusus; species Polydrusus pterygomalis. The sequence goes on along the minus strand of OZ018381.1, from coordinate 39,204,947 downwards.
CTTCTTTCTGACAGTATCAATCTTTGTGATTTTTCAAATAGCAAGAAAGCGAATTACCAATTACAGTACGTACATAAGTAGTAGTAGTAGTAGTAGCAGTAACATGTTTTATTTAGCAAAAAGCTACAATTAAATATTTTTTAATAAATTTTTTTAACACATTTTATAGATTTGTTTTTAAATTTTAAAACGCTACCTTCTTAACCTTTTTTTAACAAAAACAGATAAAAAAGTTAAACATTTTGTAAATTGTATCAAATACTACGTATCATTTTGTTTTTTAATTAAATGTAATTTTAAAGTTTTTTTAAACAGTTTTAATGATTTTTGAGATTTAATAGAATTTTCCAAATTATTATATTCTATCAAACCTTTATAAAAAATAGATTTATAAGCTAATGTTTTAGACACTCTATCCACATAAAAGTTTTGATTAGTTCTTGTTTTATAATTATGATGGTCATAATTAAAAGAACAAAAAATCTTTAAACAATCAGGCAATAAATTATTTTTAATTTTATGTATAAGGATACATACTAAATAAAAAATTAAATTTCTGACATTCAACCAATCTAAATTTTTCAACATAAAATAAATTTTTGTAAATTTGTCACAATTTAGAATAATCCGCATTGCCTTATTTTGTAAAATTTGTAATTTATCAAATATTTCCTCGCTGGCACAATATAAAATGGAAGAACAATAAAGAAAATGTGGTAATATAATAGTATTACATACAGTTTTTTTAGAAAACAAACTTAAATTAGAACTGATTATTTTAAAATAATAACCTACTTTTCCGGCAATCTTCGATATGATACTTTCAAAATAATTTAAAAAATTTAATTTTAAATCAATGATTATCCCTAAACATTTAAAACTGTTTACTAATTCCAATTTTTCACCACATTTATATTTTGACAATTTAAATTATTACCAATAACCAAACACTTAGTTTTTGAAATATTTAATTTTAATTTATTTACTTTTAGCCAATTTAATAATATATTTATCTCAGAATTTAGAGTATTTAGATCATTAAAAATATTTAAACATTAATGTAAATTAAGGTGTCATTAGCAAACATTTGTAACTTACACATTTTTAAAATAAAGGCATATCGGACGGAATGATGAGACCGTGAAAAAGTAAACAATAAGGTCTCTCACATTAAAAAGTCTTTCGGTGTACCCAAATTACAGCACAATACTCGGTCACTTTCCTAAATACTTGTCCTTTGTTACAATTTCAAATTATAATGATCCCCTTTGCCCTCTATTGAACAACCCACCCTTCGTTTACCTACCTGTTGAATGTTGGGTAAAGAGTACAGCCCTTAGATGACAGAGGGCTATAGTTCTTTGATTTGGCTGATAGACTTCCAATATCTTACCGCTGTTCTCCGATTAGATTTAACTTCAAATATGTGCTTCAACACTCGTTGCATGTACTCGCTTCGGCGGTACATATACTAAAATTGGAACGATACAGAGAAGATTAGCATGGCCCCTGCGCAAGGATGACACGCAAAATCGTGAAGCGTTCCACATTTTTTGGAACGGATGTTTTTTAATGATTCATTTTTATTATTGTTTAGAGAATTAGTGTCCGCCAAAAACGTATAATTGTAAATTCACAATTTTTTCAAGCCTTTTGTTATAGTTTGTTACGCTTTGTTTATATTTCTTTATTTTTCTATTTCTTTATTTCTTTATTTCCTTCTTTCCTTATTTCCTTATTTCCTTATTTCCTTATTTCCTTATTTCCTTATTTCCTTATTTCCTTATTTCCTTATTTCCTTATTTCCTTATTTCCTTATTTCCTTATTTCTTGATTTCTTTATTGCTAGTATCCGCATAATAAATTGTTTAGTGGAAAGTTTAGTTAATACAATCTGTAAACAAATAATGTAAATAAAAAACAAAAAAAAAATGTTTTGGCGGTGTTATAGGAAGTTTGAACATATTTTTTAAAATTATTTCATCAGAATAGAATTCGCACATAATTTTTAAACCTTAAAAAACTTATTTTCAACACTTCCAATTGACTACGGTATTTGATAAATAATAAAAAATATATTTCGCCTTCTGCAGACCTGAGAGATCCTAAAATTGTGTACCGAAAAAGGGAATATTGAAAGCATTAGTAAATCCGAGATCTCTGACAGGAATATTAAAACTTAGTTTAGATTTAAATTCATTTTAATCTAAAGTACCATTAATTAAGTTGTAAAGTAGTAGGTAACAAGCCCGATACTTTTCTTCTATCAGCAAGGGATAATAATGAAACTTTTTTTTAAATTGGTAGGTAGTTATTTACTATAATCATTTCTCATTGGCGAGCTAAAAATCTTAAGAAATTATTTTGTACTTTTCAACGACTCATCAATGTTATCAATGGACCACCCACAAATTTATGGGATATCCGCAAGAACATAGGACTTGTATATTTTGTAGACATCAAAAATATCAAAATTAAAGGACCCAGGACGGCGCCGCCACCCAAACTGATAGCTAAACATCCAACTTCCGTTATTAGATAAGTTTCCGCAATGGTTTAAAATATCCTTAGTTCTCAAATTGACAGAAAGGCAAAATATATATTAGTAACTATAAACATGTCAACTAATCAAGATGATTTAGTTTCGGTTGTTATCTTTACCTTTTGGATGCAAAATAGTTAGAAAACCTTTCCAATTGAGCAATTGGCGTTGTTCAAGCAAAAATGAGAATTTAAAAATATGTCCACTATACAGGGTGTCTCTTAAAGGTGCGGAAAAATGCTACCCCAAATTCCTATGAAAAAATTAAATATGACGATGTAACCCAACTTACATCAGTCTAAAAGTAGGCGATTTCGGAAATACAAAGTGTTAAAAGTTTAATTTGGTTTAAGATTTTCATAAATAATATTTATGTACCGGGTGTCCCACTAAGAATAGCTCTCGGCCGTATCTCAGAAAGGGTTAGTCGTATGGTTTGCGGAAAAAAATTTTTTTTAGTAAAAGCGGCCATGAGAAATTGCTGGAAATTATTTTTAAGTTCCTCATTTTGCCGCAAGAGGGCACAATTAATTTTTTTTTTAATTCTAAATTTCTCCGAAAATTCCCATATTAAGGTATAACTCTGATTACATAATCAAAAAGCTTAGACAATTCTGCATCATTTTGGTTAAAGGCTCGTTGGCGTACCGACCTTGATAAGAGTGGGGGAATCTATTGAATGTGTAAACATTAAAATCGCTGTAACTTCTAAACGACTTATCCGATTTTACTAAATTTAAGCTTGTTTGGAAGAGAAAGGTAAGTATCTTCAATCGCCGTATCTAACAGTACACGATAGTGTTTAATAAAATTGCTAGAGGGCGCAATTTGTAATAATAACAGTTTTTTCGGCTTTTTCCCGAAAATTCAAATCATACGGTATAACTATGATATCATACTCGGAAAGTAGATGAAATTTGCGAGAAAAGATATGAATACCGCAGTTCGATATCCTTGGTTGTTTCAGAGTTATCACCAAAATAATAATTATTAATATAAATAGCGCCCTCTAGCAATTTTATTAGAAACTACCGTGTACCACTGGATACGACAATTGAAGGTACTTCCAAACAAGCTTAAATTTAGTAAAATCGGATAAGTCGTTTAGAAGTTACAGCGATTTTAATGTTTACACTTTCAATAGCTTCTCCCACTCTTATCAAGTGAAAGTGTAAACATTAAAATCGCTGTAACTTCTAAACGACTTATCCGATTTTACTAAATTTAGCTTGTTTGGAAGAGAAAGGTAGGTAACTTAAATTGTTGTATCCAATGGTACACGATAGTTTCTAATAAAATTGCTAGAGGGCGCAATTTGTATTAAAAATTATTGTTTTAGCAATAACTCTGAAACGAATAAAGATATCGAACTGCGGTCTTCACGTCTTTTCTTGCAAATTTCATCTACTTTCCGATTATGATGTCATAGTTATACCGTATGATTTGATTTTTCGGGATAAAATCGAAAAAACTGTTATTATTACAAATTGCGCCCTCTAGCCATTTTATTAAACACTATCGTGTACTGTTGGATACGGCGATTGAAGATACTTACCTTTCTCTTCCAAACAAGCTTAAATTTAGTAAAATCGGATAAGTCGTTTAGAAGTTACAGCGATTTTAATGTTTACACATTCAATAGCTTCCCCCACTCTTATCGAGGTCGGTACGCCAACGAGCCTTAAACCAAAATGATGCAGAATTGTCTAAGCTTTTCGATGATGTAATCAGGTTATACCTTAATATGGGAATTTCCGGAGAAATTTAGAATTAAAAAAAAAAAATTTATTGTGCCCTCTTGCGGCGAAATAAGGAACTTAAAAATAATTTCCAGCAATTTCCCAGGACCACTTTTCCTAAAAAAAAATTTTTTCGCAAGTCATACGACTAACCCTTTCTGAGATACGGCCGAGAGCTATTCTTAGTGGGACACCCGGTACAATATGTAATTTTTGCATATAAGCCACTTCCAACTTTGCCCAAATTACGGAATTTTAACCAAGAAGTAGGAAACCACAATATTTTCATTAATTTTTAAATATTCCTGTGTGGTCTCAACGCCCTTAACCATAAAATTAGAATCCCATTGACTTCAACAAAATAAGGATAGCAGCTGCTGTCTCTACATTTTCACAGAAAATCCGATGTTTCTATTTATTTTAGCCCATGTTTGACAAACTCACCTATTTCTTATTTTCTGTACCATTGAATTTAAACAAATACTCGACATTCACCGCGTGTGGTAAGTTATATTGTTAACGTCATGAATTTCTATTTAAAGTAAAATGTTTAGGACGGTGTAAAAACAATTTAAGAATTCTTTGAACCAGACAAAACGTTAACAGTAGGTACATTCTAAAAATCTTACAATCTTAGATCTCAGTGGAAAAATTCCGGTTCCTACATACATTTCTTGTATTCACATTCACACATTTGAATCTCTGGCCGAAACATATATTTTTCTTGAAATTTTTTACTTCTTTATCTACTATTACTCCTAAGTAGGTAGATACATTTTTAGAATAATTTCTTCGATATTTTTGTAATTAATTTCTAAACCATAATAATTCTTGTCTTTATTTTGTTACTTAACACAACGTTTCGGTTGGTTAGTATCTCTAACCGTTTTCAAGTGTAAACTGTTTCCACTTGCAAATAGCCAATTTACCTTTCATAATTTAAAAACATTTATCCTGAGGCTGGTTCGATTCGCTGATTTTGATCGATCCGGATAGATCTAACTGATCTGACTTGTGTTCGATTGGCAAATGAACACTATTCCCGCGTTACCGTCAAAGTGATCCCAAATGAACTTGGGGAATTGCAGAATCACCAAAATCAGATTAGTTTAGTTGTTTGTTTTGTTTACTTTATGGTTTTGTAGGTTATTGTTCCACTTGGTCCCTGTTTTTAGATTTTCGTTGGGTATTTAATTAGTATTCTTTAATTACCTGTCTTTTTTCAAGAAAATTTACTGTGATGTAGAAGTAGAAATGGATGAATTACGTCTTTTTAAACCCATGTAGGTAAATAATATTTCCTGTACGTGAATGAGAAGAGTGAAAATAAAATATGTTAAAAGTTGTTTTGTCCCCCACTTTATAAAATACTACTTCGCTACTCTCGACTTATTTTTGAACATGAAATGAGGTTAAGTCAAAATCGAAACCCAAACGAACAACCGACATAAAAACCCTTGGATCATTGAGCTGACTATTAACATCAGATCGATCTAAATCACTTTCCCCAATCGAATACCGCTCATATACCGTGCGAGCACAAATTATTTGCATCAAAGAGGGCCTTGCGTCTAAGGACGTAATGCTTAGCCGTAGAGCTTAATACCTGTTCGGTGTCAGTAACTACAATCAGTTATTCCGTCATCTTTGACAGTCGTTACAAGTAATTTGATTAATCGCTAATTTTTCCAATTTCTTGAACAATTGACACAATGGGCTTCACAAAACATTCATGGTTGAAGCGTATTTTCGAAACGGTGTTAGAGTAAATGGTGAGTGGCAATACAATCCGGGTTTGTGCATGGACGATTTTCACGAACATTTTCCTAACGTTGCTTTTATTGCTGGGGATTTTTATCATTGCCTGAAAAGAACCGTGGCTGTGTATAAGACGCCTGTCCCAAGAAGTGGGAAGATCTTATGGAACATGCAGGACTATTCTTAAGAAGCAGCTAAATTTATTTCCTTATAAAGTGCAAGTATTCCAAGAAATACAAGCCGCAGATTTTGAAAGACGCAGGAATTACTCTCAATGGTTTACCCAAAATTTATTGGAAAGAAATGATTTATTAGACCTGACATTTTTTTCGGATGAAGCCTAGCAAGTTATGTAATTATTTTTCTTTTTCTTTCTGTATATTCTTACTTTGTTAATTTTGTAAACAACAAAAATTAATTTGTATTTGTCTACTTATTGTATTACTCATTAGTTTGGCATACTTATAATAATAATAATAATAATAATAGTAATAATAATAATAATAATAATAATAATAATAATAATAATAATAATAATAATAATAATAATAATAATAATAATAATAATAATAATATTAATAATAATAATAATAATAATAATAATAATAATAATAATAATAATAATAATAATAATAATAATAAAGGCCTTTATTCAAAATTCTATAACCAATGTGTTACAATGTAGGTATGATGGGCGAGGTTCAGTTCGACGTGTCTACATTACTGCAACACGACGTCTGTTCAACTAACCCATGTCATATCATGTCAAAATATGAATTTGACAAAATGTTAACCTAGATTTGGTTAGATATATCGTCCCCATATCATTGTGATCTAAACCAAGCCCCACTTTTTTTAATCCAGGCCCTCTTTGATGCAAATAATTTTTGCCCGCACGGTATATGCGCTCAACAGGTTTTTGGTTGCATTGCATATTGCATATAATCCTGACTCTATATTAGAAAGACATATCATATCGATCGGAACTCATAGATTTCAAATAAATGGATTGTTATGGATCTATATACCAGGATTATTAAGGGCTGAGTTAAACCAGATTTAATTTCTAAGGATTAATACTTTCTTTCACTAACGATAATAGAAAAACTTTCTGACCATTGCCCTTCCATAATTACGAATTTACACCCTCAAATAAGTTTTAAATCGAGAGTATAACTGTTTGAAAATCCTTAGAAAAAAATCACTTCACGAAAATCACTGCCCCGTAAATTTGCAAATCCAACGACATAATGGATGACGCCTAAAAGCAGTTGTAAAAATCCCAATAAATCCCAAAATTCGTGCAAGCATTCATTGGACCGTACGAAATTCGTAAAACTTCTTATAAATGGGTACACTCCTTTATATTTCCCCTGTAATACTAAAAGAAAAATATCCCTAAAGGCATTTTTACGGCACATACGGAACCCGACTGGATGTGTTATATTATATTATTATAAAGAAATAATTTCTTCACGGCTAAATGGCTCGGGCAAGAAAAACCTTAAATAAAACAGTCTAAATTGTAAGAGATTGTATCTTGATATTTTAACAATGCCAAGCCCGAGCCAAAAATCTATTCAATGTTTTGAAAAGAGAGGCCAATGTTTGGTTAGCTGTCGGCCATATAACAGTTTTTAGGTCGTACAATAGTACCTTTTTGGGTCCTTCACAAAATCTTTGATCAAATGAATACTGATAAGATTTTAGATAGAGTTCTATTTTCGATAGATCTTCGATTAGAATCTACATCAGCAGATGTTGTGTTCGATAGAGAAAGGCTAGAAAAAAGCCCTTTATGTTACGCAGATTTCAGACGTTGATAAGAATTTGTAGCTAGGACAATATAGTATTGTATGATGGTTTCATTTAGATTACAGCTTTACCTTAACAGATTTCCTAAGATAGAATTATCTGCTTAACACAATCTTTATTATCGGGTATGATATTATAATAAAGTGATCTTACTAAATACTTCGTCAATCGTGATATAGGTTATTAAAGGAATTGGTTCAACTGAGAGTTGTAGTGACTTAAGATAATACATTTTAAATTCTTTCCAATTTAAAAACAAATATATATTCTAGTGCCGGAAAAGAAATATTTTACGGAAACAAGAGACTTTTTTAGTTTAGCTGCGCTACATTTTGATATTGTTTTTTGTTCATTCAAAGGAAGTAATAAGTCTATTGGGAACGTCAACAACACACTATACAGGGTGTGCGGGAAAATGTGGGAAATCTCCCGGATATGAAAAAAACACGTGAAAAGAATACCACAAGTTCATATAAACTTCTTTCGTATCGGCTTCCTATTCGGAGATATGGGCTCCCAAACAGCTTCCATGGAATTAAGTTTTTGACACATAATTATTAAACCAACAGGTATATTTCAATTTTTTTTATATGATGTATACCAGGTAAGACCCTTCAAATTACTATCCCAGAAAGTGTTGCGAATTACTCACAGCTGCAGGGACGGACTAACTGTGACACTAATGTGTCCATTTTTTTTAATAACTATAAAAATTTTGGACAACTTTTTTACATACCTTCAACTATTGAATAAAAATTAAGTACTCTTTATTCATGTCGCTAATCCTAAGCGTTTTCGGAAAACATAATTTTTTGGAACAAAAAAAATTAAGGAACATGGGTTATTGTGGCGGGTACAGCAGAACAGCAGTCCTCAATTCGTCGTGTCCGCGAGTGTATCAGACTTCACGGAGCCCATGTTGAACCCACTTACGAAGTTTTTAACTAAGCAGGTAAAGTTTAATTTTTTATTTTTTGACAAAGATATATCTTTTATCGAAATACGCTTATACCTACATGATGAAATAAAATGACAGTTTTCCGAAAACGGTTAGGATTAGCGACATGAATGAAGAGTACTTAATTTTTAGTCAATAGGTAAAGGTATGCAGAAAACGTTATCCAAAGTTTTTATCATACAGGGGGTAAAAAAAAATGGGCACATTAGTGTCATAGCTAGTCCGTCCCTGCAGGTGTAAGTAATTCGCAACACTTTCTAAGATAGTAATTTGAAGGGTCTTACCTGGTATAGATCATATGAAAAAAAATTAAATATACCTATTGGTTTAATAATTATGTGTCAAAAACTTAATTCCATGGGAGCTCTTTGGGAGCCCATATCTCCGAAGAGGAGGCCGATACGAAAGAAGTTTATACGTACTTGTAGTATTCTTTTCACGTGTTTTTTTCATATCCGGGAGATTTCCCACATTTTCCCGGACACCCTGTATACATCGGTTGTAATACACTCTTATTATAGTTAATACCTACGAGACGACTCATCCTCTTAAACTGAAATCATTAATTTTAACTTGGCGGCCACGGAGTTTCGATTTAAAAAAAAAATCTTTTCCGGACAGTTTTTTTATTCAGCTTTAGGCTTTGGCATCTCTTTTGAAAATCATTGTTTATTGAAATGTTAGTTAATACACCAGAACCGCAACCAGGGTTCTTCTGCGTAACCGAGTTGCCTCAGGTAGATAATTAATTACCTCTCAGGTTTGAGTCAGTGCACAGTGGTTGATGTATACTAAATGTGGCCAACCACAACAACAGCGGATCATCAATATTATTTATATCAATACAATTATTTATTGTAATGATATAAAACATTTTATCATTGGTACTGTCAAAATTAGATCTTGGCAAATCATACGGGGGTACTCAATGATAATCGAAGAAAAACAAAGCTATTAAATCCATCACAAACTAGCGTGTGGAGTTGTTTGGAAAGCAAGTTGAGTCAAATTTTTTCTTCTTGGAATCTTGCAGATGTCTTTTAGACTCGTTCAGGTGACTGTATGAGATCAGTTTAAGGTAAGATATGAAAAAAACTACACGCATGTGACCAGAAATAAGGATAGGGATGAAAATGTTACCATAAAGAAGGATGGACACATAAAGACATCATAAGAACGCAGCGACGACCCACGTAGGGTTATAGCACTAAATAGATAAAAATTTCTTTATTTTCGACTCAGCGCAGGTCAGCTATAGCTGTTTGCTTAACCACTAAGTATAGTAAAGAAATAACAAATTCTAGTGATTACTTAAATCTAATTACGGAAGAAACAAATAAAACCTATTGACCTTACACATTTTGAGACATGATTCCTTAGCAAAATCCTACGATATTTTGTCCTAAATGAGTTAGGACAATAAGTGGAGGGAGAAAGAACAAGAGTTTTATACAGTGCCTCTTTTAATTTAGGTCTTAAGATGTGTTTATTTTAATACAAGTTTCTGAGACAAAAATACGATTTCTGGATAACTTTACCTATCTGACTAAACCGAAAGTTTCTATCAAAAATATCTCCCAAATTTTTATATTGCTCCACAACGGGTATACCGTATCAGCCATTACCACATTCATGTTTTCAGCTGCCCATTGACTATAAGGTCCGAAATAAATTATTCATTTTATTAATTCCTTCAATTGTGGATTGTTTTATAGACTGCCATGTTACTTCCGTAGAATAGTACAACAGTATAGTCAGCATATGATATCACAGATCTACTTTATGTATTTGTGTAAGCTATAAAAAGAATAGGACCAAGCACGGCGCCCTGTGGCATACCCATCTTTCCGTTTAGTGAGTCACTTATTGACTCCCCACCCTGACAACCTACCGTGTCCTTCAGATAACTCACAAAGACATCCAGCACCCTGCCGCTCAACCCATAGGAGCGAAGAACTTCCAGAAGGAAGTCGTGACAACCCGTATCGAATGCCTTTGCAAGATCCACGATGACAGATAGGCATTTTTGATCGCTATCAAGACTGCTTACGTAAAGAGTAAAAAGTGATTTATTTGTAAAATTTAAGATAAATAAACCGGCAGTCATTAGTTAACGTACCTCGTTATTAATTTTGATTAGCAATTATTAATATTAATAAAGGTTATCCACGCCCGCTTCAAAAATAGTGTTGCCACCTTTTTATGGTTGCTGACCTGGAGACTATGCTGTGGCGGTTCGTGGCGAAGGGGAATTTCGCCGAAGGTGCAAGGTAACATGCGCCGAAGGCGCTATTTTGCGCCGCAGGCGAACATTTTTTGGGTGCCACGGCCTTTTTTGGGTAAAATAACTTATAATTTGCTTTCTTAAGTGGTAAATTATTCTTGACCTGGAGAAATTGATGCAAGACCCGTAGCCTGGAGTAGCAGGGCTCAAACATGGAGACTCCAGGCCAAACCTGGACGGGTGGCAACCCTATTCAAAAATATAATATAGTATACCAAGTGGGTTTTTGGGTTCATTATCACACACCAACTCCACTGTACTGGTTTTGCTCCTTCGAAGTGAATAAAAGTGCTGTTATTATTGGCCGGTAGTATATTTTCCTGAAATATTGTCTCCATTATACTCGGATAATTATGGTAGAGTAGTAGTAATAGTCTGGTAGTAAAACAGATGCACTCAAGCCGTTTAGGCGTATTAAATGGTGATTTATTAATGAAATTACATGATGTCAAACAGAAAAAATTAATTGGCGGACTAGAGTTGCTTTTTGCTCCTCCTATAAATGATTGTTTAAGGCAGAAAACTTAATTATAACGTAGGATGTTGCTTGGCTTACAAATTACGTTGGTGTAATTAATTTGCAACAATTCGACCTGCCACATTGCGGTATTTTATTTTTTGAAGTGACAGGCTAGATTGATGTAATTCATAAAACTTGATTTGTAATGCCATAATAGTGCTATTATCGATGTAAAATCTAAATACAACTAATATCCCAGGGCAGGTTTCTATAGGTATCTAAATATGTGCCAGATTTACCATAATTTTGCCATCTTGGTAATTGGTAAAAAACGGTAATGAGAATTTATGCTCAAATTTACGGTGGCATTTTACGTGGGCACGAGAGAATAAATAATATGTTAAGATGTCCGCAATAAGGACAACAGATCAATGAGTGTTGCCGACGTGTTCAACGCATGGGCGTGCTGGCCATGTTTAACGAAATCACCTCGACAGAAATTCAAACAATAGGGAATTATTAAAAAGATTATTTTTACGTCAGCACTATAAGGGAATGCCGTATTTTAATAAGGTGGTAACCTTATTTCTCTAAAAAATAAAGACTTATTGGAACGCTTTCCTGTTTACGACAGTGTTATTTTAACCTAATGTCTAATGGCCTCCCATCCTTCAGGATTTGATAAGGGATTTTGTCCCCCAAATTCTCTTATAAGGGCCAAATCGTCATTCCTTAATCTGTTATAATGCAACCATCTGTTTTTTGAGGTTCGGTTTGCCGAATAAGGGAAATAAGGAAACGTTATTTTACTTACGGTAACTTGTCGTATATAGGGGAAGGCAGTATTTTATTATGGTTCTTATATTAATTATTTTTTAGTGCGCATGCTTAGCTGTCATTTTAAGAACGACCATAATAAGACCATCACCTTATAGCGTTTCCAATAATTCCCTAATATCCAGTACTTAATTATGTTAGTTGATTTAGCGTCCTTAATAATTTAACAATGTAAAAATCTTAGAAAATGAGAAACATTTTCATAAGCAGTCAGTTAACGAAATGATTTGGATTGTGACTGAGAATACTGTGAATTTGAGAACGGACACATCTAATCTTAGTAATATTTATAAATACGTTCTCAATTACAAAAACATTTGTTTTTAACTGTTAATTGAATGTTTGTTGCCAACACTATAAGATGTGTTTTGCGTTTGAGTTTTGTGTACCTTTTAGTTATGGTCTTCAGTTAGTGACATTTTAATTTTACACAGTACTCTGCCGTGCTAAGACAAAAGGTCGTAACTGACAAAATGTGTGATTTTCAGATTTTGGTATATTTGGAATGTAGGTATAGGTATAGTCAGTTCTGTCAGTATACCAAGTCCAAACAATTTTATAACACTAAGAGGATATATTATTATGTCGTATCCTGATAATCCAAAGTCCAAAAGTCGCAACTGTCAAAAAGATAGGTCATTGCCAATGCAAAAAATCTGCATATTTTCTAAGTCGAAATGTCGTAACTTTCAAAACTTCAATTATCTCGACTAAAGAACTATTTGGGATATCAATCAACTCATACGATAGATCAGATATATTTAATTTTTCCGTTTAGTCCAAAAACATTTTGCATAAAACTGAAATATTCAAAGATTCGAATTGTCATTGATAACACAAAAATATCTCCGAATTTTGTTTTTATCAGTTACAACCTTTTGTCTTAGCACGGCAGTAACTGTCCTTATTTTTTAAATTCTGTGCTTTTAACGCATAACACTTGCGTCTCGCTACTCTGCTAATAATGAATATTCATTTTACTTTCAATGTTGTTATTATAACCTTCGTCACTTCATTAAACGCAGACAGGGACACACTTTATTTATTTAGGAGGAACACGCAAGGAAAACACTGGGTAAAAAATTAGAATCAATCACTTAAGTCAAGCTTAATGACCGAATGGCTGTATCATTACCATTTAAATCAATATTTATTTTAGGGGAATTATTGAACACGTGGTTTAGCTGTTACTGAAGTATGCAGGGACAAATCTTTACTGCCTTTTAAATATTTATATTTATGCACAATTTTCAGTTAATTTTATAGTATAAATCCATACAAAAATAATATTACTATGTTAATTAATCTTCATTTTTCATCAATCATGCCTATCTTCAACCATTTGCGAAATATTCACACTTTACTGCTGGTATTAGGGCTGCCAGATTTAAAATATTAAAAAGCGGGAGGTAGGGTCCTAGCCAGTGGCGGCTTGTGACTTATTAACTCGGGGGTGCACCAAAAGCCCGCTGCAGGCGAAAATTTTTTAGGACCACGCCCAAATTTGGTCAATAATTTTTAATAAATAGTTTAAAAACTTATTTTATTGAAAATGAAATAAAAAAAGGACAATTTATTTTTTATTAGTGGGTACATTGTTTAAAAGTAATTCTTCTGTTTTTATTTGCAGCACACTTATCAATAACAATAAAGTCCCTATATTTACACTTTGTGGTCTGTGTTAAATTAATTTCGAGTTTAGGTCTTCCCTCAATTTTAATTTCAATTTTTTGCTCAATACTTAATGAGCTAAAATTGTTTCTCAAATATTCCACATTCATAGTCGTTTTGGCATTAAAACTGTTCATTTTTATTAATACAATTCTTTACTACCCCAAAATAATAAGAAAAATATAAAGGAAAACTACAAATAATAAATTCATACATTCAATCTATGGAGGGCTTTAGGTTAGGAGTCCGATCGCAATACATTGGTTTCGGGCAAAGTTTTGGATCGGTAAAGCAGCTTTAAAAATGGCCGTCAGGGGCGCATGTGTTCCTTTAAATCTGTAAAATGCATGGGTTCTTATGGGATAATCAACTGTTTTATTGCATTTAGTTAACTAAAACCCTCTACAGGCTGAGATATGTATATATTATATCTAATAAAGCTTATTTTATTAATTATTGGATAAAAATACCGCTGACGTCTATCAAAACCTGTAAAAAGTCAAACACTTGACGATCACTGCGCCGCGACCGGGAAACAGCGAACTAACTACTAAGCGGGGACGTAAATTTAAAGAACCATTTTCGATCGGACTCCTTCCTAAAGCCCTCCATAATTCAATCAAACTATTCAAATAAATTTAAAAAATAAATAAATTAACCCTCAATAAACAAGAAAAATAGTCAAAATACCGGCTAAAAATTTCCGCGAAATTGAACGACTGGTTAAATTATCAAATTAATGCAGAATATAACATATTACACAAGCTATGCCGGTCTACCAACACCTCCCCTACTACACGGATCGGCAAAACATATAAAACGATCGCAATCCAATGACATCTTCTGTCTCAAAAACCATCCGAAAACAAGGCTCACATATTTTATATTGTTTTAGAGTAGAGTAGTAGAGTGGTTTTTTTTTAAGCCCTTTCATATTTCATTAAATTTATAATGATGCGGGAGGATTCGGGAGGTTAAAAAGAAAATCGGGAGTTTGATGACTTGGTTTAAAAGGCGGGAGGGTCCATAACAAATCGGGAGGCTCCCGCCTAAATCGGGAGGTCTGGCAGCCCTAGCTGGTATGCACCATTGATATGTTTCTCGAGTGAGCAACGTTCTGAAGTAAATTACAATCTTTAAGGCATTGACAATGACAATTTTCTATTTAAGTTTGAGACATCAAAAAATGTCGAAGAATGTTAATAAAATTTGAATTTTGATCTGCTGATATTCCATCCAAAATGCGCTTCGCTGAAGATGAACGCATCGAAATGTTGATTATGTTGGGTTGTGGAGATGAAAGTAGAAGTCATAGTCCGTGATATGTTCAATGAAATATACCCTAACCGCCCGCCTATCAGCCAATTGACAGTGTCTAGGGTAGCAATTAGAACTTTATTATCAATACAGGAAGATTACTTAACCACACAACTTGGGCGTAATTATGATACTCATCAAACTACCGTATCTAATTTAAAAAAAAAGAGAAGTTTCATCCCTATAATATAGTAATTATACAAGAGTTATTGAACGATGATCCTGATGGGTGAGAGCAATTTTCTAAAATAATGATTGAGCAAGAATTGTTCAAAGTGTTCAATTTGTTTTCCAAATAAAACTACGTTTTCTTTACATGGTCCGGTTAATAAAATTATTAAAACTATAGATACTAGGCACAGACTGTTCATAAAAAATCACACCCATTATAATGAAAAGGTTAATAACTGGGCGATCATCATTGAAAATAGGTTAGCCGGACCATTTTTCTTTGATAAGAACTGTTGCCACTCTTTTTCTAGATGATAATTATCATGATTTACCAAGTTTAACATTGTGATTCCAACAGGATGGTACTCTCCAGCATTATGCTGCTCATGTAATCGAGTACTGAAATACAATTTTTTCAGGGGCGGTGGATAGGTAGATGGGGGTCAATAGATTGGCCACCCAGATCACTTGATACTAGTGCACTGGACTGTTTTTTTGTGGGTGTCGTTTTTCTATTTTGTTAACAAGTTAATATTTCGTAAACGGTTGAAGATATTATGTATAGAGCATGATTTATGAAAAATGTCTAGAACTGATTGTAGAATGTAAAAATGTAAAAATTTACATATATAGTCAAAGTTTTCTTAGAATACGCCGCACCGTCGCTACAGTCTAACAGAAACAGCCACAGAACCATTTAAAAAAATACCGAAATTAGAAGAAAATAATATGAGGCAACCTGGCGCATGAGCTACTGTACCGGGGACTTTTAGGAAGAAAGCAGTCAACTGTTAATGTTATATGTGGTTGTCAACTGTCGAAATGCTTTGTTTTTAGAAAAAGTTGACTATACAGTGTGACCAGTAAAGTCCGCATCATATGGGATTTTTTTTTAATTAATAGCTTTATTCGAAATCTCGATCGAAGCAGAACTTGATGCCAAAGTCAAATTTCGAATAAAGTTACTAATAAAAAAAATCCCATATGGTGCGGACTTTACTGGCCACACTGTATATGTTTCATTAAAAGAATTAGAGTTGAATATCTAGTATAAGATGGAAATGTGGCCCCAGTTTTGTTTTCACCATATCATTGTTTGGGTTTGTTCGGGTTTGTTCGATTACTCCATTTATTTTGATACTGATTATGATTAAGTATAGCAAAATAATATTTTTAATGCGGATTGCTCTACCTCTTCTGTAACAACTGTATTTTTTCAATTCGAATATTTAATATAATATGCAAAATACTCATAAGAAATAATGTTAGGCCTGTAATTGGAAATGCTAGACTGCCCGAAACATGCTTTTAACAAAAAACTGTTCTTCTTCACTTTCATTGTTACCATTTCTTTACATTTTGCTAAAAGCCAACGTTATAAGAGAACCCCATAATAGTATTCCTCTCAAGCAAATCAAATCGCCACCCTTGGTCGGCATTTATAAAAACCGATTTCCAAATTACCGACAAAACACTGCCACCTTTGTTCGATACCACGTCATTGAATATTCTTTTTATTATTGGTTCTTTTGGTTCTTTTTCTTCTATTATTGGTCCTTTCAAAGTGCACAATACGAAATAAACCAAAAGAACATTTATTTGAGGCCTGCAAAGCGTGATTCTTAATTTGGCATGAATTTGACTGAATAGTTGGTAACGAGAAGGTTGGGCATGTATAATGGATGTTATATGCGCTTAAATTTGAAGGATGTACTTGGAAATCTGCTAGAAAATTAACGTCAAATTAGGAGTTTTAAATTATCCCAATTTTATGGTATAACATTAAATAAGATTGTAGATTAAAGAGAACGTTATGTGGAAACATACAATGAAATATTTACTTTATAATAACCTTTTTAAACCACTTTATTTGACTTTGCTATAATTAATGAAATCATTACATAAACTGCTATCGAATTCTTCATAGTTTTTAATAGCTGATTAATTTAAGGACCTACATTCATTCATATGGCATTTTTTTCATGTTTTGATTGTGGAATCTCCTCTTCAAATATATGTCCGGAATTTCCGGATACCCAGTATATCGCCATGTAGGTAATGATAGTGGTAATGATAATTTATGATAATAATGAGAAATAGTGCCAAAAAAGAAAATTTAAACAATACTTATACCAATATAAAGGAGTCTAAAAAGAAACACTAATGACAACCTATGTCAAGCTAAAAACTTTATTTTCCTTTGTTATGACCATCTTGATTTGTGTTTTTATTTTTGCAACTCTATTTAATATGCCCAATTTTATGTTTCGTCCATGAAATTCTTATTAAAATAATAAAATTATTCATTTTTGTGTAGCTCACCATAAATTTTAAAATACTTCTAGGTTTAGGTGCGTGATATATTTAACAAAAAATAAAGGGAAAGAAAGAAAAAATCTAAAGTCTTCCTCCACAAAATTTAATAGAATAAAAATTCTCTAGGGGTCTCTACAAGTTTCGAACATAAAAACGTTCATCATCAGGAGACAGAAAATTTATTTAGTGCCGATGGTTTTAGCAGAAGAGAAAATGAAGTAGAACGTTAATGGAGCTTTTATGGAATTAAAAAAATGATGTGTAGAAGAGACATAATAATATGAAGAAAATTGATAAAGGTTAAACCATACTGAGTATGTTAAAAAAGTTATTAAAGGGGTATAAACCAACCAAATAAACTGGGGAAAAAGAAAAAACCTTCCCAAAAAGAAGGTGTCGAAGATTATTTAAAAAATTTTAGACCCCCTTTAATAAGTACCTAACATTTTTAACATACTCAGTATGGTTGAAACTTTATCAATTTTCTTCATATTATGTCTCTTCCACACATCAATTTTTTAATTTCATAAAAGCTTCATTAAGGTTCTACACCATTTTCTCTTCTGCTAAAACCATCAGCACTGAATGCATTTTCTGTCTCCTGATGATGAACGTTTCTACGTTCGAATCATGTAGAGTCCCCTAGAGAATTTTTATTTTATTAAATTTTGTGGAGGAAGACTTAAGGTTTTTCTTTCTTTTCCATACTTTCAACTCCACTTTAAGCATGGACTATTTCTTCAAAAAAAAATAAAGGTATTAAAAAAAATACACCTCATTTGTTAAAAAATGTCATTTAAAAAAAATTGAAATATTGCCGATTTAAATTTGCGAGATTTGCCAATACTGCACGAATACCCTGTATAATAAATAGAACAACTAGTGATCTAATTACATACTATATACTTTAAGGTACTCATGGTAAAATTTATTTTAAATTCTATTGATACTATGGACAACTATGATTGTTTTTAAAATAGAAAATAATTAACTACCTGACAATGTCGAAATCCAATTCAAAAAAATTAATATGACTGTAAAGCTTCTTTCTAGCGGAATCAGAAAGAGAAAAATGTATTGGGTGTCTCATTTTAAAAAAAAATTATGTAGTTCCAGTATTTTGAGCCATCCTGTATATCATAAAATATTTTGACACTATGCTCCGTTGTAAACCCTATAACTTTTATACAGTGACCGGCAAAGAGTTCGCAACATATGGGGAAATTTTTTATTAGCGGAATATTGAAAAATCTTTTTTGGGGGATTGGATGTGCATGTCCCATAACCTTAAAATCGATTTTGACATACGTCACGTGACCAATGGTATGGCGGGAAAGTTGAAAAAACCAATATGAAATCATCATAAATCGGATAAGTTGATGAGATATCGAAAAAATTCCAAGAATAAAAAGTGTTTAGAATTCCATTAGAACCTAAAATACAGTGTTTGGGATATCTACTTGAAAAAACATAAAATCGAATATTTTTGTAAATATTTTTTTTATTGAATTAAAAATTTCCATATTTTTCCTTTCTTAAAGCTTCATTAAAGTAAAACTAACATCTGGTGACCACAACTAGAAATATTATTTTGTTTTTCTGGCAATTTGGAGCAATAATTCAAAAAAATCGTTTACACTTGGATACCAGCTGTTGCAATAGTCTATTTCTAATAACCTTATCGATATTTTTTATATCGAAATATTCTATTATGTTAAGAAATCCTTAAATTCATTAATCCAAAGCAAATTATATTTACAACCGTAAAAAATTAATTTTGAATTTCGCAGAAATCTAAAATAATTTAAATTTTTATTAATTTTTATTATATCCCAAACATTGTATTTTAGGTTCTAATGGAATTCTAAACACTTTTTATTCTTGGAATTTTTTCGATATCTCATCAACTTATCTGATTTATGATGATTTCATATTGGTTTTTTCAACTTTCCCGCCATACCATTGGTCACGTGACGTATGTCAAAATCGATTTTAAGGTTATGGGACATGCACATCCAATCCCCCAAAAAAGATTTTTCAATATTCCGCTAATAAAAATTTTCCCCATATGTTGCGAACTCTTTGCCGGTCACTGTATAACACTTTTTATAAATCTTTTATAGTTTAGGCACTATCGAAGGCAAACACCTTGTTGACACACCCTGTGAACTATCTTTTTTCTAAAAACAGATGCATTTCAAAAGAAAAAAAAAATTATTTTTATTTATTCGTTTCCAACAATTTTCCTATTGAAATTAATTGAGTAAAATAAGCTCATTGACCAGAATAATATTACCTAACTTATAAGACCAATCCTCATCTTAGATTGTAGATAAGATCGTGTTGTAGTAGTATTCTTATGCTTACCAACTCGCTGGCGCCATTAATCTATCTCAGAGGAAATCTTCTTTTACGAGTTCTCGATTGTATTAACATTTTACTGATATCTCGTACAAAGATCTACATATAAAGCTACTGAATAAGACGCTGATATAAACTTATCTTAGATCTGATCTGCAGTTTATCTTAAGATGCCGTCTGCTGATGGTCTTTTTGTTATAGGGACTTAATGGGAGATTATTGTGTGTACACAGAAAGAAAGCTAAAATAGTATAAAATAATATAATAATTCAATAATATCTACAATATACCTATTCTAGATTTCCTTTTCTTTTTGAATATTTTAACGAAATTAGATTAAAAAAAGCTTTTTATCCGATTGTGTCAAAAAATGACTTTTATAGATCAGAAACGAAAAGGTAACCTTTTCAATGAGGTATTGACTATCGCGCTGGTAGCTAGGTAACACTTTTCGTCCCAGGCCGACAAATATTTTTCGGACTTTAACATTTTTTCAACAAACTGTTTATTTTATTTTCAATTATTTATATTAAATGTACAATTAAAACAATTTTGAACAACAACAGGGTGCTATAAATTTGATTTTGAGGATGTGTTATTATTTTTGTTCTCCGTTATGATATTATTCCCCAATGTTGAACTCGATTGGAAGACGGATTGCGATACCTGAGTCGGTACTGATTGCAGTTCAGATTGTGGAATGTTGAATATTTTCTTGGTCAGCTCTAATTGCTTAAGGAATCATCTATATAGCCCTCGGCTACTCCTGAAGACTTCCAGCCTCCATGCCGTTATAGAAAAGTTATGTATGCTCCCGCATCTACAAGCAATGTGGCCGATGTTCTTCGGAAACAATGTCCCGTGAATTCCTTGGCATTCGGCAATTTTTGGTAAGACGCTATTTCCTAAGGTATGGAGCCAAACTTGCTTAAAACATTTTCCATTGCGATAAGACACAAAAAATCGCCCATCATTCATATTTGTTGAACGTAAAGTCATATAATTTCTATAATACTTTAGATATTCTACCTTCACCGTAACGGTAATCTCCCGCATACTACATTAACGTTCTTGTAACATAATAATAGGTATACTATTTCTTTAAGAGGCAAATACGTAAAATAATGTCTCGACAACGATGACAAGTCAAAATTCTAATTTTCTAAATACTTTAAGAATAATATTGTCAACATTTCTACTAAAATTTGATTATCGATCAAATATCGTTAAAATTATCAACAGGCTCTAATTTACAACCTTCAATACAATACTTAACCATAACGAAACTTTTACAGCGATAGAAACTTAAGACTTTACATTTTTTGACACCAATAACTCCTAAAAAAATACCCATCTATTCATATCTCTATCTCCGGAGCAACACAAAGGTGAGTGGAGTTTATTTGCCCATTTTTTTTCTCTCACGTGTTACAGTTTTACAGTCCGTTAATTTTTATCCAAACCAAAACCTAATTTAAATGGTAACACAATATAGCACTTGAGCACTTGAAAAACGACATTTTTACATAATTAAAAACAGTAGTACCTATATTTAACATCTATT
This sequence comes from Polydrusus pterygomalis, assembly GCA_963969555.1. Lineage (NCBI taxonomy): Eukaryota > Metazoa > Arthropoda > Insecta > Coleoptera > Curculionidae > Polydrusus > Polydrusus pterygomalis. Next base: position 39,183,154 of record OZ018381.1, on the reverse strand, counting down.
TTTTTAATTTGCAATTTAGAATGCGTTAACCACATCGAACAGCATCACCACGCCCCTCAATTACAACCGATTTGATCCGTGCAAATTTTCTCAAGTAATATTTACCATAAAAATTAAATGGCACAAATCGAAATGTTTCGTATTTCCACGCACATACATCGAACAAAGAACCGTGCGACAAAGAATTTTTCGCGGCTTCAATCCTGAAAATATATTATCTTAGAAGTCAAATGAACCCCTTGCAGCTGCCCAAAGATTCTTTTAAATTAAGAATCCGAAACCGTCGATTCGATGCGCAACATTGATACTTTTCACACTAAGCTATCCTAAAAATGACACTGAATGCCCTTATAACTAGGGTGTATCCTTTTCTTAACAAAAATTATACGTTTTGTACTTTTTGTACTGGGGATTACTGATCTGTCGGAACGAATTTTGAACGATTCGTGTTTTTGACTAAAAATTGCACGTGATTTAGGTGGCGAAGGTGGGATTAAAACCTTTTAAAAGAGCCCTTGGGTCAGAAGAAATTCGGTATGGTTTTGCGTTTGTATGGATTTCTAACGAACTTTTTTTTGGAAAATCATAGAAGAGGTTGTAATTTGTCTTTCTTAAATGTGCTACTGCCAATTTGGATTTAAAATATTTCTTTCAATTGCATCTGTTAGTGCCAAGAATCTTTAAGGAATGGGGATACGACTTCGGAATGCAATATTTGAGGAACATAATATATAATTCACATTATTAGATTGTAAACAACTTTTTAAATAAACAATTGGGAATTCTGTAAATTAGTATGATATATCTTTATCGGTTCGTATTACTTAGACAAAAACTAGGTAAAGGTACCTTTCCGTTTCGTTTCGTTTACACGTCTGTATTTTTATTTTTAAGTTTAAAATCATGATTGTGACGTAATTTTAATTTAAATGTTATTTATTTGTGTGTTGACTGGGTGCGTCTCGCTATGTGACCCTGTATGTGACTTTTCATAATCTCTACGCCCTGAAAATGGCTTATACAGTGATGGGCTAAAATATGGAACAAATTCATTTAAAAATCAGGTATTCATTTTTTGAAAAAACGCTCGGACAAGTCGATTATAATTCTTTCTTCCGGATTTTTTGCCTCAAAAAGAAATTATACCGAGTGTGTCAAAAAGTAGATGTAGCAAAAATTTTTTGTTTTTTAAATAGAACCCCCCTATTTTTACTTATTACCCTAATTCTACGTCAAATTCTGCGCATAATTTATGTAGGATACTCTATCCTTATCTCTAACGGTTTTAGAGAAAAACTACATCATAAAAAAAAATTCTTTAAAAAACGGTTAAAAAATTAGTTTATTAAGTGTTGAAAATGCAAACCATTAACTTCTTGACAATATGCTAATCTACTTAAAACCCCTTCTAAAACATTATTTACAGTATTTTCATTAATTTGCCTAATTTTATATCTAATTTTAAATTTTAAGTCTTCCAAATTTTGTGGTTTATCTTTATACACTTTTGATTTCAAATAACCCCAAAGAAAGAAATCCATGGGTGTAAGATCGGGAGATCTTGCAGGCCATTCTATGGGTCCTCTTCTACCTATCCATCGTTCGGGAAATACAGTATTCAAATACTCTCGTACTTGTCGAGCAAAATGAGGCGGAGCACCATCCTGCTGAAACCAAATAGACGCTTCTGGTAGATGAGGCTGATTCGGATTTGGAAAATCCGCTGCTAGTGTGGGAATTAATTCATTTTGAAAAAATTGTAAATACCGGTCTCCTGTAAGATTTCCATCGAAGAAAAAAGGTCCAATAATTCTATCATTTAATATCCCTACCCAAACATTTACTTTTTGTGGGTATTGCGTGTGCTGTTCTCTCATCCAACGGGGATTATTTGTACTCCAATACCGAAAATTTTGTCTGTTTACCGAACCATTCAAACAAAACGTGGCTTCATCGCTAAAAAGTATGTTGCGATGGAAAAATAGATTTAAGTTGCAAATTTCCATCATAGTTTCACAAAACTGTAGTCGGCGGTCGGGATCATCTTCGTTTAGCTCGTGCAGCAACCGAATTTTGTACGGATGGTACTTTTCTTGTTTCAATACCCGCAACACAGATCGTCGGCTAACATCATTATTAAGGGCTACTTCAGTGGATGCACTATGAGGATTATCTTCAACCTCTAACAAAATGTTCAATTGTGAGTTTTCACTAATTTTTGGACGACCTGGCCGTAGACGATCCTTTACATTCCCTGTTTCCCTGAATTTCTTCTCAATTTTACTTACTGAAGATCTTGTAATCGGCCGTTCTGGATACTTAGCGTTAAACAAGTTACAAACTTCTTCTTGACTTCTTGTTTTGTCTCCACATCCAATTAAAATTAAAATTTCGATTCTTTGTGTTTCATTTAAATGCACCATGATCACCGTTTTTCAAAATTATACCTAAACTAATTTTTGATTGACACATGACTTGCTATCGTAGTAACAATTCATTTAAATTTACCTGTTTACCTTTAAGTAGGTACATGTACCTTTTTTTAAAATTTTTTTTATGATGTAATTTTTCTCTAAAGCCGTTAGAGATAAGGATAGAGTATGCTACATGAATTATGTGCAGAATTTGACGTAGAATTAGGGTAATAAGTAAAAATAGGGGGGTTCTATTTAAAAAACAAAAAAATTTTGCTACATCTACTTTTTGACACACCCGGTATAATTTCTTTTTGAGGCAAAAAATCCGGAAGAAAGAACTATAATCGAAGTGTCCGAGCGTTTTTTCAAAAAATGAATACCTGCTTTTTAAATGAATTTGTTCCATATTTTAGCCCATCACTGTTTAAGCCGAAACGCGTAGGCAATTATAATATTATATTATAATATAAGAAGGTAGAAAGGACTTTTCTTTGCCAACCACCTTTTTAAAAAACTATCTTAACAATGACCCTTCTAGAGAGCAGCTATAACTTCGTTATATTTGGTGAGGGATTTTGCTTGTGTTTTTCAAACCACTCATAAATACTTCTTTTCCACCGACATATAGTAGGTTGTTGATTTAAAATTTTTGAAGGATGCAATGAATTATCGAAGACTATTAGATGGAAAATCCAAATTAGGTATCAGTTTTTCATGATACTCCAAAATTCTTGATGTTGAGGAAAAAATTGAACAAATCCTGTTAAAGAAACAGCATGCAAAATAATGAACCGCTTTCTCGTGGCACGTCCCTTTTCCTTTTCACGCTTTTCCCATTGGATTTTAAACCAGTTTTATTTGAAAATATCCACGTTTTATATAAAAATGTTATTTTTCCAAATTTTGATCTGTAATAGTCTATATATTTCTTTAGAAACTGACCACGCTGACTCTATGTGTGATATTATAAGGGTATCTCCTTTTCTCATGTCCAATAGCTTATGGATTTTATGTGGGGAGTAGCTGCAATGAAAGAAAAACAAACTTGAAAGTTCGTCGTTTATAAATCGTGCCGATGGTCGATGTTTTTTAAGAAACATATATATCTAATCTCTTGACACCATTAGTATCCGTGAGTTTCCTTTGGCAAGAAAGAACCTCTAAGTTCGGTCCCCAAAGCGGGAATTTTCAATTTAAAAAACTTTACTCAGACAAATTAACAGTAGTTCAGTGCGAACAAACCCGAATAAACCCTTACCTATAAGGAATAATCTTAGAAAATACACCTTATATAAATAATAAACGTAAAGATTAATTGGTATTAAAACAACACTAAATCATCTGCCAGTCTATAACACAGACGTAATTATAGACTACCATTTCCTCTTAAGTAGGCTTTTATTTAAATTTAATACTAAATTTAAATTTTCTAATACGTTACTTAATGTGCTATTAAAATGTTTAAAAATATTAATTTTTGTTTATTACCAATTAAATGGTAACTACTGGTAACCTGTTATTAAGCAACTATGGGTAGTAATTAAAATTATACACCTATAGCTGCTCTAAGTGTAGGTATTATAGCAAAAATATTTTTTTTAAATAACGCGTAATTGAATATTTAAAGCACGTGGAAAAAGGATGCGACATACCATGCGAGCAAAAATTAATTGCATCAAAGAGGGCTTGAATTAAAAAACGTAGGGCTTGGTTTAGATTACAATGATATGGGGACGATATATCTAACCAAATATAGGTCAAAATTTTGTCAAATTCATATTATAACATGATATGCAAAACTAATGAGTAATAAAATAAGTAGACAATTACAAATTTATTTTTGTTGTTTACAAAATTAACAAAGGAAGAATATACAGAAAGAAAAAGAAAAATAATTACATAAATTGCTGAAATTGGCCACCGCCATGCTCCAAGTATAAATTCACACGTCTCTTCATATTATCGAAAGTGTTGACCAGCATCTCTGGAGAAATGTTACCACATTCTTGAAATACTTGCACTTTATAAGGACATCAATTTAGCTGCTTCTTAAGAATAGTCCCGCATGTCCCATAAAATCTTCCCACTTCTTGGGACAGACGTCTTTTACAATTTGTTGGCGTATTTTGTATTATTTTACGAACGTTTGTAACAAGTTCTTCTGTTCTTACAGATGGTCTTCCTGTTCCTTTTTTGTGTTGTATAGAACCTGTTTCCCTAAACACAGCCATGGTTCTTTTCAGGCAATGATAAAAATCCCCAGCAATAAAAGCAACGTTAGGAAAATGTTCGTGAAAATCGTCCATGCACAAACCCGGATTGTATTGCCACTCACCATCTACTCTAACCCCGTTTCGAAAATACGCTTCAACCATAAATGTTTTGTGCTGTTCCGTAAAGCCCATTGTGTGAATTGTTCAAGAAATTGGAAAAATTAGCGATGAATCAAATTACTTGTAACGACTGGCAAAGATGACGGAATAACTGATTGATTGTTAATTCAGGTAGTTACTGACACCCAACAGGTATTAAGCTCTACGGCTAAGCATTACGTCCTTAGATGCAAGGCCCTCTTTGATGCAAATAATTTTTGCTCGCACGGTATTTTCGCAGTAAATAATTCAAAATATTAAAAACTAGAAACGTAGAAAATTTTATTTTTTCTTCCTCTATGCGATAGCATATTATGAATCAAAATTTATTGAAAAGGCCCATTGTTTGTGTGATTTTGAATAAAGACAATTTTTCCAATATCCAAAAATGAACAACAAAAGTAATTGCAGAAATTAATGGTGGCCAAAATTAAAATTTTTAGTTTATAATTCAAAAGCTGATTTCGTATGCCTCGGGGTTCCTGCAAAAAATAGCAAATCTGGCGAACATTTTTTACTAAATAATTATGTCATTACACTAATTGACAGCCTCTTAGCCTAAAATACTACCGACGACGCAAAAAAGCCAACATTCTTAACGCATTAATTTTGAAGAACCAGAAATTCCTTTTAAAATACATCCGTATATCGTTTTTCAAAAAATATTTGAAATCTTTCTACACTGGAAAAAATATCATCATTTATTTTGTGCCAAAGTTCCACAAAAGTAATTTAAAATGCTTTTTTTCTATAGCTGATGTTAAATTACGCACCCAGTAGTATTTTTAATACTAAAATGTTGTATTGCACACGACGATAAAATCGCATTATCTTCTCGAGCGTAATTAACGTCTCGACTGACTTTCAAAGATACAGTACAATTTTATCGTCTTGTACAATAAATAACTATTATTTAACACTTTTTGACATTTACTTCTAACCTTACTTTTTCTAATGTCATAACGACGCGTGTGCCCAGTGTACAGCGTGGTTCTATCATTCTTTAACCAGATAAAATGGACAGGGTATGGATATGACGTGTTTTTTGTCTATTTTTGAACTAATCCTTTTTTATAATCGATTTTGGTTGTCATTGTCATCTAAAATAAAAAAAAATGGCTACGTTGTTATGGCGTTGTCTATACAAAACTGTTTTTTGAAGTTTTAAATAAAAGGTACCAGATATTTTTTTGACACAATTGGTTTAAAATAGCGTTAAGCAAATCACCTTCTAAATCATCAGGCTTTATTTTTGGGTAATTATTAGTTCATTTTTTTCAGTGTGTACCTTCAAGGAAACTTCTGTGGCCCATCAAGATAAGAACGTTTTGGTTTGTTGCCTTTAATTTATCATTTTTAATTTTGACACGTGTTTAGGTAGGAACACATGTTGGCTCTGATAAATCCTGGGTAATTTAATACTTTTTTAAACCAATCAATTGAGGGTGGACCATAACAAGTTTCAACCATACAGATTTCAGTGCGTGACTTAATAAAACAAAGATACAGGATGGATGTTTTTTAAAGTTATTTGTAAAAAAAATCGGCTAATTTATCTTGTAGTTCTGATTGGAAACTGTAGTCAATAATACGTTTATTTATATTGGGTAATGTCCGTTCCTGACTTCCCTGACGATGTAAAACATCTAATGTAGTACGGTTTTTTTTTCAATCGAAAATTCTCACGTCAAAGTATCTGCTTTTTTTAAAAAGTCAGTGGGCTTTTTGTTCGTTGAAATCTCTACTTCCTGATGGTGTAAAAAAATATACATTACTATGGTAAATGTGATGAAATCCTCTTCAAATCCTACCTTTAATTATATTTAGAACAAGTATTTTAGCATATTGTTGGCGATCTTAAAGTTTTATGGTTTTGTAGTTTTTTGTTTATCAATGTAACATGGAATCTTACGTTTTTTGAGTAATTAAAGTATAAATTTTAATAAATAGCTCAAAATTGTACATAATAATAAAAAAAAAATTCCGATTAGAGTTTTTTTCGTTTCTTTGCATTGTTTGAGAACATTTACCGTAACATTAGAATATTAGATATAGAGAATATTTTTTTTACACCATCAGAAAGTAGAGATTTCAACGAATAAAAAACCCACCGACTTTTTTAAAAAACCAGATATTTTGACGTGAGAATTTTCGATTGAAAATTATTGTGCTTTTTCGATATTAAGTCAAAATAAGGTGAAAAAATAAATATTTTAAATCAAAAAAATTACAGTGTGTTTGGGACATAAAAAGGTAAGTTTTCACCAAATTTCGTGAAAAAAAAATTTCTTGTAAAAGATAAAAATAAAAAACCAAAAACTTGGTTGTTTGAATTTTTCACATAAATTTTGAGGTTATGTGAAAAAAGTGTAAATACAAAAGTTGTAGATCTTTTTATTACCTACAACTTTGCCATTTAACGTTTTTCCATAGGACTTGCAGTTTTGCCGGAAATCGAGATAAATCGTTTTCTACCCTTAAAAACTCACCCCTTTCCACTTCCCGACCTCGGATCCCCGTAAATTATTTTTCCTTTCATTTTCGTTATATTCTCTTCCTTTTCCGATGGGTTTAATCCTACTTTTTTTTTTTGTTTCAAAAATTATCGACCCTGGTCTATTTGTTGTCCATCCACTTTACAACTTTTTTTACTATGCCCAAAAAGATTTTCAAAAATAATTTTTTCAGTCCGACCTAACAACATCAAATTATAGGGTAAGGGGCAGTAAATACCATCTACAAGCCTTAAAAGCAGTAGAAAATATATTTAAATAAAACAATGTTATTCTTTGACATTCCCATGTTTATTAATTTACCATATCAATTAAGAAACACTATAGCAAAGTTTACAAACCTCAAATTATAATTACGTTTTACAATTTTACCAATGCACAAACTTATATATAATAATTAAGTCTTTTTAACGCCATACGCGTAGTCTTGTTATAGTGTTCTGTTTACCATCACTTAATCCCTTTTAAGAGTTGTCTTCCCAATTCTTCTTCTGTGCCCGGTTTGGTAGGATATTTTCCTTTTTTGATTAATTTGGCGTTGTATTCCAAGAAGTATTGAGCAATCAATTTTTTAAATTTTAATTTCAACAGGGTTTTTCTGAGTCCGTCCTTCTTCTCAATCTGGGTATTAAGAATTTTTGCAAGCATTCTTTCACCGACGATTCTATTTCGACGAGATTTTTCATCACGAGAAAACACCACTTCCCGGCAAAACTTTTCCTCGAACAACCTGATCGTTTCCTTAATTGAAGGAACCATCTTTTTCTGATAGTCCTAGTATTTCGTTGATTTTTGACACCTTTTTACTCACAATCAGTTACAACTTTTGTTCTATATGCACTTGCTGCTATTACTATTGACAAATTATTGCGGGTATGTCATACTAATACTAACCATTTTAAGGTTCTTATAAACCCCCAGCCAAAGCAACAAAATATATGCCTATAATAATGTCTAGTCTGGCTATATGAGTAGTAAAATATTAATTGACACACCGCAGAAAAGATTCTGCATTAGTTAATATTTTAATTCCAAAAAGGGTATAGTCCAGATTAAATCGATATGTACATGCCTACCCAATAAGTACGTAATTATGGCTAAATAATAATATTATACGTAATTACAATTGAATGGTCTGACGCCTGTTAAAATTAATTTCTAAAAGTAATTCCATTTAAGAATTGAAGCATCATTATAACTGCTATAAATATGTTTAATAATATTTTTAGTCTGGTTTCAAATTTGAAGTGATTCTCCTTGTATTATTTATTTATTTTTTGTAAAATTAATTTATTCCAAGAGGAAATGAAATTTGAAACTCTTAAAATCTTCTTAATTACACACCATGCATTGTTTCAAATTTCTGAAGCGGTATTTTTGAACTAATTTTATTTGACAACCTACCGTGCGAGCAAAAATTATTTGCATCAAAGAGGGCATTGCATCTAAGGACGTAAGCTTAGCCGTAGAGCTTAATACCTGTTGGGTGTTAGTAACTACCTGAATTAACAATCAATCAGTTATTCCGTCATCTTTGACAGTCGTTACAAGTAATTTGATTCATCGCTAATTTTTTCAATTTCTTGAACAATTCTCACAATGGGCTTTACGGAACAGAGCAAAACATTCATGGTTGAAGCGTATTTTCGAAACAGGGTTAGAGTAAATTGTGAGTGGCAATACAATCCGGGTTTGTGCATGGACGATTTTCACGAACATTTTCCCAACGTTGCTTTTATTGCTGGGGATTTTTATCATTGCCTGAAAAGAACCGTGGCTGTATTTAGGGAAACAGGTTCTATACAACACAAAAAAGGAGCAGGAAGACCATCTGTAAGAACAGAAGAACTTGTTGCAAACGGTCGTGAAATAATGCAAAATACGCCAACAAATTGTATAAGACGCCTGTCCCTAGAAGTGGGAAGATCTTATGGAACATGCAGGACTATTCTTAAGAAGCAGCTAAATTTATTTCCTTATAAAGTGCAAGTATTCCAAGAAATACAAGCCGCAGATTTTGAAAGACGCAGGAATTACTCCCAATGGTTTACCCAAAATTTATTGGAAAGAAATGGTTTATTAGACCTGATATTTTTTTCAAATGAAGCCTGGTTCCACCTCTCCGGTTATGTAAATTCTCAGAATACACGCATGTGGAGCACTGAAAATCCCCTTTTTTTGTAGAGTTCACATTGCACAATCAAAAAATTGATGTCTGGTTAGCTGTTTCCCGAAGAAGAATTCTTGGTCCTATTTTTTTCCACGGCACAGTTACAGCACAGCGGTATAGAGACAATATTTTGAATCCATTTGTGGAACAATTACTTGACGACGAACTACGTTTTGGATATTTTCAACAGGACGCTGCAAACAACCATACAGCCGCCAAAACTATTAACTACATACGCAATTTTTTCGACGACAGATTGACCAGTTTTCGATCAGACCCCTCCTAGATCACCTTCTTTAACGGTTATGGATTACTTCATTTTTCCTCATTTAAAGAACACTATTTTTAAAACACCAATGGCAAATTTAGAACAATTACAAGAAAGAAGTATCCAAGAATGTGGTAACATTTCTCCAGAGATGCTGGTCAACAGTTTCGAAAATATGAAAAAACGTGTGAATTTATGCTTGGAGCATGGCGGTGGCCAATTTTAGCAATTTATGTAATTATTTTTCTTTTTCTTTCTGTGTATTCATACTTTGTTAATTTTGTAAACAACAAAAATAAATTTGTATTTGCATACTTATTTTTATTACTCATTACTTTGGCATATCATGTCATAATATGAATTTGACAAAATTATAACCTAGATTTGGTTAGATATTATTATATCGTCCCCATATCATTGTGATCTAAACCAAACCCTACGTTTTTTAATCCAAGCCATCTTTGATGCAAATAATTTTTGCTCGCACGGTACTTGGTACTTGCCTCGGTAAGTCAATCTTTTTTTTTTCAACTTCTCAAAACCCCGTTTAAAATTATTTTTATTAATGGACGTCTGAGAGAAAACAATTAATAGTGAGAGAACAAACCCTACATTTTTTTTATAAAATGGAACTATATAGATCACATCTCAGATATTTTATACATAATTTTTTTTAACCCTTTTTCATTTCTTTAGGGGCAACGCGACGTTAAAAAAAATAAGAATCACGTGTTTCACTACTTGTGTTTAGAGTATTTATGCTGAGTTTCAAGAAATTCAGACCAAATCTTTTTTTCCATTATAAATTTTTATACCCCCTCTTTTCACCCCTTTCGGGACCGATTTTCATAAAAATAAGTGGAGCGTAATTGAATAATTGTATATTAGAATATGTCATGCTGAATTTTAGGAAATTCTGACCAAAAATATTTTTTTCCATTAAACTTTTATACCCCTCTTTCCACCACCTAGGGGAAAAATTTTCGAAAATTCCTAAACACATGTTTATTTGTTCCAATAACTACCGGTGGTGTTCCAGCACAAGTCTCCATGTGATCCAGGAACAGAAGTCCTCTGTATCCAACAGTACACGATTGTGTTTAATAAAACTGCTAGAGGGCGCAATTTGTAATAATAACAGTTTTTTCGATTTTATCCCGAAAATTCAAATCATACGGTATAACTATGACATCATAATCGAAAAGTAGATGAAATTTGCAAGAAAAGATGTGAAAACCACAGTTCGATATCTTGGTTCGTTTCAGAGTTATTGCCAAAACAATAATTGTTATCTTGTACCATTGGATACGACAGTTGAAGGTACTTACCTTTCTCTTCCAAACAAGCTTAAATTTAGTAAAATCGGTTAAGTCGTTTAAAAGTTACAGAGATTTTAATGTTTACACTTTCAATAACTTCCCCCACTCTTATCAAGGTCGGTACGCCAATGAGCCTTAAACCAAAATGATGCAGAATTGTCTAAGCTTTTCGATGATGTAATCAGAGTTATACCTTATACCTTAATAAGGGAATTTTCGGAGAAATTTAGAATTAAAAAAAAATTTTAATTGTGCCCTCTTGCGGCGAAATAAGGAACTTAAAAGTAATTTCCAGAATTTTCTCATGACCGCTTTAATAATAATTTATTTTTTCCAAGTTTCTATGCCTAGTAGTTTCCGAGATATGGCCGGTGGCCACCCTTAATGAAACACCCTGTACATTAACTTACAAAGTATAACATATGCGAGAACTAAAATGTCTGGAAATGTGATCTTGTTCCACATTATAAGAAAAATTTCGTTCTCGATGGTAAACATGTGGTAAATATTAGTAAATACACATGGCCCTTTATCGGCTCAAAAAGGGTCTAAGTAGGTTGGATCAGGGTGGATTTAGGGCTAAACGGAATTATTTGTTAATTTTTGTGTGCCGATAGGGCTGAGCTAGATTATTTTCTTGTTGACATGATAGGTTGATTAAGAGTTTATCAGCCTATGTAAAATAAACCCATTTTTTGCCCCGCGCTGTGTCTTAATTTATTTATCCAACACATGACAGTTATGACTATCATTATCAATATCATTTTAGACAAGTAAACTATCAAATAACTCACGTTCATATTTAAAGTAGTATTCTATTTATTTATATTACAATTACAAGCAGAATTCACATTTATATTGAAATTAAAGGAAAACGCTAACGGTTTATTCGAATTTGAATATTTCCCTTTGTCTTGAATATTTTCTATTTTTAATTTGATCAATTCGTCGCATCTACAAGCACCGTAAATTCATCCAAGACTCAAACATTTTGAACTCCTTGTCGTAAGCATCTCCGGACTTTTCTGGCAAAATCTGCATCGGTAAAGAAAAGAAAAACAACTTTTTTCTTTTTCTTTTCTTTACATCTCACCCCAACATTTTCACATGTTTCTGACCGGGCTTAATAAAACTCAGGATGTTTCAATAATTTATTAATGCTTTTTACAGATATGTTTTTCAAAACTCCCTAATTTTTACTACCCTATCATTTTCTACACGACACAGTGTGCTTCTACACTTAACCCTCGACTCTTCAGTATGCTGGAGTCTTGATTGTCGACCTTCTAATTTTTCAATTTTACATCTCTTGTACACCATTAAAAGCTCCATTACGGCTCAATCTCACCATTATTTTCTCTTTTGCTAAAAACATCAGCATTTTACTTTTCACTTTGTTTCCTGATGATGAGTGTTTCTACACTCGAAACATGTCGATGTGATACTAGGTTCGCCTAGTTTTTCGATAAATAAAGATTGTGGAGAAAGACTTCGTGCTTTTCTTTTTCTGTATCATTTAACTCCACTTTGAGTATGGACTACTTCTTCAAAAATAAATATATTTTAAAATTGAAAAATTACAATTGTTTCCATGTTCTGCACACTTTCTTATGATAACCGTATAATTATGCGTTCATCTTTTTTACATTAAGCACAACGAAAAACATAAACCTATCAAGAACCAATTAGGTACCAGAAAACGAAAATAATATAGGTTGGTATCTGGTTTTATATAATTAAGTTACGACAAACAGATTTTTCTTCACACATCCGAGTGGATACTTATGGAAAATTTACAACCATGCAAAACAACGTTGATAATCAATGTCACCCTTGTATATCATCCCTTGAAAGTCACACCACATCCCGAATTTCAAAGAAACATCGACATTCTATACGTAACTTCCCCAATACGTCAGAAATTTGCTGGATCCGCCTACTTCCCTAAATGGTCGGTTTCCTTCTGATTTAATGACCCCGAACTACGAAATTAACGAGAAGTAACGCCAAAAATGACCGACCTTTTTCACCATTCGACATTTGAATGATTGTGTGCTTCGGTTTGCGACTATTTTCGAGTATCAAAAGTTTCATAAGAAAAGAATCCGTAGCAAAAAGGTTTGACAAAGGCTGGTCGAAGGCAGATCTATCTATAATAATACTTTATACATTCTGACTTGGGTCGGTGTGGTTTTCAAAATCTTTCGAATGTGTTTTCTTAGCCACTACAATCTTTGGTGTCGGATATGTAAAGAAACCTATTCAATTTGGCTTATAATGGTTATAAATTATGGCTTTTAGGCGATAGGTATTGTCAACACGTGTGCCGAGACGGTTAGAAAATTAAAGATATGCCCTTTTCTCGAATTAAACTTGAAAAAGATTTGAATGGGACGTTTTTGAATTGGTGTGCTAAAGCTATAGAAAAATTGAAAGCACAACGAACGGACGGTGCTTATACCAGAACTTAAGGGGCATAATACAAACGTTAATGGTTTCTCAAATATTTTTCTTTTAATGTCTTCCACGTTTGCATAGAGGGTTGGGATAATATTTGTCGTTTAAACTAATGGGTTTACCTATTGTGGACTAGAAAAATGAGCTAATAAAACGTTATTTTGGATTCTGTAACATCCATATGGTCTGATAAAATAGATGTTAGGTTTAAATAGTTCTTAAATGTGTTGGAGTAATTCTCTTATTGTATATTATTAACTAGCGGGCTAGCGCAATTTAGTTATTATAAATCAATATAAACTTTTTTACATTGAGAAAAATGATCTAATAAGACAGGTTTGCTAAGACATATTTTGTATTGATAGCAGTGGCGCAACCAGAAATTTTGTTCGGGGGGGGCTTTAACTTCTTGCGCCGAAGGCTAAAAATTTTTTGGGTGCCATGGGTGCCATTGGGTAAAATACGTATGATTGACGAGAGCGACAGCCCCCTAAAACTTCTGCAATAATACGCCGCTAGCCCTAACGAAATATTTATGAAAAAAAATTTAGAGATTTTATTTTAATTAGTAAAAATGCATTTAAAATAAGTAACGTATATATTAAGCATACTTATACTAAAACAAAACAAAAACCTTATACAATAAGTTGTAAGTAATCACTAATAATACTAATATTAAAGTAAAATTCTTCGTTTTGTTTTTGCCATTTCGTCCAGAATTTCTTCCACGGTAATTAATATCAATATCGTGGTTCGCATAAATAGGTAGACCAGGGTCGATAATTTTTGGAACAAAAAAAATAATAGTAGGATGAAACCCATTGGAAAAGAAAGAGAATATAACAAAAATGAAAGAAAAAATAATTTACGGGCGATCCGAGGTCGGGAAGTGGAAGGGGGTGAGTTTTTAAGGCTAGAAAACGATTTATCTCGATTTCCAGGAAAACTACAAGTCCTATGGAAAAACGTTAAATAGCACAGTTGTAGGTAATAAAAAGATATACAACTTTTGTATTAACACTTTTTTCACATTGCCTCAAAATTTAGGGGAAAAATTCAAATAACCAAGTTTTTGTTTTTTTATTTTTATCTTTTACAAAAAAAATTATGTTTTCACGAAATTTGGTGATAACTTACCTTTTTATGTCCCAAACACACTGTAATTATTTTGATTTAAAATATTTATTTTTTCACCTTATTTTGACTTAATATCGAAAAAGCACCCTTATTTTCAATCGAAAATTCTCACGTCAAAATATCTACTGTTTTAAAAAAGTCGGTGGGCTTTTTGTTCGTTGAAATCTCCACTTTCTGATGGTGTAAAAAAATATACACATTACTATGGTAGATGTTCTCAAAAAATGCAAAGAAACGGAAAAAACTAGAATCCGAATTTTTTTTTTAATCATTATGTACAATTTTGACCTATTTATTAAAATGTATACTTTAATTACTCAAAAAACGTAAGATTCCATCTTACATTGATAAACAAAAAAATTACAAATCCATAAAACATTGAGATCGCAAAAAACATGCGAAAATAGTTCGCGTGACATGAAAAATTGGTTTGCAATTAAACGAATAGGCTCGGGGGGGGGGGGGGCTGCGGCCCGGCAGCCCCCCCCCCTCCCCCCCTGGTTGCGCCACTGATTGATAGCTTTTATTGTATTTACCCATATTAAATAAGTTGCTAGTGTATTCAACCCGCTATAGTGTTATATCAATTCCAGATTTGGTAGAACAGTGTTTTTTTATTTGTAGTTATCAGTTGCATTAGCAGCACAGTGTTATTGAATAATGGGCGACTTTTAATACAGCAATTCTGTTAAGAAATAAATTGTATCTTCTCAACGCGACTCATTTTGTTAACAGATGGTCATCTGTAAGAACAGAAGAACTTGTTGCAAACGTTCGTAAAATAATGCAAAATATGCCAACAAATTGTATAAGACTCCTGTCCCAAGTAGTGGGAAGATCTTATGGAACATGCAGGACTATTCTTAAGAAGCAGCTAAATTTATTTCCTTATAAAGGGCAAGTATTCCAAGAAATACAAGCCGCAGATTTTGAAAGATGCAGGAATTACTCTCAATGGTTTACCCAAAATTTATTGGAAAGAAAAGATTTATTAGACCTGACATTTTTTTCGGATGAAGCCTGGTTCCACCTCTCCGGTTATGTGAATTCTCAGAATACACGCATGTGGACTAGTTAAAATCCCAATTTTTTTGTAGAGTCCACATTGCACCCTCAAAAAATTGGTGTCTGGTTAACTGTTTCCCGAAGAAGAATTGTTGGTCCTATTTTTTTCCATGACACAGCGGTATAGAGACAATATTTTGAATCCATTTGTGGAGCAATTACTTGACGACGACCTACGTTTTGGATATTTTCAACAGGACGGTGCAACCGCCCATACAGCCACCGAAACTATTAACTACTTACCCAATTTTTTCGACGACAGATTGATCAGTTTTCGATCAGACCTTGAATTCCCACCTAGATCACCTTGTTTAACGGTTATGGATTACTTCGTTTTTCCTCATTTAAAGAACACTATTTTTTAAACACCAGTTGCAAATTTAGAACAATTACAAGAAAGGATTATCCAAGAATGTGGTAACATTTCTGCAGAGATGCTGGTCAACACTTTCGAAAATATAAAGAGACGTGTGAATTTATGCTTGGAGCATGGCGGTGGCCAATTTCAGCAATTTATGTAAGTATTTATCTTTTTCTTTCTGTATATTCTTACTTTGTTAATTTTGTAAACAACAAAAATAAATTTTTCTACTACTGTATAAATAAATTAACTTTCGGGCCCTAGCAACACAAAAGAAAACGAAAGTAAATGTTACAGTTACCTGAATATTATCCGTTGCTAGCTACGAAAGAGGGTTGCTAGCTACGAAAGTAATACTTTCGGTGCCAGGACAAAAGAAACGAACTGACAGACTCTGACAGTACTCAAATAACTAGTTGTCAACAATACTCAAATAACTAGTTGTCATGGATTATTTTATAGGTGAAAAAAAATTTATTTTATCATTTTAATTTGAATAAAATCAAAGTTTATTACTTAATAATATATTGATCAGAGAACAGTAGTGGAAAAAATTTAATACATTACACGATTCGAAAGCCTTTTTTGGTGGTCGGAGGTATTAAATCACCTCTGCTTTGCCTCGGCAATTCAAAAATCTCCTCACACCAAAAAATTAACTTTCGCAGCTTGTAATGTAAATAACTACGTATTTGTCTACTTATTTTATTACTCATTAGTTTGGCATATCATGTCATAATATGAATTTGACAAAATTTTAACCTAGATTTAGTTAGATATATCGTCCCCATATAATTGTGATCTAAACCAAGCCCTAGGTTTTTTAATCCAAGCCCTCTTTGATGCAAATAATTTTTGCTCGCACGGTAAATGACATGTGCCATCTATAGGTACCAGATCATTGCACAGAACATAGAAAAACAAACAGGCATGAAACCATATTATCCACGCTTTTTAATCCTTGGAAACGCTGCAACCCTACAACCTCGTCGCCAATCTCCGGTTAACCGTGAACCAAATAAAGCATGGTAATCCGCGATAGTATCTTCGAAGATTGATGCCACAAAAGGTCCTTTCTATTATTGGCTTCTTTCATACCCTTAAGTAAAAAGAAACTTTTATATTATAGATAAATAGGCAAATCATTTCATGGTGTGCTTCACACGCATAAAGCAAGATTACTTTGAAGATTAAGCAGATCGGAGATCAGGGGCTTGTTAGTAGCCCTATTTCTTGTTAAAGTCTTAGTAAGATGTGTAAATATTGAGCTTTTGTATGGTGAGGTTCTCGGTTTAATAATATGGTTTGCTTTTAATCTAGTCTTTGACTAGTCTGATAACAACAACACAGCGTGATTTGCAGCAAACAAAGAAGGTAGCTAGTTTTTTCAATTGTATATAAAGTAAGAAACAGTTACATTTTATTTAAGGCAACCTAATTCCATTTCATTTTTGAAAATTACTTTTAAATTAATACACTAAGAATCTGTAACTTGGAAAAAACTCAGTAAATCCAGTACAGTTATTTTTTCGAAAAATGCTTGTACACGGTTATTATACACTGAGAAAAATGATCTAATATAACAGGTTTGCTCAGGGATAGTTTGTATTGATAGCTTATTTTGTATTAAATAAATTGTTAGTGTATCAAACCCGCTTTAGTGATATATCAATTCCAGATTTGGTAGAACAGTGGTTTTATTTGTAAAGGGTTTTCCAATAAGAACGATATGATTTTGAAACGATATGGTAACCATGGTAATAAAGTTATACCTGTCACCAGTTGTCAGTTATTGTCAGTAAACTATAACAATTTATTATGGCTAAATACGCGCTTCAAGAACGTTTGGTTATTATCCAATAATTTTACGAAAATAGACGATCTTTTGTGAACACTTAACGCGCACTTCGCGAAAACTCTGGTGTAAATAATCGTCCTCCTTTGCTTGCCATTCGTCGCATCGTCGAGAAATTTGAAAATAATTTTACTCTTCACGATGTAAAAACACCAAGAAGACATCGAAACGCAAGAACTGTTGCAAATATTGCTGCTGTAAGAGCTAGTGTTGCAGTGGATCCAAATTTATCAATTCCTCGTCGTGCTCAAGAGTTAAGGATTAAAAAAACGACAACTTGGCGTATTTTGAAAGAAGACTTAAATTTACACCCGTATAAGATTGTTTTGACCCAAGAACTTAAGCCACTGGACCATCGTCGGCGCAGAGAATTTTCTGCTTGGAGTTTAGAACAACTTGAAAGGGATCCTAATTTTGCCAAAAAAATTATCTTTTCAGTAGAAGCTCATTTTTGGTTAAGTGGATACGTTAACAAGCAAAATTGCCGTTTTTGGTGTGAAAACAATCCACAACAGATTCATGAGAAGCCTTTGTATCCGCTAAAGGTAACTGTATGGTGTGGTTTATGGTATGGTGGCATCATCGGACCATCTTTTTTTCAAAATGAGGCAGGAGATGCAGTTACAGTGAATGGTGAACGATATCGACAGATGTTAAGAAATTTTTTGTGGCCAAATTTAGATGCGCTTGATTTGGAGGGTATATGGTTCCAGCAAGACGGTGCCACATGTCACAATGCTTATGAAACTATCGATATACTGCAAGAAAAGTTTGACGAAAGGATAATTTCAAGAAATGCTACTGTTCAGTGGTCTCCAAGAAGCTGTGATTTAACTCCTTTAGATTACTTCTTGTGGGGCTATTTAAAATCTTAGGTTTATGAAAACAGACCACAAACACTTGATGCATTAAGGTTGAACATTGAACCCTGCATTCGTCAGATCACGCCCGATTTATTGCATAAAGTCATCGAAAATTGGGTTCGTCGAATTCGCTCGTGTACACGAAGTCGCGGAGGACAATTAAACGATGTGTTATTCAAAACATAAATGTTATCGACTATATACTTTAAGATAATATCAAACGTTTTGTTGTATCTAAAATTATTTTAATTTTATTTAATTTTGAAATCATATCGTTCTTATTGGAAAACCCTTTAGTTGTCAGTTGCATTAGCAGCACAGCTAATGCAGCAATTTTGTTAAGATATAAATTGTATCTTCTCAACGCGATGAATTTTGTTCCCAGTAAAACGCTTTCTCCACAATTAAGAAAGCAGAAAAGCGTCCCCAAAAACGAACTGTATCCGTTAGAACCTATAATCCACAAAATGTTGGTGGGGGTTTGTAGCGATCGGTAATCGCCGCGCGCCTTAATATTAGTTTTAACGTATTTGTTGCGCAGGTCCAAACTAAGTTTTAAGCTTTAGTTTTTTAAACAATTATTTTGAACCTTAATTGGGCTTTTCTCCTCTATAACATTTAAAATTTTTTTAGCATACTTAAAGGTTTCTTCAATTTAACCGCCAAAATACTTGTCATTTGTTCCCCCTTTTACAATGTCAAGTTCAAGTTCATTTCCCTTCTGACACGTGCTACTTGCAGTTGAACTTATTTAATAAAGAAAAGGTTACTTTTCTAAGATGTTCTACTAAAATAAAAAAAAAATTTTAAACCTTTTAACCCTTAACCGCCGTAGTGCTGAAAGTGTAACGTCAACACCGTAGTGCGGTCTGAGTGACCGCAAATCTTGAAAAACCCTTATTTTTTAAAATAAACTTTTTTTTTCGCTGTAATCACTTTTATAGAATAAAGTGTACCCTAAACTAAAGCTCTTATTATAAATTTTATTATAGTTTAGTTTTAAAAAATATAGACTGACAAAAATACAGTAAATAGCATATTTCATTCAACTTTTTATATTAGGTAACACAAAAAAAAAATTTTTTTAGAACACAATATTTTATGGAGAAGTATTGTTAAATTCTTAAAGTAAACAAACTAATCTAAAAAAAAACAAAATAATTTGAGTATACCCTCAAAAAGTAAAAAACTACAAGTGACAAAATAATCAGATATTGTGACTACAATTTTTGCAAATTTTAGATGCGCATTCCAAGCAAGTAGGCTTACGGCACATTTTAAACAAATCAAATGTCTTTCTTTTAAGTCTTGATGGGCAAGTCTTACAAGTTTTTCGTTTTTCCAGCTTTTCCTCTAAAATTTCCGCTTCGTTGGAGGGGGATCTCCTGCCTCTTATTCTTCCCACTGTTGCAAAGTACTTTTAAAGTCTGGATCACCAAACCGAACTCTTTTGGAGGTGCTAGGATTCTGACTCATAGTTAAACGTCAATAAAAACACAAATAAGTCAGAAAATCGCAAAAAAATAAATGGTCATGTAAAGAGCACAACCCAATTATTACTAACAGACACCGTAGTGCGGTCCCTGTGACCGCTCGTAATTTTAGCCCCTTTTTTATTGAATGCCAACGCAACTGTCACCATCAAAACTCTGTGACAAACTCAGACAAACTGGCGATGCAGCCACTTGAAGGTACTGAAAATATGAATCCGTTCTATTAAAGTTTGGATAAGATATAAATGAATGAAAATCCGCTGCGGTCATGGTGACCGCACTACGGTGGTTAAGGGTTAAAACTATTAATTTTGCACACAAAGTGTATGTTTCGACTCCTGCCGGGGTAACTGGGCCGTAACAAGCCTGGTACCCCAACAGCATTTTACTTCAAGCTAAATGGTAAGCCTATCTACCCCATTTTATAAAATTTCATTTGCTACATTTCCCTTTTTATCTTTTACCGATGCTTTGACTTTTATGAAAAACATTTTTTTCTTTTTCATTCCCTCTTATTTCAATACTTTTACATGTCTCTGACAAAGGTGAATGAAACTTAAGATTTTTCATTACTTAATAAATGATTTTCATGCACAAAGTCTGTTAAAACTCCCTAATTTTTCTTTTGCTCTCTTCATTTTCCTGCCCAAGACAGGGCCTTTGCACTAACCCTTGACTTTATAGTATGCTGAAGTCTTGTCGGTCTTCTGACTATTCAATTTTTACACCTCGTGTACAGCATTGAAAGCTCCATTACGGCTCAATCCCACTTAATATTTTCTCTATTGCTTACAACATCAGCATTGAACCATTTACTTTGTTTTCCTGATAATGAGTGTTTCTACACTCGAAACATGTCGAATTGAATTATTATGAATTATTCTAGGTTCGCCTAGTTATTCTAATAAAAAATTGTGGAGAAAGACTTTGTGCTTTTTAGTATTGAAAATACTACTGGGTTCGTATATACGGGTATATTTCATGAAAAATGAACGCGACATGCGACATGCACATAAATAGCACGGCGGTGAAGTTTAAACAAATATCCGAGCAGCACAGGATCGATGACATCATGCTGAGTAATAATATTGTTTTGTTTTGGGTTTCGGCATTTATTATTATATTTGTTGATATTAAGATATGGCCGGGAGAGAGAAAACAGAACAGTAGTTAATAGTTAGTATTGAATCGGCCAGTAGGTACTTGTACGGTTTACGTTTTTTATTAAACATATAAAAACTGCATTATTCATTTTAATTAGGGTTGCCAGGTTTAAATCTGGAAATCGCAGGACACAAATTTAAAAAAAGAAGGACTGGCACGAATAAAAAAGGACATTTTTGACATTTTTGAAAATACTACTGGGTTCGTATATACGGGTATATTTCATGAAAAATGAACGCGACATGCGACATGCACATAAATAACACGGCGGTGAAGTTTAAACAAACATCCGAGCAGCACAGGATCGATGACATCATGCTGAGTAATAATATTGTTTTGTTTTGGGTTTCGGCATTTATTATTATATTTGTTGATATTAAGATATGGCAGGGAGAGAGAAAACAGAACAGTATTTAATAGTTAGTATTGAATCGGCCAGTAGGTACTTGTACGGTTTACGTTTTTTATTAAACATATAAGAACTGCATTATTCATTTTAATTAGGGTTGCCAGGTTTAAATCTGGAAATCGCAGGACACAAATTTCAAAAAAGAAGGACTGGCACGAATAAAAAAGGACATTTTTTTTAAACTAAAACAGAATTTATTTTATGTAAAAAATAAACAAAAGCTAAGTTTTATCTAACAAAATAACAATTTAAATAACAACTTAAAAATGCTTTAAAAATGTTTTTTTATTATAGTATAATTATTATACAGAATATATTTTATTAGAACGGACGGCTTCCAAGAGCTTTATGTTTCTAACTGTCATATTATAAAATTATTTGCAGGTTAAATTATAGTTATTGATACTAGTTCGATATGGACACTATAATAAAACGTCCATTAACAAATTTCATAATATCGAACGTGTAATGCGGCGGTCTTAAAATATTAAAAAGGAAGTTAAGGTAAAGAAATAAAAAAAAGTGGAAAAAACTAAAAAGTGAATATCGCTGAAACGAAGAGAAATAGCGCGGCGGTCTTGACGTATTACAAAGAAAGTCGGGGGGCGAAGATTGCAAAAAAGCAGGAAAACCTCAAAAATGCTTCTCTCTGGAACTAAGAATAATAGCGCGGCGGTCTTGAAATATTACAAAGGAATTTGGGGGTTAAGAATTGAAAAAATTGTAAAAAATAAACAGTGAATGTCGCTGAAACAAAGCGAAATAGCGCGGCGGTCTTGGCGTATTATACAGAAAGTCGGGGGAGAATGGATAAGTATACCAATCCAAAACATTTCATAGCCAACTTAAGATTTAGACATTTCATGAACAAAGAGTACAAGGACCAGCAGGTAAATGGATGTATATAGCTAAAGAAATAATTTTGCCGCTATTTTTGGAACCATCCAATATGTAAGTACTATTATACAGATTATCCTGTATTTTTTATTTTAACAAAGCAGTCAATTTTCTAAGTATAATAATTTAATTATTATTTCAAACTAAATCGGAGCATCCATGCCCTCATAATAACGCGTGATAGCAGCTCCATTGTGTCAACACGTTACATACTCACAGATAGGAGTAGTCTGTGACATAATGGTTTACTTCTGGCCACTGTATGTGGTACCTAGGTATTTTCAATACGCCTATGATACTTGCGTAAGATGCAAGATCTGTGAATTTCTTTTTTCTATACATTTAACTCCACTTTGAGTATGGACTACTTCTTCAAAAAAAAGTTATTACCTGTGTTCAAACATTTTTCCATAAACAAACTGTACTGGATTTACTTAATTTATTCTAAGTCACGAACTCTCACCGTATAGGAGAATATTTTATAAAGGTAAAATTACTTGATGGAATCTAGATTCAGATGTATCTGTATAAAACTTAAAATGCTTTTCACGTACCCTTACTTTTAATTTCAAAAACCAGCTGCCGTTTGCAAATTGCCCAATCTTTGACCCTTCAATATTGTCGCAAAATAATGGTAAAATAATATGCTCAAATACCTACACTTTGGGCATTATAGCCATCGTTTGTTTGCAAAATAATTCAAAGCAATTCACTCGACAATGCTTTTTACTAACAATAAACCCATTTTGCTATCAGGTCTCGAATCAATGAATTCACAAACATTTGCACAAGTATTTTCGCAATTATCTTGTAAAAATATCTTGATCCCTAATCTTTTCACTTCTGGAAGCAAATATTTACCCTAAAAGCTTCCCAAAAGAGGGCCCTATTAGTATATAAAGACGAAGGGCATATTTATTTTTCTTTTAAAAATATTTTAATTCGACGGAATAATCGTTTCTACCTGATTTGAGCATATTTTTTGGTTGTTTAATATGAAAAGGGGATTAAAGGACGGTTGAGTGCATCTTATCGACATTTTTTGACATTTTCTTAGCGAGCAGATGACACATGTTTATCTAAAAATTTGACAAAGGCCCCCCATATCTAAGTATTTGGGTGTAATATAATATTATGTTGTGTAATATTTCGTTAGACTTGGGTAATATTGGCGACCCTAAAGGAGATTAGATGATATGTTTGTGTAGGTATTATTTTTAAAACATTTATCCAAGCGAAAAGAATTGAATTTGATATTTTTGGACTATGATAATGGGCATATTTTTCTATTTTTGTTATTTATTGTTATTTGGAATGTCTTAATTTTTTTGCTTCAGTAAAGTTAAATACAATTCTTGGGTTAAAATATAATATTTCGTGTCGAACAATTGAAGGTGAAACGGACACGTGAATAAACATCACAGAACTGAAAAAAATAAGTAGGGCAGAGGCGGGCATAATGACATAGACGGGCATAATGACTTTTTGCTAGTATGCCAAATCTAGTAGCAGTATAAGTCCCAATTCGGGTGATAACGTTCAAGAGCCGGAAACACTGCACTGGCTCTAGTACGGACTCTCTATACTTTCATCCGACGATTTATTGTGTTATTTGTGGTTGCCTAGTTTTGACCTTCAGGGTAAGTAACATTTTGGAATATTATTTAACTACCTAAAATTCATTTTTACTATAATTTTAGGACATTGTCTTGACCACACAATTGTACACTATAAATTAATAACACATTTTTGAAAGTTAATTGCAATTTAAGTGTTTTTGAACCAAAATTTAAAAAAAAATATCAGGACGGGCAAAACGACATAGCATAATCGCAGGTAAAATGAATAGTATGTCATTTTGCCCGCCTGCTTTGTTCAGAGTTTTAACGGATTATTTTTTTTTTAGATGGTTTATTCATATAAAAGAACGACAAATAGACGAGTTTGGAATGATGTCGATATGGAAAGAGCCATACAAGTTGTCCGTAATGGCGAAATGGGCTGGTTAAAAGCAAGTATGCCACAAAATGATTTTATATTGCAAAGTACGTTTAACCTGTTCCAAATAAAGTTCATAAAAAAAAGTATAAATTTATTTCTAAAGTTGTAGAGTATTTTACTGGTCATCGACATGTATTAAAATAATTAAACTTAAGCTCATTTGTTCATTAGGTTTTATGGATAAAAAACTAAGTATGTCATTATGCCCGCCTCTCCGGTACTACTTATTTCATATGTTTGAAAATACGTATAAGGTTTGTTTGGTGAAACAATTACAATAGAAAATACATTTTTCATGACTTGTGTGTTGTACTGTTGCTACGTTTTAAGAAAATCTGACCAAAAATACTTTTCCAATAAAAACTTCTACAGTGTCACCAGTAAAGTCCGCATCATATGGCATTTCTTTTATTAATAGCTTTATTCAAAGTTCGACTTTGGCATCAAGTTCTGCTTCGATCGAGATGAAAATTAAGCAAAAAAATACTAGTCACGTGTATCGCATTATCTGTCAAATTTTAATTTTTTCCAAAAAATAATTCAAAAATGGGGTTATTTCTGAAAATATCGAAAAAAGTTATAAGAAAAAGTTTTTTTAAATGCAGTTTCTAGCTCACATGCAAAATTTCAGCTGTATAAGATAATTTTGATTTTTTTACCTATATTTTGTAAATTGCACCACTTTTGCAAAATAAGACTCCACGCAACCTACATAAACCTTCTTAGTTTTGACAATGCTTTGTTTCAGATACATTTTCTTTAAAGTAGCGCCATATTAAAATGTGTGTTTTTCTACAAAATCTAAATTGGGGTATTAAAATTTGGTCGCATGTGATGCAAAGTTTATTTGTTTTGAACCCTGTATAAGGTAACTTCATAAAATAAGTATTTTTGAAAACGTATTTTGTGTCTGAAAGTAAAAAATAAAAAATAAAGTGAAGGGGTTTTAAATTAAATCGTTGAAAATAGATAAACTTTACGTTAAGTTAAACTAAAATTTATTTGCCACTTAATGAACACGTTACTGATGACACTGTGTTCTTATTTGTCTTAATATTTAGGTATATTACTTTCAGACACAAACTACGTTTTCAAAAATACTTACTATATACAGCAATTTTGTTAAGAAATAAATAATATCTTTTGAAAGATTGAAAGCGACGCATTTTGTTCCGAGTAAAGCGCTTTTTCTACAATTAAGAAAGCAGAACAGCGTCCCCTAAAACGATTGGTATCCGTTAAAACCTATAATCCACCAAGATGTTGGTGGGGGTTCGTAGCGATCGGCCATTACCGCGCGCCGTTTTATTAGTTTTAACGTATTTGTTGCGCAGGTCACATCGTTGTTCGGAATCTTCTAGCTATCCTGTCTAAATTTGAATTTTATTGATCGAACCAATACCTGTTTAAATTAATTTATTTTTAATTTGTATTTAAGTGTTTTTAAACTTTGCATGTCAGATAAAACAATAAAACATTCTTATTTCGCACAACCCATCTAGTATTGGACTTTATAATCTATGGACGAATTTTATCATCTCAGTAAACCTTGTTATATAATAGATAATCATATGCAATGTTAAACGACAGAACAATATCACACTAGAAGCTATTTAAATTTTTGAGAACTACAGTACTGATTTTTATTGGTAAGTATATGCTTTAGTAACGGTAGCAAGCAAATATTATTATGATTAATGTCAAGTTTCATTACAACTGCCAGTCGAAACTAATACAGTATATAAAACCAGATTACATCCCCAATAGAATAACAATTACTGCGAGTATTCAGAGCAATAATGGTTATAAACCATTCTATGGTAGCAATAACTCCTATTTCCTATTAGCTAAATTACCGTGATATTATCACTACACAACGGTTTAGCAATTTTCGTTCCCTTACAGTAGCAAAGTGCGTTGCTGTCACATATAGTATTAAACAGTTGTATAAAGAGTATGTGAATTCTTATCTTAACATAGTATAAAACAAAGTCGCTATCGCCCGTCCTGTTCCTATATGTGCTTAAATCTTTAAAACTACGCAACGGATTTTAAAGCGGTTTTTTTAATAGATAGAGTGATTCAAGAGGAAGGTTTTTATGTATAATATATGCATGATATTATAGAGAAACACTGATAAACACTGATAAATTAGAGTAGGGAGAACGAACGACCCAACCTAACCGGTCCCCGGCCCGTTCAACGATCGATCCGAAGCACCGAAGCCGGAAAAGACGAAGACAGACTATGTTTTATGCATGGATGTGAATTGTGGACGGGCCGGCAAATGGTTGAGTTTGAGGTTTGTTCGGGTTTGCTCGTCTCACGTCGTATAATGCCGGGCTGCAACGCAGGCCGGGTACACGCTAGTAAGCTATAGAAGGATTTTTCTCAGTGTAACTGTGTTCCAATGTTTTAAAAATTTATTAAGTTTGACAGGTAAGGCTGATATTTTTTTTAAACTAGCCTTAGCATTTTGCATTACTTTTAAAGCCAAACTTGGCCATGAGACGAAAAAAATTTATTTTTAAGATATTTTCCTGCAAACCAGAAACTTTATAAATTACGTTCCTGTAAAATTCCTCTCTTGACGCTCAGCCCCATAAGCAGACGTAAAACAAACTCTTCGATGGTAGACATGCAAAATTCTCTATTTTATGCTTGCAGGCTTTAACCAAGACAAAAAAAATCATTTTAACAAGGTGAAATAGCCTTGAAAACAAGCGATTACCATTTGTTATATAGGGCATCTGCTCCTGAAGAGCAAATAATACAGCGCAGTTCATTAATTTAATGAAATTACTTTAAAGCATTCGACTTGCTTTATTATCGTGAGAATTTTTTTAGTTTTAATCGAGTACTTGTCTTAAATCTGGTACGTATACCTACAAGAATGAACGCGGCATCGGCAGGTGCAGGGTAGTGATTTAAAAATATGCGCTCTATAAGGCGATGGGTTCTTTTTTTATAGATTTGATCTCTATCTAATTTTTACGAGTTTTCCATAGACGAATACCTTTAGATGCGTACAGCTTATGTCGTGCGCAAATAAAAGTTAAGATTTATGGGTGAAAAATACGTTGGCGCCCAACATTGATGGGCATGTACCTTTCTTATTAGGTGTTCCTTCTTTATCGACATTATACAGGGTAGCCCAGAAGTCCGGAATAAAATTTTTCTAGCCTTAACCTGTAACCTTTGGGGAAAACGCTGGGATACGTCAATTTAGTTTTATATATGCCCACATTTTGACGTTATTCGTTTGTTTTTGTATAGACATTAAATTTGTCAAATATATGATAACATCAACATTTTTTTAAAATGGAAATACAGTGTCACCAGTAAAGTCCGCATCATATGGGATTTTTTTTTATTAATAGCTTTATTCGAAATTTGACTTTGGCATTAAGTTCTGCTTCGATCGAGATGAAAATTAAGCAGAAAAATAGTAGTCACCTGATTCGCATTATCTGTCAAATTTTAATTTTTTCCAAAAAATAATTCAAAAGTGGGGTTATTTCTGAAAATATCGAAAAAAGTTATTGGAAATTTTTTTTTTAATGCAGTTTCTAGCCCACATGCAAAATTTCAGCTGGATAAGATAATTTGGATTTTTTACCTATATTTTGTAAATTGCACCACTTTTGCAAAATAAGACTCAACGCAACCTACATAAAACTTCTTACTTTTGACAATACTTTATTTCAGATACATTTTCTTTAAAGTAGCGCCATATTAAGTGTGTGTTTTTCTACAAAATCAAAATTGGGCTATTAAAATTTGGTCGCATGTGATGCAAAGTTCATTTCTTTTTGACCCTGTATAAGGCAACTTCATAAAATAAGTGTTTTTGAAAAGGTAGTTTGTGTCTAAAAGTAATACACCTTAATATTAAGCCAAAAAAGAACACAGTGTAATCAGTAAAGTGTTCATTAAGTGGAAAATAAATTTGAGTATAACTTAACCTAAAGTTTATCTATTTTCAACGATTCAATTTAAAACCCCTTTATTTAATTTTTTTATTTTTTTACTTTCAGGCACAAGCTACGATTTCAAAAATACTTATTTTATGAAGTTACCTTATACAGGGTTAAAAACAAATGAACTTTGCATCACATGCGACCAGATTTTAATAGCCCAATTTTGATTTTGCAGAAAAACACACATTTATTATGGCGCTACTTTAAAGAAAATATATCTGAAATAAAGCATTGTCAAATCTAAGAAGTTTTATGTAGGTTGCGTTGAGTCTTATTTTGCAAAAGTGGTGCAATTTACAAAATATTGGTAAAAAATCAAAATGATCTTATCCAGCTGAAATTTTTGCATGTGGGCTAAAAACTGTATTTAAAAAACTTTTTTCTAATAACTTCTTTCGATATTTTCAGAAATAACCCCACTTTTGAATTATTTTTTGGAAAAACTAAAATTTGACAGATAATGCGAATCACGTGACTAACATTTTTTTGCTTAATTTTCATCTCGATCGAAGCAGAACTTGATGCCAAAGTCAAATTTCGAATAAAGCTATTAATAAAAATAAATCCCATATGATGCGGACTTTATACTGGTGACACTGTATACAGCTTGTGACTTGTACATCATTTGAAAGCTAATATCTTGAATGGTATGCTTATAAATTTTGGCGCGATTCTGTCAAGCTATTTCGAAATGATGAGTGTTAAAAGTTTTAAAAAATCTATATTTAAATAAGCGGAAATTATAAATCATTGATGTTTTTTTTACCTTTCTAGGCAAGAAATCTTCATTGTTTCACGTTCTGACGTATTGTGACTTAACAATAATAGTTATGGTTTATTTGTTATTTATTTTGTCAAAGAAATAAAAATGTAACGAAGCAAAATAAAACACAAGAAAAAGGTGGTTTAACATAGCAAATGCTGGAAATGTTCTCCACCCTCTACTTGACATGCTTCCAGATGATGGTAAAATCCGTCGACGAAATTCCGAATGGCTTCAGCCTTTTAACAGTCGCCATTTTGAAATAGCTTGATAGAATCGCGCCAAAATTTATGAGCATGCTGTACGATATATTAGCTTTCAAATGATGTATCACAAGCTGTATGTTTCCATTAAAAAAAAATCGATGTCGTCATATCTTTGACAAAGGTCTATAAAAAAAACAAACGAATATCGTCAAAATGTGAGCATAATATATTAAACTAAATTGACGTGTCCGAGCGGTTTTCCCCAAAAGTTACAGATTAAGGCTATATTAATTTTATTTCGGACTTCTGGGCAACCCTGTATAAATGTGTGATCTTTTTCCCGTTTTCAACGGGACGGTCACCGAAAAGATTTACCCCTGAATTTATCAAGAAAGGCATATCTGTTGACAAAAAATGTTTTCAAAATTGTCCCCGTAATTTTGGTCTCTATCCCTTATAAAAGTTTCCTTACGATTATTTTGATTGATTTTGAAAGGCGCCATCAGCTTACGCCTTAGTGTCACATGCCTGTCCTGATCGGTTTGGGGGGGAGTTTGCTCTCCCGAATTTTTCAAAATATCTAATGTTTTGAAATCTTCCAAAAATTCATACTCAGGCGCCCTACTATGCAGGCTACTCCTGCTGCTAACGCTTTCGTTACTCATTTTGTCTACTTTGTAAAATTTCTAAATTGTTCAGGGATGCCAGGCCGCCGAGAGACGGCCGATAAAACAAACTACTTGACGCTACAAGTAGTCTGTCAGTGAATGGTCCCACCACCTTTTACCCCGCTAGCTGGAAATGCTAACAGCCACTCAATGCGCAAAGAAAAGGGGGCATTTATTTAAGAATAAAATTTTAAGGGAAATTTAATTTTATAAACAACGGAATTAATTTATTAACTATAAGTGGAAACTTATTTTTTCTACCACTGTCAAAAAAATATTACTTTTTTTGGTTACTATGGATGCACAAAACGTCGTTTTCTTTCACCGTGAAAAAATGTCATTTTTTCACCGTGAAAAAATGATATTTTTTCACGGCAAGCTCAGCTGATTGATGTTTTCGTATAAAAATGCAAAAATTAATTTCCAAAACATTTTTTATAAAAAAATTTATTATTAAAGTGAATTAAATTAACAATCTTAAAAATAAAATGTATTTTATCATCGGATTCCTTTATAAATCTTGCTACATCCTCCTTTGTTAATACTTTAGACTTCTTTCCTCTATATCCAATGAATTTGCTCTTTAAAAATTGAACCAATTTAGTAAACCGCTGCAGATCAATATTTTCCTTTATGTTTAGGGTACTTTAAGCATCGAATAGGTACTCCATAGTGTAGGTGGCTTTAAAATTTTCGACTTTTCCTCCAAATAACAGAGCAAAACATTTTCTGTTACTGTTTTTACTTTCTTTATATTGCACTATTCGCGAAACTGAGTGTACACTTTCTCATATTTGATTCTTGATTTCACGGGCAAAAGATTTGATATAACGATTTCTGCCGCATCCGTAATTTCGTGAGGCGTCTCACTATCACTTTCAGACATTTAAATGGTATCAAACTTGAGCAAACAACTATAAACTTTTGACACGAAAAACGATAGATTTTGACAATCAATAAAATTTAAACAATTTTAGGTTTCCATAGTAATGGGAACAGGTGTAAGAAATAATACCTTAAATGAATTATGATTTTAGATTTTTTCTCTAAACACGATAAAAAACAGTTAACAACAAACAGTTGTAGAAAAAATGTTGTTTTTATTTCGCGCGCAAAAGTGTTTTAATGGCACATTTGATTGAATTTTTAACCTCGACCTAACGGTCTCGGTAAAAATTTACAATCTCATGTGCCATTAAAAAAACACCTATTTTCCGCACTTAATACAAAAATAACTATTTTGTTAATAAAACCGTTTAAAAACTTTAAAGTTGGCACAGGGGCACGTCCAACAGGAATAAAATGCAATTCAAAATATTTTATTCGATAACACGGAGGATTTAGTCCTTATCATTGTTTGTTGTTTGATTTTAATTTTAAATTTTTTCAGGGTAAGTATGTCCTTTGTAAGTAAGTTCGCCCTAAATAACCTACTATTTTATTTACAAAATAAAAACGAAACCCTATCTGAACAAAATTAAAATCTTCTAAGATTTTCAAAAATTCTATAAGTATACCAAACTAACTAAGATTGTCCGCTAAGATATTTTAGCTATTATTAAAACTGTATCGCTATGTACGCGCGACGAAGTCTAAAATGTATGTCACACTATAACGATTACCTAACTTTTCGAGTGTACACCGGAGCCTAATTTCTATAGGTCTGCGGTGACGGCGCGTGCCTTTTGCAAAGGTCTTAAATTTAATTTTAAAGAGAAAATTTCCTGAAAATAAGGAGAAAAAATTCTATATTTTTTGTTATAAGGGTAAGCTTCTATACCACTTCGGCCGGACACCACCTGCAAGATCAGGATAATGCTGCCTAATTGGTTTTCGAACTGTGACTATTCTGTCTAATACGTTATTTAATTACTAAGCCGTTTCCTACGATGAAGGCTTTTTTCGTGCGCTAACGTTTAGACTAGTCTGACAACACGGCCGTAGTTCTTTTTTTATTTTTACTATTTTGCCAAAAGGCTCTTCTTGCTTCTTTTCTTCTCACATATAAAAACGCATTTTATATAGATCGCTGAGAATTTAACTTGTTAGAGACATGGGGGTTATCGACAGCCTACCAGAGGTCATGAGGGATGCCCCAATGGTAAAATTAAACTCTCGTTACTTCTTCAATAAAGAAAGAAAAGCTAACAAGTATAAGAATGATACTTATCAGTTTTCGATATTCAAAGAAAAGCAACGGACGAATCGCGTGGTTCCAGGGTACGCACTGGAAATAATGACGCTGATTGAAGGTCTGCGGTGATCCTAATTCTGAAAAGTCAAAAATTGATTAGCTCCTGTTGTAGCGACTTAAAAAAGTCGGTAGAGTAACGAATTCCTGGTCCTGTAGTACGGTCCTTGGCGAAGCGAATTTCCAAATTCGGGCGAATGAACACGTAGAGGGTCTCCAGTTAATTCCGTAGTCCAAATGAGCCTCTCCGAAGGTTCCTATCAGCGGCTGCAAGGCACGTCCGTCTGAATGAATGGGAGCGACTGAAAATTTGGGCTATGTTGAGCCGTTGAATGACTGATATCGACTCCCCGTCAGTGTTGCCAGATGATTTTTTCAGAAATCAGGAGACACTGCCTTTAAAAATCAATAGAAATCAGTAAATTACTTTAGTCACAGAATAGGAGGGATTGTGAAGCGGATTGTTAAAAAAGGTACCAAGAATACAACAAAAACATAATATTTAAACCATTATTTAAAGATAACAGGCAAAAATAGAAATAAAGTAAATGAGATCATGCGCATTCTTTAAAAACATAACTAACTCGATCGATAACTAATCAGTATCTCCGGAATCAGAATCAGAAATAATATTTTTGGCTTTTTGTACATATTTGAGTTATGCAATTGTACAATATCTTTGTTAAAGTGTATATTGAAACAGTTTTTATCTCGGTTTTTTAAATAATGTTTTGCATGCAAATGACCCACAATGCTCGCTGAAGATAGACGGTTTTGGAGTTTTGGGTAATTCCCCTATTTAAAAACAGACCCAGACGTCAAAAAAGCACCTGTCTTGTGTCACGTCAAATAATAGAATTGGGGAATATTATCGATATGCAAGAGTCGATAATAATAATTTATATTCAATTATCTATAAATAAATTTGCTATTTTGATAATGTGCTATTTAATCTAATTTAAATTAAAAATAAAATATTAATAATAAAATATCACTAATCGGACCTTTTCCCTAAAAATCAGTAGATCTGAGGTTCAAATCAGTATATCAGTAGACTAAGAGCAAAATCAGTAGATCTACTGATTTATCAGTAGATATGGTAACACTGCTCCCCGTAAATTTTTTTGTCAATATCTCTCATCGAACCCTGAAATGATAAAAATCTCCCACGTTGCAAAAACCAAATTTTCGTAGAAGCAATAAACATTGCAATCAGCGAATATTTTGTAACGATATTATTTGTTTATTTATAAAAGTTCTTCTTCTTGGCCACAAAGATGGTTTTACGACATTCTTCTTTTTGGCCAGAAAGATGGTCTTACGACATAAATACACTCCAGAAACGGCTCGGCGACATGTTTGTTGTTACGTTTTCTCTGTGGATTTCTTGTGTCTTTGCTATTAGGTACTTTCCTTTTGTTTCTTTTAAACATCATAGGGAAGTAAAAATCTTAGCTTAGCTAAAGGAACGCTTCGAGAACAAATCGTATAATCGTATGTGAAGAGGAATATCAAATCTTTGCTGAGCTGAGCTAAAATAATTTCCTTGGTTAAATCAGGGCTTTTATTTTTAAAATTGATAGTGTTGTTAATGGTTATTGGAAATATAAAAATAATTTTAAAATTCCTTCCATTTTACGCCACGCTAAACACTGATTTCAAACTGTTGTTGTCTAACTAAAACGGGTCCGGTAGGTATACAGTTTACAAAAGGCAAAACTACCGCTAAAAAGGAAGTTCAAAGGTATATCCATATTGTATACTTACACAGAAGAGCTTTTAAGCTGGCTTTTGAGCAATTTAAAAATAACAACTGATCGCTTGAGTGATTTTTACATTTTCTATGGTAAAAGAAATGGCCATATTCTGCCCTCAGAAAGTGTCAAGTTACAAAACGGCCTTCCGTTAGAACTACGCACGAATAAAGATTTTTTAAGAAATATGTTTTGAGATTTAACACGTGCGTCGTTGGAAGAAAGACCATAAGGAAACAAAGTGTGTTTTCTTTAGAGATTGATGGGCAAACGGGACGTTTGGAAACGTTTAGGACTTCCTTCGAGAAATGGCATAAAAAATGCTAGTAAATTATTATATTTTTTGATTACAGCTACCGTGCGAGCAAAAATTATTTGCATCAAAGAGGGCTTGGATTAAAAAACGTAGGGCTTGGTTTAGATCACAATGATATGGGGACGATATATCTAACCAAATCTATGTTAAAATTTTGTCAAATTCATATTATGACATGGTATGCCAAACTAATGAGTAATAAAATAAGTAGACAATACAAATTTATTTTTGTTGTTTGCAAAATTAACAAAGTAAGAATATACGGAAAGAAAAAAAAAATTCACAGATCTTGCACCTTACGCAAGCATCCTATGTATTGAAAATACCTGACACAGCTTTAAAATTTTAATGACCTATGTCATGTAATTAAAGCCCACATTCTAATTTGGATTTTGTAAAAGTTTAAAAAATGTTCTTTAATTTTACAGTACTGGTTACAAAAAACTATGGATAATTTTAAAGTCCTCACCTCAAAAAACCCCAAAATTCTTAATTTCGTGCTGCTACCTATGTCATTTCGTTAGGAAATAATCCCAAAAAAACGAAAACAAAAATAAAACTTTGACACCCTGTATCTTGGTTGTTATCAATTTTGGGATAATGCAAGTTTAAATAAACCGCATTATTTCGGCTTAAGAAGCCTACTGTTGCTCTGTGTCCCATTACGTTTGGGACACCCTGTATATTAATTAAAACATATTATAAATAATCCCAAAAAAACGAAAACAAAAATAAAAGTTTGACACCCTGTATCTTGGTTGTTATCAATTTTGGGATAATGCAAGTTTAAATAAATCGCGTTATTTCGCCTTAAGGAGCCTGCTGTTGCTCTGTGTCCCATTACGTTTGGGACACCCTGTATATTCACTAAAACATATTATATTAAATGTATGGTTTTATTTCTAAGAATGATTAATATAAATTTGTTTATAAACAATAATATTCACATAGCAGACCAACCAAGGTGAACTATAAATAATCCCAAAAAAACGAAAACAAAAATAAAAGTTTGACACCCTTTATCTTGGTTGTTATCAATTTTGGGATAATGCAAGTTTAAATAAATCGCATTATTTCGCCTTAAGGAGCCTGCTGTTGATCTGTGTCCCATTACGTTTGGGACACCCTGTATATTAACTAAAACATATTATATTAAATGTATGGTTTTATTTCTAAGAATAATTAATATTAATTTGTTTATAAACAATAATATTCACATAGCAGACCAACCAAGGTGAACAATTGCCTTATATTCAATCGGTCATATTGTCTAAGCCTACTTATGCTATGTTTTTAAATTATACTTATTTACCCAAGCGTTCAAAATAGACCATGAAGATTTTCATGAGATAGGTAGGGGTGCAAAATATAACCAATCACCCGGTACAATAACATTTTCTGAGAAATCAATAATAAAAAAATTATCCCATTTGTTAACCAAATTTGGGCGGACCCTGTAATATGCAATTATTGTGCTCCAACTTTTTGCCTTCCGCTTTTTTTTTTCGATATAATATTCCGATTTAAATAACGTGAACTTACCTTAGTTATAACTTATCTCAATAAAACACTTTTTAACAAAGTTACTATGGCGTTCTTTCAAACACAAACTAAACTAAACATTATTCATTATTTACTTGCCGACTTTACGCTGATTCATATTTATATTTCTACCAAGTCTTATCAGAGTCTTATGTTACAAGACCGATCTAGATATTGCCCTGTTGGCCGCGACATCGACATGAGCGACAGTAACATGCAATGCAAAGTTTGCGTAAACACGATCCCAATAGTATTTTCAATACTAAAATAATTACATAAATTGCTGAATTTGGCCACCGCCATGCTCCAAGCATAAATTCACACATCTCCTCATATTTTCGAAAGTGTTGACCAGCATCTCTGGAGAAACGTTACCACATTTTTGGATAATCCTTTCTTGTAATTGTTCTAAATTTGCAACTGGTGTTTTAAAAATAGTGTTCTTTAAATGAGGAAAATCGAAGTAATTCATAACCGTTAAACAAGGTGATCTAGGTGGAAATTCAATGTCTGATCGAAAACTGATTAATCTGTCGTCGAAAAAATTGCATAAGTAGTAAATAGTTTCGGCGGCTGTATGGGCGGTCGCACCGTCCTGTTGAAAATATCCAAAACGTAGTTCGTCGTCAAATAATTGCTCCACAAATGGATTTCAAATATTGTCTCTATACCGCTGTGCTGTAACTGTGTCATGGAAAAAAATAGGATCAACAATTCTTCTTCGGGAAACAGCTAACCAGACTAAACCTGCCAACTTTTAAAATGACAAATGCGGGACGACAGGACAATATTCGCTTTTTCACCATTACATGTAAACTTGTATGGGGTTTGGGTTGTCCACTCCTTGGGCCATCAAATTATTCTTTAATTTAATTGAATAGAACAACAAAAGTAAAATTTATTTAAAGAAAATTAATTTAAATACAAAAAAATGTAAACAAGATATTAAACAAAAAATATTCTAATTATTTTTAAAATCATATTTTTCACGAACGTTTGCAACAAGTTCTTCTGTTCTTTCAGATGGTCTTCCTGCTCATTTTTTGTGTTGTATAGAACCTGTTTCCCTAAACACAACCACGGTTCTTTTCAGGCAATGATAAAAATCCCTAGCAATACAAGCAACGTTAGGAAAATGTTCGTGAAAATCGTCCATGCACAAACCCGGATTGTATTGCCACTCACAATTTACTCTAACCCCGTTTCGAAAATATGCTTCAACCATGAATGTTTTGTGCTGTTCCGTAAAGCCCATTGTGTGAATTGTTCAAGAAATTGGAAAAATTAGCGATGAATCAAATTACTTTTAACGACTGTCAAATATGACGGAATAACTGATTGATTGTTAATTCAGGTAGTTACTGACACCCAACAGGTATTAATCTCTATGGCTAAGCATTACGTCCTTAGATGCAAGGCTCTCTCTCTTTGATGCAAATAATTTTTGCTCGCACGGTATACTATACATATACAATGTGAAATATTAAGAAAAAATTATAAAATTTGAATTAATTCATATTTTGCTTCTTTAAGTGTCAACCAAATTAAAAAAAAAAAATAACAGTTCCAAAACATTCTAGCTATTTATCCAGCATTACCATTCCTTTGTACAATACCGACTCATTCTTACTTCCATGGATTTACATTTTTATCAATACAGCAATTTATCTAACAACAAACAAATCTTCTAATTACATACACAATATAAGCCCAACATCATTTCTTTTAGCCGTTAGTAATCCTCACTTTTTTACATTATACCCGTTTCTATTCTTCTAAACACTATCTTCGTTTTACAGTAGCGCAGTCCAAATTTTTTAGGTACCTCGAAAATAGATTTATTAGCAGCTTCTTCGATTTCCGCGGGAAGAAATTCATTGCGTTGATCACTTTACTTTTCTTGTCAAGGGACTTGAAATCACTTGTCAACAAAGATCAAACTTTCACTATCATAGCATCAATAAACTTCATGAATAATTGGATTTTAAAATGATATTTTACAAATTTCATAATGTAAGAAATGCGTCAATTTGTACTTTTAATGTGTGCTGAGGAGGCAAGCCCCTTGGCCCCCGCCTACCTAAGCTCCTGCTCATTCCAGTCATTCCTATCATCTGACTTTGTTACTAAGAAGGGTTTTCAGTACGTGCCGCCTAACAATTGGTCAAATATGTAACTGTATTGTCGAGCGAAATCAATTCTCAGTCAGAGTTCTTTTTGACCAAAATGCCGACAAACATACCGCCGTGAAAAGAAGAAGTCAGATATAATTAGTTGTTTGAAGAAATGCGAATCATGATTAGTCAAAGATTGTTCGTTGAAGCAGCGAAAGAGGTGAATTAGGAACAAAGATGAATAGCAGAATGGACCGGAGTTACTTAGTTATTTATGTGTTTTATGTCTGTTCCGAAATCATTAGTTGGCTTTTATGTATTATTAATTAGGCAAATACAAAATCTGTAACTATTAAACACATTTAGATATATCTATACTTTTTCGCTATACCATCAGTATATTAGAAAACTAGCGAGTACCCGCGTCATTCACGTGTTATAAATTCGCTATAGAAACAAAGCAACGGGTACCTAAATAATATTTTTTTAAATAGAAACCTCCTTTTTACCCCTTTAGGACATATTTGCAAAAAAAAAAGAAATACATGTTTTAATTATTGTATATATAATAAGAGTTTTCTTAAAAATTATATACAGTGTGACTGAGTGTGACCAGTAAAGTCCGCATCATATGGGATTTTTTTTTATTAACAGCTTTATTCGAAATTTGACTTTAGCATCAAGTTCTGCTTCAATCTAGATAAAAATTAAGCAAAAAATAGTAGTCACTTGATTCGCATTAGGTATCTGTCAAATTTTAATTTTTTCCAAAAAATAACTCAAAAGTGGGGTTATTTTTAAAAATATCGAAAAAGTTATTAGAATAAGCTTTTTAAATGCAGTTTTTAGCCCACATGCAAAATTTCAGCTGCATAAGATAATTTTGACCCATATTTTGTAAATTGCGCCACCTTTGCAAAATTAGACTTAACGCAACCTACATAAAACTTCTTAATTTTGTCAATGCTTTATTTCAGATACATTTTCTTTAAAGCAGCGCCATATTAAATCTGTGTTTTTCTACAAAATCAAAATTAGGCTATTAAAATTTGGTGCAAAGCTTATATTTGTTTTTGACCCTGGCTAGACGCTGTCAAAGTTCAAAAATCTCATTTTTCAAGAGTCAATATCTCGAAAACTGTTTAGTATAGACTAATAATGCTTTTATTAAAAAATGTTCAGAATTTTATGCAGAATCCAAAAAAATTATATAAAATAGGGGTATCCATTTAAGATTTAGATCTTACCCCCCTCCCTCCTAGGGGCTTGAAGTTACAAGATTGACAATATACGCAAAAGATGTCTCCCTCGAAATAAAAATCGACGGGTCCGAGCGTTTTTTTTTAAATTAACGTGGAACCAGACATTTAGCCTGTTTCGTTTTAAATGGGAACCCTGTATATATTATTATTTAATACATTGTACATTAACACCTATATTATTATGTGAGTCATAAACCACTTCGTATAGGACCATAACAATCACAAATTCGAAAAATTACTAGAAGTGTTTGAACATTCCTTTATTAGAATAATATACTTTAAAAAAAACAGTAACAACTCATTGTTATTCTCAGTATCAGCTTTAATCGTGGTAATTATAATTCTGTATATAAGTACCTATATTTGTTGCTAATGTTATATTTTCTTGTATACCAACCTACAGATACTGGATACAGGAAAACACTTACTTGTTCATAAAAATTACACCCATTATAATGAAAAGGTGAATGTTTGGGCGAGTATCGTTGAAAATAGAGCAATCATTTTTCTTTAATGAGGGCCTACATTTCCTTAGAACTTATCTGGTTTCGGCTCTTGCCACTCTATTTCCAGATTATAATAATCCTGACTTACCAAGATTAATCTTATGGTTTCAACAGGATGTTGTTCCTCCATTATGCTGCTTTTGTTAAGAGGGTACTTAAAAACAATTTTTTCGGCGCGGTGGATAGGTAGACTGGGGTCAATAGAGTGGCCACCCAGATCGCTTGATCTTAGCCCACTGGCCTTTTTTTTGTGGGGCTACGTTAAAAATTTATTTTAAGTAGGTATCTAATAACTCGATAGATAAGTTTAAGGAGTCCATTTGACGAATAATACGAGAAATTTCTCCACAAGTAGTACAAAAAGTACAACAGGAATTTTTAGATCGATTGATCTATTGCAGAACAATTATTGGTGGAGGACATTTTCAACATCTTATAAATCAGTTTCTCTTACACGTTGCCGTTTGTCTATATGGCTTTAAAAGTTAATATTTCGAAAACGATTAAAGATAGGTGGTATAGGCATGATTTATGAAAAATGTATAAAATTTATTGCAGATTGTAAAAATTTAAAAGTATTAAAGTTGATAGATACCGTGACTAAAGTACCGGGAACTGGTTTGTTAGCTATAGTAGATAAATTCCCAGTTATTTTCTAATTTTATCAAAACTAAGAGATTATTTGAAAGTTTTTTGCAAAGCATGCTTTTAAATATAAAATTAGCTGGTTTCTATACAGACAAATTCTCTTTGTAACACAATTCCACCTACAACAGCCCTAAAATCGAAAACCTCACCCTAAGCCACCCTCGGTCAAAAGCGACCCTCGTTCCATCCATTATCTAGTAATACGTCGGTGTGTAACAAGTGAAGCAGAAACTATGTGCCATATCTACCTGTCAGGAGCAGTATAAGATCAGGATTTTTAAATAAAGGTTTCGAATATCTTTTCTACCTGATGCCGTCCTCATGAATCACGAATTTAGGTAGAGTGCATTCTAGATGGTTTGCTTCAGCTTCTTTTTCCGTTAAAGAAGCACAGGACATTTTAGAAGAGAACGTCGTTAAAACAAACCTTACTTAAGGTCTTATCACTGAAGAAAAGTGATGACAAAGTGCATTAGATTAAATAATGAAAACATTTAGAATATTTGTTTAAAACTAGAATTAGCAAAGTTCCTGCTAATCCAACCAATGGACCTAAATAATTGTCCCCTGTATTACAATAATAATATAATGAAATAAACTAAATAAAGACATAATCGCTAGCTTATAAATTGGTTTCAGATCTAGTTTTGTGCTAGTTAGTGTGTATACAATGAGCCTAATGAAAAAAAATTAAGCAATTGCTTGACTAGCAAATGCTATAAGTAAAAGCAATTGCTAGATCTGGATATGAATAAAATTTTGAAGCAATTGCTGTTTCTCTTACACCTCTGTAGCAAATGCTTATTCAACACAAGTTCAGACGTGGCTTATCCACCTGTTCAGATTGCAAAAGAGTTGACCTAAATACAACAACGTTGATCTATTTATTTGATACAATAGTAATCTGTTACGATTTTGTGGAAATTAGGAAACTTATATTTGTAATATGGAAGATTTCAGTGAAAATGAGGAAAGTGATAGTAGTGATGAAGAAATTAAAGACAAGCAATTGATATTCGTTCACAAATTGAAGAAACATAAATAAATCTCTCTGACCACAACCGTTTAGGTTCCACAACAACTTCAGCACTTGTAGGAAATTTAACAAAAATATTGGCCTTCTCCAAAACTGTATCCATTACAGAGGTGTATGTCTTACAGACAGTAGTTTGGTGAATACCGAGTTCTTCAGCTACAGAATTAGGAAAGCCCGAATCCGATAATTTCCGCAGAAAGACTTTAATCTTATTTAAAGGCGACAGTGCACCCCCTCGCCTTTTACTAGTATCAGTCAAAAAATACCTTTATTAGACAAACACTTTAAACCAATGATACCCTAAGTGGTCTATATCGACACCCAGGAGGGGTTCGACTATGACCTGCAAAGGATCCATATTAGCAAAAAAAAATTGGGGATCCATGAGATGTAAATGGGCAGTGGCGTGCAAACAATGTAGGCAAAAAGGCATTGTCTAACCTATTACGCTCCTCCTAGTCCTATACTCCTAATTCTAGCAATTTTTGTAAATTAACGAAAATTCTACTATTATATTACAATATAATATTTACTACTTCCTTTTGTCGAATCTTTTTTTTATTATCTGCAATTACGCAAACATTTCCACGATTCCAATTGTGCAATCTTACTTTTAAGCACAATAGGGAACTTGCATACATATGTTCAGCCACACCAAAAAGTAACATAATATGAAATACTTATAAAAATAAACTCACTTTTCGTGAAATTCGCCAATCCTATATTATAACTATGT
The DNA here is from genome assembly GCA_963969555.1 of Polydrusus pterygomalis. Lineage (NCBI taxonomy): Eukaryota > Metazoa > Arthropoda > Insecta > Coleoptera > Curculionidae > Polydrusus > Polydrusus pterygomalis. The sequence continues at coordinate 39,140,671 of OZ018381.1, read as the reverse complement.
TATTTTATGGGAATAAAACGTCCTTGATTTTGTTGGAATTGATACTCTGGCTTTCGCCATTTTCCGACCATAACTATCAATATTGGCACAACATTCTGGCAGTTGCAGCTAAATTCATTTTTATGGGTCTATTTTTAGTTTTAAACTTATTTACTAAGGAGCCTAATGAATAAAAATTAAGCAATTACTTTTTAGTAAAAGCAATTGCTTGACTAGCAAATGCTATAAGTAAAAGCAAATGCTTATTCAACACAAGTTCAGACGTGCCTTATCCACTTGCTCAGATTCAGATAGATTTCATGTTCAGTTTGCTGCCTAATTTGCAAAAGAATTGACGTTAATACAACAACGTTGGTCTATTTATTTAGTACAATAGTAATATGTTACGTTTTTGTGGAAAATAAGAAACTTGTATTTGTGATATGGCAGACTTCAGTGAAAATGAGGAAAGTGATAGCAGTGATGAAGAAATTAAAGACAAGCAATTGATATTCGTTCACAAATTGAATAAGGAACATAAATAAATCTCTCTGACCACAACCGTTTAGCTTCCACAACAGCTTCAGCACTTGTAGGAAATTTAATAAAAATATTAGCCTTCTCCAAAACTGCATCTATTAAAGAAGTGTATGTCTTACAGACAGTAGTTTGGTAAACACTAAGTTCTTCACATACAGAATTTTGAAAACCCGGATCCGACAATTTCCGCAGAAAGACTTTTTTCTTATTTAAACGCGACAGTGCACCCCCTCGCCTTTTACCAGTATCAGTCAAAAAATAATAATTTGCCAACCACTCAACATTTTCGCAGTCAAATCGATATAACTTTCTGAAATCATCATATCTGCAATTTTTACGTACACTGTAGATTTTTCTTTTACGGACGTTCATATATTCAGCCATAATAATTGAAGACACAAATTAAGAGCAACGCACACACACACAGAGAACCAAAGTTGACTGCTACCAAGCAAATGATGCAGGGGTCGACCTATACCTACCTTAAAAAGTTGAAAGCGATTGGTACACTAGAAAAGTAAGTCCTTAATTTATTTATCACATTTTAAGCAAACGATAGCGATCGCTTCTATTTTTTAAGAAAAAGCATAGACTAGGAGCAATTGCTGGACGCAAAAGCAATTATTTTAGTTTTTATTCATTGGCTTTTAAGAAATTACTTCGATTTTATAAGAAAAAGCAATCACTACGTTTTTATTCATTAGGCTCAATGTTTAATCATCACAAAATTTGTAGGTTAGATATTAAAAGTCTAAACCATCAAGATCGTTCGGTAAATATAAACGCGATTGAATCCTTCGTAGTCACATGATCTAAACGTTTTGTTGATCTGGTCTCATCTGCGAGGTAGAAACGGAACTCTACAATAATCTCTCAAGGAATAAACTCTATTTTTTGTAATTTGCACGTGTTCAAATGGATTTTCAGGCAATCAAAAAAAGGTGTATAATATATATGGTATTATGAGGCATTATTTTACATTTTTTAGGGAAGCCATAATAAAGGAAACCGGTAGGTGGTAGATGAAAAAAAAAACGGCCACGACAGAAATATTTTTAATTAAAGATTGTAACTACCTGTCAAAAGATTTTGAAACTGGAGAAGGAATGGAGGAAAAGAATTATGAGATTTGGTCACGTCATGCTTATAAGTTTGGTTTTATTTTTTGTTGTTTTGGCTCGTGGACAAAGAAAATGAAGGTAATAACTTTTTATTAAATGTACAGATACACGAGGACAGAATTGTTTATAGTGAAATTTAAGACTTTCCAACGTTTTCTTGAACTGAGACGGGTGGGTTCTTAATTAATCGCTTTTGTATTGTGTCTGAACTATGGAATGGGTGTTGGCGATCACGATAATAAATATCGACGTGTCAAACTTCTTGGTTACAACTAAAGACCGGATTTATAGGCAGGGAAACTTAATTTTTAAAACGAAGAAAAATGTTACAAAACTTTTAAAAAAAGTTCTTAAATACGCTTGGAATTTTGCAATAATATATTGCATAGGAAAAAAAGAAAAAACTAAAAGTCTTTCTCTACAAAATTTAATAGAATATAGAAATTCTTCTGGGTTCTCTACATGTTTCGAACGTAGAAACGTTCATCATCAGGAGACAGAAAATTTATTTAATGCTGATGGTTTTAGCAGAAGAGAAAATGGTGTAGAACATTAATGGAGCTTTATGGCATTGAAAAATTAAAATGTAGAAGTGACATAATATATAAAAAAAAATTCACAGATCTTGCACCTTACGCAAGCATCCTATGTATTGAAAATACCTGACACAGCTTTAAAATTTTAATGTCCTATGTGATGTAATTAAAGCCCACATTCTAATTTGTATTTTGTAAAAGTTTAAAAAATGTTCTTTAATTCTACAGGGTCCGCCCAAATTTGGTTAACAAATGGGATAATTTTTTTATTATTGATTTCTCAGAAAATGTAATTGTACATAAAGGTTTTGCATCTTGAGTAAATCATTTTGACGTATTCAAATCTTCTGTGGCATATACATGGTGAATATAAAATAGAAAAATATGACGTCAGTGACTCAAAAATTTAAATAAAGTTTTTTTCTAGTGCTAATAGTTTTCAAGAAAAGTCAAGTTAAAAATCAAATTTTTGCTCTTATTGAATTTTTACACTTTTCATATTGGATCCCTGTGCGGAGAGTAAATGAAAGATGAATAAATTGACAGCATGACAGCTTAAAGACGGATAGTATGGCGGTAAATTTAAATTAAGCAAATGAAAAAGAGTAAGATTGTTTAGAGAGGGAAAGCTCAATTAAGGTTGGGCAAATATAATAATATATTGCTTTTTATTCAAAAAATGTTTTTATTTGTTGCATTATTTCACGATGAACAGGGTTAATGTAGATCTTAGAGTGACTTCATGTGGGATATGATATTTACAACGTTTTTGTAGAAACTTCTCGAATAATAATTGTTTTTTCTTGTTAGGTTTCAGTTTTAAAGAAAAGTTTTAGGCGAAACTACTAAAAATAGTGTTTTGAGATTATACAGAAAAAAAAATTATTGCCCCCAATTAGTTACTTTAGAGGAATATCTGGGACATAAAATATTTTTTTAGGCAACTGTCACAAAGATGACATTTTGCGTATTTAGTAGTGTTCCTGAAATATAACTTTTTTGGCCGCATATACTTCAGGGCCGCTTTTTTTGACAAAATTTATTATGAAGGTCGCCTACTAGAATAACAGACTTTATTTGCTTTTTAAGTTATGTTGCCAATAAAAGTGAAACTAGAAGGTGCATTGCTACGCAGTTCATTAATACATTTTTTTAACAAAATTTTCCTAGATTTATTTTTAATTTTAAAACGGAACCTTCTTTTAACAAAAACAGACAGAAAAGTTCAACATTTTGCAAATTGTATCAAATTTTACGTATCATTTAGTTTTTTAAATAAATTTAATTTTTAAGTTTTTTTTTGAATAGTTTTAATGATATTTGAGATTTAATAAAATTTTCCAAATTATTATATTCTATCAAACCTTTATGAAAAATATACTTATAAGCTAATGTTTTAGACACTCTATCCACAAAAAAATTTTGATTAGTTCTTATTTTATAATATTATGATGGTCTTGATTAAAAGAACAACATTTTTTTAAACAATCAGGCAATAAATTATTTTTCATTTTATGTATAAAGATACCTACATATTAATTAAATATTTAATTTCTCACATTCAACCAATCTAAGTTATATGTATAAAGATATACATACTAAATAAAAAATTAAGTTTCTGACAGTCAACCAATCTTAAATTTTTTAACATAAAAATTATTTTTGTATATTTGTCACAATTTAAAATAATCCGCATTGCCTTATTTTGTAAAATTTGTAATTTGTCAAATATTTCCTCACAAGCACAATATGAAATGGAAGAACAAGAAAGAAAATGTGGTAATATAATAGTGTTAAATACAGTTTTTTTAAAAAACAAACTTAAATTAGAACTGATTATTTTAAAATAACGTACTTTTCCTGCAATCTTCGATTTGATACTTTCAAAATAATTTAAAAAATTTAATTTTGAATCAATAATTATCCCTAAATATTTAAAACTGTTTACTGATTCCAATTTTTCACCATTAATTACACTATTTATATTTTGACAATTTAAATTATTACCCATAACATTTATTACTTTTTGAAATATTTAATTTTAATTTATTTACTTTTAGCTAATTTAATAACATATTTATCTCAGAATTTAGAGTATTTAGACCATCAAAAATATTTTAAACATTCATGTAAATTAAGGTGTCATCAGCAAACATTTGTAACTTACACATTTTGAAAACTAAAGGCATACTTATCGTTGATGTATAAAATAAATAATCTTAAGTACCTAAATAATAAAAATACTAAAAAGCAATATAAGTGATAGTGACAATTCAGATGAAATTTTAGAAACCGAAAATGAAGCGAGTTTAAATTTATTACCAGAAAAATCCCAGATAATCTATCATAAATTGTCTGTATTGAAGCGCAGGTCACATCGTTGGTATTTCGTCGTCTTACAGTAGGAAAGCGCGTTGCTGTCACATATAGTATTAAACAGTTGTATAAAGGGTATGTAAATTCTTATAAGAAATAGAAGGCCTTTTTGTCAGTGCATTCTCCTCCACCAGTTCTCCAATGTACCTACTTAGAAAAAAAAAATTAAATGACTATCAGGCGTGAATCACAGTGATTTATTTAACTACTTTCAAACAGAACAAACTAGTTCTAAAACTGGAAGCCTATCAAAACCTTTAAAAATATTTTACCCCTACATAATTACTTCGAGTCAAATTACTCTTACTCCTTCGGCACCACTTTGACAGCTTATATCTACAGAAACCTAATACCTTCTAAAGACTTTTAATACCTTTGAAAACCATAATTTTTTTCTTATGTTCCGACACATGCACATTATTAACACGCATATAGGCAAGAAGCTGGTTCTATTATGTGCTGTTATATCATAAAAAAAAAACTTAAAAGGAACCACTTTTTATACTTTTTTTATAGGTCTTTTATATCCTTTACTTTAAAATAGTTCTTCCATAGAAAATATTCTCAAATTACTGCTTGTTGTACAACACTATGGCGGTGTTTAACACACACAGGTTTTGTTGTAGCGTGCACCCTTTCTTCGAAATTTTGCTTATAGGAAAAGAATACCGATTTGCTAAATATAAAGGGTTAACCAATTCCACCCCTTTTCGATGTACGGTATTTAAAGGGGCCATATTATGTGGGCCTATCTTAAGGTTATAATCGTTCAGGGTGTTTGTAGGCACTTGTTATAACCAATTTTAAAACGGGGTTCTTTATTGTGTGATACCGCTCATCGCTTAACCCTTTTGCTAATATTTTTGCTTCTAAGGGTTTTTAAAAGGGTTTTACAAGGTAAAACCATACAAGAACCCTTAACTACTGACCTGTTTTATGTAGGCATATCATAGAAGATTTTAAGTTTGATTGCCCGCAAATTCAGCGGCGGCTCGTGGCTATTTTAAACGGGGGTAATTTAGTATTCTAAACAAATACCGTGCGAGCAAAAATTATTTGCATCCAAGAGGGCTTGGATTAAAAAACGTAGGGCTTGGTTTAGATCACAATAATATGGGGACGGTATGTAAATCTAGGTTAAAATTTTGTCAAAATGACATTATATGCCAAACTAATGAGTAATAAAATAAGTAGACAAATACAAATTTATTTTTGTTGTTTACAAAATTAACAAAGTAAGAACATAGAGAAAGAAAAATAATTACATAAATTGCTGAAATTGGCCACCGCCATGCTCCAAGCATAAATTCACCCGTCTCGTCATATTTTCGAAAGTGTTGAACAGCATCTCTGGAGAAATGTTAGCACATTCTTGGATAATCATTTCTTGTAATTGTTCTAAATTTGCAACTGGTGTTTTAAAAATAGTGTTCTTTAAATGAGGAAAAACGAAGTAATCCAAAACCGTTAAACAAGGTGATCTAGGTGGGAACTCAATGTCTGATCGAAAACTGATCAATCTGTCGTCGAAAAAATTGCGTAAGTAGTTAATAGTTTCGGCGGCTGTATGGGCGGTTGCACCGTCCTGTTGAAAATATCCAAAACGTAGTTCGTCGGCAAGTAATTGCTCCACAAATGGATTTAAAATATTGTCTCTATACCGCTGTGCTTTAACTGTGTCATAGAAAAAAATAGGACCAACAATTCTTCTTCGGGAAACAGCTAACCAGACACTAATTTTTTGAGGGTGCAATGTGGACTCTACAAAAAAATGGGGATTTTTACAACTCCACATGCGTGTATTCTGAGAATTCACATAACCGAAGAGGTGGAACCAGGCTTCATCCGAAAAAAATGTCAGGTCTAATAAATCATTTCTTTCCAATAAATTTTGGGTAAACCATTGAGAGTAATTCCTGCGTCTTTCAAAATCTGCGGCTTGTATTTCTTGAAATACTTGTACTTTATAAGGAAATAAATTTAGCTGCTTCTTAAGAATAGTCCTGCATATTCCATAAGATCTTGCCACTTCTTGGGACAGGCGTCTTATACAATTTGTTGACGTATTTTGCATTATTTCACGAACGTTTGCAACAAGTTCTTCTGTTTCTTACAGATGGTCTTCCTGCTCCTTTTTGTTGTATAGAACCTGTTTCCCTAAACACAGCCACGGTTCTTTTCAGGCAATGATAAAAGCAACGTTAGGAAAATGTTCGTGAAAATCGTCCATGCACAAACCCGGATTGTATTGCCACTCACCATTTACTCTAACCCCGTTTCGAAAATATGCTTCAACCATGAATGGTTTGCGCTGTTCCGTAAAGCCCATTGTGTGAATTGTTCAAGAAATTGGAAAAATTAGCGATGAATCAAATTACTTGTAACGACTGTCAAAGATGACGGAATAACTGATTGATCGTTAATTCAGGTAGTTACTGACACCCAACAGGTATTAAGCTCTACGGCTAAGCATTAGGTACGTCCTTAGATACAAGGCCCTCTTTGATGCAAATAATTTTTGCTCGCATGGTACTACTACTAGTTCTACTAGAAAAACTTTTTAAATTTAGACTGACCTTAAAATTAGGAACGCTACTGCCTAATTTTTATTCATAATAATATGTATATTTTTATCGTTTGTCCTGTAATTTCAGACACCTTGCGTATCCTTGAATCTATATCTTGCACTTGCACATTGTGTTACCGATCCCGTCGACCTTAAATAGGTCTTGTTCTTTTTGGACAATTATTTTTGCAAACACAATAAACCTACCACACGCCATTAAAAAATATACATTGCGGTAATTGAAACAAGTTTATACTAAATTGGTAATAAAATTGTTCATTTCTAAGGAAATCCTTGGACTATACATTTTTACACGTTTGACTAAGAGCAAAGACAGAGGGGCACACAGACCAGTGGAGCGATGGAGAGAGGGGGGGGGGCAGTCGAATTTTGCATCTTTCAATACGCCATTCTAATATTATCGTGTACGAAAATAATCAAAATTAAGGAAATACATATCGCTCACTGGGTGCAATAATGGCACATTAACAAATTGTAAGTTTTGAGAAAATCAACAATTTGTAATCTGGCAATTAAATATTTTGAGTTTTAAAGAAGCTGTCTTGTTTAATTAGAAAACTAATAATAAATTATGTTGAATATTTAAGGTCGAATGGTATTGCACTTTATTTTTTTTATTCAAACTGTATATATTTTTATTAAATTGGAAAATATTAAGTTGTGCCATTGTTGACTTTTACGTACATACGTCACTTCATTAAATAAAATGGTCTGTTTTAATAATTAATTTTGATTAAAAATATGTGTTTCTGTTTTAACAATATTTTATTGCAAAAAGGAACAGGAACAAGTTAAAAAATAAAACATGTTGTTTATTTAGTTTGAACATGAACTAATAGTCTAGCCTTTAACAATAAATAACGACACATAAATAAAAAAATTACAATTGAAAAGGCAATACTGGCACAACTAAACTTATTCCACAAAAATTAGCAATAAAATATAAAATAATAACATGCAATATTGACACCACCTGTATTATGCCACTGTTGCCTTATTAAAAATGTAAAATTTGTTCTAACTTATCGTATTAAAATTCAAGTGCCACTGTTGTCTACGTACTCGATCAAAAAAGCGCGAAATTCAATAGTGACACTAGTGCCATCTAGCGAGTTCCACTAGAGATAACTTTATGCCACTATTGTTAGTGTGACAAATAAGGTATTCAAGGTAATATGGTATCACTTACTCAATATGACCAATTATTGAGATGTGCCACTATTGCACCCAGTGAGCGATATCGTCGGCTTAACCTGCTAAACCCGTAAGTCCACATTTGATCAAATTTTACATTTTAACGCCTTCTTTTGTAAAAAAAATAATCTATTTATCTAAGAAATTTAAGTAACTCCAAAGAAATCCTTAATGTGTGGCCCTCGTATTTACTTAACCCGTAAGTCCAACTCTGGCTAAACTCATAAGGCAAACGCCATAAGTCCGCCAGTATGCATTGGGAAAAACATGTATCTCCGTTTCTCCTATTTGATTTGTAAATTAATTATAACGCGTTTTTGGTCTCCCCTGTAAAATTTTGATTTCTGGACTTACTGGTTTAGCAGGTTAAGCCGACGATATAGGGGCAAGTTCGTAATAGTATATTAGATAACAAGTGCTGAAACTGGCACCTTTCAAACGAGGAGGTAGCACGAGGCGCAAGCCGTGTGCGAAAGTTCTCCGAGTTTAAGAAAATCACTATCACGCGACTAATGTATTAAATTTTTCCTACGACCATAAAAAATTATCAATAATACTTTTATTTGTTTTTATTATTTTGTAGGTACCTATATCACCATTGTGTTAAAGAAATTATTTCAACACTCGAGTTATTGAAAAAGAATATTTCAACACGCTTGTGATATAATCGTGCTTTTTTTCTACTTTTCATGTGTAGTAGTAGTAAGTAGTAATATGTTTTATTTAGCAAAAAGCTACAATTAAATATTTTTTAATACATTTTTTAAACACATTTTTATAGATTTATTTTTAAATTTTAAAACGCAACCTTCTTTTAACAAAAACAGACAGAAAAGTTAAAAACATTTTGCAAGTTGTATCAAATATTACGTATCATTTTGTTTTTTAATTAAATGTAATTTTAAAGTTTTAATGATTTTTGAGATTTAATAGAGTTTCCAAAATTATTATATTCTATCAAACCTTTATGAAAAATAGATTTATAAGCCAATGTTTTAGACACCCTACCCACATAAAAATGTTGATTAGTTCTTGTTTTATAATTATGATGGTCATAATTAAAAGAACAAAAATTTGTTAAACAATCAGGCAATAAATTATATTTAATTTTATGTATAAAGATACATACTAAATAAAAAATTAAATTTCTGACATTCATCCAATCTAAATTTTTCAACATAAAATTAATTTTTGTATATTTGTCATAATTTAAAATAATCCGCATTGCCTTATTTTGTAAAATTGGTAATTTATCAAATATTTCCTTACTAGCACAATGTAAAATGGAAGAACAATAAAAAAAATGTGGTAATATAATAGTATTAAATACAGTTTTTTTAGAAAACAAACTTAAATTAGAACTGATTCTTTTAAAATAACCAACTTTTTCCGCAATCTTCGATATGATACTTTTAAAATAATTTAATAATTTTAATTTTGAATCATGTGGTCGTAGGAAAAAGAAATATAACTAAGAGGAAAGGGAAAGGAGCATACATACCAGAGAGGCTAAGTCGCATCTGATTTCTTTCGACACGCCACTGTTATATTAGCGTGTAAGAAGCTTTTCTTATAAACCAATTAAACATTATTTATTTGCCAGTATTTCAAAGCTTTATTGCCACACCGTTCGTGGTTGTAAAAAAACTTTATTTGCACGTTTTGTATTTTTTTCTGTTTAAAGAAAATTGCTTTGAACCCATGGAAACAGACAGACAACCAGATAAATGTAGAAAATAATGCTAGAGTTAATTAGCAAATTTAATGACGTTACGCATTTTTTTTTAAATTTAATTAGTTTTAACAACTGTACAGACGGTTAACATTTAAATAGATGCATAAACTTTTAAAACTGGTTAATTATTTATGAACAAAATATTATGATTTATACCAAAATCATATTAAATAAATTAACGAAAATCCAAATTACAATTAGGTTTAAAATCCAATTTCAATTTTTAAATAAAACTATGCACTGAGGAAAATGATCCAATACAACAGGTTTGCTAAGACATAGTTTGTATTAATAGCTAATTTTCTATTAACCTATAATAAATAAATTGCTAGTGTATCAAACCCGCTTTAATATTATATCAATTTCAGATTTGATAGAACACTATTTTTCTGGTAGTAATCAGTTCCATTAGCAGCACAGTCTTGTTGAATAATGAACTAGTTTAAACAGTAAACCGCTTTTTCTACAATTAAGAACGCAGAACAGCGTCCCCAAAAACCAATTGTATCCGTTAGAACCTATAAACCACAAGACGTTGGTGGGGGTTCGTAGCGATCGGCAATCGCCGCGCGCCGTATTATTAGTTTTAACGTAATTGTTGCGCAGGTCACATCGTTGTTCGGAGTCTTCTAGCTGTCCTGTCTGAATTTGAATTTTATTGATCGTATCGATACCTGTTTCAATTAATTTATGTTTACTTTGTATTTAGGTTTTTTAAAACTTTGCATGTCACATAAAGCAATAGAAGATTCTTATTTCGCACAACCCATCATTAGTATTGGACTTTATAATCAATAGACGCATTTTACTAGACACTGTCGAGTCAGTGGCACAGCCGCAGGGGGCGAAATCAAAATTTAATTCTCCACAAACGTCTTCTATAAATCCGACAAGACGGAACTTGTAAGTCACTTCACTCAATAAAGGTGCAGCTGTTGCCCAAAAAGTTAATAAGACATGAAGAAATCAGCGATAATGCTTTCGACTTTAAATTTATGAGAGATTCTGTTAATCTGAGCAAATATTTACTTGACGAATTGGTGGTAAACTTCTTAGGGTGTGTTGTGTCACGTATGTTTTTATGTGTTTGGGAAGATTATGCGAGTTGCTGAATAAATAAGGATAATTTTGTGATTTGTTGATATGCACCTAAATGGTGCGAGAAAATAACTTGATATGACATAATCTCTTAAATAAGTCGATCTGATATAATTATAACAAATCAGAATCCTACAACAGTAAGAAATAAAGAGCGGAATATATTATGCAAATGCATTTTTTGCATATTTTTTCAATTACTATTTTAAGAGCATATTTTTATGTTTTCGGTTTTATCAAAAAATTTAAAACGTTAAAGGTTTAATATCCAGTTCGGTACTTATTTCAGGGATTTTTCAATCTGAAGATAATAATAATTATATATATTTACATTTTGGTTATACACAAGGTATTTATTGGGGGTTTCCGGGGTTTCCAGGAATATTGTTAGGGGTTCATTATTGTCCCTTAATAATGCGTTATTATTACCTGCTTAACAAACTGTATTTAAATTAAAATAAATTAATTTCAAATGTAAAAAAGTGTTTCTAATAGCACCTCTAAGAGTGCAGTTGTATAAGGAGATTACCAGGAGTTAGTTTACCTCCAGAACCTGTAAATACCCGGTGGGGAACATGGATTAAGGCAGCAATATTCTACGCAGATCAATTCGAAGTCATTAAAGAACTAATTTTGGATTTAGATAACGATTCACAGTGTGTTGTGCAAAGTAAAGAGTTGTTAAAAAGTGCAAGTGTAGCTAAAGATCTTGTTTTTATTAAGATTAATTTTAGTTTTATACCGGACATAATATCCTCATTGGAGAGTGGAAATTTAAGTTTAAGAGAGTAGTATTGTTGAAACTTTTTCCGCTAAATGTAACAACATCCCCGGTAAAGTAGGAGGTCAAGTAAGGAACAAATTGGATGCAACTGTAAAAAAGAATGAAGGATTTAAATACTAAACTGCAGTAAAAAGCATTTATGAGGGTAAACCATCCAACAAAGTTGTATCTTGACCTTATATTTTGCTATCTAGGTTGCAGTATTGTCCGATTACATCAGTAGATGTTAAAAGAAGCTTCTCTTTGTATAAACATATTTTTACTAATAGAAGATAATCCTTTTTAATTGAAAATTTTGAAAAATATGTAGTAATAAATGCCTTTTATACAATTTGAGGTTAGGAAATTGTTAAATTTTATTTTTCTTTGTTTTTTTTTGCATTTTTTTAAAAAATAAACATATTTTTTAGAACCCAATGTGTTTCTTCACCTCATTTTACTATAATAAATTAACAAATATTGCATACCAGATGCATATTTGGTAAAAAAAAAATGTAAATCTCCATATTTTAAAGGCAAGCAAAGCATATACAGGGTGTCCCAAAAGTAATGGGACACAGAGCAACAGCAGACTCCTTATGACGAAATAATGCGATTTACTTAAACTTGCCTTATCCCAAAATTGATAACAACCAAGATACAGGGTGTCAAAATTTTAATGTTGTTTTCGTTTTTTTGCGAGTATTTCTTAACGAAACGACATAGCAGCACAAAATTAAGGATTTTGGGGTTTTTTGAGATGAGGAATTCAAAATTATCCATAGTTTTTGTGTAACCAGTAGAGGGCGCTGCCTACGGCATGGCCCACTCCTTTTAGCTGGCATAACTTTGTTTAGGATTTTTATATCGATCCGACTATTAAAAAAATAAGTTACCTTACTTATTTTACATCAAAAACGTATAACTTATTGAAGTCGCTAGGAGCAACCATTTTCGAGATAATCGCATTTGATATTTTTAATGCAAGAATTCTAAAATATTTAAAATAATTGTGTATTTGTATTAGTATTATTTATCACAGCTGACCTTGATTAAAAACAACGACGTTTTTAAGGCAACAACATGTCACATAAAGTATCATCTGTCAAAGGTAATTTTCTTCGTACAATACCTACTTAGATATTATAAATTTTTTAGGAATAATTTATTTTCCAATGCGGAAATCCGTGATATGCTTTGTATTATTTATGCACAAGAAAATTTTAACAGTCGGAGTGCAGGGCGCAGATAAATGTATTGAGGTCAATGGTGGCCATTTTGAACAATTACTGTCACGGCGTTACTGTTTTTTTTCTATTTTCTTACTTTTCAATGTTATTAAACAAATTAAATAAAATTTTTGATTGGAGTAAAATTAGTAATTCCGTAGGTATACAAAAAACGTTTTTATTAGAAAAAAATATTCAACCTTAAGCAAATGTAGCTGATTTACAATAATTTTAAGTTAGAAATTCATCGTTGCTTGATTTTCCGCTACTTTTGGACCACATACTTAGTTGCATAGGACATATGAAATGCGATTATCTCGAAAATGGTTGCTCCTAGCGACTTCAATAAGTTATATGTTTTTAATGTAAAAGAAGTAAAGTAACTTATTTTTTTAATAGTCGAATCGATATAAGAATCCTAAACAAAGTTATGCCAGATAAAAGGAGTGGGTAATGCCGTAGGCAGCGCCCTCTACTGGTTACACAAAAACTATGGATAATTTTGAATTCCTCATCTCATAAAACCCCAAAATCCTTAATTTTGTGCTGCTATGTCGTTTCGTTAAGAAATAATCGCAAAAAACTAAAACAAAATTAAAACTTTGACACCCTGTATCTTGGTTGTTATCAATTTTGGGATAAGGCAAGTTTAAGTAAATCGCATTATTTCGGCTTAAGAAGTCTGCTGTTGCTCTGTGTCCCATTACTTTTGAGACACCCTGTATATGCGCATATTTTGGCTGAATTTAGGTGCATATAATCCGTCTATCCGACCTTTAGTAATAAATAATCAATATCCTGTACTTTTAATTGATTTTGACTTTAACATAATAAATAATGTCTCACTTTGTTTGATTATTGATTTTGGACCCAAAGCTGAGCCTCGGGGGACTCCCAGACTATCCATTTTGTTTAGAAGCTTCTAAAAATCTGGTAACTCATTAAGCCTTATTTAATGCAGACCATGTTTTAAAAAGAAAGTAAAACAATTTGTTATTCCAAGCCAAAATTTTCTTTAAACAAATCTTGTGCTTTTTCTGACTGGTAAAATAAAATACTATTTTTTAGCACAAGCATTTTATCATCCTATGCTCACGTTCTTGTAACAACCCGAACAAGTTTTTAGTCGTCTCTTTGTTCAGCCATCTAGATATAAAGTGATAATTAAAAAAATATATCTTAACACGTGCAGGGTTCACGACAACACAATGGAGGTTGAAAAGCACGAAAGTTGGCCGAGAAGCTTTATACGCTTTTGATTCGAATAAAGGCAGCTTTTGTAAGCACACGCGAGACAAAAAGTGTATAATTTGTAAAAACAAAATGAGGATATAATAGAATGTTTATTTTTAAAAGCACAGTCGTTAAAAATACATTTAAAAGGGGGCAAACTTTGTGTTAATTTGTTTTAGAATATAAGGGTCCAAAATGGTTTCAGGATTTTGTAGTTATTATCGACTTTAATTGAAAAGCTAAAGACAGCCTTTTATGAGCTTTAAAATAAGATTTGCTATTCAATTTTTATTATCCTCCCTTGTTTGTCTTCCCCTGTCCTATCTGAAAACATGCCAAATTAATGTCCTTTATTTCATGACTCATATTAAGCCTTGAAGAAAACAAGTAGTTGGTTCGCGATCGCGACGCCATCTGAGTTTAACTAAGAACAAACAAGGGCGTCCATAGAGTGTTTTTCAGGGAGGGGGGGGGGGCAAAAACTTAAACAATATTTTTTTATCTACTAACTAACCACTGTACTATTCAATATTTATACTGAATTATGAAATAAAATAGTAATGTGGGCGCCTAGGGGGGCAAGTGCCCGTTTTGCCCCCCCCCCCCAACTATGGACGCCCTTGAGAACAAACACGAAGTATTTTTATACAGGGTGGAATTTTTAACTGGAATAAATTCAGTATTCAGAAAGCCTCTTTATTTGCTGAAAAAATACAGACCTACGGCTGCGTTTATTTTTAGTTTGGCTTACTTTTTTCGTGTCTTCAGGAAATTGACCCCTCTTTTAGGGGTAGAAACCTCCCCCAACTTTTTTCAGTCTTATTTTGCAAAAGTGGTGCAATTTACAAAATATATATAGGTAAAAAATCAAAATTATCTTATGCAGCTGAAATTTTGCATGTGGCCTAGAAACTGCATTTAAAAAAACGTTTTCTAATACCTTTCATACTTTGTATTTTCAGAAATAACCCCACTTTTGAATTATTTTTTGGAAAAAATTAAAATTTGACAGATAATGCGAATCACGTGACTACTATCTTTTTGCTTAATTTTTATCTCGATCGAACCAGAACTTGATGCCAAAGTCAAATTTTGAATAAAATAAACCAATATGATGCGGACTTTACTGGTGACACTATATTGATTTTTCTCCTGTACCAGTGAATATTTACACTTGTCAAATAATACTTAACCGAAATAATAAGTAAATAAAAGAAATCAGCCAAGATTCAGGGAACACAGTCTATGCCCTTCTTAAACAAGTCTTTACGTGTTTCAAATCCCGAAACTTTCACACGTGACGATTCAATACAACTTGGTCCATACACACCATTTTTTCCACAAATGTATTGACACCATTATATGCAACCGAAATATATCATCGACTTTAGGTAACATTCAAAACAGTCACACAAAGGTTTTGCTAAAGGTACTACTACCGTGTGACTCATCTCTTATTCTTTGTTGTAGGAGGAAGGCAAAGAAAAGGTTATAATATAAGAAAATGGAAAGAATAAGATCTCTTTTATGTTTTTTTGGATAAGAAGGTTATAATTTGACTGTGAAAGGTTTTGGTTTTGCACAACTGCGCGCAAGCTATGACTTGTCGCGAGACCCTTTGTGTTCCCAATCAGTTCAGTGGCGTCAACTGTAAGTACACTTGTTTTCTGAGGTTATACCTAGTTCTAGTGCCATTAAGGGTTTGTTCGAGTGTTTGGAAATCGTTGTTTTGCCATTGGAATCGTCATTATAGCCTAAGGTTATTAATATCCTGGTAACACTAACATTATGATAACTTCTTCCATTTCATTCCTCCAAAATTGTTTATCGAACAAAAAGTATAGTAAGTGTATAAAATTCTTTATCGTTGTTAGAATGATAGGGTTATGAACATTTAAATAACGTTCGGGTTTTTTGGTTAAAAATTACAACGTATACCTTAAAATATTTTATACTCTGATTTAGGACAGACAGATTTACGAACTTTGTTATAAGCTATCTAATTGAAATACGAATAAAACTTGTACCAATATCCAAAAAATTTATAAAACGATACAAGAATAATAGAAGCGTTTTGGACTTACATTGTCTTTATTCGGTTTAAATCACGACGTTTCAACTGGTATGTATCTCCAGTCGTCATCAAATGAATACTAGTACACTAAGAGAAAACCCTTCTATTCCTTATAGAATTCACATACTCTTTATACAACTGTTTAATACTATATGCGACAGCAATGCGCTTTCCTATTTTAAAACAACGAAAATTGCTAGACCGTTGTGTAGTAATATGATATCATGGTAATTTAGCCAATAGGAAATAGGAGTTATTGTTACTAAGTATAGAATGATTTATTGCCATTATTGTTTTGAATACTCACAGTAATTATTATCAAGATCTATTGGGGGTGTAATATGGTTCTAATCAACTGTATTAGTGCCGACTGGCAGTTGTTGAAACTTGACATTAATCATAATAATATTTGCTTGCTACGGTTAATAAAGCATAATATACTTATCACTAAAAATCAGTACTGTAGTTCTCAAAAATCTAATAAGCTTCTGGTGTGATATTGATCTTATAGTTTAACATTGCATGTGATTATCCATTATGCAACATCATATACGGAGATAGTTAAATTCGTTCATAGATTATAAAGTCCAATACTAATAATGGGTTGTGCAAAATAAGAATCTTCTATTGCTTTATCTGACATGCAAAGTTTAAAAAGACTTAAACACAAAGTAAAAATAAATTTATTGAAACAGGTATTGGTACAATCAATAAAATTTAAATTCATACAGGACAGCTAGAAGACTCCGAACAACGATGTGACCTGCGCAACAATAGGTTTAAACTAATACCACGGCGCGCGACGATTTCCGATAGCTACGAACCACCTCCAACTTCTTGCGGATTATAGGGTCTAACGGATACAATTCATTTTTGGGGACGCTGTTGTGCTTTCTTAATTGTAGAGAAAGCATTTTACTGGGAACAAAATGCGTCGCATTGAAAAGATACAATTTATTCCTTGACAAGAGTAGTTCATTATTCAAAAAAACTGTGCTGCTAATAGAACTGATTACTACCAATAAAAACACTGTTCTAGCAAATCTGGAATTGATATAACACTAGCGGGTTTATTTAATATGGGTTAACAAAAAATAGGTTATCAATACAAACTATGTCTTAGCAAACCTGTTGTATTGGATCATTTTTCTCAGTATATACAATTAAACCGTTGTAATTTAAAAGAAATAAAGACAATGTAAATCCAGAACTTTTCTATCATTCAAGAAACATCATTGTCTTCAACCTTTAAACGGACACAATACAAGAAGTTAAAAAGTTTAAAAGATCTTTTGTACCATTTTCCCAAAATCGACAATTTGCACAACTGCTTGCAGGTTAAGACTCGTCTTCGACTTGCCTTTCAGATCATCTTCGGTTCCCACGTGTTTTTTTGTTTATTTTGAAGACAGCACCTGCCGCTAATGGGTTGAAATCGGGTTTGGCGTGATTATTTTGTATGCAGTTTTTTCGATTAAAGATGTTATAATTATATATTACGTTGTTCGGGATTATTTTTTTGGTTACGTGCGGAATCCAGTCGACTTTTAAGTGCCGGAGTGATACCGGATAGAGAAACAGTTAGTTTCGAGAAGCAAAGCAATCGCCGGTAATAACTCGAACTTATTAAATTAAGTAAATTTGAGAACTTTTTATTGGCTGCTCGTTTAATCGAGTTTAAAGTAAATCTATGAGTTCCTTTCACACAATGCGAATGCGATAACAACGACTACTACAACAACTAAAAACTGTACCTAGCTATTGAAATTCGCATATATACCTACCGTGCGAGCAAAAATAATTTGCATCAAAGAGGACCTTGCATCTAAGGACGTAATGCTTAGCCGTAGAGCTTAATACCCGTTGGGTGTCAGTAACTACCTAAATTAACAATCAATCAGTTATTCCGTCATCTTTGACAGTCGTTACAAGTAATGTGATTCATCGCTAATTCTTCCAATTTCTTGAACAATTCACACAATGGGCTTTACGGAACAGCACAAAACATTCATGGTTGAAGCGTATTTTCGAAACGGGGTTAGAGTAAATGGTTTTCCTAACGTTGCTTTTATTGCTGGGGCTTTTTATCATTGCCTGAAAAGAACCGTGGCTGGGTTTAGGGAAACAGGTTCTATTAAATACAAAAAAAGGAGCAGGAAGACCATCTGTAAGAACAGAAGAACTTGTTGCAAACGTTCGTGAAATAATGCAAAATACGCCAACAAATTGTATAAGGCGCCTGTCCCAAGAAGTGGGAAGAACTTATGGAACATGCAGGATTATTCTTAAGAAGCAGCTAAATTTATTTCCTTATAAAGTGCAAGTATTCCAAGAAATACAAGCCGCAGATTTTGAAAGACGCAGGAATTACTCTCAATGGTTTACCCAAAATTTATTGGAAAGAAGTGATTTATTATGGCCGTTTTACACCAACAATTTCTTCGCAAATTAATTCATGAATTTATTTATGAACTTCTTTGATGAAGTTTTGCGCTTTACACTGATCAAATAAATTCACGAAGTTTCAACCTATTTTTACTGTCATTTAACAGTTATACCAACATAACAATTTAAACTGTACTTTTAAGGTTATGTTATTTGTTAAGCTTGAGTTTTTCGTTATTTTGAGCTGTGCTTTGCGGTTTTGTTTCTATTTTATATTGAACCATGAATAAAATTAAAAATAGAATTCCATCAATTTTCCATGGCATTTTATTTTTGCTGTTGGCACTACTGAAATTCACGAATAACTTTGACGCAATTAGAACAAGCTTTAATTTCGTGAAGTTCTTCACGAAGACGACCGTGAAGTTATTTGATGTAAAATTTGGGCTTTACATATATCAAATTTCTTCATGAAGTCACTTCGTGAACTTATTTGACAAAGAAATTGTTGGTGTAATACGGCCTTTAGATCTGACATTTTTTCGGATGAAGTCTGGTTCCACCTCTCCGGTTATGAAGAGACGTGTGAATTTTCGCTTGGAGCATGGCGGTGGCCAATTTCAGTAATTTATGTAATTATTTTTCTTTTTCTTTCTGTATATTCTTACTAAACAACAAAAATAATTTTGTATTTGTCTACTTATTTTATTACTCATTAGTTTGGCATATCATGTCATAATATGAATTTCACAAAATTTTATCCTAGATTTGGTTAGATATATCGTCCCCATATCATTGTGATCTAAACCAAGCCCTACGTGTTTTAATCCAAGCCTTTTTTGATGCAATTAATTTTTGCTCGCACTGTATAATAATAAAATAAAATTTAACTTTTTAACACCCTGTAACTCTGTTAATAATAAATTTTTGAAAAAATGCTATAGGAAGAGATAGCATTTATTTTCGATCTAGAATTATCCCCTAAATTGTTTGCTCATTATTTTCGGACACCCTGTATATTTTCCCTTGTTCTTGGTCAAACTATTATTGTAGAGATCCCAAAAAAAACATTTTGTCCAACTTTTTTTCAAAAGGTTTATACCTATAACTTAATTTTAATAATTTCTTTCGAGATCTGGGATTAGGTTACGAATTCATAATTCCACTTGTTGTTTTCTGAATAATTATAATTGCCCTTGTATTATGTATAACATAATGATCTTACTATCAGAAGTATTATGCGCCTATTATTGAATGTATGTATGTTAACAACACCCGAAAATGTTAGTTTGCCGTTACAAACTTCCCAAATAGGAATTTTATTGCCCCTTCCTGATACTTACATTAATTTCAAAAATTCCATGTGTGTAAATTTCTATTATTCAACTTGAACATTGCATCTTAAGTATCAAAAACGCCATCTGCTCCCTTTCTTCTAGAAAAATAAAATTCCTTATCCCTTTGATCAGGGTTAAAATCAAACTGATCCGAAACAAAATTACAGAAAAAGGATATTTTTCAGTTAAAAACGGTCCTCTTTTATTCTTTTGCACAAAAACCCGGTTTTTATACTCAAGATTCGGGGAATCAGGTAAAGAAATTCCAGCATGCAATATGCAAGAAGGGTAAACATAATTTTTAGGGAATATTCTTCACTCCTTCCACCCCAAATCAGTGGTTTGCCTGAAAAGAATTTTAAGGTTGTTAGCCTGAATAAAATAAACTGACCATGTCCAACCTGTTTACCGCTTTGCACGTGCAGCGTGCAGGCCTTTTAAATAACAAACCATATAAGTTCGTAAACAAGGAAAAGGGTCCGAGAAATCTTTTACTCATTCAAAACAGGGTTGAATATGTATCGAGAAGAGGTAAAAAGGGTCAAGGCGAACACAATATATGAGGGAGTATTTCCAATACAGCGAAAATCTTTTTAAACAACCCTACGTATACCATCTGCCTTCTTTTCGTGGGAACCAAGACCTAGTTGCGATTCACACGGATCTCATCCATATGAGACACCCTATGCACATATTCAGTTCAGGTATCTTTATCGCACTTGCCAAACGAGAATTGAGGGTGTCTCACTCGACGCGTTTCACTTCGAACGTTCGGTCAAATTTGAACACCTGTCCCTATGCAATGTTCCTATAGGCCGAGGGTTGGGCCCCACTTTATCCTAAGGGCGTTGTGTGACGTCAGGTTGCGGATCCTCTATATATACTGACAATGCACGTGTAGAGAAATCATTCACTTCGTCTCGTATTTACGAACAAGTATCGAGTTATATTTCACTGCTATTTTAAAAATTCTTTCACGTCAAAATGAACTACAGCGACTATCTTGTATCGTCGAACAACAGCGTTAACGAAAATATTGTTAACGCGAAAAAAGTGGCGCGCAATCCAATATATCAAATTAGGAAGATTATCAAGTGCCTCTTGAAGAAAAACCAGAAAAATACCTACAAGAAAACCCCTCAGCCAACATACTTTGTCGATGATGAAGAAATCCAGGACAACATTGCCAATGAAATTTTGGAAAATGAAATCTTTGAAGAAGTCGACAGTTGCGATGACTTTTCTGCCGTTCCCGTGTACAATGGTTCCTCCTGCGAGCTTCTGTCAGTCTCTCGTGGACAACGTTACATCCCAGTCCACTTCGCCAGAACCGAAGCAGGAACTTTCTTCTGGACCTCGGTGTCATCCCCAGACAGTGACATCCTCAAACATGGTGACCACAACGCCATCTCCAACTATCAGACCCCGGAATTGCAGGCTCCCAGTGACCGATGGGCTCAAGCTTGAACCAGCAAGCTTTTGAAACTCCTCCATAAACATTGTGATTCTGTGTGCCTTAAAGACTAATATTTGTGATTTAATTGCTCAATAATTTTTATCTCGACTTGTTTTTCGTCGATTGTGATAT
The DNA here is from genome assembly GCA_963969555.1 of Polydrusus pterygomalis. Classification (NCBI taxonomy): domain Eukaryota; kingdom Metazoa; phylum Arthropoda; class Insecta; order Coleoptera; family Curculionidae; genus Polydrusus; species Polydrusus pterygomalis. Next base: position 39,118,896 of record OZ018381.1, on the reverse strand, counting down.
GAAAAGTTTTAATTTTTCTAATTGTGTACATGATTTTTATTGTATATCTTTGATATTGTACCTTTTTAATGTTGTATAATGGATGTTATATGATTGTGATGAGAGCTTTAACTAGATGTAAACATTTTTTAGATAATATGTCTTCCATTAGGTATAAGAGATATTTTGTAATAAAAAGATTTTTAAGCATATTTTTCGTATTTAATTTGGTTAGTTTTAAATTCCCAATAGGTTCCCCAAATAAACTACAAAAAGCAATTCTTTAAAAGCAAAAAAGAAACTAGAAGTGACAAAAGTAAATTATATTTAATTAACTAAAAGATCACATGCTAAGTGATTTTAAGTTAATAAACTATTAACTTTGTTTTTGTCACTAAAAACAAATTTTAAATAGGGCTATAAAATACTTTATCTTTAGATCATATCTTGAACTTCAGACACAAATTTAAAGAAGTGTTCTTGTCAGGTAAAAATTGTGGACCAGAGGAAGGTTGGCTTAGGGCAATAAAACAGGTTATTTGAAAGTACCTGTAAAATAAACTGGGCTACTGTAATTCTACCTGATAAATGGGTGAGTTGGGCGCACGCTGAGATTGTGCTTGGCTTGGGGCTTTACAATATACCAGTGGTTTTTAAATGGGAAAAATCTGTGGTTCTAAAAAGTTTTTGTAAGCTTACTAGTTTAATATTATTTATTTTATATATTAACGATATGCATTTAGTTTAAAAAAAGTGTAAGCTACAAATAATATTTGCTAATGACACCTTAATTTACATTAATGTTTTAAATATTTTTGATGGTCTAAACTAAATAATATAGGGTCACCAGTAAAGTCCGCATCATATGGGATTTTTTTTTATTAACAGATTTATTCAAAATTTCACTTTGGCATCAAGTTCTGCTTCGATCGAGATGAAAATTAAGCAAAAAAAAATAGCAGTCACGTGATTCGATGTCAAATTTTAATTTTTTCCAAAAAATAATTCAAATGAAAATATCGAAAAAAGTTTTTTAAAATGCAGTTTCTAGCCCACATGCGAAATTTTTTATTTCAGCTGCATAAGATAATTTTGATTTTTTCCCTTTTGCAAAGTAAGACTCAACGCAACCTACATAAAACTTCTCAGTTTTGACAAGGCTTTATTTTAGATACATTTTCTTTAAAGTAGTGCCATATTAAATGTGTGTTTTTCTACAAAATCAAAATTGGGCTATTAAAATTTGGTTGCATGTGATGCAACGTTTATTTGTTTTTGACCTGTATAAGGTATCTTCATAAAATAAGTATTTTTGAAAACGTAGTTTGTGCCTGAAAGTAAAAAAATAAAAAATAAAGTAAAGAGGTTTTAAATTAAATCGTTAAAAATAGATAAACTTTACGTTAATTTATACTAAAATTTATTTTCCTCTTAATGAACACTTTACTGATGACACAGTGGTCTTTTTTGTCTTAAAATTAAGGTGTATTACTTTTACTTTCAGACACAAACTACGTTTTCAAAAATACTTATTTTATGAAGTTACCTTATACAGGGTCCAAAACAAATCAACTTTGCATTACATGCGACCAAATTTTAATAGCCCAATTTTGATTTTGTAGAAAAACACACATTTACTATGGCGCTACTTGAAAAAAAATGTATCTGAAATAAAGCATTGTCAAAACTAAGAAGTTTTATAAGTTGCGTTGAGTCTTATTTTGCAAAAGTGGTGCAATTTACAAAATATGTTTAAAAAATCAAAATTATCTTATGCTGGTGAAATTCTGCAAGTGAGCTAGAAACTGCATTCAAATAAACTTTTTTTAATATCTTTTTCCGATATTTTCAGAAATAACACCACTTTTGAATTATTTTTTGGAAAAAATTAAAATTTGACAGATAACGCGAATCATGTGACTACTATTTTTTTAATTTGAACAAATAGTCCATGCTTAAAGTGGAGTTGAAAGTATGGGAAAGAAAGAAAAACTCAAAGTCTTCCTCCACAAAGTTTAATAGAATAAAAATATTCAATAAAAGTCTCTACATGTTTCGAACGTAGAAACGTTCATCATCAGGAGACAGAACATATATTTGGTGCTGATGGTTTTAGCAAAAGAGAAAATGGTGTAGAACCTTAATGGAGCTTTTATTTAATTAAAATTTGATGCGTAAAATTGCCATAATATAAAGAACTTGATGGTAGTTAAAACATACTGAGTATGTGAGAAGTCAGTAATTGGGGTCTAAACCAACCAAATAAACTGGGGAAGAAAAAAACCTTTGCTAAAAAGGTGTCGAAAATTGTTTAAATTTTTTTTTTACAAAAAATACATTTTTAAGTGGGTATAAGTATGTCTATAAGACATTGTGGGAAAAAAAAATTAAAAGTAATTCAGGTTATGAATGAAAACCTCAGTACCCCACTAGGCTCTTCTCTGGTTATTCATTAGCTGAATTACTTCTAATTTTTTTTTCCCACAATGTCTTGTAGACATACTTATACCCACTTAAAAATGTCTTTTTTGTAAAAAAAAATTTTTAAACAATTTTCGACACCTTTTTAGAAAAGGTTTTTTTTTCTTCCCCAGTTTATTTGGTTGGTTTAGACCCCAAATACTGACTTCTCACATACTCAGTATGTTTTAACTACCATCAATTTCTTTATATTATGGCAATTTTACACATCAAATTTTAATTAAATAAAAGCTCCATTATGGTTCTACACCATTTTCTCTTTTGCTAAAACCATCAGCACCAAATATATGTTCTGTCTCCTGATGATGAACGTTTCTACGTTCGAAACATGTAGAGACTTTTATTGAATATTTTTATTCTAGTTAACAACTTCTACGTGCTATTTTCTGGAAAAAGGAAGAAATTATTTTTTTTTCTGGGATTAAAGGCGGGGGGGGGGGGGATATTAAACTTTGTGGAGGAAGACTTTGAGTTTTTCTTTCTTTCCCCTACTATTTTTTTGCTCAATTTTCATTTCAATCGAAGCAAAACTTGATGCCAAAGTCAAATTTCGAATAAAGCTATTAATAAAAAAAAATCCCATATGATGCGGACTTTACTGGTCACACTGTATTTAGTAAATCAAGTATATAGCCGGAGAGCTAGTAACACCCGTTTCATGAAGTGTTTGATGCACTTCAAAATTTTGTGTCATAGTCTACTGGATAGATGAGCAGGTAAGCAAGTGTTGGCTAGCTCTACCTGGGGAGACCAGGTACTGCGCATAGGAGAAAGGTGTCCAAAAGTTTTGCCCAAAAAAAGTGTTTGTTTCAGAGGCCAACAAACAGAAATTAAAATTTAAAATGACACAAAACACAAAAATTAATAAGGCAGACACTTTTGAGGGGGTTAACATTTAATAACAACACCCCCAAGTTGTGTTTTTTAAAATACAGAATAAAGTGTTTGATTCACGCTGACATTTTAACAGTGTCTTAATTACATATAATAAAAAAATAATTACAAAAGGGCAGACAATTTTGGGGAAATACAGGATGTTAACATTTTAATTAAAAAAATAATTTTTCATTGCCATTTTCAAACCACTCCAGATATTTTTATGAAATTTGGTACACGTCTTTTGAGCATCGAAAGGCATTTTTTTGGTGTAAATTTTTTTTTTTTATTTTAGCAGTGGCGTCCGTGCTGGGCTTGCATTTAATATATTTGAAGAAAAAAATGGTGCGCCACTGCTTTTTCTTTAAATAAAAAATATTTTTGAAATTCCCGTCTAATTTAGAGCAAATTCGGTCTCTTGACTTATTTTCTTACGGTGCACCGTTTTCGAGTAAAAAATAAAAATCATTTTAATGCACATTCCTGGAAACACAACCCATTTAATTAACAAAGGTAAGTAGGTTTAACAACAGTTTAGAACATTTAGGTTTTAATAATTCTCGGAAATATTCGATTTTCGAGGCTTCTCTCGCATTTCCATTTGCAAGACCTAGATAAAATGCATCTCAGCCATTTCAGAATTCGTAAAAATTGCCATGGTAAAACAATACTGTACCTAACGAATATCTTAAGCACTTTTGAATGTTTCAAACTCTAATTTGTATACAACTTACGATTTAAAAATTAAAATGGCACGTGTCAGAAATAATAAAAACAAAAATTATCGAATGTAATACCACAAGATGTTTCGGGATTACCGAATAATACTTTTACCTGACACGAAACGTGTTACCCAGCAACACCACGACTCCGAAGGAAGAGTGGTGTTGCTGATGGTAACTCGTTGAGTGCCAGGTAAAAGTATTAGGTAATCCCAAAACATCGAGTGGTATTCAAAAGATTATATAACGAACCATAATTTGAATAATTATTAATTTTTTTATTATTGATAACAAAGTTACAATTATTATAATAAATATTATTTACTCCAGTGCGACACACTTCCAAATCTCGTTTGGTTTGACATTTTTTTATAATTATCTCACAATTAAATATTTAATTATGTGTTACCATGACAGTAACAATCGTTCCACCAAAAGCGATAATCCCAAAGGCTTATCACTTATTAAGCCTCTCGAGCTATATGGGAATTATGTACATTGAGTTGTATAATCCAAACAACGCCATAGCCTACTAGGCCATTTTCAAAGAAATAGGTTTCGTTTAGGTAATTAAATAAATCGTTTTTAAATGAAATAGAAGAACACCCGGCGACCAGCACTAATAAAACGCTTCCTTTCCGAAATACAGGGTGTTAATGGTAATTAAATGGGTTATGTGTTTCCAGGAATGTGCATTAAAATGATTTTTATTTTTTACTCGAAAACGGTGCATCGTAAGAAAATAAGTCAAGAGACCGAATTTGCTCTAAATTAGACGGGAATTTCAAAAATATTTTTTATTTAAAGAAAAAGCAGTGGCGCACCATTTTTTTCTTCAAAAATATTAAATGCAAGCCCCGCACGGACGCCACTGCTAAAATTAAAAAAAAATATTTTACACCAAAAAATGCCTTTCGATGCTCAAAAGACGTGTACCAAATTTCATAAAAATATCTAGAGTGGTTTGAAAATGGCAATGAAAAAATATTTTTTTAATTAAAATGTTAACACCCTGTATCTCTCCAAAAAAAGTGTCTGCCTTTTTGTAATTATTTTTTTATTATGTGTAATTAAGACACTGTTAAAATGTCAGCGTGAATCAAACAGTTCGTTTTGTATTAAAAAAAAACAACTTGGGGGTGTTTTTTTTTAAAAAAAAAAACTTGGGGGTGTTTTTTTTTTAAATGTTAACCCCTCAAAAGTGTCTGCCTTATTAATTTTTGTGTTTTGTGTCATTTTAAATTTTGATTTCTGTTTGTTGGCCTCTGAAACAAACACTTTTTTTGGGCAAAATTTTTGGACACCTTTCTCCTATGCGCAGTACCTGGTAAGTGTCCCCAGGTAGAGCTAGCCAACACTTGCTTACCTGCTCATCTATCCAGTAGACTATGACACAAAATTTTGAAGTGCATCAAACACTTCATGAAAAGGGTGTTACTAGCTCTTGGACTAATAGATATCCCCAACATCTGAAAGCCTCTTTACACTCCAGTAGGCACGTTGCCGAAACGTAGTGTAACAAATAACAAAATAAAAAAATGTAATTCTGATAAAGTAATTTTTTTGATAATACGACATTGTTTACCACCTTCAAACGAAAATTGAAATTATGTAAACTTTTTGTTACTTTTACGTTTTGCCATTTTATTCTTGCAGGTAGGTGCTCAAGAAAGAAATTTCCTTGAGAACGATTTGTTCTTCCTCATCCCTAATATACCCACCATTTATTATCAAAACTCTAGACAGGTTCTATTATAGTTCAGGGAAAAATTCAGGTATAACAGGTACACCCTCTTTATTTTAAACCTAACTAATGCAAGGTGCTGCTCAATACCGTTCCCACAGTTTAAAGAGATGATGTTCTAGGGGTGCACTGCTTTCCTAAAAATAGAACTTATTTATCTTAACAAGTAGGGGAGAGATTTAGGTTTTGCAGGTGGATGTTGAGTAGGACGTGGGACTCCAGTTTTAAAAACATACGTATGTAAAAACGGGGCAGGGTCTCAATTAAGCCACCATAAAAATAAGTAATTTCTTTGATTTTATAAACTTTTATACTTTGTTCTAAGCGTTCTTATTTATCTATCGTATTACATAAAATTGTAAAGTGACTGACTGACTGACTGATTCATCAATGCCCAGCCTAATCCCCTAGCCCAAGAATCATGAAGATTCGAGGTTGTACACCAAGAAAAACCTTCTATTCCTCACAGGAATTGACATACTCTTTATACAACTGTTTAATACTATACCTATGTGTGATAGCAACGCGCTTTCCTACTGTATTAGTTCCAACTGGCAGTTGTAATGAAACTTGACATTAATCCTAATAATATTGGCTTGCAGTACTCTATGTAGTTTTCAAAAAGTTAAATAGCTTCTAGTGTGATATTATTCTTGTCGTTTAACATTGCATATCGATGGTTGAAAGGCAAAAGGTCATAAGCGACAGTTTGATAACTTCGCAGTAGAACGATTTAAAGTTTTTTTTAACTTCAAAAAAATTTATATTTTTATTTTCAGGCTCATTTTTTTATTTTCAAAATTGCTACAATAAAATCTAAGACGTTTGTGTTGTAATGACTATAAATACACAACAACATAGCCTTATATAACAAAATTGCTGTCGCTTAAGGCTCGACTTTGTTAAGAAAGGAATTTATTTGCGACAAAGACTTATCCGAGCTGGACATATTCGCGATATCACGCCGTGAAGGAAAATATTCCGTAAACACCGATATACACTGAAATCACAGGTCTTCACCGCGAGCGAGGCGATCGAATTCCGAGAATTTGTTATTTTCATCGATTTATTTCTAAATAAATGAAGATACATTTGACTTGATTTTATTTTGGAAACGCATTTTATTTTATAGAAAACAGGTGGGTTTTAGGTACTTTTAAAATTAGACAAAATAATATACCTAATCGTATGGATAGTATGATTTTTATATTTTTTTGTTTTATTTTATTTTATTAATGAAATCAAAGAAAATTTGTAAGTTTAATAGGTATCTAAAAAATAAAATTTGGGATAGCAAAAAGTTTTGTGAATGATCTATTATGATTCTAATTACATAGGTATATTAGGTATCATGAATTCCCTGGAAAACCCTACCTATTATAATGATTTAAAAGAAGATAGGTAATAAAATTTTGAAATCTTGGCCCATCCTGAAGCTAAAGGTGCCAACCTAAATTGTATTTAGGGGATAACTTCATACATAACAAAATGTAGTAACTGTCATTGACTCTCGTGCGTTATTTTTTCTGACGCGTTCCGTTATATATAATTTTTTTTGAGCATTTTATTTTTGAGGAACAGTTGTGCTGCCCCTCAAAAGAGAACAAGGTAAGTAATCGTTTTACATTTGGCGACCTTTTTTTAAACACAGAAAGAAGGTACCGTCACACTTACGAAAATGGAATAAAGCATTTCAGTATCAGTGTCGATTCAATACAAAGTCGAGGTATTTTGTTGCGGTATTTTTCTGGAGTTATTGCAAAAGTAATGCGACAGTAGGCTGGAACCGATGGATATTCCCGTCTATATAAATGCATCATAATGAAAACGTCAGCGAACATTTGACCATGCGGCGAAAAGTCTTGTACTTACTATTTAGCTGCTAAATTGTACTTTTCGTCTAGAGAAGTAATAAAAATGTTCCTATGTTAAAAACCTAAACCGCAAAAGATCACATCTGCTACAAAAACTGGGACAGAGCATCAACAGCTATGGAATCCGAAATCATTGTAGAAGGATTTTTACAAAGTAAAAAATTACGTAAAAGTACACATTGTGCAAACACAGTAAAAGCCATTCTTTATAGCAATTTCACAGGCAACAGTGGTACAAATTGGGGCAAATACGATTTCTATAAAAAAAAAATTAAGTTTTAAAAAAAAATTTCTGGCCTCTCGGTAGGTTCACCATTACGTTGAAAGATTTTCCCAGCACTTTGCTTGTTTTTCCATCATCTCGTAGCTCCGTTAAAACTGTTTGCACCTATTATATTTCTAAACTCCTTATTGTATTCTCCTGATGATGAATGCTTATGCGTTCGAAAGATGTAGAGAATTACCCTGTATTTAACCTTGAAACTTATGTTTTTAATATACCAATGGAGAAAGACTTAAAGTATCTTATTTATTTTCCTTTAATAATAATTTTGTTTCATATACAGAGATGACCGGTTTTGGCAAGGAAAAATGGAAGCGCAGTTAAAATTTTTTTTTCAGTTGCCTTCTTCCCGAAATAATAAATCCACAATACTCAAACAAGAGAAAAATTAAAGACAATTTTCATTTATTTCTGCTACCTAATAGACTGTCATTGTTAAATCATATTTTTAATAAAAATTTACTATTATATTTATATGTGCCTTATTTAAGTTATTCAACCTAATAACACCACCTGACTGCTACATTTCAGAAGGGGGCAGCCAAAAAACCGTAAAACTTCTCCTATTAAAACCTGGCTGTAAAAAATTTAGACACTGTCCCCCTCCGTGTGAACGGCCATGCCTACCAACGCAATGTCTTTTTATACTCTACATGACATACTGTCCAATTTATTAGTGGTGGGCAGAGTATCGGATATTCTCATGAATCGGATAGTTTAAAATTACGTACTTTTAAGAATCGATTACTTTATTGAGTAGTGATTATCAGCTCGCAAGGGGCCAGAACTTTTAAAAAGATGGTCGTCAATGCCGTATAGACATCTTCCATTTCTTGAAAAAAAAATCCATAGATCTTGCATCTTACGCAAGTATCATAGGCATATTAAAAATACCTACCACATACAGTATACTCACTGTTGAGTTTTTTCGGTTTTTTTTTTAATATTCTCCCCCGACTTTCTGTGTAATACGCCAAGACCGCCGCGCTATTTCGCTTTGTTTCAGCGACATTCACTGTTTAATTTTTTCCAATTTTTTCAATTCTTTACCCCCAACTTCCTTTGTAATATTTCAAGATCGCCGCGCTATTATTCTTAGTTCCAGAGATATGCATTTTTGAATTTTTCCAGCTTTTTTGCAATGTTCGCCCCCGACTTTATTTGTAATACGTCAAGACCGCCGCGCTATTTCGCTTTGCTTCAGAGATATTTACTTTTTAGTTTTTTTTACTTTTAGTATTTCTTTACCCCCAACTTCCTTTGTAATATTTCAAGACCGCCACGCTAATATTCTTAGTTCCAGAAATATTCACTTTTCAGTTTTTTCTGCTTTTTTTAAATCTTTACCCCTGACTTTCTGTGTAATACGCCAACACCGCCGCGCTATATCGCTTTGTTTTAGAGACATTCACGGTTTAGTTTTTTTCCACTTTTTTTTAATTCTATTCCCGTGCAACCTTGACCTACCCACACCGCCAAGCCGACGCGGTCGACTAATCTCTAGCGTGACGCTTGCTGATGTCGTTAATTTTTCATGAAATGGACCCGTATATACGCGACCAGTAGTATTTTCAATACTAAAAATGGCTTCTTAAAGAATCTAAAAGAAGGTCGCCACACATAAAGATCTCCTACTCGGAAAAAGTATTTCTAATAAAAAAAATCCATTCCAGAGAATTACTGATTATCATTATAATCGATTCAGAGCGGTATTCGAATCCCATCGATTTTTTTGGGAATCGAACTTCACTTCATTTCTTGTACTTGAGTACTCCCATTACTACAATTGATGTTTAGTATAGTTTTTTAGCCGCCTTGTCAATACACACGAATCTCGCTACATCAAAAATTGCAGCGCTGCGAGTCAATAAAAAGGCCAGATAAATATGACCGACGCCGGATTTGTGCCTTAAATGTACTATTCAGTCGTTAAACCATGGAACGCGCAGCCGAGTCGGCACATGTGTTGATAATTGACGCAAAACACACACAAAGCAAATTATTTTATTTAATTAAAAAATTAACCTAGATTTGTCTTTCCAAGGCCGCCGCCTTGACAGAAACCGCGCCGAACCCATAACGTGTGTCTTGTCACTGCTGCAGCAGCGTCGGCCGCCGCTTCGGCAGAAGCCGCTACAAAAACGCCGTGTGTGTCATCGCCCTAACAGTTCGTTTTCTTTTTACGCTCCCGTACCAACTAAGAAAGTTCATAAATAGCTTAATTTTATTGCACCTGTTAACCTTTACCAAGGCACATGAAACTTTATTTTTAGATATAACAATTATTAATATAGGGTTTCCATACGTCCCGGTTTACCGGGACATATAACCAGTTTCAATGGCTTTGTCCCGATGTCTGAGTTGCGATCAGCTATTTAACTTTATATATTTGTTTTACTATCAAGAGACTTCACTCACTTCGAGGAAGAACGCAACATAAAAAATTAAAAATCCGATCGCCCATTTTTGATTTCAATACACAAACAAATCGGCTGCATTTCGTTTAATTTTTATCCTTTACCAAACATTAAAAACAAAATTTTTAAAGTTAAAACATCATTTGTTAAAAAAATGGCGAACGCGCTTTGTAACTTTTAGTCCTGTGTCACATTATAAACCGTTCCGGTCTAAGCCGAAAGATGTATGCTTACCCAAAATTAATAGGTACGCCTTTAGTGGAGGCGAAACAAATCACCTCCTCCCTTTACTACCTCTCTAAAATTAACGCTCCTATATTCTGTTATTGGCAATACAAAAGAAAATTACAATTAGCACGAAATCATCTCCAAATTATTTAAGCTATGTACCATTTTTCTCAGTGTATCATGATTTTATCTAGTATCACGTCGGCAGGAAATAAATAAAGCTTTAGATAGGCAACTTCTAACGCATTTTAACAAAATTTACCTGAAACACGTTTCGCGCGCTGCAGGATAACGGGCTTATTACGAGATATTTATGTCTCAATTTTTGGAATAGTAAACATAAGACATGGAAGCTCTAAGGTATAGAGCGATTTTTTTGAAAAAAAAATTATTCGCGACGGTATTAACCCTGGAAAATGCCTAAAAATACGTACTTTCAGTGAGCATTTTTTCATATATATTCTTATTTTTTTGCAAAAAGGGCTCTATACCTTAGAAATAGAAACATTCCTTTACCAAAATATGATTCGTCCCGACAGTTATTTCAAATAGGCTTTCCAGAATCCTGCAGTAGCGAAACAGTGTTAATCATCCTATAATTTTGCGCATTGTAGAGCCTTAATCAATTTAGTGACCAAATAACATTTGGGTAAAAGCTCTTAACAAACCATACATTAAATGTTAGCACTCTGGTAAAACGTTTTAACCTCGTTAGATTTATACAGTGTCACTAGTAAAGTCCGCATCATATGGGATTTTTTTTTATTAATAGCTTTATTCGAAATTTGACTTTGGCATCAAGTTCTGCTTCGATCGAGATGAAAATTAAGCAAAAAAATAGTAGTCACGTGATTCGCATTATCTGTCAAATTTTAAATTTTTCCAAAAAATTATTCAAAAATGGGGTTATTTCTGAAAATATCGAAAAAAGTTATTAGAAAAAGTTTTTTTAAATGCAGTTTCTAGCCCACATGCAAAATTTCAGCTAGATAAGATAATTTTGATTTTTTACCTATATTTTGTAAATTGCACCACTTTTGCAAAATAAGACTCAACGCAACCTACATAAAACTTCTTAGTTTTGACAATGCTTTATTTCAGATACATTTTTTTTAAAGTAGTGCTATATTAAATGTGTGTTTTTTTACAAAATCAAAATTGGGCTATTCAAATTTGGTCGCATGTGATTCAAAGTTCATTTGTTTTGGACCCTGTATAAGGTAACTTCATAAAATAAGTATTTTTGAAGACATAGTTTGTGTCTGAAAGTAATACACCTTAATATAAAGACAAAAAAGGACACAGTGTCATCAGTAAAGTGTTCATTAAGTGAAAACTAAATTTTAGTTTAACTTAACGTAAAGTTTATCTATTTTCAACGATTTAATTTAAAACCCCTTTATTTTATTTTTTATTTTTTTACTTTCGGACACAAACTACGTTTTCAAAAATACCTATTTTATGAAGTTACCTTATACAGGGTTAAAAACAAATGAACTTTGCATCACATGCGACCAAATTTTAATAGCCCAATTTTGATTTTGAAGAAGAACATACATTTAATATAGTGCTACTTTGATGAAAATGTATCTGAAATAAAGCATTGTCAAAACTAAGAAGTTTAATGTAGGTTGCGTTGAGTCTTATTTGGCAAAAGTGGTACAATTTACAAAATATAGGTAAAAAATCAAAATTATCTTATCCAGCTGAAATTTTGCAAGTGGGCTAGAAACTGCATTTAAAAAAACTTTTTCTAATAACTTTTTTCGATCTTTTCAGAAATAGCCCCACTTTTGATTAATTTTTTGGAAAAAAATAAAATTTGACAGATAATGCGAATCAGGTGACTACTATTTTTTTGCTTAATTTTCATCTCGATCGAAGCAAAACTTGTTGCCAAAGTCAAATTTCGAATAAAGCTATTAATAAAAAAAAATCCCATATGATGCGGACTTTACTGGTGACACTGTATATAAATGATTTAGTAAAACGTTTTAACCACCTATTAGTAAATATAGGCTAATAGTTTTAAATGTTTTAACATTCTCGTAAAAGAGCTCAAGCGACAATACTTGCTTGTTTTCTTTTGTAGCAAAACAGGATAACAACCAATATTAAAAATAAATTGAATAGCAAATTGGTTCAAATAAGATTTAATTGTTTTCCCAAATAATCTAAACGACAGTTGTTTCAAATTATCCTTTATTTTGGCGCTTGGTAGAAAAAAGTGTCTTGCAATTTATTATTTTTCGGTTGACTCAACCGACAAAAATATCATAGTAGGAAGCTAAAACTTCGCTTATTCAACGCGGAAAAACAAAAAAACTTTAGCGACGTTGAAATATAAATTTTACGAAATGTGTCGCTTAAGACCTTTTGCCTTTCAAGCATCGATATGATTATCTATTATGCAACATCGTTTACTGAGATGGTAAAGTTCGTCCACAGCTTATAAAGTCCAATACTAATGATGGGTTGTGCGAAATAAGAATCTTCTATTGTTTTATCTGGCATGCAGTTAAAAAAAAATACAAAGTAAAAATAAATTAATTGAAACAGGTATTGGTACGATCAATAAAGGTAAAATTCAGACAGGATAGCTAGAAGACTTCCAACAACGATGTGACCTGCGCAACAAATACTTCGAAATGAATACTATGGCATGCGGCGATTGCCGATCGCTACGAACCCCCACCAACGTCTTGTCGATTATAGGTTCTAACGAATACAATTCGTTTTTGGGGACGCTGTTCTGCCTTCTTAATTGTAGAGAAAGCGGGGGAACAAAATGCCTCGCATTTAGAAGATACAACTCAATAATGGTTGTCTAGACGGATGCCAAAACCACAATTTTATGACTCTATTGTTGGTTTTAAATTATATGGAAGATCCGGCAAAAATATTACTTGCGATATTGCTGGAAGTGGAATTCTGTAATTCACTATTAATATACTTATATAGGGGAGAGTAGTCTAAATAATACTATATTTTACTTTTTTGCTTCTAGAAAAGAAACGGTAGTAATTGATGCTAATATAAATAGGCCATTTTTAGGAACAATATTCTTTTACTAAAAGCTCGTAATTAAAAATCTAATTCATGACAAACAACGTTTATGAGCAATCACTAGGGATGCATTCGCCATTTAATTTTTTGTCAATATTTCGTTTATTTTTCATAAAAAAACGGCTAAATACCAGTCTTTGGGTATTTATACTTGTTTAGTAAAATTTACATATACAGTGTGACCAGTAAATTCCGCATCATATGGGATTTTTTTTTATTAATAACTTTATTTGAAATTTGACTTTGGCATCAAGTTCTGCTTCGATCGAGATGAAAATTAAGCCAAAAAATAGTAGTCACGTGATTCGCATTATCTTTCAAATTTTAATTTTTTTCAAAAAAGAATGCAAAAGTATTGTTATTTTTGAAAGTATCGAAAAAAGTTAATAGAAAAAGGTTTTTTAAATGCAGTTTCTAGCCCACATGCAAAATTTTAGCTGCATAAGATAATTTTGATTTTTTACCTATATTTTGTAAATTGCACCACTTTTGCAAAATAAGACTCAACGCAACCTACATAAAACACTTGCTTGACAATGCTTTATTTCAGTTATATTTTCTTTAAAGTAGCGCCATATTAAGTGTGTGTTTTTCTACAAAATCAAAATTGGGCAATTAAAATTTGGTCGCATGTGATGCAAAGTTTATTTGTTTTTAACCCTGTATAATGTAACTTCATAAAATAAGTATTTTTGAAAACGTAGTTTGTGTCGGAAAGTAATACACCAAATATTAAGAAAGAACACAGTGTTACTGATGACATGATGAGTGTTCATTAAGTGGAAAATAAATTTTAGTGGTGGGTAAAAAATCAAAATTATCTTATGCAGCTGAAATTTTGCATGTGGGTTAGAAACTTCATTTAAAAAACTTTTTCTAATAACTTCTTTCGATATTTTCAGAAATAACCCCACTTTCGAATTATTTTTTGGAAAAACTAAAATTTGACAGATAATGCGAATCACGTGACTAATATTTTTTTGCTTAATTTTCATCTCGATCGAAGCAGAACTTGATGCCAAAGTCAAATTTCGAATAAAGCTATTAATAAAAAAAAATCCCGCATCATAATGCGGACTTAACTGGTCACACTGTATATGAATTTTACAGATTTTTTTTTTGAATATTAGTGAAGCACATTCTAGGATTATGTAAAATACAGCATATTTCCCCTGTTACACCTTTACCTGTCAGAAACGCATTTATGGTAATATAATATCATTAAAATGCTATATATGTACAACAAAAAATAATTATGTGTTACAAGTTCCGAAATAAATACATCTTTAGTAAGACATTATGGTCGGCTACTTTCCCAACTTTTTGTGGTCTGGATACGCCTCTGCTTTATCATATATTTATATTTTGGGCTAATTTGCAAACTGTTATTTACACATATCAAAAATACTGAAATACCATAATTATCATTTCATTTTAAAAATGTTTCAATAAAAGATTGATAAAAAGATTAGCATACGGCAAACTCAATATGACCTACTTAGGATACATAATGGATCCAAATATTGCTTGAAAACAGACCTACATTTCGTAACAACACAATAGGCTGTTCTCCTCAATAATAAACCTGTAATTACTATAAATTACCAAAATTGGCTTAAAATTGTAGAGATTCAGATGCAAGTAAATACCGTGCGAGCAAAAATTATTTGCATCAAAGAGGGCCTTGCATCTAAGGACACAATGCTTAGCCGTAGAGCTTAATACCTGTTGGGTGTCAGTAGCTACCTGAATTAACAATCAATCAGTTATTCCGTAGCAGATTTAGGAAATCGGCTCATATGGCCTTCTTATAGTTTGATATTCAATGTAGGTACACAAATAACTTTTTAAACTTGCTGACTTGATTTTCAGTAAAAATCACATTAGCACCCCTACCCCCACCCTCCCCTCGACCGAAATATCGAACCCCTTTAAAAAACTATTAAATTACAGAAAAAAACTAAGCAGGGTGGGTACTACACCCGCATAATAAATGAATCCAACAACTAAACTAAATGAATAGGGTGTTACCAGTTGACATCCACATTCTGGTGGAACAATATCGCGCAGAAACATGATATGCTCTCTGATGGTACGTCTAGACATGAATATGTCACATGTCATTTGCGCACTTGTTGGTGTCAATTACAGTTTACGTTTCGGTGTGTCTAGGATTGATTTATTTTTAGAATTATAGAAAATTTGAAGAAATATTTTAACAATCTTAAGGAAGTAAATGATCTATCTGGTGTACAACTGGTTACCGGAATTGTTGCTAATATTTTTAATATTTTTTTTATTATTCGGAAAATATGAATGAGTTTTTATAATTGTGTCAATTATATTGGTAGGTGTTTCGCCTTTCTGTTTCCAATATATAGGTTCCATAACTTTAACTCACCTTCTAACTTTGCCACAGAACAAAATATTATAATATCATCCTGATAAAATTTTATGGCAGCCAAAAATGTTTCTTGGATAAGTTTATCAAGGTAGGTAGAAACAATGTTCCATAATTCCGAGGAACAATGTTCCATAATTCCGAGGAACAATGTTCCATAATTCCGAGGAACAATGTTCCATAATTCCGAGGAACAATGTTCCATAATTCCGCTACATTGAAGTGTTTTTCAGAAAATCTAAACTTTAATTCAGAAATTAAATAATCTAAAAATAGTAAAAAAATAGACAATTTATAATATTGCTCTGCATTAGCAAATTCATAATATGTACGATTTGTCTGTTTCTTAGTAGTTCTGGGCAACTTAATTTCGATATTTAAAATTTGGGCTGTGGAACAAATTTTTTCAAAAATCAAGTGAAAATAATTTTCACTATCAGAGCTTATTTCTCTCAATGCTTTTAAGACTTAATTAGAAATTTCATGATATCTGCTTTGCTAATATAGAGTTGGACACTTTGTAGTCGAGTAGATAGAGGTATTAATAATTTAATCTAATCTATCACTGATGATAAAAAGAGATACCAGGAAATCAGATGTTGTAATGGCTGCTAAAAGGGTACTAACTTTAGAGGATGATACACTATTGCCATTTTATTCCGAATCATCTAAGAAGTCGATTAAAGTAGGTCACATTTCCAAGACGTCAATAATAGCTTCGTGTTTCTCCACCCATCTAGTTTCACACATTTTAAAATTTTTTTTAAAGGATGGTAATGTTCTTTCGCTTCTGTGAGTTTGACAATGAACTCGTTCATTCGAACGAATGAATTAGCTATAATTTTTTTTGAGGTCTTACATGGGGGGGGGTGGGAGGGATCGGGCCCCTTCGGCCCCCCTGGATCCGCGACTGAGTTCTGGGACTGGATACTTGAAGTTTTTAAATTAATAAATGTTTTTTTTTCGCACATTCGCAAACTGTTTACAAACTCGGTAGGCCTTGGCCACTGCTTACATTGGCGACGGTACGTTGGGCTAGTAGTACCAGTGATACCATAGTTACTAGTGACACTCTTCATTTTTATGGCGGGAATAAATAGAAACAAAAATAACACATGACAAACAAAGATATTTAAAACACTGCCATTTCGTTACAGACACCTTCACAGGTAGGAAATAAATATTATTTCTCAACAAAAAAGGATCGATTAAAATAATCTAAAACCTCCATTAATAACCATCATTTCGCCTAATCGTTCTGCTCATCAATTCCTTCATTCTTTGGGCAAAATCAAGACAAGGGTCCTTTTTCGTTTTTTTACCCCTCATATATTAATCTGCAGATATCTACAGGGTTGTATTGAATAAATTTACAATTAAAATAGATTTTTGACGCTATGGGATCATCTCATGATAATTATCTACTAAAAAAGAAAATGATTTTTTTTATTGAATTATGTAAAATCATTTGTGTTTTGGAAGGAAAACAATTAAACTAGTAGCTAATAAATAAATTAAAAAGTTTATATTTCTTTCTAAAGCATTTAAGCTGGTCGAAAGTTGCAATATGATTGCCAAGGTTTCGTGATTTCCTTCTATGGATTACACACTGAGAAAAATGATCTACTACAACAGGTGTGCTAAGACATAGTTTGTATTGGCAGCTTATTTTTGATTAGCCCATATTAAATAAATTGCTAGTGTATTAAACCCGCTTTAGTGTTATATAAATTTTATTTGCTAGAACAGTGTTTTTATTGGTAGTTATCAGTTCCATTAGCAGTACAGTCATGTTGAATAAAGAACTTCTTTTAATACAGCAATTTTGTTAAGATATAAATTATATTTTCTTAAAACGACGCATTTTGTTCCCAGTAAAGCGCTTTCTCTATAATTAAGAAAGCAAAACAGCATCTCCAAAAACGAATTGTATCTGTTAGAACCTATACTCTACAAGACGTTGGCGGGGGTTCGTGCGATCGGCAATCGCCGCGCGCTGTAGTATTAGTTTCAACGTATTTGTTGCCCAGATTGCGTAGGTCATAGTGCTGGGAAGTTTAGTTCACTTTGCCGATTTCAATCTTTCGTTCTCGTTCAATAAAGTGAATAGTTCAAAAGACTAGTTCGTTTAGTTCATTTAGTTCACTGATTTATACTGGCATATCGCCGCATGCATCGGTCGGTCAGGTGACAAAACCTATAATCTCGGTCGTCTCGCTCTCGCTTGCGTAGTACATTCCGTTTAGACTTTAGTTCGCCTTGTTTCAATCTCTCAGTAATTACTGATTGAATCTTTTAGTTCAGTTGGCAGATTCGATCTTTTGAACTAGTTCGTTCGCGAACTACACAACTCTAGTAGGTCACATCGCTGTTCGGAGTCTTCTAGCTGTCCTGTCTGAATTTTAATTTTATTGATCGTACCAATACCTGTTTCAATTAATTTATTTTTACTTTGTATTTAAGGTTTTTAAACTTTGCATGATTGCATGTCAGATAAAACAATAAGAGCTTCTTATTTCGCACAACCCATAATTATTAGTATTGGACTTTATAATCTATGGACGAATTTCACCAGCTCAGTAAACCATGTTGCATAATGGATAATCATATGCATTGTTAAACGATAAGAACAATATCACACTAGAAGCTATTTAAATTTTTGAGAACTACAGTACTGATTTTTATTGGTAAAATATGCTTTATTAACCGTAGCGAGCAAATATTATTATGAATAATGTCAATTTTCATTACAACTGCCAGTCGGAACTAATACAGTATATAAAACCAGATAACACCCCCAATAGAACTTGATAATTACTGTGAGTATTCAGAGCAATAATGGCTATAAACCGTTCTATAGTAGCGTTAACTCCTATTTCCTATTGGTTAAATTACCGTGATATTATCAATACACAACGGTATAGCAATTTTTGTTGTCTAACAGTAGGAAGGCGCGTTGCTGTCACAAATATTATTAAACAGTGTGTTTATAAAGAGTAGGTATGTGAATTCTTATAAGGGATAGAAGGTTTTTTCCCAGTACAGTAGGGTTAATTAAAAAAAAATTACATACAGTGTGACCAGTAAAGTCCGCATCATATGAGATTTTTTTTTATTAATAGCTTTATTCGAAATTTGACTTTGGCAACAAGTTCTGCTTCGGTCGAGATGAAAATTAAGCAAAAAAATAGTAGTCACGTGATTCGCATTAGGTATCTGTCAAATTTTAATTTTTTCCAAAAAACATTTCGAAAGTGGGGTTATTTCTGAAAATATCGAAAAAAGTTTTTAGAAAAAGTTTCTTAAATGCAGCTTGCTAGCTTACATGCAAAATTTCAGCTGCATAAGATAATTTTCATTTTTTACCCACCACTAAAATTTATTTTCCACTTAATGAACACTTTACTGATGACACTGTGTTCTTTTTTGTCTTAATATTAAGGTGTATTACTTTCAGACACAAACTACGTTTTCAAAAATACTTATTTTATGAAGTTACCTTATACAGGGTCAAAAACAAATAAACTTTGCATCACATGCGACCAAATTTTAATAGCCGAATTTTGATTTTGTAGAAAAACACACATTTAATATGGCGCTACTTTAAAGAAAATATAGCTGAAAGCATTGTCAAAACTAAGAAGTTTTATGTAGGTTGAGTTGAGTCTTATTTTGCAAAAGTGTAGCAATTTACAAAATATGGGTAAAAAACAAAAAGTATCTTATGCAGCTAAAATTTTGCGTGTGGGCTAGAAACTGCATTTATTTTCTAATAACTTTTTTCCACACTTTCAGAAATAACTCCACTTTTGAATTATTTTTTGGAAAAAATTAAAATTTGACAGATAATGCGATTCACGTGACTACTAATTTTTTGTTTAATTTTCATCTCGATCGAAGCAGAACTTGATGCCAAAGCCAAATTTCGAATAAAGTTATTAATAAAAAAAAATCCCATATAATGCGGACTTTACTGGTCACACTGTATATTATGTGGTTGTCAATTGCCGGAACGCTTTGTTTTTCGATTTTTTTTTAAATTTTGGACGTACTACGATTAAAACATTTTCAATTTAAAATATTTGAACCCATCCCTGTACCAAAATAATCTATCGGTGGGTCCATGGTTAGGTCATTTCGAAAAGCGCCTCGGGCAATTCACGTGCACAAGAATACCGGTTAGGGTGTAAAAAAGGCCTTTAAAAGTCTCTAAGTGAGGTGGGCGGTAACCGGACAGGATGTAATGATTAGATACGGACTAAGTAACGTACAGGTAGAGAGTCCCTTTTTATTATTTTTCTTTTTTGGAATGCGCCTTGCCGGGCTTTTAATTTTTCGTGAAGTGGCTTTTTGAATACTTAAATATCGATGGGATAATGGGGCCATTGTGTAATTGGTTTTAATATGCGAGTTTTCTAAAGGAGAATGGTACTCTTGAACCATATAATTACACGTCCTTACTTTTCGTTTTTTTTTTATATAAATGCATGTACGTACATTGGCTATATTTTGACAGCCCCCTTAACTTTTTTAATATTAAAGATATAAATTTAATTTTGTTATTAGGTTGTAGGTACTAAGGTACAGGGTCTTCCAACGAGGACTGAACAGGGGCTCATTTTTGAGCTTCCTTGTATTTAAAGAAAAATCCAAAATAGCCAATCGATGTACTTTTTCCTGCAGAATTCAAAAATGAAACCAAAAATTTATTTGAACCAGAAATAAAAGAGTTACGATATGGATAAGGTGTTTTTTAAATGAAACATAGCTTTTTTATACGATTTTTGGAACGAGTGATTTTTTTTTGTCCATTCTGATTAAAATATTTAATATTGTGACAGCTATTTTTATTAAATTTTAATGTTTTATCCAGTATAATTTAACTATGGAGGGCTTTAGCTAAAGCCCTCCATAAATTTAACTTTAACCTGTTTGAAACATACACTAGGTAATAAAGGTATAATCACCTTTGAATCCTTCAAAGTCATTTTGGCAATATTATAGTAAATTTGTCAAATTTTTTGACTTTGAAGGATTCAAAGGTGATTATACCTTTATTACCTAGTGTATGTTTCAAACAGGTTAAAGTTAAATTATACTGGATAAAACATTAAAATTTAATAAAAATAGCTGTCACAATATTAAATATTTTAATCAGAACGGACAAAAAAAAAATCACTCGTTCCAAAAATCGTATAAAAAAAGCTATGTTTCATTTAAAAAACACCTTATCCATAGCGTAACTCTTTTGTTTCTGGTTCAAATAAATTTTTGGTTTCATTTTTGAATTCTGCAGGAAAAAGTACATCGATTGGCTATTTTGCATTTTTCTTTAATACAAGGAAGCTCAAAAATGAGCCCCTGTTCAGTCCTCGTTGGAAGACCCTGTACCTATATTTTAGTATAAAATTTAATTTTTTTAAATGGAATGACCTATTAGCATGGGTGCATAAATATGTATTTCAGAACTACAGGTTTTTTTATAATCGCGATATTTGTCCAATTTGTCATATTATACTATTTATTACAATTACAAATTGTAATCTTTTTTATTTGGCAAATGAAAGTATTTGTATTTGTATTTGTATTTATTTTTACGTCATTTAAAAGAGGATTAAAATATGTAGTTCTCCAAAAATACTCGATGTGTTACAGTTAAGTAGTAGTAATGTAATAGTAGTAGGTAACATGTTTTATTTAGTAAAAAGCTACAATTAAATATTTTTTAATACATTTTTTAACACATTTTTATAGATTTGTTTTTAATTTTTAAAACGCAACCTTTTAACCTTTTAACAAAAACATACAGAAAAGTTAAACATTTTGCAAATTGTGTCAAATATTACGTATCATTTTGTTTTTTAATTAAATTTCATTTTAAAGTTTTTTTAAATAGTTTTAATGATATGTGAGATTTAATAGAATTTTCCAAATTATTATATTCTATTAAACCTTTATGAAAAATATACTTAAAAGCTAATGTTTTAGACACTCTATCCACATAAAAATTTTGATTAGTTCTTGTTTTATTATTATGATGGTCATAATTAAAAGAACAAAAAATTTTTAAATAATCAAGGAATAAATTATTTTTAATTTTATATATTAAGATACATACTAAATAAAAAATGTAATTTCTGACATTCAACCAATCTAAATTTCTTAACATAAAATTTATTTTGGTATATTTGTCTTAATTTAATATAATCCGCATTGCCTTATTTTGTAAAATTTGTAATTTATCAAATATTTCCTTACTAACACAATATAAAATGAAAAAATAATAAAGAAAATATGGTAATATAATAGAATTAAATAAAGTTTTTTTTTAAATAAACCTAAATTAGAACTGATTCTTTTAAAATAACCTACTTTTCCGGCAATCTTCGACATGATACTTTCAAAATAATTTAAAAATTTTAGTTTTGAGTCAATAATTATCACTAAATATTTAAAACTGTTTACTAATTCCAATTTTTTACCATCAATTACAACATTTATATTTTGACAATTTGAATTATTACCCATAACCCATAACCATACATTTAGTTTTTGAAATATTTAATTTTAATTTATTTACTTTTAGCCAATTTATCTCAAAATTTAGAGTATTTAGACCATCAAAAATATTTAAAACATTAATGTAAATTAAGGTATCATCAGCAAACATTTGTAACTTGCACATTTCTAAAACTAAAGGCATATTGTTGATGTATAAAATAAAAAATATTGGACCTAGTATGCTTCCTTGAGGAACTCCTATATTATTTTTTTTTATTTGAATATGTTTTTGATATTTTTGTTTTTTGTGACCTGTTACTTAAATAATTTTTAGATCATTTTTATAAACGTTTCCGCGAATACCATATTACCATACTAATACAATTTACTCAATAATCTAGCATAGTATATAAAATATATATCTCATAGTTATTCTAATTATTTGCCAAAATTTCATCATTCCTTGACTTTACCATGGTTTTCGACACGCAGCGAGCAGGAAAACTAAAAATTTATACGGTTTTAGTTTTTAAAATTTTTAATTATTACTGAGAAAATATTTAAACAAAAGTCACGAATCCGCAGCGATCTACGTCAAACTTTACCAATTTAAAAGTCAGCATTAAGTTGCCACGTAGAATAACCTGTACCTTCAGAACACCCTGTAAACCTTTAAATTCTCGAAACTAAAATTCCATGAATGTAATGGTAATAGTACTATGTTGGGGCACACACCTTGCATGAAAAAGGCTTTCTTAAGATTTTCAAGGAACCCATTTACAAACAACCTTAAAATAACAATATAAGTGCACAATATACCCATTGAGATATGTAGTTAAAGTTTTAAAAGTACGAAAATTCAAAAGAGTGTTTCTATTGAAAAGTACCTTCGAAACACTTCAAAAGGCAATGTTGTAAAAAAATGCGGATGTAGCGTAACCAACTTATTATATGGAAACTCCTTGAAGTTCCGAGATAGTAACTTTACAAGATTTCACTATATTACGTGCACCTGGAGTACCATTGTAGGGTTGGCCGAAAGAGCTTTTTATTATCTCAATGGGTATTGTTATATTTTCTTAACTTTTAAACGAAAACGTTATTTTGCCATACCCAAATCTCGACTGAAACACGTTTATACAGTGGTGGTTGGTGATAATTGAAATAGGTTGGGCCAAAATATCAAAAAAAATCTATAAAAAAAACTTACCACATAATTAAATTATTCATAATAAAGTCACAAATGTTTTAAAAAAATTATTTTATTTATTTTAAAACGCGAAAAAGGATTAAAACAAACTTTTTAACCTAACCCCGGATAACCCACCGACTTAACCTGACACCTAACCTACAACAATAATTAAATTATCATAAAAATATATTTTAAAGTTATAAGAACTAACCGGATTGGTTCTAACCGCCAGGATTTGGCCAAATTACAAAATTCCTTATAGTAGTAGTAGTAGAAGTAGTAGTAACATGTTTTATTTAGCAAAAAGCTACAATTAAATATTTTTTAATACATTTTGTTTTACCAAACTTTTATATAGGTATTTATTTTTAAATTTTAAAACGCAACGTTCTTTTAACAAAAGCAGACTGAAAAGTTAAACATTTTGCAAATTGTATCAAATATTACGTAGGTATCATTTTGGTTTTTAAATAAATATTAATATAAAGATATATAAAATTATTTTTAAGATTTAATAGAATTTCTCAAATTATTATATTCTATCAAACCTTTGAATCTTTATAATGAAATGACCTATTTATTTTTATCGTTTTAAAACAGGATTAAAATAGTTCTTCAAAAAAAGCTGCAATGAAATATTTTTACATTTTTTAACACATTTTTGTAGATTTATTTTAAAATTTTAAAACGCAACCTTTTTTAACAAAAACAGACAGAAAAGTTATTATATTATGTTATTAAACTAGGTATTACATAACATTTTTGATTGGAGTAAAATTAGTAATTCCGTAGGTATACGAAAAGGCGTTTTTATTAGAAAAAAATAATCAACCTTAAGCAAATGTAGCTGATTTACAATAATTTTAAGTTAGAAATTCATCGTTGCTTGATTTTCCGCTGCTTTTGGACAACGTACTTACTTGCATAGGACATATATGAAATGCGATTATCTCGAAAATGGTTGCTCCTAGCGACTTCAATAAATTATACGTTTTTCTCATCTTAAAAAACCCCAAAATCCTTAATTTTGTGCTGCCATGTCGTTTCGCAAAAAAACGAAAACAAAATTAAAACTTTGACACCCTGTATCTTGGTTGCTATCAATTTTGGGATAAGGCAAGTTTAAGTAAATCGCATTATTTCGGCTTAAGAAGTCTGCTGTTGCTCTGTGTCCCATTACTTTTGGGACACCCTGTATATTATCCAAAAAACCACTTACGACTGTTCTAAACTTATACCCAAATAAAGTACCATATTCCGACAAAGCCAATATATTTCTGATTTGTTTATTTTCGAAAATAAACCAAACTGTTTCCTACACATTCCAAAACACGCGGTGTTGGAATATTATGGGAACAGATTTTAAAAGCGATAAATCATGGAACCACTTCTCGCTAAAATAAACAAGACATAGGCCGAAATCATCCACACATGTTCGTTTGTGTTTCGGGATCTGTTTTCTCACGCCAGTTTTGGATGGCAGATTTTTTTTTCGTTTTTTCTTTATTTTTGTGGGAGCCGCACACTTGTGTGTCTTGTGTCATGCTGATCCCACGAAGATCTGGTTTTTGTCAGTGTTTTTTTTTTAAATTTCAGTTGCCAAATTTAGAACAAAAGATATTATACAGGGTGCATGATAATTTTAACTGGAGTAAAGATCCGATGTATATATACAGTGTCACCAGTAAAGTCCGCGTCATATGGGATTTTTCTTTATTAATAGCTTTATTCACTTTCGCATCAAGTTCTGCTTCGATCGAGATGAAAATTAACCAATAAAATAGTAGTCACGTGATTCGCATTATCTGTCAAATTTTGAATAAAGCTATTAATAAAAAAAAATCCCATATGATGCGGACTTTACTGGTGACACTGTATATATAGCGATAATTAGGTCAATATTTCGTGCTAAAACCACCTTTACACGATGCCTCACGGGGACCGTACACGCTTTTTGATTTCTACTTTCCACCCGGGTGTAATTTTAGTCTCGTTAATAATAGGTTAGATTAGGTTAGAGTGGCATACCTCTGGCATTGTCCAAACAGTCACACGTAGACCTATAAGGACCGTTGTGGTACCACATGTGTTCCATGGAACCTATCCGCATCAGTTTCCTGATGGTTGACGCGACGTATATCGTAGAAGAATCTTGACAGCTCATTCAAACAAGTCACTACTGTTAATAAGCTTACTGAGTCGACCCAGTTTCAGGCTGCTCACTTCTTCCAAATCATTAAAGAATGGTTCACCGAGGGCATTAAAACTTCTTCTCGCGAGGCCGGGACATTTAAATAAGAAATGCTGAATACTTTCCTCCTGTTCTTCATCTCTACAACTTCTACAAAAGTCGTTAGTTGGTAATTGCATACGTTCAGCGGGTCTACCGAACAGGCAATGTCCGGTGACTACGGCAGTGATGTTTCTTAGGTCCTTCCGACTGTGCTGTAATAGCGCTGCGACTTTCCTGCCGTCAAGTAGGGGCCACAATTGCCTGGAGATGCTACAAGTTGTCAGCCCTATCCATCTGCTTTGCGCAAGTTGTTTAGCTATCCTTTCTAGCTCCTCTTTGACTGATCCCAGTGGTCTAGCTAGCAGCTAGACACAGTATTCTCTGCTAGTTCGACAGACATGCTTGCGCCCTCCCTGGCGAGCGCATCAGCAGTCTCGTTGCCATATATATTGCTGTGTCCAGGAACCCAACACAAGGTGATTCGATGTTGAGCACCAAGTGTGCAGAGATTGTTGCGACAGCGCCTCGTTAATAATAATAAATAATGTTTTAAAGGCCCTTTCACTACATAATATCAGAACTATACTTATCTACAGACACTCCTAAAATTTATGTTTCTTGGGCGGTAGTAATGAAAAAGGCGCGAGTGCCAATTTCACTAAACGATATCTTTATAATAATAATTTCACTCTCCATTATTAAAAACGACTTTATCTAAAGGACTTGCTTTTACGAGATTCCTTCATTCCAAGGTTTAAAAAATGGCGGTACTATCATTAACTTGTATTCATAATATATTTACAAGTAACGCAAAAAGTGTTTAAATTATCGAAAACGACGTAAATAAACAGCTTGTGAAACCATTTGGTATATACGACAATAATTATCCGAAGAAAATCTTTAATAACACCTCTGATGGTATTTTAATAGTACGAGGTATATATTTAAAATTTAATATTTCCCAATTTTAAAAAATCTCTTAACTCTTATGTATATTTTATCGCATTTTGTAAAAGAAAATGGTTCTGCAGTGAAACATTATTAAGTAGGGGAATTGTGCTTAAGATGACATACTTTTTGTTTTGAGGTAAGTAAATATTTCAAAATTTAAAGATGATAAAAAATTAATCTTAGGTCACACATTTAAAACGTTTATTTACGGAACACAAAAATAAACCTTGACGCTATAAAAAAATTATAGTAGATAATAAAGGAAAAAACACCAATCATGTTCATACGGGTAAGATGGCACACGTCAGTCTAAGTTGACATACCTAATTATCGCTGCACAATGCACATTTAAACATCTTAATAGGGAACTTTCCAATTTTTTTTTTCAATATGATTTAGTTAGGCCTAAAAAAAATATTCCCCAATTATTACTCTTTAAAAATCAGTAATAACTTTGTAAAAATTCTTTAAAGTTTCGCGCGTGTCAAAGGCATTTCAAACGATCTTTTAAGCGCGCCAAGCCCGATGACGTCACGAAGTATGACTTTTCCGTCATCCGTCATCCTGACCGGTGGCCGAGCTACCGAGTTTGCATTTGGATTGCCGTGTGTTATTGTTATTGTATTGTTGTTTTAAGGTGGAATTCTCAACGTCGTTCAATTTATTGCCAATCTATAACCTATTTCGTGGATGTCATCATGACAAATGGTACTTCATGACGTCACGACCCGTTTTTACCCGCTTGGGATAATTTGAATTTTGGGGCAGTTTTAAATCTTTCTAGCGGTCTTTTGGGACGAAATATGTTGTTTTTCTTTGCTGCCATATGTTTTATGACAATAATATATACGTATGATTTATAGAATTTTTTCACCATTTAAAATTGTTCTTCAAGTTCCCTATTCTTGATGCAACGCCAGCGCATAGAGTGTGGCACCATCGCTTACATAATTGGCAACATACCCATTCGTTGCAATAAAGATATGCAGCATCAGATTCATCCACATCATCAACGTCCTGACTAAAATCCTCTACTGGTTCGGTATCTGAGTCATCCTGAAAGATTGTACGCTTCACCTGCATACTGCATACTATGTCATCTTAAGCCGACGGTTGCTATGTCGTCTTACCCTACGAGGTGTAACATTTGGGTCTTCTGGGACTTAAAAACTTTAAGGTTACTTTCATGATTCTTCAATATTCATAACTCATATTAACCACAGTTCATATCAAAATAGTCAATTACCATAAAAAACTTACCTGATAGCTTTTTATTGGCACAAACATTTTTAACAAAATAATATTTTCGAGTAACAGAATCAAACAATGCACACCACATCCAAACAACGCAAGCGGACAGGCACTAAAGTTTTGAGTAATCACGCCATCTGTGAGCCGATGTATGAAAGTCGATTACGGGCTTGTGGCGCGAATATTTGAACGGATATAGTTACTATGTCATCTTACCTGAGTATGTCATCTTAAGCACAATTCCCCTAAGTATTAAATTAAGAAAAAAACGCCGATCGTAATGAAGATCAACAATCAGAGAAGCGTAACTTGCGTTCCAATTTTTAGTATTTTACGCCTTTGATAAAAGTAAACATATACAGGGTTGCCCAGAAGTGCGGAATAAAATTACTATAGCCTGTAACTTTTGGGAAAAACGCTCGGACACGTCAATTTAGTTGTATATATGCACACATTTTGACGTTATTCGTTTGTTTTTTTATAGACATTTGTCAAAGATATGACGACATCTATCTTTTTTTTTTAATGGAAACATACAGCTTGTGATACATCATTTGAATGCTAATATTTCGTACAGTATGCTCATAAACTTTGGCGGGATTCTGTCAACCTATTTCAAAATGGCGACTGTTAAAAGTTTTTAAAAAATCTCTAATAAGCGGAAATGATAAATCATTGATGTTTTTTTTTACCTTTTTAGGTAAGAAATCTTCGTTGTTTCACGTTCTGACATTTTGGGACATCAATAGTTATGGTTTATTTGTTATTTATTTTGCCAAAAAAATAAAAATGTAACGAAGCAAAACAAAACACGACAAAAAGGTGGTGTAACGTGGCAAATGCTGGAAATGTCCTCCAGCGTCTACTTGGCATGCTCCCAGACGATGGTAAAATCCGTCGACGGAATTCCGAATGGCTTCAGCCGGTATGATATACAGTGGCGCAACCAGGGGGGGGGGGCTGCCGGGTAGCAGCCCCCCCCCCCCGAGCTTAGAAACTTAGCCTATTCGTTTAATTGCAAACCAATTTTTCATGTCACGCAAACTATTTTCGCATATTTTTTGCAATCTCAATGTTTTATGGATTTGTAATTTTTTTGCTTATCAATGTAACATGAAATCTTACGTTCTTTGAGTAATTAAAGTATAAATTTTAATAAATAGCTCAAAATTGTACATAATGATTAAAAAAAAAAAATCGGATTCGAGTTTTTTCCGTTTCTTTGCATTTTTTGAGAATATTTACCATAGTAATGTATATATTTTTTTACACCATCAGAAAGTGGAGATTTCAACGAACAAAACGCCCACCGACTTTTTTAAAACAGCAGATATTTTGACGTGAGAATTTTCGATTAAAAATAAGGTTGCTTTTTCGATATTAAGTCAAAATAAGGTGAAAAAATAAATATTTTAAATCAAACTAATTACAGTGTGTTTGGGGCATAAAAAGGTAAGTTATCACCAAATTTAGTGAAAACATAACTTTTTTGTAAAAGATAAAAATAAAATAACAAAAACTTGGTTATTAGAATTTTTCACATAAATTTTGAGGCAATGTGAAAAAAGTGTTAATACAAAAGTTGTAGATCTTTTTATTACCTACAACTTTGCCATTTAACGTTTTTCCATAGTACTTGTAGTTTTCCCGGAAATCGAGATAAATCGTTTTCTAGCCTTAAAAACTCACCCACTTCCACTTCCCGACCTCGGATCGCCCGTAAATTATTTTTTCTTTCCTTTTTGTTATGTTCTCTTTCTTTTCCAATGGGTTTCATCCTACTATTATTTTTTTTGTTTCAAAAATTATCGACCCTGGTCTACCTATTTATGCGAACCACGATATTGATATTACCGTGGAAGAAATTCTGGACGAAATGGCAAAAACAAAACGAAGAATTTTACTTTAATATTAGTATTATTAGTGATTACTTACAACTTATTGTATAAGGTTTTTGTTTTGTTTTAGTATAAGTATGCTTAATATATGCGTTACTTATTTTAAATACATTTTTACTAATTAAAATAAAATCTCTAAAATTTTTTTTCATAAATATTTCGTTAGGGCTAGCGGCGTATTATTGCAGAAGTTTTAGGGGGCTGTCGCTCTTGTCACAAAATGTGACGTTTTTTTCTCTTCAATGCATAAATTAATTCTTCTAAAAAAATTTAATTAAAAAATAATAAATTAAAATGATTTCGTATTCATCACATGTAAGCAATGTTATTTTAGCGTTTTTTTCGAAAACGGTTATATTTATCGAAACAAAAGTAGTATACCTTCTTTATGTCAAAAGGTTACAAGAATAAAAATATTCAGTCAAAATGGGCATACAGTATAGGACAAAAAAGTTGGGACCATTCAAATTAAAGCATAGGCTCCTATGTGGTGCCCTCTATAAAATGCAAAAACACGGTGGGCAAATTTGTATTCATCATCCCCATATACGAGATTTCGTCAAAATATTACCTATGAGCGTGGCAAAAGGTATTGCAAAAAAAACTGCAAATATCCGTTAATAATCAATTTTCGAAAAAAATGTTATAAAAAGGGATAGCATTTATTTTTGGTCTAGAATTTTTCCCTCAATTTTTTGCTCATTATTTCCGGATACCCTGTATATATACGATCATCCATTACAATAACAATAAAATTGAGCGATATATAATTGACATGATATGGTAGGTATAAAATAGCAATCTTGGGGCGACTTAAATATATTTATATACACGCTTTGCAGATGTTTATCTGTTAATCGCAGGAACATTCATGACCATTAAATGCTATAGTGTGAATTATTACAAATTATTAAAGAAAAAATAATTTAGTCCAGATAAGGTTATTTATTTATTCGGGTTTCGTCTGGGACGGTCCTAGAACTGTCAAGAGTGCGCGCAGTCTAATTCCTCGCGTTCGGGTTATTTTAAACCGATTTAGAACTGATATTTTGACAGCAGTTTGTTGTTCGGGTTTAAATAAGAACTGTTCTGAGACTGTTCGAGAACTATCAGAAACTGTCCTTGCTCCAGAGTAAGAACTGGTTTGGGATTATTTTACGACGCATGTGTAAAACATATTTTCGATTTGCCGCAGTTTTAAAACGTCAAAAATTCGCAAGTGTAACCTAACAATTTATTTTTAATTATTGTTTGGTTGGCCGGATAGTTTTACCACTAAGGCCACCCAAACGAAGCAGAAGAAGAATTATTATTTGGTTTATAAATTGTATTTTTTTGGCCGGTATTTATTTTCTTTATACGTTAATACTATCTGAAACAAGATAAGAGCTAATAAAATAGCCTTAGTTTAAATTAGTTTAAGCAGAACCTACCTTCACTAGCCACTTCAAATTTATAAATATAAAGTTGAATCCAAGAAAGAACTGTAAAGAAATGACGGAAATGTGAATATAAAGTTAGGTTAGGTTAGGTTCACTCTTAAGCCTCGTTCTCAGAGCTACGTTGTGTCGCCAGCGACATCATCTTGACCAATCAGGACCGCCTTACGTCATTACCCCTAACCCCCACCTAAGTGTCGCAAGGTCGGTGTCGTTGTCGCTCAATTATTTCAACTTCAACGTCGTGTCGTTTATTTGGAGTAGCTATTTTGAATTTTGTTTGTGTTTTGAATATTGTTTTGTGAATTTATTTCCAGT
This sequence comes from Polydrusus pterygomalis, assembly GCA_963969555.1. Classification (NCBI taxonomy): domain Eukaryota; kingdom Metazoa; phylum Arthropoda; class Insecta; order Coleoptera; family Curculionidae; genus Polydrusus; species Polydrusus pterygomalis. The sequence goes on along the minus strand of OZ018381.1, from coordinate 39,087,042 downwards.
TTGGTTTTAAATAAAGGTTAATATTATTTATACCTCCTCTTATTTCCTCTTGTCTGGTTTCCTTAGTACTGGAGCGTTTGGCTTTTCGTCAAAAATAATATGCTACCTATTAATAAGTTACGCCTTTCCATAATAAATTATTCAAAATAAGTTTGCAATAATATATTACACACAAACAAATCAATTAGGGTTACGTTTTAATGTTATAAAACAAGTGACACACACTGTGACAGTCGGTGCTTCCTCCTCTTCCGCTTCACGGTCGCAGCGACAGTCCGCGACAGTCCGCGACAACCAAGTGATAAGAGTGGGGATGTGTCGCTAGCGACATCCGTAGCTCTGGGAACGAGCCTTTATAAAACGCGACAGCCAAAGTTCCACAGAAAATACAAAGTTCGTTCGGGTTTAAGCACTTCTCTGATAATTCGCGGATAAATTCGGAACCGTTCTAGAATTTATGCTATTGCGCAACAGTCCTGCGCAATCCAGGAACAGTTCTTGAATCGTCAACATTTCGAAACCCGAATAAAGCTAGTATTTAATGATACAATGTTTTTAAATTAATATCAAATACAATGTATTTAAGAATGAGTAGTATAATTTTATAAACGAAACTCATGTATGTATGTATGCTTGCAGTAGAAGATAAAGACTCAAGCACGCTTCTTCTGCAACCGGTTTTAATCCTGCAGACGTTTCACGTTCCTGCTTTTTAAAGGCCTTATCAAATTCTGAGATATCTCCAATAATTATTAGAATCTTTACAATAAAACTAAAAGCCATCTCGTTATATTGATGAAATAATAGTAATTTACGTTACAAGTCCGGAAAAACTGTTTTCGGACGTGTTGCGTACACTATTTTTTTGGCAACCGAATAGAATAACAAATCAATGAGACACATTTCTTTATTATATTTCTTTGTAGAACAAAATTTCGAACATTTTAATTCCTATTTGTATTAAATATTGAAATTCGAACAGAAGATAGGTACTAATAACAGAAACATTCTAATTCTTATTTATATTAATATTTATATTAAAATTCGAGCAATTGCCAATATTCAATATTGATGTGATTCTTCCCGGCCTAAGCCGGAGAAATGCTACTTTCTCGAAGGAAAAGCGTCCGGGAAGTGGGTACTTCCCGGACGGTTGCCGAAAAAATTTATTTTAAGACGATTATTTGCTCTTAGACAATGAGCCTAATGAATAAAAATGTAGCAATTGCTTTTTCTAATAAAATCGAAGTGATTTCTTGAAAGCCAATGAATAAAAACTAAAGTAATTGCTTTTGCGTCCAGCAATTGCTTAAAAGTGCAGGAATTGCTTCTAGTCAATGATTTTTCTTAAAAAATAGAAGCGATTGCTATCGTTTACTTAAAATGTGATGTATAAATTAAGGAATTGCTTTTTCTAGTGTAGCGATTGCTCTCAACTTTTTAAGGTAGGTCAACCCCTGCATCATTTGCTTGGTAGCAGTCAACTTTAGTTCTCCGCGGTATATACGTGCGTTGTTCTTAATTTGTGTCTTCAATTATGGCTGAATATATGATCGTCCGTAAAAGAAAATTCTCGTGCTCCGTGCTTTCAAAATTCTGTAGGTGAAGAACTCGGTGTTCACCAAACTACTGTCTGTCAGACATACACTTCTGTAATGAATACAGTTTTGGAGAAGGCCAATATTTTTATTAAATTTCCTACAAGTGCTGAATCTGTTGTGGAAGCTCAACGGTTGCGGACAGAGAGATCTATTTATGTTGTTCGATTTGTGAACGAATATTAATTGCTTGTCTTTAATTTCTTCATCACTACTATCGCTTTCATCATTTTCACTGAAATCTGCCATATCACAAATATAAGTTTCCTATTTTCCACAAAAACGTAACAGATTACTATTGTACTAAATAAATAGACCAACGTTGTTGTATTTACGTCAACTCTTTTGCAAATTAGGCACCAAACTGAACATGAATCTAATAATCTAAATAAGTGGATAAGCCACGTCTGAACTTGTGTTGAATAAGCATTTGCTACAGAGGTATAAGAAAAACAGCAATTGCTTCAAAATTTTATTCACATCCAGATCTAGCAGTTATTGCTTTTACTTATATCATTTGCTAGTCAAGCAATTGCTTTTACTAAAAAGTAATTGCTTCAAGTAATTGTTTAATTATTTTTATTCATTAGGCTCATTGTCTTGATTGTGGATCGGGTCGGGCCGTAAAATTCCGGCCTGTGCAGGACTTTACACCCTGTAGACGTAATCCCAGCCAGAAAACTTCTGCATTCCTGCTGCCTATCAAGTCATTCGATCTCACGCGGATTGCTTTTCACGAAACAACACGTGGTAAGCGCACGTCGACGTCGGCAGTACCATCGCGTAATCCGAGATTCTTCTTTAACGTATTTTTAATAAAGCAGTAGTAGGTACTCACAACTTACAAGGTGTCAGATTTTCTTAACGGATTTTTTATTTAATAAAAGGCCTACACATATTTACGTCTTTAAAACAAAAAAATTTACAACAACCTCTAAAAAATTCATTATTATGTCATACCATGCGAGCAAAAATTATTTGCATCTAAGAGGGCTTGGATTAAAAAACGTGGGGCTTACTTTAGATCACAATGATATGGGGATGATAAATCTAACCAAATCTAGGTTAAAATTTTGTCAAATTCATATTATGACATGATATGCCAAACTAATGAATAATAAAATAAGTAGACAAATACAAATTTAATTTTCTTGTTTACAAAATTGACAAAGTAAGAATATACAGAAAGAAAAATAATTACATAAATTGCTGAAATTGGCCACCGCCATGCTCCAAGCATAAATTCACACGTCTATGGTGTTTTAAAAATAAAAATAGTGTTCTTTAAATGAGGAATAACGAAGTAATCCATAACCGTTAAACAAGGTGATCTAGGTGGGAATTCAATGTCTGATCGAAAACGGATTAATCTGTCGTCGAAAAAATTACGTAAGTAGTTAATAGTGTCGGCGGCTTGATGGGCGGTTGCACCGTCCTGTTGAAAATATCCAAAACGTAGTTCATCGTCAAGTAATTGCTCCACAAATGGATTCAAAATATTTTCTCTATACCGCTGTGCTGTAACTGTGTCATGGAAAAAAATAGGACCAACAATTCTTCTTCTTGAGGGTGCAATGTGGACTCTACAAAAAAATGGGGATTTTCACTGTGGACTAGTGTAATCTGATTCACATAAACGGAGAGGTGGAACAAGGCTTCATCCGAAAAAAATATCAGGTCTAATAAATCATTTTTTTCCAATAAATTTTGGGTAAACCATTGAGAAGAAGGGTTTTTTTCTTCTTCCCCAGTTTATTTGGTTGGTTTAGACTCCCTTTATTAGTCCCCCATACACCAGCGGATAACTTAACGAATTTGATATGGCACGAGCCAAATACGCCGATAAAACTTTACGTGTATGTGGCGAGCCGAGCTTCCTCGGGCCGTGTAATATCTGCCACGGATGAAATCAGCCGATTTTAACCCGTCAATAGATTAGCTAGGTTAATTTATCATCATCATAAAAAGTCATCCAACTTGGTTTGAGGTTAAATTAAAATAATAATAATAACAAATAATGTCTGCCGATTCATGTTACTTATCAAAAGAGTGTATAACGGAATTTATTAACATTTACCAAAGTTATCCATGTTTGTGGAAAGTAAAATGCAAAGCTTACATGAACAAACATTTGAAAAATAAGCCATATAACCATACTTAACAAATGTCTGAAAGTCAAAGTCATTTTTTAAAGTCGACGAGCCAAATTCGGCTGCCAAAAAATTACGAGAGTTTTGGTATGTTCCGGGCCTAGTTCGCAGACCAAACCGAACGGATCAAATCGGTCCAACTTATCTGTTGGTGTATGGGGGGCTATTGACTTTTTCACATACTCAGTATGTTTTAACTTTTCTCAATTTTCTTCATATTATGTCATTTCTACACATCAATTTTTTATTGCCATAAAAGCTCCATTAAGGTTCTACACCATTTTCTCTTCTGCTAAAACCATCAGCACTATATACATTTTCTGTCTCCTGATGATGAACGTTTCTACGTTCGAAACATGTAGAGACCCCTAAAGAATTTTTATTCTATTAAATTATGTGGAGGAATACTTTTAGTTTCTTCTTTGTTTCCCAAACAAAAATTCATTTAATTTTTAAATAAAAAACCTCCTATCCATCTTTAATACTTTTTCGTCAATAAATGCTAAAAATGTTGTTTGTTCACTATTTGGCAATATCTTAAACGCAAGTAAAACTCGTTTTGAACCAGGGTTGGGCAAAATTTGATTTTTATTAAAAAAATCAAAAATCATTGATTTTTTGATTTTTTTGATTTTTATTGATTTTTTTATTGATTTTATTAAAAATTTTACATTTTTCTGTCTTTCTAAATTAATACAAATTATTTTAATGTCTGTCAAACAATATAGTAGATCTAAATTCTATATACCCAAAATATTATCAGAACGCGCTTCTAAAGTTTATATTATGTATTATATAGGTACACCTACTAATTTTTTATTTCTTAAAAGCGCGAATTCTATAAATACTTATACTGTTGATTTTTGAAAATATTTTTTTAATATGTTATATTGTTCATTGTTCTGAATTAAAAATAAAAAGGATCGTTAAATCATAATTTAAAAAAAAATAAGTGATAAGTAACTACCTAAGTGATTTAAATCATGATTTTTTTTTTTAAAACCAAGTGATTTAAATCATGATTTAAATCGTAATTTAAATCACTTGATTTAAATCAGCCCAACCCTGTTTTGAAAACTTCTAATTAATTCGGGAGAAATTAACCTACACTCATGTCCTATTTGTGCTTTCAACTCCTCAACATTTGAGAAGGAAAACAAATTTCAATTTTGCGTAGCTATACCGTGCGAGAAAAAATTATTTGCATCAAAGAGGGCCTTGCATCTAAGGACGTAATGCTTAGCCGTAGAGCTTAACACCTGTTGGGTGTCAGTAACTACCTGAATTAACAATCAATCAGTTATTCCGTCATCTTTGACAGTCGTTACAAGTAATTGGATTCATCGCTAATTTTTCCAATTTCTTGAACAATTCACACAATGGGCTTAACGGAACAGCACAAAACGGAACATGCAGGACTATTCTTAAGAAGCAGCTAAATTTATTTCCTTATAAAGTGCGAGTATTCCAAAAAATACAAGCCGCAGATTTTGAAAAACGCAGGAATTACTGCAGGAATTTATGCTTGGAGCATAGCGGTGGCCAATTTCAGCAATTTATGTAATTATTTTCCTTTCTGTATATTCTTACTTTGTTAATTTTGTAAACAACAAAAATAAATTTGTATTTGTCTACTTATTTTATTACTCATTAGCTTTGCATATCATGTCATATTATGAATTTGACAAAATTTTAACCTAGATTTGGTTAGACATATCGTCCCATATCATTGTGATCTAAACCAAGCCCTACGTTTTTTAATCCAAGCCCTCTTTGATGCAAATAATTTTTGCTTGCAGCCTTGCACGGTATATTCTGTGGTACAGTGTTCCTTCTTTAACAATTTGTTTTGGTCCATTAAACAATTTATTTCAGGAGCCCATAAAAATGAATAATTTATGGCTTAGTTGGTCCCTTAAAAAATTTTAAATGTCACCGGAATCGAGAACCGTAATTAATTTTTAATTGAAAGGAGTTTTTTAATTTCCTCGAAAACTTTATAAAAATCCATTGATTTAAATTGTCTTAAGAAATAACGTGAATTTTTTTCAACAATCTATAAAATATAAAATCTGATAAATACAAGGTTCTTGTATGTGGCGCACGACTAAATATGGACACTTACCTGTTTACGTGACAATTAAACCTTTTGATAAGGCTTTATGTAACCCGTTATCACGTGATGTCATCTTTGATGGTTTTGTAGATATGCATAAGTGGGGCGTGGTATATTACGGTCCTTCATGCGTGCGGTAGTGAAAATTTAAAATTATGCCGACATGTTTTTATATTGTCAGGTGATAATAAGGAAATTGTTCTTAAGGAGGTAATACTATATTACCCCTGCCCCCCTCATCTACATATATGAATACCAGTCCCGACCTTAATTTTTGTACGGTTTGATGTATCCCATTTCTGCCAGACCTGCCATGGCCCCCAAGATCCCCCGATTTAAATTGTCTAGATTTTTTTTGGGGCAATTTAAAATCGTTGGTGATAAGATGTCTGTAACAGGAACAAAATTGGTAGAGTAAATGGTGAGTGGCAATACAATCCAGGATTGTGCATGGACGATTTTCACGAACATTTTCCTAGCGTTGCTTTTATTGCTGGGGATTTTTATCATTGCCTGAAAAGAACCGTCGCTGTGTTTAGGGAAACAGGTTCTATACAACACAAAAAAGGAGCAGGAAGACCATTTGTAAGAACAGAAGAACTTGTCGCAAACGTTCGTGAAATAATGCAAAATACGCCAACAAATTGTATAAGACGCCTGTCTAAAGAAGTGGGAAGATCTTATGGAACATGCAGGACTATTCTTAAGACGCAGCTAAATTTATTTCCTTATAAAGTGCAAGTATTCCAAGAAATACAAGCCGCAGATTTTGATAGACGCAGGAATTACTCGAAAATATGAAGATACTTGTGAATTTATACTTGGAGCATGGCGGTGGCCAATTTCAGCAATTTAAGTAATTATTTTTCTTTTCCTTTCTGTATATTCTTACTTTGTTAATTTTGTAAACAACAAAAATAAATTTAATTTGAAGGAATAGTCCATACTTAAAGTGGAGTTGAAAGTATGAAAAGGAAAGAAAAACACAAAGTCTTCCTCCACAAAATTTAATAGAATAAAATTCTATTTAGAAAGGTCTCTACATGTTTCGAACGTAGAAACGTTCATCATCAGGAGACAGAAATCTATTTTATGCTGATGTTGTTAGCAAAAGAGAAAATTAGAACCTTAATGGAGCTTTTATGGACGTAAAATTTTTTATAGAAAAACATTTTAAATGTAGAAGAAACATGGCTTGAAAAATTGACAATGGTTGAACACTAAGCATTCAAAAACGTTGTTAGAGTAGGCTTAAACCAACCAAACTAAATGGAGAAGAAGAGAAAAGAAAATGTATTACTTATGCTGGATATAAATTTTAAGAATTAAAACTAAATAGATCCCGACACCTTTTAAGAAAGTTTCTTTTTTCCCGGTTTTTTTTTTTTTTTTTTTTTTTCTTTTCTCTTCTTCTCCATTTAGTATGGTTGGTTTAAGCCTACTCTAACAACGTTTTTGAATGCTCAGTGTTCAACCATTGTCAATTTTTCAAGCCATGTTTCTTCTACATTTAAAATGTTTTTCTATACAAAATTTTACGTCCGCATAAAAGCTCCATTAAGGTTCTAATTTTCTCTTTTGCTAACAACATCAGCATAAAATAGATTTCTGTCTCCTGATGATGAACGTTTCTACGTTCGAAACATGTAGAGACCTTTCTAACTAGAATTTTATTCTATTAAATTTTGTGGAGGAAGACTTTGTGTTTTTCTTTCCTTTTCAAAAATAAATTTGTATTTACCTAATTATTTTATTACTCATTAGTTTGGCATCTTATGTCATAACATGAATTTGACAAAATTTAAACCAAGCCCTACGTTTTTTTATCCAATCCCTTCTTTGATGCAAATAATTTTTGCTCGCACGGACAAAATTATGGTATGCAAAAATATTTACATTTTTGTTGTAGATTTTGACAAAATTTGAACTCTCTAAATAGGGTTTCTTAGTTTCTTCCTTTTTTTAAGTGAATAAAATAGTATGTTGATCTGAATTTCGTTGCGATAGCTAGAGAGCGCTATTTAGCAGAATCAGCAATTTCTTCATTTTTCTAAAAATCTTTTAATTTACCGATATATCATTTTTACCTTCAACAAAAAGAAAAATAAATAAGAATAATATCTGTGAAAACAGCAAGTCCATATATTTTTTAAACCTTAGATATTGAACATATAATATAAAAATTAGCTCCATAGAAAAAATCTGACGATATTTTTTGTAGGAAAGTAAGTAGGAAGTAAAATATCGCGGATTTTATAAGTCAAAACTTTAACCCTTCTTGTCTCAAAACTAGTTTTATTCAATATACGGTGTTCTCCGTTGGAAGTATAGTAATAAGAATCGCCTTCGCCTTACCGTCAGGAATTCAGCCCGACAGAAAATGTTGTGTCTGAATGTGGTAATATTTCGTCGCCTCAGAGCAACAGTAGGACATGTAAAAAAAATTGGTTATGAGAAAAATGCAAATAAAAATTTGGCGGGAATTCAATGTTTTATACCTTTTTTCTTTTTTTATGAATTTAAATGAAATTTTGGTTAGTTACATAGGATTTTGAGCTTCGTATAAAAGTACCAACCGACAAAAAAAATAGTAAATAGGTATTAGAAAAAAATTACTTGACCTACTGTTGCACTAAAAAATAATTAATTTTTCAAAGATATCTTTATAATTTTGTTAGATATCCTAGTGTAACACCAAACACGTTTGCAGTTTTGTTGTAATTATTTACCGTGTCAATACAAAAATGAAACGAATTTAAATATTAAAAGTTTTTAATAGAAAAGAATGCAAATAATATTATGGAAAAAAAGATAAACTAATCAGAAACTGGGAACAATAATAGTAAAAATAATCATAATTAATCAGAATCATCATTATGGGTACTAGCGAATGCTGACAGTGATTTAAAAAAAATATGGTGCTTTTTTGGGATTAAGTTATCGTTGCACAAACTAAGTAAGTCCTTTTTTTTTAATAAAAATTGGTGGTACTGTGTCATAAGCAGGGATTAAAACCATTAGGTTGGTTGCTCGCTGAGTTCTAGTTTTTTTTCTAATGTCAATAGTATTCAATTCTTCGTTTGTAAGAAGTTTTGAAAAAAAAAAAATTACTGGGTTCATTTTTATTTACTTTTATTATTTTAATATTATTAAATAGAACTTTTTCGCCTTTTCCAAATTCATTTATTTTTTTCAAAACAGTATCAATAGAACAGTAAGAAATATTTAAGGTATTTTTAAAGAAGAACTTACACACCCTAACTCTTTAATTATTGACATTAAAAAAGTATGTGCATGTAAATGTTTTCTTTTTGTAAATATTGCTTTTCAAGTTTGTTTGACATTTTTCAATATGCCGAGATAAAAACTCCCTTTGAAGAGACTTATTAGCTAGCTGGTAATAGGCACTAAATAATTCTTGCCTACTAATTTCGCTAACCTTCTTAGAGCATTTAAATAAAAATACAGATTTAGGTTTGTGCGGCTTTCTAATTATGGAAATATATTCATTTCTGGAATTAATTTTTGGTTTTTTTAACGCCCTTTTCCATGTGCCCATATTTTTAAATCGTTGTCTACTTTTTTGGCGCTTATTGTTTTCTTATATATCCTCCACAAGTATTTCGTCAACATTTTTACGTTAAGACATGTTTTTTAACTCAACATTAATCTTAATGATAAGTAGGATATGTTCATATCTTAGTGTTGCATTATTATTTTTTGTTATCAAACGGAAAAACAAAAATGAAACAGTAAGATATCTGTATTAACCTAGTGTTGCATCAAATAAATATAATCAAGATGCATTGGGCTACACAAGGATAAGTAAGATTCTAAAAACAATAATTTATTTTGAACATATCTTACTGTTTCACTGAACAAAAGGGTTTATTCCGCATACTTTGACATGGATATCTAAATACTCAATTTTTTTTATATAACCTACTGTTGCTCTGAGGCGACGATTTGAAATGATAAAAAAACAAAACTTATCAAAATTTTCCAAAAATGTTTATTTCTGCTTTAAGTCCAGTGTTTAAAAAAATGTATTTTTTTTAGGTTATATTATATGATACAGGGTGAATGAGGTCACATCAAATAATGACCCCGAACGCGAGAATAAGAAATCCTTCACTGAAAATGAATTGAAAAATGATGAAATGTTTAGGACCAAAGAATTAATTCTTTTGCGGTTCTTTTCGTCATCAGGGCACAGCAAATTAGTTCGTTAATTAATGCGACAAATCGGCAATAGCTAACAAAAAAAGGCTTAAAGGGGCACGCAATACAACTAAATCCCGCGCGTCTGCAATAGTGTATTACTGTTTAATAGTTATTTACGTCACAAGACCGGAAAGTAGTGTTTTTCAGGTCGAGACAAGCATTTTCAGGGCGAGCCGTAGGCGAGTACTGGAAGCTTGAAGAGACCTGCAAAACACCAATTTTCGGTTGTGTGACGTACAATATTTTTTTTAAGACCGACACTTCGATATACATATTTCTTTATTTTATTTTATTTTATATTATTTTTTAATGCGTCGTATGACTTCTCGTAACGGGCTTTTGATTTTACTGACAATATATCGTAAGTCGCTTTCCTTGCTGCTTCCAAAATTTCTTCTGGAATCTTATTTTCCGTGTCGGATATATCAAAATCTGATTTCATATTTTTAAATTTGCGCACTCGCGAAACAAGTTTGACATAAACAACAAATTAAAAATCAACGAGCTGTCACTTGGCAATACATCGAAATGTTGTTATCATAGTAACGAAATCAAGGTAGATTGTATTATTAAAGAGCAATTGGAAAAATTAAAAACAGGGACCGGAAAAATCTTTTTCCGGTTCCTCACGTCCATTTTCAGGTCTTGATCGACAAAACGTTATTTTCTGGACGAAAAATTGTCCAGAAAAGGTATATGTTTTCTGATCGGTCTTAAAAAAAATATTTTATAGGTTTGTTAATCCTTTGTAGATACTTACATTTATCGACTTATCTTTTTAAAACACAATCTCCCTTGTTTGATTTAATGCATAATGTTAAATTTTTAATAATTTATTTTTAGACTTAGTCCTACTAAAATTTAGAGTGTCAAGCTGGACAAAGTAACAGTAAATTCAAACGATTTTCTTTTGTTTTTAAATCTGACGACATAAAATACTGCATGTTTCCTCAGGTAACCTTGTAGAGTATGTAGAGTGAAGAGCGTAGAGCATTGAAACATTATAAAACAATCGTTCACTAAAATTCGCTATCGCTTTTGGATAAGAAATTTTGTAATAATGGAATATATAGTTTGGCTTAACTTTACAAGATTTTAGAATAAGTAAAGTAACTTATAACAACCCACTAATTCTTTTCGGTCAAGACCACGATTAACTTGAAATAGAAAATGGTATTTGCAACAATTCAATGACCAATAGTATTTACTAGTCTCGAACTTTATTGCCAGCCCTCGCTATCGCTCGGGCGCAAAATCGTTCTCGGCTAGTGGATGTTACTTACATCCCTTGTAGTATAAAAAACTTTTTTTATAGCTGTCACAATTTTTTTGGATTTTAATTATCTACTAAATTTTTAAAAATTGATGACGACTATAGTTGTAGTTGTTGTCGATTTTCTCGTTTGTTTATTTGTAAATTGACTAGCATTTCCCAATATTATTAGAAATAACGTTTGTCTATTAATAATAGTTTTTATCATTAATACGTATGTAAATGGGGCAACAGCGATAGGTTAAAAAAATGCTAGTTGTTCGGTCGTTCGGTGTCGGTGAACATCAATATTTAATTACTGATAATAGCATGTTTGTGTTATACTTCCTATAGAGTAACAACGTACATAAATATACAGTTTAGAAAACATGACGTAGATTGGATTAAATGTTTTTATTGCATCTAATTTAACCATATTAGGTCTTACCAAAATACCAATACAAAAATAAGGTGACCAATTTGCGTCACTATGTTTAAAAATGATAATAATATGCTATTATTTACTATTTAAGAAATAATTTATTTTTTTATAATATGCCAAATGAATGGTATCTACATTTCATTCAATAGTAACATTTCTTTAGTTAACATTTAAAATAATTGATTGATTCCAAGAAATCTTAGTTGACGAGAACTACAACAACCGCGTTAATCCATTGTTTTCAGGGGAGGAAGTACAATGTGTAAATATACTTAAATCCCGTTAAGTATACAGGATGTCCATTTAGTGTGTAATTCTTCGATATCTCAAATACTATCCTATATAGAGAAAAACTTTAAATATAAAAAATAGAGGACTGTTGAATGTGTATATTATAAAAATATTTTTAAATGTGTAATTGATTCGATCGTTACTTGATGAAGATCCATATTAAATAAATACGTAAATGAAACAACATTAAGGTTTCAAATCTTCACAAAAATTACTTTATTTTTATATTAAAAATAAAAATAAAAACATGACATGTTTCGTAGCACTGCTACTTCGTCAGATGTCGAGATGGAAATGACGAAAATGACGTCATGGACACCCTTGACCGGTTTCTATAGCATCATAAGCATTGTTGTTTTAACAACAACGTCAAGCAAAAGCCAAATGGATATAGACGAATCAGCAAATATCGCTTGTCTGTCGCTGCTACCAGAAAAATCGAGGAAGAGGCAAGGGCGTCCATAGAGCGTTTTTCAGGGGGGGCAAAAACTTTAACAATACTTTTTTATCTACTAACTAACCACTGTACTATTCAATATTTATACTGAATTATGAAATAAAATAATAATGCGGGCGCCTAGGGGGGGGGGGGGGGCAAGTGCCCGTTTTGCACTCCCCTATGGACGCCCATGGGAAGATGTATGGAGCAACGTATCAATACTTCAAGAAATGGTGCCAAACAAAGACTGCTATTGCAGTTTCAGAAACCGTGCTTTTGGCGTACCTTTAAGAAAAATCTGCTGTATTAAAGTCTCCATCAAGCTTATGGTATGAATATTCCATGCTGAAGTCCACCCTTTTCATAGAGGAAAACATAGATATTTCCAAGTATCCTACACTTCTAAATCGTTACTTACGTCCTTTAAAACAGTGTCAAAATGCGTTGTTTACAATATAGGGAGGAGAAAAAATAAAATATCTTAGAAGTTCTTACCTAAAGAAACATATCAGTTGGGATAAGGCTTAATAAAACACAAAAATCAACGACAATGTTTTTTTTTTCAATTACATATTTGTACAACCACATAAAACCAAATAAGATTAAATTTTATTTATTATAAAATATGTTAATAACAACAGAGGATCAAGTTTATGGTTAAGGCGAAAATAAACACAAACAATCCTTGAATATCTATACATCTACGCAACACTTATATCACGGAACACAAAATTAGGTTTGCAGTTATGCATCTCGCACTTGCACTAAAAGTGCACCACACCATCAGATATCAATCACCCACCAATAACGGCAATTAAATGGTATGTTTTGAATTACTCCGTTCAACTTAAACCATGCGGAGCAACGACATATCATTGTTTTAAGTTAGTTCAACCCTCTCTGTTCCGTTATAGTAAGGGATAGACTGAATAGCGCTCGCTGAAAGTTACCTACCTAATCGATTTCTCCATACTTTCATATACTAAAAAGTATAATTTAATTATAAAAAGAGGGTTTATTTTTAGTTTATTCTTTATGATAATTAGATAATCTTGTAGGAATTGAAAAATCATCTATTAAAAATATTTTATTCGATACATATTGTAATGGTTAAACGGTATTTTGTTACCGGAAAAAATATCAAATAGTTGCAAAAATATGTTGTCAAAAAAATACCTCGAATAAACGAAATATTTTAGGGATTAAAGGATTTCTTCTTGTGATAATCCATATAATATATTAAAAAAAAACTTGTATTGAAGGATTTTCCTCAGTGTAGGTATACAATGTACTATTTATTAGAACAATGCAGGAATTTATTGAAATATTGAAATGTTTTTATATCAAACTAACAGGATGTAATACATTAGGGGATCAAATTTATTCGCTAAAACAAAAAAAAACTAAAAGGTCCTATAATAATCATTCATTGATATTTATTTAACTTAAGTAGTATAGATACTGATTACCCTTCAAAATTCTGATCTTTAGGAGGATTATTTTCAAATTAAGATTATCAAAAATATTTAACCAAAAAAATTAGATTTTGAAGTATTAAGGTATTAGTGGCGTTTGGGAAAAAAAATAGTTGTTGAAAATAATGAATGAATATTCCAAGGATATGATGGCTACTTGTGATAAAGAGATTAAAACTATCGATGAAGTGATGAACAAATCGTTTTTTATTATTACAATGGATAGAACTACTAAGCGTTTACTTAATTTTTATTGATCCTTTTGTCCAGTGGCCTAATAATAATAAATAATACACTTCTCGTCAAAATTAGCGGATACTCTAAAATCTAGCAAAAGTTTGTTCTTAACTATCCTATGAACCGCTCATCCGATTTTGACCAACTAATTTTTACATTATAACCTTAACGTTAATCTGTAAAACGATTCAACTGATATACAAGGTGTTATTAGTAGAGGCGATTTTGTGCCGTAAATTTGAAACATTCTGTAGAGGAAACTGGTAAAGTTAGAAATTCTCGGTGTGTGTCGTTAGTAAGATGACATCAATATCTCCAGACCTTTTTGCCAGTTTTTTGATAAGTGTCTTTTGGCAGTAGATACACTATTAAACAAAAAATGTGTCAGTTTTATCATATTTTATATTATTTGTTGCGCAGGTCACATCGTTGTTTGGAGTCTTCTAGCTGTTCTTTCTGAATTTAAATTTTATTGATCGTACCAATGCCTGTTTCAATTCATTTATTTTTAGTTTGTATTTAAGTTTTTTAAACTTTGCATGTCAGATAAAGCAATAGAAGATTCTTATTTTGCACAACCCATCATTAGTATTGGACGTTGCAATCTATGGACGAATTTTACCTACTTAGTAAACCATGTTGCATAATAGATAATCATATGCAATGTTAAACGACAAGAACAATATCACACTAGAAGCTATTTTAATTTTTGAGAACTACAGTACTGATTTTTAGTGATAAATATATGCTTTATTAACCGTAGCAAGCAAATATTATTTCATTACAACTGCCATGCGGAACTAATACAGTATAATAAAACTAGATTACACCCCCGATGGAACTTGATAATTACTGTAAGTATTCAGAGTAATAATGGCTATAAACCATTCTATGGTAGCAATACCTCCTATTTCCTATTGGCTAAATTACCGTGATATCACTACGCAACGGTCTAGCAATTTTCGTTGTCTAAACAGTAGGAAAGCGCGATGCTGTCACATATATTATTAAACAGTTGTATAAAGAGTAGGTATGTGAATTCTTATGAGGAATAGAAGGTTTTTTCTCAGTGTAAATCGTGGCGACATCAATAACTTTAAAAAAATGTCATAGACATGAAGCTATGTTCAGAAGTGTTTATTTAACTCAATATACAAATACAAGGAGAGTTTTGGCTTAAAATTTTTGTAGAACAACAGTTAACATGGGATGAAAATATTATCATACAAATCCCGTGTCTCGAGTTAATTAAAAATGCACTTTATAGTTTATATATTATCTATTAGCTTACGCTTAATAATAACAGTGATAGTAATTTTATTTTAATCCTTATTTTTTGCTAAAAAAATATTTTCACATTCCTGTATAATTTTGAACTGTAGGATGTTTATCTTCTAGATTAACTGCATTGTCTTTAATCCAATCGAAATTTTGACAAAATAATGCCAGCTAATAAATAAAAAAGAAAGTATTAAATTCCCTATATTATTAAAAATCGTTAAAATATGACATTAAATTTATTACAGCGCCGTGCGCAGTAGTAGATGATTGTAAAGTGTATAAATTTTCTTCTAATATTACCACAAGAGAAAAAAAATTTGTTTGCAAAATTTTCGACTGGTATGAAAGTTTCTTGGCAATTTCGCGAAAGGTATTTTTGACAAAATTGTCTGAGCGCGATTGCCAAAAAGCAACAAACTATTTCTTTGGCAGTCTCGGGTCGTTGCCTTTTATTAACAATCCTCTATCTACAGTTTAACCAGTAAAGTCCGCATCATATGGGATTTTTTTTAATAATAGCTTTATTCGAAATTTGACTTTGGCATCAAGTTCTGCTTCGATCGAGATGAAAATTAAAGCTGTCTTTTGTCGGTAAGACGTCTAACAGAAGCTAGTCGCAGCTGATAGATTATGCATTTTCTGTGTTGTCATGTCTTACGGCGTCTGGTCGCATTGGTTTGCCACCGAGCGAGGTGTCAAGCAAAGTCTCTTTTTTAAAAAAGGAAAGAAGATTGAGAGAAACTGTCATAACTTTAAAATTTACCGCCGAAAAACACGAGTCGAATCGTTGAAAAATAAGGTTATGTATGTTTTTAAAACCAAAACCAACCGAAAAATTTTGTCGAGAGTGAAAATAAGTGACAACATTTTCCTGTTGCCAGAGAGCCATCACAACAAACATTTCTTCTTCATCCATTTCGTCAACAAACGTCGAATTTCCATTCAAAATTTGTTTGGTTATGTTCCTTCGAAGGTCATTTGTTAGACATGGCATTTTCGCGGTCTAAACTTTTAATGACGTCATTCTAATAGATGCCTGTTAGCCACACTGCTAGACCTGGTTAGACAGTCTTACCGAGAAAAGGTAGGAGTATCAACATGCTTGCCAACCTATAACCTATTTCGCGTAGATTTATTTATGTTTTCTAGCTTTTATACAAAATTTAAAGAAAATCATTATCGACTTGATACTCTATAGGTAATAATTGACACATTTAATAAATATCAAGGAATTTCATAACTTATTTTAGGAGAACTGTATAGCGAAAAATATCGGTTAAGATTTTTTTTAACATTATTATGTCATTGTCACTCATTGTTCTTTTACTATACAATCCTCCCAAAATTAGCAATAAAATAAATTGATATTTTTGTTATATATCAGATACTACCTAAATAATGTACCGAAGATATTGATTTTCTTTAAATGTTAGTTATTAAAATAATAAACTCAAAAAATCAACGCGAAATAGGTTATAGGTTGGCAATAGATTGAATGACGTTGAGAATTCAACGTTAAGTAAAAAAATAGTAGTCACATGATTCGCATTATCTGTCAAATTTTAATTTTTTTCAAAAAATAATTCAAAAGTGGAGTTATTTCTGAAAATATCGAAAATATTTTTTGCTTAATTTTCATCTTGATCGAAGCAGAACTTGATGCCAAAGTCAAATTTCGAATTAAGCTATTAATAAAAAAAATCCCATATGATGCGGACTTTACTGGGTCACACTGTATATGATCTCAAACTTAGTTGGAGTGCTTCCGCGACTTTTTCTTTAATATACTTGGGGTGTCAATAACCAACGTTTAACAGACACACGATTTTGGTATTTTTTTTAATAAACATAATGTACTACATCCTATTAGTGTTTTTTTAAAAGAAAATTTGCGCAATTTACAGTCGTTTTCTAAAAATAATTAGTTAAATATTGGCAACATTTATATTTTTATTACTTTGATGGATTCTGACAATGTCGCCAGGGGGTTAAAATTGCCCAAGAGTCTTTATACCACAAAGGTACTTAAGCAATACATTTTTAAATGAAACTTATTTTTTATTAAAACTCTAATAATTATTGGTAATAATATGGTTTTCTGCCATTGTTGCGTATTTTTCAAACCTACTTTACTGATCGGAAATATTATAATATTTAAAAACTGTTAAAAAAGTACGAATTCGCCCCGATACACTTTTTAGAGCCGATCAGCGGTAATATTGCAATAACATTTAAAAAGAAAATCTGTTAAGGTGGAATTATCAACGTCATTCAATCTATTGCCAACCTATAACCTATTTCGCGTTGATTTTTTGAGTTTGTTATTTTAATAACTAACATTTAAAGAAAATCAATATCGTCGGTACATTATTTAGGTTATGTAGTATCCGATATAAGTATTACAAAAATATCAATTTATTTCATTGCTAATTTTAGGAGAATTGTATATTGAAACAATAATGACATAATAATGTTAAAAAAATCTTACCCGATATTTTTCGCTTTACAATTCTCCTAATTTAGTTTATAAAATATCTTAATATTTATTTAATAGGTATGTCAATAATTATTACCCATAGAATATCGTCGATATTGATTTTATTTCAATTTTGTGTAACTAGTAAAAATGAAATAAATATATTACGCGAAATAGGTTATAGGTTGGCAAGCATGTTGATACTCCCACCTTAACGAGGTACAAACCGGCCCCGATAGACCTTTTAGAGTCGATTAGACGAATTTTAAAATTTACCGTGTAATTTATAAACAGGCTGATAATAAATAGTTTGTCTTTGATAACTTCATAACCCGCCCAGTTAAAATAAATGGAATTGCCTAAATGACATTTTTTTAAAAATTTATTTAATAGTAACAATAATGACCATAAAGCAAACATTAATCGGTCCTCTGCCGAGCACTCGCAGGAAGTGAAGATAGTGCTTAGATAACCCTGCTGATTAAAATACCGTGTATGCAACGGCATGCGTGATTCACGGGACTGGTTCACGTCGTCGATTCACATCTGCCTCTTTTCCCACGCTCTCAGAGAACACGTGTGCAGACTGACGGACGTTCCGCTCAAGACCTTCTCGTGCGAGGCTTCTTTTGCCGCTCTTTTCGGCTTTTGGGCCGAGAGGCTTGAGACGCAACGAGAAACACAATGAGCAAATAAAAGGATGGTAAATTAAGGTCTTTGTGGTACTTTGTATTATTGGCTCGGTTACTAAATTTGTATTAGATTAAATTTATTTTATTTGTCTAGTTGTATACGAAGTTAAACTACTATTATATCGTTCATTAAACACTCTGCATGTTCTGCTTATGATTCGTAGACACTCTCCATGAATATAAAATAAATTTAAAATATCGTTATAAGAATAATTATTATTTGCCATTCTTAGCTTATAAAGAATGAAAGTAATTTTCAATACCTAAGTAAACTAGAATATGACAACAGGCCTAAGGTGAGTGTCAACTTTAAGACAATTTCAGTCAAAGCGTACTTTACTAATTGGTAACAAAGCTCAAAATCAAACAAAAATCGGAGTCAAAGCCTTCTTTACAAAAATAATGTCTTATGAACTTAACACAAACACATATTTTAAGATATTTTTTTTTAATTGCTCATAATTCCAAAACGACTAAAAGTATTGACATATTAGATGTTTAGATAGGAAATTTGATTCTCTATACGTTACCAAGATAAAAAACAGGTTGTTCCATTTGCAAAAATTGACTTATGCACATTTATCTAAATGGCCACATTGGCACACTTTTAAAAAACCCCTGTATGCAAAACATGAAACTTAAGTAATGTAGTCTAAAGATATATGTTTTAGTTAAAAGCCAAAATTTTAAATGTTTATTTTGATTTACTAAACTTTCTTCTCGGTACGGTTTTTACATAAAAAATGCATTTTATAATTCTCTAGTGTTAGGTAATAGGGACTTAAGTCAGAAATTACCATTTTCCAAAAAAAGCAATCAAACATTTTAGAAAGCTTTGCAAATCTGAATATTACTATAGAAAAGCAAGATTTTGGTAAACGTAGAAAAATGAAATGGGTTCGTAGTTTCAGTCCATGTTTTTACAAAGAAGTGCATATTCACCAGGATTTGATTGACTTAAGTCCATAGGACCAACTAATTAGTATTTACCTGTATTTATATGGTTGTGTATGAAGGACTTATATGAAATAATAATAACAATAATTCAATGTCGTTTATTACATTAAAAACAGAAAACTCAATAAAAGAACTTCTTAACAAATACAATAAAATGAACCCATAGCAAACAAAAACTAAAACAATATAATGTATTTATTGCGTATTATTTAGGTTTCTTCCTCTTCCTCTATTAGATCTGGGTCATTATCGATCACATTAGGAGATATAGGCAAATTTTTGTAAAACTCATGGAACACTGGTGGAACTAGGCATAGTAAGCTACTATTATCGTCACTGCTATCACTTTCAGAGTCTTCAGGAATGTAGTCTTTGTCCTCACAGCTATCATCTGAGTTCCAACTAAATGCCTCGCTAAATGCCAATTCTGGAGGTAGTGAAGGAACTGGCGATGATGTTGCCGAATTTATGTCTTCGTCCATTTTCATAAGCGGAATGGAGCTTGAAAATAATGGTTCTTCCAGAACTGTAATTACAAAAACTGTTTATTTTTTGACTACCTCTCGGATTTACTTTGATGGTATTCGAAAATACCCGCATAAACCCACTCACTACACCGAAGGATAAGCCAAAAAGATTATTAAACTTGACAATGTTATTTTTCTTTAAAAATCCTTGTAAATTTTTTATTTTGTAGATAATCAAGTCAACTAACTCAAAATTTTAAAAAATCCCACATGGGTACCTACATTCATACAAACAGACATACAAAGAAAAATATGAATAATAAAGAACAGTGAACAAAGTACTTACCTTCACTATTTCCTGCAGTTAATTTTGGCCCGATTTCATCCACATCCAAAATATTCTGAAAATCCGATTTTAGTAAAGGAAATGGCATTATTCTAGTGGTACTTGTACACTGAGTTCCTTTTTCTACATGATTTTCGTTAATTTGTTCCCGCGAACCTGGTATGGCTGCAAAATTTACAGACATTTTTGCAAAAATTTAGGTTATGTTTATTTAGATCTTTTGTTTATGTTCAATAAGCTGCAATACTCGACCATAGTAGTAATAAATAGAATATTTACCTCTGCTGCAAGTTTCCGTTGCTAATTTCACTATATATTTACACCTTTCACTCATTTTGATCTGATAATATACTTCAACAACATGCACTAATTCGAACAATTTTACGAATGATGCAATATTTTATTCAAGTAAGTTTGGTATGAAAGGCTTAAGTTGACTAAAGCCCTAAGAATGTAATTTTATGTTGAAAATATTATGGTCCAAAGGACTTAAGTAAACTTAAGACCTACTTGCCAAACGCCAAATAAGTTTGTCTGACTTACAACCTTAGTACCATTTTATTGCGCCTTATTGTATAGCGATAGACATAAGCCCTTACTACCATTCGAAAGAGCGCAAAAAACCAACATAAGTCCCTTATTCTATTTGATTTAGACAAAAGTTGACTTAATCCCTTTGTACCTAACACTAGAGAATTCATATCTCAAAAACGGTTAGAGATAGGTATAGATCATTGTTAATAAAAGTTACTTAGGTTTCAATAATGTATCCAAATATGCTAAAATAAACCATTGGGTGATTGCCAAAATTGAACCGGTCCAATTTAGGCAATTTTTCCAAATTGTGCAAAAATAATTTTTCTCTTTAAATAAGTTAATGTCATGAACTAACACCATTTCAATATTGCTAAAATATTTTTTCTTTGAGTTAAAAAATGAAACTATGACTGGTCCAATATAGGAAATTGATAGGTACTTTTTTTGCATTAGGATGTCTTCTACCGAAATTTTGATTTTAAATTTGATGTTTTTTTGAAATATAAGTATAAAACTTCATATCATTCTTCTTATACCTACCAACAATTTTATTTTTTATTTATTTATTTAACACCTAAGCTTATTTAAATCATGTGGTCCAATTTTGGAACCCCCAGGTGCAATTTCAATTTAGGCAACCGGTTTCCTATATTGAACCACTTGCAGAGGTTTTTTTATAGCCTGGTATATCATTGATACTTTGAAATAAAATTCTGCAAAAAATCCTGCAGTTGAACAACATACTAAAGTATACTATGGTATAGCTTCAAGATCGATTTTGCGTTATTATCAGGATCTATGATAAGAAATCTGGAAATTGGTCCAATATGGGCGACCTTCCTCTACCTCCTTTAGGGGGCTGTAGCTTCGTAGTAAGTGGACATTATTAACCATACCTTTTAGGACACCCTGTATATTTTTGTAAGATAAGCTGAAAAAAAGAGTAGGTAGTCATTATTTCATTAACATGAGCGTTACTGTTTTTTTAGGAATCATCATAATTCACAATAGGCATCAATTAAATATCTTACTTTCTCGATAAAAAGTAAAATTTATGAATTGAACTTGTTTGCCTAAAAATTCCAATACATTGTAAATACTTTTTGTAATCCTAGAAGCTCAAACGATGACAGAACGTAATTCTTTAAATTATAACAAAAATTTTGCACTCTACTTAGATATTATGTACGCATGTAGCTAGATAAAAAGTACCTAAATATTTTTAATGAATATTAAAGATTCATTTTGAATTAAAAAAAATGATTTTATAAATTATCATTATCCCAGGAACCATACCTCGCCAGAAGGACATACATTTTATGTCTATTTTATGTCGAGGAAAGTATTTTGGACGTAGTATGTATGTTTAAGATTTAAAAGGGTTGGTTGGTATGTTTAACATTGACGTTTATTCAACATACATTTTACGTTCATTTTATGTTCATTGTAAACTCCATACACTCCACCCATACATAACTCAATTACAACGAAATTGGGTAAAACGGGTTTCTCACCTTGCTGCTTATACCTGGATAGAACACCAGCTAATATTATTAACAAACCACAAATAAAATACTCATATTTAATTGCTGCGCCATTGGATTCTAACACTAATCGTAATCTTCTTGGCATATACTAATTAATACTTCTGGTGTAATCCGGAGTTAGCCCTTCCCAAATTTCTTCTATTTTATCGAATAACTATTTTATTCTGTGGTTTCAAATTTATTTTGTATATTTTTTTTACCATCAATCCCCAAACATTTTCAATTGGATTTAAATCAGGACTTCTTAAGCACCAAGGCAAACATTTTACGTTGTTTTGTCTAAACCAGTTTCCTATATTTCTTGCAGTATGCACAGGGCAGTTATCCTGCTGAAATATAAAGTTATTTCCTTCAAAAACTATCGCGGCAGAAGGAAGAAAATGTTTTTCTAAAATATCTGAAAATATATATTACTGTTTAGTGTTCCAGCATACACCTGCACCATAAACACTTATACATGCCCACACATTAACGGAGAAACGTCCACTGGTTTGCTTTTTTGAGTATACTTCTCATCATATCGGGAATTTGGTGGCCTATATACTCAAATCCTTCCAATATAGGTAGACTGAAAAGTTTTCTCATCGGAAAATATAATATTTTGCCAAAAAAAAAATCATTTTCTGGTAAATATTGGATAGCAAACCCAATTCTTTCTTCCTACCCAGCTGCTCGATTTCTTATTCGGAACATTGTCTTACTCGGCGTTACGCAGTTCTAGATGAAGCAGGGAATCCTGTTATGTGCATAGCGGATACTGCAGTTTCAAATGGATTTTGCCTTAAATACTCCACCAAATTTCGGTCTTCTTTATTTGATGATTTTCTATTATGTAAATCAGACCCAACAGACCTTTCAAGTGTTTGATGATAGCGCCATTTTTTTACAATTCCTTGAACAGTACTTCTAGGTACTCTAAAATGATCAGCTATTATTCCATAGGACCACCCTATTTCTACTAAACATATTATTCTTGCTTTTTTAATAATACTTAAATGAGGCATTTTTAAATCAAATAATATAATGACAATACTTTGACAGATATCATGATAACAATAATTAACACGTTACAAAGGTAATAAAGGTCAAAAAATTGCATTAACAGTGTCACAGTTTAGTGTACGAAATTATCTGTCGTCAACTGTACGTATTTTTTAACATAGGACGTCCATCAGCTTAGAAACGGGAAACAAGACTCGAGGACGTAACTCATCGTGCCGAACGCCATCTACCGCTGTCGATTCGTTTGTTTACGATGACGTCGGTATTAGATTTTTTGCATGTTATATAAGAGAGCGTAATTTCTTTACTTATTTTTTTAGTAAGTAACTCAGAACATTACTTGCTAGAACAAAGTTCGTAGTTTTATTATTGGGCTAATGTAAGTTGTAAAATTTTCGAAATCGGGAGGAGTTCAAGTTGTGACACTTTTAACTAAATAACGTGTCAATAAAAATCTGTTGGTGCGGTCGACACGTGACCCTTATAAAGTATGTTCCGGCAGTGAATGGCAGACGCGCGTGACGACCTTTGACACAGCACGTTTTTGCCCAAGGCCCGCACGGGTCAATAACGCTGTGGGAATTGTTTGGGTTCTTTCCCACTCTTTTTTCCAATTTGATCTGCTATGTCCCCAAATGGTATTATACAGAATGAATCTAGATTTTTTAAACCTTTATATTGATGGTCCAAAAAAACTAAATCAATAGATCTCGGATAGGTCTATCTAGCAGGCCACTCAATTTTTTAAAATTATGTTGAAATTTTGCGCATCATAAATATCTGCATAATGAGGAGATAAAGCAACCAAAGCAAAGAATAAGGTGCCTAATGAATAAAAATTAAGCAATGACTTGAAGCAATTACTTTTTAGTAAAAGCAATTGCTTGACTAGCAAATGCTATAAGTAAAAGCGATCGCTAGATCTGGATATAAATAAAATTATGAAGCAATTGCTGTTTTTCTTACACCTCTGTAGCAAATGCTTATTCAACACAAGTTCAGACGTTGCTTATCCACTTGTTCAGATTATAGATTTCATGTTCAGTGTGGTGTCTAATTTGCAATAGACTTGAAGTAAATACAACAACATTGGTCTATTTATTTAGTGCAATAGTAATATGTTACGTTTTTGTGGAAAATAGGAAACATATTTGTGATATGGCAGATTTCAGTGAAAATGAGGAAAGTGATAGTAGTGATGAAGAAATTAAAGACAAGCAAATGATATTCTTTCATAAATTGAGGGAAGATAAATAACACAACAGCTTCAGCACTTGTAGGAAATTTAATAAAAATATTGGCCTTCTCCAAAACTGCATCCATTACAGAAGTGTATGTCTTACAGACAGTAGTTTGGTAAACACCGAGTTCTTCACCTACATAATTTTGAAAGCCCTGATCCGACAATTTCCGCAAAAAGACTCTTATTTAAAGGTGACAGTGCACCCCCTCGCCTTTTACCAGTATCAGTCAAAAAATAATTTGCCAACCACTCAACATTTTCGCAGTCAAATCAATATAACTTTTTAAAATCATCATAATATCTGCAATTTTTACGTACACTGTAGATTTTTCATTTACGGGCGTTCATATATTCAGTCATAATTATTGAAGACACAAATTAAGAGCAACGCACGTGTATGCCGCGAAGAACTAAAGGTGACTGCTGAATGAAGCAGGGGTCGACCTACCTTAAAAAATTGAAACCAATTGCTACACTAGAAAAAACAATTCCTTAATTTATTCATCACATTTTAAGAAAACGATAGAAATTGCTTATATTTTTTAAGAAAAAAGCATTGACTAGAAGCAATTCCTGCACTTATAAGCAATTGCTGGACGCAAAAGCAATTACTTTAGTTTTATTCATTGGCTTTCAAGAAATTACTTCGATTTTATAAGAAAAAGCGATTGCTACATTTTTATTCATTAGGTTCAAGGTCTTTTCACTAAAAATTTTAGATAGATAGAGGTTGTTAAGATGTTCTTCAAAAAATATTGGCCGAATGACTCGGCTTTCAATCAATTAAGCTTGGGCCAAAACATTAAGCTTTTGTGGACGTTAAGTGTTCCCTTTGGTCTTATCTTCCTTTTAAACTTACGTTATGAAAATACAATTTTATTTTAACTCCTTTCTTTGATACTTCCAACAGTTTTTTTCTGTAAGTAAGTCTTAATTTTCCCTTGTAACTTTGCTTGGAAAAGTTGGCTTACGGGGGAGTGGGGGGATGTGGAAGTTAAAGGGGCAAGCACCAAGAAATACTCGCATTCGCAAGAAGGTTATTTAGGTAAAGGAATGCCAGGAAGTAGAAGGTTCAAATGGTAGCAAGGACATTATCCAGATATTAGAAACATAGGTTGGTTGAAACAATTTGTTGGTAATATTATGGGGATGTCTTTGTCTGAATAAAATAGGAAGATCTTCAAACAGAATTTTCTTTCGGCTTTAACAAATCATAGTATGAGAATTTGAAACTAAATCGGTAACGTAACTCCGCAGGACTAATTTATATTGTCATGACATGGTTGGTCTGCCACTAAGAATGGATCTTGATAATATTTACATCTTGTTGTTGATGTTTCATTTCTTTTATGGGAAAAGAAAGAGCTTGTTTGTTAACTGGTGGGAAATAATGAGTAATAATGACTCACGCTCATGGGTAAATGCGTTACTAAAAATTTTTACTTAACTATTAAAATCAAGGAAATTAATTTTATAATTATCTAGTCTTATATTTTCTGCATATAGAGTTCTTAAAAAGAAAGTATAATTGTCGTGTTTAATAAAAAATACCTAGAAGAAGAAACCAGGAAAAGGCACTAATTTACCTCGGCCTCAAAAAGTTTTTAATAGGTTACATGTTTCGCTCTATAAAACCATCTTCATTCCTTACAAAATAACAACAATGTTAAATGAGTAAAATAATACATAATATACTTAAACCATCATGCAGGGATGAAGTTGAATTGTCATCTAGACTAGACAATGCGTTGCAATGTTAAATTTTTGTTGTAATTTAAAGAATTACGGTCTGTCATCGTTTGAGCTTCTCGGATTACAAAAATTATTTACAATGTATTGGAATCTTAAGGCAAACAAGTTCAAATCATAAATTTTACTTTTTATCAAGAAAGTAAGATATTTAATTGACGCCTATTGTGAATTATGATGATTCCTAAAAAAACAGTAACGCTCATGTTAATGAAATAATGACCACCTTTTTTTTTAGCTTTTCTTACAAAAATATACAGGATGTCCTAAGAGGTATGCTTAATAATTTGGGATTGATTAGATGAATTAAAAATAAAGTAAGATCTTCATAAGATTGTGTCCTATGCCCACTTACTCTGAAGATGGTTGGGTGTTAGTAACTACCTGAATTAACAATCAATCAGTAATTCCGTCATCTTTGACAATCGTTACAAGTAACTTGATTCATCGCTAATTTTTCCAATTTCTTGAACAATTCACACAATGGGCTTTACGGAACAGCACAAAATATTCATGGTTCAAGCATATTTTTGAAACGGGGTTAGAGTAAATGGTGAGTGGCAATACAATCCGGGTTTGTGAACGGACGATTTTCACGAACATTTTCCTAACGTTGCTTTCATTGCTGGGGATTTTTATCATTGCCTGAAAAGAACCATGGCTGTGTTTAGGAAAACAGGTTCTATACAACACAAAAAAGGAGCAGGAAGACGTTCTGTAAGAACAGAATAACTTGTTGCAAACGTTCGTGAAATAATGCAAAATACGCCAACAAATTGTATAAGACGCCTGTCCCAAGAAGTGGGAAGATGTTATGGAACATGCAGGACTATTCTTAAGAAGCAGCTAAATGTATTTCCTTATAGACTGCAAGTATTCCAAGAAATACAAGCCGCAGATTTTTAAAGATGCAGGAATTACTCGAAAATATGAAGAGACGTGTGAATTTATGCTTGGAGCATGGCGGTGGCCAATTTCAGCAATTTATCTAATTATTTTTGAAAAGACGCAGGAATTACCGTCAATGGTTTACCCAAAATTTACTGGAAAGAAATGATTTATTAGACCTGACATTTTTTTCGGATAAAAGTAATTATTTTTCTTTTTCTTTATGTATATTCTTACTTTGTTAATTTTGTAAGCAACAAAAATAAATTTGTATTTGTCTAGGTACTTATTTTATTACTCATTAGTTTGGCATATCATGTCATAATATAAATTTGACAAAATTTTAACCTAGGTTTGGTTAGATATATCGTCCCCATATATCATTGTGATCTAAACCAAGCCCTACGTTTTTTAATCCAAGCCCTCTATGAGGCACATAATTTTTGCTAGCACGGTACTAATTCACTCCCACTGTGAACTGCCCTTGCTACGATCGCTACGCTATAGGTACGCCACTGTATCGACTAAATCAATCCTATGATAATTTAAAACGAAAAAAGTTTTTTCCCCCAATACTATGGAAAATAGAAACAGTTGGGATATTTGTATGTAAGTTGAGAATTTAAAAAAATACATCATACATCTTCCTTGTAGTTTGCCGACATATATTGCTTGTTTCATTTTCCATATAGCAAAGTCTTCAAATGTATAATAATGGTTGAAAATAAAGAACCAAAACAAATTTAATACCGAAATATCCATATATTATTAGAGCTCTGAATACCCTAGTCATGGTTTCTATTAACCCATTAGCGCCCAGCGTCCTATTTATAGATCACTTTACAAATCACGTCGTTCTGCCGTCTACGATGCATCAAACGAATACATCCCCAGTTTTATTATCAGTTAGGACCACCTTATAATAACAAATCTTTGTGATTAGTTTATACCGACTTGTTGAATTGAGTAGTGCAGCTATTTATTTCTGCTATTTTTAGTTCTTGTGCGCCCCTAACTATTTTGTGGTATACCTTTGATTTGCTTGCAGGTAGGTAAATTTTTTTTCTTATTTAGTTGTAAAAATAACAAATAAAGACTACCATAAAGAAATATTGACAAAATTTTAAATACATTTTTTTTTATACTTGAGAAAAACTAGCGATCTATCAATAGATCACTGGGCTTTCCAGGTATAATATTTTTAAATTGTTATAAAAATGTTCTAAAATATTTGTTCTTTTTTTTTAGAATTATTGCAATTGATAAAAATAAAAATGTTTTTAAAAACTTGGAAGATGCTGTTAACTATCTATACTCAGAACAAATTGACGCAGATATACTAGCGTTGCCTCCTGAAGTTGACGAACTCACGGATGAGGAAGTTATCAATGATGAAGATACTGGTACTCCTACGGTAAAGGATGTTGCTGGCTTTACAGAAGTACTTCCACATTACATTGTAGAAGATAGTGATGAAGAAGATAATCTACCGTTAGAACGTTTACTGCCGCATTTACAGAAAAAACGCAAATTAGAAGAACCGGAAAAACTTATTGCAAATTGGACTAAAATGGACCCTACATACGATGCGTTTGCGGTCAAACCACTAGCATCAGCTCCACGATAGAATCAAGAACAAAAAGCTCGAGTTCCAGTTCCTCAGCCACGATTGATCCAAAACTATAATAAATTTATGGGAGGAGTGGATCATCACGATTGGCTGTTGGAAAAGCACAGTATTGCAATTCGGAGCAAGAAGTGGTACTGGTGTTTATTTACGAGAATAATAGATATGGTACCATATCTAAAACTAGGTCATGGAAGAAATGTTTCCAAAGGTCGACCATTCAGTTTTCCTTCAACCTCTAAAACACTTGTTTTAGATAATGTACGACTAGACGAAATAGGCCATTTCCTCAAAAAAAGAGAAAATCAAAGACGCTGGCCAGTATCCATCTTGTAAAAGTCGGCGGCTTACATTTTGCAACAAATATAATGACTATGTACGAAATGTTTTTCGAATTTTCTTAAAAAATAGTTTTTATCTAGAAATAAAATTCATTTAAAAATATATAAAATGATATTCTTTTTTGCCCAGCGATCTATTTATAGATCAGCCCTTTTTTCAAAAACCACCAATCTCTTAAACTTTTGAAGGTGTAAACTAACTAACGATTATCACTTGTAACTAAAAAATTCATATTTCATAAAATTTTTCAAAAAAAAATTAATTTGGGCGTTAATGGGTTAACTGGGACATTACTGTTAATCCTAACAGAGTATTTGATATCATGGCAGCAAAAAAGAACACAAGATTGTTATTATAATTATTGTCATGTATATACCTATACCTAGTATAGTACCTATATAATAATAAAAATACATATTTGTTTAAAATTTTAATAGGTAGGTACAATATAAACCCAATACGAAAAAAATTAGATTTTTTTTTAATGCATGCGAGGGTATAGGGGGGGGGGGGGGGGTAATGGGGGCAATTGTCCCCCCCCCCTGAGGCACGAGACTCAAGCACGTTAAGTATTACCGGGTTTGTTTTTGTGCTTTTCTTGAGGATTTTGTGTTGTGTTTTTTATTTTTCCCACTTAAAATCCAAGCACCATGATTCAAAAAAGGGCGTGGCACCCAGAAAATTTTCGCCTGCGGCGCTTTTTTTTTTGCCCCCAGTGGACCTCCCCCAAGAAGAAATCTTGGCTACGTGCCTGGTTGAGAGATGTTTGAAAAATGAGTTGGCAAATTTTGGATAGCACCCCCCCAACTGAATGCACTTCGGTGCGCCCCTGACAGCAACGTTTTTCATATTGTATTATGCGTGACAGAATCACGTGTCCGATAAAACAGAATCCGTGCTAGAAATAATTGCCAGTACTTATTAATAGAAAGTTACAAAACAAGCTATACCTATTATCGAAACCATCTAAACATGAATTTATTTTTATCCTTTATTCTATTATGTTGCATCTCTTGTATAATCAATTTATCGATCTCTTCTTCATAAGCAAACCCGTGCTTAGCACGTGCAATTTTAACAATGTTGCCAGATATTCTTTGATAACTAAGTATAAATTTAAGCACAATTAGTATTTCGTTATCAAAATCTTCAAAACATGTTTTTAGGGCATCAGGCAAGACTAAAAATCGCCTTATCAGTTATCAGAACAAATTGAAAATACTGTTTTATTAAATGTCATAATTATTGTATTTCTATTGTTAAATAATTAAGGTTCTACATTTAGATGCAATAATTGTAATAATAACAGAACCTTATAGTAGTAAGAGGGTAGCAAGGATTCTTATGGTCTGATGATGCCCGAAAGGGTGAAATACGTGTAATCGTTTTCTAGATAATATAATATCATTTGAGACCGAGGTTTTGTGTCTTTTCCACAATATTCTCTGACAAAATTTAATAACTTCCATGTACCGTGCGAGCAAAAATTATTTGCATCAAAGAGGGCTTGGATTAAAAAACGTAGGGCTTGGTTTAGATCACAATGATATTGGGACGATATATCTAACCAAATCTAGGTTACAATTTTGTAAAATTAATATTATGACATGATATGCCAAACTAATGAGTAATAAAATAAGTAGACAAATACAAATTAATTTTTGTTGTTTACAAAATTATAATACTTGCACTTTTAAGTAAATAAATTTAGCTGCTTCTTAAAAATAGTGCTGCATGTTCGTTCCATAAGATCTTCCCACTTCTTGGGACAGGCGTCTTATACAATTTGATGGCGTATTTTGCATTATTTCACGAACGTTTGCAACCAGTTCTTCTGTTCTTACAGATGGTCTTCCTGCTCCTTTTTTGTGTTGTATAGAACCTGTTTCCTTAAACACAGCCACGGTTCAGGCAATGATAAAAATTCCCAGCAATAAAAGCAACGTTAGGAAAATGTTCGTGTAAATCGTCCATGCACAAACTCGGATTGTATTGCTACTCACCATTTACTTTAACCCTGTTTCGAAAATACGCTTCAACCATGAATGTTTTGTGCTGTTCCGCAAAGCCAATTGTGTGAATTGTTCAAGAAATTGGAAAAATTAGCGATGAATCAAATAACTTGTAACGACTGTCAAAGATGACGGAATAACTGATTGTTTGTTACTTCAGGTAGTTACTGACACCCAACAGGTATTAAGCTCTACGGCTAAGCATTACGTCCTTAGATGTAAGGCCCTCTTTGATGCAAATAATTTTTTCTCGCACGGTATTATCTTCATTTTATTCATAAATCGGTTAAATACCCATCTTTGGAGTACAAACTTAAAGCTGTAGAACGAATAAGTTCGTCAAATTATTCCCTTTAATAAATAAAAATTAATGTTTATTCTAAAATAAACAAGGGAGCCAATACTTAACCACCTTAAATTTGGTTTAAGATTTCCTATGTTATATGTTGAGCTAGCCTATGCACCACTTTGTAGTATGTATATGTCGTAGGCTGATAGTGAAATCCGCCATTTCATGAAACGCCTAGTCATATCATGAAGCGTGGCTAAAAGGTATATTGCAACTGGTTTGTTCGTTGTTCCTCAGAGCATTTTTTTCAATTTGTTTTAAATTTAATTTAAATTTTATTTTTATAAAATAATATTAGTTGAAAAAATTGAAAAAAATGCTCTGGGGAACAACGAACAAACCAGTTGCAAATATACCTTTTAGCGTGCAGCATGATATGACTAGGCTTTTCATGAAATGACGGATTTCACTATCAGCCTACGACATATATACCTTTACTCGAAACCATGGTAACTATCAACGACTTCTTATATATTAGAAGTAAGTAGGCAAAAAATACCTCGGTAATCTTAAGACAGAGAATTTTTAGTATGTGCTGATGGGAAACTATTCTGCGTATCCAGAACGCTACTTTGTTATTTTTGACTGTAAGCTTCCGATGAGCAGTACAATGGACAACTTGTATTTTGTTGGTACGGCCGATAGAACTAATCCATCTCCTTGTAAACTTAAACCTTCAAAATGACGGTTGTCTTCCTTTACATTTTAGATCGCAATTAGGGTTTTATCCATCCATAGTTGTTCCGCACACTCCAAAAGTGAGGGAGGAAAGGAAAAGAGATCAGGAGTCAGACACTTTCGTGGACAAGACAAAGTTGGTAGGTAATACATTTGTGTTGCCTATACAAAGGATTAAATAGATTACTTTTATTCCCAATCGATTGAAACCTGGACTTCGTTCATATGTTAACTTATCGGAATTGCACAATGTATGTACGTATGGTTCAATAAATATAGAGAAATAGTACAAATGGATTACTCTTCTTCAATCGGCGTAAATATGCAATCCTGAATTAACCCGCTACAGTAATTTCGAACCAACCATCCTGCTCCTCGAGGAACATCTAAATTATTTTTTTATTTTCTTTTAGTTTTATTTATGATAATTGCAAAAAGAATTGTTTTTCAGTATTATCTGGATTTAATAATAGGAAGATATTAACGATATGCACAAGACTCAAGATATAGTTAAAGCTTGATATAACATCTTCGTTTACCAAATCTATAATCTACCAGATATTATGCCAAATGGTTTAAACATTGTTTTTGAAAGTGGCCATCATCAAGCTTCATTATTTGCCTTTCAACCAAGGAATTTACTGAATAAGTGATGCAAACCCTTGCCTCCCAGGGTCCAATTATTGAACCAGAAACATCAAACTTTAGGAGAAAACTGATTTTTAACCTACCAACTACGAAAGCTTTCTTTGTTCCCAAATACACCAAAATTACCAAACGAATTTAATTGAAATTTGACAAATAAGTAGAGAAAGGGTGTGTTTTCTTCTCTTCTCATCTATTTGGTCAGTAACGGAGTATTTGCAATAAGTAATCGATGACTATCAGTTTTGTAATGTTGATGAGCATGAACTTTGGTATTGGCATATGAATAATTATCAAAATTAATCTTTTGGCAACCATGGTACTGATCTCATCGCCGTAGCGCATTCCGGTCTCCTGGAGCATGTCGACCGCGCGTCGTTCCCACGGTGCGGCTCCTCCAATATGACGCCGAGACCTGGTGCTCGATGACCAGATAATGGAGTCGGTGGTGCGTGGTAGCGTGATCGCGAGTCTGGTCAATTTAATTGGTTGTTGTTACTAGGAGAATGTATATAAAATAATATTCGTTTTCTACGAAGCGCTAATGATAATCGAAATATCACTTTTTGATTTTGGTCATGATTCGGTTTTAATAGGTAATGGAGTCGTTAAGAGCATCCCTTTCTAACAACTTCCGTTATTCTTTTGTTAAAAGAATATTGCAATGATTGACTATATGTTACATATAAACCTATACTGGGTGTTTGGGGAGGAAAGGGCAATATTTTGGGTATGTGTTCAGGGGGTGGAAGTAAGAGAAATAAACCCATATGTTTTAGTTCGATTCTCAACCATTTTTGAAATAATAGGTTCTAAAGTTTTTATAAGTTATTTTTATTTTAAAAGCCAATAATTGCAGGTACTGCAGTACCAACTAACTTCAAGAATATTTTCTTCTATTTCGCACACGGAGACTAAAATAAGGTGGGGCTCCATCATGTTGGAAGTACATTCGTTGTCGAACATTTAACGGAACATCATCCAAAATGTGAATCAAATGGTCTTCCAAAAACCGTTAATATCCTTCTCCAGTAAGACGCCAATCCATTTCAAATTAACCAAACAACTGATCGTTAAGCATTCCACATGAATCGATGTTGAAAGTTTAGTTCAAATGTAGCATGAGGGTTTTCATCTAACCACCGATGTTCATTGTGGCAATTATTATTAATTCCATCACGAGTGAACTGAGCTTCATCGCTAAATAAAATGTATTTGTGTTATTTCCAATCTCAGTTTGAGGACATTCCAATCATTCCATACGGCGGTAAACAGTCTCAAAGAGACCGACGGCACAACCAGGGTTGTCAGATCTTTCTTCTTCAATTCTTTAAGTTTTTTTATTAAAGATATTTCATTTATATCAGTATTTAATTGTTAGTCAGTAACTTTCTTTGAGAGCTAGTTTGCAAATATACTTTAAACCGAGGAGTTTTGAGTGTGACAGAAAAAAATAACAAGCCATTCATTGTTATAATAATACATTCTTTAGTCCTTAAGAAACAATATAACTGGAATCAAGACAAAAACAGTTTTCAGTGTTTAAAAACAACTAATTAACAAGCCCTTGTTTCTCGTATATACTTACATTGTGCTTACAAATCCGAAAATTTTGAAGAATTGGCAACAGCATGTAATTTGTTGTGATTGCAAGCGCCAGGATATAAGCTGAACCGGTACCCGGCCCGTCTGACGATCGATTCTGCCAGACAGAGATAGGCCAGTGACCGCCGATGGCGTGGAAGAGACGAAGATAAAATATACGTGGTTATGCCTTGATGAACGGGCCTGAGTCTGGTTGATGAAGTTTTGGTAAAAAAATTAAAGCATTTTCTGAGCAGTGTCGTGCCGTGTCAGGTTTATTTTACTGATTTTAATTTTGTATATAGAATTTTTGAGTTACCTTATATTTATTATTTTAATATAATATTATTATATATACAGTGGGTTTATAAAGTGTAGTATGTACAAACACCTAATGTAAAACAAACTTATAAGTGTGTATACGCATATTAATTATTTGTGTGGAACGCCTATGGTTAGGAAATTCCCACAGTTTAATGTCATTAAATTGACCTAAGAAACTCTAAACAGACTTCGATTTTGATGGATCCATTCACAAAATTGTACCCTTGAAGCAGGATCACCATCTAGAATATGTTGAACGGGTTGAAAGTGAAAAGGTTTTAAACCGTTTTTTCTAAGTGACTCCCATACGACTAGATGTGATGGTATATAAAGTTCATTTGCAACTCTCTCTACTTACCTCGTAAACTGCGTTAAAGGGTAAAAAGTCTTTCCGGCATCACTTTCCCTTTGAAAATAATCAAATAATTTTAAGAATAATGCTTGTTCTTTTTCACAATACTTTTACATTTTTGAAATAATCTTGATTAAAACTGTGACTGTCAAAAATGATATAAAAACTTTTCTGACTGGTAAAATTATACGACAGTCATTATTGACGCAAATTTACTATCTCATCTAGTTCACGAATGTTAGAAAGATAAGCACTAGTCGTGACGTAACGGTCAGCGGTCATTGAACAGACTTTACAATTTTTGGTGGTGTTGAAACTTATAGCTTCATATCTCAACCGAATGTTCTGCTTGATTAATATAAATACTAATAGACAACTAATAAAACACATTTCAGATTTTTTGTAAATCGGCCCCCAAAGGGTTGAAAAGGAGGTAAAAAAGTATTGGAAAAAATTATTTCTGACGCACTTTCTTGACATTCTGTGAGTGTTATTAACGATCTGTAAGGAAACAGATTTATTTTTTAATAATGATGATGAATCTATATGTTTGCTATTATTTCCACGAACAAAGCTATAGGACGTAAATGAAATTTTTATTGAAAGTAGAGAAATAATGTCAAAAGTCACCAAATTACACAGGCCTGCATGAAATTTGTGATGACGTGATTTTTGTTTGTTGAGCTTAGTTTTTATATA
Organism: Polydrusus pterygomalis; assembly: GCA_963969555.1. Taxonomy (NCBI): domain Eukaryota; kingdom Metazoa; phylum Arthropoda; class Insecta; order Coleoptera; family Curculionidae; genus Polydrusus; species Polydrusus pterygomalis. The sequence goes on along the minus strand of OZ018381.1, from coordinate 39,051,021 downwards.
GAAATAACTAATTAAAATACAATTGGTCTCTATCACCCACAGATTTTTTTTTGCAAAAAAGAGAGAAAATATAAAAAAAAACTTATAATAGGAGTTTTAATACATTTTAAAATGAATGTAGTACTTCAAATTCTAAATGATTGATGAATAAAAAATGATTTTCTGTGGTGCTACACACCTTCCGACTGGAAACTTTTTATCGACTTCAAAAAGGAGCTTTAAAGCTGTTCTTTTGCATAATGACAATGTTTTTGCTTCTGTTTCGGTCGGCCATACAGTTAAGTTAAAGGAAAACTATGAAAATTTAGAGGAATTACTTTTAAGAATACAATATGAAAATCACAACTGGGAAGTGTGTGAAGATCTAAACATTTTAAGTCTTCTCTTAGGTCAGCAGTCTGGATTTACTAAATTTCCATGTTTCCTGTGCGAGTGGTCTAGCTAGCGAGAACAGCATTGGATAAAAAGAGACTGGTCACAAAGAGAAACTTTAACACCTGGAAACAAAAATGTAATTCGCGAAAGTCTTATTGGCCCTCAAAAGTTTTACTTCCACCACTTCACATAAAACTTGGACGTATGAAACAATTTGTTAAGGCATTAAACAAAGAAGGATATTGTTTTAAATATTTATGTAAAACATTTCCGGCTCTGTCAGAGGCAAAATTAAAGAAGGGAATCTTTGTAGGGCCTCAGATTAGCAGCTTGATGAAAGATACAGAATTTGAAAAGGTAATGGAAGATAAAGAAAAACATGCATGGAATGCTTTTAAAGAAGTTGCACATAAATTACTACTATGTTGAGATCGTTGAAAATATGCTGGAAAATTTCAGGAATTTCAGAATATGAGCATAAAAATTCACTTTTTACATTCCCATTTGGACTAATTCCCGCGGAAAATCTTGGGGACGTGGGTGAAGAGCAAGGTGAAAGATTTCATCAATATATTAAAGAGATGGAAAAAATATACCAGGAGCGCTGGGACACAAAATTGATGGCCGATTTCTGTTGGAACAGAAAAACAACCAAAAAAAGCTTTTCTGAAAAAAGAATACATTTTTTGAAGAAGCGTAACGAATAAATAACCATTTATAATAGTTTATATGTGTATATTTTGTATATTTTTGTATTATTTTCCTTAATATATTAAAAAACTAGCTTATAAATGAAATAAATCGTGTATTTTCTATATTTTTGGTTTTTACCGGTTTGAGAAATAACCTTAGGTGATAAAAAAACTGAAAGCAGATTTGAAATCAGCGCTATCCAATTACTAGAAAACACTTAAAGTTTTAAAATCAACTTTCAAAGTGTTAAAAAATGCAGGCCTGTGTTATTTTCTTTTAAAAAATATTATGGGTACCTATTAAAAGTGTTATTGGATAGTACGTACGGTACCCACTGCCTTGTTACGATAGCGAATTTAAAACAATCAAATTGTGCGAGCGAAGCCGCGGGTACGGGCTATTATACAGTGACCGGCAGAAAGTACGCACCAAAGGGGATTTTTTTTATTTCAAAACTTACCAATTTTTTTTTGCGGTGGAAAGGTTCTGCATGTTCTTAAACAAAAAAGAACATAAACAAAACTAGTAAATATTGCGTCGTATACGAGGGAGAGGTGAAAACGTTAAATGCACTCAAGAATAAAGTGCTCTTATTTTTCAACGTAGAAATTTTTTTTATTAGGAAATGTTGTTTGCACTTAAAAGTTATCCATAAATACCAATTTCAGCTTAATAGCACAAAAAAATGTTTTTACTTTTTCCATGATTTTTCCAGTATTCACCTGAAGACGACTGGAGATACTTACCAGTTGAAACGTTGTAATATGAAAAATTCACACATGCATCTTACGCAAGTATCATAGGCGTATTGAAAATACCTACCACATACAGTGGAGAGAAGGAAGCCATTATGTCACAGCACAGATTACTCCTATCTGTGAGTATGTAACGTGTTGACACAATGGAGCCGCTGGCTATCACGCGTTATTATGACGGCAAGGATGCTCCGATTTAGTTTGAAATAATAATAAAATTATTATACTTAGAAATGTGTAAATTATACTTAAAAATGTGTAAATTTGACTGTTTTGTTAAAATAAAAAATATAGGATAATCTGTATATTAGTACATATTGAAGAGAGCTCAATAAAACCACCTTTTCAAAAATAGCGACAAAATTATTTCTTTAGCTATACACAGCCATTTACCTGCTGGTCCTTGTAATCTTTGTTCATGAAATGTCTAAATCTTAAGTCGGCTATGAAATGTTTTGGATTGGTATATCCATTCTCCCCCGACTTTCTGTGTAATACGCCAAGACCGCCGCGCTATTTCGCTTTGTTTGTAAACATCCGAAGGGACACTTTCGGATTCAGAATCTCCCATATTTAAATTATTTTTGGCCAACACTTTGCATACAATAGAAAATTAGACTGCAATAATGACGTTGTCAAAATCGAAATTGAAACAATCAAAAATGCGGTTACCATGATATCGACTAATATGGACACCTGAAAATTTTTAAAATTACGAAAACGTTAGCTGATATCAATGAAATTTGGACGAATAAAATCTATTTGTACTGTCTTAGATTAAATTTTGAATGATACACGTTCGATATGAACTTTGCGAGAACTTTGTTAATGAAACTTGTGCAATTTAACGTTGCACACGTTTCATTATAATATTCATATCGAACTAGTATCATTAATAATGTAAGAATGTAGAACAATAATAAAGATAATCTACTTTTTATTATGTCCAAATAAAGTTATATTCAAAATTCAAACACACAGTATAATATTTAAATAGTAATGTAATAATATACGCAACCAGAAGTATTTTCAATACTAAAAACGTAAACCGTACAAGTACTGGCCGATTCAATAATAGGTACTAACTGTTAAATGCCGAAACCCAAAACAAAACAATATTAACACTTTTATAGCCACCGAACTTAGCAGATGATGTCATCGATCCTGTGCTGCTCGGATGTTTACCTATCCATATGCGCTGGTATATTATATACCAATCTATATAGTAAAATAGTAATAATATTTGGTCTAAATAAACATCCTGTTAAAGCCGACGCCGCTTAATTTTGGGCTATGCAACCTTGACCTACCTACACCGCAGACGAGGTCGAGTCTAGCGTTACGCTCTTGCATGTCGTTGCATATCGTTGCATATCGTTTGGTTTTCATGAAACAGACCCGTATATACGAACCGAGTAGTATTTTCAATACTAAAACTAAAGGCAATGGAAGTCCAAAACACATCTTTTACTCATTTACTAGTTTTGTTTCAGTTCTTTTTTGTTTAAGAGCATGCAGAACCTTTCCACCGCAAAAAAAGAATTGGTACGTTTTGAAATAAAAAAAAATTCCCTTTGGTGCGTACTTTCTGCCGGTCACTGTACAATCCTAATTAAAAGCCTGTTATACCTCAATGGCGCCTTGTGTCGCGTGCACCGATTAAAGGGGGAAAAACATTTTGTCACGTTTTTACCATTATGTTTAAAAAACACAAATTTAATTTAATCATTAATAACATTTTCTTTGCGTCATTGCATTGACTCATAATTATTGCTTATGCATAACCTCAAGCTGTACTTTGGTCTCACTAAATAGGTATTGCTAAATAATGTATTAAAATCAACGTTATTTATTAAAGTAGTTTCTTTAAATGCCTAATTGAGGTAATTTGGTAACTCAATAATGTCATTATTTTTGTGGTTTGCTTCTACACCTTAGTGTGCCCAGCGAGATGGGGGGAATTCCAAGTTGTAACTCCCACTAAAAAATTAAATTTATAAAAATGAAATTTTAATTTTAGAACGAAAATATTTTCAACAAACTGATTTTTTATACCTTCCAAGGTGTACAGGGGGTTATTACCGCGTCCTCCAGTCCATCAGGGCTTACTGTGTACTATTTTAGAGGCTGTCTTTCACATATACCCCCTCTCCTCCCTGCGACGTTCACAAATTGTATTTTTTTCAATTATTAGTCCCTTATTTTCTAAATGAAATACTTAACAGCAAACATTAATGCTGCGCATTCAATATTTCGTTTTTTTTTGCGATGTCACTTTGTACTTACGAATTACTCAAGGCAGAAAAGATAAACAGTGTGACCAGTAACGTCCGCATCATATGGGATTTTTTTATTATTAATAGCTTTATTCGAAATTTGACTTTGGCATCAAGTTCTGCTTCGATCGGGATGAAAATTAAGCAAAAAAATAGTAGTCACGTGATTCGCATTATCTGTCAAATTTTAATATTTTCAAAAAAATAATACAAAAGTGGGGTTATTTCTGAAAGTATCGAAAAAAGTTATAAGAGAAAAAGTTCTTTTAAATGCAGTTTCTAGCCCACATGCAAAATTTCAGCTGCATAAAGTAATTTTGATTTTTACCCTTATTTTGTAAATTGCACCACTTTTGCAAAATAAGACTCAACGCAACCTACATAAAACTTCTTAGTTTTGACAATGCTTTATTTCAGATACATTTTCTTTAAAGTTGCGCCATATTAAATGAGTGTTTTTCTACAAAATCAAAGTTGGGCTATTAAAATTTGGTCGCATGTGATGCAAAGTTTATTCGTTTTTGACCCTGTATAAGGTAACTTCATAAAATAATTATTTTTGAAAACGTAGTTTGTGTCTGAAAGTAATGCGCCTTAATATTAAGACAAAAAAAACACAGTGTCCTCAGTAAAGTGTTCATTAAGTGGAAAATAAGTTTTAGTGGTGGGTAAAAAATCAAAATTATCTTATGCAGCTGAAACTTTGCATGTAAGCTAGAAAGTGCATTTAAAAAACTTTTTCTAATAACTTTTTTCGATATTTTCAGAAATATTGAATTGTTTTTTGGAAAAAATTAAAATTTTGCAGATGATGCGAATTACGTGACTACTATTTTAGTGGTGGGTAAAAAATTAAAATTATCTTATGCAGCTGGAATTTTGCATGTGGGCTAAAAACTGCATTAAAAAAACTTTTTTTTATAACTTTTTTCGATATTTTCGGAAATAACCCCACTTTTGAATTATTCTTGAAAAAAATTAAAATTTGACAGAATGCGAATCACGTGACTACTATGTTTTTGCTTAATTTGCATCTTGATCGAAGCAGAACTTGATGCCAAAGTCAAATTTTGAATAAAGCTATTAATTAAAAAAATCCCATATGATGCGTACTTTACTGGTCACACTGTATGGGCAAATTTGAGAAAATTTCGTTTTTTTATTAATTAAATGCGTTTTTTTTAACTTAAAACTGTAGATAATTGTTACCTAAAGACCGGTATTAGTTGGCCGCTTTTCGGAGAAAAATAAACGAAATATTTATAAAAAAATTAAATAATTATTTTGCAATAAATTATTGTCCAGTTTGCTACCAACACAAACTAACTTAATGTTATCGGGTTGCTTTTGCTATTACATTATTGCAGCATAAACATCAAAGTTTTACACAAAATAATACGAATTTAATTTTACTAATGGCACATTTTGTTTCTAAGCAAAGCAATTTTGCAACTTTGTTGTTGACCCCTAATATTATCGACCTGATGCTTGACCCGATTCCAGAAAAGAACATCATGATTTGATACCCAAGGCCGTATATTATAATCAGCAGATTACAAAATGTTGATGAACTTTATAATTTATTGACTGGCCGGATAGAGGTCTTGACTTTTATCCCTGTGCCTATCCGGAGTTAGTTTCTTTCAATTACCTAACTGACTGATCCCTCAGGTGGACCTTACCGCATGTTATCAAGATGAAGCTTATCGAACCGAACGATGAATTCAGGAAAGTATACAAGGACTCTTATAAGAAGGCATACCTGTTGCTCATCTAGATGGATTGTGGAATGTCCTGTGTATCAAGAAATTCGAATTCGGCGATGCAGAAGTTTTTCGTGGGAAGACAAAGCTGATTAACATGGATTAAATAGCCCTAAGAAAACTTCCTTGAAAGTAGCGTCATAAGATGTAATAAAACCGCTGTCCATCGGAGTTCATATTTGTGATGGATAAAAAGAAATATTAAAAGATAGAATCGTGTCCGTAGAAATAATCAAAAGCAAAAATATAGTGAAGAAGTAGTCCATACTCAAAGTGGAGTTAAATGATACAGAAAAAGAAAAGCATGAAGTCTTTCTCCACAATCTTTATTAATCAAAAAACTAGGCGAACCTAGTATCACATCGACGACATGTTTCGAGTGTAGAAACACTCATCATCAGGAAACAAAGTGAAAATTAAAATGCTGATGTTTTTAGCAAGAGAAAATAATGGTGAGGTTGAGCCGTAATGGAGCTATTAATGGTGTACAAGAGATGTAAAATTGAAAAATCAGAAGGTCAAAAATCAAGACTCCAGCATACTGAAGAGTCGAGGGTTAAGTGTAGAAGCACACTGTCGTGCAGAAAAAGATAGGGTAGTAAAAATTAGGGAGTTTTGAAAAACATATCTGTTAAAAGTATTAATAAATTACTGAAAAATCCTGAGTTTTATTGAGCACAGTCAGAAACATTTGAAAATGTTGGGGTGAGATGTAAAGAAAAGAAGAGAAAAAGAAAAAATTGTTTTTTGTCAAAGCATCTTTTATTGTAAAAGTAAAAACAGTTGGGGTACCAGGCTTTTTACGGCCCAGTTACCCCGCCAGAGTCAAAGCAGACACATTGTGTGGAAAAAGTTTTTAAGGAATTTTTTAGAAAAAAAAAAAATTATTGTGTTCCCGTTATAGAGGTGCTACTGTAGCCAACACGTGTAGGATGGGAAAATTTTTCTTTTCCCATCCTACACGTGTTGGCTACAGTAGCACCTCTATAACGGGAACACAATAATTTTTTTTTTTCTAAAAAATTCCTTAAAAACTTTTTCCACACAATGTGTCTGCTTTGACTCTGGCGGGGTAACTGGGCCGTAAAAAGCCTGGTACCCCAACTGTTTTTACTTTTACAATAAAAGATGCTTTGACAAAAAACAATTTTTTCTTTTTCTCTTCTTTTCTTTACATCTCACCCCAACATTTTCAAATGTTTCTGACTGTGCTCAATAAAACTCAGGATTTTTCAGTAATTTATTATTACTTTTAACAGCAGATATGTTTTTCAAAACTCCCTAATTTTTACTACCCTATCTTTTTCTGCACGACAGTGTGCTTCTACACTTAACCCTCGACTCTTCAGTATGCTGGAGTCTTGATTTTTGACCTTCTGATTTTTCAATTTTACATCTCTTGTACACCATTAAAAGCTCCATTACGGCTCAACCTCACCATTATTTTCTCTTGCTAAAAACATCAGCATTTTAATTTTCACTTTGTTTCCTTATGATGAGTGTTTCTACACTCGAAACATGTCGTCGATGTGATACTAGGTTCGCCTAGTTTTTTGATTAATAAAGATTGTGGAGAAAGACTTCGTGCTTTTCTTTTTCTGTAAAAATATAGTGGCATAGAGGACACTACTACTGTGTTTTGTATTGTCCCATGTAGGCCTACGTGGACCTATGCGTTCCGCGGAACCTATTCTGCCTCCTAAGTAGATATAATAAAGCAGGAACTGTGAAAACATAAATAATAAACATGAAAAATATAGGTATGGCAATATTTTTATAAATACCTATCTGTTTTAGATAGTTTCTGATGCTTTGGGAGTTTCGTGTTCAAGAATCCAACGAATTAAGGCAAAGGGGTAGAGAAGAATGTAGATTTTAAGAATTGCAATAATGTATCTATTTTGTCATTCCGTGGTTGACAACTTCACGAAATTCATGAACATACCATAAGAGAGCGTATTTATGGGATATATAGAGCAGGTGAACACATTACCATTCGCTCAATACAACTAAATCTTAAAATATTGATTGATGGTGCTGAAATATCCGTGGGTTCATTAGGCTGTTTAAAAAAATTAAATTTTAAATGGCGTAAATGCACTCTGTATCAAACAGGTGTTTTTAAATAAAGCAACCCCATATAGCCAAAAAACGAGTAGAATTTTAAATAGAATGTAAGAATAACGGCAACTCTTAATTTCCCCTAAAACCCGTTTTTCTGGATAAAATCTGAATATACAGGAAAGAGGGTTTTAAGCGAAGTTGGTAAGATGATACTCACACAGTTAAAAAAAATCGTCAGAGGGTGTACGGTAAATTATTCTACATGTTGGTTCAGAAAATGGATTTGTGAATATTGCAAGTTTGATATTCAAGTCTGGCCTGAAATCTGGTGATAATCATGATTCGATGAATAGTAAAAACTTGTTACCAAACTTGGAAGAACCAATAGATACCGCCACCTATTATTCTGGGCTAATTGAAAATATTCCAAAAACAAATTGATCAAAAAGGTTACTTAATTCATTACGATCAAGCCTAAGAAAAATTATAACCTTTACCACCGATAAGTCAAACTTATTAAATTAATTTACGACGTACCGCAAATATGGAGACCGACTTTTTATGTATAATGTATTATTATTTTTTATTTTTAATGGTTATTATGAGATTTTTTCTAGAAAGTCGTATCTTTTCCAATAATGAATATAACGCAATGAATAAAAGTTCCTTTCTGTATACACGGAACTTCGTCAAGAAATTATTAGTTTGGAAACAAACAGCCCCAATTTTAGACTATTTAAAACTTAAGAGAAAAAGCCCGTATTGAATAATCCCGGTATAATATCGCCCTATCGAATAAGACCCATCATTAACAACATTTCCAATGAAATTATCGGCAAAATGATAAAATTAATGTAAAGCTGGGATTAAAAATATAACAATTACAACAAACCCGAACAAACTTAGCGAGAAATCCATCAGGGTGTCGGCATTTTTTGTCCAGGAGTTTACCTAGAATTATCTCCCAATATCCCTCTCGTCCCATAAAATAGGTCCTGGTCGTATGACCTTAAAATGATCGTGACACACGCGTCCTTCGGTAAGGACGTACGGATGTGACCCTACCTTGACATTCACTGAACGAAATATTGTTTAAGGGCGATCGGAAGGAAACAAAGGAATACGAAAGTGAATGAGGGTAAAAGGGCACGTGTGCAAGTGCGTGCCCTAATTTTGTTTCCTGCCCTTGTCCCCGATTGGGAAACCTATTTAACTGGGTCAGAAAGAACGAACGGGATGCGATGTTGACTAACCATGTCCCTGTGCTTTAAATTAAGTGGGACTCATTCAGGTCTAATGGTTATTTTGAATTGGGGTATGTACCGTGCGAGCAAAAATTATTTGCATCAAAGAGGGCCTTGGAACTAAGGACGTAATGCTCAGCCGTAGGGCTTAATACCTGTTGGGTGTCAGTAACTACCTGAATTAACAATCAATCAGTTATTCCGTCATCTTTGACAGTCGTTACAAGTAATTTGATTCATCGCTAATTTTTCCAATTTCTTGAACAATTCAAACAATGGGCTTTACGGAACAGCACAAAACATTCATGGTTGAAGCGTATTTTCGAAACGGGGTTAGAGTAAATGGTTAGTGGCAATACAATCTGGGTTTGTGCATGGACGATTTTCACGAACATTTTACATTGCTTTTATTGCTGGGGATTTTTATCATTGCCTGAAAAGAACCGTGGCTGTGTTTAGGGAAACAGGTTCTATACAACAAAAAAAAAAAGGAGCAGGAAGACCATCTGTAAGAACAGAAGAACTTGTTGCAAACATTCGTGAAATAATGCAAAATACGCCAACAAATTAATTGTATAAGACGCTTGTCCCAAGAAGTGGGAAGATCTTATGGAACATGCAGGACTATTCTTAAGAAGCAGCTAAATGTATTTCCTTGTAAAGTGCAAGTATTCCAAGAAATACAAGCCGCAGGAATATCTCTCAATGGTTTACCAAAAATAAATGATTTATTAGACCTGACATTTTTTTCGGATGAAGCCTGGTTCCACCTCTCCGGTTATGTAAATTTTCGGAATACACGCATGTGGAGTAGTTTTTTGTAGAGTCCACATTGCACCCTCAAAAAATTGGTGTCTAGTTAGCTTGGTAGCAGACCCTGCAGTGCGGGAGGGCCCCGGAGTATAGAGGTGCCCCGCAGGGCCCCGTACTATGAATAACTTTACCAAATTTCGTATTGAATTAACATCTATTGTTAACGCGTCTTTGATTTTTAAGTATTTTGTTTATTCCTATTTATTATAGATTAAGAAATATAAATATGTATTTTATAAACGTGTTTTTTTCCTCTTTTAAAAAAAATTCTAAGTATGATCGGGGGCCCCGTAAAAAAATCTGCGGGGGGGCCCAGAAAAATGTTGCACGCCACTGCCTTCATCACCATTTCAGTCCAAAAAGTACCGACATCGATAAAAAAAAATTGCCCATGAAGACGTATCAGTTATCTTTTTGTTACTTTGAAATAAAACGATCGTAATTATTTATTATTTGCAAAAATTCGTGACCTAATAAACCCCTTTTTTTCTGTGACAAAAATATCACCATACAACTGCCATTTTGGTTTGCTTTTAGACTAACACAATTTGGTTTGAGGCTTTGCTTCACCTGCCAAAAGTCAAAATTTCATTTATTTATTTTAATGTACCGGGTGGTCAAATAAGCGAGGATGTCGGCTTTATCTCGGAAACCATTAATCGTACAATTTTCGGAAAGATTTTTTTATGAGTAAGGTGGTCAAGAGAAATTGCTGGAAATTACTTTTAAGTTCCTCATTTCGCCGCAAGGGGGCACAATTTGCAAGAAAAGATGTGAAGACCGCAGTTCGATATCTTTGTTCGTTTCAGAGTTATTGCCAAAACAATAATTTTTAATACAAATTGCGCCCTCTAGCAATTTTATTAGAAACTATCTTGTACCATTGGATATAGGACAATTAAAGGTACTTACATTTTTTTTTCAAACAAGCTTCGTTTAGAAGTTACAGCGATGTTAATGTTTATACTTTCACTTGATAAGAGTGGGAGAAGCTATTGAAAGTGTAGACATTAAAATTGCTGTACTTCTAAACAACTTATCCGATTTTACTAAATTTAAGCTTGTTTGAAAGTACCTTCAATTGTCGTATCTAATGGTACACGATAGTTTCTAATAATAATCTACTTTTCGATTATGATGTCATAGTTATACCGTATGATTTGAATTTTCGGGATAAAATCGAAAAAACTGTTATTATTACAAATTGCGCCCTCTAGCAATTTTATTAAACACTATCGTGTACTGTTGGATACGGCAATTGAAGATGCTTATTTTCCCCTTCCAAACAAGCTTAAATTTATTAAAATCGGATAAGTCGTTTAGAAGTTACAGCGATTTTAATGTTTACATTTTCAATAGCTTCTCCCACTCTTATCAAGGTCGGTACGCCAATGAGCCTTAAACCAAAATGATGCAGAATTGTCTAAGCTTTCCAATGATCTAATCAGAGTTATACCTTAATATGGGAATTTTCAGAGAAATTTAGAATAAAAAAAAACAGTTTTTAATTGTGCCCCCTTGCGGCGAAATGAGGAACTTAAAAGTAATTTCCATCAATTTATCCTGACCACTTTACTCATAAAAAAATCTTTCCGAAAGTTGTACGATTAATGGTTTCCGAGATAAAGCCGACGTCCTCGCTTATTTGACCACCCGGTACAGGCTTGCCTTTTGTTTTATATACTCCTCCTTAAATCTCAGAAGGCCTTGGTTCTGATTTATCTACGAAATGATGTTATGATGTATTACCTATATTTACCTTTGAAATAATTGTAATTAATATTAATCTATTTTTAGATGATACCATTGTTTTCCAACAGATTTTAAAACCTCCCTGACAAATATTTTGAACATAATTTTAATCCACCTTATAACATGGTTTGTTTTATAATTATGTGACAGTACAAATAAAGATAATCTTTAATTTTGGTTCGGTTACTTTTGGCTCGTGTTATAGCAAATATTGTCTTTCATCAGTTTGTCATAGGATTAATTATTATTGTACAGTACGAGCAAAAATCATTTGCATCAAAGAGGGCCTCGCATCCAAGGACGTAATGCTTAGCCGAAGAGCTTAATACCTGTTGGGTGTCAGTAACTACCTGAATTAATAATCAATCAGTTATTCCGTCATCTTTGACAGTCGTTACAAGTAATTTGATTCATCGCTAATTTTTCTAATTTCTTGAACAATTCACACAATGGGCTTTACAATACATTCTTGGTTGAAGCGTATTTTCGAAACGGGGTTAGAGTAAATGGTGAGTGGCAATACAATCCGGGTTTTTATTTCCTTATAAAGTGCAAGTATTCCAAGAAATACAAGCCGCAGATTTTGAAAGACGCAGGAATTACTCTCAATGGTTTACCCAAAATTTATTGGAAAGAAATGATTTATTAGACCTGACATTTTTTTCTGATGAAGCCTGGTTCCACCTCTCCGGTTATGCGAATTCTCAGAATACACGCATGTGAAGTAGTGAAAATCCCCACTTTTTTGTAGTTTTCAGTCCACATTGCACCCTTAAAAAATTGGTGACTGGTTAGCTGTTTCCCGAAGAAGAATTGTTTGTCCTATTTTTTTCCATGACACAGTTACAGCACAGCGGTATAGAGACAATATTTTGAATCCATTTGTAGAGCAATTACTTGACGACGAACTACGTTTTGGATATTTTTAACAAGCCGCCAAAACTATTAAATACTTACGCAATTTTTTCGACGACAGATTGATCAGATTTCGATCAGACATTGAATTCCCACCTAGATCACCTTGTTTAACGATTATGGATTACTTCGTTTTACCTCATTTAAAGAACACTATTTTTAAAACACCAGTTGCAAATGTAGAACAATTACAAGAAAGGATTATCCAAGAATGTGGTAACATTTCTACAGAGATGCTGGTCAACACTTTCGAAAATATAAAGAGACGTGTGAATTTATGCTTGGAGCATGGCGGTGGCCAATTTCAGCAATTTATGTAATTATTTTTCTTTTTCTTTCTGTATATTCTTACTTTGTTAATTTTGTAAACAACAAAAATAAATTTGTATTTGTCTACTTATTTTATTACTTATTAGTTTGGCATAATATCATGTCATAATATGAATTTGACAAAATTTTACAATAGATTTGGTTAGATATATCGTCCCCATATCATTGTGATCTAAACCAAGCCCTACGTTCTTTAATCCAAGCCCTCTTTGATGCAAATAATTTTTGCTCGCACGGTACTAATTTACTCCCACTGTGAACTGCCCTTGCTACGATTGCTACGCTATAGGTATAGGTGTATCGACTAAATCAATCCTATAATAATTTAAAACGAAAAAAGTTTTTTCTTCATCAAATCTTTATAATTTCTAGCAATAATAGTTCTGAATTGATATCGGTTAATTTCGAAAAACATCGGATAGTGTTGAAGAACATCTATATTATCCAACATTTTTCTCTGTTTACAGGACCATACCAACTCGTACATTTACACGTACCTACACGTTAATTGCTTAATAACTATAATAAAGAAACGAGCGTGTAAACACGCTTTTCAGGCAAAACGTGAGTTTGACGCCACGTTGTGCCAGACGAAGTCACGTTTGTTATTTACAATGCCATTCTAGTACAATAACTTTAATTAAAGAATTTTTCCAATGCTGCCGCGGATTTGATGTCAATGTCGTTGACTTTTTATTGGATGGGGGGTTGTTGTGCTTTATTTACGTCAAGTACAGTGGCGGAAATAACATTCCGGACACTTTTTTTTCCTAATGGAGTTTAGGTTTTATATACAGTGTTACCAGTAAAGTCCGCATCATTTATGGTTTTTTTTTATTAACAGCTTTATTCGAAATTTGGCTCATTAACTTCTGCTTCGATCGAGATGAAAATTTAGCAAAAAAATAGTAGTCACGTGATTCGCATTATCTGTCAAATTTTAATTTTTTCCAAAAAATAATTTAAAAGTGGGGTTATTTCTGAAGTTTTTGAAAAAAGTTTTTTTAAATGTATTTTGTAACCCACGTGCAAAATTTCAGCTGCATAAGATAATTTTGATTTTTTACCTATATTTTGTAAATTGCACCACTTTTGCAAAATAATACTCAACGCAACCTACATAAAACTTCTTAGTTCTGACAAGGCTTTATTTCAGATACATTTTCTTTAAAGTAGCGCCATATTAAATGTGTGTTTTTCTACAAAATCAAAATTGGGCTATTAAAATATGGTCCCATGTGATGCAAAGTTTATTTGTTTTTGACCCTGTATAAGGTAACTTCATAAAATAAGTATTTTTGAAAACGTAGTTTGTGTCTGAAAGTAAAAAAATAAAAAATAAAATAAAGGGGTTTTAAATTTAATCGTTGAAAATAGATAAACTTAGCGTTAAGTTAAATTAAAATTTATTTTCTACTTAATGAACAATTTACTGATGACACTGTGTTCTTTTTTGTCTTAATATTAAGGTGTATTACTTTCCATCCAGTCATCTTCAGATAAATACTAAATATACAAAGTAACTGCAGCTTCATTTTTACTGGCTAGGAGCACTGAAGCATAGCCCAGAATGATATATGGCGTTATACACGATAATAAGCGACGATTCTTCCAAGTTTGGTAACAATTTTTCTTCAAACCATTTCTCATAGTTTTCACTATTCATCGAATCAAGATTTCAGGCCAGACTTGAATATGAAACCTGCATTATTTACAAATCCATTTTCTGAACCATCAGCATGTAGAATAATATACCGCACACCCTATGATGATTTCTTTTAACTATATGAAGAGTATCATCTTGCCAACTGCGCTTAAAAGCCCCTTTAGGTACAGGTTGTATCCAGAAAAACATCTTTTAAGGGAAATGGAGAGTTGCCGTTATTCTTAAATTCTCTTAAAAATTCTACTCGTTTTTGGGCTATATGAGGAGGTTGCTCTATAGTAGGGGAGAGCCACCAACAGTGGCCATCCTTTTTTTTATTTCCACGTATTTCAAAAACGTTTAAAAAATTTATGCTTTTTCCACTATTTTTGACTACATATACGATAAGGCTGTACAAATATGACTCTATTTAATTTTAAAAAGTATAGGATCTTTTCCTAAATATGTTTTTAAAAACATACCACTATGGCCACTGTACCGAACCACATAGTGGTACAGTGGCCATAGTGAAAAAGCATACTAAAGACTGTTTTTAAGTTGGCAATAAGTAATAAGACTTCATACAAAATCCGTTAATTAGGAAATTTATAAGTATACACATCGAAAAATAAAAGAAACATGTATCATATAAATGCAATTTTTTTTATTCAAATAATTTAAGGAACAGTGGCTACCCCTTTATAATATATGAGAGTAGTGGCCAATGTACCCTCCGTTAAGGTGGCCACTGTAAGAAAGGGAACATAAAAATAAAACCTAACCTAACAGAAACACAATGCAGATTCTTTAGCCTTTTACCACTGAACTTCGTACTGCAATAGCACATCCTTAAGAAGCATGCAATAAAGTTACTGAAACACTTACCAGCTTTGAATGATTAAAACGAAATGTCACTCTAATAAAAAACTTTCCACACCTAATTTCAATGTCGCACTTATTACGACGAAGCCGGCCATTTAACTGAAAGTATTCGGCGCGCCACGTGCTGGAAACATACTTAAGCACGGATTCAAGAGAGGGCGCTAGCGGTGTACGTTTTGTAAGAGAATAGTCACTGGCGGCCACTGTACCTGCCATGGCCACTGTTGGTGGCTCTCCCCTACATTTACGCCATTTAAATTAATTTTTTTTTATCAGTCTAATGAACCAATGGATATTTCAGAACCATCAATGCTATTAAGGTTTAGTTGTATTGAGCGAATGGTAACATATTCACCTGCTCTATATATCCCATATGCTCTCTTATGGTATGTTTATGAATTTCGTGAAGTTGTCGACCACGGGATGACAAAATAGCTACATTATTGCGATTCTTAACATTCTTTTTTATCCCCTTTGCATTAATTTGTTGGATTGTTAAACACTAAACTCCCAAAGCATCAGAAACATACTAAAACAGATAGGTATTTATAAAAATATTGCCATATATTTTTCATGTTTATTATTTATGTTTTCACAATTTCTGCTTTACTATATTCTACTTACCTCGTAAGCTGCGTTAAAGGGTAAAAGAGTCTTTCCGGCATCACTTTCTCTTTGAAAATTATCAATTAATTTTAAAATTAATGCTTGTTCTTTTTCACAATACCGTGACATTTTTGAACTAATGTTGTTTAAAAATGTCACTGTCAAAAATGACATTAAATCTTTTTTGACTGGTAAAATTATACGACATTCATAATTGACGCAAATTTACTATCTAACCTAATGCACCAAAAGATAAGCACTAGTCGTGACGTAACGGTCAGCGGTCATTGAACAGACTTTAACTTCTTCGTATGCCTATCCAAGCAGGATGCTAGCGACCATTTGAAAAATCAAAACTTTGTTAACTGCTTCTCTGAACAGTCCCGTGGTTGACTTTCCGAACCAGATCCTTAGGTTTTTCAGCCATGAGATCCTCCTTCTTCCTGGTCCTCTATTCCCGTACACTTTACCTTGCAGAATGCACTGGATGAGATGGTATCGATCTTCATTACGCATTTTGTGCCCAAGATATTCTAACTTCCGGCACTTCACGGTGTAAAGGACCTCACGTTCCTTCCGCATTCGGCGCAGGATGTCTTCATTGGTCACCCTCTGCATCCAAGAAACTTTCAGCATCCTTCGATACAGCCACATTTCGAAATCTTCCAGCCTCCTCTCAGTAGCAGCATTCAGTGTCCAAGCCTCTACTCCGTATTACAATACAGAAAAGACATAGCATCTTAACAACCTGATCTTGAGGTTTATGTTCAAATCATGGCTCTTGAAGCACTTTGCCATCTTATTGAACACTGCTCTTGGCCTTCTCTATCCTGCATCTAATTTCCTGTGGATGATCTCACTCTTCATTAACACATGTGCCCAGGTATGTGTATCTTTGTACTCTTTCCACACGTTTCCCATTTATAATAAGGTGCATGGTCATCTGGAATATTTCTTTTACTGATGATCATTATTTTGGTTTTTTCAACATTTATATCAAGACAATATTGTTGACTGATCAGTGTGATTTGTGTCATTAGGTTCTGCAAATCTTCCAGGTTATCTGTGAACACGACTGTGTCATCTGTATATCGTATCTTATAAAATATGACGATATGCAGACTTTAACTAATCAGTCAAATTTGGCCGGGTAAAGATAATTATCGATTAAGTAAAAATTGTGTGTGCTTAAGACCACACGACAGAAGTGAAAACTTCAACAAGGTGAAACTAACAAAATCAAATACAATTTTTCAATTTTGTTTCTTTTAGGTTAGGTTCGTAAGCAATCATAAAAATAACATAAACTTGGAATACGGGATAATTTTACTGCATACGAAAAAAGATATTTCCTAAAATTGAACAACCCTTGAATTTTTACATCTTCAACAGAAGTCAGAAATCATAATAAATTATGTCCACGGAATAATCAATTACGGTAAACCTTACTTCACCCTACGTAAATATATAATTTAAAAAATGCCAGAACATACCTGAGACGCAACAAGTGTCGCACACTGTTTCCACGTGGACTGATGCGGCAGCGGCATGATCTTTCATATAACGTTTACGAATAAACAGACCGGACGGTCAGGGTCAGTTCGGATTGAATATAGGAGTCGAATTCGAGCGTAACACAGCCGAACCTGACGCCTGACGCTGACGCGTGACGGCTCAGTTTAATTCAGTGCCCACAAAAAGTGCTAAACGCGCCTAAAGAAGTTTTCCCTTCAAAAAGTTGATTGGTGGTTACCGATTTAAACAGTTAACCACAATTATACCTTAATCAGCAAAAATATATGTTGGTTGGAACGGGCGTTAGAACGCCTAAAGGCACACGTGTTATGTGTAATTATGACAAGAATTACCAACGGACAACTATTATTATTATTAATGGCATTTATATGTAGGCATTCTAATTATGGCAAAAAATGCGGCGGCGTGTGACTTCGCACAGACATGGCAGTGTATTTAAATTTTATTACTGATAAACACTATTTTTGAGAATCAAACGATTGAAATGTCTACGCCCTTTAACTTAACGATCGGGTAATAATATTTCCTCACAAACTGATTAATTTTGCATTAAAAGCAGTGGTGGCTCGTGAATATTGACTATGAGAGGACGTATATACCACGGTATACCGTAGGCATGGACAACTAAAATGCGCCGCAGGCAAATCGCCGAGGGCAAAATGACCTAGGGATGCCGGGCTCGAAAAAGCTCTTCAAATTTTTCCTCGAAATAAAAAATATATATTTCAAAACCGACTTGCCAACAACTCAATTGATCATGCTCCCTTATGTATTACTAACAAGAGATCTAAGCGTCATGTTTATTAAATACCCAGTGACAGTGTTTCAAACAGAATATGAAATATTCCTATCTTTTCTTACTGGAGAATAGCTGTTTGTCAGAGCCCGACAGTGTCTAATACCTAAAATTTACAATTCCAGCTTTGGAAATAACCTGTCTTTTTAAAGTGTGGCTAAACTGTCAAATAGATAAATAGAATGATCGCTTTTTAACTAAATATAAATTGACAAGTGACAAGTTCTCAGATAGATTCAGTTTTAGCAAAGGCGGTGTGACGCGACCTGACCTACGTTATCCATCATAGCTGTTTTCGAAATTTAAAATTAGCTACTGATTTAATAGTTATTTATACTACAAGGGATGTAAGTAACAGTTACTAGTCGAGAACGATTTTGCGCCCGAGCGATAGCGAGGGCTGGCAATAAAGTTCAAGACTAGTAAATAATATACTTACATCCCGTGAAGTATATAAGATTTTTCTCCTCTCCGCAGAATTTATTCTTGGATTTTTATTAATTTAATTCGATACTGTTCGTATGAAATTATAGACAGCTTTGACCGGTTTTTATAGCATCATAAGCATTGTTATTTTAACAACAACGTCAAGCTGACAGTTTATTATCAAAAATTGAGAAACATTGAAATTATTGATTTGTATAACAGCCAAATGGATATAGAAGAATCAACAAATATCGCTTGTTTGTCGCTGCTGCCAGAAATGGTGCCAAACAAAGACTGCTACTGCAGTTTCAGGAACCGTGCTTTTAGCGTATTTTCACAAAAAATCTGCTGTACTAAAGTCTCCATTAAGCTTATGGTGTGAATATTCCATGCTGAAGTCCACCCTTTTCATAGAGGAAAACATAGATATTTCCAAGTATCCTAAATTTCGAGCATTTTTAAATAGAAAAAATTACGAATAGAGGAGAGTGCCCTAATATCGCACGGTTCCCTAATACCGAACAGTGGGATTTTTTAAAAACTAAATCATTTTATAGGTAGAAATCTATATTGCGACTAAGGAAAGTCCTCACCGAAGGCCATGCATTAGGTTCAGTGCCAATAAAACCTAATAGATGGCGGCAGTGTGTTGTTTGTTATGCAAGCCGATTGTGAGTTTATATTTTACTCTAATCACTGGACAACAGCTAAAATGTTGCAGAAATAAAATCAACTAAATCTTACTATTTTAGGTGTGCTTAAATCGAAAATAAACGTTTTTTTTAAATATTAGTTCACGTTTAAGAGATACGTGACGTCATGTTCCCGTAATATATTAACACTGTAACCGCGAGAACGCACGTAGTATATTTGTATTGTAATAACAATATATGGATTTTATATTGCCAAATCTACATTTTCACCAAGTTAAGGAATGGTGGATTCTTAGGGACGATCCCCTATATTCGAAATCCTAACCCCCTATTGCTTAAAATAAGAGCGATAGCCATTGAAACCCATGTAAATCCACTTTCATGTCTGCCTTGTACTGAACAGTCCCTATATAATAAAAATCTGTTTACAAAAATAAGAGAGCGAACGAAATGAGTTTTACATAAATTTACCTAAATAGGGATATTAACACAATGGCGACTTAGCCGGGACCACCCTAAAACAGGGATAATATTGAAATATTTAATTAAGCGGCAAATAAATAATGCTTTACTTCCCGATTTTAAATAAATAAACGACTAAACGGATAAAAGGACCCTTGTTTATCCTCATTTCTATGGTTTACCTGAGCACAGTACTATAATGTAGGCCAATAAATCCATTAGTACCTGCTCAGTCGCATTTACCTGCTCAGTCGCATTGTGTCCTTTATCCCTATTTAGGTAATAACAAATAAAAAACTCATTATGTTGGTTTCTTAAAATTGTATATAGACTACTTATAAGTATAATTGTAATGAAATGTATTTAAAAATCTATAATCCATATTTGGGGATATAAACAGGTAGGTAAGCGGAGAGGTTAGTCAGTCGAAGTTAGTAATTCAAGTCGAATAGTTAAGATTGTAAAATGCCTCGAAAGTGTGTAAACAATCCAGATCACTTCTGTTATGTTTGTGGTGAAGTGACTTTTGCGTCTCAGAAGCGATCTATGACTCCATTGATGAAAAAAGCATATCATCTTTATTTCGGTTGCAGAATAGGAGATCAAGACAAACAGTGGGCGCCACATATATGCTGTAATGCATGCGCTTCAAGTTTGACAAGCTGGTTAAATCGTAAAAACCGATCTATGCGGTTTGCTGTTCCAATGGTCTGGAGAGAGCCTACAAATCATGTTAATGATTGCTATTTCTGCATGATACCTCCTGTTGGGCAAGGCACCGGTATATCCAAGAAGAAAAAGTCTGTTATTAACTATCCAAATATACCATCTGCCATCAGACCTGTACCACATAGTGACGACCTTCCTATTCCAGAACCCCCAGAAACAGTCACTTACGAATCAGACAGCGATACAGCGTTGTGCCAAGAAGAAGATATGCCATCAACTTCAAGAGATCCCGATTTCGCACCCAGCACATCATACCGCCAACCGCACAAAATAACCCAGTCAGAATTAAACGATCTTGTGAGAGATCTAGAACTTCCAAAAAGTAAGGCTGAGTTACTAGGATCAAGATTGCAGCAGTGGAACCTGTTAGAAGAAGATGTATCTGTAAGTGTTTTTCGTAAACGCCATAAAGGTCTAGCGCCATTTTTTGACATGGAAAATAACTTAGTTTTCTGCAATAATATTGGCGGTTTATTGGAGGCTTTAAATATAAACTACAAACCAGTGGAATGGAGATTGTTTATAGACAGTTCAAAATTAAGTTTAAAGGCAGTACTATTACATATTGGCAATATTCTTCCGTCCATTCCTGTCGGATATGCAGTTCACATGAAAGAATCATACGACAATATGAAGTTCCTATTGACAACCATAAAATATGATGAGCACCAATGGCAGATCTGTGGTGACTTAAAGGTTATTCCACTTTTACTTGGGTTGCAGCTAGGCTACACCAAGTTTTGCTGTTTTTTGTGTGAATGGGACAGTCGGGCAAGGTCACTTCATTACAATAGACGACACTGGCCCGTTCGACAATCATTAGAGCCAGGGCAAAAAAATGTACAACACATGCCATTGGTAGACTCCAAAAAGGTTTTGTTACCACCACTGCATATCAAATTGGGCCTAATGAAAAACTTTGTTAAGGCACTGAATCGAGATGGGCCAGCATTTCAGTACCTACGTCAGAAATTCCCGAGGCTAAGTGAGGCAAAAATTAAAGAAGGTATTTTTATTGGGCCACAAATTCGAAATATTCTGAAAGACGAACACTTTGACAGCACTCTAACAGATATTGAAAAAAACGCCTGGAAAGACTTTCGCCTCGTGGTAACTAATTTCTTGGGAAATAAAAAAGCTGACAATTACGTTACTCTGGTTGAAAATATGCTGTCGTCGTATCAAAAAATGGGCTGCAATATGTCTCTAAAGATCCATTTCCTACACTCTCACCTGGACTTTTTTCCTGACAACTGCGGAGCTGTATGTGATGAGCACGGCGAACGCTTCCATCAGGACATATCAACCATGGAAAACAGATACCAGGGACACTGGAATGCTTCCATGCTTGCCGACTACTATTGGACTCTTGTTAGAGATGCTCCAGAAACAGTTCACAAAAGAGTAGCAAAGCGACAGCGCATTTAGTGACTCTAAAGTGTAAAATTATGTAGTTTTTATTATTTTATCAAAAATAAAATATAACCACTTTTTTTTTAAAACGGCAACTAAGTTTTTAATTTCATTATCATTTTTGTATTCAGCATCCCAAAGTTAACAAAAAAAATGCATTTTGATACACGATACAACCAATAACCTAAAATTTGTTGTCCAGTGAAGTGTTTTTTTTTGCAAAACAGGTAAGTAAAATGTGTTAACCCCTATATATTATGGTTAATTAGGTGTGTTTTGCTTATTATAATAATACAAATGTGGCGAAAACTAATTGTGACTATTTTTTTTTTGTTAACTTAACCTCATATGGGCTAGGTGCTCCAATATCGCACGGGTAAAGATTTCCCAATATCGCACTGTGCGATATTTGGAACCTTAAATATACAATTTAGTTTATTGTTCCTAATTTGTTCCAGATAAAATGACATTAAAAAATGGGATAAACAGTCAATGCTGGCAGCAGTTAACGTCGTAAAAAGTATGGAATTGCAATTTCTGCTTATCAGGATAAAGTTGCCTAATGTTGTTTTCCTTATGGATGCCTAAATACCGCATATGCGATATTAGGCTACCATATTAGTTTTAGTCAAAAATGTTTTATATTGTTATTTTTTAAGTTTATAAAAACTATTTGAAAAATATATTTTTTTTAGTTATATATTGCTTTAGTAATAACAATATTATCAATACCCTAATTTGGTAATATCAAACTATTTTTTTTTATGTTAGATATCAGCTTCAGAAAAAAAGTGTGCGATATTAGGGCACTCTCCTCTATAAACCCAAAAAATCTAATGTGTTTGACAGGGAAGATGTAACTAAATTCCTGTTTGAAGCACCCTATGATATTTATTTAATGATGAAGGTTGTAATGCTAATGGGAATTGCTGGAGCGTGCCGTTCTAGTGAACTCTGTGCAATGAAAATGGACAATGTTGAATTAAGGCATGAAGTCATATTTGATTCCAAAAATGTAATGGCACGTACATTTATAGTGACTAAAAGTGACGATGAGAAGGTTTGTTATTTCAAAATAGTTCGAAATTATATTGATATAAGATCCTACATGACGAATTTTAATCCTCGCTTTTTCATGCGATATCAAAATCGAAAGTGCTTAAACCAGCCTACTGGGAAAAACTCGATTTCTTCAATTCCAAGTAAAATTGCTAAATTTCTGAACTTTCAGAACTTTAAGGAGCCTATACTGGACACTCCCTTAGAAGAAGATCGGCCACTTTATTAGCGAATACTGGAGTTGATGTCTTAGCCCTCAAGCGACATGGCAGATGGAAATATTCAACTATTGCGGAAAGTTATGTAGCGGAGAGCGTCAACAATAAAAAGGAAGTTGCAAATAAAATTTTATACAATATAACACAGCCAGAAGCCTCCTGCAGTACTTTAAGAGTAACAGAAAACTTGGTAAGAGATGAAGAAATTATGGAGTAGGAACATTTCATACAAATTGAGAAAAAACGACAAAACATTTATCCAAATTTTGTAAATAATGTCCATAATTGTAGTAATAATTATTGTACTATTAATATTCATATCACTTAATCTTACTCAATTTTTATAAATCATTGTTTTTATATGGCATAAATTATTACCACCCTAATAACATGCAAAAGGCAAGCAATTCGGCAAAGAAAATAAACAGCAATAAAAAACATTTTGTGTATATTATTATCTAGTAATGGGAATATAATCTAATCTGAACCAATACGAGTACCATGTGATAAAAATGTATGTGGTACAATACCAAAGTCAGGTCTAATAAATCATTTATTTCCAATAAATTTTGGGTTAACCATTGAGAGTAATTCCTGAGTCTTTCAAAATCTGCGGCTTGTATTTCTTGGAATACTTGCACTTTATAAATAAATAAATTTAGCTGCTTCTCAAGAATAGTCCTGCATGTTCCATAAGATCTTCCCACTTCTTGGGACAGGCGTCTTATAGAATTTGTTGGCGTATTTTGCATTATTTCACGAACGTTTGCAACAAGTTCTTCTGTGCTTACAGATGGTCTTCCTGCTCCTTTTTTCTGTTGTATAGAACCTGTTTCCCTAAAAAACACAGCCACGGTTCATTTCAGGCAATAATAAAAATTCCCAGCAATAAAAGCAACGTTAGGAAAATGTTCGTGAAAATCGTCCATGCACAAACCCGGATTGTATTGGCACTCACAATTTACTCTAACCCCGTTTCGAATATACGCTTCAACCATGAATGTTTTGTGCTGCTCCGTAAAGCCCATTTGTGTGAATTGTTTAAGAAATTGAAAAAATTAGCGATGAATCAAATTACTTGTAACGACTGTCAAAGATGACGGAATAACTGATTGATTTTTAATTCAGGTTGTTACTGACACCCAACAGGTATTAAGCTCTACGGCTAAGCACTACGTCCTTAGATGCAAATAATTTTTGCTCGCACGGTAGGTACGTAACATTCATTATATTTATATGAAAAATCCTTTAAAACTTAAAACTTGGATTGAACAACAAGTACTCGATTATTCACTTAGGTACTCACTTTTTCCCATCACTATAAAAATAAATAAACATCGGCGAATGGTAATTTCGCATATTATCCACGAGCGGAAACGGCGCTCGTTAGAACACCGTGGGAACGTCGTGACTACTTGACCGTATTCATTGGCGTCACCGGAAGTACGTAATCGACTTAATGACAGAGAAAGTCGACACGGTTTCAGAGGTAATCACGTCTTATTTACAATGACCTGTGATCTTTTCTACGGCACTGATGCGACGAGTCAGTGTTTATTGCAATTTTTTTTCGCGTCAGTGCACCTATTGAATTCACTTTTTAATTGGACAAGAAAGCGAATAATTATGACAGTAATTCAATGCTTATAATATCTGTACTCGGGAGGCATACGACACTATCCCAGGTAGCAGAGTCACGTGAATTCACCTGATTTTGACGTCGATATGTGGTGATATTTAGTAAAAAATGATCACGGGTCTTAAGTGACGTCATTTACACGTCGAATTTGATACGTATTTTAGAGATGTTGAAATAGTTCGTATATATCACGTCATTATAACGTCGCTAATTTATTTCTATAAAAGCTTAATTTAATGACTTAATAATATACGTAAATTTTACTGAAATATGTATAATATATAAAAAAATATCAGATTGATCATCGTAAATATTATAAATAGGTACCTATATATTGAACGATAAATAATATGGAGATGTCAAACAAAAATATACATAAGCATTTTAGAATATTTTATAAGATAAATTTAAGACATATTTTTGTAATTAGTCGAATGCTATAAAATATAGTTAACTTGTCGTCCTAAAAAGGACAATCGCAAAAAAGGCGTATGTATCATATATATGCACAAACACAAATGTTTAGAAACTATATTAGCGATGTAGGTATACAAATAACAGTAGGTACCATGACAAATAACTAATTTCTAAATATTTGAATTTCCCGCTAAAAATTGACAATTGACATTGCCCTCGCCCACGCTTGTCACCCTGCACGTGGACGTTTGTCTCATTTACCGCTTTAGTTTGGTGGCATGCGCGGCATTTTGTTTGTTTGTTTCTTTTGTGTTTTAATAATTGGTGTTTTCGGTTTTATAAGTGTTTCTGTGGTGTTATTGTCCAATATTTTAAGAAAATGTGTTATTTTTATGAAAGTCCCTTTGAATCCAAATTATTGAATATTTATTTAGTTTCCGATTTATCTGAAGAACATAAAACTTGGTCACTTACAGAAATTCAAGGAAAATAATTTTTAATGCCTTATAAAACAAAATTGGTTTCAATTCCTTTGTATCATACTATCATACCCGTAATGATGGCATAGTTATGTAATCTGATTTTAAGGTCATTAGTTTAATAAAAATTTGGAAACAATATAAAAAAAAACTGTCGTTTTTACAGATTATTTATGTGTTTAATTTATCAAACAACCTAGAATGGAAGCTCTAGTTTCAACCATGTCAAAATTTGAATGTCTTGCCTTCGATTCGGTTATCTTTATTTTTAAATTCAATGAAGTAAAGAACGCTGAAGACACTGCAATCGGAGAGAAAATGTCAGCATTTATTACTTTGACACGGTTAAATTCAATAACTAATCATACAATCCCTACTCTGAAATAGGTCTTTTTGAGGTGAACAATTTACGTCATTTTAACGTATCAATATACGTCTTATTAACGTGTCCGGAATGACGTCAATTCGCTGTGACATATTGCCGTCATATAAACGTTGATTGCCCGTCACTTTTTTGGTGACTTCGACGAGAATGGGTACGTCTTTTCTGCCTGTAAATGACGTGTAATTGCTATCTGGGATATGCCATCAGCTCGATTTGTGGATATTTAGTAAAAACAATTAATTTTGAAGAAGTAGTCCATACTCAAAGTGGAGTTAAATGATATAGAAAAAAGAGAAGCACAAAGCCTTTCTCCACAATTTTTATTCGAAAAAACTAGGCGAACCTAGAATAATTCATTATAAATCAAATCGACGTTTCGAGTGTAGAAACACTCATCATCAGGAAAACGAAGTAAATGGTACAATGCTGATGTTGTTAGCAGTAGAGAAAATAACAAGTGAGACTAAGCCGTAATGGAGCTTTCAATGGTACATACGAGGAGTGAAAAAATTTGAATAGTCAAAAGACAGAAAATATTTCAGCATACTGAAAAGTCAAGGACCAGTGCAAAGCCACTGTCTTGGGTGGGAAATGAAGAGAAAAAAGAAAAATTAGGGAGTTTTAAAAGACTCTCTAAAAGTAATTTCTAAGTGTAAGTGTAAGTGTAAGTGTAAGTGTAAGTGTAAGTGTAAGTGTAAGTGTAAGTGTAAGTGTAAGTGTAAGTGTAAGTGTAAGTGTAAGTGTAAGTGTAAGTGTAAGTGTAAGTGTAAGTGTAAGTGTAAGTGTAAGTGTAAGTGTAAGTGTAAGTGTAAGTGTAAGTGTAAGTGTAAGTGTAAGTGTAAGTGTAAGTGTAAGTGTAAGTGTAAGTGTAAGTGTAAGTGTAAGTGTAAGTGTAAGTGTAAGTGTAAGTGTAAGTGTAAGTGTAAGTGTAAGTGTAAGTGTAAGTGTAAGTGTAAGTGTAAGTGTAAGTGTAAGTGTAAGTGTAAGTGTAAGTGTAAGTGTAAGTGTAAGTGTAAGTGTAAGTGTAAGTGTAAGTGTAAGTGTAAGTGTAAGTGTAAGTGTAAGTGATGAAAAATCTTTAGTTTAATTTAACTATGTCGGAGACATGTGAAAGTGGTAAAATAAGAGGGAAAGAAAAAAGAAAAAATTGTTTTTCGTAAAAGTCATACAGATGCTTTCATTTAGCTTGAAATAAAATACTGTTGGGGTACCAGGCTTGTTACGACCCAGTTACCCCGGAAGGAGTCAAAACTTACACATTGTGTGCAAAAATAAATTTTAAAAATTTTAAAAAAAACTGCAACCAGCACCGTGTATGTATTTATTTTTGATACGAACTTTTTGTTTCCGCTGATTCAATATTTATTCGTACAAATAAATAGAGTGGACGTCTCGTTAAATTAAATTATATTGTAAAGATTAAACTTGGTGTCAACCAGAGATTTTTTGAGTTGTTGACTACTGTTTTATGTTTAAAACTAACCAAGCTGACTCACTTCTTGATCTTAACATAGTATAAAACAAAGTCGCTATCCTGTCTTATGTGCTTAAATCTTTAAAACTACTCAACGGATTTTGAAGCGTTTTTTTTTAATAGATAGAGTGATTCAAGAGGAAAGTTTTTATGTATAATTAGCGACCCGCCCCGGCTTCGCACGGGTGGAATTTCAGAAAGTGGCATGCCGGGTACTAATATATCGGGTTTGTTCGGGTTTGTATTTATACCAGCGGGTTGCAACGCATGCCGGGTACACGCTAGTATATAATATAATATACAATTTTTAAATATTTTGATAGACTAAATTTAAAACTCTTTAGTGAAATTATTAGTTTCCGCCTGATGCATGCGAACATGACGTAAAAAGAAACCGAATGTTTTACCGTATCTGTCACTAAAATAACGGGAAATATTTCTTTATTAAACGAGCGTTATTCCATCAGTCTCCACTTGCAGAACACGAACATATTTTTAATTACAAAATCCAATAACATCGAAAAACGGTACATTCCGTTATTATTTTTTTATACCTATACCCTATTCGGAGTTATTAATTGTGAACTTGCAAACAACTTCTTATTACATTTTGATGATTTATATTGTTTTGATGACACCGAGTTGATTACCAACCATCTGCAATTTGGAATAATTTACCCATGGTAGGTAGAGTACCGAAAAAAATCTATTTGTTGTTACACAAGAGTACTCGTTCTTGAAATATTAACATACCAGTGGCGGATTTACTACCCCCCCCCCCTCCCACTAGAAGTTTGCATAAAAGAATAATTGTTGTGTATACAATAGTGTTTTCGTGTGAAATTTACCACTCTTTTGGGGTAGAAACCGATTTCAACTTTTTTTTCTTTAAATATAAAGGTATGTATTCAGATAGCTTCTTGAAAAGGACATAAAAAGGGAATACTACCCACTTTTTACTTTTGCGTTTTGCCAGCGCAGATTGTTTAAAAAAAAAAGGAAACATGTTGTTGGTAAGGTTGTTTGTTTGTTTGTTTACTTGATGCTGCAATTCTGTATTCCAGTGGTCACTTTATTTTCGGTTTAGAAGAAGTGAATACTTATCTGTTGTAGTATTTTGTAGGTACTGTTTAAACCGTTACTGTACATGTAAGAAATACTTTTGATATCAAAAAAATCGAAATTTTAATCAAATCAAATCAAAACATGCTTTATTGTCATATAAATACATAGTACCTATCTGTTGACAAAGCTCTATAGATTATATAAATAATATTAACAATCTATAAACCAATAAAATAAAAGTAAAAATGAAAGAACATATATAACATACAGTATATATAAACATAAAGTATACACAATACACAGTGATCAATAATAATAACCATAACTTAACACAGTAATAAAATCATTTAAAATCAACTTAAAAAATCCTAGTCAACAATTAAAATACATAGTAATAATACCCAAAAAACCACTGATCTAAACCAAGAGGCAGAATTATCATAGGCCTGCATCATCATCGATCATTATATTATTCTGCCAAGCTATACTTAGTATGCTTTACGTTTATTAAGAAATTATGAGACCTTTTAAAACTCCTTAGTGTTAAGGAGCTCTTGATACTTTATATCCTCTGGAAGATGGTTAAAAATTATAATATTCTTATACAGGGTGTTCTCAAAGTTGAGTCATATATTTTACCAGGTTGTAGAACTCGTAAAAATAAGTAATTGCACCAAATATCATTTATATAAAAGTTGCAGAATAAAGAAGTTATTAACAATTGAAAAATGTAAAATTTAAAAACTGTAAGACCTGATTTTTTGATATTCTCGACCACTGCGTTATCAATGTTTTGTTTACTGGCGATACTGGGTATGGCTTATTTTTTTGTAGGATACAAATCACTTATTATTCATTCATTTTACGGGTTTTAGTGGTCGAGAATACCAAAGAGCTGGTCTTAAGTTTTTAAATTTTACATTTTTTCAATTGTTAATGACTTCTTTATTCTGCAACTTTTATATAAATTATTTTTGGAACAATTACTTATTTTTACGAGTTCTACAACCTGGTAAAATAAATGACTCAACTTTGAGAACACCCTGTATATTAAGGAGTTTTTGGTAAGTATGCTCTTTTGTATAGGAAGTGGTAGATGATTCAATTGTCTGGTATCATAAGCATTCATGCGAGTGCCGTCAAGATTTTAAAATGTTTTATGTACTAAACAGACCGTTTCCCGGATAAACAAACATGGTAATGTCAATATTCCCAATTGTATTAATAAGGGTCTACAATGTTCACGCTGTTCATGCTTTAATGATGTTTGGCTTTGGCGACAGATCGCATATTCAAGCAGACGTAGCAGCTAGGGTTGCCAGATGTCCTGGATCTGGAAGGATGTCCTGGATTTGAGGCTTAAATTTAGCGTCCTTCGAAGACCTTTGGAAGGACGCCTAATGTCCTGGATTTCTTAAATATTTTTTCTCTAAAAAGCCCCTTCGACTTTGAATCAATGGTGGAAACCGTAACTAACTTATCCATAGACATAAATATTTATAATTTGTCTGAAGAATATTGTATATTAAAACCTACCCTTGACAAAGCTTGCGCTTTACCTGAGGTCCTGAGGAATCCATTAACCAGAAATGGAACAAAATCTTTTTAGCTAACCCTGAAATTCATTCTTTTTTAAAAATAATACAGTTTGTGTCTTCAATATACGGGTCAAACGCTGACTCCGAAAGAATTTTTTCTTTATGCAATGCAGCTTGGAGCGATAGCCGAAATAAACTTTTGGATGACCACGTAAAAGCAGAGCTTTAGATAAAAACAAATTTTAATTTAACCTCTAAAGAATTTTATAATATGGCAGTTAGAAACAAAAAGCTCTTGGAAGCCGTCCGTTCTAATAAAAAATATTCTGTATAATAATACATTTTTTTAAAGCATTTTTAAGTTGTTTCTTCGTTAGAAAAAACTTAGCTTTTGTTCATTTTTTACATGAAATAAATTTTGTTTTAGTTTTAAAAAAATGTATTTTTTTATTTGTGTCAGTCCTTCCTTTTTTAAACTTGTGTCCTGCGATTTGCAGATTTCAACCTGGCAACCCTAGTAGCAGCTTTTATTTTACAAAACACACCCCGATTTACCACCAATTTCCGAAGGCACCATCAATAAAATTGAAAAACGTTATCGTGAAGTGGGCCACGTCAGGGACATACCGCAAGAATCAGGCAGCCTGGAGTAATGACGAAGACACGCAATTAAACGTTTTACTTGCTCCTCAAAAAAATCCAATAACTCCAGTTCGGCAACTTGCAAGAGGAAATAACATAAGCCATACATACGTCTGTATTCAACTTAGCGAAATCATGTCAAATTAATTCATTCTTATAAAACGATAATGGTACAAGAGTTACTGGAAGGTAATCTGGACCGATAAGCCGTTTTCAGTTTTGTAAAGTGTGATGAATACACTTTATCAGAATTTAGTAGATTTGGGCTGGATCCTTTCTACAGATGAGTGTACTTTTGTCCTTAATGGTAAAGTCAATATACAGACTGTCCGCCGATAGGGTTTACAATAAATAGCACATAATATGGATGAAAAATTTAATTTTTCGGGAAAAAGTCATCCTTGATAAAAAGTTTTGCTTGGAAAAAAAATGCAATTGACGAAAAGAAAATTTTGATTTTTTATACAGGGTTCTTAAAAACTTCAAAAACATGACTTTTCTCCATCAAGACTAAACTACCTTTATTTTTCATTTTTGACCAAAATGCCAATTAAAAAAAATATTTACGCATTTCGCAATTGAAGTGAGGGAATGACTTAATAATACATTTGGCCACAGATAATTTGGTCGGAATGGTCTGGTTCTGTGGCCTCCAAGAAGTCCCGATTTAACTCTTTCAGATGCCTATCTTTGGGGGCTTCTAAAATAGCGAATTGTTGAAGCTGTTCAAACAATTTCCATTGAAGAAATTCGAAGGAGTTTTGACGACATTCGTTTACAGCTGGAAAAATGTGTTGAATATGGAGGGGGAGTGTTTGAATAGCAAATTATGAAATTATTATTTGTTGTTATTTTAAGACTTTTTTGTGTTATTTTCTGCGTCATTTCATTTGTGAAATTAAAAATACATAATTCTCGTAACGCCAAAAATCGGTTTTGAAACTTTTTGATACCCCTCTGTCATTGATAATTTATGTATTTCGACCGCTAATGCTGTTATCCAAAAAAAAATTCTTTTACCTCTAAAAATTAAAAAAAAACCAAAAAAATCGAAGATTTACTTTAAATCTCGGATTTAAATTACAAACGTTATTCTAAATAAGTTTTCTAATTGGCATTTTGATCAAAAATGAAAAATAAAGCTAGTTTACTCAGGGACGGGGTCATGGGGGGGCTGGGGGGGGGGGGGGGGCGACGCCCCCCTAAAGTTATCTTA
Source organism: Polydrusus pterygomalis (assembly GCA_963969555.1). Taxonomy (NCBI): domain Eukaryota; kingdom Metazoa; phylum Arthropoda; class Insecta; order Coleoptera; family Curculionidae; genus Polydrusus; species Polydrusus pterygomalis. Next base: position 39,018,761 of record OZ018381.1, on the reverse strand, counting down.
AACATCAAAAGTTGGGAAAACTTGGGTAGACAAAAATGTGTGCAGCTTATTTAACTTCCATTAGTTGCCCCGGTAAGACTGACTGTAATATTATATAGATAGACACTTTTGGCATTTTCAGTCATTAAAAGAGTGTCGTGTATCGTACACAACCTAAGTCTTTGGAGGACCTTAAAAACAGTATTTTAGATGCTGTGCATGTTATTTCTCGTAAACATTTGCAAAACGTGCTTTCCCAATTTCCCGAGAGGATTGGACAGTGGACACTGTCAGGTGTTTGAAGGACGACATTTTTAACATTTAATTAAATAACTTTTTTTTATATTATTGTTTATTTAAAAATTATTACCAATTTTGTTTAAATAATCAAATGTACTACATTCATTTGCCCGTAATTCCGGAACAGTTGAATTTAGTCATATGGTGCTATACAAAAAATATTTTAAAGTTATTGAAAATTTAGAATATCTGATAAAATACCATCCATTTTAGTCCTATACCGGGTGTCTACGGAAGATGGTTCGCCGCTCTAACTTTTTTGTTTTTCAAGATAATGAAATAAAATTTGGGGGATTGTATATGACATAAAACTGAATTTTTTAAAGTTGACTCAACATTATGAAACTTCCAGTCTAACCGAAAGTGATATAAGTTTTCGATTTTTAAATGGGACACCTGATATATTTTTCCTTTTTCTGACTCATATGACATTCTTAATATAACGATGACACATTTCTCACTTTTTGTTACCAAGAAAATATTCTTTTCCAAATTTATTGTAGAGGGCTATGAATACCTTAAAATCCTTATTGCACTTCTTTAATCTTGGGAAAAATACAATTTTACTATTTTTGGTCCAATGCCATGTGCTGTGTAAAATTTAATTTTTAAAGTTGTATTACCTACTCATTTTTTTTTAAACGGCAACATGGTGGCTCGTCGGGTTAAGAAAAAAGGATTTTATTACGATTATTTTGATACCACACTATTAGGTTTTAGAAAAGCTGCCATAAAAAAAAGTTAACTGAACCAGTTTTGGGCAATAGCACGCCGATTAGGATATCTTTGTACGTCGTGCAGCATCGATCGGTTGAATTCTTTCTACATTCTCCAAACACTTATAACATATCAACTTTTTCACTCCTTGTAAAACTATTATTTTCCATATTTTTTAAACAACAAACTAATTTACTTTGGCAGAAGCTGTCGGCATGTCAATTTTCTTCAAGACATGATTTTGTTTTATCAGTTTTGCTGGTCACATACTACTTGATGCATTTAAATTTAAATTTATTCTCAAAAGATGCTTCATTTTAGGAAATTTTCAAGTCAACTTTTAAAAGTTTTTTCATGGCAGCTTTTCTAAAACCTAATAGTGTGTGGTATCAAAATAATTGTATTAAAATCCTCTGTTTTCTTAACCCGGCGAGCCACCATGTTGCCGTTTAAAAAAAATGAGTTATACAACTTTAAAGATTAAATTGTACACAGCACATAGCATTGGACCAAAAATAGTAAAATTGTATTTTTCCTAAGAAAAAAGAACTAATATAAGTGATTTTAAGGACACATCGTTATATTAAGAATGTCATATGGAGTCAGATAAACGAAAAATATACCAGGTGTCCCATTTAAAAATCGAAAGTTTGTGTCACTTCCAGTTAAACCGGAAGTTTCATAATGTTGAGTCAACTTTTAAAAAATGCAGTTTTATGTCATATACAAATCCCCCAAATTTTATTCCATTATCTTGAAAAACAAAAAAGTTAGAGGGGCGAACCACCTTCCGTGGACACCCGGTATAGATTGCCCAAAACCCGGATCCCATATCACTTTTAGTTCGCCTGTAATTAAGCCGTTCCGGAACATTTGCCCAACCCTGTATATGTTTTTTATACAGTTTATTTGATAATTATAGGGAAATAAATACTTTTTGAATTGCGTTATTTTTTTTATATTTTATAAAGTTGGGAAATTTAGGAATTTCACCCCTCCCAAACCAGAGGCCTTCGCTACGTCCCTGAGTTTACTCTCGAAGAAAAATCAAGTTTTTGGAGTTTTTGCGAACCCTGTATAAAAAATGAAAATTTTCTCTTGGTGAATTAAATTTTTTTTACAAACAAAACTTTTTTTCAAGAATGAAATTTTTCATCCATTTGTGCTATTGTAAACCCTATCCGCGGACAGTCTGTATAGAATTTTATGAAATGTTTTTCTAACTTACTTTTAATTGGCTTATTAGAAAATAATAAAATTTGGTATGTCAGTCAATCATACAAGTACGTTAAAAAAAGTCTAATACAATTTTGATGTAAAATTAATATGGGAGCCAGAATTTGCGGGTTGCAAAATATACATGGGACTTCCTATGGCTAGTCCGGCGTTACACCACCCGGTATATATTTTTTAATAATACAGGGTGTTCTCAAAGTTGAGTCATTTATTTTACCAGGTTGTAGAACTCGTAAAAATAAGTAATTGTACCAAAAATCATTTATATAAAAGTTGCAGAATAAAGAAGTCATTAACAATTGGAAAAATTTAAAATTTAAAAACTTAAGACCTGCTCTTTGGTATTCTCAACCACTGCGTTTTATTTTTATTGCAACTCACAATAATTCATTACTCACCGGCAAAATGCATCCCGATGTAAAAAAAATTGTTCAAAATTATCACCATTTGTTCGGTTTGCGCAAAGTCTTGCTCGGCGTATCCATGAGTGACTACACGCTTCAAAAATAAAATCCGGGTGTCCACGAACAACATCACAAGCGTTTCTGATGCGCTGTTGTAGTTCTTGCACAGTATTTACCTCTGCATCGTGATAAACCAACTGTTTTAAATAGCCCCACAGAAAAAAATCGCAGGGCGTTAGATCCGGAGAGCGTGCAGGCCAAGAAATGTAGCCAATGCGCCCTATCCATCTATTAGGAAACTCATTATTTAAATGTTCCCTAACTTCTCGTCTAAAATGTGGCGGTGCTCCATCATGTAAAAGCCACATATTCTGTCTCACATTTGAAGGAACATCTTTTAATAATTGTGGCAGAGTGTTTTGAAGAAAGTCTAAATAAATGTCACCTGTCAGTCGAGCTGGAAAAAAGTAAGGCCCAATAAGCATGCCATTTACTACGCCAGCCCAAACATTTACTGAAAATCTGTCCTGAAAATGGGTTCTTTTTACAGCATGCGGATTTCCACTGCCCAAATATGGTTGTTGTGAAAATTTGTAACTCCATTTCTTGTAAATGTGGCCTCGTCAGTAGCCAAAATAAATTTGGTAAAATTTTTATTTCTGTTGTATTGATTTAATAGCCACTGACAAAATTCAACTCTTCTAGGACCATCTTCGGGTTGTAACGCTTGTACCCGTTGATAATGGTAGGGATAAAGTTGTTCTTGTCGTATAGTCTTCCACACTTTGCTATCTATGAGCAGTTCCAACTTGAGCTGCTACTGACCTAGTGGACGTTGTTGGGTCGTTTTCGACAATTCCTAAAATGTCCTCCTCAATCTGTACCATATCGCGTGGAGGAGGTCTTCCAGCGTGACCACCTCGTTGTTCCTTTAAGTAGCCAGTGTCGCGAAGTACTGTAACTAAATTTACAAACATCCGCGGAGCCGGACGATTTCTTAAAGGAAACCTTTCCGCGTACAAACGACATGCGGCGGCTGCATTTTGTTGGCACTCCCCGTAAGTTAATATTATGTTCACTAGTTCATTGTTTTCATAAACTTGCGCCATTTTTATCACACAAAATGCCCAAAAATCAAAAATATCACGCACTTTAGCGAATTATTTAGCACTGGTCAAATCGAAATTCGCACTAAAACCCGTAAAATGAATGAATGATAAGTAATTTGTATCCTACAAAAAAAAGGGCATACCTTATCGCCAGTAAACAAAACATTCATAACGCAGTGGTCGAGAATATCCAAAAAGCAGGTCTTACAGTTCTTAAATTTTACATTTTTTCAATTGTTAATAACTTCTTTATTCTGCAACTTTTATATAAATGATTTTTGGTACAATTACTTATTTTTACGAGTACTACAACCTGGTAAAATAAATGACTCAACTTTGAGAACACCCTGTATAATCTATGGTTAGTGATAACTAGTTTGTTTTGTTATTATCTCGTACAATTATTGCTCATCATCACAAATCAGTTACCCCATTTTATGACATTATAATTCAATCCTAAATGGTTAGTGTACCGTAAGTCCTCTGGTTTTATTTACTTCTTAGTGAAATCCTTGTGCACGACAAAGAACAGGTAATATTTCGCTATAGAGTTTCCAAAATACGTTATAAAATCATATCAATGTTGCACGTGTATGATTTACAAACTATAAGATTTCGGATATCATATTTCATAACTCTATCAATGAATAATTTTCTTAATTAAATAATATGACGTGAAGTCCTCAATCTTACCCATTGATTATGACAAGAAACAAGGACAGTTAAATATACAGTGTGACCAGTAAAGTCCGCATCATAGGGGATTTTTTTTTATTAATAGCTTTATTCGAAATTTGACTTTGGTATCAAGTTCTGCTTCGATCAATATGAAAATTAAGCAAAAAATAGTAGTCACGTGATTCGCATTATCTGTCAAATTTAAATTTTTTCCAAAAAATAATTCAAAAGTGAGGTTATTTCTGAAAATATTGAAAAAGCTATTAGAAAAAGTTTTTTAAAAGCAGTTTCTAGTCCACATGCAAAATTTCAGTTGCATAAGATAATTTTGATTTTTTACCCATGCACTTAATGAACACTTTACTGATGACTCTGTGTTCTTTTTTGCCTTAATATTAGGGTGTATTACTTTCAGACACAAACTACGTTTCCAAAAATACTTATTTTATTAAGTTACCTTATACAGGGTCAAAAACAAATAAACTTTGCATCACATGCGAACAAATTTTAATAGCCCAATTTTGATTTTGTAGAAAAACTCACATTTAATATGGCTCTACTTTAAAGAAAATGTATCTGAAATAAAGCATTGTCAAAACTAAGAAGTTTTAGGTAGGTTGCGTTGAGTCTTATTTTGCAAAAGTGGTGCAATTTACAAAATATGAGTAAAAAATCAAAATTATCTTATGCAGCTAAAATTTTGCATGTGGGCTAGAAACTGCATTCAAAAAAACGTTTTCTAATAACGTTTTCGATACTTTCAGAAATAACCTTACTTTTGAATTATTTTTTGGAAAAAATTAAAATTTGACAGATAATGCGAATCACGTGACTACTATTTTTTGCTTAATTTTCATCTCGATCAAAGCACAACTTGATGCCAAAGTCAAATTTCGAATAAAGCTATTAATAAAAAAACCCATATAATGCGGACGTTACTGGTCATACTGTATGTAAGAAAAATATATTTAGTATAATCTCAGACCAATAATTATTTTCATGTAGTTTGCAACAATCCACAAGACCTTAATATTGAAATGTCAAACATCAAACAAGATTTAAAACAGAACGGTTACCCTGAAACCTTTGTAACTAATACCATCTCAAAACTTAAAAATTGCAAAGTAAAAACCAATACAGAAACGAAAGAGGAGCAAGCACTTCTTACAATACCTTATGTCAAGGGGATTTCTGAAAAGATAAGAAGGATAACCAAAAACTATAATATCAAAATAGCCTTCGAATCCGGAAATACGCTTATAAGCTTTCTTACAAAAGTAAAACCCGCCAGTAATGAAAACACAAAAAATTGTATCTATCAAATCCCTTGCGAGTGTGGCGAATCGTACATTGGAGAAACAAAAAGACCTCTTCCCGTACGAGTTAAAGAACATCTGAAACATACTCAAAGAGGTGAAACTTCGAAATCAGGTATAGCGGAACATGTATGGACCAACCAGCATAATATACAGTGGTCAGAAGCCAAGGTTTTGGACACGGAACAGCACCGGAGAAAACGACAATTCAAAGAAGCAGCAGCTTTCGTGAATCAAAATACCCATATATTTAGTAAACCAAGTATCTGGGTGGAGGCCTCTCCTTGTCCAAAACCAACAGCTCCAACTTCACACGCCAATAAGCACGTAGACGGAGTCATCAAGCTTCATTGCACATGGATAGTATTTAAGACAGTAGTCTTAGAATTATCATTTTGTTTACACTTGAAAACGGTTAGAGATACTACCTAACCGAAACGTTGTGTTAAGTAACAAAATAAAGACAATGGAAGTCCGACAAGGTAATAAATAATAAGGTACCTAGCCAATATTCAAGGGTAGCAAATTTACATGGAATTTCCCCTGGCCAGTCCGGCGGTATAAACAACAATTAATTTTACAGTTTGTCACATTGTCAAAATACTTAAGAGACACCCACTGCGCTGTCCATCTCCATCAAATCTAACAACATGGCCACTCTCATATAAAAAATAAGGCACACGAAAACCCTAACACATTAGAAATCCATGGTCTATGGCTATAGTGTTTCTTGTAGGGCAATTATGTTTCCCCTTTATTATAATCACACCCCAGCTGCACCTTAAAGAAAGAGAAATGTGCATTTTAGTAGAAAGAAGCTGGATATCGATTATTCTATATCGATAGTCCTTCTATATCGTTAATCCTAATAAAAGTGCGCCCATTCAATTCAATGTTATACGACGAATGCAAAATAATATGCATCCCTACCTGATAAAAAGTCGCGTTGAAACTACAACGAGTATAAATGGGGGAGGAAATGGGAAGATCGGTTTTTTGGGGCGTTTTGTGCAGAAAAACATATTATGGGATATGATGAAGAATGAAGACAAATCAAATACCCTTAGTGAAGAAATTATAACTTATATTACAGCAGTAAAAGAATTAAAAACAATTTATAATTGATTCAATTTTAGTTCATCTTATCACTTATAATTAAATTCATATTAAAAAGTGAGTCGTACCTCAATATATTTATGTTAGAATGAAATATAGACCATGGTCGATAATTTTTAAAACCAATTGGAAAAGGAAGAGAATATAACAAAAATTAAAGGAAAAATAATTTACGGGCGATCCGAGGTCGGGCAGTGGAAGGGGGTTAGGTTTTAAGGGTAGAAAACGATTTATCTCGATTTCCGGCAAAACTACAAGTCCTATGGAAAAACGTTAAATAGCACAGTTGTAGGTAATAAAAAGATCTACAACTTTAGTATTTACACTTTTTTCACATAACCTCAAAATTTATGTGAAAAATTCAAATAAACAAGTTTTTGGTTTTTTATTTTTATCTTTTACAAAAAAAATTTTTTTTCACGACATTTGGTGAAAACTTACCTTTTTATGTCCCAAACACACTGTAATTTTTTTGATTTAAAATATTTATTTTTTCACCTTATTTTGACTTAATATCGAAAAAGCACCCTAATTTTCAATCGAAAATTCTCACGTCAAAATATCTGCTTTTTTAAAAAATTCGGTGGGCTTTTTGTTCGTTGAAATCTCTACTTTCTGATGGTGTAAAAAAATATACATTACTATGGTGAATGGTCTCAAAAAATGCAAAGAAACGAAAAAAACTCGAATCGAAAATAAGGTAGGTAACTTCATAAAATAAGTATTTTTGAAAACGTAGTTTGTGTTTGAAAGTAATACACCTTAATATTAAGAGAAAAAACAACACAGTGTCATCTGTAAAGTGTTCATTAAGTGGAAAATAAATTTTAGTGGTGGGTAAAAATTCAAAATTACGTTATGCAGCTAAAATTTTGCATGAGGACTAGAAACTGCATTTAAAAAAAAAGTTTTTTCGATATTTTCAGAAATAACCCCATTTTTGAATTATTTTTTGTAAAAAATTAAAATTTGACAGATTATGCGACGTGACTACTATTTTTTTGCTTAATTTTCATCTCGATCGAAGCATAACTTGATGCCAAAATCAAATTTCGAATAAAGCTATTAATAAAAAAAAATCTATATGATGTGGACTATACTGGTCACACTGTGTATAAAAGGCTGAACCGTTTCCGTTTTTTTATAATAACGTTCGCGTTATAATCTTCCTCGCTCATATACATACTTACATATATATTCGTTAATTTGCTTGTCTAAAATGAGACAAAAACGATAATAGTTACCCATTCCTACCAAATGGTTTCCTTTTCTATACGCAACTATTCATCGGCATGCGGAGGGTGAATAAACATAAGAGCAATCTTGAGGTATTTAGGCAAGATTTCGTTTAAGTTCCCACGACCCGATAGCCATATGTCGTGCGCTCTGCGTGCGTTCAGCACAAGGGCGACCCTTCTATTTGGGGTAAAAATTTGATAATCTAAAGGTGTTCTTCGTTCCGAAACCGTGAGAAACTTTACTTTTACGGTTTTGTATCTTGATTTGTCCCCTTTTTACTTTTAATGGATTATACAAACACATAGGGATAACAGAACCGAACGATCTACCCAACTCTTTTTACTTATAATGCATTGGAGAAGGATGGAGTGAGGATTTTAATATTAGGAGTCGTGTTAGACACACAATGATTGTTTGGGTTTTAATGATGAGGGCGAAGAACGTTTCGTAAAAAGATAAAATGAAATTAAGTGTGGACAGAACGTGATCTACACGAGTGGCTTTTAATTTTAAATTTATTTATGAGGCAGGAACTGTTGGGATATGATTTACGAAAAAATCGAAATTTGTTAGCTGCTACAGGGTGCAACCAAGTCGTGTGCGTACAGTTAAAGACATATAAATTCGTATACTCCACCACACAACTCGATTGCAATTACAACAAAATTGGGTAAAACGGGTTTCTCACCTTGCTGCTTATACCTGGATAGAACACCAGCTATAGATATACATAGCTGTTAATTATTGTATGTACGATTTTTTACCATAAGTAATAAGATTTATTTCTAAATATTTTTGTGTTTAAACTACAGCCGCGAAATAAGAAAATTACAAAATAATACCAGGAAAACTACAAAAGTACCTATAAAGCCAAAAAGGGTAAATTTATTAACAAACAACAAACTAAATACTAATATTTAATTGCTGCGCCATTGGATTCTAACACTAATCGTAATCTTCTTGGCATTGACAAAATAATTCTTCTGGTGTAATCCGGAGTTAGCCCTTCCCAAATTTTTTATCAAATAACTATTTCATTTTGTGGTTTAAATTTTATTTTCTACATTTTTTCTACCATCAATCCCCAAACATTTTCAATTGGATTTAAATCAGGACTTCTTGAGCACCAAGGCAGACGTGTTACGTTGTTTGGTCTAAACGAGTTTTCTATATTTCTTGCAGTATGCACAGGGTAGTTATCCTATTGAAATATAAAGTTATTTCCTTCAAAAACTATCGCGGCCGAAGAAAGAAAAACATTTTCCAAAATCTGAAGATATATATTACTGTTTAGTGTTTCACCAATATTCCCAGTGCCGCTTTAAGGTACGTTTGCGCCCGGTGCTACTTGAAAGCATCGCCCTTCGTATTCCTAGTTTATAGATACCAAAGAATATTATTAATTACTCTATGGTTTATACAATCTGAAATAATTTCAGAAGTGAAATATTGTATTTTTTTGGTAGGTATGTTATGTTTGAAAAAAAGGTTCGAAAATCCGAAATAAAATAACTTCACAGAATAAATCAGTGACAAATAAAATAATCAGAAACAGCCAAAAACGAATACAAACATAAATGCATACGAACAAGAAGCGAATTACAAGAGTAAGGTTAGAAGAACGAAATGACAACATAATACCATTCTGACACATTTTGCTATTCCTGTTTTGTCACGGTCCACATTATCTTAGTCCTATCACTAATACATTTGGGAACTGAATGAAAATATAATATTAAAAAAACACAAAAATAATTATTTTACGCTTAAAATCAATAAAAAAAACACAAACGCAACAATATATTTTCTCTAACTATGTTCTCAAAATCAACAAGGTTCAAATACATATATTTATATCAAAAAAACAATACTGCTACATACCTAATGCCCAATATTGCAATAAATTGACATTTTTCACTACTAATATCAATAATAATATATTAGAAACTTTGGAAATTAAGAAATAATCACATGTAACATGTGAGTTTTGAAATTCAGAAGAGGAGTTTCATTCAGTTTTACTTACAAGAGTCGCTTCCTTGTTTTTAAATTTGAAAAAATTTGTATTACATGGTTAGTGCATGTGAACAGTTTTTAAAATGTCTGAATTTATTGATAATATGGCTAAGGAATTCAGTTTTTCTTCAGCAACTGAATTTCTAAGATAGGTTTTAACTTGTTTTAGAGTGGAAAATGACCGCTTCCGGCTAGCATTCGTAACCATTATGGAAAAAATACGAAGGCTACAGTTATATTTGGAAAAGAACATGTTAATTTATTTTCATGCAATGCATGTATTAAATCTTTGGGGTATTCAACTTTAATCTCATGACTTAGATCGTTTAAGAACTTTTTGAAGTGAATGCACTCTTTAGGAAACAATTCGCCCATGCTAAGGTTTTTATTTTACCTAACTCTCTCCGCGCACCGCCCTTATAAGATTTACCGCCCGGTGCTATAGCACCCAATAGCACCCATGTAAAACCGGCTCTGAATATTCCAGCATATATCTGCACCGTAAACACTTATCCATGCCCACACATTAACGGATAAACGTCCACTGGTTTGCTTTTTTCAATTTTTTGTTCCTTATCACTATTTTTTAAAAACGGTTTGGATGCAGCTGCTCGATTTCTTAATTCGGAACATTGTCTTACTGATGAAGCAGGGAATCCTGTCATGTGCATAGCGGATACTGCAGTTTCAAATGGATTTTGCCTTAAATTCTCCACCAAATTTCGGTCTTCTTCATTTGATGATTTTCTATTATTTAAACCAGACCCAACAGACCTTTCCAGTGTTTGATGATAGCGCCATTTTTTTATAATTCCTTGAACAGTAGTTCTAGGTACTCTAAAATGATCAGCTATTATTCCATAAGACCACCCTATTTCCACTAAACATATTATTCTTGCTTTTTCAATAATACTTAAATGAGGCATTTTTAAATCAAATAAGATAATGACAATACTTTGACAGATATCATGATAACAATTAACACGTTACAAATGTAAAAAAGTTGCATTTACAGTATACACTGTACACACACAGTAAAGATACAGAAATTATCTGTCGTCAAACCGTATCTACATAATGTGCAAGTTGAGCAAGTTCACAATACCCTGTACCTATATGTAATAAAAATAATATGGCAAGTTCCCGTTTTTTTCCCATACGAAAATGATAGTAGATTTATACCCTGTTCATTTTATCTAGAGAAAGATGGTAGAAACTCAATTTTACACCTGACGTATTAGAAAAAGTGAGGTTAGAAGTAAATTTCAAAAAGTGACAAACCTGTCATTTTTTGAGGTTGTTACGACACAGAAGAAAATGGGTTGTCTGTAGTTGCACAGAGGTAAAATATCAGATCGGATTTTAAATCATTTTTGAGGAATTTTGGCACAAATGTGGTCCTTTCTGATAACTCTCCACCTTGGATATGTGTTAATCGCAATTATAAATGAAACTTTAAATTCTTTAAAGTTGTTTTTACCGATTTTTAAAGCGCAACTGTTCTTTAAAGACAGACAACTAATGTGTGTTGCATTTTGCATTAGAAACCACCAACTTGCCTAGGTTTTAGGGACGATTTTTTCCTTTTTTGTCAATAAATATTATATTGCTTTTTATACCGAATGTGACCAAGAATGGAGATAAATCAAATTTTTTCAACGTAACCTGTACCTAAGTAAAAGAGTCAATGTTTAATTGTTTTTCCTGTCATCTATCTCAAGATAAAATGGACAGACCATAGTGCCAGACCATAACTTAACCTTAAAAATTCTAGAATGATGCAATTTTTTTATCGAAAGCGACTTATTATATATACAGGGTGTCCCATAACTTATGGACCGTAGAGTAACTGGAGATACTAGACATCAAACTAAGCCGATTAAGTCATATAAGTTTTTTCGGATTGTTACTCGTTCTAGAGATATAGGGTGTTGAAAGTAAAAGTTTATTATTATTATTATTATTATTATTATTATTATTATTATTATTATTTATATTATTATTTATTCAGTTAAAATTTTAATAAAGTGCATTGAGGTAAACGGTGGTCACTTGCAACATTTACTAAAGTAAGCTTCTTATTTTTGTTCCACTGTTTCGAATTTATTGCGTTGTGATAATTAAAATATTAATTTAATTATGTGCTATGTTTTTTTATGCTTTGGGATGTTTAAAGGGAAATATTTCGAAAACCGTTAAAGATATTAAGATCAATTAAGTACACCTTTTTGACTCAGAAAATGCCCTTCTTTAAGAAACTTTAATTGAAAAACACCTAATATCACAGGTAAGAAAAAAAATCATAGATTTATGAAGCCCAGTGTATGCAACTAGCGCCCTCTAGTGTGAAACTTAAAAATTTCTACAAATTCTTATTTCTTGCTCATAAAAACATAATACTGCCAACTTTCAATTCGATTCATTAAACGGTTTTAAAATTATGGCTTATTTTTGAGAATAAACTTTTACTTTCAACACCCTGTATCTCTAGAACGAGTAACAATCCGAAAAAACTTATATGAATTAATCGGCTTAGTTTGATGTCTAGTATCTCCAGTTACTCTACGGCCCGTAAGTTATGGGACACCCTGTATATATTACGTAAATTATCAATCAATGGGTAAAATTATCGTTACATTGTAAAGCAAAAAAAAAAATTAAATCGAAGCTATCATTTCCTAGAAATAAATTATTACACACGTGCCTTTTTTTTTCAATGGCATAATTAAATCCATATTATGAAAAACAATGTTAATGCATTGCAAAATATTTCTAACTTAATTAGTAGCGGTAGCCATATGACTGTGATATGACGCTAATAAAAATCATTAAAATACTTCGAATTAATATACTTTTTGATTTAAGACAACGTTAAAGCGGAAAGAGAGAAAGCACCATATAATCGGATACCCATCTTATAAAAACGAATTATAAAGTCAGAACTATGAAATGTTCTGTAACAACAGAGTAATCTATAGTACCTACCGTGCGAGCAAACATTATTTGCATCAAAGAGGGCCTTGCATCTAAGGACGTAATGCTTAGCCGTGTAGCTTAATACCTGTTGGGTATCAGTAACTACCTGAATTAACAATCAATCAGTTATTCCGTCATCTTTGACAGTCGTTCCAAGTAATTTGATTCATCGCAAATTTTTCCAATTTCTTGAACAATTTACCTAATGGGCTTTACGGAACGGCACAAAACATTTATGGTTGAAGCGTATTTTCTAAACGGGGTTAGAGTGAATGGTGAGTGGCAATACAATCCAGGTTTGTGCATGGACGATTTTCACGAACATTTTCCTAACGTTGTTTTCATTGCTGGGGATTTTTATCATTGCCTGAAAAGAACCGAGGCTGTGTTTAGGGAAACAGGTTCTATACAACACAAAAAAGGAGCAGGAAGACCATCTGTAAGAACAGAAGAACTTGTTGCAAACGTTCGTGAAATAATGCAAAATACGCCAACAAATTGTATAAAACGCCTGTCCCAAGAAGTGGGAAAATCTTATGGAACATGCACTACTATTCTTAAGTAGCAGCTAAATTTATTTGTTAATTTTGTAAACAACAAAAATAACTTTGTATTTGTCTACTTATTTTATTACTTATTAGTCATTATATGAATTTGACAAAATTTTAACCTAGATTTGGTTAGATATATCGTCCCCATATCATTTAGCATTGCGATCTAAACCAAGCCCCACGTTTTTTAATCCATGCCCTCTTTGGTCCAAATAATTTTTGCTCGTACGGTATATGATCGTACAGGTCACTACAAAAGTTTTGCATACATACAGTTATTTATTTAAGTTTATGAGGAGAGAATGAAATAACTGTCACCACTATAACAACACAATCATACATCTATCAAAAAAGCTTTTGATTTTATTTTAAAAGATCGGCGTACACGTCTTCCCGTCAAGATATAGTCAAATTTCTCTAAGAACACGACGCATCGTGGCTAAGTCACCTGTCATTTTATGGAACCCTGTTGAAGTGTGGTCTATTTTACGTTAAGATATTGGCGACAAAGATAGTTCTTTTACCATCACATTAACCATATTTTAAACTTGTAGGTACGCAGATCTTAATGGTTTATTAGCATAATGGCTTGCAAAAATGCAACATCTATTTTATTTTCAATGGAAATATCGAACTCAACGTGCGATACACTAAAAGTTAAGGCGTTATCATTCGTAAAACATTAAAATACGTTTGACATGCCAATGGAAAACGCTATGAACGACCCTGACAACATACAATAATTTATCCACCCAAATATTTTAGCTACGAGCCAATCAAGCGGCATGTGGTGCGCCTGCGCATGTTTCGCGTTCAATGCTGCGTTGCCATATTATAATTTACGTTCGCGGCGTTATACAATACCACCAAAATGCCAAGTGTTTTAATTGCTTAATGAGCGCAAGGTTTGGCAACCTATTGTAGATACCTTAATTAAAATGGATAAACTAATAATATTAAATATATAATAGCAAATGATAATAAATGAAATGTTTGTTATTAGAAATAGGAGAGTTAGATAACTTAAACTGGTTTATTCTACTCACCATTTAACTTAAATAAAAAACACCAAGAAAATTTAGTCTCTGACACCTGACGCGTGAGCTTGCTACGGTCCACTACTGAACTGGGAACTTTTAGGAATTAACCAGTATCAGCTGTTAATGTCACATGAGGATGTCAACACTGTCGAAACGCTATGTTTTTAAAAAAGTTGACTCTATAATCAGATACCTACCTTATCAAAACTAATTATAAAGACATAACTATAAAATACTCTGTAACAGGATAATCACCAGCTCGTTATGGTTTGAAAACGTTGGTTCCTTTAACTGATCGTTAATGCATGGCGTCAAATTAAAATCACATGAAGCAATATCGGGACTACTTGGGGGATAATCTAAGACTGTGACGACTGCAAGAATGTCCAAAAATTTGGTTATTTAGTGGCAATAATAATATGTTCTATGGCCTGGAGCATTATCTTGGTGTTGCATGATGCAATGAGTTCTTAATTTGGTCACAGTTCTTGGATGCTAGCAATAGTATTAGGACGGCATAGCTTAGTGTCTAAACTGTATGTTGGCCCTGCAGAGCGACAAGTGTATCTATTTGTAAATAAATATATTTACAAAAAAAAACTAAAAAACATGCTTTGATAATTAATCAAACTAAAAAGCGGAAAATAAATATAGTTTAAAATAATTCTTGAAATTTTTAATATAGGCAGAAAATAATAATGAACGATAAACATTAGTATTATTGTGAAAAAAGCGTGGGGTGCTTGATATACGAAAATTATAGCACAAAGCGACCCACGCTTTTTTCACAATATAATAATTTATCGTTCATTATTATTTTCAGCCTATACCTCAGACCTCAGACCAAATTTCAAGAATTATTTTAAATTATATTTATTTTCCGCTTTTTAGTTTGATTATTCATCAAAGCCCGTTTTTTAGTTTTGTTAAACTATATTTATTTTTCATTTTTTAGTTTGAGTTATTGTTTTTTTTTGAGTAGATTGAGCTAGATTAGTAGATTATTGTATTGTCAGCGGTTCTTGATAAGTCTACAAAATTTAAATTAAATCTGATCGTTTAAAGTGGGTCAAAATCGGGTTCAAAGAAGTCGGTTACAAGTAAACATACATACAAACCCGAACAAACCCGAACAAACGACAAAAATTTTCAAAATTTTAAAGAAAAGTTTGTCAAAATTTTATTTTGACGGGTAGAATTATTTTTTTATTTTTCTCTATTCTTAGCGACAATATCTATACGACCCCACGCTTGTTTCATTACTATCGGTTATTGTAATAATCCTGATATATTGACAGGTGTCAAATTTTGACAAGAGAATTTTTGCGTATTTTTTTCAACTTTCCACCGTCAATATACATAAGTACGACCTTATAGTTTTTTTCATTAATATCACTTTTTTTACCATTTGACATATTGACAGCTGTCAAATTTTGACAGACGAATTTTTTGCTTATTTTTCCCGAAGTTAAAGTCTGTTGAAAACTTTAACGCAGCCTTAAAATATTAAATGAATAGATTGTACTTGTTTTAATCTATAATTTCACAATGAATACAAACTTATCGTTGTATAAATTATTGTAATGTTTTATTTTAATTCGCTTTCAAAGGTCAATCCATTAAAAAAAGAACTTTGATGCTGTGATTTTTTGCATAATGAACAAAACAAATATTATGTAACATGTATGTTCAGTAAAGTAACGAAATTTCTAAAAATGTTAGAAAACAGCAGACTTTATTAGGAATTGAACTTTTTTCTTTATGCCGGTAGATACATTATGATATTAGAGTCACACGTAATTTTTTTTTGAAAAATCTTTTTTTTTCAGAAATATCATAAGAATAAACATAATTAAAAGAACAAAAATTTTTTAAACAATTAGGCAATAAATTATTTTTAATTTTATGTAAGTATAAAGATACATACTAAATAAAAAATTAAATTTCTGACGTTCAACCAATCTAAATTTTTCAACATAAAATTAATTTTTGTATATTTGTCACAATTTAAAATTACATTTAGTTTTTGAAATATTTAATTTTAATTTATTTACTTTTATTAAGAATATAGATTATAAATTACAATTCTTAAAGGGCGAAGTCTAGCTGATAAGCATCAGTTACTCAACGTTAACCCTTGCGCATACTACTTAAGGGTCAAGGACACAAGATCAATCAAAACAGAACTTTTATAAAAAAAATTCACAGATCTTGCACCTTACGCAAGCATCCTATGTATTGAAAATACCTGACACAGCTTTAAAATTTTAATGACCTATGTCATGTAATTAAAGCCCACATTCTAATTTGGATTTTGTAAAAGTTTAAAAAATGTTCTTTAATTTTACAGTACTGGTTACATAAAAACTATTGATAATTTTAAATTCCTCACCTCAAAAAACCCCAAAATCCTTAATTTCGTGCTGCTACCTATGTCATTTCGTTAGGAAATAATCCCAAAAAAACGAAAACAAAAATAAAACTTTGACACCCTGTATCTTGGTTGTTATCAATTTTGGGATAATGCAAGTTTAAATAAACCGCATTATTTCGCCTTAAGAAGCCTACTGTTGCTCTGTGTCCCATTACGTTTGGGACACCCTGTATATTAATTAAAACATATTATAAATAATCCCAAAAAAACGAAAACAAAAATAAAAGTTTGACACCCTTTATCTTGGTTGTTATCAATTTTGGGATAATGCAAGTTTAAATAAATCGCGTTATTTCGCCTTAAGGAGCCTGCTGTTGCTCTGTGTCCCATTACGTTTGGGACACCCTGTATATTCACGAAAACATATTATATTAAATGTATGGTTTTATTTCTAAGAATAATTAATATAAATTTGTTTATAAACAATAATATTCACATAGCAGACCAACCAAGGTGAACTATAAATAATCCCAAAAAAACGAAAACAAAAATAAAAGTTTGACACCCTTTATCTTGGTTGTTATCAATTTTGGGATAATGCAAGTTTAAATAAATCGCATTATTTCGCCTTAAGGAGCCTGCTGTTGCTCTGTGTCCCATTACGTTTGGGACACCCTGTATATTAACTAAAACATATTATATTAAATGTATGGTTTTATTTCTAAGAATAATTAATATTAATTTGTTTATAAACAATAATATTCACATAGCAGACCAACCAAGGTGAACAATTGCCTTATATTCAATCGGTCATATTGTCTAAGCCTACTTATGCTATGTTTTTAAATTATACTTATTTACCCAAGCGTTCAAAATAGACCATGAAGATTTTCATGAGATAGGTAGGGGTGCAAAATATAACCAATCACCCGGTACAATAACATTTTCTGAGAAATCAATAATAAAAAATTATCCCATTTGTTAACCAAATTTGGGCGGACCCTGTAATATGCAATTATTGTGCTCCAACTTTTTGCCTCCCGCTTTTTTTTTCGATATAATATTCCGATTTAAATAACGTGAACTTACCTTAGTTATAACTTATCTCAATAAAACACTTTTTAACAAAGTTACTATGGCGTTCTTTAAAACACAAACTAAACTAAACATTATTCATTATTTACTTGCCGACTTTACGCTGATTCATATTTATATTTCTACCAAGTCTTATCAGAGTATTATGTTACAAGACCGATCTAGATATTGCGCTGTTGGCCGCGACAGACGGCGGAGCGACATCGACATGAGCGACATCGACATGCAATGCAAAGTTTGCGTAAACACGATCCCAATAGTATTTTCAATACTAAAAATTGTGAAATCAAGCAAAAACCCTCCAAGATAGACCTTTTCAAACTCACATTCCAAAAACGTTCATGGTATAATTATATGACATGCATAAACTAATAAAAAGATCAAAATACTAAACTTTTTTTTTGTGATTTTAAGGCACGTTTTCTATACGATTAAGGTGTTTATATAAAGTTTTAATTTTAATATCTTTCCGTATGTTGTTATTGATGAATCTATCGTTTACCATATGACGCCGATATAAAAATCATTAAAATACTTGAATACATAAAATGAACTTGCCTTAATCCTGAAAATTTACAATGAAGCCTTCGTGCAAGCTTAAAGGATTACTGGGTTTTATTTGATTTAATTTTCGATGTAGTGACGTTACTAAAATTTTAATTATAATACCGTGCGAGCAAAAATGATTTGCATCAAAGAGGGCTTGGATTAAATTCAAATTCAAATTCAAAATTCTCTTTATTCAGGAAAAAATAGGTCACGTCACAAACATGTTGAAGCACCTAAGTTTAATGAGTAAGCGTCAAAATCAAGTAGAAGCAATCTTACTGGGACCAACTGTAGGTCCTAAATGACTATCCAGCAAAATATCACAAGACAATACAGAATTGGTTTAAAAAAATTAAGTTAAGGTTTTAACACATTAAAATTTTCAAAATTAAAAGAGGTTAAAAAATGTGAACGCTCACAAGACTAATAAAAAAGATTAAAATACAATCACAATGTGAACGCTCAAAAAACGTAGGGCTTGGTTTAGATCACAATGATATGGGGACGATATATTTATCTAACGAAATCTAGGTTAAAATTTTGTCAAATTCATATTATGACATGATATGCCAAACTAATGAGTAATATAAGTAGACAAATACAAATTTATTCTTGTTGTTTACAAAATTAACAAAGTAAGAATATATAGAAAGAAAAAGAAAAATAATTACATAAATTGCGGAAAGTCGCCACCGCCATGCTCCAAGCCTAAATTTACATGTCTCTTCATATTTTCGAAAGTATTGACCAGCATCTCTGGAGAAATGTTACCACATTCTTGGATAATCCTTTCTTGTAATTGTTCTAAATTTGCAACTGGTGGTCTAATAAATCATTTCTTTCCAATAAATTTTGGGTAAACCATTGAGAGTAATTCCTGCGTCTTTCAAAATATGCGGCTTGTATTTCTTGGAATACTTGCACTTTATAAGGAAATAAATTTAGCTGCTTCTTAAGAATAGTCCTGCATGTTCCATAAGATCTTCCCACTTCTTGGGACAGGCGTCTTATACACTTTGTTGGCATATTTTGCATTGTTTCACGAACGTTTGCAACAAGTTACAAGTTCTCCTGTTCTTACAGATAGGTTCGTGAAAATCGTCCATGCACAAACCCGGATTGTATTGACACTCACCATTTATTCTAACCCCGTTTCGAAAATACGCTTCAACCATGAATGTTTTGTGTTGTTCCGTAAAGCCCATTGTGTGAATTGTTCAAGAAATTGGAAAAATTAGCGATGAATCAAATTACTTGTAACGACTGTCAACTTACCTGTTGGGTGTCAGTAACTACCTGAATTATCAATCAATCAGTTATTCCGTCATCCTTGACAAAGATGACGGAATAACTGATTGATTGTTAATTCAGGTAGTTACTGACAACCAACAGGTATTAAGCTCTACGGCTAAGCATTACGTCCTTAGATGCAAGGCCCTCTTTGATGTAAATAATTTTTGCTCGCACGGTAGTGAGTTTCAATATACGTATCTACTATTATCCTTCCACCACTGTTTAGGACTTTAATCCACAGTTTCGGTGTCGTAGAGAACCCAATATGCGCTGAATGCCTGGAGGAAGAAGACACACAGAAGACCCCGCTGCACTTTCAGGGCACCTGCGAGTCCCTGGGAAGACTCAGGCATCTGGTGCTGGGATCGGCGGCTCTTCAAAAGAAAGAAATCACGGCCCTGGCCTGGAGCGACATACTTACCTTCATAAGGAGGTCAGGCCAAGGTGGTTAGAGTGGTTGGGGTAGGCAAAAAAGATCGCTGATGGTCTACTTGCCAGATTTTGGAACCCCCCTCAATTACTACTACTACATGCGTAAGGCCATAAATTTAGCACTTTCGTCATTATTGTTTGCTGCGTTCCTTGTACCATTTCTGAAGCTTAAAAAAATGCAAGAAATAATTGAAGGGTGCTCGGTACAAACAGGCTAAATGCCAAAATTAAAGAACAGAGATATTTAAGAAAAACGATATTTGAGTGGTTATTTACAAAAGGGTAAAAGATATATAAGTCTTGATTTTACCATTTGTTAAAACATATTATAGTAATGTAAGCTTAGCCTTGTTTTGAAGGTTAATGCAAAAAATGTGTATTTAAAAAAAAAATAAGAAAAAAAGAATAAAATAAGGCATGTGATTTGTAGGTTCCCCGACTTTGCCAAATGGATAGCACTACTATACGCGGTAAGCGGCACTTGAAATTTTTTGAGGACACGTCCGAGGGCACTTATTATTATGAAAAAAGATGAAAAAAAAAATTGCACTTAGCCTGTTTGTACCGAACACCCTTCAATTATAAGTAAATATTAATTTTTTATAAAAAAATCCAAATTGCGCAAAATAAACGTCGCATCTCTTGAACCAAATTGACGCAATAATTTAACCTGTCAAACCGTAAAAGTACAATTTAAAAGTCAAGGAGAATTCCTGAATACCTTAAGATGGAACAAGAATAGCACCTGCTTTATTTTCCCACAGAACGAAGGACGCGAAAGAAAAAGATACGAGATAGCAGATGCATCGAAGCCGACAAGGACGCCTATAATAATATTGATTACATTATTCCTTATGGCCTTATTTAATAACAGTGTTACCTGCAGTTTATGCTTATTAGTTTCGAATTTATAATCTGATTTGCAAATTGGTTTATATGGTGATTTTTTCTTCTTAACTTAATTGTTTCATTTTTTTTCTTTGATTCGTGGAACTGCATCTTTTATGCGTACTTTTCATGATCAGATTTTGTCAACGACGAGCAAGATATACATCTCATTTTTTTTTATCATATCACAATAAAGAAATATTAAAATTAACGTCATAAAAAGTGGGCTCCATTTCTACTCCATCCACCCCTACTTTTGATATGACGCTAAACATTTTTACTTTTTGATTTATAGCATAAAGATCACTTACTTAGACACAAGTTTTAAATTGACAATTTTTCTTTTTAATGGTTTTGAAAATATTACCTTATGTAGTAGTAGTAGTAACATGTTTTATTTAACAAAAAGCTACAATTAAATATTTTTAATACATAAAAGAACATTTTTATAGATTTATTTTTAATTTTAAAACGGAACCTTCTTTTAACAAAAAACAGACAGAAAAGTTAAACATTTTGCAAATTGTATCAAATATTGCGTATCATTTTGTTTTTTAAATAAATGTAATTTTAAAGTTTTTTTTAAATAGCTTTAATGATATTTGAGATTTATTAAAATTTTCCAAATTATAATATTCTATCAAACCTTTATAAAAAATAGACTTATAAGCTAATATTTTAGACACTCTATCCACAAAAAAAATTTGATTAGTTCTTGTTTTATAATTTATGATGGTCACGATTAATAGGACAAAAAAAATTTTTAAACAATCTGGCAATAAATTATTTTTAATTTTCAAATATTTCCTCACTAGCACAATATATAATGGAAGAATAATAAAGAAAGTGTGGTAATATAATAGTATTAAATACAGTTTTTTTTAGAAAACAAACTTAAATTAGAACTGATTCTTTTAAAATAACCTACTTTTCCGGCAATATTCGATATGATACTTTCAAAATAATAAAAAAATTTTAATTTGGAATCAATAAAACTATCCCTAAATATTTAAAACTGTTCACTAATTCCAATTTTTCACCATCAATTACAATATTTATATTTTGACAATTTAAATTATTACCCATAACCATACATTAAGTTTTTGAAATATTTAAATTTAATTTATTTACTTTTAACCAATTTAATAGTATATTTATCTCAGAATTTAGAGTATTTAGACCATCAAAAATATTTAAAACATCAATGTAAATTAAGGTGTCATCAGCAAACATTTGTAACTTACAAATTTTTAAATCTAAAGGCATATCGTTGATGTATAAAATAAATAATATTGGACCTAGTATACTTCCTTGAGGAACTCCCATATTATTTATTTTTTTATTTGAATATGTTTTCAATATTTTTGTTTTTCGTGATCTGTTACTCAAATAATTTTTAAACCATTTATAAACGTTTCCGCGAATACCATACTGATACAATTTACTAAATAATATAGCCCTGTCAATTGTTTCGAATGCCCGCTTAAAATCCAAAAATACAGCTATAATAAGATTTTCCCCTTAATCAATGGTTCTCTTCCACGTCTCAATCACACATTGAATGGCTGTCTCTGTACAGGATGTTTCATTAAGGTCGAAGAGCGGCCATATCTCGAAAACTACTGGGCATAGAAACTCAGGAAAAGAAAAATGATAATAAAAGTGGCCATGAGAAAATTCTGGAAATAATTTTCAAGTTCCGCATTTTGCCGCAAGAGGGCGTAATTGAAAAGTAAATTTTTAAATTTTACATAACTCCGAAAATTCCACATTAAGGTATATGTTTGATAACACCATTTTAAAGCTTGGACAATTATGCATCATTTTGGTCTTATGCTCATTGGCGTACCGACTTTAATAAGAGTGGGGGAAGCTGTTGAAAGTGTAATCATTTAAATCGCTGTAACTTATAAACGACTTATCCGATTTTAGCAAACTAAAGACTGTTTGGAAGAGAAATGTATGCACTTTGACCAATTGTATTTAGTTGTCCATAATAGTTCTCAAAAAAAATGCTAGAGGGCGCAATTTCCAATAACAATACATTTTTTGATTTTACTCCGAAAAAAGAAACCATACGGTATAATTATGATACCATAATCGAGAAGGAGATGAAATTTGCTAGAAAAAATATTAAAAGCGCAGCTCGATATCTCCGTTCGTTTCAGAGTTATTGCCAAAACAATAATTTTTAAGACAAATTGCGCCCTCTAGCAATTTTATTAGAAACTATCTTGTACATTGGATACGACAATTAAAGGTACTTACCTTTCCCTTCCAAACAAGCTTAAATTTAGTAAAATTGGTTAAGTCGTTTAGAAGTTACAGCGATTTTAATGTTTACAGTTTCACTTGATAAGAGTGGGAGAAGCTATTGAAAGTTTAAACATTAAAATCGCTGTAACTTCTAAACGACTGATCCGATTTTACTAAATTTAAGCTTGTTTGGAAGAACCTTCAATTGTCGTATCTAATGGTACAAGATAGTTTCTAATAAAATTGCTAGAGGGCGCAATTTGTGTTAAAAATTATTGTTTTGGCAATAACTCAGAAACGAACGGAGATATCGAGCTGCGGTTTTAATATTTTTTCTAGCAAATTTCATCTACTTTTCGATTATGGTATCATAATTATACCGTATGATTTATTTTTTCGGAGGAAAATCAAAAAATGTATTGTTATTGCAAATTGCGCCCTCTAGCATTTTTTTTGAGAACTATTATGGATAACTAAATACGATTGGTCAAAGAGCATACATTTCTCTTCCAAACAGTCTTTAGTTTGCTAAAATCGGATAAGTCGTTTATAAGTTACAGCGATTTTAATGATTACACTTTCAACAGCTTCCCCCACTCTTATTAAAGTCGGTACGCCAATGAGCATAATACCAAAATGATGCATAATTGTCCAAGCTTTAAAATGGTGTTATCAAACATATACCTTAATGTGGAATTTTCGGAGTTATGTAAAATTTAAAAATTTACTTTTCAATTACGCCCTCTTGCGGCAAAATGCGGAACTTAAAAATTATTTCCAGAATTTTCTCATGGCCACTTTAATTATCATTTATCTTTTCCTGAGTTTCTATGCCCAGTAGTTTCCGAGATATGGCCGCTCGTCGACCTTAATGAAACACCCTGTAGAGTACCCTTTTCGAAAACCAGCTTGAAAGGAAACTAAAATTTTGTTGGCATCAATGAATTCTAATAACTGTTCATTTACGACTTCTTCTAATAATTTCTCAACATCCGATAAATCATTTACTGGCCTCATCTCGTCCCATCATTTAGTGTTTTTTTTTTACTTTTGGCACTGGTGTAATGTTTGAACATTATACCCACCCTTTTCGGAGCTAATGCTCGATGATGGGGGACATGAGACAAACTGTCCTTCTATTAACGTATGACCTCTATCAAACATAAATAAACCCAATCAACTTACTGTACCGGGTGGTCAAATAAGCGAGGACGTCGGCTTTATCTCGGAAACCATTAATCGAACAACTTTGGAAAAGATTTTTTTATGAGTAAAAGGTCAAGAGAAATTGGTGGAAATTACTTTTAATTTCCTTATTTCGCCGCAAGGGGGCACAATTAAAATTTTTTTTTTAAATTCTAAATTTCTCCGAAAATTCCCATATTAAGGTATAACTCTGATTACATAATTGGAAAGCTTAGACAATTCTGCATCATTTTGGTTTAAGGCTCATTGGCGTACCGACCTTGATAAGAGTGGGAGAAGCTATTGAAAGTGTAAACATTAAAATCGCTGTAACTTCTAAACGACTTATCCGATTTTACTAAATTTAAGCTTGTTTGGAAGGGGAAAATAAGTATCTTCAATTTCCGTATCCAACAGTACACGATAGTGTTTAATAAAATTGCTAGAGGGTGCAATTTGTAATAATAAAAGTTTTTTCGATTTTATCCCGATAATTCAAACCATACGGTATAACTGTGACATCATAATCGACAAGTAGATGAAATTTGCAAGAAAAGATGTGAAGACCGCAGTTCGATATCTTTGTTCGTTTCAGAGTTATTGCCAAAACAATAATTTTTAATACAAATTGCGCCCTCTAGCAATTTTATTAGAAACTATCTTGTACCATTCGGTAGGACAATTGAAGGTACTTACCTTTTTCTTCCAAACAAGCTTCAATTTAGTAAAATCGGTTAAGTCGTTTAGAAATTACAGCGATTTTAATGTTTACACTTTCACTTGATAAGAGTAGGAGAAGCTATTGAAAGTGTAGACATTAAAATCGCTGTACTTCTATACAACTTATCCGATTTTACTAAATTTAAGCTTGTTTGAAAGTACCTTCAATTGTCGTATCTAATGGTAGACGATAGTTTCTAATAAAATTGCTAGAGGGCGCTATTTGTATTAAAAATTATTGTTTTGGCAATAACTCTGAAACGAACAAAGATATCGAACTGCGGTATTCTCATCTTTTCTTGCAAATTTCATCTGATTTTTTATTATGATGTCATAGTTATACCGTATGATTTGAATTTTCGGGATAAAATCGAAAAAACTGTTATTATTACAAATTGCGCCCTCTAGCAATTTTATTAAGCACTATCGTGTACTGTTGGATACGGCAATTGAAGAAGCCTATTTTCCCCTTCCAAACAAACTTACATTTTGTAAAATCGGATTAGTCGTTTAGAAGTTACAGCGATTTTAATGTTTACACTTTCAATAGCTTCTCCCACTCTTATCAAGGTCGGTACGCCAATGAGCCTTAAATTAAAATGATGCAGAATTGGCTAAGCTTTCCAATGATGTAATCAGAGTTATACCTTTATATGGGAATTTTCGAAGAAATTTAGAATTTAAAAAAACAATTTTTAATTGTGCCCCCTTGCGGCGAAATGAGGAACTTAAAAGTAATTTCCAGCAATTTCCCTTGACCACTTTACTCATAAAAAAATCTTTCCGAAAGTTGTACGATTATAGGTTTCCGAGATAAAGCCGACGTCCTCGCTTATTTAACCACCCGGTACATACTGTGTAAATGATACAAATCACGTTTATTATAAAATCAAATGCCAAAACGAAATCATTATAATTATCACGTAGAACCCAAACAAGTTGGGCAATACATTTATTTTCAATAAGTTTGAACAGGAAGTCATAAACAAATTAATTGCACACCGTACTGATTTCAAAACCAGGATTTTCCCATCGTTTTGTTAATGCACTCATGTTTTAAATACCTAGCTGTAATTAAAATTAAACAACTCAATAATATTTCTTATTTAATAATATAATAGCTTACAATTTTGTTTCATTAGAGCCATTTAACAATGACTGAGGTACTTAGGTATTCATAACTATTATCAAGGGCGTCCATAGGGGGGGGGGGGGGGGCAAAACGGGCACTTGCGCCCCCCCCCCCCCCCTAGGCGCCCACATTACTATTTTATTTCATAATTCAGTATAAATATTGAATAGTACAGTGGTTAGTTAGTAGACCAACAAATCACTAAACTGAACAATTACATAATAAAAACATATCAATAAATAATACATTAGGCATAAGTTAAATAAATAGTCTTATACAGTGTCACCAGTAAAGTCCGCATCATATGGGATTTTTTTTATTAATATCTTTATTCAAAATTTGACTTTGGCATCAAGTTCTGCATCGATCGAGATGAAAATTAGGCAAATAAATAGTAGTCACGTGATTCGCATTATCTGTCAAATTTTAATTTTTTGTTCAAAAAAGAATTCAAAAGTGGGGTTATTTCTGAAAATATCGAAAAAAGTTATAATTTTTTTTTAAATGCAGTTTCTAGCCCACATGCAAAATTTCAGCTGGATAAGATAATTTTGATTTTTTACCTATATTTTGTAAATTGCACCACTTTTGCAAAATAAGACTCAACGCAATCTATACATAAAATTTCTTAGTTTTGACAATGCTTTATTTCAGATACATTTTCTTTAAACTAGCGTCATATTAAATGTGTGTTTTTCTACAAAATCAAAATTGGGCTATTAAAATTTGGTCGCATTTGATGCAAAGTTCATTTGTTTTTGACCCTGTATAAGGTAACTTCATAAAATACGTATTTTTGAAAACATAGTTTGTGACCGAAAGTAAAACAATAAAAAATAAAATAAAGAGATTTTAAATTAAATCGTTGAAAATAGTTAAACTTTCCGTTGGGTTAAGCAAAAATTTATTTTCCACTTAATGAACACTTTACTGATGACACTGTGTTCTTTTATGTCTTAATATTAAGGTGTATTACTTTCAGACACGAACTATGTTTTCAAAAATACTTATTTTATGAAGTTACCTTATACAGGGTCAAAAACAAATAAACTGCATCACATGCGACCAAATTTTAATAGCCCAATTTTGACTTCGTAGAAAAACACACATTTAATATAACGCTACTTTAAAAAAATGTATCTGAAATTTGTCAAAACTAAGAAGTTTTATGTAGGTTGCGTTGAGTGTTATTTTGCAAAAGTGGTGCAATTTACAAAATATGGGTAAAAAATAAAAATTATCTTATCCAGCTAAAATTTTGCACGTGGTCTAGAAACTGCATTAAAAAAACTTTTTTCTATAACTTTTTTTGATATTTTCAGAAATAACCCCACTTTTGAATTATTTTTTGAAAAAAATTAAAATTTGACAGATAATGCGAATCACGTGACTACTATTTTTTGCTTAATTTTCATCTCGATCGAAGCAGAACTTGATGCCAAAGTCAAATTTCGAATAAAGCTATTAATAAAAAAAAATCCCATATGATGCGGACTTTACTGGTGACACTGTATATAAAAAAGTATTGTTTAAGTCTGAAAAACGCTCTATGGACGCCCTTGACTATTATGATTGTCTGCAGTTATCAATTAGTAGTAATGGTGACAAAAAATTGCTTAGTTTCCTTTATATTCACGACCACCAAGACGTTCCTTTGTTAGTTTCCAAAAGTATGTACATAATATAATAAAAACCATTATTTTGGTCGTTCTATTCCATTTTTTGTTATAACATTATTAATTAATAAAAATCAAAATGGTTAATTTGTGTGTACGTTCTATGTAGGTGGTAATACCTAGAAAGTATTGGTTTCATTATTTAGTAAACATTTACATGTTTTTTTTTCAATTCGTATTAATTCACTTTTATGGCAGAAATTGGAAGGTTTTTGCTCACGCTATCCCTATTATTGCAATTTCTATCATACAAGTATTATTAGTAGTAATAGTAATAAGATGTATTTATTAATATATGACTACAAAATACATTGTAATAATAATAATAGTAATAAACATACATACAGGGTGACTTTTGAACTTACAGACAATGGCTATATTATCTAAAATAAAGAAGATATTAGAACGCGGTCTTGCTAAATAATTAACTACTTTTACGCAGCAATTTTGTCAAGAAATAAATTGTATCTTCTCAATGCGACGCATTTTGTTCCCAGTGAATCGCTTTCTCTACAATTAAGAAAGCAGAACAACAACAACGTCCCCAAAAACGAATTGTATTCGTTAGAACCTATAATCCACAAGACGTTGTAGTATTAGTTTTTATTTTTACTTTGTATTTAAGTTTTTTTAAAGTTTGCATGTCAGATAAAGCCATAGAAGATTCTTATTTCGCACAACCCATCATAGACTAGGGCTGAAAGCCTTTGAAAATGGTAAGAAGTGAAAAAAAAATAATAGTAGGATGAAACCCATTGGAAAAGAAAGAGAATATAACAAAAATGAAAGGAAAAATAAATTACGGGCGATCTGAGGTCGGGAAGTGGAAGGGGGTGAGTTGTTAAGGGTAGAAAACGATTTATCTCGATTTCCGGCAAAACTACAAATCCTATGAAAAAACGTTAAATGGAAAAGTTGTAGGTAATAAAAAGATCTACAACTTTTGTATTTACACTTTTTTCACATAACCTTAAAATTTATTAGAAAAATTCAAATAACCAAGTTTTTCGTTTTTTATTTTTATCTTTTACAAGAAAAATATTTTTTTTACGAAATTTGGTGAAAACTTACCTTTTTATGTCCCAAATACACTGTATTTTTTTGATTTCAAATATTTATTTTTTCACCTAATTTTGACTTAATATCGAAAAAGCACACCAATTTTCAATCGAAAATTCTCACGTCAAAATATCTGCCTTTTTAAAAAAGTCGGTGGGCTTTTTGTTCGTTGAAATCTCTACTTTCTGATGGTGTAAAAAAATATAAATTACTATGGTAAATGTGATGAAATCTCCTTTAAATCCTACCTTTAATTATATTTAGAACAATTATTTTCGCATATTTTTTGCGATCTTTATGTTTTATGGATTTGTAATTTTTTTGTTTATCAATGTAACATGGAATCTTACGTTTTTCGAGTAATTAAAGTATAAATTTTAATAAATAGCTAAAAATTGTACATAATTATAATAAAAAAAATAATTACGGATTCGAGTTTTTTTCGTTTCTTTGCATTTTTTGAGAATATTTCCCATAGTAATGTATATTTTTTTTTACCATCAGAAAGTAGAGATTTCAACGAACAAAAAGCCCACCGACTTTTTTAAAAAAGCAGATATTTTGACGTGAGAATTTTCGAATAAAAATTAGGATGCTTGCAAAATAAGGTAAAAAAATAAATATTTTAAAAAATTACAGTGTGTTTGGGACATAAAAAGGTAAGTTTTCACCAAATTTCGTGAAAAAAATATTTTTCTTGTAAAAGATAAAAATAAAAAACCAAAAACTTGGTTATTTGAATTTTTCACATAAATTTTGAGGGTATGTGAAAAAAGTGTAAATACAAAAGTTGTAGCTCTTTTTATTACCTACAACTTTGCTATTTAACGTTTTTCCGTAGGAGTTGTAGTTTTACCGGAAATCGAAATAAATCGTTTTCTACCCTTAACAACTCACCCCCTTCCACTTCCCGACCTCGGATCGCCCGTAATTTATTTTTCCTTTCATTTTTGTTATATTCTCTTCCTTTTCCAATGGGTTTCATCCTACTATTACTTTTTTTTGGTTTCAAAAATTATCGACCCTGGTCTATCATTAGTATTGGACGTTATAATCTATAGACAAATTTCACGATCTCAGTAAACCATGTTGCATAATAGATATTCATATGCAATGTTTAACGACAAGAATAATATCACACTAGAAGCTATTTAAATGTTTGAGAACTACAGTACTAATTTTTAGTGGTAAGTATAATATGCTTTATTAACCGTAGCAAGCAAATATTATTATGATTAATGTCAAGTTTCATTACAACTGCCAATCGGAACTAATACAGTATATTAAATCAGATTACAGCCAAAATACAACTTGATAATTACTGAGAGTATGGCAATAAACTATTATATTATGGTAGCATTAACTCTTACTTCCAATTGGCTAAATTACCATGATATTATCACTACACAACGGTCTAGCAATTTTCGTTGTTTTACAGTAGGAAAACGCGTTGCTGTCACATATAGTACTAAATAGTCGTATAAATAGTATGTATATGAATAAGGAATAGAAGGTTTTTTTCTCAGTGCAGGTGGTTTTAGTAAGCCATTATTAGATATAACAAATATCTAAAAATCTGCACCCATCTCGGTTATGCTAGTATAAATAGACCCGTAGTCACTTTGCCTTTTTAGTATTCACCTGAAGATGACACGCCAATTGAAACATTGTGATTTAAAATAAATAAAGACAATACAAGTCCAAAATTCTTCTATCATTCAATGTTCACTCTTGTTGTTGTAGTCAAGCTGCTATTAACTCACACGGATTAGTTTCTTTCAAATATTCCTCAATGTAATCACGCATGGGAAAAATTCCAAAGTATTAACTTATCTAAAAACCCTAATAGGAAGATTATCATTATCAAACATAACTGCGCTGATGACCAATAAAACAACATTATAGGAATAAAAATTAATACATTAAATCTATATTTTATGGCCTAATGTTAGCTTAAAATTTTCCGGTTGTAATAAGAAGTAATTAAATTTAAACGTGTCACTTTAATGCCTGAAGTAATAATTTTTGGAAAATAATTTGTGGAAACTACTTACAAAAAGTAGTAGACCGTTGTGTAGTGATAATATCACGGTTATTTAGCCAATTGGAAATAGGAGTTCATGCTACCATAGAATCAAGGGCGTCCATAGAGCGTTTTTCAGGGGGGGGGCAAAAACTTAAACAGTATTTTTTTATATATGACTAATTATTTAACATATAGGTACCTTATGCCTAACGGAACCTACAGAATTCGTAAAAAATAAACACAAAATTACAATTTATAAGTTTTCATCATAAAATAAAAATGTTAAATTCCTAGACGTCTTGCCAAACTCGTTGATTACTTTTTTTTATTAAATTTTCTTTATTTTTTTGTAAATAATCATAATGTTTAGTGATTTGTTGGTCTCTACTAACTAACCACTGT
Organism: Polydrusus pterygomalis; assembly: GCA_963969555.1. Classification (NCBI taxonomy): domain Eukaryota; kingdom Metazoa; phylum Arthropoda; class Insecta; order Coleoptera; family Curculionidae; genus Polydrusus; species Polydrusus pterygomalis. The sequence continues at coordinate 38,986,997 of OZ018381.1, read as the reverse complement.
ACTATTCAATATTTACAGGCGCGGATCCAGAACTTTTGGGGGGGGGGGGGGGGGGGGCGTCACCACGATATAAATGAAGTTAAAAAGCGCCGCAGGCTAAAAATTTTTGCGACCACGCCCAACATTTGACAGAGAATGCGCTATAGGCGAGAAAATTTTCAATGATAATTTTTACATTAAAAAGGATAATATATGCATGTAAATTAATGTTAAAGTCAATTCAAAAAAAGGAAAAATTAAACTAATTTATGGTATAGTAATGTTGTCATGAATCTTGTGAAAAAGCTGCAGAGGTAGTCAAAACAGTAAATTCATTTATTTATTTTCTGTTTTGGGGGGGTCATGACACCCCCCCCCCCCTGGATCCGCGCTTGAATATTTATACCGAGGGGTAATTCACTGGCGAAAATGGTGTACAACTTCTAGAAAATACAAAAGAAAATACAGAAAATAAGAGGAAAATGCAGAAAATACGAAGAAAATACAGAAAAGACGAAGAAAATACAGAAAATACGAAGAAAATACAAAGAAAATACGAGAAAAATACAGGCACCATAAGGAAAATATGAAAAATGCGCGCGCCAATCAATTTGGCAATGACGTAAAGTCGTTAACGCTGCCGGGTTTTCGACGGTTTTAATGATAATAACCAACTTAAGATTCTGGAACAACCTGCTTTGACTTCTAAAAAAAAATTTAGTAAAGCCAATTTTTTTTGGCGAAAATGGTGTACAAGTTCTAGAAAATACGAGAAAATACAAGGAAAATACAGAAAATACGGGAAAAATTAAGAAAATACATGGAAAATACAGAAAATACGAGAAAAATTAAGAAAATACAAGGAAAAACAGAAAATACGAGAAAAATTAAAAAAATACAAGGAAAATACAAAAAATACAAGGAAAATACGAAGAAAATTCGGCAATATGGAAAATGGTGTACACATTTTTCTCAGTGAATTACCCCTCGATTTATACTGAATTATGAAATAAAATAGTAATGTGGACGCCTAGGGGGGGGCAAGTGCCCGTTTTGCCCCCCCTATGGACGCCCTTGCATAGAATGGTTTATAGCCGTTATTGCTCTGAATAGTCACTTATAATCTCTCTAGCAGCAAAATTATCGGGAATTAATTCTGCTGCGTGGGAGATTCGGTAAGAGAATTTCATAAATTGGAGTTTTTTCTTATTGTAATTTCTTTGCTAAAATGCTAAAAAACATATTTCCGGCGGCTTTAGTTAATTGTAACTAATTAGAGTTTTAGAAACGAAGTTTATTTTAGCCGTTAGTAACTAATTTTTATTACTAAAATGTGAGAAACATTAAATAACCTATTTGTTATCAAAAAACCAGTGTCTTTAAAGTTTTAAATTCAAATAAAACTTTAAAAAACATATTTCCCATGAGTTTAGTTTAATACGACGCACTGCATTTTTACAATAGAAGTTGATTTTACTTGTTAGTAACTTAGGTTTATTATTAATATTTCAGGAACATTAAAAACATTAATTCGTTTTCAACCATAACATCTGATATTACATGTCTACATATTTTCAAATGAAACCTAAAAAAACATATTTCCGATGAGTTTACTTAAATATGTCGCACTATATTTTTATAATAGAAGTTGATTTTACTTGTTAGTAACTAAGGTTTATTATTAATATTTCAGGAACATTAAAAACATTAATTCGTTTTCAACCATAACATCTGATATTACATGTCTACATATTTTCAAATGAAACCTAAAAAAACATATTTCCGATGAGTTTACTTAAATATGTCGCACTATATTTTTATAATAGAAGTTGATTTTACTTGTTAGTAACTAAGGTTTATTATTAATATTTCAGGAACATTAAAAACATTAATTCGTTTTCAACCATAACATCTGATATTACATGTCTACATATTTTCAAATGAAACCTAAAAAAACATATTTCCGATGAGTTTACTTAAATATGTCGCACTATATTTTTATAATAGAAGTTGATTTTACTTGTTAGTAACTAAGGTTTATTATTAATATTTCAGGAACATTAAAAACATTAATTCGTTTTCAACCATAACATCTGATATTACATGTCTACATATTTTCAAATGAAACCTAAAAAAACATATTTCCCATGAGTTTACTTAAATATGTCGCACTATATTTTTATAATAGAAGTTGATTTTACTTGTTAGTAACTAAGGTTTATTATTAATATTTCAGGAACATTAAAAACATTAGTTCGTTTTCAACCATAACATCTGATATTACATGTCTACATATTTTCAAATGAAACCTAAAAAAACATATTTCCGATGAGTTTACTTAAATATGTCGCACTATATTTTTATAATAGAAGTTGATTTTACTTGTTAGTAACTAAGGTTTATTATTAATATTTCAGGAACATTAAAAACATTAATTCGTTTTCAACCATAACATCTGATATTACATGTCTACATATTTTCAAATGAAACCTAAAAAAACATATTTCCGATGAGTTTACTTAAATATGTCGCACTATATTTTTATAATAGAAGTTGATTTTACTTGTTAGTAACTAAGGTTTATTATTAATATTTCAGGAACATTAAAAACATTAATTCGTTTTCAACCATAACATCTGATATTACATGTCTACATATTTTCAAATTAAACCTAAAAAAACATATTTCCGATGAGTTTACTTAAATATGTCGCACTATATTTTTATAATAGAAGTTGATTTTACTTGTTAGTAACTAAGGTTTATTATTATTATTTCAGGAACATTAAAAACATTAATTCGTTTTCAACCATAACATCTGATATTACATGTCTACATATTTTCAAATGAAACCTAAAAAAACATATTTCCGATGAGTTTACTTAAATATGTCGCACTATATTTTTATAATAGAAGTTGATTTTACTTGTTAGTAACTAAGGTTTATTATTAATATTTCAGGAACATTAAAAACATTAATTCGTTTTCAACCATAACATCTGATATTACATGTCTACATATTTTCAAATGAAACCTAAAAAAACATATTTCCGATGAGTTTACTTAAATATGTCGCACTATATTTTTATAATAGAAGTTGATTTTACTTGTTAGTAACTAAGGTTTTTTATTAATATTTCAGGAACATTAAAAACATTAATTCGTTTTCAACCATAACATCTGATATTACATGTCTACATATTTTCAAATGAAACCTAAAAAAACATATTTCCGATGAGTTTACTTAAATATGTCGCACTATATTTTTATAATAGAAGTTGATTTTACTTGTTAGTAACTAAGGTTTATTATTAATATTTCAGGAACATTAAAAACATTAATTCGTTTTTAACCATAACATCTGATATTACATGTCTACATAGTTTCAAATGAAACCTAAAGAAACATATTTCCGATGAGTTTACTTAAATATGTCGCACTATATTTTTATAATAGAAGTTGATTTTACTTGTTAGTAACTAAGGTTTATTACTAAAATTTCAGGAACATTAAAACCATTAAATCGTTTTCAACCATAACATCTGATATTACATGTCTACATAGTTTCAAATAAAATCTAGAAAAACATATTTCCGATGAGTTTAGTTAAATTTTTGATGTGTCTGTTTTAGCCCCGGTGTTCGATATTATGTAAAGTAAATTGGTTAGTATCAAAAAAAATTATAAGTTAGCAACAAAATGTATTTTGTTTTTATTCTGAGTGACTTTTGCCAATAGTTATAAAGCACTTTATTTTTTATAGAAAAATTATCACTTATTAATTTCATTAAGTTAATAGGAACTCACAAAATTATCGCGATAATCTTCCGTTGCTATAAGCAACCTAAACAAAAGAAGCCTTCTAATTGGTTGAAAATAAATTTATGTTTTTTACAGTAATTATCAAGTTCTATCGGGGGTGAAATCTGCTTTCATATACTGTATTTGTTCCGACTGGCAGTTGTAAAGAAACTTTACATTAATCAGATTAATATTTGCTAAGGTTAATAAAGCATATATCTACCACTAAAAATCAGTACTGCAGTTCTAAAAAATTTAAATAGCTTCTAGTGTGATATTGTTCTTCTCGTTTAAAATTGCACATGATTATCTATTATGCAGCATGGTTTACTGAGATGGTAAAATTCGTCCATAGATTATAAAGTCCAATACTAATGATGGGTTGTGCGAAATAAGAATATTCTATTGCTTTATATAGTATAGGTAAACTTCTTAAAAGTTAAATATGGCTCTGATATATACCTTAATAATAATTATGATTATTGAATATATTACAAGACACTTTATTTTTCATTAGTTTCAACAGGTTTTATAGTATTTAAAAAAAATAATGGTAGTACCTACTAATTTAATAAACGCATGTACTTAAAACGAAATAATGAGAACTTTCTTTATTTTAACATTTGGAGACCCAGCGCAAAAACAACACTTTCTTAAAAATGCCTATTAAGACAACTAAATTGACTGGAAACTTAACGTTTTTAATCATATGGTCAAACAGTTCCCCGTTTACTTTACTGCCAAGCAATATCCCAAACGGTCATAAATTTCATTTCTTACATTATTAAGTTGATACGCATGCAGAGATTCGATTGCATGGTTGCCCATGAAATTGCAATCTTTAGTAACATCTTGACAATGCATATTTTTATAAATAATACATTTAATGTCACCCCACAGGAAAAAGTCGATTGGTGAAAGATCAGGAGACCTAGCTGGCCAATTTATAGTGTAATTTAATTCTATCGTGCGTCCATGGAAAACGTTTTGGATATATTTCCTTACTTTTCGTTCATTGTATGCAGAACAACCGTTCATTTAAAATTTTTAGTAGCAACTTGTTATGCTGGTTCAATTTGATTCTGTAAAAGTTCCAAAAAATAATTCTTTTACCAAAAAAAAAATAAATGATTCCATATCCAAATATGCCCGCCCAAACATTAACCTTTTGAGAGTATTGAGTCCTTGTCATCGCATAGGTATGACTATACAATTACGTGATTTCCTATCATTTTCATAACTTCAAAGCAAAAGTTTGCTCTTCGTATTTTACCCATAGACATTTACCTTTAGATACGTACAGCTGATCTCCTGCGCAAACAAAAGTTACGTTTTATGGGTGAGAAAATACGTCCGAGCGCCCTTTCCTCTGAGCAGTATCGGGCATGCGCATAAACCTCTTGTTATCGGCCTGTCCATCTTTAGCGGCATGCTCAAAATACCCTCCAGAACCTGCTCGGCCGCCATTTTGGTTGTTGTGTTTTAAGCTTTATCTGTGGAGTCCTTGTAGTTTTCTTTGCTATTGTGGATTGTGGGAGTTTAATATTTACAGATTTCTAGTTTTTGTGTAGTTTAGTGAATTATGTTTGCGCTTTTAATGACTCCGATTGGAATATAAACAATGACTAGTAACAGCCGTTGTATGATTTTATTATGCCCAAATAGGGGTAAAATACCGGGTATTTGGTATTTTCAGTAAGTATGGAGTAGTGATGTATCTTGATATATACCTTTATTTAATTATGATCAATTTAACCACATCTAACTAGGCCTAGGCTACACAAACAAGGTATGAAAATAAAGAGAAACTCACACCAAGACAGATTATCCCGATGCATGTTTTGGTATATTTTATTTGCAGCCCTGCAATCTACAAAAAGTTTAAAAGACACTTTTCTCTATAATTATATTATATAAAAGAAAAAATGTAAATACCTAGGTTGTTTATATTACTCCACGGGTCAAGTTCTCGGGCAAAAACTTTTTCAAATTCTTGAACAAGAAATTGCGCTTGAAAATGTTTTACACGTACCCAAGTTATTGCCAAATTGTAAAATTCAATACAACTAATATTTTACTTGAGGTTAGGTACGCGATAACATCAAAGATTGCATGGTTATTTTGCTGGTTTTATTTGTTTTTTATATTCGATTTTATAAGTTTAATAGTTTAATTGACTTTTACTCTTCCCTTTCGAACTAAAAACACGACGACGAATCATTTTTAAACAAATATTAGAAACAAAACCTTACAAAACAATTTTAATTTGATAGGTTTGTAACTACTAAAAATGCCGGAAATCACTAACTTATTTCCCAACCTGATCAAAGAAATTCCAATTTTTTGGCAAGAATTTAAATTTGAACCTGTCTATTTTCCCATTCGTCAAACGATAATGTTGCAGTGCGCATGTCTAATCGTGTATAGCTTTGTTTACATGCGCGAGGCGTGATTATTGTTTGCTTATCTAAAGGTAAATATCTATGATTTTACCACGTTCCCCTAATTCCTGATCTTTATACGGATCATATTTATATTTTTGGTATTTCCGCAGTACTGTGTAGTGTAGTGATGCTTTCCTACACTTTTACCAAGAAGTCCTGTTGCCTCCTAAGTCCATTATTTTCTTCTACATGGAGTAAAGTACCAAATCAGCAAGTGTGTATTTGTATATTTTTGGACTTTTGTATGTTCGAAAGAAATATATACCCGTTGGATTACATATTAACGATAGTGTAGGTATTTTTTTAAACACCTTGCATGCTCCCTGAATCACCGCTATATCTAATAACATACGAAGAACATCGACGTGAAATTAAAGAGCAACAACATTTGCAAAATTAATTACCGTCACGTAATACTTTCGATTTTAAACTTTTATCCTAATAAGTAGGTAATGAAGAGATAGATCAGATCTAATCTAGAAAATAGCAATTTTGCTGATGAATTGCAGCGTAGTCATCAATTTTAAACTTTCATTTTAAGTGGTTAAACACGAATCATTTCTTAATAATAATATAACGCAAGTAACATAGTTAAACATGAATAAGTTCCTAATGATAATAATATGACATATACAGGGTGTTATAAATTCGATGCATTAGCATCGCTATCTACGTAACTAGGGGAGACCGGGGCTGGTTGTCACATGGGTTGGTTGTCACAAGGCTTACAACTTGGCAACGCCGAAAGATGTAGTTGCCTGGTAGGTCACAAAGCATTCTCGTGTCTTCAGAGAGCAGGTGGATTTTAGTATAAAAATTGCCACCGATGAATCAGGGTCACGCGGACGAAAATAAATAAATCGCTTAACCTAACTAAATTTTTCGCTAGTCATATAACTGTTTGTTTTGAAGACAGCAGTTGATAATATACAAAAACTCATTTCAAAGGAATAAGGTGGCAATGATATGGAGGAAGTCTTAAAACTCGATCTCCACGTTGCAATGCTAGTTCGTTCACCCTATTAAAATAAAATAAAAATAATTAAAAATAATATAAATAGCTTTTTCCAGATTATATACCTGTGACGTTTGGGTGGGATATGCTGCTTCACTATTATCCAGATCTGATCCTTCATTGCAAATGGTGAAACCGGAATTTTGTTTTTATTCTTATTTTTTTGACCAACTTGTATTTGGAATTTTTTCAATTAGCCCAGAATGATGTGGTGGCGTTATCCATGATAATAAGCGCCGGTTATTCCAAGTTTGGTAACAATTTTTCTTCAAACCATTTCTCAAAGTTTCCACTATTCATCGAATTATGGTAATAATCAGATTTCAGGCCAGACTTTAATATCAAACTTGCATTTTTTACAAATCCACTTTGTGAACCAGCACCATACACCCTCTGATGAATTTTTTTTATTTGTATGAACCAACTTCGCCTAAAAGCCCCTTTTCTGTAAATCCAGGTTTTATTCAGAAAAACAGGTTTTAAAGGGAAATTAAGAGTTGCCGTGCTGTTATTCTTAAATTATCTTAAAATTCCACTCGTTTTTGGGCTATATGGGGTTGCTCTAATAAAAAACGCCTGTTTGATACTGCACATTTACGCCAATTAATTTTTTTTAAACAGTCCGCTAATGATCCAGTGGATATTTTAACACCATCAATAATTTTAAGGTTTAGTTGTATTGAGCCAATAGTAACGTGTTTATCTGCTCTATACATCCCATAAATACGCTCTCTTATGGTATGTTCATGAATTTCCTGAAGTTGTCAACCACAGGATGACAAAACAGCTATATTATTGCGATTCTTAAAATCTACATCCTTCTCTATCCCCTTGGCTTCAATTCGTTAGATTGTTGAACAAGAAACTCCCAAAGCATCAGAAACTCTCTAAACCAGATAGGTATTTATAAAAACATTGCCTTATATTTTTCATGTTTATTATTTATGTTTTCACAATTCCTGCTTTATTATATCCACTTACCTCGTAAACTGCTTTAAAGGGTAGAAGAGTCTTTCCGGCATCTTTTTCATTTTAAGAATAATCAAATAATATGGCTTGTTCTTTTTCACAATACCGACATTTTTGAAACAATGTTGTTTAAAAATGTCACTATGAAAAATGACAAAAAAAATTTTGGACTGGTAAAATTATACGACATTCGTTATTGACGCAAATTTACTATCTCACCTTGTTCACGAATGTTAGAAAGATTAGCACTAGTCGTGACGTAACGGTCAGTGGTCATTGAACAGACTTTACCATCTAGTTTAAACCTGCAGTCGATCAATAAATCCAACAAAGCCGCAGTGTGTGGGCTAGTTTTTGGTTTAGGCAATTTTTTTAATAGTTTAAAAACAATGCATTCCTTTTGTAGCTAGTAATGAGATTCTTAAAACAAACGCAAACTATTCAAGCATCTTAACACCACCATAACAAAATTACAATAACTCTTAGAAATACCCACCAAAAAAATAATTTATCTAAAAAAGCAGCGTTTAGCGACTGCATAAAGGCCACATAGACCTAAAATGGAACGCAATTTTCCATTAATTATATCGGGAACGACTGATAATTAAACCCTAATATGGGTTCTACCTGCATGTACGTGTGTTTTTACATTTACATCCAATGCACATATATCATAAATTTTAAGCTGTACAAACCGATCGGATGCACTTGTTAATTCGACTTTTAAATTCTTTTACAGTTGTAAAGTACGTCTCGAAGTATATCGTGTTGGCTTTTGCTACCTGTTGTTTATTTTAATAAAACCTCATTGGTGTATATCTGAAAGGTCTACAGGGTGGCATATTTACAGTGCGAGCAAAAATAATTGGCATCAAAAAGGGCCTTGCATCTAAGGACGTAATGCTTAGCCGTAGAGCTTAATACCTGTTGGGTGTCAGTAACTACCTGAATTAACAATCAATCAGTTATTCCGTCATCTTCGACAGTCGTTACAAGTAATTTGATTCATCGCTAATTTTTCCAATTTCTTGAACAATTCACACAATGGGCTTTACGGAACAGCACAAAACATTCATGGTTGAAGCATATTTTAGAGACGGGGTTAGAGTAAATGATGAATGTCAATACAATCCTGGTTTGTGTGTGCATGGACGATTTTCACGGACATTTTCCTAACGTTGTTTTTATTGCTGGGAATGTTTATCATTGCCTGAAAAGAACCGTGGCTGTGTTTAGGGAAACAGGTTCTATACAACACAAAAAAGGAGCAGGACGACCATCTGTAAGAACAGAAGAACTTGTTGCAAACGTTCGTGAAATAATACAAAATACGCCAACAACTTGTATAATTGTATAATTATGTAATTATTTTTCTTTCTGTATATTCTTACTTTGTTAATTTTGTAAACAACAAAAATAAATTTGTATTTGTCTACTTATTTTATTACTCATTAGTTTGGCATATCATGCCATAATATGAATTTGACAAAATTTTAACCTAGTAGTAGTAGTAGTAATTGAGGGGAGGTTCCGAAAACCTGGCAAGTAGACCAACCGCGATCCTTTTTGCCTACCCCAGAGTCTTCCCCCAATCACGCTAACCACCTTGGCCCCCGCCAAAGCGTCCCGACCTCTTTATGAAGTTGAGTATGTCGCTCCAGGCCAGGGCCGTGATTTCTTCCTTCTGGAGAGCCGCTGATCCCAGGACCTGGTGCCTGAGTCTTCCCAGGGCCTCGCAGGTACCCAGAAAATGCAGCGGGGTCTCTTCCTCCTCCAGGCATCCGTCACAGATTGGGTCGTCTTCGACACCAATCAGTGATAGGTGCTTCCTCAGCTTGCAGTGTCCTGTCAGTATCCCAATCAAGGGATTTAGGACAAATAAAAATTTACAAAAATTGAAGAATTTATTTTCTTTTTAAAATGTATTTTTCTTGATTATAAAAGGTGAAATAGATAAAAAAGTATAAAGCACATGTTTCCATAGGGCGTTTTAGCGCACGTGTCAATAAAAAAAACTTGCCACTTTGTGGCTCGTTTTTAAAAATAGACGCGTGCGCTAAAACCGCTTCTTATGAAACGTGTACTTTTATATACTATTTTCGCCTTAGCGACGTTCTGAATTCAAGTCACAATCTTTAAAGCATTGACATTGACAATTTGCTATTTAAGTTTGAGAAAACAAAAAATATCAGTGAATGTTGGTAAAATTTGAATTTTTGCGCTGCTGATATTAAATCCAAACAGCTCCTTGCTGAAGATGAACGCATAGAAATTTTGATTATGTTGGGTTGTGGGGATAAAAGTAGAAGTCATCGGCCACCGAATCGTACCATTCCATTACAACATTATATAATAGAATTAAAATTAGATAGAACTGCATGAGATTGGCTCAAGCCGATCGTACATCAAAGATGTACGCAGAACGTAGTTTTTATGTAGGGTGTAATTATCGCCTTTTCTTGAGGTGTCTCAATTAGATTCTCGTTTATGTGTAATTAGTGGTCGTCAAAATTATTTTTATGTTACAATGATACTGAGCTGAAGTTATTTAAATGTGTTGTCGATTGACGCCAGTTTATTGACGTATAGTTTTCAGAATGCTGTCATTTATATCGAACCTATTATTGGTAGAAAATGAGAAAAAGTTATACACAGGAATGGGAGCATACGACATAAAATAAAATTAGGAGATAATTATTGTGTCCGTGAAAAATAATTGACAGGGCTAGATTATTGAGTAAATTGTATCAGTATGGTATTCGCGGAAACGTATATAAATGGTTTAAAATTATTTAAGTAACAGGTCACAAAAAACAAAAATTTCAAAAACATATTAAAAAAAAACATAATATAGGAGTTCCTCAAGGAAGTATACTAGGTCCAATATTATTTATTTTATACATCAACGATATGCCTTTAGTTTTAAAAATGTGTAAGTTACAAATGTTTGCTGATGACACCTTAATTTACATTAATGTTTTAAATATTTTTGATGGTCTAAATTCTGAGATAAATATATTGTTAAATTGGCTAAAAGTAAATAAATTAAAATTAAATATTTCAAAAACGAAATGTATGGTTATGGGTAATAATTTAAATTGTCAAAATATAAATGTTGTAATTGATGGTGACAAATTGGAATTAGTGAACAGTTTTAAATATTTAGGGATAATTATTAATTCAAAATTAAATTTTTTAAATTATTTTGAAAGTATCATATTATCGAAGATTGCCGAAAAAGTAGGTTATTTTAAAAAAATCAGTTCTAATTTAAGTTTGTTTTCTAAAAAAACTGTATTAAATACTATTATATTACCACATTTTCTTTATTGTTCTTCCATTTTATGTTTTGCTGGTGAGGAAATATTTGACAAATTACAAATTTTACAAAATAAGGCAATGCGGATTATTTTACATTGTGACAAAAATATACAAAAATAAATTTTATGTTAAAAAATTTAGGTTGGTCGAATGTCAGAAATTTAATTTTTTATTTACTATGTATCTTTATACATAAAATTAAAAATAATTTATTTCCTGATTGTTTAAAAAGTTTTTGTTCTTTTAATCATGACCATCATAATTATAAAACAAGAACTAATCAAATTTTTTTTGTGGATAGAGTGTCTAAAACATTAGCTTATAAGTCTATTTTTCATAAAGGTTTGATAGAATATAATAATTTGGAAAATTCTATTAAATCTCAAATATCATTAAAACTGCCTATTTAAAAAAACTTTAAAATTACATTTATTTAAAAAACAAAATAATACGTAATATTTGATAGGTACAAATTGCAAAATGTCTAACTTTTCTGTGTGTTTTTTGTTAAAAGCCATAATCCAAAGCAACTCCACAGATAGTACATCGTGTCGCTATGAAAAAAAAATAGGAAATTTGATCGCGGGCGACTAGATTGTCAATTTGGTTGCCCGATAATCGCCGAGGAACGAATTTAAAAAAAAAATTTATTTGTGAAAAGAACACAAATGGTCGTCATTTCGATAAAACTGTTAATAATTCCCTTGTATTTGGACACGCCGCAATAATTATAAAATCTCGAATAGGGCAGCACCCAAACGAAATCCGTCAATATTTACCAAAAAACAAACATTACGCTGTTTACAATGTTTACTCGTTGTTATCTCGAACCGCAAAACTAGCACAAAAAATTCTCCATAATCGTAAACCCACCATTAAAAAAATTCCGCACATGGTGCGACGGAGTTATTTACACAAAAAATTCCGGGACGGGTTCTGACTTTAAAAATGTTTTGATAATACAATCGGTCCCCTGTGTTATCTGTGACACACACCGACACTCCGCTGACACGACCGTGGGAAAGCTAACAAAAGCTGCAAGCACGTTCTCAAAACGCGCCTTCGTCACGAGCTTTTGGAGTCTTTTTATGTTTGATAAACAATACTGTCGTTTAGACTGTTTAGAGTTTAACAATCTACTTAAATAATGGTAACCAGGTACTTACTTCTTGTCCTTCTTGAAACTTGAAAATAAATACCAAAGGAACAAGATCACATCAGACCTACACTGAGGAAAATGATCTAATACCGTGCGAGCAAAAATTATTTGCATCAAAGAGGGCCTTGCATCTAAGGACGTACATAATGCTTAGCCGTAGAGCTTAATACCTGTTGGGTGTCAGTAACTACCTGAATTAACAATCAAACAGTTATTCCGTCATCTTGGACAGTCGTTACAAACAATTTGATTCATTGCTAATTTTTCCAATTTCTTGAACAATTCGCACAATGGGCTTTACGGAACAGCACAAAACATTCATGGTTGAAGCGTATTTTCGAAATGGTGAGTGGCAATACAATCCGGGTTTGTGCATGGACGATTTTCACGAACATTTTCCTAACGTTGCTTTTATTGCTGGGGATTTTTATCATTGCCTGAAAAAAACCGTTTACAGGAAGACCAACTGTAAGAACAGAAGAACTTGTTGCAAACGTTCGTGAAATAATGCAAAATACGCCAACAAATTGTATAAGACGCCTGTCCCAAGAAGTGGGAAGATCTTATGGAACAAGCAGGCCTATTCTTAAGAAGCAGCTAAATTTATTTCCTTATAAAGTGCAAGTATTTCAAGAAATCCAAGAATATACAAGAAAGGTTATCCAAGAATGTGGTAACATTTCTCCAGAGATGCTGGTCAACACTTTCGATATCGAATCGAATATAAAGAGACGTGTGAATTTATGCTTAAAGCATGGCGGTGGCCAATTTCAGCAATTTATGTATTTATTTTTCTTTTCCTTTCTGTATATTCTTACTTTGTTAATTTTGTAAACAACAAAAATAAATTTGTATTTGTCTACTCATTTTATTACTCATTAGTTTGACATATCATGTCATAATATGAATTTGACAAAATTTTAACCAAGATTTGGTTAAATATACAGGGTGTCCCATAACTTATGGGCCGTAGAGTAACTGGAGATACTAGACATCAAACTAAGCCGATTAAGTCATATACGTTTTTTCGGATTGTTACTCGTTCTAGAGATACAGGGTGTTGAAAGTAAAAGTTTATTATTATTATTATTATTATTATTATTATTATTATTATTTATTTAGTTAAAAGTTTAATAAAGTGTATTGAGGTGGTCACTTTCAACATTTACTAAAGTGAGCATCTTGTTTTTGTTCCACTGTTTCGAATTTATTGCGTTGTGATAATTAAAATATTAATTTAATTATGTACTATGTTTTTTTATGCTTTGGGATATTTAAAGGGAAATATCTCGAAAACCGTTAAAGATATTAGGATCAATCAAGTACACCTTTTTGACTCAGAAAATGCCCTTCTTTAAGAAACTTTAATTGAAAAACACCTAATATCACAGGTAAGAAAAAAAATCATAGATTTATGAAGCCCAGTGTATGCAACTAGCTCCCTCTAGTGTGAAACTTAAAAATTTCAACAAATTCTTATTTCTTGCTCATAAAAACATAATACTGCCAATTTTCAATTCGATTCATTAAACAGTTTTAAAATTATGGCTTATTTTCGAGAATAAACATTTACTTTCAACACCCTGTATCCCTAGAACGAGTAACATTCCGAAAAAACTTATATGACTTAATTGGCTTAGTTTGGTGTCTAGTATCTCCAGTTACTCTACGGCCCATAAGTTATGGGACACCCTGTATATCGTCCCCATATAATTGTGATTTAAACCAAGCCCTCATTTTTTTTAATCCAAGCCCTCTTTGATGCAAATAATTTTTGCTCGCACGGTACAACAGGTTTGCTAAGACATGGTTTGTATTGATAGATTATTTCTTATTAACCCATATTAAATAAATTGCTAGCGTAACAAACCCGCTTTAGTGTTATATCAATCCCAGTTTTGCTAGAACAGTGTTTTTATTGGTAGTAATCAGTTCCATTAGCAGCACAGTCTTGTTAAATAATGACCTACTTTTAATACAGCAATTTTGTTATGTAATAAATTGTATCTTCTCACTGCGACGCATTTTGTTCCCAGTAAAGCGCTTTCTCTACAATAATTAAGAAAGCAGAACAGCGTCCCCAAAAACGAGTTGTATCCGTTAGAACCTATTATCGACAAGACGTTGGTGTGGTGGGGGTTCGTAGCGATCGGCAATCGCCGCGCGCCGTATTACTAGTTTCAACGTATTTGTTGCGCAGGTCACATCGTTATTCGGAGTCTTCTAGCTGTGCTGTCTGAATTTGAATTTTATTGATCTTTTACCAATGCCGGTTTCAATTATTTTATTTTCACTTCCTATTTGGGTTTTTTAACTTTGTATGTCAGATAAAGCAATAGAAGGTTCTTATTTCGCACACCCCATCATTAGTATTGAACTTTAGAAGCTATTTAAATTTTTGAGAACTACAGTACTGATTTTTAGTGGTCAGTATAAATATGCTTTATTAACCGTAGCAAGCAAATATTATTATGATTATTGTCAAGCTTCATTACTATTACTATTACAACTGCCAGTCGGAACTCATACAGTATATAAAATCAGATTACACCCCCAATAGAACTTGATAATTACTGTGAGCATTCGGAGCAATAATGGCTATAAACCATTAACTCCTAACGGGTGATTCATTTAGACCTTTTTTTTTAATTCTAAATAAAACATATAAAATAGAATTGAATGGTGGAATCTTTATTATGAGCTGAAAGAACAATCTTTGACATTTATTTTTTGAAAATAATTTCATTTAAATGCTGGCCGCGACTACGCCGTACGTGGTCCATTCGGAAGGTCCAATTTTCGATCACGTTTTCTAGCATTGCGACCGGTATCTGCCGAATTACACGAGTAATGTTGGCTTCTAAGTCCTGAATCCGTAGCTGGCTTATCGACGAAGACTATTGATTTGACATATCCCGAAAGAAAAAAGTCCAAGGGTGTGATATCACCCAATCTATAGGCGACCATCTGAGAGGTCCAAAACGCGAAATTATCTGCTCACTAAACTGATTTTTTCAATAAAGCTATTGTTTCGCGCGCTATGTGTGCCGTAGCTCCGTCTTGCTGAACCAAATGTAGCCGACATCACGGGCACACACTGCGCACGAAACAATAGCTTTATTGGAGAAATCAGTTTGGTGAGCAGATAATTTCGCGTTTTGGACCTGTCAACTGGCCGCCTAGATCGTGTGATATCAAAACACTTGGACTTTTTTCTTTCTGGTTATGTCAAATCAAAAGTCTTCGTCGATAAGCCAGCTACGATTCAGGACTTAGAAGCCAACATTACTCGTGTAATTCGGCAGATACCGGTCGCAACGCCAGAAAGCGTGATCGAAAATTGGACCATCCGTACGGCGTAGTCGCGGCCAGCATTTAAACGAAATTATTTTCAAAAAATAAATGTCAAAGATTGTTCTTTCAGCTCATAATAAAGATTTCACCATTCAATTCCATTTTATATGTTTTATTTAAAATAAAAAAAGGTCTAAATGAATCACCCTTATTTCCTATATTGGCTAAATTACCTTGATATTATCACTACACAACAATCTAGCAATTTTCGTTGTCTTACAGTAGGAAAAGAAAAGCGCGTTGCTGTCACATATAGTATTAAACAGTTGTATAAAGAGTATGTGAATTATTATTATAAGGAAATAAGGCTTTTTTTCTCAGTGTACATACAATTCAGAAGATATTTTGTGTTAAATTTATATTCATTATAGTTTCATAAATTTTCTGAAAAACATCTTAATCTTCTACTAAGTAGACTAAACATATTAAAGATCTATTTACAACTTAATGCCATGATAACAATGGCAACGTACAGAATTAATTTACTCACACATGGATTACATTATTAGGTTTGCAATGTAATACAAACAATCTTTATATTTTTTTAATTCAATAACGCAAAAGTTTAATATTTGTATAATTATTGTTTAACATTTTTATCTTATTGAAGTAGCAAAAAGTTTATTTTTCTCTAATTAAGCTCACCACGACGAATGTGCATGATATTTTTGATTTGACTATTCAAAATTTTGCTGATTTTATGCAACATTTCGTTTGTTGGTGGTAATGTTGGTTATATTAAAACAAAAATACACTTGCGTGCAAAAAAAATGGACATCATGAAATTTGGATTAAGTTTAGGGTTTTATAACTTTTTTGTTTTTACTCCGATTTAAGTGATTTTTTAGAGAGCTCTGGATACATTAATTAGATTTAACATGCTGTACAAATTTTAAGAGAAATTGGTTTTTGGACATATGTATTATACAAGGATAATCGAAAAGTTTTTTTTTTTGCCTACTGTCAAAACACCCTGTGGAATAATTAGGAAGCAAAATTACTTCAAAATATCAGTTTCCATTAAGCCGCAAATATTCTTTGCATTTTCGTTTTTGGTTCACGTCAATACGTGCATTTGTTCTCACCCAAATGCAAAATGATCTTGATGATGTCAATAATTTAAATTTTTTCATAGTTTTCTCATTGCCATTGCTTTCAAAATAAAATAGACTATTAAAATGCAAGAAAACAAATGTTATTGTAATAATCAAGATTTAATAAACAAATAAATTTACGGAAAAAGGTGCGTATACTTAAGATTTAAAAAATAACATTTTCGCAAAACAAACTTAACAGGAACCAATAACAACTTTTTCACTTAAGCACATCTCAATAATTTCTATTGCCTCCTCTAGCCCTTACTCTTACTACTGCCTGTACTGTACAGTGTACACGTCGGTTCATGCCATCAATTAGCCCGCGAATATCATCCTGGGTAATATTCCTCCATTCTTCACTCTTATGACGCGGTGGTAATTTAGGTCCAGTTGCTGGTCTGCGTGAGTTTAAATTACCTTCGTGTAATCGTCCACGACTTCTATCGAAAGGCATTCGACCGTGTCAAGCATCAAAAGATGGTGGAAATATTATCCGTAACCGGGATTGACAAAAGAGATATTACACTGATAGCGAATCTCTACTGGAACCAGATTGCTGAAGTAAGAATAGACGGAGGAACATATGACACTGTGTCAATCCGAAGAGGTGTACGACAGGGCTGTATAATTGTCACCACTCCTATTCAACATCTATTCGGAGGCAATTTTCAAAGAAGCTTTAGCGGAGGACATGGGAGGTATCAAAATAAATGGAGTATGTATCACCAATATCAGATACGCAGACGACACCGTAGTCCTTGCCGATAACATATCAGACCTACAAACTATGATGAATATAATAACACTATCATGGATTGGACATCAATATATCAAAAACCAAACTGCTAGTTTTCTCCAAGAGACCGACTGCTGGAACAATTCTGATTAACGGCAATCAGATTGAACAAGTATCGTGTTTTGAATATCTGGGTACCATAGTCAACGCGTGGTGCGATCCGAAATGAGAGATCCCCTTCAGAATCGAACAAGCCAGGAAAACATTCATAAACATGAAAAGATTTTGTAATAGTCCTGATCTGAGTTTGGAGCTCAGGGTTTGCATGATCAGATGTTATGTCTTTAGTGTGTTGCTGTACGGAGGTGAATGCTGGACTCTGGACCCTGCAACTGAAAAGAAAATTGAGACGTTTGAAATGTACTTATACCGCCGTATGCCGCATTTCATGGGTCCATCAAATTACGAACGAAGAAGTGCTTAGACGAGGGAACTATAATGGCCCTCATTAAACAAAGAAAAACTACATACATAGGCCACATTATGAGAGGCAACAAGTATGAATTGCTGAGACTAATAATTGAAGGATTCAAAGGAAAAGATCTATTGGTAGACGTCAGAACTCCTGGTTAAAGGACCTCAGAAGATGGTTTGGGTGCACTTCCATTGGAATCTTTCGAGCTGCTGTGTCCAGAACAATGTTAGCTGTGTGGATCGCCAACCTTCGAAAGGAGAGGGCGTCATAAGAAGAAGAATCTTCCACGAACTGTCCAAGAATTGACATTTTTAATTCGAACCTTTCGAAGTTGGCTTTTCGCCTGTACTGACGTCAAACGACAACTCCGAAGAGTTTTAAATACAAATAATCAGTCATCAAGAGCCTTAGTTTTGCGTTTCCTAAATTATTGACATCATCAAGATCATTTGGCATTTGGGTGAGAACAAATAATGCACATATTGACATGAACCAAAAACCAAAATGCAAAGAATATTTGCGGCTTAATTGAAGGTGATATTTCGAAGTAATTTTCCTTCTTAATTATTCCACAGGGTGTTTTGACACTAGGCAAAAAAAAACATCTTTTCGATTATCTTTGTATAACAAATTTTATGATGCCCGTTTATTTGCACGGGAGTTTATTTCGTCAATTGATCTCCATGGTATAACAATATCTATTTCCAGATATAAAAAAATCCAAAACAATTACAACGCCAATAAAAATTAAAGAATAGTTGAGGATTTTTTAAGATAAGTCCACAAAAGGTAATTGTATAAGTAAAGAAGATAAGGTGAATGAGTTCGACCACTTCTACGCCGGAAAGTCGTACTTACGTATATTATTTATTATTATTTCAATTTAAGGGGGAGGGGGGGAGGATAAATCTACACAAAAATGTATATTTTCTTATTCAATAACTGCATTTTAAATTAAATATTTAATATAAATCACACATCTCGTTTATACACATATTATTATGTCAAAATTGTCATTTCGTGCATTGCCTATTTTGATGAGTAAAACAAATCATTGATTTTCCAATTAAGGTGCGTTGAATAAAATTAAAGAAAAACCTGTTAAATAAAGAAATTTACAACAAACTCGTCTTTTATTTCATTGCGTTTTCTAGCACCCCTCGCAACTAAATAATTTTACTATTTTTCTTTTTGTAGCCTTGGCTGTGTTTTTTAATGTGTATTGTGTGTATAGGTATGATTTGGCTATGATCAATTTTATCAGGCCAACGCTGCTACAAATAATCTGCTTTTATAAATATTATACATTGTAACATTTATATTACTTGATATTCCATATTACAGACGTGGGAAAATCACACGGTTTACAACGTTAGTACCTACTTGAAGGTAGATTAATGAATTTCAAAAATATAATTACACCTAATAAACAAATAAAATTTTAATAAATCATTAATAATATAATTTAGATAACCATTTTATTTTATAGTCAGATATATATGTAAGTATAATATCTTTAATGTTTATTGTATATACTATATGCATATATATTATGTATAATTATAATATAGGTACGTAGGAAAAGGTATTTTTATTACTACAATCAGTTTTAAAAACTTATAAAACCTACCTAATCTAAATGTTTGTTTTTATTATCTTACATGGAATTTTATTAATTTGTATCATACTGAAGATTTGTAAGACAAGGAAAGTCGAAAGGACATTTTTATGTTACTTACTATCTACATTAATTAATTAATAAACTACCGCTTACCCGCGGCATCGCTTGCGCAATTAAATTGATATAAATTCGCTACATTGAGAAAAAAACATTATATTCTTTATAAAAATTCACATACTCTTTATACAACTGTTTAAGGTGGAATTATCAACGTCATTTAATTTATTGCCAACCTATAACCTATTTCGCCTTGTTTTTCTTAGTTTATTATTTTATTGACTAAGATTTTGAAATAAAATCAATATCGTCTGCACATTATTTAGGTAATATCTGATATATTACAAAAATATCAGTTTATTTCTTTGCTTATTTTGGGAAAATTGTATAGTGAAAGAACAATGACATAATAATGTTAAAAAAAATCTTAACCGATATTTTTCGATATACAATAGGGAACTTGACAAAAATTTTAAATGGTGAAAAAATTCTATAAATCATAAGTATATATATATTGTCATAAAACATATGGCAGCAAAAAAAAAAAACATATTTCGTCCCAAAAGACCGCTAGAAAGATTTAAAACTGCCCCAAAATTCAAATTATCCTAAGCGGGTAAAAACGGGTCGTGACGTCACGAAGTATCATTTGTCATAATGACATCCACGAAATAGGTTATAGGTTGGCAATAAATTGAACGACGTTGAGAATTCCACCTTAAAACAACAATACAATAACAATAACACACGGCAATCCAAATGCAAACTCGGTAGCTCGGCCACCGGTCAGGATGACGGATGACGGAAAAGTCATACTTCATGACGTCATCGGGCTTGGCGCGCTTAAAAGGTCGTTTGAAATGCTTTTGATACGCGCGAAACTTTAAAGAATTTTTACCAAGTTATTACTGATTTTTAAGGAATAATAATTGGGGAATATTTTTTTTTTAGGCCTAACTAAAATTTAAAAAAAAATTGGAAAGTTCCCTATTTGATGAACTAACGTTATTTATTTGGTAATTAAGGGGTTATTTAGAAATTTGTAGTTTGGTTTATTAAATTCTTTAAAAACTTAGATATATACTCTGTCTAAAATAAACAGGAGAAACAATAATATTAGTTGACCACCATAAAATTTGCATTGGATTTCCTATATGGTGCGCCAACCGAGTAAACCTCTAAAATAAACACATAGTAGATTAAATAATGAACGATTAAAAGTCATTAAAGCCGTTTTATATTTGTCACTGCATACAATCGTATAGCGTATGATATTCAGTTTGTTACAAACAATACAATTTTATAATGTGTGACGTTTATTTTATTATTTACACAATTTTACAATCTACGACATCGATTTTGCTACAACCGAAACTATTTTATGGCGTGTAGTACCAATGTTTTACAATTACACTAACCTACAGTTTTAAGTTAAATTAATAAATTATTGAAATCAAAAAATTTAATTTGTTTAAAGTTGCCAATATTTCTTTTTCTTCTTTTATTAGTTTATAAATTCAACCTTTGTTTTAAAGTAAAATAGTTGGTAATTATTGTACTCCAAAGTTGGGTATTTGACTAAAATCTAAATCATATTATTGAAAAAAAAATTGGAAAGTTCCCTATTCTCCTTAAATAACTTATGAAATTCCTTGATATTTATTTAACATGTTAATTATTACCTATAGAATATGAAGACGATATTGATTTTATTTAAATTTTGTGTAAAAGTTGATACTCCCACCTCCCACCTCCCACCTCCCACCTCCCACCTCCCACCTCCCACCTCCCACCTCCCACCTCCCACCTCCCACCTCCCACCTCCCACCTCCCACCTCCCACCTCCCACCTCCCACCTTAATACTATATGTCACAGCAACGCGCTTTCTTACTGTAGACAACGAAAATTGCTAGACCGATGTGTAGTGATATAATATCACGGTAATTTAGCCAATACAAAATAGGAGTTAATGCTACCACAGAATGGTTTATAGCCATTATTGCTCTGAATACTCGCAATCATTATCAAGTTCTATTGGGGGTGTAATCTGGTTTAATATACTGTATTAGTATTATTAAATTGGCAGTTGTCATGAAACTTGACATTGATCATAATAATATTTGCTTGCTACGGTGATTAAGGCATATACTTACCACTAAAAATCAGTAATGTAGTTGTCAAAAATTTAAATAGCTTCTAGTCTGATATTGTTCTTGTCGTTTAACATTGCATATGAATATCTATTATATGCAACATGGTTTACTGAGATGGTAAAATTCGTCCATAGATTATAAAATCTAATACTAATGATGGGTTGTTCGAAATAAGAATTTTCTATTGCTCTGCTTAAATATTAAGTAAAAATATATTAATTGAAACAGGTATTGGTACGATCAACAAAATTCAAATTTAGACAGGACAGCTAAAAGACTCCGAACAACGATGTGACCTGCGCAACAAATACGTTAAAATTAATACTACGGCGCGCGGCCATTGCCGATCGCTACGAACCCCCACCTTTCTTCACTGCTGCTTGTTACCAGCTACAGGTACATTCTTAAGATATCTCAATATTATGAAAACGTTTTTTTCTAAGATGAGTTTATACATCCACCTCTCCTGACTAACGACTGTTTAATTTTCAAATGTAATGCCACAAGATATTTCGGGATTAACTCAACGAGTTACCATCAGCAACAACACTCCTCCTTCGGAGTCGTGGTGTTGCTGGGTACCGCGTTTCATGTCAGGTAAAAGTAGTATTAGGTAATCCCAAAATATCGAGTGGTATTCAAAAGATTATATACCGAACCATAATTTGAATAATTATTCATTTTTATTATTATTGATAACAAAGTTACAATTATTAGGTATAATAATATTATTTTCTCCAGTGCGATTTTTTTGTATTTTTTGGCTTCAAAGTTTTTATATTTTCATCCACTTCGGAAGACGAAACACTTTCAAATCTCGTTTGGTTTGACATTTTTTTAAAATTATGTTATTATTAAATATTTGATTCTGTGTTACCATGACAGTAACAATCGTTCCACCAAAAGCAATAATCCCAAAGGCTTATCACTTATTAAGCCTCTCGAGCTATATGGGAATTATGTACATTGAGTTGTATAATCGTCGTAATTTTTTTTTAAACTAATAGTAAAAATCCCTAAACTAAACCAGTTCCCAATCGATATCTGAATCATCAATTTTGGCTTGGATGGTGTTTATTTAATGGTTAATTACCTAATTATTACGGTTGGTAAAAGGTTAACTCTTTTGATGTAGGTACGTATAATGATGTTGTCCTTGTACCCTTCCAGCTTCCAGCTTGTTGTCTGTCGGCAAAAACCGTGTAGACCTATATTATGGCGTTACTGCGAAGGTTTGAATTAATCGCATGTAACCAACTTATCACACGCAAATCATTATAAACCTAATTTTTTAAACCTGACTTTCGGCACGTACCCTAATAATAAAAACGATTCAATCTGATCGTATCTTAAGTGGCTACCTTCGAAATTCAAGCAAACAATGATGATAAGATCATTTGAGACAATAAAGTAATCAAGACAAGTGTAAATACTGTGGATAAATATTATTTGGGTCTTGTTAAGACTCGTTTTCACTTCGTTATTTTAGTTACATATTTAATTTTGTTGTTCATCCAAAGTATGTTTTAAATACAGGGCTTTCTTGAAGTTATCACCAACCTTCCACAAATAATAAGGAAAGTGGGCAAGAACACTTGCTGGAAATTATTTTTAAGTTTTCAGGTGTCCGCTAGAGGACGTTTTATCAATGCTCAACTAAGAAAACGATGGATTGTAATTTTGTCATACCTACTTATGAGCAACTTTGTTTCTACAATTAATGAGCCTGATGAATAAAAATGTAGCAATTGCTTTTTCTTATAAAATCGAGGTAATTTCTTGAAAGCCAATGAATAAAAACTAAAGTAATTGCTTTTGCATCCAGTAATTGCTTAAAAGTGCAGGAATTGCTTCCAGTCAATGCTTTTTCTTAAAAAATAGAAGCGCTTGCTATCGTTTGCTTAAAATGTGATGAACAAATTAGGGAATTGCTTTTTCTAGTGTAGCGATAAAATTGCTTTCAACTTTTTAAGGCAGGTCGACCCCTGCATCATTTGCTTCGTAGCAGTCAACTTTAGTTCTCCGCGGCATACACGTGCGTTGCTCTTAATTTGTGTCTTCAATTATGGTTGAATATATAAACGTCCGTAAAAGAAAAATCTACAGTGTACGTAAAAATTGCAGATATGATGATTTCAGAAAGTTATATCGATTTGACTTGGAAAATGTTGAGTGGTTGGCAAATTATTTTTTGACTGGTACTGGCAAAAGGCGAGGGGGTACACTGTCACCTTTAAATAAGATTAATGTCTTTCTGCGGAAATTGTCTGATCCGGGCATTCAAAATTCTGTAGGTGAAGAACTCGTTGTTCGCCAAACTACTGTCTGTAACACATACACTTCTGTAATGGATGCAGTTTTGGAGAAGGCCAATATTTTTATTAAATTTCCTACAAGTGTTGAAGCTGTTGTGGAAGCTAAACGGTTGTGGTCAGAGAGATTTATTCAGGTTCCTTTAATTTGTGAACGAATATCAATTGCTTGTCTTTAATTTCTTCATCACTACTATCACTTTCCTCATTTTCACTGAAATCTGCCACATCACAAATATAAGTTTCCTATTTTCCACAAAAACGTAACAGATTACTATTGTACTAAATAAATAGACCGACGTTGCTGTATTTACGTCGACGCTTTTTCTCTCTCTTCTTCAAATTAGGCACCAAACTGAACGTGAAATCTATAATCTGAATAAGTGGATAAGCCACGTCTGAACTTGTGTTGAATAAGCATTTGCTACAGAGGTGTAAAAAAAACAGCAATTGCTTCAAAATTTTATTCATATCCAGATCTAGCAATTGCCTATACTTATAATAGCATTTGCTAGTGAAGCAATTGCTTTTACTGAAAAGTAATTGCTTCAAGTAATTGCTTAATTTTTATTCATTAGGCTCATTAGGCTCATTGCTCCAGCTTCTTAAGTAAAGATGTGGGGGAACGACACACATTTTTTTGGAAAAGGTTAAGCAACTTTAGTTAGGGACAACCAGAAATTTTAAACTTGATCTCGTTTAAAAGATATTTAATGGTTTTATCATTTGTATTATATTAGATGCATTTTTGGTGTCTACGGTTATCGCTAAATGGCCCTGTTTGAAACATAAAATTAAACCATATGTCGACTTTTACATACCTAGTCGAAAGGACAACTAAAATTGGAAGAAGTCAGCGAAAACCGCAAGTTAATATCCCTTTTCTAGCCAAAGATATTATCAAAACTATCAAGGAGTAACTATTTGTTACTCAAAAACAAAAAACAATACTATTTTAAATTATTATCATTTTAAAATTAAACATAACTTGCACTCGGCTTAATTAAACTAAACAATAAATTCCTTTGATGTTTCAAACAGCGCCCTCTAGCGATCACCACCGTAGAAACTAAAAACACTTAATATATTATAATACAAATGATAAAACAATTGAATCTTTTTTGAACGAGACCAAGTTTGACATTTTTTGTTGTCCCCAACCAAACTGCTGAATTTTTTCCCAAAGAAGTTTGCCTTCCCCCACCTCCAAAAATTGTAAAAAAATTGGCACATTTCATTAAAAGTTATTGTGAATAACCAAACGATTAAATTAAAACGTATGTCGCTAACTCTGTATATTTTTAACAACTTTTTTTAAAATTCTTATCAACATAACAATAAGGTCATGTGTATAATAATCAGGTACTTAATTAAATAATATTTAGGTACAGTCAAGTTTTTTGTAATTAATATTAATTGTGTCGGACAGGTTTTTCCATTTTTCACCTTAGTGTACCTATCTACTACCTCGCACACTTCAATTATTTCTCAAAAATAGATAAAAGTTTATTAGTTCTTTCACATTAATATTTTTGGAATGAAGGGCTTTCGATATAAATCAACCTGACGAAATAATATTGCAATACCGCAAGACGTACAGTTGTATTCATAAAAAAAGGGTAAAAGAATTAGAATGACAGATAAGTTTTGTCATATTTGCGTAAAACCGGATGGTCTAAATGATTGTTTCTTGGAGATTATCAAAAATGCAAAGCATTGGCGTCGGTGCAATTAATTTTGAAACTGCATGGTGGTAACGTTTGATGAACTTTGACAGAAGAACATAAATATGCCTCGTCAGTTGATTGAAGCTGAAAAGGCTCAAATTGAATCAAGAAACGAAGAAGGATGGTCAATCCGTGCTGTAGCTCAGTAACAGAAATAAAAAAACTGAATTGAAAATTAAGCAACGCTGGAAACAAGAAGAATCCCTAAAGAGGAAAATTGGTTCAGGTCTTCCCACCCAAACGTTCCAACATTGAACAGGAGGCTGCTTTTTTTGGATATTTTAGAAGCTGTTTTTGTTTCACTACGAGTAGATTTATTTGATCGTTCAAAAGTAATATTCTATTATACAAATTATTATCTTCTGCGTTTAAATTACAGGATTGACTCTTTTGAAGTCTCAAAATTTAGTAAGCTTAAGGTTTGATTTAAGAAATCTACGCTTGTCTTAAGAAAGTCACCTACTATCTGAGTAACTTCGTTACTTTCACAATGTATGAATTGGTACCGAGACAATAAGTTTTTAGGCTGAGACCACCTGCTTAGTTTAATTTCAAAGCAGTAGCGGATCCAGGATTTTGCTGAGGGGGGGGCGACTAAGTTTTAGAAATGAAGCGCCGTAGGCGAAAAATTTTCGCGACCACGCCCAAAATCAAAAATTCAGTCTGAAAAGAAATGTTAAAAATAAGTTAAACTAAAAACTGTAATATCTACCGACCTACAAAGAGACGAGCAGGATGGTGTCGGGAGAAAAATTTTCTTGACCACGCCCAAAATTTCTCAAAAATTCACTATAAAAAACTGTTAAAAATAAGTTAAACTAAAAACTCTTTTTTTATAAAGTTGTACCTTAGACATAAACTATCTGAAAGATTATTTGGGAAATTATCTGAAAAACTTAAAAAAAGATTTTTATTCATTAAGTCAAAAAATTGTACCTAATTCATGCCAATCTGAAAATCTTAGTTCAATCTGGCCTTTTGTAGTATCTAAAATATCATTGAAAAGCTGCATATAATGAAGTTTCTGCGAAGGTCTGCGTGTTTGGTTTGTTTTAATTTTAATGTTGTAAATGCCGCCCCCTAATATTTGCCGCCCTGGGCTACAGTCCTTACAGCCCCCCCCCTAAATCCGCCGCTGCTACCAGTTAAGCCATATGCATTTATCATAAAATAACAGTGTTGATCTTTTCTTTTATTTTTAAAACATGACAATAAATTTATTTATATCATTGGCTGGCTTATTTTATAAAATATTCTATTATTTCTATTATTAATTATGTGAAGTTGAAATTAAGGGTTTTCTTATATTTATTTCACAGGAACTCGCGAATGACGTATTTGACTTTAGGTGTGGTTAAGAAGGCTCAGGGGGGGGCGAAACCCCCGTCGCCCCTCCCCTAAATCCGCCGCTGTTTCAAAGGGTAAAATCTATTTAAAATCATTGTAAGCCAATTCGTTACCTTTTAAAAAAAACCTTTACCTTCATATCAATGTCCACTGAAACCTGATTAATAATATTTATACAGTCATTGTTCATTGGTCAAATCTAAACCATAAAAACATATTACACTCTCTTCACCTGCTTTTAAAACACTTTTATAGTTAGAGTTACACCCAGGAATACAGCAGGGGATTGGCATATGGATAAATAAACAAACTAAAAGAAAAAGATAGTACCTACTTAGTACCTAAGTACCTAGGTATCTAGAGGTATCCTACCCACTTATGAACTATCTCTACTAGTGATATTTTTAAACTAATTCACATATACCTTCAAGTTAAATAAATATTTCAATATCTAATAAATTAACTGTAGCCACAAAACAATAAAGTTTATCCCAAAGAGCTAACTAGAATACAAAAAACACAACTATTAAATTAAAACAAATAAAATTCGGCCGCCATTTATAAGATCCGTAAACAAACCGCAAGGTTGTGATTTTTCACTTTATTAATGCTATTAGAGCAAATCAGCACCAAAAATGTTCACTAGTATTTTGTAGAGGTTCTTAGCAATCATGTCACTTAAATTTTCTATTAGATATCAATCGAAAACCGGATATAAATACAAATTAATACGACACCTACACCTACTTCGTGCGTAAATTACATACTAAACAATGGCTAACCTCAAAAAAGTCACGTGACACATGGATCCACAAGCAGTGTTGTCGATGTTTCTGTTTCACGGCATATTCTTTCAAGGTGGTTGTGGTCAGACACTGGTTTTCAGAACGTCTTTGAGACTTGAAGCTAATAATTTTATTTCATTAAGGTGGGAGTATCAACATGCTTGCCAACCTATAACCTATTTCAAGTAGATTTATTTATGTTTTCTAGCTTTTATACAAAATTTAAATAAAATCAGTATCGACTTGATATTCTATAGGTAATAATTGACATATTTAATAAATATCAAGGAGTTTCATAACTTATTTTAAGAGAATTGTATAGCGAAAAATATCGGATAAGATTTTTTTTAACATGATTATGTCATTGTCACTCATTGTTCTTTCATTATACAATTCTCCCAAAATTAGCAATGAAATAAATTGATATTTTTGTAATATATCAGATACTACCTAAATAATGTACCGACGATATTGATTTTCTTTAAATGTTAGTTATTAAAATAATAAACTCAAAAAATCAACGGGAAATAGGTTATAGGTTGGCAATAGATTGAATGACGTTGAGAATTCAACCTTAACGAAAAAAATGGGTCGATATTTGTTGTGCCTATGGAGGACTTGAGGTAGGAGGCCGATCGCAATGCATTGGATTCGGTCCCAAATTAGCATCGGTAATTCAGCTTTACGAGTCGCTGTAAGATGGCGCGCGTGTTCGAAGTGGGCTATCAAATAATGGTTTCTTATGGACGCAATAACTATTTTTATTTAAATTAGTTCTTTAAGGAACAAATAAGGACTTTTATATGAATTTACACTTACTTTGTTATACTTATTAGTAAACTCGGCCTGTATAAAGTTCCAACGATGCTTGGTTTTTAAAATACAGGGTATTAAACATTCTAGCTATACCTTTGGAGCTAGAAAGAGACTTATTTGGCTGCGTTTTCTCTCTGAAAAAGATCCTGTCTTACACCCCGACACAAAGCAAACTCTACTTTTATAAATTGTACCATTATTTATTATAAATATGGAAATTAATTACAATACAACGTTATTTGTCTTGTCTTGCCTTCAAACATTATTTGTTATTTCGAAAAATAAAATGTCAATTGTCAAAAGTAAAAGCACAGAAAAATAAAGGGTTTAAGTAAAAGTTAAAAACTATGGAGGATCTAGTTTTCCATATTAAAAACGAAGAAGAAGAAGACAACATCAGCCCACTTCGGACGCGAGAGCCATCTATCGGCCAATAGCGAACTAACCAAAAAACCGGGACAGAATTTGAAAATGCTGCCATTGTCGATCGGCCTCCTACCCTATAGTTCTCCATAGTTGTGCCAATAGTTGTCTGTCTCATAGCCCTTAAGGTTCACTACGATCGATCGCGCCAGCGGCATGACTAATTTCCAAAAAACATTTTTCTAAGTATTCATGTCCATACTATGTTTAAATAACATATCAGGGATATTGTACGACGAGTCGAATAAAATTCAACTTTATTATACAATAATTCATTAATTACTTGGCCGCATTTAAAGCACGAACCGGGAATTTGCCCACAGTATAACAGTAGGTCGTGGTTAGCGATAATAACAATCAAGCAGGTCGGTCTTTCACGATCACGAGCGCCTGAGGTGGAGGGGTAAAGGGACGGCAACTACCGTGGGAACGTGGGAAAGCACGTGCTCGATTCGAACCAAAAACGTTCCTGAACAATCATTTCACATTTCTATGCAGTTGTCGGCTTGGCAAGTTATTCGACACCGGTTTGTGTCGAACGACGGCATGGCAAGCCGTTTCCTTTTTAGAGAAGAATAGACAGACGTTTATGGTTTGTCTATTATTTGCGTTATTTGCTGGATGGATGAATAATCCTGGGTTGGTGTTGATTTTCTTGGATGGTCGCTACTTTTCGACACGTATCAGGTTTATATGTCTGTTGACTCTGTTCTCCTGTAATTAATAAACTGGCTATTTACGGTATTCTTTATACAGTGTGACCAGCAAAGTCCGCATCATATGGGATTTTTTTTATTAATAGCTTTATTCGAAATTTGACTTTGGCATCCATCAAGTTCTGCTTCGATCGAGATGCAAAAAAAAGTAGTCACGTGATTCGCATTATATGCCAAATTTTAATTTTTTCCAAAAAATAATTCAAAAGTAGGGTTATTTCTAAAAATATCGACAAAAGTTATTAGAAAAAGTATTTTTAAATGCACTTTCTAGCCCACGTGCAAAATATCAGCTGCATAAGATAATTTTGATTTTTTACCCATATTTTGTAAATTGCACCACTTTTGCAAATAAGACTCGACGCAACCTACATAAAACTTCTTAGTTTTGACAATGCTTTATTTCAGATACATTTTCTTTAAAGTTGCGCCATATTAAATGTGTGTTTTTCTACAAAATCAAAATTTGGCTATTAAAATTTGGTCGCATGTGATGCAAAGTTTATTTGTTTTTGACCCTGTATAAGGTAACTTCATAGAATAAATATTTTTGAAAACGTAGTTTGTGTCTGAAAGTAATACACCTTAATATTAAGACAAAAAAGAACACAGTGTCATCAGTAAAGTGTTCATTAAGTGGAAAATAAATTTTAGTGGTGGGTAAAAAATCAAAATGACCTTATGCAGCTGAAATTTTGCATGTGGGCTAGAAACTGCATTTAAAAAAACTTTTTCTGATAACATTTTTCGATATTTTCAGAAATAACCCCACTTTTGAATTATTTTTTGGTAAAAATTAAAATTTGACAGAGAAAGCAAATCACGTGACTACAATTTTTTTTGCTTAATTTTCATCACGATCGAAGCAGAACTTGATGCCAAAGTCAAATTTCGAATAAAGCTATTAATAAAAAAAAATCCCATATGATGCGGACTTAACTGGTCACACTGTATAAAAAATACAGAAAAAAATAATATGCGAAAATTTCCTCAATTCTAACGGGCGCTCGGCACGAATCATCCTGTATTTCCAGCGTACTTCCTAATAAAAATTAATAAGGAAATGCTTAGTTATTTTTCCTAATGATCCAAATCATATATACAGTATCTAACTCACAATAATTATCCATTGTGGCTACTGTATACGGGATGGGGATAACCTGGCTGCATGCGGAATAAGCTAAACTATCATCACAAAATATATTAGAGACTATAAATATTCTGTGTCATCGTGAAATCATGAAATTTCGAGGATGTTTTCTCCTTGTAACGTAGGTCCACTAGCAAGGGATTTTTCAAAAATCAGTCCCTAAGGGGGTAAAAAGGAGGATTGAAATTTTTATAGGAATTTCTGTATTCCATAAACTAAAACTGGAGAAGATCTAAAAATTGGTACATTAATAAAATAATAATACTCGTGTTTCGTCATTTAAAAAAAAAAAAAATTTAGGGGTTGAAAAAGTTGAGGGAGGTACCAATAACTGTATATAAATTAAAGCCATATTGCTGGAAATTGGTACTGTGAAAATAAGAGAAATAAACACATATCTGTTCCCCAGAGCTGTACCCCAGAGGTAAAGTGTACTTAAGTAATTTTTACAGGAAAGCGAATTAAAGAAACTAAACCATGAATTTAGTCTACTGCTGTTTTATGCAGCTAGTTAGGGATAAGTAGTTTACACTAAGTCCATAAATATGTATTGTTTTATGTACAATACACTTAGTTTCAAAAAAACCTTTTAGTTTTTTTATCAAAAGGACTTAGTATATTTTACCACTGAAATTTTTGGTAACCAACGTGGACTTGGTACAGTTCAATTTATATAACGGAAGTTTTTTCGGATCAAAAGTCATAAATGTTAAAAAAAAAACGTTTATTAAACATATTTTATTTAACCCTTACTAAGGAACGAGACTAAACTTATGATTAACAAAAATATTATATATAATATTAAAGTATAAAAAAGTAAAACAGTACTAAGTCCATGGGTATTGGACATATTATATGAGTGATACAATACTTTGTCCAATTAGTATAGTCTGTGGTATAGTTTACCTCTGACTGTTGTTGTGACTTGGTATTATTTAAAACTAACTAACTCCTCAACAGACGAAATAAGGCGTATTACGGATTTTTTCTCGATAGAGCGTAAAAATCCAAGTGACATAGTACAGTTAACTAATTTTTAGCGCAAAGTGGACTTAGTATACTTTACATCTGGGGTACAAATATGTTTTAGTTCGATTCTTAACCATTTCTGAAATAATCGGTTCTGATTTTTTTTTTATATTGAAAATGATATTGTCGCAGAGAACTCAGGTATAAATACGAGACGGGTTGCAAATGCACTTCATATACCATCACATCTAGGCGTATGGGAGTCACTTAGAAAAAACGGTTTAAAACCTTTTCACGTTTAACCCGTTTAACATCTTCTAGATGGTGATCCTGCTTCAAGGGTACAATTCTGTGAATGGATCCATCAAAATCGAAGTCTGCACAAATACATTTTATTTAGCGATGAAGCTCAGTTCACAGTGATGGAATTAATAATTGCCACAATGAACATCGGTGGTCAGATGAAAACCCTCATGCTACTGCTACATTTGAACGAAACTTTCAACACCATTTCAGTATTAATGTCTGGTGTGGAATACTCAACGACCAGTTGTTGGGTCCATTTGAAATGGATGGGCGTCTTACTGGAGATGGATATTTACGGTTTTTGGAAGACCATTTGATACACATTTTGGATGATGTTCCGTTAAATGTTCGACAACGAATGATGGAGCCCCACCTCATTTTAGTCTCCGTGTGCGAAATTTCTTGAATTATCGTTTTCCTAATCGCTGGATTGGCAGAGGTGGTCCGCAAGTTTGGCCACCGAGGTCACCAGACTTAAACCCGCTTGATTATTGCCTTTGGGGATGGATGAAATCGCTAGTATATGGAACACGAGTGGAAACGAGAGAAGCACTCCGCGATCGAATTTTTAATGCTGCAGCTTTTATAAAAAACAATCCCCACTTAATCCAACGTGCTACCCGAACGATTAACAAACGTGCCGAAAAATGTATTGAAGTTGGTGGAGGGGTTTTTGAAAATATTCTTTAAGTTAGTTTGTACTGCAGTACCTGCAATAATTATTCGCTTTTAAAATAAAAATTAACGTACCTGGTGTCCCACTAAGAATAGCTCTCGGCCGTATCTCAGAAAGGGTTAGTCGTATGGTTTGCGGAAAATATTTTTTTAGTAAAAGCGGCCATGAGAAATTGCTGGAAATTATTTTTAAGTTCCTCATTTTGCCGCAAGAGGGCACAATTAAAATTTTTTTTTAAAATTCTAAATTTCTCCGAAAATTCCCATATTAAAGTATAACTCTGATTACATCATCGAAAAGATTAGACAATTCTGCATCATTGTGGTTAAAGGCTCGTTGGCGTACGGACCTTGATAAGAGTGGGGGAAGCTATTGAATGTGAAAACATTAAAATCGCTGTAACTTCTAAACGACTTATCCGATTTACTAAATTTAAGCTGGTTTGGAAGAGAAAGGTAAGTATCTTCAAACGCCGTATCTAACAGTACACGATAGTGTTTAATAAAATGGCTAGAGGGCGCAATTTGTAATAATAACAGTTTTTTCGGTTTTTCCCCGAAAATTCAAATCATACGGTATAACTATGATATAATTATCGGAAAGTAGATAAAATTTGCGAGAAAAGATGTGAAGACCGCAGTTCGATATCCTTGGTTGTTTCAGAGTTATTGCCAAAACAATAATTTTTAATACAAATTGCGCCCTCTAGCAATTTTATTAAAAACTATCTTGTACCAATGGATACGACAATTGAAGGTACTTCCAAAAAAGCTTAAATTTAGTAAAATCGGATAAGTCGTTTAAGTTACAGCGATTTTAATGTTTACACTTTCAATAGCTTCTCCCACTCTTATCAAGTGAAAGTGTAAACATTAAAATCGCTGTAACTTCTAAACGACTTATTCGATTTTACTAAATTTAAGCTTGTTTGAAAGAGAAAGATAAGTAACTTAAATTGTTGTATCCACTGGTACACGATAGTTTCTAATAAAATTGCTAGAGGGCGCAATTTGTATTAAAAATTATTGTTTTGGCAATAACTCTGAAACGAATAAGGATATCGAACTGCGGTCTTCACGTCTTTTCTTGCAAATTTCATCTACTTTCCGATTATGATGTCATAGTTATACCGTATGATTTGATTTTTCGGGATAAAATCGAAAAAACTGTTATTATTACAAATTGCGCCCTCTAGCCATTTTATTAAACACTATCGTGTACTGTTGGATACGGCGATTAAAGATACTTACCTTTCCCTTCCAAACAAGCTTAAATTTAGTAAAATCGGATAAGTCGTTTAGAAGTTAAAGCGATTTTAATGTTTACACATTCAATAGTTTCCCCCACTCTTATCAAAGTCGGTACGCCAACGAGCCTTAAACCTTTCCCTTCCAAACAAGCTTAAATTTAGTAAAATCGGATAAGTCGTTTAGAAGTTAAAGCGATTTTAATGTTTACACATTCAATAGCTTCCCCCACTCTTATCAAAGTCGGTACGCCAACGAGCCTTAAACCAAAATGATGCAGAATTGTCTAAGCTTTTCGATGATGTAATCAGAGTTATACCTTAATATGGGAATTTCCGGAGAAATTTAGAATTAAAAAAAAAATTTTAATTGTGCCCTCTTGCGGCGAAATAAGGAACTTAAAAACAATTTCCAGCAATTTCTCAGGGCCACTTTTCCTAAAAAAATTTTTTTTCGCAAACCACACGACTAACCCTTTCTGAGATACGGCCGAGAGCTATTCTTAGTGGGACACCCGGTACAAAAATTTATAACAACTGAATTGCGAAAGCGAAGCCGCGGATATACGCTAGTATCTAAATAAAATTATAAATTAGGTACCGGAGAAAAACAGTAATTACGGAACGTACACGTCAAAGGCTCGTGCGCAACATTGGGTAAGCCATTAATTTTATGTTGACTAATATTTCTAGAAACTGATAAGGGAAAAATACCTTTAATAGTTTTAGAAAAAAATTCGATGAATAACGTTTTTTATTTTTAAACTTTTCAATGAAAGTAATTATGATTAATTATTTGGTCCCGGATTAAATTCTGGGAACTCGAGGGGTTTAATACGAATAATCTACGTATTTGGTTTTTGTTAATTGTTTTCTTTTTGTTATGTCAAAAAACGATTTTTTAAATAAAGGTCATAAATATATCTATGTATATCTAATCTCCAAAAACTAAAGGTTATCTGGTGAAATTATTAATAAACAAACCAGTTTGTTGTTTGTGTATGCAATGTTAAGAAGACATAGATACATGTGAAGATAGTAAATCAATATTGATTAATATTATGGGATATAGGTACTAAGGTAGGGTTGGAATTTTGACAGTCAAAATTTTTTGTAGTCATTTGACCGGTCAATTGACTAAGCCCTGGTCAAATTCCTCAGTTTTGTCAAAAGAAATGAAGCCATGAGTTATTACATTACATAGAAACGTGTCTTTATTAAAAAACAGCTAACAAAAAATAAAGAAACCATTCTGAGGTACAAAAAACACAAAAATGACACATAAATATTATGTATAATATTAATATAACAATACTAAATTATACTAATGAAGTAATCAGTGAGTGACTGATTGATGATTGAGCTGGCAGTGCTGGCCTTGGTAGATAGCTTAGATAAAGGTACATCATCTTCGTCACTGAACTCACCCCCGGCATTGCCTTTATGTTCTTCAGAATCTGAATCATTCGTTTCATCCTCACTACTGAAATTTAGCGCTGGTTCTTCCGAATTTCATTTTTTTATTATTTGCCCTGCCACTTATAACAGGTTTAAGTTGTACTTTATATAAACAAGCTTTCCTGAGCGAGTGGTTTTCAATCCGTTGCGAAGTTTGCTATGGACAATGCCCCATGAGAACCAATTTCTCTCACAAAAGGCTGCAAAAGTTTTTGACCGAATTTGACCCGGTCAAAATCTCTCCGGTCAAAATTTCGGTCAATTGACCAGGCACAACCCTAGATAGGAGACCACTTAAGAAAACACCTTCAACGAATAGGAATTTACAATAGACCCGTTGAATGCAAACTTTGCGGCGAAGATAACGAAATTGCCTCTTTTATCATGAGTATATTATACAGCTAAATAACGTAAATTATACTTCTAGAGTTATTGTGTTGTTTCTCTTCCTAGACAATAAGTCTTGGAAGGAGGCAAAACTGAAATCTTACCAGGGGCGTCTATGACCCTAGCCGAGGGCATCGCTAGCCAGTGGGGCAGGAGGTTGCAAGATGAGAACAACGTTGGGAATTAGGAAACACGAAAGACTATGAACAACGACTAAATTTAATGAATTATACACTTTATTAATAAAATCCTCCAAGTTGTCAAAAATATACTTTCTGTGCGTCATTGCGAGGTCATTGAGGCGACTTTTTGTCATGGTGCTTCTCAGCCAGGTCTTGATTCTTCTTGAGCTACTGAAGGATCCTTCAACAGTACACGCCGGCATGCAAGGTAAATCAATCGGCAATTTTTAAAGCTTTTCTCGCTTCAAGAAAAAATGTTCAGTCTCTTTTAGGACACCTTCAATGCTTTTTGTATTGTTTAGTTCAGTTGGTTCAGGTTTATCCTGCCATAACTTTTGCCAAAGTTCGATTTAATTTTTAATATTCGGTACATCTTAAAATTAGGCGAAGACTTCGCAACTTTCTGTCAGATATTTTAGTAACATGGTTAATATTTGAGTCGGGTGTAATTCAGTGGCGGCTCGTGGGGTAGAGCCACAGTGCCATGGCACTACCTGCCCTCCTGTCTAGCGTCCTGCCCTTTACAAATTACCAAAACCTATTAAAATTAATATTCTCGTTTTTAAAGCAATTAGCAAAATAATTTTAAAATGAAACACAGTCGGGTGCAAATTTCCATCTAAAAGGAAGCGATTATGCGTAAAACGGTAACGTAGCTTTCGCGCCAAGCGCGACGAGGCACACGGGAGGTGACGAAACGCCACCACCTCAATAAAAAACGTTGGAAAATGACCTTGAATGCAAGCAGGCAAAAATCCCGGCGGGTAGCTAGGCTCTCTTCGTTTGACCGTTTGATGTTAGACGTTTCAAACAGCTGATGTTCGCGTCGCGTCTCGATTTGGTTTCGTTCGGCCGGCTGATTTAATGTAGGGTTAACGAACTTTTTATTTTAGAAATACATAAGTAATGAATACTATTAGATTTTTAAAGGAAACTTTATGGAAAAAATACTTGGGTGTGCGGTTGTGATGAATCTAATAGACTATTTTGTTTTATGTGTGTTTTATTTGGTGGGAAGCAAACTTGGTCCCAAAAAGGTACAGATGATTTGGTCCATTTCTGGGACAAAATGAAGACACATGAAAAATCGAAGGTATATTTAAACAATATATTTAATTTCAGTATGCTTGGTAAAATTAACATTAAAACTCAATTAAATTCTGCATATCACAATGAAATAATGAAGAAAAACGAACAAATTGATAAAAACAGATACCTATTAAACCAAATTATAAACAGCGTTCGGTTTTGTGGTGCGTTTGAGTTGGCTTTGAGAGGTCATGACGAAAAAGAGACGTCGGAAAATAGGGGCGTATTTCGTGAATTAATAAATTTCAGCTCAGAATTAGACAAAACTCTTAAAGATCATATTGAAAAATCAAAAGTATTTAAAGGAACATCAAAAACCATACAAAATGAACTTCTGGACTGTATGTTAGATGTGTATCATGATGAAGTCATAAAAGAAATAAAGGACTCTCCGTTTATCGCTGTTATCGCAGATGAAACCACTGACATTGCTTGTGTGTTTCAATTTGTTATCGTGTTTAGGTATATTCCAGATATGATTGTAAATTCATAAACTAAATTAGGTGCCTTTTTGCTTATTTTTCCTACTTCAAAAGCAAAAACTATTAACAAAAAAGGGCGTGGCACCCAAAATTTTTTTGCCTGCGGCGCTAAGGGTTTACCTGGCCCTACTTCACTAAAATGGCACGAGCCGCCACTGGTGTAATTGAGATAATGCAAGTGGTGGGAGAAAAGCATACTTCAAGGGATATAATAATTATGGAGTCTAAATACGATATGATTAAAGACTTCCGCAAGAATTCTGACGGGCTTATCAAACGAAATAGTTTTTAATTATTTAGTTGTTTGTCGAATTTCTAGTGCAAGGGGGGAGGGCAACAGACCCCCTGCCCCTCTCTGGCGACGCTCTTGACCATAGCTACGACGCTGTTCACAATGCCTGGTTAGTTTTACTTTTGCCAGTTTATTTTCGCAGTAAAATCTGCCTAGATCGTTCAATATTGTTAAAAATTTCATAAATTTATTTTCAACCAATTAGAAGGCTCCTTTTTGTTCACGTTGCTTATAGCAACGGGAGACTATCGCGATAGTCTATAGCCTATTAACCTAATAAAATTAATAAGTGATAATTTTTCTTAGGTATACTATTATGACTTAATTTTAATTCAAATGTCAAGTCATTTCGAAGTGACAGGTGAGACAAACCAGCGAAATCCAATGTCTATTATAGTTTTAAATTCAAATATATATAACTTTAAAAAACATATTTCCGATGAGTTATTCGTATTTGATACTATACGCACTGTATTTTTACAATAGAAGTTGATTTTACTTAATAGTAACTAAGGTTTATTACTAAAATTTCAGGAACTTTAAAAGGAACTCGAATTTATGAAATTTTCTTACTGAATCTCCCACGCAGCAGAATTAATTCCCGATAATTTTTTTCTCGGTTTCACTCATGTTTTTATTGATAGAAAATTTTCCTCGTCTTCGATAATTTTCTATCAACAATACCATTCGTGACCTTAAAAAAATTATCGGTAATAATTCTGCTGCTAGGGAGATTATAAGTGAAAATCGTAAATCAGACTATATAAAGATTTTTTTTAAAACGTAAAAAAATTAATTGACATCAACGATTTAAAGAAAAATTACCATCAATTAAAACCCCAACGATACCCATTAAATTAAAATGAATTTAATAATTATTTAATACGAAAACAAGAATTTAGTAAATTATTTTGCTTTATTTGCAATAAACTGGTAATTTTTTAAACAATAAAATTTACATCAAGGAACAGGTATTTCCTTGAAGAGGTAGCTGCCCTATCCAACAAATTAATGCTATGAATTATTTATAAATCACAAAAAAATATTAAATGAAATTATTGAAAATTACTCGACCAGTTCTTAGGAGAATAAAACAACCTTCTCACCGGCCACAATTTCTAGAAAATAGCATATTACGGCAACAAGTTTACAGAAAATATTTCCATAACGAAAATATATATCACCAATAATGTTAAATGACTTAATTTTTATATAATTAAAATGTCAAAATTATAAATTACACAATTTGCTCGACGATTTTAAATCTTGTCGACGCATTGACGCCTGACTAAAATACTATT
Source organism: Polydrusus pterygomalis (assembly GCA_963969555.1). Classification (NCBI taxonomy): domain Eukaryota; kingdom Metazoa; phylum Arthropoda; class Insecta; order Coleoptera; family Curculionidae; genus Polydrusus; species Polydrusus pterygomalis. The sequence goes on along the minus strand of OZ018381.1, from coordinate 38,947,152 downwards.
AAAATTAATTGCAGGATCGGAATAAATGTAATTGTTATAATAATAAATATTGCTATCGTGCGAGCAAAAATTATTTGCCTCAAAGAGGGCTTGGATTAAAAAACGTAGGGCTTGGTTTAGATCACAATGATATGGGGGCGATATATCTAACCAAATCTAGGTTAAATGTCAAATTCATATTATGACATGATATGCCAAACTAATGAGTAATAAAATAAGTAGACAAATACAAATTTATTTTAGTTGTTTACAAAATTAACATAGCAAGAATATACAGAAAGAAAAAGAAAAATAATTACATAATTTGCTGAAATTGGCCAGCGCCATGCTCCAAGCATAAATTTACACACGTCTCTTCATATTTTCGAAAGTGTTGACCAGCATCTCTGGAGAAATGTTACCACATTCTTGGATAATCCTTTCTTGTAATTGTTCCACATTTGCAACTGCATGGTGTTTTAAAAATAGTGTTCTTTAAATGAGGAAAAACGAAGCAATCCATAACCGTGGTGATCTAGGTGGGAATTCAATGTCTGAATGAAAACTGATCAATCTGTCGTCAAAAAAGTTGCGTAAGTAGTTAATAGTTTCGGCGGTTGTATGGGCGGTTGCACCGTCCTGTTAAAAATATCCAAAACGTAGATTGTCGTCAAGTATTCCAAATATTGTCTCTATACCGCTGTGCTGTAACTGTGCGATGGAAAAAAATAGGACCAACAATTCTTCTTCGGGAACAGCTAACCAGACACCAATTTTTTGAGGGTGCAATGTGGACTCTACAAAAAAATGGGGATTTTCACTACTCCACATCCATGTATTCTGAGAATTCACATAACTGGAGAGGTGGAACCAGGCTTCATCCGAAAAAAATGTCAGGTCTAATAAATCATTTTTTTTCAATAAATTTTGGGTAAACCATTGAGAATTCCTGCGTCTTTCAAAATCTGCGGCTTGTATTTCTTGGAATACTGGCACTTTATAAGGAAATAAATTTAACTGCTTCTTAAGAATAGTTCTGCATGTTCCATAAGATCTTCCCACTTCTTGAGACAGGCGTCTTATACAATTTGTTGGGGTATTTTGCATTATTTCACGAACGTTTGCAACAAGTTCGTCTGTTCTTACAGATGGTCTTCCTGTTCCTTTTTTGTATTGAATAGAACCTGTTTTCCTAAACGCAGCCACGGTTCTTTTCAGGCAATGATAAAAATCCCCAGCAATAAAAACAACGTTAGAAAAATGTTCGTGAAAATCGTCCATGCACAAACCCGGATTGTATTGCAACTCATCATTTACTCTAACCCCGTTTCGAAAATACGCTTCAACCATGAATGTTTTGTGCTGTTTCGTAAAGCCCATTGTGTGAATTGTTCACGAAATTGGAAAAATTAGCTATGAATCAAATTACTTGTGACTGTCAAAGATGACGGAATAACTGATTGATTGTTAATTCAGGTAGTTACTGACACCCAACAGGTATTAAGCTCTACGTCTAAGCATTACGTCCTTAGATGCAAGGCCCTCTTTGATGCAAATAATTTTTGCTCGCACGGTATTTATAATTAAATTTATAACACCCATAGGAAATATAGATCATGCATCTCATTCATAAACGTACATTTGCGCGGATCTGACATCTCTCTGTTTATATATAGAGTACATTCTATCATATGACAAGTCCATGAACACTTACACTTGTAAAATACAAATCCTGGCACTAAACCAGTTACTTTACAGACCTCCTATACTGTCTTGTACACTTTTTTTTATCATTGTAATGATAATGAAAGAAAAAAATTGATAGTTCGATATAATGATTGCAGGAGAACACAACAGAAATTATGTAAGTTATTCCGTCAGATCTATCCTAATCGGCCTGCATAATAACACAGTCATGTGTAAGCCTCGGTGTAAGCAAACTGGTTAAGAACTTTTGCGAAATAGGATGTTATAAGTTCATGCAGACCAAAAACAGCTAGTAGTGGTAAAAGGGCTCGGAATATTTTAATTGAATCGGTGAGATGAAAAACAGTACAAATCCGAAATTTTCCATTTTAGGTTGAGACAGCAAATCGCTTCAAATTTGCTTTGCTATCAACTTTGCTTAAAAACTGTACTTACATTTTACGCTAGTTTCCACTGAGTGGAGAAACAGTACAAGTCCTTCATGGATACTACTAGTACTATAGAGGGGAAAAATGTTTTGTTCTTGATTTTATTGTTCATTCATAGTTATTAAACGTTGTTTTAGTTTTTTAAGTATAATTTACAAGATAATCCAAATCGATCGCTTCGACAGTTCGCCTTGGAGCACAATGCGTGTTACCAAATGCAATCGACAATTTATTTGAATACGAAAAAATGCATCCATATAAACCCCACCAGGTTCGGGAACTAACTGAAAATGAATTCGATAGACGAAATGAGTTCTGCGAAATTCTGATGGAATGACGAATAATACGAATGCGTATTTTACCTATAACATTCTGTTTTCTGATAGAGCTAGTATAACTGTGGATACCTTGGTTTGCCGTTTATCTCCCATGGATAGTCGAAGTACATACAATACAAGTATACATACAAGTTAATGTTTGGGTATTATACAGCAATATTGGACCATTTTTTATTGATGGAAACCTTACGAGCGAACATTATCTACTTGCAGTTGTTACGTGAACATGCAGATTATTCCACATTTAGAAATTCTTTATCCAAACCGAAGAATTATCTGGTTTTAACAGGATGGCGCTCGCGCTCGTTTTGGTTGACAAGTGCTTCAACTATTGATCCAAATGTTTCCAAATCAGTGGATATGTAGAGGCAAAATTGAGTGGCCTGCGACATCTCCAGAACTCAACCCTTTAGACATTTATTTGTTGGGTGATTTAAAAAATAAGGTTTACAAAAATAGAAATATGGAAGATTCAAAGTGTGGTATCACAAATGATATTTGATGGAATATATTGGAGTCTTACGAGAGGAGAGATAGGATATGGCAAATATTTTGAACATCTAATAAAGTGGTTCTTGTTTAATTTACGTGTTGTCTGAACATTGTAACAAAACAATATTATAAGACAGTACCAGGTCTGTAAAGTAAATGAGTTAGTTACAGAATTTTCCTTTTACAAGTAAGTGCACATGGGATAGAATGTCCTCTATAAACAGTGAGATGTTGGCTAGACTAGACATTACGTTTATGAATAAAATTATTTGTCTATCTTTGCTTAATTTCTAGCAAATACTAGTTATTTCTAGTAAAAAAAATACAACTTGCTCAAACTAACTAGTATGATTAAGGCATTCCTTTTCGCCTCATGAACAATTTTCATAGACGCGAAAAATAAGTAGGTGACATAGCCAATGAAAATATGATGCCCTTTTTTCCCTTTGTACAAGTACAACTTCAAAATGTATGATGATCACTTTTTAACTTTGTAGATATAAAAAGTATTTTCTATTTACATTGTGTTCAGGTTTGTTCCATCGGCAACCAGCAACAGAAATTTCAAATCAACAGGTGCGAGGTCTGCACTGAAGGATTGGGCCACACGGCGTCATACCGAACATTGGCGGCAAACCCAGGGAAGCAGACGGGAGCAGAAAAAATTCCGATTGGAGTTGCTCCTGCACAGGAGATGGCGGGCCCTTAATCCATTGATGGGGATTTTGACTGGGTACTATCGGCTAAGAAAACATATGATGCTGATTGGCGTGGAGAAGGGCCAATTTATCTTGGGTGTCAGGAAGAGGAGGAGATACCGCTGCACTTTCTGGAAACGTATAAGGCTCTGGGAGACATCAGGTCTTTGGTCTTTGACTTGGCAGTTCTCCGAAGGGAGGAAGAACAAATCCAATATCGTTGAATTTGTTTTGATATACAGAATAATGTTCTATTTAAAATAACCTGTATAAAAACGGAATATTAAGTTCTAAGACTTTTAATCAGATGCATCGTCGAAATGTGGCGACATCAGGAAAATTTCACAGTTTTTTCTGAAAATTGGAAATATTTGGGCATCATTTAACGGTTAAATGAATAACATTGCTAGATCTCGCAGTAATTTAAACGTAATTACTTTTCTGAAATTGCACCCGTGCGAAGCCGGGGCGGGTCGCAAGTTATACATAAAAACCTTCCCCTTGAATCACTCTATCTATTTTAAAAAAACCGCTTCAAAATCCGTTGCGTAGTTTTAAAGATTTACGCACATAAGGGGACAGACGGGCGACAGCGACTTCGTTTTATACTATGTTAAGATATACTTTTTTCAACCACGCTTTATACGAATGATCTAATTTCTTCAACTTATTTTCTCTTTATTAACCAAAAATACCTAATTCAGTATTTTCTACTTAATGCATAAATGTCAGAAGCATGTGGTAAGTCAGGAAATAAACGAAAAACCAGCAAGACTATCATTTTGAGACGACAAGAAATTTTAATCAGCTCCGAAGAATGTTTCGCATACTCTAGCTCATGGTATGGAGAAGGTTCTTCATTCACTGGTACTTAGGTATAGGTATCCATTGCATAACGGGAAATAACACCCTATCCCTCACATGACCAATAATTATTGTGACATCATGCTTCTTCAATGATCCTACCCTTCCAATCAATCACTAACCCAAATCTCTTTCAAATTAATTTCAGAGTTATATTATTAAACTTCAAAGTTCGTAGTTATAGACAAATGCTCTGTTTCCGGGCAGCTTAATTTCGCCCCCATTATATTGAAATAAAATCAATACTTAATATTTTAAGATTTGCTCAACAAGTGTAAAGTTCAATTCATTAGCCAGACTCGTGTCAGTCGTGTCAGAAAAAAAAGCGTCCCAATCCGTTACTGTAAGCTCTGGCGTGTGCGAGAAAGACGTATCAGAGTGAGACAGCGCGCGGGCAGCTGCACGCGCTAACTTTGCCACAGGTGGCCAAAGTGTGGGAACGATCGAGCTCCCGCGATTCCCACGATCAAAAACTACGACGACATCGTCATGACTACTCACCTGAGGCCGTTATAAAAGCCAACCCTACCACCGCTCTCCTCATTCTATTTTAAACTTTCGCGCAGCTCACAACGCTTCGTGCTAAGTGCTTGCTACACGCTCTCGAGTCTACCACTCGCAGTTTGTTTTTGAAGTTTAGTTCGTATTCGTATCTTGTGTCGTTCGTACAATGATGTCGACCGCAATTGAAGAACCCCAGCCCATCTCGAGGACCTATCAATACAGAAAGGTCATGAAACCAATGCTGGAAAGAAAAAGAAGAGCTAGAATCAACAGATGTTTGGACGAGCTCAAAGAACTCATGGTAACAGCTCTGCAAAGTGAAGGCGAAAACGTGTCAAAGTTGGAAAAGGCTGATATATTGGAACTAACAGTGCGTCATCTTCACAAACTCCGTCGCCAGCAGCGACTATCCTACAATCCTGTAGTGGATGCTGATAGGTTCCGTGCTGGATACACCCACTGTGCAAATGAAGTTTCCCGCTGCCTTGCTGCAACTCCAGGAGTAGATGTTCATCTGGGAACCACCCTCATGACTCACCTGGGACATCGCCTCAACGAAATGGATAAAGTGTCTCCTTTAGTGATTAATGTGCCTAATCCTTACACTCCTCCCGGCTCTCCAAACCTGGAGGGATCATCTTCAACACCGTACGCATTACCGTTGACGCCAGCTTCGTCAACATCGTCTTCAACAAGACATACTCCATCTCCAGGTCAACCAATTGATTGTACAACCTCTGGACTTTTGAAAGTGGCATCCCATGAAGAAAAAGTGTGGCGGCCGTGGTAGAACATCAAAGTAATCACCTTTTTTATTGACTGATTTAATTTATAATAATTTTTGTTAAATTTCTCACTCGATGTCTTTCACATTAATTTTCTTCAGTGACTTTTTAATTAGTTTTTAGTTTTACTTGCTCAATTCTTAGTTAATAGGTTTCTTAAGAGAACTGATATCTCTTTAGAGGTTTAAAGCTTTAAACTTAGATTTAGGAATACAGATTTTTTGTTGTTACATAGCATTTTTATAAAAAGATAATATTGTGATATATCGTGTTGGTACCTGTGATCTTATATGAAAAAACTGGCAATTGCCTTTTTGTAATATGATGAAATGTATTGCAAGCTTGACTGTGATACAGATGTGTAATTTTTTTGTAGTTTCAACTACTTTTGATAATAAAACTATGATTGTTATTGAAATATATTTCTTTGTTTTATTTTTACTTTTCAGGAGTAGGGAAAAATTAAACATTTATGAATTTGCAATAAACATCTATATGCTGCTTCGATCAACATGAAAATTAAACAAAAAAATAGTAGTCACGTGATTCGCATTATGTGTCAAATTTTAATTTTTTCCAAAAAATAATTCAAAAGTGCTATTGTAAAAATCACTCAATCAAAAATAGGACTATTTCTGAAAATATCGAAAAAAAGTTATTAGAAAAATTTTTTTTTAATGCTGTTTCTAGCCCAGATGCAAAATTTCAGCTGCATAAGATAATTTAAATTTTTACCTATATTTTGTAAATTTTGAAAACTTTTGCAAAATAAGACTCAACGGAACCTACATAAAAATTTTCAGTTTTGACAAGGCTTTATTTCAGATACATTTTCTTTAAAGTAGCGCCATATTAAATGTGTGTTTTCCTAGAAAATCAAAATTGGGCTATTAAAATTTGGTCGCATATGATGCAAAGTTTATTTGTTTTTGACCCTGTATAATGTAACTTCATAAAATAAGTATTTTTGAAAACGTAGTTTGTGTCTGAAAGTAACACATCTTAATATTAAGACAAAAATAACACAGTGTCTTCAGTAAAGTGTTTTTTAAATGTAAAATAAATTTTAGTTTAACAACGTAAAGTTTATCTATTTTCAACGATTTAATTTAAATCCCCTATATTATAATTTTATTAAGCTATGTCATAATAACGTAAACGTGTATTACTTTCAGACACAAACTACGTTTTCAAAAATACTTATTTTATGAAGTTACCTTACACAGGGTCAAAAACAAATAAACTTTGCATCACATGCGAACAAATTTTAATAGCCCAATTTTGATTTTGTAGAAAAACACACATTTAATATGGCGATACTTTAAAAAAAATATATCTAAAATAAAGCATTGTCACAACTAAGAAGTTTTATGTAGGTTGCGTTGAGTCTTATTTTGCAAAAAAGGTGCAATTTACAAAATGTGGGTAAAAAATCAAAATTATCTTATGCAGCTGAAATTTTGCAAGTGGGCTAGAAACTGCATTTAAAAAAACTTTTTCTAATAACTTTTAACTTTTTCGATATTTTTAGAAATAAACATTTGAATAATTTTTTTGAAAAAATTAAAATTTGACAGATAATGCGAATCACGTGACTACAATTTTTTTGCTTAATTTTCATCTCGATCGAAGCAGAACTAGAAGCCGAAGTCAAATTTTGAATAAAGCTATTAATAAAAAAAAAATCCCATATGATGCGGACTTTACTGGTGACACTGTATATTTAGAAGGTTGTGTATACAACAATATATAGATTTTAGGTTGTTTTATCATCCTTACAGCATAAAAGTACAGTTTTTAACCAAATTTCGTTTTTTGCTTTTAATAACTTATCAATTAAATTTTTTATAACCTAAAACTGTGGGTAACTGCTACTCAAAGCCGATTATTTGGCCACTTTTTGAAAAAAACGAAATATTGATCAAAAAACGAAATGGTGAATGCTTTCCTAGTGTTTGCTCCTAAATAAAAGAAAAATTGATCATCATTTATCTCTGTCTACCACCATGATTTATGGTGGTCAATTTTTAATCATACGGACAGAAAAGAAATATCAAAAAATTATTTCTTAATTTCCAACCGCCTGGTTAGGTGATAAAAGTCCCTTAAAAGTCATTATATACTGTCAAGTTCGATAAACAAATATTCCAGCTAAAGAAGTCATTATATTATTCTAAATAAATAACTATATTTTTTTCTTTAGGTTTCTCAGGGAGGAAACTTTTTTGTGATATTTCTGTTTTAAAATAAAAATTCGGCCACCATCAATCGCTGTGGTAGCTAGTTACCATCCTTAGAGATAAAGATTTTTTTGTCTGAAACACAAACCCCTAAAAAAATTATGGGTTCACAACAAAATTTGGAAAGTCGCACGCAATTTTTTCAAGGGGTTTGGAAAAAAAATTATATCTCCAAAGATGGGCAACTAGTAGCCGCAGAGATTGACGATGACCGAATTTAAAATTTCTATTTTAAAACAGAAATATGGTCAAAAACCGTAAACAACCTAATATAGGTTCTTTAGTAGGGTTTTTTTAAGGACCCCAAAGATATATTTTCAACCTATTTACTTCTCACTCTTTATTTCAAAGTATAAATATGGTTTCCAAGAAAGTACCTTTCAAATTTCGTTGCGAAATAAAAAGCATTAAGTTTCTAGGAAACAGGTGTTTCAACTTGTTGAAGGGGCAAGTTTGGTAAATCATTTGCCACTTTAGTTTCTGCTCGATGTTTTGTCACTGTTTATCACCGGCTTTGAGGGAAGTTTAAAAATTCAAAATCTTTTATTTACTAATTCATATGAAAAAAAAATCGAAACGTTGCCAAGTTTGCACACATTTCGCTTTATGCCTTTATTATTGTACCTATGGTTGTTGTCAGGGGTCTCTGAATAGGGTAGGTAGAGACGCAGGTAGTTTGTTTAGTTTAGTTACTTTCCGGCAGTTATTGGAAAAGTTCGTTCTTGAAAATGGCTGGTTTTTCTGAATTTGTTGCTGAGAAGCGGATTAGTAAAACTGCGCTTTATAAAAATGAAAAAAATCTTATTCTCAATATGTTCAACGCTCGCCGCCATCAAAATTCAACATTCGGAGTTGCAAAAATAGTTAAAATTTGTCAAATAAAGATAAAAATGGGATTCGACTTCAGTTTCCAAAGTTATATAAACGTTTAGAACGAATAAGGGTTATTTGGGATCTCTACGTTTTAGTCTAAACCAAAATCTCCTTAATTAGGGCCCGTTAAATAATATTATATTAAAAGATGCAAGTCATACTTAAAAGAATTGTACGTGCAAATTTAAAAATACAAAACGTATATCATAGCCTTAAAGATCGTAACGCTTATAATATAGCTTTTACCACAGAAAACGCAGTGTGAATTTGTAACTTGCAATCCTAGTTTTTTTATTGAATATTTAAATTGCATATTTCCTATGTTATACATAAAGTACCAAATTTCAAAATTTTATTCTCTACAAAAAAAATTAAATAAAAAATAAATAAAAATCTTCTATCCGTCTTTTTTTACCTTTTTGGTCAATAAATGCTTAAAATGTTGATCAAACACGCGGGAACTACAAAAATGTTATTATATTACCACAAATGTTTAAAAGCATGATTAGCTGCCCTTGAAAAATTGTCGTTGATAAATCGTAAGACATGCACGATTTAACTATATAGAACCTTACATTCGTATCATGGTTTCGTAGTACCTTAAATATTTTTAAAATCTGTTATAGGATGCCATCTGTGATTGCTGATTCCAAGCAACTTCTTATAAAAGGACGAGATCTGTATAATAAGTTGTTATAATTGTTAGTTTTAATTTACACTTTTTATTATTTTAATTTTTTTTATCACAAATGCTTTTATTTCCATGACATTTTAGACCTTAAAAATCATATTTGAAGACACAAGTGCATAAAGGGTCTAAGTGGCATTTTCTTGAAATATCTAATTTTACTGTTTTTCAGAGTTTTAAGGCTGTAGGTTGCTTTGCGCTAAGCTAAATTGGCCTATTTTTGATATCAAAAAAGTTAGTAGCTGATAAAGGATCTATGTACATAGAACATTTACCATTGTGACGTGCAAAAAGGGTCTAAGTACCAGATGTGTACTACATATACATATAATAACATATAACATATAAACTAAAATCTTTTTTGATCTTACGTCACTTGATAAAGGGTCTAAATGCACATATTCCCAATTTTCTCTTAACCTAGCCATTTTCTTATACTATGAACAAAATTGTCTAAATAAACTCATTATATTCTGCAAATTGTGTTTTTATATTCACTATAACAGAAAAGTTCCAAAGTAGAAAAGTTAAATTCGATGAACTCAAAAGGTTTTAAATGCCACTTAGACCCTTTATGCACTTGTGTCTTCATTTATCCCGCTGGTAAAATCTATGATGTTTTCGTCATTTAGTTCAGAGTATCTGTAATTTTTTTAAATTTATTTATACTTGAAAAATATACGGTGAGCGGCAAAAAGTTCCCAAAATGTTTTTGAAAATTTAGAATTAAATTCTAGTCTATAAGCAAAATTTCTAGATTTTATAACCGTTTTTAAAAAATAGTGATAAGGAACAAACAGTTGGGTTTGCTATACAATATTTACCAAAAAATGATTTTTTTGGTAAAATGTTATCTTTTCCGATGAGAAAACATACGCTCGCATGTTTCAAGCGTATGTTTTCAAGCGTACGACAATTAAGTTTGCATATTAATGGAAGGATTCGAGTATATAGATATAGACCACCAAATTCCCGATATGATGAGAAGTATACTCAAAAAAAGCAAACCAGTGAACGTTTCTCCGTTAATGTGTGGGCATGGATAAGTGTTTACGGTGCAAGTGTATGCTGGAATATTGGTTGGCAACTAAACAGTAATATATATGTACTCGGGAGGCATACGACATTATGTGCCATCAGCTCGATTTGTGGATGTTTAGTAAAAACAATTAAGTTTAACATAATTTTGAGGTTAGTGTTGATTTATGAATGTATTATCTTACTTTCACTACCTACACAAATATTAATTATTTAGTGTTTCTTTTTAAATAATTTTTTTTTTTAATTTTAATTATCATAATTTGTATTTTAATGGACATAGTGTTCTATACCTGTAAAAAATTATAAGCCATAATACTGTACTCGAGAGGCATACGACACTATGTCCAATTTTTACAAAAAATGAGTATATTAAATGGAAATGGGATGCATTTTGGTAAAAGGAAAAGTAATAATAGACAAAATAAAAACTTATTGCCGCCTAAATGCCTATAGTTAGCTATGGCGTTTAACATTATGTGTAATCCCCACCTACTATTATATAGATCTAGTTAGAGGCATATAACACCAAGTGATTATATAGTGTTCTATGCCGTTAAATATGTGTTGCTAAAGATATTACTAAAGATCCGAGGCATACAGATATTATTACCTTGGTGTCTTAGGCCTCTGAATAAAAATGCACATAGTGTTAAAAGTCTACCCTGTTTCTCAGCTACCTTAACTAATTGGACTTGGTGTTGTATGCACCACAAAATTACCTAATTTTTGTAAAAATTGGACATGGTGTCGTATACCTCCCGAGTACAGATATATCTTTAGATTTTGGAAAATGTTTTTCTTCCTTTTACCGCAATAGTTTTTGAAGGAAATAACGTTATATTTCAGCACGATAACTGCCCTGTGCATACTGCTGACAAAACAACGTAACATGTCTGCCTTGGTGCTCAAGAAGTCCTGATTTAAATCCAATTGAAAATGTTTGGGGATTGATGATAAAAAAATGTACAAAATAAATTTTAAACAACAGAATAAAATAGAGTCATTTGCTAAAATAGAAGAAAGTTGGGAAGGGCTGACTCCGGATTACACCAGAAGTATTATTTTGTCAATGTCAAGAAGATCACGATTAGTGTTAGAATCCAATGGCGCAGCAATTAAATATTAGTTTTTTGTTTGTTAATAAATTTAGCCTTTTTGGCTTTATGCTTTTGTAGTTTCCCTGCTATTATTACCTATGGAAAAAAATTGTACATACAATAATTTACAGCTCTGTATATAGCTGGTGTTCTATCCAGGTATAAGCAGCAAGGTGAGAAACCCGTTTTACCCAATTTTCTTGTAATGTCTAAATTTTTTTGAAGAATCCAAAAATTGAATAATTGCATTTAAAATAGAAAAGTTGGTATTGGCCACTTTTACATAACACACCCTGTATAAAAAGTTTTTATCGAAAAAAATGCGCAACTCTAAATACCAATGGACGTGTCCGAGCGTTTTTTCGGACACGCCCCCGTGTATTTATTATCGAATTTAGTCCATTTGGCTGATACACACTGTACAGGGTGTTTCATTAAGGTCGAAGAGCGGCCATATCTCGGAAACTATTGGGCATAGAAATTCAGGAAAAAAAAATTAATAACTAAAGTGGCTATGAGAAAATCCTGGAAATAATTTTTATGTTCCGCATTTTGCCGCAAGGGGGCGCAATTGAAAAGTAAATTTTAACATTTTAGATATCTCCGAAAATTGCACGTTAAGGTATATTTTTAATAACACCGTTAAAAAGCTTGGACAATTTTGCATAATTTTGGTCCCGTGCTTGTTGGCGTACCGACTTTAGTAAGAGTGGGGGAAGCTGTTGAAAGTGTAAACATTTAACTCGCTGTAACTTCTAAACGACTTATCCGATTTTAACAAACTAAAGACTGTTTGAAAGAAAAATGTATGCACTTTCACCAATCGTATTTAGTTGTCAATAATAGTTCTCAATAAAATTGCTAGAGGACGCAATTTGTAATAATAATAGTTTTTTTGATTTTATCCCGAAAATTCAAATCATACGGTATAATTATAATACCATAATCGAAAAGTAGATTAAATTTGCTAGAAAGATATAAAAACCGCTGCTCGATATCTTTGTTCGTTTCAGAGTTATTGCCAAAACAGTAATTTTTAATACAAATTGCGCCCTCTAGCGCTCTAGCAATTTTATTTGAAACTATTGTGTACCATTGGATAAGGCAATTAAAGGTACTTACCTTTCTCTTCCAAACAAGCTAAAATTGAGTGAAATCGGATAAGTCGTTTAGAAGTTACAGCGATTTTAATGTTTACACTTTCAATAGCTTCTCCCACTCTTATCAAGTGAAAGTGAAAATATTAACATCGCTGTAACTTCTAAACGACTTATCCAATTTCACTCGATTTAAGCTTTTTTGGAAGAGAAAGGTAAGTACCTTTAATTGTTATATTCAATGGTACACAATAGTTTCAAATAAAATTGCTAGAGGGCGCAATTTGTATTAAAAATTAATGTTTTGGCAATAACTCTGAAACGTACAAAGATATAGAGCTGCGGTTTTAATATTTTTTCTAGCAAATTTAATCTACTTTTCGATTATGGTATCATAATTATACCGTATGATTTGAATTTTCGGGATAAAATCAAAAATACTATTATTACAAATTGCGCCCTCTAGCAATTTTATTGAGAACTATTATTGACAACTAAATACGATTGGTGAAAGTGCATACATTTCTCTTCCAAACAGTCTTTAGTTTGCTAAAATCGGATAAGTCGTTTAGAAGTTACAGCGAGTTAAATGTTTACACTTTCAACAGCTTCCCCCACTCTTACTAAAGTCGGTACGCCAACAAGCACGGGACCAAAATTATGCAAAATTGTCCAAGCTTTTTAATGGTCTTATTAAAAATATACCTTAACGTGCAATTTTCGGAGATATCTAAAATGTTAAAATTTACTTTTCAATTGCGCCCCCTTGCGGCAAAATGTGGAACTTAAAAATTATTTCCAGGATTTTCTCATAGCCACTTTAGTTATTTTTTTTTCCCTGAATTTCTATGCCCAATAGTTATCGAGATATGGCCGCTCTTCGACCTTAATGAAACACCCTGTATGTTAAATTTTAATTTATTTCAACGACTAGTGAAAAAAAATTCCCATTCTCATTAAAAATGTTTTAAACAAATAATAATTAAGTTTCCAAAGCGTGCTTAGCCAAGAACCTAAGCACGTTCCCACGATCAAGAGGAAATGTTTTCAGTGTTGGAAATCAGACACATGCGGGTCTGACTACCATATAATTACGATGATAATTACGAATTGTATAGATACATGTAACATGTAGAGAGGAATTACTACTTATGCTATCCCGTCTCCGTCTGCTAGAATGTTATTCACTTTCTTAGCAAAAATTATTTTTCATATTATAAGAGTAATTATTTAAATCCAGAAAAAATTATGGTGGGAGTCGATCGAAAGGTATAATAATAAAAAGTGATAATATTAATTGACAATAATTTAGAACCACAGAAGCCAAGTGGTACAATTAGACCAGGGTCGATAATATTTGAAACCAAAAAAAATAATAGTAGGATGAAACCCATTGGAAAAGGAAGAGAATATAACAAAATGAAAGGAAAAATAATTTACGGGCGATCCGAGGTCGGAAAGTGAAAGGGGGTGAGTTTTTAAGGGTAGAAAACGATTTATCTCGATTTCCGGCAAAACTACAAGTTCTATGGAAAAACGTTAAATAGCAAAGTTGTAAATAAAAAGTCTACAAATTTTTTATTTACATGTTTTTCACATAACCTCAAAATTTATGTGAAAAATTCAAATTAAAAAAATATTTTTTCACGAAATGGGGTGAAAACTTACCTTTTTATGTCCCAAACACACTGTAATTTTTTTGATTTAAAATATTTATTTTTTTACCTTATTTTGACTTAATATCGAAAAAGCACCCTAAATTTCAATCGAAAATTCTCACGTCAAAATATCTGCTTTTTTAAAAAAAAGTCGGTGGGCTTTTTGTTCGTTGAAATCTTTAATTTCTGATGGTGTAAAAAAAGTATACATTACTATGGTAAATGTTCTCAAAAAATGCAAAGAAACGAAAAAACTCGAATCCGAAATTATTTTTTTAATCATTATGTATAGGGTCTTCCAACGAGGACTGAACAGGGGCTCATTTTTGAGCTTCCTTGTATTTAAAGAAAAATCCAAAATAGCCAATCGATGTACTTTTTCCTGCAGAATTCAAAAATGAAACAAAAAATGTATTTGAACCAGAAACAAAAGAGTTACGCTATGGATAAGGTGTTTTTTAAATGGAACATAGCTTTTTTTATACGATTTTTGGAACAAGTGATTTTTTTTTGTCCGTTCTGATTAAAATATTTAATATTGTGACAGCTATTTTTATTAAATTTAAATGTTTTATCCAGTATAATTTAACTTTAATCTGTTTGAAACATACACTAGGTAATAAAGGTATAATCACCTTTGAATCCTTCAAAGTCAAAAAATTTGACAAATTTACTATAATATTACCGAAATGACTTTGAAGGATTCAAAGGTGATTATACCTTTATTACCTAGTGTATGTTTCAAACAGGTTAAAGTTAAGTTATACTGGATAAAACATTAAAATTTAATAAAAATAGCTGTCACAATATTAAATATTTTAATCAGAACGGACAAAAAAAAATCACTCGTTCCAAAAATCGTATAAAAAAAAGCTATGTTCCATTTAAAAAACACCTTATCCATATCGTAACTCTTTTGTTTCTGGTTCAAATAAATTTTTGGTTTCATTTTTGAATTCTGCAGGAAAAAGTACATCGATTGGCTATTTTGGATTTTTCTTTAAATACAAGGAAGCTCAAAAATGAGCCCCTGTTCAGTCCTCGTTGGAAGACCCTGTACAATTGAGCTATTTATTAAAATGTATACTTTAATTACTCGAAAACCGTAAGATTCCATATTTATATATTAAATGGAAATGGGATGCATTTTGGTAAAAGGAAAAGTAATAATAGACAAAATAAAAACTTATTGCCGCCTAAATGCCTATAGTTAGCTATGGCGTTTAACATTATGTGTAATCCCCACCTACTATTATATAGATCTAGTTAGAGGCATATAACACCAAGTGATTATATAGTGTTCTATGCCGTTAAATATGTGTTGCTAAAGATATTACTAAAGATCCGAGGCATACAGATATTATTACCTTGGTGTCTTAGGCCTCTGAATAAAAATGCACATAGTGTTAAAAGTCTACCCTGTTTCTCAGCTACCTTAACTAATTGGACTTGGTGTTGTATGCACCACAAAATTACCTAATTTTTGTAAAAATTGGACATGGTGTCGTATACCTCCCGAGTACAGATATATCTTTAGATTTTGGAAAATGTTTTTCTTCCTTTTACCGCAATAGTTTTTGAAGGATTGTATATGTTCCATTTAAAAAACACCTTATCCATATCGTAACTCTTTTGTTTCTGGTTCAAATAAATTTTTGGTTTCATTTTTGAATTCTGCAGGAAAAAGTACATCGATTGGCTATTTTGGATTTTTCTTTAAATACAAGGAAGCTCAAAAATGAGCCCCTGTTCAGTCCTCGTTGGAAGACCCTGTACAATTGAGCTATTTATTAAAATGTATACTTTAATTACTCGAAAACCGTAAGATTCCATATTACATTGATAAACAAAAAAATTACAAATCCATAAAACATATAGATCACAAAAAACATGCGAAAATAGTTGTTCTAAATATAATTAAAGGTAGGATTTAAAGGGGATTTCATCACATCTACTATAGTAATGTATATTTTTTTACACCATCAGAAAGTAGAGATTTCAGCGAACAAAAAGCCCACCGACTTTTTTAAAAAAGCAGATATTTTGAGGTGAGAATGTTCGATTGAAAATTACGGTGCTTTTTCGGTATTAAGGCAAAATAAGGTGAAAAAATAAATATTTTATATCAAAAAAATACAGTGTGTTTGGGACATAAAAAGGTAAGTTTTCACTAAATTTCGTAAAAAAAAAAATTTTTTTGTAAAAGATAAAAATAAAAAACCAAAAACTTGGTTATTTGAATTTATCACATAAATTTTGAGGTAATGTGAAAAAAGTGTAAATACAAAAGTTGTAGATATTTTTATTTCCGACAACTTTGCTTTTTAACGTTTTTCCATAGGGCTTGTAGTTTTGCCGGAAATCGAGATAAATCGTTTTCTACCCTTAAAAACTCACCCCTTTCCACTTCCCGACCTCGGATCGCCCGTAAATTATTTTTCCTTTCATTTTTCTTACATTCTTCCTTTTCCAATGGCTTTCATTCTACTATTATTTTTTTTCACTTTTTAACATTTTCAAAGGCTTCAGCCCTGGTCTAAATAGTATGCTACGATTTCATATATTTCAGACTTATTCATGTTTTGTTTGTTTTGTTTAAAGGTTCTTTATTTATTCTATATGTATATATATATATATATATACACGGCAATAATCATTCTTCTTATACAATATACAGGGTGTCCGGAAATAATGAGTAAAAAATTTAGGGGATAATTCTACACAAAAAATAAATGCTATCTCTTTCTATAAATTTTTTTCGAAAATTGATTAATAACGGAGTGGCAGGGTGTTAAAGTTAAATTTTATTTGCAGTTTTTTTGCAATACCTTTTGCTACGCTCACAATATTTTGACGAAATCTCGTATATGGGGCTTTTTCGGTATGAGGAATATCTACATATTTGCCCACCGTTTTTTCGCATTTTGTAGAGGGCGCCACATAGGATTAATTTGAATGGTCCCAATTTTTTTGTCCTACATTGTAGATATGCGCATTTTTGACATAAAAAAGGTATACTACTTTTGTTTCGATAAATTTAACCTTTTTCGAGGAAAACGCTAAAATAACATTGCTTGCATGTGATGAATACGAAATCAATTTAATTTATTATTTTTTAATTTAATTAATTAAATTTTTTAAGAAGAATTATTGCATTGAAGAGGAAGGACGTCGCTTTGAACCTTTGATTTGAATGTTTAATTTATTGTTCTAGTAACTTAGATATTTTAACACTGAGGAAAATAATTCAATAAAAGTTTTAAAAAAATAAACAACAATAAAACCTCTTTTATTACTAAAATATAGTTTTTAGGAACTAAATAGTTCCTTTTTTAAAATATGAAGAAATCGTTTAGGTTACTTTCAGCGAGCGCTGTATAGTCTATCCCTTACTACAACGAAACAGAGAGGGACGAACTAACTTAAAACAATGATCTGTCGTTGCTCCGAGTGGTTTGAGTTGAACGGAGTATTTCGAAACATATTAATGATTGACGTTGTTCGTGGGTGATTGATGTCTGATGGTATGGTGTACTTTTAGTGCAAGTGCGAGGTACATGACAAAACAAACCCGAACAAACCTAATTTTGTGTTCCGTGATATAAGTGTTGTATAGATGTGTTCTTATATTCAAGGTTTATATTTGTGTTTATTTTCTGCTAACCATAAACTTGATCCTCTATTGTTATTAACACATCACTATAAAAAAGAATCTTATTTGATTTTACGTGGTTGTTAAAATAAATGCTTTCAAAAAACACGTTGTTAATTTTTGTAATTTATTAAGCCTTATCCCACTGATATGTTTCTTTAGGTAAAAACTTCTACTACATTTTATTTTTAAAATGATTTTCTTACTTTATTTACTCAAAATAAACATCACTGGTGATAGTCTGGGGCAAAATATCTATAGATTAAAAAGTATTATACCTATTTATAAAATAAGGCCATGAATTGGCCATATTAATTTTTCCCTTTATTCTTTAAAACTAGGTACCTAGGTAGCGACAACAGAGTTGTTTTTTCGACGCCTATTTAATGGGTTATCACCGTTTTTTCTTTATTTCTTTGGATAGACTTACTGATGAGCAATGCTATGGCGGAACGCATCAACGGATGGTTCTGACGAAATTAAAGGAAACTCTTTTTTCTGCATAGTTAGAGTTGACATACCTACTCCCTTAGCATTAAATAACCCACTTTAGTTATTTTTTTCCAAAGTTACAACACACACATTTCCTCACATCCATGTATGTCGTATCTCCCTTTATCGCCCATTGTAAATGGTAAGTGGTTGGCATATGCACCCATCACCCATGCCCCATGCAGTCATGAGCCAACATATGTCACGTATTTAATATAGGATCGTGGGAACGTGCGGTTAGCACGCGTTATATCCGTCTTTATTAGCATTTTTTGCTCTCAGTCGAGTTTTTTACATTCTTTTTAGGGTGGAAGTCAATCGGTCGAGAGAATTTAGGATATGTACAGGCTACATCTGTTTATTTATTTCAAATTTTTAAGGACGTTCTGTTCCGACAAGAACCTTTCTTTTGGTGTGTCGCTTCCGACTCTAAAAAATACTGAGAAGCCAGTGCTGGATTTACCATTAGGCTGAGTAGGCTGGAGCCTAGGGCGGCAGATTTTAGGGGGCGGCAAATTTGGCCCAAATTTTTTTTTATCTTACAGAAATAAATGGTACTTTATTCATGGTTGACGGGTAGTATTTTTTTAAATAAACTTTATTGTTGGCCGTGTCTGTTAATGGGGATAAAAAAAGGTAGTTGGAACTTTACTGGCTTTGCAGAAAGAAATTTCATTTTCAATAAAATAAGTAGGTAATCATAAATTTTTAAAATATTTACTAAAAATTATTGACCAAATTTGGGCGTGGTCTTAAAAAATTTTTCGCCTGCGGACTTTATTTGTTGACATGTTTTTTATTCTAAATTTAAAAGCCAAAAGTGATAAAATTACTCATTGATTATTTACGAAACATTTTTTCGGCAACAGAATTTATTTCGAAGAAATGGTATTTTTTTCTTTGCCTCTAGTGGCATGGCGAAACTTTTTGGCCAGTTTCTAGCGCAGATAGGTGTCTAATTGTTTTCGTTTAAAAAATAAATTAAATTCAATTTTTATGTAAGATAATATGTCAGTTTTAAATTTAAGGAAATGTACATGCATCTAGAGTTTATGCGCTACCCCGTACAATAAGACGTGTCAGGATGCAAACTACTCTGCGCTAAACGCGAGAATCTTATATCTATAATTTAAAAAAAAAAGTTCAAAATTGGTTTATTATTAACGAAATTACAGCTTATTAATTTGAGGGTGCATTTTTTAATATTCGATAATTAATGGGCGTAGTGTAGTTCCTTTTTTTAAAATATGGAAAAATCGTTTAGGTAGATAACTTTCAGCGAACGCTATATAGTCTATCCCTTACTACAAAGGAACAAAGAGGGACGAATTAACTTAAAACAATGATCTGTCGTTGCTCCGCGTGGTTTAAGTCGAACGGAGTAACTCAAAACATATCATTTGATTGCCGTTGTTGGTGGGTGATTGATGTCTAATGGTATGGTGTTAAAAAAATATATAATGCAGTGGTAAAAATCTTTTATTTATAAAAAATGGGATTATTTGATTAATTGAGGTCATATCAGGCGCGGATCCAGAACTTTGCTTTGGGGAGGGGTCATCATCATATAAACGAAGTTAAGAAGCGCCGCAGGCGAAAAAATTTTGCGACCACGCCCAGAGTTTGACAGAGAATGCGCTATAATAGGCGAGAAAATTTCCAATGATAAACTTTACATTAAAAAGGATAATAAATGCATGTAAATTAATGTTAAAGTGAATTTAAAAAACAAAAAATATACAGCTAAAATTAGTATCTTTTTCTTTCCTATAATATGTTTTATCCCAATATTTTGAAAAATTGCCACGTTCATTATCGACAATACAAAATATAATATACATTATTATATAAATAGCCGTGTGTTTACTTTTAAAACCAAGTAAAAATTTTGGTTAAACCCCATTTATTCCCCAATATTAAGAACAAAAAAATTCTACACTTGATAAAATAAAATAAAAAAATATACATAACATGGCATTGATTCTTAAATCACGAATTCTAATTTTCTTTGTTTGTTATTTCCAAATCTGGTTATAACTTCATCAACGTCGATGATTATATTTTTATGAATGTTTAACAAAGCCAAGCCAGTGAGGCGTTCCTCTACCATGCTTGCTCTAAGCCACGTTTAAACGCGACGTAGAGTCGAGAAGGACCTTTCCGCTGTTGCTTCACTTACAGGTAGTGTAGCGAGTATTTGAAGAAGAATCTTAATATTGGGAATAAATCAGAATCACAATTATCATTTATATGGGGAAATAATTCAGGTATTTTACATTTTACATTTACATTTTAAATTCAATCAACAAGAAAATATAACTAATTTATGTATGGTAATGTCATGAATCTTGTGAAAAAGCTGCAGAGATAGTCAAAACAGTAAATCCATTTTTTTTGGGGGGGGTCATGACCCCCATGACCCCCCCCCCCCCCCTGGATCCGCGCTTGGGTCATATAGTTAAAAAAGTATTGCTTTTCCAAGTAATTCCAAGGCACACATTCGATCTGTCAACTAAGTTAAACCTGTTGCTTATGTTACATCTTTTTTATTATTGGTTTATGTAGCAATAAAGGTTATTCGGTAACTGAACAATTGCATCTTTAAATCCTGAAAATCGGTGATCAATTGTGTTAACTCACGAATTCAGCAATGACTTGTTGACACGTTTTTGCATTGCCTATTTTGTTCTTACATCATCTAAGCTACGTCGTCTACCTGGAATAAGTCGCTTCAAGAAGTTGTAAATATATTACAGTTATTTTCGGGTGGTCGAACGTCAAGCTTTGTATGAATTTGAAAGTAGTTATAGCGTTTTTGTTTAAAACCATATCTCCTGAAAATTATGTTATTATGACATAACACGTTTTTTCCCTGTGGTCGTCATACTCAGTGTAACAAGTCACCTCACATCCCAAATGCCTTTCCTTTTGGTTGTCTTATTTAATCTTGAAACCGCACACATTTATCATAAAAGTATATTTATGCTAGTAAAGAATCGGTTTTGAACCCTAAAAAGTTGTTTCTATCTCTTAATGCTCTCAAGAAGGAAATATAAAAAATATGCATTAATTTTAAATTTTCCTACATAATCAAAGACCCGCATAGAAGGCGATACGAATCTAAAATGAAGCGTTTCCTTTCGACCGTGGGAACGTGCGCTCAGCACGCGCGTTCAAAGCTCTCGGAAAGCTCACTGCATAATAAAATAATAGCATGGTTGACCCCAGTGCCGTTCAACATATTATTCTATCATGTGACATATGTCACGGTTTTATTGCAGTTTATTACAAAGTGTCTACAGATGTTCGGCGGCGACGAATAAATGAAATTTTAAAATAAATGTAATGCAATACCTAGTATGCACATCGAACATCGCTGTCGATTGGCATTAATTTTTAATTTTTTTTTTAATCCTATAAAAGTAGAAAGAGGGAAACTTTAGTTTGGATTGGAATACCTATTTAGTGGTTAATAACCTCAAGATTCCATTAGTGACTTTTATAATATATTATACAGTGAGGACGTAAAGTCTGGAATAAATTCATTATTTAGGGAGCGCTGAATGTTTTTAAAAATCGCTCGGACACGTCGATTTTGTTTTTTTAATACGCATTTTTTTCAATATTTTTTATTATACAAGGTGTCTCCGAAAGCACTCTGCTTGGACCAACTTTAATTTTTTAAATGGGAACCCCCATTTTTTTTTTTAATTTTAGGATTCTCTGCATAATTGTGAACATTTTTTATCTAACATGTCATTATGATTTATCGACAGTTAAAGTTCGAAAATAAATACAACAATTAATTATTTGTCATTTTAATAAATGTTGAAAATGTTGCCCAAAGGTTAATTGGCAGTAACCTAGACGATCGAAAAATTCTTTCTGCACATTTCTGACAACTTCCGGACTGATTGACCGTATTTCTTAAACAATTCGATTCTTTAAGTCCTCCATGTCCATTGGCTTAGTTTGGAAAACTTTACCTTTAAGGTAACCCCACAGAAAAATGTCAAGGGGGGTTAAGTCGGGAGACCTCCGCGGCCATTCAATAGCTCCCCTTCTTGCAATCCATCTATTTTCAAAAATAGTATTAAGATAAGTGCGAACTTTTGAAAATAGATGGATTGGAAGAAGGGGAGCTATTGAATGGCCGCCGAGGTCTCCCGACTTAACCCCCCTTGACTTTTTTCTGTGGGGTTACCTTAAAGGTAAAGTTTTCCAAACTAAGCCAATGGATATGGAGGACTTAAAGAATCGAATTGTTTAAGAAATACGGTCAATCAGTCCGGAAGTTGTCAGAAATGTGCAGAAAGAATTTCGATCGTCTAGGTTACTGCCAATTAACCTTTGGGCAACATTTTCAACATTTATTAAAATGATAAATAATTAATTGTTGTATATATTTTCGAACTTTAACTGTCGATAAATCATAATGACATGTTAGATAAAAAATGTTCACAATTATGCACAGAATCCTAAAATAAAAAAAAAAATGGGGGTTCCCATTTATTAAAATGATAAATAATTAATTGTTGTATTTATTTTCGAACTTTAACTGTCGATAAATCATAATGACATGTTAGATAAAAAATGTTCACAATTATGCACAGAATCCTAAAATTAAAAAAAAATGGGGGTTCCCATTTAAAAAATTTAAGTTGGTCCAAGCAGAGTGCTTTCGGAGACACCCTGTATAATTAAAAATATTGAAAAAAAAGCGTATTAAAAAAACAAAATCGACGTGTGCGAGCGATTTTTAAAAACATTCAGCGCTCCCTAAATAATGAATTTATTCCAGACTTTACGTCCTCACTGTATAATAAAGGCCATAAGAAATAAAGATGATTATAAAGCGAGCGAGAGTTTTATAAATACAGCAGGGTCCTGCAATAGTGCGCCAGGCCTCCATAGCTCCTATAAGAAACTAAGTTAGGAATTTCATTCATATGCTGACTTATGCTGTAACACGGGATGTACCTATTTCAGGAATATTTTTTGGCGGATAAGTATAAGGTGGCCCCAAAAAGTGTGATAACAAGAAGTTGTATATTTTTACATGGGACTCCCTGTATTTTTTCAATTTTAGGTTTGTATTAGTCCTTTATAATAATTGTTTATAATTTAATTTAATTTGCCTCATTAGTTTAGAAGTAATAAAAAAAATTTTGCAGTCCTGGAAAAAAATCATAGCAACAACCTAAAAGCATTTTTTTTAACTACTACACGGAGGAAAATGATCGGGTTTGCTGAGACATAGTTTGTATTGATAACTTATTTTTTATTAACCTATACCTATATTAAATAAATTACTAGTGTATCAAACCCGCTTTAGTATATTATATCAATTCCAGATTTGCTAGAACAGTGTTTTTATTGCTAGAAATCAGTTCCATTAGCAGCAAAGTCTTGTTGAATAATGAACTACTTTTAATACAGCAATTTTGTTAAGAAATAAATTGTATTTTCTTAATGCGACGCGTTTTGTCCTCAGTAAAGCTCTTTCTTTATAACTAAGAAAGCAGAATAGCGTCCCCAAAAACGAATTATATCCGTTAGAACCTATAATTCACAATGCTTTTTTGGGGGTTCCTATATAGGGATCGGCAATCCCCTCGCGGCGTGGTATTAGTTTTAACGCATTTGTTGCGCAGGTCACATCGTTCTTTGGCGTCTTCTTGTGCTGTCCTGTCTGAATTTGAACTTTTTTTCAATTAATTCATTTTTACTTTGCATTTAAGTTTTTTTTTTTAACTTTGCATGTCAGACAAAGCAATAGAATATTCTTATTTCGCACAACCCATCATTACGATTGGACTTTATTTTCTATGGACGAATTTTACCTTCTCAGTAAACCATGTTGCATAATAGATAATCATATGAAATGTTAAAAGACGAGAAAATGTTACACTAGAAGCTATTTAAAAATTTGAGAACCATGCACAGTACAGTATTGATTTTTAGTGGTAAGTATATATGCTTTATTAACCATAGCAAGCAAATATTATTATGAATAATGTCAAGTTACATTACAATTGCCAGTCGGAACTAATACAGTATATAAAACCAGATTACACCCCCAATAAAACATGATAATTACTGTGAGTATTCAGAGCAATATTGGCTATAAATCATTCTATGGTAGCAATAACTCCTATTTCCTATTGGCTAAATTACCGTGATATTATCACTACACAGCGGTCTAGCTATTTTCGTTGTCTTAAGTAGGAAAGCGCGTTGCTGTCACATATAGTATTAAACAGTTATATAAAGAATATCTATGCGAATTCTTATAAGGAAGTATTTTTTCTCAATATTATCCCAGACAGCACAAAGACATCTTAAAGATATCCAAAAGATGTCAACAATAGACATTCATGACGTCTTATGGACGTTTCTTAACGCCATCAAGACATCTTCCCAGGTAGCAGGATGACGTCTTTAAGACGTCGATTATTGGTCATCAGCGACGTCATAAATTACGTAAATGAAACGTTTAAAAGACGTGCGTAAGTCACAGACCAATGACGTCTTTTTTGACGTAAAAATACGTCATCTTAAGACGTCTTTTTAGGTGTAGAAAACGTCAATAAACGTCATAATTTACGAAAAACGAAAAACTTCCTAAAATAATACATAATAGGGGCAAAAAAATACATATAAATATTTTATGTAAAAAATCCTTTTAATGATAATAAATTAACTATTACAACTTTCATGAGTACGCAGAATTGGAAAAATGCTAAGTAATCCTTTAATGGCGGCCAAAATACTTCTTTTTTTCGGGGCGTCACCCAGTATGAGGGCACAACGGCTACTCCCCCGCCGTCAATAGCCTCGAACTCGATAACCTGGTACATTTATATTCGTTTATAACACAAAATATATAGAAACCATGATAGAAACTAAATCAAAATCACCATAAACTTTTCACTTTCATTTTTGCCGAACTGTCGACTGCCTAACTGCTAGCGCCAACAACATACTTCTGCGTTCTGTCAGACTGCCAATGTCATAAAACGGAGCGCGGGTAATTTAAATTTGATATTCGCAGACTTTTAATGACAAAATAGGTTTTCGCTTTTGCAAATTTTACATACATGAATGGTTCCATTTGAAATGGTAATATTTTAAAAGTTTTATGATACGTACGTGCCTTTAACTATAAGAAAAAGCTATTCTCAGGCGTTTTACTTATTTAACAGTCTGTCCCACTATATTTTCAAAAAACTTGGTCACTTAGATACTTTTTAATGATACGTATAATTCAATAAAATGACTAAAAATGGACGTTTTTATTACGTAAAATTATGACGTATAATACACGTGTTAAAAACTACGTTATTTTGACGTCATCTTGCGACCAAAAGACGTCAAGTGACTAAAAATCACCAATATTCGACGTAATAAAGACGTCATCCTGCTACCTGGGTTATGGATATCTTAAAAAGGTCGTATGTTACAAAACCCAACGTCTATATCACATCTTATGGACGGCTTACAGATATCTTATGGACACCTTATAGATGTCTCATGTATACCTTATAGGCGTCTTATGAACATCTTATATGTCTTATGAATACCTTATACATGTCTTATGGACACCTTAGATACATTTTATAGGCCAAACCGCAGAGCCCTAAAACATTTTGTTTTGTTTGTTAAACATGTTATTGCTTAATAATTGGTTTTATTAACGTATTACATAATTAAAACTTTTTTAATAATGAATTTCGCCTATCTGTGGCTCTTCTTAGCCACGTCGCGATGGCATCCTCGGCATCTTTTCTACTGTTTTGAAGCCATGTTTTGTCAGCAGATTTATTGACACTGCATCCACTGATTATAGACCAATTTTAATTATTCGAAAACTAAAAACAAACACTACACCACAGAAAAATATGTACCATACAAAACGTTTTTTAATCTACAATTCGTTTTCTTTTAACGGTTCACTAAGTAGAAAGTAAAAAACTGCAAGTCATCATCAGCAAAACTATCAAAAATCAAGCCCATCGACAGTTGACAGTGTTGACCTTGCGTCAATTTCAAATGGCAAAGGGAAGCGCTTTGTTGCCAATCCTAAGTTGTTCGCGATGTTGCCAAATTTACCGATTCTAAAATTTAACTCTATTGTTTGTCGTTTACAAAAAAAAACTATTCAAGAAAACGTCCGAATTGGTAACAATCATTTAAATTCGATTAGACAAGTATACAAAAAAATAATAAAAGTTCTGAGAACGGCGACGGTCGGGTTTGTTCGGGCTGACGATCCGAGATGGCGGCAACCCAAAGTGTCCATTTAAAAAATATATAAGCTAGAGAAAGACAGGGATACTACAAAGACAGAAGAGAGACAAATCTCTTTCTGTGCTATAACCTAAAAAAACACGAACGTCATATTTACGATATTTTAGCGACATCTTATGGACGTCATCTTACAACATCTTATGTATGTCTTGAAAAAACGTCTTTAAGATGTCTTTTGTAGGTCAGCAGGCGTTCAGACATAATTAAGACCTAAAATCGACGTCTTTAAGACATTGTGTGCTGTCTGGGATATGAGATTAGTTGTGAGGGGTGAAGAAATACTCTAAACTAAATAGATTTTATCTTTTCTATACAGGGTGTTTAATATAAGGTTTCAAAAATGACACACTTTAAACTTAATTTTCTCAAGTTTTTTAAATGGAACACCCTGTATATTATTTTTCTACTTGAATTTTGAACACAATTTTTTTTTATGTTATTAACTTGTTCGCGTATTTATTGTTCTGTTTATTAATTTTGTTGAACAATTTGTTATTATTTTTGTGATATATAAACTCTTAAGCAATGCCACCGTGTTTAGTGCATAATTGTTTTAATAGTGATAAATTGCGGCAGAGGATATCTCTTTCAACAGGTAATGGATCTCAATAGGTGCATTGTTTTATTAAGATAAATTATTAATATCATAAAGAAAATTGAAAAATTGTTTATGATAAAATGTGTGATGTCCAAATATAGTTAGTTTTTTTTTTGTTTTTTGAACTTTCAACAAACCCAAATAACATAACCCTGTATTTTCAGAGTTGACGCGCATCGATCGCTACGAAGGTAGAGTCAGTTGCAATACTTGCAATGATGCTGCCAGCTCAAATTAGTGGATTGTAAAATATAAAAATCAAAAACACAATTAGTACATGCAGAGATGTTATTGTGTGCCATTTCTACAGGTTAAAAAGCATTCTTCCTTTTTATATTACCTACTTTGGAATGATGGGATGTACAGTTGACGACAGATAATTTCGTACACTAAACTGTGACACTGTAAATGCAACTTTTTCACCTTTATTACCTTTGTAACGTGTTAATTGTTATCATGATATCTGTCAAAATATTGTCATTATCTTATTTGATTTAATAATGCCTCATTTTAGTATTATTGAAAGTGCAAGAATAATATATTTAGTAGAAATAGGATGGTCTTATGGAAAAATAGCTGATCATTTGAGAGTACCTAGAAGTACTGTTCAAGGAATTTTAAAAAAATGGCGCTATCATCAAACACTTGAAAGGTCTGTTGGGTCTGGTTTAAATAATAGAAACTCATCAAATGAAGAAGACCGAAATTTGGTGGAATATTTAAGGCAAAATCCATTTGAAACTGCAGTATCCGCTATGCACATAACAGGATTCCCTGCTTCATCTAGAACTGCGCAACCCGAGTAAGACAATGTTACGAATTAAGAAATCAAGCAGCTGCATCCAACCCTTTTTTAAAAAATAGTGATAAGGAACAAAGAATTGGGTTAGCTATGCAATATTTAAAAGAAAATGATTTTTTTTGGCAAAATGTTATCTTTGCCGATGAGAAAACTTTTCAGTCTATAGGTACTTATTATAATGGAAGGATTCGCGAGTATATAGTACCTATATAGACCACCAAATTCCCGATGTGATAAGAAGTTTACTCAAAAAAAGCAAACCAGTGGACGTTTCTCCGTTGTGTGGATATGGTGTATGCTGGAATATTGGTGGAACACTAAACAGTTATATATATATATATATATATCTTCAGATTTTAGAAAATGTTTTTCTTCCTTCTGCCGCGATAGTTTTTGAAGGAAATAACTTTATATTTCAGCAGGATAACTGCCCTGTGCATACTGCAAGAAATATAGGAAACTGGTTTAGACAAAACAACGTAGCATGTCTGCCTTGGTGCTCAAGAAGTTCTGATTTAAATCCAATTGAAAATGTTTGGGGATTGATGGTAAAAACAATGTACAAAATAAATTTTAAACCACAGAATGAAATAGAGTTATTTGATAAAATAGAAGAAATTTGGGAAGGGCTAACTCCGGATTACACCAAAAGTATTATTTTGTCAATGCAAAAAGAAAATAACGATTAGTGTTAGAATCCAGTGGCGCAGCAATTAAATATTAGTATTTTGTTTGTTGTTTGTTAATAAATTTACCCTTTTTGGCTTTATACTTTTGTAGTTTTCCTGGTATTATTTTATAATTTTCTTATTTCGCGACTGTAATTTAAACACAAAAATATTTAGAAATAACCATTATTAGGTACCTACTTGTGGTAAAAAATCGCAAATACAATAATTTACAGCTTTGTTTCTGGTGTTCTATATCCAGGTAAGGTATAAGCAGTAAGGCGAGAAACCCGTTTTACCCAATTTTGTTGTAATTGAGTTATGTATGGGTTATGGGTGGAGTGTATGAATTTATATGTCGTCAACTGTACCTATTCGAAGAAACACTAAATAATGCACGAGTGACTAAGTGCACTTAGATGTCCGACGTTTTTCATAGAAAAGTACCTAATGTATATAAAAACGTGCTGCAAATAAACCCGCCAAATTTTAACAAGATGAAAAAAGAAACACCCTAATCCAAAATGTGCCTCATCGCGTGCATTACACGCGTTCCCACGTTCCCGGCACGCATTGTACCCCCTGACGTCACATTTCGACGCTGCATTTACCAGACCCGACTTCGAAAACTCGGAAAACATTCCCACGCTATGCGTTCCGCCAGTCTGCACCTGGCTTTTTAGACCCTGTGTATAAAACCAACTTGCCTATTCCTTACTTTATCATTTCGAGTCGACTACTCAAAGCGAGCGCTGCGTTGTTTAGTCCAGTCAGTTTTACGAAGTTTTCGAATATTTTCAAAGATTTTTTTTCAAAGTAAAAAAAAATGTCCAGTGTCGGTGTGTACAATAATTATCCCGCATCGGTGCATCATCATCAGTCGTCGTACGACATCAAACCGATGTCGAAGACGATGCAGTACAGGAAAGTTATGAAACCGCTTCTGGAAAGAAAAAGACGCGCCAGAATCAACAAGTGCCTTGACGAAATCAAAGATCTCATGATTGCGGCGTTGGCCATGGATGAAGAAAACATCGCCAAGCTCGAGAAAGCTGATATTCTGGAAATAACCGTCACCCATCTTCAGAAATTGAGACGACAGAAACAGTTATCGTCGAACGACGTCGTGGAAGCTGATAGATTCCGTTCGGGATATACCACTTGTGCCAAGGAAGTGTCCAAAGTGCTAGCTTCAACTCCCGAAGTCGATATTCAATTGGGCACCAAGTTGATGACCCACCTCGGATACCAGCTCAACGAAATTGATACCTTATCCAGAAAAAAATCAGTTCACTCAGTGCCTCGTGACCTGATGTCCTCTCCTTTGACAGTGAGTGTAGGACCACCAAGTGACATTAGTGATGACGTCTTTCAAAGGGGGTGCCCTGGATATTCGATGCCTATGACACCGCCATCTTCAAGGGGTTCTCCTTCTCCAATTAATGTGGTTGATAGTGACAGTGGCAAAGTGTGGCGTCCTTGGTAAAAGACTTTTTAATTACATTTTTAATATCTCACCATTCTCTCAAAAATTGTACAAAAAATTGTTCGTTGAGCTTTATTTAGGTACTTAATTTTTGTCAAAGCTTTAATTAATTGTAAAAATTTCTTCTGTGATAATAGTTTAAGAAAATAAAATTGTATTGTAATATTATTTGTAATAATATACTGGTACAATTGTTTTTGTAAATCTGTGATATTAATATAGTAGTTTAGTAGTATACCTAATAACTGAATTAAAATTAAATCACTATTAAAAATAATGTCTTTGTGTTATTTTTTGCTCCTATAATTACTACCCCCATTTTTTTTAGGTAATATTTTATTTTATAAAACTTTCTTTATTATAATGTCCCAAGTGTTTTAATAGATATTTTAAACTGTTTGTTTTAAAATACTTATTTTGGCTTTGAGAGCAAACATTAATGACGCATTCGCCATTTTCTTTTTTTATCAATATTTCGTTACCTACCGTTTCGTTTTATGTAATAAGCAACCAAATAACCATTCTTGGAATACAGTTATTTACAGTTTTACGTTAAAAAGGTTGGATTTATAAATTTGACCAAGTTTGTTGCCTCATTAATTTACCAATTAACTTAAAACTGTAGATACCTAATTGCTACCCAAAGACGGGGTGAAATAAATGAGACATTGATAAGATAATGAAATACCGAATGCATCAATCGTGTTTCAAATTAAGACGAAAGTTTCATTATTTGTATCGTATCATAGTCATATTTGAATTTTTTATCAGTGCAGTATGCACTACCTTATATAAAGTCACCGTTCTAAAATTTAGATCTGTGGCGCCCTCTTTTAGCCAAAGGTAATATTAGCAAGAGAATTTCTCTGACAATGAATAACAGAATTCTGATGAATTAATTGGAGCGACCTCTATGGGCGTTCAATCAAAGTTTTTATTGTAGTTATTTAGAAAAATGTAGGATATCTTTTCCATGTTGTGACGTTTGGCTTGTCTTGTCAAATGGCAAGTCAAAGTCAAAGTAAAAAGTAAAAACAGCCACCATTTTGTTCTTTCTCAGCCTCAAGCTGTGATTGTGAAAGTGAGGCGAAAATATTCGTGGTTTCTTTGTAACAAATTGTTCTTAAAAGTGTATAAGCAATATTTACTAACGGTCTTAAAGTTAATTTAACATGCCTAAACCTAATTTTGTAAAACAATACAATCGTGACCGAGAAGGAGGTGGTGGTAAGTATTTTTCTTATCTACTTATACTTTGTTACCCACCAACTTTGTTGTCTATGGTATTACCCAACTTGCCTAAATACCACCTCGTTTTGAAGTACAATTTAACGTGGTATAAATTACGACGCAAATATAGGACTTGGCCAGGAGTTTCTTAATATATATTTGATTTCCTAACATGAAATATTAGCCTTCAGCGAGGCTTACTAAACTAACGCGTCTGGTCTTGTTGGCCATTCACTAGCCAATAATAAAAACACTTACTTATGCTTGCGAAACTAGCTAGCTGTATAGTTAAAAAAACATAAACTAATCCATGAACCGAACTAATCCTATGCTGGATACTAGGTATTAAGTATTTTGCAAAATTTTAGCCCTATGACTTACTAGTAGGTGCCTGTTTAGGTTCGAAACTAGCAATATATTTTGAACCTATGGAGGGTTCTATTCCTACTCTCTTAATTAAAAGTGCATGTTTTTTTTTAAGTTTAGACTTCACATTTGCTACTTCGGTAGGTATTTAGTTTCATTAACCTTGTGGGCCTTGGCTAAGGCATTGGGCAAAAGACTTCGCCAAAACAATGACATTTGATAACAGTGACAACAGCCATCACATGATTTTATTTAATAACTGACTTAATTTAAGCCAAACTTGACCAGATCAATGATAAAAAGTATTAATTCAAAAAATGTTATCCTCTAAAAGACAGTAATTATAATACCTATACCACTTAAGTACCTATGTTATATAGATATATTATTTATTATTATTTCGGGGGGAACAGTACCCCTGTACCACATTTATTATTTCAGGATGTATTACATTTAAATATAGTTGTACTTAATAGTAAAAAGTTATCTCCTCTACAAAGTTTTTGTTAAGTAATAAATAGTTAGGTACTTAGATACATACACAACAAAATGCAACCACCAATCACATAGATGACTAAACACCTGTATGTGTAATAGCTGCAATTTTCCTATAAGTTTAAATTTCAAATAATTGAACAGGTTTCAAATAAATAAATAGTGACCTACATAAACATATATGTATATAAAGTTTCATTAAAAAGTAGGTATATGCTTGTAGATACTTAATTATCTATTATATTAATGCCACTTTTTTGAGGAATAAAAGAGAATATGAAAATGATTCTTCGGTGGTAAATTTAGTTTTTGAGATATTTATTTATTTAACAACAGTACATACTCTACAGAATCATAAATTCCAGCACAACATTATTGTTAATATAGAGTACTTATAGATAAATTATATAATTAATTAATGTCTCTTTAGCACCCCAAGAGTCCCAAGACTCATTCCAAAAATATCACAATTTGCAAAATTCAATAAAAACACTTCTAACATTATTAATTGTCCTATGTTATAGCATTACTTTTTTGTTTTATTGCAATTGGAGTGATTGTACCTAATGTAAACTGGCTGACATTTATTATTTCTGAAAAAATCATCAATTTTGGTGTGGCGTTAGAATCATAGATATACCTACTTACTTAATTATGCCATATCAAAGAAGGTTGTACAGGTACAACCATCCTTTTTGCAAATTAGGGTACCTATTATCTTTAAAAAATATATGTCCAGATTATTTATTTGTTAATCGATGTCTATAGCTACCCTACATTTTGATTTGTCCATTCTAGACAAGTCCAGATTTCAACATGATTTTCTACATCATGATTTCCGTACTGGAGGTGGCGATCGCAGAGTTACTTTCAAACCAGGTGGTGCTCGAATGGCAGGAAATAACAAATACAAAAATAAGGATTGGTCTAATGCCATAAGGGAACATCTGGAAGAAGAGGATATTGATATGAACATTGGCTCTGGGTTGGGCAAGAATTTTAAGAAAGGGAAAAAAGGGAAAGGTGGCGGCAGGAAGGGATCTCCCATTCCACTTACTCATAGGAGACTCTTGGAAGGACCTACTGGATGGTATAAGGTGTCGGTAAGGAAGCACACAATTTTCCTACTTAATCTGGTTAAAATAGTTTAAACTCCTCTTATGTAGATTTATTAATATTATGTTTCTATGTGAACACAATGCATTCCTAAAAAGTGTAAAGCTTAACCTTTTTCTCTAAGTAAATTTAGAGATACAGAAGTTGCAGCTGCAGATATTATCAAAGATATTCAAACAAAACGTTGATTGCAACCAAAAATGCTGCCTACTGTCTCTAGATTTATGTAAAGCATTTGATATAGTCAATCACAACTTTTTACTTAAATACCTATAGGTACCTACCGAGGTACCTACAATATTGAAATTCGAAGAAATATTTATTTATTTTAAAAAATTACTTAAGTAATAGAAGTTTGTTCAAATGGAAAAAAGTTCACAAAAAAACATAACTTGTGGTGTTCTGCAAGGATCAATCTTAGGACCTATTTTTTTTTCATTTACCTACAATAAGTAATTCTATAGTAAAATTAAATTTAAAAGGTAAAATAAAATAAAAATATGCTCAAATTCATAATAACATTAACCACGACCTAAATATAATATGTAAATGGCTTGAAATTAATAAATTATCATTACATTTTATTAAATCATCTTTTATGTTTATAAGTAAATCAAAATTAAAAAATTATAATCATTTATCATTTAATTATATATACTGAAACAATTAAATTTTTAGGTTTATATATTAATGAAAATTTACGTTGGAAAAAACATATTGAATATTTAAGAAGTTACATCTCCCCAATAATTGGCATTTTGTTTAAAGCTAAAAATTATACTTATATTATTAAAATATTTAAAAAATATATATTATTCTTTTGTTTATTTAAAAGAACAGTAAGTATATGATTTTAATTTGGGGATCAGCGAATTTAACTACAATTCAGCCATTAAAAAAACTACAAAATAATTAAATGCATACATAATCCTTTTTTTAGAACCAACCATAAATTTGTATCAACCAAATGGATATTTAAATTTAGAAAAGCTTTATAAACTAAAACTATGCATTCTAATACAATCTATTATTATTAAAGAAAAACAATCGATTATAATATTTCCTTCAACATTATACAAACATTATTCACGTCATGAGACAAAACTATCATATTCATACACCTATTATT
The DNA here is from genome assembly GCA_963969555.1 of Polydrusus pterygomalis. Classification (NCBI taxonomy): domain Eukaryota; kingdom Metazoa; phylum Arthropoda; class Insecta; order Coleoptera; family Curculionidae; genus Polydrusus; species Polydrusus pterygomalis. The sequence goes on along the minus strand of OZ018381.1, from coordinate 38,912,319 downwards.
GGCCAAAAATCAATATTATATAAAGGAATAACAATTTACAACAGTTTGCCGAAAAAAATTAAAGAAATATCAAAATTATGGACTTTTAAAAAAAACAGTAAAAAATATTTTTTAAAACTAAACTAACTTTAACGTACCACCTACTTATTATATATTAATATTTTTTTTTGTAAATGGTTATATATATATATTTTTAAAAAAATAATTTCTATGGGGTTATTAATAGTTACTAAACATGATTTTTATTATTTGTGATTTTATATATTGTATATTTGGTGTTATATTCTCTGTAATGAACTTTTTAAGTTGGTTAAGAATAAAGTAAGATAGGTATATATTAAGTTAGTTTGATACTTAGTATTGAAATAAATTGATAAATATACTTTAGAAATGGGACTAAGTACTTAGGTTAATCTAGTGTACAGATAAGACTTGCATTACATTATATATCCTTAATTGGTTTTTCTTTACAGATACCCTATGGAGATAAATATGAAAAGAGCTTTATGCTCAAGCTATTATTGGATAAAGTGGCTCCATTGCCTTTTTGGCCCATAGCAGTAAGCACTTTTTTTAAATATTTTGTTTTTATAGGGACAGGCCAAAAGGCTGGTCACAAACATATGGGAAAAAAATTTATTAGCAAAGTACCAAAAAATTTTTGGGGAAGATTGGTTATGCATGTCCGATAACCGAAAAATCGATTTTGACGTACGTCAAGTGCCTACTGGTATAGGGGCGAGTATGGGGGCAAATAAAAAAAAATGAGAATTTATAAAATGGGATACCTAATGTTAATACTTGAGGAAATGGATCTGTCGGCGTTCAGGTTTGGGAAAATAGCTGTGCGCATACTATAAAATTGACATTTTTTACACTTGCAAGTTATTAAGATACTTGTATCTTCTGGTATGGACTTTCTTTTTTGTAATGGCCTCCCTTTATTCTAGACTGCTAACGAAAGTTGCGAGCGATTTAGAAAATCCCTCTATAAGATCACTTGTTTATGTTGGTTATGTTATTTGGGTTTGTTGAAAGGTCAAAAAACAAAATAGCTAATTATATTTGGACATCACACATTTTATCATATACAAAAAAAGCCCATAGCATTTACTTATTAGGTACTTACTAGGTAAGCAAACAAAACCTAATAATAAACAATTTTACTATGCTAGTTTAAAAATTAAATATTTTTTGCAGTGGCAGACGAATGGAACAACAGTAATTTTTTATGTGGAAGACCACAAGGTAGCAGAAAAACTGCTAAGCTTAGATAGGCAAGTGCAGCTACCCAGTGGCTTCAGACTGATAGTCAAAGTTCACCCGGGCACACCCAATGTTGACATGACCCCAGGAATAAGAGAAAAAATTAAAGTCGTTATGGCCAAGAGGTATAACGCTGCAAACAAGGCTTTGGATTTGACTAAATTTCACAACGATTCCGATCTACAGGATTGCTTTTGTGCCCTCTCGAAGCCCATAGTATTTCTAGCCATAGTTGATATTATTGCGGAAAATATACCTGATTTGGAAGCTCTCTGTTTGAATGATAATAGGATTTCGGCGCTTGGATTCTTGAAGAAGTGTTCCAAGAAGATGCCAAATATAAAAATTTTACATTTAGCTAATAATAAGGTTAGTATATTATACACCAAAGTTTGTTATATGGATCTTTTTACAATTGATTTTGGACACAAAATAAAAATTGAATCGATTTTTTTTTTTGTAGATAAGAGATATAATACAGCTGGACTCCTTTATAGGGTTGCCTGTGGTGGATTTGCTTTTGGATGGAAATCCTCTGTGTGACAGGTTCAAAGAACAAAGTGTGTATATAAGGTATGATTTTCAGGTTTTTTGATCATATAATTTTATTATATTTTTTTAAATTTCGAATTAAACTACTGCAATTATGAAATTAGAATTTTTCACTTGGGAAAGGGAAAAAATTGTGATTGGTACAAGATTTCTAGTTCTTCCGTTTATTTAAAAATATTATGAAGTCTGTAAATTTGTTTTCGAAGTTAATTGAGAATAGAGTTTTCTAAATTTCAAAATTAATTTTCCATAAATGATATATTTGGGACATTTGTAAAGTGAAAATTAATAATGTTTAATTCAGTTTGAAAGTTCAATCAAAATTATTTTGTTAATAAATTGAAGGACTTTTAATTTCTAAAGTAAAAGTTATTTAGAAGATTGTGGTTTGTATCAAAATACGTGATAAGTTTGCAATTTTTTTTTATATTTGCATATTCGAAAATGTAACTCCATTTAAATACATAAAAAATATACATTTATAAGCTTTTCAGAAATTATCAAATTCATCTTATTTTCCATTACTTAACGATTTTCTCTAAGTATATGAAATCAATCATTATGTACATAACTCTGAATATTTACAAAATCAAAAACTATATAACATATTGGTCTCAAAACTGTTGGAAAAATTGTTTTTGGTACACAACCAATAAAATGCTATACGATGGAGAAAAATGATATATCTATTTTTAACTTGAAGAAGTAATCCATACTTAAAGGGAGTTCAAATTTGAAAGGAAATAAAGAGACACTTTAGGTCTTCCTCCACTGGTATATTAAAAAAATTAATAAATGTTAATAGATTGTTAATTCTCTACATGTTTCGACCATAAAGACGATCATCTTCAGGAGAATAAAAGTTATGTATAAATATATAAGAAGTTTAAAGGTGCTTATCGACCTACTGTAGGTCTAAGATAATGACAATAATACATGCTCCAAGTATATCAAAAAAAATTTAAAAAGAAACATCATATGGGATTTTTTTTTTATTAATAGCTTTATTCGAAATTTGACTTTGGCAAAGTAGTCACGTGATTCGCATTATCTGTCAAATTTTAATTTTTTCCAAAAAATAATTCAAAAGTGGGGTTTATTTCTGAAAATATCGAAAAAAGTTATAAGAAAAAGTTTTTTTTACCCACCACTAACATTAAATTTATTTTCCACTTAATGAATACTTTACTGATGACACTGTTCTTTTTTTGTCTTAATATTAAGGTGTATTACTTTAAGACACAAACTACGTTTTCAAAAATACTTATTTTATGAAGTTACCTTATACAGGGTCAAAAACAAATAAACTGCATCACATGCGACCAAATTTTAATAGCCCAATTTTGATTTTGTAGAAAAGCACATATTTAATATGGCGCTACTTTAAAGAAAATTTATCCGAAATAAAGCATTGTCAAAACGAAGAAATTTTATGTAGGTTGCGTTGAGTCTTATTTTGCAAAAGTGGTGCAATTTACAAAATATGGGTAAAAAATCACCTTTAAACTTCTTATATATTTATACATATCTTTTATTCTCCTGAAGATCTGAAGATATGTTTACAGTCGAAATATCTATAGAATGAACCATTTTTTTAATATCAGTGCAGGAAGACTTAAAGTGTTTCTTTATCCCTTCATATATATTTTTGTTTGATTTGCGATTGCTATAATAATACCTGTGTAATGAGACAACTATTAATTGTCATTTATTAATAAGCATTTATGGTATGGTTTTTTATTGGTCTTATAACGAAAGATAATTTTCTAACAAGTAACCATGTTAAAAAGATAGAGTAGAAAAAGTAATTCGAGGTTTGGCACAAACTACAATTTTTTATAACTTCAGTTTAGGAATAGGGAACCTTTTGAACTGGACTTAAAAAAAACTAGTGTTACAAACATGATTTTTGCCGTATTTTTGAGAGGTTTCACTTTTCAGGGTCCCAACAAATATCTTTCAATAGGTTTAAAAAATCCAAGACATTTTCTCAATGTTAAGTTTATTAATTCAATACCTTCATAATTTTCTTAATTAAATGACTTGGTTAATGTAATATTTCATAAAATATATAGGAAATCAAACACCACCTGGGTACACATAATAAGAATAAAAAAAAGTAAAAAAAAAGAACAAAAAAAAATTTGCCAACTTTCTGTATATAACGTTTTAAATCACCTTCTCAATGTTTCTTTTGGTTCGTTTTCGTTTTTGCTTTTAGCAGCTCAAACTTTTAGTAGACATCAGCAAAAAAAAACATCAGCAGTGGAATATGGAATATGTGCTCACCCTAAATAAGATCTGCGAACATTTTAATGTACTTAATATTGTTTGTCAGTATCTTGAAAAGGTGAATGTTATTTCTGGCATCAAGTCTCCTATTGTGCCGTTATAAGACAGTTTTAGGAGTGAAAAGCCAGATTTAAACGGTCGAAATAAAGTGAAGAGCTGTCATTAAAGCAATTGAAATAAAATTTTGTTAAGTTAAATACAGAAACTTGGTTAAAAAATAATTACAAAAAAAAAAACAAAAAAAAATCTGTGTACTTATGTGATATTGAATGGCATTATTTGATTAAATACTGATGAAGTGAAAATTGGATAAAACATGGTCCAAGTGATTTGATTAAGAAAATATCTGTATAGTTTCTATTTTCCTTTTTGGGTAGATTTTGAACTTATCTTTCTGATAATCGAAAACTTGTTCTTTTCTTACAGCATAATTATGTTAAGTGCGGAAAGATGTTTTCCTTTTATCAGTACGCAAACGAATTACGTTTCGTACTGAAACATTTTAAATAAGTATCGCTTAAGATGCTAGAAATTGGGTTCTTAATTTTTGACGTTTATAAATGTATTGTTCTCTATGTTATTGTTGTGTCTAACAGGGTACTGTAAAATCATTGGCTCCTGATGTCTAAGCATTACAAAATTAGTGACATAATGATAACAGTGTCTGACTTGCCGAAACGCTCTGATAATGTGTCGCTTGTCGATTTTTAAGTGTTTACTATGCTCATGGAATCACAGAATTTTTTTTTCACCATATCAAACATTCCCTTATCGAAATAAAACTGGTTGTCTTATCTTTGTATATTGTCCCTTGTCCGAGTTTGAAGAACAGTGACTAACTCTTCAACGTTTTACCTATTATTTATCTGTGCAACTGCAGACAAATCATTTTGTTTTAGTATCGTTTTACACAGCAAATTTGACGATAAATTTAAGCAGAAATTTGTTTACAACTAAAGTTTAACGTGTAATACACACGTTACAAATTTTATTAGAAAAATATTATAATATTTTACGAAACTATTGAAACATTTCTATATTTTATCAAAAAAATGTATAAAAGTGCGCCAAAATATGCGCAGTAATTTAAAATAACACTTGTCAAAATATTTTAAGAAAAGCTGAAAAAGAAAGGTTACGTTTGATTGAAATTGGCAATCGGAGGTTATATTTGCTATTTCCTAAATTACTTTATTTTTATTTACCGAAAAGCTGGGTTAGATATAATTTGACATTGACATTTAACAATGCGTCACTGGTCTTTAGTGCGCATGATTTCTTGCAAAAATTATATCCAAATTTGTTACTGTGTCATACACATTAAAATTCCATGTAGTTTTGTACAGGGTTATCCAACCAAGACTAGACAAGGCGATTTTTTTACTTTTCCTGTACTTTTATAAAAAAAACTGAAATAGCCATCTGAAGTCATTTTCTCCCGCGAATTCGAATATCTTCAGCAAAAAACAATTGAACATCAAACAAAAGTACTAGGGGTCACTTTGATATTTTTTTAAATGGGACACCCTGTATATTATTACATTTTTAAATTCCACATAAAATTATAATTATTTTTTATTAAATGCACTATTAGTCTATACTTCATAGTTTCCGAGATATTGACTCTCGAAAAGTGACACTTTTGAACTTTGACAGCTTATAACTTTCTAACAGTACGTCTTAGAGCAAAACGGCTTACATGTCCCTATCTTCAATTTTTATTATCTTCCCAAAAAAATCAACTTCCAGTTAAACCGGAACAACTATATTTCCTTCTTTCGAGTTACATCCGGTTTAACAGGAAGTTGATTTTTTTGGGAAGATAATAAAATTTAAAGATAGGGACATGTAAGCCGTTTTGCTCTAAGACGTACTGTTAGAAAGTTATAAGCTGTCAAAGTTCAAAAATGTCACTTTTCGAGAGTCAATATCTCGGAAACTATGAAGTATAGACTAATAGTGCATTTAATAAAAAATAATTATAATTTTATGTGGAATTTAAAAATGTAAAAATATACAGGGTGTTCCATTTAAAAAAATATCAAAGTGACCCCTAGTACTTTTGTTTGATGTTCAATTGTTTTTTGCTGAAGATATTCGAATTCGCGGGAGAAAATGACTTAAGATGGCTATTTCAGTTTTTTTATAAAAGTACAGGAAAAGTCAAAAAATCGCCTTGTCTAGTCTTGGTTGGATAACCCTGTACATGTTTTCGTTATAAATTTTTTCTAATAAAATTTATCATAAATTTTAGCACAAAATTTGAGTTAAAATTACGTCTGTGTAAAACAGCACTTACAAGCTCAGAAAATTTATTTTCTGACAGGTGCGCCACTTTTTGAAATTTATTTCTAACCTTATTTTTTCTGATATCGTAAAACGATGACCCACATAGGCCCGACGTAAAATGGCTTTCTATAATCTTTCTCAAGATAAAAAGGATAATGGATGGAAATATGTAATTAAATAAAACCATGTAATGGAGGTTGTCACTGTCATCCAAAAAATCTTCGTTTTCCAAAACGTCGTCTTTTTGGCCTACCGACTTACTACCGTCAAAAATATGCCAATGCAACTTCAAAAAGTGCACTATTTAAATTAGTAGGTTTATATCATACAAAAAAGCTTTATTTCTGGAGATGTGTGACCACACAGATTTAAACGGTAGATTGGTTAGGTTGAGCTCAATAAAACAGCTTAGAATTTTTATTTGTGTATTGCCAACGTTTCGACCACTATGAGGTCATCCTCAGTGCTTTAAAATGTACCTTTTTCTGACCGTTATTATCAATTGGACTATTTGAAATTGAATTTTTACATCCAAATGCTAATTTTTGTTTTAAAAATACAGTAAATATTTATAGAATATAGGTATCTATAAAGAAATGTATTATGTATAAATAGAATATTATATAATTATAATCATAATATTTTCCAACAAGACAGGTACTTCTTATTCAGATTAGATCCTCTGTGTTAAAAATCTTCTTTTTAGGTTCATTGGAAAACTATACGCTTTTCTTTGATCTGCACTGTCTAAGGGCTCTTTACTGAATAATTTCCTATTAATATACAAGGCAGCCTTTACTGGCATGTCATGTTAACAAGAAAATTGCAGTAAAGAGCCCTTAGACATCATAAATCAAAAAGAACTGTATAGTTTTCCAATGTACCTAAAAAAAGAACATCTTTAACACAGGATCTCATCTGTATGTAAGTGGTACCTGTTTTGTTCGTAAAATATTGTTGGTTTTTGTTAATTATTCAATATTTTATTTATACATAATACTTTTCTTCTACATCCTGTAAAGATTACTATATTTTTTATTTTTGAAGTAAAATCAATATTTGGATGTGAAAATATATTACATTCCAATTGATAATAATCGTAATTAAAAAATCCCCTTTAGCGCCCTGAGAATGACCTCATAGAGGTCGAAACATTAGCAATATACAGATCAAGATCTTCTAAGCTGTTTTATTAACCTTAACTCAACTAATCTGCCGTTTAAACAAAGAAGCTTTATAAATAAAAATTAGTGTTTGGTTTGACGATTTTTTTAAGAGGATTATTTTATTTAAATTGACTGATACTTTTATTCAAATAGATGGGGGCTTTAATTGCTTCTTGCTTTGACTCAATGAGCATAACACCTAATAATCGTATGGCGAGTGATAAATTACATATCATGGATTTGGGTCACCAGACCATATTTTCACACTGATATCATAAATATCCATTTTATATGATTGTGTCATATAAGTGCCAGCTATTGTCACAGTTTGTGCTGTCTAAAATGATTTGTGTGATTATAGTAATTCATTTTAATATGCGTTTAACTAGTTGTTTAAATAATTGTTATTCATTAACTGCCAATTATTCTATCAGACCCATTTTCTTTCCTAATATGTTTTTTTCACTTTCAATAACTTTTGAAAACAGATTGGTATTACATCCACGCGTAGTGTAATTCGTACCGCAGCAATTTTCTTCTGGTAAACCTAACCAAGAAAGTGTTATTGATAATTATGTTTATTTTACCAATCTATGCTCTGAGTGAGTGTTGCAGGATTGTTGTAATGTTTTTCATCGAGCCGTCTTCGGCTCGGCATTTTCTGTCTGCAGCGAAGTCCGCAAGAAGTTTCCCAAGTGCGTTAAGCTGGTAAGTATTATTTATTTAATTAATTTTAAAAATAGGATTTAGTATTGTTCAACTCTTCTTTTTAGTCACTAAAAATATATAGTGTCACCAGTAAAGTCCGCATCATATGAGATTTTCTTTTATTAATAGCTTTATTCAAAATTTGACTTTTGCATCAAGTTCTGCTTCGATCGAGATGAAAATTAAGCAAAAAAAATAGTAGTCACGTGATTCGCATTATCTGTCAAATTTTAATTTTTTTCAAAAAATAATTCAAAAGTGGGGTTATTTCTAAAAATATCGAAAAAAGTTATTAGAAAAAGTTTTTTTAAATGCAGTTTCTAGCCCACATGCAAAATTTCAGCTGCATAAGATAATTTTGATTTTTTACCTATATTTTGTAAATTGCACCACTTTTGCCAAATAAGACTCAACGCAACCTACATAAAACTTCTTAGTTTTGACAATGCTTTATTTCAGATACATTTTCTTTAAGTAGCGCTATATTAAATGTGTGTTTTTCTACAAAATCAAAATTGGGCCATTAAAATTTGGTCGCATGTGATGCAAAGTTTATTTGTTTTGGACACTGTAACTTCATAAAATAAGTATTTTTGAAAACGTAGTTTGTGTCTGAAAGTAATACACCTTAATATTAAGACAAAAAGAACACAGTGTCATCAGTAAATTGGAAAATAAATTTTAGTTTAACTTAACGTAAAGTTTATCTATTTTCAACGATTTAATTTAAAACCCCTTTACTTTATTTTTTTACTTTCAGACACAATCTACGTTTTCAAAAATACTTATTTTATGAAGTTACCTTATACAGGGTCAAAAACAAATAAACTTTGCATCACATGCGACCAAATTTTAATAAGTTGCGTTGAGTCTTATTTTGCAAAAGTGGTGCAATTTACAAAATATAGGTAAAAAATCAAAATTATCTTATGCAGCTGAAATTTTGCATGTGGGCTAGAAACTGCATTTAAAAAAACTTTTTCTAATAACTTTTTTCGATATTTTTAGAAATAACCCCACTTTTGAATCATTTTTTGGAAAAATTTAAAATTGGACAGATAATGCGAATCACGTGACTACTGTTTTTTTGCTTAATTTTCATCTCGATCGAAGCAGAACTTGATACCAAAGTCAAATTTTGGATAAAGCTATTAATAAAAAAAACCCCATATGATGCGGACTTTACTGGTGACACTGTATATAGCGATAGCATTAACGTTTTTTTAATAATTTAGATTCAAAGTCAAACCATCGATTTCTTGACCTTATTACCCGAGTCTCCCCTACCACTTAATCATTTACATTTTTTCTTGTGTCTTAGTTTTTGATAATCTATTTGTATACCGCATTTCATTAAAATCGGTGATTTCGGTGAGTTCGTCGTTTATAACAATAATTTTTAATAGGACGGAATCGATCTTCCACCACCAATCAGCTTTGACATCTCGGAAGAAACACATCTACCAGATCCGCAACAGACCTTCCTATGCAGCACCGAAGGCGAAGTTATCGTCCGTCAGTTTCTGGAGCAATATTTCCTTATTTACGACTCCGAAAACAGACAAACCCTATTACAGGCATATCACGAACACGCCATGTTTTCTTATACAATGGCCTATGGTTATGGTAAAGATAAAAATGTTTCCTGGTTGAATTGGTATAATACCGATAATAGAAATATACTGAGGGTTCAAGATATTGATAGGAGGTGTAAACTGCTGAAGCAGGGACATCTGAGCGTCGTTTCGTTCTTGCAGGATATGCCATTTACGAAACACGATATTCACAGCTTTACTGTGGATCTTACTTTGTTTACGGTAAGTAAACAGTTTTCTTCGCAGTTACTATTTAGTATTAGTAAGTATATTATCATGAGTTAAATATTAACTGTTACAAACATTGTTTGTCCATCTTTGGAGACAATTTTTTTCGAAGCCCCAAAAAAGTCCCACAATTTTTCCAAGGAGTTTGGAAATAGTCATTTACGTCACAAGACCGGAAAGTAGTGTTTTTTAGGTCGAGACTGAAGACTTCTTTCTTCTTTTCCGGTCTTGATCGACAAAACGTTACTTTCTGGACGAAAAATTGTCCAGAAAGTGTTTATTTTCTGGTTGGTTTTAAAAAAAAAATATTTTTCCGGTCCCTGTTTTTTGTTTTTTCAATCGCTCTTTGATAATACAATCTACCTTGATTTCGTTACTATGACAACATTTCGATGTATTATCAAGTGACAGTTCGTTGATTTTTAATTTGTTGTTTATGTCAAACTTGTTTCGCGAATATGAATTCAGATTTTGAATTATCCCACACGGAAAATGAGATTTCAGAAGAAATTTTGGAAGCAGCAAGGAAAGCGACTTACGATATATTGCCAGTAAAATCAAAAGCCCGTTACGAGAAGTCATACGACGCATTTAAAAATAATATAACATTAAATAATTTAATGTAAGTATATCGAAGTGTCGGTCTTAAAAAAATATTGTACGTCACGCAACCGAAAATTAGTGTCGTGCAGGTCTCTCCAAGCTTCCAGGACTCGCCTACGGCTAGCCCTGGAAATGCTTGTCTAGACCTGAAAAACACTACTTTCCGGTTTTGTACGTCAATTTTCCGGTCTTGATCGACAAAACGTTATTTTCTGGACGAAAAATTGTCCAGAAAGTGTATATTTTCTGGTCGGTTTTAAAAAAAATATTTTTCTTTATCTCCAAAGATGGGCAATTAGTAGCCCGCAGAGTGATAGTCCTTTTTGAGCCAGTTTTATCTTGACTACTTTGAGTAACGAGTTTTAGAATTCCATAAAATATCTATAGTGTATCGCTTGAATTCTTAGGGAAGGGGGGGGGGGGGGGGGTTAAGATCCCTAGGACCCCCCTTTGCTTACGCGCAATTGGAAAATACCCACTAGCGATGATGGACCTTTAAAGGTTACAAATATGTCTTGTGATTTTTCCAACTTATAGTTTTACTGAAATGCGATCATAAAAAGTTGGAAATTCATTGCTTATACACTGACTCGCATAAAACAGGACGCATTTGTCGACAAAATAACAAAATAAAAAGTTATAAATATAATACAAAATCCATTGTTAGTTTTTAAAAAATTATATTTGTTTCAGCCTCAAATGATTACGTTAACAGTCTCCGGAATGTTCAAAGAACTGAAGAGTGGTCACAAATTCCCACCGACTAGATTTTTCTTCCGGACCCTCGTCATAGTTCCTGCTGGTTCAGGATTTTGCATAGCTAATGAACAGTACCATGTCACAAACGCCACACCTGAACAGGCAAAGGTAACGCAATACAAAGCAACATTTTATAAGGCATATTTATATTTATACAATGACACATTCAAAGCGCCACCGAACTACAAGACATAAATTTATAGGTAGACTATATAGTAGTAGTAGTAGTAAAGGGGAGGCTTAGCGCCAAGCAAGTAGGCCAGTGCGACCCTTTTTTGCCAACCCCATTTTACGTCTGGGTAATGTCAGCCAGACGGGACCTACAGTTTTACGTGGTTTCCGAACCACCGGTAGACTATAAGATTTAAACCACCCAGATCATCTTGGTTTTGAGACAAATACATGATTGCCATACTCTACGGTTTTATTGAATATAGACAGCAAAAATAAAAATGTTGTCTAGCAAATCAGTCTATGATATTCGATATTTTACTATACTTACGTATATTTTTACAGGAAGCCTTCAAGACTCCATCGTTACCGACGCCAGCACCGGGTACCGCGGCGCCTCCATCGACCCCGGAAGCATCGCCAGTGATACATCAGACCGTAGTATCACCAGCGACACCTGACAATAACACCAAGGAGGAAATGGTTAAGCAAATTATGATGAAGACTGGAATGAATTTGGAATGGTCAATCAAGTGAGTATTAAGTTAAATGCTATACAGGTAACCCTATAACTCTAGAGATAAACCAACAACTCCTAACCGAAACCTTGGCCCACCAGTATCAAACTAATCCAATGATAAATTGCTGTGAATTTTTCTGGGTATTTAGGTACTCGTAAAACCACGAGTACCTACCTAAACTTTTGAAGAAATTTGCTATCTGAGGATACACAAAATCTACACCAAATTTCTCCGAAACCGGCCATACGATTTAATTTAATTTAAAAAATATTGAAAGACCAAAAGACATATCCTTGAACTTGGTTTCTCATGTAAGAGATTTTCCGAGTGCCTTTTCGTTTTCAAAATATACTGTAGTTTGAGTTAGTATAAATAGGCCAACTTTAAATATTATTTTCTCCCAATGAAAGGCCTAAATTAAAAATCATTTACAACACAAACAACGTTTTGAACTTTTAACTATTTAGTGATACCAAATGTATACCTGCTTAATTAAATTTTACTTGTGATATTGGGTAACAGCTGAACGCCTGCCAATATTTTTGGAATTGTTATCTTGAAGATCATTAATAGTATAGAATGTACCAAAATTACTTTATTAGTTTAAAATAAGCAAATCTTGAAATAAATTCGATAGGTGGTGCATGTCACGAGTAAAAGCGATGGTAGACTCCTTTGACTTTATTGGATTATTATTTTTTATAAATTGTATAAATATTTACCTTAACATAATAGATAGGTATGCATTTATCTAAAAAAAATACAGTAAAACATCTAAAACAAATTAAGTAGTTAGATAGTTTTATCTGTCTGGATATGGGTTTTCTCACTTATGTTATGTTTTAAGTAACGCATAATTTACTTAAATGCTAGCTTAAATATGTAAATAACGATAGCTTTAAGTGTATAGGTAAATTTAAAAGTCTCACAAAAATATAAATCCCGAAAAACATTATTCATTTATTTATAAGACTCCGGATGCTGACGTCACAAATAAGCGCAGTGTCCTTGTTTATAGTTGTTGGATAAACTCACTTGGCGCTCCAATTTCGTACGACATTGCGCATGACGTCACTGGGAGACTAATACTGCTTATGTGATATGGTCGATCGATTTCAATCAAATTGGTTAATTCATTACTCTTAATTCGTCGCTTCTTCTTCCCTCATATATGAGCGAGAGTTACTAACAAAACATAGTTCGCTTTATGATTAAAATTTAATAATAGCAGGTTTATTAATTACATGATTTAATTTACAGATGTTTAGAGGGCAACGATTGGGACTTTATGAGAGCTTGCACAACGTTTGACGGCCTTCAAAGTCAAGGAGCCATACCAGCCGAGGCCTTTGTCAAATGATACGATAGTCATTTTGCGTTTTAGTTCATCTCTATTTTGTGTATTGTAAGAAATAATTGTTATCGAATAGATGTACAGTGATGCACAGTGATTAAGGAGTCAGAGTTTTCCATTATGGTGATAGATTCTTCGGTTTTAATTGTGATACAAGTCAATATGGATTAGAAGGCTATGTAATTATTTAGCAGAACTAGGAAAGACGTTTTTCTTAGAGCCGCGTTTAGTGTACAAACATTTGCTTAGTTTTTATAAATTGGTAATAATTTCAGAAGTCACTATGCACAGTGCCGGCATAAAGTTGGCCACTTGTTTAATTTTATGATCGCAAAAATAGCGTAACGTCATTTTTAGTTCTGTTCGGAAATACACCGGTTGTAAAAATGTAAATTCTATTAAATTTTTCTTTATATTATGCAAGTATGTTATTTATAGCGATAGTAATTTCTCTCAATAGTTTTATTTAACGGAAAAATGTAAGCTATATTACTTGCATGTCTTGGGGAACTATTCCTATATTATAGCAACATTTAAAAAAAATTACTTCAGGGTAAAAATTCCATGGTAACGCATTTTATAGTTTGTTTGACATCAAGTTTAAAACATGTATCTTGAAAAATCACTCAATACATACATATAAGTTTGAATAAAAAAATGCATCTACTGATGCTTCTAATAAATGGTACATAAAGTTATTAAAGAAAAAATTAAACTTTGTACAGAGTGTCCGAGAAATACATTATACGACGTTGTTAAAAGACCGCTGATATCAAACTTAGTCGTATAGGAAATTGCCGCGTTTAAACGGTGGTCAAAGTTTTTTTTGTTTTCCCCGAATTTTTTTAATACTGGCAAATGGATTTTTGGTGTCTAGTCTAACCCTATAAAATGATATTTTCTAGTATTATAGTTACCGGCTATAAATAAGGGGAAGTGCTATAAAAGTCACATGTAGAATATTCCTTCTGATTTTGTGTCATGTCATATGTCAAAGTTCTAAAAACCCAAATAAATTTTCGTTGGATGAGTTTTGCTTAATTTAAAAAAAAATTACCTGCAGTGTCAATAATTATTATAGTGTACTATTTAACGAGCGTATAAGGTAGACCATAATATGCAAGGATCATCCGAGTGTATTATGGATCATTTTACGCGAGTCGAATACTATGCCTTATCTACAACCATCGATCGATTTTCAAAATACATAACTTATCGAACCTTTAACATTTAAATCAAGATACCTCTAGGTATATTAACGTTTCTCGTTTCCATAGTAACGGCACGACGTAAATGATATCAGATAGTCCGGGAGTCTGCGAGTCATTTTGGTCAGATATTTCGCCGTATTTTATTTTTAGTTATAATGAGATCAATTTTATGTTATAATGAAACTGGAGAAAACAATTATTAAACTGTCGTCATCTACCGGTTGCAGGCAATTTTGAATATAACTGAGTTTGTTCGGGTTTGTTCGTTTTGCAGAAGACATGCAAGTAGATAAGCTTTAAAATTTCAAACAAAAAAAATAATTTCTTCATTTATCATAGAGGTATTAGCATATTTTTTATTTGTTCAAAGTCAAATTCATAGCCGTAAAAATGAGTAGGTAGGATGAAAGAATTGTTAAATTTCATATTTATTTCAATTAAATATGTAGGTACCTACATTTTGTCTTATTAAATAGAATTTTTATTTGTAAATAAATTACCCAAATACCTACCTATTTTTCGAGTGTAAATAGATGTTTTAATATATATTATATAACTTTTAAAATTGTTTTTTTCTTGATTTCGAACTTGCATTAAGGTGGGAATATCAACATGCTTGCCAACCTATAGCTGTGAATTGTATAGCGAAAAATATCGGATAAAATTATTATATAATATATAATTTTACACAACACATGGCATTGGACCAAAAACAGTAAAATTATATTTTTCCCAAGATTAAAGTACTGAAATAAGCTATTTTAAGGTATGCATAGCCCACTAGATAAAACAATAAATTAGGAAAAAAAATATTTTCTTGGTGACACATCGTTATATTTAGAATATCATATGGAGTCAAAAAAAGGAAAAATATACCAGGTGTCCCATTTAAAAATCGAAAGTTTATGTCACTTCCGGTTAAACCGGTTCCTTAATGTTGAGTCACCTGTGAAAAAATGCAGTTTTATGTCATATACAAATCCACCAAATTTTATTCCATTATCCTGAAAAACAAAAAAGTTAGAGGGGCGAACCTTCCGTGGACACCCGGTATATATCCCTCTCCACACTCTCCTCCTTTCCGCCTTCATCCCATAAATTATTTTCCCCATATAAGGAATTTTTTTTCTCGACCCATTCTAACTGTGGGAATGAGATGTTTGAAAAAAATATTGTAGCGGGCTTGTAGTTTCAAAATAACTTTTGAACACATAAATATACCATTTTGGTTTTTTGGCATTTGTTGTAGGTATAACATAAAGTCCACCATCTTAGGAACAACACATTATTAGGTATGTCATTGTTCTTTCACTATCAAGGGCGGATCCAGAAATTAATTCTGGGGGGGTCAAACAGCGCCGAAGGCAGGCGAAAAATTTTTGGGTGCCACGCCCTTTTTTGAATCATGGTGCTTGGTTTTCAAGTGGGAAAAATAAAAAATACAAAACAAAATTACAAAAACAACCCGGTTCATTTAGGAGGGGGTTAATTTTTGTGATTTTACCTTCCAGTTCTAAGTAAAAATTTCATAAAATTTTAATTTGTTGTTCAAAAAAATTATTATTGACCAAATTTGTTAAAATTTGGACGTATATATAAAAAAAATGTTCGGGCTTTTCGTCTACCCACACTGACAAGGGTGCCCCGAAAAGTTTTTGCTTGCTAAGGGGGGGGGGGGCAATTGCCCCCCCCCCCCTGTATCCGCGCCTGGCTCCAATCCAATCCAAACGATAACGGCAACAGCGAGCGGTTTCAAGACGAACAGGTGGATATTACTAATTTGATTGGTTAACACTTCGCGCGCTCCACACTAGTTTTTCGTATGTTGAAATGTAAAATGCCCAGGGTGGGGTGATGACCCCCATGACCCCCCCCTGGAACCGCCCTTGTTTACTATACAATTCTCCCAAAATTACAGCAATGAAATAAATTGTTATTTTTGTAATATGTCAGATATTACGTAAATAATGTGCAGACGAGTGATTTTATTTAAACGTTAGTTAATAAAATATTAAACTAAAAACGAGGCGAAATTGGTTATAGGCTGGCAATAGATTGAATGACGTCGACAGTTCCACCTTAAAGCTTATAATAAAGCAAGGTGAGGTAGGATTTTTCAAACACCTTAAGGTGGAATTCTCAACGTCATTCATTCTATTGCCAACCTATTTCGCATTGTTCTTTTTTTAGTTTATTTATTAACATTTAAATAAAATCAATATCGTCTACACCTTATTTAGGTAATATATCTGACTAGTTGCAAAAATATCAATAATTTCATTGAGAATTTTATAGTAAAAGACCAATGAACGCATAATTTTCGCTATACAATTATTACCCTAAAATAATTTAAGAAATTAGGGGTTTATTTAAATTTTGTGTAGATCACGGAGGGTATAAATGATATAGCTGCTGTGGACTTTGCTGAAGAAGCAGTTTTAAATTTTAAGGATCATCAATTTAAACAAAATCGGGGACATTTCACTTTTACAAAATGAAAACGACCGCTTCTATAGGTATAGGCCTGACGAATTTCACGAAAAATGGGGTTATTTTTAGTTTTTCATCTCTCAAACAACGGTTTACGTTTTTAAATGTCCCGCCTTTTGAAATTCTACAATACAAGTGCCCGCTTAATAGGTGGATTTGTCCTTTTTTACAATAAAACGACTATATTTAATCGTACCATTTTCTGTGAAAAATAAGACAAAAATATTAAAAATAACAATTTATTATCTATGATCCAAGAACAACGGTTACTGTCTATATGTTAACTGTACAAAACAAAATATTAAGAAAAAACTGCTACAATAATTTTTTATACTACCTACGTGGTTAGGCTTCTCGAAAAAAACTCACTCCGGTATAACTGGAAGTGATTCAAACGCGACAATATCATACTTTCAAAATTCGTCTAAGTAGCAAATTTTGAACAATATAACTTCACTTGTTTCCGACATCTTCCAATAGGCCACTCAACGTGAATCACCCTGTATAGTGATACGTAAAATCATAAACGCTTAACATTCGGTATTCCGGAAAACCTAACCAATTAAGGGTATTCTTACTTTTTTTTTAATAATGAAAAGGACTGCTATTAATTTTTTGAAAATTCTCGATGAAGAGTGCGTAGTTTAAATTATTTATTCAACATATTTTTATTCTTTGGAAATCATACCCTTAGGATTAACACACCCCTAGACCTAGATATACACATCAGAATGGGGGCCAACTGCAGCGCCTCTAGGATGAAAACAAATGGGGAATGGAAACAACACCCCCGAGAAAACAAGGGTACACAAGAGCCACGAACCTAATTAACGACAATATTTTGGAGATGCAAACCGATCGCGTGAAAGCGATCTATAACTTTACAAAGCCGTTTAAAAGACCTATCCTTAAACTATGTAGCAGATTTTCCGATTATTCTTTCGTTTTTAAAATTACTATAATTTGCGTTAGTATAAATAGGTCACCTTTAAAAATTATTTTCTCCAAAAGAAAGGCCTAAGTTAAAAATCGATTACAAGACAGACATCAATTGAACCTTTAGCTGTCCTGTAATACCAAATTTTGTTTAATTAAATTTGACTGGTGATACTTGCCGAACACCTGCAACTATTTTTGAAATATTTATCTTAACTATCGTTAATAGTATAGAAGTAAAATGAATAAAAAATTACTTTGTTATTTCAAATTAAACAAATATATGTTGAAATAAATTCGATAAGTTTAGAGGGTTTTGAGTAAATGCGAGCAAAAGCGATGATACCCTCTTAAGACCAGCTGCAACTTTATAATATGGACAAAGGGAACACCTCCGTCATTAGACAAAGGCCTAGGTTGGTACACTGATGGATCAGTATTCCCCCTGGGAGACTACGCCACAGTATGCCAAGCAGAAGTTCATACAATATAACCATGCGTACAGAAGAATCTTCAAAGGGGCTGCCACGACCAAAAGATACACATTCTGTCAGACAACCAAGCTGCCCTTAAGGCTCTGAACTTCAACAGATTTACATGAAAATTTACGTTACGTTAGTTACGTACCGCAACGACCAGAGCTATATCTTTATATAGCTATTCAACGTGGTGACAACCTCCCGCACGACAACGAAGCTATTGGACATAATCGAAGGAACAAATCTTTTTCAAGAAGACTGGGGGCAAAAGGCTGCAGGGCAAGAAGCTTGAGCCACACACCAGACCGACTAACCAACCACCATTGCTAGTTCGATGCACTGATGGATCCAAAACGGCCAGTGGAGTAGGTGCGGGTATATTTGGGGAAATACCCAGAATGGACATCAGTATCCCCCCTGGGAAACTATGCCACAGTATACCAAGCAGGAGTTCATACAATATAACCATGCGTACAGAAGAATCTTCAAAGGGGCTACCACGACCAAAAGATGCACATCCTGCCAGACAACCAAGTTGCCCTTAAGGCTCTGAACTCCAACCGACTTACATGAAAATTTACGTTACGTTAGTTACGTACCGCAACGACCCGAGCTATATCCTTAGCTATTCAACGTGGTGACAACCTCCCGCACAAAACGAAGCTATTGGACCTAATAGAAGGAACAAATCTTTTTCAACAAGACTGGGACGCATCATAATGCAAAAGGCCGCAGGGCAAGAAGCTTGAGCCACACACCAGACCGACTAACCAACCACCATTGCTATTTTGATGCCCTGATGGATCAAAAACGGCCAACGAAGTAGGTGCGGGTATATTTGGGGAAATAGCCAGAATGGACATTAGTATCCCTGGGAAACTATGCCACAGTATACCAAGCAGAAGTTTATACAATATAACCATGCGTACAGAAGAATCTTCAAAGGGGCTACCACGACCAAAAGATACACATCCTGCCAGACAACCAAGCTGCCCTTAAGGCTCTGAACTCCAACCGACTTACATAAAAATTTACGTTACGTACCGCAACGACCCGGGCTATATCCTTTATATAGCTATTCAAAGGGGTGACAACCTCTCGCACAAAACGAAGCTATTGGACCTAATAGAAGGAACAAATCTTTTTCAACAAGACTGGGACGCACCATAATGCAAAAGGCTGCAGGGCAAGAAGCTTGAGCCACACACCAGACCGACTAACCAACCACCGTTGCTAGTTTGATGCCCTGGATGCCCTGATGGACATCAGTATCTCTGGGAAACTATGCCACAGTATACCAAGCAGAAGTTCATACAATATAACCATGAGTACAGAAGAATCTTCAAAGGGGCCACCACGACCAAAAGATACACATCCTGCCAGACAACCAAGCTGCCCTTAAGGCTCTGAACTCCAACAGATTTACGTGAAAATTTACGTTACGTTAGTTACGTACCGCAACGACCTGAGCTATATAGCTATTCAAAGGGGTGACAACCTCCCGCACGACAACGCAGCTATTGGACCTAATAGAAGGAACAAATATTTTTCAACAAGACTGGGACGCACCATAACGCAAAAGGCTGCAGGGCAAGAAGCTTGAGCCACAGACCAGTCCACCTTTAACCGATTAACCAACCACCATTGCTTATTAAAAATCTTTCAAATTTATACCTATTTTTAAAAGTAAGAAAACCCTTAAAACGAATAACGATATTTTTTCATATAATCATTCCTATGAGTGTAGCAATTTTTACTAAAAATATTAGTTTCTATTTTTCGCATTGGTTTAAGTTAAAAAAAAACATTATAAAAATTGACAATATTTTAAGACTAAAACCATTTAAAAAATGGTCAAAATAGAAAAAGCATAAAATTTACAAAACAATAATTCAAACGATTAAAGCAGAAAATATACAACGTAAAAGAGTGCGCCGGATTATTTGCTATTATTACATTTCCATTTTTAGGAGAAAAATATCAACGCATAAATCGTTCCACGTTCAAGAGTTGGGATTTTTTTTTAATTTTGACTGGTCCTTGCATTAAGCTTAAGTTAACCTCATAATAACCTCAAAGAGTTTTGTTATTATTATGTCATCTAAGAGCAACCACTAATGACGCGTTCGCCATTTCGGTTTTTAATCAATTTCATCAATCAATTTCGTTAGTTCTTCGTTTTATCCAAAAATCGGCCAAACGCTTATCTTTGGAGTACAATTTTCTACAGTTTTACGTTAAACAAGGTTGGATTTAGAAATTAATAAAAGCAGGGACATAGGACCAAAGTTCGTTATTACTTTATCAATTAAAAATTATCATTCCATTATTTTGTTATATAATTCCATTGTCCGATCAGTGCTGGAGTATGCGAGTGTTGTGTGGAACCCCCACTATGATAAATATGTACAACGTATAGAATCTGTGCAAAGAAGACTTACCAATAATTTAAACTATCGTTTTCATAGGTACCAGCACCACAGAACTTACGAGTGTAACCTCGCCTATTATAAGATTGATAGTCTTGCGCTAAGAAGGAGGTTTTTTGATATATTATTTGTTTATAAAGTTTACAACAGTCACATTGATTCCCGGTATTGTCTGGAATATATTTCTTTAAATTGTAATCCTTACGTAATAAGATCTCGCAATCTTTTGCAGGCACCACAGTGTACAACAAACTATTTTCTCTATTCGCCATTGGTCAGATGCATAAACTCCCTTAACGCCGCCCGCGGTTAATATAAATTCTAATATTGATATTTTTACCGACTCAATCTACAACTTCAAGAGTAAAATACGTAAAGTATTGACTTCATAAAAATGTATTTTCTTTAATTTCTATTATTAATGATTGTTATAAAATATGTAAAATGTTTAATGTAATGATTTTCATATAACATATTTATATCTTGTGTTTACTTTACGAGAAATACATTTATATTTCTAATATGTAATCTGCCCTATAATTGGATGCTCAGAGCATCTGTTTGGGCTTAGCTGTATAAATAAATAAATTACATTTTTTTAAATTGTTACGGGTATTTGGCCGCTTTTTGGAAAAAACAAAAATTAACGAAATACAAATAGCTCTTTTAATACGTAAAAAGTATGAACTATATTTAGGAGTAACGCCAGAACGTGAAAAAGCTCTTAAAAGGAAAAAGGAGCCAAGTTCAAGACAGTTTATGAGCAAACACTACAGACATTCGACATTTCGTTACTTCATTTTATCCAAAAAATCGGCCAAATGCCAATCTTTGCAGCACAACTATCTACAGTTTTATGTTAAAAAAAGGTTAAATTTATAAATTAATAAACATGCAGACAATGAAATGTGGGTAAATTTGAAAAAAAATCGTTTTTTGGTTTTAATTTATCAATTAATTTTTTTTACATTAAACTGTAGGTAATTGTATTCCAGAGATGGGTATTTGGCCGATTTTTGATTAAAACAATAAAAAAAAACGAAATATTGATAGGAGGAAAGGAAATTAAATGGCGAATGCATCACTAGTCAATGCTCTAAGGGTGTTCTATGACTCAGGTACAGGCCCTTAAGGCATAAA
Organism: Polydrusus pterygomalis; assembly: GCA_963969555.1. Classification (NCBI taxonomy): domain Eukaryota; kingdom Metazoa; phylum Arthropoda; class Insecta; order Coleoptera; family Curculionidae; genus Polydrusus; species Polydrusus pterygomalis. The sequence goes on along the minus strand of OZ018381.1, from coordinate 38,890,130 downwards.
AATATTTTTTTAAATTATTTTTTTGCACTAGGGGATAAATTCTACAAATAGTAGTAGCTTACATGTGTAAGTGTATACAGTGTCACCAGTAAAGTCCGCATCATATGGGATTTTTTCTTCATTAATAGCTTTATTCAAAATTGGACTTTGGCATCAAGTTCTGCTTTGATCGAGATGAAAATTAAGCAAAAAAAAATAGTAGTCACGTGATTCGCATTGTCTGTCTGTTTTTAAATGCAGTTTCTAGCCCACATGCAAAATTTCAGCTGCATAAGATAATTTTGATTTTTTACCCATATTTTGTAAATTGCACCACTTTTGCAAAATAAGACTCAACGCAACCTACATAAAACGTATTAGTTTTGACAATGCTTTATTTCAGATACATTTTCTTTAAAGTAGCGCCATATTAAATGTGTATTTTTCTACAAAATCAAAATTGGGCTATTAAAATTTGGTCGCATGTGATGCAAAGTTTATTTGTTTTTGACCCTGTATAAGGTAACTTCATAAAATAAGTATTTTTGAAAACGTAGTTTGTGTCTGAAAGTAATACACCTTAATATTAAGACAAAAAAGAACACAGTGTCTTCAATAAAGTGTTTTTTAAGTAGAAAATAAATTTTAGTTTAATATACAAAGAAAACACTATATTGTGTTAAATTCCACTATATTCAAAAAACAAACAAAAACATTTGTCGACTCGACATGTTTCGCTACACTGTAGCTTTATCAAGAGTGAATAATCAAACTCACCCCTATTAAATTTGTTTTGAATTGTTGGAAAACCCAATCTAAGGTATATATACTTACACCTAAGTTTGATTATTCACTCTTGATAAAACTACAGTGTAGCGAAACATGTCGAGTCGACAAATGTTTTTGTTTGTTTTTTGAATATAGTGGAATTTAACACAATATAGTGTTTTCTTTGTATATTAAAATGGAGTTCCACCAAGTAAAGGCAGAATCAATTCAATTTTAGTTTAACAACGTAAAGTTTATCTATTTTTAACGATTTAATTTAAAACCCCTATATTAAAATTTATTATTAAGCTATGTCATAATAACGTTAACGTGTATTACTTTCAGATACAAACTACGTTTTCAAAAATACTTATTTTATGAAGTTACCTTATACAGGGTCAAAAACAAATAAACTTTACATCACATGCGACCAAATTTTAAGAGCCCAATTTTGATTTTGTAGAAAAACACACATTTAATATGGCGCTACTTTAAAGAAAATGTATCTGAAATAAAGCATTGTCAAAACTGAGAAGTTTTATGTAGGTTGCGTTAAGTCTTATTTTGCAAAAGTGGTGCAATTTACAAAATATGGGTAAAAAATCAAAATTATCTTATGCAGTTAAAATTTTGTATGTGGCCTAGAAACTGTATTTAAAAAAACTTTTTCTAATAACTTTTTTTGATTTTTTCAGAAAGAACCCCACTTTTTAATTATTTTTAGATAATGCGAATCACGTGACTACTATTTTTTTGCTTAATTTTCATCTCGATCGAAGTAGAACTTGATGCCAAAGTCAAATTTCGAATAAAGCTATTAATAAAAGAAAATCCCATATGATGCGGACTTTACTGGTCAGTAGTCACACTATATAATCTAGTTTAACCAATGCTAATATACAAATTTCCAAGTGCTAGGACCATGGGTTTAGGAAGCTCATTGCCATAAAACTGAGTTCTTTTACGCTGGCAGAAACATAGAACGTTGATTTAGAAAAAATTGTTATAGAAGCGTTTTTTAAAAAAATTATGAATTAAATTTTTTTCAACTTAAAACTGTAGGTACCCAAACACGGGTTTTTGAACGTTTTTTGGAGAACACGAAAATTGCTTTGAAAACAGCGTGCTTCTGATTATATTCAGTTTAGCTTGGAAATATATAGAGTGTTATTTGCTCTTAAAATGATTGTTTTTGTTACTCTACCAAATTGTCTCTTTCATCTGACGCAAAAAAAAACGCTTTTACATCAATTTCCTCTATATCGGACAGGCATCCCGCCAGCTAATTTACGTAATTAGATAATAATAATAATATATACAGTATAATTCGTTATAATTATAAAAGTCCTTCAAATTTTTTCAGTTACTTCACAATTAAAATTAGTTACATCATCTTACCTTATGTCGAACTTCATAACTTCAATATTACACTTTCCGAATCTAAGATGCTATATTAGAGAGGTAAAAGTAAAAAAAATAATGTAAAGAAATACTGGTCTAAAAACTTAATAACTTGTCAACGCACAACAGATAGGGGTAACCAAGCACGTAGATAGCTTCTCTTCTTGGGAGGGGTACTTCCACACAATGGCGTATCTAGGATTTTATCGCTGGAGAGAGGGGTGAGACAAGTACCACATAACATAAAGCCCGCAAAAAAATGTTGCTGTTATTTTTTATAAAGAATTTAAAAAGCTATAGCATTGAGGTAATGGGGTTAATTTAAGCTTTAATTAATGATACAAACGGGCTCTGGAGGGGACTTTCTCTCCAGCCCCCGCCCCATATTTACGTGCCTGGTGGTAACACATACACAAAAAAATGTATTTCGAATAATTATATGGGGTCCTTAAGGTTGAATTCTCAACGTCATTCAATCTATTGCCAACCTATAACCTATTTCGCGTTGATTTTTTGAGTTTATTATTTTAATAACTAACATTTAAAGAAAATCAATATCGTCGGTACATTATTTAGTTAGTATCTGATATATTACAAAAATATCAATTTATTTCTTTGCTAATTTTGGGAGAATTGTATAGTGAAAGAACAATGAGTGACAATGACATAATAATGTTAAAAAAAAATCTTACCCGATATTTTTCGCTATACAATTCTCCTAAAATAAGTTATGAAATTCCTTGATATTTATTAAATATGTCAATTATTACCTATAGAATATCAAGTCGATACTGATTTTCTTTAAATTTTGTATAAAAGCTAGAAAACATAAATAAATCTACGCGAAGTAGGTTATAGGTTGGCAAGCATGTTGATACTCCCACCTTAATCCAGATTATCCTTTAATCACACTGTAAATAATTTTTTGGTATGTTTTTCTACCACGTAAAAATGTATCTCAACTAAAGTCAATTTATTTCACATATAGACTAAACGTAAATACATTCACGCATTATGCACGTGATTGTCGAAATTTGAAACAGTGAACAGGGCCGTATTTAAAGGTACAGTACCTAATTGACAAATAATTTAGGTATCACAAGATATTTAAAATAATTAGTTGTTAAATTGACTTCATAATACAGATGTAATAAAATCCAAATATACAGGGTATCTATAAAGTTTATAGATGTTTGTTATGATGTTATGTTTATAGTTAGGTTTGATTATTGTTGACATTTCTGTTCTCTATATAAAAATTCGAACAAAAAAATATAACAAAGGAAGCGACTATACCACTGGTCGAATCAAAATGTAAACGATAATCTTATACTTGTAGCCCTTACTTTACTAGTCCTATATTACGTGCCGCGTAATTAATTAAATTATTGGTTGTTTAATGTTTTACCGCCTTATTTACTAAAGAGGTTTAAATTTAGGCCATCAAAATATTTAGATCTTCTAGTCGACCAATTATGTTCTTATAATTGTCATTTTGTTTATGCTGTATAACGTTTTCAGTTTTATTTCATATTTTTGGTCTTAATTCATTTAACATATCAATATTTTCACCGGGATCTAATTACAAAAACATGTTTGGTTCTATTAAAGACAACAGCGCGTAGGTACGTAAACGCCCTTTTCTTTACAAATTAAAAGAAAACCCAAAAAATGTTGTTACAGTACAAAAATTAGTTGACTTAATCATACATTGTCAAATTAAGACGATTTTAGCCTTAAATCTTTTTAGTAAATAAGATAACATAAATAATAACAACTGATAAAAGCGTCAAAATCATATAAATAAACCTCCGAAATGCAACAATCTAACAATTCGTATGTTACAACTAAATGCAACCCTGTCAAATTTCGGTAGCGCCGAGCTCGAGCCGTCTCCACCGCGTTAACCAATAAGGACTGTGCTATCCACCTGCACATCGGTGATCAGGCGTCTAGCATTGTTTTTTTATTATTTTGATTTAGTCTATATGTGAGATAAATACACTTTAGATTAAAGTTAATCTTACAACCTTGCATTTAAAAAAGTATTGTTGACAGGATAAAATTGAGAGCCGCAACAAAGTTGTAGATATTTCTCCAAACTAAATGTATTTTATCGCATTTTTCAATTCTGGGAACAAAGTCAAGTTACGGGTAAATGGTAAGGTTTGTATTACTTTTTATAATAAAATGAATGATCTCAAATTGAGTTTTTTAACTAGAAAACTTTAGTTGTTAACACCTTTTGTCTCAAGTGGTTTGGTAGTCAACAGGTGTTCCTGGTACCGGCCGGTAACCGGTTTGTTGAAACTACAAACCACAAAAATTTAGAATGTTAAAATGTCAATTTCGCAAAAAATCAGGTCTTAGATAAAAGAAACGCTTCGCCAACATGGCTTATTGGTTTTTCCTACAATTCAAAATGCCATAAAATAATACATACACATGGGAAATACAATTCTTTTATATACCTTTCCATTGTAGCTTTAACCACGGAGATGTTTAAATTTGATGCACTATACAGGGTGTTTGTATATCATATTGATCTTAAGAGCAAACACCAGAGGCGCATGCGCCATTTCATTTGCTTATCAATATTTCGTTTATTTTTTCAAAAAAGCGGCCAAATACCCGTGTTTGGGTAACAACTATAGTCGGATCTGGTCTTATCGTGCGGGTCATACGATTCAAGAAAGACATACTCTCAGTTTTTGTTTTCTTTACTTGCGTTTAATTTTACCCTCTAAATAAAATACGTAAGATAAATGAGACAGACTTATTCCATTTTGACATGAAAAAAAAATGATAGGTATTTACTTTCCAGCGATTCTAAAAAAGCTTATAATAGCACCAGCTACGTTTTATTTTAAATATGCCAGTTTTGTGACAAAATGAAACAATTTTCTGGGTTTTTGCATCCCCAATCAAAAAAAAATGGTACTTAATCTGATAAACTATTTCGAAAATGAAAGAAAAAGTGGAAATTCGCCAACCAATATTCAGGAAACAGTAGCCAAAGCACTGGGAATTAGTTTAAGGACTGTCCATGAAACAAAACATAACATAATACCCAAGAATACTAAAAAGTGTAAACGAAGAAAGCCAAAGACTGAGGATTTAGGCGAAAATATTAAAATGGGAGTTCGAAATGTGATTTACGATTTATACAAATCAAAAACCAATGTAACTCTTCCAGTTTTACAAAAAACATTAAAATTTCGGGGTGTTTTGGAAATTGGACTTGAAGCGTTATTAAAATTAATAAAAAATTTAGGTTTTCGCTATAAAAAAGACTGTAACCGAAGATTTTCATGTGAGCAGCCACAGATAGTGAGTCAGCGTGTTCAGTTTTTAAAAAAATATACGGACAATTACAAATCGAAATTTAGAAAAGTAGTATTTTTAGACGAAACGTGGATATTTTCGAATGGAAGTGGTTCAAAATCTTGGCAAGATGAGTCTGTAAAAAGTGTTAAAAGGAAAAAGGGGTGCGGTACGAGAAAGCGTTTTATTATTTTGCATGCCGGTTCTGCAACAGGATATGTTGCAGGTGCGAGTTTAATTTTTTCTTCAACATCAAAAAGTGCTGACTATCATGATAATATGAATTGCGAAACGTTTGAAAAATGGTTAAAAGTTCAATTGATACCAAATTTGGAGGCTCTTTCTTTAATTGTATTAGATAATGCATCATATTATCATTCAAGAATTTTAAATAAACAGCCTACTTCATCTTGGAGGAAAAGTGATATTTATGAGTGGCTGGAAAAACACAACCAAAATCCTTTACCAAATATGCTTAAATCGGAACTCCTATCAATAGCAGTCTCTTAAAACACCCAAAATATACGCGGTAGATGAAATACTGCGTGAATATGGTCATGAGGTTCTACGACTGCCGCCATATCATTGCCAGTTTAACGCAATAGAATTAATATGGGCTGGTGCAAAGTCTTATTATGAAAAACATGTAGGTGATGGTCTTAAATCCGACCAAGTACAAATAGTTTGGCAAGATTCGTTAGATCATATTACACAAGAGTACTGGAAGAAATCGGTGGAACATACAGAAATATTAATAAGGGATTGGTGGGATCGAGAACAAGTAATAGATGTCGAAGTAGCGCCAATGATAATTGCTCCATTCGAAGACGACTCAAACGACGAGGACTTTCCAGATTTTATAAGTGACGATGAGAGTTTTTAGGCTATAATTATAAACGGTGTTTTTCGTTTACATTTTTTAGTATTCTTGGGTATTATATTATGCTTTTTTTTCATGCACATTATTCTGCATAGTCATTAAACTCAGTGTTCCCAGTGTTTTCATTACGGTTTCCTGCATATTGGTTTGCGAATTTCCACTTTTTCTTTCATTATCGAAATAGTTTATCAGACTAAATGCCATTGTATTTTTAGGTTTTAGTAGTAAAATTGTTAAAATAAATTGCACTGTTTATTATTGTCGTTTTTAATTAAAGGGTACAGTAGGTATATAATTAACGAATACATAATTTTTTTGTAACTTCTTCAACTCCCCTGTACATAATTTTTACAAAACTAATAATATTAGATATATGTGGCTATCTTCGCGATAGCTAAAATAATGAAACTATTTTTCCCTCCTTCGGTATATTTGTAAATATTCTCACAACATTTTGATAGCCTCTGTGTTGTCTGATTTGACGCATATGATCAGTGACCTTTGGACCCGCACGTTAAGACCAGATCTGACTATACCTAGTTTTATGTAAAATTTGCGCATGTTTCTTTTATTGCTCTTATTAATCTATAAATCCAACCTTTTTATACTTAAAACTGTAGGTAATTGTAATCTAAAGATGGACATTTGGACGATATAACGAAGTAGCGAAATATCGATCCAAACACGAAATGGCGAATGCGCTTCTAGTGTGTTCTCTTAATTAATTTTAATACTCAACATTGGAATTCTAAAATGCCTATAATTCCAGAACGATTTAATATAGGGATAGTGACATTACAAACTTTGAGAAAGGATTTTCTTTTTTTACACGTGAAATGAAATAAAACACAGGATGTTCCATTTCAAATATTAAAATACCATAGTGGACTACAGGGTCCTGCATAACAGGAAATGGCAGAAACGTCAAAATATATTTCTTAAAATTTTTTATCCTGCTCGTTAATTTTTAATTTACTCGTTTCGAAATCTGCTAATAAGCCACTGAACGCAAATCACCCTGTACAAGGTGCTTGATAAAAACAGGTGAGTTTGGCCAAGTTTTTATAGTACACATAATTTATAAAAAAAAATAAGTCAATTATTTACCGAAAATTCTATAGGTTCCATAATTTAAGATTTGACCTACCGGGTAATTCCCATAGACCTTTACCTTTAGTACCGTATAGATTATCCCGTGCGCCAGTTGGGTCACATCCCTTGCCGCCCTACAGGTAAGGGCATGCGCACAACCTCTTGTTATTCGGTTTTCCTTGTTTAGCGACATCCTCAAAATACACTCCAGAACCGGTTCGGCGCCATTTTTGTGTTTTACGTTTTCTCAAAATGTGTAAAGTTAGTAATGTTTACGCAGCAACAAAATTTTTTCGTTTGTAAGCGAATTTTAATTTGTTTAGTGGCGAAGATTGAAATGCAACCATTTGGATTTATCGTCTTTATTCTTCGCCACTAAAAAAAATTAAAACTTCTTAACTAACGCTACCTACTTTTCGAAATTTTTATCCTAAAACTTTTTCTTCGGGTTTTGGGAAAATCGTATATAGCAGGTAATTTAACCTCTACGACTTCATTTTATTTATCATCAGTTTATTTATTTTTTCTACTACTGTATAGATAAGTTAACTTTCGGGCCCTAGCAACACGACAGATAACGAAAGTAAACATTCGAGTTACCTGAATATTATACGTTGCTAGCTATGTAAAGTACCGTTGCTACATAGCCGACTCTAACTTGTTCGGGTTCAAGGGGGCTGTGGTTGCTATCTATGTTAAGTATTACTTTCGGTGCCAGGACCAAAAAATCGAACTGACAGTACTCAAATAACTAGTTGTCAACAATACTCAAATAAATAGTTGTCATGGATTATTTTACACGTGGAAAAAAAACTTATTTTATCATTTTAATTTGAATAAAATCAAAGTTTATTACTTAATAATATATTGATCAGAGAACAGTAGTAGAAAAAATTTAATACATTACACGATGCGAAAGCCTTTTTTCTATTTGACGTTCATAATAAGTTCATTATGAACTTGAAATGAAGTTCATAATGAAGCTATTTCGATACGCGTTTTTTCTTTATTTGATGTTGGTAACATTGAAATTGAAAAATTGACGTAAAATCACGTCTTTTGAAATTCAAAAAAAAATAGCAAAATCGCCCGAATTTCCGAACGCTCTGTATATGTACCGAATGTACAAGGATCACACAACGTATTCCGTCCAATTTCAAATCTCATATCGCTAAAATAACTTTAGAATCTCGTGGTGAAAATGGGTCAATAAATCAAAAAATGACAGTTCGCAAAATTATTTTTGTTGTCCAGAGGTTACTATGATAAAAAATAGTATTACCAACATAAAATTTAGACATAAAAATTTAAAGGATTTATTTTCTTTTTAAATAATATGTATTTTTTATTGAAAAAACTACAAATAGAAAAAATAGTATAAAGCACGTGGTTCATAAGGCGTTTTAGCGCACGTGTCAATTAAAAAACTCGCCACTTCGTGGCTCGTTTTTTAAAATAGACGCGTGCGCTAAAACCGCTTCTTATGAAACGTGTACTTTAATATACTACTTTGGTGGTCGGAGGTATTAAATCACCTCGGCTTTGCCTCGGCAATTCAAAAACCTCCTCAAACCAAAAAATTAACTTTCGCAGCTAATTTTGATGCCAACGAATAAAGCATTATTTTTTAAAGGTGTTAAATTAAAATTATCACAACATAAACATAGATTTGTTTTTTGTCTTGTTTGGTATATATGAGTGCCTTAATGTTATGTAATAAATTTTTATTTTTATATAATATAATATATATAATGGAAGTTTTGTTATAAATTTGTTTTAAACTGAGAATAAATTATTATTTTTAAAACATATTTTTGTATTGTTATAAGCGGTTTCAAATTCGAGTCGTATGCACTTCCCCAACCAATTATACCATATGAAAGAATTGATTGAAAAAATGCATAATAAAACATTAAACAAAGTTTTTGATAGACAATATTTTTTAAAAGTCTAAATTTACATAAAGTGTTTTTTAATTGTTTTGTAAGAGTGTTAATTTGATGATCCCATTTAAAATTTTGGTCAATCAATATTCCTAAATATTTTATAAATTTAACTTTTTTAATTATATTTTGGCAAGAACAGTTAGGATAATTAATTAATTTACAAATGATATGGTAGAATTTTAATCTTCGCCATTAAAAAAATTCAAATTCGTTTACAAATACGCTACAGGCGGAATTGACACATACATAGAGGTACCTACCCTAAAAAAATTTTTGTTGCTGCTTAAACATTGCTAACTTACATATCATTTCTTGTTTTTCGCCACTGTGGATTGTGGGTGTTTAATATTTATGGATTTCTAGTTTTTGTGTAGTTTAGTGAATTGTGTTTGACTTTTGCGACTCTGATACAATGACTAGTCAAGAACATTGTACGATTTTATTATGCCTAAATAGGGGGAAAATACAGGGTATTTCGTATTTTCAGTAAGTATGAAGTAGTGACAGTCGTGGATATGTAATTTTATTTTATTATGATCAATTTAAGCACATCTAACTAGTCCTAGGCCACACAAACAAGATGTTTAAGCCCGTACCACAATCGTTAAATGATAATGTTGCAGTGCGCATGCCTATTCCTGTATGGTTTTGTTTACATGCGCAAGGTCATAAATTTGCCACTTTCGTGATTATTGTTTGCTTATCTGAAGGTAAAGGTCTATGGTAATTCCATGATAACGTCGCCGTCGCGGCGTCGGTGGCCCGGCACTTCAAAACCAGAAATACATCGTCCGCCAACTGTGTCAGATATTACACAATGGGCTGTTTTACTATAATCGAATTTAACATATTATTATTCAGCATTATAAGAACCTATTGCAATATAGATGCCGGCGGGTCGACCTTCAGTCCAAGTCCCTGCGACTGGTCGCCTGTTTTGGGAGTTTTTATTAAAGAGCGCCTTTTCTTTAATTATTTTCTTAGCAAATAATTCAAAACGTAAAAAAATTAAACCATAGAAAATGTAATTTTTTTACCTTTTATGCGATAGAGTTAAATTTAAAATTTAGTGAATAAGCTCATTGTCGTCTGTGTCTGAAACAGCTGGTTTTGAAGGCCTGGTTCCCCCACATTACCCTGCAGTTCAATCAAAAAATGCTGAACCAATATTGCAACCAAACTATAACAAAAACAATTTAAATAAAAATCTAATATAATTTACCTAGTTTTTACCTAAATCATCTTCGTTACAAAAAGTTCATGTCAAATAATTACAATTATTGCAACTTACAAAGATAAAAATAAATACAAGACACAATTCAATTACAAAAAGAAAGAAAAAATACAATAATTTGCTTAAAAAATATGTACCTATTGCTAAGGATAAAAAATTACCTTATGATGGTAGGACAAACTTGTTGGCAGTTTTTCAAAAAATGTTCGTTCATGTTGAGCTGAACTTCTTTAAATTTATTAATATTAGTTTACTAGCACTATTCTTTCCTTATAAACGTTCTTCCACTAAAAGAAAACAAAATACAATCTTATATACATATAAAATGGTATTAGAAAACTTATTAATATAACCCACATTATTATTATGTGTTTCCATTGGAAAAAAATTAAGAGCGAACATAAATTCGTACACTCCACCCATACATAACTCATTACAATAAAATTGGGTAAAACGGGATTCTCACCTTTCTGCTAATACCTGAATATAGAACACCAGCTATATACATAGCTGTAAATTATTGTATGTACGATTTTTTACCATAAGCAATAATGGTTATTTCTAAATATTTTTGTGTTTAAATTACAACCGCGAAATAAGAAAATTATAAAATAATACCAGGAAAACTATAAAAGTATAAAGCCAAAAAGGGTAAATTTATTAACAAACAACAAACAAAATGTTAATATTAAATTTCACACTTCATATTGTTTACAAGACATGTTTTCAAGAAAATATTTTGGACAACTTCTTTTTAGAAGTAATTTTCTTAACCCATTTTCCTCTTTTTGGTCTTTCCAGACTCCTTTATAACTCTTTTCCACATACCCCGTATGTTTTTGACTTCCTTTATTTTAATATCTTCAAAAATGCAATTTTATCGTTACGACTTTTAATGCCATAAAAGCTCCATTAAGATTTGATGCCTATACCATTTATTGTTTTCTCTTTTGCTACAACCATCAGCAACATACTTTCTGTCTCCTGATGATGAACGTTTTTACGTTCGAAACATGTAGAGACCTTTTAGCTAAGAATTTTTATTCTATTAAATTTTGTGGAGGAAGACTTCGTGTTTTTCTTTCCTTTTCATACTTTCAACTCCACTTTGAGTATGGACTATTTCCTCAAATTAATATTTAATTGCTGCGCCATTGGATTCTAACACTAATCCTAATCTTCTTGGCATTGACTAAATAAATTGTACTTCTGGTGTAATCCGGAAATAGCCCTTTCCAAATTTCTTCTATTTTATCAAATAACTATATTTCATTCTGTGGGTTAAAATTTATTTTGTATATTTTTTTTACCATCAATCCCCAAACATTTTCAATTGGATTTAAATCAGGACTTCTTGAGCACCAAGGCAGACATGTTACGTTGTTTTGTCTAAACCAGTTTCCTATATTTCTTGCAGTATGCACAGGGCAGTTATCCTGCTGCAATATAGTCTTCAAAAACTATCGCGGCAGAAGGAAGAAAAACATTTTCCAAAATCTGAAGACATATATTACTGTTTGGTGTTCCACCAATATTCCAGCATACACCTGCACCGTAAACACTTCTCCATGCCCACACATTAACGGAGAAACGTCCACTCGTTTGCTTTTTTTTAGTATACTTCTCATCATATACTCGAATCCTTCCATTATAGGAAGACTGAAAAGTGTTCTCATCGGAAAAGATAACATTTTGCCAAAAAAAAATATTTTCTGGTAAATATTGCATAGCAAACCCAATTCTTTGTTCCTTATCACTATTTTTTAAAAACGGGTTGGATGCAGCTGCTCGATTTCTTCATTCGGAACAAGTCTTACTCGGCGTTGCGCAGTTCTAGATGAAGCAGGGAATCCTGTTATGTGCATAGCGGATACTGCAGTTTCAAATGAATATTGCCTTAAATACTCCACCAAATTTCGGTCTTCTTCATTTGATGATTTTGTATTATTTAAACCAGACCCAACAGACCTTTCAAGTGTTTCATGATAGCGCCATTTGTTTACGCAATTCCTTGAACAGTAGTAACAGTACTTCTAGGTACTCTAAAATGATCAGCGCTTTTCCATAAGACCACCCTATTTCTACTAAACATATTATTCTTGCTTTTTCAATAATACTTAAATGAGGCATTTTAAAATCAAATAAGATAATGACAATACTTTGACAGATATCATGATAACAATTAATACGTTATAAAGGTAAAAAAGTTGCATTTACAGTGTCACAGTTTAGAGTACGAAATTATCTGTATCGCAATATTAAATTAGTATAAAAAGTTAAAAATATGACACAAAAATCATGGACGAAATAGGTTTTATCATGCAATTTAGTAATTTAGCTTTATATTTATAACGGGCTCTCAATTTATTTGCATTTACAGAAAAAATGTTTTGCTAAAATATGAAATTTGAAAACATTTTCAAAATTTTACCTATTTTTATTTTAAATTGAATTGACTAACAAAAAGGAAAATGATGTGACAACTTTTCGGCTTTTTAAAAGATGCAGGAATTTAATTAAAACCAAATTTTTATAAGATATAGATAGGTTCATTTGTCAAAATGGCCTCTTGAACGCGAGGTCGAGCCACAATTTCTAGTTTCTATAATGTTTCGTATATCAAGTAGCTATAATTAATAGATAAATTATGGAAACAGAAACACTGTTTCGATGTTGTATCGAAAATAATGCGAAACAAACGCGGCTACAGTAAAATCGACTTGCATAACCTAAAACAAGATGAGCCCATAAACATATTTGATGTAAGTTACAACAAATAATGTGAATGGTTAAGAGAACACAGAGAAAGAAAGAGAAACAAAGAAAATTTAACATAAAAAAACAAACTGGAAACAAAGTGTAAATATAATTATTGAGGGCAGATATTAAATCCCATCTTCCTTTTTAAAAATGATAGGATATAATGTTTCGATGGAGGAGCAGGTATAGTAAATGCGAGTGTATGTTGCTGAAAGTTTCGAAAATTATTTTCTTCACACGTTTCGTAATAAATGTAATATTTCGAAGCAGAAAAAAACTAATTTGTTTCTATTCACTTAAGGTGGGAGTATCAACATGCTTGCCAACCTATAACCTATTTTACGCAGATTTTATTTATTTTTCTAGCTTTTACACAAAATTTAAATAAAATCAATATCGACTGCATATTCTATAGGTAATAATTAACATGTTAAATAAATATCAAGGAATTTTATAAATAATTTTAGAAGAATTGTGTAACGAAAAATATCGAGTAAGATTTTTTAAAATATTATTATGTCATTGTCATGTCATATTCTTTCACTATATAATTCTCCCAAAATTAGCAATGAAATAAATTGATACTTTTGTAATATATCAGATATTACCTAAATAATAGGCCGACGATATTGATTTTATTTAAAAGTTAGTAAATAAAATAATAAACTAAAAAAAAACAACGCGAAATAGGTTATAGGTTGGCAATAGATTGAATGACATTGAAAATTCCACCTTAAATCGAAAATGTGTCGCTACAATTTGGGAATGCATGTGTCAAACATACCTTCACTATTTTAATCCTAACACAGAATTCGAAAACGTGTCTAAAAAGTTTCGAGACACAATTTTGATATTTAAAAACGACCGAATATAAAAAAAAAATAATAAAATAGGATGCCACTTACGTAATAGTCTTTTTGTCGGTAGACTTATTTTCTGGCCTAGCCCTATTTAAGACTTTCAAAAACTCCGAAGTCTTGGCCCTCATTCTACTGTGAATGTACGCCTTCGAGCACTTGATATGATAGTGCAAATAATGTCTGAACATGTGAATCAAGTTGATCGTATTATCCCGCGTATTTCTTGCCGTGTGTCTTGGAAACAGTACAAACGTTACATAACCTAAAAGAACAAAACATGTGTTATAAAGGTTTTTTAAACAACAAACAGCACAAAGTCACCCTGAAAAAACGTTGGCACATCGCTTGAAAAAGCGGAGAAAAACAATCACTTACCAACATTATTATCAACTTTCGCATCAGTATCTTGAAGTTCCAGAGGGGGCTCTCTATGGCTAAACAGTACTGGGGGCGCCGTGTGCGACGCTCGTAGGCCTTCTTTCAGTTCTTGCATAAATACTTTACCTATAATGACATCGTCTTCGTCTCGAAACCTTGTTGAAAATACTACAGTAACTCTATCTGATTTTGCTTCTACGTATCTAAAAGTAAATTAGGAAGTAGAAGTAAGAAATTCAACGTTGTAAAATCCTGATGTAAATCAGCTAATATTAGCTTCGCATGCGCATGTGTATAAACGCATTCCCACACGATCAATTCCAAACCGCTGCCAGAAAATCCGGCGTTTGCAGAAGCCGAATTGTTGGTTGTGGATCTGTTGTAACTGTCAGAATAATTCACTGATTATAAAGCAATTTTTTAGGTGGCGACTTGCGCAGTTTGCATTTTTAAAACTGTCATGCCATGGCGTTTAGAAAAGAAAGACAAAATACTGTTGTAAAATCCTGATGTAAATCAGCTCATATGCAATCACGCATGCGCATGTGTTTAAACGCATTCCCACACGATCAATTCCAAACCGCTGCCAGAAAATCCGGCGTTTGCAGAAGCCGAATTGTTGGTTGTGGATCGGTTTCTAACTGTCAGAATAATTCACTGATTAGAAGCCATTTTTTAGGTGGAGACTTGCGAAGTTTGTATTTTTGAAACTGTCATATCATGGCGTTTAGAAAAGAAAGACAAAATACGGTTGGAAAGTAGGAGGATGTAACTCGAAAGAAGGAAATATAGTTGTTCCGGTTTAACTGGAAGTTGATTTTTTTGGGAAGATAATAAAAATTGAAGATAGGGACATGTAAGCCGTTTTGCTCTAAGACGTACTGTTAGAAAGTTATAAGCTGTCAAAGTTCAAAAATGTCACTTTTCGAGAGTCAATATCTCGGAAACTATGAAGTATAGACTAATAGTGCATTTAATAAAAAATAATTATAATTTTATGTGGAATTTAAAAATGTAAAAATATATAGGGTGTCTCATTTAAAATTCCAAAGTTGATGTCAGTAATCAATAGATCTGGCAACACTGCAACCGCGAAATTATTTTTAAAAGCTAGAGCGCAGTCTCCTATGGCCGTATTGAAAATTTCAAAATTATTTTTCTTTTCGTTCTCCAGATACTTCTAATGTACCATCGAGTAGGGAATACCCTGTATGTGTGTTTTTCTACAAAATCAAAATTGGGCTATTAAAATTTGGTCGCATGTGATGGAAAGTTTACTTGTTTTTGACCCTGTATAAGGTAACTTCATAAAATAAGTATTTTTGAAAACGAAGTTTGTGTCTGAAAGTAAAAAAATAAAAAATAAAATGAAGGAGTTTTAAATTAAATCATTGAAAATAGATAAACTTTAAGTTAAGTTAAACTAAAATTTATTTTTTACTTAATGAACACTTTACTGATGCCACTGTGTTCCTTTTTGTCTTATTATTAAGGTGTATTACTTTCAGACACAAACTACGTACTCAAAAATACTTATTTTATGAAGTTACCTTATACAGGGTAAAAAACAAGTAAACTTTGCATCACATGCGACCAAATTTTAATAGCCCAATTTTGATTTTGTAAAAAAACACACATTTAATATGGCGCTGCTTTAAAGAAAAGGTATCTGAAATAAAGCATTGTCAAAACTAAGAAGTTTTATGTAGGTTGCGTTGAGTCTTAATTTGCAAAAGTGGTGCAATTTACAAAATATGGGTAAAAAATCAAAATTATCTTATGCAGCTGAAATTTTGCATGTGGGCTAGACACTGCATTAAAAAAAACTTTTTCCAATAACTTGTTTCGATATTTTCAGAAATAACCCCACTTTTGGAAAAAATTAAAATTTGACAGATAATGCGAATCACGTGACTACTATTTTTTGAATTTTCATCTCGATTGAAGCAGAACTTGATGCCAAAGTCAAATTTTGAATAAAGCTATTAATAAAAAATAATCCCATATGATGCGGACTTTACTGGTCACACTGTATGTCTACGGCATAGACACTAAAAAAAGCCCCATAAGTACTTACAAAGTTTCATCATCCCTATAATGAATCACTGCCCTTTTCTGTCCCCCATCTCCAGCCTCTTGAAAATCGAAGTACTTTTCAAAAACCGAAGCGAAACAGTTCCTTTTCAGTAGCCCTATTTTCTTAACTACTGTCGGCCAATCCGATGGAATATCTTCTAAATTTAGTAACAGAGATACGTTATACCCATTTTCGGCCGGTATTAAGTATGATCCGTATTCTCGTTTAAGTAGTTCGTCAGCTCCATGTTCTTGAAGCTGTTTGTAAAACTTCAGGGATATACTGATCTAAAAACGATTAATAAATATAGTCTTTATTTCCAACAGGTTACACCCACTTAAAGGAAAATCTAGATAAAACATATGAAATACATAATAGAACAAAATAAAATAAAATAAAATGAAATTATATAATAGAGTTTAAGAGTGAGTACTTATTGTAGGGATATAAATTATGTTGTCAGCGACCCAGCCGGTAGTCGGTCAAAATGGGAAAAAATTGCAGTATTTTCCCTCTGATTTTTACAATACTATGATTTTGTGCAAATGCCCCACCTGGCCCCCCTCAAACGAGGCCCGTGAGGTAAAGAGAGTAAGAAAATTGACTTTTTAAAATACTTCTCCACTTTCATAATTTTTCATTTCATTGGGGTTTGGGGGGGGGGGGGGGGGGCAAGGCCCCCTTGGTCCCCCCCCTGGGTGCGCCACTGATACAGGTATGGGAATGCTTCGTGCGCCCATATCATAGTAATGAGACTTGTATGCAGATTATTTTCAGGAGGTATATGTTTTTAAGCAGCATGGTAATCAATTTTTTGACACTAGCGGTAATAGGTAATTAAGTATAGAGAAACAAATATGTGACACCATTGGTGCTCTGGATCATAAAAATATCCTGGTTCTCAGTATGTGGTATACCAGCTAAGGCAGGAAAGCATTCAAATAAATTTTTATGGTTCTTGTTCTTATCACATAGTTAATAGTAAATAATATAATCCCATTATGAAAAAACTTTTATGACATTTATGGGGTATGGTAATATCACTTAAACTGTAAATTCAATAAACTTTCTTTAATATAATAGGTTTACCTACCAATCTGCATGCTGTCCTTACTTATTTATTTATTTACATACAGTATCAACAGTAGTGCAAATCCCCGTGCAAATCTATTAAAAACCTTACAAGTACTTAATGTGAGCTAAAATAAACCCTTGTCTAGTTTTGTAGTTTACTTTTTACAGATTCTGTGAATATACTTAGTGTTGCAGTACCTACTTACATCAATATCACTTGGCAACCTATTAAATAGATTACCCATACAATATAATGAATAAATCTTGTAAAAGTTGGTCCTAGGAGAATCTAAAGAAGAATGTCCTAGGCAATTCTGTATTATGAAAAGGGAAAGAAAAACACAAAGTCTTCCTCCACTAGTTTAATGGAAAAAATAATTCCAAATATTAAGGGTCTCTACATGTTTCGAACGTAGAAACGTTCATCTTCAGGAGACAGAAAGTTTTAAATCTATGCTGATGGTGTTAGCAAAAGAGAAACTGAAATTTAGAACCTTAATGGAGCTTTATGGATTTAAACAGAAGTGTAGAAGAAACATGGGTAAAATATTTGATAGTGGCGAAACCACAGAGCGATTAGAACATAATGAAGAGTTGTGAAACAACCAAAAAGTGGGGAAGAAGAAAACCTGTCTAGGTGTCGAGGCTTATTTAAAAATTTTTAAAATTTTTTTTTTTTTTTTTAAATTGGTTGTTCAAGGAACTAAAAATTATTGTAGACATTATGAAGGTGTACACCTTCTATTGTAGTATAAAGTTGTTATAAAAAACAGAACCTTTTGGGGGACAAACCCGAACAAACCGGTTGCCGATATACCTTCTAGACGGAATTTGTTCCTCTTTAAATTAGCAGAACATGGCAGTATTTTTTTTTTTTTTTATTTATTTATTTTACGTCGGCCTTTTTCCGCAACGAGGCCAATCACCGACGCCAGGGAATTTGTCACACACTATCTGGTAATTTTGCCGAATCCCTCTTTGTCGAGGGTAGGGTTCTTTAACGTGCCAACATCCATGACACGGGGCCCACAGTTTAACGTCTCTTCCGAAAGACGGCGCCACCTCTTAAACCAAATTCCAAATTTAACATCGACGTTGCCGGGAATGGAACCCGGGCCTACGATCTGTGAGGCTGCTGCGCTGACCACCAGACCACAACGTCGACTCCAGTATTTTTTAAAAACGTTAACTAATTAATTTTTTTTTTTAGATATTCAATAAGCACCTAAAAAGCACCTAATTTTGGTACTACATTTTGTTCTTGATTAGCTTATTTGACGGTAATGTTCTACTAGCTTAACGTTAATCTAGCAGAACAACACAAAAATATAATTTTCTCAAAAACCATAGGAGCACTTAAATTTTAAAGTTGGCACCTAATTAGCACCTAATTTTCCATACAAAGATTTCCAATTTTGAGCACCTTGAATATTTGCTCTATACATTTGATTTTTCTGGCTTTGGGGATGTTTTTTTGATAAAGAACTATAATAATTTTAAAGCACCTAAATAGCACCTAATTTTGGATAAATAAGTTATTATTTGTTAATCCTTATAATAAAACTGTTCTGGTAGCTCAGCGTCAACCTAGCAGAACATGGCGGTATTTTTTAAAAACCTTAACTAATTAAATTTTTTTTTAGATATTCAATAAGCACTAAAAAAGCACCTAATTTTGGTACTACCTACATTTTGTTCTTGATTAGCTTATTTGACAGTAATGTTCTGCTAGCTTAACGTTAATCTAGAATCTAGCAGAACAACACAAAAATATAATTTTCTCAAAAACCATAGGAGCACCTAAATTTTAAAGTTGGCACCTAATTAGCACCTAACTAGCACCTAATTTTCCATACAAAAATTTTCAATTTTGAGCACGTTGTTCTGCTAGGTTTATAGAGGTATCTTTAGTAGAACGTATACTTTAAAAACTTAGGATGTACCAAAAAAATAATACTACAATATTCCAGCTTAGGCAATATAAAACCATCAAGTTGTGTGTGAAAAAGACACTATTTGTCTTGAGCTCAGTTTAAAATTAAAAGTTAATGCAATGAAAAAAATATCCCCGGGGTAAATACCTAACTAGATAAAAAAAAATAAGAAACAAGTACTTTAATGATTTTTAAATATGTAGCTCAGATATAGTAAATGTTTCAAACAAAACCAAAGGCAAAGTAAGAATTTAAAATACCGTATCAGATAATGTAAGTAGGTAGGTACCTATAAGTAGATAAAATAAAATACCTAATTAGAATAAAATACAACCACGATTAGTTGGTAAAAGAGAATATTATAAAAATAAAAGGAACAAAGACTGAAATTATTAGGTACTTGCATAACATATTATAAGAAATTATGGTGCGGATAGTCACTCCACTAAAAAAACACACAGTGCACCAAGGAAACAAATTTACAAATGCCTACTGGTAGCATAGAGGTAATATCATTGGGTCTATGCTGATATACTATACATTTACTAACAAGCTTCCAATACCCTCTCTTTTTTTCATCACACTGTAAATTTTGTAAGAGTTCGGTTGTTTCTAATACTAGGTGTAATAGGTACTTTCCATTTGCTTCTTTTAAACAGTTAAGCTAAGCAAAGATCTAAGTTGTTAAAGGAACTCTCTGCAAACAACTTCATATAATCGCATGAGAAATACAGGGGGTGAGGAAACAATCTTAGTTGTGCTGTGCTTTGCTATGTAAAAGTAAAGTAAAAGGACCTCGGCTAATATCTACTATGTTGAAAAATGTGGAAGCATGTATGTACGTGTTTACTTGGCAGGAAAAACATACAAATCCCAAATATTTTAATCTATAGATAGGTATTATAGTATACATGCCATAAAGTAAAGTGTTGCTAATCAAAAATAACTTTTGGATGTGTTTACTCACCCTTATCTTAGATTTATCTCCATTAACATTAGAAATATGATATAAGACACCGTCAAAATCGGCTACGGTCACATCTATGCTCTCATTCTTTAACCTGAAAAATTAAAATATACATAAGATTCCCTGCCCAGGATTACTCAGTTTTTTGTCCTGTGTGCAGAATAGATGAGTCATAGTTTCCAAGCCGTTTTAAAGCTCCTATGGAATAAAGATATCGTTGAACTTTTAAAACAGGAAATAAGAGCCAATGTTTATCAGAAATTACAACGCCTCACCCAGACAAAACCGGCCCAATTCCCCAAATACGATAAAAAAATTGCGGATGCTCGACTTACCCGTTTTGTGCGTTTTTTATTTTTAACGTAAGCGTCTCTTCCACTACCCTGTTATTTATTTCTAATAAAATCATATTCACTTTTTACAAATAAGCACTAATTTCTAAATTTGTGAAAAACAACTATTTTTTATCAGACATGGGAGGTGCTGCAGATGTTCTGTCAAATAATGAGATGTCTTGTTTGTCGATGTCGAAGCAAAACGTCACCCTTCTGACTTTGTGGGTAAAACCGATTTCTACACAAAAACCACACAAAACTGTAAATTAAAACCTAATGTAACTTTTCCACTATAGATGTCACAACAGGCTCGTTACTATTTATAGTGACTTAGAAATACAGTGAGGACAGATCATAAATTATATTTGATTGTTTTTAAAATTTCACAAACTGACGATCGAACAACTCGTAGGTTAGACGAAAAATATGGGTTAGGGTCTTTACATTTAAGTTTAACCAAAAATAAGGGAAACTATGTGTAAGTTATATTCGTATTTTTAATTTTAAAGACGGTTAAGAATTTTCTTGTTTCGGGAAAATGATTTAAATAGTTGATGTTTTCCTAGTCATAATTTAAAATGCGTGGCATAATAATATACTCTTTATGATTAGGTCCTAAGACACACGTTAAATAATATACTAGATACTATTCTGGATTCCGGGGTAGATAAGGTAAGACTGGGTAACTGGGCCCAGGGGGTAACTGGGCCATGGGTCTTCTGTCGTTCACGCTTGCTTGAAATCCTTTGGGAAAAAACTGGCAACCCTGTATTAATCAGTTTACTTCACAGAACAACGTTTATGTTGTTCATGAAGTTTTTGATCCGTTTTTTTGTTAACATAATGTGTTGTTCTTGTATTATTTAACTATTTTTTTTGACACTATAATATGGTACTTTTGAAATTGTTTTTAAAAAATACCTACGTGTAAAACCAGCGACTTAGGCCCGGTTTAATAATGTGCTGATAAGGTCTCTGGTTGTTACCAAGAGAATAAATTTTATCTCTCTGGTAAACCGCCGGAAAACTTCTGATCAGTTTACCAACAAAATTTTAACCAAAGGACAGATAACCGGAGCTATACAATTTGGCAACATGTGGTAGCAAAATCCACCTAATTAAAGAATATATTATAGGGTTATATATCATGGTACGTTATGTTTTAAATGTGTTTTACATTCATTCTATATATTATATACGTTTGAGTTTATTCTATTATGAGTTCAAGAAAATGAATATAAAGAAGGAAAACGAAAAATTAAAAAAAAAGGTTGCAAATTTTTTACACAGACACAGCAGGAATTGTTGCAAGGGGGCTTTTAGAGCACAGTTCCTATAAAATAAAATAAAAATGGTCAAATTCAAATATAGTTTATTATAACAATAGTATGTAGGATAGATAGCAAATCATATTTTCTATTCGATGTAAAAAAAAGCTGTACCGTATCGTTAGACAGTCTAAAACGATTGACAAAATCCCTGTATCATCCTAGTAATTTATGTGATTTGGGGGGTCGTAAAAAATCCTTGGCCTTCTAAATAAAATATTAACATAATCTTCCAAATCATCATCTGAATCCGATTCATTTGAAAACATTTTAACATCAAAAAGCACATTCATTTTTTTACAATTGCTAAAAACAGTGAACTCTACCTAAAGAATGCCAAAAATGATCAAATTTGAGGTTATTGCTTTTGATTTAACCCACTGGTAAACCGTTAACAGCCGAATATTTCGCTGGGTAAATTATCCTGCTGGCAATAATTGTTTATCTTGCTGTTAACGCTACCAGAAGATTAAAAAACAGATTTTTTTCATTAACAGCAGGATAACTATGCCAGAGGCTTTGCCAGCACATTATTAAACCGGCCCTTATAAGTGTCTTAGGACCTTTTTTTTTTATTTTTCTTTTTCCTTCTTTATATTCATTTTCTTGAACTTATAATAGAATAAACTCAAACGTATATAATAATATAGAATGAATGTAAAACACATTTAAAACATAACGTACCATGATATATAACCCTGTAATATCTTCTTTAATTAGGTGGATTTTGCTATCACATGTTGCCAAATTGTATAGCTCCGGTTATCTGTCCTTTGGTTAAAATTTTGTTGATAAACTGATCAGAAGTTTTCCGGCGGTTTACCAGAGAGATAAAATTTATTCTCTTGGTTACAACCAGAGACCTTATCAGCACATTATTAAACCGGGCCTTAAACAATCTGCTGTTCGTGCATATTTAATCAAGCATGGGTGGTCCATCAGTTAGGTATAGCAGGTACCCCGAAAAATTTTGGAAAAGGTGTCATTGGACCATGTGTCTGCGGCAAGTGTCAATTACCCCAAATAGCAGAATATTTAAATGACTATACTAAAACAACAAAATTTAAGGTTTCGGTGACATTTTATTAATTATAAAAGCCTCATTAAAGGTATTAAATAAATAAATAAATAAAGATAAGGACACAAGTACAGAGTACAGATAACGGTTATATCCGACCTTCCAGAACATTACAAAACTCGTTCGCCTTTAACAAGGCTGTTTTCTGAATATCAATCATTTCGCTTAATAGATTTTTCCAGCTGGTTGAGTAGAGATTCTTATCAAATCCGTTTTTCTGACTAGCCTTGTAGAGATCACACGCCATTTTGTGAAAGTAAACGCAGCTCTCGATTACGTGCCTGTTACTTTCAAGGACTTCCCATTCCATTGAAGATATTTGCATTCGCCGTTCTTCATCCTTAAGCATTTCTTCATCTACATCAACTTCATCTACGTTTTCTAATGAATCGTCTTCTGTTAGCATCACTTCGTCCGTTAAGTCATCCGGATTCTCGGAAGCTATTAATTCTTTTACTCTATCGGCGTACCTTAAGGTGTTTAATGAGTGATCAACCGAGAAGTTACCTGGACTGATCAAAGCTATCATGCAAGTTCTAGATTTTTCTCCAATGAAAGAGTCACGAAGCACTTGAGTGAGTTTGCTTCCTCGAAAAGGCAGGTGTGCCCCTTTTCTTCCTAGAGCTCTTATACATTCTTTCAAAGCTAGCAAACTTTTGTTAATATCAGCACCTTCAATTCTAGTTTGCCTATTGGATTTATTGGTATCAGCTCCTCTTTCGTTTCCGGCTAAGTCTATTAAGGAGAATTTCCCCTCCACATGTCTAGAGCCGGATTTTCGTAAGATTATCTGAAAAACGGCGTGCGATCTTGACGAATTTGAATTGGCGGATGTTTGTCCAGAAGTTCTTTCTAAACTTCCTTTCTGAATAAGTTCTATCACATCGTCTACTCTTGTTACTACCTTTTCCGTCAAACCTACAACCTGGACTTGCTGTTTGCCATCTTCCAACACGCGTAATCTTTGTTTTTTAGCTAGAAGGTCAAATACAAGTTTTCCATATATTTCGAAAAAGCTTGCTGAGACCATGAAGTTTTTGCTCGTATATTTTTTATTTAGTTTAAAGACGTCCATCGCTACAAGGCCGTAGATTCCGTTTTTGAAATTCTGCTGTTTTCCTAAAAGAGAACACAATAATTAAAATTGAACAATAAGGATGTAAAATAAATATGTGACGTGACTAAGACTTCATTTAAAGGAGAAATAAATTGTGAGGATGACAAGATTTTTTCTTTGTGGAAAGCAATGCGTCGATGATAATTCAGAAGAGAAATTGAATATCATTCATATATATTGACCTGTTTAGAATAGACTAACCATGCATTCATTAACTGCTGTGGAAATAATCTTTAAAAACTCTAATAAATAAATATATATTGCAAAAAGTTTCTAGTCACCTACGAAATTGCCCAAGGGACCACAATTAAGGAACATTTTGCAGATTATATTTTACTACAGGTAACATCTACCAACCTCGAAATTCACCGCCCATTGTATGAGTTTTTCCCGATCCTGTTTGACCGTAGGCGAAACAAGTGGCCATGCCTCCTTCAAAAATTGTTTTAACTAGCGGTTTGGCAGTAAACTTGTAAACGATATCGTTCGTACAGGATTCATCAAAAACATAGTCAAACCGAAAATGTTGATTTTCTAGATATTTTGTCAGATCTACTTTATGTTTTGGTTCGTGGACGATGAGCTGGTTTCGAGTATTAACTGTCATGACGTCGACTTCTTTCCGTCTCTCTTCTTTATCGTTTAATGGCCTTTTTCTTACGCAAACCTAGAAAGCAAATATGTTAGCACGTCTTTTATCGAACTTAGCGATCGCTGTAGTACCACCAAAAGAAAGTTGTGCTAATGTGTACTTTCGGACAAATTAAATCGGACTCGTAAACATAAATTGTAACAATCTGTACATGGATCTGCACAATCTGAACAAGAATTGTTTATTAGGAGTATACGTATGGCCCTAATTAGTCGCGAGATAGCCGCACTCCGCTACGCATCACGCGTCAAACTTCTCGCTCCAAGCGACAATATATATATATTATATATACATATCACTTTGCGCTCTTAATACACAAATAGCTATTTAAGCTCTCATGCCCGATGACGTTTTTTCATCTTCCTGCTTTCCATCTAATGTCTGACGACATAAGTGTATATAGTCCCCCACACGGTTCAGAGGTACAACGCCTGAAGAGGCGAGGGGTAAAATATCTAAAAAGTAAAATAGTTAGTGGAACTAGATTACCTAGCGATGATTTAGATGTTCATTAGAAGTATTTAATTATATAAAAAGCTATTAATACAGCAATGTATGTTTCAAAACCGCATTCTTTCTGTAGCTCTAGAACCGTGCAGCGGACTGTCCATATATAAGTCCCATCGCTTTTAGGAATGAGTCTATAGCTGTCTGGTGGTACTTTTTGAGTTTCCGCTTATTGGTAAAGTAATCTTATAGAAGATATATCAATGATATCATTACCCGAATATTCTATAATACCCGCCGCACCTTTAGCCTTTAGTTGCTCTTACCGTAATTTGATTTTCTACCACAGGATCAATTTCTCTTAAAGGCTTAAACTCTAACCCAGTTCTGAACTCGTTGATCATCTGAGCAAACTCCCAATACGGGTTGCCCTGCTCCAGATGCAACAGCTGATCTTTAATCGCTTTTTCATCGGCTTGTCTTTGTCTGCGTTCGTCGCGATTTTTTGCTATTTGTTCGACTTTTCTGGCTGCTTCCGATTTGTAGTCGAATACTGAGTCCCTCCTGGATCTGGATCCTCTTTTGGGTGTTGGAGATTTTGGTGGACTAGAAGGAGGAGATGTTGGACCTGAAATAAAACCGTTTAAAATTACAATTCAATTTTATTGTTTACCGACCTTATCCACAATACGCTGATGTTTGTTTAGGGTATTAGAAAACGTCAAGAAACGTCAAACATCAGTCGTAGTTTTTTTTGGTGTTGGTATTTTGATTTTTTGCTAAATATTTGCATTTCTAATACTGTTATGGACATAGAAGGGCTTGCATGGATGTACTAGATAATGTACAAGATGGGTTTCCTACAAATTTTAACGAGAGGCAAAATTATATTGATGAGATTGATTTGACAGACTTGGGGTTTTTCGAAGACCCCCTTTTTATTTATGACAATAGAGTGTAAATAATTTTATTTAAGTAGATAAAAGGTAAACTTGGAAGATCATATACTTTCATCGCCAGAAGGCTACTTATAAACTACAAAGAATGTATTAAAACGAAAAGTAAATTTAAATACGTATGATACGATAACCACATACATAGGGATATCAGTAAATAAGAAAACAAAAATTATGGCAGATCTTGCCCGTAAAAGGCTCACAAGTAGGCAGCAGTTTTGGGTCGAGCTTCCCGAAAATAATATTTAGTTGACTTAATTACCGAAGGTTTTTAATTTGTGTTTAAGGTTAGTTGTGTGTTTTTGGCATTGTATTGTTTCTTCTATTATTAGCCATTAAAATCCTTCTGTTTCGTTAAATATATTGCTATTTTACTTCCACTGCAAAACTGTTTTTTTTTTAAGTTTTTATTTGCATATTAACTTGTCAAATATTTATTCCAAGTCATTTATAAGATATTAAATAAACAAAAATTAATTTAATTGAAAAATAAATAAAACATTTCTATCTATCTTTGCTACTTTTTCGTTAATAAATGCTCAAATTGTTGTCCATTCACTATTTGGCAATATCCTAAACGCAAGTAAAACTAGTTTTGAACATTTCCAATTACTTCGGGAAAAATTAACCTATACACTCATGTCTTATTGGTGCTTTCAACCAACAACTTCTATAAATGTTTATAGGAGTTGTTGGGCCGACTCGATGAATGATGCCAAAACGTAATAGGACTTCGGAGCGTGACGCCACTACCAAATTTCTTTAGAAGCGCTTATTTGTCCTATTGTCCTTGTTTATAGGAGTTGTTCTTTCAACTCCTCGACATTTGACAAGGAATGAAAGTATGAAATTTGGTACCGATGTATAACTTAATAAGCACTTGAAAAATACTCAATATAAACTATAGGGTTGCCATTTAAAAAAGTTTCGATATCGTCATATCTCTAATTTAGGACAAACTGTATCGATATTTTTTTTTTATAAAAAAAGACCCCAACTTAACATGTTCAGACTCACACTGAATAAGGACGTATACGTAACTGCAAACTTTTTACCACCAAACAAAAGATACAATAAAATACAAAGAAAAAAAATTACTACACAAAAATAATTGATTGATTGTTCCAATAAAGAGTTGATTAATTAGGATTTAATATGTCCTTGAACTTTTTATAAATGTAGAACTATTATTCACTATCACCTGTCAGCGCCAAATTAATTACCTAAACATTGTCTAAAAAATGCATTAGTTATACACAAGAACTTTAAAGTTTTTACATTTCGAACATCCACTTTTTTCCTATACCAACGACTGGCCATGTAAATTTTGTTCCCCTCAAATATTGATTCATAAAAATAATTACGCCATAAAATACCTCAAAGAGACAATCCGTAATAAGTATGATATACGACGTTTTATTTTTTATTACTTTAACTGTCATCAAACAGATTAAAAGATTTTAGGGAAGTAGTAGTCCATAATCTCAAAGTGGAGGTGTTGAGATATGGCAAAAAAACTAACAGTCGTCAAAAATATATTAAAAGTCAATTTACTGGGGGGGGGGGGGGGGGGTCGGGGTGTACATGTTTCGGTACTAAAACGTACCATTATCAGCACCGAAGGGCCCAAGTGCCACTTACATGAAGGAATATAAAAAATATTAAAACCATGAATAGGACAAGAACATTTTTTCTACCAAGACGGAAACAAAGTAAGTTAAAAAATTAAAAATTGGTAACTGGTACTCATTTTACAGGTATTGCGCAATATGTCATTGTATGGATTAACCAACATAATATACAGTGGTCAGAAGCCAAGATTTTGGACACAGCACTGGAGAAAACGAAAATTTAAAGAAGCAGCTTTCATGAATTAAAATACCCATATATTTAGTAAACCATATGCAAGTATAGATATCCCCAATATCTATACTATAAGTCTCTTCTTGTCCAAAACCCACAGCTTAAACTTCACACTCCGCAATAAGCACGTGGGCGGAGTCATCAAGCTTCATTGCACATGGATAGTATTTAAGACAGTAGCCTTAGAATTATAATTTAGTTTACGCTTGAAAACGGTTAGAGATACTAAGTAACCGAAACGTTGTGTTAAGTAACAAAATAAAGACCATGGAAGTCCGACAAGGTATTTTTTTTGAGGTATGTACATTATCATACATCATAAGCGTTGTTTGAGCTCCTGGAAAAATGTATAGGGGAGACTGCCCCAACGCCGGACAGTTCCGGTTTGGCGGTTCCTGCGCTATAAGGCAGCATCTCACTATTATATTCTGTTGTGACATCACACATGCGGACTGTGTTTCGCGCCATTTGCTTGCCTGTCGCCGTTGTGTAAACATATGAGTGATTTTGTGAATTTTAGGTATTTTATCCTGACATACCTACCTAAACTAACCTAACCTAAAGGTAAGTTTAATAATTTTTTTATTGATTAGTTTAAATTTTACTTTAATAGAGGCAGCAAAAATGCCAGCAAACCTGCGAAAATATTTGCGCACTTTTAGAAGTAACGTTTTTTTCTAACATGGCGCGCGGTGGCTCAGTACCGGACACTGCCACTGTTCCCATTACCGGACAGAATATAAAATAGCTTTTTCAATGCATACATAATACGGCTTATATTTTGAAAAAACTATAGGTACCTATACTTATCTTTTCCAGATTTATCAAAAATGCCAAACAATACAAAAGGAAAATGGGATGAGGCCAGCATGAAAAACGCTGTTGATGGTGTGATGTCTGGAAAGTTTAGTACAAGAACAGCCGCCTTCTACGTTTCTGTGCCCAAAAGTTCCTTGGGGGACCGCGTTAAAGCTCTTCGACAAGGAAAGGCTGTTAACATGATACTTTTATTATTGAAATAAAAGATTTTTGTAAAATAATCTAGTTTTGTTATGAAATATACAGGGTTCCTCATTTAAAACGAAACAGGCTAAATATTTGGTTCCACCTTAATTTAAAAAAAAAACGCTCAGACCCGTCGATTTTTATTTCGAGGAGGACATCTTTTGCGTATATTGTCAATCTTGTTACTTCAAGCCCCTAGGAGGGAGGGGGGGAGGTGGGGGGGTAGGAACGGTTTACATGTCCCTATCTTCGATTTTTATTATCTTTCCAATAGTGTCAACTTCCGGTTAAACCGGTTGTAGGAAATATAGTACTTCCGGTTTAACCGGAAGTTGCCACTATTGGAAAGATAATAAAAATCGAAGATAGGGACATGTAAGCCGTTTTACTCTAAGACGTACAGTTAGAAAGCTATATCTCAGAAACTGTTTAGTATAGACTAATAATGCTTTTATTAAAAAATGTTCAGAATTTTATGCAGAATCCAAAAAAATTATATCAAATAGGGGTATCTATTTAAGATTTAGATCTTACTCCCCCTCCCTCCTAGGGGCTTGAAGTAACAAGATTGACAATATACGCAAAAGATGTCCTGCTCAAAATAAAAATCGACGGGTCCGAGCGTTTTTTTTTTTAATTAACGTGGAACCAGATATTTAGCCTGTTTCGTTTTAAATGGGAAACCCTGTATACTGTCCGGTACTGGGGACAGTTTTTTAAGGGGTGTCAATTGCATAACTTTTGTAAATTCAAAAGTATGCCACTATGTTAAAATTAGATCGTTTACCATGTTTACCACCTTGTTACATACAGTGACCGGCAAAGAGTTCGCAACATATGGGAACAATTTTTATTAGCGAAATATTGAAAAATCTTTTTTGGGGGATTGGATGTGCATGTCCCATAACCTTAAAATCGATTTTGCCATACGTCACGTGACCAATGGTATGGCGGGAAAGTTGAAAAAACCAATATAAAATCATCATAAATCAGATAAGTTGATGAGATATCAAAAAAATTCCAAGAATAAAAAGTGTTTAGAATTTCATTAGAACCTTAACTACAATGTTTGGGATATCTACTTAAAAAAACATAAAATCGGATATTTTTGTAAATATTTTTTTACCGAATTAAAAATTTCCATATTTTTCCTTTCTTAAAGCTTCATTAAAGTAAAACTGACATCTGGTGACCACAACTAGAAATATTCTTTTATTTTTCTGACAATTTGGAGCAATAATTCAAAAAATTCGTTCACCAGCTGTTGCAATAGTCTATTTCTAATAACCTTATCGATATTTTTTATATCGAAATATTCTATTATGTTAAGAAATCCTTAAATTCATTAATCCAAAGAAAATTTTATTTATCACCGTAAAAAATAATTTTGAATTTCGCAGAAATCTTTAAAAAAATCTAAAAATTAATAAAAATTTAAATTATTTTTTACGGTTATAAATAAAATTTGCTTTGGATTAATGAATTTAAGGATTTCTTAACATAATAGAATATTTCGATATAAAAAATATCGATAAGGTTATTAGAAATAGACTATTGCAACAGCTGGTATCCAAGTGTAAACGAATTTTTTGAATTATTGCTCTAAATTGTCAGAAAAACAAAAGAATATTTCTAGTTGTGGTCACCAGATGTCAGTTTTACTTTAATGAAGCTTTAAGAAAGGAAAAATATGGAAATTTTTAATTCGGTAAAAAAATATTTACAAAAATATTCGATTTTATATTTTTTTAAGTAGATATCCCAAACATTGTACTCAAGGTTCTAATGGAATTCTAAACACTTTTTATTCTTGGAATTTTTTCGATATCTCATCAACTTATCTAATTTATGATGATTTCATATTGGTTTTTTCAACTTTCCCGCCATACCATTGGTCACGTGACGTATGTCAAAATCGATTTTAAGGTTATGGGACATGCACATCCAATCCCCCAAAAAAGATTTTTCAATATTCCGCTAATAAAAATGTTTCCCATATGTTGCGAACTCTTTGCCGGTCACTGTATAATATGCCCCCCTATTAAAAACAACTTTTACTTTTCTAAAATGTATTAAGGTTATTGAAAGTAGATAAAGGCTTAGGTGTCCGCCACTGGGGCCATCTCCCCTAACAATAAATTAATCGCCATTATTTCTCGTCAACTTGGTTAGTTAAGTTTGTCAGGCTTTATGAAACTTTTAGAAAAATACTCTTGGTTTTTAAGTAATTATATGTTTTTAGCAATATAATGCCGCTATTAAAATGTGCCCACAGAATTTAATGCCCCAATATCTAACACGGTTAGAAGTTTAGTTATACATGATAGTTGCTTTATTAAATATTTTGCAATCCTGTTTTATCAAATATTAATTATTTTTACTATAGTATGTACGTATTATGTAATTTTGGTTAACTTTGTTAACAAGTTTTTGATTTAAAATTATTAATAAAGTTGCTATTGAAGTTTTGGTTGTTTCCTTTGAAGAAACAATATCTTTAATATTGTATGTTTTTGTAATTCAGGGCATACAACTAGAAGGAAAAAGGTATGTAACAAAATAACTTACTTTGTAATCTGGGTGAGTAACTTTGATTAAGCCTGACAGGGACATGGCTAGCTCCGGTTTTAAAAGTACCATCTTCGCTGTTTCTTCTTGAAGGTGATGAGGATCTCTTATTTTCTTCAATGAGGTACGGAAACATTTTTCCTCCTGTCAAAAATATGTCAATTTTTAAATGTCACAGAGTTGAAAGCCAAAACTTGCGCCTACATTTGTAAATACCTTGGAAAAATTTTCTAGTTTTATTAATATGGTTGGTATAAGGTAAGTAGGAGGTGAGAAACCTTACCATTGACAATGCAAGGTACAGACACTTTTCGGCGAAGAAAAACGTAACAGCAACAACAAAAAAACAAAATAATTGCTAACATAATATTGAATATTGTATTTTAAATCAAGTGTAGTCAGACAAAATATTAATACTAATACATAACTTACTGTTGCTTTCTATTCTAGTAGAGATGATTTTTATTGAAAATCATATAAGGAAATTGCGTGGGGTCTTTTTATTTTGTTAAGTTACGTTAATAATATTCACTTCTATTCAGTGTTGTATTATTAAAAATAAGCAGATAGTTCCATACAAACGAAAATTAACGTTTGTCAACGATTTGAATTTTAGTATTGAAAATACTACTGGGTGCGTATATACGGGTATATTTCATGAAAAATGAACGCGACATGCGACATGCACATAAATAACACGGCGGTGAAGTCTAAACAAACATCCGAGCAGCACAGGATCGATGACATCATCTGCTGAGTATTAATATTGTTTTGTTTTGGGTTTCGGCATTTATTATTATATTTGTTGATATTAAGGTAATATGGCCGGGAGAGAGAACAGTAGAAGTCTGAGAACAGTTAGTAGATAGTTATTAATGATACTATACTAGTTCGATGAACACTATAATGAAACGTGTGCAACGTTAAACCACGAGGCGTCAGCCGAGTAGTTTAATTGCACAAGTTTCATTAACAAAGTTCATATCGAACGTGTATCATTCAAAATTTATTCTACGACAGTGCAAACAGATTTTATTCGTCTAAATTTCATTGATATTAGATAACGTTTTCGTAATTTTTAAAATTTTCAGGTGTCCATATTAGTCGATATCATGGTAACCGCATTTTTGATTGTTTCAATTTCGATAAAATTGGAAAAAAATAAACAGTGAATGTCGCTGAAACAAAGCGAAATAGCTGGGCGGTCTTGGCGTATTACACAGAAAGTCGGGGGAGAATGGATATACCAATCCAAAACATTTCATAGCCGACTTAAGATTTAGACATTTCATGAACAAAGAGTACAATGACCAGCAGGTAAATGGCTGTGTATAGCTAAAGAGATAATTTTGTCTCTATTTTTGAAAAGGTGGTTTTGAGCTCTCTTCAATATGTACTAATATACAGATTATCCTATATTTTTTATTTTAACAAAACAGTTAAATTTACACATTTCTAAGTATAATTTACACATTTCTAAGTATAATAATTTAATTATTATTTCAAACTAAATCGGAGCATCCATGCCGTCATAATAACGCGTGATAGCGGCACGTTACATACTCACAGATAGGAGTAATCTGTGCTGTGACATAATGGTTTCCTTCTCGCACTGTATGTGGTAGGTATTTTCAATACGCCTATGATACTTGCGTAAGATGCAAGATCTGTGAATTTTTTTTAGTGGCGAAGATTGGAATTTTACCATTTGGATTTATCGTCAACTTAAGTTTTTATCCTGTAACTTTTTTCCTTCGTGTTTTGGAAAAATCGTATATAGCAGGTAATTTAACCCCCATGGGGTAGTTTACTAATGATGATAAGTCCAAATGGTAGAATTTCCATCTTCGCCACTAAAAAAATTTAAATTCATTTACAGACGCTATAGGTGCAGGCGGAATTGACACGTACCCAAAAAAATATTTTGTTGCTGCATTGCTAACTTCACACATATCAAGAAATTCACAGAGAAAACGTAAAACACAACATCAACAAAAATGGCGCCGAGCCGGTTCTGGAGTATATTTTGAGGACGTCGCTAAACAAGGAAAACCTTACCTATAACAAGAGAGTTGTGCGTATACCCATACCTGTAAGGCGCAAAGGATGTGACTGGCGAGCTGTGCGCAAAAACGCATTTTTTCACCCATAAAACTTAACTTTTGTTTACGCACGAGATAAGGTGTAGGTACGGATCTAAAGGTAAATGTCTATGGTCAACATAGACAGTAGTATAGTGTTTCTTAGGTCAATTTAATGACATTAAACTGTGGGAATTTCCTAACCATAGGCGTCCCAAACAAAGAATTAAAATGCGTATACACACTTATAAGTTTGTTTTACATTAGGTGTTTGTACATACTACACTTTATAAACCCATTGTATATATAATAATATTATATTAAAACAATAAATATAAGGTAACTCAAAAATTCTATACACAAAACTAAAATCAGAAAAATAAACCTGACACGGCACGACACTGCTCAGAAAATGCTTTAATTTTTTTACGAGAACTCCATTCTCGACAACCAGTCTCCGGCCCGTCCATCAGTGTAACCACGTATATTTTATCTCCGTCTCTTCCACGCCATCGGCGGTCACTGGCCTATCTCTGTCTGGCAGAATCGATCGTTAGACGGGCCGGGAACCGCTTCAGTTAACTGGCGCTTATCACCCCTGACAACATGCCTAAATTCTGAACGGTTGCCAGTTCTACCAAATTTTCTGGTTTGTTAATATATTATGTATAAGTATACGAGAAACAAGGGTTTGTTAATTAGTTGTTTTTAAACACTGAAAACACTTTTTGTCTTGATTTCAGTTATATTGTTTCTTAAGGACTAAAGAATGTATTATTATAACAATGAATGGCTTGTTATTTTTTTCTGTCACACTCAAAACTCCTCGGTTTAAAGTATATTTGCAAACTAGCTTTCAAAGAAAGTTACTGACTAACAATTGAATACTGATATAAATGAAACATCTTTAATAAAAAAACTTAAAGAATTGAAGAAGAAAGATCTGACAACCCTGGTTGTGAGGTCGGTCTCTTTGAGACTGTTTACCGCCGTATGGAATGATTGAAATGTCCTCAAACTGAGTTTGGATAAATAATAGCATAGTAGTAGATCTAATGAAGTATTCCATTTGAATTTTTCCAGGACAAATATTTTCAAGAGCTCCGCCAATTTATCAAATTTGTAACTTGTTTCATGAGTAGGTTTGTAACCAACATTAAAGAGATATTACATGACATAGGTAGTTTAAATAATTTTAAGAAATTATTGGATAGTAGGGTAACTACCGTGCGAGCAAAAATTATTTGCATCAAAGAGTGCCTTGCATCTAAGGACGTAATGCTTAGCCGTAGAGCCCTGTTGGGTGTCAGTAACTACCTGAATGAACAATCAATCAGTTATTCCGTCATCTTTGACAGTCGTTACAAGTAATTTGATTCATCGCTAATTTTTCCAATTTCTTGAACAATTCACACAATGGGCTTTACGGAACAGCACAAAACATTCATGGTTGAATCGTATTTTCGAAACGGGGCTAGAGTAAATGGTGAGTGGCAATACAATCTGGGTTTGTGCATGGACGATTTTCACGAACATTTTCCTAACGTTGCTTTTATTGCTGGGGATTTTTATCATTGCCTGAAAAGAACCGTGGCTATGTTTAGGGAAACAGGTTCTATACAATACAAAAAAGGAGCAGGAAGACCATCTGTAAGAACAGAAGAACTTGTTACAAACGTTCGTGAAATAATGCAAAATACAATGCAAGAAGTGGGAAGATCTTAAGAAACAAGCAGGACTATTCTTAAGAAGCAGCTAAATTTATTTCCTTATAAAGTGCAAGTATTCCAAGAATGTGGTAACATTTCTCCAGAGATGCTGGTCAACACTTTCGAAAATATAAAGAGACGTGTGAATTTATGCTTGGAGCATGGCGGTGGCCAATTTCAGCAATTTATGTACCTAATTATTTTTCTTTTTCTTTCGGCATATTCTTACTTTGTTAATTTTGTAAACAACAAAAATAAATTTGTATTTGTCTACTTATTTTAGTACTCATTAGTTTGGCATATCATGTCATAACATGAATTTGACAAAATTTTAACCTAGATTTGGTTAAATATATCGTCCCCATATCATTGTGATCTAAACCAAGCCCTACGTTTTTTATTCCAAGCCCTCTTTGATGCAAATAATTTTTGCTCGCACGAGCAATATAGTAGTACAAATCTAGTAATAGTACAACTGTAGAAACTTTAATTGTATATGTTAATTGCTCTTGCTGTTGATACTTGCATAAATGATTACATATAAATAAATAATAAGCTTCGAAAAAAAGCTTGATAAATATTTGAAAGCTTTTTATTGAGGAGAGAAAATATTTCTTAAAGTTGGACCAGTTTTTATACTAGCATAAATTATTACGGTATATTTCTAAAATTAGCTTACTTTTCAAAAACCCAAACTTAGTTTAGTCCGGCACTGCCAACAAAGCGAACTCAAATTATTGAAAAAGGGGTTAAGCGATTTAAATCACTTCTCGCTACTATTTAAAAAAAATTTGGTATAAACTTAAAATCTCTAAAATCTTACCCTAATTTATCAAATTTACACGTACACATGGTTAAATACAATAAAGTAACAATATAAAAAGTAGAAACAAACACCTACTGCTAATACTATGTATGAAAACAACCAAATGACTCATTTAATAGTCTTGAAATAAAAGTATAATGCTAATTTCCACTTACCGCGACTGTCATGAATTAAAATAAATTTTTGTAGAAACATTACGTCCAAAAATCGAAAAATGTTATCTCAAAATAATCGTTTTTTAAAAATCTTAAGCACTCCTTATCATTGTTTTGCCAATAGACGAAGTTGTTTCTCTCATATTATTGCACCTACTTAAAAAATGTAATAATAAATTAGTAGGTATCATCAGTAATTATTTAATTATTGAATTAAATCACGGAGGATGTATCAACTACACGCGTATGAGAGAAAAATAAAACTTGAGGTAGTATATGAGAATGTGAATGATGTTTTTATCGTATAAATATTGACCAAACAAGGGGCGGTCCCAGTGAAAATATGTTTAATAAGAGATATTTTGGTAGATGAGGCGCAATCTGAAAATTAAATTGCAGGAAAAAGGCCTCAATCGATGAGGCCAATGCAGGACAAAATAATATTACTTAAAAAGTTTTTGGTGGACTGTGATGGTAATTAAATAGCAGGAAAGGTATTTGCGATGCACACTATTTGCAAGCTGTCTCGGTAGATGGGGCAAGATGTCACTTTATTTTTATCTCTTTCTAACAAATTTGAGTAATAACTTAAGTATGTATACAGTGTCACCAGTAAAGTCCGCATCATATGGGATTTTTTTTTATTAATAGATTCAAAATTTTACTTTAGCATCAAGGTCTGCTTCGATCGAGATGAAAATTAAGCAAACAAATATTAGTCACGTGATTCGCATTAGGATCTGTCAAATTTTAATTTTTTCCAAAAAATAATTCAAAGGTGTGGTTATTTCTGAAAATATCGAAAAAAGTTATTAGAAAAAGTTTCTTAAAATGCAGTTTCTAGCCCTCAGGCAAAATTTCATCTGCATAAGATAATTTTGATTTTTACCTATATTTTGTAAATTGCACCACTTTTGCAAAATAGGACTCAACGCAACCTACATAGAACTTCTTAGTTTTGACGATTTCAGATACATTTTCTTTAAAGTAGCGCCATATTAAATGTGTGTTTTTCTACAAAATCAAAATTGGGCTATTAAATTTGGTCGCATGTGATGCAAAGTTTATTTGTTTTTGACCCTGTATAAGGTAACTTCATAAAATAAGTATTTTTGAAAACGTAGTTTGTGCCTGAAAGTAAAAAAATAAAAAATAAAGTAGAAGGGTTTTAAATTAAATCGTTAAAAATAGATAAACTTGACGTTAAGTTAAACTAAAATTTATTTTCCACTTAATGAACACTTTATTGATGACACTGTGTTCTTTTTTGTCCTACTATTAAGGTGTATTACTTTCAGACACAAACTACGTTTTCAAAAATACTTATTTTATGAAGTTACCTTATACAGGGTCAAAAACAAATAAACTTTGCATCACATGCGACCAAATTTTAAAGGCCCAATTGTGATTTTGTAGAAAAACACACATTTAATATGGCGCTACTTTAAAGAAAATGTATCTGAAATAACGCATCGTCAAAACTAAGACGTTTTATGTAGGTTGCGTTGAGTCTTATTTTGCAAAAGTGGTGCAATTTACAAAATATAGGTAAAAAATTTAAATTATCTTATGCAGATGAAATTTTGCATGAGGGCTAGAAACTGCATCTTAAGAAACTTTTTCTAATAACTTTTTTCGATATTTTCAGAAATAACCCCACTTTTGAATTATTTTTTGAAAAAAATTAAATTTTGACAGATAGTGCAAATCACGTGACTACTATTTCTTTGCTTAATTTTCATCTTGATCGAAGCAGAACTTGATGA
Source organism: Polydrusus pterygomalis (assembly GCA_963969555.1). NCBI lineage: Eukaryota > Metazoa > Arthropoda > Insecta > Coleoptera > Curculionidae > Polydrusus > Polydrusus pterygomalis. The sequence continues at coordinate 38,851,570 of OZ018381.1, read as the reverse complement.
AAAAATTTTGAATAAAGCTATCTATTAATTTAAAAAATCCCATATGATGCGGACTTTACTGGTGACACTGTATATTGAATTATTTTTTGTGCTTTCTTCACTAGCCTTTTCCCCTAATGGTGACAGTAAAAAATTCAATTGATTATTAAGAGGGCTAGGGACGTCCGATTTAATTTATTTGATTAGGCAGGTGGCAGTTGGTCGTTGATTTTGAACGTTACCGATTTATTTTGTCTTGATTTGTGGCTTAGGCAAGTGGGTGGTTGTAAATATATTAAAGAAAAGTTTTACAGTATTGCAACTGTAGAAAAGCTTTTAAATTATAATTTTGTATGTTGATGTGCCACATCTGTCCTCTAGAGTTTTTAACAGCGGCGGATTTAGGGGAGGGGCGACGGGGGTTTCGCCCCCCCCTGAGCCTTCTTAACCACACCTAAAGTCAAATACGCCATTCGCGAATTCCTGTGAAATAAATATAAGAAAACCCTTAATTTCAACTTCACATAATTAATAATAGCAATAATAGAATATTTTATAAAACAAGCCAGCCAATGATATAAATAAATTTATTGTCATGTTTTAAAAATAAAAGAAAAGATCAACACTGTTATTTTATGATAAATGCATATGGCTTAACTGGTAGCAGCGGCGGATTTAAGGGGGGGGCTGTAAGGACTGTAGCCCAGGGCGGCAAATACTAGGGGGCGGCATTTACAACATTAAAATTAAAACAAACCAAACACGCAGACCTTCGCAGAAACTTCATTATAAGCAGCTTTTCAATGATATTTTAGATACTACAAAAGGCCAGATTGAACTAAGATTTTCAGTTTGCATGAATTAGGTACAATTTTTTGACTTAATGAATAAAAATCTTTTTTTAGGTTTTTCAGAAAATTTCCCAAATAATCTTTCAGATAGTTTATGTCTAAGGTACAACTTTATAAAAAAAGAGTTTTTAGTTTAATTTATTTTTAACAGTTTTTTATAGTGAATTTTTGAGAAATTTTGGGCGTGGTCGCGAAAAATTTTCGCCTGCGGCGCTTCATTTCTAAAACTTAGTCGCCCCCCCCCTCAGCAAAATCCTGGATCCGCTACTGGTTTTTAAGGGTTTATACGTAAAATAAACGTAATTTTTGCTCTTAGCTGTAACCGGATTTCTCCGAAACTGCATAATAGGTGACCAGTAAAAAGTCCGCATCATATGGGATTTTTTTTTATTATTCGAAATTTGACTTTGGCATCAAGTTTTGCTTCGATCGAGAAAAAAATTAAGCAAAAAAATAATAACATGATTCGCATTATCTGCCAAATTTTAATTTTTGTCAAAAAATAATTCAAAAGTGGGGTTATTTCTAAAAATATTGAAAAAAGTTATTAGAAAAAGTTTTTTTTAATTGCAGTTTCTAGCCGACGTACAAAATTTTAGCTGCATAAGATAATTTTGATTTTTTACCCACCACTAACATTTATTTTCCACTTAATGAACACTTTACTGATGACACTGTGTTCTTTTTTGTCTTAATATTAAGGTGTATTACTTTCAGACACAAACTACATTTTCAAAAATACTTATTTATGAAGGTACCTTATACAGGATCAAAAACAAATAATACACTTTGCATCACATGCGACCAAATTTTAATTGCCCAATTTTGATTTTATAGAAAAACACACATTTAATATGGCGCTACTTTAAAGAAAATGTATCTAAAATAAAGGATTGTCATAACTAAGAAGTTTTATATTAGGTTGCGTTGAGTTTTATTTTGCAAAAGTGGTGCAATTTACAAAATATAGGTAAAAAATCAAAATTATTTTATGCAGCAGAAATTTTGCATGTGGCCTAGAAACTGCATTTAAAAAAACGTTTTCTAATCCCTTTTATACTTTGTATTTTCAGAAATCTACACTTTTGAATTATTTTCTGGAAAATATTAAAATTTGACAGATAATGCAAATCACGTGACTACTATTTTTTTTGCTTAATTTTTCATCTCGATCGAGGCAGAACGTGATACCAAAGTCAAATTTCGAATAAAGCTACTGAATACATTCCTGTGCACTATTTGCAGGTGACATTTTCGGCTCCTTTTTTAAATTTTTGCGTGATGTTGTGAGGAATACTTTTTTAATAATTTGGCGTTTATATTGTACATACTTTACTTGCGCTGCCTTCCATCTATGAGACAACCATACAACCAATGAAACGAAAAATCAATTTTTAATATTGTAGTACATGGTCGATAAAGCCTAAAATGAATAGGTTGTGTCAGCGGTGTGCCTGTAGGTATATTTCATTCGTTCACCAACAGTTGATGTTAGCTGTACCAAACTTTTATAAAATATATTTAATAAAAAATGTATAAATTGTTTTGTCAAGATTAATTTTAAAAGTATGATGGGCATGCCTGTTTTGTGCTCTTATAAATGTTTTCAAAAATCGGATAGTTATTTATATACAAAATAAGTGTAAATCGGGAAAATATTGTAAAATCCGAGACCCGACTATGAATGGAAAAAAGTTATATGGAAATACTATGAGTAAGAATAAAAAAAAATATTTCAAATAAATAATTTAAATATTTCCGTTATAAACAGTAGTACCTACTAGATTTTTCAAAAGAGCATAAGTTCAGAACATCGAAAAACGTATCAATGGTGCATACTAGCATTAACGTGTTAATTAATTAATTAACTCAAGGAAGTATACTATAGGTCCAATATTATTTATTTTATGCATTAACTATATGCCTTTAGTTTTAAAGATGTGTAAGTTACAAATGTTTGCTTATGACACCTTAATTTGCTTCAATGTTTTAAATATTTTTGATGGTCTAAATACTAGAAATTCTGAGATAAATATATTATTAAATTGGCTAAAAGTAAAAAATTAAAGTTAAATATTTCAAAAACTAAATGTATGGTTATGGGTAATAATTTAAATTGTCAAAATATAAATGTTGTAATTGATGGTGAAAAATTGGAATTAGTAAACAATGTAAAAAATTTAGGAATAATAATTATTGATTCAAACTAAAAATTTTTTAATTATTTTGAAAGTATCATAATATCGAAGATTGCCGGAAAAGTAGGTTGTTTTAAAAGAATCAGTTCTAATTTTACTTTGTTTTCTAAAAAACTGTATTTTTAAGACTATAATATTTCCACATTTTCTTTGTTGTTCTTTGATTTTATATTGTGCTAGTGGGGAAATATTTGATAAATTACAAATTTTACAAAATAAGGCAATGCGGATTATTTTAAATTGTGACAAATATACAAAAATAAATTTTATGTTAAAAAATTTAGATTGGTTGAATGTCAGAAATTTAATTTTTTATTTAGTACCTATATATCTTTATACATAAAATTAAAAATATTTTATTGCCTGATTGTTTTAAAACTTTTTGTTCTTTTAATTATGACCGTCATACCTAATTATAAAACAAGAACTAATCAAAATTTTTATGTGGATGGAGTGTCTAAAACATTAGCTTATAAGTATATTTTTCATAAAGGTTTGATTGAATATAATAATTTGCAAAATTCTATTAAATCTAAAATATCATTAAAACTATTTAAAAAACTTTAAAATTACATTTAATTAAAAAACAAAATGATACGTAATATTTGATACAATTTGCAAAATGTTTAACTTTTTTGTCTGTTTTTGTAAAAAGACGGTTGCGTTTTAAAATTTAAAAATAAATCTATAAAAATGTGTTTAAAAATGTATTTATTTATTTATTTAATTCAAACTCAACAGATACAAGTATCCTATTACAGAGTAGGAGTGTACTTTAATCTAGATAATATAAAAACTAAACTAAACTAGCACTTTTCTAAGATCTTTGAGGGTTAAAGAGAATATATCCAAATTTTTCATTATATAATTCGACAACTTACACATATTATATTATTATTAAAAAATATTTAATTGTAGCTTGTTGCTAAATAAAACATATTACTACTACTACTACTACTACCACTACTAATTCGGAAACAATTGAATATAGGTATATAGGGCATAATCTATGAAATATAGAATTGATTGTAGAATGTAAAAATGTGCAAAATGTTTCATTAAAACAAGTAATGTCGATACACGTATCGTTTTTATGATTCACCCCGTATAATATCTTTTTTCTAAAATTAATTTGACCGGTCCGAGCGATTCTTAATTAGGTGGCTGTATTCTATACAAAAGGCTGGTCCATTTCTGCGCTGTATGCATTTGTTGCTGTATATCTTGTATCTTGGATATTATAATAACTAATTATCGATCAAAGATTTGGGTAAACCATTTATAGCCCCGAAAATAACCGTCAAATTTCACCTTTATACTATTGTGTAAAATTCCTATCATTAAAATTGTAACCTTAAATAGGGCGCCGAGGCAAGGTTGTCACCACGAAGGTAAACCGAACAAACCGGGGACAGACCCCTGCTGGATTTAACAACCCCCTGGCATGGCTTAAGAAACGTACCCCTTTTAGTTCATATTATGTACAGGGCTGGCATTTAGTTAATGTTTAAAACGTTGAAATTGTTTGTGATAGGTTGTTACAAGAAGACGGCTGCATTTTGGATCAAACAAAAAAGAAACGAAATAATGATCAAAAAATAAAATGGCGAATTGTTCACTGGTTCTAGTCCTTAAAATCAAGAATTACATCTTATTTTTAAATCAATTGTGAATTATTACATAAATATACGCCAGTATATTTATTTATAAATTAAATATACAGTACTTGTGTTTGTTAAATTATGTTTGAAAGTAAGAACACAACCACCTTGAAAAGAAGCCATAAAGTGACATCGGGTTTGTGTTCGGGCAACGCCGCATCAGCTGGGAGTTGCGGATCTACAAGCTATTATTGTGACGCGCGGCAACGGGCGAGTTTTTTATTCTTTCTGATATTTTTTGTGTTTTTTTGGCTCTGTTGCCACTATATAGATATTAAAAAACGTACAAAAAGGTAATATATAGTTTTGGATAACGAGAACAACTTACCTAATTATTAATCATAGGAATATTGCGTTGAGAAGCTGTTTTTGTTTTCCTAGGAGTAGATTTATTTGATCGATAAAAATGTACAAATTATTATCTTCTGCGTTTAAATAGGATAATATGTCACTGGGGACAAAATGCTTAGCACAAACTACAGAATACTGTGTGGGCGACCCATTAGCTCTTGGAATGACTTTTAGCCATAGAACTTTCAGATTTTCATTTTTAGGGAAGTGAAAAACTGATACACTCTATTCACCTGCTTTTAAAACACTTTTCTAGTTAGAGTTACACCCAGGCAAACGGCAAAAAATAATTTAAAAGTGGGGTTATTTCTGAAAATATCGAGAAAAGTTATTTGAAAAAGTTTTTCTAAATGCAGTTTCTAGTCCACATGCAAAATTTCAGCCGCATAAGATAATTTTCATTTTTTACCTATATTTTGTAAATTGCACCACTTTTGCAAAATAAGACTCAACGCAACTTACATAAAACTTCTTAGTTTTGACAATGCTTTATTTCAGATACATTTTCTTTAAAGTAGCGCCATATTAAATGTGTGTTTTTCTACAAAATCAAAATTGGGCTATTAAAATTTGGTCGTATGTGATGCAAAGTTTATTTGTTTTTGACCCTGTATAAGGTAACTCCATAAAATAAGTTATTTTTGAAAAGGTAGTTTGTGTCTGAAAGTAATACACCTTAATATTAAGACAAAAAAGAACACAGTGTCTTCAGTAAAGTATTTTTTAAGTGAAAAATAAATTTTAGTTTAACAATTTAAAGTTTATCTATTTTCAACGATTTAATTAAAAACCCCTATATTATAATTTATTATTAAGCTATGTCATAATAACGTTAACGTGTATTAGGTACTTTCAACCACAAACTACGTTTTCAAAAATACTTATTTTATGAAGTTACCTTGTACAGGGTCCAAAACAAATAAACTTTGCATCACATACGACCAAATTTTAATAGCCCAATTTTGATTTTGTAGAAAAACACACATTTAATGTGGCGCTTCTTTAAAGAAAATGTATCTGAAATAAAGCATAGTCAAAACTAAGAAGTTTTATGTAAGTGTCTTATTTTGCAAAAGTGGTGCAATTTACAAAATATAGGTAAAAAATGAAAATTATCTTATGCGGCTAAAATCTTGCATGTGGGCTAGAAACTGCATTTAAAAAAACTTTTTCCAATAACTTTTTTCGATATTTTCAAAAATAACCCCACTTTTATATAATTTTTTTAAAAAAAATTAAAATTTGAAAGATAATGCGAATCACGTGACTATTATTTTTTTTGCTTAATTTTCATCTCGATCGAAGCAGAGCTTGATGCCCAAGTCAAATTTCGAATAAAGCTATTAATAAAAAAATCCCATATGATGCGGACTTTACTGGTGACACTGTATACCTTCAAGCTAAATAAACACTTCAATATTTCATAAATTAACTGTAGCCACAAAACATTAAAGTTTATCCCACAGAGCTAAACAGAATACAAAAAACACAACTTTTAAATTAAAATAAATAAAATTCTGCCGCCATTTATAAGACTCGTAAACAAACCGCCCTGGGCCGGCCAGGCTGTTCGATTTCTCACTTTATTAATGCTGTTAGAGCAGTGGTTCTTAACCTTTTAGTGATGAGGGACCATTTGAGTAAATTTTTGTCTTGTTATGGACCACAAACGGTCTGGCGGTAATACAAGTTATTCCAACATCACATAGAAATGTCTTGATGGTTATTTTTAATTATTAAAAGCGCCAAGAATCCCTGCCACATAAGTATATGGTTGAAAATAAAGTTAGGTAACGTAAAGCAGTTTCTCGAATTTTAGGGAATTGTTTTTTGGGCCCAAAAATCTTTAAGTTTAATTCCTGCTTCGAATGTATTCTTGCAGTTACTATCGTGTTGTATTTCAATTATTTCTTCTTGAATTGCATCAGGCACCTCAGAAATATTGACAATGAAATGATAGCGGATCAGTTCTCGAATACCTTTGTCCTCGCAGTCAGGAAAATAGCAATTAAATTTATTTTTTAAGTTTTACAAAGGGAGTGTAATGTGCTTTTTCATTTCTCCTGTGATCTCAACTCATTAATAATTGGATTCAGCGTATCAAACGCTGAAGAGTTCTCTCTTTCGACTTTGCTGATCCATAGGTCGATTTTAGCGGTAAACGCACTGATTTTATCTTCAAATGCTAATATATTGCTCGTGCATTCCAACTTCATATTTCCTGACCTTTGCAGCTGAAGGTTCAATTTATATGTCGTGCAAAAAAATACACTAAATAAGCGAAATGTATTTGAAATTTGTACTGACAGAACTGATCCAGAAACTCTTTGTTCTCCTTATTAGTTAAGAATAATTTTACTTCCTCTCTCAGTTCATACAACCTTGACAGCATGTTTTCTTTGGAAAGCAGCGTTTCGTGTTCAGAGTTCATATTAAAGCCTAATTTTTTGAAGAGACGTGTATACAGTGCACTCCTTTTTATAAAGTTGACTACTTTTATAGCTGACGTTATGTATAGTGGGAATCGTGGTTAATATGGTCGTCGTTTTAATAATTTTAGAATGACTTTGCGGACCACTTCAGATACTTTCAGGGACCACCAGTGGTCCACGGACCACCGGTTAAGAACCACTGTGTTAGAGCAAACCCGCTTAAAAAATGTTCACTAGTAATTTGTAGAGGTTCTCAGCAATCATGTCACTTAAATTTTCTATTAGATATCCATCGAAAATCGGATAAAAATACAAATTAATACGAAAAACCGCAAAGTTAACACCTACGTCGCGCGTAAATTACATACTAAAGCATGGATAACCTCAAAAAAGTCACGTGACTCATGGATCTTCAAGCAGTGTTGTCGATGTTTCTGTTTCACGGCTTCTTTCAAGGTGGTTGTGGTAAGAACATATTTTTATTGCTGTAGTATTGTTCTCATAGATGTAGTAATGTTTTAGTATAATGCTGTAGTAGCCTGGATGGAACTGAAGCCAATTTAATTGATGAAATACAACTTTATTTAAAATTAGGTAAAGTTAATATACCTAATAAAAATCCAAAAAAATTAATTAAGTTTTTGGACATTAAACGAATGATTAAAAATAAATCCAGTCCTGTCCTGCCCTAATTTTAATTCTATGGCAAAAGCAAATAAATAATGTTAGATTAAAGTAAATGCAGTGTGAATAGGGGTTGCGACAGCCAATTCTACAGGACAAAAATTGGCTACAGAATGAATTACTCCAGCGTCTGATTTAGACCGATTTAATAGAAAATATACCAGATGTTGGAGGAGGTACACTAACCCCTATTATTGTTAAAATTACAGAAATAAAATTTCTTCTTGTACTCCTTTGAAAATGACCCGAAAGGGCCGAAACACGTGCCAAGAAACTAATTAAATTTGTGAAACATAACAAGTAGTTATTATTTTTTATTCATGTGCAAATAAAATTTGGTCAGTTTTTAGGTAATATTATTTCGCATTTTATGACAAGACGTATGCCATTTGGTCACTTCCAGTTTAACCGGAAATTACCTCAACTTTAGATTTTTAAATAGAACACCCTGTATAATTTTGGCTATATCGATTCAGAAGTCTGACTTATTTTTATTTTGTCAGTCTCAACTTAAACTTAAAAGTTTGTTGATTTACATTTTTTAAAAAAAACCCTAATTACTAAATCAAATTCGCACACTAATTCTTCAAATTATTGATTTCAATACATAAAAACAAATTACACTTCTAAAATAAATCAGTGAGCCAATATTTGACCACCTGAAATTTTGTATGCGATTTTCTATGTGTTTGTTTGAAGGTGGTAGACAATGAAGTAATATCAAAAAAATTACCTTGTCGAACTTCCATTGTCTTTTATTTTGTTACTTAACACAACGTTTCGGTCAGTTACTATCTCTAACCGTTTTCAAGTGTAAACTAAATTATACAATTCTAAGGCTACTACTGTCTTAAATACTATCCATGGACAATGAAGCTTGACGGGTGTTTCTCAAAAGATGTTCACCCATATAACTTTTCTGTATTTATAGATATTAAAATGAAATTTTGAGATTATGCATAAGACATGAATCTGCATTTACTGACATAATTTTCAATTTGTTAGCACGGTTTGACCGGAAGTGACCTTGACTTTGGTATTTTAAATGGGACATCTTGTATACTTTTACTTATTGGGATTCAGCATAACATTCTGAGTAAAATGACACCTCACTTGTCATTTTTTGACGTGATATAACATTCTTATGTTTATTTTTTATTTTTAATGTATAGAGTGCTACAAATTAAATAAATCTGTTAATTTATAGTCAAGTAGCATATGAAAATTAAAATGATGTCATAATAATTGACTTTCTAAGTTTCCCAAGCGTTTAAAAAATGAAATTTTGTTTTCTTGACGTTTACTCCATTTTCCAAATGGAACGATGGTAGTTCACTAGGATAATTATAACGAGCATTTTTTTCCAACAATTTGATACCATACACTTCTATGCTATTTTAAAATTGACACGAAAAACTTTGCCTTAAGTCCCAATCGCAAATTTAAAAGTGTTATGCATTATTGGCGCCCTGTCTTTTTTAAAGAAATATAAAGGCGGCTTTGAATAACAATGGAATGGTTTTGAAAAGCAACATGGCTTTAATTTAAAGTTGTAATGCCATTCGTTTATTAAACTTACATTGTAAATCAGATAAAATGGTTAGTTTTACTAGAAATGAACAAATTGATACGCTCCTAATTTTTGGAGTAACCAGAAAAATTCTTCTGAAGCCGCAATATTGTATGTATTGTATGTTTTATAAACTGATGACTTTACAACTTTAAATTAAAGCCATATTGCTTTTCAAAACCATTCCATTGTTTTTCAAAACCGCCTTTATATTTCTTTAGAAAAGAGGGGCGACAATAATGCATAATGCTTTTAAATTTGCGATTGGGACTTAAGGCACATTTTTTCGTATCAATTTTGAAATAGGATAGAAGGGTATGGTATCAAATTGTTGGAAAAAAAATGCTCGCTTCAATTGTCCTAGTGAACTACCATCGTTCCATTTCGAAAATGGAGTAAACGTCAAGAAAAAAAAATTTATTATGACATAATTTTCATATGCTACTTGACTATAAATTAACAGATTTATTTAATTTGTAGCACTCTACATTGAAAATAAAAAATAAACATAAAAATGTTATAACACGTCAAAAAATGACAAGTGAGGTGTCATTTTACTCAGAATGTTATGCTGAATCCCAGTAAGTAAAAATATATAAGATGTCACATTTAAAATATCAAAGTCAACGGTCACTTTCGGTCAAACCGGAAGTGCTAACAAATTAAATATTATGCCACTAAATGCAGACTCATCTCTTATGCATAATCTCAAAATTTCAGAAACACCCGGTATATTAATTTAAAAAATAATACATGCCTCTCTTACGGTATTATGAAGTCATTTTAACAATAATTGCGTTCAAAATGTGATACGTATATTTAGCAAGAATTTTGAACCTGTCAACAGCGTGAAAAATTAAAACCATACCCTGGCCAAAAAATGTCAACAATTTACACTAAATCTGGTAATGTAACTGACCATAAAGACATTTATTATCTCTTCCTTTTGTGTCGTAATTTACTATGATCTCTTTTCCTTGTCAAAGTCTTTGTGCCTTTAATTTTTTCGTTAATGGCTTTATGGAGATCGTTACATTTTTGTTGGGCTTGAAAGGCGATACTAATGCATTTATTCTTAAAAATAAAAAGCTTTATTGTGACTTTCTTCTTAACGAGCTTTTAGTGAAACCAGATGCGTGAAATTTATTAAAATGTTTATTTGGTGCATGTCTCGATCTTTTTTTAATTTAGTTATGATATGTCATGTCGAATAACTTGAATAAACTGGAATTTTATGTACAAATAATATCGACAAGTAAGTAAAAACTTATTCGATTCCACAACCCAACTATTACCGCTGGACTTTTAATTGGTAGAAGTTTTTCGTTAACTAGGAATGTTCTCATTATAGCGACCGAAACATTAAAAAAAATCCATCTCGTTGTCCACCATCTCTTCCTGCAAACCCATCACTTACAAACTGACACGGCCTATTAATTTGGTGAATAAGTTCCATTTCGGGGGTAATATAAGACGTAGATTGCAATACGGTTATGAAGGGCGGAGACGGTATAAATTTAGGGTGGCAGGGGGGGATAAATTTACTAACCAAGGGTCCTTTGCAAAGTGTTCGCTTCTGGATAGCCTAAGGTGTCTATTAAGAAGGTCTGAGCGGCCCTTATCTGCTAATAATACACGATCGGGTCCCTGTTACGACTTTGTTAAGTCTAATGACACGTGTTATGGGGTTTGTGATTGAGGAAGTTTGCGAGTTTGTATTAGAGAATCTCTATTATAGAGTAACAATAATACTGTTACTATATTTTGTATCGATTTGTTTCACTATTAGTTATATTTGGTACAAATCTATACCTATAGGTATAGTCAGAAGAACTTATTCTTTCGATTCGTCAGATCCTTCCCAAGTTATACTTGTATATGTATAGGCCTGTCACACAGTATATGATATTATAAACTGAAAAACAATGACCAATAAGTAAATTAAAAAGAGGAACCTTCTCTGTAATGCAAAAAATAGACTTAGACAATCTTTTATTTCACTCGCCAATCAAAATCAAGAACTTCCTTTAAAATATTTTTTAAAACTATATACTTTGTCTGTCTCTCCCCAGGATAACACTTAAACTAGTTAACCGATGTGGCTTAAAGTTGGTTTACTTATGTAAAATAGGCGTTTGCTTCCGAGGAAAATACGCAAAGTTTCCTGTGCCCGCAGCTTCGCTCGCGGTGATACTATTCGATACAATATTATATTATTAACTGAAAAACAATGACCAATAAGTAAATTAAATAGAGGAACCTTCTCTGTAATGCAAAAAATAGACTTAGACAATCTTTTATTTCACTCGCCAATCGAAATCAAGAATTTCCTTTAAAATATTTTTTAAAACTATATACTTTGTCTATCTCTCCCCAGGATAACACTTAAACTAGTTAACCGATGTTGCTTAAAGTTGGTTTACTTATGTAAAATAGGCGTTTGCTTCCAAAGAAAATACGCAAAGTTTCCTGTGCCCGCAGCTTCGCTCGCGGTGATACTATTCGATACAATATTATATTATTAACTGAAAAACAATGACCAATAAGTAAATTAAATAGAGGAACCTTCTCGGTAATGCAAAAAATAGACTTAGATAATCTTTTATTTCACTCGCCAATCGAAATCAAGAATTTCCTTTAAAATATTTTTTAAAACTATATACTTTGTCTGTCTCTCCCCAGGATAACACTTAAACTAGTTAACCGATGTAACCGATGTGGCTTAAAGTTTGTTTACTTATGTAAAATAGGCGTTTGCTTCCAAAGAAAATACGCAAAGTTTCCTGTGCCCGCAGCTTCGCTCGCGGTGATACTATTCGATACAATATTATATTATTAACTGAAAAACAATGACCAATAAGTAAATTAAATAGAGGAACCTTCTCTGTAATGCAAAAAATAGACTTAGACAATCTTTTATTTCACTCGCCAATCGAAATCAAGAATTTCCTTTAAAATATTTTTTAAAACTATATACTTTGTCTATCTCTCCCCAGGATAACACTTAAACTAGTTAACCGATGTTGCTTAAAGTTGGTTTACTTATGTAAAATAGGCGTTTGCTTCCAAAGAAAATACGCAAAGTTTCCTGTGCCCGCAGCTTCGCTCGCGGTGATACTATTCGATACAATATTATATTATTAACTGAAAAACAATGACCAATAAGTAAATTAAATAGAGGAACCTTCTCGGTAATGCAAAAAATAGACTTAGATAATCTTTTATTTCACTCGCCAATCGAAATCAAGAATTTCCTTTAAAATATTTTTTAAAACTATATACTTTGTCTGTCTCTCCCCAGGATAACACTTAAACTAGTTAACCGATGTAACCGATGTGGCTTAAAGTTTGTTTACTTATGTAAAATAGGCGTTTGCTTCCAAAGAAAATACGCAAAGTTTCCTGTGCCCGCAGCTTCGCTCGCGGTGATACTATTCGATACAATATTATATTATTAACTGAAAAACAATGACCAATAAGTAAATTAAATAGAGGAACCTTCTCTGTAATGCAAAAAATAGACTTAGACAATCTTTTATTTCACTCGCCAATCGAAATCAAGAATTTCCTTTAAAATATTTTTTAAAACTATATACTTTGTCTGTCTCTCCCCAGGATAACACTTAAACTAGTTAACCGATGTAACCGATGTGGCTTAAAGTTTGTTTACTTATGTAAAATAGGCGTTTGCTTCCAAAGAAAATACGCAAAGTTTCCTGTGCCCGCAGCTTCGCTCGCGGTGATACTATTCGATACAATATTATATTATTAACTGAAAAACAATGACCAATAAGTAAATTAAATAGAGGAACCTTCTCGGTAATGCAAAAAATAGACTTAGATAATCTTTTATTTCACTCGCCAATCGAAATCAAGAATTTCCTTTAAAATATTTTTTAAAACTATGTACTTTGTCTGTCTCTCCCCAGGATAACACTTAAACTAGTTAACCGATGTTGCTTAAAGTTGGTTTACTTATATAAAATAGGTGTCTGTTTCCGAGAAAAATATGCAAAGTTTCCTGTGCCCGCAGCTTCGCTGGCCGTGATACTATTCGATTCAATATTATAGAGAGAGAGGCCTAGAGACTAAAGCAAATCCCACGAATGGAGATTGTTGCTCGAGGGCTTGGCCTGAGCTAGAGCAAGGGGTTAAGGCACTAACAGCCAAAAAAAAAGTGGAAATACCTAAAAATGTGACAAGAACCCATATTTTAAAAAGATTGATTTGTAATTAGCAAAATCATAAACGAACCATTTCGAATGACTCGTTTTTTTGGAATAGCTTTTGTGATGAATGAAACATCCGCATCACGTGCCATGGTAATTTAGTAGGTCGTCACAGTGGGATGATATATAAAACTAAAAGAAAAAACTAAGAGTAAGAATAATATATAATTATGTATTGTATCCGAGTATTTATTCATTTCTAACCTATTTCTATTCTAACAAAATACCGTACTGAGCAAAATACATTCTTATTAACCAGGAAGGTAAGTAAAAATTACAATACATGCAGTGTTGATGCTCTTTGCTCTAGGTAGGTACATGCTTTTCTCATATAGTTGATAGCTCGTGTGACATATTTTCTTGCTAGGAATTCCAATATGGTAGGATATTTTTTTACAGTGATTTAAATTAAAGTAGCTTAACCTAAAATAAACAAACATAATAGAAATGATCACCAAATCATTTGGTAGTTGAGTACTATTCATAAAGAAAGCGTACACGAATTAGAATAAGAGGAAAACCTTAACCATATTTGCGTAAAACCGGCTTATCGCATGTAAAAGGTTATTAAAAATGCAAAGCATTGGCGTAGGGCGTTAGTTCAATAGAATAACAAAAATTAATTTTTTTATTTTATAATTATATCTTAACAGTTTTATAAAAATTACAATAGAAACATAAAACATTTAACAAGAATAAATAAAATCTAATCTTTGGTTACATATCCCTGTTTTTCTATTCCTATTCGAAATTGACTGAATTATATTTGATACAATATTTGGATCAAACTCTTCCCAGCATGCATGTATTATTTCCCATAAATCTTCTGAATTTTGTGGCCTAAATTTTCGATTATATATTTATTTACGATTATATCCCATATCTTTTCAATTGGATTCGATTGGATCGGGACTATAAGTGGGTTATAGCATTGGCAGTGTGGCCAGACAATTATCTTGTTGAGATATGAAAGTATTATTGGGATATATTTGCTCAGCAGATGATAACAATATATTTTCTAAAATGTTTATGTAAGTTCCCGGCATTAAATCGTCCTTCTTCCCTCTATTCGCCAGCAAACACCAGGTCCATAAACACTTATCCAGCCCCATAAATTTACAGAGAAACGCCAATGTCTAAAAGTGAGGGGGTCGCTCTTCAAACCTGGTATTGTTTGGATGGTACACACAAATTTGTCCGTTATAAGTCGACTGGAACGTATTTTCATTAGTAAAAATAACAAAATAACCCTGTTTCAAAATTGAGGATTGCGGTATATATAATTTAAAGCAAAAATAATCCTCGGTTGTCGCTGTTCTTCGGTAAGAAACATTTTTTTCGCAGCTGGGCGACATTTTAGTTCAAATTCATTGACTCTCCTGCTGGCGGTAGGTTGGGAGGCAGGAAATGCTCTATCAATAACAGCATCCAGTTGGAAATGGATCATTTCTTAAATATGCCAAAAAAGCAGCATCCTGTTCAGGGTTGGAACGTTTGGGACGACCTGAACCAATTTTCCTCTTTAGGGATTCTTCTTGTTTCCAGCGTTGCTTAGTTTTCAATACAGTTTTTTAATTTTAATTATACGACGGCGCTACAGCACGGATTTACCATCCTTCTTCGATTCTTGATACAATTTGAGCCTTTTCAACTTCAGACAACTGACGAGGCATTTTTATGTTCTTCTGTCAAAGTTTATCAAACGTTATAAAATTGCAAATTAAGAGAAAAAATTGTATCTTCTAACAATATTGTTAGTGTTGCCGCGAGACGAGATAAAATGGGTCTCTCGTCTCGTCGAGAGAGGGCGAGACGAGACGAGAGACGACCTTCTCTCGTCTCGTCTCGCTTCTCTCGTGATTTAAACCAAATATAGTAAAAACCAAGCAAAATTTTAACGCGTTTAGGTTAGGTTCTATCATATTTGACATAAATTGTGTGCAATATATGTCAAATATGACAGAACCTAACCTAAATGCGTTAAAACTTTGCTTGGTATTTACTACAGGGTGGCCCATTAGTGCGACAAAGGTCAATATCTCCTGTACCACTAAGATAGCGGAACACTGTTGACGAAGCTTATTAAGGGTTAAGAGGTGCCTCTTATAAAATTATTTTTGTCTATTATACAGGGTGCTCCAAAACACCTAAGACATTTTCATTTCCAAGATATTGACTTTTAAAAATGTAATTTTTCAGTTTCGACAGATCTAACAGTACGTCTTAGAGCAAAACGGCTCACATGTCCCTATCTTCCATTTTTATTATCTTCCCAAAAAAATCACCTTCCGGTTAAACCGGAAGAACTATATTTCCTGCTTTCGAGTTACATTCGGTTTAGCCGAAAGTTTGATTGATTTGGGAAGATAGTGAAAATGGAAGATATAGACATGCGCAGTTTTGCTCTAAGATGTACTGTTAGAAAGCTATAGGCTGTCGAAACTCAAAAATATAATTTTTCAAAAGTCAGTATCTTGGAAACTATTAACTATAGAATAATAATGCATTTAATAAAAGTAATTATAAATTTATCTAGAATCAGCAAATTAAAAAAAAACATTTTTGGGACACCCTGTCTGTTATGAGATTTTTAAAATCTTCTTAAATTCCTCTTATCAAAAATATATAATGTCCATATTTGGACCGACGGTTTTCGAGTTATTTGACTGCAAATAATTTTATCCAGCGACAAAACGTCATAATAATATGTTCTGAATGGCCAAGCGCGGCTAACTAGACGAAACTATTTGCAGTTAAATAACTCGAAAACCGCTGGTCCAAATATAGACATTATGTATATTTTTGCAAAGAGGAATTTAAGAGGATTTAAAAAAGCTCAAAAAAGTAACGTTTTTTGCTCGAGAGAGATCGAGAGAGATCCGAGAGAGACGAGAATTTCTCGACGAGAGAGGGTACTTCTCTCGTCTCGTCTCGGAGCTTTATTCGAGAGAAAATATCTCTCTCGTCTCGTCGAGAGAGGGCCAGACGAGACGAGAGACGAGAATCTCTCGTCTCGGCGGCAACACTAAATATTGTAGTATACATATAGTACTTTATACTTTTACGTATTTGCCTTGTTATTGGCCACTGTATAGTCACAAAAGGCATATAATTCTAACTCGAAATTCGTTGGAAATACGGCCCATTTTGGCTTTTTAATGACCGACAGTTGGCTTCAAACAATAAAATTTTAAAACCTGACAAGTTGTCCCTTCCTTTTGTTATTGTTTGGTTTTTAGTATTTGTCGGCTCCATTAAAATCACTATATGGAAACATGTACTTGTCCTGTTACCATTTTATAATAGCTTAAGTTACCACTCTCTTAAACCGAATTTTTTACCTGTCAGTACGTATAATTAGTTCACCTTGTATTTTTATATCCACTATTAAACATTGTAGTTATTATACAGGGTGTCCGCAAATGATGAGCAAAAAAATTAGAGGATAATTCTAGACCGAAATTAAATGCTGTCTCTTCCTATAGTCAGATCTGGTCTTAACGTGCGGGTCCAAAAGTCACTGATCATATGCGTCAAATCAGACAACACAGAGGCTATCAAAATGTTGTGAGATTATTTACAAATATACCGAAGAAAGGAAAAATAGTTTCATTATTTTAGCTATCGCGAAGATAGCCACATATACCTAATATTATTAGTTTTGTAAAAATTATGTACAGGAGAGTTGAAAAAGTTACAAAAAAATTATATAATCGTTAATTATATACCTACTGTACCCTTTAATTAAAAACGACAATAATAAACAGTGCAATTTATTTTAACAATTTTACTACTAAAACCTAAAAATACAATGGCATTTAGTCTGATAAACTATTTTGATAATGAAAGAAAAAGTGGAAATTCGCAAACCAATATGCAGGAAACCGTAATGAAAACACTGGGAATTAGTTTAAAGACTATGCAGAATAATGTGCATGAAAAAAAGCATAATATAATACCTAAGAATACTAAAAAATGTAAACGAAAAACACCGTGTATAATTATAGCCTAAAAACTCTCATCGTCACTTATAAAATCTAAAAAGTCCTCGTCGTCTGAGTCGTCTTCGAATGGAGCAATTATCATTGGCGCTACTTCGACATCTAGTACTTGTTCCCGATCCCACCAATCCCTTATTAATATTTCTGTATGTTCCACCGATTTCTTACAGTACTCTTGTGTAATATGATCTAACAAATCTTGCCAAACTATTTGTACTTGGTCGGATTTAAGACCATCACCTACATGTTTTTCATAATAAGACTTTGCACCAGCCCATATTAATTCTATTGCGTTAAACTGGCAATGATATGGCGGCAGTCGTAGAACCTCATGACCATATTCACGCAGTATTTCATCTACCGCGTATATTTTGGGTTTTTTAAGAGACTTTGCTATTGATAGGAGTTCCGATTTAAGCATATTTGGTAAAGGATTTTGGTTGTGTTTTTCCAGCCACTCATAAATATCACTTTTCCTCCAAGAAGAAGTAGGCTGTTTATTTAAAATTCTTGAATGATATGATGCATTATCTAATACAATTAAAGACGGAGCATCCAAATTTGGTATCAATTAAACTTTTAACCATTTTTCAAACATTTCGCAATCCATATTATCATGATAGTCAGCACTTTTTGATGTTGAAGAAAAAATTAAACTCGCACCTGCAACATATCCTGTTGCAGAACCGGCATGCAAAATAATAAAACGCTTTCCCGTACCGCACCCCTTTTTCCTTTTAACAGTTTTTACAGACTCATCTTGCCAAGGTTTTGAACCACTTCCATTCGAAAATATCCACGTTTCGTCTAAAAATACCACTTTTCTAAATTTCGATTTGTAATTGTCCGTATATTTTTTTAAAAACTGAACACGCTGACTCACTATCTGTGGCTGCTCACATAAAAATCTTCGGTCACAGTCTTTTTTATAGCGAAAACCTAAATTTTTTATTAATTTTGATAACGCTTCAAGTCCAATTTCCAAAACACCCCGAAATTGGTTTTTGATTTGTATAAATCGTAAATCACATTTGGAACTCCCATTTTAATATTTTCGCCTAAATCCTCAGTCTTTGGCTTTCTTCGTTTACACTTTTTAGTATTCTTGGGTATTATGTTATGTTTTGTTTCATGCACAATTTTCTGCACAGTCCTTAAACTAATTCCCAGTGCTTTGGCTACTGTTTTCTGAATATTGGTTGGCGAATTTCCACTTTTTCTTTCATTTTCGAAATAGTTTATCAGATTAAGTACCATTTTTTTTTGATTGGGGATGCAAAAACCCAGAAAATTGTTTCATTTTGTCACAAACTGTCAAAGTCACAAAACTTGCATATTTAAAATAAAACGTAGCTGGTGCTATTATAAGCATTTTTAGAATCGCTGGAAAGTAAATACATATCCTTTTTTTTTTATGTCAAGATGGAATAAGTCTGTCTTATTTATCTGACGTATTTTATTTAGAGGGTAAAATAAAACGCAAGTAAAGAAAACAAAAACTGAGAGTATGTCTTTCTTGAATCGTATGACCCGCACGATAAGACCAGATCCGACTATATAGCATTTTTTCGAAAATTTATTATTAACAGAGTTACAGGATGTTAAAGTTAAATTTTATTTGCAGTTTTTTTTGCAATACCTTTTTCCACGCTCATAATATTTTAACGAAATCTCGTATATGGGGCTTTTTCGGGATGAGAAAAATACAAATTTGCCCATCGTTTTTTCGCATCTTGTAGAGGGAGCTACATATTAGCCTATACTTTTATTTGAACGGTCCTAACTTTTTGTCCTACACTGTATGCGCATTTTGACTAAACAGTTTTATTCTCCTAACCTTTTGACATAAAAAAGATATACTACTTTTGTTTCGATAGATCTAACCGTTTTCGAGAAAAACGCTAAAATAACATTGCTTGTATGAGATGAATAAGAAATCATTTTAATTTGTTTTCAACCTTAAACATAGCATAGCAAAGGAAGGAATATTCCATGGAGTTCTTCGGAATTTTTTAAGAATAATTAATTTATGCATTGAAGAGGAAGGACATCACTTTGAACCTTTGATTTGAATGTTTATTTATTGTTCTAGTAACTTATTTATTTTTTGTAGAGTTCACATTGCACCCTCAAAAAATTGGTGTCTGGTTAGCTGTTTCCCGAAGAAGAATTGTTGGTCCTATTTTTTTCCATGACACAGTTACAGCACAGCGGTATAGAGACAATATTTTGAATCCATTTGTGGAGCAATTACTTGACGACGAACTACGTTTTGGATATTTTCAACAGGACGGTGCAACCGCCCATACAGCCGCCGAAACTATTAACTACTTACGCAATTTTTTCGACGACAGATTGATCAGTTTTCGATCAGACATTGAATTCCCACCTAGATCACCTTGTTTAACGGTTATGGATTACTTCGTTTTTCCTCATTTAAAGAACACTATTTTTAAAACACCAGTTGCAAATTTAGAACAATTACAAGAAAGGATTATCCAAGAATGTGGTAACATTTCTCCAGAGATGCTGGTCAACGCTTTCTAAAATATGAAGAGACGTGTGAATTTATGCTTGGAGCATGGCGGTGGCCAATTTCAGCAGTTTATGTATTTATTTTTCTTTTTCTTTCTGTATATTCTTACTTTGTTAATTTTGTAAACAACAAAAATAAATTTGTATTTGTCTACTTACTTTATTACTCATTAGTTTGGCATATCATGTCATAATATGAATTTGACAAAATTTTAACCTAGATTTGGTTAGATATATCGTCCCCATATCATTGTGATCTAAACCAAGCCCTACGTTTGTTAATCCAAGCCCTATTTGATGCAAATAATTTTTGCTCGCACGGTATATATATTTTGAATATTACACCTTGTCAGGGAAAGGGGAGCCTACACACGATATGTTGGGGGAACCTCCTGCGATTTATCGTTATGCCACTGCACTACAGTTAATTACCTATAAATACTACCCGTTAAAGCTTTTATATAGTAGGTACCTACACTACGCGAATTACACGCTGTCCAATGTTACCAAGACCAAATTCATAGAAAAATCAACAATATGGATGATTAGGCTCGCTTCTTTAAAGAAACATCGTTAAAGCTCGTAAATAGCATAATTCGAAACATGCTCTAAATGTTAATTCACCATAACATCTCGACAATATTTTAAAAAGCATCGACTGCACGAAATTCTCGACTCTATTTATAGAAGGTCCAAATACGTTTTTAGCCTAATGACACTTTCGATGGAGATGTTAAAAGGGACATTTGTCACGTCAAAAGACAGTGGGTGGTACAGGAAGGTTACAGCGACAATAAGAGTTAAATGTTATTTACACGCAAAATGGTAACATTAATATCTTTTTTGTAAGGCTGTTTGAATTTTTAAGATTATTAAAAATAAACGCATACCTTGATGTTTGGGCATCCTATGTAGTAACAGTGGTTTGTATAATTTTAAATATGCCTAAAGAATCGTACTAGTAATATTAATTGTTTCCATTTTCTACACAAGCATAAAAAATGACAACAAAATACTGATCAGTGGAACTACAGTTCCAGTTCTTGGTTATCAAAAAAGTTAAAAATATCCCTGTAATTATTTTTAACGCTACACTGAGGAAAATGATCTAATACAACAGGTTTGCTAAGACATAGTTTATTATAGTTTATATTTTATTAACCCATATTAAATAAATTGCTAAATATCAGAGTTGCGAGAACAGTGTTTTTATTGGTAGTAATCAGTTCTATTAGCAGCACAGTCTTGTTGAATCATGAAACACTTTTAATAAAGCAATTTTGTTAAGAAATAAATTGTATCTTCTCAATGCGACGCATTTTGTTCCCAGTAAAGCGCTTTCTCTGCAATTAAGAAAGCCGAACGCTTCCCCAAAAACGAATTGTATCCGTTAGAACCTATAATCCACAAGACGTTGACGGGGGTTCGTAGCGATCGGCAATCGCCGCACGTCATAGTATTAGTTCTAACGTATTTTTTGCACAGGTCACATCGTTGTTCGGAGTCTTCTAGCTGTCCTGTCTGAATTTGAATGTTATTGATCGTACCAATACCTGTTTTAATTAATTTATTTTTACTTTGTATTTAGTTTTTTTTTTAACTTTGCATGTCCGATAAAGCAATAGAAGATTCATATTTTGCACAAATCATCATTAGTATTGGACTTTATAATCTATGGATGAATTTTACTATATCAGTAAACCATGTTGCATAATAGATAACACAGGCCTGTATTTTTTAACACTTTGAAAGTTGATTTAAAAATTTTAACTGTTTTCTAGTAATCGGGTAGCGCTGATTTCAAATCTGCTTTCAGTTTTTTTATATCACGTAAGGTTATTTTTCAAACCGGTAACATATAGAAAAAACACGATTTATTTTATTTATAAGCTAGTTTTTTAATATATTACGGAAAAAAATACAAAAATATACAAAATATACACATATAAACTATTATAAATGGTTATTTAATCGTTACGCTTCCTCAAAAAACGTTTTCTGTTTTCAGAAAAGCTTCTTTTGGTTGTTTTTCTGTTTCAGCTAAAAAAAGATCTCTTCTCAATGTCCAACAGAAATCGGCCATCATTTTTGTATCTCAGCGCCAATGGTATCTTTTTTCCATCTCTTTAATATATTGATGAAATCTTCACCTTGTTCTTCACCCACGACCCCAAGATTTTCCGGGAATTAGTCCAAATGGGAATGTAAAAAGTGAATTTTTATGCTCATATTCTGCAATTGAAATTTTCCAGCATATTTTCAACGATCTCAACATAGTAGTAATTTATGTTCAACTTCTTTAAAAGCATTCCTTGCATGATTTTTCTTACCTTCCATTACCTTTTCAAATTCTGTATCTTTCATCAAGCTGCTAATCTGCGGCCCTACACAGATTCCCTCCTTTAATTTTGCCTCTGACAGAACCGGAAATGTTTTACATAAATATTTAAAACAATATCCTTCTTTGTTTAATGCCTTAACAAATTATTTCATACGTCCAAGTTTTATGTGAAGTGGTGGAAGTAACACTTTTTGAGGGTCAATAAGACTTTCGCGAATTACATTTTTGTTTCCAGGTGTTAAAGTCTCTCTTTGTGACCAGTCTCTTTTTATCCAATGCTGTTCTCGCTAGCTAGACCACTTGCACAGGAAACATGGAAATTTAGTAAATCCAGACTGCTGACCTAAAAGAAGACTTAAAATGTTTAGATCTTCACACACTTCCCAGTTGTGATTTTCATATTGTATTCTTAAAACTAATTCCTCTAAATTTTCATAGTTTTCTTTTAACTTAACTGTATGGCCGACCGAAACAGAAGCAAAAACATTGTCATTATGTAAAAGAACAGCTTTAAAGCTCCTTTTTGAAGTCGATAAAAAGTCTCCAGTCGGAAGGTGTGTAGCACCACAGAAAATCATTTTTTATTCATCAATCATTCAGAATTTGAAGTACTACATTCATTTTAAAATGTATTAAAACGCCTTTTATAAGTTTTTTTTATATTTTTTCTTTTTTTTGCAAAAAAAAATCTGTATTTTAATTAGTTATTTCTATATAAAAACTGAGCTCAACAAACAAAAATCACGTCATCACAAATTTCATGCGGGCCTGTGTAATCATATGCAAAGTTAAACGACAAGAACAACATCACACTGGAAGCTATTTAAATTTTTAAGAACTACAGTACTGATCTTTACTGATGGTTCGTGGTGAAACTAATACAGTATATTTTTACATTAACACCAGGACCAGATTACACCCACAATAGAACTTGATAATTACTGTGAGTATTCCGAGCAATAATGGCCATAAATCATTCTATGGTAGCATTAACTTCTATTTCCTATTGGCTAAATTATCGTGACATTTTCACTATACAACGGTCTAGCGATTTTCGTTGTCTTACAGTAAGAAAACGCGTTGCTGTCACATATAGTATCAAACAGTTGTAAAGAATAAGTGAATTCTTATAAGGAATAGGAGGCTTTTTTCTCAGTGCAGTGTTAAAGCTAATCATCTTTTAACAGTAGTGTCAAAAATTACATTTTGGACACTGACAACAAGCTTTAAAAATACTACTTTTAATAGTGTTTGTAAATAAAGATCTTAAAACAAAGTCGATAAGTTCTAGTATAATTGGCCGATTAAAAAAAATTGTATTTACGGCATTTCACCATCCGTCATTTGTAATTTATCCTGTCAAAGAAGAAGAGAATTGACAAATATGCTCCAGTTAAGGTGTTCAGTCGGTAAATTGTTTCCACCTTTGACAAATCGACATCATAATGACCGCCGCCGGCAAGATAACAATTGACAATAGCTTCCTACGGCCGGACAGATACGTAGACAGCCTATTATCTGTCTCCATCTGCAGACAATTTTATTAGGGATGTCGTAATGGCTGATGGTGTCGATAAATCGTGTTGCACGTTTCGTATATAATTTCTTTTTGAAATTGTGTATTTTTAAAAAAACTATTCATCACAAAGTGCAACAAATTTTTTTTTAACAGCTTTAATACAGGTCTGCAGTTCGGAAACGACATCACCGATTTAAATGCGGTTTACAGAATTTGAAAAATCGTTTCTAGCAGAGTAATAGTATGGTACGCCTGTAACGTAATCAATGCACTTTAATATTATACAGGGTGGAAAGGAAAGCCGTGCAAAAAATTAAAAATTTTAATTGTCACATTTTGGTAATAGTGTTTTTTTGTGTTATACCGTGCGAGCAAAAATTATTTGCATCAAAGAGGGTTTTGCATCTAAGGACGTAATGCTTAGCCGTAAAGCTTAATACTTGTTGGGTGTCAGTAACTACCTGAATTAACAATCAATCAGTTATTCCGTCATCTTTGACAGTCGTTACAAGAAATTTGATTCATCGCTATTTTTTCCAATTTTGAACAATTCACACAATGGGCTTTAAGGAACAGCACAAAACATTCATGGTTGAGGCGTATTTTCGAAACGGGGTTAGAGTAAATGGTGAGTGGCAATATAATCCTGGTTTGCGCATGGACGATTTTTACGAACATTTTCCTAACATTGCTTTTATTGCTGGGGTTTATATCATTGCTTGAAAAGAACCGTGGCTATGTTCTATACAACACAAAAAAGGAGCAGTAAGACCATCTGTAAGAATAGAAGAACTTGTTGCAAACGTTCGTGAAATAATGCAAAATACGCCAACAAATTGTATAAGACGCCTGTCCCAATAAGTGGGAAGATCTTATGGAACATGCAGGACTATTCTTAAGAAGCAGCTAAATTTATTTCCTTATAAGTTGCAAATTTGGAAAAGGATTATCCAAGAATGTGGTAACATTTCTCCAGAGATGCTAGTCAACACTTGCGAAAATATGAAGAGACGGGTGAATTTATGCTTGGAGCATGGCGGTCATTGGCGGTGGCCAATTTCAGCAATTTATGTAATTATTTTTCTTTTTCTTTCTGTATATTCTTACTTTGTTAATTTTGTAAACAACAAAAATAAATTTGTATTTGTCTACTTATTTTATACTCTTTAGTTTGGCATATCATGTCATAATATGAATATAATAAAATTTTAACCTAGATTTGGTTAGATATATCGTCCCCATATCATTGTGATCTAAACCAAGCCCCACGTTATTTAATCCAAGCCCTCTTTGATGCAAATAATTTTTGCTCGCATGGTATATATATCGACTATAACTATTAATTGTAGTAATATCGATTTGTTCAGTCCATCACTATTGGCCATTTTCAGTACTCGTCGAAATTGTTACTAGGTGATATATGTGTCTCATTTTCTGGTCGCAAAAAGCCGCAAGTAAAACCCTGATTTTGATAAAAAGTGACACCGGAACGAATTTGAACATTGACAGAAGCCAGGTGAATGATGACATTTACATTTTCGGACAACCAGTCCTCTAGGAGGCGATTTTTTTTATCTACTTTAACTTATTTATTCGTTACACTCCTGTCTCTGAGCTTTTGGAATCATTACTTACAACAATAACATAATATCTATAATTACTATGTTAAAAAAGTTTTAACGCATTGCGTAACTTTTACCTAAAAAGATTGCCGCTATTGAATTTATTGCAAGCTGTTTGTTTGCTGAGATACTGAATTAATAAAAGTATTTTTTTCCAAACTACCTGAAAAAATTGGATCTTTTATCGCTAAAAATTGGCAACTAGTAGCTTAGTAGCAAAGATTGGTGGTAGCAAAATTTAAAATTATTATTTTAGAACAATGATATTTCCAAAAAATTGAATTTATACAAACAGAGTTGTAATAAAAAAACGGATCAGCCTTTTATACAGTGTGTATCAGCCAAATGGAATAAATTCGATTATAAAAACAACGATGACGTGTCCAAAAAAACGCTCGGATACGTCAATTGATATTTCTAGGTGCGCATTTTTTCAATAAAAACTTTTTATACAGGGTACCTACCTATGTCATGTAACAGTGGCCGATACCAACTATCTTATTTTAAATTCAACACCCTGTATATTTTCAATTTTTGGATTATTTAGAAAATTTTAGACTTATTTCATGTACAATATCATATACCTATCATCAACTGATTCGGAAATATTAATGACTGTATGCACCATTTTACCCATTAGGCATGATTAGGTGATCGTGATTAACCAGGTAACCGTGATTAAATAAAACAGCCTATGCACCAACTAAAAGGATATGTGGGTTTTGTAATCAGGGTAAAGTTAAAACCTCGATTTGGCAACATAGCTCAGATGCAAAAATCCGTGCCATCAACCAGAAAAATAAACCCTTTATTTTTCTGTGACCAGAAACACCAAGCAGATTGACAGTTGTGATTGTTTTCTTTTTGTTGTTTTTTCAACTTTTCCGAGACATTTTTCCAGTTTGGCTGTTTTGCGCATTAAACCCCCAATTTCACACTTCGGCATCTAGAGTCATGGAGTTTGACTCACAGAAAAAAAAGGGTTTGACTGGTGAGGAAGAAAATAATATATTAGATGCGAAAAAGAAAAGAACTTTTAGCCGAACAAACCTTATTTATCTATCAAATCAAAATAATTTTGTCTCCGAGGTCTTTCTAGCTCTCGGAAAGCCATCATTAAAAATATTCATTACATTAAAATCATCATCGAAGATGATTTCGTCTCCCATTTTAATTTTATTATTGAAAATTCGAGACAAATTTAAAAACAAAACAGGAAAATAACCTTTTAATCATGATTAAATATATAACCCATCAAGATTGGCTGGTTAACTTTAATCTTGATTAAGTTCCTGAGTAGTGCTGGCGCATTGGAAATTTTCTTTATTGAGATATTTAATCATGATTATAAGCTAATCATGATTAACTGGCCTTGGTGCATACGGTCATAAGTGTTTTCAGATTTATTGCATTTCAGCGTTTCTATTTACTGATATGAAATTTAAAAAAAAGGTATAAATAGTTTTGTTTTTAAAACTCCTGATCTTAGCAAATTGTTGTCTGCCTGCATGACAGTAGTTGTCAGTGTTATAGTCGTTTGAATTTCGTTAATTGCATAATATCAGAAAAATGGTTTATTTAACAGAAATACACAAAATAACAATTCTACAGATTATTGCTTATGGAGATAAAACACGGACACAAATGGAAGTTGCTCGCTTATTTTATGAAAAATTTTCAAATTTGCCGCCAATAACTAAAGGGAAAATTAGTAAAATAGAAAAGCAATTTCGCCAGCTTGGACATGTAAAGCAGATAAAAAAAAGTAGCCGCCAATGCAATGTGATGATACCAAATTAGATATTATGCTTCAGTTTACGGAAAACCAACATACTTCCAGTCGAAAAACAGCCCCAATATTCGATGTTATTCATCGATTATTCGAACATTACAAGAAAATAAAATGTATCCCTTTAAAATGATACTTACTCATGAGCTCATGGAACACGATTTTGATAGGAGAACGTATTTTTGTGAACAGATGATGGCAATGTTATAGATGACAATGTGATTCAATTATAACATGTTTTATTTTCTGATGAGTGCAACTTTACACTTTACAGTCATGCTAATCGTCGGAATTGCCGCTATTGGTCTAGGGAAAATCCTCACTGGATCAGAGGAGAACATGCGCAATGTCCTGAAAAGGTTAATGTTTGGGCAGAAATAGTTGGAGATAAAATCATAGGTCCCTTTACCATAAATGGCAATTTAAATGCGATAATTATTTAGCACGGCTTCAAAATAATGTCTTGCCAACTTTGACAAACTTATATCCTGATTCAGCAAACCCACAACTTCCAGTGAATATGATATGGTTTTAGCCAGATGGAGCATCGCCCCATTACCAAATCAATGTCCGGCAGTACCTCAACCGAGGATTTCCAAATCGGTGGATAGGGGGGCGTGGATCGATCGAATGGCCAGCACGATACCCTGATCTGACGCCATTAGACTTCTTCTTATGGGGTTATGTCAAAAATATTGTATATAAAACTAATCCCCTCGACTTAGCTGACTTAAGAAGACGAATAACGCTTGCGATTAGATCGGTCACGCCTGAGATTTAAAAATAAGCGCATAGAAATTTTGATTATGTTGGGATGTGGACATAAAAGTAGAAGTCATAGGGACGTCTGTGTTGTTTAATGAAAAATACCCGTTGTCTGCCTATTAGCCAATCGATTCTTTTTTTATCATAATCTATTTTATTAATCAATTATTTCTTTATCATACATAATCCTGTATATTGCTCTGTTTTTTAATAAAACTAATCGAACAAAATATCTACAGATTCCCACGACATAACCTGCTAAATCCAATATTCTTATTGTAACGGATTGTGACACTTTTGATTCATCCTATACACCCTATAATTTAATCGAGGAAAAATTGAAAGGGCCAATATATTAAGGAAGTATGTCACCTTCACAGGAAGCTTTAAAACGAAATTAAAGACCCATTTAGGTTTCTGAAAGACATTTTATGAAACCTTTTCCATCTACCTTTTCTACAGAAGCTAAAGCAGCAGTATTTAACTTAAGTTGCACAATGAAACCGGAAACCAGAGGTGGCGAAATAAAAGCGTAAATGTGATTTAGATCCATATATTTTATATTGGATCCTAATTTATAATGTTTTTGTGAAAGATAAGTTAGTCCAGGCCGATGATTTTTTTTTATGTGCTTGTCGTAAAGTGCCATCAGGACATATTCTGATTCTGGTAAGTTGAAATTTGTGGTTTTAGTGACTTGATTTCACTTGGACCTCTGATTGGTTATAATAAATTAGTATTTTATTTTATCAGAAACGTTTCCAGACGCCATAGAGCGTAGCTCCATCCAGAGTAAATTGTAAGTACGGCGGATTTACATTGTCTTTATTTTGTCACTTAACACAACGTTTCGGTTAGTTAGTATCTCCAACCGTTTTCAAGTGTAAACTAAATTATAATTCTATCCATGTGCAATGAAGCTTGATGACTCCGCCTACGTGCTTATTGGAGTGTGAAGTTTGAGCTGTTTGTTTTGAACAAGAAGAATCTTCCAGATATTGGGGATATCTATACACTGGGTTTACTAAATATATGGGTATTTTAAAATCTTTAAAGCACTGTAAGGTTTAGGCATATGCAGATGATACACAAATTTACCTTCATTTCGATTGCCAAGACTATATAAACGCATCGAACTTGCTTAACGAATTTAAGCATGCTAAATCAACTTTCTCTGGATCATAATCTAAGGTTGAATAGATTAAAGTCATCCTTGATGCTTTTTGGGAATTAGAACAAAATTGGCTCTTTGAATGATAATATCCATATAGTTATCGATGGTGTCAGGCTCCCCGTAGTTAAAACAGCTAAAAATCTGGGTATAATCCTGGATACTGAACTAAGGTTTAGCGAGTATGTCAAAAAGTTAATTCAAAAGTCCAATATGTCTTTAAGAATATTATACGACAACCGTCATGTCCTAAATTTTAAATTGCGTAAAATGTTCTGTGAGAGTTTAGTTTTATCAAGCTTTAACTACTGTGATTTCATTTATGGGCCATGCCTTGATGCAGATAGGAATAGGATACAATGGGTACAGAATACATGCTCCCGCCTTATTTTTGGACTTCGAAAATTTGATCATATTTCTCATACGTTTAAAAATCTTAAGTGGCTAGTAATGAACAACCGTAGAACTTAACATTTGGGGAATTTTTTGGTTAAAATTCTAAATTATCCGGCTCTGCCTCTTTCCTTAAAAAGTAGGTTTGTATTTCGTGAAAATATACATTCACGTGACATGAGATTTCCTAATAGGTTGATGGTGCCTCAACATCAGAGTGCATGTTTCAGAGATCATTTACCTACAACTCTGTTAAATTATACAACTCCTTACCTAATGAAATGGTTTTCTTTGACAGTAACAAATTTAAATTGCAATATAAAAAATATCTACTCAGTATTCAAAATGAACAACTTTGTTAATTATTTGTTGTTAAATTATTATTTTTTCAATGTTTTTTTTTTTTTTTTTTTTTTTTTTTTTTTTTTTATGATCGAGCACAAGCACTATAGGAAAATCCTTTAAGGCGCTCTGGGAGCGGTGCGTGTGCGAAGAAAGCGATTCACGTTTTTCTTGAATCGTTGGAGGTTATATTCGGTTGGAAACACGGTCTCAGAAAGGCCGTTCCACAAAGATGACGTCCTCCAAATGAAAGAGTTCTGAAACAATGATGTTCGGGGTGTACTAAGTTGAACCACATAGGGATGGGCGGCAGTGGTTCGTCGTGTGTTTCTGCTATGCATTACTCTAGGTGGAATCGAGCGGGCAATATCTGTCGAACACTTGCCATGAAAATATCTGTCGAAGAGAGTCAAATCACCAACCTGTCTTCGATGTTCTAAGCTGTCGAGGTTCTTAGTCAGCTCGTGGTCGCCGATTAGACGAACGGCTCTCCTTTGGATGGAATCCAACAACCGAAGGGTATGCTTCGGTGCAGAACTCCAGATATGAGAGCAGTATTCCAGTGATGGTCGAATCTGGGCTTTATAAAGTGTCAAAAGTTGTTGAGGTGTATACAACTTTTTGGTACGGAAAAGTATACCGAGCTTCTGAGAAGCTGCCCTGGCGATTGCCACTACGTGATTATGCCAAGACATATTTCCTCCCAGGTTGACACCCAGCAAATTAATAGACGAAGTCAGTGGAATTGCGTGTCCTGCCATAACGATATCGGGTTCTGCAATGTTGACCTTCTTAGAGAAAACTGCAGCCTGGGTTTTTTGAGCGTTAAATTCGACTTGGTTACTGTCACCCCAAGACAAAATTTCTTCCAGGTCTTTATTGAGGCGTGATACCTCATGTTGTCTGCGAAGATGTGCGTCAGTAGCCGATGTTTGAGGTTTCAAAGTAAAAGATGAGATAAGTGTGCTGTCGTCAGCAAAGCAATATAATGGATTTTCTGTTTTCGCTAGAAGGTCGTTAATGTACAGTAAGAAGAGAGTGGGAGATAATATGGACCCTTGAGGAACACCAGCATTGATGGTGAAGGTGTCTGAGAGAAACCCGTCAATCGCCACTTGAGGAAGCTAGACAACCATGAACAAAATCGACCGGGCATACCATAAGAACGCAGTTTGCTTAGGAGCCCCTCGTGCCAGACACGGTCAAAGGCTTTAGAGATGTCCAGTGCAATAGCCCGGGACTCCCCATGATGTTTGATTGCGTTGCTCCAAAGATGAGTGACATAGGCTAGCAGGTCTCCTGTTGATCTGGACTTACGAAAACCATACTGATGATCGCTGATAATTTTAAGGCCTTCCAGGTATTTTATAAGTTGTTGGTTAATAGCTTTCTCCATCACCTTTGATATAACTGAAAGCAATGCGACTGGTCGATAGTTGTTTGGCAGGGTTTTCTTGCCTTTCTTTGGTATAGGCTGGACTCGCGCCTTTTTCCAGCAAGATGGAAATATTCCTTTTTTGTAGGATAAGTTAAAAAGTCTACAAAATACTGGTGTGAGTTCATCGGCGCATTTCTTGAGCACTATAATAGGAATTTCATCTGGACCAGAAGCTTTTTTGGCATCGAGCCCCTTCAGAATTCGTTTGACAGGACGCTGACGGAATACGATATCAGTCATTTCCGATCGAACTGCTGGAATGTTCGGGGGTGTTTTTCCCTGAAAATCTACCGTGGAGTGTGAAGCAAAGAGTTCTGCGAGTAAGTTCGCTTTATCTTCAGCCGTGGTTACTATTGTGCCGTCAGAACGTGTTAGCGGTGGAATATTTGATTTGGTAAAATTTTGACTGACGGCCTTAGCGACTGACCAAAAGGACCTAGATCCGTTAGGACTGGCGAGAAGTTTATTTTTGATCCTCATGTTGTGAGCCTCTTTGTTTTGATCTATCGTTTTCTTGCACTGGTTTCGAGCGGTAACAAAGATGGTGCGATTCACATCGGTAGGATTTTTACGCCATTGTCGGTAAGCTAGATTTTTAGCTCTGACAGCACGCTCGCAGTTCTTGCTAAACCAGGGCTTGCCATTTGAAGGGCGCTTCTTGGAGAAAGGAATAAAGGCTTCCATGCCAGTAAGAATGACATCGGAGACCTCTTGAGCACAAGCGGATGGATCATCTGAAGAGAAGCATACTTCCAGCCAAGGAAAAGTGCGAAAATGGTCCCTTAGGTCTTCCCAACTAGCTGATGTGTAGTGCCAAATTTTACGAGGTTTAGGAGGTTGTTCAGAACAAATTGGCAGCTCGCTTAGAGTTGAAATAAGTTTGTGATCGGAAGATCCTAATGGAGGATGAACGGTAACTGAGTATAGGTCAGGGTTGGATGTCAAAAAGAGATCTAAAAGACTAGCAAAATCTCCATCTCGGTCTGGAATTCGCGTTGGTTCTTCCACGAGTTGAGTTAGACCAGAACTGATCGCAAAAGATTCCGCCTCACGACCCTGTTCATCGTTGGTATTTGAGTATTTGAGCCAGTTGATATTGTGGACGTTAAAGTCACCAAAGATAGCGACTTCGGCATTAGGATGGTTGGTTTGCAAGAAGTCAATTGTGTTTGCTAGTGACGAGAAGAGTGCTCTGTAATGGGTGTCACTTGGAGGACGGTAAAGGCAGCAGATAAACTTGGTGATTTTCTGCGTTGATATTTTAAACCACATTACATCAAACTCTGCTGGTTCAAGTGTGTCCTCTCGTTGGCAGCAAAGATCATCTCGGATAAAGAGACAGACCCCAAAGTTGCGTCTAAATCGGAAATGAAAATCGTATCCAGGATATAAATAGCTGACGGTGTTCGTTGACGATCTGACCTTTGTCTCGGTCAGTGCGAGCACATGGGGCTTGGATGTTTGTAAGTGCTGGTGGACTGAATTGATGTTGGTATTAAGCCCTCTGATATTGCAGAAATCAATTTTGAAGCTGCTGTTTTTGGGTGTGTCAGCAACTGTAGGTGCAGGTCATTCTTCAAATTGTGTTTTGTCGTCGTCTCCATCAGGTCAGAATGTAGGGTACTTTTCTTTTTCCTAGAATGTTAACTATTTAAACCATTTTTTTTTTCGTTTTTTTTTTATTTCTTCTTTTTACGATATTTATATAATATCTGTAAATTCATAATTCTTTATATATATATTTTTAAGTATTATTTTAGCAAGCAGTGTGGGGTTCAGTAGAGTAGCCATTGTGGCTAGACTGCGCCCCGCTTTTGCTTGTCTGTCTATTATTGTTAGTATTTGTAATTGTTTTCTTTGTTCATCCTAATAAAATACGCTTATTATTATTATTATTATTTTGATTCATAAAAGCTGCTTCTTTGAATTTGCGTTTTCGCCAGTGCTGTTCCGTGTCCGAAACCTTGGCTTCTGACCACTGTATATTATGTTGGTTGCTCCATATACAGTGTCACCAGTAAAGTCCGCATCATATGGGATTTTTTTTTATTAATAGCTTTATTTAAAATTTGACTTTGGTATTAAGTTCTGCTTCGATCGAGATGAAAATTAAGCAAAAAAATAGTAGTCACGTGATTCGCGTTATCTGTCAAATTTTAATTTTTTCCAAAAAATAATTCAAATTATTTCTGATAATATCGAAAAAAGTTATAAAAAAAAGCTTTTTTAAATGCAGTTTCTACCGCACATGCAAAATTTCAGCTGCATATGATAATTTTGATTTTTTACCTATATTTTGGAAATTGCACCACTTTTGCAAAATAAGACTCAACGCAACCTACATAAAAGTTCTCAGTTTTGACAAGGCTTTATTTCAGATACATTTTCTTTTAGATAGCGCCATAATAAATGTGTGTTTTTCTACAAAATCAAAATTGGACTATTAAAATTTGGTCGCATATGATGCAAAGTTTATTTGTTTGTGAACCCTGTATAAGGTAACTTCATAAAAAAAGTATTTTTGAAAACGTAGTTTGTGTCTGAAAGTAATATACCTTAATATTAAGACAAAAAAGAACACAGTGTCTTCAGTAAAGTGTTTTTTAAGTGGAAAATAAATTTTAGTTTAACCTAACGTAAAGTTTATCTATTTTCAACTATTTAATTTAAAAACCGTTTACTTTAAACTTAAAACTACGTTTTTAAAAATACTTATTTTATGAAGTTACCTTATACAGGGTCAAAAGCAAATAAACTTTGCATCACATGCGATCAAATTTAAATAGCCCAATTTTGAAAAAAAACACACATTTAATATGGCGCTACTTTAAAGAAAATGTATCTGAAATAAAGCATTGTCAAAACTAAAAAGTTTTATGTAGGTTGCGTTGAGTCTTATTTTGCAAAAGTGGTGCAATTTACAATATATGGGTAAAAAATCAAAATTATCTTATGCAACTGAAATTTTGCATGTGCGCTAGAAACTGCATTTAAAAAAACTTTTTCTAATAACTTTTTTCGATATTTTCAGAAATAACACAACTTTTGAATTATTTTTTGGAAAAAATCAAAATTTGACAGATAATGCGAATCACGTGACTACAATTTTTCTGCTTAATTTTCATCTCAATCGAAGCAGAACTTTATGCCAAAGTCAAATTTCGAATAAAGCTATTAGTAAAAAAAATCCCATATGATGCGGACTTTAATGGTGACACTGTATGATCCGCTATACCTGATTTCGAAATTTCACCCCATTGGGTATGTTTTAGATGTTCTTTAACTCGCACAGAAGGAGGTCCTTTTGTTTCTCCAATGTACGATTCGCCATACTCGCAAGGTATTCGATTGATGCAAGTTAAGAGTGGGCCACTCTGTAAACCATTTCTTTACTTTATACTTATTTACTTAAAATTGTTGTCTATTCAATACACCAAACATCACCCTCTCCCAGTATAATTCTTTATTCATACCACATTCTATAATTTCTGGTTTAGCCACTGGATGAATGAAAACCATATTTAATGACCGAAATTTTATACGTCAGATTAAAATCTTTTTAAGGTCCGACATGAATTAAAACTCAGTTTTAAAAAGAAACACTTTCAATGGGTTGGCAGACTATAAAAGAAAGGGTGCTATAATGCAATTTTTTAAGGCACGCAGATTCGTGGGTTTTTCATAACCGACTATGGAACATTTTGACAGGAATAAAACTGGAACCCTTCAATCTTTTTAGGGCTCCTTTTCAAAGGTATTGGATTTAGAACTTGTAAAAAAGTATAATGGATGTTTTGATGAAGTCTGATATGATTTTTATAGAAACTGGTGTAAAGGATTAGACCATATTTTTTAGCAGGGACTGACAATTGGCCAAATGAGGACGATAGAATAATAAAAGTCGAATATAATATCAACCGATACCTTTCTACTTGACATATTTTAAGATTAAACGCAATTTTAATGCAATTTGCATTAACATAACGTTTATTCTATAAATTATGTTTGTTCTGCAATTTCTAAGCTAATATTTAAATTTGTTGTTGTTTACTCTGTATCGGAAAAAACTATAGACTTCTTATACAGTAAAGTCCGCATCATATGGGATTTTTTTATTAATAGCTTTATTCGAAATTTGACTTTGGCATCGAGTTCTGCTTCGATCGAGATGAAAATAAAGCAAAAAAATAGTAGTCACGTGATTCGCATTATCTGTCAAATTAAAATTTTTTTCAATAAATAATTCAACAGTGGGGTTATTTCTGAAAAAATCGAAAAAAGTTATTGAAAAAAGTTTTTTGAATGCAGTTTTTAGCCAACATGCAAAATTTCATTTGCATAAGATAATTTTGATTTTTTACCCACCACTAAAATTTATTTTTCATTCTCCCCTCCACGAAAATATACTTTTTCCTACGAGCGTGCGCAAAGTAGTACTTTGCGCACGCATTTTTGTGTGCAAAGTTACACTTTTCCGCACTAGTGCGGATAAGACTTTTATCCGCACTGGGTGCGGAAAAGTAAAACTATTCAAAAATCTCCTTGGTAGGGAATATATATAAACACTGTTAAAATGAGCAGCTCTGACGATAAATATAAATGTTATAAACAAATAATTAAGTTTCCTATTATTTTTTTTATTGTTATGTAATTTTTTAATTTTCTATTATTTTTTTTTGTTATGTAATTTTTAGTTGTAAGTATATTATAGTTCTTTCTTTAAAGTCGAATTAAAAATTATTAAATAAATTATCATATTTTTATTTTTGTTGTTATCTGATATGAAGCTCGTAGGAAAAATGTTGTTCCTAACAAGTGCGCAAAGTGCTTTTCCGCACGCAAGAACTTATCCGAACTCCGCTTCGCGTCGTTCGTCCAACTGTACTTGCGTGCGGAAAAGTATCACTTTGCGCACTTGTTAGGAAAATAACTATTCTGTTTTAAACGGGCAAGCGAAAGCGAAAGTAAAACATGCGAGGTGATCGGTTGCTAGGTATGAAAAACTTTCGTGCCCTGGACGACGAAAAAAATAAATATGTCAAATTAGTAATGTCAAACGTTTATTTAGAAACAAACTTAAATGTAAAATTACAATTGTTATAAGAGCCTGAAATATTTAGCGGCAAATGTTGATTGAAATCTTGTCCGAAAGCAACGGCACTGGAATTATTCACTTGCTTGTCGACTTGGGCTACATGGTCTTTAAATTCTGTTTCTGAATGTTTGTCTTGCTGCATACAGATGGATTTTTCGGGCATGATTTTATTAGCAACTTCTATTTTATGAGTCACTGAGTCTGCTATATATCCTTCTGCTACCTCTGACGACTTCCACCCCCCGTGTCTTTTCATATCTAAAATGTCCACACCTGGGGCATTTGCTAGTAATGTAGAGGATGTTCTTCGAAACAAGTGACCGGTGTACTGATTTGGATTGGAGAACTTAAGGAATTTAGCTATCTCGTACGGAATTTTTGAAATTTTATGCTTTCCAACTACCTGATTTACATATCTGCCACGCTCATACCGATAAAAGAATCGTTCATCTTGAGCATTTTGTGGTCGAAGTTTCATGTAACGATTAACAATTGTTACCCAATCTTCTATAACTACAAATCTTCTTTGTACATTGTTTTTGGTAGTGAGAATCTGCACTAACATGATACAATTTTTATACTCCACATCCTTCACTTTTATTTTGTATAGCTCGTCAGTTCTACATGCCCCAGCTACTCCAAAAATCGCTACTACTTTTTTCATTAAATATATTTCATCAGGAGCTTCTAACAAAAACTTTAATATATCATCCTTTGTAAATACCTGAGATTTTCGAGGTTGATATCCGTCATTCTTCCTTTTTATGAATGCCTTTAAGGTGGGAGTATCAACATGCTTGCCCACCTATAACCTATTTCGCGTAGATTTATTTATGTTTTCTAGCATGTATATAAAATTTAAAGAAAATCATTATCGACTTGATATTCTCTAGGTAGTAATTGACATATTTAATAAATATCAAGGAATTTCAGAACCTATTTTAGGAGAATTGTATAGCGAAAAATATCGGGTAAGATTTTTTTTAACATTATTATGTCATTGTCACTCATTGTTCTTTCACTATACAATTCTCCAAAAATTGGCAAAGAAATAAATTGATATTTTTGTAATATATCAGATACTACCTAAATAATGTACCGACGATATTGATTTTCTTTAAATGTTAGTGATTAAAATAATAAACTCAATAAATCAACGCGAAAGAGGTTATAGGTTGGCAATAGATTGAATGACGTTGAGAATTCAACCTTAAGCGGCCAAATTTTGAGATATCCTGGTTCTTATTTAATGAAATAGTCAATTTCAACATAGAGTATTCTGACCACAATGTAACAGGAGATAATGGTTTTGATTTTTCTAAGAAAAATGCCATTTTCCGTTATTGTGGACACATCTTTAGTTGTACACCATTTAATGAAACTTTCATAGGCTTGATTGTACCGATCTTTAGATTTGTCCGGTAACAAACTTCTACACGCAATATTCGCTGCTTCTTGAATAGAATTCATGTTTTGTCAAATTCTCGGCAAATACAAAACTTATCAACTATCATAACATCACTATTCAATAATATTATTTGATAACTGCCAAAATATTTTTTTTATTGACATGAAGGTTACCTTAGTAACGTTAACAACCTGGCTGTTTTTATGAGAGTAAGCCGCCTTTACCCATTTTATTACAATCGATTGAGGATTTTCAGCATCAATTTTGAATGTGTGTGTTTTAAGAAATCGAGAGGGAAGAATGAAAAGTTTAATACATTACACGCTGCAAAAGCCCTTTCAGGTGCTCGGAGTATTTAAATACCCTCGGCTACGCTATGCTTCGCCTCGGCTATTTAAACACACTTCGCACCAAAAAGTGAACTTTCGCAGCTTGTAATGTAAATAACTATTCTACTTAATGAACCCTTTACTGATGACACTGTGTTCTTTTTTGTCCTAATATTAAGGTGTATTACTTTCAAACACAAACTACGTTTTCAAAAATACTTATTTTGTAAAGTTACCTTATACAGGGTTAAAAACAAATAAACTTTGCATCACATGTGACCAAATTTTAATAGCCCAATTTTGATTTTGTAGAAAAACACACATTTAATATGGCGCTACTTTGAAAAAAATGTATCTGAAATAAAGCCTTGTCAAAACTGAGAAGTTTTATGTAGGTTGCGTTGAGTCTTATTTTGCAAAAGTTGTGCAATTTACGAAATATGGGTAAAAAATCAAAATTATCTTATGCAGCTAAATTTTGCATGTGGGCTAGAAACTGCATTTAAAAAAACTTATTCTAATAACTTTTTTCGATAGCAGAACTTGATGCTAAAGTTAAATTTCGAATAAAGTTATTAATAAAAAAAATCCCATATTATGCGGACTTTACTGGTCACACCGTAGAATAGACTATGCAAATTTTTAATTGTTTTTCTTGGTTTTAAATTAACCTCTCGCGGGGTTACTGAGGTTTAAACCTCAGTACCCCAAAAACTCTTTTTAGAACGTAATCTTATTGTGATTCCTTTAATTTTATCCTCATAATGTTATACAGACATATTATTATGTTTAGAAAGTTTTTAAAAAGTTTTTAAATAATCTTCGACACCTTTTTAAAAAGGGTTTTTTCTTCTTCCCCTGTTTATTTGGTTGGCTTAGACCCCCATAAATCACTTTTTCACATACTCAGTATGGTTTAACTTCTATCATTTTTCTTCATATCATATCTCTTCTACACTTCAATTTTTTTAAGTTCATAAAAGCTCCATTAAGGTTCTAATTTTCTCTTTTGCTAACACCATCAGCATAAAATAAATTTTTCGGTCTCCTGATGGTGAAAGTTTCTACGTTCAAAACAGGTAGAGACACTTGAATATTTTTTTAAATTCTATTAAATTTTGTGGAGGAAGACTTTTAGTTTTTTCTTTCTTTCCCATACTTTAACTCCACTTTAAGCATGGACAACTTGCTCTGGTTTTTCTTTGTCTTTGTTAAGTCAGGTCAATGACCTTTTTCAAATTACATTTTTTGACAAAATTACGACGGGAACCATCGCGAGTCGATTGAACGTAAGAGCGCGGCGCAGCGAACCGAGCTGGGCTCTCTGCTGGTAGGTAGTAAAGGGTTTTCCAATAAGAACGATATGATTTCAAAATGAAATAAAATTAAAATAATTTCAGATACAACAAAACGTTTTATATTATCTTAAAGTATAGTCGATAATATTTATGGTTTGAATAACACATCGTTTAAATGTCCTCCGCGACTTCGTGTACACGAGCGAATTCGATGAACCCAATTTTCGATGACTTTATGCAATAAATCGGGCGTGATCTGACGAATGCAGGGTTCAATGTTCAACCTTAATGCATCAAGTGTTTGTGGTCTGTTTTCATAAACCTTAGATTTCAAATAGCCCCACAAGAAGTAATCTAAAGGAGTTAAATCACAGCTTCTTGGAGGCCACTGAACAGTAGCATTCCTTGAAATTATCCTTTCGTCAAACTTTTCTTGCAGTATATCGATAGTTTCATGAGCAGTGTGACATGTGCTGTGTGCTTGCTGGAACCACATATCCTCCAAATCAAGTGCATCTAAATTTGGTCACAAAAAATTTCTTAACATCTGTCGATATCGTTCACCATTCACTGTAACTGCATCTCCAGCCTCATTTTGGAAAAAAAATGGTCCGATGATGCCACCATACCGTAAACCACACCATACAGGTACCTTTAGCGGATACAAAGGCTTCTCATGAATCTGATGTGGATTGTTTTCACACCAAAAACGGCAATTTTGCTTGTTAACGTATCCACTTAACCAAAAATGAGCTTCATCTGAAAAGATAATTTTTTTGGCAAAATTAGGATCCCTTTCAAGTTGTTCTAAACTCCAAGCAGAAAATTCTCTGCGCCGACGATGGTCCAGTGGCTTAAGTTCTTGGGTCAAAACAATCTTATACGGGTGTAAATTCAAGTCTTCTTTCAAAATACGCCAAGTTGTCGTTTTTTTAATCTTTAACTCTTGAGCACGACGACGAGGAAATTGGATATATTTGGATCCACTGCAACACTAGCTCTTATAGCAGCAATATTCCCAACAGTTCTTGCGTTTCGATGTCTTCTTGGTGTTTTTACATCGTGAAGAGTAAAATTATTTTCAAATTTCTCAACGACGCGACGAATGGCAAGCAAAGGAGGACGATTATTTACACCAAAGTTTTCGCGAAGTGCGCGATAAGTGTTCACAAAAGATCGTCTATTTTCGTAAAATTTTTGGATAATAACCAAACGTTCTTGAAGCGCGTATTTAGCCATAATAAATTGTTTTAGTTTACTGACAATAACTGACAACTGGTGACGGGTATAACTTTATTACCATGGTTACCATATCGATTCAAAATCATATCGTTCTTATTGGAAACCCTTTACATGATATCAGGTATCTCTAATTCGTGGTAATTGTAATCCATAAGGAAAGATTAAAATCATTTTCAGGAGCGTATTTTTTTACATAATCTTCCTTAAGAAGTTCTTGGTAAAGAACCCAAGCGTCCGTTAAAAATCTACTTAGCTTTCATGCATCTGCAAACACAAAACATATTTTTTCGCCAAAATTCAGATTATACGTATAAAATTACACATATGAATGCTTCCTAATCTTAATCGGATTTTGACAAAGGTGATACTCTATTGACAGTTCAAATAATAAGGTAAAATATCTATCAAATCAGGAAGCGGAACACAAATAACACAAAAGAAAACGTTCTAATTTTATTTTTACCTTATTCGATGTTGATCTGGGTATTAAATAAAAAGAAAACGTCGAAATTCTGATGTTTGAATATGCTTTTTGGGTTATTATAATATTGCTATTGTGTCGGCTTCTTTTTTTGAATCCCAAAGTGGTGTTGTGCATCGGCGATTTTCAAAAACTATATTAAAGGCCGTCTTGCCCTTATTGGTCAAGACTTTTACCATAACGGAACTTGCACGGAATTGGTCTTGTCCATTTGAAAGTTTTTAGAAAGAATTTAATAGACAGTTAAAGAAAACGTACAGAAGTAATAAGCAGTGGCGTATACAAGGGGGGGGGGGGGGCAATTGCCCCCCCCCCTCCTTGTCCATTGAGATTTTTATTTATATAGAACCAGGAAAAAATGTCAATAACATTAAAAACTATTCTAGTTAGTTATAGCATTGAATATCAAACTATAAGAAGGCCATATGAGCCGATTTCCTTAATGTGCTACGTTAAATTCATAGATGGCACAATGAGTTCACCAACAAGAAAGCGACTAACCTTTTCACTACTAAATTAAAGCATTGTTGCCGCCTGTCTGTTTGACTTGCTGCATGAGTTTTTAAAATTTATTTTTATAGCTTATCGTAAAACTTGATTTCACATAAGTACCTACATTTATCACACAACCTATCCTAGATTTCGGTAGCTTACATTTATTTTCCTACCTATGGTATAGTCTAGACTTAAAAATGTCCATATTTTTAATTGCTTTGTAGCTAATAATATTTTCAACCTTTTGACGTCCCAATGTTAATTATATGAAAACATATTAACAGCAATGTATTCTATTTTTAACATAATTAAATGACGACTCTCACTATTCATTACCTACCTGGGCTACCTACAACGTATATGTTGGGTAAAATATGAATGATGTGCGGTTTGTTTGTATAACTTGGTTTTAATTTTCAATTATTAGATACTACTTTTCAAAATGGTTAAAATAAATAGGTTTTACTTTCTTACTTAAGAAACATCCAGTTTGTTTGTATTAGTGTATTACGTATTTTGCTATTTTTAGACGAAATAAAACCTATTTTAGTTATACTTGCTGTCGCTTTTATCTACTTTTATTTGTTTAACATTTAACAACTAATGCAACGGTAAAATCATTATAAAAGTCGGTCCAATTACCCCGGAGTAATCAGCGTACATATTATTATCAAAAACATATATTCGGCTGGAATTGAGAACCTCCTATTTTATTGTCTGTTAAAAATGCTTGAATTCTTAAAAAATCCAATAAAATACGATATGCGGCAACACCACGACATAACATCAGTGAATTTGAGACATCTGTTGCCGAGGCGCTGCATTATAACGACAGACAGGCGACAGATTTAAGGCTAGAGTTACGATCAACTCCACAATGGCGGCCAAACCAGCTCCAATACGTCAAAAAATGGGTTGTCAACTTTTCTCGGACATCCGACATTCTTATATAGTTTGATATTCAATGGTTATAGTGACAGCTTAGGTGGACAGATAGGAAATGTTCTCATCACAGTCTTAATAAAGTAAAAATATTAACTATTGCACCTAGATCACGAGCAACATGTATGTGCAAAAAATCAAAATGTTTCTGCTATATTTTAATTTAATTTTAATTTGAGCCAAAAATTAAAAGCTGAACAATTCGATTGAAGAAGACAAGCAAGTAAAAATGTTGCAACATATTAGAGCAGTACGAGGAATGTTCGATAATTAGCAAAAATAACGAGCTTACACATTTGAGCAAACTTTTTATGATTACCAATATTTTTTAAGTTTGTTGATAGAGATTTATATATTTTTGGTTTGGAGCTAGACTTTTTATAAATCTTTGATTACCATCCCTTCTGTAAAAGGGAACAACCAAATCCTGATTAGTAATAGTTTTTATAAAATCTAATGTAATTTTTTTATATGAGACTGTAAAAGTGAGTGTTACCTTTAGGTAACGCTATCCGGCCATGGTATACAAAATATTGCAAATTATTAAATCGGTGTGTTTTTGAATTTAGACGTGGATTTACATTGGAAGAAGCAATTCAATTGGCATAATATGATGATGATCTTG
The DNA here is from genome assembly GCA_963969555.1 of Polydrusus pterygomalis. Classification (NCBI taxonomy): domain Eukaryota; kingdom Metazoa; phylum Arthropoda; class Insecta; order Coleoptera; family Curculionidae; genus Polydrusus; species Polydrusus pterygomalis. Next base: position 38,807,784 of record OZ018381.1, on the reverse strand, counting down.
ATGTGGACGGAATATATATTGAGCCTCCTGATGCAAATATATTGGCGGATTACTGGATAATCTTAGCGGTCGATAAATATTGCCATAAACGGAGTTGGTGCTTCGAAGCGCAGTTACTGTTGATGAAGACGAACCAGAAGAAATGTTAGCGCGTGCCGCTAATGGCTCTGATGCCAATGATGTGCTTCTGCGTCCAGTACTGGACGACAGAAGAGTCAGATTGCTAAAACTAAGAAAAGGACATGGTTTCAAATATTGACAAAGAGGATGGAATTATTCTGGTAAAATGGATGGACAATAACGTAGTAATCGTGGCGTCTACATGTCATGGTTTCAACCCAACCATTGAGGTCGTTCAAGTTCGGCAACCCCGATTAATTGCTGAGTACAATCGCTGCATGGGTGGAACAGACATGATGGATCAACAAATATCGAGGTACGGGATTTCAATCCGGCGAAAAAAGTGATGGTGGGCCTGCATGGTACCTGGCTTCTGGATGTTTCCGTAACAAATGCAAGCATTTAGAACCGCTTACTCAATTAAAATTTCGAAGGGAAATAACAGAAGCATATTGTCGAACAAAATATTTGGGAAACAAAAGACTGCCAAATCCAGTGTAACACTCAACAGAGTTTCTGACTATCTGAGATATGATCGACTTGACCACTTGCTAACCTATATTCCTAACAATAAAAGACGTCGTTGTGCTGGAGAGGGATGCATTACGAGTACCCGCATCATAATGTGTATCAAATGTATGTGGGATTATGCTTACAATGTAATGCAATCTTTCATAGAAACTAATTACGTTGCCCTTGCTTTTGTGTGCCATAAGCGGCTAGCGTTACCTATATGTAACACTAGTTTTTAACAAAAATATTAGTTTTTCTATTAAAAATTGTATAAATACCGTAATAATAAACCATTTTTGATACATGTACTGACTTCTTATCATTATTATATTAAAAAAGTTAATCTCGCCGTTGAAGGGTTATAGAGTGGAATAATACTATAACGTCTTTCTTTTTGCATTATAACCTTTAACATGTAGTTTTGTACAATCCTAAGATCCTCTAAGGCATTATTATACAATTATAGCATATTATAATATAGATCCAACTAGTGCTTTAACTATTGTTAGAAAGAGCTTTTGATTCATACATTTTCTTAGTTCATAAAATTTGTACACAAGTCGTCTTGTTTTCACATACATATTGTAAATGTGATTTGTCCACTTTAAATTTTTGTCAACTATAATGTCTAGATACTTGATGATATTAACTTCGCTAATTTTTAGTTCTGTCCTTGGTAGCTGCAGAGAACCGAGATCAGGTCTATTTACATTAGTAAGAGAGAACGCAATATAATATCTTGACTTATCTACGTTAAGAGTTAGCTCATTGAACTCCAGCCAATCTTTCACCATGCAGACACCAAGTTCAGCCCTCACTCGTTTGTCTGCTGTATGTTAAAATTTCGTGAAGGTTGAAAATAAGATGATTCATGTAAAAGTATAGAATTGATTTTAGAATGTAAAAATGTAAAAATAAACAATATTATGTTTTATTAAAAAAATTAAAGTTGATACAAGTAGCATTTTTTAACCCTGTATAATATCTTTTTTCTAAAAAAAAAATATTCGAAAAGAATTAATTTGACGGATTCGAGCGATTCTTGATTAAGTGGGCGGATTCTATACAAAACACCGTTTCTCTACCATAACCCTCTTATAGCCTGGTTAGGTAAATACAAAATTTCATCTATTCAATAAATAATAAACGCTGAGCTGGGCATTATCTAGCTATCTGCATGCATCTAAGAATATAAGAATAAGCCTTATTGATACTCCTTTATGAGATTTATTTACCTTTGCTTTAAAAAATAACCTAAGTACTTCCCATTCTTCTGTGTAAAGTACATGACCCTCTTTTCATTATACACGCTAAAATAATCCCCAATCGAACACCATTACTTTTCATTATCCACCGCAATTTACCCGAAATAAGCCCCACGGACACCTTTTCAAAAGCTTCGTGTTTACGGAACTTTTATTCTTATACAATTAGTGCTTTTATTCGACATGTTTTTTGGTAAAATTTTCTCACAGTTTTGACCAACACGTACAACATACTTTAAAGTGTTCATTATTCAGTTACATCTTTAAAATAAACTTCTCGAAATACAAAGGTGGGATAATAATCTTTCCACTTGCAACATTTTAATGCCTATATAGTATTTCTTATTTTCGAGTAAAGATTTCAACAAGGTATTGTAAACACTAAAGGGAGATTCTTTGATAAAGTTTCAAAGGAAATATTAGGTCTTTAAGTACATGATAATAAGAAGTATCTTGTTACAAAACTAATCCCCTACGTTTATAATGATGCCCCGTTGAATAAGGATAAGCAGGAATAGAGAAATAAATTATGTGGAAAATATGGTGTATTTGCTGCAGGGGAATAATAAATGTTTGAATCATATTTAGTTTAAATTGAAAAGTTAAATTTACAGGAATTGGTGCAATAATTATGATGAAGATTTTCGACAGCTGGCTATAAGATTTCATACTATAGTGGATTTCACCTTAGTTTTTAATGCTTTGACGTCTCTCTTGTCAAACATATTAGCCAACACGTGATTTTAAAATCCTTAATTCTATAAATGGCTTTCAGGCACGGGCATTGGCTAGATTAACAAGAGATGGATATATAACTGACCGTATAGTTACATGTACATGACGAAGATGCACACTACACAGTTCAATACGTTGCCCTTCAATGAGCTCAAACTCGTCAAAAGCACAGCATCGCTCGTATATGCCGTTAGTATGTGCATCTTTGTCTTACGCATTTGCTCTCGCATATCTCTTTTCGTACTTCATTAATTCGATTGTCTCGTCGCGTTCTTTAAATATCACAGAGCCGCATTGGGACTTGGGACACACCGCGTGCATTCTGCTGTTAATTCTTAGAGTCTTTAATTCTTGATCGTTCGTGTTATTGTTTTTGGTATTTTTCAGACAGCACTTTGCTTATATTTTGTGCGTATTAAACTTTTTGGTTTTAAACTGCCGGACTGTGTGTATCTGTGACGTGTTTCTTTTTATGCAAAAGTAAGTAAATAATTATTAATGTCTCGGACGGTGACGACGACATCGACAGCTTGTCAGATGAAGACCAAAAATAATAGGGAACTTGCAACAAAATTAAATTTGAAAACCACAGTGAACCATTATGCTAAAATAAGTTTTACATACAGTTGTATTGAAGAGTACTTGAGGTATCTGTTCTGCAAACGCATGGACGAAAATCTTTTTTTGTAGTATCTACTTACATTATTTTTCCTTTATTCATTAAAAAAAATACCTAATTCGATAACATTACAAACTTTTACTGTTTTATTATAAACCAACGAAAAGTTAGACCTATTGTAAACTTCAAACTCTTTAGAACCTAGTCTAAACAAAAAAATATCTACCCGTGAATAAGAAAATAAAAAAGTAAACAATAAGCTATTAAATATAATATATAGATTTTTTCAACTTAACACTGCATGGTCTAAAATCAAATTAAAAAACAAAATAATTCTCTAATAAAAAACGTAGTTAATTATTGATGATACTAGATTCACGACTGCCCCTTGTATATTTTTTATTGTACTAAATTAAGAGTGTGTTTTTACCAAAATAACAGCACTTTATTATATTATGAATAAAAATTAAATGAAATTGTTTTTCTGATATTCTATCCTATTTCCATTCCCCTTCAGTGTTTTTTTTGAAATATCTTAAAAATTGCTTAGGTAATTCTCGTTTCCATCCATAATTACAACTACAAAAAAATTGACCCATGTTCACACATAATTTTTAAGTCCGGCCATGGCCAATCCTTAAGTTCTGTAAAAAGAAATGTTATAAATGACATGTGTCAGCGGCGGCCATTAAAAACTAAGGTGAAATCCACTATATACTAAATTTTTTTTATTAAAACAAAATCAGCAAATCTCAAAAATCTAAACTTATTTATTTATCTATACTATTATATAAAATTATTATCGCCCATCCTAAACAAACGCCTTATTCGCCCTTATCTTCTCAATATAACGTACGCATCCCCTAAGCAAGGATTTTTAGAAATTCAACCCCTAAGGGGGTAAGAACGGGGGTTGAACTTTTAAGCTATATTGCTAATAATTGCTTAGTATTTTAAAATTTCTAGACAAATTCTTCGCTTATAACAAATAAATATGTATGGGAAAGAAAGAAAAAGCGAAAAGTCTTCCTCCACAAAATTTAAAAGAATAAAAATTCTCTAGGGGTCTCTATATGTTTCGAACGTAGAAACGTTCATCATCAGGAGACAGCAAATTTATTTAATGCTGATGGTTTTAGCAGAAGAGAAGATGGTGTAGAACCTTAATGGAGCTTTTATGGAATTAAAAAATAAATTAATGTGTAGAAGTGACAGAATATAAAGAAAATTGAGAAAGTTAAAACATACTGTGTATTTGAAAAAGTCAGTAAAGGGGGTCTAAACCAACCAAATAAACTGGGGAAGAAGAAAAAACCCTTCTAAAAAGAAGGTGTCGAGGGTTATTTAAAATATTTATAAAACTTTTTAAGTATCTATGTATGTAAGACATTATTAGGATAAAATTAGTCATAGTATCATGAAGATATCGCAATAAAATACTACCCAACAAGTGTTTTGTCGCGTACCGAGGGTTAAAGCCCAGTACCAGTATTGTAATATCGTCATGATACTATGACTAATTATCCTTATAATGTCTTACAGACATACTTAAAAAGTTTTATAAAAAATTTAAATAACCCTCGACACCTTCTTTTTAGAAAGGTTTTGTCTTCTTCCCCAATTTATTTGGTTGGTTTAGACCCCCTTTACTGACTCTTTCACATACCCAGCATGTTTTGAACTTTTCTCAATTTTCTTCATATTATGTCACTTCTACACATCATTTTTTTAATTCCTTAAAAGTTCCAATATGTGTCTACGCATTTAGGTAAGTTTTGCCCCTAGGGGGTACAAAAATTTATATGGGAAAAAATATTCTTGTTTCGAATTTTTTTAAAGCAGAAATTCAATATAGGATTGTAATGAAACAAGTACTTCTTATTTTTTTGTACGTTGCGTCGGCCCCTAATGGGTTGAGAAGGGGTTATAAAAAACTGAAAATCTATCCCTAAAGGGGTAAAAAAGGGGTATCATTATTTTTTTTATTAAAAAAAGATTATAGTCGGCCCTTAAAGGGGTGAAAAGGCGGGTATAAAAGTTTCTATTAAAAAAGTATTTTTTGGTTTTATTTTCTTGAAACTCTACAGCACAAATCATGAAAACGGCTCCTAAAGGGATGCAAAAGGCATATAAAACACATTAATTGTATGGTTTCCATATTATCGTACATCGCCGGCTTTAGTGGAATACACCCTGTATAAAAAAAATAAAATTTTTACACTGTATCTGGAAAAAAGCCATTGAGGCCCCGCAGGTACTTACATATACAGTGTGACCAGTAAAGTCCGCATCATATGGGATTTTTTTTATTAATAACTTTATTCGAAATTTGACATTGGCATCAAGTTCGGCTTTGATCGAGATGAAAATTAAGCAAAAAAGTAGTAGTCACGTGATTCGCATTATCTGTCAAATTTTAATTTTTTCCAAAAAGTAATTCAAGTAGGGTTATTTCTGAAAGTATCGAAAAAAGTTATTAGAAAAAGTTTTTTAAATGCAGTTTCTAGCGCACCCGCAAAATTTTAGCTGCATAAGATAATTTTGATTTTTTACCCATATTTTGTAAATTGCACCACTTTTGCAAAATAAGACTCAACGTAACCTACATAAAACTTCTTAGTTTTGACAATGGTTTATTTCACATAAAACTTCTTAGTTTTGACAATGCTTTATTTCAGATACATTTTCTTTAAAGTAGCGCCATATTAAATGTGTGTTTTTCTACAAAATCAAAATTGGGCTATTAAAATTTGGTCGCATGTGATGCAAAGTTTTTTTTTTTACCCTGTATAAGGTAACTTCATAAAATAAGTATTGTTGAACACGTACTTTGTGTCTGAAAGTAATACACCTTAATATTAAGACAAAAAAGAACACAGTGTCATCAGTAAAGTGTTCATTAAGTGGAAAATAAATTTTAGTGGTGGGTAAAAAACAAAAATTATCTTATGCAGCTGAAATTTCGCATATGGGCTAGAAACTGCATTAAAAAAAACTTTTTCTAATAACTTTTTTTGATATTTTCAGAAATAACCCCACTTTTGAATTATTTTTTGGAAAAAATTAAAATTTGACAGATAATGCGAATCACGTGACTACTATTTTTTTCGCTTGATTTTCATCTCGATCGAAGCAAAACTTGATGCCAAAGTCAAATTTCGAATAAAGCTATTAATAAAAAAATCCCATATGATGCGGACTTTACTGGTCACACCTCGGGTCACACTGTATAAAGTTTTTGTCATAAATCAACTTAGTTAACATCCTGTATAAAGTTTTTTTTTACTTATTTCGGAGCACTTTCTTTTTTAAATCAAATGCCTCCATAAGGTATTTTTTTAAAGTTATATCTTATAGTTTAATGGTTATTTTACCAATAAAATCAATTTTTATGAATATTTTTTCAACAGATTTTTTGCTCTCATCATAACTCTAAAAAACCAAGGGAGAAAGCCCTTTCTGGTAAATTTCTTCTAGGACAAAAGCAGTTCTGAAACCAGTTGACTACACTTTTAATAATTTTACAATCTTAGGTAAAAAACTGTAACTCTTGCAGAATTATTGACGCAAAGGTACCGTTTTACAATTGTAGGTCAAAAGTTTCGGAAATATTTTATGTTTATAACAGCGTATTTATGTTTTTTAGGTCGGCCTTTTCAAAACTTTGATCTTTTACTCAACAAAGGGCTGTTTTCTAAAAAGGTTTGGGTTTAAGCAACTTTTGGTAACGGTAAAACATGCAACGTTAGTTGTTATTGGCTTTTTATTACGACTGTTAAAAAATAGTAAATTTTTTATTGGGCTATGAGCTATGAGTCAATGAGGGCAATCAAATAATTGATGATGTTGGGCAGTTGAATGCAATAAAATTTACTGTATAGTTATGTTTGTAGAATTACTAAATTATGACGAAATAACAAGCACAATTCGCACTAAAAAACTTTAAAAAGAAAAATAATTCCATCGGACATTTTATACTGACACTGAGGAAAGTGATCTAATACAAAAGGGTTGTTAAGGCATAGTTTGTATTCATAGCTTATTTTGTATTACCCCATATTAAATTAATTGCTAGTGTATCAAACCCGCTTTAGTGTTATATCAATTCCAGATTTGCTAGAAGAGCATTTTTATTGGTAGTAATCAGTTCCATTCAAGGGCGTCGCCAGCCAGTGGGCCAAAGGGGGGCAAGATAAGAGAGCGGATGTGGGAAATACGACTTATAGCCTCCAAATAGCAACTACAATTTTTAAAGTAGGTTTTTATTTCTAGAAAAATTTAATAAAAAATAAAATGAAATTCAAATAATGCAACAAAATTAATTAAAACATAATCTTCAAGGATTTTCTGCAAATTTGTCGACCACTTTATTGATAAAATCTTCTAGGTTGTCAAAAATCAGCTTTCTGTGAATACTCATCATTGCTAGGTCATTTAGCCGATTTTCTGCCATAGTGCTCCTCAGCTCAGCCAGGTTTTAATTCTTCTTAAGAGCAGTAACCCCTTTTACCACAATGAAAATTGCCCAACGTTTTGCTGGTCAAACGAGAAGAAAAAATAAAAGATGGTATTTAGAAAATAAATTTTACTTTAAATACCTTATCCAGAAAACTAAATGACGATCGAAAATATTCCCAAAATTTTTTTTGAAATTTTTTTTATTTTTAGTAATTTTGTAATATCTTAAACAATTCTTTATTGGTCAAAAGCAAAATGACTTTCCCGGGTGTAGAATGTTGTACCAAACAATTTTTCTTAAAGCCATTTTTCAATATCGGCCTTACTTTTTTCTCAAAAACGTTGGGCGCGTAAAGTGAATTTAAGCGTGTAAAGTGGATTTACGCGCCCAACGTTGGAGCCAATATGGTACCTATTATTAAAGATCTTTTCCAGAATTCTTAAGGGCTTCCTGCTGGGTAGTTGCTTCGATGATATTGTCTCTGGAACAATACGAGGCATTGATTTTATCTCTTCCTCCAGTCCAAGTTTTTCCGCAACGGTAGTAGAATCCCTAATAATTTGTTCTGTGACATTTTCGGAACCTAGTTATTTCTATCTATATATTTATATTTTTTGAATCTTTAGGGGGGGGCAGCAGCCCTCCCCTGCCCTTCCTTGTCGACGCCCTTGGTTCCATTAGCAGCACAGTTTTGTTGAATAATGAACTAATTTTAATACAGCGATATTATTAAGAAATAAATTGTATCTTCTCAATGCGACGCATTTTGTTCCCAGTAAAACGCTTTGTCTACAATTAAGAAAGAAGAACAGCGTCCCCAAAAACAAATTGTATCCGTTAGAACCTACAATCCACAAGACGTTGGTGGGGGGTTCGTAACGATCGGCAATCGCCGCGCGCCGTAGTATTAGTTTCAACGTTGCGTAGCAAGCAAATATTATTACGATTAATGTCGAGTGTTTTATTTCAACTACCAGTCGGAACTAATACAGTATATAAAACCAGATTACACCCAATAGAAGTTGATAATTACTGTGAGTATTCAGAGCCATACTGGCTCTAAACCAGTCTATGAAGGCATATTTTCTATTGGCTAAATTACCGTGATATTATCACTACACGGTATAGCCATTTTCGTTGTCTACTGACAGTAGGAAAGCGCGTTGCTGTGACATATAGTATTAAACAGTTGTATAAAGAGTATGTAAATTCTTATAAGGAATAACAGGCTTTTTCTCAGTGTATAATTTTTAGCCAATAAGAAGCTTTCATTTCAGCTCTTTACTATAGCAACCACAAAACTTTCTGGAAGTTTTTTTTTCTCCTAGGTACCCTGGGTGTGATTACAGCGATAATTTTGCTGTCAAACGCACTGCATGCCATCCATACGCCTTTTAAATAATTATTCTTAACTAAATAAACCCAAAAAATATGTTCCGAGGATTTTAGTACTATAGGAAACAAACATTTCCTCGTCAAAATTCATGTATTCTATTCAACAAATCTGTATTACTACAGTGAACGAAAGTCTGTATGTTTATAATTTTTGTTTGCCAGGTGTCTATATTTTGCAAAGAATTCGTTACATATTTATCTGTTGACAGGCAGGCCTGTCCTACTTGGTAATTTTAGTTTCCCACTGAAATTTCTAAAGGAAAATGTCATGCTGTAATTTTTTATATTATTTCGGTGTGACATTTTCTTACCAAATCTACCACGTTCTTGAATTAATAACTGGAAATATCTCCTCGAGCATGAATTTTTAAAATTTTCCAAAAATTCATGCTCTCTGAAATATTTCCGGTAGTAATTCAAGTACTGGGGAGTTTACTAGTGAAATTTTAAAAACATTTTCAGACAATTGGAATCACATCATCATTTTGAGGCTTTTCCACACTAAGAAAAAGCCTTCTATTCCTTATAAGAATTCACATATTCGTTATACAACTGTTTAATACTATATATGACAGCAACGCGCTTTCCTACTGTAAGACAACAAAAATTGCTGGACCGTTGTGTAGTGATAATATCACGGTAATTTAGACCGTTGTGTAGTAATAATATCACGGTAACTTAGCCAATAGGAAATAGGAGTTAGTGCAACCATGGAATGGTTTATAGCCGTTATTGCTCTGAATACTCATTAATTATCAAGTTCTTTTGGTGATGTAATCTGGTCTTATATACTGTATTAGTTCCAACTAGCAGTTGTAATAAAACTTGACATTAATCATAATAATATTTGCTTGCTAAAATATATAGGCACTTGCCACTAAAAATCGGTACTGTAGTTCTCAAAAATTTAAATAGCTTCTAGTGTCATATTGTTCTTGTCATTTAACATTGCATATGATTATCTATCATGCAACATAGTTTACTGAGATCGTAAAATTCGTCCATAAATTATAAAGTCCAATACGAATGATGGGTTGTTCAAAATAAGAATCTTCTCTTGCTTTATCTGACATGCAAAGTTTTAAAAAACCTGTATACAAAGTAAAAATAAATTAATTGAAACAGGTATTGGTACGATCAATAGAGCTCAAATTCAGACAGGACAGTTAGAAGACTCCGAACAACGATGTAACCTGCGCAAAAAATACGTTAATCTCTACAAACCCCAACCAACGTCTTGGTGGATTATAGGTTCTAACGGATACAATTCGTTTATGGGGACGCTGTTCTGCTTTCTTACTTACTTCTCGTGTATTGTGCGCAGAGAACAACCGTCGATTTAAAACCAAATATCTTCATTATCTGGAGAAACTTCTTCTAATAATGGTCCAGTTTGTAAAAGATCCAAAAAAATTATTTTCCAAATTTTGTCCCAATAAATAGTTCCAATAATCTGATGTCAAAATATACCCGCCCAAACATTTACCTTTTGAGGGTATGTTGGATGAAGAGTTCTTTAAGTTCGAGGTATTTATAAATCTTTTTCAAAAATCCTTCAAATTTATACCCATTTTTAAAACTCTTTAACTACAGTGTCACCAGTAAAGTTTAAATTTTTTTTTTACTAATAGCTTTAATCAAAATTTGACTTTGGCATCAAGTTCTGCTTCGATCGAGATGAAAATTAAGCAAAAAAATAGTAGTCACGTGATTCGGATTATCGGTCAAATTTTAATTTTTTCCAAAAATAATTGAAAAGTGGGGTTTTTCTGAAAATATCGAAAAAAGTTATTAGAAAAAGTGTTTTTAAATGCAGTTTCTAGCCCACATGCAAAATTTCAGCTGCATAAGATAATTTTGAGTGTTTACCCATATTTTGTAAATTGCACCACTTTTGCAAAATAAGACTCAAGGCAATCTACATAAAACTTCTCAGTTTTGACAAGGCTTTATTTCAGATGCATTTTCTTTAAAGTAGCCCCATATTAAATGTGTTTTTCTACAAAATCGAAATTGGGCTATTAAAATTTGGTCGCATGTGATGCAAAGTTTATTTGTTTTTGACCCTGTATAAGGTAACTTTATGAAATAAGTATTTTTGAAAACGTAGTTTGTGTCTGAAAGTAATACACCTTAAAATTAAGACACAAAAGAACACAGTGTCATCAGTAAAGTGTTCATTAAGTGGAAAATAAATTTTAGTGGTGGGTAAAAAATCAAAATTATCTTATGCAGCTGAAATTTTGCAAGTGGGCTAGAAACTGCATTTAAAAAAACTTTTTTTAATAACTTTTTTCTATATTTTCAGAAATAACCCCACTTTTGAATTGTTTTTTTCAAAAAAATTAAAATTTTACAGATAATGCGAATCATGTGACTACTATTTTTTGGTTAATTTTCATCTCGATCGAAGCAGAACTTGTGTTGTGTTGTTGTGAAATTTCGAATAAAGCTATTAATAAAAAAAATCCCATATGATGCGGACTTTACTGGTGACACTGTATATTAAAACCCGCTTCGGAAAGAAATACAAAAACACTGAAAAAACACAAATCAAAAACTCTTAGTATATCGGAGCTTATCGCTGCCCTATTTCTCGGGGAGTTAAAAGTGACATTAAACTTTTGGAGAACGATCTTTATCCCCCCATTTTATTTTGATTCTTATTTTATTTGGTGGAAGAAGTACAATATAAAGCAGTAAAGGGGGTAAGGAAATGGCGGAATGTTCCTGATATGGCCGGCATCAAATGACCATTGGGACGTAATCGTGTTATACGGTATTGTAGTTTTATTGCTACAAAGGGATACTAAGTATGTCGTTTTAGATCGCCAAATCCAAGAAACGTGGAAAGATTTTGGCGTGTTTCGATTTCAAATTGGGGATAACGTTTAGCTTCATTTTTACAGAATAATTCTGTTTTACCCTAATGGTGCTTGAAATGAAAAAATGGTACATATATTATTTAACGAGCGTATAATGTAGGCTAGTTTTAAGAATCCGAGTGTAATATAGCCATTATACGCGAGTCAAATACTATACTTTATCTACGACTATTCAGTATTCAAAAAATTAGAAAATGCTTTTAGAGCAACAAGTTTTATTACAATAGGATATTTTTACATAACAAGGTAATATTATTAATGGTATTTCTTAACTAAAAAATACAACTCAACAATGATAACAATAATTAAACAAAATACAATTACTAATTTCTAATTTTTCATGAAATTGATTGTACTATTGGAGCAATTATGAAAATGAATGGGAGCAGGAATATTACTTATATTCATATCGTTTTTATTAGTAATGGAAAAAGTTTCCGAGCTAACATTATTTACAGTGGTAGATGTAGATGGGCATAAATTTGAGTTTATTTGTTTTGAAATTTCATAAGCAGCGTCTATTTTATTTTTTTTTTAATCAGCGATATAACCTTCATTGTTGGGACCGTGGATTATGAAATCTCATAATCCACGGTTGTAGATTATGAGTAACTATGGTAATATGAAGTAATATGAACCACGTTATAATATGTACTAACAAACACATTATGCTACTATTATTAAATAGTCGTAGATAAACCATGTAAAACAAGACCTGTAATGTGGATACCGTTGTTTTATTCTTGAGTCTTGAAACAAATAGAAAATTTGTCAATATTTTTATTTCTTTTGTAACTTTTCTCTACACTAAAAAAGACCTTCTATTCATTATAAGAATTCACATACTCTTTATATTATTTATCCAATCTCAGTTTGAGGACATTCCAATCATTCCATACGGCGGTAAACAGTCTCAAAGAGACCGACCGCACAACCAGGGTTGTCAGATCTTTCTTCTTCAATTCTTTAAGTTTTTTTATTAAAGCTATTTCATTTATATCAGTATTCAATTGTTAGTCAGTAACTTTCTTTGAAAGCTAGTTTGCAAATATACTTTACAGCGAGGAGTTTTGAGTGTGACAGAAAAAAATAACAAGCCATTCATTGTTATAATAATACATTCTTTAGTCCTTAAGAAACAATATAACTGAAATCAAGACAAAAAGTGTTTTCAGTGTTTAAAAACAACTAATTAACAAACCCTTGTTTCTCGTATATAGGTACTTACATTGTGCTTACAAATCCGAAAATTTTGAAGAATTGGCAACAGCATGTAATTTGTTGCGGTTGGAAGCGCCAGGATATAAGCTGAACCGGTACCCGGCCCGTCTAACGAGCGATTCTGCCAGACAGAGATAGGCCAGTGACCGCCGATGGCGTGGAAGAGACGGAGATAAAATATACATGGTTATGCCTTGATGATGGAGTCTGGTTGACGAGAATGAAGTTCTGGTAAAAAATTAAAGCATTTTCTGAGCAGTGTCGTGCCGTGTCAGGTTTATTTTTCTGATTTTAGTTTTGTATATAGAATTTTTGAGTTACCTTATTTTTATTATTTTAATATAATATTATTACAGTGGGTTTATAAAGTGTAGTATGTACAAACACCTAATGTAAAACAAACTTATAAGTGTGTATACGCATATTAATTATTTGTGTGGAACGCCTATGGTTAGGAAATTCCCACAGTTTAATGTCATTAAATTGACCTGAGAAACACTATACAATTATTGTTTAATACCATATATGTGACAGCAACGCGTTTTCCTACTCAGTGGCGTAGCCAGACTTGCGGGGCGGGAGGGGCGAACATATATGGGGGCGCTTTATGATTTTTTAGAACCACTATTATTATTATTATTATTATTATTATTATTAAAAATATGGAATACCAAATTATTTTCAATTTCAATAAATGTTACAGGGTGTAATTAAAGTATATTTTTATTTTGCATACGGGCACCAAGCGGCAAGGGGCGCCATGCAAAGGGGGCGGGGGGAGCAGGCGCCCCCACCTGGCTACGCCACTGTATCCTACTGTAAGACAACGAAAATTGCTAGACCGTTGTGTAGTGATAATATCACGGTAATTTAGCTAATAGGAAATAAGAGTTAATGCTACCATAGAATGGTTTATAGCCTTTATTGCTCTGAAGACTCATAGTACTTAATGATCAAGTTCTATTATTGGTGGTGTAATCTGGTTTTATACTGTATTAGTTCCGATTGGCAGTTACAACTTAACTTGATATTTATTATAATAATATTTGCTTGCTACGGTTAATAAAGCCTATACTAACCACTAAAAATCAGTACTGTAGTTCCTCTTCAGCGAGGCGTATTTTGGATGTAATACGTCGGCTTAATTCGCAAAATGCGTAACTCCACATTTGGGTGAAATTAGAAATTTGATGTCATTCGATTTATAGCGCATATGAAAGAATAGTTCGGATCTCCGAAATTGTATTGCCTTTTTTAATATCCGCACAACAGAAAACTTCGTAATTCCATCCCTACCAGTTCGGCGATAGCAGAGTGCGTAACTCCAGTAGTCCGCATACTGTATACAGCGCACATTGTGCTCCTCAAATTTATGTGATTATTGCAGTCATTGTTTTTAGCTTCTCCTGGACATTTTTAAGAATCGGAGTTGCGCATTTTGCGAATTAAGCCGACGAATATCAGCAGAGCAAAATTCAAATTTGATTAACATTCACTGATTTTTTTGACGTATAGTTTAGCGAAGACTATTGGAATCTGCTATTCTTACACTTAAGGTGGGAGTATCAACATGCTTGCCAACCTATAACCTATTTCGCGTAGATTTATTTAGTTTTCTTGCTTTTATACAAAATTTTAAAAAAATCAATATCGACTTGATATTCTATAGGTAATAATTGACATATTCACTAAATATCAAGGAATTTCATAACTTATTTTAGGAGAATTGTATAGCTAAAAATATCGGGTAAAATTTTTTTAACATTATTATGTCATTGTCACTCATTGTTCTTTCACTATACAATTCTCCCAAAATTAGCAATGAAATAAATTGATATTTTTGTAATATATCAGATACTACCTAAATAATGTACCGACGATATTGATTTTCTTTAAATGTTAGTTATTAAAATAATAAACTCAAAAAATCAACGCGAAATAGGTTATAGGTTGGCAATAGATTAAATGACGTTGATAATTCAACCTTAACCTATTTTATATAAAAATAAAAATGTTTTATGAAATCACTCCATTCCACTTTCCATTCATAATCTCCTCGGGGCATGCAATTTCTGTGACTTCCTATCAAGGCGCAACCCATTCCAATTATCAACAAATTTCAAGCTTTCGTTCCCTGATTCCCCCCCCCTCCCCCCTCATTCTCCCCATCCTCTCATTGCACTGCATGTCGTCCGAAACATTTGTAGCAACCGGACTAATCCGGATTCCGGACTCCGGTCACGGTCGTAATTTGGCGATGAAGCGGCAAGGGAAATTGCCAGAGCGCCGTTTCCGTGACTTAATGAGAGGCATCGCCTTAGGGCTACGGTCAGGTGACACCTGCCCCCGAGAAATGGGGGACAGAGAGAGGCCCTTTTCAAAGTCTATATCAAACGGTTTAAGGAGACACAAAGGGTTTATATTGGGTTACCGGCGTGGCTGTGCAAAATGAACTGGAATTATAATAAGGTGTGATTAACATGATTGGATGAAAGGCCAACATTTTAGTAACACATATACTTAAACAAAATTGTGAGTTATAGACATAGGTAAACCTATACAGTGTGTGTATAAAGTCTGGAAACGGCTTAATAACATCACAATTTACTGGCAGATTTAAACCAAATTTGGTACAGTTGTGTAAGAGGTTCTAACGCACCGAATGACTATATTGGCGTTGTTGCCAGCTTTTTAGTTTGTCTGGAATTCGAACGAATTTTATATTTTTAAATATAACACCCAGTATATTTTTACATTTTTAAATTCCACATAAAATTATAATTATTTTTTATTAAATGCATTATTAGTCTATACTTCATAGTTTCCGAGATATTGACTCTCGAAAAGTGACATTTTTGAACTTTGACAGCTTATAACTTTCTAACAGTACGTCTTAGAGCAAAACGGCTTACATGTCCCTATCTTCAATTTTTATTATCTTCCCAAAAAAATCAACTTCCAGTTAAACCGGAACAACTATATTTCCTGCTTTCAAGTTACATCCGGTTTAACCGGAAGTTGATTTTTTTGGAAAGATAATAAAAATTAAAGATAGGGACATGTAAGCCGTTTTGCTCTAAGACGTACTGTTAGAAAGTTATAAGCTGTCACAGTTCAAAAATGTCACTTTTCGAGAGTCAATATCTCGGAAACTATGAAGTATAGACTAATAATGCATTTAATAAAAAATAATTATAATTTTATGTGGAATTTAAAAATGTAAAAATATTTTGGGTGTTATATTTAAAAATATAAAATTCGTTCGAATTCCAGACAAACTAAAACTAAAAAGCTGACAACGCCAATATCGTCATTCGGTGCGTTAGATCCTCTTACACAACTGTACCAAATTTGATTTAAATCGGCCAGTAAATTGTGATGTTATTAAGCCGTTTCCAGACTTTATACACACACTGTATATAGATCAACAAACAATAATCACGAAAGTGGCAAATTTATGGCCTTATGCATGTAAATAAAGCCTAAACTGGGGAAAATGATCTAATACAATATAGTCGGGGAGCCACCGCAAAAAATGTGCAAGGGTTTTCTGAAGGCTAATATTTTCAAGACTGGTTCAACTTTAGTGATTAAAAGCAAGTGTACAGTCAGCAATTACAGTTCCGGGACATCTGGCGGCGGGACGCGCGCAAAGGTGTAATTTTAATTAGTATCTCTAAACTGTTTTCTGAAGGCTCAAAATTTGTACAAAAGGAGCAAATATAATATAAAACAGGAATCTAATAGTCAGACAGTGGAACATGGGGACACATAGAGTCAGCGCTACTCCATACTTGTCAAAAAAATGTCCTGACCAAAAGTGTTTTCTGAAGGCTCAAACTTTTTTAAGTAAAAATAACTATAAAGTTAAAAAAAAATACAGTCAGACTCCTCTGCGATAGAACCACTTCAGTCAGCAGTCGATAGAAGTGTGAGTGGGCACTGCGCGCATCAGTATACCTAGCCGCAATATCTGTCAATAACGTTTCATAAAAAATAAATTCATAATTTTTTTGATAATTTTAGTTGTTTAAAACGACAAAAATGATAAAATAATATTATAAATATGAAAAATTTCTTCTAGTGATTAAGCTATGATTTTTTTATTCTCAAATACGTATGAGAGGTTGATTAAAAAAAATAGTAAACTCAAATTAACTATCATTAGCTCAGGAATAAAGAAAGAGTAATATCGCTACGATTCTAATTATTTTACAATTAAATGTCATTGTTTCAGTTACTCTTTCTCGTGTATCAATATTGCTTCACCGTTTGTGATCAACAGTCCTGTAATAATATATAATAATTATATTTATCGTCAACCGGCAGTAAAGCCTTACATTATCAGAGTGATTTCCGGAAGTAAAGGAACACTTTATTTTATTGTAAAATAAAATACTTTACCTGCCGCAAATGCGGCAGATAAATACTTTTACCTGCGCAATTTTTTTCTTGAGGGGTGCTTTGGAATACGCACGTGGTCGGCAGAAATTTTCTGACATGTCATAAAAAATCGTCTGTCACTGTCACGCCTTTCCCTATTACAGCTCGATAAATAGTAGGTCAAATTTTTTGAGGGGTGCTTTGGAATACGCACGTGGTCAGCCGAAATTTTCTGACGTGTCATTTTTGACGTGTATATTTGCTGTTTTCTTTGTTATAATAAAATGCGATGAGTTATACCTCAATTTTTTATATTATAAATTCTGAACGGTTGGCGATAAAATTTTGTATGCACCACGCCAGTAAAGTGTCTTTATCGACTCGCCTGTTATTCGCCTCCCTCGCTTCGCTCGCTCATCTCATAATTTCAGACTCGTCCGATAAAGAATCACTTTACTGCCTTGGTACATAAATAACTATTATTTCAGTTTTGTCTTTATTTCAGATTTAATTATATTCATTGCGATTTTACCGTGTTACATATTTATGATTTGGGTAGTTTCACAAATATACAGGGTGTTCTCAAAGTTGAGTCATTTATTTTACCAGGTTGTAAAAATAAGTAATTGTACCAAAAATTATTTATATAAAAAGTCATTAAATGCCCAAAAATAAAAAATATCACGCACTTTAGCGAATTATTTACCACTGGTCAAATCGAAATTCACTAAAACCCGTAAAATGAATGAATGATAAGTAATTTGTGTCCTACAAAAAAATAAGCCGTACCCAGTGTCGCCAGTAAACAAAACATTGATAACGCAGTGGTCGAGAATATAAAAAATCAGGTCTTACAGTTTTTAAATTTTACATTTTTTCAATTGTTAATAACTTCTCTATTCTGCAACTTTTATATAAATGATTTTTGGTACAATTACTTATTTTTACGAGTTCTACAACCTGGTAAAATAAATGACTCAACTTTGAGAACACCCCCCTGTATATTTGTGAAACTACCCAAATCATAAATATGTAACACGGTAAAATCGAAATGAATATAATTAAATCTAAAATAAAGACAAAACTGAAATAAATATAATTATTATATATTATTACAGGACTGTTGATCACAAACGGTGAAGCATTATTGATACACGAGAAAGAGTAACTGAAACAATGACATTCAATTGTAAAATAATTAGAATCGTAGCGATATTACTCTTTCTTTATTCCTGAGCTAATGGAAGTTAATTTGATTTTACTATTTTTTTTGAATCAACCTCTCATACGTATTTGAGAATAAAAAAAATCATAGCTTAATCACTAGAAGAAATTTTTCATATTTTATAATATTATTTTATCATTTGTCGTTCTAAACAACTAAAATTATCAAAAAATTATGAATTTCTTTTTTATGAAACGTTATTGACAGATATTAAGGCTAGACATACTGATGCGCGCAGTGCCCACTCACACTTCTATCGACTGCTGACTGAAGTGGTTCTATCGCAGAGGAGTCTGACTGTATTTTTTTTTAACTTTATAGTTGTTATTATTATTTAAAAAAGATTGAGCCTTCAGAAAACACTTTTGGTCAGGAAATTTTTTTGACAAGTATGGAGTAGCGCTGACTCTATGTGTCCCCATGTTCCGCTGTCTGACTAGCAGATTCCTGTTTTATAATATATTTGCTCGTTTTGAACAAATTTTGAGCCTTCAGAAAACAGTTTGAAGATACTAATTAAAATTACACCTTTGCGCGCGTCCCGCTGCCAGATGTCCCGGACCTGTAACTGCTAACTGTACACTAGCTTTTAATCACTAAAGATGAACCCGTCTTGAAAATATTAGCCTTCAGAAAACTCTTGCATATTTCTTGCGCTAGCTCCTGGACTAATAGGTTTGCTAAGACATAGTTTGTATTGATAGCTTATTTTTTATTAACCCATATTAAATAAATTGCTAGTGTATCAAACCCGCTTTAGTGTTATAACAATTGCAGATTTACTAGAACAGTGTTTTTATTGGTAGTAATCAGTTCCATTAGCAGCACAGTCTTGTTGAACTACTTTTAATACAGCGATTTTAACGTTTTTGCTGCGCAGGTCACATTGTTGTTCGGAGTCTTCTAGCTATCCTGTCTGAATTTGAATTTTATTGATCGTACCAGAATTTATATTTAAGTTTTTTTAAAACTTTGCATGTGAGATAAAGCAATAAAAGATTCTTATTTCGCACAACCAATCATTAGTATTGTACTTTATAATCTATGGACGAATTTTACCATCTCAGTAAACCATGTTGCATAATAGATATTCATATACAATGTTAAACGACAAGAACAATAATTCAGTATTCACCTGAAGACGACTGGAGATACTTACCAGTTGAAACGTTGTCATATGGAAAACTAAAGGCAATGGAAGTCCAAAACACATCTATTACTCAAGAACAATAATATCACCCTAGAAGCTATTTAAATTTTTGAGAATTACTGTACCTACGGATTTTTAGTGGTGTGTACAGGGTGTTTTTTTAAGGTCGACGGGCGGCCATATCTCGGAAACTACTGGGCATAGAAACTCAGGAAAAGAAAAATGATCATTAAAGTGGCTATGAGAAAATTCTGGAAATAGTTTTTAAGTTCGGCATTTTGCCGCAAGAGGGCGTAATTGAAAAGTAAATTTTAAAATTTTACATAACTCCGAAAATTCCACATTAAGGTATATGTTTGATAACACCATTTTAAAGCTTGGACAATTATGCATCATTCTTGTCCTATACTCATTGGCGTACCGACTTTAATAAGAGTGGGGGAAGCTGTTAAAAGTGTAATCATTTAAATCGCCGTAACTTATAAACGACTTATCCGATTTAAGCAAACTAAAGACTGTTTGGAAGATAAATGTATGCACTTTCACTAATCGTATTTAGTTGTCCATAATAGTTATCAAAAAAAATGCTAGAGGGCGCAATTTGCAATAACATACATTTTTTGATTTTACTCCGAAGAAATAAATCATACGGTATAATTATGATATCATAATCGAAAAGTAGATGAAATTTGCAAGAAAAGATGTGAAGACCGCAGTTCGATATCTTTGTTCGTTTCAGAGTTATTGCTAAAACAATAATTTTTAATACAAATTGCACCCTCTAGCAATTTTATTAGAAACTATCGTGTACCATTAGATACGACAATTGAAGGAACTTCCAAACAAGCTTAAATTTAGTAAAATCGGTTAAGTCGTTTAGAAGTTACAGCGATTTTAATGTTTACACTTTCAACAGCTTCCCCCACTCTTATTAAAGTCGGTACGCCAATGAGTATAAGACCAAAATGACGCATAATTGTCCAAGCTTTAAAATGGTGTTATCAAACATATACCTTAATGTGGAATTTTCGGAGTTATGTAAAATTTTAAAATTTACTTTTCAATTACGACCTCTTGCGGCAAAATGCGGAACTTAAAAATTATTTTCAAAATTTTCTCATGGCCACTTTAGTTATCATTTTTCTTTTCCTGAGTTTCTACGCCCAGTAGTTTCCGAGATATGGCCGCTCGTCGACCTTAGAAAAACACCCTGTATATGCTTTATTAACCGTAGCGTAGCAACCAAAGGAACTAATACAGTATATAAAACCATATTACAACCCCAATAAAACTTGACAATTACTGTGAGTATTCAGAGCAATAATGGCTATAAACCATTCTTTCTATGGTAGCAATAACTCCTATTTCCTATTGGCTAAATTACCACGATATTATCACTGCACAACGTTTTAGCAATTTTCGTTGTCTTACAGTAGAAAAGCGCGTTGCTGTCACATATAGTATTAAATAGTTGTATAAAGAATATGTGAATTTTTATAAGGAATAGAAGGTTTTTTTTCTCAGTGTTAAAATAAATTCGACACATTTAGAGGAGAGAGAGTAAAAACGATGGTATCAGCAGACTTGTAAGATCCTTGATTCATTTTACAGCAAACATGAAGCGTGAAACCCGGCATTTAGCCATCATTACATAAATACCTATTTTTCGTCTTTATCCAAATTCGAAGCATAAGAAATTTCCAATAAAGAAAAATTACAGTCGCCACCCAATTCTTTTTCAAACGATTTGCAAACATCATTAACCCAGGCCAGCCTCTTTACCCCGAAATCCGTTTGTCATTCTAACCCTTCCAGCCCTAATTTGC
Organism: Polydrusus pterygomalis; assembly: GCA_963969555.1. Lineage (NCBI taxonomy): Eukaryota > Metazoa > Arthropoda > Insecta > Coleoptera > Curculionidae > Polydrusus > Polydrusus pterygomalis. The sequence goes on along the minus strand of OZ018381.1, from coordinate 38,785,988 downwards.
ATATTACAATTTCGTGCAACTTTTCAATAATAGAATTGTTCAAAGGAAGACAACAGACGGACACACTTTCATGCCCCGATTTGGAAAGGATTTTAAAATCATTTATATTGTCGAAGGTATTGTTCGAGAGCTAGTTTTGTGAATAATTTAGGCCAGATAAGTTGCAAAATTTTAGGCCGAAGGACTATTAATAATATTATTACTTGAAGAAATAGTCCATACTTTAAGTGGAGTGTATGTTTAAAAGGGAAAGAAATAAGACACTTAGTCTTCCTCCACTGGTATCTACAGTGTGACCAGGAAAGTCCGCATCATATTGAATTTTTTTTTTATTAATAACGGTATTCGAAATTTGACTTTGGCATCAAGTTCTGCTTCGATCGAGATGAAAATTAAGCAAAAAAATAGTAGTATTCACCTGAAGACGACTGGATATACTTACCAGTTGAAACGGTGTGATATGAAAAACTAAAGGCAATGGAAGTCCAAAACACATCTACTTATTACTAAAAAAAAATAGTAGTCACGTGATTCGCATTCCTATCTGTCAAATTTTATTTTTTTTCCAAAAAATAATTTAAAAGTAGTGTTATTTCTGAAAGTATCGAAAAAAGTTATAGGAAAAAGTTTTTTTAAGGTGGGAGTATCAACATGCTTGCCAATCTATAACCTATTTCGCGTATATTTATTTATGTTTTCTAGCTTTCATACAAAATTTAAAGAGAATCAGTATCGACTTGATATTCTATAGGTAATAGTTGACATATTTAATAAATATTAAGGAATTTCATAACTTATTTTAGGAGAATTGTATAGCGAAAAATATCGGGTAAGATTTTTTTAACATTATTATGTCATTGTCACTCATTCTTCTTTCATTATACAATTCTCCCAAAAATTAGCAATGAAATAAATTAATATTTTTGTAATATATCAGATATTACCTAAGTAATGTGCCGACGATGCTGATTTTGTTTAAATGTTAGTTTAAAAAATAATAAACTTGAAAAAACAAAGCGAAATAGGTTATAGGTTGGCAATAAATTGAACGACGTTGATAATTCAACCTTAAATGCAGTTTCTAGCTTACATGCAAAATTTTAGCTGCATAAGATAATTTTGATTTTTTACCTATATTTTGTAAATTGCACCACTTTTGCAAAATAAGACTAAACGCAACCTACATAAAACTTCTTAGTTTTGACAATGCTTTATTTCAGATACATTTTTTTTAAAGTAGCGCCATATTAAATGTGTGTTTTTCTACAAAATCAAAATTGGGCTATTAAAATTTGGTCGCATGTGATGCAAAGTTTATTTGTTTTTGACCCTGTATAAGGTAACTTCATAAAAAAGTATTTTTGAAAACGTAGTTTGTGTCTGAAAGTAATACACCTTAATATTAAGACAAAAAGGAGCACAGTGTCAATTGTGTCATCAGTAAAGTGTTCATTAAGTGGAAAATAAGTTTTAGTGGTGGGTAAAAAATCAAAATTTTCTTATGCAGCTGAAATTTGGCATGTGAGCTAGAAACTGCATTTAAAGAAACTTTTTCTTATAACTTTTTTCGATATTTTCAGAAATAATCCCACTTTTAAATAATTTTTTGGAAAAAATTAAAATTTGTCAGATAATGCGAATCACGTGACTACTATTTTTTTTGCTTTCATCTCGATCGAAGCAGAACTTTTTTATTTTTTTTTATTTATACAATACTTTGTATTTCTTATATTCCTTATTCCATTCTCCTGATGTTGAATGATATATACATACATAATATATTCGAAACATGTTGAGAATTTACCATTCAATAAAACTTAAAACTTATTTTAATATAGGTACCAGTGGAGGAAGACTTAAATTTTTAATTTTAATATTATTACTGTTGAGAGTTTTCCAGTTGGAATATAAGATTTAGTTCAATTAAAAGTTATTGAAAGGCGCCCTTGTGTTGCTCATATGGGGAAATTCCAAATTTAACTTTAATTTTCGAAATACCTATAAGTTTGAATTAATTATAAATTATGTTATTTGTAGCATAAAAAAACATTTTTAGAAATTAGTTCTTTCAATAAAAGCCCAAAATTGACAATCTATTACATGACGACGTTTAAACCGTTACCTATCTCGTGATGGGTAAAAACTTACAAAGTTGAACCTACTAAATTCACGTTATTGGTTGAAAACACACTTATCAACTTTATTACTCCGTGGTAGACAAACAAGAATGGGAAAAAAGTTGCATTTTATCAAGAAAATATGTTTTTTTCCCATTTTTGTTGATAATTTAGTATGGGCAATTAAAAAAAAATACTGTGATTTCTGCCCCCATAGAAGAATTTACGGTAAAGTTCCCTTTATTTCATGGTTAAAAAAAATAAAACTGGAGGATTACAAACTAAGTTTCCTATTTCCTATACACTGAGAAAAAAGCATTCTATAAAAATTTTTTTATTTATTTACATTCTCTTTATACAAGTGTTTAATACTATATGTGACAGCAACGCGCTTTCCTACTTTAAGACAACGAAAATTGCTAGACCGTTGTGTAGTGATAATATCACGGTAATTTAGCCAATAGGAAATGGGAGTTAATGCTACCATAGAATGGTTTATAGCTATTAATGCTCTGAATAGTCACAGTAATTATCAAGTTTTATTGGGTGTAAAATCTGGTTTTATATGCTGTATTAGTTCTATCTGGCAGTTGTAATGAAACTTGACATTATTCATAATAATATTTGCTTACTACGGCTAATAAAGCATATACTTCATATACATCGTACTGTAGTTCTCAAAAATTTAAATAGTTTCTAGTGTGGTATTGTTCTTGTTGTATAACATTGCATATGATTAACTATGATGCAACATAGTTTACTGAGAGGTTAAATTCGTCCATAGATTATAAAGTTCAATTCTAATGATGGGTTGTGCGAAATAAGAATTTTCTATTGCTTTGTCTGACATACAAAGTTTAAAAAAAACTTAAATACAAAGTAAAAATAAATTAATTGAAACAGGTATTGGTACGGGCAACAAAGATTAAATTCAGACAGGACAGCTAGAAGACTGCGAACAACGATGTGACCTGCGCAACAAACACGTTGAAACTAATACAACGGAACGCGGCGATTGCCGATAGCTACGAACCCCCACCAACATCTTGTGGATTATAGGTTCAAACGGATACAATTCGTTTTTGGGAATACTGTTTTGCTTTCTTAATTGTCGAGAAAGCGCTTTGCTGGGAACAAAGTGCATCTCATTGAGAAAATATAATTTATTTGTTAACAAAATTGGTGTATTAAAAATAGTTCATTATTCAACAAGACTGTGCTGCTAATGGAACTGATTACTACCAATAGAAACACTGTTCCAGCAAATCTGGAATTGATATAATACTAAAGCCGGTTTGATCCATGACATTTATTTAATATGGATTAATACAAAACAAGCTATCAATACAAACTATGTCTTAGCAAACCTGTTGAATTAGATTATTTTCCTCAGTGTATCTTCAATCTTGTGCAGTTAGTAATAAATTTAGGTCAAACCATAGGGTTGCCATTAAATATTGCTCCAGTTATAACTTTAAACCTTTGCATATTTAAAATTTTACATATTTATTTAATATGGATTAATACAAAACAAACTATCAATACAAACTATGTCTTAGCAAACCTGTTGAATTAGATTATTTTCCTCAGTGTATCTTCAATCTTGTGCAGTTAGCAATAAATTTAGGTCAAACCATAGGGTTGCCATTAAATATTGCTCCAGTTATAACTTTAAACCTTTGCATATTTAAAATTTTACATATTTATTTAATATGGATTAATACAAAACAAACTATCAATACAAACTATGTCTTAGCAAACCTGTTGAATTAGATTATTTTCCTCAGTGTATCTTCAATCTTGTGCAGTTAGCAATAAATTTAGGTCAAACCATAGGGTTGCCATTAAATATTGCTCCAGTTAAGACTTTAAACCTTTGCATATTTAAAATTTACGACACGTTTAAAAATACAAAAATGTAATTGTCGGGCTTTCTCCCGATAATAAAAGTATAGACGAAAATCTCGTTTTACTGCATCAGGTAGTCCGAAGTGCCGCAAATTAGACTAGGAGACATAAAATTTTACCGTGGGACAACAATTTAGTCGTGATTCCCCATTATAAAATTGGAAATAGCACCCAAGCGGCACTTTTATTTGCTTTCTATTTGCCCCCAATAAAACAAGTGAAAATAGATGGCGGCCACTTTTTGGTTAAAAGGGCATGAAATTGACACAGACGGTGGCTACTGTTTGAATAAATAAATTCGTGAAGTTTTTTCTCATTCTAATAAATTGACTAGTAAGTTTTATTTAGCCCACAACCAATAGCATATTAAGGATACAAAAAATCGGAATAAAACCTTATTTACCCGTGACTTTATTCGCTAATATACAGCATGGCATTTTTAACAGGAATAAATTCAGCATTAGAAAACCTCTTTATTTGCTGAAAAAATACAGAACTACGGCTGCGTTTATTTTTAGGCATACTTTTTCGCGTCATCATGAAATTTACCAATGATTGTAAAAATTGTTGGAAATGTTGCCCATCTTTTTTTGGCAAACTCCTAATCTAAAGTAAAATTCATTCTTGACATTATGTACCATATCCGGGGTTATTTAGAAATTTCATGCCTAAGTTCCTCTAAATTTTCTACGTAAACTTTAGATTGTAGGTGACCCAAAAAAAAATCCAAAGAAAATTATCTAGATGATTAAAGTCCGGCGATAGTGGCGGCTATTCAATGGTACCCCTTCTTCCTATTGTTTGTAAAAACGTCACTTAAATATTGTCAAACATTTATGGCTTAACTTGAAGAAATAGTCCATACTTTAAGTGGAGTATATATTTGAAAGGAAAGAAATAAGACACTTTAAGTCTTCCTCCACTGGTATATTAAAATAAAGTTTAATAATGGGTAAAATCTGTACATGTTTCGAACGTATACAGGCTCATCATCAGGAGAATATAATAAAGAGTATAAGAAAAATAATAGGTGCAAGCAGTCCAAACGGAGCTACAAGACGATGGAAAGGTAGTAGTTACGTAACTGGATAAACATCAAACGAAAGAATGATTTTGTGCGGGGTCACATATTAATGAAATAACATCGTAATTGTGAGGAGAAAAAACTATCTATAGAATTTGAAAATTGCAGAAGTTTATGGGACTGTTAAAGAAATTTTGTGTGAGAACACATAATACTACGGTATTGCTTCACTATTATGTGTTCTCACACAAAATTTCTTTAACAGTCCCATAAACTTCTACAATTCGCTTGCCTAGAATTACACAGTTGTAAGTACATACAAGCAAATTTTACAGGAGAGGGGTTTGAAAATTTCGGTGTTCCTACAAGACACATTTGACTTGAAAATAATGAAGAAACTAAATTTATACTTAAGTTACGACAGTTAAATAAGGATTCGATAAAAAAAAATAATGACAAAATATTTTTATTGAAAACAGGACAATTTAAAAAATAACATACAATTCTGTTTCTCTAAACAAGATTTAAACATTAAAGTTATACTTAAAGTAACGAAAGTTTACAGAATTTTTATATACATAACATTTTCTAACTAACTAGAACATTTAAGTAGAAAAAATCAAATAATAATTTTGTTTTTTTAACGAAACCAAGGTATTTTACCCTTACAAATCCCACTTAACCAAACCAAAAACGTTTGAAACATTAATTTGACCAAAAAAAAATAGTCACAACTTCAAAATAGCGGTGTAATAGTGCAGGCGCGTATCTGGAGTTGATCTTGGTAGAGGGGGGGAGGGGGGGTAATAATTCTGGTGGGGGGTTATGAAATTTTTTTTACTGATATAGTTTTTTTTACAAGAAAATCGATCAAAATTTATTGCTCTCGATTTCCACCTGTCCAATTTAAAAAAAATTTAAGCAAAAAAAAAATGGCCCCTCAAATACGCGCCTGTAATAGTGTCTATCAACGTCGGGCATATGGGTCAGCATTGCTTTAATAGCAGATATTTTTTTGGCGGATATAGAATACTTTATATCTGCAAGCTTTGGAATCGGCACTTGCACTTGGATCTTATGATGCTGTTGCTGTCCTTGTTCAAGGAGTGGCTGACTTCAGATTAACTTTCATGCAGCTTTCACAAATGAAAGAAGTGTATACATACAACTTCGCAACTTAATCCGCACATTTTGATCCCGATAACAAAATTGTATGTGAGCACATACAACTTTCTGTTATTATTTTGTTTATTTGCAAACATACCCTTATGTATTCTTAGGTGCCTAACCCAGAAAACGTCCACATACAACTTTATTATTCCGAGAATAGTTAGAAACAAGCACATACAACTCAGTAATTTCAAAATATCATTTTCGAAAAAAGTGGCGCTTACAACTGTGTAACATTAGGCAAGCGAATTTTCAAATTCTATAGATTGTTTTTTTTCCTCACAATTACGATGTTATTTCATTAATATAATGTGACCCCGCACAAAATCATTCTTTCGTTTGATGTTTCTCCAGTTACGTAACTACTACCTTTCCATCGTCTTGTAGCTCCGTTTGGACTGCTTGCACCTATTATTTTTCTTAGACTCTTTATTATATTCTCCCGATGATGAGCGTGTATACGTTCGAAACATGTAGAGATTTTACCCATTATTAAACTTTATTTTAATATACCACTGGAGGAAGACTGTGTGAAGTGTCTTATTTCTTTCCTTTCATTTATGGCTTAATTAGGCGGAGGACCATCTTGCTATAAGCATATTCGATCACCATGACGATCTCCTTCTGCATGGTGAGGAAATAAAAGAGTCAAAGCTGGAATAAGTTCTCCTTGCAAAAAATCCCGATATGTATGGTAATTTAAGTTACCTTTGAGGAATATTGGCCCAATGACGCAGTCGCCAATTATGCCTGCTCAAACATTTAGTTTTTGCCGAAGCTGGATGTATGCTTCTCGCATCCAGTGAGGATTTTCTACGGACCAATATCTATAGTTCTGTTTATTGACTTCATCATTTAGTACAAAAGTACGCTCATCTGTAAAAGGATCCAGTCGAAATCTACTAAATGCTGATCAATTGCATTCCATAATCACGGGTTTGATAAACTAGTAGTAATTTATTTAATATGGGTTAATACAAAATAAGCTATCAATACAAACTAGGTTATAGCAAACCTGTTGTATTAGATCATTTTCCCCAGAGTAAGTGCTACCCCCAGAAATGGCCCCTGAACATATTACTAATTGATAAAAATATTAACTTACTGATTTTTGGAAACACTCATGCCAAGTGAATAACACTTTCTTTTACCAAACAATAGGTCTTTTTCCTTGGCGTATAATGAATTACATTATTCTAATTTTATTTTATTCCACTTTATATTTTGTCACAGACGCTCAAAATACAACCTCTTAAGCGCCCAATTATCCTTTAAGCCATTCTTTTCTCTTGTTATGTCTTCAACATCAACTTTTAAAGCCTCAGTCTGTAATAAATCCAAGCTTGTAAGTGGATAAAACGGCTGTTTAACAAATTAGCCGCTTATCACTTGAAAGAATCCTGCCGAAAACGAAGGGCGCTACTTTTCCATTTTCATGGCAATCTTGAATACTTTATTAACTTTGCAGCGTTGCCAAGCATTGCGAATACTGATCAGTAAGCTTGTATCAGAACTTCCATTATTATTGCGACATTTTGTGGTCTTGGTTGCTCTAACCAAGACCTTCTGGAATTTAAGGAGGTGTAAGTGAAACAGAATACAGACCTGTTCAAACCTCAAATTATTTAGTTGAACCGCTGACTTTAAGACGCTACCTGTGAAATAAAAAAATCGATGGCTGAAAATATTCCACTTAACACACAGAAATCCAAGAACTCTATTTGGGCACAGTTCTCAGAGTTTCTAATGGTAAGAAATTATAAACTGGAAAAATGTACTATTGTGATGGAACTGGCGAAAATCCTCGAGGTTACGCCTTTAATATGAAAAAGGGTAATGGCGAAGACTATAAAGATTCTTCTGTAAAGGCTATATGGAACACTACAGCAACAATGATTCAAGAAATGTATTTTACAGAATACTATATAAAGATTGACCCTTTTACGGATATTTCCTTTAAAAATGCGCGAATGGCAAGGGACGCAAAGAGAAAGAAGCTCCAAAGTTGTCAGGAAAAGAGGAAAGTAAGTTCAAAAGCATTATCTACCAAAGATTTACTAACAATAATGCAAAGCTACAATGAAGAAAACCCCGATGAAGCACAAAAAAAGTTTTTCCATCTCTGCTCATTTGAACTAGCTTGGAGAGGCATTGAGGCCGTAAATTGCAAAATTCAATATTTTCTAAAGGAGTTTGATACCATGGGAGAATTTACCGGACGGATTGAATATAACAGCATATTTCTCAAGACAGCTCAAGGTGGGTCAAAAGGATTGGCAAACAGCAAATTGTTTTTTTATGGTTATTAGAAAAAAGAGGACCAAACATTTCCACAGACAGACTATTTCTCTCCGTTCATCCAAACTGACAGAAGGGATGTTGGTTCAAAAATACTCCACTAGGAATAAATACAGTATCTAAGTGGGCCAAAACTCCAGCGGAAAGAATTGGAATAGATACGAAGAAGCATAAAATAACTAATCATTCTCATCGATCTTCCGGTGTGTCTGCCCTATTTAAACAAGGTGTTGGGGAACAAGAGTTGATTAAGTTAACAGACCACTCAAATGCAAATTCCCTGTAACCATATCTGCAGCTAGATCCTAGTCATCATCTGAAGCTTATCGAAAATCTCAGAACTACAAATGAAGCATGTGTACCTTCGACTTCTCAAATGCAAGTCAATCATACCCAAAACCATGCTTTGATAGAAAAGAATGGACAAACTATTACTTATAACAACTGTACGTTTAATATTAGCAATAAATAAATGAAGTTTTTAGTTGGCTAAATAAACAGTGGGTTTTCATTGTTTTCTCGTAAAATAGTCTTGTCGAATATCATTCATTTATTTATTCAATTTTGTTGCTTTTTGGTAATTGCCAAGCAACAAACTTTCATACCAGCCGAAATTTTTACCGGCAAAATTTTCTCTGTTATGATATTATATACGACAATTTGAAAACGAGTAGGCGGCAACGTTGATTTTCTTCTTCTGTTTTATTCAATTAAAACGCAGGCGACCGCAGAATTTTAAGAGCATTAAGGATGGAGCCGAGCGCCTAAATTATGCTGCCTAATTTAATCATGCTTCAAAAGTTTATTAATTTAATCCTGGTCGAAAATCTGGCAGCGTGCAAACAGGGTGTTTGGCTATGTCTTATTTACCAATAACTTTATGTGTGTTGAAAATACAACCGATTCGGCCGCCGAGTCGACACATAAATTTGTGTTCTTAAATGATGCAAAGCACACACAGCAGTGGGTTGACACCCGCAGCTAGCTATTTTCTAATGTTTAATAAAATATCTCGTAACTAATGACATCGAGAGAGTAGCACAACCTACAAGAAGAAATCTACAGGTATCACCAAGGTGTGAACTCAAATATCTGGATTCAAAGTTCATAGTTGTGTAACCATTACAGCAGGGAACCTTCTTATAAGTAAAAATAAACTTTATTAAAACTTCAAGTAACTAATGACATCAAGAGAGTAGCACAAACTACCAGAAGAAATCTACAAGTTTCACCAAGATGTGAACTCGGATCTCTGGATCCAAAGTCCACAGTTGTGTAACCATTACAGCATGGAATAACTAATGACATCGGAAGAGTGTCCCAAATTACAAGAAGAAATCTTCACGTTTCACCGAGATGTGAACCAGGATATCTGGATTTAAGGTCCAGAGTTGTAACTATTACACCATGGAACCTTCTTATACGTAAAAATAACGAATTTCTATTGAAATTTCAAGTAACTAATGACGTCGGAAGAGTAACACAAACTACAACAAAAAATCTTCAGATTCCAAGGAGATGTCAACTTGGATCTCTGGACTCAAAATCCAAAATTGTAACCATTGCCTTAATAAACCTTCTTAGAAATTAAAATATATAATGGCTATTAAAATTTCACGTAACCAATGATATCGGGAGGAGTAAAACAAACTACAAGAAAAAATTCTTCAGGTTCCACCGAGATTTAAACTCGGATGGCTGGATTCAAAGTCCAGAGTGCTAACCATTACACCATAGAACCTTCTTACAAGTACAAATAATTCAGGCCTATTAAAGTTTCAAGTAACCATTGACATCGGAAGAAGTAATATAAACTACAAGAAAAAAATTTTCAGGTTCCACCGAGATTTGAACTCGGATCGCTGGATTCAAAGTCCAGAGTGCTAACCATTACACCATGGAACCTTTTTACAAGTATAAATAATTCAGGCCTATTAAAGTTTCAAGTAACCAATGACATCGGAAGAAGTTATATAAACTACAAGAAAAAATCTTCAGGTTCCACCGAGATTTGAACTCGGATCGTTGGATTCAAAGTCCAGAGTGCTAACCATTACACCATAGAACCTTCTTACAAGTACAAATAATTCAGGCCTATTAAAGTTTTAAGTAACCAATGACATCGGAAGAAGTAATATAAACTACAAGAAAAAATTTTCAGGTTCCACCGAGATTTGAACTCGGATCGCTGGATTCAAAGTCCAGAGTGCTAACCATTACACCATGGAACCTTCTTACAAGTACAAATAATTCAGGCCTATTAAAGTTTCAAGTAACCAATGACATCGGAAGAAGTTATATAAACTACAAGAAAAAAATCTTCAGGTTCCACCGAGATTTGAACTCGGATCGCTGGATTCAAAGTCCAGAGTGCTCACCATTACACCATGGAACCTTCTTATAATATTATATAATAAATTAAAATTATCAGCGACCATCAGTATGGTTTTCGTAAGTCCAGATCAACAGGAGACCTGCTAGCCTATGTCACTCATCTTTGGAGCAACGCAATCGAACATCATGGGGAGTCCCGGGCTATTGCACTGGACATCTCTAAAGCCTTTGACCGTGTCTGGCACGAGGGGCTCCTAAGCAAACTGCGTTCTTATGGTATGCCCGGTCGATTTTGTTCATGGTTGTCTAGCTTCCTCAAGGACCGCTCTCTGCAAGTGGCGATTGACGGGTTTCTCTCAGACACCTTCACCATCAATGCTGGTGTTCCTCAAGGGTCCATATTATCTCCCACTCTCTTCTTACTGTACATTAACGACCTTCTAGCGAAAACAGAAAATCCATTATATTGCTTTGCTGACGACAGCACACTTATCTCATCTTTTACTTTGAAACCTCAAACATCGGCTACTGACGCACATCTTCGCAGACAACATGAGGTATCACGCCTCAATAAAGACCTGGAAGAAATTTTGTCTTGGGGTGACAGTAACCAAGTCGAATTTAACGCTCAAAAAACCCAGGCTGCAGTTTTCTCTAAGAAGGTCAACATTGCAGAACCCGATATCGTTATGGCAGGACACGCAATTCCACTGACTTCGTCTATTAATTTGCTGGGTGTCAACCTGGGAGGAAATATGTCTTGGCATAATCACGTAGTGGCAATCGCCAGGGCAGCTTCTCAGAAGCTCGGTATACTTTTCCGTACCAAAAAGTTGTATACACCTCAACAACTTTTGACACTTTATAAAGCCCAGATTCGACCATCACTGGAATACTGCTCTCATATCTGGAGTTCTGCACCGAAGCATACCCTTCGGTTGTTGGATTCCATCCAAAGGAGAGCCGTTCGTCTAATCGGCGACCACGAGCTGACTAAGAACCTCGACAGCTTAGAACATCGAAGACAGGTTGGTGATTTGACTCTCTTCTACAGATATTTTCATGGCAAGTGTTCGACAGATATTGCCCGCTCGATTCCACCTAGAGTAATGCATAGCAGAAACACACGACGAACCACTGCCGCCCATCCCTATGTGGTTCAACTTAGTACACCCCGAACATCATTGTTTCAGAACTCTTTCATTTGGAGGACGTCATCTTTGTGGAACGGCCTTTCTGAGACCGTGTTTCCAACCGAATATAACCTCCAACGATTCAAGAAAAACGTGAATCGCTTTCTTCGCACACGCACCGCTCCCAGAGCGCCTTAAAGGATTTTCCTATAGTGCTTGTGCTCGATCATAAAAAAAAAAAAAAAAAAAAAAAATAAGAACAAATAATTTAGGATTATTAAAATTTCAAGTAACCAATGATATCGGAAAATGTAATACAAACTACAAGAAAAAAATCTTCAGGTTCCACCGAGATTTGAACTCGGATCGCTGGATTCAAAGTCCAGAGTGCTAACCATTACACCATGGAACCTTCTTACAAGTACAAATAATTCAGGCCTATTAATGTTTCAAATAACCAGTGACATCGGAAGAAGTAACACAAACTACAAGAAAAAAGTCTTCAGGTTCCACCGAGATTTGAACTCGGATCGCTGGATTCAAAGTCCAGAGTGCTCACCATTACACCATGGAACCTTCTTATAAGTAAAAGTAATTCAGACCTAATAAAGTTTCAAATAACCAATAACATCGAAAGAAGTAACACAAACTACAAGAAAAAAATCTTCAGGTTCCACCGAGATTTGAACTCGGATCGCTGGATTCAGAGTCCAGAGTGCTAACCATTACACCATGGAACCTTATTTTTTAATACAATATTGCAGGTATAAATAATATGCATTTAAATTTACGACAAACAATAACAATAAAACTAATCTCTTGAGATAGTTTAGTTAAAAGATAATAAAGTTAGAGATAATGCAATCGCAATAAAACGTTTATTAAAACAGGGGTCAACATAGCTAAGATTAAATAATATTGGCATGAATCCAAGAAATGGAATTAAATTATTCTAGGGATGATTATAAAAGTGAGTCGGTAAATTATTTAATGTAACATTTTTGCTGATATTTTTTTAAGCTTATTATTGAATCTTAGAGTTATTTAAAAAAAAATTTTACAAAACTTTTTACGTTCAATACAGTATGTTGCAAAATTATTTTTAAATGGGTGGTCCAGAAAAGCAGGACAGTAAAAATAAATATTTTTTAACCTTGCATTGAAGCATTGTTGGTTTCCATATTTGATTTTTCATTTTTTACAACGTTGCTAAACAAAATGGGAAATTCTTAAAATTTTCAAAAACTACCGGTGTTTCTCAATAAGAAAATCTAAAATCGATAAAATTTCTATAAATTATTAACTATAGGGATAGAAAAACAGTTTCAAATCATGAAGTTGTGAACATTAGGGTTTTTTCGCTAATTTTAAAGTACTATAACTCGTTTTTTTTCAAATAAAACACCCTATATTTATAGGCTCGTCCTATAGATATTTTACATATTATCTTTTATTTTTGTTGTCATATACCTAAATTCACTAGTTTTTTCAATATTTCGATTTTTATTTAAATTTTCCAGAAAAACATGGTGATTATTTATTAACTATTTTATTTAAAGAAAAAATTGTCAGTAGTGGTTGACTCTGATGACATGACGCTATGTTTTGATTGTTTGCAGTCTTTTTGAAACGGAACCATCTGTGTATTATGCTTAATTAATAATTTTATTTATTTTAATTTTTTAGTTTGTGTTATTTTTTATATTGTATACTAAATATCACGAATAGTCTCGTTTTAAAACAGATGACAGCAGTTATTTGTCATCGATCAGCTGATATTGGGACATAATAATATCCCTAGATTTGTAGCGGACCATAATGAGCCCAAACACCGAGTTATGAATTGCGTTTTTGTTACATTTAATTACATTTTAAAAATTTTAATTTAATTACTTTTGTGTAAGTACCTACAATTATTATTCATTTGACCAAAAATTTAGATAGAGGTTAAAATTTTTTAATTCTTTTTCATTAGGGATCATAATTATTAATGTGTGCCTTGCTCGTTAAGTTGATTTCATCGATAAGTAATAAGTTTTATTTCATCTGAACGCCGTTTTTGTCGAAAAGTTAGTTTGTAAAATTTTTGTTCTTAAAATGTTTGTTCGTTAAGGTTAGGTTTCTAATGTATAATTTTCGCATTTTACATTATCTAGGTATCCTTTTCTGTTTCAAGAAAAATAAGTAGAAATTAAGTATTTCCCTGACTTAGGTAGGTAGGAGAGAGTTGAACAAAAGCGGGTAGGTTGATAAAACCGGGAATCGCCTAGTTCTACTATATGCCAAAACAGCCTTCCATATTATTAAACTTTAAAAAGCAGCTATTTGATTTTGTAGGAATTATTTTTATTATTGTTATTAGTAAATATTATTATTGTTTGGCAATAGTAAGGTAATAGTAAGTAACATTATGTTATTATAGTAGTTAAAATAGCTAACCATATTAGTATGTAATAGGATAGCGAACAAATATATAATTCTATTTTCTGTGTCTACGTACCTTACATAAGTGAAATTATTATTTGATATTACTATTATTATTGTTTGTATGACAATAAAATAAAGTTTTTAACATAAAGTTAGCCTACATACAAGTTTAGAAATGTAACTGTATCAATAAATTGCATTTTAACAAACAAATTCCATAAAAACCACTTTTGGGTCTACGTACCTTACGTAAGTCAAAAACTGTTAAAGTAGGGTTTCCACTGACAAAAAAATTTAATCCCTGGCTAAACTAAAGCTTTTAACTTTATGTTAGCCTACATACAAGTTTAGGAATGTAACTGTATTATAACCAACAAATTCTATAAAAACCGTATTTGGGTCTTCGTACTTTACGTTAAGTCAAAAACTGTTAAATTAAGGTTTCCATTGACAGAAAAATTAAATCCCTAGCTATATTAAAGCTTTTAACTTTATGTTAGCCCACATACAAGTTTAGAAATGTAACCGTACCATAGCCAACAAATTCAATAAAAACCATATTTGGGTCTACGTACCTTACGTAAGTCATATATGGGGATTTTCTTGACAGTGAATGTAATAACTTGAATTCAATTAGTTTATGTTGAACTGTAGGTATTTTGCCTATAGGTATAATCTAAACAAATAAAACAAAAAAAAATCTATTCTAAATATGAGTGACAGAATCCTATTTTAAGTTGTGTTTCAGTTAGTTTAGTATTTTTAAGGTTTGGATATTTATAATATTATAAACTTTTTAAATCTATTTTGACACTTTATCTTTAAACCATATAGAAATTCATGCTTATTACCTATTACTTATTATTTGGCAATATTAAAGCGGTAGAACCGATAAGGCTATTGCATAAATTGTTTTAGAAGGTATCACATGTATAATTTTCAAGTCCGGTCCTGTAATTCATGCCAACTTAGAAAAATTTAATAGACCAAAATTGACAGAATGTCACGTGACTTTGCCCCCATCTTGCGAGAGTATTCAAGATTTTTACTATATAACTTGTTTCATGTTTCTTATAGCAGTGCTGATGGTGGCCTATTTGGCCAGAAGATACTTAAATTTTTAAAAACTTCAGTACCGATTTTTAGTGGTAAGTATTTATTAACCTTAGCAAGCAAATATTATTTTGATTAATTTGAAGTTTCATTGCAACTACCAGTCGGAACTAATACAGTATATAAACCCATATTACCCCCCTAATAGAAGTTGATAATTATTGTGAGTATTCAGAGCAATAATGGCTAGAAACCATTCTATAGTAGCAATAACTCCTATTTCCTGTTGGCTAAATTAACGTGATATTATCACTACACAACGGTCTAGCAATTTTCGTTGTCTTACAGAAGGAAAGCGCATTGCTGTCACGTATAGTATTAAACAGTTGTACTTATAAAGAGTATGCGAATTATTATAAGTTATAGAAGGCTCAGTGCAAAACACTGAGATCATTATGGCCTACATTATAATATACTATTATTGGGTATATAATTCCTTTGGAAATATCCTTTGGCACTCATGTTTATATCCTATGCAAGGCATAAAAATGTGACTCTCGCATTGGCTTTTAAATAACTATTAGTTTAAATAATAATGCGCAACATTCATTGGGTGAAGATTGGCATCAAAACTTTTGGAGAACTGAAAAGCGACAATTTAATTTAAATAAAAAGGAAAAAGTTATTTCTAAATTGAAATTTTTAAATACAAATATATCTTTTCTTATGAATTTACATATTTTTCCTATGTAGATTTAATTATTGTTCAGCCCCTCGACACGCCATTATTCAAAATAAATTCCGCATTTGGCACACACGCGGCCCAGCGTTAAACTATAGATCTAGAGCTGCAACCCTTAAAATATAACAACTTGAAATTAGTATACGTGCATATGTCATGCGATATCAATATCTATTAGCATCCATAGTCCATCTCCAAGGATGGACATGGACAGCTACCATGCCCAGAAGAAAATACAGTGAATACCGGTTTATATAATTAATAATTGTTTAATATCATAGTACTTTAGGTCGTAGTTTTGTGCAAGATGGCGTTCTCGCAATTTGCAATTGCAAAAGGCCATCTTTTCTTTCTTTTTCTTTCTTAATCTCTTTATTTGTTTTATTGGAACATTTCTAAACGTCACATCTACATTATTTAAATACGTGTAATCTAGGTTTATGCTCACAGATGTGAGCTACCACCTAGGGAAGGCAGCCAGACTAAACCATCTGGGGCTATTGTTGACCCCGGTAGCAGTGAGGTCTTTCAGTGTCAGCAATCGGTCCTTTCCAGCAGTAACTTACAACCCCTAGAGTTCAAATCGTAATCGAAAAGTTTTGTGGTGGGTATTTGGTGTAGGAAAAGTGAAATATTTTTGATTGGAAAAAAGGCCATCAATTTAGTTTACTTTGCCAGGCTACCAGACTACGTATTATTGCTGATGCAACACGCTGATTACTTCCAACGGCAGACTGTGTAGTGGGTAGTAACAAAAGAGACAATAGCACAAAACTCATCTTTACACGTGCCTTTTATGTGTGCATTTCGTAATGCTGATGCTGTCGATAGTAAGCTACTGAACTCAATTAAGGTGTGCGATGTGCAGAAAGTAACCAACGATCAAGCCGAATAGAATGAAACGTAGAATAAAAGTAGAACGAATTAATGATAATATATAAAGTAATTTAAACCTCAAATAAGAGCTTAATTTCGGATCCATGATCATTACCCCAGTTAACTTTAACGTCGTTTCTTGCCAAGTAACTATTCCAACTAACCTATCACTAACACTAGCTACCGAACGACATTTCGCCGGAAATTCTTATATATCAGGCAAATCTCTTACGGTCTTGTAAGGCACTACTGGTAGAAACCGCTACTATTGACTGCACTGCATTGAGGCAATGCCTTTATCCACAGTTAAGACTAGCCCCAGCTAGCCTAGCCTGGCTACTTTCTCTATAGGCTGCAGTCACGCGAAATCGACATCAATGTGGAAAATTAGAGGCCTTACTATTGTATTGTAAAATGTATTGTTAGAAAACCCAATTATGTTGAATTAGATGTTAAGGGAGACTGGTAGAGAGACACCTCACCGATGAATTGAGAGCTCTGTCTCAACATTTGCCACGTAGACGCTACAAAATCTCGATTCGTCGACGTATACGAGATCATAAATACTGAACTACTGTAGATTACTGATTGGTTAAATGCATAGGTCGGGTGTGTTGCCCAAACTTCTTTGTGCATCCCAGTCTTGCTAGAAAAGGTTTGTTCCTTCTATAAGGTCCAGTACTTTTTTAACAAGTTTGTCATGTGGAAGGCTGTCGCTAAATATTTCCAAAGATTTATATATAAAAGGCAGTTTCGTCCTCTTCACCGCAAAGTCTGCATTCCATGGGTCCATTGTAGATTCCCATTCTTTGATGGTGTTTTCTGTGTTTGTGTGTGTGACAATGACCTATAAACAAGTCAGTCACTTAACTGAGTACGCGTCAAGAGTAGCATTCCAGTTGATGGTTTCTTTAATGGTTTACCAAGAACGGCCTGTACGTGTAGACTACTACTATCATTTAATGGTACTTTATGATAAACAAATATAAAGAAACATGAAACAAAGCTATAATACCAAAAATATATTGTTGGCCCTCGGACTAAAACCAAGTAACCCCAACCAAAGCGTCAGCTTGTTCCGGCTTCGGTTGACCCTGGAGGCCTCCGTTTGATCCGGCGAGGGTCGCGATCACCCCCTCAATCATAACGCACCCTCTAATATCCTCTGACGGCCTTGATAATGCAACACCACCCCCTCGTACTCTTCTTGTATGCATAAGTAGCTTTGGGGCAAAGCTGCAGCAACTGTGGCTCCTCGGATGTTGCGTAAATTATTGATAAGCGCGGAAATCTGCTAAGTACGCTTTGATCTTGAATATAATTTCCGAGATCAATATAGGATAATAATTGTTTAGAATTCGTAAAATCAGTTGATTTTCCAATTGATCGCCTAAGTTATTTTTTTGCCTGGACAGCAGCGTTGCCAGAGCTGGTACAATTGTACGAATCTGGTACATTTCGAACCCGTCTGTACCAAAGTACATTTACACCATTTGTGGTACATTTTTATCCTTGTGCCGCCCTTTATCATTTAAAAGGCAAAATTCACAGAACCCGTCAGTTTTGCAGTACATTTTTAATATTTCATCCACCTATCGCCCTCTATAAATTGAAAACAAAACTCAAAGATAAATCAGATGACTGATGATAATAATAACTTAAAATTATTAAATAAATTAAAAATATTTTTCTTACTGGTTTTAGTCGGAGGTTAAAAAAAAGGTAATTTCAGTTTAAAATCTGGTACATTTTCAGTTTGTGATTTGTACAATTTCTTGATACCCTCTGGCAACACTGCTGGGCAGTGGCGGTGGACCCTTTATGGTGTGGGTATATAGGCTGCAGCCTATAGGTAGCCTTAAGTACCTTTATTTATAAGCGGTTTTTTAAACATTAATAACAAAACAAATTGTTGACTAGTAGCGGAGTAAAGGTTATATAGGCATATGAACTGCTGATGGACCTTAACAAAAATAACTAAATTTAACTTTATTATTTCTTTTATAAAAACAAATAATTTTATTTTTCGGTACAGAAAGACAATTAGGTATTAGTGTAGTTTCCGATATTAGTATCTGCAAATTATTTGCATTTTTGCATTTACTTAACATACCTACTCATTTAGAGGTATGTGCATTCACCCATTTCTTCATTTTTACCCCATTTCATATGTTGGACACTCGTTACTAATGTTGTAGTGTTGCAGAGAATATTTCCTTTAAATTTCTTTTATGTAGGTGTACTTTAAACATGTATGAAATTCCTCATCATCTTCTTAGAGACATGTTAGGTCAATAAGCACCTTAAAACTTCTTATTTAGATTTATATATCCTTATTCTCCTGAATATGACTGTCTTTACAGCCGAAACATGTAGAGAATCAACCAGATCATTGAATATACTAGTATAATGTAAAAATTATACAAAGGGATACTAGACTGTGAAGTGGCATCACCTCAATTGGCTGAAAATAAATAATTTTATCATCATTTTTCTTGGGCATGCGCAATTGTATCATTTCTCTCTTGTAATTTAATTTTTTTACTGTACAGGCCGATAAAACAGTAAATGGCCTTATTGAATGTTAAAGGGAACAACTTCTTGCGAATCTTATCCGGATTAATCTTATTCCATGCAACTAATTTATATTCAAGCAGGAAGGTCCAGTTCTATAGTTGTATGGCCAGATAAATCAAAGCTTGAATGAGGGTATGACCCCAAGTATTCTAAGCCAGGCAAAATTATTAAAGCCGGATTTTAAAAGCGAACCATGGATATAAAATTAAAAGGAATATATTTCTGACGAAGGTTGGTTAGAATGGGTCTAATGTTTTACAAATACAATTATCAACAACTGTTGGCCGATTTTGTATGTATATTTTTCGTTTAAAATAGGTAGATAATCTACCTTCCTTTTCATGTAAAGTATGTCCCAAATTTAATACTTACTATTTTGATCTCGGTGTTAGAGGAATGGCTGGAAATTTTTTGTGAAATATTGTTAATTTCAAATATTCTTTTGAAATAATTTTGTTTCACTTTTATTTTAAACTCTGCGAAATGTGATAGGAAGGAGATAAATCTAATTCTTTCAATGTGATCTGTTAGTAAAAGAAATGACAAATTCCCCAAATATGTCGGGGTGTTTGTCCAATGTGGTGAATTTTTGTTTAGCTATTTTACCAGTCATCTATCTTAAGATAAAATGGACAAACCATAGATACTTTTTTTGTAGATAATGTTAGGGGTAACCGGGGGAATGGTGGCCTCCGTGGTAAAAGGAGCCATGCCAAATATCCCGGGATAATTTTTATTTCACAACAGGACATAGTGGCGCCATCTCTTTATGGATAGCAATTTGTTTAATTTTAGTATTGTTTCATTATTGTTATTATAACATGTGTTTTTTGGGGTTATCGTTGCCGGCCACTGTGGGGGTAATGGGAGCCGGCCACCATTACCCCATCGGTATTAAAAACACCAATTTTGAATTGGAAAATAAAAGAGTCACTATTTCAAACATGTTGAACGATACGTTGAGATAGTTAGTACGAATAGCTAATACGAAACTTACAGGGAAATAATAATAATAATAATAATAATAATAATAATAATAATAATAATAATAAGTTTATTTAAAAATTTAATAGTATAATAAATATGTTTATGTTGTCTTCGATAAACTTATTCTTCAATCCCCCGAAGCTGAGCTTGTTCAGAAGACGAGGACAATGATGACAAATACAAGGACAAGGATGCGAATGGAACTGACTGACTAGAAAACTTTAATCTTAAGGATAGCCATGCAGAGTTTTGTTTTTTTTCCTGTAAAACAAGTATTATTATTTTATGTTTACTTTTGAATAAAGATTTAAGTGAAAGATGACCTATTTCAATAATTTCCTTATTTTTGACGGAATTTAGAAAAAATTAACAAAAAAAACTTAAATAAAGCTTAGAGGGGACACCCTTTTAACTTAGTCGAAATTTCAGATTGTCTTTGGTTTTTCAGTTATCTAGAAAAACTTTATTATTTCTTATAGCGGCAATCTTGGATTTTTACTTAACTTATTCTTGCTCTCAAAATTGCCTTAGAAATGATTTAAAAAAATCAGTACCTACTTCACAGCTTGGAAACATAAGTTTACTATTTTATTTGCATTATATCTTTTGCTACATGACTAACAAAAAAACAAATGTTTTGTTAAAAAATGCAGTTTTTCTTATCTGTTAGTGAGGAATAAAAATTTCGTTGTTTTTATTTTCGTAATTCGTAACGTTTATAACATTATTTATGAAACAAAATTATTTTGTTAATGTTATCATCAGCTTCGTATCAAACGCCTGCACAATCTATAATTAATTAAAATTAACATGTTAATGTTAAAAATATAGTTATCTCAGTTTTAGTTTTACTTTGTAGTATTGAATTAAAATTAGCAATCGCTAAATATTGAATATTCCTACATACATACAGGATGGTACATTAGCGCGATTCAATATCTCGTATAGTTCAGACAATAAAAAATACCTTTTTATAGTTAAGCTGTCGGACACTTGAAGTGCATATATTAAAAATATTGTTTATTATACAGGGTGGCCAAAATGACAGCTACAATTCAAACTTAGGTTACTTAATGGGACAGCCTATATATTTTGGATTTTCGGATTCCCCAGTTTTTCGTTTTTAGTCATATTTGATTGAACATGGTATCTAAACCTATACTGTGGAAAAACCTTTTATTCCTTATAAGAATTTACATACTCTTTCTACAATTGTTTAATTTTAATACTATATGTGACAGCAAAGCAACGCGCTTTCGTACTGTAAGACAACGAATATGGCTAGACCGTTGTAGAGTGATAATATCACGGTAATTTAGCCAATAGAAAATAGGAGTTAATGCTACCATAGAATGGTTTATAGCCATTATTGCTCTGAATACTCACAGTAATTATCAAGTTCTATTGGGGGTGTAATCTTGTTTTATATACTGTATTAGTTCCGACTGGCAGTTGTAATGAAACTTGATATTAATCATATTAATATTTGCTTGTTACGGTTAATAAACCATATACTTACCAATAAAAATCAATGCTTTAGTTCTCAAAAATTTAAATAGCTTCTAGTGTGATATTGTCATTGTCGTATAACATTGCATATGATTATCTATTATATATGATTATAACATGGTTTACTAAGATGGTAAAATTCGCCCATAGATTATAAAGTCCAATACTAATGATGGGTTTTGCGAAATACGAATCTTCTATTGCTTTATCTGACATGCAAAGTTAAAAAAGAACTTAAATACAGTAAAAATAAATTAATTGAAACAGGAATTGGTACGATCAATAAAATTCAAATTCAGACAGGACGGCTAGAAGACAACGATGTCACCTGCGCAACAAGTATGTTAAAACTAATAATACGGCGCGCGGCGATTGTCGATCGCTACGAACCACCCACCAACGTCTTGTGGATTATAGGTTCTAACAGATACAATTCGTTTTTGGGGACGCTGTTCTGCTTTCTTAATTGTAGAGAAAGCGCTTTACGGGGAACAAAATGCGTCGCATTGAGAGGATACAATTTATTTCTTAACCAAATTGCTGTATAAAAAGTAGTTCATTATTAATGAACTACTTTTAATATACAGCAACATTATTTAACAAGACTGTGCTTCTAATGGAACTGATTACTACCAATAAAAACACTGTTCTTGCCAATCTGTTGTATTAGATCATTTTCCTGAGTGTAATAGGTTTTTAGAAAAGTTAGGATTTTGTAGGAAAATCTTAATAGTTTTAACCCTTGGTTGTAAAAAAATATTACTCGTCGTCATGTTTAGTTTAACAAATATTAATAATTACATCCGTTTTGTAGTTTTTAATCATAGGTGCCATCCTTCCATTATTCGCTCGATGGATTCCAGGACCTCTCGGCACTGGCGAAGCTTTGGCCAGGGTGGTTGCTCAGTGGGAAAGTTGCGGCCTGCCCCGAGGCGAGTCCACGCGCCCAAGCTCTCACGGCCGCGTCAGGGTGACTCATGTGCCATTGTGTCCCGGAGGGAAAAACGGGGATGATCATCGGGAACATTAGGGTAAGGGGGTGGCTTTGTTAAAAAACTGATTTGGATTTGTTTTTGTTTGAGTCTGCGGGCCCTTTTCAATCACGAACAACCGGCAATGGGGAATTAACATTAATACGAGACCGGGGATAATAAAGTTTTTAATATGTATTTTTTTAAAATTGGGAACATAGGTACATGGATATACTACTAACTATCTGTATAAATTAAAAGCAAATATGTGTATACTTGTGGTATGTTTCTTGGTTAAAGGACTGGCAAAACGTAATAAAATTTTCCTGCAAAATTATATAAGTATATTATATTATATATTAGGTATATATTTATTATACCGTGCGAGCAAAAATTATTTGCATCAAAGAGGGCTTGGAATAAAAAACGTGGGGCTTGGTTTAGATCACAATGATATGGGGACGACATATCGAACCAAATCTAGGTTAAAATTTTGTTAAATTCATATTATGACATGATATGCCAAACTAATTTAAATAAGTAGACAAATACAAATTTATTTTTGTTGTTTAAAAAATTAACAAAGTAAGAATATACAGAAAGAAAAAGAAAAATAATTACATAAACTGCTGAAATTGGCCACCGCCAATGCTTCAAGCATAAATTCACTCGTCTCTTCATATTTTCGAAAGTGTTGACCAGCATCTCTGGAGAAATGTTACCACATTCTTGATAATCCTTTCTTGTAATTGTTCTAAATTTGCAACTGGTGTTTTAAAAATAGTGTTCTTTAAATGAGGAAAAACGAAGTAATCCATAACCGTTGAACAAGGTAATCTAGGTGGGAATTCAATGTCTGATCGAAAACTGATCAATATGTCGTCGAAAAAATTGCGTAAGTAGTTAATAGTTTCGGCGGCTGTATGGGCGGTTGCACCGTCCTGTTGAATATATCCAAAACGTAGTTCGTCGTCAAGTAATTGCTCCACAAATGGATTCAAAATATTGTCTATACCGCTGTGCTGTAACTCTGTTATGGAAAAAAATAGGACCAACAATTCTTCTTCGGGAAACAGCAAACAGCTAACCAGACACCAATTTTTTGAGGGTGCAATATGGACTCTACAAAAAAATGGGTATTTGCACCACTCCACATGCGTGTATTCTGAGAATTTACATAACCGGAGAGGTGGAACCAGGCTTTATCCGAAAAAAATGTCAGGTTTAATAAATCATTTCTTTCCCATAAATTTTGGGTAAACCATTAAGAGTAATTTCTGCGTCTTTCAAAATCTGCGGCTGGTATTTCTTGGAATACTTGCACTTTATAAGGAAATAAATTTAGCTGCTTCTTAAGAATACTCGTGCATGTTCCATAAGATCTTCCCACTTCTTGGGACAGGCGTCTTATACAATTTCTAGGCGTATTTTGCATTATTTCACGAACGTTTGCAACAAGTTCTTCTATTCTTACAGATGGTCTTCCTGCTTCTTTTTTGTGTTGAAATAAAACCTGTTTCCCTAAACACAGCCACGGTTCTTTTCAGGCAATGATAAAAAGCCCCAGGAATAAAATCAACGTTAGGAAAATGTTCGTGAAAATCGTCCATGCACAAACCCGGATTGTATTGCCCCTCACCATTTACTCTAACCCCGTTTCGAAAATACGCTTCAACCATGAATGTTTTATGCTGTCCCGTAAAGCCCATTGTGTGAATTGTTCAAGAAATTGAAAAAATTAGCGATGAATCAAATTATTTGTAACGACTGTCAAAGATGACGGAATAACTGATTGATTGTTATTTCAGGTAGTTACTGACACCCAACAGGTATTAAGCTCTACGGCTAAGCTTTACGTCCTTAGATGCAAGGCCCTCTTTGATGCAAATAATTTTTGCCCGCACGGTACATCGAACAAAAAACATGCCAGTAATTTAACACAATTTTACATACATTTGTACTAAACCCGATTTTTGTGCTGTTTTTTTTCATTAATTTTTTTTTGCTTTTTAGATGATGGTTTATACACCACTGAATTCATATGGCCCAATTTCTTCCTAAAAGCTCCAAGAACCCATAGATCTATATTGCACTGTAAAATACTATAAAATTACTTTTACAAATTTTATTTGCCCTACCCTACCGACAATAATGTTTATGGCATACCCATCCATTTAAAAGGTAAACCAGATTTATCACCCCACACGCTTCTGTGACAGTTTCTAAAAGAAGTGATATTGGGACTCTCAAATATTATTCTATCTCTCTCTGTTATATCGCTATGGTAAAAGACGAAGCTAATCTGGTTGAAATTTTAAAGGTAAATAAATGCAATAAACCTTTTATTGTGCTTTTCTGGGTCAACCATAAACCAAAATTTAGAACACATTGACTAAACTTCCAGTATGCTCCGTTTAGAATTAGGTTAAATAGTCTACCTTAAAAAATTAATGTATATTTTGTTAGACGTCCTTTAGAAAAGTGAAAATAATCGATTTTTTACAGTCTTGCCATTTATGCTCCATAGCTAAAAGTTTTAAAATATATTGTTAAGATAAAACTGGTAAAATTGCAACTCTTTTTAAAGAGGCCCATTCACGTCACACGTAATTTCATCCAAATTTAACTTATTGAAACTTTGATAATATGTACTATTTCATAGGCCTCCTTCTATACAGCTTATTTATATCAAACTTCGTTATATTTCTCAAATATTGTCTTCATTATCTCTATGCAGATGATACGCAAATATACCTATCGTTTAACCCCAGCGACGATGCTCTTGCTACCGCACAACTTAATGAGTATTTGGAAACTTTGCTTAATGTTTCCAATAATCACCTACTAAAAATTAATTCCACTAAATCTGTGGCCTTGCTGTTTTGCAACTAAAATGTAAGAAATGGTTCATTAGATAATATTAAATCAAATCTGGTACAGGACTCAGTCTTCCTTAAAAACTCTGCTAGAAGCTTGGGTCTTGTTTTAGATACTAAATTAAAATTCAAAGAACATATTACGCTTTGCAAAAAAAGAGCATTTTCAGTTTTAAAAAGCCTGTATTCTCATAGGCAATATTTATCATAAAATACCCTGCTGCTAAGTGACTCTCTTTTTCTATCTCACTTTAATTTTTGCGATCACATTTATTAGCCGTTTTTAAACTCTGTTGATAGCAGACGTATAATACCGTGCGAGCAAAAAGTATTTGCATTAAAGAGGGCCTTGCGTCTAAGGATGTAATGCTTAGCTGTAGAGCTTAATACCTGTTGGGTGTCAGTAACTACCTGAATTAACAATCAATCAGTTATTCCGTCATCTTTGACAGTCGTTACAAGTAATTTGATGCATCGCTAATTTTTCCAATTTCTTGAACAATTCCCACAATGGGCTTTACGGAACAACACAAAACATTCATAGTTGAAGCGTATTTTCGAAACGGGGTTAGAGTAAATGGTGATACAATCCGGGTTTGTGCATGGACGATTTTCACGAACATTTTCCTAACGTTGCTTTTATTGCTGGGGATTTTTATCATTGCCTAAAAAGAACCGTGGCTGTGTTTAGGGAAACAGGTTCTATACAACACAAAAAAGGAGCAGGAAGACCATCTGTGAGAACAGAAGAACTTGTTGCAAACGTTCGTGAAATAATGCAAAACACGCAACAAATGGTATAAGACGCCTGTCCCAAGAAGTGGGAAGATCTTATGGAACATGCAGGACTATTCTTAAGAAGCAGCTAAATTTATTTCCTTATATTGTTTTCCAAGAAATTCAAGCCGGATCAGATTTTGAAAGACGCAGGAATTACTCTCAATGGATTATCCAAGAATGTCACATTTCTCCAGAGATGCTGGTCAACACTTTCGAAAATATGAAGAGACGTGTGAATTTATGCTTGGAGCATGGCGGTGGCCAATTTCAGCAATTTATGTAATTATCTTTCTTTTTTTTCTGTATATTCTTACCTTGTTAATTTTGTAAATAACAAAAATAAATTTGTATTTGTCTACTTATTTTATTACTCATTAGTTTGGCATATCATGTCATAATATGAATTTGACAAAAATTTTAACCTAGATTTGGTTAGATAAATCGTCCCCATATCATTGTGATCTAAACTATTCTAAACCAAGCCCTACGTTTTTTCGCACGGTATATCGTTGCATTTAAATTTATTCAAAAACATTAATAAACTAATGATTCTGCTAAAAAGTCCTCTAGCTGACAAGAACGAAAGTTATTCAAAATGCCGCCTTTGATACATGTTTACTAAAAGGATTTTTTAGAATATTCGCTTTTTTGTTTGGTTTTGTTAGGAAAGTTAAAAATAATTACCGGCAATTTCTTTTAGTTACTTTTGTAATAAATATTATTATGACGTACGGTAAACGGTTTCCAACATACAACCGGCATCCCTTTTTAGTTGTACACCCGGTTACTTACAAGACTAGCGTTTAATTTTTTTTTTAAGTCAGTAGAAAATTATTTATTTCCATCATCAACCTTTTTGTAGACACTAACAGCCACACTCCTTTAAAAAGGAACAAAAAATGTTTTGTACCTTAAATAAACACTAAGAACACACACGCATTAACCAGTAAAGAATAAAAGCCCACTCAACCCTTACATCGTGAATAATGGGTACGAGTTTACTATTTTCGTTCACTTTTATCATCATCGTTCTATTTAGGTAAATCCACGTAAATACCCATAATACCAGATCCGTGATCTTTGTCGCTGCCGGCCCTAAAAGGATTAAAAGTAAGCTCATAGGAAAATATTTTACTTATTTATTAAAGTCACAAAAGCACCAAATTGGATTAACCCTTTCGGGCACACCGAGAGGGTGGGACGAAAATTTTCAACTTAAAGCAAAAGCTTTAGGGAAGACCTCCTTTATAAAACTGAATAGAAAGTAGAATCTTTGTTTAGGTAAATGTGTAGTAAAAAAGTAAATAAGTTATATACAGGGTTTTTGGGGAGGAAAGAGCAATATTTTGGGAATGTGTTCAGAGGGTGGAAATAAGAGAAATAAACCCATATGTTTTAGTTCGATTCGCAACCATTTCTGAAATAATACCTTCTAAAGTTTTTGTAAGTTAATTTTTATTTTAAAAGCGAATAATTATTGCAGGTACTGCAGTACAAACTAACTTAAAGAATATTTTCAAAGACCCCTCCACCAACTTCAATACATTTTTCGGCACGTTTGTTAATCTCTCGGGTAGCACGTTGGATTGAGTGGGTATTGTTTTTTATAAAAGCTGCAGCATTGAAAATTCGATCGCGGAGTGCTTCTCACCCTTTCACTCGTGTTTCATATACTAGCGATTTCATCCATCCCCAAAGGCAATAATCAAGCTGGTTTAAGTCTGGTGACCTCGGTGACCAAACTTTACTTGCGGACCACCTCTGCCAATCCAGCGATTGGGAAAACGATAATTCAAGAAATTTCGTACACGGAGACTAAAATGAGGAGGGGCTCCATCATGTTGGAAGTACATTCGTTGTCGAACGAACGGAACATCATCCAAAATGTGTATCAAATGGTTTTCCAAAAACCGGTAATATCCTTCTCCAGTAAGACGCCCATCCATTTCAAATTAACCAAACAACTGATCGTTGAGCATTCCACATGAATCGATGTTGAAAGTTTCGTTCAAATGTAGCATGAGGGTTTTCATCTAATCACCGATGTTCATTGTGGCAATTATTAATTCCATCACGAGTGAACTGAGCTTTATCGCTAAATATAATGTATTTGTGTAGACTTTTTGATGGATCCATTGACAAAATTGTACCCTTGAAGCAGGATCACCATCTAGAAGATGTTGAACGAGTTGAACGTGAAATGTTTTAAACCCTTTTTTTCTAAGTGACTCCCATACGGCTAGATGTGATGGTATTTGAAGTTCATTTGCAACCCGTCTCGTACTTATACCTGAGTTCTCTGCGACAATATTCAGAAAATTTTCTTCATTTTCCACATCTAGACCCTGCACTCTTTCAGAAACAATTCTCACGCTTGGAAACATTCCAGTTAACTGAGTACTTGCAAATACTTTTTGAAATACTCTTTTATTAGGAACTCTTCGATTTGGAAAACGACGTCGATATTCATTAACTGCGCGCATCGCACTACCGTTACAGAGTTACAGTAACCATACACGAATATCATGTCGACATACTCCCTGTGACCTGTGACTGAATGTGTGGGGCATTGTAAGTATGAAAATCTTGGTTCAAGTCGATACGCTCAATATGAAGCTAACTGACAACTACTATGCATGTCAAAATTATCAATCAAAATGTCTTGGCCGTTTAAAACTAAAGCCTCCTTCATTCTTTCAATATAAAAAGAATTCAGAACCGATTATTTCAGAAATGGTTGAGAATCGAACTAAAACTATGGGTTTATTTCTTATTTTCACCCTCTAAACACATTCCCAAAGTATTGCCCTTTCCTCCCCAAACACCCTGTACAAGCCATATTTTAAGCCACATTATTTCAGTGGCAGCTCTTTCATAAGGTAATTTAATTACCTCACTCAATTATTCCCTCCATATATAACTTAACCTTTATTAAGTTTAAATTAAGTTTAAAATTCGTCAAACTTTACGAACATTTTATAATCATAACGGTAGAATCGCTCTGCTAACTAAACTACACGTAACGGTAATTATCTTACGTCCTAGCAGTATGAGCGAGCCGTGACCACGGCTCTCTTTTTTCTGTACCAGACAAATTTTATTGCGCAAGCGTGCCAAATAGAAAAAAATACATGCTACCACTGAAAGGAAAGACAAAGAAAAATAATCTGTTGGGGGCCAAACAAAATTTCGATTAGGTTCTGAAGAACGTTGCCATTTTGCCGAAACGTATGGGAAGAAGAGTCTAGGCGTTGACATTGCGGGAGCAGTTCTTAGTTTATTCCCTAGGAACATTTGTTGGCTCAAGAGGTCAACGGATTTCTGCAGTAAGAAGGATTGTTTAATGTATATGTAAATATTCATTGTCATTGCATTTATGTATCGGTGCTGGACGAACTTGACAACTATTTGTGTTTGTTTTTAATTATTTACAGTAGGGGAGGGTGAGGGAATGGCGGTCACTTAAGCTAGATTACTTATAGTTAAACAAATAGTAGTGTTTTGCTATAAGCAAGTAGAATGGAAGATAGCCCGACCCATCCACTAGATCATGGATTTCCATTTAAATCAAAATAATTCACCTCAAAAGAGAAGTTAGGACCTGACAAATGAGGTGTCATTGACCAGTGTTCCCCCACCCTGCGGGTAATTCCGGTCAGTCCATTTTAAATGCATTTTATATGGCAAAAAATACTGTACAATATATTTTTTTATTAAGAAAGGAATAAAGCACGTCCATGTATAATAAAGTAATATATTACCAAGGGTTTCATTAAGTTCATCTAAATGTTTATAAAATATAAAAATTAAACAATTAAACTAGAAAAGAATACAAAACTTAGACTGGTATTGCCCCAATTGGGTTGACCGGCATTACCCAAAAGCTACTTGCAACAAAAACCCTAATCCTAAAATTAATCGTAGTGATTTAGATATGTACGAACGCAGGAATCATTAGACCAATTATTAATTCTGAGAAAGTATCATATAAGGGCATGCAAAAAAATTCATTATTTTTGTACTTAAGTTTGTTTCAATTCGCCTGAAAGTTATAACAAAACAGAGCAAAAACTTTGAGGTTTAATTGGAGCCAGTATAATGGGGTGCTCATAGCGAAACCACATACATTTATTATTTAACCAATCTCAGTTTGAGGGCATTCCAATCATTGCATACAGCGGTAAACAGTCTCAAAGAGACCGACCGCACAACCAGGGTTGTCAGATCTTTCTTCTTCAATTCTTTAAGTTTTTTTATTAAAGATATTTCATTTATATCAGTATTCAATTGTTAGTCAGTAACTTTCTTTGAAAGCTAGTTTGCAAATATACTTTAAACCGAGGAGTTTTGAGTGGGACAGAAAAAAATAACAAGCCATTCATTGTTATAATAATACATTCTTTAGTCCTTAAGAAACAATATAACTGAAATCAAGACAAAAAGTGTTTTCAGTGTTTAAAAACAACTAATTAACAAACCCTTGTTTCTCGTATATACTTACATTGTGCTTACAAATCCGAAAATTTTGAAGAATTGGCAACAGCATGTAATTTGTTGTGGTTGGAAGCGCCAGGATATAAGCTGAACCGGTACCCGGCCTGTCTAACGATCGATTCTACCAGACAGAGATAGGCCAGTGACCGCCGATGGCGTGGAAGAGACGGAGATAAAATATACGTGGTTATGCCTTGATGAACGGGCCGGAGTCTGATTGACGAGAATGAAGTTCTGGTAAAAAAATTAAAGCATTTTCTGAGCAGTGTCGTGCCGTGTCAGGTTTATTTTTCTGATTTTAGTTTTGTATATAGAATTTTTGAGTTACCTTATATTTATTATTTTAATATAATATTATTATATATACAGTGGGTTTATAAAGTGTAGTATGTACAAACACCTAATGTAAAACAAACTTATAAGTGTGTATACGCATATTAATTATTTGTGTGGAACGCCTATGGTTAGTAAATTCCCACAGTTTCATGTCATTAAATTGACCTAAGAAACACTATAACTCTGACCGTTGTCTATTAGATGGCAGCACGGTACTAAACAAACTGAGTACGTTTACACTGTAGTATTTAAAGTGACCGGAATTCCCCACCTGACTGGAATTCCCCCACTTCCCCCTACTACTCTATTTTAATATAATTTTAGAAACGAAAAATTGAAAACGATTTTCTAATCTCAAAATCTGATAGATTGGCAATCATTAAAAACACCAGAAATCACTATATTTTCCCCCAACTTGGTCAAAAATTAGAACAAGTTCCAATTGCTTGTCAATAAATTGTGGCAAGAACTTGGGGCAAATTTTAGCTGTTTACGCGTGCAAATGTTTGTCATAACATTTTACCCATGCGTCTATACTTTAATGGACATTTTAACGTATACAACAAGAAAACGCCACTTCTCTCAAATCTCGCAGCTTCCGTATACGGATCTACTCCCTAATGTTAGTGTTTCCCCCAACATGACCCTTTACACCGGTAAAATGATTTGATTACCAATGTGTGTTACAGCCTATCCAAAATGCCTCAGACTGATTCGTGTAGACATGATAACATTATTATGTAAAGTAGATTATGAAATTTAACGTTTTACTGTAGCTAACTGAATAATTGTGATTTCAATTGTAAATTTTTAATGTTTACCCTGTCATGCAGGATAAATGCAATGGCGTGCAGTGAAATATTGAAGTAGGAGAGCTCACAATACGTCCAAAGTGATTAACACAAATTTTCTTCGATATATCGGGGACAGTTTCTATCAATTACTTTTTTGAGTTTAGAAATGTAATGCGGCATGACCGAGTCAAACTCACCTCGAATGTGGTTAGGTTAGGTTGAAAGTGAGTGGGTTATAGCTAACCCTCCACTGCGACCATGCGATCTATTGTGGCTCACACCTTGTTTATATTTCCCCCAATAGGTCTAACTTTTTAACGAAGTTAATGATGGTATTGGGAGAGACATTTTTCATGTCATCCGGCAGCAGAGTCACCTCGCCGAATAGGGCAAATCTGATTCTTTCTGCTGCGGGGAAAGCGCACAGTACGTGTTCTACTGTTTCTACATCTTCCATGCAAAGCCGGCATTCATCAGTTGCGGCTATTTCAATTTTATACATATGGTGTCGCAATCTGCAGTGGCCGGTGTACAATCCCATTAGTGCTTTAAGGCATGACCTGTTGAGCACTAGTAGTTTGTCAGTTAATTGTTGGTTTATATGGCTGTTTATAAATGCTTTTGAGTGTGTTAGACCTAGTGCCTTTCCCATTTGCTTTTTGCTTCAGCTAGTATTGGCCGTAGCACGAGATATACTTATTACAGGCTCGGGTCCTGTGAATTTTAGTGCTGCACCTCTCTTAGCGAGCTTGTCGGCAGCCTCATCCATATTAGGGTTATTTTGTTGTTTAGACTTAGTTCGGATAGTGTTTCGTGACAGCTCCACACCGTTTTTGAGGTACACCATCTTGATTTAGGAGCTTTTAATGCAGCTTGACTGTCAGAGAATATCTTGATTGACTTATGTGCATACCGTCGATCTATCAGCAGTCTTGCACACATTTCAATTGCATGAACCTCTGCTTGAAATATGGTTGTCATAGTTCCCAGGCTGATTGTTAAATCTATTTTTGGGTTTTTGCCTCGAATGTGGACTCGGCGACCCTAAATAGTTATTTATCTAACAAGTCGCACCTTTAAAATTAAAGTGACACAATCCAAAAAATAGAGTTTTGCAGAAAACAGGAAAAACTGTAAAATATATTGGACCCCTCTAACTGTTTTGTCTCCTAAGCCCAAGTAATAAATTAAATTAAATGTTAAATTTGGGGAAACATTAGCTAAATGGTTTTACTAGAAGACAGTTATTTAAATTTGATATTAAAACCTATACCCTTAATAGTAAAAAAAGATATAATAAAAAATAAAAAACAAATTTTTACTGCCAATTTTTTTTAACGAACGAATTATTTGGATTTATGCCATATTAAAATTAAAATTGTCGTTGTATTCAGCGACTCATTTTAGAATAATGGCCTTTTTTTATTAAAGACCAGTTACTTTTTTGTAAAATGTTTGGAATCAAGTCAGTTTAGACTTAAAGCAGTGTCAATTTTCCGTCGCGTGCGACAACATACTGAAATGATACTCTTTAGTATTAAAAAGACGCGTGAATACCGTTAATATGAAAAAGGCATAAACAGGTTTTTCTAATTTGGGAGAAGAGATTTAGTATTAGGTCAAGCGGCAGCTAATAGAGGGCGGTATTTAGTGGCATTTTATGATTAAACCTAGAAATATACAACTTTCGAATTGTGTCACTTTACTTTTAAAGGTGCGAAGTGCAGAAAGTGGTTATGTTTGTTATGTTGCTGCCAGACTCTGAAAGCACAGTTGCCAATGATCTTCTAAAACAGTGCCCGGTCTACATTTCTGGATTGGGTAGATGTAAAGATCCAGCAACACTTGCTGGCATTTTTCCGAAAGTGTTAATATCCACGCATTGTTATAAGCATTTTCCAGCTTTATGTTGTATAAAAAAAGTCTATGCATGATGGTAGCAGGGCACAAAGCTACATATTTTTTGAATAAGCCCAGATAACTTATTTTTCATTTTCAGGATCACAGACGACAAATTTTTGTGAAACGTTTGTCTTTGTCGCCTTTATTGATACAACTAGCAAATATGTTTTGTCTTCAACGTCACAACCGTTAATTTCATTAATTCTTTACGGCGAGAAGCTCCTGCAATGCCGAGAATGGCAGCTATCCTAATCATTACGTAATTGGGAGCTTGGATTAGAAACTGCTTGGTTTGTTCTTTTTCCAAAACCTTGGATTTTTTTAGGCTTATAACCTACATTAAGGCTCCTTTTAGACTGGGATACTGTATGCGAGATACAGTATCTCGCATACAGAATCTCACGTGAATTCTAACGAGATTTCGAATGCATACTTTTTTTATCTTGCGCGGTTTCGTCAATTTTGTAGAGAGGCGATTAATTCCAGGGCCGCACGCTTCTGTTCAGTGTTAAAATGAATGCAGTAGAAGAAGCGCTGTTGTTATATTATTATGAGAGGAAACGTAGAATGTGGGTTCATCCAATAATTAGCGAACGTAATACAGCAGGAGCATACGTTTTACTCTATAAAAATTTAAGAGAACACACTGCGAAATTTTTTAACTATTTTAGAATGTCAATTCGGTCTTTTGACGAGCTACACAATATCTTAAAAGACAACATTTCTAAGACCAATTCAGTTTTGCGCCGAAGTATTGACGATATGAACTTGTCAGTATCTAAAAGAGTTTTTAAAACATCCATATTAAATTCTTTATTCGTGCAGAAACGACCCTTAACACGGAGCTGGCAAGAGGCTACAAAACGAGAATCGCAGTGTAAATGCTTACATATAAACCAATGCTAGGACCTGTCGCCGACTCGAACCTGGCTGAAATTAGTGCGATACCGAAATTTAGTATCGCGATTCTGTATCCGAGAAAGCGCCCGTCTAAACGCTTCGCCTAAGCGCTACGTTAAATGTGTATCCGAGATTCCGGTATCCGAGATACAGAATCCCAGTATAAAAGGAGCCTTAAGTCTCTATATATTATGACGTTTATTTATAGAAACTTCGAATATCAATGTTTTCCTTTAATTGTAACATTCCTTTTAACATAGAAAACTTTGACCATGAACTAGAAGTTAAATATTTTTTAGAGATCTTATAAAAATATTTCAAAAAAACATCGATAAATCGTGATTCTAAAAAAAATATATAATTGCTTTCCTCTCTCTGCGCATTTTAAGAAATGTTTCAACTTTCCTTACATTCTTGATATTAAAAAGAAAAAGCCTTATATTTCTTATAAGAATTCGCGTACTCCTTATACAACTATTTAATACTATATATAACAGAAACGCGCTTTCCTGCTGTAAGAGAACGAAAATTGCTTGACCGTTGTGTAGTGATAATATCACGGTAATTTAGCCAATAGGAAATAGGAGTTAATGCTACCATAAAATTGTTTATAGCCATTATTGCTCTGAATACTCACAGTAATTATCAAGTTCTATGGGGTTTCGACTGGCAGTTGTAATGAAACTTGAAATTAATCATAATAATATTTGCTTGCTACGGTTAATAAAGCTTAATACTTACCACTTAAAATCAGGACTTTCTAGTGTGATATTGTTCTTGTCTTTTAACATTGCATAATAAATGATTATCTACTAGCAGCATGGTAATGTTCATGTAACATGAGATGGTAAAATTCGTCCATAGAATATAAATTCTAATACTAACGATGGGTGGTGCGAAATAAGAATCGTCTATCGCTTTATCTGACATGCATAATTTAAAAATACTTAACTACAAAGTAAAAATTAATTAATTAAAACAGGTATTGCGAACCCAGTGTTATAATAATTACGAGTCGCTATAATTTATAAAGTTCCGCCAGTGCGTCATATAAAAAAAATGCACTACCTCGGAAATCGATATGGTAAACATTTTCCTCATTTACGAGTCAACCATTACACCAGAAAACTGAAAACAAAAGCAAAACAAATGTCAAATCGATGTTTTTAATGTGACCATGGCCAGACTAGACTAAATGCAGTAAATTTCGGTAAAAAAGGGGTTCAAATCGTGATATTATCGGGAATATTAGGCCAACGAGAGGGTGGCTTTGTTAAAAAACTGATTTGTATGTGTTTCGGAAGAACGCCACTCGTTGGGGTGATTTTGCAGAATAATATAATAACCTATGCCAAAAATATTGGGCGGTAACAGCTCTACCCTGCAAATACTGTATAGTCGGATCTGGTCTTATCGTGCGGGTCATACGATTCAAGAAAGACATACTCTCAGTTTTTGTTTTCTTTACTTGCGTTTAATTTTACCCTCTAAATAAAATACGTAAGATAAATGAGACAGACTTATTCCATTTTGACATGAAAAAAAAGGATATGTATTTACTTTCCAGCGATTCTAAAAAAGCTTATAATAGCACCAGCTACGTTTTATTTTAAATATGCCAGTTTTGTGACTTTAACAGTTTGTGACAAAATGAAACAATTTTCGCATCCCCAATCAACAAGATTTTTACTTAATCTGATAAACTATTTCGAAAATGAAAGAAAAAGTGGAAATTCGCCAACCAATATTCAGGAAACAGTAGCCAAAGCACTGGGAATTAGTTTAAGGACTGTGCCGAAAATTGTGCATGAAACAAAACATAACATAATACCCAAGAATACTAAAAAGTGTAAACGAAGAAAGCCAAAGACTGAGGATTTAAGCGAAAATATTAAAATGGGAGTTCGAAATGTGATTTACGATTTATACAAATCAAAAACCAATGTAACTCTTCGAGTTTTACAAAAAACATTAAAAATTCGGGGTGTTTTCGAAATTGGACTTGAAGCGTTATCAAAATTAATAAAAAAATTAGGTTTTCGCTATAAAAAAGACTGTAACCGAAGATTTTTATGTGAGCAGCCACAGATAGTGAGTCAGCGTGTTCAGTTTTTAAAAAAATATACGGACCATTACAAATCGAAATTTAGAAAAGTGGTATTTTTAGACGAAACGTGGATATTTTCGAATGGAAGTGGTTCAAAATCTTGGCAAGATGAGTCTGTAAAAAGTGTTAAAAGGAAAAAGGGGTGCGGTACGGGAAAGCATTTTATTATTTTGCATGCCGGTTCTGCAACAGGATATGTTGCAGGTGCGAGTTTAATTTTTTCTTCAACATCAAAAAGTGCTGACTATCATGATAATATGAATTGCGAAATGTTTGAAAAATGGTTAAAAGTTCAATTGATACCAAATTTGGATGCTCCGTCTTTAATTGTATTAGATAATGCATCATATCATTCAAGAATTTTAAATAAACAGCCTACTTCTTCTTGGAGGAAAAGTGATATTTATGAGTGGCTGGAAAAACACAACCAAAATCCTTTACCAAATATGCTTAAATCGGAACTCCTATCAATAGCAAAGTCTCTTAAAAAACCCAAAATATACGCGGTAGATGAAATACTGCGTGAATATGGTCATGAGGTTCTACGACTGCCGCTATATCATTGCCAGTTTAACGCAATAGAATTAATATTGGCTGGTGCAAAGTCTTATTATGAAAAACATGTAGGTGATGGTCTTAAATCCGACCAAGTACAAATAGTTTGGCAAGATTCGTTAGATCATATTACACAAGAGTACTGGAAGAAATCGGTGGAACATACAGAAATATTAATAAGGGATTGGTGGGATCGAGAACAAGTACTAGATGTCGAAGTAGCGCCAATAATAATTGCTCCATTCGAAGACGACTCAGACGACGAGGACTTTTCAGTTATTTCTTTCTTTCAAATTATTACGTTAAAAGTCAGTTAAGTAAACTTTGACAGAAAACAGGAATTTCATAATTTCATCGTTTTAATTAGCTACTAAAAAATTATAATTTTCCATTTGGCTGTTTAACCTGTAAAACCGTGTTTTAGGTTTAACAGTAAACCGGAAATTGGCATTTTTTATATTTCCTGAATGTCCCTAGTGCCTATTCATTCTATACTGTGCTATTATTGATTTTGTGTAAATATTAACACATATAGGGGAGACCTGGGCAAGAATAACCTACTGGGTAAAAAGAGCCACAAAATAATTTATTTAAGAAAATTAACGATGGCAACGATTAAATCTATTCCATTTGAGTTGAAACTATAAATCGTTATTTCTATGCTTTAATCTTCAGCGAGGTGCTTTTTGGATGTAATATCAGCAGAGCACAATTCAAATTTGATTGACATTCGTTTTAAACCTAAATAGCAAATTGTCATTGTCAATGCCTTTAAGGTTGCGGCGATTTGAGTTCAGAACGTCAGGCGAGAAACATAGCAATGGTGCATAGCAGCATTAAAGTGTTAATATTTCGTAAACGGTTGAAGATAGGTATAGGGCATGACTTGTAACATGAAAAATGTCTGGAATTGACTGTGGAATGTAAAAAACGTAATAATATATGGTTTGTTTTTTAAAAGAAATTAAAGATACGGAGCAGTTTCATAATAGTATAATATCTTTTTTCTAAAAAAAATCATTTCTAATAAGTTAACTTGACGGGTCCGAGCGAATCTTGATTAAGTAGGCGGTATTCTATGTAATTATGGGTAATAATTTAAATTGTCAAAATATAAATGTTGTAATTGATGGTGAAAAATTGGAATTAGTAAATAGTTTTAAATATCTAGGGATAATCATTGATTCAAAATTAAACTTTTTAAATTATATTGAAAGTATCATATCGAAGATTGCCGGAAAAGTAGGTTATTTTAAAAGAATCAGTTCTAATTTAAGTTTGTTTTCTAAAAAAACTGTATTTAATACTATTATATTACCACATTTTCTTTATTGTTCATCCATTTTATATTGTGCTAGTGAGGAAATATTTGATAAATTACAAATTTACAAAATAAGGCAATGCGGATTATTTTAAAATGTGACAAATATACAAAAAATAAAAAATTTAGATTGGTTAAATATTAGAAATTTAATTTTTTATTTAATATGTATTGTTGTATATACCTACATAAAATTAAAAATAATTTATTGCCTGATTGTTTAAAAAAATGTTGTTCTTTTAATTATGACCAATATGACCATCATAATTATAAAACAAGAACTAATCAAAATTTTTATGTTGATAGAGTGTCTAAAACATTAGCTTATAGGTCTATTTTTCATAAAGGTTTAATAGAATATAATAATTTGGAAAATTCTATTAAATCTCAAATATCATTAAAAATGTTTAAAAAAAAACTTTAAAATCAGATTTAATTAAAAAACAAAATGATACGTAATATTTGATACAATTTGCAAAATGTTTAACTTTTCTGTCTGTTTTTGTTAAAAGAAGGTTGCGTTTTAAAATTATAAAAATAAATCTATAAAAATGCGTTAAAAAATGTATTAAAAAATATTTAATTGTAGCTTTTTGCTAAATAAAACATGTTACTACTACTACTACTATTACTACTACTACTAAAAGGCTGATCCGTATTTTTATATGTATTTATATAAACAAAATTATTAAAAATTTAAGTCACGAATATTCAACGCCGATTTGAAAAATTTAAAATTCTATTTATCTGTCCGCAGTTCGGAGAGTGCCTTTATTAGAAACTCAAAGAAAAGTGCCAATTTATTGAAGTGGTGAAAAGTTTATTCAATTCGGGTTTTCCATTTTCATATCGGAAGAAGTTGTGTGTCTAATAAAGCAGATCCAGAATTTCGTATTCCGAAAAATTTTGTTTGTAGAGAAGGTATTAGATTAGTTATTTATTATTTCCAAGGAATAACCTATTACGTTACTTGGGATACGCTGGATGTATGTGTCAAGACAATTGAGGCAAACTTTTCAATATTACCAATGCCAATATGTTTGAGATTGATGCCTGATGCATTGTTATTATGAAAATGTCATAAATTTATTTTCAACCAATTAGAAGGCTCCTTTTTGTTTACGTTGCTTATTGCAACGGGATACTATCGCGATTGTCTATAGCCTATTAACCTAATAAAATTAATAAGTGATAATTTTTCTTAGGTACGACTACTACGACTTATTTTAATTCAAATGTCAAGTCATTTCGAAGTGACAGGTGAGACAATCCAATGTCTTTATAGTTTTAAATTCCAATATAACTTTAAAAAACATATTTCCGATGAGTTTAGTTTAATATGACGCACTGTATTTTTACAATAGAAGTTGATTTTACTTGTTAGTAACTAAGGTTTATTACTAAAATTTCAGGAACATTAAAAGAAACTCCAATTTACGACTCGGGATAATTTTCTATCAACAAAACCATTCGTGACCTTAAAAAAAATTATCGGGGGTAAGTGCACAAGTGCATCAAAATTACCGATAATTTT
This sequence comes from Polydrusus pterygomalis, assembly GCA_963969555.1. Lineage (NCBI taxonomy): Eukaryota > Metazoa > Arthropoda > Insecta > Coleoptera > Curculionidae > Polydrusus > Polydrusus pterygomalis. The sequence continues at coordinate 38,745,263 of OZ018381.1, read as the reverse complement.
TGAATGAAATGTGTTTTTTTATAATTGCAAGAGTTTGTTTTCATATTTTATATGAAAACAAACGATTGCAATTTGTAAAAAAAACACATTGAATAAAAAAATTATCTGGTTATTTTTATGCACGAGTGTAATTTATTTAATTATATACCTCAATCCGATTCTGACCAATTAAACGCTGTTTTGCGACCAATCAGATGCATATTATACTGAATATTTCACTCATGTATATATTTTCCCATAAGAAACGTTAAAAATAAAAAAATATCAGCGGATATACAACGTTGCCTAGACAACGTTGTATATCCAACACACAACAATCGAACCTATTTGACGAGACAGTTTTTTTTTTTAACTTTTTACTGCGAACGTGATCGTTATTGTTATGAGTTCCCTTCGGGAAATTCATTGCTTTTGAAAAACAAACCCTCTCAACAGATAACGACAAAGATATAATTATGGCATAAATGAAAAAATATAAATATTATTTACCTAAAAAAAAAAAAACCCAACCCGGGTCGTCCGGGGTCGTCCTGGCGAATCGCAACTCCTTAACACTTGAGCCATCAAAGGCTTTACATATTATTCGTCAATTATTCAAGAAGAGTTGTCTTAGGTGCAGCATTGTAAAGCAGTTTGACAACAGTCAGGTTTGTTGCTATTTGTTAAGTTTTTTTATAAAATAAAAAAAAAATTGTTATTGGATTTCAGTTACAGTTTTAATTATGTTATATGAAATTGAAAATTGTATGACAAAAAAATTTTTTTATATATATTTCATTCTAGAAATATTCTCCCTAAATACCGCTCGTGCATAAAAATTAACCAGATAATTTTCATTCAAGCTTGTTATACTAATTCCACTCGTTCTTCGAACTCGTGGAATTATAAATAACAAGCTTTCATGAAAATTATCGGTAATTTTTAAGCACTCGTGGTATTACCCCCGAATATACCCCGCATAAGTGGATATACCCCGGGCCACCTGCCACAACAATGCCAATGCATAACAACATCATAACAAGTTTAAAATATTTGATGGTTGCTATAGACCGTTTCTATAATAACAAAAATCCCTTTCAACAAATCAAGTTTTTGATGTTGTCAGATTCATGTCACATTTTTTTAAAAATGGAATCTTGTCGATTCGGTAATGTTTCAGTCGAAAATATAAGAAAAAACGCTGAAAAGACTATCCCAGAAAATACAACAAAAACAAAAAATATGGACCCAATTCGAGAAATTCTGCGAAACGGCAGTATATATTGACCAAAAATACAACTATAATACAGCTTGCCGCTATATTGAAAGACTGGAGTTTTAATATGAAGAAAAAAGATGGTTCTGACTACAAGGAAGGGGTTATCAAGACAATGTGGAACCAAACAGCCCAACTGCTTCAAGAAAGGTACTTCAATAAATACAACATTAAATTTAATCCTTTTAAAGATCCTGAATTCCAAAAAGCACGTATGGCTAAAAATTCTAAAAGAAAACTGCTTCAGGCTGATCCAAAAAATCACCGGAAAAGTGCAAGAGCACTAACCTACGACGAGTACAAAAAGATGGTAAAAATTTTTGACGAAAATAACCCCGAGAATTCACAGAAAAAGTTCTATCAAAAAGCGGCTGTGGAATTAGCATGGAGAGGAGGAGAAGCCGAGACATGCCTAAATACGTATTTCAGAGAAGAATATTATAGCGATGGTACAAAAAGTAATAGAATGGAATATAACCCAATCTTTTCAAAAACATTCCAAGGCGGAGACAAGAAACTTTCAAATTCAAAATGGTTAGTGGCAAACACAAAAGATACCGATTTATGTCCAGTTCGCCTTTACAGAAAACTAATTTCAAAAAGAGGGCAAAATATAACTACCCAAAGACTATTCCTGACAGTAAATCCAAATTGGAAAATGGGAAATTGGTACAAAAACTGTCCCATTGGAAAAAATACTCTTTCTAATTGGACAAAACAAGCAGCACAAAAAATTGGACTAGATACTGAGAAAGAAAAAATCACAAACCATTCCAATCGAGCCACAGCTGTCTCTACATTAAGCAAAGCAGGTGTGAGCGAACAAACTCTTATAAAAATAACTGGACATAGTAGTGCTGCATCCATAAAGCCATACTTGCAGATGGACAAAACTCATCACGAAAACACTATTCAAGGTTTAAGAGGTCACCCTCCAACTAATGGGTTGGACCAACACGAAGCTCCAGTCTCTTGCAGCTCGAAGAGTTTCCAGCAACACCAGCAAGCCACTACTGTTTATTATAATAACTGTGTGTTTAACAATAATACTTATAACTAATTTTCTGTTAGTTCTATTACTTTGTCAATGTTTAGGTTTTGTTTCGTTTTGTCCGTTTTTCTAGTAGCTACATAAATCATTTTAAAAATCTTGCATTTCGTTGTATTTTTTCTTTTTTTTTTGGTATATAATCTCAACATATACCACTCGAGGTAAATATTTTATTTAGAATATTTTTTGACATTTTTCCGCAAAATTTCTATAAAAATTGCCCTCGACAAAAATTCTTTTAAAAAAATATCCCTCCAGCTTCGCTGTCGGGATATTTTTAAAGAATTTTTGTCTCGCGAATTTTTGACAGAAATTTTGCACAAAAATGTCAAAAAATATTCAAAAAAATATTCACCTCTTGTGATATAACTTATGAATATTTTTGAAAACTGGCTATATGTATAGGATAGTTTTATTATTATTAATATACACTATAAATAATTCTGAAGATTTAATGAAAAAGCTAAAAAATTACAATGAACTTCAAAAAGTTATTCCAATTTCAAAAAAATAAGCATGAAATTCAGTAAATAACTTTTAAATAAATAATTTTTAGAATTCAATCTTACAATCAAATAAAACGCGATTTTTTAAAATGTTTTTTATAAAAATGTTAAGTTACTTATATATTTTACAACAGTTGTCACATCATAAATATTTTTTAAAAATTGGGTTTTGTCACAGAACAAAAAAATAAGTACAACAGTACTTATTCCCCATGAGACTCTGTGTCTTAAAATAGGATCTCTAGAAAAGGCCTAATTTTTGGTGACACACTTTGTTTCTCTAGAAAAAATCAATTTAATTAATTTTGTATATTTAATATCTTATAAACGACAATGATTAAAAATTTGAAATTTGGTACTTATGTATAACTTTCTATGGACAATAAAAAATTATTGATATCGCCATATGTCTAAATTGGGACCCTACTTTTTTAAATACCACAACTTAATATGTTAATACACGTGTCCAAGCATTTTTCCAATGTACTGGATTTAATGAATTTATTTCTAGCTACAAACACACACTGTATACAGGGTGTTACAAATTCGACATACCAGCATTGGGAATCTCGGAAACCATAGGAGTTAGAGAAACGGTTAAATGAGGGCAAAGTTGCGCAATTCGGTGCTGATTATAATGCCGCTTTAAAAGTTTTCAAATTCCGAATACTTCCGATTTTATTCGAAGAAAACCGAAATTTTGCAAAATTGTTTTTATTTTTTCCTGAGCTCATTTGACTAGCTATTTAAAAATAAATGACACGTTGTCATTGCCACTTTTTCTCCTCTACAAAATGACGTTACTAAACTAAAGATCCGCCGTTTCGTCTCCGAGCGGCCATCACCAACTTTACTTTTTTAAATACGGACCTGGATTTTTTTAAACCGATTTTTAAACCCTCCTACCCTCAAAATGTAATGACGATATTTTTTTTTTAAATTCATATTTTTTACACTTCTTGTCAGTCCGGCCCTGGCAACGAATCACAATATTAATTAAAAAGTTTATTTTATTGAAAACCTTTACAAATAAGTTTCATGAAAATGCTTGTGTAAAGTTCATGTTAGGTATTTAAGTAATACATGTAATACCCAAAAAGAATTTTGACTATGTGAACATTAGTAAATTCAGAATTATTAGAAAATTCTTAGAAAATAAATTATATAACTTATGTATGAATGTTTTAAATAAAATAAATTTTTTTAATTAATATTGTGATTCGTAGCCAGGACCGGACTGACAAGAAGTGTAAAAAATATGAATTTAAAAAAATAAGTAAGGACAATTCATCATTATGAGAAAGTAATATCGCCATTACATTTTGAGGGTAGGAGGGTTTAAAAATCGGTTAAAAAATTCCAGGTCCGTATTTAAAAAAGTAAAGTTGGTGATAACAGCTCGGAGACGAAACGGCGGATCTTTAGTTTAGTAACGTCATTTTGCAGAGGAGAAAAAGTGGCAATGACAAAGTGTCATTTATTTTTAAATAGCTAGTCAAATAAGCTCAGGAAAAAATAAAAACGATTTTGCAAAATTTCGGTTTTTTTCGAATAAATTCGGAAGTATTCGGAATTTGAAAACTTTTAAAGAGGCATTATAATCAGCACCGAATTCCACAACTTTGCCCCCATTTAACCGTTTCTCTAACTCCTATGGTTTCCGAGATTCCAATGCTGGTATGTCGAAACACCCTGTATAGGGTCGAATTTTTAACTGGAAATTACCCCTCTTTTGGGGATAGAAACTACCCCCAACTTATTTTTTCAATTCTAAAAGTATGTATTCTAATAACTCCTTGGAAAGGCCATAAAAAAGGGAATATGACCCACTATTTACTTTTGCAATTCGGTCAGTCAAAAAGCCAGAAAAAAACTTGCCATTTTGGCAACAATTTGGGCAATTGTGATTTTTTCGGTTTTTTAATATTCAATTTCCATTTATCTGAAAATGTCAAGAAACATTAATTTAGTTTTATGGTAAGTATAACTTTACTCATTGTGGAGTTATTATATTTTTATATTTTTTTCTCAAAACTATCTTTTCGCACTTGTACTGTTCTTGGACTCACCGATTCAATTATTTATTGCCTTAAAATATTCTTCCCCGTCATCTCCTCCACTCAAGTCTTTGCATCATTTTGTAGACCTTTTGCAACCCAATAAAGATATAGTCATCAAACTGGATACATTAATCTTCGCCGACTATTAAAAGAAGAATATACGTCCACACATTCTAAATATTTGCAAGAAAGCCCATCCTGTCGTTCTCCCTTTTGCCACGTTCAATTGTTACCTTCAATAGCCTTCTTGATATATGTGTTCAGCATGCCTATCCCGATTCCTTGACCTTTATATTGTTTTTTTTTTATTTCATTCATATATATCCCCCCGGCTTCTCTATATTATAGTTGGCCACATTGGCATGTATATTTCGATTTTTCGGGACAAATAAATAAAAATGACACTGAAAGCGTGGTGGATACTTCAGTTTTTTGTATTGTGTTAATGGATTCGCTTGAACAGATGTTTAAAAACGAGAAATATACTGGAACGGCTAAAGTAAAAAAGGCATAATATAATTTATAATCAATTGTGTGCAGTTTTTAAGGGCACAGTTGCGTTAAAATTGTTCAACTAGAAGTAATATGATGGTCATTTCAATACACAGAAATTGAATGAACACGAATTGAAATTTATTTAAAGTTATTTATAAATGTTAAAATAGTAAATTGTTTTATTAGAAGTAAAAGCGATACTTCTACGACGATTATGCAGGTTTACAGACGACTTATACCGTGCGAGCCAAATTATTTGCATCAAAGAGGGCGTGGTTTAGATCACAATGATATGGGGACGATATATCTAACCAAATCTAGGTTAAAATTTTGTCAAATTCATATTATGATATGCCAAACTAATGAGTAATAAAATAAGTAAACAAATACAATTGTTTTGTTGTTTACAAAATTAACAAAGTAAGAATATACTTACAGAAAGAAAAAGAAAAATAATTACATAAATTGCTGAATTGGCCACCGCCATGCTCCAAGCATAAATGCACACGTCTCTTCATATTTTCGAAAGTGTTGACCAGCATATATGGAGAAATGTTACCACATTCTTGGGTAATAATTTCTTGTCATTGTTCTAAATTTACAACTGGTGTTTTAAAATAGTGTTCTTTAAATGAGGAAAAACGAAGTAATCTATAACCTTTAAACAAAGTGATCTAGGTGGGAATTCAATGTTTGATCGAAAACTGATCAATCTGTCGTCGAAAAAATTGCGTAAGTAGTTAATAGTTTCGGCGGCTGTATGGGCGGTTGCACCGTCCTGTTGAAAATATCCAAAACGTAGTTCGTCGTCAAGTAATTGTTCTACAAATGGATTCAAAATATTGTCTCTATACCGCTGTGTTGTAACTGTGTCATGGAAAAAAATAGGACCAACAATTTAGCTAACCAGACACCAACTTTTTGAGGGTGCAATATGGACTCTACAAAAAAATGGGGATTTTTACTATTGCACATGCGTGTATGCTGAGATTTCACATAACCGGAGAGGTGGAACCATGCTTCATCCGAAAAAAATGTCAGTTCTGAAATCAGTTCTTTCCAATAATTTTGGGTAAACCATTGAGAGTAACTCCTGCGTCTTTCAAAATCTGCGGCTTGTATTTCTTGGAATACTTGCACTTTATAAGGAAGCTGCTTCTTAAGAATAGTCCTGCATGTTCCATAAGATCTTCCCACTTCTTGGAACAGGCGTCTTATACAATTTGTTGGCGTATTTTGCATCATTTCACGAACGTTTGCAACAAGTTCTTCTGTTCTTATACAGATACTGCTCCTTTTTTTGTTGTATAGAACATGTTTCCCTAAACACAGCCACGGTTCTTTTCAGGCAATGATAAAAATCCCCAGCAATAAAAGCAATGTTAGGAAAATGTTCGTGAAAATCGTCCATGCACAAACCCGGATTGTATTGGCACTCACCCTTTACTCTAACCCCGTTTCGAAAATACGCTTCAACCATAAATGTTTTGTGCTGTTCCGTTCCGTGTTTGAATTGTTCAAGAAATTGGAAAAATTAGCGATGAATCAAATTACTTGTAACGACTGTCAAAGATGACGGAATAACTGATTGATTGTTAATTCAGGTAGTTACTGACACCCAACAGGTATTAAGCTCTACGGCTAAGCATTACGTCCTTAGATGCAAGGCCCTCTTTGATGCAAAGAATTTTTGCTCGCACTTTACATATTTATAATGTTAAAATAAAGTTGTCTGAAAACTTACAGCTGGGTTTTATTATTTCCAAAGCAAGCAACTTTTATGTAATTGGGAAACATCTCTTACACAAACCGTGCTCAATATCCTTGTCAAAAATTGCTCAACAAGATAACCCGCACCCCACATATGAATAAAGGAAAAAACACAATACCTTTTTTCGCACATTACCCGTAACAAAAGGACACATGTCATGTTAACGTCTTTATTGGGATCCGTTGAAATTCAAAAGTTGCGTTCCTTTATTCATGAATAACTACATGGTTAATTTTCTCTCCCTGTCTAATATTCACATGATAATAGAGACAGAGCGAAATGTTATATGTAACCGCCTAACAAACGAACGTCACAGAACCAATGAAAAGTGGCTTGGCCACACTATTAAAATTTTTAAACCGTGGTAAATCTGGTTATGCTTTTTTTGATCTCATTTAAATTTTTAATGTTGTTTGATGAGCGTGTGACATGAGAATTTGTCAAGTTGATGGGGTAATTGATACGAAAAGTATAAAGAATGGTTTAGAGAATTGTACACGTTTTTATTAGAGGTGTATATAAACTGTATTGGTTTGGAAAAAAAGTACACTCCCGCCCAAAAAAAAACGGGCATCATAAAATTTGGATGAAGTTTAGGGCTTTATAACTTGTTTATTTTTACTCCGATTTAAGTGATTTTTTAGAGAGCTATAGAGCACATTTATTAGTTTTAATATGCTTATAGAAATTTTAAGAAAAATTGGTTTTTGGACATATTATACAAGGATAATCGAAAAGTTGTTTCTTCTGCCTAGTGTACAAACCCCTGTGGAATAATTAGGAAGCAGAATTACTTCAGAATATCAGTTTTTATTGGGCCGCAAATATTCTTTGCATTTTGGTTTTTGGTTCATGTCAATACGTGCTTTTGTTCCCACCCAAATGCAAAATGATCTTGATGATGTCAATAATTTAGGAAACTCAAAACTAAAGCTATTGATGACCGATTTCTTGTACTTAAAACTCTTCGGAATCGTCGTTTGACGTCAGTACAGGCGAAAAACCATCTTCGAGAGGTTCGAATTAAAAATGTCATTTCTTGGACAGTTCGTCGAAGATTACACGAAGGTAATTTAAACTCACGCGGACCAGCAACTGGACCCAAATTACTACCGCGTCATAAGAGTCAAGAATGGAGGAATATTACCCAGGATAAAATTCGCGGGCTAATTTTTGGCATGAGCCGACGTGTACAGGCAGTAGTAAGGGCTAGAGGAGGCAATCGATATAATAGAGATGTGTTTAAGTGAAAAAGTTGTTGTTGGTACCATGGTACCTGTTAAGTTTGTTTTGCGAAAATGTTATTTTTTAAATCTTAGGTATACGCACTTATTTCCGTAAATTTATTTGTTTATTAAATCTTGATTATTACAATAACATTTGTTTTCTTGCATTTTAATAGACTATTTTATTTTGAATGCAATGGCAATGAGAAAATTATGGAAAAATTTAAATTATTGACATCATCAAGATCATTTAGCATTTGGGTGAGAACAAATGCACGTATTGACATGAACCAAAAACCAAAATGCAGTGGCGTAACTAGCCCTCTGACCTGGGGGTGGCCCTGTTATTGTGATTTGAAGTGGCAGCTCGTGTAGAGGTGGAGAGCCCGCCGCGCGGAAATTTTTTTCTGGATCACGCCCCAATTTTAACAAATTTGGTCAATAATCAACAGTAATATCACAAGACCTCGTTTTTTATCGGTTAGATTTTTCAGCTGTCACGAAAACTTTTTTTGGAAATTTTTCGAGTTGAATTTGGACATGTTTATTCTGATTAGATCCCGAGAGCGTCTTGGCAGGCAGCATTGGATTTCTAACTTTACAGACCTGGCTTGAAGTTCCTATTCCGAGTTTTAGTTGCACGTATAGGGTATAGACTAGACTAAAAATATAATAAAATTGATGAATAAATATAATTAATTTATGTAGGTATATAAAAAAAATGCAATTAATCAGTTTATCAAATTAATTGATTCAGCCGATACTAGGTGGAAATCCATAATAATAGTATTATGAGATACAGTAAAACAAAGTTGAACTTGTAAATTTCCACTATATACACAATATAGTGGAAATTTACAAGTTCAACTTTGTTTTACTGTATCTCATAATACTATTAATCAGTTTATCGTTTGACTTATCGTTCGCATTTGGGTGGTCTGGCAGAATAAATTTGTTTCTCGCGGATTCTGGTGGGGGGGCCAGGCAGACCTCTGGGGGGGGGGGGGCGGGCCCCCCTGGTCCCCCCCTAGTTACGCCACTGCCAAAATGCAAAGAATATTTGCGACCCAATGAAAACTGATATTTTGATGTAATTTTGCTTCTTAATTATTCCACAGGGTGTTTTGACACTAAGACAAAAAAAAACATTTCGATTATCCTTGTATAATATGTCAAAAACCAATTTCTCTTAAAATTTCTATAAGAATATTAAAACTATTAAATGTATCTATAGCTCTCTTAAAAATCACTTAAATCGGAGTAAAAATAAAAAAGTTATAAATCCTTAAACTTAATCCAAATTTTATGATGCAATTATTTTTCACGGAAGTGTACAGTGTGGTTGTTTAAGTGTGCAACATATGGGCATTTGTTTTATTACCGATTTCTCACAAAATTTTATTCTTGATAAAAGTTGGTGCATATTCGATAATCATTAGGTGCACTTGGAATGGTTGCAAGTCAAACGGCGTACGGGGTAGGCCAAAAAATATAAAACTTGTACAAGAATAAAGTTTTTGAATAAATATTTAAAATAAAAATTTTAAACTTTAAATGAGAGTTTTTTAATTTGCATATTATCATTATTAATGTCTTATCTTTTTAAAAATAATTTTTAGAATATTTTAAAGTTGTGTTTAATAAAGTTGCAACTTGCAACAAACATGAAGTTTGTGATTCCTTAATAAATTAAAAATTCAAGTAAATTTTACAAATATGCTTGAATTTGAACAAAGATATGTGAAATTGATTTGATTTTGATTAATTTAGGAAGGTCTTAATGGTGAATATAAAGAAATTTTTTTTTGGGAAATTATTAATGTTTCTTAAAAATATATATTTTTTTATTTTAGGAGGTTATGTTTTTGAATATATGCATAACTTTTAATTCTAAACAACTTTTCTTAATAACATTTTTCTGAATTTTTTGAAATAGGGGTACTTTATTCTTGTACAAGTTTTATAATTTTTGGCCTACCCTATACGCCGTTTGACTTGCAACCATTCCAAGTGCGCCAAATATGATTATCGAACATGCGAGATCAGTAATAAAAAAAATACCCATATGTTGCACACTTACACAACCACACTGTATACTTATGCAAACTCTTATAACATAGTACTCAGAGGCGCAACTAGCAAAATTTTTTAAAGGAGCTTAAGCCCAAAATACCCGCCAAATTTTTAAAGGTCCCGCAATTTTTTTACGATACATAATAAAAAATTGTTAAACTCATTAAATAACGACATAGGGAATTCTCATGTAATGTTTGTTGTGTCGCAAATGCAAGTTTCGTGAGAAGGATGCCTATGAGGGAATATTTTTGACGACGTATCTTACTTTTTCGATTTTTGTCAGTTACGTCGTTACTTGAGATAGGAGACGATATGTAATTTTTTCTATTTGTTTTCCATATTTCTGCAGGATAAATAAATAAGCCAAATCATCGTAACGAATTGAAAAAATTAATGGGGCAGTAGGTACCTAGTTTGCACCAAACAGATACAGTAATATTTGGGTCATATTAATGTCAATATTATTTACGACATTAATATAGCTCTGTCAACGAAAAGAAAGTTCTCCTTTCCATGAACAAAGTCCTAAAAGATAATTTTACAACATTTCACTTTTATGGTGTTCACGGAAGCCACGCGGACGGGCTGACTTATTATTGTTTGAGATTTACGGCCATCATCAGACTGTAAAATCGGGTTTTCATTTCAATCTTATTGCCATCTTACAGGGGAATTAGGGCATGTCTAAAATGTTTTCAAATATCATATTGTTCCTCCATGGGAGATTGCTGTCTTTTTGAAATATTTTGTAAACATGTATTGGAAGATATTAGGCATAACATCGTTTAGAAACAATTTCATTTTTATTTTTGGGTATGGTTGTTTTGTCAAGTTCTTAGAATAATTAATAATAGGTACTTTATTTTATTCTAGTTTTATCTGAACTAAAATAAAATCATGAAAGTATTAAAAATTAGGACCATGATCAGCAGTAAAGAAAAAAAAAGGGCCGAAGGCGAAAAAATTTTGGTAGCTTAACTTAAGAAAATTAAAATTTTTTTTCAAAAAATAGTCCATGCTTAAAGTGGAGTTGAAAGTATGGGAAAGAAAGCAAAAACTCAGTCTTCCTCCACAAACTTTAAGAGAATAAGAATATTCAATAAGGGTCTACATGTTTCGAACGTAGAAACGTTCATTATCAGGAGACAGAAAATATATTTGGTGCTGAGGGTTTTAGCAGAAGAGAAAATGGTGTAGACCTTAATGGAGCTTTTATGGAATTAAAAATTTGATGTGTAAAAGAAACCTAATAATATAAAGAAATTGATGAAAATTAAAACATACTGAGTATGTGAGAAGTCAGTAAATGGGGTCTAAACTAACCAAATAAACTGGGAAAGAAGGAAAAAACCTTTCTAAAAAGAAGGTGTCGAAGATTGTTTAAAATTTTTTTAAAAACATTTTTAAGTATGTGTCTATGAGACATTGTGCGGGGAAAATTAGACGTAATTATTAAGGTAGGTAATGAATATTATATTCAGTACTGAGCTTGAAACCTCAGTACCCCACTAAACACTTTTCTTGAATATAACATTCATTACCTTAATAATTACGTCTAATTTTCCCCGCACAATGTCTTATAGAAACATACTTAAAAATGTTTTTTAAAAAATTTTAAACAATCTTCGACACCTTCTTTTTAGAAAGGTTTTTTTCTTCTTCCCCAGTTTATTTGTTTGATTTAGACCCCATTTACTGACTTCTCACATACTCAGTATGTTTTAATTTTCATCAATTTCTTTATATTAGGTTTCTTTTACACATCAAATTTTTAATTCCATAAAAGCTCCATTAAGGTTCTACACCATTTTCTCTTCTGCTAAAACCATCAGCACCAAATATATTTTCTGTCTCCTGATGATGAACGTTTCTACGTTTGAAACATGTAGAGACTTTTATTGAATATTCTTATTCTATTAAAATTTATTGTCAAAATTGACTCTTGGTTTACATTTTAATTACTGGTAAGTTCAACTAAAGGCCAGGAGGAGAAGCAATAAGACATAATAACAAAGAATGGTTATGTGCAGGCCCCATTTCCATTGACCAGTCTGGGTAAGTGCCAGGACCCCGCGATCGATGAGGCCAGATCACATCGATCAGAAACCGTCAACAAATTAACGACGCATGCGCACGTGTTTAAAAGCGTTCGCACACGAAAAATTTATTATATTTCCCATATGAACTCAACTTTTTTTTCTGATAATAAGAGCATTATGCTATCCATAATACAACAAGTGTAATTATCATAAAACAACAAGTGTAATTATTATATTTCCCATATGAACTCAACTGTTTTTCTGATAATAAGAGCATTATGCTATCCATAATACAACAAGTGTAATTATTATAAAACAACAAATGTAAATATTATATTTTCCATATGAACTTAACTTTTTTTCAGGCACTGTATAAATGGATGGTTTTAGATAAAGTATAGTATTTGACTCGCGTCTAATGAACCATAATACACTCGGATGATTTACAACACTCGCATTTGGCTCGTGCCGTAAACTTCATCCTCGTTTTATTATGGCCTACATTATACGCTCGTTAAATAATATACTATTATTTTGCGAAAATCAAACGATAATTATTACTGGCTATAAAGCCTAGTTACTTATTAACTTTTTTGGTATTCTAATGAACAAGAGGCTTAACACTAGCAACTCTTATATAATCTTTTGAAATAAAGCAAAATTGAAGACGTACCTCCAAATGTAGCAGTGGGGAACACACCTTCTCCAAATTGAAGAGAGTAAAAAATTAAATAAGAAGTACAATGCTTCAAGAAATATTGACCATTTTGTCGCAAACGTTCATAGAATGCTATGTGCTCAAAAACATAGACTTTGAAGAAGTGATTGACGATTTTGCTTATCTCAAAGCTAGAAGGGTAGGTACCTTTTTAATCAACATAGATTTTTAGGCACTAACCTGCGTATAGTGTATGTTAAAAGGGTTACTTTTCCGGATTAAATTATAATTACGTATTTAAAAACAGTTGAATATACCGTGCGAGCAAAAATTATTTGCATCAAAGAGGTCCTTGCATCTAAGGACGTAATGCTTAGCCGTAGAGCTTATTACCTGTTGGGTAACAGTAACTACCTGAATTAACAATCAATCAGTTATTCCGTCATCTTTGACAGTCGTTACAAGTAATTTGATTCATCGCTAATTTTTCCAATTTCTTGAACAATTCACACAATGGGCTTTACGGAACAGCACAAAACGTTCATGGTTGAAGCGTATTTTCGAAACATGGTTAGAGTAAATGGTGAGTGGCAATACAATCCCGGTTTGTGCATGGAAGATTTTCACAAACATTTTCCTAACGTTGTTTTTATTGCTGGGGATTTTTATCATTGCCTGAAAAGAACCGTGGAGGGAAACAGGTTCTATACAACACAAAAAAGGAACAGGAAGATCATCTGTAAGAACAGAAGAACTTGTTGCAAACGCTTGTGAAATAATGCAAAATACGCCAACAAATTGTATAAGACGCCTGTCCCAAGAAGTGCATGGGAAGATCTTATGGAACATGCAGGACTATTTTTAAGAAGCAGCTAAATTTATTTCCTTATAAAGTGCAAGTATTCCAAGAAATACAAGCCGCAGATTTTGAAAGACGCAGGAATTACTCTCAATGGTTTACCCAAAATTTATTGGAAAGAAATGATTTATTAGACCGGAAATTTTTTTCGGATGAAGCCTGGTTCCACCTCTCCGGTTATGTGAATTCTCAGAATACACGCATGTAGAGTAGTGAAAATCCCCATTTTTTTGTAGAGTCCACATTGCACCCTCAAAAAATTGGTGTCTGGTTAGCTGTTTCCCGAAGAAGAATTGTTGGTTCTATTTGTTTTCATGACACAGTTATGGCACAGCGGTATAGAGACAATATTTTGAATCCATTTGTGGAGCAATTACTTGACGACGAACTACGTTTTGGATATTTTCAACAGGACGGTGCAACCGCCCATGCAGCCGCGGAAACTATTAACTACTTACGCAATTTTTTCGACGACAGATTGATCAGTTATCGATCAGACATTGAATTCCCACCTAGATCACCTTGTTTAGCGGTTATGGATTACTTCGTTTTTCCTCATTTAAAGAACACTATTTTTAAAAGACCAGTTGCAAATTTAGAACAATTACAAGAAAGGATTATCCAAGAATGTGGTAACATTTCTCCAGTGATGCCGGTCAACACTTTCGAAAATATAAAGAGACGTGTGAATTTATGCTTGGAGCATGGCAGTGGCCAATTTCAGCAATAATTTATGTAATTATTTTTCTTTTTCTTTCTGTATATTCTTACTTTGTTAATTTTGTAAACAACAAAAATAAATTTGTATTTGTCTACTTATTTTATTACTCATTAGTTTGGCATATCATGTCATAATATGAATTTGACAAAATTTTAACCTAGATTTGGTTAGATATATCGTCCCCATATCATTGTGATCTAACAAGCCCGGCGTCTCATTAGACGGCCCTTATGTCACAACCTGGTCGCAAATGATACCTACAGAACTGCTTGTAAATGTATTTTTACAAGCTAAAACCATCGTAGATTGCAGGGAATCCATTATTCATAAAATGACTCATCGGTTTGATGAAACAGTGTAATAACAAATTACCTTTGATGATTGATAATAGCCAATAATCTCTCCTTATTCGCAATATTCTTTATCAAGCACATGTGCCAGTCTGTATGTGTGTGACAACAACACCCCTATTTCGATTCAAGCTCGCTCGGGACAACACAAAAGGTCCAGCCAGCCGTGAAATTCGATGAAATGTGACGGCCTGCACACATGTGACCGCGTCTATGTGACAGCCAATCAACTATGTCGATTTTTAGTATCGATGATTGCAGCAGCTTTGATTCGAGAGTTTTGTTGAACTTTGTGGTCTTTTTTTTGGTTTATTTGCGATTGTTAAAAATGTTTTAGGTTGATTAGCGTAGAGTAATCTCAAAGGGATTTTCCTAGTTTTTTTTGTTCGATGTGGATTCGCTTTGTTCTAATTTAATTACTAATGCTTTTCCCCGATATTGCTGTCAGCGTAATCAGAATAATTAAGAGTAAATCTCCTGTCACACCTTGTTCTAAAAAGTCCTTTACACACAAAAAATATTCAAAAAAAAAGTTTTAAATAATATGTCTTCTAATCTGATATTGTTAGTTAAACTTGGGAAAACTAATCGAAATCCATGAAAACTCTGATTGAAAAAAAATCCTTCCCAATCCCAAATTCGAGCAGATATAATGGCCTACCTTTTACCTAAGTTATTTTTCAAGAATAATAATTTAAGGTGTAATTATCAACGTCATTCAATTTATTGCCAACCTAACCTATTTCGCCTTGTTTTTCTTATTTTATTATTTTATTGACTAAGATTTAAATAAAATCAATATCGTCTGCACATTATTTAGGTAATATCTGATATATTACAAATATATCAATTTATTTCATTGCTTATTTTGGGAGAATTGTATAGTGAAAGAACAATGACATAATAATGTTAAAAAAAATCTTAACCGATATTTTTCGATATACAATTCTCCTTAAATAACTTATGAAATTCCTTGATATTTATTTAACATGTTAATTATTACCTATAGAATATGAAGATGATATTGATTTTATTTAAATTTTGTGTAAAAGTTAGAAAAAATAAATAAATCTACGCGAAATAGGTTATAGGTTGGCAAGCATGTTGATACTCCCACCTTAAGGTTGCATTCTCAACGTCATTCAATCTATTGCCAACCTATAACCTATTTCGCGTTGATTTTTTGAGTTTATTATTTTAACAACTAACATTTAAAGATAATCAATATCGTCGGTACATTATTTAGGTAGTATCTGATATATTACAAAAATATCAATTTATTTCATTGCTGATTTTGGGAGAATTGTATAGTGAAAGAACAATGAGTGACAATGACATCATAATGTTAAAAAAAATTTACCCGGTATTTTTAGCTATACAATTCTCCTAAAATAAGTTATGAAATTCCTTGATATTTAGTAAATATGTCAATTATTACCTATAGAATATCAAGTCGATATTGATTTTCTTTAAATTTTGTATAAAAGCAAGAAAACTAAATAAATCTACGCGAAATAGGTTATAGGTTGGCACGCATGTTGATACTCCCACCTTAAGGTTGAATTCTCAACGTCATTCAATCTATTGCCAACCTATAACCAATTTCGCGGTGATTTTTTGAGTTTATTATTTTAATAACTAACATTTAAAGAAAATCAATATCGTCGGTACATTATTTAGGTAGTATCTGATATATTACAAAAATATCAATTTATTTCATTGCTAATTTTGGGAGAATTGTATAGTGAAAGGACAATGAGTGACAATGACATAATAATGTTAAAAAAAATCTTACCCGATATTTTTCGCTATACAATTCTCCTAAAATAAGTTATGAAATTCTTTGATATTTATTAAATATGTCAATTATTACCTATAGAATATCAAGTCGATACTGATTTTCTTTAAATTTTGTATAAAAGCTAGAAAACATAAATAAATCTACGCGAAATAGGTTATAGGTTGGCAAGCATGTTGATACTCCCACCTTAAGGATGCGGGAAAGAACCCGGCACTTCTCTTATGGAAAATGGTCCTCGGTTAAATTTCCTAAATATTTAGTATGTTGTTGAGAATGCCATTCTGATCAAAAGTATTTATGAAGACAACAAAATCTGCCGACCAGTTTTTAAGATACAGGGTGTCCAAATTGCAAAATATGAGTTTTCAATACAATATTTTTTCGTAGTTTATAATATTAAATCGTTTTATTTTTCTACATTTTTGTTGACCCTCTTGTAGATAGGATAGAATACTATAAAAGTAGTTAACATTTTTTTTTTATATACCGGGTGAGGGACGAAAATTATTTAATATTTTTTGATAAATCATTGTATTTTCGGCATTAAATTAAATATTAACAAAGTAATACTGTAGATGGCATTGGGTTAGAGCAAGCCATCAGAATTTAAATTATTAAAAATTATATAGGGTAACTCAAAAAAATTAATTTTTTTATTAGTTTTTAAAGAAATTTTGTAGATATTTCTTTATGTACTGCTTGTCGCTTATCGTATAGTTCCAAATAAATATAATTTTTGGTAAGTATATCAATAACTGGTAGGCAGATTTTTTTGTGGCCATGGATACTTTGAATCAGAATGATATTCTCTACAACATACTGTTTTTAGGAAATTCAACCGAGGGCCATTTTCGATAAGAGAAGTGCGGGGTTCTTTTTTCTTTGATCTTACAATACCTCGACTATGAAAGTTACTTTGCTCCACCAATTTACAACTAATTTGACATTGATTGATGTACAATTCATTAACATGACATATCGAAAATGTCATAAAATCAAATCATTTGTAACGTGTTTGACATATTCATTTTGTCCTACAAAATTGTATGTAAAGCCATTTCCATCCATCATGGACACGTACAATCAGGATTGTCCAAAGTTACCATGGATGATAGATTTTTTTAGCACCGAGGATGGCCGTGTAATGAACAACCAGATATCTGCAGCCTTTGCTCAAACTGCCTTGGAACATCTAAGCAATTTAAACATCAAATCGAAAACTCCAAAGTTTAAAGCGACACAGCTGGTATGTACCATTCCTTTAAACGCTACTTGTAATACCATCGAAGAGCTTATGAATCTAGGAATGTCCGTAGCAAGAATCACCGCCCCAGGAAATCAATTAGAGAAACTTTTAGACTTAATTGTCAAAGTAAGAGTTATCGTGGAAAGTTTCAGCCGAAAGATTGGCAGAATTTATCCTTTGGCGTTTGCTCTCGATGTCAAAGGTCCAGAAATACGGACGGGACAACTGGAGAAGGAAAAAGATGCAATTTTTCTTCCCAAAGGTAAAATTACCACGCTGACAACAGACGAGGCGTATGAGGAGTTTGTTAACGAGGATATGATTTTCATCGATTACCAGAAATTACCAGATATTATTCAACCCGGAGACAAAGTGCTGCTGGATTACGGTAATCTACATTTATCTGCCATTGAGGTAGCTGAAAGTATCGTCAGATGTATAGTCGACAAAGCAGGGAAACTAATAAGTCGATCCTCCGTCATAATTCCCAATGCTCCTATTGACCTTCCGGTTATCTCCGAAGAGGATAAAGAAATTATTCAAGTAGCCATAGACCATAACATTGATTACATCATAATTTCGGGAATTTACAACCGAGAAAATATTACCGACATAAAAAAACTGTTCGGACCAAACCGCGATAAAATTCAACTAATTTCTAAAATCGAAAATTCTTTAGCAGTCGAAAACATCGACGAGATCATTAACCATTCTGATGCAATTTGCATCGATTGCGAACGACTTTTGATCGAAATACCTAAAGAGAAAGTGTTTCTGGCACAAAAGTCGATTCTAGCCAAATGTAGTCTTACCGGAAAACCCGTCATTTGCTCAACTAATATCTATGACGTCATTACTCTCTCAAAATCGGAAGTGTGCGATATTGCCAATGCAATTATAGACGGTGCAGATGCTCTTTTAATAAATCAAGAAGTATGTACCAAAGAAATCGTCAAAGATGTGGCTGCAGTTTGCAAAGAAGCAGAACCCGCCGTATATCAACGACAAATATTTAACGAGCTTATTTACAGCATTGCAACACCCAACGAAACCATCT
The DNA here is from genome assembly GCA_963969555.1 of Polydrusus pterygomalis. NCBI lineage: Eukaryota > Metazoa > Arthropoda > Insecta > Coleoptera > Curculionidae > Polydrusus > Polydrusus pterygomalis. Next base: position 38,726,092 of record OZ018381.1, on the reverse strand, counting down.
ATTCCTTATGTATATCGGCGGTGGAGGCTTCTTTAAAATCAAACGCGGCAGCGATCATATGCTTGACAACGTCCGGAAGAACAGCCAAAATATTATCGAGATTTAAACCGAAATGTCCGGTGATCACAATCACAAGATACCCCAAAGTTGCTAGGTTGCTGAGATTGTTTAAAAGTATCGACCCGCTGATCTATCTGAAAACTTTCGAAGGTAATTGGGATAAGGATGTAGATGAAAGAATTCAACTTGGAGTTACTTATGGGAAGCATTTGGGGTACATCAAAATGGGGGATGCGGTTGTGACGTTGAGTGGTTCTAGGCCGGAAGCGGGACTGCCAAACTCCATGAAGATTGTCTACGCTTCGGACTACGATACGTTGGTGAAGAAAACAAAATTTAGTTGAGCGTTTTCAGTTGCAGTTTTTCATACAGTTTTTAATAATGCTTTTGGTACAGCTTTTATTTAATTTATACAACCTTAAAGAGCATTTGTCACATGACAGCTGAAAAACTGTGCAATGGCTACTACACCTTTTCCAAATGTATTTCAGAAAGCGTCGGATGTATTTCAGTACAGTCAAATGCAGTTCCGAGAGCGTCAAATGTATTTCAATATAGTTAAATGTAGATTGGAAACCGTCAAATGTATTTCAGTATAGTCAAATGTAGATTAGAAACCGTCAAATGTATTTCAGTATAGTCAAATGTAGATTAGAAACGGTCAAATGTACTTTAGAATAGCCAAATGTATTTCAGAAAGCATCAAATGTATTTCAGAATAGTCAAATGTATTTTAGAAAGCATCAAATGTATTTCAGAAAGCGTCAAATGTATTTTAGAATATTCAAAAGTATTTCATAAAGCGGTATTTGTAAATATTCAGCGTGAATTATAAGCAATTATATACCTAAAATATACATAAAATTTGATACTTTCCGAAATACATTTGATAATTTCCGAAATATATTTGATGCTCTCTAAAATACATTTGATGATTTCTGAACTACATTTGACTCTCCTGAAATACATTTAATACTTTCTAATCTACATTTGACTATACTGAAATACATTTGATGCTTTCTGAAGTACATTTGACTATTCTGAAGTACATTTGACGGTTTTTGAACTACATCTGACAATTCCGAAGTACATTTGATGCTTTCTGAACTACATTAGAGTATTCTGAAATACATTTAATGCTAGCTGAAATCCTTTTGACGCGTTCTGAACTACAAATGGAAAAGGTGTAGTAAAAAATATGCTATGCGAGTCGCAATTGGTCTTTTAGGGGATCTTGTATCATTACACCATTATTATAAATAATCTAAAGTGATAATAAAACTATTTTTTGTGAAAAAACTTGATTTTATACTATACTTTATGTTTAAGTAATAAATTTATGGCCTTGTAGTGGAGTCAATCTACGGAAAAATAAGGTGAGGTCCGTAAAAATTTGATAGAGGTTGGGGACGTGGAAAAAGTTGTTTCTTGTGATAAGAGTAAAGATATTCCAAAATTTCGACAAAAAATATTGATCGGAACCCAACAAACATGTTAAGTTAAATTTACCTTTATTCGACCTCTAAACAGGTCGAATATTTTGCATGACCAATTATATGTAGGGATAATTTACCTACATTTGTTTTCCTATTGCCCAATGTGGGGAAAGAAACTAAAGTAAATTTAAAGTCGAAAATAGGTTGATAGGGTTTTTCTGTCCAATAAGGTAAATCGAGGTGAAATAAATATAGACCTATTTTACCTCTAAATGTGGAAAGTAATACCAACCTTTTGACCTAAATACAACCTAAATAGGAGCAATAAGACACTATACAAAAACGCAACAGAGAAAACATTATATTTATCTGGCGTTAGAAAAGAAAAGGCAATAACTTATGCCAACAAGATAAATAATAAATTATAACATGGAGTTTGACTTAAGAAAATATTTTGGAATGGTGCTTATTAAATTTAATAATAAAGCGATGTACCTACTTATTATATTATTAAGTTTTATCATTTTGACCGAAATTTTGATGCGAAAGAAAGTTGTTTGTGAATACTGGTGATGATACTTCGTGAAACAAAACGCGCCCTTAAAATATGCGATTTTTCTATGTATTATTGGAATAATTTTAAATATTTTTACTCTTAACCTAAAAACAGAAGTGTCTTTATATGTACCTATAGTTTTAAAAACACTTCCGTTGACGAAAGGTATCGTAGTCTAATAGATTTTTCCACTCAACTCATTTAGTTCTTAAAATTTTAAATATTTTTTTTTTATAGTTGTCGATAAACAGGAAAACTAATTACTAAATATGGTCGTTTTTATATTTTTAACCTTAAAGTTATTTTTCCCTTCGTTATTAACTTTGAGAACATGTCTTCCTGGGCCGAGGTCAAATTGGAAATATTTATCGAATTTAAAGTTAAATCGTCCCTAAATAAGACATTTCTAGTAATAAGTCAAAGTTAAATAAAGGGAAATTTGTAGGATCTGCGCTAACCAATACAGGAAACTATCCATTCGTTTAAAATATCGAGTAGGTAGTGTAATATCGTCCGGACTAGTGTAGACCATTGCAGTCTTTGTCTGACATGAACTTGATTCGTTGTTATTGTCTCTTTCTAATAATATTTTGAACGTTAAACGATTTGATTCCGTTCTAACTTCACAGTTGGCAACGCGGATTTTAGGTTGGCATCGGCACGTTTCTTGACAATGACAACTGAGACATCCCCATAAAGGCCATTTTTTGGAGTTTTTTATGATATACCTACATCGTAGAATTTTTGTAGTGTTAATTAAAGCCTGTATTGTGTAGTATGTCTATTGTCTATATTCTTTTATTTTCCTATTCGAATTTTGTTTTGGCATTGCCAATGTTAACACTATAAGCACTTTATTTTTAATAAGAAAATACAGACTGAACTGAAAAGTGAAAACATAAACAAATATCGTTAAGGAAAAATGTAACTTGACGGTAATTTTAATATGTAATCTACGACCTCAATCAGGACAACTTTTCCAACAGGTCAATTTTACAAGCAATTTTGTCCTTTAAGGTTAATCAGAAAGTTAAGAAGTAGCTCAATTTTTAACCACAAAACGTTTATAACTTTGGCAAAATTAACCAAAATATTACTTGTTTCTATAACTCCATGGTCAGTAACTTATTAGGACTTTTTTAGGTTGTAATTAGGTAATATTTTACCTAGCGTGATAGCTAAAAAATCCTTAATTATGAAGACATATATTAAGTTACAATAAAGTAAATTATGACTTAATCATATGCCCTATTAGGATTAATTATTTTTAATGTCTCAAAGAGGTAATTTATTTGTAATTTTTAACTAGGTAAATTAAACTAAAAGTTGATTTCCCTATAACAAATTATTTAAGTTGTAGATATCCAAATTTTGACTAAGGTTTTGGAGTTCGAACCTTTTGTGACTTTTAAGAAAACATTTAAGGCAAAAATAAGTAAATATTTGCCAATTTAGGATTATTTTCCTTCCGTTCTGGTCTATGTTACTTAATATGTTAGTTGGGAACCATCCCAAAAATCCAAAAAACTGGTTTTTTGGGTTTTTTTTAGGTCATTTTTGAAGTTTAATTTTTTTTTGGACCCCTTAGACTTCTAACTAAGATTTGGGAGTTAAACCCTTTTATTGTCAATGTTCAAAAAAGCTTTAGTTCAAATTTGGAATCTTTGCGATCATTACTTCCCTTAAAAGATATATATATATATATACGTTTTTCGGACTAAAACTTGAAATTAGGCTATATTGGTTAAATCTTCACCAAATTGGATGAAATTTGGTGAAAAGGTGGGTAATGGTGACCACAATAAGTGATCCAAAGATAAAGTCAAAATAAGAAATATTTTCGATAAAAATCCAAAATTTTGAGTTTTTTCCCTAATTTTGAAACTGACCCCCATCCTGTCAAATAAATCGCAGAGTACTCTACTTAGGCTCAAATTAAAGGCTATTTTATATAGTTTAACGTGGTATAACTTGTTTTTCAAGATTCGCTCATTTGTTGGCCATTTACGCCATATATACATATATGCGCGCGCTGATTTCCCACTTTTATTGTATTATAATGGTATTTTTTTACTATAATATTGTATTTAGCGTATTATATATAAATATTAATATGTGATATTATATTATATTATTGTATTATATGTACGTTCATTATATATGTATTTGCTCAATAATAATATCGAATATACACTAGAGTATAATGCAATCACACGATTTCAATACGATTTTGTACAAATAATAAAAAACTAAGCATGCCATGAACGTCAAGTCCCAGCGCTGGTTACCGTGGCAACAACATGATATCTTGATTTTATCTGTTCTGACAATTGCCCTTCGGTTATTGAGTTTTAATAACAGTCACCATTAAATGCTTGATATATAATATATTATTATTTGAATTATAATTGGTTAATAATCATGGAAAGTAACATTTGTGTAATATGTTCTGACGAACTGAAACCATTGGATGAAATCATCAATGTTAAAGAAGATGGTTTTAAAAAAATGCGTCATTTCAGTCGGCATCAGAGGTGTGATAACATAATATATAGATCATTGATCAATATGAAAGGAAAAGAATTTCATTCTAAATGCTATAAAATATACATGTCTGCTAACAGCATTGCTGCAGCAGTTAAAAAATTCGAAGGAAAAAAGAAACATAAGATACAAAATTTTTTTACCTGTCATTGATTTAAAAATAATTTTTTTCTCATAATATTAGTAGGCATCATGAGAAGAAAATTTTTGTCGCGTCTTGAATTAGAAAAACCGCAAATGATTTTGTTTTTTTAAATAAAAAAAAAAGTTGTATATAGTATATAATATACCATAATAACGGAAGTATAGTAAAAAAAATATTATTTTGTCACGAATGAACCGCAAATAAATAATGTATATGTTTTCTTACATATATAATTATGTAAGAAAAAGTATATACGCTAAATACAATATTATAGTAAAAAAATACCATTATAATACAATAAAAGTGGGAAATCAGCGCGCGCATATATTTATATATGGCGTAAATGGCCAACAAATTAGCGAATCTTGAAAAACAAGTTATACCGCGTTAAACTATATAAAATAGCCTTTAATTTGAGCCTAAATAGAGTACTCTGCGATTTATTTGACAGGATGGGGGTCAGTTTCAAAATTTGGGAAAAAACTCAAAATTTTGGATTTTTATCGAAAATATTTCTTATTTTGATCACTTATTGTGGTCACCATGACCCACCTTTACACCAAATTTCATCCAATTTGGTGAAGATTTAACCAATATAGCCTAATTTCAAGTTTTTGTCCGAAAAACGTATATATTTATATATCTTTTAGGGGAAGTAATGATCGCAAAGATTCCAAATTTGAACTAAAGCTTCCTTGAACATTGACAATAAAAGGGTTCAACTCCCAAATCTTAGTTAGAAGTCTAAGGGGTCCAAAAAAAAATTAAACTTCAAAAATGACCTAAAAAAAAAACCCAAAAAAACAGTTTTTTTGATTTTTGGGATGGTTCCGATCAATATTTTTTGTCGAAATTTTGGAATATCTTTACTCTTATCACAAGAAACAACTTTTTCCACGTCCCCAACCTCTATCAAATTTTTACGGACCTCACCTCATTTTTCCGTAGATTGACTTCACTATTGCGTATGTAAACAAAGTCATACAAGAATGGGGATGCGCACAGCAAAATTATTAGTTAACAAAAGGACAGGTCCGGGCTTGAAAATTTAAAATGTCCTGCTAAACGCTTAATGCTGGGGTGCACAGGTTTTAAGCCCGTATTTTACAGACCAATTTTATGGTCAAGAAATTGTAATAGTTAACCTCAATTTATTTTCACGTGTAAACACTAAACAGCTAAAACTTGCCCCAAGTTATTGCCACAGTTTATTGACATGAAATTGGAACTTGTTTTCATTTTTTGACCAAGTTGGGGGGAAAAAATAATGATTTATTGTATTTTTAGTGGCTGCCAAGTTAGAAAGTCGTTTTTAATGTTTTATTTCGAATTTTTTTTAAATGATTCCCCGCCGTGTTTTTAGTTCGAAAAGCAAGATAGCAAGTCAATTAAACTTTCGTTATCAAATCGAAAATAAAAAACAAACAACACAGCTATCTTCAATGTTATCGCATACCCAATTTCAAGCTACATATTAGTTGGTAACATTTAACAATTTGCCAAAAACTTGGGTAGGGGAGAGTGGGGGAGTCGTGCGCAGCGGGGAATCGTGCGGGTCAAATTATTTCATAGTTCGCGGGCTTTTAAACGCCACTGACGAGTGCAACGCTGTCGCCTTCCTATTGTGAAGCAATGACGCCATTAGTCACATCAGTTGTAAACGTTTGTATGGAACGAGCTCTGTTCATTTGAAATCAAGCAAATTTTTATAATTTTTTGATATCGGAAAATAAGACTGTGAGTCAATTTTTTTCCCTAATTGATAGAACATATTTATTTTATGTAAAAGTATGATCTTGTGTATTTATTGATGCTTGTTTAACATTGTTAGGTTAAATTGTTTGCTAACTGTATAAAATATTGTCATTTAATACCTAATGGGGTAATGATGCGCTTGCATGCGCACGATTTCCCCACACGTAATCTAATGGTAATTTTTTTTAGGAGTGAGGATAGTAAAGTCAGAGTAGTTTGTAAATCTTTTAACGATGAATCATCAATTCCGTCGACTTCAAAGAAATTCAAAAGCAAACAAAAGAGACCGCCAACGCCTGAATCATTTGATTCATTAGAACATGATGTGTCGGATATTTGTTACGACTATGAGCTAGTTGACACAAGGAGAATTATGGTACAGTTGTGTCCTTTGCTTAAATTGGAATCATGCCGAGTGTACTGGCGCAAATACCCCGAAAAATTATAAATGTGACCTATGCTCCAATTAGGAGTTATTTATATTTTTTATGAGTTTTTTTATGTTCCACAAATTCAATAAATGTTTTTAAAGTTAGTGTTGATTTTATGGAATACTTACTTACTTAATACTTTAAATGCGCACGATTCCCCGCCCTCTGCGCATGATTACCCGCAACGGCGGGGAATGGTGCGCAAGAGCACTCTTGTACTTTCAGCAATATTGTACTTTAAAAACTTTATTTTTTCCTAAAATTGATTTACATGCTGAGAGTAAACTAAATAGCCCTTTCATTACGGTATTTACATTTAAATTATCTACAATGACATCAGTGCCATAACGATTTCCGCTTAAGTGCGCACAATTCCCCCACTCTCCCTTACGTGTAAAACAACATCTTCAAGCACAATTTTTTAATCAAAAGTTTGAAAAAGTTTTCGTAACAAGTCATTGTTTATAGTACAAACTAAACAATACACAAGTACACAGAAACTAGAAACCCAAAATATTGAACACCCACAATCAATAATAACCCAGTTTCTTTTAGTCGATTTTAAATAGCAAAGCCCACGGTATTTGGATAGCCGTAGGTAGAGTTAGTTAGGTAAACAAAAACTGAGTGAGTCCCATCGCAAACATTTTCTGGGACCCCCTCTCTATAACGAATGGAACATGATAATTCCTGTTTTCAATACTATTAGGTTCAGGTTTATGAATTTTTTGAATTCGTTAATCGTGTAATAATTTAATTAGGGTTAAATCCACATTATGTGTTAAATACCTACTATTAAGGTTGAATTCTCAACGTCATTCAATCTATTGCCAACCTATAACCTATTTCGCGTTGATTTTTTGAGTTTATTATTTTAATAACTAACATTTAAAGAAAATCAATATCGTCGGTATATTATTTAAATAGTATCTGACATCTTTGTAATTTAATATCTTGAACAAATAATATGAACAATATACTAGAACATATATATAAATGGATGTGTGAAAATAAATTAAAAATAAATATTGATAAAACAAAATGTTTGTTACCTACTAAGGTCTGATAAACAGTATAATGAGTTTGAAAATCAAAATCTTTCTTTTAAAATAAATAACAAAGCTATTGAAATTGTTACTAAAGTTAAATATTTAGGAGTTATTATCGACAAAAATTTAAAATTTCATGATCATATGGATTATATTTGTAAAAAAATTTCAAAAAAAAAAGGAGTACTAAATAGATTAAGCGGATACTTAAGCATTTATAGTAAAAAAATGATTTTCAATTGTATTATTTTACCTCATTTTGTTTTTTGTAGTTCAATTTTATATATATGTTCACAACAAGATAAAAACAGATTACAGATTTTACAAAATAGAGCAATGAGAATAATATTGGGATGTAATAAATACACTAAAATAACGGAAATGCTAAATTGTTTACAATGGATGAATATAGAAAAATTTTTATTATTTCGTATTTTGATTTTTATTCATAAAATAAATTTAAATATAACAGCACCATATTATGAAAATTTCTTGACAAAATTTAATGAAGTTCATATTCATGAAACAAGAGGAAAAAATAACTTTATTTTGGATCATACAAATTTGAAATCGACTCAAAAATCAATATTTTTTAGTGGTGCTATAGAATATAACAAGTTAGGAAATGAAATTAAAAGGTGTAATTTAAAACTATTTGTAAAAAAATTTAAGAATCAAATCTTATGTAAAAAAGTCTAATAAAATAGTCTTTCTAGATTGTAATTACCTATCTATCAAGAGAGAAGAAAAAATTTAAAATTTGAAATGTAATTAAATAGTTCAATGAACTAATAAAAATTTGTTATTATTATTATATTATTATTATTATTGATATCTGATATATTACAAAAATATCAATTTATTTTATTGCTAATTTTGGGAGAATTGTATAGTGAAAGAACAATGAGTGACAATGACGTAATAATGTTAAAAAAATCTTACCAAGTATTTTTCGCTATACAATTGTCCTAAAATAAGGTATGAAATTCCTTGATATTTATTAAATATTATGTCAATTATTACCTATAGAATATCAAGCCGATACTGATTTTCTTTAAATTTTGTATAAAAGCTAGAAAACATAAATAAATCTACGCGAAATAGGTTATAGGTTGGCAAGCATGTTGATACTCCCACCTTAAAACAGCAAACAATTCGAATTTATTTCATAATCCTAGGTAGACTGGTAGACATGACATAGGTAGTTATTAAGTCATTATACGTAATATTCTAGCTGCAAAATCAACATTTTAAAACGGCACTTATAATGTTGCTTAGCATGTATGGTAGTAACGGGGGTAGCAGTGATCGAGCCTCATATAATCCAATACAAAAGAAAGAAAATAGTAAAACACATGAACACTCAACAAATCTGCACAAACATTATGTCACTAAGTAGAGGAAATGAGGGTAATTCGGAATAGTACTTTCAAAGAAATTTGCAAAAAATTGAAATGTTGAATATTTTGATTAAAATAATATAAAATAAAGTCTAGATATGTACTACGCCATACGAGAATTTCAAAGGATTTAAATTAATTTAAAAGTATTTGTTCACTAATGAAAAATAAAGTGTCAAAAATCTCTGTCTACGTAACATGCAGTTAATTTGGAATACCACCAATTTGGAATATTTCAAAATAGCAGCACATGCTTTTTTATTAAAAAGGTAAATGAAACATTGTTGAAGTAGTAACCAAACATTTATTAAAAGGGAAAATTAGGTAGATTATTTACAGAAGTCGCACACATATGTTCCGGCATCCTATCCTGCACAAGCGAAGTGCACCCATGAGTCACATAATATGAGGCACTGAACCCACTGCTCTACCCTTGCATCTTCGGTAAATTTCCCATCGCAAAAAAAAACATACTGTCTCCTGATCTTCTGGCTCTCTATCTAAATCAAATTCCGGGGCAAGTTCTTCTGAGGAAGTGGAAATATTGAAGCTTGCATTAGACTCGATTTCTATGTCCTCTGATTTTTATTTTCTTTTTCCTTTTCCCAATTTTTCTACTTGTTTAACTTTCTTCATAGTCTTACTCAAAGTTAATTTGACCACATAATTTGGTGTTTTCTTTGCAGCCTCCTCAAGTTCTCTTTTGTATGGGGAACTAGAGACTATTGTTGATTTTGTTGCTTTTCGACCTCTATTGGAATTTCGCTTCTTTGGTAATGGCGCTGGTGAAATATCAAATGGCGTCACACACAAACCAGAGCTACTTGCTAACTGTTGTATTCCTGATTTTGTTGAAACGCTTTTTGAAGAGGAACTCGGTATTCCTTGTTCTGTAGAATGGTCAGCCTCGGGCTTACTTCATCGCATGAATACAATCGAAAACTCCCCCTTCTGACCTAAACAGATGAATATAATTTGGAATATTCCAAATTTGCTTCATATGCAGTAGTTCAAATTAGCAACATGAAGATTTACGCCATAATGCGTCGCAAAAAATAAAAGCTTTAACATACCGAAAAAATATAATTAACAACTTAAAATTTAAGCCTTTACTTAACTGAGGAACCAATAAAAGTTAATTTAAAAACAAAAATGGATGCAATGATTGCCGATTTAATTTCCACTTAAAAAGTTTTAGTCACGCCACAATCAATTGTTCACATTTGTTTGCACTCTAACATCAATCAAAGTAACTAGAAAATCAGATGTCCCCTAAACGCATGCTAAGCTAGTTGTTTATGCCATATTTAACGAGATCGCGCCACACATTCCATCAATAATTAAGTATTCCAAATTACCAACAGTATTCCGAATTACCCTCATTTCCTCTACTAGATACAGTGTCCGCAAGAAAGTCCGCATCAAATGGGATTTTTTTTAATTATTAGGTATAGGTAAAAATTGAAAAAGCAGTTAGTTTTTGCTTACCTAAAAACCAAAAATGACGTATACTGAAGCAGCTGCACGACTTGCGTTACCTGTCAAATTTGACATTTTTAATAAAATAAGTTCAAAAATGCCATTATTTATCAAAAAATATCGAAAAACTTTATTCGAGAAAGTTGTTTATTTGGACATTTTTAGCCTCTGTACGAAATTTTGACAGTCTAATACAATTTTTATTTTTTACCAGATTCTTGAAAATTTTGATCAACCCTCGTAGATTAACTTTTATACACCGATATAAATCCATTTGCCTTTACTTCATTTGTAATCTTATGCAATTTTGTGTAAAATTTTTGTTTCCAATTATTTATTTTGCTTCAAAAACTGAAATTGTTATTGATCAGTATGTAATGTTTGATGCAAAGTTTATCTAATTACATCAGTTTTGTCAAAACCGACGTTTCTCATTTTTCTTAAGTTAGTAAACAGATGTACAAAAAGAAAATATTAGGAAGCTTTCGTTGAAATTTTACTTAATTAATATTGAATCAAAAAGAATAAATATTAATCTCTCGAAACATTTTATTCAACAAAAATATAGTTTAATATAATTAATTTAATTTAATAATAATAATAATTAAGTAAAATTTCAACGAAAGCTTCCTAATATTTTCTTTTTGTACATCTGTTTACTAACTTAAGAAAAATGAGAAACGTCGGTTTTGACAAAACTGATGTAATTAGATAAACTTTGCATCAAACATTACATACTGATCAATAACAATTTCAGTTTTTGAAGCAAAATAAATAATTGGAAACAAAAATTTTACACAAAATTGCATTAAGATTACAAATGAAGTAAAGGCAAATGGTTTTACATCAATGTATAAAAGTTAATCTACGAGGGTTTGATCAAAATTTTCAAGAATCTGGTAAAAAATAAAAATTGTATTAGACTGTCAAAATTTCGTACAGAGGCTAAAAATGTCCAAATAAAGAACTTTCTCGAATAAAGTTTTTCGATATTTTGATAAATAATGGCATTTTTGAACTTATTTTATTAAAAATGTCAAATTTGACAGGTAACGCAAGTCGTGCAGCTGTTTCAGTATACGTCATTTTTGGTTTTTAGGTAAGCAAAAACTAACTGCTTTTTCAATTTTTACCTATACCTAATAATAAAAAAAACTCCCATTTGATGCGGACTTTCTTGCGGACACCGTATACGACCAGATGGTCGAGAGTTTTTTTTTTGCAAAATCGTTTATAATTTCGTCGATATTCAATGTTTTAACAAACTCGTGTTCGATACTGATTATGGATAAATCCGAAAGGCGTTGTTGTCCCATAGTATTAAGTAAATGGGTTTTTACTATTTTAAGTTTGGAAAAAGGTCGTTCCGCTCATGCCGCACTAACTGGTAAAGTTAGAAATAATATCACTGCACTAGACACATCTGGAAAATTTGAAGAACACACTGATTTTTTATTAATAAATGATCCGCAAGTTCATACACTCTTTATAATTTGGAAATACTATCTCCAAGTCCCTTTCTAAGGCTTAAAATTTAACTAGGAAAGTCAATGAACAAGTCTTTATGGTATATCGTTTGTAAATTCCGCGCTTTCGTGTATAATTGTATTCTTCTTCACTTAACGAAGTTAAATTCTCAGGATATAAAAAATAAATGAAAAGCAAAGCTGGCAGCTAATTTTGAAGGGGACGTCAATGTGGGCCCCCCGGCTGGCCGGCTCGGTATACAGGGTCCTGCACCTCACCTCCCGTCTTCTATAGCTCACTTAGTAATTAAGTTAGAATTTTCATATTTTGCAAACCTTATCTGTATCTTGGGGTGCGTTTCAGGAAAATATTTTTTTTCATACAGGGTGTTCCAAAAAAGTGTGACGTCATAAGGGTGTATTATTAAATTACATGCCATATATTTTCTTACTTATTTGGGTGCCTCCTATAGTCACCTACATACCCCTAAAATTTTATTAAAATCGACTCAGCATTTTAGACGAAAAAAAAAAAACTAAACAATTTCAGTTTTGCACCAGTGGTATTAAAAATAAATAAAAAATTAAAATAATGCCTCGTTAATAAAATTATACAAAGGTACTTATTAAATAAGGTATAACGGTTTCGTTAACCTAGTTTGGTTAATACGAATTGTACAGGGTGTCCAAAGTTTAGTATCAAACTTTGCAACCTTTAAAGCAATTTATTTTTCTTATTTCCAATAGGAACCCCTGTATCTTTTTATGTCATTCGATGCAGAATTAAAAATCAAACATTTTTCCTAATTGCGACCCTATCGCAATTTCTAACGCATCAAGACTTATTTGCAGAAAACTAATTTTATCAACTATTCCAACAGTCATTATTATGAATAAATATCGAAGGTGGCTTTGAAAAATAATTTATTGGTATTAAAGTTTATTAAAGTGACCAGAGACCATTTTGACTTTAGTAATCTAAACGTTTCAAATATTGTAAAATTGTTAGTAATTATTTAAGCTGTTATAATTACTTTACATAAATATATTGTTTTTTGCGATGGACTACAACCAAGAAGAGCTCGTAGATATGATTTTTATATTAGGAGCATGCGAAAAGATCTCTTTCTTCTTGGCAAGCCAAGTTTACGCACAGCGTTATCCGGAAAGACGACATACAGACAAAAGGAGCCTGCAAAACATGTTAGAGAGGTTTGTACAAATGGGAAATGTAAACTACCCAAAACCAGTGAGAAATAAACCGGTCTGAACTGAACAAAACCAATTGGCTGTGCTATTATCTGTTATAGAAAATCCTTCAGTTACTCAACAAGCAGTCGCTGATGCCGTAGATGTAATCGAAAGAACAGTTCAACGAATTTTCAAGGATAACCATATCCACGATTATCATTTCCAGGTAATAATTAATAACAATTTAAAAATATTTGAAACTTTTAGATTACTAAAGTCAAAATGGTCTCTTGTCACTTTAATAAACTTTTATACCAATAAATTGTTTTTCAAAGCCACCTTCGATATTTATTCATAATAATGACTGTTGGAATAGTTGATAAAATTAGTTTTCTGCAAATAAGTCTTAATGCGTTAGAAATTGCGATAGGGTTGTAATTAGGACAAATGTTTGGTTTTTAATTTTGCATCGAATGACATTAAAATATACAGGGGTTCCTATTTGAAATAAGAAAAATAAATTGCTTTGAAGTTTTCAAAGTTTGACACTAAACTTTGGACACCCTGTACAATTCGTATTAACCAAACTTGGTTAACGAAACTGTTATACCTTATTTAATAAGTACCTTTGTATAATTTTATTAACGAGGCATTATTTTTAATTTTTATTTACTTTTAATACCAGTGGTGCAAAACTGATATTTTTTAGTTTTTATTTTTTTTCGTCTAAAATACTGAATCGATTTTAATAAAATTTTAGGGGTATGTAGGTAACTATAGGAGGCACCCAAAAAAGTAAGAAAATATATGGCATGTAATCTAAAAAAATACATCCTTATGCCGCCACACTTTTCTGGAACACCCTGTATGAAAAAAAATAGTTTCCTGAAATGCGCCCCAAGATACAGAAAAGGTCTGCAAAATATGAAAATTCAAACTTAATTACTAAGTGAGCTATAGAAGGCGGGAGGTGAGGTGCAGGACCCTGTAGAGGTACGTTTCAAATTTAATTGGGTACCAAACAGACCCATTTGACATTGTTAAAAACAATTTTTTAATTATCAATATTTTGGCCACTCATTTCGTTTCAGCCTATATAGTGTCAGTTATTTAATAAAACCCAGTTTTGCATGGCGGGCTTTCATAAAAAAGTGCTCTTTAGCTTTTAAAATCGCAGTCGATGGTTGAATTAACTCTCTGAACTTTGACACGTGATTATACGTCGCAATCAAAAAATGTTAGCCTCGCGTGAAACAAGCTTTGTCTCTTTCTGGATAACGAGGTTTGCCAGAAGTCAGTTACTGGTAAAACCAGGCACTAGTTTAGGCATACTATGGTAGCGTGGACGGAGACCGGGCGACATTTTTAACTACGTCACATCAGCAAGCTTTATGTTTTGTTTTGTTGAGATGTTCTAAGCAGTGGCGTAACTTCAGATTTTAGACCTGGGGGCAGAGTGGCTTGGCGAGGCCCAGTAGGGAACATTCCAATTATTTTTTTTTCAATAATATGATTTAGTTAGGCCTAAAAAAAATTCCCCAATTATAACTTCCTAAAAATAAGTAATAACTTGGTAAAAATTCTTTAAAGTTTCGCGCGTGTCAAAAGCATTTCAAACGACTTTTTAAGCGCGCCAAGCCCGATGACGTCACGAAGTATGACTTTTCTGTCATCCGTCATCCTGTCCGGTGGCCGAGCTTCCGTGTGTTATTGTTATTGTATTGTTGTTTTAAGGTGGAATTCTCAACGTCGTTCAATTTATTGCCAACCTATAACCTATTTCGTGGATGTCATCATGACAAATAATACTTCGTGACGTCACGACCCGTTTTTACCCGCTTGGGATAATTTGAATTTAGGGGCAGTTTTAAATCTTTCTAGAGGTCTTTTGGGACGAAATATGTTGGTTTTTTTGCTGCCATATGTTTTATGAAAATATATACTTATGATTTATAGAATTTTTTCACCATTTAAAATTTTTGTCAAGTTCCCTATTACGATAGATACACCATACTCGTACACTTGCCTAGATCTAAGATGCAAATATTACATGCCACTTGTGGCAGTAGAGGGGTAAAGATGCCACGGCGTCAATAATTTATAAGTTTAAATTTTGATTAAAAACGAATAACTAAAATGTCTTTATTAAATTAACATTGCTAGGTAGGTATACGTAACTTAGTCAGTAGATTCGAAAAAAAACTAAAATGGGTAGGCAACAAATTTGTTCTAATACCGTTTAAATTAACAAATTAACGTTGTCAGTATTTTCAGTTTCACATATGGCTTACAAAATAAATTAAAAAAAAACATTTTTTGAAAGAAAGTTCAAATTAACATACATAGTCTGTAGTTAATTTACGCTTATGTTTCACATCTTTCTCCTTGATTTAGCGCTAGCGAAGGATTCAATTATGTCGTCGATGTTCAAAGCCTTAGCTTTTCGTTTTTCAATAGATATTATACTAAAACAGGATATGCGATGTTGACTCATTGAGCTTCGCAAATGGTTTTTAATAATCTTTAACTTAGAAAATAAACGTTCTGCTTTTGCAACTGACACCGGCAGAGTTAAAAACAATATACAGGATATACAAACTTCTGAAAAATTTGGTGCTAGCAGATAATAATTGTCCACTTTTAAAAATTTTGCAAAATCCTAAACAGTTTTTGATTCAATTAGCTTATTGCCAAATGATAGCTTCACTTGCACAATTTGGCTCGCAAGGTCAACTGTCAAATCATCATTATATTTTTCTACTGTAAGACAACGAAAATAAACCGTTGTGTAGTGATAATATCACGGTTAATGAGCCAAGAGGAAATAGGAGCTAATGCTACCATAGAATGGTTTATAACCATTATTGCTCTAAATATTCACAGTAAATATCAAGTTCTATTGGGGGTGAAATCTGATTGTATACACTGTATTAGTTCCAACTGGCAGTTGTAGTGAAACTTGACATTAATCATAATAATATTTGAAAAAATAGTCCATGCTTAAAGTTGGGTTAAAAGTATGAAAAGGAAAGAAAAAACTAAAAGTCTTCTTCCACAAAATATTATTAAATAATAAAAATAATATTTGCTTGCTACGATTAATAATAACACAC
The DNA here is from genome assembly GCA_963969555.1 of Polydrusus pterygomalis. Taxonomy (NCBI): domain Eukaryota; kingdom Metazoa; phylum Arthropoda; class Insecta; order Coleoptera; family Curculionidae; genus Polydrusus; species Polydrusus pterygomalis. The sequence continues at coordinate 38,709,467 of OZ018381.1, read as the reverse complement.
TAAAAATCAGTGCTGTAGTTCTCAAAAATTTGAATAGCTTCTAGTGTGATATTGTTCTTGTCGTTTAACATTGCATATGTTTATTGATTATCCATGGTGCAACATGGTTTCGTGAGATGCTTAAATTCGTCCATAGATTATAAAGTCCAATACTAGTGATGGGTTAAGAATCTTCTATTAGTTAAGACAGCTAGAAGACCCTGAACAACGATGTGACCTGCGCAACAAATACGTTAAAACTAATATTACTGCGCGCGGCGATTGCCGATTGCTACAAAACCCCACCAACGTCTTGGTGGATTATGGGTTCTAACGGATACAATTTGCTTTTGGAGACGCTGTGCTGCTTTCTTAATTGTAGAGGAAGCGCTTTGCTGGAACAAAATGCGTCGCATTAAGAACATACAATTTATTTATTAACAAAATTGCTGTAAAAAAAGTAGTTTATTATTCAACAAGACTGTGCTGCTAATGGTACTGACTACTACCAATAAAAACACTCTTCAAGCAAATCTGGAATTGATATAACACTATAAAGCGGGTTTGATACACTAGCAATTTATTTAATATGGGCTATCAATACAAACTATGTCTTAGCAAACATGTTGTATTAGATCATTTTCCTTAGTATACAAACGTGTCCTTTCATCCATAAAACTTAACTTTTGTTTGCGCACGAGATCAGCTGTACGGATCTAAAGGTGTATGTCCATGGATAATATCATCCATAAGGAAGCGTTTTTGCCACTGGTCGAGGCTACTCTTTCGTGGGTAGGTTAGCATATTTTTATTCGATAGAGTACTTTATTTAATTATTTTCTCTCCAAATAATTCAGCATTTTGAAAACTAAACCAAAAATTTTTTTAAATTTTTTCTTTCTACATGCAGTACTGTCACATTCATTGTTTTGCAAAGGCCATTGCTTAAAAACTGCATAACTAGCCGATTTAACTCATCAATGATGGAATCGGCAAATAGTCTACGGCCTGGATACGGGTATTGTAAGCCCCAATCTACTCCCAACAACTCTGCTAATTAGGCCTTTGAGTGCGCGTCACAATCACCCTAATCGCTAATCAAGTTAGGCTACCTGGTCAATCAAACCCTTGCAAATATTGGCGGCTTGCTCTTGTGTAATGAATCGATTTTTATACGTTTTGCTCGTATTTGCTTTTGCTTCCATTTTAGTTTGGGCGTGTTGGAAGTTTTGGATTTTCCGCGGATTATATCGGATAAATATATTTTCGAAAAATCCTTTTTCCTACTTACCTATTACGCAGAAAATTACATAAATTTATATTCAACCAATTAGAAGGCGTTTGTTTACGTTGCTTATAGCAACGGGAGATTAACGCGATAATTTTTTTAGTTCCTATTAACTTAATGAAATTAATAAGTGATCATTTTTCTGTCAAAAATGAAGTGCTTTATATATATATTGGCAAAAGTCACTCAGAAGAAAATCAAAATACATTTTGTTGCTAACTTAATTTTTATTGATACTAACCAATTTGCTTTACATATCGAACACCGGGGCTAAAAGAGACACATCAAAAATTTAACTAAACTCATCGGAAATGTTTTTTTTAAGTTTCATTTGAAACTATGTAGACATGTAATTTCAGATGTTATGAATGGTTGAAAACGAATTAATGTTTTTAATGTTCCTGAAATTTTAGGAATAAATCTTAATTACTAACAAGTAAAATCAACTTCTATTATAAAAATACAATGCGTCATATTAAACTAACCTCATCGGAAATATGTTTTTTAAAGTTTCATTTGAATTTAAAACTATAAAGACATTGGATTTCAGATAACAAATTTGTTATTTAATGTTTCTCCCATTTTAGTAATAAAAATTAGCTACTAACGGATAAAATGAATTTCATTGCTAAAACTCTAATTCGTTACAATTAACTAAAGCCGCGGGAAATATGTTTTTGTAGCATTTTAGCAAAAAAACTACAATAAGAAAAAACTCCAATTTATGAAATTTTCTTACCGAATCTCCCACGCAGCAGAATTAATTCCCGATAATTCTGCTGCTAGGGAGATTATAAGTGAATATTTTATACCTGTCATTTTTAGGCAATAGTAGTTACTTTAAATATAAAAAAAAACTTTTTTACATCTTCTTTTTAGAAGTGGTTTTTTCTACTTCCCCGGTTTATTTGGTTGTTTTAGACCCTTTTAACTGACTTTTTCACATACTCAGTATGTTTTAACTTGTTTCTATATTTCTTCACATTATGTCAATTTTTACTTCCATTAAAGCTCCATTAAGGTTTTATACCACTTATCATTTTCTCTTCTGTTAAAACCATCAGCAATACATTATTCTGTCTCCTGATGATGAACGTTTCTACGTTCGAAATATGTAGAGACCTCTGGACATATTTTTCTTCTAATAATTTTTTTGGAGGAAGACTTTTAGTTTTTTCTTTCCTTGCCAATCTAAATAGTGTTGATTTCTCTTATATTATAGTAAACAAGTAATTATAAATAGATCAGGTCCATATTGTACCAATAACTTGTAATTATTTAAGTTTTGCGCAACGTGCTAATAGTATACAGGGTGAAACAAAACGCAAAAGAACTTTTTCTCAACTGTTTTAAATGGATCACTCTGTCTATTTTTACATTTTTAAATAGCTGAAACAATTCTAAATATAATTCATGTAGCATACTCAACAAATGTTTAATATGAGGACCATGTAAGTCATCATCACACAGTTTCATACTATAGTCGGCTTCCACTTAACTAGGCGCGTTATGAACTTACCATAGAGAAACTTAAATAGTGTTGTCTTGTTCAAACCAAGGTTAAAACGGCATTATAAAGATATCCGTAATATAAACGCGATAAACCTATTGGTTATTTATGAATCTGAGAGAGAAGCACATCTAATTTTCAGTAATTATCAAAATGTTTCGAAGAACAGTACCGTATTATATAATGTCGTGAATAAGCTCCCTAGTTTTGACAAATGTGTCATTCTTAAAAATATTGTGACATAAAATGTCCAGTACAAATCGGTTTGCAGGTTTTCTGCATCCCCAGGCAAAAGAAATGGTTCTCAATTTAATAGATTATTTTAAAAATGAAGAAGAAAAGGCTACTGAAACCGGCGAGTTATTAAATCCCAAGTCTATTAAAGCGAAAATATCGGAAGCACTAAAAATAAGTTTAAGATCAATACAAAGGATTGTTCATGAAAGTAGTAGAAATATACCAATGAAGAAAACGCAACGACGATCAAGGAAAACGAAGATTAAAACTTTACCTACAGGAAGGTAAAAAAGTTGATGTAAGGAATGTTATATACGACTTATATGCATCACAAGTCGATATAACGCTTTCAGCTCTGAAAGATGCTTTGAAGGAACGAGGTGTTTTGGAAATAGGTCTCAGGTCATTGTCAGCGCTCATTAAAAGCTTAGGATTTCGTTATTAAAAGGACTGCAACAGAAGATATTTATGCGAACTACCAAGAATTGCAAGCAAACGAGTAAAGTTTCTGAAAAAATATGTTGAAAATTATGAATCAAAGTTTAGAAAAGCAGTTTTTTTAGATGAAACTTGGGTATTTTCGAATGGAAGTGGGTCTAAATCATGGCAAGACGACTCAGTGAAATCAGTAAAACGAAAAAAAGGTTGTGGTTCGGGAAAACGTTACATAGTATTACATGCTGGCTCATCTACTGGTTTTATAAAAGAAGCGAGTTTAATTTTTTCATTTAAATTCGCAATAATATAGGTATATAGATCAGTTTACTTAAAATAAATGTACACAAAAATATTCAAAATTATATACAATGTAAATTGCAGACAAATTCTGATGTTTTTATTTTTATTTATTAAACAATCACCCCTATTTACGGACAAACATTTGATTCCCAAGGGTGGTCGCTAGTCAGAGGTTTTACTGTAGGTATATTGTTTATCTAATTTTCCATCAATTTAGTTATTACATTTTTGAAATATAAAACTATTTTGTCAACCGTGTACAACAACACGAACGCACCCCTGGGAAATTAATTTTGGAACGAGACCCGTCACTGTTATTATGTCATTTTTATTATGACTGATAGTTTCTAACCTATTAACATTCAATTTTATGGAAAATCAGCTGTCCATATGCCGCCATATTGGTTTTTATATTTTGAAACATTTTTGAACCTCTGATTCAACTGATTTGATTTAGGAGGTCACGTGCGCCTAGTTAAGTGGAAGCCGACTATAGTAACAAATTATGATATCACAACCCCCATTATCTCTCAGCATATTAACAGGAATATTTTGGAACACCTTACAAATCCCTAGAAAAAATTATCCATTTTTGTAGTCGGGTGATCTCGGCGGCCATGATACAAATACGTATTTCTTTGGATAGCAACAGTATAATTCTATGTTATTGAAGCTTAATTTGGTCGTCTGCATGGTAAATCACCAATAGCAACATTTACCAGCTCTGAAACTATGATAACTCACTTACCAGAAGGAAATTAATCACTCAAGCATGGCCTACTTGTGTTATAGACTTTGCGTAGCAACAGCTCTCTTGCAGTTAAATCACAGTAGAGTATTAAATTTTAACGAAGAAGTTATTATTGGAAATGCCTCTATTTTCGTCCAATGGATTTTTTTTTCAGTTAGACAAAAATATATACCTACATTATTTAAAGTCTGCGAATGTTGGCATTATTTCACGCCGATTATAAAAAATTTAACCTTCTGCGGAGAGGAAGGGTTAGAATGTGGATAAATTGGATACTCGCACAATGTTGTAAAGAAGGAGGATTTTGTGACGCAATCCTGGACGTTTTTGACGAATGGACATACGTAATTTTGATTAATTAATTAATTAACAAGTAAAAAATAAATCCTCACGCAGTGGAACTTGAACCTATGTCGCCCGGTCAGATCCCTTGGCGCACAACCCCCTTGTTGTAAGGTTTTCCTACTTTATCGACATTATACGGAGTATCCGGTAAGTATATGGCATACTCTCGGAAGCGTATAGGAGAGGTCAAAATATCTCTACTTTGTCATATAAAAGAAACCTAAAGTGCCCCTTAACGGAGATACAGTATTTTGTGTAGGCCATAGAGACTCATAAAACCCACTTTGACCTATGGACTTGGACCGAAAGCTTTCTTACACTATTAGAGGGATTTTCAGCAATCTCATCCAGAATTTTTTCCTCTAATTGAGGGTTTCTTACTCTTCTTGGAGGCCTTTCTCCACCTTTATGCGGCAAAAAGTTTCCTAAAATGGATTGGTAGAAGATTAGTTACTTTTAGCGTTTTTTAAAATTCTACTTGACTTTTTACCTGTTTTTCTTAAGCTACGATCGACCCTTTCAAAAGTTTTTCGATGCGGTAAACGCCGATTTAGAAATGCATCAGAGTAAATTCTTCTTGCCTCCACACAATTACCGAGTGCTTGTCCATAAGTTAGATGCATGGGAGCATTAATGAGATGTAATCATTTATTAAATTATTTTAGTGCGTAGTATTAATCTTAAAGTTATCTGATTAGTTATTGTGTTCAAATAGCTTATATCAGGGCCGAAGCTAGAGCTGAATAGGCCCTGGGGCAAAACAAATTTTAGGGCCCTTTATTGAAATTACTTTTGATAATATCACAGTATTAATGTCGGGTAAGAATACCAGTATTTTGTTAATGTAGATATTTATTGTATCTTATACCAACTTGTTGGAACAGCTATTACTATAATCTGGCAATCTTCTACACATAGAATCTACATAAACACCGCAATCTCATGATATTTTGTCACAAACGCAAGAACTTACAACTAAAAACACTTCTTTCTACATTTTATAGTGGCAAATTCGTTTATCACTTTATTAAAGTCAATTTTGTGCGCTCTTCGATTTTCAATGCACAGTAGCGCTAAATTACTGAGTCTATTTTGTCCCATTGAGGTACGCAAGTAGTTTTTTATCAACTTTAATTTGGAGAAAGTCCGTTCAGCTTTCGCAGTAGTGACAGGGACAGTAAGGAACATTAGAAGTGCTGTGCACACATCTGGATAACTGGACGACAACGACGCATTCTGAATGATTTTTCATTGAACTTATCTCTTCCGAAAATGTCGACCATATATACAGTAAGCAACTGAGAGGAAAAAGAAGGTGATACATCGTCTGAGAAAGTTTTGGGAAACAGATCAGCTTCTTGCTCCAATTCGCTTTTCGATGAATTTGTGAGATATTGAGGCAATGTATTCGACTAAAGCTAAATATTTTCCTCTTCCCAACCCCTGCCGGGGGGCCCTTCTGGGTCGGGGGCCCCGCCCCGCTGTAGATCCAGCCCTGGCTTATATTAATAAACTTGATTATTAAATACATATCGAATCAATGCTTAAACGTGATAAACAAAAACCTTATTTTTATCGAAAACCGCTAATTCCATCGAGACAAATGTAGAGTACCTTTGTTAAATAAAAATAACTAAAGTATTTAAAAAATCAGTTTTTAGCTCTGTAAAATGACACCTGTAAAAATGATGGCCCAACGAGTGTGGTGACAAGTCCGTTTCTGACTTCCCTGACGATGTAAAACATCCAATCTAGTACGGTTGTAGGAGTCGCTATGGCCGAAAAGGTACAGTCGCTGTACTGTATAAATACACGTCAGAACCGGCTTGGCGCCATTTTTGATTGTTACGTTTTCTCTGTTGATATAAATATCTTGTATATAAGGAGCGATCAGATAAATCCATTTTACCTAGTTTTAAGTTATTGATAAAAAAAACTGATAGTGCAGAGGCACTTTAATCTATTGTTAAAATGAGAAATTCATTCAATAAAACGTAAGTTTAAGACTTACTCTAAAACTCTAAAACATTAATTAGTAGTAGTAGTAGTAGTAACTTGTTTTATTTAGCAAAATGCTACAATTAAATATTTTTTAATAAATTTTTTTAACCCATTTTTATAGAATTATTTTAAAATTTTAAAACGCAACCTTCTTTTAACAAAAACAGACAGAAAAGTTAAACAATTTGTAAATTGTATCAAATATTACGTATCATTTTGTTTTTTAATTAAATGTAATTTTAAAGTTTTTTTTTAAACAGTTTTAATGATTTTTGAGATTTAATAGAATTTTCCAAATTATTATATTCTATCAAACCTTTATTAAAAATAGACTTATAAGCTAATATTTTAGACACTCTATCCACATAAAAATTTTGATTAGTTCTTGTTTTACAATTATGATGGTCATAATTAAAAGAACACATTTTTTTTAAACAATCAGGCAATAAATTATTTTTAATTTTATGTATAAAGATACATAATAAATAAAAAATTAAATTGCTGACATTCAGCCAATCTAAATTTTTCAACATAAAATTAATTTTTGTTTATTTGTCACAATTTAAATTAATCTGCATTGCCTCATTTTGTAAAATTTGTAATTTATCAAATATTTCCTTACTAGCACAATATAAAATGGAAGAACAATATAGAAAATGTGGTAATATGTATTAAATACGGGTTTTTTAGAAAATAAACTTAAATTAGAACTGATTCTTTTAAATCGACCTGGGTACTTTTCTGACAATCTTCGATATTATGATACTTTCAAAATTTTTAAAAAATTTTAATTTTGAATCAATGATTATCCCTAAACATTTAAAACTGTTTACTAATTCCAATTTTTCACCATAATTACAACATTTATATTTTGACAATTTAAACTATTACCCATAACCATACATTTAGTTTTTAAAATAAATAATTTTAATTTATTTACTTTTAGCCAATTTAATAATATATTTATCTCAGAAATTAGAGTATTTAGACCAACAAAAATATTTAAAACATTAATGTAAATTAAGGTGTCATCAGCAAACATTTGTAACTTACACATTTTTAAAACTAAAGGCATAACGTTGATGTATAAAATAAATAATATTGGACCTAGTATACTGCCTTGAGGAACACCTATATTATTTATTTTTTTATTTGAATATGTTTTTGATATTTTTGTTTTTTGTGACCTGTTACTTAATAAGTTGAAATTTGCCGCACGGTTAAAAAATGCCTTTACACATTTGATTTTTTGATCATATCTTAGTTCAAACGTACAGACTGGTCCAGAAATATATTTTTGTAGGTTACTTGAAAAAATGGACGAAAACTGATTTTTTATATGAACGAATCCTTAATTTACCTACCATAGTCGCCTTTAAGTCTGCCAACTCAACAATCCCAAATCGCATTTTTCTCCGGGAACATCTTAATCACCGACATGAATGCCGTTGGCGACTGTCAAGAAACACATAAATTTTCTACACTCGGTTTGATTCTCATTCATCGCAGGTATTACACACGTAAAAGAGCGGCAACGCCTTTTAGCCCAAATCGACAAACAGAAATTTCACGTCTTTATTGAAAAAGAGGCCAGTGTTCCCACCTGAATTGTTGACATGTCACTTTCAGAATAAATATTTGGGGATTCCTGATAATAAATCTCATTACAACTGCGGTCGAATTGATCCTCAGCTTCTTGGCTTTTATTCGTTGCATTCATTCATTTTCAAAAGATTTTTTGGCACAAAAGTCAAGGCATTTCTTTAAATCGAGCTGGATTTTTAATGTTTTCTTGACATCATTCATTTTTCCACAAAAACCGTTTAGGCTGACAGAACTTTTTTGTTTTTTTTCTTGGTCAAAAAATAAACTTAAAAGTCTCAAAACTTATCTATTACGTACAAATTTTAATTTCAAAACATTAAAATAACTTAATTGAAGACGAAATACACCAATGATCTTATACCTATACAGTGTGACCAGTAGAGTCCGCATCATATGGGATTTTTTTTTATTAATAACTTTATTCGAAATTTGACTTTGGCATCAAGTTTTCTGCTTCGATCGAGATGAAAATTAAGCAAAAAAAAATAGTAGTCACGTGATTCGCATTATCTGTCATATTTTAATGTTTTCCAAAAAATGATTCAAAAGTTTTTTTAATGCAGTTTTTAGCCCACACAAAATTTCAACTGGATAAGATAATTTTGATTTTTTACCCACCACCAAAATATATTTTCCACTTAATGAACACTTTACTGATGACACTGTGTTCTTTTTTGTCTTAATATTAAGGTGTATTACTTTCAGACAGAAACTACGTTTTTAAAAATACTTATTTTATGTAGTTACCTTATACTGGGTCAAAAACAAATAAACTTTGCATCACATGCGACCAAATTTGAATAGCCCGATTTTGATTTTGTAGAAAAACACACATTTAATATGGCGCTACTTTGAAGAAAATATATCTGAAATAAAGCATTGTCAAAACTAAGAAGTTGTATGTAGGTTGCGTTGAGCTTTATTTTGCAAAAGTGGTGCAATTTACAAAATATACCTAGTTAAAAAATCAAAATTATCTTATGCAGCTAAAATTTTTCATGTGGGCTAGAAACTGCATTTAAACATCGCATTTAAAGTTGTTATGGGCCACCACTGCAACAATTTCATAATTATTATGATAATTTCAATAAACCCCTACTTAGAATAGTGATTAAAAATTATCATATTAAGAATTTGAATTTGGATTAAATTAAAAACTAAACTCGACTGGGTTTATTTTGCATTGGCTTGATTAATAGCAGGTCTAGGTATTGAAGAAAAACCAACTTTTAGTAAAGGTATAGATACATTTCGCGACAAATTAGTGGGCAGAACAAAAAGTAAAATCCCTTTTGTAACATGTCAAATATTTGTAAATATAATTTTCATAATCCACCCTATTCTAGGTAGACAAAGTTTATACTTGATATTATACCTGGCATAAACAACCAACCCATTTTGGCAAAATACTGAAACTTATAAATATTCAATCAGTTTTAGCCCTAAACGTGAACTGGACTATTATAAAGTTGTAATAGATAGTAATAAAAGAAATTTTGTCGGTATTTTTAAAAAGGTAATAAAGTAGTAGCTAGAAATTGTGGTCGAAATTTTACAAGGGTGTTATAAAATTTTTAAAAATTTCGTCTACATTTTTGAGGGTAATGCATTTTAAATAGAATATTTACAACATTATACCTTATTGATGGAACCTTACGAGCAAACTCTACCTACTTGCCGTTATTACGTGAACAGATTAGAAATTCTTTATCCATTATAAATGCGTCAATTTTTGAACTAAATGTTGTTTGAAAGACAAAATACTGTTGGAAACTTGGAAAATAGACAGCATTTTTTTATAAAGGTCTAGTAAAATAACAGTATTTGCTATGGTCCAAGAAAACCTATAACATTACTTGAATTCATTTAAATTTGAAGAAATAGTCCAAGCTTAAAATGGAGATGAAAGTATGGGAAAGGAAAGAAAAAACTGAATGTCTTCCTAAAATATATAAAAGACCAGTTTAGACCAGGGCTGAAGCGTTTGAAAATGGTAAAAAGTGAAAAAAAATAATAATAGGATGAAACCCATTGGAAATGGAAGAGAATATAACAAAAATGAAAGGAAAAATAATTTAGGGGCGATCCAAGGTCTGGAAGTGGAACGGGGTGAGTTTAAGGTTAGAAAACGATTTATCTCGATTTTCGGCAAAAGTACAAGTCCTATGGAAAAACGTTAAATGGCAAAGTTGTAGGTAATAAAAAAATCTACAACTTTTGTATTTACACTTTCTTCACATAACCTCAAAATTTATGTGAAAAATTCAAATAAAATTTTTGGTTTTTTATTTTTATCGTTTACAAAAATTTTTTTTTTCACGAAATTTGGTGATAACTTACCTTTTTATGGCCCAAACACACTGTAATTTTTTTGATTTAAAATATTTATTTTTCACCTTATTTTGACTTAATATCGAAAAAGCACCCTAATTTTCAATCGAAAATTCTCACGTCAAAATATCTGCTTTTTTAAAAAAAGTCGGTTGGCTTTTTGTTCGTTGAAATCTCTACTTTTTGATGGTGTAAAAAAATATACATTAATATGGTAAATGTTCTCAAAAAATGCAAAGAAACGAACGGAAAAACCCGAATCCAATTTTTTTTAAAATCATTATGTAGGTACAATTTTGAGCTATTTATTAAAATTTATACTTTAATTACTCGAAAAACGTAAGATTCCATGTTACATTGATAAACAAAAAATTGCAAGTCGAAATATACTACTATAATTAACAACCAAATAAGTTAATAAAGTTAATATTTAATAAGACGTTCGTTTCTTTGCATTTTTTGAGAACATTTACCATAGTAATGTATATTTTTTTACACCATCAGAAAGTAGAGATTTCAAGGAACAAAAACCGTGTTCAAACGAAAAATGTTTAATTTTACAGTTCATTTTATGGAATTAAAATTAACGTCTTGTGGGGGTTACTGAGTTTTCTCAGTGCCCCAAACCGCCCCTCTTTGAAAGGATCGTTTATTTTAAATGCATGATACTTTCTTGATACCTGTTTTCTATTATACATGGCAAGTTTTACATTTTTACAATGTCTTACCGACATACTTACATAAAAATACCATTTTGACATCTTCTTTTTAGAAGTGATTTTTTCTTCTTCCCCGGGTTTATTTGGTTGTTTTAGACCCTTTTAATTGACTTTTTCACTTACTCACTATGTTTTAACTTATTTCTATTTTTCTTCACATTATGTCATTTCGGCACACCAACTTTTAATTCCCTAAAAACTCCATTAGGGTTTTATACCACTTATCATTTTCTCTTCTGCCACGACCATCAGCAATACATTTTTCTGTCTCCTGATGATAAACGTTTCTACGCTTGAAACATGTAGATACCTCTGAACAAATTTTTGTTCTATTAAATTTTGTGAAGGAAGACTTTTAGTTTTTTCTTTCCTTTTCAATTCATTTAAAGTTTGAGAATAGGCTAAGGTCGTTTCGACCTCAATGCGTCTAATCATTCGCTTTACCGGATGATAGTAGTGCGCAACGAGCGTCAGCTATTCTGAGGGAAACATCGGAGGGAACCAGCTACTAGATGGTTCGATTAGTCTATCGCCCCTATACCCAGTTCCGACGATCGATTTGCACGTCAGAATCCCTACGGACCTCGATCAGGATTTCCCCTGACTTCGTCCCGACCAGGCATAGTTCACCATGTTTCGGGTTTGTATGCTCTTGGTGCGCCTCTTCTGGCGATGACAATGAGAAGCCCCGGGAGTGCTGAGTCACAACCATCTTGAAAATAAGCCATGAAGTGACATCGGGCAACGCCGCATCAGCTGGGAGTTGAGGATCCACAAGCTATTATTATGACGCGCAGCAACGGGCGAGTTTTTTTTATTATTTCTGAAGTTTTTTGGCTGTGTTGCCACTATATTGATATTGAAAAATGTACAAAAAAGTAATAAATAGTTTTGGATAACCAGAAAAACTTACCTAATTATTAAATAATAGTAATATTGCGTTGAGAAGCTGTTTTTGTTTCACTACGAGTAGATTTATTTGATCGATTAAAAGTAATATTCTATTATACAAATTGTTATCTTCTGCGTTTAAATTACAGGATTAACTATGGACTATGGACATCTGAAGTCTCAAAATTTAGTAAGCTTAAGGCTTTGTTTAAGAAAGGCACCTACTATCTGGGTAACTTCGTTACTTTTACAATGTATGAATTGGTACCGAGACAATAAGTTGTCAAGCTGAGACCACCTGCTTAGTTTCATTTCAAAGGGTAAAATCCACTTCAAATCCTTGTAAACCAATTCATTACCTTTTAAAAAAACTTTTACCTTCATATCAATGTCCAATGAAACCTGATTAACAATATTTATACAGTCATTGGTCAAATTTAAACTATAAAAATATTTTACACTCTCTTCACCTGCTTTTAAAACACTTTTATAGTTAGAGTTATACCCAGGAATAAAGCAGGGGCTTGGCATATTGATAAATAAACAAACTAAAAGAAAAAATAGTACTTACCTAAGTACCTAGGTATCTAGAGGTATCCTACCTACTGATGAACTATCTCTACTAGTGATATTTTAAAACTAATTCACATATACCTTCAAGTTAAATAAACACTTCAATATTTAAAAAATTAACTGTAGCCACAAAACAATAAAGTTTATCCCAAGGAGCTAACTAGAATACAAAAAACACAACTTTCAAATTAAAACAAATAAAATTCTGCCGCCATTTATAAGACCCGTAAACAAACCGCCAGACCGGCCAGGCTATTGGATTTTTCACTTTAATAATGCTATTAGAGCAAACCCGCACCAAAAATTTTCATCAGTATTTTGTAGAGGTTCTTAGCAATCATGTCACTTAAATTTTCTATTAGATATCAATCGATAACCGGATAAAAATACAAATTAATACGAAAAACCGCAAAATTAACACCTACTTCGCGCGTAAATTACACACTAAACCATGGCTAACCTCAAAAAAGTCACGTGACACATGGATCTTTAAGCAGTGTTGTCGATGTTTCTGTTTCACGGCTTCTTTCAAGGTGGTTGTGGCTAAGCGGTAACTTCCTGTGTGTTGCTTTGTGGATTCTGATTTTGAGATTGGGAACTAGCCGTCGATTCCGCATTTGAGTGAAAACCTAGAAAATTTCCAGTTATTAAATATGTCACCTAAGAAATAAAATTAAACCTACCTTCTCCAACTTTTTGCAGATTGTATTGTTTTTCATACAACACATTTTAATGCCTTTTTCTAATCGTTGTTGCGAATAATTTTTTTTTATTCATTAGGTTAGATGTCTGTTATCTGTCAGTTATCCTCACAGAAAAAAAATTTTCAGGTTTGGGGTTCCAACCACCACAATTTACCTTTAGATAAGCAAACAATAATCACGAAAGTGGCAGATTTATAGCCTCGCGCATGTAAACAAAGCTAGACGCTATTAAACATGCGCACTGCAACATTATCGTTTGACGAATGGGAAAATAGACAGGTCCGCGCTTTAAAATTTAAATTCTTGCCAAAAAATTGGAATTTCTTCTCACTTTTTGATCAAGTTGGGAAAAAATGTAGTGATTTCTGGCATTTTTAGTAGTAGCAAACCAGATTTTAAGGATAGAAAATTGTTTTTAAGGTTTTGTTTTTAAAATTTGTTTAAAAATGATTCGCCGTCGTGTTTTTAGTTCGAAAGGGAAGAGAACAAGTCAATTAAACTATAAAACTTATAAAATCGAATATAAAAAAAAAACAGCAAAATAACCAATCTTTGATGTTATCATCGCGAACGTAACCTCAAGTTAAATATTAGTTGGTATATAACTTGTATTGATTTTTACAATTTGTCAAAAACTGGGGTACGTGTAAAACACTTCCAAGCACAATTTCTTGTTCAAGAATTTGAAAAAGATTTTGCCCGAGAACTTGACCCGTGGAGTAATATAAACTACCTAGCTATTTAAATTTTTTTTTTATATAATACTAGCGTGTACCCGGCCTGCGTTGCAATGCCGCATTATACGCCTCTGAGATAATAATAAGGCGAATTCACCATCACGTCAAGATTTATAAATGGAAACCCGAACAAACCTCTAAATTTATCAGTGTTTCTTTACAATATTATGCATGTATTATACATAAAAACCTTCCTCTTGAATCACCCTATACAGGGTGTAACAAATTCGTTTATCACTACAGGGATCTCGTAAACCGTAAGAGGTACGAAGATGGTTAAATGGGGGCAAAGTTGCACAATTTGATGCCTAATCATAATCCAAAAAGAAATTATTTAGATTCCGAGTACTTCCGGAGATATTCGAAAGAAACCGAAAAACTGTCAATAAGATTTTTTTGTTTTGCGCCCTTAATGTAGGAGATAAAAGAAAACCAATCACACCTTTTCAGGGCCACTTTTAATCTTTTCTTAGAATATGTAATTAGTTTTGCCTTACAACGTTTCATTTTCCTGAAACCATAATTAATTTCACTATTTTAAATACGGACCTGGATTTTTTCCATTTTTCAATAAAAGACCTAGGACATCTTTATTCAAAGCCTAGGCTAAATATTAATTTTAAAAAAGAATTAACGCTCTAATGTAGATTTTATTAAGATTTTTCTAATCCGACCCTGTGTTACACAATACCATTTCGTTTTAATAACGACATGAAAATGTATCGCTGTCCAGGGAAACATTTTTGAACACGTAATTAATAATTAGTTTTTATATGGCAACTTCTTTCATTCAGAAGTATTTTTTTTTATATTGCTAATATTGCTTATAATGTTTTTCGTAAAGCTTTAATTCATTTTATTAATATTATAAAATATTGTTAATTAAATAAAATCTAATATCATTAGCAAGAATTTGTATTACGATTATTGTCAATTTTACGAATTTTATAGTATTCTTTTAAGGAAGTTACACAAAAGATGACGTGGGTAATAAAACGAATGGGTATTGTGTAACACAGGGTCGGATTAGAAAAATCTTAATAAAATCTACATTAGAGCGTTAATTCTTTTTTTAAATTAATATTTAGCCTAGGCTTTGAATAAAGATGTCCTAGGTCTTTTATTGAAAAATGGAAAAAATCCAGGTCCGTATTTAAAATAGTGAAATTAATGATGGTTTCAGGAAAATGAAACGTTGTATGGCAAAACTAATAACATATTCTAAGAAAGGAATAAAAGTGGCCTTGAAAAGGTGTGATTGGTTTTCTTTTATCTCCTACATTAAGGGCGCAAAACAAAAAAATCTTATTGACAGTTTTTCGGTTACTTTCGAATATCTCCGGAAGTACTCGGAGTCTAAATAATTTCTTTTTGGATTATGATTAGGCATCAAATTGTGCAACTTTGCCCCCATTTAACCATCTTCGTATCTCTTACGGTTTACGAGATCCCTGTAGTGATAAACGAATTTGTTACACCCTGTATATTAAAAAAAAACTGCTTCAAAATCCGTTGCGTAGTTTTAAAGATTTAAGCACATATAGCTGGGGACAGACGCGACAGCGACTTTGTTTTATACTATGTTAAGATAAGTATAGAGAAAAGTGTCTTTTAAACTTTTTGAAGATTGCAGGGCTGCAAATAAAATATACCAAAACATGTATCGCGATAATCTGTCTTGGTGTGGGTTTCTCTTTATTTTCATACCTTGTTTGTGTCGCCTACGCCTAGTTTGATGTGTTTAAATTGATCATAATAAAATAAAGTTACACATCAAGATACATCACTACTCCATACTTACTGAAAATACGAAATTCCAGGTATTTTACCCCTATTTGGGAATAATAAAATCATACAACGGCTGTTACTAGTCATTGTTTATATTCCAATCCTAGTCACTAAAAGAACAAACACAATTCACTAAACTACACAAAAACTAGAAATCCGTAAATATTAAACACCCAGAAACCACTAGAGCAAAGAAAACTACAAGGAATCCACAGGGAAACCTTAAAAAACACAATAACAAAAATGGCGGCCGAGCCGGTTCTGGAGGGGGTATTTTGAGCATGTCGGTAGAGTAGGACAGACCGATAACCCGAGGTTTGTGCGCATGCACGAAGGTGTCCAGAGGGAAGGCAGCTGACCGGCGAGTCATGCGCTCGGACACCCATAAAACGTAACTTTTGTTTGCGCAGGAGATAAGCTGTACGTATATAAAGGTAAATTGTCTATGGTTCCAATCAGTTCGCAACCAATTAAAACCACGCTTGGGCAGAAAAAAACATTGGAAATCGGTTAAAAAATCGCTTGCAATAACGAAGCTATTACAATAATACAGACCTTTTTGACACCCTACCTAAATAAGCCCTGTTGCTAAATCCAACACAAGATATGAAAAATAATAAACTTTTTATCGTTCGCCCACACCAGCGCGGCACACAATGCAACACATGAAAAATGCAGGAGCTCTCGGCCAGTCTTTCTCCGTCTTCTTTTTATTTTGAAAAGCTCGTCGTTTTTGTGTAATTACCGGACCCATTACACGACAGCATTTGCCAAAAACGTTTTGATTTATTTATGGGATTTTGTTGTATACACATAGTGGGCTTATGTGGTGTGTATTCTGACCTGTCGAGCTTTTTATTCCATTCATCGGAAAGAGCGTGAGAGTCTTTCTCTAGTCATTCAAAGAAATAAGGCAGGGTACACTGGGGAGAAGCTAGCCACAAGATAATATACAGGGAGTTCATTTGAAAACTTCCCACCTCGATTTTCCTGCTTTAAAATGAAAATGTGGAAAATCGCTCGGACCCACCGATTTTTATTTCGAGGGGGACATCTTTTGCGTATATTGTCAATCTTGTTACTGCCCCTAGGAGGGAGGGGGGGGGGGTAAGATCTAAATCTTAAATGGATACCCCTATTTTATATAATTTTTTTGGATTCTGCATAAAATTCTAAACATTTTTTAATAAAAGCAGTATTAGTATATACTTAACAGTTTCCGAGATATTGACTCTTGAAAAATGACATTTTTAAACTTTGACAGCGTCTAGCTTTCTAACTGTACGTCTTAGAGCAAAACGGCTTACATATCCCTATCTTCGATTTTTATTATCTTTTCAATAGTGTCAACTTCCGGTCAAACCGGAAGTACTATATTTCTTACACTTAGTGTTTAAAATTGCATACGATTATCTATTATGCAACATGGTTTACTGAGATGGTAAAATTCATACATAGCTTATAAAGTCCAATACTAATGGTAGGTTGTATTAAGAATCTTCTTTTGCTTTATATGACATGCAAAGTTTAAAAAAACTTAAATACAAACTAAAAATAAATTAATGGAAACAGGTATTGGTACGATCAATAATCTGGAATTAATATTATATAATAATATTATATATTTAATATGGGTTAATACAAACCATTTCTTAACATATCTTTTGTATTAGATCATTTTCCTCAGTGTTTTTCCTAATGACTTCTGCAGAAGTTGCAGAGATAAAGAAGAGGAAAAAATTATTCAGCATTTCTTGTGTAAACGCCGGTCTCGCGAATAATAGTAAACAGAACAGTGGAACTTTGAAAATTTTTATTTTAAATACGATTAATTACGTCCCGATGATTAAAATTGAATAAAAATGAATGAAAAGTCATTTAAAAGAAAAAGTCAGTTAAAAGCAGGCGTACAACCGATTCTCCCTTTTATATATTTTAGCATAGCTGCTTTTGATCTTGTTTTTTTAGTTTTTTTTAGCCATATACATATAAATGCGATATCTTCATTGGATGGGTTTGACCTGTTAACAGCTTACATCTTCTTTAAGAGTCTTTTTCTGTCGTTTTTAAGTTTTGTCTACATGTCCTCGTCTCTGCTCTTCTCTCTTTTGCGCCTGCCTCATTTTCTTTTTGATAAATAAATTAAAACAAAGGGTTATAATATGGGAAATAATAACCCATGACTTAATTTACCCTGGTTTCCCCTATTATTGGCCTCAATCCCCACACTGACCGTACATTCTATAGTTAAAAAACCAAAATGTTTTGAATATCGGATTAATATCATAAATTCATCTTTCTATATAAAAATTGTTGGTTGTCACTTGAGTCTACACAATTGTGACTTTTATATGCGTGGACATGATTTGGCCACAATACAAAAATCCCTGTCACGTTTTTTTTTATTTCTAGAGAGAATATAATTCTGATTTATATTTGTTTTGTAAAAAGCGGTGATATATACGACTTTTTCATTTCAAATTTAAAAACAGAAGTTATTTTAAATGAATTTATTTTCGTTTCACCATTGATTTTATATCTGAATAAGTTTTAGTAAATGTTGAAGATATCTTGTAATCAGACTGTCCTGCTTTAATGACACTATCTAAATAC
Organism: Polydrusus pterygomalis; assembly: GCA_963969555.1. Lineage (NCBI taxonomy): Eukaryota > Metazoa > Arthropoda > Insecta > Coleoptera > Curculionidae > Polydrusus > Polydrusus pterygomalis. The sequence continues at coordinate 38,690,657 of OZ018381.1, read as the reverse complement.
ACTCCAGAACCGGTTCGTCGCCTTTTTTGGTTTTTACGGTTTCTATTTTATTGTGGATTATAATATGTGTTTAATATTTACGGATTTCTAGTTTTTGTGTAGCTAAGTGAATTGTGCTTGTGCCTCTTTGAATTGATTACTTATTAACTTTGGTCAGAATATAAATAAAAACCATTAGAAAATTTTAGTTTCCTTTCAAGCTGGTTTACGAAAAGGGTACATGGAAGAGAACCATTGATCAAGGGGAAAATGTTAAAGCTGTATTTTTGGATTTTAAGCATTCGAAATAATCGACAGGGCTACACTATTGAGTAAATTGTATCGGTATGGTATTCGCGTAAATGTTTATAAAGGGCTTAAAAATTATTTAAGTAACAGGTCACAAAAACAAAGATATCAAAAACGTATTCAAATAAAAAAATAAATAATATAGGAGTTTCTCAAGGAAGTATACTAGGTCCAATATTATTTATTCTATACATTAACGATATGCCTTTTGTTTTAAAAATTATGTATAAGTTACAAATGTTTGCTGATGACACCTTAATTTACATTGATGTTTTAAATATTTTTGATGGCCTAAATACTCTAAATTCTGAGATAAATATGTTATTAAATTGGCTAAAATAAATAAATTAAAATTATATATTTCAAAAACTAAATCAATGGTTTTGGGTAACAATTTAAATTTTCAAAATATAAATGTTGGATTGATGGTGAAAAATTGGAATTAGTAAACAGTTTTAAATATTTAGGGATAATTATTGATTCAAAATTAAAATTTTTTAAAGGGAAAGAAAAACTCTAAGTCTTCCTCCACTAATATATTCCAAATGAATCTTATTTAAAGATACCTCAACATGTTTCGAACATAGAAATGTTCATCTTCAGGAGAATTAAGGTGTTATAAGCAAGAAAAATAACTAGTAATAACGCTTTAAGCTAGGCTTTAAGATAGTGAGAATGACACGTTAACATTCTAAGTCAGAAAAGCATCAAAAAACAAAGAACCGAAGTATTAATTTGCCAGGTGTATGGTAATAATAGTAAAATTAGAGGAAGCAAGGCCCATATGTGAAGCGAAATCAGTACAGCCGTGGAAAAGAGTAAAATTTAAATTTGAACATGCTGATGAAAGGGGAAGAAAAAGTGATCAAGTGTGAGGAAAGTAATGTATAAAACAGTAAAATTAAGAGTGGAAAATAGTGTTAAAATTTAAGGAAGGTCGTCATAATGTGAGTAGTCAATTAACTGTAAAAGAGAAAATTCAGGTTAGTGAAAATACAATATGTGTATATGTAACTTACTTTCAAAATTTTTTTAGGAATAAAAATAGTAAAAATAATTATTCCTAAAATTTTGAAAGTAAGTTACATATACACATATTGTATTTTCACTAACCTGAATTTTCTCTTTTACAGTTAATTGACTACTCACATTATGACGACCTTCCTTAAATTTTAACACTATTTTCCACTCTTAATTTTACTGTTTTATACATTACTTTCCTCACACTTGATCACTTTTTCTTCCCCTTTCATCAGCATGTTCAAATTTAAATTTTACTCTTTTCCACGGCTGTACTGATTTCGCTTCACATATGGGCCTTGCTTCCTCTAATTTTACTATTATTACCATACACCTGGCAAATTAATACTTCGGTTCTTTGTTTTTTGATGCTTTTCTGACTTAGAATGTTAACGTGTCATTCTCACTATCTTAAAGCCTAGCTTAAAGCGTTATTACTAGTTATTTTTCTTGCTTATAACATCTTAATTCTCCTGAAGATGAACATTTCTATGTTCGAAACATGTTGAGGTATCTTTAAATAAGATTCATTTGGAATATATTAGTGGAGGAAGACTTAGAGTTTTTCTTTCCCTTTCAATCTTTTACTCCACTTGAAGTATGGACTATTTCTTCAATTTAAAATTTTTTAATTATTTTGGTATCATATCGAAGATTGCTGGAAAAGTAGGTTATTTTAAAAGAAACAGTTCTAATTTAAGTTTAATTTCTAAAAAAATGTATTCAATACTATTATATTACCACATTTTCTTTATTGTTCTTCCATTCTATATTGTGCTAGTGAGGAATTATCTGATAAACTACAAATTTTACAAAATAAGGCAATGCGGATAATTTTAAATTGTGACAAATATACAAAAATAAATTCTATGTTAAAAATTTAGATTAGTTGAATCTCAGAAATTTATTTTTTATTTAGTATGTATCTTTATACATAAAATTAAAAATAATTTATTGCCTGATTGTTTAAAACATTTTTGTTCTTTTTATTATGACCATCAAATTATAAAACAATAACTGATCAAAATTTTTTATGTGGATAGAGTGAATAAATCATTAGCCTATAAATCTATTTTTCATGAAACTTTGATAGAATATAATAATTTGGAAAAGTCTATTAAATCTAAAATATCATTAAAACTTTAAAATTACATTTAATTAAAAAACAAAATGATACGTAATATTAGATACTTGCTAATTATTTAACTTTTCTGTATGTTTTTATTAAAGAAGGTTGCGTTTTAAAATTTAAGAAAAAATTTATAGAAATTTGTTCAAAAATGTTTTTAAAAAATATTTAATTGTTACTTTCTGCTAAATAAAACATTTTTTTTTGCCCGAATCCGGGTATTACATATTTTCTATGAAGTAATAATACTCCTTGACATGTAATTTTCTTTTATTATGACCAGTTTAAACACATCTGTAATAGTAGTAGATTTTAATTGCAACAATTTTATTTTTATTATAATTAGGTATGCTTATTTTCCTTTGGTTTAAAAATCTTAAATGATACTTTTATCTATACTTAAATTTATAAAAAAGAAAATACTTGTTTATAAAGTGTGGAACAATTATTTTATTTAAAATTATTAGGGTACGACGTTGAAATACGTATTTCAATACTTCTGCTTGGTTGGAGTATCAATGCTGAATTTTAATAAATTCAGACCAAAAATTGCCTAAACACATGTTAACTTGTTCTCTGTACATTTCCTGGATTATTCAAAATCTATTTTACTTTTGTTTCTGGATAACATAACGGTAAGCCATCATTCAAATTTCTAGCAATGCATCAAACTTTTTTCCGAACTTCGTGCACTCACTCTCCGCGTACTACAGATCGTAATTTCGATCAGATCATGTCAGACATCGTCATAAGTCTTTTCGGCAAACAGAAAATGCACGAGAATAAATCAATACTCTGTAAAATCTCAAATCAAACCCCATATATTACGCTCTTACGCGTGATGTACGCGTAGACTGTCCGGAGAAACATGCAGTTTAATGCTATATTCACTGTGCATTAGTGTGAATAAATGATTGCTTTTTTCAATGGCGATAAACTAAAATAGACAAATAATTTCATTTTTTAAAACATCTTTTTGCATGCACCGAGCAGAAAACCAACCCACTTGTTTATAGAGGACATTCTATGGAATGACATGTATAAATGAATAAAAATGCTGACAATAATGGCCGTTTGCACCGCCTTGCACCGGGTCAATACCCGTAAAACTTAGCTAGGATTTCAAGAAGTTTGACAACGGGGTCAATCTGGTAATTTTTTTAGTAACTTTGGCACCGAATCTTTTCTCCCCTAATTGTTTTGTCGGTTCATTTTCATTCGTCATCCAAAATCAACCTACATAAAAAACGGTTTTTGGTCAAAACTGTTAAAATAATCAGCCCTGTTGTACACTTTTCTAGGCAAACCAAAAATAATTAAATTAATTTCGTCGACTTCATCGTCATCAGCAATGAGTTCTAATAAATCCATTTTTCCTGTTTAGGTTGACTTGGACTTGACTGACGTTTAGGTTATATTATTTTTTTCAATGGTTTAAGGTTAGATTTCCAAGATAAGCCGAATAATTCTGGGGCTATAATGGCCGTTTGCGTCGCTTGGATTAGATGCTACTTAATCTAAGGTTCACCTTATCTCCAGAATTTGGTTTGCACGCGTTGACTTTTTGCCTAAAGCTTGGCTTCCAGTCGAAAAAAGCTAAGCCCCAGAATTATTCGGCTTATCTTGGAAATCTAACCTTAAACCATTAAAAAAAATAATATAACCTAAAGGTCAGTCAAGTCCAAGTCAACATAAACAGGAAAAATGGATTTATTAGAACTCATTGCTGATGACGATGAAGTCGACGAATTTAATTTGATTATTTTTGGTTTGCCTAGAAAAGTGTACAACAGGGCTGATTATTTTAACAGCTTTGACCAAAAACCGTTTTTTATGTAGGTTGATTTTGGATGACGAATGAAAATGAAACGACAGAACAATTAGGGGGGAAAAGACTCGGTGCAAAAGTTACTAAAAAAATTACCAGATTGACGCCGTTGTCAAACTTCTTGAAACCCTAGCTAAGTTTTACGGGTATTGACCCGATGCATTCCATTTTAATTTAAGGTGAGCTTAAGTATAATGTTCGCCCTAGCTAATCTTTAACTTTAAGCAAGGCGGTGCAAACGGCCATTAGCTTTGTTCGACTGAAAGCCAAGCTTTAGGCAAAAAGTCAACGCGTACAAACCAAATTCTGGAGATAAGGCGAACCTTAGATTAAGTAGCATCTAATCCAAGCGATGCAAACGGCCTAAATCAGTCACTTTACAGATATGGTAATTATGGTATTACATGGTGAATATATTGTTTAGTTAATAATGTTCACATGGCAACTGGCAATGAGACTGCTGATGCGCTCGCCAAGGAGGGCGCAAGCATGTCGAACTAGTAGAGAATACTGTGGCTAGACCACTGGGATCAGTCAAAGAGGAGATAGATCGGATAGCTAAACAACTTCCTCAAAGCATATGGACAGGGCTGAGAACCTGTAGCATCTCCAGGCAATTGTGGCCCCTACTTGACGGCACTAAAACCGCAGCGCTACTACAGCACAGTCGGAAGGACCTAAGAAACATTACTGCCGTAGTCACCGGACATTGCCTGTTCGGTAGACACGCTGAAGGTATGCAAATACCAACTAACGACTTCTGTAGAAGTTGCAGAGGTGAAGAAGAGGAGTAAAGTATTCAGCATTTCTTGTGTGAATGCCCCGGCCTCGCTAGAAGTTCAATGCCCTGGGCGAATCATTCTTTAATGATTTGGAGGAAGTGAGCAGCCTGCAACTGGGTCGACTCACTAAGTTTATTAACAGCAGTGGCTGGTTTGAATGAGCTGTCAAGATTCTCTACGATCTACGTCGCGTTAACCATCAGGAAGCTGATGCGGATAGGTTCCGCGGAACATGTGTGGTACCACAACGGTCCTACAGGACTACGTGTGACTGTTTGGACAATGCCAGAGGTCTGCCACTCTAACCTAACCTAATAATGTTCACATAATACATAAAAACATTTAAATTTAATCACTATTGTCACAATAACTTAACATTTATTCGATAGTAAAAATGCTCCTAACATAACTTGTCAGAAAGTTAATTCTCTATAAGTTTTGTTTTAACATTTTTGTCTACGATCGGAAATTTCCAATTTAAATCTAATAAAAGTTGAACATGAACAATTTTCCAGGTAAAGGATATTTATTTCTCGACTACTTTGGTCCAAACCTTTATTGTCCTAGAATCAATCAGTCAATTCTGCAGGACTGTCTATATTCTATTCTCCACAATCAATAGCATTATAGTCATCATCAAGTAGCTCCGGAATTTCAGTGATGTCCTCGCCAAGTTACACTGCTGCTGCTGCTGCTGCTGGAGCATTGGAGTCCTTTTTTTTGGTTTCGAGAAGAATCTTCTAAAGACTGGCACCCTGTGAAGCAGAGTAGTGTCGGTTTCAACCCTGATGGGGCTGCCTACCGACCAAACTCCTCGTGTTCCTGCGGTTTCCGCGCCGGAGGCGTATAAACCTTCAGTTCACTCGGTTAGTATTTCTGCTCTGCACGCCTGTAAGTGTAAGGCTTTTAATTTATACTTGAGCTGTCAAATTTTGACAGGTAAACGTCAAATTTTTTCCATTTTTTGCTTGTCCGAGATGGTAGCTACATAAAGTCTAGATGAAAAATTTTAATTAATAATTTAGAAGAGGTAACTTGTGCCCATGCTTCACGGCTATGATGACCCCACTATTTCAGGGAGAGTACTTGCACGGCTGATCTGAAGCAGATTGAAGTCCTACTTTACAACATCGGCACATTTTTCAGCCATTTTCCTTGCATTTACAAGAAATCATCCTGCATCTTTTCTAATAAATAAAATAAAATGCTATTTTACAACAATTTCTCAAATACTTAGCAGTTAAATCTAGCTACAAATATGCATTTTCTCGATACCCATTGTTTTCTACAAAGTAATTATTAAAATTACTTTTTCTATAACCAAGCGCAAAGTACAAATTTGCGCTTCCAAGAGATAGCGCGCTTAGTTACCATGAAAACCATAACAAAGAAACGTCTAGTGCATCTGTGACTTTTGACACAAAAGTAGGCGTTGATGGTATTTGACAGATGTCGACAATTTTGTGACTAACGCGTGATTTTAAACAAAACAGCTTGAGCTATGGAAAAAACTAATTTAGAAATTACAAAATCTAGGTTAAAATTTTGTCAAATTCATATTATGACATGATATTTATGCAAAACTAATGAGTAATAAAATAAGTAGACAAATACAAATTTATTTTTGTTGTTTACAAAATTAAAAAAGTAAGAATATACAGAAAGTATCTTGCACTTTATAAGAAAATAAATTTAGCTGCACCTTAATAATAGTCCTGCATGTTCCATTAGATCTTCCCACATCTTGGGACAGGCGTCTTATACAATTTGTTGGCGTATTTTGCATTATTTCACGAACGTTTGCAACAAGTTCTTACATATGGTCTTCCTGCACCTTTTTCTGTTGTATAGAACCTGTTTCCCTAAACACAGCCACGGGTCTTTTCAGGCAATGATAAAAATCCCCAGTAAAAAAAGCAACGTTAGGAAAATGTTCGTGAAAATCGTCCATGCGCAAACACGGATTGTATTGCCACTCACCATTTACTCTAACCCCGTTTCGAAAATACGCTTCAACCATGAATGTTTCGTGCTGTTCCGTAAAGCCCATTGTGTGAATTGTTCGAGAAATTGGAAAAATTAGCGATGAATCAAATTACTTCATTACTTGTAACGACTGTCAAAGATGACGGAATAACTGATTATTAATTCAGGTAGTTACTGACACCCAACAGGTATTAAGCTCTACGGCTAAGCATTACGTCCTTAGATGCAAGGCCCTCTTTGATGCAAATAATTTTTGCTCGCACGGTAGCTATTTGTGAAAAATAATTTGAACTGCATGCTCCTCCGCGCCATGTTCACGCCGAACAAAGGACCGAAATCTCCTGCACCATGCACGTAACAGCTGTGCAACCGAATCCGCTGTGATTCGGCCCCGGGAACTTCAGAAATGACTCTATTTAGAGCCCTCTCGAGTTGTTCGTGTTATGATTAATGTAGGGCCGTCGACCAGTGTGTGTTTATACCATCCAGCCCTTTATTCGAGCACGCATCAATGCGTCCGTATCAAAACTTTCCTGGCGGGAGCCCTTTCGGCAGTCCCAGACGCGCGAGAGTTACATCAACGGAAAGATTGGGGTGAACGTTTGGCCAGAGCGCGGTTTGTTTCTCGGGAAGCGTACCGACGTGTTAAAAAAATAAACCTCTTTCAAAAATGCTCTAAATAGTACGAAGTAGCATTCGTTTCATAGGCTGCATACTGCATTAGTTCCTACTGACAGGTGTAATGAAACTTGCCATTAATCATAATAATATTAAGAAAAGAAAAAAAAACTAAAAGTCTTCCTTCACAAAATTCAATAGAATATAGAAATTCTTTAAGGGTCTCTACATGTTTCGAACGTAGAAACGTCCATCTTCAGGATACAGAAAAAATTTTATATAGTGCTGATGGTATTAGCAGAAGAGAAAATGGTATAAAACCTTAATGGAGCTTTCATGGCATTGAAATGAGGTATATAAGAAAATTGAGGAGAGTTAAAACATGCTGAGCATGTGAAGAAAGTTAGTAAAGGAAGTCTAAACGACCAAGCTAAATGAGGAAGAAAAAGGGGACCTTCCAAAGAGAAGGTATATACATTTTTTTAAAAATAATTGATATGTTAGTGAGACAGTATAAAGATAGGAATCTTCAGTCGAGGTCATAGTGTCAGAATAGTTGAAAGTTTGATTTTTGGGGTACTGGGGGTTAAAGCCCAAAAATCAAACTTTCAACTACTCTGACTTCGACTGAAGATTCCTATATTTATACTGTCTCACTGACATATCAATGTTTTTAAAATTTTTTATATAAATGATTTTAAAATGATCGACACCTTCTCTTTGGAAGGCCCCTTTTTTCTTCCTAATTAAGTTTGGTTGTTTAGACTTTTTTTAATAACTTTCTTCACATGCTCAGCATGTTTAAACTTTCCTCAATTTTCTTATATACGTCATTTCAATGCCATGGAAGCTCCATTAAAAACATTTTCTCGTCTGATAATACCATCAGCACTATATAAAAATTTTTCTGTCTCCAGAAGATGAACGTTTCTACGTTTGAAACATGTAGAAACCCTTAAAGAATTTCTATATTCTATTAAATTTTGTGGAGGAAGACTTTTAGTTTTTTCTTTCTTTCCTATACTTTCCACATGGACTACTTCTTCAAAATAATAATATTTGCTTTTTACGGTTAATAAAGCACATACTTACCACTAAAGATCAGTACTGTATTTCTCAAAAATTTAAATACCTTCTAGTGTTATATTGTTCTTGTCGTTTGACGTTGCATATGATTATCTATTATGCAACATGGTTTACTGAGATCGTAAAATTTGTCCATAGATTATAAAGTCCAATACTAATGATGGGTTGTGCGAAATTAGAATCTTTTATTGCTTGATCTGACATACAAAGTAAACCTAAATTAATTGAAACAGGTATTGGTACGATCAATATAATTCAAATTCAGACAGGACAGTTAGAAGACTCCGAACAACGATGTGACCTGCGCAACAAATATGTTAAAACTAATACTACGGTGCGCGGCGATTGCCGATCGCTACGAAACCTCACCAACGTCTTGTGGATTATAGGTTCTAACGGATACAATTCGTTATTGGGGACACTGTTCTGCTTTTTTAATTGTAGGGAAAGCGCTTTACTGGGAACAAAATGCGTCATATTGAGACGATACAATTTATTTCTTCACAAAATTGATGTATTAAAGTAGTTCATTATTCAACAAAACTGTGCTGCTAACGGAACTGATTACTACCAATAAAAACACTGTTCTAGCAAATCTGAAATAATTGATAAAAAGCGGGTTTGATACACGCGATTTATTTAATATGGGTTATTACAAAATAAGCCTTCAATACAAATTATGTCGTAGCAAATCTGTTGTATTAGATCATTTTCCTTAGTGCAATACTCTCGATAATAATAGGGGAGTTATTTATTTTACTGGGGAACAGGAGAATAAAACCAAATATATAGTAATAAATTTCTTTTAATTTGACTATTGAGGCAATTAATTGCGTTACCATGAATAATTATTATAGTACAAAAATATCTAAAATTCTATATAGTTACAGTTCATGCCTGCTATCACATTTGCCAGTGCAGTTACGTTTTTATAGACTTTAAATAACTAACATAATTATAATTAATTTGTACACACTATATACATATACCTATATTAAACCAATGTACAATATATAAATAAATAAAGTTTTACAACAATAACAACAGAAAATACTATAGATCAATCGCTTTAAGTATACAATGTTTTGAAAAGAAATATAAGTACATTTTGTTCCTGTTATGCTTTCAACTTTATCTAAGTTTGTTGATGGAAAATAGCATTACAATAGTTCGGATGTCAGGTAGTGAAAGGACCATGAACCTGAGTCAACAGGACGACTCGATATTACTTTCCGCTCTAACAAAGTTAAAAAGGCCACCCCCACTAATACACAAATAATTAAAATTAAACTAGAAATAAATATTAAAATAATATCTTAAAATATTATTACAGAAAATCAAATAGTAACTAACCAAGCAACTTTGACTGTGACAGTAATGACATTGACAACCAGAATTTACTTACAAACAAAGTGGCTGGTTAGCTTTTGTATAAGACTTGTAAAATGTAAGTCCCTTTAATAATCAATAATATTTTCCAATATGTCCTCATTCCGACTGTGGTTTAAAGGTTTCTTTCACTACCTCATATCCAAACTATTATCATTGCAGTATTTTTATTTCAATAGCGTAAACATAATAGTAGCAACCTTCAAAAATTGTTCTAGAGTTATAAATATACAACTTATGATTATGATAATATAATTTGTATATCAACAAAATTCTCCACATAAATGTGTATTGCCGAGCCGATAGCTTTTTTAAATTGAAAAAGGTTTTATGCGTCCGCTGGGAATCGAACCCAGAAACTTTAGAATACCAGTCAAACGCTCTACCTACTCTACGGATACTCTAATATTATCTCTGTATCAATTTTTGGGGTAGTTGTATTTAGTTCTTCTGCGATTCCACACCCCGTAGAGAATATGAAGGGGAAGGAGCTCATTTATGACTACTGATCAGTATAAGATCTATGTTATCTTTAATTCCGATGCGTCGTCGACATTTTGCGACAATTGCAGGAACCCGATATGCCATGTGGAGGCATAAACCTTTTTCCAAGCAATTTATAAAAATTTCGACAATAAAATAATGTAATGTAGATCAGGTGGAAACATACATATCTCGGCACCACGGTTAACGCGAAATGGGACCAGGCATCGGAAATACGATCACGAATAGAAAAGGCTGGAGCTACGTTTAATAACATGGAAAAGCTATTTACTAGCAAAGATATTTCTCTAAAACTAAAACTAAGGCTAGTAAGGTGTTATGTCTTTCCTGTTTTCTTCTACGGGGTGGAGGCTTGGACCACAACAGAGGCCACCCTAAAGAAACTGGAATCCTTCGAAAGGTGGGTGTATCGGCGCACTCTGAAAATACCCTGGACGGATCACATCACCAACGTGGAAGTTTTATAGAGATTGAGGAAAGAGAAAGTCGTCTTCATAGTTAAAAAGCGGAAGCTCGAGTACTTTGGCCACATTATAACATGATAAATACCGTCTGTTGCAGCTGATTGTGCAGGGTAAGATATATGGTAAGAGGGGACCAGGAAGGAGACGACATTCATGGATGCACAACCTGCGCCATTGGTTTGGATTGTTGTATGTAGATCTGTTTAGGAATGATGTGCATAAAAATAGAATAGCCTTGTTAATAGCCAACGTCCGAAATGGATAGGGCAGCTAAGAAGAATAATGTAGAACGCAAAGATATGTTTAAATTTTCTTCGAAACAAAAACATGCTACAACACACAGGGTAAAGAACAAAGCACGTAGATTAAATCTAGAACTTATTTTTCAAAGGTACCAATTTTTAATGTAACTTACAGTCAATGTATCCTTAAAGCGAATTAAGAGCAATAATTTAATATGGCCTCCAAACCGATTTTGCATTGTTTATTGAAGGCGGTGTGTGAATTTTAGTATTATTCGGACTATGCGCCAAACTTTTCACAGTCCTCGAACTAGGAGCTTTTAGCTGGTTCTTAACTTTGGCAGGCTCCTTATCCTGAACTGTCGAGTCGGGATGCTGAGTTTCTTGCAATAGAACATTAGCCGGTTTAATGGGTACAAACGCAGATCGCACTACGTCAATGTCTTCATCCTCGGATTGATCTGTCGATGACTGATCTACAGTAGAATGAATTTTCCTTTCTTGGGGTAACGATTGTGGAGGACTCTGGCTTTGCGTAGAAACTGGCGATACTCTTAAAGACAGTTGTTCCATTGGCGTAGGTGGCGTAAAATTTCTACGATGCACGTCTCCGAGCGGTGATAACTGTGACATTTTGGTAATATCATTGGCTATTGGCGCCGGCACTGCCGATAAAAAATTCGGCGTAGGATAACCAGCTGGCGGATGGGGTATGTAAAAGTCCGGTCCTGAAAACAAAGCCACAATTAAAATATTGTAATTAAAATGGTAGCCCGGCCATATGTGAACCCGAATTAAATATTCTTTTGATCCTCGGTTTTAATCAAAGTGGGGTTGATTTAAAAGCTGTATTTGAATGAATAGGTTGCAATGGATTGACCTCTGACGAGGACTGAAAGATATTATTTCAATAAAGGTCGGGTTTGTGATAGTTACGGCAGTCATTTACTATGTTGGTTTGACCATCCTTCTTTTATATACATAATCATAATGATAAAAATATAATATACCTAATGGCTAAAAATGCTTAGGAGAACCTTAAAAATTGATTTTATACTGACTTAAAATTGAAGAAAATGCGTCCGTCCTCCGTTCATTCCAAAGATTGAATTAGGGTTCCAGGAAAGGCAAAAGCATGCAAGCTCAAGATCATTGATAAGGTATTTGAAGTTATTCCAATTAACAAAATAATACAGGCAAATTTAAAAGATGATTTTTTTTAATGAAATTTACCTGTTCCAAGAGGCGGATGTAGGTCATTTAGAGCAATGATAGGATTAGTCCTCTGTCTCAGATATTCCGGAAGGCCATATGATGAATATACCGAGTCCAGCCATCCAGGGTTGAATAGAAATGGATTAAATCCACCTGGTAGGCCAGGTAATCCATAACCAAATTGAAAATCTGCAAAAAAAATCTTAGAATAATAAATAATTTTAGTTATGTTTAAAGGATTGTGGCATGTTTAATAGATGGTTTGTTAATCATAGTTTTTAAGTATGCACTTAAAATATTATAAAAATAATTCAATTTTTATGTTTTTGTGTGTGAAATAAATAGGAACACAATCTACACAGCAAATCGGTAAGCAGACTATTGACTATGTTTCGAATACGTTTCCTTCATTTGATTACAACAAACCAATTGCACTTGGTTAGGTCTAATGATGCTCAGATGCAAGCGAAACATGTAACCTGTTTGTTAAAGAAATATTTATGTAAGAACTTGATTTTGTTAAATTTGTTTGTCGCACGTATGTTTTTGTTGCTTTGTACCGTGCGAGCAAAAAGTTATTTGCATCAAAGAGGGCTTGGATTAAAAATCGTAGGGCTTTGTTTAGATCACAATGATATGGGGACGATATATCTAACCAAATCTAGGTTAAAATTTTGTCAAATTCATATTATGACATGATATGCCAAACTAATGAGTAATAAAATAAGTAGACAAATACAAATTTATTTTCGTTGTTTACAAAATTAACAAAGTAAGAATACATAAAAAGAAAAATAAAAATAATTACATAAATTGCTGAAATTGGCCACCGCCGGCGCTCCAAGCATAAATTCACACGTCACTTCATATTTCACTTTATAAGGAAATAAATTTAGCTGCTTCTTAAGAATAGTCCTGCATGTTCCATAAAATCTTCCCACTTCTTGGGACAGGTGTCTTATACAATTTGTTGGCGTATTTGGCATTATTTCACGAACGTTTGCAACAAGTTCTTCTGTTCTTAAAGATGGTCTTCCTGCTCCTTTTTTGTGTTGTATAGAACCTGTTTCCCTAAACACAGCCACGGTTCTTTTCAGGCAATGATAAACATCCCCAGCAATAAAAGCAACGTTAGGAAAATGTTCGTGAAAATCGTCCATGCACAAACCCGGATTGTATTGCCACTCACCATTTACTCTAACTCCGTTTCGAAAATATGCTTCAACCATGAATGTTTTGTGCTGTTCCGTAAAGTCCATTGTGTGAATTGTTCAAGAAATTGCAAAAATTAGCGATGAATCAAATAATGACTTGTAACGACTGTCAAAGATGACGGAATAACTGATTAATTGTTAATTCAGGTAGTCACTGACACCCAACAGGTATTAGGCTCTACGGCCAAGCATTACGTCCTTAGATGCAAGGCCCTCTTTAATGCAAATAATTTTTGCTCGCACGGTAGGTGGGTTTATCGTTCCTGGTTATACAGGGTGTCTAGTAAGTATATGACATACTCTCGGGAGCGTATAGGGGAGGTCAAAATAACTCTACTTTGTCATGTAAAAAAAAGTAAGTGCCTTAACGGAGATACAGGGCCCCAAAGAGGTACCATCTCACATGCATCTAACAAGCACTCGGTAATTGTGTGGAGGCAAGAAGAATATATTCTGATACAGTTCTAAATCGATTTCCGCATCAAAAAACTTTTGAAATGGTCGATCGTAGCCTAAGAGAAACAGGGGCACTTTAGGTTTTTTTTACATGACAAAATAGAGTTATTTTGACCTCCCCTATACGCTCCCAATAGTATGCCATAAATACTTGTATATTTCCCGTTACTTCAGCAAAAATTGACAAGCTACATTTAGAGAAAAAAAAAAATACAAATCTTAAATTGTATCTTTAATTTTCCACGTTTGGAAATATTAACTAATTTCCGTTTTTCAAACAGAATATTCACTTGCACGTTCGTAATACCAATTTTATACTAAAGAGCGAAAAGCGACAACCAAATTAGAAATTTTATATCTATAATTAGCCTGTCGTGTTTAACATTTTTTCGTAAAGTGTTTTAATAACATTCCATCTAAACATAACCCTCAATTTGTTGGAAGGCGAATTAAAAGGATCAAGGAGATTAAGAACATTATCGCGGATTATAAAAAGATGAAACGGTACGTTCCCAAAACAAAAATTGTAAATAAAAGTTAATTCTGACAGTAAATCGACCAGTGGAGTAACGTTTTTTACGTGTTTGTCGGGGTCAGAAATAAACAGGAGGCCATAAACCTTCATTTTTTAACACATTTTTATAGATTTATTTTTAAATTTTAAAACGCAACCTTATTTTAACAAAAAACAGACAGAAATGTTAAATTTTTTGCAAATTGTATCAAATATTACGAATCATTTTGTTTTATTTAAATGTAATTTTAAAGTTTTTTTAAATAGTTTTAATGATATTTGAGATTTAATAGATTTTTCCAAATTATTATATTCTATCAAACCTTTTTGAAAAATATACTTATAAGCTAATGTTTTAGACATCCTATCCACATAAAAATTTTGATTAGTTCTTGTTTTATAATAATTATGATGGTCATAATTAAAAGAACAAACTTTTTTTAAACAATCAGGCAATAGATTATTTTTAGTTTTATGTATAAAATAAAGACACATACCTACCAAATAAAAAATTAAATTTCTTACAATCAACCAATCTAAATTTTTTAACATTAAATTTATTTTTGTATACTTGTCACAATTTAAAATAAGCCGCATTGCCGCATTTGTAAAATTTGTAATTTATATATACCAAAATTTAAACATCTTAAACAATTTTTAAATATAAAAGAATTAGAACTACTTTATTATGCTTTAGTACAAACACATTTAAATTATGGAATACTAGGATGGGGAGGCATAAATAAGAATTATCTTAATAATATTGAAACTATTCAAAAATACATTTTAAAAATTATTTACGAAAAAGAGCACCAATATTCTTCAGATTTACTATTTAAAAATAGCAAAAAAATGGATATTAAACAAATATTTTCTTATAACATGTTAATATATATTTTTAAACATAAAAATAAAATAAATTATATTAATCACACACATGAAACTCGTCATAAAAATACTATTACATATAAAAATAAAGTAAACAAAACAATAGCACACAAACATTTTTTGAACATCAATCCATATATTTTTGATATGCTACCACAGTCAATTAAAATAATTAAATCGTTAAATAATTATAAAAATAAAATTAAAAATTGGATATTATCTAATCCAAGAGATATATTCAAGAACGTCATTAATAAATAATGAATAAACTAAAGAATATATATTTGTATTTCCCTAGTTTCTTTCAAATATATTTATATATATATTATATACATAACGTATTGTATCTTCGTATATTGTAGTGATATAAAATACAAATAAAATATTGTCATGTTTGTTTTATATTATAACATAGTTGTGTCTGAATTATGAAATATATTCTTTACAATAAATATTATATTATTATTTAACTTTCAATTTATATTTAACTTATTATTATATTTAACTCAATACAAGTATTTACTTCTGAGTTTCGGAATTAAGTTTATTCAAGAAATTTATATTAACATTAAATGTAACCGAAAAATGTTGAATAAACTTTTTATTATTATTATTATTATTATTATTATTATTATTATTATTATTATTATTTCCTCACTAGCACAATATAAAATGGAGGCACAATAAAGAAAATGTGGTAATATAATAGCATTAAATACAGTTTTTTTTTAGGAAACAAACTTACATTATAACTGATTCTTTTAAACAACCTACTTTTCCGGCAATCTTCGATATGATACTTTCAAAATAATTAAAAAGATTTAATTTTGAATCAATAATTATCCCTAAATATTTAAAACTTGTTTACTAAATCCAATTTTTCACCATCAATTACAACATTTATATTTTGACAATTTAAATTATTACCCATAACCATACATTTAGTTTTTGAAATATTTTATTTTATTTTATTTACTTTTAGCCAATTTAATAATATATCTATCTCGGAATTTAAAGTATTTGGACCATCAAAAATATTTAAAACATTAATGTAAATTAAGGTGTCATCAGCAAACATTTGCAACTTACACATTTTTAAAACTAAAATCATATCGTTGATGTATAAAATAAATAATATTGGACCTAGTATACTTCCTTGAGGAACTCCTATATTATTTATTTTTTTATTTGAATATGTTTGTGATATATAAATTTTCAAAACAAGGTATTAACAATGCCAATGTGTTTCAGTGGCGCACCCAGGGGGGGGGGGGCCAAGGGGGCCTTGGCCCCCCCCCCCAAAACCCCCAATGAAATGAAAAATTATGAAAGTGGATACGTATTTTAAAAAGTCAATTTTCTTAGATTTACCTCACGGGCCTTGTTTGAGGGAGGCTAGGTGGGGCATTTGCCCCCCCTCCCCCTGGAAGTTGACTTATTGACAAAAGTTGACTTATTGAGGTTTAAGGTTGAATTCTCAACGTCATTCAATCTATTGCCAACCTATAACCTATTTCGCGTTGATTTTTTGAGTTTATTATTTCAATAACTAACATTTAAAGAAAATCAATATCGTCGGTACATTATTTAGGTAGTATCTGATATATTACAAAAATATCAATTTATTTCATTGCTAATTTTGGGAGAATTGTATAGTGAAAGAACAATAAGTGACAATGACATAATAATGTTAAAAAAAATCTTACCCGATACTTTTCGCTATAGAATTCTCCTAAAATATGTTATGAAATTCCTTGATATTTATTAAATCTGTCAATTATTACCTATAGAATATCAAGTCGATACTGATTTTCTTTAAATTTTGTATAAAAGCGTGAAAACATAAATAAATCTGCGCGAAATAGGTTATAGGTTGGCAAGCATGTTGATACTCCCACCTTAATATGGTTTGATTGAATGTATGAATTTATTATTTCGAGTTTTCCTTTATATTTTTGTTATTATTTTGGGGTAGTAAAGACTTATTTTAATAAAAATAAACAGTTTTAATGCCAAAACGACTATGAATGTTTGAGAAACAATTTTAGCTCATTAAGTATTGAGCAAAAAATTGAAATTAAAATTAAGGGAAGACCTAAACTCTCGAAATTAACTTGATACATACCACAAAGTGTAAATCTAGGGACTTTATTGTTATTGATAAGTTTGCTGCAAATAAAAACAGATGAATGAACTTTACTTTTAAACAATGTACCCACTAATGAAAAATAAATTAGTATTTTTATTTTTTATCTTATTTCATTTTCAATAAAATAAGAAGGTAATCATAAATTTTTTAAATATTTACTATAATTATTCACCAACTTTGGGCGTGGCATTTCGCCTACAGCAGGCTTTTAGTACACCCCCAAGTTAACAAGTCACAAGCCCTCCCCCCTAAGAAACCGTTTAACGACTCCCATGACTAGGCTATTGCGATCTTCCCTGCAAGAGTACCTGTTAAAAAAGCTCCAAAGTTCTAGAAAAATGCGTAACTTAAAAGTTTATTAAAAAATTTGCTTCCAGCACTGGTTGGACGGCCCCCCCTAACATAAAATCATGGGTGCGCCGCTGATGTGTTTAGTGCACAATTATGTCATGGGGAGAAAAGTGCTGCGAAGGATATCTCGTTGAAGATCAACAGTTGAATTATTTTATTAAGATATCTCATTAATATCATAAATTTAAAATAATTTTTATGATAAACTGTTGGTAATGTTCAAATATTATTGGCTATTTTTTTTGACATTTTAACAAACCAAAATAACATAACCCTGCATTTTCAATGGCGCGCGTCGATCTATACGAAGTTACAGCAGTTGCTTTTTTGTTTGTCGTCCGAGGTTTTAATTTCTTGGTGAAACTAGCAGGGAGTTCAGAATTTCCGGTTACGCCACTGGGATCGCCCAAATGCCAAGCATATGCTGCTAAACAGTTTCATTCCGATTACGATTAAAATAAACATAAAATATTTTACGTTTGTTGACTGAACTTTATACGCCGACAAAACCCACCAAACTATTAAAACTTTTATTTGTTTATACCGAACGCGCATGTTTATGTACGGTTTAATAGTATTGTTCTGGTTGTTTATTAAACATAACACACATTAAAATGGTTTACACCCTCCCACAGTAGGAATTTATATATGTATGTCTATCTTTGTCCATTAAATTGCATTTGTGCATGGTGTCGTAATTTGGAGCCTTGTTATACAGGATGTCCGGAAATGATGAGCAAAAAAATTTAGGGGATAATTCTAGACCGAAAATAAGTGCTATCTCTTCCTATAACATTTTTTCGAAAATTGATTTTATTAACTGAGTTACAGGGTGTTAAAGTTATATTTTATTTGCAGTTTTTTTTTGCAATACCTTTTGCCACGCTCATAAGATTTTGACGAAATCTCGTATATGGAGCTTTTTCGGGACGAGGAATACTAATTTGCCCACCGTTTTTTCCATTTTGTAGAGGGCGCCACATAAAGGCCTATATTTTAATTTGAATGGTCCCTGCTTTTTTGTCCTACTCTGTAGGCGCATTTTGACTAAATATTTTTATACTCCTAACCTTTTGACATAAAAAAGGTATACTACTTTTGTAAGAGATAGCATTTATTTTCGGTCTAGAATTATACCTTAAATTTTTTGCTCATCATTTCCCGACACCCTGTATACAGTGTGACCAGTAAAGTCCGCATCATGTGGGATTTTTTTTATTAATAACTTTATTCGAAATTTGACTTTGGAATCAAGTTCTGCTGCGATCGAGATGAAAATTAAGCAAAATAATAGTAGTCACGTGATTCGCATTATCTGTCAAATTTTAATTTTTTCCAAAAAATAATTCAAAAGGGGGGTTATTTCTGAAGGTATCGAAAAAAGTTTTAGAAAAAGTTTTTTTAAATGCAGTTTCTAGCCCACATGCAAAATTTTAGCTGCATAAGATAATTTTGATTTTTACCCATATTTTGCAGAATAAGACTAGACGCAACCTACATAAAACTTCTTAGTTTTTACAATGCTTTATTACAGATACATTTTCTTTAAAGAAGAGCCATATTAAATGTGTGTTTTTTTACAAAACCAAAATTGGGCTTTTAAAATTTGGTCGCATGTGATGCAAAGTTTTTTTTTTACCCTGTATAAGAAAACTTCATAAAATAGGTATTTTTGAAAACGTAGTTTGTGTCTGAAAGTAATACACCTTAATCTTAAGACAAAAAAGAACACAGTGTCATCAGTAAAGTGTTCATTTAGTGTAAAATAAATTTTAGTAGTTGGTAAAAAATCAAAATTATGTTATGCAGCCGAACTTTTGCTTGTAGGCTAGAAACTGCATTTAAAAAAACTTTTTCTAATAACTTTTTTTGATATTTTTAGAAATAACCCCACTTTTGAATAATTTTTTGGAAAAAATTAAAATTTGACAGATAATGCGAATCACGTGACTACTATGTTTTTGCTTAATTTTCATCTGGATCGATGCAGAACTTGATGCCAAAGTTAAATTTTGAATAAAGCTATTAATAAAAAAAAATCCCTTATGATGCGGACTTTACTGGTCACACTGTATATGACAGTGTCAAAAACCGAAAACATAATTTCTTTTATTTTTAGAATAAAAATGTTTTGCAGTATTCTATATCCCATCACATGTTTAAGAGGATTCTTAATTTTAATTATCGGTATAAATTAATAGAATTTTAAAAAAGGAATGGGCCTTTTCACTATTCTTAAATTTGATACATTTGGCATTTGAATTGTTCAGTCGGTACTATAATAAGTGTTTTTCATCAATAAAATTATTGCTAGGTCATAACATTAATTTATTTCAGCACAGTAAAAACCGGGTAAAATTCAACCAATTTGAAAATCTCAAAACAGGCGCGACTCATGACGTAGATATGTTTAAAGCTTGCTAGAGCGCATGCGTTTAACCTCGCACACGCGTAAATGCTGATCTGTCGAACTGCCATGGCCAAATTAAGCCGCTGTTGCCATATGTAGAAAGTTTTATAATCTTAATAATATACTTTCTTCTTAGAACTTTATTTGGATACTTTAAATAAATATAAACATAATACTGGTAAAATAATTCATTCCGCAGCTATTGAATGGAAAACTGGTATATTATAATTACTAATTGCTAGTCAATTACCATTAATTACACTGGTACTATAATATATGATTTTTGAGAGTATCGGCAACACTGTCAAGCTGCTGATTTTGTGAATTCTTGATATTTTAAGCCAGCGACTCGACTATTCCTACCATTCCTCTGTGCATCAATCTTCCGGCGCGATGACGTAGGTATGTTTAAGTCCGTGTTTTTATTCAAGGAGTTTTTTTATTTATTTATTTTCTCAGTTACGGCTTAAAAGTATAGAAAAGTAAAAACACAGAAAATTTTATTTTTTGTTCCTTTATACACTACTACCAAAATCAAAATTTAGTGAAAAGGCCCATTGTGACTGATACGGCTGGTAAATTGGAATAAATTCAGTAACTGTATTAAGTGGTATTACCTACCTAAATATCTATAAAGCTTTAATATTTGTTTATCAGTTATGTTATATACACTTTCACTTTATGTATTTGACGGCTTCCATGCATTGTTATGTCACCTTGGAAAAAAAAACAGTACAGTTATCTTTTTAGAAAATTGCTTACACTAGGGTATTAATATTCCAAGTTGTGGTCTTTTTTATAAAAACAATATTGATACAGTGTGTTTTAAATTAGAGATATGACGATATCGATACATAAGTACTAATTTTTAAATGTTTGCAGTAAGCACCACAGCAACAACGGCATTGATTCATATACAGTTACCGGCAGAAAGTGTCTAGCATATGAGAACACTTTATATCTTTGATTTTAGGAAAATTCTGCATGTTCTCAAACCCAAATCACACCAATCCGGTAAAAGTCTTATGGCGTACGAGGGAGGGACAAAAATTGGAAATTCCGCTAAACGTAAAGAACCTCCATTTTTTATTTAAGATTTTTTTTATTAAGATTCATTATTTTAATTTCAAAGATATACCCAAATACCAAATTTCGCTAATATTGAACACAAAAAATTATAAAATATATTTTGAATTAAAAATTTTGTCATAATATGCAAGCCACGATTAAAATCCAAATAAAGAAGCGATGTTGTATTTCTATGTATAAAATATCATTTTAAAGATGCTTTAAGCCCAAGTGTAACACAAAATATTAGACTGTATGGTTGCGATTTACTTTTTAGGTATACAGAGCAATAGGGAACTTGCATGAAAATTAAATTTGAAAAATAATGCTCTTAAGCCTAAGCTAATATCATCAAAAGACCCACAGTTCACAAGGAAATGTTTTTTTTTAATCCTCTGGATTAAAAAAAAGCGATTAAAGTTCGCTTGTGACGTCAAAGGTTACCATGTAAGTATTACTAGCATAATATATAGCGCGAGAGCGGGTTATTCATACTACGTGACGTCACACTCTTTAATTATTTATAAAAAATTAAGGAGTGATATTAAGGACGTTATACCTATTTTGTATATTATTATGTTGTTGTTTGGTGTGGTTGAACATATTTATGCAACAAAAAAAATGTGTGCAAGTTCCCCAATCAGTATAAATGATTAAATCTTTATTTTTCAAAGTAAACGAAATATGATATTTATGTATATCTTTGAAATTAAAACAAATTCTTAATAAAGAAGATTCCTAAACGAAACATGGAGGTCCTTTTCTATTAGAAGAATTTCCAATTTTTGATCTTCCCTCGTAGACCCTAAAACTTGTACCGGATTTGATGGGTGTTATTTTGGTTTGAGAATATGCATAACTTTCCTAAAATAAAATAAACTTACCAAAATCAAAGATAAAAAAATGTTTCCATATGCAGCGCACTTTCTGCCGGTTACTGTATTAGCTTATTATGTTAACACTCTGTAGAATGTAGAATAAACCACCAACAATAGCAACTTGGACCTATTACTCTTTTATATTTCATGCAATTCATTTTTTTTTTAATACTATTTTACATCAGTTTTAAAGTGATTTAAAAACATTATTTTGAATTTAAAATTTTATGTCGCTATCCAGGAATTTCTTTACGGCAAAAACACTTATTTTTCGCATAGAATAATATGCTATATTTGCACTAAAACTTAAAATATACGGTATATTTAAAAATAACCATTAACGACACCAACAGTCGGTAGGACGAGTAACCCTGGGGACCTGCGCGTAACTTATATGCATTATAACTTCACTTAACTTCTTTCTATTATAAATTAAGGAAGAAATAAACTTCTGCGCAAGTCTTTCCGAGTCTATAGAAGTATAAATTCAATTGTCCGACTTGATAATAATTATAAATATTAACAAACCATCCACCATACCAAATTAGTAGGTACTTTTTTAAATCATAGATACAAAACAACGTAGACTGGATAGTACCAACATTGAAATATATTAAGATATATAATTTTAAGGAACAAAGAATCATCAAACAACCACTATATTATTATTGTATTGAATTCAAAGTTATTGTATTTACTTTCGTGGAACTCTTGGTCCCTTAATGAAAATACTGCTAACAAAATATACTCACTCGACTTAGTTCTAGGTTCTCTAGGTCCATCCACAGTAACTTTAATCGCCTTACTATAAGTCGCAACTTGATAATACGGATTACAATTAATGGAAATAGTAAGGGTAAAGGACTTTCCTCTTCCACTCCTTCCAACAAATCGCAAGTCATTAAATTTGGCTACTTGATTTTTCATTACCGACGTACAGTTCCTTAATTCCGCACAATAATTTTCATCATTCCCCGCATTTAAACACACCACAGTTCCATCTGGAACGTCATCTAGTGCTACTACTTTGAACGCTATCGGCAAGCTCTTGTTGGATCTCCAGTGGGTTGGCAATGCACTGCATAGCACCGCAGGACTTCCCGTTTGCACTAACTCTCCGTGATATTGCTGCAAAGTATCCAGGTAGTGGTTATAAACATCCGTCATTTTCGGCAAGATGTTGTTGTTGTTGTTATTGTTGTTGCCTGGCAAATGCATTTGTAGATAAACAGTCACTGATAAAAAAGCACTAATAAAAGTTTCTCTCGAAGATTAAACAAATAAAGAAACAAAAAACTTAAGCGATGAAAGTTTCGAACTGATCGAGACGCGTGTTTCGGGCTAACTAAACTTAAACCAAACTTCCTTACAAGTGTCACTTTGGAATCCTAAACTGAGACTGGCGGCACACTTTTTCTGAACGGAATATTAACGCTTTTCACCCCCCCGCTCCGTGTCTATAAAGGAGGGTAGTTTTTAAATAGTAGAGTGCGATTTGTCCTCTTACAATAGATGATAGAAAGGGACGGGAACAGTCTTTGGGATCACGAACTTTTATAATGCCCGTGACAGAGACGGATCGAGGCCTATAGAGTAAAGAGGAACGAAGAGGGCGCTAGGCATTTTTGAAACGAAAAGAGAAAAAAATAGACGGTGGTAGTGGATGAAAGTGAGACATGTGGATGTTTTAAATTTGACGAAGATCAAAGCAAAGCACGTCGTTTGTTGAAGCGAGATGTACTCTTTCGAAGAGTTAAATGTGTGAAAAGCAGGGATGGAATTGCTTTTCTTAATTACAATTTTTAAAATAAAAATATAAAAGTTAACAGAAAATATTGTAGGTAAGTAGCATTTTATACTGTTACCTCTTTATCCTCACTGCCACGTCTGAGAAGCTTTATCTGACAAAGTGTACAAGATATAACTTTTCGATGTAAAAACCGGTAAGTTTTTAGCAGTACCTTAACTTTGTTCAGTCCCTGTAAATTCCAAAACACAAATGTCTCATTCGAATAAGTCTGTGTTTTGTACCGTAATCTTGGGGCATTACCCAGGGGTAATACTATAATAAACACGTAGTATGAATAGCCCGCTCTCGCGCTATGTATTGTGGTACGCTTTGACGTCACAAGCAAACTTTTAATCCAGAGGATAAAAAAAACATTCCTTTGTGAACTGTGGGTCTTTTGGTGATATTAGCTTACGCTTTAGAGCATTATTCTTCAAATATAATTTTCATAAAAGTTCCCTATTCTTCTTTCGCTTAAAAAAGATGGGAGTATCAACATGCTTGCCAACCTATAACCTATTTCGCGTAGATTTATTTATGTTTTCTAGCTTTCATACAAAATTTAAAGAAAATCAGTATCGACTTGATATTCTATAGGTAATAATTGACATATTTAATAAATATCAAGGAATTTCATACCTCATTTTAGGAGAATTGTATAGCGAAAAATATCGGGTATTTTTTTTTAACATTATTATGTCACTGTCACTCATTGTTCTCTCACTATACAATTCTCCCAAAATTAGCAATGAAATAAATTGATATTTTTGTAATATATCAGATATTACCTAAATAATGTGCCGACGATACTGATTTTGTTTAAATGTTAGTTTAAGAAATAATAAACTTGAAAAAACAAAGCGAAATAGGTTATAGGTTGGCAATAAATTGAACGACGTTGAGAATTCAACCTTAATCCTATTTTAAAAATATGTATATGATAAGCAAAATTGTCTAGTGATTGGGCTTTTTAAAGTATGGTTTGTTTATTTTCCTGATTAATAATTTAATAACAAGGCATTTTTGAACTTAATTTTAAAAATAGGTTAAAGAAGGGAGATAGTAAAATGTATGTCATATCATATTACATTATGTACTAACATTAATTTTCTTTATAATTTACTTATTCATTAATAGGAATTAACAATATTTTGGCATATTCAACGACTAAGTAAATGAAGTCATTCTGGACTAAAATTTGACTCTTTTTCTAAAATTAAAATACATTTTTTTTCTTTATTTTAAACAAAAATTTTAAACGGCAGGTAGGTAATTTTAATCCAATTGATTTTTATAATAGCTAGTATATAATCTACTAGCGTGTACCCGGCCTGCGTTGCAGCGCTTTCTCTGAGATAATAAGGCGAGTTCACCATCACGTCAGATTTATAAATACAAACCCGAACAAACCTCTATATTTATCAGTGTTTTTCTACAATATTATGCATGTATTATACATAAAAACCTTCCTCTTGAATCACTCTATCTATTAAAAAAAAACCGCTTCAAAATCCGTTGCGTAGTTTTAAAGATTTAAGCACATATGAAAGGGGACAGACGGGCGACAGCGACTTTGTTTTATACTATGTTAAAAAGATAAATTGTTACAAATAATCACATTTTTCATATTTTATGTACATTATCTTTAGGTGAACAACTCTATTATCCCCTTTGACCGCTCTAACTAGTAGTCAATAAATCCAAGTCAAACATTCCAAAACATAGACAAATACCTCTCTGTTTTCCGGAAGTAAATTTTAAAAGCGACGGAAAAATGCAACTCCATCAAGTCAGACGGAGAAGGTTGAGACTTGAAAGCACGGCGTAAAAACGAGCATGTTAGAAAAAGAGAACCGAATAAATTCGGTCGAAATTAGAGAGAGACGAGGTATATAGCCAATCCGACGCGGTTTTTGAGGCCTCGACGCGGTTAGTCCCTCCCCTGACGCCGAGCCACCCCCTACTCCCCCACCACCAAAACCGATTTTCAGCTGTTTTTAGAGATAACTTTCTGCGGGAGTTAGAGCGGTTGATGACGGTGAAAGGAGATGCGTTGGGAAGTTCTTTTAAATTTTCGACGAACTACGAGAGAGAAGTTTTGAAAATAGATAAAATACATTTATTTGGAAACAGATTTTAATGTGTGAAATAATAAAGGAAATTTTAGATTTTAATAAGGAAAGTACATATTTATACTTTAATTTTAGAAAACATGATATGAGATTGAGCTTTTCAAAACTGTAGAGGAAATTTACATTGTTTTAAAGGCAACATTTATGAAAAAAAAAATAGCATAAACTGATGGAAACAGTCAAATTTAATGTTTATATAATAAATACTGAAATTAATCCAATATAATATTTCTCTAATCAATGATTTTTTATTGACGATATTTTTTATGTAAGTACCATATTTCAAAAATCATCAATTGTATTTAGGATTATTAAGTAGTAGGTATATCCGAGCTTCTAAATGCCGAGAAAGTTCTGGGACGAGCTTCCAAACTACCGTGCGAGCAAAAATGATTTGCATCAAAGAGGGCTTGGATCAAAAAACGTAGGGCTTGGTTTAGATCACAATGATATGGGGGCGATATATCTAACCAAATGTGGGTTAAAATTTTGTCAAATTCATATTATGACATGATATGCCACACTAATGAGTAATAAAATAAGTAGACAAATACACTTATTTTTGCTGTTTACAAAATTAACAAAGTAAGAATATACAGAAAGGAAAAGAAAAATAATTACCTACATAAATCGCTGAAATTGGCCACCGCCATACTCCAAGCATAAATTCACACATCTCTTCATATTTTCGAAAGTGTTGACCAGCATCTCTGGAGAAATGTTACCACATTCTTGGATAATCCTTTCTTGTAATTGTTCTAAATTTGCAACTCGTGTTTTAAAAATAGTGTTCTTTAAATGAGGAAAAACGAAGTAATCCATAGGTAACCGTTAAACAAGGTGATCTTTCAAAATCTGGGGCTTGTATTTCTTGGAATATTTGCACTATATAAGGAAATAAATTCAGCTGCTTCTTAAGAATAGTCCTGCATGTTCCATAAGATCTTCCCACTTCTTGGGACAGGCGACATATACTGCTCATTTTTTGTGTTGTATATAACCTGTTTCCCTAAACACAGCCACGGCTCCTTTCAGGCAATGATAAAAATCCCCAGCAATAAAAGCAACGTTAGGAAAATGTTCGTGAAAATCGTCCATGCACAAACCCGGATTGTATTGCCACTCACCATTTACTCTAAGCCCGTTTCGAAAATACGCTTCAACCATGATTGTTTTGTGCTGTTCCGTAAAGCCCATTGTGTGAGTTGTTCAAGAAATTGGAAAAATTAGCGATGAATCAAATTACTTGTAACGACTGTCAAAGATGACGGAATAACTGATTGATTGTTAATTCCGGTAGTTACTGACACCCAACAGGTATTAAACTCAAGCATTACGTCCTTATATGCAAGGCCCTCTTTGATGCAAATAATTTTTGCTCGCACGGTATAAGAAAAACATTTAGAAAGATTAACGTCATTACCATGAAAATAGAAAGGTTTAACACAATAGGTAAGGGGTCTATGATCTTACCTTTTCGGTTTTTTTTAAAGGTGGTGAAAATGAAGTGGTTTATTTATAAAAATCATTTTTTGTAAGTAGATAGAAAGGGTATAGTATCTCGTTCCAAAATATATTTTTCATAAATTTCAAACATTGTATTTTAACTTTAATGTAGCAAAAATCAACATATCTCTTCGTACCGTTATTATCGATTATGGCTTGCAAACGTCATGGCGTATCTAAAACTAGGTTTCTCGTATACTCTTGTGCTATTTTATCCGTGCTTAAACTATCCTTTGGCGTAATTCATTCTGGGTTCTAGGGTGGAAGTTGTGTTTATACACTTAGAAAAATGATCTAATACAACAGATTTGCTAAGGCATAGTTTGTATCGATAGCTTATTTTTTATTAAATAAATTGCTAGTGTATCAAACCCGCTTTAGTGTTAAATCAATTATAGATTTGCTAGAACAGTGTTTTTATTGGTAGTAATCAGTTCCATTAACAGTACAGTCTTGTTCAATAATAAACTACTTTTAATACAGCAATTTTTTTACGAAATCAATTGCATCTTCTCAATGCGACGCATTTTGTTCGCAGTAAAGCGCCTTCTCTACAATTTCAGGAAAACTACAAAAGTAAAAAGCCAAAAAAAGTAAATTTATTAATAAACAACAAACAAAATACTAATATTTAATTGCTGCGCCATTGGATTGTAACAGTAATCGTATTCTTCTTGGCATTGACAAAATAATATTTCTGGTAATCCGGAGTTAGCCCTTCCCAAATTTCTTCTATTTTATCAAATAACTTTACTTATTTCATTCTGTGGCTTAAAATTTATTTTGTACATTTGTTTTACCATCATTCCTTAAACATTTTCAATTGGATTTAAATCAGGACTTCTCGAGCACCAAGGCTGACATGTTACGCTGTTTTGTCTAAACCAGTTTCCCATATTTCTTGCAGTATGCACAGGGCAGTTATCCTGCTGAAATATATATTTCCTTCAAAAACTATCGCGGTAGAAGGAAGAAAAACATTTTCCAAAGTCTGAAGATATAATATATTACTGTTTAGTGTTCCACCAATATTCCAGCATACATACACCTGCACCGTAAACACTTATCCATGCCCACACATTAACGGAGAAATGTCTACTGGTCTGCTTTTTTTTAGTATACTTCTCATCATATCGGAAATTTGGTGGTTTCTATACAGTGTTACCAGTAAAGTCCGCATCATATGGGATTTTTTTTTATTAATAGCTTTATTCGAAATTTGACTTTGGCATCAAGTTCTGCTTCGACCGAGATGAAAATTAAGCAAAAAAATAGTTGTCACGTGATTCGCATTATCTGTCAAATTTTAATTTTTTCCAAAAATAATTCAAAAGTGGGGTTATGTCTGAAAATATCAAAGAAAGTTATTGGAAAAGGTTTTTTTAAATGCAGTTTCTAGCCCACATGCAAAATTTCAGCTGGATAAGATGATTTTGATTTTTTACCTATATTTTGTAAATTGTACCACTTTTGCAAAAGAAGACTCAACGCAACCTACATAAAACTTCTTAGTTTTGACAATGCTTTATTTCAGATACATTTTCTTTAAAGTAGCGCCATATTAAATGTGTGTTTTTCTACAAAATCAAAATTGGGCTATTAAAATTGGGACGAATGTGATGCAAAGTTCATTTGTTTTTGACCCTGTATAAGGTAACTCCATAAAATAAGTAGTTTTGAAAACGTAGTTTGTATCTGAAAGTAATACACCTTAATATTAAGACAAAAAGAACACAGTGTCATCAGTAAAGTGTTCATTAAGTGGAAAATAAATTTTAGTTTAACTTAACGTAAAGTTTATCTATTTTCAACGATTTAATTTAAAACCCCTTTATTTTATTTTTTATTTTTTTTACTTTCAGACACAAACTACGTTTTCAAAAATACTTATTTTATGAAGTTACCTTATACAGGGTTAAAAACAATTGAACTTTGCATCACATGCGACCAAATTTTAATAGCCCAATTTTGATTTTGTAGAAAAACACACATTTAATATGGCGCTACGTTAAAGAAAATGTATCTGAAATAAAGCTTTGTCAAAACTAAGAAGTTTTATGTAGGTTGCGTTGAGTCTTATTTTGCAAAAGTGATGCAATTTACAAAATATAGGTAAAAAATCAAAATTATCTTATCCATCTAAAATTTTGCATGTAGGCTAGAAACTGCATTTAAAATAACTTTTTCCAATAACTTTTTCGATATTTTTAGAAATAACCCCACTTTTGAATTATTTTTTGGAATAAATTAAAACTTGACAGATAATGCGAATCACGTGACTACTATTTTTTTGCTTAATTTTCATCTCGGTCGAAGCAGAACTTGATGCCAAAGTCAAATTTTGAATAAAGCAATTAATAAAAAAAAATCCCATATGATGCGGACTTTACTGGTGAGACTGTATACTCGAATCCTTCCATTATATGTAGACTGAAAAGTTTTCTCATCGGAAAAGATAACATTTTGCCAAAAAAATTTTGCATGGCAAACCCAATTCTTTGTTCCTTACCACTATTTTTTCAAAACGGATTGGATGCAGCTGCTCGATTTCTTAATTCGGAACATTGTCTTACTCGGCGTTACGTAGTTTTAGATGAGGCAGGGAATCCTGTTATGTGCATAGCGGATACTGCAGTTTCAAATGGATTTCACCCTAAATACTCCACCAAATTTCGGTCTCCTTCGTTTGATGATTTTCTGTTATTTAAACCAGACCCAACAGACCTCTCAAGTGTTTGATGATAGCGCCATTTTTTTACAATTCCTTGAACAGTACTTCTAGGTACTCTAAAATCTAAAATGATCAGCTATTTTTCCTAAGACCACCCTATTTCTACTAAACATATTATTCTGGCTTTTTCAATAATACTTAAACGAGGCGTTTTTAAATCAAATAAGATAATGACAATACTTTGACAGATATCATGATAACAATTAACACGTTACAAAGGTAATAAAGGTAAAAAAGTTGCATTTACAGCATCACAGTTTAGTATACGAAATTATCTGTCGTCAACTGTACCTATCGTCAGATCTGGTATTAACGTGCGGGTCCAAAGGTCACTGATCATATGCGTCAAATCAGACAACACAGAGGTTATCAAAATGTTGTGAGATTATTTACAAATATACCGAAGGAAGGAAAAATAGTTTCATTATTTTAGCTATCGCGAAGATAGCCACATATATACCTAATATTATTAGTTTTGTAAAAATTATGTACAGGGGAGTTGAAAAAGTTACAAAAAAATTATATAATCGTTAATTATATACCTACTGTACCCTTAAATTAAAAACGACAATAATAAACAGTGCAATTTATTTTAACAATTTTACTACTAAAACCTAAAAATACAATGGCATTTAGTCTGATAAACTATTTCGATAATGAAAGAAAAAGTGGAAATTCGCAAACCAATATGCAGGAAACCGTAATGAAAACACTGGGAATTAGTTTAAGGACTATGCAGAATAATGTGCATGAAATAAAAGCATAACATAATACCCAAGAATACTAAAAAATGTAAACAAAAAACACCGTTTATAATTATAGCCTAAAAACTCTCATCGTCACTTATAAAATCTAAAAAGTCCTCGTCGTCTGAGTCGTCTTCGAATGGAGCAATTATCATTGGCGCTACTTCGACACCTAGTACTTGTTCTCGATCCCACCAATCCCTTATTAATATTTCTGTATGTTCCACCGATTTCTTCCAGTACTCTTGTGTAATATGATCTAACGAATCTTGCCAAACTATTTGTACTTGGTCGGATTTAAGACCATCACCTACATGTTTTTCATAATAAGACTTTGCACCAGCCCATATTAATTCTATTGCGTTAAACTGGCAATGATATGGCGGCAGTCGTAGAACCTCATGACCATATTCACGCAGTATTTCATCTACCGCGTATATTTTGGGTTTTTTAAGAGACTTTGCTATTGATAGGAGTTCCGATTTAAGCATATTTGGTAAAGGATTTTGATTGTGTTTTTCCAGCCACTCATAAATATCACTTTTCCTCCAAGATGAAGTAAGCTGTTTATTTAAAATTCTTGAATGATATGATGCATTATCTAATACAATTAAAGACGGAGCATCCAAATTTGGTATCAATTGAACTTTTAACCATTTTTCAAACATTTCGCAATTCATATTATCATGATAGTCAGCACTTTTTGATGTTGAATAAAAAATTAAACTTGCACCTGCAACATATCCTGTTGCAGAACCGGCATGCAAAACAATAAAACGGTACGATACTGTCAATCACACTGTCAATATTGCCAATACGCGACGGGGCGACTGACGGAGGGCATCTTTGTCTATAGTCGGTTGTCTTTTTTCTTTACATTATGCGGAATGTGATTCTGCTGCTATTTATTTTCGTTTCAATTCGATTCTATCGGGGCTGGAGGGGAAGGACGAAAACAATAGAAAAGAAAGAGAAAAAGCGATCGGAGTACCACATTTCTAAAATAACGTTACTTTGCGATTCGATAATGACTTTTCTGTTCATCAGAGTCCGTGTGCAGATCCGACTATATCTATAAATGGAAAAATCAGACAAATGAAGAAAGATTTAACGTTATAAAATTGTTTTGGGATTTATAAAAATCAGAATAGGGATAACATAAAATCTGAATTAATTATTCAACAAAACATGTTTATGAATTTAGAAACAAAACAGTGGCGTAACTGTCATTTTACTCTGAGAAGAAAGGTTATAATAACTTGCGGTACACGTATTTAAATACAGACAGTAAAACAAGGTTTTCGGAAAAATAAAAAGTTCTCGATGCAATTCCATGAGGTACCAGAAGAGTTTTTTCCTTCGTTACGGACAATAGAGGTTAAACCGCTTTTAACTGTGATAGAAATTCGAATTTATTTACTTGAACTAAGTCATTCATACTAGTTCACTAAAAATACTAGTTCTTTGAACTAGTTCATAGTTCCCTCGTTCACAAAAAACTTTTAGTGAAATATAAGTGACGAAGTACGAAGAACACGAATTTGTCATGAATCCGTCCCTATCCCTTCCTTGGTCTCCCAATCGTCTCAATCTGTCTTGGTTTCGGCCACCGTTCACCATCACCACCGTGTCGTTGTGAAGTCGTGAACTAGTTCATTTGGTTCACTATAGGGAATAGTTTACTGGAACTGGTTTGTGGATGAACTACCTACCTCTAGCTTTCTAGCCAGAAGCAATTTCAAGCCAAGTACAATTCTAGCTAAGCCACACAGTTTTCTTTGAAAATTTTACACTCTTAATTTCAACCAATCAGATGCTTGATTTTTCTTCGGTTACCATTGAAACCTAAAGAATAACCGGAAATTTTTGACGTTTGTGGTAAAATTAATAAATAGAAATTTTCCTGAAACGTCATCTCAAAGACATTTCAAGAATGTCAAAATCATAACGCAGGAATTACTATATTACATAACTATTTATGTCTTTGATTATTTTATGGCCGTCTAGAAGTTTTAATGTCTATAGTATACTCGAATTTATTCAATATAAGAATATATGATAATACTGGATTAGCAGATTACAGTTAATAAAAAACAGATGTATTTAAGTTATTTATCAAATACTTATACAACTAAAGCTGTAAAAAATAATTTTTTTTTCACTAATAAATTTCGCATTTTATTAATTACCTAAGTAAACCTTAAAATAAAATGAACAAAAAATGATGTTTCACCAAGTTTAGTTGAATGAAGTTAACAAAATATGAAAATATAAAATGTTTTTTTAGTTACTTATCAAAGATTCATAATATAACTAAAGCTGGAAAATTATATTTTATTTCAGCCACAAATTTCTTATTTTGTGGAGAATCTGATCTGGCCATATTAAGTAGATACATGCTTCAAAAATATTAACAAAAAATGATGTTCCACCAAGTTTAGTTGAATGAAGTTAATAAATAATGAAAATATAAAATGTTTTTAAGTTACTTATCAATGATTCATATAACTAAAGCTGGAAAATTATATTTTATTTCATCAACAAATTTCTTATTTTGTGGAGAATCTGGCCATATTAAGTAGATACATGCTTCAAAAATATTAACAAAAAATAATGTTCCACCAAATTTAGTTGAATGAAGTTACTTATCAATGATTCATATAACTAAAGCTGGAAAATTATATTTTATTTCACCAACAAATGTAAAATTTTCTTACCGAATGTCCCACGTGCTTCAATTAATAACCGGTAATTTTTTTCTCGAATATTTTTAGAAAATTATCCCTCCCCTTCGGCTCGAAATAATTTTCAAAATATTCATGACCTCAGAAAAATTTCCGGTAGGTAATAATTTAATCACTAGGTTATAAGTGATAATTCTTATTAAGCAAACGCAATTATTTTTTCTTAAGATTTGTGCTTGTTACTGATGTTAACTTCGGAGGAAAGTGGTTAACTGATCTTTACCATACCTTGTTGCTATGCCACTGAGGCCTGCAAATGCGAATTACTAAAAGTGTCGCTAGCAGCCTATGTATTCACTCAAAATGTAATGTTGAATATTAAATATTGATTTATAATATATAACATTTATTTTAAATTTAATATTTGATACAAATGCAGGGCATTGACAAATCCGATTTCAAAGTTTTAAATAAATGAAAGCAAAATATATGCTAGGAAGGTATATCCACGAAAAACAAATTTAAAATAGATTAGTTATGTAAATATTATTTTTGGTTGGATCCCTTATTGGTATGAATAATGCTAGCACATTAGTTTATTAACTTTTTTGATAAGTATGTATCTAAGACCAAATAATAAACTTAGGGGAATCGCTTATACAGGGTTAAGAAAAATTACCAGAACGGTCGATTATTTCAAAATATACAGGGGTTATCAAAAAACGTCTTATATAAAAAATGTAGGGCTGTTAAAAATCTACATATCGGTGATAAATTAAAATATACAGGGTCGCCCACAAAGTGGTGGAGAATGATAGTTATATTTTTTTAAATGGAACACCTTGTATATTTTCACATTTTTCAGTTCCACATAAAATTATAATTATTTTTATTAAATGCATTATTAGTATATACTTCATAGTTTCCGAGATATTGACTCTCGAAAAGTGACATTTTTGAACTTTGACAGCTTCTAACTTTCTAACAGTACGTCTTAGAGCAAAACGGCTTACATGCCCCTATCTTCAATTTTTATTATCTTCCCAAAAAAATCAACTTCAAGTTAAACCGGAACAACTATATTTCCTGCTTTCGTGTTACATCCTGTTTAACCGGAAGTTGATTTTTTTGGGAAGATATTAACAATTGAAGATAGGGACATGTAAGCCTTTTTGCTCTAAGACGTACTGTTAGAAAGTTAGAAGCTGTCAAAGTTCAAAAATGTCACTTTTCGAGAGTCAATATCTCGGAAACTATGACGTATAGACTAATAATGCATTTAATAAAAAATAATTATAATTTTATGTGGAACTGAAAAATGTAAAAATATATAGGGTGTTCCATTTAAAAAAATATAACTATCATTCTCCACAACTTTGTGGGCGACCCTGTATGTTTCAATTTATCACCGATATGTAGATTTTTAACAGCCCTACATTTTTTATATAAGATGTTTTTTGATAACCCCTGTATATTTTGAAATAATCGACCGTTCTGGTAATTTTTCCTAACCCTGTATGTTTTCTCATACACCACTTTAGATTTGGCCGGTAACATGCTAGATATTGCCGAATTTGCTACATGTGATCGAAGGCTAGAATTTTGCGAAATAATGACTAGAAATATGGAAGAAAATCAGAATTTTTCAAACAATATTGTGTTTTCGGATGAAGCGACTTTTACACTACACGGAATGGTGAATAAGCAAAATTACCGTTACTGGGCGCGAAATAACCCTAACTGGTATGAAGAGCTGCATACACAGTTCCCAAGAAAAGTAAATGTCTGGGCTGGATTGTTTGCGGGACATGTAATTGGACCCTTTTTTATCGAGGGAAATTTGAACGGTGATCGATATCTCCGGCTTCTTCGGCAAGAAATAGTTCCAGCTATAAACAATTTAAATGCTGATATTAACTTAACCTGGTATCAGCAAGATGGAGCTCCTCCGCATTTTACTCGCGAAGTTAGAGAATTTTTGGATGTCACGTTCCCAAATCTATGGTTAGGAAGAAGAGGGCCTATCGAATGGCCTTCACGGTCCCCCGATCTTTCGCCATTAGATTTTTTTTTATTGGGGTCACCTGAAAAACATAGTTTATCAAAATAAATCCAATAATTTAGAAGAATTAAGAATGAAAATTGTCAATGAAAGTGCGAGAATAACAAGGGAAATGATTTTAAACACCCAAAGACATTTTTGCGATAATTTGTATCATTGTCAGTTAGTAAATGGGGGTCATTTTCAATACTTATTAAAAAATAGAGCCGTTTTGCCATGATTTGTTATACATTTTTGTTTAAAGTTAACTTAATAAATTGTTTCTTGAAATTTATTTTGTGTTTTGTAGCTGATCAATTTATGTAGGGAAGTAATGAATTTAGGTATAACACATGGTTAATAAAAAATGTTTAAAATTGAGTCGACAATCAAAATAAGTAAAAATATACAGGGTATTCCATTTAAAAAAATATAACTATCATTCTCCACAACTTTGTGGGCGACCCTGTATATTTCAATTTATCACCGATATGTAGATTTTTAACAGCCCTACATTTTTTATATAAGACGGTTTTTTGATAACCCCTGTATATTTTGAAATAATCGACCGTTCTGGTAATTTTTCCTAACCCTGTATAACCAATTCCGTGTATGGTGCGGCAAGAGAAATGTACGAAAGGTGTCTGAAAAAGTACTTATATGCTATTTTGAGGAGAAATCAAAAACTGTAAAACCTCCTACTTTATGAACTGTCTACTCAATATTGAAAAGTACATTGAATGTTAAAGAAAATATGGACATAAGGAAGTTTTCAAAATTGGTACCGTTTATTATTATTATTATTAATATTACAAAAACGTCGGAAACCGACCGATAATAATTGTTTGTTGATAGGTATCTAATTAAAAACTTTGTTATAAAAACGTCGATACATTTTTCAAAAAGTAATTTTTTATTGTCTTTTTTGTGAACCATTTTTTCAGTGAAAAAAAAGGCTTTTTTTTACGAGTGTTAGCTCTTAATATTTTTTTTCTATTTCACGTTCATAATAAGCTCAGTACGATACGCATTTGCGTATCGTAATGAAGCTATTTCGATACGCGTTTTTTCTTTATTTGATGTTGGTAACATTTAAATGTTTTATTTCATTGACTTGCGCGGCCTTTGTGATTTACGAGAAAACCCATTTTTCGCAGAGGAAAAATAGCTTGATAACTTAATTTTTTATTCTGTGTGGATAACAGTCATGTATGTTGGTTGCATAAATCAATAAATCAATCTTTTGTAGATGCTTCAAGCTATCATTTTCTGCCAAATCCTATACAAAATTTAATCTACTAACCTTCCAATGTCGATTTTAACTTCAACTTTATTTGAATTTTCCATCTTCCCTATACTAAATTGCATGCCGTGACGTAAAATCACGTCTTTTGAAATTCGAAAAAAAGTAGTAAAATCGCCCGAATTTTTGAACGCTCTGTATATGTACCGAATGTACAAGGATCACACAACGTATTCCGTCCAATTTCAAATCTCATATTGCTAAAATAACTTTAGAATCTCGTGGTGAAAATGAGTCAATAAATCAAAAAATGACAGTTTGCAAAATAATTTTGTTGCCCAAATAAAAAATAGTATTACCAACATAAAATTTAGACATAAAAATTTACAAAATTTGAAGGATTTATTTTCTTTTTAAAATGTATTTTTCTTGATTATAAAAGGTGGAATAGAAAAAAAATGTATAAAGCACATGTTTCATAAGGCGTTTTAGCGCATGTTTCAATAAAAAAAATTCGCCACTTTGTGGCTCGTTTTTTAAAATAGACGCGTGCGCTAAAACCGGTTCTTATGAAACGTGTACTTTAATATATTATTATACACTCCGGATATATTAAGGTGGTATTAACGACCCCATTTTCTATCGTCAATTCGATTTGCCTAACTATTGACGATTCGCATGCGTACTGCAGTGCTGTGTTGATCAGAGTAGATTATGCTTTTGGCATACGAAGAAGAAAGACAAACATATTATGTTTGAAGGTTGGAGACAATGATGTTTCTTGAATGACGAAAGAGTTTCTGGTGCTGAAACAGCAAGGAAGATGTTAGACTAAAGACTACAGTAAAAGGCACAGGGGACGTGAGCTGTGATTGGTTAAGATTTCGTTGACAAGAATGACATTTGATGGTTTTCATCGTTTTTGGCGCGGAATGTTAATGTTATAAGTTATTCACAATAACAGAAAGTTTGTACCTATTGGGGTACCTATTCTAAATTCTGATTATTTGTTATTTTGCTTTGCATTCTGTGTAGTCTTTGTATGCAAAAATACAATTTTTTACGAGATTAGCAAATTGCTGATCGGTGAGGTTTATTAGAACAATTAGGTATAATTAAATAAAAAGGCAATGGATCCAGAAACTTCCAGAGAAAAGCCAACATCATCATCTGCAATGTGTACTCTTTGTCTGAAGAAATTCAGTTGCATCAAATTACTTAATCGTCACAAGAAGCGTATTCACAAACTTGTTGCTGCTTCAAAGGAATGTCGAATCATTTGTCCGATGTGCGAAGAAAGAAATGAACTCAAAAGTTATCAGCTTTTACGTAAACATCTTGAAGAAAAACATGCTATAGGTACCGAATTATTTACATCTTACTTTGTTAGCATGCAGGAATATAAGTCGTGGAAACAAGAGGAAAATCTTGAAACCAGTTACTTGGTACAGAGAACAAATCGAACGAATGACAACAAGGAATTATATTATATTTGCAATAGAAGCGATTCTAAAGGTAATGTAGTGTAACTAAAAATGTAAGTAGATATACTGAGTACAATACTGAGGCAGAGAGTAATATTTTTTTAGGATATAAAGCAAAATATAATAAAAGAACTGAAAAGTCTGGTGGAACAATCAAAATGCAGGATATGGGCCCTTCACAGTTGATTTGTAGGTTTTACTACAATGGAAGACTCATGCTGGCCATGAAAAAGAGTTAAGAAGTCTTCATATTTGTACATCGGCGAAAGATATTAATGTGAAAAAATTGAAGTTTGGTGTATCTGTGGATAGAATTTTAGGAGATGCTAGGAAAACAGAAGCCCCAGAGCTGCAACGAATAAATTTGATTAACAGAGATGAAGTGTTTTTAAATAAAGTAAACTCAGTTATTGTACATATTTACTTTTTGTATGATAGGCATTTCTTAAAATAAAC
This sequence comes from Polydrusus pterygomalis, assembly GCA_963969555.1. Lineage (NCBI taxonomy): Eukaryota > Metazoa > Arthropoda > Insecta > Coleoptera > Curculionidae > Polydrusus > Polydrusus pterygomalis. The sequence goes on along the minus strand of OZ018381.1, from coordinate 38,651,366 downwards.
GAAAAAGCCACTGACGAGTAGATAAGTACCTAGAAATCATGCAGTGACAGTTCGGGGCAACCTTGAGAGGTTATCCATTTAATTTTTACCTTTAGTACTTTATAGATAAATGGAAGACCAACCATTGCTACCAGGAATGGATGAACTTTACCCTCTAAAATATTGAACAGAAATCATTATTTATTTATTTGTTTTTATTCTTGTATCTTTCTAAAATGTTTATCTGAATAAAGATTGTTTATTATTATTATTATTATTATTATTATTATTTATAATTAACAATGAAAGCCATCAAATTAGAGGAGTATCGTTCGAAGGTCGACGGGGGAAAACCACAAAAATAAAGGGGGGAAAACAGGCAAATATACAAATACTCTTATATAGGACAAGATCGATTCAGTCAGTATTTCCTCTACAGGAGTACCAAAAAAAGGTCGACGCCAACGGAGTACAGAGAATCATTTGGGAACGAATCTTTTTAACTGAATGAATTAAAAGAATTGATTCACCAAAAAGAATCGAACTTCCCACCTCTACATCAAATATCATTCTTGTCAACGAAATCTTAACCAATCACAGCTCACGTCCCCTGTGCCGTTTACTATAGTCTGAAGATGTTAGTCAGCCGGTCATAGTTTTGTCTACTTTCGTGTTTTGTGTAATTACGGAACCTTTTCTGTAAAAACAAACACATATTCTCTAGAATTCTTAAGAGGGATGACATCTAAATAGACTAGTAAATATCGTGGTACCAGTAAAAAAATGTTGTTTTTACTTCAGTTCTGAAAATCGACGTGTTTACTTTCAAGGATTTTAAGGTAAATTGTGGTAATTTTAGTGGTTTCAAAAAACTGCTTTTTTTTAAATTCATGTGTATTTATTAAAAAAAAACACCGGTATACTATTCGTCAATGCCTCCCTGAACAGCCCTTCCAAAATTAGATACTAATTTTTTTTTTTAAATAATTGCAGGGTTCCGGAAGTTACCCCTGCATTCAAGCCATTTATAGGTCTTTTATACATGATGGACGTTGATAACTGTGCCCTTAATGCTATGGTTTCAAAGTTATAAGTTAGTTATATAAATACCGGTTACAAGATGAAATTATTTACGAATGGTTCCATTTTCATTTATTTAGGTAGGTACTTTTTCGGTTCACCTAACTTAAGTTTTCTTGATTTAATGGTTTTCGGATCCGTGTTAATCCAGCTTAACTCAACATACGAGGTAACAATGATTTATAAACTGAAAAAATTCTTTCATTGTGATGATTTCTTAATTACCTGGATAAATAATAATAAGATCAGTAAAGGCAAAAACTATTATTTTTAGTCAACCTTCATTATCTTTTGGGTCTTATTATATAAGTATACCTATCACCTCATTCGGTTTATTTACCATTTTTATTGGAATGGTATGATAAATAAGGATTAACGCTTACATTTAAGGTATAGGTACTAAGGTAATTAGTCAACAACTTTTATTTGATGAAAAGTACCTGAAACCATTAAATATTTAGGTACCATTGTAAAATAAATAAAACCCAAAACATTTTGGTTTAAATAATACCTACGAAACCACATTAAATATTTCGACCAGTTCCAAGAAATAAAAGTAAATGATCCTTGGGTTCAAGTCGTTACATTTTGGCACCTAAATACTCCACAGAAGGTTTCTTTTATAGTACTTTATTATTCTATAGCTGGATTATTTCTATTTATTTTTAACTAGCGGGTACCAGCGGCTTCGCTCGCGATTTTCAATTCTTATAAATTTGCTAACGAAATAAAGCAGCGGGTATCACACATACTACGCAATAGAATATTTAATAGGTACCCATATTATTTTTAATTGTAAAAAACAAACTAAAAAACACGCTTTAATAATTAATCAAACTAAAAAGCGGAAAATAAATATAGTTTTAAATAATTCTTGAAATTCTTAATATAGACCAAAAATAATAATGAACGATAAATATTAGTATTATTGTGAAAAAAGCGTGAGGTGCTCGATATACGAAAAATATAGCACAAAGCGGTTAAGTATAGGTCTACAACATTTAAATTAAATCTGACCGTTTAAAGTGGGTCAAAATCAGGTTCAAAGAAGTCGGTTACAAACAAACCCGAACAAACAACAAAAATTTTCAAAATAAAAAAAAAAATTGTCAAAATTTTATTTTGACGGGTAGAATTTTTTTTTTAATTTTTCTCTATTCTTAGCGACAATATCTATATGACCCCACGTTTGTTCATTACTAGGATCGGTTATTGTAATAATTCTGACATATTGACAGGTGTCAAATTTTGACAAGAGAATTTTTTGCGTATTTTTTCAACTTTCCACCCTCAATATACATACGACCTTATAGTTTTTTCATTAATATAATTTTTTTTAAACGATTTGACATATTGACAGCTGTCAAATTTTGACAGGATAATTTTTTACTTATTTTTCCCGAAGTCTCCGCATCGAATACTATACGACCCCATAATTTGTTTCGTCAAAATCGCTTCCTCGTTTTATACCAAACAGCAAACAGCTGTCAAAATTTGACAGGAGAATATTTGGCGTGTAGATTATTATATTGTCAGCGGTTCTTGATAAGTCTACAAAATTTAAATTAAATCTGACCGTTTAAAGTGGGTCAAAATCGGGTTCAAAGAAGTCGGTTACAAACAAACCCGAACAAACAACAAAAATTTTCAAAATAAAAAAAAAAAATTGTCAAAATTTTATTTTGACGGGTAGAATTTTTTTTTTTAATTTTTCTCTATTAGCGACAATATCTATATGACCCCACGTTTGTTCATTACTAGGATCGGTTATTGTAATAATTCTGACATATTGACAGGTGTCAAATTTTGACAAGAGAATTTTTTGCGTATTTTTTCAACTTTCCATCCTCAATATACATACGACCTTATAGTTTTTTCATTAATATCATTTTTTTTAAACGATTTGACATATTGACAGCTGTAAAATTTTGACAGGAGAATTTTTTGCTTATTTTTCCCGAAGTCTCCGCATCGAATACTATAAGACCCCATAATTTGTTTCGTCAAAATCGCTTCCTCGTTTTATACCAAACAGCAAACAGCTGTCAAAATTTGACAGGAGAATTTTTCGCGTGTACATTATTATATTGTCAGCGGTTCTTGATAAGTCTACAAAATTTAAATTAAATCTGACCGTTTGAAGTGGGTCAAAATCGGGTTCAAAGAAGTTACAAGCAAACATACGCACAAACATACAGGTGAAGCTAATAAAAGTGAGTGATTTAAAACAAATAAAGACAATGGAAGTCCAAAACTCTTTCATCGATCAAATTTGTATTTGTCTACTTATTTTATTACTCATTAGTTTGGCATATCATAGTGTTATAATATGAATTTGACAAAATTTTAAACTAGATGTGGTTAGATATATCGTCCCCATATCATTGTTATCTAAACCAAGCCCTACGTTTTTTAATCCAAGCCCTCTTTGATGCAAATAATTTTTGCTCGCACGGTATATGCTTTATTAACCGTAGCAACCAAATGTTATTATGATAAGTGTTAAGTTTCATTACAACTGCCAGTCGGAACTAATACAGTATATAAAACGATTACATTCCCAATAGAACTCGGTAATTACTGTAAGTTTTTGGAGTACTAGTGTCTATAAACCCTTCTATGGTAGCATGGACTTCTAATAATTCATATTGGCTAAATTACCTTGATATTATAACTACACAACGGTCTAGCAATTTTTGTTGTCTTACAGTAGGAAAGCGCGTTGCTGTCACATATAGTATTAAACAGTTGTATAAAGAGTATGTGAATTCTCATAAGGAACAGAAGAACTTAATAATGCAATATAAAAATAGTCAACAAAAAGCTAGAGTTCGTTCCTATTTAAAAAATGTATCGATATCGTCAAAATATCTCTAATTAGAGACACACTTTATTAATCTTTTTTTTTATAAAAAAGACCACACCTTAAAATGTTAATACCGATGTCCAATCATTTTCCCAAAAAATAACGGTACTGGATTTACTGCATTTATTCCAAGTTACTAACTCACGCTGTATGTATATAATTATCACAAAAATATCATTTAAAAGGGCCAAAAACCTTAAATTTAACCACTAAAATTCTACAATTTTTGTCTACCCGAAATTATTTACATTAATTTTACAGATTCTAACCATATTTGCGGCCAGTTAATATTGTTTTACAACCTAACAAACTAAGCAAGTCCAATATTGCCGACTTGTATTATGTTTATTTTTCGGCTAAACAGTAAAAGACTTCAACACAATACCCTAAAAGGGGCACGTTTGCCATTATAGACCTTATCAGTCCAGTAAAAAAGGAGGTTATTGTTACCCATTCTCAACAATAGTTACCTACTACCAAAACTAAAAGGTTTGCGGCGATTTCTTTTATACATGTTTGGCTACCGTGGGCCCTCAAGAGTGTACCTCGTTTAGACTGTGCCCTTTGCACAAACCTTAAAAGTTTACGGTGCATAGTCATAGGACAATATAATAAAACTTCGATCCAATATAACATAAGTAAGCAAACATTTGTATTTGAATCTGTAGTAGCGGGAAACTTGTGCCAATATTTGCTTCGAGTTCATTTATTTTGTAAAATAGGCATTCGTTTTTGAATATTGGATAAATTTGAACAGAATTCATGGGTGTTTTGTCGGATTCAATTGAAGGATTTGGTTGTAAGATCAAACAGTGGGAATATTATGGAGTTATGGTAAATAGGATTGGGATTTCTTAGTGGGTGGTATGTTTTATGTCTATATACGAATTATACAGTATGAATTTCTAACTTGGAATAAATTCAGTAAATCCTGTAGAGTTTGTTTTTTTTAGAAAAATGCTTGGACACGGGTATTAACATTTTAAGTTCTGGTCTTTTTTTATAAAAAAATATACACTGTGTTCGAAATTAGAGATAATATGACGACATCCATACTTTTTTTGAATGGCAGCCCTAGTTTTCTATTGACTATTTTAAAATGTTTATTCCTTATCACACTGAGGAGAATGATCTAATAGCGTGCGAGCACAAATTATTTGCATCAAAGAGGACTTGGATTAAAAAACGTAGGGCTTGGTTTAGATCACAATGATATGGGGACGATATATCTAATAAAATCCAGGTTAAAATATTGTCAAATTCATATTATGATATGATATGCCAAACTAATGAGTAATAAAATAAGTAGACAAACACAAATTTATTTTTGTTGTTTACAAAGTTAACAAAGTAAGAATACACAGAAAGATAAAGAAAAATAATTACATAAATTGCTGAAATTGGCCACCGCGCCAGGCTCCAAGCATAAATTCACTCGTCTCTTCATATTTTCGAAACGTTTGCAACAAGTTCTTCTGTTCTTACAGATGATCTTCCTAATCCTTTTTTGTGTTGTACAGAACCTGTTTCCCTAAACATAGCCACGGTTCTTTTCAGGCAATGATAAAAATCCCCAGCAATAAAAGCAACGTTAGGGTTTGTTAAAATGTTCGTGAAAATCGTCCATGCACAAACCCGGATTGTATTGCCACTCACCATTTACTCTAACCCCATTTCGAAAATACGCTTCAACCATGAATGTTTTGTGCTGTTTCGTAAAGCCCATTGTGTGAATTGTTCAAGAAATTGGAAAAATTAGCGATGAATCAAATTACTTGTAACGACTGTGAAAGATGACGGAATACCTGATTGATTGTTAATTCAGGATCCAGATAGTTACTGACACCCAACAGTTATTAAGCTCTACGGCTAAGCATTACGTCCTTTGACGCAAGGCCTTTTTTGATGCAAATAATTTTTGCTCGCACGGTACAACAGGTTTACTAAGACATAGTTTGTATTTATATTATTTTATAATATATATATATTATTTCATAATAACCCATATTAAATAAAATGGTAGTGTATTAAACCCGCTTTAGTGTTATATCAATTCCAGATTTGCTAGAACAGTGTTTTTATTGGTAGTAATCAGTTCCATTAGCAGCACAGTATTGTAGGTAAGGAAAACCATAAATATTAGGTATGTCACGGTAATCAGTTGCAAGATAGGTATGTGGAACTGTTTGAAATGAAATAAATTTAAATACTTAACAAGTTTTTCCTTTTATGCTGCACAGTTTCTGGCGGTCACTATATAATATTGTTAGATAAATAAGTACTCAATTGATAATGCGTTGACCCGGAAAGCTAGAGGTTTTGAGTTCTAGTCGCAATCATAATAAAAATCCTTTTATATTATTAAAAACTTTGTCTACAAGCTAAAGAACAATATCTTCTATACTGCCATCCAATGAGGAAGTTAATGGCAACCTTGGTTGTTTTAAAAATATAATCTCCAACCAACACAGTAGCGCTATCATCTATCAGTGCCTTATTCAATAAGACAGAAAATATGTATGTTGGACTCTAAAATATGCATCAATATCATTATCACCCCGCCCCCTCTCCTACCCTCTGCCGTAATAGTGCCCCTGAAATTAATATTATAAAACTGCTTAAGGAATTTACTATAATTATTATTATTCAAAGAATTGATTGACTCGTCCGTTACTTCGTGACAATACATTTTAACTATGTTAAATGAAACGAAAAGTATACTTTGTTATTTGTCACTACTTTTCATTTAAAAATTTTTGGCGTTACGGCCAGTGGCGCAACCAGAAATTTTGTTCGGGGGGGCTTTAACTTCTTGCGCCGAAGGCGAAAAATTTTTTGGGTGCCACGCCCTTTTTTGGGTAAAATACTTATGATTGACGAGAGCGACAGCCCTCTAAAACTTCTGTCATAAAACGCCGCTAGCCCTAACGAAATATTTATGAAAAAAAATGTAGAGATTTTATTTTAATTACTAAAAATGTATTTAAAATAAGTAACGCATATATTAAGCATACTTATACTAAAACAAAACAAAACCCTTATACAATAAGTTGTAAGTAATTACTAATAATACTAATATTAAAGTAAAATTCTTCGTTTTGTTTTTGCCATTTCGTCCAGAATTTCTTCCACGGTAATATCAATATCGTGGTTCGCATAAATAGGTAGACCAGGGTCGATAATTTTTGAAACAAAAAAAATAATAGTAGGATGAAACCCATTGGAAAAGAAAGAGAACATAACAAAAATGAAAGAAAAAATAATTTACGGGCGATCCGAGGTCGGGAAGTGGAAGTGGGTGAGTTTTTAGGGCTAGAAAACGATTTATCTCGATTTCCGGGAAAACTACAAGTCCTATGGAAAAACATTAAATGGCAAAGTTGTAGGTAATAAAAAGATCTACAACTTTTGTATTAACACTTTTTTCACATTGCCTCAAAATTTATGTGAAAAATTCAAATAACCAAGTTTTTGTTTTTTTATTTTTATCTTTTAGAAAAAAAATTATGTTTTCACAAAATTTGGTGATAACTTACCTTTTTATGTCCCAAACACACTGTAATTATTTTGATTTAAAATATTTATTTTTTCACCTTATTTTGACTTAATATCGAAAAAGCACCCTTATTTTCAATCGAAAATTCTCACATCAAAATATCTGCTGTTTTAAAAAAGTCGGTGGGCGTTTTGTTCGTTGAAATCTCCACTTTCTGATGGTGTAAAAAAATATATACATTACTATGGTAAATATTCTCAAAAAATGCAAAGAAACGGAAAAAACTCGGATCCGAAATTTTTTTTTTTAATCATTATGTACAATTTTGAGCTATTTATTAAAATTTATACTTTAATTACTCAAAAAACGTAAGATTCCATGTTACATTGATAAGCAAAAAAATTACAAATCCATAAAACATTGAGATCGCAAAAAATATGCGAAAATAGTTTGCGTGACATGGAAAATTGGTTTGTAATTAAACGAATAGGCTAAGTTTCTAAGCTCGGGGGGGGGGGGGGGGGGGGCTGCAGCCCGGCAGCCCCCCCCCCTGGTTGCGCCACTGGTTACGGCCGTTTCGTAGTACTACTACATCTTCAAGACGCTAATCAAAACTTAACAAACTAAGGGTATATATAGGTTAACAGTCATACAATAATTATTGGATCTACCTAAAGTATAATATTGTGTTGTACACAATGGTATTTTACAAAATTCCTAATTATAAGGGACAGGCAGGCTAATGTTTATAAAATCTAAATAGTAAACATGCCAGATGAAAATTTTAATAATTTTAAAAGTAGGGAATTTCCAAAATCTAATTGTGTATTTAAAAGCTCGACATTATGGTAGGTATTTTTTATATTTGTAAATTTCGATGTTTTCTAAGATATCTAATTTATGACCTTCTTGTTCTGTATGTAATATTTGTAAGTTGTTAATATCGGGAAAAACGTGATTTGTGTCTAAAATATGATTCGCAAAATTAGATGTTCGTTTCTTCAGTCTAAAACATGCATTATGTTCTTTAAACCTAGTTTCAAAGTTTCGTCCCGTTTGTCCTATATAACAGCTATTGCATTCATTACATTTTAGTTTATAAACTCCAGATTTCTTATATTTTTCACATTTATCTTTAATGTTAAATATTAGGTTTGAAAGGTTATTTCAGGATTTGAAAGCTAAAGCTATTGTCACTTCGTCAGAGGATAAATGTTTGCAATTTTTTCGGAGGTTGGGCCTACATATGTAAGAGTATGAATTTTTTTAGTATTTCGTGTTTTTACGTTGGGGTGTCATAGCTAGTGCCTTTTGCTTTTTTGAGATAAGGGAGTTTGTTTCTTTTATTGTGTAGTCATTATTGACAGCAATTAAAATTTAATTGTCCTAATGGTATCAAGCTCTATCTTTAGACTTTTTTTGGAGAGTGGTATTGATAGAGCTCTATGTACCATTGCTGCCATTTTATGTGTTTTTGGGTGTACTGAGTCGTGTGGTATTGTGATGTCTGTGAAGGTAGTTTTTCAATAAATGTCAAACTGTAGTTTTTTGTCAATGGTTTTTGTTATTTAAAGATCTAAAAAATTAATTGAGTAATTTCCTATTTCTAGTGTGAATTTGATTTTAGGGTGTACAGGGTGTTTTTTTAAGGTCGACGAGCGGCCATATCTCGGAAACTACTGGCATAGAAACTCAGGAAAAGAAAAATGATAATTAAAGTGGCCATGAGAAAATTCTGAAAATAAATTTTAAGTTCCGCATTTTGCCGCAAGAGGGCGTAATTAAAAAGTAAATTTTAAAATTTTACATAACTCCGAAAATTCCACATTAAGGTATAATATGTTTGATAACACCATTTTAAAGCTTGGACAATTATGCATCATTTTGGTCGTATGCTCATTGGCGTACCGACTTTAATAAGAGGGGGGGAAGCTGTTGAATGTTCAAACATTCAAATCGCTGTAACTTCTAAACGACTTATCCGATTTTACTAAATTTAAGCTTGTTTGGAAGGGAAAGGTAAGTATCTTCAATCGCCGTATCCAACAGTACACGATAGTGTTTAATAAAATTGCTAGAGGGCGCAATTTGTAATAATAACAGTTTTTTCGATTTTATCCCGAAAATTCAAATCATACGGTATAAATATGACATCATATTCGAAAAGTAGATGAAATTTGCAAGAAAAGATGTGAAGACCGCAGTTCGATATCTTTGTTCGTTTCAGAGTTATTGCCAAAACAATAATTTTTAATACAAATTGCGCCCTCTAGCAATTTTATTAGAAACTAGCTTGTACCAATGGATGCGACAATTGAAGGTACTTACCTTTTTCTTCCAAACAAGCTTAAATTTAGTAAAATCGGTTAAGTCGTTTAGAAGTTACAGCGATTTTAATGTTTACACTTTCACTTGATAAGAGTGGGGGAATCTATTGAAAGTGTAAACATTAAAATCGCTGTAACTTCTAAACGACTAATCCGATTTTACTAAATTTAAGCTTGTTTGGAAGTACCTTCAATTGTCGTATCTAATGGTACACGATAGTTTCTAATAAAATTGCTAGAGGGCGCAATTTATATTACAAATTATTGTTTTGGCAGTAATTCTGAAACGGACAAAGATGTCGAACTGCGGTCTTCACATCTTTTCTTGCAAATTTCATCTACTTTTCGATTATGATGTCATAAGTATACCGTATGATTTGAATTTTCGGGATAAAATCGAAAAAACTGTTATTATTACAAATTGCGCCCTCTAGTATTTTTTTTGAGAACTATTATGGATAACTAAATACGATTGGTGAAAGTGCATACATTTCTCTTCCAAACAGTCTTTAGTTTGCTAAAATCGGATAAGTCGTTTATAAGTTACAGCGATTTAAATGATTACGCTTTCAACAGCTTCCCCCACTCTTATTAAAGTCGGTACGCCAATGAGCATAAGACCAAAATGATGCATAATTGTCCAAGCTTTAAAATGGTTTTATCAAACATATACCTTAATGTAGAATTTTCGAAGTTATGTAAAATTTAAAAATTTCCTTTTCAATTACACCCTCTTGCGGTAAAATGCGGAACTTAAAAATTATATCCAGAATTTTCTCATGGCCACTTTAATTATAATTTTTTTTTCCTGAGTTTCTATGCCCAGTAGTTTCCGAGATATGGCCGCTCGTCGACCTTAAAAAAACACCCTGTATAGAGTTGAGGTGGTTTAAAACATGTTGAAATTCTTTTTCGGTTCCTGTGAAGCATATTAATATGTCATCAATATACCTATACCAGAAAAAAATAATTTATAATTAATATTGCTTCTGTCCGTACTCGCTAGCACACTTCTTCTCTCAACTTGCATAATGTAATACTGTTGCTCATGACCGTTCAGTCGTAAAATATTTAAAAAACACATCCACCCTCAGCGTTTTCCGCCTGACTTTGTTCACACAACTAACCAATGACGGTTACGTTTCTGTGATTCCATTCTGTAATTTTATTTCTGTCATTCTTCTCAACTCGAGTGTCCTCAAACATCGTCTATTGTATTTCGGGCATCAAGTTGTTAACGATACGTAATCCCGAATTCTTCTTTTTAAAGCTAAACAAATCGACAAATCTTTGTCGTTTCTTCCTTTGAGACTGGCTCTGTTGAAGATATTTATTTTTTTGTATTGTGAAAGGAAGGCAAGTTTTAGCATTAGGCGTGTTTAATTTGGAGGAAGTAATGGGTGATGGGAATGCAACTGTTAGCTGGCAACCAAGAAGTTATGATGTAGGGGAAGGTTGCCTATATTGAACCGCTACCTAAATTGGACCACAGTACATTTATCCGAAACTAAACAAGTGCCATATCATCTGGCAACACTGTAACATACTTCCACCTGGAACCTTTGATCGGCAACAAACTCAACTAGTTGGCCTTTAGTGCTTGGCGTGTACAGAGCAAAACGTAATTTACACAATTTTAATGTAATATTTTTAGGATTTTCCTACGAAATTACCTTAGAACCACAAAACTCTAAGCAAAATCTTTTTTATGGAAATTTTCAAGTAAGTTTTTCTCTTTCTATTTCTCTATTACCATGCCATATTTGTTTTTTCTTGTTTCTGTCCTGGGTGGTTTTGTAAAACACGTGGTAGTTGCTTAAATTGGACCACTGGGTGATTGCCAAAATAGAACCGGTCCAATTTAGGCAATTTTTCCAAATTGTGCAAAAATAATTTTTCTCTTTAAATAAGTTAATGTCATGAACTAACACCATTTTAATATTGCTAAAATCTTTTTTCTTTGAGTTAAAAAATGAAACTATGACTGGTCCAATATAGGAAACTAATAGGTAATTTTTTTGCATTAGGATGTCTTCTACCGAAATTTTGATTGTAAATTTGATGTTTTTTTGAAATATAAGTATAAAACTTCCTATACCAACAATTTTATTTTTTATTTATTTATTTAACACCTAAGCTTCCGATTTAAATCAGGTGGTCCAATTTTGAAACCCCCAGGTGCAATTTAGGCAACCGGTTTCCTATATTGAACCACTTGCAGAGGTTTTTTTTTTATAGCCTGGTATATCATAGATACTTTGAAATAAAATTCTGCAAAAAATTCTGCTGTTGAACAACATACTAAAATATACTAAGGTATAGCTTCAAGATCGATTTTGCGTTATTATCAGGATTTATAATAAGAAATCTGGAAATTGGTCCAATATGGGCAACCTTCCCCTAACTCCTTTAGATTATTTTGTGTGGTTTATGCAAACAGACAGAGTTAAACATCGAAAGCTGCACAAAATTATCGATAATTGAGTTAATCGAATTCGCTTGTTTATACGAAGTCGAATTGGACACTTAAATGATGTGTCATTTAAAACTTAATGTAATGAACCGTGAATGTGTAAAAAGCGTGGTTGAATCTGAAATAGTTTTTTATTTTATTTCATTGTAAACTCTTACTGGATAATCATTGATAAATCTGATATGGACAGCTCAAGGTTGAACGTTGTTTTTAAATTTATGGATTCCATAAGGGTTTGAGATCAAACAATTATATACAGTGTGACCAGTAAAGTCCTCATCATATGGGATTTTTTTTTATTAATAGCTTTATTCGAAATTTGACTTTGGCATCAAGTTCTGCTTCGATCAAGATGAAAATTAAGCAAAAAAATAGTAGTCACGTGATTCGCATTATCTGTCAAATTTTAATTTTTTTTCAAAAAAGAATTCAAAGGTGTGGTTATTTCTGAAAATATCGAAAAAAGTTATTAGAAGAAGAAGTTTTTAAATGTCGTTTTCAGCCCACATGCAAAATTTCAGCTGCATAAGATAATTTTGATTTTTTACCTACCACTAAAATTTATTTTCCACTTAATGAACATTTTACTGACGACACTGTGTTCTTTTTTGTCTTATTATTAAGGTGTATTACTTTCAGACACAAACTATACGTTGTCAAAAATACTTATTTCATGAAGTTACCTTATACAGCGTCAAAAACAATAATTAAACTTTGCATCACATGCGACCAAATTTTAATAGCCCAATTTTGATTTTGTAAAAAGCACATATTTAATATGGCGCTACTTTAAAGAAAATGTATCTGAAATAAAGCGTTGTCAAAACTAAGAAGTTTTATGTAGGTTGCGTTGAGTCTTATTTTGCGAAAGTGGTGCAATTTACAAAACACTTTTGAATTATTTTTTGGAAAAAATTAAAATTTGACAGATAATGCGAATCACGTGACTACTATTTTTTGCTTAATTTTCATCTCGATCAAAGCAGAACTTGATGCCAAAGTCAAATTTCGAATAAAGCTATTAAGAAAAAAAATTCATATGATGCGGACTTTACTGGTCACACTGTACATACATATTATATAAAGATGTTCGATTTTTCGTCTGTCCTAATTTAGAGAAATTCAGCAACCGCAGGGAGCTAATTTTACATTTGGTTGTGAGCTCTTAAATCCTCCTCCTACCGATTCTCTTCTATGTAATCACCTCTCCTATTGTATTATCTGAATGATTTATTTTCATATCTGCAGACAATAACAATAAAACTATAAAGATAAAAAAACAATGAAAGACAAACTGCCTAGCGGGTACATAAAAGAAAAACTAAACTATACGGAAAGCTTTAAAGTGCAAAATATATCGCCCGTATAGGTCGGGAACGATTCCAACGCGGAATCCTTTCAGGCGCGATTTCTGGTAAGCCAAAAGCCAGGATCAAGATTGCCTCGACAATATACGGCCAGATTTCGCAGACGATGCACTGTCTATATTCCCGTAGGAAGCACCGAAATTTAACGGGAACCGGGACATTTTTATGGGAATCGGATATCACATACTAAACTGCTTAATGAATATTCTATTTTCTTGGAGCCCTTTGTTGAGCTTTTTTGAAAATAAAGCTCAACATTAAGGAGGCTATTAGAGAGGGGGAGAAAATAGTATATTATTTATAGTGTCGGTAATGCTATAGTTATTATAGTTATTGTGAGACATCGATGTTAAAAAAACGTCCAATAATATCGATATTCGAACATTATAAGTCGCTAATTATCACTTATAATCTCCCTAGCAGCAGAATTATCGGAAATTAATAATTGTGCTGCAAGGGAGATTCGGTAAGAAAATTTCATAAATTAAAGTTTTTTTTTATGGTATTTTTTTTGCTAAAATGCTACAAAAACATATTTTCGGCGGCTTTAGTTAATTGTAACTAATTAGAGTTTTAGAAAAGAAGTTAACTTTAGCCGTTAGTAACTCATTTTTATTACTAAAATGTGAGAAACATTACCTAACAAATTTGTTATCTGAAATCGATTGTCTTTATAGTTTTAAATTCAAATAAAACTTTAAAAAACATATTTCCGATGAGTTTAGTTTAATATGACGGACTGTATTTATACAATAGAAGTTGATTTTACTTGTTAGTAACTATGGTTTATTACTAAAATTTCAGGAACATTAAAAACATTAATTCCTTTTCAACCATAACATCTGAAATTACATGTTTACATAGTTTCAAATCAAACTTAAAAAAACATATTTCCGATGAGTTTATATAGTTAAATTTTTGATGTGTTTCTTTTAGCCCCGGTGTTCGATATGTAAAGCAAATTGGTTAGTATCAATAAAAATTATAAGTTAGCAACAAAATGTATTTTGATTTTATACTGTGACTTTTGCCAATAGATATAAAGCACTTCATTTTTGACAGAAAAATTATCACTTATTAATTTCATTAAGTTAATTGGAACAAACAAAATTATCGCGAAAATTTCACACCTGTCATTCTAAGCCAATCACACACTTTCATTTCGACAGTTACCAATGACAACCTTCAAATTTTTCGGAAATTTTTCTCCTCCTGCCAAGCTAGGCGAACAAAATTAATAAGTGGAAATTTTTTCTTGACAGCTATCATATGATCCGAAAATCAGTATTCAGGATCAAATTTTGGTATTTAATGTTTTTATTCATTTTATAATACTAAATAAATACAAATATTTATTTACCAAATATTTCTTTCATTAAGGCTAAATATTTTTGGAATTCTGGTTCGAACTCTTCTCTTCGTAATGGAGAATAACAAGGATAATGGTTATCTTCCCTTTCCACTTCTATCAGATGTCTATGTTTAATATAATAGATGTAATATTTGGATGCAATTTTGTTCTGCTGGATTCTGGTTTTTCTTAAAAAGGATGGGATATCTTCCTCCAAAATCTTCTGGATAGCTGAGAAAAGGTTTTCTTGATGGGGATTTAATTCAGTTTTTTCCATTAAACATTGCAAATACTTTAAATTTTTATGAGACATATTAATGTCCCCTATTTCAGAGCAAGATTTACAAACACCGTAGGGCTTAAAATTAGTTTCTTGATTGTTTACTGCCATGATTTAATTATTGTGAACTAAAGAAGCACGTTTAAGGTAGGAGTATCAACATGCTTGCCAACCTATAACCTATTTCGCGTATATTTATTTAATTTTTCTAGCTTTTACACAAAATTTAAATAAAATCATTATCGTCTTCATATTTTATAGGTAATAATTGACATATTTAATAAATATCAAGGAATTTCATAACTTATTTTAGGAGAATTGTATAGCGAAAAATATCGGGTAAGATTTTTTTTAACATTATTATGTCACTGTCACTCATTGTTCTTTCATTATACAATTCTCCCAAAATTAGCAATGAAATAAATTGATATTTTTGTAATATATCAGATATTACCTAAGTAATGTGCCGACGATACTGATTTTACTTAAATGTTAGTTTAAAAACTAATAAACTTGAAAAAACAAAGCGAAATAGGTTATAGGTTGGCAATAAATTGAACGATGTTGAGAATTCAACCTTAAGAAATAACTGTCGATGTGACGTATAGCAGAGACGATTTTGACATCACAAGCCTAAGCTTGACTGTGGTATCTACTATCTACCTAGATTTTAAAAATTGTTTTATTTGGCATAACTAGCCTAAACTAGAGTATACTATGCTTTCCCTTTGTTTTAGTAAATGAAATGTAGTAAAAATAAATAAAAAGGATAATTTTCACTTATATTTTTTGCATTTCGTTTAACTAAACGGTGAGGAAACTTTTTTTTTAAAGTTTAAGTATTCCCATAATTATGGATAATTTCAATAAAATAATTCAAATAAATTTTAGGTGTAAAATTTTCTTACCGAATCCCCCGCGTCCTTGAATTAATATCCGGAAATTCTTCCTCAGTCACGCATTTTTGTAGAAAATGCGTTCCTTCGGAAAAATTTCCGGAAATAATTCGAGCACTATGGATATATAAGTGATAATCTCCCATTGCTATAAGCAACGTAAATAAAAAGGAGCCTTCTAATTGGTTGAAAATAGGTTTATGTAATTTCCAACGTAACTTGTGTTGTGCGTTGAAGGACCGGTGGAAATAATTTTTTTTGTAAAAAAATTTTGACTTCTAAAGGGGTTCGGCGCGGTTCGTTTAAACATGTCTGCGTGAAAAAGGCAAGGTTATATATCGATATTTCTGGCCCTTAATATCAATGACAAAACATCGGACATCGATAACAAATCATCGATGTTCCGGAAATATCGATGAACATCGCCCATCACTAGGTATATGATTATTATGAATGTTATTATTCGTAATGTTTAGTTTTTTTTTGTTATATTAGGTGTATCTATATTATACTTTTGTGGAAAGGATGTAAGAGGCTAAAAAGTATATAGGCTCTGATCATTTTTTACTGAATAGGTAGGCGGGTAGTTTTAAATATACGGGAGAGCCAAGGCTTTTCTGCAGTAGCAGTATTGTGAAACTCGCCTTTTTTGCAACCATCCACTTGCTTAGGTTACACATAGAGACAAAATGAACCGGTACCGTGCGAACGACACGTAACGTTTAAAATCAACGATTGACTGCCATCTGCCGACCTGCCACAGGACTTATGACGTGATACTTCCATAGACAATTTACCTTTAGATACCGTAAAATGGGGTGAATAGGATCAATTTTCCACTTTGAAAGCTTGTAACTTGAAAACTATCTGCCTGAATAAATTTCTCAATAGCTTAAAACATGAGTTAAGGTTGGTACTTTTAAATGATGGTATAAGTTTTTATATAGGGTGTACCCTGTTGTATTTATATATATTTTTTGTCCACAAATCCTATTCACCCCGCAGGCGGTGTCAATAGGATCATTGATTGATTTATTGACTGTATCGCATTTAAACAACCGCGGGGTGTATAGAATTTTGCACACAAATTTATGTTAAGTAATATAAAAGAGTACTAAAAATATTATTACCTAAATTATATAAGTACTGCAGAGTTGTAGAGATATGAAGTTTGTAAGACAAAAGCAAAGATAATATGACAACAGTTTAACCGCTAAATTTGACGTTTTAGGTCATGGTATTCAGCCTGCGATGTGGCCATGTTATTTGTTGTAAGTTTAATGTCATAAAAATGTATTTTAACAATCGTTACTTAAAGTCTGTACATTGAAATGGCCCACACTTTAAAATTACCATTATTACAGATTTTTTAAATGTGAAGGTAACTTTCAATCCTATTTACCCCGCTGATCCTATTCACCCCATTTTACGGTACGTACAGCTTATCTCCTGCGCAAACAGAAGTTACGTTTTACGGGTGAAAAAATACGTCCGAGCGCATGGCTCGCCGGTCAGCTGCCTTCCCTCTCAAGCATCGGGCATGCGCACAAACCTCATGTTATCGGCCTGTCCTACTTTAGCGACATGCTCAAAATACACTCCAGAACCCATTTTGGTTGTTGTGTTTTAAGGTTTCTCTGTAGATTCCTTGTAGTTTTCTTAGCTATTATGGATTGTGGGTGTTTAATATTTACGGATTTCTAGTTTTTGTGTAGTTTAGTAAATTGTGCCTGATTGTGAGAAAATTAATTCTGTCAAAGGTGCTGGTTGATTTGCCAAATTGTAAAAATCAATAAAAGTTATATACAAATTAATATTTGAGGTTAGGCACGCGATAACACCGTAGATTGGTTATTTTGCTGGTTTTGTTTGTTTTTATATTCGATTTTGTAAGACTAGTTTAATTCACTTGTTCTTGTCCTCTTCCGTTTCAAACTAAAAACACGACGACGAATAATTTTTAAACAAATTTTAAAAACAAAACCTTAAAAATAATTTAAAATCTGATTTTGCTTCTACTAAAAATGCCAGAAATCACTTCCTTTTTCCCAAGTTGATCAAAAATCAACAAGAATTGAAATTTTAAAGCCCGGACCTGTCTATTTTCCCATTCGTCAAACGATAATGTTGCAGTGCGCATGTCTAATAGTGTCTAGCTTTGTTTACATGCGCGTGGCCATAAATTTGCCACTTTCGTGATTATTGTTTGCTTATCTAAAGGTAAATTGTCTATGGATACTTCCCATTGATTACAATCGTTGTGTATTGCGCATGCGTTAGCAGCTTCAAAGGTATTTTAAAATCCCTCAAATTAGATGATTTAAAAGGTTATTATGTTTTATGCAATTAAGTATTTATTTAAAGTATTCCATTATTATGTATTCTTTATATAAATGATATGCCAAATGTTTTAAAACAAAGTTTTATTCAAATGTTTGCTGACGATACCTTATTATTTATAAAGGGTAAAAATATTCTTGATTGTATAGACATTTTAAATTTTGAATTAAAAACTTTATCAAACTGGTTAAAGGTAAATAAATTAAAATTAAATGTTTCTAAAACAAAATTTATGGTTATTGGAAATAGCGTGATTAATACAGACATAAATATTTTTGTTGATGATGAAAAATTAGAAATTATAGACTCTTTTAAATATTTGGGAGTAATTTTAGATTCTAAGTTAAAATTTGAATTACATTTTGAAAATCTGGTATCTAAAATTGGAAAAAAAATTAATTATTTAAAAAGAATTAGTCAAAATTTGAGTTTATTTTCACGAAAAACAATTTATAACACTATAATTTTACCTCATTTTTTATATTGTTCAACTATTTTATACACAGCAAATGATGGGGTCTTTAATAGACTGCAAGTTTTGCAAAATAAAGCTATGCGTATAATTTTAAATGTGGATAAATATACGAAAATAAATTTAATGTTAACGAAACTTCAGTGGTTAAATGTTAAAAATTTAATATTTCTTTTGATTTGTACTTTTATTTTTAAAATACAACATAACTTACTGCCTTCTCATTTGAAAGATTTTATAACTCAAAATTTTGAAAATCATAACTATTCAACCAGGTATAATAAAGATTTTTGGCTAGGTAGGGTATCAAAACATTTGACATATAAATCGGTTTTCTATAAAGGATTAAGTGAATATAATAACTTGAATATTTTAATTAAATCACAGACCTCTTTGAAAAATTTAAAAAAATCATTGTAAAATTATTTATTTAAAAAACAAATTTTTTTAAAGATGATATTGTTAAATTAGTTCAAATATTTTATATAACTTGTTAAATTGTAGCACATTGCTAAATAAATCTTGTTACTACTACTACTACTACTTTGTGTAAATAACAGTACAAATCTTGCAACTGACTTTAAAAATTTAATCAAAAAAAAAATTAACTTAATTAAATCAGACATCCTTTTCTATTAATTACAGTGTTCATCGTTAAATCTTTTAGAACCTCCCTAGATTCAATGATAACCAAAAAAAGTCCGACAAAAAGATCTCTCAATGTGCACCATGATGATAATAATAACATTAAGCATCCTATTTACATTGTTGTCATTTAATGCATAAAAGAATCAGGTTGAGGGCTGCCTCAGACCGGTATGCATAAAGAACAGTAGCGCTTTACCGAGATCAAGTAGGCGCGATAAAACTCAATTGTTTTTTCTCAGTGGCTCTCAAACGGTAGAAGTGCTAAAATGGTTTTTCACGAACCACCTTACACATTCCCCTTGATAACTAATAATTTTGGGGATAATTTTTAGATTAGCTCTTACCTTTGTTTTATTTCTTAAGCCTCCATCATCCCTGTTGGTATATTTCACTCCCATTTGCATTTTTAGCGTTTACTCAGAAACCTCTAAAGTTAGTTATGTTGTGTTGACAACAAACAAATGGGGGAGGAGGGGGCACAGAGGACCCCCTAAGACAATATGGTCCGTATTTAATTTGTAGATTGTTTAAAACAAATGATTTTGTAATTTGAAGAAGTAGTCCATGCTTAAAGTGGAGTTAAAAGTATGGGAAAGAAAGAAAAAACAAAAAGTCTTCCTCCACAAAATTTAATAGAATAATTCTCAAGGGTCTCTACATGTTTCGAACGTAGAAACGTTCATCATCAGGAGACAGAAAATGTAATTAAAAAGTGCTGATGGTTTTAGCAGAAGAGAAAATGGTAAAGGACCTTAATGGAGCTTTCATGGAATCGAAAAAATATTTTTGATGTGTAAAAGAGCCATAAAATGGAGAAATTAATGAAATTTAAACCATATTCAGTATGTGAGAAGTCAGTATAAGTGGTCTAAGATAGATAAAAACTGAGGAAGAAGAAGGATCTTTCTAAAAAGAAAGTATAAAAATTATTTAATTTTAGTAAACATTTTAAAGTTTTTGTCAAAAAGACTTAGGTGGAGAAAATTTGTAGTAGTTATCACACAGGTGATCTGTAAAAATAGAAATTAAATTAGAAATAAAGAATGAAGTCAAAAACTTTTTTAAAACTTTTTTTTGGATACAAAGTCAATACTTACGAAAACCACATAAAAGAGCCTGGTGGGGTACTGAGGCTTAAGGCTCAGTAACCCCTCCAAAGGTTAATTTAAATTTAGTAGAAATATTAAGAAAATCACACATTTTATCAAAAATATTCAAGAGGTCAAAAAAGTTGTTAAACGTCCATGTGCCGGACCCAAATGAAATGATGGATTGATTGACAGCTATACTGATAGTTAATATGGCGGTGAAAATTAAATTACAAAAAAAAAAAAAAATAACATTAATATCGTTTTTAAAACAAAAAACAAATCATTCTCTAAAAAAGTTTTTAGTCAATTCCAAAGATCTTGTCCCAGTTTCTGATAAATCTGGTGTATATAGCATCAGCTGTTCAACTAAGGATTGTAATGCGACCTATATTGGTCAAACAGGACGAAAGTTTTCAATTCGGGTGAATGAACATTGTAGGGAGATCTTGAAAGCTAACAATCAGAATCTTTCCCCTTCAAAGATAAAATCTAACTTTTCTAGACATATTTCTTCAAATAATCATACTTTTGATCCAGACTCTCATACTAAATTTCTACATTTTTGTAACAAAGGTAATAAACTGGACCTTTTAGAAATTATGGAAATTAACAAAATGCTAAATAACAATAATATCCTGTGCCCGAATGATCAAATCCAGCACAGCTGTACTAATTTTTTCAATGCTCTAGATTTTAATGGTTAAAATCTGTTTTTTGATAATGTTTTCGCTTTCACTTTCTCCATTGTTCTTTGCCATTCACAAATTTCAAATAACTTCAATTTTCTCTTATTTGCTATAACTGTAATTTATTCAATAGTCATCATCACCACTTTTTTCATAAATACACCACAATACTATTCCTTTCAGTGACAAAATAATAATATCTTTCACACTCCTTTTCCCATCCATAGACGACACACACACACACTACAGAATACCAATTACTTCTCTGTGACATGTATACAGAAACATTTAATTTTCTCATCTACAGATGCAACCACACACAAAGTAATTTTAGGACACCTACCTTTCATACACCTAATTTATTTATCTCCCATCTTAAAAACATTTACATTCTTAGTTTTAAGATATATATTTTTTATTTTAGTTAATTGGTTAGTAGTTCTATATCTACCCAACCCTAATTGAGCTTTCCTCTACGTTTAATTTTTTTCTCTTTTTCATCGCTGTAATTTAATTTTCACCGCCATATTAACTGTCAGTATAGCTGTCAATCAATCCATCATTTCATTTGGGTCCGGCACATGGACGTTTAACAACTTTTTTGACCTCTTGAATATTTTTGATAAAATGTGTGATTTTCTTAATATTTCTACTAAATTTAAATTAACCTTTGGAGTATTGACTTTGTATCCAAAAAAAAGTTTTAAAAAAGTTTTTGACTTCATTCTTTATTTCTAATTTAATTTCTATTTTTACAGATCACCTGTGTGATAACTACTACAAATTTTCTCCACCTAAGTCTTTTTGACAAAAACTTTAAAATGTTTACTAAAATTAAATAATTTTTATACTTTCTTTTTAGAAAGATCCTTCTTCCTCCTCAGTTTTTATCTATCTTAGACCACTTATACTGACTTCTCACATACTGAATATGGTTTAATTTCATTAATTTCTCCATTTTATGGCTCTTTTACACATCAAAAATATTTTTTCGATTCCACGAAAGCTCCATTAAGGTCCTTTACCATTTTCTCTTCTGCTAAAACCATCAGCACTTTTTAATTACATTTTCTGTCTCCTGATGATGAACGTTTCTACGTTCGAAACATGTAGAGACCCTTGAGAATTATTCTATTAAATTTTGTGGAGGAAGACTTTTTGTTTTTTCTTTCTTTCCCAAATGATTTTGTGTTTATGTGATAAAGCAATCTTTGTTTATGGACTAGTATTCTAAATTAGATTTATTTCTTACATAGATCTTAGTTAAACTGAGATTTTCAACATGGCTGCTCCGGTCCCTCTCGCCCCATTGATTGGGGCGAAAAGGTCCACTGGCTTCTTTTATCCCAAATAAATTATGGAGCTTAAATTAAACAAAACTAATGTCAAATAACGATCATGTTCCAAAAAAACATTTATTTATAAAACTTGTAGGTATATGTTATTATTAACAAAAATGGTTATTAGTCTATGCAAAGAATACATTTAAAATGTTCTTCCTCCGCTTCTACACCAGCGCATACATGGTGTGCCCACTCCTTGCATAACACATATTGTATCCACCCTTCCCCAGATTTAGATTCCGTGAATTTACTGTGGCAATACAGGCATTCGGTATTATTATTATCATCTTCACTTTCTGATGAATCTTTGTGTTTCCTTGGGTTCATTATTTGTTTCTGTTTTTTTTCTCCTATTTTGTTTCGAAACGCTGTCCACTAGTTGCCGCTTGACAACCTTAACTTTCTTCTTTTGTTCTTCCTTTTGAGTTAAACTAGCTTCCAATTCCTCTTTGAAGGGCGTGCTTGTTAGGGCCTCTGCTTGTTGGGTATTTCTTCCACTTTTTCTTTCTTTTGAAGTTGCGGGTTTAGGAGAAATTAATTTAAGGGCCTCTGCAAATGTTGGGTTCTCTTTAGAGCAACTTAGTGTTGGCTCAGGTTCTTTAGAGCAACTTGGTGTTGGCTCAGGTTCTTTAGAGCAACTTGGTGTTGGCTCAGGTTCTTTAGAGCAAGCAAGTTTTCGGGATATTAAATCGTTGGTTTGCTTTTTTAATAGATAACGAGTTTGTATTTATGGCTTGCAGAGCTGCCTCCATATCTTGAGAAGTCCACGGCGCCGCTTGGCGTTTTTTTCTGTAAATTCGAACCATCTATAATAAACAATAAATTGTTATCGATAAAAACGTAAATTAAAAAATATACTGGGGGCGATAAGGACTGGTCCTTATCACCCCCCATTCATATGGTCCTACTCGCCTCAAATGTCCGTTAATCCAACAATATTTACTACCGCTTTTTTACTTAGACGTTATGTTTCGTTCAAGACTTTTAAAATTGTAACAAATTATGTAGTTATTACCACACGAACTCGAAAATGATTGACTATTAATTACAAAAGTATATGGGCATTTGAAAAATTCAATATTTTTGATCACTTACCGCTGTTTTAGATTTTTTTTAAACCACACATGAAAGCACGTCTACGCGAGTCAAACATGAGTTCGCAACTGTCGGGACGGCGTACTATGTAGGTTACAGGCCGCAGCGAGTTGATGGCGCATAGCGTAAGTGAATAAAGGACTAGGTCCCCGTCGCCCCGGTGGTCCTCTGTGCCCCGTCCTCCCCTATACAGTAATAATTCTCATAAATTAAAAACCAGGAAACTATTCACGACACACTAAAAGTTAATTACATACAAAAACTTCATACCCTATACCATACCTACCTACCTACTTATTATTAAATTCGCATGAACGTCGAAGTCGTTGATTATTTTGGTATTATCCAGACCCTTGATGTGTTTTTCTCCGCGTCACCCCATAGACGGAATATTATATCAACTATCGCCAAACTTCAATACGCTTTTAAATCTCTAAGTGTAACAAGATGGTGTACTGATTATGAAGCTGTTAGAGCACTTAAAATTGGATACGATGATATTTTAAAAATTTTAAAATATATTTAGGTACATGGATGAAACAGAAAAAAATGTTTGCAGAAACGAAGCCAAAAATTTGGAAACAAGTTCTAAAGCGCTTTTATAAGGTTTCTACCAAATTGCAATTGCCTGGTTTGGATATACAAGAAGGACACCATTTATTGGATTCTTTAAAACAATTTTTACAAGACATCAAAGAAAAATCTGAATCAGAAACCGATAAATTGGAAGCGAATACTAAAGAACTAAGGGAAGATATTGAAAAAAAAATTGCTAAATCCAGTAAACGCAAAAGAAAAATATTGCTGGCTAATAAGGATACTAAAATGCCTATGTTTATTGGAAAAGTAAAATGTAGAGTTGAGATTATCAATAAGCTGTTGGATTTTTTAATAAACGACTTATATCGCCAAAATTGTGTTTATCAAGATATAACAGTTACATTTAAATGTTTATTTGATATAGAGGATATCTCAAAAGATGATATGGATGCGGAGAGCTTTAAAAACTCATAGAATATTACAACGAAGATCTTGAAGAATAACTTATTAGCGAAGCCATGCAGTTCAAATAATATTTAAAAATATCTAACCCTAAAACAGACACGAGTTGCTCAACTGTTAAACATCATCTATACTAAGGAAATGATAGATGTATTTCCCAATTTATACACCGCCCTAAAGATATTTTTAACGCTATACTACGCTAATACTTTCAATCGAAAGTGATTTTACTGGTAATTTAAATTACGATGATGCGATAAGGGAATTTGCCGATATTAACACATTGACGACCGACAGTCAAAATACGAAACTTCCTGAGAAACCATCGAAAACTGGGTGTAATAACAAAAAACTAATATTTGTTATGGGTTCTAGGGCTATTATAGATAATTTTTTTCGCTCTCAAAATTTTCCTAAATGCCGTCCAGTTAACTGGACGTCGGTATCTGGTTACCGTCAGGCACCAACGTCCAGTAAACTGGACGCTGTTTTTTGTGTTTTTTTTTTACACAAGTAACAACATTTTGCTATAAACTTTTTATTTAAAAAAAAATGCTCCTCTGTCACAAAGCACGTGTATAATATAACGAATGACAGAAACAAAGCGTATACGTCTATAAACGGGTTTCTCGCCCACCTGCAATAAATACGTCAAAAGTCCAGTTTACACTGACGCTTAATTATTGCAGATTTTGCATTTTTTCTTTTCTTGGAAACCAACGAAATAAATTAGTCGAGCCTGAGGGACCGCGCGAAATTTTAAACTCATTTAAATGCATTATATTATGTGTCCAGTATACTGGACGCGGTCTCCACGGAAAGAACGACATGTCCAGTATACTGGACGATGGTCGTCAATGTGTTAAAATTAAAAAAAGAAGAGTATGTTTTTGTGATTTTTGTTTGTTTCCTATATGTTCATATTTTATATCCTTACCACCTTGTTTTTTTAATATTATAATTTTTTTCTGTTGTACCTTCAGTACCTTATATTTTTGTAGTTTTGAAAACTCTTACTTTAATATTAGCAAAACTGATTATTTTTGTTTTTGAATTTATGAGTTTTTATTTGTTTATCCAAAATGTTTATGTTTTATTTTTTTATTTTTAGTAATACTTAGTTCCTTTTTTATTTATGTGATTTTGTATCTTATTATTATGTAGAATGTACGGTAATGTACCTGTAGTTACTTTTAAGTTATTTGATTACGAGCCAAAGTATTTTGGTTTTAATCTCAGATATATTTTTCCTATTTACTTAATATTATTTATTTGGTTTCGTTTTGATTTTGTTTTAATTTTTCAATAATTTCTAAAATAATAGTAATTTACGTTACAAGACCGGAAAGTAGTGTTTTTCAGGTCGAGACAAGCATTTCCAGGGCGAGCCATGGGCGAGTCCTGGAAGCTTGGAGAGACCTGGAAAACACTAATTTTCGGTTGCGTGACTTAATGTACAATATTTTTTTTAAGACCGACACTTCGATATATTTTATAATCTACGCGAAACAAGTTTTACATAAGGAACAAAATTAAAAATCAACGAACTGTCACGACAATACATCGAAATGTTGTTGTCATAATAACGAAATCAAGGTATCTTGTATTATCAAAGAGCGAGTGGAAAAACAAAAAACAGGGTGACAGTGACATTAGAGACCGGAAAAGTGACATTAGAGTCCGGAAAATATTTTCCGGACTCTAATGTCACTTTTCCGGTCTTGCGATCGGAAAAACGTTATTTTCTAGACGAAAAATTGTCCAGAAAGTGTAAATTTTCTGGTCGGTTTTAAAAAAAAATATTTGTTTTATTGTGTCCTTTGTATTAAAGAAAATTGGGTAGTTATATATTAAAAAAATAAAAATAAATAGTAGGGGGTAGGGGCGAGGGGCCCCAAAAATTATATAGCGTAGGGCCCCATAAATCGTAAATCCGCCACTGTCTTGGACAAGCAGTTTGTCATCATTGTTTTTTGTTAAAACGATTCCTGATCGGGACGAAATGTAAACAATTTGGTCTCCTAATATGTATACTACATGTCTGTGTTTAATATAATTATTATGACGTTTTATATCTGACATCTGAGGTTTTTAAAAGTTAAAATTCTAAATTATATTATTATTCATTCACTGTTCACCTTTATAAGTAAAATGCCTATTTGTTTGAGAACTGCTGAAGCATACCGAAATAGAATCGCTAAGGATGTTCCGGAGATAAATGTTCGGAGATAAGTCGGTAGTTTAGTGTAACAATGCGGCCGTATCACGTGGGTTTGTGTCTCCCTCCATTGATCTCCAGATTGCCATCCTCATGCCGGAATTGATTCATTTTGGTACACCGAGACTTTATTCCAATATATCCGTATCTGATGGGAAATCTAAGATGATATTCGAAACCTATAATACTAAAACTTGATGGGCTTTGAGTATTCTCCATACCGGGAAGCTGGAAAAATTGTTTAGAGTTAAGTTTTTATTTTTGACGCAATGGCGTAATGACGAAATGTAACAGGGGCTTTGGCTTTTATACCGGGTGTCGACGAGATTATTAGCAAGACTGTGGTATCCTTATGAAGAAATTTATCAATTTCAACCTTTGGAAATTGTTATGATTGGGTATGAGTCTTATCTACATATTAAATCTTCAAACAAATGAAGGTTGTTTCCGGTTTAACTGCCCTCAGAAAAAAGCCTTCTATCCCTTATAAGAATTCACTTACTCTTTTTATACAACTGTTTAATACTACGTGTGACAGCAACGCGCTTTCCTACTGTAAGACAACGAAAATTGCTAGACCGTTGTGTAGTGATAATATCACGGTAGCCAATAGGAGTTAATGCTATCATAGAATGGTTTATAGCCATTATAGCCATTATACTCACAGTAATTATCAGGTTCTATTGGGGGTGTTATCTGGTTTTATATATTGTATTAGTTCCGACTGGCAGTTGTAATGAAACTTGAGATTAATCATAATAATATTTGCTTGATACAGTCAATACAGCATATACTTAAAACTAAAAATCAGTAATGTAGTTCTCAAAAATTTAATTGCTTCTGGTGTGATATTGTTCTTGTCGTTTAACATTGCAAATGATTATCTTTTATGCAACATGGTTTACTGACATGATAAAATTCGTTCGTAAATTAGAAAGTCCAATACTAATGATGGGTTGTGCCAAATAAGAATCTTCTATTGTTTTATCTGACATGCAAAGTTTTTAAAAAAATTAGGGGAAGGTTGCCCATATTGGACCAATTTCCAGATTTCTTATCATAGATCCTAATAATAATGCAAAATCGATCTTGAAGCTATACCTTAGTATACTTTAGTATGTTGTTCAACTGCAGGATTTTTTGCAGAATTTTATTTCAAAGTATCTATGATATAACAGGCTATAAAAAAAACCTCTGCAAGTGGTTCAATATAGGAAACCGGTTGCCTAAATTGCACCTGGGGGTTCCAAAATTGGACCACATGATTTAAGTCGGAAGCTTAGGTGTTAAATAAATAATAAATAAAATTGTTGGACAGGAAGTTTTATACTTATATTTCAAAAAAACATCCAATTTATAATCAAAATTTCGGTAGAAGACATCCTAATGCAAAAAAAGTACCTATTAGTTTCCTATATTGGACCAGTCATAGTTTCATTTTTTAAATCAAAAAAAAAAGATTTTAACAATATTGAAATGGTGTTAGTTCATGACATTAACTTATTTAAAGAGAAAAATTATTTTTGCACAATTTGGAAAAATTGCCTAAATTGGACCGGTTCAATTTTGGCAATCACCCAGTAGTCCAATTTAAGCAACTACCACTTGTTTTACAAAACCACACAGGAAAGAAACAAGAAAAAACAAATATGGTATGGTAATAGGAGAAATAGAAAAACTTACTTGAAAACTTCCATAAAAAAGATTTTGCTTAGAGTTTTATGGTTCTAAGGTAAACTCTTAGTAAAATCCTAAAAATATTACATTAAAATTGTGTAAATTACGTTTTGCTCTGTACACGACAAGAACTAACGGCCAACTAGTTGAGTTTTTTGCCGATCAACGGTTCTAGGTGGAAGTATGTTACAGTGTTGCCAGATGATATGGCACTTGTTTAGTTTCGGAGAAATGTACTGTGGTCCAATTTAGGTAGCGGTTCAATATAGGCAACCTTCCCCTAAATAAAAAGTAAAAATAAATTAATTGAAACCGGTATTAGTAGAATCAATAAAATTCAAATTGAGGCAGGCAGCTAGAAGACTCCGAACAACGATGTGACCTGCTCAACAAATGCGTTAAAACTGATACAATGATGCGCGGCGGTTGCCGATCTCTACAAACCCCCACCAACGTCTTGTGGATTATAGTTTTTAATGGATACAATTCGTTTTTGGGGACGCTGTTCTACTTTCTTAATTGTAAAGAAAGCGCTTCACTGGGAACAAAATGCGTCGTATTGAGAAGATACAATTTATTTCTTAACAAAATTGCTGTATTAAAAGTAGTTCATTATTTAACAAGACTGTACTGCTAATGGGACTGATTACTACCAATAAAAACACTGATCTAGCAAATCTGGAATTGATATAACACTAAAGCGGGTTTGCTAGACTAGCAATTTATTTAATATGGGTTAATAAAAAAATAAGCTATCAATACAAATTATGTAAGCAAACCTGTTATATTTAATCATTTTCCTCAGTGTAAATTTTTAGAATTGAGTAATTTTAATATTATTTTTTCTCAGTGTACAAAAGAGATTTGGCTAAGTCACAGTCAAATAGAATAAAATTAAATTAAAAATGTCGGGTGCGGTAAGTACTCACTATACCTACCTACTAGTCGAATTCGGGATTTTTCGATTTATTAAAATTTCTGGTACCTAAGTCTAATTAAACTTAGTAATTTTATACATAAAAGTTTTGGGATTTTTTATTTTTTTTTATTCTATATAAGTTATTACAGGGATAAATAAGTACCTATATAAAAATAAATAACAATTATTACTTAGTAGGTCCATATACAGGCTGATTCAAAAGTACTTTGACAAACTTCGGGAGGTAATTGCTGGCAATATTTTAACATGAAAAGTTCTTATAAACAGTGGTCCTTGGCGACTTCTTTACGGAGATACAGGGTGTTGAAATGTTAAGAGGAATAGTAATAATTTTTAAATAACTCCTTAACGAGTTATTTTTTTTTAATGAAATTTGGTGAATTAAATAAGCATCTAAGGCCACTTATTTTCAAAGTACAACACGTTCGTAAATTTAACCAGTGGCGTCGGTACAAAATGTTACTATCATATTTTTTGTGAAAACTATGCTACACCACTGACTTATTTTATTTTAACTTTCTTTTTATGAATCCCCCCTTCATTTACAACAAAAAAGATCACGTGTGTTTTTTTGATACGAGAGACGGTTTAAGGGTAAATGATTATTTTATTTGACTATACACAAATATTAAAAAATGTGTTTTAAACTGATCAACCACTCAAATATTTATTAAAATATTTTAACGAATACCTACATACATACTAATAAACAAATATGTATACGCCTAAGGAAGGCATCTGAGGATGCCTATTTTCTAAGTATAACAGGTTTTCAGTGGCAAACATATTTATTTATTAATATGGTATTTTTTAATATTTTGTTTTAACAAGGCGGCTTTGGAAATGCATTCGTCGATAAATTAAAACATATTTTACTGTTAGTTACCATTAAAAATAACAAAACTGAAGAAATAAAACTCAATGGTAACTAACTGTCAAATATGTTTTAATTTATCGACAAATGCATTTCCAAAACCGCCTTGTCAAAATACAATATATTAAAAAAGCATTTCCAAAGCCGCCTTGTCAAAACACAAAATATTAAAAAATAACATAATATTATCTACTAATAAATACTGAAAACGTGTTATACTTAGAAAATAGGCATCCTTAGATGCCTTCCTTAGGCATATACATATTGTTTATTAGTAAGTATGTATGTAGGTATTCGTTAAAATACTTTAATAAATATTTGAGTGGTTCATCAGTTTAAAACACATTTTTTAATATTTGTGTATAGTCAAATAAAATAATCATTTACCCTTAAACCGTTCCTCGTATCAAAAAAACACACGTGATGATTTTTGTTGTAAATGAAGGGGGGATTCATAAAAAGAAAGTTAAAATAAAATAAGTCAGTGGTGTAGCATAGTTTTCACAAAAAATATGATAGTTACATTTTGTACCGACACCACTGGTTAAATTTACGAATGTGTTGTACTTTGAAAATTAGTGTCCTTAGATGCTTATTTAATTCACCAAATTTCATAAATTAAAAATAACTCTTTAAAAATTATTACTATTCCTTTTAACATTTCAACACCCTGTATCTCCGTAACGAAGTCGCCAAGGACCACTGTTTATAAGAACTTTTCATGTTAAAATATTGCCAGCAATTACCTTCCGAAGTTTGTCAGTACTTTTGGATCACCCTGTATAAAAATAAAAAAAATATTCGTTTTCTATAAACGTTTGATTAACTCATTATTAAGAAAGAAAATTATACTAGGAAATATTTTTTTAAATGAAATTTAAATAAGGGTAGTTTTTTTAATGTTTTAATATTTTCGGATAAAATATTATACAGTGACCGGCAGAAAGTACGCACCAAAGGAGATTTTTTTTTATTTCAAAACTTACCAAATATTTTTGGCGGTGGAAAAGTTCTGCATGTTCTTAAACAAAAAAGAGCGTAGACAAAACTAGTAAATATTGCGCCGTATACGAGGGAGAGGTGAAAACGTTAAATTTACTCAAGAATAAATTGCCCTTATTTTTCACTGTAAAATTTTTTTATAAGAAAATGTTGTTTGCACTTAAAAGTTATTCACAAATACCAAATTTCAGCTCGGTAGCACAAATATAAATATTTTTCATGGCAACTAGATTTAAATGAAAACGAATTTTATTGTAAGGGTTTAAACTTTAATTCCTGAACCAATGGGTTTACGAATTTTTGAAAAATTGGGAACGGCAAAACATTGCTAAATGTATGAAAAAATCCTCATTTCTTTTGAATAAAGTTATTCCGCTTATCCATAGAATAATGTACGGTGTGCACCAGAAAAGTTAAATTATTTTTGACGTTATTTTATTAAACGTCCAGTTCTCGCGTATTTAAACAAATTTAAGTAAGTGATGTGTCTAATTGCCCAAGAGCTGTTAAAAAATTGAATTAATAGGTCGCATAGCTTCTATCAATTCGTTATATGAGGGGGCGTAAAAAAAAAAAAAGAAAAAACACTTTTTTTGTGCTACCGAGCTGAAATTTAGTATTTATGGACAACTTTTAAGTACAAACAACATTTCCTAATAAAAATATTTTCTACAGTGAAAAATAAGGGTACTTTATTCTTGAGTAAATTTAACGTTTTTACCTCTCCCTCGTATACAGCCCAATATTTACTAGTTTTGTCTATGCTCTTTTTTGTTTAGGGACATGCAGAACTTTTCCATCGCCAAAAAAAATTGGTAAGTTTTGAAATAAAAAAAAATCTCCTTTGGTGCGTACTTTCTGTCGGTCACTGTATAATATTAATCCGGGATTAATCCATTTTATAACAATGACCGTTGTCCAAAGTTGCTGTTTATTTTAATAGTTTGTAAAAAATGTGTTTGTCTAGTATCATTTATGTGAAGATTATCAACTTTTGTAAACGTTGTTAGAAATTTTTTGTTTTAAAAGTAAAGAATGAATAAATATGCAAATTTTAAAATTATTTATATCTGGGTATTTATTCGGCTAATATAAATTTTTTGTCGGTTCTAAGTGCGGAAATCGATAAATACATTTAATAATTTTATTTGTAATTTCTTTAAAGGTTTTAGTATTATCGAATTGGCTGAACTCCAAATAGAAATAGGATACTGAATTTTTGAGTGTACTACACGCATGATATATATTTGATAAATAATGTAAACAAACGATGTAAACAATGACGAATTTTAAAGAATATCCCAATTAACGAAGAAATGTAAGTTCGAATATGTTCTACGTGCATTCTCCAGCTTAAATTTTGATCAGCTAAAAATTTTATGTTATCGTAATTAATATTTTTTCCAGTAAATATTATTGGTGGCTTCTCCATATCTAGTCTTTGTTTGGCAATGTAGTACATAAATGAAGATTTATTAAAATTTAAAGTTAATTTATAAGATTCCAACCAGTCAAATATAATTTTTAAATATTTTTTGATATTTCATTGGACGACCGTAATAATTTTAGCATAATACATAATAGTTGTGTCGTCAGCAAAAAGTTTAATTTGTCCATATCATTTTAATTTTGAAATAGAATTGATATAATTAAGAAACAATGTGGGTCCTAGAATGGAATTTTGTGGTACTCCACATGTAAATGTTTGATAAATACTAATATTACTTCCTATTTTAACACATTGTTTTCTATTTTTTATATAACTTTCAAACCAACGATGAATTTTTCCTCTTATGCCTACATCAAATAATTTAACCAATTATATATCATGGTTTACAGTATCAAAGGCTTTACACTAGTCTAGAGATAAAATACCGAATTTTTTTTGGTTTCTAGATTTAATTAAATGTTAGTAATAACATCCATAGCTGCAACTTCAGTATCTCTAGATTTGCGAAAAGTAAATTTTGTCTTTCTAAATAATTCTTTAATTTCGTAATACTGTTTGATTCAAATGACTTTAGGAATGTTTTTAAAATAAACTAAAATATGTTGTTTCATCAGTAACAAACACCAATGAAGCTTTAATGCCCGTCGTAATTTCCTTAATGTACCGACATTTTCAAATTAAAGTAAACACTCAAGCCCCCCCATGATGCAAGCGCACAAACGACACGGTCCCCACTGGCTCGGAAAAACAAAAGAGTAGCGCTTTTCACGAAAATTCTTCAAGTGGAAAAAGTTAACACTTCTTTTGTTTTAATTGTTTATATTGTAGGGAAATGTTTACCCCGGTGATGAATATGGAAAATCCGGAAAAAGGAAGAAATTTTAAATTTTAAATGGAGGTATGTAGTATGTAGGTTTAAGCTTAGTTGGAAAAATATGTGTACTCGGGAGGCATACGACACTATGTGCCATCAGCTCGATTTGTGGATATTTTGTAAAAACAATTAAGTTTAACATAATTTTGAGGTTAGTGTTGATTTATGAATGTATTATCTTACTTTCACTACACAGAGTATTAATTATTTAGTGTTTCTTTGTAAATATTTTTTTTTTTTAATTTTAATTATCATAATTTGTATTTTGATGGACATAGTGTTCTATACCTGTAAAAAATTATAAGCCATAATACTGTACTCGGGAGGCATACGACACTATGTCCAATTTTTACAAAAAATGAGTATATTAAATGGAAATGGTATGCATTTTGGTAAAAGGAAAAGTAATAATAGACAAAATAAAAACTTATTGCCGCCTAAATGCCGATGGTCATACTGGAGTTTAACATTATGTGTAATCCCCAACTACTATTATATAGATCTAGTTAGAGGCATATAATACCAAGAGATTATATAGTGTTCTATGCCGCTAAATGTGTTGCTAAAGATATTACTAAAGATCCGAGGCATACAGATATTATTATACCTTGGTGTCTTAGGCCGCTGAATAAAAATGCACATAGTGTTAAAAGTCTACGCTGTTTCTCAGCTACCTTAACTAATTGGACTTGGTGTTGTATGCCCCACAAAAGAGTTAATTTACTGGATAAAACTACATAGTACCTAACTTTTTGTAAAAAGTGGACATAGTGTCGTGACTGTCGTGTACCTACCTCCCGAGTACAGATATACAGGGTGTTGCAGAATAAGATGCTGATCCTTAACGGTGTGAATCCTTAGGTGATTTTAAGAAGAAAAGTTCAAATTAATATATATCCTTAACCTATCAACTTTCGAACTACAGGGCGTTAAAATTTTAAGAAAAAAATCGTTTTTCTATTATAACTTTAAAAACTTTCTAGCTATTTTTATGAATTTTTCACACATACCCTCTAAGCATCAATAGCCATTTTTTGGTGAAGAAAATTTTTTAAAATTTTTAACCAGTGGCGTCCTGAAAGGGTTTGGACTAGACATTTTGGAAAAATATTATGTACGCCACTGCTTTTTCTCAAGATAAAAATTATTTTTAAAATACTCATTCATTTTAGGCCAAATTTAATATCTTGCCTTTTTAATTATCGTCCGACAAACAGTTTCCGACAAAAAAAATAAAAAGCATTAAATGCGCATTCGCTATGATGTGCCTATGGTTTGTTTTTAACAATAAATTAAAACAACTAACATTAAATAACGTGTGAACAAAAACGAAAATAATTTGGATTAGCTGTTGAAAGTGGCCACCACATGCAATAATGCATGCTTCAGCTCTTCTCCTCATTGAGTCTCGTACCCTTTGAAAAATTCCTGGAGTATTCCTGATAGTGTCAAAACAAACCATATAGCCACATAGCGAATGCGCATTTAATGTTTTAATTTTTTTTGTCGGAAACTGTTTGTCGGACGATAAAAAGGCAAGATATTAAATTTGGCCTAAAATGAATGACTATTTTAAAAATAATTTTTATCTTGAGAAAAAGCAGTGGCGTACATAATATTTTTCCAAAATGTCTAGTCCAAACCCTTTCAGGACGCCACTGGTTAAAAAATTAAAAAAAATTTGTACACCAAAAAATAGCTATTGATGCTTAGAGGGCATGTGTGAAAAATTCATAAAAATAGCTAGAAAGTTTTTAAAGTTATAATAGAAAAACGATTTTTTTCTTAAAACTTTAACGCCCTGTAGTTCGAAAGTTGATAGGTTAAGGATATATATTAATTTGAACTTTTCTTCTTAAAATCACCTAAGGATTCACACCGTTAAGGATCAGCATCTTATTCTGAAACACCCTGTATACAATCCCGTGCAAAAAAAAAAAACTGGTTTCATAAAATTTGGATTAAGTTTAGGGTTTATAACTTTTTTATTTTTACTCCGATTTAAGTGATTTTTTAGAGAGCCCTAGATACATTTATTAGTTTTGACATGCCTATTTAAATTTTAAGAGAAATTGATTTTTTGACATAGATATTATACAAGAATAATCGAAAAGTTTTTTTTTGCCTAGTGTCAAAATAGCCTGTGGAATAATTAGAAAGCAAAATTACTTCAAAATATCAGTTTTCATTAAGCCGCAAATATTCTTTGCATTTTGGTTTTTGATTCATGTCAATACCTGCATTTGTTCTCACCCAAATGCAAAATGATCTTGATGATGTCGATAATTTAGGAAACGCAAAACTAAAGTTATTGATGACAGATTTCTTGTGCTTAAAACTCTTCGGAATCGTCCTTTGACGTCAGTAAAGGCGAAAAACAAACTTCGAGAGGTTCGAAATAAAAATGTCAGTTCTTGGACAGTTCGTCGAAGATTACACGAAGGTAATTTAAACTCACGCAGACCAGCAACTGGACCTAAATTACTACCGCGTCATAAGAATCAAGAATGGAGGAATATTACCGAGGATGATATTCGCGGGCTAATTGATGGCATGAACCGACGTGTACAGGCAATAGTAAGGGCTAGAGGAGGCAATGGAAATAATAGAGATGTGTTTAACTGAAAAAGTTGTTGTTGGTACCTGTTAAGTTTGTTTTGGGAAAATGATATTTTCTAAATCTTAGATATACGCACCTTTTTCCGTAAATTAATTTATTTATTAAATCTTGATTATTACAATACCTAACATTTGTTTTCTTGCATCTTAATAATGTATTTTATTTTGAATGCAATGGCAATGAGAAAATTATGGAAAAATTTAAATTATTGACATTATCAAGATCGTTTTGCATTTGGGTGGGAACAAATGCACGTATTGACATGAACCAAAAAGCAAAGATTATTTGCGACCCAATGAAAACTGATATTTTGAAATAATTTTGCTTCTCAATTATTTCACAGGGTGTTTTGACACTAAGCAAAAAAAAACAACTTTTTGATTATCCTTGTATAATATGTCAAAAAACCAATTTCTCTTAAAATTTGTATAGGCATGTTAAAACTAATAAATGTATCTATAGCTCTCTAAAAAATCACTTAAATCGGAGTAAAAATAGAACAGTTATAAAGCCCTAAACTTAATCTAATGGACCACGTTATGTAATTACGAATTAAGCGACATTTAACAGTTTCGAGATATTTAAATCAAACGGTTTTTAATTTTGTTGAGTTGCCCCAAAGTCGTACCAAATACCTTAGAACCTTGTTTTCTTTTTAAGCAGGTCCGAAATGTAGTATACTATACAGGGTGTTAATTAATGTCATGCAGATATTTCAGGGGATGATAATACTCGTCAAAGTAGGAAAAAAATGCAACTATATGCATGGTCCAAAACGCCTTATTTTCGTTATACAGGGTGGCAAAGTTTTAATTTTTTTTCTCGTATTTTGCGTTTTCTCTCTTATATTCTGCGATAATTGTTTCAAATTTGGAACATCAACCCTTTTTTAAAATATCTACAATAAAGTATCAAAATTGCCGGTCGCAGTATACAGGGTGTTACATTTTCTTGAATCGGCTACAATTTTATCTTTCAGAAGTTTTTTTTTTGGCTCCCTGTATGAATTCCGGTATGAAATTTGAACTCTCTGTTCCTTTGTTTAGCGTTCTGGTATCTTGCACTATTCTCGTATCTGTGACCGTTTTCAATTTATTTGCAAAAATATCCATCGATGAAAATTAAGTGTAGGCGAAATAACGCAATAATGAATATAAGAAAAAAATAGAGTGTCTGTCAGTCCATGAGGCGAAGACTTGATTCGTGCATTTTAGCAAGAGGCGGCCATTTTCAACAGTTTCTATAATTTTGTTTTATTTTTATTTGATTAACTAATAAATTGTTTTGATACACAGCTTTTTACTCTGCGTTATTTCGCCGACACTTAATTTCCATCGATGGCTATTTTTGCAAATAAATCGAAAACGGTCACAGATACGAGAATAGTGCAAGAGACCAGATTGCTAAACAAAGGGACAGAGAGTTCAAATTTCATACCGGAATTCATACAGGGAGCCAAAAAAAAAGTTCTGAAAGATAAAATTGTAGCCGATTCCAGGAAATGTAACACCCTGTACACTGCGACCGACAATTTTGATACTTTATTGTAGAGATTTTAAAAAAGGGTTGATGTTCCAAATTTGAAACAATTATCGCAGAATATAAGAGAGAAAACGCAAAATAACGAGAAAAAAAATCGAAACTTTGTCACCCTGTATAACGAAAATAACGCGTTTTAGACCATGCATATATTTGCATTTTTTTTCTTATTTTGACGAGTACTATCACCCCCTGAAATATCTGCATGACATTAATTAACACCCTGTATACCTATGTTTTAAATTTGCGCATATTCCCCAATTTATGATCACTATATACCAAAATGGTCGCTTAATTCGATATAACTATTAAAG
Organism: Polydrusus pterygomalis; assembly: GCA_963969555.1. Classification (NCBI taxonomy): domain Eukaryota; kingdom Metazoa; phylum Arthropoda; class Insecta; order Coleoptera; family Curculionidae; genus Polydrusus; species Polydrusus pterygomalis. Next base: position 38,613,066 of record OZ018381.1, on the reverse strand, counting down.
TTAAGTATAGTTTTAAATTTTCATAAAGAATTAACCGACATGTATGACGCTTAATTCTTTATAACAAAACTAAAAAAATAAAACTACACTGGTTTAGTATGAAAATGATCGCGGATTAAGTTCAGCCAATTGGCGCTTAATTTCATATTACAGAAATAAATATAATAAAATTATATTTTGTAATATCGTTTTGGCGAATAATTCGTTATTACAAAACGTTAGGCATAGTATTAACTTTGACAAATATAATATGTCACTTAATACAGGTGCCTGTAAAAAGGGTAAAATAGGAAATTTAAGTAAAAAAAAGTTTTTGTTTCATAGGTTTTAATGATTACTAAAAGATGGCACCGTTAACTCGTTTTTGAATTTTTGTCGCTTAATTCGTAATTACATAACGCGGTTCAAATTATGTCAGTTTTTTTTTGCATGGGAGTGTGTAATGCAAGTATAATGAAAATATTGTTTATTATTTTTCGTTAAAATTTGACTTCTTAAACTCAATGAAAGACAATTTATTTTGTCAAATTTCCACTTTTATTGAAAAACTTTTTCTTTATTACACGACGCGTTTCGCTACATTGTAGCTTCTTTGGGTGTATGGTGCTAACTAATTTTATTTCAGTAAAATAACCAAATGGTCTAGATACCTATAATTACTAAATTCAGGTGTATACACATTACAAGCTTAATTATTTAATTATATGTTCTTAAAACTGTTTAGGTATTGTAAACTTAATATTATGGTCGGTATAATATATCTTAATCTTATGGGAAATCCAAAGAACTGTATTTAGATTATTGACACAGATTTAGCAAAGGGGAACTATTTAGTTCTAATTGGTCGTTTAATAATACACCGGAATTTTTCAATCGATTTATTTCTAAACTTTCCAAAATATTTAGTTTGTGACCCTTGTTTTCAATATGTGACTGACTGATGATGACTTCTTAAAAGCATGTTAGTCGACTTGAAATTGTGGCATTAATCCTAAAAGAATCTCCTACCGTTTATCTCTACGATTATTATAAAATTGTAAAGTGACTGACGGACTGATTGATTCTTTAACGCACACCTTAAACCCCTAATCATAGAATCATGAAATTTTTAGTATGTCTTCTCCTTTCCTTATAACGTATGGATCAGCAGATATAGGCAGATGGTCTACAAAACTGAATAAAAAAATACATTAAAGGCCGTGCCTCTATTAAAAAAAACATACCTAAGATAGTACCCGAAAGGCGACGAAACTTTAGAATCAATAATTTAGATAGCGTTTTTTTTTTCAAATATCTATCTTCGGAAGTACTCGACTTTTTCTAATTTGTTCTCGGCTTGTAACTTTGCCCTAATTTAACCTTACGCTGTATCTCTCACCGTTTATGAGATCCTAATGGTGAACGTATAGTTTGTAACACCCTGTTTAGTAGAAGTAAGTATTTTATTAAAAAATAGATAAAATCCTTGACTTGGGGAAAACCAAGGAAGAGTAAAAATTTTACCCGTGTTAAGATACTGACAATACTGTTATTATCACTAATTAAAAAAAAAATTGATACAAGTTTTAATGATAGCAACAATTAAAAGCAAAAAGTAGACGATTACACAAAGTTGTTTGTAAACAGGAATTTATAAATTGCATACTTGCAGACGCCCCAGATCAGTAGTCTCAGGCAAGTTCATTGCTATAGAGTAAAAGAAAAGAGCTTCTTAGTGCTGCAGACATATTTAATATTTGCAAAAAATTTAAAAATAAATAATCACAAAAATTGTGTATGTTTAAATTTTAACTTTATACTGCTAAAAAGGTACCGCTATTTAGGTGAAAGGTAAATATTACATTTTTACATCATGGCAAATTTAAATATTATAAAAAGCTTAGTCCTCTCGTTGATGGGTTGTGTCGCAATAGTCTCTAGTTTAGGGCTTAAAGAAGAATTCACATGGACTCGAATAAATTTTGAGATGCCTTCGGGATCTAAAATAAGTTCCCGATTTTCGTATGGGTAAGTTCAATTTAATCTCTCTTGTCTACTACCTCGCAGGATAAAAAATGTAGAAATCCGTACCATTGCATGTATATACTTACAATGGTTTCATAAAAACTGCAGTGGATTAAATGATAAAGAGTATATTAAGTTTGGAAAAAATAAAAATTTAAAATGGATTTGCAGATCCTGTGATCATTTAGAGATAGAAAGCGATAACGATAAAGAAAATGAATTAATAAAAAATGTTGTAATTAAAAAAAGGAATATAGTAAGTTCTATAAATGAAGATAATATGGCCAAAGTAGTAATTGAATTGCAGAAATCTGTTATTTTTTTATCAGAAAAATTTGACGAGATGGAAAGAAAAAATAAAGAAATATTTAAATTATTAAAAAATATAAAAAGGGAAAAAGAAGAAATCAAATTAGAAAACGATTTACTAAAACAAGAAGTCATGAAATTTAAAAAAGAAATTAATTTTTTAACCACAAACGTAGATAATGAAGAACAAAATAAAATTATAAATAATATTGAAATTAAAGGAATTCAAAATCAAGAATTTAAAAATGATGGGAATATAACAAAACAAATTTTAAACAAAATTGGAGTCGACATTAAAAAAGAAGACATATTAATGATACAACGAAAAAAAATTAAAAAGGAAGGAGTCAACGATACCATTCAAATTAATTTTAAAAATCAAGAAACAAAAGAAGAAGTTCTTAAAAAAACAAAAGAATATTTTAAGAAAAATGGAAAAATCACTAGTTTAAATCTTAATCTACCAGGACCAGAAACAAATATTTATATCAATGAACATTTGACAATAAGAAACAAATTTTTACTTGGAAAAGCTAAAGAATTAAGAAAATTTAACTATAAATTTATATGGTGCAAAAATGGAAAAATATTTGTCAGGAAAAATGAAGAAGAAAAAATAATTCAAATTACAAATGAATAAGAAATAAAAAAACTTAAAAACGGGGGTACATCTTATAATTAAAATATTATTATTTTTTATTATTATTTTCTATTGATTTTTAAATTCTATTTATTTTTCTGTACTATAAGTAAGTACATATTATATATTTTCATTGATTTTCTATATACTTAACTTATTAATATTTCTAATTAAAGATAGATAAATATATTTCAAATTTTAAAATTACAAACGTTGAAACACAGCTTGTTGAAGATCAAAATTATTTTAATAATAGTGTCGATGAATCAAATAAAAATTTTTGATTATATCACAATAATATTAGAAGCATTTCTAAAAACTTTGACGAAACTAAATTATTTTTATATCAACTCGATCAGAGTTTTGATGTTATCGTATTAACAGAAACTTGGAAAATTTTAAATGCCGATTTATTTAAATTAAATAATTATGATATAATTTATAATAATGGAAATTTCAATAAAAGTGACGGTATTGTAATGTATGTTAAAAATGAACATAATTACTTTTTTGATATTATATCTATGGGAAAAATAAAGATAATCTTTTTGAAACTATCAATCGGAAAAGAAAAAATTAATATTATAAGTATCTATAAACCTCCTCCACTAGATGTTTTCGAATTTACAATGAATTTTAAAAAGTTTTTTGATAATATTAAATATACTTGTAAAAATGAAACAGTAGTTCTAGTAGGTGATATAAATATTGATATTTCCTCAAACTCTAAAAACAGTAACGAATATTTAAACTTATTAAGTGAATATAATTTTGTATCATTTATAAATAAAAACACAAGAGAAATAAAAGAACATAAGTCTTGTATTGACCATATCTTTGTAAAAACAAAAGAAAATTTAGATAATTTCCAATCAATAATCATTAAATATCAAATAACGGATCATTACCCAACCATTTTACAAAAAAGACTTATTGATAAAACTAATAATGAACCTTTACCAATGTATAAAAATTTTATTAATTATTACAAATTAAAAGAAAAAATGACAAAAATAGATTGGACAAATTTTTACTCTTATTCTGAAACGAATGACTTATCCAATAATTTAATAAAAGAAATCCAAAATAATGTACAACAATGTACAAATAGAATAAAAATTAAAATTAAAAAGAGAAAAGAATGGATTACGAACGGCTTACTTAATTCTATTAAAACAAAAAATGAACTTTATAAAAAATTACAAAAAAATAATGACCGATATTTATTATATAAATATAAAATTTATGAAAACAAACTCACTAAACTAATTAAAGAAACAAAAACAAATTTTTATAAACGTGAAATTGATAAATGTAAAAACTCTAATCAAGATATGTGGAAAACTATTAAAAAAATATGTAATAAAAATCAAAAACATAAAAATATAAACGAAATCAAAATTGAAAATGAATCACTTACTGATAAAAAAAGTATAGCTAATAGCTTTATTGACTATTTTTCTGAAGTGGGAGAAAAGCTAGCAAACAAAATCAATAAAGGTAATAACACATTTTCAAATAAAAAAATAAACAATATAAATTCATTTTATTTAGAAGAAACTAATCATAAAGAAGTTGAAAATGTTATTGATAGTTTGAAATTAAAAAAATCTCCTGGTGCCGACGGAATAACAACAGAAATATTAAAAACTATTAAAACTTCTATTTCTAGACCTCTAACATTTCTTATAAATAATATTTTTAAAACCAGTATATATCCAGAAGCTTTCAAAATTGGTATAATAAAACCTATTTTTAAAAATGGAGATTCTAGTAAAACTAGTAATTATAGACCAATAACATTAATATCTTCGATAGCAAAAGTATTCGAAAAAGTTTTAAAATTAAGAATCGAAAATTATTTGGAAAAAATAAATTTTATTTCTAATAAACAGTTTGGGTTTCAAAAAAATAAATCAACACAAAATGCTATTTGCTGTCTAACAGAACAAATATATGATGCACTAGATAATAAAAAACCTTGTATTAGTATTTTTCTAGATTTAGCAAAAGCCTTTGATACAGTTAGCCATAATTTACTGTTAAAAAAGTTTGAAAATATTGGATTCAGAGGAAAGCAATTAGAATTAATTAAAAATTATCTGAAAAATAGACCAACTTATGTTCAAATAGATAAAGAAAAAAGCTATCCAAAGGTATTTAAGTATGGTGTTCCCCAAAGAACAATTTTAGGACCATTATTTTTTAATATTTATATTAACGACTTATTTAGTATAAATTGCGATGGACAAATTCATAGTTTTGCAGATGATACTACAATTTTTTATACCGATACAAATTGGGAAAATTTAAATAATAAAATTAAAAAAGATTTTAAAATTATAAAAAATTGGTTTGATAACAATTTGTTAACAATTAATTTTAATAAAACAAATTATATTCCTTTTACTTTAAACCTAAATAACCTACCACAAAATATGAATAGTATTCAAATAAATGAAGACATTCAAATTTTTAAAGTTAATAAAATAAAATATTTGGGAATTATTTTTGACAGTAAATTAAATTGGAATTTTCACATAGAATACTTAATTAAAAAATTAAGAAGTTTACTTCCGATTTTTAAAAACATTAAAAATTTTTTAAATGTAAGACATATGGAAATATTATATTACGCGTTAGTTAAAACTCATTTAAATTACGGAATTTTAGGTTGGGGAGGAATAAATAGAACTTTAGTTAAAAAATTAGAAATATTACAAAAAAGGTTTCTAAAAATTATATACAATAAAGATTATCTTTATCCTTCAAAAGAATTTTATTCAGAAACAAAAAAGTTGAACATTAGACAACTTTACATTTATAACATCTTAATATATATATTTAAAAATAAAAACCTTATACAATTTAAAAACCATAATCATAATACACGTCATAAAAATGAAATAACCATAAAACCTAAAATAAATAAGTCCATAGGACAAAAAAATTTCAAATATTTATGTTTTTATTTAAACGATTATTTACCAACAAAATTTAAAAAATTGATTTCATTAAAAAAATTTAAAATCGAAATAAAAACATGGATATTAAAAACAGACAATTTGAAAATATTTTTAGAAATGCTTTAATTAATTAATTAATATTGTTCTGAATAATTTATAGGAGTAATATTTTTTACTTAAAAATTATAAATTAATAATTTTATTATAGGTAATATATTTCTTCAAAAAAGCTGCGTTTATACTATAAATTAACATTTTTACTTTAAAAAAATTGATTTTTAATGCATATTTATGATTTATGATTTTACATACTAAAACAAAAAATAAGATTTGCCCCTAACAAGCTCAGCTTCAGGGGATTGAAGAATAAGTTTATTGAAGACAACATAAACATATTTATTATATTATTAAATTTTTAAATAAACTTATTATTATTATTATTATTATTATTATTATTATTATTATTATTATTATTTTATTATTATTATTATTATTTTAAAGAAAACTTGAATTTATAAGTTCCTAGATAAGTATTGTGAAAAATAGAAAAAAAATACATATATAATATATAATTTTTAATATTATTTTTAATTTTATCTATCGTGTGAGCCTAACATAAATTCAGTAAATCCAGTACAGTTTTTTTTTTTGGAAAAATGCTTGGATTAGACCAGGGTCGATAATTTTTGAAACCAAAAAAAATAATAGTAGAATGAAACCCATTGGAAAAGGAAGAGAATATAACAAAAATAAAAGGAAAAATAATTTACGGGCGATCCGAGGTCGGGAAGTGGAAGGGGTTGAGTTTTTAAGGGTAGAAAACGATTTATCTCGATTTCCGCCAAAACTACAAGTCCTATAGAAAAACGCTAAATAGCAAAGTTGTGGGTAATAAAAAGATCTACAACTTTTGTATTTACACTTTTTCACATTACCTCAAAATTTATGTGAAAAATTCAAATAACCAAGTTTTTGGTTTTTTATTTCTATCTTTTACAAAAAAAAAGTTTTTTTTCACGAAATTTGGTGAAAACTTACCTTTTTGTGTCCCAAACACACTGTTATTTATTTTGATTTAAAATATTTATCTTTTCACCTTATTTTGACTTAATATCGAAAAAGCGCCCTAATTTTCAATCGAAAATTCTCACGTCAAAATATCTGCTTTTTTAAAAAAGTCGGTGAACTTTTTGTTCGTTGAAATCTCTACTTTCTGATGGTGTAAAAAAATATACATTACTATGGTAAATGATCTCAAAAAATGCAAAGAAACGAAAAAAACTAGAATCTGATATTTTTTTTAATCATTATTTACAATTTTGAGCTATTTATTAAAATTTATACTTTAATTACTCGAAAAACATAAGATTCCATGTTACATTGATAAGCAAAAAAATAACAAATCCATAAAACATAAAGATCGCGAAAATAGTTGTTCTAAATTTAATTAAAGGTAGGGGTTTCTTTCGTTTCTTTGCATTTTTTGAGAACATTTACCATAGTAATGTATATTTTTTTTACACCATCAGAAAGTAGAGATTTCAACGAACAAAAAGCTCACCGACTTTTTTAAAAAAGCAGATATTTTGACGTGAGAATTTTCGATTAAAAATTAGGGTGCTTTTTCGATATTAAGTCAAAATAAGATGAAAAAATAAATATTTTAAATCAAAAAAATAACTGTGTGTATGGGACATAAAAAATAAGTTTTCACCAAATTTCGTGAAAATTTTTTTTTTTTGTAAAAGATAAAAATAAAAAACCAAAAACTTGGTTATTTGAATTTTTCACATAAATTTTGAGGTTATGTGAGAAAGTGTAAATACAAAAGTTGTAAGTAGATCTTTTTATTACCTACAATTTTGCTATTTAACGTTTTTCCAGAGGACTTTTAGTTTTGCCGGAAATCGAGATAAATCGTTTTCTACCCTTAAAAACTCACCGCCCCCCACTTCCCGACCTCGGATCGCCCGTAAATTATTTTTCCTTTCATTTTTGTTATATTCTCTTTCTTTTCGAATGGGTTTCATCCTACTATTATTTTTTTTCACTTTTTACCATTTTCAAAGGCTGGTCTAAATACGGATATTAACATTTTAAGTTGTGGTCTTTTCTATACACAAAATATTGATAGAGTGTGTCCTAAATTCATCATCATTATCATCATAGATATGATGATATCGATAATTTTTTTTAAATTGCAACCCTAAATCTTTATTGACTACATTATTTAAAGTGGCGCATATTAAGTTATACCTAAGTAATAAATTTTAAAATTTTATTCCTTGTTATTTATAATTAAAGGGCGGATTATATGCAATTAAATTCGGCCAAAATATGCGCAGACATATGCCTTTAAACTGTGCAGTTATTTGCATTTTTTTAAATAAATATGCATACTGGTAAGCAATATTTCTTAATTTACTATATTAAAATATGAGGTAAAGAAACGCATTGGGTTCTAAAAATATGTTTATTTAAAAAAAATGCAAAAACAAGCAAAGAAAAATAAAAGTAAGCAATTTTTTAACCTAAAATTGTATAAAAGGCATTTATTACTAAATATTTTTCAAAATTTCCAACTAAAAAGGATTGTCTTCTATTAGTAAAAGTATGTTTATACAAAGAGAAGCTTCTTTTATCATCCACTAATGTAATCGGACAATACTGCAACTTAGGTAGCAAAATATAAGGCCAAGATACAACTTCGTTGGATGGTTTACCCACATAAATGTTAAAATCTTTCGACAAACTAAAACAGAAGTATGTATTACAAATCGATATAAATACAATTTGCTAAGCAGATAATAATAACGCAATATTAAGTGACAATAAACAACTCCTAACAATATACCTGCAAACCCCGGAAACCTCCAATAAATACCTTGTATATAACCAAAATGTAAATATAATGAATATAATCTTCAGATTGGAAAATCCCTGAAATAAGTACAGAAATGGACATTAAACCTTTAACGTTCTAAATTATTTGATAAAGCTGAAACATAAAAATATGCTCTTAAAATAATAATTTATAAAAAATATGCATTTTATTATAAAACTGACAACAACAACTCCTCAACATAAAATTAAAGAATTAAATAATAAAATTTCTCCTATTAAATTTAAAGGACAAGGAATGAAAATATGAATTTTAGTACCTTTGTTTAACTTAATATGCAGTTTAAAAATAGTCAATAAAAAACTAGGGTTGTCATTTAAAAAAATTATCGATATCATCATATCTCTAATTAGGGACATACTATCAATATTTTCCATAAAATAAGATCAAAACTTAAAATGTTAATCATTTAACCAAAAAAAAAACTGTAACTGTAAGTTACAAAATCACTGTATATTGTGTATTCAATATTACATTCTCTTTAATGAACTTTGTAAGTTGGTTGGAAACAAAGATATTAATAATAATGTTTGTTTGTTTATATGTACTTTATTATATTTATTTTAACAGCTCTTCTTTCGGAAGTAAAAGACCCCAAAGACCTGCTTACGTAAGTAACGGAGGAAATATATTTGAGGGGTCAACGACTGGAGTAGTAGGAGTGACCGGGAATACCGGCAGTGACAATAATAGTGAAAACATTGCAGTGCAGCTAGAGCCTGGAGCATTCGGTTATAACCATGGTAAGCATTATTTTCATATTCTTATGTAGTAACACATTTACTTTACTTGCATTTTCACAAAAGTTGTTTTAGATTTTCTAAAACTAGTCAGAACATAAGTAGGTAATAGAAAAATAATCGTAAGAAGTTTTTTTAGTGTCTACAGGGTGTCCGGGAAAATGTGGGAAATCTCTAGGATACGAAAAAAACACGGGAAAAGAATACTACAAGTTCATATAAACTTCTTTCGTGTCGGCGTCCTCTTCGGAGATATGGGCTCCCAAAGAGCTCCAATGGAATTAATTTTTTGACACATAATTATTAAACCAACAGGTATATTTAAATTTTTTTTCATATGATGTATACCAGGTAACACCCTTCAAATTACTATCCCAGAAAGTGTTGCGAATTACTCACAGCTGCAGGGACGGACTAGCTGTGACACTAATATGCCCATTTTTTTTACGCCCTGTATGATAAAAACTTTGGACAACGTTTTTTACATACCTTTAACTATTGACTAAAAATTAAGTGGGTATTCTTCATTCATGTCGCTAATCCTAACTGTTTTCGGAAAAACGTCCAGGTAGGAAAATAAGTCCAAAGTTTTTATCATACAGGGCGTAAAAAAATGGGCACATTAGTGTCACAGCTAGTCCGTCCCTGCAGCTGTGAGTAATTCGCAATACTTTCTGGGATAGTAATTTGAAGGGTCTTACCCACTCTTACCTGGTATAGATCATATGAAAAAAAATTGAAATCTACCTGTTGGTTTAATAATTATGTGTGAAAAACTTAATTCCATGGGAGCTCTTTGGGAGCCCATATCTCCGAAGAGGAGGCCGATACGAAAGAAGTTTATATAAACTTGAAGTATTCTTTTCACGCGTTTTTTCATATCCGATAGATTTCCCACATTTTCCCGGACACCATGTATATAGTGTGACCAGTAGAGTCCGCATCATATGGGATTTTTTTTTATTGATAGCTTTATTCGAAATTTGACTTTGGCATCAAGTTCTGCTTCGATCGAGATGAAAATTAGGCAAAAAATAGTAGTCACGTGATTCGCATTATCTCTCAAATTTTAATTTTTTCCAAAAAATAATTTAATAGTGGGGTTAGTTCTGAAAATATCGCGAAAAGTTATAAGACAAAGTTTTTTTAAATGCAGTTTCTAGCCCATATGCAAAATTTCAGCTGCATAAGATAATTTTGATTTTTTACCCACCACTAAAATTTATTTTTCACTTAATAATCACTTTACTGATGCCATTGTGTTATTTTTTGTGTGTAATATTAAGGTGTATTACTTTTAGACACAAACTACGTTTTTTAAAATACACGGTCAAAAACAAATAAACTTTGCATCACATGCGACCAAATTTTAATAGGCCAATTTTGATTTTGTAGAAAAACACACATTCAATATGGCGCTACTTAAAAGAACATGTATCTGAAATAAAGCATTGTCAAAACTAAGAAGTTTTATGTAGGTTGCGTTGAGTCTTATTTTGCAAAAGTGGTGCAATTTACAAAATATAGGTAAAAATTAAAATTATCTTATGCAGCTGAAATTTTGCTTGTGGGCTAGAAACTGTATTTAAAAAAAACTTTTTCTAATAACTTTTTTTGATATTTTCAGAAATAACCCCACTTTTGAATTATTTTTTGGAAAAAATTAAAATTTGACAGATAATGCGAATCACGTGACTACTATTTTTTTGCTTAATTTTCATCTCGATCGAAGCAGAACTTTATGCCAAAGTTAAATTTCGAATAAAGCTATTAATAAAAAAAAATCCCATATGATGCGGACTTTACTGGTGACACTGTATATACAGCGTGTCTTCGGAAGTTCTTACCAAATGGGAAACTTTTTTATTATTAATTTTACGAAAAAAAAATTCTTCATAAAAAGCTCTGCATGGTCTAAAACCTAAAATGCAACCATCAAATATCGAAATTTTCCAGTCATATACGAGGTTTATCAAAAAATGTGAATTTTTCCCAAGAGTAAAGTACCTTTATTTTTGACATTATCAAAAATTGTTATTAAAAAAAGTTGATCAGAACTAAAAACCACGTCTAAATATGCAATAACACGCATTAAATTAATTAAATAATTAAAAAAATAAATAATTAATAATAAATCAATAAAATAATTTTTCAACATAAATGCGTATAATTGCACATTTAGACGTAGTTTTTAGTTCTGATCAACTTTTTTAATAACAATTTTTGATAATGTCAAAAATAAAGGTACTTTACTCTTGGGAAAAATTCACATTCTTGGGAAAAATTTACATTTTTCGACAAACGTCGTATATGATTGGAAAATTTCGATATTTGATGCTTGCATTTTGGGTTTTAGACCATGCAGAGCTTTTTATGAAGAATGACTTTTTTTCGTAAAATGAATAATAAAAAAGTTTCCCAATTGCGCTACTGTGACTCTCTTACTAACTTCGGCTATATAACTTATAGTTCGTCCATCAATATCAATCCTGCAGACTCGTCATCAAGTATCGCTTTTACTATTAATAAAACATTATATTATTTTTGACTAGAATATGAATTACAGTAATTTTTTAGTTAACAACATTCCTATGGGCCTTAACGTCTGGAAAGACAAATTGTTCATCTCAATTCCAAGAAGGAGGCTTGGGGTACCATCAACCCTTAACTACGTATCCCTAAATAGCAAACGTAGGCACAATGTTCCCTTAAAACCGTATCCGAACTGGGATATCAATATGTATCCAGATACTAGTGAAGATGGAAGTAATTTAATATCTGTGTACAGGTTTGCTATCGATCCTTGTGATCGAATGTGGCTCGTAGATACTGGAATACTGGAACTTCCTGGTAAGATATTTTTACCATGATTTCTGGTTATAGATAGTGGTGTCCGGTCAAAAAATCCCAGAAAAAAATTTCCCACTCAGTTTTAGCTCATCCAAAATACCCCAAAATAGAAAATACCCTAACAAAAATAACTCGCTACAAAAACATCTCCATCACAAATATCCCATGCCGAAAAGTCCCTACAAGAAAGTCACAAGACAGACAATTGTACTACTAGTAAATAGTACACGTCAGTCAAACCTATAACGTCATTTTAATGCTATAATAAATACTTAGTAGGTACTCATCGTTATTTAGATTTTAGTAAATAATATTTTAAAATGCCTTTGGAATTTATTATCAATCAGAAAGGTGGTAAAAACCTTAATTTGGAGGGATTTATATACACGTTTCGTAAATATATTTTGTTTGTTTTGTAGGCCCCCACTCTAAACAGAACTTTTTCTGATTAGGTTAGGTTAGGTGATTAGAATAGAGGGTGGTCCAACGAAAACTTAATACCTCGATTTTCCTGCTTTAAAATGAAAATGTGGAAAATCGCTCGGACTTGTTACTTCAAGCCCCTAGGAGGGGGGGGGGTAAGATCTAAATCTTAAATGGATACCCCTATTTTATATAATTTTTTTGGATTCTGCATAAAATTCTGAACATTTTTTAATAAAAGCATTCTTAACAGTTTCCAAGATATTGACTCTTGGAAAATGACATTTTTGAACTTTGACAGCGTCTAGCTTTCTAACTGTACGTCTTAGAGCAAACGGCTTACATGTCCCTATCTTTGATTTTTATTACCTTTCCAATAGTGTCAACTTTTGGTTCAACCGGATGTGAGAAATATAGTACTTCCGGTTTAACCGGAAGTTGACACTATTGGAAAAATAATAAAAATCGAAGATAGTGACATCATGTAAGCCGTTTTGCTCTAAGACGTCAAAGTTCAAAAATGTCATTTTTCAAGAGTCAATATCTCGGAAACTGTTAAGTATAGACTAATAATGCTTTTATTAAAAAATGTTCAGAATTTTATGCAGAATCGAAAAAAATTATATAAAATAGGGGTATCCATTTAAGAATTAGATCTTACCCCCTCCCTCCTAGGGACTTGAAGTTACAATAATATGCGCAAAAGATGTCCCCCTCGAAATAAAAATCGACGGGTCCGAGCGATTTTCCATAATTTCATTTTAAAGCAGGAAAATTGAGGTGGGAAGTTTTCAAGTGAACACCCTGTATGTTGTAATGTCAAGTTTCTCTAAAAACTCGCTGCATTGTAGTTACGGCACTTGTCATTTAGTGCACACTGTTAACGAATATTTTACGTTACCAGCCGTTGACTTTGCGTTGCTATTTAGAAGTAACTAAATGGGACTGGGCTAATGACTCAATAAAAATTTGAAAATAAAAGCGAACTACTTAAGTCAAATTTGTTTGAAATAAAAGCATTAAAATATTGAATTTTAAATTAATAAAAGAATAATGAGCGTAAAGGACAGTTAAGTATATAGGTACGTTCAAAATAAAATAAAGTATTGTATTAATAAATGTATGTACCTAAGTTTAATACTTTCTAATATGAAATAAGCCTGTATATATTTCGGTTTTAGGTAATAGAACTTATGTAAGACCTCGTCACCGATTGGTTGTAATCAACTTGCAAGATGATCAAATCATTCACACGTACGACTTACCAGCTAATGTTGTAACTCCGGCTACAACTCTATCTGATGTTACGGTTGATGTAACCAAAGACACTTGTGAGGATGCTTACGTATATTTTCCAGGTAAATGAAAATATAGTGAAGTAAGAGGTTCATGTGGCCTTTTTATGTGGGTGAAAGTTTTCTAGAAGAACTTTATTAAAAGTGAATTTATTTGCTTGCAAAAATCTATGTTAAATTTAAGTTCCTCCCCCGGCTTCAAAATTTATTAATATATTTATTATGGCGCTTTTTAGATTCGCTTGGTTTACTTTAATTTGTTAAATATTGCTTCCCTTGCTCACCAGTAAGGCTATGATTCAACAAAGGGAAAAAAATGTTGCACAACTATACGTAGTAAAAACGTAAATAACTTTTCCACATCTAGTGTCAAAGTTTGACACCTTTTATACATGTTTAAGTTTTATGTAATTTTATTTCCATTTTATTTTATGTTATTCTGTATTTTCGTATCTATTTGTCGTTGTTTCTAAATTTAATTGTTTCTTTTGTTTAATATTTTTTTCTTTATTCTTTTTCTTGTTGTAATTACTTTGCCCCACGTTTAATTTTCTGCAAGAAACAGATAAAAATACCGCAAAAATTCTTAATGCTTTCATACTTCATTCATACGAACGGAAAAGTTTATTTTTTCGGCAAACCTCTTGGCTTGTGATTGTGGACAGTATTAACAAGACAAAGCTTACTTTGCAAATAAACAGCTTTGTCCCTTTTATTTTCTTGTCTCAATCAAATTGTTTTAGATCTTGCTGGGTACGGTGCCATTGTCTACAGCATGAAAGAAAACCATTCTTGGAGGGTCAATCACAATTATTTTTCTCTGGAATCAATGAAAGGTGAATTCAATATTGCTGGTCATAATTTCCAGTGGAATGATGGAGTATTTAGTATTGAGCTTTCGCAAGTAAACCAAGATGGATTCCGAGATATGTATTTCCATTCCATGGCGGGTACTCATCAGTTCAAAGTATCGACTAGGATTATGAGGAATGAGACATTGGCTACAAGAAGTTATCATGAAACTGATTTTACGGTAAATACAAATTCATTTACAAATAATACTATAGTTTCCTTTCTAAGAATCAAGCAAACATTCATCAACATCTTTAATTCGTTAGTTAGTTATCGTCCCTGATGTAGTGTTATAAATTTCGAAATACAATTTTTAAGTTAGCAGCCAAATATGAGGTAGCATTTGTAAATGTAAATATATTTAATCCGAGGAAATACTATACGTTATTTTGCGCCCATGACACCATATTATTTGTTTTAGATTGTTGGTGACCGTGGACCTCAAACACAAACCTCAACAGCTACCATTCACATACCTACATCAGTCATGTTCTTGGGTTTGGTAAGCAAAAATGCTCTCGGCTGTTGGAACTTTTGTAAACCCTTAAGTACTAACTCCATAGTACACAGAGATGACAACAAAATGATTTATCCCTCAGATGTGAAAATTGTTGGTGACAAAGTTTATGTATTAAGTACAACAATGCCTGGATTTTTATATGGAAGACTGAATTACGACGAAATTAATTTTAGAGTGTGGGCAAATGACGTTTTTAGTGCTATTAAAGGAACTTCGTGTGATAGTAGGAAGAGTTATTATTAAGAGTATTTTTGTTAACTTATTTTTTGTATGTTTGATCACATTTTTTAGTATAATAATTTAAAAAACTATATTTATTGCTTTCGTTATGAATACGGACTTTGCTCCTTTGATGCGTATATTATTCAGGATAAATTTACGGTTTGTGTGTTATTGGAAAATTTAAAATACTACTTGTCTTGTTGAAGCTGGGCCTAATTAATTCAGGGTGCGGTGTTTATGTTTCTGTAATTTCTTTAATAACTTTTATTCAATACATCATACATACACGGAAAACATGTTTTTCATGATCTAAAATCCCCAATTGATTGAAAATTATAGCCAATATAGTCGTCATCTTTTTTGGAAAGTCTTATTATATGCCGTTTTTGGTAATCAATAAAATTATTACAAATAATAATAATAATATCTTTAATGCCAACCAAACTATTTAATATTAATTTTGAAGAAGTAGTCCATACTCAAAGTGGAGTTAAATGATATAGAAAAAATAAAAGCACAAAGTCTTTCTCCACAATTTTTTATTCGAATAACTAGGCGAACCTAGAATAATTCATAATAAATAAAATCAACATGTTTCGAGTTTCACTCATCATCAGGAAAACAAAGTGAAAGGTAAAATGCTGATGTATTTAGCAATAGAGAAAATAATAGTGGGATTGAGCCGTAATGGAGCTTTTAATGGTGTACAAGAGGTGTAAAATTGAATAGTCAAAAGGCCGACAATCAAGACTTCAGCATACTGAAATGTCAAGGGTTAGTGCAAAGGCACTGTCCTGGGCAGAAAAGTGAGGAGAGCAAAAGCCTGCCCAGAACAGTGCCTTTGCACTAACCCTTAACTTTTCAGTATGCTGAAGTCTTGATTGTCGGCCCTTTGACTATTCAATTTTACACCTCTTGTACACCATTATATAAAAGCTCCATTACGGCTTAATCCCAATATTATTTTCTCTATTACTAAAAACATCAGCATTTTACCTTTTACTTTGTTTTCCTGATGATGAGTGTCTCTACAATCGAAAAATGTCGATTTGATTTATTATGAACTATTCTAGGTTATTTGGTATCTAGGTATCTAGGTATTAAATTTTATTGCACCCAATTTTTACTTTTCACCTTTATTAAATCATTGTCATCTGACGAAGCTACAGTGTTAGCGAAACATGTCATTTTCTGTCTAATATAGTGGAAATTTACAAGTTCAACTTTGTTTTACTGTATCTCATAATACTATTATTCTAGGTTTGCCTAGTTATTCGAATAAAAAATTGTGGAGAAAGACTACTTATGTGCTTTTCTTTTTTCTATATTTAATATTAATAAACAACAGTGTTGGAGATAATTTGCTTGGGAGAGTGTGGTGATCTTTCTTGATGTAAGCAGGGCGTTCGATTACGTCAATCACTCTCATTCTATATGACCAAGCCTTTGAATTTGGCATCAGTGGTAATGCTTTGAGTTGAATAGAGTATTTTTTTAGAAACCGTAAGCAATATGTTAGTGTAGAGTATATCAGTACTTATGTAGTAAGTTTAAATCAGATGTCTGCAATGTTGTGGATACTAGCATACCACAAGGCTTTATATTGGGTTTAATACTTTTCATATTGTATGTCAATGATCTAGTATCATCATCATCATTCAGTTGACTGACACCCACATGTAACATTGTAACAGCTGATGCCGGTTTCTTTCTGAAAGTTCCCAGTTCAGTAGTGGGTCGTAGCAAGTTCACGCGTCACATTTCAGAGACAACATTTTCTAGGTATTTATTATTTAAGTTGAACGGTGAGTAGAATAAACCAGTTTAGATTAATTTACTCTCCTTTCCAATAACGAATATTTCATTGATCATCCTTTGCTATTATACATTTAATATTATTAGTTTATCCATTTTAATTACGATACAATAGGTTGCCAAACCTTGCGCTCACTGAGATCTAATCCAGCAGTTTGTATTAAAAAACATGGTATTTCGGCGGCTTTGTACTACGCCGCGAACGTAAATTATAAATAGCAACGCAGCATTGAACGCGAAACATGCGCAGGCGCACCGCTTGTCGCTTGATTGGCTCGTAGCTACAATATTTGGGCGGCGAAACTGTAGGTTATCAGGCTTGTTCATAGCGTTTTCCATTGGTAAGTTTAGTGCATGTCAAATGTATTTCTATGTTTTACCAATGAATAACGTCATAACTTTTGATCTATCGCACGTTGCGATCGAAACGAAAGTATGTATATCCGGTTAGAAACCGGGTTAATGCCTAATTCACAAGCTTTCGAGTCAACAGACAGACAGGTACGCCGGTGAAGCTGGGGTTGGGGGGAGGGGGCAAACGGGTATTTGATAAGATAAACTTTAAGGTGGGAGTATCAACATGTTTGCCAACCTATAACCTATTTCGAGTATATTTATTTAATTTTTCTAGCTTTTACACAAAATTTAAATAAAATCATTATCGTCTTCATATTTTATAGGTAATAATTGACATATTAAATAAATATCAAGGAATTTCATTAAATATTTAATCTAAGACAGTGCCATTATGACGTATTTAGCATTATCATTCAGATGTCATTGTGACTTTCATAATAGCACTCAGTGCCATTATGAATAATTCATAATAACATCCAAATGTTAAGATACAAAAACAAAAAGAAAGTCGGTGCAAACTATTTACTTGTTATTATTACTTAGAAAAACGGATTGCATTTATTTATTGTAAACATCCGAAGGAACACTTTCGGATTCAGAATCTCCCATATTTAAATTAGTTTTGGCCAACACTTTAGTGCATACAATAAAAAAATTAGACGGCAATAATGACGTCAAAATCGAAATTGAAACAATCAAAAATGCGGTTACCATGATATCGACTAATATGGACACCTGAAAATTTTAAAAATTACGAAGACGTTATCTGATATCAATGAAATTTAGACGAATAAAATCTATTTGCACTGTCGTAGATTAAATTTTGAATGATACACGTTCGATATGAACTTTGTTAATGAAACTTGTGCAATTAAACCACTCGGCTGACGCCTCGTGGTTTAACGTTGCACGCTATACAATTATCCCAAAATTAGCAATAAAATGAATAGATATTTTTGTTAGATATGTCAGATAGGTATTACCTAAATATTGTACCGACGATATTGATTTTATTTATAAAAATTATTTTTAATAAACTAAAAAAAGCAACGCGAAATAGGTTATAGATTGGTAATGGATTAAATGACATTGAGAATGCCACCTTAAATAAATATTATTTAAAAAATTGTAATTTTTTTTTATCTTTATAAATAGGTAGTAGGTACCTCATTAGACTCTTTAAATAATGAAATAAAAATATCAACAGTGCCAACGCAGCGGGCGACGCGAACGTGTGACGCTGACTGCCGTTTGTTTGTAGGTGTTAATATGTAATTTACAATGTGACGTGATAAGAAGATCGTCACTGTACGGGCCATGCGATAGATCACTCTGGTGTAATTGCGAAGCCCAGTTAAGAAAAAACAATAGTAGCGCATTCCGCATGACCGACGGCAACGATAGAAGAGTTAAAATGACCTAAGAGCAATTAAATCTAAACAATATAATAACAATTATTGTTATTTATTTATTTTTTCATTTAACCGGTTTTTAAATAGTTTAATATCGTTAAATATCTACAAAAACAACCTTGTTGTGGGCTCATTAAGAATTAAATAATTAAAGCGATTTATTTTAATCGCTAATAAATACCGAAATAATTTTATAGTCGGGTTCTACATCTCTCATCAATTTAGCAAATAAATAATTTCGCACATCTTTTTATAAAAACGGAAAAGCCTGTAACCACGAAATTTAAAATCGGAGATATCCTTTACCGACATTTTATTGTTTTACTATATTCAGGCGAAATTAATAGTATACAGTGTGACCAGCAAAGTCCGCATCATATGGTTTTTTTATTAATAGCTTTATTCGAAATTTGACTTTGGCATCAAGTTCTGCTTTGATCGAGATGAAAATTAAGCAAAAAAATAGTAGTCACGTGATTCCCATTATCTGTCAAATTTTCATTTTTTCCAAAAAATAATTCAAAAAAGGGATTATTTCTGAAAATATCGAAAAAAGTTATTAGAAAAAGATTTTTTAAATGCAAAATTCTAGCCCACATGCATAATTTCAGCTGCATAAAATAATTTTGATTTTTTTTGATTTTGTAAATTGCACCACTTTTGCAAAATAAGACTTAACGCAACCTACATAAAACTTCTTGGTTTTGACTATGCTTTATTTCAGATACTTTTTCTTTAAAGTAGCGGCATATTAAATGTGTGTTTTTCTACAAAATCAAAATTGGGCTATTAAAATTTAGTCGCATGTGATGCAAAGTTTATATGTTTTTGACCTGGTATAAGGTAACTTCAAAAAATAAGTATTATTGAAAACGTAGTTTGTGTCTGAAAGTAATACACCTTAATATTAGGTCAAAAAAGAACACAGTGTCATCAGTAAAGTGTTTATTAAATTGAAAATAAATTTTAGTGGTGGGTAAAGAATCAAAATTATCTTAGATAGCTAAAAATTTGCATGTCGGCTAAAAACTGCATTTGAAAAAACTTTTTCTAATAACTGCTTTCGATACGTTCAGAAATAACCCCACTTTTAAATTATTTTTTGGAAATAATTAAAATTTGACAGATAATGCGAATCACGTGACTACTATGTATTTGCTTAATTTTTATCTCAATCGAAGCAGAACTTGATGCCCAAGTCAAATTTCGAATAAAGCTATTAATAAAAAAAAAATCCCAACTATGTATCGGGTGGTCAAATAATCGAGGACGTCGGCTTTATCTCGGAAACCATTAATCGTACAACTTTCGGAAAGATATTTTTATGAGTAAAATGGTCAAGAGAAATTGCTGGAAATTGCTTTTAAGTTCTTCATTTCGCCGCAAGGGTGCACAATTAAAAATTGTTTTTTTTAAATCCTAAATTTCTCCGAAAATTCCCACATTAAGGTATTACTTTGATTACATTATTGGAAAGCTTAGACAATTCTGCATCATTTCTGTTTAAGGCTCATTGGCGTACCAAACTTGATAAGAGTGGGAGAAGCCATTGAAAGTGTAAACATTAAAGTCGCTGTAACTTCTAAACGACTTATCCGATTTTACTAAATTTAGGCTTGTTTGGAAGGGGAAAATAAGTATATTCAATTGCCGTATCCAACAGTACACGATAGTGTTTAATAAAATTGCTAGAGGGCGCAATTTTTAATAATAACAGTTTTTTCGATTTTATCCCGAAAATTCAAATCATTCAGTATAATTATGACATCATAATCAAAAAGTAGATGAAATTTGCAAGAAAAGATGTGAAGACCGCAGTTCGATATCTTTGTTCGTTTCAGAGTTATTGCAGAAACAATAATTTTTAATACAAATCGCGCCCTCTAGCAATTTTACTAAAAACTATCTTGTACCATTCGATACGACAATTGAAGGTACTTACCTTTTTCTTCCAAACAAGCTTAAATTTAGTAAAATCGGTTAAGTCGTTTAGAAGTAACAGCGATTTTAATGTTTATACTTTCACTTGATAAGAGTGGGATAAGCTATTGAAAGTGTAAACATTAAAATCGCTGTAACTTCTAAACGACTTATCCGATCTTACTAAATTTAAGCTTGTTTGGAAGTACATTCAATTGTCGTATCTAATGGTATACGATAGTTTCTAATAAAATTGCTAGAGGGCGCAATTTGTATTAAAAGTTATTGTTTCGGCAATAACTCTGAAATGAACAAAGATATCGAACTGCGGTCTTCACATCTTTTCTTGCAAATTTCATCTACTTTTCGATTATGATGTCATAGTTATACCGTATGATTTGAATTTTCGGGATAAAATCGAAAAACCTGTTATTATTACAAATTGCGCCCTCTAGCAATTTTATTAAAAACTATCGTGTGCTGTTAGATACGGCAATTGACGATACTTATTTTCCCTTTCCAAACAAGCTTAAATATAGTAAAATCGGATAAGTCGTTTAGAAGTTACAGCGATTTTAATGTTTACACTTTCAATAGCTTCTCCCACTCTTATCAAGGTCGGTACGCCAATGAGCCTTAAACAAAAATGATGCAGAATTGTCTAAGCTTTCCAATGATGTAATCGGAGTTATACCTTAATATGGGAATTTTCGGAGAAATTTAGAATTTAAAAAACAATTTTTAATTGTGGTCCCTTGCGGCGAAATGAGGAACTTAAAAGTAATTTCCAGCAATTTCTCTTGACCACTTTACTCATAAAAAAATCTTTCCGAAAGTTGTACGATTAATGGTTTCCGAGATAAAGCCGACGTCCTCGCTGATTTGACCACCCGGTATATAAGGTGATTTTTTGTAAACTTACAATAATAGCTAGATATATAGTGTGAATTTGTAACTTGGAATAAATTCAGTAAATTCAGTAGGTAGAGTTTTATTGGAAAAACGCTTGGAGACAGGTTTTAACATTTTAAGTTGCCCCCTTCCCTCTCCCCCCCATTTCAATTGCCCCCTTTGGCCTCAAGAATACGTCCCTGTACTTACATGATTCTTAAAAATCCCGAACAAAGTTTTAATATACTTGTTTATAAGCAGCTGAATGTTTACGAGTTCATTTATAAATAATCTTTACCAGTACAGTACCGCCAGTTCAGTCTTGGTTAGGACAATGAAAAGTTCTTAGTTTTTGATGTAATTAAATTATTTAGTTGAAAATTTAATGATAATATTTAATACAAATCGTATACGGGCAACATGCATGTTTTAAATTTTCTAATTTTTGGTGGACTTTTATTGACGGTTTGTGTTGTGGTAGTTTCCAGTGCTGGACTCAAAGAAGAGTTTACTTGGACCCGAATAAATTTTGAGTGGCCTCAAGAGGGCGATTCAAAATCTGAACAATCGTTTAGGTAAGTCAAACGATCAAATCTATCCTCACGAGGTTTCTTCTTACTAATAATAATAATAAGTTTATTTAAAATTTAATAATATAATAAATATGTTTATCGTCAACCGTCAGTAAAGCCGTACATTATCAGAGTGATTTCCGGAAGTAAACGAACACTTTATTTTATTGTAAAATAGTATACTTTACTTGCCGCAAATGCGGCAGATAAATACTTTTACCCTCCGCAAATTAGTGACTTTGAAATTTATTAATCAAAAATCGTCTGTCACTGTCACGCCTTTCCCTATGACAACTCGATAATAGTTTTCTCGCGATTTATTGCAATGAGTTATACCTCAATTTTTTATATTATAAATTTTGAACGGTTGGCGATAAAATTTTGTATGCACCACGTCAGTAAAGTGTCTTTATCGACTCGCCTGTTATTCGCCTCGCTCGCTCATTTCATAATTTCAGACTCGTCCGATAAAGAATCACTTTACTGCCTTGGTACATAAATAACTATTATGTTGTCTTCTATAAACTTATTCTACAATCCCTTGAAGCTGAGCTTGTTAGGGGCAAATCTTATTTTTTGTTTTAGTACCTGTATGTAAAATGATAAATCATAAATATGCATTAAAAATCAAGTTTTAAAGTAAAAATGTTAATTTATAGTATAAACGCAGCTTTTTTGAAGAAATATATTACCTATAATAAAATTATTAATTTATAATTTTTAAGTAAAAAATATTACTTATATAAATTATTCAGAACAATAGTAATTAATTAAAGCTTTTCTAAAAATATTTTCAAATTGTCTGTTTTTAATATCCTTGTTTTTATTTCGACTAAATTCTTTTAAAGAAATTAATTTTTTAATTTTTGTTGGTAAATAATCGTTTATAAAAACATAAATATTTGAAATTTTTTTGTCCTATGGACTTATTTATTTTAGGTTTTCTGGTTATTTCATTTTTATGACGTGTATCATGATTATAGTTTTTAAAATGTATAAGGTTTTTATTTTTAAATATATTAAGATGTTATAAATGTAAAGTTGTCTTATGTTCAACTTTTTTGTTTCTGAATATAATTCTTTTGAAGGATAAAGATAATCTTTATTGAATATAATTTTTAGAAACCTTTTTTGTAATATTTAATAATAAATAACGCAAAGCTCGGTTTAATAATTTCTAGCTGTTTCACTTTTGTCGTGTGTTGCCACTGCGTCGTCGGCATGTAAAATGTAGAAGCGTTAATGCTTTGATTTTACATTACAAACAATCAATTTTTAAAATAGAATTACGAACATATTTAAATAGTGTGCTCTCCGAGCATTTTTTTTAATTTGTAAAAGTATAGGCGTATTTATTTTTTAAATACTGGCCTTAATTTTTTTAGTAGGCCTCCTGCCGATTTTTTGAAATTTTTATATGACGTATATTATTATTTTTTTTAAATCGGCAGTTATTCCATATTCCTTTTCAAAAAACGTCCAAATTTATATAAATAGATGGAATTATTCTATAGCTTTGGCCGGTTTACCACACACCATAGATGTGACAACAAATATTTTTCAAATAGAAACTTTTATACCCTCTTTGCACCCCTTTAGGGACGGATTTTCAAAAAAAAAAAAATAAATATGTGTGATATTTATTTTTAGAGTTTTTAGAGAGATTTAGAGTATTTATGCTGAGATTCAAGAAATAGAACCAATTTTCAGCAATAGGTAGGTATAGCTTAAATTATTAATAGGTACCCCCCTCAAAATACAGTGTGACCGGTAAAGTCCGCATCATATGGGATTTTTTTTAGTATGAGCTTTATTCGAAATTTGACTTTGGCATCCAGTTCTGCTTTGAACGAGATGAAAATTAAGCAAAAAATAGTAGTCACGTGATTGGCATTATCTGTCAAATTTTAATTTTTTTCAAAAAATAATTCAAAAGGGGGTTATTTCTGAAAATATCGAAAAAAGTTATAGGAAAAAGTTTTTTTAAATGCAGTTTCTAACCCACATGCAAAACTTTAGTTCCATAAGATAATTTTGATTTTTTTTTGTCTTAATATTAAAGTGTATTACTTTCAGACACAAACTACGTTTTCAAAAATACGTATATTTTAAGAAGTTACCTTATACAGGGTCAAAAATAAATAAACTTTGCATCACATAATGCGATCAAATTTTAATAGCCCAATTTTGATTTTGTAGAAATACACACATTTAATATGGCGCTATTTTTAAGAAAATGTATCTGAAATAAAGCATTGTCCAAACTAAGAAGTTTTATGTAGGTTGCGTTGAGTCTTATTTTGCAAATGGGGTGCAATTTACAAATTATGGGTAAAAAATCAAAATTATCGTAGATAGCTAAAAATTTGCATGTGGGCTAAAAACTGCATTTGAAAAAACTTTTTCTAATAACTGCTTTCGATACGTTCAGAAATAACCCCACTTTTAAATTATTTTTTTGGAAATAATTAAAATTTGACAGATAATGCGAATCACGTGACTACTATTTTTTTGCTTAATTTTCATCTCGATCGAAGCAGAACTTGATGCGAAAGTCAAATTTCGAATAAAGTTTTATAAAAAAAAAATCCCATATGATGCGGACTTTACTGGTCACACTGTGGACTACACCCTTTTTTCAACCCCCAAATGATTTTTGAAAAAATTACCAAACACGTATATTCTTATTTTATTAAAGAAAGTTATATACCAATTTTAGACCCCCATCAGTTTTAGTTTCTGATATACAGAAACTCCTATAAAATTTTCAACCCCCGTTTTTACATCCTTAGGGATTGATTTTCGAAAAATCCGTTCTTGGGGATGCCTACGTCATAAGGAGAAGACATCTTAAAAATTTCATGATTCCAGGATCAGGCGTTTGATGAGTCAGTCATTCACTTTAAATTTTATACAGTGTCACCAGTAAAGTCCGCATCATAATATGGGATTTTTTTTTATTAATAGCTTTATTCAAAATTTGACTTTGGCATCAAGTTCTGCTTCGATCGAGATGAAAATTAAGCAAACAAATAGTAGTCACGTGATTCGCATTATCTGTCAAATTTTAATTTTTTCCAAAAATAATTCAAAAGTGCAGTTATTTCTGAAAATATCGGAAAAAGTTATTAGAAAAAGTTTTTTTAAATGCAGTTTCTAGCCCACGTGCAAAATTTCAGGTGTATAAGATAATTTTGATTTTTACTATTTTATTTTTTACTATTTTTTTGCTTAATTTTCATCTCAATCGAAGCAGAACTTAATGCCAAAATCAAATTTTGAATAAAGCTATTAATAAAAAAAAATCCCATATGATGCGGACTTTACTGGTGACACTGTATAGTAGAGAGAGAGAGAGAGACAAAAATCATTTAGAAAAGAAGTGCCGATCCTCATAAACATATTTTTTTGGGGTATCTTTGTCATTTATTTGGTTTTCATTGGATATTTTAGGTTAGTAGCGAGGAATACAGGAATTTGTTAACGTATACGGGCGCAAGATTTATGTATTTCCATTTTTTTAAGGTTTTTATTTTTTTTTTTATCCAGGGCTTTCAATGATCGCAAGGGAAGGTCTCTCACAGGTGGAGGAGGTTCCATCACATTTGAAGGAGATACCAATGCTAACCAAGATAGTAATATAAATACCGGGTCAATAGACTATCAGTATGGTGAGTGGGATTTTTGGGAATTATTTTTTTTTCAAATTTCTACAATATTACCGATCATAATTAATAAGGTCATCTTTAGTGGGCCAAATTATTTAAATCTTATATTTTTGTTTATTTAGGTTTATCTGTTATTGACTTAATAAGTTCACGCATATTATTGTATAATGTTTTATGTAATATAGTAGACTACATTAATTTGATTATGAAACCGATAATGTGTAAGTAATTTTTACTAGCTATGTTATTGTTAGTAGTTGTTAGTTGTTATTATCGTTATCGAAACTATTACTACACTACAGGGTAGGACTTTAGATATTTAATTCGGTATTAATAATATATATAGACTGAAAGATGTTATCGCAAGCACAAGATAATTAAATATTACCTGCTATAATTACAAATTATAATCCGACCCTGACCGACAGTTTATTTGCATTTTTATGGCCGAGCTCTTACAAAACGCCCCAGGTAGTTAAACGGAGTCAGCCATTTATTGTAAAAAATACTTTACATTATGTCTACCAACCTTCCTTTTCACATTATTTGAAATGTTTTTAAATGGAAATAGATGGGATTTTTTTAGAGTTAGAGTTGTAACTAATTAAATTATTTTCCCATAGAACTATTTGAGATAAAAATTTGATACTCTCAGGAAATGGTAATGTTCATGGGAGGAATCGAATTCAATAAAAAAAGAGTAGGTAGTGTTAAATTTGAAAAAAAAACATTCCTTGAGTTACAGAAAAAACTAAAAATCTGGCAACGTCGCACTTGTCAATTTTCGATTCAATTTTTTAAGTTATCCACCTGTACCAAAATTCATTGATTTAGCCTTGGTGGTTTTGAAGAAAAGTAGCCGTTCCGGTTAGTTCAACTAACCCTGTATAGTAGTGTATAGTGTATAATCATACTGGAGCCACATACCTATAAAAAAACGCAGAATGCTTAACAGGATGTAAAAATGTCATACTAAAATATCCCTGTACTAGTGGGATGTGGTTTTGGTTTTTATAGGTTGCCATCCACTAATTTGAGTTGGCAGCATCATTCCAGCTGACTGTAACTTCATAGCGATCGAGGCGCGTCAGTTTTGAAAATACAGGGATAATATGTTATTTGGGTTTGTTAAAAGGTCAAAAAAATAGCTGATAATATCTGGACATCACCACGCACAGCAGTTTATCAAAAACAATTTAAAAAACTCCTTTATGCTATTTATAATTAATTAATGCGGCTATTGAGATTCATTGCCTGGTAAAAGAGATATCCTCTGTCGCACTTTTCTCACTATTAAAACTATACTATAAAAAAATTTGAAAGAAATTATAAGAGGGGTTTAAAACGCTTTTTAAATATTTTTTTCAATATTTCGAGACACGTTCGAAAATTTCAAATATTTCCATTCCCATGGAAATAATGCCACTTACAACACTAGGAATAAATAACGGATAGAGGTATACTCGGTTAACATTTTAAATTTGGGATATATTATTTTTTTCATTTGATGCATGAAAAATGTTAAAAGTACATGTTCAACATAAATGGGGCTATAGACGATCTTAACAGGTACCTAATCTATTATTATTATAAGAAAATTTTCCAAAAAAATTAGTAGAATTTCGTTTAATTGTTCGAGAGACAACTTTTTTAGTGTGATATGTACTATTAAGTGCATATTTCAATTCAAAAAACAGTTGGAATGGAGTATTAAATATTTTTTATAAAATACTTTACCAAGTGTTCACCAGGTATATTAATATGTAAAATATGTAAGTATATATACCAATCATTAAGCAAAAAATAAATAAAAGCTCTTCAAATGTTTGCTAAACACTGTTAGTTAACCATCATTTTATGCTAACTTATGTTAAAAATAGTTTTGAAATAAAATTATTACTTTACAGATAAAATATTATATCCGACAATACGTCCATTAAAAAAATAACGTTTTTAATTAATATGAATATGAATATATCACCATAAATTTAAATATTTAATAATACCCAAGTAACTCCAAGCAATTATTATTTAAATATTAGAACTTATCAACTAACCTGTTGCAACAGGTAAAGTTAAATATGACTAGTCTAAAAAAAAAGTAAAATAAAATGTCATTTTTCAGAAAGACCATATTATACCGTGCGAGCAAAAATTATTTGCATCAAAGAGGGCCTTGCATCTAAGGATGTAATGCTTAGCCGTAGAGCTTAATTCCTTTTGGGTGTTAACTACCTAAATTAACAATCAGTTATTCCGTCATCTTTGACAGTCGTCACAAACAAGTATAATTTGATTCATCGCTAGTTTTTCCAATTTCTTAAACAATTCACATAATGGGCTTTACGGAACAGCACAAAACATTCATGGTTGAAGCGTATTTTTGAAACGGGGTTAGAGTAAACGATGAGTGGCAATACAATCAGGGTTTGTGCATGGACGATTTTCATGAACATTTTCCTAACGTTGCTCTTATTGCTGGGGATTTTTATCATTGTGTGAAAAGAACCGTGGCTGTGTTTAGGAAAACAGGTTCTATAATACACAAAAAAGGAGCAGGAAGAACTTGAACTTGAAAGAACAGAAGAACTTGTTGCAAATGTTCGTGAAATAATGCAAAATACGCCAACAAATTGTTTAAGACGCCTGCAGCATGTCCCAAGAAGTGGGAAGATCTTATGGAACATGCAGGACTATTCTTAAGAAGCAGCTAAATTTATTTCCTTATAAGGTGCAAGTATTCCAAGAAATACCAGCACCAGATTTTGAAAGACGCAGGAATTACTCTCAATGGTTTACCCAAAATTTATTGGAAAGAAATGATTTATTAGACCTGACATTTTTTTCCGATGAAGCCTGGTTCCACCTCTCCTGATTTTTTTTCTTTTCCTTTCTGTATATTCTTACCTTGTTAATTTTGTAAACAACAAAAATAAATTTGTTTTATTACTCATTAGTTTGGCATATCATGTCATAATATGAATTTGACAAAAATGTAACCTAGATTTGGTTAGATATATCGTCCCCACATATCATTGTGATCTAAACCAAGCCCTACGTTTTTTAATCCAAGCCCTCTTTGATGCAAATACTTTTTGCTCGCACGGTACCTATGTGTTAGATTAAATACAATGTCCCAATCCAATTTTTTTCTGTAGTTGTTTAAAGCTAAGTGATCTTTACAGTTAACAACATCCCCATGGGTGCAAATGTCTGGAAGGACAAACTTTTTATTTCGATTCCTAGAAGAAGGTATGGAGTACCATCCACCCTTAACTACGTACCCTTAGACAGCAAGGATAGACACAACGTACCATTGAAACCCTACCCAAATTGGGATATTAATTTGTTTCCAGATAGCACTGGAAGAGGAGAAAATTTGGTATCCGTGTACAGAATTGCTATTGATGTTTGTGACCGAATGTGGCTGGTTGATACTGGGACGTTGGAAATTCCAGGTAAATAATTTAAGAATAATATTATATAGGTAATATAATGAAGGTAAATTAAACTCCTGCAAATTTATACCTGTTTTTTAAAAGGGAAACCCTCTTATAAAGAACAATGTAATATTAGAAATCTAATATTAGTTTAAATCAATATAATATACAGGGTGTTTCAGAATAAGATGCTGAACCTTAACAGTGTGAATCCTTAGGTGATTTTAAGAAGAAAAGTTCAAATTAATATATATCCTTAACCTATCAACGTTCGAACTACAGGGCGTTAAAGTTTTAAGAAAAAAATCGTTTTTCTATCATAACTTTAAAAACTTTCTAGCTATTTTTATAAATTTTTCACACATGCCCTCTAAGCATCAATAGCCATTTTTCGGTGTAGACATTTTTTTAAAATTTTTAACCAGTGGCGTCCTGAAAGGGTTTGGACTAGACATTTTGGAAAAATATTATGTACGCCAGTGCTTTTTCTCAAGATAAAAATTATTTTTAAAATACTCATTCATTTGAGGCCAAATTTAATATCTTGCCTTTTTATCGTCCGAAAAACAGTTTCCGACAAAAAAAATAAAAACATTAAATGCGCATTCGCTATGTGCCTATGTTTTGTTTTGACACTATCAGGAATACTCCAGGAATTTTTCGAAGGGTACGAGACTAATGAGAAGAAGAGCTGAAGCATGCATTATTGCATGAGCAGCTAATCCAAATTATTTTCGTTTTCGTTCACACGTTATTTAATGTTAGTTGTTTTAATTTATTGTTAAAAATAAACCAAAGGCACATAGCTAATGCGCATTTAAGCTTTTTATTTTTTTTGTCGGAAACTGTTTGTCGGACGATAAAAAGGCAAGATATTAAATTTGGCCTAAAATGAATGAGTATTTTAAAAATAATTTTTATCTTGAGAAAAAGCAGTGGCGTACATAATATTTTTCCAAAATGTCTAGTCCAAACCCTTTCAGAACGCCACTAGTTAAAAATTTTAAAAAATTTTCTACACCAAAAAATGGCTATTGATGCTTAGAGGGCATGTGTGAAAAATTCATAAAAATAGCTAGAAAGTTTTTAAAGTTATAATAGAAAAACGATTTTTTTCTTAAAACTTTAACGCCCTGTAGTTCGAAAGTTGATAGGTTAAGGATATATATTAATTTGAACTTTTCTTTTTAAAATCACCTAAGGATTCACACCGTTAAGGATCAGCATCTTATTCTGAAACACCCTGTATTGTTTAATGTCAAAATTTATTATTTTTATACAACAGCTAATTGCTGATTAGAGATATATGGAACACATAATGTAGCAGGAAGTATTTTTCAAGTATAAAATGTGGATTAACAAACTTCCTATAACTGGCGAACTGGGTAACTGCAAGGGAAGCAAACATTATAAGATTCGATTGATAAATTATTAGAATTTCTAGGTTTCTTAAGAGCAAAGAACCAAGGCAATGTCATGCAGTATCACGATAAACCTACATTCCTCTTTTGCCAATGTCATTTCCTGCAAGTGTTTGCGAGATACATACCCGCACACGAGCGTCAATGTAGATATTTTAATTGGTGGTAAATTAGATCAAGGTGCTTGTATATTTACATATTATGTATGGTTATTTGGTTTACCGTTGTAATTTACTAATAAGTTAATTGCCTTTTTCTTCTGGTTTTCTTAGGAGTCAATACTGCTAATTTTTTTTCTCTTTGATTTGATGGCAACACGTGTTATTAAGCTGTTGAAAAATACAATATGGTGCATATTAAGCGTATACATGTAGGTACCGTTAGATAAGCAAACAATAATCACGAAAGTGGCAAATTTATGACCTTATTGCGCATGTAAACAAACCCATACAGGAATAGGTATGAATGCGCACTGCAAATTTTCATTTAACGAATGGAAAAATTGACAGGACCGGGCTTTAAAGCGTATAATGCTGGGGTGTACAGACTTTAAGCCCGTAGTTGACCTTTAATTTATTTTCACCTGTAAACAGCTAAAATTTGTCCCAGGTTCTTGCCACAATTTATTGCGAAGAAACTGAAACTTGTTCTAATTTTTTGACCAAGTTGGGGGAAAAGGTATTTCTGGTATTCTAAGTGGCGGATCTATCAGATTTTGAGGTTGGAAAGTCGTTTTTAACGTTTTGGTTCTAAATTTTTTTTAAAAATGATTCGTCTTCGTGTTTCTAGTTCGAGAAGCAAGATAACAAGTCAATTAAACTTACCTTATCAAATTGACAATAAAAAATAAACAAAACAGTAATCTTCGATGCTATCACAAACCTAACCTCAAACCAAATATTAGTTGCTAACATTTAACAATTTGCCAGATACGTGCAAAAATATTTTCAAGGACAATTTTTTGGTATCAGTCATTGTTTATTTATAGCACAAACTACACGAGTATAGGTACATAATAGTATATTAAAGTACACGTTTCATAAAAAGCGGTTTTAGCGCATGCGTCTATTTTAAAAAACGAGCCACAAAGTGGCGAGTTTTTTTATTGACACGTGCGCTAAAACACTTTATGAAACATGTGCTTTATAAATTTTTTTTCTATTTCACTTTTATAATCAAGAAAAATACATTTTAAAAAGAAAATAAATCCTTCAAATTTTGTAAATTTTTATGTCTAAATTTTATGTTGGTAATACTATTTTTTATCATAGTAGCCTCTGAACAACAAAAATTATTTTGCAAACTGTAATTTTTTGATTTATTGACCCATTTTCACCACGAGATTCTAAAGTTATTTTAGCGATATGATTTGAAATTCGACGGAATACGTTGTGTGGTCCTTGTACATTCGGTACATATAGAGCGTTCGGAAATTCGGGAGATTTTGCTACTTTTTTTCGAGTTTTAAAAGACGTGATTTTACGTCACGGCATTGCAATTTAGTGTAGGGAAGATGGAAATTTCAAATAAAGTTGAAGTTAAAATCGACATTGGAAGGTTAGTAGATTGAATTTTGGATAGGATTTGGCAGAAAATGATAGCTTGAGGCATCTACAAAAGATTGATTTATAGATTTATGTAACCAACATACATGACTGTTATCCACACAGAATAAAAAAGTAAGTTATCAAGCTATTTTTCCTCTGCGAAAAATGGGTTTTCTCGTAAATCACAAAGGCCGCGCAAGTCAATGAAATAAAACATTTAAGTGTTACCAACATCAAATAAAGAAAAAACGCGTATCGAAATAGCATCATTACCATACGCAAATGCGTATCGTACTGAGCTTATTATGAACGTGAAATAGAAAAAAATATTAAACACCAACAATCAACAATAACCGAGTTCCTTCTAACTTGCAAAGCCAACGGCTAAGTTGAGCGTTACTTTTAAAAATGTACCTCAGGAAAGGTTTTTCCTCCTCCCTTGCCGCGGTTAAGTATCGCTATTATTGTTATATTATTATATTATATTAGGTATCGTATATTTCTCATCCGAATATACGATTTGTTCGCAAAGCGTTCCTTTAACAACTTAGCTAAGCAGATATTTTTACTTTGCTGTTTAACACATTTATTTATTTTTCTGATAAAATTCTAACCTTAAAACTTTTTTTAATTCTTTGATCATTTTTATAATATCTACAATTTTCAAATTTTATATAATTTTCTCTCCTCACACTTACGGTGTTGTTTCACTAATATGTGACCTCACACAAATATTTCTTAATTAGTCGTATAACATCTACAATTTTTCAAGTTGTTTATATGTAATTTTCTCTCCTCACACTTACGGTGTTGTTTCACAAAAAGTTATTTCTTTGTTTGAAGTTTCTCCAAATACCTATGTACCTCTACCTTTTCATCATCTTGTAGCTCCGTTTGGACTGTTCGCACCTATTGTATTTCTTATATTCCTTATCCTATTCTCCTGATGATGAATGTATATACATTCGAAACATGTAGAGAATTTACCCTTTATTAAAACTTTATTTTAATATACCAGTGGAGGAATACTTAAAGTGTCTTATTTCTCTCCTTTTAATGCATAACTGTTTCCTTATTTTTCCGGCGATGAAAACAATTTCAATATTCAAATCATATTCTTTTGTAGGTAACAGGACTTTCGTAAGGCCCCAACATCAGGTGGTTGTAATAAATTTGTTAAATGATGAAATTATCCATAGATACACCATGCCAGATAGCGTTATTACTCCTCAAACGACTTTGGCTAGTTTGACAGTTGATGTTACTAAAGAAAATTGCGCAGATGCTTATGTATACTTTCCAGGTAGGTTATTGACAATTTAATGATATTATGTTTAAGTCTTGTCTATAAACATCTCTAGATTTTTTTGGATCCCAGTGATTATCCAAGTCATATCGCAAGTCACCATATTGAAAACAGGTTAGAAGCTGAATCCAAGGAGTAGGAACAGGTTGCCACTAACTAGGCATTTTTTTCTCGTGACTAGATAGATATTTTATTACTATATAGACAAAACATTATTTTTTGAACTAAAAATCAAAAGAAGAAGTACCTAATTCTGTTTTGTTATAGTCGGTTGATGTAACCCATGTCTTCCAAACAAATCCACAAATAAAAGAAAATGAAAAGGTTTGAAATAAGGACCATCAGTTGGTTTTATGTACGTGAAAAAATCTGGGTACACAAGAGATCTAATAAGATATAATTCCATGCACAAATGACTGATAATAATTATCTTCTTTCTTTTTAGATCTTGCAGGTTATGGTGTTACTGTCTACAGCCTAAAAGAAAATCATTCATGGAGAGTCAGGCATAATTACTTTTACCTGGAATCACTTAAAGGCGACTTCTTTATTGCTGGCCATAGATTTCAATGGAACGATGGAGTTTTTAGTGTTGAACTGTCAGATATCAAACCTGATGGATATCGGGATATGTATTTCCATGCTATGGCTGGTACTCATATGTTCAAAGTATCTACAAGAATATTAAGGAATGAAACATTGGCAACAAGAAGTTATCATGAAAATGATTTTGAGGTAAAGGAAAAAAATTTACCTGACCATCATAAAATGTTTGGAGCATGTTTTTTAGAATTACTGATTGATGAGCGATAAGAGTCATAACATATTTTTGCAAACCTGATATTTGATAGAATACTATCAATTCTTTACGAACAAAAAATTTTGTCACTGCTTGAGGGACGGTGATTAGAACCTACATTTTCAGAATGAAATATCTCGCACTGGACTAAAAATATATAAAGTGTATATTATTTACCAGGCGTATAATGCGGGCCATAAAGAGCGAGGATAATTATAACGCGAGTGTATTTTATTTTCACTATTTTCAAAATCCATTATTACCTACTTATTACACGCAAAAAGCGAAAATTTTACATTTAAATCAAGATACCTAGGTATATTGGCATTTCTCGTTTCCATAGTAACGGCAATGCGGCGCGACGTAAATGACATTAGATAGTGGGAGTGTTCGAGTGATTTTGGTCAGATATCTCGCCGTAGCTTTTTTTTAGTTACGCCGAGAAAAAGTATTTTATTCCTGATAAGAATTTACATACTCTTTATACAACTGTTTAATACTATACCTATATGACAGCAACGCGTTTTCCTACTGTTAGACAACTAAAATTGCTAGACCGTTGTGTAGTGATAATATCACGGCTATGCTACCATAGAATGGTTTATAGCCATTATTGCTCTGAATACTCACAGTGAATATCAAGTTCTATTGGGGGTGTAATCTGATTTTATATACCTACTGTATTAGTTCCGACTGGCAGTTGTAATGAATTTCGATATTAATCATAATAATATTTGCTTGCTACGATTAATAAAGCAAAAACTTACCACTAAAAATCAGTAGGTACTGTAGTTTTCAAAAATTTAAATAGCTTCTAGTGTGATATTGTTCTTGTCGTTTAACATTGCATAGGATTATCTATTATGCAACATGGTTTACTGAGATGTTGAAATTCGTTCATAGATTATAAAGTAATGATGGATTGTGCGAAATAAAAATCTTCTATTGTTTTATCTGACATGCAAAACTTAAATACAAAGTAAATATAAATTATTTGAAATATGTAACTATACGATCAATGAAATTCAAATTCAGACAGGACAGCTAGAATACTCCGAACAACGATGTGACCTGCGCAACAAATAATTGAGCACGCGGCGTTTGCTGATCGCTATGAACCACCATCAACGTCTTTATTATAGGTTCTAACGGATACAATTCGTTTTTGGGAACGCTGTTCTGCTTTCTGAATTGTAGAGAAAGCGCTTTACTGGGAACAAAATACGTCGCATTGAGAAGATACAATTTATTTCTTAAGAAAATGGCTGTATTAAAAGTAGTTCATTATATAACAATACTGTGCTGCTAATGGAACTGATTACTACCGATAAAAATACTCTTCTAGCAAATCTGGAATTGATATAACACTAAAGCGGGTTTGATACACTAGCAATTTATTTAATATGGGTTAATAAAAAATAAGCTATCTATACAAACTACGCCTTAGCAAACCTGTTGTATTAGATCATTTTCTTTAGTGTATACTGAGATTAATTTTATATTTAATGAAACTGGATTACTAGCGGTAGGTTGAACTACAGCTGTCTGATATAAATTAATTATACAGGGTGTACCGAAATTAGCGTAGGGCGTAAACTATATCAAAAAATATGACAAAAATGTCCTATAAACATACCCCGAGAAATGCTCCTTTAGGGGGCTAGAGCCCCTCAAAGATGGTCCGGAAGGAAAGTCTTTTTTTATAATAGTATGGAAACCCTTAAAGATAATGACATGAAAATTGGTACGTGCCTTCCAACCGATAAACAGTACATAACAGTTAGTTTAGAATGAAAATATTTCTTCCAGTGGCGTCGCACGGAGTGGGGCTGAGGGTAAATATTATCCTATATTTTTTATTTCTAGGCTTTTTAAATTTTAAGTACAATATTTTAAGAACCTCGAGTTTTTTCTTTAAAAAAGTACCCCTTGTTTTATTTCAATAGGAGGCACCGTTTTCAAGTAAAATTAATTTTAAATTAAAACGTATTTTTCAAAAGAAAAGTTAGCCCATATGAGTTTAGATAAATCCGAAAGTTAGCGTGCAATATTCCTAGGGCGTAAAGTACATCCAAAAATATTACAAAAATGTTCTATAAACATACCCTCAGAAATGCTCCTTTAGGGGACTAGAGCCTCTCAAAAGGGGGCAACAGAAAACTCACAGATATTCATTTTGTGTATGGATTTTGTAATGGTAGTTCTACTGCCGCTGTAATAGAGTACAGGATCCGATTTCCGCATAGAAGAATACCTAGCCGTAGAAGATTTGCTACGGTCCATCGAAATTTAATAGAAAATGGATCATTTCAAAGACTTCATGCTATTACGAAAAAAAAATTTTCCCCTTTTTGAGAGGCTCTGGTCCCCTAAAGGAGCATTTCTGAGGGTATGTTTATAGAACATTTGTGTAATATTTTTTGATGTACTTTACGCCCTAGAAATATTGCACGCTAACTTTCGGATTTACCTGAACTGATATGGACTAACCTTTCTTTTGAAAAATACGTTTTATTTTAAAATTAATTTTACTTGAAAACGGTGCCTCCTATCGAAATAAAACAAGGGGTACTTTTTTAAAGACAAAACTCGAGGTTCTTAAAATATTGTACTTAAAATTAAAAAATCCTAGAAATAAAAAATATAGGATAATATTTACACTCAGCCCCACTCCGTGCGACGCCACTGGAAGAAATATTTTCACTCTAAACTTACTGTTATGTACAACTTATCGGTTGGAAGGCACGTACCAATTTTCATGTTATTATCTTT
Source organism: Polydrusus pterygomalis (assembly GCA_963969555.1). NCBI lineage: Eukaryota > Metazoa > Arthropoda > Insecta > Coleoptera > Curculionidae > Polydrusus > Polydrusus pterygomalis. Next base: position 38,575,423 of record OZ018381.1, on the reverse strand, counting down.
AAGAGTTTCCATACTATTATAAAAAAATACTTCCTTCCCGACCCTCTTTGAGGGACCCTAGCCCCCTAAAGGAGCATTTCTCGGGGTATGTTTATAGGACATTTTTGTCATATTTTTGGATATAGTTTACGCCCTAGAAATATTGCACGCTAATTTCAGGACACCCTGTATAAATCACAATCCGTTGTGGCGATGTTGGTTATTAAAATGTACTTGTGGCTTTTGGTTTATTATGAATTCATAGGGGAGAGTGGGGCAACTTCGACATGTTAAGCTTTTTTAGGGCTTAAAAAATAATTGCTTTTGAAAAAAATAAATAAAGCGTTACTTGAGCATAGAACAAACATTTCGGAATCAAATTACTGTAGGCACATAAGGGAAAAAGAAAAAAAAAATACAAAAAAAAATTATTTTAAAATTATATTGTTAATTGGCGAACTTGCCCCCATCCGTGGGGCAAGTTGGACAGAAGTTGGACAGAAATTTTAACGAAAACTTAAATTTAATTTCTGAAAACCGGTTTGTATCGTCCTTTTTGGTGTTCGTCTGACACGTCTTCTTCGTCCAACCAAAAGCGAATTGTATTTCGTGGAACGCCGAATTTTCTTGCAATTGCACTAAGATTTATTTCGCCCTTTTTGCTTCTGCTACAGCACTTTGCAGCTGCTTTTCTTCATAGTAGATTGTTTTTTTTTATAATTTCGTACCATATTTACAACCTGAAAACAAAATATTAAAACTTAACGCAAGTGGGGCAAGTTCGACAGCGTCGAATTTGCCCCACTAGACATTTGACAAAGTTGCCCCACCTGTGCGGAATATAAAAAAATGTTACACAATATTATATAGGTGTCACACTTACTGCCTACTAAGTCGTACTGTCAATAGAAATTGATAAAGTTACAGGGTAAAAATTAACATATAAAGCACACTGCCCTATCTGATCAAAAACTTGATAATAATACTAGTCAATTCTTAGATCGATATTGTAAATAACTCGCTTTTTACGTTTTGCGCCCAAATGTTGCAACCACCTCGTTGAAAGTTAGAGCACAACTGACCGTTTATTCGGCGCGCCAGTCGAGCTTGGTGGGGTATTTCCCAAGGCTAAGAAATCAGAGCCAGGCTCATTGACGAACTTGCCCCGCCTGTCGAAGTTGCCCCACTCTCCCCTACTAGTCCTATAGGTGTTTGACCAGAAGTTATAATATGACTAGCATAATGCTCTTACTATCACAAATAATAGGCGCTTATTATTAACTGGTTTTTATATAGAGTATTATAAAGTAGGTACATCAAATACAGGGTCATTCGCGATTAGTGGCCTATTTAAAGATCTCGAAAACGAGTAAAGTTATCTTTATTAAAATTTGGGAGCAGAAATAATTGACTTTGAACTTTTAACGTAATATATCTTCACGTTTGGATCGCTTCCGGTTATACCGGAAGTTATGGTCAACTTTGCTACTTTAAATTGAATACCCTGGATATTTTAGCATTTTTTGATACCTTATTAAATCCTATGTACTAACTTTTGTCCTATCTCTAACTCTCTTTGAGATATGAATTATAAAATAAATTTCTTATGCAATTTTTTTTCTCCCCTTCAAAACTATTGGTTTTAGGGATAAGTATCAATTTAAAATAGAATAATATCAAAAAATTTAAAACTCTTTTATAAAATGCGGAATATTGTTCGTTATTATAAGGTAATGAGCCTAATGAATAAAAATGTAGCAATCGCTTTTTCTTATAAAATCGAAGTAATTTCTTGAAAGCCGATAAATAAAATTTAAAGTAATTGCTTTTGCGGCCAGCAATTGCTTAAACATGCAGGAATTGCTTCTAGTCAATTCTCTTTCTTAAATAATAGAAGCGATCGCTATCGTTTTCTTAAAATGTGATGAATAAATTAAGGAATTGCTTTTTCTAGTGTAGCAATTGCATTCAACGTTTTAAGGTAGGTCTACCCCTGCATCATTTGCTTGATAGCAGTCAACTTTAGTTCTCCGCTGCATACACGTGCGTTGCTCTTAATTTATGTCTTCAATTATGGCTGAATATATGAACATCCTAAAAAGAAAAACCTACAGTATCCGTAAAATTTGCACATATCATGATTTCAGAAAGTTATATCGATTTGACTGCGAAAATGTTGAGTGGTTGGCAAATTATTTTTTTTACTAATACTGGTAAAAGGCGAGGGGTGCACTGTCGCCTTTAAATAAGATTAAAGTCTTTCTGTGGAAATTGTCGAATCCGGGCTTTCAAAATTCTGTAGGTGAAGAACTCGGTGTTCACCAAACTACTGTCGTAAGACATACACTTCTGTAATGGATTCAGTTTTGGAGAAGGCCAATATTTTTATTATAGTGCTGAAGCTGTTGTGGAAGCTAAGCGGTTGTGGTCAGAGATATTTATTTATGTTCCTTCAATTTGTGAACGAAATATCAGTTACTTGTCTTTAATTTCTTCATCACTACTATCACTTTCCTCATTTTCACTGAAATCTGCATGCCATATCATAAATATAAGTTTCCTATTTTCCACAAAAACGTAACAGATTACTATTTTACTAAATAAATAGACCAACGTTGTTGTATTTACATCAACTCTTTTGCAAATTAGGCACCAAACTGAACATGAAATCTATAATTTGAACAAGTGGATAAGCCACGTCTGAACTTGTGTTGAATACGCATTTGCTACAGAGGTGTAAGAAAAACAGCAATTGCTTCGAATTTTATTCATATCCAGATCTAGCAATTGCTTTTACTTATAGCATTTGCTAGTCAAGCAATCGCTTTAACTAAAAAGTAATTGCTTCAAGTAATTGCTTAATTTTTATTCATTAGGCTCAATATCTGTTTTTAATATTAAAAATATTATTCTTTTATTTTGTGGTACTATTGAAACATCCTGTTAGTTATACTCAAATAGATAAACTAAACAAATTAAATGAATTGATTTTAAATAAAGTGCATTTTTAAACAGTGAAGAGTATAGATATAAAAGCATTTAATTTATGTGACACATACAATACCCAGTTGAAGGTAAGTTTGACAAGAAAGTCTAAGCATGGCAACTTTGTTTTCTATTTTTTCCTTTAATTAAATTTGGGTTTTCTTTGCTTGCAATGTCACTCATCCTGCTTTTGTAATATTTTTTATTAAATTATTATTCATCGGATTTCCCTCACTTAGCAACTGCTTTACTTGTTTTTCTAATTCGTTACGGATAACATTTTTTCTATCATGAGAAAATAATTTCTATGACACAATGTCATTAATGAAATAAACCAATGATCTTGTACCATAGATGGCACATGTCATTCATAAACGCTAAAATGTGCTGACAACATCGTTTGTAAGAGAGTGCCGGGTGGGGCAGAGAGTAGGGATTACCTTTGAATGTGACCTTGCTACTATAGTTTGAACCCAACAATAACCCAATATTCTATTTAGTCACCTATAAAAAGTAACGGCAAAATTATTATTACTCTTCAAGAGTATGGTTAGCATTATTTTGTTGGCATTCGCGGATGATCTAGTATTGGTAAGCGACTCACAGCAAGATTTAAATAGGAAACTTCAGATGTTGCAAGAATATGCAGACAAAAACTATTTAAAAATTAACACCAAAAAAACAAATGTAATGATTTTTAGTAAGGGCGGTCATTTTCAGAATTCTTCCGGTCACAATTTTTATTATAATAACCAACAATAATTAAAAATAGTTAATAGCTATGCTTATTTGTGGATTGAATTTTCGGTATCTGCTGTTTTTCGTGAAATGTCTAACAAAACGGTGACGAAGTGCAAACAGGGCTTCGCGGCCGTCACAAGCTTAGTGGCGAGAACTAAAATGAACTATTGGTATTCTAGAAGAAGATTGTATGACAGCGTTGTTCTACCCTCCTTTACGTATTGCATTGGACTTTGGGGTTTGAGATACGATAGCATCGTTGAAAGGGTTCAGGTTGGGTTCTTTAAGCGACTTCTCTGCTTGTCAAGAAATACGCCGATTATTTGGTACGTCTTGAAACGGATTCAGTTAAATTATCTTTACTAATTTTTAAGGCGGCACTGTCTTCGCTGTTTAAATTAATCTCAATGCCTGACGATAGACTCCCAAAAATTGTCTTTTTACGATTAAAGGCCTTAATCCACAATACCTGCGAAAAATATAACTGGCTTCTTCAACTAAAAAACTATTTTGAACAGTTAGGGTGCGTAAATATTTTTGAAAACTGTCTTAATGGGACAGCACATCCAAAAAAAAACCATAAGTGAGTTAACAGTGAGGTACAAAACCTTCCTCATTCAGAGGGACGCAGACATTCTGTCTCGCTCATCTTTCCTGTTGTATGCCCCATATTTATCTTACATAAATCTACCAAAGTATTTGTCTGTGCACAGATTAGAACATACAATAAAAATTACTTAAAAATTACTTGTCAAAAAAATACTTACATAATTCACACTGATCAAATCTGCTCCATCTGCAATTTACTGCGCAACGAAGATGTCTATCATTTATTTTTTGAGTGCCCCTTTTATTATCATTTACGGGAAACTTTTCTAGAAAGCAATAATATAAACAGCATGCATGGTCTGGTCTGTGCGATTGATTCAAACTCTTTCCAAAAACTATCTGCAATTTATAATTTTGTTGTTGGCGCAATGAGGGTGCGATCATTTCTACGAAATGAATTTTTTAATTTGTTTCTAATTTAATTTGAATTTAGGTGATTTATTATTAATTATCATCATGTTATTAAACGTATACTTTTGGTTTTACTTTTTTTTTAGTGGGTTTCAGGATATTGCGTATGTTCTTTTCTAATTCAGTGAGGATTTTCCCTATACTAATAGCGGCAATTTTGACGATTAGCATGACCGTGAAGTGTAAAGGTGCACTCGTCCAAAAACAAAACATGTTCTAATTGAATCACATTGTTATCTAACACTGCCATCATTTGTTCACAAAAATACGTTCTTCTATCAAAATCGTCGTCCATAAGCTCATTAGAATAGATATCACTTTATAGGGATATATTTTATTTTCTTGTAATGTTCGAATAATAAGTAAAATTTTGACTTGTTAAGTCGGAGCAAAAATAACGACTTTGGACTTGGCAATCCTAGTCTACTTAGTAAATTATCTATGGTTGTTATTTTTCTATCTGCTAAAGCCTTTTCTTCAAGCATTATATTTTGACATCATTGATCCTAGGAGTTTCATTTTCACTAGCTGCCTTGACATCTACTTTAAACCGTTTACCTTAATAGAATAAAATTATTCAAAGCATTAATATATTTTGTAGGTTGTCGGGAATCGTGTACCACAAACCCAAACAGCCACAGCTGATATCCACAAACCCACTGGCACCATGTTCTTAGGTTTGATAAATCAGAACGCCCTAGGCTGTTGGAACGTCAACAATCCTTTGACAACTCTCTCCATAGTCCAGAGAGATGACAACAAAATGATTTACCCTTCAGATGTCAAAGTAAACGAAGATAAGGTTTATGTCCTAACCAACACTATGCCAGGACATTTGTATGGTAGATTAAACTATGATAAGATTAACTTTAGGGTATGGTCGAATAATGTCACCAGTGCCATACGAGGAACTCAGTGTGAGAAAGTGTTGTCAAGTGATGGATCAGTATTAACTGTTAATAAATGGTTTTTGCCTTTAATATTGTTTTTAGCTTTAACGTAAATAACTTAGAATAAGGTTAAATAAAACAATAAAATTATATTAGAGGCAAATGCAGTGAAACCTCTTTTTGTAAATAAATAAGTATTAGCTTGTATCAATGCTTTAATAATAATTATAAGATTTACAACGAAAGGGTTTTTGTTTATTATTAAGTAGGTAGTTAGCAGATGTAATCAGCGACGACATTTAGTGGTGTCTAGTGTGGTAAATAGATGTTTAATTGATAACGAAAGATATTAAATTTGATTATTTATGTATTTTTTTTAATCTCTGACCTATTGTTAAATTGTAAATAAATTCATCTTGTATCTCTTAATGGTAGTAAGTCTCGCTTTCTGAGCAGGGAACTGTGCATGGCGTTCCCCAGGGTTCCGTACTCGGCCCAATCTTATTCCTGATTTATATTAATGACCTACCAGTTTCACTGGGGGATCTAATACTTTTTGCCGATGATACCACCAAATTTATTAAATACCATCCTACTGAACCTATACATATCATTATTGAGCAAGCACAATCCAGTATTGGAGGCTGGTTCTTCTCCAATCGACGGAGTCTCAATGAATCCAAGATTCAGAACATGTATTTTTCTCTAAGACCTTTAAACCCTCACATGCAAACAGACAAAATGGTAAAATTTCTCGGTGTTTATCTCGATCCTGGTTTAACTTGGTCAGAACATATCGCTCAGCTGAGTATAAAAGTTTCTAAAATAACCTATCTAATTAGAAATCTTGCAAAAAATGTATCGTTGGAGGTATTGAAAACAGCTTACCATGGGTACTTTGGTTCTAACATGCTATATGGTATACTCATCTGGGGTCACTCAGCCCATGCTACTAGGGTTTTTGGTCTTCAGCGAAGATGTATTCGCGCTATGGTGGGTATTAGCTATCGTGACTGCTGCCGTCACTTCTTCGGAGAGCTTGGCTTACTGACTTTTCCTTCTGCCTATATTTTTCAATGCCTAACGTACATTGGGCAGAATATGTACTGGTTTACATCACACCGTGAGATGCACAATTATGATATACGTAACAGCGATAATATCATACCTGACTTCCACAGAATTGCAAGAACCAGAAGGGGCACTGACTACTACTTTGTCCTGTTTTTCAATGCTCTACCATCTTAAATAAGGGGGTTGGAAGATAATATATTTTTTGAGTAAAGTAAGGAGGTATTTGGTCTTGAAGTAATTTTATTCTTTTAAGGAGTACCTCAACAATAAGTTTGATGATATTAGCTGAATTTTTTACATGTGACGTCCAAACTATGTGATAATACTTTGTTTTTTTTAACTATTTGTTTTTAATAATTATTTTATCCTGTAAAATTATGTAATTTTTAATAATACTTTAGGTATATTTTATTCTTTATACATAGGTACTATTGACTTGTGTACATTTTTGTGAATTTTAGCACCAATAAATTATATCTACCTATCTATTTTTGAAACCTTTGGTAAAGTCAAATTAATGTAAGAACTCGCCGCATCAAAACTCATTAGTGCCACTGTGTTAAAGTCTGGTACATTTTACGTTAAGCGCTTAACTACAGAAACAGAACCGGACTAGGTTCTTTTACCTTCGCCTTCGACCTTCGACATCTGTTAAATTTTGTGAGGAAATCCTAATATTTTGTAAAGATATAGCGTAGATACTAATTTTATTATTTATAAAATAAAATATTGACAGACCCGTACCTACCAAAATAAGTATGTGAAAACATTATAAAACTAAAGGAAAAGAAGAAAACAACATCTATTTCTTTTAGTAGCAAAAATAGGTATTTATGTCTGTATTATACAAGGAACAAAGTAATACATTTTTTGTGAGGTGTAAGCGTTGTGGTGTTAATTTATTATACTATAATTATAATTAAAACACCATTGGGACCCTTTTGGTATTGTTACTTTTGTGGAAATTTTATTTATGAATACGTATATATAGGGTGTACCGTAACTAAGGGGCTATATAGCAACAGGAGATAGTGGACTAGAAAATATGTACTTCATTCCTTATAAGGTTAAAGAGATACAGAGTGATCCAAGTAAATATTAACTTTATACAATATCGGCGATGATTTGATGTTAAGCGGATATGAATCAAATATGGTGAAGTCCTATTTTTGAGGGCAAGAAGGAGAGTTTCATAATGAGTTTTAAGATACCTCCTAGAGAACGCCAGCTACAAAATATGAGTGTGATACATTCTCACACATATGTTTTTATCTCTCACATTCTAGACCGCATTACCTGAAATTGCGAAACAAGGATCTTTTATAGGTAAAAAAGTTGCACTTTATTATACTCGATATTTCAATTTGTTTTTGAGATAATTGCGTTTAATGGCAAGAAACATTTAAATACACAGCTTTCTTAACGAAAAATATTTATTAAAGATTAACCATACTTTTTTAAGCATAAATGATATATTTTCAAGTACTATCTCCTGTTGCTTTATTTGCCCATTAGTTATGAGACATCCTGTATGTAACGATAAGTGAATGGTTTAACTCGGCACTTTATTGATTTTATAATAGATGAGTTAACCAAAATGGTGTTTGTACTCACTGTTAAACTTAAATAATAAACACCAAGAAAATATGTCTCTGAAATATATAAAATCCAAACGTAAATTGTTTAAAACACACAAACAACAGTCACAAAAACACTTAAAAGATACCAAAATCGGAAGAAAATAATATGACGCAATCTGACGCGTGAGCTTGCTACGGCCCACTGCTGATCTTGAAACTTTAACGACGAAATCAGATCAGCTGTTAATGTCAAATGTCGATGTCTTCTGTCAAAACGCTTTGTTTTCAGAAAATGTTAACTCTATTTGTGTTGTGATTCATATCGGAGTACATCAACAAATTTCTAAGTTATCAGCTGAAACTAGAAACCTACAAGACCTACATAGCTTATAAAAATTGTCTCTAAGCAAGCTTTTAAAATCGTAAGCCCTACTGTCTAAAGCAGACGCTTCCTGAAGCTCTCCCCTGGGAGAGCTTATTAAAGCATTTACAACGTATTAAAATTCATTACTCTGTAGAAACTTCCAACTAAGCTAAAACGTAGATTTTCGAGGTCATTCATTTAAGCTTACAATAGGTGCTCGATTATCTACTAACATATTTGCTGAACCTAAAAACTAGTTAGCAGAGTTAATTCCGCTGGGATGGCGCTACGATGTATTGATGGCCGCTTTGATTTTGCAAAAGACTTTTAATACATCTTACTGCCGTGGTCGGGATTGCTTGGGTTTTGGCTGCCTGTAGAGTCCTAAAAAGGACGAAACGGCCGTCGTGGTCTACCCGCCTCAGGGTATCCATTGTGCTTGGATCCCTGTGTATTCCAATAAAAAAAAACAATTACACCCTATGTTATGTCATATCTTTAACATGTGTCACCCTGTATACTAAACTTTCACGTCAAAAGATGCGTAAATGAAACTAAAAATTTACGTGTTCAAGCATTTTTCCGAAAAATGCATCACTAATTTTATCGAATGTATGCAGGCCTTCTGGGTCTCACTGTATAAAAAATGGTGTATTACATAACATACAGTGAGGACCTAAAGTCCGTCCCCCCCTCTAACTTCTAAACCGTTCGGTATATTTTAATGAAATTTTGAACGATAATATTTGAGCAAGTCTTGCACTTTTTGACATACCAATGACAGCTTTAAATGTCAAGATGACAGCTGGGTCCGCTTTTGGAATATTTTTTTAAATGGAACACCCTGTATATTTTTAGATTTTTAAATTCCACATAAAATTATAATTATTTTTTATTAAATGCATTATTAGTCTATACTTCATAGTTTCCGAGATATTGACTCTCGAAAAGTGACATTTTTGAACTTTGACAGCTTATAACCTTCAAACAGTACGTCTTAGAGCAAAACGGCTTACATGTCCTTATCTTCAATTTTTATTATCTTCCCAAAAAAATCAACTTCCGGTTAAACCGGATGTAACTCGAAAATAGGAAATATAGTTGATCCGGTTTAACTGGAAGTTGATTTTTTTGGGAAGATAATAAAAATTGAAGATAGGGACATGTAAGTCGTTTTGCTCTAAAACGTACTGTTAGAAGGCTATAAGCTGTCAAAGTTCAAAAATGTCACTTTTCGAGAGTCAATATCTCGGAAACTATGAAGTATAGACTAATAATGCATTTAATAAAAAATAATTATAATTTTATGTGGAATTTAAAAATGTAAAAATATACAGGGTGTTCCATTTAAAAAAATATTCCAAAAGCGGACCCAGCTGTCATCTTGACATTTAAAGCTGTCTTTGGTATGTCAAAAAGTGAAAGACTTGCTCAAATATTATCGTTCAAAATTTCATTAAAATATACCGAACGGTTTAGAAGTTAGAGGGGGGGGACGGACTTTAGGTCCTCACTGTATATATTATTATTATTATTATTATTATATATACATTTTTAGGATGTTGGAGATCGTGGTCCACAATCTCAGACGTCCACTGCTGATATTCACCAACCCACAGGTACAATGTTCCTGGGTATGGTAAACCAAAATGCTGTTAACTGCTGGAACATAAACACACCTCTAAATTCCATATCCCTAGTTCACAAGGATGATCAAAAAATGATTTATCCATGCGACATCAAAATTGTCCGAAACAGAGTCTACGTCTTGACCAATACCATGCCCGGATTTTTATATGGGAGATTGAATTATGACGAAATTAATTTTCGGATCTGGACGAATGATGTGGCCAATGCCATTCAAGGAACCACATGTGACAATAGGGGCGGTGGCGGCGGCGGTGGTCGCGGCGGTGGTTATCATCACTAGGGTTTTGCTGAAACTGTAATAATGTGTGTAAATGTGATAAGTCTCGTTTATAAAATAGATTCAAATAAAAAAGTAATAATGCAAGAAATATGGAAAGCGATTCGCTCGAAATAATATGCCATTTTATCTCCAACAGAGAATTTTTGATATTGATTCATTATCTAACGTAACAGGGTTGGTGACCTGTGTTTGTGATCAATTGCGTTTTTTAATTAATCATTAGTATATTTTTTCGAAACAAAACTATTTAGGGCTATTTATTATTATTTACAATGGTTTGCCAGTGCGTGCTGTTTAAGAGACTCGACTATTCTAACCCCGGATTAATATTTCGTCGGTAATTGAGGTTATTCAGGTTATGTTTTTTTTTTCGCTTAAAAACAATGGTGTAGATAGTTTTGTATTTTAGGTAAATGATGCAAAATATATGGATCGTTTTTATCCTAAAAGACCACATGCCAATGCACTTTTACAGCTTACAATGTTTTTCTCGAGAAATTTTTTTAAATCCTTCTTTCTTATTTGAAACTTTGGAAATATGTCTGATTGTAAACGAATTGGTTTTGAAGAATGAAATGTTTTGCCTCCTTATATTTTGTCATGTAATTTTTTTTTAAATGGATGTATTAGCCAATATAAACCACGTGACTTTTAATGGCGGCCTAAAAACATAGTTCTGAAGATGTTTTATATACTAAAAATAAGTATTAAGGTTACTGATGATTGAGAAGTTTATCGGTAATGTTCAATTATATAAGAAGGTGGTAATTAATCCAGCAATGAATGTTTAAAATCCTTATAGTTTAGTAGAATTGTAAAACCGTGCGGCGAACTGTATCTGACAGTAATCTCTGTTAGAACGTCAATGACTAATATTAGGATTTTCCTGGACATAGTGAGTTATTTTTTAGATACATGAATAACTAATTAACTCATCGCTTTTTTAAAGTTCTGCTTGAAATCCTTGTTTAATTCTAACCCCACGATACTGTTTCAATAAAATTGAGGCAGCTTTTTTTGTGGTGATGCGGTTTCCATTGAATGTATATCCTTTACTTCAATTTACTGTTACACCAAGGCTTGATGAATTGATGATGTTTCAGTATAGTTGATGGACTAAGTATCAAAAGCGTTGGGTTATACTATATTATCTTCAGGGGTTGGTTGGTTGTTGGTTACATGCAGGGGTCCAGTGTGTGTCCCAAGCTTCGTGCACTGCAACCATCTAGCTCATTATGCGCCCTCCGTCTTGTTAGAAAAAGTTTGTCCACAAGATCCAATCGTTTCCTACCAAATTTGTCATGCGAAAGGTTGTTTTTCTAATTTGACTAGGAAAGTATAAATGTAGCGTAAAAAAAATTATGACTATTTTTACGTCGCTATCCCTCATTTCTTGGCACATTTCTTAAATATCGACATTTTTCACCACAGTTCTATTTAGCGTACAAAGTTTCCCAAAATATCTAAATTTTAAATTTGTTTTTACAAATGATTCGAAAATATTTAGAACAAACCTTCTTCATCAGAGTATCCCCTTTAGGGTAGCTTCGTAGTAAGTGGACATAGGACAATATATAAAGTTATTTCTTTATTTTTAATCAATCTATTCGATCCCAAATTATTGACCATACCTTTTATGACACCCTGTATTCGCTATAAATAAACATACCGTGCGAGCAAAAATTATTTGCATCAAAGAGGGCCTTGCATCTAAGGACGTAATGCTTAGCCGTACAGCTTAATATTATACCTGTTGGGTGTCAGTAACTACCTGAATTAACAATCAAATCAGGTATTCCGTCATCTTTGACAGTCGTTACAGGTAATTTGATTCATCGCTAATTTTTCCAATTTCTTGAACAATTCACACAATGGTTTACGGAACAGCACAAAACATTCATGGTTGAAGCGTATTATTGAAACGGGGTTAGAGTAAATGGTGAGTGGCAATACAATCCGAATTTCTGCATGGACGATTTTCACGAACATTTTCCTGACGTTGCTTTTATCGCTGGGGAATTTTATCATTGCCTGAAAAGAACCGTTGCTGTGTTTAGGGAAACAGGTTCTATACAACACAAAAAAGGAGCAGGAAGACCATCTGTAAGAACAGAAGAACTTGTTGCAAACGTTCGTGAAATAATGCAAAATACGCCAACAAATTGTATAAGACGCCTGTCCCAAGAAGTGGGGATATCTTGAAATGGAACATGTAGGACTATTCTTAAGAAGCAGCTAAATTTATTTCCTTATAAAGTGCAACTATTCCAAGAAATACAAGCCGCAGATTTTAAAAGATGCAGGAATTACTCTCAATGGTTTACCCAAAATTTATTGGAAAGAAATGATTTATAAGGCCTGACATTTTTTCGGATGAAGCCGGTTCCACCTCTCCGGTTATGTGAATTCTCAGAATGCAAGCATGTGGAGTAGTGAAAATCCTTATTTTTTTGTAGAGTCCACATGCACCCTCAAAAAATTGGTGTCTGGTTAGCTGGTTCCCAAAGAAGAATTGTTGGTCCTATTTTTTTCCATGACACAGTTACAGTACAGCGGTATAGAGACAATATTTGAATCCATTTGTGGAGCAATTACTTGACGACGAACTACGTTTTGGGTATTTTCAACTGGACGGTGCAACCGCCCATACAGCCGCCGAAACTATTAACTACTTACGCAATTTTTTCGACGGCAGATTGATAAGTTTTCGATCAGACATTGAATTCCCTTCTAGATCACCTTGTTTAACGGTTATGGATTACTTAGTTTTTTCTCATTTAAAGAACGCTATTTTTAAAACACCAGTTGCAAATTTAGAACAATTACAAGAAAGGATTATCCAAGAATGTGGTAACATTTCCCAGAGATGCTGGTCAACACTTTCGAAAATATGAAGAGATGTGTGAATTTATGCTTGGAGCATGGCGGTGGCCAATTTCAGCAATTTATGTAATTATTTTTCTTTCTGTATATTCTTACTTTGTTAATTTTGTAAACAATAAAAATAAATTTGTATTTGTCTACTTATTTTATTACTCATTAGTTTGGCATATCATGTCATAATATGAATTTGACAAAAATGTAACCTAGATTTGGTTAGATATATCGTCCCCGCATATCATTGTGATCTAAACCAAGCCCTACGTTTTTTAATTCAAGCCTTCTTTGATGCAAATAATTTTTGCTTGCACGGTATGTTTTTCAAACGTCAATAAACCTGTCATTTTTCTACTAATTTATTGACATTAAAGTTCTGCTTTTTTGTCAGCGGAAGAAAAAGTACTTTTTTACTTTTGTTTCTAATAGCAGCGAAAGTAAAAGTGTGACTGTGTTCTCATGAATAAAATATATAATTTCGTATCCTTATGTTTTTATATTTAATCGACGTTTGAAGACAAAATAGTATATTTTATTCAGAGTTAAAGCAACTTCTTATGACTCCTCTGTTATTGCCGGATGAACGAAGTGAGAAAATGCAGACTCGTCATGAAAGTATCGCGTTTACTCCTAATAAAACAATATACTATTATTCATTATTTATGATCCTGGTCGATTCCAAAACGGTTCTAATCAATCAATTCGATAAATATTCATGCAGAGGTGAAAAAGTATCAAGTCCCTGCCCTCCTAAGCGCTGGAAAGACATATGGCAAAGGGTTAATCGGTTGAGCAGTGTCCAACCTTGTCTTTTTATTACCTTTTAATTGGGGTATAATTAGGATGTACACATTCGTATTCGTAGGATGGTTTTAAAGTTTTATTTACCAGATGGCTAAGTAAAAAGTTATTCATCAACGTCACACACAGAGTAAAATTCTGACCGTTGAATATTTTATATTGGGTAATGAACGGGGGCCTTTTAATTTTAGGGTTTAAAAAGGGTTGATTCAATCTTATAAATAACTGAGATATGTGAATTTACACGGGGTGACTTGCAGTGAAAATATGTGTCCCACTATTTTTTTTAACCTCATTTCTTAGAGCCTTTTCATCTATAACAACTACTACATTTGCATGTTGTACCGTGCGAGCAAAAAATTATTTGCATCAAAGAGGGCTTGGATTAAAAAACGTAGTGCTTGGTTTAGATCACAAGGATATAGGGACGATATATCTAACCAAATCTAGGTTAAAATTTTGTCAAATTCATATTATGCCAAACTAATGAGTAATAAAATAAGTAGACAAATACAATTTTTTTTTTTTTTGAAGAAGTAGTCCATACTCAAAGTGGAGTTGAATGATATAGGGAAAAGAAAAGCATAAAGTCTTTCTCCACAATTTTAATTCAATAGCTAGGCTAGAATCGACATGTTTCGAGTGTAGAAACACTCATCATCAGGAAATTGAAGCAAATATAATGAACAGCTGATGTTGTTAGCAAAAGAGAAAATAGAATAAAATTAAAGGTGGAACTAATCCATAATGGAGCTTTCAATGGCACGCATGGGGAGTGAAAAAACTTTTGTAGTCAAACGACAAGCGAGTTTTTTCACTCCCCATGCGTGCCATTGAAAGCTCCATTATGGATTAGCTCCACCTTTAATTTTATTCTATTTTCTCTTTTGCTAACAACATCAGCTGTTCATTATATTTGCTTCAATTTCCTGACGATGAGTGTTTCTACACTCGAAACATGTCGATTCTAGCCTAGCTATTGAATTAAAATTGTGGAAAAAGACTTTATGCTTTTCTTTTCCCTAAATTAATTTTTGTTGTTTACAAAATTAACAAAGTAAGAATATACAGAAAGAAAAAGGAAAATAATTACATAAATAAATAAACTATTTCTTTCCAATAAATTTTGGGTAAACCATTGAGAGTAATTTCTGCGTCTTTCAAAATCTGCGGCTTGTATTTCTTGGAATACTTACACTTTATAATTTAGCTGCTTTTTAAGAATAGTCCTGCATGTTCCATAAGATCTTCCCACTTCTGCATGGGTACAGGTGGGAACGTTTGGAACAAGTTGTTCTGTTCTTACAGATAGTCTTCCTGCTCCTTTTTTGTGTTGTATAGAACCTGTTTTCCTAAACACAGCCACGGTTCTTTTCAGGCAATGATAAAAATCCCCAGCAATAAAAGCAACTGCCTGATCGGCCCAGAGCGAGAAGCGAGTAACCCTGTCTCTTTCCTTTTAAGTTTATTCCTCTTCTTTTTTTTTCCCTTTTTTTATGATTTGACGTATTATCTGTAACCCTTAAAAACTTAGCGGCTGGCTGAATGGCAGATCTGCCAAAGCCAAAAAAAAAGCAACGCTAGGAAAATATTCGTGAAAATTGTCCATGCACAAACCAGGATTGTATTGCCACTCACCTTTTACTCTAACCCCGTTTCGAAAATACGCTTCAACCATGAATGTTTTGTGCTGTTCCGTAAAGCCCATTGTGTGAATAGGGAACTTGACAAAAATTTTAAATGGGGAAAAAATTCTATAAATCATAAGTACATATATATTGTTATAAAGCATATGGCCGCAAAAAAAAACTACATATTTCGTCCCAAAAGACCGCTAGCAAGATTTAAAAACGCCCCAAAATTCAAATTATCCCAAGCGGGTAAAAACGGGTCGTGACGTCCAGAACTATAATTCGTGTGTGACATCCATGAAATAGGTTATAGGTTGGCATTAAATTGAATGACGTTGAGAATTCCACCTTAAAACAACAATACAATAACAATAACACACGGCAATCCAAATGCAAACTCGGTAGCTCGGCCACCGGTCAGGATGACGGATGACTGATGACGGAAAAGTCATACTTCCTGACGTCATCGGGCTTGGCGCGCTTAAAAGGTCGTTTGAAATGCTTTTGACACGCGCGAAACTTTAAAGAATTTTTACCAAGTTATTACTGATTTTTAAGGAGTAATAATTGGGGAATATGTTTTTTAGGCCTAACTAAATCATATTATTGAAGAAAAAAAATGGAAAGTTCCCTATTGTTCAAGAAATTGGAAAAATTAGCGATGAATCAAATTACTTGTAACGACTATCAAAGATGACGGAATAACTGATTGATTGTTAATTCAGGTAGTTATTCAAACCAACAAACACGTCATAGACCGATGGAAATGGTTCTAGGAACACTAAAACGTCGACATCTCTCTTCTAACCTTAAGTTAAATGAACCTCTTTATTTTTATTTTAACATTGTCACTTTTAGGGAGGTAGGGAATTACGTCTTTTCGATACTAACCTGACTAAGAAATGCGTTGAAAAATTCAATATCTGCAAACCATGTTATTTTATCTTCTCTTACTCTCTTACACCCTTCCTTCGGAAATTTATTCCTTGGTTATCTTCTAACAACACCCGTAAACAGGAATGTTTAACAATGTAATTTCTAACATTCTCTGCCCCGTAAAGACTTGTTCACCACTGGTCGACATCAAACATAATTCAGTAATTGGTCGAACGTAACCTCCTTTTTTTATTTGCACGGAACCTACTCATATGATCCCATCTTTTCCCGGATAAACGTAACTTCTTCTTCATAACAACCATTCATTTCTTGGAACCTTCTCATCTATAACAACTACTGAATTTGTATGCCGTATATAGCAAACTCAATCATTAATCGGATTTAATACATAATCCATCTAAAAAACAAATAGTTTTTAATATTTCGAGCCAACAGACACTTAGACCGATGAAAACGGATCAAGGAACTCGAAACGTCGATAGTGTCAAAAGGAAATTTTCGCATTACATTATTTTCAGTTTTTTGAACAGTACTATTAACGTCTATAAAGGAATTAACAATGCCATTTTTAGGGAGGTAGGGAATCCCTTAAGTTTACATACTGACCTGGTTAAAAAAATGCGTGGAAAAATTCAACATCTGCAAACCATGTTAGTTCTCTAGTTCTCTTACTCTCTTACCTTCTCTCTTATCTCTATCGCATTACTTTGCTTGATACTAATGCAACATAATCCTAACAAAGGTAAAATTAAAACCGGTGCAGCCACTGCAAAGTAATCGTTACACATACTATAAGAAAACAACGACCGAATTGAGAACCTCCATCTGTTTGAAGTGAGTTAGGAAATAAGTTCAGAGGTTGCAAATACTTTACGGTCTCTATGGTGCAATTGATAGGATCACCTGGAAAGGCAAAGGTTCTGGTATGAATTCCCAGCGATGGCATAAAACTTTGTCCTACCAAAGAAGAATTATTTCTTAATACTTCTCGTGGTCCTGCATTATTATTTTTATTGTTACCAATGCCTAATTCGTTTTCCGACAAAACTATCGGGATGGGGTTAAACACATGCTCTTTAATGGTAACTAATTGTTTTTTAAATGGCTAATAAAAAAGATTGATACGTCTAGCATGTAACGAAGCGTAGAAACAAGTGGCGTTGCCCTAATTTTACGGCTGTTTTTTCCTGTCCATTTACATCCCATGTTGGCCACTAACCGATTTAGAACAATGTACCCAAGTCGCTAACGCCGAAACAATTTTTCGTAATGGGATCTATAATAGTGTTATTAGGGATAATAGAATTATATTCAGGGTGTCCGGGAAAATGTGGGAAATCTCCCGAATATAAAAAAAAAACACGTGAAAAGAATATTACAAGTTCATATAAACTTCTTTCGTATCGGCCTCCTCTTCGGAGATATGGGCTCCCAAAGAGCTCCCATGGAATTAAGTTTTTGACAAATAATTATTAAACCAACAGGTATATTTCAATTTTTTTTTCATATGATGTATACCAGGTACGACCCTTCAAATTACTATCCCAGAAAGTGTTGCGAATTACTCACAGCTGCAGGGGCGGACTAGCTGTGACACTAATGTGCCCATTTTTTTACGCCCTGTATGATAAAAACTTTGGACAACGTTTTTACATACCTTTAACTATTGACTAAAAATTAAGTTCTCGTCATTCATGTCGCTAATCCTAACCGTTTTCGGAAAAACGTTATTTTATTGCGATCATGTATTAATATTAAGCAGTTTAAAGTGAACATTTATAATTTATAGGAACAAAGATGTATCTTTCATTGAAATACGCTAAATATACATGATGTAAAAATGTTTAAAACGACGTTTTTGTGAAAACGGTTAGGATTAGCGACATGAATGAAGAGTACTTAATATTTAGTCAATAGTTAAAGGTATGTAAAAAACGTTGTCCAAAGTTTTTATCATACAGGGCGTCAAAAAAAAATGGCACATTAGTGTCACAGCTAGTCCGTCCCTGCAGCTGTGAGTAATTCGCAACACTTTCTGGGATAGTAGTTTGAAGGGTCTTACCTGGTATACATCATATGAAAAAAAAATTGAAATATACCTGTTGGTTAAATAATTATGTGTCAAAAACTTAATTCTATGGGAGCTCTTTGGGACCCCATATCTCCGAAGAGGAGGCCGATACGAAAGAAGTTTATATAAACTTGTAGTATTCTTTTCACGTGTTTTTTTCATATCCGGGAAATTGCCCATATTTTCCCGGACACCCTGTATATAAAAGTTGCCTTATATTTAAAAATATAATATTAAAATTGATCGTATTCTTTGCAAATTAGCAAGGTAAGAAAACACTTTTAGAATCAAGAATTAAGTAAGCATTATAAGTGGTAGAGTAGTTGTTGAGGGGAGCACCAAGCAAGTAGGGCAGTGCGATCCTTTTTGCCAACCCCATTTTACGCCTGGGTGGTGTCGGCCAGACGGGACCTAAAGTTTTACGTGGGTTTCAAACCATAACATCCCTTGTCTACTACAGACCTTAACGGGGGCAGCCTATTACGTTGCCGCAGAGACCCCGAATTCATCGGAATCAGTATCAGAATTGTCACTCCACGGGACACCGTCCGTAAGTAATTACTCAATCTTCTGATTAGGGGAGTTCCTCAATCCATCCGGATCGGAACCAGACATGCGTCCCTTTCGTAAGTCACTGTGTACGTACTAAATTGTTCACTTCATCACTTAGTTCAGATATAGCTCATTTCTCGGCAACATGCTGAAGGAACACCCGAATGATTCCGGGGGAGCCAGCAGTAACATATCGAGGCCGCCTTTTAAATGCACTGTTTTTGCCATTACATAAGTGGGAAATAGGTAGTTATCAACTGAAAGAGAAAATATGAGTTTTAATGAAGGTTGAATATGGTGGTATGTGAGTTATTCAGGCAGACCTATCCAAATCGACCTACAATAACCGGTAATAATCACAATGTAAGCAAACGGGGTAAAAAATCTAACGAAACATGATGAGTGAAAGACAAATATAGATCAAACAGGCCAAAAGCAGCTACTGGTGACAAGGTTTTGGATATTTTAATAATTGATCTAGAAGATAATCCAAATCGATTACTTCGACAGTTTGCCTTGGACGACAATTTACATCATTAATCAGTTGAAAATTGATTTAAGATCGAAAAGATGTAGGCCAAGACTCACATCGTTCAGGAACAGACTAAAGATAACTTCGACTGACAAAATGAGATTTGCTAATTGCTGATGAAAGTTATGTTATGCTCAGCATTATTTTGCTCATAAGATTATGTTTTCTGATAAAGCTATCTTTTAATAGCATAGCCAATAGTGTTGTTATTGGTTTGCCGTTAATCCTTGCTGGATAGTTGAAGTACGCACACAATGAAAAGTTAAAGTTTTATTGACGGAAATCTTTCAAGCGAACTTTACTTACAGTTGTTACATGAAAATAATAGCCCTAGTTTATAGTGAATGGACATTCGGGACAAATGAAGAAAACCACGATTCCCTAGAGAATTCCACGATTAAAAATCCTTTATTCAGACCGAAAAATTATCTGGTTTATCTGGTCAATTTTTGAACCAAGTGTTTCCAAATCAGTGTATAGAGTGAGGAGAGGCGAAAATGAGTGGCTTGAGGAACGCCCAGACATTTCCTTGGGATTTTTAATTATAAGTTGATTTAAAAAGTTACCTTTCTGGGTGTGCCTTTTTAACTATGTAGTTGTGCCGATTTCCAAACAATTATGTTCAGTAGTTCTATAACTTATTTACTACCGAATAAAAAAATATCATACAAAAAGGAAAGTCATACGAGTAGGTATATCGTTGACAGGTCTATATGTAGGTACAGAAAATAAAGGACATTTGAGGCGTTCAGAACCAGAGTGGCCTAACCCCAAAAAGGTATATTCGAGAAAAATCGGTTTAAAGTTTTAGACTATTTTCGAGTATTGCTAGAATACTAGAAAAACTTCAAATTACCGCAAATTTGGATTTTAATAGGCTGTTAGGGGACCTGGTTTATGATGAACACTAATAAAAATAAAAAGTTTGCAAAGGTTAAGAAAAAAATGTGGGTTGGGCCACTCTGGCATTACTGTTATAAGTATAAAAATAAAAGTATATATTACTATTCAAAACATTTTTTATGCCTTGGAAAACTAAACAAAATTTATAACTAAAAAAAATATATTTTTTATTCACTCAACGTCTTCTACGATCTGCACATTGTCGGATATATCCAGAAGATCTTCTGCATCAGCCGACGTTTTTAAATTTTGGTAAAAATCGTGATAAATGAAAGATATGAATGGCAGTAAGTCCATTAAATCTTTTTTCTTAGGTACACTGATGGAATGGAATATACTTAGATCCAGAGGACTGAGATGCCTGCTCTCTTCACTCTCTAAAAAATTAAAACAATACTAATATTGTAAGTATGCATAAGTCGATAGGTAACTCATAACTTACCTTCATAGTAAAACATAATTAATTTGTTGACAAACGAAACGAACTCTTTACTACAAACACTTATAATAAAATGTCGGCGAATAGCAAGCACACACAACACAGCTGATGCCTAAGCGACCTAACCCACAGACAAGAAATGACGTGTTTTAAAACCTATAGTACCATAGTGGCCTAACCCACAGTTGGAACAGTATGGCGCAGAAGTTTAACTCGTTTCAACGAATGCTAAAACGAATTAGTGCCGCCATCTGTGAACAAGAAGCAAAAGGTGGCTTGGGCTCCTTTAGCACTGGAAATATACTATTATTTAGGGTTGCTTCCGAGGCCTAACTCAAATCAACCTTTTTGTGGGTTAGGCCACTCTGGTTCTGAGCGCCTCAATTATTAAAAACAGAATTACCACAAATTCAACATCCTAATCATCAATAAAAATCAAATTTATTAGATACAAATAAAATAAAAACCTTATAACAAATTCGAATCCACAAATGGCACCGAAAACTGAACGCAATCAGTTTTAATTAACACTGCAGAAAAGTTTAAATTTTCAATGAGTATAAATCTTTGTGTTCGGCCATTCGGGGATTTAGTGTGGAACGCATGATAAAACTGTACCTAACCCGAGTTTTACACGCTAATGAGGGCCGCCTGGCCAGTTACCCACCGCAGGGGCGGCCGCCCCATACCCCTTTTGGGCGGCGGCAGCAAGCGAGTTAGAACTGATAGAGATAAACTTGTGAATGGCGATGTAATAAAGAGTTAAATGTAGGCTATAAACGTATCTTTCGACCCGCATCTGAAAATATGGAGGATCAGCTAAGCTTTTTACCCCCTTCCCAAAAAACCATACTCGCCCGATATTCCTAGACGATATATTGAACGATATATTCTTTTTATTATCATTACCTACACAACATGATACCATTTCTTCAGTAATAGTATTATGCCAACATAAGGATGTGATACTTGCTAAGCTTCATTTCAAAAATTATTTACCTATAGTTCGCGGCAAGGAAATGTACAGCTACAACGCCAGAGAGGAGGCCGAAGGATGAAATGCCTAACAACATAAGTTTTATTTTATTATTATTATTATTATTATTATTATTACTTTTATTATTAGGTTAGAGTTAGGCGGCTATGCCGTTAAAACTATTATTCACTGAGTATATTTCAGATATTTATCACCACACTTTAAGTAATTTGCATTAAATATTTTGGGTTTTATACGAATCATAGCGGTTTTTAAAATGGTTAATTGTATCGGCAGTCACACAATCATTGGGCAGATTATTCCATTCTCTGTTTACTCAGTTGGATATGAAGTACTGTCTGCAGAGTTTTCTAAAGCGTTCTCGAACCAACTTGCAAGTATGTCCTCTCAGTCTTTGGTCAGTGTTTAAAGTAAAGACGTTTAATTCTATCGAATAATGCCCATGAAGTATTTTAAAAGTTTCTATTGCATCACCTCTAAGTCTTTGTTCCAGTGATGTTAAGTTGAGTATTTTTAATCTTTCTAGATATGACATAGGGGAGGGGTGGGCAAGTTGACATACCTAAGGTTTAAACAAAAATATCTTAGAAAAAACCAAGACTTATTTTTAATAAATGTAAGCAAAATTAAACAGTTGTTATATGTCTTTAACCTACATATATAACGAAACGAAATATTAACTCCTTGTACAAACAATACCACTTTAACAAAAATAATACAAAAATCCATCTTGCCCTACCCTATAGGGCAAGTTGACATACGAAAATAAGTAGGTATAAATATAAAATATTAGTTAATATAAATCACAAATAAATTGTTTTGATTTTTTGGATAGGCCGGCACACTCAGCGTGAGCCCATTCGCGACACTTCTAGTCTAAAATATTTTCAGTGCGGGCAAGATGACATACTCGGTATCAGGGCCGTTTCTGGCCTGTTGGCCGCCCTTGTGCGACATATGAACTGGCTGCCCTTTAAATCAAATCAGTTACTATTTTACAATTACCTACCTGAAATTATGGCGCAAAGCAATGGTCAGAAAAATAAATCTTTAATAGGTGCCTATTTTTAATATTTTTCTTTTATTCATACTTACCTACAGAGGGGCTCAGCAATTTGGCTTTCAATGGCGATAAGGGCCAAGCCACTAATCCTTTCTTGGGACATAATTGACCGCAAGTAATTTTTAATTAATTTTAACTTTGAAAAACTATGTTCGATAGATGCAACAGTAACCGGCAGAGTAATAAAAATTCTCAGCGCAACACAAAGCTTTGGAAATGATGAGATTAAATCTTTTTCAGCTATGAATTTTAGCGTATCTACAATTATTATTTTGTACATTTTATTGGAAAAATTTCTCGGAACGACAAAATTTCCTGGTCGAGCTCTGAGCGATCAATATCTTTGTTTGTGGGACTTCCTTGCTATTGAAGCGCTATATCGAGATCTTTGCAGGATTTTAACAATTTCTCGTCATTTATGGCATTAGCTTCATAGAAGTTCGACAAAAACCCAAAAGTTTCATTACATTTATTAAGTGAAACGAATCTCTCCTTAATTGATTCTATCGCAATATCCAAAGAACAAGTAACCGGTGCCCATAAAGGGTTTCCTCCCTGGCAAAAAAAAAAAATATCCAAAATCGAAAAATAAAAATTCACATTGAAACTCTGTTTGGCCTCGACGATGGGGTCATCTTTTAATTCGTAATCAAAATGTCTGGGTACTTTTTTTCGGCGTCGGAAAAGTTATTTGTAACAGCATTTCAAACCGGACATCGGCGGCAAATTTAATCTTATGCCCTGTGAGTATTTGTGCCCCCACCTACCCTACTACCAAATTAATAAGACCTATAGTTAAATTCACATAAAGTTTTAATGCCAAATGTCAAGACTTGTCATTGTCTAGTTACTTTAGATTGCACCAACTTACTAAATTTCTTATACAGCTGAGATTGTTCAGTGTTTTTTCTTTTTCTTTTCTGGAATTGTTCGGCCAACTCTTTTTATTTCTATCTCTTTTTAATCGTATAAAATAATACAAGATAGACATACTTTGTATGCAGTACAATTATACTAATTAAATTTAGCCATTAGAAATTTATATTTTATGAGTTGCTGCAGTATTTGACAAGTATGACATAACTGAAATGTCACGGCATTAAAAGTTTATGTGAATTCAACTATACCTACATAATTATTCAAATAATATCAATTAGTTTTAATTTTTTGAGTAAACCTAAGACAAAATGTAATTGACGTGGGCTGTAGGGCGGCCACCTCCGTTGAGAATTCTTTTTATTTTTCCGATATTTATCTATCTAAAAGGAAATCTCTAATTAACACAAAGGGCGGCTGCCTCATTCTTGACAGCTACTGCATAATTTTTTTTTGAAAACTGAATTTACCATTCTTATTTGACCCTTCATATTTATGAAATCTCCTAGAATTTTTTTTTACGTCTAACATTTTTTTCTGGGAAACTGCTGGCGGCTTTCGCCGCCCTATAACTTTGGCCGCCCTTGTGCGGGGGCACTCCCAGCACACCACTCAGAAACGGCCCTGCTCGGTATGAAGGTATGCCATCCTGCCCGACAATGAACGTAAATTTAAAAAAATTAAAAAATGGGTTTTAAAATAAAATCTAAAAAAGAATGATCGCGAAATGAATAGTTGAAAACTAAATTTATTAAACAAAATTAAAAAATATAAGAAAAACAGTCAAGTAATTTTTTTATAATCTTTATCATAGTATACTTACATTAAAACGAAATCGTAAATTACTTAAAATCGTTAATATTTCTAACACCGCGAAAAACTTCCACCCACAAACACCTCTAAGTGGACACTGCCAACGAGCGAACTTGTTTAAGCATGCTAAATGCTCGGATGACGTTGGAGTTTCCATGGAAGGGCTACTGTGTCATCTTGCCCACCTATGTCAACTTGCCCATCTCTCCCCTATGTGTTATAGTGGGACAGAGCCTGGTGATTCGTCTCTGTGTATGCTCCAGAGCGTGAATATCTTTGGCAAAGTATGGATTCCACACTGGGGCTGCATAATCTAAGATAGGTCTTATGTAGATTTTGTAAATTTTTTCAAGCAGGTCTGGAGAGAGGTTTCTTAAAAGTTCGTGACACCATGTATGAGATGGAGTTTGCTTTTTTAATGATGTTTCCCACGTGGACTGCCCATTTGAGGTCTTTTGTTATTGTTACCCCAAGGTCTTTTTGACTTTTTACAGATTTTATTATTTTTCCCTTAAGTGTATAAGTTCGTTCAGGGTTGTTGAAGCCGACGTGAAGAACACAGCATTTGCTCTCATTTAAATGTAAATTCCACTTAGTGCACCACTGTTCTATTTTAATCAGGTCTCTGTTGAGTGATTCATAGTGTGAGGAGGGATTATTATATATAATTTGGTGTCGTCGGCAAACATGGACATTGGTGAATTGACGCCGGTTGGTAGGTCGCAGGTATATAAATTAAATAATATTGGGGCTCAGACTGAACCTTGGGGTACTCCTGTGGTGTTCTTAAACCTGTGTGATGTCACGCCCTCAACTCTAACAACAAAGTTCTAAAGAGGTTTTATATACGAAACATAAGTATGGAGGTTACTGATAATTTAGAAGTTCATCGGTAATGTTCGATTATATAAGACAGTGTTTATTAATCCATCAATGAATGTTTAAAATATTGCTGCCAGCTTTGCTTTTCATAGGTAGGTATATTATTTCATAATTAATTATTTTTTTTATATCCTGAGAATTTATCTGCGTTAACTGAAGAAGAATTATACGTGAAAGCGCGGAATTTACAAACGATATACCATAAAGACTTGTCCATTGACTTTCCTAGTCAAATTTTAAACCTCAGAAAGGGACTTGAAGATAGTATTTTAAAATTAAAAACAGTATATGAACGTGCGGATCATTTATTAATACAAAATCAGTGTGTTTCTTCAAATTCTCCAGATGTATCTAGTGCAGTGATGTTATTTCTAACTTTACCAGTTTGTGTGACATCAGCGGAACGATTTTTTTCCAAACTTAAATTAGTATAAACCTATAACACCATGGGACAACAACGCCTTTCGGATTTATCCTTAATCAGTATCGAACACGACTCACGAGTTTGTTCAAACATTAAGTATCGACGAAATTATAAAAACCCTCGACGATCTGGTCGTTTTGTATAATACCTTGTAGGTATAGTACATAGTGACATAATGTTTGGGCAGACTTGTTGAGTGTTCATGTGTTTTACTGTTTTCTGTGTTTTGGATTCTATGAGGCACGATCACTGCTATAGTCAGATCTGGTCTTAACGTGCGGGTCCAAAGGTCACTGATCATATGCGTCAAATGATGACAACACAGAGGATATCAAAATGTTGTGAGATTATTTACAAATATACCGAAGGAAGGAAAAATAGTTTCATTATTTTAGCTATCGCGAAGATAGCCACATATACCTAATATTATTAGTTTTGTAAAAATTATGTACAGGGGAGTTGAAAAAGTTACAAAAATTTTTTATAATCGTTAATTATATACCTACTGTACCCTTTAATTAAAAACGACAATAATAAACAGTGCCATTTATTTTAACAATTTTACTACTAAAACCTAAAAATACAATGGCATTTAGTCTGATAAACTATTTCGATAATGAAAGAAAAAGTGGAAATTCGCAAACCAATATGCAGGAAACCGTAATGAAAACACTGGGAATTAGTTTAAGGACTATGCAGAATAATGTGCATGAAAAAAAAGCATAATATAATACCCAAGAATACTAAAAAATGTAAACGAAAAACACCGTTTATAATTATAGCCTAAAAACTCTCATCGTCACTTATAAAATCTTAAAAGTCCTCGTCGTCTTCGAATGGAGCAATTATCATTGGCGCTACTTCGACATCTAGTACTTGTTCTCGATCCCACCAATCCCTTATTAATATTTCTGTATGTTCCACCGATTTCTTCCAGTACTCTTGTGTAATATGATCTAACGAATCTTGCCAAACTATTTGTACTTGGTCGGATTTAAGACCATCACCTACCGGTTTTTCATAATAAGACTTTGCACCAGCCCATATTAATTCTATTGCGTTAAACTGGCAATGATATGGCGGCAGTCGTAGAACCTCATGACCATATTCACGCAGTATTTCATCTACCGCGTATATTTTGGGTTTTTTAAGAGACTTTGCTACTGATAGGAGTTCCGATTTAAGCATATTTGGTAAAGGATTTTGGTTGTGTTTTTCCAGCCACTCATAAATATCACTTTTCCTCCAAGATGAAGTAGGCTGTTTATTTAAAATTCTTGAAGGATATATGATGCATTATCTAATACAATTAAAGACGGAGCATCCAAATTTGGCATCAATTGAACTTTTAACCATTTTTCAAACATTTCGCAATTCATATTATCATGATAGTCAGCACTTTTTGATGTTGAAGAAAAAATTAAACTCGCACCTGCAATATATCCTGTTGCAGAACCGGCATGCAAAATAATAAAACGCTTTCCCGTACCGCACCCCTTTTTCCTTTTAACACTTTTTACAGACTCATCTTGCCAAGATTTTGAACCCCTTCCATTCGAAAATATCCACGTTTTGTCTAAAAATACCACTTTTCTAAATTTCGATTTGTAATTGTCCGTATATTTTTTTAAAACTGAACACGCTGACTCACTATCGGTGGCTGCTCGTATAAAAATCTTTGGTTACAGTCTTTTTTATAGCGAAAACCTAAATTTTTTATTAATTTTGATAACGCTTCAAGTCCAATTTCCAAAACACCCCGAATTTTTAATGTTTTTTGTAAAACTGGAAGAGTTACATTGGTTTTTGATTTGTATAAATCGTAAATCACATTTCGAAATCCCATTTTAATATTTTCGCTTAAATCCTCAGTCTTTGGCTTTCTTCGTTTACACTTTTTAGTTTAGTATTCTTGGGTATTATGTTATGTTTTGTTTCATGCACAATTTTCTGCACAGTCCTTAAACTAATTCCCAGTGCTTTGGCTACTGTTTCCTGAATATTGGTTGGCGAATTTCCACTTTTTCTTTCATTTTCGAAATAGTTTATCAGATTAAGTACCATTTTTTTTGATTGGGGATGCAAAAACCAAGAAAATTGTTTCATTTTGTCACAAACTGTCAAAGTCACAAAACTGGCATATTTAAAATAAAACGTAGAAGCTGGTGCTATTATAAGCTTTTTTAGAATCGCTGGAAAGTAAATACAAATCCTTTTTTTTCATGTCAAAATGGAATAAGTCTGTCTCATTTATCTTACGTATTTTATTTAGAGGGTAAAATTAAGCGCAAGTAAAGAAAACAAAAACTGAGAGTATGTCTTTCTTAAATCGTATGACCCGCGCGATAAGACCAGATCCGACTATACCCCCGTTACCATACATGGTATGCAACATTATAAGTGGTGTTTTAAAATTTTGATTTTGCATCACGCCTTGCTGAAATATTACGTATAATGACTTAATAACTACCTATGTTATGTCTACCAGTTAACCTAGGATTATAAAATTCGAATTGTTTGCTGTTTTGATAGTAGGTACTTAACACATAACGTGGGTTTAAGCCTCATTAAATTATCACACAATTAACGAATCAAAATTTATAAACCTGAACCTAATATAGTAATGAAAATAAGAATAATCATTTTTCATTCATTATAGAGAGGGGGCCCTGAAAACGTTTGTGGGGGGGCACTCAGTTTTTGTAACGCTATTGCTTAGGATTTTCCTGGACATAGTGAATTGGTTCTCTGATACATCAATAACTAAATATTTAAATAGCGGCACTCTATGCAGCTATCTATTAGTTAAACCATCTCATCGCCTTTTGAAAGTTCTGCTTCATCTGCTTGAAATCCTTGTTTAATTCTAACCCCACGAAACTGTTTCAATAAAATTGAGGCAGCTTTTTTGTGGTAATGCGGTTTTCCTTTAATGATTGTCCGTTATTTCATCTTACTGTTACATCAAGGTTTGATGATGTTTCAGTATAATGGATGGACTAAGTATCAAAAGTGTTGGGTCGTACTATATATTTTCAGTGGTTGGTTGGTTGGCTGTTGGTTAAATGCAGGGATCCAGTGTGTAACCCAAGCTTCGTGCACTGCAGCCTTCTAGTTTATTGTGTGCCTCCGTCTTATTAGAAATGGTTTGTCTACAAGATCCAATAGTTTCCTACCAAGTTTGTCACGTGAAAGGTTTTTACCGCGTTGAATATTTCCGAAGATTTTGAATCTTATAGGGTTACTACTTCGCAGCTGTATAATATGATATGAAAGGCAATTGCCTGTTAACAACTCATGTTACTTGTTTTAACTGGGAACGCGTCAAGAGTAATATTCCAGTTGATTTGCAAGGGTTACAGTGAGGGAATTATATATAAGGTCATTTTCAAAAATGTTGATCGGAACATTCTTTTTGGGTTGATTGGGTCCAGGGTGATTGATTTGGCTAAATAAGTTTCTCAAACAATGATAAATAATCGGGTATACAAGTTATCAGATCTATTGGATTTTAAAAAAAGTTAAGTACCTACTGAATAGATTCGAAATCATACAGTCTGAAAATAGATCAGATAAACAATGATGAAATAATATGGCAAATTTATTTTCGTTGGTTAACGGTTATCTTACCTATTCCAAGCAAATCAAACAGCATCTCCTAAAATACGAACTTCGTGCATATTTTACCCCCGTTAAGCTGCCATAGACGTATGTGGTACCTTGATTCATATGCACATTTGCGCGTATGTGCTTCACAAAAGAGGGTTAAGGGTTTAAATGATCGCGATTAAAAAATGTTTTGCGAATGTATTATGAGGAGCAAATTAAGCCATTTTTCTCCCCTGATATTATTATTGTTTAACTATTATTTTAAAAAGGGACCTGCCGACAATATAAAAAATGTCATTATACTTAATTTTTCAAAAAATACTATAGGTTTTTTTAAAGTCCAGAGTTATACAGTATGAGCGAGGTATTGGGATAGAGATCGCAAGATGATAAATAAAACAGAAATTGTAAAAAATATTTTTGGTAAAAGTTTTAATTCTTATACACAAATACGGTCTGCGAATAAACGTTTTTTTATACAGTTTATACTCAAAAAATACCAAAAATCATATTATACTGCAACCCAACAAATTTTTCAAAGATTTTTTGGTAACAGTCTCTGGATACAGTTCCCAAGAGTTGTGGCGTAAATCTTGAAAAAAGACGTTGCTTATAATAGTATGTTGCTGTTTTTCCCAAAAACCTACCTTTGTGATAACTAACCACTCATGGCTATATGGAGGCTAGGTGTCTATGTAGTTAATATTAGACTTTTTGTTTCAACTTTTGAATTTTGAACCAATCTCAGCTCAAATGTAACTAAACCAGAATAGTAATAAAACACTCATATTAAACTTTTTCGGCATCAGCACGAGAAAAGGACTTGTAACAATTCTCAATTATAGTAATTAAAAAGGGTCAGCTACATCCCGTCGGTCGTCCAAATGAATGTAAATGGATGCAAACGAAAGGGTAGCGGATAAGATAGCAGATAGCAATCGAAGGGGATGAATAAGCATTAAACAGAGGCGTAGTTCGTAGGTAGGCAGTAATTTTGCCCCCTGTCCAATATACATTTGACAATCCGCCAATAAGTTTCTCCAACAAACCACTCGACCGATCGACGACAACGAAACCTGGCATCGCGGCAACGCAGTCAGTCAATGCTTTATAATGTTTACGATTTCCGGGTTATGTACTCAATCGCTTCCACATTCACGTATTTACCGTGCGAGCAAAAATTATTTGCATCAAAGATTGCTTGGATTAAAAAACGAAGGGCTTGGTTTAGATCACAATGATATGGGGACGATATAATATCAAACCAAATCTAGGTTAAAATTTTGTCAAATTCATAATATGACATGATATTATGCTTAACTAATGAGTAATAAAATAAGTAGAAAAATACAAATTTATTTTTGTTGTTTACAAAATTAACAAAGTAAGAATATACAGAAAGAAAAAGAAAAATAATTACATAAATTGCTGAAATTGGCCACCGTCATGCTCCAAGAATAAATTCACTCGTCTCTTCATATCTTCGAAAGTGTTGACCAGCATCTCTGGAGAAATGTTACCACATTCTTGGATAATCCTTTCTTATAATTGTTCTAAATTTGCAACTGGTGTTTTAAAAATAGTGTTCTTTAAATGAGGAAAAACGAAGTAAACCATAACCGTTAAACAAGGTGATCTAGGTGGGAATTCAATGTCTGATCGAAAACTGATCAATCTGTCGTCGAAAAAATTGCGTAAGTAGTTAATAGTTTCGGCGGCTGTATGGGCGGTTGCACCATACATAGTTCGTCGTCAAGTAATTGCTCCACAAATGGATTCAAAATGTTGTCTCTATACCGCTGTGATGTAACTGTGTCATGGAAAAAAATAGGACCAACAATTCTTCTTCCGGAAACAGCTAACCAGACACCAATTTTTTGAGGGTGCAATGTGTACTCTACATGTGTGTGTGTATTCTGAGAATTCGCATGACCGAAGAGATAAAACCAGGCTTCATCCGAAAAAAATGTCAGGTCTAATAA
Organism: Polydrusus pterygomalis; assembly: GCA_963969555.1. Taxonomy (NCBI): domain Eukaryota; kingdom Metazoa; phylum Arthropoda; class Insecta; order Coleoptera; family Curculionidae; genus Polydrusus; species Polydrusus pterygomalis. The sequence continues at coordinate 38,543,511 of OZ018381.1, read as the reverse complement.
ATCATTTCTTTCCAATAAATTTTGGGTAAACCAATGAGAGTAATGCCTGCGTCTTTCAAAATCTGCGGCTTGCATTTCTTGGAATACTTGTACTTTATAAGGAAATAACTTTAGCTGCGTCTTAAGAATAGTCTTGCATGTTCCATAAGATCTTCCTACTTCTTGGGACAGGCGTCTTATACAATTTGTTGGCGTATTTTGCATTATTTCACGAACGTTTGCAACAAGTTCTTCTGTTCTTACAGAAGGTCTTCCTACTCCTTTTTTGTGTTGTATAGAACCTGTTTCCCTAAACACAGCTACGGTTTTTTTCAGGCAATTATAAAAATCCCAAGCAATAAATGCAACAGGAACATGTTCGTGAAAATCGTCCATGCACAAACCCGGATTGTATTGCCACTCACCATTTACTCTAACCCCGTTTCGAAAATACGCTTCAACCATGAATGTTTTGTGCTGTTCCGGAAAGCCCATTGTGTGAATTGTTCAAGAAATTGGAAAAATTAGCGATGAATCAAATTATTAGTAACGACTGTCAAAGATGACGGTACGGAATAACTGATTGATTGTTAATTCAGGTAGTTACTGACACCCAACAGAGGTAGTTAAGCTCTACGGCTAAGCATTACGTCCTTAGATGCAAGGCCCTTTTTGATGCGAATAATTTTTGCTCGCACGGTACATCTTATACCAAGTAATTACTTATTATGTTGGTATTTTTTTATTTACGCTAATAAACAAATAACAGACATACGGTAAGACGGACACCACATTGGTTACACAAAGCTTCCTTTAGTTTTCTTATTAAACGTGGTTCGCTAAAGCACGTCACTGTTCCACGTACAAACAAGCGAACTAGTTTGGTAGTCTTCGGCAGGCGGAAGTGGCGATATGTCAGCCTTACCAATCGCAATTCATATTCCCCTAGGTGTCAGGGCTACCACTCTAGCCGCTTTCATTAAAACACTGTCCAAGCTGCAATTAGTTTCACGGACTACAAATTGCGTTATTCGTCTTTGCCATTCCCCGTAGTTAAATCACTTACAATACGGTGGATTTTGTGTCTACTTAATTTTACACGAAATTCGTTGGGTCAATGAGTTCATTTAACTTTCGTTATTTGTCTAATTTATAAAAGGGATAGGCGCTATCTTTGCCGTTTTATGGGGTCCATTCTAAGGGCAATCCATTGTTCTAGTTGGTATTTGGGTTTCCCGTTTCAACTAAAATCTAAAAAGTGATATTTATGGCTCGGGACAATTTATGAAACTGGCTTCTTTTGTGTAAGCCAAATGCAAATTTCACTAAAACTAGTTAATTTGAAAAAGTTATAGATCTAATATACAAAGCGCAGTACTATTCAGTTTATTTGTATACAGATCAAAAACCCAATTTTTTCCGTGGACGCAAACACTTAAAAAGTTGATATGTATTTGTAGTATGGTTGTGATTTACCAAATACAGGGGGCGCATCGAAAACGAAACAGAGACATTTACTGGCAGCTCAGTTATTTTTTGGAAAAACGCTAAGATCCGTCGATTTTGTTTTCGAGGGGACACAAAATTGGCAAAAAATTACGTTAATACGTGCAGCCCCCTGGGCGGGGGTGGCATCACCCTTAAAAACCTTAAATGGAAAGGGGAGGTCGAGTGATGTGATACCTTATTTTAAAGGTCTTTCAATTCCCTTTCTAATGATGTAAAATTCATGTACTTCAGTTCAGCAGTTTTGGAGATTTAAAGCTTATAAAACTTTAATTAATACATCATCATTAGTGGAGATCAATACATTTGGCAGCAAAGAAGTTTAAAAATGAAGAATAAACTGACCCGTCAGCCAAGTAAATGTTGGAAATGACCACCATGACTCCTCATGCAGTAATAAAGATTTTGCTCAAAACGTTGCCGCACATTTTGCAATATTTGAGGACTAATTTGAAGGCACTCATTCACAACTCTTTGTCGCAAATCTTCTAACAATGTTGGCTGAGTAGCATAGATTTTGCTTTTTACGTGATCCCACAGAAAGAAATCCAAAGGTGATAATTCTCGCGATCTTTGTGGCCAATTAATGGCACCTCTTCTACCAATCCATCGACCTGGAAACGGCTGATCTAAATATTGTCAAACAGGTAATGTGTAATGTGGTGGGGCACCATCCTGTTGGAACATCAACCTATTCGCAATATACCGCCGATCATTCTGATTTTTAATTATGGCTGTTAATGCAGGATCTATGGCGTCTTGCAAATACATTTCACCCGTCAAATTTCCAGGTAAGAAAAAAGGACCAACTAAATGATCGCCAAAAATACCAGCCCAAACATTTAATTTTTGTGGCTGCTGTGTGTATACCTCATGATAAATTCTGGGATTAGAATCGGACCAATATCGGCAGTTAAGAAGATTTACTACGCCATTTAAGAAAAAGGAACATTCGTCAGAAAAGCAAGTGTTGAATAGAAAATGTTCCTCGTTTATAATTCGTTCACTCATATCTTCACAAAATTGTAATCGCCGATCAAAATCGTCTTCATTAAGTTCTTGTACAAGGTGAATTTTATACGGATGAAAACTATGGGCCTTTAGAATCCGTTGGATACTACGTCGACTAACACCACACACAGTATCCAATTTGCGGGTACTTAACGTAGGATCTACATAAACTTGCCCAAAAACCCCACTTCTATTGTTCCTTATGTGATTTTCAATGTTGCGTTTTTATTGGCGACTGATCCAGTTTCCCGAAATTTAGCTACAAGTTCTAATAGACAAAAGGATTTCAAAGTCTTGGTTATTTAGTATTAGTGTCGCTGACTTTAAGTCGCCGCCTGTGATGGAACGTAGGTACTCCTCGGAGACCCCTCCACCCACCTGAAACCGTCAAAGTGCCTTTATGAAGAGGCTAGTATAATATGCTGTCTCATTCACTACTTTAAAATCGAGAGGCTATGGCCAAACCCAATGTTCATCCTGAGTGTAGAACTGCAGGAACCATGACTTTCGATAACGATAATTAAAACATACTACTTAGTTCACCGAAACTTAAGAACAAAATAAAAGCCAAAGCATGCTTAGGGATAGTATAGACAAATTATTTTTAACACAGAAAATTTATTAAAAAAGTAAAACATGTTTGGTTGATATGATAATTGACTTCATATTGACAGAGGTCCACCAAATCCTAGGGAATTCAATGTTGCCACACTTATTTGTCCGCTAGTCGATATATTTTCTCCTTTCTGCAATAAATCCACAGTTTATCTTTAACCCTAACCTTAAACCAAACCTTTAAAACTGGCCGTTACTTCTCTCACCAATACAAATGATTTATCGAAAAAAAACAAAATTAGAAATCACCAAACAAAACTACTACCGCGAAAACCTTCTTTTTTCACACAGCAGCAAACACATTTTCAAATCCTGGTGGAATAAAAATAAAACCGGGTTGGTATCGAGGGTTACTCGATCTGCATTCACCCTTTTTTTGCATTGCGAATGAACATGTTTTTGTTTTTCGGTTTGTTTTTTGTTTTTTTCGGTTGGTGGTCGTTATCGATGTTTTTAGTGGAATTGTATGTCGGGTTAATAATGAATGCGCCCGAATGCTGGATATTTCAGAGAACTTTAGTGTGATTTTCTGTTATTTTGGTTTAATTTGAACGCTCGTTCTGACACTGCTGGCTACTTAATATTCATGGGCATTATTTCAGGTAGGGGGAAATTGGGTGCCACTTGGGCAAAATTATCATTTATTTCTGTACTCATCTACCATCATGCAATACCTAGTTTAATAGGTCGTTTCATGATTTTTTTTTATTTACTCATCATGACGTATCGTTCAAGTTTCCCCATCCTGCTGATTGACAGGGGCGGCTCGTGGTATTTGAAAGTGGTGAGGCACGGTTGAAAAAAATTTTTTAGCAAGGTTAGATTTTAAAGTTTAGACAAGTTTTTTAAATCGCTATAACCACATTTTGACCAAACTTTGTCGCTATTATTTGTTGCAAACAGAATACACGACGAAAGCTCCGATTCGATTTCCCCACCCCCACCGATAGTAACAAGACGTTTACTCAAATCTGAAACAGGTCGCTTTACTTCTTTTACTATGTACAATTTATCTTCATAGGAATTAATACTTGAAAAATTCTGCTCATTTACTAAAAAATTAACAAGATAACAAGTAGGATTGCGAATGTTTACATTTACCTGGGGAAGTTGTGACGCTGTGCTAGGTCCCGCTGAATCCATTTTTCGCTAACAAGCACAATACAAATGAACTAATAAAAAAGTAATAAAAGTAATGTAATATTAATATTTTAGAAAAATCACTTCTTTAGAAACACTGTTGGAAAAAAAGCAAAACAAAAATCAGTACGGAAAACCACAAAAGTATTTACCGAAAACTATAATAAAATACAATGCACTATGCACTCTCTCTAAACTTTCAACTTTCAACGGACAACCTGTTAATAGTGTTAATCTAATAATAGCATTTCCCCAAATACCGTGTCGCGGCGTTCATCTTTATTATATTAGATTAGTCCCCTCGCGTTCGCATTAAATTTACGTAGAGAGTTGAGGCTGGCCTCAGAAGAATGATTTTATGCGTTATTTAAAGCTAGATTCGACTGGACTATTACGGGTATCATACATCACATTGGATATTTTCACTAATACGCTAGACAAGGAAGCGGGAGGCCGGGCCTCTAACCATATACGACCGCATGCAGAAATGAGATGGATGATATAAGAACAAAACACGCAAGGGATCGTAAAAGACAAGGAAGCGCGAGACCGGCTTCTACCATATACGACCGCATGCAGAAATGAGATGGATGATAGATGATACTTCTAGGGAAGCGCGTTAAGATTGACGGCATTAATTCTAATGGATATATATTTATGCAAAATAGTAAAGTAATATTTATATTATATTATAAAAAACAAACAAAATCAGCAAAATAACCAATCTTCGATCTTCGAGAAAAGTGTCTCTTAAACTTTTTGAAGCAATATATAGCCCAAAAAATTGGCGTACCTAATTAGATTGCAGGACTGCAAATAAAATATACCAAAACATGCATCGGGATAATTTGTCTTGGTGTGTGTTTCTCTTTATTTTCATACCTAGTTTGTGTAGCCTAGGCCTAGTTTGATGTGTTTAAATTGATCATAATAAAATAAAGTTTTATTTCAAGATACATCACTGCTCCATACTTACGGAAAATACGAAATACCAGGTTTTTTAATCCTATTTAGGCATAATAAAATCATACAACAGCTGTTACTAATCATTGTTTATATTTCAATCAGAGTCACTAAAAGTACAAACACAATTTACTTAACTACGCAAAAACTAGAAATCCGTAAATATTAAACACCCACAATCCACAATAGCAAAGAAACTACAAGAAATCCACAGATAAACCTTAAAAGACAACAACAAAAATGGCGCCGAGCCGGTTCTGGAGTGTAATTTGAGCATGTCGCTAAAGAACGATACGCCGATAACACGAGGTTTGTGCGCATGCCCGATGCTGCTGGGACTGCTAGGAGAGAAGGCAGCTGACCGGCGAGCCGTGCGCTAGACACTTTAAGCAAACCGTATTTTTTTTCCGTATCCGTATCCGCATCCGTAACGCATTGAGTTACGTTGACCGCAAAAAAAACTGTTTAAGCATCAACAACCATACGTATACGAAACCGAACGCATCCAGCAGTAAAGTAAAACGTCACATGTCAGATTTTCTATTTCTAACCTTAAAAATTGTGATTTTTCATTTGAATAATTTTGAATTATTTAAAATTAAATATTTTAAATTATGGATGAAATACTTCATCCCATCCTTATTGATGAGGATGATGAAGATGACGACGATTTGGGCGATCTGGTGATCAGACACATTTTGCATGATGACGACAAAATCATAGAAACCAGAGATCGGTCGATTGGTTGGAATGCGTTTACGGATAGGGATACGATGGCAGGCCCGTAACGATGCGGGCAACGTAACGTATTGAGTCCAACGCATCTATTCTGCACATGCGCAGATCTATGCGGATACGGATACGGTTGAAATTTAGGACATGCTTAAAGTGTCTAATGCCAGTTTCAAGAAAAGCTGTTGGCTGGTATAGATTCAAATGTTTCACTTTTGAAGCCGAATTGCCTACAGTTTAAAAGAAAAAAAATGATGTATATATTATTAAATTCCAAAATTCGAAACTTACTAAGTAAGTAATAAAAAAATTAACGCCCTTTACCCGCGGACCAACATTGTCACATGTTTCCCTATAGGTTCAATAGTGACGTTTCTGTAATATGAACGTATTTAAATTAACTAATGCAATAGTTTAGTTCCTCCTTTTCCTCTGTCATGGCTTAAATTTTCGTGGTTTTAAATTAAAATGTTATGCGTCAAACATGAGTTAATAATTTAACATCAGCACATCACAATATTTTTGATAACATGTAGTACGCATTACAAATAAATTACGAACTAAGGTTAGTTAGGTACTAATACTAAATGTATCAAATTGTCAACTACTCTCACTCAGTAAAGTACAAATAAAGTATCCCAAGAAACACAAAATGGTTAAATAAAAGTTTAATTTTCGTTTATACCGCAAGTATAATTATGGTTGTTAATAAACCTTTAATATAGGACAAAATGTCCGCCTCGTCAGTGTTTATATATAGTGTATAAAGGGAAGATATCAACGTTTACAATTTACGTTTAATACTCTTTGATGCTGAATGAAAATGCCAGGTATCCATTCGACGCTTAAATATAGTATACCAAACATCAGTTATTAACGTTTACGAAATACTTTAATTAACATTTGACGAAAAATGGCTATTATTAGTATAAAAAGTAAGAATTAGAAACGTCTTTGTGATACGTTTTTTCAATATTAATTGAAAATGGTTATTGATCGTTCTTACTTAATTTTAGAATATATACAGTATATACAGTGACAGTGACCTGCAGAATTCTGGTCCAAATGAAAAACTTTTTTTTTATCGATTTTCCAGAAAAAATTTTTCTTGCTAAAAGTTTCTGCGTCCCCTTAAACTAAAAAAGACGTCATTAAAATTGAAAAAAATTGTAGTGTATACGAGAGATTAAATTTTTTAAAAGTTGCTTAAGAGTAAAGTACTCTTATTTTCCGTTCGTTTTCTTGGACAACCTTTAAAAAATTAAATTCCCCTCGTATGCACCACAAATTTTCCAATTTGAAGAGGGCTTTTTAAGTTTAAGGGAACGCAAAAACTTTAATCAAGAATAAAATTTTCTGACAAATCAATAAGAAAAAAGTGTTCCATATAGAACCAAAATTCTGCCGGTCACTATTTACTATATTACCGTAGACCTGTAAGTACTGTATACACAGTAAATAAATACAATGAAAATTTAAATGCAAATAAATTGCTAATGAAAATGGATAGAGGTTAATATAGGTAAAAAAACGTATGAATGTAAAATATAAAAGTATAAAAAACATTTATTTTTAGGTAAGTACAGTAAAGTGCTGTAATAGTAGCCCCAGCTAACTTTTTACTTGACTGTTTTGGTACCTATGTTTCGCTTGTTTAAGCCAATCTTGGCACGCTTGATTTATTGCTGTATCAGTCGTTTCCCCAAAAAGTGCTTTTCCGTGGTCTTTGCCCTGAAAGGCTATCTTGACAGCTTCTGTAAAAAAAAAATGACTACAACACAGCCTGCTAAAAAAAGTTATCATACACTGTCCTTTTTGGTCAAATTCACAAGGGACAAATTGATTTAGATTCATGTTAATTATAGAAGTAAAGTATAATTTATGACTTACCATTAATTGCTTTGTATGCATTTGTTTCTTTGAATGTGTATTTCTTATGTTGATTAGCAGATTTCGGGGCACTACCGGCCCAATTAAATGCCATACCCAATTTATTAGTTATGAGATATTTCATCATATTCATTAACAAGCTCTTACAGTGGTTCCTCCAATGGAGGCTAGACGGGTTCTCTAAAAAAGGTTCAATCGTTGAAAACAGCTTTAATTAATAACCAACTACAGTATGGTTTGGGAAAGGAAAAGATAGTATGGTGGGATAATGAATCTGAATTGTTTATATATCTTTATATGGATTTATCACTGTTGTACTGTGTTAGAGATATAATTGATATGAAAAATGACTTGCAAGTCCCTGTACTCATTTTTTATTTTCTATTCGACAACAACTTCCAGTTTAATCAGAACTAAAAATTAAATTAAATTTCAGCCAGTTTCGGAAGTAAGCATTTTTAGATATTATACGCACAATGGCTATTTATTAGACAAAATAAATATTAAACGTTTATTCAACTATTATTTTCCCTTTATCAACATGGCGTGGTTGGTATAACCAGTAGGTATTTTAGGTGTATTAAACGTTTATTAAACTCTGTGTATTAAACTAAAAACATAATAATTAGTTAGTATCGTCGTACCTATAATACCGGATATCGATATCGAGATAAATATACCCACCAAACGTAGAATTTTAAAGGCTTTTATAATAAAAAATACCTAGACCCTATAAAAACCATATAATAACCTCAATAATAAACTAATCATTTGTTCAACGGTTTGTCCAGCAAAATGGCCCACAATTCCTTCGTTCATAAATTTAACCAGGGCATTATGTTTAAAAAAATTGGGATCAAAACTAAAAAACAGATATTCTTACCTTATATTGAGAATGCAATTCAACAAAACTCAAAACAATAAAAACACAGTCACGTCCGCCATTACTCGCTGCTATTTCGTAACGAATTCAAGCAGTGTTGTCACATCCAAACACTTAAATTCTTCGGATGGATACAAAAGTCCAAATTTATTTTCATCAATCTTAGCCGTGCCGTGAGAGTTATACCGTGCCATGAGGAACTAAATATATATTGTTATTAAACTTAACGACCTTAAGGCACTTATTAAAATTTAAAAAGTAAGCATTAAAAGAAAACAAAAATTATACTTACCTAAATAAAAATGGCAGGTCCTACCTACATTAAGTATTGATAAAGTTCTTTTTTTATATGGCATTATAGGAAATTTTCGAGAATATGCGTGAATAATGATGGCCTCCAGTCGACGACAATGTCTGCAAGGGTGATTTTCCCCAGACCTGGCAACGTCGGACGCAAGACGTGACGTAGGCTGGCAAGTTCTCAAAAATCACGCACATAGCGCTGCGTGCCGCTTGCAAGCGTCGCAGGTGCTGGTAATTTTATATGAACACTGTGAACGTTTATTGGAGGTTTAACAACTTATTGAATATTATCGTTAATTAATACTAAAATTATAGTTCTACAAAACAATGAAAATATTTTAATTTCCGAAACCAATAATTGATTTTTCCTTTTCTTTTGTTGTCGTCACTAAAAAGTTTGGCAAATTTTATAAAAACAGCAACCTTTGAATATTTTACTTCCGAATAATATGGACTTTACCCGTATTTTCATTACCGTTTAATAACAGTTGTTGACTTTGGGATAAAAGACGAAAAACGTATACGACAAAAACACTTAATTTTTTTCACATAAGACTTTGAATAATAATAATTTGGTAAACAAGTTATAATAACAAAAGTAAACAATAATGTTGTAAGATATCCAGAAAAAATCACAATATTTATAATGTAACCTCAGAAAATGGTATACCGTCCACTTGTATTACACGGTTTAAAACATAGACGTTGACAAGAAACGTTTTATTAGTACACCATAACCAAAAAAATACCAAAATATTGTTGAATACAAGTATATTAAACTATAATTAAAATTTATGTGTTTCTTGGGATCTGATTTTTTTAATTTTTCGTGAAAGGTCCAGTCTACTTTTACCTTTTTCGCTTACTTTTTTAGACGCAGTTTAAAAGAGTATTTTTAAATTTTCAGTTGCAAAAATGTAGAAAGGCGCAGGTATACAGGGTGATTCACGGTGGATGGTACGTTAGATGTATACAGTGTGTATCAGCCAAATGTAATAAACTCGATAATAAATACATGGGGGCGTGTAGGAAAAAACGCTCGAACACGTCGATTGGTATTTCTAGTTGCGCAATTTTTTCAATAAAAACTGTTTATACAGGGTGTGTCATGTAACAGTGGCCAATACCAACTTTCTTATACACACCTATACAGGGTGTTCATTTGAAAATTTCCCACCTCGATTTTCCTGCTTTAAATTGAAAATGTGGAAAATCGCTCGGACCCGTCGATTTTTATTTCGAGGGGGACATATTTTGCATATATTGTCAATCTTGTTACTTCAAGCCCCTAGGAGGGAGGGAGGGGGGGGGGGGTAAGATCTAAATCTTAAATGAATAGGGTAAAGTTGGTAGAGATGCCCCACTTTTTCTTAACCTGGCCTAAATTTTATAAAAATAAATAATAAAAAAAATGAGCATGCTTTTCAGTAATTGAAACTTTATTCAGTTACGATATTTATAATAAGATGAAAAAAAAACAAGTTTTATTTCACAATAATGCATAAAGAAAAATTTTTGTAATTGGCCATCTCTCCCTTAGGGGTTGGGTAAGATGCCCACGCAGGGTGGTAGTGATGGCCTATGTACGCGGATACAAAATAAGTTAGGTCTTCTTTTTAGTAAAGTCGATTCGCTCAGTAAACCTGCAAGATGGCCGACATGTCATATGACAAAAGTCATTGAAAATGCAAAAATTCACTTTATTTAGCTGGAATATGACTTTTGTCATATGACATGTCGGCCATCTTGCAGGTTTACTGAGTGAATCGACTCTAGCTACTCTTCCACAGGGATAGCAAAAAATAACAAATTTGCTGCATCCATCGTGATACCATTGCTCGCAGTGTATACATTTTACCCAGTCATCTTTTCTGGTGGTTTAGGAATATTTCTCTCCACATCCCGCAATATTAACAGGCCATCTCTACCCACTTTGACTGGGGCATCTATACCAAAAGATGGTATAAGATGCCTCACCATGTATTTTGTATAAATATACAGGTACATGTGTTTTGAGGTTAGAATATTGTAGCACATGCATTCCACAATTGTTTGACCAAATTGCAAATTAAATAAAAACATATTAATGATTTTACAACCTATAGCGTAATCATGTATAAAAATTTGCACCTACCTCAAAAAAACGATCACAAAACTTTGTCAAAACCAGACAATTGTGAGCAGCTACACCACTTTTCAGGCTTTAGCATAAACAACTGATTGGGTTTGCACAAACCAAACGATCGTATATGTAAATGTTTTCGAGTTATAAAGGTAGGCCATCTCTACCACTGGGGCATCTCTACCAACTTTACCCTACCCCTATTTCATATCATTTTTTTGGATTCTACATAAAATTCTGAACATTTTTTAATAAAAGCATTATTAGTCTATACTTAACAGTTTCCGAGATATTTACTCTTGAAAAATTACATTTTTGAATTTTGACAGCGTCTAGCTTTCTAACTATACGTCTTAGAGCAAAACGGCTTACATGTCCCTATCTTCATTTTTATTATCTTTCCAATAGAGTGAACTTTCGGTTAAACCGGATGTAACAAATATAGTACTTCCGGTTTGACCGGAAGTTGACACTATTGGAAAGATAATAAAAATCGAAGATAGGGACATGTAAGCCGTTTTGCTCTAAGACGTACAGTTAGAAAACTAGACGCTGTCAAAGTTCAAAAATGTCATTTTTCAAGAGTCAATATCTCGGAAACTGTTAAGTATAGACTAATAATGCTTTTATTAAAAAATGTTCAGAATTTTATGCAGAATCCAAAAAAATAATATAAAATAGGGGTATACATTTAAGATTTAGATCTTACCCCCCCCCCCCCCCCCCCCCTCCCTCCTAGGGGTTTAAAGTAACAAGATTGACAACATACGCAAAATATGTCCACCTCGTAATAAAAATCGACGGGTCCGAGCGATTTTCCTCATTTTCATTTTAAAGCAGGAAAATCGAGGTGGGAAGTTTTCAAATGAACACCCTGTATATTATTCAATTTTTGGATTCTTCAGAAAATTTTAGACATACTTCATGTACAATATATCCTATCTATCTTCAACTGTTTCGGAAATATTAATTAAGTGTTTTCAGATTTATTTTATTATATTATTTCCGAGTTACACTGTTTTGCACCTCAGCCGACGATATGTCAGAAAATTTGAGTGTTTTACTTTTGACCCAGGCTCGCAGGTAAGAGAAAGACGAATTTAACGCCAAAAAAGTGCACCTTTCATTGGTCTTGTTTTAAAACTTTACCCCCAGCCAATAAAAACAGTTATATTAGGAAAATACCATTTAAGTTTTGCGTGCATAAGGTGGCACAGTGAGCTACAAAACAAGCAGTAGGCTAATTAAAACAAAAGAAAAAATCGCGGCGTGCCACGCAAGCAAACAAATGAACGGCGACCCTTGACAGGCAGCCGTCATTCTTTCAGTCCATTACCTGGGCCGGAAGTAGCCTTTATGAGCGGGTGTTCGTGCTAACCTGCGTTTCCGGCGGCGCGGCGCTGCGACGGCGATGGTAAAAAGTTAAGCAGTGGCGTATCATAAATGGTGATTTGTTAGTCGGATTGCTATAACTCAGTAAAATGGTGACAATGACATAATAATTTACTAAAGGCTGTTCAATGAGCGCTGACCGTTACGTCGTGAACAAGGTGAGATAGTAAATTATTGGCGTCAATAATAAATATCGTATAATTTTACCAGCAAAAAAAAGTTTTATTGCAATTTTTGACAGTGACATTTTTAATCAACATTATCTCAAAAATAATTTGGAATTGATTCGGCTTTTACTTGGTGGAAATCCATTATTAATTGTGTTAAAGAAATGGTAAAATTTTTTTTTAAAATTATAGTTTTACACTTTCTACAGATTTAACATAGTTGCTTCTTCAAAGGAGTACTTAAAAATAGTATTTTAAAAGTTATAACTTAGATGTAACCCTAAAATTGCAGGTAATTTTCAGGTTGTTTAAATGGTTGGAAAACCCAATAATAATGTTTACAGACTTATTAAAGAGATTCAAAAGAGGTGATCCGTTTAAATCCAATTGATCATTAAGAAGAGTATTGTTATTTTTAAGCCTATTTATTATATAGGATTCAGGCAAATTTAATTTTGTACTTTTGTTTTCAGTATGCAAGATAACGTAGTTATGATTAAATAATGTATGATTTGCTTCTAACTGATGGTTAGAATAATTAGAATCTGTTTTGTTTTTTATAAAACTAGCATGACGTTCATTCATTCGTTTTTCGTAGTTTCGACCTGTTTGTCCGATGTAAACTTTAAAGCAATCATTACATTTTATGTTGTTATGTTAAAATGTAATGATTGCTCTAAAGTTTATATCGGACAAACATGTCGAAACTTCGAGAAACGAATGAATGAACGTCATGCTAGTTTTATAAACAACAAAACAGATTCTAATTATTCCAACCATCTGTTAAAAACAAATCATACATTTAATCATAACTACGGTATCTTGCACATTGAAAATAAAAGTACCAAATTAAATTTGCTTGAATCCTTAGAAATAAATAGGCTTAAAAATAACAATACTCCTCTTAATGATCAATTGGATGTAAACGGATCACCTCTTTTGAAGCTCTTACCTAAATTAGTCTGTAAACATTTTTATTTTTTGTTTTTCCAACAATTTAAACAACCTGAAAATTACCTGCAATTTTATTGTTACACCCAAGTTATAACTTTCAAAATACCATTTTTAAGTACCTACTCCTTTGAAGAAGCAACTGTGTTGCGAAACATATCGAGTCAAAATTAAAATCTGTGGAATGTGTAAAACTATAATTTTTTAAAAAAATTTTACCATTTATTTAACACAATTAAGCATACATTTTAAAATTATTTTATTATTTTCAAAGAGAAAGTGATGCCGGAAAGACTCTTTTACCCTTTAGCGCAGTTTACGAGGTAAGTAGATAATATAATAAAGCAGGAATTGTAAAAACATAAATAATAAACATAAAAAATATGTGGCAATGTTTTTATAACTACCTATCTGTTTTAGAGAGTTTCTGATGCTTTGGGAGTTTTGTGTTCAACAATCCAACGAATTAAGGCAAACGGGATAGAGAAGGATGTAGACATTAAGAATCGCAATAATGTAGCTATTTTGTCATGCCGTGGCACGTGGCCGATAACTTCACAAAATTCATGAACATACCAAAAGAACGCATATTTATGGGATGTATAGAGCAGGTGAACACGGTACCTGTCGCTTAATATGACTAAACATTAAAATCATCGATGTCGTTGAAATATTCACTGGTTCATTAGCGTACTGTTTAAAAAAAATAAAATTTAAATGTTATAAATATGTTCCATGCATACTGTAACAAATGACGTAATTTTGGGTCTGTGGATAAAGCCATAGAAAATGTAACAGTGAAAAAATGGATAAATTGTGTAACACACACTAATAAAATTATAAATGATGTGTGGGAACGGGAAAGATTTATCGATGCTTCAGCTACTCTTCCCATTATTATTACCTTGGACGAATCTGCTGATGATGATCCTTGCAGAGATGATTTATTTTAATTACTAAAAAACTGTGTTTTGTTGAGTTATAATTTTAGTATTGAAAATACTATTGGGATCGTGTTTACGCAAACTTTGCATTGCATGTCGATGTCGCTCATGTCGATGTCGCTCCGCCGTCTGTCGCGGCCAACAGCGCAATATCTAGATCGGTCTTGTAACATAATATTCTTTTAAGACTTGGTAGAAATATAAATATGAATCAGCTTAAAGTCGGCAAGTAAATAATGAATAATGTTCAGTTTAGTTTGTGTTTTAAAGAACGCCATGGTAACTTTGTTAAAAAGTGTTTTATTGAGATAAGTTATAACTAAGGTAAGTTCACGTTATTTAAATCGGAATATTATATCGAAAAAAAAAAGCGGGAGGCAAAAAGTTGGAGCACAATAATTGCATATTACAGGGTCCGCCCAAATTTGGTTAACAAATGGGATAATTTTTTTATTATTGATTTCTCAGAAAATGTTATTGTACCGGGTGATTGGTTATATTTTGCACCCCTACCTATCTCATGAAAATCTTCATGGTCTATTTTGAACGCTTGGGTAAATAAGTATAATTTAAAAACATAGCATAAGTAGGCTTAGACAATATGACCGATTGAATATAAGGCAATTGTTCACCTTGGTTGGTCTGCTATGTGAATATTATTGTTTATAAACAAATTAATATTAATTATTTTTAGAAATAAAACTATACATTTAATATAATATGTTTTAGTTAATATACAGGGTGTCCCAAACGTAATGGGACACAGAGCAACAGCAGGCTCCTTAAGGCGAAATAATGCGATTTATTTAAACTTGCATTATCCCAAAATTGATAACAACCAAGATAAAGGGTGTCAAACTTTTATTTTCGTTTTCGTTTTTTTGGGATTATTTATAGTTCACCTTGGTTGGTCTGGTATGTGAATATTATTGTTTATAAACAAATTTATATTAATTATTCTTAGAAATAAAACCATACATTTAATATAATATGTTTTCGTGAATATACAGGGTGTCCCAAACGTAATGGGACACAGAGCAACAGTAGGCTTCTTAAGGCGAAATAATGCGATTTATTAAAACTTGCATTAGGTATCCCAAAATTGATAACAACCAAGATACAGGGTGTCAAAGTTTTATTTTTGTTTTCGTTTTTTTGGGATTATTTCCTAACGAAATGACATAGGTAGCAGCACGAAATTAAGGATTTTGGGGTTTTTTGAGGTGAGGAATTTAAAATTATCCATAGTTTTTATGTAACCAGTACTGTAAAATTAAAGAACATTTTTTAAACTTTTACAAAATCCAAATTAGAATGTGGGCTTTAATTACATGACAACGGTCATTAAAATTTTAAAGCTGTGTCAGGTATTTTCAATACATAGGATGCTTGCGTAAGGTGCAAGATCTGTGAATTTTTTATTACATTTTCTTCTCTATGATTTTATAAATAAGATGAAAATATTTTGATACAAAATTTATAGACTAATGCACTAGACAAAAAATATATGATTTAATTTTAAATTCTATAAATGAGTTTAATTTATTTTTCAGTAAATTTAAATTAATTAAAAACTTTTTATACTGATGATTTTCAAAAACAAAACGTTTTATCCCATGATATCTTTTAACCTAAATCAACTACTTATTTCTGACTTCATCAACAGTATAAAAATAATAATTAAAAATTTAAAAAACCCGCTTGTATTTTACTTGTTCACATGCATGCATCCGTCTTTATGTAGATCAAGCATAAGAAAAATCATAACCTTTACCACCGGTAAGTCAAACTAACTGAATTAATTTAACACGTATCGCAAATAAGGAGAATATGACGCAACGGTCAGCGGCCATTGAATAAACTATATGAACCAATAAATTTAATACTTACTTAATTATAATAAGGAGGTACCACTCTACTACTAAATCTATCGGATTTGTTTCGAGTTATACAGTGACCGTCAGATGGTGTGCATCAGCATAGGTATGGGAAAAATTTGTTAATATTGAATATACTATGGATTTATTATATTTTGTACAAGTTCTACCCATCTTCCATTCAAAATAATATCCACCAAATCCGGTGAAAGTTTTATAGTACACTAGGAAGAATTAAAACTCGAAATAGTTAAGAGCCTAAGCTTTGTCTTGAATGTTGTTTGTAGATATTTCTCTTAGCTCATTTCGACGTAAAAGTAACACGATAGAATTAGTAAAAAAACTAACTTTAAAAATATTACAAGTTATTACCTTCCACATAAAATCACTAGGTAATTCATCTGGAGCTTGTGTAACCCACACTTTTCTTTTTAAAAAAAGCCAGCAATTTTGGAAATTTGCTGATATCAATGTTATTTTTAATCATAATTGTAAACCATAAGGTTGATGATTTTAAAACTTGAACTCTATCCGTGAAATATACAAGAAATTCTTCTTCTTTTAAATTTTTTGTTTTATGAGCATTATTGCCCCATTCCATAAGAATTTCATAGTGTTTTAGATAGATTTTCCTGGATTTTTCTGGTAATAAATTTAAAGTTGCTTCATTTGCAGCTTCTAAAATTTCATCTGGATTATCAGGATCACTCATATTGCTTTTTACTAATTTTATTATTAAGGTACTGATTATTGAATTTAATATAACAAGCTCAGCTTCAGGGGATTGAAGAATAAGTTTATTGAAGACAACATAAACATATTTATTATATTATTAAATTTTTAAATAAACTTATTATTATTAATTATTATAATACTGACACTGACAGAAACGGAAAACTTATAAATAAACTGCCTAGCAACGCACCTTCAAGTTTTATCTTTATTGTTATTAAAAAAGAATCATCAAATTTTAAATACTTTTTATATTATATTTTATATTATGCCGGGCCACTTTGATTGTGAGAAAATCAGTTCTATCAAGCAAAGTACTTCTATGAGACGCACTTTTGCTATCTGGGGACTGTTCCAACAATAAAAATTAGCCACCATAAATTTCTTGGGTTCCTGGTGGTCTATTATTGGTGATTAGAAACATTTTTTGGTTCAAACAGAATTTAGAAGTGCCCATTATTTTTCTAGATGTGATTGGGGTTTTTTTAATATCCAAAGATGCGTAACTACATACTATCATCAAAAGACGGCAATTCATGAAAACCGTCGAAATATTTACTACACATTTCAAACAACCCTCACATATTAGCCCTCTAATCTCCAACTCAACCCTTTCGTTATACTGAATAACTATTTGAAAAAGAACCTTTTTCTCTCTCTTTTTCGAAAATACCTACTGGCATTAGTTTCTCAGCATATAAAAAGTTTAAATTTAAAAAAAGGATCGCTTGTGCCATCTATACGACAACAGCCGAATTTTATATGTGTGATCCATATGTGATGGGGTTGGAAAAAACTTCTTTTTTTAAGGAGTTCTTTACAGTTTTTCGCTTTTTTTAAAACGCTGCTAGCGCTAATAAGCGGTGGTGTTCAATTTGAATACTAATTATTGTGTAAAAAATTCAATAAAATAGGTATAAATAATAAATTTGGTAGGTAAGTACAGTACCTAAATTTTATTTATCGAGTTGGTAAGAATTATTTTATTTATTAATTATAAAATGGTTTTGAAAATAAAATATCAATTAAAAATTCCGTATTCCTACCTACCTTGTTTTCAGGAATGTTATAATTTATAAATATTTAACTTTTATTAATTCTAATTACCTTTAGTTCCTTAAAATAACTGTTGACAGAAACCAAGAAAACATAGGTACTACCTAGTTGTTATATAGTTTTAATTTTTTCTTGGTGCCTATTTTTAAAGAACCAACAAATGTAAAAAAAAATGTACCTATACCTTTGTAAATTTAATGGAAGGAATTTTATAGCTTAAACCCTTTACAAAACAAATCCCAATGCCCCTGCACCTAACTGGCATCAACCTACCTTATTTAGATAAAACGTTTTTTCTTTAAATAAATTTATAGTGAGTAATCATGCACGCGCAAGCGCACTTGCAATCAATCATGGTTTAAAATTTGTACTCGGTGATTATTAAAAATATTTAAAAATAATAATTTCGAAAAAAAAAGTGTAGGTTCCACCGAGATTTGAACTCGGATCGCTGGATTCAAAGTCCAGAGTGCTAACCATTACACCATGGAACCTCTGACTTGAAAGCGGCTATCCTTGTATTTATACGAAAGCTCGCAGACCTGTGCTATTTTGAACAATCAATGAACTTGAACTTTTAGAGAACACTAAGATTAGTAAGATTTATTCGATATTGTCAGTTTTTATTACTAATATAAATATAGCAGAGTAGTAGTCGACACAATATTGAAACCACAGACCAATTAACAATTTAAACCGATCGTAGCGTCGAAAATTCTTTATAATAGGTATACAGGGTACAGGGTTCTACAACTCACCAGCTCATTTTAGGAAAATCATTTTGTTTATACAGAGCGTCACAAAAAAGTGGTGTGAAAATTTAACTCTCAGTAGGTACCCAACAAACCATTTTTAACAATATTTTCATTATGATATCTTCGCAATACCTTTCTTTGACAAATTTTATCTTTATATTGTCTTACAGACATGTTTAAGAAAAAAAAATTCACAGATCTTGCACCTTACGCAAGCATCCTATGTATTGAAAATACCTGACACAGCTTTAAAATTTTAATGTCCTATGTGATGTAATTAAAGCCCACATTCTAATTTGTATTTTGTAAAAGTTTAAAAAATGTTCTTTAATTCTACAGGGTCCGCCCAAATTTGGTTAACAAATGGGATAATTTTTTATTATTGATTTCTCAGAAAATTTTATTCTACATAAAAGTTTTGCATCTTGAGTAAATCATTTTGACGTATTCAAATCTTCTGTGGCATATACAGGGTGAATATAAAATAGAAAAATATAACGTCAGTGACTCAAAAAAATTTAAAAACGGAAACAGCCATATTAACAGTTAATATGTAAAGTTAATACCTATGAAAAGCGTAAAAACTCAATAAGGGCAAAAATTTTATTTTTAACTTTACTTTTCTGAAAACTATTAGCACTAGAAAAAAACTTTATTTAACTTTTTATCTTGGATTTATTAGTTCTTTAATATGGCTGTTTTTTTTTAATTTTTAAAAATTTTTGAGTCACTGACGTCATATTTTTCTATTTTATATTTACCC
Source organism: Polydrusus pterygomalis (assembly GCA_963969555.1). Taxonomy (NCBI): domain Eukaryota; kingdom Metazoa; phylum Arthropoda; class Insecta; order Coleoptera; family Curculionidae; genus Polydrusus; species Polydrusus pterygomalis. The sequence goes on along the minus strand of OZ018381.1, from coordinate 38,523,730 downwards.
TGTATATGCCACAGAAGATTTGAATACGTCCAAATGATTTACTCAAGATGCAAAACTTTTATGTACAATAACATTTTCTGAGAAATCAATAATAAAAAAATTATCCCATTTGTTAACCAAATTTGGGCGGACCCTGTATATGCAATTATTGTGCCCCCACTTTTTGCCTCCCACTCTTTTTTTTCGATATAATATTCCGATTTTAATAACGTGAACTTACCTTATTTAACAAAATTATTATGGCAGTCTTCACAACACAAATATACATAATTACATATCGCGCTACAACGCGATATGTTATACGGCGCTTCGGTGAAAATAATGTGCGTATGTTGTCGGCGTCGTCGTCGTCGTCGTCGTCGCCGCCGCCGTCAGTTTCGACATTTTCACATTTGCGATTTTTTTTCTCGGAAACGGTTAGAGTGGGACGATTGAAACTTTTTGGGTTTAGAGAGGAATAGTGGGGGTATGTTGTGTAAAAATTTCGAATATACAGGGTGTGCCGGAAAAAAGTTATTAATTTTTAAAGTCGAGAAATATCGGGATCTCGTTGGCATTCAATACAGGCCACAAAAATTAGTTTTTTCGATTTAAACTTTTTAGACGCGTAGACGACCGTGGGCTACAGAACCCTATTGTTTGTGAGCGCGATCGAAAGTTTGGAAGTAATTTTTTTGAATTTTTCAAAGTCAAAATTTGGTCGAAAATGGTACCTCTTGGATCGCTAATAAGTCGAATTGGGTGCATCCGATGTACATTCGGTTTGGATAATCGGTTAGGCCATCTCAAAAACTACCTTTTTCCAATATATCGTTCTATACCTAACTGGAATGGAAATTGCCGAAAATTGTAAGAAAGTGGAAATCATAAAGCTAGGCCTGATTTTTTGACGGTTTTTATTTTTTTTCGTACTGAAAACGACTTTTGATCGAAACTTTGTAAACTTTAGCGGATAGAGCTTGTCAAATTGTATTTAAGAGATATTTTTTCGTTTATTTATCTTTAATACGGAAAAAACGGCAGCTTTTTTTCTACTATATCGACTGTAGCTTATTCAATTTTTAACAAAACCGTTTTATTTTTTTCTCAAAAAATGCGCTGATTACTTCTCAACACCTCTACATATCCAAAATTATTAAAATATATTCGCAAAATTGAGAAAAGTCGCTTTTTTGGGTGTGGAAACAGGCAATCTTTACAAATTCTAACACCATTCACTTTTGACTAAGAGTGCCTTGATATTGATGTATCTAAATTAATTATTAATTCTAAAAATCCGGCTGTCAAAAATGGCGAAAAATGGGTGTTTTTAGCGTGACTTGCTAGAATAATAAGAAAATTTCCAGATTTTAAATCGGGTGGAATATCTACCTTGAACCTTCTTCTAATTTTATTGACCAAAATATTTGCCCAAAATGTTTTAGAAATAGTTGTAATTTCGATTTTAAAGATGGCGTTCCGACATTGATAATCCGTCGCCACGTGGTAGAAGGTTATTCGACATTTCGATATTCGCGAATTTTTTTTTCGGAAACGGTTGGAGAAAAACGATTCAAACTTTCTGGACGTAGAGAGGAATAGTCGGGGCACGTTCTGGAAACAATTTCAAATATACAGGGTGTACCGGAAAAAAGTTATTAAAGTCAAAGTTAAAAAATATGTTTTTTTTTCGTTGTAGGGCGATACAGGTGGCAAAAATCATTTTAATCGATTTAAACTTTTTCGAAGTGTAGACGACGTTGGGCTATAAAACACTGTTGTTTGCGAACGCGATCGAAAGTTGGGAAGTAATTTTTTTTATTTTTTTAAAATCAATGTAGGGTCATAATGGATCGTTAATAAATCGAATAAGGTGCGTCCGATATACTTTTGGTTTGGATATTCGTTTAGCTCATCTCAAATACTACTTTTTTCAAATATATTGTTCTATACCTAAACAGCATAGAAATGGTAGCAAATTATAAAAAATAAGAATTACTATTTAAGTATATATAATTTGTCAGCTGTCGTATAGAACTTTGTTATTTTGGTACTGAAAATTTTTTTAATTTAGTTTTATTACAGCTTTAACCCTCGCTACGAAAAAAGTTAAAATAAATTGACACTTACCTGTCAAAATCTGACAGGTATCGTATAAAACTTTGTTATCTAGGTACTGAATTTTTTTTAAATTTGAGATTCTTACAGCTATAACCGTCGCTACGAAAAAGCTAAAAAAAAATTGACACTTACCTGTCAAAATCTGACAGCTGTCGTATAGAACTTTGTTATTTAGGTACTGATTTTTTTTTTAATTTCGAATTCTTACAGCTATAATCCTAGATACAAGAAAAGCTTAAAAAAAACTTGCAATTTACCTGTCAAAATGACAGCTGTCGTATATAACTTTGTTATTTAGGAACTGAACAATTTTTCATTTGGGATTCTTACAGCTATAAATCTCGCTACGAAAAATCTAAAAAAAAATTTAAACTTACCTGTCAAAATTTGACAGCTGTCGTATAGAACTTTGTTATTTAACTACTGAATTTTTTTTAAATTTTGGATTCTTACAGCTTTAATCCTAGATACAAGAAAAGCTTAAAAAATGACATTTACCTGTCAAAATGACAGCTGTCGTATAGAACTTTGTTATTTAGAAACTGAAATATTTTTAAATTTAGGATTCTTATAGCTGTAACTCTCGCTACGAAAAAACAAAAAAAATTGAAACTTACCTGTCAAAGTCTGACAGCTGTCGTATAGAACTTTGTTATTTAGGATCTGAAAAATTTTTCACTTTAGGATTTTTACAGCGATAACCCTCGCTACGAAAAGGATAAAAAAAAATTACACTTACCTGTCAAAATTTGACAGCTGTCGTATAAAACTTTCTTATTTAGGTACCTGAAAATTTTTTAATTTCGAATTCTTACAGTTATAACCCTCGCTAAGAAAAAGCTAAAAAAAATGACACTTACCTGTCAAAGTGACAGCTCTCGTAATATTTCTACAAATTTATTAGCTGATAATTCATAGCTTCCATGTAAGAATAATTTTTTCCTTATGTTTTTATAGAGCAAATATGGAAAGTATATCCCACATTGCACAAAGGTGTGCGAGTTTAAAGAGCACCTATACGGCGCCGTCTCAGAAAACTACCTATCTATACGAGAAAACGGAAATTTTGCACCATTGTGTAGTTTTGGTCAGTTGTTATAATGACAATTTGGCGATATGTTTTCCCTTCACGTTCCGCAGGAAGGTGAGGCAAAAAAAGCAATAGTAAATAGAAAAAAAAGAAAAGAAAAGTATTTTTTTATTGTAAATTTTTGTAAATCTTTTTAGTACTAATATTAGATGCACTCTCGGCTGACGATTAGCGATATGTACCCAGTCTAGTTATATACCTTATCTCAATAAAACACTTTTTAACAAAACTATTACGGCATTCTTTAAAACACAAACTAAAACTAAACATTATTTTATTTACTTGCCGACTTTACGCTGTTATTCATATTTATATTTACCAATACAAGTACTATCAGAGTATTATGTTACAAACAAGACCGCTCGAGATATTGCGGTGTTGGGTCGCGACACCGCGACACCAATGCAAAGTTTGCCTAAAAACGATCCCAGTAGTATTTTCAATACTAAAAAAAACCCTCGACACCTTCTTTTTAGAAGGCCCTTTTTTTCTTCCTCAGTTTATTTAGTTGGTTTACATCGCCTTTACTGACTTTTTCACATACCTACTCAGTATGTTTCAACCTTTTCAATTTTCTTCTTATTATGTCACTTCAACACTTTAATTTTTTAATTCCCTAAAAGCTCCATTAAGGTTTTATACCATTTTCTTCCCTGCTAAAACCATCAGCATTACCTAAATACATTTTCTGTCTCCTGATGATGATCGTTTCCACGTTGGAAACATGTATAAAGACCCCTAGAGAATTTTTATTCTATTAAATTTTATGGAGGAAGACTTTTAGTTTTTTCTTTCTTTCCCATACTTATATTTAAGATAGAATAGTATATACCTAGCAGCTTTTAATTTAACCTATTTATTACTTATTTAATAACATTAAGGTTACTGTATTATTAATTAGAATTAAATTTTGTACATACAGGGGTTTAGTTCTGGAGGTGCAAAACTAAAAAATCCTATAAGAGTATACCTATATTATGTAGACATTAAAATTTCGTTTCAGCAATATTTAATATAATATATTTATTATTATTCAATATTATAAAACAGGTAGGTTTAATAATTTATAGAATTGGTGAAACCAACTGTGTGGTCACTCATAAATTTCCCTTCTTTGTTTTTCCATCAAACTTTTGATTTCTTAACAAACAAACCAGGATTAAAGCCTCCCTGACGTATTAGTACCAGATGACTTCCGCTTGATGTTGTTATTTTTCTTACTTCCTTATGTTTTGTTTTTCTATGGGTGGTCGTAGATCCGATATTTATTTTAGGATGATTAATTTATTTTAATACCGAAGTACCGTAAACGAAAAAATATATCCTAAACTTTGTTTGTGTGTTTCAATACAAAGGTTATATTAATAATTATATTAGATGCTTTTGTGATGTGTACCTATTAAGTAAAAATAATATAGTAAATATATGTGTCTTATATATTTTCTACTAGTCAAATTATTTATATAGGGAAAAGAAAAGCATAAAGTCTTTCTCCACAATTTTAATTCAATAGCTAGGCGAACCTAGGGTAGAATCGACATGTTTCGAGTGTAGAAACACTCATCATCAGGAAATTGAAACAAATATAATGAACAGCTGTTGTTAGCAAAAGAGAAAATAAAAATAAATTAAAAGGTGGAACCAATCCATAATGGAGCTTTCAATGGCACGCATGGGGGGTGAAAAAACTTTTTGTAGTCAAACAACAGAAAATATATCAGCACGCTGAAAGGTCAAGAACCAGTGAAAAGCCACTGTGGGTGGGAAAAGAAGAGAAAAATTAGGAAGTATCAAATAAAGGACTTTGTAGAAATTATTTTAAGTGTACCTACGTGATAAACCCATTTTAGTTAGATTCAACTATGTCGAAGAAGTGTAAAAGACGTCGTATTTTTTTTATCTTTTACAGAAAGCATCTACAACACTTTAATAAAATTGCTTCATGTCTTTCTTCTTTAAAATTGGCTGCAGTCTTTCTAATACGTCGAATTAGTGCATCCCGAGTGTCCACTTTTACTTTGTACACTTCATTTTTTAATAATCTAGTGCTGTGAGGTCTGGAGATCTTGGAGGCCAATTAATAGGACCACCGCGACCAATCCAACGCCCTGGAAATGTTTCGTCTAAATGTTGCTTGACCTGACGAGCATAATGTGCAGGAGCTCCATCGTGCTGATAATACATTTGCTTTCTGATATTTACAGGAACATAATCTAGTAGTCCTTGTAACTCATGTTGTAAAAAATTTAGGTAGTTGTCTCCTGTGAGGCGATTCTCCAAAATAAAAGGGCAAATTAAATAGCTATCGAGCATACCACACGACCCGTTAACCGAAAACTTATGTTGAAAATTACTTTCAACTGTTGCGTGGGGATTTTCGATTGACCATACATGAGAGTTACGAGTATTATTAATACCGTCACGGGTGAATGTTGCTTCATCTGTAAAAAGTATACGCGATAAAACACGATGATTATTTATTCACCGACAAAATTCAATACGTTTAGCATAATCTTCCGGTTTTAGGTGCTGTACTCTCTGTACATGGTATGGATATATGCCTTGCCCGTGGAGTGTGTTTAATACTCTTTTTTGTGGAATGCCCAATTGAGTACCAATTCTTCGTGAGCTGGTCGTTGCATTTCTTCTACTAAATCCAGAATATTTTCTACTTCTCCTAAACCTTGTCGAGTAGCTCGATCAGATGTAATGTTGGCACTGGGAAGTTTACCATTCTCGCACAAATTGTTAAAAACTTTGATAAACACGTTTCTAGTCGGATGTATGTGATGTGGATACCGTTGACGATATTCTTCAACAGCAGCTGTAGCACTTCCATTACAGTAACCATAAATAAACACCATATTTGCATATTCTAAATTTGTAACACTTTAATCCGGGACTCAAACTTGAAAATAAACGTTTAATTACTGCCACAATACACAGACACATTGTCAAGACACAAGACAGCATAGATGTCAAATAGGTTAGAGTCTTGAGCATGGCATACTCTAAATACCTGAAAATTTTGATAAAGGTGGAACGTAGAAAAAAATTTAATATTGCGCTATAACTTGAAAACAAATGAATATCGGATAAGAACATAATATGGGTTTTTTAACATTGTTTTCGCGTGTATAATACACTCCTGAAATTTGGTCCGTTCCTCCCGACTCACCCTGTATGTGTTGTTTTTGATCCTAAAAAAAACACATGCACTGTACGAATAACGAGATTTACAAAAAAATGTATTATAAAGCATACTCAATTTAATATTTGTTGTGCAAGTTTGAAACAACTTCCGGTATAACCAGAACCCGCATAATATGTTCGCTGTAACGTTACTTGAAGAGAGCGTCTCCAAAAACGAAATTATTCGAATTTGCAGGATTCAAATCTCATTAGTTTCCGAAATATTTTAAAGGACGCTCACCGTAAGACACCCTGTATACCCATTGAAATTTCAATGCATGAAACGTAATTTGTTTCCGCCCCTCCGTATAATATATTTTAAAATAAGCTGCAGCGAAGTCCACTTTCGCTCATTTAACCCTCCTGTAATTAAAACGACTGCCCTTAGGGTGGACATTATAGAAAAACGTAGATTTAAAGTCTTATTCACCCCAACTAATTTTAAAACCGAATTTATAGAGGCTGGGTAGAAGCAAAATTAATGACAATGACGTAATTAAATCGAAATGAGACAAAGCATAATAATTGGACAAATAGGAATGGAAATATCGTTCGGATACTGTCCGTACTTACCACTATGCCATGTACCGTGCGAGCAAAAATTATTTGCATCAAAGAGGGCCTTGCATCTAAGGACGTTATGCTTAGCCGTAGAGCTTAATACCTGTTGGGTGTCAGTAACTACCTGAATTAATAATTATTCAGTTATTCCGTCATCTTTGACAGTCGTTACAAGTAATTTGATTCATCGCTAATTTTTCCAATTTCTTGAACAATTCACACAATGGGCTTTACGGAACAGCACAAAACATTAATGGTTGAAGCGTATTTTCGAAACGGGGTTAGAGTAAATGGTGAGTGGCAATACAATCCGGGTTTGCGCATGGACGATTTTCACGAAAATTTTCCTAACGTTGCTTTTATTGCTGGGGATTTTTATCATTGCCTGAAAAGAACTGTGTTTAGGGAAAGGAGCAGAAAGACCATCTGTAAGAACAGAAGAACTTGTTGGAAACGTTCGTGAAATAATGCAAAATACGCCAACAAATTGTATAAGACGCCTGTCCCAAGAAGTAGGAAGATCTTATGAAACATGCAGTACTATTCTTAAGAAGCAGCTGAATTTATTTCCTTATAAAGTTCAAGTATTCCAAGAAATACAAGCCGCAGATTTTGAAAGACGCAGGAAATATTCTTAATGGTTTACCCAAAATTTATTGGAAAGAAATGATTTATTAGACCTGACATTTTTTTCGGATGAAGCCGGTTTCACCTCTCCGGTTATGTTATTTTTCGACGACAGATTGATCAGTTTTCGATCAGACATTGAATTCCTTGTTTAACGGTTATGGATTACTTCGTTTTTTCTCATTTAAAGAACACTATTTTTAAAACACCAGTTGCAAATTTAGAACAATTACAAGAAAGGATTATCCAAGAATGTGGTAACATTTCTCCAGAGACGCTGGTCAACACTTTCGAAAATATGAAGAGACGTGTGAATTTATGCTGGGAGCATGGCGGTGGCCAATTTCAGCAATTTATATAATTTTTTTTTTCTTTCTGTATATTCTTACTTTGTTAATTTTGTAAACAACAAAAATAAATTTGTATTTGTCTACTTATTTTATTACTCATTAGTTTGACATATCATGTCATAATATGAATTTGACAAAATCTTAACCTAGATTTGGTTATAGATAAGTAAATCCGCTCCATATCATTGTGATCTAAACCAAGCCCTACGTTTTTTAATCCTAGCCCTCTTTGATGCAAATAATTTTTGCTCGCACGGTACATAAATACCAAATTTCAAATTAATTTAATCACAAAAATATGAAAAACCTTCTATACCTACATCTTTAATACTTTTTCATCAATAATTGCTAAAAATTTTGCCCAATTACTATTTGGCAATATCGTAAACTAAGTAAAACTCGTTTTGAACATTTTTAATTACTTCAGAAGAAGGTTAAACTACACTCATGTCTTATTCGTGCTTTCAACTCCTCAGCATACCTTATAAATGATAAGGAATAAAAATTTAAAATTTTATACTTATGTAAAATTTATATTGCACTTTAAAAATGGTCAATAAAAAAACTAGGGTTGCTGTTTAAAAAATTATCGATATCGTCGTATCTCTAATTTCGGACACACTGTATCAATATTTTATCACACTGAATATAGGAACTTTTAACAAATTTTTAGACCACCATCAATTTTAGTTTGTGAGATATAGAAATTTCTATAAAAATTTCAACCCCCGTTTTTACTTGCTTAGGGGTTGATTGTCGAAAAATCCCTTCTTAGAGGAGGCACACATTATAAGAAGATGATATTACCAAAATTTCATGATTCTAGGATTCGGAGTTTAGACTGGGCGTTGATAAATCACTCAGTCACTTTACAATTTTATGTAATAGTAATAAACTGCTGCACATAATTATCGTTAAAAGAGCATTTTTTAGTCAAATTTAATACCGTGTAATTCCTGATATACTAAACGCATTTCAAAAAGCTGGTCACATTTCGAAAGATATTTTCATCCTCTATTGAATCATTTGTAACAACTTTTTAGATTTTGACCGGGGGCTATAATATAGGGTAAAACAAAATGTCGTGCATTTTGAAAAAAATTTCACTTGCTCCCCATTTTGCAGGAAGACCATGCTGATATTTTTTGAACCTAACATTTCATAGATATTGATCATACCTCGGAACCTTTTTGGGATTTTGCGAATATCTATCTACTGTCGTTTTCGAAAAAAACAATTTTTTCGAAATTTTTTTATTTTTTTTAATTTTATGTTTCTACACCAATTTGCTCGATTTTGTAGGGTGTTTCATTAATCAAGTTATCTTTGCTAACTTCTATCCCTATCCTCCTCAAATAAAGAACTCACCCTGCGAATATATACCTACAATAGTATTATTTAGGAATTTAAATCAAGAATAAAATCATTTCTTTGTTCATTATAATGATTCATGTAATATAATAGCTATAGAAGTATCGATATGAAGTTCAATAATTACTTTATCTCCCAAAGAATCAGCCTGAAAAGGGTAAAGAGTATCGAAACAGTCCGTATTTTAACGAAAAAAATAATAAAGAGTAGTTCAATTTTTAAAGCAAAAGTCCAGATGTCCCAATCAGGGATTAGTGGCACAGTTATACCGATAATTTGGCGTTTTACTTTACCTCTTACGCAAACACAGGCTTAGGCACGTGTTAAAAATTAACACGTATGCGTCACGTTCGTTACATTGTTTGTACTGAAGAGGCTGTGTAAACTTTGATGACCGACAGGGTGTCGCTGTGTCTCTTTTACGTGTAGGTTCACATTGACGTGAACATATGTATACCTTACTTATTAAAATATTTAACGTGATTTAGGGTGCAATGGTATATTTGTCTCTGCCAAACACGATAATATCGGAGAGTGCATTTTTATTTGAGGATTTTTCAATTCATAGATTAAGTTAATTTTTCGTTTTTTTCTTTTATAGTCTATTATAGTCTTTTAATTATAATTTTGTAAACTTTAACATGTCATTAGGTGCTCCCCTAATTATATATTTTATACATCAAGGATATGCCTTTAGTTTTAAAAATGTGTAAGTTACAAATGTTTGCTAATGACACCTTAATTTACATTAATGTTTTAAATATTTTTGATCGTCTAAATACTCTAAATTTTGAGATACATTTTTAAATTGGCTAAAAGTAAATTAAAATTAAATATTTCAAAAACTAAATGTATGGTTATGGGTAATAACTTAAATCGTCAAAATATAAATGCTGTAATTGATGGTAAAAAATTGGAATTAGTAAACAGTTTTAAATATTTAGGGATAATCATAGATTCAAAATTAAATTTTTTAAATTATTTTGAAAGTATCATATCGAAGATTGCCGGAAAAGTAGGTTATTTTAAAATATTCAGTTCTAATTTAAGTTTGTTTTCTGAAAAAACTGTATTTAATACTATTATATATTACCACATTTTCTTTATTGTTCTTCCATTTTATATTGCGCTAGTTAGGAAATATTTGTATAAATTACAAATTTTACAAAATAAGGCAATGCGGATTATTTTAAATTGTGACAAATAAATAAAAATTAATTATATGTTAAAAAATTCAGATTACTTACCTAAATGTCAAAAATTTAATTTTTTATTTAGTATGTATTTTTATACATAAAATTAAAAATAATTTATTGCCTGAGTGTTTAAAATTTGTTTGTTCTTTTAATGATGACCATCATAATTATAAAACAAGAACTAATCAAAATTTTGATGTGGATAGAGTGTCTGAAACATTAGCTTATAAGTATATTTTTCATTAAAGGTTTGATTGGATATAATAATTTGGAAAATTCTATTAAATCTCAAATATCATTGAAACTATTTAAAGAAACTTTAAAATTACATTTAATTAAAAAACAAAATGATATCTACGTAATAATTGATACAATTTGCAAAATGTCTAACTTTTCTGTCTGTTTTTGTTAAATGAAGGTTGCGTTTTAAAATTTAAAAATAAATCTATAAAAATGTGATAAAAAAATGTATTAAAAAATATTTAATTGTAGCTTTTTGCTAAATAAAACATGTTACTACTACTACTACCCACACACTTTCTTTTTATCTTGTACTGTATTGTCGATTTGAAGGTTGGACACAATGATGAATACTAACTCAGCAATGTATATTATTATACTAAATAAAATACTTAAAACTTTTTTTTACCTAACTTTAACATATTGTACAATTTAAGCAACCAGAAATATGAATTCCTTCTGCTATTCCACTGATCAGGGTTTTTTTGTCATTTTATATGCTTGTTCAGAGGATGGAAACCATAATACATACACAATACACATAAAAAGAACAGTGCGTTAAGATTGGATGATATGGGTGGCCACTCTATTGACATTGCAAAAGCTAGAACCAGATTATTTCGAAGGAAAATTAGATATCTTTCTTCAGTGAGGCTTTCACCAAAGAAAAATAGTCTGAATACCCTATTTTTAACAATGCCCTTCTCATCATACCGGGTGTGATTTTCTATGAGCCAGTGGGAAGTTTTTATTTTCAACGAGGCCCATGTAATAGCAGCAGAGAGCAAAATTAAAATTTGAATAGCCTTTTTCAAAGCAATTTGTTATTTTCAATGCCTTAAAGATTGTGACTTGAATTCAGATTGTTTCTAAGTCGAAAAACATATCAATTAGATATGCATACCAGCATTAAAGTGTTCATATTTCGTAAATGTTTAAAGATAGGTTTAGATCACGAATTATAAAAACTGCCTAGAATTGATTGTACAATGTAAAAATGTGAACATATACAATAATATAATAATAATAATAATAATAATAATAATAATAATAATAATAAAAGACTTTATTATTGTAAATAAGTTACAAAAGGCGAAGTTGAGGCAGAACCTCCTAGCTTAACCTAATGTGTTTTATTAAAGAAATTAAGTTTGATACACGTAGCATTTTTATGACCCACACTGTATAAAAGTCGTTGGAAATTTAGAAGCAAAATTAAAATGCTGTATAACCTATGTGAAAAACATTGCGTAAGCTTATATAAAAAAAATATATATATTACTCAACAAAATGCAAATTGTTACGTCATGCGAAAAGGGAGTGCACCGCGAAACTCAGGAAATGGGCTAAAATTATTTAGTTTGTACGAAGCGGACACTAACTGGAATTTCTTTGTTTTAACCCCCCCATTGTTCTTGCTTTTATAGTTTCAGGTTAAATTACGGGAATGTATGTGCGAAATTTCACTAACAAGGTCTGTTTCTTCTTTACTGTTAGTGAGACCCGGCAGGCAATAGTAATTTTACTTTAATGAACTTTATCTATTTTAGCTCAGCAAAGGGTGTCCGGTCAGTTTCCGATGTTTTTATAGGGTTTTATCCTTATTAGTAAACATAGATAATCTAGGAAATAGCGTACAAATTCGACGATGAAAGGTTAGGTACCGTCTGACAATTGGTACTGAAAGAGAGAGCAGCGACATCTTTTAAAAATTGACCGAAGATACCTTAAGATTCTATAAAAACATCAAGAACTACAAGCATGTAAAAAATGCAACAGCAAAAATATTGAAATCTTACCCCAATTACTAGCAGCAGTTTTATCTGCAGATATACATTTTTTACTTTTTATAAAGGAAATAACCTGTCATTATTCAAATCAGCTTAGATTAGCGCAACAACAATATTACCTTTTGCTGAATCATTTTGAAGATTCGGCATGTAGCCCAATTTTTTTGCACTGCAGCTTCATGATACAAACCTATGTAAGTAGTAGTAGTAGTAGTAACATGTTTTATTTAGCAAAAACCTGCAATTAAATATTTTTTAATACATTTTTTAACACATTTTTATAGATTTATTTTTACATTTTAAAACGCAACCTTCTTTTAACAAAAACAGACATAAAAGTTAAACATTTTGTAAATTGTATCAAATATTAAGTATCATTTTGTTTTTTAATTAAATGTAATTTTAAACAGTTTTAATGATTTTTGAGATTTAATAGAATTTTCCAAATTATTATATTCTATCAAACCTTTATAAAAATTAGTTTTATAAGCTAATGTTTTAGACACTCTATCCACATAAAAATTTTGATTAGTTCTTGTTTTATATCAGCCATTGTAAGACCTATACTTACCTACGGGGTCCTGGTCTGGTGGAAAAAGCAATAAACATGAAAAAACTGACGAAGGTACAACGGGCAGCTTGTTTAGGAGTGACCGGTGCCCTTCACTCAGCACCGACGGCGGCACTGGAAGTGATGCTGCATCTTATACCCGTGGATATTTACGGAAAAAGTGTGGCTGCAAAAAGTGCTCTACGACTGATAGAGTCGAAATGCTGGACCAGTGCCAACTACGGACACAGCAGCATACTAAGGATATATCCAGGCCAAAATTTGCGAGAGCCGACCGATTACACTGTTTCGCTGCCAGACTTTGGAAGGGGCTTTTCTATGCTCATTCCGGGTAGGGAAGAGTGGGAAGGCAATCAAGTAACAATGGAGGCGGATCACTCGATCTTCACAGACGGTTCAAAAATGGACGTCGGGGTGGGAGCTGGCATCTTCTCCGAGAGCATGCCAATACAGAGGTCATACAGACTCCCTGACTACTGCAGCATTTTCCAGGCAGAAATTTTTGCAGTGGATAAAGCAGTCAGTACCCTGCGGGATCACCCTGGCTTGAGAGGACCTGCATCTATAGCTATCTATATAGACAGTCAAGCAGCAATAAAGGCAATTTGCTCCAGCAGCACTAAGTCAAAATTAGTAAGGCGCTGTCGCAACAATCTCTGCACACTTGGTGCTTAACATCAAATCACCTTGTGCTGGGTTCCTGGACACAGTAACATATATGGCAACGAGACTGCTGATGCGCTCGCCAGGGAGGGCGCAAGCATGTCTGTCGAACTAGTAGATAATACTGTGGCTAGACCACTGGGATCAGTCAAAGAAGAGATAGATCGAGCAGCTAAACAACTTGCGCAAAGCAGATGGACAGGACTTACAACTTGTAGCATCTCCAGGCAATTGTGGCCCCTACTTGATAACAGGAAAACCGCAGCGCTATTACAGCACAGTCGGAAGGACCTAAGAAACATCACTGCCGTAATCACCGGACACTGCTTGTTCGGTAGACACGCTGAACGTATGCGAATACCAACTAACGACTTCTGCAGAAGTTGCAGAGATGAGGAAGAGGAGGAAAGTATTCAGCATTTCTTGTGTGAATGCCCCGGCCTCGCGAGAAGAAGGTTCAATGCACTGGGTGAACCATTTTTTAATGATCTGGAGGAAGTGAGCAGCCTGCAACTGGGTCGACTTACTAAGTTTATTAACAGCAGTGGCTGGTTTGAATGAGCTGTCAAGATTCTTCTACGATCGTGTTAACCATCAGGAAGCTGATGCAATAGGTTCCGCGGAACATGTGTGGTATCACAACGGTCCTATAGGACTACGTGTGACTGTTTGGTCATTTCCAGAGGTCTGCCACTCTAACCTAACCTAACCTAACCTTGTTTTATAATAATTATAATAGTCCTAATTAAAAGAACAATTTTTTTTTAAACAATCAGGCCATAAATTATTTTTAATTTTATGTATAAAGATACATACCTACTAAATAAAAAATTAAATTTCTGACATTCAACCAATCCAAATTTTTCAACATAAAATTAATTTTTGTATATTTGTCACAATTTAAAATAATCCCCATTGCCTTATTTTGTAAAATTTGTAATTTATCAAATATTTCCTCACTAGCACAATATAAAATGGAAGAACAATAAAGAAAATGTGGTAATATAATAGTATTAGGTAAATATAGTTTTTTTCAGAAAACAAACTTAAATCAGAACTGTTTCTCTTAAAATAGCCTACTTTTCCGGCAATCTTTGATTTGACACTTTCAAAATAATTTAAAAATTTTAGTTTTGAATCAATAATTATCCCTAAATATTTAAAACTGTTTACTAATTCCAATTTTTCACCATCAATCCAACATTTATATTTTGAAAATTTAAATTGTTACCCAAAACCATTGATTTAGTTTTTGAAATATATAATTTTAATTTATTTATTTTAGCCAATTTAATAACATATTTATCTCAGAATTTAGAGTATTTAGACCATCATAAATATTTAAAATAATAATGTTAATTAAGGTGTTATCAGCAAACATTTGTAACTTACACATTTTTAAAACTAAAAGCATATCGTTGATGTATAAAATAAATAATATTGGACCTACTATTATACTTCCTTGAGGAACTCCTATAGGTATTATTTTTTTTTTTATTTGAATATTATGCTTTTGATATTTTTGTTTTTTGTGACCTGTTACTTAAATAATTTTTAAACCATTTATAAACGTTTCCGCGACTACCATACTGATACAATTTACTTAATAATCTAGCCCTGTCAATTGTTTCGAATGCCCGCTTAAAATCCAAAAATACAGCTATAACATTTTCCCCTTGATCAATGGTTCTCTTCCACGTCTCAATCTCACATTGAATGGCTGCCTCTGTCGAGTACCCTTTTTGAAAACCAGTTTGAACTGAAATTAAAATTTTGTTGGCATCAATGAATTCTAATAACTGTTTATATAAGACTTCTTCCAATAATTTCTCAATATCCCATAAAACATTTACTGGCCTCATCTCATCCCATCTTTTACTGTTTTTTTTTTACTTTTGGCACTGGTGTAATGTAACATTTTAATTATAATTTCTATCTTGTTAGGAAACAATTTCCTTTTTGACACGGGCGTGTATATGGGTTTCTTCATGCTTCAAAAAACACTCCCGAATCTGGATCTGGAAGGTGTAAAGGGTGAGATAAGTGACACAGCGCTTAGGTCATAGTTGATCCATTGTGTATTATTCAGGACTTGTTAGCTATTCTACAGATCTAAAATAGTTTACGACGTCGCCTAGTGACATTTTGTTTTTAGTGGCCATGGTGGGCCAGTATTTGCATTCACAGAAGATATGTTTGACTGTCTCGTCTTTCTGTTTACATCCTCAACCCCCAAATTGTAGCTATAGATGACAATGCCCTGTTTAAATAGCTATGGTTATTTGTAGATATCTCCCGGACGTCGTTAGATAGTTTTTGGTTATGACAGCGACTGGGTATTTTAATAACTGTTTTGAGAGTCCATAGTTTGTTGCTCATTCATATTTTTTGAATTTTTGTGGAAGTGTTGTTGCATTAAATCTGTGACCGCTGAAGCCTTTAGGACTAATGTTGGCTCTGGTCCTTTGGTAGCTCTTTTTGCCAATAAGTCAACTATCCGATTTTCCCTTGATGTTTCATGTCCTTTGATCCATGTCAGTCATGTCACTGTGACCTAGATTTCTTGAGTGGCTGCGACCAAGGCTTGACGATACGCTAGTACTGGTATTAAGGTAATTTTTAGTATTTCTGGAGCTATATAGTAGTGCCTGTCTACTGCCCGTGTGTATATGGACGTTACGGTTAGTTATGCTCAAAAGACCGTTACCACGCTAGATTCGTTCAAATATCAACAGCTGTAGGTACCATACACTAATATCTTAATTTTCTTCTCTTCTCCGCATAGTACACAATATAGTGTTTAATGATGACTCTTATAAGCTGTAAGTGTTTTTAGTGACGATTAAATATTAGCAAATCGGTTCTGTGTAGTTACTTGTTAGAAATGGCATTTGCTCAACGGTAAATTTTGCTTTAAAGGATTGACTATTGTGATCCATCTAACATATCTTTAACCAGGAGTGTTAATTGATTAATATGCTTTGCATATCTTTGTCGTCGTACCAGTATTGATAGAGCGGTTCGGAATCCTTTGACCATTTGGCAGTTTCTTTTAAATTTAAAAAGTCTGTACTTTCTAGCCGATTTCTAAGCCATCAAAATGTACCCAGGTCAGTAACATTTTCAAACCTAACAAATTGAAGTTGTAATTTTTGATAAATGGGCCTATATAAAAGCTATTGTTTTGCACCCACCTCACCGATGTCAATCCCTGCCAGAATTGAGTTATAAAAGGAAGTCACCAGAAACTTGTAATTTATTAACTAGCTTGGTGGGACTACGGTCTATAGCAACTAATGTCGTTTCGTTTGCATTGTCAGTATCAAGCGTTTTTTTTTTAATATCTTACGTAATACAAAAATTTTGAAAAATATGTAAAAATATGCAGTTGTTACCAAAGTATAGTGCAAGGGTTTTAAACCTTATTATTCAATATACTATAAAAAGATTTGTGGATGAAAGAATGCATAATGGTCGCTAAATTTGTCTTCTCGAGATAAACGATACAAACAGTACAAAATAACATCAGACACTAAAAATAAACACAAGAAAAACGTTAGGTTCCACCGAGATTTGAACTCGGATCGCTGGATTCAAAGTCCAGAGTGCTAACCATTACACCATGGAACCTTCTTGTAAGCAAAAATGCAAAATCTTTATTTAATTTATTACACTTAAAAACAATTAAAACGATAACACCTATATTCATATTAAAAATAATTTGTTATTTTAGTTGATAAAATAACTGCTTCACTTATTACGTCACCTTATCGGAACTGGGTATTAGATAAAATTCTAAACAAAACATACACGAACAACCTTTCGGATAAATACAAGTATCAAAAACTTAAATACCTACATTATTATGACGTACCGATAAACTGAGACCCTAATTTTATTCTGAAAAGTCGCCGAAATTTAAAAAAAGTATGAGATAAAACCGTTTGAGTATTATAAAAATAAATCCTGTCTAAGGAAACGATGTTTAGCTTTTTTAAATAATTATGGCGCATTTATTTAGCAGAGATATCCAATCCTTGTGGCACATTAAATGAAACAAAACTCCTTTTCCATGCATCGAAAAGAAATATATTCCTGTTGGCCTTCCACCTGGGCATCAGCATGGCTTCATCCTCTTCAAAATAAGAAAAGGATGCAGGAAAGATAAAAAGAAGTCTGACGAAGCCAGACACTACTTTATTCTTTCGATTTATTTCACCCTAAAAAGACTTGTTTACAAAGATTCGTTACCAAATAATTAACTTGCATATCTTTACTCAAAAGGATCGGTTACGAAGCAACGTTTACCGTGCTGACTCTTACCGACCAAGTGAAAAAGTCCGACGTGGGTCGTGAACGTGAACGATGCCACTGAGAACCAGCCCACAATTCTTTATAATATCAGTTCCAAGTGATTTGTTCATTCCGAACTAATCGTTTATGAATCACCCACCTCTCTATTTAGCATAAATCTTGTAATTGTGACGTAAGTATTTACAGGTGCTTTTCTCTTACCATTTGATACGTACCGTGCGAGCAAAAATTAGTTGCATCAAAGAGGGCTTGGATTAAAAAACGCGGGGCTTGGTTTAGATCAAAATGATATGGGGACGATATATCTAACCAAATTTAAATTAAAATTTTGTCAACTTCATATTATGACATGATATTATGCCAAACTAATGAGTAATAAAATAAGTAGACAAATACAAATTTGTTCTTGTTGTTTACAAAATTAACAAAGTATAAATATACAGAAATAAAAAGAAAAATAATTACATAAATTGCCGAAATTGGCCATGCTCCAAGCATTAATTCACACGTCTCTTCATATTTTCGAAAGGGTTCACCAGCATCTCTGGAGAAATATTACCACATTCTTGGATACTTCTTTCTTGTAATTGTTCTAAATTTGCAACTGGTGTTTTAAAAATAGTGTCCTTTAAATGAGGAAAAACGAAGTAATCCATAACCGTTAAACAAGGTGATCTAGGCGGGAATTCAATGTCTGATCGAAAGCTGATCAATCTTTCGTTGAAAAAATTGCATAAGTAGTTAATAGTTTCGGCGGCTGTATGGGCGGTTGCACCGCCCTGTTGAAAATATCCAAAACGTAGTTCGTCGTTAAGTAATTGCTCCACAAATGAATTCAAAATATTGTCTCTATACCGCTGTGCTGTAACTGTGTCATGGAAAAAATAGGACCAACAATTCTTCTTCGGGAAACAGCCAACCATACACCAAGTTTTTGAGAGTACAATGTGGACTCTAGAAAAAAATGGGGATTTTCACTAGGAACTCCACATGCATGTATTCTGAGAATTCACATAACCGGAGAGGTGGAACCAAGCTTCATCCGAAAAAAATTACAGGTCTAATAAATCATTTCTTTCTAATAAATTTTGGGTAAACCATTGAGAGTAATTCCTGCGGCTTTCAAAATCTGCGGCTTGTATTTTTTGGAATACTTGCACTTTATAAGGAAATAAATTTAGCTGCTTCTTAAGAGTAGTCCTGCATGTTCCATAAGATCTTCCCACTTCTTGGGACAGGCGCGCTTATACAATTTGTTGGCGTATTTTGCATTATTTTACAAACGTTTGCAACAAGTTCTTCTGTTCTTACAGATGGCCTTCCTGCTCATTTTTTGTGTTGTATAGAACCTGTTTTTCTAAACCCAACCACGGTTCTTTTCAGGCAATGATAAAAATCCCCAGCAATAAAAGCAACCATGAATGTTTTGTGCTGTTCAGTAAAGCCCAATGTGTTAACTGTTCAAGAAATTGGAAAAATTAGCGATAAATCAAATTACTTGTAGCGACTGTCAAAGATGACGAAATAACTGAATGATTGTTAATTCAAGTAGTTACTGACACCCAACAGGTATTAAGCTCTACGGCTAAGCATTACGTCCTTAGATGCAAGGCCCTCTTTGATGCAAATAATTTGCTCGCACGGTACTAGCTACGTGCACTGAAGCTGTGCGGTATTAATCTAATGATAGCTTAGTAACCCAACTAGAAGAAGATTGTCTGCACTATTGAGTGTTACTAGGCAACGCGACAATAAGTCAATTATTGTTTCCATTATCGCTAGGTACATATTTTTCTACTTTGCCTCGTAGTGCAGTTTTAAAGTTTGAAATATTTATCCCTTTGCTCCCGCCTTAGTGTTCTTTTCAACCCTTGCTTCATATATTCACCCCCTGGACAGTGGCCAGTTAAATCTACCCTTTACTTTCGCGTTCTGACCCTCATTCGGAGAGAGCCGACAAACGCTTTAAAGCTTTTGTAAAAGCTCCTTGTTTTCGGTTATATATTTCGTAAAATATTCAAGTTAACACACATTTTGTTTGTATAATTATGCTTGAAGAGATTTTTGGCATATTGACGTTCAGATTGTTAGACGGAAGTTTCGGGTGAAATTTGTGTTTAAGTTTTTGGTAAACATTTTTGGATTAATATATTTAATGGGGTAAAACGTTTAAAAATTAAGTATGATATGAGAACATTTAACATTGATATTAATAATAGTTGGGTGATGTGATGATGAGCTGACCAACCGTCAAACTTGATGGAGGCCATTGTAAAAAAATAGATATTTTTTTTTAAATATAGGGAAAACAACACTGCAAGCTTAATGATTAAAATGGCCAAACCGACAATTACTTGGTGGCCCAATAGTAAAACCCGACGCTCTATACAGGGTCTTGCACTTTACCTTCCATTTTCTATTGCTCACTTATTAACTATGCAAGGATTATAATATTTTCCAGACTTTACTTGTACCTATCTTGGGGCGAGTTTTTGGAAAATATTTTTTATTACACAAAATAATTATGTTGGGTTACTTTAAATCGGTACTGATCAATTGTATAAAATATATTTAAATTGATTTGAAACCATGTTTGATGTAAGTTATTTTAATATGCATTGAAAACAATCAGGAGTATCACCCCATAATTTTTCTGTGGCAGGTCAACAGGTGATAGGCAGTTGGTGGTAGGCTTCGATGTCGTGCACACGGTACCGGTTCATTTTGTCTTTGTGTGCGACAAGAGCTAGTAGGTGATTGTAAAAACAGTTAAGGTAGGAGTATCAACATGCTTGCCAACCTATAACCTATTTCGCGTAGATTTATTTATGTTTTCTAGCTTTTATACAAAATTTAAAGAAAATCAGTATCGACTTGATATTCTATAGGTAATAATTGACATATTTAATAAATATCAAGGAATTTCATAACTTATTTTAGGAGAATTGTATAGCGAAAAATATCGGGTAAGATTTTTTTTAACATTATTATGTCATTGTCACTCATTGTTCTTTCACTATACAATTCTCCCAAAATTAGCAATGAAATAAATTGATATTTTTGTAATATATCAGATATTACCTAAATAATGTACCGACGATATTGATTTTCTTTAAATGTTAGTTATTAAAATAATAAACTCAAAAAATCAACGCGAAATAGGTTATAGGTTGGCAATGGATTGAATGACGTTGAGAATTCAACCTTAAGGTGTAATTTTCAACGTCATTCAATCTATTGCCAACCTATTATCTATTTCGCCTTGTTCTTTTTTAGTTTATTATTTTATTAACTAATATTTAAATAAAATCAATATCGTCTCCACATTATTAAGGTAATATCTGACATTCTACAAAAATATCAGTTTATTTTATTGGTAATTTTGGGAGAATTGTATAGTAAAAGAACAATGACATAAGAATGTTAGAAAAAATCTTATAGCTGATATTTTTTGGTATACAATTCTCGTGAAATAATTTATGAAATTCCTTGATATTTATTTAAAATGTCAATTATTATCTATATAATGCAGTCGATATTACAAAATAAAAACGTTTTTGTTTCTTATGTTTTTCTCTTACTTGCGTCGATAAAAAGTGACACCCTAGCAACGGCGTATCCAGCTCATGCGTCTGGGGGGAGGTAATCCATCTGCTAGGATCAGGCACGTAGCAAGGATTTCTTCTCAGGGGGGGGGAGCCATCGGGATCGTGCCAAAGGCGAAAATTTTTTGGGTGCCACGCCCTTTTTTGAATCATGGTGCTTGGTTTTCAAGTGGGAAAAATAAAAAACACAACACAAAATCCTCAAGAAAAGCACAAAAACAAACCCGGTAATAATTTAGGTGAAGAAAATTTAATAGTGTAGGAAATGTTTAATGTGTTGCTTATGTTGCCGAAATCAGAGCTCTAAAAATATATGGATATTTTGCATAAAATTCATTTTGTTTTTGTAAGTTTTATGAGTATGGTCTCGAGTTTCGGGGGGGCCCGGGCCCCCTGTGCCCCCCCCTAGCTACGTGCCTGGCTAGGATACTAGATAATAGCAACTTTAAGGAGTAAGGACAAAAATTAAACAACGCCTTAGTAATCTTGGAGGGGGGGTAATTACCCCCCATTACCCCCCCCCCCTTGTATACGCCGCTGCACCCTCGTCAGACATTTTGGAGAGAGGCTATTTTGCAGATTAGTTCCTTCAAATTTGACAGACAGCGCCTTACAAAAATATACATTAAGAAACCATTTATGAGAGTCATACAACATCTCCGAATATTATTCATAAGCTTGTTAAAATAATTCAAAAATGATTTAGGATTAAATAAAAAATAATGAATGATTCTTCGTTAATCCGTTTTGAATAAGATTTGACGTAATCAGTTGACAGAGTTAATTCGTTAAATCAATCTCGTGTGGACCTGTACTGAGTTAATTTTGATTTAAAATTTAATAATTTTTTTAAGTGTCTATACATCATGGAAACAGTTCTTCTAGATAAACTATTTTTACCGCCATTAAAGACATTATCAAATACCCATTAAGCGGTTTCAAGTATATCGATTAAGCTTCTGATAAATTTAGCTCCTCGATTTCCTTAGAAAGGAGATAAAGCAGAGGTATTTTTAATTGATTAACCTCCGAGATATGCAGAGCGTGTGGGTCAGCCTGATAAATTATTAGAAGATAGAACAACAGGCGAGAGAGCGCCGAGAAACGCGCTCATGGGATTCCGAAACTGAAAGCTAATGTTGTGGGGTCAGTAAAATAAGGGGTCTTAGAATTAATATACGCCCGTTGCGCGGAATGTCGTAGATTAAATCTAACTGGCGCTTTGGTCATTGCTGATATTTATGGCAGTCGCTTATTACATCTATTTGTCAAAATAATTACGTAGCGTATGTTTAAATAAATATTTATGACCAATTGGCAAATGTTTATCATTTTAGACGTTAAGAGGTAAATATGAGGGCTATTATTATTATATGACAGGATACGTAGCGTTTATTTCAATTCTATACAAGGTCTTGCTACCTCCTAGTAAAAATCAAAACAATTCGAATTTCGAAACTACACCAGTAAAGCTCGCATCATATGAGATTTTTTCTATTTCACGTTCATAATAAGCTCAGTACGATACGCATTTGCGTATCGTAATAAAGCTATTTCGATACGCGTTTTTTTCTTTATTTGATGTTGGTAACATTGAAATATTTTATTTCATTAACTTGCGCGGCCTTTGTGATTTACGAAAAAAAACATTTTTCGCAGAGGAAAAATAGCTTGATAACTTACTTTTTTATTCTGTGTGGATAGTGATGTAAAATTCTCGGTAATAATATTTTGGAGAATATTCTCAAGTTAGAGAATTTTCTGAGTAAGAAAACCGCTAGAAATAGCAATAAAAAGAAATTAAAAATTACCTATTCTGCTTATTTTCGGCAAATGTCAAACGGCGTTAATCAAACAAAACGTAAAGAAATAAAATTTTTATTTAAAAAACATAACATACCTTCCCAAGAATAACTAAAAACTAAACAAAAAAACAGTAAAATAAAGAAAGATCACATTTAACTATTAAAAACATACAAGTATACGTTCGCGCTTCTAGGGGATTTCCCTGAATCACTGTTGCCAGACGTAAAACACTGTTGCCAGAGTTATAGAAAAGGTTAGGAAACTCAAAATTTTAAAAATCATTGCAACATTTTTCAGTGTAAATCGAGGCGGTGTAAATTATGTAGAAAAACTTCTCTAGAGAATATTCTCGGGAGCATTTTCTTACAGAGAATATTCCCGTTCTCGAGAATATTCTCCTCTCACATCACTATGTGTGGATAACAGTCATGTATGTTGGTTGCATAAATCTATAAATCAATCTTTTGTAGATGCTTCAAGCTATCATTTTCTGCCAAATCCTATCCAAAACTCAATCTACTAACCTTCCAATGTCGATTTTAACTTTAACTTTATTTGAATTTTCCATCTTCCCTATACTAAATTGCAATGCCGTGACGTAAAATCACGTCTTTTGAAATTCGAAAAACAGTAGCAAAATCTCCCGAATTTCCGAACGCTCTGTATATGTACCGAATGTACAAGGATCACACAACGTATTCCGTCCAATTTCAAATCTTATATCGCTAAAATAACTTTAATCTCGTGGTGAAAATGGGCCAATAAATCAAAAAATTACAGTTTGCAAAATATTTTTTGTTGTCCAGAGGCAACTATGATAAAAAATAGTATTACCAACATAAAATTTAGACATAAAAATTTACAAAATTTGAAGGATTTATTTTCTTTTTAAAATGTATTTTTCTTGATTATAAAAGGTGAAATAGAAAAAAATGTATAAAGCACATGTTTCATAAGGCGTTTTAGCGCACGTGTCAATAAAAAAAACTCGCCACTTTGTGGCTCGTTTTTTAAAATAGACGCGTGCGCTAAAACCGCTTCTTATGAAACGTGTACTTTAATATACTATTTTTTATTAATGGCTTTATTCGAAATTTGACTTTGGCATCAAGTTCTGCTTCGATCGACATGAAAATTAAGCAAAAAAATAGTAGTCACGTGATTCGCATTATCTGTCCAATTTTATTTATGAAAGTATCGAAAAAAGTTATAAAAAAAAGTTTTTTGAAATGAAGTTTCTAGTCCACATTTTAGCTGCATAATATAATAATTTTGATTTTTTTCCCATACTTTGTAAATTGCCCCGCACTTTTGCAAAATAAGACTCAACGCAAGCGACATAAAACTTCTTAGTTTTGATAATGCTTTATTTTAGATAAATTTTCTTTAAAGTAGCGCCATATTAAATGTGTGTTTTTCTACAAAATCAAAATTGGGCTATTAAAATTTGGTCGCATGTTATACAAAGTTTATTTGTTTTTGACCCTGAATAAGGTAACCTCATAAAATAAGTATTTTTGAAAACGTAGTTTGTGTCTGAAAGTAATACGTACACCTTAATATTAAGACAAAAAAGAACACAGTGTCATCAGTAAAGTGTTCATTAAGTGGAAAATAAATTTTAGTGGTGGGTAAAAACTCAAAATTATCTTATTCAGCTGGAATTTAGCATGTGGGCTAGAAACTGCGTTTAAAAAAACCTTTTTCCAATAATTTT
This sequence comes from Polydrusus pterygomalis, assembly GCA_963969555.1. Classification (NCBI taxonomy): domain Eukaryota; kingdom Metazoa; phylum Arthropoda; class Insecta; order Coleoptera; family Curculionidae; genus Polydrusus; species Polydrusus pterygomalis. The sequence goes on along the minus strand of OZ018381.1, from coordinate 38,498,537 downwards.
TTTCGATATTTTTAGAAACAACCCTACCTTTGAATGATTTTTTGGAAAAAATTAAAATTTAACAGATAATGCGAATCACGTGACTACTATTTCTTGCTTAATTTTCATCTCGATCGAAGCAGAACTTGATGCCAAAGTCAAATAATATCGAATAAAGTTATTAATAAAAAAAAATTCCATATGATGCGGACTTTACTGGTCACACCGTAGGTATGTGTTAAAATATTTTATTAAAAATTCCAATATTCTCCAAGCATTTTGATGTCAGATTTGAATAAAATTTAGGCAATAGTACGACTATCAACCTCAGTTTCTATCTTGTTGATTATTTTCTCTTAGGTAATATTTAAAAATCTCAAAACAATTGATTTAAATCCTATTCCTTCAAACTGAAATGAAAAAAAAATTAGTCAACATCTGTACTCCGGAGAAAATAAAACTCTTTTGTGGGGCATACAATACCAAGTCCAATTAGTTAAGGTAGCTGAAAAACAAGGTAGACTTTTAACACAATGTGCATTTTTATTCAGAGGCTTCAGACACCAAGGTAATAATATCTGTATGCCTCGGATCTTTAGTAATATCTTTAGCGACACATTTAGCGGCATAGAACACTATATAAGCACTTGGTGTTATAAGCCTCTAACTAGATCTATATAATAGTAGGTGGGGATTACACATAATGTTAAACGCCAGCTGACTATTAGCATTTAGGCGGCAATAAGTTTTTATTTGGTCTACTTATTATTACTTTTCCTTTTACCAAACTGCATACCATTTCCATTTAATATACTCATTTTTTGTAAAAATTGGTATATACAGTATTATGGCTTATAATTTTTTACAGGTATATAACACTATGTCCATCAAAATACAAATAATTTGTATTATTGTAATTATTATAATAGTTAAAATTAAAAAAAAATTATTTACAAAGAAACACTAAATAATTAATTAATACTTTGTGTAGTGAAAGTAAGATAATATATTTATAAATCAACGCTAACCTCAAAATTATGTTAAACTTAATTTTTTTTACTAAATTCTACAAATCAAGCTAATGGCCCATAGTGTCGTATGCCTCTGGGGTACAGACATGTATCCTTTATGGTAAAAACTAGTATTGTCCCCGAAAATATTCAAGATGCCTAAGGGACTGTTATATTTTAACTAGGTTAATTTTGTATCGCATTCACCCCTATGGAAGAAAATTGAAAAAAAATTTAATAAAGGACGATCTGCACGTATACATTTTCACCCTGCCTTTTTGAATCCTGGTTCATCTGATTTTATGATTTTTTAAAGCGTATGCATCAAAGTCCCGATATGTCTACATTCATGTTTTTTTTTTTTATTTGAAATTTGGTTGATGGTAATTTTTTGTTTTATTATTGATGCAATTTGACAGAATACAAAACCGGTTGATTTTGATACAGTTCAATAAGTGCAATGACAGAGTCTTTGCTCCAAGTAAGTCGTCCCCAAACTCAAAAAGCATCAGAAAACGCCGTTAAAACTACATAATATGTTTAAAACTGAAAACTTGTCTTGTTTATTTTTTTTTTGTCCATAAACAGAAATTTCTTGAAAATTTTGACAAAATCGCAGGGGGTGTGCAAATAATTAGAACCAGTATATAGATATTAGTAGGTATTAGTATTTTAGTATTTTAAGGTGGAATTATCAACGTCATTCAATTTATTGCCAACCTATAGCCTATTTCGCCTTGTTTTTCTTAGTTTATTATTTTATTGACTAAGATTTAAATAAAATCAATATCGTCGGCACATTATTTAGGTATAATATCTGATATATTACAAAAATATCCATTTATTTCATTGCTTATTTTGGGAGAATTGTATAGTGAAAGAATAATGACATAATAATGTTAAAAAAAATAATAACCAATATTTTTCGATATACAATTTTAATGTCCTTAAATAACTTATGAAATTCCTAATTAATTATTACCTATAGAATATGAAGACGATATTGATTTTATTTAAATTTTGTGTAAAAGTTAGAGAAAATAAATAAATCTACGCGAAATAGGTTATAGGTTGGCAAGCATGTTAATACTCCCACCTTAAGGGTAAAAACGCTGCAATCTTCACTCACAGTGAAAATGTATAAGGTAAACGGATCGGCCTTGCATTGAGACTTTTTAAAACGTGGTATTCTTTAAAAAAAATTAAAATTTTAGAATGCCATATTTTAGGAGATAAACCAGAACAATTTATGTCCAAGGCATTATAAAAATATTTAATTTTAAGGTGTATCAAAATTAATAATTTCCAAAACTTCTTATCAACATTTTCAAAGCTAAAGTCATCTATATCCTAAACACAGTATCTATTACTCCTCGGTAACCTCTTTACCGCGTAAAAGAATTCCCTGGCACGGGGATAATCGCGTTCTGGCCGCATCCAGCCACCACGTTGCCAAAGACAAAACATATGACAATCGGCGGCACACTACCGGCAGCCCGCAGCTATCTCTATCCTTCTAACGTGACGCCTGCGCTGCCAATCTGCGGCCAAAAAACCACGACGGTCTACGACTCTATCCCACTAGCGCCAATTTGTATATTTCCGTCCTTTATTACGCCGAGGCCCGGCCCGCCGAAACCGCAAACAAGATGGTCTCTCTCTCGCCGCATTCGATACACTGCACTTGCTCTCTATCTCTCATGTACCCCTTTATGTTAGCTTCTGTTTTAATCTAACGATATTTTATCTCTTTTCCTTGTAAACAAGTGAGATACAGTCGTCTCTATCGTATTCCCCTGATAACTAAAGGGTTATCAAGCGCGCGAGTGCTACCGCTTTTGGAAACGTGGCCCCGACAAGACTTCGGTGCTTCGTCTTGCTCTAACCGCCGCTTTTCATGGGTATTTTTGGATAGAACGTAGGCCACCGCACGCGTGTTTCCTAGTTAATCAACAACACACTGTTAGAGTCTTTAGTTTTGGTTTCGGCCCGAGTTGAACAAAACACATGCCGCGAGAACTGCCTCTTCCAGTGAAACAAATAAACCTCTCAATATCGCCCAATAACTTTTTCTAACTAATTCACCAAATACGTCATCAACTTTTTTAAACAAAACCTGTACTATCCCGATTTTGGCCGCACTAAAGTGAAGACAAGCAGTGCCTCGCGCGCAACAATCGGGTAATTAAAAAAGGATTTAAAAGGCCGCAACAGCATGTGTACAAACACACCTGGTGTGTGCGCTTATGATGTGAGTGCGTTTGCCCCCGTGTGGGCACCCCTCCCCTGAAAAAGTTTTCATTCAGAAAAAGTGTTGACATGTGTTGCCTGGCAACCGTCGGAACGTGAAAACTGTCGCGTGCATTTTTCCACAGGCGTGATGTGATGCATTTTTAATCAAGTGAGTTGTCAATCTTCAAATAAACATACGTTACTAACAAGTGTTGGCAATTTGAACCATGACAATAAACGAGAAGTTTCCATGGTGTCATCTTCGCCTCTTCAAAAACCTCTAAATAATTTTCAGTGAGAGTTCGAGATTAATAATGTACCACTGAATGTTAGATGACTGGAGTGATTTCTTATCCACCATGCATCTAACCAACACCCAGACCCCATCAACCGGAACGGCAGCCTCCCCAGAAAGCTCCAGTCTCATTAACGATACTTACACCAAAATGACAACGGACATACTTGCGGAAAGAACTCTAAACGACTTCCTCTCGGAACATCCAGGGGAATTAGTGAGGACTGGAAGTCCCTTGTTTGTTTGTACGGTTTTACCTCCTCACTGGAGGTCGAACAAAACATTACCGGTGGCGTTTAAAGTGGTGGCACTTGGTGACATTGGTGATGGGACTGTGGTGACTGTGAAAGCCGGGAATGATGAAAACTATTGTGCGGAGTTGAGAAATTCGTCGGCCGTGATGAAGAATCAAATAGCTAAATTTAATGATCTTAGGTTTGTTGGACGGAGTGGAAGAGGTAAGATAGCTTAATCTAACTGCTAATAATTAAGTACGTAACCTATATTAGGTTCAGTTCAATCAATATGTAGGAAATAAAGAAATTGGTAAATATCATAATCATAATTAGAAAAAGCTCAAATAAAACATTATAAATATTGTAAGATGGAACTTTCTAAAGTCATGATCACATGTACTCTTTTTATCAGCAATGAAAGGTGATTATACAATTTTTACTTTTATAGATACATTAAAGAGTTTTTAGTTAAGGCATACCATAGTTAAATATTATTGCAAAATATTTTTAATTATCCTTGCTATCATGAAATATAAAAGAGGCTATTTACAATTCTTTTTATGAAATGTCTCATTTCTCATTAAAGTTATTTTTTGAAATTCTTAGTACTATCTAAAAGAATAGGTAATAAATATAGGCCTTGAGAATACATTTCTTAAATCCGATACATTGCTACTTTTAAATACATATTGATTAGCTTTTATCATGATAACAGTATGTGCTTGTGGCATATTCGACATAAAGGGATATTAGCTAGTTGCTTAATGTCCTACAGACAAGTTTTGTGGTTTATTTTGTTCATTATGCGTCATAAATATCTCTACCCATCATCGAATGGAAAAGTCATTTCGACCCTTCGTTCTTATGTCTTTTATTGTCTCTAATGTCTGGTTGCATGAAGGATTTATTCAAATGATATACCTGACATCATAAGGAATGGTTTTCTTACCAAGTATCCTGTTTACCCAATTCTTAATTTGCTAACCAGGCAATTACGAATCATGTCTCATGTCTGCCGATGTCATTGATGTCTTCTTAGTTATTTATTATTTAAATGTTTACTGCAACCAGCACATTTAATGTGCTTATTTGTTATGGTGTTATGTCTATGTGATGGGTGATTCATGTTTTTTGGAAAATATTTTCCACGAAATAATTGAATGGAATGGAAGTTTGGATTTGAATTTATTAGAAAATGTAGAATTTTACTTCGGTGACTTTTATGATGGAAATATTATACGGGTGTTTCACGGTGATGGATGGAACGTTCGACGTTTACGTCCGTTTTTTTTTTCAAGTTTGGTTGCTCCTATAAATGATCATGTTCTATCGTTTTAAAATATTTTCAGTAATGCGACATTGCCGCTTCTACACAAAACAGGTGGAAACATCGTTATTTTAAATGGAATAGCATATATAGGTATATTTTTATTTTCAGATTCTGTATGTATTTTTTCTGAATATTACCCTATACTTATCTGTAATTTTCATTTATTTTTAACGAAAATATGACTTTTAATAAATCTGTTTTCTCCAAACTCTAAAACATTACTGTTGAAATTTTGCACACGGTTAGAAAAGGCCTTCACACATTTAATTTTTTGGTCATATCTTAGTTCAAGCGTACAGAGTGGTCCAGAAATATATTTTTGTAGGTTACTTGAAAAAATGAACGAAAATCTATTTTTTTTAAATAAGACTTACCATACCACCTTAGACTTACCTAAGCACTTAAATAGATTTATTTGCTGAACAGCAATACAGCAAAGCAATGAAAGAATGAAAGATTACAATGAATAAAATACAAATAAAAAAACTTATGAGTATAAAACAGTGAATTTAAATGGTCCTCTAATAAGGAGACAGGTTGTCCCTTTTACGCACTTTAGAAAGCAAGTTTAAAGAAACAATTTCCACTTTCTCTCTAATCACATCATACATATATATTTAAAAATATAAGAAAGTAATTCAAAAATATTTCACCCAAAAAGAAAGGAAAAATTATAAATAAGGGAGAAATTATATTAGAAAAATTGTAATATTTAGTATTATTATTATCTATATATAAGTTGGCTTACCTTCATATAATTTTGCATAATCCATGATTTTAATTTTCTTTTAATGGCAAAAAACTCATAGTTTTCAAATTAGTATGTAATATATTCAAAATTTTGATGCCAACGAATAAAGCAATATTTTTTAAAAGTGTTAAATTAAAATTATCATAACATAAACATAGATTTGTTTTTTGTCTCGTTTGGTATATATGAGTACCTTAATGTTATGTAATAAATTTTTATTTTTATATATATATAAAATGGAAGTTTTGTAATAAAGCTGTTTTAAACTCAGAATATTATTATTAACAAATAATATTTTTGAAGGAAACAAAATATGTTTATTAAATATAATTTTTAAAACATATTTTTTTGTATTGTTATAGGAAAGAATTGATTGAAAAAGTGCATAATAAAACATTAAACAAAGTTTTTGATTCACAATATTTTTTTAAAGTCTAAATTTACATAAAGTGTTTCTTAATTTTTTTGTAAGAGTATTAATTTGATGATCCCATTTTAAATTTTGGTCAATCAATATTCCTAAATATTTTATAAATTCAACTTTTTTAATTTTATTTTGGCAAGAACAGTTAGCATAATTATTTCTAACTATATCCGATATTTCTAAACAATTTAAATCATGAATTTTAATTTCTTTTAAACTATTCGGCTGAGTATCATTATAACAAGAAAATATTCATAAATTTTGTTTTAGGTAAATTTAAGTTTAATAGGTCATAACTCTAATTATTTTTTATTATTGAAATGTCTAGTTCTAAGTTTAAAACGCATTCATTCCCAGTATTAGCTGGTATTATTAATACAGTATCATCTGCATATGAAAATATTTTTCATTCGTATGAGTAAGTTATCTACTGCTACCCTGAAAAATACAAACATACAAATAAATAATGATATTGGTAATGAAGACAACGGTTTGTTAGTTTATCTTTTACAAAAACTCAAAAATACCTTAATCGTATCTACAACAAAAAGAAAACGTGTACTGCATCTCTCTATCCGCTAGCCAAAATTAAAACATATTATTATGGAAGTTATTAGTTCACAGCAGAAAATTTAAACAACTAAACCATAATCTCCAAATGAAAGTTTTGACATACTTTTTCCCTGAATAAAATAAAAACTTGCTTGTGCTTTGATATTTCAAATGTAGCGCAGAATAATTTTGTTTATGGCCAGACACTCTAGTTTAATAAATTTACCTATTTACATTCTTCTATCTTTTCATTACTGATTTATTTTTACTTTAAAAAAATGAACAAAACATCGAAATTTTTCAAAAATCTTTAAATTTATCGCAAATTCCTTTTCGAATACCTCAGTGGCTAAACGTAAGAAAAGAACAGTAAATCGTGGGAAGAAAAGTCGTCCCACAAGGCGGAGCTCTCGTTAAAAATGCGCAGGGAAAACTGGAAAATTATGCGGCGAGAAAGCGGTGTCTGGGAAAATCTGTCAACGGATTATAAAAGTTAATCTTCTCGAAAATGAACTGTTTTGTTTGTTGAGTAATCCGGTTGGGGTTATTATATTTATCCGCCTGCCAAAGCTGGGGAGAAATTGATTCCTTCTGACAAGAAGGATCCTTGATCCGGATACGTTCCACAATTTTAAAAAGATCCGAAAGAGTCGATTTAATTGGCTTTGATATGTATATAAGACTGCTGATAAATCGACAGTACGCACACATGACATTTAAGATATTCTCTGACAGCCTAAAAGCAGTTGAATCGAGATGGTGTAGGTACTTCAAAGACGGTATGGAGCTGTCGCGAAGAACAATCTGAACTAAACTCACATAACAAAATTACCCTGATATAGATTCCGGGACACGTGGGTCTAGAGGGCAATGAGGCTGCTGATAAGCTCGCTAAGAGGGGAGCAGCAACGAGGTTCACCGGACCCGAGCCGGCAAAAAGTATATCCCACGGTACGGCTAAGATATTGATTTTGAAGCAACAGATAAGTGGAGCAGGCACTTGCCAGGCCTTTATAAACAGCCATAGAAACCAACAGCCAACTGATAAACAACCAGGGTAGGACGCACCTTAACGCCCTGGTGGAATTGTTTGGGATTAGCGCAAGATGAAGAATGCTGCTTCTGCATGGAAGATGCAGAAACAGCGGAATACCATACTGTGCGCCTACCCCGCAATAGCTAGAATCATATTTACCCTATTCGGCGAAGTGACAATGCTGCCGGAAGACATAACGAATGTCTCCCCCAATATCTACAATAATTAACTTCATTAAAAAGGTAGATCTATTGGGGGAAATATAAACAAAGAGTGAGCCACAGTGGATCATACGTCGCAGTGGAGGGTTCAATGTAACTCACTTACTTTTAACCTAACCTAACCTAACCTCACCTAACCTAACCGACCATGATGGACTCTCTCATCTTACTAGATGTTTAATTTTTTTTTGTTTTTACATGTTTAACAGTATTTAAGAAAAATAATTATAGTATTAAATTAATCAATGCCAGTACTTAAAACGAAATCATTAGAACTATGATTATTTCGTTTGGTTTTAAGTCGTAAATGAGACCAGAGCAAGAAAACTTTTAGCTCATGTGATCATGCAGAATTCATCTTTAAATTGAAAATTCGTTTGGATGCATAATGCAATGAATTTTGGTGAAACCGTTAAAATATTAGGGATTTCTATGCCCTATCATCAAAAAATAGATAGTGTATATAATATATTTTTTGATTATGACGATGATGATAACTGTGGTCGAAAAATGCCGAAAGTCTTATCGAAAAAACAGTTCTAAATTTTAAGAATTATCAATAAAAATACTATAGGGGATGTTTCACTTTCAAAGGGTAAAAAGTCTGCTTCTATATTAAAATATATCTTTAATTATTTTTTAAAAGTTGCCAATTTTTTAATTTTTCTGATATTTTTCGGAAGATTGTTATATTTTATTATTCCGTCATATAAAAGCGATTTTTTTCCGAAATTACTTTTTACTGGTATAGTTTGATAATTTATACAACGTTTGGTGTTATGATCATGTAATGTCTTATTCTCCTGTAGTGTTATGTTTGATTTTTTTTTCTTTTAAAATAATACGAGTGAATTAGAATACAAATTTTTAATTTATAAATGTTTTGAACGTTTAAATACCCCTTCGGTCTATATATAGATTGTTGGTTCTAAATGCGGTAATTTGTAAATACATTTTTAATAACTTTACTTTGCAATCTTTGTAATGGTTTTAAGTTTGATAAACAAGCAGATCCCCATGCAGAAGCTAAGTATTGTAATTTTGAATATATTAATGAAAAATATATATTTTTTGAGTATTTCAAAGGAATGATATATCTAGCTCTGTACAAAACAGAAGCCAAAGGAGATATCGAGTTAATAATATACTGGATATGGCATTTCCAATTTAAATTTTCGTCTAAAACTAAGTAGAAGAAAGAAGTATTTTTAAATCATTATTAATATCAAAATACATTTCTGCAAGAGTTTCAGCAAAATAAATAATTGTTGTATCATCTGCAAATAGCTTTATGTTGCCCTTTAAGTTTAATTTGGAAACGGAATTAATGTAAATTAAGAATAATAACGGACCTAATATTGATCCTTGTGGAACTCCACATATTATTTCTTTTTCCGAACTTTTTCTTTCCCCAATTTGAACAAATTGTTTACGATAGCTTAAATAACTTTGAAGTAGTTTGTGTGTATTTACCCTTATCCCAATACTGTATAATTTTCTTAATAAAATATTATGGTTTACTATGTCAAAAGCCTTACACCGATCTAAGGATAGTAAACAGCATTTTTGCTGCTGTCGACCATACCTTGAATATTTGTTATGATATCTCCTACAGCTATTTCTGTATCCTTAGATTTTATTTTTTATTTAGATAAGAATCCCGTAACTAAAAAGCATTCGCTGTCACAATAAGTTCCCTTTTAAATAATGAACAGTTTGCGGACTTTAAAATCCCTTTTGTTTTATGTCATAAGTTAAAACCCGCTCTTCAAACTGATAGGATTTAATTTAAAAATAAAAGTTTGAACGAGGAAAAACGTTTACTTTTCGTTTTCCCGCTTTTCTGTTTGTGTTATGGTTTTTGGGATTTCCAGAGTGAAGTCGGTAAAAGCATCGCTTAAATTAAATTAGTTTATTTTTGTTAGGACTTTGTTCGTGAATTGGTGGCTAGTGGATTTTTTTTTGACAAACGGCTTAAAATTAAATTTTTTTGCTGTTTGATTAAGATTTTTCTTATATTTAAATTGATGGAGATGGTCCGCTGAATAAATGCAGTATCAAATGCGGATGATACGAAACTGTAAATTTCTTCTCCTGAATCGAACCTTATCAGAGTAGTAATTTTGTTGAATAATGTTCTGCAATCACTGCTCGATATATCCCATGTCCCAAATTATGCTTTTTGGGCCGAGGCCGAGTATAAGGGTCAAAAATATAATCAAATTGCAGCTTAATAATCAGCCACTGCTCTTGACTAACTCGGCTAGCGATCTTGGTATGTTTCTTGATCCGGATTTGCGCTTTGACAGACAAGTATTGGAAATTAATAATAGGGCTTTTTCTAGTCTAAGACTGTTTTATAATCATCGTGATATCCTGAACAAGCAAGCTAAAAAAATCCCATATGAATCCCTTGTATCTTAATTTTGGAGACGTTATCTATGGACCTTGTCTAACACAGTATAACCACCGACAACGACGTCTGCAAAAAATTCAAAACTGTTGCGATACTTGACCTCAGGGGGCGGGCATCTGTGTCTGATAGACTAACTGAACTATCCTGGCTATATGCTTCTGAAAGGGAATTCCTACATTGCTGCACCCTGTCTCACAAAATCGTTAAACATGGTAAACCAAGTTATCTTCATCGTAGGGTTTTGTTTCGTTCGAACGTACATAATATAGACATACGTAGGAATGGTCTACCAAGGGCGTCCATAGAGCATTTTTTAGGGGGGGGGGGCAATCAATACTTTTTATATACAGTGTCACCAGTAAAGTCCGCATCATATGGGATTTTTTTTTATTAATAGCTTTATTCGAAATTTGACTTTGGCATCAAGTTCTGCTTCGATCGAGATGAAAATTAAGCAAAAAATAGTAGTAACGTGATTCGCATTATCTGTCAAATTTTAATTTTTTTCAAAAAATAATTCAAAAGTGGGGTTATTTCTGAAAATATCAAAAAAAAGTTATAGGGAAAAGTTTTTTTAAATGCAGCTTCTAGCCCACATGCAAAATGTCAGCTGGATAAGATAATTTTTATTTTTTACCCATATTTTGTAAATTGCACCACTTTTGCAAAATAACCTACGTAAAACTTCTTAGTTTTGACAATGCTTCGTTTCAGATACACTTTTTTTAAAGTAGCGTTATATTAAATGTGTGTTTTTCTACGAAATCAAAATTGGGCTATTAAAATTTGGTCGCATGTGATGCAAAGTTCATTGGTTATTGACCCTGTATAAGGTAACTTCATAAAATAAGTATTTTTGAAAACATAGTTTGTGTCTGAAAGTAATATACCTTAATATTAAGACAAAAAATAACACAGTGTCATCAGTAAAGTGTTCATTAAGTGGAAAATAAATTTTTGCTTAACCCAACGGAAAGTTTATCTATTTTCAACGGTTTAATTTAAAATCTCTTTATTTTATTTTTTATTTTTTTACTTTCAGTCACAAACAACGTTTTCAAAAATACGTATTTTATGAAGTTACCTTATACAGAGTCAAAAACAAATGAACTTGGCATCACATGCGACCAAATTTTAATAGCCCAATTTTAATTTTGTAGAAAAACACACATTTAATATGACGCTAGTTTAAAGAAAATGTATCTGAAATAAAGCATTGTCAAAACTAAGAAATTTTATGTATAGGTTGAGTTGAGTCTTATTTTGCAAAAGTGGTGCAATTTACAAAATATAGGTAAAAAATCAAAATTATCTTATCCAGCTGAAATTTTGCATGTGGGCTAGAAAGTGCATTTAAAATTTTTTAAACTTTTTTCGATATTTTCAGAATTAACATAAACAGAAAAAACTTTTGAATTATTTTTTGAAAAAAAATTAAAATTTGACAGATAATGCGAATCACGTGACTACTATTTATAGGCCTAATGTTCATCTCGATCGATGCAGAACTGCATGCCAAAGTCAAATTTTGAATAAAGATATTAATAAAAAAAATCCCATATGATGCGGACTTTACTGGTGACACTGTATAAGACTATTTATTTAACTTATGCCTAATGTATTAATTTATTGATATGTTGGTCTACTAACTAACCACTGTACTATTTAATATTTATACTGAATTATGAAATAAAATAGTAATGTGGGCGCCTAGGGGGGCAAGTGTCCGTTTTGCCCCCCCCCCCCTATGGACGCCCTTGCAGCTTACTATGCCTTAGCATCGCACATCACAGTTTCAGAGGGCTTTTTCTTATATTATCTGCAAATGTCTTAATGTCTTACCGAATGATCTAAAGAAGCTTGAGCCAAACAATTTTAAGCGTACCTTAAAAAAACTGCTGACAGATAATACAATTATTGTTAATTTTAATATTTAGCTCACATGAAATATGAAATAAATCACTAGATTAATTGAGATGGGTAGATTAATTAGTGAATTATTAATTGCTAAAATATTAACTTAGATCTTAGGGTTCATATTGTTTAAGATATAGATTATTCATTCCTAGGGCTACATGGAAGAGTGAGCTCCGTGCGTATGCAATTACACCTTTGCTTAAATGTTGTCCATTTTTCAACAAACAGTAATTTAACATGCTGTTTTGTTAAAAAAAAATAAAGTCTCTGTGGCGTACTGGGAGTATTCTAAACATTCTGGATTCAACTCTCAACAAATATCTAATGAAAAATAGTGTGTCACATGGTGCTATGGAAATGACCTATTTATTTAAATGGGCGTCCAAGATAAATGAAAAGTATTCTTAATGACGTTTTCTTACCATCTGGAAACAAGCCATTGTTATAACCATGCCCACAGTAGATGCTCCGAAGAACACAAGGACCATGGCCATAATGCACGCTTTCTAAAGCTCTGAACATTTTTTTAGAGATGCGTATTGGAAGATCCATAAATGCATATATTATACGTCCGAGGAATCAATCTGGATTCCGACCAGGTTACTGCTGTATCTCTGCACTAGTAAGGGGTAAGCTAGTAAAGGAAAAGTAGTAAAGATTCAAAAAGGTTTAGGGGAGCACCTCTTATGCCATAATGGCATAGTTTTTCTAAAATGAGTTTGTGACAGACACAGTCGAAAGCTTTTGTTAGATCGCACAAAATTATTGACGTGAACTCTCCAGACTCCAAGCCCTCGACTATGTCACTCACAACCTCTGAAACGGCCTCCAATGTCGATCTTTTACTTCTAGAGAGAGCCGTTCGTCTAATCGGCGACCACGAGCTGACTAAGAACCTCGACAGCTTAGAACATCGAAGACAGATTGGTGATTTGACTCTCTTCTACAGATATTTCCATGGCAAGTGTTCGACAGATATTGCCCGCTCGATTCCACCTAGGATAATGCATAGCAGAAACACACGACGAACCACTGCCGCCAATCCCTATGTGATTCAACTTAGTACACCCCGAACATCATTGTTTCAGAACTCTTTCATTTGGAGGACGTCATCTTTGTGGAACGGCCTTTCTGAGACCGTGTTTCCAACCGAATATAACCTCCAACGATTCAAGAAAAACGTGAGTCGCTTTCTTCGCACACGCACCGCTTCCAGAGCGCATTAAAGGATTTTTCCTATAGTGCTTGTGCTCGATCATAAAAAAAAAACCCATGCGGAGAAGAGTGAAATGGATTATTAGTTTCAAAATAGTTATAAAGACGTTTTTTCAGCAGATATTCATAAACTTTGGAAAATATTACTATCCAAAACTGTGGATCTTTTAAGACTTAGTATTGACCGTTCAACTTCTTCTGGTCATACTGGATGCAGAAAAAAGTTACAATTAACTGATGGAGTATATTTTAAGAAGTCGCTTGCTTTGGTTGCGTTTGCCGGGATGTTCTTAATTATGTTGTTAGAAACTGAGTTTAAATAGCTATTAAAATCATTTGGATCAATTTTATTGTTATGTCATCTTAATTTACCACCTTTTTTCGATTGCATTCAAAATTTATTGTTTTCCAACAATCTTTGGACCTATTTTTTGAAATTAATATACAACATATGGTATACAGGGTCACCAGTAAAGTCCGCATCATATGGGATTTTTTTTATTAATAGCTTTATTCAAAATTTGACTTTGGCATCAAGTTCTGCTTCGATCGAGATCCAGAGAAGAAAATAAGGCAAAAAATTAGTAGTCACGTGATTCGCATTATCTGCCAAATTTTAATTTTTTCCAAATAATAATTCAAAAGTGGGGTTATATCTGAAAATATCGAAAAAAGTTATTAGAAATAGTTTTTTTAAATGCCGTTTCTAGCCCACATGCAAAGTTTCAGCTGGATAAGATAATTTTGATTTTTTACCTATATTTTGTAAATTGCACCACTTTTGCAAAATATGACTTAACGCAACCTACATAAAACTTCTTAGTTTTGACAAGGTTTTATTTAAGATACATTTTCTTTAAAGTAGCGCCATATTAAATGTGTGTTTTGCTACAAAATCAAAATTGGGCTATTAAAATTTGATCGCATGTGATGCAAAGTTTATTTGTTTTTGACCCTGTATAAGGTAACTTCATAAAATAAGTATTTTTGAAAACGTAGTTTGTGCCTGAAAGTAAGAAAATAAAAAATAAAGTAAAGGGGTTTTAAATTAAATCGTTGAAAATAAATATACTTTACGTTAAGTTATTCTAAAATTTATTTTCCACTTAATGACACTGTGTTCTTTTTGTCTTAATATTAAAGTGACACAAACTAAGTTTTCAAAAATACTTATTTTATGAAATTACCTTATACAGGGTCCAAAACAAATAAACTTTGCATCACATGCAACCAAATTTTAATAGCCCAATTTTGATTTTGTTGAAAAACACACATTTAATATGGCGCTACTTTAAAGAAATGTATCTAAAATAAAGCCTTGTCAAAACTTAGAAGTTTTATGTAGGTTGCATCGAGTCTTATTTTGCATAAGTGGTGCAATTTACAAAATATAGGTAAAAAATCAAAATTATCTTATGCAGCTGAAATTTTTGCACGTGGGCTAGAAACTGCATTTAAAAAAACTTTCTCTTATAACTTTTTTCGATATTTTCGGAAATAACCCCACTTTTAAATAATTTTTTGGAAAAAATTTAAATTTGACAGATAATGCGAATCATGTAACTACTATTTTTTTTGCTCAATTTTCATCTCGATCGAAGCAGAACTTGATGCCAATGTCAAATTTTGAATAAAGCTATTAATAAAAAAAATCCCATATGATGCGGACTTTACTGGTGACACTGTATATAACATATGGTTAATAATGGCAAAATGCATTTAATTTCTAGCAAATTCAGCTCTATATACTCTATGTGTTAAAATTATTTAAAGAGAAATGTTGAAATTAAATAAAGTTCTCAGTCAAACTGAAATAATTTTAATGTTATATACAAAACGAAAATTTCGGTATGCATCGGAGGCAAAACGAATTAAAGCGATAATGCGACATAGCATTATGCCCCAAACATTGATCCGCAAATTGCACTTGAAACCCTTGCAAAATGGCGATCATATCAAAACTATCATGCAATATCAGAAAATCTAATTATACGTCACTTTAAGCTCTAATTTGGTGTTCAAATGGCTGTTCGAAATTATATTACGATTTTTTTTTTAATTTGTGATAAAAGTATCACTGCTGCTGCTTATTATGGATAAACGGTATATTTGAGGATTAAATAATTTTAGTATTTAATTTTTTATATACAGGGTGTCCCAGTGTGAACCGCTTCGATCTTTATACCTGGTTAGTATAAAGTACCGAAACACTTTAATATCTTCAAAACCGCTAAAGCTATGCTTAAAATATTCGGTATTTGAAGGTTTCTAGGTATGGAGAATTGAACAATGATATCGGCACTGTTGCCAGATTTCCGAATTTTGCGCTACACATAGTCGTTTTGTTATCTTAAATGGAATGCCCCATTTATTTTTACTGCAATAAATTTAGCGTCTCATAGTAAGATCCTATACTTGTTCATAAGATATTCAATTTTCTGGCGTTTCCGATAAATTTAATGCTCATTCTAAAATAAGTCCCATCAGAAATTTTCTGACTAGTATCTCAAAGTGCAAACAGAATTTAGAAAATTTAGGATCTTAAGTTTGAGACGATAAATTCATTGCAGTAAAAATAAATGGGGCATTCCATTTAAGATAAGAAAACGACTGTGTGTAGCGCAAAATTGGGAAATCTGGCAACAGTGTCGATACCATTGTTCAATTCGCCATATCCAGAAACCTCCAAATACCGAATATTTTAATCATAGCTTTAGCGGTTTTGAAGATATTAAAGTGTTTCGGTACTGTATACTAACCCGGTATAAAAACATACAGGGTGTTACAAATTTGACATACCAGCATTGGAATCTCGGAAACCATAGGAGTTAGAGAAACGGTTAAATGTGGGCAAAGTTGCGCAATTCGGTGCTGATTATAATGCCGTTTTAAAAGTTTTCAAATTCCGAATACTTCCGATTTTATTTGAAAAAAACCCAAATTTTGCAAAATCGTTTTTATTTTTTCCTGAGCTCATTTGACTAGCTATTTAAAAATAAATGACACTTTGTCATTGCCACTTTTTCTCCTCTACAAAATGACGCTACTTAAACTAAAGATCCGCCGTTTCGTCTCCGAGCGGACATCACCAACTTTACTTTTTTAAATACGGACCTGGATTTTTTTTAACGATTTTTAAACCTTCTTACCCTCAAAATGTAATGGCGATATTACTTTCTCATAATGATGAATTGTCCTTGCTTATTTTTTTAAATTCATATTTTTTACACTTCTTGTCAGTCCGATCCTGGCGACGGATCACAATATTAATTAAAAACTTTATTTTATCGGAGACGAAACGGCGGATCTTTAGTTTAGTAACGTCATTTTGTAGAGGAGAAAAAGTGGCAATGACAAAGTGACATTTATTTTTATATAGCTAGTCAAATGAGCTCAGGAAAAAATAAAAACGATTTTGCAAAATTTCGGTTTTTTTCGAATAAAATCGGAAGTATTCGGAATTTGAAAACTTTTAAAGCGGCATTATAATCAGCATCGAATTGCACAACTTTGCCCCCATTTAACCATTTCTCTAACTCCTATGGTTTCCGAAATTCCAATGCTGGTATGTCGAATTTGTAACACCCTGTATAGATAGAAACATTTTGAAATTTTGACAGTACCTATGCTAATGTTGTCGGGGGCTACCAGGCTAAAATATTTTCAATATGGTGGTACTTCCGGTTATACTAAAAGTATGTGTCAAATTGCTTGCTTTTAAATAAAACACCCTAGATATTATTTAATTTTTGGATTCTACGCAAGATTTCGTATACTAAGTTATATACCTATAAGTCTAAGAGTTTTTGATATATTAGGGTTATTATGTCAAAAATGACGTTTATACCATGAAATAATTATCGGTTTTTCTTAAATTTCCTTTATTATTTAATTCGGGTTGGACTCTTGCTGGAAAGGGCATACTTTAATAGATTTTTTTATAATATTGTGATAACAAACAATAAGATTAAAAATGAAATTGAAAAAACTGCAAAAAATCCATATTTTCAAATTCAATATTATTTCTTATTTAGCATTAAAAATAAGGGTAAGTTTGCGTAAGTTTACACCTACACCTTTAAACAGAGATTTGTATTCACGGGTTTCTTAATCAATTCAGAAAAAAATGTTATATATAAAAGTTTTTAGAAATTAACGAATATTGGAAATTCCTTTTTGTCATAAATAATAATATATACATTTTTAAATCATTTATTTTTTAATTTAGCAATAATATATTGACTTTCCACATTCAGGAATTAATTATCAAAATCATTTTCCAAAAAAATTACAGTTTTCCTATAAACAGAAATTGTAAATCTAAGGCCTCTTTTACACTATCAGGTTCGCCGGTCGGTCTTGTTTTAAACCGGACAGAATCCTGAAGTAAAAATAAAAATATCCGGACCCGATCAGGTTTTCATCAGATCCGGTATTTTCCCTATTAATAAACTTTAGTCCACGTTTCAATGATGAATCGTAATGCTGTTATGGCTTTGTGGTATTTGTATAGAAAGCGTAAAAAGCAAAGAAATGGTAAAAGGGGACTTTGAGTACACCCTCTACTTCAAACACGTGACGAGCTTGGTGCTTTTCAAATTTTGTATGAGGAATTAAGAAGTGACGAAAACATTTTTTTTAATTACTTTAGAATGTCTGTTTCGTCTTTTGCAGAAGTATATACTGAATTACAGCCAGTTTTACAGCGTCAAAATACAAAAATCAGTCCAAAAGAAATGCTTAGCTTAACTATCATCAGGTAAGCGTTTGCACCTTCCTCGCCAGAGTTAAAACAAATAATAAACTACCACAGACTAAACCAACTAAATCTGAATACCATAACTGGACAAGTGTGAACGCGCACATAAGGTGCAATACCCCACCATCACTTCGTCCGGTATCAGGGAAACAGTTTCGCCAGCTTGGACATGTAAAGCAGATAAAAAAAGGAGCTGCCAATGCATTGCGATAATACCAAATTAGATATTATGCTTGAGTTTAAGGAAAACCCACATACTTATAGTCGAAAAACAGCCCCAATGTTCAATGTTAGCCATTCATCGATTATTCGAACATTACAAAAAAATAAAATGATACCTACTCATGAGCTCATGGAAGACGATTTTGATAGGAGAACGTATTTTTGTGAACAAATGTTAGATAACAATGTGATCCAATTAGAACATGTTTTGTTTTCTGATGAGTGCACCTTTAGACTTCACGTTCATGCTAATCGTTAGAATTACCGCTATTGGTCTAGGGCTAGGGAAAATCATCACTGGATTAGAGAAGAACATACGCAATATCCTGAAAAGGTTAATGTTTGGGCAGAAATAGTTGGAGATCATATCATAGGTCCCTTTTTCATTAATGGCAATTTAAATGGCGATAATTATTTAGCACTACTCCAAAATAATGTCTTGCCAACTTTGACAAACTTATATCCCGATCCAGCAAACCCACAACTTCCAGCGAATATGATATGGTTTCAGCAAGATGGAGCACCGCCCCATTACCAAATCAATGTCCGGTAGTACCTCAACCGAGTATTTCCAAATCGGTGGATAGGGAGTCGTGGATCGATGGAATGGCCAGCACGATCCCCTGATCTGACGCCATTAGACTTCTTCTTATGGGGTTATGTAAAAAATATTGTATATGTGGTAGGCTGATAGTGAAATCCGTCATTTCATGAAAAGCCTAGTCACTTCATGAAGCGTCGGCAGATTGTGTAAAAACATGAAATTACACGATCTGCCGCGTCACTTCATAAAGAGACCTTGACGTTTCGGCGTATTATGTATAACACAATCTGCCTAATTTTAAATATCGTCACTTCATGAAATGCCACAAAAACAAGGCATATTGTGTAATTCCGTCTAAAAGGTATATTGGCAACTGGTTTGTTCGGGTTTGTCAGAGCATTTTTTTTATTTTTATAAAATAATATTAGTTAAAAAAATTTAATTAAAAAAAAATGCTCTGGGGAACAACGAACAAACCAGTTGCCAATATACCTTTTAGACGGAATTACACAATCTGCCGACTGACATGACATCGTTAGGTACTACATGAAGTGACGATATTTAAAATTAGGCAGATTGTGTTATACATAATACGCCGAAACGTCAAGGTCTCTTCATGAAGTGACTCGGCAGATCGTGTAATTTCATGTTTTTACACAATCTGCCGACGCTTCATAAAGTGACTAGGCTTTTCATGAAATGACGGATTTTACTATCAGCCTACGACATATACAAAACTAAACCTCTCGACTTAGCTGACTTAAGAAGACGAATAACGTCTGAGATGTTCAGTAACATTAGAAGAAATGTCTATTTAAGATTAGGATGTTGCTAAGACGTTCGCGGCGAGCATTTTCAACATCTCCTAGATTATTTTTTTTTCTTGTTTTTTACATTATTAAGAAATAAACAGTATCACTTATTAGTTTTTGAGTGTGTTTTTTGCAATAAATCTGAAAACAGTTAATATTTCCGAAACAGTAGAAGATATATGAAGGTATAGGATATTGTACATGAAATATGTCTAAAATTGTCTGGATAATGCAAAAATTGAATAATATATAGGGTGTTGTATTTAAAATAAGAAAGTTGGTATTTGCCACGGTTACATGACACACCCCGTATGAAATGTTTTTATTGAAAAAAATGCGCAACTAGAAATATTAATCGACGAGTCCGAGCGGTTTTTCGGACACGCCCCCATGTATTCATTTTATTCCATTTGGTTGATACACACTGAGTACGACACGCTGTGTAGAATATTTTACGTCCTTTTTAATTAAAAACCATCTGCAACTAAAATAATAACAAATGCAAAATGCGGTTTTAAAAAAGTCGTCCCATCAAAACAAACATTTTATAAAAACCAAAAGTAAAACACAAACAAATACCGCGAATAATCCGCAGAACTGTCGGATCAGAATAGTTCGTTACACAATGAAAAACGCAAAGCGTTATCGATTAACAGTCAACCACTTAATGTACATGCAGATATTTAGCTCGTTAAAATTTGCACGGAATTGCGATATGCGTTCGTTTTCAAACCGAATGCATGTTTTGATTTCCAGTTAATACAATTTGGAATTATTTGAGAGATATAAATCAAAAAGTTAATTTGACTAACTTTTATATATTATTGTTAGTTTTGTTGCTGCATTTCTTGTGGACCAGCAATAATAACTCGAAACGTACAGAGTTCATTCTCTATAGTAGGTCCCTATATTTAAAGCAACATAGTTTATTTGTTTATAATTTAAATACCGTGCGAGCAAAAATTATTTGCATCAAAAAGGGCTTGGATTAAAAAACGTGGGGCTTGGTTTAGATCACAATGATATGGGGACGATATATCTAACCAAATCTAGGTTAAACTTTTGTCAAATTCATATTATGACATGATATGCCCAACTAATGAGTAATAAAATAAGTAGACAAATACAAATTTATTTTTGTTGTTTACAAAATTAACAAAGTAAGAATATGCAGAAAGAAAAAGAAAAATAATTACATAAATTGCTGAAATTGGCCACCGCCATGCTCTAAGCATAAAATCACACGACTCTTCATATTTTCGACATTGTTGACCAGCATCTCTGGGAAATGTTACCACATTCTTGGATAATCCTTTCTTGTAATTGTTCTAAATTTGCAACTGCTGTTTTAAAAATAGTGTTCTTTAAATGAGGAAAAACGAAGTAATCCATAACCGTCAAACAAGGTGTTCTAGGTGGGAATTTAATGTCTGATCGAAAACTGATCAATCTGTCGTCGAAAAAATTGCGTAAGTAGTTAATAGTTTCGGCGGCTGTCGTCCTGTTGAAAATATCCGAAACGTAGTTCGTCGTCAAGTAATTGCTCCACAAATGGATTCAAAATATTGTCTCTATACCGCTGGGCTGTAACTGTGTCATGGAAAAAAATAGGACCAACAATTAATTCTTATTCGGGAAACAGCTAAACCAGACACCAATTTTTTGAGGATGCAATGTGGACTACAAAAAAATGGGGATTTTCACTACTCAACATGCGTGTATTCTGAGAATTCACATAACCGCAGAGGTGGAACCTGGCTTTATCCGAAAAAAAAATGTCAGGTCTAAAAAATAATTTTTTTCCAATAAATTTTGGGTAAACCATTGATAATAATTCCTGCGTCTTTCAAAATCTGCGGCTTGTATTTCTTGGAATACTTGCACTTTATAAGGAAATAAATTTAGCTGCTTCTTAAGAATAGTCCTGCATGTTCCATAAGATCTTCCCACTTCTTGGGTCATGCGTCTTAAACAATTTGTTGGCGTATTTTGCATTATTTCACAAACGTTTGCAACAGGTTCTTCTGTTCTTACAGATGGTCTTCCTGCTCTTTTTTTGTGTTGTATAGAACCCGTTTCCCTAAACACAGCCATGGTTCTTTTCAGGCAATAATAAAAATCCCCAGCAATAAAAGAAACGTTAGGAAAATGTTCGTGAAAATCGTCCATGTACAAACCCGGATTGTATGGCCACTCACCATTTACTCTAACCCTGTTTCGAAAATTCGCTTCAACCATGAATGTTTTGTGCTGTTCCGTAAAGCCCATTGTGTGAATTGTTCAAGGAATTGGAAAAAGTAGCGATGAATCAAATTACTTGTAACGACTGTCAAATATGACGGAATAACTGATTGATTGTTAATTCAGGTAGTTACTGACACCCAACAGGTATTAAGCTCTACGGCTAAGCATTACGTCCATAGATTCAAGGCCCTCTTTGATGCAAATAATTTTTGCTCGCACGGTAGCTGAAACTTAGATTGCTCATCATCTAGAATATTCTAGAATATTCAAAAAATCACTAAGAGGCTGTGAGAAATGCATGTTATAGTCATTGTCATTGTCAGATTCTTATGTAAAGTTATATTTATAAAGCTATTTTATTTGAATTAGAGAACATTAGGTAAATGGAACAGTAGGCAGTTTAAAAATCTACATTATATTCGATATTATGTAAAAATCCAAGAGGTCTTCAAAAAAAGCAGCAATATGGAAGAACGGCTGGTGCCTCTCGGTCGGTACATGACACCGAGGATACCGTAAAACGTTTACTGAGAATACAAATAAAGCCCTAATGGCTATTGAAAGTAAATTTTCTTCGCAAATTATTGATGAATTTGAAAGGTACAGTAATTAACCTGTTTAGAATTTAGAAAGTAACAGCGGATTAATAGAAAAAGTAGCCGAAAATAATACCTGCAATGAAAATGAATTTTAAATGATTAATGAAACAAAAGGAAAAAAAAACCAGTTAGTAGGTGGAGTTTATCTTGGAATCCCTACTTATCTCAGAAGAACTTACCGAGAGTTTAAGTTTAGGTCAATTTAAACACTGGAGACAGAAGTTTGAAAATTATCTATTATTTCAGAATGTAAAGGTACCTAGATAGTAAATGCCACATAACCGTCTTGTTATACAGTGATGGGCTAAAATATGGAACAAATTCATTTAAAAATCAGGTATTCATTTTTTGAAAAAACGCTTAGACACGTCGATTATAATTCTTTCTTCCGGATTTTTTGCCTCAAAAAGAAATTATACCGGGTGTGTCAAAAAGTAGATGTAGCAAATTTTTTTTGTTTTTTAAATAGAACCCCCCTATTTTCACTTATTACCCTAATTCTACGTCAAATTCTGCGCATAATTTATGTAGCATACTCTATCCTTATCTCTAACGGTTTTAGAGAAAAATTACATCACAAAAAAAAATTCTTTAAAAAAAGGTTAAAAAATTAGTTTATTAAGTGTTGAAAATGCAAACCATTTACTTCTTGACAATATGCTAATCTACTTAAAAACCCTTCTAAAACATTATTTACAGTATTTTCATTAATGTGCCTAATTTCATATCTAATTTTAAATTTTAAGTCTTCCAAATTTTGTGGTTTATCCTTATACACTTTTGATTTCAAATAACCCCAAAGAAAGAAATCCATGGGTGTAAGATCGGGAGATCTTGCAGGCCATTCTATGGGTCCTCTTCTACCTATCCATCGTTCGGGAAATACAGTATTCAAATACTCTTGTACTTGTCGAGCAAAATGAGGCGGAGCACCATCCTGCTGAAACCAAATAGACGCTTCTGGTAGATGAGGCTGATTCGGATTTGGAAAATCCGCTGCTAGTGTGGGAATTAATTCATTTTGAAGAAATTGTAAATACCGGTCTCCTGTAAGATTTCCATCGAAGAAAAAAGGTCCAATAACTCTATCATTTAATATCCCTGCCCAAACATTTACTTTTTGTGGGTATTGCGTGTGCTGTTCTCTCATCCAACGGGGATTATTTGTACTCCAATACAGAAAATTTTGTCTGTTTACCGAACCATTCAAACAAAACGTGGCTTCATCGCTAAAAAGTATTTTGCGATGGAAAAATAGATTTAAGTTGCAAATTTCCATCATAGTTTTACAAAACTGTAGTCGGCGGTCGGGATCATCTTCGTTTAGCTCGTGCAGCAACCGAATTTTGTACGGATGGTACTTTTCTTGTTTCAATACCCGCAACACAGATCGTCGGCTAACATCATTATTAAGGGCTACTTCAGTGGATGCACTATGAGGATTATCTTCAACCTCTAACAAAATGTTCAATTGTGAGTTTTCACTAATTTTTGGACGACCTGGCCGTAGACGATCCTTTACATTCCCTGTTTCCCTGAATTTCTTCTCAATTTTACTTACTGTAGATCTTGTAATCGGCCGTTCTGGATACTTAGCGTTAAACAAGTTACAAACTTCTTCTTGACTTCTTGTTTTGTCTCCACATCCAATTAAAATTTAAATTTCGATTCTTTGTGTTTCATTTAAATGCACCATGATCACCGTTTTTCAAAATTATACCTAAACTAATTTTTGATTGACACATGACTTGCTATCGTAGTAACAATTCATTTAAATTTACCTGTTTACCTTTAAGTAGGTACATGTACCTTTTTTTAAAGAATTTTTTTTATAATGTAATTTTTCTCTAAAACCGTTAGATATAAGGATAGAGTATGCTACATGAATTATGCGCAGAATTTGACGTAGAATTAGGGTAATAAGTAAAAATAGAGGGGTTCTATTTAAAAAACAAAAAAATTTTGCTACATCTACTTTTTGACACACCCGGTATAATTTCTTTTTGAGGCAAAAAATCCGGAAGAAAGAATTATAATCGACGTATCCGAGCGTTTTTTCAAAAAATGAATACCTGATTTTTAAATGAATTTGTTCCATATTTTAGCCCATCACTGTATATATTTTATTCAAGAAATATCAAACGTTGTAAGATTATTTTTAAAAGTAACCGACCTTAAACCTATAAAAATAATTATAGCCCGGGAGGAAGCGGTGCAAATGACACAGTCATTTCAGGTCATCTAATTCTTATCACAAGTATTCACAAGTAATTCTTATTGGGTGGTCATTTAATGATCAGCTGCTCAAGTAGCGGTGGACCTAGTCGTGAATTCGTGAGGGAATGTCAATTATGTAAAAAAAAATCTAAAAATTATTTCAGCTCGCTTGAAAATTTGTACAGCAAATGTTTATATGATGACAATAAATAAAAAAAAAGTCAGTTGCAAAGATAATGGGGGATTATGCGTCAGCTGCTTATTCAGGGTCCTGCACCTCACCCCCCGTCTTCAATAGCTCACTTATTAATTAAGTTGAAATTTTGATATTTTGCAGACCTTATCTGTATCTTTGGGCGCATTTCAGGAAATTATTTTTTTCATACAGGGTGTTCCAAAGAAGTGTGACGTCATAAGGATTTTAGATTACATGACATATATTTTCTTACTTATTTGGGTGCCTCCTATAGTTACCTACATACCCCTAAAATTTTATTAAAGTCGATTCAGTATTATAGGCGAAAAAAACAATAAAAACTAAAAAATATCAGTTTTGCACCACTGGTTTTAAAAATTATTAAAAAATAATTATAATTCCTCGTTAATGAAATTATACAAAGGCACTACTGTATAATTGTATTAACGAATCATTATTTTTATTTAGTTAATTGACAAAATATGCCAAATGTGTCGTTAAATCACACAGCAAAAATGGTTTTGATTAATAATGAAACAATAAATGCATCTGAATGCTTTAATCCCGACTCTCCCAACTTAAAGATTAGTAGGCGATTATCCCAATCCATCTAAATCCGGAATGTTTATCATAGTAAATTGCCACCCTTTGGGGATCTTAATCTTAAGGTATCCATCACAACACTCCCTTCGTTAGAATGATTAATGGGTTATTTGGCAAAAATTTGCTAATGATGGATTAGACCAAGTTGATTCACTTATGTCTTTATTGAGTATAGATGCTTTGAGTTTCAAGCGAAAAATTACCGCAAAACTAAAGCGAATTTGTAGTTTACTAGAGGGATGTATGGCATGTAATTCCTTTGTAATTTTCAATTTAACTTTTTTTTATCTAAATCATTTCTTCCCTAAATGCAACTGTCATCGGTTCTTGTAAATAATAGATTTGATAAACAATAAATAATATATCCCTAACAAAGTGGTTTTACGGTAAAACCGAATCCATTTGCTAATTATACAAAAAACACATTAACATAATTTAATTGTCCACAGAACGCAAAATTATTTGCATTAACTATTTAAGAACACACACAAAACATTTTTGAATTACATTTAATTAAAAATGATAATGGTCAAGCTAATTAAAAATGAGCGATAATTGCCAATTGGTTAATATAAAATAATGATGTTATTAAAATAATTAATACATGATAAATTTTTTAAACACTAAGGCAATAAATTATTTTTAATTTTATGAATAAAGATACATATCTAGTAATAAAACATTAAATTTCTTACATTCAACCAATCTAAATTTCTTAACATAAAATTAATTTTTGTATATTATTTGTCACAATTGAAAATAATCTGCATTGCCATATTTTGTAAAATTTGTTATTTGTCAAATATTTCCTCACTAGCACAATATAAAATGAAAGAACAATAAAAAAATGTGGTAATATAATAGTATTAAATACAGTTTTCTTTAGAAAACAAACTTAAATTACAACTGATTATTTTAAAATAACCTACTTTCCCGGCAATCTTCGATATGATACTTTCAAAATATATAAGAAATTTTAATTTTGAATCAATAACCCTAAATATTTAAAACTGTTTACTAATTCCAATTTTTCACGATCAATTACAACATTTAAATTTTGACAATTTAAATTATTACCCATAACCATACATTTAGTTTATATTTATATTTATACCGTGCGAGCAAAAAGTATTTGCATCAAAGAGGGCTTGGATTAAAAAATGTAGGGCTTGGTTTAGATCACAATGATATGGCGACGATATATCTAATCAAATCTAAGTTAAAATTTTGTCAAATTCATATTATGACATGATATGGCAAACTAATGAGTAATAAAATAAGTAGACAAATACAAATTTATTTTTGTTGTTTACAAAATTAATAAAGTAAGAATATACAGAAAGAAAAACAAGAATAATTACATAAATTGCTGAAATTGGCCACCGTCATGCTCCAAGCATAAAAATGGGGATTTTCACTACTCCACATGCGTGTATTTTGAGAATTCACATAACCGGAGAGGTGGAACCAGGCTTCATCCGAAAAAAAGTCAGGTCTAATAAATCATTTATTTCCAATAAATTTTGGGTAAATCATTGAGAGAAATTCCTGTGTCTTGCAAAATCTGCGGCTTGTTTTTTCTTGGAATACTTGCACTTTATAAGGAAATAAATTTAGCTGCTTCTTAAGAATAGTCCTGCATGTTCTATAAGATCTTCCCACTTCTTGGGACATGCGTCTTATACAATTTGTTGGCGTATTTTGCATTATTTCACGAACGTTTGCAACAAGTTCTACTGTTCTTACAGATGGTCTTCCTGCTCCTTTTTTGTGTTGTATAGAACCTGTTTCCCTAAACACAGCCACGGTTCTTTTCAGGCAATGATAAAAATCCCCAGCAATAAAAGCAACGTTATAAAAATGTTCGTAAAAATCGTCCATGCACAAACCCGGATTGTATTGCCACTCACCATTTACTATAACCCCGTTTCAAAAATACGCTTCAACCATGAATGTTTTGTGCTGTTCCGTAAAGCCCATTGTGTGAATTGCTCAAGAAATTGGAAAAATTAGCGATTAATCAAATTACTTGTAACGACTGTCAAAGATGACGGAATAACTGATTGATTGTTAATTCAGGTAGTTACTGACACCCAACAGGTATTAAGCTCTACTACAGCTAAGCATTACGTCCTTAGATGCAAGGCCCTCTTTGATGTAAATAATTTTTGCTCGTACGGTATTTAAAGTTGAATTTTTAGCAAAGCTGTTGCATATGTATACTGTTAGACTACGTCAACGTAAAAAAAAAAATTACCTTCTCGAACATGAGAACAATGCAAAAAAAAAATGTGCAATTGAATTTAGCTTTATTAACTAGCGATCGAATATCCGTGTATGAGGATAGGTTCCTGGCACGACCGCCACATGACCGCTCCGAGGTCGACCGCGGCCTCCGGCTGGCATCCCGAATCCGGGTGCCAGCCAAAATCTAACTGGCTAAAGTTCGGCTTTTGGGGAAGTTTATGTGGTGAAATTGTACTATCTTTATCGATCGGTTAAAGTTAACCGTGGATTAAATTGTATTTTCGGTTAAACATAAGCGTTTTAAGTAGTTTGGGATATTAGAAATAGGTTTTCTCACTAGCGGACTATACTGTTAATAAACTGCTCATCGCATCGTTCGAGAAATTATTTTTTAACGCCTTTAATGCAAAAAAATTACCTTGTCGGACTTCCATTGTCTTTATTTTGTTACTTAACACAACGTTTCGGTTAGTTAGTATCTCTAACCGTTTTCAAGTGTAAACTAAATTATAATTCTAAGGCTACTGTCTTAAATACTATCCATATGTAATGAAGCTTGATAACTTTGCCTACGTGCTTATTAGCTTATTGTCATATGAAGTTTGAGCTGTTGGTTTTGGACAAGAAGAGGCTTCCAGATATTGGGGATATCTATATTTGCTTTACTAAATATATGGGTATTTTGATTCATAAAAGCTGTTTCTTTGAATTTTCGTTTTCTCCAGTGTTGTTCCGTGTCCAAAACCTTGGCTTCTGACCACTGTATATTATGTTGGTTGGTCCATACATGTTCCGCTATACCTGATCTCGAAGATTCACCTCTCTGAGTATGTTTCAGATGTTCTTTAACTCGTACGGGAAGAGGTCTTTTTGTTTCTGCAATGTACGATTCGCCACACTCGCAAGGGATTTGAAAGATATAATTTTTTGTGTTGACATTACGCGGGGGTTTTACTTTTGTAAGAATTTCCGGATTTGAAGGCTGTTTTAATATTATAGTTTTTGGTTATCCTTCCAATCTTTTCAGAAATCCCCTTGACATAAGATATTGTAAGAAATGCTTGCTCTTTTTTCGTTTCTGTATTAGTTTTTAGGTACTTCGCGATTTTTAAGTTTCGAGATGGTATTAGTTACAAAGGTTTCAGGGTAACCATTCTGTTTTAAATCTTTTTTGATGTTTGAAATTTTAATATTAAGGTCTTCCGGATTGTAGCAAAAGTTAGATGCTCTGTGATAAAGAGTTTGAATTATGCCTGGTTTTCTGGAGTTTTGAATGATTCGATCTGTGATTAAGGTATTGTCCCTTGTGAGTGGGTTTCCTGTACACTAAAGTTTTTATGTTTTCAGCACTTTGTTTGACGAGAACATCGAGAAATTTGGAGTGGAATGTTTTTCTGGTTCCATAGTAAATTTAATGGATTGTCTTATACTATTAATACGTTCCGTATCAGCTCTTCGTTGCTGTCTGTCCAGATAATAAAGGTATCATTAACATATCTAAGCCAAAGTTTAGGTTTAATCTTGGCAGTGTTAATAGCGTGTGACTCAAACCATTCCATGTACAGGTTAGCCACCACCAGAGCGAGAGATGAACCCATTGGAAGACCGTCATCTTGGGTATAGAACCTATATTTTACTTGAAAGTAGAAACTACGTAGACAACACTCCAATAATTCCATCACTCTATTCAAAGGCAAACTAGTGCGTTCTGAATTGGTTGGGTCTTTTGTAACTTTTGCTTGATGATATGCAAAGATTCCCATATTGGGACGTTGGTGTATAAGCTTTCTACGTCGAAACTGACAAATGTGTCTTCTTGAAAGTAGCAACTACGTAGACAATACTCCAATAGTTCCATCACTCCATTCAGCGGCAAACTAGTGCGTTCTGAATTGGTTGGGTCTTTTGTAACTTTTGCTTGATGATATGCAAATATTCCCATATTGGGACGTTGGTGTATAAGCTTTCTACGTCGAAACTGACAAATGTGTCTTCTTGAAAGTAGCAACTACGTAGACAATACTCCAATAGTTCCATCACTCCATTCAGCGGCAAACTAGTGCGTTCTAAAAGGGTTGGGTATTCTTGTAACTTTTCTTGATGATATGCAGTGATTAACGTGAAAACGGTTAGAGATACTAACAGGGCCGATCCTAGGGTGTCGGCCGTCCGTGTGCAAAGACCTATTAGGCCGCCCCTCTAAAGAATTTTTTCTATTTTGAGTAATACTTAACGTTGACGTTATAAACTCATCTACATGTACATAAGAGTAAAAAGTTAAACATTAATAAAAATTCAAACTACAAATAAAATTTTACGGGAAAGACTTTATTTTTGGGCCAGCTAATATGTTATATTAGCGACACCTTTTTTCTTTTTACTTTAACAAAATAATAAACCAACAAAAATATTACTTTTGAAACAAAAATAGACATTTTATAATTAGAAATGTAAAACAACAATATTTACCAGAAAATATGAAATAACAAAAAGTACTAAAGCATAAATCTCGTGAAACAAAAAGTATATATAAATCAGTCCTTCCTCGAAAACTACCTAATAATTAACTATAAAATAATTTTTCTGGCTTTCTGAGAAGCAAATTTGTCAATAATTGCGGTGAGATCAATTTTTTCAGAGATTTCGGATTCAATAGAGATGATGGCCAAATCTGAAAGTATTTCTTGTGTCATATTATTTCTCAAGTAGTTTTTAATAATTTTTAATTAACTGAAACTTCTTTCACCTGAAGCCACAGAAACAGGTAAGGTTAAAAAAATTCTTATTGCAAGAGCAAAATTTGGAAAACAGGGAATGAGATCATTTTTGACTAAAATTTCTAATATCTTAATTGGCTCTTTTTTACCTGGAAAAATATCTTTAAATTAAGTTATTTCATTAAAGAGTTGTATACCGTCTTCTTCTTTTACAATAGTTCCTCCTGTACCTGTAACTTAATATCTAAGTCCATGCAGGATTTCATGAGGTCATCATTAGAAATGGTGTGAAACTCATACAGAAAGCAGAATATTAAATAGCACTCAGGTAATAAGGTAAATCTTTTATTTATCGAAGAGATCGCATAATCAAGAACTGCAAAATAGAAAACAATCTTAAATTGCAGGAAGGGATTTAAAACTGGTTCATCACTGCCCTCGTAATCAAATAAACTAACTTTTTTTCTGAGCTTCGAGATGGAAAATTCTGGATCAATACCTAAATCTCTAGCAAGTGTTGTTGCTGATCAAATATTTTAAAATTATCGTCAGATCTTTGGGAAAATAAATATTTTTTAAGATTATCTAAGCCTTTAATGCATTCCGCGATGTTTAATTTAGGATTTTGAATCATTTTACTTAATACATCAATTCTTGATAATAAATCATGCCAAATTCAAATTGAACACAAAAACTTAAATGTTTCAAGACTTTTAATAATTATTGATTTAGCACCCATTTTTGTTTTCGTGTCTCTGGTGGTATCTTCAATTAATGCCTTTGATGCGGTAATAATGTTTTTTAGCTCTAATTTTAGAGGTCTAATAGCATTGATACGACTTTCCCATCTTGTTTCACTTAACGGTTTTAAAATAAGAGTTTTCACGTATTTTTTGAGTAAATCCCATCGATATGGGGACGCAGAAAAGTAATTATATGGTACCTCTTGTACCACATCAAAAAAACTAGAAATTTTACCACTGGCGCTGGCTGGTTTGATTAAAAATTTTTAATAAATAAATCCATTTGAAATAATTCACAAAAATATTGTTTTCTTCTTCGACGTTAATTTAAAGTTATCTTTTATAGTTTGATAAATGTCACTTTATTTTTATTTCGAGAAATTCGTAAAAAGTTTTGCTTGATTGACAGAACTATCTGCGGCCTATGGTCGCCCCTTGTTTTGGCCGCCCGCGTGCGGTGCACGCGCTGCACACCTGCTAGGATCGGCCCTGGATACTAACTAATCGAAACGTTCTGTTAAGTAACAAAATAAAGACAATGAAAGCCCGACAAGGTCATTTTTTTGATATTACTTCATTGTTCAGCACCTTCAAACAAACGCCTTTAATACAGGTCTGTAGTCTGTTAGAGAAATCTTATTTCCAGAGTCGCTCCGCCCTTCGGCCGAACAAACCCGAACAAACCCGCCGCGACTATTGCACCGCAAATTTTTTTTCTTAAAAAAAACGAATTTAATACTATTATATATATTATTAATAAGTGAAACTAAAACAAAAAATAAATATAATTCTACAAATAATACTTGAAAAAATGCTAACAAAATAAAAAAATAAAATTTTTTTTATTACAATAAAAATGTTAACAAAATGAAAAAAACAAATAAAATCTTCTTACTTAAACAATAATAAAACAACGTTTTATTGCACAAATATTCAGATTAGCATTTTATTCTACTTCTGTTCAAAGCTGTTCATTAGTCGTTCAAAGCTGTTCAATAAAGCCGTTCTAGAACGGCTATAAACCACTAATGAACAGCTTTGAACTGCTTTGAACTGCTTTTGAACTGCTTTTAAACAGCTTTTGAACAGCTTTTGAACATCTTAACATAGTATAAAACAAAGTCGCCCGTCTGTCCCTATTCATATGTGCTTAAATCTTTAAAACTACGCAACGGACTTTGAAGCGTTTTTTTTAAATAGATAAAGTAATTCAAGGGGAAGGTTTTTATGTATAACTAGCGACCCGCCCCGGCTTCGCACGGGTGCAATTTCAGAGAGTGGCATGCCGGGTACTAATATATCGGGTTTGTTCGGGTTTGTATTTATACCAGCGGGTTGCAACGCATGCCGAGTACACGCTAGTATTATTATAATTACATAATCAGGCGCGCCGTGATAAATCAGCCGCAAAAATTGCACAGTCTAACTAAACGCCACACTGCAACTAATGCCGACCGAAATAGGGTCTGTTCGATATAGGAGTGGGGGGACAAATGTATCACGTACGAATACCTGGAAGGACGGCGGCGTCAGTTTTAATGCTCAGTATTTACAAAGAAAAATTTTAAAAATGCGGCATCTTGCCGCGGGAGCGCTTGCCGGAGGGTTAAACAGGGTTCCAGTTAAAATCCCCACCCTAAATATTTTTACGACCTTAAAACCCGACCCAACAACACAAATGTCTTGCGTGCTTCAACTCTTTACCCCAAAACTTCTGAAACCAGTAATATTAAGGGCTCACCACACAATTGTGATTTTCTTTCGTGACTAATCTAGTAAATACTAAAAGTTATAGTTTATCTGTTTATTATTGCGTGACAGCTAAGAACCCTAATTAAAAATGCAAAACACAAATTTTAGCTTACCGGGTGAACATATTATTTTTCGCCTGAAAGTATATCTTTTTAGTAACAATACAGGTATATAGTTTAAACACTATATAGATTGGCACACCCCTAATTTTACCATTCACAATAGGGTCGTCAAATTGTAACAAAATAGGGCAAGCCGATGATTTAGAATAAATCTTCGGACAGTGGCGGTCGTTTAGGTTTTTATTTATGAAATATAAATTCATTTTGTTTCCTGCCCGTGTTGTAAAAAAATTAAAGATAGAGGAAGGGACACAAATTTGAGACACTTTTTTTCTAAATTCGAAATAAAATGCATCATTAAAAATGTTTTTATTATTATTGTACAAAATCGCTTGCTTGGTGTATTAACAAAACATTACCATAAAGAATCTACATTAAAATAGCTATCTAAAGAAGTTATTGAACTTAAAGTTTGTTTATGTCAATTTTCCTATAAAATAAAAGGTTGCCTTATTTGAGACACTACACAAAAACTTTTGAGGCTTTATTACGCACAGCTTTCACCATAGGGTGAGGGTCCTATTTCTTGTGTTTTTTAGGCATCTGTAATAAAATATCAAAATATTGTATTGGGTGCGTAATTTGAGATAGTCTTAAATACATCACCATTTATTATCTCAAATTAGGAATTCTCGTTATAAAAATTGACAACAATATTTTAGGTTAGTTATAAAAGAATACAGCCAAATTTTAATAAGACATCATTAGGCAATACCCAAACTAACTACTTCGACACATAAAATATTTTATTTCCTCTTACGTTGACTGCAAACAGAGGCGGATCTAGGGGGGGGGGGCAATGGGGCCCCGACCCCCCTAAAGCCCGTTGAAACATTGAAAATTATTTTTAGTTGAATAGAATACCTGTTACAAAAATTTGTGTTACGTTTTTCACAATATAAAATATAAATATACTGCTTTATTTTGATTTTTTGCATACGGGCCACCCCTTAGGAGTATTTCTGGATCCGCCAGTGACTGCAAATGCCGGTTTATTTACACTATCAAAAAAACTTTATGACTCCAATCGGAAGAAAAACGTACCTGCGCAGAAATAAACGAACTGACGCGCTCAACGAACTCTTTACCACTGCAGTCTAGTTTATTTGAGTAAGTTTACGCCACTTTTGTTAGATGACGTTACATATACATTAATATGCGGAGCTATCTCAAATTAGGTGCCTATCTCAAAATTGGGTCTCTTCCTCTACATATTAAAAAATTTATCTGATTTAGTTCTAGCCGATACTATATTACCAAAAGAATCTCAAAAAATCTACTTTTTTATTCTTACAGAGTTTGAATACATGATACTTTCTTAATACCTAATTTCTATACATAACAAGTTTCATGTTTTACAATGTCTTACAGACATACTTATATAAAAAAACTCTTTTGACATCTTCTTTTTAGAAGTGTTTTTTTTCTGCTTCCCCGGTTTATTTGGTTGTTTTAGACCCTTATTCATTATCAATTGACTTTTTCACATACTCATTACTCAACTTATTTTTATTTTTCTTCACATTATGTCATTTCGACACAACAATTTTTAATTCCATAAAAGCTCCATTAAGGTTTTAGTCCGTTTATCATTTTCTCTTCTGCTAAAACCATCAGCAATAGATTTTTCTGTCTCCTGATGATGAACGCTTCTACGTTTGAAACATGTAGAGACGTCTGAACAAATTTTTGGTCTATTCAATTTTATGCAGGAAGACTTTTAGGTTTTTCTTTTCTTTCCATACTTTCAACTCCACTTTAGGCATAGACGATTTCTTCAAATTATTATTTATTTATTTATTAATTTTTAATTTCCTTATATTTAAAAAAAATTAATACAGTGTGAGCTTTATTCGAAATTTGACATTGGCATCAAGTTCTGCTTCGATCGAGATGAAAATTAAGCAAAAAAATAGTAGTTACATGATTCGCATTATCTGTCAAATTTTATTTTTTTCCAAAAATAATTCAAAAGTGGGGTTATTTCTGAAATCGAAGTGATTAGAAAAAGTTTTTTAAATGCAGTTTCTAGCCCACATGCTTCACTTTGCATCACATGCGACCAAATTTTAATAGCCCAATTTTAATTTTGTAGAAAAACACACATTTAATATGGCGCTACTTTAAAGAAAATGTATCTAAAATAAAGCATTGTCAAAACTAAAAAGTTTTATGTAGGTTGCGTTGAGTCTTATTTTGCAAAAGTGGTGCAATTTACAAAATATGGGTAAAAAATCAAAATTATCTTATGCAGCTGACATTTTGTATGTGGGCTAGAAACTGCATTTAAAAAAACTTTTTCTAATAACTTTTTTCGATATTTTCAGAAATAACCCCTTTTGAATTATTTTTTGAAAAAAATTAAAATTCGACAGATAATGCGAATCACGTGACTACTATTTTTTTGCTTAATTTTCATTTCGATTCAAGCCGAACTTGATGCCAAAGTCAGATTTTAAATAAAGCTATTAATGAAAAAAAATCCCATATGATGCTGACTTTACTGGTCACACTGTATATCTTATCTCAGTTTCTTAATAACTATTTTAACATTACATTTTTTTAATATTACTCCCTTTGCCATTCCATAATTCGCTCATACCTTTTACCTAAGGGCCATTTCTTGTTTATTGATAAAAATAGACAAAAATATTCGTCTGGGCGCATTTTTTTACGCCTTTTTATCCTCAACCCAACAAACCCAAAACTACTATTTCAAGATACCGGAAATGTAGTTTTTGATGATTTTAAAAATTGACGTAGAATCATTGTTCATCTGGATAGTAATCGTGGGACCTGTTATGGTACGGGCCCATAGGCTGCAGCCTAGGTAGCCTACGCCTAAATCTGGCACTGGAAGAAATAAATTTCTAAAATTTTCCTATTTTTTTTTTGTAAATTAGTACAATACATTTTTGTTCTAGGAAAAAGTTTCACCCTAACAATAAATGTGTCAACTAGCCCTCCACAAGTTGCGACGTATAATAAGGCCATCAAAGTCACCGTGGATGGGCCAAGGGAGCCCAGGTCCAAAACGAGTGAGTACGATCCATTTTTTAAATAATTTTATTTGTTAAGTTTCGAAAAGACTTAGGCTTAAAATATTTAGGCAGGGCAGGACTAACAGATAAACTCGCGTAATCAATTATTTATTGTAAAAGTACACAGAAAGAAAATTATCCTAGTTTCAAACCATAGAGACTCAAACCAACAAGATGAACTATTCAATATTCAATGTATAAATTTTACCGCTCATAATTATGGACATACAATGGAATTTAATCCGATTAACTATTTCAAGAAATAGAAAGAAAAAATGGTAATTTTCCAGCCAATAAGTAGAAAACAGTAGCAAAAGTACTGGTAATCAATTTAAGGATTGTACAGAAAATTGTCAATGAAAGAAAGCTTAATATATTACCGAAGAATACTAAAAAATGTAAACAGAGAAAACCATTTATAATTATAGACTAAAAACTGTCATCATCAATTTTTCTGAAAAGTCATCGTCATCTGAGTCGTCCTCGAATGGAGCAATGATCATCGGTGCTACTTCGACATCCAATACTTGTTCTCGATTCCACCAATTCCTTATTAATTTTTCTGTATGTACCACCGATTTCTTCCAGTACTCCTGCGTAATATAATCTAACGAATCTTGCCAAACTAACTCTACTTGCGAGAATTTAAGACAATCATCTTCATCTACATGTTTTTCATAAAAAGATTTTGCCCCAGCCCATATTAATTCTACCGCATTAAACTGGCAATGTTATGGCGGTAGTCGTAGAACCTCATGGCTATATTCACGCAATATTTCATCTACAGCGTATATTTTGGGTGATTTGAGGATTTAACATATTTAGTAAAGGATTTTGGTTGTGTTTTTTAAGCAAATATCACTTTTTCGCCAAGATGAACTAAGTTGTTTATTTAAAATTCTTAAATGATATGACGCATTGTCTAATACAATTAAAGACGGCTCATCTGAATTTGAGATCAATTGAGCTTTTAGCCATTTTTCAAATATTTTGCAATTCATATTGTCATGATGGTCAGAACTTTTTGATGTGAGAGAAAAAATTAAGCTTGCACCTGGAACATATCCTGTTACAGAACCGGCATGTAACATAATGAACCGCTTTCCCGTGCCACATTCCATTTTCTTTTCACGCTTTTCACAGAATCATCTGGCCAAGATTTTGAACCACTTCCATTTGAAAATATCCATGTTTCGTTTAAAAATACTACTTTTCTAAATTTTGATTTGTAATTTTCCGTATATTTTTTTAAAAACTGAACACGCTAACTATCTGTGGCTGCTCACATAAAAATCTCCGGTTACAGTCTTTTTTATAGCGAAAACCCAACTTTTTTTTAGTAATTTTGATAACGATTCAAGTCCGATTTCCAAAACACCTCTAATTTTTAAATTTTTTTTTAAGGTGGCATTCTCAACGTCATTTAATCCATTACCAACCTATTTCTCGTTATTTTTTAAGTTTATTACTTTCTTAACTAACATTTAATTAAAATAAATATCGTCTGCACATTATTTAGATCATATCTGACATATTATTACCAAAATATTAATGCATTTCATTGTTAATTTGGGAAGAAAAGCGTGTTAAAGAAAAATGACACAATAAAGTTTAAAAAAAATCGTACCAGATATTTTTCGCTACACGATTCTCCTAAAATAATTTATGAAATTCCTTGATATTTATTTAATAGGTCAATTATTATTATTAAGTAGGGAATATGCTATCGGCATTGATTTTATTTAAATTTTGGGCAAAAGCTCATAAAAATAAATAAATCTACGCAAAATAGGTTATAGGTTGGCAAGCATGTTGATACTCCCCCCTTAAAACTGGAAAGTTTACATACAAATCACGTTCCAAACTACCATTTTAATATTTTCGCTCAAATCTTCAGTCTTTGGCTTTCTTCACTGAAAAAACAAATGATTTGATTCAAAGAAAAATGGAGTTCGCCGAAACAATTATTTATTTCCTATTAGCGGAACAAATATTTATTTAATAAAGTGACGACATTTATTTGGATTCTAGCAAGGAGATTTATTGATGCCAAACAAATATTATTTAAAGTCAATCCAGAATCCAAATAAATGTCGTCACTTTATTAAATAAATATTTGTTCCGCTAATAGGAAATAAATAATTGTTTCGGCGAACTCCATTTTTCTTTGAATCATTTGTTTTTTTCGTGTGTTGTGTTGTTCTTTTTATTTAATTCAATGAAGAATAAAGAAAGAAAATTTTTGTTATTTTATTAAGTACAAAATACTATAATATTTTAAAGTATAAAAGTGTTAAATTGCCATGCAGTGAAAGTGAAAGTTTTGATGGAAACACATCTTGTATCTTTAAATAATATAAATCCTACATGTCCTAAGTAAATTTTTTTAAATAAATATTTTTTCCCTCAATAAAATATGTATTTAGATACCTAGGTATAAACCGTCGATAATATAAATAGTTTAAATAAATTAATCCTTTTTTTAAAAATATATATTTTTACTGCAAATAATTTATAATTTTCCCCAAATATCTTTTTATTTACAAGAACTAATATTTATTTGAGTTTATTTACAGAACGCAAAGCATGATGGGACAATAACAGAAACGTACCTACGACGCCATTGTTTGCTTTATTATGCTCCAAATGGAAATATTAAAGCCCTGCGTTCTAAACAAAGATGTTGATGGGTACTCTTAAGCAGCATAAGAATCCTTATAGCCTCTACACAATAACACATGCATATATCATTTTTTATATCAAAATTAAGAATAATATAATAACTTATTCTAATGCCTGCGGCGTGAAAAAATTTGCTTTATAAAATATAAAAATAATTATAACCCATAATAGGATTACCTTCAAATACAGGCTGAAGATGCCCCAATAAGCCTTTCTCCAGTAACCATTGCTCCATTGCACAACAATAACCAACCAACACCTGTCACTATATACCAACACATGTCACTAACTAAAGTCAACTAAAAGAGCGACAAGAAGCGCGGTCGCGGAGGCACGACGCGGCGCAAAGACGAAGCCGATTGGGTGCGATTGCCCGGGAAGGTCGAGTCGGACCTTGCTTAGCGACAATAATTTCATGAAATTTAAATAAAAATTATTTGCTTGAAATAATGCATTGTTGACCATTACAAATTTAATTTAAATTTTAAAAAGTGTTTGTAGCAAACACTATTTATTGTACGTAACTAATTAAGAAACCAAATAAATATAGAAACTATTTCAAATACCTTAGTTTATTTGATACAAACAAGATTTGTATGAACCAAATAGTATTTATCTTGGACCAATAAATATTAATCAAATAAATCATTTATTTGATTTCTTAGACTCTTTTTTTTCAGTGTTCGTTTACATTTTTTAGTATTCTTCGGTATTATATTATGCTTTCTTTCATGCACAATTTTCTGCATAGTCCTTAAATTAATTCCCAGTGCTTTTGCTACGGTTAACTGCATATTGGTTGGCGAATTTTCACTTTTTCTTTAATTCTCGAAATAGTTTAACAAATTAAGCACCATTTTTTTGCTTGGGGATGTAAAAAACCAGAAAATCGCTTTTTATCGTTCATATTGTCACATTAAATTAATTGTCAAAGTCACAAAACTGACATCTTTAAATCAAGACGAAGGTGGCAGGTAAAAACTTTTGTGAATCGCTGAAAATAAAATGAAATACTACATATTATAATCCTTTTCTTTCATGTCAAAATTGCATAAGTCTGTCATATTTGTCTTACGGATTTTATTTGGTAGTTGGATTTGGATATTAAACGCAATAAAAAAAATGAAAAATTAAAACTATGTCTTTGTCGAATCGTAAGACCCGCACGATAACACCGGATCTGACTTTACCCATATATTTAATAAACCAAGTATAAATATCCCCAATATCTAGAAGCCTCTTCTTGTCCAAAACCAAAAGCTCAAACTTCACACTCCAATAAGCACGTAGGCGGAGTCATCAAGCTTCATTGCACATGGATAGTATTTAAGACAGTAGTAGCCTTAGAATTATAATTTGGGTTACACTTGAAAACGGTTACAGATACTAACTAACCGAAACGTTGTTTTAAGTAACAAAATAAAGACAATGGAAGTCCGACAAGGTATTTTTTTTGATATTACTTTATTGTCTACCACCGTCAAACAAATACCTTTCTATTTATTTATAAGCAATGACGAGACAATTTTTCTATTTACAAATGAAAAATATAAGGCCAATATAATTTTTAAACAAAATAGTTCAATATTTTTACGTTAAATGTTTGGTTCTACTTGTTGTGAGGAAGCTGAGTTGCAACTAGGGCTGGGCAAGAATTCGATATATCGATATATCGATAAACGATGTTTAAAAAATAAAATATATATTTATCGATATTATTGATATTATCGATATTTATCGATATTTATCTATATTATCGATATATCGACTATATCGATATTGGATTGGAATTTCAAAATCGTCCTTATAACACATTTAGGGACCAATATTTAATTCAATCTTTTTTCTTCATGTTTTTATAATTAGAGTCTCCCCTTGAAATGAAGGTACGGAGTTTTACAGGGCACATAAGAAAATATTGATATACAGTGTCACCAGTAAAGTCCGCATCATATGGAATTTTTTCTTAATAATTGCTTTATTCAAAATTTGACTTTGGCATCAAGTTCTGCTTCGATCGAGATGAAAATTTAGTAAAAAAATAGTATTCACGTGATTCGCATTATCTGTCAAATTTTAGTTTTTTCCAAAAAATAATTCAAAAGTGGGGTTATTTTTGAAAATATCGAAAAAATATTAGAAAAAGTTTTTTTAAATGCAGTTTCTGGCTCACATGCAAATTTCAGCTACATAAGATAATTTTGATTTTTTACCTGTATTTTGTAAATGCACTACTTTTGCAAAATAAGACTCAACGCAACCTACGTAAAACTTCTTAGTTTTGACAATGCTTTATTTCAGATATATTTTCTTTAAAGTAGCGCCATATTAAATGTGTGTTTTTCTACAAAATCAAAATTGGGCTATTAAAATTTGGTCGCCAAAATTTATTTGTTTTTGACCCTGTATAAGGTAACTTCATAAAAAGTATTTTTGAAAACGTAGTTTGTGTCTGAAAGTAATACACCTCAATATTAAGACAAAAAAGAACACAGTGCCTTCAGTAAAGTGTTTTTTAAGTGGAAAATAAATTTTAGTTTAACAACGTAAAGTTTATCTATTTTCAAAGGTTTAATTTAAGACCCCTATATTATAATTTATTAATAAGCTAAGCCATAATAACGTTTTTGTAGAAAAACACACATTTAAAATGGCGCTACTTTAAAGAAAATGTATCTGAAATAAAGCCTTGTCAAAACTGAGAAGTTTTATGTAGGTTGCGTTGAGTCTTATTTTGCAAAAGTGGGGCAATTTACAAAATATAGGTAAAAAATCAAAATTATCTTATGCAGCTGAAATTTTGCACGTGGGCTAGAAACTGCATTTAGAAATACTTTTTCTAATAACTTTTTCGATTTTTTCAGAAATAATTTGAATTATTTTTTGGAAAAAATTAAAATTTGAAAGATAATGCAAATCACGTGACTACTATTTTCTTGCTTAATTTTCATCTCGATCAAAGCAGAACTTGATGCCAAAGTCAA
Organism: Polydrusus pterygomalis; assembly: GCA_963969555.1. NCBI lineage: Eukaryota > Metazoa > Arthropoda > Insecta > Coleoptera > Curculionidae > Polydrusus > Polydrusus pterygomalis. The sequence continues at coordinate 38,456,439 of OZ018381.1, read as the reverse complement.
ATTTTTAATAAAGCTATTAATACAAAAAAATCCCATATGATGCGGACTTTACTGGTGACACTGTATTTATAATATAATATTTTTATGTTTTATCGATAATATATTATCGATATATCGAATAACGATATTTCAAAAATAAAATATCGATATTTTTTTTAATAACGATATTCGATATTGGTATTTCAATATCGCGCAGCCCTAGTTGCAACCATGCAGCATTCTCCCCCTGGGTTCGTCAGTATCAATGCTAAATCAAGATGTATTATAAACTCCGAACTGTTAAATGAGCCCCTTTAAATTAATCTTCAGAAAATAAAAATTTCTGAACATGAACATTTTCCCTACACATGCTGTAATGATCAGCAATTGATGTAAATTGAGAATTCTCGACAGAGAAACTAGTCAGAAAGGGTTCGTGAAACGCGCACAGATGAGCTAGTTCTAATTAATTAATCAACCAATTCAATTCATTAATGCCTTTCCAGAAGCTCAAGTGCAAATTTAGGGAAATTCTCTACCGATGAATATTCACTTTATTTTATCTTTGTCTGTTTTATCTTCTTTACTTTTTGGGGTAATGCTATTATCCGACAAACCCCAACTTTAACGCGAAAACTAGAACGATTTTAATTAATAAAATTTTAATAAACAAAATTATACTTTGGCAAAAGTAGTCCATACTCAAAGTGGAGTTAAATGATACAGAAAAAGAAAAGCACGAAGTCTTTCTCCACAATATTTATTAATCGAAAAACTAGGCGAACCTAGGATCACATCGACGACATGTTTCGAGTGTAGAAACACTCATCATCAGGAAAACAAAGTGAAAAGTAAAATGCTGATGTTTTTAGCAAAAAGAGAAAATAATGGTGAGAATGAGACGTAATGGAGCTTTTAATGGTGTACAAGAGGGGTAAAATTGAATAGTTAGAAGGTCGACAATCAAGACTTCAGCATACTGAAGAGTCGAGGGTTAAGTGCAGAAGCACACTGTGCCGTGCAGAAAATTAGGGTAGTAAAAATTAGGGAGTTTTGAAAAACTTATCTGTAAAAATCATTATTAAATTACTGAAACATCTTGAGTTTTATTAAGCCTAGTCAGAAACATGTGAAAGTGTTGGAGTGAGATGTAAAGAAAAAGAAAAAAGCTGTTTTTTTAGGGGTCAAAGCATCTTTTGTTTAAAAATAAAAACTGTTAGGGTACCAAACTTTTTAACTGGGCCGTAAAAAGCCTGGTACCCCAACAGTTTTTTACTTTTAACCAAAAGATGCTTTGACCCCTAAAAAAACAACTTTTTTCTTTTTCTTTACATCTCACTCCAACACTTTCACATGTTTCTGACTAGGCTTAATAAAACCCAAGATGTTTCAGTAATTTAATAATGATTTTTACAGATAAGTTTTTCAAAACTCCCTAATTTTTACTACCCTAATTTTCTGCACGGCACAGTGTGCTTCTGCACTTAACCCTCGACTCTTCAGTATGCTGGAGTCTTGATTGTCGACCTTCTGACTATTCAATTTTACACCTCTTGTACACCATTAAAAGCTCCATTATGCATTCTCACCATTATTTTCTCTTTTTGCTAAAAACATCTGCATTTTATTTTTCACTTTGTTTTCCTGATGATGAGTGTTTCTACACTCGAAACATGTCGTCGATGTGATCCTAGGTTCGCCTAGTTTTTCGATTAATAAATATTGTGGAGAAAGACTTCGTGCTTTTCTTTTTCTGTAAAATTATACTTATTTGGAACTACTGCTTTCAAACTTTAATATCAAAAATAAATCGATATACTTAGTTTATTTATTTAAATCACACCAGCAGTTACAATACTTGTGGTGCGCAAATTGGTAAAAACAAGTTTGTTTTTGTTTTTTTAATCGTACCTACATTAATAAAGTATTATTTGTAAACAATGAAATTAACCTAACAACAACATGCTATACAGTGTGACCAGTAAAGTCCGCATCATATGGGACTTTTTTTTATTAATAACTTTATTCGAAATTTGACTTTGGCATCAAGTTCTGCTTTGATCGAGATGAATATGAAGCAAAAAAATAGTAACTGTTTGAAGGTTGGATACAATGATGCTTCTTGAATGATGAAAGAGTTTTGGACTTCCATTGTCTTTATTTGTTTTAAATCACAACGTTTTAACTGGTAAGTATCTCATTATCTTTCAAGTTTTAATTTTTTCCAAAAAATAATTCAAAAGTAGGGTTATTTCTAAAAGTATCGAAAAAAGTTATAAGAAAAAGTTTTTTTTTAATGCCGTTTCTAGCCCACGTGCAAAATTTTAGCTGCATAAGATAATTTTGATTTTTTACCCATATTTTGTAAATTGCACCACTTTTGCAAAATAAGACTCAACGCAACCTACATAGAAGTTCTTAGTTTTGACAATGCTTTATTTCAGATAAATTTTCTTTAAAGTGGCGCCATGTTAAAGGTGTGTTTTTCTACAAAATCAAAATTGGGCTATTAAAATTTGGTCGCATGTGATGCAACGTTTATTTGTTTTTGACCCTGTATAAGGTAACTTCATAAAATAAGTATTTTTGAAAACGTAGTTTCTGTCTGAAGGTAATACACCTTAATATTAAGACAAAAAAAAATACAGTGTCATCAGTAAAGTGTTCATTAGGTGGAAAATAAATTTTAATGGTGGGTAAAAAATCAAAATTATCTTTTGCAGCTAGAAATTGCATTTAAAAAAACTTTTTCTTATAAGTTTTTTCGATAATTTAAAAAATAACCCCACTTTTGAATTATTTTTTGGAAAAAATTAAAATTTGACAGAGAATGCGAATCACGTGACTACTATTTTTTTGCTCAATTTTCATCTCGATCGAAGCAGAACTTGATGCCAAAGTCAAATTTCGAAGAAAGCTATTAATAAAAAAAAATCCCATATGATGCGGACTTTACTGGTCACACTGTATAAAAAACAATATTTCAAACTCTGTCTGCATACCGCATTAAATTCCGTGATGTTCGTTCCTAAAATGGATATTACGTACCTACGTTCGGAAACTTTGATACATATCTGGGAAATCGTTCCAGTCCAACCCGGGACACACATATCAGACCGAACGTCTCCACAATTTTTCGAAACAAAGAAAATAGACAAGTGCAAGTTGGATATAAACCGTTTTCTCCAAATATATACTCGCGAGTCGGTAAAACTCTTTGATATGGATACTTAAAAGCCTAACCGACTGCAGTGCAATGCGTTAATAAAAGCAACTTTACTGCATATAAAATCTTCTTTTCAAACGATTAAGTACCATATGGTAGTTTTCTAAACAATGAGAGAAAATAATGCGACTTATGTTTGAAATAGGAAATAGGATTTTAATAATAATTTTTGTAGCTGTGTGGGTGGTAGAATGCACAGTCAATGATAATGTAAAACAAAAATTTGATGAGTGTGTTTCGTCTTGTATTTTTAGGCGATCCTTTCTTCATGGGATTGACGCAAGTTTCTCGCAAAGAAACTATTCTAATTGCGAAAAAAAAAATTTCAGATATTATCAGATGTCGACTAATATGATCCCTAGATATAGATAGTGAATTAAGTTCATTATAACTTTCATTCTCACAAAATAAAATGTCACTGTTAGCACTGGCGATCAGCCGAGAGGATGCAGCGCATGGCGACATCTAGCTTCGATTTTAGGCACCTTAAAAGCATAACAGCGCCTCTAAACAGAACTTAATAAAATTAAGTCAAATGTTAAGAGAAAATCACTGGCCAAGATCACAGCCACAATTACAATTGTCAGCAACGAATACTTACACCAGGAAGAAGACAAACAAGCATGTTAATTGGTCGAAGCAAAAATGTCATTAAGGAAATGTCAAAACTATCAAAAAGAGCGCCACCATCGGGTCTGGTTGGAACCTCGAGGCTAGAGACGGGACGTTTAAACGCCCATAGTTTTGTTATTTTTTTCTGGCGAAATATTTTAAAGTAATATTTAAGCCAAAAAAACTATTCAAAATCCCGTTAGTTGATTTTATATGTAGTAAAAATCAAATAGCAGCATTCTGAATAACCTTATCGACTAAATATCACTTTAAAATAAAATACTCTATATTGTTGTTGGTCTAGCCTCGAAGAAAATAAAAAATAAAACTCAAAAATGCACATGACATAATTTTATTAAAATATTAAATGAAAATCACAATAATTATCATTTGAGTATGTCTTATAATTTCTCGTAATCTGCTGATCGAGTTCCTCGTTAACTGGTTTTTCATTCATTCTCTACTTGAAGCTTTCTAAGCAATGTGTAGGTATTTTGAATAAGAATACATATTTCAATTGTTAGCCTGGAAAAGCGGAAAGGCCTGGGTAAAAACTTTTTAGCTAACGTTAAGGTGAAGACAAAATCTTGTCTCCAAAATTCATTCTTTCACATAACGAACGCTGATCTAAAACAAAAATACCACAATGTAAAAAAACCAATGATCAGATCATGGAAAAAACACTTCCGAGTGGGTTAAAATCAAATTATTTCCACTTGAGTTTAGTAGGCAGAGAATCTACAAAAGGTTTAAAAAAGATCAAAAAAATAGATCGTATAATATACATACATAGTAAGCAAGAATCAGCAAGATTTAAATTAGTATCGTAGGGTTTAGTAATTAAAATATGCGTATTTATAGATTTACCAAAATTTCGGAGAAAATAATCAAACAAGTGTTGGCACATTTTGGTTAATATTCAGTTTATGTTATGGTTTTGATTTGTATAATCATAGAAATAATTAATCAAAGTTAGCAAACTTACCTTTAGCAGAATGAAATGTAAACAGGCTCGTGTTCATGAACAATATTAATAGAAAAGATCAAGTTAATAAGTTAAACAAACTCTTTCATAAACTTTGTCGGCCATTATCATTTTATTTTATAAAGGCGAGGTTGGGCTGGGCGATTCCATTATTTGTCGCCGAGTCCAAGAAGACACTGAACATTTAAAAATAATTTAATGGCTCGGGTAATTTGTAGCATAGATCTGTCTCTGTCTGCATTAAGTTACCTTCGCTATATATAAAGAGAGACAAGTATAGCTCAAACGAAGAAACGTCGCGTTTCTTAGTAAACACATTCAGTTTAAACAAATAACGACGTAGGAGTTATATTAACTCATAAATGATGAGAACCTTAGACAAGGATAGACGACAAGGATGGGGGCGGTAAACGTAGGGCGGTTCTATTGACAATTGTCTGGCATGTAACGTCACACTCTGACGTCACATATTTCCATTCCGCCAATCTTTGTCTCACCGGGCTGACTCTAACCTTAAATCTGTCGTTATAATGCAGCGCCTCGGCAACAGATGTCTCAAATTCACTGATGTGATGTCGTGGTGTTGCCGCATATCGTATTTTATTTGAATTTTTAAGAATTTAAGCATTTTTAAAAGACAATAAAATAGGAGGTTCTCAATTCCAGCCGAATGTATGTTTTTGATAATAATATGTGTACGCTGATTACTCCGGGGTAATTGGACCGATTTTCACAATAATTTTACCGTTGCATTGGGTGTTAAATATTAAACAAATAAAAGTAGTTAAAAATTGACAGCAAGTATAACTAAAATAGGTTTTATATCGTCGAAAACTAGCAAACTGCGTAATACACTAATACAAACAAACTGGATGTTTCTTAAGTAAGAAAGTAAAACCTACTTATTTTAACCATTTTGAAAAGTAGTAACAATTGCAAAATAAAACCAAATTATACAAACAAACCGCGTTACCCAATATATACGTTGTAGCCTAGGTATGTATTAAATAGTGAGAGTCGTCATTTAATTCTATTTAGAAATAGAATACATGGCGGTCAATATGTTTTCATGTAGGTAATTAACGTTGGGACGTCAAAAGGTTGAAAATGTTATAAGCTACAAAGCAATTAAAAATATAGACAATCTAGACTATATACAGTGTGTCCCGCTTTTCATGAATACACCCCCATATCTCAGTTATTAATAATGCGATTTTCTTCAAATTTGGTGGTGATTGTATGTTAGAAAAAAGAAGGATTTGGCATAGTAAACAGTTTTATGCATCATAGGTCTTGGGGGGTAAAAAATGGTTGATTTTTTGAGAAAAGTATATTAGGGCTTATTTTAAATAATTTTTTCCATCAGATTTAGAATCAGCATCCCAAAAAACCCCTTAATTAATATTTTCAAAATCTCAAGAGCTGATTTTAGAAGTAACAACATTATTTTTTAATTTGGCACTTTTTTTTTTAATAGGTTGTTTATTGCTAACTTTTTGGTTTTAATATCCTGATCCTATTACGTTTTAAACGCCTCCATGTCATTTCGTTGAATTCAGTATCCTCGCAACTACAATGATTAAGTTTTTTTTTTCGAAATTTTGATAAGAAATTACTCCCCAAATTTTAAGAAAGTCAATTTACGTTTAAGAAGGATTGTTGAAAAGTGTATTGTTTTAGAAGGTAGTTATGTTAAAAATACAGAAATCTAAAATAATATAATTTGTAATTTTGATATCATAGTTTTAAATAAAGGAGTTATTAAAACAGTGCCAAATTAAAAAATAATTTTTTTACTGCTAAAATCAGCTCTTGAGATTTTGAAAATATTAATTAAGGGGTTTTTTGGGATGCTGATTCTAAATCTGATAGAAAAAATTATTTAAAATAAGCCCTAATATACTTTTCTCAAAAAATCAACTCTTTTTTACCCCCCAAGACCGCACGCCTATGATGCATAAAAGTGTTCACTATGCCAAATACTTTATTTTTCTAACATACAATTATCACCAAAATTTGAAGAAAATCGCATTATTAATAACTGAGATATCAGGGTGTATTCATGAAAAGCGGGACACACTGTATACTATAGGTAGGAAATAAATGTAAGCCACTTAAATCTAGGATAGGTGTAGGTACTATAGGTAAAAATCAAGACAGGCGGCAACAATGTTTTAATTTAGCAGTAAAAAGGTTAGTCGCTTTCTTGTTGGTGAACTCATTGTGCCATCTATGAATTTAACGTAGCAGATTTAGGAAATCGGCTCATATGGCCTTCTTATATTTTGATATTCAATGGTTCAACAAACGCTTGGCATGCATTGGCGGCAACACAGAAGAACCTTTTTTGCACGTTACGGCCCTATGTTTAGGAAAGGTTAGCATATAACTGGCCAAAGGATTAATTATTCATGTACCTCTAATCAAGAACATTTTTACTTACATCGTGGAAAACCCAATTAAGATAAATTTTCCTTCTGCCATATAATATAAATTGCCCTTTTACTCTTAAGTTTCTCAATTAAGTCGAAAACTTTAATATGAGCCGATAACATCTTAGAAAGCGTACGAATATTCTCTATTTCAGGATGCTGGATTTAAATCATATAACCAGGCTTCGTGAGAGGCATTAAGAAACCGCAAGGCTTGTACGCAAGATAGAAACTTTGCTAAAGTTTCATGCCAACTTGTTCGCAATTGCTTCAAAGTTGCTGCAGTATTAGAAACATATAACCTTAAAGGCTCAAATGCTTGATAGTACTTATATAGGTGTAGTAAACAATACAAACTGAATATGTATATTTTTTTATTAACGATAAAATTGTATTCTTACCTATAGTAAAAATTTTGAATACTCTCGCAAGATGGAGGCAAAGTCACGTGACACTCTGTCAATTTTGGTCTATTTAATTATGATAGGTTGGTATAAATTCCACTTTTAAACCTATCCTACAAAAAAGAAATATTTCCATTTTGCTGGAAAAAGGTGCGAGTCCAGCCTATACCAAAGAAAGGCAAGAAAACCCTGCCAAACAACTATCGACCAGTCGCATTGCTTTCAGTTATATCAAAGGTGATGGAGAAAGCTATTAACCAATAACTTCTAAAATACCTAGAAGGCCTTAAAATTATCAGCGACCATCAGTATGGTTTTCGTAAGTCTAGATCAACAGGAGGCCTGCTAGCCTATGTCACTCATCTTTGGAGCAACGCAATCGAACATCATGGGGAGTCCCGGGCTATTGCACTGGACATCTCTAAAGCCATTGACCGTGTCTGGCACGAGGGGCTCCTAAGTAAACTGCGTTCTTATGGTATACCCGGTCGATTTTGTTCATGGTTGTCTAGCTTCCTCAAGGACCGTTCTCTGCAAGTGGCGATTGACGGGTTTCTCTCAGACACATTCACCATCAATGCTGGTGTTCCTCAAGGGTCCACTCTCTTCTTACTGTACATTAACGACTTTCTAGCGAAAACAGAAAATCCAATATATAGCTTTGCTGACGAAAGCACACTTATCTCATCTTTTACTTTGAAATCTCAAACATCGGCTGCTGACGCACATCTTCGCAGACAACATGAGGTATCACGCCTCAATAAAGACCTGGAAGAAATTTTGTCTTGGAGTGACAGTAACCAAGTCGAATTTAACGCTCAAAAAACCCAGGCAGCAGTTTTCTCTAAGAAGGATAACATTGCAGAACCCGATATCGTTATGGCAGGACACGCAATTCCACTGACTTCGTCTATTAATTTGCTGGGTGTCAACCTGGGAGGAAATATGTCTTGGCATAATCACGTTGTGGCAATCGCCAGGGCAGCTTCTCAGAAGCTCGGTATACTTTTCCGTACCAAAAAGTTGTATACACCTCAACAACTTTTGACACTCTATAAAGCCCAGATTCGGCCATCACTGGAATACTGCTCTCATATCTGGAGTTCTGCACCGAAGCATACCCTTCGGTTGTTGGATTCCATCCAAAGGAGAGCCGTTCGTCTAATCGGCGACCATGAGCTGACTAAGAACCTCGACAGCTTAGAACATCGAAGACAGGTTGGTGATTTGACTCTCTTCTACAGATATTTCCATGGCAAGTGTTCGACAGATATTGCCTGCTCGATTCCACCTAGAGTAATGCATAGCAGAAACACACGACGAACCACTGCCGCCCATCCCTATGTGGTTCAACTTAGTACACCCCGAACATCATTGTTTCAGATCTCTTTCATTTGGAGGACGTCATCTTTGTGGAACGGTCTTTCTGGGACCGTGTTTCCAACCAAATATAACCTCCAACGATTCAAGAAAAACGTGAATCGCTTTCTTCGCACACGCACCGCTCCCAGAGCGCCTTAAATGATTTTTCCTATAGTGCTTGTGCTCGATCATAAAAAAAAAGACCAGACTTAAAAATTTGGTATATATTTTGAATTTATTTTGTTAATAGTATAATATTTTTAAGGTAATAATAAACATAAGTTTTGATTTTGAAGAAGTAGTCCATAGTTAAAGTGGAGTTGAAAATATAGGAAAGAAAGAAAAACTCAAAGCCTTCCTCCACAAAATTTAATAGAAATAGATTCTTTAGGGGTCTCTACGTGTTTCAAACGTAGAAACGTTCATCTTCAGGAGACAGAAAATTTTTTATATAGTGCTGATGGTATTAGCAGAAGAGAAAATGGTATAAAACCTTAATGGCGCTTTCATGGTATTGAAATGACGTATATAAGAAAATTGAGGAGAGTTAAAACATGCTTAGCATGTGAAGAAAGTTAGTAAAGAAAGTCTAAACAACCAAACTAAAAGAAAAAGAAAAAAAGGTGTCGATGATTTTTTAAAACATTTCTATACATTTTTTTAAAAACATTAATATGTCAGTGTCTATCTTTATATTGTCTCACTGACATATCAATGTTTTTAAAAAAATTTATAGAAATGTTTTAAAAAATCATCGACACCTTCTTTCTGGAAGGCCCTTTTTTTTCTTCATCTTTTAGTTTGGTTGTTGAGACTTCCTTTACTAACTTTCTTCACATGGTCAGCATGTTTTAACTTTCCTCAATTTTCTTATATACCTACGTCATTTCAATAACATGAAAGCTCCATTAGGGTTTTATACCATTTTCTCTTCTGCTAATACCATCAGCACTATATAAAAAAATTTTCTGTCTCCTGAAGATGAACGTTTCTACGTTCGAAACATGTAGAGACCCCTAAAGTATCTATTTCTATTAAATTTTGTGGAGGAAGACTTTGAGTTTTTCTTTCTGTCCTATAAGTTTTTATGGTTAGACGATAAAGTCTCAAAACAGAGTTAAAAACATTCCTTCCCTATATAATATGACTTACGTAACGTAAGAAGACCCAAATACGGTTTTTATAGAATTTGTTGGTTATAATATGGTTACATTTTTAAACTTGCATGTGGGCTAACATAAAATTAAAAGCTTTAATTTAGCCAGGAATTTAATTTTTCTGTCAGTGAAACCATACTTTAACAGTTTTTGTTTTATGGAATGTACGAAAACCCAAATACGGTTTTTATAAAATTAGTTGGTTATGATACGGTTACATTTTTCAACTTGCATATGGGCTAACATAAAATTAAAAGCTTTAATTTAGCCAGGAATTTAATTTTTCTGTCAGTGAAACCATACTTTAACAGTTTTTGTTTTATGGAATGTACGAAAACCCAAATACGGTTTTTATAAAATTAGTTGGTTATGATACGGTTACATTTTTCAACTTGCATATGGGCTAACATAAAATTAAAAGCTTTAATTTAGCCAGGAATTTAATTTTTCTGTCAGTGAAACCATACTTTAACAGTTTTTGTTTTATGGAATGTACGAAAACCCAAATACGGTTTTTATAAAATTAGTTGGTTATGATACGGTTACATTTTTCAACTTGCATATGGGCTAACATAAAATTAAAAGCTTTAATTTAGCCAGGAATTTAATTTTTCTGTCAGTGAAACCATACTTTAACAGTTTTTGTTTTATGGAATTTACGAAAACCCAAATACGGTTTTTATAAAATTTGTTGGTTATGATACGGTTACATTTTTCAACTTGCATGTGGGCTAACATAAAATTAAAAGCTTTAATTTAGCCAGGGATTTAATTTTTCTGTCAGTGAAACCATACTTTAACAGTTTTTGTTTTATGGAATGTACGAAAACCCAAATACGGTTTTTATAAAATTTGTTGGTTATGATACGGTTACATTTTTCAACTTGCATGTGGGCTAACATAAAATTAAAAGCTTTAATTTAGCCAGGGATTTAATTTTTCTGTCAGTGAAACCATACTTTAACAGTTTTTGTTTTATGGAATGTACGAAAACCCAAATACGGTTTTTATAAAATTTGTTGGTTATAATACGGTTACATTTTCCAACTTGCATGTGGGCTAACATAAAGTTAAAAGCTTTAAGTTAGCCAGGGATTTAATTTTTTTGTCAGTGAAACCATACGTTAACAATTTTTGTTTTATGGAATGTACGAAAACCCAAATACGGTTTTATAAAATTTGTTGGTTATGATACGGTTACATTTTCCAACTTGCATATGGGCTAACATAAAGTTAAGAGCTTTAAGTTAGCCAGGGATTTAATTTTTCTCTCAGTGGAAACCCTACTTTAACAGTTTTTGACTTACCTAAGGTACGTAGACTCAGAAAATAGAATTATATATTTGTTCGCTATCCTAAATATCCTATTACATATTAATATGGTTCCCTTTTGAAACTACTATATAGGCTAACATAATTTTAAATAGTTTATTTCAACCTTACTATTGCCAAACAATAATATTAATAACAATATTAAAAAAAATGCAAAAATTATACATTAGAAACCTAACCTTTACGAACAAACATTTTAAGAACACGAATTCCACAAACTAACTTTTGGACAAAAACGGCGTTCAGATGAAATGAAACTAATTATTTATCGATGAAATCAACTAACGTACAAGGCACACTATAATATGATCCCTAATGAAAAAGAATTAAAAAATTTTAACCTGTAAATTTTTGGTCAAATAAATAATAATTGTACGTACTTACCGGCCATATAAAAGTAATTAAAATTCAATGAAAGTATAAACAAAAGACACCATAACCACTAGATATTTTAAAAACGTAATTAAATTAACAAAAAGCACATAAACGCCATTCATAACTCGGTGTTTGGGCTCATTACGGTCCACTACTGATCTGGGGATATTATTATGTCCCAATATCAGCTGATCGATGACAAATTTCTGCTATTATCTGTTCTAAAACGAAAGAATTCGTGCCGTTTACTATATAACCACAGAATATATAGCTGCGCATGCGAATATATTCTGTGCTATAACCAAAATAAAAATTCTTCAATTTATTAAAAAATCATCGCCGCATTCAAAATAAACCGAGTGAGCTACACTTGAACGAATTAAAGGATCCAGTGCGGATAGTGGCCCACGAAAGGGACGTATGTCTGGTCCCCCCAATCCGGATGGATTGGGGGATGCCCTGAATCAGGAGATTCGGTATCTCGTGGATTGACACTTCTGATACCGACCTGAATGGATTGGGAAGCTCTGCGTAAACATCCTTCAAGTCGCACCACTGAGACGTAATTGGTTGCCTTCCGTCAAGATATGTGGTGGACAAGAGTTGTTACATTAATACCGTAAATACAGTGCCGAGGATAACATCTGCTAGTAATATTGTGGTTCGGAACCCACGTAAAACTGTAGATCCTGGCTGGATGACATTACCCAGACGTAAATTTGATAAATAATAAATTATACGGATTTTCTACATAGGTATGAGAACAGAGGTTGTATCGCTGATATTTGAGATTTAATAGAATTTTCCAAATTATTATAATCTATCAAAACTTTATGGGCTTTATGAAAAATAGACTTATAAGCTAACGTTTTAGTGCTCAACATCGAATCACCTTGTGTTGGGTTCCTGGACACAGCAACATATTATATGGCAACGAGACTGCTGATGCGCTCGCCAGGGAGGGCGCAAGCATGTCTATCGAACTAGCAGAGAATACTGTGGCTAGACCACTGATATCAGTCAAGGAGGAGATAGATCGAATAGCTAAACAACTTGCGCAAAGCAGATGGACAGGGCTTACAACTTGTAGCATCTCCAGGTAATTGTGGCCGTTACTTGATAACAGTAAAACCGCAGCGCTGTTACAGCACAGTCGGAAGGACCTAAGAAACATCACTGCCATAATCACCGGACATTGCCTGTTCGGTAGACACGCTGAACGTATGCAAATACCAACTAACGACTTCTGTAGAAGTTGCAGAGATGAAGAAGAGGAGGAAAGTGTTCAGCATTTCTTGTGTGAATGCCCCGGCCTCGCGAGAAGAAGGTTCAATGCACTGGGCGAACCATTTTTTAATGATTTGGAGGAAGTGAGCAGCCTGCAACTGGGTCGACTGACTAACTTTATTAACAGCAGTGGCTGGTTTGATTGAGCTGTCAAGATTCTTTTACGATCGCGTTAACCATCAGGTAGCTGATGCAAATAGGTTCCGCGGAACAAGTGTGGTACCACAACGGTCCTTATAGGACTATGTGTGACTGTTTGGACAATGCCAGAGGTCTGCCACTCTGACCTAACCTAACCCAACGTTTTAGACACTCTATCTACAAAAATTTTTTGATTAGTTCTTGTTTTATAATTATGATGGTCATGATTAAAAGAACAAATTTTTTTTAAACAATCAGGTAATAAATTATTTTTAATTTTATGTATAAAAATACATATTATCTACTAAATAAAAAATTAAATTTCTGACAATCAACCAATCTAAATTTTTTAACATAAAATTTATTTTTGTATATTTGTCACAATTTAAAATAATCCGCATTGCCTTATTTTGTAAAATTTGTAATTTGTCAAATATTTCCTCACTAGCACAATATAAAATGGAAGAACAATAAATAAAATGTGGTAATATAATAGTATTAATACAGTTTGTTTAGAAAACAAACTTAAATTAGAACTGATTCTTTTAAAATAACCTACTTTTCCTACAATCTTCAATACCTATGATACTTTCAAAATATTTAAAAAAAATTAATTTTGAATCAATTATTATCCCTAAATATTTAAAAAAGTGGTCCTGCAATTATTACCACTTCTACTTTTACTAGCTATTCAGTAACACCAGTTTGTTCATATTTAATTAAATATTAATGATGATAAGTTGAGACAGTCTTAAGTCGATAATGTTTGACTGTAATTAACATTGAGAGTGCATTTATTAACTTGACAGTTCTCTTATCAACGTTGCGATCGCTATCTTTTTTTTCTCGTAAAGTTGGTTGTCACCTTTTTCCATTAACCCGTAAATCTATTAAATTGAAACTTATCCATTAATTAGCTAGCCTTCTGCCAGTGAACTAGAAAGCTCTATACATATTTTACCGGGAAAGTTTCCCTTGCACGTGTTTTTCCGATATCAACTGGAAACTTTCACACCCCACTTAATACATGTCATCAGGAAAATGTCCAGCTGTCGAAGAAACAGCCCCGATGCTGCTGCGTGTAGCAGGACCTTTCCACACTACTCGGGTCTGCCACGTCAGCTTTCTGCTGATGGCAACTGTTAGAGACGTTAATTAATATACACTCGCAGGAAACAATTAAATTTCCTGTTAAACCGTTTTCATCCTGCCTGGCGACCCCCTATGCAGTAATTATTTTACATGGTTCATTATTGCAGGAATTGTAATTTTAAATTTGTTTACTTCGAGGGGAATATCGGCTGCATTTGACGTTTTGTTTGTAACTCGCTTATATTGAACAATGCGGATTTAAAAATGGAAAGTCTACCGGAAAAAATTGGTTTCATAGAGAGCATGGTCTCATTTTCGTATAAAGGAAAATTGGTTTGATTTTGCGTCATAATTGTTATATATTCGTAAAAAAATCAACTTTGGACAGGTCTTTTATCCACTCGATTTTTAATTTTTTTTTTAAATTCAGATTTCTCCACCTATACAATTTTAAAATCTGTGAATACTTTCTATTAGTTTTTCGAAATCCATAACGTCAAGTAACATAAAGATATAAATATTCTAACAAGTGCGAAAATATACACTTTTCCGCATGCAACCGCGTTTGAGAATTTTTTATTTCTTTCTCTTTAAACTTACGCATGCGAAAAAATTTTTTTTTCCATTTTTATTTACCAAATTAGGTTTTTTGTATTTCATGAATACTTATCAATGAGAAAGTTTATATGGCATAAAAAATACTGCAACACACAGTATAACAGCGAGTTATACCGGGTGTTCAACTAAAAAGGGACGTCGATTGTATCTTGGAAACCGTTCACCATACGGCTTGCGGAAAAACAATCTATTACAAAAGTGTCTAATAGAAATTGCTCGAAATTATTTTTATGTTTCCAGGTTGGCCGCTAAGTGGTGTAACAATAGTGACCCAATGAAAAAGCGGGATTTTCTTAAAAATCCTTATAGTAAACATGAATACGTATACGTACGTTTTTGAGTTTTTGCTTAAACTTTTTGTTTAAGGGGCTAGGAGAGGACAAATATTGTTATACAAAAATATTCACAACTTTGGTTTGGCTTTTCGGAATTTAACAAACTTGATCTCGCTAAATAGGGATTCTTTCGTTTTATCAATTTAATAAAGAACCAAGTCGTTCTGATTTCCATTGCGACAGCTAAATGGCGCTATTTAGTAGAAAACCGTCCAACGACGGGACAGTCTTGGTCAAACGGGCAATATAATATTACGACGTCAAGATAATTTAACAAAAAATACTGTTTTTGTTTAATTTATATACAGAAATAGTAAAGCTTAATATAAACCATTCATCAAGCTTCTGGCACATGAATGGTAAAAACTTTATTTATAAGCTCTGTTACTGCCTGACTTTGAGCTTTTTATAATATCACTGTTTATACAATAAATATTCTTTCAGTATTTTCACTAAACATCAAAACACAAATAGAGTTCATTTATCGAACATTTAAAAACCAAATATTAAATAAAAATACAAATTTCATTATCCTTAACAGACAAAACAAGGAATAAATTAAGAATAAATAGATAATTAAGGTTAAAAAGGGACGTTTATCGGTCCAAAGTTCTCCAAAGAAAACCATTATTTCCTGCTAAGAATGTGTTAAATAGTCGGAAGAAAAGAGCCATAAACTTTGCAGGAATTTAAGCTTCTGGAATCCCCCGTTTTGTTTGAATTGCTTTAGCAACAGGTCTTATTGGATTGCGTAACATAACTGTAATATTGTGTTGTTTTAGTAAATAGTTGGAATGGGACTGATTTTTCGATAACCAATATATTTTTGTGCTAGGATATTATAACGTGCGAGCAAAAATTATTTGCATCAAAGAGGGCTTGGGTTAAAACACGTAGGGCTTGGTTTAGATCACAATGATATGGGGACGATATATCTAACCAAATCTAGGTTAAAATTTTGTCAAATTCATATTGTGATATGATATGCCAAACTAATGAGTAATAAAATAAGTAGACTAATACAAATTTATTTTTGTTGTTTACAAAATTAACAAACTAAGAATATACAGAAAGAAAAAGAAAAAAATTTCATAAATTGCTGAAATTGGCCATTGATCTTCCCACTTCTTGGGACAGGCATCTTATACAATTTGTTGGCGTATTTTGCATTATTTCACGAACGTTTGCAACAAGTTCTTTTGTTCTTACAGATGGTCTTTCTGCTCCTTTTTTGTGTTGTATAGAACCTGTTTCCCTAAACAGAGCCACGGTTCTTTTCAGGCAATGATAAAAATTCCCAGCAATAAAAGCATCGTTAGGAAAATGTTCGTGAAAATCGTCCATGCGCAAACCCAGATTGTATTGCCACTCACCATTTACTCTAACCCCGTTTCGAAAATACGCTTCAACCATGAATGTTTTGTGCTGTTCCGTAAATCCCATTGTGTGAATTGTTCAAGAAATTGGAAAAATTAGTGATGCATCAAATTACCTTTTAACTACTGTCAAAGATGACGGAATAACTGATTGATTGTTAATTTAGGTAATTACTGACACCCAACAGGTATTAAGTTCTACGGCTAAGCATTACGTCCTTAGATGCAAGGCCCTCTTTGATGCAAATAATTTTTGCTCGCACGGTAGTAATGCCACGAGAGGTTAAATTATTTCCGAAAATTTATTCCAGCTCAGGAATAGTTTGAAAGTTATAATTTCCTAAAAATATTTATGAGCGAGAAAAAATTTCCGGATTTAAAAATTAATTTTTTGTAGTAAACAGTAATATTTTGCTGTCAAAAACAAACCATACTTATTATATTTTTTAAATGAATCGTTTTAAAAATCATGCTATTTGCAATTTATGCAAAAAATTGTCCAACGTTACGATCAATCATCGTACAATGTCATATTTGGCCAAACTAATAGAAGATTGCGGTTGCCATTTGAATCGAATCGAATTGTTTAGGAATATTTATTACTAAATTATTCAAAATTAAAACTATTAAGTAGAAAAATGAAAAATAAAATGGTGTCTAAATATTATATATACAGGGTTGCCTAGAAGTCCGGAAGAAAATTAATATAGCCTTAAACTGTAACTTTTGGGAAAAACGCTCGGAGACGTCAATTTAGTTTTATATAATACTAGCGTGTACCCGGCCTGCGTTGCAGCCCTTTCTCTGAGATAATAAGGCGAGTTCACCAACACGTCAAGATTTATAAATACAAACCCGAACAAACCTCTAAACTTATCAGTGTTTCTCTACAATATTATACATAAAAATCTTCCTCTTGAATCACTCTATCTATTTAAAAAAACCGCTTCAAAATCCGTTGCGTAGTTTTAAAGATTTAAGCACATATAATATGAAAGGGGACAGACTGGCGACAGCGACTTTGTTTTATACTATGTTAAGATGCTCACATTTTGACGTTATTCGTTTGTTTTTTTATAGACATTTGTCAAAGATATGACGATATCGATGTTTTTTTTTAATAGAAACATACCGATACCCTACTATGAAAACCTCGTAAGTGCAATTTTTTGCAAAATTGAACTTTATGCGTCATTATATTAAAGGTGTCATATTTTATGTTATGTGAGAACCTCGTATGGTCATCATGAATAATACGCCACCTATTGGCGAATTTAAATACCTCGTAAGTTACCCGTTTGATATTTCTAACTGAAAACTTCGTAAGTTTGATATTTCTAACTGAAAACCTCGTAAGTTTTAGATTTTGGCTAGATAAATAAGAGTAGGTAAGTACTTTTGTTATTTTTATGTGTAATCTAAGGATTGTTACATAATGTTCTACTAATAAAATTTAAGCTCCGTTACATTGTAAAACGTTAGTCATTCATAGTTTATTACTAAAAACTTACGAGGTTTTCACATACCACTATTTACAACTAACACAAAACAGTTTTTCTTTGCTACTGCAAAATATAGGAAAATGCACTTACGAGGTTTTCAAAGTAGGGTATCGATACATCATTTGAAAGCTAATATCTCATACACTGTGCTCATAAATTTTGGCGCGATTCTGTCAAACAATTTCCAAATGGCGACTGTTAAAACTTTTTAAAAAATATCTATTTAAATAAGCGGAAATGATATATCATTGATGATTTTTTTTACCTTTCAAGGTAAGAAATGTTCATTGTATGTGTGCAATTTAAATGCACAAGCTGTATGTTTCCATTTAAAAAAAGATCGATGTCGTCATATCTTCGACAAATGTCTATAAAAAAACAAACAAATAACGTCAGAATGTAAGCATATATAAAACGAAATTGACGTCTCCGAGCGTTGTCCCCAAAAGTTACAAGTTAACGCTATATTAATTTTATTCCAGACTTCTGGGCAACCCTGTATATATTTTATCGGTATCAGTATCTGTTGATTACCCACAACGAAAAAATTTCCTATAAAATACATAATGTGTTGCCATGGGGACCTGTCAAAAAAAAACCCGTCCTGATTTTGTAAAAAGTACTGGCGTGGAATTTTCTTTTGACAAGATAGATCGAAACAATAAGTTTTCGCTGGACGCTCGCTGTTGCAATGTGTTGTACCTACTGACTATCAAAATTATTAAAAGTTTTTCTTGCTACAGCACCTGGAAAAGGGAATGAGAAACCAAGTGTGGCCTTTACCATTTGGTCCTTAGTTTGATCACTAGTAGTATTATAGTAACATGTTTTATTTAGCAAAAAGCTACAATTAAATATATTTTAATAAATTTTTACACTTTTATAGATTTATTTTTAATTTTAAAATGGAACCTTCTTTTAACAAAAAACAGAAAGAAAAGTTAAACATTTTGCAAATTGTAGCAAATATTACGTACCATTTTGTTTTTTAAATAAATGTAATTTTAAAGTTTTTTTAAATAGTTTTAATGATATTTGACATTTTAATAGAATTTTCCAAATTATTATATTCTATCAAACCTTTATAAAAAATAGACTTACAAGCTAATGTTTTAGACACTCTATCCACAAAAAAATTTTGATTGATTTGTTTTATAATTATGATGGTAATGATTAAAAGATAAAAAAAAATTTTAAACAATCAAGCAATAAATTATTTTTAAATTTTATATATAAAGATACATAGGTATCTACTAAATAAAATATTAAATTTCTGACATTCAACCAATCTAAATTTTTTAACATAAAATTTATTTTTGCATATTTGTCACAATTGAAAATAATCCGCATTGCCTTATTTTGTAAAATTTGTAATTTGTCAAATATTTCCTCACTAGCACAATATAAAATGGAAGAACAATAAAGAAAATGTGGTAATATAATATTATTAAATACAGTTTTTTTAGAAAACAAACTTAAATTAGAACTGATTCTTTTAAAATAACCTACTTTTCCGGCAATCTTCGATATGATAGTTTCAAAATAATTTAAAAAATTTAATTTTCAATCAATAATTATCCCTAAATATTTAAAACTGTTTACTAATTCCAATTTTTCACCATCAGTCACAACATTTATATTTTGACAATTTAAATTATTACCCATAACCATCCATTTAGTTTTTCAAATATTTAATTTTAATTTATTTACTTTTAGCCAATTTAATAAAATATTTATCTCAGAATTTAAAGTATTTAGACCATCAAAAATATTTAAAACATTAATGTAAATTAAGGTGTCATCATGAAATCATCATAAGTACCATAATGCAACTTATTACGTAACTCAAAGACGAAATGAATGATGATATACTTAATTTATTATCGTGTGGCCTGTAGATAATTAATATTTATACAACTTAAAACACTTTATAAACATATTCTGTTGAGTAAAACTTGGAAAAAGCCTCAAGATAAGAAATCTTACACAATATTGTAACGAAATCAACGATATAACAGGTGAAGAGACACTAGAAAAGCGGCCTGGTCGCCAGTCGACGTCACGTCTTCCGCATCACCCGCGCGGACTCTTCACCCCAATGCTGTTCTATGAGACAACGTTGTCAGTTTATTGATCTTGATTAGAAGCAAATTTAAAAATTTTTAAGTTTTAAAACAGATTATTTACTTATAATTGAGGTCAACTTAGATCAGAGCAGTAAACAGTTCTAATATAGTGATTTCTCTTCTAGGGCAACAGCAACAGTTCCATTTTGCCTTCGGACAAAGACCTTTTCCCTTTGCAACGTCGGACCCCTTATCTGGATTTAGAATGCCGCCCATAGGAAATTGTAATAGTAAGTAAAATAAACTAAAGAGGGGGAGAGCACAGAACTAAGAAAATAAAAAGTAAAAATATATAATATAAAATAAAATAATAATAATATACAGTGTGCCCAGTTAAGTTGAAATCAGAGACATGCAATATACCTAAGGAGACAAAACAATCCATTTATCAAAATTCATTTGTTTGCAATCATATATACTTCCAAGGTTTCAGACAAGTTAGAAGAAGAGGACTTGAAAAAATGGCAACACCGTAACCTGTAAGAAATCGCTGTTATCGTTACAGTGCATTGGCATGTTTTTTTAGAATCAAAAATAATCCATATATTTTGCAAAATTTACTTAACATACAGAACTATCTACACCAGTGGTTCCCAAACTTTTTCAGTTCGCGGCGCACTTACAGGTTTAGTATTTTGTCAGGGCGCCCTCACTCGCAATATGTATATACCTATACCCCAAACCCAAAATAATAGGCAGTGACGTAGCTATCATAACCATGGAAACCAATGCATACCACCAATGACAATACAGTATTTTGACCGTTTCCATGGTTATGACAGCTACGTCACTGCCTATTATTTTGGGTTTGGGGTATAGTCGTGTCCAAGAAAGTCCTGCAACACATAAATGAAAACAACTCCAATCTAACGCTTATATTTTGTTTTATTATTTAACTATAACACACAAGAATACATTTATCATGATTAAAGAAAAAAAAATCAATGTGATGGGTGAGCTTAGTGATCTCCATACATTTTTTCGAATCGAGGAATAAGGCTTGACACTGCCTCTCCCATTTCTCGCTCCACGTTGATCTTTGAACGATATTTGCTCTTTATGACAGCTACAGCTGAAAATCCGGCTTCGCATAAATAGGATGTTGCAAAGGGGATTAAAATCCTCAAAGCTTTTAAACTTAGAGTTGGATATTCATTTTTAACGGTTACCCAAAACTCCACCAAATCGGAAGAAGCGAATTTTGCTTTAAGGCTGTTGGAGCAAGAGAGTTTGTAATAATTTGATGTTCAGATAGGTGGCAGCAAAGGGTTCAAAGAAAACGGTGTTTCATATTCAACATCAAACTATATTCTGAATCTTAGTCCATGTCGCCACATACATAGTTGTTCCACTTACGCTAAATGTTTATATTACATATTTGTTATATCGACAGTATTGTTATACTAGCTAATCATAATAACTAATTAGAACACTAATACAATATACTAATACAGAGTGTTTTACCCTCATATTACACCTCCCCGGGCAATTTAAGGAATTTACACTTTGTTTTCAAATGGAAATTCCTGCTAATTATAATATGAAAGTAATTAACTCATGTGAAATAATAACTATACTTATAACAAACATTTTCTTAGTCAATAAGAATTCAAGAAATGAAGAAAGAAAAGGAAGAAAATTAGAGTAGTCAGACCTAGAATAAATAGCAGATAGAGAAGAATACGAAAGTAGGGCCGGCCGATTCCTTACTACTAAATTATTACCTAGAAATTACTTAACTATGATATAACTTAGTTCTATTTTTGTGGATTACAATCTCCTTATTACCTTTCATTAGTTTTACATTTGGAGATTCATCCTCGATAACTAAATAAGGACCAAGAAAACAAGGACTTGCGATTTTGTTTCCCACTTCATTTTTTACCAGTACTAAATCGCCTTTTTTGTATTGAATGGGTTTAATTTTTTCATCATAACTTTGCTTTCTTTTAAATTTTGAATGTAATAAGTTAGCTCTTGCATCCTCATGAGCCTTTTGCAACCGATACTTTAACTCAATAGGGTAATTCTCAAAGTTATAAATGGGTTCTAACATATTATTTAGATTATTAGGAATCTGACATTTCTTTCCAAAGACCAGTTCAAAAGGAGTATATTTAGTTTCAGTATGGACTGTAGTATTATAAGAGAAACACCAATAAGGAATCCATGTACTCCACGCTGCATCATTATTTTCGGATTGAATTCTTAAATAGGCACCCAATACCTTATGTGAATTTTCCAAAGAACCAATACTTTCATGATGGTATGCCGTGGAATAAATTTGATTTATTTTTAAAAGCTTACAAACCTCACTCATAGTGGAAGAAATAAATTCAGAACCCCTATCCGTTGCAATTTCCTGTGGAATTCCATATCGTAAGATAAAATTTTCCACAAATGATTTTGCCACAGATACGGTGTCTTTATTTTTTATAGGATATGCTTCCACAAATTTTGTTAACTCACACTGTAAAGTCAGGATGTATGCAAATTCATTTACATCTGTTGGTAGTGGTCCTACAATATCTAAATATACTTTTTGAAAAGAATAATTGGCTGTCGACGTAATAACCATGGGCTGTCTAGTATAACGATTGCAATGCTTTTGTTTTTGACAAGTGTCACATTTTCTTACAAAGTCTGCAACATCGTTATCTAGACCTGGCCAAAAGTAATACTTTTTTATATTATTTGTCATTCTATTTATGCCTGCATGTCCACTTGTGGGAAGTAAATGAAAATCATTCAAAATAATTCGTTTCTCATCATTATCTATTATTTTGCTAGCTCCTTGTACAATATTTATACGGGGGCCCCCCCAATTAGGATTACTATTTATTTCCTTACCTATCCATTTAATAAACATTTTATTTTTCTCATTTTTTAAAATATATAATTCATTTATATTTGCTTTCTTAGTTATTTTGGCCAAATCTCTCAGCATTTCGTCTCGCGCCAATGCCGATCGAGTATTTTGACTAAAGTACAAACTAAGTTGCAATGGAACATAATAAAAACTCCCCAAGTGTTCAGTTATATCTTTTGACAATGTTTTTATTTTGGACGATGTCGTTAAAACTAACTCAGTGCAATTTTTAGGTTGTTTAAGAACTTCCACAATATCTGGTTGATCAGGCCAAACATTAAGGTTATCCTTGTCCAACACACAATCTTGCTCTTTCATACTCTTACACTGTCCTCTGGTCAAAACAGCAATCATGTCATTATTCATGCTTTTCAATTCCTCAGATGTCAAGATAATTCTTGATAATGCATCCGCGGTGACATTTTCACTTCCTTTCACATACTCAACGTAAAAATCATATTCCTCAAGGCCTAATCGAAATTTTGTTAACCGGCTGGATGGGTCAGTAAGGCTAAATAAGTATAATAAAGGTTTATGGTCAGTTACTATTTTAAATCTGCGTCCATATAAATAAGGCCGAAAATGCTTTACAGCCCAGTAGATAGCTAAAAGTTCTTTGTGAATAATAGGGTAATTTATTTCCGCTTTATTTAAACTTCTACTGGCGTACGCCACTGGTCTATTATTTTTATTTGAGAGTACTGCTCCAATAGCTGACTTTGACGCATCAGTTTGAAGTATAAATTCATTTTTCTCTGCAAAATCAGGATACTGTAAAACTGGATATTGACTTAGTGCGTTCTTTAGGATTTTAAATGAGTTGTTACATTCATCCGTCCATTCAAACCTTGCATACTTTCTGCACAATTTGTTTAGGGGTACAGATAGCTCCGCAAATTTCGGAATAAACTTTCTGTAGTAATTTGCAAAAGCCACGAAACGTTTAACTTCGTCTGAATTTTTTGGAACGGGATATTCGTCTAAAGCTTTAATTTTTTCAGGATCAGGAGATATTCCTTTATCACTAATAATGTGACCTAAATAAAGAATTTCTTTCCTTAAAAACTCGCATTTTAAGGGATTTAGTTTTAAATTTACTTTACGAAGTCTAGTAAAAACGTCCATAAGGTTTTTGTTGTGTTCCTTAAGATTTCTCCCGAATACTATTAGATCGTCAAGGTAAACAAAACATTTTTCGTAGTTTAGACCTGCCATTGCAACTGTCATTATCCTAGAAAAGGCACTGGGGCTAAGTTTTAGCCCCATGGGCAATCTTTTCATTTGCCATTGCCCCCGATCAGTTGTAAAGGCTGTCAATTTTCTACTTTGTTCATCTAGTTCCACTTGATAATACCCCTGACTTAGATCTAAATGCGAAAAATAAAGAGCTCCCGCAAGAGAATCCAAAATATCAACCACATTTGCAATAGGCCACTTGATATCTACTAAACTACGGTTTAAAAATCTGTAATCTAAAACCAATCTGCTACGTTTCTCTCCTGATGTCTCACTCTTTTTCGGTACCAGTAAAACAGGCGACGACCACTCACTCTGCGCACTCTCAATTATATCATTATCGCACATTTGGGAAATTTGCTTATTTATTTCCTCCCTCTGGGATTGAGGCAGTCTATAAGGTTTTATATAAACTGGTTGAGTGTTCGGTTTGACTTGAATTGACTGTTTATAAATATTTGTTACAGATAATTTATCCCCAGGCATATGAAATATGTCTGCAAATTTAGCACATAATTGATCTATTGAATCTTTCTCTTCTTTATTCAAGTAGGTAAGTTTAAGCATGTCAAATAACTGTTTTACTCGATTAACTGAAATATTTTGAGAAGTAAACTGACAACAATCATAATTGTTGAGCTTCTCAGTTTTAGGTAAGCAATTTCTCAAGCGTACTTCACTTTCCCGTGTATTCAAAATTTTAACCGGAACTTTCCCATTCACTGGTTGTGCAATCACTCCTGCTACAAACACACCCTGGCATAACTCACTTGGCATAACAACACATTCCTCATTTAACCCTGTCTCAAGGTACTGAATACTTTCACACCTTGCAGGTAACACTAATATATGACTACAACAAGCATTTAAGTCTAAAATAACATTCTTTCCCTCATTGAAAAGATCTAAAGTATTTTCCTCATAGTTTAATTTAGCTTTATACTTCCCTA
Organism: Polydrusus pterygomalis; assembly: GCA_963969555.1. NCBI lineage: Eukaryota > Metazoa > Arthropoda > Insecta > Coleoptera > Curculionidae > Polydrusus > Polydrusus pterygomalis. The sequence continues at coordinate 38,431,043 of OZ018381.1, read as the reverse complement.
AAAAATTTCTCCCAATTATACCATCTGTATGACATTCCAACGAATCAAATACATAAAACTTTTCCCTAAATTGTATGTTTCCTATAGCGAGATTTAAGTATACATAACCTACGGAACATACTCTACCCCCTATGCCATTTATTTCAAGATTTTCCTTATGTAAAGGTATACTTGCATCTAAATGCTCTAACTTAAGCGCACACAATGACGCTCCCGTATCTACTAAGAATCCTAAACTTTTGTTGTTTACTCTAAAAGAAACTGAATTTGAGTAATTTTCGGAGTAAGTAAAAATATTATTATGACTATTCCCTTCTACTTTAGGGACGAAAAAATGTTTGCTCCCTAGAAACATCATACGGCAACGTTTCCTGACCTGCATTAATGTCTTGGTCAGCAAAATTTATTTGTCTTTGCGAATTTCCACGATAACCGCGAGTAAACGAACGTCCTCGGTGTCCCCCCTGAAAACGCTGACTTTGCGGATTGCTATTACCATTACCTAAGCGAGAATTATTTTGTTGATAATTAGAAACATGATTGTTATTTCTATTAGTTACGTTTCTATTGAAATTGTTATTAAAATGTCTTCCAGAGTTTCTAGCTCTGTTAAAACCTGCAGAAAAATTTCTGTTGTTTCCTCTTCCTCTAAACATATTGAAAATTTGTTGATTACTGCTTTGAGAGGAAATTTCTTCATCTTGCGCCGCTCTAATGGCATCCTTTAAAAATTCAAAATTTCTAGCAGATATGATTGTGCTGAGTTTATGATTTCTAAGGCCACCTGTAAACCTTTTTATAGCGATTTTTTCGTTTATTGGTCTTAAAATATCAAAAGCTCTTGAATCACCGTCTGCTTGAGAAATTGTCAGATTTACTAAGATATCTTCAAGATTTTTACCAAACTCAGAAACAGTATTATCGCCTTGCTTGGCGGAAAACAATTTTGCCTGAAGGGCGGTATCGGATTGTTTCGTTAAAAGATGTTTTTTTATGTCTCCTAATAATGAATCCATAGAATCGTAACTAGACTTTAATCTCAATTTCGCATTATTTGAAATTCGTGTTTTCAGAATGAATTTAATTAAAATAGGCTTGCCATCATCGTTAAGCATAGAATGATAAAATTCTGCCGCGTCGATTAGTTTATGTGTAATAGCTTCCGAGTCATCCATTACAGGCAAGAGGCTCGTGGCCACTTTCAGGTCAAAAGCCGACATATCTGAATGTATAATTTTCGCGTCCTGGTTATCCCGATTTGTACTTTCCGCGTCTTGGTTATCACTACTCAAACCTTCTGCGAATTGTTTATCAAAATTTATAATTTCCTGATATACTTTTTTAATTTTGTCTATAGTATTTTTAGAATATTCAATGTCTGCTTCGTCGAGTTCAGAATCTTTTATTTTTTGATTAATAGCAGAAACCTCCTCACTCAGTCGAGAGTAAATAGTTTTTGCTTCCCTAACTTTAGTTGAAACGATGGATGTTTTTCGTCTGTCGTAATTTAATTTTCCTAGATAAGTTCTGACATCTGCTAGAGAACTTAAAATTATGTTTAAGTTATCTCCCATGAAAAATATGCAAATCTAATTATTTAAGAGCAAAGTACTTGTTAAAGAGGTCCCTATTTCAATACAATTTACTTAATTCTATAACTTACTTAGTACATTTTTTCTTTTTAATTACTAAATTGCTTAATTTTTTCCCTTCTTTACATATCGCCTTGTTTCTTATGTCCATTTTCAGTTTTTTTTTTTTTTTTTTTTTTTCCCATAAGTGTAATAACCATCTTTATAATTATCCTAAAAAGAACCTAAAAAAAAAATTTTATACTGCTTCCTCCGTCATTAATTCATCCCTTGATTTTCTTAACTCGCTTCTGTTAATTTCTCTTCGAATAGTTTTTCGTAATTCCTTACGATAACGAAGAATCCCACTATATATGATATACAGGATAACGGCTACTACAAGTGTTAGTAAAAGGTACTCTGACAGCGAAAACCCCTTGTTTGATATTTCGCTCCTTGCGTCTCCATTCGAGGCCTGGTTGATAACTATTTCCTCTTTAGACTTGGCACTACCCATTTTACTCCATATCGGTGCTTTTCTTCTTATGGTTTTTTGGCTGGCAGGATCGCCATGTAATAATTTGATGTTCAGATAGGTGGCAGCAAAGGGTTCAAAGAAAACGGTGTTTCATATTCAACATCAAACTATATTCTGAATCTTAGTCCATGTCGCCACATACATAGTTGTTCCACTTACGCTAAATGTTTATATTACATATTTGTTATATCGACAGTATTGTTATACTAGCTAATCATAATAACTAATTAGAACACTAATACAATATACTAATACAGAGTGTTTTACCCTCATATTACAAGTTCAATAAGACTCTCTTCTTCTAGTGAAGTGAATTCAGGTGGACATTATGCATGTGCATGGAAAGGATCTTGGATCCATGCTAATTTTTCGACATTTTCTTCCGTAAAGTATTTTGCAAACCATTCCATAGCAATGCGGTCTACGGCCACTTACATACTGGCTCGTCAGTACCGCCACCTAGCGGCTCGTCAGGAGCGCCGCGGTGCACACTTTGGGAACCACTGATCTACACCATTGCTTCATATAACATAATTGATCACAAACACAGCTCACCAACACTGTTACGTTAGATTAGATGATAAATGAATATTAAAAATTCTGCGTCACTCTTAGTAAAAACGTCCGTACAGCGTTTCCGTTGTAATGTCCCTAAAACATTTCAATTTGATATCATTAAGAAACTATAAATAATTTCACGTAAAAATTTTAAAAACACACGACGTGTAGTCGACATTTGGTATATTATTTTTACTTAATCGAAACCATCACAAATGCATCTTATATAATTAATATACCATTCGTTTCTAAACACAGGCGGTAGACCTAGGATAATCAGCAGAAATGTGTCATCATTGAGTTTTGTTAAAAACGATTTCTGATCTCGACCAAATGTAAACAATTTTTTCTTATATATTACATCGTCCCCTATCTCACGTAACGACGTAAATTACTTTTTATAAATTTTAGAGGAGAGACGATTATAGTTATATATTCAGACAATAAACTAACTGTAAAATTTGAAGAAATAGCCCATAATTAAAGTGGAGTTGAAAGTATGAATAGGAAATAAAAAACTAAAAGTCTTCCTCCACAAAATTTAATAGAACAAAAAAATGTTTGCTCAGAGGTCTCTACATGTTTCGAACGTAGAAACGTTCATCATCAGGAGACAGAAAAAGATAAGTGGTATAAAACCTTAATGGAGCTTTTATGGAATTAAAAATTCCAAAAAATGATTTTTTTTCTTCTTCCCCGGGTTACTCTGTATGTTTTAATCTATTTCTATTTTTCTTCACGTTATGGCATTTCGACACATCAATTTTTGATTCCATAAAAGCTCCATTAAGGTTTTATACCACTTATCTTTTTCTCTTCTGCTAAAACCATCAGCAATAAATTTTTCTGTCTCCTGATGATATACGTTTCTACGTTCGAAACATGTAGAGACCTCTGAGCAAAAATTTTTTTGTTCTATTAAATTGTGTGGAGAAAGACTTTTAGTTTTTTATTTCCTTTCCTAACTGTAAAAGTTGTACGTTGTATCTACAGTGTGTGTATAAAGTCTGGAAACGGCTTAATAACATCACAATTTACTGGCCGATTTAAACCAAATTTGGTACAGTTGTGTAAGAGGATCTAACGCACCGAATGACGATATTGGCGTTGTTGCCAGCTTTTTAGTTTGTCTGGAATTCGAACGAATTTTATATTTTTAAAAATAACACCCAGTATATTTTTACATTTTTAAATTCCACATAAAATTATAATTATTTTTTATTAAATGCATTATTAGTCTATACTTCATAGTTTCCGAGATATTGACTCTCGAAAAGTGACATTTTTGAACTTTGACAGCTTATAACTTTCTAACAGTACGTCTTAGAGCAAAACGGCTTACATGTCCCTATCTTCAATTTTTATTATCTTCCCAAAAAAATCAACTTCCAGTTAAATCGGAACAACTATATTTCCTGCTTTCGAGTTACATCCGGTTTAACAGGAAGTTGATTTTTTTGGGAAGATAATAAAAATTGAAGATAGGGACATGTAAGCCGTTTTGCTCCAAGACGTACTGTTAGAAAGTTATAAGCTGTCAAAGTTAAAAAATGTCACTTTTCGAGAGTCAATATCTCGGAAACTATGAAGTTTAGACTAATAATGCATTTAATAAAAAATAATTATAATTTTATGTGGAATTTAAAAATGTAAAAATATACTGGGTGTTATGTTTAAAAATATAAAATTTGTTCGAATTCCAGACAAACTAAAAAGCTGGCAACAACGCCAATATCGTCATTCGGTGCGTTAGATCCTCTTACACAACTGTACCAAATTTGGTTTAAATCGGCCAGTAAATTGTGATGTTATTAAGCCGTTTCCAGACTTTATATTATACCCACACTGTATAACCCAGCAATTATGAAATTTGGCTATGGCAATGTTTACAAAAACTTTTTAAAAAAATATATCAAAATACGGTTGTTTTTAACACGCTTTTATTAGCTTCACCTGTATGTTTGTATGTATGTTTGTTTTTTTGTAACCGACTTTTTTGAACCCGATTTTGACCTACTTTAAACGGTCAGATTTAATTTAAATTTTGTAGACTTATCAAGAACCGCTGACAATACAATAATCTACTAATCTAGCTCAATCTACAAAAAAAAATTTTTTTTTTCTTAACAATACCTAACTCAAACTAAAAAATGAAAAATAAATATAGTTTAAAAAAACTAAAAAACACGCTTTAATATTAATTAATCGAACTAAAAAGCGGAAAATAAATATAGTTTAAAATAATTCTTGAAATTCTTAATATAGGCAGAAAATAATAATGAACGATATAGTATTATTGTGAAAAAAGCGAGGTGTGCTCTGTATGTAAATTGTACAGAATTGAGAACTATGAAGTTATATTCATTTGCGTTAAAAAGGAATTTTTTATGCATCAGTCTTATACCCACCCCCTGGATTTGGCATTTTTTTGCAGGTAATAAGAATACGTGAAGGGTAGGAATGTAGAAGGAAAATTGGTATAATCGCAATCGAGCCTTAATAGTTCATGAATTATAAACAATTAAAATGGGCCTTAAAACTCATTCATAGATTATAAAGTCAACACCCTTTGCCTCCACGAGCCCCCAAGAAAACCTCCATCACTCCCCAAGGTTAAATAATTTCTATTTATACCATTATACCGTATTATACGTATCTCCAAGTTTCGCTAACTTGATTTAATTTAGGCCAACTCCTTTTTATGATTCCCGCAGGACTAAAATTCTAAATGAAAACAAAACCCATTTATTATTCCCGGTAAACGAATGTAAATTATTGAAGTGATTTGAATCTTAACTAACTAAAAGAGTGATTTATATTAATTTGTTTTATTTTGTGGAACAGGGAGGATTTTCGATGTGTTTATCTTTTCAAGGAGAAACAGGGTAAACAAAAACCTCGTATTCATTAAGGGGGTTTAAAATTTACTAAACTACCAAATTTATAAATTTTATTAGGTTATTTGTATGTTGATTGTTTAGTTGTATTTGAGTATACAGGGTGATTCACGTTGATTGGCATATTAAAAGAACCAAGCATAAATTCACACGTCTCTTCATATTTTCGAAAACGTTGACCAGCACCTCTGGAGAAATGTTACCATATTCTTGGATAATCCTTTCTTGTAATAATTGTTCTAAATTTGCAACTGGCGTTTTAAAAATGATCAATCTGTCATCGAAAAAATTGCGTAAGTAGTTAATAGTTTCGGCTAATGTATGGGCGGTTGCACCGTCCTGTTGAAAATATCCAAAATGTAGTTCGTCGTCAAGTAATTGCTCCACAAATGGATTCAAAATAGTGTCTCTATACCGCTGTGCTTTAACTGTGTCATGAAAAAAAATTGGACCAACAATTCTTCTTCGGGAAACAGCTAACCAGACACCAATTTTTTGAGGGTGCAATGTAGACTCTACAAAAAAATGGGGATTTTCACTACTCCACATGCGTGTATTCTGAGAATTTACATAACCGAAGAGGTGGAACCGGCTTCATCCGAAAAAAATGTCAGGTCTAATAAATAATTTCTTTCCAATAAATTTTGGGTAAACCATTAAGAATAATTCCTGCGTCTTTCAAAATCGGCGGCTTGTATTTCTTGGAATACTTGCACTTTATAAGGAAATAAATTTAGCTGCTTCTTAAGAATAGTCCTGCATATTCCATACGAAATTCCCACTTCTTGGGACAGGCGTCTTATACAATTTGTTGGCGTATTTTGCATTATTTCACGAACGTTTGCAACAAGTTCTTACATATGGTCTTCCTGCTCCTTTTTTGTGTTGTATAGAACCTGTTTCCCTAAACACAGCCACGGTTCTTTTCAGGCAATGATAAAAATCCTCAGCAATAAAAGCAACGTTAGGAAAATGTCTGTGAAAATCGTCCATGCACAAACCCTGATTGTATTGCCACTCTATATTTACTCTAACCCCATTTCGAAAAAACGCTTCAACCCTGAATGTTTTGTGCGGTTCCGTAAAGCCCAGTGTCTGAATTGTTTAGGAAATTAGCGATTAATCCAAGGACTGTCAAAGATGACGGAATAACTGGTTGATTGTTAATTCAGGTAGTTACTGACACCCAACAGGTATTAAGTTCTACGGCTAAGCATTACGTCCCTAGATGCAAGGCCCTCTTTGATGCAAATCATTTTTACTCGCACGGAACAAACGACATACAAAAATAAATGATTTTGGAACAATCATAGTTGCCACATCTATGCATCTTATTAAAATTCATTTTGACATTGACATACTTTTATTTGACCACATTTTTGTAAATTACAAATTGTATAGCAAGTCATATAAAATATAAAGCATTCCTGGATAAATGTATTTAACTAAATTAAAATATATATTTAAACGTAATAATTGTATAAAAACATAACATACATACATAAACGTTATAAACAAACAGTAATAACAAAAAAGCTTTAATAGCCGATGAAGAATTACCTCGCATAACCCTATTATAAGCTGACAATCAATTTTAGAATTGGAATATTTTTAATAAAAAAAACCTATAAGTATTGAAGAATCGTTGAATATAATTTAAAAAGTGTTTCTTTACATTTCAGACATGACTCAGTTCGGATTAACTACCACTAACTCACACTGGGGTTACGGAGCGGCTGGAGCCTACTCCCCCTACTTTACCCCTAGTACGTTGGGATCCTGTGCAGCATCCACAACACAGTTTAACACTCCAGCGCTTGGTTTCTCGGGAGCCACCCCCGATCAGACATCGACACAAGATGCTTTTACTCCTAGCTCAACAATCAGTACATGTAAGTTTTAGTTTTCACCTATAAAGTTAAAAATCTCATTTATTTGGACTTGTGATCGGGTTTTACTTGTCGAATGCTTCTACTAATGCCGCATTATTTCTTCCAGTACTGCCCGACACATCGACGACAGACATGGACCAACATCTTGGCCTAATATCGTCACAGAACCACACAAATCATCCACAAACAACCGCTCACACATCAGCACTGCTGGTACCTCGGTACGCCACGAACCACACAGACTTTACACTGTCCGGTCCCAGGTCACTCTCCGATAACTCCAGTGCAGCTGAGAGTCCCGTCCAAGATGATCTGTTGACACCCCAAAGTGCTCTGGGAGTAAATCACGTAAATAATGCGAGTAGTAGTAACTTCCCCTTGCATCAGAATATGAGCCAGAGCTCCGCGTACTCGTCCAGTAATTGTAATAACTCTATATACCCTGTTCTACCAGGGCTGCTGTACTCGCAACTCTACTCTGCAGCGAACCATCAACCACACAACTTTCACTCGTTGCATGCTCATGCCTCGCAACCTCACAACGACCTTCAGAGTGTCATGGATCATCTGTCAAGTAGTACCCATCAAAGACAAATGAACGGTACCACTGACTTGTTGTTAAACAATGGAACATGTGCGGCGGCTGCGCAAAGACAAGACGACGGACATAACAGAGTACTGAATAGTAATGGGGTACCGAGGGGACCAGGACAAAATGGAGATGCCGTCGTATGGCGGCCATATTAGATTGGTGTCCAAATAATGTACCTACTACAGAAAAATGAGAACAAAAAGGGATTGTTAGTGAAAAATAAGTAATTTTAATTATTCTTACACATTTCAATATAGTTTTTGTTATTTGTGTTTTTGGTGCATAATTTTTGTGATCATGGCTTACCGATAGTGATTATTTGTGCAATAATTAATTTAGATTTTTAGACTTGGTTAGACTAGGTTTGTTTATTTTTACAATTCAATGAAATTTACACGAAACTAAATGTAAGAAGGCTTAAAGAGGTTAAAATATACAGTACCCGTCTAAAAGTTCGCAACATGGGAACATTTTTTATTAGCAATTTATCGAAAAAAAGTTTTCGACATGCCCGATAACTAAAAAATCGATTTTGCCATACGTCACGTCACTAGTGGCATAACGGTAATTTAAAAAAATGTGAATTTACAAAAGTGAGGTTAGGTAATGAATATATATAATATAATAAAAAATGATCTTGAAAAAGTTGTTTAAAATTAAATTCTAGGCCAGTATGCAAACGTTCAAGATTTTATTTAGAAAAATAGGAAAAAAAAAATATTTTTTATTGACAAATTTCTAGTCTTTCCTTTTAGGTAGCTTGGCTAATATTAATCCCATGTATTTGAATAAAACCGATTCCCGGAAAAAGTTTTATTGGAACTTTGCTAATAACATTTTCTTCCATGTGTCGCTAACTTTTAGCCGGTTACTATACAAGGTCATATTTTGCTTGGAGAACTGTTCAACATAATATATACAGTCCACGGATCGAGTTTGCAAGAGGAAAAACTTTTTTATTAGTAGGTATAGAAGAAAAACTCATTCTTTATAAAAACGTCTGCTTGTGCTAAAACTACAATTTCGAATATCAGATTTGCTATTACTAGACAGGGTTCGTCAAAAACAATATTTTTAGTTTTTTCGATCTTTTTTTTTCAATTTCTTGATTGACTAAATAAATTTTGCTAATGTTGAAACTACTATTTCAACATTATATTTGCGATTACTATAACAGGGTTCGTCAGAAACAACAGTTTTTGTTTTTTGATTTTTTTTTTAATTCTAATTTTTAATTCCTTTTGATGATTGGCTAAATCATCACTTTGGGAACAAATGGATTGGAAGGTATCTATGGTCTAAATCAGTTAAGAAATAATAAATATAAAAATAAAAATACTTCAAAAGTAAGGAAATTATAAATGGTGTTCTTAAAGTAAAAAAGCAACTCAATACGACTCAATAAGACGAACCCTGTATTGTAATCGCAAATCTGATAGTCGAAATTGTAGTTGCAGCACAAGCAGACGATTTTATAAAGAATGGCTTTTTCTTCTTTACCTACTAATAAAAATTTTTTTCTTTTCCAAACTCTATCCGTGGACACACTGTATTTTATGAAAATTAATAACTTTTAAATTTCACAATTTATTTTTATTGTGGAGTCAAATGCGATAACAAAAAAATTAACTGAAAATACAACTTTATAGTAAATCTTAATTTTAAGACAGCCATTGTACTTTGATGTGATTTTATAAACTGCATCAAAAATTCTCGTACAATTCTTATTCAAAATATTTAATTTTCTTATACATTTTACTCTTAGACCCGTTACACAATTGTCCGGAATACCGGATATAGTCGGATCTGGTCTTATCGTGCGGGTCATACGATTCACGACAGACATACTCTCAGTTTTTGTTTTCTTTACTTGCGTTTAATTTTACCCTCTAAATAAAATACGTAGGATAAATGAGACAGACTTATTCCATTTTGACATAAAAAAAAAAGGATATTTATTTACTTTCCAGCGATTCTAAAAAAGCTTATAATAGCACCAGCTACGTTTTATTTTAAATATGCCAGTTTTGTGACTTTGACAGTTTGGGTTTGAAAATGAAACAATTTTCTAGGTTTTTGCATCCCCAATCAAAAAAAAATGGTACTTAATCTGATAAACTATTTCGAAAATGAAAGAAAAAGTGGAAATTCGCCAACCAATATTCAGGAAACAGTAGCCAAAGCATTGGGAATTAGTTTAAGGACTGTGCAGAAAATTGTGCATGAAACAAAACCTAACATAATACCCAAGAATACTAAAAAGTGTAAACGAAGAAAGCCAAAGACTGAGGATTTAAGCGAAAATATTAAAATGGGAGTTCGAAATGTGATTTACGATTTATACAAATCAAATACCAATGTAACTCTTCCAGTTTTACAAAAAACATTAAAAATTCGGGGTGTTTTGGAAATTGGACTTGAACCGTTATCAAAATTAATAAAAAATTTAGGTTTTCGCCATAAAAAAGACTGTAACCGAAGATTTTTATGTGAGCAGCCACAGATAGTGAGTCAGCGTATTCAGTTTTTAAAAAAATATACGGACAATTACAAGTCGAAATTTAGAAAAGTGGTATTTTTAGACGAAACGTGGATATTTTCGAATGGAAGTGGTTTAAAATCTTGGCAAGATGAGTCTGTAAAAAGTGTTAAAAGGAAAAAGGGGTGCAGTACGGGAAAGCGTTTTATTATTTTGCATGCCGGTTCTGCAACAGGATATGTTGCAGGTGCGAGTTTAATTTTTTCTTCAACATCAAAAAGTGCTGACTATCATGATAATATGAATTGCGAAATGTTTGAAAAATGGTTAAAAGTTCAATTGATACCAAATTTGGATGCTCCGTCTTTAATTGTATTAGATAATGCATCATATCATTCAATAATTTTAAATAAACAGCCTACTTCATCTAGGAGGAAAAGTGATATTTATGAGTGGCTGAAAAAACACAACCAAAATCCTTTACCAAATATGCTTAAATCGAAACTCCTGTCAATAGCAAAGTTTTTTAAAAAAACCAAAATATACGCGGTAGATGAAATACTGCGTGAATATGGTCATGAGGTTCTACGGCTGCCGCCATATCATTGCCAGTTTAACGCAATAGAATTAATATGGGCTGGTGCAAAGTTTTATTATGAAAAACATGTAGGTGATGGTCTTAAATCCGACCAAGTACAAATAGTTTGGCAAGATTCGTTAGATCATATTACACAAGTGTACTGGAAGAAATCGGTGGAACATACAGAAATATTAATAAGGGATTGGTGGGATCGAGAACAAGTACTAGATGTCGAAGTAGCGCCAATGCTCCATTCGAAGACGACTCAGACGACGAGGACTTTTCAGATTTTATAAGTGACGATGAGAGTTTTTAGGCTATAATTATAAACGGTGTTTTTCGTTTACATTTTTTAGTATTCTTGGGTATTATATTATGCTTTTTTTCATGCACATTATTCTGCATAGTCCTTAAACTAATTCCCAGTGTTTTCATTACGGTTTCCTGCATATTGGTTTGCAAATTTCCACTTTTTCTTTCATTATCGAAATAGTTTATTAGACTAAATGCCATTGTATTTTTAGGTTTTAGTAGTAAAATTGTTAAAATAAATTGCACTGTTTATTATTGTCGTTTTTAATTAAATGGTACAGTAGGTATATAATTACCGATTATATAATTTTTTTGTAACTTTTTCAACTCCCCTGTACATAATTTTTACAAAACTAATAATATTAGGTATATGTGGCTATCTTCGCGATAGCTAAAATAATGAAACTATTTCTCCTTCCTTCGGTATATTTGTAAATAATCTCACAACATTTTGATAGCCTCTGTATTGTCTGATTTGACGCATATGATCAGTGACCTTTGGACCCGCACGTTAAAACCAGATCTGACTATACCCGGTTCCGTCTGGCCGGTCGAGAGGTACATGATATTTTATATAGCTGTTTAGGATATTATAGCTTTCACACTAGTTCGGACCGGGTAACCGGCACCAACCAATATAATAACATGTAGCTCGCGACCGGATAGTCGGTACCGGATACCCACTCCTGGTAAGTGTGCAGTGGTCCTTACTCTAATACCAAAAGCAATTGTTATATTGGGTTATACATATTTAAAACAAACATATTTTCATATTGTGATGGATAGTTTTTTGATTTTTTTGTGATATTTATTAGAAAAATTTCAAAATGCGAATTGACCTACTATATCGACTGTTTTATAGAAGACTTTAATAACTAGTTACCCAAAGAAGTGGTTTCGTAATTATGAAAAGTGGACTAATTAAAATAAATAGTACTTTCCATTTTAATGCATTTGCTTCGGTTTTTTACTTGTGAATCCATTGACTGAGGGCGATTTTCGTGTGCAAATTTACAGGGTGGACGTTTAATGTGACTAATTGCAATGGCTGCGTTGTTATTACATTTAAATTACGCAAGAAATGCAAATGGAAAATGAAAGGTCGGCAAGTTTTCCACAACGGCTGCTCAAAGAATCAAGTCAAACACGTATTTTATAGCATTTTTATTATTAGAGATGAAACCAACCAAAGTTGCTATAATTCCACCTACAGTGTCACCAGTAAAGTCCGCATCATATGGGATTTTTTTTTATTAATAAATAACTTTATTCGAAATATGACTTTGGCATCAAGTTCTGCTTCGATCGAGATGAAAATTAAGCAGAAAAATAGTAGTCACGTGATTCGCATTATCTGTCAAATTTTAATTTTTTCAAAAAAATAATTCAAAAGTGGGGTTATTGTTGAAAGTATCGAAAAAAGTTATTAGAAAAGGTTTTTTTAAATGCAGTTTCTAGCCCACATGCAAAATTTCAGCTTCATAAGATAATTTTGATTTTTTACCCACCACTAAAATTTATTTTCCACTTAATGAACACTTTACTGATGACAATGTGTTCTTTTTTGTCCTAATATTAAGGTGTATTACTTTTAAACACACACTACGTTTTCAAAAATAATTATTTTATAAAGTTACCTTGTACAGGGTCAAAAACAAATAAACTTTGCATCACATGCGATCAAATTTTAATAGCCCAATTTTGATTTTGTAGAATAACACACATTTAATATGGCGCTACTTTAAAAAAAATATTTCTGAAATAAAGCATTGTCAAAACTAAGAAGTTTTATGTAGGTTGCGTTGAGTCTTATTTTGCAAAAGTGGTGCAATTTACAAAATATGGTTAAAAAAATCAAAATTATCTTATGCAGCTAAAATTTTGCATGTGGGCTAGAAACTGCATTTAAAAAAACCATTTCTAATAACTTTTTTCGATACTTTCAGAAATAACCCCACTTTCGAATTATCACAGAAGTCCAGCTAGGCAGCGCTAAGAGCGTATGCTATCGGTTAATCAGGGAGAACTAATGAAATCAGAAGAGTTTTTCCTTTATCCATCGCCAGACGCGTTTCGCCATGCGCTCATTGGTGAAGTTAGTATTCAAACACGATTAATCCTAAAGATATAATTGCTAGGGCCGTGTGTTATTTGATGAAGAATTATTGTTAAAATTTAAAAAATTTTAAATTGTTTTAAATTAAAACCGTTTTTAAAGTATTAAGGCGCAAAAAATTAAAAAGTAAAATTTAAAATTTCTGTTTTTTTTTTTCGGATATTTCTGTTGGTATTCGGAATATTTACAGCTTTTTTTCACCAAAATGTTAAACCCCAAAATACGCAACTTTGCCTCAATCTCCTCAAAAATGTGTAGCATCCTACGTTCTTTGAGCCACGCTGGAGCAAAAATTAATTTTTCCGTAACTATTATGCTTCCGTCTTTATTATTGGGATCAAATTTAGGTATATTTTAAATAACAACGAAGCTTGCCACACTAAACGACCACACTGTACTATCTTCTATTACTATATCATTTTAATTGTACAGGATGTACAACTAAAAAGGGACGTCTGCTGTATCTTGAAAATCGTTTACCGTACAGCTTGCGGAAATAGCTATTTACCTAACAAGTGCGGAAAATGAATTTTTCCGCACGTGTCAGGTACAATAGATTTTCTACAGACGTGTGGAAATAAGTAACACATATTTCAAAGAAATTTAATAATTTTTAATTACCTATAACAATCACATACATATATGTAACAGTAACTAATTCTGAGAAAAAAAGTAATAACTACAAGTTATAATTGATATATTATTGATTTTGACATAATCTTCCGCACTAGTGTGGAAAAACCAATTTTCCACACGGATTTTTGACATAATCGTGCCGAAATTTTTTTCCGCACTAGTGTGGAAAAAACAATTTTCCGCACGGATATCAGTGCGGAAAATTGATTTTCCACACGTCTGTAGAAAAAAATATTTATTACAAAAGTGACCAAGAGAAATTGCTGGAAATAATTGTTAAGTTTTTAGGACGGCCGCTTGGGGTCGTAACTTTAAGCGGGGCCAAACGAGAAGCGGAATTTTCTCAAAAATCCTTATAGTAAACATGTATCGATCGTATTTTTTAATCTAATTAAAATTCTGAATAACTTTTGTATTTGAGTTTTTGGTTTACCTATTTGTTTAAGAGGGGTACGAGGGGACAAATATTGCCATGCAAAAATATTCACAACCTTGGTTTGGCTTATCGAAATTTAGCAAATTTGAGCTTCCTTCATTTGTTATATTACTTTAATAAAAAACGCAGTCGTTTTCGAATTTCGTTGCAACAACCAGAGGGCGCTATTTAGTAGAATCAAAAATTTCTCCATTTTTCTCAAAAATTTTAAACGCAATGATACTTATATATTTTTAACTTAAGCAAAAAGAAGAATAAAAAAGAAGGTAAAAACCGCAAGTCAATATCTTTATTTAAACCGAAGATATGGAGAATAAAATATAAAAATATTATGCTTTATAAGAATAAACTGACGTTTTAATACAGTATTCGTCAGCAAGCAGTTACAAATACCATACCCTTGTGTCTTCTATAAAGTTATAATCAACACAATACTTACTTAAATTAATGTTCTATAAATGTAAATTATTACAAGAGAAATAATAGAGGATGGTTGCATTTATTTAACAAATTGCAGTAAAATTGTGGCTGTGAAACAAAAAAAAAATGGAAGAAAGCATTGATTTAAAGTATGAAATAGTACGTGTCAAATTTAAATGGGTTTAATTAAAAATTATAAATATAAAATTAACGAATTTTTTAGAAAGACAAAATTTAGTTTTTGAGAATCAGTATGGGTTTCGCAAATCTAGAGATACTGAAGTTGCAGCTATGGATGTTATTACTAACATTCAATTAAATCTAGATACCAAAAAAATGCGGCATTTAATCTCTATACTTGTGTAAAGCCTTTGATACTGTAAACCATGATAATATGTTATTAGTTAAATTATTTGATATAGGCATAAGAGGAAAATAAGAGGAAACATTTATCGTTGGTTTGAAAGTTATACAAAAAATAGAAAACAACGCGTTAAAATAGTACTTAAGTAATATTAGTGCCTACCAAACAATTAGATGTGGAGTACCACAAGATTCTATTCTAGGACCAACATTGTTTCTTATTTATATCAATTCTATTTCAAAATTAAAATTATATGGACAAATTAAACTTTTTGCCCACGACACAACAATTATTTTATTATGCTAAAAATATTGGGGACATCCAATTAAATATCAAAAAAGATTTAAAAATTATATTTGACTGCAATCTTATAAATTAACTTTAAATTTTAATAAATCTTCATTTATGTGCATTGACAAGCAAAGACTAGATATGGAGAAGCAACCAATAATATTTAATGGGAAAAATATTAATTACAAAGATAACGTAAAATTTTTAGAAATATTATATCGATAAAAATTTAAGCTGGAGAAAACATGTTGAACATATTCGAACTAACATTTCTTCATTAATTGGGATATTCTTTAAAATACGTCTATGTATATTATCTTTAAATTATTTAAAGAATATTTATCATGCATTAGTACATTCAAAAATTTAGTATCTTATTTCTATTTGGGATTTAGCCAATTCAATAGTACTAAAACCTTTAAAGAAATTACAAAATAAAATTATTAAATGTATTCATAGATTTCCGCGCTTTGAACCAACAATAAATTTATATAAACCGAATAAATACCTAGATATAAATAATTTATATAATTTAAAAATTTGTATATTTATTCATTGTTTACTTTCAAAACAAAAAATTTCTACATAACGTTTACAAAATTTCATGATATTCATAGACATGATACTAGACAAACTAATTTTTTACAAACTGTTAAAATAAACAGTAACTTTGGAAAACGGTCATTGTTATATAATGGATTAATTAAAATAATATTTTACCCGAAAATGTTAAAACATTAAAAAAACTACCATTATTTAAATTTCATTTAAAAAAATATTTCCTAATATAATTTTCTTTTTTAACGAGTTAATCAAACGTTTATACGTACATTTATGAGGCAGCAAAAATTTTGAGGAAAGTAATCAATGTTGATTATGGCTTTGTAGAAGATACAATGGTATGGTATTTGTAATCTTGCCTACAAATACCTATCGAGACGTCAGTTTACTATTATGGAGCTAATTTTTTAAATTATATTTTCCATACCTATCTCCGGTTTTAAAAAAGATATTAGCTTGCGGTTTTCACAGATATTCTTCTTATTTGTTCTTCTTTTTGGGTAAGTTAAATAATGTATATAGTTGCCTTTAATATTTTTGAGAAAGATTACGAAAATGTTGATTTTGCTATATACTGCCATCAGGAATGCAGGATGACTTCGTAAGAGCAAAAATTTAAAAACAAACATTATCCAGAATTTTGATTAGATTGAAAAAATGCTACCTTTTGAACATATTTACGATGAGGATTTTCGGAAAATCCCGCTTTTTGTTTGGCCATTCTAGCGGCCAATTTAGGCACTTAATAATAATTTCCAACAATTTCTGTTAAGTCTTACTTTTGTAGTAAATATTTTTTTAGGCAAGCTGTGCGGTAAATGGTTTCCAAGATACAGCCGGCGTTCCTTTTTAGTTGTACACCCTGTATAGTGAAGTGTCGTTAGGTATTTGCCTTAGAACGCGGTTTTGGTAAACGGATTTTGTAAACATTTTTTTATACGTTTCTAACATCAAATGTTAAAATGTTTAACTAATATTTCTTCCGCTTTCAATTTTTTAATTGAAATTTAATTCAAAAACATTATTCAACTAAACTTTGGAAATGCGTGAATGGAAAACGGCCAATAATGATGATGGCTTTTTGACACCTTTTGCAAAATCTGACTTCTTTATGAGAAACAACTAGCGAGTACCATACAAACTATACCCAATAGGACTTTTAATAGGTAGGTACCCAAATTATTTATAGTACCTATATTATTTAACGAGGGTATAATGTAGGCTATATTACACGAGATTTTTAAACACGAGCCTTCGGCTCGTGTTTTAAGAATTCGAATGTTATATAGCCATTATACGCGAGTAAAATACTATACTTTATCTACGACTATTCAGTATTCAAAAAATTAGAAAATGCATTCAGAGCATCATATTTTATTACAATAGGATATTCTTACATAACAAGGTAATATTATTAATAGTATTTCTTAACTAAAAAATACAATTCAACAATGTTAACAATAACTTAACAAAATACAATTACTTATTTCTAATTTTTCATGAAATTGATTGTTACATTAGACCAATTATGAAAATGAATGGGAGTAGGAATATTACTTATATCTATTCATATCGTTATTATCAGTGCCGGATTTAAGCACAGGCAACATAGGCGGTTGCCTATGGGCCGCCACCACAAGGGTGCCGCCACCACACCAAAAAAAATTTATACATTTCAAACTATTTATAGTTCAGTATGAAGAATTTGAACAGAAGAGAAGAAAAGAGATTAGCCATGAGAGATGGATGTATAAATTGTTGTGTAAAAACAATGCTAAAGAGTGCTTTCCCAACGTTGAGGTAATTCTGAGAATTTATCTCACACTAATGGTGACAAATTGTACGGCTGAAAGATCCTTCTCAAAACTGAAGCTTATAAAAAATAAACTCCGAAGTTCCATGACCGAGGACAGATTAAATGTTTTAACTCTCTTTAGTTTAGAGAGTGATGTTTTGAGGGAAACAGACTTCGACGATATTATCGATACGTTTATTGATGTGAAAATCAGACGAAAAATAATTTAGCTTGTAGGTAAACTAAAATTATTTTAGTTGTTTTCGAGTTTAATTTTGAATAAATTTTGTGTTAGCCAACTTATTTAGTTGCTTTCTTCTTTACCTTGACCTTAATAAAAACTTTCAACAGTTAACCACAAACGATTTGAGGGCCTCCACCACATGCTCTGCCTATGGGCCGCCGAAGTCTAAATCCGGCGCTGTATTAGTAATGGAAAAAGTTTCGGAGCTAACATTATTTACAGTGGTAGACGTAGATGGGCATAAATTTGAGTTTTATTAGCAGCGTCTATTTTAGTTTTTTTGAATCGGCAATATAACCTTCATTGTTGGGACCGTGGATTATGAAATCTCATAATCCACGGTTGTAGATTATGAGTAACTATGGTAATATGAACCACATTATATGTAATAACAAACACATTATGCTTCTAATAGTCGTAGATAAAAAAATGTTGATGCTTTCTTACATTATTTCTTTCTCTTGTGGAAAAAATGTGGAAACACTTTTGTATTTAGTGCAAAAAATGTATTAACAGGTTTACCAAAATCCGTTGATTGAAACCGAGTTCCGAGATTGATAATTTTTTAGGGCCAACGATACCTCACTAAAAAAATAATTGTCATTACTTATTACATTTTAATATCTATACAGGGTGTTACAAATTCGACATACCAGCATTGGAATCTCGGAAACCGTAGGAGTTAGAGAAACGGTTAAATGGGGGCAAAGTTGTGCAATTCGGTGCTGATTATAATGCCGCTTTAAAAGGTTTCAAATTCCGAATACTTCCGATTTTATTCGAAAAAAACCGAAATTTTGCAAAATGGTTTTTATTTTTTCCTGAGATTATTTGACTAGCTATTTAAAAATAAATGACACTTTGTCATTGCCACTTTTTCTCCTCTACAAAATGGCGTTACTAAGCTAAAAATCCGCCATTTCGTCTCCGAGCGGCCATCACCAACTTTACTTTTTTAAATACAGACCTGGATTTTTTTTAACGATTTTTAAACCCTTCTACCCTCAAAATGTAATGGCGATATTACTTTCTCATAATGATGAATAATTGTCCTTGCTTATTTTTTTCAATTCATATTTTTTACACTTCTTGTCAGTCCGGTCCTGGCAAGAATCACAATATTATTTAAAAACTTTATTTTATTTAAAACCTTTACAAATAAGGAGGTACAGGGTTATTTTTTATATTTGCGTACCCACCTACAGGGCTTAATGTAAGTGACAGAAAAAAACTTTTAATACAAAAGTTGCATAATCTTTCCCGTCATATCTTTTAGACTTATTAAAAAAAACATCTGCACATCGGAAAGTTAAAAAACAAATGAAAGTCTTCTATTTTTAAATGGAACACCCTATATATTTTTTACCAGGGCGAAAGATCTGTTTCTCCTGATTTCAAAAATATATAACATGTCATCATTTAATCCAGTCGTTTGTGAAATATTTGAGTTTTTGATTAATTTAATTGACTATAATCTAGTCGGCGTTCCGCATACTTCAACGTGACATATTTGTCACTTTAATTTAAATTGAAACATGCAGCAAAGAAAATAACCTATTATTTATAATTTATGATATAAAGTAAAGTAAATTGCTGTTGAACTACAGCTATTCGGTTGTTATTAGAGTAAAAAAGACGCACTATTTGAAGTTTGTCTTCTTCCGAATATCCCATTTTCCTTACTGAATCTTTCAATTTAAAGTAAAGTGACAAATATGTCACGTTGAAGTATGCGGAACGCCGACTAGATTATAGTCAATTCAATTAATCAAAAACTCAAATATTTCACAAACGACTGGATTAAATGACGACATGTTATATATTTTTGAAATCAGGAGAAAGAGATCTTTCGCCCTGGTAAAAAATATATAGGGTGTTCCATTTAAAAAAAGAATACTTTCATTTGTTTTTTAACTTTGCGATGTGCAGATGTTTTTTTTAATAAGTCTAAAAGATATGACGGGAAACATTATGCAACTTTTGTATTAAAAGTTTTTTTCTGTTACTTATATTAAGCCCTGTAGGTGGGTACGCAAATATAAAAAATAACCCTGTACAATAATTTATTTTATTTATTTTCTAATAATTCTAAATTTAAATTAAATAAAATTTACTAATTATAAATCCTAATTTTCTAAATGTTCAAAGATATTACCGTTTTTTACAATACAACGATCGATTTGTCTTCCAATTTTGGCGACAGCCCTTTCAACCGATCTTCTCCTTATCCTACCAAAAATGCAACCTGTATGCGTTCTTCCAGTTCTTCCATGGTATCTACTTCATTTTATAAATAACATTTTTTAATGCCCCCCATAAAAAGAAATCCTGTTTTAATTAATATTGTGATTCGTTACCAGCACCGGACTGACAAGAAGTGTAAAAAATATGAATTTAAAAAATAAGCAAGGACAATTCATCATTATGAGAAAGTAATACAGCCATTCCATTTTGAGGGTAGGAGGGTTTAAAAATCGGTTAAAAAAAATCTAGGTCCGTATTTAAAAAAGCAAAGTTGATGATGGCCGCTCGGAGACGAAACGGCGGATCTTTAGTTTAGTAATGACATTTTGTAGAGGAGAAAAAGTGGCAATACCAAAGTGTCATTTATTTTTCAAATGAGCTCAGGAAAAAATAAAAACGATTTTGCAAAATGTCGGTTTTTTTCGAATAAAATCGGAAGTATTCGGAATTTGAAAACTTTTAAAGCGATATTATAATCAGCACCGAATTGCACAACTTTGCCCCTATTTAACCGTTTCTCTAACTCCTATGGTTTCCGAGATTCAAATGCTGGTATGTCGAATTTGTAACACCATGTATATACGGTTCTATCGGGAAATACAATGAAATTCGTTAATTTAGTTAGCATGAAACTAAATTGTCAAAGTATTTTGCTGCATAGTGCAAAGTTATGTAAATATAGAGATAATTTAACCTGATGTAAATGGCAGTTGTATTCCGAAATTCCTCTAAATTACGAAGAAATTACTACCTATATTTAGGCACACTTTAGGATTGCATTAAACATTACTGGGTTTATATTAAATGAGTGATGATTGATTGCATAAGTTTTTTTTAATATTTTTAGTTTTACACCAACACCACTAGACCAGGGTCGATAATTTTTAAATAAAAAAAAAATAATAGTAGGACTTTTTTCATATAACCTCAAAATTTATGTGAAAAATTCAAATAACCAAGTTTTTGGTTTTTTATTTTTATCTTTTGCAAAAAAAAATTTCTATACACGAAATTTGGTTTAAACTTACCTTTTTATGTCCTAAACACACTGTAATTTTTCTGATTTAAAATATTTATTTTTTAACCTTATTTTGACTTAATATCGAAAAAGCACCCTAATTTTCAATCGAAAATTCTCACGTCAAAATATCTGCTTTTTAAAAAAGTCGGTGGGCTTTTTGTTCGTTGAAATCTCTACTTTCTGATGGTGTAAAAAAATATACATTACTATAGATATTTGGACGTGAGAGTTTTCGATTGAAAATTAGGGTGCTTTTTCGATATTAAGTCAAAATAAGGTGAAAAAGTAAATATTTTAAATCAAAAAAATTACACTGTGTTTGGGACATAAAAAGGTAAGTTTTCACCAAATTTCGTGTATAAAAAAAAATTTTTGTAAAAGGTAAAAATAAAAAACCAAAAACTTGGTTATTTGAATTTTTCACATAAATTTTGACGTTATGTGAAAAAAGGGTAAACACAAAACTTGTAGATCTTTTTATTACCTACAACTTTGCTATTTGACGTTTTTCCATAGGACTTGTAGTTTTGCCGTAAATCGAGATAAATCGTTTTCTACCCTTAAAAACTCACCCCCTTCCACTTCCCGACCTCGGATCGCCCGTAAATTATTTTTCCTTTCATTTTTGTTATATTCTTTTTCTTTTCCAATAGGTTTAATTCTACTATTATTTTTTTTTTCACTTTTTACCATTTTCAAAGGCTTCAGCCCTGGTCTACACACGATAAATCTCAAACCGCTGCCAGAAAATCCGGCGTCTACAGAAGCCAAATTGTTGGTTGTGAATCGGTTTCTAACTGTCAGTATAATTAACTAATTAGAAATCTAATTTTTAGATGGAGACTTGCGCAGTTTGCATTTTTAAAACTGTCATATAATGATCGACGTTTAGATAAGAAAGACAAAATACTGTTGGAAACTTGGACAATAGACAGAATCTAATTTATGACTTTGTGCATGAAAAGAAAGCCCAGAATACATAGGCATGCGCATTGCAAAATTCTCATTTAACGAAGGGGAAAATAGACAGGTCCGGGCTTTAAAATTTATAACGTTTTGTTAAAGCATATATGTTGGGGTGTACAGATTTTAAACATTAGAAATTAACTAACTAGCAACTTTGACATAAAGACATTGGAGTAGTT
This sequence comes from Polydrusus pterygomalis, assembly GCA_963969555.1. Classification (NCBI taxonomy): domain Eukaryota; kingdom Metazoa; phylum Arthropoda; class Insecta; order Coleoptera; family Curculionidae; genus Polydrusus; species Polydrusus pterygomalis. Next base: position 38,408,351 of record OZ018381.1, on the reverse strand, counting down.
GAGCAATCTGAGAATACTTCTATTATTTGTTCATATCAATAATTTAGGATAGAAAATTACCAACTCAACTCTCTAATAGAGCAGGCAACAGTTCTTTTTTTAATAGTGACTTATTTTTGCAAAAAAATTACATCTAATATAAACCTAGGTTACGTTTTGAAAAAAAAGCTTAAAATTACCATACACTCTTAAAATAATTGTTTATTTAAAAAATGTATAAAGCGAATTTGTTATTAATAATATTTTCTGTTTAACTGTAAAATAATTATTAAAATAAATAATCATAAAAAAATGTGTTTTTTATTTCCCGTTATATTTTTAGGTTTAAGTCATAGTCCTTAAGGTAAAGCTCTTTAGATTTTCTATTCGTATTTTAAAAGCATATTATAAATTATTATAATTAAACCATCTTAAATATAGGAAACTGGTTTATTTTCGACGTTACGAAAAACATGTATTCTTCATAAAGTGTCCGTTTATTAAGAAAATACTGTAGGTATATAATAAAAAATTATACGGCAATGTCACAAAAATAAAAAATATTAATGCCGTAGATAGAAAATTATATTTAATTTTAATTTCAAAGTACCCTTTCCATCCAACAATATTCAGGACAGTTGCTTTGCTTGGAATGTAAAACTTCATCAAATAGTTCCATTAGCAGCACGCAGTCTTGTTGAATAATGAACTACTTTTAATACAGCAATTTTGTTAAGAAATAAATTGTACCTTCTCAATGCGACGCATTTTGTTCCCCGTAAAGCGTTTTCTCTACCAATAAGAAAACAGAATAGCGTCCCCAGAAACGAATTGTATCTGTTAGAACCTATAATTCACAAGACGTTGGTGGGAGTTCGTAACGATCGGCAATTGCCGCGCGCCGTAGTATTAGTTTTAACGTATTTGTTGCGCAGGTCACATCGTTGTTCGTTGTTTTTACTTTGCATGTCAGACAAAACAAGAGAAGATTCTTATTTTGCACCACCCATTATTTGTATAGGACTTTATAATCTATGGACGAATTTCTGATCTCAGTAAACCATGTTGCACAATATAGATAATCATAATATGCAATATTAAACAGCCAAAACAATATCACTCTAGAAGCTCTATAAATTTTTGAGAACTACAGTACTGACTTTTCGTGATAGGTATATGCTTTATTAACTGTAGCCAGCAAATATTAATATGATTAATGTCAAGTTTTATTCCAACTGCCATTCGGAACTAATTCAGTATACAGTGTCCGCAAGAAAGTCCGCATCAAATGGGATTTTTTTTTATTATTAGGTATAGGTAAAAATTGCAAAAGCAGTTAGTTTTGGCTTACCTAAAAACCAAAAATGACGTATACTGAAGGAGCTGCGCGACTTGCGTTACTTCTCAAATTTGACATTTTTAATAAAATAGGTTCAAAAATGCCCTTATTTATCAAAAGATCGAAAAACTATATTCGAGAAAGTTGTTTATTTATGCATTTTTAGCCTCTGTACGAAATTTTGACAGTCTAATACAATTTTTGTTTTTTGCCAGATTCTTGAAAGTTTTGATCAACCCTCGTAGATTAACTTTTATACATCGATGTAAAACCATTTGCCTTTACTTTATTTGTAATCTTAATGCAATTTTGTGTAAAATTTTTGTTTCCAATTATTTATTTTGCTTCAAAAACTGAAATTGTTATTGATCAGTATGCAGTGTTTGATGATGCCTTGCATCCTTGCATCTAAGAACGTAATGCTTAGCGCTACCTGTTGGATGTCAGTAACTACCTGAATTAACAATCAATCAGTTATTCCGCCATCTTTGACAGTCGTTACAAGTAATTTGATTCATCGCTAATTTTTCCAATTTCTTGAACAATTCACACAATGGACTTTACGGAACAGCACAAAACATTCATGGTTGAAGCGTATTTTCGAAACAGGGTTAGAGTAAATGGTAAGTGGTAATACAATCTGGGTTTGTGCATGGACGATTTTCACGAACATTTTCCTAACGTTGCTTTTATTGCTGGGGATTTTTATCATTGCCTAAAAAGAACCGTGGCTGTGTTTAGGGAAACAGGTTCTATACAACACAAAAAAGGAGCAGGAAGACCATCTGTAAGAACAGAAGAACTTGTTGCAAACGTTCGTGAAATAATGGAAAATTTGCCAACAAATTGTATAAGATGCCTGTCCCAAGAAGTGGGAAGATTTTATATAATGTTTCTGTATATTCTTACTTTGTTAATTTTGTAAACAACAAAAATAAATTTGTATTTGTCTACTTATTTTATTACTCATTAGTTTGGCATATCATGTCATAATATGAATTTGACAAAATTTTAACCTAGATTTGGTAAGACATATCGTCCCTATATCATTGTGATCTAAACCAAGCCCTACGTTTTTTAATCCAAGCCCTCTTTGATGTAAATAATTTTTGCTCGCACGGTATCAACACTAATACTAACGTCAAGAACGAATTATTTTATTTACGTATTCGTTATTAACTCTCCTTATCTTATCACTATTCCCTTAACAAAATTTATATGAGTACTTTCAAGGAAATTTGCTTATCGTCTTACTTATTACTCAATTAAAATAAAAAGTTATAAACTTTAGTAGTTATGGCAGCTGCTGTAAAACTCGAGTAAAGTGAATCTGCTTTCCCCAGGGTGCTGTCATACAGCGTAAACCCTCCGTAATCCTGATTAACACATACGTGTTGTGTTGTTATTTCTAGCAACCCTTCCTTACACCTCACCCTACTTAAAACTTTAATTCCTTATATTGATGTTTATGTTTGGTAGTAGTTTCCCCGAGAAAATGTAAACTAGTAATGTGAAACTTTAATTCATATGGTGCTTGTTGAAAATGGAACAAGGAGTATGTTCTTGTTATTTCTAAGAATGTTTGCAGAGATTAGGGGATAGTTTGATAAATTCATTCATTACAGTATCCAATAGTATCGCATGTCCTAGATTAAATGATTTAAAAATTCTTCACAGTTCTTCCAGTTTTAGTAGTAACTAGGTAAAGAAGAGATGTTAAAAAATAATACAACTATACTACCTTTCTATTATTAGATGTAACTAATGTTTATCATTTGTATTTTTATACAGGTTCGCTTTTATGTATGGAAACGGTCGATTATTTGCTAAAGTAAGATAGCTAGCGAAGAATGTTAAATACAAAACTTTTAGGGTTTTTAGAAATCTATTACACTGCACATAAACTAAGTATATAGGATCAGTCAAAAAGCCCTGGAACAACAAAGTTACTTTATTCTAAATGAAACCCCCTGTATATTATTCAATATTTCAATTATTTACAAGATTCTAAAAAAAATGTTAAGCACAATATCGTTTTCAAATAAATCTAATAAAAATAATAAAAAAGACAAACTAAGTTTTAGTAAACAACAATTTGAAATCCTATTTTATAAGGTGCTCAAAGTGTACCTACTACCGTTTACCTCCTGGCCAGTAATGAATTCGGTGAACAAAATTTTGTAGCGAATCTAAAAGGATATTGGGAGCAATTCTGGAAATTTCATGCATTATTCTTTGTTGCAAATCTTCGATATTTTGTGGCCTATTTTTGTACACTAAATTTTTGATATTGCCAAACAGGAACAAGTCAAGAGGGGTCATATCAGGAGACCTAGCAGGTCATTCAATTGCACCTCTGCGCCCAATCCATTTACCAGGAAAAGTTTCCTCTAGATATTCCCTCACCATCCGTCCAAAATGTGGTGGAGCCCCATCTTGTTGAAACCATATTTGTTCAGCCGGTAAATTGGGATTGTTATGGTTCGGGAATAATCGTCTGAGCTGTGGAACAATATTCGCTTGTAAAAGTAATAAATATCGTTCAGTGTTCAAATTTCCATGTATAAAATAGGGTCCTATGACGTTTTCATCAATAATGCCTCACAGCAAATAATCGATCGTTTCCATACATAAAAGAGACCCGGTATACACTCTCGTGCAAAAAAAACGGGCATCATAAATGTGGATTAAGTTTAGGGCTTTATAATTTTTTTATTTTTACTCAGATTTAAGTAATTTTTTAGAGACCTATAGCTACATTTATTAGTTTTAGCATGCGTATTTTACAAATTTTAAGAGAAATTGGTTTTTTGACATAATATACAAGAATAATCGAAAAGTTGTTTTTTGCTTAGCGTCAAAACACCCTGTGGAATAATTCAGAAGCAAAATTACATCAAAATATCAGTTTTCATTGGCCGCAAATATTCTTTGCATTTTGATTTTTGGTTCATGTCAATACGTGCATTTTATTCTCACCCAAATGCAATATGATCTTGATGCTGTCAATAATTTAGGAAACGCAAAACTAAAGCTATTAATGACCGATTTCTTATGTACTTAAACCTCTTCGGAATCGTCGTTTGACGTCAGTACAGGCGAAAAACCAACTTCGAGAGGTTCGTATTAAAATGTCAGTTCTTGGACAGTTCGTCGAAGATTACACGAGGGTAATTTAAACTTACGCAGGCCAGCAACTGGACCTAACTTACTACCGCGTCATAAGAGTCAAGAATAATAATAATAATAATAATAATAATAATAATAATAATAATAATAATAATAATAATAATAATAATAATAATAATAATAATAATAATAATAATAATAATAATAATAATAATAGTAATAATAATAATAATAACAAATTTTTATTAGTTCATTGAACTATTTAAGTACATTTCAAATTGTAATTTTTTTCTTCTCTCCTGATAGATAATTACAATCTAGAAAGACTATTTTATTAAACTTTTTTACATAAAATTTGATCCTTTAATTTTTTTACAAATTGTTTTAAATTACACCTTTTAATTTAATTTCCTAACTTGTTATATTCTATAGCACCACTAAAAAATATTGATTTTTGAGTCGATTTCAAATTTGTATGATCCAAAATAAAGTTATTTTTTCCTCTTGTTTTATGAATATGAACTTCATTAAATTTTGTCAAGAAATTTTCATAATATGGTGCTGTTATATTTAAATTTATTTTATGAATAAAAATCAAAATACGAAATAATAAAAAATTTTCTACATTCATCCATTGTAAACAATTTAGCATTTCCGTTATTTTAGTGTATTTATTACATCCCAATATTATTCTCATTGCTCTATTTTGTAAAATCTGTAATCTGTTTTTTTCTTGTTGTGAACATAATATATATGTCGTAGGCTGATAGTGAAATCCGTCATTTCATGAAAAGCCTAGTCATATTATGAAGCGTGGCTAAAAGGTATATTGCAACTGGTTTGTTCGTTGTTCCCCAGAGCATTTTTTTCAATTTTTTCAACTAATATTATTTTATAAAAATAAAATTTAAATTAAATTCAAAAAAAATGCTCTGGGAAACAACGAACAAACCAGTTGCCAATATATATAATATAATAAATATAATAAACTGACGGATTTCACGATCAGCCTACGATATATATAAAATTGAACTACAAAAAACAAAATGAGGTAAAATAATACAATTGAAAATCATTTTTTTACTATAAATGCTTAAGTATCCGCTTAATCTATTTAGTACTATTATTAGAATGGAGGAATATTACCCAGGATGATATTCAAGGGCTAATTAATGGCATGAACCGACGTGTACAGGCAGTAGTGAAGGTTCAAGGAGGCAATAGAAATTTTTGAGATGTGTTTAAGTGAAAAAGTTGTTGTTGGTACCTACCTGTTAAGTTTGTTTTGCGAAAATGTTATTTTTTTAAATCTAAGATATACGCACCTTTTTTCGTAAATTTATTTGTTTATTAAATCTTGAATCTTGATTATCACAATTACATTTGTTTTCTTGAATTTTTATAGTTTATTTTATTTTGAATTCAAAAGGTAATCAGAAAATTATGGAAGATTTAAATTATTGACATCAAGATCATTTTGTATTCGGGTTAGAACAAATGCACGTATTGACATGAACCAAAAACCAAAGTGCAAAAAATATTTGCCGCTTAATAAAAACTGATATTTTGAAATACTTTTGCTTCTTAATTATTCCGCAGGGTGTTTTCACACTAGGCAGAAAAAATAACTTTTCGATTATCCTTGTATAATATGTCAAAAAACCAATTTCTCTTAAAATTTGTATACGCGTATTAAAACTAATAAATGTATCTATAGCTCGTAAAAAAAAAACACTTAAATCGGAATAAAAATAAAAAAGCTATAATAAAGCCCTAAACTTAATCCAAATTTAGATAATATATTATCTAATCATAATATAATCATAAAGAAAAATATGTTGCTAGTTAGTTCGCGTCACTTAACTGACTTTTGGTACAGGTGGATAACTTAAAAAATTGAATTGAAAATTGTCAATTACGACGTTGCCAGATTTTTAGTTTTTTCTGTAACTCAAGGAATGTTTTTTTTAAACGTAACACTACTCTTTTTTTATTGATTTCGATTCCTCCTATCAACGTTACCATTTTCTGATAGTATCAAATTTTTATCTCAAATCGTTCTATGGGAAAAAATTTAATTAGTTACAACTCTAACTCTAAGAAAATCCAATCTATTTCCATTTAAAAACGTTTCAAATAATGTGAAAAGGAAGGTTGGTAGACATAATGTATCTAATAGTATTGATAACGATAATAACAACAAACAACTACTAACAATAACATAGCTAGTAAAAATTACAAGTTAAAGTTGTAACTAATTAACTTTTTTTCCCATAGAACTATTTGAGATAAAAATTTGATACTATCAGGAAATGGTAACGTTAATGGGAGGAATCGAATTCAATAAAAAAAACTAAAAATTTTGCAACGTCTCAATTGTCAATTTTCAATTCAATTTTTTAAGTTATCCACCTCTACCAAAATTCATTGATTTAGCCTTGGTTAATTTAACTAACCCTGTATGATAATAAACGAACTAAAATCATGTTTGACACACAAATAGAAAAACATTGCCCGGCCGTCCTCGTGTTTGCCTAAATGGTTGCAATTGTCGAAGAATATATGTAATATTTAAAAAAATTTAAATAACGCAAGTGCCAGCCATCAGCCACCATATTTGAGCCGAATAATATTTCGTATTCACGTTGGCAGTATATTAGGTTTAATCGACATTCGGATGGCCATTATAGGCTACTAATTAGCGGTGGCAGGTGCACCGTACAGTGACCAGGGGGGTTGTAAAATCCCCTATACCAATTACATTACCGTTTGCTGTATAGTTGGCGACTATTCCTAACGTTCACATTTATAAATTATATCAGTAAATAGAATGTATACGATATGTGATTATTATTCGGTCACATTCGGTTATCTCCATCCTTTAAAGAATAAAATAAAAATCGGTTAATTCCTATGCCGGTGTTTTCTTCGCTGATATTTAATATTTGTATGAAGAGCAGCACTATAGTGATGCATTCGCCATTTCATTTTCTCCAAAAAGCGGCCAAATACCCCTACAGTTTTATGCATAGACTCCTTGTACTGTGCGAGCAAATTTTTTTGCATCAAATAGGGCCTTGCATCTAAGGACGTAATGCTTAGCCGTAGAGCTTAATACCTGATGGGTGTCAGTAACTACCTGAATAATTAACAATCAATCAGTTATTCCGTCATCTTTGACAGTCGTTGCAAGTAATTTGATTCATCGCTAAGTTTTCCAATTTCTTGAACAATTCACACAATGGGCTTTACGGAACAGCACAAAGCATTCATGTTGAAGCGCATTTTCGAAACGGGGTTAGAGTAAATAGTGAGTGGCAATACAATCAGGGTTTGTGCATGGAGGATTTTTACGAACATTTTCCTAACGTTGCTTTTATTGCTGGGGATTTTTATCATTGCCTGAAAAGAACCGTGGCTGTGTTTTTAGGGAAACAGGTTCTATACAACACACAAAAGGAGCAGGAAGACCATCTGTAAGAACAGAAGAACTTGTTGCAAACGTTCGTGAAATAATGCAAAATACGCCAACAAATTGTCTAAGACGCCTGCCCCAAGAAGTGGGAAGATCTTATGGAACATGCAGGACTATTCTTAAGAAGCAGCTAAATTAATTTTCTTATAAAGTGCAAGTATTCCAAGAAATACAAGCCACAGATTTTGAAAGACGCAGGAATTACTCTCAATGGTTAACCCAAACTTTATTGGAAAGCAATGATTTATTAGACCTGACATTTTTTCGGATAAAGCCTGGTTCCACCTCTCCGGTTATGTAAACTCTCAGAATACACGCATGTGGAGTAGTGAAAATTCCCATTTTTTTGTAGAGTCCACATTACACCTTCAAACAATTGGTGTCTGGTTAGCTTTTTCCCGAAGAAGAATTGTTGGTCCTATTTTTTTCCATGACACAGTTACAGCACAGCGGTATAGAGACAATATTTTGAATCCATTTGTGGAGCAATTACTTGACGACGAACTACGTTTTGGATATTTTCAACAGGACGGTGCAACCGCCCATACAGCCCCCGAAACTATTAACTACGCAATTTTTTCGACGACAGATTGATTAGTTTTCTTTAGACATTGAATTCTTACCTAGATCACCTTGTTTAACGGTTATGGATTACTTCGTTTTTCCTCATTTAAAGAACACTATTTCTAAAACACCAGTTGCAAATTAAGAACAATTACAAGAAAGGATTATCCAATAATGTGGTAACATTTCTCCAGAGATGCTGGTCAACACTTTCGAAAATATGAAGAGACGAGAGAATTTATGCTTGGAGCATGGCGGTGGCCAATTTCAGCAATTTATGTAATTATTTTTCTTTTCCTTTCTGTATATTCTTACTTTGTTAATTTTGTAAACAACAAAAATTGATTTGTCTTTATCTACTTATTTTATTACTCATTAGTTTGGCATATCATGTCATAATATGAATTTGACAAAATTTTAACCTAGATTTGGTTAGATATATCGTCCCCATATTATTGTGATCTAAACCAAGTCCCACGTTTTTTAATCCATGCCCTCTTTGATGCAAATAATTTTTGCTCGCACGGTACCTGTAAACAATTTAAACAACTTTTATTTTATTATCATTCCTAGTTAGAATCTTCTATTATATTGTTGTTCTCTACTAAAATGTAATAAAATTATTAGTGCTGTGTTTCTGTAAAATATTCTTTTATTTTTTTATCTTTATCTTTTTTTAATACAAGATATTTCTCCTTTTCCCGTTTGAGTTAATTTAAAAAATTTTATTTGTAGTTTTTATGATGGTTTAGAATAAAATAAACCGAAACGTCAACAATCAAAACTCGGATTTAATTAACAATTTTGACTGAAAACCCAAGACACATAACTTTAATAATTTTTTACATTTTTCTATAAAAAAAGCTGGAAGAAGTTAAATTGTAACTTGAATAATGCCGCTGTAAAAACTCTTCATAACAAGTTTTAGTAAATAATTGTAATCTTTAACAAAACATTTTTAAAATGAGAGCGGGTTTATAGCAGTAATAATCCAAATACCAGGAATAGTTAGCAGTTATCCTAAGAATTTTCAAACAATTATTACAGAGAAATATTGAGTGCAAAAATAGAAAGAGCAGAACACTCGAAACATCTCTCCATTTGTTTCGGCGCAATGTTTCAGAACTTTTGCTAAAATTGACCGCTTGCGGTGGAAAGAAGGGAGGAAAGGGAGTAAAAGGAAAGTTACAAACAAAGGAATTTTTCAAGGTAAAAGTTTGAAAGTTTAAACATGGTTTTATGTCCAGTAAAATTTCGTTGGAGAGAGTCCAAAAACTAAAACTTGTAAACACCGTACAAGGTATCATGACTTAAATCCGACAAACCCGAACAAACCAGCTCAATGGTCTGACCTAATTACACTGCGCGGCATATTTAACGCATAACGAAAAAATTGCCTCAATTTTGATGTTATATATTTTCCAAATTTGTGGTTCGTTTTTAATTTTTTTTTTCTAATTGTAGGTTTTTTCCTTAAGTATATCACTGCCTTTGTTATTTTGCTTGAAAAAGTAACTTTGGTATTATACCGGGTGTTATAAAACTGTTATGTTTTCTTTACGGAAATTCAAAACACCCTGTGGGATTTACTAGCCATTGCAAGTTATCGCAATTACAGCCAAATTAAAGACCCCTGTTTCCTTTACATTTTCTTTTTTGATTCATTGGTTTATCCCTGTTTTTCATGAAACATTCAATTTTTAGTTCAACATGATTTTCATAAAAAAATGTTTACTTAAAAAATACAAAATAAACGAAATGCTTTGATTAATGCATCAGCAAGAAAAAACAAATTATAAAGTAAATAAAGAATTAATATATGGTACTTATTAATTAATTTCATTGAATCCACAAAACAGGGCAAAAAAATACAGGGAAAAAAATTGTAATTTCTAAAGGTATTCAAAAAAATTAAATATGAATAATTAGTAGCGAGTATTGCCTTCCCTTGCTCTAATGACTGCTTAGAATCTTCTTGGCATAGGTACTTAAAATCAGATTTCTGGTTTCATCTTGATTAATCTGATTCCATATTTCCATAAGCATCAATAACAGATCATTTAAATTTCTAGGAGGAAGCAAGGCTCTAAGATGTCGTCGGCAATACTCGCTACTAATGATTCATATTTAATTTTTTTGAATACCTTTAGAAATTACAATTTTCCCTGTTTTGTGGATTCAATAAAATTAATTAATACCAGATATTGATTCTTTATTTACCTTATAATTTTTTTTTCTTGCTGTTGCATTAATCAAAGCATTTCGTTAATTTGTATATTTTAACTAAACATTTTTTTATGAAAACCACGTTGAACTAAAAATTGAATATTTCATGAAAAAACAGAGATAAACCAATGAATCAAAAAAAGAAAATGTAAAGGAAACATGGAACTTTCATTTGGCTGTAATTGCGATAACTTGCAATGGCTAGTAAATCCCACAGGGTGTTTTGAATTTCCGTAAAAAAACATAACAGTTTTATAACACCCGGTATAATACCAGAGTTACTTTTTCAAGCAAAACAACAAAGGCAGTGATATGCTTAAGGAAAAAACCTACAATAAAAAAAATCATTAAAAACGAACCACAAATTTGGAGAATATATAACATCAAAATTGAGGCAATTTTTTCGTTATGCGTTAAATATGCTGTGCAGTGTATTTGCATAAATTATTTCTGTCTGCACACCATTAAAATAATACCTACCTACTATAATGATATGAATATTGGTAATACAGGGTCTCTTAAAATTAGTAGGTAGATATTTATGTTCTGTCTATTTTATCTTGGGAAAGTTGTCAGAAAAAGTAACTAAAACAAAAAAATTACGCCTTTTGTTAAAATTTCTTGTAATATTAACCCTTACTAAAATACAATTTAAGTTGGGTATTGTTGCTTGTAATATTGTAACATGTTAAAAAATAACATTATTTCAAGTCTTTGAGATATTTTGTTCCTCTCTTTACGAAATTGTTGGCACGTTTGACTTGATAATTTTCCAGCCTAATAAGAACAAATTAAGCTAAAAACTTCTCATTTTCTCGTTATAACGCGAAACAAACAGAAAAGGAACTCGATACATCTTCAAACACTCTCAAACGTTCAAAGAAACCACTAAATTCCGCTTCAACGTTTCACATTTTTATTAGCGTACTCTGTCGTTAATTTTCCAGACTTTAAAGGATTTTTAAATCTTATTTTGATAGGCATATCTTACAAATTAGTTTGAAATTAAAACGGGTTTATTCAATTTCTTTTTGTTTATTTTTTTAAATAGTAGTAAGTATAGTAACATGTTTTATTTAGCAAAAAGCTTCAATTAAATATATTTGAATACATTTTTATACGAGTAGATTTATTTTTAAATTTTAAAACGCAACCTTCTTTTAACAAAAACAGACAAAAAAATTAAACATTTTGCAAATTGTATGAAATATTACGTATCATTTTGTTTTTTAATTAAATGTAATTTTAAAGTTTTTTTTTTAATAGTTTTAAAGATATTTGAGATTTAATAGAATTTTCCAAATTATTATATTCTATTAAACCTTTAGGAAAAATAGACTTATGAGCTAATGTTTTAGACACTCTATCCACAAAAAAATTTTGATTAGTTCTTGTTTTATAATTATGATTGTCATGATTAAAAGAACAAAAAATTTTTAAACAATCAGGCAATAAATTATTTTTAATTTAATGTATAAAGATACGTACTAAATAAAAAATTAAATTTCTGACATTCAACCAATCTAAATTTTTTTAACATAAAATTTATTTCTGTATATTTTGTCACAATTTAAAATAATCCACATTGCCTTATTTTGTAAAATTTGTAATTTGTCAAGTATTTCCTCACTAGCACAATATAAAATGCCAAACCCGAACAATAAAGAAAATGTGGTAATATAATAATATTAAATACAGTTTTTTTAGAAAACGAAACTGAAATTAGAACTGGTTCTTTTAAAATAACCTACTTTACCGGCAATCTTCGATATAATACTTTCAAAATAATTTTAAAAATTTAATTTTGAATCAATGATTATCCCTAAATATTTTAAACTGTTTACTAATTCCAATTTTTCAAAATCAATTACAACATTTATGTTTTGACAATTTAAATTATTACCCATAACCATACATTTAGTTTTTGAAATATTTAATTTTAATTTATTTACTTTTAGCCAATTTAATAATATATTTATCTCAGAATTTGGAGTATTTAGACCATCAAAAATATCTAAAACATTATTGTAAATAAAAGGTGTCATCAGCAAACATTTGTAACCTATAGTACATTTTTAAAACTAAAGGCATATCGTTGATGTATAAAATAAATAATATTGGACCTAGTATACTTCCTTGAGGAACTCCTAAATTTTTTATTTTTTATTTGAATATGTTTTTGATATTATTTTTGTTTTTTGTGACCTGTTACTTAAATAATTTTTAAACCATTTTATAAACAACGTGCATTCTTTTCTCTACACAATTATATTATAGCAACCGAACAAAATAAAGCTATGTCAGTTACATACAAATAACAAAAAATAAAAAATCGTTAATATCAATAAATTTTCCTAGAGTATAAAATAATAATTTATTAAAATGAGCGAACAAACTTTATTAACATATTATTGCATTCATAAAATTAATAAAATACATGTTTTACAAGTATAACTGCAAATAAGCTACAACAGGTAATAGGTAAAACAAGTGTTTGTTTTGTTGGTAAATAAAATAAATATGTGATATTTAGTCCCAGGTTTTTGTATTTAGTACCTATTTATTTTAGTTCCATGATGACAAAATCTAGAATGCTAGCGGCAACGTCGCTTTCGCTTCGGCCATTCTTAGGTAGCAACTGAAACCGCTGCATTAAGCACAGTATTTTTTTTGCAACAGTGTGTTTAGTGGTCGAAATACTCGGAATTTGTTATTTGTAGGTGTTTTAGGAAGTTTTGAGTTTCCTGTTCTTTGTAAAGGATTTTCTTGATATACTTATGATGTAAATTGAAAATTACTGTTATTATACCTGTTACAAGGATGTCATAAAGTATTTTTTCCATTTTTAACTAATACAAGCTCAAAAATGTTAAAGATGTATCAATATCCAAATATTTCGAATAAAATACGATGTTCTGTCCGCGAGATTTATTGATTTTAATAAATACAAATAATATTTCTTAAGAAATCAAGTTTATAAGAAAATAATAATCTATTTTTGAGAAGTCCATTAAATTAATTTCTTCTATTCCGGTATTTAGAAAGTATATTGATGATTAATAAATAAAAAGAGTTGTGGCGGCAGAGGAGTCCAAACTTAACGTTTAGTTAAAGTAGCCCCAAGAAAAAGGGAGGGGGAAAAAGTACCAAACTGCATGGATAATGAATATTATGCCAGAAAATATATAAAAATATAATTAAAAATTTATTTTACCACTACCTGACAAGTAGACTGTCTATATAATATATTATATATGCATGGATAATGATTAGTTTAATTTTTTTTCTTAATTTTTGTGTCAGGCACCACAGGTGCTTTAAAATAAAATCGACAAAACATTTTAAATTGTGACGGAACCGTCTCCGACCCTTAATTGTACAATGTATACCTCCTAGCGCCTTCTCTCGTTCCTATATCGCACTAAGAGACAAAATTTAACCCTTATTTAAAGAACTTTCTTATAACGATACTCGTTGCTCCTTCATTTTCGTTTTCTGTCCACTTTAGAAAGCTAAAGAGGGTGTAAGAAAAGATGGCATAAAAGTGTCTTGCTAAGGTGACGGCACGAAAAGATTGTATTTGGTCGGGTAAGGTCGGCTAGAGTCGGTTTACTAAGATATACAATAGGTATCGATTTAGGGTGAACGGATTTCTTATTTGTGTCAAGGGGTTTTTAAAATATACTTTTAAAACTCTGATTTACCGTATTTTCTAGTGAAAGTTACATATTTTATTCTAACGCAGATTAAATACGGTATAGAGGAAAGTACGCAATAAGGCAAAGTTTATTTTAGTTCTTCATAAAAAAGTTTAGAAAATATGACTTTAAATTCACCAGCAAAAATGTTATATTTCAAGGATTTAAAAGCGAAAATAAGCTTTTTAGGGTTCTGTAGAAATAGCTTTAGCATGTTTTGAAATAGCCATATATAAAAAAACATTTAGTAACATTAATAAGTAGAGCGAACGGTTCCAAAACGTTTAGTTTCAAAAATAAAACTTATAAGTAAGGGCGTGGATATCAAAAGAAACATACACTGAGAAAAAGTCTTCTATTGTTATACGAAATTACATAGTCGTTAATACTGTTTAATACTATATGTGACAGCAACGCGATTTCCTGCTGTAAGACAATAAAAATTGCTAGATCGTTGTGTAGTGATAATATCACGGTAATGTACCTAATAGCAAATAGGAGTTAATGCTACCGTAGAGAATGGTTTATACCCATTATCGCTCTGAATACCCACAGTAATTATAAAGTTCTATTGGGGGTATCATCTGGTCTTATATACTGTATTAGTTCCGACTGGCAGTTGTAATGAAACTTGACATTAATCATAATAATATTTGCTTGCTATGCTTAGTAAAATATATACTTATCACTAAAAATCAGTACTGTAGTTCTCAAAAATGTAAATAGCTTCCAGTGTGATATTGTTCTTGTCGTTAAACATTGCATAAAATGATTTTCTATTACGCAACATGGTTTACTATGATGGTCAAATTCGTTAATAGATTATCAAGTCCAATACTAATGATGTGTTGTGCGAAATAAGAATCTTCAATTGTTTTATCTGACATGCAAAGTTACAAAAAACTTAAATACATAGTAAGTAATAATAAATTAATTGAAACAGGTATTGGTACGATCAATTACACAGAACAGTTAGAAAACTCCGAACAACGATGTGACCTGCGCAACAAATACGTTGGAACTACTACTTAGATTGCGGATCGCTAGGAACCCCCACCAACGTCTTGTGAACTATAGGTTCTAACGGATACAATTCGTTTTTGGGAACGCTGTTTTGCTTTCCTAATTGTAGAGAAAACGCTTTACTGGGAAGAAAATGCCTCGCGCAATTTATTTTTTAACAAAATTGCTGTTTTAAAAGTAGTTAATTATTTAACAACACTGATGTACTGCTAGTGGCGGCTCGTTAATGAAGGGCTCTGGGGCGCCGCCCTCCCTGCAATTATTTCAAACAGAATCCAAAAATACTTTACTTAAAAAACCAATAAAGCAATCTATGTAAGCAATCCATTAAAATAATTCAAACCAAACATAGCCCTATTCCAGCGGGTAGGTTATACTAAGCGAGGGCATAAACCAAACATAGCACTATTCCAACGGACAGGTTATACTAATAGACAAGCGAGTTCCGCGCTCTCAATGTTATGCTAAGCGCGGGCGGGCGGGGGCGACCGATTATCCGTCCCGATTCAACGCGGCTTCTCGATGAGTTGCCATGACGACAAAGGCGTGACGTCACCTACACATCGCACAACGAGCGGCCACGGACGAGCTATAATTTTCCGCGCCCAACAACAGCTGTTCGCGATGCCACGGTAGAATAATCGATATTATGTGCTCTGACGAGGCGACCTGTCGATGCCGCTAGGCGCTAATGTTTTGTTTATTTGTTTTGATTTGATTTATTAGTTACGTTATAAAACTTATAAGCTTAAGTGAAAAACTTGATTTAAAAAATGCAGGGCGGCCACTAGAAATTGAACATAGTACAAGTGCAATCAAAATGTAAAAGTAAAGCACAGTTTACGCGTAAGTTTGACAAATAAATATATAATAAAAAGTCCTGAATAAGTATGCGGTTGTGAGGACAAAAATTATTTTTTTTTGTTTCGTGTGTCTTCTTTTTGACGGGGATGATAATTGGACTATAAATGGGGTGCAGGACTTAAAACATCTTTCAGAGAAAATAAAAAAACATGAAGATAGTGCAAAACATCGTCATAATGTGGTAAGTTTTGAGATTTTAGGACTAATATTTTAACTTGTTTAAGTAGTGCTTATGCTGATGAAATTAAAATTCACAACGAGAAAGTTAGAAAAAAGAGACACGTACTTTTGAAAATAATAGACATTAAAATTTTTTTTATTTAAAGCCAGCGCCCCCCTGACTCGCTAGTCACAAGCCGCCACTGTGTACTGCTAATGAAACTGATTACTACCAATAAAAACCCTGTTCTTGCATATCCGGAATTGATATAACCCTAAAGCGGGTTTAATACACTAAGAATTTATTTAATATGGGTTAATAAAAAATAAGCTATCAATACGAACTCTCTCTTAGCAAACCTGTTGTATTAGATCATTATCCTCAGTGTAACAAATCCCTAATTTGTGTAGTACATGTCAAGAAAATTAAGCTTTTTTGGGATAAAGAGGGGGAAGGGAAAGGTGTATCAATTGCCCAGTGGCTTAGCTATATCTGAGCTAAACCCAACAGTAATCTTATTATACTTGAAGTAATTGATTAAAAAAATTGAATTTATTTTTATAAATAGGATCTATAGATTTTTAAGCCGGATATTAGTTTTTTATTGTTGTCATAGTTGGTAATATGATTTACACTTCTTATTTTTTTGGGTTGTTACAGTTAGGTTGAGTTCATATGCTAAAGCATGATTCTCATTTTATTATAAAATTTAGGTTTATGTAGTTTTTTTCCCAATATGTTAAAATATGATTTTCGTTTTATTAATTAATTCTAAGAAATAGTTTCGGGTAAAGTGACTTTATTTTCATAACGCTTGCATAATATTACGTTTAACATTTTAGCTTAACAATTTTAGGGCCATCTAAAAAGTTATGATAGCAAAATATCAATTTCCATGTTTTAGAAAAAATAATTTTTTAAAAATTTCATATTCCTACATAATAGTAAAAATAAATAAATATGAAATGTATTCTATTAATACCTACAAACCTATACCTAGCAACGCCCTCTTTTCACCCGACTTCTTTTCTCAAGGGTACGAGAATACGATCTCACCCTGCTCCTCGTGTCTTTTTAAAACTTTCTTGGACTTTACGTCGTTTCTTTCCCTTCCCTGAGACGTTTTAAGAAAATCTTTAAGAAAGTTTACCCTCATTTTCACAGAGTGCGCTACAAGCTCTAAGAAAAGAATAGAAGTTTAAACAAAAAAAAATGTTTTTGAAAAAATTTGTTTAGTGTGCAGTCGATAAAATTTATTTTAATTAATGTCAACGTTATTCCTGCTTCTTGGACACATGGCACACACAATTGAATTCCTCAAACCTAAACAGGTATACATACACACAATAACAAACACAATTTCGCTGCACATACAAATTTGTCTTGTTCTGGATTTGCAGGACTATCGAAAACAAACCACAAATGATTACAGGAAAGATCAAAACTGTGTGATAGGTCCCAAAGTCCGAATTAAGACGCCTATAGACGTCGGTAAATTGACGTCGCAACGTTTACCTTACTTTGTGGTTGGTTTGTGGTTAAAAGGGGAGGAGCTGCGGTTACAAAACTGCGTCTTATTGGTTTCCAGTCCTGCGGTTTACGCATGTGGTCGATTATAAAATTTTTATTGGGCTTTCCAGGAAGAAATAAGGTGCCGGCCAACAGGAAAATAAGCTATAGGAGCTTTGAATAAGTGCGGCAGGGCTTATGGGAAAATGTACATTCGCAGCACCACTGGTTGATAAAAAATAAAAATAGTGACTTGTTAATAAAATTATACAAGAAACTTATTAATTAAGGTCTAAGAGTCTTGTTAACTGAGTTTGATTGACACAAATTATACAGAGTGTCCACAGGTTAGCATCAAACTTTGCAAACTTCAAAGCATTTTATTTTTCTAATTTCAAATTGAAGCCCCTGTATATATTTTTATCATTCGGTGCAGAATTAAAACTGAAATATTTTCCCAATTACAGCCCCAACGCAATTTCTAACCCATCAAGAGTTATTTGCAGAAAACCCGTTTTATTATAATACCTATATAAATATGGTATTTGGTCTGAGGATTTGCCACAGCCATACCACAGAATGCCATACATACTCAAGGCATGAAAAGTAATTCAATTTTTATTGATATTTTTAATTATTTTATAAATTACATTTACCTTAATTTCTATGATTTAGCCTTGGACCGTGAAATTTTGTCAAACTGAAAATAAATATATTGCTTCCGAGTGAAGCAAGTACACATATAGCGTAAAAATAAAACAGACATTTTTAAGTTGTGGGTCAAAACCTTATAACAGATAATAGTAACTACCTACTATATAGAGTTAACTTTTTTTTAAATAAAGCATTTCGACGAAAGACAACGATATTTGACATTAATAGCTGATTTGGTTTCGTTGTTAAAGTTCTCAGATCAACAGTAGCGGGCCCAGTGGCGTAGCTAGAAATATGGGCGCCGGGGGACAAATGTATAGGCTGGCGCTTAAAAATTAATCAAGTGTCAAGTGCCAAATTAGCTGCCGGCAGGCCCGCCGGAGATAAAAATTTTTGGGTGCCACGCCCTTTCTTGGGTCTTTTCACGGCATTTAATGTCAATATTTAGACAAAAATAATATTACAGTAGTCCGGTATAATATGAGACATAATATGGGAGTATTACTAAAATAAACCTATATTTTGGGTCATAGCTACCTAAGTTAATTAAAAAATAATAAAACATATTATTAAACGTATATTTTTTATTTACAGAAAAATAAAATATATAAATGGTAACGGCAGTAACACATTGAACTATAAACGAATAAACGTAAACTTAAACTAAAAATCAAATATAGTGAAACTATTACCTACCCCAGGAGAATATTTTGTCTCAGTCCATCTCAATAATTCATAATGAAACAAAAAATTACCAAAAATATGGAATGTCGATGACTACTTATTTATTAGGAAAAAACGGAGAGGCGCCTATTTTTTCTTGGCGCCGTGGGGCTTTGCCTCCCCAGCCCCTCGGCAGCTACGTCACTAAGTGGGCCGTATCAAGCTTATGAGTCAGGTTGCATCATATTATTTTCTTCCGATTTTGGTGTTTTTTTAAGTGTTTCTGTGGCTGCTTTTTGTGTAGGGTCTGTTTTAAACATTTGACTTTTGGATTTTATATATTTCAGGCACATATTTTCTTGGTATTTATTATTTAACTTTAATAGTGAGTACAAACACCATTTTGGTTAACTTATCTATTATGAAATTAACAAAGTGCCTAGTTAAACAATTTACTTATATACAGGATGTCTAATAACGAATGGGCAAATACAGCAACAGGAGATAGATATGTCATTTATGCTTAAGAACGCACAGTTAGTTTTCAATAAATATGTTTCGTTATAATAAATGTTTATTTAAATGTTTCTTGGGTCACAAATGTGAGAGACAAAAAATACCTATATGCGAGAATTTATCAAACTCATATTGTGTGGCTAGCGTTCTCTAGGAGATATCTTAAAACTCATTATGAAATTCTCCTTCTCTCCCTCAAAAACAACCACATCCAATTTGATTCATGTCCGTTTAACATAAAAAAATCATCGCCAATTTTATAAAGTAAATATTTACTTAGATCACCCTGTATCTCTTAGTTACGAGACACCCTATATATATATATATCTGTACCCCAGAGGTAAAGTGTATTAAGTCCACTTTTCGCTAAAAATTGTTTAACTGTATACTATGTCACTTGGATTATTACGCTCTATCGAGAAAAAAATCCGTAATACACCTTATTACGTCTGTTAAGGAGTTAGTTAGTTTTAAATAATACCAAGTCACAACAGTCAGAGGTAAACTATACTACAGACTATACTAATTGGACATAGTGTTGTATCGCTCATATAATATGTCCAATACCCATGGACTTAGTACTTTTTTACTTTTTTATACTTTTATATTATGTATAATATTTTTGTTAATCCTAAGTTTACCCTCGTTCCTTAGTAAGGGTTAATTAAATATGTTTAATAAACGTTTTTCTTTTTAACATTTATGACTTTTGATCCGAAAAAACTTCCGTTATATAAATTGAACTGTACCAAGTCCACGTTGGTTACCAAAAATTTCAGTGGTAAAATATACTTAGTCCTTTTGATAAAAAACTAAAAGGTTTTTTTTTTAAACTAAGTTTATTGTACCTACATAAAACAATACATATTTATGGACTCAGTTTAAACAACTTATCCCTAACTAGCTGTATAAAACAGCAGTAGAATATATTCATGGTTTAGTTTCTTTATTTCGCTTTCCTGTAAAAATTACTTTATGTGACATAGTACACTTTACCTCTGGGGTACAGATATCCATATAAAATCCCCACAAAAGTAACAATACCAAAAGGGTTCGCAATATGGTGCTTTAATTAGATGTAGGTACACCACAAAGCTTACACCTCGCAAGAAATGTATTACTTTTTCCTTTTACGATAAATACATAAATACCTACCTATTTTGCCATTTATAATTAAATACCAAAAGAAATAATCTACTCCTTTAGTTTTATAATGTTTTCACGTTCTTGTTTAGGCAGGTACGGGTCTGTCAATATTTTATTTTATAAATAATAAAATTAGTATCTACGCTATGCTATATCTTTACAAAATATTAAGACTCCCTTACAAAATTTAACAGATGGCGAAGGCGAAGATAAAAGAACTTAGTCCGGTTCTGTTTCTGTAGCCAACCGCTTAACGTAAAGTAGACCAGACTTCAACAGGGTGCCATTAATGACAGATAATGCGGCGAGTTCTTAGATTAATTGGACTTTAGTAACATTTTTTTCATAAATTACCATAGACCTGTTTAATTGTGATATTTAATCGTAAAAATGTAAAAACCATTGACTTGCTTAACATTTCAAAAGCTAAAGTGCCGTTTCACAAAGGACCGATGATCAGTGCTGATGATCGGTCGGGCCCATTGTTTAAACTGTGTCTTTCACGCATGAGCGTATATTATATTATCGGTCGACCGTTACAACAAGAATTGCTGCCGACGATCGGTTGCGACCGATCATCAGCAATGATCATCGGTCCTTTGTGAAACGGCACTAAAGGTAAAACCGTATATAAAACTCCAGGACTGTATTTAAAAAATTGATGATAATAATAATAATAAAAACAATAATGGGTTGTGGCGCCATGGCATCCAACGCTTATCTAGGAAGGCATAATCAGGTACCCCCTTCTCCTAGCTACGTGCCTGGCTAGGATACTAGATAATAGCAACTTTAAGGAGTAAGGACAAAAATTAAACAACGCTTAAGTAATCTTGGGGGGGGTAATTACCCCCATTAACCCCCCCCCCCCCTTGTATACGCCGGTGAATATCCCAGCCAACAAAATGGTGTGAAAAAGGAGGAAGTAATAAAATTAATAATGATATTTATCTTATGAATATAAAAATCAAAGCACGGGATAATAATTATTTGCGTTAAGAATTTTAATAACAACACGGTAAGTGACTTAATTATTATATCGGTGCCGACATAACCTCACAAGGCATTTTACCCGAACATTTTCCAAATTTGACAAAATAAAACGTGCGTTTCAGTAAGGGAGGCTGTATACGGCGATTAATTGCCGTGTATCTAAGTTTGTGGTTGGTTTGTGGTTAAAAGGGGAGGGACTGCGGTTATAAAACTGCGTCTTATTGGCTTCCAGTCCTGCGGTTTACGCATGTGGTCGATTATTAAATTTTTAGTGGTCTTTCCAGCAAGAAAGAAGTTCCCTGCTAGCAGGAAAACAGCCGATTGGAGCTGTAAATTAGTCTAGCAACGTTTTGGAAAAAAAGTTAACACACATTTTGCTAGAAACTTTTGAGACAAGTGAATAAGTTCCTAGAAAGCTGACGAGGAGGAATATGTCCTGCAGGCTATATCCGTAACTTTTAGGGTGTTCGAAAGTTCTCTTGAGAATGCCTCAGGTATTTGTTCTCAAAATGACCTACAGCAGGATGGTATTGATTTCTGTTACACATAGATAGGTGTAGGTAGAATCAAAAATGTGTAGGCTAACAGAAGCATAAGGATTTGACGAAATATATTTGGCTAAAAAGATGACTATATAATGAAATAAGTAATAAAAAGGTAAAAAAAATCCTTGATTTTAGAAAGATGGTAGGAATGCATTTAAAATTTTAAAATAAGATACACACCACCCATTATGAAAAAAGAGTCTAATAAAATTTTATATTAATATTTTTATTGAGCAGCAAAATTTCCATTTACCTCTAAGAATTAAAAAAATCGAACATTTATTTTAAATCTCGGATTTAAATTACAAACGTTATTCTAAATAAGTTTTCTAATTGGCATTTTGGTCAAAAATGAAAAATAAAGGTAGTTTACTCTTGGAGAAAAAATCATGTTTTTGACGTTTTTGCGAACCCTGTATAAAAAATCAAAATTTTCTCTTCGTGAATTACATTTTTTTTACAAGCAAAACTTTTTATCCAGAATGACTTTTTCCCGAAAAATGAAACTTTGTATCCATTTGTGTTATTGTAAACCCTATCCGCGGACAGTCTGTATATACAGTGTGTCCAAAAAGTATGCAACATATGGGAAAGTTATTTATTACCGATTACTCAAAAAATGTTATTCTTGATAAAAGTTGGTGCATGCCGTAAAACTATAAATGCATATTTCATATTTCACCTGCGACTAATAGTAAGGGAGCAAATGCCATTTTTTCGAAATTGTCTTAGGAGTAAAGTACCTTAATTATTAAAAATACAGCAAAATTTTATATAGAAATATTTTTGCTAATTAAAAACATAGTCCAAATACGGAATTTGAGTTAGGTGTCTCAATTTTAAATTTTTTTATTAATTTAAGTTGGCTAAAATGTGTTTAAGTAGGCGTGCAACACGCTTATATCTAAACCGACCCGGTTCATTGCAAAGTTTTTAAAAGTTTGCAACTACTTAATGCATTTTTATTATAAACCCACGATTAGTTATTTGATAAATATATTAAAATTGCGTAAACAAAAAATCGACCAGAGGCGTACCGTTTAGGAGAGATTAGAGATTAGGGAAAAAAATAAAAATTGAGTCACCTAACTCAAATTTCGTATTTGGACTATGTTTTTAATTTGCAAAAACATTTCCATATAAAATTTTACTGTATTTTTAATAATTAAGGTACTTTACTCTTAAGGCAATTTCTAAAAAATGGCATTTGCTTCCTTACTATTAGCCGCGGGTAAAATATGAAATATGCATTTATAGTTTTAAGACATGCAACAACTTTTATCAAGAATAAAATTTTCTGAGAAATCGGTAATAAATAACTTTCCCATATGTTGCATACTTTTTTGGACACACTGCATAAGAAAATAAAATTCAAAATATCAACAAAATTGTCTTACGAGACTCCAAGTTTGTTCAAGAACTGTCAAATTAAAAAAATGACACCCTTGGTTATGTAAAACTAATGACAAAAATGTAAGTTTGTAGAATTTGTTCTACTAGGTATAGATTGGCTTGTTTCGTGTTCTCTAGCTAGCTGTAAAAAGGTTGTTTGTGACGAACCCTGTATAGTACCTTATCGCAAATCTGATATTCGAAATTGTAGCATCAGCTCAAGCAGACGTTTCATTAAAGAATGACCTACTAATAAAAAAGTTTTATCTCTTCCAAACCCTATCCGTGGACACACTGTATGTATGCAGTGGCGTAGCGTGCAGGGGGCCAGGGGGGGCGACCGCCTCCCCCGCCCTTTAAGCCTTTTCCCAAACGGCGCCCCCTTCCCACTCTCCCAGTTCCCAGAGGCAAAAGTGTACAGTTGGCAATATGGTAATATTTTAAATTTCATTAGCAGATCTTTTATTTTTGGTTGGTAAAATTTAAAATTATTTTATTTATTACTATTATTATTCTTATTATTTTTTAGTTCTTTGTTTCTGTTTAAATTATAAGATGGCCATTATCAGAAGAATATTGGCAAATATGATATTTGATATTTTGTGAAGCTCTCTTTCCCTTTGTTTTTAAAGTATTTTTTATGGGTTTTAGAGTAAAGAACCAGATAAAATAAACCTGTTACCTATTTTGGGATTCTATTTTATTTCCACTACTTACTTGATTTAATTTATAATCTTGCCACGACGAATAATTTGTATTCTTTCAGTTAATTTGCTTTAACAACTAAAAATTGCTTGAAATCTCTAATTTACTAGAGACTAAATTTTATCTTTTTAAAAGTATGTTATTGTCGCCAATGAGAATATATGCTCCTATTATTATGTAATATGCATAAAATATTTTATAGAGTTTTAACAAAATTCCCCTTGCCGTGTTCATATTCTGTTTTCATGTGACCATTATGACGAAACAAAAACTTTATTTCTCAGGCCAAAATTTACCAAAGAAATAAAATTATACATTAGCAGTGAGGCGCCCTTTGAAGGGCGTTGAGAAGGGGGTAAGAACCCCCCGCCCCCCCCAGGACCCATAATGAGCCATGAAAACGAAGAAGTTTTTTTTTTACTTTATCAATTTTTTTGTGATTTTCTTGAAAATCTTGTGTATTTTATATTTTTCCTACTTGAAAATCAGGCAACATCATTGAAAAAAGGGCGTGGCAGCCTAAAAATTTTCGCCTGCGGCGCTATTTTTTTCCCCTCTTTAACCTATAAGGAAAATTTACGCCCTTATCTTTGAAGCTTTCGCCCCCTCCGCCCCTTTAACCACGCTACGCCACTGTATGTATGAGAACAAGATTTAACATCTAAACATGATAAAATTGTATATCAATTAATTGGAACTGCGTTTAAGCGTGACAGAACAACATTCAACTGTTCCTTCCATTTGTTATTTTGACATCACACTTTGTATATTACACAATTTCCCGTACCGTCTAACAAAAAACACAATAAGTCTCACATGTTATTGAAAAATATACCTCATATTTTAAATTGGAAACATTCCGAATTTAGCCATTTTCTTATCGGCAAAGCAATGTTTCTCCCGTTGGATATTTATTCCATATTTTACACCGAAAAACTTGAAACGAAATCGAGTTTTCCAATATTTTCCACGTTTCTTTAAAAATAACTGCTTGTAATGTAGATGGTCCCTTTTAATTTCCGTTTTGAAATACACCACTTTATTTTTAAATATTTATCTTTAATACTTCGCTTTTTGATTAGGTATTTAATTATAAATGGAACTTTTGTTTTGGAAATTTGTGGTATGCGAGAAAGGGTAGATAAATCAGAGGATTTCGGATTAACAAATATTATCCTTTCGTTTTTTAAATGTTTGTTATATTTTATTAATTTATAAGCATTGGGTATGGGTGATTGAATTAAAGGATCATTAACCATTGAATAGTTGACGGTTAACAGGAAGGAAGAGAAGTTGGTTGGTTGGTTAAAGGAGGATGTCGGGTGTATGACGCAATATTCTTGCACTGCAGCCTTCTGGCTTATTGTGCACCCTAGTTTCGTTAAAAAATATGTGGTCTCTCTTCTACGGACTGTCCGCGGATAGGGTTTACAATAGCATAAATGGATGAAAAATTCATTTTTCGGGAAAAAGTCATTCTTGATAAAAAGTTTTGCTTGAAAAAAAATGCGATTGACGAAGGGAAAATTTTGATTTTTTATACAGGGTTGGCAAAAACTTCAAAAACATGATTTTTCTCAACTACCTTTATTTTTCATTTTTGACCAAAATGCCAATTAGAAAACTTATTTAGAATAACGTTTGTAATTTAAATCCGTGATTTAAAATAAAAATTTAGTTTTACTAAGAATTTTGGGCCAAATCTTCGGCAGGTAGTTGACGACATATCAATTCGTACACTCCACCCATTGCATACATAACTCAATTACAACAAAATTGGGTAAAACGGGTTTCTCACCTTGCTGCTTACACCTGAATAGAACACCAGCTATATACCTACATAGCTGTAAATTACTGTATATACGATGTTTTACCATAAGTAATAATGGTTATTTCTAAATATTTTTGTGTTTAAATTACAGCCGCGAAATAAGAAAATTATAAAATAATACCAGGAAAACTACAAAAGTATAAAGCCAAAAGGGTAAATTTATTAACAAACAACAAACAAAATACTAATATTTAATTGCTGCGCCATTGGATTCCAACAATTGTAATCTTCTTGGCATTATCAAAATAATACTTCTGGAATAATCCGGAGTTAGCCCTTCCCAAATTTCTTCTAATTTATCAAATAACTTTATTTCATTCTGTGGATTAAGATTTATTTTGTACATTTTTTTTACCATCAATCTCCAAACATTTTCAATTGGATTTAAATCAGGACTTCTTGAGCACCAAGGCAGACATGTTACGTTGTTTTGTCTAAACCAGTTTCCTATATTTCTTGCAGTATATACAGGGCAGTTATCCTGCTGAAATATAATGTTATTTCCTTCAAAAACTATCGCGGCAGAAGGAAGAAAAACATTTTCCAAAATCTGTAGATATATATTTCTGTTTAGTGTTCCGCCTATATTCCAGCATACACCTGCACCGTAAACACTTATCCATGCCCACACATTAACGGAGAAACGTCCACTGGTTTGTTTTTCTTAATTCGGAACATTGTCTTACTCGGCGTTACGCAGTTCTAGATGAACCATCAGGGAATCCTGTTATGTGCATAGCGGATACTGCAGTTTCAAATGGATTTTGCCTTAAATACTCCACCAAATTTCTGTCTTCTTCATTTGATGATTTTCTGTTATTTAAACCAGACCCAACAGACCTTTCAAGTGTTTAATGATAGCGCCATTTTTTTACAACTCCTTGAACTGTACCGGGTGAACAACTAAGAATGGTCGTCGGGTATATCTCGGAAACTACTAAACGTAGAAACTTGGGATAAAAAAAATTTTGATTAAAGCGGTCATGAGAAAATTCTGGAAATAATTTTTAAGTTCCGCATTTTGCCGCAAGAGGGCGTAATTGAAAAGTAAATTTTAAAATTTTACATAACTCCGAAAATTCCACATTAAGGTATATGTTTGATAACACCATTTTAAAGCTTGGATAATTATGCATCATTTTTGTCTTGTGCTCATTGGCGTACCGACTTTAATAAGAGTGGGGGAAGCTGTTCAAAGTGTAAACATTAAAATCGCTGTAACTTCTAAACGACTTATCCGATTTCACTCAATTTAAGCTTGTTTGGAAGAGAAAGGTAAGTACCTTTAATTGTCTTATCCAATGGTATACAATAGTTTCAAATAAAATTGCTAAAGGGCGCAATTTGTATTAAAAATTAATGTTTTGGCAATAACTCTGAAACGAACAAAGATATCGAGCTGCGGTTTTAATATTTTTTCTAGAAAATTTCATCTTCTTTTTGATTATGGTATCATAATTATACCTTATGATTTGAATTTTCGGGATAAAATCAAAAAAACTATTATTATTACAAATTGCGCCCTCTAGCAATTTTATTGAGAACTATTATGGACAACTAAATACGACTGGTAAAAGTGCATATATTTCTCTTTCAAACAGTCTTTAGTTTGCTGAAATCGGATAAGTTGTTTAGAAGTTACAGCGATTTAAATGTTTACACTTTGAACAGCTTCCCCCACTCTTATTAAAGTCGGTACGCCAATGAGCATAAGACAAAAATGATGCATAATTATCCAAGCTTTAAAATGGTGTTATCAAACATATACCTTAATGTGGAATTTTCGGAGTTATGTAAAATTTTAAAATTTACTTTTCAATTACGCCTTCTTGCGGCAAAATGCTGAACTTAAAAATTATTTCCAGAATTTTCTCATGACCGCTTTAATCATAATTTTTTTTATCCCAAGTTTCTACGTTTAGTAGTTTCCGAGATATACCCGACGACCATTCTTAGTTGTTCACCCGGTACTTCTAGGTACTCTAAAATGATCAGCTATTTTTCCATAAGACCACCCTATTACAAAGGTAATAAAGGTAAAAAAGTTGCATTTACTGTCATAGTTTAGTGTACGAAATTATCTGTCGTCAACTGTACATTCTTTGGGGTCTTCAATTCACGTTGATCGATTCTTTTTTCTGTAATCCCGTACTAATTTCAGGAAAAATTATTATAATTGAGCGTCTCCGAAAATCTCATTATCCAAATTTGCAGGAATAAAATCGAATTACTCTTCGAAATATTATAATGGACAGTAACCGTGAGACACGCTGTATATATTAATATGTATTTTTTAAAACATTTTTATAATTAACTATTTTGTTCTTATTTCCATCCGACTGTAACTAATAGGCTTTCTGTTGAAACCAAGAGAAGAGAAATCGCCCTGCAGAGAAAACAGCGGCAGCGCATATTGAATTTGAGGTAGTAAATAATAAGCTCGCACCCCATATTTTGAAAACCTGTTAAATGAGGAGGCCGGGGATCGTATCAAGAATCAATTTATGTTGGCAATATTGCATATTTGTGTTTCCCTCGGGAGAAAGGTTCCGATATGAAGCCTGCAATGGAAACCGCTGGGAATTTCTCCAAGATTTGTGAGTCTGGGAAAATATGTTTTAGTATTTTTTTTGCTTATTTACATTTTGAATTTGGTAAGAGCGTAGACGTTTACCATTAGTGCGCAAACAAAAGTTTTACTGGTGAGAAAATACGTTTATTTTCAGCCATTTATGTAATATTGACATTCCTGTCTTTTTAGAAATATGAAAATGTCACATTTCTGTCTTCTTACATCCGATCCACATTTTCCATCCTAGGACGGAAAATGAGTTTCCATTCTAATACATTTCAATCCTCATTTTCTTTCTCATAACGTAGCTTACTTTTTGTAGGTAGCAGACTTTCTGCAATCTTATCCGCTGCTTCTTTTAAATCAGGTGGAGTACAGCTTATTAACTCGTCGTCACTATCGGCATTGAATATCAAACTATATAAGAATGACGGATGTCCGAGAAAAGTTGACAACCCATTTTTTGACGTATTGGAGCTGGTTTGGCCGCCATTGTGGAGGTGATCGTAACTCTAACCTTAAATCTGTCACCTGTCTGTCGTTATAATGCAGCGCATCGGCAACAGATGTCTCAAATTCACTGATGTGATGTCGTGGTGTTGCCGCATATCGTATTTTATTGGATTTTTTAAGAATTCAAGCATTTTTAACAAACAATAAAATAGGAGGTTCTCAATTCCAGCCGAATGTATGTTTTTGATAATAATATGTACGCTGATTACTTCGGGGTAATTGGACCGATTTTCATAATGATTTTACCGTTGCATTAGGTGTTAAATGTTAAACAAATAAAAGTAGATAAAAAGCGACAGCAAGAATAACTAAAATAGGTTTTATTTCGTCGAAAAATAGCAAAATACCTAATACACTAATACAAACAAACTGAATGTTTCTTAAGTAAGAAAGTAAAACCTACTTTAACCATTTTGAAAAGTAGTAATAATTGCAAATTAAAACCAAGTTATACAAACCGCACATCATTCATATTTTACCCAACATATACGTTGTAGCCTAGGGTAGGTATTAAATAGTGAGAGTCGTTATTTAGTTCTGTTAAAAATAGAATACATGGCGGTCAATATGTTTTCATGTAATAACGTTGGGACGTCAAAAGGTTGAAAATATTATACCTATGCTACAAAGCAATTAAAAATAGGTACATTTTTAGGTCTAGACGTGGATAGGTGTAGGTACTTATGTGAAATCAAGGTTTACGATAAGCTATAAAAATAAATTTAAAAAACTCATGCAGCAAGTCAAACAGACAGGCGGCACCAATGTTTTAATTTAGCACTGAAAAGGTTAGTCGCTTTCTTGTTGGTGAACTCATTGTGCCATCTATGAATTTGACATAGCAGATTTAGGAAATCGGCTCATATGGCCTTCTTATAGTTTGATATTCAATGCTATCGGAGAACATCTTTATGCCTGTATGCTCCGTTTTAACGTTAAGTTCAGCTTTATAAAGTCATACTTAAAGTTAAGATAATCTTTTTTAGGCATCGCATCTAGATTAAGTTGTCTTTGTAAAGGAAACAGTACATTTGGCAACGTTGAGAAATTTAGTAATTTTATTTTACTGCTTTCTGCACTGATTTGTCACGAAGCTTTTCTGTGCTTATACCCTTTATTTTTCTGTGGCTTATCCACCCAACCTCACATTTACCGCGCCCTTGCGATTTGAACCGGCGAATTTGATTAAAATCAAAAGTTTATTGTTGTTATTCCTTTTTATTTCAACAAAATGGGTGAAAATGACGAAAAAAAACGCAAACGGAAATTAGCTATTTAAGATATTATTATGTAAAAGTATGCCTAAAGAATTATCATCGCTGTACTTACAAATCATTATTAAATTCTTATAAATGTTCAATTTCTTGTAACATTGCACTTGTAAAACCGTGTTCTTTCGTAAGCGAAATCGACGTAAAAACGATAAATTGTCCAGAGTATCAAAATACTCTTCTCTATCGTATGGTCTGCCTGGGAAACCGATTTCAATTATATCGATAACATCAAAATCGTCTTCCAAGAAGATAGCGTCTTCCACTTCCATATTTTTTTTAAAGGTTGAAGCATAACAGTTTAGTATTTTTATTCAAGCACAATCTTTTGCAGAAATACAAAAATTCTTAAATGTTAATGTTCTTTCTTGTCAGATAATGACAGTAATAACATAAGTCATATAATAAGAACAACTTAATTTCTTAAGTCCAGGATTTTAATAACTTAAAATTAAGAACGACTTTTGCTTGTTTTGTTGTTCGTGCATAAGAATTTTGTGACTTAAGTCGAAAAGTTCCACTAAGTAAGAAATTATGCTAACGGTGCATACGGCCATTAATCTGTATTATTTTTCTTAAAAAACGCTGACTTTCAAAAAATTTTAAGCGACAACTGCTGTCAACTGGTGACAACGACTAACAATGGAAATGAAAGGTAATAAAAGGTCAGTAGCGCCATATTAAACGTGTGTTTTTCTATAGAAAATCAAAATTGGGGTATTAAAATTTGGTCGCATGTGATGCAAAGTTTATTTGTTTTTAACCCTGTTTAAGGTAACTTCATAAAATAAGTATTTTTGAAAACGTAGTTTGTGTCTGAAAGTAATACACCTTAATATTAAGACAAAAAAGAACACAGTACCATCAGTAAAGTGTTCATTAAGTGGAAAATAAATTTTAGTGGTGGGTAAAAAATCAAAATTATCTTATGCAGCTGCAATTTTGCATGTGGACTAGAAAATGCATTTAAAAAACTTTTTCTAATTACTTTCTCCGATATTTTCAGAAATAACCCCACTTTTGAATTATTTTTTGGAAAAAATTAAAATTTGACAGATAATGCGAATCACGTGATTATTATTTTTTTGCTTAATTTTCATCTCGATCGAAGCAGAACTTGAATGATTGTCTAATGTACCATTCACCGTAAATTATTCTGTAAACATAATCTTACGAAACATTTTTATTAAACACTGTTTTTTGGAGAATACCTCAGTCTCCCACTAAATATTACATAGCTTGTATATAGTCTCTTCTGTTCTCTTTTTGTCTCTTTTCCTTTTTATATTTTTATGGTTGAATTTATGTGTGTCTCTTGACTTTGTGCATATTAGATGCAGCATAGCATAAATAAGCTGAGCATTCCCATATGATGCCAAAAGGGCATTTTTTATGTCTTTGAATTTATTCCAAGAAAAATATAATGTAAATTACAGAAAATATCTATCAACCCTCCCATATTTTATTTGAAAAGAGGCAGGTCATTATTTTTTTAAATATCAAAAAATATGGATTTTTTAATTTCGTTAGGGTATTATTGCTGCCAAAAATTACTGGGACAAAGAAATTTGCCTTAATTTTCTGAACTAATACAGGTAAGATAGAGTTAAGTTGCAGGTCTATATTTTGATTTATTGTTATCAACTTGTAAAATAATATATTATAAGAGCAACAAGAAGCAACCATACCATAGCTTCTTCTACTTTAACCAAAAACTCTCTCTTATACAGGGTGTCCGCTAATTAATGGTACATACAGTGTCACCAGTAAAGTCCGCATCATATGGGATTTTTTTTTATTAATAGCTTTATTCGAAATTTGACTTTGGCATCAAGCTTTGCTTCGATCGAGATGAAAATTAAGCAAAAAAATGGTAGTCACGTGATTCGCATAATATGTAAAGTTTTAATTTTTTCAAAAAAATAATTCAAAAGTGGGGTTATTTCTGAAAATATTGAAAAAAGTTAATTAGAAAAAGTTTTTCTAAATGCAGTTTCTAGCCCACATGCAAAATTTTAGCCGCATAAGATAATTTTAATTTTTTACCTATATTTTGTAAATTGCACCACTTTTGCAAAATAAGACTCAACGCAACTTACATAAAACTTCTTAGTTTTGACAGTGCTTTATTTCAGATACATTTTCTTTAAAGTAGCGCCATATTAAATGTGTGTTTTTCTACAAAATCAAAATTGGGCTATTAAAATTTGGTCGTATGTGATGCAAAGTTTATTTGTGTTTGGCCCTGTATAAGGTAACTCCATAAAATAAGTATTTTTGAAAAGGTGGTTTGTGTCTGAAAGTAATACACCTTAATATTAAGACAAAAAAGAACACAGTGTCTTCAGTAAAGTGTTTTTTAAGTGGAAAATAAATTTTAGTTTAACAACGTAAAGCTTATCTATTTTCAATGATTTAATTTAAGACCCCTATATTATAATGGCCCATTCGAAGTTGCATCCCGAAAAAGTTGTTGTTACCTAGACTAGAAAGGTCACAACGAAATTGCATCCCAAACAGAAAAGAGTCACCTGTAGCAGTGGCGTAGCGTGGTTGAAGGGGCGGAGGGGGCGAAAGCTTCAAAGGTAAGGTCGTAGATATTTTTTTTATGGGGAGGGGTAAAAAAAAAAGAGCGCCGCAGGCGAAATTTTTTTGGGTGCTACGCCCTTAAAATATAAAATACACAAGATACTCAAGAAAATCACAAAAAAATTGATCAAGTAAAAAAAAGTGCTTCGTTTTCATGGCTCATTATGTGCCCTTGTTCAAAGGGCGCCTCACTGCTAATGTATAATTTCGTTTATTTAGTAAATTTTCGCCTGAGAAATAAAGTTTTTGTTTCGTTATGTCTAAAATGGCCACATGAAAACAGAATATGAACACGGCAAGGGAAATTTTGTTAAAACTCTATAAAATATTTTAGGCATACTTATTACATAATAATATGAGCATATATTCATTCTCATTGGCGACAATAACACGCATAAAATTTAGTCTCTAGTAAATTAAAGATTTCAAGCAATTTTTAATTTTTAAAGTAAAATAACTGAAAGAATACAAATTATTGGTCGTGCCAAAATATTTTTATTATAAAGTAAATCAAATAGTGAAAATAAAATAGAATGTCAAAATAAGTAACAGAGTAAGAGGTTTATTTTATCTCCTTCTTTACTCTAAAAGTTATAAACTAATAATAACGCTAATTAAACCCCATAAAAATACTTTAAAAACAAAGAGAAAGAGAGCTTCACAAAATACCATATTTGCCAATACCATTCTTCTGATAATGGTCATCTTATAATATAAACAGAAACAAAGAACTAAAAAATAATTATAATAATAATAGTAATAAATAATGAGGATTTTGTTATATAATTATCATTTATATTCATAAACATAGTAAATTTCCTCTTGCTGCTATAGGTCAACAATATTATCAATTATCATGTGAAGTGAAATTGAACTGGGAACTACTGGGAGAGTGGGAAGTGGGCGCCGTTTGGGAAATGCTCAAAGGGCGGGGGGGGCGGTCGCCCCCCCTGGCCCCCTGCACGCTACGCCACTGACCTGTAGTCGAACGGTCATTATACCATATAAAATCAATGCAATGTTGCCAGGCCCTTATAGAAAGTTTATCACGACAATTTAGTTCTTTTAAATAATTTATCTAGTAAGACTGTAATATAAAAATCATATTATTTATTCAAGCTTCCTCAAGAACAAAAAGTAGTAGTAGTCACAAAATTCCGTGACTTTATCATTTTCCGGTTTGATTTCCGCCAAGTCAATAGCAAAAATATCTCCTACATTTTTAGGATGCAGAAATGGTTATCCAAAAATATATGTTAAGAACCTGGTAATTTCTGTTTTATTTTCCTTTTTTAGGTATTCTATGGCTAAGCCTAATTGATTAATTTTTCAATACCATGACTGTCCTAAGTCTAAGTGAAACCTACAACCTCGAACAACAACTTCCGGAAACGCTTTGTAAATACTTTTATGAATGGCGGTTTCAAAGTCGGCTATTATGATTTTCGGTGAAACAGAATAGTTAAGTTTGGCACATTCCTCTTGATATATTTGAAGACAAGATAGTATGTAAGGTAATTTTTATTAGGAAGAAGACAAAATACTAGTGGAATATAATAGTTATTCTTAAGGCCATGGATCGTAAACAATTGAGTAAAAAATCGGAGGCAATATTGAAAAGTACCGTCAACGTAAACTGTATACGATCTTAGTTGAGACAGACAAAAAAACTAAAAAAAATTGATGACAGGCTTGTCAAGTCCGCGTGGACTGTCATCGAACATCTATAGGGAGCGATCAATACAAATTTTGTTATATTTGTATTGTAGTTTCAGTGTGTGATGCAGTAAATTGATCGTACCCCCAATATTTACTTTGTCTCAACTGACTTCGTATGAAGTATACCAACTTGAAACAGAGAAATTTCAGATTTGACGAACACGAAAAAATGGTAATATTATTTTCTTTGTCATTTTTTATTACGAAATTTTCATTTTTATGTGTCAGAATAGATGACGAATCAACTGCAGTATGGAATTCAAAAATATTCTTAGGAATTTTAATTAATGCGGAAGCCCTAGCATTATTGTATATATTGTGTCTTACTCTGAGTATGTCCTTTGTACTAAAACTATCAATGCCTTTATTCTTAATTTCACTTCGAATTAATTTTAGAGGCTTCTCGCATATATCGTCCACTGCTTTGCGCTTATTAAAAACATCTTCATCCAATTTTTCGTGATTATGGTCCAAAATGTATTGCACTATTATCGACAATTTCTAGAAATACAATCTAAAGAAAACGGTTCGACAACACTGTCAATATTAAGCTGAATTTTAGGGTATTTATAAAATTCGCCTTCGGGATGCAATTTCGTTGTACCCGGTATGCAACTTATGTGTTAAAATTACTACCTGCCCATTTCGGGATGCAATATCGAATGGCCGATTATAATTTATTATTAAGCTATGTCATAATAACGTTAACGTGTATTCTGCCCTCCTAGTGGAGAACGCAGTAACTTCCAAAATTTTCGATTTTAAGATTTTTACATATTATTGTGTAGAATACAATTCTCTATCTTTAAAAAAATGATGGTTGAAAAAAAATAAAAAATTAAGACAAAAAAACGCCTAATAAATATGCAGTTTCTGCAAAACGTAATGCTTTTTTAAAGAAAATCGCAGCATCTGATTTTTCTAGTCAAGAATGCAGCATTTTACTGATGCCCATTTGAAATGCTGCGTTTTTTCTTAGAAGCAAAGCACATTGCGGCTCATGGTTTTCTAGTGGAAAGCGCAGTATATTTTACACTAGTAAATATGGCATACTTCGTTTTTGTTAAGCAACGCTAATTCAAAGCTCTAAGAAATACTAAACAAAAACGCAGTATGCTCAATAAAAAAATTATTTACAGTCCAAATTCATTGAAATTCATCAAAAAATTTATTTTATATTTTTTTATCAATCTGGTAAAAGAAAAAATTAAAAATATTCATTTATAAAAAAATACTAGCGAAAAAACGTTTTTTGCGTTTTTCTCAAAACTAACGTTCAGGAAGTTGCTGCGCTTTTCACTAGGAGGGCAGTATTACTTTCCACCGCAAACTACGTTTTCAAAAATACTTATTTTATGAAGTTACCTTATACAGGGTCCAAAACAAATAAACTTTGCATCACATACGACCAAATTTTAATAGCCCAATTTTGATTTTGTAGAAAAACACACATTTAATGTGGCGCTTCTTTAAAGAAAATGTATCTGAAATAAAGCATTGTCAAAACTAAGAAGTTTTATGTAAGTTGCGTTGAGGCTTATTTTGCAAAAGTGGTGCAATTTACAAAGTATAGGTAAAAAATGAAAATTATCCTATGCGGATGAAATTTTGAATATGGGCTAGAAACTGCATTTAAAAAAACTTTTTCTAATAGCTTTTTTCGATATTTTTAAAAATAACCCCACTTTTAAATTATTTTTAAAAAAAAATTAAAATTTGACAGATAATGCGAATCACGTGTCTACTATTTTTTTGCTTAATTTTCATCTCGATCGAAGCAGAGCTTGATGCCAAAGTAAAATTTCGAATAAAGCTATTAATAAAAAAATATCCCATATGATGCGGACTTTACTGGTGACACTGTAGAAAAACCACAGACTCCTTACGTAAAAATATTAGGATTTAATCGTAATAACCTATATCCGAAAGTTGATATTAATTGAGATACAGGGTGTTAAAGTTTAAAGTTCATTTTGGTTTTTCTCTAATAACTTTGAGAAAAACCAACATTTTTTCACAAAATTTGGCAGTTGGGTTTTTTTTAGGATGAGTAATTGATTTTTTTATGAAATTTTAATGTGCAAAGTAGAGGGCGCTGTCTGCGTTTTTTCGCATATTTACTAGGTCATAACTTTTTTCTGCCTCAGTGTATTTAAGTTTTTAATGAAAATAATAATTTTTCGATATTTATTACATAAAAAAGATATACTAAGTTTAGGTCGCCCAGAGTTGCCGTTTTGGAGATATTTGCATTTAAATTATTCAGCGCGCTAGCTCAAGCAAGCAAATAATGTTTTGTTACTCCTTACCAATTAACTTTTACATGATAAATAATGTTCTAGTACTGGTAATTGGGAATAATACATACAAAAATTGGATTGTTCTTTAACTTACTTTATTTAAAATAACTTGAAAAATTGAAAAATAATATTTCATTTTAAAATCATTACAACATGTTACAATAATCAACAAACAAATAACAACATAGAGGTTTCATAGCAACTGCATAATTTCATTTGTTTTCTCATAGCTTACTTTGAAATAAAAATAGTTTGCAAATAATTATAATAATTGGGCAGGATGCACTGAATAATTTAAATGCAAATATCTCCAAAACGGCAACTCTGGGCGACCTAAACTAATAAATATCTAAAAATTATTATTTTTATTAAAAACTTAAATACACTGAGGCAGAAAAAAGTTATGACCTAATAAATACGCGAAAAAACCGCAGACAGCGCCCTCTACTTTGCATATTAAAATTTTACAAAAAAATTAATTTCTCATCCTAAAAAAAACCCAACTGTCAAATTTTGTGAAAAATGTTGGGTTTTCTCAAAGTTATTAGAAAAAAACAAAAATGAACTTTTAACTTTAACATCCTGTATCTCAGTTAATATCAACTTTCGGATATAGGTAAGTACGATTAAATCCTAATATTTTTACGTAGGGAGTCTCTGGTTTTTCTATGTACCATTAATTAGCGGACACCCTGTATAACAGCAAGAAATTATTTATTCATCTGCAGTTTCGGAGAGAGCTAAAAAAGTTATTAATTGAGAAAGCATTCAAATTCGATAACTGAATATTTCGAGGAATTAATTAAAGACTTTTTAATTATAATTTTACCATAAATTTTAAGTTTTGTACCATGCTTTGTCAATGAGAGTATGTTCTTGCGAAAATTTCATAAATGTATTTTCAACCAATTAGAAGGCTCCTTTTTGTTTACGTTGCTTACAGCAACGGGAGACTATCGCGATAGTCTATAGCCTATTAACCTAATGAAATTAATAACTGATAATTTTTCTTAGGTATACTACTACGACTTCATTTTAATTAAAATGTCAAGTCATTTCGAAGTGACAGACCAGAAAGACAAACCAGCAAGTAACAATCAGTTTTTTAGTCGTACCCGTGATATTTATTGTTTCAATAATATTGTGTAAAAAATTATTCGTTTTGGTAATGAATCAGCAAGTTCGATTGCTAAAGAAATTGAGCAGTTATTAATTAATTTTTATTACTAAAATGTGAGAAACAATAAATAACAAATTTGTTATCTGAAATCCAATGCCTTTATAGTTTATGAGTTTAGTTTAATATGACGCGCTGTATTTTTACAATAGAAGTTGATTTTACTTATTAGTAAGTTAGTAACTAAGGTTTATTACTAAAATTTCAGGAACATTAAAAGAAACTCCAATTTATTTCTTACCGAATCTCCCACGCAGCAGAATTAATTCCCGATAATTCTGCTGCTAGGGAGATTATAAGTGATAATAAAGCTGTATTTGACTTTGCCTGTGACTATAATGTCATCAATATTTGCAAGGTTTGCTATACAGGGTGTTCATTTGAAAACTTCCCACCACGGATTTTCCTGCTTTAAAATGAAAATGTGGAAAATCGCTCTTACCCGTCTATTTTTATTTCGAGGGGGCCATCTTTTGCGTATATTGTCAATTTTGTTACTTTAAGCCCCTAGGAGGAAGGGGGATAAGATCTAAATCTTTAATGGATACCCCTATTTTAAATAATTTTTTTGGATTCTGCATAAAATTCTGAACATTTTTTATAAAAGCATTATTAGTCTATACTAAACAGTTTCCGAGATATTGACTCTTGAAAAATGAGATTTTTGAACTTTGACAGCGTCTAGCTTTCTAACTGTACGTCTTAGAGCAAAACGGCTTACATGTCCCTATCTTCGATTTTTATTATCTTTCCAATAGTGTCAACTTCCGGTTAAACCGGTTGTAAGAAATATAGTACTTCCGGTTTAACCGGAAGTTGACACTATTGGAAAGATAATAAAAATCGAAGATAGGGACATGTAAGCCGTTTTGCTCTAAGACGTACAGCTAGAAAGCTAGACGCTGTCAAAGTTCAAAAATCTCATTTTTCAAGAGTCAATATCTCGGAAACTGTTTAGTATAGACTAATAATGCTTTTATTAAAAAATGTTCACAATTTTATGCAGAATCCAAAAAAATTATATAAAATAGGGGTATCCATTTAAGATTT
The DNA here is from genome assembly GCA_963969555.1 of Polydrusus pterygomalis. Taxonomy (NCBI): domain Eukaryota; kingdom Metazoa; phylum Arthropoda; class Insecta; order Coleoptera; family Curculionidae; genus Polydrusus; species Polydrusus pterygomalis. The sequence goes on along the minus strand of OZ018381.1, from coordinate 38,368,749 downwards.
AGATCTTACCTCCCCTCCCTCCTAGGGGCTTGAAGTAACAAAATTGACAATATACGCAAAAGATGGCCCCCTCGAAATAAAAATGGACTAATACGAGCGATTTTCCACATTTTTATTTTAAAGCAGGAAAATCCGTGGTGGGAAGTTTTCAAATGAACACCCTGTATAAACAACTATAATGGGCGTTTTCACATTTACAAAAAAAAATTGTAGAATACGGGTTAAATTAAGATAAAACCAGGTTCCGCTAGAAGGAATCTCGATGGGGAATGAAGATACGGAGCTTGTTAGGTTTCTAAGACCTAACCTAAGCCTAAAACGCGATAGAGGAAATCCAGTTTCCCGGATCCTCCAGAACAATAAGAAGTCGACTGGGAGCATCAGAAAAAATATTTTTGAGCGATGGAAACAAACGGTGAAGAGTACAATTTTGTACGAAAAATGTTAACCAGGATAGTTTATAGGAAAGAGTAGTATTTTCTGACGAAAAAAAAATTATTACCGTTTCTGTGAAACATGACAGTAAGTGACAAAAAAACATGACCGTGCAAAAAACGTCTTAAACATTTTCTTATTAAACTTTTCTAATGATCTGAATTAAAAATTGTTATTTTTATAGAGTCTAATTATCACCGAAAGAATTAAGGGGAAGCAAGGTAGCTATGCGGGCGCGCCTTAATGTTTAGCGCGGTTCTTAAGAAAGGGCGGCTCAGGGCTCCCCCGGGTGGAGTTACACTAATTAATGGGAAGGGTTGCACCTTGCTAAATACACGGGGAAATATTTACGTGAAGATTAACGCTTTGGCTTTCCCCGTGCATAAGTTCGCACTTGTCTTTCAACGGGAATTTCCGTGGAAAAGTTTCCTTTGAATATTTTAATAGTTATGGAATTTTGAAAGTTTGCCAATTTTCTGTCAGCTGTCAGCAAGAGCCACCAAATAGCATTATTTATCAAAGAGCCAGACTATGTCGGTCATATAATACCGTGCGACCAAAAATTATTTGCATGAAAGAGGGCTTGGATTAAAAAACGTAGGGCTTGATTTAGATCACAATGATATGGGGACGATATATCTAACCAAATCTAGGTTAAAATTTTGTCAAATTCATATTATGACATTACATTATTATGCCAAACTAATGAGTAATAAAATAAGTAGACAAATACAAATTTGTTTTTGTTGTTTACAAAATAATAATAAGTGCAATAATATAAGCAAATAAATTTAACTGCTTCTTAAGAATAATAGTCCTGCATCTTCCATAAGATCTTCCCACTTCTTGGGACAGACGTCTTATACAATTTGTTGGCGTATTTTGCATTATTTTACGAACGTTTGCAACAAGTTCTTCTGTTCTTACAGATGGTCTTCCTGCTCCTTTTTTGTGTTGTATAGAACCTGTTTCCCTAAACACAGCCACGGTTCTTTTCAGGCAATGATAAAAATCCCCAGCGATTAAAGCAACGTTAGGAAAATGTTCGTGAATATCGTCCATGCACCACAAACCCGGATTGTATTGCCACTCACAATTTACTCTAACCCCATTTCGAAAATACGCTTCAACCATAAATGTTTTGTGCTGTTCCGTAAAGCCCATTGTGTGAATTGTTCAAGAAATTGGAAAAATTAGCGATGAATCAAATTACTTGTAACGACTGTCAAAGATGACGGAATAACTAATTGATTGTGAATTCAGGTAGGGGAGACTCGGGCAAGAAGAACCATATGGGCAAAAGGAATCAATCAAATATTTTAAAATTTAAATTTGCCGCTCTAATTTTGTCATCTAGTTTCGATAGCCGCCGCATTTCTGCAGTGTTTGATGTAAAATATATTACTGTAAGTTGTTTTTTTCATATTTTACAGTGAATATAGAAATATGTACTCAGGAGTTTTGAAACTATTTCTAAACAGTAAAAATGTGTAACATCATGATTGAATATATGGAAAAAGGATCTTTCGCCTTACTTAACCTAAAAATATTTCCGCGGTATCTGAAATCCATTTATTTTTAAGCGGATTGATATATTTTATCTTACAAATAGGGCAAAAAGAACCGGGCAAAAGGAACTAGTGGATTCAGTGTAATTTCTGCTAAAAGTGGGCGCATCACCTATGTGCCGACTACCATACTGGTGTGTGGTGTTGCAAGGGTACGGTTTTAAGCTCATTAAAATACACTAAATAATAATATTATTTTATAATATTATAGTTATTAATACTATATTTCTTACATCCGGTTTAACCGAAAGTTCACACTTGGAAAGATAATAAAAATCGAAGATAAGGTTCTAAGCCGTTTTGCTCTAAGACGTACAGTTAGAAAGCTAGACGCTGTCAAAGTTCAAAAATGTAATTTTTCAAGAGTAAATACCTCGGAAACTGTTAAGTATAGACTAATAATGCTTTTATTAAAAAATGTTCAGAATTTTATGCAGAATCCAAAAAAATTATATAAAATAGGGGTATCTATTTAAGACTTAGATCTTACCCCCCCCCCCCCCCTCACTCCTAGGGGCTTGAAGTAACAAGATTGACAATATACGCAAAATATGAAATTTGATCACGTCACACCGTTATTTCAAGCTTCTGGATGGTTAAGAATGGATGAACGTTTTTTTTACACTTATCTACACTTACAAATAAAATTGTTAAGTGCGAATCGCCGGCGTATCTTTGCGAGAAGCTTGTTGTGGGTACTGACATACATGGACAAGAGGCGCGATACTATGAGAAATTTATTATCCCCCAGCACCGAACCGCCAAATTTCAGGGATCTTTTAGTTACAACGCGGTCAAAGTGTACAGTGCTCTACCTGCCCGTGTAAAATCCCTTACCGCTGCCACTGGCTTTAAGAGGGCCGTCAGGCAGTTCATTGTGAGTAAAAGAAATGAGTAATTAGTTGTTTTTATATACTACCTTCATGCATTTGCCTCTAGCGTAATAATGCTGTTATGATATATTTATTATTAATATTATATTATAAGTATTTAAAAATATTATTTTTTTATTATCTTTTAGTTTATAGTTAGAAGACGGTTAGATAGAGTAGCGTTGCTAGATCTCGCCGTCTATAAACCATTATGTTTATAATTTGTTTTTCTGAATTTGAAATAAAAAGACATTTAATATTATTATTATTATTATTATTATTAAATATATATTTTGCCTTTTATAAATAAATACTAAAAGAAATAAATGTTGTTTTCTTCTTGTTCTACAGTTTTATAATGTTTTCATATTCTTATTTTGGTAGGTACGGGTTTGTAATATTTTATTTTATAACTAATTAAATTAGTATGTTAACGCTATATATCTTAACAAAATATTAAAACTCCCTTACAAAATTTCACAGATGGCGAATGTAAAATAACTTAGTCCGGTTCTGTTTCTGTAGCCAACCGCTTAACGTAAAATATACCAGACTTCAATAGGGTGCCATTAATGACAGGCGAATTAATTTGACTTTAGGCATAATAAAAATTTGATGATTAATGTATTTTGTCGGAAAATTTAACAAATTTACATGCTTCTTTTACTGTGTGATTCCGATTTTTTAAATATTTATGTTAGTTATAATTAATTTACACCGAATGAAATAGGCTGATTCGTGATTATCCCTTTGTGTGAACTATGGACCCTAATGGAACACCACTGATTTTATATATTCATAGAAACGTTTCAAGATTAAGACGCGCCATGGCCCACTGTGATGTGTGTTAGAAGATTAACGTAGAATTCTCGGCTTGATGGATAATTTTAGAGGCTGAGTACACAGCAAACACTGTTGAATATTTATGTTGAATATTCAAACCAGACAGCGAAAAATAGATTTTCACGCCCTCTAGCTTAAGGACACTATGAATACTAACTAGTGTACTTAAGTAAGTGTTTTATGACAATATAGAAGGCGATAAAATAGTAATGTTAAAATTATTATTTGTGCTAACTGGAAAATATGTATTATAAGAGGGGCAGCAGGGTTTGGTTGCCTCAAAACGTCTTTAATTTCTTGGGTTATATCATTTATCACTTACGCTGAGTTTCAGAAAATTCGGACATTCCTTTAAACTTTTATACCCTTTAAGAAATACGTGTTTTATAATTTATATTGAGTATTTCTGCTTAATTTCAAGAAAATATGTCTTTAAATATTTTTACAATTGAAACTTGTATACCCCCTTTTTCCAACTCTCAGGGACAGTGAATGCTTAAACACATGTTTACTTGTTCCAAGCAAAGCATTCGCCTAATTTTGGTTTATCTATATCTTTTTCTCTAACGGTTCTGTTAGAGCTTACCCCTCCATTCCTACCCCCTAGGGGTAAAATTTTCCAATATATCAAAACACGTACTTTCTTATATTAACAGTGTAAGCTTGGTACCAATTTGCAGCAATATAGCTTTAAAAAAAACTGTATTTAATATTATTATATATTACCAGATTTTCTTTATTGTTCTTCCATTTTATATTGTGCTAGTGATGGAATATTTGACAAATTTTACAAAATAAGGCAATTGGATTATTTTAAATTTATTTTGTTTATTTTATTTATTTTATTTATTTTATTTATTTTATTTATTTTATTTATTTTATTTATTTTATTTATTTTATTTATTTTATTTATTTTATTTATTTTATTTATTTTATTTATTTTATTTATTTTATTTATTTTATTTATTTTATTTATTTTATTTATTTTATTTATTTTATTTATTTTATTTATTTTATTTATTTTATTTATTTTATTTATTTTATTTATTTTATTTATTTTATTTATTTTATTTATTTTATTTATAAATTGTGACAAATATACAAAAATAAATTTTATGTTAAAAAATTTAGATTGGTTGAATGTCAGAAATTTAATTTTTTATTTAGTATGTATCTTTATACATAAAATTAAAAATAATTTATTGCCTGATATAGGATATTGCCGTCCATAGACTATAAAGTCCAATACTAATAATCGGTTATGCGAAATAAAAATCTTCTATTGCTTTATCTGACATGCAAAGGCAAAGATAAAAAAATCCTTAAATACAAAGTAAAAATAAATTAATTGAAACAGGTATTGGTACGATCAATAAAATTCAAATGCAGACAGGACAGCTAAAAGACTCGGAACAACGATGTGACCTGCGCAACAAATATGTTTTTGGGGACGCTGTTCTGCTTTCTTAATTGTAGTGAAAGCCCTTCACTTTGAACAAAATGCGCCGCATTAAGAAGATACAATTTATTTCTTAACAAAATCGCCATATTAAAAGTAGTTCATTATTCAACAAGACTGTGCTGCTAATGAAACTAATTACTACCAATAAAAACACTGTTCTAGCAAATCTGGAATTGATATAAATAAATTGATATACACTAGCAATTTATTTAATATGGATTAATAAAAAATAAGCTATCAATACAAACTATGTCTTAGCAAACCTGTGATATTACTATTATTTTCCTCAGTGCACAAAAGAAATACCCCCTATTTGCAATAACAACCCCCAGTTGTCCAGTTGGAATTTATAATTTAATATAGCTAATTAAATGCATATTTACATTTCTCAAGCTTGGCCTCCATCTCGTTACTTCTTCTTTATATCTAATTCTCCATCTCTTTTCCTCCGTATAATTTTATATAGATAAATAAGAGATGGCGATCTATTCGCAGTGCAATTAAAACGGTCTGGTATGTGAGGAATTCTTAACGCGGGCGCCCTGTCTCCTTAATTAAAAACTACCCCTTGTTAAGAAGGTCGAACAGAAAAGTTCTGCGAATAAACGAGGGATGTTTTCGAAACAAAGAAATGGTTGGGCGGTTGGTAACTCTGGCGGGTCCTGGTTAGACACTGTGGTAGTTTTACGATAACTTATGCAGAATACAAGGCTTTAAAATGTAACCGAATATATCTGTTGTGTTTAATAAAAATTCCTCTTTTAGTTGTGTCGTTTGTTTTTTCATTTACGTTTTAGTTGTTTTTTATTTAAAGGTTACTTTTACATATTAAACTTTAAAGTAGCCCACAGACTATACGTACTTGTTGGCAGCTTTGTGCGACGAACAAAATGGCGAACGAGCGACTGCCGTTTTGTTCACCAGTCCGACAAAAAACTACGTAATTATGAAGACAATATAGTAATGTGCAGTGACGGCGGCATTCACCATAAAAACTTAAAAAGAAAATGGCAAAGTATGCGATGGAATGGCTCTTGAAGAAAAACCAGTTTTCCTACATTAACCAGACATTTACCTTAAGACCTTAAGGCCTTTAAGGCCAGTTTTCATTGGTAAGGTAAACGGTCGAGTATACTTGCCCACTATTTAGCCAAATTACCCTACTCTACCGGATTTGGTAGAGTGTTCGTTCGCACGCAAATTTGATTCACAGTAGTGTTAGTAGGTAGTGTAATCTTAAATTCGTGCAGTGCGTATTAAAACCAACAATGAACATCAGCCATCGACGTAGTATTGTAAGGAAGTCTCTGCTAAAATATTGCTAACATTATGCTGAATAAAGTGACCTTAGCTGTTGAACACGAAGAGAATCGAACAAAAAAAATTGGACGAGAGATTGAATCAAAAAAAGAAACATACATGGAGCATCTGCTCTTCTTTTAAAGGAACTTGCTGAAGGTGCCATAGATGGGCATAAGTGGTGTTTGAGGATGACTCCACAAAACTTTTAGACTGCTGAACATGATCACTTTGAAAATTAAAAAATGTGACACAAACATTCATGTTGTTCGTAGAGTTCAGCTAGTTTTATTGTCTCCACGTCAGACCAATTCATTTTAAACGTATTAAACGCGAACCACAACAAATAACCTAACCTAGAAAAGATAGTGTGTATTCACTACTTGACTATACTAAACCTATTTTCATTAGTCGAGTAGCGGTAGAGTAGAGTAAATATTGGTGACGCGGGCGGGAGAAGGCAAGTGGTAGAGTTACTATCCCACTGTGCGATGTTACCTTACTCTACCATTATCTAGTACTCTACTATACCAATTATGTTTACATTGATAGAGTTCGCAGGATAGTTAGTATTTGACCACTATACTCTACCGTTTACTCTACCAATGAAAACTGCGCTTTAGATCTGTACAGCTTATCTCGTGCGCAAAGAAAAGTTAAAGTTTATGGGTGAAAAAATGCGTTTATACGCGTAGCTCACCAGTCAAACGCCTCGCCGCCCTACAAGTATGGTATGGGCATGCACACAACCCTCTTGTTATTAGATTTTTCTTGTTTAGCGACATCCTCAAAAGACACTCCAGAACTCGGTGCCATATTGTAGGGTTTTACGTTTTCTCTGGGGATTTCTTGATATGTGTGAAGTTGGCAATACACTGAGGAAAATGATACCTTATTTTGTATTAACCCATATTAAATAAATTGGTAGTGTAACAAATCCGCTATAATGTTGTACTGGAACTGGACTGGCAGGATCGCCATGTACTGGAACTATCGGGTTTGCTTGTGAATGGAGAACTTAGAGGATTTGTATAAAAATGTATATTAAATTGTATCACTACATTTTGGGTATATACATTATACAGCCTCTATGACTATTATGACTATTCTAATGAAGTAATAATAATGTTAATACTTCATAACTATTTACACTTTTTTTTTTTTTTTTCTATGAGCACAAGCACTATAGGAAAAATCCTTTAAGGCGCTCTGAGAGCGGTGCGTGTGCGAAGAAAGCGATTCACGTTTTTCTTGAATCGTTGGAGCTTATATTCGGTTGGAAACACGGTCTCAGAAAGGCCGTTCCGCAAAGATGACGTCCTCCAAATGAAAGAGTTCTGAAACAATGATGTTCGGGGTGTACTAAGTTGAACCACATAGGGATGGGCGGCAGTGGTTCGTCGTGTGTTTCTGCTATGCATTACTCTAGGTGGAATCGAGCGGGCAATATCTGTCGAACACTTGCCATGGAAATATCTGTAGAAGAGAGTCAAATCACCAACCTGTCTTCGATGTTCTAAGCTGTCGAGGTTCTTAGTCAGATTCATAACGCTTGTTATTATTATTATTATGATACGATTATTTTTATTGCTAAAAAAAAATGAAAGGTTTGGTCTTATTTAAATAAAATTGAAAAATTTGTATGCGCGCCTATACGGCGTACCCGATGAGTCCCTGTCTCTTTCGAGTTCCCTATTTTGCGCTTTCCCTATCGCATCGCCTACATTAATAAAATTATGGTTTAATAATAATGCGCACACCGCTACTCCGTAGACCGGTGACGAACATATCAATGGCAATTTTTCCATTGCGAAAATAAATAAATTCTTAACCTTTACAAACAAAAAAATTTCCTGACACACTTATCTAAAAATCTTAACTTACTATAATGTTTTTGTATAACGTTTCTTGTAGAATCCTCTTTTAAATTCCATTGGAACACCTTTAACTTCTAATGAGGGCCGGTAAGTACTGTGGCAGGGCTGGTAGGTACCTGCACTGAAAAAAGAATTTATTTGATCTAAACAAAAATGGAGTTCGACGAAACAAATATTTGTTCCCTATGGCCTGAACAAATAATTATTTGAAATTTTGTTCAAAATTATTTGACTTTTGAGAGAAAAATATATGATATTCAAATAAATATTATTTAAATAAAATAATTCCGTTATTTAGCACGAAGCAATATAGGTAACCAACAAATATTAATTTATTTCTATTAAATAAATATTTATTCTGTTCAAATAATCATTTATTTAAATCGCTAACACATTTATTTAATCCAAATAACGAATTGTTTATTATCCTTTATATTTATTTCTATTAAATAAATATTTATTCTGTCCAATTAATAATTTATTTAAATCGGCAACACATTTATTTAATCCAAATCACGAATTGTTTATTATACTTTATATTTATTTCTATTAAATAAATATTTATTCTGTTCAAATAATTTCGAAATTAGGATGTGTGCTTTTTGGCATTTAATTTAAATAACTAATTGTCATTGTTTCCTATAAATAAATAATTATTTACTATTGAACATAATAATATATTATAATATAATTATTATTAAATATTTTTTGGTAAAAACTATATTTGTAATAAACAATAAGGTATTTAAATTAAATAATTAAAATAGGGTATACTCTCCCAAACTATTTAGAAGAGGAGCTACAAAAAGAAATAAATCATACCACAGTTTTTATATATGTTCTGTTTATTGTTACGAAAAATAACATAACTATATAAGAAAAGAAAACAAAACTGTAATTAACATGACAGTTATTAAACTCGGTCTGCGCCTACGAGAGCCTTATTCTCCTTAAACATCCATATTTACTGCAATAACTAAATGTTCCTGTAAAATAACATCTTGTTTGAGGGAAATAAATTAAATTTATCACAAACAATCAAAAATAGTTATAAATAAATAATTGTTTCCCCGAAATATTTATTTATTTAAAGCAAATAAATATTTATTTGCTTTAAATTTTATTTATTTCACGCAAATAAATATTTAAGGCAAATGAATAATTTTACACAAAGGGGCTGCAAGAGACGCTTTCGCGGCCATCTTGATATATGAATATTAATAATTATATTGAAAACAGAAATCAAAACAATAACGATATGCATGTTTATAAAATAATATAATAATATGGCAAAGATAAATTTTTTTACTTTTTCTATTATATACAAAAATAATTGAAACGTTTTTAAATGGGCATTTCTCCATGGCATGCATGATTTAGTAATTATTATTTTGTATAATATGTTTTATCTGTCTTTTTTAAGTAATAAACATTAAAATTAAAATATTACCTTCGAAGGAGGGCCACAGATGTCCCATGGTATGGCCAACTAGCCAATCGCGAACGTCCATTGCCACACAAAATTATATATCACCTTGTCGAAAGACGCTCACTAAACGACTAAACTCTCCAGTCTCTACCTGGCACCTGCCTAGATCTCAAAAAGCAGTGGCGAAATAAAAAGTTATTTGCAGCAAATAATATTTTGTTTGAAATGTAGACGTTTAAAGGCAGAGGAATAGCAAACAATTTTTTGTTTGGCGCGAATAAGTTTTATTTCACATAAATAAACAAAAACCAAACAAATATGAAATAAAAGTCAAATAATTAAATTTATTTGTTGCAAACAATATTTGTTTGAGCTAAATAAAGATTATTTGTGACTAACAAAAATAAAGCAAATACATCATTTATTTGGGATGAAACAGACTTTTTTATCAGTGTGGGGCAGGGCTGGTAGGAGTGGTAGGTACCGGGGCAGGACCGATAAGTTCTGGGGCAGTCCCAACTTCCACACGATGTCTCCTTGGCTGTCGCTGCTGTTTGGGCCTTCTGGCTTCTGGCTGACGTTTTGTCTTTTTGGCACTTGCTGTTTCCATTAGATAACCACTTTTTTGCCCGGTTGGGCCCATAACTTTTTTTTCACTTATCTTCTTCAAGCCACTTAACTTATGAACTTATGTGTCCATAAGTTCTCTGGCAAGGATCGCCATGTACTCGAACTGGACTGGCAGGATCGCCATGTACCTACTGGAACTATCGGATTTACTTGTCAACTGAGAACTTAGAGGATTTGTGTATTAAATTGTATCACTACATTTTGGGTATATACAGCCTCTATGACTATTATGACTATTCTAATGAAGTAATAATAATGTTTATACTTCATAACTATTTACACTTGTCTTCCTATATCTAATCAGTCTTCTATAAATACTAAACCTAAGTTGAACTAGACCTTAAAGTCTACATGTATTGTTATCGTTATAATGTATGTTTAATAATATATTACCTTGCGGTATATATAGAGGTTATATCCTGTGTCAATGAAATATGTGATTATAACAATAACAAACATAATTTACTAATATTAAATATAACGATTATAGGGTTAAGGTAAAATAGGGGTGAGAACCCTTATCTTTACCCTACAATATCAATTCCAGATTTGCTAGAACAGTGTTTTTATTGGTAGTAATCAGTTCCATTAGCAGCACAGTCTTGTTGAATAAAGAACTACTTACTTTTAATACAGCAATTTTGTTAAGGAATAAATTGTATCTTCCCAATGCGATGCATGCTGTTTTCAGTAGAGCGCTTTCTCTATAATTAAGAAAGCAGTAGAGCGTCCCCAAAAACAAATTGTATCCGTTAGAACCTATAATACACAGGACATTGTGGTAGTATTCAGAGCAATAATGGCTATACACCATTATATGGTAGCCTAAACTCATATTTCCTAAATTACCGTGATATTATCACTACACAACGGTCTAGCAATTTTCGTTGTCTTACAGTAGAAAAGCGCGTTGCTGTCACATATAGTATTAAACAGTTGTTTAAAGTGCATAAGGAATAAAAGTTTTTCTCAGTGTAGGTACTTTCCTTTTGTTTATTTTAAACAGCAAAGCAAAGCAAAAATCTATGCTTAGCTAAGTTGTTGAAGGAACGCCTCGCGAACAACTTCGTATAGTTCATATGGGACATAAAGAGGGGCATACTTAACCGCGGGAATGGGGGAGGAAAAATCTTACATTTTTAAAAGGAACGCCCAACTTAGCCGTTGGCTTTGCTTTTCTGTTTAAAAGCAACTAAAAGGAACTTAGCCTATATTTATTATTGTTTATGCAGCGACGAAATTTTTTTGTGGTACTTAAAATAAAAATGAAAATTTGATGTTTAGCTTAGTTTCCTATGTATTTTGCAGACATGTTGCATATTTGATTAGGTATATCGAAAACTTACGCCAAATATTTCATAGCTTGCCCTATTTACATCAAACCTTTAAACTTTTGTATTATTAATGCAATTCGCAAAGTTTCAGCCTTCGTAAGACAGTCTTTATAATTTTATAAGCACCAAGGAGCTCTGAAACTTAATGTGTGATAATGAATATATGAAGAGGGTAGACGATATTAGTTCCTTGCTCCCAAGTTCCTTTGCTATTTTGGGAATTAAATTCAATTGCAACCCTTTGAAATGTGTCATGAGGCGCTTTCTGTGTTGCGATGTAGTTAGAGTGTCTAGTAGCGACAATATAATTTTGTAAGGTGCTTGTTATTAGAAGAGTTGTATACTACTTTTTCAACGGTGTTAACCTTGTGATCAATGGTGGCGTAGCCTGCTTTTAGGATAGGGTAGGAAAGGCCCCCTGCCAATAGCATATCTAGGAGTTTTTTCTAGGATGGGGTAGCGGGGACTGGCCCCCTAGACTTTGCATATATGCCAATTCGGTTTCAGGGAGAAAGTCGTTTACATCGGGCCTGACCGACGTCGGTCTGGGGGTTCCGCAGAGATCTGTTTTGGGACCGATATTGTTTATTTGTTACATTAATAATCTTTTGGGGGATATTATACATCCTGAGTGGGCAGCGGCCTTGTTCGCGGACGACTCTTCATTTATAGTTTCGTCTTCAAACCAAGAAGGACTCGAAAACTTGTGCAACAGCGGTATGAAGCTGCTGCTTGAATGGTTTAACAAAAATTCCTTGTAACTGAACAGTTCGAAAACCAACTATACTAGATTTCATACCTTCTAACCATTGACCAGAACCTTAACTGGAAGGAACATTGTTCTTTGTTGTGTTCTCAGCTTAACAGTCTGTGTTACATCACTAGAAATTTAAGAATCGTTCTCCCTTTGGGAGCTTCTTTCTGTTTATAACGCTTATGTCGGAACTCGGCTCCATTATAGTATTTGTTTTTGGGAGCATCCTCTACGTCTACGTCAAGAGAGGTGTTTATAATACAGAAAAGGGAATTGAGGTGCATTCTTGGCTTTCCACCGAACACGACATGTAGGTCACAGATTACAGGACTGGGAATCCTTACTCTTACAAGCGTTTTTATTTAAGAGTTGAGTAAATTTATTTTTCTGAATAAATAAATAAATAAATAAATAAATAAATAAATAATGCCTTTATTTTACCAAGAAGAAAAAAAAATTACAATACAATTATAAAAATTCTTATTTATACAGTAAGTATATTGAATACTAGTAAAAGTTCGCCACATAATTTAGGGCCAGTTGTCTTCAACAAGCTTCCACAGAATATATGAAATGTCAAAAATTTTAGTGTGGTTAAAAAACAACTTTTCCCCCAACTTGGAAAAAAATTAAAACAAGTTCCAGTTTCATGAAAATAAATTGGAACTTGGGGTCAAATTTTAGCTGTTTACTAGTGTTTAAACATAAAAATAAACTGAAGGTCAACTTTTACAATTTCTCTAGCAACTTAAATTTTAAAGCCAGGAACTGTCCATTTTCTCATTTGTTAAATGAGAATTTTGCAGTGCGCATGCCTATTCCTTAATGGCCACTGGTTCTTGTGTAAATAAGGGATAAAATGAGCGTATAGGGACACAAAATCTTAAGACTAAATTTTTAAGAGTGGTTCATCATGAATCATCCCCTATATGTATTGTGTAGCCCAACATCTAATCAATGAGCATTTAAGCAACAAGATTTGTCGTCCCACTTCTGATATTCAGCAAGCGTCTCCACTTAAAAAGAATTAAAAAGTGAACGCGTCTCGTGGCAGCAAGAGATCAATGCGCCACCGACGCTCTGGCCGCCCTTGGCAACCCTCAAAGTCAGTTAATGAAACAGGATTTTTCGCGACAAGACCGTTAAAATTGAAACTCGGGAAATGTTGTCACTTAGAATACAACCAAGCGGAAGATGGGGGGATTTCTTGGGGGATCGGAGGCACTGATTTTTAATCGGCAGTCGTTTTTAAATAAGTCACTTATTTTAATGCGGATTTGTATTTTAAAACTGCCAATTTACGCCCCTCTTTTCATAGCGGCCTGTTGGATATTGAAATTTAGGCAATAATATTGTTTTTATCCGATTGTGTCTAAAAATGACGTTTTAAAGATCAGATATTTGTATGAAAAGCTAACATTTTTCAATAAGGTATAGACTATTGCGCTGGTAGCTAGGTAACACTTTTCGTCCAAGGCCGAAAAATATTTTTCGGCCGCTAACATTTTTTCAACAAACTGTTTATTTTATTTTCAATTATTTACAATATTTATATTAAATGTACAATTAGAACAATTTTGAACAAGAACAGGGTGTTGCAAATTTGATTTTGAGGATTTGTTATTATATTTGTTCTCCGTTATGATATTATTCTCCAATGTTGAACTCGATTGGAAGACGGATTGCGATACCTGAGTCGGTACTGATTGCAGTTCAGATTGTGGAATGTTGAATATTTTCTTGGTCAGCTCTAACTTATTGCTTAGGGAATCATCAATGTAGCCCTCGGCTACTCCAAAAGACTTTCAAACTCCATGCCGTTTTAGAGAAGTTATGTCTGCTCCCGCATCTACAACCAATGTGGCCGATGTTCTTCGGAAACAATGTCCCGTGAATAATTCCTTGGCATTCTGCAGTTTTAGGTAAGACGCTATTACCACTGCACGTAGCATGGAATACTGCGACCACAAAGTAGATGACTTCACAGTTTTCAATTAATCCGCCATATACACTAAGAAAACGTTTTCCGAGAACGACTGTATATACTTTTTTCTTGCCGGTAATCCATAATTTTTTTAAAGACTCTTTCATATATTTCCTTAGATTTTTGTGGCAACAAATGTAACATACCTTCATTGGCAGGTACTGACGTCAAACGACGATTTCGAAGAGTTTTAAGTACAAGATATTAATCAATAGCTTTAGTTTTGGTTTTCCAAAATTATCATCAAGACCATTTTGCATTTGGGTGGATGGATAAATATTATTTGCGATGTCTGCGAAGTAAAATTCTAGTAACCGTGTATATTACTGTACATGGTACATAACATTCAAAGGGTCAAATGACTTCCGAAAAAACCCATTAGCCGTTTGCTTCTAATTTGAAAAGGGCCTGCAAGTGATCCCTCGAAGTTGCCGAATTAAAATTCGAAATCTAAAAAGAACCGAAAGTACACGGCGGCCTCCCGTAGCTTCTTTAAAAATAATCCATTTCCCGAATCTCATTTATTATTAGTAAAGAAAGAGCAAAAAGCATTTTTACATTAGTCCAAAAGCCAAGCTGAATATGTAAGCAGGCGCCATGTCGGAATCAAAACGAAACTTTTAAATAAACATGAGTTGCTTTTTCCTAAAGAATAATTTATTTTTTTGTGCATTAAAGATAATTGAGACGTAGCATATTTACCCCTCTCTAAGCTTTTGAAGCCCTAAAAATCAAATAAGAATACAATGTTGAAATAATTATTCGATGTTTTTTTTCGTTCATTCGGGTTGAAAGTGCCAAAGATTGGTTATTTTAGTCAGCATCAACTACTATAATACAACAAAAACAGCTGTTATAAATTGCCTAGCACAATCTCAAATACTAATAATATTTTCCGTTTAGTTTTAGTAATTACGTGATTCGATGTCAAATTTAAATTTTTTCCAAAAAATAATTCAAAAGTGGGATTATTTCTGAAAATATCGAAAAAAGTTATAAGAAAAAGTTTTTTTAAATGCATTTTCTAGCCCACATGCAAAATTTCAACTGCATAAGATAATTTTGATTTTTTACCCACCACTAAAATTTATTTTCCACTTTGATGACACTGTGTTCTTTTTTGTCTTAATATTAAGGTGTATTATTTTCAGACACAAACTACGTTTTCAAAAATACTTATTTTATAAAGTAACCCTATACAGGGTCAAAAACTAATAAACTTTGCATCACATGCGACCAAATTTTAATAGCCCAATTTTGATTTTGTAGAAAAACACACATTTAATATGGCGCTACTTTAAAGAAAACGTATCTGAAATAAAGCATTGTCAAAACTAAGAAGTTTTATGTAGGTTGCGTTGAGTCTTATTTTGCAAAAGTAGTGCAATTTACAAAATATGAGTATAAAATCAAAAATATCTTATGCAGCTAAAATTTTGCATGTGGGCTAGAAACTGCATTTAAAAAACCTTTTCTAATAACTATTTTCAATACTTTCAGAAATAACCCTACTTTTGAATTATTTTTTGGAAAAAAATTAAATTT
Source organism: Polydrusus pterygomalis (assembly GCA_963969555.1). Classification (NCBI taxonomy): domain Eukaryota; kingdom Metazoa; phylum Arthropoda; class Insecta; order Coleoptera; family Curculionidae; genus Polydrusus; species Polydrusus pterygomalis. Next base: position 38,352,717 of record OZ018381.1, on the reverse strand, counting down.
GACAGATAATGCGAATCACGTGACTATTTTGCTTAATTCTCATCTCGATCGAAGCAGAACTTGACGCCAAAGTCAAATTTCGAATAAAGTTATTAATAAAAAAAAATCCCATATGATGCGGACCTCACTGGTCACACTGTATATATCTATGTTATATATTATTGAACTATTTTATTTAAAAGATGTAGGTATTTATTTATTTTTAAATTAAATCAACAGAAAAAATATAGGTACATCATTTTTGTATTATTAGTAATGTTGCCATGAATCTTGCTGCAGAATTATTGAAGACAGTAAATCTTTTTTTTTTTTGTATTTGTCTGTTGAGGAGGGGGGGGGTCATGAACTCTATGACACCCCCCTGGATCCGCGCTTGCGCCTTTGTGGTACCTGTCAGCCCCCGCAAGATAAAATCCTAGCTAGACCAATGATGTTACAAATTTCATCTTTGGTGATTATTTGTGCTTGATGCTGTGGTTCCTTTCTATTATATTTGATCCTTGGCGGATGTTACTTGGCCCCCGGACGAATTTATTTAACAGAATGAAACAATTTTCCAATAAACCGACACAAAGGGTAGTCTGTGCATCAAATATCTATAACAATGCCAATGATGCATATTTCCCGGCGAGTGCATAAAAGGTATGCAACAAATATGAACTCGTCTCGATATTTAGACCGTTATGAGGGTGAAATGCGGCGAATTTTCCACAACTAACCGATCATATCGCACCGTCAAGTGCCGGAATTCACTACAATGTGTCAATGGCGTCATAATTAACATTCCCGCCAACTCGGAGTCGCGTCTGGCACTTTGGCACCTTGGTTATTTTACTGGTAAATTTATAATATTGAAATACTTCTCTTTATTGGCAAACTTTACAGAATACTTTGAAATAAACACGACAACAGAGTGTAAACTAAATTAATTAGCTATGAGGAATGTAGTAGTGTTATACAAGATGGGGTAATTAGGGAAGTCAAAAATATTTCGAGTCTTAAAAGAACATTTTTTTCTTTGAAAAAAGCGCTGTGTGTTAAAGACAGTGAGCCTAATGAATAAAAATTAGGCAATTACTTGAAGCAATTACTTTTTAGTAAAAGCAATCGCTTGTCTAGCAAATGCGTTAAGTAAAAGCGATCGCTAGATCTGGATGTGAATATAATTTTAAAGCAATTGCTGTTTTGCTTACACCTCTGTAGCAAATGCTTATTCAACACAAGTTCAGACGTGGCTTATCCACTTGTTCAGATTATAGATTTCATGTTCAGTTTGGTGCCTAATTTGCAAAAGGCTTGAAGTAAATACAACAACGTTGGTCTATTTATTTAGTACAATAGTAATCTGTTACGTTTTTGTGGAAAATAGGAAACTTATATTTGTGATATAGCAGATTTCAGTGAAAATAAGAAAAGTGAAGAAATTAATTAAAGACAAGCAATTAATATTCGTTCACAAATTGAAGAAAGATAAATAACACAACAGCTTCAGCACTTGTAGGAAATTTAATAAAAATATTGGCCTTCTCCAAAACTGCATCCATTACAGAAGTGTATGTCTTACAGACAGTAGTTTGGTGAACACCGAGTTCTTCACCTACAGAATTTTGAAAGCCCGGATCCGACAATTTCCGCAGAAAGACTTTAATCTTATTTAAAGGCGACAGTGCACACCCTCGCCTTTTACCAGTATCAGTCAAAAAATAATTTGCCAACCACTCATCATCGATCAAATCGATATAACTTTCTGAAATCATCATATCTGCAATTTCTACGTACACTGTAGATTTTTCTTTTACGGACGTTCATATATTCAGCCATAATTGAAGACACAAATTAAGAGCAACGCACCTGTATGCCGCGGAGAACTAAAGTTGACTGCTACCAAGCAAATGATGCAGGGGTCGACCTACCCTCAAATGTTAAAAGCGATTGCTACACTAGAAAAAGCAATTCCTTAATTTATTCATCGCATTTTAAGCAAACGATAGCAATCGCTTCTATTTTTTAAGAAAAGCCATTAACTAAAAGCAATTCCTGCACTTTTAAGCAATTGCTGGACGCAAAAGCAATTACTTTAGTTTTTATTCATTGGCTTTCAAGAAATTACTTCGATTTTATAAGACAAAGCAATTTCTACATTTTTATTCTTTAGGCTCAATGCGGATACGGTTCCAAATGTATCCGATTTATGTGTTGTGGTTTTAGTGTTGAATAGCGGGTACCTACGGTTCGCCCGCGCCATTGAAGGGTTATCAATTCGCTATCGGAATAAAGCACCGTGTAACATATACAATGTTATCCAAATTAAGTGCCCACCATTGGTTATCTACTTTGTTATTTTTCATGATACGAAATTGTTTAAATTAGCAAACGAGTAGTATTTTTACAGCTCATTAAGATACAAGAATTTAAAAAAACAGTGGAGCATCGCGTCTTTCAGGTTAGAAACCCCTGTATATTACATTTTTATCTATTAAAACTTTAAATTTTAAACAAAAAAACTTATAATGACTTTTCTAAGTCACCTAGTGCTCATCTTTTCTAAGTCAGCTAATGAACATCTTTGAACAGCTTTGAACAGCTTTTGAACAGCTTTGAACAGGTTTTAAACAGCTTTTGAACAGCTTTTGAACAGCTTTTGAACAGCTAATGAACAGCTTTGAACAGCTTTTGAACATACGCAATGCTGATGCATGCGCAGTAGGTTTTGGCGCAATGTGGCGCAGAACCCCTTATCTATCCCTACTGTGATTTCTGGTTAAGTTAAATTTTTAAAGAAAACCCTCAACTTAGTAGTTTGCTTTGCTTTGCCGTTTAAAAGTAACTAAAACCCAGCCATTACAAGAAATCCACAGAGAAAATGTAACGACAAGAAGGCGCTGAGCCGGTTCTGAAGTGCATTTATTGATGCCGATAAAGAAGGAAAACCTAATAACAAAAGGGGAAACATTCGTGAAAAAATGCAAAATACGCCAACAAATTGTATAAGACGCCTGTCCCAAGAAGTGCATGCACAATTGCAAATTAGAACAATTACAAGAAAGGATTATCCAAGAATGTGGTAACATTTCTCCAGAGATGCTGGTCAACACTTTCGAAAATATGAAGAGACGTGTGAATTTATGCTTTTAGTTTATGTAATTATCTTTCTTTTTATTTCTGTATATTCTTACTTTGTTAATTTTGTAAACAACAAAAATAAATTTGTATTTGTCTACTTATTTTATTACTCATTAGTTTGGCATATCATGTCATAATATGAATTTAATAAAATTTTAACCTAGATATGGTTAGATATATCGTCTCCATATCATTGTGATCTAAACCAAGCCCTACGTTTTTTAATCCAAGCCCTCTTTGATGCAAATAATTTTTGCTCGCACGGTATATAATATATATATATATATATATGTATATATGCACAATCCCCAATAATATATTAAAAAAAAAATATAAAAAACAGCGTTGTACTTAAAAAATAAATATTTTAAATTAAGAACAATAAAATTACACAAGGAATGTCGGTATAAAAATGTCTACCAGGAACGCTGCGCAAAATTACAAATTCTTAAGAAAAAATGTTGCCACTTTTAATTTCGGGAGCAGGTTTTCTTTATTAATTATAACCTCAGCCTCCCTCACCGTAATAATAACTTTAATGAAGCACTCTTGGAAAGTAAATATAACAAGGGCACGGTCTCATTCGAAAAAATTAGCATCGAGAATGTTGCCGAGAAAATGTAAGAGAGGAAGAAAAGGTTGCCAAAGCGAGACCGGAAAAACCTGGGGGATTCACATCCGCTAAAGACTCGGCTGGTTTACCTATAAACTACCCTTAATTCCTACATCCCTCTAAATTACAATCCCCATTCTTTTAGCTTACTTTATTTTCCCTTTACCTTCGTCGGGGTAACTAAATAACTGGGCTATTATCCGGTGATGGAAGCTCCTGTAAAAGCTGCTGTTCTTTTGAAGCGCGACTTAAGCTCAGTGGCGTTGTTGAATCTTCAAAATGACTGGAGTGATATAATATAGTCTGTTCAATGACCGCTGACCGTTACGTCACGACTAGTGCTTATCTTTCTAACATTTGTGAATTAAGTGAGATAGTAAATTTGAGTCAATGATGAAGGTCGTATAATTTTCTCAGTCAAAAAAGTTTTATTGTCATTTTTAACAGTGGTATTTTTAATCAATATTATTTCATAAATGTCACGGTATTATGAAAAAGAACAAGCATTCATTTTAAAATTATTTGTTTATATTTAAAGGGAAAGTGATGCCGGAAAGACTAGTTTACCCTTTAACGCAGTTTACAAGGTAAGTAGATATAATAAAGCAGGAATTGTGAAAACATAAAAAATAAACATGACAAATATATGGCAATGTTTTTATAAATACCTGTCAGTTTTAGAGAGTTTCTGATGCTTTGGGAGTTTCGTGTTCAACAGTCCAACGAATTAAAGCAAAGAAAGAAGGATGTAGATTTAGAGAATCGCATTAATGTAGTTATTTTGTCATCCCTTGGTTGACAATTTCACGAAATTCATGAACATACCATAAGAGAGCCTATTTATGGGATTTATAGAGTAGGTGAACACATTAACATTCGCTCAATACAACTGAACCTTAAAATCATTGTCGTGTTGAAATATCCACTGGTTCATTAGCCAACAGCAAACTAATTTTTCCTGTATATTTCATCCCCCTTGACTTAATACTAGCTTAAGGTGGTAGTATCAACCTGCTTGCCAACCTATAACCTATTTCGCGTATATTTATTTAATTTTTCTAGCTTTTACACAAAATTTAAATAAAATCATTATCGTCTTCATATTTTATAGGTAATAATTGACATATTAAATAAATATCAAGGAATTTCCTTAAATATTTTAGGAGAATTCTATAGCGAAAAATATCGGGTAAGATTTTTTTTAACACTATTATGTCATTGTTCTTTCACTATACAATTATCCCAAAATAAGCAATAAAATGAATAGATATTTTTGTTATATGTCAGATATTACCTAATTATTGTACCGACGATATTGCTTTTATTTAAATGTTAGTTAATCAAATAATAAACTAAAAAAAGCAACGCGAAATAGGTTATAGGTTGGTAATGGATTAAAATGACGTTGACCTTAAATCAATATATTTATTCAAACTGTGCCTCTAGAGCACATAAATCATGTTTAATAATAGAAAAGTAACCTGTAGTGCTAGTGAAGTTTGAAAGTCAACCCAATTTTCAGCAAACAAAAACTATAATTTTTTTTTTTGGAAAGCTTTATCTTCTTGACGGTGTCCCCGTATACTGGTTGAGGTAGAACTTTGAGTTTCCGTTCTTTCTTTAAATCCTAGCCTTATTAATAAGCAATGACATGGCGAAACGCATCTGGGGGTTGATCTCATTCTCATCATTTCAATTTTTAGTTTTCTCGCAAGAGAAAGTATTCTTATCGCGAAAATAATCAAATGTCGACTTTTGAGGATTCTTAGATGACGAAATAGTTATTTTCCTAACTCATGCGGAAAGACACTTTACGCATGAGTTAGGAACATTATTTTTTCTACGACCTTGATATACAAAAAAAGTATACCTACATACTTATTATTTTATTTCAACATATTATTATAATATATAAAATTTTAACTAAAAAGCTAGTATATATGAATATTAATATTCTCTTCCTTATAGGTTTTCGCCCCTTTCTCCTTACACCATGTAACAAAAGGTTCGTATTGCTTTTCATACCTTAGTCTGGATTTGGCAGGTAACAGCTCGGAATTTACTTTATCTGCAGCCTTCAAAATGGCTTCGGGAAGTTCTTCTTTGGATGATTTCATTAAATATTGCTTTGATTCGGTTTAATTTAGAAAAAGACTATACTGTCACTTCGAAGACGCTTTTTAAACAACTTTGACATCTTAGTAACCGTGACACGGCTTGATAATCATCATAGACAAGCGAGTTGCGCACTCTCAAGGATAGATAGGCAACTTAACATACTAAATTGGTTCCCTGACAGCGCCACGCGCGACCGGAGGTGAAACTAAATTTAGTCATGGTGGGGGTAGGCGCCAAACATAAAAATTTTAATTTTATTATTAATTTGAATTCAAATTTTTGCGCTTCTAACTTAACGGAAATGTTTGAAGCGCGAAACATCTGATTCAAGTTAAAATAATTTGGGAGAGCGAAAGGAAATTATAACAACGTTTCTGATATGGCGACAAGATTTATTAATATTAGATATTTACATAAATAGGTTTTAAATAAAAAACAGCTTATATTATTATATTATTATTTTCTGAAGATTTTTCTAACAATTCCGTGTTATTTTCAAAGTTTTTATTTAATAAACTAGTTATTGTACCTTGTAGTTCATTAAGTTGTGAAGTAAAGTTTCTTTCTATATCTTTAATATCTTTCTTTGTATTTTCCAATCGTTGGGCGACATTAATGAAGTCTTCAGGAGGTTCCACGCTTTTGTTAATTGCCTTGGTTTTTCTTCCCGATTTCTTTGGTCGCGACATATTAAATATATACCTATTTACGATTCTCAAACTACCGACTGCGCCATGTTAAGTTTATAAATTATATATGAATAATTATTTAATAATAACTTTATTTTTTATATATTTTACAAATCAATCATAAAATGACAATGACAATCTTTCACCAGTCCAGGTAAGACTTCAGGATCTGTCACAACAAGCCATATTTTTATCTTTCTGGCACATATGCTGGTACAGTTTAATACAGAGAGAGAGAGGTACAGAATGCTGGCCATGCTCATTCTAAATGAATATTCTGTTCCTACCAACGTTAGGAGATGAACAACCTTATAAAACAAAATTCCTACAATAGCGCCACCAGCGACCGGAGGCTAAATTAAACGAACAGGGGACGACCTTCACCATTTAAGTTATCCTAGCCTGGTAATCATAGCAAATAATATCAATCCACCCGAGCCCTAGGGCTCTAAAATTTCATTGGTTCATATTAATCATGTGGTACAAAACGGATGCGTATCACGGATGTTTGTAGATCCGGCCTCACAGGTTGGTTTAATAGTGTTGTTTTATGACATGACTTTAAAGAAATGTACAGAGTTATATAAAAATATCTTCACTATTTTATATGTTCAAAAAATTTAAAATACAAGAAAAGGTAGAAAAGAGGTAGATTTTATTAGATGGACTATTTCGGATTTCGTAAATACTTATTTACCTATTGTAACAATAGTTATAACTTCCGAGGTAAAAAAGGTAAAAAAAAAGATAAGGTCAAAAATTGGCATAATTTTACTTTCCCGCGCTAGTGCGGGAAAGTGACACTTTCAAAACTAAAATGCGTGCGGGAAAATGGGTTAAAACGCAAGGTCGCGTAGAAAAAATATATTTCTCATTTTCGTGGATCTGTCTGTTATTTATTTGACATGACAATTTTATTTTATTTACTTTTCTTATTTACCCGTTGCACGGCACTGTTTTTAAAGGCCGCGATTATAAGGCTCGCCCTCGTCGTTTACGATATATGAAGATGCCGAATTGCCGGATTTACATATACATGTGTTTTATGGTCCAATTGCTGTTGTTTTGGGCTCGTCTTTTTTGATTTTAATTTTGTTTTACTACTTCAATTTGCTATTGTTAGAGGAGGGATTTACTTTTGGGGATCATATAACATAAAAGTAGAATATCTTGGGCCAATATTTATTTGATTAATTTTGTTTATAGGTAATTTTACGCAGAAGAAAATCGGGTATAATGCTTATTAAGAAAGTTGATTGCGTAAACAGCTCATGTTGGATTCCACTACCATCAGGGCCGGATTAACCACTAGGCCAAATAGGCCATGGCCTAAGGCGCCACGAACGAAATAGGCGCCGCGGCTTTTTAACGAATTTCAGTGTACCTATAATAATAATAATTATTTTATACATTTAAATCACTATTTAAGCTATGGCATAATTGCTAATTATCATACCTATAAAGTATAAAGAACATTCAACATTCCAATCTAAACAAAAATATTCTAAATTAAAGTATTAAGACTATTTAGTTATCAGATCTTGTGAAATCAACTTCCTTCGACGACATTATTCAAAATTTCTCGAGTAAAAAATGTCGAAAAAAAAACATTTCTAGTATCTTAATACTCTTAAAAATATGTGTGTGCTTTAGTTTATATCATTTTGTTTATTTATAAGGAACCAATCTACCAATATCATTTGATTCTTAGCGCTGAATTTGTGTTTTTATGTGTTTTATATTTTTGTATCCTAATTAGCTGGATTAGTCGATTAGTTTTTTTGAACTTTGGAAACTGCCAAACTCTTATTAAGTTATGATATTTTGAGTTAATTGTTTTATGTAGTACTTACATGTATTATACGATTATTACAATTAAATTAATCTATGAGTTTTTTCTTCAACAAAACGTGCAAATTTCCGCTTGAAAAAACACATTTTTACGAGATTACGTTTAGGCACAAATTTGATCATCCGTATCATGACTCGCTCAATTTTTTAAAATCCATTTCGAAATTGAAAAAAATAGGCGCCAAAATTTGTCTGGCCTAAGGCGTTAAACGACCTTAAATCGGCCCTGACTACCATTTCTTATAAATGTTTTTTTTTATTTTATAGAGTAAAAGCGATGGTAGACTAGACTCATAAGAATGTAATGGACGCCGTTGTCATAAGTCAAACATGTTTGTCATCGAATAATTTCTTAATTTAAAAGTTCTTAATTCAAACAATCGTTGCATTGATGAGAGAAGGATATATAAATACTCATATATTTAAATGCACACAACAGAGATATATTATTATGATCTTGTAGAAAAATAAATTACCCCCATTTAAGAAAATTCAACAAAATGTTATAAAGAAAAGTTGTTTGGAATTAAAAGTTATGTATATAAACGTGACTTCCTAAAATATTTTTTTTTTTAAAAACAATAATTTTCGAAAAAATTTTTTTATATATTCACCATAAAGAACTTAATAAATTAATCAAAATCAAATCAACTTTACATATATTTGTTTGAATTTAAGCATATTTGTAAAATTAACTTGACTTTTTAATTTATGAAGAAAATTACAAACTTCATGTTTGTGGCAACGACATTAAACTATTAAACACAACTTTAAAATATCTTAAAATTATTTTTAACAAAATAAATCATTAGTAATGATACTATTATGCAAAATTTTTATTTTAAATGTTTATTAAAAAACTTTATTCTTGTACAAGTTTTTTATTTTTTGGCCTACCCTGTACGCCGTTTGACTTGCAACCATTCCAAGTGCACCTAATATGATATAACATGCACCAACTTTTATCAAGAATAAAATTTCCTGAGAAATCGGTAATAAAAAAATTCCCATACGTTGCACACTTAAATGACCACACTGTACCTATACATATTTTCATATTCTGAAAACTTGACTACAATATTTTATTATTATCCAATACAAAGATCAAAATGATTCTATGATTTTCATGTTCTTCCCGACATAATTTTTTTTTTGTAAAGAACACCTTTTCTTATCTTGTTTCAGCCAACCTGACTTTTTACATTATTATTGATTACATATTTTCTAGCTGAGCAGTGCTTCAGTACGTTTTAAATTTTTCTCCTTAAATGTTCATAATTTTTACAACATCACAAACATTTTTTTATACACGTAGGGAAAATGTTTGTCAGCCCATCTCTTAGTAATAAGTTAGAATAGTACCGGGTGTTCCACCTAAGGAGGTAATCGGCTATATCTCAGAAAGTAATAACACTAGGACTTTGGGAAAAATATATATCGATAAAAGCGGCCAAGAGAAATTGCTGGAAATTATTGTCAAGTTCGAAAAATGACCGCTAGGGGGCGTAACAGAACTTTCAAAATAGAAATGCCGATTTTCTCTGGATTTTTCTTAATAGAAATATGTTAAAAATATAAGCATTGTATTCTTCATAAAATTATGCAACTTTATGTCAGGAATCGTTTTTTTCTATTTTCAATAATAAAGTGGTGGAAGAAGGTCAAACCTTTTTTCTTTCAAACGCTGATATCTCTGCTTTGGATAAACCGATTTTATTTAACTTAGTCTTGAAAAAAAGCCCTTCTTTTTCTCTACACGCAGATCTATTAACTATACCATATTGATTCTGATGGTGGCCACTAGATGGCGTTTTTCCGTAATTCCTCAATGAATAAGGATTTTCTCAAAAAAATCAAATGGTATGATATGACTTTTTCATCATATTTTATTTTAGGCTTATAAAGGCTATTAAATAGTCGAATAAAAAATCCAGGTCCGTATTTAAAATAAAAAAGTTGATGATGGTCGCTCGAATCCGAAACGTCGGATTAAAAAACTAACTCCATTAGCTTGTAGAGGAGGAAAAGTTACTATAAGGAACTAAAAACCGCAAAGTAATATCTTTTGTTAAACTAGAGAAATTAGGGATAATAATAATTAATATGGAAAAATAGGTAATTTTTTAAAACATTCATTAATCAATTAAATCAGTGGTTTTTTCTCTAGTTTAACGTTGCGGTTTTCAGTTCCTTATAGTAACTTTTCCTCCTCTACAAGCTGATGGGGTTAGTTTATTAATCCGAAGTTTCGGATTCGAGCAACCTTCATCAACTTTTTTATTTTAAATACGGACCTGGATTTTTTATTTCACTATTTCATAGCCTTTATAAGCCTAAATTAAGATATGATGAAAAAGGCATATCATAACATTTGATTTTTTTGAGAAAATCCTTATTTATTGAGGAATTACGGAAAAACGCCATCTAGTGGCCACCATCAGAATCAATATGGTATAGTTAATAGATCAACTTATAAAGAAAAAGAATGGCTTTTTTTCAAGACTAAGTTGAATAAAATCGGTTTATCCAAAGCAGAGATATCAGCGTTTAAAAGAAAAAAGGTTTGACCTTCTCCCACCACTTTATTATTGAAAATAGAAAAAAATCATTCCTAACATAAAGTTGCTTAATTTTATGAAGAATACAATGCTTATATTTTTAACATATTTTTATTAAGAAAAATCAAGAGAAAATCGGCATTTCTATTTTGAAAGTTCTCTTACGCCCCCTAGCGGTCATTTTTCGAACTTGAAAATAATTTCCAGCAATTTCTCTTGGCCGCTTTTATGGATATATATTTTTTCTCAAAGTCCTAGTGTTATTACTTTCTGAGATATAGCCGATTACCTCCTTAGGTGGAACACCCGGTACAAATATGAAGTATCGCAAAGCAAACAGAGGTAGGTAGATTATGTTTCCCCCGCTCCATCGTATTGCATCTCGCTCATGGCACTTGCTGGTGGCACGCCGCGCCGCGTCGATTCTATTAATATCAAATAAATATTCATTCTTCGTACGTTGCCGCCTGAATGAAAGGATCAGGATCAAGCAAAACGCATCGAGCCAGCCAGATCCGATGCGATGGAGTGGGGGAAACATAATCTACCTATTTTTGTTTACTTTGCGATACTTCATATTTGTACTATTCTAACTTATTACTAAGAGATGGGCGGACAAACATTTTCCCTACGTGTATAGAGCACTAGCTATAACCTGCGCGCGTTGCTACGCATAATAATGTGGGTTCACCATCGCGTCAACAAACATTTTATATTATTATTTATTAGTACCCGGTATCCGGTGCGCCACTTTTTTTTATGCCGAAACCTTCCTCGGCCTGCACACAACAACTCACCAAATTATTATCGTAATCGGATAAATCGTATAGGAACGCATACGAGACATACAGACAGACAGACAGACAGACAAACATTCATTTATATATATGTCGTAGGCTGATAGTGAAATCCGTCATTTCATGAAAAGCCTAGTCACTTCATGAAGCGTCGGCAGATTGTGTAAAAACATGAAATTACACGATCTGCCGCGTCACTTCATGAAGAGACCTTGACGTTTCGGCGTATTATGTATAACACAATCTGCCTAATTTTAAATATCGTCACTTCATGAAATGCCACAAAAACAAGGCATATTGTGTAATTCCGTCTAAAAGGTATATTGGCAACTGGTTTGTTCGGGTTTCTCAGAGCATTTTTTTTTATTTTTATAAAATAATATTAGTTGAAAAAGTTTAATTAAAAAAAAAATGCTCTTGGGAACAACGAACAAACCAGTTGCCAATATACCTTTTAGGCGGAATTACACAACTGCCGACTGACATGACATCGTTAGGTACTACATGAAGTGAGGATTTTAAAATTAGGCAGATTGTGTTATACATAATACGCCGAAACGTCAAGGTCTCTTCATGAAGTGACGCGGCAGATAGTGTAATTTCATGTTTTTACACAATCTGCCGACGCTTCATGAAGTGACTAGGCTTTTCACGAAATGACGGATTTCACTATCAGCCTACGACATATATATAGATTAGATTTCAATCCTTCATTAAATTTGCTTACCACCAACCCTTTTTTTATTTCTTTTTTGCTTATAAAAACACCAATATATTTATATATTTTATTCATTTTTATCATCTCCTGATGATGAGCGTTGCTACATTTGAAACATGTTGAGATAATCTGGACAAATCTTTATTATTCTAATAAACTTGAGAAGGAAGACTCGCTAGCGTGCTTTTCTTCTCGTTCCATGTATAATTCAATTTTATGTGCAACAAACCCCGACTTTTAGAAAAAACATATTATGCGAAAAAGAAAAATATTTGTACATGAGAGTAATTAACATGTAGCCAGTAAAAAAACTGCACCAAATCCTTTCACACACCCCACCCCCTTACCCCCCCCCCCCCCCCACCATACCATAAGAGAGCCTATTTATGAGATTTATAGAGCAGGTGAACACATTAACATTTGCTCAATACAACTGAACCTTAAAATCATTGATGGTGTTGAAATATCCACTGGTTCATTAGCCAACAGCAAACTAATTTTTCCTGTATATTTCATCCCCCTTGACTTAATACTAGCTTAAGGTGGGAGTATCAACATGCTTGCCAACCTATAACCTATTTCGCGTAGATTTATTTAATTTTTCTAGCTTTTACACAAAATTTAAATAAAATCATTATCGTCTTTATATTTTATAGGTAATAATTGACATATTAAATAAATATCAAGGAATTTCATTAAATATTTTAGGAGAAATTAGAGCGAAAAATATCGGGTAAGATTTTTTTTAACATTATTATGTCATTGTTCTTTCACTTTACAATTATCCCAAAATTAGCAATAAAATGAATAGATATTTTTGTTATATGTCAGATATTACCTAAATATTGTACCGACGATATTGATTTTATTTAAATGTTAGTTATTCAAATAATAAACTAAAAAAAGCAACGCGAAATAGGTTATAGGTTGGTAATGGATTAAATGACGTTGAAAATGCCACCTTAAATCAATATATTTATTCAAACAGTGCCTCTAGGGCACATAAATCATGTTTAATAATAGAAAAGTAACATGTATTGCTAGTGAAGTTTGAAAGTGAACCCAATTTTCAGCAAACAAAAACTATAATTTTTTCTTCTCGTTCCATGTATAATTCAATTTTATGTGCAACAAACCCCGACTTTTAGAAAAAACATATTATGCGGAAAAGAAAAATATTTGTACATGAGAGTAATTAACATGTGGCCAGTAAAAAACTGCACCAAATCCTTCCACACACCCCACCCCCTTACCCCCCCCCCCCCCACCTCCCTCACCCCTCACAAATAATTTCAATCTGCATACGTAATTATTATGTCCCACATTTATTTTACAATTATTGTAGTTCTCGAGTAAAAAATTCCCTATCTTAAAATATTCCTCCATAAAAATATGGAACCAGTCTCAGGAATAGTTTACGAGGTATAAATTACACCAGGGGAATGTGTATGTGCAAGTCGCAGCTAACCGAGCACAAGGAGTTGCCGAGAGGAGCGAAGATATATTGGAGCCGCCTGGTCCATACATCATCCTCTCTTGAGGTCTGGGAATGATATATATGTCAGTGAACAATTTACCAATTGGACTCGTAAGACATATGGCTTGATCGAGCAACTTTGAGCAATTACTTTATTCGATTCATTAATATACGGTAGGTACCTATTATTTAGTTATAATATTGGTTTTTGTTATAATAGTATGGACTTATACGCTCGAAATTGCCAATGCGTTTTTGATCGAAAAACTGAAAGTACAACAACGACAACCTTTATTTTTAAAATTATTTTATGTCTTAGGTGTTAAGGGATGTATTGCCATTGCATTAATCCTTTGCATATTATTAACCTTTAAAAATCAGCTATTTGATTTCAAAGGAATTATTTTAATTTTTTTTTTGGTTTTCCTAGTTTCCATCGGTTTTTATGATGTGACTAACCTATCTTCACTCGTTTCATAAAAGCGATATAATTCAGCATTAGACAGATAGCTTAGGGAAGTTTTTATCAGTGTTACCACGATCGAGGAAACAGTGTTAGAAAAATTAAGCAAATTTTCTGTGTCTGATTCTGATGGCAAAATATAGATTATGTCAACTGTAGTATGGACTTTAAAAACTATCATTTCTAAATAGTATTTTAGCATCAGATATGAATTTTTTCCGTAAACTTTAATATTGAAATACCGATTTTTTGTCTAGAGGTGCGTTCTAAAGTAAGCTATGTAAGAGATTTGAGAATTTAACAAATATTACGATTAGGGGGTAAACTCCTTTATTTACTCGCCCCTTCCCCCCAAAATCGGGATCCACCAGTGCGCGTATACAGATATCTACAGTGTGACCAGTAAAGTCCGGATCATATGGGATTTTTTTTATTAATAACTTTATTCGAAATTTGACTATGGCATCAAGTTCTGCTTCGATCGAGATAAAAATTAAGCAAAAAAATAGTAGTCACGTGCTTCGCATTATCTGTCAAATTTGATCGCATGTGATGCAAAGTTTATTTCTTTTGGACCCTGTATAAGGTAACTTCATAAAATAAGTATTTTTGAAAACGCAGTTCATGTCTGCAAGTAATACACCTTAATATTAAGACAAAAAAGAACATAGTGTCATCAGTAAAGTGTTCATTAAGTGGAAAATAAATTTTAGTGGTGGGTAAAGAATCAAAATTATCTTATGCAGCAACACAAACTCAGAAGTTTTATGTGGGTTGCGTTGAGTCTTATTTTGTAAAAGTGGTGCAATTTACAAAATATTGGTAAAAAATCAAAATTATCTTCTGCAGCTAAAATTTTGCACGTGGGCTAGAAACTGCATTTAAAAAAACTTTTTCTTATAACTTTTTTCGATATTTTCAGAAATAACCCCACTTTTGAATAATTTTTTGAAAAAAATTAAAATTTGACAGGTAATGCGAATCACGTGACTACTATTTTTCGCTTAATTTTTATCTCGATCGAAGCAGAACTTGATGCCAAAGTCAACTTTCGAATAAAGCTATTAATAAAAAAAAAATCCCATATGATGCGGACTTTACTGGTTACACTGTATTATGTATGTGTTTTTAAAGGCTCTAAAGCTATTTTGGATTTTAAAAAAAGGTATATTATACATATTAAGTATACCTAGTGATATAGTGAAAATTATAACACTACGGAAGAGGAGAAATCAGCAGCTAAATAAAAACTACCATTTCTGTTTTTCTTTTCAAGCACTTTTAGAAGTTACCCAACTAGCAATATGGATATCCAAAACGACAAAAGTATTATATAGGTAATCGTTAGTGCTATTTAAAGAATACTTCAGTTCTATAATGCCGATAGTTAAAACCATTCTAGCGAACGAACCAAATTATCCCATAATATAGTTGATAGAATAAATATACAACAAATATTATAGTAGAAACTGCAATCAGGAGTATCTGTGTTTTATTAGTATTGCATAATTATTTATATCACATTTTACACAGCCTTTTTAAAATAGTTCTAAAAGATCTATATATAAACTGTATAGTATTTGTCAATACTCTTATACAACAGTTATAAAATAGTTTTATACACATTGAATAAGAAGTTGTGTAGTATGTAAAATAATTTATTAAAATTAATATAATATTAAGACAATACAACTCTTACAGAACTACTTTAAAACTATTTTATAGACGTTCATAATCTTAAAAATTGTCACTATTATAAAACTCTTATAACATTAAAATGTATCTTATTAGAATAAAATGTTTACTAACACCGCGTTATACAACTTAACCTCATTTCCGTTTATAGAACAAAAATGACGATAAACAAGTTTAAATTAAATCAAAACATGCTTTATTGTTGAAGAACATACAATTTCATTGACAAAGTGTATATAATAAAATAATATATTCTAGATCCTACCTAAAAATAGAGGTGAAAACAGAGAAGGAAACAAAAACGTCCTTAAAATTCACAAGTAGTAAAGTTAACAAACTATAAAATAAAATAAATCTGGTAATGGTTTTCGACTTTTGTCTAGTATTATAATACACCTAGGTACCTACCTAATTAAGAGTTGGCAACCTTTCAAAAACGGTATAGATGGCGTTCATGTAAGGCTTCTTTAGCGCCTGCATAGGCATTATTAACATTACACCACTAAAGTCTCCTATAATGACCCAAAAAGAACCAAACGACTTTCTAGCGTATAATTAGACAACTTTATTCAACCAAAGCGTCGTATAATGACGAAAAGAGAACAAAAACATTGTATTAAAAATCCGCCATATTTTTCACTTCCTTTTGCTATTTCGACTGACGCCATTATGCAAATGTTATTTTCTTAAACAAAAATTACACGAAACTTATCAATTTTTTTGGACAAAGTCCATAATTACATAATTATTCTATCATTCACTTATTAAATCTGGTGTAAAATATACTGCAGATTAAATTTTTACTTTTTTTTTGTTAATTATTTGTTATCGTAATAAAAATATTTTTATTAGAAATATTCCATCGCCATTTAAACTTATAAATGTTATCCATATTATTTTGCAAGATCTGGGTAATACAGTAATTTTGCGATATTTTGGTGTAGTTCTTCAACATTATAAAATGAAATTTTTGTTTTAGGATTCACAAAATATCTATATAACAGTTTTATAAGTGTTATTTAAATATACCTATATGAATTGTATAATGACTGTATAGCCTTACAATACAGACACTATAGAATTAAAATATTTTATAAAAATGGGCCTTTTTTGGTTGTATAGCTATCGTATTACGGTTTAAAAACCCCTTTAAAAATAATTTGGTTTTATCAACTTTCCTTGTGTAGTGGTTTATACAATCATTATAAATATAATTTTGCTAGTTGGGTACTGACATGACGGTTCCAGGCCATTTTTGATTGCATAACAGAAACAGTATTAAATTTACATTGTCCATGTTTTTGCATCCCAGAGATAAAAAAAAAATCTCAAATTCATATTAAAATCATTAGTTTCCACTAATTATCCATTTTATGTTACTGCTTTTAAATATCTCACCTTAAACAATTCCACCGGTTGCTCTAATCCAGCTTTTGTCCCGAACTTTTAAAATTCTGTTTTAGCTTTTTATGGTAGCACTTAATTGAAGCCTCCTCAGACAGATCCAAAAAACAAACTTTTGCAACAACTTGTCTTCAAAGCGACAATTAAACAGATTCAGAAACCAGCCCTGACGTTGACCAGACTTGTGGTAGTATGATCGAAATTTTTAATTTTAATATAAGTTAAAAAGAGAAGAAGCCTGATAAGGCAATGTTAATCTGAAAGCAACAGTCAAGATGCATAAACAATCATATAAAACATAAAACTTAACTTTTCTTTACGCAAGATATAAGCTCTACGGATCTAAGGGTTTCTGTAGTATGTCTACACTGAGAAAAAAAACCCTTCTATTCCTTATAAAAATTCACATATTCTTTATACAACAACTGTTTGACAGCAACGCGCTTTCCTACTGTAAAACGACGAAAATTGTTAGACCATTTTGTAGTGATAATATCACGGTAATTTAGCCAATAGGAAATAGGAGTTAATGCTACCATAGAATGGCTTATAGCCATTGTTGCTCTGAATACTCACAGTAATTATTAAATTCTTTTGAGGGTGTAATCTGGTTTTATATACTGTATTAATTCCGAATGGCAGTCGCAATAAAACTTGACATTAATCATAATAATATTTGCTTGCTACGACTAATAAAGTATATACTTACCACTAAAAAACAGTACAGGGTGTCCAGTTTTCGTGTGTTTTCATATACCAGCTCCCTTATTATAAAAGATAGAAAGATGGGGTTTGCGGCTTACTGTTCTATTTTTTTATGAAACTTCCATTGCCGTAAACAAAATTTTCATAGCCCTCTAAGTTTCTGACATACAGGGACATTTTCAAATTTTGTCATTTTTGACGCTCCCCTGTATCTCGATTATTTGATAACTTATCAATAAGGTAAAAATGGATTGTTATATAGTTTTTTATGTTGAATTCAGTGGCGTAGTTAGTTTTTTTCTAAAAAGTTTTGTTTATGAGTTATGACCCAAACTTATATTTTTTTTAATGGGACACCCTATATATTATTTATTTTTCTTGTTCCTCTTTTTAAGAGCTTTTCAAAAATATATATTACTCCATGTTTTTTTCTTTTAAAAAGGGACAATTTTAACTGAGGGCTATGCCCGCAAATAAAAAAAAATTAACAACTGGATATCTACGAAAAATTTAAATATGTATCAAAAAACTAATAATAGATAAAAATAATTATGATTAAAACTTTTTTATTTTTATTATAAACATTAATGGTATCTAAATAACAAATGGTGTTGAAACTTACCTATTAAAATACAGTTCCGAGGCTGCGTTCGCGTCTTCATTAGCTCGGATAAAACAAACATACATATCGTGTTTTTCATAATTTTCATAATATCTATTATTTTTTGCCATGTTAAATAATTAAATGATTTTTCACAGAAATATCAAATAAACTAACAAAATCAAACAAATGCCTTTAATATTTGACAATAATCCGTAATGGCACATTTACAAACCTTTGTTTTCTGTCATGTCTATTCATGATTGATCATGGCCTTCTGGATTCTACATGAAAAATGATTACTTTTACAAAAAAAATTAAAATTGTCCCTTTTTAAAAGAAATAAATATGGACTATTATATATTTTTGAAAAGCTCTTAAAAAGAGGAACAAGAAAAATAAATAATATATAGGGTCCCATTAAAAAAATATAAGTTTGGGTCATAACTCATAAACAAAACTTTTTAGAAAAAAACTAACTACGCCACTGAATTCAACATAAAAAAACTATATAACAATCCATCTTTACCTTATTGATAAGTTATCAAATAATCGAGATACAGGGGAGCGTCAAAAATGACAAAATTTGAAAATGTCCCTGTATGTCAGAAACTGAGAAGGCTATGAAAATGTTGTTTACGGCAATGAAAGTTTCATAAAAAAATAGAACAGTAAGCCGCAAACCCCATCTTTCTATCTTTTATAATAAGGGAGCTGGTATATGAAAACACACGAAAACTGGACACCCTGTACAGTAGTTCTCAAAAATTTAAATAGCTTCCAGTGTGATATTCTTATTGTCTTTTAACATTGCATGTGATGTGATTATCTATTATATAACATGGTTTACTGATGGTAAAATTCGTCCATCGATTTTAAAGTCCAATACTAATGATGGGTTGTGCGAAATAAGAACCTTTCATTGCCTTATCTGACATGAAAAGTTAAAAAAAACTTAAGTACAAAGTAGAAATAAATTAATTGAAACAGTGATTGGTACGATCATTGAAATTCAAATTAAGACATCACAGCCAGAAAACTCTGGAACAACAATTATGTGACATGCGCAACAAATACGTTACAACTAATACTAAAGCGCGCGGCGATTGCCGATCGCTACGAACCCTTACCAACGTCTTGTGGATTATAGGTTCTAATCGATACAATTTGTTTTTAGGGACGTTGTTCTGCTTTCTTAGAAAGCGCTTTACTGGGAACAAAGTGCGTCGCATTAAGAAGATACAATCTATTTCTTAACAAAATTGCTTGATTAAAGGTAGTTTATATTATTCAACAAGTCTGTGCTGCTAATGGAACTGATTACTACCAATAAAAACACTGCTCTAGCAAATCTGGAATTGACATAACACTAGAGCGGGTTTGATACACTAGCAATTTATTTAATATGGGTTAATACAAAATAAGCTATCAATACAAACTATGTCTTAGCAAGTCTGATGTATTAGATAATTTTCCTCAGTGTGTAATTGATAACCTTGTCCAAACATTTTGTAAAAAAAAATGTACTGGAATACTGAATTTATTCTTTTATTACAAACTCACGCTGTATTTATTACATCTGGTAAATATCTTGATAAAATAAATAAAATGTCTAATAAATAATGTGAATCAAAAATATCATAAGCCATCAAACGTTTGCAGTCCGGGTTTGTTGTTTGCGTTGACGTACCATAATGAATTTATAAAGCCGTATGATATTAAGTCGGCATAAATTCAGTCTGATAAAGGGTACGGATTCATAGAGGCGTAAACAACGGAGACAGCACAGTTTGGAGACAAAGAGGTTTAGGAAAGAAGGGCAAGAGGCAGTGCTGGATTATGAAATTTTTTTATCTTGTTGCCGTTAAATATTTTAATTGATCAAACAATGCCACTAGTATCTATATTAAGCAAATATTTTATTAGATCTTATGACAGAGCAACATAGATATATCGTTCTCTAATATATACAACGACTCTAAAAACTCACAAGTTTTGGGTTTTATTTAACCTTAAATAGACTCAATTTATAACTATTCGAAATTTTACCAGTGCTATGGCGGTGCGTAATACCGGATTCAAGAAAAACTGTTGGCTGGTAGCCCATTAAAATGTTAACTTTATATGCGAAACAGTACGTACAGTACGGAAGGAATGTTGTCATTCTACTGCAGCCCAAAGAAAATTTATAGGGTTAGAAATGTTAACTCCTTGTTAAAAAATCGCAACACAGTGGAGAGAGAAAGAAGAGCGGTTTTAGTGTGCCTGCTGGCCATCAGAGGCACAATGGCGGGAAATTTGAACAGCGGTTTTAGAACTTTTCAATTTTATTATTACCTTTTGAACGAGTTTTTATTGATTTAATATGTGCTTCAATATTATTAAATCACAAATTAAATCAATAAAAAGACGCACAAAAGTATTTATTCTATGGAATAAAGGCACGTTTTTATATTAACCAAGATTTGGAAAATAAAGATGAAAGCCCTTTATCGTGAATAATTTTTTTCTACGTTTATTTATAAATAAAAACTGCATTGACAACCATAACAAAAAATAATTGTTTAGACTTTAGAATAAACTAATGTCCTTAGGTTACGTCTCACAGGTCTCACTCATCAGGAATTGTCTCAATTTATATAATATATTATAATATATCACAAATATTGTATAAAACACAAGCACTAGGATGCAACGAGACACGTACTAAAACATCCATAAACTATCACGTGATTCTTACAGCATTCTCTGAAACAAAAGAAACAGTATCGGGTTGACATTAAATTTTTCTGTAAAATATGGGCCAATGGCCAAGTATCTACTTATCGAGTTAGCTCAAACCATTATCTTTGTGCCATCATGTTATACATCTAATCTACTCAGTAAAACAAAAGTGTTAAAATTATCATTTCAAGAGCCTAAATTATCTGTTCTTAACTGATAGATTGTTAGGTATTACCTCGGGCACAAATAATGTCTTGCAGTTATTTATCTGCAAGCTGCACAGCACAGTGATATTTTGTTAAGATTGGCTTGTAAACCAATACCTATTACGTATCTGAAACATTTCCTGTTAATTTATTTATTGTAAACTTAAATTTCCAATATAAAAAATTGGTATAAGTGTAAAATTTATTTGATAAACAATAAAAAAATTATTACCTGCATTGTAGGCTGGAATACTAACTGAAAAATTACACACATCAGCGAAGTTTTCTAGAATAGATACTAATAGAATTGTATTAAATATTAAAATGATAATAAAAAATAAATTTAATTTCCTGAGAAAAAAAACGTGGACAAAAAAAATTAACAGTTTTGACATGGCGGACTGGCTGGTTTGTTCCAATTAGCACCTGGCGCAGTTTGGAAAGCGTTGTAGTAGGTCAGAATATAACTGTCCTTCTCTTCTATACGTCAAAAATATGTGACAGAACCCGGTTACTCGGCCAGCTGGAGAATCATCAAGCGACAACAGCGCCAATTTGACTCTGATGGCCAGCTGGCCGCAACTTGAGATACATATTATGACCCTGTGATGCAAGATCGCCCATTTACAGTATCACCGGGGTGCTACCAGTGAGCTACCCATACCCGAGCTATTAATCATGTCAGTTAGTGTTAAAAGAATTATTCTTTAAGGTGAACTTGTCGAACTAGTTCTCAAGTTTAGAACGAACTAGTTCGTTGCGAACTGCGAGAGAAAAACTTAACTGCGTGGCGAGTTCCGAAATATGAAAGAAGTCGAAAACGATAAACGATGACGATGGTTGAGAAACTATGTAATGTAAGCGAATCTAAGTGAATGAATGGCCGCGCTGTTGGGCCTGACATCGGCAATGTTAAATGTAACATTCTGCGTGCGACCGACGACAGATCTGATCACACTGTTTACTTTTTAGTTACTAGTTCGTTCGCGAACTAGTTCGTCGAACTCGTTCGCTATTGTAAACTAGTTCGTGCGAACTAGTTCAGTAAAAAGAA
The DNA here is from genome assembly GCA_963969555.1 of Polydrusus pterygomalis. Classification (NCBI taxonomy): domain Eukaryota; kingdom Metazoa; phylum Arthropoda; class Insecta; order Coleoptera; family Curculionidae; genus Polydrusus; species Polydrusus pterygomalis. The sequence continues at coordinate 38,329,921 of OZ018381.1, read as the reverse complement.
CGAATAAGCCCACCACTAATGTCAATAAAGCACACACTCGCACTGCTTTACGAGTAGTAATGAGACGAATCAATCACGATGTAAAGCACGATGTGTATCTTGTTTACGGGATGTATTGTTCTATACAAGTATGATTTTTCTGCAAGCATTTTGATGCCTACAGATCGGTCCACTTTTTTGCACTAGTATGAAAAATATTTTTTTCAGAATTTCGTAACAAAACTATTCCTTTTCGATTAATATTGTTAATAGCAAAAGAAATACCGTGCGAGCAAAAATTATTTGCATCAAAGAGGGCCTTGCATCTACGGACGTAATTCTTAGCCGTAGAGCTTAATACCTGTTGGGTGTCAGTAACTACCTGAATTAACAATTAATCAGTTATCTCGTCATCTTTGACAGTCATTACAAGTAATTTGATTCATCGCTAATTTTTCCAATTTCTTGGACAATTCACACAATGAGCTTTACGGAACAGCACAAAACATTCATGGTTGAAGCGTATTTTCGAAACGGGGTTAGAGTAGATGGTGATCTAGGTTTGTGCAAGGACGATTTTCACGAACATTTTCCTAACGTTGCTTTTATTGCTGGGGATTTTTATCATTGCCTGAAAAGAACCGTGGCTGTGTTTAGGGAAACAGGTTCTATACAACATAAAAAAGGAGCAGAAAAACCATCTGTAAGAACAGAAGAACTTGTTGCAAACATTCGTGAAATAATGCAAAATACGCCAACAAATTGTATAAGACGCCTGTCCCAAGAAGTCGGAAGATCTTGCGGAACATGCAGGACTATTCTTATTATTATTATATTCTTACTTTGTTAATTTTGTAAACAACAAAAATAAATCTATATTTGTATACTTATTGTATTACTCATTGGTTTGGCATATCATGTCATAATATGAATTTGACAAAATTTTAACCTAGATTTGGTTAGATATATCATCCAAATATCATTGTGATCTAAACCAAGCCCTACGTTTTTTAATCCAAGCCCTCTTTGATGCAAATAGTTTTTGCTCGCACGGTATTATTAAATGTGGTTTTTAATTTAATAAAGCATACTTAATATTTTTAATTTGAAGAGATAGTCCATACTTAAAGTGGAGTTGAAAATATGAAAAGGAAAGAAAAACACAAAGTCTTCCTCCACAAAATTTAATAGAATAAAAATGCTTAGTCTCTACATGTTTCGAAAGTAGAAACGTTTATCATCAGGAGACAGAAGGTATGTTGCTGATGGTTGTAGCAAAAGAGAAAACAATAAGTTGTAGGCGTAAAACCATAAAAGCGCCATAAAAGCTACATTAAGGTTTTACGCCTACCACTTATTGTTTTCTCTTTTGCTACAACCATCAGCAACATACCTTCTGTCTCCTGATGATGAACGTTTCTACGTTCGAAACATGTAGAGACCTTTAAACTAAGCATTTTTGTTTTATTAAATTTTGTGGAGGAAGACTTTGTGTTTTTCTTTCCTTTTCATAATATTTTTATTTATTTTTATTTATTTTTATTTATTTTTATTTATTTTTATTATTTTTATTTATTATTATTTGTTGACGTTCGGGCTAGTAGAAAACAAATTGCGGTACCAAAGCACGCAAATGCCACTTCCAATTTATGCTGTGAAGTTGTTTGCACTCATATTACCGCAACGATTTATTACAATTTAAAACTCGTTGTCACGTGATTTAAAAAAATATTCATAACAACAATTTCTGTCTTAAATCATTTATCAACACAGTGACATCACAGTCATATACAAAAACCTAATAAATCCGATACTGGTAAACAAGGATAAGGGACGCGAAGACCGTCAGGACGGTGCGGGGGTAGAAAAGGGGGATGCTCAGGCGACAATAAATCAAGACTTGGATTTAATTAAATCTTGCATTGAAGTTCCGCGGGTGGCCGCTCGCCGCGCTGCGGTGTGCGATAAAGATAGAGCCGGCCCGAGCTGGTGCGCCCCGAATCTCTCGTCTTTTTACAAAGCTTGCCAGAACCGGTATCGAACGCTTATTAAGGAGAATATTGTGTTGGTTTGGAATTTATTAAAAGAAAAATAGGTTAAAACAGGAGTATCTATGATAGGTTACTGCGTTCCGGGAAAAAGCGCCTTTAAAAAATCTATGCTACTGGATTTTCTACAAACCAATCATAGTAGGTTAACCTAAACTTGATCAGCAATCTGCTGGATGTATTTTAACCACCGACATGTAATTTAGAAGGAGACAAAGCATTCCGTTCATGAAAAATTATTTGTTTACGATCAGATACCGTGCGAGTAAAAATTATTTGCATCAAAGAGGGCCTTGCATCTAAGGACGTAATGCTTAGCCGTAGAGCTTAATACCTGTTGGGTGTCAGTAACTACCTGAATTACCAATCAATCAGTTATTCCGTCATTTTTGACAGTCGTTACAAATAATTTGATTCATCGCTAATTTTTCCAATTTCTTGAACAATTCACACAATGGGTTTTACGCAACCGCACAAATCATTCATGGTTGAAGCGTATTTTCGAAACGGGGTTATAGTAAATGGTGAGTGGCAATACAATCCGGGTTTGTGCATAACGTTGCTTTTATTGCTGGGGATTTTTATCATTGCCTGAAAAGAACCGTGGCTGTGTTTAGGGAAACAGGTTCAATACAACACAAAAAAGGAGCATGAAGACTATCTGTAAGAACAGAAGAACTTGTTGCAAACGTTCGTGAAATAATGCAAAATACGCCAACAAATTGTATAAGATGCCTGTCCAAAGAACTGGGAATATCTTATGAAACATGCAGGACTATTCTTAAGAACTAGCTAAATTTATTTCCTTACAAAGTGCAAGTATTCCAAGAAATACAAGCCGCAGATTTTGAAAGACGCAGGAATTACTCTCAATGGTTAACCCAAAATTTATTGGAAATAAATGATTTATTAGACCTTACATTTGTTTCGGATGAAGCCTGGCTCCACCTCTCCGGTTATGTGAATTCTTAGAATACACGCATGTGGAGTAGTAAAAATCCCCATTTTTTTGTAGAGTCCACATTGCACCCTCAAAAAATTGGTGTCTGGTTAGCTGCTTCCCGAAGAAGAATTGTTGGTCCTATTTTTTTCCATGACACAGTTACAGCACAGCGGTATAGAGACAATAATATTTTGAATCCATTCATGGAGCAATTACTTGACGACGAACTACGTTTTGGATATTTTAAACAGGACGGTGCAACCGCCCATACAGCCGCCGAAACTATTAACTACTTAGGCAATTTTGTTGACGACAGATTGATCAGTTTTCAATGAGACATTGAATTCCCACCTAGATCACATTGTTTAACGGTTATGGATTACTTCGTTTTTCCTCATTTAAAGAACACTATTTTTAAAACACCAGTTGCAAATTTAGAACAATTACAAGAAAGGATTATCCAAGAATGTGGTAACATTTCTCCAGAGATGCCGGTCAACACTTTCGAAAATATGAAGAGACGTGTGAATTTATGCTTGGAGAATGGCGGTGGCCAATTTCAGCAATTTATGTAATTAATTTTCTTTTTCTTTCTGTATATTCTTACTTTGTTAATTTTGTAAACAACAAAAATAAATTTGTATTTGTCTACTAATTTTATTACTCATTAGTTTGGCATATCATGTCATAATATAAATTTGACAAAATTTTAACCTAGATTTGGTTAGATATATCGTCCCCATATCATTTTGATCTAAACCAAGCCCCACGTTTTTTAATCCAAGCCCTCTTTGATTAGGGTTACCATTCGTCCGGATTTTTCCGGACATGTCCGGAATTTAGGGGCGTCCGGACTGCGTCCGACCGGAAAAGGAAACTGGGTCCGGAATTTAGCCGGTCACGGCCGTGAAAGCATATTAATAGGCCAAGCACTACTCGGGTCTACCATTTCGCCGGCCGCGGGAACATAATAGTATGCCATGCATACAGTTTTCTGGAAGTAATGTGAATCCCCGAACCCAGTTAGGCGATCGCATGTTCTGATTGCTGCGGAGTGCGGTGAAATTCAAAAAACGAGTCGAAAAGCTTGAGGACGAACGTTTTATCCGTTGTTCTTTTAAAATGCCAAAAAGCGCAAACTGTCTATCTGAAGAACAGTATTCAGAACTTTTGAAGGTTTGCCAATTTTTGAAGTGAAAACTTCTTTAGGCGCGTTTAGCACTTTTGTGGGCACTGAATTAAACTGAGCCGTCACGCGTCGCCGTCACGCGTCAGGCGTCAGACTAGGGTGTGCTACGCTCGAATTCAACTGCTATATTCAATCCGAACTGACCCTGACCCGAATGAACGTTATATGAAAGAGCATGCCGCCATCGGTCACATTCAGTATCGACGTATCGACGTGGAAACAGTCAGTGTGCGTTGTCTAGACACTCGTGTATTTGATATTGTTAATTTCACCTTGTTGAAGTTTTCACTTCTGTCGTGTGATCTTAAGCACACACAATTTTTTTTTGTTATAACAGCACCTAATCATATTCACTGCCGTCGCCAACCCCGGCGACGGCAGTGACATAATGCAAATGTGGAACGAGTTTTTTCACTAATTACAGCCCAGTGGTCTAAAGAACAAAACAGACTTTTGCTGGACTCTGTAAAACATATTATCATGACGAGCTTTCATTTTGCCATGACTTGTAACGAGTTTTATGAATTTGTGTCACTACCTGAAAATTCAGATATTTTAAAAGATGTAAAAGGAAAGGCTAACTACCTATACCTAGGTTACATATAGGTAGTATATGTCATTATTTGTATAATATATGATAAAAAAAATTGTGTGTGCTTAAGAACACACGACAGAAGCGAAAACTTCAACAAGGTGAAATTAATAATATCGAATAAATATATTTCCTAAAATTGAACAACCCTTGAAAAAAATGCTCTTTCATATAACGTTCATTCGGGTCAGTTCGGATTGAATATAGGAGTCGAATTCGAGCGTAACGAGTGACGGCTCAGGTAACGCGTGACGGCTCAGTTTAATTCAGTGCCCACAAAAGTGCTAAACGCGCCTAAAGAAGTTTTCACTTCAAAAATTATAATAAAATTTATATAAAAAAATAAATTTCGTTTTTCATTTGCTGCGCCTCCAAAGAAAAATATCCGGACTTTGTCCGGAATTTCGGGCCTGTTTGTCCTAAAAGATATTCTAGATAGATGGTAACCCTATCTTTGATGCAAATAATTTTTGCTCGCACGGTACTACTTTATGATATATTTGATTATGTAAATCTTATAAATGGGGTAAAACCTGTAAGACCTATATGTTGCTTAAATAAATAAATAAATTCACTTAATTTTGTTGTGTACTAAAAGAGATTTACTTTCATCAACACCAAGGGCACTGAGTATCCTTTCCAGATCCTTTCTAATATGATCCTATTATACAAGCATCAGTAGTCAAATTTGCTCTATATTAATATCTCACTTAAGCATTTCCAACGTCGACGTCGCCGGCGTCGGTGAAGCGTCGGCGGGCGTCCCTGGCCGGAATCAACTTACAAATCCGCTGGGGATGGACAGCTGGCGATGATGTAAGAGGAGCTTCAGACGGTCGAATTGTAAATTCACTTCCCTTGTCCGGAGGTAAAAAGCACTCGGGTCTCTGCATTTTAAAACTCTACTTTCAAACTATCCCTTTTAAGGCCTTTCGAGGAAATTTACGTAATTCGATAAGCTTGTAGAACGAGTGATTTTTAAATAGAAATGTTTTATTTAATTTACAACAGGTCAAAAAAAAGTTGTCTATTCTCGGGACAATGGAAATGATCGATACTATATTTTACATTTTACAGTATTTTTTCGAAGGGCTGCAAAGTCCCTTAAATCTGTGTACGTTCTTCTCTATTCAAATCATGTTAAATCAGATGCAATATTAAATTAAAACTGATTTAATATTAGCGTACAATAGGGAACTTGACAAAAATTTTAAATGGGGAAAAAATTCTGTAAATCATAAGTATATATGGTCATAAAACATACCTATGGCAGCAAAAAAAAACAACATATTCCGTCCCAAAAGACCGCTAGCAACATTTAAAAATACCCCAAAATTCAAATTATCCCAAGCGGGTAAAAACGGGTCGTGACGTCACGAAGTATAATTCGTGTGTGACATCCACGAAATAGGTTAAAGGTTGGCAATAAATTGAACGACGTTGAGAATTCCACCTTAAAACAACAATACAATAACAATAACACACGGCAATCCAAATGCAAACTCGGTAGCTCGGCCACCGGTCAGGATGACGGACGACGGAAAAGTCATACCTCCTAACGTCATCGGTCTTGGCGCGCTTAAAAGGTCGTTTGAAATGCTTTTGACACGCGCGAAACTTTAAAGAAATTTCACCAAGTTACTTGATTTTAAGGAGTAATAATTGGGGAATATTTTTTTTACGCCTAACTAAATAATATTATCGAAAAAAAAAAAATGGAAAGTTCCCCATTGACCCCAGGGCTGGGCCTGGTGCAATTAGGATATATTATAATGAATCCTAAGAAAGTGTTTGAGAAATTTGTGGAAGTGTGAAATATTAATGTTTAACTATTCTTCAGATACCTATATCCGTAAGCTAAAGACAACTAAGCCAGAAAACTTAACTCGAGAATCAAACACAAGATGATAGTGCTGATAAATATAAACTTCCACCCTTAACGTGATTTTATCGTGATTTGGCCAATTGACGATGTCCACGACCGGTCGCGTGACCAAACCGTTGTCAGCCTTATTGTTGGTCGCGTGTATATAACTTAATAGATACAATAACAATTTCGATGCCACCCTGCTGAACTAGAACGTGCTCTTACAAATGGGATGTTTTTTTTTTTTTAATTTATTCGCCATTTTAAAATCATCAGTTCAAAATTATTTATTACTAAAAGGAAAGTTCATTTCCTTCCTTATATCTACCCAATCAAATATCGTTCTACAGGCCTCTCCTTTTATCTAGGTTATCATATACAGTGTGACCAGTAAAGTCCGCATCATATAGGATTTTTTTTTATTAATAGCTGTATTTGAAATTTGACTTTGGCATCAAATTCTGCTTGGATCGAGATGAAAATTAAGCAAAAAATAGTAGTCACGTGATTCGAATTATCTGTCAAATTTTAATTTTTTCCAAAAAATAATTTTTCTGAAAATATCGAAAAAAGTTATAAGAAAAAGTTTTTTTAAATACAGTTTCTAGCACATGTGCAAAATTTTACTTGCATCAGATAATTTTGATTTTTTACCCATATTTTGTAAATTGCACCACTTTTGCAAAATAAGACTTAACGCTGGAATAACTTATTGCCATAGAATTTTCAGATTTTCATCCTTTGGGAAGTGAAAAACTGATACACTCTCTTCGCCCTGCTTTTAAAACACTTTTATAGTTAGAGTTACACCCAGGAATACAACAGGGGGTTGGCATGTTGATAAATAAACAAACTAAAAAAAAAATAGTACTTACCTAGGTACCTAGGTATCTAGAGGTATCCTACCTACTTACGAACTACCTCTACTAGTGATATTTTTAAATATACAAAAAACACAACTTTTAAATTAAAACAAATAAAATTCTGCCGCCAATATAAGACCCGTAAACAAACCGCCCTGGGCCCGCCAGGCTGTTGAATTTTTCACTTTTCTAATGCTATTACAGCAAACGCGCACCAAAAATGTTCACTAATATTTTGTAGAGGTTCTTAGCAATCATGCCACTTAAATTTTCTATTAGATATCAATCGAAAACCGGATAAAAATACAAATTAATACGAAAAACCACAAAATTAACACCTACTTCACGCGCAAAGTACACACTTAAGCATGGATAACCTCAAAAAAGTCACGTGACACATGGATCTTTAAGCAGTGTTGTCAATGTTTCTGTTTCACGGTTTCTTTTAAGGTGTTTATGTTACAGCTGTCCTAATAGGACTATGTTAGACTGGACGGTGGACTGTACCAGAAGTCTGCCACTCTTCCGTAACCTAACCTGGGTACTAAACGCAAGCTGTGATTGGTCAGTTTCCTATCCTAACAAGGGTGGATATAAAATTATATCAGTCCAGAAAACTGGAATAGCCTATTTATCCATTCAGTAGATTGTGTTAAATGTCTCCTATTTTTCCTTAGTCAGTTGCTTCAGTCAATTCTTGGTCAACACAAAAATGTTTTTTTTGCTGTATTTTGTCTGGCAGTAAAGTCAGCAGAGCATTAAATCATTTCCGTTAGTAAATAGCAAAAAGTCAAACGCACCAACGTCTCCTCCTCTACTACGACTTCTTCGTAAATAAATCAAAATAATTACGTACAGGCTTTGAGCCGTTTGAAACGAATAATTATACCCATTTATTTGACATGTTTGAGTAAATTTTGTAGAGTCTCTCTGAGACAAGGGATTTACAATTGCGTAGACAATAAATGACAATCAGTAGCTTATTGCGCCTTAATGAGAAATTGTTCGAAATCTTTATCTTATACACGAGTGTTGCCGAGAAAGAGGTCGTTAAATATCGCCCCTATTACACATGATGGTAAGGCTCCGAAAGTAGGGCGCAGTAAAGTTGAAATCTGAAAAAGATTCAGTGGCGGTCTAATAGGTTTCCTTCGATGTGTAATCTTATTTTAACGAACTCATAATCATATTAAAATGTACGTTCATTTCATTGGATAACAATGAGCCTTTTCCTATAACCCTTCTCTCCTAATACTGCATTAGGGCAATGCAGCTATGAAATATTTTAACTCTCTAGTATCATTTATTTTATGCATTAACGATATGCCTTTAGTGTTAAAAATGTGTAAGTTATAAATGTTTGCTGATGATACCTTAATTTACATTAATGTTTTAAATATTTTTAATGGTCCAATTGCTCTAAATTCTGAGATAAATATATTATTAAATTGGCTGAAAGTAAATAAATTAAAATTACATATTTCAAAAATTAAATGTAAGTATGGGTATGGTTATAATAATTTCAATTGTCAAAATATATTGCTTTGACTGATGGTAAAAAATTGGAATTAGTAAACAGTTTTACATATTTAGGGAAAATTATTGATTCAAAATTAAATATTTTAATTATTTTGAAAATTACATAAATTTATTTTCAACCAATTTAAAGGCTCCTTTTTGTTTACGTTGCTTATAGCACGGGAGATTATCGCGATAATTTTGTTAGTTCCTATTAAGTAACTTAATGAAATTAATAAGTGATAATTTTCCGGTCAAAAATGAAGTGCTTTATATCTATTGGCAAAAGTCACTCAGAATAAAATCAAAATACATTTTGTTGCTAACTTATAATTTTTATTGATCCAATTTGCTTTACATATCGAACACATCAAAAATTTAACTAAACTCATCGGCAATATGTTTTTTTAAGTTTCATTTGAAACTATGTAGACATGTAATTTCAGATGTTATGGTTGAAAACGAATTAATGTTTTTAATGTTCCTGAAATTTTAGTAATAAAGCTTAGTTATTAACAAGTAAAATTAACTTCCATTGTAAAAATATAGTCATGCGTCATATTTAACTAAACTCATCGGAAATATGTTTTTTTAAGTTTCATTTGAAACTATGTAGACATGTCATATCAGATGTTATCGTTGAAAACGAATTAATGTTTTTAATGTTCCTGAAATTTTAGTAATAAACCTTAGTTACTAACAAGTAAAATCAACTTCTATTGTAAAAATATAGTGCGCCATATTAAACTAAACTCATCGGAAATATGTTTTTTAAAGTTTTATTTGAATTTTAACTATAAAGACATTGGATTTCAGATAACAAATTTGTTATTTAAAGTTTCTCACATTTTACTATTTTACTAATAAAAATGAGTTACTAACGGCTAAAATGAACTTCATTTCTAAAACTCTAATTAGTTACAAATAACTAAAGCCGCCGGAAATATGTTTTTGTAGCATTTTAGCAAAATAATTACAATAAGAAAGAACTCCAAATTATGAAATTTTCTTACCGAATCTCCCACGAAGCAGAATTAATTCCCGATAATTTTTTTTTCGGTTTCACTCATGTTTTTGTTGATAGAAAATTATCCCGAGTCTTCGACTCGAAACCAGTGGGAAATATCCCGAATAATATACCTACGGTTCTAACTATAAAGTTAAATTTATGATTCGCTGCCAGTCAACAGCAAACTTCAGCAAAATTCCTCTCTGGATCCGCCTCTGCTTTAAATGAGAGGAAAAATCTGAGATGTGCTAAACTGTGATGATGCATTTCCCCAGATAACGCTCTTAATTACGCCATTCAGCCTAATGAATCAAAATTAAGCAATTACTTGAAGCAATTACTTTTTAGTAAAAGCAATTGCTTGACTAGTAAATGCTATGAGAAAAAGCAATTATTAGATCTGGATATGAATAAAATTTTGAAGCAATTGCTGTTTTTCTTAAACCTTTGCAGCAAATGTTTATTCAACGCAACAACAAGTTCAGACGTGGCTTATCCACTTGTTCAGATTATAGATTTCATTATCAGTTTGGTGCCTAATTTGCAAAAGAGTTGACGTAAATACGACAACGTTGGTCTATTTATTTAGTACAATAGTAATTTGTCACGGTTTTGTGGAAAATAGGAAACTGATATTTGTGATATGGCAGATTTCAGTGAAAATGAGGAAAGTGCTAGTAGTGATAAAGAAATTAAAGACAAGCAATTGATATTCGTTCACAAATTGAAGGAACATAAATAAATCTCTCTGACCAAAACCGTTTAGCTTCCACAACAGATTCAGCACTTGTAGGAAATTTAATAAAAATATTGGCCATCTCCAAACCTGCATCCATTACAGAAGTGTATGTCTTACAGACTGCAGTAGTTTGGTGAACACCGAGTTTTTCACCTGCAGAATTTTGAAAGCCCGGATCCGACAATTTCCGCAGAAAGACTTTAATCTTATTTCGCCTTTTACCAGTATCAGTCAAAAAATAATTTGCCAACCACTTCGCAGTCAAATAGTTATAACTTTCTGAAATCATCACATCTGCAATTTTTACGTACACTGTAGATTTTTCTTTTACGGGCGTTCATATATTCAGCCATAATTGAAGACACAAATTAAGAGCAACGCACGTGTATTCCGCGGAGAACTAAAGTCGACTGATACCAAGAAAATGATGCAGGGGTCGACCTACCTTAAAATGTTGAAAGCGATTGCTACCCTAGAAAAAGCGATTCCTTAATTTATTCATCACATTTTAAGCAAGCGATAGCCATAATTGCTTCTATTTTTTAAGAAAAAGCATTGACTAGAAGCAATTCCTACACTTTTAAGCAATTGCTGGACGCAAAAGCAATGACTTTAGTTTTTATTCATTGGCTTTCAAGAAATTATTTTGATTTTATAAGAAAAATTCACAGATATTGCATCTTACGCAAGTATCATAGGCGTATTGAAAATACCTACCACATACAGTGGCGAGAAGGAAACCATTATGTCACAGCACAGATTACTCCTATCTGTGAGTATGTAACGTGTTGACACAATGGAGCCGCTGGCTGTCACGCGTTATTATGACGGCATGGATGCTCCGATTTAGTTTGAAATAATAATAAAATTATTATACTTAGAAATGTGTAAATTATACTTAAAAATGTGTAAATTTGACTGTTTTGTTAAAATAAAAAATATAGGATAATCTGTATATTAGTACATATTGAAGAGAGCTCAATAAAACCACCTTTTCAAAAATAGCGACCAAATTATTTCTTTAGCTATACACAGCCATTTACGTGCTGGTCCTTGTACTCTTTGTTCATGAAATGTCTAAATCTTAAGTCGGCTACGAAATGTTTTGGATTGGTATATCCTCCCCCGACTTTCTGTGTATTACGCCAAGACCGCCGCGCTATTTCGCTTTGTTTGTAAACATCCGAAGGGACACTTTCGGATTCAGAATCTCCCATATTTAAATTATTTTTGGCCAACACTTTGCAAACAATAGAAAATTAGACTGCAATAATGACGTTGTCAAAATCGAAATTGAAACAATCAAAAATGCCGTTACCATGATATCGACTAATATGGACACCTGAAAATTTTTAAAATTACGAAAACGTTATCTGATTTCAATGAAATTTAGACGAATAAAATCTATTTGTACTGTCGTAGATCAAATTTTGAATGATACACGTTCGATATGAACTTTGCGAGAACTTTGCTAATGAAACTTGTGCAATTAAACCACTCGGCTGACGCCTTGTGGTTTAACGTTGCACACGTTTTATTATAATGTTCATATCGAACTAGTATCATTAATAATGTAAGAATGTAGAACAATAATAAAGATAATCTACTTTTTATTATGTCCAAATAAAGTTATATTCAAAATTCAAACACACAGTATAATATTTAAATAGTAATAATATACGCAACCAAAAGTATTTTCAATACTAAAAACGTAAACCGTACAAGTACTGGCCGATTCAATAATAGGTACTAACTACTAACTGTTAAATGCCGAAACCCAAAACAAAACAAAACAATATTAACACTTAGCCACCGAACTTAGCAGATGATGTCATCGATCCTGTGCTGCTCGAATCTTTACCTATCCATATGCGCTGGTATATTATATACTAATCTATATAGTAAAATAGTAATAATATTTGGTCTAAATAAACATCCTGTTAAAGCCGACGCCGCTTGTGTTTATTTATGTCCTTAATTTTGGGCTATGCAACCTTGACCTACCCACACCGCATTCGAGGTCGAGTCTAGCGTGACGCTCTTGCATGTCATTGCATGTCGTTTATTTTTCATGAAACAGACCCGTATATACGAACCGAGTAGTATTTTCAATACTAAAAGCAATTGCTACATTTTTATTCATTAGGCTCATTGACTTAGGTACATTTACCTACTTTTTTGTATAATAATTTAACGATTCTGTTGCGTTTGCTTCAAGTGAGGTTATATCGCTTTGGTATACCATATTCCTCCGCCGCTACTGTTCGTCTTTCATATAAACATATTCCGCTGTAGACGTAAAGCTCGGGAGAAGCCGGTAAAAGCTTAGAAAGCTGGCTGAAAGCGCGCTGTTAATTAATAATTACTGGCAAGTTGCTCTTCCTTTGCCTTAGTCCGTTCCACCGTCGAAGAGAGAAGGTTCGCAATTAGTTGCTGATTTAATTAACAGTTTGCCGCACCGTTACTTGCGTCTAATTTAATACGCGGCGGCGGCTGCGTTACACTTTTTAAATTCAATATTGATACTGGGTCATAAGCATTTTAATCAGTAGAATCCCGTGCATAAGCAACAAATTTTAAAAAAATTGTAAAAAATCTTTTTAAGGTCATATTTTAAACATGTTTTTAATGACAACTTATTTTTTGAAGCAATAACTCGGAGTCATTACTAATAGGTATACATACAGGGTTAGTTGGAATAACCGGAACGGCTAGTTTTCTTCAAAACTACCCAGGCTAAATCAATGAATTTTGGTACAGGTGGATAACTTAAAAAATTTAATTGAAAATTGACAATTGCGACGTTGCCAGATTTTTAGTTTTTTCTGTAACTCAAGGAATGTTTTTTTTTTCAAATGTAACACTACTCTTTTTTTTATTGAATTCGATTCCTCTCATCAACATTACCATTTCCTGATAGTATCAAATTTTTATCTCAAATAGTTCTATGGGAAAAATGTTAATTAGTTACAACTCTAACTCTAAAATAAAAAAAATCTAATCTATTTCCCTTTAAAAACGTTTCAAATAATGTAAAAAGGAAGGTTGGTAGACATAATGTACCTAATAGTATCGATTTCATAATCAAATTAATGTTTTGTACTGTAAGTATGTAAGTAATTTTTACTAGCTATGTTATTGTTAGTAGTTCTTTGTTGTTATTATCGTTATCGATACTATTAGGTACATTATATCTACCAACCTTCCTTTTCACATTATTTGAAATGTTTTTAAATGGAAATAGATTGTATTTTTTTTTATTTTAGAGTTAGAGTTGTAACTAATTAACTTTTTTCCCCATAGAACTATTTGAGATAAAAATTTGATACTATCAGGAAAGAGTAATGTTGATGGGAGGAATCGAATTCAATAAAAAAAAGAATAGTGTTACATTTGAAAAAAAAATATTCCGTGAGTTACAGAAAAAACTAAAAATCTGGCAACATCGCAATTGTCAATTTTCAATTCAATTTTTTAAGTTATCCACCTGTACCAAAATTCATTTTTTTGGCCTTGGTAGTTTTGAAGAAAATTAGCCGTTCCGGATATTTCAACTAACCCTGTATGTTTAACATAAATGAAATTACCGCTGATCCAACAAAAGCAGCGGCTAACGGGATTAACGTAAATGCGAAAACTCCCTGGCGCTTAGTAGTAGTAGTAGTAGTAGTAGTAATATGTTTTATTTAGCAAAAAGCTACAATTAAATATTTTTTAATACATTTTTTTAACATTTTTATAGATTTATTTTTATATTTTAAAACGCAACCTTCTTTTAACAAAAACAGACAGAAAAGTTAAACATTTTGTAAATTGTATCAAATATTACGTATCACTTTGTTTTTTAATTAAATGTAATTTTAAAGTTTTTTTTAAACAGTTTTAATGATTTTTGAGATTTAATAGAATTTTTCAAATTATTATATTCTATCAAACCTTTATAAAAAATAGATTTATAAGCTAACGTTTTAGACACTCTATCCACATAAAAATTTTGATTAGTTCTTGTTTTATAATTATGATGGTCATAATTAAAAAACCAACATTTTTTTAAACAATCAGGCAATAAAATATTTTTAATTTTATGTATAAAGATAGTACATACTAAATAAAAAAAAAATTTCTGACATTCAACCAATCTACATTTTTAAACATAAAATTAATTTTTGTATATTTGTCACAATTTAAAATAATCCGCATTGCCTTATTTTGTAAAATTAGCAATTTATCAAATATTTCCTCACTAGCACAATATAAAATGGAAGAACAATAAAGAAAATGTGGTAATATAATAGTATTAAATACAGTTTTTTTAGAAAACAAACTTAAATTAGAACTGATTATTTTAAAATAACCTACTTTTCCGGCAATTTTCGATATGGTACTTTCAAAATAATTTAAAAAATTAAATTTTAAATCAATGATTATCCCTAAATATTTAAAACTGTTTACTAATTCCAAATTTTTTACCATCAGAGAGAGAGAGAGAGCTTTCAAACTTTCTGCTTTTGCAACGTCTTTAATTGTTTTTATTTGATAAATTACAAATTTTACAAAATAAGGCAATACGGATTATTTTAAATTATGACAAATATACAAAAATAAATTTTATGTTAAAAAATTTAGATTGGTTGAATGTCAGAAATTTAATTTTTTATTTAGTATGTATCTTTATACATAAAAGTAAAAATAATTTATTGCCTGATTGTTTAAAAAAAAATGTGTTCTATTAATTATGACCATCATAATTATAAAACAAATAAAGATAAGTTAAAACATACGTAGTATATGGAAAATTCAGTGGAAATGGTCTAGGTCTAGAACAATCAAACAAAAAAAAGGGGGGGACATGGAGGTAGAAAAACACTTCTAAAAAGAAGATATTAAAAATGTTTACTTAATAAAACATGTCTTCAAGACACACTAAAAAATGGGAATCCTCAGTACCCCAAAAACTTTAGGCTAACAACATTATTGTGCTACTGCACTTCTATCCTCATAATGTGTTACTTATGCTGGATATAAATTTCAAGAATTAAAACTAAATAATTTCCGACACCTTTTTAGAAAGTTTTTTTCCCGGGTTTTTTCTTTTCTCTTCTTCTCCATTTAGTTTGTTGGTTTAAGCCTACTTTAACAACGTTTTTGAATGCTCAGTATTCAACCATTGTCAATTTTTTCAAGCCATGTTTCTTCTACATTTAAAATGTTTTTCTAAAAAAAATTTTACGTCCATAAAAGCTCCATTAGGGTTCTAATTTTCTCTTTTGCGAACAACATCAGCATAAAATAGATTTCTGTCTCCTGATGATGAACGTTTCTACGTTTGAAACATGTAAAGACCTTTCTAACTAGAATTTTATTCTATTAAATTTTGTGGAGGAAGACTTTGCGTTTTTCTTTCCTTTTCATACTTTCAACTCCACTTTAAGTATGGACTATTTCTTCAAATTAAAAAATGGGAAGTTATTTCATGTATTGAAATTAGGTATTTTAGGCATCATATTATTATTATAAAATAGAATATTTTCCAGAAAAGTGGTTTGGGGCACTGAATTTTAAGCTTTAGTGACCCCACCAGATATTAATTTCAAATTAAATTTTGTGTAGGAAGACTTTGTGTTTTTCTTTCCTTTTCAAAAAACAAAATGATATGTAATAGTTGATACAATTTGCAAAACGTTTAACTTTTCTGTCTGTTTTTGTTAAAGAAGTTTGCGTTTTAAAATTTGAAAATAAATTTGTAAAATTATGGTAAAAAAATGTATTAAAGAATATTTAATTGTCGCTTTTTGCTAAATAAAACATGTTACTACTACTACTATCATCAGGACTGGATGGCATCTACCCAGCACTACTGCAATGTAGGCTGGAACCGCTTGATCATAATCTACGATTAACCATAAGTATCCAAACATGGTATTGTCAGCTACGTAAACACCTTTTCAATATCTAGCTAGGCGATGCACCACCTTCAATTTTGCACATTTTCATGTTGCCCCACCCAAACCATCATTCAGTATACCTTGCTATTCAGTAGGAAACATTATTTTACGATTTTTTGGTTAAAAAATAATCCGAATACATCCCTGCCCATTCCAAAAGATAAATCTTCGTAATCCCTGTGGAAAAAATCAACTCACGCGGAAATTGCGAACTGGAATGCAAACCGAATTTGTCAAGTTGCGTCCTTTTCGGTATTTCTTTAAACAATCAGTTCTTTTCTGCATGTCTGTGTAGGGCCCCGTCGGACACGGCCCTTCTTTGCCATTCAAAGGGAACCCATTTGATTCCGTTCGCCTTTGTAAATATTTTAATTTCGTTTTTGTTGGTCTTTCTCGGCGCAATTGGATGCCCACGTCTTAAAATTTAATTGAATTTGGAGTCTTAAAACTTTCGTAACATTTAAAATAAATTATTTTTGATATACATTGTAAATACTTTGTTTGTGATACTTGCACATCTCGAAGTTTACGAAGTATAACCAGCATAGACTAAAGTGTATTAATAAAATTATGTTCTTTATTTTGTATGGAATAAATTTACCTAAATTATCTATTACCTACTACAAAAATATCCCCTGCTGTAATACAGCTACAGTAGCGGCTCGTGGTTACTTTAAATCGGGGTTAATTTACTTTTCTATGCAAATACAGAAAGCACCACAGGTCAATCGCGGGAGGAAAAATATTTTTTGGGTGCCCCACCCATAAAAGTATTTTTAGCTTATTTAAAAATGTTTGTTACCCAATAAAGAAATTATACACTTCCAGTTAAAATTAGCGAATACTCTAAAATCTAGCAAAAGTTTGTTCTAACTACCTTATGAACTGCTCATCCGACTTTGAACAACTAATTTTTAGATTAGAACCTAAGATGTTACAAACCTTTTTAAGTTTCTAACGTTAACGATTCAACTGATATACAAGGTGTTATTAGTAGAGGCGATTTTGTGCCGTAAATTTGAAACATTCTGTAGAGTAAACTGATAAAGTTAAAAATTGCCGGTATGTGCCGTTAGTAAGATGACATCAATATCTCCAGACCTTTTTCCAGTTTTTTGATAAGTGTCTTTTGGCAATAGATACACTATTTTAGACAAAAAATGTGTCAAATTTTGGTAGGAAAATCTTTACAATGTTGTATCTTGGCAATGGTTGAACAGATTTCGATCAGTATTCAAGATTTTGAAAGCTCTTTCCTATAGATTTTCCGTGATATAATAGTGAGTTTTAATGATGGCAATTTTTTTATTATACAGGGCTCGAGAAAATCATAAATATAAAATAGCTAAAATTATGGTAACTGGGTTTATTGAAGCAATTCCAACGGCTATATGCTTTTGTTTTGTTACAAAATTAGTCATTTGACACTTTGGGTCAATATTTAGGGACGTTTTTTTCCTATTTCATTAAGAGCTATTTGGCAATTATTTTTGTGTTTTTATGGTTTTTATGTTGCAAAATTTTTGTAAATTTATTTAATACTTAATAATAATAATAATAATTAATAATTATTATATTAATAATTAATATATATATTACCTTCAACTCAATCTGGTTTTCGCGCTGCACATAGCACAACTACTGCTCTACTCAGTGTTTCTGATGACATCCTAAAAGCGCTCGACGCAAATCAAACTACTTGTCTTATACTCCTTGATTACAGTAAGGCCTTTGATGTTATTTCTCACCCTATTCTTTTACAGAAATTAAAATATTTTGGTTTTGGAGATGGCGCTTTGAGTTTAGTTGAAAGCTATATTACTGGTAGGAGTCAACGCGTTATTTCTCGGTCAAAAGGGCCATCCACCTTTTTATCAACTGATAAGGGCGTTCCCCAGGGTAGTGTACTAGGACCTCTTTTTTTTCTCTATATACTGCCGATTTTTCACGTCATCTTTTGCATTGTTCATCGCATCAATACGCTGATGATAAACAACTTTATTTGTCGTTTTCACCAAGTGACTCAGTACAATCGATACAAAAGATAAACAATGATTTGAACATTATATCTACAATTTCTAAGGCTCATGGATTGATGCTCAATTGTGCTAAGACAAAAATGCTAGTATTTGGAGCAAACAAAGACCAGTTTTTGAATAATAATGATTTTAAAGTATCATTAGATGGAGTGCAATTAGCGTCTTCTGAGGTAAGTAGAAACTTGGGCATTGAAATGGATGTCAACTTGCGCTTTGAGAAACACATTTCGCTGCTATTAAAAAAATGTTATTTTAAGCTTAAACTATTGTACAGATATAAAGATATTTTTAACACTGATGTCAAATTAAGATTAACTGATTCTCTGGTGCTCTCTACGTTAACCTATGGTTTTACAGTGTATTGGCCCATGCTCACTACCAAAAATCAAAATTGTTTGCAAAAGATTCAAAACAGTTGTCTTCGGTATTGTTATGGTCTGCGTAAATTTGACCACATCACCCCTGCTCTGCTGAATTCTGGGTGGCTTACCCTTGATGAACGTTACATTCTGAATCTAACGAACCTGGTTTATAAAGTGTCAAAAAGTGGTTCGCCTAAATATTTAAACGACAAGCTTATTAAAAATAGTGATGTACACGGACGTATAACTAGAAACCGCGAACAATATGCAACCCCAAGACATTCAACTGCTATTTTCCAACGCTCCTTCTCGTTCAATGCTGTCAAGTATTATAATGCGTTGCCAGGCGATGTTAAACTCTGCTCATCTATTCCTGTTTTTAAATCAAAAGCGAAAAATTACATTAAGTCATTGAGAAGCTGACGCTATACAGTGTAATTAACACTAAATAATATATGCTCGACATATTAATTTCTTGTTTTCTTCTTTTTTACTTTTTCTGTTCACCTATCCATTCTTCACATACTATAATTATTTACTAAGTAAGTAAGTAATAGTTAAGCTAAAGCATTGTGTATAGATAGTTTTTGCCTTCCTTGGTGGTTAGGTAGAATAGCGATGGCTAGACCTCGCCACCAAAATACAATAGTATACTGTATAAATTTTGTTCATATAAAAAATAAAAGACCTGCTTATTTATTATTTATTTATTTATAATAAAATTTGCCTTTAAACATGACGTATTGATTTTTTTTGTCCCTCTAAAACATATAAGTATACCAGAGTGTACCTATACACATTAAATTTAATTATTATTATTAATAAAATTTTAAAATCTATAATACTGGTCGAAATCTATTTAACCGATGTCAAGGTACAGCTTTTTAGAGATTTCCCCGAAGAATTGGCACATTTTTTGTTTAATAGTGTATCTTCGCCAAATAGCTCTTAATCAAATAGGAAAAAAGTGTCAAATGACTAATTTTGAAACAAAACAAAAGCATATATAGGTATATAACATATCTCGTCTTTTTCGGTTTCTACCGCAAAAAGAGGGGTAAATTTATTGAAGACACGAAAAAAGGATGCCAAAATTCAGCAAATAAAGGGACCGAGAAAGGGACTAATAATAATAATAAGTTTATTTAAAAATTTAATAATATAATAATAAAGTTTATGTTGCCTTCGATAAACGTATTCTTCAATCTCCTGAAGCTGAGCTTGTTAGGGGCAAATCATTTTTTGTTTTAGTATGTAAAATCATAAATCATAAATATGCATTAAAAATCAATTTTTTTTAAAGTAAATACTAAATTTATTTCATTTGAAAACTACCCTGTGTTTATCGGAGATATAGTTAAAAATAAAATAAAAAACAGTTTAAGAAACCTCAACTTTGAAACCACTACCGAACATTTGCTCAAAGCATCCATGTTTTATGTCCCCATGTTTTATCGTCAACTAAGCCCATCTAAATGAAAGTTGTAATTGTAGTTGCTTTTGACCGGTTGCCATGCAACCATGCACCCTAACACGGATAGAAAATGTGTTCGGGTTGCAGATTAGATCTATTTTACACGTATTTCAATTGCTAATGACTTATTTCTTTTAAACTATGCGGCTACATTTTGTCTCTCTGGCGATTTAATTTTATTGTACAATTTTAAAGGTTTACAAGGCACTTTTAACTTTTGTTCTTTTATGTTTGTCTAGTTTAAAAGCCCCAAGTTCGAAAGAACATATGTTCTAAAGGAGGTGTGTTGTGTGTTTGGTGAACATAACACATACGCTGCACACCTCGACAGTTTAACTTTCTGAAATACAGACACTTTTAAAATACCCTCTTAGTGAATGCCTAGAAGAGGTCCTTGAAATTTTGTGATTCTTCACTGAGAAAGAAAACTTTTATTCCTCATAAGAATTCACATACTCTTTATACAACTGTTTAATACTATATGTGACAGCAACGCGCTTTTCAACTATAAGACAACGAAAATTGCTAGACCCGTTGTGTAGTGATAATATCACGGTAATTTAGCCAATAGGAAATAGAAGTTAATGCTACCATTAGCACATATAGGTTTACAGCCATTATTGCTCTGAATACTCACAGTAATTATCTAGTTCTATTGGGGTTGTAATATGGTTTTATATACTGTATTAGTACCGAGTGGCCAGTTGTAATAAAACTTGACATTAATCATAATAATGATATTTGCTTTCTACGGTTAAAAATTTAAATAGCTTCTAATGTGATATTTTCTTTGTCGTTTAAGATTGCCTATGATTATCTATTTTGCAACATGGTTTACTCGTTAGATCGTAAAATTCGTCCATCGATTGTAAAGTACTGAATGGGTTGTGCGAAATAAGAATCTTCTATTGCTTTATCTAACATGCAAAGTGGAAAAACTTAAATACAAAGTAAAAAAAAAATAATTTTAATAGGTATTGGTACGATCAATAAAATTTAAATTCAGACAGGACAGCTAGAAGACTCCGAACAACGATGTGACCTGCGCAACAAATACGTTAAAACTAAGGCCCTCTGCACATGAAGCAACTAAAAAGAAACGAATTAGAAATTTAAATCATCACTCAGTTACTTATTAGTCACTCATTGTGTATTTCAATGAGAATCCACATACAGCGCTACTAGTTGACAACTGGTTTGCAACTCGTCAGTAATCAGTCAAGTCTCAACCCGACGTGTAGGTCGCTCAGCGATTGGTTTCTAGTTTATTCTGTAAACAACTACACAAAACGGCAAAAATGACAGACCAACTATTGAATTTAAGACTAGTAGTAGAAGTGGAAAAATACCCGTATCTTTATAACTACACGTTAAATGAAAATTCACGGAAAATTACCGAAAAAGCTTGGAATGCTATTAGAAGTGAATTAAATGTTAAATTATTGCATTATAATAATAAAGGATAATATCTTCATCACTTGAATCACTATCCATTTTTTAACACGATAATAAATAACAATAGTTATTATTACAATACTGAAATAATAATGTATGCACCATATAACAAAGGCACCATAATCGAGAAGTGACATGATTTTATAAACTTTCAGTAGCGTCGTGTGCGATTCATAGTTTGTTACTAGTTTATAATTTAAGTTTCTAATTAGTTTAGTTTCTTTTTAGTTGCTTCATGTGCGGAGGGCCTTATACTACGGCGCGCGGCGATTGCCGATCGCTATACGAACCCCAACCATGATACAATTCGTTTTTGGGGATGCTGTTCTGCTTTCTTAATTGTAGAGAAAGCGCTTTACTGAAAGCAAAATGCGTCGCATTCTGTATTAAAAGTAGTTCATTATTTAATGAGACTGTGCTGCTAATGGAACTGATAACTACCAATAAAAACACTGTTCTAGCAAATCTGGAATTGGTATAACACTAAAGCGGGTTTGATACACTAGCAATTTATTTAATATGAGTTAATAAAAAAAAAGCTATTAATAGAAACTATGTCTTAGTAAACCTGTTGTATTAGATAATTACGATGGGCGTTAATGAATCAGGCAGTCACTTTACAATCTTATATAAGTCTAGATAAATATTTTTAAAACAAGATTAGTTTTTTTCGTGTTTTAAATGCAATGCTCAATTGGAAAATATCCAACGGTGATTATGTGCCCTTAACCAGCTTAATTTTAGCTTCATAACTTTTTACCTTTCAGCAGCGACAACGGCACACGGCAAGCGACTTTGAAAAGTTAAAATTAGAGTCCCTAATAAGATGTAGCCGGAGAATCCCACGACGGCAGACCTCTATAATTGAGAATTGGGGTGTTTCATTGTGTGTCACCTTGGTGATACTCTTTGGAGGCCAAAGGTTGCTATAGGAGTGTGCTGTGGAACGTAAATTTACCTCGACCGGAAACGTGATGTGTATTTCAAGTTTTTCGGTGTGAAGTAAAAATAGGTAATTTAAAAAGGAACATAATAATTCTGCTTATAAAAATTCTGCGTTTATATTTTAAACATTATTTAAAAACTAGTAGTATGGGAACAATAACATATTAAATAAATTGATAGTGTATCAAACCCGCTTTATAGTGTTATATCAATTTCAGATTTGCTAGAACAGTGTTTTTATTGGTAGTAATCAGTTCCATTAGCAGCAAAGTATTGCTGAATAATAAATTATTTTTAATACAGCAATTTTGTTAAGAAATGCGACGCATTATGTGACATGGAGTCGACGATAACACACGATTCCAAGAACGACAGCAAGCTGTACTAAAAGCCTCTTTGCAAAATCAAAGCGGCCATCAATACACCGTAGCGCTATCCCAGCGGAATTAACTTCAATATAAAAGGCTGGTCACACTGGTAATAATCGAAAGGTAAACAACTAAATAAACCACGAAGTGCATCATAATTCAGCATAGATAACGCTATTTGCGTTTTCATTGAAAACATCTGCCATTTTGCAGACTAGAAAACAGATCAACGCTGGCACCCACTAGAATGCGCGCAATCCGTTTAAGTTTTGAGCCATAAAAATGTTTAGAAGATAATAGTGTCCGCGAAAATAATTGACAGCGAATATTGTGGCATTTCGGACAAGTCTGTAACTGTTTTTTTATATAGGAATACACAGTGATCCAAGCACAATGGATATCCTGGGGTAGGTAGACCACGACGGCCGTTTCGTCCTTGTTAGGACCCTACGGGCAAAAATAATTACACACTTCTCCGATATGCCACAATATTCTCTTTTAATTATTTTCGCGGACACTATATCATCTTCTAAGTGGGAATATTATTCGAAATATTCCACACTGGCGTAGAGTCCGCAAGACGTGAAAACTTTTGTATCCTAGCGGTAGCAAATGGAAATAAGGCAATGCATGTAATATGAGAATTGATTCAAATCGCATGACGTCCCAAAATAGTCTACCGGGCGGTCACCATGAGACACCCTGTATACTATAGCATAAATTACTGTATATTCCGAAGATGAAAGTCAAATTTTAAAATCCCTTACATATTAAACGCAATTTCTATAAATATTTAAACTAATATAAATCGTATGTCTCAAATTTGAAGGAATCCTGTGACTAACGGAGGGCAAAAACGAGTTTATTTTATATTCAGTGATGGATCTTAAAAAAATTTAAAAAACTTCTCAACCAACAACCAATTTCTTGGATTATATTTCGGCTAATTCCGCTACCCCAATTTGTAACTAAATATCTCAACAACAGTATCATCTCAACTACACTAAAGACGTTTTGTTCGGTTCGGTGTGCATGGCAGGGTCGGATAATTTAATAACAACCCCTCGCCGCGCCATCCGCTGTTCCCCATTGATTTTGCCCGATATATCTTATTGATTCGCAAAGAAGATGTGAAACTTTAAATATTTATTTTAATTAATAAAAATCTAGCATCGAAAAAAATTGTCCCACATATAAAGTAACTGCAGAATTATTATTTTCCGAATCCGAATTCTCGCATACTCGACAGTTGCGACTCATCTTAACTTGTCTCCAGAAATATCACAAAACACTAAAAACACAGAAATTATTACATAAAACCGATAAACTGAAGAAATTTTCAAAGGCAACACGCAACCTACATAAAACTTCTCAGTTTTGACCAGGCTTTATTTCAGATACATTTTCTATAAAGTAGCGCCATACTAAATGTGTGTTATTCTACAAAATCAAAATTGGGCTATTAAAATTTGGTCGCATGTGATGCAAAGTTTAAGTATTTTTGACCCTGTATAAGGTAACTTCATAAAATAAGTGTTTTTGAAAACGTAGTTTGTGTCTGAAAGTAATACACGTTAACGTTATTATGACATAGCTTAATAATAAATTCTAATATAGGAGTTTTAAATTAAATCGTTGAAAATAGATAAACTTTACGTTGTTAAAATAAAATTTATTTTCCACTTAAAAAACATTTTACCGAAGACACTGTGTTCTTTTTTGTCTTAATATTAAGGTGTATTACTTTGAGACACAAACTAAGTTTTCAGAAATACTTATTTTATGAAGTTCCCTTATACAGGGTCAAAAACAAATAAACTTTGCATCACATGCGATGCGACCAAATTTTAATAGCCCAATTTTGATTATATAGAAAAACATACATTTAATATGGCGCTACTTTAAAGAAAATGTATCTGAAATAAAGCCTTGTCAAAACTGAGAAATTTTATGTAGGTTGCGTTGAGTCTTATTTTGTGTTGTGGTGCAATTTACAAAATATAGGTAAAAAATCAAAATTATCTTATGCAGCTGAAATTTTGCATGTGGGCTAGAAACTGCATTAAAAAAACTTTTTCAAATAACTTTTTTCGATATTTTCAGAAATAACCCCACTGTTGAATTATTTTTTGGAAAAATTAAAATTTAACAGATAATGTGAATCACGTGACTGCTATTTTTTGCTTAATTTTCATCTCGATCGAAGCAGAACTTGATGCCAAAGTAAAATTTTGAATAAAGCTATTAATAAAAAAAATCCCATGCATATGATGCGGACTTTACTGGTGACACTGTAGGTACCAGATCATTGATTTCTTTAGATACCAAATCCTATTAGGATGCAATAAATAAAGTTCCTAAGACAATTATAAACGTATGTTTGCTTTGAAATGGTGTTTCCGCTCGAACAAGCCTTTGCTAAAACGATTTTTTCCTTTCCATGATAATATTTACTAAAACCAATTAAAGCGCTGCTAGCTGCCCTTAACTTTAAATTTTACTTTTAATGAAACCGAAGCCAGTGCAAGGCAGCAACGTTATAAAGTAGCCCTTTATTTGGTAATTGCTAACATGGGAATAAGGGCTGTAATGTTGTAATATTAGGGCCTCGGGGCTTTCACAATATACGAGACGAGATTGCTTTAAAAAACCAGTTTGACAAATATAATGGGCTTTTCTCAGAGTCTTGCAAGAAGAATATTGTAAAATAAGTAAAATCGCTTCACGCCGTGATATTTTACTGTAATAATTTAATCTGAAAATAATATTTTTATGCTTCTTAAGCTGGGTTTATGCACCACTTTCTTAAGCATAAGCAAGGCCGTAGCCAGGGGAGGGACCAAGGGGGATTGATCCCCCCCGAAATAAAAAAAAGATATTTATTTTAGACTTTTAATAAGTATTACTTAGACTGCAGTTATATACAGTGCGCCCGTCGTACTTTGTTGTTACACAACATAATAGTTAATCACTACAAACAAAATTCTATACTTTATGCTCGCTTGGTATTCGCACAACGATACTTAAATAGCGGCGCAGCGACATCTATTAGGGAGCGGCGAAACTACGTGCTACGCCAACTACACAAGCAACGCAACTTCGGCGACGTGCTCGAACTGCATTTCGGGAATAGAATGAGACGGGTTATTCTCGATATCTCGCAGCCGTCGAGCACGAAGAGGCAGTTCTATCTTGGAAAGTGGTAAGTGATCCAATGCGACTAAGGCGATTATACTTAGATATAAGTATGACTTAATAATATAAGAGACATGTTATTTAGTAAAATAAATAGTTTATTGTTTATTTTGTCGATCGACCTTTCAAATTTCGAATTTCTTTTAAATTAAAAGAGTGTTTTAAAGTCTGGCATATTGCCGCAGATTAAGCTTTACGGTTATTTTACCCAAAAAAGGGCGTGGCACCCAAAAAAGCAAAAGAGCGCCTTCGGCACGGTTCCCTTTTGCGCCCCCCCCCCCTAGAACAAATCCTAAATCCGCCACTAGAACAACCCCCCCCCCCCCCCCCCCCGAAATTATTTTCTGGCTACGGCCTTGAGCTTTGTTTTAGTCTTAAGTCTAAGAGACGTGAGTTTACTGACGTGTTTATTCAACAATAAATTAAGCTTATGCTTAAGGAGAATTTTGACACAGAGTCTGCCATACTGTCATCTGATTATAACAACAAACCTTTTACCTTATTTCTTGGCCAAAAAATCGCTGTCTTTTTTTAAAATGAGTAAAAAGTGTAAATAAAAGAACAGTTCAGATAAAATTGGATTCGATCAAAACCTCAAAAATCAACAAAAATTTCCCAGCTGTTTTCTGTCAATGTGCACGTCATCCTTTGCACATGCGCATTTTAAGTTTGACATAAGCTTAGTCGTAAGAATTAAAAATTAGTTAATTTTTCAAGGTTATTTCTTATGCTTATGTTTGCGCCTAAGACTAAACCTTGCATAAACGTTCTTATGAGATAGCCTAAGTTGAATACCATGACATTAAACTCCTAGGCGTCGTATTTCCAAATAATTAAAATGCTTAGGGTATATATTGTTTTAAATTTTTAAAATGATAATACTATATAAATAAAACAATTTTAATAGATAAGTAACACGTTGTAAACGAACATTATTGATTTAAAATGCAGTAACAATTGAATTAATGGAATCATCATAATTTTCAGAAGTAGAATCGTTTTCAGGTAGGATCACTATTGGTGCTATAGGCGATAAAACAGGGATATTCCATTTCTACAGTGACATGAGATTCGCAATTTTTCCACACATCGCTAGGTACTCATGTCGTTAATTACCTGCCAAATATTATTAAGGACAGCTGCGCTTAAAATTAAAATAATACGTTGACATTGAACATGTAAATCTTTGTTTCTCAATTCCGGACTTGTTGCGCTCTCGACGGCCGACTCCATCGAGCATGTTGGCACCAATATAATTCACCTTGATCTGCTGTTTGAAGTGATCGCTAAAAAGCCATTGCTGATAATAAAATGTGGGTACCAAGTAAAAACGCATCTGTCCAAAACCATACAGTTATAAACGAAAATTGAATACGTAAATTATAGAAAATATGTTAACCCATCTACTCCACTGTCCTTTTCCTTAAGAAACTATTAATAACTGACATGACAGTGATGATGGCTCAATTATATTTTAGCAGGTAGATAAAAATATCGTGATTATCTGAAAATATTCCGCCTTTCTTGTCTAGAACATATAAATTTCCAATTGCGTTTGTCTTAGTATCATTCACAGCTTAAGAGACAGTATTCGAGACGTGCATAAAGCATGCGCGATTGCCAGTTCTACCAAATTTTCGGGTTTGTTCATTCCAACATCAGCATTCGCAACACATCATTCCAACTGACTGTAACTTTGTAGCGATTGACGCGACTTTGAAATTATAGGGTTATGTTATTTGGGTTTGTCTAATGGTAAAACAAACTAATAATATCCAGATCACCCAGTCAACAGATTATCATAAACAATTTTGAAAATTTCTTTATGATATTTATACACTGAGAAAAAAAGCATTCTATTTCTTATAAGAATTCACATATTCTTTATACTACTGTTTAATACTATATGTGACAGCAACGCGCTTTTCTAGTGTAAAACAACGAAAATTGCTAGACCGTTGTGTAGTGATAATATTCTGGTAATTTAGCCAATAGAAAATAGGAGTTAATGGTACCATAGAATGGTTTATAGCCAGCATGGCTCCGAATACTCACAGTAATTATCTTCTATTAAGGGTGTAATCTGGTTTTATATACTGTATTAGTTCCGACTGGCAGTTGTAATTGCAAAAAAAGCTACAATTAAATATTTTTTAATACATTTTGTTTAACAACATTTTTATAGATTTATTTTTAATATTAAAACGGAACCATCTTTTAACCAAAATAGACAGCAAAAAGTTAAACATTTTGCAAGTTGTATCAAATATTACGTATCATTTCGTTTTTTAAATAAATGTAATTTTAAAGTTTTTTTAAATAGTTTTAATGATATTTGGGATTTAATAGAATTTTCCAAATTATTATATTCTATAAAACCTTTATAAAAAATATACTTATAAGCTAATTTTTTAGACACTCTATACCCAAAAAAAATTTGATTTTTAATTATGATGTTCATGATTAAAAGAACAACATTTTTTTAAACAATCAGGCAATAAATTATTTTTAATTTTATGTATAAAGATACATACTAAATAAAAAATTTAATTTCTGACATTCAACCAATTACAATTTTTTAAGATAAAATTTATTTTTGTATACTTATTTGTCACAATTTAAAATAATCCGCATTGCCTTATGTTGTAAAATTTGTAATTTGTCAAATATTTCCTCACTAGCACAATATAAAAATGGAAGAGCAATAAAGAAAATTTGGTAATATAATAGTAATCAATACAGTTTTTTTAGAAAACAAACTTAAATTAGAACTGATTGTTTTAAAATAACCTACTTTTCCGGCAATCTTTGATATGATACTTTCAAAATAATTTTAAAATTTTAATTTTGAATCAATGATTATCCCTAAATATTTAAAACTGTTTACTAATTACAATTTTTCACCACCAATTAAAAAAGTTATATTTTGACAATTTAAATTATTGCCCATAACCATACATTGAGTTTTTGAAATATTTAATTTTAATTTATTTACTTTTAGCCAATTTAATAATATATTTATCTTAGAATTTAGAGTATTTAGACCATCAAAAATATTTAAAAGATTAATGTAAATTAAGGTGTCATCGGTAAACATTTGTAACATACACATTTTTAAAACTAAAGGCATATCGTTAATGTATAAAATAAATATTATTTGACCTAGTATACTTCTTTGAGGAACTCCTATATTATTTATTTTTTTATTTGAATATGTTTTTAATATTTTTGTTTTTTGTGACCTGTTACTTAAATTATTTTTAAAAGGTAAAAATGCCTACTTCTTGCGCTTAAAGACGCAGGCGACCCCTGTACAAAATGAAACTAAAAAATAAGAATTACAATACGCAAAAGATGGCCACGAGCACTAGAAAGATCGATTGGATCCTGTTCATCAATCAGATTGATAACAACAGGAAGTGACGTAACCAACACCTCTCGCATCGCTAACAAAGAAACTTGTTGATGGATGAATCGCCACTTTTCATTGTTGATAACATGATAAATCTCTTTCTCGAGTTTAATGATTTTCGAGTGAACTTGCTTTTCTATACAGGGTGCCCGTAATTGGACAAGTGTTCAATCCTCCATCAGAAGCCTTAAAAATGTCATCGGATACCTTATGTAGAGCAGTGTAGGTACGGACTGTGTAGAGGTCTGAACCCTGACTGCACGATGCATTGGTAAGATTTGTTGGCTCTTCAAATAAACATTTAGTTTAGAAAAAAGAAAAGCACAAAGTCTTTCTCCACAAGTTTATTAGAATAACTAGGCGAACCTAGAATAATTCATAATAATTTGACATGTTTCGAGTGTAGAAACACTCATCATTAGGAAAACAAAGTAAATAGTACAATGCTGATGTTGATAGCAATAGAGAAAATAATAAGTGGGATTGAGCCGTAATGAAGCTTTCAATGGTATACACGAGGTGTAAAAAATTAATAGTCAGAAGACCGACAAGACTTCAGCATTCTGGAAAGTCAAGGGCTAGTGCAGAGGCCCTGTCTTGGGCAGAAAAATGAAGAGAGAAAAAGAAAAATTAGTTTTAACAGACTTTGTGAAAATCATTTAGTTATATGTAGTGAAAAATCTTAAGTTTCATTAAACTTTGTCGGAGACATGTAAAAGTAGTGAAATGAGAGGGAAAGAAAAAAGAAAAAAATGGTTTTCGTAAAAGTCAAAGCATCTGTAAAAGATAAAAAAAGGAAATGTAGCAAATGAAATTTAATAAAATGAGGTAGATTGGCTTACCATTTAGCTTGAAATAAAATGCTGTTGGAATACCATGCAGGCTTGTTACGGCCCAGTTACCCCGGTAGGAGTCAAAACATACACATTGTATGCAAAATTAATAGATTTAAAAGATTTTTTTTTTAATTTAGTTTTACTAGAACATCTTAGAAAAGTAACCTTTTCTTTGTTAAAGAAGTTCAACTGCAAGCAGCACGTGTCAGAAGGGAAATAAACTTGACATTGCATAAAGGGAACAAATGACAAGTGTTTTGGCGGTTTAATTAAAAAAGAACCTTCAAGTATGCTAAAAAATTAAATGTTATAAAGGAGAAAAGCTCAATTAAGGTTCAAAATTGCTTAAAAAACTAAAAATTACTAGAAATACAAGAAAAAACTAATGCAATCCTTACAAAATAGAAAGAAGAGGGTTTTAATTAGAAATATGTTGCTCAAGGGTTAAGAATAGGTGTCTTAAATATTTGTGTGGCGACCTCTATTGGTAGGTTGACAAATGGTAAAACTGTAACTCAGTATTTCGACAAAATAACAGGAATTAGGTTAAGTAAAAAATAGTTAATATCTCAGTGCCATCTATGAGTAAGAAGTAGTAAATTGTTGACAGCTTATTTTATCGGTAAAAAGATTAAGGATTAAGATTTTTCACTACTTATACCTAAATGATTTTCACAAAGTCTGTTAAAACCAGTGGCGTATTTAGAATATTGCCACGGGGGGGGGTCTATACCTTTCGTTTTATCCTTCTTTCTTTCTCGAAAAAAGCGCCGCAGGCGAAAAATTTTTCGGTGCCACGCCCTGTTTTAAACTATCAAAATTTATAATTTCTATGTTTTGATAGCTGAACCCAAAAAATGATGAAATTAAGAAATTTTTAAATATAAACGCAATAATGGGAATATATATTTTTTTAAATATTTATGTTTAAAAATATATATTTCTACATAATATGACCGATTCCGAAAATGATTGGTTTTCAAGTTATTTTTGCCATTTTTTTTTTGCCAAGTTTGGCCATGTTGATTTGTTATCTGTGACACAGTTACTTAATTATTTGTAAAAACAAAGTATTGCTAATAGTTCTAGTTTGCAAAAAAATTACAAAACTAAGTGAACATCATTTCAATTTTTTTAAATTAAATAAATTAGACACGCAGGTAAAAAACAAGAAAAAAATTGAAATAACTCGAAAACCAAGCATTTTCGGAATAGGTCATATTTAAGAAAAAATCAGAAATTACCTCCTGCGAGAAATTAATCGAATTATCAATGACCATGTATATATTATTTTACTCACTTAAATTAGAAATTAAATGCAACAAGGCATCTGATCTGTTCTGAGTTTTTTTTAATGTTGAGCCCACGGGGGGGTCCAGACCCCTCGGACCCCCCCCCCCCCCCTAAATACGCCACTGGTTAAAACTCTCTAATTTTTCTTTTGCTCTCTTCATTTTTCTGCCCAATACGGGGCCTTTGCACTAGCCCTTGACTTTCCAGTATACTGAAGTCTTGTCGGTCTTCCGACTATTCATTTTTTACACCTCGTGTACACCATTGAAAGCTCCATTACGGCTCAATCCCACTTATTCTTTTCTCTATCGCTATCAACATCAGCATTGTACTATTTACTTTGTTTTCCTGATGATGAGTGTTTCTACACTCGAAACAAGTCGAATTATTATGAATTATTCTAGGTTCGTCTAGTTATTCTAATAAATTTGTGGAGAAAGACTTTGTGCTTTTCTTTTTTCTATACATTTAACTCCACTTTGAGTATGGACATGGACTACTTCTTCAAAACATTTAGTGGTTGAGCGACAATTATTATGGGAATTGACAATAATTGTATAAATTAGATTTATGCCTGTTCTAGATTAGATAGAATTTTTCTAAAACCCAGTTTGAAGTGTCACAAAGTTTGTTTGGATAACCAACACTTTAATCTTTAAGATAAAAAAAGGTAATTTATTTTCCCAAGGTGTACAAATCTTAACCCTTTTCTTAAGTGATAAATGGAACGGAACAAAGCCAAGAAAAACGTCATCCCCTTTTTTTAATCTTTTCCAATGGCAAGGGCAATGGAATAATAATTATTTAAAGTGTTTTGTCCCTTAAGGGAACACATTTTAAATTCTTTCTTGCCTACAGTTAAAAGAAAGGGTTAGGATTACAATGGACTGCAAATAGACTAAATTAAAATTTAAATTTAAGTCTGATGATTATGGTTTAATGAAGCGAAACTTTTAAGAAGATCAACCCAAGTTTTTAACTCATTATTTTTTCGTTGAATATTGTTTTTATCAGTCTAAGTCTAAATGATCGGTAAAAATGTTCTATGTATCTTTCTACAATTATTGTGGCTGATACAACAATAAAATCAAAATATGTTTTTTATCAGATTGTGTCAAAAAATTATGTCTTATAGATCAGATATTATTTGTACGAAAAGGTAACCTTTTCAATGGGGTACCTATTGAATATTACGCTGGTAGCTAGGTAACACTATTAGTCCCAGGCCGAAATAGTAATTTACATTACAATACCTGAAAGTAGTGTTTTTCAGGTCCAGACAAGCATTTCCAGGGCGAGCCGTAGGCGAGTTCTAGAAGCTTGAAGAGACCTGCACAACACTAATTTCCGGTCGTACAATTTTTTTTTTAAGAACGACACTTCGATATAAAGTGTGTGTATAAAGTCTGGAAACGGCTTAATAACATCACAATTTACTGGCTGATTTAAACCAAATTTGGTACAGTTGTGAAAGAGGATCTAACGCACCGAATGACGATATTAGCGTTGTTGCCAGCTTTTTAGTTTGTCTGGAATTCGAACGAATTTTATATTTTTAAATATAACACCCAGTATATTTTTACATTTTTATATTCCACATAAAATTATAATTATTTTTTATTAAATGCATTATTAGTCTATACTTCATAGTTTCCGAGACATTGACTCTCGAAAAGTGACATTTTTAAACTTTGACAGCTTATAACTTTCTAACAGTACGTCTTAGAGCAAAACGGCTTACATGTCCCTATCTTCAATTTTTATTATCTTCCCAAAAAAATCAATTTCCAGTTAAACCGGAACAACTATATTTCCTGCTTTCGAGTTACATCCGGTTTAACCGGAAGTTGATTTTTTTGGGAAGATAATAAAAATTGAAGATAGGGACATGTAAGCCGTTTTGCTCTAAGACGTACTGTTAGAAAGTTATAAGCTGTCAAAGTTCAAAAATGTCACTTTTCAAGAGTCAATATCTCGGAAACTATGAAGTATAGACTAATAATGCATTTAATAAAAAATAATTATAATTTTATGTGGAATTTCAAAATGTAAAAATATACTGGTGTTACATTTAAAAATATAAAATTCGTTCGAATTCCAGACAAACTAAAAAGCTGGCAACAACGCCAATATCGTCGTTCGGTGCGTTAGATCCTCTTACACAACTGTGCCAAATTTGGTGTAAATCGGCCAGTAAATTGTGATGTTATTAAGCCGTTTCCAGACTTTATACACACACTGTACATACATTAAATTATTTTATTTATATTATTTTTGAATGCGTCGTATGACTTTTCGTAACGGGCTTTTGATTTTACTGGCAATATATCGTAAGTCGCTTTCCTTGCTGCTTCCAAAATTTCTTCTGAAATCTCATTTTCCGTGTCGGATAATTCAAAATCTGAATTCATGTTGTTAAATTTGCGAACTCGCGAAACAAGTTTGACATAAACAACAAATTAAATATTAACGAACTGTCACTCGACAATACATCGAAATGTTGTTGTCATAGTAACGAAATCAAGGTAGCTTGTATTATCAAAGAGCGATTGGAAAAACAAAAAACAGGGACCGGAAAAATCTTTTCCGGTCTCTAACGTCACTTTTCCGGTCTTGCGATAGGGAAAAGGTTATTTTCTAGACGAAAAATTGTCCAGAAAGTGTATATTTTCTGGTCAATTTTAAAAAAAATATTTTTCGGACGCTAAAATTTTTTCAACAAACTATTTGTTTTATTTTCAATTATTTACAATATTTATATTAAATGTACAAATAGAACAATTTTAAACAAGAACAAGATGCTGTAAATTTGATTTTGAGGATCTGTTATTATTTTTGTTCTCCGTTATGATATTATTCTCCAATGTTGAACTCGATTGGAAGACGGATTGTGGAATGTTGGATATTTCCTTGGTCAGCTCTAACTTATTGCTTAAGGAATCATCTATGTAGCCCTCGGCTACTCCAGAAGACTTCCAGCCTCCATGCCGTTTTAGAAAAGTTATGTCTGCTCCCGCATCTATAAGCAATGTGGCCGATGTTCTTCGGAAACAATGTCCCGTGAATTCCTTGGCATTCGGCAGTTTTAGGTAAGACGCTATTTCCTGAGGTATGGAGCCAAATTTGTGTATACCGACAACTTGCTTATAGCATTTTCCATTGTGATAAGACACAAAAAAAAGCCCATCACTCATATTTGTTGGACGTAAAGCCATATAATTTCTATAATACTTTAGATGTTCTCCCGTCACCGTAACAAAAACTATAACTGGTCGAGGTCTAAGAATTCCAGTTGCTTTAAGAAAATAAGAATATAAGTGTTTCGTCATTGTCTTAAAATTCTCTTAGGGGTTAAAAAAAAGGTGTAACCTATTTTGATGGTCTATATTTTAACTTATATTGTAAGTAAAAATTCTTTGACAAATTCATCGCTTGGAATAAATAGATAGGTATATTTTAAAGAAATACTCCATGCTTAAAGTGGAGTTGAAAGTATGAAAAGGAAAGAAAAAAGTTTCGGTATGGGGTGTCTCTAAAAGGTGTGGAAAAATGCTACCACAAATTCCTGGAGCTTAAATATGAAGATCTAATCCAACTTACCTCAGTCCAAAAATAAGTGATTTCGGAGATACAGAGTGTCAAAAGTAATACATAATTTTCCAAACATTTTACAGTGGACTATTTAATGTTCTGTAAATAATAGAAACATTATGTAAAAAAATGTAAATTTAAAATAATGTAAAAACGCATAACAAGTTATGTATTTCGCCCCATTCTTCTGTGTGCTTCAGCTTGTGTTGTGCCGATTGCATTAGAGCTAAGACTGGTGGGCGACTTTTTGTACTTTTTGACCCATTACTGCTTGTTTTTGACCTATTCTACCCTTTGCTTGTGTGGTGAATATAGCAGTTTATTGTGGTATTTGGTAAACGGTAATTTCTTTCAAGTTTAATGTGACTTATCTTCCATAGAAATATTTGGTCACCTCAGTTAGTCTATTTTCTTACTATCATTTATTATTTTGTATAATCTATAACTTGCTTTTCTTCAGAAACTAGTTCGCCTATCCATTCAATATGTCATAAAGCTTTATCCCAGACTAAATATTTCTCCAATCGCCTAATATTTTATTTTCTGATCTCTTACTTTAATGTAAAGATTTTAAGCGTCTAAGTTACTTTTTGGAACATTGGAACTTTTTGGAACATTGTCATTGTTATTATCATATTGTTTTTGTTAATATGCAATATCACAAAGTAACGGACTACTCAATCCAACATTATTCCATTTCAAATTTAACCACTCAGAGAATGGAATACTTTCTGAACCTTTATTAATTATTAGTTCCGTTTCCTTTTCCGAATAAGTGGTCGCAAAAACACTGTACCGGGTATTGAAAGTGTAAACATTAAAATCGCTGTAACTTCTAAACGACTTATCCGATTTTACTAAATTTAAGCTTGTTGGGAAGGGGCAAATAAGTCTCTTCAATTGCCGTATCCAACGGTACACGATAGTGTTTAATAAAATTGCTAGAGGGCGCAATTTGTAATAATAACAGTTTTTTCGATTTTATCCCAAAAATTCAAACCATACGGTATAACTGAGACATCATAATCGAAAAGTAGATGAAATTTGCAAGAAAAGATGTGAAGACCGCAGTTCGATATCTTTGTTTGTTTCAGAGTTATTGCCAAAACAATAATTTTTAATACAAATTGCGCCCTCTAGCAATTTTATTAGAAACTATCTTGTACCGTTGGATACGACAATTGAAGGTACTTACTTTTTTCTTCCAAATAAACTTAAATTTAGTAAAATCGGTTAAGTCCTTTAGACGTTACAGCGATTTTAATGTTTACACTTTCACTTGATAAGAGTGGAAGAAGCTATTGAAAGTGTAAACATTAAAATCGCTGTAATTTCTAAACGACTTATCCGATTATACTAAATTTAAGCTTGTTTGGAAGTACCTTCAATTGCCGTATCTAATGGTACACGATAGTTTCTAATAAAATTGCTAGAGTGCGCAATTTGTATTAAAAATTATTTTTTTGGCAATAACTCTGAAACGAACAGAGATATCAAACTGCACATCTTTTCTTGCAAATTTCATTTACTTTTCGATTATGATGTCATAGTTATACCTTATGATTTGAATTTTCGGGATAAAATCGAAAAAACGGTTATTATTACAAATTGCGCCCTCTAGAAATTTTATTAAACACTATCGTGTACTGTTGGATACGGCAATTGAAGATACCTATTTTCCCCTTCCAAACAAGCTTAAATTTAGTAAAATCGGATAAGTCGTTTAGAAGTTATAGCGATTTTAATGTTTACACTTTCAATAGCTTCTCCCACTCTTATCAAGGTCGGTACGCCAATGAGCCTTAAACCAAAATGATGCAGAATTGTCTAAGCTTTCCAATGATGTAATCAGAGTTATACCTTAATATGGGAATTTTCGGAGAAATTTAGAATTTAAAAAAACAATTTTTAATTGTGCCCCCTTGCGGCGAAATGAGGAACTTAAAAGTAATTTCCAGCAATTTCTCTTGACCACTTTACTCATAAAAAAATCTTTCCGAAAGTTGTACGATTAATGGTTTCCGAGATAAAGCCGACGTCCTCGCTTATTTGACCACCCGGTACAACTATTATTCTTAATTTATTTTATAGCATACTCGTCACGTCCACTTGACACAAACCCTACCTAAATAAGCTTCAATTTACTTTCGTATCACATCCCTACATCTTATAATTTAAAGCTTCTTCTTGAGATGACCGTTCGGACTTTCGGGTCAAACTTGATCGTGAAGGGTCAGCACGACATGGCCACTTAGGTAACTACTTCCGGTTCCTTAGATCCGCCTTTTGTCGTTTCTCGGCATTCTAACGAGAACTATTTGGCTAGTTTCGGTAAGTAGCTGGCAATTTAGTTGTAGTAAATTTGATAGAGGCATTATATTTGGTAGGCACATAAACGGAAAAAAACCACTGTAATTTATTCAATTAACGTCCTTTATTTAAAATCAATGAAGAGGGCCAGCTCCTGAAACATTTCTTTGGTTTGCTGGAAGGAAAAGTATATTCTCCTAAATAAGAATTGCTATGGACAAAACTGTTGGTTTCGGAGAAATTTACGTTTAAAGTTTTGATTAAGAGGTAATTAGTAGTAAAAGATTTATTTAGCACACTGCTACATAATACATTTTATTAAATAATTTGCTTTTCTATTCTTTGAATTTTAAATGACTTTTTGAAACCTTATTTGTCCTGTTTGCATTAACAAATATTTTTTAAATAATTTTAAGCTGCTTTTAGTTTTAATTGACCTGTGTAATATGTTAAACTCAATAAGTCCCTTTTATAACATTCTGATTTATACCGTGCGAGCAAAAATTAATTGCATCAAAGAGGGCTTGGATTAAAAAACGTAGGGCTTGGTTTAGATCACAATGATATGGGGACGATATATCTAACCAAATCTAGGTTAAAATTTTGTCAAATTCATATTATGACAAATGCCAAACTAATGAGTAATAAAATAAGTAGACAAATACAAATTTATTTTTGTTGTTTACAAAATTAACAAAGTAAGAATATACAGAAAGAAAAAGAAAATTAATTACATAAATTGCTGAAATTGGCCACCGCCACGATCCAAGCACACGTCTCTTCATATTGTCAAAAGTGTTGACCAGCATCTCATCTCATCTCAGCATGTTTCATAAGATCTTCCCACTTCCTGGGACAGGCGTCTTATACAATTTGTTGGCGTATTTTGCATTATTTCACGAACGTTTGCAACAAGTTCTTCTGTTCTTGCAGATAATCTTCCTGCTCCTTTTTTGTGTTGTATAGAACCTGTTTCTCTAAACACAGCCACGGTTATTTTCAGGCAATGATAAAAATCCCCAGCAATAAAAGCAACGTTAGGAAAATGTTCGTGAGAATCGTCCATGCACAAACCCGGATTGTATTGCCACTCACCATTTACTCTATCCCCGTTTCGAAAATACGCTTCAACCATGAATGTTTTGTGCTGTTCCGTAAAGCCCATTGAACACGAAACTCCGAAAGCATTGAAAACTCTCTAAAACAGATAAAGTCGCCACAGTGGATCTTTCCCGTGCGTCATCAATCAACGATCAGGACTCAACGTGGTTAATAACTCTGCATCCTTATTTATTACAGTAAGAAGTTTGAATAAAAGCATAAAAGAACGTCTCCAAGATTCCGCAATAATATAACGTGCTAGACAAGAATAACACTATAAACGTCAATTAATTACTTTTTTATTTGTTTAGTTGACAACCGTTGTATTTTAGAACGTCATTGTCAACCTTATTTTGATCTGCCAATCTAATTCGTATTTTGTAAATTTGTGTGCCTTAAAACTGTTCCTTTTTCTAAAAATAGTTCTTTTTAGAGCTAATTATACCCACCATCTGTTTTGGCGGTAATTATTTATGGATTTTTATAATACCCAATTTATTTGTTTTAAATATTCTAACCGTGAAAGTTCTTTGAAAATTTTACGGCAGTGGCTAAATTCCCTTAAATGAAAGGATGTCAAAAATTTGACTTTTGCGATTTTAGTAGTCAATAAAACACCAAACTTTTCTAGATTTTAAGCTTTAAAAATAGTAGTAAATGTATTAACATTTGTTTGTCAATTTCTTTTAGATAATAGAGAATGCCGGGCAAAACTTAAAATAAATAATAATTTTTCGGGATATTATGTAGGTAGGTACGTCAAACGCGAGGGGGAAATCACTGGGGTATTTTAGTGTACAAAGTAAGAAATTGCAGGGGCATTTCGAGGTATTTCGGGAAATTTAGAGGTATTTTGTCGAATTTCAAGGTATTTCGGGGAATTTCGGGGG
This sequence comes from Polydrusus pterygomalis, assembly GCA_963969555.1. Taxonomy (NCBI): domain Eukaryota; kingdom Metazoa; phylum Arthropoda; class Insecta; order Coleoptera; family Curculionidae; genus Polydrusus; species Polydrusus pterygomalis. Next base: position 38,289,958 of record OZ018381.1, on the reverse strand, counting down.
AATTTCAAGGTATTTCGGGGAATTTCAAGGTATTTGGGGGTATTTCGGGGCATTTTAAACGTATTTTTTATAATATTTAATAATATCTTCTAAAATTTGGCAACGTTGTTGTATAAATTTTAATTAATAGTTTTTAACTACAATATACAGGGAAGAATCCAGAAATAAGTGTCAGAAAAATTAGTTCTAATTTGAAAATAGAAAAAACTTCTGAGCGTATAAACGTGATGCCATAAAACAATTTCCATCACTTTCTCCAATTGCATAAATCATATTTACTAATTCTACTCGTGTGTATTAAAATTTATTTGGACAATTAACGGAGACAGAGCCACCATAAAACGTCAAATAATTGATGATTATTATGTCTGTCATTTGCAGAAAAGTTAAACTTAACAGAAATGCATGGCCAACTAGTTATTAAATTGAAAGCATCACGAAATTTTGCTTGCCTTTATGACACAATTTTTTAAAATCATGTTTTTATCGACAACTTTTTAAAATAGGGTATCATATATTGGTATCAAATTAATGAGAATTAAAATATCTTTTCGAAAAAAATTTAAAATACAGGGTGTTTCATTTAAAAAAAAAAACGAAATCCTGGTTTTAAATTTATTAAGTTTGGAGCAAGATGTTAAACACTCTGTAGTACTTATACCAATTCTAATAACCGTTTGGTGATTTAACATGTTATAACTTTTTCTTCCTAAGTTTTAGTAAAAAAATTTGTTAAGATAATTAAAATTCAACGATTTTCATGTAAACTCATTTTTAACCAAAAATCCATTGAAAAAATCATATCATGACAAAGTCGCATTTGAATAGAGGACTACTAAAGGCTTTAATATAATGAAAAAAATATATGGTGTTTCATTTAAAAAAATATATGTCTGGCCCACCCTGGATTTTCGGTCCAACCTGTATATTTAAAATTATTTTTAAAAGGTGCGCGACGTTAACCTGTACAACCTTTGTATACAAGTTTTATTCCTTAAGTCGACCGTCTACGATATATCGTCCACCGGCACACTAAATGGACACCCTGTATATTGGACTACTTCAGTTAATTATTATTTTTCGGTTAGAGTAAGCATCTCGGTAAGCATTTAAGCATTCACAGAGAAAATTATGTATGATAATATTGGCGTTTTACAGAATAATAGTTGAAACAGTTGTGACGTCACAAAATAAGTGGGATTTTGCTGGGAATTTCAAGAGCGCTTTGGGGAATTGCAGGAAATTTTTGGAAATTGCGGGGAATTTCGGGGAATTGCAGAAAAATTAAAGGAATTTCCAAGGTATTTTTGAAAATTTAGGGTATTTCGGGGAATTTCAAAGAATTTTGGGTAATATCGGGGAATTTTTTCTGAAAGGGGAATTTCAGTGTACAAATTTTTTTAGTGATTTCCCCCTCGGTCAAACGGTAGGCAGGCACGTCCATTTTATGAACTTAGACTTAGTTTTGACTTTTTCGGTCCCGTAATTTTGATTTGATTCATACGATTTTGATGACGTGAAAGTGATGACGCACGGGAAAAGAACCACTGTGGCGACTTTAGGTAGGTATTAATAAAAACATTGCCATATATTTTTATTAATTCCTGCTCTATTATATACTTACCTCGTAAACTGCGTTAAAGCGTAAAAGAGTATTTCCGGCCTCAGTTTCCCTTTGAAAATAATCAAATAATTTTAAAGTTACTGCTTGTTCTTTTTCCCAGTACCGTGACGTTGTTGAAATAATGTTGATTGAAAATGTCACTGTCAAAATTGACAATAAATCTTTTTTGACTGGTAAAATTATACGACATTCATTATTGACGCAAATTTACTAGCTCATCTAATTCACGAGTGTTAGAAAGATAAGCACTAATGATGACGTAAGGGTCAGCGGTCATTGAACAGACTTTACTAAGTACCAAAAAACATTTGTAGTAGTAATTTGTTAATTTACTTAATGTAATGTAAAGACACTTTACTAATAAAAACGTTAAAACATAACACAATCAAATTTGCGGCGACATATATATTTATCGATTGGAAAATTTGTGGAAATTGCGGGAAACGGCAAAAAATCGCATATAACTTAATAAGCTGTGAAAAACTACGACGGAGCCTTATATCAACCGATAGACAGAAAAGTAATTTGCTAATGGAATTTATTTCCATTGGCTGCTTTCCACTTTTCTCTCTCCAACTTCTTTAACTAGTTTTAATCGTGTTATATTGTTAGAGTTTTTGTATCACTAATGGAAGTTAAGGGTTTACATGAAATTTTATATTATTTAATTACACTTAAGTTAGTAAAACTGGTGAATACTTATACCGTAGTTATAAGTTAGTTAGGATCAACGCAAAACGCAAGAATATACGTCATTTCCCAGGTAGCTGAAGTAAAAACTGTTAAGAGTATATCTAAAAGGTCTGTACAAAATGCTAGCACTAATTCCTGAGGTTCCTGAGGCTCCTGAGGCCATTACATTGATAGTTTTTCAAAATACAGGGGTTCATAGTTATTATCTTTTAACCTTCCTTTTAATAGTTATGTTAATTTTCCCATAGGCTATTGGAGCAAAAATATGTTTCCACTACCTTTATACCCTTTTTTCACCCTTTTAGGGACCGATTTTCAAAAAAATACGGAATACGTGTTTTATTAATTCTATTTAGAGTATTTATGATTAGTTTTAAGAAATTCGTACCAAAAAGATGTTTTCCAAAAAACTTTTAAACTTACTCATTTTTTCACCCACTAAAGGCAATGTTTTTGTAAATACCTAAACATATATCTATTTGAAAAAGGAAAGAAAAACTCAGTGCCCCAACAACCTCTTCTTTGAAAGGATCGTTTATTTTGAATGTATGATACTTTCTTGATACATGTTTTCTATACATGGCAAGTTTTAAATTTTTACAATGTCCTACAGACATACTTACATAAAAATACTATTTTAACATCTTCTTTTTAGAAGTGCTTTTTTCTTCTTCCCCTTGTTTATTTGGTTGTTTTAGACCCGTTTAATTGACTTTTTCACATACTCAGTATGTTTATATACTTATTTCTATTTTTCCTCACTTTATGTCATTTCGACACACCAATTTTTAATTCCATAAAAGATCCATTAAGATTTTATACCGCTTATCATTTTCTCTTCTGCTAAAACCATCGGCAATACATTTTTCTGTCTCCTGATGATGAACGTTTCTGCGTTCGAAACATGTAGAGACCTGTTCTATTAAAGTTTGTGGAGGAAGACTTTTAACTCCATTGTTTTTCAAAGCCGCCTTTATATTTCTTTAGGAAGAGACGGCGGCAGTAATGCATAACGCTTTTAAATTTGCGATTGGGATTTAAGCAAATTTTTCAGTGTCAATTTTAAAATTTAAAATAGCTTATATGGTATCAAATTATTGAAGAAAAAAAATGCTCGTTTTAAATATCCTAGTAAACCACATTCCATTTGGAAAAATGGAGTAAACGTTAAGAAAACAAAATTTAATTATTTTGTAGCACTCCAGATTGAAAATAAACGTCTTTTGAGAAATACCCGGTATAGTACAATTTCCTTTTCTAGGTATAATAATTTGGTAATATATGGAACGTAAAAATTACAGTCGGAAAATTAAACATATTTACATGTGTTGTTTACCGTGTACAGTTATGTTATGTCTGTCTCACATTTTTAATGCTTAAAGAGCAATCATCAATAGGGAACTTTCCAATTTTTTTTTTTCAATAATATGATTTAGTTAAGCCTAAAAAAAATATTCCCTAATTATTACTCCTTAAAAATCAGTAATAACTTGGAAGAAATTCTTTAAAGTTTCGCGCGTGTCAAAAGCATTTCAAACGACCTTTTAAGCGCGCCAAGCCCGATGACGTCAGGCAGTATGACTTTTCCGTCATCCGTCATCCTGACCGGTGGCCGAGCTACCGGGTTTGCCGTGTCTTATTTGTTGTGTCGCCTGACGCGTGGATGTCATCATTACAAATGATACTTCGTGACGTCACAACCCGTTTTTACCCGCTTGGGATAATTTGAATTTTGGGGCAGTTTTAAATCTTTCTAGCGGTCTTTCGGGATGAAATATGTTGTTTTTTTTGCTGCCATATGTTTTATGACAATATATACTTATCATTTCTAGAATTTTTTCCCCATTTAAAATTTTTGTCAAGTTCCCTATTAACAGGGTGTTCCTAAATATCATGTAAATACGAAAAGGGATAATTCTATGGCTTATTTAATGACTAAAAATTCATATAAACATAGGCGCACCGAAAAAAAGTTCATGGGGAGAAAAGGGGCATGACCCCTGAAAAAATATCTTCCTGTAGATTCTTAAAACCATTTGGTATGCCCAATGATGTAAGTCCTACAGCGTAACCTATGTTCCAAATTAGAGCTAAATATCTCAAAAACTGCAAGAGCTAGGTATAAAGAAAAAACTAAAAAAATCTTGAAATTTCAACACCCTGTAGATCGGCAACGAAGCGTTTGCGTTATGTTTATATGAATGTTTAGTCATTAAATAAGCCAAGGAATTACCCCTTTTCATATTTACATGATATTTAGGAACACGGCCTGTATATATCAAATTGCTTTTATAAAACCTTAGAGCGGACTTTTTATTTCCAATGCATGATCATTCAAGACCTTCTTAAATTTTCAATTTTAAATCTTTTGAAGTTACGAATTCTTTTCGATGCCTCGCGCTGATTTGAATGTCCCTATTGAAAAACCGATTGACCGACGAAGCGTTTGATCTTTCTTTAAATTACATTGCTCTTTAAGTAATTATTGCCTCTATGCAATTAAGTTATGGGACCATATTTAATTTGTAGGAATGATCGTAAAAAAATAAACAGCTGTAATTCAAAAAAGTTGTTTAATTAAATTTTTTCATCGGCTTAGGAAGTCTCAAAGGAGGGGGGGGGGGGGGCACTATCTTATATTGGACCCCCACAGCCTCTAGTTTCAATTCTTCAAAAACAAATTTGTCTGAAATATCTATTATTTATATTTAAATTGATGATACTACGACAATTATTTATTTTGCTGAAACTCTTGCAGAAATGTATTTTGATTTTAATAATGATTTAAAAATACTTCTTTCTTGGCTTCAATCAAATAAACTTACATTAAATTTTACAAAATCTTCTTTAATGTTTGTAACTAAAAATAAAATAAATTCCATCATTAACCCCTTAACATTTAATAATGAAAATATTCAATATTCAAAAACGACAAAATTTTTAGGATTAGTTTTAGACCAAAATTTAAATTGGAAATGCCATATCCAGTATATTATCAACTCGATATCTCCTTTGGTATCTGTTTTGTACAGAGCTAGATATTTCATTCCTTTCAAATACTTAAAAAATATATATTTTTCATTATTATATTCAAAATTACAATACTTAGCTTCTGCTTGTTTATCAAACTTAAAACCATTACAAAAATTGCAAAATAAAGTTATTAAATGTATACACAAATTACTACATTTAGAACCAACTGTTAATCTATATAGCCCGAAAGGGTATTTACACGTTCAAAACATTTATAAATTAAAAATTTGTATTCTAATTTACTCTATTATTTTACACGAGAAAAAAACATAACACTTCAGAAGAATAAGACATTACATGATCATAACACCAGACATTGTATAAATTATCAAACTATACCAGTAAAAAGTAATTTCGGAAAAAAATCGCTTTTATATAACGGAATAATAAAATATAACAATATTCCAAAAAATATCAGAAAAATTAAAAAATTGGCAACTTTTGAAAAACAATTAAAGAGATATTTACTAAATTAAATTATGTATACTATTTTTTTTAAATTGATTTTATTAATGAATTAAATTGGATTAACTTCCATTTTTTTATTGTTATTTTTTTTAATGGTTATTATTTTCTATATTATGTTGTCACTTTCCATGTATAGAACTGTAAAAGTTAGTTTGGAATAAAGACATTTTGAAAGTTAAATTCTCCCAAATCCGCAACTTTGTAATGGATGTTAATTTTTCATTCTTCCACATTTACACAAAACCAGTGGCGGCTATTCCGTAAGGTCATTTGGTCAATCACCTCCCCCAATTATTCTCTTCTTATGTAACTTAATCTCTTATCAGCCGAACCTCGTTTGTTTCGTTATTATTGCTATTACCTCTAAAATAGCCCTCGTATTTTACGAGAATTTTACTATCACAGCGGCAGCCACGCTGTTGTAACGGTACTTATCGTACGTCCCCGTAGTAAATTGGGTTCAAGTGAGCCTTGACTACGGGCTACGGCTCTCTGTTTCCTTTACCGGACAATTTTTAATGCGCAAGCGTGCAAGAGAGAAATAAACACATAGTACTACTAAGAGGAAAGACAGAGAAAAAAATCTGTTTCAGCTAGAAGTCAAATAAAATTTCAATGAGGTTCCAAAGAACGCTGCCATTTTGCAGAAATATATGGGAAGAAGAGCGAAGTTACATTGCGGGAGTTTATTTTCTAGGAAAATTTGTTGGTTCAAGCCACGTATACAGTGTGTCCCGGATGGAGTTGACAAAAGGAAAAATATCTTTATTATTAATTTTACGATGATTTGTTATTCTTTATAAAAAATTCTGCTTGTCGAGAAAATGAAATTACCATATAAAAATTTTAGATCAGATGTACAGGATGTTAATAAATTACGAAAACATGAAAATGGTTTAAGAGAGAAGTGCCATTATTTAGTATTTTAGACAAAATGTTTTTAAAACAAAGCTGTGTATAATCCAAAATAAAGCCTAAATACAAAATTTAAAATCTGAATTTTAATTTTTGTTTTTTATTTTTTACAATAGAATTTATGAACATTCAAAATGAAAACCTGAGAGTGCTGACCTATTTGTTTAATTTATTTCTAGTTTGGAGAAATGTGTGCAGGTTGGAGGAGGATATCTTGAATAATAATTTTTTCCACAATTGTACATTTTAAATGTTCATAAATTCTATTGTAAAAAATTTAAAAAAATTATAATTCAGATTTCAAATTTTGTATTTAGGCTTTATTTTGGATTATAAACAACCTTGTTTTTTAAACATTTTGTATAAAATAATAAATATTGATACTTCTCTCAAAGCATTTTCATGATTTCCTAATTTATCAACAACTTAATTTATCTAAGTACATCTGATCTAAAATTTTTATATGGTAAATTCATTTTCTCGAAAAGCAGAAAAATTTTTATACCCAATAACTTTTCGTCGTAAAATCAATAATAAATAATAATTTTCATCTTGTCAACTCCATCCGGGGACACACTGTATATAACCAGTATATCGCTAATGCCATGTTACAATATTGTGTCCCCTATGGAGGACTACAGCAGCGGAATACGGAGTTTGCGCAGTTCGCACCATTTTTTGGATCATTGAACAGGGCCTTTTTTATGCCCTTTCGATCAAAATACATACCTTTACATTTGATTTGGCGATTTCTACCCCCCTAAGAGGGGTAAATTTCATGAAAACACGAAAAAAGTATGCCAAACTAAAAATTAACGCAGCCGTCGTTCTGTATTTTTTTTAGCAAATAAAGAGGCTTCCTAATACTGAATTTATTCCAGTGAAAAATTTTTCAAGGTGTAATTACACCTTGTATGTTGTTTTTTTCGTTACATTATGTAAGTTATTGTTTGGTCGAATTGCAATAAAAATACTTCTTGAAAAAGAATTTGTAAAATTAGTTTGGAAATTATAATTTTGCTTGACTTTTTCCTTCTACGCCCTTGAAATGAAAAACTAAACTATTGTAGTGCTAAAACGTCAATTTTTTTTTGCAATAACGCAAAAAGGTACTGTTATTTTTTGTAGCTCAACTGAAGCTGCTGCACAAAAAATACCAGTTGTGTAGTGAACTATAGAAGAAAAACTGCAAGTTCCATTTTTCGCTTCCCTTTTTACCCGGATCCTTTACCCGTTCGATTCCTAGAGAAACAGATGTCGCAGAGAAACGCGGGCCAGCATCTGGTGTCGACATGACATTAAGGCTTCCCCGCCTTCCCCACTTTCCCCTCCCTTACCTCACCATTTCAACACCGCTAACGTTACCCTTTCGGAACCACCCCGGTTTTGATATGGAGCCGCCGCGGTGTGTGTTTGGGGAAGCTGGAGGGACAAGGGCGGACGGGAGGATTAGCCGACGAGGAATAGAAAGGGATTTTCGGTCTTTTGGCGAACTATTATTGCTTTCGCGTTCTTATATTAAAACACAACATTTGTTTATTTTTATACTTATTAAATTATTTTTACCGTCGTATTATTGAGCCTTAACAGCGAAAGATGCGATTAAAAATTATTTTTATTTTCGTTCCTAGATAATTTTATGGTGGTAACGTGTGGACCAGGCAATTCAAAACCATTTACCCCCCCCCCCCCCAATTCCGAATCTTTATTACAGACCTGGAACTGTCTTGTAATATTGTTTTGTTATAATTATGGAGGACTTGAGGCAGGAGGTCGATCGCAATGCATTGAATTCGGTCCCAAATTAGCATCGGTAATTCAGCTTTACGAGTCGCCGTAAGATGGCGATCGTGTTCGAAGTGGGCTATCAAATAAATGGTTTCTTATGGACGCGATAACTATTTTTATTTAAGTTCGTTCTTTAAGGAACAAATAAGGACTTTTATATGAATTTACACTTACTTTGTTATATTTATTAGTAAACTAGGCCTGTATATACTTCCAACGATGCTTGGTTTTTAAAATACAGGGTTATTAAACATTCTAGCTATACATTTGAAGCTGAAAAGACACTTATTTGGCTGCGTTTTCTCTCTGAAAAATATTTCTCTCTTACACCCCGACACAAAGCAAACTCTACTTTTATAAATTGTACCATTATTCATTATAAATATGGAAATCAATTACAATACAACGTTATTTGTCTCGTCTTGTCTTCAAAAGTCCTCCATACTTCAAACGTTATTTGTTATTTTGAAAATAAAATGTCAATTTGTCAAAAGTAAAAGTAAAAAACCAAGAACAAGAAGACGACACCAGCCCACTTGCGACGCGAGAGCATCTATCGGCCAATAGCGAACTAACCAAAAAACCGGGACAGAATTTGAAAATGCTGCCATTGTCGATCGGCCTCCTACCCTCCAGTTCTCCATAGTTATAATGTTTCTACCACATTTTCATACGGGGCGTACAGAAAAGTAGATAAAAATCGAATTTTCATCCAACCTATCAGCAACTTGTGTGACATGGAGAGAACAAAAAAATCGAACACATTTATTTATGACATTTTTATACAGGGTGGACCATAAAGAAGTTAGTGTAAATGCACTTCTAATACAATTTAAAATTTTTCAAAACCGAGTACGCAGACAAATAGAGAATTTGAAAATATTGTCGCGTATCAGAATTTTAGGCGACTGGGTTGTGTAGCTTAGATGGTTTTGACCTCTGTGTTTATTTTTTACTGAGAGTGTTTATTATTTACTGTGCCCTTATGGTGCGCTATCTAATCACTGAAACACTAAGGATTTTTTAAGAGATTTATTTGATGAACAGAAAAGCGATAAGCGAATGAAAGATTATAATAAATATTGCGAATAAAATACAAATTAAATAGCTCTCTAATAAGGAGAAAGATTGTCCCATTTTACTCACTTTAGGAAGGTGTTATTCCAGTAAGTTTAAATAGACAATTTCTACTTAATAGATAACTGTGACTAAAATAAGAATTATACAATTTTACACAATAAACGGGTAAATAAATTACTCAAAGAACACTTACGCAATCGGAGCAAAATAGATTGGTTCTGGTGCATGACTTTAAAATTGTTCTCGACTCTAAACTGAGTAGACAAACGGGCAGAGATTACCCTTACACTTGAACAATTGTTACAACTCTCTGAGTAAATGTTTCTTTGAGTTTTCATACAGTTTTGCAACCCTTATCAACTCGAAGAAGGGGTTCCGTTTTGCTATGTCAGCAATAATTTTACACGTTAATAAAAGAGGATTTTCCTGGATGCACTATTTAAAGTGGAACCCTTTATCCCAACCAATTACTAACAATTATTTCTTATCAACATTCGTCTACTGACTCCTCCCACGAAACTAGAAATATACTTGTCCTTGTTGTATACACTATATTTCCACTATACCTCTTCTTATCGAGCTCAACATCCATTAAGAGTCTTAGCACCACAGCGAAGTACGAGATGAGTAATACATCCTTAAGGATACCATTCCATATCCGACAATGTTTTGCTTTCGGCTTAGAGTTTGGAGATTGATGTCGTCCATAATAACTAGGATTTTAGTAGTTTCAGTAGTGAGGACAAAGTGAACCAAAGGGAGTCGCCAATATACCTTTCATTATTATTATTATTTTTACAGCTCTTTGTTGGGATTGCTAGTATTATATTACAGTACCGAGAAGAAATTCTTTAATTTGTAATGTTTAGTAAATTTCGCACTATATGGCCAGTTTGGACAATGATGCTTTTCGGAATTTGTTGGTATAAATAACCTGAAAGGCCTAGGTTCTCCACGTTGGGTTTGACGTTTTCGTCATTGCTCTCTGAACCGATGTGATTATTGATATTATGTCCATTTTTTTCGGCTTCCATATATTGTTTATCTCTCTCATCAGAAATGAGTACTTGGTTTTTTTCTTCCAACCGATTTAAGAGAGTTTGTGTGTTCATGGGCAACTTATATCGATTAGGGAAGCTTTTTTGGTATTCTTCCAACGGTTGTGGTCTACTTATTCTATCCGTTATTATTGGCCTGTCCCAGTATAAGAGATATTCGGGAGATTTAAGAATGGGCTCGGGTATGGTGGGAGGTATTCTTTTAGGTCTAATTTATGAACCAGATCTTTGTGGATACTCTTTGTCACCTGATTATGCCTTCTCGGATAAGCGTTTCTGCACACATCGTCCACAATTCTTTTTAAGATGATCTTTTCATAGTTTCTAGTACAAATGAGAGGGTCTTGGACAGAAGGTACAAATCCTCCTATTTCAGCGAGTAGCTACCTTTTTCCGAACCAATTCAATGACATTTCTCTGTCTATTATTATTTTTTTTTAAGCAACTTGTAATATAAACTTTGATATGAACTCATAATATGTGGACATTTTCATACACAACTCAAACTAGATATATTTTTACAAAAATATTATCCACTCGCAATCGCAATAAATTTTCCTAAACTGCAGACGCTATAAATTGCAAAAAAAAGTCAGAGATAAGGGCTAAGAATTTTCTCGAAACACAAAAATGACCAAGAAACAACCTATAACTGCTGATAATCTCCATCGCCATCAATAAGTTTTACGATTTGATCTTACGGCCACTTTGGCTCCCAAGTTTCCTTTGGAATTTCTTTCCTTCTCTATTGCCGTTTTACGTAGGTGCTCTGTCTCTGTTTGTTATATTGGCTATATGATACGGTCAGTTTAATAGCAAGTAGTTTCCCGGAGAACTTTTTATCGATTCCCAGTCTAATATCCTATTTGAGTTGAATGGTTTAAGTTTAATGTGCCTTTTAAAGATATAGGAATTCGTCGTTATTTTTATGTAATTGTCTATTAAAACTTGAACTAAAATACATATACACAGGTATAGTTAATAAAATGGAAGTAAAAGTAAATTTATAATAAAAACGTAATTACAACTGCCAAAATAGCTATTTATGCCATCAGTTACGAAATGCCTAATTTTGTGTAACGCGTGAGATTTTTGCGGAACGAACGAAGTGAGTTTCGCAAAAACTCACAAGTTACACAAAATTTCATTTCGTAACGTATTCCATACAAGATTTTTTCTAATTTTGAAGAAAGTAATAAAAAAATAAAATTTAATATAATTGATAAAAATTTTGAAAACATAAATTTAGTTTTTCTAATTTTGACATATAACTGATGGCATAAATAGCTATTGTTGCTGTTACTTCATGTTAGTTGTCAGTTTGACATTTTGTAAAAAAGTCTAGACGGAAGGTTTTTAGCGAGATTGATATATTTTTAGTTTTATTTTTTTTAAATGAGTCATTCAAGTTCTGAAGAGCTACCAAGCGATATTGAAGAGGCAGCAGGTAATGCTCTATTATCAGTAATTCCCAAAAAGTCAAAGGCAGTTTATGATTTGGCATACGAAAAATTTGTTACGTGGTGTGATGAGAAGAAAATTAAACATGTTAATGAGAAAGTTTTACTTGCATATTTCGAGGGTAAGAAAGATCTAAAAGTTTCCACATTATGGACACTTTACTCAATGTTAAGGTCTGAACTAAATCTGAAAAGGAATATTGATATTAAAAAATATACAAATTTGGTAGCACATATTAAAAGGCAAGCGGACGGGTACAGTGCTAAAAAGTCAAAAGTTTTTATTAAAAAAGATTTTGCCAAATTTTTATTGGAAGCTGATGACAAAGAATACTTAATGGCTAAGGTTGCAATGATAATTGGAATGGCAGGAGCATGCAGAAAAGCAGAATTAACTTTTCTTCCAGTTGAAAATGTTATAGACGAAGGAAGCCATTTTTGTGTTGATATCCCACCTTCTAAAACAAAAGTTATACGGCAGTGTGCAATTACCACTGGAGACATTGAAAATACGAATCTTGTTGAAATATTAAGAAAATATATTAAGTTGCGTCCCCAGATTCTTAAACACAACAGATTTTTTGTAAAATATGCGAATGGAAAATGTACCAGAAATCCTGTGGGAATTAACACATTTAGCAGTCTGCCAAAAGTTATTGCACAATTTCTTGGTCTTTCAAATCCTGTTCTATATACTGGCCACTGCTTTAGAAGAAGCTCTGCCACTTTCCTAGCAGACAGTGGCGCTGATCTTTTAAAATTAAAGAGGCACGGAGGTTGGAAATCTAGTTCTGTTGCGGAGGGATATGTTGAAAATTCCATGAATAATAAAAAACTTATAGCGCAAGAAATATTTGGTGAAACATCTAATGCAATGTGAGTCGCTTCCCAAATAACAGCAAGTTCGAGCAATGAAAAAAATATGTCGTCGGGAATTAATTTGAATAATTGCAATAATTGTGTTGTCAATATTTATAATAATTAATTAATTTATAATTTATGTTTTTAACTTGTATTATAACAGTTTAATAAATAGAATAATTCTTTTTGTCACTAATTTTGAAATACATTTTTCGTCACCAATTGCATAAAATTTTACTTTATGCAACTAGTTACAAAAAGTAAGACGTTTCATAATGTCAATCAGTTTTAAAAAGTGTCACTTTATATGTCAAAATTAGAAAAAATAAATTAAAACGTAAAAACTATATTAAAAAGCGATAATTGTGGCATATCGGACAAGTGTGTAACTGTTTTTTATATTGGAATATACAGGGATTCAAGCACAATGGATACCCTGGAGCGGGTAGACCACGACGGCCGTTTCGTCCTTATTAGGACTCTACGGGCAGCCATAACCCAAGCAATCCCGACACAGCAGTAAGATATTAAAAGCCTTTTTACAAAAGCAAAGCGGCCATCAATACACCGAAGCGCCATCCCAGCGGAATTATCTCCAATACAAAAGGCAGTCACACTGGTAATAATCGAAAGGTAGACAACTAAATAAACCACGAAGTGCATCACAATCCAGTATAGGGAACACTATTTACGTTTTCACCGGAACATCACACAAGTGAAGTTTCATTACAACTGCCAGTCGAAACTAATACAGTATATAAAACCAGATTACACCCCCAATAGAACTTTAGAAGCTTTTTCTGAGTGTAGAATTTCCGCTACCTATATCCCGTGATATGTCGGCTCAATACAAAGTATGTTTACGAATAAGGTGTGTGGTACAGGGTTATCCAACCAAGACTAGACAAGGCGATTTTTTGACTTTTCCTGTACTTTTATAAAAAAAACTGAAATAGCCATCTTAAGTCATTTTCTCCCGCGAATTCGAATATCTTCAGCAAAAAACAATTGAACATCAAACAAAAGTACTAGGGGTCACTTTGATATTTTTTTAAATGGGATGCCGTATTTTTAATGAGCTTATCCGATTTCTCATATAAATTTTGATCTAAAATGTTGGATTTTTAATTCAAAAACGCCTTTTTTCTTGTTTTAAATTCGGAAAATGTTCGTCTACCGTACGATTAATACCTGATAGATGGATACCCGTTTCACCTGTTCACCCTTTAACCTGCTTTAAAGTGTCCGTCAGTTAGACAAAATAATCAAGTGTCAAATTTCTATATATTTTTCACGAATTAATTACAAATTTAGTAGTTTTTGCAAATCTATTATTGCTTACGTATAAAAAAAGTATGACATATTAGAAAAAACTATAAACTAAAGTGAATAACTTTAATCAAACAAAATAAATTTGTAATTAATTGAAAAATATATAGAAATTTGACACTTGATTATTTTGTCTAACTGACGGACGCTTTAAAGCAGGTTAAAGGGTGAACAGGTGAAACGGGTATCCATCTATCAGTTATTAATCGTACGGTAGACGAACATTTTCCGAATTTAAAACTGAAGAAAAAAGGCGTTTTTGAATTAAAAATCCAACATTTTAGATCAAAATTTATATGAGAAATCGGATAAGCTCATTAAAAATACGGCATCCCATTTAAAAAAATTTCAAACTGACCCCTAGTACTTTTGTTTGATGTTCAATTGTTTTTTGCTGAAGATATTCGAATTCGCGGGAGAAAATGACTTAAGATGGCTATTTCAGTTTTTTTATAAAAGTACAGGAAAAGTCAAAAAATCGCCTTGTCTAGTCTTGGTTGGATAACCCTGTACATATTTGCTTGTTTGTCGTTGAGAATAACCTTGTAGACTGTATTTTGTTATGCATGATAACATTTCAGTAAATTAAAGTCGGTGTCATTTAAAATATCCCATTTACCTTTACGCATGACATGACAAAATTTATAAAAGTTTCTTTAGGTTGAAAAATTAACGATTTACAAATAAAACGACACTTCCGTTTGCGAGAATTTATATTTGGTTAAGATATTTTGGACAAAAGGGAACGGCACGCAACCATGCAAAATTATTTTTTGGCCTTTTCCATGTTTAATGCAGTTAAATCGGTCAAAATGCTTCATAAATTCAGAAGGAAAATTTAACTAATATTTTTAATTAATTTTGCATGGATTTTTCTCAGAACGGGGACCAAGCCAACTAAGATATTTTGACCGCCTGCACTGAGGAAAATGATCTAATACAACAGTTTTGCTAAGACATAGTTTGTATTAATAGCTTATATCAAGTCGAAGACAGAAGTCTTTTAAGTATTTCATTCCTTGGCATGACATCGACCATGAAGTTTGTCAGCAGTTTCTTTTAAAAACCCTCGACATTTCGCAAATGTGTTTAAGATATACAAAAAATAATGCAATATCTTACAAGTGTGCCAAGTCGGACCAAAGGGGAAAGCATACGCCCACAAATAAGACCAGTTTTGAAATGAGACAAAATGTTATCAGTTTTGTAAAAAACCTCCCCGCTGTGCCGTCCCATTACTGTAGAAATAAAACATCTCGCAAATACTTGCCCGTAGAACTAAGAAATATATCTTTTCTTTATGGCATTTTTAAAAAAGATCAGATTAAAGACAGAAAAGAAAAATTTGTATCTTTGAAAGTATTTAGACAAATTTTTAAAACAGAATTCAACTTGGGTTTTCACTTGCCAAAAAAGGACAAGTGTAGTTTGTGTGAATATAGAAAGGATAAAGACTATGTGGAAACCGCAGACTCAAAGAAGGAATATAAGAAACATCAAGAAGAGAAGAACCTTTGCAGAGATGTATTTTTAATGGACCAAAAAAAATCACTCACTGATGCAGCCTTTCTATGTATCAGCTTTGATCTGCAAAAGGTTCTCAATACTCCTCATGGAGATAATCTTTTACTTTATTATTCAAGAAAGTATGCCTTTTATAACCTTACATGTTACGAAAGTAATAATCAAAATTCATATTGTTTTCTGTGGGGTGAAAGCGATGGAGGACGAGGTTGTAATGAGATCTCCACAATTCTCTTCAAATACTTGAGTGAAATTGATAAGAGAATGTCAGTTAAGCACATTTTACTTAATTGCGATAGCTGCTATGGTCAAAATAAAAACAGGACCACATTGACAATGTTGTATTACTTCATTAATCAGTGTCTGAATATAGAATCCATTAATATAAGATTTCTGCTGCCAGGACACACTTACATGCCAGTTGATTCTATTCACGGCACAATTGAAAGATTTATTAAGAAACGAATTATCTGGGCTCCTTCGGAGTGGACAACTATTATAGCTAGGGCCAGGACCAACCCGTATCCACTTAGAACTGTTAAACTAAGCCATACCGATTTGGTTGACTGGAAACAAATATCAACTGAAGTACTAAAGCCTCAAAAATTTAAGTCGGTTGAAGGTGAACCTATTTTAATTAGCAAGATGAAGACAGCTTATTTCGAAAAAGGAAGTCCCTGTGTAGTCATTGACAATTCTTATGATGGCACTGATAAAAAAAACTTTAAAGATAGACTTACCAAAACGTTTAAAAAATAAAAATCCTAAACATCTGTACAATCAAAACCTCTCCATTAGTGTTCAAAAAAAGAAAGATTTGGAAACATTATGCACCAAAAAGCCATTCCCTTCAAATATCATCAGGAATATTTAGAAATGAAGACCTCGCAATCCATATCAGACATGTTACCCGAGACAGATGTAGAGGATGAAGTTATGGATGATAGCAGTATCTAAAATTTTCTCATTTTGTTTCTTTTTAAATTCCGTTTGGTTTATTTTGTGGAATTATTTCTGAGTTGCTCATTACAATGTAGGTTTAGTAATAATAAAAATGTATATTTAAACGTGTTTTGTCTTCTTAACAAAAGAAATATAAAAGAAATTACGTTTTGAATGCTATTAAATCCAAATTTTTAAAATTCAACAAATTTTCTTACAGTACATATTGTATGTCCCGCCGGATCATTGTAACTGTGAAACTTACGATAAAACTACAGTAGCGCACTATTTTTCTGTACGGACGAATATCGTAAGCATCATTATAAAATAAACTATATACAATTTTATACCATACATAAATTAATGTTTACAAGCAATACCTACTGAAAAACTTGGCCCTATAATTATATCCAAATACGAACATTTTGCAACGCTAGCTAAAAATATTGCCTCCTGTAAAATTCACTCCCTGAGACTTACGACGTTTTGCCAAAAAGGTATCGATATTGTATTAACCCATATTAAATAAATTGCTAGTATGTATCAAACCCGCTTTGGTGTTATAGCAATCCCAGATTTGCCAGAACAGTGTTTTTATTGGTATTAATCAGTTCCATTAGCAGCACAGTCTTGTTGAATAATGAACTACTTTTAATACAGCAATTTTGTTAAGAAATATATTGTATCTTCTAAATGCGATGCGTTTTGTTCCCAGGAAAGCGCCTCCTCTACAGTTAGGAAAGGAACAGCGTCCCCTAAAACGAATTGTATCCGTTAGAATCTATATTCAACAAGACGTTGGTGGGGGTTCGTAGCGATCGGCAATCGCCGCGCGCCTTATTATTAGTTTTAACGTATTTGTTGCGTAGGTCACATCGTTGTTCGGAGTATCTTATTTCGCACAGCCCATCATTAGTATTGGACTTATAATATATGGACCAATTTTACCATCTCAGTGAACCATGTTGCATAATAGATAATCGTATGTAATATTAAACGACAAGAACAATGTCCATGTGTTTGAGAACCAGAGTACTGATTTTTAGTAGTAAGTAATTTTTTGATGTATTATTACTTCTACTCCTAAATAAGGATCACATGACATCTCAAAAACTACAATTTTAAAACATCTCTATGTCATTTTTAAAATACTCCTCACATTTATGTTGCTAATTCACTAATTATGTGACTGATTCAGTTACTCCTCATTTTATTAAAAACTTTTTACTACTCCACTATTCCATTTTTAAGTATTCTTCTCCTCACACTTACGTTGCTAGTTCACTAGTATGTGACCTTCCAGCTACTCCTCATTTTAAATATTCTTCTCCTCACACTTACGTTACTGGTTCACTGATATGTGACTTTTCAGCTGCTCCTCGTTTGATTATAAATAAACTTTTACAACAACTACCATCCCAATTTTGAATATTCTTCTCTCCTCACACTTATGGTGTTGAGTCACCAATATGACACTTAGCTTGCTGCTATGATAACTTTATAACTTATTTTCTTATATACTTTGCTTGTTTTTTCTTCTTCTTGTTCTTGTGGCTCCGTTAGAACTGTTTGCACTTATTGTATTTCTTAGATTCCTTATTCGATTCTCCTGATGATGAATGTATATACATACCAAACATGTAGAGAATTGGCCCGTCATTAAACCTTAAATCTTATTTTAATATACCAGTGGCGGAAGACTTAAAGTGTCTTATTTCTTTTCCTTAAACATACACTCCACTTAAAGTATGGACTATTTCTTAAAATTATAGATAAGTCCCTAAAGGGATGAAAATGGGTAATAAAAGTTTATATAAAAAATATTTTTTGACGACTTTCTTGACGTACCTACCTATTTTAAAATTTCCATAAATTCTACCCCTAAGGTGCTTATAAAAGCAAAATTCATAAAAAGGTTGTAAGAACAAAGATATGAGATAAATGACATTATTGTTGAAACGGGAAGAAATAATGTAAGAAAGTAGCAAGGAATTTAAAAAAAAATAATATGGGTATTACAGGTTCAGTTGGCTAGTACGTATGGTAGCCGCTGGTTTGTTTCGTTGACGAATTTATAACAATTTTGTGGATTTTTCGAGGGCTTTTAATTGTGTTAACCATGCTCTATTATTAGAGAAATTGCATCGTTATGGCATTAGGGGTGTTCCCCTTAATAAAGCTAATAAAATCTTACTTGAATAACCGGTAATAATTTGTGAAAGTTAATGAGGCTAAAGGAGCCACTAAGCTGATTTTACTGGGTGTTCCCCAAGGATCAAACTTGGGACCTTTTTTCAATATTGTCTATGCGAATGATTTGTCCTTATATCACCACAGAAAAAGTTAGAAATGCAGACGATACTAACATCCTAATAATTGCAGACGATCGGGTCGATACTGAGAGACGAATGTGAGAATATTTACAGTCAAGTACAGCTATGGGCTGACAAGAATTTTCTAAAACTGAATAAAGAAAAAACGGTATTGCTTTGCTTGACATTAGCAAGACGAAACGCCGAAAGTGATTTTAAGTTGTTTGAGGGATCTCTGGACGAACTTGGGTGTCAGGAAGGTACGAAGATATTAGGGGTGGGGATTGATTATAAGCTTAAATGGGGATTCCATGTTGACATCTTATGCTCAAAATTACGCATCACCTGCTATGGACTACACTTTTTGCCTGGGCAGTGTGGCTTGCCTACTCTTATGTCACTATATTTTTCTAATTTTCATAGCCACCTTCGATACGGTATATTGTGCTGGGGTAATAGTAGTCAGATAAACAGGGTTTTTCTGCTTCAAAAGTTTGCGATTAGAATATTGTGTGGGCTTCAACGTCGGGAAACCTGTAAACGGGCTTTTAGGCAGAATAGTATTCTTACAGTTTTCGACATATTATTATATACTTGAAGTTTGCTCATATGTTTATAGGGATAGGCACACGTTTGAGGGTTGCCGACTTAATCATAATTATCATACTAGAGGTCACTTAAGATTGATGCCACCACCTCATCGCACAGTTACTTACCAGAAGAGTTTTTAATTTACCTGTTTTAGATTTTATAATGTCCTAGATAATAGCATAAAAGTGACACCTAAATCAATGTTTTTAAGAGTAGAATTAAAAAGCTGCTGTTTCAAAAAAACTGTTATAGTCTTAGTGAATTTTTCTTGTAGTTACTTCATTTGTCTGACGTTTTTTCCATGTATTACCTTTCAATTGGAGAAATAAACGATATTATTATTATTATTATTATTACTATTATTATTATTATTATTATTATTATTATTATTATTATTATTATTAAATGTATGGTACCCGCTAGTACCTATGTAAAGGGTTTAATAATCAAAATAAGAATTTCATCCCTCAGGAACATCGTACTTTTTATAAAGTTTATTAAAAAATTTAAGGGAATTCCTTTGTTGGCCCCTCGAGCTCCTTAATTAGAAGGCACAAAGCCAAAGGCACAATAACAATAATAATATAAATCAATAATAATAAGCGGGAACGAGAGACCTTTTAGCCGAAAACAAAGCCATACGGAAAGGAAGTATTGAAGAGCTATGGCCACGTTCAACAGTAAATCGCCCTTAGTGAAATTGATTTATCAGCTGTTGAGAAGTTGACTAGTAAAATTTAAAATATTAGAAAAAAGAAAAGCAAAAAGTCTTTCTCCATAAGTTTATTAGAATGACTAGGCGAACCTAGAATAATTCATAATAATTTGACATGTTTCGAGTGTAGAAACACTCAACATAAGGAAAACAAAGTAAATAGTACAATGCTGATGTTGTTAGCAATAGAGAAAATAATAAGTGGGATTGATATTGAGAGAAGTTCAACTGCAAGCAGCTGCTTGCCGTTGGATTTCTTTAACAAAGAAAAGGTTACTTTTCTAAGATGTTCCAGTAAAACTAAAAATTTTTAAAAATCTTTTAATCTATTAATTTTACACATAATGTATATTATGTTTTGAGTCCTGCCGGGGTAACTGGGCCGTAACGAGCCTGGTACCTACCCGAACTGCATTTTACTTCAAGCACTAGCCCTTGACTTTCCAGTATGCTGAAGTCTTGTTGGTCTACTGACTATTCATTTTTTACACCTCGTGTACACCATTGAAAGCTCCATTACGGCTCAATCCCACTTATAATTTATTTGCATCAAAGAGGGCCTTGCATCTAAGGACGTAATGCTTAGCCGTAGAGCTTAATACCCGTTGGGTGTCAGTAACTACCTGAATTAACAATCAATCAGTTATTCCGTCATCTTTGACAGTCGTTAAAAGTAATTTGATTCATCGCTAATTTTTCCAATTTCTTGAACAATTCACACAATGGGTTTTACGGAACCGCACAAAACATTCATGGTTGAGGCGTATTTTCGAAACGGGGTTAGAGTAAATGGTGAATGGCAATACAATCCGGGTTTGTGCATGGACGATTTTCACGAACATTTTCCTAACGTTGCTTTTATTGCTGGGGATTTTTATTATTGCCTGAAAAGAACCGTGGCTGTGTTTAGGGAAACAGGTTCTATACAACACAAAAAAGGAGCATGAAGACTATCTGTAAAAACAGAAGAACTTGTTGCAAACGTTCGTGAAATAATGCAAAAGACGCAAACAAATTGTATAAGACGCCTGTCCCGAGAAGTGGGAAGATCTTATGGAACATGCAGGACTATTCTTAAGAAGCAGCTAAATTTATTTCCTCATAAAGTGCAAGTATTCCAAGAAATACAAGCCGCAGATTTTGAAAGACGCAGGAATTACTCTCAATGGTTTCCCCAAAATGTATTGGAAAGAAATGATTTATTAGACCTGACATTTTTTTCGGATGAAGCCTGGTTCCACCTCTCCGGTTATGTGAATTCTCAGGATACACGCATGTGGAGTAGTGAAAATCCCCATTTTTTTGTAGTGTCCACATTGCACCCTCAAAAAAGTTGGTGTCTGGTTAGCTGTTTCATGAAGAAGTTGGTCCTATTTTTTTTCATGACACAGTTACAGCACAGCGGTATAGAGACAATATTTTGAATCCATTTGTTGATTTACTTGACGACGAACTACGTTTTGGATATTTTCAAAAGGACGGTGCAACCGCCCATACAGCCGCCGCAACTATTAACTACTTACACAATTTTTTCGACGACAGATTGATCAGTTTTCGATTAGACATTAAATTCCCACCTAGATCACCGTGTTTAACGGTTATGGATTAGGTACTTTGTTTTTCCTCATTTAAAGAACACTATTTTTAAAACACCAGTTGCAAATTTAAACAATTACAAGAAAGGATTATCCAGAAATGTGGTAACATTCTTCTTTCAGAGATGCTGGTCAACACTTTTGAAAATATGAAGAGACGTGTGATTTTATGTTTGGAGCATGGCGGTGGCCAATTTCATCAATTTATGTAATTATTTTTCTTTTTCTTTCTGTATATTCTTACTTTGTTAATTTTGTAAACAACAAAAATAAATTTGTATTTGTCTACTTATTTTATTACTCATTAGTTTGACATATCATGTCACAATATGAATTTGACAAAATTTTAACCTAGATTTGGTTAGATATATCGTCCCCATATCATTGTGAACTTAACCAAGCCCTACGTTTTTTAATCCTAGCCCTCTTTGATGCAAATAATTTTTGCTCACACGGTATAATGCTAATTATTGGGATCCATAAACAGGAATTAGTTAGCTACATGATGAGAACAGTAATATGTCACGTATAAGATCGGATTCGACCGTAGTTCCCTATCAGCGGGAGAATTTCGGGGGTTGTCGGAACGAGGTGTTCATTAGAGGCTAATTAAGAAGCAGGTTATTACCCCGCAGAGGCAGCTTTTGACGTCTATTAAACAAACTTATTCAACACTTTCGGCGGCTTTTGATTGCTTCTCGGTAATGGCATAACTTTATTAACTAATTTTCATAAAATTAAGTTCATTTTGCCAAGAAAAGCAATTAAATTTTCAAGTACCTTAATAGATAATATTTTATATTATCGAAATAAAAAGACAAGTTATTAAACATAACAATTTTTTTTCGGAAGTTTTTTCCTCCTAGGTACCCTGGGTGTGATTACAGCGACAGTTTTTCTGTCAAACGTACAACCACCAATTATTTATAATAACTGTATGTTTTTGACATTAATCACAATCATGAAAACAATATTATTAATAATTAATATGAGTCTTTGATCTAAATATAGCTCAATAAATACTTTCAATTCCTGTTTATATTATGCTGTCTCTTTTTCCCCTTTTTTTTAAAGCATATAGATATCTATATTTTGCAAAGCATTCTTTAGATATTTATGGCATAAATGAATCTTCCTTAAATTTTAGTTACATGAAATAATTAAAGACAAATTAACAAAATCTTAAGCAATCCATTTTAATTTAAGTTTTATACAAAAATTTAAGGAACATATATTTTTTGCAAATAATCTTTATGTGAGGGACATTTATTTTATTTTATATTAATTATATTGAGTCTATATACAGGAGTTAGCAAAAAATTTCATCAAAATAAATGATAATATACGGGGTGGGGTGTTCCATTTGAAAAAATATAACTTTAATTCTCAACTTTTTGGGCAAACCTGTAATTTATTTCAGCTATGTAGATTTTTAAAAGCCTTATAATGTTTGAATCGCTAACTGCAGAAAGGGGACATGTCACATTTTCTAAATTGTTCAGGAAGTTAAAAAAACCTACCAACTTGTTTAATATATTTTTTTTGCTCAAAATTTTATGAAAAATAATTTTTCAGTTCATTAAGTGAATGCTACAATAGACCATTTATTTTTTGACATTTTAATATGGGCGTAAGTGTCAGTTTTGACATATTATTATGGAGATGTCACCTTTCTGCAATAAAGGGAAAATAACAAGAAAGATTTAAAGAAATTGTTTTATTAGAGACACCCTTATAGATAATAAGTAACAAAAATAGTATATTATTTAACAAGCGTATAATGTAGGCCATAATAAAACGAGGATGAAGTTTACGGCACGAGCCAAAGGCGAGTGTTGTAAATCATCAGAGTGTATTATGGTTCATTAGACGCGAGTCAAATACTATACTTTATCTAAAACCATCCATTTATACAGTGCCTGAAAAAAAGTTGAGTTCATATGGGAAATATAATAATTACACTTGTTGTTTTATGATAATTACACTTGTTGTATTATGGATAGCATAATGCTCTCATTATCAGAAAAAAAGTTGAGTTCATATGGGAAATATAATAATTACACTTGTTGTATTATGGATAGCATAATGCTCTTATTATCAAAAGTATTATGCACCTATTATTAAATGGTTGTAGATAAAATAAGTTATTCGTCATCTTGTTTCTTTAATGCGGTAGGCCAACCAGTTATTTTAATTCCAAAAGGCTAAATAATCTTCTTGAGGAGCGGAAATGGTCAAGTGATGAAAAAAGGAGATTGCAAAAGATTTTTTATTACGAACAGGTACATGTTTTCCATAGGATTCATTAAGGCAAGATTTTTTGTAAAATTGTGGCCACCAGTTTTTATAATCATAAACTAAATCTTTTGTAACCTGCACAACTGAAAATTTTTGCATAGGTATTCTTGGATGATTCAGAGATTATTTTGATATATTCCTGAACAGTATAATATCTCTCATGTTTATTCAACTGTCTTCTAATTAAACCAAAGTCTCGGTCACATGGTATATATGAATGACCCCTCATTGGAAAATATATTTCTATTTCATTAAATCTCTTATTTACTACAGAAAGGAGACATCTCCTGGACATGTCCCGTTTCTGCAGTAAACGTAAATTTTCTCGGCTCACAGCGTCACTAGCGTTAATGCAACTTGTCCCGTTTCTGCAGTCAAGATGTGTTTAGATGTCTAGATTAAGAAAATACGCAAATGTCATTTTTGGAAAAAATGGACATGTCCCCTTTCTGCAGTTAGCGATTCGTTTATATAAGACATTTTTTGCTCTTAACTCCTTTTTCTTTTGAAATAATCGACTATTCTGGTAATTTCTTCTAACCTTGTATCTTTTATACAGTGTCACCAATAAAGTCCGCATCATATGGGATTTTTTTTTATTAATAGCTTTATTTAAAATTTGACTTTAGCATCAAGTTCTGCGTCGATCGAGATGAAAATTAAGCAAGAAAAAAGTAGTCACGTGATTCGCATTATCTGTCAAATTTTAATTTTTTCCAAAAAAGTATTCAAAAGTAGGGTTATTTCTAAATATCGAAAAAAGTTATTGGAAAAAGTTTTTTTAAATGCAGTTTCTAGTCCATATGCAAGATTTTAGCTGCATAAGATAATTTTGACTTTTTACCCATATTTTGTAAATTGCACCACTTTTGCAAAATAAGGCTCAACGCAACCTACATGAAACTTCTTAGTTTTAACAATGCTTTATTTCAGATACATTTTCTTTAAAGTTTATGTCTGAAAGTAATACACCTTAATATTAAGACAAAAAATAACACAGTGAAGTGTTCATTAAGTGGAAAATAAATTTTAGTTTAACTTAACGTAAAGTTTATTTATTTTCAACGCTTTAATTTAAAACCCCTTTAGGTATTTTATTTTTTATTTTTTTACTTTCAGACACAAACTACGTTTTCAAAAATACTTATTTTATGAAGTTACCTTATACAGGGTCAAAAACAAATAAACTTTGCGTCACATGCGACCAAATTTTAATAGCCCAATTTTGATTTTGTAGAAAAACACACATTTAATATGGCGTTACTTTAAATAAAATATATCTGAAATAAAGCATTGTCAAAACTAAGAGGTTTTATGTAGGTTGCGTTGTCTTATTTTGCAAAAGTGGTGCAATTTACAAAATACAGGTAAAAAATCAAAATTATCTTATGCGGCTGAAATTTTGCATGTGGGCTAGAAACTGCATTTAAAAAACTTTTTCCAATAACTTATTTGGATATTATTTCACTTTTGAATTATTTTTTGGAAAAAATTAAAATTTGACAGATAATGCGAATCACGTAACTACTATTTTTTTGCTTAATTTTTATCTCGATCGAAGCAGAACTTGATGCCAAAGTCAAATTTCGAATAAAGCTATTAATAAAAAAAAATCCCATATGATTCGGACTTTACTGGTGACACTGTACATATATTTATTTGGTTTTAAGATGTTGAGGGGTATTTTCATTTTCAACCTTACCTTATTTCCGGTTATCAAGGAACCATTGTCGTATCTAGTAGTAATTTCTGTAGGAGCCTGTCCCCTAGACAATGTAGATGTATTCAAAATGATAAAATCCTAGAGCGGATAGTACCTGAAAATTGTTTTACGATTGTCAAAATACTAATGTTAACATAAATGCAACAGAATGCTCTAACACAACTGAGATTTCTGCTATGACGTAATGTTTGCACATATAACGGGCATAGTTGACATAAAACCTAGGAATGGTACCTACCTATATTTCGCAACAACACTTGGTTCAGAAGCTTCAGTTTCTGTAGCTGAAGATCGAAAATGCAACAGTCGTATCAAATATATCCTTGATTTAGATATGTCAATAAATATTCAAAGGAATGTCAACATTCCAACCAAAGATGTGGCACCTGTTTCGATACTTACGATCTTCGGATGTCATCAGTAGAACAAAGAATTGCCAGAAATTGGTGAAGATTGTTTTTGCGATCATGATAAGACTAAACTCAAAAGCAAATATCGCTAAAACAGAAGTATTTGCATTGAAATGCTTTGAAGCAACTGAAGTTCTCGATGAACATAAAGTCATAAACTGGTTCGTCTTGCGACAAAAACAACTAGCTACTGCCTTGAAGTAGGCGTACCAGAAATATCTCTGATTTCAATACAGGTGGTGTAAATACGTTGAAGTGTATTTTTCACTTTTATAGAAAAAGATAAATATATTATTTCACGTAGAACATTTGAACTATAATAACAAATGGTTATTATCCGAATCAATTCAAATAAAAACACTAGCTATAAATTCTAAATTAATCACAAGTTGGCTTCATAGTCGCGGTCGATAACATGGGAAATCAAATTTCCAAGTAACAAATGTCCCACTTCTGAGTTGTTTGTCGGTGAACCGAGGTCGGCCCAGAATGTGACCGTTCCGGGTTGCCATGCGGCTGACCAAAGGCACTGTTGAGGTCGAGAACATTCTCAGCGGTCAGCCCGGCCAAGATATAGTGGAGTAGATTAAGGCTGTATGATGTACAATATATTTTCTCTAGTTAAATGTTGATATTTTGAAGCTAGTTTGAACGAAACTTTTGGATGTATAGAACTTCAGGTTTAACCTATAAACAATGTTATAGCTATACCTATTTATATAATAGGTCTGCTGAAACCAAAATATCTTTTGACACTGACTTGTGACTCATTTTTGAAAAATATTGAATTTTTTAAATGTTTTTAAAAAAAATTTATTTCATTTTTTAAAAAATGATGTAAAGGTCTGATTAAAAAGGGTACACATGTTATGTTTTATGTACCTATGTTATTTTTTATTAACTAATAGTTTAATACAAAAAACTTTAAAATAATCGTTTGCCATATAGAGTTGTATTCATAAAAAAAGCGTACACGAATTAGAATGAGAGGAAACCTTAACCATATTTGCGTAAAACCGGGTTATCGCATTTTAATGGGTTTTAAAAATGCAAAGCATTGGCGTTGGGCGTTAGTTCAATAGAATAACAAAAGGTTTATAAAAATTACAATAGAAACAAAAACGTTTAAAAAGAATAAATAAAATCTAATATTTGGTCATATATCTCTATTTTTCTATTACTTGAGCCAGTCTATTCGGAATTGACTGAATTTTATTTGATACACTATTTGGATCAAGCTCTTCCCAGCACGCTTGTATTATTTCCCATAAATATTCTGAATTTTGTGGCCTAAAATTTCGATTATTATTTTTTTTTACGATTATACCCCAAATATTTTTAATTGGATTGATATCGGGACTATAAGCGACCCAAGGCAACACTTCCACATTATGGGTTTGAAACCAGTGGGTTACAGCATTGGCGGTGTGGACTGGACAATTATCTTGTTGAAATATGAAAGTATTATTAGGATATATTTGCTCAGCAGATAGTAATAATATGTTTTCTAAAATGTTAATGTAATTTCCGGCATTAAATCTTCCCTCTATTCGCCAGTAAACACCAGGTCCATGAACACTTATCCAGCCCCATACATTTACAGATAAACGCCCATGACTAAAAGTGAGGGATTTAGTAAGTATATTGCTCTTTAATCCTGGTATTGTTTGGACGGTACACACGAATTTGTCTGTTATAAGTAGACTGGAACGTCTTTTCATCAGTAAAAATTACCCTGTTTCAAAATTGAGGATTGCGGTATATATAATTTAAAGCAAGAATAATCCTTGATTGTCGCTGTTCTTCGGTGAGAAACATCTTTTTCGCAGCTGGGCGACATTTTAGTTTAGATTGCTTGACTCTCCTGCTGGCGGTAGGTTGGGAGGCAGGAAATGCTAGATCAATAACAGCATCTCTTGCAGTTGCAAATGGATTATTTCTTAAATATCCCAAAAAGCAGCATCCTGTTCAGGATTGGAACGTTTGGGACGAACTGAACCAATTTTCCTCCTTAGGGATTCTTCTTGTTCCCAGCTTTGTTTAATTTTCAATATAGTTTTTTTTATTTTCATTATACAACTTCGTTACAGCACGGATTGAACATCCTTCTTCGATTCTTGATATAATTTGAGCCTTTTCAACTTCAGACAACTGACGAGGCATTTTTATGATCTTCTGTCAAAGTTTATCGAACGTTACCGACGCCAATGCTTTGCATTTTTGATAATCCATGACGTGTGATAACCTTATGGAGAACTAGAGGGTAGGAGACCGATCGACAATGGCAGCATTTTCAAATTCTGTCCCGGTTTTTTGGTTAGTTCGCTATTGGCCGATAGATGGCTATCGCATCCGAAGTGGGCTGATGTTGTCTTCTTCTTCGTTTTTAATATGGAAAACTAGATCCTCCATAGTTTTTAACTTTTACTTTTGACAATTGACATTTTATTTTTCGAAATAACAAATAACGTTTGAAGGCAAGACAAGACAAATAACGTTGTATTGTAAATAATTTTCATATTTATAATGAATAATGGTACAATTTATAAAAGTAGAGTTTGCTTTGTGTCGGGGTGTAAGACAGGATCTTCTTCAGAGATGAAGCGCAGCCAAATAAGTATCTTTCTACCTCCAAAGGTAAAACCCTCTAGCTAAAATGTTCCTGTATTTTAAAAACGAAGCATCGTTGGAACTTTATACAGGCCGAGTTTACTAATAAGTATAACAAAGTAAGTGTAAATTCATATAAAAGTCCTTATTTGTTCCTTAAACAACTAATTTAAATAAAAATAGTTATCGCGTCCATAAGAAACCATTTATTTGATAGCCCACTTCGAACACGAGCGCCATCATACGGCGACTCGTAAAGCTGAATTACCGATGCTAATTTGGGACCGAATCCAATGCATTGCGTTCGGCCTCCTACCTTAAGTCCTCCATAGATAACCTCCAATGTTTAGACAAGCCGGTTTTACGGAAATATGACAAAACTTACCCCTTATTCTAATTCTTGTAAGTACGCTTTTTTTATGAATACAACTGTACAAGAGACAGGAGGGTTTTCTTCCTAGTAATGAAACAAAAGAGTAATATGTATAATCTATAATTCCCGTCGATAATCGATCCTGTCAAGTGATTTGTCTTCGAGCCCTGTTTCCTTCTGCCAAACTGAGCCTCACTGATGAGCCGTAAACGGCGAAACGCGTCTGGGGATGAGTTTGGCGGAAGGAAACAGATAAAACCTTTTTCGAATTAAAAGAGTAATAATTTTTTGATATGTAAGTCATACACCTGGTATCCATAAAAAATTTCAATGACTTATTACTTGATTTCCAGTTTATTCACTAAGGGTACCGCATCAAATTATTTTTTTTTTGGACCGTTTATTTCTGTTACGGGGAAAGTGAGCTTCACTAAGAGACTGGCAATGGACGCCTACTTGGACAAGATATATAGAGCCCTTGCTTATTTGTTTAAGCCCGAAGCTGTTCGATTCTGGATAAACACAAAGGATTTTTTGTTGCGTTAACTGGAAACTTTACGAATGTATTTTCATTAGTTAAAATTCGGAATTACTGGCTCGATGTCGATGTATGAAAATAACTTTCTAAAGTACTGTATTATATCTAATGTTGTAATTATCTATCAGAACAGAAGAGAGAGAAATTATAAAATTTCTTTTATTTATTTATTTATTACAAATAGGAATACAACAGACACTGAGCCCAATATAGCATCCACGTTGTGGTATTAGCTAGTGGGAATTAATAATATTTAATTTAAGTAAGCTCATTAATTTATGTTATTATAAAAATTGTAAAAAAAAATCACAGCAGTGATTTTACATATTTTTTAAATCTAATTATAGACAGTATATCGAACATTTCCATGCCTAAAGACAGCCTATTACAGGCACGAGTCGCTTTACAAAGATTAGAATTCTTTCCAGAATTAGTATTTTTCAATGGAATATTAAAAGTATTTTGAAGTCTTAAGTCTCTAATCGGTACATTAAAGCTTAACTTTGATCTGAGTGTTGGTGAATCAACATGACAGTTCACCAATTTGTAAATCATAATAACATCGGAAACGTCTTTCAGTAAGTGTCATTATTGAATATTTTTTCATAATAGGTTTATAATTGCTATTGACTTTAGCTATGTCTGTCTTACGTGATAAAAACCGTAAAAATTTATTTTGAATACTTTCCAGCCTTCGCTGGTTAACCACGTACTGAGGGTTCCAAACAACTGATGCAAAATTAAGTTTACTAAATATAAATGCTTAATACAAGTTTAGAAATGTTTGAGGATTATTAAAATTTAAACTGCTTCTTATAATAAATCCTAAAAATCGATTACACATATTGACAACCTGTTCGACGGGAGAACTAAATATTAACATACTGTCCACTATAACACCTAAATTACATATTTTATTAACCGCTTTAATATCACTATTATTAATAGTATAACGAAAATTATGAACATTTTTGTTTCTGGTAAATGTTATCGATACACACTTGTCTAGATTGAGAAATAAACTCTGACTTTCACAGAATCTCACCAAGGCATTAAGATCGTCCTGCAGCCCATTGCAATCCCCCGGTACCCTGATTATTCGAAAAAAGTTTAGGTCATCAAAACTTTAGAGAATTTAAAGCATTGTTGAATCTTGTTAATGTATATTATAATAAAAAACAAGGGACCGAGGTGACTGCCCTGAGGTACACCAGACGGTACGTTAAAAGGCTTAGAGTGAAAACCACCAATGGAAACCATTTGTCGTCTATCACTGAGATAGGACCAAATCCATTTCAGTAAGCTCCCATGCACACCGACATCAGCAAGGCGCTCAATCAGTATAAAGCCTAAATTACTAAATTCCATGTAATTTAGACAGATCCATAAAAACAAAAAGAAAGAAGCCAACTTGTCAAGGAATACCGGAAGGAAACAATAAATGTAAAAACATGGCCCTAACTTAATCATTTATTGCTTCACTTACCTCATTACGAAAATCACATTTTTTACTTCAGACCCGTAGTAGGCCGTGGAATAAACTAGAGGGCAAAAGGCGCCAAACGGACACCCATGTGCGAATCTAATTTGCTTAGTGTGCCTACGTTCATTTGTTCAAATTACGCAGAGGCGACCATTTCATTCCCAGCAGGCCAGGCCAGGAATCGACCTTCATTTATTACAAAAAGTGGGTGCAGGGCTGTTCATGGCCAACTGCTCCAAGTAACGTCATGTTAGAAACACAGAAGAGACCCCAAATTCGGAATTAATGATGGCTTTTATTGAAACTTCAATTTCTTGATTAGAAGCGGTGCGGGGCTCTGTTGTTTTTAGGTTTAGTCATCAGTGAAATATTTTCGTAATTTATCTAAAATTGCGGCAAAATTGTAGGGTCCTAAAAGTTTATTCGGAAATCTGAAGAATTATCAATTATTGATATTGCTATAAACATTACCAGTGAAGATTTTGTATTACTAGCACTTACATTGTAAATCAGGTTAAATGGTTAGTTTTACTAGAAATGAACAAATTCATATATGCTCCTAATTTTTGGAGTGACCAGAAATTTTTTTTGAAGCCGCAAGATTGTATGTTTTATAAGCTAATGACATTCCATTGTTTTTCAAAGCCGCCTTTATATTTCTCTAGAAAAGAGAGGGCGGCAATAATGCATAACGCTTTTAAATTTGGGATATATATATATATATATTTATATATCTTTTTGCCTTAATGATTTAATGTATTTTACTATTTTCCACAATAAAAACAATTATTATTATTATTATTATTATTATTATTATTATTATTATTATTATTATTATTATTATTATTATTATTATTATTATTATTATTATTATTATACAGGGTGATTCAAAAGTACTTTGACAAACTTCGGGAAGTAATTGCCGGTAATATTTTAAGATGAAAAGTTCTTATAAACAGTGGTCCTTGGCGACTTCGTTACGTAGATACAGGGTGTTGAAATGTTAAAAGGAATAGTAATAATTTTTAAATAACTCCTTAACGAGTTATTTTCTTTTTATGAAATTTAGTGAATTAAATAAGCATCTAAGGACAGTTATTTACGAAGTACAAAACGTTCGTAAATTTAACCAGTGGCGTTGGTACAAAATGTTACTATCATATTTTTTGTGAAAACTATGCTACACCACTGACTTCTTTTATTTTAACTTCTTTCATATGGATCCCCCCTTCATTTACAACAAAAAAGATCACGTGTGTTTTTTTGATACGAGGGACGGTTTAAGGGTAAATGATTATTTAAATTGACTATACACAAAGATTAAAAAATGTGTTTTAAACTGATCAACCACTCAAATATTTATTAAAGTATTTTAACGAATACCTACATACATACTTACTAGTAAACAAATATGTATATGCCTAAGGAATAAGGAAGGCATCTGAGGATGCCTATTTTCTAACTATATAACACGTTCTCAGTGGCATACATATTTATTTATTAGTATGTTATTTTTTATTATTTTGCGTTTTGACATGGCGGCTTTGGAAATGCTTTTTTTAATATTATTGTATTTTGGCAAGGCGGCTTTGAAAATGCATTTGTCGATAAATTAAAACATATTTGACAGTTAGTTACCATTGAGTTTTATTTCTTCAGTTTTGTTATTTTCATTGGATATTAGTGGCGTAAAACTCCCTGTTTCAGCCAAACGGCGGTGAAGATTCGTAAATGTTGCAGCAGCAGGCAGTACTCGGTTAAGATATCGCTCCTGATAAATTCGTCTAGTTTCTCGTGTATTCCCATCGGCAAGGCCATATACAAAATGCATGTCGGCTAAATGCGCCTTATTTCTTAAATAATCCATACCTTATAAACAATACTAATAATATCTAATGAAAATAACAAAACCGAAGAAATAAAACTCAATGGTATCTAACTGTCAAATATGTTTTAATTTATCGACAAATGCATTTCCAAAGCCGCCTTGTCCAAATACAATAATAATAACAAAGCATTTCCAAAGCCGCCTTGTCAAAACACAAAATATTAAAAAATAACATACTAATAAATAAATATGTATTCCACTGAGAACGTGTTATACTTAGAAAATAGGCATCCTCAGATGCCTTCCTTAGGCATATACATATTTGTTTATTAGTAAGTATGTATGTAGGAATTCGTTAAAATACTTTAATAAATATTTGAGTGGTTGATCAGTTTAAATCACATTTTTTAATCTTTGTGTATAGTCAAATAAAATAATGATTTACCCTTAAACCGTCCCTCGTATCAAAAAACACACGGGATCTTTTTTGTTGTAAATAAAGGGGGGATTCATATGAAGAAAGTTAAAATAAAAAAGTCAGTGGTGTAGCATGGTTTTCACAAAAAATATGATATTAACATTTTGTACCGACGCCACTGGTTAAATTTACGAACGTGTTGTACTTTGAAAATAAGTGTCCTTAGATGCTTATTTAATTCACTAAATTTCATAAAAAGAAAATAACTCGTTAAGAAGTTATTTAAAAATTATTACTATTCCTTTTAACATT
This sequence comes from Polydrusus pterygomalis, assembly GCA_963969555.1. Taxonomy (NCBI): domain Eukaryota; kingdom Metazoa; phylum Arthropoda; class Insecta; order Coleoptera; family Curculionidae; genus Polydrusus; species Polydrusus pterygomalis. Next base: position 38,255,977 of record OZ018381.1, on the reverse strand, counting down.
TCAACACCCTGTATCTCCGTAACGAAGTCGCCAAGGACCACTGTTTATAAAAACTTTTCATCTTAAAATATTGCCAGCAATTACCTTCTGAAGTTTGTCAAAGTACTTTTGAATCACCCTGTATAAGGCAAATTTTTCAGTGTCAATTTTAAAATAGCATATAGGAGTGTAGGGTATCAAATTATTGAAAAAAATGCTCGTTTTAAATATACGAGTGAACCACCATCGGTCCATTTGGAAAAATGGAGTAAACGTCAAGAAAACAAAATTTCATTTTTTAAACGCTTGTGAAACTTAGAAAGTTAATTATTATGACATAATTTTAATTTTCATATACTACTTGACTAAAAATTAACAGATTTAATATAAAATAAACATAAAAACGTTATAACATGTCAAAAAATGACAAGTGAGGTGTCATTTCACTCATAATGTTATGCTGAACCCAAATAAGTAAAAATATACAAGATGTCCTATTCAAAATATTAAAGTCAAGGTAACTTCCGGTCAAACCGGAAGTGCTAACAAATTGAAAATGATGGCAACAAATGCAGACTCATCTCTTATGCATAATCTCAAAATTTCCTTTTAATATCTATAAATATAAAAAAGTTATAGAGGTGAAGGTCTTTTGAGAAACACCCGGTATACAGTATAGCTAATAGCTTAAAATATCTTATTTAAATTTGGTACTGTGCGAGCAAAAATTATTTGCATCAAAGAGGGCTTGGATTAAGAAACGTAGGACTTGGTTTAGATCACAATGATATGGGGACGATATATCTAACTAAATCTAGGTTAAAATTTTGTCAAATTCATATTATGACATGATATGCCAAACTAATGAGTAATAAAAAACGTAGTTCGTCGTTAAGTAATTGCTCCACAAATGGATTCAAAATATTGTTTCAATACCGCTGTGCTGTAACTGTGTCATGAAAAAAATATGACCAACATTTCTTCTTTCGGAAACAGCTAACCAGACACCAATTTTTTGAGGGTGCAATGTGGACTCTACAAAAAAATGGGGATTTTCACTAGGTACTCCACATGCGTGTATTCTGAGAATTCACATAACCGGAGAGGAATACTTGCACTTTATAAGGAAATAAATTTAGCTGCTTCTTAAGAATAGTTCTGCATGTTCCATAAGATCTTCCCACTTCTTGGGACAGGCGTCTTATACAATTTGTTGGCGTATTTTGCATTATTTCACGAACGTTTGCAACAAGTTCTTCTGTTCTTACGGATGGTCTTCCTGCTCCTTTCTTGTGTTGTATAGAACCTGTTTCCCTAAACACAGCCACGTTTCTTTTTAGGCAATGATAAAAATCCCCAGCAATAAAACAACGTTAGGAAAATGTTCGTGAAAATCGTCCATGCACAAACCTGGATTGTATTGCCACTCACCATTTACTTTAACCCCGTTTCAATAATACGCTTCAACCATGAATGTTAATTGCTGTTCCGTAAAGCCCATTGTGTGAATTGTTCAAGAAATTGGAAAAATTAGCGATGAATCAATTACTTGTAACGGCTGTCAAAGATGACGGAATAACTGATTAATTGTTAATTCAGGTAGTTTCTGACACCCAACAGGTACTAAGGTCTACGGCTAAACATGACGTCTTTAGATGCAAGGCCCTCTTTGATGCAAATAATTTTTGCTCGCACGGTATTTGTACATAATAAGTTATACACTTTTAAAAGAAAGCAAAAACCCAAAAATTTATTATTAAAAAATTTGAGGCACACGAATTTGTAGCACCGTGTATATTTTTTAGTTATGGTTTGCACGATTTTACATCCGATTTATTCAGTACAGTGTTTGCTTCCAGTACAAAATAAAATATTTTTACACACTTCTTAATTCTTCACGATTCTTAAACAACCAAAACATGCAAATTTGTATTTGAAAATACAAATAAAAAACGAAATTTACATTTAAAGTGGAATATAGAAGGGATATAAGAATAAATCTAAAAGAATGCCAGCAGGATATCGCTTCTCAGCAGGATATTTAAACCGCACGCACCATTTAAGAATTTAAAAATTCGTCTACATTTAAATTTTTACTGCGTGATTGTGCTCCTTTAGGGGAGCGACTGTCGTTTGTTTGTATTAGGACACAAATCCAGCAGGAAAAATGTAGTTGTATTGCATTTTCATAATAAAAAGCCTACTTGTTTCTTAACGAGGCCCCTTCGAGCAAGATACATAATAGTAGGGGGCCAGGCGCCTATTTGAGGGGGGATAATAGGGGTAGTTACCCCCTCCATGAGCCATTTTTTTTTGCTTACTTTTTTTAAATTGGACAGGTGGAAATCGAGAACAATTAATATGGATTTTCTTTTAAAATAAACTGTATCATTAAAAAAAATTTCATAACCCCCCACCAGAATCATTACCCCCTCCCTCAAAGATCAACTCCAGATACGCGCCTGGTGGGGGCTAAGTATAAAGAGTCATTTTAGGATGCCTCGAAGGCTCCCTTGGTCTATGCTTTTGTATAGGAAAAGGAAGCCTTTAAAACGTTCTTAGATGATTATTCTTACCATCCTAAGATCCTTTGGCTCTCACAGATTAATAAGGGTTTCGCACTACTTCCCACCCTTGCATAACTTGTCCAAAGGACGTACATTTTATGCACATTTTATGTTTCTACAACCAGATACAGTTTTGTATTCATAAAAAAAAACGTACAAGAATTAGAATGAGAGGTAAATTTTGTCATATTTGCGTGAAACCGGCTTATCTAAATGATTGTTTATTGGAGGTTATCACACGTCATAGATTATCAAAAATGCAAAGCATTGGCGTCGGTGTAATAATTAATTTTGAAACTGCATGATGGTAACGTTTGATAAACTTTGACAGAACAACATAAAAATGCCTCGTCAGTTGTCTGAAGTTGAAAAGGCTCAAATTGTATCGAGAATCGAAGAAGGATGGTCATTGGTCAATCCGTGCTGTACCGCAGTTGTATAATAGAAATAAAAAAAACTATATTGAAATATAGGCAACGCTGTTTTAGTTCAGGTCGTTCCAAACATTCCAACCATGAACATGATGCTGCTTTTTTGGGATATTTAAGAAATAATCCTTTTGCAACAGCAAGGGATGCTGTTATTGATACAGCATTGCCTGCCTCCCAAACCGCCAGCAGGAGAGTCAAGGAATCGAAACTAAAATATCGCTCAGCTGCGAAAAAAATGTTTCTTACCGAAGAACAGCGACAATCAAGGATTATTTTTGCTTGAAATTATATATACCGCAATCCTTAATTTTGGAACAGGTTCATTTTTACTGATGAAAAGACGCTCCAGTCGACCTATAATGGACAAATTCGTGTGTACCGTCCAAACAATACTAGGTTTGAAGAGCGATATACTAACCCCCTCACTTCTAGACCATGTCACGGTTCTGGGCGTTTCTCTGTAAATGTATGTGGCTGGATAAGTGAAATTACATTAACATTTTAGAGAACATATTGTTACCATTTGCTGAGCAAATATATCCCAATAATACTTTCATATTTCAACAAGATAATTGTCCAGTCCACACTGCCAATGCTGCAACCCACTAGTTTCAAACCCATATCGTAAAAGTGCTGCCTTTGGTCGCTAATAGCTCCGATATCAATCCAATTGAAAATATCTGGGGAATAATCGTAAAAAAAAATATATACCCAATCGAAATTTTAGGCCACAAAATTCAGAAAATTTATGGGAAAGAATACATGCGTGCTGGGAAGAGGTTGATCCAAATATTGTATCAAATAAAATTCAGTCAATTCCGAATAGACTGGCTTAAGTAATAGAAAAACAGGAATATATGACTAAATATGAGATTTTATTTTATTCTTGTTAAACGTTTTTTGTTTCTATTGTAATTTTTATAAAACTGTTAAGATATATTATAAAATAAAAAAAATAATTTATGTTATTCTATTGAACTAACGCCTAACGCCAATGTTTGCATTTTTAATAACCTTTAACATGCGATAAGCCGGTTTTACGCAAATATGGTTAAGGTTTCCTCTCATTCTAATCCGTGTACGCTTTTTTTATGAATACAACTGTACATATTTTGGACATAATATAACGTTTAAAGAACTTATATTTTTGGTATATTTTACGTCCATATTATCTTCTTTTCGTATAGAATATATTTTATAATATATTTTTTTATCTTAGAAATCTGACTTCCTTATTCAGAATTTTAGCGTTTTATTTCAGAACGATTTAAATATTTTTTTATTATACCAGTGCATCGAATGTGACTGTGTTTATGTTGACAAACAAACGGTATACGACTGCACGCCGTTAAACATTTTTTAGTAATAATATTTAATACAGAAACTAAAGAAAAACTTCTTTGTGAATTATTACGTCTAGATATCACTGTCACAGAAGAGATGTCGTCTTATGTCGACGAAGCATGGAGGAAACATAAAAATATATATTAGGAATCGTGGTCGTGAGGGAGTCCTTTTTCCCGAATAACCCCATTGAACAGCCCCACAACAAACCCCATTTGAAATCGCAGGAGATTCCAAACTATGTACGATTAACATCAAAATTGAATTCGTTGTATGGCCGAAGTCAATAAGAGAATTTCAGGGTCTCCGTAGCGCAATTGGTAGAGCATTCGACTAGTACTCGAGAGGTTCCGACTTGGATTTTTCAATTTTAAAAGAACTTGTATGCACGCTGTTAAACATTTTTCAGTTATAATATTTATTACAGACACTAAAAAAACTTCTTTGGAAAGGAATTAGGTCTATAATGACGTCATATCATTACCTTTACCCCGGTATATATAAAGTCTAGTTGTTTTAATAAGCATAATTCAGAATGGGAACATAAAGAAACCAGAAGTCTTCTTTCACAAGTTTATTAGAATAAGAACCTTATTTTTTAAAGGTCTTGACATTTTTTGAGCGCCCATCGCCAGGAGAACCGAAAAAGTTGTTGAATGATATTAGCTGAAGAAAAAATGAGTTGTGATACCCAACGTTAATGGGGCTTTTAGAAAATGTATAATGGTTTAATACATTACTAATGAAGACAAATTGTCACACATCCATTTATTATGCTGAACATTTCATAAATTTAATTTCAACCAATTAAAAGGCTTCTTTTTGTTTGCGTTGCTTATAGCGACGGGAGACTATCGCGATAGTCTATAGCCTATTAACCTAATAAAATTAATAAGTGATAATTTTTCTGTCAACAATGAAGTGCTTTATTTTTTATGGCAAACGTCACTCAGAATAAAATCAAAATACATTTTGTCGCTAACTTATAATTTTTATTGAGAATAGGTCGTAGGTCTCATCATCTCATCATATTAAAAGAAACTCCAATTTATGAAATTTTCTTACCGAATCTCCCACGCAGCAGAATTAATTCCCGATAATTTTTTTCTCGGTTTCACTCATGTTTTTTTTTGATAGAAAATTTTCCTTGTCTTCGAGTCGGAATAATTTTCTATCAACAAAACCATTTTACCCTTTCGAAAAGCTCCGTTTGGGTTCAATAACTAAAAACATCTTTCAAATGAATAATTTTTTGAAAATTTTGGTTTAAGAAAAATGTTGGTATTTTTTTAAACATTTTCCTTAGGTTTTTTTTATCGTACCTTATACTAACGTAAAATTTAATTAAGAATTTAAAAATTCTTTCTTATAATATATTTCGTTTTAAATTTCATGTTTGTCATCATAAGAAGAAACTTTTTAAAAAAGCACACCAATTATCAAAGAATTTGAAGGTGTTAAAATCATCACCAACACTGTTAAATAAGAACATAATAGTTATTTATTGTACAAGACGATAAAATTGTACTTTATCTTTGAGAGTGTTTTTTTTAATTATGCTCGAGATGATAATGCGATTTTATCGTCGTGTGCAATACAACATTTTTTTCAATAGCAAGACTTCAAATTCACGTGAAAAATAAAATTTCAAGGAAAATTGTAATTTTTGGAACAAAAATCGCAACTGTATTGCTCCGTTACTAGGGATATTATGAATTGTCAACAAATGTCAAACAAATTTTACATTCTGGTTTTTGTGGAGTGCTGCGTTTTGTGTACGAAGTGAATATGAAATGTACGGAAAAGAATTAACACAAGAAGAAGGATGGATGTTTTTAATAATGTTAATTGTAAAATTACGCTTGTTGTTAATCCTTCGAATTAATGTGTTTGAATTTAATATTTTAAATTTAATTAAATAAAAAAAGTTAAAACATTTTATCTACCCTTGCTCTTAAAGTGTTACTTTATCTACCCTTGCGGTTAAAGTGATACTTTATCTACTCAAAAGAGTTGCTATAACAACATTTTAACATCAGCTATAGAAAAAAAGAATTTATTAATAAAATTTTCAAATTTAAGGAGAACAAAGTGGATAAAATTTAAGGGAAAATAACACATCTAGGAATTTTTACAACAATATTTATTTACAAAACCGTAATTTAACAAAAAAATACCTAAAACAAAGATTTGTTTATTTACATAACAATTATATAGGTATTTAGTTACAGGAATATATACAAAGATTTGTGGACATCTTGATATATTTTTTAAACGTATAGATTTTCTTGATAGTACTGTGTAGAATAGTGCCATCTTATATTTAAAAAGGTACATTATGGGCTTAATTAAGTAAATAAAGTTTTATATTTGGTTGTTAGTATTGCGGAAAACTCCATTTTTTATTTTACATATAGAAACACACACCAGAATGGTCAATGTGATTTCGTAAAATACCAACAGACCCGCCTTTTACCCCATAATAAAAAAAAATCATTTTTAGGTAGGTTTTTTAATATTTTTTTTTATTTAAACACAGGCAGTGGCGGCTCTTCTATAAAGTGATTTGATCAATGATCAACTTCAATTACTCTATTTTTGTGTAACTTAATATTTATTAAGTTTAAATTAGGTTTAAAATTCATCCTATCAGTCAAATTTCGTTTGTTTCGGTATTATTACTACCCTGCGAACAAAAATTATTTGCATCAAAGAGGGCCTGCATCTAAGGACGTAATGCTTATCCGTAGAGCTTAATACCTGTTGGGTGTCAGTAACTACCTGAATTAACAATCAATCAGTTATTCCGTCATTTTTGACAGTCGTTACAAGTAATTTGATTCATCGCTAATTTTTCCAATTTCTTGAACAATTCACACAATGGACTTTACGGAACAGCACAAAACATTCATGGTTAAAGCGTATTTTCAAAACGGGGTTAGAGTAAATGAGTAAGTAGGAGAGGAGAGAGTAAAGTAGGTGAGTGGCAATACAATCCGGGTTTGTGCATGGACGATTTTCACGAACATTTTCCTAACGTTGCTTTTATTGCTAGGGATTTTTATTATTGCCTGAAAAGAACCGTGGCTGTGTTTAGGGAAGCAGGTTCTACACAATACAAAAAAGGAGCAGGAAGACAATCTTTAAGAACAGAAGAACTTGTTGCAAACCTTCGTGAAATAATGCAAAATACGCCAACAAATTGTATAAGACGCCTGTCCCAAGAAGTGGGAAGATCTTATGGAATATGCAGGACTATTCTTAAGAAGCAGCTAAATTGATTTTCTTATAAAGTGCAAGTATTCCAAGAAATACAAGCTGCAGATTTTGAAAGACGCAGGAATTACTCTCAATGGTTTACCCAAAATTTATTGGAAAGAAATAATTTATTAGACCTGACATTTTTTTCGGATGAAGCCTGGTTCCACCTCTCCGGTTATGTGAATTTTCAGAATACACACATGTGGAGTAGTGAAAATCCCCATTTTCTTGTAGAGTCCACATTGCACCATCAAAAAATTGGTGTCTGGTTAGCTGTTTCCGGAAGAAGAAATGTTGGTCCTATTTTTTACATGACACAGTTACAGCACAGCGGTATAGAAACAATATTTTGAATCCATTTGTGGAGCAATTACTTGACGACGAACTACGTTTTTTATTACTCATTACTTTGGCATATCATGTCATAATATGAATTTGACAAAATTTTAACCTAGATTTAGTTAGATATATCGTCCCCATATCATTGTGATCTAAACCAAGCCCTACGTTTTTTAATCCAAGCCCTCTTTGATGCCAATAACTTTTGCTCGCACGGTATATTGCAGCCAAACGAGCTTTGACCGCAGCTCTCTGTTACCTTAACCAGACAAATTTTAATGCGCAAGCGTGCCAGAGTGAAATAAACGCATGCTACTACTGAAAGGAAAGACAACGAAAAATAATCTGCTGGGGCTAGAAGCCAAATAAAATTTCACTGTATATTAAAAAAAAATGTAATAGGCCATAAATTATTTTTAGGGACATGACATCCAAAATATTTTTCGCCTTGGTTAGAATACTAAATGACTCCCCTTTTAAAATAACTACGAGCCGACATTGCACACAGGTATTACCAATATGAAAAATTAAACTAAGTTAAAGACACCGCATAAAAAAATATTGCACCCGAACCCGGCTCGGAAATAAAACTAATACGGCCTCCAAACATCGGAATTTCTAACCACACTTTTGCTACCCTTAACTCCATCCTTAATACTAGCGCCTAACTCTTCTCTTTGTCTAACTAAAGTAATAGCCGCTTTTCTACCTTTTATACTTAAATTTACCCCTTCACTCGAACCCTTTTTACTGCTCTCTCTGTCTAGCTCTCGTAAGCTAAGGTTCTCAATTTCTTTGTCTTTTTCTTTGCTTGTGTCGTCGTCTATTTCCGTTACATCTACTTTTTCGCTAGAGCTGTCTGGGTTTAGAGATATAGAGTCCTCGGGAGGAGATAGTATTGATGGAGCGAGAGCAGGATGCCTTAAATTCATCCAGCTCCAATCGCTGGGGTAAAACTGGGAGTAAAACCATTGACTTGGCGGGGGTAAAAGGGGAGTATTCAAAAATAAACTGGCCGCGAGTGCATTGTTAAACAATTGTTGCTGATTACTTTGAGAAGTAGGCGGAGTAACGCCAGGGAAAGCTGGATGAGGCTGCGGACTTGGGGTCGGGGAGGCTGTCACTGATATGTCATCTTCTTGGGGGGACTTGGAGCCTTCGGCTGTAGTAAGGAGGCCGGTTTGAGTTGGAGATGTTTTGGGAGTGGTAGTACTGTGAGCCGAGCTGCAGTTTATTGATATAGGGCCCAAGGACGTCGATGATGTTTCTAAAAAAACAAAGTTAGTTTAAAAAAGGATTTTTTTATATTGAATAGGAAATAATACGTTTTTAAAGTGTATTTTATAGGAGTTAACAAATTACCATTACGTTATTAATATATTATGATAGAAAGTTAATTTAAAAAGATACCAACCATTTGCTATTCTTGGAGACGTATTAACTGGACGGTCTAAGGCTGCGAACATATGTGGAGGGAAGTGAGGAGGATGATGATGCGGATGTGGTATCAATGGTCCATGTGAATATGGGTGCCTTCCACCCAAAAGAGCCCATTCATGTGGATGACCCTGAAGACCCAAGTGGTGAGCTATTCCTGTAAAATAAATACAGTTTAGTTTTTGGCACAAATGAATAAACAGAAGCCTAAATTTTAAACCCATTTATTTTATAATTATTTATAACGAATTTATCATAATTATTTATTTATTTATTACCACATTATATAGAAATTCCAATTATTGCATGGGAATAAAAGACTTTATGTAAAAACTCAAGCTTATAAAATACATAGTAAATATAGCATAAGAAAAATATATATAAAGTATATAGTATAAGTATAAAGTATATAATATAATATACATTATAGTCAGACGCAAAGCAGTATTTTTGTAAATAATTAATTGTTAATTAAATTAAATTAAATTTTCTGCTAATATTTTTTTATATTAGCGAAGAATAGAACAGGCTGAATCGGCTTTCTGTTCTTGATCGTCTCGGCTTGCGCTATTCCTAAATCGATTAATGACGATGCAACAGGAACAAACGGGACGTAATTGGAACTTTGGATGTAAAATGCACGTAAATTCGACCCGAGTCAGGTGAGAACCTTAACCGAAGAACATTTCTACGGCCATGCATGCGGGTTGTATTAAAACGGTTACTATCATTGGCGTAGGAAATTCCTCTTAAGAGTAAAGAGTATTGAAGCATTCGCCAATTAATTTTTTTATTAATAATAATAATAATAATAATAATAATAATAATAATAATAATAATAATAATATTAATAATAATAATAATAATAATAATAATAACAATAATAATAATAATAATAATAATAATAATAATAATAATAATAATAATATTAATAATAAAAGTTTATTCTAATATTTTTTTTACATTTAATGCTAATATACTGGGTTTTATTTAATAAGTGTCCGATATTGTACAGGACGATTCCCCAGTTATTTTATTTATAAGGTGAAAAGTTCATATAAGCATGGGTTCGCAAGGCCTTCATTTATACATACATACAGGATAGATAAATATATACATAGATACAGGGTGTTAAAAATTTTATTTGATTTTTGTTATTCGTAAATAATTTTTGAAATAATGTCGATATTTGGAAGAAAATTAGTATTTGTGGATTTTTTACTATGAGAAATTCAAATTTCATTGGCCCTTAAGGTGAGAGTATCAACATGCTTGCCAATCTATAACCTATTTCGCGTAGATTTATTTATGTTTTCTAGCTTTTATACAAAATTTAAAGAAAATTAGTATCGACTTGATATTCTATAGGTAATAATTGACATATTTAATAAATATCAAGGAATTTCATAACTTATTTTAGGAGAATTGTATAGCGAAAAATATCGGGTAAGATTTTTTTTAACATTATTATGTCGTTGTCACTCATTGTTCTTTCACTATACAATTCTCCCAAAATTAGCAATGAAATAAACTGACATTTTTCTAATATTATCAGATACTACCTAAATAATGTACCGACGATATTGATTTTCTTTAAATGTTAGTTATTAAAATAATAAACTCAAAAAATCAACGCGAAATAGGTTATAGGTTGGCAATAGATTGACTGACGTTGAGAATTCAACCTTAATTGTATGGGGCGCCACCCGCACCCACAATTTTTAACACCCTGTATCTTAAAAATGAAGGCCTTGCTTATATGAGCTTTTCACCTTATAAATAACTGGGGAATCGTCCTGTACAATATCGGACACTTATTAAATAACACCCTGTATATTTTTTTGGATAAACTATCAATTCCGAACTCAGAAGTAAAATACTTGTATTGAGTTAAATATAATAATAAGTTAAATATAAATTTAAAGTTAAATAATAATATAATATTTATTGTCTATGTAATGACTAGATGTTTAATGATCCCGCCAGGATCATCAGTGCCAACTGTTTATAAAGATTCCAGTTTTATATTATACCTAAATAAAATAACTAAACAAAACAGTCTAAATAAATATAATATAAATAAATACAAATAATAAATAGTTCGTTTTTTTATAAACAAAAACGAAATTTCGTCAAATTGGCCCAAATTTCTTTTTCTGCTTGTATGAACTGTGAATTCAACCCTTTTTAACGTAAAACGATAAGTCATTATACCCCAAAGATTGGTATTTGGCGTATTTTTGGATAAGATGAAGAAGTAACGAAATTATAATCAAAAACGAAATAGCGAATGCGTCACTAGTACTTGCTCTTAAACGCATATAAAGTATGTTTAATGACCGCTGACCGTTACGTCATATTCTCCATATTTGCGGTACGTCGTAAATTAATTCAGTCCGTTTGACTTACCGGTGGTAAAGGTTATGATTTTTCTTAGCCTTGATCTACATAAAAACCGATACATGTGAATAAGTAAAATACGAGCGCATTTTTTCAAATTTTTAATTACTATTTTTATACTGTTAACGATGTCCATGCTGCAATGCTAGTTCGTCCAACCTATTAAAATAAAATTTAAATAAAAAATAAAATAAATAGCGCTTTCCAGATTACTTGTAACGTTTGGACCGAAATTTGCCTTTGTTCTAACCATGCAATAAGTGATCTTTTGGACCAACTTATATTTGGAATTTTTTCAATTAGCCCAGAATGATATGTCGCGTTATCCATGATAATAAGCGACCGTTCTTCCAAGTTTGGTAACAACTTTTCTTTAAACCATTTCTCGAAGTTTTCACTATTCAGCGAATCATGATAATAGCCAGATTTCAGACCAGACTTAAATATCAAACTTGCATTATTCACAAATCCATTTTTTTATCCAGCATGTAGAATAATATATACCGTACACCCTCTGACTTTAAACTGTATGAAGATTATCATCTTGCCAGCTTCGCCTAAAAGCACCTTTACTGTATATATACAGGTTTCAACCAGAAAAACAGGTTTAAGGGAAGTTGAGAATTGCCGTTATTCCTAAATTTTATTCAAAATTATACTCGTTTTTGGGCTGTATGGGGTTTGGGGTTGCTCAACACCATTAACGATTTTAAGGTTTAGTTGTATTGAGCAAATGGTTACATGTTCAACTGCTCTATACATCCCATAAATACGCTCTTTTATGGTATGTTTATAAATTTCGTGAAGTTGTCGACCACGGGATGACAAAATAGTGTTATTGCGATTCTTAAAATCTGCATCCTTCTCTATCCCCTTTGCCTTATTTCGTTGGATTTCGTTGGACAAGCATAAAATAGATAGATATTTATAAAAACATTGCCATATATTTTTAATGTTTAATATTTATATTTTCACAATTCCTGCTTTATTATATTATATGCTTACCTCGTAAACTGCGTTAAATGGTTAAAGAGTTTTTTGGGCATCACTTTCTCTTTGAAAATATTGAAATAATTTTAAAATTAATGCTTGTTCTTTTTAACAATGCCGTGACATTTTTAGAATAATGTTGATTAACAATGACACTGTCAAAAAGGACAATAAAGCGGTCATTGAGCAGACCTTTTTCTTAGTTGTAAAGCATCACTTATTAATTAGTACCGGACATAGTACATAATTATTTTTATCTACGGGAGTAAACAACGCTGTACTTTATGTCTAGGGATTCACTATAGAGAATGCAATAAATTCAGTATTAGGAAGCCTCTTTATGTGCTAAAAAAATGCAGAATGGTAACGTAACGGCTGCGTTTATGTTTAGTTTGGCATACTTTTTTTGTGTCTTCATGTACTGTACTACGAATAACACCTTCTCGCTCAAAATTTCTAAAGCAATGAAAATACTTACTATACAAATATGTCCTAATAGTCGTAGAAAAAGTTAATTAATCAAAAATGAAATTAATACATACATCATCAAACTTGATTATTATGCAGCGCTTGTAACAACAACAGAACACACGATCCTCTTAGTTTCCTAAGGTGGGATGGCAGCTTCTTTGTCATCGTAATCTTCATATTTCCTGCAAACAATAACTTGGGAGTTCGCTGTTTCCGGAAAACGATCCGCCGGATAAGGAAGCGACCCGAAGGGTTTTAGTAGTCCGAGAACCTCTGATATATTAAAGCATGATATCTATGTTGACAAAGAAATTTCGCAAAAGCAATTGTTCTTTTGTTCGGGTTTGCTATAGTTATTGTGGGAAGCTTACTCAACCATGACTATTGTTAATTAAGTGTTAATTTATAGGATTAATAATTTTTTTATTTATTATTTTTACTGCTGGGATAATTTGGAAGTTTAGCAGCCACATTTTCAGTTGTTTCTGTATATTACTGATTTGACGAGTTTCGTTCGTATTTTATAATTCGAGACGTGTCACAGCGATTAAGGTAAAGAATTTTTTGCAATATTTTTTCACACGTTCGCTATTTAAACAGAAATATGCAATGAAAGGAAAAGAAATATTTTGTTTAATATTTAAAAAATTGTCGTAGGAAAATTTGAGTTTTTAAGATCTCTCTCCGCCTACAGCTAAATCTACTTCCCCGTGCGATATACAGTGTGACCAGTAAAGTCGGCAACATATGGGATTTTTTTAGTAATAACTTTATTCGAAATTTGACTTTGGCATCAAGTTCTGCTTCGATCGAGATGAAAATAAGCAAAAAAATAGTCACGTGATTCGCATTATCTGTAATTTTATTTTTTTTTTAAATAATTTAAAAGTGGGGTTATTTCTGAAAGTATCAAAAAAAGTTTCTAGCCCACATGCAAAATTTTAGCTGCATAAGATAATTTTGATTTTTTACCAATATTTTGTAAATTGCACCACTTTTGCAAAATAAGACTCAACGCAACCTACAGAAAACTTCTTAGTTTTAACAATGCCCTCAAATACATTTTCTTTAAAGTAGCGCCATATTTAATGTGTATTTTTCTACAACATCAAAATTGGGCTATTAAAATTTGGTCGCATGTGATGCAAAGTTTATTTGTTTTGACCCTGTATAAGGTAACTTAATAAAATAAGTATTTTTAAAAACGTAGTTTGTATCTAAAAGTAATATACCTTAATATTAAGACAAAAAAGAACACAGTGTGTGTCATCAGTAAAGTGTTCATTAAGTGAAAAATTAATTTTAGTAGTGGGTAAAAAATAAAAATTATCTTATGGAGCTGAAATTTTGCATGTGGGCTAGAAACTGTATTAAAAAAAACTTTTTCTAATAACTTTTTCTAATAACTTTTTTCGATACTTTCAACAAACCCCACTTTTGAATTACTTTTTGAAAAAAATTAAAATTTGACAGATATTGCGAAACACGTGACTACTATTTTTTTCCTTAATTTTCATTTCTATCGAAACAGAACTTGATGCCAAAGTCAAATTTTGAATAAAGCTATTAATAAAAAAAAATCCCATATGATGCGGACTTTACTGGTCACACTGTATACATCATATTTACTTCTGGTATACAAGCTCCTATTTTAATGCAAGCAACGACAACAATCTTTGACGTCATTTCATTTTATGTTTATATTTATATGTATGTAGGTATGAATGTAATTTGAAATAAAGAAATGAATAAATAAATAAATAAATAATCCAAAACAAACACTGTGCAGAGTTTACTGAATTTATTTCAAGTTACAAATTGACACCGTCTTTATTTATTACTTGTTACTAAGTAAAGTAAAAACCTTGATACAATTTATTAAATAATAACCCACACCTTCTTTTATTGGTCACAATATTCGCATATACGATAAGCCGCCATTCACATACGCCATAATATTTTTATTCTGTACATACGTTTTCGGACTAAAACTCCGTAATATACGTTTCCGCATAGATCTTGATGGCGAACTTTAACGTCGTAGTGCTGCGGCCCTCCAATGAGGTTGCGGCTCTCCCTACTCTAACCAATGGGGGCATCTTAGGCAACCCGTATTACGAAGCTCGGTTGCGGGTCACGAAAAAAGGTCAACAAGTAAACCGGACGGATGAAGTTTAACGTCATTAATTATTTTTACAAGCGAGAAATTTGTTTTGGACAGTGAAGTCCCTTTCCATTAAAGGCGTGTTGTTTGAGCATCATGGATACATGAGTTTATTTTCTTATTTGTACAATTCAATAGACCGCAAGGTCGCAGTGGAGTGTTAGCTGTAACCCACTCACTTTTAACCTATCACCTATCACCTATATGTACAGTTACCGTCACAAAAATCCGGGCACTAATCTGACAGCTAACATTTTTTTCTTGAATTTTGGTAATTCAGGTTTTTACCTTTACTACCATAGATTGGAAGGTAAAAGTAGTGGTAAAGAGATTTTGGTAAAGCAAACTAGACAATAATAACTTGTTATTCAATACAGAAATAGCTTAAAAGAAAGTAAAGTAACTCTACTACTATAAAACTATGGCAATGTAAATAAACTGAGGAGGAAATAAAACCAATAATATTTAATATTTTATTGCCCTTCCATTACTTTAAATAACTGAAGTTAATCGTTTAGGCATTGAAGCCACCAGACAGACCATTACAGTATTCTTGCGTTGGTTGATTCCAAGTCTCTTGTATTTTCAGCCACAATTGTTATCTATTTTCTGGACGAAAATCATTATATTTACTAATTCTCTTGATCATGTTACCCCAAACATTTTCCATCGGATTTAAATCTGGACTCCTAGAAGGCCAGGGTACTACTTGAATGTCCCTTTGTTGCATCCAATCAGATACTGCGTGGGCAGTATGAACCGGGCAGTTATCATGCTGCTAAATGTAATTAGTATTGGGAAACATATTATTAATCGATGGCAACATCACGTTCTCCAATATTTATATGTAATTTTGTTCATTAAATCTACCTTCAATGCGCGTACAAACTCCTATACCCTGTGCACTCATCCACTCCCAAACGTTGACAGAAAAACGGCCGTTTGTTGAAATATTCTGAGTGTAGCGTTCATCAAACCGGGTATTTGGTGGTCTATATACCCTTACTCTCCCGCTATAACAAGATTGAAAAATCTGTGTGAAAATTACGTTTTCCCAAGCATTTATACCACCTCCGTAATATTGTAATACATAACCCACTCTTTGCTCTTTGTTGGTTACCGTTAGGAAAGGCTTTTTAGCTGCAGTGTGATTGCGAAGATTTGAACCATCTCTTATTCTTCGTTGTGCGGTTTTAACGGAACCCGGAAAATCAGTTACATAGTGTGCTAAAAAAGCCGTTTTAAAAGGACTTTTCATTAGATATTGAATTAAAGTATTGTCATGTTCTTCTGTCGATGCCTTTTAAGGCCTGTTTCTTTTATTCTTTCCAGCGAATGTGTTCCATCCATTTTGTTTTGATATCATGAACTCTACTTTTTATCGTTTGAAATCTTTAAGCCACCCGTCTCTCTGACCATCCTTCTTCTAGCAGTGTCACAATTTTGGCTTCTTCCGCAGCATTTAAATGACGGGGCATATTTGTAAATTTATTCACTACACTAACTACACTACTAAACAGGTAATTTTTAGGTATTCGAGATGTATAAAGTCGGCTTACAATAGAAAAAATGCTGTCCGGATTTTTGTGACGGTAACTGTACACCAGGCACGGCCCGTGAGTTTTTTACAGGTGGGGCAAACTTTGATGGCAGTAACGTAACAACCAAGAAGCAAAGTTTAGCCAAGGAATAATTATTTACCTACTAATTAACACCGCAAAAACATTTTTTTTTAAAATTACATTACACAGCTTTACTTTATTATCTTTTAACTCTCTTATCTTTATGTAGTATATAGTTTGCTTGAAATACCTGTTTATGTATTTCCCTCTGTCTTTCGTGATCTGTTTCAGATCCAAAAAAGGTTTAGGGCATCCACTTTATCTAATTTCTAAACGTTTTTCAAATGTTAATGCAACGCTTGTTTTAAACTATTTAATATTTCTTGGATTGTTAAAGTCATTGATCATGATACATGTGGCCATAAAAATGACATTGCTAGTGTCATTTAGCGGGTGACTCAATGCTTCTTATCCATAGCCGACATTTAAAGGCATGTGGTTTGGATTGGCTAATAAGTAATTTAATAAAGTGACTAATTATACAGTTTTATTAGTGATTCTTACCAACAAGACAGATTAATTGCAAGAAAAGATAAGTTTAATGCCTATAATCTTGTCTGACCGGATAAAACTAAAGTATTTGATAGGACGGAACGAAGGGCATGTGTTTAAAATAGTCCCAAAAAATTATTCTGTTAAAATGTAAAGAAGAATTTAATTAGTGAACATTGCCCTGGACGATTTAAACTTCCTTTTTATTGACATTACTTATTTTAGCTTCAGTAAACAAAAGGCATTATAAGAGCTTATCCAGCCTTTTTAGAACTTCCTAATTCCCCGTCTAAACTCCTTACTCGGTGTTAACAATGCTCTGAAGATTTTTTTTATCCTTCTTATAGATTTAAGACGCAAGTTGATTGCAGCAGTAATTAGGACATTGGTGACATTTATCTTGGCGTAGCAGGATAAGCTGCGCCCGTCCAAAAGCGATTATTCAAACCCTTTAAAACGGAACCGTATAATGCCACTCTGGTATTAAAGGGGTGCCGCCGACGTCGTTTCAAATGTTAAGATTGACGCGGTTCGTTAGGTTTAGCGGGATTATTTTTGGTAAAATATTTAGGTTTAAGAAAAGGTAACAGGTAACTTAACGATGGCTTACGTTCTTGGTATTTTGATTTTTTAATTATTTTATGAATACAACAATTTCGAAGGCGCTGACAAAGACATATACCGTGCGTGCAAAAATTATTTGCATCAAAGAGGGCTTCGATTAAAAAACGTGGGGCTTGGTTTAGATCACAAAAATTTTGTCATGACATAACATGATATGCCAAACTAATGAGTAATAAAATAGGTAGACAAATACAAATATATTTTTGTTGTTTACAAAATTAACAAAGTAAGAATATACAGAAAGAAAAAGAAAAATAATTACATAAATTGCTGAAGTTGGCCACCGCCATGCTCCAAGCATAAATTCACACGTCTCTTCATATTTTCGAAAGTGTTGACCAGCATCTCTGGAGAAATGTTACCACATTCTTGGATAATCCTTTCCTGTAATTGTTCTAAATTTGCAACAGGTGTTTTAAAAATAGTGTTCTTTAAATGAGGAAAAACTAAGTAATCCGTAACCGTTAAACAAGGCGACCTAGGTGGGAATTAAATGTCTGATCGAAAACTGATTAATCTGTCGTCGAAAAAATTGCGTAAGTAGTTAATAGTTTCGGCGGCTGTATGGGCGGTTGCACCGTCCTGTTGAAAATATCCAAAACGTAGTTCGCCGTCAAGTAATTGCTTCACAAATGCATTCAAAATATGGTCTCTATACCGCTGTGCTGTAACTGTGTCATGGAAGAAAATAGGACCAACAATCCTTCTTCGGGAAACAGCTAACCAGACACCAATTTTTTGAAGGTGTAATGTGGACTCTACAAAAAAATAGGGATTTTCACTACTCCGCATGCGTGTATTCTGAGAATTCACATAACCGGAGAGGTGGAAGCAGGCTTCATTTAGGCATTATCGTTGGTAAAAAGAATAAAAAATAGAGGCCCTAGCACGGATCCTTGCGTTACACGAGAAGTTTTTGAGAAGTTTACAGATTTGTTACCACGATGCTGGACATGTTGTTATCTTTTGGAGAGATATGATCTTAACAGCTGGATGAGCGGCAACGGAAAACCGGAAAGTGAAATTTTTTCTTTTAAAATAATGTGAACAAGTTTGTTGAAATCTTTGGAGAAGTCAATATAGATAACGTCCACCTGACTGTGGTAAGCCGCTCAGAGATATATTGACTAATACATAAAAGATTGGTAACAGTTGATTTACCACGCTGAAATCCATGCTGCCATCAGACCCGAGATATGTCCTCTAACATAGTCATGCAAAACAGATTCAAACAACTTGCTGAAGATGCATATTATATAGAGCCGATATTTGTTGATATCATTGTGGTCATCTTTTTAAATACTGGAGTGATACGATAAATTTTCCGGAGGATCCGAAAAACAGGATGTCGATAAAACTCTAGAGTTGAAATAAATTTTTTAACTTTAGTGTTGAATAAATTTGTTTAACACAATGGTGATACCTACAAACTATTAAAAACAAATCAAAATCTTTTCATTATTTTGTATGGTCGTAGGGAAAGTGTATACATTACTCGTGTGAAAGTGATTTTCTCACACTCGGAGAATTTCCGCACTCAGCTGACGCCTCGTGCTAAATACCTCCTCGGTTGAGTAGTCCCCACTTTCAACACTGGGTATGTAATACACTATTAAATAGCACATACTGTTCAAAATATTTAAAAAGTTATCTTGGCTGCTATTGAAACTCACAGGCTTATTTATTTAAAAATAAATAATGAATCAAACATTTATTTAGAATATAAAAATAAATACATCCAATAAAAAAAATCTTTTAAGTTTCAATACAGACAAAAACAAAAGAACCGGATTCAAAAAGAAAAACGGCTAAGTATAAAATAAATACGGCAATTTAAAGGCGAGGGAGAAAAGAAAATTTAAAGGATCCACTCACAATTAAAGTAGCCCTTAAAGATAAGCCAGGGGCGTTAAAACATTCTTTTACAAGGAGAAAAGTTCGTTAAAAAATCTCTTTAAGAAAAACTTTGTTAACCGAAACGTTCCGTGTATTAAAATTGATAAGTTATTTGAAATAGGCAGTTGCCTTAACTTTTGTATATGTTTAAGATAATAAGATACTGTGCAACAAACAATAAAGGCAAAAAACGTATCATTCTAAAAGTTGAAAAACTTTTAAACTAGTTTTATTACAATTAGTCAGGGGAGGTGGATGGATAGATGGGGTCAATGGAGTGGCAACCCAGATCAGCCGATCTTAACCCACTGGACTTTTTTTTGTGGGACTACGTCAGAAATTTAGTTTATAAATCTAAACCCAACTCGATAGATATGCTTAAGGAGCCATTCGACAAGTAATATATAAATTTCTCCACAAGTAGTACAAAATGTACAACCGGAATTTTTAGATTGACTGATCTACGGCAGAACAGTTGGTAGAGGACATTGTCAACATCTTTTAAAATTATAACTTTTTATACTACTTGTCGTTTGTCGATTTTTTTTTAAAAGTTCATATTTTGTAAGCGGCTGAAGATAGGTATAGGTCCAGCTTCTAGCCCACATGCAAAATTTCAGCTGCATAAGATAATTTTGATTTTTTACCCATATTTTGTAAATTTTGCAAAATAAGACTTAACGCAACCTACATAAAACTTCTTAGTTTTGACAATGCTTTACTTCAGATACATTTTCTTTAAAGTAGCGCCATATTAAATGTGTGTTTTTCTACAAAATTAAAACTGGGCTATTAAAATTTGGTCGCATGTAATGCAAAGTTTATTTGTTTTTGACCCTGTATAAGGTAACTTCATAAAATAAGTATTTTTGAACACGTAGTTTGTGTCTGAATGTAATACACCTTAATATTAAGACAAAAAAGAACACAGTGTCATCAGTAAAGTGTTAATTAAGTGGTGGATAAAAAATCAAAATTATCTTATGTAGCTGAAATTTTGCACGTGGGCTAGAAACTGCATTTAAAAAAAACTTTTTCCAATAACTTTTTTTGATGCTTTCAGAAATAACCCCACTTTTGAATTATTTTTTGAAAAAAATTAAAATTTGACAGATAATGCGAATCACGTGACTACTATTTTTTTGCTTAATTTTCATCTCGATCGAAGCAGAACTTAAGGCCAAAGTCAAATTTCGAATAAAGTTATTATTAAAAAAAAAATCATAGTTATATGATGCGGACTTTAATGGTCACACTGTATATGCATTTTTTTCATAGTTTGTCAATTTTATAATAAAATACATATTTTTCATAAATTATTATTTTAACAGCATATTTTTATGTCTTCGGTTTTATCAAAAAATTTAAAACGTTATAGGTTTAATGTCCAGTTCGGTACTTATTTCAGCGATTTTCCAATCTGAAGATTATAATAATTATATTTACATTTTGGTTATATACAAGGTATTTATTGGGGGGTTTCCGGGGTTTGCAGGTATATTGTTAGGGGTTGTTTTTGTCACTTAATAATGCGTTATTATTACCTGCTTAACAAACTGTATTTATATCGATTTGTAATACATACTATTTTAGTTTGTCGAAAGATATTAGTATTTTAATTGTGAAACTAGTAATTTCAAATTTGTGTCCAGAATGTCTAAGGTGGCGAAAACGTCTTCGTGGATTAAAAATTTCCCAGAGTTAGAGTTTAGTGGAGAAAAAGTCTTATGTAAAGCTTGTACAAAAATTATTGTTTGTGAAAAGAAGTTCCAAATCGATCAACATTTGAAAACCACGCTGCATTAGTCAAAGTAAAAAAAATTCTAATCTAAGGTACAGTGTGTCTTAACAAACGCTTTTCAAAATGTTGAAGAAAGATCGAAATCTGAAAAGGAAATTTTTTAAGAAGATTTATGCGTGTCTTTGGTCGCAGCAAACATACCTTTAAAAAAATTACAAAGTCAGCAAATACAATCTCTTCGTATAAACAGATTTCTACTTTTGAGTTGAAAATTTAAAAAAATTTTTAGTAATAAATGCCTTTTGTACAATTTTGGTTTAAAAAAATTTTTACTTTTATTTTTCCTTGCTGTATTTTGCATTTTTTTTTTTAAATAAACAAATTTTTTAGAAGCCAATGTGTTTCTCTAACATATTTTACTATAATAAATTAAGAAATATTGCATACCAGTATCCATATTTGGTAAAAAAATGCAGATAACTGCATATTTTAAAGACAAATAAGGCATATATATATATGCGCATATTTTGACTGAATGTAATTACTGATAAATGTCAAAACATAGCTGAGACCCTTAAAGGCCTCATCAGAAACATATATCCCGCAAGTAAATTTTTGGAAAATATGAAATAGAGACAAATAATTTTTTTTGGGTATTAAAAACCCAGGAATCTTTAAATAGTAAAAAAGAAGTTCGAAATATAATCAGCAATTAAATAGGTTTCATATGTTATTTTTTACTTTATATTTATAATTTGTTTATTATATAATATTAAATATAATGTTTCCTTAAAGTAAATCAGGTGATATTTTGTAAATTTATATTTGTTACTCCCTGGGGAACTCTACTCCACCTCCAACTTATATCATTCTTTAAATATAAATTATCGGCAATTAAATCTACTGCGCCACCTACTGGCGAAAAGCCGAAACATCACATCCTTTACTCCGATCAAAGCACATGCATATGCCAGAGCATGTAAAAAGGGTTGAACACCAGATATCTACCTTGGATAATCAATAAAAGGGTTGCGTTCACTTAGGCCATGTTAGTTACTGGGAGTAACACAACTAAATACAATGTTGGTACAAATAAAGAAAAGACAAATAAATTGATTTTTTTGCGGTGTACCGGGTGGTCAAATAAGCGAGGATGTCGGCTTTATCTCGGAAACCATTAATCATACCACTTTCGGAAAGATTTTTTTATTAGTAAAGTGGTCAAGAGAAATTGCTGGAAATTACTTTTAAGTTCCTCATTTCGCCGCAAGGAGGCACAATTAAAAATTGTTTTTTTAAATTCTAAATTTCATCGAAAATTCCCATATTAAGGTATAACACTGATTACTTCATTGAAAAGCTTAGATAATTCTGCATAATTTTGGTTTAAGGCTCATTGGCGTACCGACCTTGATAAGAGTGGGAGAAGCTATTGAAAGTGTAAACATTAAAACCGCTGTAACTTCTAAACGACTTTTCCTATTTTACTAAATTTAAGCTTGTTTGGAAGGGGAAAATAAGTATCTTCAGTTCCCGTATCCAACAGTACACGATAGTGTTTAATAAAATTGCTAGAGGGCGCAATTTGTAATAATAACGTTTTTTCGATTTTATCCCGAAAATTCAAACCATACGGTATAACTTGTTCGTTTCAGAGTTATTGCCAAAACAATAATTTTTAATACAAATTGCGCCCTCTAGCAATTTTATTAGAAACTATCGTGTACCATTAGATACGACAATTGAAGGTACTTACCTTTTTCTTCCAAACGAGCTTAAATTTAGTAAAATCGGTTAAGTCGTTTAGAAGTTAAAACGATTTTAATGTTTACACTTTCAATAGCTTCTCCCACTCTTATCAAGGTCGGTACGCCAACGAGCCTTAAACCAAAATGATGCAGAATTGTCTAAACTTTCCAATGATGTAATCAGAGTTATACCTTAATATGGGAATTTTCGAAGAAATTTAGAATTAAAAAAAAAACAATTTTTAATTGTGCCCCCTTGACTTAAAAGTAATTTCCAGCAATTTTTCTTGACCACTTTCACTTTACTCATAAAAAAATCTTTCCGAAAGTTGTACGATTAATGGTTTCCGAGATAAAGCCGACGTCCTCGCTTATTTGACCACCCGGTACAATAATTATAACTACTAAAAAAAATTAAATAAATATAAAATTGCAATTAATTCAATTTAAGGTAAGTAGCGATTATTTTTACAAACTTAAGTTTAATTAATTTCCATATTATGTATTGACCAATGTCGCCATTAAACGAATACGATACGAATTAAGAGTAGCCCTCTAGGGCACATAGCTTGCACACAAATTACAGGAAATTTGTTTAATGAAGTTTTAATAGACTTTTTGAATTTTGAATGTTTGTCGTGAACTAAATGGCAGATAAAAGGGGCGTTTCCCGATTCTAGGAAAAGTGTTCGGTTTAAGCGGAAATAAAAAAGTGTGGTGACACAGTCATTTAAACGCAAATGAAATAACGATCTAAGTCAAGTAGTTTATTAGGGACTGTTAGTTTCAGTCATGATTGACACATTCGATCCCTGATCCCCCATATTTGGAATTTCGGTTGCTGTAAAGGAAGAAGATGCTTTATTACTACATTTATATACAGTGTGTGTATAAAGTCTGGAAACGGCTTAATAACATCACAATTTACTGTCCGATTTAAACCAAATTTGGTACAGTTGTGTAAGAGGATCTAACGCACCGAATGACGATATTGGCGTTGTTGCCAGCTTTTTAGTTTGTCTGGAATTCGAACGAATTTTATATTTTTAAATATAACACCCAGTATATTTTTACATTTTTAAATTCCACATAAAATTATAATTATTTTTTATTAAGTGCATTATTAGTCTATACTTCATAGTTTCCGAGATATTGACTCTCGAAAAGTGACATTTTTGAACTTTGACAGCTTATAACTTTCTAACAGTACGTCTTAGAGCAAAACGGCTTACATGTCCCTATCTTCAATTTTTATTATCTTCCCAAAAAATCAACTTCCAACGTACTATTTATGATGAATTTTCGTACAATTTTGGTTTTAGTCTTGGGTATTGTTATGAATAACACTGTTTAGAAATCCTGCACGTCTTCTACATTCATTTGATAAAGCTCGTTTGAGCGGCATGCGCCCATAATTCCAATAATAAAATTAATATAACCTGAAGCAAATAAGAATATGAGTTTTTGAATAGATCAGATTAAATATGTATGCAAAGAAAAAATTTCATCAGGAGCTTTATCAATAAATTTCCTGATTTGTTCTAGGGTCAGAGTGGATGACTTCTTTGCTTGAAATCCTTTAGATTTTCTTTTTAAAAACGCTAGCAGTTTGCCTTTTTTTCAGATCAACGGTTTATTTTCAACATAGATTTAATTGGGAAAAAAAGAAAAAAACAAAAGTCTTCCTCCACAAAATTTAATAGAATAAAAATTCTCTAGGGGTCTCTACATATTTCGAACGTAGAAACGTTCATCATCAGGAGATAGGAAATTTATTTAGTGCTGATGGTTTTAGCAGAAGAGAAAATGGTGTAGAAGCTTAATGGAACTTTTATGGAATTAAAAATTGATGTGTAGAAGAGACATAATATGAAGAAAATTGATAAAGGTTAAATCATACTGAGTATGTTAAAAAAGTTATTAAAGGGTGTCTAATCCAACCAAATAAACTGGGGAAGAAGAAAAAACCTTCCTAAAAAGAAGGTGTAAAAGATCATTTAAAATTTTTTATGAAACTTTTCAAGTATGTCTGTAAGACATTATAAGAATAAAATTGTCATAATTATGAAGACATTACAATAAAATTACATTTAAAGATAAACTTTACTCTACAAATTCGAGTTTATTTTATTTTCTTGTAAATCTAATTGTTTTTTACTTATTACAGATGAAATTTTGGTTTGAATAAAAATTATTTAAAAAGAGTAGTGCGCTTAGTATATTAGATCTATAACTTTTTTAATTTAACTAATTTTAATGAAACTTACATTTGGCTTACACACAGTAGAACGATCCATACCTACTTTACGGTGCTTTTACTTTTTGGAGAATATGCTGCATAAAAGCAGAATACTAGTTTTAATGTCGCGATGAGTAAAATATCGATTCATTAGGATTAATAATCCCCATATAAACTTTATCGGCAATTTAATAAGACTTATTTTATTGGCTACAATACTAACGGGTAATGATAATCGTCTACAATTCTTATCTAAAGCCCTTATAATGGGTAATATGTTCTCCTAGAGATTTTATGACTTAAGCCATACGAGTTGTAAAAGTAAATTGAGTTTTGTTAGGTTGTCTAATTAGTTGAAGCCCTTTTTAGAACCCTTCAAGGGAACGTTATAGGAGGGAACGGATCTTTTGTAATTGGATACTGTATAGATATTTTATATAGTATTGCAGTAAATTTGTTAACAGCAGCTGTAGGTAAAATCGAATATCCCATATAAAGAGTTTGTAGTTTTATTAATGATAAAAGGAAAAAAAGACCGTTTATGTCTTTCTCTACTGGTATATTTAATTAAGGATGCATTCTATTTCTGTTTCGAATGTATAAACAATCGTTCTCAGGAGAACAAAGAAAAATATTAAAAATTCAAAAGGTGCACACCATCTTAACATTCTTAATGGATCTTAAAGATGACAGAAAGGATTTTTCCTGAAAAAACATCAAATAAAGCTACCAAATGTAATAAAGAAAGAAGTAAGATAGATGTATATTGAGGCAGGTTTTATACAGTGTCACCAGGAAAGTCCGCATCATACGGGACTTTTTTTTATTAATAACTTTATTCAAAATTTAACTTTGGCATCAAGTTCTGCTTCGATCGAGATGAAAATTAGGCAAAAAAATAGTAGTCACGTGATTCGCATTATCTGTCAAATTTAAATTTTTTCCAAAAAATAATTCAAAAGGGGGGTTATTTCTGAAAATATCGAAAAAAGTTATTAGAAAAAGTTTTTCTAAATGCAATTTCTAACCCACGTGCAAAATTTCAGCTGCATAAGATAATTTTGATTTTTTACCTATATTTTGTAAATTGCACCACTTTTGCAAAATAAGACTCAACGCTACCTACATAAAACTTCTTAGTCTTGACAATGCTTTATTTCAAATACATTTTCTTTAAAGTAGCGCCATATTAAATGTGTGTTTTTCTACAAAATCAAAATTGGGCTATTAAAATTTGGTCGCATGTGATCCAAAGTTTATTTGTTTTTGA
Organism: Polydrusus pterygomalis; assembly: GCA_963969555.1. Taxonomy (NCBI): domain Eukaryota; kingdom Metazoa; phylum Arthropoda; class Insecta; order Coleoptera; family Curculionidae; genus Polydrusus; species Polydrusus pterygomalis. The sequence continues at coordinate 38,228,962 of OZ018381.1, read as the reverse complement.
CCCTGTATAAGGTAACTTCCTAAAATAAGTATTTTTGAAAACGTAGTTTGTGTCTGAAAGCAATACACCTTAATATTAAGACAAAAAAGAACACAGTGTCATCAGTACAGTGTTCATTAACTGGAAAATAAATTTTAGTTTAACTTAACGTAAAGTTTATCTATTTTCAACATTTTAATTAAAACCCCCTTTACTTTATTTTTTATTTTTTTACTTTCAGGCACAAGCTACGTTTTCAAAAGTACTTATTTTATGAAGTTACCTTATACAGGGTCAAAAACAAATAAACTTTGCATTCCTGCGACCAAATTTTAATAGCCCAATTTTGATTTTGTAGAAAAGCACAAATTTAGTATGGCGCTACTTTAAAGAAAATGTATGTGAAATAAAGCCTTGTCAAAACTGAGAAGTTTTATGTAGGTTGCGTTGAGTCTTATTTTGCAAAAGTGGTGCAATTTACAAAATATAGGTAAAAAATCTAAATTATCTTATGCAGCTGTAATTTTGCACGTGGGTTAGAAACTGCATTTAAAAAAACTTGATGCCAAAGTCAAATTTTGAATAAAGCTATTAATAAAAAACAAATCGCATATGATGTGGACTTTACTGGTGACACTGTATAAATGTGAAAAAGTTTTGTTATTAAAATGAAAAAAAAAAACGATAATAGAGGAAGAACTGAATATTTAGAGGGTTGTCACCTTGCTCATGTAAAGAAGAAAGTGATAAGAAATAGACACACATAAGCGTCTGTGAGAACACATAAGTGTGAGGATGACAATTATTATAAAACTTGATACATCCTGTTTATGAAAAGATCTTGAGGAAATAATAGTAGTAACTATGGACTAAATACAGCGTGTTTGGGGAGGAAAGAGCAATATTTTGGGAATGTGTTCAGAGGGTGAAAATAGGAGAAAATAAATATACCCATATGTTTTAGTTCGATTCTCAACCATTTCTGAAATAATAGGTTCCAAAATTTTTGTAAGTTAATTTTTATCGTAAAAGCGAATAATTGCAGGTACTGCAGTACAAACTAACTTAAAGAATATTTTCAAAAACCCCTCCACCAACTTCAATACATTTTTTGGCACGTTTGTTAATCGCTCGGGTAGCACGTTGGATTGAGTGGAGATTGTTTTTTTATAAAAGCTGCAGCATTGAAAATTCGATCGCGGAGTGATTCTCTCGTTTCCACTCGTATTTCATATACTAGCGATTTCATCCATCCCCAAAGGCAATAATCAGGCGGGTTTAAGTCTGGTGACCTGCGGACCACCTCTGCCAATCCAGCGATTAGGAAAACGATAATTCAAATAATTTCGCCTAATTTCGCACACGGAGACTGATGGGTGGGGCTCCATCATCTTGGAAGTACATTCGTTGTCGAACATTTAACGGAACATGGTCCAAAATGTGTATCAAATGATCTTCTAAAAACCGTAAATATTCTTCTCCAGTAAAACGCCCATCCATTTCAAATGGACCAAAAAGCTGGTCATTCCACACCAGACATTAATACTGAATCGATGTTGAAAGTTTCGTTCAAATGTAGCATGTATGTCTCATGACATCTGACCACTATGTATCGAATTTATAAACAATACCGAAGAAAATAATAAAATGTATCGGACGTTTAAAACTAAAGCCTCCTTCATTATTTCAATATAAAAAAAATTCAGAACCGATTATTTCAGAAATGGTTGAGAATCGAACTAAAACATATGGGTTTAGTTCTCTTATTTTCACCCTCTAAACACATTCCCAACATACTGCCCTTTCCTCCCCAAGCACCCTGTATATAGTAGAAGAAAATCTTTAACGTAGGTTTGGTCATTTCTGAAAGTTCAAAAGTTCAAAAATTTACACAAAATCAAAACAGCTGACAGCTCCGGAAATAATTAATAATATTTTAAACTATTAGTTATTAACAAGGATATAGTAGACAAATTAAATAAGTCAGGCGTATACAAGATTAATTGGGCAGATTGTGAAGCCCTTTATATAGGTCAAAGGGGAAGTAAAAAGATAAAGCTTAAAGAACATAATTCATCTATTTTAAATAATGTAAGAAATTCTGGGACGAAAATCACTGTACCTATAGACCACCATAATATAACCATTTATGTATTTTTCAGAACATTTAATTCCTGCATTATGAAAAGAAAGGTAAACAACTTTAGCTAGGTACTAAGTAGAGGCACTCTCGGATGTCGATTAGAGATAATATATATGCAACCTAGTTTAGAACTGAAGTATCATTTAAGTATTATTGAAAAAGCAAGAATAATATGTTTAGTAGAACTAGGGTGGTCTTATGGAAAAATAGCTTATCATTTTGGAGTACCTAAAAATAATGTTCAAGGAATTCTAAAAAAATGACGCTATCATGTCAAACACTTGAAAGGTCTGTTGGGTCTGGTTTTATTAATAGAAAATCATCAAATAAAGAAGACCGAAATTTGGTGGAGTATTTAGGGCAAAATCCGTTTAAAACTGCAGTATCAGCTATGCACATACCAGGATTCCCTGCTTCATCTAGAACTGCGCAACGCCGAGTAAGACAATGTTTCGAATTATAAAATCGAGCAGCTGCATCCAAACCTTTTTTTAAAAAATAGCGATAAGAAACAAAGAATTGGGTTTGCTATGCAATATTTATCAGAAAATGCTTTTTTTTTGGCAAAATGTTATCTTTTCCGATGAGAAAACTTTTCTGTCTATATATAATCGAAAGATATAGACCACCAAATTCCCGACATGATGAGAAGTATACTAAAAAAAAGTGGACGTTTCTCCGTTAATGTGTGGGCATGAATAAGTGTTTATGGTGCAGGTGTATGCTGGAATATTGGTGGAACACTAAACAGTAATATATATCTTCAGATTTTGGAAAATGTTTTTCTTCCTTCTGCCGCGACAGTTTTTGAAGGAAATAACTTTATATTTCAGCAGGATAACTATCCTGTGCATACTGCAAGAAATATAGAAAACTGGTTTAGACAAAACAACGTAACATGTCTGCCTTGGTGCTCAAGAAGTCCTGGATTAAATCCAATTGAAAATGTTTGGGGATTGATGGTAAACAAAATTTAAAAAATAAATTTTAAATCACAGAATGAAATAGAGTTATTTGATAAAATAGAAGAAATTTGGGAAGGGCTAAGTATTATTTTGTCAATGCCAAGAAGGTTACGAATAGTGTTAGAATCCAATGACTCGGCAATTAAATATTAGTATTTTGTTTGTTGTTTGTTAATAAATTTACCCTTTTTGGTTTTATACTTTTGTTCCTGGTATTATTTTATAATTTTCTTATTTCGCGACTGTAATTTAAACACAAAAATATTTATAAATATCCATTATTACTTATGGTAAAAAATCGTACATAGCTGGTGTTCTATCCAGGTATAAGCAGCAAGGTAAGAAACACGTTTTACCAAATTTTGTTGTAATTGAGTTATGTATGGGTGGAGTGTACGAATTTATATGTTGTCAACTGTATGTACACTAAAAACGCCGAAATTTTTTTTTTCTAAAATTTTCAGCGTTTAAAATAACAATTTATATTCATAATTAAAAATATATTTTAGTTCGCTAGCAATACGGTTTTACATGACTAAATTTTGAAATTGGGGCTTTTGTAGATTTGCGATACGAGATATTAGTGTGTAATATGATTCAAAACTTGCAGGTTTCGGTAAACAAGGCTTTGTTAGAACAGTGTTCATGGTAAATAATATGTATTTAATATACCCATTTATATAACAAAGTAATGTATCGGCTCTACTATTATTTACTTACTTAATTACTAGTAGAGTTACCTGAAAAAGTTTTTACAAAAGTTGTAAGGTTTACTTATGTTCTTAAATTATTTTTAAAGTACGCAGGACAATAAAAATAAATAGCTATTTTTTTAAATAGAACACTATATATTTTAGCACTTTTGATATCCCCATGAATGTATGGCACTGGTTTTTTAATTTTTTAAAACGTTGCCAAACAGAATGGAAAGTTTTAAAATTATGAAAAAAACATGATAATATTACAAAATGACCAGTTTTTCTCAATTAGTAAATCTAAAATTTCCAAAATTTTACGTATACTATAAAGTAGTTTTTTACTGGGTAATTTCTGTTGGTTGACATTCGAATATAAAAAATTTGAAAATATAATAACCCCATTTTTTCAAATAAAACCCTCTATATTTATCCTATAGATAATTTACTTCTCATATTTTTGTCCACTCATCCCTATACCTAAATTAGCTAGTTTTACCAATATTTCGATTTTTATTTAGTTTTTCGTAAGAAACTTTGATTTTTAGTTTTTATGACCAGCAAAATAAATACCAAAAATTTAAATTTTTTATGTCAAAATAAATTATTACCTAACAACACTTACCTATGTATTTATTTGTTTATAACCTAAACTAACAAAAATAACAAAAAATATGTCAATAAATTACAAAGTAAAAAAATAAAGTTCTTCAGTACTGGTGTATCATTGAAAAAAATCGAGTTATTTTATTTTAAAATTTTCTTTACTCGAATTATTGAAAACATCCTGTACAAAATTTTAACTGCTTTATGATTTGAAAGTATTTTTATATCCCTATTCTTAATAGTTCATAGGAAGTTTTCGATTTTAGATTATCTAATGGGATACTTACACCAGGAAGAAGCCAAACAAGTATGTTAATTGGTCAAAGCAAAAATTACATTAGAATATGTCAAAGCTGTCAAAAATAGCGCCCCCATCGAGTCTGGTTAGAACCTTGGTCTTAAATGCTTAAATGCCAATGATTCTGAAATTTTCTTTGCGCGAAATATTTTAAAGTAAGCCAAAAAAACTGGTCAAAATCCTATTAGTTGGTTTTAATTAGTAAAATTTTAAATAAACTTTTTGACTAAATATCACTTTAAAATAATCTCCTATAAGTTATTGTTAATCTTGCTGAAAACAAACAAACAATAAAATTCTAGAAATGCATGACATAATTTTATTAAAAAATTAGAAGTAAATCACAATTACCATTTGAGTCTGTCTTAAAAGTTCTCTTAATCTACTTATCGAGTTCCTTGTTTGCTGGTTTTTCATTCATTCTCTACTTGAAATTTTCTCAGCAATGTTTATATTTTCAATAAATATTTATGTATGGTACCTACTCACTCTCAGCCTGAAAAAGTGGAAAGGCCTGGGTAAAACACACATAAGAATGAACAGGTAATCTAAAACAAAAATACCACCCACAATGCAAAAGAAAAGGAATTCAGATTTCAGAGTGGGTTAAAATTATTTCTACTCGAGTTCAGTATGCAGTTAATCGACAAAGGGTTAAAAGCATTATATTAAAAAGTAGGTTTTATATTATAGATAGTAATAAAGTATATAGTCAACAAGCAAGAATCAGCAAGATTTAAAATTATATCGTATAGTTTAGTAATTAAAATATGCATATTAATACATTTACCAAAATTTAGGACAATTAAAAATGTGTATTAATTAATGCTAACAAAAATATACTTATATAACTTACCTTTAGCAGAATGAGAATGAGTCAATGAGCAATAATAATAGAAAAAAACCAATTAATAAACGCTTTCAGCAATTGTCATCGCATAAGGGACGAGGTTGTGGTATTCCATTTGTGTCCAAGATAGAAAAGGTAGGTTGCAAAACAATTTAATGGGTCGTGTTACTCATCGCATATATAACTGCGTTTGTCAGTATCAAGTAACCTTCACTCCAATGTAAAGAGAAAGAAGTATGGCCGGAACAAGTAGTAGACAAGCTTACTTTTTAGAAATAACTACGTTGGTAAAATATCAACTTATAAATTATGGGGGTCAGTACCCAAACATAAGGCTTAACTTGAGTAAATAATCTGAAGCTCTGACGTCGTACTGACGTCACATGCTTCGATCCTAACCATAAGTTCATTGGGCTGCTGCCCAAGAGCGAATTGAAGCATGATCTTTATGGCTTCAACTCAAAGCATCGTTTAATCAAAAAGTCCCCTTTGCTGCCCCTTTTCCCTTAAAAACGAACTTGTATTAATTTAAGTTAATTGAGTAAACCCACAATCAGTCTCTTTCCTCATAGTTAATGCTTACTCCCCTGATACTACAGACTGGTACACTGACAAGACAACCAGTAGCCAATATATTCATTTACTTACTTTGGGCAAGAAATCACGTAAACATGCAGAGTGGGACCTGACGTGAAATCCGCTTAGGTCCAGATTAAATAGAATAATAGCCTCAATAAAATGCAAAAACGGAAAATATTCGCCCGCCAACTTGGCTAAATAAACCGACTTTATTTCCCTCTGCACTTTTCAATTATGTTTGAACCAAAATAAAACATTCGGTGCTTGAAAATGAAACGTTATTTAATTCTAGCTGGTATTACTACCACTGCATGTTAAATTGAAAACATTTTTTTTTAAATCTCTTGGTGTTCAGTACACACAAAAGATTTTTATTTCGAATAATTAAATACGAAATGTAAGTATTTTCAATATTATTATTTTTTAAAGTAAAAAGAAAAAGCAATGAATATGAAATCTGAAGAGAGCGACGATACCATGTCGGATGTAGAAGAGTCTGCAAGACTGGCAATGAACTGCCTGTTAATTCAAAAGGTCAATATAAAAGAGCCGAAAAGCATCTTTTAGAAAATATATTACTAGCATATTTCCAGCAAAAAAACACAATATTAAAATCGTTTTCCCTCTACAGTCCCTACTGTATATTGAGGACAACGCTATCAAAAAACATAAATGTTGATATCAGCAAGTACACTATATTTTATTTTATTTTTAAAAGAAAATCTGCAAATTATGTATCCAAGAAATCTAAAGTTCTAACCAAGGAAAATATTGAGGAATTTTTGTTTAAAGCGGATGATGCCAGATGTTTATTGATTAAAGTAAACACAATCTTAAAATTCGAGGCACTGCATAAGGGGATGGTTGTAGATTTGACATACAGTATGGCTGCAGATTAATAAATCTCAGTCGACCAAAAACAATAACAATATATTTTTTCACAGAAAGGAATACCAATACGTGTCGTAAGTCGTTCCATATAGTCAGCGTCCCGTTAGTTCTTCGGGTTTACTGAGGTACGTATTTTTCAATTTATTGCTAGTCTCCAAGAACTGCGATGAAACTCAAAGCTCAGAATAATACATTTTCAACATAATAATGCACCAGTGCATAAATGTTATCAAAGTACTAAATTTTTGAAACATTTAGGCCTAATATCGTCCTCTGTACTATCCTGATCTTGTACCATGTGACTTTAATATAATATACTATCCATTGCTGTATTTTCAAAAATTTATAAATTGAAGTTAAAAAAACTGTAAAGAATAAACTTCTTTAAGTGTGATTTGTCGAAGCAAATGCGTAATGACGACATTACTAGCGGGCACGAACTACCATTGAATGTTAATTAATATTGCTTGAAAATTACACGATAATAAATAGTCTTTACTATATAGCCGTAGAAAGAATATCTTAATCTACTTATAATGATTAGTATAAGGGAAAAATATCCATACGTTTTTATTTTGTTTTAAAATTAATTAGCAAGTTTTCCAAAATAACCGTTAAATCCATTACTAGCATCTTCTCGGCATCAAGCGCTCTCTTGTTTAAATTTGAAGTAATTGATAATTAGCAGAATTAATTGACGGCATAAGTTTCCCAGCATAGTCAAGTGGATATGACGTAGAGTGCTTGATAATGGCTTATTATCCGACAATGATTTAATATGTAGTTACATTATATAAGATGCTAAGTAAAGAGAGTTTGTTAAGTTTTAACTTAATTTAATCTGCTGCGATTAGTCCAAATCAATATGCCCTTTTTATTTGATGGCAAGCTTATTTTTTAAAGAAAATATGGTTGCGATAGAGGAGCAGACATACAATTTAACTGTTTGTGATACGCATGTCTTAGATACAAATACAATTTAATGATTTATGATTGGCTTTCCATTAATGCTGCATCATTTTTTACTTTTATGATAAACATGTCTTAAAGAAGAACTACAATTTAGCTGATTGTGATACGCATGTCTTAGATACAAATATAATTTAATGATTCCTGATTGGCTTTTCATTAATGCAGCATAATTTTATATTTTATGATAAACATGTCTTAAAGCAGATATATAATTTAACTGTTTATGATACGCATATCTTAGATGCAAATATAATTTAATGATTCATGATTGGCTTTTCATTAATACTGCATCATTTTATCTTTTATGATAAACATGTCTTAAAGCAGACATACAATTTAACTGTTTGTGATACGCATGTCTTAGATACAAATATAATTTAATAATTCATGATTGGTTTTTCATTAATGCTGCATCATTTTATATTTTATGATAAACATGTCTTAAAGCAGATATATAATTTGACTATTTGTTGTTCGCATGTCTTAGATACAAATACAATTTAACGATTTATGATTGGCTTTCCATTAATGCTGCATCATTTTATTTTTTATTATAAACATGTGTTAAAGCTGACATACAATTTACATGTATTGCTTGGCTTTTTATTAATGCTGCATCTTTTTATCTTTTATCATAAAAACGTCTTAAAGCAGACATACAATCTAACTGTTTGTGATACGCATGTCTAAGATACAAAAATAATTTAATAATTCATGATTGGCTTTTCTTATATTTTATGATAAACATGTCTTAAAGCAGATTTACAATTTAACTGTTTTTGATACGCATGTCTTTGTTACAAATATATTTAAATGTTTTATGATTGGCATTCCTTTAATGCTGCATAAATTTATCGTTTAATAAGCAAAGAATTAATTTTGACGACATAATTTTAATTGACATATTAAATAATAATTGAATACAATATATAATTCAGGAGAATTGTACTGATATTATAAATATTTTTAAACATTGACTAAAGTGATTACTTTTCTACAAATAATACGTTTTATATTACGCTATAGGTAGACAATTCCAAAGATTTATTGAAACGGCCGAAAAATTACAATAAAGATTATATTATCACAATTTTTAGGAAAAAACGTAGGTACAGTAAAGTGTAAACACTTGCCTCTAGCAAATTGTTAGGTAGAATATTTTTCACAATAAACTTTTTCCCAAAATTTGGACCTTTTGCTTTATAATGGAAAATTAGGTAATAAAAATTATTTATTTGAAGAATATGGTAAATATTTTTTTCCGAAAATATTTTTTTTTAGATTATCCAAAACGTAATATATTATGCAACATTTTTTTGTGGTATAATAATTACCCTACATCCAAGTTTCAAAAACATTGTTATATTTACTTCAATCACTTCAATATTTTTCTTTTAAAATAATAAAATTTAAATTAGTAATTTCCATTCACATTTATCATTTTAATTAAATGCCATTTTCAGAAATATTTTTTTTAAATGCAGATATATTATTATATATACAATAATAATAACATACCTTTCGGATAATACTGCAGACTAAACTAAAATATTTATTAATAACCATCATTAATATGCAATTTTACGAATAATATTTTTACCGTAAATTTAAGCCTTTGTTAAGCAATTAATAAATAATTTTAACTTTAACCTGATTACGTGCCGTAACGTAAATCCACTTACAAAATTATTTACTAAAAATACCGGTGGACAATTTTAAATAACTTTATAATTTTATTTAAATGGTAAAAAAAGAACTAAACGCTTTTTTGCACACTTTGTGAATAAAGTTAAAAGAGTAAAATATGTTTATAACGCAGAATCCCCAATAAACTTTTTAAAAGTGACTAAATTTGTTAAATACCATCATTGTAAAGTATTTACATTTTTAATACAAATACGCACGGCTGAATTTGTCATATTTTAATTTCAAAAATAAAAAAAATTGATTACCAAAAATTATCTTTTTTAATAAATTATGTAATAATAAATAGTTTTAATACTTCCGGGACAAAAGTAAGTACAGTTGACGACAGATAATTTCGTACACTAAACTGTGACACTGTAAATGCAACTTTTTTACCTTTGTAACGTGTTAATTATTGTTCATGATGTAATTGTTATCATGATATATCTGTCAAAGTATTGTCATTATCTTATTCGATTTAAAAATGCCTCATTGAAAAGGCAAGAATAATATATTTAGTAGAATTAGGGCGGTCTTATGGAAAAATAGCTAATTATTTTAGAGTACCTAGAAGTACTGTTCAAGGAATTGTAAAAAAATTGCGCTATCAACAAACACTTGAAAGGTCTGTTGGGACTGGTTTAAATAATAGAAAATCATCAAATGAAGAAGTACGAAATTTGGTGGAATATTTAAGGCAAAATCCATTTGAAACTGCAGTATCCGCTATGCACATAACAGGATTCCTTGCATCATCTAGAACTGCGCAACGCCGAGTAAGACAATGTTCCGAATTAAGAAATCGAGCAGCTGCATCCAACCCGTTTTTAAAAAATAGTGATAAGGAACAAAGAATTGGGTTTGCTATGCAATATTTACAAGAAAATGATTTTTTTTTGGCAAAATGTTTTTTCCGATGAGAAAATTTTTCAGTCTACATATACTTAATGGAAGGATTCGAGTATATTTAGACCACCAAATTCCCGATATGATGAGAAGTATACTCAAAACAAGCAAACCAGTGGACGTTCCTCCGTTAATGTGTGGGCATGGATAAGTGTTTACGATGCAGGTGTATGCTGGAATATTGGTGGAACACTAAACAATAATATATATCTTCATACTTTGGAAAACGTTTTTCCTCCTTCTGCCGCGATAGTTTTTGAAGGAAATAACTTTATATTTCAGCAGGATAACTGCCCTGTGCATACTGCAAGAAATATAGAAAACTGGTAAAACAACGTAACATAATATCTGCCTTGGTGCTCAAGAAGTCCCGATTTAAATCCAATTGAAAATGTTTGGGAATTGATGGTAAAAAAAAATGTACCTACAAAATAAATTTTAAACAACAGAATAAAATATATTGTGTTATTTGATAAAATAGAAGAAATTTGGGTAGAGCTAACTCCGGATTACACCAGACGTATTATTTTGTCAATGCCAAGAAGATTATTATGATTAGTGTTAGAATCGAATGGCGCAGCAATTAAATATTAGTATTTTGTTTGTTGTTTGTTAATAAATTTACCCTTTTTGGCTTCATACTTTTGTATTTTTTTGATATTATTTTATAATTTTCTTATTTCGCGGCTGTGATTTAAACAGAAAAATATTTAGAAGTAACCATTATTACTTATGGTAAAAAATCGTATATACAATAATTTACAGCTCTGTATATAGCTGGTGTCATATCCAGGTATAAGCAGCAAGGTGAGAAACCCGTTTTACCCAATTTTGTTGTAATTGAGTTATGTATGGGTGGAGTATACGAATTTATATGTCGTCAACTGTACCATGGGTCATTTAATTTCTATATACTCAGTATGTACCGGGTGGTCAAATAAGCGAGGACGTCGGCTTTATCTCGGAAACCATTAATCGTACAACTTTCGAAAAGATTTTTTTATGAGTAAAGTGGTCAAGAGAAATTGCTGGAAATTACTTTGAAGTTCGTCATTTCGCCGCAAGGGGGCACAATTAAAAATTGTTTTTTTAAATTCTAAATTTCTCCAAAAATTCCCATATTAAGGTATAACTCTGATTACATCATTGGAAAGCTTAGACAATTCTGCATCATTTTGGTTTAAGGCTCATTGGCGTACCGACCTTGATAAAAGTGGGAGAAGCTATTGAAAGTGTAAACATTAAAATCGCTGTAACTTCTAAACAACTTATCCGATTTTACTAAATTTAAGCTTGTTTGGAAGGGGAAAATAAGCACCTTCAATTGCCGTATCCAACAGTACACGATAGTGTTTAATAAAATTGCTAGAGGGCGCAATTTGTAATAATAACAGTTTTTTCGATTTTATCCCGAAAATTCAAATCAAACGTTATAACTATGACATCATAATCAAAAAGTAGATGAAATTTGCAAGAAAAGATGTGAAGACCGCAGTTCGATATCTTTGTTCGTTTCAGAGTTATTGCCAAAACAATAATTTTTAATACAAATTGCGCCCTCTAGCAATTTTATTAGAAACTATCGTGTACCATTAGATACGACAATTGAAGGTACTTCCAAACAAGCTTAAATTTAGTAAAATCGGATAAGTCGTTTAGAAGTTACAGCGATTTTAATGTTTACACTTTCAATAGCTTCTCCCACTCTTATCAAGGTCGGTACGCCAATGAGCCTTAAACCAAAATGATGCAATGATGTAATCAGAGTTATACCTTAATATGGGAATTTTCGGAGAAATTTAGAATTTAAGAAAACAATTTTTAATTGTGCCCCCTTGCGGCGAATTGAGGAACATAAAAGTAATTTCCAGCAATTTCTCCAGACCACTTTACTCATAAAAAAAATCTTTCCGAAAGTTGTACGATTAATGGTTTCCGAGATGAAGCCGACGTCCTCGCTTATTTGACCACCCGGTACACACCATTTTTATATTCCATAAAAGCTCCATTTAGGTTTTATACCTTTAACCATCTTCTCTTTTACTAACAGCATCAGCAAAGCTTTTTCTGTATCCTGACGATTAATGTTTTTATGTTCGAAACATGTAGAGACGTTTATTTGAATAATTTTTTTCTAATAAATTTGTGAATTGCTTTCGTTTCCATTTTTTCATCATATTCGAAAAACCATCCCGTTCTAAAAATACCCGCCATTTTTATTACTTACCATTAAGCTTAAAAGGCAAGCTTCCAGTCAACGGATCGGGATGAAATGGCCTTGGTCCAAAAGGAAAATGGTGAAACCCAACTTGGCGCGTCTTGGATCTTGGCTCCCTTGGACCATCAACTGTGACTTTAATGGCCTTGTTGTAAGTCGCTACTTGTGGTGGACTCGTTGAGACGATTATAGTAAGGGTAAAACTTTTACCTGAAAATAAAATACAAATTAGAGCTATCATGTAAAAAAAATGTATAATAACAAAATATAGATATATTGAGTGTTTGAGCAAAGTATTATTAAAAAAATATAAAACACCCGTGTTAAGAGCTTCTTACAGATTTTCATAATAGTCTAGGAGCAACATATTTTGATTTTATTCTTGTACCAGTATTTTTTTATCATCATTACCTTCGTAAAGTGTTAACATTGTTAACATGATATCTGTCAAAGTATTGTCATCATCTTGTTTGATTTAAAAATGCCTTATTTTTAGTGTTGTTGAAAAAGCAAGAATAATATGTCTAGAAGTAGGGTGGTCTTACGAAAGATTAGCTTATCATTTTAGAGTACCTAAAAGTACTGCTCAAGGAATTGTAAAAAAATGGCGCTATCAAACAGTTAAAAGTCCTGTTGGGACAGGTTTAAATAATAGAAAATGAAGAAGACCGAAATTTGGTGGAGGAATCCGTTGGGAACTGCTTTATCCGCTATGCAAAAAACATAATTTCCTGCTTCATCTAGAACTGCGCAACGCCAAGGAATACAAGGTTTCGAATTAAGAAATTAAGCAGCCACATCCAAGTCGTTTTTAAAAAACAAGTATATAAGGAACAAAGAGTTGGATCTGCTATGCCATATTTAACAGAACATTATTTGTTTATTGGCAAAATGTTATCTTTTCCAATGAGAAAATTTTTCACTCCACATATAAATGCGAGTATATATAGCCAATAAATTTACGATATGATGAGAAGTCTACTTCAAAAAAACAGGCCAGTGGCCGTTTCTCACTTAATATGTGGCCATGGATATGTGTGATGATTCTGACTAAATGAACGGAAAAACTACTTTCTAATTCAAATGTAGATAGTATTAGAAGATTCGCTGGGATGGCGCTACGGTGCATTGATGGTCGCTTTGCTTTTGTAAAAAGGCTTTTAATACATCTTACCGCTGTATCGGGATTGCTTGGGTTATGGCTACCCGTAGAGTCCTAACAAGGACGAAACGGCCGTCGTGGTCTATCCGCCCCAGGGTATACATTGTGCTTGGATCCCTGTGTATTCCAATATAAAAATAACAGTCACATACTTGTCCGATATGCCACAATTATTCTCTTTTAATAAGTATATAGTTTTCTGGAGAATTCCTCAAAATGGTAATAAAATATAGTTATGATATTAAAAATATTCAAGTTAAAATATAAATCGATCCTCTCATTAGAATGCATAAAACGACAAACCCGCCCTCATAAATTGCGTAAAATGTCTTTACCGCACAAAATACGGTGGCCACCATGCAGCCAGCCTTAATTAAAAGCCAACATCGCAAAACAAACACTAGTATTTAAGTTGTTTGCGTTCGAGCTCGACCATTCTCTAATCTATGAATTATACCTGAAAGTTAACAAATCCTTGATTTATCGACAGAAGGGCCATATTTTCTCGTATTAGCCACGTGTTTAAACGCTTATATAAAACTATAGGTACGGGACCTCTATAAAGCAGTGTCGGACTGTTTAATTAATTGGATTTCTACGAACAATTTTATTGGGCCGGTGTTTAAAGTAGAAACAGTTGTTGTTGTTGTTGTTGTGCTTTTTTCATAAACTAGCAGGTACCCGCAACTTCGTTCGCGCATTTCAATTGTTATAAATACTCTATGGAACAAACCCGAACAAACTAACCAATAGAACCATTAATACAGGTACAAATACCTACATATTATTTTTAAAAAGACATTTCTCTGTTGCTTACGTTATTTCTGTATCTTTTAATTAATATATCTCCTAGCTTTGTTCATGAAAAAATAACAAAAATATAGATTCGTCATCATTATTAAAAAATATGTCTATGCCGGTGTTTAATTACAGATCGTTAATAATGATCACAGAACCTTTCCACGGACCAACTAGAATTTATTAAAATACGTCAAGAAAATTCTTTTAAAAATATTTTTTCCAAGAGAAACTTTGTACCCCATTTTCATTCCTTTAGGGACAGACGTTAAATAAAATAAGAAATGCTGAGTTTTAAGAAATTCAGACCAAAAATATTTTCTTCAATACATTTTTATACCCTCTTTTCAATAGGGGCAAAATTTTGCACACTTGTTTATTTGTTTCCAGCGAAAAATTTGTCTACATTTTTTTAATTATATATTCTACCTCCAAGGCTTATTTTCATAGAGCCAGCATAGTACCTATTTTAAACAATATATCTTAAAATTATAAACAGTTAGATAGGTACCCCCCTCAAAATAGATTACACCCCTTTTCTCAAGTCCTAAGTGATTTTGAGAAAATGACGACATACGTATATTATTATTTTATTAATTTTACCAATTTTTAGACCTCCACCAGTTTTAATTTCTGAGATACAAAAATTCCTATTATAATTTCAACCCTCGTTTTTATCCCCTTAGGGGTTGATTTTCGAAAAATGGGGATTTTTATCATTGCCTGAAAAGAACCGTGGCTGTGTTTTGGGAAACAGATTCTATACAACACAAAAAAAAAGCAGGAGGATCATCTGTAAGAACAGAAGAACTTGTTGCAAACGTTCGTGAAATAATGCAAAATACGCCAACAAATTGTATAAGACGCCTGTCCAAAAAAGTGGGAAGATCTTATGGAACATGCAGGACTATTCTTAAGAAGCAGCTAAATTTATTTCCTTATAAAGTGCAAGTATTCCAAGAAATACAAGCCACAGATTTTGAGAGACGCAGGAATTACTCTTAATGGTTTACCCCAAATTTATTGGAAAAAAATGATTTATTAGACCCGACTTTTTTTTCGGATGAAGCCTGATTCCACCTCTCCGGTTATGTGAGTTTTCAGAATACACGCATGTGGAGTAGTGAAAATCCCCATGTTTTTGTAGAGTCCACATTGCACCCTCAAAAAATTGGTGTCTGGTTAGCTGTTTCCCGAAGAAGAATTGTTGGTCGTATTTTTTTCCATGACACAGTTACAGCACAGCGGTATAGAGACAATATTTTGAATCCATTTGTGGACCAATTACTTGACGACGAACTAGGTTCTAGATATTTTCAACAGGACGGTGCAACCGCCCATACAGCCGCCGAAAGTATTAACTACTTACGCAATTTTTTCGACGACAGATTGATCAGTTTTCCATCAGACATTGAATTCCCACCTAGATCACCTTGTTTAACGGTTATAGATTACTTCGGTCAACACTTTCGAAAATATGAAGAGACGTGTGAATTTATGCTTGGTGCATGGCGGTGGCCAATTTCAGCAATTTATGTAATTATTTTTCTTTTTCTTTTTGTATATTCGTACTTTGTTAATTTTGTAAATAAATTTGTATTTGTTTACGTATTTTATTACTCATTAGTTTGGCATATCATGTCATAATATGAATTTGACAAAATTTTAACCTACATTTGGTTAGATATACCGTCCCCATATCATTGTGATCTAAACCAAGCCCTACGTTTTTTAATCCAAGCCCTCTTTGATGCAAATAATTTTTGCTCGCACGGTACATATTATCATTAAATAGATAATTACATAATATATTGGTACACAAAATTTATATCTCACAACAGATAATTCGGAAAATGTGTGGATAATGCCGGAATATGATAATGTTAATGTTAAAGTTTATAAAGTAATTCCAATTTTCTTAAAACACTATGAAATCCCATAACTTTGAATCCTGTCGTACTATTTAATACTTCGCTTCACAAGTCGTTGAAATTAAATTGCAATATGGATACTTATTAGCAAATCTTATAAACTTGTAGCTTTTTTGAAAGGAAAAAGAAAAAGCCAGAAACCTAAAAAGTTGATGATGTTAACAAGAGATCAAATTGAGCACTATCTGATAAATCCATAAGATGAAAATACCTCATAATGAAAGTATAACCACTACATTATTTGGTATATTTGGTGCTTGTCGCTGGAGAGAAAAGCTCTGCCCTTTGACCATCGACCTCATCAAGAATTTTGATACTACATTAGTGGAGAATATTCCAGATACAAAAACGAAGGTTCCTCGAACCCTTAACCGTAGTTAAGCCATTTCATTTGAATTTTTACAGAAAATACAGAGCTTTTCGGCCAGCACATATCGGACATTGTTGAATTCTGATCAAATATACATATATAATAACAAATGTGCTAAAATGCCTGCTATTATAGCCGAATTAGTGGAGCTCCCAGATTCGAAACTTTATACGTGTCACTGATTCCGTCGGTCTTCAGCCACTTTGGTGTGAACCAGACACCTATCAAAGGACACTGTGCATGGAACTGCTCAACAGTGGCAGAAGGATATATTGAAATCTAAAAATAAGAAAAGAATTGCCAACAGTCTTTCTACGACGTCGCGTCGTCGTCCAGTACTATTGTTTCCATTATCTTCACAAGCATACCTACCCAATGACAACAGTCATGACCAGTGGAATTGCAGAATAAATCCAAATTTCTAGTTTCTGAAATTGTAAAACATATGTTTATGTTAATAATAAAAGTTATATTAAATCTACTTTTAACCCTAGTGTTATCAAAAATGTCGAGAAAAAGTCTACTTTTAATTGTGTTTATAGCTACAAATTGTTAAAACAGAATTTTTTTAGTAGAAAATGGTTTAGTGTCATTTCCTGGTATCCATTAGAAACCACAACCGTTTTTTCAGATAATGTTATTTTTCTGTAACTTTTGTTGATATCTATTGTCGAGATTTACCGTATCAAAATAAATCGAAAAATCTGCTGACAGGAGCTGTGAAGCAATTGTTTCAGGTAATGTCATTTTTCTGTAACTTCTGTTGATATCTGTTGTCGAGATTTGCCGTGGCAAAATCAATCGAAAAATCTGCTGACAGGAGCTGTAAAGCAATTTTTTTACATAAAAATAGCCGTCGAAATTAGAACGCAAGAAATAATCTATACAAATAACTAGTCGATAAGAACCAGACGCAATTAGAAAATAAGCATTAGGCGATAGGCCATAAGTAAAAAAAAATTGATACGAAGAAACAAATCAATCGCTACACCATTACCTTTTAAGTAACGAGAAACAAAATTTAAGATTTTAAAATTATTTTTCTGTTGGAAATTTTTTATTACTAGCCAATAAGCCTAATGAATAAAAAATATGTAATTACTTGAAGCAATTACTTTTTAGTAAAAGCGATTGTTTGATTAGCAAATGCTATAAGTAAAAGTAATTGCTAGATCTGGATATGAATAAAATTTTAAAGCAATTGCTGTTTTTCTTACACCTCTGTAGCAAATGCTTATTCAACACAAGTTCAGACGTGGCTTATCCACTTGTTCAGATTATAGATTTCATGTTCAGTTTGGTGCCTAATTTGCAAAAGAGTAAATACAACAACGTTGGTCTATTTATTTATTACAATAGTAATATGTTACATTTTTGTGGAAAATAGGAAACTTATATTAATTTGTGATGGCAGATTTCAGTGAAAATGAGGAAAGTGATAGTAGTGATGAAAAAGTTAAAGACAAGCAATTGATATTCGTTCACCAATTGAAGGAAAACAAATAAATCTCTCTGACTCCAACCGTTTAGCTTCCACAATAGCTTCAGCAATTGTAGGGAATTTAATAAAATATTGGCCTTCTCCAAAACTGCATCCATTACAGAAGTGTATGTCTTACAAACAGTAGTTTGGTGAACACCGAGTTCTTCACCTACAGAATTTTGAAAGCCCGGATCCGACAATTTCCGCAGAAAGACTTTAATCTTATTTAAAGGCGACAGTGCACCTCCTCGCCTTTTACCAGTATCAGTCAAAAAATAATTTGCCAACCACTCAACATTTTCGCAGTCAAATCGATGTAACTTTCTGAATAATAATATTGTGCCATCATTAATTTAAATTTTTTTATTTCTTATTTTTTTAATTGTCTTTCGGCCTTTACCTTACTAATTTTTAAAAATATTTTTTTACTTTAATAACAAGACAATATGCATATATAAACTGCCACCAATGTGCTAAATACCCATTGAAATCTGCTCGTCTATTACACATTATCTTGTACCGTTCGATGGGCCACTCACTATTTGTATCATATTATAGGGTTTTTGTTTGATTGATTTGACGCTTTTGCTGCTGCTATTCTGTTTATGTTTTCAAATATTTTTTTCTGTGTGAAAATTTGTTTGTCGGATTTAGTTTTTATTTATTACCGCTTGTTTTGGTGATTTTTATAATTTATGGTTGCGTTTGTTTGGACAGTTGCATAAATTCAAATAAATAATACTTTTCCAGTTTATTCAGTTATTCTTTTTTACGATCGTTGTATTTAATTAAATTTGAAACGGGGTGGATATTTAAAAAAAGAACGTTTTGAACAACCAGCATTTTTGTAACTACATTATTACCCACAAAAAAAGTTAGTTAAAAAACTTCGTGGATTTTAGACACCTTAAAAATAAATAAAAATATGTAATTGTATTTCAACGACGGGTATTTAGCAGATTTTTGGAGAAAACCAGAAAGTAATGAAATACTAATCAAAAAACGAAAAGGCGCATGCGTCACTAGTGTTTGCTCTTAATCAAACAAACATAATTTCATTTTGTTATATATATCGTTATAGTTATTTTGGTGAACTGACCTGACCAAACTAATCTCACCTTTCTCTGACAATACGAAACTTGACAAAAATTTTAAATGGCGAAAAAATTTTATAAATCATAAGTATATATTGTCATAAAACATATGGCAGCAAAAAAAAACAACATATTTCGTCCCAAAAGACCGCTAGCAAGATTTAAAAATACCCAAAAATTCAATTTATCCCAAGCGGGTAAAAACGGGTCGTGACGTCAAGAAGTATAATTCGTGTGTGAGATCCACGAAATAGGTTTTAGGTTGGCAATAAATTGAACGACGTTGAGAATTCCACCTTAAAACAACAATACAATAACAATAACACACGGCAATCCAAATGCAAACTCGGTAGCTCGGCCACCGGTCAGGATGACGGATGACGGAAAAAGTCATACTTCCTGACGTCATCGGGCTTGGCGCGCTTAAAAAGTCGTTTGAAATGCTTTTCACACGCGCGAAACTTTAAAGAATTTTTACCAAGTTAATACTGATTTTTAAGGAGCAATAATTGGGGAATATTTTTTTAGGCCTAACTAAATCATATTATTGAAAAAAAAATTGGAAAGTTCCCTATTTGTTTTATTTACATTCCATATAAATGTAAAGTGGGTGGTCGAGAGAATATCAGAGTCTCCGAGGCGCAATTGGTAGAGCGTTTGACTGGTATTTGAGAGGTTCAGGGATCGATTCGCTGCTGACACATAAACCTTTTTTCAATTTTAAAATACATTGCCCCTTAACATTACTAAAAGCAATGATCTGGTACCTATGGATAAAACAACAATAAATAAACCTATTTACAAAATCGTATTCCATTCTAAAGTAAATCAACATGCAAATGTCGCCCCTCCACTTTGTTTGCCAAACTCTCGCTGTTAAAAGTATTAACATGATGTGCAAAATTTAAATCTTTGTCTAAAGCCTTAGAAAAGTCTGCAGTATGGCAACGCAGTACTAAGAATTCCGCCCTCAAAGATGTGGTTGAGGCCATGATGAAGTTGTTTCCTTCATTTCGGTTTAGAAATGTCCACAGAAAATGTATCGCAGAAAATTTTTGCGATGCATCGAAAAAACATTTTAATAGAATTAGAATTATAAAACAAATAACAAATCTAATTCTCACACCTTATCTGTCACCAAAAGTAAAAGATATAAGCAAGATCGGGAGGCAAAGGCAAAATAATTACACAGGCCTGCATGAAATTTGTGATGACGTGATTTTTGTTTGTTGAGCGTAGTTTTTATATAGAAATAACTAATTAAAATACAATTGGTCTCTATCACCCACAGATTTTTTTTTTGCAAAAAAAAGAAAAAATATAAAAAAAACTTATAATAGGCGTTTTAATACATTTTAAAATGAATGTAGTACTTCAAATTCTAAATGATTGATGAATAAAAAATTATTTTCTGTGGTGCTACACACCTTCCGACTGGAGACTTTTTATCGACTCCAAAAAGGAGCTTTAAAGCTGTTCTTTTACATAATGACAATGTTTTTGCTTCTGTTTCGGTCGGCCATACAGTTAAGTTAAAGGAAAACTATGAAAATTTAGAGGAATTACTTTTAAGAATACAATATGAAAATCACAACTGGGAAGTGTGTGAAGATCTTAACATTTTAAGTCTTCTCTTAGGTCAGCAGTCTGGATTTACTAAATTCCCATGTTTCCTGTGCGAGTGGTCTAGCTAGCGAGAACAGCATTGGATAAAAAGAGTCTGGTTACACAGGCAACAAAATGTAATTCGCGAAAGTCTTATTGACCCTCAAAAAGTTTTACTTCCACCACTTCACATAAAACTTGGACGTATGAAACAATTTGTTAAGGCATTAAACAAAGAAGGATATTGTTTTAAATATTTGTGTAAAACATTTCCGGCTCCGTCAGAGGCAAAATTAAAGGAGGGAATTTTTGTAGGGCCGCAGATTAGCAGCTTGATGAAAGATACAGAATTTGAAAAGGTAATGGAAGATAAGGAAAAACATGCATGGAATGCTTTTAAAGAAGTTGAACATTAATTACTACTACATATGTTGAGATCGTTGAAAATATGCTGGAAAATTTCAGAATATGAGCATAAAAATTCACTTTTTACATTCCCATTTGGACTAATTCCCAGAAAATCTTGGGGACGTGGGTGAAGAGCAAGGTGAAAGATTTCATCAATATATTAAAGAGATGGAAAAAAGATACCAGGGGCGCTGGGACACAAAAATGATGGCCGATTTCTGTTGGAACAGAAAAGCAACTAAAAGAAGCTTTTCTGAAAAAAGAAAACATTTTTTGAAGAAGCATAACGAATAAATAACCATTTATAATAGTATATATGTGTATATTTTGTATATTTTTGTATTTTTTCCTTAATATATTAAAAAACTAGCTTATAAATGAAATAAATCGTGTTTTTTCTATATTTTTGGATTTTACCGGTTTGAAAAATAACCTTACGTGATATAAAAAAAACTGAAAGCAGATTTGAAATCAGCGCTACCCAATTACTAGAAAACAGTTAAAATTTTTAAATCAACTTTCAAAGTGTTAAAAATGCAGGCCTGTGTTATTTTACGAATAAAACATCGATATCCCTATGTCCGTTTGGTGTTTCTATGACAGCGTTTTGAAATTTTCTTCAGTTTATCGGTTTTGTAAAATAATTGATGTGTTTTTAGTGTTTTATAATATTTTTTGGGGACTAATTAAGATAAGTCGCAAGTGTTAAGTATGCGAGAATTCGAAAAATAATAATTTTGCAGTTACTTTTTATAGGTAAGTAAATAGAAAGTTGGTTTATTTATAGGTTATGTTTAAACTATATTAGCAAGGTCACATTCAAAGGTAAATCCACCGTAATCCCTACTCCCTGCCTCACCAAGCTTTTCACCGCCTCTCTCCTACAAACGATGTTGTCAAAACATTTTAATAACTTTATGAATGACGTGTGCCATCTATAGGTATCGTGCAAGCAAAAATTATTTGCATCAAAGAGGGCCTTGCATCTAAGGACGTAATGCTTAGCCGTAGAGCTTAATACCTGTTGGGTATCAGTAACTACCTGAATTAACAATGAATCAGTTATTCCGTCATCTTTGACAGTCGTTAAAAGTAATTTGATTCATCGCAAATTTTTCCAATTTCTTGAAAAATTCACACAATGGGCTTTACGGAACAGCATAAAACATTCATGGTTGAATGGTGAGTGGCAATACAATCCGGGTTTGTACATGGACGATTTTCACGAACATTTTTCTAACGTTGCTTTTATTGCTAGATATTTTTATCATTGCCTGAAAAGAACCGTGGCGGTGTTTGGGGAAACAGGAAACAGGTTCTATATAACACAAAAAAGGAGCAGAAAGACCATCTGTAAGAACAGAAGAACTTGTTGCAAACGTTCGTGAAAGAATGCAAAATACGCCAACAAATTGTAAAAGACGCCTGTCCCAAGAAGTGGGAAGATCTTATGGAACATGTAGGACTATTCTTAAGAAGCAGCTAAATTTATTTCCTTATAAAGTGCAAGTATTCCAAGAAATACAATTTTTCTTTCTGTATATTCTTACTTTGTTAATTTTGTAAACAACAAAAATAAATTTGTATTTGTCTACTTATATTACTCATAAGTTTGGCATATCATGTCATAATATGAATTTGACAAAATGTTAACCTAGATTTGGTAAGATAAATATATCGTCCCCATATCATTGTGATCTAAACCAAGCCCTACGTTTTTTAATCCAAGCCCTCTTTGATGCAAATAATTTTTGCTCGCACGGTATTAGATCATAGATGCATAGCATCATATTTTTAGTATTAGAAGAAGTATTATGCGCCTATTTTGAAATGGTTATAGATTAAAGTCTTAAATGAATAAGGCGATAAATTTTATGAGAATAACCCAAATATATTGTAGTTAATATTACCAGCCTGACCAAAAAGGACAGTAAAAAATACAGATCTCTGGTTATTTTGTTAAAATTTTTCAACAGCGGGCGTTTTTAAATTAATTTAGTTTAAATGAAACGGGGTTTTCGATATTTAAAATGTAACGAATGATTTTATAAAATTGTAGGTTCATCGCCTGATATGTAAAATCTGATTTATTCATTACGTTCTAATTAAAATTTAACTACCGATTTTTAATATATCATGTTTCAAATATATTTTAAAATATTTGCAATGTTTCTGAAAAATTATCATTTATTTTTTAGTTTGAAATATTTTTTGTGTCCTTATCAATTAAATATTATTTGGCTTTGTATATGGAGGGCTTTAGGAAGGAGTCCAATCAAAAATGGCTGTTTTTTAAATTTACGTCCCTGTTTAGTAGTTAGTTCGCTGTTTCCCGGTCGCGGCGCAGTGAGCGTCAAGTGTTTGACTTTTTACAGGTTTTGATAGACGTCAGCGGTATTTTTATCCAATAATTAATAAAATAAGCTTTATTAGATATAATATATACATATCTCAGCCTGTAGAGGGTTTTAGTTAACTAAATTCAATAAAACAGTTGATTATCCCATAAGAACCCATGCATTTTACGGATTTAAAGGAACACATGCGCCCCTGACGGCCATTTTTAAAGCTACGTATATACAAGTTTGATTTTTTGACAATTGTTCAATAAAATTGAGTTAAAAATTGTGGTCAACTTGTCCGACAAAAATCATGCTGCATATGGAGTGTCCACCACGCCGAAAATGTCAATATGACGTCATTATATCGCACCTTTAAAATTAAAGTGACACAATCCAAAAAATAGAGTTTTGCAGAAAACTGTAAAATATATTGGACCCCTCTAACTCTTTTGTTCTCCTAAGCCCAAGTAATAAATTAAATTAAATGTTAAATTTGGGGAAACATTAGCTAAATGATTTTACTGGAAGACAATTATTTAAATTTGATATTAAAACCTACCCTTAATAGTAAAAAAAAAATAAAAATAAAAATAAAAAACAAGTTAGGTCGTTTTACTGCCAATTTTTTTTTAACAACGATCGAATTATTTGGAGTTATGCCATTTAAAAATTAAAATTGTCGTTGTACTCAGTGAGTCATTTTAGAATATGTCCTTTTTTCATTAAATACCAGTTACTTTTTTGTAAAATGTTTGGAGTCAAGTCAGTTTAGACTTAAAGCAGTGTCAATTTTCCGTCGCATGCGACAACATACTGAAATGATACCCTTCAGTATTAAAAAGACGCGCGAATACCGTTAATATGAAAAAGGCATAAATAGGTTTCTCTAATTGGGGAGAAGCGATTTGGTATTAGGTCTAGTGGCAGCTGATAGAGGGCGGTATTTAGTGCCATTTTATGATTAAACCTAGAAATATACAATTTTTGAGTTGTGTCAATTTACTTTTAAAGGTGCGATATCTCTCCGTACATACAACTTTGCATTTAATATTTTTCGATTCAAGATAAAGTACTGATTGTAAAAAAAATATGTGTCCTACATATATAGTACTGCAATCTATCTAAAAATTAAAAAATTCTTTATAATAATTTATCTTCGATATATTATTATAAAAGTTATAAACTAATTAATTTTTTATAATTAATAAATGTATGTACGGATCTATTTGGGTTTAAAACAACAGTGTCACTCTAACCTAACCTAACCTATATACGGAAAATGATTTTTCTGAAAATATTCTCATATTTTATTTGAATTTACGCGGCATACTTCCACACGAACCAGGAAACACTTTTAAACATCAAAAACAAAAAAACAATATGACGCGACCTGACGTGTGAACTTGTAGGTGTCATTTTGTGGTTATCAACTGTCGAAACGCTGTTTTCCGAAAAATTAGACTTTACCTAAGAAGCACACGCATCAATTACATTTTTGAATCTTTTCGGAGTGTTTATTTTAATGTTTATATCATTATTTTTGATATAAAAAATGGAGTAATTATAATTAATAGCAATAAATTAATAGCAATTAATTAATAGCAATTTTAATGTACAGTGAATTATTTTTAATACTTAAATAAAAAATAAAATATCAAATAAAAGAAAACAGATTTTGAATTTTTCAGATTTTCCGATTGAAATTATTTTTTTATAATTGTAATTTTATACAAACTTTATGTAAATTTAGTTAATTTCAATAATGTATCTGAACATTTAAGTTTAATCAGTCAGAATTTAACAAAAAAGGAGTGTGCCATTGGTAATGACTTTTTTTTTCATTTCCTTGTCGGACTGACTATAACTTAATATATTTATCGGACAAATTGATATTTGCATTTAAAATACTATTATCTACCACTGTTTTTTTTTGTCCGACATGTATGTATGGGGAGACATAATGATGTCATATTGACATTTTCGGCGTGGTGGACACTCCATACGCAGCATGATTTTTGTCGGACAAGTTGACCACAATTTTTAACTCAATTTTATTAAACAATTGTCAAAAAATCAAACTTGTATATACGTGGAGTCATAGTGACGTCATATCGACATTTTGGGGGTGGTGGACACTTCACACGCGGCATGATTTTTGTTGGACAAGTTGACCACAATTTTTAATTTCATTTTATTAAACAATTTTGAAAAAATTAAGCTTGTATGTACGGGGAGTCATAATGACCTCATATCGACACTTCTGGGAATCGGGCATTCGAAAACGCAGCAGCGCCGAAAGTTTTCGCATAAGAAAGTTTGTCGGACTCGTCCCAAAAAAGGCACTTACGCAGTTTGACATTTGTATGTGTCATTAAAATTAAGGGTCTACTGGGGACTATAAAAATAAAAACTATTTTCTGCAGCTGAAATTTTGCATGTGGGCTAAAAACTGCATTTAAAAAAAACTTTTTCTAATAACTTTTTCCGATATTTTCAGAGATAACCCCGCTTTTGAATTGTTTTTTGGAAAAATTAAAATCTGACCGATAATGCGAATCACGTGACAACTATTTTTTTGCTTAATTTTCATCTCGATCAAAGTAGAACTTAATGCCAAAGTCAAATTTTGAATAAAGCTATTAATAAAAAAAAATTCCATATGATGCGGACTTTACTGGTGACACTGTATATTATTATTATTATTGTTATTATTATATATTATTATTAAATAATAAAAATACCCTAATTTTTTGCCAACAGCCGAGACGTTTTGTTACCAAAATTAACATTTTTCAAAATTTTTTAATAAATAAAATATAAAATATCTTAATTAATTAAAGTTAAATTAACAATTAAAAAAAGATGCTTTTATTTAATCGTGTGGCAAAAAGTAGGTTAATTTACGGCATAAAGCTAAACCCCTGTAGCACGTTGGTAAATCTGCAAACGATAGTCGATCCAGGAAAGGCTGCGTTTGACAATTTTGACAAATGTTTTCCAGACGGCATTAAATTAGGATTTAAATCGAAATCGTTTTCAAGTATTTTATATTGAAGGGAAAAGTTAAGAAGGGAATCGTATCATTAGTCCGATTCGATAAAATTTAATTGTTTTCTAAACTTTTAGTTTATTGCGGAAGAGTAAGTTATAATTAAAAAGAAATACTATTGTTCCTACTTGTTCTTATTGTGTTACGACCGTCGTCCATCGTCACAGTAGTTGCGCGGACGAAGACAATGTATCCACTAGTTACCATAATGGTTGCATTTTTGCCCTTGAATGGGCAGTACCACACCCAATAAATATGTAATAAACGTTACAGTTAAAACAGGACAGTAAGTATCGTGCGAGAAAAAATGTAGGGCTTGGTTTAGATCACAATGATATGGGGACGATATATCTAACCAAATCTAGGTTAAAATTTTGTCAAATTCATATTATGACATGATATGCCAAACTAATGAGTAGTAATAAAATAAGTAGACAAATACAAATTTATTTTTGTTTTTTACAAAATTAACAAAGTAAGAATATACAGAAAGAAAAAGAAAAATAATTACATCTATTCTAAGAATTCACATAACCGGAGAGGTGGAACCAGGCTTCATCCGAAAAAAATGTCAGGTCTAATAAATCATTTATTTCCAATAAATTTTGGGTAAACCATTGAGAGTAAGTCCTGCGTCTTTCAAAATCTGCGGCTTGTATACTTGCACTTTATAAGGAAATAAATTTAGCTGCTTCTTAAGAATAGTCCTGCATGTTTCATAAGATCTTCCCACTTCTTGGGACAGGCATCTAATACAATTTGTTGGAGGATTTTGCATTATTTCACGAACGTTTGCAACAAGTTGTTCTGTTCTTACAGATGGTCTCCCTGCTCCTTTTTTGTGTTGTATAGAACCTGTTTCCCTAAACACAGCCAAGGTTCTTTTTAGGCAATGATAAAAATCCCCAGTAATAAAAACAACGTTAGGAAACTGTTCGTGAAAATCGTCCATGCACAAACCCGGATTGTATTGCCACTCACCATTTACTCTAAACCTGTTTCGAAAATACGCTTCAACCATGAAAGTTTTGTGCTGTTCCGTAAAGCCCACTGTCAAAGATGACCGAATAACTGATTGATTGTTAATTCAAATAGTTACTGACACCCAATAGGTATTAAGCTCTACGGCTAAGCATTACGTCCCTAGATGCAAGGTCCTCTTTGATGCAAATATTTTTGCTCGCACGGTATTTATATTTTTATCTAAAGTCATAAAAAAATTTTTTTTTATTTTTGCGGTGTAAAACTTAAATTCTATTAAGCTATAACTAACCCGAATAACCAAACCCGAATATTTTCTCTCTGCGTTTAAATTTAATTATCTCGGTAAAAAGATTTCACATACACAGACGAAAAGTTATAAAAACCGACGATAAACTCGCGTATCAGTAAAAGAGAAAAATTTCATGAAAATTTGAACAAAATATTCTCCACAGCTATTCGTCCAGGCGGCCATTTTTCCTGTCATTTTATGAATTTCTTTTTATAATCCGTCCATTGTGTCACTATTGATCAGCGATATAAAATGTCTTCATCCAATATCGGAAATATGGAAACCATTTGAGTGGGACGTTAAATTTCTAATAATAAAGTTTTTTTTGGAATATGAAGAATATTTTATTACATTTTATATAGGTATACATTTTCTTTTAAAGCACATATCGTATTTGCAAATAAACATTTTTATCGCTTAATAAGGTAAATCTATATATTAAATATATTACCAGAGATGTATTCCCAATTTAACTATACCGGGTGATGCGTCACCACACTGGCCATGGAAAATCCCATGTAAATTTGGCTACCCTCAAATATTGGCTCTTCTATTAATTTTACACAATTTGTATTAGACTTTTTTGAAGGTCCTTACATGATAGACTCGTGCACCAAATTTTATTATTTTTGAAAAAGCCAGTTAAAGCCTGGTTAGGAAAAACTCTTTTTAAAATTCTTAAAAATTAAATAAGGCTCTGATACATACCTCCACCAATATTAATTAGGATAATGTGAAATATTACCAAACGTTTTATTTTTTATTAATTTCAACATGTTTTACAGTATTCAAGAAAATATAATAATTGTACTAATTTAATTTAACGCAAATACTTAAAACGAGCGTCAGCGGTCATTAAACAGACTTTAGTCTAGGTTAGGTTACAGTGGCAGACCTCTGGCATTGCCAAAACAGTCACATGTAGTCCTATAATAAGAACCGTTGTGGTACTACACGTGTTCCGCGGAACCTATCCACATAAGCTTCCTGATAGTTAACGCGACGTGGATCGTAGAAGAATCTTGATAGCTCATTCAAACCAGCCACTGCTGTTAATAAACTTAGTAAGTCGACCCAGTTGCAGGCTGCTCACTTTCTCCAGATCATTAAAGAATGGTTCTTCTAGTGATTCCGGGGCATTCACACAAGAAATGCTAAATACTTTCCTCCTCCTCTTCATCTCTGCAACTTCTACAGAAGTCGTTTGTTGGTATTTGCATACGCTCAGCGTATCTACCGAATAGGCAATGTCCGGTGACAACGGCAGTGATGTTCTTAGGTCCTTCCGACTGTGCTGTAATAGCGCTGCGGTTTTCCTGTCGTCAAGTAGGGGCCACAATTGTCGGGAGATGCTACAAGTTGTCAGCCCTGTCCATCTGCTTTGCGCAAGTTGTTTAGCTATCCGATGATTCTCCTCTTTGACTGATCCCAGTGGTTTAGCCATAGTATTATCTGCTAGTTCGGCAAACTTGCTTGCGCCCTTCCTGGCAAGCGCATCAGCAGTCTCGTTGCCATATATATTGCTGCGTCCAGGAACTCAACACAAGGTGATTCGATGTTGAGCACCAAGTGTGCAGAGATTGTTGCGACAGCGCGTTACTAATTTTGAGATAGTGCTGCTGGAGCAAATTGCCTTTATAGGTGCTTGACTGTCTATATAGATAGCTATAGCAAATTGCCTTTATAGCTGCTTGACTGTCTATATAGATAGCTATAGACGCAGCTCCTTTCAAGCCAGGGTGATCCCGCAGGGTATAGACTGCTTTATCCACTGCAAAAATGTCTGCCTGAAAAATACTGCAGTAGTCAGGGAGTATATACGATCTCTGTATTAGCATGCTCTCGGAGAAGATACCAGCTCCCACCCCGACGACCATTTTTGAACCGTCTGTGAAGATCGAGTGATCCGCCCCCATTGTTACTTGATTGCCTTCCCACTCTTCCCTACCCGGAATGAGCAGAGAAAAGCCCCTTCCAAAGTTTGTCAGCGAAACAGTGTAATCGGTCGGCTCTCGCAAATTTAAGCATGGATATATCCTTAGTATTCTGCTGTATCCGTAGTTGGTACTAGTCCAGCATTTCGACTCTTTCAGTCGCAGAGCACTTTTTGCAGCCACACTTTTTCCATAAGTATCCAGTATCAGATACAGCATCACTTCCAGTGTGTGGCACCGGTGAAGGGCACCGGTCACTCCTAAACAAGCTGCCCGTTGTACCTTCGTTAGTTTCTTCATGTGTATTGCTTTTTCCACAGTCCACCAGACCATGTCCCCGCTGTATAAATCCAGTGTACTATTGGGGTTTCAATCCCCACTTCTTACCAACAGCTTTTTTGCAGGCATAGAACGCAACTGACGTCTTTTTGACTCGTTCTTGTGTTTGTCTTGACTTTAGTCTAATCACCAATTTGTTGTAAAATTATTTTCTAATTTAGTTATTTGTAGACTGTAATTTTTGTAACAATGAGACTAAAAACAAAACAACAATTTTTATTTTTTATTAATTTAAATACAACTTTTCTAGTTTACCGGGCAATTTTTTATTTTATCCTAGGACCTCTTTAGACCTTTTTATTTAAATTTATTCGCCACCACAAAGGTAACTTATTCCATTTAAAGGGGAAATAGGTAAATGTAAAATGTTGAAAGTTCTAATCATTGTGCCGGCCAGTCTTTTGCGGTGCCTGTGTTTACATAAGTCTTCCACAGGCTTCTACCTAAGCCGTTTAGCATAGCCGTATAATAAATAAGTCTTAAATTACTTTATACACACTATCGTGTAGTCAGAACTTATAAGTAGTTATAAATGTTATATTGCATAACAAGTATTAGAAGTGGCCCTTTTCAAATGGGGAGGTACATAGCAATTGGTAATAGCAGAGTTTGAGAAAATTACTTTCATTCGGGTAATGTACAATATTTTTTTTTCATTCTTGGAGCAAGTGAGAAAAATACATTGTTTGTAACAAGACATTATTATGAAAAATATCCATGCAAAACAGGAAGTGAGGCTAATAACAAAAATAATTTTAAAAATATTAGTAGAATTTAAAGTAATTTTGTTTTTATCATTTTGCTCTAAAATGAAAAATAAAATTAGTTTACTCTTGACCCGATTTTCTATTTTTGTATTTTTTGAGCACCCTATAGTGTCACCAGTAAAGTCCGCATCATATGGGATTTTTTTTTATTAATAGCTTTATTCAAAATTTGACTTTGGCATCAAGTTCTGCTTCGATCGAGATGAAAATTAAGCAAAAAATAGTAGTCACGTGATTCGCATTATCTGTCAAATTTTAATTTTTTCCAAAAAAATGATTTCAAAGTGGGGTTATTTCTAAAAGTTTCGAAAAAAGTTATTAGAAAAAGTTTTTTTAAATGCAGTTTCTAGCTCACATGCAAAATTTTCGGTGCATAAGATAATTTTGATTTTTTACCCATATTTTGTAAATTGCACCACCTTTGCAAAATAAGACTAAACGCAACCTACATAAAACTTCTTAGTTTTGACAATGCTTTATTTCAGATACATTTTCTTTAAAGTAGCGCCATATTAAATGGGTGTTTTTCTACTAAATCAAAATTGGGCTATTAAAATTTGGTTGCATGTGATGCAAAGTTTATTTTTTGTTTTTGACCCTGTATAAGGTAACTTCATAAAATAAGTATTTTTGAAAACGTTTGTGTCTGAAAGTAATACACCTTAATATTAAGACAAAAAAGAACACAGTGTCATCGGTAAAGTCTTCATTAAGTGGAAAATAAATTTTAGTGGTTAGTAAAAAATCTAAATTATCTTATTTGTCATTATAAGTCAACTAATTCTTGCATTGCAATTATTTTTTTGGATTTTCTGTAAAATCATGAAAACCTTTTTTTCCCTCGGACTATTTCTTTTAATAGAACTAACGCTATTTAGACAACGACATCCCGGTGAAATTATTTATCGGTAAAACGATTTAATTGCAAAAAAATCAAATCTACGCGAAAACGACATAAAGTATATTAAAAGAATGACGCAAGAAAAATACAACGGGAGACTATAAGATGGACTAAATCTTAAACTCTTTAATTTTGAAGAAGTAGTCCATACTCAAAGTGGAGTTAAATGATACAGAAAAAGAAAAGCACGAAGTCTTTCTCCACAATCTTTATTAAACGAAAAACTAGGCGAACCTATTATTACATCGACATGTTTCGAGTGTAGAAACACTCATCATCAGGAAACAAAGTGAAAATTAAAATGCTGATGTTTTTAGCAAGAGAAAATAATGGTGAGATTGAGCCGTAATGGAGCTTTTAATGGTGTACAAGAGATGTAAAATTGAAAAATCAGAAGATCAAAAATCAAGACTCCAGCATACTGAAGAGTCGAGGGTTAACGTAAAAGCACACTGTCGTGCGAAAAAAAAGATAGGGTAGTAAAAATTAGGGAGTTTTGAAAAACATATCTGTTAAAAGTGTTAATAAATTACTGAAACATCCTGAGTTTTATTGAGCCCAGTCAGAAACATTTGAAAATGTGAATGTGAAAACCCGAACAAACCCAACATTTTCAAATGTTTCTGACTGGGCTCAATAAAACTCAGGATGTTTCAGTAATTTATTAATACTTTTAACAGATATGTTTTTCAAAACTCCCTAATTTTTACTACCCTATCTTTTTTTTCGCACGACAGTGTGCTTTTACGTTAACCCTCGACTCTTCAGTATGCTGGAGTCTTGATTTTTGATCTTCTGATTTTTCAATTTTACATCTCTTGTACACCATTAAAAGCTCCATTACGGCTCAATCTCACCATTATTTTCTCTTGCTAAAAACATCAGCATTTTAATTTTCACTTTGTTTCCTGATGATGAGTGTTTCTACACTCGAAACATGTCGATGTAATACTAGGTTCGCCTAGTTTTTCGTTTAATAAAGATTGTGGAGAAAGACTTCGTGCTTTTCTTTTTCTTAAACTCTTTAGTTAATACGGGTGATTCATTGCTAAATTGACTTTTAAAATTGACATAATTGAACCTCTAGAAAGGCAAAAATACTATACCAAAAAATAGTTAATTTGGCTTAATTGGATAAACATACAAAATATGAGAAAATTATATTGGGTTTTGTTTTATGAATTTTTTACTACTCAACTGAACAAAACTAAGATAATAAATGTTTATTTTTGTATTTTTCTCCTTATTTTCTGGTAACACAGCATCAAAACAACGTACCTATACAGTAATACTAATAATGTACCTTGTTTACAGCAGGAAAAAGTTTTCAAAAGTAAATAAAATATTAAAAATTAAAAAAAAACATTCCTAATGTGTTTTAAAAGGTTTTGTTATACCTACTACTAAAACACTTTAAATGCATATATCATGTTTAATGTTTTCATTACAACGTTTTTACTTTGGGCTTTATTTTATAACAAAAAAAAACCATCTATTGCTGATTAACAAATAAAATTCGGTTCTAAAATAAATATATCCTTGAGAAATACGGATAAGTATTTACAAGCACAACAAGAAAATCAGCTTATTAGCTTTGGCGTCTTTATACACGAACGTCCCACTAAAAGATGCCGAAGCATACTTGAGGAAGACCAGACTGTACAGGAAAGAACACCGCTACCTATTAATGCCATCATGGAACTATTAGAATGTTGTCTCTACAATTTCTACTTCCAAGAAAACGATAGATTCTTCCTCCAAGTAGACGGACGGATGATTGAAATCCGAAGTAATGGAACAAGCAAGGAAGAAACCAAAAATATGGCTGAGATATTTGGACTTCATTATTTGGAATGGATTGACAATCAAATTTACCGCGGAGAAAAAAGAAAACAATCAATTACCTTTCCTAGATGTCAACGTAAAGACAAATGGCATCTCTATTCAGTATACATCATACCTACATATCCAGGTCGATGTCTCGGTTATAAATCAAACCACTCAAAAGACACATAACATTGTATAGTAACAATCCTTGTGGATAGGGTAATAAGAATCTGTAGCTCAAAAGAAGCCCTCAAAAAAAATATGGAAAAATCGTAAGAATCGTCCAAAACCGTAATGAGCGGTAGAAGGTCGATCGCAATGCTTTGGATGCGGTATTGAATTATTAGAATCGGTAGCCCTTAACATCAAAAAGTATCAGAAATGTATAACGAAGTCGTAACTACTCTCCAGAAGAGACATTGTAATTTAAGGGTTGGGAAAGAAAGCCCTTATCTTTCTTCTTAAATTTATTTAAAATAAAATTAGTGACTGCGCGTTTCGGCCAAATAGACCATCACCAGGACTGACGCAGTGAGGTCCAAAAACAAAGGGACAAAGTTGAACGCTTATTGGTCCAATAAAATAAATAAGATTAATAACATAACATTAATATACAGGTGGTATATGCAGATGATACACAAATTTACCTTCATTTCGACTGCCAAGACTATATAAACGCATCGAATCTGCTTAACGAAGATTTAAGCATGTTAAGTCAACTTTTTCTAGATCACAATCTAAGGTTAAATCCATTAAAGTCATACTTGATGCTTTCTGGGAATAAGAACAAAATTAACTTTTTGAATGATAATATCAATATAGTTATTGATGGTGTTAGGCTCCCCGTAGTTAAAACAGCTAAAAATCTGGGTATAATCCTGGATACTGAACTAAGGTTTAGGGAGTATGTCAAAAAACTCATTCAAAAGTCATATATGTCTTTAGGAGTATTGTACAACAACCGTCATGTCCTAAATTTTAAGTTACGTAAAATGTTGTGTGAGAGTCTCGTTTTATCCAGCTTTAACTATTGTGATTTCATTTATGGGCCATGCCTTGATGTAGCAGATAGGAATAGGATACAAAGGGTACAGAATACATGCTCACGCCTTATTTTTGTACTTCGCAAATTTGATCATATTTCTCATACGTTTAAAAATCTTAAGTGGCTAGTAATGAACAACCGTAGAACTTTACATTTGGAGAATTTTTTGGTTAAAATTCTAAATTATCCGGCTCTGCCTCTTTCCTTAAAAAGTAGGTTTGTATTTCGTGAAAATATACATTCCCGTGACATGAGATTTCCTAATAGGTTGACGGTGCCTCAGCATCAGAGTGCCATGTTTCAGAGATCATCTACCTACAACTCTGCTAAATTGTACAACTCCTTACCTAATGAACTGGTTTTCCTTGATAGTAACAAATTTAAATTGCAATATAAAAAATATCTACTCAGTTTTCAAAATGAACAACTTCGTTAATTTTATTTTTGTTAAATTATTATTTTTATCAATGTTTTGCAGGTCATTCTTCGAATCATGTAATTGTCGCTTTCTCCATCAGGTTAGAATGTAGCGCATTTTTATTTTTTCTAGAATGTTAACTATTTGAACCAATTTTTTTTTCATTTCTCCTTTCTTTGATATTTATATAATATCTGTACGACGTTTATTATTATTATTATATTTTAAAAAAGACTGCAAACAATCAAAACATAGCGTCATGTCATCAGAGTGAACCACTACTTGACAAGTAGTTGTTCACTAATGTTCACTCTGATGATGATTATTATACAAGGGTTTTCAAAAATTCTAATACAATTTTGATATAATAATAATAATAATAATAATAATAATAATAATAATAATAATAATAATAATAATAATAATAATAATAATAATAATAATAATAATAATAATAATAATATTAAACACTTTTATTAGCAGAAAATAATATGTACATATAAAATTAATAGGGAAACCAATACTTGAGGGTATAACGAACAAACCCGATATACATATCTCAATACTACTTTTCTTAGCCTTTTTCAGTCCGGTAAAAATTATAAATATATATTCTTTCCGCGAGATTCCTCGCGAAAAATTAACTTCCAACATCTCATAATAGATTCAAAGATTCGCGGATTATAAGATAGACTTTCGAGGTTAACAATAAAATTTTTAGTGCCCTTGATATAATGTTGTGGCTCCCCGAATATACACGACTCCCCAGTCGACAGCGAAACAGTAAAAGTGGAAAATTACAAATAGAAATATTAATGGACCTCGGTTTGGTTTCGCTTCTTAAATTTATATATCCTGTTTAAATATATATTTGTGCTTTTTAGGGTTCCAGAAACACTGTAAAATATTGTTGGGCTGTAGAAAAACAACGAGACGTTTAGTATTTTTCTAGGCCGTTTAAAAAACACTTTCTTATATCGTAATCCGTTGGTAGTATCCATCTTTATTACTTTTTCGTCAATAAATGTTCAAAATGTTATCCCTTCATTATTTCAATTTAGCAATATCCTAAATGCAAGTTAAACTCG
Organism: Polydrusus pterygomalis; assembly: GCA_963969555.1. NCBI lineage: Eukaryota > Metazoa > Arthropoda > Insecta > Coleoptera > Curculionidae > Polydrusus > Polydrusus pterygomalis. Next base: position 38,192,340 of record OZ018381.1, on the reverse strand, counting down.
TTTTGAACATTGATAATTACTTCGGAAGAAATCAACCGACACTCTTATTCGTACTTTCAACTCCTCAATATTTTCCGGTTTCGTACAAGGAATAAAAATTTGAAATTTGGTACTTGTGTATAAAATTATACCTTATAAATTACACCTTAATATGCACTTTAAAAGTAGCCATCTTACAATCGTACAATCCTTGTACGATATAATATAAATAATAGGGGAAGGTTGCCCATATTGGACCAATTTCCAGATTTCTTATCATAGATCCTGATAATAACGCAAAATCGATCTTGAAGCTATACCTTAGTATACTTTAGTAAGTTGTTTAACTGCAGGATTTTTTGCAGAATTTTATTTCAAAGTATCTATGATATACCAGGCTATAAAAAAACCTCTGCAAGTGGTTCAATATAGGAAACCGGTTGCCTAAATTGCACCTGGGGGTTCCAAAATTGGACCACATGATTTAAATCGGAAGCTTAGGTGTTAAATAAATAAATAAAAAATAAAATTGTTGGTATAGGAAGTTTTATACTTATATTTCAATAAAACATCAAATTTACAATCAAAATTTCGGTAGAAGACATCCTAATGCAAAAAAAAGTACCTATTAGTTTCCTATATTGGACCAGTCATAGTTTCATTTTTTAACTCAAAGAAAAAAGATTTTAGCAATATTGAAATGGTGTTAGTTCATGACATTAACTTATTTAAAGAGAAAAATTATTTTTGCACAATTTGGAAAAATTGCCTAAATTGGACCGGTTCAATTTTGGCAATCACCCAGTGGTCCAATTTAAGCAACTACCACGTGTTTTATAAAACCACCCAGGAAGGAAACAAGAAAAACAAATATGCAATGGTAATAGAAGAAATAGAAAGAGAAAAACTTACTTGAAAACTTCCATAAAAAGATTTTGCTTAGAGTTTTATGGTTCTAAGGTAAATTCTTAGGAAAATCCTAAAAATATTACATTAAAATTGTTTAAATTACGTTTTGCTCTGTACACGCCAAGCACTAATGGGCAACTAGTTGAGTTTGTTGCCGATCAAAGGTTCTAGGTGGAAGTATGTTACAGTGTTGCCAGATGATATGGCACTTGTTTAGTTTCGGAGAAATGTACTATGGTCCAATTTAGGTAGCGGTTCAATATAGGCAACCTTCCCCTACAGTGTGACCAGTAAAGTCCGCATCATATGGAATTTTTTTTATTAATAACTTTATTCGAAATTTGACTTTGGCATCAAGTTCTGCTTCGATCGAGATGAAAATTAAGCAAAAGAAATAGTAGTCACGTGATTCGCATTATCTGTCACATTTTAATTTTTTCCAAAAAATAATTCAAAAGTGGGGTTATTTCTGAAAAAATCAAAAATAGTTATAAGAAAAAGTTTTTTTGAATGCAGTTTCTATTCCAAATGCAAAATTTCAGCTGCATAAGATAATTTTGATTTTTTACCCATATTTTGTAAATTTCACCACTTTTGCAAAATAAGACTCAACGCAACCTACATAAAACTTCTTCGTTTTGACAATGCTTTATTTCAGATACATTTTCTTTAAAGTAGCGCCATATTAAATGTGTGTTTTTCTACAAAATTAAAATTGGGCTATTAAAATTTGGTCGCATGTGATGCAAAGTTTATTTGTTTTTGACACTGTCTGGTAATTGGTAACTTCATAAAATAAGTATTTTTGAAAACGTAGTTTGTGTCTGAAATTAATACACCTTAATATTAGAACAAAAAAGAACACAGTGTCATCAGTAAAGTGTTCATTAAGTGGAAAATAAATTTTAGTGGTGGGTAAAAAATTTTAAAAAATCTTATGCAGCTAAAATTTTGCATGTGGGCTAGAAACTGCAGTTAAAAAAACTTTTTTTTATAACTTTTTTCGATATTTTTAAAAATAACCGCACTTTTAAATTATTTTTTGGAAAAAATTTAAATTTGACAGATAATGCGAATCACGTGACTACTATTTTTTTGCTTATTTTTCATCTCGATCGAAGCAGAACTTGATGCCAAAGACAAATTTCCAATAAAGCTATTAATAAAAAAAAATCTCATATGATGCGGACTTTACTGGTCACACTGTATATAAATTACAAACTCACACTGTATTTTAAACTTGTTCAATTTAATTTATAAAATCAACTAAAGTATTTAAGGTTTGTAAATAAAGATATGTATATATGACCTTGTCTAAAACACATTGGATGTTTATCAATTTATTATAAATAAAAGTGTTAGGTAGGTAAAACCGAATCAATTCTCTTTTTCTGAACTGAAACATGTATACATGCAAGGATAATTCTCAACATAAACTCGCTCTCCCGGACCCATATTTATCTATAAAATTTGAAAATATTGTCCGAGGCAATGAATTTTCCTTGCACGTATTTCTTGTAAATATTTTTATAAAATGTCTTACCCTTACCTCTCCCACTTCTTCCGACAAATCTTAAATCGTTAAACTTGGCAACTTGATTCTTCATAACCGCAGTCGCGTTCCTCAACTCGGCACAGTAATTCTCATCGTTACCAGCTCTTACAGATACGACAGTTCCGTCACCAACTTCACCCAATGCCACAACTTTAAATGCGACCGGTAAAGTTTTGTTCGACCTCCAGTGAGGAGGCAAGACGGTACATACTACATGAGGACTTCCGGTTCTGACTAGTTCACCCGGATGTTCCGCTAATAAGCCGTCAATTGTCCTTTCCGCTAGCATTTCAGCGGTCAAATTGCCATAATTGCGGTCGTAGTGGCCTGTGGTTGAGCTAACTTCACTCGCCAAGTGCATTTTTGACACCTTATTAGAAGCGGGTTAACATGAGAGAAGCTTTGCCAACTGCGATGAAACAAGCCGCGGCATGTCGCGTGAAAACTTCGTTAGTGCATTTTAACGCGGGGATTTTTCATGAGAGAAATGACTGACCGAGCGGACGGGCAAATGTGATGAAAAATCACGCGTTGCTGTGGTAGTAACCGTGGACCGCAGCCGTTGGAAAAGTGCGCGCGAGATTTTCCATCCTTTGCGTTCTTTCTCGCAGCTGTTTTTCTAATAACGTATCTCTATCTCTCTTTAGCTTCCGCTGATTGTTTTTAATTAGGCCGGGTGGCTGCGATTGTTTCACTCTACGTGTTGCTACTTTGTCGCTTGTTAATCTTGATGATTATCCGTTTTGTTCGGGATTAAAAGTCAATTTTCTGGCCGCTATGTCTGTGGATAAGTTCGACGGTCTCGAGGAAAGTTGATTATGGTTTTGTTCTTTTCCAGCTGGCTAGAATAGAGAATAATTATGTCAATTAAAATATAATTTTAATTTATCAGACTGTCATTTTATATGTGTCATAAAAATTGTCTTTGTATTTTTCTTAATACGATATTTTCGTTTTAATCGCTTTTAATGAACGGCAAAAATAAGTAGATATGGAGGGAAACTAAAAAAGTATTCCTTTTAATAATTTTAAAGGTCCACGGGAATTATATTAAATAATAACAATATCAACTAACATAGGTATAAAGGGGGGTACAAAATCAAACCATTACTGATTTGTCTGTGCTCTCTTTAAGGTCGTAATAATAAGTTGGAAGTAATGGAGATAAGGAAAAGACACATTATAGTTATATACAGTGTGACCAGTAAAGTCCGCATCATATGGGATTTTTTTTTTATTAATAGCTTTATTCGAAATTTGACTTTGGCATCAAGTTCTGCTTCGACCGGGATGAAAATTAGCCAAAAAAATAGTAGTCACGTGATTCGCATTATCTGTCAAATTTAAATTTTTTTCAAAAAATAAGTCAAAAGTGGGGTTATTTCTGATAATATCAAAAAAAGCTAAAAAAAATTTCAGCTGCATAAGATAATTTTGGTTTTTTACTCATCAATAAAATTTATTTTCCACTTAATGAACACTACTGATGACACTGTGTTATTTTTTGTCTTAATATTAAGGTGTATTACTTTCAGACACAAACTACGTTTTCAAAAATACTTATTTTATGAAGATACCTTATACAGGGTCAAAAACAAATAAACTTTGCATCACATGCGACCAAATTTTAATAGCCCAATTTTGATTTTGTAGAACAACACATATTTAATATGGCGCTACTTTAAAGAAAATGTATCTGAAATAAAACATTGTTAAAACTAAGAAGTTTTATGTAGATTGCGTTGAGTCTTTTTTTTTTTTTTTTATTTATTTATTTTACGTCGGCCTTTTTCCGCAACGAGGCCAATCACCGACGCCAGGGAATTTGTCACACACTATCTGGTAATTTTGCCGAATCCCTCTTTGTCGAGGGTAGGGTTCTTTAACGTGCCAACATCCATGACACGGGGCCCACAGTTTAACGTCTCTTCCGAAAGACGGCGCCACCTCTTAAACCATATTCCAAATTTAACATCGACGTTGCCGGCACCGGGAATGGAACTCGGGCCTACGATCTGTGAGGCTGCTGCGCTAACCACTAGACCACAACGTCGACTGCGTTGAGTCTTATTTTGCAAAAGTGGTGCAATTTACAAAATATGGGTAAAAAATCAAAATTATCTTATGCAGCTGAAATTTTGCATGTGGGCTAGAAACTGCATTAAAAAAAACTTTTTCAAATAACTTTTTTCAATATTTCAGAATTATTTTTGGGGAAAAATTTTAATTTGACAGATAATGCGAATCACGTGACTACTATTTTTTTGCTTAATTTTCATCTCGATCGAAGCAGAACTTGATGTCAAAGTCAAATTTCGAATAAAGCTATTAATAAAAAAAAATCCCATATGATGCGGACTTTACTGGTCACACTGTATGTAGTAAATGATCGACAATTGGCATTAGCAGTGAAACTGAACTCAGTAGTTCCTTGCAGTCAATGAGATCACTGACAACCTTGTGTAAAAATATGCAAGAGCATTTCTACGTCTACACTCAAGACTATTAGCGCCACAAAGCAATAGCCTAGTTTCACCCGTTAAGGTTTTGTAACGAAAATGCAGTGTATAAAATAGAAAATTACATAAATTTATTTTCAACCAATTAGAAGGCGCCTTTTTGTTTACGTTGCTTATAGCAACGGAAGATTATCGCGATAATTTTGTTAGTTCCTATTAACTTAATGAAATTAATAAGTGATAATTTTTCTGTCAAAAATAAAGTACCTACATCTATTGGCAAAAGTTACTCAGAATAAAATCAAAATACATTTTGTTGCTAACTTATAATTTTTATTGATACTAACCAATTTGCTTTACATATCGAACACCTGGGCTAAAAGAGACGCATCAAAAATTTAACTAAACTCAACGGAAATATGTTTTTTTAAGTTTCATTTGACACTATGTAGACATATAATTTCAGATGTTATGGTTGAAAACGAATTAATGTTTTTAATGTTTCTGAAATTTTAGTAATAAACCTTAGTTACTAACAAGTAAAATCAACTTCTATTGTAAAAATACAGTGCCTCATATTTAACTAAACTCATCGGAAATATGTTTTTGAATTTAAAACTATAAAGACATTGGATTTCGGACAACAAATTTGTTATTTAATGTTTCTCACATTTTAGTAATAAAAATGAGTTACTATATAACGGCTAAAATGAACTTCACTTCTAAAACTCTATTAGTTACAATTAACTAAATCCGCCGGAAATATGTTTTTGTAGCATTTTAGCAAAAAAGTTACAATAAGAAAAAACTCCAATTTATAAAATTTTCTTACCTAATCTCCCACGCAGCAGAATTAATTACCGATAATTCTGCTACTAGGGAGATTATAAGTGATAATAGGTGCATTTATTTTGAAGTTTTTTCAGCCTATGGATATGACAAGCAAATCGTGGGAACCAGATTACAGCACAGTATTCTAGGATGCTGCGTACTAAACCGTCGTATACGCAAATAAGAGCTTAGATAAGTAGGAATATTTCGTATAATCTACTTGCTTTCCCGATTTTATCCAAGATATTAAAAAGTTTTGATAAACTGCCAAATCTGTTACCGTTAAACGTCCTCTGAAAAAACGATGTTCGTCTACGAGATATTTTTTAAAAGTGTTAAACATTTCGTCTGTGACCATCATCTCCAACAGCTTCGGGATCGACGAGAGAAGTGATATACTGTGATAGTTTTGTTTTGTCACCAGAAGGTTGGATTACTTCCAAACCTTTGGAAAAAAAAGTCTGTATCGTAAGAGCAGTTTCAAAGGAGGGACGAATAAAGAGTTTTTTAATACGGTTGGTGGAACGTCATCTGGTCCAGCACCTTTGGCAATATCTAGGTCCATGATTCGTTAGCTCTTCCGTAGTAAAATTGTAAGATGTCAGGGGAGTGGCAAACTTGATTGGTTGAATTGTAAACATGCCAATATCATTGTGGACAGTATTGCATGACTCAAAGTATAGAGCAAAAGCATCAGCGATATTTTTAGAATCGGTTATGAGTTTAGGTTAAGTAAGGAAGCTTGGCTTCAACTTCGCCTTTTGTAATTATCTCCTTCTTTAATTACAATAAAGTAATTTATTATTATTATTATTATTATTATTATTATTATTATTATTATTATTATTATTATTATTATTATTATTATTATTATTATTATTATTATTATTATTATTATTATTATTATTATTATTATTATTATTATTATTATTATTATTATTATTATTATTATTATTATTATTATTATTATTATTATTATTATTATTATTATTATTATTATTATTAATATTATTATTATTATTATTATTGTTATATCTTCTAGGGCAAATACATAATTTAAGTTCTTCACGAACGACCGAAAATGCTTTACAATATCGGAAATAAGAGTCCTCGTGCTGGTAACATACATTAAGTACCACCAATCAGTACCTTATGCAATATAAAGGACTTGCGAGTTGAAAAAAGGCCCAACATAACCTTCTAACAGTTAAAAACGAATGGTAACCTGGGTAGGTACTAAACACAAACTATGATTGATCAGTTTCATATCCTAGCAAGGATAGATATGAGTTGATATGAATCTATATCTGTGCAGTGTTCCGTTAATTTAAGTAGCTTATTTATTTGATTGTAAAGAAAACAGAAAATAAACATTGGGTAGTAGAAAAAGATTTTTTAGGCAACTATCACAAAAATTTCCGATTCGTCCAAAAAAGATCAACTTTACAGCCTTGACACGCAAATAACTATTACCATATCCCATAAATTTGGGAAGTATACTAAACTGAAAAGCGGCAGTAAAATAATAAGGACTCTATTACCCTATTCGTTTAAAAAAGACATACCGCTATTTTTTAATGTAAACTTTTTTCTACTCTAGAATCTCTTTCGCACACATATTCTTAAATTTTATTAAATTCCCTAACACATTATTATCCTAACAGTCTTACATTAATCACATCAAGCACATGCCGCCGACGTCTAAGACAAGTGTTGCAAAATGTTCTTCTATCACGTAATTAGTTTTTTTATGACACCCCACACCCTTGCATCGAGCTACCCTCTATCTTTATAACGGAGGGTAAAAACGAAATATACTGCTCAACAAAGCACTTACTTGAAAAGAAAATCATACAAGCAAACAGATTTAATCTATCTTTTTGTATATCGACAAGACAACTTGAGAACTATGAACCCGGCAAGTTTAAATTTGATCCAACAGGCGACGTCAGATTATCTTTTTATGATTTTTTTGTTTGAGCTGTGCAGCTCTTCAGCCAGTCGCATATACAGGTATGGGGATACTTTGTCCGTCCATATGCTTATAATAATTTAGAAAAGGAAAAATAGTAAGTATCGCACAGCAAACAGAAATAGGTAGATTATGTCTCCCTTTATAACTAGGCTATTAAAACTACTACATTTTACGTTTTTTAAACTTTTACAATTTTAGGCACTTCCAAGGGGATTAGCATCAACCCCTTGACGTTCATAACCTGGTATCTGCTTATACACATATAATTTATTTAATACTTAGATTTTTAACGAATTTTGATTATTTTATAAACTAACATACATCAGAGGGATAAAGGTTCTGAGTTTTATAATATTTTTTTCAATCGAACTAAACCGCTCATTACAAAGGTCGATAAATTGGTTTTTAACAACTTTTATGTAGTCCGGCAGATCAATTGAGCGATATTCCCATAACGTCACCAACTACCTTTAATGTTATACAGCGTGTAATAGAAAACCGTAAGTGACATTTCATTATGTAATGTTTTTCATATTATATTAAAACGCCGTTTTATAAATTCAGCATCAAGCATGCAATAGTCAGTATCCTAATTTTTTAATAACGACATCTATTCTAGACATGCTAAAGAAATCAGGCCACAGTTTCCGCAGTGTGTTTTTTAAAAAGAAACATAATAAAATATCCCAGTCATTGACCGGATGTCCCATATTACAAAGACTATGATAAAATCAAGATAAAAAGTGGGTTATTTAAACTCTGATATTTGAGCTATCAAAGTTTTATATTTTTTCATAAAAACATTGTTCTTATGTTTTGGTCGATCTCGTGATACGTTTTCAGTAGTACCTAAGATCCTAGGATTATAATTATTCAATTTTTTTAGGAACAGTGGTTTTTAAAATAAAGATATTTAAATTTAGCTACCTAACAATATAATTTTTTTCTCCTAAGCGGAATATATGATTAATTTTTAGCATATTGCAGGGTGGAAAAAAACGAAGCGGTTATTGTTTACTATATAAACGAACACGGACCACGAAGTATATTTTCAGGAAATTCCTTGTTATAATGATATCAGAAAATAAAACCAACATAAAACAAGCTCTTAAAAGTATAAAATAATAATAATACTGAAAGGTTATATAACAGTACATAATATGTACACCAGTGTAATATTATTATACTGGTGTCTTATTATGAAGTTTTGGATATTAGCGGAAGCATTGTCAGTTACAAATAAATAAAAAAATAATGCTTTGCTCGATGACCGACAAGCTTAAAAAATAGTAGGTAAGTGAAGTATTAGTCTTGTTGATCAATTATAATATCTCTAAAATGATATTATTTCCTACTTTTCAAAGCATTTTTAAGGTAAGTTTGGTCTTTTTTAATAAAATATTTTGATATTTTAATATTAACAAAATTTATATAGATAATTTTATTTTATTTAAAATAACCAACCCAAAAGAAAATAATGGTTCTGTCATCACATTAGATACGCGTTAGTTTTTACTAAAGCCGTCCAATAAATTACAATATAGTACATTAAACAACAAGTTTAGTAAAACTGGTTTTCTTACAAGGTTTGTTTATAAGATTTTTTTGCGTTTGTTAATAATAAGCAAATAATTATAGATATAAAGATATTATAAACTTGAACAAATAAAAAATTTCAAAGTAGGTATCTATGTAAGATTTTCGTAACCTAGTAACCTAGCACGGCCTTGTTTATTTACATAACAATAGTCAACAAGTGTCATTCTTGTTAGTCGAATTGAGTTTCAGTTGCATATTAATTATAAAGTTGAGTCTTGCTTCTAAAAATAATTCAGAAAAATATTCTGAAGACCTTTTAAATGCGCTCGATAAGCTTCTTCGAGCTTATTTCCTTTAAAATCTAAGGACAAATAGAAATATAAAATATTTTGTAATTGGAGGATGACCAGAACATACTAATAACTGATGAGAACTGAAGTGTAATGCTAGCGTATTTTTTCGAGAATATAAACTATTTTTTATATAAATATTTTGGTGTTCTTCATACAATGAGTCAAACGCTCTTAAGGCCTTCAATTTATGGTCTACATATTCCATGTCGAAAAGTACTGTACATAATAAACAAGAATTTGGATATATCACAATAAAAAAAACTAATCACCTATTTATTATTTAAAACATCAAAATGACACATAAAAAGCCATTTTGTTTTGACTATGGAAAACGTTACTATGACGTTAATCTGATCTGATCTACATCTAAAACTAAATGCCAATACTATTCAGAGAGTTGAGCAATGCAAATTTCTTCGCTTTTATGAAAACTCACAATTAAAGTGTACTGCTCATGTTGATTTTGTTGCCAGTAAACTTAACTCGACATACTTTGCAATAGTCAACCTAAAAAGTATTATGGATTGCAAACAGTTACAAACTATTTACTATGTCGTAGCTATGGAGAACTATAGGGTAGGAGACCGATCGACAATGGCAGCATTTTCAAATTCTGTCCCGGTTTTTTGGTTAGTTCGCTATTGGCCGATAGATGGCTCTCGCGTCCGAAGTGGGCTGATGTTGTCTTCTTCTTCTTCGTTTTTAATATGGAAAACTAGATCCTCCATAGTTTTTAACTTTTACTTAAACCCGTTATTTTTCTGTGCTTTTACTTTTGACAATTGACATTTTATTTTTCGAAATAACAAGAACAAATAATGTTTGAAGGCAAGACAAGACAAATAACGTTGTATTGTAATTAATTTCCATATTTATAATAAATAATGGTACAATTTATAAAAGTAGAGTTTGCTTTGTGTCGGGGTGTAAGACAGGATCTTTTTCAGAGAGAAAACGCAGCCAAATAAGTCTCTTTCTAGCTCCAAAGGTATAGCTAGAATGTTTAATACCTTGTATTTTAAAAACCAAGCATCGTTGGAACTTTATACAGGCCGAGTTTACTAATAAGTATAACAAAGTAAGTGTAAATTCATATAAAAGTCCTTATTTGTTCCTTAAAGAACTAATTTAAATAAAAATAGTTATTGCGTCCATAAGAAACCATTATTTGATAGCCCACTTCGAACACGCGCGCCATCTTACAGCGACTCGTAAAGCTGAATTACCGATGCTAATTTGGGACCGAATCCAATGCATTGCGATCGGCCTCCTACCTCAAGTCCTCCATAGTCGTAGCCTATAGTCACCTAAGCTATCTAGTGATTTACTGGACTCAATCAACGGAACTACAAAGATTGTTTGTTTTGCAGAAAAGGATAATTCGAAAAATGTACTCTTTAAGCTCACTTGAATCTGGCGAAGAAACTTTTCGGCGCTATAAAGTTCTTACGCTGCCTAGTATTTTAATTTTTGGTGCAGTCATATTTGTAAAAAATACAATTCAAAATTCCTTATACCTCAGTAATTCACGACCGTGACACTAGAAATTCAAATAAAATTTATATATCCGGCTACAAAACATCATCATATCGGAAGAGTCCATTCTGCTTCTGTAGCTCCCTCTATAATGCACGTCCAGAGATTATCAGAAGCATCTCTAAAGTAAAAAAATTCAAGAACAGGGTGAAGTGTGCTACCTTCTTGAAAACAACTTCTATGATGATCGTCATTTTTATGACATAATTTAAAACTATGGAGGACTTGAGGTAGGAGGCCGATCGCAATGCATTGGATTCGGTCCCAAATTAGCATCGGTAATTCAGCTTTACGAGTTGCCATAAGATGGCGCTCGTGTTCGAAGTGGGCTATCAAATAAATGGTTTCTTATGGACGCAATAACTATTTTTATTTAAATTAGTTCTTTAAGGAACAAATAAGGACTTTTATATGAATTTACACTTACTTTGATATACTTATTAGTAAACTCGGCCTGTATAAAGTTCCAACGATGCTTCGTTTTTAAAATACAGGAACATTCTAGCTAGAGGGTTTTACCTTTGGAGCTAGAAAGAGACTTATTTGGCTGCGTTTCATCTCTGAAGAAAGATCCTGTCTTACACCCCGACACAAAGCAAACTCTACTTTTATAAATTGTACCATTATTCATTATAAATATGGAAATTAATTACAATACAACGTTATTTGTCTTGTCTTGCCTTCAAACGTTATTTGTTATTTCGAAAAATAAAATGTCAATTGTCAAAAATAAAAGCACAGAAAAATAAAGGGTTTAAGTAAAAGTTAAAAACTATGGAGCATCTAGTTTTCCATATTAAAAACGAAGAAGAAGAAGACAACATCAGCCCACTTCGGACGCGAGAGCCATCTATCGGCCAACTAGCGAACTAACCAAAAAACCGGGACAGAATTTGAAAATGCTGCCATTGTCGATCGGCCTCCTACCCTATAGTTCTCCATATTTAAAACGTATAAACTTTTTTTTTGGCGTCATTGTTTATTTTGTAAATTTATATGGCAATAAATAAATATTGACATTGATAAGATCTTTTAATGAAAGTGGTACTAATATTCAAACGTTTAAAAGGCATGGAGGATGGTGGCTGAAGGGAATATAGAGAAAAGCATCGGCAATAAATTGAAAATTTCAAAAAACTGATTTAATCAACAACAACTACCTTAAGATCGTTCAGAAATGCAGATGAAAAATTATTAGAATAGTTTTCAGGAAGAACAAATAGAATTAAATAAATTTGGTATTTTTAAGTTTTCCAATATGAATAAATGTACTTTTAATATAACAATGTTTCCAATATTTAACTAAACAATTTCCTGTTACACTGTGTTTTATGAACAGTAAATTGTTATATAGTAAAGTGACAGTTCTATGTAGTAAAGTGCCACTTTAATAAGTACTATCAGTCAAAATTCAAAAAAGCTATTATTGGCAGAGTTGAAAAATAGAACCCTAAAATATTAAATCAAACAGCAGCAGGTGTATAACATGCTTGATAAAGCCCAAAACGATTAGGTATCGCTCGTCTTTGTAAGGGAGTATATAAAATAGGGGTGAACAACACAATATTTGACAGTCTTTGCACGTTTTGGTCCAGTTAACTGTACGGAACGGGGGTGAAAAATCAGCTGATTTATGATTCATCTTCGGGATCTGTGTTTGGATGAATTGTTTACAGAATGGCTTGGAGAGATTTTTTAATAGACGGAGTTTGGGGGCCTTTTAAACCCTATATTGTAGCTTTGGGTACTTACATTTGTATGTTCTAGGGAAATCATTGTATTTTTTTTATAGAGAATAAATGATTAATGATCATATCAATTTCGGACACTTGTATGTTTACATTTATATGATTCATTTATCTATTTTTAAATTGAGAAAAGTAGAGTGTCGATATTTTTAATCCAGTGCAGGTTTTATTAAATGCTTGGATACCGGTATAAATATTTTAAGTTGTGGTATTTTTTATACAAAAAATATTGATACAGTGTGTCCTAAATTAGAGTTATGACGATATCGACAATTTTTTTTAAATAGCACCTTAGTATTTTATTGACAATTTTTAAATTGTATATTAAGTTATACATAAGTTACAAACTTCAAATTTTTATTTCGTGTCCTTTACAAGATATTAAACAAAAAAAAAATGTAATTGAAAAGTAAAAACCCTATCTAATTAGTTCGGAAGGAATTGACCTACACTCATGTCTTACTAGTGCTCTCAATTCTTTAACATTTGACATAGAATAAAAATTTGAAATTTGGTAGGTACTTATACAGGGTGTTTCATTAGGGGTGACCACCGGCCATATCTAGGAAAATACTAGGCATAGAAACTTGGAAAAAAAATTATAATTAAAGCGGCCTTGAGAAAATTCTGAAAATTACTTTTAAGTTCCTCATTTCGCCGCAAGGGGGCACAATTGAAATTTTTTTTTTAATTCTAAATTTCTCCGAAAATTCCATATTAAGGTATAACTCTGATTACATCATCGAAAAGCTTAGACAATTCTGCATCATTTTGGTTTAAGGCTCACTGGCGTACCGACCTTGATAAGAGTGGGGGAAGCTACTAAATGTGTGAACATTAAAATCGCTGTAACTTCTAAACGACTTACCCGATTTTAGTAAATTTAAGCTTGTTTGGAAGCCAACAGTATACGATAGTATTTAATAAAATTGCTAGAGGGCGCAATTTGTAATAATAACAGTTTTTTCGATTTTATCCCGAAAATTCAAATCGTACAGTATAACTATGACATCATAATCGAAAAGTAGATGAAATTTGCAAGAAAAGATGTGAAGACCGCAGCAGTTCGATATCTTTGTTCGTTGCAGAGTTATTGCCAAAACAATAATTTTTAATACAAATTGCGCCCTCTAGCAATTTTATTAGAAACTATCGTGTACCAATAGATATGACCACTAAAGGTTCTTTCAAACAAGCTTAAATGTAGTAAAATCGGATAAGTCGTTTAGAAGTTACAGCGATTTTAATGTTTACACATTCAATAGCTTCCCCCACTCTTATCAAGGTCGGTACGCCAATGAGCCTTAAACCAAAATGATGCAGAATTGTCTAACCTTTTCGATGATGTAATCAGAGTTATACCTTAATATGGGAATTTTCGGAGAAATTTAGAATTAAAAAAAAAATTTCAATTGTGCCCCTTGCTGAGAAATGAGGAACTTAAAAGTAGTTTCCGGAATTTTCTCATGACCACTTTAATCATAATTTTTTTTCCAAGTTTTTATGCCTAGTGGTTTCTGAGATATGGCCGGTGGCCACCCTTAATGAAACACCCTGTATATTTCTTAATATGCACTAAAAATAGGTAATAAAAAACTAGGGTTGACATTAAAAAAAAATATCGATACCGTCATATCTTTAGGACACACACCTTATTATTTTTTATAAAAAATACCACAACTTAAAATGCTAATACTCGTGTCCAAGCATTTTTCCAAAAAAAAAACTGTATTGGATTTACTGACTTTATTTCACATCAAAGTTGCCTAGCAACCGGCAGGGTTGGCAAAAATTTGTTTTCATGAATATCATGATTAGGGTAAAGTGACATTAATTTTTGTGAATAAAATGGTTATTTGTAAATAACTCGGGAAATAATAGAATTGATATCGAATTACGGTTGCGGCCAAAATGTAACTACTTTACTTTTTTAAGTACCTACAGTAATAAATCAATATTTTAAACTATTTAATTTTATTGGAAAAATTTTAAAAAACTAAATCTTGTTATAGTCGAATTTTTATTAAGTGTTGTTATATCTTTAAGACGAGCCTATGTTGATTAAATTTGGATAAAGGAAATGGAAGATATAGCAATGCTAAACATATTTTTTACAAACTTTCTCCACCCTTATTATCGGTGATACGAAAAAAACCTTAGAAACAAACGGTCGTAAAAATTGCTAATATTTTTTCTTCTTTTATTAAATGAGGACCTTAACAGCGATTTTACCCGATAATTTGAAACCGGCCCCTATGCTTGTAAGAATACCAACTGCTTTTATAAAGACCCTATTTGAACAATATTTAACGATTAAGCATAACGTATCTAGTCAATAATAAAAAAGTAAAAGATAAAACCACAGGCAGGTAACTTAAAATTTCGCACAAGAATATAGGATTTTGATTGGCTAACAACTTTGCTTAGTCCAGCTGTTGGAAAAAGTTTTAAAATCTTTAAAACTAGCAACATCGTAAACGTAAGTACAAAAAAAAGGCAATTATAATACAGTGACCGGCAAAGAGTTCGCAACATATGGGAAAAATTTTTATTAGCGGAATATTGAAAAATCTTTTTTGGGGGATTGGATGTGCATGTCCCATAACCTTAAAATCGATTTTGACATACGTCACGTGACCAATGGTATGGCGGGAAAGTTGAAAAAACCAATATGAAATCATCATAAATCAGATAAGTTGATGAGATATCGAAAAAATTCCAAGAATAAAAAGTGTTTAGAATTCCATTAGAACCTTAAATACAATGTTTGGGATATCTACTTAAAAAAACATAAAATCGAATATTTTTGTAAATATTTTTTTACCGAATTAAAAATTTCCATATTTTTCCTTTCTTAAAGCTTCATTAAAGTAAAACTGACATCTGGTGACCACAACTAGAAATATTCTTTTGTTTTTCTGACAATTTGGAGCAATAATTCAAAAAATTCGTTTACACTTGGATCAGCTGTTGCAATAGTCTATTTCTAATAACCTTATCGATATTTTTTATATCGAAATATTCTATTATGTTAAGAAATCCTTAAATTCATTAATCCAAAGAAAATTTTATTTATAACCGTAAAAAATAATTTTAAATTTCGCAGAAATCTTTAAAAAAATCTAAAAATTAATAAAAATTTAAATTATTTTTTACGGTTATAAATAAAATTTGCTTTGGATTAATGAATTTAAGGATTTTTTAACATAATAGAATATTTCGATATAAAAAATATCGATAAGGTTATTAGAAATAGACTATTGCAACAGCTTATCCAAGTGTAAACGAATTTTTTGAATTATTGCTTCAAATTGTCAGAAAAACAAAAGAATATTTCTAGTTGTGGTCACCAGATGTCAGTTTTACTTTAATGAAGCTTTAAGAAAGGAAAAATATGGAAATTTTTAATTCGGTAAAAAAATATTTACAAAAAATATTCGATTTTATGTTTTTTTAAGTAGATATCCCAAACATTGTATTTAAGGTTCTAATGAAATTCTAAACACTTTTTATTCTTGGAATTTTTTTGATATCTCATCAACTTATCTGATTTATGATGATTTCATATTGGTTTTTTCAACTTTCCCGCCATACCATAGGTCACGTGACGTATGTCAAAATCGATTTTAAGGTTATGGGACATGCACATCCAATCCCCCAAAAAAGATTTTTCAATATTCCGCTAATAAAAAATTTTCCCATATGTTGCGAACTCTTTGCCGGTCACCGTATAATTAAAACATTTTTATTTTAATTCTTTTTCATTTTTAAGATTTGGAATTTTTATTTGCATTTTTAATATATTAAAAGAAAATAAAACACGATTTATTATTAGGCACCATACTATGAAATATCAATAAAACTTAATGAAAAAATCAAGTATTTAAAATAAGAGAATGTAATTTAAAATAATATTAAACATACCTAAAACTAGGCTAAATGATGAAGATCAAATACTAGTGACGCGTTCGCCATTTCGCTTTTTGATCAATATCTCGGTACTGCTCCATTTTATCCAAAAATCGGCCAAATATCCCTCTTTGGATTACAATAATTGTACCTACAGTTTTACTTTAAAAGAGGTTGGATCTATAAATTGAAAAGCGGAAAAAGAAATATGAAGAATGTTAACAAAATTTGGTTTTTGGTATTAAATTTTTTTAACTTAAAACTGTAGGTAATTATTACCCAAAAACTGGTATTTGCCTGCCTCTTGGAGAAAACGATATATTAATAAAAATAAAATGGCGAATGGTTAACTGGTGTTTGCTCTTAAGTGATAAACTAAAAACTTAAATGATTACTTGTATGAAGATGCACTTTTTGATAATACAGTGTGACCAGTAAAGTCCGCATCATATGGAATTTTTTTTTATTAATAGCTTTATTCGAAATTTGACTTTGGCATCAAGTTCTGCTTCGATCGAGATGAAAATTGAGCAAAAAAATAGTAGTCACGTGATTCGCATTATCTGTCAAATTTTAATTTTTTCCAAAAAATAATTCAAAAGTTATTTCTGAAAATCTCAAAAAAAGTTTTAAAAATTTTTTTTTTTTAAATGCAGTTTCTAGCCCACATGCAAAATTTCAGCTGCATAAGATCATTTTGATTTTTAACCTATATTTTGTAAATTGCACCACTTTTGCAAAATAAGACTCAACGCAACCTACATAAAACTTCTTAGTTTTTACAAAGCTTTATTTCAGACACATTTTTTTAAAGTAGCGCCATATTAAATGTGTGTTTTTCTACAAAATCAAAATTCTGCTATTAAAATTTGGTCGCATGTGATGCAAAGTTTATTTGTTTTTGACCCTGTATAAGGTAACTTTATAAAATAAGTATTTTTGAAAACGTAGTTTGTGTCTGAAAGTAATACCCCTTAATATTAAGACAAAAAAGAACACAGTGTCTTCAGTAAAGTATTTTTAAGTGGAAAATAAATTTTAGTTTAACAACGTAAAGTTAATCTATTTTTAACGATTTAACTTAAAACTAGTGATGGGATCACTCGAGTGAAAAATAACCGATCACTCGATTTTTCAATCACTTGAATTATTCGGTTATCATCGGTAATAATTCGAGTGACGAAAATTCGAATTATTTTATTTTCAAACGACCCGCATACCATTCATAAATCACCAATCACTAATTGCGGCTACACAAACTAGTTACTTTACGGAACTGGAAATATGTGGTTGATTATTGAAGTGATTAAAAAAACCAGTTTTTTACTACTTTGGCGACCTTTTTTCCCTAATATAGCATTCGAGTGAAAAATCGATTATCATTCGGTTTTTTAAATCACTCGAATGGTCGGTAGTCGATTATTAAAATAACTCGATTTTTCCCACCACTACTTAAAACCCCTATATTATAATCTATTATTAAGCTATGTCATAATAACGTTAACGTGTATTACTTTCAGACACAAACTACGTTTTCAAAAATACTTATTTTATGAAGTTACCTTATACAGGGTTAAAAACAAATAAACTTTACATCACATGCGACCAAATTTTAATTAGCTCAATTTTGATTTTGTAGAAAAACACACACTTAATATGGCGCTACTTTTAAAAAAATGTATCTGGAATAAAGCATTGTCAAAACTAAGAAGTTTTATGTAGGTTGCGTTGAGTTTTATTTTGCGAAAGTGGTGCAATTCACAAAATATCGGTAAAAAATTAAAATTATCTTATGCAGCTGAAATTTTGCATGTGGGCTAGAAACTGCTTTTAAAAAAACGTTTTCTAATAACTTTTTTCGATATTTTTAGAAATAACTTACTTTTGTATTATTTTTTGGAAAAAATTAAAATTTGACAGTTAATGCGAATCACGTAACTATTATTTTTTTGCTTAATTTTCATCTCGATCGAAGCAGAACTTAATGCCAAAGTCAAATTTTGAATAAAGCTATTAATAAAAAAAAATCCTATATGATGCGGACTTTACTGGTGACAATGTACTTTGCTCTCTACGGTACAAGAAAAAATATTTTCATCTAATTTATATTTTTTTAATTATATGAAACACATTTTGTTTCACTATCCAAAACATATTTTAACATGAGTATTAGTAAAATTAAATTAATTTAAAAAAAATTGCCGTCGAGTTTATTTAACTTGAAGATACCTACTATTCAAACAACCCCTGTAGCGCACATTACCACAACAACAGCCATTAAGCCGCGGACTAAAGGAAACACAGCAAGTGCAAAAGTTGCCGTCGGTAAAAAACGTATCGAAATAGCCGAGCCGCGTTCTTTTCCGTCGCGAAATATTCTGACATTAAGAAAGAGTATAAAAGTAGTTGAGGGGTTGTTGTGGGTGGCCGAGGGTGGCAAGTGGGCGGGGCGTGTTGAGGTAGACCGCCACCGCCGCCTATGCCACCAACCAGGAAAGACGGCGGATTTTTGCCCTCAGACCAGCGTCGTTTCTTAGAGGTTTACCGACGCCAACGACGCCGGCGCGCAACACTTATAAACGTCTTTTGGTCTTTTTTATGAGCCGTTTTCTCTTTTCTACGCTTTCGAAAAACCGACTTTCTCTCTGTCGCTTTTCTTGTAAGAAACTTTCTATCTGCGTCCTTTTTCTCTCGGTTTTCTTGGTCCCGCTCTAATTCCTCGCATACTTGGGTGATGTAAAGGTGTTTTGATGATATATTTACGGGACAATTCGGGCTGCGAGAAGCGTTTTGGCACAGGGAAGGATTAACGGAATTATACACTTATTATGCTGAGTGTTGCTAAACATATTTCTTTATATCACAACAGTAGTCGCAAGACTTGTGGTTTAGAGATTATTAAAAACAAGTTGGTTTTTTTGCTTAATGCACCTACGTTAATAAAAATGATTAATAAAAGATGATATAGTGTCCGCGAAAATAATTAAAAGAAAAAGAAAATATAGTGGCATATCGGACAAGTGTGTAACTATCTTTTATATTGGAATACACAGAGATCCAAGTTCAATGGATACCCTGGGGCGGGTAGACCACGACGGCCGTTTCGTCCTTATTAGGAATCGACGAGCATCCATAACCCAAGCAATTCCAAGAATGACGGAAAAATGCACTAAAAATTTTTCCGTCATTCTTGGAATTGCTTGGGTTATGGCTGCCCGTCGAGTCCTAATAAGGACGAAACGGCCGTCGTGATCTACCCGCCCCAGGGTATCCATTGAACTTGGATCCATGTGTATTCCAATATAAAAGATAGTTACACACTTGTCCGATATGCCACTATATTTTCTCTTTCTTTTAAAAATTATTAATGTTTTTAATCGGCCTAAGACGGGAATGCTCTGAACAAAAAGTTATCAGGGAGGTAATTCCAAATTCTGACACAGACCCGAACCAGTGAACTAATACTGATATTTATCCTACTCATAATCACCCCAATCTTAAAAATATTATTACTTATGCTTAGGTATGATGGTGGACTGAGCGAACTCTTAATCTTCTACGTCAATGTCTCGTAATCTCAATTCACTATAAACTAGGGCTATTTATTGCCTATTCAAGGCTCCAAACCACTAGGAAACTAGTAGTTCATTTGTCGCGATTGTCAATTCACTATAAACTAGGGCTATGTATAGCAAATTCAAGGCTCCAAACCACTAGGCAACTAATAGTTCATTTGTCCCAAATGTCAATTCACTATAAACTAGGGCTATTTACAGCAAACTGCCTATTCACGGCTCCAAACCACTAGGAAACTAGTAGTTCATTTGTCCCGAATGTCAATTTACTATAAACTAGGGCTATTTATAGCAAATTGCCTATTGAAGGCTTCAAACCACTAGAAAACTAGTAGTTCATTTGTCCCGAATGTCAATTCACTATAAACTAGGGCTATTTATAGCTAATTGCCTATTGAAGGCTCCAAACCACTAGGAAACTAGTAGTTCATTTGGTCCGAATGTCAATTCACTATAAACTAGGGCTATTTATAGCAAATTGCCTATTGAAGGCTCCAAACCACTAGAAAACCAGTAGTTCATTTGTCCCGAATGTCAATTCACTATAAACTAGGGCTATTTATAGCAAATTGCCTATTGAAGGCTCCAAACCACTAGGAAACTAGTAGTTCATTTGTCCCGAATGTCAATTCACTATAAACTAGGGCTATTTATAGCAAATTGCCTATTCATAATTAATAGGGGTACTTTTATTACATAATTTATCCTATCAAGATAACCCTTTAATCAGGCACTCTATTTTAAGAATTACAAGATACAAAATACGCTGGACTCCCGTTAAAGATTTTATACATGGCTTCGACAGAGAGCTCCAGCCAAGATCAGCTAACACCTGACTCGGACTGAAATCCGTACCAAATTTTAAAAAGGCCCACCTGACTTGTTGTCAACTATGGAATCATATTATGATATTCTCTTTCTACCGAAAGTAATTAATTGACTCTTTTTTGTATTTATGAGCATTCCATTCCGAGATATCCATTGTTCTATTGACCTTACATCCTTCTGCAATGTAAGGCAGTCGGCCATAATGGAGATTGGAGATTTATGAATAATACAGTCGTCTGAGAACAAACGAACTGTTGAGTCGATATCCTGCACCAGGTTAATAATAACAACGTTAAAAATGACAGTGGACCCACAACACTGCCCTGCGGAACCCCCGACTTCACCGGGATAATGAATCACCGACCCTTACCCTCTGAAACCTATCCGCCGGGAAGTTAGCTATCTTATTCACAACTCTAACATCTACTCGCCTCAGACCCCTAAGCTTCATATGCTTTACTTTGGTGATAAAGATGTGGTTTAGCCGTATTTAATTTTTAGGAATTTTACGGAGAGTTTTTCTATATAACTTTTAATTGGCCCATTAGAAAATGGTAATACTTGGTGTGTCAGCTCATCATAAAAGTCCAATAAAATTTTGATGTAAAATGAATAAGGGAGCTACTATTTGAGGGTTGAAAAATTTACAGGGTTATCCAACCAAGACTAGACAAGGCGATTTTTTGACTTTTCCTGTACTTTTATAAAAAAAACTGAAATAGCCATCCTAAGTCATTTTCTCCCGCGAATTCGAATATCTTCAGCAAAAAACAATTGAACATCAAACAAAAGTACTAGGGGCCACTTTGATATATTTTTAAATGGAACACCTTGTATATTTTTACATTTTTAAATTCCACATAAAATTATAATTATTTTTTATTAAATGCACTATTAGTCTATACTTCATAGTTTCCGAGATATTGACTCTCGAAAAGTGACATTTCTGAACTTTGACAGCTTATAACTTTCTAACAGTACGTCTTAGAGCAAAACGGCTTACATGTCCCTATCTTCAATTTTTATTATCTTCCCACAAAAATCAACTTCCAGTTAAACCGGAACAACTATATTTCCTTCTTTCGAGTTACATCCGGTTTAACCGGAAGTTGATTTTTTGGGAAGATAATAAAATTTAAAGATAGGGACATGTAAGCCGTTTTGCTCTAAGACGTACTGTTAGAAAGTTATAAGCTGTCAAAGTTCAAAAATGTCATTTTTCGAGAGTCAATATCTCAGAAACTATGAAGTATAGCCTAATAGTGCATTTAATAAAAAATAATTATAATTTTATGTGGAATTTAAAAATTTAAAAATATACAGGGTGTTCCATTTAAAAAAATATCAAAGTGACCCCTAGTACTTTTGTTTGATGTTCAATTGTTTTTTGCTGAAGATATTCGAATTCGCGGGAGAAAATGACTTAAGATGGCTATTTCAGTTTTTTTTTATAAAAGTACAGGAAAAGTCAAAAAATCGCCTTGTCTATTTATTTTATAATTTAATGGATATGTTTGATTCAACAGGTGTGATCCATTGACAAAAAATGCTATAACGAGGACATTAAATCTCGAAATATCAAAATATTTCAAGACATATTAAATTGAGTTAGGGATAGGACGTTCTTCACGAAAGTTGAAGAGTTTATGACGAGCTATAAGATGACAGAAAAATATATAGGGTGTTCCATTTAATAAAAGTTATATTTTTCAATTAGAAGTTTTCTGACTTTGGTCCTAGAAAGTAAAGTAAATACCCTGTAAACAAGACGTCAAATATTTCATAGTGAATATGTATTTTTGTCTTTATTTAGTAAGTATAAAAATTATGAATCGCCTAGTGTCAAAATTTAAGTAGCATTTTCACAACAATGAGATTGCCAATTCAAAATTATAGAAATAATAAATGTATTCAAATGTACCTTTATGACACCCTATTTTTTGGGCGCACCCTGTATAATTCTAAATATTTTATAAATGTGCCAGATATCCATACCTTCATACAAAAGCTCATTATCGAAAAATCTTATCTTCAAGGCCTAAAATTACTCCGCGCAATCTTTGACTCACCCGGTACAAGTAATAGTGCGACTTGAAACATATTTTGTGCAAAAACACAATAGGCATAAGTCTAATATATTATGTAAAAATTTTGTCACGTTAACCAGCGTTATTTTTCATACCTTTATGACACCCTATTTTTTGGGCGCACCCTGTATAATTCTAAATATTTTATAAATGTGCCAGATATCCATACCTTCATACAAAAGCTCATTATCGAAAAATCTTATCTTCAAGGCCTAAAATTACTCCGCGCAATCTTTGACTCACCCGGTACAAGTAATAGTGCGACTTGAAACATATTTTGTGCAAAAACACAATAGGCATAAGTCTAATATATTATGTAAAAATTTTGTCACGTTAACCAGCGTTATTTTTCATACCTTTATGACACCCTATTTTTTGGGCGCACCCTGTATAATTCTAAATATTTTATAAATGTGCCAGATATCCATACCTTCATACAAAAGCTCATTATCGAAAAATCTTATCTTCAAGGCCTAAAATTACTCCGCGCAATCTTTGACTCACCCGGTACAAGTAATAGTGCGATTTGAAACATATTTTGTGTAAAAACACAATAGGCATAAGTCTAATATCTTATGTAAAAATTTTGTCACGTTAACCAGCGTTATTTTTCATTCTTTGACCAGAAAAATTGTCGCTATAAATAAAAATAAACCCATTTGATATCGAATTTATGTACAATAACTTAAGATATAGGAGGTACAATCGGAAGTCTTGTACCAAACTTTGCTGTAACCTTTGTAGCGCCTCTTCGCTTAACATCTTGACATACATAACTCTAAATTCAGCACTTATTTAGTACAGTAACTTTTCTAATCAAAAACTGAAAGATATTGAAACGACGTTCATACCTTCGTCGAAAATTGTCCCCAGGAAAAGGGGTTAAAAGGAAACAAAAGAGCTTTTAAGTCGGGATTAAAATAGGGAAAGGATTAAAGTCGAAAAAGGATAACACCAACAACGCGAAGAACTGGGAATAAGAACCGCTTACAGGTCGGAACTGAGGAATTTTTAGGCACTATTATTTGATAAATATTAAAAATTGAAATATTTATTTTATAAAACTAATAAATATAAACAGGACATAAATATGAGCTTGAAGTTAGCTCCCAGTTTTCGCACGACCTACTTAACGTCTCACGATGTTTGGTCGCACTGCTGCAGGTAATTAATTTCAAGGGATGTCCCATTTTACTGAGAATATACGCCGAAATAAATTATTTAAAGACGGGTCCTTTAAAATTATTCAGGAGAAACTAACAATAATTATTACTACTACCCTGCGAGCAAAAATTATTTGCAACAAAGAGGGCTTGGATTAAAAAACGTAGGGCTTGGTTTAAATCACAATGATATGGGGGCGCTATATTTAACCAAATCTAGGTTAAAATTTTGTCAAATTCATATTATGACATGATATGTCGTCAAACTAATGAGTAATAAAATAAGTTGACAAATACAAATTTATTTTTGTTGTTTACAAAATTAATAAAGTAATAATATACAGAAAGAAAAAGAAAAATAATTACATAAATTGCTGAAATTGGCCACCGCCATGCTTCAAGCATAAATTCACACGTCTCTTCATATTTTCGAAAGTGTTGACCAGCATCTCTGGAGAAATGTTACCACCTTCTTGGATAATCCTTTCTTGTAATTGTTCTAACTTTGCAACTGGTGTTTTAAAAATAGTGTTCTTGAAATGAGGAAAAACGAAGTAATTCATAACCGGTAAACAAGGTGATCTAGGTGGGAATTCAATGTCTGATCGAAAACTGATCAATCTGTCGTTGAAAAAATTGCGTATGTAGTTAATAGTTTCGGCGGCTGTATGGGCGGTTGCACCGTTCTGTTGAAAATATCCAAAACGTAGTTCGTCGTCAAGTAATTGCTACACAAATGGATTCAAAATATTGTCTCTATACCGCTGTTCTGTAACTGTGTCATGGAAAAAAATAGGACCAACAATTCTTCTTCGGGAAACAGCTAACCAGACACCAATTTTTTGAGGGTGCAATGTGGACTCTACAAAAAAATGGGGACTTCACTACTCCACATGCGTGTATTCTGAGAATTCACCTAACCGGAGCGGTGGAACCAGGCTTCATCCGAAAAAAATGTTGGGTCTAGTAAATCATTTCTTTCCAATAAATTTTGGGTAAACCATTGAGAGTAATTCCTGCGTCTTTTAAAATCTGCGGCTTGTATTTCTTGGAATAATTGCACTTTATAAGGAAATACATTTAGCTGCTTCTTAAGAATAGTCCTGCATGTTCCATAAGATCTTCCCACTTCTTGGGACAGGCATACAATTTGTTGGCGTATTTTACATTATTTCACGAACGTTTGCAACAAGTTCTTCTGTTCTTACAGATGGTCTTCTTTCTCCTTTTTGTGTTGTATAGAACCTGTGTCCCTAAACACAGCCACAATTATTTTCAGGCAATGATAAAAATCACCAGCAATAAAAGCAACGTTAGGAAAATGTTCGTAAAAATCGTCCACGCACAAACCCGGATTGTATTGACACTCACCATTTACTCTAACCCCGTTTCGAAAATACGCTTCAACCATGAATGTTTTGTGGTATTTCGTAAAGCCCATTGTGTGAATTGTTCAAGAAATTGAAAAAAATAGCGATGAATCAAATTACTTGTAACGACTGTCAAAGATGACGGAATAACTGATTGATTGTTAATTCAGGTAGTTATTGACACCCAACAGGTATTAAGCTCTACGGCTAAGCATTATGTCCTTAGATGCAAGGCCTTTTTTGATGCAAATAATTTTTGCTCGCATGGTATTTACGCGTTGAAGACAATTTTTTTAAAAACGAAAAGTTTTATTAATTTATTGTATCTATGTCGATATCCGAATACGACACTGTCAACCATAACCCATATTTCGCCGTCGTATAAAGGGTGAATGCCGTAGAACAGGGCCAAGATATTATGTGACAAATTGCACATCATTGAAATGACGAAGGATTGGAGGCCGTATAAACCGGCACGACAGGGGGTTAAGAAAAGAGGTGTAAAACGGAGTATTTAGAGGAATAAAAGGGGTTTTGAAGTTTTCACTTACTCGCGACTTAAACTCATTTGCCTAAAGGGGCTGATTGTTTTACTTGTCGCGGGGGTCGATTAGAGGGTGAAATGTGGCACCATAAAACGTCGTGGAAAGACGTGGGTAGTCTCAATACTGTAAAATACTTAGGAATTGTAAGAAAAACGTTTATTAGTTTATTCTTAGTGACATTACTGGTTCAATTATTCAGGAGTTTTTGTGTTTAATAGGAGTATTTCTTTTCTTCTCAGGTATACCAGTACGACCACTTTTAATACGCGGGATGGTTGGTTGGTTAAAGGCGGGGGTCGGGTTCGACGTGTGGCCCAAGCTTCTTACCTTCTGACTTGTTGTGCGCCCCAGTCTTGTTAGAAAAGATTTGTTCCTTCTACGAGGTCCAGTAGTTTTCTTTCAAGTTTGTCGTGCGGGAGGTTATCGCCACGTCGAATGTTTCCGAAGATTTTGAATCTTTACGGTTTAGCGCTTCGCAGCTGTATATGATATGGGAGGCGGTTTCGTCCTCTTCATTGCAAAGTCTACATTCAATGGATCCATTATATACACTATAAACCTTTATCTATGATTATATATTATACTAGCGTGTATCCGGCATGCGTTGCAACCCGCTGGTATAAATACAAACCCGAACAATCCCGATATATTAGTACCCGGCATGCCACTTTCTGAAATTGCACCCGTGCGAAGCCGGGGCGGGTGGCTAGTTATACACAAAAACCTTTCTCTTGAATCACTCTATCTATTAAAAAAAACCGCTTCAAAATCCGTTGCGTAGTTTTAAAGATTTAAGCATATATAGGTAGGGACGGACAGACAGCGACAGCGACTTTGTTTTATACTATGTTAAGATATATAATACGCGGGAAGTCTTCAGCTTAATTGCTACCCTAGATACTATCGATAGGCTGATAGACGGGTGCATTGGGTATTTTTCATTGAACATATCACAGACGCCCCAATGACTTTTTCTGGTTTTTCGCATCCCCAAGCAAAAAAAAAATGGTGCTTTATTTGTTAAACTATTTCGTGAATGAAAGAAAAAGTAAAAATTCGCCAACCAATATGCAGGAAACCGTAGCAAAAGCACTGGGAATTAGTTTAAGGAATGTGCAGAAAAGTGTGCATGAAAGAAAGCATAAGATAATACCGAAGAATACTACCGTGCGAGCAAAAATTATTTGCATCAAAGAGGGGATTAAAAAACGTAGGGCTTGGTTTAGATCACAATAATATGGGGACGATATATCTTACCATATCTAGGTTAAAATTTTGTAAAATTCATATTATGACATGGTATGCCAAACTAATTAGTAATAAAATAAGTAGACAAATAAAAATTTATTTTTGTTGTTTACAATATTAACAAAGTAATAATATACAGAAAGAAAAAGAAAAATAATTACATAATTTGCTGAAATTGGCCACCGCCATGCTCCAAGCATAAATTCACACGTCTCTTCATATTTTCGAAAGTGTTGACCAGCAAAATATAAAATATAATATAAAATATAAAAATATTTCACGTACGTTTGCAACAAGTTCTTCTGTTCTTACAGATGGTCTTCCTGCTCCTTTTTTGTGTTGTATAGAATCTGTTTCCCTAAACACAGCCTTGGTTCTTCTCTGGCAATGATAAAAATCCCCAGCAATAAAAGCAACGTTAGGAAAATGTTCGTGAAAATCGTCCATGCACAAACCCGGATTGTATTGCCACTCACCATTTACTCTAACCCCGTTTCGAAAATACGCTTCAACCATAAATGTTTTGTGCTGTTCCGTAAAGCCAATTGTGTGAATTGTTCAAGAAATTGGAAAAATTAGCGATTACTTACTTGTAACGACTGTCAAAGATGACGGAATAATTGATTAATTGTTCATTCAGGTACCTAGTTACTGACACCCAACAAGTATAAAGCTCTACGGCTAAGCATTACGTCCTTAGATGCAAGGCCCTCTTTGATGCAAATAATTTTTGCTCGCACGGTAAAAAATGTCAACGAAGAAAGACTGAAGAATTGAGCGAAAATATTAAAATGGGAGGTTCTAAAAAATGCTTTTAAATTTATTTGACAGTTCCGAGGAATTCTTAATTAAGTGAGCGGTATTCCTGATCCGTTCGTTCATCATAACCCTGTATTTTAAATTTGATTAAACAAAAGTCCATAACAAAAATTGTACTAGATTTAATCGACCCCAACCCCTATCTTAGTAAACAAAAGTGTTAAAGTTAGACAAAGAATTCAGTCCAAAATCGAACACTTGTATAAATGTTTAATTCACGTTTAAAACTTCCTAGGACCTCAATTTCTGAAATTTGTGTAATTGACGTATCTGACATATCTGTTTAATTATTAAAGTTAATCTACACTTAGCGTGTCGGCTTAATTCCGAGCTAGAACTCGAACAAACAGAATAAAATATTAAAGGATAGAACCAGTCTAGATAATATGCCTCACATCGGATATTTCTGCAGTGCCGGATTGGGATTTTTTTCGATACGAGCCAACCGTTTCACATTTAATAAGTGCAATTAAATTTAACAGAATACGCCGCTACTTCTATTGAATGTTAGCAGTTCGACAACAAAAAGAAAATCAAAATAAATGCAAAACGATATGATTTATTTTTATTGAGTTGGAGGAAGAAAAAATATAATTTTTGAGCCCCTGTCGTGCCCGCTGTAAGAATAGAACTTCCTACTATATCCTCGCCAACTATAAGTCATATTATTACCATTTAAAAAAAGGTCTTATATACGTTAAGTACTAAAATATAACTAGAGATGTCGACCAAAACCTATGGCCTGTCACTTTTATCTGAAGAAAGACGAACCATTTTCTTTTCTGTCGTAACATAGCCTCAGAAAATTAATGACTTATTATATGACAGGTTTGTCACTTTTTTGCCTTCAAGCTTAATTTGTCTAACAATAGGGAACTTTCCAATTTTTTTTTCAATAATATGATTTAATTAGGCCTAAAAAAAATATTCCCCAAATATTACTCCTTAAAAATCAGTAATAACTTGGTAAAAATTCTTTAAAGTTTCGCGCGTGTCAAAAGCGTTTTAAACGACCTTTTAAGCGCGCCAAGCCCGATGGCGTCACGAAGTATGACTTTTCCGTCATCCGTCATCCTGACCGGTGGCCGAGCTACCGCGTTTGCATTTGGATTGCCGTGTGTTATTGTTATTATTGTTGTTTTAAGGTGGAATTCTCAACGTCGTTCAATTTATTGCCAACCTATAACCTATTTCGTGTATGTCATCATGACAAATGATACTTCGTGACGTCACGACCCGTTTTTATCAGCTTGGGATAATTTGAATTTTGGGGAAGTTTTAAATCTTTCTAGCAGTCTTTTGGGACGAAATATGTTATTTTTTTTGCTGCCATATGTTTTATGACAATATATTATACAGATATACTTATGATTTATAGAATTTTTTCACCATTTAAAATTTTTGTCATGTTCCCTATTGTTTCGACACACATAGATGGTTAAATCTGATGTTACTTATCACAACACTTATCACCTTGAAACCTTTAAAATTGGAATAAACTACCGTCAAAACTAATAAGTTTGTATAATATAGGTACTTTGTGATGAATCATTTTAATTTTGTATGATTTATTTACAATCGTAAAATCTTATAGAAATCCCGCAGTTATATCAACGATAAATTCTCATTAATTACTTAATGATAAAACATCATACAACCCCATACACTCATCAGTCTAATACCGCATACAACCTTATAAATTGTAAAACTTCTACGAAGTTTTACAGGCAAATCCATCATTAAATCATAATTCCCGATGCAATTTAAATTCAAATAAACGTTCCAAGTTTTATAATGGAAGGAATCAATGTATGTTACAAAGGAACGTAAATATATTAATTAAATATTCATAAATATAATATAGAATATATATACAGTGTCACCAGTAAAGTCCGCATCATATGGGATTTTTTTATTAATAGCTTTATTTAAAATTTGACTTTGGCATCAAGTTCTGCTTCGATCAAGATGAAAATTAAGCAAAAAAATAGTAGTCACGTGATTCGCATTATCTGTCAAATTTTAATTTTTGCCAAAAAATAATTCAAAAGTGGGGTTATTTCTGAAAATATCGAAAAAAGTTATAAGAAAAAGTTTTTTTAAATGCAGTTTCTAGCCCACATGCAAAATTTCAGCTGCATAAGATAATTTTGACTTTTTACCTATATTTTGTAAATTGCACCACTTTTGCAAAATAAGATTCAACGCAACCTACTTAAAACTTCTTAGTTTTGACAAGGCTTTATTTTAGATACATTTTCTTTAAAGTAGCGCCATATTAAATGTGTATTTTTCTACAAAATTAAAATTGGGCTATTAAAATTTGGTCGCATGTGATGCAAAGTTTATTTGTTTTGGACCCTGTATAAGGTAACTTCATAAAATAAGTATTTTATAAAACGTAGTTTGTGTCTGAAAGTAATACACCTTAATATTAAGACAAAAAATAACACAGTGTCATCAGTAAAGTGTTCATTAAGTGGAAAATAAAGTTTAGTTTAACTTAACGTAAAGTATATCTATTTTCAACGATTTAATTTAAAACCACTTTACTTTATTTTTTATTTTTTTACTTTCAGGCACAAACTACGTTTTCAAAAATACTTATTTTATGAAGTTACCTTATACAGGGTCAAAAACAAATAAACTTTGCATCACATGCGACCAAATTTTAATAGCCCAATTTTGATTTTGTAGAAAAATACACAATTAATATGGCGCTACTTTAAAGAAAATGTATCTAAAATAAAGCCTTGTTAAAACTAAAAAGTTTTATGTAGGTTGCGTTCAGTCTTATTTTGCAAAAATGGTGCAATTTACAAAATATAGGTTAAAAATCAAAATTATCTTATGCAGCTGAAATTTTGCATGTGGGCTACAAACTGCATTTAAAAAAACTTTTTCCAATAACTTTTTTCGATATTTTCAGAAATAACCCCACTTTTAAATTATTTTTTGGAAAAAAATAAAATTTGACAGATAATGCGAATCACGTGACTACTATTTTTTTGCTCAATTTTCATCTCGATCGAAGCAGAACTTGATGCCAAAGTCAAATTTCGAATAAAGCTATTAATACAAAAAATCCCATATGATGTGGACTTTACTGGTGACACTGTATTGTATAAGAAAATGATACAACTACTACATAGGCCATAAAATATTTCCAAAAACTTTCACTATTATAAATGGTATTTCTAATAATCACTTATAAATCCCCATAAACACGAATTATATAATAGAAAATTTTTATCTTTTATGGGCTTAAAGGGGGTTAAAGGTTAATACGTATGAGTTCCCGTAGAAAAAGACTTATGCGTTTTTTTAAAAGGTTTTATGAGTCATTTTCGGCAGGATGAGCGTTGATTTTGTAGCACCCTGTATTTTACCGATATAGGTTATAGTACTTTAGATTTTTTGTCTTAAAAAAAAAGCAAGTTTCATATCATACAGGTATATTTTTGAACAAAAGATTTAGGTTTATAAATTATTTGAAATTTCTAATTGGAAAATGTCGCTCCCCAGCATTTCAGATAAATAAACCATCCCCAAAAATATCTCTCCTAGGGTCAAATATGGAGATTTTAGTTCGTACTTTAATTTAATACTCTTTCCATGCAAAGCCCTCACACCACCGCTTTTAACTCACACCACCGTTTTCAACCCTCAACCCCCATCAACGTCTATTAAAAGTGGAAGTCCTGGAAAAACTCAAGAAAAATCACGTTTAAATTATTAATAAGCCATTAGAAACTTTTTAACACCCTGTGAAGGCTGCGGGCGAGTGTGTATGGAAAGGTGCTCTCATCTCGATTTATTTTTAATTAATATGGTTTTCTGTAGACCCAAGATATATTCATCCTATTTGAACTTATATATTAATTACATTATTTCATAGTCCGGTAAGCGCACTGAGAGAAAACTCTAGTAGCCGTACCTAGAAATACCGTGCGAGCAAAAATTATTTGCATCAAAGAGGGCTTGGTTTATATCACAATGATATGGGGATGATATATCTAACCAAATCTAGGTTAAAATTTTGTCAAATTCATATTATGACATGATATGCCAAACTAATGAGTAATAAAATAAGAAGACAAATACAAATTTATTTTTGTTGTTTACAAAATTAACAAAGTAAGAATAAAGTTACAGAAAGAAAAAGAAAAATAATTACATAAATTGCTGAAATTGGCCACCGCCATGCTCCAAGCATAAATTTACATGTCTCTTCATATTTTCGAAAGTGTTAACCAGCATCTCTGGAGAAATGTTACCACATTCTTGGATAATCCTTTCTTGTAATTGTTCTAAATTTGCAACTAGTGTTTTAAAAATAGTGTTCTTTAAATGGGGTAAAACGAAGTAATCCATAACCGCTAAACAAGGTGATCTAGGTGGAAATTCAATGTCTGATCGAAAACTGATCAATCTGTCGTCGAAAAAATTGCGTAAGTAGTAAATAGTTTCGGCGGCTGTATGGGCGGTTGCACCGTCCTGTTGAAAATATCCAAAACGTAGTTCGTCGTCAAGTAATTGCTCCACAAATGGATTCAAAATATTGTCTTTACCGCTGTGCTGTAACTGTGTCATGGAAAAAAATAGGACCAATAATTCTTATTCGGAAAACAGCTAACCAGACACCAATTTTTTGAGGGTGCAATGTGGACTCTACAAAAAAATGGGGATTTTCACTACTCCACATGCGTGTATTCTGAGAACTCACATAACCGGAGAGGTGGAACCAGGCTTTATCCGACTAAACACAGCCACGGTTCTTTTCAGGCAATGATAAAAATCCCCAGCAATAAAGGCAACGTTAGGAAAATGTTCGTGAAAATCGTCCATGCACAAACCCGGATTGTATTGCCACTCACCATTTACTCTAACCCCGTTTCGAAAATACGCTTCAACCATGAATGTTTTGTGCTGTTCCGTAAAGCCCATTGTGTGAATTGTTCAAGAAATTGGAAAAATTAGCGATGAATCAAATTACTTGTAATGACTGTCAAAGATGACGGAATAACTAATTGATTGTTAATTTGTGTAGTTACTGACACCCAACAGGTATTAAGCTCTACGGCTAAGCATTACGTCCTTAGATGCAAGGACCTCTTTGATGCAAATAATTTTTGCTCGCACGGTAGGTACATTCGTAGTAGCAAACAATCTGCATTAAATAGCCGCTGAAAATACAACTCTGTTGTAGCTACTGGGTTCATTTTCTTGAAATTACTTAACCTCAATATATTCGTTTTTTAAATATTATTTTTTTGCTGCTACAACTCTATTGGTCTAAAAAAATATATGATGCAATGATGAAAAATATCTTTTATTTATAAAAAAATATTATTTTGTGATTAATTGAGGTCGTGTAGTTAAAAAAGTAATAATAAAAAAAATAAAAGATTTTTAATCCTAAAAACTATCTGCCCGCTATAAAAAAATTGTTTTTATTATTGGTAGTGTACCTAGCTCCTACTAAATTACCTTTTTCTGTATTCGCCACTTTATTTAATTTTTTATTAAATTTCTTTACTTTTCTTTAGCCAAATTAAATCTCTGTAGTGACAGTGACGTTTTGAGCCAGTTACCTAGGTACAGGTACCTAGTTTTAAAGAATAAACAGAAAAAATAATATGGCCAATTGATGGCCTTATTTTATATATAATACTTTTTAATCTATAAGTATTTTGCCCCAGACTATCACCAGTGATGTTTATTTTCAGAAAATAAAGAAAGGAAATCACAATAAAAAATAAAATATCGTAGAAGTTCTTACCAAAAGAAACATATCAGTTGGGATAAGGCTTAATAAAACACAAAAATTACCGACAATGATTTTTATATCGAAACATTTTTTTACAACCACGTAAAACCACATAAAATTAGTTTTCAATTATTATAAAGTATGTTAATAACAACAGAGGATCAAGTTTACGGTTAAGGGGAAAATAAACACAAAAAACCTTGTATATAAATAAGGACATATCTACACAACACTTAATTATCACGGAACCCAAAATTAGGTTTGCAGTCATGCACCTCGCACTTGCACTAAAAGTACGCCATACCATCAGACATCAATCGCCCACCAACAACGGCAATTTGAATTAATCCGTTCAACTTAAACCACGCGGAGTAACGACAGATAATTGTTTTAAGTTAGTTCGTCCCTTTCTGTTTCCTTGTAGTAAGGGATAGACTATATAGCGCTCACTGAAAGTTACCTAAACGAATTCTCCATATTTTTAAAAAGGAACCCTTTAGTTCCTTTTAAGTATATTTTAGTTGTGATAATTAGATAACCTTGCAAAAATTAAAAAATCATCTAATAAAAATATTTTATTCGATACATATTTTAATGGTTAAAAAAATATGTAGTCATAAAAAGGACCTCGTTTGTGTCTAAATGAAATATTTTAGGTATTAAAGGATTTCTTTTTATGGTAACCCATATAAATTCAAAAAAAACTTGTATTGAATGATTTTCTTCCATGCGGTAAATAATAAGCTGTTATATCAAAACCTTTGTTAGATAACTTACAGGCCTACGTTGGATTTATATAATAGAACGTTAACAATCCCTATTTTCTATAGGTAGGACAGAACACCTCCTTTTACGTAGCGGAAAATTATCCAGTATAGTTTTGTTGGTATTTCCTTAAAATCGCTTATTTTCTATCAAATCCCTCGAAACTGAATTCAATCGAATACATACAGAAACGTACCGTCAGCCAGACAATGCAAAGTCGGACACTGATAGCTGACTTGACGGCCATGTCCAGTGACAGTCAATTTTTAAATCGTCACAATGATTAAGTATTGTCAATTCGAAGAAGAAATGAGAGAGTAGAAACAAACAGGTCTAGCATTGCTTTTTACAAAAAAAAAAAGATTAAGTAGGATTTTAACAAGAAATGTTGCTAATAATCATCCCTAATCCGATTTCTTCTTTGTCCCGAATGATTTTGAACTATGTATTTGTACTAATCCTCACTAAATAGCATATCATTTATTTTGTTTTTTAATAGTAATCTAACCTGTGAATTTTTCCATATCCTTGAATCATTCACAGATCCAGACCAGCTAACATCAACACTCGTGAACATTTCTCTGGCGTCAAAAGTGGCTTGCACATTTAGGGTAGATGTACCTTTTCGGTTTATGTACTCATCTCCATGCTGTGTTGGTTTTAGTATTCCTACGTGGGTACAGCTAATCACACCAATTGCTGTTGGAAACGTATTTGCTTTGCCCTAACTGTTTAGCTTGCGTTGTTTCATTGTTAGTAGTTGGAAACTTTATCCAATCATTTGCTTGTGCAATTATGCTGTCAACAACTGCATTTACAAATCGAGATACTGTAGGCTGAGTAACATCAAGTTCTTCGCCGATTCCTTTTGATAGCCGGGATCTTTGAGGTAGCACACACATTTTCATTTTACCGTGCGAGCAAAAATTATTTACATCAAAGTGGGCCTTACATCTGAGGACGTAATGCTTAGCCGTAGAGATTAATACCTGTTGGGTGTCAGTAACTACCTGAATTAACAATCAATCAGTTATTCCGTCATCTTTGACAGTCGTTACAAGTAATTTGATTCATCGCTAATTTTTCCAATTTCTTGAACAATTCACACAATGGGCTTTACGAAACAACACAAAACATTTATGGTTGAAGCGTATTTTCGAAACGGGGTTAGAGTAAATTGTGAGTGGCAATACAATCCGGGTTTGTGCATGGACGATTTTTACGAACATTTTCCTAATGTTGCTCTTATTGCTGGGGATTTTTATCATTGCCTGAAAAGAACCGTGGCTGTGTTTAGGGAAACAGGTTCTATACAACACAAAAAAGGAGCAGGAAGACCATCTATAAGAACAGAAGAACTTGTTGCAAACGTTCGTGAAATAATGCAAAATACGCCAACAAATTGTATAAGACGCCTGTCCCAAGAAGTGGGAAGATCTTATGGAGCATGCAACATTTAGAACAATTACAAGAAAGGATTATCCAAGAATGTGCTAACATTTCTCCAGAGATGCTGGTCAACACTTTCGAAAATATGAAGAGACGTGTGAATTTATGCTTGGAGCGTGGCGGTGGATAATTTCAGCAATTTATGTAATTATTTTTCTTTTTCTTTCGGTATATTCTTACTTTGTTAATTTTGTAAACAACAAAAATAAATTTGTATATGCCTACTTACTTATTTTATTACTCATTAGTTTGGCATATCATGTCATAATATGAATTTGACAAAATTTTAACCTAGATTTGGTTAGATATATCGTCCCCATATCATTGTGATCTAAACCAAGCCCCACGTTTTTTAATCCAAGCCCTCTTTGATGCAAAAAATTTTTGCTCGCACGGTTGTTGTCATGGTTGTTCATACCGTTTTCCATTGGTAAGTTTAGTACATGTCAAATGCATTTCAATGTTTTACCAATGAATAACGCCATAAATTTTAATCTATCGCACTTTAAGTTAGATGTTTCGATTGTAAATAATAATAACGCTGTATTTCTGTAAGCCATAATGTTAATAAACTATTGAGACCCTCGTTCAATTTTAAAATATGGTGAATGGGATTGTAAAAGAACCAGTCCTGCCTTTGCCTCTGTCGCGAACATCTTAACGTAAAATAGAACAGACTTCAACAGGGTGCCATAAATGACAGGTTACTTAGCCACTATGCTTCGTATTCTTAGAGAAATTTGACTATGCATCAAGTGGTCTGTGCGCTTGTCTTCCTAAACCAAAGCGGGGTTGCATTTTCAATTCACGCGGGATGTACGCATTGAACATGCGGACAGTTGTTTACATCTTTTCTTTGAGATAAATTTAGTAAATCTATTAAAAAGCCAGAGAAATGTATAATTTTTCTTGATATGAATAAAAAGAAATTGGATTATTTCGTCCTGCCACTGGTCATCCCTAGGGCCCTCCAGGGTGCATTTGTGCCCCTTGTTAACTCCGGTTTGTTACACTGGAAAATTTCAAGACTTTGTAACTTACACTGAATACTACGTGATTAGGGTTTAAAAGGCTTTGAGGCACGTATCGCGTCCCTTTGAGGGGAAGCTCCTTTTAACATATATTTTCTATTCGCCGGTAATTTTATTTCTAACGTTATGAGTAAATTTAATATTTTCTTTTCAATATGACAATAGACGAAAGAAAATAAATGTATGTGTTAAATACTTCTTTTTTATATTGCTTCATAAAAAAGAAACTTTATTTTTGTTGTCGTGAGTTATATTCTCTCTGTGGTATTCCCCTCATAAAATACAGTGTCACCAGGAAAGTCCGCATCATATGGGATTTTTTTTATTAATAGCTTTATTTAAAATTTTACTTTGGCATCAAGTTCTGCTTCGATCGAGATGAAAATTAAGCAAAAAAATAGTAGTCACGTGATTCGCATTATCTGTCAAATTTTAATTTTTTCCAAAAAATAATTCATCAAATAATACATCACACCGGATGTAAGAAATATAGTACTTCCGGTTTGACCGGAAGTTGACACTGTTGGAAAGATAATAAAAATCAAAGATAGGGACATGTAAGCCGTTTTGCTCTAAGAGGTACAGTTTTCCTTAGACGCTGTCAAAGTTCAAAAATGTAATTTTTCAAGAGGCAATATCTCGGAAACTGTTAAGTATAGACTAATAATGCTTTTATTAAAAAATGTTCAGATTTTTATGCAGAATCCAAAAAAATTATTTAAAATAGGGGTATCCATTTAAGATTTAGATCTTATCCCCCCTCCCTCCTAGGGGCTTGAAGTAAGAAGATTGACAATATACGCAAAAGATGTCCCCCTCGAAATAAAAATCGACGGGTCCGAGCGATTTTTCACATTTTTATTTTAAAGCAGGAAAATCGAGGTGGGAAGTTTTCAAATGAACACTCTGTATATAAAGTTAAGAAGTAGCCAAATCTACCGCCAATGAAAAAATTTTACAGTCGGTTCAACTTAAACTTACTGTGGCTAACACCAAAGAGAGAATACAGCGAGTAGCGACATCTAGCGCCGACGACACGACTTTCTTTCGTCAGATCCTAGCCAGTAGCCATGACATGGCGAAACGCATGCGGGGGCGGTTCTGACGAAACGAAACAAAACTCTCCTCTTTTCAATCATATTTCGATTTCATCTCACAAACAAAATGCGCTTTGTATTTTTCTCGTAGGACACAAAAATAAAAAGTGGTATTACCGAACAACGGAAATCACTTCGCTGTTTGCCTGACGAATCGTTCATGCAAAATAAATAACGTTGCAACACACCCCAATGCTCGTGCCACATGCAATTCCAGAAAAGGAAAACAACAATCAAAAAAAGGAAAACAACAATCATATCGCAACAAAACGTCAAATCTATCGAAAGTTGACGACGACGTCGGTAAACATTTGCCGCCTTGATTGCGCCGCGTCAACGGATCCCAGCCAGCCGAGCGTACGATGCTTTTTTATTTTCGCTGTTCATATGTTTTAGGTTTTTCTGGTTGCCCTGTCAACGGCAAGTTAAAAAACCGGTAAGGGTGTATTATGATATTACTTTATTTTTAAGACAAACTTTATATTTTTTTGAAATTCAATATTTTAATGCTACTTATTCTCGTTGAGTTCGATGTTTCAATTATAAATAAAAATTAACGCTGCATGCTTGCGAGACATTATGCTAATAAACCATTAAGACCACCTTACAAGTTTAAGATATGATGAGTTCCAATAAAAGAACTTTAACAAGTGACTTAGCCACGATGCGGCGTGTTCTTAGAGAAACTTGACTTTACTCGTACGACACAAAAATAATATTGTAAGTACCGTGCGAGCAAAAATTATTTGCATCAAAAAGGGGCCTTGCATCTAAGTACGTAATGCTTAGCCGTAGAGCTTAATGCCTGTTGGGTGTCAGTAACTACCTGACAAAACAATCAATCAGTCAGTCATATTAATTTGACAGTCGTTACAAGTAATTTGATTCATCGCTAATTTTTCCAATTTCTTGAACAATTCACACAATGGGCTTTACGGAACAGCACAAAACATTCATGGTTGAAGCGTATTTTCGAAACGGGGTTAGAGTAAATGGTGAGTGGCAATACAATCCGGGTTTGTGCATGGACGATTTTCACAAACATTTTCCCAACGTTGCTTTTATTGCTGGGTATTTTTATTATTACCTGAAAAGAACCGTGGCTGTGTTTAGGGAAACAGGTTCTAAACAACACAAAAAAGGAGCAGGAAGACCATCTGTAAGAACAGAATAACTTGTTGCAAACGTTCGTAAAATAATGCAAAAAACGCCATCAAATTGTATAAGACGCCTGTCCCAAGAAGTGGGAAGATCTTATAGAACATGCAGGACTATTCTTAAGAAGCAGCTAAATTTATTTCCTTATAAAGTGCAAGTATTCGAAGAAATACAAGCCGCAGATTTTGAAAGACGCAGGAGTTTCTCTCAATGGTTTACCCAAAATTTATTGGAAAGAAATGATTTATTAAACCTGACATTTTTTTCGGATGAAGCCTGGTTCCACCTCTCCGGTTATGTGAATTCTCAGAGTACACGCATGTGGAGTAGTGAAAATCCCCATTTTTTTGTAGAGTCCACATTGCACCCTCAAAAAATTGGTGCCTGATTAGCTGTTTCCCGAAGAATAATTGTTGGTCCTATTTTTTTTCATGACACAGTTACAGCACAGCGGTATAGAGACAATATTTTCAATCCATTTGTGCAGCAATTACTTGACGACGAAAAACGTTTTGGATATTTTCAATAGGACGGTGCAACCGCCCATACAGCCGCCGAAACTATTAACTACTTACGCAATTTTTTCGACGACAGATTGATCAGTTTTCGATCAGACATTGAATTCCCACCTAGATCACCTTGTTTAACGGTTATGGATTACTTCGTTTTTCCTCATTTGAACACTATTTTTAAAACACCAGTTGCAAATTTAGAACAATTACAAGAAAGGATTATCCAAGAATGTGGTAACATTTCTTCAGAGATGCTGGTCAACACTTTCGAAAATATGAAGAGACGTGTGAATTTATGCTTGGAGCATGGCGGTGGCCAATTTCAGCAATTTATGTAATTAATATTACATAATTAAATTATTTATACTATTTTTTTTTAATTCATTTTATTAATGAATTAAATTGGATTAACTTCCATTTTTTTTATTGTTATTTTTTTATGATTATTAATTTCTATTTTATGCTGTCACTTTCCATGTAATGAACTGTAAAAGTTAGTTTGGAATGAAGACATTTTGAAAGTTAAAAAAAAAATTTCGGTTAAAATTTTTTACAGTACCTAAGCTTTATTTTATAATATGGATTTGCATTTTTTTGTAAATATAAC
Organism: Polydrusus pterygomalis; assembly: GCA_963969555.1. Taxonomy (NCBI): domain Eukaryota; kingdom Metazoa; phylum Arthropoda; class Insecta; order Coleoptera; family Curculionidae; genus Polydrusus; species Polydrusus pterygomalis. The sequence continues at coordinate 38,151,523 of OZ018381.1, read as the reverse complement.
TCCGAAGCCGAGGCCTTTAAATAATATTTAAATCAAAAGTGAAATTTTATAAAATAAATATTCCTAACAGATTTTTAAAGAAATCCAAATAAAATCGTTAACTTTTTAACGAGACTCAGTCGAACTGAACGTCTTGATCCTGCCTAGCGTGAAACATCATTAAATTTCAAGCTAATGACCATGGTAACGGCACTAATCCTCGAGTCACGTCTTTTAATAAAATTTTACGAGGGTTGAACGAATGAAAATATTTTTATACTCTTGAGCATAAAAATAATAAAAACTTTCTCTTCTGTATTACGATCAAGTGTCACTTTCTGATCATCCCAGATAGCAAAAATACCTCCCATAAATAAATAAACATCATATTATTAATACAAGTAGTACCTTAGATCTGTTCTGTCGCTTGACCAGAGACGTTACACTTAAAAACGGTTAAAGACACTAACTAACCAAAACGTTGTGTTAAGTAACAAAATGAAGACAATGGAAGACCGGAAGGAGGTAATTTTTTTGAAAATTTCACACCTGTACTTTTTAACCAATAAGATACCTTAATTATGACTAGTTACCATGGCAACTAAAAGAATTTCCGGAAATTTTTTCGAGGCGCCACGATATTTAATTGGAAATTTTTTGATAGTTGAAAAGGTAAACATATGATCTACAACCATTAAATAATGTACATATACCTGTGAATAATGCAAAATATCTGAATTATGTAACATTATTATTGATTATTCGCTATAACGTTTCATTAAACAGAAAACACAAATTTGTTTAATTATTATGCATTAACAATTTATATTTCAACAAACGTCGGATGTACAAACATAAGATTTAAATGTTGCTTGAATTCTAATCCATCCTCTCTTCTTAATGGTGAATAGGAAGGTGACGAATTAATTAGATGTCTATATAACCTATAATACTTAAATTTATTTCGTTATTATTTTGCTTATTAGAGTATATCATTAGATATTTTCCAATGAAGATATTACTTCAACATGAAATAAATTCTAAAATATATATATACATAATAGGTATATTAATCATATTTCGTTAAATAAAAAAAAATTACCATCTTTAGTTACACCAAATGCTAAAACTCAGATGGGCATTAGTTCAGTCTATCGCCCTTTCATAATTTTAGGTTACTAAAGGTGGTAGAAATGTTTTTTTTTGTTAAAGTATACTAGTTCACCATGAAATAAATTCTAAAAAAATCATATAGGTATATGCACCATATTTCGTTAAATAAAAAAAAAATACCAACTTTAGTTACACCAAATGCTATAACGCAGATGGGTATTAGTTCAGTCTATCGCTCTTTCATAATTTTAGGTTACTAAAGGTGGTAGAAATGTATTTTTTATTATTAAACTCAACACTCAACGTACAGACGTTTTAAACTATTTACCCAGTAACATATTATGTCAAAATACCCTGGCCAACTTGACAAGCAGTGAAATTAGTTTAAAATTTCAAGTTTGATTAATAATTTTTTTTCCAAATTATGGTGTGAAGTGGTGTGAAATTTTCTTACCGAATCCCACGCGAGCTTAAATTATTCCTGGAAATAATTTAAGCACTTGTGATATTATAAGTGAAAATTTCATAAATTTATTTTCAACCAATTAGAAGGCTCCTTTTTGTTTACGTTGCTTACAGCAACGGAAGACTATCGCGATAGTCTATAGCCTATTAACCTAATAAAATTAATAAGTGATAATTTTTCTTAGGTACGACTACTACGACTTAATTTTAATTCAAATGTCAAGTCATTTCGAAGTGACAGGTGATACTTGATAACTTTAAAAAACATATTTCCGATGAGTTTAGTTTAATATGACGCACTGTATTTTTACAATAGAAGTTGAGTTTACTTGTTAGTAACTAAGGTTTATTACTAAAATTTCAGGAACATTGAAAGAAACTCCAATTTATGAAATTTTCTTACCGAATCTCCCACGCAGCAGAATTAATTCCCGATAATTTTTTTCTCGGGTTCACTCATGTTTTTGTTGATAGAAAATTTCCCTCGTCTTCGACTCGGGATAATTTTCTATCAACAAAACCATTCGTGACCTTAAAACAAATTATCGGTAATAATTCTGCTGCTAGGGAGATTACAACTGATAACAGTAAACCTGCAAGATGGCCGACATGTCATATGACAAAAGTCATATTCCAACTAAATAAAATAAATTTTTGCATTTTCAATGACTTTTGTCATATAACATGTCGGCCATCTTGCAGGTTTACTGAGTGAATCGACTTTACTTGATTGTCTACCACCATCAAACAAAAACCTAGGTATATTGACTTTTCCATAGTAGCGGAAATGCAGCGCGCTCATCAATGGCATTATATAGTCCGCGAGTCTGCGAGTGATTTTGGTTAGATATTTTTCCGTAGTTTATTTTGAGTTATAATCAAATTAATTGTATGTTATGTTGAAACTGGAATACCAGCGGTAGGTTGAACTACCGCTGTCTTACATATCTTCATGTTAATTACTTGAATCACAATCCGCTATGGCCATTTTGGTTATTACAATATTTAATTCTGTTGATAATATTATTCTCCATTAACTGAAAATTACATATTCTACACATTCTTCTTCAGTAAATTACTTTAAAGAATAATTACTGTAATTATCTGATAGGGCAATAAAATTATGATAAAACACTCATTTCCTACTGTCGTTCATTGACTGTTTCTTGGCTCTTACCCAATGCTCGGAACATATTTTTCCATTGTTTATTATTATCCATGTTTTTCTTTTGTTTCTCCAGTATTCGATAGTAGAACCACGATTTTTTTATTACTAAAAAATAATTATTGATATTGTACTATCAGTATTTATCGAACAGAATTATTTAATGTTCCAGTTCATAATATAATCTATTTAGTAAGCCTAATTCCTTTTATAAAAATACAAGAATTATACACACTTCATTAACATTTAAATGTAAATACATTCCCAAATTTTTATTTTATCTATTTTATTGGAATAAGTAGTATAGTAGGCGGGATCTTGAGACATCTTATATTGGTGCTTCAACGTTATCGTCATGTTTCTTATCGTGATCGGCTTATACAATAAGGGGAAGTAACGTAGAAACCAGTCTACGATACTACTGCTATAAAAATATAATAACTTTTTCTTTTTTAAATCCTACTTGTGACGGAATAATACTCCCTTAAATTCCCTCGTATTTTGGTTGAAATTACAATCCAGTATGTCGTCACTAGGTCGTGATTCGGCAAATGTTAACGAGAGCAATTTTTAAATTCTTCCGAATGCTCTTTCTTGACATCTTGAAGGAATGGCCCGAATTAAGCAATTTTGTATTTGAGGGGATTTGCAAATGATTCGCTCAAAGAGCTTGTTAGCAGAAAATATTTCTTAATGTTTAAGATTTTTGATAAAAAAAAAAAAAGATGCGGATGGAATAGAAAAACAGCGGGTTCAGATAAGAGGTGTTAAATTTAAAACCGACCTAATTTGATTATTTAGGAACTGTTTGATATAACGTATGTACAAATTAAATATTAAAGTATTCTGTTGTGAATTTCACACCAGTACTACAAAACAGCGTCCCCAAAAACGAATTATATTCGTTAGAACCTATAATCCAAAAGACGTTACTGCGGGTTCGTTGCGATCGGCAATCGCCGCGCGCCGTATTATTGGTTTTAACGTATTTGTTGCGTAGGTCACGTCGTTGTTCGAAGTCTTCTAGCAGTCCTGTCTGACTTTGAATTTTATTGATCGTACCAATACCTGTTTCAATTAGTTTATTTTTACTTTGTATTTAAGTTTTTTTTAACTTTTCATGTCAGATAAAGCAATAGAAGATTCTTATTTCGCACAACCCAACATTAGTATTAGACTTTATAATCTATGGACGAATTTATTCATCTCAGTAAACCATGTTGCATAATAATCACATGCAATGTTAAACGACAAGAACAACATCACACTAGAAGCTATTTAAATTTTTGAGAACTAGAGTACTGATTTCTAGTGATAAGTATAAATATGCTTTATTAACCGTAGCAAGCAAATATTATTATGATTAATGTCAAGTTTCATTAGAACTGCCAGTCAGAACTAATAAAGTATATAAAACCAGATTACACCCCCAATAGAACTTGATAATTACTGTGAGTATTCAGAGCCATAATGGCTTTAAACCATTATATGGTAGCAATAACTCCTATTTCCTATTGGCTCAATTACCGTGATATTATCACTACACAACGGTCTATCAATTTTCGTTTTCTTACGGTAGGAAAGCGCGTTGCTGTCACATGTAGTATGAAACAGTTTTATAAAGAGTATGCGCAAGGGCGTCCGAAGGGGGGGGGGGCAAGGGGGTGTGCTTGCCCCCCCACCCCCCTGGCCCAAGTAGATTTGAAAATATTTTACTTAACTGGGATATACATATTTATTGAGATACAATTCAATTGACAAAATTGGTAAAACGAACTCTTGTTGCATAAAACGAAATGTGGAATTTAAAAATCTTCACTAAATAGCGAAGGAAAAATATTAGAATAGAATAAATAACGCTTTATTTTAATTTACACAGAAGATACATTCATGTTAGAATTACTGAAACATTGCAAGTTCTATCCAACTATTGGTCAGGCAATTGCGATAGCAATTTGTTTACCTCCAACTACATGTATAGTCGAAAGATCACGGTTTATGTATGATAAGTGTTCATCGCAAATTTGTAAAAGAAAAAGAAGACATTTAATTAAAAAAATTATTGATGAATTTGCAAAGGATTCAAGAAAATTAACATTTCTTTTCTCCAATAAATCTGAATAACTTATAATTTTTTGTTGTATTTTTTTTTTGTTATATTTGAACATTTTTAAATATTTTGTTTAGCTATTTATTGTTATTTAATATAAGTATTAGATGTTTTACTCTATTCTTTTATTGAATATTTGTTGAAGTGCTAGAAACAAAAATAATTCCAATTATGATTTGCCCCCCCTTGGAAAAGTTCCTTTGGACGCCCTTGAGTATGCGAATTCTTATAAGGAATAGGAGGCTTTTTTCTCAATATAGGTACGGCTTCATATTATTACCAGAGAGCTTATAATAAGCACTAAAACAATTTTATTTTTTAATAAAAGAAAGATGATTCGCTGCAAAGCGTCACCCCCATAAAACAAAGGACATATTCAGCGTTTTTGCGGAGACCAGTCGAACGGCCAAATTGACTGAAGTGATAAAAAATCAAAGAGAACGTGGTCCGAATATAAAAGGCAAATATACGTTGCCCGAGTCGCAGATACTGTTACACGCCACCGATTTAGCGGCTCAACCCTCAACTCTATAAAAAGCCAAATATACCGCCACCGTCTATTTTCTAAAATATGGTGTCTCCTTGGGAAATTGAAAATTTCTCGGTATTTTGCTTTACGTCAGCGCTTTCTTAACGTCTTTTTGCTTGATTTCGTCAACGATATTCCTTTTTAACGTAGAGTAAAATAGGGCCAAATCAATTCGATACTTTATCAATAAATTTTTTTTTGGCACAATAATAAGATCTAGAAAATTATTAAGTACTGTAGGACAGTATAGATATTTTTTACTTGAACACTTCAAGAGCAAAGTAAATCAAGTTCAAGCACTGCCGATACCAATTTGTATGTAGATATGTTTAAACGGCATTACTTTATAGCCATTTTTTATTCACCTGGACTAATGTACTTTCTCTGTATGTCAACAAAGTCATTTATGATCTGTATTCTTATAGTGCCTTACTTCTGTATTTTTTGTTTTCAATACTTTTGGTGCAAATGATGCGTAGGGCATTGATAAAGAAAAGGACTAGTATTGGTGCAAAAAGGGGCAGGTAAAAGGAAAATAGGTACCATGAGAATATGATTTTATATCTGGAGTATCCAGACACAGTTTTTTGACACAATTACCATATAGTTAACTACCTCGAAGTAGTACTGATAGTTTGGATATATACTTATATCCAATGTGTTTTCTTCTAGAAAATGTGTTGTTATATTCCACATTATGAATATACAGGCTTAAAGACCTTTTTATTGACCCTTAAAAAAGTTTTTATTAAAAACGAAACGTAGGGATAAATACAATTGTTGTCATTTCATTGTCTGCCCTCGTTTCCGCTATACTTATTCGAACTAAATTATAATACTAAGGCTACTGTCTTAAATACTATCCATGTGCAATGAAGCTTGATGACTCCACCTACGTGCATTTGGAGTGTGAAGTTTGAGCTGTTGGTTTTGAACAAGAAGAGGCTTCCAGTTATTGGGGATATCTATACTTGGTTTACTAAATATATGGGTATTTTCATTCATGAAAGCTGCTTCTTTAAACTTTCGTTTTCTCCAGTGCTGTTCCATTTTTTTATTTATTTATTTTTTTGGAGGGAACAGTATACCCTGTAACCCTTCCACATTTATTATCATAGGTATTTACATTTTAAGGGTATTTTTTAAATATAAAAGACCTTCAATATAATTAATTTTTTCTACAAAGTAAGTCATTTAGTGAATACCACGATAAATCACAAGTAAATTACAATTCAGCACCTAGATGGCTAAATATCTGTATGTGCAATGATTACAATCTTCACCAATGCCAATTAAAATAATTAAAATTAGAAAGTCATATAAAAAACCAAGCACGAAAATCCAGGGAAAAAGTAGTTACGTAGCACAGTTGTCACACCCCCTCCAATAAACCATCCCACTCCCAATGCACAATACAAAACCCAACCCAAGTAAAAAGAAAATACCAAACCTAAAACAGTTTCCTAAATACAGAGTTTTTATCGAAAATATAAGATCTAAACTTGTGCTTAAATAATATGTTAATTTTAACAACACTTCTAATTTCCAGAGGTATAAGATTATAAATCTTTGGTGACATATAACTTAAGTATCTCAAACTACCATTAGTATTACTTTTAGGTACCATAACATGATCGTTCACCTTATTTCTAGTTTGATAGTTATGATCAACATATCTTTTCAGTTCCTTATTTTTATAAGTAAAGATGCTTACTTCCAGAATATACAATGATCTTACATCAAAAACCTCTCTTGAATATAACATGCTCATGGGATAAAGCCTATTCTTCATGTAAATTACTTTTAATATGTAATTCTGTACAATGCTTAATGGGTGTAAAGCGCTTTTGTACATACCACCCCACACAACTATACCATATCTTAACAATGACTCTACAACAGTTCTATAAACAGAAATTAACAACTTTTTGCTCAGAATGTTTCTTAGGACATAAAATTTATACAATAACCTTCGAATCATTGATGTTAATTTCAGCACATGTTGATCCCATTTCAGATGTTTGTCAATAGTGATACCTAAATATCGAGTTTGTGAAGCCTCTCTAATTACTCTGTCTGAGTCTCTCACCTGGATGGCACTGAAAGTAGAACGATTTGCCAGGGTTAATGAAAAGGCAATATACGTTGTTTTATTTAGGTTTAATGTTAATTTGAAGGTGTTTAACCAGTTTTGAACAATGTCCAATCCATTAATGACATTTTGTCTTACTTCATTCCAAGATTCTGCGGAAAATATTATGGCAGTGTCATCTGCATATGAAACAACTGTACCGTCCTTAAGTTTCAGATTGGTTAAGGTGTTTATATATGCTAAAAATAATATTGGGCCCAATACTGTACCCTGCGGCACTCCTATTTTAATATTTGATGGATCACTTAACGTATTTACTATTTTTACATATTGTATTCTTTCATGTAAGTAACGTTTAAAGACATCCAACACGTCCATGTCCAAAACTTTGGCTTCTGACCACTGTATATGTATTATGTTGGTTGGTCCATACATGTTCCGCTATACCTGATCTCGAAGTTTCACCTCTTTTAGTATGTTTCAGATGTTCTTTAACTCGTACGGGAAGAGGTCTTTTTGTTTCTCCAATGTACAATTCGCCACACTCGCAAGGGATTTGATAGATACAATTTTTTATGTTTTCATTACGGGGGGTTTTACTTTTGTAAGAAAGCTTCTAAGCGTATTTCCGGATTTGAAGGCTGTTTTGATAGTATATAGTTTTTGGTTATCCTTCTAATCTTTTCAATGAGTTATGAGTTACAATATAAACTATGTCTTAGCAAACCTGTTGTATTAGATCATTTTCCTCGGTGTATCTTCTGATTAAAATAGTTATTTTTATTTATCCTTCTATTGGCAGGTTCTGATCCAGATAAAAATATAACGAAAACCTCTATATGTTCCTCACTTTGTTGTCTTATACTGAATAAATATAAGATGACGTAAAGAACAAAAAACTGGATCGGTGCATATATGAAATTCACCGTATGACATTTAAATTTGACGAGACATCTGGGAGCTGTTTACTACGCCAATCTTACACCAAGCCGGGGACGACGATCCGAGAGCAAATTTAAGGGTAAATAAATTGAAAAGTGACGTCTGTTATGGTTGTTCGCCCTAAGGGCATTATCGCTAAAATCAAATCCGCCCGAGGTATTTGTTCAGCGGTTATTAACTTTTTGGCAAATTATATTTTTCCGCGTTCGCTTTTGTTCGACGTTTTACGTTCTGGCGAGAGAGTATTAAAAAGACCAAATATGCAATTTTCGTTTCGTGCTCGCAACGCCGACGGCGAAATGAAAATGAATCTCTGCTAACTCTTTCGAATAAACCGCAAGTATTTTTTTAATGAGAACATAATTTTTTAAGAAATAAAGTTTTATATTTGGTTAAGTTTTGTCTCTTTTCTTCCTTTGCTGATTTGCTCTTTAATTGACATCCTACAACGTGTCCTAGAGGTAATATAGCGAAAATTGTAATTCCTCTCGCAAGATGAATTCCAAGTCAAGTGACTGACTCGGCATTGAGGAAAATTGTCTAATACCGTGCGAGTAAAAATTATTTGAATCAAAGAGGGCCCTGCATCTAAGGACGTAGTGCTTAGCCGTAGAGCTTAATAGTTGGGGTGTCAGTAACTATCTGAATTAACAATCAATTGCAGTGCTGGATTTACCATTGGGCTGAGTAGGCTGGAGCCTTGGGCGGCAGATTTTAGAGGGCGGCAAATTCGGCCCAAATTTTTTTTTTTATCTTACAGAAATAAATGGTACAATCTTTATTCATGGTCGACGGGTAGTATTTTTTTAAATAAACTTTATTGTTGGCCGTGTCTGTTAATGGGGATAAAAAAAGGCAGTTGGAACTTTACTGGCTTTGCAGAAAGAAATTTCATTTTCAATAAGTAGGTAATCATAAATTTTTAAAATATTTACTAAAAATTATTGACCAAATTTGGGCGTGGTCTTAAAAAAATTTCGCCTGCGGCGCATTTCGCCTGCAGCGGGTTTTTTCTTTCCCGAACACTTCACCTATTTCACAACTCACGAGCCGTCACTGGTATAGGGGCGGCAAAAATTGAATAGCCTACTAACGGCAGATTTGTAAATCCGCCACTGATCAATCGGTTATTCCGTCATTTTTGACAGTCGTTACAAGTAATTTGATTCATCGCTAATTTTTCCAATTTCTTAAACAATTCACACAATGGGCTTTACGGAACAGCACAAAACATTCATGGTTGAAGCGTATTTTCGAAACGGGGTTAGAGTAAATGGTGAGTGCAATACAACCCGGGTTTATGCATCGACGATTTTCACGAACATTTTCCTAACGTTGCTTTTATTGCTGGGGATTTTTATTATTGCCTGAAAAGAACCGTGTCTGTGTTTAGGGAAACAGGTTCTATTCAACACAAAAAAGGAGCAGGAAGACCATCTGTAAGAACAGAAGAAGTTGTTGCAAACGTTCGTGAAATAATGCAAAATACACCAACAGATTGTATAAGACGCCTGTCCCAAGAATATGAAGAGACGTGTGAATTTATGCTTGGAGCATGGCGGTGGCCAATTTCAGTAATTTATGTAATTATTTTTATATCTGTATATTCTTACTTTGTTAATTTTGTAAACAACAAAAATAAATTTGTATTTGTCTACTTATTTTATTACTCATTAGTTTGGCATATCATGTCATAATATGTATTTGACAAAATTTGAACCTAGATTTGGTGAGATATATCGTCCCCATATCATTGTGATCTAAACCAAGCCCTACGTTTTTTAATCCAAGCCCTCTTTGATGCAAATAATTTTTTCTCGCACGGTACAACAGGTTTGCTAAGACAAAAGACATAGTTTGTATTGATAACTTATTTTGTATTAACCCATATTAAATAAATTGCTAGTGTATCAAACCCGCTTTAGTGTTATATATCGATTCCAGATTTGCTAGAAAAGTGTTTTTATTGGTAATAATCAGTTCCCTTAGCAGCACAATCTTGTTGAATAATAAACTACTTTTAAAACAGCAATTTTGTTAAGAAATAAATTGTATCATCTCAATGCGTCGCATTTTGTTTCCAGTAAAGCGATTTCTCTACAATTAAGAAAGCAGAACAGCATCCCCAAAAACGAATTGTATCCGTTAGAACCTATAATCCAGAAGGCGTTGATGTGGGTTCGTAACTTGAATTTTATTTGAATTTTATTGATCGTACCAATACCTGTTTCAATTAATTTATTTTTACTTTTAAGTTTTTTTATACTTTGCATGTCAGATAAAGCAATAGAAAATTCCTATTTCACACAACCCATCAATAGTATTAAACTTTAAAATATATGGACGAATTTTCCAATCTCAGTAAACCATGTTGCACAATAGATAATCATATGCAATGTTAAACGACAAGAACAATATCACACAAGAACCTATTTAAATTTTTGAGAACTACAGTACTGATTTTTATTGGTAATTATATGCTTTGTTAACCGTAGCAAGCAAATATTAGTATGATTAATGTAAAGTTTCATTACAACTGCCAGTCAGAACTAATACAGTATACAGGGTGGCCCTTTAGTGTGGCAAAGTACAATAGCTCCGTTACTATTTCAAATACATTAAAAATATTAATACAAAAGTTAAAGGGCAGTAAGTGACTTATAACGTAAAATTATTTTTAACTCTATAGGGTGGCTCAAAAAAGCGGAACAAGAAAAAATGTACTTTTTTCAAATGAAACACCCTGTATATTTTTACATTTTTAAATTCCACATAAAATTACAATTATTTTTTATTAAATACATTATTAGTCTATACTTTATATTTTCCGAGATATTGACTCTCGAAAAGTGACATTTTTGAACTTTGACAGCTTCTAACTTTCTAACACTACGTCTTAGAGCAAAACGGCTTACATGTCCCTATCTTTAATTTTTATTATCTTCCCAAAAAAATCAAATTCCAGTTAAACCGGAACAACTATATTTCCTGCTTTCGAGTAACATCCGGTTTAACCGGAAGTTGATTTTTTTGGGAAGATAATGAAAATTGAAGATAAGGACATGTAAGCCGTTTTGCTCTAAGACGTACTGTTAGAAAGTTAGAAGCTGTCAAAGTTCAAAAATGTCACTTTTCAAGAGTCATTATCTCGAAAACTATAAAGTATAGACTAATAATGTATTTAATAAAAAAGAATTATAATTTTATGTGTAATTTAAAAATGAAAAAATATACAGGGTGTTCCATTTGAAAAAAGTACCTTTTTTATTGTTCCGCTTTTTTGAGCCACCCTATAGAGTTAAAAATAATTTCACGTTATAAGTCACTTACTGCCCTTCAACTTTTGTATTCATATTTTTAATGTATTTGAAATAGTAACGGAGCTATTGTACTTTGCCACACTAAAGGGCCACCCTGTATAATAGGTACTATATTACACCCTCAATAGAATTTGATTGCTGTGAGTATTCATAGCGGTAATGGTTATAAACCATTATATGGTAGCAATAACTCCCATTTCCTATTGGCTAAATTACCGTGATATTATCACTACACAACGGTCTAGCAGTTTTCGTTGTCTTACAGTATACAGTAGGAAAGCGCGTTGCTGTCACATATAGTATTAAACAGTTATATAAACAATATGTGAATTCTTATGAGGAATAGAAAGCTTTTTTCTCAGTCTGTCAATTCTGGTCTATTGAATTTTTATAAGTTGGTATGAGTTCCAGGACCGGACTTGAAAATTATATATGTGATACCCTTATAAAACAATGCCAAACAATGATATCTAATAATAATTATTTATTTTGAACATTGATCCGCTCGTCACGGCATAAGTATTTTCGAAAGTATAGGAGCCATTTTTCCAGATATATCCTGCAAATATATTATTTAACAAGAATTATTTTTAATTTGAATGTAAATTGAATTTTTGAATAATCATCACTTTTTAAAGAATTTTCATGTAACCCTTACGCATTACGTAAAAAGCCCTAATCCCATCTGACAGAATTAGACTTGTTTTAATTAAAAATTAACACTTTAAAATCCCTTCATTATTATTTAAAATCGAATCCTGTCAGTTATTTTTTCACGTGACAGGTATTTTTGTTTAACACGTTTGAAATTTCTGGGGTTTAAAAGATGCATAAGCTTATGTTGAATGACCTTATCCAATAATATAATTAGTCAGTGCGAAATTACATTATATATTATACGAAATTTCTCGGATATGTTTATACAGAGTAAAAATCTGTGGCCTATATCCAAGATTTTGTTGACGGGGGTATGAATAATAGTATATTATATAGCCTTTTTAGGCTAAGTAGGTCTTCTCAATTTGCTGCTAAAAGTGTTGCCGAGCTGCGCCGTAGAGAATGACCAGTGTAACACTTAGGATGTTGTAATTTCAGAAATTAAGCCCATATGGTACAGTTGACGACAGATAATATCGTACACTAAACTGTGACACTGTAAATGCAACTTTTTTTACCATATTACCTTTGTAACGTATTAATTGTTATCATATGATATCTGTCAAAGTATTGCCATTATCTTATTTGATTTAAAAATGCCTCATTTAAGAATTATTGAAAAAGCAAGAATGATATATTATGTTTAGTAGAAATTGGGTGGTCTTATGGAAAAATAGCTGATCATTTTAGAGTACCTAGAAGTACTGTTCAAGGAACTGTAAAAAAATTGCGCTATCATCAAACACTTGAAAGGTCTGTTGGGTCTGGTTTAAATAATAGAAAATCATCAAATGAAGAAGACCAAAATTTGGTGCAATATTTAAGGCAAAATCCATTTGAAACTGCAGTATCCGCTATGCACATAACAGGATTTCCTGCTTCATCTAGAACTGCGCAACCCCGAGTAAGACAATGTTCCGAATTAAGAAATCGAGCTGATGCATCCAAACCGTTTTTAAAAAATAATGATTAGGAACAAATAATTGGGTTTGCTAGGCAATATTTACCAGAAAATGATTTTTTTTGGCAAAATGTTATCTTTTCCGATAAACTTTTCAGTCTACATATAATGGAAGGATTCGAGTATAGACCACCAAATTCCCGATATGATGAGAAGTATACTCAAAAAAAGCAAACCAGTGGACGTTTCTCCGTTAATGTGTGGGCATGAATAAGTGTTTACGGTGCAGATGTATGCTGGTGGAACACTAAACAGTAATATATTATTATTATTATTATTATTATTATTATTATTATTATTATTATTATTATTATTATTATTATTATTATTATTATTATTATTATTATTATTATTATTATTAATAAATAATTATTAAATTTATTAAATTTATAATACTTATAAATACATTGATACATATTATTATTAAATTTATATTCTAAACACTAGATTTATAAGTCAAATAGTTATCTTAATTATTAATTCAATTTAAATTCATATATTATTATAAGTAGCACCTAAGTGATTAAACACTTGTGTTGTGCTATACCTAAGTAAGAAGGCAATTACTAAACTAAATCTAAGAGTGAAATAATAAACTAACTAAAAGAAAATTATAAAGATATTATTATATACCTACATATCTAATAAATGAAACGGTCAATTTTCTATTATTTTCATAAATTCACGGTAATTTTCAAAGATACATTTTTTTGACAGTCTTGAGAATACTTTTAGGTTATTTATCTGTTTAATATATAATGGTAAGATATTGCAGGATTTAGGTAAAGTGTAATTTATAAATCTATGGCTAATATTCCTGTTAATTCTAAGAGTAGGTAAAAGCCTAAGTTTATTACTACGTGTGTCGTATGAGGATAGTGTATAATTTTGGAAACAATTGTTTTTAAAGGCGTATATACAAATGCTATGAAAGTATAATGTTCTTATATTACAAATTTCTTCTGTATACAATAGGTTAGTAGGGAACAGCCTAGTCTTTTTATATATTATTTTTAATATGTAATTTTGCGTAATATTTAATTTTTGTAGTGAGTTCTTATACATTCCCCCCATATTAGAATACCATAGCGGAAGAGTGATTCGGCTAGAGTTTTGTATATAGTTACTAATAATTTTCGAGACAGTGTTTCACGCAGTTGATAAAATTTGTAAATAAGTTTTCGTACTTTCTTTGTTAAATAATTTATATGATTACTCCATTTTAAGTTTTCGTCAATAATTACGCCCAGGTGTTTTATTTCATTTGTTTCTTTGATTTCATCAACCATATTATTTATTTTAATACTAGAAAAGTTAGGTTTGTTAATTCCTGTTAAGGTAAAGGCTATATAATCAGTTTTACTTGCATTCAAGGAGAGCTGATACATGTCTAGCCAATTTTTTATCTTTTCCATACCCTGTTGGCAGGCAATTTTTGTTTCATTCCAGGAGTTTTCGCAAAATATAGCTACTGTATCATCAGCATATGACACAATTTTCGCCCGGGCCTTTATAGATAAAAGTGAATTTATATAAGCTAGAAGTATCGGGCCAAGGACAGTTCCCTGAGGAACCCCGATTTTTACTAATCTGGGTTCGCTGAGTGTACCATTGATTTTTACCCGTAGTTCCCTATTTGCTAAGTAGCTTTCAAAGATATCTAAAACCCTACCACGAACTCCACGCCGTTCCAAGACGGCAAGGAGCTTTTTGTGGTTAACAGTGTCGAACGCCTTGGCAAGGTCTAAGAAAACTGCAAGGCATTTATTGTTTGAATCCAAGCCTTCCGTAATATTCTTAATTACTGTATACATGGCATCAGTTGTCGCCTTACCAGCCCGGAAACCAAATTGGTACTCGTGTAAAATATTATTTTGATTAAAAAATTCTACTAGTCGAGTTTTTAAGCATTTTTCGAATATCTTTCCGAAGTTATTAATAACACTGATTGGTCTATAATTGTGTATTTTTGATTTATCCCCAGCTTTATGAATTGGCGTGACAATGGACGTTTTAAACTGAGAAGGAATACGTTTCTTTTCAAAAGTTAAATTAATTATGTGCTTTAGAGGTTTTAGAAGGTGCAAGTGACTTTGTTTTATCATTTGGGCAGATATTCCGTCTATGCCGGGAGAACTATTATTTTTTAATGTAGATATGTGCTCTATCAATTCGTTTTCTGTTACATCATTAATATACATAGAATTAGAATTTATAGGTATATTTTCACTAAATGGTACTGCGGTATTTATACCTTTAACCATATTTAATCCCACTTTAGTAAAGTAACCGTTGCAAAAGTTAGACATTTCCTTATTATCATTAAATAGATTTCCTTCATCATCAGCAATCTTAAACTTGTCATTGAAATTGGTTTGTTCATTGGTAGCTTCGAAGATTAACTGATATACTTTTTTTAAATTATTTTTGTTTTCTTCAATTTGCGTCAGATAGTGATTGTTTTTTGATTTATTTAATAATTTGTTAAGTCTATTTCTATAATCCTTGTATTCTCGTTTAGATTCTGGTGTAAAGTGTTTATTTAACCTTTTTTTAAGTTTATCCCTATATTTTATTGATGTAATTAGACCTTGTGTTATCCAAGGTTTTATTTTTTGGACTTTTTCTATAATTGTCTTATATGTCTTCGATTTTTCCAGACAGCTGTTGAAAATATTCATAAAAAGATCTGTGGCAGCCTGAGGCTCGTCTAAATATAAAACACAGTCCCAGTATTGAGATTCAATGCAGCTTTTTAATTTTTTGAAATTGATTTTAGGAATAGTATGTTCAGCGATATTTGTGTTTCGGGATTTTTTTAAGTTGTGATTGACAGTTAATAAAACAGGACAATGGTCTGTAATATGACAATTTAGGATATAAGAACTAAACTTAAAATTTTGATTGTTATTACATGATTTTTTCAAAAAAATATGATCAAGGCATGTCTCACTTTCCGCCGTAATACGGGTGGGATTAGGGATGTAAGGTATGTAGCCGTGTTTAGCTAGTACTGAAAGATATTTACTTACGTTTAGGTCGTTTTCGTTAATTATATTGATGTTGATGTCACCGATTATTAAACTAATCAAGCTATTTTAATGAGTATCGTCTAGATATGCATCAAGCTCCTCTATGAATGCAACCAAGTTACTCGGGTTGGGTCTGTTCAATGCTAATATTCTAAAGGAAACATTAAAACATTATTAATTGATAAATTTATGACACATAAAGATACACCACAGATATTCAGTTTTTTGTTGGATGCGTTAAAATTAAGATGCGATTTAACGAAAATTAGAACACACATATCTTCAGATTTTGGAAAATGTTTTTCTTTCTTCTGCCACGATAGTATTTGAAGGAAATAACTTTATATTTCAGCAGGATAACTGTCCTGTGCATACTGCAAGAAATATAGGAAACTGGTTTATAGACAAAACAACGTAACATGTCTGCCTTAGTGCTCAAGAAGTCCTGATTTAAATCCAATTAAAAATGTTTGGGGATTGATGGTAAAAAAAATTTACAAAATAAATTTTAAACCATAGAATAAAATAGAGTTATTTGATAAAATAGAAGAAATTCGGAAAGGGCTAACTCCTGATGAAAGTTGCTCCCTTAATTCTTGAAATATTTTCAACTTGCCTCCGATAACCTATAACTCAAGGGAAAATTAGTAAAATAGAAAAGCATATTTGCCAACAGTTAAAAAAGTAGCTGCCAATGCAATAAGTGATGATACCAAATTAGATATTATTCTTGAGTTTGAGGAAAACCCACATACTGCTAGTCGAAAAACAGCCCCAATGTTGAGATGTTTAATAACATTAGAAGAAATTTCTATTTAAGATTAGGATGTTGCCAAGACATTCGAGGCGACCATTTTCAACATCTCCTACATTAATTTTTTTTTTGTTTTTACGTTATCAAGAAATAAACGATATTACTTATTAGTTTTTGGGTGTGTTGGCAATTATTGCAATAAATCTGAAAACACTTAATATTTCCGAAATAGTTGAAGATAGGTATAGATTATTGTACAGAGTCTTCCAACGAGGACTGAACAGGGGCTCATTTTTGAGCTTCCTTGTATTTAAAGAAAAATCCAAAATAGCCAATCGATGTACTTTTTCCTGCAGAATTCAAAAATGAAACCAAAAATTTATTTGAACCAGAAACAAAAGAGTTACGATATGGATAAGGTGTTTTTTAAATGGAACATAGCTTTTTTTATACGATTTTTGGAACGAGTGATTTTTTTTTGTCCGTTCTGATTAAAATATTTAATATTGTGACAGCTATTTTTATTAAATTTTAATTTTTTATCCATTATAATTTAACTTTAACCTGTTTGAAACATACACTAGGTAATAAAGGTATAATCACCTTTGAATCCTTCAAAATCAAAAAATTTGACAAATTTACTATAATATTGCCGAAATGAAATATGCATTAGATGAGAGATTGCAGATTGTTATCTTGTTCTACAAATGCCAAGAAAATGTAAGAGAAGCAAGGAACTGCGTCCGAAATTGATTTGGTTGGATTCAGTCGAAAATAATTCACAATGGCACGGTCTCGATTTCTATTCCTATCTGGATTTCTTTTTCTGTCATGTAATGTTTTATTTTCCTCAAATAGGTTCTTTATCCTTATAGAATAGTATTGACGGATATATTTCTGTGAAAATTTCCAATAAATCTTCTCCTTGCTTTTCTTGCATTTTCTTGGCATTTGTAGAACAAGATAACAATCTGCAATCTCTCATCTAATGCATATTTCATTTCGGCAATATTATAGTAAATTTGTCAAATTTTTTGATTTTGAAGGATTCAAAGGTGATTATACCTTTATTACCTAGTGTATGTTTTAAACAGGTTAAAGTTAAATTATACTGGATAAAACATTAAAATTTAATAAAAATAGCTGTCACAATATTAAATATTTTAATCAGAACGGACAAAAAAAATCACTCGTTCCAAAAATCGTATAAAAAAGGTTATGTTCCATTAAAAAAACACCTTATCCATATCGTAACTATTTTGTTTCTGGTTCAAATAAATTTATGGTTTCATTTTTGAATTCTGCAGGAAAAAGTACATCGATTGGCTATTTTGGATTTTTCTTTAAATACAAGGAAGCTCAAAAATGAGCCCCTGTTCAGTCCTCGTTGGAAGACCCTGTACATGAAATAAGTATGTCTAAAATTTTCTGAAGAATCCAAAAATTTAATAATATATAGGGTGTTGCATTTAAAATAAGAAAGTTGGTATTGGCCAATGTTACATGACACACCCTGTATAAAAAGTTTTTATTGAAAAAAATGCGCAAACGAAATACCAATCGACGTGTCCGAGCGTTTTTTTGGACATGCCCCCATCTATTTATTATCGAATTTATTCCATTTGGTTGATACACACTGGTTTGATAAGATCAATACCAAACCTATAAACGGTTTGCAGTTTGGAGGAACCGCCAATATTTGGATGTGGCCGTACTATCATCGATTTTTACTGTTGCTTCATCTTTAACATTAAAAAATGCAAATTTATTTTCATCTTGTCCTCAAAAGTTAAAATTATATTCCTATAGTCGGATCTGGTCTTATCGTGCGGGTCATACGATTCAAGACAGACATACTCTCAGTTTTTGTTTTCTTTACTTGCGTTTACCCTCTAAATAAAATTTGTAAGATAAATGAGACAGACTTATGCAATTTTGACATGAAAGAAAAGGATATGTATTTTATTTTCAGCGAAACACAAAAGTTTGTACCTGCCACCTTCGTCTTGCTTTTTAAGATGTCAGTTTTATGACTTTGAAAATTAATTTAATGTGACAATATAAAGGATACAAAGCAATTTTCTATTTTTTTGCATCCCCAAGCAAAAAAAATGTTGTTTAACTTGTTAAGCTATTTCGAGAATGAAAGAAAAAGTGAAAATTCGCCAACCAATATGCAGAAAACCGTAGCAAAAGCACTGGGAATTAGTTTAAGGACTGTGCAGAAAATTGTGCATGAAAGAAAGCATGATATAACACCGAAGAATACTAAAAAATGTAAACGAAGAAAGCCAAAGACTGAGGATTTCTAAACAACCTAGTTCATCTAGGCGTAAAAGTGATATTTATGAGTGGCTGGAAAAACACAACCAAAATCCTTTACCAAATATGCTTAAATCGGAACTACTATCAATAGCAAAGTCTCTTAAAAAACCCAAAATATACGCGGTAGATGAAATACTGCGTGAATATGGTCATGAGGTTCTACGACTGCCGCCATATCATTGCCAGTTTAACGCAATAGAATTAATATGGGCTGGTGCAAAGTCTTATTATGAAAAACATGTAGGTGATGGTCTTAAATCCGACCAAGTACAAATAGTTTGGCAAGATTCGTTAGATCATATTACAGAAGAGTACTGGAAGAAATCGGTGGAACATACAGAAATATTAATAAGGGATTGGTGGGATCGAGAACAAGTACTAGATGTCGAAGTAGCGCCAATGATAATTGCTCCATTCGAAGACGACGAGGACGACGAGGACTTTTCAGATTTTATAAGTGACGATGAGAGTTTTTAGGCTATAATTATAAACGGTGTTTTTCGTTTACATTTTTTAGGATTCTTGGGTATTATATTATGCTTTTTTTTCATGCATATTATTCTGCATAGTCCTTAAACTAATTCCCAGTGTTTATTTCATTACTGTTTCCTGCATATTGGTTTACGAATTTCCACTTTTTCTTTTCATTATCGAAATAGTTTATCAGACTAAATGCCATGGTATTTTTAGGTTTTAGTAGTAAAATTGTTAAAATAAATTGCACTGTTTATTATTGTCGTTTTTAATTAAAGGGTACAGTAGGTATATAATTAACGATTATATAATTTTTTTGTAACTTTTTCAACTCCCCTGTACATAAGTTTTACAAAACTAATAATATTAGGTAAAATAATGAAACTATTTTTTCTTCCTTCGGTATATTTGTAAATAATCTTACAACATTTTGATAGCCTATGTGTTGTCTGATTTGACGCATATTATTATGATCAGTGACCTTTGGACCCGCACGTTAAGACCAGATCTGACTATATGTAGTAGGTACCCAAAAATATTATCAACTTAACCAAAAAAAAAAAAATTTGTGGTTTTTTGGTTGCGAACCTAACAAAAACAAATGATTGAGCGCATTGGCCGCTCCAAAAAATTAAACTATAAGCAGTGGCCACTGTAGTATCCTAATCCTGACTGGCCACTGTGTAAAAAAATATAACCTGAAACAAAAAAGAAACCTTATAGAATATTCCGTGTGAGATTATTTTCGGAAAATAAGTAAATTAATTAGCGGATTGGATTAATTTTTTTTATTTGAGCTCCACCCCCCCCCCCCCCCCCCCCAATAGGTCAATAGATAAAATGGATAATATAGTAGGTATATGGTACAACACAAAATGGGGGCGGTAACAAAATAGGAATATATACTACATTTCACTATTTTGTTCATATTTTTACCGTGCGAGCAAAAATACTTTGCATCAAAGAGGGCCTTGCATCTAAGGACGTAATGCTTAGCCGTAAAGCTCAATACCTGTTGGGTGTCAGTAACTACCTGAATTACCAATCAATTAGTTATTCCGTCATCTTTGACAGTCGTTACAAGTAATTTGATTCATCGCTAAGTTTTCCAACAGTTCACACAATGGGCTTTACGGAATAGCACAAACATTCGTGGTAAAAGCGTATTTTCGAAACGGGGTTAGAGTAAATGGTGAGTGGCAATACAATCCGGGTTTGTGCATGGACGATTTTCACGAACATTTTCCTAACGTTGCTTTTATTGCTAGGGATTTTTATCATTGCCTGAAAAGAACCGTGGCTGTGTTTAGGGAATCAGGTTCTATGCAACACAAAAAAGGAGCAGGAAGACCATCTGATGTAAGAATAGAAGAACTTGTTGCAAACGTTCGTGAAATAATGCAAAAATTATTGTATAAGACGCCTGTCCCAAGAAGTGGGAAGATCTTATGGAACATGCAAGACTATTCTTAAGAAGCAGCTAAATTTATTTCCTTATAAAGTGCAAGTATTCCAAGAAATACAAGCGGCAGATTTTGAAAGCCGCAGATTTTGAAAGCCGCAGATTTTGAAAGCCGCAGGAACTACTCTCAATGGTTTACCCAAAATTTATT
Source organism: Polydrusus pterygomalis (assembly GCA_963969555.1). Classification (NCBI taxonomy): domain Eukaryota; kingdom Metazoa; phylum Arthropoda; class Insecta; order Coleoptera; family Curculionidae; genus Polydrusus; species Polydrusus pterygomalis. The sequence continues at coordinate 38,129,992 of OZ018381.1, read as the reverse complement.
GGAAAAAAATGATTTATTATTATATATAGACCTGACTTTTTTTCGGATGATGCCTGGTTTCACCTCTCTGGCCAATTTCAGCAATTTATGTAATTCTTTTTCTTTCTGTATATTCTTACCTTGTTAATTTTGTAAACAACAAAAATAACTATACTTATTTCTCTACTACTTATTTTATTACTCATTAGTTTGGGATATCATGTCATAATATATGAATTTGACAAAATTTTTACCTAGATTTGGTTAGATATATCGTCCCCATATCCTTGTGATCTAAACCAAGCCCTACGTTTTGTAATCCAAGCCCTCTTTGATGCAAATAATTTTTGCTCGCACGGTATAAGAAATAAAGGTTCTGCGTTTTGTATTCGTACTTGGCATATAGTAGCGATAAGTAATGTAAGTAAACCTAATAAAATATTTTGCTCTATATGCAAATAAACCTTCGCTTTACCCACTTTACCTCGTTTAACGCCTGCATACGTATACCTACATATATACTATTATCAAATATTCAAAAGGTGTCCTACCCCGATGTCGCCATTTTTCATTTTTAGTCTTCCAGTATAACGCCGACTACATTTAAATAAAATAAAGATGCTCGACTGAAGCCAGAAAACAAAAAGAATATTTTATGAACTACCCATAGGGGAGAGAGGGTTAATGACGGCCCCTAGAATTTATGTCAACGGGTCTGTTTCATTTAATCGATTTAAAAGAAAATGTCCGGCCGCATGGTTCTTTCTATTTCTATACAGCTACAACGCGTGAGGAGGTAGGTATGCGGATAAAATGTTTAAAAGCGTAATTTTAACGATGTTTGAACTAAACTACTCATCACAAAGTTCGACTAGGGGAGACCGGGGCAAGAAGATCCCCTGGGGTCAAACGATCCCACGTCTTTTTGTCGCTCCTGTAGGATGCACAAGAGCATCCGTAGACTTGGCAACAGTGCCTTTCAAGTACAGCGGGTAGTACAATAAATGACAGCGATCAGTGTGCAAGTGTTTTGGCAGCGTAAAGCATTTTATGATTTTTGCCGACTTGATAATAGGAAAGCATTTCATATTATCCATGTTCGTTACTAAAAAACAGTTAGGTATAAAAATATTCGATGGTAGCTATGAGAAAGTATAGTGTAGTGAACAACCCAGGTAGCAGGATGACGTCTTTAAGACGTCGAATATTGGTCATCAGCGACGTCATAAATTACGTAAATGAAACGTTTAAAAGACGTGCGTAAGTCACAGACGAAAGACGTCTTTTTTGACGTAAAAAATACGTCATCTTAAGACGTCTTTTTAGGTGTAGAAAACGTCAATAAACGTCATAATTTACGAAAAACGAAAAACTTCCTAAAATAATACATAATAGGGGTAAAAAAATTCATATAAATATTTTATGTAAAAAATCCTTTTAATGATAATAAATTAACTATTACAACTTTCATGAGTACGCAGAATTGGAAAAATGCTAAGGAATCCTTTAATGGCGGCCAAAATACTTCTTTTTTTGGGGCGTCACCCAGTATGAGGGCACAACGGCTACTCCCCCGCCGTCAATAGCCTCGAACTCGATAACCATACGTTTATAACACAAAATATATAGAAACCATGATAGAAACTAAATCAAAATCGCCATAAACTTTTTACTTTCACTTTTGCCGAACTGTCGACTGCCTGACTGCTAGCGCCAAAACAGAATACCAATGCGTTCTGCGTTCTGTCAGACTGCCAATGTCATAAAACGAAGCGCGGGTAATTTAAATTTGATATTCGCAGACTTTTAATAACAAAATATTCGCTTTTGCAAATTTTACATACATGAATGGTTAATTTGAAATGGTAATATTTTAAAAGTTTTATGATACGTACGTGCCTTTAACTATAAGAAAAAGCTATTCTCAGGCGTTTTACTTATTTAAAGGTCTGTCCCACTATATTTTCAAAAAACTTGGTCACTTAGATACTTTTTAATGATACGTATAATTCAATAAAATGACTAAAAATGGACGTTTTTATTACGTAAAATTATGACGTATAATACACGTGTTAAAAACTACGTTATTTTGACGTCATCTTGCGACCAAAAGACGTCAAGTGACTAAAAATCACCAATATTCGACGTCATAATGACGTCATCCTGCTACCTGGGAAACTGGTCGATAGTTTTTCAAATTTTAGTACGTTTAAAAAAAGTTAGGTTAACTTTTTATTATGCCGCTTACAAATGGGGCAAAAGGACCCCGTTAACAATGGGGCAAAATGATCCACTAAAACAATGGGGCAAAATGATAACTTTTAGGATTTTGTTAGTTTTATATTTTTTTTCGGTGCATTTGGTTCTTTTCTTTAATAAAAATGCTTAGAAAACGGCTTGTTAATTTTATATCCACAAATTTAGCAAAAACAAGAAAATTTCATTTAATTTGTATAGGGAATCATTTTGCCCCAAGTAGCGGGGCAAAATAATTACTTTGCGTATGTCTACTTTACTAGCTGAAATTTTAAAATCAACTTAACCAAAAGATATAAAAATATAAACATCAACATATAAACAACATATAAAACTACATGCTTGCCAAAAGACAAACTCCTAACTCTCAGTGGATGGGACATCTAAGGCCAAAACTATTAGGGGGATCTTATTCTTGCCCCGGTCTCCCCTAATTGTTTTTTTTACACCATAAAAAAATGCCCCTGTTTATCTTAAGGTGGGAGTATCAATGCTTGCCAACCTATAACCTATTTCGCGTATATTTATTTAATTTTTCTAGCTTTTAGACAAAATTTAAATAAAATCATGACCGTCTTCATATTTCATAGGTAATAATTGACATATTAAATAAATATCAAAGAATTTCATTAAATATTTTAGGAGCATTGTATAGCGAAAAATATCGGGTAAGATTTTTTTAACATCATTATGTCATCATTCTTTCACTATACAATTATTCTCCCAAAATTAGCACTGAAATAAATTGATATTTTTGTAATATGTCAGATATTACCTAAATATTGTACCGACGATATTGATTTTATTTAATTGTTAGTTAATTAAATAATTAACTAAAAAAAGCAACGCGAAATAGGTTATAGGTTGGCAATAGATGGAATAACGTTGAGAATTCCACCTTAAGCTACGATCGACCCTTTCAAAAGTTTTTCGATCCGGTAAACGCCGATTTAGAAATATATCAGAATAAATTCTTCTTGCCTCCACACAATTCTCGAGTGCTTGTCCATAAGTTAGATGCATGTTAGCATTAATGAGAGTAATAATTTATTTCGTTATTTTAGTGCGTAATATTAATCTTAAAGTTATTTGATTACCTATAGATATTGCTTCAAATAGCTTATGTTAATAATAAACTTTTGATTATTAAATAAATTTCGAATCAATGCTTAAACGTAATACCTATACAAAAACTTTATTTTTCTCGAAAACCGCTGATTCAATCGAGACAAATGTAGAGTACCTTTTTAAAATAAAAATAACTAAAGTATTTAAAAAATCAGTTTTTAGCTCTGTAAAATGACACCTGTCAAAATTTTGGCCCAACGAGTGTGTTGGCAAGTCCGTTCCTGACTTCCCTGACGATGTAAAACATCTAATGTAGTACGGTTTTATGAGTCTCTATGACCTACACAAAATACTAAAATTTCATTAAATTATACGTGTCGGTTCAAAAGTTAGAGCCGAAAAGGTAAGTCGCTATGTACCTCTTTGGGGCCCTGTATTTCCGTTAAGGGGCACTTTCGGTTTTTTTTACATGACACAGTACAGTTATTTTGGTCTCCCCATATACTTACCGGACACCCTGTATAGGTACCCTCTAGGATAAGAATTATCCTATTTTTTGTAAAAAAACGGCTGTTTTGGACATAACTGAAGACATGGCCCGTCAATGACTGTTTACGCAATTTGTTTTCGATCAAATTGACTCATTTGGTTTATTTCTTAAAAAGGAAAATAATAAATGACCAGTGGCGAATCCAGGAGGGGGGGGGGCACGCCCTGAGCATATAAAGATTAGAAACCTAATAATAACAAACAGAGGCAATAATGTACAGCTGACCTTTTTTTTTAGAACTAAACCATTCGCCCCTCCAACCACCCCAAAAAAATATAAGAGCCCACCTTTATTTTTACCTTTTTTGCACCTATGGTATAGAATACAAGAATCACTCGGACCCGTCAAATTTTCGGAATTACATTTTTTTTTTTAAAAGGATATTATCATAAAAATGCTATAACGTGTATTAACTTTAAATTATTTTAATGAACATTGTATATTTTTACATTTTACAATAAATTCTAGACATTTTTCATAAATCATGCCCTACCTATCTTCAATAACCGTTAACGACATATTAACACTATAATGCTGGTGGCCCATATTGATATATTATGTGTTTTCCTGATTATTTGGTGAATGTGGCCACAATCATTTTCTGTTGTTTGTAGCAACCAATTAGGTTTCATCCTGAACCCTTTTTAAAATTTAGAATAAAACATGTTTGTAAACGTTGATTTGGGCGACATAGCGAGACATTCCTTGGCACAACCAAGCACTACATTTTATGTTTCTAGTAAAATAAAATAATTTAATCAAAACCTACATCGGAAAGTTAGCTAATCAATAATCCATTTTAGGCCTTGTAGCTATGAGAGGGCAGCACACATATCAAGAATACAAAAATCGGCGAGTTCCTTTTTAAATCGCATAAGCAAGCCAAAGGTTGAGCCTTCCTTCTAAAAATTCAACTCAGCTCACCAAAGGTTTTTTCTTTCCCCCTTGCCGTGGTTAAATATGTCATTCTTTATTATTTCTCATAAGACTATAGACACAGCCCTCTTTAAAGATCGCTGTTCCACAGCCCTCTTTACTAAGTTAAGATCGCTGTGCTATAATCGTCTTGAGAAATAGGTACGCTGTCAAATTTACTCCCGTTGCGACCAGGTCCAACAACCCCTCGATAATAAAGGCGTTGTTGCCAGGTCTCATATCAATGAAGTACTACCTTTCTCATCTCAACCTTACCTATCTGGAATCCGTCAAGTCGCTATTTTTGATTGGCCTTTGTTGACTCTTAACATCCTAGAGAGCCATTAACAAAACTGAAGTAGTTCATCAAAATTTTTTCTGTGCTTATTGCCCTCTGTCAAATTTTTGAGGTTAAGTAAATGACAACACGGGAAAAGTAAAAATATGTTCAAAATCGGAAACATACGGTCAATAAAACTTTAGTGCTACAGATATTCATATAAAAATAATTGCATTTTTGTTGTAAATAATTATTAAGCTAGTCGAAGCATGTCTGTAGTAATTGAAACAACACTCGGCGACATCACAGTGGATTTATTCCTCTACGAGCGACCCAGGGCTTGTTTAAACTTTATCAAATTATGTAAAATCAAATATTACAACTACAATTTATTTCATACCATTAGCAGAGGCTTCATTGCCCAGACAGGAGACCCTACAGGAACTCGGAATGAAGGAGAATCTATATTTGCAGTTATCGATGGACCATCAAAAAAGTAAGTTTACCTACCTAAGTTTATGTTGAGGAAGATAAATATATTATTTTAGAGTTCCCACAAGGTCTTTATGAGTTGGAGTCAGTTCATGTAACCCAAAATTTAGTTTTGAAAATGACTTTCTGTTGATAATTTTATTTGCTGTTTTCAGTCATGTGACATATGACTGGCACTCGGACTGGCTTTAACCTGGTCTTCTACCAATCAAAACACAATTTTTTAAAACTTAATTTGTGTTTGAAAGTGAGCGTTACATTTTGTTACCTACATAAACCCCGCCTGGAAGATGCAATCACCACTAAGTTAGGTAATTTACACAGGTACTTAAAAAACATTTTTTTTTAGATATTTTGAGAGTGAAAATGAGCCAAGAATAAAGCACACCCGGCCAGGTCTTATTTCGTTTGTAGGTGGTAAAGATAACATGATAGCCTCTCAGTTTTTTCTTACGTTAGGGGAAGATCTCACATATTTGGATGAAAAGCACTGTGTTTTCGGGGAAGTGGTTGAAGGATTTGAAATATTAGAGAGTATTAATGAAGTCATATGTGATAATGATGATAGACCTTTTCAAGATGTCCGTATTACACATACAGCAATTTTGGATGACCCCTATCCTGATCCAAAGGGTCTTAGAGTACCTTCTCGGTCACCTTCACCTAGTGCTGAGAGATTAGCTGGAGGCAGAATTGCTCCAGATGAAGAAATTGATGAGATGACTGGTAAGTTTTTGTTTAACTTGTTTAGCCTATCATCCTATCAATCGACACTGGTAGGTTGAGCACTTAATTAAATTTAAATTAGGAATAAAGTCGCCACAGTGGATCTTTTCCCGTGCGTCATCACTTTCACGTCATCAAAATCGTATGAATCAAATCAAAATTACGAGACGAAAAAAGTCAAAACTAAGTCTAAGTTCATAAAATGGACGTGCCTGCCTACCGTTTGATGTACCTACATAATATCTCGAAAAATTATTATTTATTTTAAGTTTTGCCCGGCATTCTCTATTATCTAAAATAAATTGACAAACAAATGTTAATACATTTAATACTATTTTTAAAGCTTAAAATCTAGAAAAGTTTGGTGTTTTATTGACTATTAAAATCGCAAAAGTCAAATTTTTGACATCCTTTCATTTAAGGGAATTTAGCCACTGCCGTAAACTTTTTAAAGAACTTTTACGGTTAGAATATTTAAAATAAATAAATTAGGTATTATAAAAATCCATAAATACTTACCGCCAAAACAGATGGTGGGTATAAATAGCTCTAAAAAGAACTATTTTTAGAAAAAGGAACAGTTTTAAGGCACAAAAATTTACAAAATACGAATTAGATTGGCAGATCAAAATAAGGTTGACAATGACGTTCTAAAATACAACGGTAGTCAACTAAACAAATAAAAATAGTAATTAATTGACGTTTATAGTTTTATTCTTGTCTAGCACGTTATATTATTGCGGAATCTTGGAGACGTTCTTTTATTCTTTTATTCAAACTTGTTACTGTAATACATAAGGATGCAGAGTTATTAACCACGTTGAGTCCTGATCGTTGATTGATGACGCACGGGCAAAGATCCACTGTGGCGACTTTATTTAGAATGTCTTTACTTATTACAATTTTGAATATTATCTTTTAAGAAAAAATTATTTCTTTTCAGGAAAATCAGCTAAAGAAATTTCTGAAATGCAAGCAGAAAGAGAAGCAAAAGCTCGAGCCACCATATTGGAAATGGTAGGCGATATTCCCGATGCTGATATGGCGCCTCCTGAAAATGTTCTTTTTGTATGTAAGCTAAATCCAGTAACACAGGATGACGATTTGGAAATTCTTTTTAGTAGATTTGGAAAAATAAAATCTTGCGAAGTAATAAGAGATCGAAAAACTGGGGATTCCTTGCAGTATGCCTTTATAGAATTTGAAGATCAGAAATCTTGTGAAGATGCCTACTTCAAGATGGATAATGTCCTTGTGGATGACAGAAGACTTCATGTAGATTTTAGCCAAAGTGTGTCCAAAGTTAGGTGGTTAGGAAAGGGCAAAGGGGTCATAAACTTCGATGACAAGGGCATTAAACGAAAGGCTGATATTAACAATGATATTGGTAGAGGTGAATATAAACTTAAAAACGGATCTAGGCATAAAAATATTGACAAAGAAAGGAATAGTGGGCAAAACGGCTCACCTAGGAGAAACACAGATCGACACACACTACACAGTCATTCGCCAAAAAGAAGGAGATTAAGTCCATCTTCAGAGAAATCTAAAAGGAAAAGTAGCTCACCCCAGCCAAACAGTAGACAAGGTAAATCACCAAAAAGCGAGCCGAAAAAGCAGCGAAGGCGGAGTAGAACACCACTAAGAAAAAATTATAATAGATCACCTGATCATCCACCAAGAAGTGATGATAAAAGAACATCAAGATCACCAAAGCGCAGCTTTAGCGATTCAAGAAGAAATGTATATAAATATTCAGCTGAAAGGAAACCTGGTTCTTCTAGGAGAAGATCTAAGTCACCTTTAATGATAAATCGCTCACCAGTTCACAATAGACGAAATAATTTAAATAAAAGGCGTTCCAGATCCTCATCAAGAAATAGTGGACCCTCTACTCAAAGATCTAGATCACCAGCTAGAAGATCTAGCTCACCAGTGGACAGGTCAAAATTTACAAGAGAGAAGACTGATAGGTATAGTTCAGAGAAACGATTTCTTAAGGAGAAATCGTCCACATCTAAAAAGTCTAATGTGCCCAGGACAGAAAGAAACAAACAAAATGAATCACCTAGAAGGTCCAATTCACCAAGGAGAAGATTTAAATCGCCAGAAGAATGGCCTGTGTCGCGAAGAAAAAGAGAATGGCCAGTTCAAACCAAAAGACAGGATTATAGGGCCTCAAAGGAACTGTCTGAGTCCCCAAAAAGGGCAAGAACTAGTTCGACAAATAAGAGTGTGGAGCGTTTATTAGAGAAGAGCAGAGATAAAAGCAGTAAAAATAAAAGAGACTTAAAGGAAGTGTTAAATTCGGAAAATACCCTTGCTACAATTAAAGGAAAAACGAGGGACCAACAGGCTAGTATTAATGTAAAAAAATCTAAGACTCATTCTAATAAAAAGAAAAAATCAAATAAACATGACTCCTCTGAAGAATTAGGAACGGATAGTGAAAAAGAAAAGAAAAAATCAAAAAAGAAAAAGCATAAAAAGAAGGTTGAGTCTTCGACTGAAAGTTCCTCAAGTGAACAGTCCTCTTCTAGCTCCAGCGAGGAAGAAGAAGTGAGAAAAAGTAATAAAAAAAATAGCAAGCGGGTCAAAAAACAAAAGAAAAGTAAAAAAATTAGAAGAAACAGTTCTTCTTCTAGTTCTACATCTAGTGATAGTACAAGCGATAGTGACAGCAGCACTAGCAGCAGCAGCAGCAGCAGCAGTAGTAGTAGTAGTGAAAGCGATAATGACAGAAAGAAAAAATCAAAAAAGAAAAAGACAAAGCATGCTTCTACTTCAGACTAGGATATATTTCATAAAAATAGAGGTAATTAAATATATTTTAATTTGGTTTCTTGATGTTAATGTTTGTAAGTGTACAAAATCGGTCTAGACTAAGAGATATTTTTAAAATATATTTTTAAGAGAGAAACGTTTTTTTCTTTTTTAGTGATAATACACATAGTACTCTGCAGATTATAGTACCTGTAGATTAACATACAGCAGAGTCAAATGCATTGTTTTAATAAAGGTATTTTCTAATCATTTTCCACCATAAGAACAAAAATTTAAAATATGTTTTAAGAGCCAAAATAGGTACAAGATCTCATTAAATAATTATAATTTAATTATTAAAAGTAACAAGTTTTATCACTTTTCTTTTTTTTAAGTCCTTTGTTCAGTAGATAGTATTTTGAATTAAATAATTGCCTTATTAAAGACATTAGCCGAGTTCCTTTTAAGTTACTATTAAATATCAAAGCAAAGCTCAGTAAAAAATTGTGTCCGCTCCCCTTGTCGACGATTACACGAAGTTGTTCGAGAAGCGTTCCTTTCACAACTTAGCTAAACAAAAATATTTACTTTGTTTTGTTATTTAAAAAAAGGAAAAGGAAAATATCTTATGATCAAAATGCCCATATAGGTGCAACGTGTGTGAGAGAGAATAGGTAAGACTTTTAAAACATAACGTGGTAAAACTAATTACCTACTCGGTACTTTAAATATTTAAATTTTTTAATAATATCTTGTACTTTGGCTATATAGAGTTTAATTAAAAACATTTTTCATAATATTCGGTTAACTCTAATGCAAAATAACGGTTTAATTTTTTTATGGTCCTTATTTAGAAAAATTGAAAACGCAAAAAAACAAAATTGAAAAAATAGGGTTCTTCCGGATTCTCGCTGAATATCAAATTTTCTATAATAAGCTTGTAAATGTATGTGCGAGTAGAATATATGCTTAAGTTCGCAACTACCGACCAAAATTGATTCCGAAAAAGAAAAATATTCCTTTTCTAGGGACTCTACATACTGGGTGTTTCTCAAAAGACGTTCACCCCTATAACGTTTCTGTATTTCGATGGTTAAGGTGCAAAACCTCGTAAGTCGGTTTTTATAAATTTTACAGGAGAAGCGAAAAACGAATTGAGAAATTTGAAAAAGTATTTTAAACAAAATTAGATGATTTGCTGAACCATTTTCTGGGGATATACAATAATATACATACTTTTTAAAAATTTTTGTTAATTAAGAAAATCTACTTACGAGGTTTTAACTTTAAATATTTAAACTTGGAAAACTAGGTAACTCTAGTATCAAAACCTCGTAAGTCGAATTAAGAGATTTCTGAACTTAAGTACTGTCTGGCAAATTAATTTTACGAGGTTTTGGCAGATGGCGCCAGGGGTCCGTAAAATTAATTAAAGTTAATAATGGACTTACGAGATTTTGTAAGCTTAAAGAATATATTTTTTTCTAAGTGTTTATCGAATAAAAGGTTAAATGGAAAAAAACCGACTTACGAGGTTTTGCACCTTAACCATCGATTTATAAATATTAAAATGAAATTTTGAGATTATGCATAAGAGATGCATCTGCATTTATTGGCATATTTTTCAATTTGTTGGCACTTCCGGTTTGACCGGAAGTGGTGACCTTGACTTTGGTATTTTAAATGGGACATCTTATGTATATTTTTACTTATTGGAATTCAGCATAACATGATGAGTGAAATGACACCTCACTTGTCATTTTTTGACGTGTTAATTATATTTTTATGTTTATTTTTTATTTTCAATCTAGAGTCCTGCAAATTAATTAAATCTGATGTTAATTTAGGTATAGTCAAAAAGTATAGGTACCTATATGAAAATTAAAATTATGTCATAATAATTGACTTTCTAAGTTTCACAAGCGTTTAAAAAATAAAATTTTGTTTTCTTATTGTGTTTACTCCATTTTTCCAAACGGAACGATGGTAGTTCACTGGGATATATTTACAACGAGCATTTTTTTCCAACAATTAATTTGATACCATACTTTCCTATGCTGTTGTAAAATTGACACGAAAAAATTTGCCTTAAATTCCAATCGCAAATTTAAAAGCGTTATATGCATTATTGCCGGCGCCCTTTCATTTCTAAAGAAATATAAAGGCGACTTTGAAAAACAATGAAATGGTTTTGAAAACCAATATGGTTTTAAATTAAAATTGTAATGTAATTCGTTTATTGTACATTGTAAATCAGATAAAATGGTTAGTTTTACTATAAATGAACAAATTGATATGCTCCTAATTTTTGGAGTGACCAAAAAAATTATTCTGAAGTATTGCTTTTCAAAACCATTACATTGTTTTTCAAAGCCGCCTTTATATTTCTTTAAAAATGAGAGGGCGGCAATAATGCATAACGCTTTTAAATTTGCGATTGGGATTTAAGGCAAATTTTTCAGTGTCAATTTTAAAATAGCATAGGAGTGTGTGGTATCAAACTGTTGGAAAAAAATGCTCGTTTTAAATATCCTAGTGAAACACCATCGTTCCATTTGGAAACGAGTAAACGTCGAGAAAACAAAATTTAATTTTTTAAACGCTTATTGTGAAACTTAGAAATTATTATGACATCATTTTAATTTTCATATAGGTTGACTATAAATTAAAGACATAAAGGTGTCATGTCACATTTTTAAACTTCGAAGTTATTCAATAAAACGTGTTTAGAACATTTTTAAATATTATTTAATTTTATTTACCAACACCGCATAAATTAGGTAACATTAATTAATATTATTTGGTGTATCTACTTTAATAATAAAAGCAAATGCATAGTGTCATGTAACAAAATTGTAACATGACATCTTTATTCACTACGACATGCTAGATGTTTGAGTGACTTATTAACACCTTTTATTATGAAGAAAGCTGCATTTAAGGTTTACCAATAGTAAGATCTATACCAGGGATGCTCAAAAAGTGGAAAAAGTAGTTAAAAAAAAAATGCGACATAACACCTTTATCCACTTATGTCTCAATTATCAGATTTAATTAATTTGTAGCACTCTCTAGATTGAAAATAAAAAATAAACATAAAAATGTTATAACACGTCAAAAAATGGCAAGTGAGGTGTCATTTTCACTCATAATGTTATGCTGAACCCAAATAAGTAAAAATATACAAGATGTCCCATTTAAAATACCAAAGCCAAGGTCACTTCCGGTCAAACCGGAAGTGCTAACAAATTAAAAATTATGCCAATAATAAATGCATAATCTCAAAATTTCATTTTAATATCTATAAATCTAAAAAAGTTATAGGGGTGAACGTCTTTTCGCCCGGTATAGTGCAAAAATATTTGATTTTTTCAAAAATGATGAATACAAATCAAAAAACTACATTCGTTTATTTTTATCCAAATACATGGCCTTTTCATTAGCTGAGCAACCCAAAAGAAAAAAATTGAATTTCTCAATTTTTTTAAAAATAAAATCTTAAAATTTTACATAATAATATCACGGTATAATAAAGAAAAATATGGTCCTCCTAGCATTTAATTGTAATTTTTTCCATTACATTTTTTAATAGATATCTCGTTAACCTCACTATTTCACTATCATAAATTGACATAATTTGTTTAAATTTGCCGCTATACCACAGTAGTCACGTTACATATATCTCAAAATAGATTTTTAGGTTATTGGCTAGTGTCATAGGACATCGATGTCAACATCGAAAGAAAACAAGCATCGATGTCAACAAAACATCGATGTTTGAAGATGATAAGTCGCCAATTACCCAAGTTACTTGCGTTTTTGTCTTAAATCACCGGCGGAACTTACTTTTTCGTAAAAAAATGTTTGACGTAGATACTATCTATGGCAAAAACATCGATAATAATACATTGATAAATCAAAACCATCGATAAACATTGCTCATTACTATTATTGAACACGCAGAACCGATCCCCCGGAAAAGTTTTTTCGGTACTTGCCAATAAATTAAATGTTTTGTGGCTAGCAAATAAATTATATTTGACATAAATAATTAAAAACCAAACAAATATAATAAGCCTAATCATTTAATACAAACAATATTTGTGTCAGACAAATAAAAATGATTTGCTCCCAAAAAAAAATAAGTCAAACAAATAATTTATTTAACTTAAAACAAACATTTTTTTCAGTGTATGAATATCGCAGGTACCTACTATATTCATTTATAGAGTATAAAAATATTCAACGTCTGCTATCTGAGTTTAAAGGAATTAGCACGGCTCTTAAATTAACTACAGTACGAATTATAATCGTTTTTCCGACTTTTTTATTTCTAGTTTAAAAATGTTGATATTTCCTACGCGTCGTCGTTATATTTCCATAATATTCCATTCGCACAGTTATGAAAAAATAGGTGCCTAATTTCCTAGTTGAGAAGGCCGTTATGACGGACAAATTATTCATAGCAAAATATTAAAAAAAGATGGCCTTATTTAATCATTTAAGGGTGGCTGCGAATGTCACTAAATTACCTTTTTAGTTCAAAAATATATTTTTCTACTGACGTTTTATAATAACCTCTTTTCGATTGTCATTATGGTTTTTTAATAACCTCCTTTTAAGCGCAGCGTGCTTAAAGCGTGCTTAAAAAACTTTTAAGCACGTTACCAGGAGCAACGTGCTTAAAAGTAACGCGTCAGGTAATTATTTACAATTAAAACGTAACCACAGACTAGGTATAATTTAATATTTTTTGGCAAGTGTCCATGAAACATAGGTAATTATGTTAGTAAAATTAAGTTTTTTATTATAAAACCTTAGTAGAAAAAATATTGTATACAATTCGTTACGAAACAATGTCTTTTAGTCACTTTGACGTGTTGTCCAACTCGGCTTTGCCTCGTTGGACAATTTCACGTCGCGTGCCTAAAAGACACTCATTTCACACTTATTGTATAAATAGCTATTAAATTTACAGTAGTCAACTTATCTTGTGGGTTCAAAGGTGACCGATCATATGAATCAATTCGAAAATTCCAGAGCTTATCAAAATGTGAGATTATGTAGGTACCAATACAGTGTCACCAGTAAAGTCCGCATCACATGGGATTTTTTTTTATTAATAGCTTTATTCAAAATTTGACTTTGGCATCAAGTTCTGCTTCGATCGAGATGAAAATTAAGCAAAAAAATAATAGTTACGTGATTCACATTAACTGTCAAATTTTAATTTTTTCCAAAAAATAATACAAAAGTAAGTTATTGCTAAAAATATCGAAAAAAGTTATTAGAAAACGTTTTTTTAAAAGCAGTTTCTAGCCCACATGCAAAATTTCAGCTGCATAAGATAATTTTGATTTTTTACCGATATTTTGTGAATTACACCACTTTCGCAAAATAAGACTCAACGCAACCTACATAAAACTTCTTAGTTTTGACAATGCTTTATTCCAGATACATTTTTTTTTAAAGTAGGGCCATATTAAGTGTGTGTTTTTCTACAAAATCAAAATTTGGCTATTAAAATTTGGTCGCATGTGATGCAAAGTTTATTTGTTTTTGACCCTGTATATGCATAAGGTAACTTCATAAAATAAGTATTTTTGAAAACGTTTGTGTCTGAAAGTAATACACCTTAATATTAAGACAAAAACAAACACAGTGTCTTCAGTTAATTGTTTTTTAAGTGGAAAATAAATTTTAGTTTAACAACGTAAAGTTTATATCTATTATTGTCAACGATTTAATTTAAAACTCCTTCATTATAATTTATTATTTTTAGTTAGGTCATAATAACGTAACGTGTATTACTTTCAGACACAAACTACGTTTTCAAAAATACTTATTTTATGAAGTTACCTTATACAGGGTCAAAAACAAATAAACTTTGCATCACATGCGACCAAATTTTGATTTTATAGAAAAAAACACATTTAATATGGCTTTACTTTAGAGAAAATATATCTGAAATAAAGCATTGTCAAAACAAAGAAGTTTTATGTAGGTTGCGTTGAGTCTTGTTTGGCAAAAGTGGTGCTATTTACAAAATATGGGTAAAAAATCAAAATTATTTTATGCAGCTGAAATTTTGCATGTGGGCTAGAAACTGCATTTAAAAAAACTTTTTCTAATAACATTTTTCGATATTTTCAGAAATAATCATATTGAATTATTTTTTGAAAAAAATTAAAATTTGACAGATAATGCGAATCACGTGACTACTATTTTTTTGCTCAATTTTCATCTCGATCGAAGCAGAACTTGATGCCAAAGTCAAATTTTGAATAAAGCTATTAATAAAAAAAAATCCCATATGATGCGGACTTTACAGGTGACACTGTTTATGTCTATATATGAATGTGCAAAATTTCACTTTCCTAATCATTAGACAGACTAAAAAGAGAAAACAATAGGCAATGCCCAACAATATTCTTTAGCTGTATTCCACCCTTAACACGAAACTACAGAAAACTGGAAAAAACGACCGACTGGAAACACGTCACGCGGCATCCGGCGAATGCGTAGTCGGCCCTGTACAACAGATGAAAATCGCCGGCTGGGTTTCCAGATTTTCAGTTGTTTTCCGCCCTTGAAGCCAGACACTCTGCGATGATGGAAGCAAGGCGGTGGTTATGGTTGTTTCTGAGCGCTTATTTGATTGCTCTGTCTGTCGCATTGCCCTCCTCGTTGGTCGAGGAGATCAAAAACAGTGAGGTCAAGAGCAACAAAGGTAAGTAATTTTTACGATGTCGAATATGGTCAAATTATTGTTTTGGGTTGAAAATAGATTTAGTTTAGGACCTCGCCGAAGCCATACTGATATTTTATCAGTGCGAAGCAACAAGTTTTCCGCATTTATGAATGAAGTAGAATATTTTTGCGTCACAACACATCAAAACACAAGGAGGGTTCGGTCAGAGTTCTGTCTGTTTTTATGGTTTGTTTGTTTTTTAAAAGCAAGCCTATAGTTGTTAATGGCATAAGGACAGAGGCGGTTTAAATATTTAGGTACCGCGCCGCGCGCGCGAGCAAAAATTATTTGCATCAAAGAGGGCTTGGATTAAAAAAACGTGGGGCTTGGTTTAGATTACAATGATATGGGGACGATATATATCTAACCAAATCTAGGTTAAAATTTTGTCAAATTCATATTATGACATGATATATGCCAAACTAATGAGTAATAAAATAAGTAGACAGATACCAATTTATTTTTGTTTACAAAATTAACAAACTAAGAATATACAGAAAGAAAAATAATTACATAAATTTGGGCGTTTGCACCGTCCTGTTGAAAATATCCAAAACGTAGTTCGTCGTCAAGTAATTGCTCCACAAATTGTCTATACCACTGTGCTGTAACTGTGTCATTGAAAAAAATAGGACCAACAATCCTTCTTCGGTAAACAGCTATCCAGACACCAATTTTTTGAGGGTGCAATGTGGACTCTACAAAAAAATGGGGATTTTCACTATTCCACATGCATGTATTCTGAGAATTCACATAACCAGAGAGGTGAAACCAGGCTTCATCCGAAAAAAATATCAGATCTAAGTAATAGATCATTTATTTCCAATATATTTTGGGTAAACCATTGAGAATAATTCCTGCCTCTTTCAAAATCTGCGGCTTGTATTTCTTGGAATACTTGCACTTTATAAGGAAATAAATTAAGCTGCTTTTTAAGAAAAGTCCTGCATGATCCATAAGATCTTCCCACTTCTTGGGACAGGCGTCTTATACAATTTGTTGGTGTATTTTGCTTTATTTTATGATTTGCAACAAGTTCTGCCGTTCTTACAGATGGTCTTCCTGCTCCTTTTTTGTGTTGTATAGATCCTGTTTTCCTAAACACAGCCACGGTTCTTTTCAGGTAATGATAAAAATCACCAACAGTAAAAGCAATGTTAGAAAAATATTCGTGAAAATCGTCCATGCACAAACCCGGATTGTATTGCCACTCACCATTTACTCTAACCCCGTTTTGAAAATACGCTTCAACCATGAATGTTTTGTGCTGTTCCGTAAAGCCCATTGTGTGAATTGTTCAAGAAATTGGAAAAATTAGCGATGAATCAAATTACTTGTAACGACTGTCAAAGATGACGGAATAGCTGATTGATTGTTAATTCAGGTAGTTACTGACACCCAACAGGTATTAAGCTCTACGGCTAAGCATTACGTCCTTAGATGCAAGGCCCTCTTTGATACAAGTAATTTTTGCTCGCACAGTACTAATACGTACGTTACCTATTAGAAGACCTTGGAAACAACTAAAGTTCTATCTTTCGAAAAAAACATGCATAATTGAGTTTAAACTTTTAAAATATTATACTTTGACTCTTGAATCGCTTCCGCTTTTACCGGATGTCGGTGTCTTTAGTATTTTAAATATGACACTCTGTATGTTTTATCATTTGGGATGTCATGTAAGAATCTAAGCAAGTTAATATTAATCTATACCTATCTCGTTCGTTGATCGTTGTTCATTTTTTGTACTACAATATCTACAGTGTCACCTGTAAAGTCCGCATCATATGGGATTTTTTTTATTGATAGCTTTATTCGAAATTTGACTTTGGCATCAAGTTCTGCTTCGATCGAGATGGAAATTAAGCAAAAAAATAGTAGTCACGTGATTCGCATTATCAGTCAAATTTTAATTTTTTCCAAAAAATAATTCAAAAGTGGGGATATTTTTTAAAATATCGAAAAAATTAAAAAAAGTTTTTTTAAATGCAGTTTCTAGCCCACATGCAAAATTTCAGCTGCATTAGATTATTTTGATTTTTTACCTATATTTTGTAAATTGCACCACTTTTGCAAAATAAGACTCAACGAAACCTACATAAAACTTCTTAGTTTTGACAATGCTTTATTTCAGATACATTTTCTTTAAAGTAGCGCCATATTAAATGTGTGTTTTTCAAGAAAATCAAAATTGGGCTATTAAAATTTGGTCGCATGTGATGCAAAGTTTATTTGTTTTTGACCCTGTATAAGGTAACTTCATAAAATAAGTATTTTTGTAAACGTAGTTTGTGTGTAATACACCTTAATATTAAGACAAAAAAGAACACAGTGTCTTCAGTAAAGTGTTTTTAAGTGGAAAATAAATTTTAGTTTAACAACGTAAAGTTTATCTATTTTCAACGATTTAATTTAAAACCCCTATATTATAATTTATTATTGAGCTATGTCATAATAACGTTAACGGGTCCCCAAACCGGGCCACCTTAAGACATGGAAGGTCTACCATGAGACACACACATAAGAATATTGTTACAAATTTAGTTTAATATGGTTTATTATTTGCTGGTTACAAGAATACATAAACAGGTTACATCAGTAAAAAAAAAATTAGCGAATATCAATACTGTCAAATTTAATACCAAATGTTACGTAAGCCTGCTGCCTCCTGGTACCTTCACAGTTAGTGTTAGGCGGCAAAACACATTTGATGTCACTGTCTTTTATTAGAGCAACATCTTCGACTTGGGGAAATATAAAACATTTTTTATTTTATTACTATGGCGCAAATAAGTCACTTCAATGTCGGAATCTTTTATGGCAATAATTTTGGCAATATAGAATACAGACTTTTTATTATGGAATTCAACCAAAACGTAAGAATTTATTTGTGGCTTATCTTTAAATTTTTCGAATTCCAATTCACTAAAAGATTCTGGGTCAGAGGAGTCTGAAATAAACGAATTATTTTCCTCAGTGTCAGAAGATGATGATGAGACTGTAGCTGATGTTCTATTCGACTATTTGGCGAAACCTATTTGCCTTTTTGTTCCTTTTGATAAAAGTGATTTTTTTCGTTTCTTCTCATTGTCTTTTTCTTCTATTTCTAATTTCTCCGGTGTATCGGTTACAATTTTACTCCTACCCCTCTGTCTTGACTGTTTTAACTTTCTTGCTTGAGCTTTGGGATATCCGAATAGTTGTTCTGGACTTTTGAACTTATAAGGCCACCTTGAGACATGTCTCATTGTGGCCCATAAAAGTTGTCTCAAGGTAGCCCATTATGCACCTGAAAATAAGAAATGTACTAAAGTCAAAATCCTGAACATAGGACCCTTAAGACCTTGAAATAATAAAAACACCATATATTTAATTGGTCATAAGCAAAAACACAATAATCCATTTGCTCTATTTTTTTTTAAAACAATCGTCAAAAGTAAGTAATAAAATAAACTTTACCTGTCGAAATACACACTACTCACGATAAAAATTTTATTCGCACACAAAAAACCACCACGATAGCACGAGAGAGACTGATCGCTGTTTGCCCAACGCGCTGCGAAAGTACTATATTTAATTGGCGCGTATTTCAAAAACTGTAACGGTTGTCTCATGGTGCACGCGTCTCAAGGTGGCCCATCCTCCCCTACTATCTAATATAAAACGTCTAGTAACATTGAGGTACCTACTGTAAAAACGGAGCTATCTCAGACGTCGTTTCTGTTCAGAAAAGTGTCTAAACAGTTTTCTTTGGTTGTTCCCCTAGTTAGGAGCGTTTCAAGGAAAATCTCTCGTCTTCTTTTCACTTTTTAGTATATTTTGTTGCCATTTTGAAAATATTTGGAAGGAATATTTGTCCTTTTAACAAATGAAATTAATTTATGGGTCTAAAATAAATTAAGGACCCAAATGCACCACCATGTATACCAAATTTCATTAAAATCGTTCGTAAATTACGTTGTTCTCTTTGTGAAATAAATATTTATCTTATTTTATAGAATAAAATCTAACCAATCGTAATCAAATATTGAGGGCAAACCTGCAGAATTTTAATTAAGGATATGTTGGATCCCTTACGATTTCCATTTTCAATCAAACGTGCACAACAAAAATACTTCCTTTTGATGATGAGCATCTCTTTGACTGCTGAATTTATAGAGTTAATTGGTTTTCACGCTCGAAACATTAAATTCGATTTAACTGGCAACTACCAAACTTGATAAAGTATTGTTCTCTTCTAAAATTATTAACAGCTTTAGGAGTGGCAAAATAACCTTCTTCTACATTATTATTACACCGAAAAATACTATATTAATAGCAAACATAAACATGACTTATACAGGGTGTCCGGATATTCCGTACGTATATACACTACTCAAAACAATTATCGCATATTTTCTTAAATGGCCATATTTAATCAGCAAATAAAAATAACTTTGATTTAAATATTTTTTACAGAGTAAGGACAAATGTTTGAAGGAATTTTACGAAGTTTTGCAAAATTTACATAAAATTGACGAAATAAGGCAACTTTAATTTTTTAGTATTTTATTTGCATTAAAACCAAAGAACAAAATTAATATGACTGTCCGGCCGTAACGAATTTTACACTACAAAATATAAATTAATATCGAGAATTACCCCCTCTAGCCGTTACAACTGCCCTGCAGTGCCTTCCCATACTTAATATTAAATTTTGAACATACTGTTCGGAAATTCTATTCCATTCCTCTATAAGAGCGTCAGACAATTGTTCCAAAGTTTCCGGTGGATTTAATCTTCCTCTAACGACTCTTCCGAGTGCATCCCACATGTGTTCAATTGGATTTAGGTCGGGTGACCTTGCATGCTGGCCAATCCATGACATCAATATTCGTGTCCCGCAAGAACCCCGTCACAATGCGTGCTGTGTGTGGACGGGCAATATCATGCATTAATATGAAATTATCGACTACAAATGGGGCAAAAGGAATCACATACTTTTGAAGGATATCAGTAATGTACCTTTCACCATTCAAAGTACCGTGTTGTACAATATGGAGGTTGGTGCGTCCATGAAAGTTTATTCCTCCCCAAACCATAATGCCTCCTCCACCGTATGCATCCAACTGACAAATGTGGGCTTGTACAAATCGGGTTCCTGGTCTTCTATATACCCTTAAACGACGATCATTTGTTGAGAGTGTAAATCTGGACTCCTCGGTGAACAAGACCGTGCCCCAATCAGCTGCTCTCCAGTTCAGGTGTTCTCTGGCGAAGGCTTATCTGTGTACGCGATGTTGCCTGGTGAGTCGTGGTCCCGTTGCTGCTCGTCTTGGCCTTAATTCATATTCTCTCAATCTGTTTCTAACCGTTTGATCACTGATCCTAACCTGGTACATTCTTTTTAGCGCATTTTGTAAATTCCTCGCTGCAGTTGTGGCCCTAGGAGGGCCTTGACCAGGACGTCTTGAGAATGCCTCAGTCTCCCTATACCGTCTTAACACTCTACTTACTGACGATTGGGTAACATTTAAAATCTGCGCAATGCGGACTTGATTGTATCCCTCAGTTAACAGAATAACAGCCGTTTGTGCCTCAGCATTTGTCAAATGTCTTAAGGCGTCTGTTGTTGTCGTTCATATCTTAAATTTCAGCAAATTAAAAATTTCGTGCGAAACTCTATGGTCAACTAATCGAATAGTACTGCCATTGATAAGTAAAAAATATAGCATTTTGCAGTTGTAGGGAAGACCATCAGAATAAATGATAACGAACCACATAATCATATTAGCTGTAATTTGCATAAAAAAGATTTAATGTTTTTAGTACTAAATATCTTAGTTTAACAATTTTATGAATAAAGTATTTTGTACAGGGTTTTCAAAATATGCGATAATTGTTTTGAGAAGTGTAGAATAGAGAATCGAGTTTACCAACTAAGGGTAAGATTTATTACAGTTCTGCATCTGACGTCTGCAGCTGCAAGTAGTAGTTTGCAGATGCAAATAACAAAATTGGTATTCCAGAAAAAGTTTATCATACTTTACGTCTGCAAATTTGCAGAAGGTTGGAAGGTCCTGCAGACTGGCAGAATGTAAAATTCATTCTTGATATTATGTACCATATCCGAGGTTATTTGTCGAATTTATGTATAAGTCGTTGCCTAAGTTCCTCTAAATTTTCTGGTTTCGTTACGTAAACTTTGGTTTTTAGGTTACCCCAAAGGAATTAATCTACAGGATTAAGGTTCGGCAATCGTGGCGGCCATTCAATGGTACCCCTTCTTCCCATTCAGCCGTTTGTAAAGACTTTAGTATTATCGAACATTCATGGAGTAATGAGGCGGAGCACTATCCTGCTGTGCTGTAACCATATTCGATCATAATGAAGATCTAGTTTCTGCACGGTGAGAAAATAAAGCAGTCAAAGCTAGAATAAGTTCTGCTTACAAAAAACCCAGCGATGTATGGCCATTTAAGTTACCTTCAAGGAATATTGGCCCAATGACGCGGTCGTCATTTATGCCTGTCCAAACATTAAGTTTGTATTTGTGGAAGCTGGGTGTGGGTTTCTCGCATCCAGTGAGGATTTTCAGCGGACCAATATCGACAGTTCTGTTTATTGCCTTCACTATTTAGTACAAAAGTACACTCATCTTCATTCACCATCACTTCACAAACTAAAGACGACAGTCCGTATCATCTGGTAACATTAACATTTTATAAGGACGCATTTGACATTATTTCACTAACTTGAGTTCTTTTACTTCCAAAAAGATAAAAATCTGAAAATTATATATATGGCCAAAAGCCATTCCAAAAGCTAATTGGTCGCCCACACAGTATTATGTAGTTTGTGCTAAGCATTTTGTTCCCACCGACATTATTCGTGAGGATATTTATCTCGTGCCTGATGGCACCACAAAACATTGCAACTAAAATGATACTAAATTTAACAGCTGTTCCGTGCTTTTATTCCAATTTGCCTGCTTACTTGTCAAAAACTGTTCTCATTCCTAGAAAAACTCCAGCGAAGAGAAACGAGGAACAACAAGAGCGTACCTCTCAACTTAATCAAGCTTTCGAGCAATTAGATTTTATAAAAAGTTTTGACGATCTCAGTAATTATTCACAAAAAATTAATACTTCTGAATTTTGGGAAGTTAAAATTGTAAGTGACTAAAAAATATATTTTTATAGTTTAGATTGGACCAATGACTGTATAAATATTGTTAATCGGGTTTCAGTGGACATTGATATGCAGGTAAAGATTTTTTTAAAAGGTAATGAATTGGCTTACAATGATTTAAAATGGATTTCACCCTTTGAAATGAAACTAAGCAGGTGGTCAAAGCTCGAAAACTTATTGTCTCGGTACCAATTCTACATTTTTCAATATCAATATAGTGGCAACAGAGCCCGTTGCCGCGCGTCATTAGCTGCCCATACACCAGCATTCTTTCCCGTCATTCTTTCCTTCCACATTCTTTCCTTTTAATAAATTGAAATGAAACAAAACTACCTAAATGAAGCATAAGGCCGTCATCTCTTACTCCACTAACGATCGATAATATTAAAAGGAAAGAACGTGGAAGGAAAAAACGTCGGGAATGAATGCTGGTGTATGCTAGGCTATCATAATAGCTTGTGGATCCGCAACTCCCAGCTGATGTGGCGTTGCCTGATGTGACTTCATGGCTTCTTTTCAAGGTGGTTGTGGCATTGCATGATTATGTAATCAGGCTTTAATATAAAAAAAATTGTAATTTCAGGGATTTTTATTTTTGTGTCGCACTATTTGCAAGCCTATAAAAAATAGATAATAATTGAAAAAATGTGTAGGAAACCTTTGACAAACACCATTTTATCTACCCTTTATTTGCAGAAACTGACGAAATTAGTTTATCAGTTTGTATAGGTAGATTATTCTCTCATTTTGCCGCTAATATATTGCTATTTTTGGTGATTACCATTTTTATATTCATTTATTAATACCACGCTATAATATTAAAGTAATCCCTATTGTTTGATTTATTGTAATAGACAAGAAAAATATTGATCCATTTTGGGGAATATTCTGACCTACATGCCATCGGGGCATAAAAATAAACATTTATGACGATACTTTTGTTCTAAAATGTTTCTGCCAAAGATGCCTTATAAGTTCTTATAAAAAATGCGTAACTTATAAGAACTCAATCGGTTATTGAAACAGTAATTCCTATTTAATTAATTCTATGAGTATTATGAACCTCATTTTCTATGAGAACTCTAACCAGGAAAATGTCTTTAAAGCCCATAAAAGATAAAAATTGCCAGTTATCTATGTGATTCGTTTCTATGGGGTCTTATAAGTGCTCATGAGGAATACCATTTAATTAACTTTTTTTAAACTATTTTATGGTCTATGTACCGTGCGAGCAAAAATTATTTGCATCAAAGAGGGCCTTGCATCTAAGGACGTAATGCTTAGCCGTAGAGCCTAATACCTGTTGGGTTTCAATAAATACCTGAACAAACCCGAACAAACCTGAATTAACAATCAATCAGTTATTCCGTCATCTTTGACAGTCGTTACAAGTAATTTGATTCATCGCTAATTTTTCCAATTTCTTGAACAATTAACACAATGGGCTTTACGGAACAGCACAAAACATTTATGGTTGAAGAGTATTTTCGAAACGGGTTTAGAGTAAATGGTGAGTGGTAATACAATCCGGGTTTGTGCATGGACGATTTTCACGAACATTTTCCTAACGTTGCTTTTATTGCTGGGGATTTTTATCATTGCCTGAAAAGAACTGTGGCTGTGTTTAGGGAAACAGGTTATATACAACACAAAAAAGGAGCAGGAAGACCATATGTAAGCTGTAAGAACCGAAGAACTTGCTGCAAACGTTCGTTAAATAATGCAAAATACCAAAATACGCCAACAAATTGTATAAGGCGCCTTTCCCAAGTAGTGAAAAGATCTTATGGAACATGCAGGACTATTCTTAAGAAGCAGCTAAATTAATTTTCTTATAAAGTGCAAGTTTTTCAAGAAATACAAGCTGCAGATTTTGAAAGACGCAGGAATTACTCTCAATGGTTTACCCAAAATTTATTGGAAAGAAATGATTTATTAGACCTGACATTTTTTTCGGATAAAGCCTGGTTCCACCTCTCCGGTTATGTGAATTCTCAGAATACACGCATGTGGAGTAGTGCGAAAATTCCCATTTTTTTGTAGAGTCCACATTGCACCCTCAAAAAATTGGTATCTGGTTAGCTGTTTCCCGAAGAAGAACTGTTGGTCCTATTTTTGGCCAATTTCAGCAGTTTATGTAATTATTTTTCTTTCTGTATATTCTTACTTTGTTAATTTTGTAAACCACAAAAATAAATTTGTATTTGTCTACTTATTTTATTACTCATTAGTTTGGCATATCATGTCATAATATGAATTTGACAAAATTTTACCCTAGATTTGGTTAGATATATCGTCCCCATATCATTGTGATCTAAACCAAGCCCTACGTTTTTTAATCCAAGCCCTTTTTGATGCAAATAATTTTTGCTCGCACGGTAGTTGTATCATTTTTTATCGTAGTCTATGACATCCTACAGGGTGATCTACAACGGGTGGCGAGAGGCTGTATCTCCCAAACCATACACACGACTTTGGGGTAAAAAATTTAATATGAAATATGAGCAAAAAAAATCAGTGGAAAAAAGTTTTAAGTTCCTAATTTTACCGCTAGGGTGCGTAGTCGCTATGCTATGATACAAAGTCCTTAATTTGTACTAATAACTGCAATACAATGTAGGTCAGAAATCAAGTTTTTGTATGCTCTGTAATATCCTTTATAAATTTTGTGATAACAATTTTTTGTAGTAACCATGGTAACAGCGTGGAGAAGGGTAACGACTAAAAGTACTTAAAAGGCTGTAACTTCGGTCTGCGTTAACTGAATTTAACAAACTATGGCTTATTTTAAAGAACGTTTTATCCTGTTTGAACTTAAAATAAATATTATTTAAATGAATTCCTGCGGTTAGTAATGGAGGGCACTTTAAAAAAAATATATTTTTTGCTTCGATTTTTTTTTTAAATACAACTGACTATCAAACAATTTTAATTCTATTCTACAGTGTCACCAGTAAAGTCCGCATCATATGGGATTTTTTTTAATAGCTTTATTCAAAATTTGACTTTGGCATCAAGTTCTGCTTCAATCGAATGAAAATTAAGCAAACAAATAGTAGTCACGTGATTCGCATTATCTGTCAAATTTTAATTTTTTCCAAAAAATAATTCAAAAGTGGGGTTATTTCTGAAAGTATCGAAAAAAGTTATTAAAAAGTTTTTTTTAAATGCAGTTTCTAGCCCACATGCCAAATTTTAGCTGCATAAGATAATATTTTTGATATTTTACCCATATTTTGTAAATTGCATCACTTTCGCAAAATAAGACTCAACGCAACCTACATGAAACTTCTTAGTCTTGACAATGCTTTATTTTAGATACATTTTCTTTAAAGTAGCTCAATATTAAATGTCTGTTTTTCTACAAAATCAAAATTGGGCTAATAAAAGTTGGTCGCATGTGATGCAAAGTTTATTTGTTTTTGACCCTGTATAAGGTAACTTTATAAAATAAGTATTTTTGAAAACCTAGTTTGTGTCTGAAAGTAATACACCTTAATATTAAGACAAAAAAGGACACAGTGTCATCAGTAAAGTGTTATTTAAGTGGAAAATAATTTTATTTTAACAAAGTAAAGTTTTTCTATTTTCAACGATTTAATTTAAAACCCCTAGATTATAATGTATTATGAGTTCATTAAGTGGAAAATAAATTTTAATGGTGGGTAAAAATCAAAATTATCTTATGCAGCTGAAATTTTGCATGTGAGCTAGAAACTGTATTTAAAAAAAACTTTTTCTAATAACTTTTTCGATATTTTCACTTTTGAATTATTTTTTTGAAAAAATTTTAATTCGACAGATAATGCGAATCACGTGACTACTATTTTTTTGCTTATTTTTTATCTCGATCGAAGCAGAACTTGATGCCAAAGTCAAATTTCGAATAAAACTATTAATTAAAAAAAATCTCATATGATGCGAATTTTACTGGTCACACTGTATATTTACACATCTTTACCATCTTTCTCAATTTTCTAATGGTCCCTTCGAGACAAAGAAAATGAACTGACAAGCCTGATCAAACTTAATGCGATTTTCTTGTCTTCGAAGTTTCAGCTATGCAGCGTAAAGCTTCTGTTATGCAGTTAAGCTACGTAATAATATTTTGTAGCAAAATTTTATTGCACTTTAAGTAAAGTTCTCAAGTTTTTTTAATGCATAACATTTTCTATCAATTGCTTATTTTTATAAGCGTCGTATCACGGAAACGGCAAAAAAATGTATTGTAACTTATGTTATTAAGAGTTTACAAAAACATTTAACGTTTTAAAAATCAGATAATTTTTTTTGTTAATAACGTTTGGCTTGCTTTTGCGGACAATGTGGAACTGGAACTGGAACTGGAACTGGACAACACTTACCTGTTAGTGCACCGCCAGAATGGCCATGGGAAATCCCATGTAAGTGTAAATGTAAAAAGAGAAAGAAGCAATGTAAAAAAGCACCAAAAATATTTCTTTTTTGAAATAATATCCATAAATTAATGTAAATATAAAAAAAAAGTTTATTAAATTTTTTATTCACCCCAATAAAATTACTTTTATTAAAAATATCATTAAATACTAATATATATCTATACATATACATATGTATATTAATAAAATTAATAAAACTCTATAGGGTCTTCCCGTCTTCTAATTAAATTTAACCTTTTTAACTTAAAAATAAAATTCTAAAACAATTAAATAGAGACAGTTATTTTCTCATCCAACCTTTCATTTCAGCTTTCCATTAAAAAACTAATGATTACGGAAACTAGTAGTTCGCCTGTCCTGAATGTCAATTCACTATAGATCGTGGGCTATTCATAGCAAATTGCCTATTCAAGGCTCTAAACTACTAGGAAACTAGTAGTTCACTTGTCCCGAATGTCAATTCACTATAAACTTGTGCTATTCATAGCAAATTGCCTATTCAAAGCTCTAAACCACTAGGAAACTAGTAGTTCACTTGTCCCGAATGTCAATTCACTATAAACTTGTGCTATTCATAGCAAATTGCCTATTCAAAGCTCTAAACCACTAGGAAACTAGTAGTTCACCTGTCCCGAATGTCAATTCACTATAAATCGTGGGCTATTCATAGCAAATTGCCTATTCAAGGCTCTAAACCACTAGGAAACTAGTAGTTCACTTGTCCCGAATGTCAATTCACTATAAACTTGTGCTATTCATAGCAAATTGCCTATTCAAAGCTCTAAACCACTAGGAAACTAGTAGTTCACTTGTCCCGAATGTCAATTCACTATAAACTTGTGCTATTCATAGCAAATTGCCTATTCAAAGCTCTAAACCACTAGGAAACTAGTAGTTCACCTGTCCCGAATGTCAATTTACTATAAATCGTGGGCTATTCATAGCAAATTGCCTATTCAAGGCTCTAAACCACTAGGAAACTAGTAGTTCACCTGTCCCGAATGTCAATTCACTATAAACTTGTGCTATTCATAGCAAATTGCCTATTCAAAGCTCTAAACCACTAGGAAACTAGTAGTTCACCTGTCCCGAATGTCAATTCACTATAAATCGTGGGCTATTCATAGCAAATTGCCTATTCAAGGCTCTAAACCACTAGGAAACTAGTAGTTCACCTGTCCCGAATGTCAATTCACTATAAATCGTGGGCTATTCATAGCAAATTGCCTATTCAAGGCTCTAAACCACTAGAAAACTAGTAGTTCACTTGTCCCGAATGTCAATTCACTATAAACTTGGGCTATTCATAACAAATTGCATATTTAATAATAATAAGTTCTCAGTAGAGACCGACCGAAGATTAGGTTTCGGCTAGTTTCTGCCAAAAAATCTAGTTTCGGTGACAGTATCGGTTTCGTCCAAAAATCGGCGGAAACTTCGGGTTCGCCGAAACTCAGCGTTACATATTTCAATCATTGTTGTTTATTTCATTTAGCACGAGTTCACTTTCCGTATATGTGTGTAAAAAATACATTAGACTTCAGTATACAATAGAATTTTTAACATAAGTTTCGGTTTCGGCCGAAACTGAGACCAAGGCCGAGATTCGGTTTCGGCTGAAAATCTTGTTTCGGTCGGACGCTAGTAATCAGTATTAAGATAAATCATAAATGTTCCTTCTGCAAGACTGGATAGTAGATTCAATCTCTTGATGTCATCCTGGCCTAATTTTAAAGCCGATATATCAAAGCTTTGAGTATTCAAAGAGATACTTACGTCACCAAATAGGCTTCTTATTTACAGAAATTTGAAGTTATTATGTACAATGTTCATATTCGGAATGTTTACATTACACAAAAATGTTTTAAAGTAGCTCTTAACCATTTGAAAAATATTAAAATTAAGTTAAATTCAAATAAAAATTACAATGAGATTTTAACTAGGAAATTATTGGAAGAAACCTTTACAGTTGTTAAAGACCTTTACTTTATTGATGTTGAAAACCATTCTAGATGACGATATTATAGAAAAATGTTTTAAAGTACCTCTTAACCATTTGAAAAAAATTATGATTAAGTTAAATTCAAATAAAAATGACAATGAGATTTTAACCAGAAAATTATTGGAAGAAACGTTTACAGTTGTTGAAGACCTTTACTTTATTGATGTTGGAAACCATTCTAGATGACGATATTATAAAAAAATGTTTTAAAGTTGTTCTTAACCATTTGAAAAAAATTATAATTAAGTTAAATTAAAATGAAAATTACAATGAGATTTTATTATTAGAAGAAACATTTACAGTTGTTGAAGACCTTTACTTTATGGATGTTGGAAACCATTTTAGATAACAATATTATAGAAAAATGTATTAAATAGCTCTTAACCATTTTTAAAAAATTATAAATAATTGAATTTTAAATGAAAATTACAATGGAGTTTTACCTAAGAAATTGATTGAATAAACATTTACAGTTGTTGAAGGCCTTTACTTTATTGATGTTGGAAACTATTCTAGATAACGATATTATAAAAAAATGTTTTAAAGTAGCTCTTAACCATTTGAAAAAAATTATAATTAAGTTAAATTCAAATGAAAATTACAATGAGATTTTAACTAGAAAATTATTGGAAGAAACATTTACAGTTATTGAAGACTTTTACTTTATTGATGTTGGAAACCATTCTAGATAACAATATTATAGAAAAATGTATTAAATAGCTCTTAACCATTTAAAAAAACATTTAAATAATTGAAATTTAAATGAAAATTACAATGGAGTTTTACCTAAGAAATTGATGGAAGAAACATTTACAGTTGTTGGAGACCTTTACTTTATTAATGTTGGTTTAAGCAAGGGGGAAATTCCATTAGACCATAAATCCTTATATATTACTCCGGTTCCAAAGATTTATAATTCAAAATAATGTAATGAAATGAAAGCAATAATATGGGACGTAGCAAAAATAATTAGAAGAAGGAGTTAATGACCAAGTTACGGATTTTTTGGATGAAAACAAAATTTTAATTTTTTCCCAAGCTGGATTTTGAAAAGGTTATTCTACTGAAACAGTCATCCAATATGTAGTAGAATTAGAAAAGAGTCTTGGAAAAAGAAAAATAAGGCATCGCAGTATTTCTTGATTTTAAGCGAGCTTCTGAAATATTATTCCTACAGAAACTGTTTACTCTGAACGAGGGACTTTAAGCCGTTCAAACAGTTTTTTATTCGTCCGAACCGTCCTTATAAACGGGCAGTTCTGTACTGTCATATACGTACATAACACCCTTTAAAAAAATACCCACTGCTAGAGATAGTTTTAATGTTGCCAGTTGCCACTCATTTAATAATGCTATAAAACATTTCGGCCTTGTTTTTAATGAAAATCAAGATTTAATAAAGATTTTGATTAATTTTATGATTTTTATTGAACCGATTGCAAGCTTTACGGCACTTTTAAATTAAACGCAAACATTTTGACAAACTACCTTCCCATAAATATCCGCAAAATGTTTGCTAGACGTGACATCAATTATTTTAACACTTGGTGCATAAAACTAGTTTTCAGCTTATCCTATCATACTGACTCTTTTAAAATTTATAGCTAGCTGCTAACCTAAACAAACAATTTATTTTTAAACTGCGTCACGCGCAACCTAAATTTTAAGTTACATAATCATAAATAAAGGGAGGAATATTTATGCATATACAGTGTGACCAGTAAAGTCCGCATCATATGGGATTTTTTTTATTAATAGCTTTATTCAAAATTTAACTTTGGCATCAAGTTCTGCTTCGATCGAGATGAAAATTAAGTAAAAAAAGAGTAGTCACGTGATTCGCATTATCTGTCAAATTTTAATTAACTATCGAAGAAAGTTATTAGAAAAAGTTTTTTTTAAATGCAGTTTTTAGCCCACATGCAAAATTTCAGCTGCATAAGATAATTTTGATTTTTTAGCTATATTTTGTAAGTTGCTTGCAATGCTTTATTTCAGATACATTTTTTTAAAGTAATAAAATAAAATATTAAATGTGTGTTTTTCTACAAAATCAAAATTGGGCTATTAAAATTTGGTCGCATGTGATGGAAAGTTTATTTGTTTTTGACCCTGTATAAGGTAACTTCATAAAATAAGTATTTTTGAAAATGTAGTTTGCGTCTGAAAGTAATACACGTTAACGTTATTATGACATAGGTAGCTTAATAATAAATTATAATATAGGGGTTTTAAATTAAATCGTTGAAAAAAGATAAACTTTACGTTGAATGATGAAAGAGTTTTGGACTTCCAAACCATTAGAAACAAGGATTAAAGGACACAAAAACAATACATTAAAAGGAGAGACCGAAAAGTCAGGTGCAGCTGACCATGCCTGGAAATATGGTCACCATATCATGTGGTCAGAAGCTGAAATCCTACATAAGGAACCACACTGGAGGAAATGAAAGTTCAAGGAAGCTGCTGCTATTCACCAGAACCCAGGCTGCTTTACTAAACCATCCTTAGACATGAGAAATATCTGGAAACCTTTGTTAGATAGATGTAATCTTAGGATAAGATCTCGTGCGAACTGAACGCATGACTGCACCCACCTCAATGCTTTGGGTTTGTTCGGGTTTGTTCGCACAAATGTGCTTTAGTGCACCTAGCTAGTATAAAAAGTCCTGTAGTTACTTTACTTATTTAGTATTCACCTGAAGACGACTGGAGATACTTACCAGTTGAAACGTTGTGATTTAAAACAAATAAAGACAATGGAAGTCCAAAACTCTTCATCATTCAAGAAACATCATTGTCTCCAACCTTCAAACAAACTTTACGTTGTTAAACTAAAATTTATTTTACATTTAAAAAACACTTTGCTGAAGACACTATGTTCTTTTTTGTCTTAATATTAAGGTGTATTACTTTCAGACACAAACTACGTTTTCAAAAATACTTATTTTATGAAGTTACCTTATACAGAGTCAAAAACAAATAAGCTTTGCTTCATATGCGACCAAATTTTAATAGCCCAATATTGATTTTGCAGAAAAATACACATTTAATATGGCGCTACTTTAAAGAAAATGTATCTGAAATAAAGCATTGTCAAAACTAAGAAGTTTTATGTAGGTTGCGTTAAGTTCTTTTTTACAAAAGTGGTGCAATTTACAAAATATAGCTAAAAAATAAAAATTATCTTACGCAGCTGACATGTGGGCTAGAAACTGCATTTAAAAAAACTTTTTCTAATATCTTATTTCGATATTTTCAGAAATAACCCCACTTTTGAATTATTTTTTGGAAAAAATTAAAATTTGACAGATAATGCGAATCACGTGACTACTATTTTTTTGCTTAATTTTCATCTCGATCGAAGCAGAACTTGATGCCAAAGTCAAATTTTAAATAAAGCTATTAATAAAAAAAATCCCATATGATGCGGACTTTACTGATGACACTGTATAGTTGTCAAATTTTAGTCTCTTTAGCAATAAATAATATTTTCCAATGAGTCCTCATGCCGGCTCTGGTTTAAAGGTCCTTTTACTACCTAATATCCAGACTATATTTATTACCCTGTTTGAAATATTATGGATAGAAATAACGCAGGTCTGTAGTATCGATTCTTTTATTATTTCGTATATTATGATAAATAATCTTACTTTTACTAGAAGCTTTTATTCTGTTCGCTTTTAAACGGACGCCCACTGAAACCGTCTATTTTGAACCAGCACGCCTACGCCAACAGTGCAACAGTTAAACAAAAGATCAATATAACGACCTGTTGCCGGTCTATGGCCTAAAACGTTGCCCGTTGACAGAGGAAATAGCAGTAATATACAATGTCTGCAAAAAGTCGATGATAAATGGGAAACGTTTTGCTAAAAAGGTTACGGTCTAAGGGTTCAATTATTAATATCCTGTTCGCTAACTAACTGTAATATAACTTCTAAGGATACCATTATTGGGACCATTGTTCTTGTCAAGGAAGTTATGTAGCTGTTAGCACAGGACATTTATAATTTGAGCCTTAACTTAGCTTATTTTATCTCAAATATATAAAAATAATAAATCAGGATACTTACTGGGTTTACTAGGTTTTTTTTTATTATTAATATACAGTGACCGGCAGATAGTGCGCAGCATATGGGAAAGTTTTTTATCTTTAAGTTTAGAAAATTAATTTTATTTTAGATAGGTTCTGCATGTTCTCAAATCAAAATAACACCCATTAAATCCAGTAAAAGTCTTACGGTATACGAGGTAGGATAAAAAATTTGAAATTCCGCTAAGAGTAAAGTACCTCCATCTTTCATTTTAGAATATTTTTTTACGAAGAATTATTGTTTTAATTTGAAAGTTATACCCAAATTCCCAATTTCGCTTATTTTGGACAAAAAAATGGATTTAATCGTGTTTTCTGAATAACCCTGTATGAAAAATAAATGGCAACCGAACAGTACGAAAATAAGATTTTCTGCAGACTTTGTTAGAGATTACCGTCGATCATAAGTCCGATTAGTTTGTTTTCATAATATTATGGCTTTTTAAAATGAAAACATAAAAATATTAAATATTTTTGCTGCACACCGTATTTTATTTTCTGAGGGAACAAGTTAATTTTATCTAACTGATATTTTTGGATTTACATTGCCTTAAAACATGTCCTAAATAATTTTTTATACATTGAAGTATGCATAGAAAGTTTCCTTATTTTGCGTGACGAATAAAATCCGTCCAAAATATATTTTTAATTCAATTTTTTTTCTTTATAAATCTAAAGGAAACTTTCTATTTTTATTCAATGTACATTGACTTAAAACATCTCCTAAATAGTTTTTTATACATTGAATAAAAATAGAAAGTTTCCTTTAGATTTATAAAGAAAAAAATTTGAATTAAAAATATATTTTGAACGGATTTTATTCGTCACGCAAAATAAGGATGAATAATATATTTTTAATTTAAATTTTTTTAATTATAAATCTAAAGGAAATTTTCTATGCATACTTCAATGTATAAAACCCTATTTAGGAGATGCTTTGTGTCAATGTAAATCAAAAAATATCAGTTAGATGAAATTAACTTGTTCCCTCAGAAAATAAAATACGGTGTGCACCAAAAATATTTAATATTTTTATGTTTTTATTTTTAAAAGCCATAATATTATGAAAACAAACTAATCGGACTTATGATCGACGATTATCTCTAACAAAGTCTGCAGAAAATCTTATTTTCGTACTGTTCGGTTGCCATTTTTTTTTATACAGGGTTATTCAGAAAACATTATTGAATCCATTTTTTTTGTCCAAAATAAGCGAAATTTGGAATTTGGGTATAACTTTAAAATAAAAACAATTCTTAGTAAAAAAATATTCTAAAATGAAAGATGGAGGTACTTTACTCTTAGCGGAATTTCAAATTTTTGATCCTACCTCGTATACCATAAGACTTTTACGGGATTTAATGGGTGTTATTTTGGTTTGAGAACATGCAGAACCTATCTAAAGTAAAATTAATTTTCTAAATTTGAAGATAAAAAACTCTCCCATATGCTGCGCACTTTCTGCCGGGCACTGTATAATACGTTAAAGTTAGTTTATTTTTAAAAAAATATTTTTTTAGTTTTTTTTTTAACCCATAATTTCGATATTTCTCTATTTTTTTTTCGGCAAACTGTTGTAAATTGTTATTCCTTTATACGAGTATAATGTATAATATTTATCTTTGGTCAAAAGTAGTCTTTACCATAGGTGTTTAAATATAATGGTTTTGTCTCGTGATGTAAATAAATAAATAAATAAATAAATAAATAAATCTTTATTCATATAATATGTATATATATCAATAATGTTGGTCGGATGAAATATTATATTCGATTGTTTTTCTTTAATAATAATAGAGTGTATTAGAATGCATAGTTTTAATTTATAAAGCTTTT
Source organism: Polydrusus pterygomalis (assembly GCA_963969555.1). Lineage (NCBI taxonomy): Eukaryota > Metazoa > Arthropoda > Insecta > Coleoptera > Curculionidae > Polydrusus > Polydrusus pterygomalis. Next base: position 38,094,690 of record OZ018381.1, on the reverse strand, counting down.
CTAAATTTAAATATCCGTTTGGTTTGTACAAATTTATAGATGGTTCTAAAAAAGGAAGTTTATGTATGCATTTTATTATTTTGTTCTGTAGTTTTTTTAATGGCTGAATTGTAGTTTAATTCGCTGATCCCCAAATTGAAATCATATACTGTAATATGGAATAAACCAAAGAATAATATTTATATTTTTTAAATATTTTAATGATATATAATTTTTAGCTTTAAACAAAATGCCAATTATTGGTTTAGCTTTAAATATTCAATATGTTTTTCCCCACTAAAATTTTCTTCAATATATAATCCTAAAAATTTAATTGTTTTATTATACAGTGTGTCCAAAAAAGTATGCAACATATTGGAAAGTTTTTTACCACCGATTTCTCAGAAAATTGTATTCTTTATAAAAGTTGGTGCATTTCTTAAAACTATAAATGCATATTTTATATTTAACCTGCGGCTAATAGTAGGGAAGCAAATGCCATTTTTTCGAAATTGCCTAAGAGTAAACTACCTTAATTAATAGAAATACAGCAACATTTTATATGGAAATGTTTTTGCAAATTAAAAACTTAGTCTAAATACAAAATTTGAGTTAGGTGTGTAAATTTTTATTTTTTTTATATGCATTTCTTTAAAATAGGTTTTTGGGCTTTTGCGTACTGGGTAAAAATGATAAATAAATTATTAATTATTTCCAGTAATATGAATAGGGTTGGATTCTATCATAATTTTGTTTAGAACATAAGTTGGCTAAAATGTGTTTAAGTAGGCGTGCAACACGCTAATATCTGAACCAACTCGTAACATTGAAAGGTTTGAAAAAGTTTGCAACTACTTAACCCATTTTTATTATAAACCCAGGTTCAAGTTATTTAATAAATATATTAAAATTGCGTAAACAAAAAATCGACCAGGGGTGTACCGTTTAAGGGAAAATAGAGATTAACCAAAAAAAAATTAAAAATTGTGACACCTAACTTCGTATTTGGACTAACTTACTAATTTGCAAGAACATTTCCATATAAAATTTTGCTGTACTCTTAAGGCAATTTCGAAAAAATGGCATTTACTCCCTTACTATTAACGGCAGGGGAAATATGAAATATGCATTTATAGTTTGAAGGCATGCACCAACTTTTATAAAGAATAAAATTTTCTGAGAAATCGGTGATAAAAAACTTTCCCATATGTTGCATACTTTCTTGGACACACTGTATTTAAAAAGATAGTGAAGAAATATTATTATTTTTTAATTTTGATTTACTTATAAACACAAAAGATGATTTATTAAAATTTAATGATAACTTATTAATTTCAAGCAATTTGCATATCATATTTAGGTCGTGGTTAATGTTATTATGAATTTGAGCATAGTCTTCATGAAAATATACTAGTTTAGAATCGTTGTGACTTACTTTAATATTATTTTAATTTATTTTTTAACGAATGGAATAATTTTAGTCATTTTGGATTTACATCAGGAATACTGATCGAGTCCATAATATAATTTCTCAGTTTGTTATCATTAGGCAGAAAATAAACACTATGATCACCACCAAGACTGGTAAATTAGTCGTGTGTAAAACAGCTCTAAAAATATAAGTTTTCTCAACCTATGTATGGTGTATGTATATAAATGGTATATTTTTTTCAGTTAAAAGAGCTCACCCTGATCACACCGGACCCGAAGAAAACATAGGAAGAGTCAGTTATTTCAACAAACCAACTTCTGCTATTAAAAGAGGTTAGTAAATATTTATGTGTCTATATATTAATTTAATTTTAGTTAAAAACAGCTACTTGTCAAAAAAAATAGATTAATTTCATTCCTAGGTACCGTGCGAGCAAAAATTATTTGCATCAAAGAGGGCCTTGCATCTAAGGACGTAATGCTTAGCCGTAGAGCTTAATACCTGTTGGGTGTCAGTAACCACCTAAATTAACAATCAATCAGTTATTCCGTCATCTTTGACAGTCGTTACAAGTAATTTGATGATTGATGATTTTTTTTGGTGACACGCAAAAAACATTTTTGCATGCGGCGCTATCTGTATGAAAAGCAAGCACTATCACAATAAAAAAGGGGCGTGGCACCAAAAAATGTTTTGCCTGCGGCGCCATTTTTTTTGCGCCTTCGACGGTAACCGGAAGAATTCGTACAATGTTTTAATTATAAGGTATTAACCTTTTATACCATAAATATCTTAGTACAAGCTTTTTAAATTTGAACTATCCTAATTTTATCATACTCTTTCTAATTTGGGCCACCCGGTAGATATCAATTATTAATATCCTTAGTGGTGTTATTTATTATTTTTCTTTTTTAACAAATAAACCAAATGAGTGCATTAGACAGAAAACAAATTGAGTAAATAGTCATCAATATCTTCATTTATGCCGAAGACAGATGCTTTTTTAAATCGGATAATTCTTGCCTTAGGACATAACCTAATAAAAATGCTATATCGTCCCGAATAGGTTAAAAAACTACGTTAAAATATAACATGAATAACACCACTAACAAAATGTGCCTTAATTGAAATTTTTAATTTTTTGCACGGCTTTCTTTTTCATCCTGTATAATATTAAAGTGCATTGGTTACAATATAGGAGTACCCCCGGCTATTAATATGCAAGAAATAATCTTTCAAACTGCAAATGCAAATTTCCGAACTACAGACCTCTATTAAAGGTGTCAAAAGACAATTTGTCAAACTTTGTGATGGAGCAGTTTAAATTCCTTATGCAAATTTTCATTTCAGCAATTATTGACGAAAGTGAATAACATAAAAACACATACAAACAGAATTAATTATTTAAATAAAGGATAACCATATTCTACAAGTCCTTAAAATATCCTACAAATCATCTTCTAGTTCTTCTATTTTCCTTACAAAGTATTCCATGCTAACTTGGTCGGTATTTTGCCACAAATTATATTTAATAATTTTATTGTTCCTTTTCTTAATCTTAACATTACTCATCCTTTCATTAAAATTAATAAATCTTTTATACTTTTTAATACCCATAGGTTCTGGATTTGGTGTTTCAAAAATCGTTTCTAGGGTACATTGCTTCTTTTTAACAGTTTTGTCGGTATAGTATTTAATTATTTCTTCTTCGGTCTCCTTTTTCTTTGGTTTTCTTCTTAGCTTGGATTTGACTGGAGTTACAATATTATTATTTAGTTTATCTGATTCTTCTAATGCTGAGTCTTCTCCTCTTTTAAATTCATGCAGAAAAGGTAGTTCTTCTTTTGCTAAACATATTTCTTCATCATACAGTTCCTGTTGTTCAATAAATCCTGTATTTAAATCGGATTTATAAAGACCCGATAAGCGTCTTTGTTTTCTTTTTCTTTCTCCAATTCTTGTTTTGAGAATTTCTTTATCTTCTGCTACAGAAGCAAAATTAAGATGCGTTTTTTCGTGTTTTGGAGTTCTTGGTACTTTAAATGATTTGTTTTCTTTTAATTCTTTAATGCTACTTTGAGCAGAAGCTGATGGTATAAGATATTTTTTTATTTTTGGCTTTGCTCCAATTTTACTGCTATCTTCGACCTTTTGGTTATCTCTTTCTGCAACTTTTTGAGTCTCGTTATTTTTATCTTTTCGATTCCTCCCCCTACCTTTTGGTTTAAATTGATTTTCTTTTGAAAGCTCCTTTTGGTCATTAACTATGTTTAAATTGTATTTTACATCTGAGGAAATCCCAGATATCTCGGTTTTTGATATTGCTTCTATTTGAGATATTTCTGTATCTTGAACAAAAGCTAAGTTTAGTTTATTGTCGTTGGTTCTTGTTAATTTATCTACTACTATACTTTTATCCGCTTTAAACCTAAAAATAAATGAACGTTATAAAATATCAAACTGAAAAATAAGAAATATCCTATTACCGTTTTGATTTTAATTTAGGCGTGTTTTCCAATAATCCAGAATATCTTCTATATTTTCCACGAAAATCTATGTAGATACTTTTACAGGGACTGGCGTCCGTATCGTCCATTGCAATATTTTGTTCTGACTGGTTTGACGCCTGTCAAATTGTTTTCGATTCAAAGTAATTTGATTCAAGGTGTTTTTATGAAACATTTCGGCTGATTTGTTGGATATTTTGGGGTAGGCAACCCTATGCGATAAATTTACTTTTGATTTTAAATGTGACATTGTTTTTTTTTCAAAAATAATAAAATAGAAAGGGATTAAAGTATGTGGTTTTAACTCGAGGGTGTATAAAAAATATTGACAATTTAGTCATCTAGCGCCAAGTTTCTTAGAGGTTAAGAACCTTGATCTTGCTAGTTATTTAAATAAATTCCTTTTTTACAATATCATAACCAAAATATGACAATGGCATTTCACAAATGTCATTCTGGGATGGTTTATTAAAGTCCCAAAAAGGCATTAAGGTGGGAGTATCAACATGCTTGCCAACCTATAACTATAACCTATTTCGCGTGTATTTATTCAATTTTTCTAGCTTTTACACAAAATTTAAATAAAATCATTATCGTCTTCATATTTTATAGGTAATAATTGACATATTAAATAAATATCATGGAATTTCATTAAATATTTTAGGAGAATTGTATAGCGAAAAATATCGGGTAAGATTTTTTTTAACATTATTATGTCATTGTTCTTTTACTATACAATTATCCCAAAGTTAGCAATAAAGTGAATAGATATTTTTGTTATATGTCAGTAATTACCTAAATATTGTACCGACGATATTGATTTTATTTAAATGTTAGTTAATCTAAAAATAAACTAAAAAAAGCAACGCGAAATAGTTTATAGGTTGGTAATGGATTATATGACGTTGAGAATGCCACCTCAAGGTGGGAGTATCAACATGCTTGCCAACCTATAAACTATTTCGCGTAGATTTATTTATGTTTTCTAGCTTTCATACAAAATTTAAAGAAAATCTGTATCAACTTGATATTCTGTAGGTAATAATTGACATATTTAATAAATATCAAGGAATTTCATAACCTAATTTAGGAGAATTGTATACCGAAAAATATCGGGTAATATTTTTTATAACATTATTATGTCATTGCAATGACATGTTTTTTCATTATACAATTCTCCCAAAATTAGCAATGAAATAAATTGATATTTTTGTAATATATCAGATTTTACCTAAGTAATGTGCCGACGATACTGATTTTATTTAAATGTTAGTTTAAAAAATAATAAACAAGGCGAAATTGGTTATAGGTTGGCAATAAATTGAACGACGTTGAGAATTCAACCTTAACAGATTTTATTTTTCAATATTATTACAATATTGCAGATGATAGACTCTAAACGATAGGGGGTGGGTTTGTACTTCGTTAACACATATTCTTTTTAAATATTATTATAATATTACGTTATAAAAACCAACCCCATATTCATATTTCGGTGGTAGGTGAGGTTATTTGGATTAAGCAGTGGTGTAGTTGACTATATTTTAAGTCAATTTTGCAAAATATATTGATTTTTGTCCATGCCGGCTAGTTTTCCATAAAAGTACGTGAGCCCAATTTTAAAGAAGAAACTAAATAAAAATGGTAACATTTTAAACAATTCAACACTAATGTTCGTAGCTCTTTCAGGGAGCAATTTGAAGCCCCAGGAAGCGGAACCTTCAGACTGGAACGACCAGATGTTTCGCAACAGCGATTTTAACATCGATAACGTCCAATCGCCGCTTTATTCTCCGAATATTGCTCTGGATGACAAGACTTTGGCTGAATATGAAAAAGGCTATAGATACGGAACGAACAAGGACAAATTGGACGAAGCTCTGGAAAATGCTGTTTTAAAGGGCGAGCTGTACGGGGCACCTTATAGTCAATATGGGTAAGTCAAAGTCAAAATAAGCTTTAATGTTAGAAAGAAACATTTTTATCAATAAAGCTTTTATAGTAAAAATTCACTTGAAAATTTAAAAGTTAATGTCATGCTGGTTTTAGTTATATTAAAAGAAAGTAGGCCAGAGTCACAATTTTTACTAAACCTTTCTTAGTACTTACATAGTATCTATTTTTCTATTGGAAGCAAACATGTTAATAATTGACCAATCTCAATTCAGTAGTTGAGGCTATCACACATAATACAACTCATTAATTAGACCCGAAACTCACAAAATCATTCATCACTCTAGAGATTCCAACCGTTGGAGTGTATTTATATATAAATTAGTAATTAAAGTCTTTCTGTGTCGAATAGAAGGATTGGTCACTCAAAAAGCTTCTGAGTCTACTCTAAAACTTACCCTTTAACTCCCTCAGGCAGCCCATTATAGACTTGAAAGCAAAAATACAAGGGACTCTTCCTATTAAGGCCTGGCAAACAGATATCCGAAATATTACTTCTCGTCTGAATGCGCATTCCCCATAGTTAAAAATCTTTTTGGGTCCTGACGAACAAAGACTGCTGCTTTCAATAATAGAATTATTGATGGGAACGTTAAAATTTTATTGGACTTACAAATACGTTTGCATGAGTCAATAGACTTGCAAGTATTCCGTATTCGCTTTTGCAGGATACAAATACGACTTAATTGATTCGTCTGTCCCTAATACAGGATCATGTATCTCAGATAAGACTATGCCAGGGCATAATATACATTTTTTGTCAAGATGTTTTTCAAGTTGAGTATGGCAAAGAAAGCAGATTATAGCTTTGTGGCTACATGTTTACATTACATTTAACATCATCTAGGTACAAACCCAAGAATTTACAGTTAGTAACTCTCTCAACGGCCTGGCCAGCTAGGCTGAACCGCAGCAAAAACGTAGCCCTTCTCTTATGGAACAACATGTTATGAGTTTTTATTGGATTTACAATGAGTTTATTTTTGGAGCACCAACCATGAAAACTGGTCAGGACGCGTCAGCCTGCAACTGCTAATCGTCAATATGCCTGTGCTACAAACCGTTACATCATCAACATATATGAGTTCAGACGCATAATTCTTTGACTAGACGTGATCCCCAACATCATTAATAAAAAGCAGAAACAGCAATGGTGACAGAACACTACCCCGAGGGACCCCATATTAAACTCCCCCGGAAATGAAGCAGCCTTGCCAATCTTCACCACTATCTTTCTGTTGGTTAGAGAAGACTAAACCCAATTACCAATATTATTTCTTATGCCCATAGATTCCAACTTCCGTATCCCAAGCATCCACCCAATCGAAAGCGCTGGTAAGGTAAGGTCAAGAAATAGGGCAATATTGTAAATTCCAGCGTTTACGGATTCGTAGATAAACTGAACAAGATCAAAAGCTGCCATAACCGTAGAAAAATCACTCCGAAATCCATGGTGGACATCCGACTTGAGATTAAAATGGGCTAAATAAGAGTGCAATTGCTTTTTCGAATAGTTTCGAAACTGAGGATAAGTCCATTACAGATTTGTAATTATAGAGTCCTGCAATAGTGCGTCAGACTTCCATAGCTCCTATACGAATTTAGTTAGGAATTTCATTCAAACGCTAACTTATACTGTATCATACGGGGTACTTCAGGAAAATATTTTTTCATGTACAGGGTTACCCAAAAAAGTGTGGTCATAAAAAGTTGTGATTTTTTAAATGGCATACCACATATTTTTTTGCATATTTAGATGTATGCTATCGTCCTTTATAAATGCCTAAAATTTTGTTTGATTTGCTTTGGTAGTTTAAGAGCAATCAATTAAAAACTGAAAAAAAATTATTTTGAAGTCGTGGAAAAAATATCAAAAAAACCAATCTAAAATTAGTTTTGTAACCACGGTATTAAGTGAGTTTAATGACAAGAGGTTTAAATATACTATGAATCGAATAGTATTTATTTATTTTATACAGGGTGTTCATAATAAGGTTTCAAAAATGACACATTTCAAACCTATTTTTTTCAACTTTTTCAAATGGAACACCCTGTATATTATTTCGGTATTTTATATAAAATACACAATCAATTTTTTTCTTGTAGTTGAAGTATATGAGTTATTTCCAGCCGTTTTCGAAATAAATGCAAATTTCATAAATCATGTGGATTAAACAGAGTTTATTTTTAAAATTAAGCGTAGGCGACTAGACTAATAATTAAAAACTACAGTAATTGTTCAAAATATCTTCCATTATGTTCTGTGCACAAGCCAACATGTTTTTGAAAAGGTCTGTTTATTTTCCTTTTAACATTTCAATTGCAATACCAGCAAAGAGGTTCATTAGTAAGGTTTATCTCTAAAACCCATAGTAGGCTTTAAAATAAAACATGAATTTTTATACTTAGTTTTACAAGTTCTTTAATTCATTAAAAAAAAGTGTAATATCGGGTGAATAAATTATAAGAAATTATCTTGATAATACCTCTACGAACTAATGGATCGGTATAGAAACGGACCCCCCAGCCACCTAGATCGCCGGATCTTACAAAACTAGACCTTTTTTATGGGGACACGTAAAACAAATTGTTTACAATGATCCACCTGCAACTGCTAATAAAATGCAGCAAAGGATAAGAGACGTGTTTGCTAGCATTTCCCTGGAATGTTAAGGAAAATAAACAGACCTTTTCAAAAACATGTTGGCTTGTGCACAGAACAAAATGGAAGCCATTTTGAACGATTACTGTAGTTTTTAATTATTAGTCTAGTCGCCTACGCTTAATTTTAAAAATAAACTCTGTTTAATCGACATAATTTATGAAATTTGCATTTATTTCGAAAACGGCTGGAAATAACAAACTTATATGCTTCAACTACAAAAAAAAATTGCTTGTGTATTTTATATAAAATACCGAAATAATATACAGGGTGCTCTATTTGAAAAAGTTGAGAAAAATAGGTTTGAAGTGTGTCATTTTTGAAACCTTATTATGAAAACCCTGTATAAAATAAATAAATACTATTCGATTCATAGTATCTTTAAGCCTCTTGTCATTAAACTCACTTAATACCGTGGTTAAAAAACTAATTTTAGATTGTTTTCTTTTTATGTTTTCCACGACTTCAAAATAATTTTTTTTCAGTTTTTAATTGATTGCTCTTAAACTACCGAAGCAAATCAAACAAAATTTTAGGCATTTATAAAGGACGATAGCATACATCTAAATATGCAAAAAAATATGGGGTATGCCATTTAAAAAATCACAACTTTTTATGACCATACTTTTTTGTGTCACCCTGTATATGAAAAAATATTTTCCTGAAGTACCCCGTATGATACAGTATAAGTTAGCGTTTGAATGAAAGTCCTAACTAAATTCGTATAGGAGCTATGGAAGCCTGACGCACTATTGCAGGACCCTGTATGTAGATTAAAAATAGTAAAGGGCCGAAAACTGAACCTTGAGGTATTCCACAAACAAATTTTCTATTTTTTGATTTGTTACAATGTTGTTTTTTTATAATTTTCGCACAACAATATTATCGCCACTTTAAAATCAAATTGTAATTTAAACGTAAATTTGATATTGTTTATTACTTTTTTAAGAATATTAAATAATTTATTTGTTTTCTATAGATATTATGGTGCAGACGACCGTAGAAGAAGAAGGGATATCAGCAAACGGTAAGTATAAAATAAATTACTTTTTGTTGAGTTGCCCACTAATTAGGGTACCTACATGTGCATATAATATTGGTACCTATAACACGTGTTTTCTTTGAAATAGTATATTAAAGTATAAGTGGATATTAAGGTCTTTAAAACACGCGCGATTTTGCAAGCACGACGGCGCAGCCGGGGTGCTTGAAATAGAGCAAGTGTTTTAAAGACCAGTTATCCACGACTACTTTACATTATTTTTTTTTATTGGTACACTTATTGGTATTTATATTACAAAAAATGGAAATATAAACTTGGTGTAAGTGAAATGGTCGAATTCGTGATGTGATATACCTGTCGTTGTCATGAGAATGAGGAGAACAAAAAATAACTTCCAATCTGTCACATAAGATTCATTGTTGTCACCGTTGACATTGGTTGTGTATTGCTTAAAAAAAAATTTTATTTGACGTTAAAAGGTAATTCGGTCAAATCAATAATTAAAAAGTTGACATATTTAGACTTCAATTTCACGGGTTGTTGATGTTGCCATGGCAACTTTAAAACACGCGCGTTTTTAAAAGTGGGATTTAAACACGCTGAGGCGTACTTTAAATAAGCGAAATAGGGTATCAAGTTTTACCATAACGATCTTTTACTTAACCCCCTCCCCTACCAAAAAAAAAACAAATGGTACTAACCTAAGTGTGCACCGAGTCTTTTGCAGAAATCTATAAATTAAGTATAAGTATAATAATATTTTTATTTTTATTTTATGATATCGGTTTATTTTGTTTGTCAAATCATGACAAGACGTTGATCGGTGTATTTCCATTGGTGTTTTTTGGTTTTTTTGTCAAATCTTGACAAGACGTATGACAAAACATTACGTCAAGATCGGTATATTTTCTAGTTTTGGTTGTCAAATCATAATACAACGTCATAATAGCTTGCTTCTCGTCTATCATTGGTTTGAATATTTACTAGGCTAGTACCGTGCCAGCAAAAATTATTTGAATCAAAGAGGTCTTGGATTAAAGAACGTAGGGCTGGGTTTAGATCACAATGATATGGGGACAAATCCGACGAACCAAATGTAGTTCTAATCTAATGAGTAATAAAGTAAGTAGACAAATGCAAATTTATTTTTGGTTTACAAAATGAACAAAGTAAAAATATACAGAAAGAAAAAGAAAAATAATTACATAATTTGCTGAACGGCTTCATCCGAAAAAAAGTCAGGTCTAATAAATCATTTTTTTCCAATAAATTTTGGGTAAACCATTGAGAGTAATAATTCCTACGTCTTTCGAAATCTGCGGCTTGTATTTCTTGGAATACTTGCACTTTATAAGGAAATAAATTTAGCTGCTTCTTAAGAATAATACTCCTGCATATTTCATAAGATCTTCCCACTTCTTGGGACAGGCGTCTTATAAAATTTGTATTTTGCATTATTTCACGAACGTTTGCAACAAGTTCTTTTCTTCTGTTCTTACAGATGGTCTTCCTGCTCCTTTTTTGTGTTGTATAGAACCTGTTTCCCTAAACACAGCCAAGGTTCTTTTCCGGCAATGATAAAAATCCCCAGCAATAAAAGCAACGTTAGGAAAATGTTCGTGAAAATCGTCCATGCACAAACCCGTTTCGAAAATCCGCTTCAACCATGAATGTTTTGTGCTGTTCCGTAAAGTCCATTGTGTGAATTTTTCAAGAAATTGGAAAAATTAGCGATGAATCAAATTACTTGTAACGACTGTCAAAGATGACGGAATAACTGATTGATTGTTAATTCAGGTAGTTACTGACACCCAACAGGTATTAAGCTCTAGGGCGAATCATTACATCCTTAGATGCAAGGCCCTCCTTGATGCAAACAATTTTTGCTCGCACGGTGGTAAAAAGCTGTGAGCTACGTAGTCCACGAGTTAAACGTCAAAATGTAACTTGTTTTTTTTAGTGAACGGGCCTGTATTGTTTCACTTACTCATCTTTAAATCCCAGAAGGCCTTGGCCAAGCCAATAAAATGATAATTCAAATTCAAATCGACTCAAAGACAAAGATTTAGCATTTTTATCAAAATGAAACTTATTAGAATTTGCTCGTAAAAATACCGTGTGTCTGTGTAGGCATGTAAAAAATCCATAATAACCCCAATGGGATTTTTATCTCAACCCTATTAAAAACAATTAGTAAACCCCGCACGCAAACTGTGAAAAGCTCTTAACAGCGCCACAAGAGACCGGAAAAAAAGTTTATTGAATGAAAAAGACTAATAGAATAACAAGTTCGAAAGAAAACCAATAAATATCAATCGTTCGATTATGGAGTGTCTAGTATTTTAGGTATTTTTCTCAGAAAATTTCATCATACAGCAGGATGGATTTGACAATACATTGTGGTTGTTTAAGTGTGCAACATATGGGCATTTTTTTTATTACCGATTTCTCAGAAAATTTAGTTCCTGATAAAAGCTGGTGCATATTCGATAATCATGTCTGGTGCACTTGGAATGGTTGCAAGTCAAACGGCGTACAAGGTAGGCCAAAAAATATCAAACTTGTACAAGAATACAGATACAGAGAATTTAGCAAAATGTTATTAAAAAAAGTTGTTTAGAATTAAAAGTTATGCATAGATTCAAAAAGTGACCTAAAATTTAAAAAAATATTTTTTTAAAAAACATTAATAATTTCTCAAAAAATTTTTTTTTTTATATTCACCATAAAGACCTTCATAAATTAATCAAAATCAAATCAATTTCACATAATAATATTTTTCTTCAAATTCAAGCATATTTGTAAAATTAACTTGAATTTTTAGTTTATTAAGGAATCACAAACTTCATGTTGGTTGCAACGATATTAAACACAAGTTCAAAATATCCTAAAAATTATTTTTAACAAGATAAACCATTAGTAATGATAATATGCTCATTAAAAAACTATCATTTAAAGTGCAAAATTTTTATTTTAAATGTTTATTAAAAAACTTTATTCTTGTACAAGTTTTATATTTTTTGGCCTACCCTGTACGCCGTTTGACTTGCAACCATTCCAAGTGCACCAAATATGATTATCGAACATGCACCAAATTTTATCAAGAATAAAATTTTCTGAGAAATCGGTAATAAAAAAAATTCCCATATGTTGTACACTTAAACAACCACACTGTATATCGGTTAAAATTGTAAAGTGTTTAAAAAAAAAATTTATTTCATTTAACTAAATTATCTCTAAAAACAGGTATTTTTCCAGAAAAAATGAAAATTGCTGAAGTAACTCGATCCAGTATTTAAAACTGATAAAAGATATAAATGCAGCAATTATCGCCCAATATATGTTTTACCAATCTTTTCAAAAATATTAGAAAAAATAATAAATAATAAATTGTGCGACTTTCTAGAAAGCCAAAATTTACTTTTTGCTAATGTCGACAGCAGTAAAAAATGCTATTTACTATCCTTAAATCTGTGTAAGGCTTTTGACACCGTAAACCATGATATTTTATTAAGAAAATTATACAGTATTGGGATAATACACACAAACAATTTGGATTTCAAAAAAATAAATCTACACAAGATGCAATTTGTCACCTAACAAATCAAATATATAATTCAATTGATAATAAAATGAACAGTATATGCATATTTTTGGATTTAGCTAAAGCCTTCGATACTGTCAGTCATAAAATTCTTATTAACAAATTAGAAAAACTTGGATTTCGTGGTCAAATATTAACTTTATTTAAAAACTATTTATATAACAGAGTACATTATGTTAAAACTGGTGAAAATATTAGTTCACCAAAAATATTTAATTATGGAGTACCACAAGGTACAGTCCTAGGACCAATACTTTTTAATATGTATCTAAATGATATTTTTAATTTAAATTGTCAAGGAAAACTACATAGTTTTGCTGATGATACCGTAATTTTTTATGAAGGTATAAATTGGAATATTTTAAAAAATACTATTGAAAAATATTTTATTAAAATAAGCAGCTGGTTTAATAAAAACTTATTAACTATAAATTATAACAAAACAACATACATTCCATTTACTTCATACAAAAATAAACTTCCAAATATTGGTCCAATAATATGCAATAATAATATTAACATAAAAGAAGGTGAAAATATTAAATATCTAGGAATAATTTTTGATAAGCATTTAAAATGTGACTTACATAGTGACTAAATTATAAAAAAACTAAAAATTCTTATACCAAAATTTAAACATCTTAAACAATTTTTAAATATAAAAGAATTAGAACTAATTTATTATTCTTTAGTACAAACACATTTAAATTATGGAATACTAGGATGGGGAGGCATAAATAAGAATTATCTTAATAATATTGAAACTATTCAAAAATACATTTTAAAAATTATTTACGAAAAAGACCACCAATATTCTTCAGATTTACTATTTAAAGATAGCAAAAAAATGGATATTAAACAAATATTTTCTTACAACATGTTAATATATATTTTTAAACATAAAAATATAATAAATTATATTAATCACACACATGAAACTCGTCATAAAAATACTATTACATATAAAAATAGAGTAAACAAAACAATAGCACACAAACATTTTTTGAACATCAATCCATATATTTTTAATATGCTACCACAGTCAATTAAAATAATTAAATCGTTAAATAATTATAAAAATAAAATTAAAAATTGGATATTATCTAATCCAAGAGATATATTCAAGAACGTCATTAATAAATAATGAATAAAATAAAGAATATATATTTATATATATATTATATACATAACGTATTGTATCTTCGTATATTATAGTGATATAAAATACAAATAAAATATTGTCATATTTGTTTTATATTATAATATAGTTGTGTCTGAATTATGAAATATATTCTTTACAATAAATATTATATTATTATTTAACTTAAAATTTATATTTAACTTATTATTATATTTAACTCAATACAAGTATTTACTTCTGAGTTTCGGAATTAAGTTTATACAAAAAAAAATATATTAACATTATATAAATGTAAAAAAAATGTTGAATAAACTTTTTATTATTATTATTATTATTATTATTATTATTATTATTATTATTATTATTATTATTATTATTATTATTATAAACTACTTCAAAGTTATAATGCAAATTGGGGAAAGAAAAAGTTCAGAAAAAGAAATAATATGTGGAGTTCCACAAGGATCATTATTAGGTCCGTTATTATTCTTAATTTACATTAATTCCGTTTCCAAATTAAACTTAAAGGGCAATATAAAGCTATTTGCAGATACAACAATTATTTATTTTGCTGAAACTCTTGCAAAAATGTATTTTGATATTAATAATGATTTAAAAATACTTCTTTCTTGGCTTCAATCAAATAAACATACGTTCAATTTTACAAAATCTTCTTTTATGTTTATAACTAAAAATAAAATAAATTCCATCATTAACCATTTAACATTTAATAATGAAAATAATCAATATTCAAAAACGGCAAAATTTTTAGGATAAGTTTTAGACGAAAATTTAAATTGGAAATGCCATATCCAGTATATTTTCAACTCGATATCTCCTTTGGTATCTGTTTTGTACCGAGCTAGATGTTTCATTCTTTTAAAATACCTAAAAAATATATTTTTCATTGATATATTCAAAATTACATACTTAGCTTCTGCAAGTTATTAAATGTATAAACAAATTACCACACTTAGAACCAACTATTAATTTATATAGACCGAAAGGGTATTTACACGTTCAAACCATTTATAAATTAAAATTTTGTGTTCTGATTCACTCTATTATTTTAAAAGAAAAAAAATCAAACATAACACTTCAGGAGAATAAGACATTACATGATCATAACACCAGACGTTGTAAAAATTATCAAACTATACCACTAAAAAGTAATTTCGGAAAAAAATCGCTTTTATGTGACGGAATAATAAAATATAACAATCTTCCGAAAAATATCAGAAAAATTAAAAAATTGGCAACTTTTAAAAAACAATTTAATAGATATTTACTAAATTAAATTATTTATACTATTTTTTTTAAATTGATTTTATTAATGAATTAAATTTGATTAACTTCCATTTTTTTTATTGTTATTTGTTTTAATGGTTATTATTTCTATATTATGTTATCACTTTCCATGTAATGAACTGTAAAAGTTAGTTTGGAATAAAGACATTTTGAAAGTTAAAGTTAAGTATTATCAGTTTAATCGTTATTACTAGAATCAAAATGACGAATCTATGCAATTTTGGAGAGAACTAGAAATTCAAATTGCATATTGTACTCGATTTCCGGAACTGAAAAGTAGGTGGTTCGTCTGTCATCATAGAAAAATGGGGTGAAATGGGTTTCCCTTAACCAATTCGATCAACTTTAAGAAACACACTTTTTATCTAAAACTGTTTTCTTTGTCATACATATTTATGATATAAGTCGTCCATTTTTAAGACAAATAAGCTTCACTTTGCTCTTATACAAGAAAGAATAAAAGTTACATTTTCAGCACTAAATTTTAAACACCCTATGGGAAAGTTCGGTAGTAGGGTAATGTTTATTTATTATGCAATATTAAAAATTTACAATTACATAAACGGTAGCAATTCTTCTAGAGTTCTTCCATGCTACCCCGCAAGTTATATAAAATATAATTAAGTATACTATTTAAACTTAAAACCTCAAATCAAAATAAAAATGCGAACCCAACTTACGCCTCAGCAAATGAGATTTATATTTGTGTTTAAATGTCGTAAATGAATTATTTATTATGAGATTGTAAACATCAGCGTTAAGAACTTCGATAGCTAAACAAGCAAATGAACCCCTAAAGTTTGATGTTCGGTGCTGAGGAATATTGAATCTAACAACGTTTCTAAGATTTAAATTGTGTAGGTCCTGTCTAGGCACTATAAATTCCCAAAGATAACCCGGGCATCTGGATCTGTAAATAAATAACCATAATTGGAGCATAGCATAGCGCGAAATTTATATTTAAGGAGACCGTTTTTTAGCATACACAAGACTAACATGTTCATATTTATTAACACAATACACAAAACCAGTGGTTCCCAAACTTATTTTGTCTACTGCCCACTTTGAGAATAAATTACTTTTTAGCACCCCCATTTTTTCACCTACTCAAAATCCACTATAACTTCAAATTAAATTAATTAATTATTGTGAGCTATATTAGCGGAGATTAAACATTCATTCTAAACGAGACTTTTACTATAACCCGCAAGAGTTACGCGCGAAACCGCAAATGAAAATAAAATAAATATTACGTTGTTTATATAGGATTGTATAAGCAGCACGCACCGACAGGAATAAGCCAAACATGCATAAACTCGTTTATCTCATTTGACGCTCAATCGTACTCAACAAGTAAGAACTATTCTATGAACCAGCCGATTGATACATGCAGGAATGCACAAATCGGGTTATTTAACAAAAACTTGTTAAAACATGATTGCCCGCGGTCTATTATCTACGAATACTAATAACTAGTAAAATGCGCCCCCATTTTTTTCTGGGTCTCTTACCGCCCCCCTTTAGGCCTGCAGCGCCCACAAGGGGGCGTTATCGCCCACTTTGGGAACCACTGCACAAAACGAATACATGCATTCTGAGCTAACTGAATATTATTCTAAAGTTCAAGAGTTAGATAATGAAAGTGACACTACGTTGCAATAATCCAATTGGCAAAGAATTTTTTTTTTTTTCTCGTTCAATACAATACAATATACAATACAAAACTATCCTACACAATAGGTAGGCACTTTCACAAAGGGCCTCCACACCATATAAACTGTTGGCATTTGGATGCAACAATATCGCAGCAATTACTGGACATCCGGAACAGATAACATTATAAAGAAAGCATAGTGTAAAGTCCCTAACCACTATTATAAACAAAGCAAAAAAAAAGGGAAAGGAGAAATAGCGATAGGTAGGTGCCCAATGAACATGTAGTTTGTGTGAGCATCCACCCTGCCATTTACTAATCCCAGCTGAACCGCCCTAACCTAAACAGGCAATCCCAAACACTCTTCAACATTTTACACAACAATAATAATAATACTTAATTCTACTCTACATATATATATATATATATATATATATATATTAGTTACAAAAATCCTATAATATTTTTAATACTTTGCGTGTTAATTCTTACCTATGCATTTAATTTATTTTTGCATCTCACATAAGGACCATTTCTATAATCTGCTGGTAGTAAATTTAGAATTCTTGGAGCAACATATGCAATACATCTCTGAGCAGCATGATAATGCGTGTTCGGTAATATTAATTGATCATTAGTATTTGCTCTTGTCATAATGTTGTGATTTATACAGTTTTGAAATACCCGCCTGCTCAGCGAAAATCGCAATACATTTTTGATGTACAATTGTGAAAGTGTCATCACGCCAGTCCGCTCAAACAAGATTTCCGTAGAAAAGCGTTTCGGCTTAAACAAGATAATTTTTAAAATGTATTTCTGCGCAATTAAGATGTTATTTAAAGCATTCTTGCTAGCTGAACCCCAGCATACAATGCCATACGTTATGCAGGATTCCACCAGAGATCGGTACACTTCTATAATGAGTCTCCTGTCTAATATGTTTCTCAATTCATAAAATTTGTAAACTAGCTTCCTTATTTTATTTTTTACATATTCGGTATGGATGTTCCATTTTAGAAAACGATCAAAGTGAACTTCCAGATATTTGGTATTCTTAACAGACTTTATAAAGTGAGAACAGTTACAATTTTCAGACTTGTCACAGCCCAGCACATGTACTGTGATCGTTCTCCCAACAGGCAACCCCCTTTTGTTCATTGAAAAAGGTATGAAGTTGGTCTTACTTACATTAAGCGTTAATGAATTTATGTCCATCCAAGCGCTCGCGAAACTAACCGCTCTCTCCGCCCTCTCAAAGGCCTTAGCCCAACTTGACCCCCTACACAAAAAGACTGTGTCATCAGCAAAGCACACTGTCTTTACATCAGGAATCACGGATGAAAGATCGTTAATATATATTGAGAATAACACCGGTCCCAGAACTGTGCCCTGTGGGACGCCATACGTGACCACAGTACTAGAGCTGTGTACTGAATGTAATTTTACTTTATGAGATCTGGTCGATAGATAAGAATTAAACAGCTCCCATGTTCTACCACGCACACCAATGTTACTCAACTTATTCAACAAGATTCGGTGATCAACGGTATCAAAGGCCTTCGAGAGATCCAGAAATATAACCAGAGATTTATGGTTATTATTAAAACAATCCACTACAAAGTCAGTAACTTCATGCAACGCAGAATCAGTTCCCCTTCCTTCTCTAAATCCAAATTGTGAATTAGACATTATATTGTTTGTGTCTAAAAAACTACATAACCTCTTTTTAATACACTTTTCAATAATTTTGCAGACAGGACCTGTAAGTGCTATCGGTCTGTAATTATTGATTTCAGATTTATCACCCCCCTTGTGAAGAGGAATTATTACCGCTTTTTTAAAAACTTCCGGAAAAGTTGCATGTTCAAACACCAGATTTACGACATGAAGTAGGGGCACTAATAACTGTCTATAATTTGATTTAACAATCGAGTTCGTTATATACAGTTCATCTTCAGAAGAAGAGTTTTTTAATGCATTTATAGAATGGATAAGTTCATCTTTACTCACAGGGTTCATGGTATTAGGTAAGATAGTCTCTTTAGTCAAACAATCAGGTATATCTACAGGCTTACTAATCCTAGAAGCTAAAGTAGCTCCAACCGAGCCAAAGTACTTATTAAATTCATCAGCAATGGTTTGTATTTATTTGTAGCATGTTTGATTATTTCCCAAGTCTTTTTAGGATCATTATATACACTAGCTAATTTTCGTTTAAAATATGATGACTTTGTACTTTTTAGTAGTTTACCAAGTTGGTTACGATACGTCTTGTAACTCAGACGCGTCTAAGCGACTAACATTAACTTTACCCTCTCGGGCAATGTGTATTTAAATGCATGCAAACTTTTTAGCTTGAAATACATGAGTGAACTTTCCTGTGATATGAAGCTCAAAATCCAGATGTAAGTACATCGAATGTCATACCAAGATATCTGGCATGCTCAAAAGAGGGTACCACAGACCCATTGATATAATAAAATTGTAAGATTCAAACTTGTTTCCAACTGTATTGGAACCTATTATCGTGTAGTTATTCTTGTTTGGATTTAGTATTAATCCATGGTTGCAATACCACTTAAAAATCTTATCTAAGTCTTCATTAACCCATGGCAACGCCCAACCAGCACTCTCTGGTGGAATGACAGCAAGAAGCTGAACCCCATCAGTATAGACATGGACTGAGTAAAACTGTTCCTCATCGGGTGGTTCGTTCGTCATATGATATTATATTGCTGAAATGTTAGGCAAAGTAAGGGGTACCATATAAGATGCCATATGCCGCTTTCGCTACGCTGATGGTGAGTCACAAGGTCGTCCAGGATCAGGTAAACCACGTACTACAAACCAGCGTGATGATCGTTTTATTATCTTAAGTGAGAGTTACGAGACCGTGGTTAACCATCAACGAGTATTTAAAACAATCCGCCCGCAGATAACATGAAGTCAAATCAAGAAGACCAGTTGCTTGCCCAGCTCTGCTTTCAGTCAAACGTACACAAATATTAAACTTTGCCTAAAGCCGGGCTCCCATTCTCGTGTATTTGGCAAGTACGCAAATATTTGCGTACTTGGGCATACTTGGCAAGTACACCAAGTTCCGAAGTCAATTTGACAAGTGCAGCGCTCCCACTACTCCTGTATTTGACAAGTACGCCAATACTTTTGTACTTGGCAATTCTAGCATTTTGTCGATCATTCAGTGTTCATTTCGATATGGATAGTCGCGTTGCCGCTGCAGCTGCAGCGTTTGTGGTAGTAGCTGGCAGCTATATTGTGATGAGGAGAAAAAAGTGCAGAAAGCAAATGAAGAAGAAGGTGGTGGATGACCTCTTTGAACAAAAGTCGAGACAGGTAAGTTAATACCACTATCCCGATCGACCAAAAGCAGAAACCATACCTCTTTAGGTATACTAGGCAAAATTTTTGTTTCAGGTACAATGATTATGATAGAGGACCTTATTCGAGAACAACTGCTGAAATATTTGCGGGACAAGCAGGCAAGTGGTGAGAGTGCATCAACAAGTATGAACTCGTCAAATATGCAAATAATTGTAATCACTTTGACTCGCGTAATTTTTACCGACAACCGCCGGGACTTCGCCAGTGGCCAATAATTGTACAAATATTCGCAAGTATCCACTCCCACTACTTGGCAAATATGGGCAATTGACAAATATTTCGCCAAATACACGAGAATGGGAGCCCGGCTTAAGAGCATCTAAATTGGGGAACAGAACAATGGGGATGTGTTTTATTTACTGATGAATCGCGTTTTTGTTTGCGTTCGCTAGACGGATGGAAACGTATTTCGAGAAGACCCAGTAAGAGATTTTCTTAGTGCTCCATAATCTGATATAAAACTGTGTCTTCTTTTTGATATTGCAGATATTAGAGAAATTAAAACGGCAAAATATTTAAAAAACATAAGGCTACAGTATGATTTCATCATGCATCCGATGTTGGTGCTAATAATGCTCCCTACAGGGTGACTCAAATTTAACGTATAATAACTATTCTCATTATTGCACCCTGTATAAGCCTAAAATTGAAATCTGAATAAAAAATTATATCACAGTGCAATTACCAAAGGAAAAGCCAGAGTTTAAAAACAAATTATTGAAATCGATTTAAGTATCGGTTCGCGAGAAAATCAACTTTGAAATTGAGCATAATTTTAGATTGTGCGTTATTTCTGTATATTAAACAGATCTGTCTGTGTACCAAAGATTTTTTCAAGAATGAAAATTAATTACTGTGGAAGTTGTTCAGTATTCATGTTTAACTTAACTTTTAATTAATAACTTGTTACTTTAACGACGTGACGTTATCTTAATTACAAAATTTTCTAAAAAATTCTAGTATGATCAAGGAGTAATAATTTATAAATACAGATGATAGATCTAAAGGGTTAAAACATTTTATTTTTAAACTCAGTTTAGTAATTAATAAAGGGCTGATTATATGCACTTAAATTCAGCCAAAATATGCGCATATATATGCCTTGTTTGTCTTTAAAATATTCAGTTATTTGCATTTTTTTACCAAATATGCATACTGATATGCAATAGTTTTTAATTTATTATAGTAAAATGAGGTAAAGAAACACATTGGGTTCTCAAAAATATGTTTTTTTTTTAATGCAAAAAAAACAAAGAAAAATAAAAGTAAACAATTTTTTAACCTAAAATTGTATAAAAGGCATTTAGGGGTTAGGATTATTAAATATTTTTCAAAATTTTCAACTAAAAAAGATTGTCTTCTATTAGTAAAAATATGTTTATACAAAGAGAAGGTTATTTTAACTTTTACTGATGTAATCGGACAATACTGGAACTTAGTTAGCAAAATATAAGGCCAAGATACAACTTCGTTCTATGGTTTACCCTCATAAATGCTTTTTACTGCAGTTAAGTATTTAAATCCTTCATTCTTTTTTACAGTTACATCCAATTTGTTTCTTACTTGACCTCCTACTTTACCGGGAATGTTACATTTAGCGGAAAAAGTTTCAACAATACTAATTGAGTCTCTTAAACTTAAATTTCTACTCTCCATCGAGGATATTATGTCCGGTATAAAACTGAAATCAACCTTAATAAAACCAAGATCTTTAGCTACACTTTTTAACAACTCTTTACGTTGCACAACACACTGCGAATCCTCATCTAAAATCAAAATTAGTTTTTTTAATGGCTTCGAAATGATCGGCGTAGAATACTGCGGCCTTAATTCATGTTCCCCATCGGGTAATTACAGGTTCTGGTAATATCTCCTTATACAACTGCCCTCTTAGAGTTGCTTTTAAAAACACTTTTTTTACATTTGAAATTAATTTATTTACCAAAAGTTTATTTACCAGAAGTATGTATTATAAATCGATACAAATGCAGTTTGCTAAGCAGGTAATAATAACGCATTATTAAGTGACAATAAACAACCCCTAACAATATACCTGCAAACCCCGGAAACCCCCAATAAATACCTTGTGTATAGATAACCAAAATGTAAATATAATTATTATGAACATCCTATAAATAAGTACCCTGAAATAAGTACCGAACTGTACATTAAACCTTTAACGATTAAAATTTTTTGATAAAGCCGAAAACATAAAAATATGGTCTATAATAATAATAATAATAATAATAATAATAATAATAATAATAATAATAATAATAATTTATGAAAATCATGTATTTTATTATAAAATTGACAAAATATGCACACAAAAAATGCCTATATATGCATTCAGCATATATTCCACCCCACAGTAATTAATCAGTGTCGAATATGCCAAAAAAGCAAAAATGTATACAAGCGAGTCGTTCCAACACCAACGATAAAATAAAATAACACATGGTAAGGTGGCCTAAATCGTACCACTTTTTGGTTTTTATTTTTTTCTTACAAACTGATAAATAAATAGTAATTTACGTTACAAGACCGGAAAGTAGTGTTTTTCAGGTCGAGACAAGCATTTCCAGGGCGAGCCGTAGGCGAGTCCTGGAAGCTTGGAGAGACCTGGAAAACACTAATTTTCGGTTGCGTGACGTACAATATTTTTTTTAAGACCGACACTTCGATATATTTTATAATCTACGTGAAACAAGTTTGACATAAAGAACAAAATTAAAAATCAACGAACTGTCACTCGACAATACATCGAAATGTTGTTGTCATAATAACGAAATCATATATATATCATATATTTTTGCTGATTAAGGTTTAATTGCGATTAACTGATTAAATCGGTAATCACCCATTAACTTTTTTACTTAATCGCCAATTAACTTTACCCGGCCAAATTTGGCCGAATAGTTAGTTAATTTCCATTAGAAAACATCAAGAAACGTAATTTTGTTTAATGTCGTAGTTGTTTTTGGTGTTGTTATTTTGATTTTTTGCTGAATTTTTAATTCTGTTATGGATATACAGTGTCACCAGTAAAGTCCGCATCATATGGGATTTTTTTTATTAATAGCTTTATTCAAAATTTGACTTTGGCATCAACAATTCGATCGAAATGAAAATTAAGCAAAAAAATAGTAGTCACGTGATTCGCATTATCTGTCAAATTTTAATTTTTTCCAAAAAATAATTTAAAAGTGGGGTTATTTCTGCCCGCAGCAAAGAAAATCAAAAATCCAACTACGCCCATGCTTAATGCCATTAACTTGTAAATGTTCAAAGCTTTTAGTGCTGCATTTCCCTTGTACCTACCTTTGTTATTAAATTTATGGTAATAAAAAATGTGTTAGCCGTATTTTTTAATCAGACTCAAAATAAGAAAAACAACTACCATAACTTCATTATAAAAGTTTTCTTATAATATTTGTACTGTAACGAACTTTTAAGAAAACATAATTTTTAACTTATACGATAGGACTGAGTTTATTGATTTACTCCTTTTTGTGAATTCAGTTTTCGTTTTCCCATGTAAAAAAGGGAACGAGACTTTTTCATTGTCAGAATTTATAAAAGTTGCGTAGTGAAAACACATTGTATGCCATGTATAGAGTATATAAGCACTCTTAGAGCAATTTTTTTACCTTTTTTACGGAATATAGGGGCTTATTTAATACTGCTACTAAAATTTACAACTAATTTTTTAAATTGTTTCCCAATGTTTTATACCGTGCAAGCAAAAATGATTTGCATCAAAGAGGACCTTGCATCTAAGGACGTAATGCTTAGCCGTAGAGCTTAATACCTGTTGGGTGTCAGTAACTACGTGAATTAACAATCAATCAGTTATTCCGTCATCTTTGACTGTCGTTACAAGTAATTTGATTCATCGCTAATTTTTCCAATTTCTGGAACAATTCACACAATGGGCTTTACGGAACAGCACAAAACATTCATTGTTGAAGCGTATTTTCGAAACGGGGTTAGAGTAAATGGTGAGTGGCATTACAATCCGGGTTTGTGCATGGACGATTTTTACAAACATTTTCCTAACGTTGCTTTTATTGCTGGGGATTTTTATCATTGCTTGAAAAGGATCGTGGCTGTGTTTAGGGAAACAAGTTCTATATAACACAAAAAAGGAGCAGAAAGACCATCTGTAAGAACAGAAGAACTTGTTGCAAACGTTCGTGAAATAATGCAAAATACGTCAACAAATTGTATAAGACGCCTGTCCATTTTAATTTATTTTATTTTATTTTTATTTTTCTTTCTGTATATTCTTATACTTTGTTAATTTTGTAAACAACAAAAATAAATTTGTATTTATCTACTTATTTTATTACCTACTCATTAGTTTGGCATATCATGTCATAATATGAATTGGACAAAATTTTAACCTAGATATGGTTAGATAATATGTCGTCCCGGCCCCATATCATTGTGATCTAAACCAAGAACTACGTTTTTTAATCCAAGCCCTCTTTGATGCAAATAATTTTTGCTCGCCCGGTATTTACTCTATTTTATAATTGTTTTACCCAATGATCTGGTACCTATAAATAAAACAATAACAAATAAACCCATTGCCAAAATCGTATTCCATTCTGAAGTAAATCAAGTTCCTAATTGCGCCCCTCCACATTGTTTGCCAAACTTAAGTTTAAATCTTTATCTAAAACCTTATAAAAAGTATGCAGTATGGCAACGCAGCAGTAAGAGATCCACTCGCAAAGATTAGGTGACGTTGTTTCATTCATTTCCATTCAGGAATCAGAAAAATTAAATTTCTTGATTCGTGATCCCGTTTTGTGGCCAGTATAACCTATACTCGCTTTGCTGTTTGTCTGGCTTGGTAATATTTAATTTACACTTTATTTAATAGGATTATATTAATGTATTTTAAAATTCCTTACCCTTGTTACTCTGTAGTACAGTACGCTAATGGAATATGATGATGATTGCCCTTTAATTAATATTAATTTATTAAACGCGTAAAACCTATATAACAGACACAGATATAACAGATATTCATTGATGCTCATTTTGTAATTTTAGAATATTCAATTATTATCTTCTTTCTGACAAAATTTTACAGTTGAAGCAAAGCCTTAAAAATTTTCGTAAATGCAGTTTTATTTTTAATTAATAAATATAAATACAATCAAAACCCCTCTTATAGGTACATGCAGAAAAGGGTTCTGTTAGTGTCAGTACCCATATGCTCTTGAATAAAGATTTGGAGATTTCCGGCATTAAATAAATAGTGACTTTTAAACTATCTCAAATTAGAAGCAAACCTTTTTGTATGACACGTACTTACAACTTTTTACACAAAGCCTTAATCAATTATTTAAACCCTCAAATCTGATTAATCCAGGCGGACGAACCTTGAGACCGTGATAGCACGTGTCAAATTCAAACTTTATTTACCTAGCTTATCAATTTATTGTTGGGAATTCACACACCCTGGTCTCTATTAACTTTCGTTAAATAACACCCACGTATTGAAAATAATAAAGGTAAACATGTTTTAATGTAATTTTTTATAAAGGTCTAAATTGGAATATTTAAAAAAATACTATTGAGAAAGATTTTATAAAAATAAGCAACTGGTTTAATAAAAACTTATTAACTATAAATTATAACAAAAGAACATAGATACATTCCATTTACTTCATACAAAAATAAACTTCCAAATATTGGTCCAATAATATGCAATAATATTAATATAAAGAAAGGTGAAAATATTAAATATCTAGGAATAATTTTTGATAAACATTTAAAATGGGATTTACATAGTGACTAGATTGTAAAAAAACTAAGAATCCTTATACCAAAATTTAAACACCCTAAACAATTTTTAAATATAAAAGAATTAGAAATATTTTATTATTCTTTAGTACAAACCCATTTAAATTATGGAATACTAGGATGGGGAGGCATAAATAAGAATTATCTTAGCAATATTGAAACTATTCAAAAATACATTTTGAAAATTATTTACGACAAAGACGACCAATATTATTCTGATTTACTATTTAAAGATAGCGAAAAAATGGATATTTAATAAATATTTTCTTATAATATGCTCGTATATTTTTAAACATAAAAATAAAATAAACTATATTAATTACACTTACACACATGAAACTCGTCATAAAAATACTATTACATATAAAAATAGAGTAACCAAAACAATCGTACACAAACATTTTTTAAACATCAATCCATATATTTTTGATATGCTACCACAGTCAATTAAAATAATTAAATCATTAAATAATTATAGAAATAAATTTAAAAATTGGATATTATCCAATCCAAGAGATACATTCAAGAACGTCAATAATAAATAATAAATATACCAAGCTATAATGAATAAAATAAATAAATATATATATTATATAATTGACGTATTGTATCTTTGTATGCTGTAGTGATATAAAATATACCAATAAAATATTGTCATATTTGTTTTATATTATAATCTAGTTGTGCCTGAATTATGAAATATATTCTTGACAATAAATATTATATTATTTAACTCAAAACAAGTATTTTACTTCTGAGTTCGGAATTGATAGTTTATACAAAAAAAAATTATATAATAGTTAAATGTCAAAAAAATATTTGAATAAACTTTATTATTATTATTATTATTATTATTATTATTATTATTATTATTATTATTATTATTATTATTATTATTATTATTATTATTATTATTATAATTATTATTATTATTATTATTATTATTATTATTATTATTATTATTATTATTATTATTATTATTATTATTATTATTATCTTCTTTTTTTCTCACTTAATCTTAATCAAGTGGTGTTTCTTTTCTGGGATGACGGGCTGTACCAAGTCGTCTCAGAGTCTATTGCTTGAATTGAGGAATGATCGCACTATATTGCACGTTTTAAGGATGACAGACTTTTGTATGTTTGTATGGATATTTGGGTCGAGACCGAGTTCCTCAAGATGTGTCTTAAAGATGTATGGGGTGATGCCTGTGGTTGAAATGGTGAATGGTATGATCGTTACTTTTTTCTGTTTCCAAAGTCTCTGAACTTCCATGGCTAATTCCGAATACTTTGCTATTTTCTCTCTATACTTTGTTTGAATGTTGGGGTCGTTTGGTATGGATATATCTATAAGATAGGTAATTTGTTCTTTTTTTTTTTTGAAAACGATGTCTGGTCTATTACATCTTATTGTCTTGTCTGTATGGATTTCTACGTCCCAGTACAGTTTGTATTATTATTATTATTATTATTATTATTATTATTATTATTATTATTATTATTATTATTATTATTATTATTATTATTATTATTATTATTAATATTATTATTATTGTGTTTAGAATATTGTAGAAAGCTTATGGAAATTATTCTACATGAACAGGGTGTTTCATTAAGGTCGAAGAGCGGCCATATCTCGGAAACTACTGGGCATAGAAACTCAGGAAAAGAAAAATGATAATAAAAGTGGCCATGAGAAAATTCTGGAAATAATTTTCAAGTTCCGCATTTTGCCGCAAGAGGGCGTAATTGAAAAGTAAATGTTTAAATTTTACATAACTCCGAAAATTCCACATTAAGGTATATGTTTGATAACACCATTTTAAAGCTTGGACAATTATGCATCATTTTGGTCTTATGCTCATTGGCGTACCGACTTTAATAAGAGTGGGGGAAGCTGTTGAAAGTGTAATCATTTAAATCGCTGTAACTTATAAACGACTTATCCGATTTTACTAAATTTAAGCTTGTTTGGAAGAGAAAGGTAAGTACCTTTAATTGAAACGTAGCCAACGTACAAGATAGTTTCTAATAAAATTGCTAGAGGGCGCAATTTGTGTTAAAAATTATTGTTTTGGCAATAACTCAGAAACGAACGGAGATATCGAGCTGCGGTTTTAATATTTTTTCTAGCAAATTTCATCTCCTTCTCGATTATGGTATCATAATTATAGCGTATGATTTATTTTTTCGGAGTAAAATTAAAAAATGTATCCCTTCCAAACAAGCTTAAATTTAGTGAAATCGGATAGGGCGTTTAGAATTTACAGCGATTTTAATGTTTTCACATTCAACAGCTTCCCCCACTCTTATTAAAGTCGGTACGCCAATGAGCATAAGACCAAAATGATGCATAATTGTCCAAGCTTTAAAATGGTGTTATCAAACATATACCTTAATGTGGAATTTTCGGAGTTATGTAAAATTTAAACATTTACTTTTCAATTACGCCCTCTTGCGGCAAAATGCGGAACTTGAAAATTATTTCCAGAATTTTCTCATGGCCACTTTTATTATCATTTTTCTTTTCCTGAGTTTCTATGCCCAGTAGTTTCCGAGATATGGCCCCTCTTCGACCTTAATGAAACACCCTGTATATAGATTTTTCATTTATTTGATTATTTATATTTTTATAAGGTTTGGCCTTTAAATAATTAATAGTTTAATATTTTTGCTGTCTTTATTTGTTAACCCGCGATGCTTCAGGTTTTTTTACTGCTTATTGGCGACGACAAGCACCGGTCTTGGTAAATTAATAAGAAAAAAATACAAAATTTTTACAAACTTTACTAATTTAAAAATTTTATTCTTTACAATTTATTTTTAACGTTTATTTTTATGTTTTTAATTGTATATTAACAGTTAATTAGTATTAATTTTTTACTATAAACAATACTATTATTATAAAACCCGAATATTAAAATTTGATTGCAATAAAATAAAAACATTATTACGTTAAGCTAAAGTAATATTTAAAGATGGTTTTTAAATTGACGGCCATTTTCTCGTATGCAATATTGACATAGTTGTGTCTAGTTATTTTAATTGCATTTAAAGAAGCCATTGGTCCACTATGATGAGTTTGGAAGTTTCGCTATCATGTCATGTCTTATACACTTGATATTTCATAAAACCCCACAAAAAAAAATCAGTGTTCAATAAAAGCTACCCATCTGTAAAAAAAGTTTTAGAATTTTGCAAAGTAAAGATTTCCAACATTTTTAAATAGTCTTTATATAAAAGAAAGCTTCTAACTGTTAAGATTTGTTATATGCCCTAAAGCAGTAAGTTCCTAAATTATTTACCAAAATTAAATACGCATTTAAAAACAGAAATTTATTAAATTAAATTACACCTAACAAATTTTCCAGCGTTTCTTGTAATCAGAGACTTATATTTAGACCTTTTTACCCTTATTTGCGTAATATATAATCTCCTTTGGAAACGGGGCCTTGAAATATAAATATTACATTAACTAGGACTTGTTTACCGAATATAAAACTTTTTGCTCCCCTTTCTCTAAACTTATTTGGCCGATTTAATATTTTAGAAGTTAGTAAAAATTTAACAACGCAACGTTTCAATTTTTTAAATTTAAACCCTTTCTAAATCGGTAGTCAACGGTTTAACATGATAAGTTTTGTATCGTAAATTAATGTATAGGTTTCTTGTCAAATTTATAGGCAAAAATATTTTTAAATATACAGTGTGTCCACGGATGAAGTTCACTATACTTGTAAATAATCTTATTTTCACTTTTTCGAAAAAAATTATTTCTTCATCATTTCTTCTGCTTGTTATAAAAATACAATTCGCGTTGAGAAAATTCGATTTTATTGTACAGGGTGCGTAAAAAATAGTAAAAAGTTAAACGAAATTAATTATGTTCAAACTAAATAAAATTGAATAGATTTTATTAGGTGTGCTTGTTGCTGTCATATAATGCTTAACTGACATTTCAATCAAATTCTTGTCAACATTTGTAAACTGTTATCTTCAAAAAAAAGAAGCTAACCTTAGAGCAGCGCATTTACTTGATCAAGTGTTATGGCATTGGAGAGGTGAGCTATAAATATGCAACTGAAATTTTCCATCGAAAATTTCCCGGTGTACGCGTTTCTTTAAATGGCTTAAAGAAATTGGTACGTAAATTTAATGTTTATGTTGATGTTAAAGATGTGAAAAAAACCAAAAAGACTTATGATGAAAATGATGCTGCTACCATTTTGGTGTTAGATTTGATTCATAGACAAGCGAGTTGCGCTCTCTCAAGGATAGATAGGCAACTTAACATACTAAATTGGTTCCCTGATAGCGCCACATGCGACCGGGGGCGAAACTAAATATAGTCGTGGTGGGGGTAGGCGCCAAGCATAAAAATTTAAATTTTATTACTTTGAATTCAAATTTTTGCGCTTCTAACTTAACGGAAAAGTTTGAAGCGCGAAACATCTGATTCAAGTTAAAATAATTTGGGAGAACGAAAGGAAATTATAACAACGTTTCTGATACGGCGACAAGATTTATTAATAATTAGATATTTACATAAATAGGTTTTAAATAAAAAAAACAGCTTAAATAATTATATTATTATTTTCTGTAGATTTTTCTAACAATTTCGTGTTATTTTCAAAGTTTTTATTTAATAAACTAGTTATTGTACCTTGTAGTTCATTAAGTTGTGAAGTAAAGTTTATTTATATATCTTTAATAGCTTTCTCTGTACTTTCTAATCGTTGGGCGACATTATTGAAGTCTTCAGGAGGTTCCACGCTTTTGTTAATTGCCTTGGTTTTTCTTCCCAATTTCTTTGGTCGCGACATATTAAATATATATGATTCTCAAACTACCGACTGCGCCATGTTAAGTTTATAAATTATATATGAATAATTATTTAATAATAACTTTATTTTTTATATATTTTACAAATCAATCATAAAATGACAATGACAATCTTTCACCAGTCCAGGTAAGACTTCAGGATCTGTCACAATAAGCCATATTTTTTATCTTTCTCGCACATATGCTGGTACAGTTTAATACAGAGAGAGAGAGAGAGATACAGAATGTTGGCCATGCTCATTCTAAATGAATATTCTGTTCCTACCAACGTTTAGGAGATGAACAACCTTATAAAACTAAATGCTTACAATAGCGCCACTAGCGACCGGGGGCTAAATTAAACGAACAAGGGACGACCTTCACCATTTAAGTTATCCTAGCCTGATTTGATTCGTAATAATCCTCGACTTCCTTTGAGAGCAAGATCGAATCAGGTGGGTGGTATTTCTAAAAGTCACGTACAAAATATTCTGTCCAGGAATAAATTTCATGCATTTAAACCAACTTTTATTCATAAACTTCAAGAAGGCGATAAATCATACCGACTAGAATTTTCTTTACTAATAGGTGAACGCATACTGGCGAGCCGTAATTTTCACCATCATATCGTATTCAGTGATGAATCTACCTTTACAACAAATGGAATAATCTCTAGTCAAAATTGTCGATTTTGGGCTAAAGAGAATCCCCACTTTGGAATTTTGGTATATATATATATAATTGGTCCATTTTTCCTGGAAGAAAGGCTAAACGCAAATTATTATTTAAAAATTCTTAGTGAATATTTTTTACCTCAATTGGATGAAGAAAATTTGGAATTTAGAAGAAATCTGATATTTCAGCAGGATGGCTGCCCAGCACATACTGCAAACTGCAATGATTATTAAAAACTGGCTTAATGAATATTTTCCCGAAAAATGAATAGGTCGCAATGGGCCGATACACTGGCCAGCACGTTCCCCGGACCTCACTGCAATGGATTACTTTCTGTGGGGATATCTTAAGCCAAGAGTGTATGCCATTCACTTGGAAGATAATATTGAAACCCTAAAAAATAGAATCACTGATGCCATTGCTACTGTGACACCAGATATGATTGATGTAGGAGGGTTCCATGTTGAGTAAAACTTTACTATTTGTAATTTTTTTCGATATATTAATTTAAATAAACATTATTATTGAGTTCTTTCATTTTAATTCTTCAAAAAAAGTTTACTTTTAAAAAATTTTAATTTCGTCAAAATTTTTAGAATTACTTTTTTTTTAAAAAGTGAAAATAAGATTATTTACAAGTATGGTGAACTCCATCCGTGGACACACTGTAGTGATGCCATTAATAAAGTACACGATACAAAATATCTATAGTCTACTGTGGCATTTTTGGGAAAAAAAACTGCATAAAAAGTGTTTTATCCGCAATCAGAACAAAGCCATCATTGACAATACTCGCTAAAACACTAGGAAAAACGATTAACCATATTAACCAAGTTAGCCAGGCAGCCGTTCTGAAATAAAAGGTGGTTATCGTCGGACATACACGACGTCATGACCCAGGCTTCCGCCACTCATTTAGGCTATTCATAAATATAATAAAAAAATAATGGCTCCAATATAGAACCTTGCGGCACCCCAAGTCGCAAAATTCATTTTGGCAATCCTTATTAATTTTATATTTTTCCAAAAACTCCAACAGTTGTTCAGCGCTGTGAAGCTGTTTCTAGAATCCACTGAAAAAACTTATAGCTAGGCAACCTTTCCCTAAGAATCTAAGAGCGAAAACTACTTTGTTGAACGATTAAACCTTTAGAATGAATCTTATTGGTGCCTTACCTTTAAATGTTAGTAACGAAATCTCATCAAGTTCCTTGATATTTTTGCCTAGAATTACTATCTCTACAAATTTTTTTTGGATATTGGGATATTAATCGAAAGACTATTATTTGATGTAAAATTTTCCATGTCTATTAGTATTATACTGTCTACTAATGGATGACTTGAGGTAGACATAAAGCACGCCAAAAAAAGCCCAACATAAAGCGACAGAAATAAATTCCTTTGCCAAATAATCCGGTCACAAATAGGTACTGTTGTTACTTCAGTTGAAGTTGAATCCAGAAGATAGCTTAGTGAAATCTCCTGATAAGCTACTTCTTGATGTCAAGGCAGATGAGGCTAAAAGGACTATAATTTACACTCCAAATAAGCAGTGGTCAGGTACATTTATTCCGGGAAAAAAATTCTTTACCTACTAACTTTGTGTTTTTTTTTTGTATATTAATATTCTAATAATAAAATAAGATTATATTTATTAATAGTTGTAAAGTTACTTGAAAAAGCCCTCTGTAGCTAGAATGTTTAATACATAGTGTCGTTGGAACTTTAAGAACTAATTTAAATGAAAATAGTTATCGCGCCCACAAGAAACCTTATTCGAAATCCCACTTGAAACAATAGCGTCATCATACGGCGAATCCCTAAAGCTGAATTACCGATGCTAATGTGAGACAGCATCCAATACATTGCGATCGGTCTCCTCCCTCAATATCCATATATTTCATATATCTACTACCAATCAGTAATTTATTTTCTAGACCAAAGAGAAACATTGATCTTACCCCGGAAGAAGTCTTAGCACTACTGACTCTATACGAAAATAATCATCAAGCATTAAAGGAAAGCGATAATTACAGGCAACCAATTATGAGGTATAACAAGAACTTTGATCCCGAAGATTTTGATGTTGACTCTAACGATGAAACATGGTAAGCGAAAGAAAAAAAGTATTATTGTTATCGTTTTAATAGGTACTGAACGAAAAGGTTCAAACATTTTATTTTCTATTTGTGGATTAATATTAAAATTAAATGCCCATCAGTGTTCTTTCGGGTCATATCACTACAAACTAAATTTTAAAAAAATGCAAAAGTTCCAAAGTGTAAGTATCATGCGAAAACTCCCCAATATAGACCGTATTTTAAGTTGACCTGGTGAGTTTATATCAAATATAAGATCACATAAATGAGTGGACAACTAAGAGCGCAACAAACATAGAGGCTCGCGGGCCGACGACTTCGAATGATTTCGGGTTGTCTCACTTGTCTCGTGCTCAGTCGAAGGCGGTTCAATGGGCATTTATGGAAACACACTCGAACCGCTCCGTAAATTATTATTATTGCCAGCAAAACTTTGTGTTAGACAAAGAATAACCAATTACCAAATATGCTGATTGTATTTGCATAAACAGTTTGGTTTCCTTAGATCGTTAGGTATAATACCGATGCCGAATCGCCCATATGCCATTAACCCTTTATGTAGTTCGTTTAGGTTTGTGTTTTTGACTTGCACTTGTGACTTGTAGATATTAAAGAACAATGACTTCAACAGTCCAAGAAATACTGCATTTTGCTTGTTACGTTACTTCCATCAAAACACAGCCTAAAACATTTTTTTTTAGGTTGAACTCACCGGTTTATCCCCACGCAACATTAGATAACGAAATGTCCGACAACTATCTTTATGACTATGCCAACGCTCCACAACCTGAGTACAGATCCCGCTGGGGTACATTTGATGATGTCAGAAAGAAAAGGTTGTTCTAATATGTATGTGTATGTGTTTTTTTGTTTTATTTTTTATGGTATGTTTTTTTAAGTAAAATTATTTCCATAATATTAAAATGTGTATTTGAATTAAAACTTTACAATGAATTTAATTTAAACGATTCAGTGAGGCCGTGGTTCAAAACTGCGCGGCGTTTCAGTGGCAACAATGGTAAAGCCATAGACCAAATGACATCAAATTATATTGTTTGAGGGAAATCACTCTAGCAACGCTGCGCGCTGTACGGACGTTTTTATTACATTTTACTACGCATGACACACGCACACACACGTATCTTTGACACATTTTCTTTCAAAAATAATCCATTTTCATATACAGGGTGTGGTGCTTCGGCTGACGCAACATAAGAATTTGCATGCAAAATTTCAGAGGGTCGAATATTGGCACCCTTGTTTATTTTAGATGGATTGAAATTTATTTTCATTGATTGAAGGGAATAATTTGACGAATTAACTTGTGAAATTTTGTAACTTATTTATTTATTAAGGTGGGAGTGATTGCACCAACCTGTAATCTATTTTGCATAGACTTATTTATTTTTTCTAGCTTTTACACAAAAATTAAATAAAATCAATATCGACTGCATATTCTATGGGTAATAATTGAAATATTTAATAAATATCAAGTAATTTCATAAACTATTTTAGGGGAATTGTATAGGGAAAAATACCAGGAAAGATTTTTGATTAACATTATTGTGTCATTGTTCTTTCCCTTATTTAGTATAAATTGCGATGGACAAATTCATAGTTTTGAAGATGATACTACAATTTTTTATACCGATACAAATTGGGAAAACTTAAATAATAAAATTAAAAAAGATTTTAAAATTATAAAAAATTGGTTTGATAACAATTTGTTAACAATTAATTTTAATAAAACAAATTATAAGTATTCCTTTTACTTTAAACCTAAATAACCTACCACGAAAATCAAATAAATGAAGACATTCAAATTTTAAAAGTTATTAAAATAAAATATTTAGGAATTATTTTTGATAGTACCTTAATTAAATTGGAATTTTCACTTAGAATACTTAATTAAAAAAGAAAGAATTATATTCAGAAACAAAAAAGTTGAACATAAGACAACTTTACATTTATAACATCTTAATATATACCGGGGGTGTCCACGGAAGGTTGTTTGCCCCTATAACTTTTTTGTTTTTCAAGATAATGGAATAAAATTTGGGGGAATTGTATACGACATAAAATTACATTTTTTGACAGGTGACTCAGCATTATGGAACTTTTGGTTTAACCGGAAGTGACAATTTGAAAATATTTTTGGAAATGCTTTAATTAATTAACATTTTTCTGAATAATTTATATAAGTAATATTTTTTTACTTAAAAATTATAAATTAATAATTTTATTATAGGTAATATATTTCTTTATACTATAAATTAACATTTTTACCTAATTTAAAACTTAATTTTTAATGTGTATTTATGATTTATGATTTTACATACTAAAACAAAAAATAAGATTTGTCCCTAACAAGCTCAGCTTCAGGGGATTGAAGAATAAGTTTATAAGACAACATAAACATATTTATTATATTGTTAAATTTTAAATAAACTTATTATGATTACTATACAATTCTCCCAGAATAAGCAATTAAATAAATTGATATTTTGTAATATGCCAGATATTACCTAATAATGTGCCGACGATATTGAATTTATTTAAATGCTAGTTAATAAAGTAATAAACTGAAAAAAACAAGGCGAAATAGGTTATAGGTTGGCAATAGATTGAATGACGTTGAGAAAGAATTCCATCTTATAATAACGTTTATTCTCAAAATGTCAAGTGGGATGAGACCAATTCCTTTAAATAATATTAAAATTGATACAAAGATTTTGATTTCCTCTGTCGATTAAAAATCCGTTTTTTTTCCCTAGATTCATCCCAGCTAAAAAACGCACAAGTGATCCGACCCGAATAATCAGGTACATTAATGGTCCCAGCGAAAATGACTTCAACACGTTGTCGAGCATTATCAACAACCAGAAAGAATCAAAACTCAACGTTCCTGTGTATCGCAGACTCATACTTTAAAACCTAAAACAAAATTAAAATTTTCATATCAGTGTGTACCGATTTAAAAAAAAAACATTCTATCCTCTTCCTCCCCGACGTACAAACGACAAATGTTACTACGAAATGTATTAAGGTTGAAAATGAAATATCTAAAGAAATGTCACGATAATATTGCAACTTTAACTTAGTACTTTATGTTGTACATCCTTTCCATATGTTTTTTAGTTATTTATTTAAGTTTAAATTAAAATACCTTTTCTGATTACAGTTATCGAAAAATTGTTCGGGATATACATGTTAATACACAGGACGATTCACGTTAAGTTGCCTTTTAGAAATCATGCGTACAGTGTGACCATTAAATTATTAAGTCCGCATCATATGGGATTTTCTTTTATTAATAGCTTAATTCGAAATTTGACTTTGGCATCAAGTTCTGCTACGATCGAGACGAGCAAAAAAAATAGTAGTCAAGTGATTCGCATTATCTGTCAAATTTTAATTTTTTTCAAAAAATAATTCAAAAGTGGGGTTATTTCTGAAAGTATCGAAAAAAGTTATTAGAAAATATTTTTTTTTAATGCACTTTTTAGCCCACATGCAAAATTTCATCTTCAGGGTAGCAGCTTCGTTCGTGGGAATTCGTTGCATTCGCACGTGCGTTAAACTAGGCGGTACTTTTGCGATTACTCTATGCTTCTTATACGGGCAGGCGTGACGAAAATAGGAAAACTCGCAGAATTTGAATCTACTCCGTTGAGTCCTGCATGTCAATTAATGTAATATTTTGTTATTTGGAGTTATTATATTTTTATTATTATTTATAGGGTAGTAAATATTTATTTTAATAAAAATTAAATAAAAACAGTTTTACAGCGAATACGATTGTGGCTATGCGGAATATTTAAGAAATAATTTTGCTCTTGGAGGATATGTTTTTAGACAAACGCGACTGACTAGTATTAGTAGTATTTACTATAAATTATTAACCAAATTTGGGCGTGGTCCTAGAATGAATTTGCACGCTTATTGCTGCCTAATTATGAAGTTACAAGCCGTCACTAGCAAAACCGAATGTAATAAAGACATCAAAATATATTTTAAAAATCACTTGTGCTTGTTATTAGGTACACCAAAGAATTCAAAATGTGACTTTTTAGGCATTTAACGTGAATCACCCTGTATATGAGCACTAAAAAATTTTCCTACTTAACAGTAATACAAATTTAAAAAAAAACGCCATCCCAGTAACATTTGTTGAATGTGGTAGGTAAATAAAGTCGCCACAGTGGTTCTTTTCCCGTGCGTCATCACTTTTACGTCATCAAAATCGTATGAATCAAATCAAAATTACGAGACGAAAAAAGTCAAAACTAAGTTAAGTTCATAAAATGGACGTGCCTGCCTACCGTTTGACGTACCTACATAATATCACGAAAAATTATTATTATTTATTTTAAGTTTTGCCCGGCATTCTCTATTATCTAAAAGAAATTGACAAACAAATGTTTATACATTTAATACTATTTTTAAAGCTTAAAATCTACAAAAGTTTGGTGTTTTATTGACTATTAAAATCGCAAAAGTCAAATTTTTAACATCCTTTCATTTAAGGGAATTTAGCCACTGCCGTAAACGTTTCAAAGAACTTTCGCGGTTAGAATATTTAAAATAAATAAATTAGTTATTATAAAAATCCATAAATACTTACCGCCAAAAGAGATGGTGGGTATAATTACCTCTAAAAAGAACTATTTTTAGAAACAGGAACAGTTCTAAGGCACACAGATTTACAAAATACGAATTAGATTGGCAGATCAAAATAAGGTTGACAATGACGTTTTAAAATACAACGGTTGTCAACTAAACAAATAAAGAAAGTAATTAACTGACGTTTATAGTTTTATCCTTGTCTAGCACGTTATATTATTGCGGAATTTTGGAGATGTTCTTTTATGCTTTTATTCAAACTTGTTACTGTAATAAACAAGGATGCAGAGTTATTAACTACGTCGAGTCCTGATCGTTGATTGATGACGCACGGGCAAAGATCCACTGTGGCAACTTTATATGGCATCTTAATCAAAGTTTATCAATGTATACCTCCTAAATATTAAGGACCTTGATGTGAAAAAAGTATTACATGTAATTTCCTGCCTAAATTTAAAACTAATATATAAAAATTATATTATCTAAATGTATGTTGTATGTAAATTAAATTAAGCTTAACAGTCAGTCGGTATGTCTCTTAATGATCTATTTATTAAATGTTATAATTACTTAGATAAATATTATATTATGCATATTATATGTTGTTTAATCATGGCCAAGCCCATAATAGTGCTAAGCTTTTACGTGTCATTTAAAAATGTCAACGTTGAACGGCCTACAAGAAATGAGAGCAGGTAATTATTTGTCATTCTCAAATTCCTTTAAATATGATTATGGAATGCCCTATAATAAGCACTAAATTTAAATTCTGCATATATTCCTTAATAATATTTACTTATACTTTCCGTAATGTCTCAACCTAATGGTTTTCGAGTTATCGCCAATTAAACGCCTGAAAAGGAAAAATAGTAGGCATTTCCAATATAAGGTGGCTTATTTGAGCTTATCATTGCTTTCCAAAGTCATTATTTTGCCTAATAAAAATATTAATCTAAAGGATAACACCTTTAATGGTACATTGCCAATGCAAAGAATATTCCCTCTTCATCCTTATTCACATATTAGTTGAATACTATTTTTCCATGTGTCTGGAATCTACCAGTAAGTATACAGGCCCGCGGGTGTTTGGGGAGGAAAGGGCAATATTTTGGGAATGTGTTCAGAGGGTGAAAATAAGAGAAATAAACCCACATGTTTTAGTTTGATTCTCAACCATTTCTGAAATAAGTAATAGGTTATCAAGTTTTTATTTTAAAAGCAAATAATTGCAGGTACTGCAGTACAAACTAACTTAAAGAATATTTTCAAAAACCGCTCCACCAACTTCAATACATTTTTCGGCACGTTTGTTAATCGCTCGGGTAGCACATTGGATTGAGTGGGGATTGTTCTTTATAAAAGCTGCAGCATTGAAAATTCGATCGAGGAGTGCTTTCTCTCGTTTCCACTTGTGTTTCATATACCTACTGGAGTTTTCATCCATCCCCAATGACAATAATCAAGCGGGTTTAAGTCTGGTGACCTCGGTGACCAAACTTGCGGACCACCTCTGCCAATCCAGCGATTAGGAAAACGATAATTCAAGAAATTTCATACACGGAGACTAAAATGAGGTTGGGCTCCATCATGTTGGAAGTACATTCGTTGTTGAACATTAAACGGAACATCATCCAAAATGTGTACGAAATGGTCTTCCAAAAACCGTAAATATCCTTCTCCAGTAAGACGCCCATCCATTTCAAATGGACCAAACAACTGGTCGTTGAGCATTCCACACCTGACATTAATACTGAATCGAAATCGAAAAAAGTTTCTTTCAAATGTAGCATGATGGTTTTCATCTGACCACCGATGTTCATTGTGGCAATTATTAATTCCATCACGAGTGAACTGAGCTTCATCGCTAAATAAAATGTATTTGTGCAGACTTCGATTTTGATGCATCCATTCACAGAATTGTACCCTTGAAGCGGGATCACCATATCTAGAAGATGTTGAACGGGTTGTAAGTGAAAAGGTTTTAAACCTTTTTTTCTAAGTGACTCCCATACGGCTAGATGTGTTGGTACCTATATGAAGTTAATTTGCAACCCGTCTCGTACTTATACCTGAGTTCTCTGCGAAAATATCCAGAACGTTTTCTTCATTTTCCACATCTAGACCCTGCACTCTTTTAGAAACATTAATTCTCACGCTTGGAAACATTCCAGTTTCCTGAGCACTTGCAAATACTTAAAAAAAAAACTCTTCTATTAGGAACTCTTCGATTTGGAAAACGACGTAGATATTCATTAACTGCGCGCATCGCACTATGTTACAGTAATATTATCATATACACGGATATGATGTCGACATACTCCCTGTGACCGAATGTGTGGGGCATTGTATATAAGTATGAAAATCTTGGTTCAAGTCGATACGCTCAATATGAAGCTAACTTACAACTACTATGCATGTCAAAATCAAAATGTATCGGACTTTTAAAACTAAAGCCTCCTTCATTATTTCAATTTAAAAAAAAATTCAGAACCGATAATTTCAGAAATGGTTGAGAATCGAACTACAGCATATTATGGGTTTATTTCTCCTATTTTTACCCTCTGAACACATTCCCAAAATATTGCTTTTTCCTCCCCAAACACCCTGTATACAAACATAAAAGATAAATGAAAATGTTCCAATAAGTAACTCAATTCCAAAAAGTGATAGGTACACGTATAGGTAGATATATGATATTCAAGCCTATATACTAAGCGCACCCCCTCTGGATCCATCACCGTTTACATCTAACATGTAAAGAATTTGCTAGGTATATTATAACATTTTCCTAGAATATGATAAGAAGGTGCTAAGAATGTATTTGCTTTATGCGCGTTTTTCGAATGTGATTGGAATATCTTTAATTACGTGAATATCACTTCTACAGCACACAGCACATAAAGAGCGTGGAATTTAATATATTCCTAGAACATTCCTCGTGTATATTTATAGTAGGTATATACCAACATAATAAGGATGTAAAAATGTTATCCGAATGGTCCGGAAATCCCAAAACAATTTACCTTCCATTAGAAATTGAGCAGACTAACATTATTTTCCTGTTTTTCCTTTTTGGACTAAGTATCGAAATTTTATACAGGGTTTCCATAAAGTTCAAAATTGAAATTAAAGAGTAAAGTAGCAATATCTTAAAAGATGTGATGATTCGAAACAATTTTCTTTAAAAGCATTTTGCCAAAAACTTAAGAATAAAGCTACCTACCTAACTTTCTTCTTGTAAAAAATTTGAATTTGAACTTTATAAGTACACTAGAACTCGAGCTAGAACTAGAATGAATGACTTTTCCTCGAAAATTACATTTTTGGTCCGTTTCCGCTCTTGTTTATACCACATCGCCGGATATACTTAAAAAATTAATAATTTTCTAGTGGTGTAAGATAATATATAACAAATAATTACCGAATACTTATTTATAAAGGTTATTTTAAAGAAAATTTGTCTGTTAACGTTCATAAGCTTAGCACCAAAGGTATACTTGGCAATAGACTTTTATTTACTAACCAATCCTAATAGAACTGAAAGTTTGGTGATAGACATTTCCTTAATTTTACGGAAGTATATAGAGTCCAATATCATCAGAGTGGAGCTGTTGAGATATGGGGAAAAACTCGCAGTCGTCTCCACTTATTCTTATGATAAGATGTGTGTGAAGAAAGCAACGAAAATTAGCGGCAACGGTTTTTTACGGTAAACCCAGCCACGAATTGAGCACCAAATCGCTAATTGAGCCTGCATATCTGGGCAACGATTTTTTACAGCGACGTCAACAGTTACATCTACTGGTAGCAACGAACTTCTTATTTTTCTTTTATCTAGTTGGAAAAAGAG
This sequence comes from Polydrusus pterygomalis, assembly GCA_963969555.1. Lineage (NCBI taxonomy): Eukaryota > Metazoa > Arthropoda > Insecta > Coleoptera > Curculionidae > Polydrusus > Polydrusus pterygomalis. Next base: position 38,052,155 of record OZ018381.1, on the reverse strand, counting down.
TAAATGTGGCAACGATAATTTAAGTAGTATAACCTTTTTTATGTTTAAATAGATTTTTAGCAACAAATTTGAATTCTAGTATAAAAAAAAATATTATAGTATTATCTACCGGACGTTAACTTATACCTCTAGCTTTTGTATCCACCATAATATGACATAATTTCAAAAAATGTTGGGGACTTTATAAAAAATTAAAAACCTTAAAATATCGCGTATTCTTCTTAAAAAATGGCAATTACATCGGAACTAAAAGTTTTGACACCTCCATATTTTATAGGACGTTAGCTTATACCTTTAACTATTATAGTATCAAAAAATGTTGGGAACTTTGGAAAAAATTCAAAACTTTAAAATGTCGCGTATATTTTAAGGAAAATGGCAATTACATCGTAACTAAAAGTTTTGACATCTCCATATTTTATAGGACGCTAGCTTATTTTATCTCTAGTATCTATCCTATGGCATATTTCAATAAAATGTTGGGGACTTTGGAAAAAATTAAAAACTTTGAAATATTGCGTACGTATACTTTAAGAAAATGGCAATTACATCGTAGGTAACTAAAAGTTTTGACGCCTCCATATTTTGTAGGACGTTAGCTTATACCTCTAGCTTTATAGTATCCACTATGCATATGACATATTTCAAAAAATGTTAGGGACTTTATAAAAAATTAAAAACCTTGAAATATCGCGTATTCTTTTAGAAAAATGGCAATTACCTCGGAACTAAAAGTTTTGACACCTCCATATTTTATAGGACGTTAGCTTATACCTTTAACTATAGTATCAAAAAATGTTGGGAACTTTGGAAAAAATTCAAAACTTTAAAATGTCGCGTATATTTTAAGGAAAATGGCAATTACATCGTAACTAAAAGTTTTGACTCTTCCATATTTTATAGGACGTTAGCTTAGACCTTTATCTATAGTATCCACCATATGACATATTTCAAAAAATGTTGGGGACTTTGGAAAAAATTAAAATCTTTAAAATGTCGGGTATATTTTAAGGAAAATGGCAATTACATCGTAACTAAAAGTTTTGACATCTCCATATTTTATAGGACGCTAGCTTATTTTATCTCTAGTATCTATCCTATGGCATATTTCAATAAAATGTTGGGGACTTTGGAAAAAATTAAAAACTTTGAAATATCGCGTACGTATACCTTAAGAAAATGGCAATTACATCGTAGGTAACTAAAAGTTTTGACGCCTCCATATTTTGTAGGACGTTAGCTTATACCTCTAGCTTTATAGTATCCACCATGCATATGACATATTTCAAAAAATGTTAGGGACTTTATAAAAAATTAAAAACCTTGAAATATCGCGTATTCTTTTAGAAAAATGGCAATTACCTCGGAACTAAAAGTTTTGACACCTCCATATTTTATAGGACGTTAGCTTATACCTTTAACTATAGTATCAAAAAATGTTGGGAACTTTGGAAAAAATTCAAAACTTTAAAATGTCGCGTATATTTTAAGGAAAATGGCAATTACATCGTAACTAAAAGTTTTGACTCTTCCATATTTTATAGGACGTTAGCTTAGACCTTTATCTATAGTATCCACCATATGACATATTTCAAAAAATGTTGGGGACTTTGGAAAAAATTAAAATATTGTTTTATTACTGTAAGTAAAACACTTTTTTACTTAAATTCCACTTTTTATTGACAAAACGACATGTTTCACTGCACTGCAGCTTCGTCAGGTAATGTACATTTAATTTTAAAGATACGCTATATATAGATGCCTGTATAATAACAAAAGAAATTTTATTGTAAAGGGTGGTATAAACGATGGGATTTCCTAATATTTTGTATAATTTATTCTAGGATGACAAACAATTTAGTCCTAAGAACAGATCAAAGGTTTGGGGTTTTCCTATCTTAATTTTATTTACAAAATTTATGAAATTGGGAGTTATATTGACTGACAAGAATATTAAAATAAGTTCAATAAAGGTGAATTGTTTAGGTCTAATTGATTATTTAACAACACATTTGCATTTTTAAGCTTGTTTATTTCCAGTGATTCGAGATGGTTTAATTTTGATCCTTTATTTTCTATATGAAGTATTTTAAATTCTTCTTTAAAAGAGTGGTTGGATTCCATAAGATGATTCGCGTAATTGGAATCATTTTTGCTATTTACAAAACTATTAAAATGTTCTTTGATTCTTTTTGAAAAACTTCTACCTGTTTGACCTATATAGGTTTTTGGACAATCACCGCAAGTTAATTTATATACTCCTGATTTTTCTTTTTTATGGGTTTTAGTTTTACTATTTTTTATTAGTTTTCCTATGGTATTTTGAGTTTTGAAGGCTGTGTTTATATTAAGATTTCTCATGAATTTACTAATTTTTGTGCTGATGTTTCCTATATATGTAATTGTCTGGTAGTAACTCGGTTTTTCTTTTTCTGTCGGATATATCATTGATAGGGATTTTTTATACATTTTTTGTTTTAGTATTTTATCTATAATTTCGGGTTGGTATCCATTGTTTACTGCGATTTGTTTAATAAGGTCTAGTTCTTTTTGAAAATCTGTTGGTTGGAGGGGAATTGAAATTAATATATGGACCATGCTGTAAAAAGCTGCCCTCTTGTGTTGGATAGGGTGGCATGAGGTGTTGTGTATTGTTGTGTCGTTTTGTCAATTACGCGAATCATCTTATTGAATCCAACCACTCTTTTAAAGAAGAATTTAAAATACTTCATATAGAAAATAAAGGATCAAAATTAAACCATCTCGAATCACTGGAAATAAACAAGCTTAAAAATGCAAATGTGTTGTTAAATAATCAATTAGACCTAAACAATTCACCTTTATTGAACTTATTTTAATATTCTTGTCAGTCAATATAACTCCCAATTTCATAAATTTTGTAAATAAAATTAAGATAGGAAAACCCCAAACCTTTGATCTGTTCTTAGGACTAAATTGTTTGTCATCCTAGAATAAATTATACAAAATATTAGGAAATCCCATCGTTTATACCACCCTTTACAATAAAATTTCTTTTGTTATTATACAGGCATCTATATATAGCGTATCTTTAAAATTAAATGTACATTACCTGACGAAGCTGCAGTGCAGTGAAACATGTCGTTTTGTCAATAAAAAGTGGAATTTAAGTAAAAAAGTGTTTTACTTACAGTAATAAAACAATATTATTATGGATTTCCACCAAGTAACGACCAATAATATTAAAGTAAAAAATTAAAATCTTTAAAATGTCGGGTATATTTTAAGGAAAATGGCAATTACATCGTAACTAAAAGTTTTGACATCTCCATATTTTATAGGACGCTAGCTTATTTTATCTCTAGTATCTATCCTATGGCATATTTCAATAAAATGTTGGGGACTTTGGAAAAAATTAAAAACTTTGAAATATCGCGTACGTATACCTTAAGAAAATGGCAATTACATCGTAGGTAACTAAAAGTTTTGACGCCTCCATATTTTGTAGGACGTTAGCTTATACCTCTAGCTTTATAGTATCCACCATGCATATGACATATTTCAAAAAATGTTAGGGACTTTATAAAAAATTAAAAACCTTGAAATATCGCGTATTCTTTTAGAAAAATGGCAATTACCTCGGAACTAAAAGTTTTGACACCTCCATATTTTATAGGACGTTAGCTTATACCTTTAACTATAGTATCAAAAAATGTTGGGAACTTTGGAAAAAATTCAAAACTTTAAAATGTCGCGTATATTTTAAGGAAAATGGCAATTACATCGTAACTAAAAGTTTTGACTCTTCCATATTTTATAGGACGTTAGCTTAGACCTTTATCTATAGTATCCACCATATGACATATTTCAAAAAATGTTGGGGACTTTGGAAAAAATTAAAATCTTTAAAATGTCGGGTATATTTTAAGGAAAATGGCAATTACATCGTAACTAAAAGTTTTGACATCTCCATATTTTATAGGACGCTAGCTTATTTTATCTCTAGTATCTATCCTATGGCATATTTCAAAAAAATGTTGGGGACTTTGGAAAAAATTAAAAACTTTGAAATATCGCGTACGTATACTTTAAGAAAATGGCAATTACATCGTAGGTAACTAAAAGTTTTGACGCCTCCATATTTTGTAGGACGTTAGCTTATACCTCTAGCTTTATAGTATCCACCATGCATATGACATATTGCAAAAAATGTTAGGGACTTTATAAAAAATTAAAAACCTTGAAATATCGCGTATTCTTTTAGAAAAATGGCAATTACCTCGGAACTAAAAGTTTTGACACATGCATATTTATAGGACGTTAGCTTATACCTCTATTTTAGTATCCTCCATACGACATATTTCAGAAAATAACGTTGGGAATTTTGGAAAAAATTTAATACTAAAGCTAGAGGTATAAGCTAAACGTTCTATAAAATATGGAGGTGCCAAAACTTTAGTTCGGATGTAATTGCAATTTTTCTTAATGTATACGCGATATCTCGACGTTTTTAATTTTTTCCAAAGTTCCCAACATTTTTTGAAATCTGTCGTACGTATATATTTACTAGAGGTATAAGTTAACGTCCTATAAAATATGGAAGTGTCAAAACTTTTAGTTCGGATGTAATGTAATTGCAATTTTTTTTTAATGTTAATAAATCTTCCGGTAGGTACCTATACCTACCTATCCCTGCCGAAAAAACCTCGTAAAGACTTATAAAAAAAAAACAATAGAAACTTATAAGAACTAAGTCGGTTATTGAAACAGTAATTCCTAATAATTTATGGGTCTTTAGAAGGTCATTTTCTATGAGAACTTATACGTACCAATCAGGAAAACCTCTTTAAAGAGCATAAATGATGAAAATTTCCTATTATATTTTTGATCTATTTTATGAGGACTTATAAGTGCTCATAAGGAATACCATTTATAATTAACGGATTTCCGAATATTCTATAAGCCTGTATGTAACAGTAATTCCTAATATTTTATGAGTCTTTAGAAGCTCTTTTTCTATGAGAACTTATATGTACCAATCTGGAAAACCTCTTTAAAGCGCATAAGTAATGGACATTTCCCATTATCTTTTTGATTCATTTTTATGAGAACATATAAGGAAGACCATTTATAATCTGATAAGACCTTACAAGTCTTTTTGAGGTTTTAACAATATTTCCTTATTCATACCAACAAGGTTGAAAGTGTACACCCTTGGTGGGGAGGGGAGAAAAAAAATCCTACGTAATGATAAAAATAATTGTACACTTCGATCGGTGTACTGATATAATTAACACAGTAAATATAATGTTGATGTGAACAGACTGTCATCAAAATGTACAACTATTTTATTTACAGGTGTACATTTAGATCACAGTCTATCAACATCCACACACATTGTGTTAATGGTGCCAATAACTGTGACTGGAAAGCACAATTATTTTTTCCACAAATGTACATATCGATGGTTAGTAGCAATACCCCATAATGTCAACATTTTGTAATGTTTTAGGAAAAAGTAAAAAATACCTCGTATTGACTTTATTCAGTAAATACAATAGGTACCACGTTTCAAATATCACCGGTTTGTGAAATCATTTAAAAACAAAACAACCTACTTCGATTGGCTGGATTGTAAAATACGTTTGTGCACCGTTGCCACATGGTAACAGGATAAAAAAGCTGTAAAAATATCATTTTGGCAAAAAGTGATGATACATGGTATCGCCAATTACCGTTAGGCCATCGATATACAAGGTTCATTCGATTTTATACTAAAAATTTGGAGTTAAAAGGGAGCGTAACATAGTAACTCGATAAAAATTAAAGCAACAAATCTATTTAAAACACTTTATACCTAGATATTCCCTTTATAGTGTGACTCTAATACACAGTCCTGCACACAAGTTTCAGTATACTTATTCATAAAAACCTAATTTAAGAAGTTTAATCTGAATCGATTTGGAACCATTTGAAAAAATTGCATTTTAAAAATTTCTGCCAAAATTGTAACTTTTAAGCAGGGAACACCCCATGCGTAAATTATTTTTAAATTTTGTTAAAACTTATAGGTACACTGATATGTATTAATAATTGTATATGTTTCCAAATTTAGCTGGCTGTAGAACATTTTATATCCTAAAAAGCATTGATTCTAATTAAAATACAAAAATAGAGCAAAAAGTTCTACACATATTTTATTATTGAATTTTGACATTTTACCTTTGTGATTCAGTGATAACTATTAAAATATACTAATATAAATAAAACTTACTTTAGTGTAGAGCGAAAAACGCTACTTTCCGATAATTTAAATTTTTTTCCATTTAGCTCCATAGGTAAAGATAATAAAAACGTCTTTACCATTTTTTCAGTTGTAAACATATAAAAACCTGATATAGGGTAATCCAATGAACAAATACCAATATTTTGTAATTCGTTTATTAACTGGTTTGGAACGGTTACACTTATTCTAGTTCATCGTTTCCTAAAAAAAAAAAGAAATATTATAGTAAAATTCTCTTATAACGCAGACATTTAACCCACTGTTATAAGTACCGCAAATAAACAAGTCTTGGCAGCTATTATAGAGCCGCTTCTTTTTTGGTCAATGATTTTAAAGTAGTACAACTTGTTTACAAAATTATTGTAGAATTTAAAGGATACATAATAGTGTAATCAATTAAAAATCAACTCTAACTGGTTAAACAAAAATTAGCCAATAAAGCCTACCATGAAGTAAAACTTTTCTGATCACTTATTGTCCATAAAAAGATTAAATTATAAAAATACACAACTTACTCTATTCGCTGGTGAACTCTTCAGTTTTCTTTCCTCCTAAAAATACATAAATTTCAGTTAAAATATGATTTTCAACGTAATTAGGTAATACACAACTTACCCTGTTCGCCGGTGAACTCTTCAGTTTCCTTTTCTCCTAAAAATACATAAATTTCAATTAAAATATGATTCCATCGATTTTATTAATAAATTTCAAAGACTGCTGTGAGGTGAAATGTATGTATGTACACCTTAATTTCAGTTAAAAATTCAAGGTAGAATTTTAAAACTTAGGTTAGGTAATAAAAATGCATATTTTTTAGAAAAAAAAAATTGAACATCACTTTGTGTTCAGTATTTTAAATGTACCGTCATTTTTTCATGGTTAAATAGTCCTAAAAATCTCCTTTTTAGTACAACTGTTAAATTGTTTTAAAAATTGGCGGTCTGAAAGCTATTATTGTTAAATTGCGTGAGGTGTTATTTTGTCATTATAAATGTCGAGATAAATGTCTAGCGGTTTAATCGGGGGTTTAATCAAAAAACATTTTTTTATTGCCTTTAAACTGGATTTTGTAAAATTTTAATTAGGCTACTTGGAAAAATATTAAGTCAAAAATAAACAATTTTTGATTTATACGATTTGTACTCTTGTAATGAAGTCGCTAAAGAAGTTTATAAAAATAACATGTCCATAACGTCGAAATGACACTATCGAATTTAAGCTTCCTGTCAAATTTAATGGCTTTCAGGTTCAGGCCGTCATTTGAAACAAGATGACAAGTTGTGATACATTACTGAACAGGGTGACCACCTTGTATCCAGTTGAAAACCGGAGATATTAATTTTTTTTAAATTCGGTTAAAAATGCGCCGCAGGCAAAATTTTTTGGGTGCCACGCCCTTTTTTGGGCTATCAAAACCTACACCTACAACTTTAATAGCAACAATAAAAGCTGAAATAAAAAAAAATTTTATTTATACGTCAGGAACTGCCTTAAAAACCAATAATTATTATGGGCGGTGCGGTACAGTTCTTTAACCAGGTAAGGATTATTGTTTTCAAACATTTTTATTAATCATAATTGCCACATCTAAATAAATTCCCAAATAAGTTTTTAGGTCCAAATTAAAAAAATAATAACAAACAAACTCTTAGTCAAAAGTTAACACAAACATAAAATAAATTTTAAAATCACGTTAAGTAAGTTACCTACTTAAATACAAAAGAGAATATAAAAAGAAAACAAATTCCTAACCAATGGTAGGTAAGGTAAATGAAAACATTAAACTCTAATATTAATAACTAAAATTTAAAAGAATTTAAAGTTTTTTATTAGGAAAAATACGAAAATTGTTAAAAACCGGAGATGTTACTAAAAAAACCGGAGCCCGGAGGTCAAGTATAAAAAACCGGAGACTCCGGGTGAAAACCGGAGAGGTGGTCACCCTGTTACTGAATGGGACATGTCTAAGATTACTTAACCAGGCAACTTCAATTTAAAATAATGAACTCCGAGTCACCTACAGGTAAACCAGATATTATAATTAACAATGCCTATGCGTTTTTAACTATATCTCTAACCCAAATTTCTAATTACTATCTTTAATGGTAACAGAATTAAGGTGTGTACAATAATTTTGTCGGCTAAAGATAAAAACAAACATATGCAGCTTACCCTGTTCGCTGATCAATTCGTTTTCCAAGTCTAAAATAAATAAATTTTAGTTAAAATCTTTTGTGGTATTTAAATATAAATAATAAACTTAAATTGTTAATGTTGAATGAAAAGCCCATTCTGATATTCTACACATAATAAAGGAGGTTCCTTTGATTATTCCTCAAACAGGAAGCAAGAGGAATTAAAATTTACTTTTACTAAAAAGAAATATTGTCAAATTTATTGTAAAAAATATTGATACATACTTAATTTGTTGAATTACAAGATATAAATATTATCTCCTAATTATTGAAGACAGCATTTTAAATATTGTGAGTAGCAAAACATAATTATCTAAAAAAAGTTCAATTCCTTGTAAAATTACTAATTAATTCGATAGCTTGCAAAGACATCTTAAGAAAATGCATAAAGCCTGAACATCTTATCTAAAAATTAAATTATACCCATTTTAGACAGCTTCTGGTAAAATGCAACCATTATATCAAGAGCTAAAAATATAGCTTTCAAACTTACAGCTTGTTGAAAGTTTTCTTCTATAAGAAGATAAGTGTTGATTTCATCAGTCTTCTTTTTTATTTAGATATAGGGAAATTAAATAAATCCAAAAATTTGGGAATATTAATGTGGTCAATTATTTTGGTTGCTTTCTGATTGGTTATGACTTCTTGTCGAGCTTCTTGTATTTCTCCCCTTATTTGAAATAAATTTGCTTTCATTGACGTGAAGTTATTACGGACTTCACTGGTAAAGCTTGTCTGTAACAATAAAATTTAAAACAATATCAATGCAAGGTACATTTTATTAAAAGGACTTTTCAGGAAAAAAAATTTAATAGGAAACATTAAGTAAATAAAACGTATGCAGTGAAGTTTTTATATCAATGCCTTACCTAAATTGTTTTTTAATTCATGACAACCCCAGTTGAACTGTGGTTACGTGGGAGTGGTTGTTTCAAGTTGAAGTTGTGGTCAGTGCTGCACTTTTTACGTTGAGAGTATCAGTATTCTGCTTGTCGGCCCTATTTTGTTCTAAAAAAATTATAGACTTCTAAACAATTCAAATTTATTAATTGGGAAGAACCACAGTATGAAATTAAACTGTTTAAGCAGCCAACAAGACCAAAATGATAGTAATGACCAGGGACAATAGATTTTATTTTTAATTTTCTAGGCGTTTCTAATAGTGAACGAGCATCTAATGGAAGACTTGGCTCCAGTGGCTGTAAGAGTTTTAACAAAGCATTTAAAGCTACTTGAGATATTTTATATCTCACTGCCTAATCGGCTAGTAATGCCCTAAGTCCTAAGTGATGAAGGTAATATTGCTTATTGGACTGGCAAACAATAGTCGGATTCAGTTCCCATGGTCGACAACTTAAACGAGGAATTGGAAAGTTCATTATCAGTATCAGAGGATGCCTCTGCCAGTCCAACATTTTCAATAGTTTCTTCATCAATTAACAGTGGGGTATGAAAAGATGTAGAAGGCTCCGAATTTGAATAATCATTAGAGTTAAAAAGGGATTGGATCGTCTAGCAAGTCTATAATTGCGTAGTTAAATTTTTGGCATTGTTAATTTCTACATATAAAATGTACTTACCTTATATTCCTTCAGAAAAGAGAACTGCAAGCTGCAAACACGACTCAAACAACTAAGAAACACGAAAAAACCGGGAATTCTTAAATAAATGCGGAAGGTTACACGAATCCTGCAAAAACATGGAAAAATTTAAGGTTAATTGTTAATTATTCTCTTATTTCACTTCGGTTTGGTCCTTTACTTTATAACTTTAAATTTAGATTAGTGTTTTTCCGTCCTATTTTATTTTATACAATTAAAAAAGGAGAGAAATGGATCCAAACCGCTAATATTACAGATCGAATAGGTCAATGACGGATGACATATTTATAGGAACATTGTAGTGGGTAGTGACTATAAAAAATAAAAGATTTTTGTTAGTTCAGTGGCGACAAAAAAAACTTTCAGTTTCGCTACTTTTGTCTACATTATAATTTTGTGGAATATTACAAAAAAAATAATTGCTAACCTGGAATAACATAATTAACATATAGGTATGTTCCAAATGAAATAAAATCTGTTGTTAGGTATAAAAATAAATAAATAAATAAGTTGTTTAGGAGATGTACAATTAAAAATTTTTGCTCAATAAAAAGCATATATTAAAGAAATTTTTTGCTCTTCCGTTAATGGACATCGTAAGGATTTCCGTTGAATGTCCCTTATTGTCTATCCATATGCAGAACAGAAAAGGATATCCAGTGGATATCCTTAGAGTGTCCATGGACACTATATGGATACGTTGTGGTTTTTTGGATGTCCATAGGATGCCGTGTGTTATCTGGGTACAGTCCTATAAAATCTCATAAAATTATGTCCTTTTATACCCTTATAAAACATTAGGAATAGGAAGTTTGCTTCTGCATTCTAAATAAAACATAAAGTCTTATAAAATCTTATTAAAAAAGTATGTCCTTATAGAACCTTATAAAACATTAGGAAAAATCCAATTACTTGTCTATGCATGGGTTCCAAAAGAGCATACAGTCCTATAAAATCTCATAAAATTATGTCCTTATATACCCTTATAAAACATTAGGAATAGGAAGTTCCTACTGCATGTATTCTGCTTAAAATTATGTCTTTTATACTCTTATAAAACATCAGGAAGTGTCAAGTTACTTGTGCACTCATACGTCCAAATAAAGCATATAGTCTTATAAAATCTCATAAAATAATTCCGCATAAAACTACGTCCTTATATACCCGCATAAAACAGTATGAGACATCTAATGACTGATCTGTTTATAAATCCAAATAAATCATATGTTCTTACTGGACCTTAAAAACAAATCCACATAAAATTGAATTTCTTATAGACTCCGATAACACGTTAAGAAAGCCGTATGCGGCAACCTCATCAAATCTCTGAAACCTGATAGATCCTTATAAAATCTCTTAGAGAATTTATGAGACTTTACGAGGTTTTTTCGGCAGGGATATACCATAATAATTTTTTTACACTAAAATTCAAATTCGTTTCTAAAAACCTATTTAAGGTAGGAGTACCAACATGCTTGCCAACCTATAACCTATTTCGCGTAGATTTATTTATGTTTTCTAGCTTTTTCACAAAATTTAAAGAAAATCAGTATCGACTTGATATTCTATAGGTAATAATTGACATATTTAATAAATATCAAGGAATTTCATAACTTATTTTAGGAGAATTGTATATCGAAAAATATCGGTTAAGATTTTTTTTAACATTATTATGTCATTGTCACTCATTGTTCTTTCAGTATGTATACAATTCTCCCAAAATTAGCAATGAAATAAATTGATATTTTTGTAATATCAGATATTACCTAAGTAATGTGCCGACGATACTGATTTTATTTACATGTTAGTTAAAAAAATAATAAACTTGAACAAACAAAGCGAAATAATAGGTTATAGGTTGGCAATAAACTGAACGACGTTGAGAATTCAACCTTAAACATAAAAAAATGTTATTACTTAAATTATCGTTGCCACATTTACTCTTTTTCCAACCAGTTAGAAGAAAAAGAAGAAATTCGTTGCTACCAGTAGATGTAACTGTTGACGTCGCTGTAAAAAATCGTCGCCAGAATATGCAGGCACAATAATTAGCGATTTGGCGCTCAATATTCGTGGCTGGGTTTACCGTAAAAAAACCGTTGCCGCTAATTTTTTTTGCTTTCTTCACACACATTATGATAAGCTCTGTTGTGCTGCCTGCGGGGTCCAGATATTATTAGCTATTTTTTTGCCTCAACAAATCTACATAAAATAACCCTGTATTTGCAAATAAGTTAGCGCGCGTTGATTCAACAGTCGAATACAAAGCTGCTCATTTTAAAATTAACGTGTCGTCACAATATGTATGTATATCAAGAAATTTCCTGATTGATGAGAAGTCAAAAGATACGTGTTTAGCTAGCGGACAAGCGCAAGGTCTCTACAGGGTCTAGAGAACCTTGGGACAAGCGGACCAACCTATCATTTCTCTGTGCTAATGTCCAGCGACAAAAAGTTTCAACCTATCATTCGTCTGTGGACTCTGTGCTAACGTTTGACAATGACACTTGACACTAGTTGCTTTTTATTTAACCAAAAGTTTGAGCAATTTTATAAATATTTACTCTTTTTTACAATTATTTATCATTTTTCTACATTTTCGTACAAATATGTGATTAAATGAATATCAATGGCGACTGCTGAGTCTTCTGAAAATGAAAATCATTACCATACTAGAGAGATTGACCCTAGTGAAATACAGACACTTGAGGTAGGATTATATTTCATTTATATTTGGCGACAAAGGGTTCAAATACTTTTTAACTCATTTTGAATTGAGTAGCTTCTGGTAAGATAATTGTTTATCTACTTTCCGGTTATTACAAGTACAAATTATCACTACAAATTTTTTTAAACATACCTAGTTATAAAAACTTGCATAAAAATTATCATTGATACTCTCTGTAGGTTGTTGGAGAAGGCAGCTTCGGTGTAGTTTATAAAGGAGCATGGAACGACAAACTTGTAGCCATAAAAAATATTACCAGAGAAGCAGAAAAAAAGGCGTTCTTAGTTGAAGTTCGACAACTTTCCAGAGTAGATCATGAGAACATAGTTAAATTGTATGGTGCATGCACCAAAGGCAGCCACTTTTTTCTTGTTATGGAGTATGCTGAAGGAGGTTCCCTTTTTAATGTTTTACACAAATCTAGCTTACCTTATACAATGGCGCATGCTATGTCATGGGCCCACCAGTGTGCCAAAGTAAGTTTTCCAACTAACATACACACACTCGTTTACATTAAGCACAGTTCTCTCAAAACATTTTTCTGATGTTGCCATGATAATTATACCTCCTTATTGAAGTAAGATGATTTCTAATAAATATTGTAAACATTTTTTTCTTGTTTTGTCAATTTAGGCTAAAACAAGAGTACAATTTTGTACATTTGAAGTATTCTGCTAAGTAGGTAATCGTATTATGTTTGAAATTTGAAAGGTAGGTATAGGGTAAGTTAGCAATAAGTCCAAGAAAATTTAATGTTCAGAATGTCTTAAAGGTAGGCAAACCACTTAATAAAAAGGTCAAAATTTTAAGTAGCCATCTAGCCTCTAAAAAAGAGTGTTCTAATCACAAGAACCTGTCAATTATATATTATATTACAGGCTCTAAATTAGAAGTAAAGAATAAGAATCAGAAAGTTTAAGTACAATATAACAATATCCTAAATATATTAGCTGTAAGATAATATGGTCGATCAAGGGTATAGTTTAGTTACATACCTACCATGTCCTACACACATACATGTGTCTATGACGATATTTTTATTTAAGGGTGTAGAATACCTTCATGGCATGAAACCAAAGCCTTTAATACACCGGGATCTAAAACCCCCAAACTTACTTTTAATAAATGGCGGAGTTCATCTAAAAATCTGTGATTTTGGTACAGCAGCTGATAAAAATACATATATGACAAATAATAAAGGATCAGCAGCATGGATGGCACCGGAGGTAAGTTTATAGTGTTAATAAGTTAGTAATTTGGTATTTATATTTTTTTAAAAGTACTTAAGTACTCGATTGTAAATCTTATAGCATTAAATAACTGTGTTTAATTAATACATTATACTTAAGTAGTGGCCCTGTGGCAATACCCTCTGAAAAGAGGGTATTGCCTGTGGCCCCCAATTAACCACTTATTTTAAGGATGTTTCATCACTTAAACGCAAAGTTTCTAGGGGTCAGAAAAGAAATATTTCTTATCTTTAAAGATTAAAATTACCCCCAATTTTATTTTCCTGGCAACTGTATTGTGTGTTCTTTATCTATTAATAACATCTGAGCAATAAATAATATTTTTAGGTGTTTACTTCCTCTCGTTATACAGAAAAATGTGATGTATTTAGTTGGGGCATTATTTTGTGGGAAGTACTAGCTAGGAAAAAACCTTTTTTTAATCATGCCAGCTCTGCCTTTACGATAATGTGGGCTGTGCATAAAGGAAAGAGACCTCCTTTAATTAGAAATTGTCCTCCTTGTATTGAAAAGTTGATGACTGAAAGTTGGGACCAAGATCCTGAGAAGAGACCCAGTATGATAGAGGTAGGTTTTATCAGGTTTCGGTGGAAAATTTATAATTTTATTTGCTATACCTACACTAGAAATGAAAAATCACAACTTTATTTATTTATTTAATAATTATGTATTACACAGCAATTTTTATTTATTTTTTTATTTTACTTTACTCCCAACCAACTTTACAAGTTTATTAGAGGGATAAGTATATAAAAATAACTAACAATTATTACTATAACTTAATAGGTATATTTTTATACAGTGTGGTTGTTTAAATGTGCAACATAATATGGGCATTCTTTTTTATTACCTACCGATTTCTCAGAAAATTTTATTCTTGCTAAAAGTTGGTGCATGTTCGATAATCATATTAGGTGCACTTGGAATGGTTACAAGTCAAACGGCGTATAGGGTAGGCCAAAAAATATAAAACTTGTACAAGAATAAAGTTTTTTAATAAACATTTAAATTTAAAAATTTGCACTAATTAGCATATTATCATAACTAATGTTTTATCTTGTTAAAAAGAATTTTTAGGATATTTTAAAGTTGTGTTTAATATTGTTGCAACAAACATGAATTTTGTGATTCCTTAATAAATTAAAAATGCAAGTAAATTTTACAAATATGCTTGAATTTGAACTAAGACATGTGAAAATAATTTGATTTTAATTAATTTATGAAGGTCTTTATGGTGAATATAAAAAAAATATTTGTTTGGGAAATTATTAATAATGTTTTAAAAAATATATATTTTTTTATTTTAGGAGGTTACGTTTTTAAATCTATGCATAACTTTTAATTCTAAACAACTTTTCTTTATAACATTTTGCTGAATTTTCTCAAAAAATGCAAAGAAACGAGAAAAACTCAAATCCGAATTTTTTTTTTAATCATTATGTACAATTTTGAGCTATTTATTAAATTTTATACTTTAAGTACTCGAAAAACGTAAGATTCCATGTTAAACAAAAAAAATACAAATCCATGAAACATAAAGATCACAAAAAATATGTGAAAATAGTTGTTCTAAATATAATTTAAAGGTAGGATTTAAAGGGGATTTCATCACATTTACCATAGTAATGTAAATTTTTTTTACACCATCAGAAAGTAGAGATTTTAACGAACAAAAAGCCCACCGACTTTTTTAAAAAGCAGTTATTTTGACGTGAGACTTTTCGATTGAAAATTACGGTGCTTTATCGATATTAAGTCAAAATAAGGTGAAAAAATAAATATTTAAATCAAAAAAATTACAGTGTGTTTGGGACATAAAAAGGTAAGTTTTCACCAAATTTCGTGAAAAAACAAATTTTTTTGTAAAAGATAAAAATAAAAACCAAAAACTTGGTTATTTGAATTTTTCACATAAATTTTGTGGTTATGTGAAAAAAGTGTAAATACAAAAACTGTAGATCTTTTTATTACCTACAACTTTGCCATTTAATGTTTTTCCATAGGACTTGTAGTTTTGCCGGAAACCGAGATAACTCGTTTTCTACCCTTAAAAACTCACCCCCTTCCACTTCCCGACCTCGGATCGCCCGTAAATTATTTTTCCTTTCATTTTTGTTATATTCTCTTCCCTTTCCAATGGGTTTCATCCTACTATTATTTTTTTTCACTTTTTATCATTTTCAAATGCTTACATTACACTCAAACACTAGCGGCGCTGTCGCCATTTCGTTTTACTTCTTGGTTTTATCGAAAAATCCGCCAAATACAAATACAATAAAAATAAATTAATAAAAGCAGAAAAAGAGATATGCGCAAATTGGAAAAAAAATTCGTTTTATGCTTATAATAATTTATTAATAACATTATCATTAACTTAAAACTGTAGGTAACTGCTACCAAAGACTGATATTTGGCCGCTTACTAATGTTTTTAAATATTTTGTTTTTACACAAACAATCGCTTTTTATATCGATTTTACCACACAAAAGAAATTAATATTCAATTAAATTGATACCATTAAATTAAACATTTCTTGGTGCATTTAGATTGTAATAAAAATGGAACAAATCTGCTTTCTTTTGCCCGGTGCCGATGAGCCAATCCAGGGTAGTGAATATAGCTACGACGAAGAGTTTCCTGAGGAAACGGACCTAGAAGAAGAAATAGAAGAAATTTTTCCGGATAGCAAGTCGACGAATACTAATGGTGATAATGTAGTCAAGACGTTACCGCAGCCTACTGCAGATATGAGGAAACCTATTGAAGTGGAGATTGATCCAGTAAGAAAAATTGTTAACTTTTATATTTTGATCTTCGTATTACTTACATATTATAAATCGAAAACCTATTAAGATCCGTAAGCGGTCTGTTTTAGCATGACTGTTTTGGTACACAGTACCGCATGTCATGTCCTGAATTACTCCTTTTTCAGTGACAGTTATTTATTTATGACAGGAATTATGTAAAATAGTGGTAATTTATGACACGTCTGCGATGTTGCAAAGCCGACTTTAAGACGATTTTTTTAATCTTAAATTACTACTCTTCAATAAATTGAACGTAGTTTGACACTCCCAAATCATTTTGTCCCCTCTCCCGTCCCTAAGGGGATGGCTTTGTAGTGGTAGTAGTAGTAGTAGTAAAGTTTTATTTAGCAAAAAGCTACAATTAAATATTTTTTCATACATTTTTTTTAACAAATTTTCATAGATTTATTTTTAAAACGGAACATTCTTTTAACAAAAACAGACAGAAAAGTTAACCAATTTGCAAATTGTATCAAATATTACGTAGGTTTCATTTTGTTTTTTAATTAAATGTAATTTTAGAGTTTTTTTTTAAACAGTTTTAATGATTTTTGAGATTTAATAGAATTTTCCAAATTATTATATTCTATCAAACCTTTATAAAAAATAGACTTAAAGGCTAATGTTTTAGACACTTTATCCTAATAAAAATGTTGATTAGTTCTTGTTTTATATTATGATGGACATAATTAAAAGAACAAAAAATTTTAAACAATCAGGCAATAAATTATTTTTAATTTTATGTATAAAGATGCTTACATACTTAAAAAAAAATTTCGGACCTTCAACCAATCTAAATTTTTGAAGATAAAATTTATTTTGGTATACCTGTATTTGTCACAATTTAAAATAATCCGCATTGCCTTATTTTGTAAAATTTGTAATTTCTCAAACATTTCCTCACTAGCACAATATAAAATTGAAGAACAATAAAGAAAATGTGGTAATATAATAGTATTAAATACACTTGTATAGAAAACAAACTTAAATTAGAACTGATTCTTTTAAAATAACCTACTTTTCCGGCAACCTTCGAAATGATACTTTCAAAATAATTAGAAAACTTTTATTTTGAATTGAAATTGTTTACTAATTCCAATTTTTCACCATCAATCACAACATTTATATTTGACAATTTAAATTATTACCCATAACCATACATTTAGTTTTTGAAATATTTAATTTGAACTTATTAACTTTTAGCCAATTTAAAAATATATTTATCTCAGAATTTAGAGTATTTAGGACCATCAAAAATATTTAAAACATTAAAGTAAATTAAGGTGTCATGAGCAAGCATGTGTAACTTACCCATTTTTAAAACTAAAGGCATATCGTTGATGTTGATGTGTAAAATAAATAATATTCGACCTAGTATACATCCTTGAGGAACTCCTATATTATTTATTTTTTTATTTGAATATGTTTTTGACATCTTTGTTTCTTCGTGACCTGTTACTTAAATAATTTTTAAACCATTTATAAACGTTTCCGCGAATACCATACTGATACAATTTACTCAATAATCTAGTCCTGTCAGTTGTTTCGAATGCCCACTTAAAATCCAAAAATACAGCTATAACTTTTTCCCCTTGATCAATGGTTCTCTTCCATGTCTCAATCACACACTGATCGGTCGAATTAATAACCTCCTTTTTTAAAAACTCATTTGATGGAATTACCCGATCGGTAACCTTCCGAAATCCACCCTAATAATGTAATGTAATTTAATTTTAGAACTGTTGGGAGCTGGACGACACCGATGATCAAAGCTATGACATTAAAACGAGGCCGGGACTTGACGAATGCGTTCTCCGAAAACGTGAGTAATATCTCATAAAATTTACTTTTGTTTAATTTCAAGCAAGACAGGTGATTTGTTTGACACATAAAATAAGGCTTGGAAAGTGGGCGCCAAGAATTGATGGGTCAGAGCTTTCTTTTCCGCATATTTCATGGCAAACGCCGGGACATCAAACTTTTTTTACTTACCGTGCGACAATCCAATATATCTAATTGCATCTAAAATCAAATACCACGCCTTTCTACAGAATTACGCAATACGATGACTCAACAAGAAAATAGCGAAAGTGAAAAAGAAAATTGAAGGAAAATGAAGCTTCCTTAAGGTGTAAAGAATGATATAAAATTGGTCTGACATTTTATTAACAAAGTGTAAGCGGAAATATATTTTAGAAGGTATTAATATACTTGTAATCTAGACTACTAATGTTCAGCCAATATGTGTTCTACCTTGAGAAGCCCTGACAGGATAACGTAAGTTCCACATGTGTAACATTATAAAAACTCCAGAATATAACAATACCTCTCTCTAAATAATAGGAGTTAAGGTAGCTACAAGAAAACCATATCTACTTTCCCCTAATGTATGTTCTATTGACCTTCAAAGACCATTTTCCTCACCTCATAGCTGAATCTACAGGCCTATATGATGTTTTTTATATTTATGTACACAGTAATAATAATAAATACTCTTTATTTTAAAGGTACGCAAGCATACAATAAAATAGTGTCAAAAAAATTAAGGTACAAATAGATGAGACCCTAAACATTGCTATTTAAATTCATATAGTATTCATCTACAATATATGGTTCTATATCTACAATCAACCTAAATATAGCCCTTTTCAACTTTTTTAAATTTGAAATTTGCTTTATATAATTTGGTAAAGTGTTGTAAAATTTAATGCACTGGTAATAGGGCACCTTTTTCATATAACGCTAATCTATGTTTGGGATATATGTATAGTTATGTGTTCGAGTAGGATATCTCTGTTGCGCCTTGCTATTTTTAAAAAGGTGTCTATTTTTAAAGAAGAACAATATGCACTCTCGTATGTAAATTCCAAAAACTGTCGAGATGCTTTGCTGTTTGAATTTACCTCTATATGATTCGTTTCGAGTCATATTAAGAATTATCCTTGGCGCTCTTTTTTGGCAATAAATAAAGACTCTTAACATGTCTCTGCAACCTCCATACATCAATATTCCATATCTAATTCTGGATTCAAAGTTGGAATGATACATGACTCTTCTAGTTTCTAAACCTATATATCTACTTAAAATTCTAAAGCAGCATTTCGTTTATTTACAACATATTGAACATGACTTTCCCAGGGCAGGACAACTTATTATCTAGAAACATACCCAAAAACTAATTACTTTCTTTCAAACTAATATCACAGTCGTTTATAGTAAGAGTTTCTGGCTTGTCTATTGTTGATCGGTTGGTCTTGAGTATGGTAATACCTGCCTGAATTATTTAGAATTAATTTATTTTCGACAAACCATCTGTTTACCTTCGTCATAAATTGTTGGATGCTTTCAAGTGAATCTAGATTTTTATATGCTAGTAAAATATTAGTATCATCTGCATAATTAATTATTTTACACATTTGTTGTATTCTATATAGTTCATTAATATTATTTACATACAACACAAATAATATTGGACCTATAACACTTCCTTATGGTACTCCTATCGTAATACTTTTACTTGTTGAACACTTTGTTGCATCCCTTACCTACTACAACCCTTTGCTCTCTTCCTGATAGGTATGATTTTATCCACTCTAAGGCTGTTCCTCTTACACTGTAAAGGTCTCACTTATTAAAAAGTATTTCATAGTTTAGAGTGGCATATGCCTTTGTTAGATCGATGAACAAGCCCAAAGGAATGTCACCTTTTTCTAATGTTTCCAAAACACTACGTAAATTCAAATACTGCCGTTTTCGTTGATTTACCCTGAATATATCCATGTTGTGTGTTGTTTAGGATATTATTATCTTTCATAAATTTAATGACCCGGTTACACATTACACGCTTAATAGAAAAGGACGGAAGTAAACTAATTGGACGATGGTTTTCTATGCTCGTCACCCTTCTTAAAAACTGGTACCACTAATGCCTGCTTAAGTTGATTAGGAAATATTCCAAAATATATTGAGTTGTTAATTATGTACAATAGAGGCTTTAATATCTCCGATATTACAAATTTTATTATATTGTTATCTCATCATATCCACAGCTGAATTAATTTTTTAGTCCTTTTACTATTTCCAATATTTTCTGATCCTCAGTTAGTTTTAATTCAATATTTACAGTATTATTTTCTATATATTGGCACTGAAGGGTATGGTTTCTAATTCAGCCAATAAATTGGGCGCAATTTTAACTAGAAATTCATTAAATACATTTGCAACCCTCTATATTAATTTCTTTAATGTCTAATGTCCCTTCAATTTCATTAACTATTGCCCAAGCAGATTTACTTTTATTGTCTGAATTTCTTAACCTATCAGAAATTTGTTTTTTCTTGCATTCCCTTAATAGACGTTCATAAATTTTCTTTTTTTCTTTGTATAAAAGTTTACAATTATTATTTACATTTTTTAGTACATACTAGTTGCTTTTTACGCTCTTTAATCTCTGGATCATTCCACAAATACTTCGGTTTATTGAAATTTCTAGAAGGAAGCTTTTGAAACGGAAAACTTTCATTAAATATACACAAGAATATTCTCATTCTCAGTACTGTCGGGTAATCCTTTCCTACAGTTTTGCCAAGAAGCCTGGGGCTAATTCAGCAGTTCAAGCAGTTGCATTTATTAATTACGATACCTTTAATCTCAATATTGTGAACAATATTCAGGACTGTTGTTTAGATTGACTTCCCGCGCCGGTCCGAGGTGTCCCATCCGCCCCTGTTGGAAAGGGTGTGTCAGAAAACATTGCAGAGAACATTTTGGATACTTTCCAAAAACTATTTTTCGTGCAATACCACTTATTCATTGTTATTTTTTTTGAATACTTTAAAACATGTTGAACCTAATCTTAATCTTAACATAGTATAAAACAAAGTCGCTATCGCCCGTCCTGTCCCTATATGTGCTTAAATCTTTAAAACTACGCAACGGATTTTGAAGCGTTTTTTTTTAATAGATAGAGTGATTCAATAGGAAAGTTTTTATGTATAATACATGCATAATATTATAGAGAAACACTGATAAATTAGAGTAGGGAGAACGAACGACCCAACCTAACCGGTCCCCGGCCCGTTCAACGATCGATCCGAAGCCGGAATAGACGAAGACATACTATGTTTTATGCATGGATGTGAATTGTGGACGGGCCGGCAAACGGTTGAGTTTGAGGTTTGTTCGGGTTTGTTCGCCTTATTATCTCACGTCGTATAATGCCGGGCTGCAACGCAGGCCGGGTACACGCTAGTAAAAAATAAAACGTCTAGTAATATTTAGCATTATCATAATTATTACTGATGGTTTGATTGACGTATGTATCACAGTCATGTTTAATTTTTATAAATTACTCATTAGAATAATTTTAGGGATTTATTTTTTGAAGCTTTTAGTAAAAATCTTACAATAAGCGATATAATTGACTTCCTACATTTGAAAGAATCAGTTAATCTAAACTTGATTAAAGTGGATAATATAATAATATAAGCATCATCATAATAAATCAAGTGAATAATAGTATCCGTTTATAAATATAACACTCTATATTTATGTCACCTGAAATGTTTTATCCTGATTCAGTGGCCAGCTGTTTTTCTAGGAAATTAATTGGCATTGCAGCCATTTAATCATCGAAAAAAAATGCGTTAATGTCTTGTCTCTGCCACATCAGTAACGTGGACAAGGTATATATGCTTCTCTTTTTGTTATGTGTCAATGTTGAAGGGCGGAGATAATGTTTTATGCAGAAATAAAGTTAAGAATATTTTTTATGCATCAGAGAGGCTGTGCTAGACTAAATGGCGCGTGATTGATAGACAATTAGGCTTAGAGTTACTATATTAAATGGTAGTAAAGTACTACGAGTGTGAGTGGATAAAAAGAAGCAACATTTTCTTCTTATTTTAATATTTTTATTCAATATATATTTTTTTAAATTATTGTTATTGTTATTATTATGGGTAAGTTGTTAACGAAAATAGTTACCTATTTTAGATTTTTATAACAACACTTGTATTCTTATTGCCATAAGACCTAACTGGATTTACAAGGAAACCGTAACGTATTAATAAATTTATAACAACAATAGTTACATATATGTAAAAATATGGCAATACTTTTTTCGCCGAAGATAATCATGCAGAAATGCAAAATTGTGTCCTGTATGTTTGCTGGATTTATCGTCATCATCAGGACGATCCCTCCTTGATCCGTCTTCCAAACTTCCAGCGTTTTTTAATATTTTTTTTATTGGCCTAGACAATTCCCGGTTATACTTCTAGTAAAATAAATAAAAGGACTGTTTACTAACTAAAGGGGTGAAAAGGAGGTATTCAAGTTTCTATTGAAAAAATATTATTTTTTCTGATATACATTTCAATAAATTCTACCGCTAAGGTAAACGCACATATGTTAAGGTTCTTTGAGCATTATTAACGATCTGTAATAAAATAGATACCCAACGATCATATATATTTGTGATATTATTTTCGTTAACAAAGCATGATACCGCGAGAATGCTGAATACTGAATTGGTCCCTATTCCTAGTATTAAAGCCGTGTAGGTCTCCGTTTTTAACAAAATCACTTTTATTACAAAAAACAAATAAAGCCAATTCCATTATAAACAAGGAAGAAGTAAGATATTATAAGATATTATACCTTTTCAATAGACCCCTATCTTTGGATCTTCTGGCAAGAGAATCACAGGCACAACAACAACAACACGTGTTATTTTTGTTATATAGGTATACTTAGGTACCTAAATTAATAATGACATTACACAATAGGAGAACCTTCAGTAGTACTGTTTATATTTATAAAATATTTAATAACTTAGCACTAGACAATACAACATTAAATAAGGTGGGTATTTCTATACCTAATAGAACTAGACAACTAGGTTATAGAACTTTTCATTATAAATCAATTAGAACTAATTATCAAAAAAAATCTCCCGTTAGATGTATGATTGTTAATTATAATGAAAATCAAAGATACTGTGACATATTTGGCGCTTCTAAAACTTTATTTATAAATAAACTTAAAAAACGAATCTCTAACATAACAGATTCTGTAGATATCTAGAGACTCTCTCTACAAATTCTGTCATATTCATTGTAAGTATATTATGCATGTAAGTTAAGTGTGCTCTATTGTATGATATTGATCGTTACTATTAGCTTTACTATTGGATATTATATATGTAAATGGGTTAATATTAAATTATAAGTATACTACGTGCGAGACTACGTGTGTAAGTTAAGTGTGCTCTATTGTAGGGAATTGATTGTTACTATTAGGTTTACTAATTAAATACTACATGTATAATTGGGTCAATGATATGTCCTGTATCAACCTGTATTGTGTAGTTTTCAATAAATAAATAAATGAAATTAGAAATTATACACTCTTTTAAATATTTGGGAGTAATTTTAGATTCTAAATTAAAATTTGAATTACATTTTGAAAATCTGGTATCTAAAATTGGAAAAAAAATTAATTATTTAAAAATAATTAGTCAAAATTTAAGTTTATTTTCACGAAAAACAATTTATAACACTATAATTTTACCTCATTTTTTATATTGTTCAGCTATTTTATACACAGCAAATGATGGGGTCTTTAATAGACTCCAAGTTTTGCAAAATAAAGCTATGCGTATAAGTTTAAATGTGGATAAATATACGAAAATAAATTTAATGTTAGAGAAACTTCAGTGGTTAAATGTTAAAAATTTAATATTTCTTTTGATTTGTACTTTTATTTTTAAAATACAACATAACTTACTACCTTCTCATTTGAAAGATTTTATAACTCAAAATTTTGAAAATCATAACTATTCAACCAGGTATAATAAAGATTTTTGTCTAGGTAGGGTATCAAAACATTTGACATATAAATCGGTTTTCTATAAAGGATTAAGTGAATATAATAACTTGAATATTTCAATTAAATCACAGAGCTCTTTGAAAAATTTTAAAAAATCATTGAAAAATTATTTATTTAAAAAACAAAATAGTGACTGATAACATTTTTTTTTAATTTTTAATACTTTAAAGATGATATTGTTAAATTAGTTTAAAAATTTTATATAATTTGTTAAATTGTAGCACATTGCTAAATAAATCTTGTTACTACTACTACTACTACTACTACCTGCAATGTAGCCGTACGCTAAATAAATAAATAAATAAATAAAATAGACCCCTACAGCTGCAATATCTAGGCACACCAGCAATACACCTTAAAATTTTATTTTGTTTAATATATATATATTGTTACATAAAGTAGAGGTACGTCAAAAGACCAGACCATATCTCAAACATGACTCGACATAATGCATAGTACAACATTAGTAATTGTTTCGTGTCTAAGACAGATATTACATTTATTAACAATTAATATAACGAATTAAGTTTATCCAATACGTGTTGACAATGAACTTTCCAAGTTAAACATTCATCCAGGTAAATACCATGAAACTTAGTACTTTGAACCTGGCATAGGGGTTTGTCATTAATATGCAGATTAACATTGTCAACCGGTTTTTGTCTGGCATGAAATCTGATGAACTGTGTCTTGTCCACGTTTAAGTATATAGAATTATCGCAAAACCAATCAAACAGCTCCAAGAGAACACCATTTGTCAGTCATAAAATTCTTATTAACAAATTAGAAAAACTTGGATTTCGTGGTCAAATATTAACTTTATTTAAAAACTATTTATATAACAGAGTACATCATGTTAAAATTGGTGAAAATATTAGTTCGCCAAAAATATTTAATTATGGAGTACTACAAGGTACAGTCCTAGGACCAATACTTTTTAATAGCTATCTAAATGATATTTTTAATTTTAACTGTCAAGGAAAACTACATAGTTTTGCTGATGATACGGTAATTTTTTATGAAGGTCTAAATTGAAATATGTATTTAACAAAATACTATTGAAAAAGATTTTTTTAAAATAAGCAACTGGTTTAATAAAAACTTATTAACTATAAATTATAACAAAACAACATACATTCCATTTACTTCATACAAAAATAAACTTCCAAATATTGGTCCAATAATATGCAATAATAATATTAATATAAAGGAAGGTGAAAATATTAAATATAAAAAGGAATAATTTTTGATAAATCAAAAACCAGCAATGTTCTTTTGATTTACTATTTAAAGATAGCAAAAAAAAGGGATATTAAACAAATATTTTCTTTTAACATGTTAATGTATATTTTTAAACATAAATATAAAATAAATTGTGTTAATGACACACATGAAACTCGTCATAAAAATACTATTACATATAAAAATAGAGTAAACAAAACAATAGCACACAAACATTTTTTAAACATCAATCCATATATTTTTGATATGCTACCACAGTTAATTAAAATAATTAAATCATTAAGCAATTATAGAAATAAAATTAAAAATTGGATATTATCCAATCCAAGAGATATATTCAAGAACGTCATTATTAAATAATGAATATACCAAGCTATAAAAAATAAAATAAATAAATATATAATAATATATTATGTATATACATGACGTATTGTATCTTTGTATACTGTAGTGATATAAAATAAACCAATAAAATATTGTCATATTCGTTTTATATTATAATCTAGTTGTGCCTAAATTATGAAATTGACAATAAATATTATATTATTTAACTCAAAAGAAGTATTTTACTTCTGAGTTCGGAATTGATACTTTATCCAAAAAATATATATATTAGCACTTAAATGTAAAAAAAAAAATATTTGAATAAACTTTTATTAGTATTAATAGTATTATTATTAATATTATTATTAAACACAATAATATAATATTCATTAAGATAAAACACATTAAGATAAGACACATTAATATACAGTGACCGGCAGAAAGTACGCACCAAAGGGGATTTTTTTAAATTTCAAAACTTACCAAATTTTTTTGGCGGTGGAAAAGTTCTGCATGTCCCTAAACAAAAAAGAGCATATACAAAACTAGTAAATATTGTGCCCTATACGTGGGAGAGGTGAAAACGTAATTAACTTCACTCAAGAATAAATTGCCCTTATTTTTTACTGTGAAAATTTTTTTTAATAGAAAATGTTGTTTACACTTAAAAGTTATCCATATATAGGTACCAGATTTCAGCTCGGTAGCACGAAAATAAATATTTTTTATGGCTACTAGATTTAAATGAAAACGAATTTTATTGTAAGGTTTAAACTTTAATTCATAAACCAATGGGTTTAAGAGTTTTTGAAAAATTGGGAACGGCAAAATATTGATAACTGTATGAAGTAAACCTTCATTTATTTTGCATAAAGTTATTCCGCTTATCCATAGAATAATGTATGGTGTGCACCAGAAAAGGTGGATTATTTTTGACGTTATTTTATTAAACGTCTAGTTCTCGCGTATTTAAACAATTTTAAGTAAGTTTATGTGTCTAATTGCCCAAGAGCTGTTAAAAAATTGAATTTATAGGTTGCATAGCTTCTATCGATTCGTTATACGAGGGGGAGTAAAAAAAAAGTAAAAACACTTTTTTGTGCTACCGAGCTGAAATTTGGTATTTATGGATAACTTTTAAGTGCAAACATTTCCTTATAAAAAAATTTTCTACAGTGAAAAATAAGGGCACTTTATTCTTAAGTGAATTTAACGTTTTCACCTCTCCCTCGTATACAGCGCAATAGTTACTAGTTTTGTCTATGCTCTTTTTTGTTTAGGGACATGCAGAACTTTTTCACCGCCATAAAAATTTGGTAAGTTTTGAAATAAAAAAAAATCCCCTTTGGTGCGTACTTTCTGCCGGGCACTGTATAAGACATATTAAAATACAACAGATTAGAGAGAGAATTCCTGCTCATCCACAACAGAGCCCAGAATATCACTTTCATTATAAAAAGATTCCCTTAACAAATATACCCCCTTATCAACGCTGTAAACTGTTTTACTGGCAGCTCCCTAACTCTGACAGGTAATTTATTGTAGAACGCCGGTGCATATAGTGCAATGTCGCATTCCAAGACCTCCCAAGCCTCAGAAAGTCGATCCTGATATCCCTAGGAGATCTTGTATTGTGCTCATGCGTTGACTCAATCATCTGATACCCAGGTTCTGGTATATGTAAATTAAAGATAGATAAATGTACTGTGATGGTAAAGTAAGAATTTCAAATTTTTTAAAGAAAGGTCTCGCTTCCTCCCTATATCCGATCCCGGCAAGCACCCGAACTTCTTGCGGCATGAGACAAATTTTGATTTTTTTGTTGTACCAATATTTTTTGGCCTCAATGGTAGGTACATTAAAAAACCTCTTGATTTATTTAGGTCGCCGTGTAAAGCGCTACTTTCGTTGTGGTGCTGCGTGCAATATTTACCTTCGAGAAAAACAACAAAAATTATTAAAATGGCGGTGTCGGGTCGTGCGCTAGCCTGGAATCGTCGTTCGTCATCGGCTCTAAAATTAGAAATATTCCTATTAATATTTTCTAAAATTGTTTAGGTTCATACGCTGTCCTTGTCGCTTACCTTAAATAAAACAAGAACAGGTGTATTCCACGGGCCAGATCAAAAAATAAGAAACGTTTCCAACGGGAACACTTTCGAGTTACTGACATGTCCCCTCGGATTCCCTACGGTTGAGTCACCATATTTTATGTTGCAGCTGTATCAATTTTATACTTGTTTTTATTTTTATTGATCATTTCCTGGTATTAGTTCGTATTTCGGATGAAAGAATGATGAAAATTAATTGGAAAATAGTGGGTCTGTAAATCACACTCATTTGATAAATAATATACATACTTCTTTCTATTGTTTAATATGACAGCAAGTGTAAAATATTTCAAAGAGGCTCGCCATGTTTATCACCAATAAATTGAGTTTTTCACGTTTCACCATTGTGTTTTCGATAGTTCTTGTTATAAATAGTTATTTTTCTGATGTTATTTTCCTGAGTATCGCGTCAAAATATTTAGAAGTTTTAAATTTATCTAAAAAACGGCGCTTCGCTATTTTTTACCAATCTACTCAATCCCTGTATAATAGGTGTCTACCAAGTTTGTCATGCAGATTGAATTCTTCCCGTGATGAGTATTCTACACGTTAGTAGTTCGCAGTTATATGTGGACCATTGTAATTTCTGTGTGGACGTTTTGTGGCATGTTATAAAACCGGTCACAGTTATTAGTTTCTTTGAATGGTTACTTATTGTAGCCATAGGGTGTGTTTAACCAGACGTTCCATTTCTGGAGGAATGTTATTGTTTTCCCCATCTATATTCTTCCCACGAAGAGTCTTCTACATGTTAGTAGTTCGCAGCCATATGTGGACCATTGTAAATTCTGTGTGGACGTTTTGTGGCATGTTATTAAACCGGTCACAGTTGTTAGTTTCTTTGAATGGTTACCTATTGTGGCCATAGGGTGTGTTTAACCAGCTCCAGTTCATCTGCTTTTTTCTTTCCATCTCCCTAATGACCAAGAAAACCATCGGAATTCAACCTAATATGCTATTCCCGAATGTAAGGCCTTTCAGATTGTTTAGACACTCTACTGTGATTGATGTAAATCGGGAGGAATTTAAAGCCTTGAGTAAGGCCCAGCTTTAATCTCGGGACAAAATATGTATCTTTTGGTTACATGTTTGCAGGGGCTTCTGCTGGTAAAATTGTGTCGTAAAAGCCATAGGTATTGTTTCCGGTTCCAATTTGCTTTCATCCGATTGCCGGTTCAGCTGTTAAAGCTCGAAGTTCTGCTATTATGCTTATTTTTTGAAAAATGTAGTTATGTGAAAACAAATCAGCAGTTACTCTGAATGACACACATTCAGTCCAAAACTCTTCTGTCATTCAAGGAACATCGTTGTCTCCAACCTTTAAACAAAGCAGTTACTGTCTTACGAACATTGCGAATAAAAGCTTGGAACCTAGTAGTTAGAACCTGTTCGTATTCGGTACCCACACCCACTCTGTATATAGCGTCGTGTATCACTTAAGTAATTCCTCGTTCAATAACAAGGAAGTATTGCGAAAGAGCGAAAGCCATATGCCATGCCAGAAATACACTAGAAGCGCGAAGAACTCTAGAAGTAGACCGTGTCGTTTCTAAATCTATCCGGCTGACTCACCCGATCTAAAACCGGTTGATCGTTATTCCGCTGCACTGGTCGACTATGTATCGTGCAATTTTTCTTTTACGTCGTTTCGGCGACTGGAAATTGTCATTTGTTTGAATCGCAGTTTGTTAAAAAAAGCTTTTGTGTTGCTTAAATTAGGATTTTTGGTAATAATTAATAAACAGCTATACATTTCATTAATTTTAAACTGAAATAATTAAAAAAGTAAAGATCAGGATAAAAATAACCAGCTATTTTTTCTCTTAAACTTCGCGTCGATGTTAGCCTGTAAATTAAAATATCAGTACGTTTCAAAAAATATAGCCTTGACCTGTATTCTATAAAAAAATTATATAGGACAAACGGCATTTGCCAAACTTTACTTTAAATAATGGGTAGATAATAGATTTTTTGCCGGAAACGATGACTACTGTTTTGCTATTTTTACAAAAAATCTCTGAGTTCGGGCACGTGAAACCAAGGTTGTGAAAAATGCTTATTTATCGCAAATAAATTTTAGATATCGAAATATAAGAAAGATTGATCAGAAACTGGATGAAAAATTAGCTTCACTATGATAATATGTGACTTACTAATACCGTGCGATCAAAAATTATTTGCATCAAAGAGGGCCTTGCATCCAAGGACGTAATGCTTAGCCGTAGAGCTTAATACCTGTTGGGTGTCAGTAACTACCTGAATTAACAATCAATCAGTTATTCCGTCATCTTTGACAGTCGTTACAAGTAATTTGATTCATCGCTTATTTTTCAAATTTCTTGAACAACTCACACAATGGGGTTTACGGAACAGCACAAAACATTCATGGTTGAAGCGTATTTTCGAAACAGGGTTAGAGTAAATGGTGAGTGGGAATACAATCCGGGTTTATGCATGGACGATTTTCACGAACATTTTCCTAACGTTGCTTTTATTGCTGGGGATTTTTATCATTGCCTGAAAAGAACCATGGCTGTGTTTAGGGAAACAGGTTCTATACAGCACAAAAAAGGAGCAGGAAGACCATCTGTAAGAACAGAAGAACTTGTTGCAAACGTTCGTGAAATAATTTCTCCAGAGATGCTGGTCAACACTTTCGAAAATATGAAGAGACGTGTGAATTTATGCTTGGAGCATGGCGGTGGCCAATTTCAGCAATTTATGTAATTATTTTTCTTTTTCTTTCTGTATATTCTTACTCTGTTAATTTTGTAAACAACAAAAATAAATTTGTATTTGTCTACTTATTTTATTACTCATTAGTTTGGCATATCATGTCATAATATGAATTTGACAAAATTTTAACCTAGATTTGGTTAGATATATCGTCCCCATATCATTGTGATCTAAACCAAGCCCTACGTTTTTTAATCCAAGCCCTCTTTGATGCAAATAATTTTTGCTCGCACGGTATCTCCTGGCAAGTTCAAAAGGTTTAGAGAACAATACAACTCCTTTTTTTGTAAAATTCGCAATGATATCTATGACCTATAGTGGGATGGGATACCATATTCTCTTAATTTTGCTGTGTGTTTCATAGACATTTTTTATTTATTTTATATGCCCAGTTCTTTTATTTTTACCAAATTTTTTTTAAATTGTTAAAAATTCGGTTTAGTTTGCCAAAAATACTCACATTGTGGCTATTTTTGATAAAATATACAACTTGAGATTTTTGCGAATATAAACAAACAATTATTTTGATTTTATGGAGACAGTCCTCGTAAAGAAAGTTTAAATTTTGGTTTAAATAAACTTTGTTCGGGTAAACGGTATTCATCAGTTAGCACTGCGGTAATTTATATACACAATTATCGAAAGTAATAATTTTTATTTGTTTTTAACCCTGAGGTCTTAAAATACAACTCTGCCACTCGAAAAACAGGAAGTCAGATTTGAAATTGGAAAGTATTGAGAACAAACCTGTTCTGAATGGTTTTTGAACAAACTTAAAGTAAATATTAGTTCTCTTGGCACAGTAGCAAATAATAAAATTGTTTCCTGGTATGGGACAAAGGATGCTAACTATACAGGGTGACGCGGATCTAAATGAACATACTTCAACACAAGACAAAGAATACCTTGGGGGTTCTTAATCACCCATCTTTGATAGTTCAATTGTCGATAGTTAATAAGATACAGGGTCTTTTATGAACTTCAGCAATTTTTTGTTCTTGTCATATTTTTTAATGCACTCCGTATAAAATTTTCATATTGGGTCAACATCTGTAACCTATTTGTCGCTTAAAATTGCAGTATCAGAAAATTTTAAATTCCAGGCCCGTATTAAAAAAAGTTGACATTTTCAATTTTTACATTTTTAACACCCTGTAGATCAATTTTTTCAAAATATTATTTTTTTATTGGAAAGAGCATAAAGAATTGACCCTAACGGCATAATTTTCAAAGTTCCCGCACCCATCACTTGATTAGAATAAATGGTTGTTTTGTAAAAAAATTCAAAATGGTGCATATTTGGAAATTAGAAATTAAGAAAATAACAATAAAAAAGCAAAAACTGCTTCCGAAGTAAAAAAATAAATGTACTAAACGTTTAATAGTTTTAACGAGACTAAATTTTAGGGAACAACACAACAACAAATAACAAAGTAATAATAATAATAACAAAACTGCAAGTTAAAATCGACTGCTTAAAATCTAATACATAGAAAAAGTTTTAGCAAGAATTAATTTTAAGAGCACTTTAGCAGAACACTGTTATTTAAGAAGCTGTTCAAAATGCCCTCCATTGGCTTGTTCACATCTTCGTCTTCTGATGTTTAAATTTGACACTGCTTTTCTAATTGCGTCTGGGTTATTTTTTATTTCCTGAAAAGCATTAATAATTCGTTGCAAAAGCTGTTCCCGCGTGTTGATTTCTTCTAAATAAACCAAATTTTTCATATTCCCCCAGAAAAAAAATCCAAAGGATTAAAGTCCGGCGACCTGGCTGGCCATAAATGGGGCCCTCCACGGCCTATCCATCTGTTAGGAAACGTAATATTTAAAAATTCAGATACAACCCTTGCAAAATGTGGTGGGGCCCCATCATGTTGAAAAAATAGCCCTCTCACGTTAGCATTTTCATTCTGCATAAGTCCTGGCAAAATGTTTTGTAAAAAATTTAAATATTGATTTCCATCTAATCTTTCAGCAAAAAAGTGCGGCCCAATTAATTTATTATTTATTATACCCGCTCAAACGTTTATGGAAAATTTGTGCTGCGAATGTCTGATGGCATGTGGATTTTCTAACGACCATACATGGGAATTCCTTGAATTATTTACACCATCTCTGGTAAATTGTGCTTCATCGGTCCAGAGGATTCGATAAAGACTCCTTTGGTGTCTACTGAGCCACTGGCAAAAGAGTAACCGGTTTGCATAATCGCCAGGTTCCAATCTTTGAACTTCTTGAACATGAAACGGATGCAAGCCTTCCTTTTGCAGTGTTACATTAACTCTTTTTTGCGGGATTCCTAGACGTGTCGCAATTTTTCGAGTAGATGTTTTGGGATTATCTTCAACAAGATTTAAGATATCTTCTTCCTCCTGAACTGGATGTCGTATTGGTTGATCAATATTATTGTCAGTGGGAAAATGTCCATGTTCTCCAGCAAATAAAAATACATTTGCAAATGTTTTGTGATATGGACATCTTCTACCCGGAAATCGCCTACGATATTCCCGAACAGCAGCTCTTCCATTACCGTTACAAAAACCGTATACAAAAATAATGTCGGCATATTCGGCATTTGAAAATTAGTAAGGCATCTTCAACAGAAAATTGCAATAATTGTTAACCGAATACTAACAAAGTTCAGACAACTGTCACATATCTGATAGTGACTTGAATTGTTGCTATGGAACAGTAACTCGATAGTCTTTGGTTTGTTTTTAAATGAGGCAAAGCCTACTTTACAAAGTTTGAAATTTCTGACTGTAATTTACGATTTTTTGTCGATGTCTAAAAAGCAATCATTATCTTGCAGTTTTGTTATTATTATTATTACTTTGTTATTTGTTGTTGTGTTGTTCCCTAAAATTTAGTCTCGTTAAAACTATTAAACGTTTAGTACATTTATTTTTTTACTTCGGAAGCAGTTTTTGCTTTTTTATTGTTATTTTCTTAATTTCTAATTTCCAAATATGCACCATTTTGAAATTTTTTACAAAACAACCGTTTATTCTAATCAAGTGATGGGTGCGGGAACTTTGAAAATTATGCCGTTAGGGTCAATTCTTTATGCTCTTTCCAATAAAAAAATAATATTTTGAAAAAATTGATCTACAGGGTGTTAAAAATGTAAAAATTGAAAATGTCAACTTTTTTTAATACGGGCCTGGAATTTAAAATTTTCTGATACTGCAATTTTAAGCGACAGATAGGTTACAGATGTTGACCCAATATGAAAATTTTATACGGAGTGCATTAAAAAATATGACAAGAACAAAAAATTGCTGAAGTTCATAAAAGACCCTGTATCTTATTAACTATCGACAATTGAACTATCAAAGATGGGTGATTAAGAACCCCCAAGGTATTCTTTGTCTTGTGTTGAAGTATGTTCATTTAGATCCGCGTCACCCTGTATAATACAGTCACTAATGCCCAGTACAGACAACAACTAGAAGAAATGCCACCACAGCGAATGTCAACCTTGATGTCGGTATTTGCAGGTAGGCAAACTCTTATCCTCCCATGGTAATAGGAATACCTTTTTAATCCGTGAAAACAACATTTTCCTAATATCCCAACCCTTTCTGTAAATATTGCAAAGCAAATCCCATTCTCCGCACTAATGTCAGTAGTTAGAATTAGTTTCATAACAGCAACACCATTTCTTAAATTAGATATATCTTTTACTCTAACAGAGCTAGAAAAGTTTGTTAGTCTATGCGCTTCCACAAATGTTTGGAAAGTATGGTCTCCTAAAAGTTCTATTTGGAGAACTGTTTCAAGTCTTGAACGGTTCTTTTTGATCAACCAATTTCTTCGGATACTTTGTTAAAGAAAATAAGATATCCGGTATTTTTCGTGTTCAACTGTAACATCCATTCAACAGGAATAACTCCTGCGTGATCCCTAAATACTGTAGCCATCAGTTTTTGAATGAGTGAAATGTTACTTGCTCCTGGGCAATAAAGGAAAATGTCGAAAATTCAACGATAGGTACAAGTGTTTATGTTTATACTAAAGCACGTACATTTTTCCATATTATTAAATGCTGTTAGAAATAGAGTAAATAGATGATTCAGCATCTAAGAATAGTTGTTAATATATTTGTAGGGTTTTTCTAAAGCTAAATAATAAATTGGTATGAAGAATAATTTTAAAGCAATAGTTTTCACAATAACAGGTGGGTTTGAATTGTATGTGTTAGAAAAACTGTGTATCTGTAGTCAGTCACCCATTTACCAATTCTTAATGTTGATCGAAATCCGATCACGATACCTTCCCCTAGTGGGATTGTTTGGTGATCTATAGTCAATCACCCACTTATTAATTGTTGATGGATCAGTTCAGGTTCACGTGCCCTGGTGTGATTGATGATCTATAGTCAGCCACCCTTACCAATTGTTAATGGGAATCGAATTAAGATAGATACCTTGCCCTGGCCTGATTGTGTCTGATGATCATTCCCTTACTTGTCAATTGTTGATGGAAATCGAATGAGGATACCTTCCCCTCGTGTGATTATTTGGTGATCTATAGTCAGTCACCCAATTACCAATTGTTGATGGAAATCATATCAAGATACCGTTCTTCAGGATACAATTAATGTGTTATATCCGTGAAACTTGTCGGGTAAATACTTCCTCGACATTGAAATTCATAAATGTGTAAATAAATATTTACCACTTGCTTGCATTGATCTCGATATAACTACAGCCATATTTTTTGAAAGATCTAGAATCTAGGGGATGCCAACAAAAATGTCATAATAGATTTTTAAGCTTTTTTTAACTCACTGGCTCACTTCTAGATGTTCCTAGAAATTTTCACCTCCCATTAACTTAATCTAACTTCTGTCAAAATGTTTTCATTAACACCTAATCCGTAAGTCCGTCTCTTTCGTGCTAATCTGAGAATGGAACTTTACTGCACAATAAAACTAGCCGTTAATATCCAACTTCTGTAAACAAATCCAAAACGATGTTACATTTTCTTTGTAGTTGCAATTTAAACACAAATTAAAATATAGCGGTATTTAACAAATTTCCTGTATTTTACAACTCTACTGACTGAGTAAATTTTCCAGATAATTTTTCCAATTTCGCTTGGATGTTGAAATGCTGTTTTCAGAATTTTTATGGATTTTCCAGTTACGTAAAAAGTGGAATGGACATACCGTTATAACATCAATTTATGATGATCTTAAAGCAATACACGAATTCTGGTAAATGAATCTATGCTTAGCAACAAAAAGGTATTAAAAAAAGCACCCTTATTGTAACTTTATTTAAGGAATTGTGGAATCTTGAGTTTTAAAATAAGTATTCTAGTTGATTGTTTTCCTTTCGGTACCTTATGAATGTCTTATTTAAAAATTAATTAGCTCAGAAGACTGAAACCTGGTTCCAGACCAATGCAATGATTCTGTTGCTTACACCTGAATCTTTCCCTAACAACTTTTTAGGCTGGACTGAACTTTTAATGTCATTTCAGAGGAGTATCGTGACTTCCTCTCTTCAGTGATACACTCTATGTCTACCTTCGGCGGCCTACCTAGAACCTACGTACGCCCAGACAGTGCAATGTCTCCTCGTTCTGCTAAACAGTGTCCTGTTGGAATAGTGCCGTTGTTTTCGACCAAGACCCTCCAGCTGAGAAAGTAGGTGGTATTGATTTCCGTTGAGAAAGATTCTTTTGAGAGATTATCACCCTTACCTGAAGTTATATTCTTAGCTTTATAAGGTCGGCGAGGTGGTTCCAGTAGTTGAGGGAAGTTAGAGGTAGGTAAAATTATCACCATCGTCTGGTTGCTAGGTTTTTGAGCCCCTCCACAATTACTATTTTGGTTTTCTGAAATGAAATTCTTGTTCCGAATGTGTCCGCCCTTTTGTTGCCGTATGTGTATACACCCTATGATCTCGCATTCGGAACAGATCTATTTTTTTTTAATTTCTTACTTTCTTTAGGACTTAAGGAAACCCTGACAAGTTTGGAGATATATTGATTCACAAATATCTTTGTTTTCTCACCTTACTACGGCTTTACATTTATTATTATTATTATTATTATTATTATTATTATTATTATTATTATTATTATTATTATTATAAGGGTCAAAGCAGTAGGCGGAAGGGCTGGCATCCTGCTTCATAAATGTTTGCAGTTCTTATCTCATGCTGCGGACCTAGTTTCGCTTAACAGTTGTGAAGTTTTCCAATGTAAATGTGTTTTAAAATTATTTGTCAAATATGTTGGCTACTTGTCGCGCTTCTACAATGATCTGATCAGCATCAGGGTTTTTAAGAGCAAAGGAGTTTATACTATAATTTAGAGATATTGTTATACAGGGTAATTCATTAAGGGTGGCGACCGGCCATATCTCGGAAACTACTAGGCATAGAAACTTGGAGAAAAAAAAAATATGATTAAAACGGTCATGAGAAAATTCTGGAAATTACTTTTAAGTTCCTCATTTCGCCGCAAGGGGGCACAATTAAATTTTTTTTTTAATTCTAAATTTCTCCGAAATTACCCATATTAAGGTATAACTCTGATTACATCATCGAAAAGCTTAGACAATTCTGCATCATTTTGGTTTAAGGCTCATTGGCGTACCGGCCTTGATAAGAGTGGGGGAAGCTATTGAATGTGTAAACATTAAAATCGCTGTAACTTGTAAACGACTTATCCGATTTTACTAAATTTAAGCTTGTTTGGAAGGGAAAGGTAAGTATTTTCAATCGCCGTATCCAATAGTACACGATAGTGTGTAATAAAATTGCTAGAGGGCGCAATTTGTAATAATAACAGTTTTTTCGATTTTATCCCGAAAATTCAAATCATACGGTATAACTATAACATCATAATCGAAAAGTAGATGAAATTTGCAAGCAAAGATGTGAAGACCGCAGTTCGATATCTTTGTTCGTTTCAGAGTTATTGCCAAAACAATAATTTTTAATACAAATTGCGCCATCTAGCAATTTTATTAGAAATTATCTTGTACCATTGTATACGACAATTGAAGGCACTTACCTTTCTCTTCCAAACAAGCTTAAATTTAGTCAAATCGGTTAAGTCGTTTAGAAGTTACAGCGATTTTAATGTTTACAGTTTCACTTGATAAGAGTGGGAGAAGCTATTGAAAGTGTAAACATTAAAATCGCTGTAACTTCTAAACGACTTATCCGATTTTACTAAATTTAAGCTTGTTTGGAAGAACCTTCAATTGTCGTATCTAATGGTACAAGATAGTTTCTAATAACATTGCTAGAGGGCGCAATTTGTATTAAAAATTAATGTATTGGCAATAACTCTGAAACGAACAAAGATATCGAACTGCTGTATTCACATCTTTTCTTGCAAATTTAATCTACTTTTCGATTATGGTATCATAATTATACCGTATGATTTGAATTTTCGGAATAAAATCAAAAAAACTATTATTATTACAAATTGCGCCCTCTAGCAATTTTATTGAGAACTATTATGGACAACTAAATACGACTGGTGAAAGTGCATACATTTCTCTTCCAAACAGTCTTTAGTTTGCTAAAATCGGATAAGTCGTTTAGAAGTTACAGCGATTTAAATGTTTACACTTTCAACAGGTTCCCCCACTCTTATTAAAGTCGGTACGCCAATGAGCATAAGACCAGAATGATGCATAATTGTCTAAGCTTTAAAATGGTGTTATCAAACATATACGTTAATGCGGAATTTTCGGAGTTATGTAAAATTTTAAAATTTACTTTTCAATTACGCCCTCTTGCGGCAAAATGCGGAACTTAAAAGTAATTTCCAGAATTTTCTCATGACCGCTTTAATCATATTTTTTTTTCTTCAAGTTTCTATGCCTAGTAGTTTCCGAGATATGGCCGGTCGCCACCCTTAATGAATCACCCTGTATATTTAAAAAATTGTTTACTGGACTGAGTTAATAAGTTATATATTAAGATTAATAAGATTTCCTCAATTTAGACCTTATAAAGGTGTGCAGTATGATTCCATAAACAAATTAGAACCACTCATGTGGCCAAACAAGCTGCATCTCTTAGACCGGTCGGGAACTCCCGTCGATTCCTAATTATATCCGCGGGATTACGCGACGTGGGCAAAATTACACTCGATGTCAGGCGGGAAAGCGTCGAGACCGACAGTTTTCCTTCGAAATTTGTAAAATAAATTGGTCGGCTGTCCGCGTGGTAACCGTTCGTTGACTTACTGATTTTCTTGAAAATCTAACAAGTGGTTTTCGGACTTTTTTTTTTTTTTCTAAAATAACCGTTTAAATCCGTAAGATGTGCTCGTAGTGATTTTGAAGACTTAGTTATACGTTGTTTATAATATCTGTAAGAAGATCGAAGAGAGAATGTGCGATTGTCCAATGGCGGGGGTTTTTACCACCCACGAAACTCATAAGAGTTGGATTATTTTTAGGGAATGTAAGACCAGCAATGGTAAGAGTTCTTTTTATATGGGATAGTACAAAGTGTAGTATGTTTTCGGTCAACATTTGAAAAACATTCATAGAAATTAAACTGCTGCACATAGTTATCGTTATAAAAGCATTTTTTAGTCAAATTTGATACCGTGTAATTCATGATATATTGAACGCATTTCAAAAAGCTGGTCACATTTCGAAAGATATTTTCATCCTCTATTGAATCATTCGTAACAACTTCTTAGATTTTGACCGGGGGCTATAATATAGGGTAATACAAAATGTCGTGCATTTTGAAAAAAATTTCACTTGCTCCCCATTTTGCAGGAAGACCATGCTGATATTTTTTGAACCTAACATTTCATAGATATTGATCATACCTCGGGACCTTTTTGGGATTTTGCGAATATCTACTGTCGTTTTCGAAAAAACAATTTTTTCGAAAAAAAATTTTTTTAATTTTATGTTTCTACACCAATTTGCTCGATTTTGTAAAGTGCATCATTAATCAAGTTATCTTTGCTAACTTCTATCCCTCTCCTCCTCAAATAAAGAACTCACCCTGCGAATATGTACCTACAATACAATAGTTTTATTTGGGAACTTAAATCAAGAATAAAATCAGTTCTTTGTTCATTATAATGATTCATGTAAAAAAATAATAATCTGGAGTGCTTCAAACAAAAATATTCGGTGGATGAACATTTAAAACCTTGTTGGACCGCCTCTATTTAGAAGGACGTCCCTTACTCTCTCGGGCGTAGCATCCACTAATACTGTAATCATGTTTTGGGGAATAGCTTCCCATTCACCAATTCTTGCAAATTTTGAAATTCATTCCCTTCCCGATTTAAACGTAACTTAAGGGTACTCCACACATGTTCTATAGGATTCATATCAGGCGACCTTGCAGGCCAAATCATGCGCGTGATATTGTTTTCCCCAAGAAAGTCGTTCACGATTCTTGCTCTATGAGGGCGAGCATTGTCGTCGACTAAAATAAAGTCGCCCCCAAAATTATCTGCAAAGGGCAAAACAATATCTCTCAAACATCTTTCTCTATACGTCGCGGCAGTCATATTTTCCCCAATCAATACAATCAATTCAGTCCTACCATTCCTCATGATTCCACCCCAAACAGTTACTCCTCCTCCTCCAAACGCCACCCTTGCTTCCATATCTAATCTCTAAATCGTTCCCCCCCTTTCTGTCCACACTAAAATACGCCCATCAGAATTATACAAGTTAAATCTAGCCTCATCTACAAACATGCACCTAGCCCATTCTGCTACTCCCCAGTGCTGATGGCCAATTGCCCATGTCCTTCTCGCGGCTCGATGGATCCTTAGGAGTTGGGGACAAGCTGCTCGTCTTCGAGCATGTAAATTGCGCTCGTGAAGGCGACTCCGTATGCCTGTAGCATTTCTTATCTGCTTCGAATTACGAGTTCTTCGGCGGTTTACAGCAAGCAGTATACGCTGGTCATCTCTACGATTGGTAATCCTGGGTCGTCCTGTTCCACGACGATATGCCACTCTTCCAGATATCGCATACCTGCTTAAAAGTGTCGAAACAGACATATGGCTTGTGTCATAAAGGGCTGCTATTTCTTCTAGAGAATGTCCCAATTCTCTCAACCTATGAAAAAATACTTTGGCAGATTCGAAAAAAATTTAAATTATATATAATTCTTACCTTACAGCATTTTCCATTTCCCTTTGAGATAGTAGTGGCATTTTTGATTGATTTAATCCACAAGTATTGATAATATATTGGTTTATTGGGTGGTCAAGCTGATTTTTGTATTTGTTAAAGAATTCTCAAAGTATCAACGATACTGTCAATTTGCCACTAACAAACATTGAACCGTTGATAGGCAACATGACGTTTATATCAAAGCTTTTTTAAATGGCACTCTTGATTTTAATAGGGAAACTTATACCAATATACGGAGTAACCTGAATTTACTGCGAGAATAAAAGCATTGTACATATTCGCAGGGTGAGTTCTTTATTTGAGGAGGATAGGGATAGAAGTTAGCAAAGATAACTTGATTAATGATGCACTTTACAAAATCGAGCAAATTGGTGTAGAAACATAAAATTTTAAAAAAAATTAATTTTTCGAAAAAATTGTTTTTTCCGAAAACGACAGTAGATATTCGCAAAATCCCAAAAAGGTCCCGAGGTATGATCAATATCTATAAAATATTAGGTTCAAAAAATATCAACATGGTCTTCCTGCAAAATGAGGAGCAAGTGAATTTTTTTTTCAAAATGCACGACATTTTGTTTTACCCTATATTATAGCCCCCGGTCAAAATCTAAGAAGTTGTTACGAATGATTCAATAGAGGATGAAAATACCTTTCGAAATGTGACCAGCTTTTTGAAATGCGTTCAGTATATCAGGAATTACACGGTATCAAATTTGACTAAAAATGCTCTTTTAACGATAATTATATGCAGCAGCTTTTATGTTTTTTTTTTTAAGAGATACTTTTAAAGTAGGATACAAAAAAGACAGAAGAAACGCTGCTGTACGCTGCCGAAAATGTCAACTGCATAAAATATAAAAGCAGATTCCACACCAATTCGAGGCAGAATACTATAAGGCGCGTATGCGTAGTCAATGTTATGTAAGGAAAATACAGTCCTGAGTAAAATAGTAACTTTTTTATGGCATCATCAATAGCTTGCCTTTCTTCTGCGTCGTCTTCATCATCAATCTCAATAAATGGTAAAATATAGTATCTTATTTTGTTTCCTGTATTCATATTATAAATCTACCTCATATGAGGGTGACAATCATTGAAGCCTTTTACCATAAGGCCTTCGATCTTGAATCACTTTTGATGTGAACATGATATCGATGAAGACATTTCCCAGCATACTCAACTTAATAATGCCAGATTAAAGGTGTGTGCAAAAATCATGTCGTTTTTAACTGACATGTTATTGGGCGTTTTGTCCTTAGCTATTTTTAAATTATTAAACCATAGTGTCCATGAAGTTCGCGAAGTCTGCATCAGATGCAGCTCGTAGATCATACTGCAAAAATAAATCCCTCAGCCTTGTCCCGTCATGCATCGTCAGCGCAAACATCATAACGGATTTTCGAAAATCCACAAATAAATATTTAACAATCTATTCGACCTTCGAGTTGACAGGATAATCCTGAGAATAATGCATAGAATATGCATAGATTCAAGGTAAAATACTGGCTGCAAAAATAACCATGTAATAAATCTGTATAACGACCTAATTTGTTGTTACTTACCTTTTCTGTAGGGTAGATTTGTAAGGTACTATTAAAAAAATACCTACAAGTAATTTAAGATGCTCAAATAATCCTCCGTTTACTGCCACGAAATCTCCTAAACGGTCACAAAAGTCAGGTCTTATATTATTAAGTTATTACGCATATTCAATTGCATATTCCTGTAAAAGTTTAAAAAAAATCTTTTCTCAAATTTTGTTCCAATAATTCGATGTCCAAATGAACCTGCCTAAACCTTTACCTGAGGGTATTAAATCCTTGTTTGTATATATCTGGGTTCATTTTCTGTACTCCAATATCTACAATTTTGAACAATTGGTTCATTGATTAATGTAAAGGTACATGCGTACATTTACCCTTTCCATAACGCAAAACAAAAGTTGCTCTTTATATCATCACCTTCCCTTAATTTCTAAAGGTTTTAATATTTATACTGATGATATTTATTTATACTTATCTACCTAATTTGCTCAGTACTATGGAGTGATGCTTTCCTACAGTTTTGCCAAAATGCCTGCTGCTAATTCGTATGTTATGTGTATGTTACAGCTAACCCTCTACTACGACCATGCGATCTATTGTGGCTCACACCTTGTTTATATTTCCCCCAATAGGTCTAACTTTTTAATGAAGTTAATGATGGTATTGGGAGAGACATTTTTCATGTCATCCGGCAGCAGAGTCACCTCGCCGAATAGGGCGAATCTGGTTCTTCCTGCTGCGGGGCAAGCGCACATTACGTGTTCTGCTGTTTCTGCATCTTCCATGCAAAGCCGGCATTCATCAGTTGGGGCTATTTCAATTTTATGCATAATATGGCTGCAGTGGCCGGTGTACAATCCCACTAGTGCTTTAAGGCATGACCTGTTGAGCACTGGTAGTTTGTCAGTTAGCTGTTGGTTAATATAGCTGTTTATAAATGCCTTTGAGTGCGTTAGACCTGGTAGATTTAACAAGTGTCTTTCCCATTTGCTTTTTGCTTCAGCTAGTATTGTTTTCCTGGCCGTAGCATGAGATATACTTATTACCGGCTCGGGTCCTGTGAATTTTAGTGCTGCACC
Organism: Polydrusus pterygomalis; assembly: GCA_963969555.1. NCBI lineage: Eukaryota > Metazoa > Arthropoda > Insecta > Coleoptera > Curculionidae > Polydrusus > Polydrusus pterygomalis. Next base: position 38,008,224 of record OZ018381.1, on the reverse strand, counting down.
TCTCTTAGCGAGCTTGTCGGCAGCCTCATTACCCTCTAGACCCTTGTGTCCCGGTAACATACAGTAACAGCATGCGGGCTAGAAAATCCGACTTTCCGAAGTCCTGGCTAGTAACGACACTCGCGCTAGCAGCAGTTACAGTAATAGCACGCGAGGTATAAAAAGGTATATCGGCAATCGGTTTGTTCGTTGTTAGCAGAGCATTTTTTTAAAAATCCAATTAATTTCATAATATTTCATAAAATATTAATTAAATTTTAAAAAAATGCTCTGCTAACAACGAACAAACCGATTGCCGATATACCTTTTTAAACCTCGCGTGCTATTACTGTAACTGCTGCTAGCGCGTGTGTCGTTACTAGTCACCACTTGAGGAAGTCAGATTTTCTAGCCCGCGTGCTGTTACGCATTCTGCTGTCTAGCACACGTGCCATTACTGATTATGATTTCGGCGATCCGAGCTGAAACAAAGTTTCTATCCCGCGTGCTGTTACTGTATATGCGTCCCGGTATCCATATTAGAGTTATTTTGTTATTCAAACTTAGTTCGGATAGTGTTTTGTGACAGCTCCACACCGTTTTTGAGGTACACCATCTCGATTCAAGAGCTTTTAATGCAGCTTGACTGTCAGAGAATATCTTGATTGACCTATGTGCATACCGTCGGTCTATCAGCAGTCTTGCACACATTTCAATTGCATGAACCTCTGCTTAAAATATGGTTGTCATAGTTCCCAGGCTGATAGTTAATTCTATTTTTGGGTTGTTGCCTTTATGTATTGTAGTAAAAGTTCTAAATCTGCATTATTTTCTCGGGCTCTACCATCGAGAACATTATTATTTTGCTCTAAGCAGTTGCATTGACTTTTTTGTTGCTATGGATGCACAAAACGCCTCTTTTTTTCACCGAAAAATTTTTTTATATTTTCACGAATAGAAAAATGTCTTTATGTTTTCTTATAAATAATAAAAATTAAAATTTCTCATATTGTATTTTTGATTTAGCGGGCAAAAGTTTGGACATTGATCTTTGCCGCATTCGTTATTTCTTGAGGTGTCTATATCGCTATCAGACATTATGGTACTGGACAAGCTTGAGCAAAATAAATTTCTTGACACTGAAGCGATATATTTGATAATCAATAAATTTTAAATAATTGCAAGTTTTCATGGTAATCAGAACAGGTGTAACAAAAAATACCTTAAAAGCTATGAATTTTAATTTTAAATATTTGATCTAAACACGATAAATAGTTAATGAAAATAGTCTAATATCCATATACACACATTGCCAAAATTATTGGACCCCCTCGTAAATTTTAAAACGAAATATTTATCACGGGTGCTTTTTTGTATATTTAATCTTTATTTCTTTCACCGTTATTAATTAACAAAAAATGTTTACAAAATTTTCCACAATTTTAGACACCAATGTTTAAAAAGTGGTTCATATCGATTTAGCGCGTTGCAATGATTGTGATTGACAGACACGGCTGAAGGACTTCAGAGACTTATAGACCGTGTAGAGACCGCATGCAAGAGATATGGTATGAACATAAACTGTAAGAAAACACACATACTAATTGTCAGTAAAGATACCATTGGAAATTTACAGTTTACCGCCAACAATGTAGCTCTCACAGTAGCCGAGACAGTTACACACAGTACCTTGAATAAGGACTGGGATCACTCTCGAGAAATAAGATGCCGAATCGAAAAAGCAATAGGTACATTCAACAAGATGCGTAACATACTATGCAGCCTATCTCTCAACCACAACTCATACCAGAATAAGAATTCTAAAATGCTATGTACTCTCAACCCTCCTATACGGGGCAGAAGCGTGGACCATTACTGATGCCTCATCTAAACGCATAGATGCGTTTGAGATGTGGTGCTATCGCCGCATGCTAAGAATCCCATGGATACACCACGTAACAAACGACACAGTATTGCAACGCATCGGTGGACAACTAGAATTCCTATCAAATGTCAAACGCAGAAAACTGGAATACTTTGGGCATATCATGCGAGGTGAAAAATACCGCCTTCTTCAACTTATCCTACAGGGAAAAATAGAGGGTCGAAGGTCAGTAGGACGCAGACGAATATCATGGCTGCGAAATCTGCGAACATGGACCGGAATGACGTCAACAGCACTATTCAGAGCGGCGGTGAATAGAGTGATTTGGACCAATGTGATAGCCAACATCCACAGAGGATAGGCACTTCAAGAAGAAGAATGATTGTTCAGTTTTTCTTTGCAATTATGCCTGACAATAGAATTTCAGTATTCAATAGAGCAATAATAGTGGCTTTGCATGTCTGCCGAATCATCGAATCGCGGATAGACTGTGTTTGTACCAGAAAATTAACAGCGTTGACTGGAGACGTGGAACTGGGCGTCCTAGGGTAACTAATGCAAGAGAAGATCGGTATGTAGCAGGTTAAGTACGTCGGAATCGAACCATAACAGTCTCAGCTGTCCGAACTCGCGTTTGGTCGATTCATTTCCAGTACCACAATACGGCGGATACTTGCTGGAGCCAATTTGCGATCTAGGAGACCATTAAGAGTACCTAGGTTACTTCCCAGACATATAGCCGCTCGTCTACAGTGGGCACGGGAACACAGAGACTGGCTTTTAGCTTAACTCAGTAGCGAAATGTCCTTTTTTCGGACGAAACAAGATTTGGTTCAGTTAGTGATAGTCGACACAGAGTTTGGAGAGGGCCAGGGCGACCTGAAAGACTATCTTTTGCCAGATAAGTCGTTCCATACCAAGGAGGAACAGTAATGTTTTGCCAGCTTATTCCCATTCCAGACCAGACACTATGACAGGGAATGGATATGTTCGAAACATTATTGAATCCATTATTGGTCCGCTCCGAAATGAAATTGGAGGCAATTTCATTTTCATGGATGACAATGCTAGGCCCCATCGCACGAGAAGAGTACAAAATGTACTAGAGATTCAAAATAGTCAAAGATTACCGTGGCCAGCAAATTCGCCAGACAGGAATCCCATTGAGCACATGTGGGATTTCGTTGGACGAGCAATCTTAAATAAATCCTCCTATCACCCTCCAGGAACTCACACTCGCGGCCCAAGAAGAATAGAACAACATCCCAATGGATACCACCTAACTACAGAACACATAAACATAAAACATATTAATGCATTTTTGATTTCGCTCCAAAGTGGTTTTCTTCTAGATTTCAAATTCTGGTAATCATTTTATTATGCACTATTTTCCGTTTGTATTTGTTTTTTCTTGTTCAGTTAAAATCTAATTCAGCCAATTTGTATTGGATACATAACCAAATTAAATGTACTTTATAATAAACTTCTTAACTTATAATAATAGTGTCTCATTTTGCCACATATAAGGAGGTCCAAGAATTTTGGCGATGTGTGTAATTAGTAGAGACTTTTTGCACCTCTTAAATTAATATCAGTTTTTAGCTCCGTTATGGTTAACTTTATTAAACATAACGAGTAGCGCCACTGTTAAAACCAGAGATTTTGCAGCGCCTATACGTTCTGTCTGTAGTTATTAAGTTGGCGCCGGCGCACCTAAACAAAATAAAATACCTAACCTAACAATAATTTGGTTAAGTTGTATATTTTAATGTAAAGCTACTATTGCTTTGGATTTTAAGTAATCGCTTATCACAATTTTAATTCATAGCAATGATGCTTGATAACTTTTGTATGTTTCGGCAACCATGCAGTTTAAGCATAACCATAAGGATAACGATAAGCTCTTCCTTATCCTTCCGTAAATAACGGAGTCCGTTATGGTTATTAACCATAGCGGATCACGTTTCTGACATTGCGCATGCTCAGAATAACCATAACGACAAACGAATGACGAATTAAGAGGTGCAAAAAGTCTCTAATAAACAGTTGTACAGGGTTATCCAACCAAGACTAGACAAGGCGATTTTTTGACTTTTCCTGTACTTTTATAAAAAAAAACTGAAATAGCCATCTTAAGTCATTTTCTCCCGCGAATTCGAATATCTTCAGCAAAAAACAATTGAACATCAAACAAAAGTACTAGGGGTCACTTTGATTTTTTTTTTAAATGGGATGCCGTATTTTTAATGAGCTTATCCGATTTCTCATATAAATTTTGATCTAAAATGTTGGATTTTTAATTCAAAAACGCCTTTTTTCTTCAGTTTTAAATTCGGAAAATGTTCGTCTACCGTACGATTAATACCTGATAGATGGATACCCGTTTCACCTGTTCACCCTTTAACCTGCTTTAAAGCGTCCGTCAGTTAGACAAAATAATCAAGTGTCAAATTTCTATATATTTTTCACGAATTAATTACAAATTTATTTTGTTTGATTAAAGTTATTCACTTTAGTTTATAGTTTTTTCTAATATGTCATACTTTTTTTATACGTAAGCAATAATAGATTTGCAAAAACTACTAAATTTGTAATTAATTCGTGAAAAATATATAGAAATTTGACACTTGATTATTTTGTCTAACAGACGGACGCTTTAAAGCAGGTTAAAGGGTGAACAGGTGAAACGGGTATCCATCTATCAGGTATTAATCGTACGGTAGACGAACATTTTCCGAATTTAAAACTGAAGAAAAAAGGCGTTTTTGAATTAAAAATCCAACATTTTAGATCAAAATTTATATGAGAAATCGGATCTCATTAAAAATACGGCATCATATTTAAAAAAATATCAAAGTGACCCCTAGTACTTTTGTTTGATGTTCAATTGTTTTTTGCTGAAGATATTCGAATTCGCGGGAGAAAATGACTTAAGATGGCTATTTCAGTTTTTTTATAAAAGTACAGGAAAAGTCAAAAAATCGCCTTGTCTAGTCTTGGTTGGATAACCCTGTACAAAAAATACTGTTTGTATTTCGCGCGCAAAAATCTTTTTATGACACATTTGATTAAATATTTAACCTCGACCTAGCGGTCTCGGTAAAAATTGACATCTTATGTGCCATTAAAGAAAAACACCTATTTCTCGCACTTAATACAAAAATAACTATTTTTTTTTTCAGAAAAGTCCGAGAAAGTTATTTTAATTGCTATACTTACCTTACTGTTATTTTAATTGTTCTATTAAAATAATTTACGTAAAGGAAACCATGGAAAATGGCTAGTATTAAATATTTTGGCAACGTTTTTAATAAAGTCATCTGTTATTAACTCATTTATATTTATTTAAAACAAAAATTGAAGGACAAATCGTTCAAAAATACCCCTCAATTTTTTTAATTATCGTAATTTGTGCGTCACATAGAACCTTTAAAATAATATTTTAATTATTTGGCTCGGTTTTGAGCGTTAACAATTTTTCAAAAAAAAAACGGGTTGGCAGTTTCTTATCTTTTTGCTGTGCCGAGATACGACATTAATTTGGACGTTGACACTGAGTTGCTTACATTTTTTGGCTTAGAAAACAAAGTTACTCACCGATTTTTGGATTGTGTGTCAACCGAAAAATGTTGATACATCTGTCTTTCCGGCAGGCTTTTAATCACATGTTTGTGTGTTTTTTTTTTTATTTGTCGTATTTTTAAGTGATTTTTTTATTTCGCAATACGGGGGCACGGCTAATTTTTTTGGCTTGCTTGTAGGTATAGCTTGTACCTAACATATTATGGTTATGATTAACGAGTCCGCCATTTTGGTGTTTTGTTGTCGTTCTGTTATGGGGGTCATCGTCTTTTATTTAAGAACTACTCCCACTTGGCTCGATCTACTTTCGTAAATTCAATTTAAATCGTTTCCAAATTGAACTTAAAGGGCAATATAAAGCTATTTTGCTGAAACTCTTGCAGACATGTATTTTGATATTAATAATGATTTAAAAATATTTCTTTCTTTGCTTCAATCAAATAAACTTACGTTAAATTTTACAAAATCATCTTTTATGTTTATAACTAAAAATAAAATAAATTCCATCATTAACCCCTTAACATTTAATAATGAAAATATTTAATATTTATAAAACGACAAAATTTTTAGGATTAGTTTTAGACGAAAAATTAAATTAGAAATGTCATATCCAGTATATTATCAACTCGATATCTCCTTTGGTATCTGTTTTGTACAGAGCTAGATATTTAATTCCTTTGAAATACTTAAAAAATATATATTTTTCTTTAATATATTCAAAATTACAATACTTAGCTTCTGCATGGGAATATGCTTGTTTATCAAACTTAAAACCATTACGAAAATTGCAAAATAAAGTTATTAAATGTATACACAAATTACCGCATTTAGAACCAACTGTTAATCTAAATAGACCGAGGAGGTATTTACACGTTCAAAACATTTATAAATCAAAAATTTGTATTCTAATTCACTCTATTATTTTAAAAGAAAAAAAATCAAACATAACACTTTAGGAGAATAAGACATTACATGATCATAACACCAGACGTTGTATAAATTATTATGAAACTATACTAGTAAGAAGTAATTTCGAAAAAAAATCGCTTTTATATGACGGAATAATAAAATATAACAATGTTCCAAAAAATATCAGAAACATTTAAAAATTGGCAACTTTTAAAAAACAATTAAAAAGATATTTACTAAATTAAATTATTTATACTATTTTTTTTTTAAATTGATTTTATTAATGAATTAAATTGGATTAACTTCAATTTTTTTTTATTGTTATTTTTTTTTAATGGTTATTATTTTCTATAAAATGTTGTCACTTTCCATGTAATGAACTGTAAAAGTTAGTTTGGAATAAAGACATTTTGAAAGTTAAATTGTCCAAGTTTAAACTTTGTGTCGAAAACGTAAGATTCCATGTTACATTGATAAAAAAAAAGTATAAATTTTAATAAATAGCTCAAAATTGTACATATTGATCTAAAAAAAAAAAATTTCGGATTAGAGTTTTTTTCGTTTCTTTGCATTTTTTTGAGAACATTTACCATAGTAATGTATATTTTTTTTAACACCATCAAAAAGTAGAGATTTCAACGAACAAAAAGCCTACCGACTTTTTTAAAAAAGCAGATATTTTGACATGAGAATTTTCGATTGAAAATTAGGGTGTTTTTTCGATATTAAGTCAAAATAAGGTTAAAAAATAAATATTTTAAATCAAAAAAATTACAGTGTGTTTAGGACATAAAAAGGTAAGTTTTCACCAAATTTCGCGGATAAAGAAAATTTTTTGTAAAAGATAAAAATAAAAAACAAAAAACTTGGTTATTTGAATTTTTCACATACATTTTGAGGTTATATAAAAAAAGTGTAAATACAAAAGTTGTAGATCTTTTTATTACCTACAACTTTGCGATTTAACGTTTTTCCATAGGACTTGCAGTTTTACCGGAAATCGAGATAAATCGTTTTTTACCCTTAACCCCCCCCCCTCCCCCCCTCTCCCCCTCCCCCCCTTCCCGACCTCGGATCGCCCGTAATTTATTTTTCCTTTAATTTTTGTTATATTCTCTTTCTTTTCCAATGGGTTTCATCCTACTATTATTTTTTTTGGTTTCAAAAATTATCGACCCTGGTCTAATTTATTGTCAAGAATATATTTCATAATTCAGGCACAACTAGATTGTAATATAAAACGAATATGACATTATTTTATTGGTATATTTTATATCACTACAGTATACAAAGATACAATACGTCATGTATATAATCTATATATTAATTTATTTTATTTATTATAGCTTGGTATATTTATTATTTATTAATGACGTTCTTGATCTCTTGGATTGGATAATATCCAATTTTTAATTTTATTTCTATAATTATTTAATGATTTAATTATTTTAATTGACTGTGGTAGCACTGGTAGCATATCAACAATATATGGATTGATGTTTAAAAAATGTTTGTGTGCTATTGTTTTGTTTTCTCTATTTTTATATGTAATAGTATTTTTATGACGAGTTTCATGTGTGCGATTAATATAATTTATTTTATTTTTATGTTTAAAAATATATATTAACTGGTTGTAAGAAAATGTTTGTTTAATTTCAATTTTTTTGCTATCTTTAAATAGTAAATCAGAAGAATATTAGTGGTTTTTTTCGTAAATAATTGTCAAATTGTATTTTGAATAGTTTCAATATTATTAAGATAATTCTTGTTTATGCCTCCCCATCCTAGTATTCCATAATTTAAATGGGTTTGTACTAAAGAATAATAAAATATTTCTAATTATTTTATATTTAAAAATTGTTTAAGGTGTTTAAATTTTGGTATAAGACTTCGTAGTTTTTTTACAATGTAGTCACTATGTAAATCCCATTTTAAATGTTTATCAAAAATTATTCCTAGATATTTAATATTTTCACCTTCCTTAATATTAATATTATTATTGCATATTATTGGACCAATATTGGGAAGTTTATTTTTGTATGAAGTAAATGGAATGTATGTTGTTTTGTTATAATTTATAGTTAATAAGTTTTTATTAAACCAGTTGCTTATTTTTATAAAATCATTTTCCATAATATTTTTTTAAATATTCCAATTTAGTCCTTTATAAAAAATTACTGTATCATCAGCAAAACTATGTAGTTTTCCTTGACAGTTTAAATTAAAAATATCATTTAGATGAATATTAAAAAGTATTGGTCCTAGGACTGTATACCTTGTGGTACTCCACAATTAAATATTTTTGGTGAACTAATATTTTCACCAATTTTAACATGATGTACTCTGTATATAAATAGCTTTTATATAAAGTTAATAATTGAGCACGAAATCCAAGTTTTTTTAAATTTGTTAATAAGAATTTTATGACTGACAGGCTTTAGCTAAATCTAAAAATATGCATAAAATATACTGTTCATTTTATTATTGATTGAATTATATATTTGATAATATCAAATATATATTTGTCACCTAACATATTATGTTAGGTGACAAATTGCATCTTGTGTAGATTTAATTTTTTGTAATCCAAATTGTTTGTCTGATGGGATTTTATTATTATTACAAATATATTATATACCTATGTAAGTAAATTTTCCAAACTATTTATAAATATAACTCCATCGATTGTTATTGGCGTACGCATACGACCTGTGTAAGGTGAATGACCCTTTATTATTCATAAACATTTGAAATACGACTAGATTTTACCTGAAATAAATAAAACAATGCTTTTCTCTATTTTTAAAGGGAGGATAGAGAGTCCCGTTTACTATAAATAGTGTAAAGCAAATAAGTTTTCGGGAAACGAAAAGTACAAATGACAAAGCTTTTAAATTCTTCGAAAAGTTGTGTTTATTTTGATCATGGTGTACTGGATGCAGCAGTGTTGAATTGGAAAAAGTTTTTTTTGTAACGTTTGCGGCTTTATAGTCTAGCTAGGTCAAGTGAACGATAAAAATATTTCGTTCTATCTCTAAACACATAAAAATGCTCACAAGAACAACTAACAACTAATCATCAAAGAAATAACAATTTTATAACTTCATCACTTTTCATTTAAGTTTATTTTTCATGCGGATTATTCAGATAATTCTCAAAATTCTAAAATATAAAATTCATGAATGATTTCTTTGACGCCATCGTTTGACCGCCGATATTCGGATTTCCAAGAAAATAATGTAAAAATGTTAAAAGTTATGTCAGAAAGGTATTTGATTTAATAAACACTTTATCTACCTATATTACATCAAAATTCTAACGAATAATTAATAGCATATAAGCGCATCGCTTTTTGGTAACAAGACCGCTTACAGCCACCGTCCCGTTCCGCTTTTCTAGACCCACATTCTTGTGCATTCCATTCATGACCACAATATGTCCAGAATGACGCTGACCGAGTGATTATTTCCTAACAAAAACTCCTACAAATATAGTAACTATGCACTCCCTAAATACCAGTAATAAACATTCAAAGGCTTGACACTAGACAAGTAGGCCTAGGAGACCATTTTTGGCATTCCAATTTTATATTTGGGCAATGTCACCCAGATAGATCAAGAAGTATCCAGTAGATATAGAAAGGGAGGCTTAACGTCAAACCATTAGGATAGTACGACAATTTTTGCTGACCCTGTATTAGTAATGTCAGCCACAAGGGACCTAGGTACTGTTTTACGTGGACTCCTAACTAACCATAATGGAGATGGTATTCTTGGCTTAGGACTTCGAAGTCTCGTTGCTCCTCTTCTAGTTTACTACAAACCTCGATTAACGAGTATTATATAAAGGATTAGTATCAGACCTGCGTCTCTACGTGGATCATCTGCACCACCGATATTTCTAGGAGTAGAATACTTATATAGTACCGCGCGAAGAAATTCTCAGAAAACATCTCAGTCCATCGATATCAGTATCGTAAAACATCATCGGATATTGCGTTTGGTTCAAGAATTTTTTCGTTAGTCGGTGATTCATGGAGGTTACTATCAGACATAATCTAGATTTTGGAAGGCTATATATACCGTTTCATTGAACTAGAGGTACCTATGTACTTTTTGAATGAACTGGTTATTATCTATAGTGAACGAAATGAACTAGTTCATCAGAAGTCACGGTGAACTTCGTACACAATATGTCATGCTCTGGTAAACGGATCCGCAAACAACACTATAATTAACTTGACTTAACGTTTTTGTTCTTGACTCTCCCGAAGTTGGAGAACTCCAGCTTCGCGTGGTAGATTGCGCCCAATTAAGGAATTGTGTCCTGGGTGTCAGGAAGAGGAGGAGACACCGCTACACTTTCTGAGGACGTATGAAGTTCTGGGAAGACTAAGATAAGATCGCTTTGGTCTACCGCTAGGTTAGTGAGTCTGCCACAACTACTACTACTACTGGTCCAAGCAGTGTTTTATCCCGTGTGCAGCAAGTACAAAGTTTTTGCAAATAAAATGTAAGAACGCTATGCATTCAAAGGTATTTAGTAGGTACCAACAGAAAACAAACGCTGGTAATGAATTGCCAGTCGCGCATAGTGAAAACAGTGCAGCCATAAAATATGTTTATAAATTTTGTAATTTTATTTGTTTAATAATGTTTTTATTTGTTTTCAGGCTCACAAAATACAGTCACGGCCGGTACTCTTAGTACATCAGAATCAGCTCATACCAGTTCGGATCTCAACGACATTTCCGTTCTCTTGGACTCCCTAGACTCACCTCTTAGGCCGGCTACCCCCGATATGACCGATCCTCGATCAGTGGAAAAATACGAAGAACATAAAAAATTAGCTCAAGAATATTGGACAGTAAGTATAGAGGGCATCTTACAGAGTGTTATGGAAGTTACTTATTATATTTAAATGTGGGATTCGTGTTAAAAAAATGGACAAAATTATCTAAGGTTTAATTTATAAAATTAATAATGGAACTTTGCAGTACGAATAGACAATTTCTCGATACCAGATAGCCACTGATCATTGTTTTGTAGAGAGCAGTCATTGTTACAATAATTGATTGACTCATCCGTTACTTTGTGACAATACATTTTAACTATGTAAAATGAAACGAAAAGTATGCTTTGTTATTTGTCACTAATTAATTATTTTTATTTAAAAATTTTGGCGTTACAACCGTTTCGTAGTACAACTACATCTAGCGTCTTGAAGCAAAAACCGCTATAAAAGCTTTTTCAACGTTCTGAATTAAAAAAAAAAAGGCAAACGAAAATGAATTTACGTTTTTTTTGTAGAGGACTATTAACTGTGTTTTATAAATGTTCCACGCCTGAACATAAATTATACCTGTGTTTGTTTGAGGTTGGTAGACAATGAAGTACTATCAAAAAATTACCTTGTCGGACTTCCATTGTCTTTATTTTGTTTGTTTTTGTCTTTGACAAGAAGACCCAACCCTTTCAGAACGCACTAGTTTGCCGCTAATTGGAGTCGTGGAACTATTGGAGTGTTGTCTACCTAGTTCCTACTTTCAAGTAAAAGATAGGTTCTATGCCCAGGATGACGGTCTTCCAATGGGTTCATCTCTCTCTCCGGTGGTGGCTAACCTGTACAGGGTGTCCCAAATTCGAGCCTCATCATGGGGATCTCGGAAACTATAAGAGATACAGCATCGGTTAAATTGTGGCAAAGCTGCGCAATTTCATACTGAGTAATATCGCAAAAAAATATCTGAGCTATCTTTTTTAGTTTTTGAAATTATTGCAAAAAACTAAAATTTTGAGTTTTTGTTTTTTTAAATTGCACGACTTATTTTATCCGCTACAGAAAAACAAGCACAACATTGTTAAGGCAACTTTTTACGCTCCATATTGTGACGTTTTTAGAATTTCGTTACAACGTTTCGTTTTTGTGGAACTATTATCAACTTTAATTTTTTAAATACGGACCTGCATTTTTTATTTTATATTTTGATAGCCCTTTAAGTCCTGAAATAAACCATGTAACACAATTAATTATATTTAGACGTTTTGATGTCATTATTACATCTTCAGGAATGTGATAATTATTTTTAAATACGGCCCTGGTGTTAGTTAATCTTTTTACCACAAACAACATGTGGACAAATGGATCCGGAATTTTATACAAATAATTTACTATATTTAAGTTTTTATATAGATTGTAACAAAGTAAAAATAAAACCAAACAAAACAAAGGTTGCTATGACAAGAACTTTTACTTGATTGTTTGGCTTAAGGTGGCAAGGTGGAATTCTCAACGTCATTTTATCTATTGCCAACCTATAACCTATTTCGCGTTGCTTTTTTTTAGTTTATTATTTGATTAGCTAACATTTAAATAAAATCAATATCGTCGGTACAATATTTAGGTAATAGCTGACATATTACAAAAATATCAATTTATTTCATTGCTAATTTTGGGAGAATTGTTTAGTGAAAGAAGAATGACATAATAATGTTAAAAAAAATCTTACCCGACATTTTTCGCTATAAAATTCTGCTAAAATAATTAATGAAATTCCTTGATATTTATTTAATTTGTCAATTATTACCTATAAAATATGAAGACGATAATGATTTTATTTAAATTTTGTGTAAAAGCTAGAAAAATTAAATAAATATACGCAAAATAGGTTATAGGTTGGCAAGCATGTTGATACTTTCACCTTAATTATCTTGACAACTGCAGTCACCATTTATACTGAATATTTCAGCAAAATTATGTTTTCTGCTTTAGAAAAGCGCGATATGTTACGAGTTTATTATTCTTCCAATAGGAATTCACCAATTTCTTGTGACCGTTATTTACAGGACTATCCCGAACGCTTGCAGCCTCACTATAGTTATTTTGCTACGCTTAATACTAATTTAGCCCAGTATGGTAGTTTTAATAAACCAAGAGTCAAATATACACCAGGGCCGTATTTAAAAATAATTATCACATTCCTGAAGATGTAATAATGACATCAAAACGTCTGAATATAATTAAGTATGGTACATAGTTGAATTCACGGCTTAAAGCTATAAAAAAATAAAATAAAAAATGCAGGTCCGTATTTAAAAAATTAAAGTTGATAATAGTTCCACAAAAACGAAACGTTGTAACGGAATTCTAAAAACGTCACAATATGGAGCGTAAAAAGTTGCCTTAACAATGTTGTGCTTGTTTTTCTGTAGCGGATAAAATAAGTCGTGCAATTTAAAAAAACAAAAACTCAAAATTTTAGTTTTTTGCAAAAATTTCAAAAACTAAAAAAGATAGCTCAGATATTTTTTTGCGATATTGCTCAGTATGAAATTGCGCAACTTTGCCACAATTTAACCGATGCTGTATCTCTTATAGTTTCCGAGATCCCCATGATGAGGCTCGAATTTGGGACATGGAATGGTTTGAGTCACACGCTATTAACACTGCCAAGATTAAACCTAAACTTTGGCTTAGATATGATGATGTATATGATTATTATCTGGACAGACCGCATCGAAGAGCTACGGTTTTTGGAACATATTAATAGTATAAGACAATCCATTAAATTTACCATGGAAACAGAAAAACATTCCACTCTACCGTTTCTCGATGTTCTCGTCAAACGAAGTGCTGAAAACATAAAACTTCAGTGTACAGGATACCCACTCAGACGGGGACCTTAATCACGGATCGAATCATTCAAACTCCATAAAACGGCATAATTCAAACTCTTTATCACAGGGCGTCTAACGTCTGCAACAGTCCGGAAGACCTTATTATTAAAATTTCAAACATCAAAAAAGTTTTAAAACAGAATGGTTACCCTGAAACCTTCGTAACAATACAGAACCGCAAGGAGAGCAAGCATTTCTTACAATACCTTATGTCAAGGGGATTTCTGAAAAGATTAGAAGGATAACCAAAAACTATAATATCAAAACAGCCTTTAAATCCGGAAATACGCTTAGAAGCTTTCTTACAAAAGTAACCCCCCCCCCCCCTAATGAAAACACAAAAAATTGTATCTATCAAATCCCTTGCGAGTGTGGCGAATCGTACATTGGAGAAAAAAAAGACCTCTTCCCGTACGAGTTAAAGAACATCTGAAACATACCCAAAGCGGTGAAACTTCGAGATCAGGTATAGCGGAACATGGTCAGAAGCCAAGGTTTTGGACACGGAACAGCACTGGAGAAAACGAAAATTCAAAGAAGCAGCTTTCATGAATCAAAATACCCATATATTTAGTAAACCAAGTATAGATACCCCCAATATCTGGCAGCCTCTTCTTGTCCAAAACCAACAGCTCAAACTTCACACCAATAAGCATGTAGGCGGAGTCATCAAGCTTCATTGCACCTGGATAGTATTTAAGACAGTAGCCTTATAGAATTATAGTTTAGTTTACACTTGAAAACGGTTAGAGATACTAACTAACTGAAACGTTGTGTTAAGTAACAAAATAAAGACAATGGGAGTCCGACAAGGTAATATTTTTGATAAATTATACCTAATCTACAACAATAATAATTCTATCAAAGTTAAATGAAATCTCACGCTTACTCCTCATTTTCCTGAAAACTCCACAAACAGCATTTCCTACATTAAAAGTGTTTTATATAAACGCACAAAAAATACTATTGGTCTGACGAGCATAAACAGTTACTACTAAAAAGAAAAATGAGGCAATGTGCTGATTGAAACGCTATTAGAAAAGCTATTTTACTTTTCATAGACAAAAAACAATTTCGTTCTACTAACGAAAGTGTTTATTTTCACGTAATTAACATTATTCAGAAAGGAAAATAAACAATCGTTGATGGGCAATAAACAAAAAAATGCCCCGGATCATTACATTAAATTCCTACTGGATGGGTTAACAAATTATTTTGTTGTAAGAATTCATCTACGTCAGAATGCTTGTAAACTATTCGAAGTTTTTTCGAATATTTTAACATTTATAGATTGGTTTTGGGCCGAATCATTTTTGCGTAGGCTTAAAAATACCCGAATAATCCCGAAAATATCTGGAAAATTTGGAAAAATAATGTTTAGAACAGTTTAGGTGATTACTTATAAGAAACATCGCCTAAATACAGTGTCACCAGTAAAGTCCGCATCATATGGATTTTTTTTTTATTAATAGCTTTATTCAAAATTTGACTTTGGCATCAAGTTCTGCTTCGATCGAGATGAAAATTAAGCAAAAAAATAGTAGTCACGTGATTCGCATTATCTGTCAAATTTTAATTTTTTCCAAAAAATAATTCAAAAGTAGGGTTATTTCTGAAAATATCGAAAAAGTTATTAGAAAAAGTTTTTTTAATGGAGTTTCTAGCCCGACATGCAAAATTTCAGCTGCATAAGATAATTTTGATTTTTACCTATATTTTGTAAATTGCACCGTTTTTGCAAAATAAGACTCAACGCAACCTACATAAAACTTCTTAGTTTTGACAAGGCTTTATTTCAGATACATTTTCTTTAAAGTGCTTTACTTTATTAAATGTGTGTTTTTCTACAAAATCAAAATTGGGCTATTAAAATTTGGTCGCATGTGATGCAAAGTTTATTTGGTATAAGGTAACTTAATAAAATAAGTATTTTTGAAAACGTAGTTTGTGTCTGAAAGTAATACACCTTAATATTAAGACAAAAAAGAACACAGCGTCATCAGTAAAGTGGTCATTAAGTGGAAAATAAATTTTAGTGGTCATTAAGTGGAAAATAAATTTTAGTTTAACTTAACGTAAAGTTTATCTATTTTCAACGATTTAATTTAAAACCCCTTTACTTTATTTTTTATTTTTTTACTTTCAGACAAAAACTACGTTTTCAAAAAGACTTATTTTATGAATTTACCTTATACAGGGTCAAAAACAAATAAACTTTGCATCACATGCGACCAAATTTTAATAGCCCAATTTTGATTTTGTAGAAAAACACACATTTAATATGGCGCTACTTTAAAGACAATATATCTGAAATAAAGCATTGTCAAAACTAAGAAGTTTTATGTAGGTTGCGTTGAGTATTATTTTGCAAAAGTGGTGCAATTTAGAAAATCAAAATTATCTTATGCAGCTAACATTTTGCAAGTGGGCTAGAAATTGCATTTAAAAAAACTTTTTTTAATAACTTTTTTTGATACTTGAACTTTTGAATTATTTTTTGGAAAAAATTAAAATTTGAAAGATAATGCGAATCACGTGACTACTATTTTTTTGCTTAATTTTCATCTCGATCGAAGCGGAACTTGATGCCAAAGTCAAATATTGAATAAAGCTATTAATAAAAAATTCCATATGATGCGGACTTTACTGGTGACACTGTAGAACATCATAAAAGTAATACTCGTTGGCAATATATTGGTTTATACATTGTGGTGTGTGTGGGACAATCTGGTGCACATGGTCTAAACTAAAAACAAGAAAAAAAATGATACAGACCGTGTGCATCTGACTTGGCCACACTGTTTTTTTGCTAAAAAATATGTTAGAGCCTCAAGTCATTATGTAAATAGCAAAACTAACCTAATTTTAATACCAAATTTTTTTTAAAAATGGCGTGGTCTGAGGTGAGTCAAGCTTTTCACTCTGGGGCTTGAACGTGTTAAAGAAGCAAAACTTTTTCAAATTAAAATAAATTAATTAAATTTAAAAGTAACAATTTTTCCCATTTGCACTCAGTTTCTGGCAATCACAGTTTTAGAATTCACCATACCGCTCACTGGCAGCAATAATGACATCTCAAAAATGCAATTTATTGCAAAATATTGTATTACAAATGTCATTTAAATGAGTATTTAAAATATGTTTTCTTATTATCAAATTTTTGTATTCTGAACTGATATAGACACTGTTATAATATATGTTAATACATTCTTTAAAAGGGTGATATTTAAAAGATGTGCCACTGTTACTCAAACCAGATAGCATAAAATAAACGTCCAAGTAATTTAGTAATTGTGTCTCAGTTAAAAACTTTAAGAAATCGTGAAAATTTGAAAATAAAACAAAACGAAACAGCACTACATATTTATAAATTTAAAAAACTACAATGTAGATTCTATACTGGCATAACACTAAATGTGCCACTATCGCTTAAACAATTACTAGTCTCTGTTGTGACATATGTATAAGACTATAGTGTTACAAGCGCCATCTTGTGGACACTATTTAGGCTAACTTAGTGAAAGCCTTGCTGAATAAAAATGTCCCCATTTTTAATAAATTTTGAGGTGTGCCACTATTGCCACCGGGTGGCGATTTTACAAAATATATACTATTACAGCACAAGACACGCCCCCAATTACGAAATTACAAAATATAATCGGCCTCAGCGCGATTTTACTAAATATAAACTATTAGGGCACCAGACACGTTCGCCCCGTGAATCATTGGAAAATATAATCCCGCTCAGCACATTTCTGTAAAATCTAATCGTTTGTAGCTCAGAGTGTTTGTTGTAGCATGACCGACGGCAGAAATATTTTTCTTAACCATCCGCACAAGTCCCACCGCCTGACGAGTCCTTGGTAGACAAATTCCGTCGAAAAGGTATATTGACAACCGGTTTGTTCGTTGTTACCCAGAGCATTTTTTTTTAAATTTTAATTTTAGAAAATATTTGTGGAAAAAAAATGCTCTGGGTAACAACGAACAAACCGGTTGCCAATATACCGTCTCGACGGAATTTGTAGAAAAGGACTCGTCAGGCGGGTGGGACTCGTGCGGATGGTTAAGAAAAATATTTCTGCTGACCGACGCACATAGGGGCCAAAAGCATCCAAACCTGGCAAAAAACCCAAACTTAAAATTGCACCCTATTAAAAAAATGTTAATAATTTTAATTAATAAAGTACTTAACCAGGTACCTAGAATCGCTTTTGGTTTTACCAGTTAGTACCTGTGGGTCTAGGTACACCAGTCGACATTTCTACTTCGTGCTAGTTACAGGTATTTGTTAATTTAGTAGCGGTAGTGAATAATTGTGTTTTTTACGTTTTTTACTTTGTGATAACTTCGTATTCATAGTTTTCAATTAATATGTCGTTATTGGCAACAGGTAAGCTCTCATACGTTTAAATCTTTTACATTTTTATTATAGATATGGATAATTTAATTTTTCAAATTTGCTTTTATATTTTTTTTTGAGAAACCATAGTTATTTAGTTTAGCTAGGTGTCCTTAGGTGCTCCAAAATTGATTTTATTATACTGATTATAATGTCGCCTTTCCAACTAAACAAAAAAAGTTTGCACATATTTGGACTATTTCGAGTAAATCGACCCCAAGCTAGTCAAAACTAATAAACGTAATTTCTTATCGTTGCAGGATCCGGATATAATGACATTTTTTTGTCAAGACGATTTCTTTATGACAAAATAAACGAGTCAGGTCATACTAAACTGGATGATCAAATTGTATTTTTTTAAAAGTATTTGAAAGAACGAACCAATTGCTCAGAATCTAAACTCTCGGAGTTGCATAACAAAGCGTCATTCTTTATTTCGGATTTTAAGAAAAGGTGGTCCAGTTCTTACAGAATGAAAGGTAGGTTTTTGGAGAAAAACACTAGTTGGCTAGATTCATCCATTGGTTTCCCAAACTATGCAGTTCTGGAAAACATAAAAGCAGGAAGACAGCACATATCTATGTTGAAAAATATTTATGGTACCTACCCAATGCCCCCTATCGTACATAAGGTATTAATTCATGGTACCATTATTATACAGAAAGCAATATCACCCATTGGATAATTAAGTGAGGAAGCCCAGGAAGCTAATAATAAGATGTTTAAACGATACAGATAAAGATTTTCTCGTAAAAAATCTAACGAGGATATACTTTGTCGTCTACTTATTTCATCTGATCCACTAATTACTAGTACGCATCACCCACCAAAAAGAAAATTCACTTTAGACCAAACTGTTATGCAATTGTTAGGAGAACCAGATTTAAATTTTTCAAGCCCATCTTCCATAGATCAAGAATTATCAGACGAAAGTGAGGAGTCGAGTTAATATATGTATATTTTTTAGAACTAAATAATTGTTGTTGAAATATGCTTTAACGATCATTTTAATATTTTAAATAAATTCATATTTTCATATTATGTCATTTTAATATTTAAAAAGGTGCTAATTTAAGGTATGTCACATAACTTTTATTTGAAAACATAAATAAATAATGAAAAAATAAAATGTTATTACTATTAAATAGCTCAAATAATTTTTGCCAACTTTCGGCGGTATTGGCCCCTCTGTGCGACGTGACGGATCTAACCTCAATTTCATCAAGATTTATTTATATGGATCAGCCACGTTGTGCTGCAAACGATTAGATTTTGCAGGATTGTGCAGAGGCCGATTATAGGTTTGTTCCTACAGCGAATCCCCGACAACTTCATGACAATTTTCAAACCAACTTTACGGCGCAAGTCTGAATTCTGACCGGTTTCAAACTCTTGTAGGAACAGGCGTTCGAAATCAACTAACTTCGTTTCGGTGTTTAAAACTGAAGAAATTTTGAACGATGGACATAACCTCAAAATTGTTTATTATTATTTCGTTAATTAAACTCGTGTGGCTCGGCCCAATAAATAAACTTAAACAAAATAAGTAACTTATATTAAATAATATGTTGTAAAAATGTTAATATCTCCTCCAAAGATTGGCACTTTTCACATCAAAAGTATTAAGAGACTATGGGAAGTTTTAGCTCAAAAAGTAAATAAAATATTAAACACCAACCTAATAGCAGACATTTCTGAATCTTCATCAGATGACGCAATGTCGCTCATTTCTCAATTTAATAATAGAAAAAGTCTTATACAAAAGCAAAAACCGCAAAAACACGTCTAACAAAAATAGGTTATGTCATATATTATGCTAGCGTTTAACCGCGCATGCTCCGGACATTTTACTGGCAAAAGATTCGCAAACTGCTCTGACAGTTGGCAAACTATCAGAGAAACGTGTAGGAACAGCGACTTTGGGTTTTCAAACTGTCCAAAATCTTTGTGGGAATACTTTTATATTTACTGCGCAGAATCCTGACTGTCAAGGACTGTTTCTGATCGCTGTAGGAACAAACCTTATATTTTGTTATTTCGTAATTGGGGGCGTGTCTTGTGCTGTAATAGTTTATATTTTCTAAAATCGCCACCGGGTGAGCGATACCTACCAAATGCTTATCTACTTTTCTTATTTACAGATGCAAACGGAACTCGTTTTGCTCACCCAAAGAAAAAACGAACTTCTGCAAGCCGAAGCAGAAGAAGAAAGGCGACAGAGAGAGTTAAAGAAACTTCAAGAAGAAAAAGAATCGCTCAGGCTTATAAGGGATCTTTTACAGCAACAGCGGGAAGGCGGGTTAGGGCAGAGTTCTGCACGAAATTCGGGAGATGGGTGGGTAATAGTGCCCCGACAGGACAGACAAGGGGAACAGTGATTGTGTGTTAAAACTGGACATTTTTTTGTAAATGGATATAAAGATTTAACCGTCCGTATCTTGACAACGGATTTTATTTTTCGTTTGTCGTGATCCTAACTTCTTTTTAATGTACCTACTGGTCTGAATAAACCAGAATTAGACCAAGGTCGATAATTTTTGAAACCAAAAAAAAATAATAGTAGTATGAAACCCATTGGAAAAGGATCCGAGGTCGGGAAGTGGAAGGGGCTGAGTTTTTAAGGTTGAATTCTCAACGTCATTCAATCTATTGCCAACCTATAATCTATTTCGCGTTGATTTTTTGAGTTTATTATTTTAATCACTAACATTTAAAAAAATCTAAATCGTCGGTACATTATTTAGGTAGTATCTGATATATTACAAAAATATCAATTTATTTTATTGCTAATTTTGGGAGAATTGTATAGTGAAAGAACAATGAGTGACAATGACATAATAATGTTAAAAAAAATCTTACCCGATATTTTTCGCTATACAATTCTCCTAAAATAAGTCATGAAATTCCTTGATATTTATTAAATATGTCAATTATTACCTATAGAATATCAAGTCGATACTGATTTTCTCTAAATTTTGTATAAAAGCTAGAAAACATAAATAAATCTACGCGAAATAGGTTATAGGTTGGCAAGTATGTTGATACTCCTACCTTAAGGGTAGAAAACGATTTATCTCGATTTCCGGCAAAACTACAAATAAGTCCTATGGAAAAACGTTAAATGACAAAGTTGTAGGTAATAAAAAGATCTACAACTTTTGTATTTACACTTTTTCACATAACCTCAAAATTTATGTGAAAAATTCAAATAACCAACTTTTTGGTTTTTTATTTAGGTATCTTAACAAAAAAAAATTTTTTTCACGAAATTTGGTGAATACTTACTTTTTTATGTCCCAAACACACTGTAATTTTTTTTATTTAAAATATTTATTTTTTCACCTTATTTTGACTTAATATCGAAAAAGCACCCCAATTTTCAATCGAAAATTCTCACGTCAAAATATCTGCTTTTTTAAAAAAAAGTCGGTGGGCTTTTTGTTCGTTGAAATTTCTACTTTCTGATGGTGTAAAAAAAATATACATTACTAAAAGGTAAATGTTCTCAAAAAATGCAAAGAAACCAAAAATCTCGAATCCGAAATTTTTTTCATCATTATGTACAATTTTGAGCTATTTATTAAAATGTATACTTTAATTACTCGAAAAACGTAAGATTCCATGTTACATTGATAAACAAAAAAATTACAAATCCATAAAACATAAAGATCGCAAAAAACATGCGAAAATAGTTGTTCTAAATATAATTAAAGGTAGGATTCTTTGCATTTTTTGAGAACATTTACCATAGTAATGTATATATTTTTTTACACCATCAGAAAGTAGAGATTTCAACGAACAAAAAGCCCACCGACTTTTTTAAAAAAGCAGATATTTTGATGTGAGAATTTTCGATTGAAAATTAGGGTGCTTTTTCGATATTCAGTCAAAATAAGGTGAAAAAATAAATGTTTTAAATCAAAAAAAATACAGTGTGTTTGGGACATAAAAAGGTAAGTTTTCACCAAATTTCGTGAAAAAAAATTTTTTTTTGTAAAAGGTAAAAATAAAAAACCAAAAACTTGGTTATTTGAATTTTTCACATAAATTTTGAGGTTATGTGAAAAAAGTGTACATAAATAAAGTAAAAGTTGTAGATCTTTTTATTACCTACAACTTTGCCATTTAACGTTTTTTCATAGGACTTGTAGTTTTCCCGACCTCGGATCGCACGTAAATTATTTTTCCTTTCATATTTGTTATATTATCTTCCTTTTCCCATGGATTTCATCGTACTATTATTTTTTTTCACTTTTTACCATTTTCAAAGGCTTCAGCCCTGGTCTAAATAGCGAGCACATGACTTTGAAAACGTTGGAAGAAAATAGGTATACGGATTTATGTAAAAATTATCTGATAAGTGATCTTTTAAAGAAGCAAAATTCTTGTAGTCTAAAAGCAGTCGGTACTTTTTACCTAACTTTTTTTAATTTAATTTTTTAAATTATCAAAATATTGGCTGGTTGGTATCTTCATTATAATAATTCATACCTGTATTCTTTTTTTAGAAACATACAATATAATGTAGGTATTTATTAAATGACTGGAGATATACTGCATGAAAGTGATTAAACTTTTGCAAGTTAGTTTCGCTTATTGAATTATTTAAAAAACTTAGATATACTGTTAGTCTAAAAAATAAACAAAACAAAGGTGCCAATAATTGAACACCTTAAATTTTGTATGAGATTTCCTATGTTGCGCCATATCCATATATATAATACACTAATTATTTTAAATATTTCTGATCACTCTACTAATATAATATAATAAACTTTTACTTAAATAGCCGTTAAAAAATTAACTTAGCTATTTCAGGTACTATACTTGATCCCAAGGAACAGTGGTAAAATACGGTGCGAGCAAAAATTATTTGCATCAAAAAGGGCTGGGATTAAAAAAACGTAGGGCTTGGTTTAGATCACAATGGTATGGGAACGATATATTTAACCAAATCTAGGTTAAAATTTTGTCAAATTCATATTATGACATGATATTATGCCAAAATAATGAGTAATAAAATAAGTAGACAAATACAAATTTATTTTTGTTGTTTACAAAATTAACAAAGTAAGAATGTACGGAAAGATAAAGAAAAATAATTACATAAATTGCTGAAATTGGCCACCGCCATGCTCCAAGCATAAATTCACACATTTTCAAAATCTGCGGCTTGTATTTCTTGGAATACTTGCACTTTATAAGGAAATAAATTTAGCTGCTTCTTAAGAATAGTCCTGCATGTTCCATAAGATCTTCCCACTTCTTGGGACAGGCGTCTTATATCTTATACAATTTGTTGGCATATTTTGCATTATTTCACGAACGTTTGCAACAAGGTCTTCTGTTCTTACAGATGGTCTTCCTGCTCCTTTTTTGTGTTGTATAGAATCTGTTTCCCTAAACACAGCCACGGTTCTTTTCAGGCAATGATAAAAATCCCCAGCAATAAAAGCAACGTTAGGAAAATGTTCGTGAAAGTCATCCATGCACAAACCCGAATTGTATTGCCACTCACCATTTACTCTAACCCCGTTTCGAAAATACGCTTCAACCATGAATGTTTTGTGCTGTTCCGTAAAGCCCATTGTGTGAATTGTTCAAGAAATTGGAAAAATTAGCGATGAATCAAATTACTTGTAACGACTGTCAAAGATGACGGAATAACTGATTGATTGTTAATTCAGGTGGTTACTGACACCCAACAGGTATTAAGCTCTACGGCTAAGCATTACGTCCTTAGATGCAAGGCCCTCTTTGATGCAAATAATTTTTGCTCGCACGGTATGTTGGTTATGTATTTTTAGTAGTTTTTAAATTTATTCTTTTAAGGCCACATAACTTGTGATATTGACATATTTTGTAAATATAGGTAGATTTTGTAGATACTTAATTAACTATTACGTGCTAGGGTAATTAATTACACAATGTGTTTTTAAGTATTTTAATTGGAATAATTTTTATTCCCATGTGCATAATTTTAAAATATATTTATTTAGTTAATATTTTTTACATGTATAATATTTTAAAATATATTGGATTTTTTTAAACAATAAATAAAATTCGCAAACTTCAATTATTTTTTAATTAATTTTAGGAATCATTAAGGCCCTACCAAATGAATACCATTTTTGCATTTGCTTAATTGGGTGTGGGCATTGTAGAATGTTCTAATGTCAATCCCTGCTAATAAAAAAGGCAAACGTTCAAGAACATTTTTAGAGACCGACCGAAGGTTCGGTTTCGGCCAAAAAATCTAGTTTCGGCCAAAAATCGGCAGAACCTTCGGCTGCGCCAAAACTCAGTGTTCGTGAATTGTCGCGCATCGTTCGGATAACTTTGGGTGAGTTCGTAGGCAGTGTTGTCTACAGTGGGACCAGTAAAGTCCGCATCATATGGGATTTTTTTTTATTGATAGCTTTATTCGAAATTTGACTTTGGAATTAAGTTCTGCTTCGATCGAGGTGAAAATTAAGCAAAAAATAGTCGTCACGTGATTCGCATTATCAGTCAAATTTAAATTTTTTCCAAAAAATAATTGAAAAGTCGGGGTTTATTTCTGAAAGTAGTAAAAGTTATTAGAAAAAGTTTTTTTAAATGCAGTTTCTAGCCCACATGCAAAATTTCAGCTACATAAGATAAGATGATTTTTTACCCATATTTTGCAAAATAAGACTCAACGCAACCTACATAAAACTTGTAAGTTTTGGCAATGCTTTATTTCAGATACATTTTCTTTAAAGTAGCGCCATATTAAATGTGTGTTTTTCTACAAAATCAAAATCGGGCTATTAAAATTTACATGCGACCAATGTGATGCAAAGTTTATTTGTTTTTCACCTTTCTTATCCTTATTTTGCAAAAGTGGTGCAATTTACAAAATATGGGTTAAAAATCAAAATTGTCTTATTTAGCTGAAATTTTGCATGTGGGCTAGAAACTGCATTTAAAAAAACTTTTTCTAATAACTTTTTTCGATATTTTCAGAAATAACCCTACTTTTGAATTATGTTTTGGAAAAAATTAAAATTTGACAGATAATCACGTGACGACGTGACTACTATTTTTTTTGCTTAATTTTCATCTCGATCGAAGCAGAACTTGATGCCAAAGTCAAATTTCGAATAAAGCTCTTAATAAAAAAAAATCCCGTATGATGCGGACTTTACTGGTCACACTATAAATAAAAAAAATTCTCTGCAGACTTTTTTTTTAAGTGGGAAGAGTTCAATCCGTTCCCAAGATCGATCTCGTCCTATATAAAATAAATTAGATTTCAGTATACAATCAAATTTTTAACATGTATAATAAATAAGTTTCTGTTTCGGCCGAAACTGAGACCAAGGCCGAAGATTCGGTTTCGGCTGAAAATATTGTTTCGGTCGGACACTAAAGATATAAAAGAGATAAAAAAAGATAAAAAATATCAAAAGTTTCCTCTGATAATGTGATAAACTTTTATTTCCTTTCTTCAATATGTGTCAGTTTTGACTCCTGCTGGGGTAACTGGGCCGTAACAAGCTTAGTACCCCAACAGCATTTTTCTTCAAGCTAAATGAAAGCAACTATACATACTCAAATATAAAAAAAAAAAAAAACAATTTTTCTTTCTCCCCCCTTCATATCTGACTTTTTCTTTCACACCTCTTCGACACAGATGAATTTTTCAAATCAAATCAAACTTTAATTTTCTTATCACACACACTTGAACTGATTTCCACAAAGCACTTCATTTGACATGGAATTATACTGATATGTCCTGTTTTTCCTTTCATTTCCCGCCCACAGTGGCTTTTTTACTGGTCCCGGACCTTTTAGCGTGCTGATAGATTTTCACCTCTTGACTGCAAACAAATTTTCTCACTCCCTATGCGTGCTATTGAAAGCTCCATTATGGATTAGTTCCACCTTAACTTTATTATATTTTCTCTTTTGCTAACAACATCAGCTGTTCATAATTTTTACTTTAACATCCTGATGATGAGTGTTTCTACACTCGAAACATGTCGATTCTAGCTTATTAGCTACCGAATTAAAATTGTGGAGAAAGACTTTATGGTTTTCTTTTCCCTATACTAAAGATTTTATTCTACTAAAAATTTGAAATCCCTAAAACTATACAAAAGGTATCTCTATAAGGTCTCCGAGGCAAAAATGCGATGATCTATCCAATTTACTTTAGTCCAGAGGTTAATATTTTTTTAAATTCGTTACCAAAGTTTATTATTATGTTCTTTATGGGTTTCCCAAAAGGCCATTGACCCAGGTCCTTTAGCCAACTTATTAATTACTATAGGTAATTTTACTCCAAAGATGGGTACTTGGCCCATTTTTCGATACGAAATATTGATCAAAAAAATTAAATGGCGACTGCGTCACTAGTGTTTGCTCTTAAATATAACCCGTCGCAATCGCATGTCCATCAATTTGCGCAAAACATGCTAAGTACAAGGATTTTGATGAGATTTTTACTGGAACCGGCAGAATTCATTTACTTACATTGTTTAGGGGCAGCCCCCAGAAAATAATCCTTGTTACGCATTTTTACCCTTCACTGTCACCCAACTCCTTCAAATTGATACATAATTAACTTCATCAGGAAATAATGGCAATGTGTTTAATAGAATTTTTATATTTAACATTTTTGCCGTTAAAAATACAAGTATTGCCAAAAAATTTCGGGTGGCGTTTTAGTGAAATGGTTTTCTTTAGTTTATAAAAATAGTAACATATATTCTATATTTAGTATTTACTCCTTCATCAACTGAACATATTTATTGCATTTAATATTTCTTTAATCGGCGTTGTGGTCTATGGTCAGCGCAGCGGCCTCACAGATCGTAGGCCCGGGTTCCATTCCCAGTGCCGGCAACGTCGATGTTAAATTTGGTTTAAGAGGTGCGCCGTCTTTCGGAAGAGACTGTGGGCCCCGTGTCATGGATGTTAGCACGTTAAAGAACCCTACCCTTGACAAAGAGGGATTCGGCAAAATTACCAGATAGTGTGTGACAAATTCCCTGGCGTCGGTGATTGGCCTCGTTGCGGAAAAAGGCCGACGTAAAATAAATAATTAATAAAAAAAAAAAAATATTTCTTTAAACAATTTTTTTCAATTTTAAAAACTTTGTCTGCACGCCGATTAACATTTTTCACTTTTGGATAGACATTCAACAAATATTTTTTATGGTTTTTTATTTTACAAAAACAATATGTACAAATAAGTATCGCTAAGTAAAGGTAAAATAATACTTAACAAAATCCTATGTCTTAAAACTATATCACTTTATTTTTAACATAAAACCTACATACTAAATTGGCAAAGTACTCCCACCACTAACAGACCTTTTAAACATATGTGAAAAGAATGACAACCCAGCGGTCCCACCGGGGATATTTGACATCACTGTCCATAGTAAAGAAAGTATTTGTCCCACAGCAAACAACACTGTGAATGGGGTACTTTGTAGATGCAAAGCACAGTATAGTGTTGCACATAACGTACCACCATAAATTAGTGTAAGTGCTATTCGTTCTCGAGAGAACATGTGTTTCAGATAAACCATGGGACCCCATAAAAAGAAGAAACTAAAAAAAAATACAATTAGGGCTCTATTTTGATGCCATAAAGAAAATATATATTTACCTACATTGTAACCTTCAGTTAAAAATACCAACATACTTACAAACACTTTAGGTAAATAAATCATAAATAATAAAATATTAATACATACCTTATAACAAAAAAGAGACTGCCTAATGTAAATAATAAGGCAAATTTTCGTGCTTTAAAAAGCAATACTGGTATATACATTAAGGATATCGAAAAGCACAGTATTCCCATTCCTACACATATTGCGAAGAGCACAATTCTTTGAAATCTTGACTAAAAAGGAAAATAAAGCTGTTAGCATTAGCTAACTTTAGGGGTTTTAGTAAAAAAACTCAATAAAAAAAAATCTGTACATTTTTAAGATAAAAAGATGATTACGTAGTTATTATACATAATATAGGTACTACCTATATTAAAAGCTACCTGGTAAATCACAATAAACAAAATAAAGTCGTAACTGCTTTCCAGAAGGGGCATAAAGTGGGAAAGTTTCATCCTAAGGTTAAAAAGGAAGATAGAATTTTGATTTCTACCCACAATAATTAAGAAACTAAAGACAACAGTGTTTCTTGGACTGACCTGACATTTCTCCTAAGCAAAAGTTTAATAAGATGAAAATATATCTAATTAAAGACTACCTGTTAAATATCAAAGTAAACTTACTAGACTAGGACAGCACTGTTTCTTCGTCTCTTGGAACCAAGTTTCGTCTTCCTGAGGCTGCTCTTTTTTAAACCACCCCGTAATGTTTGGTTTTTGTAAAGGTATTGCAGGCATTGTTAACTTAAAATTCTTCTTTTGATCACTCTGCAGAAGAAGATATTCATCTAAATCTTTTTTTAGATCAACCATTTTATATTTTTAAGAGAAAAGTAATATTTTGTTCTGTTCCGTTGTTCCACATCCACATCACACACATCATCCAAATCAAAACAATGGACTTTCTGGAACTCGGGCTGCCGAGCAGATAAGCATTTGAAAGTCATTTTTCACATTTTTTTAAATTAGATTTTAAAGAACCCAACGTTAACTCAATAGGGTTTGTGAAAATTTTCTGTTAATTGATTGCTAAAATGTATGGCCGTTGAGCCTCAAATTTGGAGGAAAGCCATAAAATTAAAGTAGTATTTTAGAATATTTAGTTCGTATCCGACAGTGGAACTGTAGACACGACTGTCAAGGTGACAGATACATTTTAGGTTATGTTATGTTTTTGATTTTCAAAAGTAAAAAAATAGTTGAATAAAATGCGCGGGACGTGAAAAGTTGTTAGCTCCGGTTATATTAATAGTTTATTACAACATACCTCTAATTTGTGTTCTGCTATTCACTTCATCACTATTTGTCTTCTTAAATTACAGTACAGGTATGTTTTTGAGTTTTTACGTCTCTTAATAGGGATTCCCTATTTGTTACAATAAATGTCTTCGTTTTGCTTGCAACTTGCAATAGAACTTTTGAGAGATTTGAGGAGGTTAATTACCTCCCTTTTTGACCGCTCTTGCCTTGGGAATTATTTTCTCAAAATCTAACCAAAGTGTAACTTTAACAATATAAAAATTACTTATTGTACAAATAGTAGATAATTCTGAAATAGGTGCGATACTAGGTTATATTTAGTCCTATTTGAGTAAATATTCGAATGTATGGCGCGATTGGATAAAAGCTTCAGAATTTTTAATGGGAATAAATGTTTGTTCGTAAGGCGCTGTCGTAATAAGAATGCCTTTAATACTAAATAATATGTTTATTTTTATTCTTTCTATCTGTCTATTCTACTACAAAAATGTATCACATACTGTATTTATTACCATAGTATAGTATATTATACTTTATTCTCTTTAAGACATGTACATTAGCCGAATTCCTTTTACCTTACTTTTAAATAGCAAAGCAAAGCACAACTAAGATTTTTTTCCTCTCCCCTTGCCGCGGTTAAGTATATGCCCCTCTCTATTTCTCATACTAACTTGGTCGCGAAGCACAAGATATTTACTTTGCTTAGCTGTTTAAAAGAAGCAAATGGAAAGTATCTATTATATATCTATCTATTCTTATTCTAGCAGTTTTAGAAGTACCTATATATATTTTAGCAGTAAAGCCATTAAAGCATATTGTAGTGTTAATAATTTAAGTATCTCTTAAAGAAATAACTTTAAAATGTTTTACTCTATTGGAGAAGCTATCAGATAATAATAATTAATAATAATAATAGAGTAAGTAATTTACCATTATCTGGTTTCACCAGTAGTTTAATTTTTTTTACAGAATTGGTTAGAGAATGAACCAAGTTTTGCAAACCACTTCCTCTGCAATTTTTAAACATCTGGCTGTAAATTTGATAGCCTTAGTGTGACGTGATTGGTCGATTAGACCGCCATTATTAAACATGTCGGCTAATTAAATAAGCAGCTCTTAGGATATTGGAACGTAGCCTTCTCTTCCGCTGTCAAATTTACGTGCGCTTAGTGACCCTGTATCAGAGTAGGTACTCACGCGTAAATATGACAGCGTAAGTGTGACGTGATTGGTCAACTACGCCCTGCTAATCAACCAATCACATATACAGGGTGATTCACGGTGGATGGAACGTTAGACGTTTCTGACGAACCAGTAAAGGAATCGTTCTGAAAATTTGGTCGTTTACATAAACGGACACGCTCTACCTATCTAAAATATTTTTAACAATACAGTGTTGCCGCTTCCACACAAAAATAATAGCTACTTCGATATTTTAAATGAAACACCCTATATATTATTAAATTTTTACATTCTACATAAAATTATAATTATTGTTTAATAAAAGCATTATTAGTCTATGCTTAATGGTTTCCGAGATATTGTCTCTTGAAAAATTACATTTTTGAACTTTGACAGCTTCTAGCTTTTTAACTGTACGTCTGAGAGCAAAACGGCTTACATGTCCCTATCGTTTTTTATTATCTTTCCAAAAGTAACAACTTCCGGTCAAACCGGAAGTATTATATTTCCTACATCCGGTTTAACCGGAAATTGACAATTTTGGAAAGATAATAAAAATCGAAGATAGGGACATGTAAGCCGTTTTGCTCTCAGACGTACAGTTAAAAAGCTAGAAGCTGTCAAAGTTCAAAAATGTAATTTTTCAAGAGACAATATCTCTGAAATCATTAAGCATAGACTAATAATGCTTTTATTAAACAATAATTATAATTTTATGTAGAATTTAAAAATTTAATAATATATAGGGTGTTTCATTTAAAATATCGAAGTAGCTATTATTTTTGTGTGGAAGCGGCAACACTGTATTGTTAAAAATATTTTAGATAGGTGGAGCGTGTCCGTTTATGTAAACGACCAAATTTTCAGAACGATTCCTTTACTGGTTCGTCAGAAACGTCTAACGTTCCATCCACCGTGAATCACCCTGTATAGTGCCTGGCGGTCTCAGTGTTTAGAGAATAGAGAAGTGATATCTGGCGAACTTTCGAGTTTTATCTAAGTTCACGTTCACCATAGCTCTCATATAATTTACTACAAAGTATATACAACATTTAAAAAATATAGCTATAATTATTAATATTGCTGGAACCGGAAGATCTGACTCTCAGTGTGGACATTATCATCATCAGGTTTCCATATTATGTCGTCAAGTACCCATTTCTAAATTATACAAAAACATATAGGAATAATCCGTAACAACATTATAAAACGCAGACATAAAATACATGCATTAGGTATGTGATTGATACAATCGTTAAAAAATCAGTCAAAAAAAAATATTGCGTTCTCCTCTGGAGAGTTTGCTTAAACGCATTTAAAAACGGATGCCTTTTCCAGGAATTGTTGTCGTCTCTGGGCCTTTTCTTCTTCCATTTTTTTTCGTTCGTCCTGTTCCTCGCGAATTTCTTCCTCAAATTTGCTCTTTTTCGACAGTTCGTGAATCTGAAAAAAAGGTTAATAATCGTTTAAATAATTCCGATAAATATGCAATGATATTTACTTTGCTTAGAAGCAAAAGGAAAGTACGTTAAGTTATACATAAATAACAAATTTAACATTTTTATTCCTTGTCATTTAAAAATATTAAACAAACTTAATTATAAATATAAAAATTAATAATAAAAAAACCTTCTATTTAATACTTTTTCGTCATAAATGCTCAAAATGTTCACTATTTGGCAATATCCTAAACGCAAGTAAAAATCGTTTTGAACCAAAAAAAAACTATTCGAATCGATAATTTTATTATTATAATTTTTCCTTTTTTTTTTTATTAAATAGTTTTGAATTACTTATATTTTTAAATATATTTATTATGTGATTAAAATTAATAATATAAATGGTTGTATATTTTTTCATTACAGAATCGGACAGATTTATTAATCTATGGTTTTGTAATGATGCTTTTCATTGAATTTATTTTTATTTAAAAAAAAATGTTATTGATTTTTAATATTATTATAAAAAAAACCTGCAAATAAATAAATAAAATAAATAAATAAAATCTGGATGTAGGTACTGCTGAATTTATGTCAAGTTACAAACTCTCATGTGTCCTATTTCCTTCAAACTTTCTGTTGGCTTTAAACAAAGCTTAAAAACTATATACGTGACGAAATTTTGTGTATGGATTATGATATTATTTTTATGTATGTATATACAGTGTGACCAGAAAGTCCGCATCATATGGGATTTTTTTTTTATTAATAACTTTTTTCGAAATTTGACTTTTGCATCAAGTTCTGCTTCGATCGATCGAGATGAAAATTAAGCAAAAAAATAGTAGTCACGTGATTCGCATTATCTGTCAAATTTTAATTTTTTCCAAAAAATAATTCAAAAGTAGGGTTATTTCTGAAAGTATCGAAAAAAGTTATTGGAAAAAGTTTTTTTAATGCAGTTTCTAGCCCACATGCAAAATTTTAGCTGCATTAAGATAATTTTGATTTTTTACCCATATTTTGTAAATTACTCCACTTTTGAAAAATAAGACTCAACGCAACCTACATAAAACTTCTAAGTTTTAGCAATGCTTTATTTCACATACATTTTTTTTAAAGTAGAGCCATATTAAATATGTGTTTTTCTACAAAATCAAAATTGTGCTATTAAAATTTGGTCGCATATAATAATATGTGATGCAAAGTTTATTTGTTTTTGACCCTGTATAAGGTAACTTCATGAAATAAGTATTTTTGAAAACGTAGTTTGTGTCTGAAAGTAAAACACCTTAATATTAAAACAAAAAAGAACACAGTGTCATCAGTAAAGTGTTTATTAAGTGAAAAATAAATTTTAGTGGTGGGTAAAAAATCAAAATTATCTTATGCAGCTGAAATTTTGCATGTGGGCTAGAAACTGCATTAAAAAAAACTTTTTCTAATAACTTTTTTCCATATTTTCAGAAATAACCCCACTTTTGAATTATTTTTTGGAAAAAATTAAAATTTGACAGATAATGCGAATCACGTGACTACTATTTTTTTGCTTAATTTTCATCTCGAAGTAGAACTTGATGCCAAAGTCAAATTTCGAATAAACCTATTAATAAAAAATCCCGCATATGATGCGGATTTTACCGGTCGCACTTTATATGTGTATATTTTTTGCTATTTTTTATGTATGGAGGTATTAGCAAGGCAAGTACAGGGCAATGGTATTTGCCGATATTTACAAAAAAAATTTAGGAAATCAGTAAAAATTTATTAACTTCTTCCAAAATGCAATTAAACCAGGCTGCATCCTCTTCCAAATTTCTGGGAACATATCTTGATTCCAAACTATCGTGTAAACCTCAACTGGATGCTCAAAATTGGCACAACTACGGTATACTAAAGTTAAGATACACATCAGTGCATGTCCCTACTCAAATAACATCTTATTATGCATCCAAATCTAACAAAACTTTTAAAATCTTATCTTTACAATCGTCAGCATGTTGTATCTATGAAAGGATATACATCACATCCGTTCAAGCCAACCTCAGGCATACCACAGGGATCCAATCTGGGTCCGCTGTTGTTTCTCATGTACATTAACAGTATTGCTGGGGTTATAAAATATGCTTTATACTTATTGTTTGCGGATGATTTGAAAATATATTGTGAAATTAGAAGCCTGCAAGATTGCATAACCTTACAGTCTGATTTAGACAACATTGCCAGATGGTCATTAGAAAATATACTTAATTTTAATGTTACCAAATGTGTTGTCCTTACCTATACTAGAAAACAAAGTCCTACAAAATTCAACTACTCCATATATAATGTTATCCTTTCTCGAGTCAGGCAAGTAAAAGATTTAGGTGTTATCTTTGATTCCAAATTATCCTTCAACACACATGTGGCTGATGTAGCAAATAGGGCGTACAGACTGTATGGCTTTATAGTAAGAAATACCAAAGATTTTAAAAGTCTCCAGGCAATGAAACAGTTGTATTTTTCGTTTGTAAGAACCATGTTAGAGTATGCATGTATAGTTTGGAGCCCATATTACAAATGTCACAAGTACTCAATTGAAAAGGTACAAAATAAAATGGCCCGTTACCTTTACTTCAAAGAAGTGGGCATCTATGACTTTTCTATATCATCATCATCACTTTGTTTCAGATATGGTTTCGAATCTTTAACCAAACGTCGGGCGGTATCATGCATGCTCTATTTGTATAAGACAGTAAATGGCCTCACAAACGATACTGCGTTTCTGGAAAGTTTAAATTTCAATATTCCTGTTCGTAACACCAGGAACCCAGTATCATTTTACATACCAGATGTAGCCCACACCAATTATCAGCTAGGGTCACCATTGCATAATATATGTAGAATTTATAATAGCATACAGCAGTACAATGTTGATTTATTCTGTATGAAGTATAGTGAATTTAGAACAGTGATTGGGATAATACTTTAAGAACTTTGAGTGCTTTGTAACTATTTGCTGTAGTACTTTATAATAGGATTTATTCGTGTAGTAGATCTGTTAAGTACACAAACAAATAAATAAATAAATAAATAAATAAATTAGCCTATCCTCATCTCAGCTATAATATTTTACTATGTGGACAAGCAGTAAACATAAACCGAGTATTTCCAGCACAGAAAGGCTCATCTTTGGATTAAAACCAACACAAGCATGCAGAGAAATTTACAAAAAACACAAAATCCTCACAGTAACTTTAATAAATATACATCCTTAAGTGCTCCACATATGTGAATCGCTTATTTGAGAAACCCCACATGTCCATACATTTGACATTTCGACTTTTTTAGCTTAACACGTTCTTCTATAGTAGACTCATATTTTAAGGAGAAATCACTTATGTCCAATCGATATATAATAATCCAGCGCTAGTTTAAAATATGTATTTATTTAAGAAACCCCACAAGTCCCGGACATGTGGGGTTTCTAAACGGGACATGTGGGGTTTCTAAAATAAACTGCTAGATGGAGCTAGGAGAAATTTTTATCAAGAAATATTTTTATAGCCAACAGGGGGCGGACAATATGAAGATGTTGTTGATTATTAGACATTTACTTAATCATGTACCCATTAAAATAAGTTATTAATAAAATATGAATAAATTACTAAAAAAGTTCTGGTGAAATAAACGTTTATTTTAGAAACCACACATGTCCAGTCGCCATTTTATGCTTTTACTCATGAAGCTGAAGCTGTATATTTAACTTTGTGTAAAATTCCTAACGTATTCACATACCTTTACATACCCTGAAAGTATATTTCCAGTTGTATAATGTGATTTTGCACAAAACAGTTTTTTTCGTTTTTCTCAAAACTATGATTTGTGGACATGTGGGGTTTCTCAAATAAGCGATTCATGTTTACAAGAACAAGAACGAATTCCAAGAAAACAGAAACAATCACAACTATCCTACAAGAAACGCAAATGACCTTATAGTCCCTAGACACACTCTAACACGATATGAGGAATCTCCCCACCATGCCTGCATCAAAATTTTTAATAAACTACCAGAAGAAATCCATCAATCCATAAGAGGTATATTGGGAAGAAAACTAAAGGACTTTCTTATAAAAAATGCTTTTTAAACACTAAAAGACTTTGTGAATGTTAAAACGATGTCATATTTGCATAAAAGGTTTTGACCTTCTAGATTTTTCTCGAATATTTAATGTTAGTTCATTTTATGCATTTTTCGTTCTCCTAAGTGAATTATTCCGCCAAAGTCACATTTTACCTAAACTAGGAATAACAAATTTAAAAAATCCCATTGGATGCCGATTTTTTTACGGCGACTGTCCCGTATGTACCTTAGCTTCAAAAAATTCCTTAGCTCCATTGACTCCAACTTTGTCAACGTCAATTTCGGCCAATCGGGCTAGCTGTCCCAATCCAGAGTTTTCATCCAATTCTCCTGCACGAGCTTTCCGGAATACCAACATAAATTCATGGAAAGAAAGTCGCCCATCATGGTCTTCGTCTACCTGTAAAAATCAAATCAAATTAAATTTTAAGTTATATATAATATTCTTGTACATGCGAAACCACGAAGTGCGCACGAAATCCGACAATATCACATTGTAGTTTAGTACATTTCTTTATAATATGGAACTGCGCTGTGCACCTATGTACCTCGGTGACAGATTTATAAACTTTTGTTTTGTTATACCATTTTATACAAAAGCCATATTATTGCTATTATTGATACTTATTATAAGTGACTAAACATAAAGTATTATTATTAGAAACCTTACCTATAATAAAACAAAATGCGCTAGTTATCTTTTATTTCACTTGCCAATTGAAATTAAGAATATTTTTTATAATTTTGTTTAACAATATTCCCACTTTGCCTGTCTCTCCCCAGGATAACATTTAAACTAGTTAATCGATGTGACTCAAAGTTGGGTAACTTCTGTAAAATGGGTGTCTGCTTTCGAGGAAAATACGAAAAATTTCTTATACCCGCAGCTTCGCTCGCGCTGATGACATTCTATAGTTTTTTTTTAATTTAAATTCGAGAAACAATAACAAACAAGTAAAATAAATAAAAACCTTACCTATAATAAAACAAAATGCGCTAGTTATCTTTTATTTCACTTGCCAATTGAAATTAAGAATATTTTTTATAATTTTGTTTAACAATATTCCCACTTTGCCTGTCTCTCCCCAGGCTAACATTTAAACTAGTTAACCGATGTGACTCAAAGTTGGGTAACTTCTGTAAAATGGGTGTCTGCTTTCGAGGAAGATACGAAAAATTCCGTATACCCGCAGCTTCGCTCGCGGTGATGACATTCTATAGTTTTTTTTTTAATTTAAATTCGAGAAACAATATCAAACAAGTAAAATAAATAAAAACCTTACCTATAATAAAACAAAATGCGCTAGTTATCTCTTATTTCACTTGCCAATTGAAATTAAAAATATTTTTTATAATTTTGTTTAACAATATTCCCACTTTGCCTGTCTCTCCCCAGGATAACATTTAAACTAGTTAACCGATGTGACTCAAAGTTGGGTAACTTCTGTAAAATGGGTGTCTGCTTTCGAGGAAGATAGGAAAAATTCCGTATACCCGCAACTTCGCTCGCGGTGATGACATTCTATAGTTTTTTTTTTAATTTAAATTCGAGAAACAATATCAAACAAGTAAAATAAATAAAAACCTTACCTATAATAAAACAAAATGCGCTAGTTATCTTTTATTTCACTTGCCAATTGAAATTAAAAATATTTTTTATAATTTTGTTTAACAATATTCCCACTTTGCCTGTCTCTCCCCAGGATAACATTTAAACTAGTTAACCGATGTGACTCAAAGTTGGGTAACTTCTGTAAAATGGGTGTTTGCTTTCGAGGAAGATACGAAAAATTCCGTATACCCGCAGCTTCGCTCGCGGTGATGACATTCTATAGTTTTTTTTAAATTTAAATTCGAGAAACAATATCAAACAAGTAAAATAAATAAAAACCTTACCTATAAGAAAAGAAAATGCGCTAGTTATCTTTTATTTCACTTGCCAATTGAAATTAAAAATATTTTTTATAATTTTGTTTAACAATATTCCCACTTTGCCTGTCTCTCCCCAGGATAACATTTAAACTAGTTAACCGATGTGACTCAAAGTTGGGTAACTTCTGTAAAATGGGTGTCTGCTTTCGAGGAAGATACGAAAAATCCCGTATACCCGCAGCTTCGCTCGCGGTGATGACATTCTATAGTTTTTTTTTTAATTTAAATTCGAGAAACAATATCAAACAAGTAAAATAAATAAAAACCTTACCTATATTAAAACAAAATGCGCTAGTTATCTTTTATTTCACTTGCCAATTGAAATTAAAAATATTTTTTATAATTTTGTTTAACAATATTCCCACTTTGCCTGTCTCTCCCCAGGATAACATTTAAACTAGTTAACCGATGTGACTCAAAGTTGGGTAACTTCTGTAAAATGGGTGTCTGCTTTCGAAGAAAATACGGAAAATTCCGTATACCCGCAGTTTCGCTCGCGGTGATAACATTCTATTATTTTTTTTTTAAATTTAAATTCGAGAAACAATAACAAACAAGTAAAATAAATAGAAACCTTACCTACAATAAAACAAAATGCGCTAGTTATTATTTATTTCACTTGCCAAATAAAATTAAGAATATTTTTTATAATTTTGTTAAACAATATTCCCACCTTGCCTGTCTCTCCCCAGGATAACATTTAAACTAGTTAACCGATGTGACTCAAAGTTGGGTAACTTCTGTAAAATGGGTGTCTGTTTTCGAGGAAAATACGAAAAATTCCGTATACCCGCAGCTTCGCTCGCGGTGATTACATTCTATAATTTTTTTTAAAATTTAAATTAGAGAAACAATAACAAACAAGTAAAATAAATAGAAACCTTATCTGTAATACAAAATGCGCTAATTATCTTTTATTTCACTTGCCAATTGAAATTAAGAATATTTTTTATAATTTTGTTAAACAATGTTCCTACGTTGCCTGTCTATCCCCAGGATAACATTTAAACTAGTTAACCGATGTGACTCAAAGTTGGGTTACTTCTGTAAAATGGGTGTCTGCTTTCGAGGAAAATACGAAAAAATTTCGTATACCCGCAGCTTCGCTCGCGGTGATGACATTCTATGGTTTTTTTTTAATTTAAATTAGAGAAATAATGACAAACAAGTAAAATAAATAGAAACCTTGCCTATAATAAAACAAAATGCACTAATTATCTTTTCTTTCACTTGCCAATTGAAATTAAGAATATTTTTTATAATTTTGTTAAACAATATTCCTACTTTGCCTGTCTCTCCCCAGGATAACATTTAAATTAGTTAACCGATGTGACTCAAAGTTGGGTTACTTTTGTAAAATGGGTGTCTGCTTTCGAGGAAAATACGAAATATTCCGTATACCCGCAGCTTCGCTCGCGGTGATGACATTCTATAGTTTTTTTTTTAAATTTAAATTAGAGAAACAATACTAAACAAGTAAAATAAATAGGAACCTTACCTATAATAAAACAAAATGCGCTAGTTATCTTTTATTTCACTTGCCAATTGAAATTAAGAATATTTTTTATAATTTTGTTAAACAATGTTCCTACTTTGCCTGTCTCTCCCCAGGATAACATTTAAACCAGTTAACCGATTTGACTCAAAGTTGGGTTACTTCTGTAAAATGGGTGTCTGCTTTCGAGGAAAATACGAAAAATTCCGTATACCCGCAGCTTCGCTCGCGGTGATAACATTCTATAGTTTTTTTTTTAATTTAAATTCAAGAAACAATAACAAACAAGTAAAATAAATAGAAACCTTATCTGTTATAGAACAAAATGCGCTAGTTATCTTTTATTTCACTTGCCAATTGAAATTAAGAATATTTTTTATAATTTTGTTTAACAATATTCCCACTTTGCCTGTCTCTCCCCAGGATAACATTGAAATCAGTTAACCGATTTGACTCAAAGTTGGGTTACTTCTGTAAAATGGGTGTCTGCTTTCGAGGAAAATACGAAAAATTCCGTATACCCGCAGCTTCGCTCGCGGTGAAAACATTCTATAGTTTTTTTTAATTTAAATTCAAGAAACAATAACAAACAAGTAAAATAAATAGAAACCTTACCTATTATAAAACAAAATGCGCTAGTTATCTTTTATTTCACTTGCCAATTGAAATTAAGAATATTTCCCATCAAGAAAGAAAAAAAAAAGAAAACTAATTTTCCCTGTATGTATATGTTTTTTTTTTTAATTTGCTTTAACATATTAATCCTTTTTAATGCAAAATTTTCTATTGGCTGAATTCTTAATAAACTCGGGCGTGGCCCCGAAAATTGGCAGGCCTGTCGCCTGTGGCACTTTTGCACTACATTGACAGGATATTATACGACAACAAATCAGTGGCGGATTTATAAATTTGCCGCTAGTAGGCTATTCAATTTTTGCCGCCCCTACCAGTGACGGCTCGTGAGTTGTGAAACAGATGAAGTGTTCGGGAAAGAAAAAGCCTGCTGCAGGCAAAATGCGCCGCAGGCGAAAATTGTTTAAGACCAAGCCCAAATTTGGTCAATAATTTTTAGTAAATATTTTTAAAATTTATGATTACCTACTTATTTTATTGAAAATGAAATTTCTTTCTGCAAAGCCAGTAAAGTTCCAACTACCTTTTTTTATCCCCTTTAACAGACACGGCCAACAATAAAGTTTATTTAAAAAAATACTACCCGTCAACCATGAATAAAGATTGTACCATTTGTACCATTTATTTCTGTAAGATAAAAAAAAATTTTGGGCCAAATTTGCCGCCCCCTAAAATCTGCCGCCCTAGGCTCCAGCCTACTTAGCCTACTGGTAAATCCAGCACTGCAACAAATGCATTCTGATGTTCCCCCCGAAATTTATCGCTGGCTACGGCCTTGATGTACTCCCCGTACCTTGACTTTATCTTAGATCAGCCACTCTGTATCACCTGCTCTGTATTATAATATAATAATAAATTACCTCTTTGATCATCCCCTTTAGTCCAATATGGGTTTGCGGCGCTCCAAGAACTTCCATCATACGTTTTAGTTCGTCTAGGCTGAGAAATCCGTCCTTGTTAGTATTAAATCTGTAAATATAAAAAGGGGTTTATTAAAAACTGCTGAACGAACTAACGGTTTGTTGTTGTCATTTCTTGTCAGAGTGGTGACGGTCAGAAATGTTTATATTTCTCCTGATGAAATATTTTTTTCTATTTGTCTGCCAATGTGGCTAAAATAAAGCAATAATAAATAATGATATTCATGTATTTAACAGATTATTTAAAACACGCCCACATTTCCTAATAGACAATGGATAATATTATAAATAAATAATACAAAAGGTTCCTAAATTTGCTTTTGTACTGGGTGACGTGATTCTTTTCACGTTCCACGGATTGCATCACCGATTTCTAAAGCAAACTATAACATGTGGTTATGCACAAATTGTGTACACTGTCATGACAATAAGTTTATCCTCAATGATTAATTATTATTATCTTGGAGTATGTATTGCAGTTCCTAGTTCCTAGCGAAATACAAAGCACTCGTTACTGCTTTGTAGAATATAGTACAAAAGAGAAATTTAATTCTCGCGCCGTTACTCATTCGGCCTACCGCTCGGTTCAAAAGAGTCGTATGATCGGCGTCAACCTGATATTACGTCTGCTATAAGAGGAACAAGATAAAATACATGTTCGTAACATAATCCGTGTAGTAAATTGTACAGAAGTAGAACGAAACGAGTGTACGTACGAGAAGCGGCGATTTAGCCCGGAATTTTGACGGCACGCGGCTGATTGATTGTCAATTTATTGTTTACGTGTATCATGCCCGTTCGCTGGTTTACTTCGTTTTAACGATTTTAAGCATGAATTAGTCAAAATCACCGGTGGGCGGTGGGTTAAGTTACATTACTCTTATCGCGATGAAATTATTTTATTGTTGCACGTAAACATGATAAAGCTCCTGTTCTGTGCGGCAATATTTAACCAGTGTTTCGGCTTTTTCAACTTGCCCCCAAAATCTGAAACTAACGAGTGTTTTTGCCAATTGGAGGGTAAAATCGATGGATGTTCTTGCAGTATTGACACAGTCGACAGTTATAACAATGTAAAGATCTACCCCAGACTACGAAGTTTACTTGTAAAGGACTACTTTAGGTTTTTTAGGGTGAATTTAAAAAGACCATGTCCGTTTTGGGCCGACGACGGTCGATGTGCTATGAGGTACTGTCATGTAGAATCATGCGAAGAAAACGAAATTCCTATAGGGCTAAAAGGTGAAAGAAAACCATCCAACCATAATAAATATGCAGAATATGAAAACAAGGACTGCGGTGAACAACACATGAACCTCGATTTTCTCAACAAAACCCTTAGTGAGAAAGCACAGCAAGATATGGAAAAGTGGGCGGCTCATGATGATGCTCAGGAGAATTTCTGTGCTCATGATGACCAAGGCGAAGATGCGGAGTATGTAGATCTTCTTTTAAACCCAGAGAGGTTCACAGGGTATGCTGGAGAATCGGCTCATAGGATATGGAAAACCATTTACTTAGAGAACTGCTTTAGACCCAAAAAAGGATTCAGTTTTAACCCGTACATACAGAGTGCCAAACTGAACAACATGTGTTTAGAAGAAAGGGCTTTCTATAGGGCAATATCTGGATTACACGCAAGCATTAACATTCACCTCTCGGCGAACTACTTATTATCCAGCAAGAATGGCCTATCCCTGAAAGACCCGAAAGGAGAGTGGGGGCCAAACTTGGAGGAATTTAAGAGAAGATTTTCACCAGAGACAACCACTGAAGAAGGACCGAATTGGCTAAGGAACTTGTATTTTGTTTATCTTATCGAGCTTAGGGCTATAGCCAAAGCAGCTCCCTATTTGGAAAGACAAGAATATTATACAGGTGAGTATTTTTTTGGGGCCTTTTGTGGGTTTTATAAATTCAATTTTAGAAAGTGTATGTAGGTAACTCGTTAGGTAATAATGATGGATTAATAATTGGATATTTTTAGCCTTTGTTGTACCTAATGCGTTTTTAGTTAATTAAAAAGGGATTATTTTATTAGGCTTATCTATTATGAGATTACATTCTAATGATGTATGATATAGATTACCTAAGTACCTGTACCTTTATAAAATAATAGAATATCGAGTAGAATATAAGTTGTTACGCAATTGGTAAAAAAAATAATATTGGTTTTAACAATAATTCGCTTTTATTTAATGGGTTATCTTCTTTGTTCAATTGCCTTTGATATTTTAATTGTAATAAAAATAATTATGATGAGATTAGTTTAGAAATAAAAACGTTTTTTTTTGTTTCCCAAATAATATGGACCATTTTTTTATTATGTAAATTTTCAAAAGTAATGTTAGGTATTAAAAAAATAACGAAATATGACTGATACAAACCAGATACTTAACTTACCTATATAATTATTATTTTAAGGTGGAATTTTCAATGTCATTCAATCTATTGCCATTGCCAACCTATAACCTATTTCGCGTTGTTTTTTTTTAGTTAGTATTATTTTATTTACCTAAGTACCAACTTTTAAATAAAATCAATATCGTCGGCCTATTATTTAGGTAATATCTGATATATTACAAAAGTATACTAGGTATGTACAATTTATTTCATTGCTAATTTTGGGAGAATTGTATAGTGAAAGAATATGACATGACAATGACATAATAATATTTTAAAAATCTTACTAAATATTTTTTGTTACACAATTCTTCTAAAATAATTTATGAAATTCCTTGACATTTATTTAATATGTCAATTGTTACCTATAGAATATGCAGTCGATATTGATTTTATTTAAATTTTGTGTAAAAGCTAGAAAAATAGATAAAATCTTCGTAAAATAGGTTATAGGTTGGCAAGCATGTTGATACTCCCACCTTAAGAGGAGCAGATTGCTTTTATATGTTGTGACCTTTTTGCTTTACTGGTCTATGTCAAGTTGTCACTCAAGGACATCTTATTAAAGGCTCTCTTGGCCCATGCTTTTGCCTTTAAGGCATCCGTAGACTGTCTAGAACT
Organism: Polydrusus pterygomalis; assembly: GCA_963969555.1. Classification (NCBI taxonomy): domain Eukaryota; kingdom Metazoa; phylum Arthropoda; class Insecta; order Coleoptera; family Curculionidae; genus Polydrusus; species Polydrusus pterygomalis. The sequence goes on along the minus strand of OZ018381.1, from coordinate 37,964,134 downwards.
CAAAATTACATCTTCAAAATCTAAAGCTTAAGACTTACATTTGGATGCCCCAGGGCGCAAAAAAAAACACTTTTAATATAAATATAAATAATTAATGGAACCTAACAACTATCTTCAGGAGGAACTTACTTCACCGAAATTTTTTTAAATTAAATATTTATATTATACCTAGTACCTAATTATACTGTAAATAGTAATTTTCAACGATTTTAGGGTAGTAGGGCTCCGCCAAAGTAGCGTTTTGCGTCTGAAAATTTAAAAGGAACATTTTATTTCCTTGGCCTTAAACTCTGCCTTCTAAGTGTAATTTTAAGATCCCAAATGAAGATATAAAAGGCAGGCTTGACATCAAAATTATTGTCCGTTAACGTAAATACTAAAATTCTGTATTTTTAGGTAATGATTCTGAGGACTATGACACAAGAATGGCAATAAAAGACCTGCTCTCAGTAATGCAGAAGTTTCCAGATCACTTTGATGAAACAACCATGTTCAAAGGCAACAAGGAGGCGGAAAAATTAAAGTTTGAGTTCAAACAACATTTCAGAAACATAACAAGAATAATGGATTGTGTTGGTTGTGACAAGTGCCGTCTCTGGGGAAAGTTACAAACTCAAGGTTTGGGTACCGCATTGAAAATCCTATTTAGTGGCCAATTTGATTATGACCAAGAGAGTAATTTGTTAAGTAAACCCGATTTGCAATTACAAAGGAATGAAATTGTGTCACTCATAAATGCTATTGGTCGACTATCAACAAGTATCTACAAATTGGATGATTTTAGACAAATTATTAGATAATACCTAGTAAAAATACCTGCCTGACTGACTTGATGTTGGTAGTTAAATTTATATTATTATTTATTTTTCTTTTGTAAAATATTAGGTATAAATAAGGATGTTTCAGGGTTTGCCTTCCATGACATGAAAAAAATTTGGCGATTTTAAAGACAGAAAATATATGGCATAACTATTTCTTCAAAGATGGTAATAATTTTTTATACTTAGCAATTCGTTCCTAAGTAGCCTTTTTTATAATCTTTAATGAAAAAAATTTCCAATTCTGCCATGCACCGTTATTTGATTTTGCCTCAATAATGGAATTTGGAATGGAAATAACAATGGTTATTTTTGGGGATTTTATAGCACCATTATTATACTGGCTAATTTTCAATTCAATATACATTTATACTTAGTTTAAATTATAATTATTGAATTTTTCTAGAGAAATAATTTATATTTTTTGTTTAAATATTTTTTTTTAAAAAAATTATTGACACTATCTTACATAAAACCATTACTTATATAAGATAAGTCTTTTAAAGAAACTAACACAAAAATTTTCTTTTTAAATTTCAACTTAACTTTTGCCTGATTTATTTTTATTTTATATTTTCCCTCCTTAGAAGTTGAGATTTAAGAATAAACACTAGCATTTATCACAAATAAGATTTTTAAGAAATCAAGTAATAAAGAAATATTCTGTTGTAAACATTTCCGGGGGGGCCCTACCAAAAGTTTACAAGGAGGAGGCCTACAGCGCCACAGGCGAACTTTTTGCAAAATAGCCATGAATGGGCTTTTTCACTATAACCGATTTCATTATGTTCAGCACTATCATCCTGAATTAGAACCTATTGAAGATATATCTCAAGAACAAACATTTTCGAGAAACTAATAAAACATGCCTCTTCTCCTTTCTTTCTATCCGCCCTTGCGGCTATCCGCCTTTGCGGCTATCCGCCCTTGCGGTACTTCAATTTAAAAATAGTACCCAATAGCTTTATCTATTGCAGTGAAAAATATGTCACATACCTCCATAAGATAATGATTAGTACAGGGTGATCGCGTATAATGTTACCCCCCCTTAACTTCTTTGTTTCGAAATTAAGAAAAAACTGTTAAATACAAAAGTTGTAGGATTTAATGTAAACTTCTTGCAAAATATATCTTCGTGGATACAGGGTGTTGCATAAAAGCGTGGCAGATCAAAGTTATATTTTTTTAAATGAAATACCCTGTATGTTGTTGCATTATTGGATTCTACGGGCAATTCTAAACATAATTTATATATACCACTATATATATAAATTGAACCGTTTTCGACTTATTGATGTTTGAAAATTACTATATATTATTTAAGAAAATAAGGTCATTCAAGTCAAGATGTATCGTTTCCAATTTTTGAATAGAAATTCTTACTGTTTATCAAAACTGACAATTCATGTTTTTCGAGTTTTTTCCGAAATTTACCAAGTTACCATTGTTAATATTATTATCCATGGAAACGATACATCTTGACTTGAATGACCTTATTTTCTTAAATAATATATAGTAATTTTCAAACATCAATAAGTCGAAAACGGTTCAATTTATATATATAGTGGTATATATAAATTATGTTTAGAATTGTCCGTAGAATCCAATAATGCAACAATATACAGGGTATTCCATTTAAAAAATATAACTTTGATCTGTCACACTTTTATGCAACACCCTGTATCTACGAAGATATATTTTGCAAGAAGTTTACATTAAATCCTACAACTTTTGTATTTAACAGTTTTTTCTTAATTTCGAAACAAAGAAGTTAAAAAGGGGGGTAACATTATAGGCGATCACCCTATACATTTTTTTATTAGCTCTCTTTAAAAGGTAGTACAGTTGTAAATTTATAGTTTCTGTATGTCCTAGTCCAAATAATGTATGTAACTGTGCACCATAGAACTTTTAAATGACCCTTAGACTGTGAGATAACTACTTAAGTAAATCTAAACATATTGATAATGCGTAAGCAAAGAAAAATATAAATTAAGTTTCCATAATTTTAAAAATATAGAAGTACATAAGTATATTTGTTGGTGTTAGAGGGTATTTATATTTATGATTAGATTTGTGTATCATTTATAAGTTAATATATATCTGTGATGTTTTTAATATTTTAAAAATAAATTAATTGTTTATAAATTGTAAAATTGTTTTATTAATTTGTGGTTAATATTCATCCAATATCAATAAGCGTTAATAAATTTGTAGATGGGCTAAGTAAAATTAGGAAAAATTAACATTTTTCTGGAAGTGCCTAGTTCAGTTGTTTAATTTGTTATTTTCTCCCAATTTTTTAAAATTTAATAATGTTACTTCGGTACAGTTGACTACAAATAATTTCGTACACTAAACTGTGACACTGTAAATGCAACTTTTTTACTTTTGTAACGTGTTAATTGTTATCATGATATCAAGTATTATTGTCATCTTATTTGATTTAAAAATGCCTCATTTAAGTATTATTGAAAAAGCAAGAATATGTTTAGTAGAAATAGGGTGGTCTTATGGAAAAATAGCTGATCATTTTAGAGTACCTACCTAGAAGTACCGTTCAAGGAATTATAAAAAAATGGCGCTATCATCAAACACTTGAAAGGTCCGTTTTGGGTCTGGTTTAAATAATAGAAAATCATCAAATGAAGAAGACCGAAATTTGGTGGAGTATTTAAGGCAAAATCCATTTGAAACTGCAGTATCCGCTATGCACATAACAGGATTCCCTGCTTCATCTAGAACTGTGCAACGCCGAGTAAGAAATCAAACAGCTGCATCCAAACTGTTTTTAAAAAATAGTGATAAGGAACAAAGAATTGGGTTTGCTATATATGCAATATTTACCAGAAAATGATTTTTTTTGGCAAAAAGTTATCTTTTCCGATGAGAAAACTTTTCAGTCTACATATAATGGAAGGATTCGATTATATAGACCACCAAATTCCCGATAAAAAGTATACTCAAAAAAGGCAAACCAGTGGACGTTTCTCCGTTAATGTGTGGGCATGGATAAGTGTTTACGGTGCAGGTGTATGCTGGAATATTGGTGGAACACTAAACAGTAAGTAAAGGTTTTGGAAAATGTTTTTCTTCCTTCTGCCGCGATAGTTTTTGAAAGAAATAACTTTATATTTCAGCAGGATAACTGCCCTATGCATACTGCAAGAAATATAGGAAACTGGTTTAGACAAAACAGCGTAACTTGTCTGCCTTGGTGCTCAAGAAGTCCTGATTTAAATCCAATTGAAAATGTTTGGGGATTGATGGTAAAAAAAATGTATAAAATAAATTTTAAACCACAGAATGAAATAGAGTTGTTTGATAAAATTGAAGGAATTTGGAAAGGGCTAACTCCGGATTACACCAGAAGTATTATTTTGTCAATGCCAGGAATATTACGATCAGTGTTAGAATCCAATGGCGCAGCAATTACTTAAATATTAGTAATTTGTTTGTTAATAAATTTACCCTTTTTGGCTTTATATTTTTGTAGTTTTTCTGGTATATTATTTTATAATTTTCTTATTTCGCGGCTGTAATTTAAACACAAAAATATTTAGAAATAAACCATTATAACTTTATGGTAAAAAATCGTACATACAATAGTTTACAGGTATGTATATATAGCTGGCGTTCTATCCAGGTATTAGCAGCAATAAGGTGAGAAACCCGTTTTACCCAATTTTGTTGTACCTAATAATTGAGTTATGTATGGGTGCATGTAGTGTACAAATTTATATGTCGTCAACTGTACCTAATGGAAAAACTGAAACATAATAATGATTGGTTATTATGTATGAATATATATATATATATCTGTTGTTATTAATATTGAAAAACAAAAATCTAGGAATGTCCATGGGTTTGACTCTAAAAATTTAAATTATTTCATAACTAATTAAATAAAGTAAATATAATATGCCATTTGGAGCTTTCACTTATGAACTAACTTATTCTTTTTAATTAATCGATCTATCATTAACCAGTTGGTTACCATTTATTTATTGATGTAATAAATTAATGTTATTGATTAATGTCGTCATATATATCATAATAGGTAGGTAGGGGACGATGGAATACATGCAAGGTTTGTTAAAGTAACAAAAAAAACCTTGTCAAAATACATTGGCACTGACATCCTGAATTAGAACCCATTGAAATATATCTCAGTAATATTTCATTTTCAGTATTTTTAAAATGCATTATTACTTGTTCAACTCACAAAGCGAATCTTTTAAATCAATATTGGTAGGTAAATCCGCAATGACGATTTTGGTTATTAAAATCAATATAGTTTAAAGAAACTAAAAAACACGCTTTAATAATTAATCAAACTAAAAAGTGGAAAATAAATATAGTTTAAAATAATTCTTGAAATTCTTAATATAGGCAGAAAATAATAATGAACGATAAACATTAGTATTATTGTAAAAAAAGCGTTGGGTGCTTGATATACGAAAAATATAGCACAAAGCGCCCCATGCTTTTTTTTTACTATAATACTAATGTTTATCGTTCATTATTATTTTCTGCCTATTAAGAATTTCAATAATTATTTTAAACTAAATTTATTTGTCGCTTTTTAGTTTCATTAATTATTAAAGCGTATTTTTTAGTTTTTTTAAACTATATTTATTTTTCACTTTTTAGTTAGACTTATTTGTTAAAAAAAAAAAATTTTTGAGTAAATTGAGCTAGATTAGTAGATTATTGTATTGTCAGCGGTTCTTGACAAGTCTACAAAATTTAAATTAAATCTGACCGTTTAAAATGGGTCAAAATCGGGTTCAAAGAAGTACGTTATAAACAAACATACATACAAACCCGAACAAACGACAAAAATTTTCAAAATTTTATTTTGACGGGTAAATTTTTTTAAAAACTTTTTCTCTATTCTTAGCGACCATATTTATACGACCCCACGTTTCATTACTATCGGTTATTGTAATAATTCTGACATATATTGACAGGTGTCAAATTTTTACAAGATAATTTTTTGCTTTTTTTTTCATTTTCCATCGTCAATACATATATACATACATACGACCTTATAGTTTTTTCATTAAGGTGGGAGTATCAACATACTTGCCAACCTATTCCGCGTAGATTTATTAATGTTTTCTAGCTTTTATACAAAATTTAAAGAAAATCAGTATCGACTTGATATTCTATAGGTATATAATAATTGACATTTAATAAATATCAAGGAATTTCATAACTTATTTTATGAGAATTTTATAGCGAAAAATATCGGGTAAGATTTTTTTTAACATTATTATGTCATTGTCACTCATTGTTCTTTTACTATACAATTCTCTTAAAATTAGCAACGAAATAAATTGATATTTTTGTAATATATCAGATACTATGATACTTATAAGTACCTAAATAATGTACTGACGATATTGATTTTGTTTAAATGTTAGTTATTAAAATAATAAACTCAAAAAATAAACGCGAAATAGGTTATAGGTTGGCAATAGATTGAATGACGAATGACGTTGAGAATTCAACTTTAATATCATTTTTTTTAAACGATTTGACAGCTGTCAAATTTTGACAGGAGAATTTTTTGCTTATTTTTCCCGAAGTCTCCGCATCGAATACTATGCGACCCCATAATTTGTTTCGTCAAAATCGCTTCTTTGTTTTATACCTGACAGCTGTCAAAATTTGACAGGAGAATTTTTTGCGTATTTTTTTCAACTTTCCACCGTCAATATACATACGACCTTATAGTTTTTTCAATAATATTATTTTTTTATACGATTTGACATATTGACAGTTGTCAAATTTTGACAGGGGAATTTTTACGTATTTTTCCCGAAGTCCCGCATCGAATACTATGCGACCCTATAATTTGTTTCGTCAAAATCGCTTCTTCGTTTTATACCTGACAGCTGTCAAAATTGGACAGGAGAATTTTTTGCATGTAGATTATTGTATTGTCAGCGGTTCTTGATAAGTCTACAAAATTTAAATTAAATCTGACCGTTTAAAGTGGGTCAAAATCGGGTTCAAAGAAGTCGGTTACGGACAAACATACAGGTGAAGCTAATAAAAGCTTGTTGATATACTTAGTTGTGGTTCTCGGATTAATATTACGCACTCATAATAATCCTAGGTGTTTTATAAGAAGTTATAAATTGTGTGAGGTACATTATTATGTATAGCATAATTAATGCTCTTACTATTACAAATATGCGCCTATTATAATTGACTGGTTGTGTAAATAAATTACTATTATTAAAACTATTTATAAAAGTACGCGTTGTAAACTTCCACAAATAAAAAGAAAATATTTTTACTTCATGGCGAATTTACATTATACAATCAATTGATTCAATTGGCAGTTAAAATCGATTTATCCAAATGGGTCGTAATGAAAGGTTAAAGTACTTCCTGTTACGATTGTATACGAAAGACATTACCCACCTGACATATTTTGAGAATAAACGTTATAACAGAATAAACCAGTTTAGGTTAATTAACTCTATATGTCCAATATCAAACATTATTTCATTTATCATCATTTGCATGCTATTATATTATAAAGTTGATATTAGTTTATCCATTTTAATTACGGTACAATAGGTTGCCCAACCTCGCGCTCATTGAGAACTAATCCAGCTGTTTGTATTTTAAAACACACATGACATGTTGGCCACCTTGTACCAAGCCGCGAACGTAAATTATAATATAGCAACGCAGAATTGAACGCGAAACGTGCGCAGGCGCACCGCTTTCGCTTGATTGGCTCGTAACTACTATATTTGGGCGATTAAACTCTTGTATGTTGTCAGGGTTATTCATCGCGTTTTTCATTGGTAAGTTTAGTGCATGTCGAATGTATTTCTATGGTATACCAATGAATAACGCCTTTTAATCTATCGCACATTGAGTTCGATGTTTTAATTGTAAATAAAATTAACGCTGTATTTTTGCAAGCCATTAAGCTAATAAACCATTAAGAACCCCGTATAATAAGTTTAAAATATTGTGAATGAGATGGTAATAGTCGAACTTATACCTTTCAAAATGTTTTTATTTCAAACTAACTTCTACAGTTCATTACATGGAAAGTGACAACATAATATAGAAAATAATAACCATTAAAAAAAATAACAATAAAAAAAAATGGAACTTAATCCAATTTAATTCATTAATAAAATCAATTAAAAAAAAAATAGTATAAATAATTTAATTTAGTAAATATATTTAATTGTTTTTTAAAAATTGCCAATTTTTTTATTTTTCTGATATTTTTTGGAAGATTGTTATATTTTATTATCCCGTCATATAAAAGCGATTTTTTTCCGAAATTACTTTTTACTAGCATAGTTTGATAATTTATACCATGTCTGGTGTTATGATCATGTAATATGTCTTATTCTTCTAAAGTTATGTTTGATTTTTTTTGTTTTAAAATGATAGAGTAAATTAGAATACAAATTTTTAATTTATAAATGTTTTGACGTGTAAATACCCTTTCGGTCTATATAGATTAACGGTTGGTTCTAAATGTGGTAATTTGTGTATACATTTAATAACATTATCTTGTAATTGTTTTAAGTTTGATAAACAAGCAGATCCCCATGCAGAAGCTTAGTATTGTAATTTTGAATATATTAATGAAAAATATCTATTTTTTTAAGTAAGTATTTCAAAGGAATTAAATATCTAGCTCTATACAAAACATCAGATATTAAAGGAGATATCGAGTAATATACTGGATATGGTATTTCCAATTTAAATTTTCGTCTAAAACTAATCCTAAAAATTTTGTCGTTTTTTAATATTGAATTATTTTATTATTAAATGTTAAGGGGTTAAGTAACTTCAAGTCCTATGGAAAAACGTTAAATGGCAAAGTTGTAGGTAATAAAAAGATTTACAACTTTTGTATTCGCACTTTTTTCACATAACCTCAAAATAGAATCTTACGTTTTTCGAGTAATTAAAGTATACATTTTAATAAATAGCTTAAAATTGTACACACAAAAAAATTCGGATTCGAGTTTTTTTCGTTTCTTTGCATTTTTTGAGAACATTTACCATAGTAATGTAAATATTTTTTAACACTATCAGAAAGTAGAGATTTCAACGAACAAAAAGCCCTCCGACTTTTTTAAAAAAGCAGATATTTTGACGTGAGAATTTTCGATTGAAAATTAGGGTGTTTTTTCGATATTAAGTCAAAATAAGGTTAAAAAATAAATATTTTAAATCAAAAAAATTACAGTGTGTTTAGGACATAAAAAGGTAAGTTTTCACCAAATTTCGTGGATAAAAAAAATTTTTGTAAAAGAAAAATAAAAAACCAAAAACTTGGTTATTTCAATTTTTCACATACATTTTGAGGTTATGTGAAAAAAGTGTAAATACAAAAGTTGTAGATCTTTTTATTACCTACAACTTTGCGATTTAACGTTTTTCCATAGGACTTGTAGTTTTACCGGAAATCGAGATAAATCGTTTTCTACCCTTAAACCCCCCTTTCCGACCTCGGATCGCCCGTAATTTATTTTTTCTTTCATTTTTGTTCTATTCTCTTCCTTGTCCAATGGGTTTCATCCTACTATTATTTTTTTCACTTTTTACCATTTTCAAAGGCTTCAGCACTGGTCTATTTGTTTTATTTTTAGTTATAAACTTAAAATAAGATTTTGTAAAATTTAACGTTAGTTTATTTGATTATTTATTATTTATACTTAGCCCAGTCGCCTGTCTCTAAATATTGTTGGTATTTCTCCTATAACTTTTTTAAAAAGGGCACCTTTTAATTGGTAGGATTTCAAGTATCAATTACCAGAGACATGTCTATTGGCGGCATTGCTTTGGTATAACATACACACACACACACACCATGAACATTAAACACCAAATTAAAACGGCTTTGTAAATAAAAGAGTACAATGATCTAGAAAGAATAAACATTTCATGTAGGATCACCACGTGATGCCTCAAAAATGCCGAGTTTACGGAGTTTTAAATACTTGGGAGGTAATATGAAAGATAATAGTTATTTACGATATATGTGTTGTAAAGATTCATATTACAACACGAGATGTTAAAGTTGTCAAACGAGGCGTCAGCCGAAATAAAACATCGAGCGTAGTATTTATGAACTTACAACAAGAATATTGTACAAAATTTTATCTACTTTCATCTATGAATAAAAATGTTTGGCAAAAGGCATTTTTTAAAATAAAAATGCACCTGTAAAAATGCACCTGCTATTAAGTATACTAATCAAGTTTTTTATGTTACCTTTCGCATGGTTAGAGTAAGTTCGGGTAAAAGTACGCACCTAACTAAATTACATCTACAAGGGCTAATTTTTTTAAAAATTGTGTTATTATTTTTTATGAAAATCTATTATCATTTTGTCTACAAAATCCCACGATCAAAAAGTATAAATGTTTAATAACAACATTTTTTTAAATATAAAATTAGGGCACTTGTCAAACCAGACTTTTACCCCACTATTGAGGTAAAAATGACTACGGGTCCGCATATATTTTCTTTTACATTATTCCTTACAAAATCGAAATACATTTATTTTAAGGTTTTTATCGTTTATTTATCTATCATAAAAACGAACGTGTAACAAAACAGCATAATAATAATAATCCTTTAGTTTAAATGAAACATAACAGTAAAAACTGATAAAATAAATAAAAACTGAAACAGAAATTCTGGAGAATTATAAATAAAAGAAAACTTATTCAGTCAAAGCATAAATCACACCGAAATTGACCGCTCTCATAACTTGAACAATTTTCATGCCACCATGAGGAACAAACAGAACACTGAATCCAGTTTTCTACTGGAGCTTCTGTATAAATTTCTTCGCAGGGCGAACAAGAAACATCTGCTGGTGGCTGATTGTTTTTAGTTTCATTTTTATTATCTAATTCTGCCAATGCTCTTTTTTCTTTTTTTCGCTTATAGACTCTGAAACAACAGAAAGGGGGTAAAAGTCCGCATCGACGGGGTAAAAGTCCGCGCGTACATTTACCCCGAAAAAAATAGGACTTTTGCCCCACTGCTAAATTTTTAACCTGAAGCAAGAAAAAAATTAACCTCTAATTTTATTATTGCGCCATTTGCACTGGATTATATACACAAAGATGCCTTTTTAAATATCATAAAAATATTAAGCATTTACGGCTTTGGATAACTGTTTTATAACCTATTCATTTCATGTCAAAAATTAGATCAAAACCGTGCTTTTCAAAACTTACCACATGAATGCTTCTCTTGACACTTTAAACAAAACAAAGAAAAGTAAGGTAGGTTAGAGTTTTGTGCATTTTTGATTTGACGTAAATGCGGTGTTGTCCATTCTTTGAGGGGCTTTAAATCAAGGAACGTGTATTTGCCCCGCCGCGTACTTTTATCCGAACCTACTCTACTGTTATGCATGGTTACTGTCGAAACTTTGTCAAACAAATTCAAAAATATTAAAAGCGTTTTTCAAAATGAGCGCTTCTGATGGAAGTTTACCCTCTGATATAGAAGCAGCGGCAAACGAAGCGATCTCAAGTTTAGTTCCGACAAAATCCAAGGCGCGGTATGAGTTGGAGTACCAGAAGTTTGAAGATTGGTGCAAAGCTAACAAAATAAAGGAGGTGTCTGAGAAAATCCTTTTGGGTTATTTTTCCGAAAAGCAACGCTCCAGGAAACCATCTACACTATGGACTCACTACTCAATGTTGAGAACTATGATTTCAGTCAAGAAAAATCAGGATATAAGCAGATTTTTTCAACTAATCGCATTTTTAAAAAGAAATTCAGAGGGTTACAAGGCCAAAAAGTCCAAAGTTTTCACAAAGGAAGACGTATGTAAGTTTCTTAGTACTGCAGATGATGAAACATATTTACTTATGAAGGTTGTTATGATAATCGGCATTTTTGGGGCTTGTCGGCGCGAAGAACTAGCTACGTTAATGTTGGATCATATTGAACACAATGATTTGTATAGGTATAAAAATTGTGATTCCATTCTCGAAAACCAAAATTATAACAGAAGGAAATGTGACAAGTGTCAACTGTTCAAGTATTTTTCGAAAGTATGCTAAACTTCGTCCTCTTAATGCAACTCACAGGCGGTTTTTTTTATTCTATGGAAAAGGAAAATGCACCTCCCAGCCTGTCGGAATTAATACTTTTGGAAGTATACCAAAAAAGATTGCAACAAAACTTGGATTGAGTAATCCCGAAGGATACAGTGGACATTGTTTTAGGAGGTCCTCAGCCACCATTCTAGTTGGTGGTGCAGATATGCAGATGTTAAAGCGTCATGGGGGCTGGAAATCCTTTTCTACGGCAGAAGGCTACGTTGAGAATTCTTTAGAAAATAAGAAACAAATAGCAAAGAAGATCATGGGGTCAGACACGGATTCAATGATTGGAAATTCGAACGTAAAGGGCTCCATCACATTCACTTCTGGTTTACAAATGTCTAACTGTAAAAAGTGTATTATTAATGTTTAAAATAAAGTGTTATAATTTAATAATAATTAATTTTAATTAATAATTGGTAATTAATTTTATAATTGTTAATAATAAATCATTCTTCTAAAAAGTGTGGTTTTATTTAACAGCAAAATGTTAATAAAACCGTTTTCTTTCCATTACAGCACTAGTGCTGTAAAGGCATCTATTACAGCACTAGTGCTATAATAGATGCCCTTACAAAACGATTTACAGAACTGTAAAATTCATCGGCCAAATCGAGTTGCATCCCGCAGAAGGTAGGTAGAGAATTTGACAATCGAGTTGCATCCCGGCCACAACCGAATTGCATCCCCGAGCTAAACTTGATTTTTAAGATAAAATTGAAATTATTCTTGCAGTGTTGCCGAGCTTTAAGGATTAAAAAGAAGTAGATGATTAAAAAGAATCAGAGGATTAAATTAAAATTGATAATTTGGACAGCTTATCTATACGACCCTCGTTATCTGTACGGGTTTTTCTACCTAATTATCCTAGGTACAATATATTTCTTAGAAGATGACCGACGATGTAAGTGTTGGGTACTACATATAATAACAATCATCTCCAGCCAATGAGATGCCCATCAGAGTATAAGGGGCGGTAATTATCACTTATAGAATAAAACTGTAAAATTAAGCACTCAATAATTAGTTAGTCTCCTGTCGAATTTGTTATTACACCCTTCAGTAAATAATAAAGTAAAAGTGAAGGAAACGTGTCAAAATGGAAGTTACAGTTTGTACCAGTGAAAAAGGAAAACCCTTGTTAGTGATTGATGGCTACACTTTCAGCTTTCAAAAAATGTTAGTGAAAGGTACAGTGAAACGGTGGCAGTGCAGCAAGCGTACGTGTAAGGCCTTTGTAAAAACTCAAAGTACAGAAGATATAGTGGTGGAATCTGTTTTGGGACATAACCATGAGAAGGTACCAGAAGCTTTTTTTAACAGAAAACTCATAAGTAACGCCGTTAAACAGAAAGCAGTAGATGATATTTGTGAAAAACCTATGAAACTCATTCGAAATGAAATTAACAACACGGGCATTGATACCTTCACTACAAAGGACATTGTGAGAATTAGGCAAAATATATACCATGCTAGAGCTTCCTCATCATCACTGATTAAAATTCCCAAAAATATTAATGAATTTCATGATGCAGTTGAATCCTTCCCTATTGTGACGCATAAAAATGAAAGTTTCCTGCTTAAAAATGACAAAGAAAATAATATTGTCATTTTTTCATCTTCGTCAAATTTAAAATTTCTCTCTTCAACTTCTTGTTGGTATGTTGATGGAACTTTTGAATATTGTCCTCGGTTTTTTACTCAGTTGTTTACTATTCTCGGTCTGAAAAACGACTATTATATTCCTCTAGTATTTTGTCTTCTTCCTAATAAAACTTCCTTCACATACTATCATGCTTTCAAATATATTAAAGATGAATGTGAAAAATTGAATCATTCAGTTTCTCCCAAAATCATTACTGTCGATTTTGAAGTCGCCATTCACAAAGCCATTCCCAAAGCGTTTCCGGCAGCTGTTCTTCGAGGTTGTAGGTTTCATTTAGGCCAGTCATGGTATCGAAAAATTCAGAATTTAGGATTAGCTGCAGAGTACCAAAAGAAAAATGGAGATGAAACAGAAATTACTAAGTTCCTAACTTATATATTTGGATTGCCATTTCTTCATCCCGAAGATGTAGGAGAAATATTCGCTGTAGATTTGGCAGAAATTAAGCCCGACCATGAAAAAATCATGGCATTTTGTGACTACCTTGTCGATAATTATATCAGTGAAGATTCCGATTTTCCGTCTCATCTTTGGGCCGAACATTCATCATCGCTACAAAGAACAACGAACGCTTGCGAATCTTTTCATTCCAAATATAATTCTTCGTTCTATTCAGCACATCCGAATATAAACAACTTTATTAACGTGTTGTTACAATTTCAAATTGACACAAGTATAAAGAAGAATAGTACTATTTCAACTCCCAAGCCTATTGATTCTCGAAGTTCAATAAAAACGGAATTTTTAAATGCAAAAATCGATGATTTAAAAAATCATAAAATAAATAAATTTGATTTTGTAAAAGCGGTTTCGTATCGATTCAGAGCCAGATTGTAAATATTGTATTATGGAATTATTTGACTATTTTAATTGACTATAATTATTTAAAAAAATTGTGTACTTGTATAGGTAATACATTTTACCTTTTATTGTTTGTTAAATATTTGTTGCCGATTATTCGAATAAATTGACTACAATTATTTTAAGATACTTATTTTACATATAATGATTATTTTATTGTTCTGTTTATTGCCAGATTATTGTATTTAATTGATCATAATTCTTTTATAATATGATTTGTGATTGACGAATTATTATTCCAATAAACCATTCTTTTATAAACTTGGCAACGTTGCTTCAATTCTCCATCCATAACTGGCTATCAAACACATGTTGAGCTTTATCTACAAGGGATGCAACTCGGTTGTGACCTTTTTCGACCGAGGTAAGAATACCTTTTTCGGGATGCAACTCGATATGGGCCAAATTCATATAACTAAATGAAAGTAGATAAACGTTATTTTAAACACTAATCGCATCCCTTTACTTATGCTTAGGTACCTATGCGACTAAACATCTCAGACCATGAGACCAATTATTATAAACACCTGTTAAATTATTTTATTACAATGTCGCTTAAAAAATGATAAGTTAATGGCTTTTTTAACCACACCGGCGGTACCGGTACCATGTTATGATATGTGGAAAATAAACGCCGATTAACAATAAAATTGAGAAAATTACAATTTTAATTTATTATTTTTGAAACTTTTACAATGAAAAATTAAATCCCTGATAAAATGGTGGGAGTTATTATTAATTATTTAGATGTTATAGTTTGTATTTAAAAAGTTTTTTGCGGAAAGCACCTTATATTAATCCACTACAGCAGGATGTCTCACGGTGATTGTCATTAGAATATTTCCGACAATAATGCGATTTAAACAATGCGCATTTGGATTAATGGGTTTTCAAAGACGCTCTCTTTCAGCGACCATATTATGCGACTTTCAACTGTACCGGATGTTGTCTCAAACGTGCTTATTTTAAGTGAAGCACCCTGGAAATGATAGTTTTGTACCTATTTCTTTCTTCATTTTCAACAACTTTTATTAAAAGGTTTTGTATCCTACTCGCTATCTGTTTCTGAGAAAAAAAATTCTCAAATTTTGTCCTTTAACCCATTCGGGACGGACCGACAAGTCGCGCGCTCCCGCGTAGGACGGCGCGCATATTTGTACATAACACCCAGGATCGGCTTTCGCCCGAGCATGTCTGGTGAATGGCGGACTATATGACAAATCGGTTGGGTTTGTTCGGGTTTTTATATGATTTTCGTTCTATTTTATATTTCCTATTAAAATTATGTTAAGTATCTACTGTTCAGAAGAAAAATTGTACAGGGTTATCCAACCAAGACTAGACAAGGCGATTTTTTGACTTTTCCTGTACTTTTATAAAAAAACTGAAATAGCCATCTTAAGTCATTTTCTTCCGCGAATTCGAATATCTTCAGCAAAAAACAATTGAACATCAAACAAAAGTACTAGGGGTCACTTTGATATTTTTTTAAATGGAACACCCTGTATATTTTTACATTTTTAAATTCCCCATAAAATGATAATTATTTTTTATTAAATGCACTATTAGTCTATACTTCATAGTTTCCGAAATATTGACTCTCGAAAAGTGACATTTTTGAACTTTGACAGCTTATAACTTTCTAACAGTACGTCTTAGAGCAAAACGGCTTACATGTCCCTATCTTCAATTTTTATTATCTTCCCAAAAAAATCAACTTCCAGTTAAACCGGAACAACTATATTTCCTTCTTTCGAGTTACATCCGGTTTAACCGGAAGTTGATTTTTTGGGAAGATAATAAAATTTAAAGATAGGGACATGTAAGCCGTTTTGCTCTAAGACGTACTGTTAGAAAGTTATAAGCTGTCAAAGTTCAAAAATGTCACTTTTCGAGAGTCAATATCTCGGAAACTATGAAGTATAGACTAATAGTGCATTTGATAAAAAATAATTATAATTTTATGTGGAATTTAAAAATGTAAAAATATACAGGGTGTTCCATTTAAAAAAATATCAAAGTGACCCCTAGTACTTTTGTTTGATGTTCAATTGTTTTTTGCTGAAGATATTCGAATTCGCGGGAGAAAATGACTTAAGATGGCTATTTAAGTTTTTTTATAAAAGTACAGGAAAAGTCAAAAAATCGCCTTGTCTAGTCTTGGTTGGATAACCCTGTACCTTATAAATAATTTAAATTTATAATTGTCTGTTCAATATCGACTAAATTTGCGATTACGGGTGTTAGTTACCCAATCAATTTGTCATATCGTCTGCTATTTGCCAGAGGTGTTCGAGCGAGGGCCGATTGGCGATCCTGGGTGCTATATACAAATATGCGGACGGCGCCGTGAATTCAACGGCGTGGGACGGTCGCCGTACTGTTTTTTCTTATTTGTTAAGAATCAAAATATTTTTAGTTTCCTTATTCGTTTCGTTTCGCTGTTTCGTTTTATTAAAGTTATAATACAATTTAAGCAAATGCAAAAATACAAAAGTCCTAAATTATGTACGGCAGCCGTCTAAAGCTATTGCACAGAAAGTCGTACATGTACGGCATTCGGCTCTCAATGTCCTCTTTGGAAACCGTACCGGTACGTCAACCGTCCCGAATGGGTTAATTAACAAAATCTAAAATTTTGATTTTTCTTCGAAAACTATTGCACAAATCGCCCCCGCGCTACGCGTCGTTCGTGTATAACAGCACAGTGGCGCAACCAGAAATTTAGTTCGAGGGGGGGGGGCTTTAATTTCTTCGAAATTTTTTTTGGGTGCCACGCCCTTTTTTGGGTAAAATACGTATGATTGACGAGAGCGACAGCCCCCTAAAACTTCTGCAACAATACGCCGCTGGCCCTAACTAAATATTTATGGAAAAAAATTTGAGATTTCATTTTAATTAGTAAAAATGTATTTAAAATAAGTAACGCATATATTAATCATACTTATACTAAAACAAAAACCTTATACAATAAGTTGTAAGTAATCACTAATAATACTAATATTACAGTAAAATTCTTCGTTTTGTTTTTGCCTTTTCGTCCAGAATTTCTTCCACGGTAATATCAATATATCGTGGTTCGCATAAAGAACTGCCAAACCATTTAGTCTGTCCTCTACCGTGGTGCTACGCAGATATGTCTTTAAATATTTTAAATTTGAAAAGGACCTTTCAGATATGGCGGTTGTAATAGGCAAAGTTAAAAAAATTTGTAATAGCCTTTTTATATTAGGAAATATACTGGCATCACATTCGGAATACACTTTGTCCAAATCTTCCTTCAGTTTTTGTTTTTGCATTTTTTATACCACAGCTCAAGTTTAGCTTTTAACATCGTTTTATTGGAAAACTCTTCAAGGAACTCATTCTTGTAGAAGCTGTGAAGTTTCAAAAAACATTTAAATTGACTATCAAAATCTTGATTATCATATGGAAAGAGGCAATCAAAATTTTGAATGGTTTCTCGATATTTTAAAAACCGATCCTCCAGATTTGCTATGAGGCCATCTAAAAACGGAATAAAAATTGTTATTTTAAAATACTCAGCAGCGGAATCGGTTTCTATAACCAATCTTTGTGTTTGTCTTGGCGGTAGTCTAGGTACTCTGATTTCAATATCGTATTCCGAAAGTAGATCTTGAGCTTCCTTAAAAATATTTTGAAAATTATCATCTGCCAGGGCTCTTATTTCTTTAACTTGATCTGTTACGTCATTAGCTAACTGTAATGCTTTACAAAGGTTTAAATCAACTGTTTGTAGAATCTTGCTTAAAGGCAGTGTGTAGGCATATATTCTTTCTGTACACATTAGTGTGATCACAAATTTGGGACTTATAATGCTGGCCAGTAATCCAGATGCCTCAGTGGAAGTATTGCGGTCGGTCCATTCAGTCAGACATAGGATAATTTCACTATTAATAACATGATTGATGGAAATTATGTGGCTGAATATAAAATATTAGTAAAAGGCGTGACATGAAAAATTGGTTTACAATTAAACGAATAGGCTAAGTTTCTAAGCTCAGGGGGGGGGGCTGCAGCCCGGCAGCCCCCCCCCCTGGTTGCGCCACTGTAACATTAGTTCCAACAATTTTATTTTGTGTTTTTAATAATATTTGTCTTTTTTTGGTCCTTTGTTATAGTCAAAGCTGGTCTTATCATGCGGTCCAAAGGTCACCGGTCATATGAATGAATTCGATAATTCCAGAGCTTATAAAAATGTTGTGAGATTATGTAGGTATTAATATACCCGGGAGAAAAGAAACATAGTTTTATTATTTTAACTGTCGTGAAGCACATATAATATTATTATTTAAATGTTTAATGAGGCCATATAGACGTGCCGTCAAATTCGTAATATAATATTTCATAGTAAACTTTGTGATCGGTGGCGTGCCCAAAATTTTATGTCGCGTGCCAATGACACGCGAGCCATTATTAATTCGCCATCTCTATAAATGGTTTATCTACTAAATCTATTTATGAAAACGACAATAATAAACAGTAATTTATTTTAGCAATAAAATTACCTAACCTAAAAATACAATGGAATTTAATCCGATTAACTATTTCAAGAAATAAAAAGAAAAAGTGGTAATTTGCTAACCAATAAGTAGAAAACAGTAGCAAAAGCACTGGTAATCAATTTAAGGATTGTTCAGAAAATTGTCCATGAAAGAAAGCATAATATAATACCGAAGAATACTAAAAAATGTAAACAAAGCAAACCGTTTATAATAATTATTATAGATTAAAAACTGTCATCATCACTTAGAAATTCTGAAGAGTCGTCCTCGAATGGAGCAATGATCATCGGCGCTACTTCGACATCTAATACTTACACCTTACACCAATTCCTTATTAATTTTTCTGTATGTTTCACCGATTTCTTCCAGTACTCCTGCGTAATATGATTCAACAAATCTTGCCAAACTATTTCTACTTGCGAGGATTTAACACCATCACCTACATGTTTTTCATAAAAAGATTTTGCCCCAGCCCATATTAATTTTATCGCATTAAACTGACAATGATATGGCGGCAGTCGTAGAACCTCACGCAATATTTCATCTACAGCGTATATTTTGGGTGATTTAAGAGACTTTGCCATCGATAGGAGTTCGGATTTTAACATATTTGGTAAAGGAATTTGGTTGTGTTTTTCAAGCCACTCATAAATATCACTTTTTCGCCAAGATGAACTAGGTTGTTTATTTAAATTTCTTGAATGATATGATGCATTGTCCAATACAATTAAAGACGGCTCATCTAAATTTGGGATTAATTGAGCTTTTAGCCATTTTTCAAACATTTCGCAATTCATATTGTCATGATAGTCGGAACTTTTTTATGTGGAAGAAAAAATTAAGCTTGCACCTGGAATATATCCTGTTACAGAACCGTGATGTAAAATAATGAACCGCTTCTCCGTGCCCTATTTTTCTTTTAACGCTTTTCACAGAATCATCTAGCCAAGATTTTGAACCACTTCCATTTGAAAATATCCATGTTTCGTCTAAAAATACTACTTTTCTAAATTTTGATTTGTAATTTTCAGTAGGTAGGTATATTTCTTTAAAAACTGAACACGCTGACTCACTATATATATCTGTGGCTGCTCACATAAAAAAAACTTCGGTTTCAGTCTTTTTTATAGCGAAAACCCAACTTTTTTATTAATTTTGATAACGATTCAAGTCCGATTTCCAAAACACCTCGAATTTTTAATGTTTCTATTAAAACTGGTTTTTGATCTGTATAAATCATAAATCACGTTCCGAACTCCGATTTTAATGTTTTCGCTCAAATGTTCAGTCTTTGACTTTCTTCGTTTACATTTTTTCGTATCTTCGCTATATTATATTATGCTTTCTTTCATGCACAGTCCTTAAACTAATTCCCAGTGCTTTTTGCTACGGTTTCCTGCATATTGGTTGGCAAATTTTCACTTTATCTTTCATTCTCGAAATAGTTTAACAAATTAAGCACCATTTTTTTTCTTGGGGATGCAAAAAACCAGAAAATTGCCTTTTTTCGTTCATATTGTCACATTAAATTAATTGTCAAAGTCACAAAACTGACATCTTTAAATCAAGACGAAGGTGGCAGGTACAAACTTTTGTGAATCGCTGAAAATGAAATACATATAATTTTCATGTCAAAATTCCATAATGCCCAGTTGTATAGGTTCTGTTTAATTTGAACGCTAAAGATAAGATTAAGCACCACTTTAATGTTAAGATTAATAAAATATATCAGTTTTATAAGTCCCGATTAAACCAAATAGTCGCTAACTTCATACCGAATTTTAAACTAAAAACTGAACTTAACCTATCATATCTTACCGTTTTACAATTTGTTGCCTTGAATGTATAATATAATAATAAAATCACATCATCATCATATTTTATAAGTATTTTAGGTTATATGTTAGAAGTATGTCATTTTTTCCTATTTTAATCCTAAGATTGATTTTCAACGGGTGCTTTTTGGCCTGTTAAATTAACTGTTAGTTAGACCCCAAGTTTGGCGCTAATCGCAACCTATAATTCCAAACCAACGGTTAATCTGAACATTTTTAGATTACCGCAACCTATAACAATGAAATGCCGATTAACCGGAACCTATACAACTGGGCATTAGTCTGTCATATTTGTCTTACGGATTTTATTTGGATAGTATGATTAAACGCAATAAAAGAAAAGAAAAATGTCTTTGTTAAATCGTCCAGCACGATAAGACCGGATCTGACTTTAACAAAAAATAACTGCCAAATTTCAGTTGTTGACGGAACAATAAATTTCAGTGTTTAAAATCGCAAAATCACTTAAAAATATGTACGCATAAGAAATTACGTGTCTACTGCTTTTATATGTATGTGCCAATCTAATTGGTTTATAGTTTTATAGCATAAAACCAAGATCATTACATAGTTTGGCGTTTTATCTAATTTTTTGTAGATAAATAATAAATTATAAGGCTTACTTCCTTTATTCAGTTCGCCCGGTTATTCAACTCTTTAAAAAATGTCTCGTTAAAATGCAAGGCGGTGAAATTTAAAGCAATTTTTAGGGGCAAAAATCCGTGTCGTATTCATTTCCTATTACATGTCAAGTTTCCGGCGATTTCGCCAATAAACGGCTTGTTTTGCCACATTTAAAACTGTGTAGTGGAACTTAATGACCTAAAGTAGTCCCCTTATGCGGCTTTTTTCGCTGCTTTGCTTGGCGAGCCGGTCGACGAACAGTAGCTTTTGAAGAAAAACCAGTTTCCCCATATTAACTTAAACTTAAACTGGAACCAGAAGATTGACTTATTTATTTACGAATGGATTACGAAATCTATTGTACTCTTTTAAAAGCTATTACAGCACATGAGCGACTTGCAGCATTTCTGATTCCTCTGCTACAGGCAGAAATTACGAAATTTAAAAAAAAATTACAAAAAAAAATGTTTTTAGATATTATCGGCGTTTTAGGATTCCTAGCACACGAAAAACATCTTCCATTTCCTTACCCAGTCTGTCTGTGCAGGGCCGTAACTAGGATCCCCCCCCTGGGTACGGCCCTGTGTCTGTATATATATATTTTGCCTCAAAAGCTTAAATACCAAGCTATAATAAGGAATAGAAATTCGTTTTTATTAAATAATTTTGCTTTTTAGTTTCGGATATACTTATGTAAATATAGAAGAGAGAAGGCCAAATACCCAATTTTGCCAAGGTTGACCTTAAAAGCAACATTTTATGGGTTGTTATGCATCGGCTTTTGTATAATTTTCAATGGACAGCAGGTGAATAAATAACTGGATATAGATTTTATAAATATAGAGGGTGTTTCACGGTGGATGGTATGTTTGACGTACCTACTAGTGTGACCAGTAAAGTCCGCATCATATGGGATTTTTTTTATTAATAGCTTTATTCGACATTTGACATTGGAATCAAGTTCTGCTTCGATCGAGATGAAAATTAAGCAAAAAATAGTATTCCGACACCAGCGGTTCGATATATTAAAAGCCTCTTTGCACATCAATATTATCAAAAATTGAGAGAAATTTAAATTTTTGATTTGTATAACAGCCAAATGGATATAGAAGAATCAGCAAATATTGCTTGTCTGTCGCTGCTGCCAGAAAAATCGAGGAAGAGGTATGAAGCAACGCATACTTCAAGAAATAGTGCCAAACAAAGACTGCTACTGCAGTTTCAGAAACCGTGCTTTTGGCGTACTTTCACGAATAATCTGCTGTATTAAAGTCTCCATCAAGCTTATGGTGTGAATATTCCATGCTGAAGTCCACCTTATCCACAGAGGAAAACATAGATATTTTCAAGTATCCTAAACTTCGAGCATTTTTAAAAAGAAAAAATTACGAATATAAACCCAATAAATCTAATGTGTTTGACAGGGAAGATGTAAATGAATTCCTGTTTGAAGCCTTCGATGATATTTATTTAATGATGAAGGTTGTAATGATAATGGGAATTGCTGGAGCGTGCCGTTCTAGTGAACTCTGTGCAATTAAAATGGACAATGTTGAATTAGGGCATGAAGTCATATTTGTTACTATTCGTGATTCCAAAAATGGAATATGGCACGTAAATTTATAGTGACTAAAAGTGACGATGAGAAGGTTTGTTATTTCAAAATAGTTCGAAATTACATTAATATAGGATCCCACATTACGAATTTTAATCCTCGCTTCTTCGTGCGATATCAAAATGCAAAGTGCTTAAACCGGCCTGTCGGGAAAAACTCGATTTCTTCAATTCCAAATAAAATTGCTAAATTTCTGAACTTTCAGAACTTTAAGGAGTATACTGAACATTCCCTTAGAAGAACGTCGGCCACTTTATTAGCGAATACTGGAGTTGATGTCTTAGCCCTCAAGCGACATGGCGGATGGAAATCTGCAACTATTGCGGAAAGTTATTTAGCGGAGAGCGTCAACAATAGAAAGGAAGTTGCAAATAAAATTTTATACAATATAACGAAGCCAGAAGTCTCCTGCAGTACTTCAAGACTAACAGAAAACTTTGTTAGAGATGGAGAAATTATGGAATCAGAATATTGCATACGAATTGAGAAAAACGAGAAATCATTTATCCAAATTTTGTAAATAATGTTTATAATTGTAATAATTGTACTATTAATATTCATATTACTTACAATTACTCAATTTTTATAAATCAGTTTTTATATGGCATGAATTATTACCACGCAAGGGTGGTAAGTTGACTTACAACCCGTCGTCAAGGGCAATCGATACCTTTTTGGTAATTGTAATGCGTTGTTTACAATATAGGGAGGAAAAAATAATATTTCTCATGCCGACTTAATTTACGTTTTGTCTCTTGCATGATAAGTAGCTGCATAAAAAGGAAAAGTTCCTTACATATTTCAATAACTTATAAATAAATATTGCATATTATTATATAGAAATGGAAATCGCGAGATAAAAAAAGTTCATCCAATATCAGTGAAAGGTCGATGTCAGAGAATTCTTCCTTATTATCGTATGCGGCTTTTAAATTTAAAGACAAATTACAATTATTATCTTTAACAGATACTTTCTCGCCTTTTAGGTATACCTATTGAGAAAAAGTAATGCTAAAATTATTAGTGGGTCTGTCTTTAATACAGTCATTTTTTCATTATAAAAACATGCGCTTTTGGAAACATTATAATAATTAAAACACCAATGTTGGGTTGGTTTGCACAAATATTTTATTGCATATTATTTAATATAGATTGTGATAACCGCGTGCCATTAGGCGCAAGTCACTTTATCTACAACCATCCAGCGTATTTAATTTTCACTATTTTTAAAATAGGGTCAACTGGGGCTGATATGATACCAAAATAATGACGTTATTATGATACAGCTACAAGCTACAAGTCTACAAATTAAAGTGAGAAAAATTGGTGAAGTAGAGAATTATATAGGTATAGGTACCGTCAAATGGGGTGAAATTGTTAGCTTTTTTGATTAATATGTAAATTACAAGAAAAATACACCTAGTTTTGCGCCAAAAAAAATATAATGTATTTGCACTATGCCGAATGAAGACCTCTAGGCCTAAAACAAACTTCAAAAATTGTTTTTTTTTGCTAGAAAATAAATAATAACCTCATTATCAAAGTTATTCTCAAATTGGGGTGACTTTGATAGGCACTGTTTTTTTGCATTACAACGAATGCTTTGGATCTAAGAGTTATCAATGTAACACTTTTTCCCTCACTCTTAATATATTTTTTTTATCAATTTTATGTGCGCTTGGGGTGACTTTGAAAATCCATAAGTTTACAGAGATTATCAAAGTCACCCCTTATCACTCAGCATAAGAATTAAATTTTAATAAACTATCCTCGCAAAAGTGAAAATTAGACTTTAGTTATGATGTCAAAAGAAAACTTCATTTCATATATAAATTACAGAACTTAAATTAACACATTTTAACACAAATTTAACGTTCAAAAACATCAACAGATTCATATATAAATTACTATCAATCTCACCCCGAAAGTGTTATCAAAGTGACCCCGCATGATATATCAACTAATAGTTTTCAACCAAGCATATTTGGCGCCGAATTTTACATGAAATGAGTTTAAGTAGAAACCACCTCATCGTAAATAACCGATTTTTTAATAAAATTGCTAAAAACTGATGAAATAACTTATAATTTTAGACAGTGTCAATTTAACGCTAATTTGCAGTATTATTATAGAATATTTACAAAAATATTATAACAAACACTTACCGGCATGCTAACAGGACACAACAATGGCGAAACTTCACTCTTTCGACTGAGCATGGCGCGGATTATAATTGCGGGATATTTAAATTTATTTAACAAAATATTACCTGTTATCAAAGTCTCCCCATAAAATCAATTTCACCCCATTTGACGGTACTTAGTTACAAGTCATACTCACTTTTGTGCAAAAATATGAAACATTTTGCTGATTTAAAAAAATACTATTGAAAAAGATTTTATAAAAATAAGCAACTGGTTTAATAAAAGCTTATTAACTATAAATTATAACAAAACAACATTTACTTTATACAAAAATAAACTTCCAAATATTGGTCCAATAATATTAATATAAAGGAAGGTGAAAATATTAAATAATAATATATTATCTAGGAATGATTTTCGATATACATTTAAAATGGGATTTACATACTGATGACATTACTGACTACATTGTAAAAAAAACTAATAATTCTTATACCAAAATTTGAACACCTTAAACAATTTTTAAATATAAAAGAATTAGAAATATTTTATTATTCTTTAGTACAAACCCATTTAAATTTTAGAATACTAGGATGGGGAGGCATAAGAATTATCTTAATAATATTGAAACTATTCCAAAATACATTTTGAAAATTATTTACGAAAAAGACCACCAATATTCTTCTGATTTACTATTTGAAGATAGCAAAAAAATGGATATTAAACAAATATTTTCTTACAACATGTTAATGTATATTTTTAAACATAAAAATAAAATAAATTATATTAATCACACACATGAAACTGGTCATAAAAATACTATTACATATAAAAATAGAGTAAACAAAACAATAGCACACAAACATTTTTTAAACATCAATCCATATACATATTTTAGATATGCTACCACAGTCAATTAAAATAATTAAATCATTAAATAATTATAGAAATAAAATTAAAAATTGGATATTATCCAATTCAAGAACGTCATTAATAAATAACGAATACCAAGCTATAATGAATAAAATAAATAAATATATATATTATATACACGACGTATTTATTGTATCTTTGTATACTGTAGTGATATAAAATATACCAATAAGATATTGTTATATTTGTTTTATATTATAATCTAGTTGTGCCTGAATTATGAAATATATTCTTGATAGTAAATATTATATTATTTAACTCAAAACAAGTATTTTACTTCTGAGTTTGGAATTGATAGTTTATACAAAAAAATTATATATAGCATTACTTGAATGTTAAAAAAATATTTGAATAAACTTTTATTATTATTATTATTTACTATTTACTAAACTTTTATTTTTTTAGTGATAACTAAAAGGCGGATTATATGCACTTAAATTCACAAAATATGAGCATATATATGCCTCGTTTGCCTTTAAAATATGCAGTTATTTGCATTTTTTTACAAAATATATATAATTTTTTTATAATAAATTTTATAATAAACTGGTATGCAGGATTTCTTAATTTATTATAGTAAAATGAGGTAAAGAAAAACATTGGGTTCTAAAAAATATGTTTATTTTTAAAACAAAGAAAAATAAAAGTAAACAATTTTTTAAACTAAAATGGTATAAAAGGCATTTATTACTAAATATTTTTCAAAATTTTCAACTAAAAAGGATTGTCTTCTATTAGTAAAAATATGTTTATACAAAGAGAAACTTTTTTCAACATCCGCTGATGTAAGCGGACAATACTGCAACTTATATAAGGCCAAGATACAACTTCGTTGGATGGTTTGCCCTCATAATTGCTTTTTTCTGCACTTAAGTATAGAAATCCTTCATTCTTTTTTACAGTTACATCCAATTTGTTCCTTAACTTGACCTACTTTACCGGAAATATTATTGCATTTAGCGGAAAAAGTTTCAACAATACTAATGAGTCTCTTAAACTTAAATTTTTAGTCTCCAACGAGGATATTATGCCCGGTATGAAAAAAAAATAACCTTAATAAAAACAAGATCTTTAGCTACACTTGCACATTTTAACAACTCTTTACTTTGCACAACACACTGCGAATCGTCATCTAAATCTACTCCTTTAATGGCTTCGAAATGCTCTGCGTAGAATATTGAAATTGGGTAATTGCAGGTTCTGTAGGTAAACGAACTCCTAGTAATCTCTCCTTATATAAGTGCACTCTTAGAGGTGCTTTTAGAAACACTTTTTTACATTTGAAATTAATTTATTTACTAAAGGATATTCAGTTCTGACGGTTTCTGCGACTCGGTTTATTCCGTTTACAATTTGTTAATAATAACGCATTATTAAGTGACAATAAACAACCCCTAACAATATACCTGCAAACCTTGGAAACCTCCAATAAATACCTTGTATATAACCAAAATGTAAATATAATTATTTTTTATTATAATCTTCTGGTTGGAAAATCCCTGAAATATTTACCCAACAGGACATTAAACCTTTAGCGTTTTAAATTTTTTGAGAAAGCCGAAAACATGAAAAATATGCATTTTATTATAAAATTGACAAAATATGAAAAAAATGGGGCTATCGTGATACAGCAACTGTTTGTGAATTAAAAGGTACCTACAGTATTTTTACGTTTTTCTTAACAATTCCACAATTAGCAATCGCATTACCAATTATAATTTTACACCTATTAATCAGTAGCTTTAGTGGAAAAAAACACATAAAATTAATTTGCTGGCTAACTTAAAAAATACCTTGATGACTATTAAAATTGCAGGGATAAATGATAAAGGAAAATAATGTATCATACTGGCCTTACGTATTTTAAATCTATTTTCAAACCAGAATTAAAACAGTGTATTAGAATCATTGACTTAATATGTGTTATTATGCCAATGATTAGAATAGCCTCTTGTTGTATCAACGATACTCCCAAACGTGGAGCTATTTTGATACAGCATTTTTACGGTTATCTATTTTTTTCTTGTATATTGCCCTCAAAACTGGGCAGAGAACCTCATTGCTTACATTAAGAAATTTTTTGAGATTTAAAAAAATAAAATTTATATTTTTTTTTGGTTAAAGTTATTTTTGTTTCCTAATAGCCCTAGTTGACCCTCCTGCAAGTAATCACAGTCATCCTCATTAATTACCCCCATAAACATCTTACAATCAATGACAAATATAAGTGATTTTAAACGATTCACTACCCCAGCTATCCTATTAATCGCTATTACAAAAAGTGGCCCTAAGTTTGAGCCCTGAAGAACCCCAGAATTAATCTTATATAAGCTTGCATAGATTAACCTCCTTCAATCTTGACATTTAATTATCAAACACCCTGTATATTCCTGAGGTCACAAAATTAATATTATGAAAATATGTTAATTATTAATACGGAAATGTTAATAATCATGTATTGTAAACAAACTGATAACACCCAGACGTCACTTTACTTAAAAAATGCATGACTTATGTGTGACATTAATAATCTTCTATCACAAATGGACGCCCCACGCCCAAAACGCATTATATACTTATGATTTATTATAAATTTATGAGTCATTTCACATGGATCATAAACTATGACATGTAATGCGAATGTGATTTACAATGGAAGCAAGGTTGAGGTTGTTTTACAACAGCTGAAGGACAAAGTCTTATTCATTGATAAACAATTAAAAAATTTACATTGCAACTACATGTTCTAATTGATAAAAATTTGTCATAAAAAAATAATGGTTATTCATTTGACATTGATGACAATGGTGATCATAAACAGCGTTTACTATTTATTATCGTAAATTCTATTAAATTTATATTAACTGGAAATTGATGATAGAGTGTTTTGCTGATGGTAATTACCATATTGTTTCAAGGCAATTATTTTTCCCATAAGAGTCGAACATTTTCTTTTCAAGGGTGTTCTGTAATAAATATTTTGCCTACAGTGCCAAATTCTTTGTTTAAGGACAATCTATCACTTACCCCGACGCGTCGTGGGGCCTAAAAATTAAATTTATTTATAACTTACTTTTGGCATACCTACGACTTTATTCCAACGTAATAGCTAGTAGAGTTCCCTTTCCATTGACAAGCTATCTGCACAAAACGTCCATTTTCAATCAACTGGGCAAATATCCTGTATAATTTGAAAATCAATAGACCATCAGTTTTCAGCACAATAACGCTGTGCTATTTTTAACCTGACCCGCATGGATTTACCCTGATTTTTAATTAGGTCCATGCGGGGGTATACGATTTATAAAATTAGGATTCTGCGGCAGTTCGATAATGTACAGGGTGCGCCACGTTGATTATTCAATAATATACCCTTTTTCAGTTTCATTTTGTCAATAACGATTTACTGAACTAGCATTGGAAGAAGAGCGTCCAGCTGTATATCATTTTGTAAATGAGTTAGAAATTTTTTGTTTTCGAGTCGCGTGGCCCGCATTAAGGATCATGCGCTTAGCATGCATGAGCTAATATTTCATTTTTAGTTATTAGTTGCTAGTTTAACACTGCTTGCTTGTTTTTTTCTACGTATTTTTTTATATACCTATTCTCTTGGTATACATTCCATGTACAGGTTAGCCACCACCGGAGAGAGAGATATGAACCCATTGGAAGACCGTAGAAGTAGAAGAAATAGTTTATCAAAAACAATTTTAAAAATTTCTTTATGATATTTTTAATATATCTTAATAAAACAATGCACCTATTGAGTTGCATTGCCTGTTGAAAGAGATATCCTCTGCCGCACTTTTCTAACTATTAAAACACTGCACTAATAACAATGACAGTGTTAATACTTATATTGTTTTGAACATTGTTCAACAAAATAAGTAAACACGCGACAAGTTAATAACAATTAGGCTTGATATGGCACGTATCACCATTATTTTTTTTCTAGAAAACACGGCATTGTCGGGGAAAACCAATTAGTTATTTATAACATAACTTTATAAGAATATAATTTCAAGTTATTCTAATAATTGTTTCTAGTTTTGCTGTTTGTCGTTATCCTTGGACAGAAAAGTTATTCGATTATACCTTTAAGGTTTTCTTGAGCTTACAATCTTACAAAGCAGGTATCGTGAAATGTTTACACAAGCATTACCCGCGGCTTCGCGGGCAAAAGCTTTGTTTTACAACTATGCAGTATGTGCCCGTTTGGCATACAGAAATCCCTATAAACATTTCAACCCCCTTTGGGGTTGATTTTCGAAAAATTCTTTCTTAGTGGGTGCTTACGTAATTTCATGATTCAAGGATTAGGGATTTGGGCTGGTTTGGCGTTGATTTCCAAGTTAGTCAGTAGCAATACAGACAAAAATAGAGTATAGATATTGTGATTCACATTTTATAAAAATTCATATAGCATTATTATTTTTAATAGGTTCTAACAGTGGCGGACTGGCTAGGTCGGTAGGTCGGCAAATGCCGACCGGGCCCTAGTCCTTACGGGCCCTAACACGGACCCCTGCTGAATAAGTATACGCACTACACATTGAAAAAAAAATTGTGTGTGCTTAAGACCACACGACAGAAGTGAAAACTTCAACAAGGTTAATTCAGTGCCCACAAAAAAGTGCTAAACGCGCCTAAAGAAGTTTTCACTTCAAAAATAACATAAACTTGGAATACGGGATAATTTTACTGCATACGAAAAAAGATATTTCCTAAAATTGAACAACCCTTGAATTTTTACATCTTCAAGAGAAGTCAGAAATCATAATAAATTAGGTCCACGGAATAAGCAATTACGGTAAACCTTCCTTCACCCTACGTAAATATATAATTTAATAATTTAAAAAATGCCAGAACATACCTGAGACGCAGACGAGTGTCTAGGCACACTGGCTGCTTCCACGTCGATACTGAATGCGACCGATGGCGGCATGCTCTTTCATATAACGTTCATTCGGGTCAGGGTCAGTTCGGATTGAATATAGCAGTTGAATTCGAGCGTAGCGACCGATGGCGGCATGCTCTTTCATATAACGTTTATTCGGGTCAGGGTCAGTTCGGATTGAATATAGCAGTTGAATTCGAGCGTAGCACACCCGAGTCTGACGCGTGACGGCGACGCGTGACGGCTCAGTTTAATTCAATGCCCCACAAAAAGTGCTAAACGCGCCTAAAGAAGTTTTCACTTCAAAAAAGCAGTCATGTGTGTCTAATAATAGCATATAATAAAAATATGCTTTAAAAATAGTCGGTACGTGTACGTCTCTGTTTTCCAGAACGTCCACTGAAGTCTGGCAACGCGGAAACGCGGAACACGAAGTACAAACGCGGCGGAATTATCCGTAATCTGGAATGAAATCTATGAATGAAATTCTCAATTCTGTGACAAAAGCCGATGATGCCATCATTGTCATACTTATGAAAACCGGCCGAAAATTATTAAAAACAGATTACGAGCATCTTTGTCTCAAGAACTATTAGAACCCCTAATATTAATAAGTACTGAGCGTGATATGATTCCAACGACAGAAACAATCCTGGAAGAATTTGCAATGAGTTCAAAGGAACTGCAAAAATATTTGAGTGTTTAACGTTTTTCTCAATAGATTTTACTTTTTAACCGATGTCAAGAAAAAGGAAGAGGTTCTCAATTCGGTATTCGGTTGTATGTTGAAGTGGGAACTCGTTATTTTGTTACAAGCCTTGTTATCTTTTGATTATAGAAATAAATCTTATTTTAAAACTTATTTATTTTTTTATTATTACCATTACCCTGTTAATATGAATAAAAGATAAATGTTGATTTCTTTCATTATTTGGCAATTTCTATTTATAGGCTAAGCCACACTTCTATCTACCTTTAATCTGAGCTGTAACCAATATTAAGTTTTTACAATTTTTTATGATGCAGAATGCGTTATTTTTTTGCATTAGAAAAGAGGACCGTATTGCCGGGCCCCCAAGGTGTGTGTAGCCGACCTAGTTCTACTGTGCCAGTCCGCCACTGGGTTCTAATGTAGAATGTCAATGCTAAATATGTTAAATTAAGTTATTGTGACATTCTAGACACTCACATTTTAACTTTCAAAATGTCTTTATTCCAAACTAACTTTTACAGTTCATTAGATGGAAAGTGACAACATAATATAGAAAATAATAACCATTAAAAAAATATAACAATTAAAAAAATGGAAGTTAATCCAATTTAATTCATTAATAAAATCAATTTAAAAAAATAGTATAAATAATTTAATTTAGTAAATATATCTTTAATTGTTTTTTAAAAGTTGCCAATTTTTTAATTTTTCTGATATTTTTTGGAAGATTGTTATATTTTATTATTCCGTCATATATTTTTAAAGTTTTAAACTGATTTAAATCATTTCTAGAATTATTTAACATGTGAGAAAAATTTAAATATAAGAACCTTTATCGTTTTTAAATATTTGTTGTACAAAACTATCTTCTATTTAAATAATTTGATGAGAAATATCTTGAGGTATAAGTAGGTAGGAGTACTTAAGTACCGTGCGAGCAAAAATGATTAGCATCAAAGAGGGCCTTGCATCTAAGGACGTAATGCTTAGCCGTAGAGCTTATAATACCTGTTTGGTGTCAGTAACTACCTGAATTATTAATCAATCAGTTATTCTGTCATCTTTGACAGTTGTTACAAGTAATTTGATTCATCGCTAATTTTTCAATTTCTTGAACAATTCACACAATGGGCTTTACGGAACAGCACAAAACATTCAAAGTTGAAGCGTATTTTCGAAACGGGGTTAGAGTAAATGGTGAGTGGCAATACAATCCGGGTTTATGCATGGACGATTGTCACGAACATTTTCCTCACGTTGCTTTTATTGCTGGGGATTTTTATCATTGCCTGAAAAGAACCGTGACTGTGTTTAGGGAAACAGGTTCTATACAACACAAAAAAGGAGCAGGAAGACCATCTGTAAGAACCGAAGAACTTGTTGCAAGCGTTCGTGAAATAATGCAAAATACGGTCAAAATGCTGGTCAACACTTTCGAAAATATGAAGAGACGTGTGAATTTATGCTTGGAGCATGGCGGTGGCCAATTTCAGCAATTTATGTAATTATTTTTCTTTTTCTTTCTGTATATTCTTACTCTGTTAATTTTGTAAACAACAAAAATAAATTTGTGTTTGTCTACTTATTTTATTACTAAATTAATTGATTTAGCCGATACTAGGTGGAAATCCATAATTATAGTATTTTCTGCACCGTCGTATAAAATTTCAAAAAAATTAATCGACATCATTAAAAGTAACACCCAATTTTCAGCCAAATTTGCAATAAAAAATTCTCTTGAGCTAGTAAATAAAATTAATAATATCAATTTACCTAACAATGCTAAGCTAATCTCTTTTGATGTTACTAATTTGTTTCCCAGCATACCTATCGATGAAACGATTACTTTGGTCAATCAACTTCTTACCTTAAAAAATGTAAATCTGATCAAAAAACAAGAAATTATCAATTCTTTTACAGTATGCCTTGAACAAAATTATTTTGAGTTCAACGACAAAATATACACTAGCAAAAATGGTCTTATTATGGGTAACTTAGTCCTTTATTGGCTGAAATATTTATGGATTTTTTAGAAAATAAAATAAGCAATCATCCTCTTTTCAAACAGTTTCTTTATTGGCATAGGTATGTTGATGTCGTCTTAACATGTTTTCTTGGTACTGATAGACAGTTAAAAGTCTTTTTGGAATATATTAACAGCCTACACAAAAATATCAAGTTTACAATAGAACACGAAAGTGACAATTCTATGAATTTTCTTGATTTAAATATTAAGAGAGAAAATGATAGACACGTTTTCTCCGTTTTCCATAAACCATCTCATACTGATACTGTCATACACAACTCTTCTTGCCACCCTATACAGCACAAATTAGCTTCTTTTCACAGTATGATCCATAGACTAGTAACTCTCCCTCTAAATAAAATCAATTTTTAAAAAGAACTAAATATTATTAAACAAATTGCAGTTAATAGCGGATATAACTCAAATTTATTTGACCAAATCCTAAAAAAGAAAACTTACAAAAAGGCTATTGACTTAGTTTTTCCTAGAAGCAAAAACTCTGACCAATTTAAACTTGTCACTTTCTTTGGACAACCTATAGCAAAGTAATTGGCAATTTTCTTAACAAACTTGATATAAATTTGTGTTACAAAACTAATAACTCTTTAAGTAAATTTATCAAAAACAATAAAACTAAAAGCGATAAAAACAAAAAATCAGGCGTCTATAAATTAAAATGCAAAGATTGTCCTAAAACATACATTGGCCAAACGGGTAGACAGTTTGACAAAAGAATACAGGAACATTATAACAGTTTTTTAAAAAATAAAACAGACTCAAACTGTGCTAACCATTTACTTGATTATCAACATAATTTCGATCCTTCCTTTAAAATCTTACATACAGAAAACAAAGGCTTAAAACTGAATTTGTTAGAATCTATGGAAATAAATAAACTTAAAAATACGGACGTGTTACTTAATGATCAATTAGATTTAAATAATTCACCTTTGTTAAATTTATTCTGTTGACCCTATACTTAAGATTTTGTAAATACCTACCCATATTGTACCTAATTTAATTTCATTTTGAAACCCTCTGTTGGATTTTCCCGCAATTGTAACCCTTTGACTGTTTTATTTACATCTTAAATAATTTTATTGCACCCAAATTTTTACTTCTCACCTTTATTTAATCATTGTCATTTGACGAAGCTACAGTGTTAGCGAAACATGTAATTTTTCTATATAGTGGAAATTTACAAGTTCAACTTTGTTTTACTGTATCCCATAATACTATATTTTATTACTCATTAGTTTGGCATATCATGTCATAATATGAATTTGACAAAATTTTAACCTAGATTTGGTTAGATATATCGTCCCCCATATCATTGTGATCTAAACCAAGCCCTACGTTTTTTAATCCAAGCCCTCTGATGCAAATAATTTTTGCTCGCACGGTACACAAGTAGTATTTAAATTTGTAAATTTTTCTATAAAAACAAAAATTTTCTTACTTAGAAAATAAAATCTAGTTACTTTGAGATTCATGGTGGCCAAATTCTTAATTTCAAATGGAAATACCGTAAAAATACTGAATTTTTATGCCCTATGACTGTGCAGTGTGCATGTATGTAAGTGAGATCTTCGGGTGTGATAAGAAGGTAATTAAAAACTAAAATATTAAGTTTTTAACACGCCATTTTTATATTAAAAATATTGTTTTGAATAATTTAAAAATCTCAAGATTTAAAGGTTGATGATCATTGTGATGAATAATCAGTTGAAATGTTTAATGGTTAAATATAAATATTTAAAGTTAAATATATGTATATGAATTGTGAATTGCAACCGCATGTTTGCCTGCTTGTTTCACCAGCTATCAGCGGGAAATAAAAAAAAGGAATCACATATTCCTGTCTTAGTTATTATTTCTCTATCCAAAATTGCCAACTTCCAGTTTGATGGTAAAACCTGTAAAATCAACTTATGTCGTACTTATAGGTTTTTTTAATATATACATTAGGATCCGTAGAGGAAGAGACCCAATTTTGAGATAGGCGCCTAATTTGAGATAGCTCCGCATATTAACGTATATGTAACGCCATCTAACAGA
The DNA here is from genome assembly GCA_963969555.1 of Polydrusus pterygomalis. NCBI lineage: Eukaryota > Metazoa > Arthropoda > Insecta > Coleoptera > Curculionidae > Polydrusus > Polydrusus pterygomalis. The sequence goes on along the minus strand of OZ018381.1, from coordinate 37,928,290 downwards.
AGGGCGTAAACTTACTCAAATAAACTATATAGGTGCAGTGTTAAAGAGTTCGTTGAGCGCGTTAGTTCGTTTATTTCTGCGCAGGTACGTTTTTCTTCCGATTTGAGTCGTAAAGTTTTTTTGATAGTGTAAATAAACCGGCATTTGCAGTCAACGTAAGTGGAAATAAAATATTTTATGTGTCGAAGTAGTTAGTTTAGGTGTTGCTTCTTAATTATGGAGGACTTGAGGTAGGAGGCCGATCGCAATGCATTGGATTCGGTCCCAAATTAGCATCGGTAATTCAGCTTTACGAGTCGCCGTAAGATGGCGCTCGTGTTCGAAGTGGGCTATCAAATAAATGGTTTTTTATGGACGCGATAACTATTTTTATTTAAATTAGTTCTTTAAGGAACAAATAAGGACTTTTATATGAATTTACACTTACTTTGTTATACTTATTAGTAAACTCGGCCTGTATAAAGTTCCAACGATGCTTGGTTTTTAAAATTAAACAGTCTAGCTATACCTTTGAAGCTAGAAAGATACTTATTTGGCTGCGTTTCCTCTCTGAAAAAGATCCTGTCGTACACCCCGACACAAAGCAAACTCTACTTTTATAAATTGTACCATTATTCATTATAAATATGGAAATCAATTACAATACAACGTTATTTGTCTCGTCTTGTCTTCAAACGTCATTTGTTCTTTCGAAAATAAAATGTCAAATTTGTCAAAAGTAAAAGTAAAAAACGAAGAAGAAGAAGACGACACCAGCCCACATGCGACGCGAGAGCATCTATCGGCCAATAGCGAACTAACCAAAAAACCGGGACAAAATTTGAAAATGCTGCCATTGTCGATCGGCCTCCTACCCTCTAGTTCTCCATATTCTTAATGTCTGTCATAATAGTCTTTCATAACCAACCTAAAATATTTTTGTCAATTTTTATAACGAGAATTCCTAATTTGAGATACTAAATGGTATTTAAGACTATCTCAAATTAGGCACCCAATACAATATTTTGATATTTTATAACAGATGCCTAAAAAACACAAGAAATGAGACCCTCACGCTATGGTAAAAACTATGCGTAATAAAGAGATGGGATATCTGAAAGCCTCAAAAGTTTTTGACGTAGTGTCTCAACTTAGGCAACCTTTTATTTTATGGGAAAATTGACACAAACAAACTTTAAGTTCAATAACTTCTCTAGATAGCTATTTTCTATTTTAATGTAGATTCTTTGTTGCGATGTTTTGTTAATGTTAATACACTACCAAGCAATCGATTTTGTACAATAATAATAAAAAAAATTTGTTCAATAATGAATTTTATTTTCAATTTACAAAAAAAGTGTCTCAAGTTTGGGTCCCTTCCTCTACAATTTAGAGCAGTGATTCCCAAAGTGGTCCAGGTGGACCCCCAGGAGTCCACGGGAGACTTGACGGGGGTCTACGTTGGATGACAAAAAAATGGCGGTTCACAATTCGTAAGCGGGGGTCCACGAAAATTTATCTGGTTCAACATTTAGTTGGCCTGCATGATTACTTCAAAATCAGATTTGAAGATATTCTGACGATGGAAATACCATCATGGATCATAAATTTATTTGAGGAAACGAAAGTGGAGAATGTGATATTACAGGAGGAGCTACTCGAGCTTAGCACTATTGAGGAGCTGAAGGTAACATTTTGGCTGCAGGCAGAAATACCCGAAAAATATCCTCTGGACTGTTGGGAATTGCGAGAAAGCTTTTGATAGCGTTTCCCTAGTCATATCTTGTCGATAAAAGTTTTAGTGTCGTTAGAACCCTTTAACAAAAAAAAGGTTCAGATTGACTATTACAGAACGTGTAGATTTGCGGTTATTCCTAACAAAGCTAAAGCCAAATATTGATAATTTGCTGTCAATCCATCAAATACATCCCTCCCATAAATATTATGACTATTTGGTGATTGTCATATAAGTTACGTTACGTTATTAATGTTTAATTTTAATTATATTACGACTGTTATCATATTACAATGTAGTGTAAACTATTACAATGTAATATGATAACAATAATAATTAATAGTGTAATAATAATTACATATTTGAATATACAACACAACAAAATATACCATTTTTCTTTTTATTTTTACCACTCCGGGAGTTTTCTAAATAAAATAAGTAAGAATTGATTGGTTTCTTGTGCTGTGAGTAGATGCCAAAAAAGTAAAGTTGGATGTAATCACTTTTTTGATTGGTCCACTTTACTTTTTTTACATCCACTAACAGCGCAATCAATTAATTAATTAACCAATCAATTCTCACTTTTTTTTCGAAAACTGTTAATTCGTGGTTGGAACTCAGCCGCAACGCAAATTTCCATAGTTAGATCTAATCTTCACATTTTTTGTCGAGTTTTGGGAATATGGTAGAAATGTAGCGGCAGGGGGTCCACCGCGGAACCAGCAAAAAATTTTAAGTTGTCTATAAGAAAAAAAAGTTTGGGAACCTCTGATTTAGAGTGTCAAATAAGATCTATTATTGCCAATATTTTAATTGAAAATCTCGAAATTTCAGTTGTGGAATTCAATATTATGGGGCTTGATAATGAATTGTCGGAAAATCGAATTTTAGATATAGAGAGTGGAAAGGTAATATTTTTTGACCTCTATCAGAAAAAACCTAATTTTTTACTAATACAATTGCAACTGATAGTAACATATGCATCTGACCCGTCTGTAGATACTTGTTATTACTGAAACATTTAGTTCAAAAACTCACTTGTAAACCAAAATGAGCGGGGGCGCCATCCTGTTGAAACCAGATATCCTTCGGTCTGGATAAAGAATGTCTAATTGTAGAATAATCTATTCGGTTAAAAGCTATAAGTAAATATTATTTCCAATATACACTTTTATTAACCCCTTTTCATCCTGTTAGGGGTAGACGTGAAAAAAAAAAACAGGAAATAATAAGTGGTTCATTACTTTTGTTTAAAGAATTTATGATGAGTTTCAAGAAATTCTGGTCAAAAATATGTATTCCAATATAAACTTTTATACTGTTTGAGGGGCGATTTCCAAAAAAATAAAATATTACTGGTTTCATTACTTGTGTATTCGAGTATTTAAGTTGAGTTTCAAGAAAGTCTGACAAAAAACTACTTTTCCAATACAAACTTTTGTACCGTGCGAGCAAAAATTATTTGCATCAAAGAGGGCTTGGATTAAAAAACGTAGGGCTTGGTTTAGATCACAATGATATGGGGACGATATATCTAACCAAATCTAGGTTAAAATTTTGTCAAATTAATATTATGACATGATATGCCAAACTAATGAGTAATAAAATAAGTAGACAAATACAAATTTATTTTTGTTGTTTACAAAATTAACAAAGTAAGAATATACAGAAAGAAAAAGAAAAATAATTACATAAATTGCTGAAATTGGCCACCGCCAAATGTCAGGTTTAATAAATAACTTATTTCCAATAAATTTTGGGTAAACCATTGAGAGTAATTCCTGCGTCTTTCAAAATTTGCGGCTTGTATTTCTTGGAAAACTTGCACTTTATAAGGAAATAAATTTAGCTGCTTTTTAAGAATGGTCCTGCACGTTCCATAAGATCTTCCCACTTCTTGGGACAGGCGTCTTATACAATTTGTTGGCGTATTTTGCATTATTTTACGAACGTTTGCAACAAGTTCTTCTGTTCCTACAGATGGTCTTCCTGCTCTTTTTTGTGTTGTATAGAACCTGTTTCCCTAAACACAGCCACGGTTCTTTTCAGGCAATGATAAAAATCCCCAGCAATAAAAGCAACGTTAGGAAAATGTTCGTAAAAATCGTCCATGCATAAACCCGGATTGTATTGCCACTCACCATTTACTCTAACCCCGTTTCGAAAATACGCCTCAACCATAAATGTTTTGTGCTGTTCCGTAAAGCCCAGAATCATTTATACTTTTTTTGTTATTTTAAGAGAATAAATATACAGAACGTTCTATCTAAAATAAAAAAGTTAGTATTTTTTTTACTAACTCTGTATAATAGTTAGAGAAATGATTTCGTCCTTCCTGGATGTACCGTTTTTAACTATAGAAAATAAAGAAAAACCTAAAAGTCTTCCTCCACAAAATTTATTGGAATATAGAAATTCTTTAGGGGTCTCTACATGCTTCGAACGTAGAAACGTTCATCATCAGGAGACAGAAAATTTATATAGTGCTGATGGTATTAGCCGAAGAGAAAATGCTAAAAACTTTAATGGAACTTTTATGGCTTTAAAAATTTGAAATGTAGAAGTGACATATACAGTGACGGGCAGAAAGTGCGCAGCATATGGGAAAGTTTTTTATCTTTAAGTTTAGAAAATTAATTTTATTTTAGATAGGTTCTGCATGTTCTCAAACCAAAATAACACCCATTAAATCCGGTAAAAGTCTTATGGTATACGAGGTAGTATCAAAAATTTGAAATTCCACTAAGAGTAAAGTACCTCCATCTTTCATTTTAGAATATTTTTTTACTAAGAATTATTGTTTTAATTTCAAATTTATACCCAAATTCCAAATTTATACCCAAATTCCAAATTTCGCTTATTTTGGACAAAAAAATGGATTTAATCGTGCTTTCTGAATAACCCTGTATAAAAAATAAATAGCAACCGAATAGTACGAAAATAAAATTTTCTGTAGACTTTGTTAGAGATTACCGTCGATCATAAGTCCGATTAGTTTGTTTTCATAATATTATGGCTTTTTAAAATAAAAACATAAAAATATTAAATATTTTTGCTGCACACCATATTTTATTTTCTGAAGGAACAAGTTAATTTCATCTAACTGATATTTTTTGATTATCATTGACTTAAAACATCTCCTAAATAGTTTTTTATACATTGAAGTATGCATGGAGTTTTTCTTATTTTGCGTGACGAATAAAATCCGTTCAAAATATATTTTTAATTTAAATTTTTTTCTTTATAAATCAAAAGGAAGCTTTATATGCATACTTCAATGTATAAAAAACTATTAAGGAGATGCTTTAAGTCAATGTAAATCAAAAAATATCAGTTAGATAAAGTTAACTTGTTCCCTCAGAAAATAAAATACGGTGTGCAGCAAAAATATTTAATATTTTTATGTTTTTATTTTAAAAAGCCATTATATTATGAAAACAAACTAATCGGACTTATGATCGACGGTAATCTCTAACAAAGTCTGCAGAAAATCTTATTTTCGTACTGTTCGGTTGCCATTTATTTTTTATACGGGCCCGGGTTATTCAGAAAACACGATTAAATCCATTTTTTTGTCCAAAATAAGCGAAATTTGGAATTTGAGTATAATTTTGAAATTAAAACAATAATTCTTAGTGAAAAAATATTTTAAAATGAAAGATGGAGGTACTTTACTCTTAGCGGAATTTCAAATTTTTGATCCTACCTCGTATACCATAAGACTTTTACCGGATTTAATGGGTGTTATTTTGGTTTGAGAACATGCAGAACCTATCTGAAATAAAATTAATTTTCTAAACCGAAAGATGAAAAAAAACTTTCCCATATGCTGCGCATTTTCTGCCGGTCACTGTATATAAAAAAGTTGAGGAGAATTAAAACATGCTGAGCATGTGATATGTGATAAATAGGATGTCTAAACAACCAAATGAAATAAGGAAGAAGAAAAAGTCCTTCTAAAGAGAAAGTGTCGAGGATTTTTTAATTATTTATATAAAAATATTTGTAGAATTATTGATATGTCTGTTAGACAGTGTAAAAATGAGAATTGTCATATTTTGTAGAAGTCATGATCTCTAAAAATAAAATTCGAAGTTAGAATCTAAGTCAAAAAGGATTTTTTTTATAAATCCTTCTTTAAAAAAATGTTTGGTTAAAAAGAAAGTTTTTAACTAATATATTATGGATGTGCCATTTATATTCAGTAGATTTTTGAAATATTTGCAATATTCCAAATATTTTGACACCCTGTATAAAACGTTTTCTTATCATTTATTACAACAAATTTATATTTACTGCTGTAACAATTGGTTTTCTAAGCAGTAAAAATTAAGAGTTCCTTTCTTAGACTAAAAATGAAAGGTTTTAGGCATAAGTAAAAGGTGGATTTGAAAGTGTGAAAGAATATTATAATGTATAGTTAAACAAGTTTAACAAGACAAGTGATACGTTATCATTATCATTAGTCTACCATTTACATATAAATAATACAAACAATCGAAACCGATAAGAATTTTAACTTGGTGAATGTAGTTTAAAACCAAGCGTACATTTAATAACGTACAAGGGGCACTTGAAACGTTGCCACCATAGACTTCTGTTAGAAAAGAAGTCTATGGTTGCCACTAGGGCTGGGCGATATTGAAATTCCAATATCGAATATCGATATTAAAAAAGATATCGATAAATATCGATACTATGAATAAATATCGATAAATATTGATTATATCGATAAATATCGATATTTTATTTTTTAAATGTTGTTATTCGATATATCGATAATTAAATTATCGATAAAACATAAAAATATTATATTATAAATAGATATCAATATTTTCTTATGTGCGCTGTAAAACTCCGTACCTTTATTTTAAGGGGAGACTCTAATTATGAAAACATGAAGAAAAAAGATTCAATTAAATATTGGTCCTTAAATGTGTTATAAGGAAGCTATATGGCCGGCCGAGGGTTTTTGATTTAACATACCAATTATAGTTTATGAAATGATTTAAATAAATCCTTTTTTTTTATAAACGATTAGCCCAATAATTTTTTACACGAAACCTTTTTTGTATAAAAGAAAACTTGGGATCATAACAATTAAGCTTTAAAATAGTGGCGGGCGTCCTACATTCTTTAACATTTTTAAATGGCCTTATGTTATAATTACACCTGTATTATTAGATTACCTACAAGAATTATTTAGCAATAATATGCTACAATTTACCAAATTTTTCTTTTTATTTATCAATAATATTCATCCAAATATTTAGGCGACATTCTTACATTAACATCGAAAAATCGATATTATCGATGTGATCAGATATATCGACAATATCAATAATACCGATAAATATCAATAAATATCCATAATATCGATATTTTATTTTTTAAATATCGTTACTCGATATATCAATTTTTATCGATTATATCGAATTTTTGGCCATCCCTAGTTGCCACCCTAACAACGATATAAAATACGGTTTTATCCGCAGACATGTAATGTATATGGAGATTAAATTGTGTACATTTTGGTCTCGATTACAATTCGTTTTTAACAGAAATCAACGATGACAAATTTCTTCTTAGATCTACTGCCTGTGTTTGAAAACGAGGTTATATTAAGGGCACAGTTCTCAAGGTCAATCATCTATAAAATACCTATAAATGGCTTAAATGCAGAGGTAACTTCCGGAACCTTACAATTATTAAAAAAAAATAATTAGTACCTATCTAATTTTGGAAGGGCTGTTCAGGGAGGCATTGACGAATAGTATGCGGGTGTTTTTTTTTAAATAAATGCACACAAACAAAAAAAAAAGTTTTTCGAAACCACTAAAGTTGCCACAATTTACCTTAAAATTCTTGAAAGTAGACACGTCGATTTTCAGAGCTGCAGTAAAAACAACAATTTTTACCGGTAACACGATATTTTCTAGTCTATCTAGATATCAACTCTACTAAGAATTCAAGAAAATATGTGTTTGTTTTAACAGGAAAGGTTCCGTAATTGCACCAAACACGGAAGTAAACAACACTATGACCCGCTGACTAACATCTGCCTTGCTCCACCAGCTTCAGAATATGTATGTCTTTCTTCTTCGTATGCCAAAAGCATAAAAATAACTACTCTGATCAACACAGCACTGCAGTGCGCGTGCGAAATGTTAACATTTCGGCAAATCGAATTGACGATAGAAAATGGCGCCGTTAATCCCACCTTAATTATATTAGGTGCATTTGTGATGTTTACCTATTATGTAAAAAATAATATACTAAATATATGTGTGTTTTTTAAATTTTTTTATAGTTTCATCAGTATTTCATATCAATTTATAATGCTTTAGGGAAATCACAACGAAAATGCTGTATGGACGTTTTTACTACGAGTGATGCAGAATTCTTGATACTCATTCATTATCTAACGTTATAGTGTTGGTGAGACGTGTTTATGATCAATTGCGTTTTTCGATGAATTTTAAGTATTTTTTCGAAATACAACACTATTAAGTGCTATTAATTATTATTTACAATGGTTCGCCAGTTTAGAAGTTCGATTAGTGTACTGGGTGACAACGAAATTACTACCCAGCTTGTGTATAAAAAATATATAAAATAAAGCATTATTATGAAGTTTTGGTAGTTTATATAGTTCCACTGTGCGCACATTTTCAGTATTCAAAGATCTGAGTCTTAGGTACACTTCCTGTTCCTATATAGTATTTAAAACCCCACCAATAAAACATCCATAGTTTTTGAAAAATACTTTTTTAAAGAGGTACCTACCTAACACCACCTATACAAAGTAGAACTTTTTTTTAATCGTATACAATCAAAAAATAAATTCATGGGTAAGTGTGTAGTATTTTATCCTTAACGACAAATCTATGGTTTAAAAAATATAGGTTTTTTGGGGGATAAACCATCCCTTAAGGTAAATGTAAAAAAAATGTCTAACAAAGTCGCGTATCCAATCAAGTGGGGTGTCGAAACCTAAAATTGTTCATGAAATGTTACATGACACCAGGTATATTTTATTTTTATTGATAATCATATTCTTCATTCTACTCGCCCACCTTTAATGTATAATTTTTGGGACTCCATAACCCAATGTTAAATTTCGAAAATGTAATAAAATAAAGGCGACTCACTTGATATGGATTTCGCCTTTTTGGTGTATATTTGTTTGTTATTATTGATTCAGGCATTTATCACAATTAAAAAACTTACTTTTTGAAGGTCGACTCGTACTGCTTGATTTCCTTCCTTGTAAATTCATGGAACTCCGTAAATATATTGACCACCTTGTATTTGATCTTTACTTCTTGTCCGTTGTCAAGAGCATCATTCATCTCTTGCCTCCTCACCAATACGGAATTTAGTTCGGCGTCAGCGGGCATGCTTGTAATTTTTTTTTACGTTTTTTGGATAAAATTACACTTAAAACTAAATTCACCGAATTTAAACGAGAACGCAACGTTAAACACCTTGTACGATTTGGTAGTGAAATCAAATGATTAATTATTATTAACAATAAACCACCGCAAGCACGTGAATGAGATTGTAGAATAACTAAAAACGGTAGACCGAGGTTCCTTGTCTGAAGGCGCGCGATTTCGAACTTGATGTGATATAAACAATCCCCGATTGGTAGATTTTAAACAGTTTTATGCGGGAGTTCTAGCGCGCGCACATGCTTTTATTTTTATACACCCTGTGAGTTCCCTTATGCTCTTCCATTGACAGACTGAACCTATCTATGAATATACAGGGTGACAAACATTTAATGGACCACCGACCATTGATATATTCTAACAGGGCTGGCCAAGTTGTCCAAGGGTCGTTGAAAATAAAATTGCGGATGTGAGGGCCGCATCACCACATACTTCCTGTGCGTCTTTACCAGTTATTTGTAATAGGTACGAAAAAACTTGTTGGTTTATATAATTATTTTTATTTATTCCAAATAATAACAAATAGATATACAAAAAAAAAATAGTCGAAAGTTTGGGGATGTTGGTTTTCACTAACCAGTGTGTCAATATTAACACTAAAAACCCGGTTAAAATATTTTCAATATATTGGCACTTCCGGTTATACCGGAAGTAGGTGTCAACTGGCTTATTTTAGGTGAAACACCATCAGCGGCGCACCCAGGATTTTATGTTAGGGGGGCCCGCCAATCAGTGCCGCAAGCAAATTTTTTAATAAACTTTTAAGTTACGCATTTTTCTAGAACTTTGTAGCTTTTTAATAGGTATTCTCAGAAGATCGCAATAGCCTAGTTCAATTCAAGTTCAAGTTTCAAGTAAATATCTAAAAAAATTGACTTTTTAAAATATCCACTTTAATAATTATTCCTGACAAAACATACCACTGTTTTTACCAAATAAAATATAGGTAATAGTAATGACGACATATCCATAACACAAATATATTTATTTAAAAATATAAATTAGTACAAAGCACAACAATAAACAATATTTTATAAATAATAGAAACCAAAACTTTTTTATAACACCTTTGCATTTGTTAAATATGTCAATCTAATTTTCATCGACCCTTAGAAAGTTTATTTAAAATTTCTTCACAAGAAACAGGAACATTCTTATGAATAAATAAATTTGCCAAACCATTAAGTCTTACTTCCCCGGTGGAATTTCTTAAGTACGATTTTAAGTACTTTAATGTGGAAAATGACCTTTCAGAGGTACTGGCGGTGACGGGAAGGGTAACAAAAATTTGCAAAAGTTTTTATATTGGGAAATATCATACCATTACATTGAATATATAGCCTAAACATATCGGAGGGTATTTCTTTGCTATCTGTAAACTTGTCGTTCCATAATTTAAATTCGCATATTAGAATGCTTTCATTATAAAAATTTTCAAAAAATGAATAATTTGCATAAGAAGAATGAAGACTGAGAAAGCTTTGCAAATTTTCTACTTAATACTGAACAAAAGTAATAAAAATTATATCGTTCTTTGTATCGCGCCTGGAAATTAAGTTTTTTTTAGTGGGTTAGTGGGTATAGTAAGTTGAAGTAAATTTCATTGGGGGTTTTGGGGGGGGCCAAGGCCCCCTTGGCCCCCCCCCTGGGTGCGCCACTGAACACCATATATACAGTGTGACCAATAAAGTCCGCATCATATGGGATTTTTTTTTATTAATAGCTTTATTCAAAATTTGACTTTGGCATCAAGTTCTGCTTCGATCGAGATGAAAATTAAGCAAAAAAATAGTAGTCACGTGATTCGCATTATCTGTCAAATTTTATTTTTTTCCAAAAAATAATTCAAAAGTGGGGTTAATTCTGAAAATATCGAAAAAAGTTAATAGAAAAAGTTTTTTTAAATGCATTTTCTAGCCCACATGCAAAAATTTCAGCTGCATAAGATAATTTTGATTTTTTACCCACCACTAAAATTTATTTTCCACTTAATAATGAACACTTTACTGATGGCACTGTGTTCTTTTTTGTCTTAATATCAAGGTATATTACTTTTAGACACAAACTACGTTTTCAAAAATACTTATTTTATGAAGTTACCTTATATACAGGGTCAAAAACAAATAAACTTTGCATCACATGCTACCAAATTTTAATAGCCCAATTTTGATTTTGTAGAAAAACACAATTTAATATGGCGCTACTTTAAAGAAAATGTATCTAAAATAAAGCATTGTCAAAACTAAGAAGTTTTATGTAGGTTGCGTGGAGTCTTATTTTCCAAAAATGGTGCAATTTACAAAATATGCACCTGACATTTTGCGTGTGGGCTAGACACTGCATTTAAAAAAAAAATTTCTAATAACTTTTTTCGATATTTTTAGAAAAAAATTTTGAATTATTTTTTGGAAAAAATTTAAATTTGACAGATACTGCGAATCACGTGACTAACATTTTTTTGTTTAATTTTCATCTCGATCGAAGCAGAACTTGATGCCAATGTCCAATTTCGAATAAAGCTATTAATAAAAAAATCCCATATGATGCGGACTTACTCGTGACACTGTAATTATTTTTATTTATTCCAAATAATAACAAATATACAAAAAAAATACTGAGAAGTTTGGAAATGTTAATTTCCACTAACCAGTGTGTCAGTATTAACACTAAAAACCCGGCAAAATATTTTCAATATGTTGGCCCTTCCGGTTATACCGGAAGTAGGTGTCAACCGTCAACTTGCTTATTTTAAGCGAAATATCCTATATATTATTACATTTTTGGATTCCAGGCAAGATTCTAGGCAGATTTCGTATATTATGTCCTATACCTAAGCCTTAAGGTCGATTTATAAACTTGACGTTCCGTTTGCGTTCGCCGTTTGCGCTCGCCGTTTCAACTTAAAAGCACGTAGTTCCATAAGATCATTTATATTTGACGTTGACGTTGCCGTTTGCGTCGGTCTTGCTGTTCCCTTCCGTTTAACATAAACCAATTTTATCTTTTTCCGTTCGTGCCGTTCGTAGAAACGTCGTAGCAGATTTAAAGAGCCAATCAAAATCGTAGTTGTCTATCATGTGATGTTTACCATATGATTTGCAGCCATTTTTAAGTTTGTTTATGTTCTGTGTCTGTCGTTTTAAGACCACATAGGTACAAAGGATAATTCCCACTCCGGCAATTAATCTTCAAAATATTCCTTGTTCATTTTGAGAATAACAAAAATACAATATTAATCACACGAAAAGTCAAAAGAAAAGCAGGTTACGTCATTCTTTGAGCGTCGCCAACGTCAAGTTTATAAACAGTCCAATTTCGTGACTACGGACGTCGACGCAAACGGTGAACGCAAACGGCGAACGCAAACGGAACGTCAAGTATATAAATCGACCTTAAGCGTTTTTGACACATGAAGTTTTGTGTCAAAAATGACGTTGGCGGGCCCTAAAATGATTATCAATTTTTCCCATAAGCAGGCTAGGATAACTTAAATGGTGAAGGTCGTCCCCTGTTCGTTTAATTTAGCCCCCCGGTCGCTAGTGGCGCTATTGTAGGAATTTTGTTTTATAAGGTTGTTCATCTCCTAACGTTGGTAGGAACAGAATATTCATTTAGAATGAGCATGGCCAACATGCTGTACCTCTCTCTCTCTCTGTACCTGCATAATATGTGCGAGAAAGATAAAAATATGGCTTGTTGTGACAGATCCTGAAGTCTTACCTGGACTGGTGAAAGATTGTCATTGTCATTTTATGATTGATTTGTAAAATATATAAAAAATAAAGTTATTATTAAATAATTATTCATATATAATTTATAAATTTAACATGGCGCAGTCGGTAGTTTGAGAATCGTAAATAGGTATATATTTAATATGTCGCGACCAAAGAAATCGGGAAGAAAAACCAAGGCAATTAACAAGAGCGTGGAACCTCCTGAAGACTTCATTAATGTCGCCCAACGATTGGAAAGTACAGCGAAAGCTATTAAAGATATGGAAAGAAACTTTACTTCACAACTTAATGAACTACAAGGTACAATAACTAGTTTATTAAATAAAAACTTTGAAAATAACACGGAATTGTTAGAAAATTCTACAGAAAATAATAATATAATAATGTAAGCTGTTTTTTTATGTAAACCATATTTATGTAAATATCTAATATTAATAAATCTTGTCGCCATATCAAAGAAACGTTGTTATAATTTTCTTTCGTTCTCCCCAATTATTTTAACTTGAATCAGATGTTTCGCGCTTCAAACTTTTCCGTTAAGTTGAAAGCGCGAAAATTTGAATTCAAAATAATAATAAAATTTAAATTTTTATGCTTGGCGCCTACCCCCACCACGACTATATTTAGTTTTTCCACCGGTCGCATGTGGCGCTATCAGGGAACCAATTTAGTATGTTAAGTTGCCTATCTATCCTTGAGAGCGCGCAACTCGCTTGTCTATGCCCATAAGGAAGCCTTTATTATTTAATTTGGGTTGGATTCCTTATGGAAAAGGACCTGCTTTTATTTTGTTAACTATTAATACAGGGTGTTCAAACAATTACATTAAAAAAGAAATTAAAAACACCGCAAAAAATCTACATTTTTAAATGGAAGCTCCTAAATTTTATGTTTATTTCTTATTTAGCATTAAAAGTAAGAGTAAGTTAGCCTTTAAGGGTATGGTCCGAAAGTAACTAGTGTCGTGGTTTAGCGTTCCGTATTTAACCAAATGATAGCGGTAACCAAAAAATAGGTTTATTTTGGAACACGGTTTTCGGATACGACGTCACCCAAATGTCAAAATGCTCACCGGCTTTAAACGCCGGTTACAAGTGGTTTCTCCTGTCACTTGTCATTATAAAATATTGTTATGAATTTAATTTCAAAATATTTGGCCGATGGCTGGTAATTTATTAAGAGAATGAATCTCAATGAAATTATAAGTAAGTGTATTTAGCATTTCTGTAAATTATCAGTCTGTCGTGAACTTTTCAAAATTAAAGGTTATGATTTTAACGAACATGTTGATTTTTCGTCCCGAATATAACCGGATTTTTATGGTTGATCTGTCATTTGTCGAGGTTAACCGTGGTTACTGGTGGTGATATTCGGACCATACCCTAAATTGTTTTTCGTGCATTTTTTCGTGAATGTCGTTTACCCTGTATTTATATAATTAGATACATTACATGAATGTGTTTTAAATTCTAGTTTCGTGCATGTTACCCATATTATCTGTGCCGTATGCTTCTAATAATTACCAAATATGAAACCCTTTATATAACGAACCTTTTTATTTACCATACATCAGTGCTCTTTGCATTTTTTAAATTAATAAATGAGTCACTTTACCAGCTGGACAAACATAAGTGCTACACAAAAATAGTTTAATAATGTTTTAGCGATGTAGAAAACTATGAAATAGGTATCTTTAAAAACCTAAATAAATCACCAATTTCAATAATAATTATAAAATCTAAAATAATAATTGGTTTTATAATTAATATAAAGATAAAGCAATATTTTTATTAAATAGCTCTAGAAATTTTAGCTGCATAAGATAATTTTGATTTTTTACCCATATTTTGTAAATTTCACCACTTTTGCAAAATAAGACTCAACGCAACCTACATAAAACTTCTCAGTTTTGACAAGGCTTGATTTCAGATACATTTTCTTTAAAATAGCGCCATATTAAATGTGTGTTTTTCTACAAAATCAAAATTGGGCTATTAAAATTTGGTCGCATGTGATGCAAAGTTTATTTGTTTTTGACCCTGTATAAGGTAACTTCATAAAATAAGTATTTTTGAAAACGTAGTTTGTGTCTGAAAGTAATACACCTTAATATTAAGACAAAAAATAACAGTGTCATCAGTTCATTAAGCGAAAAATAAATTATAGTGGTGGGTAAAAAATCAAAATTATCTTATGCAGCTGAAATTTTGCATGTGGGGTTTGTTCGGGTTTGTTGAAACTGCATTCGAAAAAGCTTTGTCTAATAACTTTTTGCGATATTTTCAGAAATAACCCCACTTTTGAACTGTACGTTGTTTGGAAAAAATTAAAATTTGACAGATAATGCGAATCACGTGACTACTATTTTTTTGCTTAATTTTTATCTCGATCGAAGCAGAACTTGACGCCAAAGTCATATTTCGAATAATAATAGCTATTAATAAAAAAAAATCCCATATTATTATGATGCGGACTTTACTGGTCACACTGTAGAATGTCGCCCACTGAATCAAGAATCGCTCGGACCCGTCAAATTTATTTATTTATTGGTTTGATCGTAAAAATGCTACGTGTATCCACATTAATTTTTTTAATATAACATCGTCTTAACATAGTATAAAACAAAGTCGCTGTCGCCCGTCTGTCCCCTTATGTGCGTAAATCTTTAAAACTACGCAACGGATTTTGAAGCGGTTTTTTTTTAATAGATAGAGTGATTCAAGGGGAAGGCTTTTATGTATAACTAGCGACCCTCCCCGGCTTCGCACGGGTGCAATTTCAGAAAGTGGCATGCCGGGTACTAATATATCGGGTTTGTTCGGGTTTGTATTTATACCAGCGGGCTGCAACGCATGCCGGGTACACGCTAGTATTTTTATATTCTACAATCCATACATTTACGAAATATTAACATTTTAATGCTGATTTATGCAACATTGATATGTTTTTCGACTTAGCAACGTTTTGAAGTAACGTTAGGGGAGGGTGGGGCAAGTTCGCCATACGGGGCAAGTACGCCAATGCGATTTTCTTAACATCGGAGCAGTTCGGGAAAGTCCGGATGTTGTCAACAGATGCACCTGATCACCCATATGTTTATTCAAAAGAAACTGTTGGCCTAGACAGACGCACGTGGTTACAGTTGAGCATTTTCGTATACCGAAGTTTTCGGTATAAGAGTTTACAAATATTCTAGAACTAGTTTCACAGTTTTATAATTTATTTGGGCAGTGCTAATATTGATTTTTGGTTAGCTGACAAAGTATCTTTACGATTTACGGAGCTAAGTAAGTAAGTATACCTAATCTCGAGCCTAATCTGTATTCTGAAAGAAAAAAAATTCGCTCCGTGAATAGCGGGGAAAGTTCACCGATCAGAAAGCAGGAACAATCTGAAGAAATCACTGCTTCTCCATAGAAATTAGAGTTAGAAATAAAAATGAGTGACAAACAAAAGGTAACTAAAATCATAGCGGAGTCCAAAGTCGAAGACTAAAAAAAAAAGAAAGGAAAAGAAAGTGAGCGCGTATCTAACCGTATCTAAATTTAAAAAAAAGAGAACTTTTATCCCTACAAACCAGTAATTGTACAAGAGTTATTGAACGATGATCCTGATAGGCGGGAGCAATTTTGTGAAGTAATGATTAAGCTATATATAGCAGATAGTCACGCATGAATTATCTATTTCTTTTTTTAGTTTCTTTAATTGCGGTTAGATTAATAGTCAAAACTAGGAACAGATACTGGGCGCAGGTAATTCATAGAATATCACACCCATTACAAAAAAAAAAGGTTATTGTCTAAGCCGCCATTGTTGAAAATATGTTAATCGGACCAATTTTCTTTCTTGAACGCCTCACTGGAGAAGTAAGTATATCTAAATTTCCTTCGAAATGATCTAATTCCAGCTTTTGCCCCTCTATTTTCAGATGTTATAATGATCCTGATTTACCAAGTTTAACCAAAAGTCTATTTTTCATAACGCTGTACATAGTATATGTATAATAAAGATAACAATATTAAAAGTTTCCGTATTTTTATTCACACTGTAAAAATCAACGTTATTAACCCAAGAAAATTCTTGTTGAGTTGTTGATATTTTCTTTTAATTATTTATCCGCAACAGGTGCACAAATATACTAGTTTTGTAGTAATACCATGACGCACACTTTAAATGAGTAAATCGATAGGGAAACACAAACCGCAAGTAGGAAGTAAGCCCTTGCCCTTTTTGTTTCCTATTCATGTTGTGCATGTATTTATACGTACGTATACTACATACATCACGTATATGATTCATTCAGTTTATTATACATACATTATTGTTTAAATATAATAAGTGGCTAAGCAATAACCCATTTTGTTCTGAGTAATAATTATAACATAACATAACGTTCCATCGCTAATAAAACAAATAAAATACTAATTGTAAACACAAATTGGAAACTATTATTAGTTACATCGATTACGTCTGATAAATTAAATAAATGTGACAAATAACAACGTTGCGTTATAAAGATTTTGAGAGAAAGTTACTAAATAATCATACTGACCAGCAAATTTTAAAAAATCGATAAAAATAATTTTTGGGCACATCCTGTGCTTTATTTTACAAACGCATATAGTCAAATTTCTCTGAGAACTCGCCGCATCGTGACTATACGCGTATAGTCTGTCATTTATGGCACCCTGTTGAAGCCTAGTCCATTTTGCGTTAAGATGTTGGCGACAGGACAGGAAGTTCTTTTACCATCACATTCATCATGAGAAATGTGCGGCAGAGGATATCTCTTTCAACAGATAATGAGTCTCAATAGGTGCATTTTTTATTAAGATATTTTATAAATCTATAATTATTAATACAGACTGTCCGCGGATAGGGTTTACAATAGCACGAATGGATGAAAAATTTCTTTTTTCGGGAAAAAGTCATTCTTGATAAAAAAAAGTTTTGCTTGTAAAAAAAACGCAATTCACGAAGAGAAAATTTTGATTTTTTATACATATTTTTGACCAAAATGCCAATTAAAAACCTTATTTAGAATAACGTTTGTAATTTAAATCCGAGATTTAAACTAAATCTTCGATTTTTTTAGTTTTTTTATTTTTAGAGGTAAATTGAAATTTTGCAGCTCAATAAAAATATTAATATAAAATTTTATTATACTCTATTTTCATAATGGGTGGTGTGTATCTTATTTTAAAATTTTAAATGCATTCCTACCATCTTTTGTAAAAACAAGAATTTTTTTACTTTTTTATTACTTTGCTTTACGTATGGGGCAAATTTGAAGTTATTGTATATATTCCCATTTAAGCCAACTTTTAATCAAAAGAAGGAGACGAAGCCAACCGTTTGAATTTTTGTCTTTGGGTCGGAAACAAAGTTGTAAAAAAAATCTTTTACCTCTAAAAATTTAAAAAACTAAAAAATTCAAAGATTTATTTTAAATCTCGGATTTAAATTACAAACGTTATTCTAAATAAGTTTTCTAATTGGCATTTTGGTGAAAAATTAAAAATAAAGGTAGTTTACTCTTGGAGAAAAATCATGTTTTTGTTCGTGAATTTTTTTTACAAGAAAAACCTTTTATCAAGAATGACTTTTTCCCGACATATGAAATTTTTCATCCATTTGTGCCATTGTAAACCCTATCCGCTGACAATCTGTATATGACAAAGAAATTTTAAAAAGTGTTTATATCCAGATATAATTAGTTATTTTTTTTACCTATCGACAAACAGTGGCGGCTCGTAACTAGTGAGTCAGGGGGGCGCTGGCTTTAAATTAAAAAAAAAATTAAAATGTCTATTATTTTAGAAAGTACGTGTCTGTTTTTTCTAACTTTTTCGTTGTGAATTTTAATTTCATCAGCATAAGCACTACTTAAACAAGTTAAAATATTAGTTTGTCCTAGTCCTAACATCTTAAAACTTACCACATTATAACAATGTTTTACACTATTTTCATGTTTTTTATTTTCTCTGAAAGATGTTTTAAGTCCTGCACCCCATTTTTAGTCCAATTATCATCCCCGCCAAAAAGAAGACACACGAAACAAAAAAAAAGAATTGTTGTCCTCACAACCGCATATCCAGAATATTTTATTATATATTTCTTTGTCAAACTTACGCGTAAACTGTGCCTCATTGTATATTTTGATTGCACTTGTACAATGTTCAATATTGGTAGTGGCCACCCTGCATTTTTTAAATCAAGTTTTTCACTTAAGCTCAGAGAACTAAACACAACCTTCTGTAAATCACATCTTTATATTAGACGAAATTTTCCAACTTTATAACAACTAATAAATAACTCAAAACAAATAAGCAAAACGTCAGCGAGTCAGCGGCATCGACAGACGACAGGTCGCATCGCGATTCGCGAACAGTGGGCGCGGAAAATTGGAGCTCCGTGGCCGCTCGTTGTGCGATGTGTAGGTGACGTCAGTCCTCCGTCGTCATGACAACCGATCGAGAAGGCACGTTGAATCGGGACGGATAATCTGTCGCCCGCCGCCGCCCGTGCTTAGTATACAACCTTGAGAGCGCGCAACTCGCTTGTCTATGAGTATTATAGCCTGCCCGTTAGAATAGGGCTACGTTTGGTTTGAATTATTTTAATTGATTGCTTACATACATTGCGTTATTGGTTTTTTAAGTAAAGTATTTTTGGATTATGTTTGAAATAATTGCAGGGAGGGCGGCGCCCCAGAGCCCTTCATTAACCAGCCGCCACTGTCAACAAACCCAAATAGCATACCCAGTATTTTCAAAGTTAGCGCGCCTCGATCCCTACAAAGTTACAGACAGTTTGAATGATGCTGCCAACTCAAATAACCAAAACCCCATTATTAGTAGGTACCTACAGAAATATTATAGTGTGCCATTCATAGAACCTATAAGCACTTTACTTTTTTTATATCTGGGTGCATGGGCCGATAGAACAAAAACCGCCCGTCCGCCCCTGGCTGTTTCATGGTGAAGGTTTTAAATATTTACATTATTTTATTCACCCCGTGAAAGTAGGATGGAATTTTTCATCTGAAGGTTTAAAAGTATGCTAACTATCTGTTTTTTAAAACTTTCATCAAATTCTTAGAGTTAATTTCATTGAACAAATCGTAAACTTGCCATAGCAGGAAACAAACTTCCGCACTGTCGTTGCGGAATTAGAAAAAATTGTCAAGGTGCGATCGGTACGACAATTTCACTTTCCTTTTGTAATTTACGTAGAAACGTGAAAAAATTCAATGATTTAATAGAAATTCGTAATAGATACGATTACATACCTAATCGAATCGGTAAATACCCAATGTATAGTCACTGCGTGTCGTGTGATTAAATGAAGTAATCGGTTAGGTATATCTTTTTGCATAAAAAGTAAGCCAAAGAACAATTTGTAATCAAATTAATGCAATTATAAATCTGGTCCGTTTTTCGCTCTAAAATAATTTTTTTTACACGGTTCTCGAGTAACAAAAAGGCATTTATTTTACTGTAAATTTTACAGCACTATGAGCATGCCCTTTAAGGTAAAACCGAGGGATATGACGCACGTTTGGAAATGTTTCAATTTCTCAGTTATCATTCACAAATTTCCCATATAGTTTGAATGTCTATCTACCTGCAACCCTAATGTATCATAAACAGGAAGTGTTGGTGATTCTAATTGTGCTATTATTAATTAAATTGTTTATGAAAATTGAATTTTGCGTCATATCCCCGACGGGGTTGGGGATATGAGTTTAGGGGGGCTATAGGGATATTGCTTATGGCAGTTTATATGTAATTTTTAAAATTAAAATTTTTTTGATTGTTTCCATTTGAATGACTGATTCATCTTTTGCTTGCGGGAAAATAAACTGCAATTTTCCCATCTTCATAAAATTAACAGTTACTTCTTGATTTTCACATTTCGTAACAATACCAATGTAGTACAACGGCTTTACCTTTCCGACGAACTGTACTAAAACTAGGGATATGACGCGCGTCATATCACTATAGTTATCCGCGATTTTATTTACAAAAATAAAAAATCATAACAAAGGCAAAGATTACTAAGTCGGCTACATACTATCAATTTTAGAAGTCGTATCCCACCAAGCAAAATGTTGTTGCAGCAACGTTCTAGTAACCTTTCAAAGAGAGCTGCAATGTTGCTCTTTTCCTTACGGCGTGAGGTTGGGGACATCCTTGCAAGCCTTAATCGGCCGTTCAGGAACGTTTCAGTTGCAATATTGACAAATATATCGCTTCGGCAATATTGTAGCGATATTGATATTTAAATTACAGCAACGTTTCACCCAATCAATTGCAGCAACCTTGGCACAAAAACATTACAGCAACCTTGGCACAAAAACATTACAGCAACCTAATTTTTTGAAATTCTATAGTAACATTACACTAGAAATGTGACGGCGATTGAAAAATATCTAGGTTGTTGCAATAGTTGCATGCCAGGTTCCAGCAACATTATAAAATACATGTTAACTTCGCTTGGACAATGTTTCTTAAAATAACATTTAAAACACAAACACAACAAGATAAAATACAGCTATATAAAAGAGAAACACAACTAAATGGTAATAAACATTTTCTTCCCCTATTTAAAAAATTTGATCCATTTAACCAATTTTTGTTTTAAAGAAATATTCTCAATCAAGTATAGGAGCGGATTTAGGCTCGATTTAGTACAGAGTATAAGGTATGTTTGCAGGACTTGTTACTAGCCATTTTAAGCGTGTTTGGCAGGCCCTTTTCTGGGCCTCTATAGAAATAAGAGTTCAGTTTATTCATTAATTATTCGTTTATTCATTATTCATGTTATAAAAAAAACCAAATGTATTTATTTTGCTGTATATAATATTAATATAGGTATAACATATATTCGGGGTGATTCACGGTGGATGGTACGTTAGACGTTTATGGAGAACAGGCGATACGTTTTATTTGAAAATTTGGTCGTCCAAATAAACGACCATGGTATATCGTTCTAAAATATTTTCAGCATTGCGGCGTTGCCGCTTCTGCCCAAAACAGGTGGCAACATCGGTATTGTAAATGAAACCCCCCATATATTTTAAAATTTTTAGATTCTACGTAAAATTCAAATAATTTGTTTAATACAATATTCATTGTTATACGTTACGTTATATATATACTTAATAGTTTTCGAGATATTGGCTCTTGAAAAATGACAATTTTAACCTTTAACAGCTTCTAGCATTCTAACTGTATGTCTTAGAGCAAAACGGCTGGTGTTCCTTCCTTCAATTTTTATTATCTTCCCAAAAAATCAACCAAATCAATCAATCAAAGTAATTAATTTCCTGCTTTCGAGTTTCATCCTGTTTAACCGAAAGTTGACAATTTTGGGAACATAATAAAATGAAGGACATCAGGAACATGTGAGCCGTTTTGCTCTAAGAGACATATATAGTTAAAATGCTAGAAGCTGTCAAAGTTGAAAAATGCCATTTTTCAAGAGTCAATATCTCGAAAACTATTAAGTATAGACTAGTAATGAATATATTAAAAAATAATTTGAATGTTACGTAGAATCTAAAAATATATAGGCTGTTTAATTTAAAATAACGATGTTGCCACCTGTTTTGGGCAGAAGCGGCAACGCCGCAATGCTGAAAATATTTTAGAACGATAGACCATGGTCGTTTATCTAGACAAACAAATTTTCAAATAAAACGTATCTCCCGTTCTCCGATTCACTGTGAATTACCCTGTATATATATTAAGTATACACTTTTCTTATATTTAATTCCTTTAAAGCTTGGTTTCCTTAACCCCTAATATGTTTTAATTACTTCGTTCAAAACGTGTCTTAGCATGCTGAAACCAGTTTTTGTAAAAATTTTCAAAATCTTGATCTGTAAGTTCTTTAAAATTAGTTCGGACAGCATCTAAAATTAAAAAAAATGACAATCACTAATAGATACAGTGATTAAATTATTACCGGAAATTTTTCTGAAGACTTGAATATTCATGATCGAGGAAAAATTTACCGTTTATTAATTTAAGCACGTGGGATTTTGGTTAGAAAATTTTAAACTCATTTATTAAAGAACCTACGTACAAATTAATTTTTTTATTAGAAATGACATATATTCTAGAAATGTCTTTGAAATGGCGTTTCAGGAAAATTTTCATTTATTAATTTTACCACAAACGTCAAAAACTTCGGGTTATTCTGTGGGTTTTAATGGTAACCGAAGAAAAATCAAGCTTCTGAATGGTTGAAATTAAGAGTGTAAAATTTTCATTAAAATTTTTAATTTGATTAAATACAAATCTGATGTATTTAATATAATATAGTATTGCCAAAGAAAAATTAAAATCTACCTGTTATAAGTGAAGTGAGTTTTAAAGTTTTTTTTTTGAAGAAGTAGTCCATACTTACTTAAAGTTTTTGTTTTGTAGTTCCCCTTGGCACCAGTCCAACTTAAAAACTGCCCCACATAATTGGTGAAGACCTTTTCCAAACATCTGTACACTGCATCTTTCAAATTTCTTCCTCCAGTTAGTCTCAAAAAATGTATCTAAAATTTCAAAACACTGCTATTCTCACTTATGATTTGTGTGCAATTTCTCATAATAATTTTCTTTTTAAAAATAGCAAAAAATGGACAAAGGTCCCCAACTATAGGGTATCGGAATTGGCTTGTGACATACATTCTCATTCTACTGATTTGGAACCCGTAACTATATAAAATTTACTCGTGTATAGGTTATACGAATGAAAAATTTCTGTGTAGGTTTCGCAAACATATTTTTTACTAGTAACCTATTGCTAGCACTAGATGCCTACAAATTCAACTTCAATTAACTTTAGGGAGTACACTATCTTAAGTTGTCTATTGAATTAACTTGCAAAAATTGTGTCTGCAAGCCTATCCAGTGAAAACTTTGGAATATCTGCCGTTATAATACCGTATGCATGCGCTTTTTGCTTTAATTTTGGTAATTTTTTTGGAAGGGGTTCTTTCAGTTTAGTCTCCAGTGACGTGTAGTACCACACACAAGACACACCAATACAAATTAAATAATAAAATACCTAGGTTATGTTTTGTGTTTAACAACACGACCTCCATTTCCAAAAATTACCTACCTAATAGAGAACAACTTGTTCTCTGCTAAAAAGTACTTAAGCATGCATAAACTTTTATTAAATTTAATGTAACCTACCTTATTTCTTAATAAAACACTGTCCTTCACTCTTTTAAAAGAAATGCCAAGCCAAAATAAAAATGGCCGATCCGATCTGACTCTGAGACCGAAAACATAACCCCCCTGACCGACGCGTGGCGTACCTATTTGAAGCAATGATTGGGCAGCACAATTGGAATTACAAAAAGACATTCATAAACCAACATTGCTGCTAAGTTGCTATGTAATTTGCCTGAAACTTTCTAAACTGAAGATTGCTAAAATATTGCACGTTACAGGTTGCCCTTGAAACATTTCTCTAATGTTATATATCGAACATAGCATAGAGAATCCGAAAGCAAAGTGCTAACAATATTTAATATGAAAGGTTTCAAAAGTCAACGTTGCGGGAATTAACTAAATAGAAAAGTTGTTTTAGAGAGTTCCACGGTGTTTACCTATAAGGTTTCAAATACAATATTGCTCTTGCAAGAATTTTGAAGGAAGATTGCAATGTTGCGAATGCGAGTGCGAGGTTTTTTGCTTGGTGGGATTATGCTATAGAATTTATAAAAACAATTAAAAATCTAGAAGGAGACCTAATACAGAGCTTTAAAAATAACGCTATAAAACTTTTGGAGGTGCTCATCTGATTTAGATGACGAAAATGCGTGTACCCTTGGAAGGCAACTGATTCAACACTGAATGGCGTGCTGTCAATGAGGTATGGAACTAACGGATATTCGACGATTAAGGTTCATAGATACCTACATAAAAGAGATATCGCGATTGCGGCATATCCCCGACCGCCTCATATCCCTCGGTTTTACTTTACTCTTATTCGATCCTGCTGTGTAGAAAATTTAGGACAGGAGGTGTAGGTCCTTTCTTGCTTAACGTGGATTCCAAAGCAAGTCATGGCGTCGGACAAAAACGGTATTTATTAGCACTAAAATACTCCCTAATCAAACCTGTTACCAGTCGTGGAGTTGGTCGGTTAAGCGCAGGGGTGTGGCCCAATAAGCTTCTTGCACTGCAGCCTTCCCGTTGAATAGTTCCGAAGATTTTGCTGGTTAGTGCTTCGCAATTGTATATTATTATGACATATGAGACACGTTTTCGTCTTCTTCACCGCAAAGTCTGCATTCAATGGGTCCATTATAGACTCCCATTCGTTGAAGGTGTTTTCTTAAGTGACAGTGGCCTGTTAACAGCCACTCACGTATTTCCCATGACTGGGATGATCGTACGTAGAACTTTTTTTAAAACTACAACACTTTCGCCGTAAGCACCCGCCCAAAATAAATTCAAACAAAAACATGTAAAAAATGGTTTATTGAACAAATCATTTAAAATATCACAATACTCACAGTCAAAAGTATGTGTCTTGGACACCCACCACGTTAAATAATATATTTAGAAAATGATAATGTAAACAGTACAAAAATGCAGCGGAAGAGGTCCTAATTAAACCAACCAATAAACAAACAGCAGGAAGAAGACAAAATTGCGTCTAAATTTGTTATTAATTTTTTTTTCAAAAAATGCTAATAGTTTGCCTGGTGGCCCACTCTCAACGCAGGATTCCATAGCACTCAAACTACTTAACTTGTTAATATTTTCCAAAAACAGTTATAGAGAGGTTTTACGTCTACAATTTAAAATTGTTTTGACTTATATAGGGTATCCCAAATTGTCGGGACATATCAAACATACTTTTTTTTAATGGAACACCCTGTATATTATGCGATTGTTCGATCAATTCCTGTTTAAATTAAATAGGTTTTGAGTTATTAAGGATTTCAAAATTTGGGTATAGGGCAACATATGTCGATATTACAGAGCGACAGTGAGACCTGGCATTTGGGTAATGAAATATGATTGTTAAGTAGCGACTAAAGTATATTTTAAAAACCTAAAAAGTCCTAAAAGCCTCTTATTTTAGACACAATCCATATTATTTTTTGTCTTATCAAAAACTATTTTTAATAAATAATTTTAATTATAATAGGGTTCCTTATACCTATCTTTTACGGTGCCAATCCATGGATTATTAGAGAAAATAGGCATTAAGATTATGGTCTAAGTGGAACCTTAGCTATTTTATTGAAAACCGTGAAAGATAGGTATTGGGAACCGTAGTATAATTAAAATTTTATTAAAAATGCCTTTTGATTAGGCATAAAAAATGGTTGGGAATTTTTAAAAAACTCAATTTTTTAACTCCAAATTATATGTGACGTCCTATTTATTTTGCTATTATTCACTCACATTGACATTATTTAACTTTAATAGGGGAATCAACTTTTCAAAATTTACTTAACCCTTTAAAAGTTTTACAAAATAAAGCAATTGAAAATATATATTCATTTGATAGACAATATTCAACTAACCTTTTGTATTTCAATGAAGGATATTCACTTAACGCAAAATATTATTGTTGTTCACCAAATTATATCAAAAAATAAACAGTCAAATATACAATTAAATTACAGACGTGACGTTCATAATCATTTAACTAGAACTCTTTTCAATAGTGACTTACCTTTAATACAAACTAGAGCAGGTCAGAACTCCGTTTATTGTCAAGGTATGAAATTTTACAAGGAAATACCCCAAGAATTAAAATTTTTAAATACAATTTTTTTTAAATGGTAATTAAGAAAATCTTTAAAAAGGGGAAGCTAAATTTTAAACTAATAAATATTTGAATATGCACTTCTATTAGATTGTTATTTTCAAAAATATTTTGAAAATGAAAACCGAACGATATTTATTAGTTTTATTTATTGCGTTAAACGAAGTAATTGACTTAACTATATTATATTTAAATATTTCTATTTTTTTATTGGATATTTAACATTTAAAGTATTGTTAGTTTTAAATATTTTATTTTCATTGATTTACCTTGTATTTTTTATTAATTATATTTTACCACTTACGTTATTTAAGCTAATGTTGTAATTGGTAGAGAAACTAATTTTTTTGGAAATTTTCTGGAAAAATAAATAATAAATTGTTAAATTTAGGAAGTAATTTCAAAAGGCTCCTGTAATTATTTTTATTTTTTAAAATATGCTTTAGTCGCTACCAAGGTTGGCAGGATATATATCCGTGATAAATATCTTGATATATATCTTGATAAATATCATGATATATATGCGACGATATTTATCCTGATATATACCGGGTGTCAACGAGATTATTGTACATAGCACCACAGTGTTATGTTAAGAGATATTTTAATCAAATTTGGGTTACTGTAATGTTTGAAAGGGATCTTTATTTTTACCTAGAAACCAACTGAATTTCACTTCCGGTTTAACCGGAACTACGCCATTTATGTTTTTTTTTTATGACAACCTGTATATTATATTGCACAGTCAAATTCTCCTCAAAATTCTCTTTTCAACGACATACAACAAGTTGACATTTACTTTCAAAATGGCGGCGTAGGACCCATTTTACCAAAAACAAAATGGTGTCTATAAAACAACGTATGCAATTGATACGGGAAAAATAGTGATAAAATCTTTTAAATTGGTCCCTCTTGTAATTCTTTAAGCACTGACATTTAGATTTTCTTCTTTTGTTTTTAAAGGAAGGTATTTTTTTATTGTTTAAAAAAATCTTAACTTTAACCCTATTCTACAGAGTTTTTTAAAATGTTATCATATACTTTTTATTATTTAGTATGAAAGTCTAAAGTATCCCTAAGCACCTAGGGATATTTTCAAAATCAGAATGCGTTTTGCTTCAGTTTTAAACAAGAAAGTGCATTTTTCAATAAAAACTGAATAACTTAGTTCCACCTAAGTTGGCTTTGGATAACAAAATTGGTATTTGTCAACGCCATTATCAGACTATTAGTTTGTAATGAAAATTTTGTAGTGTATTGTGCTTTTGGTCGTGGGTCTGATTCATATTTCGTTAAATAAGAATAAAATGGTTAAGTTTACAAGAGAAGAACAAATTAATTAATTAACATGTTAATTATTTAACAATTAAATTTTTATTATTGAAGCAAAACGCATTCTGATTTCGAAAATATCCCTAGGTGCTTAAGGATACTTTAGACTTTCATACTAATTAATAAAAAGTATATGATAACATTTAAAAAAACTCTGTAAAATAGGGTTAAAATTAAGATTTTTTTGAACAATAAAAAAATACCTTCCTTTAAAAACAAAAGAAGAAAATGTAAATGTCAGTGCTTAAAGAATTACAAAAGGGACCAATTTAAAAGATTTTATCACTATTTTTCCCGTATCAATTGCATACGTTGTTTTATAGACACCATTTTGTTTTTGGTAAAATGAGTCCTACGCCGCCATTTTGAAAGTAAATGTCAACTTGTTGTATGTCGTTGAAAAGAGAATTTGGAGAAGAATTTGACTGTGCAATATAATATACAGGTTGTCATGTAAAAAAAAACATAAATGGCGTAGTTCCGGTTAAACCGGAAGTGAAATTCAGTTAGTTTCTAGGTAAAAATAAAGATCCCTTTCAAACATTACAGTAACCCAAATTTGATTAAAATATCTCTTAACATAACACTGTGGTGCTATGTACAATAATCTCGTTGACACCCGGTATATTAATATTTTTTTTTTCTAAAATTCTATTCATCAGTATAAAAATATGGCCCCGCTGCCGCTGAGTCGGCAACAGCGTATTATGCTGCTTACGATGCGGTGATTCCCCATCTTTCCGAGACGTTGACAACCTGTTGTTCTTTGCTGCGTGGCATTTTTATTTAGTTCCGATTCTGATTGAACGGAGCAATATTTTGCTGTTTGTTTTATGAAATAAAAATTTTACAATACCAAAAATAAAATTGGGTTCATTTTGATTTAATTAACAAGCCCAGTAATTCTGGGTTTTAAGTTGAACCATAGTTAAAAGCAAAAATATATGATGTGTTCATATTCAAAAACTTGTATTTTTTTACCTACATTTACATTTCTAACATAGGAGTACTAAAAAAACTTGTTATTCTCATAGCAGCTATCATTGAATAGAATTGCAATACAAATTCACAGGTTTATAACGTTTTTATTAAATTAAGTGATTTTGAATTTTTAAAATATATCTTTACAGAAAACAGATGAAATAATTTAAAAATAATTAAAAATATAAATAAATATCCAACTTTGGATATATATAGGATATTTGGATATTTGGATATTTATATAAAAATCATGATATTTGCCAACCCTAGTCGCTACTTAACAAGCATATTCTATAACCCAAATTTCATGTTTTTTAAGAGTTGCAAAACACCAAATTTTTGAAAAATCGTTAATAAAATCAAAAATTATTTAATTTACACAGAGGATATGTTACACAAAATGTTCTTAAAATTGATCAAGCGATCCAAAAATATCATAATATACAGGGTGTTCCATTAGAAAAAAAGTATGTTTGATATGCACCGACTATTTGGGATATGCCTATATATGGGATGCCTAATATAACTCTGTTTGAGAAATATCAACAGTTTAAATAGTTTAGATGCTATGGAATTTTGCGTTGAGAGTAGGTGACCCTGTATAAAGATGATCCATCAAAAAAATAGAATTTCGTTCATTTGGATTATAGTAAAGTTCCATGCGAAAGCCTATAGCATGACACTAAAGCATTTTGGCGTTTTATAAATTACGCATCTGAAAGTTTATTCGAGACATCTCAACTTGACCCCCTCGTAGATGGCCCTCAACCATATACCCACTGCGTGAGCACCGGCATCTGGGTACTTTCGTTCTGGTGTCTTCGTGTTTTGGGCCGCCTCTTCCGCTTTTTCAACGCCTAGACCAAAAGCCGAAATCGAAGATGGCGGAATCATAAATTTTCTAGTTATTCTTGCGCATGCGTATAGGGGATCGTACATCGTATTGTCCCCTTCCACCACGTTGCCGTATCTAAAAATAATGCAAACACTGAAAGATGGATTTAAAAAAAAAAATTATTTATTAAAATTGAATTTATTTTTTAAATTTATCATAAACAGGGCGTTCGGCTCGTCATGGGAAGCACTGCCTCCCCTGTTACAAACGAAACTAACACTAAAAAGACAATTGATACGGCTTTCCAACATGTTTTTCATTTTATTTCATTGTTAATTTTGGGATAATTGTATAGAAAAACACAATGACAGAATAATGGTAAAAAAATCTCACCCGATATTTTTCGCTATATACAGGGTGATTCACGTTGAGTGGCCTATTAGAAGATCTTGGAAACGAATAAAGTTATATTTCTAAAAATTTGGTAGTAGGCATGATAAGCTTTGAACTTTTAAAATATTATATTTCGACGTTTGTATCACTTCCGGTTATACCGGAAGTTATGGCCAACTTTGGTATTTCAAATGGAATGCCCTGTATATTTTAGCATTTTTGGATACCTTATTAAAACCTAAGTAATTTTTATTAACAATAATCTATACCTATCTCTAACCGTTTTTGAGATATGAATTATAAAATGTATTTTTTATTACCTTACCGAAATGAAAGTTCAGTAATTTTGAAATTAATAAAGCTAAACATTTAAAATTTTGTAGGTTTTTAACTAAAACATAGATCTTTGGACTACATTACTTAAGTTTCATGTTTTGCATACAGGGGGTTTTTAAAAGTGTGCCAATGTGGCCATTTAGTTAAATGTGCATAAGTCAATTTTTGCAAATGGAACACCATATTTTTTATTTTAGTAACGTGTAGAGAATAAAATTTCACATCTAAATGTTTAATATGTCAGTATCAATATTTTTAGTCGTTTTGGAATTATGAGCAATTTAAAAAAACAAATATCCTAAAATATGTTTTGTGTTAAGTTAATAAGACATTATTTTTGTAAAGAAGGCTTTAACTCCGATTTTTGTTTGACATTGAGCTTTGTTACCAATTAGTAAAGTAGGCTTTGACTGAAATTGTTTTAAAGTTGACACTCACCTTAATTATTTACAAAAATAATGTCTTGTGAACTTAACACAAGCATATATTTTTTTTTTAAATTGCTCATAATTCCAAAACGACTACAAATATTGATACTGACATATTAAACATTTAGATGGGAAATTTGATTCTCTACACGTTACTAAAATAAAAAATATGGTGTTCCATTTGCAAAAATTGACTTATGCACATTTATCTAAATGGCCACATTGGCACACTTTTAAAAAAACCCTGTATGTAAAACATGAAACTTAAGTAATGTAGTCTAAAGATCTAAGCCTACAAAATTATAAATTTCAAAATAATTACTGAATTTTCATCTCGGTAAGGTTTTTAGATAAAAAATGCGTTTTATAATTATATCTCAAAAACGGTTAGAGATAGGTATAGATCATTATTAATAAAAGTTACTTAGGTTTCAATAAGGTATCCAAAAATGCTAAAATATACAGGGTATTCCATATGAAATACCAAAGTTGGCCATAACTTCCGGTATAACCGGAAGTGATACAAACGTCGAAATATAATATTTTAAAAGTTCAAAACCAATCATGCCCGCTACCAAATTTTTAGAAATATAACTTTACTCGTTTCCGAGATCTTCTAATAGGCTCAACGTGAATCACCCTGTATATGATTATTTTAAAATAATTTATGAAATTCCTTGATATTTATTTATTTATTTAATTATTTTGTATACAATATGCAGTCGTCGTTGATTTTATTTAATTTATATAATACATTACAAATACAGGGTATTATTTAAGTATGTCGCCAAACTCCAAGGGGTGCTTCTTTAAGTGATTTTAAGAAGAAAAGTTCATATAAACATGGGTCCGAAAATGCATCGTTTTTACGATACAGGGTGTCAAACTTTAAAAAAAAAATCGGATGTTCGTAGATATCTCAATACTTTTTTATTTGATTTTGTTGAAATTTGGCAATTCTGTTTGTAATAAGAGAATGATTTAACCTCAATTAGATTAAAATTATTAAGTCCAGTGGTGTCCCGGAAGACAGTCCAATAATATTTTTGACAAAAAAATTGCGCGCCATTGACTTTTTTTAAAATTATGTATTTTTTTCGAATTAAGCAACTACAAGTACAACTATTATATCTCCTAAGTTTTTTTCATATCTTGCTTTATTGTTTTCGAGAAAAAAATAAAAACCACTTTATTGCATGTGCAAAATAGCCATAATAACACACATAAATAACGCATTCTACTTATTTTTATTGGCCTGTGGTTGGCAAGCATGTTGATACTTTAACCTTAAACCTAGGGTGTCCACATAAAATAAATCAAACTTTGTGACACCCTCTTTAAGTACACCCTGTATAATTCGTCGCTTGGTCTGATTATATGGGTAGGTATTCTTGCTTTTTCTAGTTATTTCTAATTAAAAAATATTTAATATTAAATTATATGCAATTAAATAATTTTTCGCTTTAATATCAGTTTTCGCGTGCCGCCACTGCGTTTTTGCCAAGAAAGAAAGCACGTGAAGTATAGAAGCCTAAACGCTTGGACTTTATACATAAAAAACAATAAAGTTTTTAAAAGAAATAGGGAACTTGACAAAAATTTTAAATGGGGAAAAAATTCTATAAATAGTAGTAGAGTAGATATTGTCATAAAACATATGGCAGCAAAAAAAACAACATATTTCGTCCCAAAAGACTGCTAGCAAAATTTAATATCCGTTTGGTTCATACAAATTTATAGTTGGTTCTAAAAAAGGAAGTTTATGTATGCATTTAATTATTTTGTTTTGTAGTTTTTTTAATGGCCGAATTGTAGTTAAATTCGCTGATCCCAAAATTAAAATTATCCCAAGCGGGTAAAAACGGGTCGTGACGTGCAAGAAGTATAATTCGTGTGTGACATCCACGAAATAGGTTATAGGTTGGCAATAAATTGAACGACGTTGAGAATTCCACCTTAAAACAACAATACAATAACAAGAAAACACGGCCATCCAAATGCACTCGGTCGCTCGGCCACCGGTCAGAATGACGGGAAGTCATACTTCCTGACGTCATCGGGCTTGGCGCGCTTAAGAGGTCGTTTGAAATGCTTTTGACACGCACGAAACTTTAAAGAATTTTTACCAAGTTATTACTGATTTTTAAGGAGTAATAATTAGGGAATATTTTTTTAGGTCTAACTAAATCATATTAAGTATTGAAAAAAAAAATTGGAAAGTTCCCTATTGTGGCATTTCTAATCCATCAAATTATTTCAAATTTTAACAGCACATTTTGATTTTTTGAAAATTCTGGACGAAGAGCGCTCTAATAAGTTTGAGTTATTTATATAGCCTATGTTTATTTTCAATAACATCGGATAACTAGAGATCAGTCACAATAGGCCTATTCACTATAACCGAAATCATCGTATTCAGCATTACCATTCTGAATTAGAGAGAATATCTTGTTTATTTATTTTCTCAGTAAATAATACAAAATTTTAAAAACTGAAACCCTAGAAAACTTTATTTATTCTTTCTCTATGATAGGATAAAGAATCAAAATTTAGTAAAAAAGTCCATTCCTTTCTCAAATTCCATCTGAAAATGACAATTGTGTAGAATAAAAAAACCAAAATATTTATTACAAAAACTTACTTTTTAACTGCAGCACAAGCATTTTCCAACGCTTCAAGCCACATTTGCGGCGTTATTTCATCATCCTCTTTATATTCACCAAACTTGTTGGCTGCAGCTTCAAACATAATACAGTAGATACAGGCCATTGTACCTCCTACAGTATGCTCCAACAATTTGCTTAAACTTAGAAAAAACGTAAAGGGATATTCCAAATATAACTTTTTATTGCAGGATCTCATATTTAAAATATCCGCTATGGCTTTTAATCTTGTACCAGTATCCCCATCGAGAGCTAAAATTACAGAATGATAATAGGTATTACAAGTTAAGGTGATTCAGGATGAGTGCCCTATAGAGGATGGTACAGGGAACGTGAAAATATTCTAATTTGCTAGGTGAATTTTGCATATAAGAAATGTATTTATTTATTTATTTATTGGATACTTTACAAACACCGTATATAACAGTAATTACATGCAAAGTTACTATAGACTAGGTAACAGTAAAAAGAAGTAAAGAACTTAAAACTACAAGAAGGAAACCTACAACAATGGAGAGTCTAGAGCACAGACTTTAAAGTTTTGAGACTAATATTAAACAGATCTGTTTGGCCCTCACTGAGAATCTCATTAGTTACTATCATCATTCTATTAAAGGGAGATATACTATTCTTAAATTAATCTTTGGTACAGTAAAGTTTATGTAATTAATTAAGTTACATTCTTTGTATTTTATGTTATTTAAGATGTAATAAAGATATATCACAGCTTGTTGTCGTCTCCTTTGTAAAAGAGATTTAAAATTAAAATTATCCAACATAGATTTATACGATACTTTCAAGGGATATGCGTTGTTTTTTAGTACGTAGAGATAACGCAAAAATCTTTTTTGAACCTTTTCAATACAATCGATATGTGTGACCTCCAATGGCATCCAAATTTGCGATGCATATTTCAAGTGTGGCCTGACCAAAGCACCATACAACCTAGTCACTGTAGAGATCTTAAAATTTTTTGTGTTTCTGATCAAGAAGCCTAGAGCCTTGATAGATTTATTTTTTATGTGACAGAAGTGATTGTTGGATTTCAAATTTGACTGAAAGAAAACTCCCAAGTCCTTCACCCAACTTTCACGGTTTATTATGATATCAAAAACTTTGTAGTTATGCGAAATAGGATTGATTTTTCTGTTTTTTTATATTAAAAAACATTTTATTATCTGAAAACCATTTAGTTACTTTATTGATATCAAATTGGAGCAAATCACAATCTGTTTTCGATTTTACGGCCCTATAAAGTTTGAAATCATGTGCAAAAAGTATTCCCGTAGAGTTTGACAGACACTCTGGCAATGAATTGATAAAACACAAAAAAAGTAAAGGGCCCAAATTGCTACCCTGCGGTACGCCTGAGGTCGCAATGAAGGGTTCTAATTCGCAGGTACCAATTCTGACACACTGCACTCTGTTGGAGAGATACGATTCAAAAAAATGGTAAACCTCCTCAGTTACACCTAATTCTACAAGTTTATAAAGTAACAGTTCATGATTTACTTTATCAAATGCTTTCGCACAATCCGTATAGACAACATCTAACTGGTTTTTATTTAGGATAGCTTCAGCTGCAGCTTCTGTTATTATTGACAGATTCGTTACAGTCGATTTGTCTTTCAAGAACCCATGTTGAAAGTTTGTAATTTTGGGTTTTAAAAAACTATACAAATCATCAAATAAAAGGAAAGGCTTTCAAAAATCTTAGCTAAAACATTGATTAAATTAATTGGCCTATAATTTTTAATCTCCAATCATAATTTTTGATAAGCTCATATAAAAGAGAAAAGTTTCCCTTGGAGTAATTGTATACATACTTCTTAGATACATACTGTTCATCCCTCTCCCTCAACGGTATTTCAAAAAGTAGCGCAGGATGGTACATATCCTCGGCAACCAGTGTATGGGTTGGTCTAGTAAGAAGTGATATATCTATGTTGGATATTAGAAGGTCCAAACACCTATCCCTAAAATTATTTATACTATTTAATTGTTGCAAATTATGTAGGTTAAGAAATTCTCCCAATGCGTTATTCTTATCATTATCATTTATGTTTAAAGATGGAAGGTTAACATCTCCTAAGATTAAGGTTTTGGTTTGTTCACTCGTTAAAATGCTCTCAAAAAGGTTAAAATAGTTAATATAATCATCTAAACATGAATTAGGTTTAGAATATACAACAGAAACAATAATAGATAATTTTTTTAATTTCAACTTGACAAACAAACATTCTACATTACATTCTTCTTTGGTTTCTAATAATTCATATGACAGTTTCTTATTAAAAGCGACTAGTACACCACCCCCTCTAGTAGCTGTATTTCTGTCCTTTCTTATAACGTTCATCGAAATAGTATGACGATAAAAGATAGTTATTTACCTTTTCTATCAGAATCCATTTTGTTTAACATTCTTTCACAAGAAATTAAGGCATCGCAGGCGAACTGAAGGCAAAGCTGAACAACATTTATAGCCTTCTCTCGTAATTTCGGCCCTTTGGTAGGTGGAGAAAGTCTGCATTTTTTTCTCAAGCACCCAAGCTTAACATTCTCCAAAGAAATAAAGGGTTGATATTGAATAACAGGTTTCCAACCTATACAATTATAAGATTTAAATAATGATAAATTAATTGTTTATCAAAATCTTACCTGGTACATTACAAGGACAATCCAATAGAGTTAATAAACTTTCATCAAAAACTTTCAGTACTGTAAGGGTTAGATCTACATCATAACTTAATTGTAGATAGGAGCCAATGTAAAACCTGGCAATTTTTACATCATGCTGATCTAAATAATCTATACATTCTTTAAAAAAGATGTATTCTTGTCTTTGATCCAGAGCACCCATGTTATTAACTAGCAACACTAGACTTACATCAGGATTAAAAGCAAATTTTGGATTAGCCGTTATACCATTAAAAAGGGTTACCACAATTTCGTGTATTACATCCATAAAGGTAATTCTCTTTAATATAGATTTTTTTTGGCCTTTGGGAACAGCATTAATAGAGGTCCTGACAACTTCTTGGGCACACTTTTTACAATAAAGACACTCCCTCGTAATTAACATACGGTTAACATTTATACTGTTGCTAAGTAAATTCTTAATTACTTTCTCACAATAGTCAGATATATCTGACATTAATTTATCCATGTCAGCAAGAGCTCCAGCGACTTTGTTGACCAATACAACACCAGCTAAACCTCGTTTTTCAGTTTTGGTCCTTTCTGTATTTTTACAATCGTCTGCTACCCCAAGTAGTGAAGCTCTAAGGTCGTCGTTAATAGCTCTCTCTACTGCTACACCAAAGTTTAGGAGGTCTGTAGAAGTTGATTGAACAATTACAAGTATTCCTTTAACATGATTTATGCTTAACTCCCGGAGCGTCCGCAAAATTGAATTGGGTGTTGGTTCACGAAGACCCGGCCCTGCATAAAATATAAGGTAATAAAAGAAAGTAATTTTTGTTAAATAATTTGTAAAAACCTCAGGTAAAAACCATACCTTGTACTGACGCAGCAAGCATTCCATTACCCACATACTGGATGTGGTTACATGTCCCACCAGAAACTAACCTCACCTTGCCATTTTCCTTGTAGTTGTTTGCAACTACTACTTCTCCATAGTCAAATACGGATACGTCCTGATTATAACCAGTGTACCCTTTAATGAAAGGATCAATATTTACCATAGGGGTTTCCATTTTTGATTTTCACGAGCAATTTTGTTACATCAAAAATTTCATTCGAGCCCTTTAAATTATTGCTGTCATGCTGTCAAGTCAAAGTATCAAAGTAAACAAACGTGAAGTAGGAGCAGTTACGGCGAACAAGATGGCAGGTGTTTGCAACTAACTTCTCGATATTCAAAAGTGACAAAAACTTTCCGACATCTGACACAGCAGGACACTTCCTTTTATGGAAAACATAACCGCTACAGAGATTAAAATTACTTGAACTGTATAAAAATCTGTGCCAAGATATTTTGCAAAGATAAGCAGAATTTTACACTTTCATAGTTCCTTGTTTACGGTTTTTTTGGCCGGCTTTTTTGGTGTATAAGTAGTGAAGTCCACTCTGAATTGTGCTACAGCAAGTTTTAAGAACCGGAATTCGGGCCTAAAAGTGAAATAAAATGTCCTACTCCTGTAGTAAGTACCTACTTGAATTTAAACTAAAATACTTATTTAAACAGTAGTGACTAAAGTTAAAATATATTTCCAGAAAGTATTTATGCTACTCTTCCTAGAACTCAAAGAGGTCAACCACTTGTTTTGGGTGGAGATCCCAAAGGAAAGAATTTCCTTTATACAAATGGTAATTCTGTCATTATTAGGAATATTGCGGTAAGTATTTCATTATTTTAGGCACAATAATTGCAAGAGTTGAAAGGTGTAAGATGATAAATATTCTGTTCAGCTTCAGCATAATAATATGCTTTGTTGCTCAATAATGCTTCAAATGCCATTACCTACTTACTTATATTAATATATTTTAGGTGATTGTTTACCTATAAGTATACTTTACAAACCCCAACTTACAATTTACTGATGAAAGTGACTATTTATTCCCTATACCTAACTATGTGTTAGGTATGAATTTTAAATTTGGACAAAATATATATGTAGATACTTCCAGAATAAGGTTTGTTCAGAAATATATACGAACAAATTAGTGTGTAATTTTCAGAAAATATTTTACTTGTTAAAGTATAAAGGGGAAAAGGGTAAATATAACCATGGAAAGTATAATATGCCATAAAAAACATGATCGGCTGCATTACTATCAAATTTATTATCGAATTCTAACGTTTTTACACCTAGCTTTGCAGGTAGGTATTATAACACAAAGTCATATTGCAGAAAAAGCTAACTTTAAGTTCCACAATACCTGTGGGTTCACTTTTTTGACCATTATTCTGCAATATATCACTTTGTTTTACAATATTTCTAGGTCGGGGTCAACCTGAGGAGTGTTTAATTCCTTGGTTTAGATCGATCTGGATCGATCTATCTTATTCTAACTGATCTGACCTGTGTTAGATTGGCATATGATCACTGTTCCCCCACTACCGTCAAAGTGAACCTGCGAAATTGCAGAATTACCAAAATCAGATCAGTTTTTTGTATTATTTACTTTATGGTTTTGGAAGTTATAGTTCCATTCTCTCCCTGTTTTTAGATTTTCTTTAGGTATTTATTAGTATTCTTTGATTATGTCTTTTTAAGAAAATTAACTGTGATGTACCTAGAAGTAGAAATGGATGACTTACGTCTTTTTGAATCCATCTAGGTAAATAATATTTCCTGTACGTGAATGAGAAGAGTGAAAATAAAATATGTTAAAGGTATTTTTTCTTTATCTTTCTAAAATACTACTACGCTACTCTCTGACTAA
Organism: Polydrusus pterygomalis; assembly: GCA_963969555.1. Classification (NCBI taxonomy): domain Eukaryota; kingdom Metazoa; phylum Arthropoda; class Insecta; order Coleoptera; family Curculionidae; genus Polydrusus; species Polydrusus pterygomalis. Next base: position 37,889,211 of record OZ018381.1, on the reverse strand, counting down.
TTTTTGAACATGAAATGAGGGATAAGTCAAAATCGAAACCTAAACAAACAACTGACATAAAAATCCGTGTTTCACCTTGGATCACTGAACAGATTTTTAAGATCAGCTCGATCCAAATCTCTGACCCAATCGAATATGGCTCTTGTAAGAGTTGTGATAGTCATATCAAGTGTCAAGTGATCACTAATGCCGATCACTGTGTATAGGTACAAATTTTCTGCCAGTAAATGTATAATTTCAAATTCACCAAAAAAATTATTAGACAGACAAACTAAGGTAAAAATTTTTTTAATTTTTTACTTCTAGAATGGTTAAAACTTAAAATATTTTCATTAGTTTACAAGTAGTGTTACACTCTAAAAAAAATGTATTTATACCCCTACACAAGCAGCACTTGTTTTTTATTAATGGCTCAGTTAATGGAGAATACAAATCATTTTCCTTTTATAGCTTGGAACCACATTTGTATATTTGCCTAAATCCTTCAAATATTTATTTAGGTAATTATTGTTTGCTTTCAGAATCCAGCCATAGCCGATGTCTACACTGAACATTCTTGCCATGTAAATGTTGCAAAATACTCACCCAGTGGATTTTATATTGCTTCTGGGGGTAAGTGATTTAAATATTTTGATAAAGATTAACTTCCCTGTTATTCCAAAAATTCATTATTGAGCACATTATTATTTAATTCAGAGTTTCACTATTTTATCTTTGAAAATATCGTCGGTTTAAAGGTAAAAGTCACTAAGTAACAATTTTTTGTTTAAGAGATAACAGTGATTTTATACAAAAGTTGCGATAAAAAAAAGAAAAGCGGTTATAAAATTTTTTTCATGTGATTGAAAGTAATGGTTTTTTTTAACAGTTGTCTTTATTAGACAACTGAATCTGTAGAACGTCAGGAATAACAGTTTTCCGAGTACTCAGTGAATTTTACCTTTAAACCGACGATATATTCAATTTTAGGCGTCACCTTGTTCAAAGTCAATATTGGACCGCATATGGTCGCTGCACAGCTAAACCTTAAATTTGACTTACAAATTAAAAATTAAGACTTCAGGTTTTAACACTTCATTTTGTCTAAAATATCATAAAAAACAATTATAGATGGGTCACGAAGACAACGGTGGGGCCCCCAATAAGCTACGCCACTGCTCGCCATTAATATCTACACATTTAACGTCTGAATGAAATATATTTAAGAGCAATTACTAGTGACGCATTGCCCGTTGCTTTTTTTTTATCAATATTTCGTGTCTTTTTCGTTTTCTCCAAAAGGGGGTCAAATAATCGACTTTAGGGAGAGCCTTAAATAGGCAATTTGCTATGAATAGCACAAATTTATAGCAAATTAAAATTCAGGAGAAGTGAACTGCTAGTTTTCTATTACCGCAGTTTTAAGTCAAAATAAAATTAATTGATAAATTATTAATATACGAAATTTTGTCAAATTTGCACATATTTCTTTTTCTACTTTTATTAATTTATAAATCCAACCGTTTGTAACGTAAAATTGTAAGTACTCCAAAGAGGGATATTCGGCTGATTTTTGTATGAAACGAAGAAGAAACGAAATATTGATCAAAAAACGAAATGGCGGATGCGTCACTAGTGTTTGCTCTTAAATGCTTTTCTAGATATTCAGGTGGAACGCCTGGGGTATGTCAAATGCCATTTACCACCACAGCTAGGGTAGGACAAGTATATTAGTACCATATATAGCGCTCTGTGTGACGTCCTAGATCTGCTTGAGACTTGCAGTTTACCCAAATATGGTAATCCTCGAACAGTGTGTAAATAGACGTATAATAAACTTAATTATTTCAATGGGTAACTTAAAGCAAACATTGGTTTAATACAAGAATGGTATGTACAATCATAACCAACATTGATTACTGATTTAGTTGAATTATTTATTTTATTAGCAATTTCCTGGACCGTAGTAACAAAAAAAAATAGCAATATGGACCAGCCAAAATTATTTTTTTCGGTACCTCCGAAAGTGTACATATACGCAACCCGTGCCTTAATTCAACCGTTTTCGTAACTCTTGCCGTTCTAAAGATCCCCATGTATACACACGATGTTGCAACATCCTCTATAAAGCTGAAATTCGGCATAGTTATAGTTAAGCTATGAAGCAAATAATAAAATATAATATAAACTCATAAATTTTAGGGGTATTTTTTGGAGCCAAACGAGGACCTTCATAAAATTAATATATAGGTATTTTATTTATATTTTTGCCTTTTTTCTACATACTTTAATATTTTACAATATTTTTTTGTTAATTTATGTTAAAATATGTATGCAGTTTATTTTTTTATTGTTACCCAGAACCTCGTTAATTAATGGACTAGATACCTTACAAGACCCATTTTTCTTACTATTGTTTTTATTTGCCAATTAATTTTAAAATATTTTAGAAATAATATAAACTTACATTATATTAAAACATAAATGTGGAACAATGAAATGAGTCAGAGATGAGATATAACTCATTTATTACAGAAATGTTATTTTTGGAGGCTGATAAAGTTTATCTATTTAAATAATCCGTATGCAAGTAAAATAAAAAATATTTTTACCAAATCAGGAAGTTTTGAAAATTTTCTGTTTTTATAATCTGTACTATAATATTAAATTGTGAAGTGACTGACAGACTGTCTGATTTATCAACGCCCAGCCTAAACCCGTAATCCTAGAATCATAAAATTTCCAGGTTGCGTTTTCCTTATAAGGTAGGGATCCACCAAGAGCAAGGGGTTTTCCGAAAATCAACCCCTAAGGGGGTAAAAACGGGGGTTGAAATTTTTATAGGAATTTCTGTATCTCAGAAACTAAAACTAGTGAAGGTGTAAAAACTGGTATATAAGTTTTTTTAATAAAAAAATAATATACTAACTTGTTTTTTAATTTTTTCAAAATTTACTTAGGAGTTAAAAATAAAGGATGCTGAAAATTGGTATTATTCTTACTCTGTTAAAATAAGCAAGTATGTGTATATTCTCTATATTAAATATTTTTGTTCATAGAGATCTTGAAATTCATGCATAAATACTATATACAGAGGGATGAAAAGGGGTTATAAAGAGCTATATCGAGGAATTGAAATTAAAAATGCGGGAAGACCTAAAATCTAAACTTTATAAAAATATGCAAAAAAAAGAAAAAACCTAAAGTCTTCCTCCACAAAACTTAATAGAATAAAAATTCTTTAGGGGGTCTCTGCATGTTTCGGACGTAGAAACGTTCATCATCAGGAGACAGAAAGTTTATTTAGTGCTGATGTTTTTAGCAAAAGAGAAAATGGTGTAGAACCTTAATGGAACTTTTATGGAATTAAAAAATTGATGTGTAGAAGAGACATAATATGAAGAAAATTGATAAGGTTAAACCATACTGGGTATGTTAAAAAAGTTATTAAAAGGGGTCTAAACCAAACAAATAAACTGGGGAAGAAGAAAAAACCTTCCTGAAAAGAAGGTGTCAAAGATTATTTAAATTTTTTTATAAAACTTTTCAAGTTTATGTCAGTAAGACATTTTGTATACCTACCGCCATACGTCAGTATAATATTATCTGTCAATCAATTCATCTCTCATTCACTTTGGTCCCAACACGTGGAAGTGAACAACCTTTTCACCTTTAAAAAAAACATGTGCAACTTATCAATTAATTTTATAGGCATATTTCATATTAATGCAGAAAAAAACTCTTTTACTATTAAATTTATAAGAATAATTAACCGCTGGCGGGTTACTTTTAATCCTCGGTACCCGACAAAACACTTTTTGCAATGTAATGTTGTAAGTATAGTGTTTCTTAGGTCAATTTAATGAAATTAAACTGTGGGAATTTCCTAACCATAGGCGTTCCACACAAATAATTAATATGCGTATACACACTTATAAGTTTGTTTTACATTAGGTGTTTGTACATACTACACTTTATAAACCCACTGTATATATAATGATATTATATTAAAATAATAAATATAAGGTAACTCAAAAATTCTATATACAAAACTAAAATCAGAAAAATAAACCTGACACGGCACGACACTGCTCAGAAAATGCTTTAATTTTTTTACCAGAACTTCATTCTCGTCAACCAGACTCCGGCCCGTTCATCAAGGCATAACCACGTATATTTTATCTCCGTCTCTTCCACGCCATCGGCGGTCACTGGCCTATCTCTGTCTGACAGAATCGATCGTCAGACGGGCCGGGTATCGGTTCAGCTTATATCCTGGCGCTTTAACTGGCGCTTATCACCCCTGACAACGTGCATAAATTGTGAACGATTGCCAGTTCTACCAAATTTTCTGGTTTGTTAATATATTATGTATAAGTATACGAGAAACAAGGGTTTGTTAATTAGTTGTTTTTAAACACTGAAAACACTTTTTGTCTTGATTTCAGTTATATTGTTTCTTAAGGACTAAAGAATGTATTATTATAACAATGAATGGCTTGTTATTTTTTTCTGTCACACTCAAAACTCCTCGGTTTAAAGTATATTTGCAAACTAGCTTTCAAAGAAAGTTACTGACTAACAATTGAATACTGATATAAATGAAATATCTTTAATAAAAAAACTTAAAGAATTGAAGAAGAAAGATCTGACAACCCTGGTTGTGCGGTCGGTCTCTTTGAGACTGTTTACCGCCGTATGGAATGATTGGAATGTCCTCAAACTGAGATTGGATAAATAATACCTACTAACGTTTTATTCAAAAAAATATTCCAAAAAATTTCTTTATTTCGCTCTTTGATTTTAATTTCAATTTCTATTTTTTACAGATGGTGATATTACAATTTTATCCTTATAATGGCTTACTGACATAAACTTGGAAAAGTTTCATAAAAAAATTTAAATAATCTTCGACACCTTCTTTTCAGGAAGGTTTTTTCTTCTTCCCCAGTTTATTTGGTTGGTTTAGACACCCTTTAATAACTTTTTTAACGTACCCAGTATGGTTTAACCTTATCAATTTTCTTCATATTATGTCTCTTCTACACATCAATTTTTTAATTCACAATCTGCAAAATGTCTGTTGTAATTGCTTAACATTAGTTCAAGAACAGCACTTCTACCATAATTTGCCTGGTTCTCCTTACCAGGACACGACAATGTGACCAGACTCGCAACTTATATGGCCATTGATCACTTTGTACAAAAAATTAACACAAAGCTTTCTTTCTACAATATTCAAGCGATTGCCTAGGCGAGGTGCGTATTCTGATGTTATAAATGACCATTGTGATTAAACATTTTTAAGATACTAAAAAATTAGTTGGGCAATACGCAAACAGATACAAATTTTGGTACATTTTAACCTCTTTTTTTTTAGATCAATCTGGCAAGGTTCGCATTTGGGACACCGTAAACAAAGAGCACATCCTTAAAAATGAATTCCATCCATTCGGAGGCCCCATCAAGGATATCGCTTGGTCTCCCGACAACCAACGTATGGTTGTTGTCGGAGAGGGAAGGGAGCGTTTCGGACACGTGTTCATGTCGGAGACTGGTACGTCCGTAGGAGAGATTTCTGGACAATCTAAACCAATTAACTCGTGCGATTTTAAACCATCGAGGCCTTTTAGGATTGTGACTGGGAGTGAGGATAATACCATCGCCGTTTTCGAGGGACCACCGTTCAAATTTAAGATGACCAAACAGGTTAGTTTTAATTGTTGTTTTATTAATCCAGGACTCAATCGTACAAGGACCTTAAAAGTAGTTTGGGTTTGCTGAAAATAGCATCCCTCTATCTTTAATTATAACAGAGATCTCCTATAGAAACGTCGTAAATATCTGTGACCCTGTACTGTGTCATCTTTTAGGCCTGTTGAGAGCGGCGTACCGCAGGGTTCCGTCCTCGGTCCGCTTTTATTTGTTGTATATTAATGATTTGTGCCATTACTTAGCTCCAAATAAATGTACTTGTTTTGTGGACGACACATCATTTATTACCTCCGATGAGGACATTCTGAGCATACCACGGAGCATGTCATCTTTAGAATCTGAAGCCCACGACTGGTTTACAAATAATGACGTACAGCTTAATCTCGAAAAAACACAGCGTATTATTTTTTCTACCAATAATACTGTTACGTGTGGTAAATCGGCAAAATTACTGGGAATCACACTAGACGACCGATAAAACTGGTCTGCACATGTTAATAGTCTTACAAAAAAGCTAGCATCCTCCACCTTTGTCCTGCGGAGATTAAAAAGTTCATTTAATTCATCTACCCTTTTAACTGTTTATTTCGCACTGTTTCATTCCCACTTGAGTTATGGTGTCATATTGTGGGGCAATTCTTCATCGGCCATTAAAGCTTTTAGACAGCAGAAACAAGCTGTTCGTGTGATTGCCGATGCGGGTTACTTTGACCACTGTTAGCCCCTTTTTAAGAGGGTTGGAATTATGCCTCTACCTTCTCTGTTTATATTCTATCAACTGCTCTAAATTCATAAAAACAAGAATAGTTTTTTCTTAAATTCCAATTCTCATAAACTTAACTAGAGGCTCTGACTTAATCAGACCTAAAAAATTTTGCTGCAAGAAGGCCAAGGATAATTCTACTAATATCTCATTGTATAATGCACTGCCTGAAAATGTAAAGCTGCTTAGTTATTCAAAATTCAAATCTATGATTAAAAAATCTCTTCGCTGTCACTGTTTTTATTCAGTTCGGGAGTGAGTATATGGACACAACCACAGCGGATGGGTTAACAATTTTTTTCTGTTGTAGTGTGAGAAATATTAAAATTTTTTGTTATTACTGTTTGTTTATAACGTTTGTCTATGCTATGTTCTTATACAATAATTATGTTTTAATATACAGGGTGTTCATTTGAAAACTTCCCACCACGGATTTTCCTGCTTTAAAATAAAAATGTGGAAAATCGCTCGGACCCGTCGAATTTATTTCGAGGGGGACATATTTTGCGTATATTGTCAATCTTGTTACTTCAAGCCCCTAGGAGGGAGGGGGGGTAAGATCTAAATCTGAAATGGATACCCCTATTTTATATATTTTTTTTGGATTCTGCATAAAATTCTGGACATTTTTTAATAAAAGCATTATTAGTCTATACTAAACAGTTTCCGAGATATTGACTCTTGAAAAATGAGATTTTTGAACTTTGACAGCGTCTATCTTTCTAACTGTACGTCTTAGAGCAAAACGGCTTACATGTCCATATCTTCGATTTTTATTATCTTTCCAAAAGTGTCAACTTCCGGGTAAACTGGAAGTACTATATTTCTTACAACCGGTTTAACCGGAAGTTGACACTATTGGAAAGATAATAAAAATCGAAGATAGGGACATGTAAGCCGTTTTGCTCTAAGACGTACAGTTAGAAAGATAGACGCTGTCAAAGTTTGAAAAATCTCATTTTTCAAGAGTCAATATCTCGGAAACTGTTTAGTATAGACTAATAATGCTTTTATTAAAAAATGTCCAGAATTTTATGCAGAATCCAAAAAAAATATATAAAATAGGGGTATCCATTTCAGATTTAGATCTTACCCCCCCTCCCTCCTAGGGGCTTGAAGTAACAAGATTGACAATATACGCAAAATATGTCCCCCTCGAAATAAATTCGACGGGTCCGAGCGATTTTCCACATTTTCATTTTAAAGCAGGAAAATCCGTGGTGGGAAGTTTTCAAATGAACACCCTGTATATTTTAATTTAGTTAAATACATGCGTCCAGGAATGCTTTATATTTTATATGACTTGCTACAATTTGTAATTTACAAAAACCTGATCAAAGAAATATGTCTATGTGTGTGTCTATGCCTGTTGAACATCGTTTTAGTGGCGATAAAAGATATTTAATTTTATTTTTTGTAATAACTGGCTAGTAGTATTATTTAACCACTGCCAAAAGTTAAACATAAATGGCGTAGGCGTTAGGCTTTTCAAAACCAAGTAAAAGCAAAGCTATCTAATATACAAATTAAATACAGGAAGTCTGCCCCGCGACGCGGCGTTTAGATCTAAAAATAAGTAATGAAATATTATGGGTAAACTAAACTATAAAATGTTGATAAATCATAAATAAGGAGACAAATAAAATAAAAATGACCACACGGTTCTACAGCCATAAAGCCTGAGAATTAGGGCCCACATTTTTGCGACTTTTTTTTTCTGCGGTCTCACCCTTTTAAAATGTCGTAAATGTTAAGAAAATGGCGTGTGCAAAATTTCAAGTAATTTAATTAATCCAAAATGGTGCCGCCGATGCCACAGTGATAGAAATCGCAAATCTAGAATTCCAAAAGTCCAATTTTTGATTGCAACCTATTAACAAAACAATCATAGTAGTCTCTTTAGAAATGTGTAAGAAAGAAAATAAGTTAAAATTTAAACCCGTATTACGAGAAACAAGTTTGTACTTGTTCTCTAAACAGCAGGTGTTTTTTATTTTACGCGCGGAGATAATATTTCATTTGATTAACGCGAAGTGTAGGAAGCTGGTAGTGGTGGATCTAATTAATTTATTATTAAAAAAATTAGGATGGTTATTTATGGAGGTAAGTATTTTGCTTATAAAATATTATTGTTGTTTTAAAAGTTAAAATTAACTCACAGTGAATATCAAAAATAATCGGTAAAAAATAAAAAATAAAAATGATGATTTTTGTAAGAATTGGAGGAGAACTTTTTTGCGACTAGGTACGACTCGTATCTACTAACACTAAAATTTTCCACAATCATTATACCTTTAAAATATCCAAAAAGTTTTTGCGTTTACTTGCGTTTCTACCTAATAATTAATTTTTTTTGGGTGTTCAACAACTATTAGGCGAATAAAGGAGCATGGCTTCTCACCGTGGCTTTTTTTTTAAATTATTTACTGCAACAAGTACGAGAAACGAATTTGTCAGACAATGACATCAAAGTACTTGATAGGAGTCTGGATAGCTTTTCCAAAAGCCTTTTTAATAGATGGAAAAAAGCTACAAGGTTTTAAATTTTATATGGTCTTTAAATATGAGTAGGTACTATACTTTCTTAACTTTCTCTGCGTCTCTAGTTTGTCAAGACCATCAACTAGTAGATCTAATGATAATTTTATTTAGCCAATCTTTGTTATATTTTTCAAACCTCTCTGTAATCTACAAAAAAGGAAATTAATATTTAAAAATTGTAAAATTAATTACTTTTAATTTTTAATTTATATCACCGAACCGAACATAGACAAAAGATGACTTATTTAAAACCATAAAAAATGAGCCTTCTTGTCTTTGTTTATGTTCGACATTTATTTACACGTAGAGAAAGTTAAGAAAGTATAGTACTCGTATTTAAAGACCATATAAAATTTAAAACCTTGTAGCTTTTTTCCATCTATTGAAAAGGCTTTTGGAAAAGCTATCCAGACTCCTATCAAGTACTTTGATGTCATTGTCTGACAAATTCGTTTCTCGTACTTGTTGCAGTAAATAATTTTAAAAAAAGCCATGCACTCAGCATTTCTATATTCTCCTTTAAAACTTTAAATATAAATAGATCAATTCGCCTAATACTTGTTGAACACAAAAAAAATTAATTATTATGTAGAAACGCAAGTAAATGCAAAAACTTTTTGGATATTTTAAAGGTATAATGATTGTGGAAAATTTTAGTGTTAATAGATACGAGTCGTACCTAGTCGCAAAAAAGTTCTCCTCCAATTCTTACAAAAAACATAATTTTTATTTTTTACCGATTATTTTTGATATTCACTGTGAGTTAATTTTAACTTTTAAAACAACAATAATATTTTATTAGTAAAATATGTACCATCCAAATTTTTTTAATAATAAATTAATTAGATCCACCACTACCAGCTTTCTACACTTCGCATAAATCAAACGAAATATTATGTCCACGCGTAAAATAAAAACACCTGCTGTTTAAAAAACAAGTACTTGTACAAAACTTGTTTCTCGTAATACGGGTTTAAATTTTAACTTATTTTCTTTCTTACACATTTCTAAAGAGACTACTATGATTGTTTTGTTAATAGGTTGCAATCAAAAATTGGACTTTTAGAATTCTAGATTTGCGATTTCTATCACTGTGCGATGGAATAAATTACAAAGGTTTTTAAATTTTAAAACTTTTATTATCATAATTACCACTAACCTGACTACATAGAAACAGAGTATATTATATAGGTATTATAGGTATATTATATTAATAAATTGTACCTAAGAACTAACACTATTATGTATTTACACAAATAGTTTGTTTTAGTTTATTTTAATATCACTTTTAAAAAGTTTCCGCAAGTGTCGTCTTACTGACATCTTTAAATTTTTTTCTATATTCGCTTACAATTTGCAGTATACATCGACGTTGTTCTTCATCTTTTGTTAATATTTTATTACATTCGTCTATGAGTTTAATACCCCTTTCTGCTGTATTATTCACTACTTTAAGCTTTGTATGGACATACAATGTCACAATGGAGAATGTCCATATAAAGCTCCATATCAAGATCTTCAATTTCCACATCAAAATCCATAGATATCTGAATCTGCTGTTGAAAAAATTAAAAATCACCTGTGGTACTTGTCTTCTGAGATTTGCGAAGTATCGTCCTTTGATAACGAAATCCCTGTTGAATGTAGAAGAAATATGATAAAGGCTCTAGTGGATGCTTCTTTGGAACTTCTAGTTCTGTCTGCATCCCAAATGTAAAAATAAATAAATAAATAAAGAATTTTGGGAATTTATATCTAAAAATACTCTTAGATTTTTTGAAAGGTTGGGGTTATCCACAAATTTTTTAAAAGATAATCCAGAAAACTGGGAAAGTAATGATGAGTACATAAATAATTTTATTGTAGTTAATGATACAGTAGAAAGGGGTATTAACCTCATAGACGAATATAATAAATAAAATATTAACTAGATGAAGAGCAACGTCAATGTATAGTACAAATTATAAGCGAATATAGAAAAAATTTAAAGATGTCAGGAAAACGACAACGGAAACTTTTTAAAAGTAACAACAAACTATTTGTGTAAATACATAATAGGGTTAGTTCTTAGGTACAATTTATTAATATAATATACTCTGTTTCTATGTAGTCAGGACAGTGGTAGTTATGATAATAAAAGTTTTAAAATTTAAAAAAGGGTGAGACCGCAAAATGGGGGCCACCCTACTGAGGATGCACGGGGATAAAATCAATCAACGTACAGGTTGGTTATCTTTTGCCCCTTAACTTTTTTGATATTAAAGAAATTTAATTTTGTTACCAGGTTGTGGCTATTAAAGTATATTTTATTTTCTTTATTCAAAAATATTATCAGAAATGTATTTTGTTAATGGAATGACCTATTTACTTTTACGTCATAGGGTTATTAGAAGCACACACCTCTCAAAGCATTTGTAGTTTTCTGGTTATAATGGTTTTAAGCAACACTGCAACGCATAGTAAAAACAGATCCTTGAGGCTTGCCGCAGTAAACATTAATCAAATCGGAATACGAACCAGAAATTAGAACCTTCTGGTGTACACCAGCTGGATAAGACCTAAAGCAAGCCAGTGTTCGACCCCTCGTGCCGTTCAAGTTTCATCCACTAAAACGTGGTTTTAAACTATTTTTTAACCAAAAAATAAAGAAGTTAGTGCTATAGACTATAGACCTGTCAAGTAATATTATTTCTTCATCATTTAGAATTAGAATTTTTCGATTACGTAATAAAACATATTTGAGGGAATATATTATGAGCGGCACTATAAAAGTTTTTTTTTTTTTTATTATATTTTCTCTCAAAATTGTTTTCCTTTTCTTTAAGGACCACTCTCGTTTCGTCCAAGCCGTCCGTTATTCTCCCTCGGGAAACCTCTTTGCCTCCGCTGGCTTCGACGGGAAAGTCTACCTCTATGACGGCGCCTCTTCGGACCTGGTGGGAGAAGTAGGTAGTCCCGCCCACGCAGGAGGTGTATACGGGGTCGCATGGAGTCCAGACGGAAAACAGTTGCTCACCACCAGTGGAGATAAGACGGCCAAACTGTGGGATGTGGAAACCAGGCAAATGGTGTCCGAATTCAAACTGGGGAGCACCGTGGAAGACCAGCAGGTACAGAGCAGTTTGTTTATTAATTTTAATTATTTTTTGACAAAATAAATTACTCTCGAAAGTTTCGGGTGAATTCTTGGTCGAGAAGCTGGAAGGTTACAGCTAAATAAACTGCCAAATTTATATTACAAATTCTCTTAATAACAACCGCCCAGCGAATTCGCGATATCTTGTGGTACCAACGATTGAAGTGTAATGTATTGCATTATATTTAAGGTGTCCTGTCTCTGGCAAAATGAACACCTCCTCTCGGTGTCTCTAAGCGGATTCATCAATTACCTAGACATCAATAACCCCGAGAAGCCCTTGAGGGTCGTTAAGGGTCACAATAAGCCTATTACTGTTTTAACACTTAGCGACGATAGGAACACCATCTTCACGGGTTCTCACGATGGAGTTGTCACTAGATGGAACACCGAAACTGGGGAGAACGATAAGGTAATTTATATCATGAAGTAAAATAGTCATTCATTTGTAAAATACTTCATTAATTCATTGCATTAATTAGATTGACGGTGCTGGTCATGGTAACCAAATTAACGGCATGAGAGTACATGACGGAACATTGTACACTGTTGGCATCGATGATAGTTTGAAACAGATAGATATTGAAGGTAGGTGTATTATAATTGATATTGTAATATTAGAAAATTTATAGAGTGTATCTGCATTAGATAGATTAGTTGGTTTACTAGCAAGTATCGGCTGATTGAATCAACTCCTTTCTTGCAAATTTCAGCTTTTTCGTTTCCTGTAATACCTTAATTTCCCGGTACCCCTTCTAGTATTACTTTGTTGGCATTTGCCAGAGCCACTAGACTAGTTGCTCTTGACATTTCCATATAAGTCTTGATGTCAACTTGTTGCATGTTAGCGCTTTAAGTACCATGCGAGCAAAAATTATTTGCATCAAAGAGGGCCTTGCATCTAAGGAAGTAATGCTTAGCCGTAGAGCTTAATACCTGTTGGTTGTCAGTAACTACCTGAATTAACCATCAATCAGGTATTCCGTCATCTTTGACAGTCGTTACAAGTAATTTGATTCGTCGCTAATTTTTGCAATTTCTTGAACAATTCACACAATGGGCTTTACGGAACAGCACAAAACATTCATGGTTAAAGCTTATTTTCGGAACGGGGTTAGCGTAAATGGTGAGTGGCAATACAATCCGGGTTTGTGCATGGACGATTTTCGCGAACATTTTCCTAACGTTGCTTTTATTGCTGGGGATTTTTATCATTGCCTGAAAAGAACCGTGGCTGTGTTTAGGGAAACAGGTTCTATACAACACAAAAAAGGAGCAGGAAGACCATGTGTAAGAACAGAAGATATTGTTGCAAACGTTCGTGAAAGACACCAATTTCAGCAATTTATGTAATTATTTTTCATTCTGTATATTCTAACTTTGTTAATTTTGTAAACAACGAAAATAAATTTGTATTTGTCTACTTATTTTATTACTCATTAGTTTGGCATATCATGTCATAATATGAATTTGACAAAATTTTAACCTAGATTTGATTAGATATATCGTCCCCATATCATTGTGATCTAAACCAAGCCCTACGTTTTTTTAATCCAAGCCCTCTTGGATGCAAATAATTTTTGCTCGCACGGTATATCTGGATCCGCTTATTGCGATAAGTCGTCCTGTTGTTTTCGTACGCACTCTGGAGGATGGCGTAGATTCCCGCTTGGAACACCGGGGGAGACTTACCCAAGGAGAAATCTTTCTCCGGTCTTACTCCATGTATCCCTGATTCGGTACCGTCTTTGGTTTTCGAGCCGCCTGTATTCTATTTCGTTGACCCTTATAAAAATTTATTATTTATAGGTAATGCATATAGACCACAAGATTTAAAACTAGGATCTCAGCCGAGAGGTATGGACATTCTTAAAGAACAAAATACAGTTATCGTAGCCAGTGTGAATGAAATAACTGTAGCCAAGGATAATAGGAAACTTAGTGCCCTAAAAGTCAGCTACGAACCTACAGGTGTGAGCTGTTCGCCTAGAGGTCACATCGCTGTAGGCGGCTCTATGGATAACAAGGTATTATAGCAGTTTCTAATCGTTTCCGAGTGTTCAGTTTACACGTAGGAGTGGTTAGCGATGCTAACTTATAACAAAGCTAAATAAAAAGTCTTTGGAATTAAAGATCCAGGAATATTTTATAAGAATTGTACTGAAAACTAAGATGCGGAAGTGCCGCCAAGTATACAGGGTGCTTAAAAATTAATATCCATTATGAAGTTGTATGTTTTTAAATGGCAGTTTTGAAAATTAATATACTTAACTTTCAAAATGTCTTTATTTCAAACTTTTACAGTTCATTACATGGAAAGTGACAACATAATATAGAAAATAATACCAATTAAAAAAAAATAGCAATAAAAAAAAATTAAAGGTAATCCAATTTAATTCATTAATAAAATCAATTTAAAAAAAAATTGTATAAATAATTTATTTTGGTAAATATCTCTTTAATTGTTTTTTAAAAGTTGCCAATTTTTTAATTTTTCTGATATTTTTTGGAAGATTGTTATATTTTATTATTCCGTCATATAAAAGCGATTTTTTTCCGAAATTACTTTTTACTGGTATAGTTTGATAATTTATACAACGTCTGGTGTTATGATCATGTAATGTCTTATTCTCCTGAAGTGTTATGTTTGATTTTTTCTTTTAAAATAATAGAGTGAATAAGAATACAAATTATTAATTTATAAATGTTTTGAACGTGTAAATAACCTTTCGGTATATATAGATTAACAGTTGGTTCTAAATGTGGTAATTGGTGTATACATTTAATAACTTTACTTTGCAATTTTTGTAGTGGTTTTAAGTTTGATAAACAAGCAGATCCCCATGCAGAAGCTAAGTATTGTAATTTTGAATATATTAATGAAAAATATATTTTTTAAGTATTTCAAAGGAATGAAATATCTAGCTCTGTACAAAACAGATACCAAAGGAGATATCGAGTTGACAATATACTGGATATGGCATTTCCAATTTAAATTTTTGTCTAAAACTAATCCTCAAAATTTTGTCGTTTTTGAATATTGAATACTTCCATTAATGAATAATTACTTAAAGTTATTTTGTATCGTGTTTTTCCTTCATAATTTTTTTTAGGTTCATATTTATGATTTAAATGGGGACAACCTTAATCTGTTACAAGACCTAGACCATCTAGGACCGGTCACTGACGTAGCCTTTTCGCCCGATGACAAGTATTTGGTGGCATGTGACGCAAATAGAAAAGTTATTTTGTACAGTACTGAAGAATACAAGGTACGTAAGGCTGATTCACTGGTGCCGGAAAAAGTTTGGATGCACTTTTTAAAATGAATACACATGTAAAGTGTAGACTGCATTACCAAATAATTTTCTTTTAATTTCTTGTTTACCTTTTTAAAGTTTAGCTTTCAGCCATAATTTTAGTACTTCTCAAAATTGTTTTATTGTACTTAGTAAAATTGTTTTTGTATTTTCTTGCTTTCTCGGAAACAGTCAGTAAGTATGCATTTTAGTTACCACGGGCAAATAAGCAAAAAAAGTCGGAGCTATTTCCATTTAGCTGTGACGACGTACAGCGGTCACGGTATAAGAATTGACGCTGCTAGTAACAGTAAGAGGTTTGTGATCGCCGGTACATGTCGTAGATCACAACGTATATACATTGAGTAAGGTAACTGTAATGTTAAGATTGTAGCAAAGAGAAGCGATACCAATCGGCTGGACTAATAACTAAAATGTTGAGGCGGTTTCACTTTAAAAAAAAAATGTCTATTCCAAACTAACTTTTACAGTTCATTACAAGTATTTGGTGGCATGTGACGAAAAAATAAAATAACCATAAAACCTAAAATAAATAAGTCCATAGGACAAAAAAATTTCAAATATTTATGTTTTTATTTAAACGATTATTTACCAACAAAAATTAAAAAATTGATTTCGTTAAAAAAATTTAAAGTCGGAATAAAAACATGGATATTAAAAACAGACAATTTGAAAATATTTTTAGAAATGCTTTAATTAATTAATATTGTACTGAATAATTTATATAAGTAATATTTTTTACTTAAAAATTATAAATTAATAATTCTATTATAGGTAATATATTTCTTTAAAAAAGCTGCGTTTATACTATAAATTAACATTTTTACTTTAAAAACTTAATTTTTAATGTATATTTATGATTTATGATTTTACATACTAAAACAAAAAATAAGATTTTCCCCTAACAAGCTCAGCCTTAACAAGCTCAGCTTCAGGGGATTGAAGAATAAGTTTATTGAAGAAAAAATAAACATATTTATTATATTAATAAATTTTAAGTAAACTTATTATTATTATTATTATTATTAATGACCATTAAAAAAAATAACAAAAAAAAAATGGAAGTTAATCCAATTTAATTCATTAGCAAAATCGATTAAAAAAAGTATAAATAATTTAATTTAGTAAATATCTCTTTAATTGTTTTTTAAAAGTTGCCAATTTTTTAATTTTTCTGATATTTTTTGGAAGATTGTTATATTTTATTATTCCGTCATATAAAAGCGATTTTTTTCCGAAATTACTTTTTACTGGTATAGTTTGATAATTTATACAACGTCTGGTGTTATGATCATGTAATGTCTTATTCTCCTGAAGTGTTATGTTTGATTTTTTCTTTTAAAATAATAGAGTGAATTAGAATACAAATTTTTAATTTATAAATGTTTTGAACGTGTAAATAACCTTTCGGTCTATATAGATTAACAGTTGGTTCTAAATGTGGTAATTTGTGTATACATTTAATAACTTTATTTTGCAATTTTTGTAATGGTTTTAAGTTTAATAAACAAGCAGATCCCCATGCAGAAGCCAAGTATTGTAATTTTGAATATATTAATGAAAAATATATATTTTTTAAGTATTTCAAAGGAATGAAATATCTAGCTCTGTACAAAACTGATACCAAAGGAGATATCGAGTTGATAATATACTGGATATGGCCTTTCCAATTTAAATTTTCGTCTAAAACGAATCCTAAAAATTTTGTCGTTTTTGAATATTGAATATTTTCATTATTAAATGTTAAGGGGTTAATTATTTTATTTTTAGTTATAAACATAAAAGAAGATTTTGTAAAATTTAACGTAAGTTTATTTGATTGAAGCCAAGAAAGAAGTATTTTTAAATCGTTATCAATATCAAAAAACATTTCTGCAAGAGTTTCAGCAAAATAAATAATTGTTGTATCATCTGCAAAGAGCTTTATATTGCCCTTTAAGTTCAATTTGGAAACGGAATTAATGTAAATTAAGAATAATAATGAACCTAATATTGATCCTTATGGGACTCCACATATTATTTCTTTTTCCGAACTTTTTCTTTCCCCAATTTGAACAAATTGTTTACGATAACTTAAATAACTTTTAAGTAGTTTGTGTGCATTTCCCCTTATCCCAATACTGTATAATTTTCTTAATAAAATATCATGGTTTACGGTGTCAAAAGCCTTACACAGATCTAAGGATAGTAAACAATGAAAATTTGATGCGCATTCCAATGGTCACTTTATTTTTGATTTAGAAGTGACCTTATCTGTTGTAATATTTTGTGCTGTTTAAACCGTTACTTTTTCGCTATACTAAAATGGGTTATTTAACTGAATCGCACAAAATCGAAATTTTAATGATGTTTTTTACCCCCAAAAGAGGGGTAAATTTCACGAAGACACGAAAAAAGTATGCCAAACTAAAAATAATCGCACTCGTAGTTTTAGCAAATGAGGAGGCTTTCTAATACTGAATTTATTAAAATGTATGGGCGGACAATATTTAAGAAAGTAGTATTAAAATTGGGGGATCTAAATACAAGTATCGGAAATGCAGGAACAAATGCATTCCCTCCAGTAGCGGTGGAACCTTGTATGTGGTTTTAGTACATCAACGATCTCGAAAGTTAAGCGACGCCGACGTCGCGTCGGTCGCGACCATGGATGGGTGCCCGCTTGGAAATAGCGGGTGTCAGAATAGATATGGTGTCCCCGAGAATAGGAGTAAAAAAAAATAATCACCTTCCCTGTTATATTGTTGTAGAATCAAAATAGTATATTAAAGTACACGTTTCATAAGAAGCGGTTTTAGCGCACGCGTCTATTTTAAAAAACGAGCCACAAAGTGCCGAGTTTTTTTATTAACACGTGCGCTAAAACGCCTTATGAAACATGTGCTTTATACATTTTTTTCTATTTCACCTTTTATAATCAAGAAAAATACATTTAAAAAAAAAAAATCCTTCAAATTTTGTAAATTTTTATGTCTAAATTTTATGTTGGTAATACTATTTTTTATCATAGTAGCCTCTGGACAACAAAAATTATTTTGCAAACTCATTTTTTGATATATTGACCCATTTTCACCACGAGATTCTAAAGTTATTTTAGCGATATGAGATTTGAAATTGGACGGAATACGTTGTGTGATCCTTGTACATTCGGTACATATACAGAGCGTTCGGAAATTCGGGAGATTTTGCTACTTTTTTTCGTATTTCAAAAAAAGTGATTTTACGTCACGGCATTGCAATTTAGTATAGGGAAGATGGAAAATTCAAATAAAGTTGAAGTTAAAATCGACATTGGAAGGTTAGTAGATTGAATTTTGGATAGGATTTGGCAGAAAATGATAGCTTGAAGCATCTACAAAAGATTGATTTATAGATTTATGCAACCAAAATACATTACTGTTATCCACACAGAATAAAAAAGTAAGTTATCAAGCTATTTTCCTCTGCGAAAAATGGGTTTTCTCGTAAATCACAAAGGCCGCGCAAGTCAATGAAATAAAACATTTAAATGTTACAAACATCAAATAAAGAAAAAACGCGTATCGAAATAGCTTCATTACGATACGCAAATGCGTATCGTACTGAGCTTATTATGAACGAGAAATAGAAAAAATCAATTTATGTTACCTTCTCCCAATTCGATTGTTTTCAGTTTTATTTTGTAGGGTAGGCAATGCTTTTTACCCATATTATATGCACTCCACTGGTATTTGGTGAGACACGTGATTCTGTCGATTTTTTGCTTCAATTAATCCGCAAAAACCCGTAATTTATTTTTAGCCCGCAACAAAGCACGAATGGGGCTTCCACAACGCAAGAGTAAATTGTGTGGCTTGGTCTCCTGACTCGCAACTAGTCGCAAGTGGTTCCCTAGATACGAGTATTATTATATGGTCCGTTGAAAAGCCTGCCAAACATATTATCATCAAAAGTAAGTACCCATTACATATCTATTGTTAAGAAAATTACATAAATTTATTTTCAACCAATTGGAAGGCTCCTTTTTGTTTACGTTGCTTATAGCAACGGGAGATTATCGCGATAATTTTGTTAGTTCCTATTAACATAATGAAATTAATAAGTCATAATTTTTCTGTCAAAAATAAAGTGCTTTATATCTATTGGCAAAGGTCACTCAGAATAAAATCAAAATACATTTTGTTGCTTACTTATAATTTTTATTGATACTAACCAATTTGCTTTACATATCGAACACCGGGGCTAAAAGAGACACATCAAAAATTTAACTAAACTCATCGGAAATATGTTTTCTTAAGTTTTATTTGAAACTATGTAGATATGTAATTTCAGATGTTATGGTTGAAAACGAATTAATGTTTTTAATGTTCCTGAAATTTTAGTAATAAACCTTAGTTACTAACAATTAAAATCAACTTCTATTGTGAAAATATATTGCGTCATATTGAACTAAACTCATCGAAAATATGTTTTTTAAAGTTTTATTTGAATTTCAAACTATAAACACATTGGATTTCAGATAACAAATTTGTTATTGAATGTTTTTCACCTGTTAGTAATAAAAATGAGTTACTAACGGCTAAAATAATCTTCATTACTAAAACTCTAATTAGTTACAATTAACTAAAGTCGCCGGAAATATGTTTTTGTAACATTTTAGCAAAAACTTACAATAAGAAAATCCAATTTATGAAATTTTCTTACCGAATCTCCCACGCAGCAAAATTAATTCCTAAAACTTTAATGGGTAATGGATTTGTCAACGAAAAGTTCCAAAATTATTTTTTTGCATTGGAATTAAACATATCGGAGCCCCTGGCCTTTACAAGGCGTCGGGAATAATTGAACTAAACAGATTTAATGGTGCGGATGGTGACCTACGTAGAGTCACATTTTTGTTGAATTGGGGGACTCCATTAAACAAAGCATTTGGGGGGGGGGGGAGTGAGTATTTGTAGTCTTCAGCAACAACGTATTAATCTAAAGTCAAATTGGGGATATCTTCACGTGGTGTCATTGTGGAACTCGTAAGGAATCTGGTGGACCTTTCAATAATAAAAAGAATGACATGTCTATCTTGCTCTGTCGTTTTTGACTACAACTATTAAACTGGTGTTATTTTTTAGACGCCCATGCTCAAAGCCAAGTTACTAAACTTTCCTGGGTTAGCAACACAACGCTGGTCTCCGTTGGTCAGGACTGCAATACCAAACTATGGACAATAACCCCATTTTAGTAGCTATATATTTTTTAGGAGTGTTTTATCACTTACAGGCCTCTGGGGCCTTAAAAAGTTGTCGACAGTACTTTTTAAAAATTTGGCCAGCGACAATTTCTCTGGCTACTAACTGTCTATCTTTAAAGGTAAGAAAAACGTTTCTTCGAACCTAGAAAAGTTTATGTTTAATAATTTTTCTAGGAGATGCCATGGATAGTAGTTAAGGAGCTAGCGTGCAAAAAACGCCATAGTTGGCTGCCCGTCAGTCGAGTTTGAAAAAACGTTGCCATTACTCCACTGAACACCCTGGTGTTTGAAGTTTTGCTTTTACCCATCAACTTTAAGATTTATTGGCAATAATGACATAGGGCGATTGGCCATAGTAAGGAGCTCGTCGGTCAGGTTGAAAATTAGGTTCTGTAGGTTGCCAAGATCATGTATCTAAAATTTCGTTGCGATCTAACCACTAGATCGTGAATTAGGCCAAATGGAAGATTATAATTTGTTTTTTGACCGCCATTTTGTTGGCCATAGTAAGGAGCCCCTCCAAAACTTGTTTCTACCTCTTCGTTTGGATAAAACGACAGGAAAAATGCACTTGACTGACAAATCGAATCACGACGTTCTTCCCTGGGTGACCTACAAAATCTCGAAAAATTCAATTTTTCAGTCTTTAGCATGGCTTTTTCAGAAATTCAACCAAAATTATCAGTCAATCATTTTTCCTGATTTTTAGACATCCAGTTAAGTAGAAATCACAAACGACTGACATTTTCCTCGAATATTTTCAATTTGGCCATACTTTGAAAATTTTCTGATTTTGGCCTTTTTTATAATGGCTCAATAATGCTGTTCCAAATGGACTTAAAAGTAAAACGATGTTTTACGTTTTTTAGGTCATCAAACATCATCGTCATACATTGTTTTACTTTTAAGTCCATTTGGAACAGCATTATTAAGCCATTATAAAAAAGTCCAAAATCAGAAAATTTTCAAAGTATGGCCAAATTGAAAATATTTGAGGAAAATGTCAGCCGTTTGTGATTTCTACTTAATTGGATGTCTAAAAATCAGGAAAAATGATTGACTGATGATTTTGGTTGAATTTCTGAAAAAGCCATGCTAAAGACTGAAAAATTGGATTTTTCGAGATTTTGTAGGTCACCCAGGGAAGAACGTCGTGATTCGATTTGTCAGTCAAGTGCATTTTTTCTGTCATTTTATCCAAACGAAGAGGTAGAAACAAGTTTTGGAGGGGCTCCTTACTATGGCCAACAAAATGGCGGTCAAAAAACAAATTATAATCTTCCATTTGGCCTAATTCACGATCTAGTGGTTAGATCGCAACGAAATTTTAGATACATGATCTTGGCAACCTACAGAACCTAATTTTCAACCTGACCGACGGGCTCCTTACTATGGCCAATCGCCCTATGTCATTATTGCCAATAAATCTTAAAGTTGATGGGTAAAAGCAAAACTTCAAGCACCAGGGTGTTCAGTGGAGTAATGGCAACGTTTTTTCAAACTCGACTGACGGGCAGCCAACTATGGCGTTTTTTGCACGCTAGCTCCTTAACTATAGGTATTTACCTTTAGATAAGCAAACAATAATCACGAAAGTGGCAAATTTATGGCCTCGCGCATGTAAACAGAGCTACACACGATTAGACCTGCGCACTGCAACATTATCATTTTACGAACTGGGAAAATAGACAGGTCCGGGCTTCAAAATTTAAGTTCTTGCTCAAGAAGTTGTAAAAGTTGTTCTTCAATTTATTTTTACGTGTAAACAGCTAAACTTGCCCCTAATTCTTGCCAAAAAATTGGAATTTCTCCTCAATTTTTGATCAAGTTGAGAAATAAGATAGTTATTTCTGGCACTTTCAGTAGTTGCAAACCTATCAGATTTTGAGGATAGAAAATTGTTTTTAAGGGTTTGTTTCCAAAATTTGTTTAAAAATGATTTGTCGTCATATTTTTAGTTTAAAAAGAAAGAGAACAAGTCAATTATAAAACTTATAAACTCGCATATAAACAGCAAACAAAACCAGCAAAATAACCAATGTTTGATGTTATCGCGTACCTAAATATTTACTAAAAATACGAAATACCCGGTATTTTACCCCTATTTGGGCTGTTACTAGTCATTGTTTATATTCCAATCGGAGTCACTGAAAGCACAAACACAATTCATTAAACTACACAAAAACTAGAAATCCGTAAATATTAAATACCCACAATAAACAACAAGGAATCCACTGAGAAAATTTACAGCAAAAACACAGCAACCAAAGTGGTGCCGAGCTGGTTCTGGTATATGGAGTATATTTTGAGCATGTCGATAAAGAAGGACATGCCGATAACAAGAGGTTTGTGCGTATGCCTAATTCTGCTGGGAGAGAAGGCATCGGACTGGTAAGCCGTGCTCTTGGACGCATTTTTTCACCCATAAAATGTAACTTTTCTTTGCGCAGGAGATAAGCTGTACGTATCTAAAGGTAAATGTCTATGGGAGATGCGAAGAACATTTTTACTTATCTCAAAAGATGGTTGCCAAACATTAATTTTTTTGCCCCGAGGCGGCAAGCCGTATGTAGGTGATGAGACACCCTTAAGTGAAACTTAAGTTTATTTCTTACTTTTTGCCTCTGCATTTAACTTACATGTAAATTATTTATTTCATTTATTAATTTTTTATTTAAAATATTTATTTATCTACACTTATCACTATTTTTTACAGTGTTTCAAATGCTGAACTTCGTTTTTGCTTTAGCGCGTGTTTTTTGTAAGGCGTATATTCGACATCTGTCGCACGACTTTAAAATAACATTTCCCAACGAGGACGTTACAAATAAAGATAAATTATTATAATGTGCAACTAGTAGGAAAAGCCTTATCCGGACGACTGTACAACCGAATTGTGGCTTTTTCTACGAGGTACACGTACTATTTTTCGCCGATCGTCGAAAATCGGAGAAAACATTAAAGTTTTGTTTAATTTGGACAAAAGCATAACTAATTTCATACAAAAATAACTAACTTGTCTTGAAATTCCTAATAAAAATTGGTTTTGTAACCATAGAAACGTCTAATGGTTTATTGTCAAAAACAATTGTACGGGAATATTATTTACGTTACAAGACCGGAAAGTAGTGTTTGTCAGGTCGAGGCAGACAAAACTAATTTTCGGTTGCGTGACGCACAATATTTTTTTTTAAGACCGACACTTCGATATACATTTAATTCTTTATTTTATATTATTTTTAAATGCGTCGTATGACTTCTCGTAACGGGCTTTTGATTTTACTGGCAATATATCGTAAGTCGCTTTCCTTGCTGCTTCCAAAATTTCTTCTGGAATCTCATTTTCCGTGTCGGATAATTCAAAATCTGAATTCATATTGTTAAATTTGCGCACTCGCGAAACAAGCTTGACATAAACAACAAATTAAAAATCAACGAACTGTCACTAGACAATACATCGAAATACTGTTATCATAGTAACGAAATCAAGGTAGATTGTATTATCAAAGAGCGATTGGAAAAATGAAAAAACAGGGACCGGAAAAATCTTTTGCCGGTCCCTCACGTCCATTTTCCGGTCTTGATCAACAAAACCTTCTTTTCTGGACGAGAAATTGTCCAGAAAGGGTATATTTTCTAGTCGGTCAAAAAAAAGTTACTATTCCTTACAGTCTAGAAATGAGTATTTTTTGCAGCTACATTTTTACGACCAGATGTATTAGATTATCGACTTTTTCTAAAATTTCGAATTTTTTGTCGGTCGGCAGAAAACTCGTTTATTTTTAGGAAAGAGTAAAATAAATACAGGGTTTGGTACAAGTCACGCTCTTTGTTGGTAGATTCCCTGTGGGCAATGAAATTATATTTAATTGCCGAATATTTAACCAGCTAATTATTTTGAAATAACATAATTTTTGCCTTAGAATCAACAAAAAGCCTTATTTTAACTATACCTTGTTTTTCATTAACTTTCTGACGCATCGTTGGGGGAGGGGGTGCTATGGTTAGTTAGTTATTCATTTTTTATTGTGAACGCATTACATGAGTCATTATTCTTATTTTAAACTATCAGGCAAAAAAAATAACCAGAAAGGTAACTAACGTTCCGTTCAAATATTGCATACTTTCGTAGCATTCATTTTGTTCTTTTCAAAACAGTCAAACTGCAAAGTCGATAATGTTTGTGAAAAGTCTCTACTTCAGGTAACAAAACTTGCCTGTTTCACACCACGCGCTACATTGTCAACCTTTCACTTTCTTTGCGTTGAACGTCATATATTGTAACAAACGTAAACTTTTATAAGTACCTAACACTCTGAGAATTGCTATTGCTATTGACCGTTTCAGGTTCTTTATTTATTTTTGTGCTGTCTGGCTTATCATCGACGTCGTTAGTTTTAATCAGGATCATTACTTATTAGACTAGAAATACTTTAGGAATAACACCGGTCTCCGCCTACTTGAACTCATTGGTATAGCGTACTATATTATTTATTTAAATATTTATCCTTGGTCAGTCAACTGGCACCTACTGGGCAAACATATGTAACTAAACTGGTGCGCTGTTATAAATTACTTAAAGGTAAGATAGAGAAACGAACCAGAGTACATAATACCACGGCAACGATAAACGTCATAGAAAATAAACGGAGCTTGCTGTAAAAAGCAGGTTAGGCTGTATGGTAGTCAAGAAAACAACCCGTTGCTAATTGAGGGCGCTTGGCTACCATAAGACTGATGACGTCGCGGTGTTATTCTAACAGTATTCTAGCTCTACGTTTAAATGCCGACAAGAAGATGGTTTTGTTAAAGAATTTGCTTAGAAATAATAAATATCGTAATTCGTTAACATTAAAAAAGTATAAAATATATTAACCATACCACATTTATTTTAGAGTTTTGTATCGATTCTTACGGCCCCTTTTCGGAGTGATTATTTTTTTTTAACCATTAATATGAGGGTGTGAAATAAATAATCGAATTTGTGTATCATGGTTCTAATAAGGATTGTTTAATGTATATGTAACAAAGAAACTATTATAACAAAGTATTATCTTTATTTGTGAAATAAAAGTCCTATTATACTTTTAAACGTTGGTTTTTTTTAAGGTAAGCGCGGGTATTTAGGGTCGGTATCAATAATAGAGAATTTGTTATTCTATCTGTACCGGGTGTACAACTAAAAAGGGTTCGTAGGGCTTGCGGAAAAAATATACAGGGTGTTATTTAAGTATGTGGCCAAACTCCAAGAGGTGCTTCTTTAAGTGATTGTAAGAAGAAAAGTTTACATCAACATGGGTCCGAAAATTCATAGTTTTTACGATACAGGGTGTCAAACTTAAAAAAAAATCGGATGTTTGTAAATATCTCAATACTGTTTTATTCGATTTTGTTGAAATTTGGCAATTCTGTTTGTAATAACGAGGATAATCTAGCTTCAATTGGATTAAAATTTTTAAGTCCAGTGGCGTCCCGGAAGACAGTCCAACTAATATTTTTGACAATAAAATTGCGCGCCATTGACTTTTTAAATTATATAATTTTTTCGAATTAAGCAACTACAAATACAACTATTTTATCTTCTGAGTTTTTTTCATATCTTGCTTTGTTTTTGAAAAAAAAAACACTTTATTGCATGTCCCCAGGACAATAAGAGTTAATAGTTGTTACTTTTAAAACATTGCAGTAATAAATTCTTACGTTATGCGATTATTTTATGTTAATTTGTTTTATCGAAAACAGTTTTAATGTGTGCGAAAAAATTCAAAAGAGGACTTTCGTGTAATTTTAATTGCTTAATAGTTTGGTAAGTAGTTGTAAATTTTTTACTCTTATTGTCCCAGGGACATGCAACAAAGTGGTTTTTATTTTTATTTTCTCGAAAACAAAGCAAGATATGAAAAACCTCAGGAGATAAAATAGTTGTATTTGATACATAATTTTAAAAAAATCAGTGGCCCGCAATTTGTTTGTCAAAAATATTAGTTGGACTGTCTTCCGGGACGCCACTGGACTAAATAATTTTAATCTAATTGAGGCTAAATTATCCTCTTGTTATTACAAACAGAATTGCCAAATTTCAACAGAATCGAATAAAAGAATATTGAGATATTTTCAAACATCCGATTTTTTTTTTAAAGTTTGACATCCTGTATCGTAAAAACTAGGCATTTTGTTTTAAACTGTCAAAGAACGTGATTTTCTCAAAAATCATCATATTTAAAGCGTATCAAAGGTAGCATTTTTGCAATCTAATGAAAATTCTGTATGTCTTTTGTTTTTAAATTTTTGCTCTACCTATTTTATTAAGGGGGATAGGAGGGTTCAAATATTACTATAAAAAATATTTACATCCATGGTTTGGCTTACCAGCATTTGAATAATTTGAACTCGCTAAATAGGGTTACTTTTGTTTTATCAAGTTAACAAAAAAGTAAGTTAAACATGATTATCGTTAATACGCCAGTGCTAAAAAAACGAACTAAATTTCATATAAATATCTAACTTTTATTATCCTATAACCAATATGTGCTTTGTCTTTTTTCAGTTAGCCGTTCTGATACTCAGTCGAATTGATTAATAAATAATCTGTCTTAGAATTAATATGTCTACGAAGATAGGCAACGACGAGGAAAAACAGTTCCATAACACGATGTAGAAAATATTATTTACATTCCCACGACTGGTAAAAACTTTTCAAAATTGCCTTTACCCGGTAGGAAATAGTGATTCGCCACCGTCTACTAACCAAAGGTGGAAGCACAACACCAGTAGGTAGGAACGATGAGGGGGCGTTGCAATGTGGTGGGGAAACATACCCATCTCTAGAAGGGTAGAAATGTTTTGGACTTGCATTGCCTTTATTTGTTTTAAATTACAACGTTCAAACTGACAAGTATCCTTAGTCGTCATTATCATACTCCAACTTTTATACCCATCTCTGTTCACTGTACGATGCTTTATATATTTCAACTCTCCCTCTTTCTAACTTGAAACATTATTTATCGATGTACTTATACAGTGTGACCAGTAAAGTCCGCATCATATGGGATTTTTTTTTTATAAATAGCTTTATTCGAAATTTTACTTTGGCATCAAGTTCTGCTTCTATTGAGATGAAAATTAAGCAAAAAAATAGTAGTCACGTGACTCGCATTATCTGTCAAATTTTAATTTTTTTCAAAAAAGAATTCAAAAGTGGGGTTATTTCTGAAAATATCGAAAAAAGTTATTAGAAATTAATGCAGTTTCTAGCTCACATGCCAAATTTATTTTACTTTTTTACCCACCACTAAAATTTATTTTCCACTTAATGAACACTTTACTGATGACACTGTGTTGTTTTTTGTCTTAATATCAAGGTGTATTACTTTCAGACACAAACTACGTTTTTAAAAATACTTATTTTATGAAGTTACCTTATACAGGGTCAAAAGCAAATAAACTTTGCATCACATGCGACCAAATTTTAATAGCCCAATTTTGATTTTGTAGAAAAAACACATTTAATATATGGCGCTACTTTAAAGAAAATGTATCTGAAATAAAGCATTGTCAAAGCTAAGAAGTTTTATGTAGGTTGCGTTGAGTCTTATTTTGCAAAAGTGGTACAATTTACAAAATATGGGTAAAAAATCAAAATTATCTGGCAGGTAAAATTTTGCATGTGCATTTAAAAAAACTTTTTCTAATAACTTTTTTCGATACTTTCAGAAATAACCCCACTTTTGAATTCTTTTTTGGAAAAAATTAATATTTGACAGGTAATGCGAATCACGTGACTACTATTTTTTTTGCTTAATTTTCATCTCGATCGAAGCAGAACTTGATGCCAAAGTCAAATTTCGAATAAAGTTATTAATAAAAAAATCCCATATGATGCAGAGTTTACTGGTCACATTGTATGAAAAACAAAAAATCAGTCACAATTTTTTTCCCTCAAATGGGGTAAAAAAGATAATGGGTAAACCACGGATAAGTAAACAAATACCTGATTCGTGGTATGTGCGTTACCAACCTTCGTAGAAATATTTAATCTGAAAATTAATTTTCTAGTAAGGAGTAATCGGTATTGCAGCTTGCAATTCAACCTTCTTCCTACTCCAATACTCCAAATATAGTCGTATACATACCATCTCCAAAAACAAGATGTTCTAAAAATTTCAAAAATAATTTCCTATTACCAGAAAATGGACTTTATGAGCTTTCTGTCTTTTTTCGTTTTTTCGTAAGATATTCTTCGGGATGTCGATAAGATACATGCTTCCGTAGTGCGTCTCGGCTTCGAGACACATGAGGACACGATTGACAGGCGTGGTAAGCCTCTTCGTGCGTTTCCATGTGCACCCTCAAGTTGTACTGATTGCTAAGGTATTTTCCACATAAAAAGCATTTGCAAGTCTCCGATGTGTCTTTGGGACTTGCTAGTTTTTTCGTGGAAAGGGCGGGGTACGGTAGTGGGGTGTCCTCGGGGGAGCATGGGCTAATATTTTCTGGCGTCTCTAGAAATAGAAAATCGTTGTTAGTTACATATCGCGCAAAAACGCGATATGTTATACGGCGCTTCGGCACGGACAGCTAGAACCCCTGAACGACTCTCCCGAAAATTTCGCACTATATAGGCGCTTCGGTGAAAATAATGTATGTATGTTGGCGTGCCTGTTGTAGTTGTGGTCGTCGTCAGTTTCGACATTTTTACATTTGCGATTTTTTTTTTCGGAAACGGTTAGAGTGTGACGATTGAAACTTTTTCAGTTTAGAGAGGAATAGTGGGGGTACGTTGTGTGAAAATTTCGAATATACAGGGTGTACCGGAAAAAAGTTATTAATTTTTAAAGTCGAAGAATATCGGATTCTCGTTGAAACACGTTACAGGTCGCAAATATTATTTTTATCGATTTAAACTTTTTCGACGTGTAGACGACCGTCGGCTACAGAAGCCTATTGTTTGTGAGCGCGATCGAAAGTTTAGAAGTAATTTTTTTGATTTTTCAAAGTCAAAATTTGGTCAAAAATGGTACCTCTTGGATCGCTAATAAGTCGAATTGGGTGCATCCGATCGACATTCGGTTTGGATAATCGTTTAGGCCATCTCAAAAACTACCTTTTTCCAATACATCATTCTATACCTAACTGGAATGGAAATTGCCGAAAATGGTAAGAAACTGGAAACCACATAGTTAGCCGTGATTTTTTCACGGTTTTTATTTTTTTTTCGTACGGAAAACGACTTTCGATCGAAACGTTGTATACTTTAGCGGATAGAGCTCGTCAAATTGTATTAAAACGATATTTTTTCGTTTCTCTATCGTTAATACGAAAAAAACGGCAAGCTTCTAGAAATTTTCTCCTAAAAATTCTATCACGTTGCACTGGAACGCTTAAATACATCAGCAAGTGTCTATATAACTTTTTCAATTTTTTCTTGGTCCACACCATATCGACCGATTAACAAGCTTTAGTCATATTTTGTGGCTCAAAAAAATTAATTTATGATTTTTTTATAGGTTTCTTCACCAGACGTTTTACTATATCGACTGTAACTTATTCAATTTTTAACAAAACCGTTTTATTTTTCTCTCAAAACTAGCGCTGATTTCTTCTCAAGAACTCTACATATCTAACCTTATCAAAATATATTCGCAAATTTGAGAAAAGTCGCCTGTCAAAATTTGACAGCTGTTTTATAGAACTTTGTTATTTAGGAACTGAAAAAATTTTCAATTTAGGATTCTTACAGCTATAATTCTCTCTACGAAAAAGCTAAAAAAAAATTGAAACTCACCTGTCAAAATCTGACAGCTATCGTATAAAACTTTGTTATTTAGGAACTGAAATTTTTTTAAATTTAAGATTATTACAGCTATAATCGTCGCTACGAAAAAGCTAAAAAAAAATTGACACTTACCTGTCAAAATTTGACAGCTATCGTATAGAACTTTGTTATTTAAGAACTGAAAAATTTTTCAATTTAGGATTTTTACAGCTGTAACTCTTGCTACGAAAAAACTAAAAAAAAATTGACAATTACCTGTCAAAATCTGACAGCTATCGTATAAAACTTTGTTATTTAGGTACTGACAATTTTTTTAATTTAGGATTCTTACAGCTATAGTCCTCGCTACGAAAAAGGTTTAAAAAAATTGATACTTGTCTGTCAAAATTTGACAGCTGTTGTATAGAACTTTGTTATTTAGGTACTGAAATTTTTTTAAATTTCGGATTCTTACAGCTATAATCCTAGATACAAGAAAATCTTTAAAAAACTTGACATTTATCTGTCAAAATGACAGCTGTGGTATTAAACTTTCTTATTTGGGTAATAAAAATGATTGAATTTCAGATTCTTATAGCGTCAATCATCAGTACGAAAAAAACGAACTTGAGTAGTAAAAAATTGCACATACTTATATTTCTATTGCGACCTGGGTTGTGAAGAAACTACAAATATTTTTTTGAACACCAATCGAAGTGCTTTACAATTAGCGCTTGCTAACAAATGATTTTGTTAAAAGTATAAAATTAAACGAATGAACTGGAGCAGTGCCGTGCCCGAAGGGCTCGGCACAATAATATTTTCACAAATTTATTAGCTGATAATGTGATAATAATAATGAAATATGGAAAGTATATCCCACATTGCACAAAGGTGTGTGAGTTTAAAAAGCACCTATAAATGTCAATATCAATATCATTATATTAAATAATATATAATAATATATAATTAATTTCTGTCTCCTGATGATGAACGTCACTACGTTCGAAACATGTAGAGACTTTTACTAAATAATTTTATTATTAAACTTTGTGGAGGAAGACTTTGAGTTTTTTATTTCGTTCCTATAGGTACTATTTTTTTGCTTAATTTTCATCTCGATCGAAGCAGAACTTGATGCCAAAGTCAAATTTCGAATAAAGCTATTAATTAAGAAAAACCCATATGATGAGTCCATGTATATCAAACATCCCTATTTTCGTTTGGTGTTTCTTTGACAGCGATTTGAAATTTTCTTCGTTTATCAGTTTTGTGTGATAAATTGCTGTTTTTAGTGTTTTGTGATATTTTTTGGAGACTAATAATTCGAAAAATAATAATTCTGCGGTTACTTTTTATATGTGAGTAAATAGAAAGTTGAGTTATTAGGTATTAGTTATAGGTATCCATTAAATCAACCAGCAACGTAACATCGTGTTAAAAAAAAAATTAAGTTTGACCTATGCGTTTGACGTCTTGTTGGCGTGTTATGATAAAGAGAATGAAATGTCTATCTTGCTCCGTCTGTGTGTCACCCTTAAGTATATTTCTCACCTCGTAAAGGTTTTTCCCACGTAGGCGACGACGATAACCTTATCCTTTTGCTATCCGTCGATAAGTTAATTGCTGCATTGTAGCCGCTACTATTACTGTGTCTTTTCAGCGATATACTGCTAGGGATGTACGAACAGCCACTCTCATACGTTTTATTGTCTTTTTCGCTTATTTCTGTATCACAAGGAAATTCGCCCAAGGCTGGGTTTGTATGCGATTCAACGGGTTTGGAATCAGTTGGTGGTTCTAATGGAATGGTTGCGGTTGACACGTCTTTTTCAGGTACCTTAAAAAAATAAAACATTGTAATGTCAATTCATTTAGTTCATAAAGTTTTAGTTTATGGCAGCATGTAAAATTGACCCCCATCTATTCCTTTTACTGGGACATACAATTCCTAGTCTGGATGTGCTTAAAACAATGATTAATCAGGGCGTAAACCGGATTTTAGTTGCTAGCCCTGTGGTCCATGCTTGAAAAAAAAATGTCAGTGATGCTGGAATTTAAAAATAGTTGTTTTGTTGACCATATCTTTTATTTCCAACCTTCATTGCCTGTTTACGCGGTTGAATGTACCGGGTGTTCCACCTAAGGAGGTAATCGGCTATATCTCAGAAAGTAATAACACTAGGACTTTGGGAAAAAATATATATCGATAAAAGCGGCCAAGAGAAATTGCTGGAAATTATTTTCAAGTTCGAAAAATTACCGCTAGGGGGCGTAAGAGAACTTTCAAAATAGAAATGCCGATTTTCTCTCGATTTTTCTTAAAAAAAATATGTTAAAAATATAAGCATTGTATTCTTCATAAAATTATGCAACTTTATGTTAGGAATCGTTTTTTTTTCTATTTTCAATAATAAAGTGGTGGGAGAAGGTCAACCCTTTTTTCTTTCAAACGCTGATATCTCTGCTTTGGATAAACCGATTTTATTGAACTTGGTCCTGAAAAAAAGCCCTTCTTTTTCCCTACACGTAGATCTATTAACTATACCATATTTATTCTGATGGTGGCCACTAGATGGCGTTTTTCCGTAATTCTTCAATGAATAAGGATTTTCTCAAAAAAATCAAACGTTATGATATGACTTTTGGATCATATTTTATTTTAGGCCTATAAAGGCTATTAAATAGTGGAATAAAAAATCCAGGCCGTATTTAAAATAAAAAAGTTGATGGTCGCTCGAATCCGAAACGTCGGATTAAAAAATTAACCCCATCAGCTTGTAGAGGAGGAAAAGTTACTATAAGGAACTGAAAACCGCAACGTGATATCTTTTGTTAAACTAGAGAAATTAGGAATAATAATAATTAATATGGAAAAATAGGCCATTTTTTAAAACATTCGATTTTCTTTAGTTTAACAAAAGATATCACGTTGCGGTTTTCAGTTTCTCATAGTAACTTTTCCTCGTCTACAAGCTGATGGGGTTAGTTTTGTAATCCGATGTTTCGGATTCGAGCGACCATTATCAACTTTTTTATTTTAAATATGGACCTGGATTTTTTATTCCACTATTAAATAGCCTTTATAAGCATAAAATATGATGAAAAAGTCATATCATAACATTTGAATTTTTTGAAAAATCCTTATTCATTAAGGAATTACGGAAAAACGCCATCTAGTGGCCACTATCAGAATCAATATGGTATAGTTAAGGTAGTGTAGAGGAAAAGAAGGGCTTTTTTGCAAGACCAAGTTGAATAAAATCGGTTTATCCAAAGCAGAGATATCAGCGTTTGAAAGAAAAAAGGTTTGACCTTCTCCCACCACTTTATTATTGAAAATAGAAAAAAACGATTCCTAACATAAAGTTGCATAATTTTATGAAGAATACAATGCTTATATTTTTAACATATTTTTATTAAGAAAAATCAAGAGAAAATCGGCATTTCTATTTTGAAAGTTCTCTTACGCCCCCTAGCGGTAATTTTTTGAACTTGAAAATAATTTCCAGCAATTTCTCTTGGCCGCTTTTATCGATAAATATTTTTTCCCAAAGTCCTAGTGTTATTACTTTCTGAGATATAGCCGATTACCGCCTTAGGTGGAACACCAGGTACAGTATATCTATTACTCTTTCGGTGCATCAATTTAAAATGAGTAAGTGAGACAACATTTCTAGCCATTTAATTTCGTCACTTTGACTGATCTTGGGACCATAGTGCTGTTCAGGGAAGGACGTGTGGTTGTCCTCTATGTCAGCGGTCAAGGGGTTAACTAAATAATTTGAGGTTAGTTTTCTTTGATAATTGAGTATTCTGTAGTTTGTGCTAAGCATTTTGTCCCCAGTGATATTTTGCCTGATGGCACCACAAAAAAAAATTCCAACTAAAGTGAGACTAAATTTAACAGCTGGTCCGTGCTTTTATCCCATTCCTAGAAAAAGTCCAGCGGAGCGAAACGAGGAACAACAAGAGCGTACCTTTCAACTTAATCAAGCTTTCGAGCAATCAGATTTTATAAAAAGTTTTGACGATCTCAGTAATTATTCACAAAAAATTATAAGTGACTCAAAAATATATTTTTATAGTTTAGATTTGACTATGGAGAACTAGAGGGTAGGAGGCCGATCGACAATGGCAGCATTTTCAAATTCTGTCCCGGTTTTTTGGTAAGTTCGCTATTGGCCGATAGATGGCTCTCGCGTCCGAAGTGGGCTGATGTCTTCTTCTTCGTTTTTAATATGGAAAACTAGATCCTCCATAGTTTTTAAATTTTACTTTTGACAATTGACATTTTATTTTTCGAAATAACAAATAACGTTTGAAGACAAGACAAGACAATAACGTTGTATTGTATTGAATGTATTGTAATTAATTTCCATATTTATAATGAATAATGGTACAATTTATAAAAGTAGAGTTTGCTTTGTGTCGGGGTGTAAGACAGGATCTTCTTCAGAGATGAAACGCAGCCAAATAACTATATTTCTAGCTCCAAAGGTAAAACCCTCTAGCTAGAATGTTCCTGTATTTTAAAAACGAAGCATCGTTGGAACTTTATACAGGCCGAGTTTACTAATAAATATAACAAAGTAAGTGTAAATTCATATAAAAGTCCTTATTTGTTCCTTAAAGAACTAATTTAAATAAAAATAGTTATCGCGTCCATAAGAAACCATTTATTTGATAGCCCACTTCGAAAACGAGCGCCATTTTATGGCAACTCGAAAAGCTGAATTACCGATGCTAATTTGGGACCGAATCCAATGCATTGCGATCGGCCTCCTACCTCAAGTCCTCCATAGATTTGACCAATGACTATAAATATTGTTACCTAATCAGGTTTTAGTGGACGCATTGATATGAAGGTAAAGATTTTTTTAAAAGGTAATGAATTGGCTTACAATGATTTGAAATGGATTTTACCCTTTGAAAGAATAAAAAACTCGCTCGTTGCTGCGCGTCATAATAATACCCTGTGGATCCGCCACTCCCGGCTGGTGCGACGTTGCCCGATGTCACTTCATGGCTTCTTTTCAAGGCGGTTGTGGCATTGCCTTGCCAGATGGGTTGTTTAACCCCAAAGACGGTGACTTTTTGATATTAGGTTGACTTGTAAATATATGTAAAAATATTTTCCCGTTTTATTTCTACTCACTTTCATATCACAAAGTCCTTGAATCTTAAGTAACTTGGCTACAGACAGCAAGTGCGGCAGTTGATCTTTGGATACGACACACTGACCGCGGTACATGAAGGCCAACATTGCTCTTACATCTTCTATACTAGCATTGTGTAGTACCACAACAGGATGTTGTGTATTTTTCATCTCCTAAAAACCGCAAAGTACATATACATATTATTTCTCATAGAATATCCTTAATTTAAGATTACCATAAAAGTTTTTAAAAAATTGGGTTATGGAAAACCATTTATTTTGTCTCAATTTAGCAACTAGCGCTAGTCTATCTATACTTAAAAATTATGTAGTACAACCAAATTTAGCATTTCGAATTTATTAATTTTTTTGGTTATTCGTGGTACATCATCATCGTCACCAAAGCTAATAAGAAAATTAGTTTGTGACAACTTTTAATGAAATTAAAATACCAAAAATCCCGGCGCAGTAAAAAATGTTAAACGCAAAAGTTTTTTTTTAAGTCTATTAGAAACAGAAAAATTTAGTTACCAGGATAATTTAAAAAGTTACTTTTTAGGGGAACACCAAGTATGACCCGATTTTTATGTTTTGTTTACCTTTGCTTTCCAAAACTCGAAAACAAGGACGTCCTTTTAAGGTTTTCTAGCCAATAGACAGACAGACAGACTTTATAGCCAAATAGTAAATGGACAACATTTTGAGCATTTTTGACGAAAAAGTATTTAAGATGGATAGAAGTTTTTTTTTTAATTTTTAATTAAATTAGTTTTTATTTGTTTAATATAATAATTGACTAGGAATAAAAATTTGAAATTGGGTAGGTACTTATTTATAAGATAATTTAAATATGCACTTTAATTATGAAACAATGACATGTATTGATATGAATGTGTTTGCTTATTTCTTTTTCAATAAATAAATAAATAAATAAATATACAGTATGTCTCCGTAAGTTGGAACCATATGGAAAACTTTTTTATTATAAATTTTACGGAAAAAAGTTATTCTTAATAAAAAGTTCTGCATGGTCTAAAACCTAAAATGCAACTATCAGATATAAAATTCTTTTAGGCGTATACGAGGTTTGTCAAAAAATATGAATTTTGCCCTTTTTACCTTTATTTTTGACAAATCGAAAATTGTTATTAAAAAAAGTTGATCAAAACTAAAAACCACGTTCAAATATGTAATTACACCCATTTACGATGAAAAAATGGGTTTTGTTATTTTTTAATAATTTTTCTGCATTATTAATTAATTATGAATGAACATTATCTCTTGTAATTATTAAAAACATGATAACCATTTCGTTTCTTAATTTTATCTAACATGTTGCAATTTAAAGTCCGTAATAAATACATACGTATGCATTTATATTGCAAATAAGAAAATATACATCCTAGATTAGGTACATAATATTTAACTACTGTACAGTTAAATTTGCATTGTTAGTCACATATAGGTACGTTTCAAAGAAAAAAAAATATTTTTTTAATTGTAAATGGGTGAAATAACATATTTAAACGTGGTTTTTAGTTCTGATCAAATTTTTTTAATAACAATTTTCGATATTGTCAAAAATAAAGGTACTTTGCTCTTGGGCAAAATTCCTAATTTTTGACAAAACTCGTATATACGCCTAAAAGAATTTTATATTCTGATAGTTGCATTTTAGGTTTTAGACCATGCAGAACTTTTAATGAAGAATAACTTTTTTTCGTAAAATTAATAATAAAAAAGTTTTCCATATGGTTCCAACTTACGGAAACATACTGTATAATATATACAGTGTGACCAGTAGAGTCCGCATCATATGGGATTTTTTTTATTAATAACTTTATTTGACTTTGGCATTAAGTTTTGCTTCGATCGAGATGAAAATTAAGCAAAAAATTAGTAGTCAGGTGATTCGCATTATCTGTCAAATTTTAATTATTTCCAAAAAATAATTCAAAAGTGAGGTTATTTCTGAAAGTATCAAAAAAAGTTATTAAAAAAAGTTTTTTTAAATGCAGTTTCTGCCCACATGCAAAATTTCAGCTGCCTAAGATAATTTTTATTTTTTACCCATATTTTGTAAGTTGCACCACTTTTGCAAAATAAGACTCGACCGAGGACTCGACGCAACCTACATAAAACTTCTTAGTTTTGACAATGCTTTATTTCAGATAAATTTTCTTTAAAGTAGCGCCACGCCATATTAAATGTGTGTTTTTCTACAAAATAAAAATTGGGCTATTAAAATTTGGTCGCATGTGATGCAAAGTATTATTTGTTTTTGACCCTGTATAAGGTAACTTCATAAAATAAGTATTTTTGACGTAAACGTAGTTTGTGTCTGAAAGTAATACACCTTAATATTAAGACAAAAAAAGAACACAGTACCATGTCATCAGTAAAATGTTCATTAAGTGGAAAATAAATTTTAGTGGTGGGTAAAAAATCAAAATTACCTTATGCAGCTGAAATTTTGCATGTGGGCTAGAAACTGCATTTAAAAAAACTTTACTAATAACTTTTGAATTATTTTTTGGAAAAAATTAAAATTTGACAGATAATGCGAATCACGTGACTACTATTTTGGGCTTAATTTCATCTCGATCGAAGCAGAACTTGATGCCAAAGTTAAATTTCGAATAAAGTTATGTATTAAGGTTGAATACTTAACGTCGTTCAATTTATTGCCAACCTATAACCTATTTCGCTTTGTTTTTTCAAGTTTATTATTTTTCAAACTAACATTTAAATAAAATCAGTATCGTCGGCACATTACTTAGGTAATATCTGATATATTACAAAAATATCAATTTATTTCATTGCTAATTTTAGGAGAATTGTATAGTTAAAGAACAATGAGTGACAATGACATAATAATGTTAAAAAAAAATCTTACAAGATATTTTTCGCTATACAATTCTCCTAAAATAAGTTATGAAATTCCTTGATATTTATTAAATATGTCAATTATTACCTATAGAATATCAAGTCGATACTGATTTTCTTTAAATTTTGTATTAAAGTTAAAAAACATAAATAAATCTACGCGAAATAGGTTATAGGTTGGCAAGCATGTTGATACTCCCACCTTAATAAAAAAAAATCCCATATGATGCGGACTTTACTGGTCACACTGTATATAATTTAGGACACACTATCATTATTTTTTTTTATAAAAAATACCAGAAATTCAACTGTTAATACCAGTGCCCAAGCATTTTTCCAAAAAAACACATTGTATAGGGACCCTCTAGAACGTATGTACATATTTAAAAAAAAAATCCGCGATTACAATACTTTTTTGCGAGGCAAGTAAATATATTCGTCACTCAACGTGGGTCAACAAACGATCACCCAGTCTGGGACTGGGAATGTTTATTTAAAAATAAATTAAAAGTGCTATTTATTTGTTAAAAATAGTAATTTGACATTAAACAAAGTTAATCGATATATCCGATAAATAAAATTACAAACATTTAAATGAAATTCGAATTTATTTTCTTTTAGAAAACAATAAATAACGTGAAATTTCAAAAATCATCAGCTAAAAATACCTCGCCTCACGGGTCCCAATTATTTTTAGCGACCGTGTGTAATATTTATTTGTTTCCCTAACTTATTCGCAAAAACAAACTTACCTGAAATAGTTGGAGGAAGTACACACTACACATGGCTAGTATAATTTTGTGGGCCTTAATATGTTGTGCACCTACTGATATCGTAACGTCACTAAGAATATCGTTATCTAACAAATACGGCAGGTTTTGGATCAGGGTGTTTTCGTGATAGTGCCATTTCAGCACGAATTGTTGATCGGTCATTGTGTATCTCTGGTCAGTGTGCATGATAAGGGAAAAACTGGTATACTGGGCCAACAGTCGAATGTTATCCAGGCTGGCTATTATTAGCCAATCCTGGAGAACAAACAGGTGCCAGAAAATTTCGTAACGCGGTTTGATATTTATTTGTCCAAAGTTAGAATAAACATGTGGCGAGTGTTCTATATGGTGTACAATTATTGTTATTTAAAATAATTATTTTTTATTTATATTAAAATATAATTGTACTATTTATTTATTAAGTAAAACGTGATCTCGATTCTTATCCCAAGCAATTTTTTTACAAAGCTAGACAAGTCATTTCATTCATAGAAGTAGGTAATTTGCATTTGCACCGACTAGACTTCTGCAGTCATGGAACTGTCTTTTAATATTGTTTCGTTAATGGTTACACAATATAAAAAAATGTTTCAATTTCATTCACAAATAGAAAATGTTCTCGCGTATCCATTACACCCCCGCACCACGGGGTGGGGGCAGCCTGGGGACCCCACATTGAAGGCCCCTTAAAAATGTGCTGCCAGCTTTGCTTTTCATAGGTATTTCATTTCATAATTAATTTTTAACTTCGTTAAGGGATGAATAATTATTATACGTGAAAGCGCGGAATTTACAAACGATATAAGTACCATAAAGACTTGTCCATTGACTTTCCTAGTCAAATTTTAAGCCTCAGAAAGGGACTTGGAGATAGTATTTCAAAATTAAAAACAGTGTATGAACTTGCGGATCATCTATTAATAAAAAATCAGTGTGTTCTTCAAATTTTCCAGATGTATCTAGTGCATATTATTTCTAACTTTACCAGTTAGTGTAGCATCAGCGGAACGATCTTTTTCCAAACTTAAAATAGTAAAAACCCATTTACGTAACACCATGGGACAACAACGCCTTTCGGATTTATCCTTAATTGTATAAAACAAGAGTTTTTGTTAAAACGTTAAAAATATCGACGAAATTATAAACGATTTTGCAAAAAAAAAACTATCGACGATCTGGTCGTTTTGTATAATGCCTTGTATAGTACTTAGTGACATAATGTTTGTGCGGACTTGTTGATTGTTCATGTATTTTACTGGTTTCTGTCTTTTGGATTCTATGAGGCTCGATCACTGCTACCCCCGTTACTACACATGGTAAGCAACATTATAAGTGGTGTTTTAAAATTTTGGTTTTGCATCATGTTTGCTGGAATATTATACGTATAATAATAACTACCCATAATTATGTCTACCAGTCTACCTAGGCTTATAAAATAAATTCGCATTGTTTGCTGTTTTAATAGTATGTACTTAACACATAATGTGGGTTTCCCCCTAATTAAATTATTACACGATTAACGAATTCAAGAAATCATAAACCTGAACCTATACAGGGTGTTTTTTTAAGGTCGACGAGCGGCCATATCTCGGAAACTACTGGGCATAGAAACTCAGGAAAAGAAAAATGATAATTAAAGTGGCCATGAGAAAATTCTGGAAATAATTTTTAAGTTCCGCATTTTGCCGCAAGAGGGCGTAATTGAAAAGTAAATTTTAAAATTTTACATAACTCCGAAAATTCCACATTAAGGTATATGTTTGATACAACCATTTTAAAGCTTGGACAATTCTGCATCATTTTGGTCTTATGCTCATTGGCGTACCGACTTTAATAAGAGTGGGGGAAGCTGTTGAAAGTGTAATCATTTAAATCGCTGTAACTTATAAACGACTTATCCGATTTTAGCAAACTATAGACTTGTTTGGAAGAGAAATGTATGCACTTTCACCAATCGTATTTATTTGTCCATAATAGTTTTCAAAAAAAATGCTAGAGGGAGCAATTTGCAATAACAATACATTTTTTGATTTTACTCCGAAATTAAATTATGATACCATAATCGAAAAGTAGATGAAATTTGCTAGAAAAAATATTAAAACCGCAGTTCGATATCTTTGTTCGTTTCAGAGTTATTGCCAAAACAATAATTTTTAATACAAATTGCGCCCTCTAGCAATTTTATTAGAAACTATCGTGTACCATTAGATACGACAATTGAAGGTTCTTCCAAACAAGCTTAAATTTAGTAAAATCGGATAAGTCGTTTAGAAGTTACAGCGATTTTAATGTTTACACTTTCAATAGCTTCTTCTCCCACTCTTATCAAATGAAAGTGTAAACATTAAAATCGCTGTAACTTCTAAACGACTTAACCGATTTTACTAAATTTAAGCTTGTTTGGAAGAGAAAGGTAAGTAACTTCAATTGTTGTATCCAATGGTACAAGATAGTTTCTAATAAAATTGCTAGAGGGCGCAATTTGTATTAAAAATTATTGTTTTGGCAATAACTCTGAAACGAACAAAGATATCAAACTGCGGTTTTAATATTTTATCTAGCAAATTTCATCTACTTTTCAATTATGGTATCATAATTATACCGTATGATTTATTTTTTCGGAGTAAAATCAAAAAATGTATTGTTATTGCAAATTTCGCCCTCTAGCATTTTTTTTGAGAACTATTATGAACAACTAAATACGATTGGCGAAAGTGCATACATTTCTCTTCCAAACAGTCTTTAGTTTGCTAAAATCGGATAAGTCGTTTATAAGTTACAGCGATTTAAATGATTACACTTTCAACAGCTTCCCCCACTCTTATTAAAGTCGGTACGCCAATGAGCATAATACCAAAATGATGCATAATTGTCCAAGCTTTAAAATGGTGTTATCAAACATATA
The DNA here is from genome assembly GCA_963969555.1 of Polydrusus pterygomalis. Classification (NCBI taxonomy): domain Eukaryota; kingdom Metazoa; phylum Arthropoda; class Insecta; order Coleoptera; family Curculionidae; genus Polydrusus; species Polydrusus pterygomalis. Next base: position 37,847,057 of record OZ018381.1, on the reverse strand, counting down.
CCTTAATGTGGAATTTTCGGAGTTATGTAAAATTTGCTTTTCAATTACGCCCTCTTGCGGCAAAATGCGGAACTTAAAAATTATTTCCAGAATTTTCTCATGGCCACTTTAATTATCATTTTCCTTTTCCTGAGTTTCTATGCCCAGTAGTTTCCGAGATATGGACGCTCGTCGACCTTAAAAAAACACCCTGTATAATAGTGTAATGAAAATAAGAATTATCATTTTCCATACGTTATAGATAGGGAGTCCCTGAAAACGTTTGCGGGGGGGCATTTTTGTATCGAGCGTCCAGTAAGCCGCATTCGTGATGCTCGACCTCGGCACGTATCGAGCGTTCGGTACTACGACAACAGTCGGACTATACCGTACGCTCGATTAGGCTGAAATCTTGGTTTTTTTTTGGTTTTTGAATTTAAAAAAAATGCTCTGGCACAGAATATATAGCTTTGCGTAGCTATACAGTGAGGACCTAAAGTCCGTCCCCCCCCCTCTAACTTCTAAACCGTTCGGTATATTATAATGAAATTTTGAACGATAATTTTTGAGCAAGTCTTGCACTTTTTGACATACCAATGACATCTTTAAATGTCAAGATGACAGCTGGGTCCGCTTTTGGAATATTTTTTTAAATGGGACACCCTGTATATTTTAACATTTTTAAATTCCACATAAAATTATAATTATTTTTTATTAAATGCATTATTAGTCTATACTTCATAGTTTCCGAGATATTGACTCTCGAAAAGTGACATTTTTGAAATTTGACAGCTTATAACCTTCTAACAGTACGTCTTAGAGCAAAACGGCTTACATGTCCCTATCTTCAATTTTTATTATCTTCCCAAAAAAATCAACTTCCAGTTAAACCGGAACAACTATATTTCCTGCTTTCGAGTTACATCCGGTTTAACCGGAAGTTGATTTTTTTGGGAAGATAATAAAAATTGAAGATAGGGACATGTAAGCCGTTTTGCTCTAAGACGTACTGTTAGAAGTTTATAAGCTGTCAAAGTTCAAAAATGTTATTTTCGAGAGTCAATATCTCGGAAACTATGAAGTATAGACTAATAATGCATTTAATAAAAAATAATTATAATTTTATGTGGAATTTAAAAATGTAAAAATATACAGGGTGTTCCATTTGAAAAAATATTCCAAAAGCGGACCCAGCTGTCATCTTGACATTTAAAGCTGTCATTGGTATGTCAAAAAGTGCAAGACTTGCTCAAATATTATCGTTCAAAATTTCATTAAAATATACCGAACGGTTTAGAAGTTAGAGGGGGGGGGGGCGGACTTTAGGTCCTCACTGTATATTCTGTGGCTCTGGGTAACAACGAACAAACCGGTTGCCATTATACCTTAAGACGGAATTTGTTCCTCTAGTTATCGCCTCCTTATAATCCTCTACTTATAAGAAAAAAGCTAAAAAAATTGACGCTTATTAGTCAAAAGTTGACAGTTGTCGTATGGTAGCTTGACAATCGACGATAGATGACAGACCTCGGTTCCTGAATCTAAAATTAAACGCACAATAACATCTTATTCCACAACCGGAATTTCCCGTTTTCCTTTTCCCTCTATTCAATTTTAGGAGGCACCCTGTTAAAAGTCAAACTTGAAAACAATTTATTTTTTCGGAAACCGACATAGAGTAGAATACAAAAAATGATAATAAGTTATATTAGAAATGAAGAGGAACCCAAAAAAATATATTATACAGGGTGCTTCATTTAAAACAAGTAAGCTTGAGGCAACTTTTCCGGTTATACCGGAAGTCGCATATTATGGTCGCTGTTCAAATTTGCAAGATTCACTTCGCATTATTTTCCACAATTCGAATGGATGGTCATCGTGAAACCCAGAGACACTTATGGGGAACGCCAACTTACAGTTGGATCTCGCCCCCATCACCAATCATAAAACCTTATTTCTAAAGGAATATTTCATATTAACATTGAATATCAAACTATATAAGAATGACGGATGTCCGAAAAACGTTGACAACCCATTTTTTGACGTATTGGAGCTGGTTTGGCCGCCATTGTGGAGTTGATCGTAACTCTAACCTTAAATCTGTCGTTATAATGCAGCGCCTCGGCAACAGATGTCTCAAATTCACTGATGTGATGTCGTGGTGTTGCCGCATATCGTATTTTATTGGAATTTTTAAGAATTCAAGCATTTTTACCAGACAATAAAATAGGAGGTTCTCAATTCCAGCCGAATGTATGTTTTTGATAATAATATGTACGCTGATTACTTCGGGGTAATTGGACCGACTTTCATAATGATTTTACCGTTGCATTAGGTGTTAAATGTTAAACAAATAAAAGTAGATAAAAAGCGACAGCAAGTATAACTAAAATAGGTTTTATTTCGTCGAAAAATAGCAAAATACGTAATACACTAATACAAACAAACCGGATGTTTCTTAGTAAGAAAGTAAAACCTACTTAATTTAACCATTTTGAAAAGTAGTAATAATTGCAAATTAAAACCAAGTTATACAAACAAACCCCACATCATTCATATTTTACCCAACACAGGTATACGTTGTAGCCTAGGTAGGTATTGAATAGTGAGAGTCGTCATTTAATTCTGTTAGAAATAGAATACATGGCGGTCAATATGTTTTCATGTAATTAACATTGGGACGTCAAAAGGCTGAACATATAAGCTTCAAAGCAATTAAAAATAGGGACATTTTTAAGACTAGACTATACTATAGGTAGGAAAATAAATGTAAGCTACTTAAATCTAGGATAGGTGTAGGTACTTATGTGAAATCAAGTTTTACGATAAGCTGTAAAAATAATTTTAAAAAACTCATGCAGCAAGTCAAACAGACAGGCGGCAACAATGTTTTAATTTAGCAGTGAAAGGGTTAGTCGCTTTCTTGTTGGTGAACTCATTGTGCCATCTATGAATTTGACGTAGCAGATTTAGGAAATCGGCTCATATGGCCTTCTTATAGTTTGATATTCAATGATATTAATTTCAACAAAAAACACGCTGCAATTCCTGATCGAAAACCCTTCAAAAGTAAGAAGTATGGACCAAATTAAACGTTTTTGATCATTTAAAGAATAAGTTGTAAATTAACCTAAATTACCATATTAAAAAAACAACAATTTTAATTAAATTGTTTTATTTTAAAAAGTTTAAATGATTTATTACAAAAATGTAAGGGGTTTTGTTTTAACTTAAGGTGGGAGTATCAACATGCTTACCAACCTATAACCTATTTTGCGTAGATTTATTTATGTTTTCTAGCTTTTATACAAAATTTAAAGAAAATCAGTATCGACTTGATATTCTATAGGTAATAATTGACATATTTAATAAATATCAAGGAGTTTCATAACTTATTTTAGGAGAATTGTATAGCGAAAAATATCGGGTAAGATTTTTTTTAACATTATTATGTCATTGTCACTCATTGTTCTTTCACTATACAATTCTCCCAAAATTAGCAATGAAATAAATTGATATTTTAGTAATATATCAGATATTACCTAAGTAATGTGCCGACGATACTGATTTTATTTAAATGTTAGTTTAAAAAATAATAAACTTGAAAAAACAAAGCGAAATAGGTTATAGGTTGGCAATAAATTGAACGACGTTGAGAATTCAACCTTAAAATTTTCCTAGCTTTGTAAATTGCAGCTATTAATATTATTTAAGGATTATAAATTAAAATACAACCTTTTAAGAGTTTTCTACTTCTAGAGTTACCTAAGCAATAAACCTCGGTTTATCTGCTCTACTACATAAAAACGCGTGCTAACATTTACTGACACAGACACTGAAATAAAACATTTTATTATTGGCAAGTTCTTTAAGGTTAATTGAGGTTTTATTAATAATTATTATAAACTTAAAAAACTATTACATGACAAATAACGTTTGAACCTTTAGCTAGTATAAAAATTAAAAAAAAAAATACCGCAAAAGTAAGGCCCTATGTTTTATTTATTTAAAAATAGTGACTTAACAGTAAGTGAGGCTGTGGCAGCAGCTATTATTTTGATGCATGGGTTAAGCATAGTGGACTATACAGCTAGCCAGACAGATTGTGAACTCTGGGATCTTGATTTCTTTAAAATGTAGACAATCTGATCTATTCATAAGAAGTCTTTGACAAGTACCCAACTTCTTATATGGACCCTAAATTTAAAAGTGCAAAACCAATACTTGCTTTTCCAAAAATGTAAAAACCTTTTATAGGCTGAAATTTGCAAATAATTGCAATATTCGCAATCTATATTATATTTTGATAAATTGCCCCTAAAAATAAAACCTAGATCCAGCACCGACACTCTGTACATTGAAATAAATTCGTTAGCTTTGGTTGTTTTTGAGTAAACATAAACGCCAGGCGAATGTTGAAAATGCCCAAAAACAGTTATGGAACCTTAAGGTGGGAGTATCAACATGCTTGCCAGCCTATAACCTATTTATTCGCGTAGATTTATTTATGTTTTCTAGCCTTTATACAAAATTAAAAGAAAATCAGTATCGACTTGATATTCTATAGTTAATAATTGACATATTTAATAAATATCAAGGAATTTCATAACTTATTTTAGGAGAATTGTATAGCGAAAAATATCGGGTAAGATTTTTTTAAACATTATTATGTCATTGTCACTCATTGTTCTTTCACTATACAATTCTCCCAAAATTAGCAATGAAATAAATTGATATTTTTGTAATATATCAGATATTACCTAAGTAATGTGCCGACGATACTGATTTTTTTTAAATGTTAGTTTAAAAAATAATAAACAAGGCGAAATTGGTTATAGGTTGGCAATAAATTGAACGACGTTAAGAATTCAACCTTAAAGAACTTAACGAACAAAGGAACAGTATTATTTTTACATTATACACAGACACAAAATGTAGTGATTGTTAATAAACCTATCTACACACAATTTAGTATTTACTAGGTGCAAAAAACTCAATGACAACATACATCTATTATTAGTTAATTAAATAAAACATACAAATTATACCCTTAAAGATAATAACAATCCCAATTAACAATAAAGAGTTTTCATTGTATTGGCAAATTCAAACGGTTAACCATAACGAATACGAATACGAAGCCGCTAATTGACAGATCGTAAAAATAGTTTTCGTTCAATTCGCTTAACGTTAAGTCGAATTCGACAGTAAACATAACAAATATAACATAACCTATTTTTAATGGTTTGTGTTCACATTTTCATATACGTTTTGTGCTATCTTTTTTGCTTGGTTTTAATTTCCTAGTACCCAAAATTCTAAAACATCATGATATACGAAAGGTTGCTTTTATTGGACTCATCCAGTGATTCGGATTTGGATGATGCCCTTCCCTTGGAGGTGCTTGATCGCCAGGACATTCAGTATTGAGCACTGTTGTATGAAAATTTCAATTTAGAAAACTATAATAATGCTGGACGCAAACTTTATTTCCGATTTGGTCATTGAAAATGGTCATTACGCATGCGTTCCGTTTTCGCTATGACTTTGTCTTCCGTCCGTTAGCTCCCGCCACTTATCCGTAACGATAAATGACAGCTTAAATGTCAAAGTTGTCAAATAGCGGCTATCGGAATCGCTTTTAAAATACAACGAAAACTGTCTAATATATAAACTTCGGGCCTACAAACTTCCACACGTTTTAACCACCTGTGCACTATGAAAAATTACCTTAGAAGACGATAGCGTAAAGTCATCAACCGTTTGACAGATCATGCGTCAACACTTTTTAAAGTTATATCACCAGCTGACAAACGTCATTTGCTAGAAAAATGGATGACGTCATCTGAACGGGTCCACGATACAGACCATTCCTACCCCTCTTTTACATGATACGAATTTTGTTTTACGGTTTAAGGATAAACATTATTTATAAATCACTTGTAAAAAATATCTTAACTAGGATTTTGGACAGCTGTCAAGTTCTGAGCAAATCATTTTTTTGATTTTATCTTAAAAATATTGAAATTTATAGAAATTTTTTTGGGGATATTTAACATTAACCTACACTTTCACAAAACTTTCCTACCCTAACCAATGGTGCGCAACAAATTTGAGACACTATACCGAGTTTCAGGAGGAAGGCTCACCCCTATAACTTTTTAATTAAATTACAGAAATAAAATTTGGTGGGTTTATAATGCAGTATTATTTGTCGTTTTGTGGCATATTTTTATATGGAACACCTATATCGATTCAGAACACCATTCCAAATTCAATGGCATATCCCATACGTCACTTTTTGACACTAAATCATTTTTCTCTTTATTATTTCATCTAGATTGCTATTTATATAATAATATATTATATTCTATTGCTATAATAGAAACCAATTTTAATGATGGCGGATTTTAAATTTGTAATTATCTTCATTTATTTGTTTAGCATTATGGCGTCATGGGGGAACACCTATATCGATTCAGAACACCATTCCAAATTCAATGGCATATCCCATACGTCACTTTTTGACACTAAATCATTTTTCCCTTTATTATTTCATCTAGATTGCTATTTATATAATAATATATTATATTCTATTGCTATAATAGAAACCAATTTCAATGATGACGGATTTTCAATTTGTAATTATGTTCATTTGTTTGTTTAGCATTATGGCGTCATGGGTACCTAGATAAATGCAAAAACATTTGCATTTCTTGTATTTTTTATCGTGAATTGGTATTTTTAATAAATTATTTCGCCTTTTTTTAAAAAGTGCTCTATCTTTTTGCTTGAGTGAGCCAATATGTTTTCATTTGAAAAAATTGACTTCTCTGGAAAAAGCCTTTTTAAAAAATAAAAAATTGCATTTTTATCAAGATATTGGCTTAGGTAAACCATAAAACAATGTTGGAAGCAATTAAACGGTGTAATTATATGCTAAATACAAACTCAAAATATATGTTATATAACAGCTTCATTGGGCCACATATGAGATACTTGTTACCCTGTTATGGAAATGCCAGTGTAAATGACTTGAACACAATTCAAAGACTACAAAATAAATCAATAAAAACAATATTCTGTCTTAGCTATAAAACACCAAGTGAAACTCTTTCTAGAGACTATCCTTTCTTGAAGTTGGAGTGTCTTAAAATGCTTGAACAGGCGAAACTTATATACTTAATAACAATTCAATAAAAACTAATGTAATACTCAAACAAAACAAAGACTATCACAATTATAACCTAAGGACAAAACAATTAAGGGATAACTTTTCTAGGACTAAGAAATCGCAGGATTCCCCAATCCATAGAAGTGTACAAACATATTATAATACTATACCAGATACTATTTTCATTGGAAGAGAGAAGGAAGTGTATCATAATCTTAAAAACTTTTTGAAAAACAGGGACTGAAATACCTAATTTTGAAACTACTGTTATAGAATTAATTTATTACTTATTTTTCTGTTACCTGTTATATATTATTCACTAAGGCCTCGGTGCCAGTTTGTAACTGATTTAAGCTCTGTAATAAATTGATTTAAAAAAAAATATATTTTTAGAATGTTCAAATGATTTAAAGTATCAAAAAGTGACGCATGTGGTGTCGTTAAATTTGGAATGACGTTCTGAATTGAAAAAATGGTATTCTATTTCAAAATCCCAAGTTCAGGTCATGACAAAATGGCATAACATGCAAAATAATATCACATATAAACGCACCAAATTATATTTCTGTAATTTAAACGATTAAAAAGTTTTTGGGGTGCACGTTTCTTCTGAAACACCCGGTACATGTGCCAAAATATATTCACTCGCTTACACAGACTTGGATGGCCCACCATTTATATGTGTTAATTACAAAAACAATATGTTACTTATCCTATTATTACACTAACGACATAAAGTCGCATCAATTTGCTTTAAGGAGGGAGCGATTAAAGTCAACTTCCTCCTGTACATCGGATCTTCGGCAATAGGATTACGCTCCAAATAAACCGTAGAGAGATTTTTGTGGGCTGACAAATTGTTTACAGTGTGCCAGTCGGAGATTTTGTTGTCATTCAACTAAAATATAACAAAGGTTATTCTACAGGATCACAGAGTATATATTATTTTAAAAGGGGTGTGGCCCAATAACTAAGGTTTTAGTACCGTGCGAGCAAAAATTATTTGCATCTAAGGACGTAACGCTTAGCCGTAGAGCTTAATACCTGTTGGATGTCAGTAACTACCTGAATTAACAATCAATCAGTTATTCCGTCATCTTTGACAGTCGTTACAAGTAATTTGATTCATCGCTAATTTTTCCAATTTCTTGAACAATTCACACAATGGGCTTTACGGAACAGCACAAAACATTCATGGTTGAAGCGTATTTTCGAAACGGGGTTAGAGTAAATGGTGAATGGCAATACAATCCGGGTTTGTGCATGGACGATTTTCACGAACATTTTTCTAACGTTGCTTTTATTGCTGGGGATTTGTATCATTGCCTGACTGTGTTTAGGGAAACAGGTTCTATACAACACAAAAAAGGAACAGGAAGACCATCTGTAAGAACAGAAGAACTTGTTGCAAAAGTTCGTGAAATAATGCAAAATACGCCAACAAGAAAGGATTATCCAAGAATGATTAATTTATTAATTTAATTAATTAATTATCCAAGAATGTGGTAACATTTCTCCAGAGATGCTGGTCATATCAACACTTTCGAAAATATGAAAAGACGTGTGAATTTATGCTTGGAGCTTGGAGCATGGCGGTGGCCAATTTCAGCAATTTATGTAATTATTTTTCTTCTTCTTTCTGTATATTCTTACTTTGTTAATTTTGTAAACAACAAAAATAAATTTGTATTTGTCTACTTATTTTATTACTCATTAGTTTGGCATGTCATGTCATAATAATTATGAATTTCACAAAATTTTAACCTAGATTTGGTTAGATCTATATCGTCCACATATCATTGTGATCTAAACCAAGCCCCGTTTTTTAGTCCAAGCCCTCTTTGATGCAAATAATTTTTGCTAACACGGTACAAAAAATTTTAGACATACAAATTAAATTAAATTTTCCGACTATTTAAAAAAACAAAGTTGATATTGGTTGTGAGAAAACGAATCGTCGGATTGAAAATGTAATTACACCAACTTGTACAGGAGAAAAAATGGCAATAAGATTGTAACCTTTATTTTGACATATCTCTTCAAATAAAGTCAGAAAAACATAAAAACGGAAACGCGAAAGTTCAGTTTTGCCCAAACATCTTCGGAAGGATTAGGAATTTTTTAAATTTAAAAACACAACGTTGCAGAATTTAGTAAGGCGCAACTTTTTTCTCATTTAACCATCTCTGTATCTTCTACTGTTTACAAGATCCCTGTAAAATGCATTGTTATCCGGGACACCCGGTATAGGGTGTTCCATTTAAAATAACGATGTTAAACACCTGTTTTTTGTAGAAGCGGCAATGCCGCATCGCTGAAAATATTTTAAAACAATAGAACAGGATTGTTTATTGGAACACCTGCATTTTCAAAAAAAACGTATCAACCGTTTTCCATAAAGTCTAACATTCCATCCACAGTGAAACACCCTACAACTACATGATAGATTTAAACCATAACGCGATTACGTTGACGGATAAATTACATGATTGATTCTTTGATAAACAAAGATAATGTAAAATCTGAGTATGTATATCCTTTTACCTACCTACTTAAGTCATCATTGCTATAAATATACTGGGGGTAAAGTACTTGATGCTTGAGTAAGTGGTAATAACACAGAGGTTCCCTCTCGGGTTCCCTTAAAACATTAAGAGATCATCCCATGTAAAAAAAAATTGGTAATTTATGCTATGTAGTATAAATAGCCAATACATCGCATGACAAATGATACTTGAACCTTCAGCTAGTTTTTATACTACTAACTTTTACCAACAATACATAAATGGGTCTCTTGTAATTAAGACTTAAAAACCTGTAAAAAAAATTATTCTTACCCAAAATTCTGCCAAATTCACTAGTGTCTCGGTGTTCTCAATGGCAGATATTTGGTTCTGGGCCAAATCCAGAGTTTCCAAACTTTTAAGTTCCTTTATGTTTTCAATTTTTGTTATTGCATTTTCTGATAGATAAAGTTCATTAAGCTCAGTTAGTTTATCTAAATTTTCAATTTTCGTTATCCTATTGCTTTGTAAGCTAAGGCATGTTAATTTTACTAGCATGTCCAAATTTTTGATTTCAGTGAATTTATTTTTCCCCAAATATAAAGTTGTTAGCTCAGTAAGTCCATCCAAGTTTTCAATCTCCTAAAATTTAAAACATGTTAAGTACCTAAGTATAGGGAAAATTATAAAGGAAATTAAATATGCATACCTACTTACCCTTAACTTATTATCACCAAGTTCCAGCAGAGTTAGTTTCTTCAGATGTCCCAAGTTTTGGATTTTGGTGATTTTATTGGAAGATAAAAACAATTTTTCCAAATTTTCTAAATTTTCCAACCCTTCGATCTCTCGTATTCTATTAAAAGACAAATCCAAAATCCTACAAATCAAATGTCGTTTTTTATACTTAGGTAGTCTAAAAACAATCTGTATAGCAATAGACCTTAAACTTACTCTAAATTTACAAGTGCGTCTAGTCCCTCAAGTTTTGCAACTTGATTATCATACAACTCCAGTTCTTTTAGAGAAGTAAGTGTGCTGAGATTTTCGATTTTTGTAATTAAATTCCATCGTAAATACATCCTTTCTACCTGCGTTAAAGGTTCTAAATTTTGAAGCTTTCCAATCCTACCATGGTTTAGGTCTAATTCCAAGGTATCGGGGTCTATGATAATTATATCATTAACTGTAAGGTTATGGCTACTACTATGTGTGTGTGAAGACTGATTTTCAGATTCGGACGTATTTGTGGGTTCCTCAACATTTGGAACTTCTAAAAGTAAACATAATGCAGGTAAAACACTATTGGGAAGATAGAATCATCTAGATTTACCAAATAATATATTCTATAACATCATAGCAAGTATATAATATTGTGTATTAAAATACAGTAGGATTAAGTTTCCTTTTCTTCCAATTTGTAGGTTGTAACTATAAGATAAATGTATAATAAAAGCAAACCTTGTTCTTCCGAGTTTTCATCTTTATTTGGAACAGGCATTTTAACTTGATATGTAAATTATTTTTTTCCTGAAGTTGAGGTACTACTCAGTTCAACAAAGCAAGATTTCCAAAGAAAACTTATATTTCCAATTTTTCAGAGAAATGTTTTTTTTAAGGTTAGGAAAATATTAGTCACAAAGCGTACAGCACTGTTAGTTTAGAGCGAATAACCAAGGTCAAGCAAGTAAGCAATATTGTAGTTCATGGTCCACCACCTTTAGCGCTTGGAACGCTTTAGGGCAACGGTTTTTTGAAGTTTGTTATATTTTAAATTATCCGCCTTCATATTTTAGTTCTTAGTCCAGACAATCGTTGCGCTTCGAATTGTTAAAATCCTACATTACAGTTACTACTCTATAGGTAACTACATTACTGTATGGGGAGAGGATGGTTTGACAGATGACGTGTTGCCATCTGTCACATTTGACAAGCTGTTGACAGTAACTCCGTTGGGTGTTTTTGATTGGTTGATTTTTTTTTATTGTTTATCTCTAGTTCCGTCCTTTGAATTCCGTGTAATTTTTAAAATAAGTACATTTTGTGAATTGCGAACAAAAACAAGCTTTAAAAAATATATTTTGCCGTAGTTTCTCATTGAAAACTGTATGACCTCTTTTTGATTTTTTTGATATCTCTGGTCGTCGTTCGATTATATTTAAATTTGGCGCACATTGGCGCTAGCGTCGTATGTCGGTTTACTTCTTGTGGCGCGTGCGTATTTGTTCCCTTTCGGATTAGTTTCCATCTTGATTACATGTGAGTAGATATTTTTTTATTAATATTTTGAAAAATACGAATAAGTTAAGGTAGGTGGTTGATAAAAATGTCGGAAAAAGTTCCTTGTTTTGTGTAATAAACGTATTGGTTTTGACAACTAAGTGCCGGTCTTATAATCGGCATTTTTGGCAGTTTGACAGCGCATAATTTGGCTGTCTATTCGCGCCATGTTGCCTTGAATCCTGATTCCCAAAAAAATTACAGAATCTCTGAAAATACACCTTTTAAATAGTTTTACAAGGGACTTTTGCGATATAGCAAACACCTAAATTCAATTTATTCAACAAAATGTTTACACCCCGTCTTTTATATGAATAAATAACACCGCTCCTTTGTGACCACATGTATCTTTGCCGCGTGTACAACAGCTTTTTTGTAGCATGAATCTCCTCAAAAACTAACTTCATATCCAAAAAATATACTGAAATTTCTCCTTTTTCCGTAGCTCTGAAGAAACTGCCATAAATAAATTAAATAACCATGGCTGATATCGAAGACACCCACTTTGAGACTGGAGACTCTGGTGCCTCCGCAACCTTTCCCATGCAGTGCTCTGCTCTGCGTAAAAACGGATTTGTTATGTTAAAAGGGAGACCCTGTAAAATTGTAGAAATGTCTACCTCTAAAACTGGAAAGCACGGTCATGCCAAAGTTCATTTGGTTGGAATTGATATTTTCTCAGGTTTGTACTTGGTTTTGTTTTGAATATAGGATAAGTTATTTCAAATGCCCTATGCTTAGCTTCATGTCATGTTATACATTACAAAATTTTAGCAAAAATCCTAGTTAACATGGTATCATGACTTGAATAAATAAGAGTAGGTACCACCTGCCTATAAAAAAAAGTAGAACGCTTTTTCCCCATAAGATTTGTGTTATTAATAGGAAGTAACCCCTTTACCACAATGAAAATTGCCAAACGTTTTGCTGGTCAAACGAAAAGAAAAAATAAAAATTGGTATTTAGAAAATAAATTCTACTTTAAATACCCCATCCAGAAAAGTAAATGACGATCGAAAATATTCCCAAAATTTTTTTTAGAAATTTTTTTTATTTTTAGTAATTTTGTAATATCTTATTTATTTATTTAGTCTTAAGTACTATTACAGGTAACAAAAACCCTATTATAAAGTACTGTAAATATACTAAGTCTAGAAATAGAATTCATACAAAGTTTTACTCTGCCAATAGTAAATTTTAACAATTCTTTATTGGTCAAAAGCAAAATGACTTTCCCGGGTGTAGAATGTTGTACCAAACAATTTTTCTTAAAGCCATTTTTCAATATCGGCCTTACTTTTGTCTCAAAAACTTTGGGCGCGTAAAATGAATTTAAGTGTGTAAAGTGGGTTTACGCGCCCAAAGTTTTTGAGAAAAAAGTAAGGCCGATATTAAAAAATAGCTTTAAGAAAAATTGTTTGGTACAACATTCTACACCCGGGAAAGTCATTTTGCTTTTGACCAATAAAGAATTGTTTAAGATATTACAAAATTACTAAAAATAAAATTTCTAAAAAAAATTTTGGGAATATTTTCGATCGTCATTTACTTTTCTGGATGGGGTATTTAAAGTAGAATTTATTTTCTAAATATCAATTTTTATTTTTTCTTTTCGTTTGACCAGCAAAACGTTCGGCAATTTTCATTGTGGTAAAGGGGGTTACTGCTCTTAAAATAGCTACTCTAGGAGAGTTGAGCAAATGTTGACAACCATTTGAGATGATATTGGAATGTTGCTGCCAACTTAGAATTAGTGGATGGCAACCTATAAAAACCAAAACCCCCTTAAAACAGAGATATTATAGTGTGCCATTTTCTATTAGGTTTTCTACTTTATTTTATAGGCATCTATAAAAGAAAAAGTACATTTTTTTGGACAGTATTAAATAAAATGTAAGATACATCACACTAAAAGTATCGAGAAAGAACATAGGCTAAGTAGAAAGGTAAAAAACTATTCTGTTTAATCTCCTGCTGGTACCTACCATAAAACTTTCTTTTATCAATTTGTAAATTTGCCAAAACAATTTTATTTTTCCTGAGGTGTCAGAGTTGTAATCTCTTTAAGTATTTATCAGTAATGCAAATTGGGGTCATTGATTTTCTATAATCCAAGTTTATTCAAAGGTCAAGGCCACTTTTTTAACTTTGCAATTATTGTATCTAGGTATAATAAGATATCCTAATACATATTAAAAAATTATGTTATAAATTGATTTTGGAATTTTTTTGTTTTTTATGTCTAGATTTTAGCTTTAAGTAATAGTTCATGATTGTCTCCTTAAGGTCAATCATCATCTACTTAAGATCGAACACTTATCTACAGATACAATTCCCTTAAAATAGTTTATGAAATTCCTCGATATCTATTTATTATGTCAATTATTACCCATAGAATATGCACTCGATACTGATTTTATTTAAATTTTGTGTAGAAGTTAAAAAAAATAAATAAATCTACGCGAAATAGGTTACAGGTTGGCAAGCATGTTCATACACCCAACTTAATGACAGTAAGAAATTAGAAATATGGACCACCTGTCAGATTCTAGAGACTCGGCTATTAATTCATTGAGGTTTTTATTTAATAAAATTCAGTACCTATTGCCCAAGCTTAAGTAATGAACTTATTACATTACGAGTAAGGTAATGATCTTAGTGCATAATTTGTTTTTTTCTAATTTTGTATCATAACAAATCTATTACGATACGCATATGAAGCTATTTCGATACGCGTTTTTTCTTTATTTGATGTTGGTAACATTTAAATGTTTTATTTCATTGACTTGCGCGGCCTTTGTGATGTACTAGAAAACCCATTTTTCGCAGAGGAAAAATACTTTTTACTAGTACTAGTACTTTTTTATTCTGTGTGGATAACAGTCATGTATGTTGGTTGCATAAATCTATAAATCAATCTTTTGTAGATGCTTCCAGCTATCATTTTCTGCCAAATCCTATCCAAAATTCAATCTACTAACCTTCTAATGTCGATTTTAACTTTAACTTTATTTGAATTTTCCATCTTCCCTATACTAAATTGCAATGCCGTGACGTAAAATCACGTCTTTTGAAATTCGAAAAAAAGTAGCAAAATCGCCCGAATTTCCGAACGCTCTGTATATGTACCGAATGTACAAGGATCACATTCTGTCCAATTTCAAATCTTATATCGCTAAAATAACTTTAGAATCTCGTGGTGAAAATGGGTCAATAAATCAAAAAATTACAGTTCGCAAAATAATTTTTGTTGTCCAGAGGCTACTATGATAAAAAATAATATTACCAACATAAAATTTACAAAATTTGAAGGATTTATTTTCTTTTTAAATAGTGTTTTTTATTGAAAAAACTACAAATTAGAAAAAAATTGTATAACGTACGTGTTATATTGTAATAATTTGATGTTCAGATAGGTTGCAGCAAAGGGTTCAAAGAAAACGGTGTTTCATATTCAACATCAAACTATATTCTGAATCTTAGTCCATGTCGCCACATACATAGTTGTTCCACTTACGCTAAATGTTTATATTACATATTTGTTATATCGACAGTATTGTTATACTAGCTAATCATAATAACTAATTAGAACACTAATACAATATACTAATACAGAGTGTTTTACCCTCATATTACACCTCCCCGGGCAATTTAAGGAATTTACACTTTGTTTTCAAATGGAAATTCCTGCTAATTATAATATGAAAGTAATTAACTCATGTGAAATAATAACTATACTTATAACAAACATTTTCTTAGTCAATAAGAATTCAAGAAATGAAGAAAGAAAAGGAAGAAAATTAAAGTAGTCAGACCTAGAATAAATAGCAGATAGAGAAGAATACGAAAGTAGGGCCGGCCGATTCCTTACTACTAAATTATTACCTAGAAATTACTTAACTATGATATAACTTAGTTCTATTTTTGTGGATTACAATCTCCTTATTACCTTTCATTAGTTTTACATTTGGAGATTCATCCTCGATAACTAAATAAGGACCAAGAAAACAAGGACTTGCGATTTTGTTTCCCACTTCATTTTTTACCAGTACTAAATCGCCTTTTTTGTATTGAATGGGTTTAATTTTTTCATCATAACTTTGCTTTCTTTTAAATTTTGAATGTAATAAGTTAGCTCTTGCATCCTCATGAGCCTTTTGCAACCGATACTTTAACTCAATAGGGTAATTCTCAAAGTTATAAATGGGTTCTAACATATTATTTAGATTATTAGGAATCTGACATTTCTTTCCAAAGACCAGTTCAAAAGGAGTATATTTAGTTTCAGTATGGACTGTAGTATTATAAGAGAAACACCAATAAGGAATCCATGTACTCCACGCTGCATCATTATTTTCGGATTGAATTCTTAAATAGGCACCCAATACCTTATGTGAATTTTCCAAAGAACCAATACTTTCATGATGGTATGCCGTGGAATAAATTTGATTTATTTTTAAAAGCTTACAAACCTCACTCATAGTGGAAGAAATAAATTCAGAACCCCTATCCGTTGCAATTTCCTGTGGAATTCCATATCGTAAGATAAAATTTTCCACAAATGATTTTGCCACAGATACGGTGTCTTTATTTTTTATAGGATATGCTTCCACAAATTTTGTTAACTCACACTGTAAAGTCAGGATGTATGCAAATTCATTTACATCTGTTGGTAGTGGTCCTACAATATCTAAATATACTTTTTGAAAAGAATAATTGGCTGTCGACGTAATAACCATGGGCTGTCTAGTATAACGATTGCAATGCTTTTGTTTTTGACAAGTGTCACATTTTCTTACAAAGTCTGCAACATCGTTATCTAGACCTGGCCAAAAGTAATACTTTTTTATATTATTTGTCATTCTATTTATGCCTGCATGTCCACTTGTGGGAAGTAAATGAAAATCATTCAAAATAATTCGTTTCTCATCATTATCTATTATTTTGCTAGCTCCTTGTACAATATTTATACGGGGGCCCCCCCAATTAGGATTACTATTTATTTCCTTACCTATCCATTTAATAAACATTTTATTTTTCTCATTTTTTAAAATATATAATTCATTTATATTTGCTTTCTTAGTTATTTTGGCCAAATCTCTCAGCATTTCGTCTCGCGCCAATGCCGATCGAGTATTTTGACTAAAGTACAAACTAAGTTGCAATGGAACATAATAAAAACTCCCCAAGTGTTCAGTTATATCTTTTGACAATGTTTTTATTTTGGACGATGTCGTTAAAACTAACTCAGTGCAATTTTTAGGTTGTTTAAGAACTTCCACAATATCTGGTTGATCAGGCCAAACATTAAGGTTATCCTTGTCCAACACACAATCTTGCTCTTTCATACTCTTACACTGTCCTCTGGTCAAAACAGCAATCATGTCATTATTCATGCTTTTCAATTCCTCAGATGTCAAGATAATTCTTGATAATGCATCCGCGGTGACATTTTCACTTCCTTTCACATACTCAACGTAAAAATCATATTCCTCAAGGCCTAATCGAAATTTTGTTAACCGGCTGGATGGGTCAGTAAGGCTAAATAAGTATAATAAAGGTTTATGGTCAGTTACTATTTTAAATCTGCGTCCATATAAATAAGGCCGAAAATGCTTTACAGCCCAGTAGATAGCTAAAAGTTCTTTGTGAATAATAGGGTAATTTATTTCCGCTTTATTTAAACTTCTACTGGCGTACGCCACTGGTCTATTATTTTTATTTGAGAGTACTGCTCCAATAGCTGACTTTGACGCATCAGTTTGAAGTATAAATTCATTTTTCTCTGCAAAATCAGGATACTGTAAAACTGGATATTGACTTAGTGCGTTCTTTAGGATTTTAAATGAGTTGTTACATTCATCCGTCCATTCAAACCTTGCATACTTTCTGCACAATTTGTTTAGGGGTACAGATAGCTCCGCAAATTTCGGAATAAACTTTCTGTAGTAATTTGCAAAAGCCACGAAACGTTTAACTTCGTCTGAATTTTTTGGAACGGGATATTCGTCTAAAGCTTTAATTTTTTCAGGATCAGGAGATATTCCTTTATCACTAATAATGTGACCTAAATAAAGAATTTCTTTCCTTAAAAACTCGCATTTTAAGGGATTTAGTTTTAAATTTACTTTACGAAGTCTAGTAAAAACGTCCATAAGGTTTTTGTTGTGTTCCTTAAGATTTCTCCCGAATACTATTAGATCGTCAAGGTAAACAAAACATTTTTCGTAGTTTAGACCTGCCATTGCAACTGTCATTATCCTAGAAAAGGCACTGGGGCTAAGTTTTAGCCCCATGGGCAATCTTTTCATTTGCCATTGCCCCCGATCAGTTGTAAAGGCTGTCAATTTTCTACTTTGTTCATCTAGTTCCACTTGATAATACCCCTGACTTAGATCTAAATGCGAAAAATAAAGAGCTCCCGCAAGAGAATCCAAAATATCAACCACATTTGCAATAGGCCACTTGATATCTACTAAACTACGGTTTAAAAATCTGTAATCTAAAACCAATCTGCTACGTTTCTCTCCTGATGTTTCACTCTTTTTCGGTACCAGTAAAACAGGCGACGACCACTCACTCTGCGCACTCTCAATTATATCATTATCGCACATTTGGGAAATTTGCTTATTTATTTCCTCCCTCTGGGATTGAGGCAGTCTATAAGGTTTTATATAAACTGGTTGAGTGTTCGGTTTGACTTGAA
Organism: Polydrusus pterygomalis; assembly: GCA_963969555.1. Classification (NCBI taxonomy): domain Eukaryota; kingdom Metazoa; phylum Arthropoda; class Insecta; order Coleoptera; family Curculionidae; genus Polydrusus; species Polydrusus pterygomalis. Next base: position 37,828,414 of record OZ018381.1, on the reverse strand, counting down.
TTGACTGTTTATAAATATTTGTTACAGATAATTTATCCCCAGGCATATGAAATATGTCTGCAAATTTAGCACATAATTGATCTATTGAATCTTTCTCTTCTTTATTCAAGTAGGTAAGTTTAAGCATGTCAAATAACTGTTTTACTCGATTAACTGAAATATTTTGAGAAGTAAACTGACAACAATCATAATTGCTGAGCTTCTCAGTTTTAGGTAAGCAATTTCTCAAGCGTACTTCACTTTCCCGTGTATTCAAAATTTTAACCGGAACTTTCCCATTCACTGGTTGTGCAATCACTCCTGCTACAAACACACCCTGGCATAACTCACTTGGCATAACAACACATTCCTCATTTAACCCTGTCTCAAGGTACTGAATACTTTCACACCTTGCAGGTAACACTAATATATGACTACAACAAGCATTTAAGTCTAAAATAACATTCTTTCCCTCATTGAAAAGATCTAAAGTATTTTCCTCATAGTTTAATTTAGCTTTATACTTCCCTAAAAAATTTCTCCCAATTATACCATCTGTATGACATTCCAACGAATCAAATACATAAAACTTTTCCCTAAATTGTATGTTTCCTATAGCGAGATTTAAGTATACATAACCTACGGAACATACTCTACCACCTATGCCATTTATTTCAAGATTTTCCTTATGTAAAGGTATACTTGCATCTAAATGCTCTAACTTAAGCGCACACAATGACGCTCCCGTATCTACTAAGAATCCTAAACTTTTGTTGTTTACTCTAAAAGAAACTGAATTTGAGTAATTTTCGGAGTAAGTAAAAATATTATTATGACTATTCCCTTCTACTTTAGGGACGAAAAAATGTTTGCTCCCTAGAAACATCATACGGCAACGTTTCCTGACCTGCATTAATGTCTTGGTCAGCAAAATTTATTTGTCTCCGCGAATTTCCACGATAACCGCGAGTAAACGAACGTCCTCGGTGTCCCCCCTGAAAACGCTGACTTTGCGGATTGCTATTACCATTACCTAAGCGAGAATTATTTTGTTGATAATTAGAAACATGATTGTTATTTCTATTAGTTACGTTTCTATTGAAATTGTTATTAAAATGTCTTCCAGAGTTTCTAGCTCTGTTAAAACCTGCAGAAAAATTTCTGTTGTTTCCTCTTCCTCTAAACATATTGAAAATTTGTTGATTACTGCTTTGAGAGGAAATTTCTTCATCCTGCGCCGCTCTAATGGCATCCTTTAAAAATTCAAAATTTCTAGCAGATATGATTGTGCTGAGTTTATGATTTCTAAGGCCACCTGTAAACCTTTTTATAGCGATTTTTTCGTTTATTGGTCTTAAAATATCAAAAGCTCTTGAATCACCGTCTGCTTGAGAAATTGTCAGATTTACTAAGATATCTTCAAGATTTTTACCAAACTCAGAAACAGTATTATCGCCTTGCTTGGCGGAAAACAATTTTGCCTGAAGGGCGGTATCGGATTGTTTCGTTAAAAGATGTTTTTTTATGTCTCCTAATAATGAATCCATAGACTCGTAACTAGACTTTAATCTCAATTTCGCATTATTTGAAATTCGTGTTTTCAGAATGAATTTAATTAAAATAGGCTTGCCATCATCGTTAAGCATAGAATGATAAAATTCTGCCGCGTCGATTAGTTTATGTGTAATAGCTTCCGAGTCATCCATTACAGGCAAGAGGCTCGTGGCCACTTTCAGGTCAAAAGCCGACATATCTGAATGTATAATTTTCGCGTCCTGGTTATCCCGATTTGTACTTTCCGCGTCTTGGTTATCACTACTCAAACCTTCTGCGAATTGTTTATCAAAATTTATAATTTCCTGATATACTTTTTTAATTTTGTCTATAGTATTTTTAGAATATTCAATGTCTGCTTCGTCGAGTTCAGAATCTTTTATTTTTTGATTAATAGCAGAAACCTCCTCACTCAGTCGAGAGTAAATAGTTTTTGCTTCCCTAACTTTAGTTGAAACGATGGATGTTTTTCGTCTGTCGTAATTTAATTTTCCTAGATAAGTTCTGACATCTGCTAGAGAACTTAAAATTATGTTTAAGTTATCTCCCATGAAAAATATGCAAATCTAATTATTTAAGAGCAAAGTACTTGTTAAAGAGGTCCCTATTTCAATACAATTTACTTAATTCTATAACTTACTTAGTACATTTTTTCTTTTTAATTACTAAATTGCTTAATTTTTTCCATTCTTTACATATCGCCTTGTTTCTTATGTCCATTTTCAGTTTTTTTTTTCCCATAAGTGTAATAACCATCTTTATAATTATCCTAAAAAGAACCTAAAAAAAAAAAATTTTATACTGCCTCCTCCGTCATTAATTCATCCCTTGATTTTCTTAACTCGCTTCTGTTAATTTCTCTTCGAATAGTTTTTCGTAATTCCTTACGATAACGAAGAATCCCACTATATATGATATACAGGATAACGGCCACTACAAGTGTTAGTAAAAGGTACTCTGACAGCGAAAACCCCTTGTTTGATATTTCGCTCCTTGCGTCTCCATTCGAGGCCTGGTTGATAACTATTTCCTCTTTAGACTTGGCACTACCCATTTTACTCCATATCGGTGCTTTTCTTCTTATGGTCTTTTGGCTGGCAGGATCGCCATGTAATAATTTGATGTTCAGATAGGTTGCAGCAAAGGGTTCAAAGAAAACGGTGTTTCATATTCAACATCAAACTATATTCTGAATCTTAGTCCATGTCGCCACATACATAGTTGTTCCACTTACGCTAAATGTTTATATTACATATTTGTTATATCGACAGTATTGTTATACTAGCTAATCATAATAACTAATTAGAACACTAATACAATATACTAATACAGAGTGTTTTACCCTCATATTACAATATAAAGCAGTTTTAGGCACTTGTCCCGTTATAAAACTCGCCGCAAGCGGCTCGTTTTTTAACATGAACGCGTGCTATAAAATGATGCTTTATAAAACGTGTACGTTAATATATTATTTTTCAAGGCGTGTCTGAATTAGAACCTTTAATAACAAATAATGGCTGGCAACATAACTCAACAAAATGACAGTGACATTTGCCTTTGTTTCTTTTTTACTGGATTAAAATTGCCTCTTGTTTTTTCAAAACGAGAACGGGTTAACAACCGCTTTATGCCATTATTTCATTATCTAAATATTATAACGAATGTTTTTTTTTCCATAGGTAAAAAGTATGAAGATATATGTCCTTCCACACACAACATGGACGTGCCACACGTGAAACGTGAAGATTACCAGCTTACCGACATTTCCGACGATGGTTACCTTTCCCTTATGTCCGACAATGGCGATCTTCGCGAGGATTTGAAGATTCCGGACGGCGAGGTGGGCGCCCAATTACGTTCTGAATATGATGCTGGCAAAGATATATTGTGTACTGTTCTAAAGTCGTGTGGTGAAGAGGTAAGGAAGCCGATTTTATTATTATGGATAGTACATTTTTGTTTTTATAGTGTACTTTCTAATTTGCATTTAAAGTGGAAAATAATGTAAAATTCAGAATAATTTTAAATTCTGGACCTAATGCTTCTCTATAAATTCTGATTTTGAAAAATATTGAAAAGTTCAGTAGTTTAGATGCTTGGATTGAATTGAATTGAATGCTATTGAATCCTACGTTGAGAGTGGGCCAGCCGGTATATAAACACTTGGTTGTGTAGTCAATTAAAAATAAAAGTATCTAACAAATCCAAGACAATCTACGATTTAAACATACATTTTTTTCGTTATTTGACCGTTAAAACATGCACGGCAGGAAAGTAAATATTTGTTCAGAGGAATAAATAACTGTTTGCAGTCCTTTATTCATAAAGGAATGCACACACTTGCGCGAATAATTCGGTGCGACGGCGAAATATTTGTCGACTCAAAGTCTTCGGCGTATAACGAGGAGCAACAAACCGGCGCGAAAATTTCGCTTGGCGACAACGAAACTCCAGCGAACTTATTTCTTTCGCGACCAGCCGCGTTTTTTGTCTTTTTCGTTGCAAATCAAAGATGGCTTCAACTGAAATGTTAATAGAGTTTGTTTAAGAAATGTCCGATTTTATACGATTTAAGCCATTAAGATAATAAAAATATAAGAAAGATAAGTCATGGGAAGAAATTGGGCAAGAGATACATACTACCTACAGGTATTTAATTATTCTTAAACATTAAAAAAAATATCTTGTGAAATTTTCGCGCAAATGGAGACACGAATTTTACACTGTCTATGTCGCGAAATATTCGCGCAAATGTTATCGCGGCGAATTAATTCGCGTTATTGTGTGCAAACCTTAAATGACACGTGAGAAACCTATGTCTAAAAATATTGCAGCCGTTTTTGGGTTCTCCAGTTTTGCGGTTTGTATATTTGACGATAAAATCGTTAGTGGATGTGTTATTAAGCAACTTTCCACGAAGCCAAACTGTTGTTCTATACCATTTACTCGAAACCCTCTGATTTGATTTTAAGATAAGAGTATTACTGTATTTATGTATTTTGAAATAATAAAGCAATTTTTTAAAATTTATTTTCCATACTATTAATGATAGCCAAGATAAATATTTCAAAAATAGTTTCAGACGTTCGGCTGTCACCAAATATCAGCAGTAAAATTTAATCAACAGGTATAAATTTGGTGTCCCTGTATTTTTGTTACTATAATAATAATAATAATTATAATAATAATAATAATATATTTGATTCAAATATTTTTTTGACATTTCTAATATATAATTTTTTTTGTATAAACTATCAATTCCGAACTCAGAAGTAAATTACTTGTTTTGAGTTAAATAATATAATATTTATTGTCAAGAATATATTTCATAATTCAGGCACAACTAGATTATAATATAAAACGAATATGACAATATTTTATTGGTATATTTTATATCACTACAGTATACAAAGATACAATACGTCATGCATATAATATATATATTTATTTATATTATTCTTTATAGCTTGGTATATTTATTATTTATTAATGACGTTTTTGAATATATCTCTTGGATTGAATAATATCCAATTTTTTATTTTATTTCTATAATTATTTAATGATTAATTATTTTAATTGACTGTGGTAGCATACCAAAAATATATGGATTGATGTTTAAAAAATGTTTGTGTGCTATCGTTTTGTTTACTCTATTTTCACATGTAATAGTATTTTTATGTTTAAAAATATATATTAACATGTTGTAAGAAAATACTTGTTTAATATCCATTTTTTTGCTATATCTTTAAATAGTAAATCAGAAGAATATTGGTGGTCTTTTTCGTAAATAATTTTCAAAATGTATTTTTGAATAGTTTCAATATTATTAAGATAATTCTTATTTATGCCTCCCCATCCTAGTATTTCATAATTTAAATGGGTTTGTACTAAAGAATAGTACAATATTTCTAGTTCTTTTATATTTAAAAATTGTATGAGGTGTTTAAATTTTGGTACAAGAATTCTTAGTTTTTTTACAATGTAGTCACTATGTAAATCCCATTTTAAATGTTTATCAAAAATTATTCCTAGATATTTAATATTTTCACCTTCCTTTATATTATTATTATTGGACCAATATTTGGAAGTTTATTTTTGTATGAAGTAAATGGAATGTATGTTGTTTTGTTATAATTTATAGTTAGGTAATAAGTTTTTATTAAACCAGTTGCTTATTTTTATAAAATCTTATTCAATAGTGTTTTTTTTAAATATTCCAATTTAGACCTTCAAAAAAAATTACCATATCATCAGCAAAACTATGTAGTTTTCCTAGACAGTTTATTATTTATTACTGTATTAGGTATTTTCTATAAATCGTTGTATAAAGGTATTCTTCATAAAAAGTTCTGCATGGTCTAAAACCTAAAATGCAACCATCAAATATCGAAATCGCGATCGAAATTTTCCAGTCATATACGAGGTTTGGCAAAAAATGTGAATTTTTCCCAAGAGTAAAGTACCTTTATTTTTGACATTATCAAAAATTGTTATTAAAAAAAGTTGATCAGAACTATAAAACACGTCGAAATATGCAATAACACGCATTAAATTAATTAAATAATTAAAAAATTTAATAATAAAATAATTTTTCAACATTTATGCGTATAATTGCACATTTAGCCGAGGTTTTTAGTTCTGATCAACTTTTTTTAATAACAATTTTTGATAATGTCAAAAATTAAGGTACTTTACTCTTGGGAAAAATTAATATTTTTTGACAAACCTCGTATATGCTTGGAAAAATGTAATATCTGATAGTTGCATTTTAGGTTTTAGACCATGCAGAACTTTTTATGAAGAATAACTTTTTTCGTAAGATTATTAATAAAAAAGTTTCCCATATTAAGTAGACACTCTGTATTTATTTTATTTTCCACTATCTTATTACAATAATATTATACTTATGTAAAATCGAGTTACCCGTCTATTTCGTAAAATAAGTAATTTCCATAACACCCAGTATAGTAGTAAGGGAAGTTCCAGATATAAAATATATTGGACTTATTTTAGATAAACATCTTAAGTGGGGAGCGCATATTGACTACATATCTAATAAAATACGCAGACTTGTACACATATTCTATCTTTTGAGGGAGTTCTTGAGCAGGGCTATTATTGAAGTCGTTTATAAGTCTTTTGTTGAACAGCTAATAAGATATGCGTATCTTGGTGTGGGGTGGGCTGTATAATAACTGTCTATACAAACTAAACAGTTCAGAAATTCATACTCAAAATTATTTACAAAAAACACCGACTATATTCATCCCACTTACTATTCTCTGACAAAATATGTAATATTAGAACTATATACATGAACACTATTTGTATGTATATTTATAAAAATGGAAATTTGTGGAATGAGGTGGCTCACATTTATAACACTCTTAATAGAGCAGATGGAAATAAACAAATACATACCTGTTAATTATAATAACGTTAATTTGAGATTTATCAGCTACTTAGGACCTAAGGTTTATAATATAGTACCCCAAAATATACGGAACTTTTGAAATAGACATAAATTTAATAAAGAATGTAAAAATTTTATTATTGGAAATTACAATGCACTAAAAAGGGTATTTGATTAGTTTTGAATCATGTAGATTTTATTGATTGTTTTGCTAATCTTTTAGTTCTAAGAATAAAAACTGCTACTTACATAATTTATAGCGATTTTCAGGCATATACAAGTGTTTCAACACTTAGATGCCAATATAAACTATCTATATAAGTACAATATTTTATGAAATATATTATAATAATTGTAAATTTAAATTTTGAATAAATAAATAAAGAAAAATAATGTTTTTTTTTGTTTTTCAGGTAGTAATTGCAGTAAAGACAAATACTGCACTGGATAAATAATGGCATGGAAAACTGGTGAGGGCCGTAAACACAAGTACGCAAGCATATTACCTATCAAGTCCAGAGGTCCTCCCCATTACAATAAGCTACACATTATATTTGTATTGGACCAGTGTTAACAGCTTACCTTAAAAGTTAACACCGTATCGGCACAGAGTATGTCAATACGATGTTTAATTTTTTACATCCCTGTACTTTTATTTGTTGGAAAATATTTGCTACAGCTATAATGTTCAATAAAAATAATTTAATTTTAACCCTATGTAAATTTTTTTAAATCATTTTTTACCGTCTGAGGAACCACCCGATTCTGTCCGTTTAGATTATTGTTTGGTAATTGTTTTGGTACCTAATTATTTAAGTAATTCCTACTTGTGTTTGGTACAGAGTGGGGTGATTCTACTCTAATCTTGTTGACATAATTTAATGAATAAAATATAGCATTTTTTAAAGACTTGTTTTGATATTGTTTAGAATAGGTTACTTTTAAAAAATAACCACTTGATTGGTTTTACGCAATACTTTTTACTGGAATTGGTTAAAAATATAAATTTCGATTTATTCTCGACTTTCATTCCACTATGTTTTATTTTCTTTAATTATTTTGCCTACATTTATTTATTAATGGGCACATAATACAAGTGCAATTATAATTAGTCAAAACAACGGGTGTAATTATATACAGTGTGACCAGTAAAGTTGCATAATATGGGATTTTTTTTTATTAATAGCTTTATTCGAAATTTGACTTTGGCATCAAGTTCTGCTTCGATCGAGATGAAAATTTAGCAAAAAAATATTATTCACGTGATTCGCATTATCTGTCAAATTTTAATTTTTTTCCAAAAAATAATTCAAAAGTGGGGTTATTTCTGAAAATATCGCAAAAAGTTATTAGAAAAAGTTTTTTTAAATGCAGTTTCTAGCCCACATGCAAAATTTTAGCTGCCTAAGATAATTTTGATTTTTTACCCATATTTTGTAAATTGCACCACTTTTGCAAAATAAGACTCGACGCAACCTACATAAAACTTCTTAATTTTGACAATGCTTTATTTTAGATACATTTTCTTTAAAGTAGCGCCATATTAAATGTGTGTTTTTCTACAAAATCAAAATTGGGCTAATAAAATTTGGTCGCATGAGATGCAAAGTTTATTTGTTTTTGATAAGGTAACTTCATAAAATAAATATTTTTGAAAACATAGTTTGTGTCTGAAAGTAATACACCTTAATATTAAGACAAAAAAGAACACAGTGTCATCAGTAAAGTGTTTATTAAGTGGAAAATAAATTTTAGTGGTGGGTAAAATATCAAAAATTATCTTATGCAGCTAAAATTTTGCATGTGGGCTAGAAACTGCATTTAAAAAAACTTTCCAATAACTTTTCGATATTTTCAGAAATAACGCCACTTTTGAATTATTTTTTGGAAAAAATTAAAATTTGACAGATAATGCGAATCACGTGATTTTTTGCTTAATTTTCACCTCGATCCAAACAGAACTTGATGCCAAAGTCAAATTTTGAATAAAGCTATTAATAAAAAAAAATCTCATATGATGCGGATTTTACTGGTCACATTGTATAGTCCTTTTTTATTATGGTAGGGTTCTATTGACTATTGTACCGGGTGATTGGTTATATTTTGCACCCCCACCTATCTCATTTATTTGAAGAGGTATCAAAAAACTTTAAATACCAAAGTTGTAGGCTTTTTGGTGAATTTTTATTATACAATATCAGAAGAAAAAAAAGATTATCGCATAACTGTGAAATACGTACAAATTGTGTTTTTTTAAATGAAACACCCTGTATATTATATGATATTCTTGTAGAAAATCTTCTTCTCATTTCAAATATATATATTTTATATGGTCTATTTTGAACGCTTGGGTAAATAAGTATAATTTAAAAATATAGCATAAGTAGGCTTAGACAATATGGCCGATTGAATATAAGGCAATTGTTCACCTATTATTGGTCTGCTATATAAATATTAATGTTTATAAACAAATTAATATTAATTATTCTTAGAAATACTCATCCAGATTGGATATCCATGGCTATAGACAAATTGAAAGCCGGTTACCAAAAATGTATAGAAGCGAATGGGGGCCATTTCGAACATATTCATTAGATTGAATGTCGGCTATTACCGCGATATTCCCCATAAAATCGTCTTACATAAAATATGTTTCTATAAATAATTGTAATAATTTGGTATTTTAAATGTAGTTTAAAGTTTAGTAAGTTTTTTTTTTAATATAATAAATATTAACTAAAACATATTATATTAAACGTATGGTTTTATTTCTAAGAATAATTAATATTAATTTGTTTATAAACATTAATTTTCATATAGCAGACCAATAATAGGTGAACAATTGCCTTATATTCAATCGGCCATATTGTCTAAGCCTACTTATGCTATGTTTTTAAATTATACTTATTTACCCAAGCGTTCAAAATAGACCATATAAAATATATATATTTGAAATGAGAAGAAGATTTTCTACAAGAATATCATATAATATACAGGGTGTTTCATTTAAAAAAACACAATTTGTACGTATTTCACAGTTATGCGATAATCTTTTTTTTCTTCTGATATTGTATAATAAAAATTCATCAAAAAGCCTACAACTTTGGTATTTAAAGTTTTTTGATACCTCTTCAAATAAATGAGATAGGTGGGGGTGCAAAATATAACCAATCACCCGGTACATGTTTGGTATCGAATTACTAATTTCTGCCGTCTATTAGATACCGAAAGTCGTTCTAGCTTTAAAAACCCTCTTTTTCTTTTTAGTGTTCCGTTTCGAAATCGGTATTTAAAAGGGGAACGTGTGAAGTGACACATCCGTCTATTAGTCGGTAAAGCGCTTCCAAACCAGTTCAGAAAACTGAAAAATTTCAATAAGGTATGTTTATCCTGTTTTTAGTCTCGAAATAATTATGGATAATTTGATAAAAAATTTAAAGCCAGTAACACTGGCTGTAATGAGAACTGTATTTATTTTAACATTTGAAGACAAGTGGACCACAACATTAAAAAATACTAAAACAACAATTCATTTCAGTGGAAACTTGTTTTATAATCAGATGCTCAAACAGACCCTTCGTTTACTTACAAGCAAAACCCTAAAAACGGCAATAAAAGTAGGTTCTTACATTTTTACGTTAATACGCATAGATTTGATTGCATAATCCTCAATAGGGCTGGGCAAAAATTCGATATATCGATAGAAGATATTTAAAAAATAAAATATCGACTATATCCATATTCGATTGTAATTTCAATATCGTCCTTATAACACATTTAAGGACCAATATTTAATTCAATTTTTTTTCTTCATGTTTTCATAATTAAGAGTCCCCTTGAAATGAAGGTACGGAGTTTTACAGGGCACATAAGAAAATATTGATGTGATAGTGTCACCAGTAAAGTCCGCATTATATGGGATTTTTTTTATTAATAGCTTTATTCGAAATTTGATTTTGGCATCAAGTTCTGCTTCGATCGAGATGAAAATTTAGCAAAAAAATGGTATTCACGTGATTCGCATCATAATCTGACAAATTTTAATTTTTTTCCAAAAAATAATTCAAAAGTGGGGTTATTTCTGAAAATATCGAAAAAAGTTATTAGAAAAAGTTTTTTTAAATGCAGGTTCTAGCCCACATGCCAAATTTTAGCTGCCTAAGATAATTTTGATTTTTTACCCATATTTTGTAAATTGCACCACTTTTGCAAAATAAGACTCGACGCAACCTACATAAAACTTCTTAGTTTTGACAATGCTTTATTTCAGATACATTTTCTTTAAAGTAGCGCCATGTGTGTTTTTCTACAAAATCAAAATTGGGCTATTAAAATTTGGTCGCATGAGATGCAAAGTTTATTTGTTTTTGATAAGGTAACTTCATAAAATAAATATTTTTGAAAACATAGTTTGTGTCTGAAAGTAATACACCTTAATATTAAGACAAAAAAGAACACAGTGTCATCAGTAAAGTGTTTATTAAGTGGAAAATAAATTTTAGTGGTGGGTAAAATATCAAAAATTATCTTATGCAGCTAAAATTTTGCATGTGGGCTAGAAACTGCATTTAAAAAAAACTTTTTCCAATAACTTTTCGATATTTTCAGGAATAACGCCACTTTTGAATTATTTTTTGGAAAAAATTAAAATTGAGTCACGTGATTTTTTTGCTTAATTTTCATCTCGATCCAAACAGAACTTGATGCCAAAGTCAAATTTTGAATAAAGCTATTAATAAAAAAAAATCCCATATGATGCGGATTTTACTGGTAACATTGTATAGTCCTTTTTTATTATGGTAGGGTTCTATTGACTATTGTACATGTTTGGTATCGAATTACTAATTTCTGCCGTCTATTAGATACCGAAAGTCGTTCTAGCTTTAAAAACCCTCTTTTTCTTTTTAGTGTTCCGTTTCGAAATCGGTATTTAAAAGGGGAACGTGTGAAGTGACACATCCGTCTATTAGTCGGTAAAACGCTTCCAAACCAGTTCAGAAAACTGAAAAATTTCAATAAGGTATGTTTATCCTGTTTTTAGTCTCGAAATAATTATGGATAATTTGATAAAAAATTTAAAGCCAGTAACACTGGCTGTAATGAGAACTGTATTTATTTTAACATTTGAAGACAAGTGGACCACAACATTAAAAAAATACTAAAACAACAATTCATTTCAATGGAAACTTGTTTTATAATCAGATGCTCAAACAAACCATTCGTTTACTTACAAGCAAAACCCTAAAAACGGCAATAAAAGTAGGTTCTTACATTTTTACGTTAATACGCATAGATTTGATTGCATAATCCTCAATAGGGCTGGGCAAAAATTCGATATATCGATAGAAGATATTTAAAAAATAAAATATCGACTATATCCATATTCGATTGTAATTTCAATATCGTCCTTATAACACATTTAAGGACCAATATTTAATTCAATTTTTTTTCTTCATGTTTTCATAATTAAGAGTCCCCTTGAAATGAAGGTACGGAGTTTTACAGGGCACATAAGAAAATATTGATGTGATAGTGTCACCAGTAAAGTCCGCATTATATGGGATTTTTTTTATTAATAGCTTTATTCGAAATTTGACTTTTGCATCAAGTTCTGCTTCGATCAAGATGAAAATTAAGCAAAAAAATAGTAGTCGCGTGACTCGCATTATCTGTCAAATTTTAATTTTTTCCAAAAAATAATTTAAAAATGGGGTTATTTTTGAAAATATCGAAAAAGTTTATTAAAAAAAGTTTTTTTAAATGCAGTTTCTAGCCCGCATGCAAAATTTCAGCTGCATAAGTAATTTTGATTTTTTACCTATATTTTGTAAATTGCACCACTTTTGCAAAATAAGACTCGACGCAACCTACATAAAACTTCTTAGTTTTGACGATGCTTTATTTCAGATACATTTTCTTTAAGGTAGCGCCATATTAAATGTGTTTTTCTACAAAATAAAAATTGGGCTATTAAAATTTGGTCGCATGTGATGCAAAGTTTATTTGTTTTTGACCCTGTATAAGGTAACTTCATAAAACAAGAATTTTGGAAAACGCAGTTTGTGTCTGAAAGTAATGCACCTTAATATTAAGACAAAAAAGAACACAGTGTCTTCAGTAAAGTGTTTTTTAAGTGGAAAATAAATTTTAGTTTAACAACGTAAAGTTTATCTATTTCCAACGATTTAATTTAAAACCCCTATATTATAATTTATTATTAAGCTATGCCATAATAACGTTTTTTAAAAAAACACATTTAATATGGCGCTACTTTAAAGAAAATGTATCTGAAATAAAGCCTTGTTAAAACTGAGAGGTTTTATGTAGGTTGCGTCGAGTCTTATTTTGCGAAAGTGATGCAATTTACAAAATATAGGTAAAAAATAAAAATTATCTTATGCAGCTGAAATTTTGCATGTGGGCTAGAAACTGCATTTAGAAAAACTTTTTCTAATAACTTTTTTCGATTTTTTCAGAAATAACCACCCTTTTGAATTATTTTGCGGGCTTTACTGGTGACATTGTATTTAATAAACTTAAATCAAAAGAATTTCCGTTGCACGTCATCAATCAGCTGATAATTGAAAATCGGTCAGGAAACATAAGAAAATTAAATTTGGGCAAAAAATATATAAATTTCATGCGATATTGAATGTAAAAGAAACTTAATGTATTCTTCTTTGATACTAAGCCGCTTAAAGGAGATGTTTTTTAAATTTAACCTTTTAAAAATGAATATCATTTGAATTTTTTGGGCTGACAGTTGGCAACAGAAGTGTCAACGCATCGGTGATGCCAGTTTATTTCTTGGCGAATTTTGATTGACGTTTATTGTTTTCATTTCGTGTTTTCGTCAGTTTATTTAAGTCGTTTTTAACTAAAACTGCAAATCCTTTTATAAATAGGATTAAAAACTGATCTTTTAAGAACAACAAAGGGATTCATACACATTTATGTTGATTACGTTGTTTACCTTTATTGAAAAATGCTGAAGCATTTCCTTACTGGGGTATTTTGATTACAAACTGGCAACATTGCTGATACTTGAAGGTATGACGTGCAACGGAAATTCTTTTAATTTAACTATATATAATATTTTTATGCTTTAATATATATCGAATAACGATATTTAAAAAATTTAATTCGATATTGGAATTTCAATATCGCCCAGCCCTAATCCTGAAATTGCAATCTTAAATTATTCCAAATTGTGATCACTAAAGGGCGGATTATATGCACTTAAATTCAGCCAAAATATGCGCGTATATATGCCTCGTTTGCCTTTAAAATCTGCCATTATTTACAGTTTTTTTTACCAAATATGCATACTGGTATGCAACTTTTGGGTTCTAAAAAATAACTTTATTTTTAAACAAATGCAAAGAAAAATAAAAGTAATAAGATATTACATATTCCTAAAAAGAAATGTCCACATGACTTATATAAACGTTTTTATAGTCTTATAGGAGTTTTTAGTTTTGCACCTAGAGAACTAAATCCCTGTATGTGCAAAACAATACATCAACAGTAAACAATTTTTTAACCTAAATTGTATAAAAGGCGTTTATTACTAAATATTTTTCAAAATTTTCAACTAAAAAGGATCGTCTTCTATTAGTTAAAATATATTTATCCAAAGAGAACCTTCTTTCAACATCTACTGATGTAATTGGACAATAGGTACCGTAAAACGGGGTGACTATAATCCACTTTTCATTTTCAAACACTTGTAAAATTTCTATAATATTAGGCAGCCATTCAATATATGACTTTTATATAGGATGGGTAGGTGTTTTTTTGGATTTTTTGCCTCTTGAAGACCCAAAAAAATTTGTTCACCCTTTTTTTTTTTAAAATAGGGTGGCCACATCCACCCCTTACTTTGAGGTCAGTATGGCCACCTATTTAAATTTGATTACGCTTATTTTGCGCTACTTCTAATGGGTGACTATGGCCACTTATAATATAAAAAATATATTTACGATATATTTTATTAAAAATTAAACCAAAAAAACGTGTTTATATTATTAATTTATTTAACAAATACATGTTGGACATTAAAAACTGATTTTTGTAGGTGATTTTTATGAGTTTAAGGATCTTAGGGAGCAAATGAAACCCAAATTTTTATTTGCCGACGTTTCGGACGTTTTTTTTTGTTCACCCTACGCCACTTCCACGAGCGCACACCACAGGGCTCGATCGTTTTGACAAAGGAACTCATTCTATTTTTTTTTAGAATCTCCAGAAAAATATTTTTTTTTCATATTTAACATTAACATCGTCAGATTGCTGATCAAGCTCTGGTTCACTATCTAATGACAGAGGTACCATCCAGTCGTCGCCCTCTGACAAAGATGTATAATCTAGTGATGAGTCATCATCACTTTCGTTATCTGTTAGTTGCTGTGAAGCTTTGCCTAACTTAAAACTATTCCTATATATTCTCTTATTAGGCAAAATTCTATCTAATTTTTTTTCTGTCGTCTTCCTGCTTCCTTCCCCTGGATCGGTTACATGTCTGTTTTCAATACTTTTGCCAGGAGTGCTCATACTTTAACATCCGACATGTAGCCAAAGTCACCCCCAAAAACGCAAAAAATGTAAGGGGTTAATATGGCCGCCCATTATCTCGGAAAGCAAAAGGAATTTTAAATAATTGGAAAAACATTAGTTGTAAAACATAATAATGCCCTAAAAAAACAATGTAATGATTTATATTAAATAAAATCGCACCGTGACAAACAAAGTTATTAAGATATATTTTTGGGCAATTTTTTGTGATTTTTTTTCAGGTCAGCCAAATACAAAAAAGTTAAACATTTGATGACTGCATATATTTTTTTTTTATATTTTAAGTGTATATTATCCATTATTTGTTGTTTTGTTTATTCAAATCCTGGTACTTTTAAGATATGAATTGTTAAAGTTTTTTTATATTTTCGGCCATATTCACACCTGGGGGCTACATTCACCCCGTTTTACGGTACTGCAACTTAGGTAGCAAAATATAAGGCCAAGAAACAACTTCGTTCTATGGTTTACCAAATGCTTTTTACTGCATTTAAATATATACATCCTTCATTCTTTTTTACAGATACATCCAATGTGTTCCTTACTTGACCTCCTACTTTACCGGGAATATTGTTACATTTAGCAGAAAAAGTTGCAACCATACTAATTGAGTCTCTTAAACTTAAATTTCTACTCCCCAACGAGGGTATTATGTCCGGTATAAAACTGAAATTAAACTTAATAAAAACAAGATCTTTAGCTACACTTGCACTTTTTAACAACTCTTTACTTTGCACAACACACTGCGAATCGTCATCTAAATCCAAAATTAGTTCTTTAATGGCTTCGAAATGCTCTGCGTAGAATATTGCGGCCTTAATCCATGTTCCCCACCGGGTAATTACAGGTTCTGGAGGTAAACTAACTCCTTGTAATCTCATTATACAACTGCACTCTTAGGGGTGTTTTCAGAAACACTTTTTTACATTTGAAATTAAGTTATTTTAATTTAAATACAGTTTGTTAAGCAGGTAATAACGCATTATTAAGTGACAATAATCAACCCCTAGCAATATACCTGCAAACCCTGGAAACTCCCAATAAATACCTTGTGTATGACCGAAATGTATATGTCGTAGGCTGATAGTGAAATCCGTCATTTCATGAAAAGCCTAGTCATATCATGAAGCGTGGCTAAAAGGTATATTGCAACTGGTTTGTTCGTTGTTCCCCAGAGCATTTTTTAAAATTTTTTCAACTAATATTATTTTATAAAAATAAAATTTAAATTAAATTTAAAAAAATGCTCTGGGGAACAACGAACAAACCAGTTGCCAATATACCTTTTAGCGTGCAGCATGATATGACTAGGCTTTTCATGAAATGACGGATTTCACTATCAGCCTACGACATATATATAATTATTATAATCTTCAGATTGGAAAATCCCTGAAATAAGTACCGAACTGGACATTAAATCTGTAACGTTTTAAATTTTTTCATAAAGTCGAAAACATAAAAATACATAATATTATGCTCTTAAAATAATAATTTATTAAAAATATTCATTTTATTATAAAATTGACAAAAATGCACATAATATATGCATTTTGCACATATTCCGCCCTTTAGTGATCACGCATATTTTTATAAATGACACTTATTGTGACCCCAACAGAAAAAAGTCGTTGGATGAAAAATCAGGAGGCGTTTGGGACATATTCCCTTTACTTCTGGTGGATTGTGCGCAGTCCATTTGAAACCAAATATCTTCATTTTCAGGAGCAACTTCTACGCAGGTTCAATTTGATTTTGTAAAAATTCCAAAAAAAAAATTTTCCCCCAAATTTTGTATGAAAAGAGGTTCAATGTTTCATGTCGAAATATGCCTGCCCAAATGTTTTCCTTTTGAGGATATTGAGCCCTTGTTTGTACAAGTCTGTGTTTATTTTTTGTACCTACTCCAATATCTACCTACAATTTTAAACATTTGGTTCATATGCGACGAAATTTGCAACATTCGCGAAGAGTGTTCGCTAACGTTTTTTTTGGTGTGTTGATTTTTGTAGGAAGGATTTAGCTGTAAAAATCTTAACAGTATCTGGCTATAGCCATTTATCGATGCTCTGAAAAAGACACTAGGAAATTTAATTGGAGTTTGCTGTAAAACCAACGTCGTACGTCGTGTTTACGCCAAACTGTCCTAAATTTGGCAAGAATTAGGAGCTGTCAGATCCCATCCAAAAGCCTTCAAAATAATGTTATTCACTTTGCTCGCGTTATACCAATTGCTCAACGAAAAAATTAATGACCCGCTTGATGTAGACATGCACTTTTTGCACATGTATAATCCCTAATTATTTTTAAACCAATTATTTATAATAACTACTCATGCAGCACATACATGCATCTAAAGGGTGTCCTGGAACTGCTTCATACAAAAATACATGAGCATTCGCAGAACCTCTAATATAGCAAATAATATATTTCACTTTTTGACCTCTTGAGTTATTATCTGTATCCATAATTTGGATAAAAAAAGCAGGTGTTCCTGGTGTAAGTATTATTCAAATTAAATTTATTCTACTACGTATCATACATTATGATCGGAGGTTCGTCATATAAAACTATAAAATTAACTAACCTAGGAGGCAGTTTGCCTTAAATTTATACCAATATATTAACATTAAATGTACGAGAAAAATCTAGAAGGTCGAAACCTTTTACAAAATATGACATTGTTTTCAAAATTCAAAAAGTCTTCGTGCGTAAAATGCATTTTTTATAAGAAAGTCCTTTAGTTTTCATTCAAATACAGTGTGACCAGTAAAGTCCGCATCATATGGGATTTTTTTTATTAATAGCTTTATTCGAAATTTGACTTTTGCATCAAGTTCTGCTTCGATCGAGATAAAAATTAAGCAAAAAAATAGTAGGTATTCACGTTATTCGCATTATCTGTCAATTTTAAATTTTTTCCAAAAACTAATTCAAAAGTAGGGTTATTTCTGAAAGTATCGAAAAAAGTTATAAGAAAAAGTTTTTTTAAATGCAGTTTGTAGCCCACATGCAAAATTTCAGCTGCATAAGATAATTTTGAATTTTCACCCACCACTAAAATTTATTCTCCACTTAATGAACACTTTACTGATGACACTGTGTTATTTTTGTCTTAATATTAAGGTGTATTACTTTCAGACACAAACTACGTTTTCAAAAATACTTTTTACTTATACTTATTTTATTACCTTAAAACAAATAAACTTTGCATCACATGCGACCAAATTTTATTAGCCCAATTTTGATTTTGTAGATAAACAAACATTTAATATGGCGCTACTTTAAAGAACATGTATCTGAAATAAAGCATTGTCAAAACTAAGAAGTTTTATGTAGGTTGCGTTTTGTCTTATTTTGCAAAAGTGGTGCAATTTACAAAATATGGGTAAAAAATCAAAATTATTTTATGCAGCTGAAATTTTGCATGTGGGCTAGAAACTGCATTTAAAAAAACTTTTTCTAATAACTTTTTTCGATACTTTCAAAAATAACCCCACTTTTGAATTATTTTGTGTAAAAAATTAAAATTTTACAGATAATGCGAATCACGTGACTACTATTTTTTGCTTAATTTTCATCTCGATCGAAGCAGAACTTGATGCCAAAGTCAAATTTCGAATAAAGCTATTAATAAAAAAAAAACCATATGATGCGGACCTTACTGGTCACACTGTATACCCCTTGATATGGATTGTTTGATTTCTTCTGGTAGTTTATTAAAAACTTTGATGCAGGCATAGTGAGAAGATTTTTCATATCGTGTTGAAGTGTGTCTAGGGACTATAAGGCTATTTGCACTTCTTGTAGGATAGTTGTGATTGTTTCTGTTTTCTTGGACTTCGTTCTTGTTCTTGTGAACATATGTGGAGCACTTAAGGATGTATATTAAAGTGACTGTGAGGATTTTGGGTTTTTTGTATATTTCTCTGCATGTTTGTGTCGGTTTCAATCCACAGATCGATGAGCCTTATTAAACGTTTCTGTGCTTTAAACACTCGGTTTAGGTATGTTTACAGCTTGTCCCCACAGTAAAATATTATAGCTGAGATGACTGAGATGAGGATAGGCTAATGCGTATAGTAACATGTGATTTGAGTGGGGGGAACGAGTGATTTTTTTTGTCCGTTCTGATTAAAATATTTAATATTGTGACAGCTATTTTTATTAAATTTTAATGTTTTATCCAGTATAATTTAACTTTAACCTGTTTGAAACATACACTATAGGTAATAAAGGTATAATCACCTTTGAATCCTTCAAAGTTAAAAAATTTGACAAATTTACTATAATATTGCCGAAATGACTTTGAAGGATTCAAAGGTGATTATACCTTTATTACCTAGTGTATGTTTTAAACAGGTTAAAGTTAAATTATACTGGATAAAACATTAAAATTTAATAAAAATAGCTGTCACAATATTAAATATTTTAATCAGAACGGACAAAAAAAAATCACTCGTTCCAAAAATCGTATAAAAAAAGCTATGTTCCATTAAAAAAAACACCTTATCCATATCGTAACTCTTTTGTTTCTGGTTCAAATAAATTTTTGGTTT
The DNA here is from genome assembly GCA_963969555.1 of Polydrusus pterygomalis. NCBI lineage: Eukaryota > Metazoa > Arthropoda > Insecta > Coleoptera > Curculionidae > Polydrusus > Polydrusus pterygomalis. The sequence goes on along the minus strand of OZ018381.1, from coordinate 37,808,338 downwards.
CATTTTTGAATTCTGCAGGAAAAAGTACATCGATTGGCTATTTTGGATTTTTCTTTAAATACAAGGTAGCTCAAAAACGAGCCCCTGTTCAGTCCTCGTTGGAAGACCCTGTACCTAACTTAAAATTTAGGAGATATTCGTCATTTTGTCAGAAAACGCACAGATGCATGAACATTTAAGGAAAATATGTCTGCCAATGGTACTTCAAAAATTGGGGAGGTTATTTTTGTATACAGGGTGTTTCAATAAAAACTCCCAGGCCAATTATTTCGAAAACTAAAAGTGACATGTAAATTCTGTAAACGCCAGTTTTTAGCCTCTATGATTGGCTTCACAACGGTGTAAAAAAATGTGTTTGAATAATACAAGATGTAGGTGGCGCCACGGTGCAAAGAATTTTTTCAATGACAGGAACTTTTAAATGTTGTGGTTCATAAAGATAATTAATTTTTGATTAAATTATGTTCCATAAAAATTTTTTATAAATCCACCATGAACGGAGATATTTGGGGTTAATTAAGTTTTTTTTTTAAATAATTTTAATGAGTTAGTATTTTAATTATAAATATTTTTAATATCCTTTAGCAGATTTTAATTTAATTTTGGTAATGATAATTTTAGTAATAAAAGCTAGTGTAGCGCTAAATTATTACGTCCAGTGACGGGGGCGCCTTTACATATAATAAGACGCCACTGAGTTTTTGGTAATTTTTATATTTTTTTCTGATTAAGCAACTAAAAATATTCTTTTCTTGTCTGTTAAATTGTTTTCATATCTTGCCTCGTTTTCGAGATATAAAAATAATAACAATTTTATTGCATATATCTCTGGAAAACAAAAATCATTAATTAATACGTTGTGTTTTTTATTGTTTAAAAGCAAAGTTAAAACATTAAAGCATAATAAAATAAAAATTTTAGATGTTTAATATTTTGTGAAAGAACTGATGAGAAATTATACAAAATTATTAACGAAAATTAGAACAATACCAAAAACGAACTAATGGGGTCGAATGAGGTGTTCAAAATTATTGCCGTTTTCATACACATGCACACATAGCAAATCGATATAATAATTCGGTTCTGCAAACACTTAATAGTGTATTTCGATTAATAGCAAAAAATACAACGTATTACTTAATTATTTAATGATTTTTGTTTTTTTTTTAATCGTTTTTATTTTTATTTCTCGAAAACGGAGCAAGATAGGAAAACAATTTACAGACAAGAAAAGGATATTTTTAGTTGCTTAATCCGAAAAAAATATAAAAATTACCAAAAACTCAGTAGCGTCTTATTATTTGCCAATATTATTTGTTAAGGCGCCCCCTGAGACGTCATTTAGCGCTACACGAGCGTTTTATCACTAAAATTATCATTACCAAAATTAAATTAAAATCTGCAAAAGAATATTAAAACTATTTTAAATTATAAATAAAAAAAAATATTTAAAAAAAAACTTAACCTCAAATATCTCCGTTCATGTTGGATTTATCAAAAAATTTTATGGGACATAATTTGATCAAAAATTAATTATCTTTAAGAACCACGAAATTTAAAAGTTCCTGTCATCCAAAAAACTCTTTGCACTGTGGCGCCATCTACCTCTTGGATTATACTCCAATTGGATTCATCTACGAAAAAAATCCAAGTGAGCTTAAATTTTACATACACCTTTATTTTTATTATACTAATAATGTGTCAAAAGCCCCCAGCGATATCTTGTTTGCGTTTTAAGTTATTCAAGGTCAAATATCACATAAATTGGTTTTTCGCAAATATTTCGTTTCCTGTATGCCCTATGACTTTTTTGACTATTACAAAAAATACAGATTAAAAAATTATGTTCAAAAAGTGTAAAACTAACCGTATTCACACTATACGCCAGGAAAACACTGGGTAGCGGTACCTACATCCGTTTTCACGCCACCCTCAATGCGCATTTTTTTTTACATGGTTTCCCCAGTAGGCCTAATCCATGACGTTACTTTTCTTTGGTACTTTTACAGCTCATCCTCAATCTCGCAATCTGTCCCCTCTTCCACGTCTGTCTTCTTCCTCTGTTATCTCCTCCAGGTTGTCGTCCTTTGTCCCCTCCAGATTTTCGTCGTCTTCCCCAACATTTTCTTTTACTTCTGTTATATTTTGTGCCAATAGATCAACAGGATCAAACTGATGATCTTCATCCTGAATGTTTTCTTCGGTAACGCTATCGACATTTGCGTTGAGACATGACTGACCGTGACAATGGCCGCAAAGTACTGAACAGGACATACCAACTTTTCTGCACCCGCAATTTGTGTTGCATCCTTTAGTACAGTTGCAAAATATAGTATTTAAAAGTACATCTGGCGCAGGTGGCAATAAAGTCCTAATGGGCTCCAAAATATTATTATATCGTCCATCCCCATTGTTCAGGATTTAAATCATTACCAAGCCAAATCTGTACTTGGTAATACATTCGACTTGTTGACTTCGCAAATGTCATGTATCGACCGTTTTCAATGGATAATTCTGTTTAGGGGCTCCATAGATTGCCAGAAGAATGCTTAATCCATTTTCCATAATCGTATTTACTGTGCAATTTTCCCGTTTAAAAACTTCCGCAAATTGATGCAACTCGAACATTTTAAAAACTTTTATTTTTCCTTTATTAAAAGCGCAGAGGTTGTGTCGCAGCCAGTAATAATTGCATGTAGTAACAACAGATGCTTTTTACAATTTGGATACGTATTTAGGCTGGAAGAAGAGTATGTTTATGATTTTATTTTCCCTTTCCCTGGTTTAAACAAGAAAACATCCTGGTTTCAAGGAGCACGTCCTATTAGAAGACTTAAGAGATCCACATCTTCCCCAACGATAATAGTGATGTTGTGTTGTGATTTCTCAAGTGCCGTCTCTACTATTAAAACGTCGGCGTCATCTCTAGCTTGTTTCACAGTTATGTTGATAGATTGTAGTTTATACATTAGCATTGATATTAATCTAGTTTCGTTTGCGTGATTGGATAAGAACTTTGCTTGGCCAAGTGTCACTTGCATTGCTTCGTCAAAAATGACCTCTACGGATCCCGAAGTTAAAGCACTTCGTCGAAGTTGTTCAATTGCTTTTATATTCTTGCTATTGTCACTGTATCCATCAAAGACAACCGTAATGTCAAAGCCAAAATGTGTTTGTAGATAATCAATATATCTTTTAATTATACACTCAAAAGTATCATCTTTTTGCCATATTACACGGTTGTAGACATAACTGCGTTGCGCTTCATTCAGCATAATTTAGCCGTATGTTATTGGTTTTACGGAAAAAACTTATATAACCTTTTTTGTAGAGAATTCCCTGTTCTTTATTTTTTGTAATTACCCAAAAATTCCTACGACTTACGGAAAGCGAGATATTTAAGAAAATAAGAGTTTTATGGTCTTTCACCTTAAATAACTAAAAACGCAAGCGCGATATCGATGGAGACTTTTTAGACATTGCTTACAAAGTCAAAATAAAGGTGTAAACAACATTTTGGCTCACTTGCATTTTTTTAGCAGATGCTGCTTTTTCCGGCCTAATATGACTGGAGTATTATTCAAACACATTTTTTACACAGTTGTGAAGCCAATCATAGAGGCTAAAAACTGGCGTTTACAGAATTTACATGTCACTTTTAGTTTTCGAAATAATTGGCCTGGGCAGTTTTTTTTAAACACCCTGTATACTTGATATTTTTGACCATTGCTTACAATTTAATTCATATTAAATTTATTCTGTGAACTTTATAGTTTGGGAAATGTTCTCGTGTGACACTTATTGACAGCAGGACGACTAAGATAAAGCAATAGGGGTCCTAGAAACTAAAGGATAGGCGAAACATTATTTATCTTATCTCTACTATCTATCTCTAATAGTTCGTTTTATTCTTGAATTACTGGGATTGAGACACACTGTACCTATTATGTTATTCAATAATTAGCAAAATTATTGAAGCATTAAGGTTGTAAAATGGTTAAAAATTTGATTTGTTAATTGATAAAGATGATTTAATTAGTTTTGTAGAAGTAGTCCATCTCAGTGAAGCGAAAGGATAAAAGAGGAAGTAAAACTCAAAGTATGTTCCACTTTAAAGTAGGTTTATGCTTCGGAGGCAAAAACCTCCGACACACATCTAAGGGGTAGAATTTATTAAAATATTAAAAGAGAAAGTACGTCAAGAAATATGTTTTCCAATATTATTATTAATTGTGTTTAAAGTATTTATGCTGACGAGTTTCCAAAAAAATAAGACATACATTTTTCATGATTTTTGTGTTGGAGAGCATTTCTGCTAAATTTCAATAAAATAAGACAAAACATATTTTTTCAATAGAAACTTTTTTACCAACTTAAAAAAAAAAAAAAATACGTGTTTATTTTTTTGTGTTTATGCTTTCAAAAAAATCCGACTAATATTTCACTTTAAAAAAATTTTTTTTAAAAATATATATCTACATGTTTTATTGATTGTAGGTATATTAGAGTAGAAGAATTTGTCTACTTTTTTTACTTATATCTTTTTCTCTAGCTGTTGCGTTTAAAACTTACCCCGTTCCCCTTAGGGGCATAATTTTTCAAAACATCAAAATACGTACCTACTTGCTTATTTTAATATAGTAAGCCTAATATCAATTTTTAGCAATATAGCTTACAATTATAGACAGTTATACCGGGTGTTTCTCAAAAGACGTTTACCCCTATAACTTTTCTGTATTTATAGATATTAAAATTAAATTTTGAAATTGAAATTTATGCATAAGAGATGAGTATCTGCATTTATTGGCATAATTTTCAATTTGTTAGCACCTCCGGTTTGACCGGACGTGACCTTGACTTTGATATTTTAAATGGGACATCTTGTATATTTTTACTTATTTGGGTTCAGCATAACATTATGAGTGAAATGACACCTCACTTGTCATTTTTTGACATGTTATATCATTTTTATGTTTATTTTTTATTTTCAATCTAGAGTGCTACAAATTAATTAAATCTGTTAATGTCAAGTAGTGTATGAAAATTAAAATGATGTCAATAATAGACTTTCTAAGTTTCACAAGCGTTTAAAAAATGAAATTTTGTTTTCTTGACGTTTACTCCATTTTTCCAAATGGAACCATGGTAGTTCACTAGGATATTTAAAACGAGCTTTTTTCCCAACAATTTAATACCATCATACACTCCTATGCTATTTTAAAATTGACACGAAAAAATTTGCCTTATGTCCCAATCGCAGATTTAAAAGCGTTATGCATTATTGCCGCCTTATCTTTCTAAAGAAATATAAAGGGGCTTTGAAAAACAATGGAATGGTTTTGAAAACGAATATATGGTTTTAAATTAAAATTGTTATGTCATTCGTTTATTAAACTTACATTGTAAATCAGATAAAATTGTTAGTTTTACTAGAAATTATCAAATTGATATGCTCCTAATTTTTGGAGTGACCAGAAAAATTCTTCTGAAGCCGCAAGATTGTATGTTTTATAAACTAATGAAATGACATTACAACATTAATGCCATATTATTGCTTTTCAAAACCATTCCATTGTTTTTCAAACCCGCCTTTATATTTCTTTAGAAAAGAGAGAGGGGCAATAATGCATAACGCTTTTAAATTTGCGATAGGGATTTAAGGCAAATTTTTCAGTGTCAATTTTAAAATAGCATAGGAGTGTATGCTATCAAATTGTTGGAAAAAAAATGCTCGTTTTAAATATCCTAGTGAACCACCATCGTTTCATTTGGAAAAATGGAGTAACGTCAAGAAAACAAAATTTCATTTTTTAAACGCTTGTGAAACTTATAAGTATATTATGACATAATTTTAATTTTCATGTAGGTACTACTTGACTATAAATTAACAAATTTCATTGATTTGTAGCACTCTAGAATGAAAATAAAAAAATAAACATAAAAATGTTATAACACGTCAAAAAATTACAAGTGAGGTGTCATTGCACTCATAATGTTATGCTGAACCCAAATAAGTAAAAATATACAAGATATCCCATTAACTTACTTAAGCGAATTTTGAAAAAATTACGAAATACGTAGGTATATTATTTTATTAAAGAGGAACTTTTATACCAATTTTTGGGCTTTCCACTATAGTTTTAGTTTCTGAGATACAGAAATTCCTAAACAAATTTTTAACCCTTGTTTTTACCCCCTTATTTTCGAAAAATCCATTCTTATTGGATGCCTATACGTTATATGGAAATTTCATGATTCGGGCGATGATGAATCCATAAGTATTTTTTTTTCAATTCCTTGATTTATTAAATGAATTTTGCTAGTGTTCCAACTACAACATCAACTTGGGAACAAATGGATTGGAAGGTACATATGGTCCAAATCAGTTGACACGTAGGAGTCCCGATCTCAAAATTATCGACTTTCATTTATGGGGATATATCGCACCTTTAAAATTAAAGTGACACAATCCAAAAAATAGAGTTTTACAGAAAACAGGAAAAACTGTAAAATATATTGGACCCCTCTAACTGTTTTGTCTCCTAAGCCCAAGTAATAAATTAAATTAAATGTTAAATTTGGGGAAACATTAGCTAAATGGTTTTACTAGAAGACAATTATTTAAATTTGATATTAAAACCTACCCTTGATAGTAAAAAAAATAAAAATAAAAAATAAAAAACAAGTTAGGTCCCTTTACTGCCAATTTTTTTTTAACAACGAACGAATTATTTGGAGTTATGCCATTTTAAAATTAAAATTGTCGTTGTATCAGCCAGTAATTTTAGAATAAATCCTTTTTTTTATTAAATACCAGTTACTTTTTTGTAAAATGTTTGGAATCAAGTCAGTTTAGACAGTGTCAATTTTCCGTCGCATGCGACAACATACTGAAATGATACTCTAGTATTAAAAAGACGAGCGAATACCGTTAATATGAAAAAGGCATAAATAGGTTCCTCTAATTGGGGAGAAGCGATTTGGTATTAGGTCCAGTGGCAGCTGATAGAGGGCGGTATTTAGTGCCTAAACCTAGAAATATATATAATTTTCGAGTTGTGTCACTTTACTTTTAAAGGTGCGATATGAAGTCACATGTGTATAAACCCAATTTCAATAATAACTTAGATCCCTTGAAAGAAAAAATAAGAGTAGTTATTGCAAATATCCCAATACAGCAAGTTAGGAACTGTTATCGGGAATTCAGATGTCGAGTTGAACTATGCGCTAACTCGGTGGTACCACGTTTGAATAAAAGTTTTATAATTTATGATTGAATGAATTGAAGAAATATGACATGTAATAATAAAAATACTTCAAAAGTAGGCCAATAAAAAATGGTTTTCTTACAACAAAACCGTTACTCGGCCAGATATAAAATCATATTCGAAGTAAAAAAGGAACAATAGTTGTTTGTTTTTACGTAAATTTATTTTAAACGAAATCCAAAAAACTAAAAATGTTGTTTATTATGAACCCTGCATAGTAATCGCAAATGTGATATTTGAAATTGTAGTTTCAGCACAAGCAAAATTCATTTATTAATAAATCAAGGGATTGAAAACAAAATCCTAAAAAGTAAAAATGTTGTTTGTGACGAACCCTGTAAAGTAATCGCAAATCTGATATTCGAAATTGTAGTTTCAGCACAAGCAGACGTTTTTATAGAGAATGGCTTTTTTTTCTATACCTGGCTAATAAAAAGTTTTTCCTGTTCCAAACTGTATCCGTGGACACACTGTATAGGTATATATATATATATCTATATTTCATAGTTTGGTTCACAGTGTACATTTGAATGTATACACTCCCACTGCCCATATCTCACTCTGTCAATTATCTAAAAAGGCACCCCATATTTAAGCCGAACATAGCCACAATTTAGCCATTCTAAATTCTACTTATGCCCGCCTGCACTCTAGTCGACATTTAATCAGGCATTTTACGCCTATAGGAAATAGTAATAACAAAAATATTATTTAATTCCATTATTTATTCAAAACGATTTTACAGTTTTTATTTGTTTTATTTGAAATCTAACTCGATCAACCGTGGAATCGTAGTGCACACTTTGTGCGGATTTTTGGTCAGATTTTTATGCTTTTTTGTTTTTTCTTCCGTGTTGGCGATCAAGTGCGTTAGTCGATTTGTTAAAGTCGTGGTGTGGTTTCCGTAGTTCATGCGACCCGATTTTTTAGTTTTTAAATATTCTCTGTTATTATAGTTTTGTTTGTTTCGACACGCAAGTGTGGATTATCTATTATGGTAAGATTTCCTGATTATTAAAGGGCGGATTATAATATGCACTTAAATTCAGTCCAAATATGCGCATATACAGTGATCGGCAGAGAGTGCGCGCAGCATATGGGAAAGTTTTATATCTTTAAGTTTAGAAAATTAATTTTATTTTAGATAGGTTCTGCATGTTCTTAAACCAAAATAACACCCATTAAATCCGGTAAAAGTCTTATGGTATACGAGGTAGGATCAAAAATTGGAAATTCCGCTAAAGAGTAAAGTACTTACCTCCATCTTTCATTTCAGAATATTTTTTTACTAAGAATTATTGTTTTAATTTCAAAGTTATACTCAAATTCCAAATTTCGCTTATTTTAGACAAAAAAAAATTGATTTAATCGTGTTTTCCGAATAACCCGGTATAAAAAAGGAATGGCAACCGAACAGTACGAAAAAAAAAAATTCTGCAGACTTTGTTAGAGATAACCGTCGATCATAAGTCCGATTAGTTTGTTTTCATAATATTATGGGTTTTTAAAATAAAAACATAAAAATATTAAATATTTTTGCTGCACACCGTATTTTATTTTCTGAGAGAACAAGTTAACTTCATCTAACTGATATTTTTTGATTTACATTGACTTAAAGCATCTCCTTAATAGTTTTTTATACATTGAAGTATGCATAGAAAGCTTCCTTTTGATTTATAAAGAAAAAAAATTAAATTAAAAATATATTTTGAACGGATTTTATTCGTCAGGCAAAATAAGGATCAATAATATATTTTTAATTTAACTTTTTTTCTTTATAAATCAAAAGAAAACTTTCTATGCATACTTCAATGTATAAAAAACTATTTAGGAGATGCTTTAAGTCTATGTGAATCAAAAAATATCAATTAGAGGAAAGTAACTTGTTCCCTCAGAAAATAAAATACGGTGTGCAGCAAAAATATTTTATATTTTTATGTTTTTATTTTAAAACGCCATAATATTATGAAAACAAACTAATCGGACTTATGATCGACGGTTATCTCTAACGAAGTCTGCAGAAAATCTTATTTTTGTACTGTTCGGTTGCCATTTATTTTTTATACAGGGTTATTCAGGAAACACGATTAAATCCATTTTTTTGTCCAAAATAAGCGAAATTTGGAATTTGGGTATAACTTTGAAATTAAAACCATAATTCTTAGTAAAAAAATATTCTAAAATGAAAGATGGAGGTAAGTAGATGATACACTTTACTCTTTAGCGGAATTTCAAATTTTTGATCCTACCTCGTATACCATAAGGCTTTTACCGGATTTAATGGGTGTTATTTTGGTTTGAGAACCTGCAGAACCTATCTAAAATAAAATTAATATTCTTAACTTAAAGATGAAAAACTTTCCCATATGCTGCGCACTTTCTGCCGGTCACTGTATATGCCTTGAGTGCCTTTAAAATATGCAGTTATTTGCATTTTTTTACCAAATATGCATATTGGTATGCAATATTTTTTAATTTATTATAGTAAAATGAGGTAAAAAAACACATTGGCTTTTAAAAAATATATTTATTTTTAAGAAAATGCCAAGAAAAATAAAAGTAAACAATTGTTTAACCTAAAATTGTATAAAAGGCATTTATTACTAAATATTTTTCAAAATTTTCAACAAAAAGGGATCGTCTTCAATTAGTAAAAATATGTTTATACAAAGAGAAGCTTCTTTCAACATCTACGGATGTAATCGGACAATACTGCAACTTGGGTAGCAAAATATAAGGCCAAGATACAACTTCGTTGGATGGTTTACCCTCATAAATGCTTTTTACTGCAGTTAAGTATTTAAATCCTTCATTCTTTTTACAGTTACACCCAATTTGTTCCTTACTTGACCTCCTACTTTACCGGGAATGTTGTTACATTTAGCGGAAAAATTTGCAACAATACTAATTAAGTCTCTTAAACTTCTTAAATTTCTACTCTCCAACGAGGATATTATGTCCGGTATAAAACTAAAATTAACCTTAATAAAAACAAGATATTTAGCTACACTTGCACTTGTTAACAATTCTGTACGTTGCACAAGCACACTGCGAAACCTCATCTAAAACCAAAATTAGTTATTTTTAATGACTTCGAAATGCGCTGCGTTGCTATATATATTCTATATAGAATTTTTGCAAAAATCCTCTAAATTGCTGATCTTGTAATTTTTTTTAAAGGTATGTTTGGAAAAATTTCCTTTTCAGATTTCGATTTTTCTCCAGCATTTTGAAATGCCTTTGTTACATTCAGCTGAAGTGGCTCAGATTTAATTTTTTGTAATTTTTACTAGTGCAGCGGTGTTTTCAAATCTTGGTCGATTTGGAACTTACGTACAAGCTTTACAGAAGACCTTTTCTCCACTAAACTTTAACTCTGCAAAATTTTTAATACTAGCTTCACACTGAAATTACTGAAATCTTTCGATAAACTGAAACAGAAGTATGTATTACAAATCAATATAAATCTAGTTTGTAAGGCAGGTAATAATAACCCATTATTAAATGACAATAAACAACCCCTAACAATATACTTACAAACCCCGGAAACTCCCAATAAATACCTTGTGTAGAACCAAAATGTAAATATAATTATTAAAATCTTCAGATTGGAAACAATTGAAATAAGTACCGAACTGGACACTAAAACTTTAACGTTTTAAATTTTTTGATAATGCCGAAAACATAAAAATATGCTCTTAAAATAATAATTTATGAAAAATATTAATTTTATTATAAAGTTGACAAAATATGCAAAAATGCATAGGTATTTATGCATTTTGCATATATTTCGCCCTTTACTGATTATTATTGTGTTATTAGTTTTTATTTATTAATTCCAAGGGTATAAATACAGGATCATTCAAAGTTAAATGGCCTATTAAAAGATCTCAGAAACGAGACAACTTATTAAAATTTGGTGCCGAGTATAAATTGACTTTGAACTTTTAAAGTAGGTAGGTATTACATTGTCATGATTGAATCTCTTCTGAAGTTATGGACAATTTTGCTATTTCAAATAGAATTCCTAGTATATTTTAACATTTTTGGATACCTTATTAAAACCTAAGTAACTTTTGTTAATAATAACCTATAGGTACCTATCTCTAGCCGTTTTTGAGATATGAATTATTATAAAATTATTTTTTATGTAAAAACATACCAAGAAGAAAGTTCAGTAACTTTGAAACTAATAAAGCTAAACACTTGAAATTTTAATAACTTTTGGCTAAAACATAGAACCTTACATTCCATAACTTAGATTTTATGTTTTTAATACAGGGGGTTTTTAAAATTGTGCCAATGTAGCCATTTAGATAAATGTGCATAAGTCAATTTTTTTAATTGAACACCTGTATTTTGAGTTACCATTACGTGAAAAATTGCATTCTTTATCTAATTGCTCAGTACATACATGTTTTTATCTTAAGTAGTTTTTAAGTTATGGGCATTTAAAAACATCCATTGCTGTAAAATTCAAAAGTTGTCATTTTTGTTAAACGACTATAGCATTTACAAAACCAACATTGTTGTATATGTTTTATCTTTGAAAAGTAGGTTAATACAGTTACGGATAAAATACATAGGTACTAAGCCTAAGATCCGTTTAATGAATTAAAAGTTTTGTCCCCTCTATCTCACCGCTCCCCTCTGCAACTCAAAAATGAGTCAGTAGTAGTTGTTTTGCCGACATCTGAGTCTTAGCATAATCGGCCAACCAATGAAATGATTTGTCATATTTTTAAACAACCCCATAAAAATAACGACGCTAGAAAGCGGCACTGAAGTGGTAAAATTTAACTAATTTTTTCCTTCTGTAAAAGTAATATGCCCCGCATTTATGCATTTTTGAAGTGGTTTTCATGTATTCCAAACCACTGCTTTTTTTGCGCCTTTTTTTCGGGGTCAGTATTTACTGAATCATCTTATATTTTACGCAGTTTCAAATATATTATGGTGTTAGAAACGTCTTAAATATTATCGATTTATTTATTTGTATAAGAAAAGGGATTGATTAATTTTGCTTATATCTGGGCTTATGTAATGAAGTTTTTGAGCAGTTAAGAATCGGCCGCGGTCGTCTGAGAAAAGATGCACTCGCACACTGTGGCTAGGCTAGCACTCGTATTCTCATGCCGCCAGTGATTTATTGCCAGTAAAATTATTGTTTAATTTTATGTAAATCGGGAAATTTGGATTTTGTTTGTGTACTTTGTGCTGTGTCCTTTTGTTTGACTCCTAACAATAGTAAAAAAATCACTGTGTTGCTATAAGAATTTTTCCTCTTAGTGAAGTTCTGGCATATTACCTGTTTCATGTAAGTTAAAACTCTGCAAAGTCACTATTTTAGATGTTGGTGTAGGGGTATACAGTGTCACCAGTAAAGTCCGCATCATATGGGATTTTTTTTATTAATAGCTTTATTCAAAATTTAACTTTGGCATCAAGTTATGCTTTGATCGAGATAAAAATTAAGCAAAAAAATAGTAGTCACGTGATTCGCATTATCCGTCAAATTTTGATTTTTTCCAAAAAATAATTCAAAAGTGGGGTTATTTCTGAAAATATCGAAAAAAGTTGTTAGAAAAAGTTTTTTTAAATGCAGGTTTTATCCCATATGCAAAATTTCAGCTGCATGAGATAATTTTGATTTTTTACCTATATTTTGTAAATTGCACCACTTTTGCAAAATAAGACTCAACGCAACCTACATAAAACTTCTTAGTTTTGACAAGGCTTTATTTCAGATACATTTTTTTTAAAGTAGCGTCCCATATTAAATGTGTTTTTCTACAAAATAAAAATTGGGCTATTAAAATTTGGTCGCTAGTGATGCAAAGTTTATTTGTTTTTGACCCTGTATAAGGTAAGCTTCATAAAATAAGTATTTTTGAAAACGTAGTTTGAGTCTTTAAAAAAAGTTTTTTCAATAACTTTTTCGATATTTTCAGAAATAACCCCACTTTTGAATTATTTTTTGGAAAATATCAAAATTTGACAGATAATGCGAATCACGTGACTACTATTTTTTGCTTAATTTTCATCTCGATCGAAGCAGAACTTGATGCCAAAGTCAAATTTTGAATAAAGCTATTATTAAAAAATAATCCCATATGATGCGGACTTTACTGGTGACACTGTATACAGGGTTTCCCAGTTCCCAGAAGTTCGGAATAAAATTAATATACCCTTAACCTGTAACTTTTGGGGAAAATGCTTGTACACGTCAATTTAGTTCTATATATGCACACATTTTGACGTTATTCGTTTGTTTTTATATACATTTGTCAAAGATATGACGACATCGATCTTTTTTTTAAACGGGAACATACAGCTTGTGATACATCGTTTGAAAGCTATGCTCATAAATTTTGGCGCGATTCTGTCGAGCTATTTCAAAATGGTGACTGTTAAAATTTTTAAAAAAATCACTATTTAAATAAGCGGAAATGATAAATCATTGATGTTTTTCTTACCTTTCAAGATGAGAAATCTTCATTGTTTCAAGTTCTGACATTTTGTGACTTATTTTAACAATATTTATGGTTTATTTCTTATTTGTTACCTATTTATTTTGTCAAAAAAAAAATTTAACCACATCCTAACAATATCAAAAAAAATATCAAAAATATACGATGTCTTTCCGACAAAACCATTTTTGTTTAGAAAATTACAAGTTCACAATATCACAACAAGTCAGAACGTGAAACAATGACTTTGCTTAAAAATAGAGTTGTGTAGTTCGCGAACGAACTAGTTCAAAAGATCGAATCTGCCAACTGAACTAAAAGATTCAATCAGTAATTACTGAGAGATTGAAACAAGGCGAACTAAAGTCTAAACGGAATGTACTACGCAAGCGAGAGCGAGACGACCGAGATTATAGGTTTTGTCACGACCGACCGATGGCATGCGGCGATATGCCAGTATAAATCAGTGAACTAAATGAACTAAACGAACTAGTCTTTTGAACTATTCACTTTATTGAACGAGAACGAAAGATTGAAATCGGCAAAGTGAACTAAACTTCCCAGCACTACTTAAAAATCATGTCAGCAATCACCTGCCAATAAGTATGTGGTTATAAATTTTGATGCTCTCAAATATCAAGGAATTTTTGGTGAGAGTTGTTTTTTGGAATAGGAAGAGAAATATCATTCACAGTAGGGGAGAGGGAGGCAAGAGTAAACAGGTGGGCAAGAGTAGACAATGCAATAACATTTCTAATTAATATTTTTTTCGCTGCCAATGGTCACAGTAGTGTAAACCATGTGCCTTCAGTTCCCTGTGCAAGTTTGGTTTGAATTTACTAAGCAAATAAGCCGAAATAAATAAGGTAAATTTATTTTTAATAGTATACCATGTAACAATTATTTGATAATTTAAATTGTTAATCGGCTGTGGTAGTTCATTTTTACTTCCTACCATTTTTTTACGAAATCTTTAAAACCTAACCTACAAATTCATATTGGTATATAACGTCGCCAGTGGCGCGTTGTTAAAAGGGATGGCTTATTAAACATTTTTGTTTTTTGGGGCAAAAGCGAACACATGTGTTCACTCTGGCCCCGCTGGTCACAGATCCTAAAAAAAACAAATAGCCAATAGAAAAATATGTGATGAAGAAGGAGGTGTATAGGGTATAAGAACAAAAAATAAAATGGTTAACAAACAAATAATAAGTGATACAAAGGATGAAATAAATGTATGTAATGGGAAAGCAGCTGGTGTATCTGGTATAAAAACAAAAAGAAAGTAGCAAAGAAAATAAAAATAACTGATGCATTTATTGTAGCGGTAAATATAGTCAGTCAAATGAGAATTGGATTCAGTGTCACCTGTGACCTGTGGTTTATGGTCACATGAAGACTGTACAGGGTCTTCCAACGAGGACTGAACAGGGGCTCATTTTTGAGCTTCCTTGTATTTAAAGAAAAATCCAAAATAGCCAATCGATGTACTTTTTCCTGCAGAATTCAAAAATGAAACCAAAAATTTATTTGAACCAGAAACAAAAGAGTTACGATATGGATAAGGTGTTTTTTAAATGGAACATAGCTTTTTTTATACGATTTTTGGAACGAGTGATTTTTTTTGTCCGTTCTGATTAAAATATTTAATATTGTGACAGCTATTTTTATTAAATTTTAATGTTTTATCCAGTATAATTTAACTTTAACCTGTTTGAAACATACACTAGGTAATAAAGGTATAATCACCTTTGAATCCTTCAAGGTCAAAAAAATTTGACAAATTTACTATAATATTGCCGAAATGATTCAAAGGTGATTATACCTTTATTACCTAGTGTATGTTTCAAACAGGTTAAAGTTAAATTATACTGGATAAAACATTAAAATTTAATAAAAATAGCTGTCACAATATTAAATATTTTAATCAGAACGAACAAAAAAAAATCACTCGTTCCAAAAATCGTATAAAAAAAGCTATGCTCCATTAAAAAAACACCTTATCCATATCGTAACTCTTTGGTTTCTGGTTCAAATAAATTTTTGGTTTCATTTTTGAATTCTGCAGGAAAAAGTACATCGATTGGCTATTTTGGATTTTTCTTTAAATACAAGGAAGCTCAAAAATGAGCCCCTGTTCAGTCCTCGTTGGAAGACCCTGTACAGACGTCGAACTTTTTGATGATGTTTTCACTTGTGATTTTTGTCGTCCTACCTAAGATTTTCTTGTTGTTTGCTCTAGCCTCATACCAGAGGAGCAAGAGTAAACTTTTGCAGTTCTCAAAATATTTTTGCATTATTACTTTTTTATAGTTTAAAGCATTTATACATATATTTTTGTGTTACTGGCTTACCAAAGATTGTTCTATGCTAAGCAAGTTTATTTTAAGTTCTGCCTTATAATAAAAAAAAAATTCAAAGCTTAAGTGTTCACTCTTGCCTCCCTCTCCCCTACGCACGTTATAGGAGCTGTTAATAATAAAAATCGAAACGTTTCTTTGACTGATTGGTAGCCTTATTTATAAAATAATTATAAAAATGGGGCTTAACTAAAATAAGGAATGCTTTTGCAGACAAATTTTAAGAGCTGTGTTAAAAAATGTCTAATCAAATACAAATTCATTTCCCTAAAGGTTAATTTAACCAATTGACCTGAAAAATGACACAACACAATCCTATAGTTAAAAAGTATGGCCAGTGAACTTGCAAAGTCATTCATTTTTTTTCGATCTCTTTAACGCAACTGACCACAAATCTTTTTGTGTGGGTATTGATCAGTTGAATTTTATTTGATTTATTATTTACGTTTACACTTATAGACCAGGGTCGATAATTTTTGAAACAAAAAAAAATAATAGTAGGATGAAACCCATTGGAAAAGGAAGAGAATCGAACAAAAATGAAAGGAAAAATAAATTACGGGCGATCCGAGGTTGGGAAGCCTATGGGAAATTTTAAAAAAAATTTATTTCGATAAAGTTCAGTCAGATATTGATTCTGACGTTTCTGTCTTTGGGACACCATTATCAGGTGTGTATTTTTAATGCAGGTTTATTGTAAACCTTATTTCTAATGAAATAATAATGCAAAAATTACTTTAATGAAATATGAAGGTTTCGAACTCAATAATAATATCTTCAACTCTATATAACAGTGAGCACCATTTGGAGTCGCCTAACAGGACTGTTTTAAGGGTAGAAAATGATTTATCTCGATTTCCGGTAAAACTACAAGTCCTATGGAAAAACGTTAAATCGCAAAGTTGTAGGTAATAAAAAGATCTACAACTTTTGCATTTACACTTTTTTCACATAACCTCAAAATGTATGTGAAAAATTGAAATAACCAAGTTTTTGGTTTTTTATTTTTATCTTTTACAAAAATTTTTTTTATCCACGAAATTTGGTGAAAACTTAACCTTTTTATGTCCTAAACACACTGTAATTTTTTTGATTTAAAATATTTATTTTTTAACCTTATTTTGACTTAATATCGAAAAAACACCCCAATTTTCAATCGAAAATTCTCACGTCAAAATATCTGCTTTTTTAAATAAGTCGGTGGGGTTTTTGTTCGTTGAAATCTCTACTTTCTGATAGTGTTAAAAATATATACATTACTATGGTAAATGTTCTAAAAAAAATGCAAAGAAACGAAAAAAACTCGAATCCGAAATTTTTTTTTAGATCAATATGTACAATTTTGAGCTATTTATTAAAATTTCTACTTTTTTTTATCAATGTAACATGGAATCTTACGTTTTTCGAGTAATTAAATTTCACATAAATTCAGCACTGGTCTATTAAATGACCAATATTTTAATAACCTTAAATCAAGCCAGTCGGAAAGTGGTGGAGAAATATTTTAACCCCCTCAATTAATATTTTCAAACAACAAAACACCTTAAACAATTTTTAAATATAAAAGAATTAGAAATATTTTATTATTCTTTAGTACAAACCCATTTAAATTATGGAATACTAGGATCGGGACTCGGGAGGCGTAAATAAGAATTATCTTAATAATACTGAAACTATTCAAAAATACATTTTAAAAATTATTTACGAAAAAGACCACCAATATTCTTCTGATTTACTATTTAAAGATAACAAAAAAATGGATATTAAACAAATATTTTCTTAGAACATGTTAATATATATTTTTAAACATAAAAATAAAATAAATTATATTAATCACACACATGAAACTCGTCATAAACATACTATCACATATAAGAATAAAGTAAACAAAACAATAGTCACACAAACATTTTTTAAACATCCATCCATATATTTTTGATATGCTACCACAGTCAATTAAAATAATTAAAGCATTAAATAGGTAATTATAGAAATAAAATAAAAAATTGGATATTATCCAATCCAAGAGATATAATCAAGAACATCATTAATAAATAATAAATATACTAAGCTTTAATGAATAAAATAAATAAATATATATATACATGACGTATTGTATTTTTGTATACTATAGTGATATAAAAAATACCAATAAAATATTGTCATATTCGTTTTATATTATAATCTAGTTGTGCCGGAATTATGAAATATATTATTGATAAAAAATATTATATTATTTAACTCAAAACAAGTATTTTACTTCTGAGTTCGGAATTGATAGTTTATACAAAAAAATTATATATTAAAATTAAATGTAAAAAATATTTGAATAAAGTTTTATTATTATTATTATTATTATTAATATAAAATAGACAAACGACAAAGTATGACAAAAACTATTTTATAAGATGTTGAAAATGTCCTCCACCAACTGTTCTGCAGCAGATCAATCGATCTGAAAGTTCCTGTTGCACATTTTGTACTACTTGTGGAGAAATTTGTCGTATATTACTCGTCGAATGGACTTCTTAAGAGTACCTATCTATCGAGTTGGGTTTAGATTTATAAACTAAATTATTGAAGTAGCCTCACAAAAGAAAGTCCAGTGGGTTAAGATCGGGCGATCTGGCTGGCCACTCTACTGACCCCCGTAGCTTCATCTGAAAAACAAATTCTTTGGACAATTAGAGCGTGATTATCTGTTAGCTCAATCAATATTTCACAAAATTGCTCTCGCCTATCAGGACCATCGTACAAATATGTCAACATTTTCTATAATTATTAAAAAAATTAAAATGTTGGTATGTTAACAGTTTCAAAACTTTGCGAGCAATTTTTGCTTATATAAAAAAACGTATCCACCAACCAAAACGATTTTAAAATAAGAATAATAAAAGAAGGAATGCCAAATTTAAGATTTAATTTCGGCATGTTAACATAAGCTTATTTTTAGCCTTTCACCACTAGGGGATATAATATTTATGATTTACTTCAATTTAATGATTTTGAAATAAAGAAACAACATGCATATTATCTATAAATAATTTCCAAAATCTTGGCTTTCTAAGGAGGTTTAGGAGTAGAAAAAGATAGGAATCCCTCCTCTCCATTATCTTAATATTATCCCCCTCCCCTTAGTACCAGTTACATTGTAGAACGGCATTTTGAGAAAATTATCAGCGCTGCATTACCCGTTGTGCAGCATTGCCCTCTTTTTCCCTAATTGGCTTTGAATACAGCTTGAATGTGTTCTGCCTATGGGAAATTTTAAAAAAAATTTATTTCGATAAAGTTCAGTCAGATATTGATTCTGACGTTTCTGTCTTTGGGACACCATTATCAGGTGTGTATTTCTAATGCAGGTTTATTGTAAACCTTATTTCTAATGAAATAATAATGCAAAAATTACTTTAATGAAATATGAAGGTTTCGAACTCAATAATAATATCTTCAACTCTATATAACAGTGAGCACCATTTGGAGTCGCCTAACAGGACTGTGCGATAAATCTGTTTTTTAGACGTTATTTACAAAAGGCGACAAAACAATAAAATTGATGAGATTATCCAGAAGACCAGTGGCGTAGCGTGCAGGGGACCAGGGGGGGGGGGCGATCGCCCCCCCCCCCGCCCTTTGAGTCCTTTCCTAAACGGCGCCCCCTTCCCACTTCCAGGTTTTATTTAGGTTGTAATTTGTTTATAACTTTTTGAGTATAGAAATAAATAAAATAAACCTGTTACCTATTTCGAGATTCTATTTTATTTTCACTACTTGATTTAATTTATAATAAAAATATTTTGCCACGACCAATAATTTGTATTCTTTCAGTTATTTTGCTTTAACAATTAAAAATTGCTTGAAATCTCTAATTTACTAGAGACTAAATTTTATCTTTTTAAAAGTGTGTTATTGTCGCCAATGAGAATATATATACCTGAGAGTTTTAACAAAATTCCCCTTGCTGGTTCATATTTTGTTTTCATGTGGCCATTTTAGAAATGACGAAACAAAAACTTGATTTCTCTTGCCAAAATTTACTAAATAAACGAAGTTATACATTAGCAGTGAGGCGCCCTTTGAACGAGGGCGTAGATAAGGGGGTAATTACCCCCCCCCCCCCCCCCCCAGGACCCATAATGAGCTATAGAAACGAAACACTTTTTTACTTGATCAATTTTTTTGTGATTTTCTTAAGGATCTTGTGTATTTTATATTTTTCCTATATACTTGAAAATCAGACATCATTGAAAAAAGGGCGTGGCACCCGATATTTTTTCGCCTGTGGCGCTATTTCTTTTGGCGCCGCAACCTCTTTTACCCCCCTATTAAAAACCATATCCACGCCCTTACGTTTCGCCCCCTCCGCCCCTTCAACCACGCTACGCCACTGCAGAACACGAAACGTCGGACTCAAAATCCGGGCAAGCCAACGGATAGGAAATGAAAAATGTCAATTTTGTAATTACACAACGCCATAAAAAACATAAACGGCAGTTTTTTGTCTTTTATGAATACCTATCTAAAAGTATACCTACTCGAAATTTTCCTAAGGCCTATTAGTCGACTCCACCATGGGGCAACTTTGCCGCCATTTAATCTTAGATATTTCTTCTATTTATAAAGATAAAAATTGAAGATGTTATTATTTGGGCCGAAACGTACTAGATATTTGATTAAATTAGTAATTGCATTTATATTTTATTAGACACAAGGTCTACGAAACTACAATAAAAATACAGGTCCGTATTTAATAATACATATCTACCTGATGAAGGTACCAGAAAGACGAAACGTCAGTCTCAATATATATTTAATAACATGGTATAGAAGGTAATAAATAAGGGGCAATGCAATATAAGATTATTTTTTTTCCTTCTCTGTTAATAAGGCTAGAAAAAAATAAAAAACGAGAATTTTTGGTATATTGCAAATGTTTCGACGGCTTGTTCGTCATGTCCAAATCGTGTTCAGCGTCGAATTTGTATCACCATAGGTACTATCTACTTGTAATTTTAACATTATTAAAAATGATCATATTATAATTAGGAAAAACTAAAAACAGTACTAATTATTCAATAAATACACGGTTGACTAACACAGAACTAATGCCTGAACAAGAATATTGTATAAAAGGAAAAAAACGCAGGGAACTATACGAAATTGCTGTACGAATGAACCTATTTTGGCACGCTTTAGCAAAAAATTCGGTCAACCGACCACGCACTTTGGCATGGTCGTATTTTCTATAAAAATTTCATTAAAATTGAATACTTTGATGTTAGATAATGGACTGATCAAAATTAGTTTTTAATATGGCTTACAAATTATTGTGGGTATGTTTTTGTTGCAAACTGCAACTATAAATAGGCGTGTCTGCTCCACAGAACGAAAAAAAATTGGAAAACGCTAATAGGCCGCAGCACAGGAGTGAAAAAGGGTCCCACCATGGACATATAATTTTAGACCTGTATAGCTTATTTGAAAAAATCCATACACATTTATCTTCAGATAAGATAATCACGAAAGTGGCCAATTTATGGCCTTGCGCACAAGACCACTCAGGAATAGGCATGCGCACTGCAAAATTATCATTTGACGAATGGGTAAAATAGACAGGTCCGGACTAAAACATATTGTTTGTGTGGCCTAGACCTAGTTAGATGTGTTTAAATTAATTAAAATAAAATAAAATTACATATCAAGAACTATCACTACCTACTTCACACTTACTGAAATTACGAAATACCCGGTATTTTACTCCTATTTGGGCATAATAAAATCATACAATGTTATCGTAATAGGCTAAAGACGATATATCCAAATGGTAGAATTTCAATCTTCGCCACTAAAAAAATTAAAATTCATTAACAAACGCTACTTTTCGAAGTTTTTATCCTGTAACTTTGTTCCTCGGGGTTTTTAGAAATTCGTACATAGCAGGTAATTTACTGTAAATAGTGTTGGCTTTTACTTGATGGAAATTAATTTATTCAATTATTGCAATAAATACTTTTAGTCTAATTTCCACATAATATTTATTTTATAACCCGACCCGTTTCGCTACACTGTAGCTTTATCGAGGGATTTTTTTTTTAATCCAGTGAGGTAATATAATTTTAACCTAAATATTTATATACTAATTATCTTTTTCTTAAACAAGTAATTATATTAAGGGAATACCCACAGAGCTGTTTTTAGAATATGGTCTATTATTGAAAAGGTTTAATAAGGGCGATTTATTCAAATCTGCTTGGGTTTGGTCATTCAAAAGTAGACCGGTGTTTTTATGCCGGTTAATTTACAAACTTTCCAACAAATTAAGTTTATTGGCTTTTATTTTCTGTGTGAAGAATTTTGAATTGCAATAGAATGAGTCTGTTTTTTGACGTAAAAAATGTTCAACGATTCTGGTTTTGAATGTTTCGCCTGTCTGACCTAGGTATACAGGGTTGGGCAAATGTTTCGGAGCGGCTTAATTACAGGCGAACGAAAAGTGATATCGGATCCGAGTTTTGGGCAATCTATAGGACCAAAATTTTACTATTTGACTATTATACCATATGTCAGTAATGCCACCAACTGTCAAGTGTTGACGCTATTTTTTTTTTAAATGGAACACCCTGTATATTTTTACATTTTTAAATTCCACATAAAATTGAAATTATTTTTTATTAAATGCACTATTAGTCTATACTTCATAGTTTCCGAGATATTGACTCTCGAAAAGTGAAATTTTTGAACTTTGACAGCTTATAACTTTCTAACAGTACGTCTTAGAGCAAAACGGCTTATATGTCCCTATCTTCAATTTTTATTATCTTCCCAAGAAAATCAACTTTCGGTTAAACCGGATGTAACTCGAAAGCAGGAAATATAGTTGTTCCGGTTTAACTGGAAGTTGATTTTTTTAGGAAGATAATAAATTGAAGATAGGGACATGTAAGCCGTTTTGCTCTAAGACGTACTGTTAGACAGTTATAAGATGTCAAAGCTCAAAAATGTCACTTTTCGAGAGTCAATATCTCGGAAACTATGAAGTATGGACTAATAGTGCATTTAATAAAAAATAATTATAATTTTATATGGAATTTAAAAATGTAAAAATATACAGGGTGTTCCATTAAACAAAAAATAACGTCAACACTTGACAGTTGGTGACATTACTGACATATGGTATAATAGTCAAATAGTAAAATTTTAGTCCTATAGATTGCCCAAAACCCGGATCAGATATCTCTTTTCGTTCGCCTGTAATTAAGCCGTTCCGGAACATTTGCCCAACCCTGTATAAATTCTTGGACACGATCCGCAATTTAATTGATAGACGCTAGATTTGTTCTCACTGTTGATCTTTGTTTTATGACTTTTTAATTTTTTACCTAAAATAATATTTGTTTTATAAGCTACATTTATTTATTTTTGATTCAAATAGGTTTTAATTTTCTTGGTGGAATTTTCTATATAAGTCAAGGTCTTAAAATTATTTTTTGATTTTTTGTATTGAGGATATACCTACTTCTGATATAGCTTTTTTAAAACATTTTTTATTTAGAATATTATCTATTAATTTAGGGTGGTAACCATTATTTATTGAAATTTGTTTTATAATATTTAGTTCCTTATCAAAATCTTCTTTTGACAAAGGGATGCTAGTGAGTCTATGTATCATGCTCATGCTATATGGATTTATAGTTTTTCTGTAGTTTAGTGAATAAAATTGTGTTTGTGCCTTTAGTTACTCTGACTCAATGACTAGTAAAGCATTGTATGATTTTATTATGCCCAAATAGGGGTAAAATACCGGAGATTTTATTTTCAGTAAGTATATGAAGTAGGTAGTGACAGTTCTTGATATGCAATTTTATTTTATTACGATCAATTTAGATATACAGGGACAGGGTTCCCCATTTAAAACGAAACAGGCTAAATATCTGGTTCCACGTTAATTAAAAAAAAAAACGCTCGGACCCGTCGATTTTTATTTCGAGGGGGACATTTTTTGCGTATATTGTCAATGTTACTTCAAGCCCCTAGGAGGGAGGGGGGTAAGATCTAAATCTTAAATGGATACCCCTATTTTATATAATTTTTTTGGATTCTGCATAAAATTCTGAACATTTTTTAATAAATGTATTATTAGTCTATACCAAACATTTTCCGAGATATTGACTCTTGAAAAATGAGATTTTTCAACTTTGACAGCGTCTAGCTTTCTAACTTAGAGTAAAACGGCTTACATATCCCTATCTTCGATTTTTATTATCGATTTTTATAAACCGGAAGCACTATATTTCTTACAACCGGTTTAACCGGAAGTTGACACTATTGGAAAGATAATAAAAATCGAAGATAAGGACATGTAAGCCGTTTTACTCTAAGACGTATAGTTAGAAAGCTAGACGCTGTCAAAGTTCAAAAATCTCATTTTTCAAGAGTCAATATCTCGGAAACTGTTTGGTATAGACTAATAATGCTTTTTATTAAAAAATGTTCAGAATTTTATGCAGAATCCAAAAAAATTATATAAAATAGGGGTATTCATTTAAGATTTAGATCTTACCCCCCTCCCTCCTAGGGGCTTGAAGTATAATAACAAAGATTGACAATAAACGCAAAAGATGCCCCCCTCGAAATAAAAATCGACGGGTCCGAGCGTTTTTTTTTTAATTAACGTGGAACCAGATATTTAGCCTGTTTCGTTTTAAATGGGGAACCCTGTATCTAACTAGGACTAGGGCACACAAATAAGATGTTAAAGCCCGGACCTGCCTATTTTCCCCCATCCGTCAAATGAGAATTTTGTAGTGCGCATGCCTATTTCTGTATATATTTGTTTACATGCGCAAGGTCATAAATTTGCCACTTTCGTGATTTTTGCTTGCCCATTAAAGTTAAATGTCTATTCGGCGGACGCCGTATGACGTAGCGCTATCGCGAGGTGTTGAGGTAGGTCAGCAACGCGTGAGACAACCTTACTAGTTTATAGATCTTGGCTAAATGGATTAGTTAGGGCGTGGCACCCAAAATGTTGCTTATTCTTTAGACGTCGCTGACCATGGGGTGATAACGTTCCCATCCGCCCTGGGTGTCATCCCCCTTACTACACCGCTGACAGTAATACAGTGTGTAAATAATGTATGGAATAAATTCAATTACAATTCAGGTAAGACGGTTTGAGAAAAACGCTAAAACACGTCAACTAACTTAAAAAAATGCGCTTTCTTTGACGCTTACAACATTTATACGGGGTGTCGCGTTTAGAAGATATGATTGTATGGATGTTTTTATTAAATGGAATGCCCTGTATATTACTTTTAATTTCGATTCCTCGAAAGAAGCCGCTTTCAAAAACCTAACACACATAAGGTCCAAAATTCGTTGTTTAGAAACCAGAGCAACTAGAGGAAAAATCATCAATTTATATTTATTATTAAATTTATAATTAATTTCGTCTTTTTAGTCAGGTTACCTGTATGTTTACTTTCCAGGTATAAACTTATTGTGATGCTTTGACAGTGACATTTCTTTTTCTGTTCTGTTTAAAGTTTATAGAATCAAAAGAAAATGCGCTGATAAACGCATGACACAAAGAATTGAAATACTCATGATGATTGGGTATGGTGCTAGAGTTCGGACACAACAACAAGTATGTACGTTGTTTAATGGTAAATATCCAGAAAGGCCCATAACTCAATCAGTTGTGAGCAAAATAGAAAGAAAGTTTCGAGAAACTGGATCTGCAGAAGATCGACCAAAAGCAGGACGCCCAGCGGCAGCGCTTGACGAGGAAACCAAATTAAATATTTTATTAGCCTTCAAAGAAAATCCTCATAATAGCACACGTCAGGTTGGTCTTGAACAAGAAACCTCTTTTATGTCAGTGCATAATTTACTGAGGATAGAAAAATGGCACCCTTTTAAAGTAAATCTTGTTCAAGAGGTGTCGGATGACGATCCTGATAGAAGAATGGAATTCTGTCAAACATTAATGGACATGTGCATAACGTGCAATGGTAACCCATTTTTGGTAAAAAATATAATATTTTCGAATGAGTCTACTTTCAAATTAAACGGCGAGGTAAACAAACAAAATTGCAGATACTGGGCAAAAGAAAATCCTAGGTGGATGCGAGAGCATCATACACAATATCCACAAAAATTAAATGTGTGGGCGGGTATTGTTAGAAATAAAATTTTGGGACCATATTTTTTTGACGTTAACGTAAATGGGCAGAAATATCTTCAGTTTTAGCAAGAATTTCTGGTACCTAAATTGGTTAATTTATTTCCAAGTAGAAATGAACCTGGGGTTCACTGTAAAAATTTATGGTATCAACAAGATGGTGCAAGTCCACATTATGCTGTAGAGGTCCGAGCATTCCTTGATCAAGTTTTTCCCAACAAGTGGATTGGAAGGCGTGGTACCATTGAATGGCCACCCAGGTCCCCGGATCTTACTCCCACGGACTATTTTCTGTGGGGTCATTTGAAAAATGTGGTATACAAAAGTAGACCGGATAGTATCGATGATTTAAAAAGTAGGATAAGAATCGAATGTGCCAAAATAAGTGAAGAGGCTATAATTAATGTGCAACGAGAATTTATTCATCGATTAGGATATTGTCAGGCGCAAGAGGGAAGACAATTTCAACATCTAATTAGGTAATTAATTGTTTGGTTTAACTTTTGTTAGATTTTATGAAAATAAATTGATGATTTTTCTTCTAGTTGCTCTGGTTTCTAAACAACAAATTTTGGATCTTATGTGTGTTAGGTTTTTGAAAGCGGCTTCTTTCGAAGAATCGAAATTTGAAGTAATTAATATACAGGGCATTCCATTTAAAAAAAAACATCCATACAATCATATCTTCTAAACGCGACACCCCGTATAAATGTTGTAAGCGTCAAAGAAAGAGCATTTTTTTAAAGTTAGTTGACGCGTTTCAGCGTTTTTCTCAAACCCTCTTAACTGAATTGTAATTGAATTTATTCCATACATTATTTACACACTATATGATGAGCCCTGTAAGTAAAACGTAACCAAATCGTTGTGGTTTATAAAAGGAACACTTTTAAAACTAAATATCGAATTTCATTGATTTTATTCATATTTGAAAGGAACGCGTGGCAAGGCCCAAGGTTTTTCGAATAAATAGTAGAGTAGATAAAAATAAAGAATGAATTAATTTTTGGCACCCATACTGGGTACAGTGACCAGCCGATTGTACGACATACCGCATGTCTTTAGGCAATCATAGATAAGTGTTATTAAATACGTTAAATGCATGGTGTCCTTAAAGGTTTTATACAAAACGCTATAACAAATTCCCGAGGCTTAAATATGAGGATCTAGCCATTGGCGTAGTTACTGTGCGTCACCAAGTACTAAGTACCAAAGAACCCCGCACTTTTCTTATGGAAAATGGCCCTCGGTTAAATTTCCTAAATTTTTAGTATGTTGTAGAGAATGCCATTCTAATCAAAAGTATCCATGGCCACAACAAAATCTGCCGACCAGTTTTTAAGATACAAGGGTGTTCAAGTTGCAAAATATAAATTTACACTACATTATATTTTTTTAGTTTATAGTATTAATTCGTTTTGTTTTTCTAGATTTTTGTTGACCCTGTCGTAGATAGCATAGAACTATAAAAATAGTCTAAAATATTAAATAATTTTCGTCACTCTCACTCACACGGTATATAATAAAAAAATTTAGACTATTTTTATAGTATTCTATCCTATCTACGACAGGGTCAACAAAAAACCAGAAAAACAAAACGAATTAATATTATAAACTACGAAAATATAATGTAGTGCAAATCAATATTTTGCAACTTGGTTAAACTGGTCGGCAGATTTTGTTGTGGCCATGGATACTTTTGATCAGAATGGCATTCTCTGCAACATACTAAAGATTTAGAAAATTTAATCAAGGGCCATTTTCCATAAGAGAAGTGCGGGGTTCTTTCGTACAAATCATGTTATTATTAAGAAGTCTTTACAAAAGAAATTAAAAAATAATGTACCTATAATATTTTTGAAAAATTCAGATATAAAAAAAATCCATATATTTTGCAAAATTTACTGAAAATATATAATTAGCTAATCCACTGCAAGCTAAAAAAACAACCTGAATAACTTCACTTATCGCTGAAATATTAATCCGTTGCTCGTGTGTTAGAATAGTCAAGTTTTTATGCACCACGCACTGGCAAACCATTGCATTGTAGAAAGCTAATAAATAGCAATAAAAATTTCGAAAAAATACTATAAGTAGTAATCCAAAACCACAATATGTCACAAACACAGCCCACCACTATTACACCATTAAGAAATGAATGAATATGAAAAATTTCTAAAATTCGACGTGACCGGTAGTAAAAATGTTTAAACAGCGTTGCCACAGTATAATATGTACATATGACAAATGCATCTTATATAATATTATAAATTATAACCTTTGTTTTTAAACACATCAGGCAACAGATCTAGGGCAATCAGTTAAAATTTGTCATCACGGATTTCTGTTGTAAACGATTTCTAATCGAGTCAAAATGTAAACAATCTTGTATTCATTTCATTTATTTTATTTTATGTCTATGCTTGATACTGCTAGAGCTGCTAAAAATGGTATAGTTTAGGTTAATTGGAAGAAAATCGCTAATGGTATATATTACTCGATGATAAAAAAATTAACTTTTCTTCATAACGGATCTGACAAATGAAAGTATAAGATAGTATAGATCACTGTATTGCTTTGAAAATAATTGTAGTACAAATAATAGTCACTATTTAAAATAAAATGCATATTCTCATATCATTTCATACGTAGGTCCAGCGCCGGCGGAAGAGGTAGATACGGTGGGTAGTAGTAGGGACCCACCTGAAACTTTGAGAAAAAATTAAACGATAGACACGACTGGATCAGCTTTGCCAAAAGTAGCATAATTATCGAATTGTAACATAAATATTTAATTATATAGAAAAAAGAAAAGCACAAAGTTTTTTTCAACAAGTTTATTAGAATAGCTAGGCGAATCTATAGTAATTCATAATAATTCAACATGTTTCGAGTGTAGAAACACTCATCATCAGGAAAACAAAGTACATATAGTGCAATGCCGATGTTGTTAGCAATAGAGAAAATAATAAGTGGGATTGAGCCGTAATGGACCTTTCAATGGTGTAAAAAATGAATAGTCAAAAGACCGACAAGACTGCAGCATACTGGAAAGTCAAGGGCTAGTGCAAAGGCCCTGTCTTGGGCAGAAAAATGAAAAGAGCGAAAGAAAAACTAGAAAGTTATAACATACTTTGTGAAAATCATTTAGGTATAAAAGTGGTGAAATGAGAGGGAAAGAAAAAATTGGTTTTCGTAAAATTCAAAGCATCATTTAGCTTAAAGTAAAATGCTGTTGGGGTACCAGGTTTGTTACGGCCCAGTTACCTCGGCAGGAGTCAAAGCATACACATTGTGTGCAAAATTAAAAGATTTAAAAAATTTTAAAAAAAATTTTGGTTTTACTAGAACATCTTAGAAAAGTAACCTTTTCTTTATAAAAGAAGGGAAAATCTGCTGTGCTGCTTCTGCTTCTTTAACAAAGAAAAGGTTACTTTTGTTCAGTTATCCGATCTATCTCCTCTTTGACCGATTTCAGTATTCTCTGCTAGTTCGGCAGACATGCCTGCACCTTCCTAGGCGAGCGCATCAGCAGCCTCGTTACAATCTATTATTATATACGTTACACATAATGTTATTTAAATTGATCAAGCGCCTCATATGCCGCCCTTTGTTTTTTCTCATATGCCTCCCTTTGTTTTTTTTTGGAAAAATACTAAAAAGTTCAGTAGGTAATTTAGAAGTTGAGTAATCCTGAGTTGAGAGTGGGTTACCCTTTATATTAAATCCTCTATAAATAAATAATATTTAGAAATAATAAATTAGAAGATACTACTTTTACTGGTAGTTATTTTTCAGCTTAGTTAAAATTTTAAAAAAATGTATTTAAAAAAAAGTAATCAAAACATGTATTATTACGCAATAAAACATAATTACTACTTCTTGAATAAACTACCAGTTATGATAATTGCCTTATTTTATTCAGTCAAAAATAAATACAGTTATTACAGTTTAGTTTGTAATATAACAATTACTATCGGTAATTTATTACTTTATTTTTTAATTTTTAATTCAATATTTACAAACATATGCACCAAGAAGTTTAGAGAGATTAAAAGTGCTGTTAATCCCTCTCAAAGGTATTGAAATCTTTCTAGGACCAAGAAAAGCTAACTAGAGTTATACTTTTTTCCCTTAACAAACATTATATTATTTTACAGTCCGTAACTTTAGTGCTTACCATTTATTTTTAATCCTATACCAGTAATTGATATTAATTTTAAACTTTTTTTCAGAATTTTTCGACTCTGATCACCAATAATCAGTAGGAAATCATGTCAACCAAAAATGGCTTTGGATAATTGGTTTCAAAATTGGCACCCACCTCATTTTCCACAGACTTTTTACGAACCCACAAAAAACTATTCAAATGAACATCTCTCCTATCATTCTAGTAAGTTGCCTCCTATTTTTTTGCTATAGTTTTCGTAAGTTTATACTCTAGTTCTAGTTCTTAGTTTCTTTATAGTAATACACTCTTGAAAATATAGGTATTATGTTAATTTCCTTTAAAATATCTATTATTTTACAAATTTACCCAAAATTTCTGGTATATTTTTCTTTAGATTAACAAAGGAATTAATGGGCAAATGAAACGACAAATGATCAAATGAACCTTCTTCAACTGACTATACAAAAGATACATATTTTTTTTAGATAGGAAGGCGTCAAGTCCCAACAAATTCTTACCATTTTTCCTGTCGCTTAATTTATTGAAACCAGAAACATCTTCAGCTTCAAATAATGATCCACACCGACCGAAACCAGATGTTGAACCGACACTTCCGAAGAAAGGAAAATACGGGAATTTAGATGAAGATACAGATATTTTTAGGGTACCGTTTCAATATCCAGAAAGTGTCAAGGAAACAAATCAACACAGAAAGGAAGGATATAGACTTGGGTTTAGAATACCACTCGAGCACTCACAGATTGAAGAAAGAGAATATAGTCGTAAGAATGCTAATGCCATTTCTAATCCAGGAACTCCATTGGGGTTACTGGATATACCAAATAATCCAGATATATATTTAAATAAAGAAACACATTCTAGTTATAGGGCACCTTTAGGATCCTCAGAATCCATAACTGCAGGTAATAGAGGAAAACATGGATACTCGTACGCAGACTTTTCGGGGTTTCCAGGCGCTTTTAAAGACAGTTTTAAAATTCGACGTAGAAACGGAAATATGACGTATGAAGAGGAACATCATTTAAAACCGCTGGAATTAACTGGATCGTTCAAAACTTGGTATAGATGGAAATCGCTGGATATTAAATATCCTTCTGAATTAGAGAGATCCAGGGCCATTGCCAAAGGAGACTTTGTGCCTGAAAATAATTTACCCTTAGGTAAAAAAAAATTTTAATAATAAAAATTCGTACATTTACTTAATTTAAACCACATTTTTCAGTTAACAAATTTTAATTTATTGTCATGCAGGTGATATTGCAATATATTATTAGTAAGTCTCACTTTTTTAGTCATCGCCATCTTAGCAAATTAATGCGGTGCGGGTGTCATTAGTATAGGTTTTTTGTTGTCCACCCTATGACGGTTAGGAAATTTAATTTAATTTTATCTAAATTATACTTATACTGAGCTATAATTTTTAGTTAAGTACCGATGTATTTGGAAATATAATATATTTACTAGTTTTTTGGTTAAAAAAGGAAAATTACTTTGTAAGTTTACGTGTACAAATCCATTTAGGACTTAACACTTCCTTCTATTTATTTATAAATAATGTTGCTTTTTTCCCAATGTAACTAGGTTTTTTTTGTAAATAAATTATTATTATTATTATTATTATTATTATTATTATTATTATTATTATTATTATTATTATTATTATTATTATTATTATTATTATTATTATTATTATTATTATTATTATTATTATTATTGACTGCGTTATCGTTCTAACAACGAAAACTATAATTTAATACAGTAATCAATCTGATAAAGAGCGGTATTTTGACTAATATGAATTGTAGTTATAATAATATGTCTGTTTTCATTTAGGAATAGAAGTTTATAAAAATAGAATTTTCTTGTCGATGCCAAAATGGAAACCGGGCGTACCAGTGACTTTGGCACAGTTACCAAGAGTACCAAAAGAGGAGTCGCCGAAATTGGTACCATATCCAAGTTGGGAGTGGCATTCTGAAAGTAAGTTTACATTTAAAAAGTTGTTACAGTTGTATTCACTAGAGATGATCTAACGTTAAAACCGTCCTAAATTGACAGTTCTGGGTTTAAAATGACAGATGTCAAAATAAATCAACCAAAATATTTTTGTTTATACAGTGTGTGACCAGTAAAAAATTCCGCATCATATGGGATTTTTTTTATTAATAACTTTATTCGAAATTTGACTTTGGCATCAAGTTCTGCTTCGATCGAGATGAAAATCAAGCAAAAAAAGAGTAGTCACGTAATTCGCATTATCTGTCAAATTTTAATTTTTTCCACAAAAGAATTCAAAAGTGGGGTTATTTCTGAAAGTATCGAAAAAAGTTATTGGAAAAAGTATTTTTAAATGCAGTTTCTAGGCCACATGCAAAATTTTAGCTGCATAAGATAATTTTGATTTTTTACCCATATATTTTGTAAATTAAATTAATTTTCCAAAATAAGACTCAACGCAACCTACATAAAACTTCTTAGTTTTGACAATGCTTTATTTCAAATACATTTTCTTTAAAGTAGCTCCATATTAAATGTGTGTTTTTCTACAAAATCAAAATTGGGCTATTAAAATTTGGTCGCATGTGATGCAAAGTTTTTGACCCTGTTAAAAGGTAATTCATTAAATAATTTTTGAAAACGTAGTTTGTGTCTGAAAGTAATACACCTAAATATTAAGACAAAAAAGAACACAGTGTCATCAGTAAAGTGTTCATTAAGTGGAAAATAAATTTTAGTGGTGGATAAAAAATCAAAATTATCTTATGCAGCTAAAATTTTGCATATGAGATAGAAACTGCATTTAAAAAAACTTTTTCTAATAACTTTTTTCGGTATTTTCAGAAAAAAACCCCACTTTTGAATTATTTTTTGGAAAAAATTAAAATTTGACAGATAATGCGAATCACGTGACTACTATTTTTTGCTTAATTTTCATCTCGATCGAAGCAGAACTTGATGCCAAA
Source organism: Polydrusus pterygomalis (assembly GCA_963969555.1). Taxonomy (NCBI): domain Eukaryota; kingdom Metazoa; phylum Arthropoda; class Insecta; order Coleoptera; family Curculionidae; genus Polydrusus; species Polydrusus pterygomalis. The sequence continues at coordinate 37,774,902 of OZ018381.1, read as the reverse complement.
GTCAAATTTCGAATAAAGCTATTAATAAAAAAAAATCCCATATGCTGCGGACTTTACTGGTCACAATGTACCTATTAGGGGTCCCAAAAAATTGTGACCTACATAACTCTAAAATTATTGAAATTGGTTCAGTGATATAGACGAGAAAATAAATACAAAAAAAACAGTTTTGCATAACTAGCATTCGATAAAAAATTTAAAATGAAACATTTTTCATAATTACCTCATTTTTAACACATCAAGAATCATTTGCAGATAACTTGTCCTATTCCAATATTACGAATAAACAGTGTCCGCAAGAAAGTTCGCATCAAATGGGATTTTTTTTTATTATTAGGTATAGGTAAAAATTGAAAAAGCAGTTAGTTTTTGCTTACCTAAATACCAAAAATGACGTATACTAAAGCAGCTGCACGACCTGCGTTACCTGTCAAATTTGACATTTTTAATAAAATAGGTTCAAAAATGACCTTATTTATCAAAATATCGAAAAACTTTATTCGAGAAAGTTGTTTATTTAGGCATTTTTAGCCTCTGTACGAAATTTTGATAGTCTACTACAATTTTTATTTTTTGCCAAATTTTTGAAAATTTTGATCAACCCTCCTAGATTAACTTTTATACATCGATGTAAAACCATTTTCCTTTACTTCATTTGTAATCTTAATGCAATTTTGTGTAAAATTTTTGTTTCCAATTATTTATTTTGCTTCAAAAACTGAAATTGTTATTGATCAGTATGTAATGTTTTATGCAAAGTTTATCTAATTACATCAGTTTTGCAAAAACCGACGTTGCTCATTTTTCTTAAGTTAGTAAACAGATGTACAAAAAGAAAATATTAGGAAGCTTTCGTTGAAATTTTACTTAATTAATATTAAATTAAATTAATTATATTAACTATATTTTTTTTGAATAAAATGTTTCAAGCTATTAATATTTATTCTTTTTGATCCAATATTAATTAAGTAAAATTTCAACGAAAGCTTCCTAATATTTTCTTTTTGTACATCTGTTTACTAACTTAAGAAAAATGAGAAATGTTGGTTTTGGCAAAACTGATGTAATTAGATAAACTTTGCATCAAACATTACATACTGATCAATAACAATTTCAGTTTTTGAAGCAAAATAAGTAATTGGAAACAAAAATTTTACATAAAATTGCATTAAGATTACAAATGAAGTAAAGGCAAATGGTTTTACATCGATGTATAAAAGTTACTCTACGAGGATTGATCAAAATTTTCAAGAATCTGGCAAAAAATAAAAATTTGTATTAGACTGTCAAAATTTCGTACAGACGCTAAAAATACCTAATAAAGTTTTTCAATATTTTGATAAAGAAGGGCATTTTTGAACCTATTTTATTAAAAATGTCAAATTTGAGAGGTAACGCAAGTCGTGCAGCTGCTTCAGTATACGTCATGCGACAACGACCTGCTCTTAAAGAAGTCCTTTAAAAAGGTTAAAAGCTTGATTTTATTTTTTATGGGTCACGAAAGTGCATCTTACTGCAAGTGAGCAATATAATTTTTCTTCAGCACCATTTTCTGTTGCTTAAAATATATCTAGATAATAATGTTTTAAAACTAGAAAATTATTTCAGGTTTTGTTGATATAACTACATTTCCACTAAATTAATCGGCAAATTTAGGGTAACCTTAGGTAAATTAAATTAGCCTACTAAAAAAACTAACTGCTTTTTCAATTTTTACCTATACCTAATAATAAAAAAAAATCCCATTTGATGCGGAGTTTCTTGCGGACACTGAATATCGAAGGTGGTTTTCAAAAACAATTTATTGTCATTTCATTAAAATTTATTAAAATAAAATCAGAAATAAAAACTTTTCTAAAATTACCCAACAATATGCTCGATATATCTTCCGTTCTCTTGGAGACACAGCCTAAGACAAGTATAAAATGACCTTTCTACTCTTCACAATGAGGTCAGGTGTAGGTAATGTAGTGAAATGCGTTTAGGATTTTTTGCTACATGTTATCTGGTGTTGGAGGTTCATAATAAACGATTTCCTTAATGTAAATTAAAGTTTGCGACGTTTGATACTAAACTGTGGACACCCTGTAGAAGTCGTATTAATCAAACTTGGTTAACAAAACTTTTAGACCTTATTTAATAAGTATATCATGCATTATTTTTATTAACACTATTTAAAAACCAGTGGTGCAAAACTGATTTTTTTTACTTTTTATTTTTTGCCTATATTACTTAACCGATTTCAATAAAATTTTAGGGGTATATAGGTAACTATAAGAGGCATCCAAATAAGTAAAAAAAAATATGTGGCATGTAATCTAAAAACACCTATTACACTTTTTTTGGACTCCCTGTACCTACAAACAAACATATTTTCGTGAAACGTTTCCTAGCAGACAGGTAAAAGTCTACAAAATAATAAAATCGGTACTTAATCTCAGCTATAAGACAGTGATGTGTAGAATCCTGTAGAATACGGGCAGCATAGTAGAAACACGAACAGCATGGTTCAAACTTTCCCATTTAGATAACGTAAATAATAAGTGGTATAAATTAACTGTCACTTATTAAGCATTTTTTTACAAAACAGGCAATGAAAGTTGTTAGCATAAAATTATTTGGTTTCAATTTCTAGAGGAAATAGACGAGTATTTATAATTCTACGATTTATTGTTTTTTTTTTCGTAAAATCAGTTCCTTATGTTTTGCCAATTTGAAATATTACTGGTATTTATGATGTCTTAAAATAGCTTAACAAGACGGAAATATACATTATATACGAGTGAAATTGGTGTAATAAATTTTCCCTTGATATGGGTGAATAAAATTATTATCAAAATACAATTTTTATTTCCTAGATTAAATGTTTTGAATTTAAGTTTATTTTAATCCTAATCGAAATAACTTTTTTTGATAAACCATTGGTTTTTCTATTATAACATATATACCGTACGAACAAACTCTCTTACTAAACGTATTTTAAATGCAACACCCTGCATATTATTCAATTTTTGGTTCTTCAGAAAATTTTAGACATATTTCATGTACCGTGCGAGCAAAAATTATTTGCATCAAAGGGCTTGGATTAAAAAACGTAGGGCTTGGTTTAGATCACGATGATAAGGGGACGATATATCTAACCAAATCTAGGTTAACATTTTGTCAAATTCATATTATGACATGATATGCCAAACCAATGAGTAATAAAATAAGTAGACAAATTCAGATTTATTTTTTTTGTTTACAAAATTAACAAAGTAAGAATATACAGAAAGAAAAAAAAATAATTACATAAATTGCTGAAATTGGCCACCGCCATGCTCCAAGCATAAATTCACACGTCTCTTCATATTTTTGAAAGTGTTGATCGCAGCATCTCTGGAGAAATGTTGCCACATTCTTGGATAATCCTTTCTTGTAATTGGTGTTTTAAAAATACTGTTCTTTAAATGAGGAAAAACGAAGTAATCCATAACCGTTAAAAAGGTGATCTTAGGTAGGAATTCATTGTCAGATCGAAAACTGATCAATCTGTCGTCGAAAAAATTGCTTAAGTAGGTAGTTAATAGTTTCGGCGGCTGTATGGGCGGTTGAACCGTCCTGTTGAAAATATCCAAAACGTAGTTCGTCGTCAAGTAATTGCTCCACAAATGGATTCAAAATAGTGTCTCTTTACCGCTGTGCTGTAACTGTGTCATGGAAAAAAATTGGACCAACAATTCTTCTTCGGGAAACAGCTAACCAGACACCAATTTTTTGTGGATGCAATGTGGACTCACCCAAAATGGGGATTTTCACTACTCCACATGCGTGTATTCTGAGAATTCACATAACCGGAGAGGTGGAACCAGGCTTCATCTGAAAAAAATGTCAGGTCTAATAAATCATTTCTTTCCAATAAATTTTGGGTCAACCATTGATGCCAATAATTTTTGCTCGCACGGTATTAATAAGTGTTTTCGATATGTGAAGTGTATCCTAAATAATATTGAAAATAAAGTATACACATTTTTCGTAAATAGCCATATATTATTTTAGAAAGTTGCGACCTCATAACCTCAGTTTTTCGAATGTACGTGGACGAATGCGGAAGACTTTGGGTTCTAGATTCGGGAAAGGTTTCCATAACAACTGACGAAGCTAAACAACACTGTCCACCTAAATTGCTAATATTCGACCTGGAAAGTGACGAACTTTTAGACAAATTTATTTTTCCCGATTCCTTTATTAAGGAAGACAGTCTTCATTCTAATATTGTGGTAGATATTAGGGACGGTGAATGTCACGATGCCTATGCTTATATGGCAGATGTATGGAGGTAAGTCCTAAGAGATCATCACTGCATGTAAATAATAAATTATTTTTTTTTGCTTTCACTGAAAATTATTACAAAAGTCAAATGTCCAAAAATTACTTCAGTATTTCTTAATAAACAAATATATTATCTTGGAATGAATTTGATAGCTATAGTCGTTTTTGAGTAAATTACATGATACAAAGAAAACAAAATATGACATGCAACTTTAACTGTGACAGTACCGTAAAATAGGGTGAATATAATCAATTTTCCACTTTGAAAGCTTGTAACTTGAAAACTATCTGCCTGAATAAATTTCTCAATAGCTTAAAACATGAGTTAAGGTTGGTACTTTTAAATGGTGGTATAAGTTTTTATACCGGGTGTACCCTGTTGTCAATAGGATCATTGATTGATTTATTGACTGTATCGCATTTAAACAACCGCGGGGTGTATAGAATTTTGCACATAAATTTATCTTAAGTAATATAAAAAAGTACGAAAAATAATATTACCTAAATTTTATAAGTGCTGCAGCGTTGTAGAGATATGAAGTTTGTAAGACAAAAGCAAAGATATGACAACAGTTTAACCTCTAAATTTGACGTTTTAGGTTATGGTATTCAGCCTGCGATGTGGCCAAGTTATTTTAAGTTTAATGTCATAAAAATTACTTTTAACAACCGTTACTTAAAATCTGTACATTGACATGACCTACACTTTAAAATTACAATTATTACAGATTTTTGAAATTTGAAGGTAACTTTCAATCCTATTTACCCCGCTGATCCTATTCACCCCATTTTACGGTACCTAATGACATCAAAAAAATGATCTTGTCGGACTTCCATTGTCTTTATTTTGTTACTTAACACAACGTTTCGATTAGTTAGTATCTCTATCCGTTTTCAAGTGTAAAGTAAACTAAATTACAATTCTAGGCTAATGTCTTAAATACTCTCCATGTGCAATGAAGCTTGGTGACTCCGCTACGTGCTTATTGGAGTGTGAAGTTTGAGCTGTTGGTTTTGGACAAGAAGAGGCTGCCAGATATTGGGGATATTTATACTTGGTTTACTAAATGGGTATTTTGATTCATGACAGCTGCTTCTTTGAATTTTCGTTTTCTCCAGTGCTGTTTCGTGTCCAAAACCTTGGCTTTTGACCACTGTATATTATGTTGGTTGGTCCATACATGTTCCGCTATACCTGATCTTGAAGTTTCACCTCTTTGAGTTTGTTTCAGATGTTCTTTAACTCGTACGGGAAGAGGTCTTTTTGTTTCTTCAATGTACGATTCGCCACATTCGCAAGGGATTTGATAGATATAATTTTTTGTTTTCATAACGGGGGGGGGGGGGTCCGAAAATACGCTTAGAAGCTTTCTTACAAAAGTAAAACATTTATATTTTGACAATTTAAATTACTACCCATAACCATACATTTACTTTTCGAAATATTTAATTTTAATTTATTTACTTTTAGCCAATTTAATAATATATTTATCTCAGAATTTGAGTATTTAGACCATCAAAAATATTTAAAACATTAATGTAAATTAAGGTGTCATTAGCAAACATTGGTATCTTACACATTTTTAAAACTAAAGGCATATCGTTGAAGTATAAAATAAATAATATTGGACCTAGTATACTTCCTTGAGGAACTCCTATACTATTTATTTTTTTTATTTGAATATGTTTTTGATGTTTTTGTTTTTTTGTGACCTGTTACTTAAATAATTTTTAAACCATTTATTAACGTTTCCGCGAATACCATACTGATACAATTTACTCAATAATCTAGCCCTGTAAATTGTTTCGAATGCCCGCTTAAAATCCAAAAATACAGCTATAATATTTTCCCTTTTATCAATAATATCTTTTTTTAGAAAAATGCATTTGAAAAAAAATAATTTGACTTGTCCGAACGATTCTTGATTAAGTAGCAGTATTCTATATAAAAGGCTGATCCAATAAAACTGTATATCTTTTATTTTACAGATTTGGTCTGGTCGTCTTTAGACTGATTGACCACAAAGCCTGGCGAGTGACAGACCGTCTTTTTTTCCCGGATCCCCTTGCGTCCAACTACCAATTGCACCATCTCAAATTTGAATGGACCGATGGCATTTTTGGAACGTCGCTAGGTCCGGTCGATCGCTTAAGTGATGATCGAATTTTATATTTTCATCCCATGTCTAGTTTTAGGGAGTTCTATGTTAAAACTTCGTATTTAAGAGATGAGGACTTCCAGGAGGAAGGCAATAAGGGGGACGCTTTTAAAGTTCTAGGACAAAGTAGAGGTAAATATATTATTTTTCCCAAGAGTGGGCACACAGCTTTACCTATGGTAGAATGCACTCATAGATTTTATAACAAAACTAATAGGTTTTTGTTTTGTTTTTCTCAAAACATGTATCTCTTTACGTTGAAGCAATATACCAAATTTGGAATTTATATATCTTATTAAATACGAATTTTTGAAAAAAATAAGTTTTTAATTTCAAACTTTGACTTTGTATCGAACATGGGGGGTCAAAAATGAAAGAAATTACATAATAAAAGTCATATTATTTTGCTCAAGAAATATACCGTGCGAGCAAAAATTATTTGCATCAAAGAGGGCTTGGATTAAAAAACGTGGGGCTTGGTTTAGATCACAATGATATGGGGACGATATATCTAACCAAATCTAGGTTAAAATTTTGTCAAATTGACATGATATGCCAAACTAATGAGTAATAAAATAAGTAGACAAATACAAATTTATTTTTATTTACAAAATTAACAAAGTAAGAATATACAGAAAGAAAAACTGGTATTTCTTGGAATACTTGCACTTTGTAAGGAAATAAATGTAGCTGCTTATTAAGAATAGTCCTGCATGTTCCATAAGATCTTCCCACTTCTTGGGACAGGCGTCTTATACAATTTGTTGGCGTATTTTGCATTATTTCACGAACGTTTGCATTAAGTTCTTCTGTTCTTACAGATCTGCTCCTTTTTTGTGTTGTATAGAATAGAACCTGTTTCCCTAAACACAGCTACGGTTATTTTCAGGCAATGATAAAAATCCTCAGCAATAAATGCAACGTTAGGAAAATGTTCGTGAAAATCGTCCATGCACAAACCAGGATTGTATTGCCACTCACCATTTACTCTAACCCCGTTTCGAAAATACGCTTCAACCATGAATGTTTTGTGCTGTTCCGTAGAGCCCATTGTGTGAATTGTTCAAGAAATTGGAAAAATTAGCGATGAATCAAATTACTTGTAACTGTCAAAGATGACGGAATAACTGATTGATTGTTAATTCAGGTAGTTACTGACACCCAACAGGTATTAAGCTCTACGGCTAAGCATTACGTCCTTAGATGCAAGGCCCTCTTTAATGCAAATAAGTTTTGCTCGCACGGTATAAGGTTAAGGGATTAACCCCCTTTTTCCGGAGACCCTCTATAGCAACGCAAGCGTAGCTCTATCTGATCTGTGGTATAGGGTAGGTATTTATGAACACCCCAGTAATAATATTAGGTGGTAACTATAGGCATTTTATAATTTGCATTTTAGGGCCATCAGGTCATGTTTCATCTTCCGTAATGGACAAGAACGGAATAATGTATTATAATCTAGTCACCCGTGACTCGATTGGTTGCTGGGATTCAAGAAAACCTTATAAAAGAGAAAATCTTGGCGTAATAGCCAAAAGTAAAGAAACTCTGGTTTTTCCAAATGATATGAGGTAAACATCGCTATTTTGCATTTATGTAACTGTCGCAAAAACTATATATTGCAAAACCTGTTTTTATAATACAATGTGCAGTTTTATTTTGGCCACTGTCGTGTAATTACAAGCGTGACATTAAGCTAATAGGATTTTATGGCTATCACAGCTAATTAAACATTCAATAAAGTTTTTTTTTAATATTTGCCTTATATCATATTTTATACTAACTACGACGGGCGGTATAGACATCTCATTATGTTTATCATCACAAATATGTTTTTTTTAGTTTAATATTTTATGAACTAACATTTAATCTTAATTATATTAATTAAAAATAATATTAAAATCTGAGACATTACAAAAATATCAATTTATTTTATTGCTAATTTTGGAAGAATTGTATAGTGAATGAACAATGACATATTATAATGTTAAAAAAAATCTTACTCAATCTTTTAAGCCGTATAATTCTCTTAAAATAATTTATGAAATTTTTTGATATTTAATTGATATGTCAATTATTACCTATAAAATCTGAAGTCGATATTGATTTTATTTAAATTTTATGTAAAAGCTGGAAAAAAATTAATAAATCTACTTGAAATAGGTTATAGGTTGGCAAGCATCTTAATGAGTTTTTTAATTTAAAATTTGGTTGTTGGTAATTTTTTGTTTTAATATTGGTGCGATTTGACAGAATACAAAATCGGTTGATTTTAATACAGTTCTATAAGTTCAATGACGGCGTCTTTGCTCCAGATAAGTTGTCCCCAAACCCAAAAAGCAGCAGAAAAACGCGCTTAAAACCACATATGGTTAAAACTGAAAACTGACAGATATGTCTTGTTTATTTTTTTGTCAAATGAGCGAAGTTATATTTTACGAATCAATCCCACCAACAGAAATTTCTAGGGATTTAAAAAAAATCCCATTGGGGTGTGCAACTATTATAAATTAGAACTTTTTTTAGTTGTAGTAGTAGTAACATGTTTTATTTAGCAAAAAGCTACAATTAAATATTTTTTAATACATTTTTTTAACACATTTTTATAGATTTAGTTTTAAATTTTACAACGCAACCTTCTTTTAACAAAAACAGACAGAAAAGTTAAACATTTTGCAAATTGTATCAAATATTTAGGTATAATTTTTTTGTAATTAAATGTAAGTAATTTTAAAGTTTTTCTAAATAAGTTTCAATGATATTTGAGATTTAATAGAATTTTCCAAACTATAACCTTTATAAAAAATAGATTTATAAGCTAATGTTTTAAACACTCTATCCACATAAAAATTTTGATTAGTTCTTGTTTTATAATTATGATAGTCATAATTAAAAAAACAAAAAAATTTAAAACAATCAGGCAATAAATTATTTTTAATTTTATGTATAAAGATACATACTAAGTAATAATAATAAGTTTATTTAAAATTTAATAATATAATAAATTTGTTTATGTTGTCTTCGATAAACTTATTCTTCAATCCCCTGAAGCTGAGCTTGTTAGGTAAATAAAAAATTAAATTTCTGACATTCAACCAATCTAAATTTTTTAAATTTGTCACAATTTCAAATAATCCGCATTACCTTATTTTGTAAAATTTGTAATTTATCAAATATTTTCTCCTTAGCACAATATAAAATGGAAGAACAATAAAGAAAATGTGGTAATATAATTATTAAATACAGTTTTTTTAGAAAACAAACTTAAATTATTAGAACTTTTAAAAAAATTCTTTTAAAATAACCTACTTTTCCGGCAATCTTCGATATATTTCTAAATAATAATTTATTTTTTATTTTGAATCAATGATTATCCCTAAATATTTAAAACTGTTTACTAATTCCAATTTTTCACCATCAATTTAAATTATTACCCATAACCATACATTTAGTTTTTGAAATATTTAATTTTAATTTATTTACTTTTAGCCAATTTAATAATATATTTATCTCAGAATTTAGAGTATTTAGACCATCAAAAATATTTAAAACATTAATGTAAATTAAGGTGTCATTAGCAAACATTTGTAACTTACACATTTTTAAAACCAATGGCATATCGTTGATATATAAAATAAATAATATTGGACCTATTATACTTCCTTGAGGAACTCCTACATTATTTATTTTTTTATTTGAATATGTTTTTGATATGTTTGTTTTTGTGACCTGTTACTTAAATAATTTTTAAACCGTTTATAAACGTTTCCGCACAAAACGCTGCAACTTGCAACTAACACTGAATTTCATAAATGTGAATCCCAAATTGCATGCAATTTTGGTGCAGGGTTAAAAATGCATAGGTATGCATGCATAGGCTTTTAGGGTAATAAAATTAACAATTGCCATGGATTTGGCAAGAGTTGTGTATACGGACTCGGTGAGGGATCCAAGGCACTCTATGAGAAAATGACCTTTAAATTTATATGTTAAATGGAAAAGAGGGGGATATATTCATACGTCACTGTGTTCATAATTGAATGGAACTTTTGTTTTTACCGTAGGTTAGACAAAGAGAAACGTCAAAGTATGTGGATCATCACCAATCGGCTTCCGTATTACCTATTAGAAGGATTGGACATAAGTAGAATTAATTTTAGAGTGATGTCAGCATACACTGATGAGTCCATAAAAGGAACGATATGTGATCCAGAATTCCATAATCGATACACATATGAGGAACATAAGGATGGTGCGGATTGTTATTTTTAATATTTTACCATATACCTACTTACAGAGTGTTCGGCGAACGTGTATGGAAACTTGGACAAGTTATTTTTCGATAAAGATAAAAAGTCATGTAAAAAAGTTCAAAATCTCAATATTTTCATAAGTTTCGGCCCATCATAAGTCAATTTTATTTTCTTATTTTTAACATAATATGGTAATTATCTCCAATCAGATTTAAATTTGACACAGAGACTTGACACCGTTATTTCTATCATTCTGTTACAAAAATATCGATCTACTGTGCCACCAGAGGTCACTCTACCTGAAAAATATATTGTATTTTTCGCATATCATTTTTGTTTTTTATTATACATATATTATTTAAATTTGAAGCACGGTAACTTGGTTTGCCGCTGCTATAGAAAAAATTGATTAAATGATAATAAAATCCATTAATTCTAATTTGTGAGTAAACGATGATCGAAGTCTATCGACTCTAATAAAGAGTAACTTTTTTATTAAGTATAGTTTATTATCGTTAATACGACACATTTGTTATTGTAATATCTGTTAAAACAAAAAAGATATGCGACAAATAGAACTTTCAGATATTTTAAAATCTTTAAACCACTTTAAGGTTCAGGCATATGCAGGTGATACACAAATGTATCTTCATTTCGATTGCCAAGACTATATAAACGCGTCGAATTTGCTTAACAAAGATTTAAGCATGTTAAATTAACTTTCTTTGAATTACAATCTAAGGTTAAATCCATAAAAGTCATCCTTGATGCTTTTTGGAAAAAAGAACAAAATTGGCTTTTTGAATGATAATATCGATATCGTTATTGATGGTGTAGGCTCCCCGTAGTTAAAGCAGCTAAGAATCTGGGTATAAACCTGGATACTAAAGTAAGGTTTAGGGAGTATGTCAAAAAACTGATTCAAAAGTCATATATTATGTCTTTAAGAGTAGGTATTATACAACAACCGTCATGTCCTAAATTTTAAATTGCGTAAAATGCTGTGAGAGTCTCGTTTTATCCAGCTTTAACTACTGTGATTTCATTTATGGGCCATGCCTTGATATAGCAGATAGCAATAGAATACAAAGGGTACAGAATACATGTTCCCGCCTTATTTTGGGACTTCGAAAATTTGATCATATATTTCTCATACGTTTAAAAATCTCAAGTGGCTAGTAATGAACAACCGTAGAACTTTACATTTGGGGAATTTTTTGGTCAAAACTCTAAATAATCCGGCTCTGCCTCTTTCTTTAAAAAGTAGGTTTGTATTTCGTGAAAATATACATTCCCGTGACAAGAGATTTCCTAATAAGTTGTACCTTAACATCAGAGTGCCATGTTTCAGAGATCATTTACTTACAACTCTGTTAAATTGCACAACTCCTTACCTAATGAAATTGGTTTTCCTTGACAGTAACAAATTTAAATTGCAATATAAAAAATATTTTCTAGTTTTATTAACTTCGTTAATTATTCTTGTTAAATTATTATTTTTATCAATGTTTTGCAGGTCATTCTTCAAATCATGTATTTGTCGTCTTCTCCATCAGGTTAGAATGTAGCGTATTTTTCTTTTTTCTAGAATGTTAACTATTTGAACCAATTTTTTTTATTATTTCTCCTTTCTACGATATTTATGTAATATCTGTGCAATCATAGGTATTTATACATATAATATATTATTTATTATTATTTTAGCAAGCAGTGTGGGGTTCAGTAAAGTAGCCTTTGTGGCTAGACTGCGCCCCGCTTTTGCTTATCTGCCTATTATTATTATTACTTATTAGTCTTTGTAATTGTTTTCTTTGTTCATCATAATAAAAGACGTTTATTATTATTAATATGGTTTTCGATAAAGTGCCTTCTGGTTGCGTAGTGGAGCAACATTTTTGTAACAGAAGGATAGAAATCACCGTCAACGTCAATTTAATGGGTAAAGAAATAATTGTCGTATACAGTGTGTCCACGGATGGACCTAACTATACTTGTAAAAACATTATTTTCAATTTTTCGAAAAAAAACCATTCTTCATCATTTCTTCTGCTTGTTATAAAAATACAATTCGCGTTGAGAAAATTCGATTTTATTGTACAGGGTGTGTAAAAAAATTAAAAATTTTTGATCCAACTTTTTTGAATAATCAGAATAAAAGAGATTGGAAACAGAATTCGAGAAGCCGAATAAAGTTTTTAGATATGACCTGTGGTAACTACGATATTTTATATTAAAACTTTAATCTGTAGGAAAATATCAATAATTTGTTTAACTTTGTACACTGTATATCGTAGTTACCACAGGTCATATCTAAAAACTTTATTCGGCTTCTCGAATTCTGTTTCCAATCTCTTTTATTCCGATCATTCAAAAAAGTTGGATCAAAAATTCTTAATTTTGCAAATCTACATTTTAACATTTTTTACACACCCTGTACAATAAAATCGAATTTTCTCAACGCGAATTGTATTTTTATAGCAAGCAGAAGAAATGATGAAGAATGGCTTTTTTTCGAAAAATTGAAAATAATGTTTTTTACAAGTATAGTTAGGTCCATCCGTGGACACACTGTATATTACAAAAAAAAATTGAATTTTCAAGGGTTGTAACCAGGGCTATTTTGCCACCTCTTAAGTTTCCAAACACATTTTCTGAAAAGCCTGTAGGGGCTGACATAATTTCTGAGAAATGCCTATAAATAAAAATTGTTGTAAATGAGAAATAAAGTTTAACAGATCAACTTATCCTCTAGAACCTCCTTAGACAACCCAATTTACTCTTGTCATGCTAATTTGGGACACACTGTATCAATGTTTTTTTTTTTTAATAAAAAAGACCCTAACTTAAAATGTTGATTCATGTGTCCAAACATTTAAAAAAAAAAACTACTGAATTTGCTAGATTTATTCCATAATATTACCAACTCACACTGAACCGATTTCAATAAGACTTTCGGGTTATGTAGGTAACTATAAGAAGCATCCAAATAAGTAAGAAAATATATCGCATGTAATCTAAAAAAAATTATCATGACATCACACGTATGCAAAATATTAAAATCTTAATTAATAAGTGATGAGCTCTAAAAGATGGGAAGTGAGATGCAGGGCCCTGTGGAATAAGACTGCTGAAATTGTTTGAAGCTTAGTATATTTAATTTGAAGAAATAGTCCCTACTTAAGTGGAGTTGAAAGTATGAAAAGGAAATTAAGAAAAACACAAAGTCTTCCTCCACAAAATTTAATAGAATAAAAATTGGTTTAATGGTATCTACATGTTTCGAACGTAGAAACGTTCATCATCAGGAGACAGAAAAATTTATTTTATGCTGATGGTGTTAGCAAAAGAGAAAATTAGAACCTTAATGGAGCTTTTATGGACTTAAAACATTTTAATGTAGAAGAAACATGATATGAAGAAAATTGATAATGGTTAAACCATACTGAGTATTTGAAAACGTTATTAATGAGGGTCTAAACCAACCAAATAGAGTGGGGAAGAAGAAAAAAACCTTTCTAAGAAGGTGTCAAAGATTATTTAAATTTCAAAAAACTTATCAAACATAAGTATGTTTGTAAGACATTACACATTATGAGGATAAAAGTGCAGTATTACAATAGCATTATGTGGCAAAAAGCGTTTTTGGGGTACTGAGGATTAAACCTCAGTAACCCCACGAGCGGTTAATTTAAAACCAATAGAGGTAATTAAAAAGTTAAACATTTTGAAAAGTCCCAGCACGTCAAAAGGTTATTCACGTCCACGTTTCCACGTGCTGGTACTTTTGAAAATCTTTAACTTTGTAATTACCTCTATTGGTTTTAAATTAATTATTTTTAATAAGTTTTTTTTAAATGAATATTTTGAATCCATAAGTGGTATTAATTTTCGACACCTTCTTAGAAAGGTTTTTTCTTCTTCCCCATTCTATTTAGTTGGTTTAGACTCTCTTTAATAATGTTTTCAAATACTCAGTATGGTTTAACCATTATCAATTTTCTTCATATTATCATGTTTATTTTACATTAAAATTTTTTGAGTCCATAAAAGCTCCATTAAGGTTCTAATTTTCTCTTTTGCTAACACCATCAGCATAAAATAAATTTTTCTGTCTCCTGATTGAGAACGTTTCTACGTTCGAACTTTTAAACTAATTTTTATTCTATTAAATTTTGTGGAGAAAGACTTTGTGTTTTTCTTTCCTTTTCTTACTATATTTGTTAGGAAACCTCGGTACCTATTAAGGTCTCACTAAGGATGAATAGGGGAGAGCCACCAACAGTGGCCATGGCAGGTACAGTGGCCGCCAGTGACTATTCTCTTACAAAACGTACACCGCTAACGCCCTCTCTTGAATCCGTGCTTAAGTATGTTTCCAGCACGTGGCGCGCCGAATACTTTCAGTTAAATGGCCGGCTTCGTCGTAAAAAGTGCGATATTGAAATTCGATCTGGAAAGTTTTTTTATTAGAGTGACTTTTCGTTTTAATCATTCAAAGCTGGCAAGTGTTTCAGGCACTTTATTGCATGCTTCTTAAGGATGTGCTATTGCAGTACGAAGTTCAGTGGTAAAAGGCTAAAGAATCTGCATTGTTTTTCTGTTTGGTTAGGTTTTATTTTTTATGTTCCCTTTCTTACAGTGGCCACCTTAACGGATGGTACATTGGCCACTACTCTCATATATTATAAAGGGGTGGCCACTGTTCCTTAAATTATTTGAATAAAAAAAATTGCATCTATATGATACATGTTTCTTTTATTTTTCGATGTGTATACTTATAAATTTCCTAATTAAAGGATTTTGTATGAAGTCTTATTACTTATTACCAACTTAAAAACAGTCTTTAGTATGCTTTTTCACTATGGCCACTGTACCACCATGTGGTTCGGTACAGTGGCCATAGTGGTATGTTTTTAAAAGAAAATATCCTATACTTTTTAAAATTAAATAGAGTCATATTTGTACAGCCTTATCGTATATGTAGTCAAAAATAATGGAAAAAGTATAAATTTTTTAAACGTTTTTGAAATACGTGGAAATAAAAAAAAGGATGGCCACTGTTGGTTGCTCTCCCCTACTGATTATAAAGTTTTATGTATGGTGGAAATAGAACAAATTTTTAATAACAATTTTTTTAAAAGGCTGAATTATTCAAAAATTGTTTTCCAGATCTCACAAGAAAACTTTGCTTTAATATAGAAGTAGGAAGTATCTGTTTAATTATGAGGCGACATGAATTTTTGATTATAAAATACTTCAGAAGTAAAAACTTCTAGTTGGTTATCCGTCCGTATACCTTTTTTTTTTAAGTAGGGGAGGGTGTTCCACAATAAGACATGTTTCACAATGAGAATTCCCAATTAAAACTTACTCTTAATTAGGAAATTTGGCATCGTTTATTTCAGTAACAGAGTTCTTAAGTTAGATGTGATACGTTGCTTTAAAGCTGGCAAGTTTCTAGCTTTTTAGAAAATTTACAATATTTTTTGCAAACTTGAGACTGTGTATTACATAAAACTGGGTTTAAACAAGGTTTGTACTGAAAAATCTATCTAATTCTCGCTAAATTTTACTTCATCGTAAATATTAGTGGGTCGTGGGGTTATGATTTACCGCGTTTTTGAATATGCGGTGTTGTCACTATTTTTTTTAAAGAAAATTTGTCTCCAATGAACCTTTTCTACAATGAGACAAACTGCGATGGTCCACAATGAGACAGTCCCATTGTGGAACATTTTGTTCATTTTAAATTTTTTTCTAGTAAAATATGGCTCGTGGGCTAAATTAGAAAAAGTGATAAAGGTAGCTTTACAGATAAGCAAATGAGAAATGCTGTGGCCGCCGTGGTAACAGGCGGTCTTAAACTTAGAGCAGCGGCTAGAAACTTTGGTGTTAAGTTTCAAACTCTGGACAGATATGTTAGGAAGCAAAGAGAAGCTTATCCAGATGATTATGTTAGAATGACTCCTAACTATTCATGTCGCCAAATTTTTAATAATGAACAAGAGAACTCGTTAAAGAATTCCATTTTAAAATGTAGTAAAATGTACTATGGACAAAGTACTTTCTCAGTAAGAATATTAGCATATGAAATTGCAGAAGAATGATATAAATATCCCAGAATCGTGGAAAGAAAATAAACGGGTCGGCTTAGAGTGGCTTCATGGATTTTTAAAACGTCATTTGATGAGATGAAGTATATATAGTAAGTGTATCGGTTAGGCGACCAGAAAACTGCAGCTTATCGAGGATGACCGCACACCTTCTTCCTAAGCCACGATAATCAGGAACAAAAAGGCAACAGAATTTTTTTACAATTTGACGTTTAATTTGGTGAACTCGATATTCGCTAGAGACGTTACAAATTTTTCTTTTGTTTTTAGAATGTTCAGTTTTATTTTTTGCCAAAAGTTTTTTACCAAAGATGCCACAGATTCCCATTTGTATTCGTTTCGAAGTTCCAGTTGATGTATTATATAATAAAGGTTATACTTTTATACATTATTCTCTTCATTACAATCAACCCAAATAAACAACAAACTTGTCCCATTGTGGAAATTCATAATCTCAATGTGGAACATGCTTTGGTCCACAATAAGACAATGCTGGGATTTAAAAAAAATAAACTAAATATAAAATTCTTTATTTTAAAATGTTGTATGCTTCATCAGTACTTGTACCACTTATCAAACTAATATATAGGCATATAGATCGCGTTTAATATTTAAATATAAAATCATTTCAAACTATGGGTCATTTAACAAAAAGTGTCCCATTGTGGACCACCCTCCCCTATAACAGCCAATGATCTTAGAGACCAGATCAGTGATAACAGCAGTTCTTAACAAGGAATTTATAATAACTTAAAGTTCTTTAAAAATGTCAGGTTTTTTGATAATTCGTTCGTAGATCAAACGAGAAAATGTCGCTTTATGAAAGAGACTTGGCATCCAAAGTTTTTTGAGGTATTCTTTTTCATGACAAATTTTTGTAAGTTATGCTTATTTAACCCCAAACTGGTTCCTACAACCACCCTATGTTTGTTTAATTCATTTGGTATATCGTTTTTTATGAAATTTCTACTAAGATCATCGTAAATAGATTTACTTTTCACTCTCTTCAGTTGAAGACTTTTTGTTATCGACATTCTTCGACTGAGAATATTTTTAAGGTCCGATTTTGATTCACCACTTTCTGTTTCAAAATTTGCACGAGAATGGCTTCCTTCTTCCTGATTAACATTGGCAATATCGTTCCTCTGGTCCGTTTCGTCATATTGCATATTTTCTATCTCAATTTCTAGCAGTGTTAGCTTAGACTGTTCTTTTTCTATTTTTTTTCGCAAGAAATATAAACAGGAATCTCGAATTTCTGCTTTATCATGAAGAGATAGGGAATGGCTTCCTTCTTCCTGATTAACTTGAGTAATATCGCTATTCTTATCCACTTCGTCATATTGTATATTTGCTCTCTCACTTTCTAGCAGTGATCGCTTGGACTGTACGTTTCCTATTTTTTTTCGTATGTAATATAAACAGGATGCTCGAATTTCTGCTTTATCGCAAAGAGATAGTAGAGTTTTTTGAAGGTGAGTTTTATCCTTGCGTATTTTCCCATTTCGGATGTAGTAATAACTTTGACTTATCTTATTAAAGGGCTTTCCATCTGTAACAAAATGATTAAATTTAAACAGGCAGACCGAGATATTCTTTTATAAGACATTTATAGTACCGTGCGAGCAAAAATTATTTGCATCAAAGAGGACCTTGCATCTAAGGACGTAATGCTTAGCCTTAGAGGTTAATACCTGTTAGGTGTCAGTAACTACCTGAATTAACAATCAATCAGTTATTCCGTCATCTTTGACAGTCGTTACAAGTAATCTGATTCATCGCTAATTTTTCCAATTTCTTGAACAATTCACACAATGGGCTTTACGGAACAGCACAAAACTTTCATGGTTGAAGCGTATTTTCGAAGCGGGGTTAGAGTAAATGGTAATCCGGGTTTGTGCATGGACGATTTTCACGAACATTTTCTTAACGTTGCTTTTATTACTGGGGATTTTTATCATTGCCTAAAAAGAACCGTGGCTGTGTTTAGGGAAACAGGTTCTATACAACACAAAAAAGGAACAGGAAGACCATCTGTAAGAACAGAAGAACTTGTTGCAAACGTTGTAAGACGCCTGTCCCAAGAAGTGGGAAGATCTTATGGAACATGCAGGACTATTCTTAAGAAGCAGCTAAATTTATTTCGTTATA
The DNA here is from genome assembly GCA_963969555.1 of Polydrusus pterygomalis. Classification (NCBI taxonomy): domain Eukaryota; kingdom Metazoa; phylum Arthropoda; class Insecta; order Coleoptera; family Curculionidae; genus Polydrusus; species Polydrusus pterygomalis. The sequence continues at coordinate 37,755,915 of OZ018381.1, read as the reverse complement.
AAGTGCAAGTATTCCAAGAAATACAAGCCGCAGATTTTGAAAGACGCAGGAATTACTCTCAATGGTTTACCCAAAATGTATTGGGACGAAGCCTGGTTATGGGAATTCTCAGAATACACGCATGTGGAGTAGTGAAAATCCCCATATTTTTGTAGAGTGCACATTGCACCCTCAAAAAATTGGTGTCTGGTTAGCTGTTTCCCGAAGAAGAATTGTTGGTCGTATTTTTTCCCATGACATAGTTAGAGCACAGCGGTATAGAGACAATATTTCGAATCTATTTGTGAAGCAATTACTTGACGACGAATTACGTTTTGGATATTTTCAACAGGACGGTGCAACCGCCCATACAGCCGCCGAAACAATTAACTACTTACGCAATTCTTTCGATGACAGATTGATCAGTTTTCGATCAGACATTGAATTCCCAGAGATGCTGGTCAACACTTTCGAAAATATGAAGAGACGTGTGAATTTATGCTTGGAGCATGGCGGTGGCCAATTTAAGCAATTTATGTAATTATTTTTCTTTCTGTATATTCTTATTTTGTTAATTTTGTAAACAACAAAAATAAATTTGTATTTGTCTACTTATTTTATTACTCATTAGTTTGGCATAACATGTCATAATATGAATTTGACAAAATTTTAACCTAGATTTGGTTAGATATATCGTCCCCATATCATTGTGATCTAAACCAATCCCTACGTTTTTTAATCCAAGCCCTCTATGATGCAAATATTTCTTGCTCGCACGGTACGATCCCAAACAGTTACTATTCATAACACAAATTGTCTAGAACAGAGCCATGGAATTTATACGACGACTAAGTTTAAACTTGATAGAACAAAACGAAGAATTAGTACTAGTTACCTGTTAGATCTGCTAGTTACCTATTTAAAGCCTCTTAACAATAGAGGCTACGAAATTTTTTGTTAATTATACCTTTGTCCGAACTTCTCGCATAAAAACTCCTATGGGCATAGTTTTGATCTAACAAGTAAATTACCATACTTAAATTTTTGTATTTAAAAAGATAGAACCATTGTGAGTTACTAAAAATAATAGTAGGTAGGTCCTACTATGAAAGGGAAGAAACGAGATACCTACTTTAAGTCTTCCTCCACTGGTATATTTTATTCAGAAGATTAAAGGATGGTAAATTCTCTACATGTCTCGAATGTATGAACATTCATCTTCAGGAGAACAAAATTGTCAGAAAGTCAAAAGGTCTTAACGGAGCTTTAAGATGACAGAAACAACTTGGCCACGAGTTGACGTTTCAAACGTCAAAAGAAACCACCAGATGTAAAAACCTCAGTAAAATCCCTTAAAGGAAGACCTATAAATGGTCACTCATAAGTGTGGGTAGAAACAAGTAAGTGTGAGGAAGCAAGTTAATATAGAAACTGATATACAGTGACCGGCAGAAAGTACGCACCAAAGGGAATTTTTTTTAATTTCAAAACTTACCAAATTTTTTTGGCGGTGGAAAAGTTCTGCATGTCCCTAAACAAAAAAGAGCATAGAAAAAACTAGTAAATATTGCGCTGTATACGAGGGAGAGGTAAAAACGTTTAATTCACTCAAGAATAAAGTGCCCTTATTTTTCACTGTAGAATTTTTTTTTATTAGGAAATGTTTGCACTTAAAAGTTATCCATAAATACCAAATTTCAACTCGGTAGCACAAAAAAAGTGTTTTTATTTTTTTTGACGCTCCCTCGCATAACAAATCAATAGAAGCTATGCAACCTACAAATTAAATTTTTTAAGAGCTCTTGGGCAATTAGACACATAACTTACTTAAATTTGTTTAAATACGCGAGAACAGGACGTTTAATAAAATAACGTCAAAAATAATCCAACTTTTCTGGTGCACACCGTACATTATTCTATGGATAAGCGGAATAACTTTATGCAAAATAAATTAGGGTTTTATTCATACATTTAACAATATTTTGCCGTTCCCAATTTTTCAAAACCTCTTAAACCCATTGGTTCATGAATTAAAGTTTAAACCCTTACAAAATTCGTTTTCATTTAAATCTAGTTACCATGAAAAATATTTATATTTGTGCTACCGAGCTGAAATTTGGGATTTTTGGATAACTTTTAAGTGCAAACAACATTTCCTAATAAAAAAAACTTCCACAGTGAAAAATAAAGGCCAATTTATTCTTGAGTGAATTTAACGTTTTCACCTCTCCCTCGTATACGGCGCAATATTTACTAGTTTTGTCTATGCTCTTTTTTGTTTAGGGACATGCAGAACTTTTCCACCGCCAAACAAATTTTGAAATAAAAAAAATCCCCTTTGGTGCGTACTTTCTGCCGGGCACTGTATATAGTTGTAGATAATCACTACTATTATTATTTTACGATATTATATCAGTTTTACATTTCTCTTTTCATTTAAATAACAATTATCAGTATACATAACGTTCCTCAATAAACTTATATCTTATATCTTATATCTTTACGAAAGGTCTTCCTTCCCAGAGATTTTACTGAGGTTTTTACATTTGGTGGTTTCTTTTTGATATTTCCTGCGAGAAACTTTAACTTGTGGTCACGTTCTTTCTGTCATCTTAAAGCTCCGTTCAGGGCCGATCCTAGCAGGTGTGCAGCCGGGCGGCCAAACCAAGGGGCGGCCAGATAGTTCTGTCAATCAAGCAAAACTATTTACGAATTTCTCGAAATAAAAATAAAGTGACATTTATCAAACTATTAAAAGTCTTGAAACATTTAAGTTTTTGTGTTCAATTTTAATTTGGCATGATTTATTATCAAGAATTGATGTATTGAGTAAAATGCTTCAAAATCCTAAATTAAACATCGCGGAATGCATTAAAGCCTTAGATAATCTTAAAAAATATTTAGTTTCCCAAAGATCTGACGATAATTATAAAATATTTGTCGATTCAGCAACAACACTTGCTAAAGATTTAGGTATTGATCCCGAATTTCCCATCGCGAAGCTCAGAAAAAAAGTTCGTTTATTTGGTTACGAGGGCAGTGATGAACCAGTTTAAAATCCCTTCCTGCAATTCAAGATTGCTTTCTATTTTGCAGTTCTTGATTACGCGATCTCTTCGATAAATGAAAGATTTACCTTATTATCTGAGTGCTATTCAATATTCTGCTTTCTGTATGAGTTTCACACCATTTCTAATGATGACCTCATGAAAGCCTGCATGGACTTAGATATTAGGTTACAGGTACAGGAGGAAGGACTATTGTAAAAGATATAGACGGTATACAACTCTTTAATGAAATACCTTCATTTAAAGATATTTTTCCAGGTAAAAAACAGCCAATTAAGATATTAGAAATTTTAGTCAAAAATTATCTCATTCCCTGTTTTCCAAATTTTGCTCTAGCAATAAGGATTTTTTTAACCTTACTTGTTTCTGTGGCTTCAGGTGAAAGAAGTTTCAGTAAATTAAAAATTATTAAAAATTACTTGAGAAATAATATGAAACAAGAAAGACTTTCAGATTTGGCCATCATCTCTATTGAATCCGAAATCTCTGAAAAAATTGATCTCACCGCAATTATTGACAAATTTGCTTCTCAGAAAGCCAGAAAAATTATTTTATAGTTAATTATTAGGTGGTCCTCGAGGAAGAACTGATTTATATACTTTTCGTTTCGCAAGATTTATGCTTTAGTACTTTTTGTTATTTTGTATTTTCTGGTAAATACTGTTGTTTTACATTTCTAACTATAAAATGTCCATTTTTGTTTCAAAATTAATATTTTTGTTGGTTTATTATTTTGTTAAGTAAAAAAAAAAGGTGTCGCTAATAATACAACATATTAACTGGCCCAAAAATAAAGTCTTTCCCGTAAAATTGTATTTGTAGTTTGCATTTATATTAATGTTTAACTTTTTACTCTTATGTACATGTAGATGAGTTTATAACGTCAACGTTAAGTATTACTCAAAATAGGAAAAATTCTTTAGAGGGGCGGCATAATAGGTCTTTGCACGCGGGCGGCCGATACCCTAGGATCGGCCCTGGCTCCGTTAAGACGGTATGAACCTTTTGAATTTTTAACACTTTTGTTCTAATGAAGACGAATGTTTATACATTCGAAATTTGTAGAAAATTTAACATCCTTTTCAGTCTTAATAAAACATACCGGTAAAGGAGGACTTAGAGTGTCTCTTTTCTTTTAAATTTACATTCCACTTAAAATATGGATAATTTCTTCAAGTTCATTACTAATATGTTTATAACTCAGAAATGAGATTGATGGTTTGGCTCTTAGACTAACCTATTTTATTTAAATCCTCTTTTTTAACTTCTTTTAATATTTTAATCGTTTTATTCTTATCCCGTTGAGCATTTATAATATCTTGTTCTGATAGTTCCAGTATCTTCATAGCGTTTTCTTTTATACCCAGATCTTTTTCGTATATAGTTTCAAATATCTGGAAGCTTTTACTTCTCTCTTGGTCTACTATTGAATTAGATGGCTTTGTACCATCTAAAATATAAAATAATTCGATGGCAAAAGTGAACAGAATAACATGTTTCAAATCCTTTCTAAGACATCTGCATGATGAGATTTAAAAAATAATTAAGGTAATCGATTATATTTAATAAAAATGTATTTTTATACTTTATGCCATACCAGTACATTATTATGTTTTTATACCTTAGATACCATCTACATAATGGATTACTTTATGCCCGTGCGGGCATAAAGTACACATTATGGCCCGCGCGGGCATTAATTGTTGCATTAAGTGTGCATCTTGTTCCATTTTTGATTTTTGACTTTGACACATTAAACATTTTAATAATGTCAAGGTAATGTCGCAGGTAAAAATAAAAAATTGGTAAATCAAATTAAATTTAAAAAAAAATTATTATTCAAAACGAACTGGTATGACATAAAATTTTGTATGCACCACGGGTACTAATAGATATATACCCTCGGGCGACTTACGAACCCCCGGGCCAGAGGCCCTTGGCTTTATACGACTGTCGCCCTTAGGGCATAATCATCTACTTAGTACCCTTGATACATAAATAACTATTAATCTACGGCAGTGCCATTTGTTGTGATGGGGTGTTTGCGAGTAATTAAAATAAACCGTGAGTTATACTTTTACTTATATTTTATTAGGAAATCACTAAATTATATGACATAAACAACGGATCTTGTCAACTACAATTTTTGACAATACTAACATCGTTTTCTGGTGGTGGTGTTGACACCTCCTTAATTACACAGAAAGGATGCCAAATAATTCTATTGCATACTTTTATTTCAACACGCCCCCTCAATAAAATTATTTTGCACCTTTTAAGTCCCTTACATTTAAAATTGCGGATATCGCCCCCTGAATAAAAACAACTTCATAAAATCAACGATTCCTTATTTTAAATTAAGTTTAGACTTTCCCTAAACTTTAGCATTTTAATATTTGATACGGGTTTTGTTAACATATCTGCTTGTTGATCCTCTGTTTTGATATACAATATGTTAACTAAACCTTTCTCGATCTTTTCCTTTATGAAACAAAACTTAATATCTAAATGTTTCAACCTTCTGTTATTTTCAGGGTTGTTGGCTATTTTGATAGCTGATTGGTTATCTTCATATATCTTCGTTGAAGTATTTAAGTTGAAAACCTTAAAATCTGATAAAACTTTTTGTAACCAACAAGCTTCCGTTACTGCCAAAGATAATGCTATGTATTCAGATTCGGTTGACGAGATTGATACTGTTTGTTGCTTTTTACTACACCATGAAACAGGACAATCAAAAACTTTAAAAACAAAACCAGTGGTTGACTTACTGTCAATTACGTCACCACCCCAATCTGAATCCACATAACCACAAATAATTTCCTCGTTATCAGTTAAAAATTTCAGTTTCAGGTACAATGTTCCTTTTATATATCTTAACACTCGTTTTAATGCCACATACAAAGTTTCATTGGCCGTTTCTAAAAACCGACTGAGAACCGTAACACTAAAAGATAAATCAGGCCTTGTACCCAAAGCTACATACATAAGACTACCTATTATTTGGCGACACAGTCTTATATACTTTTCTTCTCCCTTATTGTTCTTTAGTAAATTAAAGTTAAAGTTACTATCTATCGGGGTACTTACAGATTTACACTCTGACATTCCATATTTTTCAAGAACTCTAGCTAAATAATCAGATTGATCTAGGTCTGTGTAACCATTTTTAATGTTTTGACAAACTCGTATACCCAGATAGTTAGAAACTAATCCTAAATCTGTCATATCAAAGTTTTTGTTTAACTCCCTTTTAAGCTTATCAACATCCTCTGCGTCAGTACCCATAATCAATAAGTCATCAACATATAAAAGAACATATAACTTTCTTTTTTCCGAACATTTGGTATAAAGGCAAAAATTATTTTGCGATCTTAAAAACCCTAACTCTACCATCAAAGTGTCAAACTTGCTGTTCCAGCATTTTGGGGATTTTTTTAAACCATATATAGATTTATTAAGCTTACAAACTACATTGCTATTATCTTTTGTCATACCTGGTAATGACATGTAAACTTCCTCAGTAATGTCCCCATACAAAAATGCACCCTGTACATCCATTTGACAAATAGGTAAACCTAACTTAGTAGCTACTACAATAAATATTCTAACTGTGCTTAACTTAGCTACAGGAGCATAGATATCATTAATACTGTCACATTTTTGTTGAAACCCCCTAGCCACTAATCGAGCTTTATATTGCCCACCCCCTTTTACTTTTAAAACCCACTTACTCTCTACTACCTTTTTATTGTCTGGCCAAGGCATTTCAGTCCAAGTATTATTTTTATTTAGTACACTAAGCTCCTTGGACATGGCTTGTTGCCATATTTCCGCACTATCACTGCTCATGGCGTTTTCATATGAAATGTTATCATCCCCTGCACAAAACAAACTTGTGTCAAAGTCTTCCATCCACACAGGTGGTTTAATCACCCTTCCCCTTCTGTCAGTTTGTAAATCTTGCTCTTGCTCACCGGTCTCGACACTACTTTCTAAGTCTTCTTGGTTATCACTTAGAATGTCACTCAGAATGTCACTAATCTGTTCTTCTTCTTCCCTGTCAGTATTCTGGTTGGAATCTTGTTTTTCTGTTTCACTATTCTCTTTATTTTTGTCATTTTCTGTGTTTTCGTCAGTTTGATCATTAAAATTCAGCTTTACTACCTTCTCTTCAGGGCTTTGGCCTATTTTCTCTATTTGTACTAAACTTGCCAGATTACATTGAGATGTGACCTCTTGGGCAAAACTTTCTGTTTTAAAATGCATTTTATATAAATTTCCTTGTCTTTTTGCTATTGCCCTAACTTTACCCTCTTTATCTAACAACTGACACCTATCTCTGTCAGAATGCATCTCAAGATTCTTATCCAAGGCTGTACTAAGTGAGAATAAATTTACTGCAAGTTCTGGAATGTATAATGTGTTATTTAGATCAGTTCTTAGCCACTTTTGGCCATTCCAAGCCATTACTTGTACTGTGCCAATGCCTTTTACATCGACAAATGTGCCATTCCCAACTCTAACTTTCTTCGTCTCTTTCACATCTTCCATCACTCTAAATTGCTTCTTATCACTACACATGTGTTCTGTAGCGCCACTGTCCATCCACCAATTTTCAGTATTTAAATTTTCTTTATCGACCATATTCATAACGTCATAGCAATTTAGCATTACAGATTCGCTTATCAAAGCCTGGTCACTTGATTTGTTTCCTTCTTTCTTGTCTTTTTGTTTCTTAAACCAACAAAATTGTTCTTTGTGGCCTGGTTTCTTACAAAAATGACAATTAAACTTTGCCAAATTAGGACAATTTCTTTTCAAGTGTGGCCCTCCACATTCAAAACACTCGACTTGTGTTCTGGGACCTTTTTGGTAATGTTCTCTTCTTATGGCCAATTTTTGAACTGCTAATGCTGCTGAAGTCTCGCTGCACTTATTTCTTTCTTCTTCTACCATTAATCTCGACATGAGATCTGTCAATGTTCTGTTTGCATTAGGTGTACTCTCCCATGCTGTCACAAAATGCTTCATACTTTCAGGCAATGACATCAAAACTTGAGTCACAACCATCTTGTCACTTATTTCTTCTCCTAATGCTTTTAAATTTCCCTTTATTTGTTCCAGTTGGGACATAAATTCTGCAATATGACCTTCTTGGTACTGTAACGTGAAAAATTTCTGCGTTAACAGGTGAACACTCACCTGGGACTGGTGTTCATAAATAGTTTTCAACTTCTTCCACATTTCAGAGGAAGTCTGACAAGTAAGCAAATGTGTGACAATCTTTTCATCGACCCTCGACACTATAATCTCTTGGGCTTTTGCATCTTTGTTATCCCAATCCTTGGTATCAGCAGGAGGTACCGGCCTTTGTGTGGTTCCTTCTACAACAGCAAAATAACCTTTAGATTTTAACGTCACCTGGACCTGAAACTTCCATGTAGTCCAGTTTTCTCCGTTTAATTTTGTGATTCCTATTCCAAACTGCTCACCCATCTTCTTGAAAATGGTCTTACCACAGTCAAACGTCGTATTTTATTCTAAAACAGGCACTTCTCTTCACCGAAGCCCCGTTCTGGTCAAACTTTTTGAGACCTTGCACAAAAAATCTCCTACCGACGTCGACTTTCCTCACGACTTTTTCACTACTTTCGCGAACTTTCTGCATAAACTGGGCCCATAACCTGTTGTGATGGGGTGTTTGCGAGTAATTAAAATAAACCGTGAGTTATACTTTTACTTATATTTTATTAGGAAATCGCTAAATTATATGACATAAACAACGGATCTTGTCAACTACAATTTTTGACAATACTAACATCGTTTTCTGGTGGTGGTGTTGACACCTCCTTAATTACACAGAAAGGATGCCAAATAATTCTATTGCATACTTTTATTTCAACAATGACGTATTTAGCATTATCATTTAGATGTCATTATGACCTTCATAATAGCACTCAGTGCCATTATGAATTCATAATAACATCCAAATGTTAAGATACAAAAACAAAAAGAAAGTCGGTGCAAACTATTTATTTGTTATTATTACTTAGAAAAACGGATTGCATTTATTTTTTGTAAACATCCGAAGGGACACTTTCGGATTCAGAATTTCCCATATTTAAATTATTTTTGGCCAACACTTTGCATACAATAGAAAATTAGACGGCAATAATGACGTTGTCAAAATCGAAATTGAAACAATCAAAAATGCGGTTACCATGATATCGACTAATATGGACACCTGAAAATTTTAAAAATTACGAAAACGTTATCTGATATCAATGAAATTTAGAAGAATAAAATCTATTTGCACTGTCGTAGATTAAATTTTGAATGATACACGTTCGATATGAACTTTGTTAATGAAACCTGTGCAATTAAACCACTCGGCGACTAGGCTAACGCCTCGTGGTTTGTTCGAGTTTGTTCGCTGGTTTAACGTTGCACGCGTTTCATTATAGTGTTCATATCGAACTAGTATCATTAATAACACTATAAATGAGCCTATTTTTATAGTTTGTAACTTAATATAAGAAGAATGTCCAGTAAAGAGATCGTGGATAATATTCCGATAGGGTATCTAAATCCTGCTATTTCAAGTAAGACCATGACAAAGATTGTACGAAATGTTTTCAGTACCTACTGGGTTTATTAATATTGTAGGTAAGCGCATTAGAATTAGAAATTAATTAATATTTCCCATCTCTTCACTTTAGGGTAGGTAGAAATAGGAACCTTTGGGTTCAAGTGGTACTTAGTCGATATTTCGCTATAAAACACTTAAAAATAGAACCATGCTTCTTTCACGTTAACTTAACCCCTTTTAGGAATAAGACACCCCTTTTATTACATTGTGAAAATCGTAGGGGTAGGTTTCCCCTTCGCGATGTCCATTGTTTAAAGAACTAAAAATTTTAATTGTCTGATTGTTTTAAAGTAATATTCGATGTTTTATACGAATGAATATTCGTAGGACAATCCTTTTTTGTAATTGAAGGTGTCGTCAAAAGATTAAATAACCCTATGCGATAGAACTACAGGAAATTCAGGTCATCTAGGAAAGCGCTGTCCGAGATCTCGATAAGTGCTTTTCAGAATAAATGATTTTAACCAGTCGTGTCACATTCATTACATATGACTTTGGACTTTTACCTTCAATAATTATTATCTTCTTGGATACTAATTGGTTAAGGTTTTCCAATATTTCATCCACCAGCATTTTAGCATAAAGCATCCTAAATCTATTCTCATTCGTATCACCTAAGTCTAATTTACAAAGTGTATAGGATTTTGTGTTGTCTTGAGAGCTCTCAACTTCAATTTTTCCTTTGCCGTCGTTACATTCCAATGCCAGTGTGGGTTTTGCAACAAACAGTGATGATTTAGAAGACTGGCCAAAGCCATATTCACTTGCCAAGCTTTTATAAAAACTAAAAAAGGTATAGTTTCGTTATCAATGGACAAACTCCTGCATACCTATTATCTACAGGGAATTAATAAAACTATGAAAAACAATGGGTATTTTTGATAAACTATGTGTACTTGTGTGCAGGTTAGCTAAATAGCGGAGACCTGGGTAAAAAGAATAATCAAATTGGTTAAATGAAAAAAAAAAACAATCCATGTGAATTTCGTGACTCTTCTGATTTTTCTGAAGCAAATAACGTACTCTCGGTACTGATTACACACGAAAACCCAACTGTTGTAATCTACATACAATTTGTGATGAGATCAGATATTGCTTTAGATCCAATCTTCTCCTGCCTTGGAGTTTCCAATGATATATCAGCCTAATACTACGGTACTGAATTTTCATACTGTTTAGGTTTCTAATGGAGTTTTTGGGATCTTTTACACAAGAACCACCTTAAATATCTCACCTATTTTATAGGTTTAACTGTTGGCTTCTTAGCATGTGAGACTTTGCTTGTTAGTTAACCGGGAGTTGATGTCAAAATTTCTGATTTTTGACACATTTGTGTTGTTTTTTTGAACACGTTGGATGCATTTGGGAATCACTTGAGAGTATTGAGACAATTATGTTAATTCTGTCACTGATGCTGATTATTGCTGATGCTTATTAAGACCAACTAAAGTTTTCAGTTGTAGGTTTATTGAAATAAAGGCAAATAAAAAAATTCGTGTTGAAATAAGTCAATTGGAGAGAGGAGTAGCAGATCTTAAGTAGAAAGTTAAGACACATTGGTTTAGGCTTTCGCGGCCAGTCGGTGAGCTAGCGTAGTCATCATTCGGGTCTAAATGCCGTCGTCGGTTGGAATTGCTTCCTAACGTTTCGCTAGCACGAGTGGCGAGCTTCTTCAGAGGTCCTTCCATCTCTAGACAGTCTACTTCCAGCACCGGAGATGGAAGGACCTCTGAAGAAGCTCGCCACTCGTGCTAGCGAAACGTTAGGAAGCAATTCCAACCGACGACGGCCTTTAGACCCGAATAATGACTACACTAGCTCAGAAGGTTAAGGCTCCTTGCTTTTATCGATAAATAGCATTTTAGTTTACTTCTAGGAACCAGAAGACACAGGAAAGTCAGGTGCGCCCAATATAATAACTAAAGTAATTTTTAGTTTTTCTTGCTCATTCATTATTAAAACAAAAAAAATTGTGTGGATATTTTTCTTGCAAAGAACTTACTCTAATACAGACATCCACGCGTACACTGATGGTCCATGTTCAATAATTTGAGCGGCAATATACTCAAAACAAATTGGACTAATTCCCTTTTCTTTATTGCAGATAAAGATACCCACTACAACTGTTATAGAGTTTAAAATAATGCATCGGAGAATCCCTAGAAGTAGCCAAGGTATCATAAGGTTGGGTTTTTCTTCCTAAAATTAATTTTTGCACTAGCTTATAGTACAATACCAAAGTAACGTGAACAATACGTGGCGCTATACCTAGTTGGATTATTTTGAAAAAAAAAATTATTTACTTGTATCTATGTAGGTCACTTTGGCTGCTTTTGATGCGATTTTAATAATTTTTCAAATAGGGATATGTTTGCTGTTTATTATTTATTTATTTATTTGCAGGTTTCTTGATAATAATATTAAAAATCAATAACATATTTTTTTTTTAATAAAAATAAATTCAATGAAAGCATCATTACAAAACCAAAGATTAACAAATCTGTCCGATTTTGTAATGAAAAAATATACACCCATTTAGATTATTAATTTTAATCACATCATAAATATATTTAAACATATAAGTACCTAAGTAATTCAAAAATATTTCACCCAAAAAAAAAGGAAAAATTATAAATAAGGGAGAAATTATAATAGAAAAATTGTAATATTTAGTATTATTATTACCTATATATAAGTTGGCTTACTTTTATATAATTTTGCATAATCCATGATTTTTAATTTTCTTTTAAATGCCAAAAAACTCATCGTTTTCAAATTAGTAGGTAAGTAATATTATTAAAAATTTTAATGCCAACAAATAAAGCATTATTTTTTAAAAGTGTTAAATTAAAATTATCATAACATAAACATAGATTTGTTTTTTGTCTTGTTTGGTATATGAGTAATGTTATGTAATAAATTTATATTTTTATAAATATATATACATATACAATGGTAGTTTTGTAATAAAGTTGTTTTAAACTCAGAATATTATTATAAACAAATAATATTTTTGAAGGAAACAAAATATGTTTATTAAATATTATTTTTAAAAGATATTTTTGTATTGTTATAAGCGGTTTCAAATTTGAGTCGTATGCACTTCCCCAACCAATTATACCATAGGAGAGAATTGATTGAAAAAGTGCATAATAAAACATTAAACAAAGTTTTTGATTCACAATATTTTTTTAAAGTCTAAATTTACATAAAGTGTTTGTTATTTTTTTTTTGTAAGAGTGTTAATTTGATGATCCCATTTTAAATTTTGGTCAATCAATATTCCTAAATATTTTATAAATTCAACTTTTTTAATTTTATTTTTGCAAGAACAGTTAGCACAATTAATTCTAACTATATCTGATATTTCTAAACAATTTAAATCATAAATTTTAATTTCTTCTAAACTATTCGGCTGAGTATTATTATAACAGGAAAAAAGAAATTTTGTTTTAGTTAAATTTAAGTTTAATAGGTCATAACTCAAATTATTTTTTATTATTAAAATGTCTAATTCTGAATTTAAAACGCATTCATTCCAAATATGCTGGTATTATTAATACAGTATCATCTGCATATGAAAATATTTTTCCATTTAACGCTGATTTGAATATATCATTAATATAAAGTAAGAATAAAATTGGTCCCAAACAGTACCCTGAGGAACACCACAAATTAAAGTAGTTGTTTTACTACTAAAATTATCTATTTTTACTTTCTGTTCTCTATCTGATAAGTAACTTTTAAATAAATTATATGCGATACCTCTAACTCCATAAGATTATATTTTAGATAACAGTTTATTGTGTGATACTGTATCAAATTCTTTTTGCAAATCTAAGAATATGCCAATAACTTTTTTACCTTCATCTAAACATTTTGATATAAAATGAGTAACATTACAGATTGCATTCTATGTTCCTAATTTTTCTCGAAATCCAAATTGATTAGGTGAAATTAATTGATCTTTAATACATTTTTTTAAAAGTTTTCCTATTGTATTTATTAAAGAAATCGGTCTATAATTATCGCATAGTGTTTTGTCTCCAGATTTATAAATAGAAATAAATTGTAGATGTTTTTAACATTGTTGGAAAAGTTCCTTGAGTAAGATACATGTTAAAAAGATAACTAATTATTAGGGAAATGTTATGGAATGTGGCTTTTAAAATTTTGTTGTTTATATCATCAGGTCGTGGGGACGTTTTTAATTTAAGTTTATTAATTAAATTATATAGGTACCTATAAGATATTCAGATATAGGAGTAAATAGTAGACTATGAGGAGCATTAGTTTGTTTTATGTTAATACAATTTTTAGGGGTTGTAATTTTTTTTGCTAATTCAGAATTCAGGACCAATATAAGTAAAATGATTCATAAAAATTTTAGAAATATCTTTTTTCTACGAGTGACCGCAAAGAATCTACTTTGCGCACACTTTTGCATACGCAAAGTAGCACTTTCCCGCACACTGTGCGGGAAATTTTTTTTCCCGCACACTTATTTTAAAGCAAAATTACCATATTATAGACGCGTTTTTTTCTTCTATTTTATTATTTTTTTAGATATTTATGCAAAAATATTGTAACAAGACAAAGTTGACAGGTGGTTTATGTGTTGCCTTATAAACTATACCGAAGTATTGTGCCGTGCGGGTCAAAATTTTTTTGAAATCTGCATTATTATATTTTCCTCTAATTTTGTTCAAGTTAAAAAAAAACAAGTATTTGATGTCAATAAAAATTTAAAATTAAAAAAATATATAGTTATTTCACTCGTAGAAAAAATATTGTTCCTAACACGTGCGCAAAGTAGTTTTCCCGCAATTAAAGCTTATCCGAACTCCGCTTCGCGTCGTTCGTCTAACTGCTTTCGCGTGCGGGAAAACATAACTTTGCGCACTGAATAGGAAAACTACTATTTTATTATCTACTAACTGATTTTTATTTTTTTTCGAATATTTTTAAAAAATTATTTTGTTTTCTTTTTTTACCTGTAGCTTCATTAATTATATTCCAAACTTCTTTTACGTCACCTTGTGTTTCTAAAACTTTATCTTTATAATATTTTTCTTATTCAAAGAATTGAGTCATCTACATTTAATCGGATAGACCCATACCTCACCCGGTCTTGACAAAGACCATAGAATACTGTAGAGCAGCGGTTCTCAAACTTTTTTGGTGACGGAACCCTTTTGGGAAGCAAAATACTTGATGGAACCCTACAATAAAACAATAGTTTTTAAAAGTGTATTCTTTATTAATAAGCATAATAAAAGTACAATGTAACAGTTACTAATTATTACTTACTTTACCACATGGCAAGTACAATAATAGAAGATATTAAAAAAGAAAAAATCTAACTAATGGGAGGTATGAAACTGTTTTTTATTTTTCATCAATTGGTTGATATCAGGTTTGATAGAAGACAGTTGAAGTCTCATATCAGGTTCGGCGTCCAGTCTATTGCGATATTTTGTTTTCGTGGCTGCATAGGTTGAGAATCCTGTTTCGCACAAATATGTTGTTGGGAACGGGAGAAGAATATTCGGAGCCATTTTGCCAAGCATTGGATATTCATCACGGATTCTACACCAAAAATCGTTGAGAGGCGTCGTTTTGAACAGTGACTCCATACTTGTGTCTGATGACATTTCTAAAAGAGATTCATATATCTCGTTTGACATACTTTCGGGCTTTTCCAAGTTGGGTAAAAAAGGATTATGAATCCATGAATTCAGTTTCATTTTTGTATTCTGTTCTTCGGGAAAATAATTTTCAAAAGATGCGCGCATCGAACTGAGATATTGGACCAATTCTTCAAACACATCATCTTGAAACATTTCTGAGTCGTTATCGCTAACAAACTCACTGAGTGACGTAAAGCTTTCTATTTCTTTCTTACCAACGCCAATAATCCAAAAATCTAATTTTCTTTTGAAGGCAGTTATTTTGTTATAGGCCTGAAACACTGTTGTCTGTTTACCTTGCAATGATAAATTCAATTCGTTCAGTTTTTGAAAGATATCCGCCATAAAAGACAATCGGAACAACCAAGTTTTATCATACAAACGGTCCTTCAAATTAAAAGAAGTATCTGCTGAAAGAAACATTTGTAACTCGGCTCTAAGTTCAAATAGCCTTGTTAAAGTTTTACCCCGAGACAGCCATCGCACTTCTGTATGGAGCAGCAGTGTTTTATGTTTGCTGCCATAATCTTCACACAATAATGAGAACAATCGGGATTGTAGTGGTCGTGATTTGATAAAATTAATTATTTTTACCGCTTCATCCATAACTAATTTTAGATTTGACGGCATTTGCTTCATCGCAAGTGCTTGTCTATGCAGAATACAATGGCTGGAACTACAATTAGGCGCTTTATTTTTTATTCGTGACACTGCTCCTGCTGTTTTACCTGTCATCGCCTTGGCCCCATCTGTACAAATGTCAATGCAATTGTTCCAACTGAGATTATTTTCTTCAAAAAATATATTTATTTTATTAAAAATTTCTTCCCCGGTAGTGTTTGTGAGCAGCGGTGAACACATAAGCATGTCTTCTTCAAAAGAACTTTCATATGGATATCTCACGATAACCAGCAAGATAGCCAAACCAGCGACATCAGTTGACTCGTCCATTTGCAAGGCGAATCGTGTTTTTTGTAGACGTGTAACTAGTTCTTGTTTGACGTAGCTTGCCAGATCATGGATTCGCCGTGAAACAGTATTGTTTGATAGCGGCACAGTAGAAAGATGCTTTGCAGATTTTTCATCGAGCATACATTTTGTTATGTCTAATACACATGGCTTTATTAAATTCTCAGCGATAGTGTGCACTTCACCTATTGTAACACATGTTTATACAAATACAAATAAATAAATAAATATATCTACGCGCGGCCGCGGAGTCAAAACGTTCGACCAGAGAGAGGTGTTTTGATTTTTTTTCTAAATTCTTGAGGAACCCCTACAGAGGTATCGCGGAACCCTAGGGTTCCGCGGAACACACTTAGAGTATAGCTGCTGTAGAGTTTATCACTTGGGCTCGTTACTCTGGAAGTTTGGATATTTTTATACTTACAAAAATAGCTGGCCAAAGCATCACAACATAACAAGCCAAAAAGGCATGGAGGGTAAATGTTCTAGCCAAGACTACCGTGCTTATAATATACTTAAAGATGGTTTCCCAATTCTTGGCGTTATTGAGTCGAAGCTGCCATACTTCTTTAAGATTTGCCTCGATCTCAAACAAAGAAAAATCCAAAGAAAGGAAACAAATTCCAAGAAATATTATTATGAGTATTTCCGATTGCTTGGGCAGTCCTACGAAGGGTGCAAGCATTATTTCGCTTTTAAAATTGTTAGCACAACCATTTTCCGGATGTTTTACTTGAAAATTTTGACGGTTTTAGTTATAACCTTAATTATTTTTATTGAAATTTTGAAGTTTGAGATTCATTATTTTGAGATCTGCCATGTGTCATAGTGTCATGTGACATAAAGGTGGTTGCCTCATACGTAGAAAAATAGACTAAGGTCGATTTGCCAAGCTGACAAAGAAATGCTTTAATACACCAGTCAGACTGGAAAATGTTAGGAAAAAATTGATATCCAAAATTTTATTTCTGGAAACTGTTTATGGGGTAAGTATAAACGTAAAAAAGCAAAAATAGACAACTGGATCGGTCATCCCTCCCCGTGGGGGGTCGAAAGGGGGTGAAAAATGGTGTTTCGTGATTTATGGTAAAAGGAGACGTCCTAGAAAGAAAAAAATGTTTCATACAAAACTTGTAGATCATGTAAAAATCTACTACTTTTGTAAAAAGCACTTTTTCACATAACCTCAAATTTTTTTAGATAAGTGCGAAAAACCGGTTTTTGTGTTTTTTAATTTTCATTTGAAAACGTGTCAACTAATATTTATGAAATTTTAGGGAGAAATAGCTTTTCTTATGACAAATAAGGAAAAATTTTTTTTTTTTTTTCATGGGCTGTTTTGAAGATATTTGCTTTTTTTTTTTGTATTTTTTTCAAATAAAATTTGTTCTTCGAAAAATCAATTTAAAAACTTTTGGTTGTGCTCATTTTTTTCGTTTTTAGTTGCACTTTAACATGAAAAAAAAAAATAAGTCAGGGCGCAAAAACATCCTTTAAAATGCACAAGAAGCCAAAAGTGAGTTTTACGAAAACGAATATTTCAGTATAAGTTCGTAATTCGTTTAAAATTACGAACATTTTTTAAAATCAAATACTTATTTGTATTCTATGGGAAAAAATACTAAAAAAATTATTAAGAAATTTAGGTTAATTCAAATTTAAATTAGCAAGAATTTTAAAATACGAATTTTTGTAATTTTTTTTTTAATTTTACTTTATTCCCAACCAACTTTACAAGTTTATTACAGGGATAGGTATATAAAAATAACTAACAATTATTACTCTAACTTAATAGGTAGATATATATATAAAAAAAAGGCAGTTAAAAAAAAATTCGTTTTATATTATAAACGTATGATTAACACGTTAAGAAAAAAAATTTTATACTAGAAAATATTTTTTTAAATGAAATTTAAATAATGATAGTTTTTTTAATGTTTTAATATTTTCCGGTAAAATATTATATAATATTAATCCATTATATAACAATGACCGTTTTCCAAAGTTACTGTTTATTTTAATAGTTTTTAAAAAATTAGTTTGTCTAGTATCATGTCTATGAATATCATGAACTTTTGTAAACGTTATGTTAGACATTTTTTGTTTTAAAAGTAAAGAATGAATAAATGCAAATTTTTAAATTATATAAATTATTTATATCTAGGTATTTATTCGGTTTGTATAAATTTGTTGTTGGTTCTAAGTGCGGCAATCTATGAATACATTTAATAATTTTATTTTGTAATTTCTTTAAAGGGTTTAGTACTATTGAATTGATAATTGATCGAGAAAAGTATAATTGCGTAAGCGAGTCACAAAAAAAATAATTTTAGGTAATTTTGAAGTACTCTGGTTCTTTTTAACTAATAAAAATAAACTTAAACTAGATTCAAATAACAAGTATATATTTTAACGAAATATAAATTATTAATTCAAAAAATTTCTTCATGTTAACATAAAGCATGGTAATGATGGTAACATTGAAAAAAAGTGCTATACAAAACCTGTTTGGTCTAGTAGATAATTAACCCATAACTCACGAGAAACTCAAGAATTGCAAAATTATTACATTATTATATTTT
This sequence comes from Polydrusus pterygomalis, assembly GCA_963969555.1. Lineage (NCBI taxonomy): Eukaryota > Metazoa > Arthropoda > Insecta > Coleoptera > Curculionidae > Polydrusus > Polydrusus pterygomalis. The sequence goes on along the minus strand of OZ018381.1, from coordinate 37,736,975 downwards.
AAATAAATATTTAATATAAGTACTAAACCAATCTACGTTTTTTTGGTACACTTTCATCATTTAAATTATATGATTCTGATTTAGAATTTATTTTTTCCGCTGAAACGTTTTTTTCAACTTTATTGCCGTCTTCATCCTCACTACTAATGTAAAAAATATCTTCAAATATTTGTTTTTCAGCATTTAAGCAAAGGGTTGGTTCTTCGTTTGCAGCTAAAATATCTTCTATATCAATAAAGCCATCCAAATTTTTTCGCTCTTCAAAATTAGTACAATTACCAGCACTCTGACATTTTGCACATAAGTCAGTGCATTGCAGACCATGCTTTCGGCATCCGCACTTAGTACCACAGCCTTTTTCACAGCTACAAGTAATGTGTCCCGAATAACTGGATCGTCTGTGAAATGAGGTAACAGCACGTCTTTCTTATTAGCTGTTATTTTATTCCAGCCCCATTTAGTAGCAAGTAAAGTATTGTTTCCAAGCCACTTTTGAACCTGGAAATAGCATCTGTAAGAGTGTTGCGTAGCTGCCCCAACAGTTGGTGGTATTTTTTCTAATTTGAAACCTTTTCTAGTCGATAGTTTTTTATACTGGCTGAACCTCAATTCATCAAGTGATTCTTTGGATTTTTCACATTTGTAAATTGATTTTATTAAAGTACAGCCGTTAGCAGAAATGATCGTGGGGTCTACATTTTCTTTATAAAAAGGTTCAACCAAAGTAGTCCAGTTTGAAGTTTTTAATAATGAATGAAAACTTGTTTTTTTTCCTTTGCCAGCAAATCCAGAGCTTGTATCGCAACCAGTGAAACAGTGAAGAAAGGCGACGATTGATCGTAAATTTTGGTGTTGAAAACTTTTTGAAGAGTAAACTGCATTTAAAATATAATAATGTAATAATTTTGCAATTCTTGAGTTTTTCGTGAGTTATATATAGGTTAAGTATCTACTAGACCAAACAGGTTTTGTTTAGTATAAAAAAAAGCAAATATCTTCAAAACAGCCCATGAAATAAAAACAGAAAAATGTTTCCTTATTTGTCATAAGAAAAGCTATTTCTCCCTAGAATTTCATAAATATTAGTTGACACGTTTTCAAATGAAAATTAAAAAACACAAAAACCGGTTTTTCGCACTTATCTAAAAAAAATTGAGGTTATGTGAAAAAGTGCTTTTCACAAAAGTAGTAGATTTTTACATGATCTACAAGTTTTGTATAAAACATTTTTTTCTAGGACGTCTCCTTTTACGATAAATCACGAAACACCATTTTTCACCCCCTTTTGACCCCCACGGGGAGGGATGACCGATCCAGTTGTCTATTTTTGGTTTTTTACGTTTATACTTACCCCATAAACAGTTTCCAGCAATAAAATTTTGGATATCAATTTTTTCCATTTTGCACTAAAATTTTGATAACTTGACTGGTGTATAATATTCTGGACTGATATATAAATATTAGGTAATATGGTATATTATTAGGTAATATGTCAAGTTGCAGGTAATAGGTAAGTTCTGATTCCTCAAATCAACTGGTCAAATAATCTATTCTTACTATTATTACAAAATTTTAAACTGACTGATGACTGATAGATTCATCAGCCTAAAATCGACCCCTAGGGGGTAAAAACGGGGTTTGTTTGACTTAGTAAGAAATTAACTGGTTTAAAAATTGATATACTATAAGCTTCTTTAATAAAATGATAAATTGCAATTACAGGATATTTCAAACTGTATACCTATATTAACATTAAAAGTGAATAAAGTTATATTGACGAAGTTGGTGAGAGGATCTCAGTGTCTCCGAGGCGCAATTGGTAGAGCGCTCGCTTGGTAATCGAGAGGTTCTGGGTTGAAATCCCAGCGAAGGTGTAAAACTTTATTTAACTTTAAAAATGTTGCACCCCGATTAATATTTTTCATTTATATTTAATACAGATATGAAAAACTACCATTTCTAAAATAATAATTGCGGTTGAAAAAAGGAGTGTAGCCGATTTTGAGAGGGTACCGGCATTGAATATCAAACTATATGATATTCAATGGTACCGGTAACTGTTTAAAATTTTTAAGCTATAATGCAGAAAATTGGTACTATGCTTAGATACTCTGTTAAATAACGAAATACAGTATTACCGTCAAAAAAATCCGGGCAGCAATTTTTTCTATTGTATGCCGACCTTTATACATCTCGAATTTACTAAAAATTACCTGTTTTAATAATATTGACAAAAATTGTCAACTGACATTTATTTACGGCTAGTGAAATAAATTTACAAATATTTAAATGCTGCGGAAAAGGTCAAAATTGTGACACTGCTAGAACAAGGATAATCAGAGAGACGGGTGGCTCACAGATTTCAAACGCCAAAAAGTACAGTTCATGATGTCAAAATAAAATGGATGGAAACACATTCGCTGGAAAGAATAGAAGGAACAGGCCTTAAAAGGGCATCGACAGAAGAACATGACAATACTCTAATTCAATACCTAAGGAAAAATCCTTTTAAAACGGCTGTTTTAGCTCACAATGTAACTGATTTTCCGGGTTCCGTTAGAACCGCACAACGAATAATAAGAGATGGTTCAAATCTTCGCAATCACCCTGCAGCTAAAAAGCCTTTCCTAACGGTAACCAACAAAGAGCAAAGAGGGTTATGCATTACAATATTACGGAGGTGGTATAAATGTTTGGGAAAATGTAATTTTCACAGACGAAAAGATTTTCCAATCATGTTAAAGCGGGAGAGTAAGGGTATATGGACCACCAAATACCCGGTCTGATGAACGCTACACTCATAATATTTCAACAAGCGGCCGTTTTTTTGTCAACGTTTGGGGGTGGATGAGTGCACAGGGTATGGGGTTTGTACACGCATAGAAGGTAGATTTAATGCACAAAATTACATACAAATATTGGAGAACGTGATGTTGCCATCGGTTAATGATATGTTTCCCAATGCTAATTACATTTACCAACGTGATAACTGCCCGGTTCATACTGCCCAAGCAGTATCTGATTGGATGCAACAAAGGGACATTCAAGTATCGCCCTGGCCTTCTGGGAGTCCAGATTTAAATCCGATGGAAAATGTTTGGGGTTACATGATCAAGAAAATGAACAAATATAATGATTTTCGTCCAGAAAATAGAGAACAATTGTGGCTGAAAATACAAGCTACTTGGAATCAACTAACGCAAGAATACTGTAATGGTCTGGTGGCTTCAATGCCTAAAAGATTGACTTCAGTTATTCAAAGTAATGGAAGGACAATAAAATATTAAATACTATTGGTTTTATTTCCTCCTCAGTTTATTTATATTGCCATAGTTTTGTAGTAGTAGAGATACTTTACTTTCTTTTAAGCTATTTCTGTATTGAATAACAAGTTATTATTCTCTAGTTCACTTTACCAAAATCTCTTTACCACTACTTTTACCTTCCAATCTATGGTAGTAAAGGGAATTACCAAAATTCAGGAAAAAAATGTTAGCTGTCAGATTAGTGCCCGGATTTTTGTGACGGTAACTGTACATACTTTACGTGTTTCGATATATTTGGAAATTTTGCCCCTAGGGGGTAGAAATCGAGGGGGTAAGTTTCCACCGCAACCTCTTAAGAAAAATATATAAATAATAAAGTAAAGACAAATAAAATTTAAAAAATATTTTTTGAAACTGTCCTGTCAATGTCCTATAATAGGTATTGATCTTTCACCTTTTACCATATCTTTTACGGCATAATATGTAGGTGCTAATAGGGAATATATCAGGAACGTAGAAATACGCATAGAACGATTTTGTAAAGGATTTTAGACCGCTAAATGGTGCTGTAAGAATAAATAAAAACGTGAGAGGTACCGGCAGTTAATCGTCACCGTCACAGTCATATCGTCGCTATAAGCTTATAATGATATAAATTTCGTTACAGGATCGAATCAACACACTTAGTAAAATAATGGCTTTTATTAGTCAATAAAACAAAAATAATTATTCACACATCACATATAAAAATAAATATCTAAACATATTATTTTAAAAATATCAAAATTACAAAATTAAATCATTATTAGTGTTCGTGCACAAAATATTTTTAACACGATTAAAATAATTATAATCTTGCAACATATTACTATTCATATGCGGACATTGCATTGCAATTTGGGATATATCCCTATTTTATGTCTCCTACCCGTCTCTAAAATAGAATATTTGCATTTTTGCTTTTACACAGAGAGGAGGCGAAGATAGACCAAGATAGACATCTTATTCCATAGACTTCTTGTAGAATAGACTAAGCCATTCATGCATGACTAGCCTGTTTGTTTGCATCAAACATTCGTAACGTGCGAAACAAAGATAGAAGAGAGAGATCGCGTTAAATTTCCGACTCGGTGAGGAATTGTAACGGCTCAAAGATTCGGAGCGACTAGTCAACACCAGCGGCATAGCACGTGGCAAGGATTTTTATTACAATAAATAAGTAATAATTAAAAAAGTTTTTATTAAAGTATTAATAAATTTTTACTTAAGTGAAGATTAAAAGAAACCTTTGTAAAAAAGCCCAGGCTGTGAATAATAATGACGTCTATCTTTGCTTCAGCATCATTGATAATAATAACCATTTATATGAAAGTGGTTACAAGACACTTTATTAAATTTATAGAAAAAAGAAAAGCACAAAGTCTTTCTCCACAAGTTTGTTAGAAAACTAGGCGAACCTAGAATAATTCATAATAATTCAACATGTTTCGAGTGTAGAAACACTCATCATCAGCAAAACAAAGTAAATAGTACAATGCTGATGTTGTTAGCAATAGAGAAAATAATAAGTGGGATTGAGCCGTAATGGAGCTTTCAATAGTGTACACGAGGTGTAAAAAATGAATAGTCAAAAGACCGACAAGACTTCAGCATACTGGAAATTCAAGGGCAGAAAAATGAAGAGAGTAAAAGAAAAATTAGGGAGTTTTAACAGACTTTGTGAAAATCATTTAGGTAAAAGTAGTAAAAAATTTTAAGTTTCATTCAACTTTGTCGGAGACATGTAAAAGTTGTAAAATGGGAGGAAAAGAAAAAATTGTTTTACGTAAAAGTCAAAGCATCATTTAGCTTAAAGTAAAATACTGTTGGGGTACCAGGCTTGTTACGGCCCAGCTACCCCGGTAGGAGTCAAAATATACACATTGTGTGCAAAATTAATAGATTTAAAATATTTTTAAAAAAAATTTTTTGTTTTACTAGAATATCTTATAAAGGTAACCTTTTCTTTGTTAAAGAAGGTTACCTGCAAGCAGCACGTGTCAGAACGGAAATATTATTTTCTCTATTGCTAACAACATCAGCATTGTACTATTTACTTTGTTTTCCTGATGATGAGTGTTTCTACACTCGAAACATGTTGAATTATTATAAATTACTCTACGTTCGCCTAGTTTTCTAATAAACTTGTGGAGAAAGGCTTTGTGCTTTTCTTTTTTCTATACGTTTAACTCCACTTTGAGTATGAACTTACTTCTTCAAAACTAATTAAATTTATTTTATGCTATTGCGTATATGGCTACCAATAATATTTGCATTGCGTGTTCCTTTTTTATGTTATTTAACGGATTATAATATGTCTTTATAGGAGACATTTTTCATTTAATTTTTTAGATTTAAAAAACACTTAAAGATAAAACATGTAAAACTTATTCATTATTTGTAGCCATACTTATACTTTCTTACAACTTTTTTTTCTGGGTAATAGTAACGTCACCGAACTTTACTATAGTAGAGAGCCTCACATGAAGTTTTCGTATTATTGAAATTAACGCTTTTTAGATCTTTAGTTTTTAAAGATCCTAAAAGTCTTTTGGAAACACTTCGAGATATATACGTAAATATATAGATTAATATCTTCTTCTGAATGGATCTTTGGTGTAGGTTCCTCGCTTAGCTTCTTGCCAAACCTGATAGAAGAAACTGAACGCTACAAGCCACATGTAGGTGTAAAACACTGAAAAAAGACATAAAAAATAAATTATCAGTAACAAAAATTATTAAAATATGGCAATTTTTGGTTAAACCTTTAATGAAGAGAAAATACTATATAGTGACGCATTCACCGTTTCGTTTTCTTATCAATATTTCATTTGTTTTCCCCAAAAAGCGGTCAAATACCCGTCTTCGGCTAGCAATTATCTACAGTCTACAGTTTTAATTAAAAAAAAACATTAATTGACAAATTAATTAAAGCGAAGTCAAATTTGAGCATATTTATTTTTCTGCTTTCTGAAAAACTCTTAAGAGCAAACAAAATAATTCCAAAATTTTTAGAAGTACAATATATATATATATACAATATATTTTTTAACAAGATTACTACGGGAACCATCGCGAGTCGATGGAACATAAGAGCGCGGCGCGGGGAGAGGGACTTGAGGCTAGTATTATTTAATATGATTGGTTCCCCGCCCTCAATAACCCTAAAAACCACTGATCATATAATTTCAAGTTGATGCATCTTGATAGCTCTTTTTTAGCTTATAAATACAACTTAATACACTCTCGTGCAAAAAAAAACGGGCATCATAAAATGTGGATTAAGTTTATGGCTTTATAACTTTTTAATTTTTACTCCGATTTAAGTGATGTTTTTAGGGATCTCTAAATACATTTATTAGTTTTAACCTGCTTATACAAATTTTAAGAGAAATTGGTTTTTTGATAAATATTATAGGTACAAGGATAATTGAAAATTTGTTTTTTTTTGCTTAGTGTCAAAATAGCCTGTGAAATAATTAAGACGCAAAATTACTTCAAAATATCAGTTTTCATTAAGCCGCAAATATTCTTTGCATTTTGATTTTTGGTTCATGTCAATACGTGCATTTGTTCTCACCCAAATGCAAAATGATCTTGATGATGTCAATAATTTAGGAAACGCTAAACTAAAGCTATTGATGACCGATTTCTTGTACTAAAAGGCCCAATTGTATAGGTGTCGGTAAAACTTAGGTTTAACCTTTATTTTAATTTTAGGTTTAACAGCAAGTTTAAACCAAACATCATTAACATAAAATACCGATTGTATACCTTTTGGTTGGCGAGTTGAAAAGTCAATAGGTACTTATTTCTTTATTATTATAATGGAAATGAATTAAAAAGTATTTTAGAATCTCCAGTCTGTATTCCCATCTCTCTTGTCTAGGTGTCCAGAGAAAGAGAAATGCTAAACGGGTGCCAAACCTAGGTTTGTATATTTTGTAAACAAAAAAGTTAACCTTACTTAATTTTCAAATGTTCATTATAGTTTGATTTGTTGTATTATTGTTAAAATTTTGAAATAGTATAGTATCAGCCAGCCTATCACCCAGTGGCGGCTCGTGACATGAATGTCTGGGGGTTCACAAATACGGGAAACGCGGCAGGGGGTACGGATTTTTTTTTGGAAGTTCAAGGTCATGTTGTTTTGTAAAGCAGTCTTTACACCTATGAAGTTCTTCGAGAATTTATTCATGAATTTATTCGTGAATTTCTCCGTGAAGTCGGTAGCATTTAGTACACTGTGCATCAGCTGATTATTTTGCATGTTAAATTTTCGTGAATAATTTTACGAAGAAATTCACGAATTTATTTGACGTCCAAGTTGACCATTTACATTATCAAAGTTAGCCCTAAAGTGACTTCATGAATAAATTCACGAAGAACTTCACAGATGTAAAGATCGCTTAATATGAACTTAAATGAGCCTAATTAGGTACATACCTACCTATAATATAGGTAGGTACTGACATGTATGTGTAATTTTTTTATTAAACATCAAAATATTGTGCATTTGTGTCCTGGCCGATATTTTTAACAACCCTTCCTTAAAAAGATTCCAATAAAATAAATAAATAGCTTACCAATACGATTAACACCACTTTTAACCCAACACGGTTCTGCCTTTTCGCCGGCAAATAACAAAGACGGGAAACAAAATAGACTATTCTGCTTTTCACATCCGCACAGCCACTCATGTTTTTCATACAATGCACTCCTAAAGTCTTAAAAACTCTTTTAAAGTCCCGTTTTTGACCTTTATTTAGTTGCGTTATTTGGAGGTTAGGCACTGGTTTTCCCGCATTCTTTACAATAATCTTATCATCGAAACTTAACCCTGAGAATGACTTTTTTTAAAAACTCACTGTATTTTTGCAATTATTTAAATATTGCACCGAGACCGTTGCCGTCATTTTTATATTATTTATTATTTTTTAAAGAAGCCGTAAAATAAAACCGCGGACATACTATTACATAAATCACTAAAAGGCTCAGCCAGCTGGCGCAGCACAACAGCAGAGTAAAAATCGAATTAGAAAACATAATTCAGAACAAACGAGCACTTTCGCTTAAAGTTGACTAATCATAACGTGCCTAAACCTCATGATCACCAGAAATTTGTGCCATAAAGATAGAATGAGATCGAAAATAAAACTAGCTATAAAACAAAGATAGAGCTATCGTGCTCCTCGACTCGTGAAAAGATTGCGGCCGTTCTGAACATTAAAAACTTCTGGCACCGGCGGCACAATGATACAAAGAAAGAATTTATTGTATCATGCGGCGGCACCGTATTCTGCCGGTCGTTATGCCGTTCAAGCGCATGAGTCACCGCGGTTTAAGCGAAATTTTTTGTTCGACGCAACATCTAACAATAGGGAAAGTAAAGATATCGCAATTTAACGTTACGTAAAAGATAGGGTGATGATAATTCACAAAACGGTAACTAGTACCTATAGATTTTTTTTATTTTGAATTTTAACAATTTAAATTTTAACTAGGGGGGCACGTGCTCATGTGCTCTTATGCACAAGCCGCCACTGCTATCACCATCTGACAACAAATCCTCAAATAGATCAAAAATATCCATTTTCTCTACACAATTCTACAATCCCAACCTCGATAGTTATTTGGAATTTCGGATTTTTTGTGGTTATGTCGGTTTCAGTTAAATTGACATTTTGCATGCATTTAACCATCAGTTGAAGTTTAACTGGTGCCTCCTCCACCAGTTGATAGTTAAACTGTAGTTTGATCCTCAACGTAACCTATACAAACGGTTTTTTGAATAAACTCTAGTTTAAACCCAGCGTTCTAGTCAGTGGCGTAGCTAGGATATTGTCTTGGGGGGGGGGCATATAGTTGCATAGAGGTGTAAAGCCCGAGACCACGCCCAAATGTTGCTAAATTTTTCTATTATCTATAATTGTTACGTAATCGCCTAAGTACAATCCGCAACTGAAATAATCTAGAAGTCTTACAAACAAACCACAACCAAACGTAATTACCTAGGTTTTCCTACGATGTTTATATCTTACTTTGTCTTATTTACGTAAATAAAAGAGAGAAAAGGAAATTTACACCACCAGACACCAGATCCGCGAATGTCACATAAAACAAGACGACGGGGATGTGATGACCAAAACAGACGCGTTGTTTCTCAAAGTAAGCCTACCTACGTTAAATTTAAAAGGGCAAAAAATAAAATTTAAATATTGTTTTTGAAATATTGTTGATAATTCCTTTTTTTTATGGCTCTTGGGGGGGGGGCAAATGCCCCGATGCCCCCTCCCTAGCTACGCCGGTGGTTCTAGTTAAACCGAACCTATACAATTGGGCCTAAGGGATAGAGTAGGCAATAGAAATAATAGAGATGGGTTTAAGTGAAAAAGTTGTTGTTGGTATTATTTATCCAAAGTCAGTGTGATGACATTCCATACGGCGGTAAACAGTCTCAAAGAGTTACCGCCGTTGGTATGCGTATGGAATGATTGGAATGTCATCACACTGACTTTGGATAAATTTTACGTGTTAAGTTTGTTTTGCGAAAATGTTATTTTTTTAAAACTTAGGTATACCTACTATACGAATTTATTTGTTTATTAAATCTTTATTATTACAATGACATTTGTTTTCTTGCATTTTAATAGTCTATTTTATTTTGAATGCAATGGCAATAAGAAAATTATGGAAAAATTTAAATTATTGACATAATCCGGATCATTTTGTATTTGGGTGAAACTGATATTTTGCTTCTTAATTATTCCACAAAAAAAAACTTTTCGATTATTCTTGTATAATATGTCAAAAAACCAATTTCTCTTAAAATTTGTATAAGCATATTAAAACTAATAAATGTATCTATAGCTCTCTAAAAAATCACCATCTTCATCCAAATTTTATGATGCCCGTTTTTTTGCACGGGAGTGTATTATATTGTCGCTGTTATAACGTAGAGGCGTATTTCAAATTTTGGCGAAATTGAGTTAGACCCGGCATTAAACATGTCCATTTGTATTCTATGTTGTGACGAAAAGGCGTATCTAAATCTATTACCGCTTCCATGAAATTAAACTTTTCCTCTTTGGCCTATCTCAAAAATTCGATAAACATATTACTTATATTACGTATAAGCGTATCTTGAGATACGCCACAAAATAATAATATATATTTTGATCGCCTTACGGCGAATTTTTACTTACGCCTTTTTATTACAATTTAATTTTAAGAAAATACCTAAATATAAGGCATATCTCAAATTTTGCTTGTTTATGCCTGTCGGTGCAAGACAGTGTGTTATGTTTGTTTACTGTTTTGTTTTCTTTCTCCGGTTTTTAAAATGTTATTATTTCGTTTTGGTCTCAATAAAGGGATTCCGAAGACCACATTAAAATTTATTGTAATCTGTCATCGCTTTTCCCTTATAAAATAAATTATTATAATAAAAACCTGCTTCTTCTGATTATTTTCTATCAAAATTTAAAATTAAATCCTTTTGCATCTTAATTTAAACAGGCGTATCTCAATAAATCAGTGACCAACAATTTGTTACTAGCAAAACGTAAAGGCGTATCTCCAACAAAAGTGGATATATATATACAGTGAGGACCTAAAGTCCGTCCCTTCCCCTCTAACTTCTAAACCGTTCGGTATATTTTAATGAAATTTTGAACGATAATATTTGAGCAAGTCTTGCACTTTTTGACATACCAATGACAGCTTTAAATGTCAAGATGACAGCTGGATCCGCTTTTGGAATATTTTTTTAAATGGAACACCCTGTATATTTTTACATTTTTAAATTCCACATAAAATTATAATTATTTTTTATTGAATGCATTATTAGTCTATACTTCATAGTTTCCGAGATATTGACTCTCGAAAAGTGACATTTTTGAATTTTGACAGCTTATAACCTTCTAACAGTACGTCTTAGAGCAAAACGGCTTACATGTCCCTATCTTCAATTTTTATTATCTTCCCAAAAAAATCAACTTCCGGTTAAACCGGATGTAACTCAAAAGCAGGAAATATAGTTGTTCCGGTTTAACTGGAAGTGGATTTTTTTGGGAAGATAATAAAAATTGAAGATAGGGACATGTAAGCCGTTTTGCTCTAAGACGTACTGTTAGAAGGTTATAAGCTGTCAAAGTTCAAAAATGTCACTTTTCGAGAGTCAATATCTCGGAAACTATGAAGTATAGACTAATAATGCATTTAATAAAAAATAATTATAATTTTATGTGGAATTTAAAAATGTAAAAATATACAGGGTGTTCCATTTAAAAAAATATTCCAAAAGCGGACCCAGCTGTCATCTTGACAATTAAAGCTGTCATTGGTATGTCAAAAAGTGCAAGACTTGCTCAAATATTATCGTTCAAAATTTCATTAAAATATACCGAACGGTTTAGAAGTTAGAGGGGGGGGGGGACGGACTTTAGGTCCTCACTGTATATGTATGTATACATATATGTAACAGTAAATTTACCTATGGTGTTTAATAGGTACTTATTGCTTAAAATAAATGTGAAAATGGAAGTGTAATAGATCTAATCATTTAGGCTTTATGAAGAAAATGGTGATATAACTTTTCTTTAAATGGCTTGACTGAAAACTTGTAAAAATCGAGATACGCCTTTACGGCTTTTCAACGACGATATGAGACAAACAACTATAAATTAAAAATAAAAAAATCGGAACTAGAGGAAGTACGTACCTACATATATTTGTACTGTTTAATTAAATTGAGATCACTTTCATGTTTATCGGAATATAAATGCATAACTATCTAAATATAAAATGTTCTTACAAAATGCAATAATTCCTAGGATCAACCAGAGTGTTCCATTTAATGTATCCTCATTGTTGTAAAAGTGGATGGCTGTAATAATGACGGAGACTAACAAACCGATGATCAGCATTCCTCCTAGGACCACCCATGGCATCATCATGTAGAAATTTCGCTAGAAAAAATAAAAATGTAATTCTGTGGGGTGGAAACTCGATAAAAATTCTGTTATAACAAATTTAAAATTTAACGTTACATGCATTCAAATTCAAATACAAATTAAATTTATTCTACTAAGGAAAGGATCATACATTATGATTTGAGGTTCGTCATATAAAACTATAAAATTTACTAACTTTACCCTTAATTTCAGACTACTAGCATTAAATGTAAGAGACAAATCTAGAAGGTCAAAACCTTTTACGTAAATATGTGACATCGATTAGGCATCTAAAAAGTCTTTTAGTGTGTAAAATGCATTTTTTATAAGAAAGTCCTTTAGTTTTCTTCCAAATACCTCTTGTTATGGATTGTTTAATTTCTTCTGGTAGTTTATTAAAAATTTTGATGCAAGCATAGTGGGGAGATTTTTCATATCGTGTTGAAGTGTGTCTAGGGACTATAAGGCCATTTGCGTTTCTTGTAGGATAGTTGTGATTGTTTCTGTTTTCTTGGAATTCGTTCTTGATCTGGTATACATATGTGGAGCACTTAAGGATGTATTATTGAAGTGACTGTGAGGATTTTATATTTTTTGTATATTTCCCTGCATGTTTGTGTTGGTTTCAATCCAAAAATGCGACTTATTAGACGTTTCTGTGCTGGAAATAATCGGTTTATGTTTACTGCTTGTCCCACAGTAAAATATTATACCTAGCTGAGATGAGGATAGGCTAATGCGTAGTAAGATGTTATTTGAGTAGGGACAGGCACTGATGTGCATCTTAACTTTAGTAGGTATAGCGTAGTAAAAGCTTTTGCCAATTTTGAGCATACATGATCCAGTTGAGGTTCCCACGATAGTTTGGAATCAAGATATGTTCCCAGAAAGTTGGAAGAGGATGCCGCCTGATTTAATTGCATTTTGGGAGAAGTTTTGTAGAAATGAATGTGGACCATTTTGTCCTCGTTTAGTATAAGTTGATTCGAAAAACATCATCTGTTCATTTTTTCTGTTAATTCTTGTATTTTCGTGTGTGCTTCAGGATCATCTAGTGCTGATATGGCAATTGTGGCACCGTCGGCAAATTTGATGGTAAACCCCGGTAGTGATAGATCGTTTACAATATGAATTTGAATATGAGAGTTGCGAGTACAGATCCTTGGGCAGCTTCGATGTTTAGCTCATATTCTGAGGAGGTATGATTTCCGATTTTGAATAAACAGCCTTCATTCGGTTAAAAATGACATTATTAAAGACAGTGCGTTTCCCCTTATTTCGATAAAGTTTCTGTTCGACAATTAGGTTCAAAATATCAAAGGAATAATGAAAAACAAAAAAAAAATTGGATAATAATTATTAAAAGTTCCTTTTCGTTTAGATTTGCCACTTATGATGAATATTTTCGTCTGTGGGGTAATGACTATTGCTACACAAAATATATTAACTAATTTTAATCACCATGAAGTGATGAAATGATGGACACAATCCAATTTTTTTTTAAAAAGCTTACCTTCATAGTTCCCACCACGAGAAGTATCGATAATATTATCGTCACGCAAAGATTCACTATTAGGATGATTTGAACTGTAAAAAAAAATGCCATTAGTTTTTGGTTAATTTTTTAAAAATATATTTAGGTTGATCCAATCGAATGCTTTGTATCAATGCAATTGAAATTACCTTCTTACAATAGGTATTTATATTTTGGTATGGACAGCCTAAAAAAGACCAATTCGAGAAGGGCGTCAGTGCTTCAGGCTCCTTTTTGTATGCACCACGGGCTACATAAGTACTAATAGGGACCCTTTTAAACTGATTATATGTATACAGGTTGGGGATTTTAAATGAAACGCTGTGCTGGGAATAGGTCCTTAAAGATTTTTAATGGGCCTCACTTTTGTTATATAAAAAAAAATTGGGACCCCAGAGAGGGGGCGCAGCCTTAACCAACTTTTTTTTCACACTATTTGTGGCATTATTTTGGTTAGCTTATTTAAAAAGGGATTTGTCCATATTTTTACATCTGTCAAAACATGTGTCAGAAATTTAATAAAAACTAAGTTTTAACGAACTAGTACATTAACAATAACTTTAAAACTGTAATGTCACTTTTTAAGTATAACAATTTTTGTTGAAAACGTACTCCATGAAACCGTTGGCATAGACCCAACAAATGCCAGAACTCGTCCCTTACTATTTCCAAAACTTCTGGCTTGATTAAACGTATCTGCCCGAATCCTTGCCTTTAATTCTTCCAGATTTCTAAGTCTGGTGACATAAACCCTTCTTTTTAAATCGCCCCATAAATAAAAATCTAAGTGTATAATATCCGGGGATCTGGGCGGCCACTCTATAAACCTCGTCGTCCTATCCACCTATTTCGAAATGTAACAATTTTCTTGCATTTCTTGCCAAGTAGGGAGGGGCTTTATCCAGCTGGAAAAATATCTTTTGGTCTATATTTCCTTAATAAGGGAATATTCCTTGAAGTGGTATGTTTGAAGATAATTTGTATTCATAACGTCGCGAAATTCTACCTTTCTATCTAAGTCATCCCTCAATAACTCTTGCACCGGCTGCATTTTGAATGGTTTTATGCCAGTCAATTTTATAATCTTAACACCGTTTTAGGATCGATATTGGGGTCATGAGATAATTGCCTTGCTGATTTAGGTAATTAGGTTTTTTTGATGGGTCAATTAATAGGATATCCAATTAAGTTTAATCTGATACTTTTGGGGGTCTTCTTCGAAAAATATGTCTTACAATACCCAATTCTTCAAATTGCTTTTTAATTTTGCTGACTGCACTTTGCGATTGCGACAGGGCAGGTAGAAAATCGCACTAACTTTCATGGAACAACGCAGCAACTTCTTTTTGGCTTCGTTTTCTTTCTCCAAACCCGACCATCATCAATATTTAAATTTTTCACGTTAAATACATTTTTAAAATTTGTAAATTAAAGCGTTAAAAATTTAAAACTACCTCTCCTTGTCAAACGTAATAAAACTGGCTTTTACTACCACGGAAATAAAATAATCGGCGTATGTTTGGATCTGTGCCAACAGGTTCATGGGGCACATTTTCAACAATTGTTACGCTATAAGTCTGCATTAGCCTTTTCGCAACGGCACTGACGGATCCCGGTGGGAGGGAGTCTCCAAGGGGTGAGGTGAGTCCAACTAAATAATCTGAGGTTAGTTTTGCTGGTCAAATTATTATGACAAGGCATCAAGATGTTGACATCCGTTTGTTTCTCGGCTATACCTCCAAATGGTTTGAATATTTAGTAGCTTAGTGGTAGAAGGCTGTGCCCTACGCATATAGTCCACGAGTTAAACGTCAAAATTGCACCTGCTTTTTTTATTAACCTTGGCCTGTATTCTGCTCCACTTGCTCCTTCTTAAACCCCAAAAGGTCTTGGTTAACGTAATTGGGTTCGTTAAAAATTAGTTTTTATTAAATTTAAAGGGAAAAATTTGCAAACTAAAAATGTAGGATAAACTAACTTACTTGCAATCTCCGGTAAAAATGAATCCAGTACAATCATCCGTATTTGAACGTTAAGAATACCACACATGGTTAGGGCAATCATTATAATGGTGAATATCGACAAAACCTAAAAAAAAATTAAACAAATTTATAAATAAAGTTGATTACCAATAATTATGGGTTTGGATTTTAATTTTACAAACACATTTATGGCCGATAAAGGCCTAGACACAATTAAAAAATAAACAGGCGATAAGCAATAAGCAACAGGAATAAGATTGGATACGAAGAAACAAATCGATCGCGACACTATTAAGTTTTAAGTAACAAGCAACAAGAAACAAAATGAAATGAATTTTCTGTTGCAAGTTTCTTATTTATAACGAAGTTATGGCTGCTCTCTAGAAGGGCCATTGTTAAGATAGTTTTAAAGGTTGTTGGGGAAGAAAAGTCCTTTTTACCTTCTTACATAAATATTACAACTTTTACGCGTTTCGGCTTACATAAGCCATCATCAGGGCTATCAGCTGTAAGTAAAGAACAGAATGTTGTTTTTTAATTTTTTTTTTTTTAATTTTATTGCACATTACGGCGGTTTTAGGAGTAGGGGGGGGGGGGGGGCGGGGGCGCCTTTGTATAGACAATTTGAAATATTTTGTGTCAGCTTCATTTTACATTTTTCTAAATAACCGCATAATTACTAAACAAATCACATCAAAACTTCACACTTAATCCGTCAAATTATTCCCTTTAATAAATGAAAATAAATTATTATCGGTCTAAAATTAAGAAGGGAGCTAGAGACCGACCGAAGGTTCGGTTTCGGCTAGTTTCGGCCAAAAAATCTAGTTTCGGTGACAGTTTCGGTTTCGGCCGAAAGTGTTCGTGAACCGTTCGGCTAACTTTGGGTGGGTTCCGTAGGCTGTGTTGTCTTTTTTTTTTTTAGTGGTAAAGAATTCAATCCGTTCCCAAGATCGATCTCGATATACATAAATTATATTTCAAAATACAATAAAATTTTTAACATGTATAAATTAGTTTCGGTTTCGGCCGAAACTGAGACCAAGGCCGAAGATTCGGTTTGAGATAAAACCTTAGAACTTACGATAGCTCCAATTCCTGCAATCAGTGTTCCTGTTCTGAGGGAGCCGCAGCAGCAGCATCTTTTTAACACAATTGCTTCGCAACCCATGGTTTATCTGAAAATAAACAATACATAATTATATAAAAATAATTAAATTATTACAGGGTAGCATGAAAACTAAAAATAAAAGAGCATTTTTTGTAGGCACTCGCAACTATTTTATGCGTTTTGTAGGATTTAAACATATTTTTGTGTCCTCTCCGAGTAAGTGGGGCGCCAAACGAAAAACCATTCAAATAATAATAATAAAAGTTTATTCAATAATTTTTTTTGACATTTAATGCTAATACATACATATATAGTTTTTTTGTATGCACTATCAATTCCAAACTCAGAACTAAAATAGGTACTTGTTTTGAGTTAAATAATATAATATTTATTGTCAAGAATAGTATATTTCATAATTCAGGCACAACTAGATGATAATATAAAACGAATATGACAATATTTTATTGGCATATTTTATATCACTACAGTATACAAAAATATACAATAGGTCATGTATATAATATAAATATTTATTTATTTTATTTGTTATAGCTTGGTATATTTATTATTTATTAATGACGTTCTTGAATATATCTCTTGGATTGGATAATATCCAATTTTTAATTTTATTTCCATAATGATTTAATTATTTTAATTGACTGTGGTAGCATAATAATATCAAAAATATATGGATTAATGTTTAAAAAATCTTTGTGTGCTATTGTTTTGTTTACATTACAATGTTGTAAGAAAATATTTTTTTAATATCCATTTTTTTGCTATCTTTAAATAGTAAATCAGAAGAATATTGGTGGTCTTTTTCGTAAATAATTTTCGAAATGTATTTTTGAATAGTTTCATTTTTCAATATTATTAAGATAATTCTTATTTATGCCTCCCCATCCTAGTATTCCAAATTTAAATGGGTTTGTACTAAAGAATAATAAAATATTTCTAAATCTTTTATATTTAAAAATTGTTTAAGTTGTTTAAATTTTGGTATAAGAATTCTTAGCTTTTTTAGAATGTAGTCACTATATAAATCCCATTTTAAATGTTTATCAAAAATTATTCCTAGATATTTAATATTTTCACCCTCCTTCATATTAATATTATTATTGCATATTATTGGACCAATATTTGGAAGTTTATTTTTGTAGGAAGTAAATGGAATGTATGTTGTTTTGTTACAATTTTATAGTTAATACGTTTTTATTAAACCAGTTGCTTATTTTTATAAAATCTTTTTCAATAGAATTTTTTTAAATATTCCAATTTAGACCTTCATAAAAAAGTACCGTATCATCAGCAAAACTATGTAGCTTTCCTTGACAGTTTAAATTAAAAATATCATTTAGAGGAATATAAAAAAGTATTGGTCCTAGGACTGTACCTTGTGGTACTCCATAATTAAATATTTTTGGTGAACTAATATTTTCACCAATTTTAACATGATGTAAAACTCTGTTATATAAATAGTTTTTAAATAAGGTTAATATTTGACCACGAAATCCAAGTCTGATAGGATTTTATTATTACTTATTTTTTCGAAAACTTTTGCTAATGATGAAATTAATGTTACAGGTCTATAATTTTGAAATTCAATTATATTTCCGCTTGTATAAATTGGTTTTATTATACCTATTTTAAAATCAGATGGATATTATATATGTATAAATGATATTTTGTAAATACAATTTTTTTTTTAAATTTTATTATTACAATGTCGTTCCAAGGCGATCTTAAATGGGGTCTCCTCTAACGTCTAACATGGTTGGGGGGTCGTCACTTTCTTTCAATGTACCTAATCGATTTTTTGTACGCCTAAATAGGTGTAGATAGTGATGTTAAATTTCCGAAATTTATTTTTTGTTCCGAATGTTTCCGAAATATTCGGATTTTCTTGAAATTTACTGAAATATATTGAAATTTATGGGAACATTCAGTTTTGTACCCCAAATTGATTAATAAACAAATTTTGGCTTTGCCAACATTTGTTGTCAACGGTATTTTAGATCCTATTGACATCGACTTCGTATAATTTTCTGAGGTAAGGCTACTCTGGCTATCTTGGCGCAATAACTTTAAATTATGAGCCACGTATGTAATAATTCCTGCTCTTTTAACTGTAAGCCTATTTATTTTGGCATTGTGTATAAACGCATAATTATGTACTGAAGGACCTTTCGGTTGAAGCAGAAGATGGAGGTAGTGATAATAGTGATACAGCTAATTCTTTAAATTCTGTTTTTTTACACATGCCAAGCCACCAAGAAATTGGGTTCACTTCGCTTACCGACGCCCAGATATACTGCATCGTCCAAATATCACTTTTTGCGCAGTAATTCACCAATTCAGCAAAAATAATATATTTTTTTTTATCTTGAAGTGTAGGATGGATAGACAAACACATATCGATGAACTCCATAGCAGTTACGTGTTCTTCTTTATTTAAACATTCTCCTCTGTAGCTGGGGTCTAATAGATTTGCTGCAAAGTAAAGTGGTTTAAGAGCCATTTTCTTTCTGTTTGTTAGAACACCCATTATGTCTTTCTCCTCTGCTTTAGAAATTGGCAATTCAGGTACATATCTATTGAATTCAGTTTCAATATTATCATTTAAAGCAACAATCACCTGGGAAATTTTAAAGTTGGCGTCGCCCTTTAGAAGAGCAATCCACTTTACAATGGGCTTCAGAACAAGAATCATTTTTTGTAACCTGGTCCAAAATATGTCGTCATCTAAAACGTTTTTTTTTACGTTCCTTGAAAAATGCATGTCCTCAGTCACCATTAAAATTTGTAATGACGATTTGCATTCAACTAAGCTTACAATGCAACTTAGAATTGAGCCCCATCTAGTTTTAACAGGTTACTTCAAACCCGACGCGATACGACAGGAAGCACAAAGAACGAAATGTTGGCGGGAAATTTAAATTCCGAATATTCGCTGAAAGTTTCGAAGCGAATATTCGGAAAATTCCGAATGTTCCCAAAGGAAGGGCGAATATTTCGGAAATATTCGTAATTTATGGAAATATTCGCATGAAATATTCGCACCTCACATCACTAGGTGTAGATATGTGTTACTTGATTTTTACGTTTGTTCCATAAATAGGCATAAAAAGTTAACATTAAAAAATGACTCAAACAATACACTTAGAGCTCATAAAATTAAATTCCCAGAAACTTAACAATAAAGAAGTAACAAGCAGATGATATTTGGTATTTGTTTTCTTAGCAATAAAAAATCCCACGCCCGTATTAATCGGTAAATTTAATACGTTATTTTTAGAATCATTGTACTAACATCTTAAGAGGACTCCTTACATCTTTAAAACGAGATTTTTTTTCATGCATGGGTTTATTTAGTTACAGTGGCATTTTATGGGAGTATAAGAGAGTAAATAATATGTTTAGATGATCCGATGATCGCAATCAGGGCAATAGACAAATGAGTGTTGCCGGAGTGCGGCGTGAACAACGCATCAATTCACGAAGAGAAAATTTTGTTTTTTTATACAGGGTTCGCAAAAACTTTAAAAACATGATTTTTCTCCAAGAGAAAACTACCTTTATTTTTCATTTTTGACCATAATGCCAATTAGAAAACTTATTTAGAATAACGTTTGTAATTTAAATCCGAGATTTAAAATAAATCTTCGATTTTTTTATTTTTTTTTTAGTTTTTAGAGGTAAATGGAAATTTGGCTGCTTAATAAAAATATTAATATAAAATTTTATTAGACTCTATTTTCATAATGGGTGGTGTGTATTTTATTTTAAAATTTTAAATGCATTCCTACCGTATTTTGTAAAAACAAGGAATTTTTTACCTTTTTATTACTTTGCATTACGTATGGGGCAAATTTGAAGTTGTCAAAAATATAATTTTATGTGTTTTGAAAATGTTGACCTTAGAACAAAGGGTTTATTTAGTTCAATGTTACAGCGCGGGCGAAAGTTCTTACAACTTTGTGATAGAGAAATTTAACCAAAGATACCCTAACATTTACGTCTCAAAAATGGGACTTCTTAAATTATTAAGAAGATTTCAGCGAACTGGTTCAGTTTCCAATTAAAGAAAAAAACTATGATAATAATGACGCAGCTTCCCTAATCGTATTGCAGTCTATTGCTGACAATCCTACCTTTTCCTTATGAAACCGAGCTCAAGAACTTGATGTAGTAAAAAAACTCATATTCAGGATATTTTAAAGGCAAACAAAATATTCCCATTTAAGCCAACTTTTAATCAAACGTTGGAAGAAGGAGACGAAGCCAAACGTTTGAATTTTTGTCTTTGGGTCGGAAGCAAAATTGTGTGTGTGTGAAAACAGGAATTTTCATAAATTTATCATGTTCTCCGATGAATCGACATTTTCAACAAACGGGAAAGTGTCTTCTGCGCATATTGGATACTTAAGCGAAAATAATCCCCGTTTTAGAATTCCTGCAAAAAGATAATATTACAAAAAAGTAAATGTCTGGTGTGCGATTTCTTACAATGGCATTATTGGCCCATACTTTTTCGAAAACACGTGTACCTAACCGTAGGACTTACTTTGAAATGTTGGAAACCTTCCTTTCTGACAACCTAGAAGAATTGCCTCTCCAATTTAGGAACGAAATGTACTTTCAAAAAGGTGAATGCTCTGCGCATTTCGCAATTGAAGTGAGGGAATGGCTTAATAATACATTTGGCCACAGATGGATTGGTCGTAAACTATTTCAAATTCAAATTTAATTTATTCTACTAAGAATCATAAATTATGATTTGAGGTTCGTCATCAATTTCAGATGCCTATCTTTGGGGGCGCCTCAAACAATTAGTAGTAGTAGTAGTAAAAAGATTTATTTAGCACGTGGCTACATGATACATTTTAACAATTTTATACCCTTTTTTTATTTATTTTTTGAATTAAATGACCTTTTGAAACTTTATTTGTCCTGTTGAGTTAATAAAAAAGATTTTAAACTTTTTTTAAAAGATTTTAAACTTTTTTGATTTTTAATTGACTTGTTTAATTTATTAAATTCAATAAGACCCTTATGAAAAACTGATTTATATGCAATATTTTTTGAAAAATTATTAAGAAAAAAATTATTGGTATTTCGTGTTAAATAATTATGTTGATCACTATTTAGAACAGTCAATTGCTTTAAATGTGGCGGTAACAAATCATTTTGAATTTTAAAAATAAATATTAGAACCAAAAATAATACTAAATTTTTTACATTTAACCATTCTAATTTTTTTAACATCACATTAATTTTTGTATATCTATCCATATTAAGTAAAATTCGCATTGCTTTATTTTGTAAAATTTGTAATCTATTTATAACACCTTCATCCGCCATAAACAAAATTGTAGAACAATAAAGAAAATGTGGTAAAATTAAAGTATTGTATACAATTTTTTTTGAATAAAATTTTAAATTTGAACCTATTCTTTTAAAATAACTAATTTTTCGCGCAATTTTGGAAATTAAATTTTCGAATTGGTTATTAAATTTTAATTTTGAATCAATCAATATACCTAAATATTTAAAAGAATTGACTATTTCTAGTTTATCACCATCAATTAAAATATTTATATTTGTGTAATTATTTAAATTTACACCCATAACCATACATTTTGTTTTAGAAACATTTAATTTTAATTTGTTAACTTTTAACCAGTTTGACAATAGAATCAGTTCTGAATTTAAAATTTCCAAAATTTCCAAAAGATTTTTACCGCTTATATAGATAAGAGTATCATCAGCAAACATTTGTATTTTAAGAAATTTTAGGACTAATGGCATGTCATTAATATATAAAATAAAAAGTAAAGGCCCCAAAATACTTCAATTGAGAACGAGGTACAGCTTCTAAAACAGCGAATCGTTGAAGCTGTTCAAACAATTTCCAACTAAGAGGTTTTGACTACATTCGTTTACAGCTGGAAAAATGTGTTAAATATGGAGGGGGAGTGTTTGATTAGCAAATTATGAAATTATTATTTGTTGTTATTTTAAGATTTTTTTGTGTTTTTTCCGGGGTCATTTCATTTGTGAAATTAAAAATACATTTTTTTTTTTTTTTTTTTTTTTTTTTATGATCGAGCACAAGCACTATAGGAAATCCTTTAAGGCGCTCTGGGAGCGGTGCGTGTGCGAAGAAAGCGATTCACGTTTTTCTTGAATCGTTGGAGGTTATATTCGGTTGGAAACACGGTCTCAGAAAGGCCATTCCACAAAGATGACGTCCTCCAAATGAAAGAGTTCTGAAACAATGATGTTCGGGGTGTACTAAGTTGAACCACATAGGGATGGGCGGCAATGGTTCGTCGTGTGTTTCTGCTATGCATTACTCTAGGTGGAATCGAGCGGGCAATATCTGTCGAACACTTGCCATGAAAATATCTGTAGAAGAGAGCCAAATCACCAACCTGTCTTCGATGTTCTAAGCTGTCGAGGTTCTTAGTCAGCTCGTGGTCGCCGATTAGACGAACGGCTCTTCTTTGGATGGAATCCAACAACCGAAGGGTATGCTTCGGCGCAGAACTCCAGATATGAGAGCAGTATTCCAGTGATGGTCGAATCTGGGCTTTATAGAGTGTCAAAAGTTGTTGAGGTGTATACAACTTTTTGGTACGGAAAAGTATACCGAGCTTCTGAGAAGCTGCCCTGGCGATTGCCACTACGTGATTATGCCAAGACATATTTCCTCCCAGGTTGACACCCAGCAAATTAATAGACGAAGTCAGTGGAATTGCGTGTCCTGCCATAACGATATCAGGTTCTGCAATGTAGACCTTCTTAGAGAAAACTGCAGCCTGGGTTTTTTGAGCGTTAAATTCGACTTGGTTACTGTCACCCCAAGACAAAATTTCTTCCAGGTCTTTATTGAGGCGTGATACCTCATGTTGTCTGCGAAGATGTGCGTCAGTAGCCGATGTTTGAGGTTTCAAAGTAAAAGATGAGATAAGTGTGCTGTCGTCAGCAAAGCAATATAATGGATTTTCTGTTTTCGCTAGAAGGTCGTTAATGTACAGTAAGAAGAGAGTGGGAGATAATATGGACCCTTGAGGAACACCAGCATTGATGGTGAAGGTGTCTGAGAGAAACCCGTCAATCGCCACTTGCAGAGAGCGGTCCTTGAGGAAGCTAGACAACCATGAACAAAATCGACCGGGCATACCATAAGAACGCAGTTTGCTTAGGAGCCCCTCGGTAACTCAGGTAACACCAAAAATCAGTTTTTGAAACTTTTTGATACCCCTCTGTCATTGATAATGTATGTATTTCGACCGCTAATACTGCTATCCAAAAAAAAAATTCTTTTACCTACCTCTAAAAATTAAAAAAACTTAAAAAATCGAAGATTTATTTTAAATCTCGGATTTAAATTACAAACGTTATTCTAAATAAGTTTTTAATTGGCATTTTGGTCAAAAATGAAAAATAAAGGTAATTAACAATAAAGAATTAACAAGCAACAATTAAGAGCAGGAGAAAATCCATGTTTTTGAAGTTTTTGCGAACCCTGTATAAAAAATCAAAATTTTCTCTTCGTGAATTGCATTTTTTTTTACAAGCAAAACTTTTTTATCAAGAATGACTTTTTCCCGAAAAATGAAATTTTTCATCCATTTGTCCTATTGTAAACCCTATCCGCGGACAGTCTGTATATTATTGAATCACCTCGAAACTCATGCATTTTTTTTTAATAAGACTTCATGTTTTTTAGCAGGCTAGAAATGATTATTCGGACAGGACGCCGCCGATAGTCTAGGTCAATTATTGTTTTTAGTGCTTGAAGCCTTATTAATGACTATCTTCTAATACCCTGTATATAAATTTTCTAATTTAAATTCCGAGGAAATCAATCGGTATGAAATTAGTCCGACGATAAACAAGGTGCGGCACCTTAAGGCAATTTCCTGTGGATCCCGCGAAGCCAACACGCTGCGCCGTTCGTCCATAAAGATCCTATTTAAAGCCCCGGCAGATATTTGGGTCAAGTTCGTATCGGATTTATTTATAAAGGGCAATCTGTGACTTTTCTGGGACTGGGACAGACAAAATTTAAAAATTCGTTTGTTAATTTATTTAATTAATTAATTTACATTAATGTTTTAAATATTTTTGATGGTCTGAACATTCTGAGATAAATACAGGGTGATTCAAAAGTACTTTGACAAACTTCGGGAGTTAATTGCTGGCAATATTTTAGCATGAAAAGTTCTTATAAACAGTGGTCCTTGGCGACTTCGTTACGGAGATACAGGGTGTTGAAATGTTAAAAGAAATAGTAATAATTTTTAAATAACTCATTAACGAGTTATTTTTTTTTTATAAAATTTTGTGAATTAAATAAGCATCTAAGGACACTTATTTTCAAAGTACAACAAGTTCGTAAATTTAACCAGTGGCGTCGGTACAAAATGTTACTATCATATTTTTTGTGAAAAGTATGCTACACCACTGATTTATTTTAATTTAACTTTTTTCTTATAAATTCCCCCTTTATTTACAACAAAAAAGATCACGTGTGTTTTTTTGATACGAGGGACGGTTTAAGCGTAAATGATTATTTTATTTGAATATACACAAATATTAAAAAATATGTTTTAAACTGATCAACCACTCAAATATTTATTAAAGTATTTTAACGAATACCTACATACATACTTACTAATAAACAAATATGTGTATGCCTTAGGAAGGTATCTGAGGATGCCTAATTTCTAAGTATAACAAGTTTTCAGTGGCATACATATTTATTTATTAGTACCTATGTTATTTTTTAATATTTTGTGTTTTGACAAGGCGGCTTTGGAAATGCATTTTTTGTCGATAAATTAAAACATATTTGACAGTTAGTTACCACTGAAAATAACAAAACTGAAGAAATAAAACTCAATGGTAACTAACTGTCAAATATGTTTTAATTTATCGACAAATGCATTTCCAAAGCCGCCTTGTCAAAATACAAAATATTAAAAAATAACATACTAATAAATAAATATGTATGCCACTGAAAACGTGTTATAGGTACTTAGAAAATATGCATCCTTAGATACCTTCCTTAGGCATATACATATTTGTTTATGAGTAAGTAAGTATGTAGGTATTCGTTAAAATACTTTAATAAATATTTGAGTGGTTGTTTAGTTTAAAACACATTTTTTAATATTTGTGTATAGTCAAATAAAATAATCATTTACCCTTATACCGTCCCTCATAATAAAAAAACATACGTGATCTTTTTTGTTGTAAATGAAGGGGGAATTCATATGAAGAAAGTTAAAATAAAATAAGTCAGTGGCGTAGCATAGTTTTCACAAAAAATATGGTAGTAACATTTTGTACCGACGCCACTGGTTAAATTTACGAACGTGTTGTACTTTGAAAATAGGTGTCCTTAGATGCTTATTTAATTCACTAAATTTCATTAAAAAAAAATAACTTGTTAAGGAGTTATTTAAAAATTATTACTATTCCTTTTAACATTTCAACACCCTGTATCTCCGTAACGAAGTGGCCAAGGACCACTGTTTATAAGAACTTTTCATCTTAAAATATTGCCGGCAATTACCTCCCGAAGTTTGTCAAAGTACTTTTAAATCACCCTGTATAATAATATTATAAATTGGCTAAAAGTAAATAAATTAAAATTAAATATTTCAAAAACTAAATGTATGATGGTTGTGGGTAATAATGTAAATTGTCAAAATATAAATGTTGTAATTGATGGTGAAAAATTGGAATTAGTAAACAGTTTTAAATATTTAGGGATAATAATTACAGTGGCGTAACTAACGCCCCCGCAGACCCCGCATTGCGGTGGGGCGCAGCAAAGCCAGGGGCGCCCTCAAGTTCCTTGATGAAAAAATAAAACAAATAAAAATCGACGTTATATATATAAAAAAAAATCATAATTGTTTCATTATCACAATATTAAAGTTAAAAATTAACAATAATGAATGAGAAACAATGTAATATGACTAATATGAGTCCCCTATATAATATAGGGGTAACGTAAATCATAATTAACAATTTTACCTCAATAACAGTATCAAGGTTCGTACAAATATCCGCGCCGGAAACCCCGCGTGGGCGCCGCTACAAACACACACAGCATTTGTTGAAAACCCGCCAGAAGACGGATCGGGCCATCTTAAGCACCTTACTAATCTAATCTAGAGCTATCTAATCAAAGCAAAGTATTGAACTATATTAACTTGGCTTCAAAACTCTTCAAAGTCCTAATATCACCTTGGAGGAAGCGTGTGATTTGCTTGACAGTGTGCGTTGTAATCTGTCGGCTTTACGCAATGATTTTCCTATTCTTTTGGAAGAAGCTGAAATAATTGCTATCATCATTCGCTCAGACCCGGCAACGAAAAGTCAAATGGTTTTATAACGAATTGTCAGATGACTTTCAATTCAGGGAGCCCAGTGAAAAAATTCGCATTACTGTGTCCAACGCGTCATTAGATATACAAATAGCTCAAATCAAAAGGCGTTTTGAAAGTATGCAGAGGATCAAACATAATTTCATGTTTTTGAATCCTTTAAAATTGATCGGGTCGAAGGAACAAGAAATAGAAACATCTGTTCGAAAACTATGCGCTAGATACGAAATTGATTTGTCTCATTGTCTTTCTGATGAAATACAAAGTTTAAAATGTACCGTTTCGAAAGAGATCAAAAGCAGAAATCTTAAAACCATTCGTGATCTAGCTCAATTTTTATTAGTAGATTATAAAGTATTAGCCTCAAATTTACCGAATGTTTGTACAGCGCTTAGCGCTTGTTTTGTATTTAACGTTGCCCGTTACCTCTGCTTCAGCAGAACGTTCATTTTCAAAACTAAAACTGATAAAAACATATCTGCGCAGTACAATGTCCCAATCGCGTTTAAGCGGACTGGCAACATTAAGCATTGAACATGAATTGGCAACTAAACTCGATTTGAACAAAGTTGTGAACGAATTTGCTCACTCTAAAACCCGCCGCGGTTTGCTTAGTTTGTAAGATAGTTGTATAGTAAAAATAGCAGACTTATGCATAAATGAATGTATGTTTAATACATTCCAACTTTCAAACTAAATATAATTACCCTCTCATACATATTTTAAGACTTTGTTTTCTTACCTCAGTGAGTACACAACTGAACTTTTAGGTCTGTTTTAATTATAACATTGATTTTTTAAATTGCAGTACATTATTTTTACAACAAAAATTGTTCTCTACAATGTTCTATATCTTTCTATATTAAACAATGCTTACAAATGACAATATTTTTTACTATGGTATGACAGGTGCAAAATAGCAGGGCGCTTTCAAAAATTTGCGGGGGGGCGCACATGTCCTTAGTTACGCTACTGGATAATTATTGATTCAAAATTAAAAATTTTTAATTATTTTGAAAGTATCATATCGAAGATTGTCGAAAAAGTAGGTTATTTTAAAAGAATCGGTTTTAATTTAAGTTTGTTTTCTAAAAAAACTGTATTAAATACTATTATATTACCACATTTTCTTTATTGTTCTTTCATTTTATATTGTGCTAGTGAGGAAATATTTGACAAATTACAAATTTAACAAAATAAGGCAATTAATGTGGATTATTTTAAATTGTGACAAATATACAAAAAAACGTTTTATGTTAAAAAATTTAGATTGCTTGAATGTCAGAAATTTAATTTTTTATTTAGTATGTATCTTAATACATAAAATTAAAAATAATTTATTGCCTGATTGTTTAACAAAATTTTGTTCTTTTAATTAAAACCATCATAATTATAAAACAAGAACTAATCAAAATTTTTTTGTGGATAGAGTGTCTAAAATATTAGCTTATAAGTCTATTTTTTATAAAGGTTTGATGGGATATATAATAATTTGGAAAATTCTACTAAATCTCAAATATCTCATTAAAAAAACTTAAATTTAATTGAAAAATAAAATGATACGTAATATTTGATACAATTTGCAAAATGTTTAACTTTTCTGTCTGTTTTTGTTAAAAGAAGGTACCTAGCGTTTTAAAATTTAAAAATAAATCTATAAAAATGTGTTAAAAAACGTATGAAAAAATATTTAATTGTAGCTTTTTGCTAAAGAAAACATGTTACTACTACTACTACTGGGAGGTTTTGGAAAAATGCAAATAATTTTTAACATATACCTAATATAAATGTCAAATGTACACTGAGAAAAAAACTTATTATAGCACTGGTGAATATCAATAGTTACAAATACAAGCTCAAATAAGACCCAACAGGTGCAAGTATTTGGAGTCTCGGCAATAGCATGTTATTCTATAGTAAGAATTGGTATATATTTTCACGTGCATGGTTTCACTGTGGAACTCGTAAGGAACCTGGTGGGTGGCCGTTCCATTGAACGTCTTGTCGGCTTGTTATGATAAAGACAACTTGCTCTGCGTCGTTACCGATAATACGTCTTGCAGCTCCACAATGAAACAACGTAAAAATATTGAACAATTCTTAGTCTAGAATAGTCTAGAATAATATAGGGGATAAATACCACCTCTAATAAACAAAAACTTTTAGAAGACCGAACATACAGAAGTTTTTTTAAATTTTATAGTTTAATAAAATATTATTATTATTCTGAAAATATAAAATTACTTAAATATTGATTATTATTTATTAATTCTTGTAGAAACTAAAGGAAATTGTCTATTATACGAACAACACGCTATTTTGGGGCGTAGATTATAAATCTAAAAGCAATTTTCGTGTGAAGCGCTAAATTTTTCAAATAATCTTTCTTAAAGTTTTTGTTGGGGGTTATGTCACCATTATCGCAGAATTGTCCTGCTTTCTTGCAATAAATCAGTATTACCATAATTTTTGAACTTTGCCCATGAATACCTAGTAGAAAAAAATGGCATATTTTAGCTATATTTTTTTTCAAATAAAACATTTACATATTTTAAAAACCTAGGTTGGGATTACAGAAGCTCTGCATCTAACGTCTGCAGCTGCAAGGAGCAGTTTGCAGATGCAAATGACAAAATTGGAATTCCAGAAAACATTTATCATACATTGCGTATGCAAATTCGCAGAAGGTTGGAAGTAGGGAATTTAATCCCGGGATCTCGTTTCCCGGGATCCCAGGATCCAGGACATTTTTTCGATCTCGAAATCCCGGGATTGTCGTTTATTTAATCCCGGAATTTTCGGTATTTATCTTTGCATTTTTCATTAATTTAGATCGTGCACAAGGTTTAGGTTGAGTGATCAACTTATTTTTTTAAGAAATTTTTTTAAAAAACAAGTTTAGAATAACTTTTTTTCCTACCATAAGAATTGTTTTTATGTTATGTTTTAACATTTTTTTTTATTTATAGGTTATATTTATAGTGTAAAGTTAAATCAAAAGAATTTCCGTTGCACGTCATACCTTCGAGTATCAGCAGTGTTGCCAGTTTGTAATCAAAATACCCCAGTAAGGAAATGCTTCGGCATTTTTCAATAAAGGTAAACAACGTAATTAACAGAAATGTGTATGAATTCCTTTGTTGGTCTTAAACGATCAGTTTTTAATCCTATTTATAAAAGGATTTGCAGTTTTAGTTAAAAACGACTTAAATAAACTCACGAAAACACGAAATGAAAACATTAAACGTCAATCAAAATTCGCCAAGAAATAAACTGGCATCACCGATGCGTTGACACTTCTGTTGCCAACTGTCAGCCCAAAAAATTCAAATGATATTAATTTTTAAAAGGTTAAATTTAAAAAACATCTCCTTTAAGCGGCTTAGTATCAAAGAAGAATACATTAAGTTTCTTTTACATTCAATATCGCATGAAATTTATATATTTTTTGCCCAAATTTAATTTTCTTATGTTTCCTGACCGATTTTCAATTATCAGCTGATTGATGACGTGCAACGGGAATTCTATTGATTTAACTATACTTATGTTTATTGTTATTTTTTTTAGTTATTAAAATTAAATGAAGAGAGTATGTTTTAGTTTCTTGGTTTTGTATTAATGTTCTGATAAAGATATAAATAATGTTTTTATTTAATTAATAGGAAAAACTCCGAGGAAAATTATTTTTTTTTAAATCCCGGGATTGAAAAATTATAATCCCGAAATCCCGGGATTGAAAATTTTCTTCCGGGATTGAATTCCCTAGTTGGAAGGTCCTGCAAATTTGCAGAATGTATAAAATTTGTTAAAAACTAACCTATATTTTGGGGGGTATAGAGTCAAAAAGTCGCGTAATTTTGAACGCGCGACACAAATAAGACGCGGAAATTTGGACGCGCGACCAAAGGAAGCGTAAATGGGCGCGGGGTCAATTGGACGCGCTACATTTGGACGTATCCCATAAAGACGCGAATGTTAGTTTTTTCCCGTTTTATTGTAAGTCTTTCTAGATTATAATAGCAGTAGTTTAACAGTCGATGTAAAGTTTTTATTAATACAGTGTGTGTATAAAGTCTGGAAACGGCTTAATAACATCACAATTTACTGGCCGATTTAAACCAAATTTGGTACAGTTGTGTAAGAGGATCTAACGCACCGAATGACGATATTGGCGTTGTTGCCAGCTTTTTAGTTTGTCTGGAATTCGAACGAATTTTATATTTTTAAATATAACACCCAGTATATTTTTACATTTTTAAATTCGTCATAAAATTATAATTATTTTTTATTAAATGCATTATTAGTCTATACTTTATAGTTTCCGAGATATTGACTCTCGAAAAGTGAAATTTTTGAACTTTGACAGCTTATAACTTTTTAACAGTACGTCTTAGAGCAAAACGGCTTACATGTCCCTATCTTCAATTTTTATTATCTTCCCAAAAAAAATAACTTCCGGTTAAACCGGATGTAACTCGAAAGCAGGAAATATAGTTGTTCCGGTTTAACTGGAAGTTGGTTTTTTTGGGAAGATAATAAAAATTAAAGATAGGGACATGTAAGCCGTTTTGCTCTAAGACGTACTGTTAGAAAGTTATAAGCTGTCAAAGTTCAAAAATGTCACTTTTCGAGAGTCAATATCTCGGAAACTATGAAGTATAGACTAATAATGCATTTAATAAAAAATAATTATAATTTTATGTGGAATTTAAAAATGTAAAAATATACTGGGCGTTATATTTAAAAATATAAAATTCGTTCGAATTCCAGACAAACTAAAAAGCTGGCAACAACGCCAATATCGTCATTCGGTGCGTTAGATCCTCTTACACAACTGTACCAAATTTGGTTTAAATCGGCCAGTAAATTGTGATGTTATTAAGCCGTTTCCAGACTTTATACACACACTGTATATGTTCGTAAAGGGTTAGTCATTTTTTAATTTTTTTTCTTGTTTATGCCTTTACTACTCTTCCGTCTTATCTATAGATTTGTTTGTGAGCTTTACAATGATTTTTTCTTTAGTTTTCCTAAAAACACTCTAAAATAATACTCACATCACATACTTACCAAAAAGACTTTATGATTTCCGGTAGTTACCTAGTTTAGTTGAATTTTTTTTAAATTTTAAAATAAATATATATACATATATTTATTTTGATATTTTTTTTTTGTTGTTATTATGTCAATATATTGCCAATTTTTTTTTTAGAAAAGCAAAATTTTATGCGTCCTTATGACTACGTCCTAAAGCTTTGCGTCCAATTTACTTCGCGTCTATTTGTCGTATGCGTCCTTTTGTTTCGCGTCCAAATACCCGCGTCCTATTGTCGCACGTTCAAATTTATGAGTCCTATTGTCGTTGATCCGTTTTGGGGATTTGACCGACAATGGTTATTTAGAATTTGTATCCGAATTAATTAATTATTGCCATGGATTTGTGCATATTTCATGTATTTGGCAGTCGATATCAATAAACCAGACGTGAAACGTAGTAAAACGGTTTAACTACGGTAAAATGGCGGATTTGCAAATAGTTTTTGGAATGTCAAATTTCTGCAAATTATTTTGCGTCTGCAAGTCCGCCATATTTGCCAAACTGTAAAGTTGCAGGTATGCATTTTCTGTAATCTTAGTCGTCTATTAAATTAATTCCATCAATTAAAAGGGGGTTATTAATTTGTTTTTAGTTAGCCATTCCCTATGTTATACTATGCAAAATGATTTTGTTGACTTAGGTTATTAGAGGAACCGAAACCCAATTTTTTTTTTTATCGTCAAAGCAGGAAAATTAGGGCAAAATGTACCAAACTGCATGGAACATGACCAGTTGTACACATTTTCTCTTAGTTTCTGTATTAGAAATTTTATTAAATAACTTTTAATTGGCTTAGTATTAGAAAATAATAAAATGTGGTGTCCATCATACAATGACTCCAAAGAACTCTAATGCAATTTCTATGTAAAATTTTACTTTTCGG
The DNA here is from genome assembly GCA_963969555.1 of Polydrusus pterygomalis. NCBI lineage: Eukaryota > Metazoa > Arthropoda > Insecta > Coleoptera > Curculionidae > Polydrusus > Polydrusus pterygomalis. The sequence goes on along the minus strand of OZ018381.1, from coordinate 37,703,702 downwards.
CCTGCAATTTAAAAGTGTCCAAAATTGTTACGTTTTCTAAGTTACTTGTCATTATGATTCCATTCGTATTTTACATTAATTAACATTTAGTTAAAGATTAAGTTAATGCTAATTGAATTAAAATCGGTTTGCCCTTGGAAACGTTAAGATAGTCGTGCTACTAGCTACTGCCACGGCGGTATTCTTTGAACAAATCAAAACACTTATATTTATTAAAAGGAAATGTTTTATAAATAATATGAACATGAACAGATGCATTATAAATTACTGTTGTAATTTTATCATTATGTACTTGGGAATGCCAGTGGTAATTTTTTCAGAAGCTTGTTTACCGATAAAGAAATGTCGGATAAGTTGCAAAAGTCTGTGCTTGCATAATGCATCATAATTTCTGTCTATTGGCATTTAAAAAAAAAATCGGCAAATGTCTGGCACTTCACTCGCTAATATGTAATGCAATAACTAAAATAGTAAACATAAAGAAACATTAAACCCCCCAAAAAATATTATTATTATAAATTTATTATTTTCCTTCTTTTCACAGCTGTTTGTACAGCTGGTATTTTTTACAGTACAGAAAAAAATTCATCTTAACCTGTGCTGTTTAAAAATTTTCTTACAATGGAGCAGGTTTGGAGAACGACGCTTTTTGTTGGTACAAAAATAACCTGAAAGACCTAATTTTAAGTTAAGCTGGACGTTTTTCGTCACAGCTTCTTTCACCGATATTATTATTGGAATTATTTCTATTATTTCAAGCTTCCATATGTTTTATCGCCAAATTTAAGTACTTGGTTTCTTCTCCGTCTCGGTTTTAGAGAGGTTGTGTGTTAGAGCAACCTATATTGACAATAAAAGCATTTTTTGTTATTCTTTTCAATTAGAAGAGAGAAGGTCACTCTGATCTACCGTTTTATCGGTTCCAGTATAAGAAATCTTGGGGATATTCAAGAACTGGTTCGGTTAGGTATTAATTGTATGGTAGGGGATTTTCCTTTAGGCCTAATGAGCCAATTCTTTATGGATGATCGTTGCCACCTGATTATGCCTTCCTAGATAAGCATTGGGTGCCAAAGCACTACAACCCCCTGTAATATGTTCTATCGTTTCTCCAAGGATACTGCATTTGCTGCACATCGTCCATATCTCTTTTTCGGATTACCTTTCCATCATTTCTTGTTCAAATGACACGTTCTTGGATAGAAATTGTAAATCATTCTGTCTCAGCGTGTAGCTGCCCTCTTTCTAACCAATTCAGTGACATTTCCCTGTCAATGTGTGGATCTGGAACTATACTGGGGTGTTTGCCAGAGGCAACAGTTGCTTGTAGATGCTACAGGTTGTTAGCTCTGTTCATCTGATTTGTGCAAGTTGTTTGGTTAAGCGATGTATCTCCTCCTTGACCTCTCCTAGAGCGGCAGATATGCCTGCGCCCTCTATGGCTAGCCCATCACCAACTTCGCTGCCAGCTATATGGTAATGACCAGGAACCCAGAACAGAGTAACTCGATGCTGAGTACCAAACATGAATAGATTGTTGCGACAGCTTCCTACAAGATTGGATTTAATGCTACGGGAACAAATTGCCTTTATTGCTGCTTGACTATCCATATACTAAGACGTAGCTTCTTTCAGGTCAGGATGTTACTGCAGCGTATTGACTGCTTTGTTTACTGCCATGATTTCCACTTGAAAAATGCTGCAGTAGTTCGGGAGTCTATATAACACCTGTATTTGCATGCTCTCAGACATACAAATAATAAACTAAGATTGGAATGTGCAATTTCAGTATCTTTAGGGTATGGAGGTTTGGGGCACTGAGTTAAAGGATCAGTTATTCTGAATCCACGCACGATACTTTCTTAACATGTACATGTTTTATATACATGGCAAATTTTAAATTTTAACAATGTCTTACGGACAAAGGTACTCGTAAATATATTATTTTAACCTCTTCTTTTTAGAAATTATTTTTTCTCCTTCCCCGGATTTATTTCGTCGTTTTAGACCCTTTTAATTAACTTTTCCACATAGATACTCTGTATGTTTTAATCTACTTCTATTTTTCTTCACATTATGGCATTTTGACACACCAATTTTTAATTACCATAAAAGCCCCAGTAAGGTTTCATACCGCTTATCTTTTTCTCTTCTGCTAAAACCATCAGCAATACAATCTTCTGTCTCCTGATGATGAACGTTTCTACGTTCGAAACATGTTTAGCTGAGCAAAAATTCTTTTGTTCTATATTCAATTTTGTGAATGAAGATACCGATATTTCCTTTCTATACTTTCAACTCCACTTTAAGCATGGACTATTTCTTCAAATTAATATAGGTTGTTGGGGTTTGTTGAGCTTTTATTATAAAGTTTCCAAATGTATATTTTTTTATTTTATCAATTTTAGATGTACATTTTTCCGAAGTACCTATCGTTCCGCCAGTCATATTTAAAAATAAATTATCATACTTAATGTTGGGGTTACAGGTTATCGAAAAACCAAACAAAATGAATTATTAATTGTGTTTAATGGCCAATAATGAAAAAAAGATGATATATACCAAATGTTGTCTTTTCAGTACTTTTTTGGGGAGGAAATGGATGTCGGGCTATTGGTTAGTTTTTGGAAACTTCCAATGGCTATATTTTCTACAATAAAGTAGATATCAAAGCCAAAAATACAATTACTGCAAAAACGCGGAGAAATAGAAATGAGGTATTTTGTAGACGATTCTCCCCCACCACTCATATACATACTACTTCTATCCACTTTAAAGGCATTACCCCACTTCTGACACCTCTCCAGAAAGCCTATCAAAAATGATTTTCAGCAATGCCAAAATTAATGAGATTTGAGTATGAAATATTAGCAAAATTTTGAGAAAATGTTTAAAAACTGGCTTTTGTAAAATTTGCCAGGAAAGATTACAAAATGTATAAATTCAAACACTATTGTAGTGCTAAAAATCTCTATTTATTTTGCAAGAACGCAACGCAACTACAGGCCTATATAGAAAAGTAGGATGCTTAATAGACTGTATCAATGGCAAACTGTCATATCTCGGTACTAATAGGGTTCTGGTTTTTAAAGGTTGACATCCACTAATTTGAGTTGGCAGCATCATTCCAACTGAATGTTGCTGCCAACTGAATGTTGCTAAAAGCTGGGCTGCAACCTTCGTAGCGATCGGCACGCGCCAACTTTGAAAATATGGGGTTTATGTTATTTGGGTTTGTTGAAAGGTTCAAAACTAAAATAGCTTATAATATTTAGACATCAAGACCAAAGCAAAACAGTTAATTATAAAACATATTATTTCTGAAAATATCGAAAAAAGTTATTAAAAAAAAAGGGAAAGAAAAACTCTAAGTCTTCCTCCACTAATATATTCCAAATGAATCTTATTTAAAGATACCTCAACATGTTTCGAACATAGAAATGTTCATCTTCAGGAGAATTAAGATGTTATAAGCAAGAAAAATAACTAGTATTAACGTTTTAAGCTAGGCTTTAAGATAGTGAGAATGACACGTTCTTAAAGCCTAGCTTAAAACGTTAATACTAGTTATTTTTCTTGCTTATAACATCTTAATTCTCCTGAAGATGAACATTTCTATGTTCGAAACATGTTGAGGTATCTTTAAATAAGATTCATTTGGAATATATTAGTGGAGGAAGACTTAGAGTTTTTCTTTCCCTTTTAATCTTTTACTCCACTTGAAGTATGGACTATTTCTTCAATTTATTAAAAAAAGTTTTTTTAAATGCAGTTTGTAGCCCATATGCAAAATTTCAGCTGCATAAGATACTTTTGATTTTTTACCCATATTTTGTAAATTGCACCACTTTTGCAAAATAAGAATCTACGCAACTCAACTCAATATTAAGACGTTCAGACAGAAACTACGTTTTTAAAAATACTTATTCTATGGAGTTACCTTATACAGGGTCAAAAAACAAATAAACTTTGCATCACATGCGACCAAATTTTAATAGCCCAATTTTGATTTTGTAGAAAAACACACATTTAATATTTTTTATCTGAAATAAAGCATTGTCAAAACTAAGAAATTTTATGTAGGTTGCGTCGAGTCTTATTTTGCAGAAGTGGTGCAATTTACAAAATCTGGGTAAAACATCAAAATTATCTTATGCAGGTGAAATTTTTGCATGTGCGTTAGAAACTGCATTAAAAAAATTTTTCTAATAACTTTTTTCGATACTTTCAGAAATAACCCCATTTTTGAATTATTTTTTGGAAAAAATTTAAATTTGACAGATAATGCAAATCACATTACTATTTTTTTGCTTAATTTTCATCTCGATTGAAGCAGAACTTGATGCCAAAGTCAAATTTCGAATAAAGTTATTAATAAAAAAATCCCATATGATGCGGACTTTACTGGTCACACTACTGGTCACACTGTATGTTAATAAAATAATGCACCTATTAAGATTCGTTACCTGTTGAGAGAGAAATCCTCTGCCGCACTTTTCTCACTATTATGCACTAAACACAGTGGTCACTGTTAATACCTTATTATTGTACAACAACAACAACAAAATTTTTATAATTTCAAATGGTTCTCAACTTTTTTCTAGGAAAAAAAATTAAGTCCCCGTCTAGACAGCCTTTCCAATAGACATGCTATTTTAATAAGTTATGGGCAAAACTTATTTTATTGGTCTGTGATATGAATATATTACCAGTTGGTACTTACAACTCCTCTTTCCCCTGAATAACTATTTCTAGTCGTGCTCGGTGGCACTAGAAACAGTCTATGTAATAATATATTGCAGAATTAGAAAACAAGGTACTAAATTAATTTGGGCGCCATTTAATGGCTGCCTGAAACAGTGAAACCTATTTTTAATGATTTAAATTCTTTCGACATAGGCGGATCGGATTTGTGAGAACTAATTGCGAACGCTCAGCTCCTTCTGGTATGATATTATTGTTATAAGATTTCAATTAGTTTGGTGCCGTTGATGGACACTAAAAAAGATCGATTCTTAAACTGAAACAGAAAGCTGGGATGCAAACTTTTGTAAATGTTGAGAAAATATTGTTTTTAATTAGTTATATATCTTTGTTTGTTAAACCTTGTTTTTGAAAAGAAAAAATAAACATAATACAAGTTCAATCTTTTAATACCATTTATTGAAACGCAAAGCATTATGGTCTCTAATTATTGCAAATTCTATATAGGGTTATGATAACGATACATATCAGCCTTATATATAGAATACCGTCCACTTGTTCAAGAATCGCTTAGGCCTGTCAAACTATTTTTCTTTGAAATGCACTTTAAAAAAAAGCTATTATACTGGGTGGATAATAAAATGCTATGTGTATCAACTATTTTTTGTTAAATTAAACATTTTATATATCTATCGTGAAACGTTTACGAAATACTATTACCTTTTAAAACAAAATAGGCTAACTTATAAAAATAAAGTATTTTATAAGATGTTGAAAAGGTCCTTAATCAACTGTTCTGCAGTAAATCAATCGATCTAAAAATTCCTGTTATTCATTTTGTACTACTTATGGAGAAATTTCTCGTATTACTCGTCGAATGCGAATCTATCGGTTTAGATTTATAAACTATAACATATTTGACGTATGCCTACAAAAAAAGTCGATTGGGTTAAAATCGGGTGATCTGGATGGACACTCTATTGCCCCCCACTGAGAAAAATTATTTAATACAACAGGTTTGCTAAGACATAGTTTGTATTGATAGCTTATTTTTCTATTAACCCACTAGCGTGTACCCGGCATGCGTTGCAACCCGCTGGCATAAATACAAACCCGATATATTAGTACCCGGCATGCCACTTTCTGAAATTGCACCCGTGCGAAGCCGGGGCGGGTCGCTAGTTATACATAAAAACCTTCCTCTTGAATCACTCTATCTATTAAAAAAACCGCTTCAAAATCCGTTGCGCAGTTTTAAAGATTTAGGCACAGTTAAGATAATAAATAAATTGCTAGTGTATCAAACCCGCTTTGGTGTGATATCAATTCCAGATTTGCTTAAACAGTGTTTTTATTTGTAGTAATCAGTTCCATTAGCAGCACAGTCTTGTTGAATAATGAACTACTTTTAAAACAGTAATTTTGTTAAGAAATAAATTGTATTTTCTCGATGCGACGCATTTTGTTCCCAATAAAGCGCTTTCTTTACAATTAAAAAAGCAGAACAGCGTCCCCTAAAACGAATTGTATCCGTTAGAACCTATAATCCACAAAACAAGTAGTATTAGTTTTAACGTATTTCTTGCGCAGGTCACATCGTTGTTCGGAGTATTCTCGCTGTCCTGTCTAAATTTCAACTTTATTAATCGTACCAATACCTGTTCTAATTAAGTTATTTATACTTTGTATGTAGGTTTTTTTTTTTAAACTTTGCATGTCAGAAGATTCTTATTTTGCACTAACCCATCATTAGTATTGGATCATGTTGCATAATAGATAATCATATGCAATGTTAAACAACAAGAACAATATCACACTAGCAGCTATTTAAATTTTTGTGAACTACAGTACCTACTGATTTTAGTAGTACGTAATAAGTTTTATTAACCGTAGCAAGCAAATATTATTATGATTAATACCAAGTTTCATTACAAATGCCAGTCAAAACTAATACAGTATATAAAACCAGATTACACTCCCAATAGAACTTGATAATTACTGTGAGTATATTCAGAGTAATAATGGCTCATTCATGGCAGAGCTGTCGCAATTACTCTTAAAAAGTAATTCAATTACAATTACCCATTACCCTCCGAAAAAGGCATCAAGTACAATTACCAATTACTAACAGTATGATAAAAATATTTAAATTACCAATTACCTACAAAAAGTCAAGTTGATCAATTACCGCATTCGAATTACTGAGTTTAATTCAATTACTTTTATGCTAATTCAATTACTTTATAGTAATGGAACTACCCTAAAAGTAATTAAATTACTCTGAATCTATAAATTATAGGCACTTTTTTGGCAAATAAATTACTGTGAGTAATTTAATTACATTTTGGTAAGTAATTGAATTACATTTTGGTAACTCAATTACATTTTGTTAATTGAATTACATTCTGGTAATTGAATTACAGTTTGGTAATTGAATTACATTTTTAAAATTGAATTAGTATATGATTAATGGAATTACTTTTTTTACATTTTACAAAAAAAGAGTTGTATCGGTAAGGTATTATTTTTTTTTAATAGTAGTAGGTCCTACTATCACTATCACACTTTATTATGGAAAGAAATTTTAAAAAATTTCGAAATTTATAGTTAAACTTGATCTCCTAATTTTGATAAAAGTACCTACTTACCTTTAACAAATTGACCATTAATAGCAACTGTCTTTTTTATTTAATAAAATTTATTTGTTAAACGTTAACAAACATAATATTAGGGAAAATAAAAAATATTTTTTTCTTTCTAGAGTAAAGGAATTATGAAAATCTTTAAAGGAATTGAATTATTTTGGAGTAATTCAATTACTTTTAATCTAATTGAATTATTCGGTAGTAATTAAATTACTTTTTATGTAACTGAATTATTTGGGAGTAATTCAATTACTTTTTAAAATAATTGAATTAATTTTAAGTAATTCAATTACCTCAGATTTCTTAAAACCAATTACAAATTACAATTACTTTATCACAGTAATTGGAAAATCAATTACAATTACTATTTTCAAAAAGTAATTCAATTACAGTAATTAAATTACTAAAAACACGATTTTTCAATTATTTTAATTCAATTACCGACAGCTCTAATTCATGGTAGCATGAACTCCTATTTCCTATTGGCTAAATTACCGTGATATAATTACTGCACAACGGTCTAGGAAGTTTCGTTCTTACAATGGAAAGCGCGTTGCTATCAGATATAGTATTAAACAGTGTTGTGTAAAGAGTATGTTGGATAAAATTCTTATAAGGAATAGAAGGCTTTTTTTCAGTGTACCAATTCCACCGCCCCAGAATAATTGTATTTAAGTACTCCCTTACATGAGGAGGATAATGCGGGGGAGCACCATCCTGTTGAAACCACAAGGTTAAACTAGGTAAATCAGTATCATTTTCATGTGGAAATTGAGTAGCAGTTGCTGTAACTGGAATGTTTCGAAGGAAATTTGCGTATTTTCCCAGTTTTTTTCAAGAAAAAAATGGTCTAAATGTCCGATTACCCTATTTTCAACAATATTCGTCTTGACATTAACCTTTTCATTATACTGGGTGTGAATTTCTCCCAGTGAGGAGTTTCTTGTGCCCAGTATTTCTGTAGTTTTGTCTATTAATCTGACCTTTAAAAAAAAACGTTGCTTCATCTGGAATACATATTCTTTGGACAAGTTTTCCGTAATCATCTGTCGATCGGTCGATCATTATTACCCAATGATTTCTTATAAGACCCCAAAATGAATTATAGTTAACGATTTATTTTCACTGTTGATTTGACTATACGCTTGTGGAATTTCTATAAACTTTAATCAATCCATCTATAAATAATTTATAATGAGTCTCATGAGAACTAATTGAGAAGTATTATAAACATTCATTATTTTATTTATGTATTGCTCTCCTTGCCAAAAATAGGCTTGTGTAGAAGATAGGTCTATTTCTGTAGATTTGCGCTTTACTTCAAATTTTTTTTAAATAAGAAATTACCATTTACTCGAGGGTATCACGGAATCTATTAAACTCTTTTAAAATCAGTAACCCCTCTATCATCACACAAGACAAAGCTATTATAGCACATGAGCGACTTGCAGCAACTTTAAGAGTCCTTGGCTACAGGCAGAGGCTACTAAGATTAAAAATGTTCAATTAAATTTTGACAGCTGTTAATTTGAACGATATGTTTCCTAATCACAGTCCGTAGGATTGATTGTGAAAGACAATAGAGAGATTTTGGAACGCTTAAAATAACAACAGTAAAACACAGTGTTATGGTTAATTTTATTAACGATAACGATTACGGTAACAAATACAAGAATAGATTTTGAACGTCTTAAAAATAAATAATTTGACAGATGCAAACATAACCTTTTTTTATTTCTAAACAATTCATTTTTAAACAATCAAAGTCATGACATGAGTCAATCAACAATGGAAAAGGACGAAAAGGTACAAAATAAGAATAATATAACGATAGCCTTCCTTATATCTCCGTAATTAACGAAGCTCGTTATCGTTAATAAAGGAATTGCTGCCTCGTTTTAGTACTGCGCATGCTTAGAATAAGGATAACGATAACGACAGGCTAAAATAAGAGTTCCAAAATCTTTCTAATAATATAATACAGTTAATTTTTTGGTAGGTACTAATACAGTGTGACCAGTAAAGTCTGCATCATATGGGATTTTTTTTTATTAATAGCTTTATTCGAAATTTGACTTTGGCATCAAGTTCTGCTTCGATCCAGATGAAAATTAAGCAAAAAAATAGTAGTCACGTGATTCGCATTATCTGTCAAATTTTAATTTTTTTTTAAATAATTCAAGAGTGGGGTTATTTCTAAAAATATCGAAAAAGTTATAAAAAAAACTTTTTTTTAAATGCAGTTTCTAGCCCACATGCAAAATTTCAGCTACATAAGATAATTTTGATTTTTATCCATATTTTATAAATTGCACCACTTTTGCAAAATAAGACTCAACCAACCTACATAAAACGTCTTAGTTTTGACAATGCTTTATTTCAGATACATTTTCTTTAAAGTAGCGCCATATTAAATGTGTGTTTTTCTACAAAATCAAAATTGGGCTATTAAAATTTGGTCGCATGTGATGCAAAGTTTATTTGTTTTTGACCCTGTATAAGGTAACTTCATAAAATAAGTATTTTTGAAAACATAGTTTGTGTCTGAAAGTTAAAAAATATAAAATAAAATAAAGGGGTTTTAAATTAAATCGTTGAAAATAGATAAACTTTACGTTAAGTTAAACTAAAATTTATTTTCCACTTAATGAACACTTTACTGATGACACTGTATTTTTGTTTTAATATTAAGGTGTATTACTTTCAGACACAAACTACGTTTTTAAAAATACTTATTTTATAAAGTTACCGTATACAGGGTCGAAAACAAATAAACTTTGCATCACATGCGACCAAATTTCAATAGCCCAATTTTGATTTTATAGAAAAACACACATTTTATAGGCGCTGCTTTAAAGAAAATGTATCTGAAATAAAGCATTGTCAAAACTAATAAGTTTTATGTAGGTTGCGTTGAGTCTTATTTTGCAAAAGTGGTGCAATTTACAAAATGTGGGTAAAAAATCAAAATTATCTTATGCAGCTGAAATATTGCATGTGGGCTAGAAACTGCATTAAAAAAAAGTTTTTCCAATAACTTTTTTCGATACTTTGGAAATAACCCCACTTTTGAATTATTTTTGGAAAAAATTAAAATTTGTCAGATAATGCGAATTACGTGACTACTATTTTTTGCTTAATTTTCATCTCGATTGAAGCAGAACTTGATGCTAAAGTCAAATTTCGAATAAAGCTGTTAAAAAAAAAGTCTAATATGATGCGGACTTTACTGGTCACGTCACACTGGTATAGAAGGTACCCTCTGATACCATGCCATCTAGTTTAAACCTGCAGTCTGTGGAGCGGCGCGTCGAGCAGTCGAGCCAAGCAATTTGTGGGCTCTATTATCTCTAATATATTTTATCTAGTTCTAGATAATATTTAGTTGGCGGTAAAATGTCAAAATAAAGATTTAAAATTATATACATTTATAAATTAGTAATCACACCACTCGTTTAAATGAAATAATAGGCAATAAATGTAATAATAGTAATTTAATATCCTATGTGACATAATCACATAATATAAAGGACAAGGCGTTTGCCGGTTTTAAAATTCTAGTGGCATTCAAAAATTAATTTGTAATACGTATGAAGATATATATACCGTTTTTAATGTGACTTAAGAGTCTTTATACGTTCGAAATTTTGGTTTTTGGTCGAAAAGGTCGAAGAAAATGTAATCAGGTCGGGATTTTCTTTAAATATTATGTCGAAAACGTATGACGAACCTTTGGACCTTATGCCGCAATGATCAAGTACCTATAGATGGAACATGTCATCTACAAACGCTTTTAAAACGTGTTGACAACATCGTTTGTGGAAGAGAGGCGGTGAAGAGCTGGGCGGGGCAGGAAGTAGGAATTACGGTGGATTTACCTTTGAACGTCACCTTGCTACTATAGTTTAAACCTAACCTAAAAATAACCCAACTTTCTATTTACTCAACTATGCAGTAATTGCAGAATTATTATTTTCCGAATTCTCGCATACTTATCACTTGCAACTCATCGTAATTATTTTCCAAAAAATATCATAAAATTAATTTAAATAAATATAAAACAAAAAAAAACGATAAACAAAAAAATTTGAGACAGCTGTCAAAGAAACACCAAATCGAAATAGGAATGTGCAATATACATCGACGCATCGAAAATTTCGATGTTTTCAATGCGATACATCGTTTTTAAGCGATGCATCGAAGCCATTTGATAATTGCCGATGCATCGATGTATGAGGCCTTAATTTCATTCGTAAAATTAATATTATGCCGTTGCCTCTCGATCTTGATTATACAGTGTGACCAGTAAAGTCCACATCATATGGGATTTTTTTAATTAAAAACTTTATTGGAAATTTGACTCTGGCATCAAGTTCTGCTTCGATCGAGATAAAAATTAAGCAAAAAAAATAGTAGTCACGTGATTCGCATTATCTGTCAAATATAAATTTTTTCTAAAAAATAATTCAAAAGTAGGGTTATTTCTGAAAATATCGAAAAAAAGTTATTAGAAAAAGTTTTTTAAATGCTGTTTCTAGCCCACACGCAAAATTTTAGCTGCATAAGATAATTTTGATTTTTTACCCTTATTTTGTAAATTGCACCACTTTTGCAAAATAAGACTCAACGCAACTTACATAAAACTTCTTAGTTTTGACAATGCTTTATTTCAGATACATTTTCTTTAAAGTAGCGCCATATTAAATGTGTGATTTTCTACAAAATCAAAATTGGGCTATTAAAATTTGATCGCATGTGATGCAAAGTTTATTTGTTTTTGACCCTGTATAAGGTAACTTCATAAAATAAGTATCTTTTAAAACGTAGTTTGTCGCTGAAAGTAATACACCTTAATATTAAGACAAAAAAGAACACAGTGTCATCAGTAAAGTGTTTATTAAGTGGAAAATAAATTTTAGTGATGGGTAAAAAATCAAAATTATCTTATGCAGCTGAAATTTTGCATGTGGGCTAGAAACTGCATTTCAAAAAACTTTTTTCAATAACTTTTTTCGATATTTTCAGAAATAACCCCACTATCTTTTTTGGAAAAAAATAAAATTTGACAGATAATGCGAATCACGTGACTACTATTTTTTTGCTTAATTTTCATCTCGATCGAAGCAGAACTTGATGCCAAAGTCAAATTTCGATTAAAGCTATTAATAAAAAATAATAATACAGAAAAAGAAAAGCACGAAGTCTTTCTCCACAATCTTTATTAATCGAAAAACTAGGCGAACCTAGTATCACATCGACATGTTTCGAGTGTAGAAACACTCATCATCAGGAAACAAAGTGAAAATTAAAATGCTGATGTTTTTAGCAAGAGAAAATAATGGTGTGATTGAGCCGTAATGGAGCTTTTAATGGTGTACAAGAGATGTAAAATTGAAAAATCAGAAGGTCAAAAATCAAGACTTCAGCATACTGAAGAGTCGAGGGTTAAGTGTAGAAGCACACTGTCGTGCAGAAAAAGATAGGGTAGTAAAAATTAGGGAGTTTTGAAAACATATCTGTTAAAAGTATTAATAAATTACTGAAACATCCTGAGTTTTATTGAGCCCAGTCAGAAACATTTGAAAATGTTGGGGTGAGATGTAAAGAAAAGAAGAGAAAAAGAAAAAAATGTTTTTTGGTCAAAGCATCTTTTATTGTAAAAGTAAAAACAGTTGGGGTACCAGGCTTTTTACGGCCCAGTTACCCCGCCAGAGTCAAAGCAGACACATTGTATGGAAAAATTTTTTTAAAAGTTTTTCCACACAATGTGTCTGCTTTGACTCTGGCGGGGTAACTGGGCCGTAAAAAGCCTGGTACCCCAACTGTTTTTACTTTTACAATAAAAGATGCTTTGACCAAAAAACATTTTTTTCTTTTTCTCTTCTTTTCTTTACATCTCACCCCAACATTTTCAAATGTTTCTGACTGGGCTCAATAAAACTCAGGATGTTTCAGTAATTTATTAATACTTTTAACAGATATGTTTTCAAAACTCCCTAATTTTTACTACCCTATCTTTTTCTGCACGACAGTGTGCTTCTACACTTAACCCTCGACTCTTCAGTATGCTGGAGTCTTGATTTTTGACCTTCTGATTTTTCAATTTTACATCTCTTGTACAGGGTTATCCAACCAAGACTAGACAAGGCGATTTTTTGACTTTTCCTGTACTTTTATAAAAAAACTGAAATAGCCATCTTAAGTCATTTTCTCCCGCGAATTCGAATATCTTCAGCAAAAAACAATTGAACATCAAACAAAAGTACTAGGGGTCACTTTGATATTTTTTTAAATGGAACACCCTGCATATTTTTACATTTTTAAATTCCACATAAAATTATAATTATTTTTTATTAAATGCACTATTAGTCTATACTTCATAGTCTCCGAGATATTGACTCTCGAAAAGTGACATTTTTGAACTTTGACAGCTTATAACTTTCTAACAGTACGTCTTAGAGCAAAACGGCTTACATGTCCCTATCTTCAATTTTTATTATCTTCCCAAAAAAATCAACTTCCAGTTAAACCGGAACAACTATATTTCCTTCTTTCGAGTTACATCCGGTTTAACCGGAAGTTGATTTTTTTGGGAAGATAATAAAAATTGAAGATAGGGATATGTAAGCCGTTTTGCTCTAAGACGTACTGTTAGAAAGTTATAAGCTGTCAAAGTTCAAAAATGTCACTTTTCGAGAGTCAATATCTCGGAAACTATGAAGTATAGACTAATAGTGCATTTAATAAAAAATAATTATAATTTTATGTGGAATTTAAAAATGTAAAAATATACAGGGTGTTCCATTTAAAAAAATATCAAAGTGACCCCTAGTACTTTTGTTTGATGTTCAATTGTTTTTTGCTGAAGATATTCGAATTCGCGGGAGAAAATGACTTAAGATGGCTATTTTAGTTTTTTTTATAAAAGTACAGGAAAAGTCAAAAAATCGCCTTGTCTAGTCTTGGTTGGATAACCCTGTACACCATTAAAAGCTCCATTACGGCTCAATCTCACCATTATTTTCTCTTGCTAAAAACATCAGCATTTTAATTTTCACTTTGTTTCCTGATGATGAGTGTTTCTACACTCGAAACATGTCGATGTGATACTAGGTTCGCCTAGTTTTTCGATGAATAAAGATTGTGGAGAAAGACTTCGTGCTTTTCTTTTTCTGTATCATTTAACTCCACTTTGAGTATGGACTACTTCTTCAAAAAAAATAATAAGTTATATTAGTGATTTGTTTTGTAATTCTAATTCTATTACAAAAAACTTTTCAATGCATCGCAAACATCGATGTTTTTCCGCGATACATTTTTTTTTGGACATCCCTAAACGGATATGAATGAAACAACGTCATCATGGCCTCAGACCAATGTCGTGGCGGTCACATAACACTTTCTACATCATACTAATACATAAATTTTAATAATCCTAGTCGAGATCTCGGATTTTTACGATTTCATAATTATTACACTTATTGATTTAGGAGTAATAATTATAATCGCACTTGTATTATGCATATTATCATAATGCTCTTACTAGCAGTAGCAATCATTATCCGACTATTATGAAATTATTCTAGATAAACGACGACAAACTACTCCCAAAATTTTTTTTTAAATAAGGGTTCCGCGCATAGACAATTTACCTTTAGATAAACAAACAATAATCACGAATGTGGCAGTTTTATGGCCTCGCGCATGTAAACAAAACTGGGAACTATTAGACATGCGCACTGCAACATTATCGTTTGACGAATGGGAAAATAGACAGGTCCGGGCTTTAAAATTTAAATTCTTGCTCATATGCCACCATAGAGGGTTTATTTTACCCCTATTTGGGCATAATACAATTATACAACGGCTGCAACTAGTACTAGTCATTGTTTATATTACAATCCGAGTCACTAAAAGCACAAACACAATTCACTAACGACTACACAAAAACCAGAAATCCATAAATATTAAACACCAGTCCCACAATCCACGATAGCCGATCCGATAGCTGAAAACTTTAGAAAACTACAAGGAATCCGCAGAGAAGAGAAACCTTAAAACACAACAACAAAAATGGCGGCCGAGCCGGTTCTGGAGAGTATTTTTGAGCGCGTCGATTATTGTCGATAAAGTAGGACGGCCGATAACACGAGGTTTGTGCGCATGCACGAAGGTTCCCCGAATGAAGACAGCTGACCGACGAGTCATGCGCTCGGACGTATTTTTTCACCCATAAAACGTAACTTTTGTTTGCGCAGGAGATAAGCTGTAGGTATCCAAAGGTAAATTGTCTAAGGTTCCGCGTCACAGATTAATTAATTCTGTCTGCGTCTATGCAGGATGTATCCAGAGTTTGAGTCTGGGGGGGGGGGGGTAATAATAAATATTTTATCCTATTTATCTATGTTAAAATTTATCATCTAAGTACTTAATAAATTTAATTTGATAATATAACCTACGCTTACATATTTCAATCAAAAATAAAAATAACGCAGCTGTTTAAATGTCCATTGAACTTTTCAACAAAGTTAATGCCCATATTTATAGTCACTACCATAAATGAAAGAAAAATTCTAACAACTGCAAGAAAAAGTTCTACGCAGTGACTCAAATGTGGTAAAGTCGTCGGGCCCATATTTAGATCTGCAGGAGAATTGATTCCTGCAAAAACTGACAATGGACTAAAGCGGATTGCCTTGTACTGACGGACGGTACGATAAACAGATATATTTATATTAATATTTTATATAAGAATTTATGTATGAATATTGACATTGAGACGAGGTTTTTTTTTGGTTTTGAAAAGAGGTCTTGGTCGAATGATTGATTTCCGCTAGAAAAAGAAAGTGTAATTTTTATGAATAGTATGGAATGGTACGTTCTTAGCGAAATTATTTTAACCAGTTAAATAGCTAGAGGAGACAAGGGGTTAGTCTGTCCCCGTTAGGCATGGTCAGCTGCTTTTCGGTCCCTTCTTTGAGCGTTTTGTTTCTGTGCTCTTTAATCCACCAATAGAAGATTGACCGCTTTTGCAGGGGATCCTGTAAACATAGTTTTTCCTGTATTTTTGGCTTGTTTGTTTTGTCTTCGTCAGGTAACTTCCTGAGGTGTCCCTCGAGCTTACTGTATTGATGTTGTATAGTTACCCTATTCTTCTTGTTTTCTCAGGTACTCCTGGTGAGTATTGGTTGTGCCTCTTTTTCTGAATTTTGCGCGTTTGGTCGGTGTCTACGACAAATAATCTCATGGGGTAGCCTTTTTTGTTGAGGTCTGTCTTGATGTACCGTGCGAGCAAAAATTACATCAAAGAGGGCTTGGATTAAAAAACGTAGGGCTTGGTTTAGATCACAATGATATGGAGACGATATATCTAACCAAATCTAGGTTAAAATTTTGTCAAATTCATATTATGACATGATATGCCAAACTAATGAGTAATAAAATAAGTAGACAAATACAAATTTATTTTTGTTGTTTACAAAATTAACAAAGTAAGAATATACAGAAAGAAAAATAATTACATAAATTGCTGAAATTGCCACCGCCATGCTCCAAGCATAAATTCACGCGTCTCTTCATATTTTCGAGTATTTCCGCGTCTTTCAAAATCTGCTACTTTTATTTCTTGGAATACTTGCACTTTATAAGGAAATAAATTTAGCTGCTTCTTAAGAATAGTCCTGCATGTTCCATAAGATATTCCCACTTCTTGGAACAGCCGTCTTATACAATTTGTTGGCGTATTTTGCATTATTCCAAGAACGTTTGCAACAAGTTCACAGCCATGGTTCTTTTCAGGCAATGATAAAAATCCCCAGCAATAAGAGCAACGTTAGGAAAATGTTCGTGAAAATCGTCCATGCACAAACCCGGATTGTATTGTCACTCACCATTTACTCTAACCCCGTTTCGAAAATACGCTTCAACCATGAATGTTTTGTGCTGTTCCGTAAAGCCCATTGTGTGAATTGTTCAAGAAATTGGAAAAATTAGCGATGAATCAAGTTACTTGTAATGACTGTCAAACATGAGGGAATAACTGATTGATTGATTGTTAATTCAGGTAGTTACTGACACCCAACAGGTATTAAGCTCTACGGCTAAGCATTACGTCCTTAGATGCAAGGCCCTCAATGATGCAAATAATTTTTGCTCGCACGGTAGTTAGCTTCTTTCTAGTTACAAATTGTGATTGCTCCATCCATAAGGGTTTTTACTTCATGTTTTGTGCTGATTGAGTGATTTCATGTATTAGATATATTGACCTGTATGCGTATGATTCCTGTAAACTGAAGCTAGGATGGTGTTGTAATTTTTCTTTTCATTGAATTTATCATCAATTAATATATTTTTAACTTAAAACTGTAGGTAATCAATTGTTATCCAAACTATTCCAAACACGGGTATTTTGCCTCTTTTTGGAGAAAACAAAAAATTGATAATAAAATGAGTGTCACTAGTATTTGCTCGCTCTTAAATTAATAATATAATATTGCATCTATACGTATGTCTTTAATAAAACAGGAGGCAACTGTAACACAATAGGTAGATAGCTGATAATGTCAGGAAAATGGCACCACTACAGATCATGTGTAAAGCAAATACTGTGTAGGGAATTTTTTTTTAAACTAGTGTTTTAATTTGTCAACTTTTTTTACTACAGCTTGCTTCACATACGTCATACTGGCTAATATTTGGAAATGATCGGAATTGACAATTTTTAAATTTTAAAGAAAACGTTTGGTATAAAAACACTAAAACTGAAAGACTTCGGTGGATGGCATTTTGGGAATCAGATAAAGAACATAAATACGTTTTAATTTTTATTATTAAGCTCTTTGTACTTTTTATTTTAACAGTACCTATGTTTAGTTATTATTAAATAATATTGGGAAGTTTACATAGTAAGATATACAATAACTCATGGGTTTTTAAAACATTGTTAGCATAATCTTTAGTTGCTGTATATATAAAAAAATGTTGTCCAATTGCGCTTTTTCAAGTAATAATTTCGTAACCCTGAGTCACTTTTACTAATAATAAAAGTGGTCTCAATTTGTTACAATTAGTGTATTATTTAATTGGTTTAAATTGTTTGGTATAAAAATGAAAAAGAAAATAATGGTTAGAAATATTTATTAATTTTACCCTAAACGAAAAATAAAAATAAATGATTTTAGTAATATACAGGGTGTCCGGAAATGATGAGCAAAAAATTTAGGGGACAATTCTAGACCGAAAATAAATGCTCTTTCTATAACATTTTTTCGAAAATTGATTATTAAAGGAGTTACAACTATTACAATATACTATTACAAGTTACAGTTATTAAAGTTAAATTTTTTTTGCAGTTTAACAATACATAAGTTACTAGAACAATAAATTAAACATTCAAATCAAAGGTTTAAAGTAACGTTTTTCCTCTTCAATGCATAAATTAATTCTTCTTAAAAAATTCCGACGAACTCCATGGAATATTTCTTTGCTATGCTATGTTTAAGGTTAAAAATAAATTGAAATTATTTCGTACCCATCACCTGCAGGCAATGTTGTTTTTCTCGAAAACGGTTAGATTTATCGAAACAAAATTAGTATACCTTTTGTATGGCAAAAGGTTAGAAAAATAAAAATATTGAGTCAAAATGCGCATACAGTGTAGGACAAAAAAGTTGGGACCATTCAAATTAAAGTATAGGCTCCTATGTGGCGCCCTCTACAAAATGGGATAAAACGGTGGCAAATTTGTATTCTTTATCCCGAAAAAGCCCCCTATACGAGATTTCGTCAAAATACTATGGGCGTGGCAAAAGGTATGTATTGCAAAAAAATAAAATTTAACTTTAACACCCTGTAACTCTGGAGAGATTTATTTTCGATCTAAAATTATCCCCTAAATTTTTTGCTCATCATTTCCGGACACCCTGTTTAGCTAATCAAATTAAGTTCGTCGTCACGGCTTAACCGATAGTGACATAAGGTAAGAAAATGCAATCAAATTGACATAAATTTATGTTTTGATTAATTGACGTTTGTCATAATAAATGCACAAATTTTCATTTTAAAACAGCGAATTGTTGAAGCTGTTCAAACAATTTCTATTGAAGAAATTCGAAGAAGTTTTGACCACATTCGTTACAGCTGGAAAAATATGTTGAATATATTTGAATAGCAAATTATGAAATTATTATTTGTTGTTATTTTAAGATTTTTTTGTGTTATTTCCGGGGTCATTTCATTTGTGAAATTAAAAATACATATTTCTGGTAACACCAAAAATCATACTTTGAAACTTTTTGATACTCCTATGTCATTGATCATTGATAATACAGT
Source organism: Polydrusus pterygomalis (assembly GCA_963969555.1). NCBI lineage: Eukaryota > Metazoa > Arthropoda > Insecta > Coleoptera > Curculionidae > Polydrusus > Polydrusus pterygomalis. Next base: position 37,684,023 of record OZ018381.1, on the reverse strand, counting down.
GTGTGTATAAAGTCTGGAAACGGCTTAATAACATCACAATTTACTGGCCGATATAAACCAAATTTGGTACAGTTGTGTAAGAGGATCTAACGCACTGAATGACGATATTGGCGTTGTTGCCAGCTTTTTAGTTTGTTTGGAATTCGAACGAATTTTATATTTTTAAATATAACACCCAGTATATTTTTACATTTTTAAATTCCACATAAAATTATAATTATTTTTTATTAAATGCATTATAAGTCTCTACTTCATAGTTTCCGAGATATTGACTCTCGAAAAGTGACATTTTTGAACTTTGACAGCTTATAACTTTCTAACAGTACGTCTTAGAGCAAAACGGCTTACATGTCCCTATCTTCAATTTTTATTATCTTCCCAAAAAAATCAACGTCCAGTTAAACCGGAACAACTATATTTCCTGCTTTCGAGTTACATCCGGTTTAACCGGAAGTTGATTTTTTTGGGAAGATAATAAAAATTGAAGATAGGGACATGTAAGCCGTTTTGCTCTAAGACGTACTGTTAGAAAGTTATAAGCTGTCAAATTTCAAAAATGTCACTTTTCGAGAGTCAATATCTCGGAAACTATGAAGTATAGACCAATAATGCATTTAATAAAAAATAATTATAATTTTATGTGGAATTTAAAAATGTAAAAATATACTGGGTGTTATACGTAAAAATATCAAATTCGTTCAAATTCCAGACAAACTAAAAAGCTGGCAACAACGCCAATATCGTCATTCGGTGCGTTAGATCCTCTTACACAACTGTACCAAATTTGGTTTAAATCGGCCAGTAAATTGTGATGTTATTAAGCCGTTTCCAGACTTTATACACACACTGTATATGTATTTCGACCGCTAATGCTGCTATCCAAAAAAAAAATCTTCTAGAAATTAAAAAAACTAAAAAATCGAGGATTTATTTTAAATCTCGGATTTAAATTACAAACGGTATTCTAAATAAGTTTTCTAATTGGCATTTTGGTCAAAAATGAAAAATAAAGGTAGTTTACTCTTGGAGAAAACTCATGTTTTGAAGTTTTTGCGAACCCTGTATAAAAAATTAAAATTATCTCTTCGTGAATTGCATTTTTTTTTACTAGCAAAGCTTTTTATCAAGAATGACTTTTTCCCGAAAAATGAAATTTTTCATCCATTTGTGCCATTGTAAACCCTATCCGCGGACAGTCTGTATATATCAGAGAAATATATTCTTTCGAGTTTCCGTCGTAATATGATAATATTTTAAACTAAAATTTAAATTAGTGTGTCTATTTTATAACTCGATTAAAATTCAAGCCAAAAGTTCAATCAAATTCATTCCACCTTGTTAAAAAAAACATATGCTTTGTTTTGAACACACTATCATCTTGGCCAATGCTTAATAATTTTGAAGGTTACCGAAATATTAGATCATCTCCTCTAAAATTAGTTTAATATTTTCTGTGATATTTAATATGAATTTTATAAAGAAAAATAAAAACAATTTGTTGTATTTAATTGTATATTATGGGCATTTCATGTCGGTGAATAAAGGTTTAAAAAGTTAAGTTGACTGTGTTGTCATCATTCAGAGTTGTTTATAAAATGAATTCTGGATACAAGCGCTCAGCTCGGCGGTCCACTATGATAGGATTTTGCAGAGCCGTTTGCCATTGATTAGTTGTTAAAAAGTTAATTTGAATTTGTCCCTAAGAGCAAACACTAGTGACGCATTCTCCATTTCATTTTTCTATCAATAGTTACCTAAAGTTTTACATTAAAAAAAATTAACTGATACATTATTAAAAGCATAAAACGAAATTTTGTCGAATTTAAGCATATTTCTTTTTCTGCTTTTATTAAATTATAAGTCCAACCTTTTTTAACATGTAGGTAATTATACTCCCAAGAAGGCCGATTTTTGGATGAAACGAAGAAGTTACAAAATATTAATCAAAAAACGCAATGGCGAATGCCTCATTAGTATTTACTCAGCGCGCATCGAAAAGTTTCCATAAACCCAAGTTTATTTTCTTGTAAATAAATATAAATCAAAATACGCTCGGTCAAACTCTTAACATCAGTTGTCAGGAAGACATAATTTTTGATGTTTTAAACACCTCCCCCCACCCCTTCACGTTGTTGGTGGCTTATTGTGTATCCTTGTCTTGCAAGAACAAATCTCTTTCTTCTATAAGGTCCAACACCCTTCTTTCAAGTTTGTCATGCGGAAGGTTGTCGCAGCTTTGAATGTTTGCGGGTTTGTGTTTCGCAGCTGTAAATGATGAGGCGGTTTCATCCTCCACCGCGAAGTCTGCATTCAATGGGTTCATTAATTGCAAATTCCTATTCATGGAAGCTGCTTTCTAAGGTGACAATGTCCTGGTAACAAACCAGGTTTGAACCCTTACGAAGGGATGCTTCTAAATGGAACGGGGGGACGCTTCGCGGCAGTCGCGTGGGGAAAAATATCACTTAGCGCACTTGTTAGGAAAATTGCTATTTCCAGGTAGGTCAGAGTTATTTTTCTGGTTTCAGAAGACAGTTCAACGAAACAGCACAAACTCACTTATTATTTGTAAATCATTTAACTATTTAACATAATAAGTAAATATTTTTTTGGCTCGTAATAACGAGACAATGTTTATTATCCTTGAAACTTCAATGCTAGTCAACTTATTTATAATCCAGCATAAATCCTAAAAATTGTTAATAATTCAGGTATTGAGTTTACATTGAGCAAGTGTTGCAAAAAAAAATGTAGCTTGTTAGAACTTTATAGCATTTTCATTTGTATTGTCGATAATTTTTTTATTAATCGGGGCACAAAATTTATAGTTATGTCATCATCAATTTCTACACTGAATTTAAGAGACACTTATTGTTCTCAAATCTCCTGGAAATATTACAGAATTTACAAAATTTTTCTAAAAACCCATATTTTTCTTGATGGTTTGGAAAAAAGTTTTCTTTATCTCCAAAACACTCCTTCATTTTTTATTCGATACAGAATACTTTTACACTGAAACATTTATACCTACGTTTACCATCTTAAACCTTACAACAAAGCAACATTAGATCATCATTTCCATCTAAAAATAAGCTCAACATTCTTAAAAACTGCCTTACCTTTTCTTAGAAGCGCAATTTAAAATCTAAATCTCCGTGCACCAAACAGCGAACTTTCTCCCGAAAACCAAAACTGTTCACTTTAAACTTGACAAACGTATTTCCCGTCCTAGGAAAGCGATTAAAATTTTTTAATATCCCGAAATTTTTCACGGAATTTCCAACGATTTCCACGTACCGCGCGCTAGGTTCGACGCAAAAGTCGCGGATTTTATTTTGCGTTCGAATGTGGCGATTGCGAATCAACTTTGAATTTCGTGCGGCAGAGTCAATCGGGTTCGATCGACTTGCTTCGTGCGACGGCGACGGCGATGACCATCCTGGTTGACCATGACGTCAGACGTAGATGGAAGAATGACCATGGTATTCGAATTCGGGGTCGACCATGTAAATGCGATTTTGATGTAGGAGATTTGTTGCAGGGGAAGGTAGAGGTTAACGTCACTATAGATAACTTAAATACTTGAACTATGTATAGAAAAAAGAAAAGCACAAAGTCTTTCTCCGCAATTTTTTATTCGAATAACTAGGCGAACCTAGAAAGATTCATAATAAATTGAATCGACATTTTTCGAGTGTAGAAACACTCATCATCAGGAAAACGAAGTAAATGGTACAAAGCTGATGTTGTTAGCAGTAGAGAAGAGAAAATAACAAGTGAGACTAAGCAGTAATGGAGCTTTCAATGGTACATGGAGTTTTAAAAAGACTTTGTAAAAATCATTTTTAAGTGTGGGTGAAGAAAAATCTTTAGTTTAATTCAACTATGTCGGAGACATGTGAAAGTGGTAAAATAAGAGGGAAAGAAAAAAGAAATGTGTAAGTTTTGACTCCTGCCGTCACATCTTTGTTCGGAGTCTTCTAGCTGTCCTGTCTGAATTTGAATTTTATTGAACGTACCCAATAGGTACCTGTTTCAATTAATTTATTTTCACTTTGTATTTCAGTTTTTTTTTAACTTTGCATGTTAAATAAAGTAATAGACGATTCTTATTTCGCACAACCCATTATTAGTATTGGACTTTATAACCGAATTTTACCATATCAGTAAACCATGTTGCATAATAGATAATCATATTATACACTGTTAAACGACAAGAACAATAATATCACATTAGAAGCTATTTAAATTTTTGTGAATTACAGTACTGATTTTTAGTGGTAAGTATATGCTTTATTAACCGTAGCAAGCAAATATTATTATGATTAATGTTAAGTATTATTACAACTGCCAGTCGAAACTAATACAGTTTATAAAACCAGATTACACCCCCATTAGAACTTGATAATTACTGAGAGTATTCAGAGCAATAATGTCTATATAAACAATTCTATGGTAGCATTAACTCCTATTTCCTATTGGCTAAATTACCGTGATATTATTACTACACAACGGTCTAGCTAGTGATGCCGCCGAGACGAGAAATTCTCGTGTCTCGTCTCGTCTCGTCTCGTCTCGTCTCGTCTCGTCTCGTCTCGTCTCGTCTCGTCTCGTCTCGTCTCGTCTCGTCTCGTCTCGTCTCGTCTCGTCTCGTCGAGACGAGAGTGAAATTTTTTTCTCGAGAGAAGTCACGAGACGAGACGAGAGAAGACCGTTTCTCGTTGAGAAATTTCTCGTTTTTTCTCGAATTTTCTCGAATTTTCTCGTTTGCTAGAACACTGCATTTTATATATAGACAGAAAAATATTGTGTTTAACGTTCTTACTCTATCGTATTGTGAAGGCATTTACCTTAAAACAGATATTCAAGAGAACAGAATCAAATTGTCTAGCCTCTTTCTTCTGTCTACGGTTAGTAGTTGACATTTTTAAATAATTAACCGATTTCGAATTCGATTGAAAACACAATATCGAAAAGGACCCCAGTCAAATTTCATTCACAAGGCGAAAGGCGATAGATTTTGACTAAATTTAACAATTTTGTATCAAAAATTCGAAATTCGCCAAAAACTTCTCACACAAAAATCATTAATAAAAAGTGTGAATTTCATTTCATATCTCTCTTACCAGTTTTAATATTTGACATTACTTTCATAACACCCTGTATATCAACCGAAACTTTATTAGGAAATCACAGATAAAGACAACGGAGGGTCATGAAACTAGTGTTATTGAAACAATAGCATTAAGTTAATAGTCTCAATTATGACATTAGTAAATAAATTAAAAATAAAAAGTCTAATATAATAGGTAAAGTGACATTCAGTACGAATGATTCAAGTGTATGCCTTATTTTGCCTCATTTTATTACAGAGGTCTCAGACATAAATTTGGCTATTGAAAATAATTATTAAGTGCGGTAAATGATACTTTTCCGCACGAGGTGGCAGTTGCACGAACGGCTCGAAGCAAGTCCGGGCATGCCACTAAGTGAGTGTGGAAACGAAACTTTTCGCACAACACTTACAATATTTTTCCTAATTGCGTAAATTAAGCTTGTTCGTAATAAATTTTTGTATTTTTTGGGTAAAAGGAGCAAAAAATAAAGTGAATTTTTAAATTTTGATATGTCAAATAGAGAATTTTCGGAAATACTTCTTTAAGTTCTTTCTCTTGCACTTTCTATTAATGTAATAAAAAAATTAAGGTTTTTCCCCGGATGACATTCTGGGCTGATCCCTTTATTTAGTCGAATATTTTCCAAACTATTGCAGTTAATTATGGCCCCGAATTATGCCAAAAAATAAATAATAAAAGAAGGGTAGTTCCATTATGAATCAATTATTATTATTATAAATCGTTCTTTATTCTGTATCTTTTACCACCCCGTATATTTTGGACTGAAAATACCTCGGTGCCAAGCCTATTACATTACGTGAATTATGTCTTATGGCCGCTTGCAATATTTTGCTGATCTAAGAAAAATAGTTTCTAAGTCACATGACTAACAAACCGACTTATATTAAACCCTTCTGCGAGACGACCTTTAAATGTTTACCCCCTTAGATTCGTATAATAAAATATTTTTTATGATTCCCTACTCACGAGAAAAAACGAGACGAGACGAGACAATGGCACTCTCGAGCGAGAAAAACGCGTTTCTCGCCGAGACGAGATAAAAAAAAATTCTCGCCTCACGAGACGAGACGAGAATGGGCCAATTCTCGTCTCGTCTCGTCTCGCGGCATCACTAGGTCTAGCAAAGCGCGTCGCTGGCACATAATATAGTATTAAACAGTTGTATAAAGAGTATGTGAATTCTTATAAGGAATAGGTTTTTTCCCAGTGTACATATTATACACTATACGGTGAATTAACTCGATATGTGGAATTTGCTTGGTAATTTTTTTAAGCCCTGTTAACTCTACTCGAAACTAAAAGAAAAAATTTGCAACAGAGGTTATTTAAATCTGTATAGAAGATGTCATAGTGCCGCACTATGACATTAGTGTCTTACTTTTACCAGTGAAGCTATAGCAGAGATGTAGAAAATGACTTTTTTTTTGGCAAAATGAAACTTTTAATCTCTGTATGATAGTTCTTTGGAAAATCTGCATTTCTAATATTTTTGACCATGAGGCGAGTTATAAAATAGCAAAAATAGTCACTTAAATCAAAATATTACTTTTTTGCCTAATAAAAAAAGGTGGAAAGAACCGTATGTTCCTACTCCATAATCCACTTATTTGTTTACTAGGAGATAAAATGAAAACATATTACATAGAGTTAACTTTAATAAAACTGACCTTTTCGAGGATTAGCCATATTATGTCTGGCTTTTTTAAATGAAAGTAAGAAGGTGACTATAATAATCCTGCTATAATGTATAGAAAATTAAATGTCAAATCTTCCATTTCTCTGGAAATTATTCTTTTATAAATGACTATAATAACATACAAAAGTGGGTTGGATTTTCTGCGATAATGGTGGGTACTTATTTACCATTTTTGTTAACTGAAGAATATTAATGAGCTCTAGGAACAGTGGTGACAAAATTGATATATATTTCCCAGCCTACTTATTCTTTTAAACATATTTTTTAAATTAAGGTAAGCTGGTATCCACCAATTTATTTTTATAGTACCATCTCTATTTATGGACTGGCACACACTTTTTCAAAAAAAAATATTTTTTTTTACAAACCAAATTTTAATTATATGGTAGAAACAAAAGATAATTGTTACAAATTTTATAAAAGTTTAATATACTTAGTTGGTAGGTACCTAGTATTCTATCTAAAAAATAACACAAAAAAATTTATTGAACTACTTCTTATTTTTCTTTTTATTCTTTTTCCCACTCTTCTTTATTGTCTTTAAGTCGTCTTTAACACCATGCGCTACAGTTTCTTCATTATCAGTTTTATTACTGTCCATTAAATCCTGCTTCTTTTTATTTTCATTGCTTTTAGCGGGTTTGTCGATAACCTCCTTGCCGCCCTCTTCCTTCTTCGCAGCTTTTTCCTTATTTTTTTCCAACTTTTCTTTCAATCTTTTAGCTACTTCGGATTTTTTATCATTACTGTCTTCAGACAAACCAACTAAAATATCTTGTTCCATATTTTTAATGGAATTTCTTACAACTTTTAATTCATTTAATGCCATTTGAGCCATCCTACCTTCCGGACTTTTGGTCGGTTCATAAAGTAAATATTTGACAGATTCTTTCAGTATGTTTTCCGCTGTTTTAATCTCGGAAACCAGGCCTTCTTCTGTTATTTCCTTGTCTCTATATTGTTTGTTTGCTATATTAACAATGGCTGCTTGAAGTTCGTACATCGTTAAAGCTTAAAATAAAATGTTTGGTTGAACTTTAAATAGAATTTAAAAAATTGTTATTTTTGTACCAAAATGAGAAGGAGTGAGAGTTATTTTTCAAGTGAAAGTTAATGCCCGGGCAAGGGCAGGGGCAACTTACCCCAAGGGAAAGAATATTTATGGATGATACATATTACTTGTGCAGGCAGATAAACATGGATATTGTTATAGGTAAATAAGACATATCTTACCTCTGATCCGTGAAATTCCGGGTTCTAACTTCGTAAATACCGATAGCAACCTTCCGCATAAGTCAATTATTCTATTTAAATTGTGTTTTGTAGGAGATGACTTCGAATATAACCCCACAATATTTTGTTTCATTTCCAGTAGTAAATAATGGTTAGGGTGAAAGGTAAGTTGTAGCTTCTTGTAGAGTTTTTCCATATCTTGAATATTGGTAGGATCTTAAAAGTAATAAAATAATAATAAAAAGTTTGAAAATATTGGATTCAGAGGAAATCAATTAGAATTAATTCAAAATTATCTGAAAAATATACCAACTTTATTCAAATAGATAAAGAAAAAAGCTATCCAACAGTATTTAAGTATGGTGTTCCTCAAGGAACAATTTGAGGACCATTATTCTTTAATATTTATATTAACGACTTATTTAGTATACCTAAATTGCTATGGACAAATTAATAGTTTTGCCGATGATAGTACAATTTTTTATACCGATACAAATTGGGAAAACTTAAATAATAAAATTAAAAAAGATTTTAAAATAAAAAAAAAATGGTTTGAAAACAATTTGTTAACAATTAATTTTAATAAAACAAATTATATTCCTTTTACTTTAAACCTAAATAACCTACCACGAAATATGAATAGTATTCAAGTAAATGAAGACATTCAAATTTTTAAAGTTAATAAAATAAAATAAAAAATTAAGAAGTTTACTTCCGATTTTTAAGAACATTAAAATTTTTTCAAATGTAAGACATAATATGGAAATATTATATTACGCATTAGTTAAAACTCATTTAAATTACGGAATTTTAGGTTGGGGAGGAATAAATAGAACTTTAGTTTAAAAAATTAGAAATATTACAAAAAAGGATTCTAAAAATTATATTCCGTAAAGATTATCTTTATCCTGTAAAGGAATTATATTCAGAAACAGAAAAGTTAAACATAAGACAACTTTACATTTATAACATCTTAATATATATATTTAAAAATAAAAACCTTATACAATTTAAAAACCATAATCATAATACACGTCATAAAAATGAAATAACCATAAAACCTAAAATAAATAAGTCCATAGGACAAAAAAATTTCAAATATTTATGTTTTTATTTAAACGATTATTTACCAACAAAAGTTAAAAAATTGATTTTATTAAAACAATTTAAAATCGAAATAAAAACATGGATATTAATAACAGACACTTTGAAAATATTTTTAGAAATGCTTTAATTAATTAATATTGTTCTGAATAATTTATATATAAGTAAGTTATATTTTTACTTAAAAATTATAAATTAATAAGTTTATTATAGGTAATATATTTCTTCAAAAAAAACTGCGTTTATTCTATAAATAAATTAACATGTGTAAAAGAGACATAATATGAAGAAAATTGATAAAGGTCAAACCATACTGAGTATGTTAAAAAAGTTATTAAAGGGGGTCTAAACCAAACAAATAAACTGGGGAGGAAGAAAAAACCTTCCTAAAAAGAAGACTTTCCTTCTTCCCCAGTTTATTTGGTTGGTTTAGACCCCCTTTAATAATTTTTTTAACATACGGTTTAACCTTTATCAATTTTCTTCATATTATGTCTCTTCTACACATCAATTTTTTAATTCCATAAAAGCTCCATTAAGGTTCGACACCATTTTCTCTTCTGCTAAAACCATCATCAGCACTAAATGAATTTTCTATTTCCTGATGATGAACGTTTCTACGTTCGAAACATGTAGTGACCCCTAGAGAATTTTTATTCTATTAAATTTTGTGGAGGAAGACTTAAGGTGTTTTCTTTCTTTTCTATATTAATTGTATTAATAGCATGACATTTTTATAAAATAAGGTATTGTTATTTCATTTGTAGGAGGGGAGGCACTGAGTTACCTTGGCGATTTATCACTGGCAATGACAATCACAAGTGAAGAAACCTATACATCAGTAGTTATTTCTTATTTATCTCTAATTATTTTTTTTAGTTTTATTATAAATCTTACCTAGATCATCTATTCTTCTTCGAGCCTCCTCTATCGCCAAATTTATCAAAAAATTCTTAAAACACAGTTTACAGTCACTGCATTGCCATATCTTAAAACCTTCTTCCAATTCGGTGAATCTCAGAAACCCTTTTCTACACTTGTGACATATTAAGGAACTTATTTCTGTACCGAGTTCGGTTGGATCTTGACATCTTGCGCAACTGCAAGTAAAATATTTACCTTCTTGAAGGTGTTCTTGACGATCTTGGTTACCCTGAAAGTTTTATTAAAAGAGGATTCGTTGTCGTTGAACTTTTTCTTTCCCAATAGTTGATCGATTCATCAAAGATTTATGTTTTATTACCTGCAACACGTTGGCGTAATTGAACAAAATTTGTTCGTTCTCCTTGATATCTCTTCCTGCGTAGATGCTCATCACAAAGTCATCATCAACTGACAAATGAGTATTGGAAATACAGTCATGAGCCATCATGGCTGCTTCTAGATACAGTCCCCTTAAGCAGTCTTTTTGTGGATTTGTGGCGGAAAAATGTGAATTTGGAGTCCGCACCTAAAAAAAGTTGTAGACATGATATCGCATCTTTACCGCACTTTTGGGATTACAAAACGTGGCATATTGTAAAGAAGTTTTGCTATACCCTCAGACCAAGCACTATGGTCTGAGGCTATACCTATTATATAATATATAGGGTGCATTATCAGTACTTTCCTAACATAATCTTTGAATACGCCGATAACTGTTGCTAAATAAAGCGTTGACATCTTTGCATTTATGAAAACTTGCCTAATAACCTTAATCATCCTTCAAGGAGTTTTTAAGCTTTGTGCCACCAGACAGATAGCGCAACAGATGGATGGAAATGAGGAAGTGCTCTTTTATCATTTGATAAGATTTCAAAATTTTGAGAATCGTAAAATTTTACACTACAAATTAATATACCTCAAATGTATTGACATCTAATATTCCACAAACTTTTTGGACGTTTTCTTCCTTTAAATCAATATCAGTCAAAAAATTCATATCTTTTAAAACATCTTCAACTGAAATTCTATGTCTTCGCCAAATAGCAGTGTTTCTTCTTTTTTCCAAGTGCGGTTCCAACTGCATTATTTTTTCGAAAATGTCCGGATTATATATGCTCAGCAATAAACATCTTAGTGGAAATATTATTGACGGATTTTCTGCTAGAATTTGTCCCTTTATTTTTTGAGGTCTCAGCGTGATGCATTCGTCATCGGGATGGAATTTTCCTGGAATTATTATAGCTGCATTTTAATATTGAAAAGAAATATGTTATACCGCGCGAGCAAAAATTATTTGCATCAAAGAGGACTTGGATTAAAAAACGTAGGGCTTGGTTTAGATCACAATGATAATGGGGACGATATATCTAACCAAATCTAGGTTAAAATTTTGTCAAATTCATATTATGACATAATATGTCAAACTAATGAGTAATAAAATAAGTTGACAAATACAAATTTATTTTTGTTGTTTAAAAAATTATCAAAGTAACAATATACATATACAGAAAGAAAAAGAAAAATAATTACATAAATTGCTGCATAAATTCACAAGAGAAATGTTACTACATTCTTGGATAATCCTTTCTTGTAATTGTTCTTAATTTGCAACAAGTATTTTAAAAATAGTGTTCTTTAGAATTTAGCTGCTTCTTAAGAATAGTCCTGCATGTTCCATAAGATCTTCCCACTTCTTGGGGCAGGCGTCTTATACAATTTTGTTGGCGTATTTTGCATTATTTCACGAACGTTTGCAACAAGTTCTTCTGTTCTTACAGATGGTCTAACTGCTCCTTTTTTGTGTTGAATAGAACCTGTTTCCCTTAACACAGCCACGGTTCTTTTCAGACACTGATAAAAATCCCCAGCAATAAAAACAACGTTAGGAAAATGTTCGTGAAAATCGTCCATGCACAAACCCGGATTGAATTATTACTCACCATTTACGCTAACCCCGTTTCGAAAATACGCCTCAACCATGAATGTTTTGTGCTGTTCCGTAAAGCCCATTGTGTGAATTGTTCAAGAAATTGGAAAAATTAGCGATGAATCAAATTACTAGTAACGACTGTCAAAGATGACGAAATAACTGATTGATTGTTAATTCAGGTAGTTACTGACACCCAACAGGTATTAAGCTCTACGGTAAGCGTTACCTCCTTGGATGCAAGGCCCTCTTTGATGCAAATAATTTTTGCTCGCACGGTATAACTGCATGTAAAAAAAAAACATTTTATGCGCTTTTTGTGACACATTCTAAACGTTAAATTAAAAAAGATGCTTTGCGAATCACCAGTACTTTCAAGCTTTAAATATTACAATTTTGTTTATGATTATTGTATAGAAAAGTTTTGCATTCAAAAAGTGCAGAATGCTTGTGCTAGATTTATATATGATTTTAGGAAATATGACCACATTTCTTATATAATTCTTGGAACTGAATTGGCTGAAGATGGGTAACCGTAGGCTTCTGCATTTTAATCCCTTTATATATAAAATTTTAAATGAAACTCCTCGCTTTAATATCTATACTGTTAACATTAGCTATGGGGATAAGTTACCCTCGTACCTCCATCAGAGTATGTTTTAGAAGTCTTTTACTTATAATGCTGTCGCCTCTTATATTTCTTTGCCTCATTAGTTAATTACTGTCTTAAATTGTGCATTATTTAAAAAAAGTTATAAAAAAAATTTTTTTGGGAGTACGAAATAAATAATTTTGCATTTTAATTTGCTGGCTCCTTTTAAAACTATTAGGTATACTAATATGTCCAGAAAGTGCATATTATGTTTAATTTTTATTTAGTTATTGACAGGCAGTCAATAAACGATGTTTCTTTTTAACATATTTATTTAAAAGTTTTTTTCTTAGCGTTCCTGTTCCTTTGGTGTTGTTCTACTTATAATTTAAAATTAGTAATTTTTTTCTTTAAAATTGTTGTCGTGTGTGCTTTAATGGAGTAGCTATTTGCAGCTAAACTGCGACATCCTAAAGCAAATACCTTTAAAAAAATTAAAATTTCTTCTTGTCTTCTTGTTTTGTAATTTCTTTTTGTAATGGAAATAAATTATTTATTTATTTATAATATCTAGGGTAGAAATAGAGTGTATTGTCCAAATCCTACCAGAAAGGAAATTTAGCACGACTGCCGCGTTTAGATAAAATCGTTCAATTTTTAACAATTTGTCCAAACTTACCATCGCAATCGTTTCTACACATCAAAGCAGTATCACAGTTATCACAAAATGAGCACATCATCAGATTAATAGTTTTCAGACATTTAAAACATTTCGCTGGTCCATTAAGTTGAGGACCGACAAAAACAGGAGTCTCCCGTAATATAAGTTCACCTTGTTTTAGATTTTTATTGGCTACCATATACCTAGAAATATGAATGATGAAAAGGTAAAAATTAATATTTTTGAAATTTAAGACTATTTTTTGTTATTCTGTAGGTATACCAAATGTTGCATGGTTAAGAATACATAATATACAACACATACAATTAGTAATAAACAAATAAAACTCCCATACTAATGATTTCCTACGTAACTAAAATTTAATTTTTTTTTCAAAACTTTTCATTTCTCATTTTGTTATGATTGGTAAACCCCATTTTTAATAAAAACAAAAACTATTTTTCTATGTAGATACTTACATAGACAATTTTGAGAGAAATTGAAGAAAGAAACGACGTGCTAGTCTTTTCTATTTTTTATTTATTTTTAAAAAATTCATAAATAAATATCTATTAAATTAATTTATAATTTCGGTAGGTGCTACCTTAAAAAAATTAAAAGACAAGAATTTTCGACACTTTGTCTTTTCTAGCATCTCTTAGGGGTAGATCTACGGTTTGCATGGAATTTCCCATGGGCAGTCTGACGGTACAGGTATTATCCATCAATATTCTATATGAGGCGTGCCTTTCCAAAACGTTGTAAGTGCCAGTTTGCTTCAAATTGACTTTTTATGTTATTTAAGTTGTAAGTGCCATGCTTTACACTCCCACAAAGCACTTTGTGTGTGCAGTTAAAAATCACGTGATTAAGTAGACGCGAAAGTCAGAACGTTGCAAGTGCCATCGCGTCGTCGGTGTAAGTGTATGGTTCCTAGGGATGTTGTTCGTACCATTGCAATAGCTAAACAGAAAAATCCCTTCGTTGTAGCCGTTTTTGATGGTTTTCATGACTTGAGGTAGCAAAGAACCTTAATACGACAAAACTTAAAATAAGTGAAGCTGCTCAAATAAGATTGTCGACAGATCAGTTTGGAACAGCTGAAGTCTGGAAGTCGCATGGAGCCTTCCAGTTTCCTACAAAAACTAATATTCTGCGAAAAGGAGTAACTATTGACGACTTTCCAACAATTGAAGTTTATGAACAGCCTACGAAGCATGGTATTCCAGAAGAAAAAGTAGCCCATATTAGAGCCATGCTTCCTTGCCTCACAAATGAAGCAAAGAAATACTACTCACAGCTTCTGGGCTAGAATGTATCTGAGTATTGTTCGACATATCCGTTTTTTATTGTAACGAACGTGTATTAATAAAGTTACAATGTTTTTCTATAAGATAATAGTGTTTTATTATGACATTACATCAGATAAGACCTGTGATTTTCTTTGTACTTACAACGTTTTGACTTGCAACGTAGGCTAGGACTTACAACGTTTTGGAACTAAGCGATTTTAGATTTTTTTTTATTGGGTTATTGATAAGTGTTCACCGGATATCATCCTTAATAAACGTTAAACATAAGATACACTCTAACTTCATTGAAGGGAATTGCAATATTATTACAGTTAGCTGAAAAAATCAGTTTTTTGCTTCTCCTGTAAAATTCTAAAAATAGCACTTACAACGTTTTGGACAGGCACGCCTCATATATACCCGGTAACCAGTGGCGTAGCAAAGACCCAGCACCGCGGGGGCCCGACCAGCAAAGGGGCCCACTGCCCACATGACATTTCATAATTAATTAAATTTTTTTATATCCTGAGAATTTAACTTCGTTAAGTGAAGAAGAATTATACGTGAAAGCGCGGAATTTACAAACGATATACCATAAAGACTTGTCCATTGACTTTACTATAGTCAAATTTTAAGCGTCAGAAAGGGACTTGGAGATAGTACTTGTTTCAAAATTAAAAACAGTGTATGAAATTGCGGTTCATTTATTAATAAAAAGCCAGTGTGTTTCTTCAAATTTTCCAGACGTATCTAGTGCAGTGATGTTATTTCTAACTTTACCAGTTAGTGTGGCATCAGCGGAACGATCTTTTTTCAAACTTAAAAGAGTAAAAACCTATTTACGTAACACCATGGGACAACAACGCCTTTCGGATTTATCCTTAATCAGTATCGAACAAGAGTTTGTTAAAACATTAAATATCGACGAAATTATAAACGATTTTGCAAAAAAAAACTCTCGACAATCTGATCGTTTTGTATGATACCTTGTATAGTACTTAGTGACATAATGTTTGTGCAGACTTGTTGAGTGTTCATGTGATTTACTGTTTTCTGTCTTTTGGATTCTATGAGGCTCGATCACGGCTACCCCCGTTACTACCATACATGTTATAGGCAACATTATAAGTGGTGTTTTAACATTTTTATTTTGCATCATGTTTGTTGGAATATTACGTATAATGACTTAATACCTATGTTATGCCTACCAGTCTACCTAGGATTAAAAAACAAAGTCGAATTGTTTGCTGTTTTAATAGTAGGTAGATACTTAACACATAATGTGGGTTCAACCCTACTTAAATTATTACACAATTAAGGAATTCAAAAATTCATAAACCTGAACCTAATAGTAATGAAAATTAGAATTATCAATTTCCATTCGTTATAGATAGGGGGCCCCTGAAAACGTTTGCGGGGGGGGCACTCAGTTTTTGTTACGCCACTCCCGGTAACTATAATTTTAGCAGGTTAATTAAACAATTAATAACTGACAGAAATTTATTAAAGATCAGTTGATATCATTGCTTTTACTATTTCATGACTAGATATCCTGTTTAATATAATTTTTGCATACAATTTTACCTTGCCAAAATCTGGAATGTGTAAAATAAATCCTAGCGGATCGAATAATATACATAATATCGACGGAAGATCTTTCTTTTAGGTTAAGGTTTGCTTACTAACATTTTTATTATATTGTTCGGAGCCGGAACCATATAGGTACCCATGTTTTTTTTAACTTAGTTAGGTATACACAAAAAATTTAAACTTACCGACCCAACAAGTCATTTTCCAATATTTTATATGTTTTGGTGGCCATGTTAACAGCGTGGACGTTCTCAAAAGTATCGTAACTTTTAGGTTGGGTTAAATATAGTTTTGGAAACGGTGAACTTATTTCAAAAGAAAATTTGAAACAAAAATAGGTTCTGTACATTTCTGGATCTCGTCGGAAGAAGGTAGAAATAATCTCTGAAGTATAGGCAACTATTTAAACCTGGAATCGTGAGTACACGCACATGGCTTACCCGAATGCATGGTCTTAAGCAACTATTATTGATATACAGGGTGTTTGGGGGAGGAAAGGGAAATATTTTGGGAATGTGTTTAGGGGGTGAAAATAAGATAAATAAACCCATATGTTTTAGTTCGATTCGCAACCATTTCTGAAATAATAGGTTCCAAAGTTTTTGTAAATTAATTTTTTTTTAAAGCGAATAACTGCAGGTACTGCAGTACAAACAAACTTAAAGAATATTTTCAAAAACCCCTCCACCAACTTCAATACATTTTTCGGCACGTTTGTTAATCGCTCGGGTAGCACGTTGGATTGATTGATTGTTTTTTATAAAAGCTGCAGCATTGAAAATTCGATCGCGGAGTGCTTGCGTTTCCACTCGTGTTTCATATACTAGCGATTTCATCTATCCCCAAAGGCAATAATCAAGCGGGTTTAAGTCTGGTAACCGCGGTGGCCAAACTTGCGGACCACTTCTGTCAATCCAGCGATTAGGAAACGATAATTCAATAAATTTCGCACACGGAGACTAAAATGATGTTGAGGTACATTCGTTGTCGAAAATTTAAGGGAACATCATCCTAAATGTGTATCAAATGGTCTTCCAAAAAACGTAAATATCCTTCTCCAGTAAGACGCTCATCCATTTGAAATTGACCAAGCAACTGGTCGTTGAGCATTCCAGACCAAACATTAATACTAAATCGATGTTGAAAGTTTCGTTCAAATGTAGCATAAGGGTTTTTATCTGACCACCGATGTTCATTGTGGCAACTATTAATTCCATCACGAGTGAACTGAGCTTCATCGCTAAATAAAATGTATTTGATGGATCCATTAACAAAATTGTACCCTTGAAGCAGGATCACCATCTAGAAGATGTTGAACGGGAAAAGGTTTTAAACCGTTTTTTCTATAAGTGACTCCAATACGGCTAGATGTGATGAAGTTAATTTGCAATCCGTCTCGTACTTATACCTGAGTTCTCTGCGATAATATCCAGAACATTTTTTTCCTTTTTCACATCTCGTTCATTATTTCAATATAAAAAAAACTCCGATTATTCCCGAACCGATTATTTCCGAAATGGTTGAGAATCGAACTGAAACATATGGGTTTATTTCTCTTATTTTTACCCTCTGAACACATTCCCAAAATATTGCCCTTTCCTCCCCAAACACCCTGTATAGATATTATAGAAATTATGTAAAAAAATAAAGTGAAAAATCATTTTTCCAAAAATTAATTTTAATGTTTCTTTTAAATAATTCAGTTTAAGAAAAAGTGTTTGAAACTACTTTTATAGACTTTGAATATCAACATATTATAGTCATCAGTTGATATTTAAAGGTATAAGTCAAACATCTTGAATCATCCATATTATTACATACATTGGTATTACAAAATCTTTAACATTGTATAGACAATCTGCTTTAGTTGTTGATCAAGCATTAAAAATATTTTATCTACAATAATTTTAATAATAGGCGCAAAATATACTTATAAATAAATAAATAAATAATATATCAGAGTCCTGAGTCGTATTCGATTGGGACAGAGATTTGGATCGATCTGATCTCAAAAATCAGTTCAGTGATCCAAAGTGATCGAAACACGGATTTTTATGTAAGTTGTTCGCTTTGGTTTCGATTTTGACTTAACCTCATTTCATGTTCAAAAATTAGTCGGAGAGTAGCGAAGTAGTATTTTATAAAGCGGGCGCCAAAAGAAAAACGACCACTTATTTTATTTCCAGTTTTCTCATTCACGTAAAGGAAAAGTATTTACCTAGATGGGTTCAAAAGGATGTAACTCATCCATTTCTACGTCTATTCACAGTTAATTTTCTTGAAAAATACATAATCAACGAATACTGGTAAATATCCCCACGAAAATCTAAAAACGTAAAGTAAACAAAACAAAAAACTGATTTGATTTTGGTGATCCTTCAATTTCCCAGGTTCAGTTGGGATCACTTTGACGGTAGTGGGGGAACAGTGATCAATTGACAATCGAACACGGGTAAGATCAGCTAGAATCAGTTAAATCGATCCGAATCGAACACGCCTCGGATATCAGGTAGTGAAAGGATCGTAAAACAAAGTAGACATGAGGACTAATTGGAAAATTTTATTTATTATTATTATTAAAGAACCTCAAATTTTACAGGCGATTAGTAGGTACTTACCCCAAAGGGTACACCACATAGATTGACGGCCGTCCCTTTTTCCCTCGGGGGGAGCTGCAATCACTATTGTAAATTTAGCATACAATTTTATTATGTTGCATTACACAAATGTGTTTACCAATAATTAACTAACCATGCAAGTTATGAATGTAACAGTATTGACATCGACAAACATGATTATTTACTCACAATCGTAGATTGTACAAGTTTAAACAAATTTATAGAAACTTGAAACTTGTACACACTTGCACAGGCTTGTATAAACTTATACAAGCTGTACAAATTTGAATAAACCTGTACAAATTTCTACTAAAGCTAACCGGTGCCACTTTGATTGTGAGTAAATTATGTTTGTCAATGTCATTATCGTCACAGTCAAAGGTGCCTGGTTAGTTAATTATTGTAAAAACCTTTGTGTAATCCTACATATAAGTGTGTGCAAAATTTCAGCTTCCTGGGTCTTACCGTTTTTGAGATATCGTATTTAATATTAACAATAAATTAGAGGTAAGTATTTTTCACAATAAATGGTTGACTCCCTTTAACTACCTGGGACGTTTTGCAAGAGCTCGGCCATAAAAATGCAAATAAACTGTCGGTCAGGGTCGGATTATAATTTGTAATTATAGCAGGTAATATTTAACTATCTTGTGCTCCATCTCAAAGGATATTTCATGTCAATAAATAATATATTATTAATAACAAATTAAATATCTAAAGTCGTACCCTGCAGTGTATTTGCTTGTTGATTGTGTATAACAATGGGATTAAACCGGTACCTAGTTTTATTGCAGTCAATAAGTCGATACCATTTAGGGTGAAAAATAATTTACTCACTGGGCAAAGGGGCGGCTGTCAATCTATGTATGTATGCACTTTGAGATAAGTACTAATAATTGCCTGTAAATATTTAGTCTCCATAATATTTTCCAATGAGTCCTTGTGCCGATTTTGGTTTAAAGGTCCTTTCACTACCTAATATACGGACTCTACTAATTATAATTCATATTTTAATTTTTAAAGATGGTCTGCAATTTTTCTACCGGTAATGATTTCTAGAAAAAATTACGTTTTTTTTTTAATAGCGTGCCTTATGACATCAAATAATGCATCAGCTGATATTACAAATAATATAAACTGACAAAATAAAGTTGCAAACAGTGGTCCTTTCTTAGTCCGAATTTAATGATATTTTGTGGTTTGCATTTTTTTTAGGTAAAGAGATAAATAAAGCCTATATTAAACCATCTTTAAAATAACAATTTATTTCCCATTTTCCAACTTGGCCTTCTTAATTTTTGGTTCATCATTTTCTTCGGGTATGAGGAAGGGAATTTTATGCTCCAATTTCATGTTGTTATCTGGAGGAAGACCAACGCACACCTTTAAGATGTTTTCAATGCACACCCGTTGTTTGAAAAGGGCGTTGACTACGGGTGTACCTTTGGGAACCTGAAATGAATAATATTTATTAGGGGTATTAGGTAGGTAGGAGGGGGGTCAGCTGCAAGGCCGCCTACAGAAATAATCCCAGAGGGGGGGGGGGGTTAGTTTTGTAGTAATCTTTAATATATAAAGTATTGAATGACCAAATAATAGAACTGGTGCTTATTATGAAATATCGATTATTTCTTAAACTATTGGCGCAATTTATTACACACTCTCTCTAATCTAAAGAGCATTTTTCCATTACAGCAAGTTCTTGGTAGCCACTTTTAATGTTGACATTGTTTATCGTTAGGTTTATAGTTTTAGAAAAAAAAACAGAATTCCGGTTAATGTGAGGTTAGTGCCTAATATGGAATATTAAATAAACCTTACGAAAAGGAAATGCATTTAGTATTAAGACCCTTTGCAAATATCGCATTGTATTTTGTAGTAGGTCCATTTATAAATGACTAGGTATATTTTATTTTTGGTTTTTTTTTTAAATTTAAATATAGTATAATAATAAGTATAGCGGAAATGAGGACAGGCAATTAAATGACACAATTTTATTTAATTAAATACACATACTAGTAAGGGCGCTATACTTACCAAACTTTAAATTTAAATACAGTGTGACAAGTAAAAAAGTCCGCATCATATGGGATTTTTTTTTATGAATAGCTTTATTCGAAATTTGACTTTGGCATCAAGTTCTGCTTCGATCGAGATGAAAATTAAGCAAAAAGATAGTAGTCACGTGATTCGAATTATCTGTCAAATTTTAATTTTTTCCAAAAAAAAATTCAAAAGTGGGGTTATTTCTGAAAATATCGAAAAAAGTTATTAGAAAAAGTTTTTTAAATGCAGTTTCTAGCTTACATGCAAAATTTCAGCTGCATAAGATAATTTTAATTTTTACCCATATTTTGTAAATTGCACCACTTTTGGAAAATAAGACTCAACGCAACCTACATAAAACTTCTTAGTTTTAACAATGCTTTATTTCAGATACATTTTCTTTAAAGTAGGTAGCGCTATATTAAATGTGCGTTTTTCTACAAAATCTAAATTGGGCTATTAAAATTTGGTCGCATGTGATGCAAAGTTTATTTGTTTTTGACCCTGTAGAAGGTAACTTTATAAAATAAGTATTTTTGAAAACGTAGTTTGTGTCTGAAAGATAATACACCTTAATATTAAGATAAAAAAAGAACACAGTATCATCAGTAAAATGTTCATTAAGTGGAAAACAAATAATAACGATTTAATTTAAAACCCCTTTATTACACTGAGGAAAATAATTTGTAGCCATTACTAAAAATTTAGTTACCACAGCAAAATTTTTCATTAAAATATGGGACAGCAAGGTGGATGACTTATAACAACTTAAAGCTATTATATCATTTAGTTGCAGGAACTAAGCGTAGATGTTAACGTTACTAATAAATTATATAATAGTAACTAAATTATGTAGTTAACCCAAATTGGGTGTTTAGTGAATACAAATAAAAATATTAGTTAAAAAGTAACCACAAGGTTTTTTTTCATTTGGCAACGATTGCACGCACCTTCAGTCCCCTAAGGCCTTATTATATAAGGGCATCTTAACAGTAGCTCAAGTGAACCTTTAACTTGAACCTTCCCATAAAAATCACATTGTCGTCAAATACGGTTTTTTGTTTGGAACTGGCAGCAACGAAAAGCTTACTCTAGTCACCACAGCAAAAAGCATTTCGCTGTCCCCTATTATTTAACAAGAGTTCTATGCTGCATTAGAAAAATATTTGTTACGGCTGCACATACAACTTGTAGATAAAATCCACTGTAATTGCATGTGTGTATCGCAACCGAAAAGCTCGGTATACAGCAGAAAAAACTCTAAGCAGCAAAGCGTACTTTGCTGGAGCTTTTCTGTAACCACCAATAAAACCATTTTACAGATGTTGAAGCTTTTCGTCTAAAATATATTGCTGCCAGTTTCAAACAGAAACAATATTTAATTTAACTGCAATGTGATTTTTATAAAAAAAACTTTAAGTACCAGTAAAGGTTCAGTTGAGCTGATGTTAAAAAGCCCTTTTATACGACCTAAGGAAACTGAAGGTGTGTGCAATAGTAGATACCAAATAAAACACTTTAACTTGGCTGTTTAACTAGTTGATCAAAATTTGTCTTTGTTTCTGGGAGTAACTTATTCAATATATCTACACGTCAGAATATTTAAATTTAACTATCCCACGATGCTACACACAGATTTATGGTTGTTAATATAAGATTAATTAAAAATATTTCAATCCATAAGTGATACATAAATCAGAGCCCAACTTTAAATTCTCGAGGGATGATTACAATAACTGATCTCACTCGTGAAGCCTTCTGTGACAGGTTGTAGATGAAATTTCATTTCAGATAGATTGAATTATTTTTAAGGCTTTCTAGTTGAGGTAGGTAATTACTTCCCTAAAGCAAAAAGTTTGTTTTCTCTTCAACTTAAAATACAAAAAATAATTTTTTTAGTTTTTAAAATTTTTATTAAATAAATAACATGGATAAATCCTATAACACAACACAACTTTACCTTCAAATGCATCTAGATGGGTTTGAAGCCCCCATTCTAACAATAAAAGTCTGTAATACATCACTATAAACTATAATAAATAAATAACACTAATAGATACACACACACACACACCGCGGCAAGAAGCACCTGAAGCACGGAGACGAAATGATTGTTACCGCGTGGATGACCGATGATCGCGTGCGCGATCGGGTAAATTAACTAAATATTTAGAAATGGCTCCCATATTTTTCGTTACGACAACTTAAGGCATTATTTAAAATATATTTTTTTTTAGTTGTCACAAGTATAACAAAATCTTACGCCCTTGTTAGTTATCACAACAAAGGATGTATTTACCGCAAGTTTACCAAATAAATTTTCGGCGTACAGCCTACTAAATCGATTAGTAATTGTAAGTGGAGGGCAAAAAATATATTTGTTAGTCCCTGTAAATAGCTTTGCGGTATTATGGTAACTAAGTCTGCGGACATTTTTAGTAGCTACAACTAAAAAAAATCAACTAAGTAATTTAGTTGGCGGGTTTTCCTCAGTGTAAAATTTGTTATTAAGCTATGTCATAAAAAAAGTAATAACAGTCTTTTATTATTTAAGTGCAGTTTCCAAAAAATTAACTACAATGATGCACCAAAAACACGACGTTTACAACGACAAAATATGGGTAAAAAATCAAACTTATCTTATTCAGCTGAAATTTTGCATGTGGGCTAGAAACTCCATTTAAAAAACTTTTTCTAATAACTTTTTTCGATATTTTCAGAAATAACCCCACTTTTAATTATTTTTTGGAAAAAATTTATATTTGACAGATAATGCGAATCGCGTGACTACTATTTTTTTGCTTAATTTTCATCTCGATCGAAGCAGAACTTGATGCCAAAGTCAAATTTCGAATAAAGCTATTATTAAAAGAAAATCCCATATGATGCGGACTTTACTGATGGTCACTGGTCAAATAATTTATTTGACATATTATAAATTAATCTATTCTTACTATATATTACATAAAATTGTAATGTGACTGACTGACTGATTCATCAATGCCCAGCCTAAACCTCTAATCCTAGAATCATGAAATTTTGACTATGTCTTTTCCTTATAACATAGGCATCCACTAAGAAGATACTTTTTTACAAATCAACCCCTAAGGGAGTTAAAACAAACTTAGGGGGTGGAAATGGAGGAGGGAAGTGTTCAACGCAACCGCTAGAGAAAAAAATATAAAAAATTTTAGATTAATGTCGCGGTCATGAGAAAGGGAACTTTGAAAACGCAACAAAAATAAACTGCAATCTTACCAATGGCGCCTTGCACAAATAGCTCAAAACTGACAGCACTGGATGTAAGTTACTGTACTTCTCATCGTTCCAGCCTTCTCTTTTCACGTGTATTCTCGAGAAGAGTTCTGCTAGAATTACCAAATCCAAAATGAGGGGCGTGGCAAGTAGGGAATCCTCGCAAGTGTTGTGAATGACGATGGTACTGAGTCCTCCCATCATAATTTCGGAAGTGTACTCGTCCATAGCTCGTTTTGAATCTCCTGTTAAAAAAAAAGTGTGAATAGCGAGTTAAGTAATAGAAAGCAGTTTGTTCAAATTGAAAATGTTAAAAGTTCACAAAAAACATAACTTGTGGTGTTTCGCAAGGATCAACCTAAGGACCTATTTTTTTTTTAATCTACATTAATTCTATAGCAAAATTAAATTTAAAAAGTAAAATAAAATTGTTTGCCGATGATACTAGGTACTATTGTATATTTTTATTAAGACTATGCTCAAATTCATAATAACATCAACCACGACCTAAATATAATATGTAAATGGCTTGAAACTAATAAATTATCATTAAATTTTAACAAATCATCTTTTATATTTATAAGTAAATTAAAACTAAAAAATAATAATATTTCTTTACTGTCTTTCAATAATCATTTAATTAAATATACTAATACAATTAAATTTTTAGGTTTATATATTGATAAAAATGTAAGTTGGAAAAAACCTATTGAATATTTAAGAAGTTACATGTCACCAATAATAATTGGCATTTTGTTTAAAAGCCAAAATTATATATCGTTAAAATATTTAAAAAATATATATTATTCTTTGGTTTATTCAAAATTAGGTACAGTATATGATTTCAATTTGGGGATCAGCGAATTTAACTACAATTCAGCCATTAAAAAAACTACAAAACAAAATAATTAAATGCATACATAAACTTCCTTTTTTAGAACCAACTATAAATTTATATGAACCAAATGGATATTTAAATTTAGAAAAGCTTTATAAATTAAAACGATGCATTCTAATACACTCTTATTATTAAAGAAAAATAATCGAATATAATATTTCCTTCGAGCAACATTATTCACATCACGAGACAAAATCATCATATTCAAACACAGAGCACTTTTGGCCAAAGATCAATATTATATAAAGGAATAACAATTTATAACGAAAAAAATTAAAGAAATATCAAAATTAGGGACTTTAAAAAAAAACACTAAAAAAATATTTTTTAAAACTGAACCAACTTTAACGTATTATATTTTTTTGTAAATGGTTATTATATATATTTTTTTTATAATTTCGATGGAGTTATTATTAGTTACTAAACATGGTTTTTATTATTTGTGAATTTATATATTGTATAAGTACTTATTTAGTGTCATGTGTGTAATAAACTTTTTTAGGTTGGTTGAGAATTAAAAAAAAAGTGCCTAAGATAAGTAGGTTTAGGTTGATAGTTGTCGATATGTTTTCAATATACAGAGGAAAAGGTATTACGAGCACGATTCAAAAAAAATAAATAATTTACACTTAATAGTATTTTCCTTACCAACAAATGGAACATATTTTATAACAACCAAATGATCAGGTTTCTCTCCCGGTTTGAACAAAATATCATTCGACCGTACCATGTCATCAATAACATTACTTTTTGAGATCTAAAAATAAGGATTGCCAAAAAGTCAACGTAAAATTTCAAAAATTAGTGCTTACCTCTTTGGATTCGAACTGAGCAGCTGCACTTAAGTTTTTTCCATCGTTATTTCCTAAATGATTGTAGCTGACTATGCTGACAGGTTTAATACCAGCACTGATCAAGAAATCTACCAATACGCTCTTAATTTTAGTTTGCCCAGATTTAAAATCATCACCTTAAAAAAACTACTATTATAATTTACACACAACACCATTAGCTAAGTCAGCTTTTGCATAAAATCAGAATTAATTTTGAATCAATAAATATGGAAGATTTTCATTTCTATGTCCTGTCTTAACATAAATTTTACAATTCGAAACCATACCAAGCTTTACTGAAATATTTCAGTGTTATTAATATTGCAAAACTTAGATGATATTTAAACGTTTGTCTTATTTTTATGAATTTTGAAGAAAGGCCATAACTATAAAGTTTCGTGCTTGTTTAAAGGTTGGAATGATGTTTCTTGAATGCAAGAAAATTTATGGACTTGCATTGTTTTTACTTGTTTTACATCACAACGTTTCAACTGGTAAGTATATTCAGTCGTCTTCAGATGAATACTAGATAATCAAAGTAACTACAACTTTATTTATACTAGATAGAGAGAGATGAGTCCATCGGTAGTCTATCTGCTTGGATGAAGAATCTATCTTTTTCTTGGAAGTAGAAATTGTTGTGGTAACAGTCCAGCAGTACTGCATCAAAATTAGTAAGGCGCTGTCGCAACAATCTCTGCACACTTGTTGCTCAACATCGAATCACCTTGTGTTGGGTTTCTGGACACAGTATATATGGCAACGAGACTGCTGATGCGGTCGCCAGAGAGGGCGCAAGCATGTATGTCGAACTAGCAGAGAATGCTGTAGCTAGACCATTGGGATCAGTCAAAGAGGAGATAGATCGGATAGCTAAACAACTTGCGCAAAGCCCATGGACAGGGCTGACAACTTGTAGCATCTCCAGGCAATTGTGGCCCCTACTTGACGGCAGGAAAACCGCAGCGCTATTACAGCACAGTCGGAAGGACCTAAGAAACATCACTGCCGTCGTCACCAGACATTGCCTGTTCGGTAGACATGCTGAACGTATGCAAATACCAAGTAACGACTTCTGTAGAAGTTGCAGAGATGAAGAAGAGAGGCAAGTATTCAGCATTTCTTTTGTGAATGCCCCGGTCTCGTGAGAAGAAGGTTTCAATGCCCTGGGCGAACCATTCTTTAAGGATCTGGAGGAAGTGAGCAGCCTGCAACTGGGTCGACTCACTAAGTCCTAATAGGACTACGTGTGACTGTTTGGACCAGAGGTCTGCCACACTAGCCTAACTTAACCTAACCTAACCTAACATTCTAGTAGTTGGATGATGGCATTAATTCTTTCTGTAGAGTCTGATCTTCCTCAAGTCTTTTAAAACAAATAAAGACAATGAAATCTCTTCTATCATTTTATAAAGTTTCGGTTTTGTTTGTTATGAACATGAAGCATTTTCCACCGTTAGTATTATTTATCAACGATTAAGTTATTTTTGAAAAAGGCATATGTGTTTAGGTAAACCTTAAACCACATCTTAATCCAGTGATAAGAAAATCTAGAACGGCCAGAACAATCGAGAACAGTGTATAGATTCAGTTGAAGTATCAAGCACAACTCATTCTCAAAAGAAATGTTAAGATATTGTAAAATAAAAAGCCACTTGTCGACCTTACCTGCAATAAAAACCCCATTTTCTTCCGCATATTCCATTAAACCAGGCACAAAAGTATTTTGCGGAGACCCATTGATATAAGTACACCCTTTTGAAATGGCAGCATATGCAAACAAGGTAGAAGGAGATATTTCATCGTGATCTAACTTTATTGCTGCCTTTAAATTTTCCGCAGTATCGTTAATACCCTCCATGATACTGCTGAATCTTTCGGTGCTAGCTGTCCATAGAACGATAATAGTATCAACTTTTGACGAAGTTTTGAAATCGTCGATATCCTTCATGATTTGGTTAACTTGTTCCTGCTTTGAACCCTTGATAACATTGTCGGCTCGTTCTTTCTAAAATAAAGTTTGGCCGTAGTAAAGCACCAAAGTTATAGCAGTTATTCATACATAAGTTTTAGACAATAAGGTAATGAATCATGATTAATTACTAACCTGATTTTCTGCAATAAAGTCTTGGTTAAAAATGGCCGCCCGTGGCTTCATCTTTACCAGATGCGAGTACAGCTGCTGTTGTAAAACAGGTTCTAGCACTTGCGCCCTTTCCATGGCTTCAGCTACATTTTTTGAGCTAATGTCCCAACCATCGATGGCTAGGTTATTTGGATTTACTGTTGGTAGTACGTGGGAGAGGGGAATGTGTACATTATCAGCAATTTGAACTGTAGAACATTGAGTTACCGACCCATACCTGAACAAAATAAAATAGAAAGAAATAAAATACATTATATACCTATCACAGCTGTTGTAAATACCATACCAGTAATATGTAGGTACAAAACAAGTAAGTAGCAGTCTATGGAAAGGTACTTGAGTATTAGGCACAAGGCAAATCTGTCGGTAATTGAATTAAAATAATTGAAAAATCGTGTTCAATTACTTTTTAGTAATTGAATTACTGTAATTGAATTAATTTTTGAAAATAGTGATTGTAATTGATTTTCCAATTATTGTGATACAGTAATTGTAATTGATAATTGGTTTTAAGAAATTTGAGGTAATTGAATTGACTAAAAGTAAGTCAATTATTTTAAAAAGTAATTGAATTAGTCCCAAATAATTTAATTACAAAAAAAGTAATTTAATTACTCCCGAATAATTCAATGAGATTAAAAGTAATTGAATTACTTTAAAGTAATTCAATTCCTTTAAAAATTTTCATAAGAAAAAAGAAAAAAATATTATTTGGTTAAATTGCTGCTAAGGCTAACAGGAGGTTTCCTCGGACACAAGGAGCCTGAGCTGAGATCATTAATAGCCCCCGAAGACATGCTCTATCTGACAAACATTTCGAAGAATTAGTTATTTTAAAAGCCAATAAAAAAACAAACGTTTCGTAGGTATTTGTTTTTGTAAAAATTTCGCGTTTCTTTGTATATACCTATCTGTATATTATAGTACCTACTATTAGTAGTAGTAGGTATTAGCACCTACCTATTTTTTTTTTTCAATTATTTTTTATTTTCCCTAATATTACGTTTGTTTTATTTCAACAAATAAATCATATTATACAAAAAAGGCAGCTGTTATTATTGGTCAATTTGTTGAAGGTAAGTACCTAGGTACTTATTAAAGTTAGGAGATCAAGTAACTTTAAATTTCGAACTTTTTTAAATTTCTTTCTATAATAAAGTGTGATAGTAGGACCTACTGCTATTAAAAAAAATAATACCTTACCCATACAACTCTTTTTTTGTAAAATGTAAAAAAAAGTAAGTCCATTGCTTATAATATAGCAATTCCATTTTAAAAATTTAATTCAATTATCAAACTGTAATTCAATTATCATAATGTAATTGAATTACCAAAATGTAATTCGATTACTTACCAAAATGTAATTAAATTACTCAGAGTAATTTATTTGCCAAAAAAGTGCTTATAATTTATTGATTCAGCGTAATTCAATTACTTTTAGGGTAGTTCCATTACTTTAAAGTAGGTAATTGAATTACTATAAAAGTAATTGAATTAAACTCAGTAATTCGAATGCGGTAATTGATCAAGGAATCAATTACTTTTAGTGGGTAATTGGTAGTTTAAATATTTTTATCCTACTGTTAGTAATTGGTAATTGTAATTGATGCCTTTTTCGGAGGGTAATGGGTAATTGTAATTGAATTACTTTTTAAGAGTAATTGCGACAGGCACAAGTAATATTTACATTCCGCTGGTTTAAGTACAAATATTTTACCAAATATTTCTAAATCAAATATTTACAGGTCTTAAGGCATAAAATATTTTGTCCAAAAAATAGTCAATTTAATTTTACCAACTTACCAGTTAGCCTTTTGTTTTCCTTTTCGTGTTTGCCAGGATAATCCAAGCCGATTGGCTATAACGCCAGCTGCAAAGGTAACTCCGTTGTTACCACCCCAGCCTACTAGCATAACTCCAAGTTTGGGAACTTTTCGGTCGGTGCGAAATGTTAGTTTCTCGGTAACATTAGTGGCCTAACACATAAATATTACATAATAGGAAGTGAATTTTAAAAAAAGTCTGTTTATATACAGGGTGACATTAAAGAAGATTTCAAAAACCCAAAAATACCATTTATGAAAAAAATAGTGCTCAAATTGCTCAAAATGATTTCATTTCACTATAACCGAAATCATCATATCCAGTATTAACATCCTAAATTTAGAACCTATTGAAAATACATCCCAATAATAAAAATCTTCATAGAAGGTCACAAACCTTTCCTAAAGACAATTATTAAAAACACGCTGCGAAAGCAGGAAGTTTGAAAACATGAGATCAAAACCTTATTACGTCATCCCATTATCTTTTATTTGTCATCATCGACGGATTATATTGTTATCTTTGTTTTGATAGACTATATAGACAAGAACAGCTTAAAGATAGAAAACAACCCGCCCGATATTCAGATAGACGCAGCATTCGACCTTCAGCTGAATAATTGGGACCCATAGGTCGAGGCAGATGTGACGTCAATGAGTTTATTCCCGTGTTTTTATTGAAGAGCGTATCTTGTTTATTTATTTTCTCAGTAAAATAATTCGAAATTTTAAGAACGTAGAAAATTTTATTTTTCGTTTCTCTATACGATAGGATAAAACTCAAAATTTAATGAAAAAACCCATTGATAAATTATTAATAAAAGCAAAAAATGAAAGAACCCCGCACTTCTCCTATGGAAAATGGCCCTCGGTTAAATTTTCTAAATTTTAAGAGGAAGTAACCCCTTTACCACAATGAAAATTGCCGAACGTTTTGCTGGTCAAACTTTTCACTTTACACGCTTAAATTCACTTTACGCGCCCAAAGTTTTTGAGAAAAAAGTAAGGCCGATATTGAAAAATGGCTTTAAGAAAAATTGTTTGGTACAACATTCTACACCCGGGAAAGTCATTTTGCTTTTGACCAATAAAGAATTGTTTAAAATATTACAGAATTACTAAAAATAAAAAAAATTTCTAAAAAAAATTTTGGGAATATTTTCGATTGTCATTTACTTTTCTGGATGGGCTATTTAAACTAGAATTTATTTTCTAAATACCAATTTTTATTTTTTCTTTTCGTTTGCGCAGCAAAACGTTCGGCAATTTTCATTGTGGTAAAGGGAGTTACTGCTCTTAAGTATGTTGTAGAGAATGCTATTATTCTGATCAAAAGTGTTCATGGCCACAACAATATCTGCCGACCAGTTTTTGAGATACAGGGTGTCCAAGTTGCAAAATATGAATTCTCAATAGATTATATTTTCGTAGTTTATAATATTAATTCGTTTTGTTTTTCTAAATTTTTGTTGGCCC
Source organism: Polydrusus pterygomalis (assembly GCA_963969555.1). Classification (NCBI taxonomy): domain Eukaryota; kingdom Metazoa; phylum Arthropoda; class Insecta; order Coleoptera; family Curculionidae; genus Polydrusus; species Polydrusus pterygomalis. Next base: position 37,652,771 of record OZ018381.1, on the reverse strand, counting down.
TGTCGTAGATAGGATAGAATACTATAAAAATAGTTAAAAAAATTTTATTATATACCGGGTGAGTGACGAAAATTATTTAATAATTTTTGTTAAATCATTATATCTTCGGCATTAAATTAAATGTTAACAAAGTAATACTGTAGATGACATTAGCTTGGAGCAAGCCATTAGAATTTATATTATTTATTTTTATACAGGGTAACTCAAAAAAAAATTTTTTTTTAATTAGTTTTGAAAGAAATTTTGTAGATATTTCTTTATGTACTACTTGTCGCTTATCGTATATATATATAAATATATTTATTTTTAACCATAAAATGAATTTACATAACAAATTTTATTAAAATTTAAAAAAAAAATTGTTATTTTATTTGCTTATTTTTTGGATTTTGAGTCTGTTCAACGCTGTATATTTCCAGAACTGGTCATAGGAAAAGGATAATCAATAGCAAACATGTAAGTCAGATACTTCAAGCAAAAAATATTAAAAAATAACGAAATTTAACCGATCCATTTTTAATATACCGGGTGATTTATAAATAAATACATGCATTTTTATGTTATTTTTCTATCGTTTATCATCGGAAACACCCTATATAACCTTGGTAATTATATGTATTTGGAAGCATACGATAAGAGACATGTAGTACATAAAGAAATATCTACAAAATTTCTTTCAAAACTAATTAAAAAAATATTAACTTTTTCGAGTTACCCTGTATAAATATAAATAATATAAATTCTAATATCTTGCTCCAAGCTAATGTCATCTACAGTATTACTTTGTTAAGATTTAATTTAATGCCGAAAATATAATGATTTAACAAAAAATATTAAATAATTTTCGTCACTCACCCGGTATATAATAAAAAAATTTACACTATTTTTATAGTATTCTATCCTATCTACAACAGGGCCAACAAAAATTTAGAAAAACAAAACGAATTAATATTATAAACTACGAAAATATAATCTATTGAGAATTTATATTTTGCAACTTGGACACCCTGTATCTCAAAAACTGGTCGGCAGATATTGCTGTGGCCATGAACACTTTTGATCAGAATAGCATTCTCTACAACATACTAAAAATTTAGAAAATTTAACCGAGGGCCATTTTCCATAAGAGAAGTGCGGGGTTCTTTGGTCTTTGCCCATATTTTTTTTTTAATGTAAAACTGTATTTATAGGTAGGTATATTTACTAGAAATTATTGACTAAATTAGCAATACTTGGACGTAGTCTACGCTGTCACCTATATGGTACTGTCATTGTCCCCCCCCCCCCGGATTTAATTCTGCCCAACTGGGTTTAGTTTCTCCAATTACGGACTAAAATGAATATTCTATTAATCAATAATTTATAATCTAGAAGGTCTGGTATTTATCTGAAGGTAAATTATTGTAACTTAATTAGACGGATGGATTCATAAAACGGATTAAAAGTACATAAAATAAAAAATTATGTTACCAAAATTTTTGTTCCAATCTTTTCAGCTTTCGTATATTGATATTCATAGTTGGCTTCAATGTAACCATCGCCATATTTGACATTGGGACTCTCAACTGTTAACTCCATATCGGTAATGTGTTGATATTCTGTAGAACTGTAGAAAAAAAACTTGATCTGAGTAAATTATAGCACAAGAACCTAAGTAAGGAATATATATGCTACTTATAAAACTTAAATGCAGCAAAAAAAGTAAATATCAAATCATATGAGTTATATATGTCTAAAATTCAATAAAAATGTAACTATTAACTAGCGAACTACTACCTAAATAAAAAAATGTATGTAGGTGCGCTATGTGTATTTAGTGTATAATTTATTTATTCCTAAAATTCCACCGCATATTAGTTTCCCAGAATAGGCTGATAAAATACTGGGACTGAATTCTCGAATTATAGCATTGGTATAGACACCTCACGTATTTTCTAACTATTAATTCCGATAACCAAATTTCTCTATTTTAATGACTATAATTATATTTGATAAACATTTAAAATGGGATTTACAGTGACTACATTGTAAAAAGACTAAGAATACTTATACCAAAATTTAAACACCTTAAACAATTTTTAAATATAAAAGAATTAGAAATATTTTATTATTATTTAGTGCAAACCCATTTAAATTATGGAATACTAGGATGGGGAGGCATAAATAATAATATTGAAACTATTCAAAAACACATTTTGAAAATTATTTACAAAAAAGACAACCAATATTCTTCTGATTTACTATTTAAAGATAGCAAAAAAATGGATATTAAACAAATATTTTCTTACATGTTAATATATATTTTTAAACATAAAAATAAAATAAATTATATTAATCACTCACATGAGACTCGTCATACAAAAACTATTACATATAAAAATAGAGTAAACAAAACAATAGCACACAAACATTTTTTAAACATCAATCCATATATTTTTGATATTATGCTACCACAGTCAATTAAAATAATTAAATCATTAAATAATTATAGAAATACAATTAAAAATTGGATATTATCCAATCCAAGAGATTTATTCAAGAATATCATTAATAAATAATAAATATACCAAGCTATAATGAATAAAATAAATGAATATATACAGGGTGTTCCTTAATGACGTGCTAATATATTAGGGTGTGATTCCTCAAGTCATTTTATGAAGAAAAGTTCATATAAACATAATGTGAACGGCTTAAATTTTTTGCTACAGGGTGTTAAATTTTTTCTTTTTTAATGAGTTTTTTGTAATATCCTCGAAAGTACTTTAGATAATTTTTTCAATTTTGGCATGTGCTAATAGGACATACAACCACATGTTTTAGTAATACAAGTTATTCTTTTGTCTCACCAGTGGCGTCCCTGCAAACATGCCCTCTGATATTTTTTAGAAAAAAAGTGGCACGCCACTGACATTTTTCCATGTGGATGTTATTTCTGATTAGACTGATTAATTCTACATAAAAATGGTCTTTTGCGTTGTTCTCCTCAGACACACTGTTCTTAATTAAAATAATTAAATTAAATTAGCTTCATTTTGCAGTATAGACGAATAATTTTTGATCACATAAATCTAGTTATTCTGGAACGGTGACGTTCTTAAAAACATAATTAACGCCTTAACGGCAGTCTTATATGCATTTCCTTCAAGAAGAACTACCTGTGTTACTTGAAGATGTACCATATGCGCTAAGGAATCAAATGTGGTACATGCATGATGGAGCTCCTGCTCATTTCAGTGTAATCGTTCGCGATCATTTAGATGCAGTTTATCCGAATCATTAGATAGGTCGTCGCGGAGGAGCTCAATAATGGCCAGCACGATCCCCTGATCTCAATAGTTTGGATTTTTTCTTGTGGTTCATCTTAAAACTCTAGTGTATAAAACTCCCATTACTACTTCAGAAAATTTAAGGGAGCGAATAATCGCCTTCTGTGAAACAATACGGAATTCGCCTGGAATATTTGAACGACTGCGCTATTCGATGCAAAGACGGGCGAAAGCAGGCCTATTAAGTGAAGGTGGTCATTTCCAACAATTTTTATAAAACAAAATTTTGCATTATCAATGGTAATAATAATAAATAGTAGAGCTAATTTAATTTAATTATTTTAATTAAGAACGGTGTGCCTGAGGAGAAAAACTCAAGAGACCATTTTTATGTAGAATTCACCAGGCTAATCAGAAATAATATCCACATGGAAAAATGTCAGTGGTGTACCACTGTAGTACATATTTCAATCCTTTTTATAGAATCAGAGAAGTGCATGGTTAGTTCCAATGATCTAGTACTAACAGATGAAACAATAACAAATTACTCGATTGACAACATCGTATCCCATTCTCAAGTAAACTAACATTCGAGTTGTGCCCCTCCACATTGTTTGCCAAACTTACGCTGTATTACATGATTTGGGAAAATTAAATATTTGTTTAAAACCTTATAAAAAGTTTGCAGTATGGCAACGCAGCAGCAACCCCAAAAATGTGACCGCCACGACATTGGTCTGAGGCCATGATGACGTTGTCTTATTAATTTCCGTTTAGGAATGTCCACTGACAATGTATTTGCGATGCGTCGATTATTTTTTTTTACAGAATTCGAATAACAAAACAAACACAAATCTAATTATTCTGAGCTCACATTTTAACTGAAACCAAAGGTAAAGTGTATAATCAGGATCGAGAGGCAACCGCAAAATAATTATTTTACAAATAATATTAAGGCCTAATACATCCATGTATCGCTTAAAACCGATGTATCCGCATTGAAAATGTCGATGTTTTCGATGCGTCGACATCTATCGAACATTCCAATGTTTGTTTGGTGTTTTCTTGACAGCGGTTTGAAATATTCTTCAGTTTATCGGTTTTGTGTAATAATTGTTGTTTCTCGTGTTTTGTGATATTTTTGGAAACTAATTAAGGTCAATCAGGGTAAATGTGGACAGGGGCAAATGGGGACAATGGCCATAAAACTTTTATCAAAAGTTGTCGGTCGAATTTGTCACTGTACTTCTAGTCTGTACATGTAGGCCGTCGAACGCCATTTGGTAAACTCCTTCCACATATCATAATGTTCCGACCTACGCGAACCCAAAACATAACCTATAAAATATTCTGTATGTCGGTTTCGTTGGATATTCTAGTATGTACGAGCATTTTAATAATTCGTTAAATATTATTATTTTTTTGTACAGTGCCCTTAAAAACATGGTATAAAAGAGATATATTTACGATTGGGTGTCGCTGGTAAATCGAAAGTTGCTTATTTTGCATGTCCCCCATTACCCCGAAAATAGGTTATTAAGGGGGAATTGCGGACAAAATTTGGGGGCAATTGGGGACGCGTCCCCATTAAGTATATCGTCATAAATAGCATAAAGACGTGTTACGTCGGTCAAGTAACAGAACTTCTTCCCAACGACCAAGTCAAAATGATATTTTTGGAGAGGGTAGGCAGCTACTTTCGGTGGCCAAAAAATCAAAAAGTTGAATGTGTGGACATACATTAATTTCTAATTGAAGTATTTATAGAAGGGAAAACAAAATTACAGTAAATCCGTCGATTGCAGATATCGAAAAAAAATGGAAAAACTCGAAGGATGTCATTTAATAATACTTTTAACTCTTTGTTATGTTTCTTCATTTATAGCTTTTTAAAAATTTAAAGAGTTTTGTTTACCTACGTTTATTAAAACCGAGAATTTACATTTTTAGTTAAGCAAGGAAATAATCAATAATTTCATTAAAACTTCTATTCTATGTTTTTAATAATTGTCTTGAACCTTTATCTCCCTTTCCCCGTTTAAATATAAGTATATGTTTAATGTGAAAAAATTTGGTGTCTTCATTTACCCCCTAATCCGGGGCAATCGGGGACAACGTACATAAAATAAAAAAACACGCACAAATTTTTTTCTGTTCATACCTTCATGTTTATAAAATAAGTTCTATGAAGCTAAGACCTTATTTATTGAGGTCTAAAAATTTCGTAAACGTAATAATTTATACCATATTTTTAATATGTGATTGAATATCTGAAAATTGAATTATCGTCCCCCATTGCCCCGATTGACCTTAAGATGAGTCGCAAGTGTCAAGTATGCAAGAATTCGGAAAATAATAATTCTGTCGTTACCTTTCATAGGTGAGTAAATAGAAAAATGGGTTATTTGTAGGATTGTAGGTTAGGTTTAAACTATAGTAGCAAGGTCACATTTAAAGGTAAATCCACCATAATCCCTACTCCCTGCCCCCACCCACCTCTTCACCGCCTCTCTCCTACGAAGTTGTCAACACATTTTAATAGGGTTTATAAATAACATGTGCCATCTATAAGTACCAGATCATCGAACCATATCATAACACAAAAGCTTATTCTCGACAAATCTACTCTGTGCTCTGTGTCGTTGTTGACTTACCCGGTAAATTTTTTTTATGGGTTAAAGGAGGGGAAAAAATAGCGCCGCAGGCGAAAATTTTTTGGGTGCCACGCCCTTTTTTTCACTGATTTTACCTGATTTTCAAGTAGGAAAAATATAAAATACACAAGATCCTCAAGAAATCCAAAAAAAATTGATCAAGTAAAAAAAAAGTGCTTCGTTTTCATGGCTCATTATGGGTCCTGGAAGGGGAGGGGGTAACTACCCCCTTATCTACGCCCTTGTTTAAAGGGCGCCTCACTGCTAATGTATAATTTCGTTTATTTAGTAAATTTTGGCCTAAGAAATAAAGTTTTTGTTTCGACATGTCTAAAATGGTCACATGAAAACAGAATATGACACGGCAAGGGGAATTTTGTGAAAACTCTATCAAATATTTTATGCATATTACATAATAATATATTCTCATGGGCGGGAATTATTTGTTAAAATGAAATTATTGTTTTTTCTGACGAAGAGCGAAGAGACGACCGTAATATTGACTGCAGGACAAGGCTGTCGGCAATATAAACTTTCAGTCGGATAGGATGAGGGTTTTGTTATATAATTATTATTTATATTCATAAACATAGTAAATTTCCTCTTGCTGCGATAGTCGATAGGTAAACAATATTATCAATTATCATGTGAAGTGAAATTGAACTGGAAACTACTGGGAGAGTGGAAAGGGGGCGCCGTTTGGCAAAGGACTCAAAGGGCGGGGGGGGGGGCGGTCGCCCCCCTGGCCCCCTGCACGCTACGCCACTGCTGGCAATCAAAACAAGCGTCAGCTGTCAGAGTCGTGGTGGACCTAGTCGTAAGAGAATGTCAATTATGTCAAAAAAAGAATATCTAAAACTGATTTCAGGTCATTTAAAAATTTGGACAGCAAATGTTTATATGATGACAATAAAAAAAAATCAGCTGCAAAGATAATGGGGGATTATGCGTCAGCTGCTTATATAGGGTCCTGCACCTCTTCTATAGCTCACTTATTAGTTAAGTTAAAATGTTGATATTTTGCAGACCTTACCTGTATCCTGAAGTGCATTTTAGGAAAATATTTTTTTTATCCTACAGGGTGTTCCAAAAAAGTGTGACGTCATAAGGATGTATTTTTTTAGATCACATGCCATATATTTTCTTACTTATTCGGGTGCCTTCTATATATAGTTACCTACATACAGGGGCGCGTATTTGAAAATTATTTTTTTGAAGTCCGGGGACTCACGGAATCGCCGGGGATGAACTCAATAACAATATTTCATAGCATAATCGGGATCGGGAAAGAACCGTGTTTTCTAGCAGTGATTAATTTATTGTAGGTACTCGTTAGTGATGTGATGCACGAAATTTCACGCACTGTGATTTTTTCACTGATAACAAAACATGTTACGATTATTATTATTATTATTATGAAAAAACGAGGCGGCTTTTTGCCGCCCTAGAAATTTGCCGCCCGTGTGCGGTGCACTCCTTGCACCCTCGACTTGGCGCGCCCCTGCCTACATACCCCTAAAATTTTATTAAAGTCGTATTATAGGCGAAAAAAAATATAAAAACTAAAAAATATCAGTTTTGCACCACTGGTTTTAAAATTTAATAAAAAATAAATATAATGCCTCCTTAATAAAATTATACCAAGGTACTACTGTATGATTTTATTGACGAAGCATTATTTTAATTTTTTATTAATTTTTAAAACCAGTGGTGCAGAACTGATATTTTTTAGTTTTTATTTTTTTTCGCCTATAATACTGAATCGACTTTAATAAAATTTTAGGGGTATGTAGGTAACTATAGGAGGCACCCAAATAAGTAAGAAAATATATGGCATGTGATCTAAAAAAATACAATCCTTATGACGTCACACTTTTTTGAAACACCCTGTGTAAAAAAAATATTTTCCTAAAATGCACTCCAAGATACAGGTAAGGTCTGCAAAATATCAACATTTTAACTTAATTAATAAGTGAGCTATAGAAGAGGTGCAGGACCCTGTATAAGCAGCTGATGCATAATCCCCCATTATCTTTGCAGCTGACTTTTTTTTTTTATTTATGTCATCATATAAACATTTGCTGTACAAATTTTTAAACGACCTGAAATCACTTTTAGATATTCTTTTTTTGACATAATTGTCATTCTCTTACGACTAGGTCCACCACGACTCTGACAGCTGACGCTTGTTTTGATTGCTAGCTATATCTAGACTATCGAATACACACAAAATTAAGCGACCTGAAATAACTATCAAAAATGCAACGCTACCTTCCGGGCTATATGCTAAGCAAACAAGCAAAACTTTTTTTTAAAGAAAACAAAGACCTTTCATTGTATTTTCTTAAGCCACGAGCATGGAAAGGGACATGAAACATGCCATAGATGCTTAAATTTTTAGGAAAATATTTTTGACTTACTGGTTGTTTTTATCGCTTGATAATTTATTGCTAACGACTAACGAATAGTAAATTCTATATATTATGCATTCTTTTACTTGTACCAAATCAATAGATTAAGTTACTTCCAATAACTAACTAATTAAAATAGATGTACTTACATGCAAGTGCGGTTGGTTCAGATAACAGTATGTCAATGAATCAGGTGATCAAAACGCCGGCTGGAAAGAATGGAAAGTCTGGAAGAATATTCTAGATAAATATTGGAACGCCCCTGTTGGATCAATAGTGGAATTCCAGGGTCGTAGTGTTGAAAATTTTACTTAATATTAGTCTATATTTAGTTCTCCGGGAACTCAAATTTTATTTTTTAACTTTTTTAAAAATCACTTAATTTTTGCACCAAATGTCTATGATTTGACCACTGCGGGGGTAACTGGGCCGTAAAAAGCCTGGTACCCCAACAGAATTTTACTTTAAACCAAAAGGTAAGCTAATGTACCTCTTTTTTAAAATTTCATTTACTACATTCCCCTTTCTATTTTTTACAGATGCTTCGTCTTTTATAAAAAACAACCTTTTTCTTTTTCTTTCAATTTCACTCCGATACTTTCACATGTTTCTGATAGGGCTTAATAAAACTCAAGATTTTTCAGTAGTTACTGTAATAATGAATTTTACAGATAAGTTTTTCAAAACTCCCTAAATTTTTTGAATTTTTTCTTTTACTCCCCTCATTTTCCGCACGGCACAGTGTTGTCACAATATTAAATATTTTAATCAGAACGGACAAAAAAAAAATCACTCGTTCTAAAAATCGTATAAAAAAAGCTATGTTCCAATTAAAAAACACCTTATCCATAGCGTAACTCTTTTGTTTCTGGTTCGAATACATTTGTGGTTTCATTTTTGAATTCTGCAGGAAAAAGTACATCGATTGGCTATTTTGGATTTTTCTTTAAATACAAGGAAGCTCAAAAATGAGCCCCTGTTCAGTCCTCGTTGGAAGACCCTGTACAAAGTTTTAGAATATATTATGTACTTTTTCAACATTTACTTACGTACTCTTTTTAATTACTTTTTAAATTAGAAAGGTCAGTTGGTAGATACCATCATTATTTTTTAGTAGGTACTACTAATTAGACTGGGTACTTAGATACAAATTTCGAGTGCTCTAAGGACTTGACCGCAACAATGGTAGTACCTGGACAACCAAGAAGTTGAGAAATTAAGATTTGGCATCGATTAAAAAATAAGGGTGAAACTACCCTCTACTCCCTCTAGTAATTACATACGCCCTTGGCCTTGAGTTTTGGTCTGGTAGAAAACTGATAAACATTAATCGATAATACCTTACTGGCAAAACTCTTTTTGACAAAATGGCGGAGACAATTTGTAATATAAGATAGGAAAGATCGAAAAGTCACCCTGCCCTACGCATAGAACAGAAAATTACGTCGACTTGATCACATTGTTTGGCATCCATCATTATACCACAGTTCAAACATGGTTACCATTACCAAAAAGTTGGATTTGGTGGTCAGATATTAACTTTATTTAAAAACTATTTATATAACAGAGTAGGTACATCATGTTAAAATTGGTGAAAATATTAGTTCACTACAAATATTTAATTATTGAGTACCACAAGGTACAGTCCTAGACCAATACTTTTTAATATTTATCTAAATGATATTTTTAATTTAAACTGTCAAGGAAAACTACATAGTTTTGCTGATGATAAGGTAATTTTTTTATGAAGGTCCAAATTGGAATATTTTAATAAACACCATTAAAAAAGATTTCATAAAAATAAGCAACTGGTTTAATAAAAACTTATTAACTATAAATTATAACAAAACAACATACATTCAATTTACTTCATACAAAACTAAACTTCCAAATATTGGTCCAATAATATGCAATAATAATAATATGTATTAATATAAAGGAAGGTGAAAATATTAAATATCTAGGAATAATTTTTGATAAACATTTAAAATGGGATTTACATAGTGACTACATTGTAAAAAAACAAAAAACTAAAAATTCTTATACCCAAATTTAAACACCTTAAACAATTTTTAAATATAAAAGAATTAGAAATATTTTATTATTCTTTAGTAAAAACCCATTTAAATTTTGGAATACTAGGATGGGGAGGCGTAAATAAGAATTATCTTAATAATATTATTGAAACTATTCAAAAATACATTTTGAAAATTATTTACGAAAAAGACCACCAATATTCTTCTGATTTACTATTTAAAGATAGCAAAAAAATGAATATTAAACAAATATTTTCTTACAACATGTTAATATATATTTTTAAACATAAAAATAAAATAAATTATATTAATCACACACATGAAACTCGTCATAAAAATACTATTACATATAAAAATAGAGGAAACAAAACAATAGCACACCAACATTTTTTAAACATCAATCCATATATTTTTGATATGCTACCATGCACAGTCAATTAAAATAATTAAATCATTAAATAATTATAGAAATAAAATTAAAAATTGGATATTATCCAATCCAAGAGATATATTTAAAAACGTCATTAATAAATAATAAATATACCAAGCTACAATGAATAAAATAAATAAATATATATATTATATACATGACGTATTGTATTTTTCTATACTGTATGTAGTGATATAAAATATACCAATAAAATATTGTCATATTCGTTTTATATTATAATCTAGTTGTGCCTAAATTATGAAATATATTCTTGACAATAAATATTATATTGTTTTACTCAAAACAAGTATTTTACTTTTGAGTTCGGAGTTGATGGTTTATACAAAAAAAATATATATTAGCATTAAATGTCAAAAAAATATTTGAATAAACGTTTATTATTATTATTATTCCATCCATATCAATGGCGTGGCCAGGGAAACGAAAGGGGGCATAGGTCTACCACGCTCCCGCTTGCCTGAAAATGGCGCCCCCTGTAATACCATTAAACCCAATTAAACAATTAAAATATAAAAAAATTTGAGATAAATCGAAAACTAAGATTAAATTATAGTTTTTAAAACTTTTTACATGTTGTCGATGTGAGCGCATATCTTAAACCTTTTTAAAAATTTGGAAACCCTTTTGATGGGTACATATTCGTTTCTTGATCAATATTTCGTTACTTCTTAGTTTTATCCAAAAATCGGTCAAATACCTATCTTGGGAGTACAACTACTTACGAGGGATGATAAAACAGTAACATTATTGCGATTCTTAAAATCTACATCCTTCTCTATCCCCTTTGCCTTAATTCGTTGGATTATTGAAAACGAAACTCCCAAAGCATCAGAAACTCTCTAAAACAGATAGGTATTTATAAAAACATTGCTATATACAAAGAAAAATATTCTCAGCTAGCGAAGTTTAAGGTGTGAAAAGATCGCGATCTGCATTTTGCATTGAAGAACACAGGGATGCCAAAAACAATGGATTCCCTGGGGCCGAGTATAGACATTGACAGCTGTTTCGTCCTTGTTAGGAACTCATCAGAATGCCACAACCCAAAGCAACTCCACTGATAAGTAGCGCATTTAAACTCTGCTTAATAAATTAGCAAGTAGTAAATAAGCCGCAACGCCATCACGTTGGAATGAAAAACAATGCATTGCCATATATTTTTCATGTTTATTATTTATGTTTTCACAATTCCTGGTTTATTATTTCTAATTACCTCGTACAAACTGCGTTAAAGGGTAAAAGAGTCCTTCCGGCATCACTTTCTCTATGAAAAATAGAGAGATTTTGGAACGCTTAAAATAACAACAGTAAAACACAGTGTTATGGTTAATTTTATTAACGATAACGATTACGGTGACAATTACAAGAATATATTTTGAACGTCTTAAAAAGAAATAATTTGACAGGTGCAAACATAACCTTTTTTTTATTCTTTAATTGTTTGACATGAGTCTATCAACAATGGAAAAGGACGAAAAGGTACAAAAATGTAAGGTTATTTTGGATTCCTGAGTTATGTTGCCGAGTCGTTTACAAAAAAATATAATTACAAAGAAAAAAGAAAAGCATAAAGTCTTTCTCCACAATTTTTATTAAAAAAAAAAACCAGACGAACCTAGAATGATTCAAAATATATAGAATCGACATGTTTCGAGTGTAGAAACACTCATCATCAGGAAAAACAAGTAAATAATAAGAAGCTGATGTTATTAATTAGCAATAGAGAAAATTAGTAGTGGTACTAAGCCGTAATGGTGCCTTCGATGGTATACATGAGGATCGAGTGAAAAAACGGAATATAGCAGAAAACAGGAAATATCACAGCACACTGAAAGGTCAAAGAACAGTGTCAAGATACTCTGGGTGGGAAATGAAGAGAAAAATAAGAAATTTTTTAAAAAACTTTGTAAAAGTCATTCTAAATGTATGTAATAAAATATTTTTACTTTTGATTCAGTAAGGTTGGAGACATGTGCATGGAAGTGGTCAAAACAAGGGGGGAAAGAATTTTTTTTTTGGTTTTAGTATAAAAGACGTGTAGGTGCTTTCATTTAGCTTGAAACAAAATGCTGTTGGGGTACCAAGCTTGTTACGGCTTAGTTACCCCAGCCCAACAGCATTTTGTTCCAAGCTAAATGAAAGCACCTACACGTCTTTTATACAAAAACCAAAAAAATGTTCTTTCCCCCCTTTTTATGACCACTTCCATGCACATGTCTCCAACCTTACTGAATCAAAAGTAAAAATATTTTATCACATACATTTAGAATGACTTTTACAAAGTTTTTTTAAAAAATTTCTTATTTTTCTCTTCATTTCCCACCCAGAGTATCTTGACACTGTTCTTTGACCTTTCAGTGTGCTGTGATATTTCCTGTCTTCTGCTATATTAAGTTTTTTCACTCCTCAGGTATACCATCGAAGGCTCCATTACGACTTAGTACCACTAGGTACTTTTTTTCTCTATTGCTAATAACATCAGTTTTTTATTATTTACTTGTTTTACCAGATGATGAGTGTTTCTACACTCGAAACATGTCGATTCTATATATTTTGAATCATTCTAGGTTCGCCTGGTTTTTTTTAATAAAAATTGTGGAGAAAGACTTTATGCTTTTATTTTTTCTTTATCATTCCACTCCACTTTGAGTATGGACTACTTCTTCAAAAATATAATTACATTTCTTACCGCAGCGTTATTTTATGATTTACATAAACTAAAATTTTGAATTATGTATAAAAAAACCTTTTCTGTTCGGTTTTATCTAAACTACAGTTACCTATAAAGTTATTTCAATTTTTTTAAGTGTTTTCCGAAAAATGATCGTGTCCGAAATATATCCTTATTAAATTATATAGGTAAGAAGGTAAGTATTGGCAACATGGCAAATTAAGCAAAATAAGAATAACCATAACGATAGCCTTCCTTATATCTCCTTAATTAACGAAGCTCGTTATCGTTAATAAAGGAATCGCTGCCTCGTTTTAGTACTGCGCATGCTCAGAATAAGGATAACGATAACGACAGGCTAAAATAAGAGTTCCAAAATCTCTCTAATAATGAAATAACGAAAGGATATTAATTTTAATAAAATAAATAAATAATAATAATAATAATAATAATAAAAAGTTTATTCAACATTTTTTGGTTACATTTAATGTTAATATAAATTTTTTGAATAAACTTAATTCCGAAACTCAGAAGTAAATACTTGTATTGAGTTAAATATAATAATAAGTTAAATTTAAATTGAAAGTTAAATAATAATATAATATTTATTGTAAAGAATATATTTCATAATTCAGACACAACTATGTTATAATATAAAACAAACATGACAATATTTTATTTGTATTTTATATCACTACAATATACGAAGATACAATACGTTATGTATATAATATATATATAAATATATTTGAAAGAAACTAGGGAAATACAAATATATATTCTTTAGTTTATTCATTATTTATTAATGACGTTCTTGAATATATCTCTTGGATTAGATAATATCCAATTTTTAATTTTATTTTTATAATTATTTAACGATTTAATTATTTTAATTGACTGTGGTAGCATATCAAAAATATATGGATTGATGTTCAAAAAATGTTTGTGTGCTATTGTTTTGTTTACTCTATTTTTATATGTAAAAGTATTTTTATGACGAGTTTCATGTGTATGATTAATATAATTTATTTTATTTTTATGTTTAAAAATATATATTAACATGTTATAAGAAAATATTTGTTTAATATCCATTTTTTTGCTATTTTTAAATAGTAAATCTGAAGAATATTGGTGGTCTTTTTCGTAAATAATTTTTAAAATGTATTTTTGAATAGTTTCAATATTATTAAGATAATTCTTATTTATGCCTCCCCATCCTAGTATTCCATAATTTAAATGTGTTTGTACTAAAGCATAATAAAGTAGTTCTAATTCTTTTATATTTAAAAATTGTTTAAGATGTTTAAATTTTGGTATAAGAATTCTTAGTTTTTTTATAATGTAGTCACTATGTAAATCCCATTTTAAATGCTTATCAAAAATTATTCCTAGATATTTAATATTTTCACCTTCTTTTATGTTAATATTATTATTGCATATTATTGGACCAATATTTGGAAGTTTATTTTTGTATGAAGTAAATGGAATGTATGTTGTTTTGTTATAATTTATAGTTAATAAGTTTTTATTAAACCAGCTGCTTATTTTTATAAAATCTTTTTCAATAGTATTTTTTAAAATATTCCAATTTATACCTTCATAAAAAATTACGGTGTCATCAGCAAAACTATGTAGTTTTCCTTGACAATTTAAATTAAAAATATCATTTAGATAAATATTAAAAAGTATTGGTCCTAGGACTGTACCTTGTGGTCAGTGCTGCCCAAGTACTCGAATACTTTAACTCGTATTTTGGTTACGGATAAAAATACTACTCGTGACTTGTACTCATAAGTATTTTTAATTTGAAATACTTATTACCCGTACTTACGAGTTCATTTAAATGTATTCGTAAAATTCTACTCGTAGAATACGAGTATATTTTACGAGTAGTCGCATTAAAAAGCAAGCATCCATTTGATATTCACCGCGGTATGTGGTTGTAAACCAGCAAATAAATTTTTTGACGTTAGGAATGTAGATAAAACCTCTGAAAAGGTTGCTTGTGACTCCTTACATGAATTTTTCGATTTTGATGATTTTGAAACACCTGAGAACGTTCCTGGAACAAATTTTTCTCAAAATGAATCGAGTTTTTCAGGAAAAGCAAATTTAATAAAAAAACAAGCAGAATTAAAATATTTAAGGTATACAAGTATATTATAAGTAATATAATAATAATAGACCAGGGCTGAAGCCTTTGAAAATGGTAAAAAGTGAAAAAAAATAAGGATGAATCCCATTGGAAAAGAAAAAAATATAGCAAAAATGAAAGGAAAAGTAAATTACGGGCGATCCGAGGTCGGGAAGGGAGGGGGGGGGGGTTTAAGGGTAGAAAACGATCTATCTCGATTTTCGGCAAAACTACAAGTCCTATGGAAAAACGTTAAATAGCAAAGTTGTAGGTAATAAAAAGATTTATAACTTTTGTATTTACACTTTTTTCACATAACCTCAAAATTTATGTAAAAAATTCAAATAACCAAGTTTTTGGTTTTTTATTTTTATCTTTTACAAAAAAATTTTTTTATACACGAAATTTGGTAAAAACTTTCCTTTTTATGTCCCAAACACACTGTAATTTTTTTGATTTAAAATATTTATTTTTTAACCTTATTTTGACTTAATATCGAAAAAGCAACCCAATTTCAATCGAAAATTCTCACGTCAAAATATCTGCTTTTTTAAAAAAGTCGGTGGGCTTTTTGTTCGTTGAAATCTCTACTTTCTGATGGTGTGAAAAAATATATACATTACTTTGATAAATAATGTTCTCAGTTCAATTCAATTCCCATTTAAATCCTACCTTTAATTATATTTAGATCAACTATTTACGCATGTTTTTTGCGATCTTTATGTTTTATGGATTTGTAATTTTTTTACTTATCAATGTAACATGGAATCTTACGGTTTTCGATTAATTAAAGTATAAATTTTAATAACTAGCTCAAAATTGTACATAAAGATTAAAAAAAAAAAAATTTTTTGCATTTTTTGAGAACATTTGCCATAGTAATGTATATTTTTTTTACACCATCTGAAAGTAGAGATTTCAACGAACAAAAAGCCCACTGACTTTTTTAAAAAAGCAGATATTTTGACGTAAGAATTTTCGACTGAAAATTAGGTTGCTTTTTCGATATTAAGTCAAAATAAGGTTAAAAAATTAATATTTTAAATAAAAAAAAATACAGTGTGTTTGGGACATAAAAAGGAAAGTACTCACCAAATTTCGTGTATAAAAAAATTTTTTTGTAAAAGATAAAAATAAAAAACCATAAACTTGGTTATTTGAATTTTTCACATATATTTTGAGGTTATGTGAAAAAAGTGCAAATACAAAAGTCGTAGATTATTTCATTACCTACAACTTTGCTATATAACGTTTTTCCATAGGACTTGTAGTTTTGCCGAAAATCGAGATAAATCGTTTTCTAGCCTTAAAAACTCACCCCCCGCCCTTCCCGACCTCGGATCGCCCGTAATTTATTTTTCCTTTAATTTTTGTTATATTCTCTTCCTTTTCCAATGGGTTTCATTCTACTATTATTTTTTTTGGTTTCAAAAATTATCGACCCTGGTCTATAAGTATATAAGTGATTCGCGAACCAATTTAAAAATGCTTGAGGATTACCCGACGATAAAAAAAATGTTTATGAAATTTTACACTCCACTTACCTCATCTGCACCTGTACAGAGGCTTTTTTCATTTGCCACAATTATTGATAGCCCAAGGATGCATGCTTTGTCCGATGGCAATTTTGAAAAACTTGTGGTTTTAAAAAACTGTGTTTAATTTGTTGTTTTTTTTAGTTTAATATGTTTAATTTTTAAGTATTTCCCAAAGGGCTTTTTTTTTATTTTAGAAAAACTTTAGTTAATTTTCCAACATCTTGTTTTCAATGTTTTGCACCTATATGTGTAAAATATGTATAAGTATTATTTAGTACTAGGATAAATAAAGACATTATTTTTTGTTTTAATTCGATTCATTTTTTAGCCCCCTATCAGGTATTAAATTAATTTTTTTAAAGTATTTGTACTCATTACTCGTATTTTTACGATTACTACTCGTAACCGTAAACTAAATCTATAAAATTACTTACGAGTCAAATACTTACAAATACAACTTTTAAGTACTCGTACTCGTAGGTCGTACGAATATATTTTTTTTTACTCGTGCCCAGCTCTGCTTGTGGTACTCCATAATTAAATATTTTTGGTGAACTAATATTTTCACCAATTTTAACATAATGTACTCTGTTATATAAATAGTTTTTAAATAAAGTTAATATTTGACCACGAAATCCAAGTTTTTCTAATTTGTTAATAAGAATTTTATGACTGACAGTATCGAAGGCTTTAGCTAAATCCAAAAATATGCATATACTGTTCATTTTATTATCAATTGAATTATATATTTGATTTGTTAGGTGACAAATTGCATCTTGTGTAGATTTATTTTTTTGAAATCCAAATTCTTTATCTGATAGGATTTTATTTTTGTTTAAGAAATTTTCTAATCTTTCTTTGTAAAATTAATTATAAAGAAGCAGAAAGGATATGTCTTATGATATTTTTTAAATTGAAGAACCTAAATCGAACAACAAATTAATATAAACGCATAATTACTTAAAATATATATTATAACCCTACACATACATAGCACGTTAAGTCTGACATATCCAGGAACGCGCGCACAAGCCTCCCCAATATAATATATATTCATCCGCTATTTGTATAAAGTATTGAGGCAGCGGTCCTGGGGGCGGCCCCTCCAAGTAAAAATATGTAAACTAAAAAAATGAAATGTTTCAAAATAACAAATGAATAATGAATATAATTTTTTTAACTTACATTTGCACCCAGAAACATGTCCTCCGCTATTTCTCCTATTTTGTAGTATTACAGTAGGTATGTGCTGCTATATAAAAAAATTTATTAAAGAAAATATCTTTTACCTAATAGTTCGAAAATCTTACTTTCTGCCATTTTTATATTATAATTAGGTTATTAGGTACCTACACTGTACAATATTAAAATAGTACTAAAGATTAATAATTATTAGCTCTTATATATGTATATATATATCAATATGTTTCCTGGCTTTTGCATTCTTGGGCGTAAATATTTTCTTATTTGCGTTTTTTAATTTTTATACTTTCACTTTACCCTTGTTAGTAATACTTACTCCGCAATAAATTGTTTTTCATTAACTTACTAACTATTGCATAACTAAGCGTTATTATCAGGACCTATAATAAAGTCGCCACAGTGGTTCTTTTCCCGTGCGTCATCACTTTTACGTCATCAAAATCGTATGAATCAAATCAAAATTACGAGACGAAAAAAGTCAAAACTAAGTTAAGTTCATAAAATGGACGTGCCTGCCTACCGTTTGACGTACCTACATAATATCACGAAAAATTATTATTTATTTTAAGTTTTGCCCGGCATTCTCTATTATCTAAAAGAAATTGACAAACAAATGTTTATACATTTAATACTATTTTTAAAGCTTAAAATCTACAAAAGTTTGGTGTTTTATTGACTATTAAAATCGCAAAAGTCAAATTTTTAACATCCTTTCATTTAAGGGAATTTAGCCACTGCCGTAAACGTTTCAAAGAACTTTCACGGTTAGAATATTTAAAATAAATAAATTAGTTATTATAAAAATCCATAAATACTTACCGCCAAAACAGATGGTGGGTATAATTACCTCTAAAAAGAACTATTTTTAGAAACAGGAACAGTTCTAAGGCATACAGATTTACAAAATACGAATTAGATTGGCAGATCAAAATAAGGTTGACAATGACGTTCTAAAATACAACGGTTGTCAACTAAACAAATAAAGAAAGTAATTAACTGACGTTTATAGTTTTATCCTTGTCTAGCACGTTATATTATTGCGGAATTTTGGAGACGTTCTTTTATGCTTTTATTCAAACTTGTTACTGTAATAAACAAGGATGCAGAGTTATTAACTACGTCGAGTCCTGATCGTTGATTGATGACGCACGGGCAAAGATCCACTATGGCAACTTTATCTGCATTCTTGTTCTTTTTTACAATATCGTGACATACCGTGCGAGCAAAAATTATTTGCATCAAAGAGGGCTTGGATTAAAAAACGTGGGGCTTGGTTTAGATCACAATGATATGGGGACGATATAATATCTAACCAAATCTAGGTTAAAATTTTGTCAAATTCATATTATGACATGATATGCCAAACTAATGAGTAATAAAATAAATAGACAAATACAAATTTATTTTTGTTGTTTACAAAATTAACAAAGTTAGAATATACAGAAGGAAAAATAATTACATAAATTGCTGAAATTGGCCACCGCCATGCTCCAAGCATACCTAAATTCACACGTCTCTTCATATTTCCGAAAGTGTTGACCATCAGCATCTCTGGAGAAATGTTAGCACATTCTTGGATAATCCTTTCTTGTAATTGTTCTAAATTTGCAACTGGTGTTTTCAAAATAGTGTTCTTTAAATGAGGAAAAACAAAAGTAATCCATAACCGTTTCAAGGTGATCTAGGAAGAAATTCAATGTCTGATCGAAAACTGATCAATCTGTCGTCAAAAAAATTGCGTAAGTAGTTAATAGTTTCGGCGGCTGATGGGCGGTTGCACCATCCTGTTGAAAATATCCAAAACGTAGTTCGTCGTCAAGTAATTGCTCCACAAATGGATTCAAAATATTGTCTCTATACCGCTGTGCTGTAACTGTGTCATGGAAAAAAATAGGACCAACAATTCTTCTTCGGGAAACCGCTAACCAGACACCAATTTTTTGAGGCTGCAATGTGGACCCTACAAAAAAATGGGAATTTTCACTACTCCACATGCGTGTACTCTGAGAATTCACATAACCGGAGAGGTGGAACCAGGCTTCATCCGAAAAAATTGTCAGGTCTAATAAATCATTTCTTTCCAATAAATTTTGGGTAAACAATTGAGAGTAATTCCTGCGTCTTTCAAAATCTGCGGCTTATATTTCTTGGAATACTTGCAATTTAATAAGGAAATAAATTTAGCTGCTGCGAACGTTTGCAAAAGATTCTTCTGTTTTTACAGATGGTCTTCCTGCTCCTTTCTTGTGTTGTGTAGAACCTCTGTTTCCCTAAACACAGCTACGGTTCTTTTCAGGCAATGATAAAAATCCCCAGCAATAAAAGCAACGTTAGGAAAATGTTCGTGAAAATCGTCCATGCACAAACCCGGATTGTATTGCCACTCACAATTTACTCTAACCCCGTTTCGAAAATACGCTTCAATCATGAATGTTTTGTGCTGCTCCGTAAAGCCCATTGTGTGAATTGTTCAAGAAATGGAAAAATTCACGATGATCCAAATTACTTGTAACGACTGTCAAAGATGACGGAATAACTGATTGATTGTTAATTCAGGTAGTTACTGACACCCAACAGGTATTAAGCTCTTCGGCTAAGCATTTTACGTCCTTAGATGCAAGGCCCTCTTTGATGCAAATAATTTTTGCTCGCACGGTATTTGAAATATTGTTGATTAAAAATGTCACTGTCAAAAATGACAATAAAACTTTTTTGACTGGTAAAATTATACGACATTCATTATTGACGCAAATTTACTATCTCATCTAGTTCACGAATATTAGAAAAGCACTAGTCGTGACGTAACGGTCAGCGGTCATTGAACAGACTTTACCTAACTGCTACCCAAAGACCAAAAGGAATTTGTTCGCTTTTTGGATTAAACGAAAAATCAACGAAATATTGATATGGAAATTTCTAGGGTTTGCTCAAACAATAATGAAGTAACCAAACAACTTTGATTGTTAATTGTCACACTCGAAGTTCCCTGCTTAATTGTTTAAAATTTTTGCATAACCCCCTAGGCTATATATTCCTAAATGAATGGTACATCCGAAAGTACATTCTTTGGCTTATTTCATAAATAAAATGTTATATAAACATGGGACCGAAAAAGCTGCGTTTCCGAGGTGTTAACATTTTAATTAAAAAAATATTTTTTCATTGCCATTTTTAAACCACTCTAGATATTTTTATGAAAATTGGTACACGTCTTTTGAGCATCGAATGGCATTTTTGGTGTAAAATAATTTTTTTAAATTTTAGCAGTGGCGTCCGTGCGGGGCTGGCATTTAATATTTTTGAAGAAAAAAAATGGTGCGCCACTGCTTTTTCTTTAAATAAAAATTATTTTTGAAATTCCTGTCTAATTTAGAGCAGATTCGGTCTCTTGACTTATTTTCTTACGGTGCACCGTTTTCGAGTAAAAAATAAAATACATTTTAATGCACATTCCTGGAAACGCATAACCCATTTAATTACCATTAACACCCTGTATCTCGGAAACAGTGGCGGCTCGTTAATGAAGGGCTCTGGGGCGCCGCCCTCCCTGCAATTATTTCAAACAGAATCCAAGTAAATACTTTACTTAAAAAACCAATAAAGCAATCTATGTAAGCAATCCATTAAAATAATTCAAACCAAACATAGCCCTATTCCAGCGGGTAGGTTATACTAAGCGCGGGCATAAATTCAAACCAAACCTAGCCCTATTCCAACGGGCAGGTTATACTCATAGACAAGCGAGTTGCGCGCTCTCAATGTTTTTTATACTAAGCGCGGGCGGGCGACCGATTATCCGTCCCGATTTAACGCGGCTTCTCGATGAGTTGTCATGACGACAGAGGCGTGACGTCACCTACACATCGCACAACGAGCGGCCACGATGAGCTCCAATTTTCCGCGCCCAACAACAGCTGTTCGCGATGCCACGGTAGAATAATCAATATATTATGTACTCTGGCGAGGCGACCTGGCCATGCCGCTAGGCGCTAACATTTTGTTTATTTGTTTTGATTTGATTTATTAGTTACGTTGTTGTTGTTGGAAAATGTCGTGTAATATGAAGGTCAGTGATTTACAGAAGCTTGTGTTTAGTTCTCTGAGCTTAAGTGAAAAAATTGATTTAAAAAATGCAGGGCGGCCACTAGAAATTGAACATAGTATAAGTGCAATCAAAATGTAAAAGTAAGGCACAGTTTACGCGTAAGTTTGACAAAATATAATAAATGGATATGTGGTTGTGAGGACAAAAACTCTTTTTTTTGTTTCGTGTGTCTTCTTTTTGACGGGGATGATAATTGGACCATAAATGGGGTGCAGGACTTAAAACATCTTTCAGAGAAAATAAAAAAACATGAAAATACTGCAAAACATCGTCATAATGTGGTAAGTTTTCAGATGTTAGGACAAACGAATATTTTAACTTGTTTAAGTAGTGCTTATGCTGATGAAATTAAAATTCACAACGAGAAAGTTAGAAAAAACAGACATGTACCTATTTTTGAAAATAATAGACATTTTATTTTTTTTTTATTTAAAGCCAGCGCCCCCCCCCCCCCTGACTCGCTAGTCACGAGCCGCCACTGCTCGGAAACGAAGCTTTTTCGGTCCCATGTTTATATAACATTTTATCTATGAAATAAGCCAACGAATCGCCTACTTTCGGATGTACCATTAATTTAGGAACACCCTGTACAGTATATTTATTAAAAAGATATGGAACCTACTAAAACGCTATAAATTTTAGAAATACACCATTCATAAATATTTTATAAACAGGAAACTTGCGGGTTCTAGGTAGGTATCTATTTTTAGACCTTCATCGAGGGGGTCTTATTCGTCCGTGGCAGCGCCCAAGTTCGGTATTGATTTCGTGTTGGTCTCCTCGTAACATGCGCCCCCTCTGAAATGCGTAAAATGTCCTCCCCGACTGCTGTGTACGAATATAGGGTGAAAAAGGAAGCTAACGAAGGGGTGTGGAGTTACGACGATCATGGGGGCATTTAAAAAATAAAAAATATTACAATAGAGCGAAAATAGAGCCAATTTTAAATTATTTTTACAACGTAGGTACGTGAAAAAGTATATAGACTTGATGCGGCAATTAAGGACCACCATCACTAAAGTCCGTAATAAAGCAATCAAAAGCAAGTAAATAAGATCAAATCATAACTTTTTATTGCATTTCAGGTTTCTGATTTATCCAAAATTCAAATAAAAAGTAGAAAACTAATATATCTTTTCCATCAAAGGCTTAAATGTACAAATAAAGATAGCTCCATATCTATTACACTGTGATTACAAAATTACTCGCAAAAATTATTTCCACAATCTTATAATTTAAAAAAATGGGACTACTACCCTACTAAAACGCTATTTTCTCAGAAAGAGTTAAATTTAGGTATAGACCATGATTATAGTCTGGTTATTAGGTAGGGAAAGAACTTTTAAATCAGTGTCGACGTCAGGACAATATTATTTATTAATTAAATTAAAGATACTAAAATTTTACTGCCAGTAATTATAGTAGAGTCGATTCACTCAGTAAACCTGCAAGATGGCCGACATGTCATATGACAAAAGTCATATATTCCAGCTAAATAAAATAGATTTTTGCATTTTCAATGACTTTTGTCGTATGACATGTCGGCCATCTTGCAGGTTTACTGAGTGAATCGACTTTACTTACCACAAAATGCATACATACAATGACATACATACCTACATTGACGGCCGCCCGTTTTCCTCAGGGCAGCGCTGCCCCTAATTTGTGTCAATATTAAAAAGCAATATATCAAAAACAGGAAGGCTCAGAAAGCTGACATTTTGGATCGTACAAAACTTTTTGGTTGGATTTGTTGGTACAAGTTTGTACAAGTTGGTGCATGCATGTTTGTACAAAGTTTGTACGAAATTGCACAAGTTTGTACACGTTTGTTCGGGTTTGCTTAAGTTTCTACAAGTTTGTAGACGTGTGTACAAGGTTTCATATAGGTTTGACAAATCCATTCAAACTTTTACTAAATTGTACAAACTTGTATGAACTTGTACAAAAGCTAACCGAGCTGTGAGTAAATTATGTTTGTCAATGTCAGTCGACGATGTACAACATAGCTCTCTCGATTTTAAAGAAGTGAGTGAGATAGCATAGACTAGCCTGTTCATAAAGGCACTTTGACGGATCTAGGTGGGGGAGGGGGCGTCTCCGATAGGGGTAAGATCCACCTCAGGTGGCATCTTAAAGTCAGCGCACGGAGTTCAGCTAATTAATTTGACGTTAGGTTACTTTCGCTTGTCAAAATTATGACCACACATTGATATCGGTTTGTTTTCGCTTCAATAAATATTTAAACATCTGCTGAACTTATTATTTTGAAATAAAACTGTTGAATTCAAATCTTATAATATTGCTTTATAGAACTAGAGAGTTGTAAGTCTTTTATGAAATCTTATAAAGTTGCGTTGAAAATAATTGCCAAAATCAGTAAAGTTACCGAGAAGATACAATCAACACTAACTCCAGTATATTTTCAAGTGACTGAAATATTGTCATCATTTTATCATAGTACTGTCTTCCGTCCCGTCTCGTCTCCATGAATTCTGTGGCGCGTGACCTTACGAAATTAGCTGGATTTATTCGATGTTGGTTTTACATTTGCATTTTTAAAAATATAGGTATAAATTTGGAGGATTTTAAAAAAGGAATGATGATCCCATGTTATTGAAAAAACATGTTGTTTAAATAAAACTTAGAGCGCTTTTCATGAAGAAGATTCAATAACTTATACAAATAATTACACTTATATTTTTACAAATTATCAAAAAACAAAAAAAAATCCCCTTTTTCACATGTTCGTAACGTAGTGTTAAAATTTCAAATGATTGTAGAAATTAGAACTGCCACCCATTTCTTTTTTAAAATTAATTGTTTTTGATGTAAAATCCAATCGTTTACGCTTCCAGTGGCGGCTCTCCAATAAGGTCATTGGGTCAATGACCTCCCACAATTATTCTCTTCTTACGTAACTTTATATTAATTATAAATTTAAAATTCATCCTATCAGCCAAACTTCGTCGTGTCGGTATTATTGCTATTACCTTTAAAATATCCCTCGAATTGTACGAACATTTTATTATTACAGCGTCAGCCACGCTTTGTCAAGTAAACTACACGTAGCGGTAGGTACTTATCGTACGTCCGCGCAGTATATTGGGTCCATTGGGTCCAAGCGAGCCTTAACCACGGCCCTTTGTTTTCTTTACCAAACAAATTTAATGCACAAAAGTGCAAGAGAGAAATGAACGCATGCTACCACTGAAAGGAAAGACAAAGACAAAGAATCTGTTGTGGTTAAAAACCAAATATAATTGCGATAGTTCCGACGAACGTCCCCGTTTTGCAGAAACGTGTGAGAACAAGAGCCTATAGGAGTTTCATTGCCGGAGCAGTTCTTAGTTAATTTGCTAGGAAAATTTGTTGGCTCAAGTGCCGAACCGATTGTTGTATATATACAGGGTCTTCCGTATATTTTGGAGCACTCCTGGAGCTTTTATTTGAAGACCTAGAAAAAACTTTAAATTACCAAAGTTGCATGATTTCTCCTGAACTGCCAGAATTTGTTATCGGACAAAACAAATGAACATCGTAAATTTGTTTAATAATGCCAATGTCGATTTTTTTAAATGGAACACCCTGTAAGTATACTAATTTTTTTTTTAACTCCTCACTCTTTTCTGATTCCAAATATGTATATATGTTATATGTTTACTTTAGTCGTTTAGGCAAAATTTCATTTCAAAATATTGCGGATTAGAAAATCTATATTGGTGTGAGGAAAACATGCTAGAACATAATGCTTATTTAGTAACAATAATTAATATAAATAATGATAATAATTTATGAAACAAACATATAACATATATACATATTTGGAATCAGAAAAGAGTGAGGAGTTAAAAAAAATATATACAGGGTGTTCCATTTAAAAAATTCGACATTGGTATTATTAAACAAATTTACGATGTTCATTTGTTTTGTCCGATAACAAATTCTGGCATTTCAGGAGAAATCATGCAACTTTGGTAATTTAAAGTTTTTTCTAGGTCGTCAAATAAAAGCTCCAGGGGTGCTCCAAAATATACGGAAAAACCCTATATGTATATTCAAATATTCTTTATTGTCAGTTTGTGATTGTTTACATTTAATTTTTATTTATCGAATTTACGTACGGTCTTGATAATTTTTAGGTTTTTCTATTATTTACAGTATACTAACAGTGTTATGTTAAATAGTTGCTTGTGTAAAATGTCGGTTGAGCATACTTAAAAACAGTAATACCTAGTTGAAATTTGTATTAATGTTTTATACAAATAGTCGTCCACCACCCAATTTATTTATTACACAAACAAGTAACGATAAAAATAAGGAAGTATACTATACAGGTGTCTGGAAATGATGAGCAAAAAATTTAGGGGATAATTCTAGACTTAAAATAAATGTTACCTATCTCTTTCTATAACATTTTTTCGAAAATTGATTATTAACGTAGTTACAGGATGTTGAGGTTAAATTTTATTTGAAATTTTTTTTTGCAATACCTTTTGTCACGCTCATAATATTTTGACAAAATCTCGTATATAGGGCTTTTTCGGGATGAGGAATACGAATTTGCTCACCGTTTTTTCGCATTTTGTATAGAGGGCGCCATATAGGAGCCTATACTTTAATTTGAAGGGTCCTAACTTTTTTGTCCTACACTGTATGCGCATTTTGACTGAACATTCTTATTTTCCTAACCTTTTGACATGAAAAAGGTATACTACTTTTGCTTCGATAAATCTAACCGTTTTCGAGATAAACGTTAAAATAACATTGCTTGCATGTGATGAATACGAAATCATTTTAATTTATTATTTTTTAATTTAATTTTTTAAGAAGAATTAATTTATGCATTGAAGAGGAAGGACGTCACTTTGAACCTTTGATTTGACTGTTTAATTTTCTTGTTCTAGTAACTTATGTATTTTAAAATTGCAAATAAAATTTAACTTAAAACCCTGTAACTCCGTCAATAATACAATTTTCGAAAACATTTTATAGGAAGAGGATATTTATTTTCGGTTTAGAATTATCCCGTAAATTTTTTGCTCATAATTTCCGGACATCCTGTATTCTTTTTTTTGGGTAACAAAAAATGTTAATAGGCCAATAAATACTCTTGTGGGCGGGACACCTAAAGCATTACATTACACCAAAAACATGGACTTTTGAGCAAATATTTAATTTTTCTTAAAAAAATCAAAATGAACGAACGTATTACCCGTTTCAAAATTATTGTTAAATGCTGTAAAATTAAGAGGAAAACAGGGTAAGTAAAAGTATTTACCATTAAAAAGCGCACAAAAGGTAATCGAATTGTGAAATTGTGAAAGGCGGTTAAGTATTTAATCGACCAGAAATTTTCACTTATAATCTCCCTAGCAGCAGAATTATTACAGATAATCTTTTTTAAGGTCACGAATGAGTTTGTTGTTATCCCAAGTCGAAGACGAGGGAAATTTTCAAATTAACAAAAACATGAGTGAAACCGAGAAAAAAATTATCGGGAATTAATTCTGCTGCGTGGGAGATTCGGTAAGAAAATTTTATAAATTGGAGTTTTCTCTTATTGTAATTTTTATGCTAAAATGCTACAAAAACATATTTCCGGCGGCTTTAGTTAATTGTAACTAATTAGTTATAGAGTTTTAGAAATGAAGTTCATTTTAGAGTAACTCATTTTTATTACTGAAATGTAAGAAACATTAAATAACAAATTTGTTATTTGAAATTCAATTTCATAGTTTTAAATTCAAATAAAACTTTAAAAAACAAATTTCCGATGAGTTTAGTTTAATATGACGCACTGTATTTTTACAATAGAAGTTGATTTTACTTGTTAGTAACTAAGGTTTATTACTAAAATTTCAGGAACATTAAAAACATTACATTCGTTTTCAACCATAACATCTGATATTACATGTCTACATAGTTTCAAATGAAACTTAAAAAAACATAATTATTTCCGATGAGTTTAGTTAAATTTTTGATGTGTCTTTTTTAGCGCCGGTGTTCGATATGTAAAGCAAATTGGTTAGTATCAATAAAAATTATAAGTTAGCACAAAATTGTTTTTTGATTTCATTCTGCGTGACTTTTGCCAATAGATATAAAGCACTTCATTTTTGACAGAAAAATTATCACTTATTAATTTCATTAAGTTAATAGGAACTAACAAAATTATCGCGACCGGTTGCTATAAGCGACGCGACGGAAGCAAAAAGGAGCCTTCTAATTGGTTGAAAATAATTAATAAATTAATAAACAAATAAATTTTGAAATAAATATTCGATAGCTTTAATTATTGTTTTTGATTAATAATCGTTGTAATAAACGCAAGGCGCTAATAAAAAACAACAAACCAACAAAACCGACAGAGCGTTGATGGACTCTTAAACTAAATTAATTTATTACATTTCTCAATTTTTTTTTCTCTGGCGGATAATATATTATCATGAATATCTTATTGGCAATTAAACCACTATAACAAGTTTTTTGTACATTATTCTTTAACTTAAAAAAAATATAAAAAAAAATAACCATCCATATTTCCCGAGGTAGAGATTCCACCCACATACGTCCCCCGTTAAAAACCCCCGAGTCCCCCGACCCTCCGCCGCGTCCCTTCAGACCCGGCGAGGTCTGCCCTTGCCGCGCTCCCCTCTCAGGGCCCACCTAAATTAATTCCAGAGGGTATTTTCGTGCTTTTCAGGAGGGGGTAGACGTAAGGATGGAGCGTATCGATGTTTTGCTTCAAATTAATGATAGGTCCACAATAACGTGTATCGACATTAATATTTTATCGATATTAAATGTTATTTTTTTTAGCGCGTACCGTAATGATGCTTTTTAAACCAACGAAGATTTTTTAAATCCCTTCCCCGCACTTTGTCCGGAGACACACTGTATGTGGATATACAGGGTGGAATTTTAACTGGAATAAATTTAGTATTAGAAATAGAACATATATGTACCGGGTGAGTCAACGATTGCGCGGTGTAATTTTAGGCCTTGAAGATAAGATTTTAAGCTTTTGTATAAAGGTATCGTTGAATATCTGGCTCATTTTAAAAATATTTTGAATTGTACAGGGTGCGCCCAAAAAATAGGGTGTCATAAAGTTACATTTTTTAAATTGGACACCCTATATTTGAATACATTTATTAATTCTACGTGTTATTTCATACATTTTTAATAATGGTTTAATATACGAAAAAGTTATAGTTTATTAGATAATTCGACTTATAATGACAATTTTGCATTTGCAAGCATCTCGTTATTGTGAAAATGCTACTTAAATTTTGACACTAAGCAATTCATAATTTTTATACTTACTAAATAAAGTCCAAAATACATATTCACTATGAAATATTTTATGTCTCATTTACAGGGTGTTTACTTTCTAGGACCAAAGTCAGAAAACTTCGAATTGAAAAATATATCACTTTTATTAAATGGAACACCCTATATATTTTTTGTCATATTATAGCTCGCCATAAACTCTTTAACTTTCGTAAAGAACGTCCTATTTCTATCTCTAATAGTTTTTGAAATATTTTGATATTTCAAGATTTAATGTCCTCATTATAGCATTTTTTGTCAATGGATCACGCCTGTTGAATCAAACATTTCCATTAAATTTTGAAAACTTCGAGGACTGGGTGTTCGCCGCTCGGGATATTTCATCCTGTATAGTTGTTCAGCAAAAAGACACTTTTTATCCGCCTTGCCCAAAACATAAATCATATCGATTAATTCATTTTTTGAAATATTCGTTTTGAGTACCAACTTATAAAATGACTGGACAATAAACTTTGCAGTTAAAAGGCTTAATTTTTACATTGATCTGATTCTTAATGTGTCATCCACTGCCATTATTTTCATTTATTTTCCATGGTTATTGTGATCCATTGACAAAAAATGCTATAACGAGGACATTAAATCTCGAAATATCAAAATATTTCAAAAACTATTAGAGATAGGGATAGGAGGTTCTTCACGAAAGTTGAAGAGTTTATGACGCGCTATAAGATGACAGAAAAATATATTGGGTGTTCCATTTAATAAAAGTGATATTTTTCAATTAGAAGTTTTCTGACTTTGGTCCTAGGAAGTAAACACCCTGTAAATGAGACATCAAATATTTCATAGTGAATATGTATTTTCGACTTTATTTTGTAAGTATAAAAATTATGAATTGCTTAGTGTCAAAATTAAAGTAGCATTTTCACAATAACCAGATGCTTGCAAATGCAAAATCTTCATTATAAGTCGAATTATCTAAAAAACTGTAACTTTTTCGTATATTAAACCATGAATAAAAATATATGAAGTAACACGTACAATTAATAAATGTATTCAAATATAGGGTGTCCCAAGAAAATATAACTTTATGACACCCTACTTTTTGGGCGCACCCTGTATAAATTACATTACAATATTACACAGTTAACGAGGGGTGTGTTAACGGACTATTTATAAGTATTTTAGCTTCCTTTGCGTCCTCGGATTTACCAATAGACTTATAACCAGAAAAAGGACCCGAGTCGATTTTTATAGTTGTTTTATTTCTATAAAATAATAAAACGAATGGGCATCTTCTGGCGAGATTCATTGCCGCGGCTAGCGATCGCGTTCGAGCGCACCCATACAGTGACGGCGAACGCTGCGACTCCAAGCGAATGGGTATTTATATAGGTACCGGGTAGTGAACCGTCAGACTGAATAACCATCGTAAATTTTACTACCCTCAAATATTGATTCCCCTATTAACTTTACATTAAAATTGTATTGGACTATTTCCAAGGTCCTTGTATGGTGGATACGCATACCAAATTTTATTATTTTCTAATGAGCCAATTAAAAATTATTCGAAAAAAACTTCTTAAAAATTAAATACGGCTCAAAATTAGAGATGCGCCGAATATTTGTTTCGCCTAATAATGACCGAACATTCGGCAGTTTTAACCAAAGGCCGAATATTCGTTATTCGGCAAGTAGAATTGATGTATTCGGAAAAATATTCGGCCAAACATCAGTCGCCCCTTTGCCGACAAAATAAACTAAAGAAAAAAAATTATATCTAAATAAAAAATACGCTTAACAATAGACATTTATTTTATATAACCAGTATCAGTCACTAGGCTAAACGGCTGATTATCTAAGCTAAGGCAATCATTTCGCCGATGGTATAATGAATTTTTGTGGCCATTAAATCGGTAACTTATTTTTAACATCAAAACTATCTTTAAGGGTTTTTTGTTTAGCTACGTTAGTTTCAGTAACATATGTCTCCTGTGAATTGATATGAATTTTATATTCACCGGGATGTTTGTGATTTAGATGGTTTACCATAGAACTATTGGTCGCCGCTTTTCCCACACCACCACGCGATACTTTTACCGAACAAATAGCACACAACCGCTTTTGTTTCATTTTGATTCTCCAAACTAAAATGTTCCCAGATCCAGCTTTTTTTTTTACCCTTTGGTTCCCCAAAGTCTTCCATTTTATTTTATTTTAAGAACTATAAGAAAACTATAATTCAACTCGCGCCTTTCAAAATAAACAAGTCCTCACAATAAATAATTTACAACTTTTTAAGTTTAAACAGCACTGTCAAATAAAATCCGTAGTACCAACTTTTAATAGCGTAAAACTCTAAAATTATATACAACCAACAATACACATTGGCCGAATATTCGGTCAAGATTCGGTCAACGTCTTTGCGGAATATTCATTATTTGGCCGTGAAAATAGGCCGAATATTCGTTATTCGCCCAATGGCCTTAACTACTATTCGCGCGCATGTCTGCTTAAAATTAATAAAACCATGCACCAAAAATAATCTTTGTAATGTCGAATGTTACTATACGTTTTATTATTTATTAGTTTTAACTAGTGTTGGGAAAAATCGACTTGTTTTAATAGTCGACTACCGAGTATTCGAGTGATTTAAAAAATCGAATCATAATCGATTTTTTTTCACTCAAATTCTAATATTAATTATTAATATTGGCGGTTCATCGTTCATGTTGATATACAGCATTTGTATTGGGAATAACTGACTCGGTGTTGTTAATCGATTGATTTTTTGCGAATTATTAAAAGTGGAGGAGATATTTGTGGATTTTTTGGCATGGTTCCCAGATCTTACAACTTACAATTTAATTTAACTAACCACTTGACTACTTGACCTTGAGATGTCACGATATTGCATAACTCATGATATTTATGAATACTGAATACTCACCACTATAATAAATCCTATTATCCTACGCAGGCAACCCGTAATGCAGTATTTAAATCTAAATAAATCATATTTATTATCTTACGCAGGCAACCCGTAATGCAGTATTTAATTTAATATGAATAATATCGGCAATAATAACCGAAAACCACTCGGTGTAGCCGCTCGCTACGAGATGGCTCTGGCCGCAATAAGTGATTGACAGGCGGGCAGCAACTTTGGAGACGCGTTGAAAAATAAAAACCATATGTTCGTCACTCGAGTTATTTCCGAAGATAATCGAATAATTCAAGTGATTGAAAAAATCGAGTGATCGGTTATTTTTCACTCGAGTGATCCCATCACTAGTTTTAACATGTTTTACAGTAATTAAAAAAAAATAACCATGATTAAGTGGAAACACGGAAAATAGTTCTCGGAGAGTAGGGGACCGATGTATAATATCGACCAGCGGGTAAATTCGATCACCTAATTATTACAAAAATCGCAACAGTGGCAACATCGCTAACAAGTTTTCCTATCTTCTAGGCGTCGCGTCGGTACACTCCCGAGGGATACCGATTTAGTTAGAGTTTCGCCGTTTAAAAATTCTGTGCTGTGAAAATAATTTAGTGAGAATTCACTATAAATATTTCATCATATTTGATAAGACTGAAAAATATAAATCGGCGTGCCAACAACGTATTTAAAATTGAAAAAAGTTTTACACCTTCGCTGGGATTTGAACCCAGAACCTCTCCATTACCAATCGAGCGCTCTACCAATAGCGCCACGGAGACACTGAGATTATCTCGCCTACTTCGGCAATATAACTTTAATTTAGTGTTAGTACCTATATATTTATTAGAGTTAACAAATTTCTATACTCGAATATCAACAGAATATACCCTGTAGAAAATTGTAACTACTTTATAATTTTAAACTATTTTGCTATCCTTATACTTGAGAGTACCCGCCCGGTCGTAGCTCAGTGGTAGAGATACCGCTTACGGCCGTGGCGATCCGGGTTCGATTCCCGGCGCGTGGGCATACGCATAATAAAAAAAGTATGACCGAATTTTAGTTGGTTTGTGTAACATCGTCTTTCGGAGGAGACGTAAAGCTGTCGGTCCCGGCCATCTCTGGTCGTTAAGTCACGCTAGAGGCGCTTGCGCGACCTGAAAACTCTAGCACCAGACGTGAGCACCACAAAGTTACACGAACTTTACTTTACTTTATAAGAAATTTTCGATTTTTGATTTTTAATTGAGAAATATAGGTAATTTTATGCTATCATGTTTTTTCCAAAATTTTAAGAATTTTTAATTACGTTGGAAAAAAATTAAAAGCCAAATAAGCATATCCTCATATTTTTATTTATATTTTATGGAAAAGCCAAAAATAATAAAATATATAGGGTTGAAAATATATGTATTTTTATTGTCCTGCTTCTTTGGAACTTCTTTGGTATGTTTTAAAAAAATTTAGAACGTATATTTAATTAAACCTCACAACTTTTGTACAAACTCTAAGATATATTACTTAGTCACGTAACCCTGTATATCCTGCTGAAATAAACTTGACAGATTTAGTCAGGATTTAGTTGCATTATTCGAGGATTCGAATGATCTTATAGCCCCTTATTAAATTTATTTTAATAATTTTACAAAACTTTGAGTAGATATTATGGGTACTGTGGGAAAAATTATCGATATTCATGTATCTAGCTACCTAGATAATATTATGCAGCGATATACGCATTAAATCGTATCGACATATATAATAAATATCGATGCGTTCTTTCCGTCCCTAGGAGGGGGCAGGCAAAAATCGATACTCGCTGGCTGCCGTGACCCCCTCTGAGAAGGGCGCTAAGGTTCGTGTAGTGAGTAAGCTAAAGTCGAACGAGTCCCACGTATTTATCCGTGAATATTCCAAATATTTAGTATTATTTTAAATATTTTTGTGCTTTTTACTGCCTAATCGGATAAAATCGCGGTAAAAATACATTTCAAGGTAAGATATTTTTGCTTGTTTATTTAGTGCAAACGAAAAGTGTATGTTTTAATTGCGACAGTTGCTAAAGCGTGGAATTTGGAATTTTTAATGTCATAGAGGTAGGTAATTACCTATAGTAATTAATTTATAATGTAAATAAGTAACTTAAAAAATTGATAGTAGGAATGTATTAAAAAAAAATTACGCCAAGGAAAAACAATTTTTACATAAATGCTCTATTTTGTTACTTTACTGAGTCCGGCAAGGTACTTGTTAAATAACGAGTTTAAAATACGAGCGAGGCGATAAAATTACCTCCCCGAGTTCGGAATTTCTAGGCAAGCTAAAAAGGGCATGGTTAGGACATTAGATTTATACCTGTTGTGTTTATTGGTATGGTATACCCAGTAGTTATTTGTACAAAATATCACACTTAACTAACTACTACACAAATAACGTACGGAAAATGTATTCGAAAAGTAGAGATTACAATGAAATTTTAACAGTTCAAATATTTAGGAAAACCCAAGAGAAAAACTGTATCTACACTCTTGTAAAAAACGTCTCAAATACGTAAGTTTTTAATTTTAATAGTCAAGCCGTTGTATTGTATTTATAAGCCAAGCTTTTTGGCATGCGCATTGTGCAAGGTTATGGTGCTTTTGTTTTTCATGCAACCAACAACGATCAAGCGAAGATAGACCACGCCTTTTATTCATAAACGGGACATTCTATCGTATGACACTTACTTGTAAAATTAAAATTTTGGCACAAAATCAGTTACTTTACAGACCTTGTACTGTCTTGTAAATTGTTTTGTTATAATGTTCACAATAACCTTACATTTCTAATGTAAAAACTGTCATATATTTCATTTTCACTTGCTACTCCTAGGAGGCAGATGTTGCCACGTCTTGCGGAGTCTACAGCGGGGAATTTTCCGACCTACTACTCTGACTGATTTTTATGTCAGTTGTTCGTTTGGGTTTCGATTTTGACTTAACCTCATTTCATGTTCAAAAATTAGTCGAGAGTAGCGTAGTAGTATTTTATAAAGCGGGGGACTAAAGTGAAACAACTTTACCATATTTTATTTCCACTCTTCTCATTCACATACAGGAAATATTATTTACCTATATAGATGCGGTTTAAAAAGACGCAATTCATCCATTTCTACTTCTACATCACAGTTAATTTTCTTGAAAATAGACATAGGTAATCAAAGGTTTCCTTGGGATATTTTTAGTGGCTGCCAATCAGATTTTAAGGTTAGAAAATCGTTTTTAATGTTTTATTGTTTCTAAAATTTTCTTAAAAATGATTCGCCATCATGTTTTTAGTTCGAAAAGCTAGAGAACAAGTCAATTACTTAAACTTACAAATCGAATCGACAATAAAAATCATAATATGTATAAATTAAATAATGAAGCTTCCAGTACAGATCCTTAAAGAACTCCTTTTAATACCGTCGAAGAATTTTAAACATATCATAAAGAAATTCGTTTGAAATTATATATTATATAAAGTATATTAGGTATATGTATATTTTTTCATTACAAAATCGGACAGATTTGTTAATCTATGGTTTTGTAATTATGCTTTTATTGGATTTACTTTTATTAAAAAAAAAACAATGATATTGATTTTTAATATTAATATAAAGAAACCTGCAAATAAATAAATAAATAGGTAAATATCAAACTATCATAATTTTTGTATGCAGCGACGGTGTAGAGCTTGTTATTTAATTTTGTGTACCATACACACATATTAAAATTTATTAGTTAGGTAGTTATCGACGCATTCTCCATTTTGTTTTTTGATCAATATTTCGTAGCTTTCTTGTTTTATTCAAAAATCGGCCAAATACAAATCTGTGGGGCAGTGGAGTTAAAAGTATACTCAGTTACTTGTTGGACCACACAACTAAAGCTAATTCGCAAAACATATCATATAACAATTGGTTAGTTCGTCCCTGGTCGTTTGCCCCATGCATACGTTAACATGGCTAAAAAACCAGGGTTGCCAACTGTATTTGATATAAATAGTCACCAATCATGATACTAATAGTATGTCACCAATATATTATGTTCCTGAGTCCTGATAAATAACTATATTGTATTTAAAAAAAACTTCAAAATCACGTATAGGTACTTACTACCAACCAAAGTTTACAGAATAAATATATAAAATAAAATATGCCTTATTTCTCGATATTATTATATCTGGCAAGCAACAGAGGGCGCTAAAAGCAGTGCACATATAATAATAATAATAATAATAATAATAATAATAATGATAATAATAATAATAATAATAATAATAATAATAATAATAATAATAATACTAATAATAAAAATATTTCATTTATTATTTCCAATATAAGCAGGTAGGTACAACAGTAGGAGAAAGATAGACAAGTGATGAGCTCTACATCGCGAACCTACCAACCTATCCCTGTAGTAGTTTAGATCTGGATTTTGTTAATCCAGTGACGCAATATTATAGCTGAACGATCTTTTAACAAATTCCTTAGTGTGAGAGGGGGTGGTGGGGGCCTTTTAAGGATATTTACATTATGTACATTGGTGCGAAATGTAAGCTTATTAAAGAGGTACCTAAGGTACTAAGGTGGGGTTTTAAAATTAAGTATTTTATAAAAATAAGTCTCTGAAACATGTTCAACAAATTCAGCTTATGCGAAACTGTCCCTCTACGTCGTATATACGGTTATATACCACATGTGAATCTTATACAGGCATTGCGTTTGTATATGTCTTACCTCAACGGCGTCCAAAAATGGACCGTAAATTTGATTACCCTCTCGAGGGGTTATATGGGCTTTAACACCCAGTACCCTTTCAACAATTTTGAGATTATGACTTCTACAGATGATTCTTATCTTTATACTGTCTTACAGACATATATCAATAATTTTACAAAAACAAAAAAAATTAACCTTAATTAATTAGATTAACTCTCCTCAACTTTTTTAATTTACGTCACTTCTACATTTCAATTTTTCAATGCCATAAAGCTCCATTATTAAGATTTTATACCATTTTCTCTTCTGCTAATACCATCAGCACTATATATATAAATTTTTTCTGTCTCCTGATGAAGAACGTTTCTACGTTCGAAACATGTAGAGAACCCTAAAGAATTTCTATATTCTAGTAAAATTTGTGGAGGAAGACTTTTAGTTTTTTCTTTCTTTCCTATCTTTTTTATAAATTTTAAATGATTTGGCAACGTCGCACATAATATGTATGACAACTATAATCATCAAAGTTTTGCACGTTGCCAATTAGGTCTAAAAATATCATAATACAGTAAATTTTAATTTGAAGTGTGAAAACTCAATATTTTTTATAATTAATGCGCCATGTGACGTAGCTCTATGCGGATCTCATTTGACTCCTGATACATAGGGGTTTTAGGTCCCAAAGCCAAAGAATTACAGAAAAGAATTAAAGAAAATTAACAATTTAAATAAACACTATACGGATCCGAACTATTGTAATGAACATCAGCGGCGCACCCAGGATTTTATGTTAGGGGGGGCCCGCCAACCAGTGCTGGAAGCAAATTTTTTAATAAACTTTTAAGTTATGCATTTTTCTAGAACTTTGGAGCTTTTTTAACAGGTACTCTTGCAGGGAAGGTCGCAATAGCCTAGTCATGGGAGTCGTTAAACGGTTTCTTAGGGGGGGGAGGGGGGGGGCATTCGCGGCTTGTGACTTGTTAACTTGGGGGTGTACTAAAAGCCTGCTGTAGGCGAAATGCGCCGCAGGCGAAATTTTTTTAAGACCACGCCCAAATTTGGTCAATAATTATTATAGTAAATATTTTAAAAATTTATGATTACCTTCTTATTCTATTGAAAATGAAATAAGATAAAAAATAAAAAGGCTAATTTTTTTTTCATTAGTGGGTACATTGTTTAAAAGTAAAGTTCATTCATCTGTTTTTATTTGCAGCAAACTTATCAATAACAATAAAGTCCCTAGATTTACACTTTGTGGTATGTATCAAGTTAATTTCGAGAGTTTAGGTCTTCCCATAATTTTAATTTCAATTTTTTGCTCAATACTTAATGAGCTAAAATTGTTTCTCAAACATTCATAGTCGTTTTGGCATTAAAACTGTTTATTTTTATTAAAATAAGTCTTTACTACCCCAAAATAATAACAAAAATATAAAGGAAAACTCGAAATAATAAATTCATACATTCAATGAAACCATATTAAACCTCAATAAGTCAACTTTTGTCAATAACTCAACTTCCAGGGGGAGGGGGGTGGCAAATGCCCCACCTGGCCCCCCTCAAACGAGGCCCGTGAGGTAAATCTAAGAAAATTGACTTTTTAAAATACTTATCCACTTTCATAATTTTTTATTTTATTGGGGGTTTTGGGGGGGCCAAGGCCCCCTTGCCCCCCCTCCCTGGGTGCGCCACTGATGAACATACTGCAAATGTTTCATAATTTTGTCAGTGTCAGCTTCTAAAAAATTTGACAAATTTTTTAACATCTTATGTCATGTCTGTCATAAAACTCCTCCGTATCAGTTATTGACGTTTATTATACTTGTGATTGTATTATCATTTTTAGGACCGTATAACTTTTCCAGTTTTAGATTTACATTTTTCTAAAAAAAACCTTAATTATATATACTCACAAGTTAAATTATTTGCTTTATTAAATGAAAATAACCTATCGGTCTAAAATAAACAAGGGAGCCAATAAGATTTGACCGCCTAAAATTTTGCATGCGATCTCGTATGGTGCGCAACCATCCTGTATAGAAAATGTACAGGGTGTTCCATTTTTAAAAATGTACCGCTACACTTTCGAGCCACCCTGTATACACCAAAATAATTTTAATTTGGGTAACTAATAATAAGCTGCCTCGTCAAGTTTTTTTATTAAACATTTTTTTATTTACTATCGTTTTCAATAAGCGACTGTCCCTCCACCTCCACACATCGTTGCAACGCATGGTATATTTTAGGTAACTTTTTACCGTGATGCTTTTTTGTTGCTTTAGGACTTATATTTTGCGCGGAAACTTGATATGGCTCATGGCTCGGAATTCTACCATTGTGAATCTGGCAACGCTGTCAGAAATAGTTTTTAACTGATCAATGAAGGTGGCCCCGTATTTCAGTGTTGTTTTAGTTATCTTTGTGAAATAATAATTATTGTGTTAAGACTATATTTTGAAGTTGTTAGTAAATAAAAGTATTGTACACATAACTTCGGTGCAAGAAAATCACGGGGTTATGTTATTTTCTATAGCTTCCATACAATCGAGGCCTGGTTTATCATTCATCAGCTGTTTGTTTTCTCCTTGCCTGACTTGCCTCGCTGCACTGAGACTCTGTCACTGGAGGCGCTGCTGTCGTGAGAAATGCTTAATATAGGGGGTATCCAAAAAGTACAATGCAATTAAAAATAGTATGTCGTATAGACATAGAGAGTCGTTTTTAAATAACATAAAAATATGGAGCCAGATTTGCATATAGCTGTAAATATAAATAGTGCACACGGCAATGACGGTCCAAGTGACAGTGATAACAAAGAAATAGAAGAAACCTATAATTTAGACCTTAAAAGCAACAAGAAGCGAACCGAAGTGGGTCAAGAAGGATCTAGTTTAAAAGAATTAAGTAAGGAAAATGGTTGTATACCAGAAACTTTGCGTTCTAGCAGAATATGTAATCAGAGTGTAGAAAGTAAAACAAACAATGCCAGTTTTAACTGTGCAAATAAAGACTTTACTTCTGATTATAAAAAACAAAATTCTAAACATGATGAGACTTGTTCTGGTTTGGGAAATCAATTATTATCAATGAATGCAATCTTTACCTACTGTACTTTATGCGAAAAAGCTTTTCACAATGGCTTTAGATACAAAACAGTACCTATCTCTTGTTTATTATGGGAATGTGCAGATTCTGAAGGTAAATGTAAAGCTGGCATTGAAATATTATTGCCATCGTTTTTGCAAATTGGAAATCATGTATGCCGGGACGATATAAACGACAATACCATATTTGAAAGCTTTATGGATTCCAGAATTACCGTTTATGAGGAAAACTGCAAGTTAAAACAATTTAAAAAGAAATTTGTTCTCACTAGATACAAAAAGGTAAAAACCGCCGACTGTCTGGACTCCGAAATTTGTCATGATGGCAACGATTCCAGTAAAACCCTTCATTTAGGTATAGGAGGTTCAGCTATGGAAGCGGTTGTTTATTCTTATAAAAAAAATTTCAAAGAAATGATTAGGTATATGGGTTATGAATACGTAGAAGATCTACCAAAATTGCATGCCGAATTGGGTCAGTATAAGTGCAGTCAATGTGAAGAATGTCCAGCAGTAATAAGAATTTTAAAGGGTATAGCAATATCACAAGCAAAGAGCCATACTTGTGATCAAGTTCTTGAGTCAACTCATCTTAATAAAAATGTTGCCATAGAAAATTGTAGAAAGAAACGTATGTATCCCGAGATTTATTCTGATCTTCAAGGTATCCACATCGTCTACGGCGATGATAGTGAATACGTTCCAGAAATATATACAAATAGCACTTTAAAGTACCATTGTAACAAGCAAAACAAAGAATATATGATTAGCTACATGGGTCATAAGTATGTAATAAATTACGGTAGTAGATATAGTTTGAAGGTATGGAGTTGTCAAATGAATAAGACTTGTTCAGCGATATTGAAGGTATTCGGAACTGATCAAGCAGTACTGCCGCTCGGAGAGCATGTATGCAGTGTGCCTAATAGAATTGAAATTGAGACTAACAGCATTCAGAATAAAAACAAGAACGAGCACAATCAACCAAGATGTAAAGAACATAATACGGAAATTGATAACATAGACATTGATGCTAATTTCATTGATCATAGATCTACCCTTTATGTTGCAAACGAGGTTGTAGAAGCGCCAGATTTAGAATTAGAAAAAGTCAGTTGTGATAATACTATAGACAACAGCCATTTAAATAAATCAGTAGATATAGGTGATAGTATTCCGGCGTCCGAACTTGATAATGATCATTGTTACGAAGGCCTCAAATTTAATAATATAAAAGTTTCAGGTTCCGAAACAAAAATTCTATTTAGAGACCGAGAGACAGGTCCCATTGTTCCTAATTTTAATAACGAGATTGGCACAAATGACGATACAATAGGACTAGTTACTGTAAAGATAATAAATAACTCCTTTCAAGATGTACCAGCCGATGAGCAAGCTAACTTTAAAGAAATATTAAAATCTGATCAATACTTAAATTTCTATCTGCCGCAAGTTTTATTTAAAGGCTACAAGCACTTTAAAGAAAGAGACTTTCTGTTGCCAGATGAGATAATCTCGTGCCCATGCATAAATAAACACAGCTTAAACTGTCCTGGTATGATTCTAATGAAGCAGCAAAGGATGAAGCAAGACAAAGTAATAGAGTATATGGAGCATTCGTGTAAAGGCGACGTCAAAAAAAATAATTTACCACATCAGTTAGAGCCTTTTGATACGAAAACGGTTCTGTTGCACTATAATATTTCAGTAGCGGAAACGGAAGCGTTATACAATGGCTTTAATTACAGAAAGTATCTAAAAAATTATTACTTTAGTCTATATCAATGTACAGAGAAATCGTTGGGATGTCGCGCTGAAATAAAACTATTTTCAAAAACAAAACTACTTCGACGAATTGGGAACCATACTTGTATCCTTAAAAAACCCACTGATTTGAATGTAAGCAGAGAAAAAGAATTTGTTGATGCAAGTAAGTTACCTAAATTCGTTTTTGAAGATGAGAGTGAACCCTTTCTTATCTACGAGGGATATCTCTACAATCAAATTATGACTGACACTATTTGGAGTTGTATCGAGACCCAAAAGAAAGGATGTAAAGGTTTGCTTCATATGAAACACGGCAAGGTTACTTCCGTTTCGAAGCACACTTGCTTAATAAACAAAGATTATTCACACACAGATCTGTTTTTCTTTCAAGACAGAATAACAGGGGACAAATACGCAATGCATCTAGGCAAAATCTACAAAAAATGCAACGGGTTTCCTGCGGGTCCAAACAAATGCTTGTGGAATTGTCTGGAAAGTACAAAAAATAAATGTCCAGGAGTGTTAACAACAAAAGATGATAAAGTTGTGGCCATTTTAGATCATTGGTGTAAACATAAGGATCATGTGGAAGTAAATTACCCTACCATCACAAGCGATGTAAAGGGGGGTAAAAAGACCGACGAAGATAAAATAGAATTAAAAGAAGCAAAAGAACATTCAAGCGATTATAAAGAAGCAGGTCATAATATTAGCATAAAAGAAGCGACGAGTTCAAGCTGTTCTAAAGAAATAACTTCTGAGGATTCTGTAGTTAGTGAATATAAAATTATAAATAATGAGAAAGAACAGAGTGTAAATAATCAACATAATATGCTTACACATAAGTCTATAGAAATTCTTAAAAAAAGACCCATGCCTGTTTTTCAATATGGACATAAATCATTTCTTATCTACAATGGCTTTATTTATTGTCCACTGTATTACAAAGATAACCCTACTAAGGCATACCTAAATTGGGTTTGTTTTAATTACCAAAATAAAAGATGTACAGGGCAGATTTACCTAAAAAAATGTTGGCCTAATGCTGTATGCCATTTTTATGTTTCATCAGTTTCCAGACACACCTGTTTCAAATATTTCCTTAATGATGAATTGAATTTCTTTCAAAGTAAAAATGCCAGAAAAGCCTATGCAAGGTATCGAGGCTGCATATACGAAAAAGTCTGGGCTCTAAATCGGAATCAGAATATATACAGATGGAATTGTTTGGGGCGCAAAACAGAAACCTGTCAGGGAATTTTGACGACAAAAAATAACACAGTTATTGCTGCGTCAGCACATAATTGCAATTATAACGAACAAGATGGGGTAGAAGTAGAAGACTTTTTGCTTAAACCTAAAGGAAATTACAAGAGAAAACGTGACACTGAAAAAGTAGACGAAGATTTAACCGATTTTAATCTGGACGCTGTTAAAACCTTTACGAAAGTATTTAAACAGGAAGATGGCATTACCTTAGAAGAAATGTATATTAAATATGATTGTGAGGATTATAATGTTAAAGGGAAGCATGCCTTAAATGAAAGTATGGTTGGTTACTGGAATTTAGAAGATAAATACGACCCGATCATTCAACAAATAAATGATAATAATTCTTGTTTA
This sequence comes from Polydrusus pterygomalis, assembly GCA_963969555.1. Taxonomy (NCBI): domain Eukaryota; kingdom Metazoa; phylum Arthropoda; class Insecta; order Coleoptera; family Curculionidae; genus Polydrusus; species Polydrusus pterygomalis. The sequence goes on along the minus strand of OZ018381.1, from coordinate 37,608,818 downwards.
GCTAAAAAAGATGATCTCCGAATTGATAAAATCGGAAAAAAGAAGAAAATGAGAGCAATAGATCCCAAAATATGTTCACTTCCAAAAGTTAGGCCTGGTGAAACCAACGCATTAAAAATGGTGAACGTTTTGGACTTTACGTGTCAAGATGTCAGCTCTGAAGAAAACAAGACAGAATTTCCTTACAATCAAAATTTAGCCAAGTATTTGCACTACTATCCAAAACAATTAAAATTTAGAAATTATACATATTTAAAACAGCTAGATGTAAGTTTGTCATCAGAGAGTTGTATGTACATGTGCTCTAATAAAGACATACAAAACTGCCCAGGATTAATAAGATTACGGTACAACAAAATGTTAGAATATGTTGAGCATTCCTGTATTTCCGGAAAAGATTCGGTTAATCTGACTCTGTCTTTGCACCAGGTAGATCCTACTAATGAAACCATTCTTTATTATACCAACAGACTTTCAGGCGAAAGGGAAGCGTTATTCAACTGTTATACATTTGCTAGTCCCATAGATAAAGAATATTTTACTATTTGGCCTTGTATGAATAAAAGATGTGCAGCTTTAATCAAGATTTATCCTCTGACATGTTTGCTTCTAAAAATGGGAAATCATTCTTGTAGCCTTGAATCTCACCCTTTCATTACATGTCTCGAAGAGGAGAGTTCCAATGACGTTGATCAAGCTGAAATGATTGAAATGGATGACATTTGGTATAATACCGCAGATACTAATATCATCAATACCTCTAATGATATCGAAATTAAACCCGATATCAATAATTTTAATAAAATAAGTCAAATTTTAAAAGATGCTAGTGCTATGGATACAGGGGTGTGTTATGAAGGAATCTCGGTAAAAACAGAATCTGTTGAAGATAATTATAATGTAGGTGCATTTGATGATACAACTGGCATGAAAGTAGAAGTGTGTTCTGAGGATCACAATATAGAAACAGAATCCCTTCTAGAAATTATTACACACAAGCAAAACCTAGAAACCTTTGAGGACAAATGCACATACAATGGCGGATCTGACGTAAAAGTATTTAGTAAAGAAGAAATAGACATAGACCTTAATGAGTTTGAAGAAAGCTATAACCATTAAATCACATTCCTGAGGTTTTTAATTCTAAACGCGACAAAAAACATGCTTTTAAAAAAAGTGATACTAACCACAATCCATTTTTTATTTTTATTATATAGTACCTATACACCAAAAATATTAAACTTGTTTAAATGATTCAATGTGTTACCATGAAGTGTCTAAGTCTCCTAGGTAAGTGTTAGCATATATTTTCTTAACTACTACATCTAGCATATACATAGGTAACATAGGTATTACTAAAGAGATTAAACTTCTCTGGCTAATTTCTAAATTTCTATACTATCTATAATGTATTTCAGCAAAACAACATACCTAATTTGGCCGTTAGTGTAGGACTTATGAAAAGGTATAAATTGTTTTGTTGTATTCCAATTTAAATGTTTTTCATTATCCAAATAACATTAAACGTTTTGATTTACAGAACTAAGTAAATACTTGAAATAGTATGAAAATTACGACTAACCTAAACTACCTACCCACATTTTTTATAACTATCTATACTTACTTGTTATAAAAAATTTGAAAAATTGGATATAGGGGAGTTATATTTTGTATATTACCTATGTTACAGCTTACAGAGCTGTCGCAAGTACCTAAAAAATAATTTATTTACCATTACCTATTGCTCTAGAAAAGCAAAATCAATTACACAATTACCACTAACCCACTAAAAGTAATTGATTCCTTGAGCAATTACCGCATTCCAATTAGGTACTGAGTTTAATTCAATTACTTTTTAAGTGATGCAATAACTTTATATAGTCTATTTCAAAAAGGTGTAGAGTAATAAAAGCTCATTAGGTATGCAAAGGGACTACAGAGTGACCCAACGAATATTTAAGCCACTTTTATAATTTAATGCACAAAGTTTACCTGCGCCTATGGCCGACACCGAAATTGAGCCGAACTGGACGGAATTTCCCATTTTATTACTCTACACCTTTCTGAAATAGACTATAGTAATTGGACTACCCAAAAAGTAGTTAAATTACTCTGAATTTGCATAAATCAGATTCTTTCTAGTAATTTAATTACTCTTTAAATAAATCAATTTTATTATTAGCATGAAAGTGATTAAATTACGTTTTTTAGATATATGTATAGTAGAACAAGCCACATCACATCAAAATTTTGAAAATATTTTTTTATTTTCTACCCTACTCCCGGTAATAATTAATTACTCAAAAGTAACTGGGTTACTCGTTGAGTAATTGAATTATCTGATTGGCTTCATATTAACAAAGTTATTTGCATTTTTTTACCAAATATGCATACTGGTATGCAATATTTCTTAATTTATTATAGTTAAAAGAAACACATTGGGTCCTACAAAATATGTTTATTTTTAAAAAAATGCAAAAAAAAACAAAGAAAAATAAAAGTAACACATTTTTTATCCTAATATTGTATAGAAGGCATTTTCTAAATATTTTTCAAAATTTTCAACTAAAAAGGATTGTCTTCTATTAGTAAAAATATGTTAATACAAAAAATAGAAGCTTCGTTCATCATCTACTGATGTAATCGGACAATACTATAACTTAGGTAGCAAAATATAAGGCCAAGATACAAACTTCGTTGGATGGTTTACCCTCATATATGCTTTTAACTATACAGTTAAGTATTAAGTTTTCATTCTTTTTTACAGTTACATCCAATTTGTTAAGCAGGTATTAATAACGCATTATTAAGTGACAATAAAATAAATACCCCTAACAATATACCACTTTGATGTTTTGCATTATTTTTATTGCACGCACCTCCCTATTGAAGATATTAAAAAATTTCGTTAAGAAAAGTTGTTCAAAATAATAAATTAAACACGATCGGTTGATAAGATAAATAAAAAAATAAACTTTATTTCAATAGTAACATTAAAACGGTTTATACAATATCTACATCAAAAAATTAATTGATTTCAATACTAACATCAACTGAAAGATTTATTTATTCAATAAGTTTGCCGCCTTTATTCGCACATTCCTCAATGTTTTCCCGAAATGCAGTGAAAGCTACTCTTATCTCCTCCAGGGGAATAGAGTTTATTGCATCTGTAATGCTATTTTTCAATACTTCTACGTCATTTGGAAGCCTATTCAAATATACAATTTGTATATTTGTAGATTTGACTAAAACTGTGTTCGGAAATTTCATATTAAGGTGGGAGTATCAACATGCTTGCCAACCTATAACCTATTTCGCGTAGATTTATTTATGTTTTCTAGCTTTTATACAAAATTTAAAGAAAATCAGTATCGACTTGATATTCTATAGGTAATAATTGACATATTTAATAAATATCAAGGAATTTCATAACTTATTTTAGGAGAATTGTATAGCGAAAAATATAGGGTAAGATTTTTTTTAACATTATTATGTCATTGTCACCCATTGTTCTTTCACTATACAATTCTTCCAAAATTTGCAATGAAATAAATTGATATTTTTGTAATATATCAGATACTACCTAAATAATGTACCGACGATATTGATTTTCTTTAAATGTTAGTTATTAAAATAATAAACTCAAAAAATCAACGCGAAATAGGTTATAGGTTGGCAATAGATTGAATGACGTTGAGAATTCAACCTTAAATAGCCTGATAACCTCTGGCAAAGATAATTCACCTATACCATAACATTGAATTAGGTAGATCCGTTCTGGTATAGTAAGCATAATTGATATTTTACAGTAATGTTTTCGAAAGTTCGTATCAGTTTTAGAGCACAGAACACTACAACAATATTAAAAATACCAAACTATTTTTGACAACAAACTGTCAAAATATTATTTTATTCTTTTTCCTTCCATGGCATACTATTTTTTTCTGAATAGCACAGATTAGCATGAATAGCATATTTATTCATATTTTGAACGAAGTGAATTGCTTGTTATTTTTATGTTCGCATTTCTTTAATTATCTTAATGTCTATTAATAATAATAATCAATACAAATTATAATAATGCAAAACATCAAAGTAGGGATTTTAAAGTTTTGGATTCTTACTCATTTATTATTTCTGAACATCTTTTCTTAATAACATTTTTTCGTATCTCCTAGAAATCAAGCACTTTACTGGTGGAAAAAAAAGTTTTTCGAAAATTTCCAAAGCACACTTGATTTTTCGAAATTAAAATTATGGCACAAATTAGTTTCTATCCAAGCAGGGCTGAACCCCAGAAGATAAAATTTCAACTTAAAAATTTCAGCCTTTTTCACCTATCGTTGCGTCGATCCGGGGACACACTGTATATGCATTTTGCATATATTCCGCCCTTATAACTTAATAAACTTCTTTCATCTCGGGAAATTGCCTATCAAAACATAACACGTGTATAAAATATTTCCTAATGAAAATTTTGGGAAAATTTAGTCTTTAGTCAATTTTTTTGAACAAAAACAATCATGCATAGCACCAATGAAAAAATCCCTCTAAATCCCTCAAACTGCGGGTTCGGGATTGTTATGCTATGCATTTGATTTTGTTAAAAAATTGGCTTCAGACAAATTTTTCAAAAATTTTCAGAAATATTTTATGCAATATTTCTAGTAAAAATTGGCTAGGGCCATGGAAAAAATATTTTTGGTCCGGATTTCTTGGAAACTCAGCATAAAACACATATTTCTAATTTTTTTTGTAAATCTCTTTCTAAAGAATTAAAAAGGGGGGTACCTTTATGTATTTTCACCCTGAATTTTTGAATCATGATTGCAACAGCTGATTTTATGATTTTTTAAAAGTCGTAATATGTCCACATTAATGATTTTTTAAATTTGAAATTTGCTTGTTGGTAATTTTTTGTTTTATATTTGTGCAACTCGACAGAATACAAAATCGGTTGATTTTGATACAGTTCTATAAGTGCAACGAAACGTCTTTGCTCCAGATTAGTCGTCCCCAAACCCAAAAAGCACCAAAAAAACGCGGTTAAAACCACATATTAAACATATTATGTCATGCACTTATAGAACTGTATCAAAATCAACTGATGATTGTATTCTGTCAAATTGCACGAATATTTAAACATAAAATTACCAACAACCAAATTTCAAATGAATATCAATTAATGTGAACATATCAGGACTTTGATGCATAAGTATACAGGGTGTCCCGAAATTAGCTGACAATATTTTAAGGAGATAAAGTACATCCAAAAATAAGACTAATACCCTATATTAATATACCTTCAAAAACGCTTCGTTATGGGGCTAGAGCCCCCCGAATTGGAACCATGATAAGCAGTTTTTTCACAATATCTCAAAAACCGATTAGGGTATCGAAACAAATTTTGATACATGTTTTACCCATGACAAGACGCAATAAACGATTTAATTAGCTTAACTTTATTTCTTCCAGTGGCGTCCCACTGGGTAGGTAGTTGGGAAAATATTGCCCTAAGTTTTTTATTTTTAGGATTTTTTAACTTCAGATGCAATTTTTAGAAGCCTTGAAGTCTTTTGTTGAATAAAGGTACTCTTGTTTCATCGCGATAGGATTCACCATTTTCCAGTAAAATTGATTTTAAAATTTTCGGTTTTTTGAAATCCGGTGAAAAGGCTAATGTTTTTTTTTGCATACCTCAGCAAACACTTAATATTAAAACATGAAATTTATTAGAACTTCTACTAGCGACAAGGCATGTGTATTAAAGGATTGTTACTTTAAAATATTTTTCCAGTGACGTCGCACGAGGTGGAGCCTTCAGTAAATATTACTATTATTTTTTTTTATTTCATAGTTTTAATGTATTTTTTTTTAATTTTAAATTTTTTGTTAATAAAACCTTCCATTATTGTAATTTGACAGAATGTAACGTTTTTAAATTAAACATATTTTTAGATTCCTTTGTTTTTTAAATATTTATTTTCATGGACATTTTAAGACAGTTTTAAAATAAAACAAAAAAGAATAACAAATTGCAAATCAAATTTGATTATAACCCACACGGGAAACTAATTCTTAAGCAAGTATCAGTCACGTGTCCCCAAAAATAATAATCAAGGGGATTTAAATCAAGTGATCTTGGTGGCCAGGCTATAGCTACCAATCCACCTGGTAATTTTCTTCAAGCTAATTCCTCACTTGACGTCCGTAGTGAGCTGGTGCCCCATCATGTTGAAAGAAGTGCCCTAAACTTAAATCCAGTGGCACATTATCTAATAAATCCCCAAGTTGATTTATTATTATTTGTCGCTAGTAGAACTTCTAATAAATTTCATGTTTTAATATTAAGTTTTTGCTGAGATATGCAAAAAAAACCTTAGCCTTTTCACCGGATTTCAAAAAACCGAAAATTTTAAAATCGATTTTACTGGAAAATGGTGAATCCTACCGCAATAAAACAAGAGTACCTTTTTTCAACAAATGACTTCAAGGCTTCTAAAAATGTCACCTAAAGTTAAAAAATCCTACAAATAAAAAACTTAGGGCAATATTCTCCCAACTACCTACCCAGTGGGACGCCACTGGAAGAAATACAGTTAAGCTAATTAATCCATTTATTGCGTCTAGCTATGGGTAAAACATGTGTCAAATTTTGTTTTGATACCCTAATCGGTTTCTGAGATATTGTAAAAAAACTGCTTGTCATAGCTCCAATTCGGAGGGCTCTAGCCCCATAACGAAGCGTTTTTGAACGTATATTATTAGATTTTAGTCTTATTTTTGAATGTACTTCATCCCCTTAAAATATTGTCAGCTAATTTCGGGACACCCTGTATATGCGTTAAAATTATAAAACCAGCTGTTGCAACCATGATTGAAAAATGCAGGGTGAAAATACATAGGTGCGGATAGGCCTTAAAGGCAAAGTCCATGGAAAGGTTCTGTGAATTAAGGATCTCTAATGAAATAGATATATTTTTAATAATGATAAATCTACAATCTACATTTTTGATATTATATTCATTAACAAAGCTAGAGACTAGACATTTTTATTAAAAGAGAAAGAATAAACTAAAAAAGCAACAAAGAAATTTATTTTTTTAAATAATATGGGTCCTACCTATTAAAGGTTTTATTGGATATGAGCGTTTTCCCGCTAGTATTATATAAGCTGTTCTTCCTAAAAAAAATTAGTATTTATTACTATCGCAAATCGTTCTTGAACCGGCCCTGACTGTATATATTCGGCTACACTCGCCGAGTATTCTTAACAAATCGGGGATTCCGTGAGCGGTATCGACGGACCTTGAAAACGGCTGTGGAGAGGCCGACCAGGGTTGCCGTTTTGCCAATTATTACTTGCTGTTTCCAGAAATTGTCATGCAAATATCTTGCAAGGAATTTGCAAGTAATACCATTCGCAAAGGTTCGAAACTCTGGGCGACCTGAACAGAGGTTCTTTCTTTAATTTATTCAGCTTTTTCTAACCTTGGATATCATCTTCGCCTACTGAATATGTTGCTTTTGTATGTAGTATTGATATACCTACATATTAGTCTTTACTCTACTACTATGTTTAGTAACGATGGCAGTCTGAAAATAACTATAATTTAAATTAGCACGACTGTTAAACATTACATACCCCTCCCGACCATTGACTCTTGGCGGTCCAAATATGTTACTTATAACTACATATTAAACTTTTTTTAAAATTTATATTCATTTAAATGTTATAAACTGATATTTTCTACAAAGATGTGCAGTGGGATGGAGTGAAGTTATACGTGTCGAAAAAAAATTCGTTTTTCAAATCGGAATAGCTGCAAAAACATGCTCTACTACTTAGCTAAGAGCTATACGAAAGATGGTTTCTCTAAAATTATGTTTTGAGGTGCCCCAAGAATTAAAAAAAAATCGGTGATCATGAAAAAAAATATTATATAGTTTTTCAAAACGGAATAGCTGCAAAAACCTGCTTCACTACTTATTAAGTGCTATGCAAAAGATAATTTTTTAACATTATATTTCGAGGTGCCCCAAAGGTCTTATATTTAAAAAAAAACATGATTTTTATTTAAATTATAATATATTTAATTATAATATATAATATTCCTTTAATAAAATAATCAAGTTAAAAAAAACTCTTTGGCAAAAAAAAATATACAAACTAAAACAGAAATGATAATTTAAAATAAGCATTAGTTGCATAAAAAAATTAGTGTTCAATTTTCTAATTTAAAAAGGCTTGGAGCACCTCGAAATGTAATGTTAGAAAAATTATCTTTCGCATAGCTCTTAGTTAAGTAGTGGAGCATGTTTTTACAGCTATTCCGATTTGAAAAACGAATTTTTTTTTCGACACGTATAACTTCACTCCACCCTAATGTGCAGTGCAGCCTTCGGCGCTGTGATTTCATCCCCTTCCCCGCCTACGACGCGAAACATAATATAGGTATTATATAGCTGAAAATATTGCTGCTTATAATATGCAATATTTGCTTATAATATGCAATATTTAAACCTTGAGACAGGAATTTCGTATTAATACCACGGCAACACTGCTGCAGAACCATCCATACTGTTATAAATATGTGTGGTTGTAGTTGTAGAAAATTCTTTAACAATTTAGAGACATTATTACTTGTTTACAGTGGCTTTAAAGTGATATAATACTTGTGTTTTCACGGAAATATGTGTGATATATTTTGATTGTGAAAAGTGATGTAATGATTTTTCATAAATTGTCATTTGTCCTACTCGATAATCGTGTTTAGTTTACCGTTTACCATTACCACGTTGTCGTATCCTTCAGTAAAATTGGTGATTTAGGTTTCACTTCACATACAGGGGATTTTCGAGAACGTGTTTTAAATTATTTTATAGCTGCCAGTAGTGACAGATTTTAATGATATAACATAAGATATTTCTTTGACTGACCCACAAATTTGATAATATTATATACTAATTTAAGAATAAAAATGGAGGATAAAAAGTCAGAAAATAATAAAAAAGTGATTGAAAAAGCGCAAGGAAAGGTTAACATTGAAGAATTAGGCCTTCAGGAGCAAAATGTTAATAATTTAGGGGATAATGAGGACGAATATAACAACGGAGCTAATGTATCTGTTAAAGCAAATACTTCTCTTAGTCACAACGCGCAACGGATTAGTCCGAGAACCATGGACATGTACGTGGTATCCAACGCGAATAATTGTACAGTTCGCTATAGAACAACGTTCCTTAAGTATAGTGAAAATGACCGTTTCTCTTTGTGGAAGTGTGATCGGTATGCAAACATGTCAGTATCAGTTAAGTGTAAGGCCTTTTTAAAAGTACAAGGTAATAAAATATATTCAACTCATGAAGGGCGAGGTACATTACACACTTGTAGACCACCAACATCTGTACGACAACGGAAATTAAATGTGACAAACCGAGAAGGCACAGATACTGCCCCTACACATAAATTATATCCTAGTAAAAGGCCACAACCATCAACTGTCTTCGAAGTTGATCGGACAATAGAAGATATTAATATACATAACAATTTCAACTTGACCCAGTCGGTGTGTACTGGAAGTAGCCAAATTGACGCCATTACACGCACAGTCAAGTCTACCATAAAAAAGTTTTACGGTAAAGTGAACATGTTCAATATATTGGGAGAAGTTTATGATTTTTTCGATTGTGATTTCACTGGCTCAAGTCCCGTTTTCTATATCAAAGACAATTTGGACTTGATTTATTATAAGGACAAAACGTACCGCCGTTATTTGCACTCTTACCACGACAATCACGGTTTTTTAAATACCCAATATAGATGTAACATATCAGTAAAATGCTCTGCCGAAGTAAGACTTATTCAGGATGCACCTGGTTCCACCTATATCTTAAGGTTTCAAGATCATACATGTTTGGGAGCCGGTGCGAAAAACGAAGGCAATATAGTTATACAGCGCAATGAAAGAAAATTTTATGAAACGTTAGAATCATCTATTGAGCCTTCGTTAAAACCAATGGTACATTTTAACGGATACCTATATGAATTTCAAAATCAGAACTACCTATGTTATCGATCAGTAACCAATAATTGTCCGGCATATTTAGCATTTTGGGAGAATTCCAAGAGAATCAAATATATATTTAAAATTGGCATCCACACATGCAAGCAAACATTTTTAGAAATGGATGACGACGGTAGCCGTTTGGATCTTGAACCAAACGATGAATCAATGAAATTTACAATGGACAATTATAGTAGCTGTTTTGGTAGTAGTGATGAACAAGTGAATGACAACGGTAGCCGTTTGGATCTTAAACCAAATGATGTATTAAGGAAATACACAATAGACAATAATTATAGTAGCTGTTTTGGTAGAAGTGATAAACAAGTTACAGAAACATATAATTTAAAATCATTATTGAAAAGTTCAATAAAAACAAATGAAGAAATTAGCCATTTACAAATTGTTTCTAATAGAAATGATGGCGAATTAGATAACTGTTGTGCGAGAGAGAATTCTGATCGCGATAAAATGAAATTTTATCAGGATACGGAAGAGAACAAAGAAAAAAATTGGAACGATACGATATTAAACTCGCAGACAATCAAGCGCACAACCAAAGATAATAATTTGTCGTTTACAGTCGATCAACTAAGGGATCAAGTAACAACACAAATAAAAATAATGGATGTGCAAGAGGACACTCAACATTCGACTCGAGCATCCTTAAAAACCTGCATCACCAAAGAAAATGGTTCATTGTTGTTAGTGGATCCAGTAACAAAAAAACGAAGATATAGTTACTCTCCCTACAGTACCACTGTTCAAATAAAAAAATTGGGATATGTTCTTAGAGATAGGCCTAAAGTAGATCCAAACGATTCGACTACTGTCTATTTCTTTATGAGTTGCTTTATCAAGCCACTTAAAAAACTACTTCATTATATGGGATATAACTACTTTGGTGAACGCAACAAAACCCGTTATATGTGCGTCACACCTTCGTGCTCAGCCTGGGTTGACCTCAAGCATAAAAGAATATTAGTAAGTGGACATGGACAACATACCTGCACTTCTTTAATCAATTTAAAGCCAAGCAGTAGTCAAATCAATGACAAGAAACATTCAGAATCACAAGTTTACTTACGTTCAGACAATGCACCTTCAGGCACATATACAACACAATATAATGACATACAAGAAGATAGTGAAATCAATGAGATGTTAAAAGTAGAAAATCAAGAAGGGTGCGATGTTATTAATGATGCAAGTGATGAAATTACTATTAAAAAGGAAGAAATGAGACTTGATGAAGATGCTCTAACTAATGTTATGACAATAGGCGAAGTAGATGAAACAAATAACGCGCCATCAAGCACAGCTGGCCAGTATAATAATACGGTAATCTACCCTTTAACCAAAGTAAAGCAAGAAGGATGTGATAATATTATAGAGGAGTTACAAATAAACTTTGAAGAAAGAACAGATTTTATTAATGATGTTAACGATAAAATTTCTACTGTTAAGAAAGAACTAAGGTTCGATGAAGAAACTAAAATTGATATTATGGCAGTAAACGATGCATTGGAAACGAGCAAACCATATATTGATAAAACATATGCAATTGGCGTTAGCAATCAGTTTAATACTAATGCAATAAGTCATTATCTCCACTCTTCCATAGACTTAAAACCAGAAGGTACTGATCTTACAGATAATTATGTTTCTAAAAGAGAAATAAAGCAAGAAAATATAAAAAATCCGAAAACAATAATTGATGATGATGATGATGACTATTTTGTTGAGAAAAAATGTCTTAACATTGATACTGAAATTCAAACAATCATAGATATAACACTGGATGATGATGACACCCCAAATGAAAACATAGGAGACATCGAGGAAAGTCTAATTGTAAAGCAGCAACAAGTGAATAGTCTGTCAAATACTGCTTACAACGTAAATTACATTTCGACAGCTGATGCAAACGATTCATCCGATTTAGTAATTGATGATGATACAAAATTAGTGACTTATAAAGGTTACCAATATGAAAAAGAATTTTCCGGAAATTATGCGTGGTGTAAAAACGAAAAAATATGTTCGGCTATGATTAAAATTTTACCTTATAATAAAGGGGAGGTAATTGGATGCCACACGTGTAACTATTTTGATAAAAACACGTATGATAAAAGTTATTTTTCCTTTGACGAAAATGAAGTAACGGTAAACGTGGAAATTAAGACGGTATCAAGTTATACGAAATCGATACCATATCTTAAGGACCAAACTAACTATAAGATATCTTCCTCTGATAATGACGTTCTAGATTTTCAAGGTTACCAATTTAGAAGATATTCGGAAAATGATGATACTTCTACATTTACATGCATTGATGGAAAGGCCAGCGGATGTCCGGGAATAGTAGAAATGGTAAAAGGCAAACTTGTTCGGTATTCAGACCATTTATGCAGTAGTGTCAAAAAATTTAAATTTTTCAATACCAGGGTTCATAGTCACGTTGTTTTGATGTATCGCAATAGATTAAGTTTAAACCAAGAAGTTATGTATAAGGATTTTACCTACAAAAGAATATTACGAACCAGCCACGTGTCAGTGTGGCAGTGTACAGACCCAATGATAAGTTGCACTGCCAGCATTAAAATATATACATTTGCAAGTGCGCTTAGTGAAAACGGATCACATACTTGTATACCTAAACATACCAACGATAGGCGACCTTGGAGAAAAGTAAACCCAAGCAAAGGCAAAAGGAAACTGTTAAACGAAAGAAAAACACTAGCTAAAGAAAAACGAAAACTGCTTAAAGCAAAAATAAAACTAGTCAAAGAGAAAAGGACGCTGGTCAAAGAAAAAAGAACACTAGTGGAAGAAAAAATGAAACTAGCCAACAGTGGGTCGGCTAAGCAAAGAGATAAAGAGAAGGGAAAAAAGGATAAATCAGAGGAGATGGCTGTTTCAAAGACTCTTGGTTACAAGGCGATTATTAAAGAAATTAATTTTCCTGTATATACAAATAAGGGTGTGATTCCAGTTTATAATGAAATGAAAGAAATTAACCTTATATACCAAGGCTATGTGTATAAAAAAGAAGGTGAGAACTGGACGTGCATTCAACGTAGTTGTAAGGGTTCGTTTCACATTTTTAACGGTGATATCACGCACGTTACAAAACACGATTGTTGTGATTATTATAATGACATTTCTTTACAAGACGTTCCTACTATAATGAACACTACAGCAGATAGCCCAAAAGATGCCAGTACAAAAGATTTACATATATTTTATGATTTTACTAATACAGAATTCGCCATGTACAAGGGATACGTTTACAAAAAGAAAAGTGCAGCCATTGAGCAGTGGATTTGTACAAATCAGACAAGCCATCAGTGTGAAGGAATTTTAACTACTGATGAAAATCAAAAGGTTGTTGTGACGTCCCCACATGCATGCCGAGATGAAGACAAGCTGGGAAATATTAAATCTTTACTCGAACATGACGGTAATTTAAGAAAAATAACGGAGATTAAAGTGGATGGCGTTAATCCGAATCCCTCAGCCGATACAGCTAATAATATCGGTACAAAATTCGCTAATACAACAAATGATGATACAAGAAACAGCAGCTTTACTGATGTTGCGGTACCAACCAAGAAGGCTAAACAATATCAAATTATCAACGAAGCTGAAATGAAGACATCGTTTCATATGGAAGAAGATATGGAACACGACGAAAGTAGTAAATTTATAGAAGTAAGATGCGAATCCAATATTGAGCATGTATATGAGGAGGGTATAGAAACAGTCGAAGAATTGTCTTTATGTAGCCAGGACAATGCGGCATTGACAAGAATCTGTGAGGATCACTCTAAACTCTCAATATTGCCATTTAAAAAAGAAATTACTGGTGGGGAAAGCATTCAACAGTGGGAAAGTGAAGAGTATTTTAATAATTCAACCAGTAAACAAAGAGCTGATGATGATCTGAATTCAATAGAAAATATTGAAATCGAAGCTGATGCCGAGAAGTTATCTTTGACCTTAACTAGGGGTCCTATTGGGGAGTATCTTGTTCACGTGGGAAATATGAATGATGTATACGAATCAAATAGTGATTAAATATTGAACTATAGAAGTAGACTGATTGTGATTTATATTCGAACGTTTTATCTGTAAAATAGTGGTGGACTTTCAATTATTATTTTTGTTGGAAAAATACTTGGGAAGAAACTAAAAGAGGTATGTTTTGTTTCTTTAAGATAGCCATTAATTGTTTTTGTATAAAAAAATGTCCGAAGCGTTTTAAGCATATACATTTACCTTTAGAACCGTACAGCTTATCTCAAGGGCGTCGCCAGAGAGGGGCAGGGGAGGGGGGCAGCCCCCCCCCCCTAGAAGTTCTAAAAATACGGCTTACTGGAATTAAAAATAAAATTACGCGCAATTTTTTTAATTAAAACTTTTCTATCTTAATGTTTTTTTCAGTTCTTCTATGCTGCCCCTCCCTAACTCACTGGCTGGTGACTAGTGATGGGCAAATACCCGGTAAATATATTTTGGGTAAATACCCGGGTAAATACCCGAGATATTTACCCGGACCCTTAATGGATATATAAATAGATTTAAGGTTTTTTATATATTTTATTGGAAGTGTAAATTAGTAAAATCCTTTAAGTCGTATTTAAAATCAAATAAAACAACACATCAATAAAAAATAATAAAAACATAACATTAACATTACTAGGAAGCTAATAATATGAGTTAAACAAAATAAAAGAAAAACAGTGAAATTTTTTTAACATGAAAAAACATAATCTCGATTCTCTAGACTACGACTAGCAGAGATAATACTTATAGGATAGGAGTAGAACGAATAAATATATAAAAAATATTAAAATGAAAAAACAGTATAATAATATAATAATTCATCATCAATCATTTCATCAATAGCTGTTTATTATGTTTTTTATTTTTTTATGACGTCCTTATGATGTTATTTTAAGGAGAAAACCCAATCTTCCCACGGGTAAATATCTTTCGGGTAAATACCCGGTATTTACCGGGTATTTATGAATTTACCCATCGGGTAAATACCCACGGCCCATCACTACTGGCGACGCCCTTGGCTTATCTGGTGCGCAAAAAAAGTTAAGTTTTATGGGAGTGCGTCTGTACGCACGGCTCGCCGGTGAGTTCCATTGGCGCTCAATAGGAATGGACATGCGCACAACCCTTTTGTTATTAAGTTTTCCTTCTTTATCGACACTATAATTGATGTATGTATATTCCGAAATGTGTAAAATCAATTTCCCTGAACAATGACTTTTTTAGTTTTTCATTATATACTTAATTTCAATTTTTTTTATCATATACATGTCTATTAGGCCTATTTGAACCACTAATTATAAGTGTTGCGTAATTTAGGTTTGGTTCGGATAAAAGATCAAATTAGTGGACTGTATAATTAATTGTAAGACGTGAAATTAGAAAATAAGAAAAAAATCGGCAAATAAACTCCACTCACCTTGGTGTTGCTTCGGGGATGGAGATGTTGAAGGGCCCCTCTTTCTTTCTTGAGTGAGATCACTATTTTTACTTTAAACACATGCGGGTTTTTGTCTCTCAACTTGCGGTTTTGACGCTTACACTTCCGTCGTAGTCGTACCAATTGTAGCTTGTGGAGTTCTTTTTTAATAAATCATGCGCGGTATAGATTAAATATTTATATACACTGCCAACAATTTTAAATCTCTTGGCACAGCAATGAATATCACCATTTTCAATAAAAAACAATTTATAGTAATTACTTTTAAAAACCAATTAACAAAAAAAAAGGAAATTCCAAACAATAAGTATTCTCCAATCCTTAAACAAAAAGAAAATAAAGATTAAAAGTCAAAAATATCATTAGAGTGGATGTCCCTACAATGGATTTGATACCATTATAAATGCAAAAGTGTGTTAATGTGCATGATTTGCTTGATTGGATGTTCTTATTTCGCCTACAATACTTCCAGGGACAACATGTTAAAGCAAAATAATTCCCACTCAAAGTAGCCTAAAAAAAATTAAGCCAAACTGTGTCCCTTAACTTGCTCATCATTAGCGTGGTTGATTAAAAAAAAAAAATCTGGCTTAAGTATAATATGTTTGGTAAGTACGGGACTTCCCCACCAAGCAAACACACTACGGTACGCGTGCATAAATTGTGACAAGACAAGACTTGTTCAGTTCGTACGTCGTTGTCGTTCGTCAGTATCGAGCTGTCCTTGCAAGCGGCGAGTGTTGGTCAGATTTTTGGTGCGTATTTTTTAATACCATCAGTAGAGTGGCACATATAATTTGGATACCTTTATATGATTTTGCATAAAAATATTCGTTATTTTATCAAGAATAGTAACTACTTTTTGCATACCTAATATTGTTTAAAATATTACAAACAATTTTTGTAAAATCAAAAATCCACCTGATTTCTCTTTAGCGTGGATTTTTCTTTGCATCATTAGAATGGTTTTTTAATCTTCTCTAATTATTGGGAGTCACGCTAATGATAATTTTTAATTAAATTAGGAATTTTGTTCTTAAAAATAAATTTCCAAATTACTGTACATTTTTCTATTTTTTTTTATTATGTAGGTACCTAATACATTCTTAAGTTTTGTTACATTTGATTTTTAGTTTTAGTTCATTTGTAGTTTTTTTCTTAAACAAATGAGTAAATTTATCATTAGAGTGGATCCATAAAAATTTTCAAAAAACCTAAAAAAAAATTAAACTCGAATAACTACTGCAAATTCATTCTCAACCTCAAAACATAAATACGACAATTTTTTTCACTTTTTTTAAATGAATTTTTAGAAATTTCGTTTAAACTTGCTGATATTGTACATTTCAGTATAAACAGTAAACACCATAGACAAAGGTGAATTGTCTATGATAAACACCCATATATTTAGTATATTATTTTTTACTTATTAGGTACACATCACAAATGCATCTAATATAATTAATATAACCTTCGTTTTAAAACACGGGCGGTAGATTGCCAATCTGCAATCAACATAAATTTGTCATCATGATTTTTGTTGACAACGATTTCTGGCAAAATGTAAACAATTTGGTCTCATGTATATAACATGTCTGTGGTCTTGACCGAAAAAGGTACCTAATGAAAGAGGTGACCGGGACCCTCTTGGTCCGTCTTTTTCGCTTTCCGTTTCCCATGAACCATTATCATTATAGCTTCATTTAATAGTAATTTACGTTACAAGACCGGAAAGTAGTGTTTTTCAGATCGAGACAAGCATTTCCAGGGCGACCGTAGGCGAGTCCTGGGAGCAGGCTAAGATAACTTAAATGGTGAAGGTCGTCCCCTGTTCGTTTAATTTAGCCCCCGGTCGCTAGTGGCGCTATTGTAGGAATTTTGTTTTATAAGGTTGTTCATCTCCTAAACGTTGGTAGGAACAGAATATTCATTTAGAATGAGCATGGCTAACATTCTGTACCTCTCTCTCTCTCTCTGTATTAAACTGTACCAGCATATGTGCGAGAAAGATAAAAATATGGCTTATTGTGACAGATCCTGAAGTCTTACCTGGACTGGTGAAAGATTGTCATTGTCATTTTATGATTGATTTGTAAAATATATAAAAAATACATTATTAAATAATTATTCATATATAATTTATAAGCTTAACATGGCGCAGTCGGTAGTTTGAGAATCATATATATTTAATATGTCGCGACCAAAGAAATCGGGATGAAAAACCAAGGCAATTAACAAAAGCGTGGAACCTCCTAAAGACTTCATTAATGTCGCCCAACGATTGGAAAGTACAGAGAAAGCTATTAAAGATATAGAAAGAAACTTTACTTCACAACTTAATGAACTACAAGGTACAATAACTAGTTTATTAAATAAAAACTTTGAAAATAACACGGAATTGTTAGAAAAATCTTCAGAAAATAATAATATAAAAATATAAGCTGTTTTTTTATTTAAAACCTATTTATGTAAATATCTAATATTAATAAATCTTGTCGCCATATCAGAAACGTTGTTATAATTTCCTTTCGTTTTCCCAAACTATTTTAACTTGAATCAGATGTTTCGCGCTTCAAACTTTTCCGTTAAGTTAGAAGCGCGAAAATTTGAATTCAAAGTAATAATAAAATTTAAATTTTTATGCTTGGCGCCTACCCCCACCACTACTATATTTAGTTTCGCCCCCGGTCGGATGTGGCGCTATCAGGAAACCAATTAGTATGTTAAGTTGCCTATCTATCCTGGAGAGCGCGCAACTCGCTTGTCTATGCCTGGGAGCTTGGAGAGACCTGCAAAACACTGATTTTCGGTTGCGTGACGTAGGTACAATATTTTCTTAAGACCGACACTTCGATATACATTTAATTTCACCAATTTTTAAATGCATCGTATGTTATTTCTCGTAACGGGCTTTTGATTTTACTGGCAATATATCGTAAGTCGCTTTCCTTGCTGCTTCCAAAATTTATTCTGGAATCTCATTTTCCGTGTCGGATAATTCAAAATCTGAATTCATATTTTTAAATTTGCGCACTCGCGAAACAAGTTTGACATAAACAACAAATTAAAAATCAACGAACTGTCGCTCGACAATACATCGAAATGTTGATATCATTATTATTATCATCATTATTATTATTATTATTAGCGTGTCCCTAAAAATTTTCAAAAAAACCTAAAAAAAAAATTAAGCTCGAATAACTACTGCAAATTCATTCTCAACCTCAAAACATATACGACAATGTTTAAAAGATGATATAGTGTCCGCGAAAATAATTAAAAGAAAAAGAAAATATAGTGGTATATCGGACAAGTGTGTAACTATTTTTTATATTGGAATACACAGGGATCCAAGTTCAATGGATACCCTGGGGCGGGTAGACCACGACGGCCGTTTCGTCCTTGTTTTCGGTGAAAACGCAAATAGCGTTCCCTATACTGGATTGTGGTTGCACTTCGTGGTTTATTTAGTTGTCTACCTTTCGATTATACACCAGGGTATAAACTATCTTTTATATTGGAGTTGGTTCCGTGGAATGGCGCTAAGGTGTATTGAGGGCCGCCTTGATTCTACAAGTAGGCTTTTAGTACATTTTTTCGTCGTTCTTGGAATTGCTTGGGTTATGGCTGCCCGTCGAGTCCTAACAAGGATGAAACGGCCGTCGTGGTCTACCCGCTCCAGGGTATCCATTGAACTTGGATCCCTGTGTATTCCAATATAAAAAATAGTTACACACTTGTCCGATATGTCACTATATTTTCTTTTTCTTTTAATATACGACAATTTTTTTCACTTTTTTTAAATGAATTTTTAGAAATTTCGTTTAACCTTGCTGATATTGTACATTTCAGTAAAAACACCCATTTCTTGTATTCTTAGGTACTTCTTTTAAACAGCATATCTAAGTGAAAATCTCTGCTTAGCTAAGTTGTTAAAGGAACTGTTCGCGAGCAAATTGTAAACACAATTTTGACGGGTCCGAGCGATTCTTGATTAATTACTTGGTATTCTATATTAAACGCTGATCCGTTCTTTATCATAACCATGTATCTAAAAATAATAACTCTTGTCTGTCTCTCTGATAACATTAAAAAATATCAAAAATTTATATTTTTAAGAAATTTTGCTTTATCACGATCTGAATTAAGTAACTTTTACATTTTTTTTTTTATTGATACCCTATTTCGCTTATTTAAAGTACGCCTCAGCGTGTTTAAATCCCACTTTCAAAAACGCGCGTGTTTTAAAGTTACCATGGCAACATCAACAACCCGTGAAACGTGAAGTCTAAATATGTCAACTTTTTAATTATTGATTTGACAGAATTACCTTTTAACGTCAAATAAAATATTTTTTAAGCAATACACAACCAATGTCAACGGTGACAACAATGAATCTTATGTGACAGATTGGAAGTTATTTTTTGTTCTCCTCATTTTCATGACAACGGCAGACGACAGGTATATCACATCACAAATTTGACCATTTCACTTACTTACTCTAGTTATTATTTCCATTTTTTGTGATATAAATACCAATAAGTGTACCAATAAAAAAAATAATGTAAAGTATTCGTGGATAACTGGTCTTTAAAACACTTGCTCTATTTCAAGCAAAATCGCGCGTGTTTTAAAGACCTTAATATCCACTTATACTTTAATATACTATTTTGTGGCTCCCATGTCGTCGACCTGTCATAGTTTTTAGAAGTAATCAAAAACTTAAAATGGGAACGCAAGTCATGGTTGAAAATTACCTTGCTATATGTTATTTACTCTTAAATAAATAGCTCTACTAAATCTACCTGTAATGAAAATGATGAAGATTTGTATTTCAATGAACAATTTTCGATTTTTTTCAGATGAAATCGCCTCAAGCGAAATTAGTCCGCCTTCTTCAAGAAAAGTATCAAGAAAATCTGGAAATTATGTTCAAGAACCTTCTGAAAGATGAAAGCCTTAGTGACGTCACCATTCATTGCAAAGATGGCGTCATTAGAGCGCATAGGGTTATTTTGGCAGCTGGTAGTCCGTATTTTAAAAAGGTGAGCACTTTTTCATGAAAGTATTTTTATCTTACCCTTAAAATATATTTTTTAAAAACCGACCAGAAAATTTACACTTTCTGGACAATTTTTCGTCTAGAAAATAACGTTTTTCCGATCGCAAGACCGGAACTTGCCTATGGCTCGCCCTGGAAATGCTTGTCTCGACCTGAAAAACGCTACTTTCCGGTCTTGTAACGTAAATTACTATTTTTCGGCAACCGTCCGGGAAATATCCACTTCCCGAACGTTTTTCCTTTGAGAAAGTAGCATTTCTCCGGCCTAGTCCGGGAATTACGTGCCTACTCCGGGAAGTACGTACTTCCCGGACTAGGCCGGGAAGAATCACATCAATATTAGCAATTGCTCGAATTTTAATATAAATATTAATATAAATAAGAATTAGAATGTTTCTGTTAGTACCTATCTTCTGTTCGAATTTCAATATTTAATACAAATAAGAATTAAAATGTTCGAAATTTTGTTCTACAAAGAAATATAATAAAGAAATGTGTCTCATTGATTTGTTATTCTACACGGTTGCCGAAAAAATAGTGTACGCAACACGTCCGAAACCAGTTTTTTTGGACTCGCAGACTTCCAGGACTCGCCTTCGGCTCGTCCTAGAATTTTGTCGACTCGTCCAAAAAAACAGTATTTTCCGGACTTGTAACGTAAATTACTATTACAAAATAAAAATAAAATTTTGATTATTAAAATACTTTATTACGGAAGCGTAGAAGTCAAACTAATTTTTTATATTTTTTCGACTTCTAAGTCGATTTTATCGAGTCACAAATCGAAAGTCTATTTTTCCGACGAAGAAGTAGATTTTATCGACTTGTATTCTTATATGTAAGCGAATTTCTTCATTTTCCCTCTAGTTATTGGTAAGCCCTATTTCTTGCACTTTTCGCCATAAACACTGGTTGAAGTGAAAGTTACAGCCTGTAATCTTTGCATTGGGAAAGCATGATCGGAGTGCCTGAATTGTTGCTAGTTCAAAGTCGATTTCGAAATTTTTCGGAACCCACTTTGGAATTTTTTGTTGGATTAACTGAAACAACCGTCGGTAGGTTTTCTGACTTTTATCTGGAAGCAATGCAAAAACAACAGGAATGATATTGCTTTCCAGGGATGTGCTGCCGATATCTGCTTGAATGCATGGTGTAAAGTTTGTGGAATTGTGGGCTGCAGCTTTTAAAAGTACCATCTCCAAAGAAATCTGAATAGTCCATCATACTTTGTTGGGCCGTGGGGGAGGCGAATACCAAAATTTTGTCCAAGCGGCCGTCATCTATAAACAAAAATGCTTTCGATAGCTGTTGAGGAATAGAAACATCCTCTCGTTTTTTGAATGTCATAGCACCCAGTGCCTTATTTCTTACAGTACCTATATAGCAAATATTTAACACTGGAAAATGCAGGAAGGCTACTAACAAACTCCAATCCAGCATCCCTAAGGGGGGCCATTTCTTGCTCGAAAATTTGTGTAACTGGCGCCACTTCTTCTCTTGATCTCTTTTTAGCTTTATCTAAACAGACACTTTTATACCATTGTCGGTAACATTAGGGACACACTGATGAATAGTTCGTCGCACAATTTCGTTTTTTGGTGAAATAGTTACACTACCAGAACAGGATTTTTTATTCTTACAGATCCAAAAAAGCGTCGAATTTTTGTTCTCCCTTTTAAGGTAGTATTGGCAGCCAGATTCCAATAAAATATTACCACCTTTTGTACTTTCAATGATTTTATACTCCATGGCAAAAGCGAAAATAGTAAAACCAATCACTAGTAAAATGAACTGGAACTAATGTTACGTACTAAAAAATTTGGGCATGCATTTTATACTATAGGTTTGGTTCCTTAATTAACCGTTTCCCTGAAATGTATAGTAATTAAAGTCTTTTTGCATGCATAATGAGGTTTTAATACACCCTATACACTTTAAGGAAACGGATTAAAATAATTATCAGGAATTATAGGTACAATAGGTAAAAATGGGTCAAGTAAGAAATCGAAGGGTTCATAGAAAGGTATGAAAATAATTGCGGGGTGAAATAAGAATAGTTTTAGGTTTAGCAGGTAGAGTCTCTAAGTAAGAAGTCCCCAACTAAGAAGACACCATAAAATCGACTTATAAGTCGATAAAACCGACTTGTAAGTCAGAAAAATATAATTTCGACTTGTAACTCGATAAAATCGACTTAGAAGTCGAAAAAATATAAACAATTTGTTGGTGGCCCTTCTACGCATCCGTAGTTTATACTATAAATTAACATTTTTACTTTAAAACTTGATTTTTAATGCATATTTATGATTTATGATTTTACATAGTAAAACAAAAAATAAGATTTGCCCCTAACAAGCTCAGCTTCAGGACATTAAAGAATAAGTTTATAGAAGACATCATAAACATATTTATTATATTATTAAATTTTAAATAAACTTATTATTATTAATTATTTAGATTTTCCAAGAACATCCCGAACCACAGGTAGTGTTCCTTGTCCACGGCGTGCCTGCGAAACAAATGAAAAGTTTGATCGAGTTGATGTACAGAGGTAGTACAGACGTATCGTCGGACGTGATGACCAAATTGTATGAAATCGCTGACGATTTTGGTATAAAAGGAATTGTTGATGAGGTAGGTATACGTGCAGGGTGCCTGACGTTGATCGTCCATTAGAATATTTCGGAAAGTAATGCGATTTGAATTCTGCAAATTTGAATTTTTTCGGAGACGTCCTCTTCAAATGAAATTACAACGACCATATGCATTTTCCGGGTATAATAATAATAAAAGTTTATTCAAATATTTTTTTGACATTTATGCTAATATACAGGGTGGTCCTTAAGTACATCAAGAAAATCTATGATATGATTCCTGGCATCAATTTAAGTTGAAAAGTTCATATGGACTTATGCCCTAAAATGCTTACCCTCTAAGATACAGGGTGTTAAAATATTTTCCATTTTCCTTTAAAACTACCATTTTTTTCAAAAATATAGTAGAGACAACTTTTGTTCCGCTTATATCAGTAATCCATAAAAATGCATCAGAGTTTAAAAAAAAACAGTGGCGTATCACATATTTTCACAAAAAAAATATTGATGGTGTCTTCATGCACGCCACTGGTGAAAGTAGGCAAACCCTTTTTTAACCAAAAAGTGCAGTTTAATACGAAATCAATCGACATCAATTTTCAATACCGTATCTTCAAGGAGTTTCGAAATTTTAAAAAAACAATTATTTTTAAAAAATATTTTAACACCCTGAATCTTAGAGGGTAAGCATTTTAGGGCATAAGTCCATATGAACTTTTCAACTTAAATTGATGCCAGGAATCATATCCTAGATTTTCTTGATGTACTTAAGGACCACCCTGTATATATTTTTTTGTATAAACTATCAATTCCGAACTCAGAAGTAAAATACTTGTTTTGAGTCAAATAATATAATATTTATTGTCAAGAATATATTTCATAATTCAGGCACAACTAGCTTATAATATAAAACGAATATGACAATATTTTATATCACTACACTATACAAAGATACAATACGTCATGTATATAATACTACTACTACTACTCAATGTTCTTTATTAAACTCTAAGTTAAAATACACAATTCAAAACATACAGCTTAAATGGCCATCGACCGGGGTCATGTATATAATATATATATTTATTTATTTTATTTATTATAGCTTTTGGTATATTTATTATTTATTAATGACGTTCTTGAATATATCTCTTGAATGGGATAATATCCAATTTTTAATTTTATTTCTATAATAAAATTATTTAATGATTTAATTATTTTAATTGACTGTGGTAACATATCAAAAATATATGGATTGATGTTTAAAAAATGTTTGTGTGCTATTGTTTTGTTTACTCTATTTTTATATGTAATAGTATTTTTATGACGCATGTGTGTGATTAATATAATATATTTTATTTTTATTTTGTGAAAATAGTCCATCTCTCAGTGGAGTGATATTATAAGGGAAAATAATAACACACAGTCTGCTCCACTAGTTTAATCGAAGAATTCAAAAAATCCTTAGACCGTACATGTTTCGAAGGCAAAAACCTTCATCTTCAGCGGTACATTGTTAATTGGTTACCTAACATGAAGATAAACCCTGACATTGTTTGGTGGTTGAGAAAAAACTAAAAGAAAAAACTTTTTTGAGTGATTAAAACTTATTGTACTTTGCTAATTTATAAAGAAAAAATAAATGAGTGAAATTTAAATGTGTGTAAAAACATTTCTTACCTGAGGGACAGAAAAAAGAAAATTTTTAATTCATATTTTAAAAATAATTAAATAATTAAATATAGGTAAAAAAAAATTTTTTTTTCATTTCGTAAAAATGTTTTTGAAAGCACGAATTAAAACTATAATTTAAAAATTTTTTACCTATATTTAATTATCTAATTATTTTTAAAATATGAATTAAAAATTTTCTTTTTTCTGTCCCTCAGGTAAGAAATGTTTTTACACGCATTTAAATTTTACTCATTTATTTTCTCCTTGACCTGCTGTCTTTCTCTCCCGCAATAATTTAAAAATGGTGGACTTTCCAACTCCAGTCATTCGGAAACATCGGTCGACAGTTTCTTGTACAGTAAAGGTCGGGTAATCGTATTTTATGCAATCATGTACATTTAAAATAATAACTTTTTCACTTACTAATAGTGGAGAATTATTGGAACATCTTTTTCTTGGTGTGAATGTCGCCATTTAATTACTAATCTTATAATACTGTGAACACTATATACGGCTTAACAGCAAATACTAATGCGTTAAACTAAACAAATATACTTATTAAGGTCATACACACACACGATATATGAAGTTTATTCCAAATTATCACCTATTTATATGATCAGCCAATAAGGACAAAGCCAAACTCGGTACCTGTTAAATGGTACCTGTTAAAGGCAAAACGTAACTTTATAATCTACTAATTAACTAATCCCTACACTCCTACACAATATTTCGATTTTGACACTTCCTCTTATGCAATTACTTGAAATTTTAATTTTACAAACAATACTATTTTTTCTCTGGAATTTTTGGTTAGTTATAAATAATTTAATGCACAAAGTTTACCTGCGCCTATGGCCGATACCGAAATTGAGCCGAACTGGACGGAATTTCCCATTTTATTACTCTACCCCTTTCTGAAATAGACTATAGATTCCTAATTTATTTTAAAAATGTTAACAACATTTTAAGAAATAAATTTAACTTATTTTTTCCTGTTTCAGAACGACAGGTCTCTGATAAATAGTTCTGGAAGAGATACAAGGTTTAGGGGCCAAAAAAGGGTAGCAGTAGATTTTGAAAAAGAAGCAAATCAAAGTGAACTAAAGAATAATTCTCCCAAATCATTTAAACAACACAGTGAAAGAAGAATTAGCGGCTGTTTCGAGAAATCTTCTAAGAAGTTAACGGGTAAGTTTCTCTACGACTTCTTCACTTGTAGGGGAAGTGTGCCTTTGATGGACCCCTTCCTATGATGGACCACTATCGATATATTTTTAATTTGCGCGTGTAGCGAGCTAGTGCTACGCTCGATAGGTGACCAAACTTCTTATATTAATGGCTACGAAATGTTCTCCGTTTGTATATCGTTTTAGTAAAATTACGTGACAAAATTGAAACTGGTAAGTCCTAATGTAAGAAATTAGATTTGGATTATTGCAAATTTCTCGTATGATATATGAATCTATCAGTTGCTTTAAATATGTAAGGTAGGGATGTGTGTTGCTCATCAAATGCAATATTTATATTTGGATTAGAATTAACAAAACAAAATTATCGGTTGCTTAAGTGAAACTGGGTATATTGGCCAATGATGGACCACCAAGCGTCACCTATTGATGGACCAGGGAATCATCATAGGAAAGTAGATATTGTTGCATTACTAGGTATTTCTATATAAGTTTTATTTCTTATTGATATGACAACACAAAAAGACAGCAGTGAACAGAGCCTGACATGCAGCAAGCTCTGAACAACTTAAAAGGAAAACGTAGGGGTATAGAGTAGCCGCAAAAACATTAATATATGATTGTGCAACTAGATTTTGTTTCGTTTTGTTAAGCTGTACATGAAAAATTCTACAGACCGTTTTCAATTGTTTAAAACAAATATTTGGAAAGTTATACGATTTTGTTTTTACATTTATTAGAGGGTCCATCATAGGAATATATACGCTTATGATGGACCCTTTGGCATATTTTAAAAAACAGGCCACATATCTTTTTCGGTAATTGTTTTAAAAATTATTACAGCTAAGGTAAATCCGTTTTAACACTAACAATCAAATATTTACCTAGCTCACTTTAATAGGCATATAATTTAGGAAGTTAATAGAAAATTTTCTTAAGGGGTCCATCAAAGGCACACTTCCCCTACACATTTTAAAAAACATCGCTTGCACCAGATTGATTACTTGTATTTTAAAGTTTTAAAGCTTTAGCTTTATTTTATAATAAATTTCTACCGTCTCCTACTTTTTCGATAAGCTCCGTTACCATTAAGAGTCTTGTCTTTACATGTCGAATCCTGTTCACACTCGCTAACACATATAATTATATGTTTTCTCAACATATAATAAAATTATTTTGTTTTAGACAACTTTGCTACGAGCCCATCATCAACCAATACATCTACCTCATCCAACCAAAATTATTTAGATATCACCTCCGCGTCGTTAATGTCACCAATCAAACAAGAGCCTCATTCACCAAGTGGAGCAACTCCCGCACAACTGTCGGCCGAAGCACGGAGGCGCAATAATTGGGCAATGAAGCAGAGAAAATACAAGTGTGTTTTGTGTCCTGCTAGGTAAGGAAATGATTTGTTTTTAAAATATGGGTAGTTGAACTCAGACCAGTTTAAAAGAATATAAAAAAAGCAGCCTATTAATATTATTATTATTATTAACATATATCTTTATTCTTAACCAACTATAAAGTTCATTACAGAGAATATAACACCAAATATACAATATATAAAATCTCAAATAAAAAAAATCATGTTTAGTAGGTAACTATTAATAACTTCATCGAAATTATTTAAAAATAAATGTATATATATATATATATAATAACCATTTACAAAAAAAATAATAATATATAATACGTTAAAGTTAGTTTAGTTTTAAAAAATATTTTTTAGTTTTTTTTTAAAATCCATAATTTTGATATTTCTTTAATTTTTTTCGGCAAACTGTTGTAAATTGTTATTCCTTTATATAATATTGATCTTTGGCCAAGAGTACTCTTTTCTGTTTGAATATGATGGTTTTGTCTCTTGTTGTGAATAATGTTGGTCGGATGAAATATTATATTCGATTGTTTTTCTTTAATAATAATAGAGTGTATAAGAATGCATAGCTTTCATTTATAAAGCTTTTCTAAATTCAAATATCCGTTTGGTTCATACTAATTTATAGTTGGTTCTAAAAAATGAAGTTTATGTATGCATTTAATTATTTTGTTTTGTAGTTTTTTTAATGGCTGAATTGTAGTTAAATTCGCTGATCCCCAAATTGAAATCATATACTGTAATTTTGAATAAACCAACGAATAATAATTATGTATTTTTTAAATATTTTAATGATAAGGTAAGGTGGGGTAAGTGTGTAGCAAAATTTGAATAGTTCATGTTTAGGTGGATATAAAAAAAGAAGTATTAGTTATTTTAAATTAAAATTTTATCCACCTATATCTATAGCCAATAGCTTTAGGGGACTTGCATTAAAAGTTTTTATAGTAATTGGTTACGAAGATATTATTTTTTTTTAAATCTATGTTCATAATACACACTTTTCCCGTAGAACGGGGTAAGTGTGTAAGCGGCCAACATTGTTTAAATACATTCAGTAATTGCAATTTTTGGGGCAAGTGTGTAAAAGTATAGAATCATATAGCTATCGATTGCTGGTTGAACGGTTTATTTAAGTTGAAAACGAAATGAGTACAAACTTTTAAGTTACTTAAAAGTGTTTTAACATTCTTTAAAATAAAAACTAAAAAATTATATTTTTGACACAACTTTTAAATTAAAACATTCTTTAAGATAAAAACTGAAAAATTATATTTTTGACACAAAAAGAAAAAAAAGTAGGAGATTACTGAATATTATAATTGGTAAACGAAATCCCGAAATGATGTAAACTTCGTTTAGTAACGTCGGGTTTTGGTAAAATCAAAACAATGTCTTTTATTCCTAAGCTACATTCTTCTGGATGTGCCCAAACAAAACAAGTGGATCTTTGAGGATCTATGGAACGTACTTTACGTGTAAATTTCACTTGTATCTCGTCATCATCTTTCTTAACGCATAATAGTTGACCGACATTACATACACACTTACCCTCTCAAAATAGTACACACTTCCCTGGTACGTGACATATTTTTAGAGGGCAAGTGTGTACTAGCCCAAAATAAATACCAAAAAACTATCTGGAAACAAAATAACAGTAATAGGTCAAAACTACAGTATTTCTTACCTTATAAGTAAAAAAAAATGGGTTAAAATCAATGTACTTCTGCCGATGATTATAGATTGAAAAAAGAGCCAACGAATTAGGTGTCTTTACCACTCAAACATGATAACCGAAAACACGCATTTTTATCCTAACCGCACGTATCTATTTTTGCTTTATTTCTTATTTTTTTGCAGTTTATATATGTGTCTTCAGTAATTCATAGATGGCGGGACCAGTATTAATATCACTTAAGGAATATTTTTAGCTTACACACTTACCTCGCAAACACACTTACCCCACCTTACTATATTTTTTAGCTTTAAACAAAATGCCAATTATTGGTGAGATGTAACT
Organism: Polydrusus pterygomalis; assembly: GCA_963969555.1. Taxonomy (NCBI): domain Eukaryota; kingdom Metazoa; phylum Arthropoda; class Insecta; order Coleoptera; family Curculionidae; genus Polydrusus; species Polydrusus pterygomalis. The sequence continues at coordinate 37,579,321 of OZ018381.1, read as the reverse complement.
TCTTAAATATTCAATATGTTTTTTCCAACCTAAATTTTCATCAATATATAAACCTAAAAATTTAATTGTTTTAGTATTTTTAATTATATGATTATTACTATTTGATTTACTTATAAACAAACAAGATAATTTATTAAGATTTAATGATGATATATTAATTTGAAGCCATTTACATATTATATTTAGGTCGTCGTTAATGGTATTATGAATTTGAGCATAGCCTTCATGAACATATACGATATTAGTATCATCAGCAAATAATTTTATTTAACCTTTAAAATTTAATGTTGCTATCGAATTAATGTAGATTAAAAAAAGTAGGTCCTAAGGTTGATCCTTGCGGAACACCGCGCTTTTTTGCGAACTTTTAACTTTTTCCATTTGAACAAACTGTTTTCTATTACTTAATTTTTTAACAATAAATAAATATTTCCCCGAATTCCAATATTGCATGTATAGGCATTTAAGTAAAATGTTGTGATTGACTGTATGAAATGCTTTACATAAATCTAGGGACAGAAGGCAGCATAAAAACGCAATAATTTTAGGGGTATTATAATATATCTCAATATTATTTACTTACAATAATTGACATTTACTACATTTTTATGCTAATATTTTTGATATCGGTGCGAAGAAACAGTGGAACCGTTACAAAGAAAATGTTGGGTCATAGTAAAGAAACGTACCTTTAAAACGATTAAGTGTATGTTTTAAACACAAGACTGTTTTAATGTACCTACTATGCAACGAAAATGTTCATACGTCTTTTTATTATGGCAGAGCCTACCGCAGGGCTCCTCTTGTACCATTTGGGTGTTCCTTGGGCATGTTGCCGAGAAGTGAACTACACCTGAACCAAGTGAAGTATTCAGTGCGGACAGAGATCTACGAAAGGGACCTACGTCTGGTACCGATCCGGATGGTTGGGGGGTTCTGTGGCAATATTCTGTAAGTCTCACGACGGAGACGTAATAGGCTGGCCCCGTCGAGGTCTGTGGTGGACGAGAGGTGTTACAACAGGACCGTAAAACTGTGCCAAGTATAACATCTACCGGTAAATTGTGGTTCGGAACCCACGTAAAAATGTAGGTTCCATCTGGCTGACATTATCCAGACGTAAAATGAGGTTAACGCTTAGCCTCCCCTCAACTACGGTGTCCCAAAAGAATGTAATGCGTGTTTGCTCAAATTTATTTATATGATTTTTCTCTATGCGGTAGTGTAAAAATCAAAATTAAATTAATATTTTTAATTTTTAGTTTTAAAAGAGCATCCCATTTAACCAGACATCAATTGGTCCACACTGGGGAACGTCCTTACACGTGCAGTCAATGCGACAAAGCGTTTTCAAGACACGACAAACTGAAGCATCATATCAGAAAAGCTCATGAACTACCTCAGTATGATGATCGGTCTAACTCGCAGGACACTAGTGTATATGTAAGTATATTTTAACGGGGATTAGAAGAAGAGTTTTGCAAGTTTTACCATACGGAAAAATTAATCTCAAAATAATATGCGGTGGCGTGCACCTGGACTGACCATGAGAAATTTTGCTAATCAGGATTGGCTAGAGTATAAAATAAACAAGGAATTGTAAAATTTGATTTTTAATTTATAAAAATAATCTGACCTTTAACCAACTGTTCAAAAAGTTTGGATGTTGGTACGTTCGAATTGATGGAAAAAAATAGAACTTGTTTTATTTATTTGATGTCCAAGTTGGTCCTTTACATTATCAAAGTTAGCCTTGAAGTGACTTCATGTATAAATTCACGAAGAACTTCCCAGGTATAATCATAGATGATGAATAGCCGTTATTAATTGCCGTTTGTTTAATTAAATTTAATTCGTGGTTAAAGTTGTTAGCAGATAAAGGAACACTATATCTATGACTCATGCTGTGATATGCAGCTAGCTTGTGCTGTATTGGGTGGGAGGAGCTTTTGTGAATTGTTGTATCAGTATATATGTAATGGTTTGTGGTAAATGGAAAAATTATATTTATTTGCGACTTTCCGTAATTGTTAAATCTAAAAAGTTCAGCTATTTTCTTCCATTTCCATTGTGAATTTAATATTCTTATGAATAGAGTTTAAATATTCCAAAAAACTATCAAGCTGTCTACCGGTACCTACAAAACAAGCAAAAATATCATCCACATATCGATACCAGTAAATAACTGTGTTTGCCATTTTACTATTGTGTATTATTTTTTCCATGTTGTTCATAAAAATTTCTGCCAAAAGAGGGCTTAGTGGACTGCCATAATTAAACCTTCTTTGCTATTGTAAAATATATTGTAAAAAAAGAAGTAATTTTGACTTAGACAAGTTTTTAATAAATTAAGTATATCGGTTGTAAAAACCGGGGTAACTTTATTTTTAACTAGTAGCATAGTGCTTCTATCAAACTTATTGTCTTATCTTTTTAAAAGTATAAAGAAAAAGGTTTTCAATAAAAGTGGAAATTTGACAAAATAAATTGTCTTTCATTGAGTTATAACGAATTTCCATCAAGTAAAGGCCTCAACGATTTAAAGTTTGTCAGATATTACCTAAATGATGTGCCGACGATATTGATTTAATTTAAATGCTATTTAAAAAACAACAAACTAAAAAAATCAAAGCGAAATAGGTTGGCAATAGATTGAGTGACGTTGATAATTCCACCTTAATCCTACCATTTAAAAATTTTCTAGACCATCGGTCATGTCGAAATTCTTACTCCTCACACGGACCTCTCCGAGATGCCCACCCGTATCACCAGAGAAGATCTCATGCCGCGCATATCCCTACCAGTTAAAATACCTGAACCAGTTCCTGAGATTGTGAGTCCGCCTGTTCCTAGACCTATATTGCCTAAGCAGGCTCCTTTGAGCGCACCACCGACTGTTGGAGGTAGTGGTGTCGTGGGTCAGAAGAAGGGACGGGGGAGGCCGAGAAAGTATCCTCCAGGTTGGTATTCAGGCATTATTATATGAATTTTCGCTAAGGAAATTTTTTAAAAATATACAGGATTTTTAACTTAAATCTCCAAGGGTCTATATGAGTACATTAGGCATATGCAAAACTCGGTTTTTGGCCATTTGTAAAAAATTACCTTTTTAGTATATCCTATAGTACCTACATTAATGCATTGTCTATAGCATCCTCAAGAAAACTAAATGCAAAAGTCGGTCTTTTATAGAATAAAATATATTCAGAAACATACGTAGATGCAAAACTCAGTTTTTGTTTAGACCTGTCAGATGCAAAACTCGGTATTTGCCGTTGACCAATCGTTATATAGCTATTTACCTAACAAGTGCGGAAAATTAATTTTTCCGCACGAGTCTGCCGTTCACCGAACGACGCGTAGCGGAGTTCGGTTAAGCAGCCGAGTGCAGGGAAAACATTTTCCGCGCGTGTCAGGTACAATAGTTTTTCTAGAGACGTGTGGAAATAAGTAACACATATTTCAAAGAAATTTAATAATTTTTAATTAACTATAACAATCACATACATATGCAACAGTAACTAATTCTGAAAAAAAAAGTAATAACTACAAGTTATAATTGATATATTATTGATTTTGACATAATCGTGCCGAAAAATTTTTCCGCACTAGTGTGGAAAAACCAATTTTCCGCACGGATTTTTGACATAATCGTGCCGAAAAACTTTTCCGCACTAGTGTGGAAAAATCCATTTTCCGCACTGATATCCGTGCGGAAAATTGGTTTTTCCACACGTCTGTAGAAAAAATATATTATACTCATCACGTACGACAATCGCCTGTTGATTATGTACCTGCTGCCTTATAGGTCAGATTTTTGTTCTGATGGTATAGTAAAACCAGGGAAACAACTTTCAGGACTAAACCCTAAAAATGTTATAACGGGAAACTCTTTGAGGGGAGACAAATCGTCAATTGCCAGTCTTTTGCAGAAGCACTATGGCCCTGACTGGAGACTGGAAAAAAATTCCAGAACTAGTGTTCTACAAAATTGTCGATTCTCCAGGCGAGCCGAGTAGCCACTTAAGTGATACTGAGGATTTAGAGGACACAACGCCCGAAACGTAATTTTTTAGAGTTTAGGAAGTTAAACTTTGTTAATGTGTTTTTATTAAACATTGTAAGTAATGCAGCAATTATTTTATTATTCCGCTAGTATTTTGCATTTCTTAGTTGAAAAACTTGTTCTTTGAACGAGAAAGATGCAAAACTTTGTTTTTGAATAATTTCATTTGAATTAATTAGTTAATTCTAAAAGATTTTTTTTTACTTTTTTGGATAAAAATAACTAATAATGTAGGTACTTTATTGAATTTTTGCAATTTATTTTTTTTTAAATAAACTTAGCTGTTTTTCACGTTTCTCTTAAAACAACTTATCTTGCAAAAACCGAGTTTTACATATAATGTACTCATATCTCAAAAACGAATGGCTATATTTTGATTTTGTAAAAAGCTGCTAATAGGTAGGATAAATTGGCATTTTTTTTTAAGATTACATTAATACACTCTAAAGTATATATTTTCTTGTGTTTCAGTGCCCAGGCCTTTGATTAAGCGTCCAAGAGGAAGGCCACGTTTAAACCCCTCTGGTAGGTGTTAATTACTGATTTAATTTTACTTTATTGAAATAAAGATTGAACACAAAGATAATCCAACAATAATTTTTCTAATGACTTTGTTGTTAAAAAAGTACCTACATGTTTTAAATTAAATATTTGTGAGAGTACGTATTCATTGCAACGATTTTTTTACAGGAGCAGTACCTCGACCTGGAGTTAAATTTGAGTGTTCCTCGCCTGAACCTCAAAGAACCCCTGAAAACTACGACATCACAAATATGCCTTTCGGTGATCTGGAATACCTAACGAAATCGCTAGGTATGAGGGAAAACCCAGACCAAGTAAGTGTGTTAACTATCTTGTTTTCTATTGTATGGTTTTACTAGTCAAAATTTAGTTAGTTTAGTTTTAAAAAATATTTTTTTAAATCCATAATTTCAATATTTCTTTAATTTTTTTCGGCAAACTGTTGTAAATTGTTATTCCTTTATATAATATTGATCTTTGGCCAAAAGTACTCTTTACCATAGGTGTTTGAGTATGATGGTTTGGTCTCGTGTTGTGAATAATGTTGGTCGGATGAAATATTATATTCGATTGTTTTTCTTTAATAATAGAGTGTATTATAATGCATAGTTTTAATTTATAAAGCTTTTCTAAATTTAAATATCAGTATTGGGTTCATACAAATTTATAGTTGGTTTTTAAAAAAAAGTTTATGTATGCATTTAATTATTTTGTTTTGTAGTTTTTTTAAAGGCTGAATTGTAGTTAAATTCGCTGATCCCCAAATTCAAATCATATACTGTAATTTTGAATAAACCAAATAATTACATATATTTTTTACATATTTAAATGATATATAATTTTTAGCTTTAAACAAAATGCCAATTATGTGAGATGTTACTTCCTAAATATTCAATATGTTTTTTCCAACTTAAATTTTCGTCAAGTGAAGAAATATTATTATTTTTTAATTTTGATTTACTTATAAACATAAAAGATGATTTATTAAAATTTAACGATAATTTATCAATTTGAAGCCATTATTTATGATTATACAGGGTTGTGATAAGGAAATGGATTTATTCCCCAATCGCTACTGATTATAATGGTATCTTTGTTTACTTACCTACTATTTGAAGAAATAAAAAATCGACGTACTCCCTTAAAGAAATCTAGCATTTTTCATGATAACCATTCGTTTCAGTTCGAAGACTCTAATAGTGGAGTGGACGCCAACCTTATGGAACCACTGGTCGAAATCAATCTCGACCAGAACGACAGGCCAGACCCAGAACCCATCACACACCACACCGCTGGCTCGTTTCTACAGAACATTGGCCTCTTGGAAAATAGCTCGGTAGCTAATATCGGCGAGTGCACTATTTCTCTTTCGAATTCTCAAATGAAGATTGAGGAGGAGAGCGATTAAATTAGGAAAATACTAAAATTGATTCGGGGTATGCGGAAAAAGGCTAAATCTAGGCTACACCTAGAACCCATCACACACTACATACATAACGTGACTATTATTTATTTCATAATGTGCGGACTAACCCAGAAATCGACACAATTCACTATTATATTATGCGATTTTTTCAAATGTTTGTTGGATATCAACGGTAGTTATACAGGATTTCCAGAACAAAAGTCAGAATACTTGGTATGTAATTCCACATGATAAAATATAAAAATGTGGTAAGTCATAGAACAAATATGCTGAAATCTTGGTGGTTTTCTAGTTCAGGCGAATAAAGTTTCTTCAAATTTATTATTTGACGGATCAAGCGCATATTATTTGGTATGAAGGTTCAATCTAAGAAGTACCAGGTAAAAACGTTTTCCTAACCTACCACGAGAGGGCACTTTTCTGTTATTCATCCATCACAGCTTGAAACATTTTTCGTTTTCACCAGATGGATACTTTTCGTTTATATATTATCAGTACTACCAATATTATAAATACTTTTTCATTTCCCTAAAATTGATATATGTACATAGGAAGGTAATTTAATAATTTCCCTTTTCCAGTTCAGTTTCAGTTGGTCGTTAATAAGAAATAAGAATGTTTTTTGTACGCCCATGGTATTAAATACACTTTAAATTATTCGAAGTTGCAAAATCTGTTAGTAGTACTGCGGTTGGTACCACAGACCTGTAATAAATAAGGAGACAAAAATACATACTTTTACAGTTTCAGATAAGTTAGAAGGAGATTGCTTTATAAAATGGCAACGCTGCTGAAAAATTCGGCGTCACAGTGGCGGCACGCGTAGTAAAATGCCCGTACAACGTTGCCACATTGATCTCCTTAGAACATTATAATTTGATGTAATTTACAAATAAATAATTTTAAGAGAAGTAAATTTTTAAAAACGTCATATTTAGTATCATATGTTTAGTTAATACAGCTGACAAATGCATCTAATATAATTATTATAACCTTCGTTTTCAAGCACAGGCGGTAGATCTAGGGCAATATTAGCCAAAATTTATCGTATGGGGTTTCCTTATATATATTACAGGTATGTAATTGGTAGCGTCTACCACAAGGTACTTTTAAAAAAATGTAAGGATAGAAATGTAAGATGTAAATAAAAGTTTTGTATATTATTGTAATTAATTAAGGTTTGTGGTATATATATTATATCCAGCACAGTATGTATTTAAAATGCGCCGATTCCTGAGTAATATCATGTTTTTGACATTTTATTTTAGTAAGCTTTTTTTAAAATGGGACTCTGTATTTTTCTTTGTAATGATAAAAGACACCATGTAATTAGGCAGTTTATTAACAATTAGAAACAGTTATTGTTTTGAATTAGTTACATTTTTTAAGAGCAAACAGTAGTGACGCATTTGCCATTTCGTTTTTTGATCAATATCTCATTACTTCTTACTTCTTGGGCAAATTTGGCCAAATTACGTTTTATGCTTTTATTAATTTATAAATTAAGTTATTTTTAACTTAAAACTGTAGGTAAGTGCTACCCAAAGACAGGTATTTAACCGCTTTTTGGAAAAAAACAAACGAAACGTCGATAAAAAAATTAAATGGCGAATGCGTAACTAGTGTTTATTCTTAAAGTAATGGTATATAACTAAGTTCTTTTGCCTGGTCATCTGATGTATTTTAATATTAAAAAAATAAGCACGAAGCCCGATTTTAAAAAAAGAGTTGAATAAAATAATCTTCAAAAAATGAAATTGTAAAGGAATATATAAGCATTAATGCTCTTTAAAGTATTATTATTGGGCATTCGTATTTATGACAACTTTTTTACTGTAATAAATAGTCTAGAATCTGTTTTATGTGATGATCTTAATTTAGTTTTAAAATTACTCTTGGTATTTTCCTATATGGAAAATTTAATAAAAATGTTAATTTTGCCTTAAACCCGCTTTTTTTTCATGGTTATTTTCTTTGTCATCGGTGCATACGACAAAGGTAATACACCTATCTCCAACCGTTCTTGATGGGATTAAAGGCGCCATTTTCTATCGAAGAAGAAAGACACATATTCTAGACATGGTAGAACAAGGCAGATGTTAGTCAGCCGGTCATAGTTTTGTTTACTTTTGTGTTTTGTGCAATTACGGAACCTTTCCTGTTAAAACAAACACATATTCTCTTGAATTCTTAGGAGATATGACATCTAGATAGACTAGAAAATATCGTGTTACCAGTAAAAGTTGTTTTTGCTTCAGTTCTGAAAATCGACGTGTTTATTATCAAGGATTTTAAGGTAAATTGTGACATTTTAGTGGTTTCAAAAAAATGCGTTTTTTTAAAGTTACTGTGTAGGTATTTATTTAAAAAAAAACACTGGCATAGTATTTGTCAATGCCTCCCTGAACAGCTCTTCCAAAATTAGATACTATTTTTTTAAATAATTGCAGGGTTCCGGAAGTTACCCCTGCATTCAAGCCTTTTAATTCAAGGTCTTTTATACTTGATAAACCTTGAAAAAAAAATTCTGCAACTAGATTAGCTTTTGGCCAAAACATAAATCTTTTAATTTCATAATTGAAGACCATAATTTACAATAATGGGTCTAAGTGCCATATTTACCGTTTTTGATTTTATTGCATTAAAAGGGTTTATGTGTAAACCCCGATACTATCATAATAGGTCTAAGTGCCAAGAATGATGACGAAAGTTACCATTGATGCCAATAGGTGGCTCTGGGTCTAAGCTTCGGATATGGTTGTGAGAAATAGGGGTATATAAGTCCATGGGACAAAAAAATTTCAAATATTTATGTTTTTATTTAAACGATTTTACCAACAAAAATTGATTTCATTAAAAAAATTTAAAGTCGAAATAAAAACATGGATATTAAAAACAGACAATTTGAAAATATTTTTAGAAATGCTTTAATTAATTAATATTGTTCTGAATAATTGATATAAGTAATATTTTTTAATTAAAAATTACAAATTTTATTATAGGTAATTTATTTCCTCAAAAAAAACTGCGTTTAAACTATAAATTAACATTTTTACTTTAAAAAACTTGATTTTTTACATACTAAAACAAAAAATAAGATTTGCCCCTAACAAGCTCAGCTTCAATTGAAGAATAAGTTTATCGAAGACAACATAAACATATTTATTATATTATTAAATTTTAAATAAACTTATATTATTATTAAATAAAAAATGTTAATCGGCGTGCAGACAAAGTTTTTTAAATTGAAAAGTTTTTTAAATTGAAAAGTTTTTCACCTCCTCCGGGATTCGAACCCAAACTACCTACCATTTCTAAAAATTATTACGGCTATTCTGGGTATCACTGTTCAGGGGTCTAATATCGGATTCCTGCAGAAGTCGCTATATGTCGATGACACATGATGAATGATAAAAACAGATCTTAGTGACTGGTCATGAGTGAGTTCCTTTCCTTTTTGTGATTATTGTTTGCTGATCTAAAAAGGTCTATCGATATCTTTTGGGTCAGCAAGAAAGTAAGAATACCTAACCCACAATTTTTGAAGTTCTTTCGTTCAGCAATAATTCGATATAAAACACATTATTTATCTGTAGAAGTTTTATTGTCTTTTAAAATTTCATTGATATAATAAAAACACTTTATATACAGAAAAATAAAAAGAAAAATCAATAGTTACAATATACAATTAACAAATTTTACTATAAAGTGACTTAAGTAGGTATTTTAGGTACTATTAGCATTTCCAACAATTTGTAAATTCTTCACAAAAAAAAATAACAATAATTGAAAATTTATCACTTATCTAGTAGTTCTTCCAGCGAAACCTGTATTATCGATCATAATATGATAATTTAGCGATATTGTAAAAATCTAAGAACCAACAAACAAATCATGTTGACAAGTTCATTTCGATCGCTGACATTTTGTTGGTTACTGACTGGTTACCGATGACGTCTGATCTACCAGTTTCACTAGAAAATGAAAAATTTAACACCTACGACTTAGCCAACTCTTTCATTCTGTTAAGTGCGCTACCGGCCTTAAACCAAGTGATTTGCAAATCGTTCAATGTATGGTTCAATGTAATTTTTTCCACTTTTCCATCTTTGTGTTTAATTTCGCATTCCACGGGCTTACCGGGCGCCAGACTCTTCAAATTTTTCAGACTAATTTTATCGGTGGGTTGAATTTTATCGTAATCGCTCGGGTTGGCAAAAGTGAGGGGCAATAAACCTTGCTTTTTGAGGTTAGTCTCGTGGATACGGGCAAAGGATTTGACGATGATGGCGCGGCCGCCCAAATGACGTGGTTCTAACGCGGCGTGTTCTCTGGACGAACCCTCGCCGTAGTTTTCGTCTCCCACGGCAACCCATTGGACTCCTTGAGCTTTGTAATGGCGGGCTACATCAGGTACTGCTCCCCACTCGCCGTTGAGTAGGTTCTTGATTTTGTTCATTTCGCCGTTTTCTGAGTTGGTGGCGCTGAAAAAAAGATCGAATTATTGGCTTTGGAAAACGCAATTAAAAGAAGTTGGTTCTTGGTTTTAAAATTAACAAAAGCTCTCGAGTTTTTAAATAGCTTGTAATAAAGTGCAATCAAAATACCGTGTCATTATAGTATTATGGGATACAGTAAAACAAAGTTGAGCTTGTACATTTCCACTATATTAACAAGAAAATGACATGTTTCGCTAAGAGGCAGGTTTTATCGTTAGAAACACAAAAGACTTAAGTATTGACGTTAGTTGGCATCTTTTTGATAGCCCAGTGTTGCCTGTTTTGGAGTACGGAAGCATAATTTGGTCCCCCCAGTATAACGTGTGGGTTACACTCATTGAAAGAGTGCAGAGAAAGTTTGTTAAATGTATGTATTATAGGAAATACGGTATACATCCTCAGAAGGGGTGCGATAACGAATACCTTTTGGGTGTCTTTGGCAGGCTTTCATTGTATAAAAGAAGAATCAAAATTTTGCTATGCACTTTGTTTAGAATTTTGAAAGGTGACATTGACTGCCCCGGTATTCTAGGAAAACTACCATTTGCTGTCAATAGAGTCAACTCGCGAGCCTAAAATATTTTTTATCTGACCTTTTTCATTTCATCATTTGTTAAATTGGCCAAACAAACCTTTTTTTTTTTTTTTTTTTTTTTTTTTTTATGATCGAGCACAAGCACTATAGGAAAATCCTTTAAGGCGCTCTGGGAGCGGTGCGTGTGCGAAGAAAGCGATTCACGTTTTTCTTGAATCGTTGGAGGTTATATTCGGTTGGAAACACGGTCTCAGAAAGGCCGTTCCACAAAGATGACGTCCTCCAAATGAAAGAGTTCTGAAACAATGATGTTCGGGGTGTACTAAGTTGAACCACATAGGGATGGGCGGCAGTGGTTCGTCGTGTGTTTCTGCTATGCATTACTCTAGGTGGAATCGAGCGGGCAATATCTGTCGAACACTTGCCATGAAAATATCTGTAGAAGAAAGTCAAATCACCAACCTGTCTTCGATGTTCTAAGCTGTCGAGGTTCTTAGTCAGCTCGTGGTCGCCGATTAGACGAACGGCTCTCCTTTGGATGGAATCCAACAACCGAAGGGTATGCTTCGGTGCAGAACTCCAGATATGAGAGCAGTATTCCAGTGATGGTCGAATCTGGGCTTTATAAAGTGTCAAAAGTTGTTGAGGTGTATACAACTTTTTGGTACGGAAAAGTATACCGAGCTTCTGAGAAGCTGCCCTGGCGATTGCCACTACGTGATTATGCCAAGACATATTTCCTCCCAGGTTGACACCCAGCAAATTAATAGACGAAGTCAGTAGAATTGCGTGTCCTGCCATAACGATATCGGGTTCTGCAATGTTGACCTTCTTAGAGAAAACTGCAGCCTGGGTTTTTTGAGCGTTAAATTCGACTTGGTTACTGTCACCCCAAGACAAAATTTCTTCCAGGTCTTTATTGAGGCGTGATACCTCATGTTGTCTGCGAAGATGTGCGTCAGTAGCCGATGTTTGAGGTTTCAAAGTAAAAGATGAGATAAGTGTGCTGTCGTCAGCAAAGCAATATAATGGATTTTCTGTTTTCGCTAGAAGGTCGTTAATGTACAGTAAGAAGTCACTTTTTTAATCTGTATGCATCTGATATTGATGTAGATACAACTAGTCTTGGTCAGTTCAAGGATTTGGTCGAGAGAAAATTGAGGACCAATTAACAGACGTAATATTGTGATGCTCAGTTGAGTACCAATGTTTATGGGGTTTTGATACGTGTTCGCCTCATAGGCTTTCCTTTTGTTTTACTTGTGTTTTTGTTATATTCACTAGCTGTAAGATGTATCTGTAGTTGGCACCAGTGCTATTGATACTTATAAATAAATAAATAAATAATAAATAAAACACTGTAGCTTCGTCAGATGACAATGATTTAGTAAAGTTGAAAATAGAAAATAAAAAGGGTGCGATGAAATTAAATTATTGAAGATGTAAATAAAACAGTGGAAGGGTTACAATAGGGGGGAAATCCAACAGAGGGCTTAAAAAATTAAATTAGGTACAATATGGGTAAGTTACAAAAACTTAAGTATATGGTCAACAGAATAAATTTAGCAAAGGTGAATTATTTAAATCTAATTGATCATTAAGTAACAGGTCCGTATTTTAAAGTTTATTTATTTCCATAGATTATAACAAATTTAGTTTTAAGCCTTTGTTTTTCGTATGTAAGATTTTAAAGCCTGCACGCTCAGACGTCTATAAATTAAAATGCAAAGATTGTCCTAAAACATACATTGGCCAAACAGGTAGACATTTTAACAAAATAATACAGGAACATTATAACAGTTTTCTATAGAAAAAAACCGACTCAAACTATGGTAACCATTTATTTGATAATCAACATAATTTCGATCCTTCCTTTAAAATCTTACATACAGAAAACAAGGGCTTATAACTAAATTTGTTAAAATCTATGGAAATAAATAAACTTAAAAATACGACCTGTTACTTAATGATCAATTAGATTTAAATAATTCACTCTTGTTAATTTTTTTTCTGTTGACCATATACTTAAGATTTTGTAAATATTGTACCCAATTTAATATTTTAAACCATCTGTTGGATTTTCCCGCTATTGTAACCCTTCCACTGTTTTGTTTAAATCTTGAATAATTTAATTTTATTGCACCCTATTTATTTTCTATTTTTAACTTTTATTAAATCATTGTAATTTGACGAAGCTACACGAAAGATGTCATGTTCTGTGGAAATTTACAAGTTCAACTTTGTTTTACTGTATCCCATATATTACTATAATTATGGATTTCCATCTAGTATCGACTGAATCATTAAATAGGTAATTATACTCCTAAGATTTGGCCGATTTTTGAATAAAACGAAGAAGTGGTTTTTTAGCGTAAGAAAGTTACGTTTACTTTTATCCCACTATCCCCTATTTCTGGCCACATTTCTTAAATATCGACATTATTAAGACCACATTTCTATTCAGCGTATAAAATTTACCAAAATATCTAAATTTTAAAGTTGTATTTACAAAACTTTCGAAAATATTTATAAAAAAAACCACGTACGCTTCGTGGTAAGTGGACATAAGACACAATTTTATATAAAATTCTTGCTTTATTTTTAACCAGACCACTTAATTCCAAATTATTGACCATATCTTTAAGGACACTCTGTATGTTATCGGACATGCAGACCACGAAATTTTTTCGGTACTCGGCTAACTTTTTACCGGCCCCTGGATATGAAAGATCCCATTAACTAATTTTGATTAAACTCACCCAATAAACATATTATTCGAAATGTTATCCAAATGTCCACGGTACTTCAACCACGGTCCAGCCGCGGAAATATGATCGGTGGTACATTTTCCTTTCACCTTGATCAGCACTACCATGTCGTCCAGGTCCTTTCCGTCCCACTTGCTGAACGGCTCCAACAGTTGCAGGCGGTTCGACTTGGGGTCCACCTTGACGTTGATGGCACTACCGTCAGACTGGGGGTGTTCGTATGTGTCCTGGCCGGGATCGAAGCCCTTGGAAGGAAGTTCGTCGCCGAAGGGTGAGGACAATTTGAATTTCTTACCATCGGAACCTAAAAACAAACATTTTATTCAGCAAAAAATAAATGAATAATTTACTTTGTTATAATATCACTTTATTTTTTAAAAAATTGGTTTCGTAGTAGATACTACTACAATGAGCCTAATGAATAAAAATGTAGCAATTGCTTTTTCTTATAAAATCGAAGTAATTTCTTGAAAGCCAATGAATAAAAACTAAAGTAATTGCTTTTGCTTCCAGCAATTGCTTAAAAGTGCAGGAATTGCTTCTAGTCAATGCTTTTTCTTAAAAAATAGGAGCAATTGCTATCGTTTGCTTAAAATGTGATGAATAAATTAAGGAATTGCTTTTTCTAGTGTAGCGATTGCTTTTAACTTTTTAAGGTAGGTCGACCCCTGCCCTGCATCATTTGCTTGGTAGCAGTAAAATTTAGTTCTCCGCGCATACACGTGCGTTGCTCTTAATTTGTGTCTTCAATTATGGCTGAATATATGAATGTCCGTAAAAGAAAAATCTACAGAGTACGTAAAAATTGCAGATGTGATGTTTCAGAAAGTTATATCGATTTGACTGCGAAAATGTTAAGTGGTTGGCAAATTATTTTTTGACTGATACTGGTAAAAGCCGAGGGGGTGCACTGTCGCCTATAAATAAGATTAAAGCCTTTCTGCGGAAATTGTCGGATTCGGGCTTTCAAAATTCCGTAGGTGAAGAACTTAGTGTTCACCAAACTACTGTTTGTAAGACCTACACTTCTGTAATAAATGCAGTTTTGGAAAAGGCCAATATTTTTATTAAATTTCCCACAAGTGCTGAAGTAGTTGTGGTCAGAGAGATTTATTTATGTTCCTTCAATTTGTGAACGAATATCAATAATTGCTTGTCTTTAATTTCTTCATCACTACTATCACTTTCCTCATTTTCACTGAAATCTGCCATATCACAAATATAAGTTTCCTATTTTCCACAAAAACATAACAGATTACTATTGTACTAAATAAATAGACCAACGTGGTTGTATTTACGTCAACTCTTTTGCAAATTAGGCACCAAACTGAACATGAAATCTATAATTTGAACAAGAAGTGGATAAGCCACGTCTGAACTTGTGTTGAATAAGCATTTGCTAGAGGTGTAAGAAAAGCAGTATTTGCTTCAAAATTTGATTCATTTCCAGCTCTAGCAATCGCTTTTACTTATAACATTTGCTAGTCAAGCAATTGCTTTTACTAAAAAGTAATTGCTTTAAGTAATTTTTTACTTTTTATTCATTAGAATCATTTTATCAAACTGAATTGATCAAACTGATTCAGTTATCAGAATATTTCACACTGGTGTGTAGTGCGCAAGACGTAGCGGAGGCAAGTGAAAATAAGAAACAGAAATATAACTATTTTTGAATTTTGACAAGAAGTTTAAAAGCACTGATTGAGTGCCAGGATGTTTGTTTTACAAGTAAATGTTCGTGGCCATGTCATATGATAGAATGTGCTTTATCTTTGTCTTACATATCGTTGTTGACGTCTATAAAAATGCGTTAATCGGTTTAATGTGTTTTGATTATATTCGTCACTCACCGGTAAGTTCGTCGGTGAGCGGATTGAAGTCCAAACTTCCGGCTATACTCAGGGCAGTCACGAGTTCAGGTGAAGTGACGAACGCGTGGGTAGCGGGGTTGGCGTCGTTACGACCGGTGAAGTTACGGTTATACGACGTAACGATCGTGTTCTTTTCGCCCTTCTTTACGTCTTTCCGGTCCCACTGGCCGATGCAAGGCCCACAGGCATTGGCTAAAACCTGGAAGAAATATATAATTTAGGACCTTAGTTTTAGTTTGCATCTAAATTTGACTGCAAAAAAGGGTCATTTCCATAATTATTGTCGAGCAATTCAATTGTTATAAATTCGCTATCAAAACAAAGCAGTTGGCACTATACATAGTTACTAACCAATAGAGCCTTTAATAGGTTTAAAAATAATATTTTTTTGCATTTTCTTAAATTATTTAATAATTTATATTGTTCATGAAAATAATACCAGAAATGTAGATTCATCATCATCATTATTAAAAATGTATCTATTTTATTACTGATCGTTAATAACTGTCAGGTATCTTTCCATGGAGACCTTAGAGATATAATTTATTGAAATATTGAAATACGTCAAGAGTCGGTCAAAATATTTTTCCAAATATAAAGTTTTATACCCCTTTTAGGGGCCGATTTCCAAAAACATAAGAAATACCAAGATGTAATATGAAAATGGAAATATTTATTTATTGTTAAAAAAATACTTAAGTTAGAAAGCAGTTTGTTCAAATGGAAGATGTTAAAAGTTCACAAAAAAACATAACTTGGACAAAGGAGATACAGAGATGGTTAAATTAAAGAAAAGTTGCGCATTACTGAATCCTGTAACGTCATGTTTTCAAATTTAAAAAATTCCGAATGCTTCCGAAGATATTTGGATAAAACCGAATTTTCGCAATTTGGTTTTAATTGATTTATGATTCTATTTGAAGAGACATGTCAAAATAAATTTTACATTCTCATTGCCACTTTTTCTCCACTAGAAAATGGTTTAATTACATTTTTGATCCGACGTTTCGTTTAGTCACAACCACCATCAAAAAATGTGTCTAAATATGCTGCTTGGGAAGCTACCCAAAAGGAGTCCATAAAAAAAATTGAAATTTTTTCCCAATTTTCTTAAAATAAAATCTTGAAACTTTGCATAAGAGACTAGAAATTTAATAGGTCTAAACAACCCTTTACAAGTAATTTTTTTAGATAGCTCCTCACATAACCTTATTTTTTGTAAACTTACAATTTTTTCTTATTTGCCACGTATGTCACAATCGATTTTTAAGTTATCGGACATGCAAAACCGATCCTCCGAAAAAGTTTTTTTCGGTACTTTGCTACAATTTTCCCCCATATTATGCTAATAATAATAAGTTTATTTAAAATTTAATAATATAATAAATATGTTTATGTTGTCTTCTATAAACTTATAATCCCCTGAAGCTGAGCTTGTTAGGGGCAAACCTTATTTTTGGTTTTAGTATGTAAAATCATAAATCAAAAATATGCATTAAAAATCAAGTTTTAAAGTAAAAATGTTAATTTATAGTATAAACGCAGTTTTTTTGAAGAAATATATTACCTATAATAGAAATATTAATTTATAATTTTTAAGTAAAAAATATTACTTATATAAATTATTATTCAGAACAATATTAATTAATTAAAGCATTTCTAAAAATATTTTTAAATTGTCTGTTTTTAATATCCATGTTTTTATTTCGACTTAAAATTTTTTTAATGAAATCAATTTTTTTATTTTTGTCGGTAAATAATCGTTTAAATAAAAACATAAATACTTGAAATTTTTTTGTCCTATGAACTTATTTATTTTAGGTGGTTTTATGGTTATTTCATTTTTATGACGTGTAATATGATTATGGTTTTTAAATTGTATAAGGTTTTTATTTTTAAATGTATAAAGTTGTCTTATGTTCAACTTTTTTGTTTCTGAATATAATTCTTTGGAAGGATAAAGATAATCTTTATTGAATATAATTTTTTAAACCTTTTTTGTAATATATCTAATTTTTTAACTAAAGTTCTATTTATTCCTCTTCAACCTAAAATTCCGTAATTTAAACGAGTTTTAACTAACGTGTAATATAATATTTCCATATGTATTACATTTAAAATTTTTTTAATGTTTTTAAAAATCGGTAGTAAACTTCTTAATTTTTTAATTAAGTATTCTAAGTGAAAATTCCAATTTAATTTGCTATCTTGTTGTAGGTCACGATTATGGAGGGCTTTAGGAAGGAGTCCGATCGAAAATGGCTGTTCTTTAAATTTACGTCCCTGTTTAGTAGTTAGTTCGCTGGTTTCCCGGTCGCGACGCAGTGATCGTCAAGTGTTTGACTTTTTACAGGTTTTGATAGACGTCTGCGGTATTTTTGTCCAATAATTAATTAAATAGGCTTTATTAGATATAATATTTTGGCCTTATTAGTATAAACAATGAGTGGCGTAAGAAGGTATAGAAATAGCGTTTGCTTCGTACCGGGTTGTAAAAGTGGATATTCTTCTGATAAAAATCTTAGGAAAAATCGTGGTGAGAAGAACCCTAGTATCTTTTAAGCTCCTAAGGTGGGTAAAAATTCAAATAAAAAATGTATATAGCAACGTGCAGCATTGTGTAATTATTTGCTTTCCAAACAAAAAGTTGTTTGTGTGTCTAAAAAAACCGCCTGTATTTGAAAAAACTAAGCATCCTTGTAATAATGATACATTGTCTTAGAATGCAATACCTTCAACTACACACGAGGATTATGTATCAAGGAAGTATCCCGAAACTATCTCTTATACATATCTCAGCCTGTAGAGGGTTTTAGTTAACTAAATTCAATAAAACAGTTAATTATCCCATAAGAACCCATGCATTTTACAGATTTAAAGGAACACATGCGCCCCTGACGGCCATTTTTAAAGCTGCTTTACCGATCCAAAACTTGGCCCGAAACCAATGTATTGCGATCGGACTCCTAACCTTAAGCCCTCCATAGTCACGATATATCCTATTAATGTCCTTACCGTGCCTCCAAAGTCAGTCAAAACTTGCGAAATTCCATCTCTCTCTATGGTCGCCCGAATCTGCTCAGATCCCGGTGTTACATTGAACGGAATCTTCGACTTGACGCCGTGCTTCATGGCTTCCTTAGCAATGCTGGCGCACCTGCCCATATCTTCGTAGGAACTGTTGGTGCAAGACCCGATGAGACCGACCTTGATGTCCAGCGGCCACCCGTTCTTTTTGGCGTTGGCGCCCAGTTTGCTGATCGGGCTGGCCAAATCGGGAGTAAAGGGTCCGTTGACGTGGGGTTCCAGAGTGTCCAAGTTGATTTCGATTATTTCATCGTATTGGGCATCTAATGAAGAAATTTTAAAAAATTGCGTGTTTATTACATAATTTTAACGAAGATCAAGCGAAAAAGTTATAAAAAATTCAATTATTTGCATAATAATGTATATGTACTGTAATATTGAGTAACTTTGTTCAAATTGAAAATATTAAAAGTTCAGAAAAAAACATAACTTGTGGTGTTCCGCAAGGATCAACCTTGGGACCTACTTTTTTTTTTAATCTACATTAATTCTATAGCAAAATTAAATATAAAAAGGTTAAATAAAATTATTTGCTGATGATACTACTATTGTATATTTTCATGAAGACTATGCTCAAATTCATAATAACATTAACCACGACTTAAATATAATATGTAAATGGCTTGAAACTAATAAATTATCACTAAATTTTAATAAATCATCTTTTATGTTTATAAGTAAATCAAAATTAAAAAATAATAATATTTCTTCACTGTCTTTCAATAATCATTTAATTAAATATACTAATACAATTAAATTTTTAGGTTTATATATTGATGAAAATTTAAGTTGGAAAAAACATATTGAATATTTAAGAAGTTACATCTCACCAATAATTGGCATTTTGTTTAAAGCTAAAAATTATATATCGTTAAACAATTTAAAAAATATATATTATTCTTTGGTTTATTCAAAATACAGTATATGATTTCAATCTGGGGATCAGCGAATTTAACTACAATTCAGCCATTAAAAAAACTACAAAACAAAATAATGAAATTCATACATACAGTGTCCGCATCAAATGGGAATTTTTTTTATTATTAGGTATAGGTAAAAATTGAAAAAGCAGTTAGTTTTTGCTTACCTAAATACCAAAAATGACGTATACTGAAGCAGCTGCACGACTTGCGTTACCAGTCAAATTTGACATTTTTAATAAAATAGGTTCAAAAATGCCCTTATTTATCAAAATATCGAAAAACTTTATTCGTGAAAGTTGTTTATTTAGGCATTTTTAGCCTCTATACAAAATTTTGACAGTCTAATAGAATTTTTATTTTTTGCCAGGATCTTGAAAATTTTGATGAACCCTCGTAGATTAGCTTTTATACATCGATGTAAAACCATTTGCTTTTACTTCATTTGTAATCCTAATGCAATTTTGTGTAAAATTTTTGTTTTCAATTATTTATTTTGCTTCAAAAACTGAAATTGTTAGTGATCAGTATGTAATGTTTGATGCAAAGTTTATCTTATTACATCAGTTTTGCCAAAACCGACGTTTCTCATTTTTCTTAAGTTAGTAAACAGATGTACAAAAAGAAAATATTAGGAAGCTTTCGTTGAAATTTTACTTAATTAATATTGGATTAAAAAGAATAAATATCCTAATCTTTTGAAACATTTATGTGGTTTCAACTGGATGGAGCGCCAATATTTATTCTTTTTGATCCAATATTAATTAAGTAAAATTTCAACGAAAGATTCCTAATATTTTCTTTTTGTACATCTGTTTACTAACTTAAGAAAAATGAGAAACGTCGGTTTTGGCAAAACTGATGTAATTAGATAAACTTTGCATTGTACTGATCAATAACAATTTCAGTTTTTGATGCAAAATAAATAATTGGAAACAAAAATTTTACACAAAATTGCATTAAGATTACAAATGAAGTAAGGGCAAATGGTTTTACATCGATGTATAAAAGTTAATCTACGAGGGTTGATCAAAATATTCAAGAACCTGGCAAAAAATAAAAATTTTATTGGACTGTCAAAATTTTGTAAGGAGGCTAAAAATGCCTAAATAAACAACTTTCTCGAATAAAGTTTTTCGATATTTTGATAAATAAGGGCATTTTTGAACCTATTTTATTAAAAATGTCAAATTTGACAGGTAACGCAAGTCGTGCAGCTGCTTCAGTATACGTCATTTTTGGTTTTTAGGTAAGCAAAAACTAACTGCTTTTTCAATTTTTGCCTATAGCTACTAATAAAAAAAAATTCCATTTGATGCAAACTTTCTTGCGGACACTGTAAACTGCCTTTTTTAGAACCAACTTTAAATTGATATGAACCAAATGGATATTTAAATTTAGAAAAGCTTTATAAATTAAAACTATGCATTCTAATACACTCTATTATTATTAAAGAAAAACAATCGAATATAATATTTTCTTCGAGCCACATTATTCACATCACGAGACAAAATCATCATATTCAAACACCAATGGTAAAGAGTACTTTTGGCCAAAAATCAATAATATATAAAGGAATAACAATTTATAACAGTGCCGAAAAAAATTAAAGAAATATTAAAATTACACTAAAAAAATATTTTTTAAAACATAACTAAGTTTACCGTATTATATTATATTAATATTTTTTTTTTATAAATGGTTATTATATATATTTTTTTGAATAATTTCGATGGAGTTTTTAATAGTTACTAAACATATTTGGTGTTATATTCTCTGTAATAAACTTTTTTAAGTTGGTTGAGAATAAATATATATATTATTATTATTAAAGATGTTATAAAGAATAATTAATAATAAACGTCTTTATTGTAATTAAAAAAAAACAAATATTACACAAGGCAAAGCTGTATTTGTAGATTTTTTTTAATATAGTTAATAGGTGTACCGATGCAAGATCTTTAAACAACAAGGTTATCTCATAGAGCAGCATTAAGGTGAAGAGTCCGCGCAGGTGAGGTGGAAGACGTCACGTCGATTGGCGACGGGGTCGGTTTTTTAGCGTGTTCTTTACTATGCCTTACCGTTGCAACATTGTGTGTTGTTTGTTATTTCAGTACTTTTTCCAAGTTTTTCTCAGCTAAATATTTTTAGAGTTTTATAAGTTGCATAGATATTATTTAGAATAAGTATCAGTGATTTTAATTGCTGTATCGTTGTTTGTTAGGTAAGTATATTACAGGCACAGCTTGTCCATAAGGTCACTTGGTCAATGACCCAACTAATTAATTTATTTTCCAAAACAAAGAAAAACGATTATACTTCAAAAAATGCAAAAGTTTCAAAGTGTAAGTATCATGCAAAAACTCCCCAATATAGATCGGAGCGCTCTATCGGCTGCCGTATTTTTAGTTGACCTGGTGGTAGTGGTAATAGAAGATTTTAGATTACATAAATGAATTGGAAACTAAGAGCGAAACAAACATACGCGCTCGCCGGCCGTCGTCTTCGCCTGATCTCGGGTTGTTTCGTGCTCGTTCAATAGGCATATATGGAAACACAGCTCCGTAAATTATTATTATTGCAAACGAAACTTTGCGCTAGAGAAAGAAAAACTAGTTTCCAAATATGCGGATTGTATTTGCAACATTTGCATAAAGTTTTCATCATTAGTTATGCCGATTCGTCCGTATGCCGTTAACCTTTTATGTACTTCGTTTATGTTTGTTTTTGACTTGTACTTTCAAAATGTCTTTATTCCAAACTAACTTTTACAGTTCATTACATGGAAAGTGACAACATAATGTAGAAAATAATAACCATTAAAAAAAAAATAACAATAAAAATAATTGAAGTTAATCCAATTTGATTCATTAATAAAATCAATAAAAAAAAATAGTATAAATAATTTAATTTAGTAAATATCTCTTTAATTGTTTTTTAAAAGTTGCCAATTTTTTAATTTTTCTGATATTTTTTGGAAGATTGTTATATTTTATTATTCCGTCATATAAAAGCGATTTTTTTCCGAAATTACTTTTTACTGGTATAGTTTGATAATTTATACAATGTCTGGTGTTATGATCATGTAATGTCTTATTCTCCTGAAGTGTTATGTTTGATTTTTTTCTTTCAAAATGATGGAGTGAATTAGAATACAAATTTTTAATTTATAAATGTTTTGAACATGTAAATACCCTTTCGGTCTATATAGATTAACAGTTGGTTCTAAATGTGGTAATTTGTGTATACATTTAATAACTTTATTTTGCAATTTTTGTAATGGTTTTAAGTTTGATAAACAAGCAGATCCCCATGCAGAAGCTGTGACTTGTATTAAAGAACAATGACTTCTACAGTCCAAGAAATATTACAGTTTAAAACAAGCGGCGCATTAACATTTGAAAAACGTTTAGAAATGAAAGAAAATGGACGAACCAAATCTTTTTTGGATCTGAAACCAATTAGAAATGAACCTCGTAAAACGTTTTCGGAAAGTATAAAATTACTAGAAATTTTATGACGACAGTGGAAAGTAAGAGATGCTTTTCGACACTAAAAAGAATTAAGACTCTTTTAAGAAACTCAATATATACAGTATGTCTCTGTAAGTTTGCATCATATGGAAAACTTTTTTATTATTCATTTTACGAAAAAAAGTTATTCTTCATAAAAAGCTCTGCATGGTCCAAAACCTAAAATGCAACCATCAAATATCGAAATTTTTCAGTCATATACGAGGTTTGCCAAAAAATGTAAATTTTTCCCAAGAATGTAAATTTTTCCCAAGAGTAAAGTAAACCTTTATTTTTGACATAATCAAAAATTGTTATTAAAAAAAGTTGATCAGAACTAAAAACCACGTCTAAGTATGCAATAACACGCATTAAATTAATTAAATAATTAAAAAATTAAATATTTAATAATAAATTAATAAAATAATTTTTCAACATAAATGCGTATAAATGCACATTTAGACGTGGTTTTTAGTTCTGATCCACTTTTTTTAATAACAATTTTTGATAATGTCAAAAATAAAGGTACTTTACTCTTGGGAAAAATGTACATTCTTGGGAAAAATTCACATTTTTTAACAAACCTCGTATATGACTGGAAAATTTTAATATTTGATGGTTGCATTTTAGGTTTTAGACCATGCAGAGCTTTTTATGAAGAATAACTTTTTTTCGTAAAATGAATAATAAAAAAGTTTTCCATGTGATGCAGACTTACGGAGACATACTGTATATATAGTCAATGTTAAGCGCTTTAGCTGTGTTAAGCATTGAACCATTTTATTAGAAGTATTTATAATTTTAATGACCTAGTGATTGAACATTTTTCCAAACAAAAGAATTGATTTGATCTACAAACACATAACTACAAAAAGGTAGGAGAATTATATAAAAAATAAAGTAAAGCTGTTTCATATAGTTTTAAAAAAAGTCACAGCAAAAATTAAATTTTAGTAGTATGTTTTTTGCGGTGTTTATTAGCAGGTAAATAATTATTCCTTGGCGGCTAAACTATGGACTAAACGGCGTTTTGCTTGTTACGTCACTTCAATCAAAATTTGCCCCCCCTATAAAAAAAACTTACGGGCTGAGCAAGGCACAATGAAATGGAAAAAAGGGACGGAATGATTTGGATCGGGTAAAAATGTAAACAATTGTCTCTAGTTTGAAAGGTCTTTAAAAAAAAGTATTTTTTTGAAAATCTTGGACGCCCTCCACCGGCTGCCGCCTACGAGGCATTTAAGAATAACAGTGAGTTAGCTTGGATCGGTCTAATTAAACATCAGGAGTCTGTCATCCAACGTTGAAAACGTATTGTCCGGACACACTGTATATTTCTATAGGTTTGATCCTTATTGTTTCATTACAGAAAATTTAGATGACGAAGAAGCGATGAAAAAATTATAGAATAAAATCTATAATAAATAAATAAAAACTTGGCTAGGTAGTATTGAAAAAAAATTGTTCTTTACTTGCGTCAGAATTCAGCAAGACCTTCTCGACCTTGTTAGCCTCCTCAGCGATCGCACCACGACCGGTGGCTTTCAGGTAGTCTGCCATCCTCCTGTTGTAGGGAAAGACGGAGGTTGTAGCACCAATTTCGGCACCCATATTACAGATTGTAGCCATACCTACAAACAGATAGTTTTATAGATATTCTTTATAATTCTAAACACAAACAAGGTTGTGCATCAATGTAAAAAGAGACCATCTTGATGGTTGTTGTTGTTGTTGTTGTTTTTTTACATACCTGTACATGAGATAGATTCAACACCTGTTCCATAATATTCGACAATGGCTCCAGTACCACCCTTGACAGTTAGAATGTCCGCTACCTTCAGGATTATATCCTTGGGTGATGTCCATCCAGAAAGTTTTCCTAAAAATAAGTATGACAAATACACATCCAAGCTGCTAAGTTATCTAACTAACTGCAGACTGCTTTAAGACTCTCATTCCAGACAATAAAGAACGTAAGACGTAACACCGTTTCCGATATACTGACGTTATATGTGTTATCAATAAAAGTACATAATACTTTTAATTCATAGTGTACCTATAGATATATTATACTAATAACCTGTTAAAAATGAATAAGCTATTTTATTTTCATCAACTGTCCTCATTACATCAATGCTGAAAGATATTAATTCCGGCATTAGTAGATCTTTTTCCTAACCAGATAGATCGCTAGATGGGTGGCCGCCTAGATCACCGGATTTAACACCGATGGATTATTTTCTTTGAAAATACTTAAGGGTAAGGGCACACTAAAACATACCTAACAATAATAAAGATCTTAAATAGAATACCGCCTGTTATAATAAGACATGTGATTAACTGATTTTATTATCGTCTAGGATTCCTAGGAACATGTCAGGTTTCTGCATTTTTTACGTTTCTAGAAATATTATTTACAATAAACAATAAAATATTATTATGGTTATTGGTGTTTTATATCAAAGACTCGTCGATATAATAGTCAGTATTTCAAAAACGTGTAAAAATCGGAACAGCAATCGTAACATAAGATATACTTAAAGCGGAAAAACTAAAAAAAATTGTTATATAAGACATGTTTATGTCAAACTTACCTGTCAAATGAACACCAATCACCTTGGGACACTTAAGCTCCCATGCGATGCTCGCCATAACATCTACAGCATCGGCACCGCCTACTCCAATGCAGAGACCGCCCAAGCCACCCCCGTTAGGTGTGTGGGAGTCGGTGCCGATCATGAGTAATCCAGGGAAGGCATAGTTTTCAAGTATGATTTGATGAATGATACCTACAAAAAAGAGCGGTACAATTATTGTAAGTAATCTTCAGCTCTTGTAAATTCATAAAAAGGATCATTGTACCGGGTGGGTTAAATAAAGTAAGGACGTCGCATCGGCTTTATCTCGGAAATCATTTAGTATGGCAGCTCGCGAAAAAAAATGTCATAAGGAAAGTAGGCAAGAGAAATAGCTGGAAATTATTTTTTAAGTTTCTCAGGTGTCCGCTAGAGGGCATAATACTAATGCTCAACTAAGAAAACGATGGTTTCTCTTTAACATGCCTAGTTAAGCGGTATTAAAAATGTGCCTGGTAATCTTGACATATTTATGAGCAAGTTTGGTTCATCACTTATTTTTCAGCTTCTCAAATAAAGGGGCGGAAAAAATTAAGCAACTTTGGTTAGGGACAACGAAAATTTCAAATGGTCTTGTTGAAAAGAGATTCAATGTTATAGCTGTATTTTTGGATTTTAAGCGGGCATTCGAAACAATTGACAGGGCTAGATTATTGAGTAAATTGTATCAGTATGGTATTCGCGGAAACGTTTATAAATATGTAGTTTAAAAATTATTTAATAATAATAACAATAATAATAAATGTCTTTATTTCTGACTTCCACAGTACATATTATATGTATACATATTTGTTAAGACTAAAATAATGGTCCTCAGAAAAAGGCGAAGTTCAGATGAGGTATCCCATTTAAGTAACATGTCACAAAAACAAAAATATCTAAACATCAAATACATATAAAAACTGTGCGACTAATAGTGCCGAGATAAAGCCGACGTCCTCGCTTATTTGACTACCCGGTACATTGTTACAGATAAGATTCAACATATTATTATGACATTAACTATGAAATGACATAATGAATTAAAAGAAATTTTCTACCGGCGTCAGAGAGCTAAAAATAGTTATTTATGTACCAAGGTAGTGAAGTTATTCTTTATCGGACGAGTCTGAAATTATGAGATGAGCGAGCGAGGCGAATAACACGCGAGTTCAATAAAAACTCTTTACTGACGTGGTGCATACAAAATTTTATCGCCAACCGTTCAGAATTTATAATATAAAAAATGGAGGTATAACTCATCGCATTTTATTATAACAAAGTAAACAGCAAATATAGAACAAATCTACTTATGATTTGTTATATGAAAAGTGAACGTACACTATAAAGTATTATAAAAATTAATTCATGAAGGCGAAGGAGTTCCAACTGAAAACGTTCGAGGATTATTATCTATGTTAAAACTGCGAATTGAATAAATGAAATGAAAATTTGCGGAGGGTAAAAGTATGCAGGTAAAGTATTTTATTTTACAATAAAATAAAGTGTTCGTTTACTTCCGGAAATCCCTCTGATAATGTACGGCTTTACTGACGGTTGAAGATAAAATTAATTTACATTGAGCAAATATTACATAATTATTGTTAATTATATAATTTTAAAAATAAATATTTTAATTCAAAGTGTAATCATTATTTACTTTCCCACTTGTACAAATATGATAATTTAATTGATAAAAGTACTATTTTAAATATATATTTAAGGAACAGATCTAAATAAAGCATCTTGGATTAGAAAGTTATTTGTTCAACTTAAATTTTATAAAAAAATATTGACACCTTACTAGATTGGGAATCGAAACAGACGAATTATGGTTTGCACATTCTCAGTGGCGGGTGGTGGGATATTGATGTGGGGAGGCGCTCCAAAAAAATATGAAGTTCAACCCTTCAAAGATATCGAATTTATTTTTAAGATGCGTTTGTTTATTCAGAAATAATAAAGTATTAAACATTTTACTTCTATACTATTAACGACCGAAAGATAACAATTTCAAAAACAGTTGCAAGCATTCGGCTGTTACCAAATATCACTAGTAAAATTTAATTTAACAGGTATAAATTTGGTATCATTGTATAGCTAAAGGTTCAAACGTTGTTTGTCTTATAACAGCTTTTTAATTTGAAAAAGGGTTATCGGTACTTGGCTAATAAAAGGCTTTTTCTACGACCGTGCGTTTTATTTTAACCCATTTTCCCGCACGCATTTTAGTTTTGAAAGTGTCACTTGAAAGTAAAATTAGGCAAATTTTGACCTTATTAGATAGTTTTTTACCTCGGATGTTATAACACTATTGTTACAATAGGTAAATAAGTATTTACGGAATTCGAAATAGTCCATCTAATAAAATCTACCTCTTTCTAGCTTTTTGTTGTATTTCAAATTTTTTTTTTAAATATAAAATAATGAAGATATTTTTATATAACCCTGTACATTTCTTTAATTTCATGTCATAAAACAACTATTAAACCAACCTGTGATGGGTGGTTGGATATCATTTGCTATGATTACCAAGCAGTGTCATTGTTACTAAAACGTCAAAGTTGCAGTAGGTATAGTATTTTTCTAAATGTTGTTTTGACAAATTTTGTATTTGTAATTTTTTCTTTTTATTAAATTTATTTTATTACCTACTATCTTTGTTTTTTATTTTGTGGCGATGTTAAACACAATTTAAATAAAATCTTTGACTTTTTTTAAAAAAATATATTTTTTTCTACCCTGTATGGCAAAATAAAAAACGTTTTATTATGTAACCTAGGTTACTTTTTAAAAATTAGATATTTTTACCTTTTCAGCTCTAGCCACCTTCTATAGTCTGAGATATGTTATGTCGTTCCTCAGTTTTTCAAATTTGCTGTACCAGTTTTTTCTCGGCACGATAGTACATATGTATACTTTTTTGTATATCTATACGGTCGTAGAAAAAATAATGTTCCTAACCCATGCGTAAAGTGTCTCTCCCACCGTGGACCGCTTGCCCGAACTCCGCTCCGCGTCGGTCGGGTCAACTGCAGTCGCATGCGAGAAAGTATCACTTTCCGCACTTGTTAGGAAATAGTATATTACATAACAGTGTTGAAAGTGGTACTTTTCAAACGAGGAGGTATTTAGCACGAGGCGTTAGCAGAGTGCGGAAATTCTCCGAGTGTGAGAAAATCACTTTCACACGAGTAATGTACACAATTTTTCCTACGACCATACAATATAATCAAAAAGAGTTTGATTTGTTTTTAATAGTTTGTAGGTATCACCATTGTGTTAATAGAATTTTTTCAACACTAGAGTTGAAAAATTAATTTCAACTCTAGAGTTGAAAAAATAAAAACAATGCCCACTACACATTTTAACGTACCTAGATTTAAATAAAAATAATAACTTTTTCTCCTATTTGCTTACGCACATCATACCTACTATCTATGTACAGTAAATAAATTTCGTTTCTGAACTTTTAGCTGCTTGCATTCTTTTAATAAAACAATAATTTAGGTATACCTACGAAAACAACATAACACAAAACTACAACATAACCTCAACATTTGGTCATTTGCTCAACATTATAGAAAGATAGAGATGGAGTTAAATATCGATGGCTTGTGTGCAAAATTATAACTCGGTATTTCCTATTTCTGCTCTATAGCTGCCCTTTTTTTCTGTGGTTCAACTCAGTTGACATGTAAACATGACAGCTGGTGGGTTACCTGACATTATTTTCCCTTTTTGATAATATTATTTTTATCATAAATACTCTTAGGTTCCCAAAAATAACGAAAAAAAGGATTTTTTTTTATTTGCAGTAATGCACTAGTGTACTTTACCTCACTCCCCACCCAGCACCCCAATTCACTCCATGTGTCCCGTAAGTTTGTAATTTTTAATACTTAAATAATTTTGTTATCAAATTGACACCTGTTTAAATTAAATATAGTGTGCTTTGTATTTCCACACTCGTATTGAAATATTTTTTTTCAACACGCGTGTGATATTTAGCACTTTCTAGCCAAGTTAACCGTGCTGCTATTGTAATTTTCGTAGGTGGTCGTAGGAAAATAACTATTACATGTTGATCATTGATCATAACCAAAATAGAAAAAAAAAACAAATTACCCGATCCAGGTTTCCAAAATCCAACACCATACTTATTTCCGGCCGTGCTCAAAAAGTCATAGACTTCCTTGTTCAAGTCTTTGGCTCTGGCCAAATCTTTTACACCTCCAGTTTGAGCTTCAATCAAGTGATCGCAATGGATGGTACTGGGGACGGCCACCCGTTTGAGACCGGAAGAGATAAACTGTAACATGGCCATTTGGGCGGTGGCATCTTGCATAGCTACCCGGTCTGGGCGGAGACGAAGATAGGATTTTCCGCGTTCAACTTCCTGTTGGATAAAAGGGGTTGGTTCTTTTTTTAAAAGGAAATACAATTGGAACTAAAATAATATCAAATATTATTTTTGAAATTTTAACTTTTACTTAAAATACAGTCGAAGTCGAAGTTTAAAGTCAATTATTCCTGGTATTAAATTTTAAAAATGATAACTTTCCAAGATCTAATAGGGCACTCAACGTACGTATAGTTATTTCTTAAGATTTTTTAAATTAAAAAAAAAACCTACTTATATCTACTTAATTATAAGCAAAAATAAAATAATCTTATATTATTAAAATAGAAAATGGGTTGGATGAATAAACTAAAAATAAAAACTTAGCTTTAGATAATATCGAGGCAATATCCATAAGAAAAATCTTAGTTCCCTCACAAATCCACACAAAATCAAATAATTTAATTGCTACATGCATTTAGTCAAGGGTCAGGAGATATATAATCAATAAATAAGTATTTCTGATAGTTATTTAGATGACCAATGTAAATCAAAACAAAATTAATTGCACTTTTAGGATTCAACATATTATAATTTAAACAAATAAATATAATCAAAGGTCAGTAACATTTATGTTTATGAAAAATTAAAGAATAAAAAATTCTAGACAAAATATAGAACAGGGTCAAGAAAATCTAAAAAATTACAAGTATTTGAAGTATTTTATGTCCCGACTAGGTATAGGATAGGTAGGTAACCGAATTTAAGTCAGTAACCAATAATAATGCATGATTAGCTCACACTAAGTATTTGACAAAAATGTTTCATTCATAATATACCGGGTGCCCCACTTTCAACGCAGGATTCCATATCATCTAAACTACTCAACTTTTAATTTGCCCCAACAAAACGATTTGAATTTATTTGTGCATTGGTGTAGAGAACATAATTTAAATGTAAATGTAGGAAAATGTGCGATAATGTCCTTTACATGTAGAACTCAAAATATTTATTTTAATTACTGCATTGATAATGTGCCTCTAAAGAGAATTAATTTTCACAGAGATCTTGGTGTCTATTTTGATCCTAAGTTGAGTTTTGTTGGGCATATTGATAATATTACTGCCAGCGCTTTAAAAATGCTAGGATTTATTATAAGAACTTGTAAATACTTTAAAAATGTTAACGTCACAATACCTTTATATAAATCGCTGGTAGTTACAAAACTTCAGTATGCATGCCCTATTTAAGATCCTCAGTATGCCAATAAGACTGCTCTTTTGGAATCTGTCCAGCGTAAATTTTTAAAATTTTTGTACTACAAGTCATTTTTAGTTTATCCACCAAGAGGTAGAGAGAGACTTTTGTGTAATTTATTTAATTTCCCTTCTTTAAGACTATTGCGTAAAGTAGCAGGAATTATTTTCCTATATAAAATAATTAGAGAAAAAATAGATAATAAAGAGTTCTTAGGGCAGCTTCCGTTTAGAATAGGCTTAGTCAATACTAGATCTGCACATGTATTTTATATTCCTGCACCGAGGACAAATCTGTACAAGAACTCACCACTTATAAGACTGTGCCCTTTTAATAAATATTGTAGAGATACATAATAAATAATTTTAACTGTGAAAAAATAAAATTAAAATTAAGGAAGTCAATTACTGTAATTGCAATACTAACTGAATAATTATTATAGCTTAGGTATACGCTTTTAGAAATAAGGTTTATGTATCTATAATTAACTTGTTAAGTTGTTGATACTATAAATAAATAAATAAAAAAAAAAACAGAGTTATAGGAAGAAATTAGGTAGAGGTCTACAATTTAAAATTATGAATTGTACATAGGATCCCAAATAGTCAAATATGCTTTTTTTAAATGGAACACCTTGTATATTATGATATTTTTAGATCGCTTGATCAATTTTAAGAGCTTTTCATATAACTATTCTATGCTTTAATAGTTTTTGAGCTATTAAGTAGCGATTTTTCAAAAATGTGGTTCTTACATAGGTCTGTGCTTTCACGTATTTTGTTTAGTCACCTACCCATTTTTTTGTAAATAAGTAAGTAAGTAAAGAATTTAAAATTTGACAAACTTTCACAATAAAAATTTGGTGAACTGATTTTAGGTACATAAAATTCTTTTAAAGTCTTACCTGGCTCTCAGGTTGATCCAAATGTGAATATAACACCTTTTCGGACAACGTTAAAGGTCTGTTGAGCCTTTTCTTGACAACATCCAAGTTCTTGGCAAGTTTACTGTAAGGTACTGGTTCAGGGTCAAACTTTGACATGGCTGTTTTGCTCGCAGCCGCGGCCAAGGGAGAAACATGGAAGCAACGTACTTGGATCTCTTGATGGAGGAGAGCATTCGCTTTTCCCCCCTACAACAAAATAATATAAAAATATGGAATTATTATCGAGCTCAGAGCTCTCCTCTTCCCCCCTTAGGGTAAACGAGGATGTATCTTTATTAAAAAAATATAGGACTGTTAAAAAAGGGGCCTACGGAAATTTTTGTTTATTTTTGCACATAAGCTTGGTGGATAGACATTGTTAGACAGACTACCATCTCAAATGTGCCATAAAACAGAATGGAAACGTACATCGCATATTTAATTCTAGTGCCTGCAAAATGAGCAACATTTAAGTGCTTTAAAATCTGTCAGGCATTCTTAACTAACAGTATTTCAGACAATTTAGCTTGTTCCCATGCCAGCTACCACAGTCACTTTATTTTATATTACATAAAAATTACCATTTCAAAGGGTATTGTCATCAAACCTCACTCAAAAGATTAAAAATAAACTTTATAAGCATTAAAAAAATCGTTATGTAACCCTCAAATGGCTACTAAAAATTACTCGTGATTCTAAAAACGGTTTGGTGATTGGCTAGGTCATATTTACAAATCTGCTAGAAAAGAGAGAAAGAAAGGTACTTACATGGCGATGCAAAACTCGCATACAGTACGCCATGGTGTAGAAAAACGATTTATCTCTATAACTATGCGAAAATTAAACGGTTACACTTGATTTCGATACCACTTTTCCCGTCGTAATTTTTTCACTGTGGGTTTTCTGCTGGGAGCAAACTGACAATGTCTGGATGACGCACTTGCGCGGTCTCCACTTTTGTGAGGCTGAAAATAACCTACAAACCAAATAATGGTGTTTGGTGCAGATAAAGGTATTTAAAAATGCAGTAATTTTATCTCTGAAGATGTTTTTTGATTATTTTTACGTCACAAAACGATAAACATTGTGAAATTTATTGTAACATTTCAATTTTTGAAGTGAGTTGAAACGTCACTGTCGGAGCCGCTGGTGACATATGACTTAAATCAGCTGATAAAAAAGGTGATCGTATACCGTCGAACATGTCATTCTCGACACTTTCAAGATTAGTAGAACCACAGAATATACAGGGTGTCCGGGAAAATGTGGGAAATCTCCCGGATATGAAAAAAACACGTGAAAAGAATACTACAAGTTCATATAAACTTTTTTCGTATCGGCCTCCTCTTCGGAGATATGGGCTCCCAAAAAGGTCCCACAAATTAAGTTTTTGACACATAATTATACAGGGTCCTGCAATAGTGCGTCAGGCTTCCATAGCTCCTATACGAATTTAGTTATGAATATAATCGCTAACTTATACTGTATCATACGGGGTACTTTAGGAAAATATCTAAATCTAAAACTAGTTTTTCAACCACGGTATTAAGTGAGTTTAATGACGAGAGGTTTAAAGATACTATTAATCAAAAAGTATTTATCTATTTTATACAGGGTGTTCATAATAAGATTTCGAACATGACACATTTCAAACCTATTTTCCTCAACTTTTTCAAATGGAACACCCTGTATATTATTTCGGTATTTTATATAAAATACACAAGAAATTATTTTTTGTGGTTAAAGCATATAAGTTATTTCCAGCCGTTTTCGAAATAAATGCAAATTTCATAAATTATGTTGATTAAACAGAGTTTATTTTTAAAATTAAGCGTATGGAGTATTATCAAGATAATTTCTTATAATTTATTAGCCCGATATTACACCTTTTTAAAATGAATTAAAGAACTTGTCAAACTATAAGAATTCATGTTTTATTTCAAAGCCTACTGTGGGTTTTAGAGATAAACCTTACTAATGAACCTCTTTGCTGGTATTGCAATTAAAATGTTAAAAGGAAAATAAACAGATCTTTTCAAAAACAGTTTGGCTTGTGCATAGAACAAAATGGAAGACATTTTGAACAATAACTGTAGTTTTTAATTATTAGTCTAGTCGCCTAGGCTTAATTTTAAAAATAAACTCTGTTTAATCACCATAATTTATGAAATTTGCATTAATTTCGAAAACGGCTGGAAATAACTTATATGCTTCAATCACAAAAAATAATTATTTGTGTATTTTATATTAAATACCGAAATAATATACAGGGTGTTCCATTTGAAAAAGTTGAGAAAAATAGGTTTGAAATGTGTCATTTTTGAAACTTTATTATGAATACCCTGTATAAAATAGATAAATACTATTCGATTCATAGTATGTTAAAACCTCTTGTCAATAAACTCACTTAATACCGTGGTTGAAAAACTAGTTTTAGATTGTTTTTTTTTTATATTTTTTCCACGACTTCAAAATATTTTTTTTTTAGTTTTTAATTGATTGCTCTTAAACTTCCAAAGCAAATCAAACAAAATTTTAGGCATTTATAAAGGACGATAGCATAAATCTAAATATGCAAAAAAATATGGGGTATGCTATTTAAAAAAGCAAAACTTTTTATGACCATACTTTTTTGGGCCACCCTGTATATGAAAAAATATTTTCCTGAAGTACACCGTATGATACAGTACAAGTTAGCGTATGAATGAAAGTCCTATCTAAATTCGTATAGGAGCTATGGAAGCCTGACGCACTATTGCAGGACCCTGTATATTAAACCAACAGGTAGTTATATTTCAATTTTTTTTCATATGATCTATACCAGGTAAGACCCTTCAAATTACTATCCCAGGAAGTGTTGCGAATTACTCACAGCTGCAGGGACGGACTAGCTGTGACACTAATGTGCCCAGTTTTTTACGCCCTGTATGAAAAAAACTTTGGACAACGTTTTTTTACATACCTTTAACTATTGACTAAAAATTCAGTAGGTACTCTTCATTTATGTCGCTAATCCTAACCGTAGTTACCTATAGGTATAGAATAAAAAGTCATTCTTTATAAAATCGTCTGCTTCCGCTGAAACTACAATTGCGAATATCAGATTTGCGATTACTACACAGGGTTCGTCAAAAACAACAGTTTTTGTTTTTTGGATTTTTTTTCAATTCTAATTTTAAATTTCTTTTGTTAATTGGGTAAATCATTACTTTGGGAACAAGTGGATTGGAAGGTACCTATGGTCGAAATCAGTTGGCACGTAGGAGTCCCGATCTCACAATTATCGACTTTCATGGATGGGGATATCTGAAGCCACATGTGTATAAAACCAATTTCAATATTAACTTTCAATTTCTTGAAAGAAAAAATAAGAGTAGCTATTGCAAATATCCCAATACAGCAAGTTATTAGGAACTGTTATCGGGAATTCAGATATCGAGTTGAACTATGCGCTAACTCGTTGGTAGGTACCAACGTTTGAATAAAAGTTTTATAATATGATCGATTAAATGAATTAAAGAAATATAACATGTAATAATAAAAATACTTCAAAAGTAGGCAAATAAAAATGGTTTTCTTACAACAAAATTGTTACTCGGCCAGATATAAAATCATAGTCGAAGTAAAAAAGCAACAATAGTTGTTCGTTTTTACATAAATTTATATTAAATGAAATCAAAAAAAACTAAAAATGTTGTTTTTGACGAACCCTGTGTAGTAATCGCAAATCTGATATTCGAAATTGTAGTTTCAGCACAAGCAGGCGTTTTTATAAAGAATACATTTTTCCTCTATACTCGCAGTAATAGAAGAAAAGTTTTTCCTCTTCCAAATTATATCCGTGGACACACTGGCATGTACGACAAACGACAAACAATAAATAAAACAAACATACCCTCTATTTACATCCTTCAAAGCCTCAGCAACTGTTTCGGCCTTCCTTTGCCATCATCAGTGTTGTATGGACCCTGTTCGGAACACGCGGTCAACAACAGACAGCTGCTTACTCGTTGTGTACATATGGTTACCTGAAACGTAACCAGCTGCCAAGAATATACAAGGATCTTACAACTCTGATCACTTATAGTATATTCTTAAGATCTAAAAAGAAATATTTAATTAGTAAAAGCTGAAAAAGAAAAATGGTTTTGTGCATCAACATTTAGTATCTATGGTGAAATGTTGAATAAACTGTTATACTAAAAAATCATTAGGTTAAAATAGACAACTTACAACCTAAAAGAAAGTGGTTTTATGCATCAACATCTAATGTCACAATTAAATGTTGGATGAAACCATTTATATTAAAAAAATATGTACCTATACCTATAAATATTTTACAGTCATCAAAACCTAAAAAACGGTTTTATGCATCAGCATTTAGTATCTAGTGAAATGTTGGATATAACCGTTATACTAAAAATCATTAGGTTAAAATAGGCAACTAACAACCTAAAAGAAAGTGGTTTTATGCATCAACATCTAATGTCACAATTAAATGTTGGATGAAACCATTTATATTAAAAAAATATGTACCTAGGTCTTACCTATAAATATTTTACAGCCATCAAAACCTAAAAAAACGGTTTTATGCATCAACATTCTCAGGGAAATGTTGGATAAAACCGTTATACCAAAAAAAACCAACCGTTATACCAAAAAAACCATAACGTTAAAATATGCAACGTTCAACAACCTAAAAAAGGTGGTTTTATGCATCAACATTTAGAGTTTCACAATTTTAAATGTTGGATAAAACCTTACTAAAAAAAACTATTACCTTAAAATAATATGTAACTTTTGCATTATTTCTTTCAAAATCGTTTTCATATCTTTTACCTTTTTCTTCAACCAAAGTAAGTATTTCTTTATTTTTCGGCAAACAGAAAGTGCAAACAAACCCTAAAAGGAAAGAATTTATTAGTTTTCAACTAATTTTAAATATATATTATATCATTTTAAAAGACTAAAAAAATAATATAACTATTATTACATACCTTTTTGTTTGCATCGCAATTAAGAGCTCACCGCAGGTCTCTAATTTTTCATTTTTCAGTTGAACCCTGTCCGTGGCATTATTAACACACTCATTTATCTTCTTACAATTGACAACATCTTGTCTTGAAAGCAGTTCCGTTACTTTTGAATATACTTCAATCATTAAAAAATAAAAGGAAAGCAACTAAACTTTGAAAGACTTTAGTAAACAAAGCTGTAAATCTTTTGCCCCAAATTCCCAGTCTGCAATAAGTAGTTGTAGGTACTTATATCGGATCGTAAATATATTAAATACCATTTTAAAACTATATAATATAGTCTTAAACTGGAAACTTTTTAGTCAGTACCTACCGATTTTTAACTTTGAAACCGAGAGTATAATTTAGTCCCAGAAATATTTATGCTTTTGTATTTTTACTTCCAGTAAAGCGAAGTTATAATTTAAGAAAAACGAATGCGACTTCATCTCTTTCACCTGCGGTAACAGAAAAGGAAAGATAACTACCTTACCTTTTAAAAATGAAAGAATTGAATTATGTTAAAGTCATTTGCAAGAAGATAAACTTTCTTTAAAAAGGTATAACACCAAACACCCGAAAAAATCGCGCACTCGCGAAGGGAATGTTTACTTACAATCGGAAACTAACGATGCTACAACCCATGCTTACTGACCTGAAACAAAAGAGAAAATCTATTAGTTATTGATGCACTTGTAAATCAAATTGTCAATCAATTTTTGTTCTTGTTGTATTTTTTCGAGTACTTTTAGAAGTTATGCACGTTCCGCAGCCGTTTGCGACAGCATTACAGGAAGATTATTAAATTAAATGTCCATGTTTTTGCACCCCCCAAAAAAAAACTGTTAAATTGCAATAAAATCGTTAGTTTACCCCTTTTATGTTAAACTTTTAAATATCTCACCTTAAATCCTTCGGCAGATTGCTCTAATCCAGCTTTTGTCCCGAACTTTAAAATTCTGTTTTAGCTTTTCATGGCAGCACCTAATTGAAGCCCCTCAGACAGATCCAAAAAACAAACTGTCTTTTGCAACAACTCGTCCTCAAAGCGACAATTAAACAGATTCAGAAACCAGCCCTAACTCTGACCAGACTTGTGGTCGTGTGATCGTAACTTTTAGATTTAATTTAAATTAAAAAGAGGAGAAGAAGCATGCTAAGGCAATAAAGAATCTGAAGATAAATAAACAATCATGTAAAAGCGTGATTTAAGTAGTGGCGGACAGGCAAACCAAGCTTGTCCAAAAAAGACAGCTAAAAGTAGTATAGACAGTATAGAATATAAAAGTCCTTTCTAAATAGGATCTTGTGAAGTATTGCCTTGAATTCCTTATATCAATGTGCGCTTGAACTATGTGCAGTGAAGAAAGATTGAGAATTAAAATGTTGATACATATATAAGAATTAGATAAAAGCGATTTTAGAAGATCTAAATGTTAGAAATTGCTTTCTGCAAGGGGGCGTGTGAGTGTTGCCATGAATTCCTTATATATATGTGCACTTGGACTATGTGCAGAAAGACTGAGAATATAGATGCAAATGAACGTGCATATGCATAAATAAATGTTGATACATAAGAATGGCACAATGTAGTAAATTAGGATAATAGAATATCTGTAATATGTAGAGATAAAAAGATAATCAAACGATATGGAACCAATAATATGGAGGTCGTATTCAACTGATGCCTAGTTGAAAATATAGCCAGAGTCTAAGTAAGGTCTAGGTCTGAGACTAATTGTACTTTTGTATATAATATATAGAATGAATATTAATAGATAATGGAAGTCAAATAAATTAGTACAGAAAATGGTTAAACTGGAGAGATGCTCCCACTTCTTCGTTAACTATGTTAAAAATTAAAAATAAAAACCCGTTCAATCCAACATTTCCTGTACGTTAGACTAAGAAAGGCAGGATTGTTTAACTTACTGGTTTCTGTAACTTATGCCACCCTGAAAAAATCGCGACGCGGTTTTTACACTTTTTAATTTTTATTGATGCTGAATCTGAAACAAAAGAAAAATTGTTTAGTTTTAAAATATCAATAACTTAATTGTTGTCTTATACACATGTTTGGGACAACTATAGGAACACTTCCTGATTTTCAGAGCTCATAATTTCGCCAAACAACAAGTTTTTATTGCCAGAACAATAAATAATCATTTATTTTAGTTTTATTTAATTTCATACACACAGGAGAGCCTTCAAAAATGTTCTAAAAAGTATGAAATATTAAGTCAAGATATTTAGGGTAGATTCTCAATGATCATACTGGGTCGTTAGAAAAGTTTAGACATTTCCATAATTTTTTTAGGGTCTTTGAAAAATATAGTTTTTGGACAGCTATAGTAGTGAAAAAGATTTTATTATTTATTATTATACAGGGTGATTCACGGTGGATGGAACGTTAGACGTTTCTGGCGAACCAGTAAAGGAATCGTTCTGAAAATTTGGCCGCGTACATAAAAACGGACATGCTCTACCAACCTAAAATTTTTTAACAATACAGTGTTGCCGCTTCCACGCAAAAATAATAGTAACTTCGATTTTAAAAAAAAAAAAAAAGGTCGCCAGTTCCGTAAACTAACCAGTTTATGTAGTATGTAGCCGCCAATGAGTGATTGGTGATTGGTATTGAATGGCATGCAGGTCGTTGAAAAATAAAGTAATTCGAATTTTCGTCACTCGAATTATTACCGATGATAACCGAATAATTCAAGTGATTGAAAAAATCGAGTGATCGGTTATTTTTCACTCGAGTGATCCCATCACTATCTAAAACAGTGAAATCCTGAAATTTGGTAAATAGTTAACTAATACCATAGGGCTCTTTGCCATAGTCCCAAATCTTAGTTGCAATATACAGGGTGGTTGAAAAATACACTTATTCTGGTAACTTGAAAAAGTGACCATAAGTTCTTTTTTTCAAATGTACCTATAACTACCTGTATATTATTACGGATTTGAAAAGCTGCTAAAATTTCACTTCATTCTTGTATATCATACCTGTACCTAACTAACTAGTTTAACCATTTTTTTTAACGTATTAAGCATGATTTGTAAAATTTTCTATAGAATTAAATTTTTATTCGGTTATTAGTAAGTTTGCCATGACAAAAACTAATGTTACCGCCAATGAATATTAGAAAATTTATAAGGATCCAGAACAATTTTATTAAATGTTAACTAGGTAGTCAAATAATAAAAGACTACTAAAATTATAACTAATAAAATGCTATTTTAACAGATGTTCAAAACGCTGGCCGTTTACATCCAAACACTTTAATATGCGGGTGTTGACTGCATGGATTTCAAGAAAAAATTAGTTTTAATGTTTTTTGCATGTTAATGCAAACACACATTGTCCAAATAAAATAAATAAATTCATAAGAACTGCATTTGTATTTATATAGTTTTCTTCCATGACTTTAAAGTATATTTCTATCTTATTGTATCTAAACTTAATGAAATGTCAAAACGATAACCATAGTAACATACGTAAACATCAGTTTTTGTCATGGTTAACTTACTAATAACCGAATAAAAATTGAATTGTATAGAAAGTTTAACAAATTATGCTTAATACCTCAAAAAATGGTTAAACCAGTTAGTTAGGTACAGGTATGATATACAAGAATGAAGTGAAATTTTAGCAGTTTTCAAATCCGTAATAATATACAGGGTGTTACATTTGAAAAAAAGGACTTATGGTCACTTTTTCAAGTTACCAGAATAAGTGTATTTTTAAACCACCCTGTATATTGCAACTTAAATTTGGGACTGGGGCAAAGAGCCCTATGGTATTAGTTAACTATTTACCAAATTTCAGGGTTTCAGTGTTTTATAGAGTTCAAAATTATCAGCATTTTTAAAAGTGACGTTTTCGGACAAAAAAAACGGAAATTAATTTATATCTTAGAAACGGTAAGAGATAAGTATAGAGTAGAGTTGATAAAAAGTGTAAGGAAAGTAATGGGGGATTCGAAAATAAAATAAAATATATGGTGTTGCATTTAAAAAATCGAAGTTACTATTATTTTTGCGTGGAAGCGGCAACACTGTATTGTTAAAAATATTTTAGGTTGGTAGAGCATGTCCGTTTATGTACGCGACCAAATTTTCAGAACGATTCCTTTACTGGTTCGTCAGAAACGTCTAACGTTCCATCCACCGTGAATCACCCTGTATATTTATCTCCTAAATGCATGTAGATGTATGTGAGAAAACACACACTTTTAAAACACAGTGACAAAACAGCTTTATTCTTACTTTTTTTAAGTCGTCACATTTCTAATTTTAAATTTAACGAAATGGTAGTTTTTAATTGTCTGTATTAAATATAAATAAAAAATGTTAATCGGCGTGCAGACAAAGTTTTAAAAATTGAAAAAAGTTTTTCACCTTTGCCGAGATTCGAACCCAGAACCTCTCGATTACCAGTCGAACGCTCTAACCAAAGTTATATTGCCGAAGTTGGTGAGAGAATCTCAGTGTCTCCGTGGCGCAATTGGTTAGAGCGTTCGACTGGTAATCGAGAGGTTCTGAGCTCGAATCCCGGCGGAGGTGAAAAACTTTTTTCAATTTTAAAAAACTTTGTCTGCACGCCGATTAACATTTTTCATTTAAATTTAACCTCCGTTCGTGCGTTAAAATATCGTTTATTTTCAAAATTTGTCAAGTGGAAAATTATGTAAAGCTCGGTTAAAGAATTTCTACAATAATAACGCTATATTTACCTCCTGTTCCATATCCATTTGCCCGATGACTCTCCATCCTTTCGTCGTCTCCATGTACACATATTGTTCATATTCAACTCGTCAGAGGATACGAGAAAATAGGTGCCGGTGCACCCAGCCCATTCCACACATTCGTGGATCTTTAAAGGCCATTTTTACCGCGCTTCTAAACAACGACAATGTTTAGGTACATTATTCCTCTGAAGAGAAGAATCAGCACACGCGCACGCACACTTCTGTTTAGTGGATCACTTATTATCTGAAATTAAAAAAAAATAAGTTAATAATATACATATAACGCTTGGTGTGCTAAATCTCAAGGCATCTAAGGCACGTCTAAATAAAAGATTTGGTTCCAAAATTTTAAGAAACTGTTAGAAATAAAAATAGACTACAACCTAGAGTTTTGGATGAAGATATGCATATTGAAGTTATTGGGCAAGTTTTTATAAGTCATTGCGTCATTTCATTTACCTAACAGTTATCGAAGTATCCAGAAATTCTGTTAGGAAATAAGTATGTACTGAAAATGCATACATTTCATCCTCGCCACTGGAGTGACGTTAATCTAGATTTTTTACAGAGAGGCACACAACAGGAACTTGAAAACCAAAAAGACTAACAAGGCAATATAAATTTGAACGAAGAACTTCTACCCTTCCAGCAAGATGGTGCACCCCACACTATCCTGCTGTGGCGAGAGAATGGTTTGACCAAAATTATTCAAATCAGTGGATTGGCAGAAGGGGTACAATTGAGTGTCCGCCAAGATCACCTGATCTTACCCCCGTGGACTTTTCTTATTAGGTTACATTAAATCACGAGTTTACAAAACCCAGCCTGTTTCTCTGGAAAAATTGTGTCAGAGGATAATTGATACTTCTCAAAGTATTCCAAGAGACATTTTTCAGAAAGTTGAAGAGGAATTTGAAAATCGACTTTATTTCTGTTTAGAACAAAATAGAAATCATTTTGAGTACTTAATAAAATAAAAAGAGCAATACCACGTATTTATGTTAATTTTTGAATTTTCCTGCCAAAGAGACAGTTTTAAAACATTTCGTACTTAATAAAAGAAAATAATAAATAAAAAATATTTAAAAAAAACTTACCTTATTTATTTTTAGGTGCTGGCCGTACTTTCTTCTTTCTTCAAGTGCTCTGCTGTTGTCCAGAAACATAAGGCCGCCGAGAAAAGTTTCTGGATAATAAAATTTTGTATCCACGCCAGATTTCCCCCACAAGCACCGGTTTCCCCCCCCGATGTGCGGCCCACGCCCCGGGCGAAAGGTCTGGGGTGGAAAACTCAGGTCCGAAGCTCCATTGGTTGTTACTCTTGGAATGGGTTCCCACATGTCCTCGAAAACAACCGGAGGAAGTATCCTACGTGCAAGTGGCGTCCACCCGGTCGACCACGACGCGGGAATTTAGATTTTCGTCTGTAAAAAGATAATTTTAGATTAATAAAGTAAAACTGAAAACAAAGTTCTTTATTTTAAAAGATCCATCCCTAGATGCCTTTTGTTGTATCATGGCTCGTCGGTGTGGTTAGAATTTGACTAGAGGAAAAATAAGTAAATAGGCGCTTTAGATATAACTTTAATTGTTATGGTTGGCCTATCGAAACAGCTAGAGCATCAGCGGGTACCTTAGGTACCAATTTTTAAAAAGAAATTTATGTGGTGCTTTAGGTATTACATTATTTCTTTCTCTTTCAATAAAAATGTCACTTTCTCTTCTAGCTTTGTTCATGAAAATAATACCAAAAATATACAGTGTGTCCACGGATAGCTAGTTTGGAAAAAGAAAAACTTTTTATTAGTAGGTAGGTATAGAAAAAAAAGTCATTCTTTATAAAAACGTCTGCTTGTGCTGAAACTACAATTACTATACAGAGGATTCCTCAGAAACAATAGTTGTTGTTTTTTGGATTTTTTTTCAATTCTAATTTTCAATTTCGTTTGATGATTGGCTAAATCATCACTTTGGGAACAAATGGATTGGAAGGTAGGGCGGAAATCAGTTGACACGTAGGAGTCCCGATCTCGCAATTATGAACTTTCGTTTATGGGGTTATCTGAAGCCACATAATATGTGTATAAAACAAATTTCAATAATAACTTAGATCTTATGAAGGAAAAAATAAGAGTAGGTATTGAAAATATCCCAATACAGCAAGTTAAGAACTGTTATCGAAAATTCAGATGTCGAGTTGAACTATGCGCTAACTCGGTGGTACCACGTTTGAATAAAAGTTTTATAATTTATAATTGAAGAAATATGACGTGCAATATTAAAAATACTTCAAAAGTAGGCAAATAAAAAATGGTTTTCTTACAACAAAACCGTTACTCGGCCAGATATAAAATCATATTCGAAGTAAGAAAGCAACAACAACAAGTTTTACGTACATTTATTTTAAACAAAATCCAAAAAACTAAAAATGTTGTGTTTTTAACGAACCCTGTATAGTAATCGCAAATGTGATGTTCGAAATTGTAGTTTCGGCATAAGCAGAAGTTTTTATAAAGAATGACTTTTTCTATAACTAATAAAAAAGTTTTTCCTCTTCTCAAGAAACGTCCTTTATTTAAACCCCTGTTTCAGCCCTTTAAGGACAGACTTTCAAAAAAATAACGTATATGTTTTGCATTATTTTTGTTGTAGAGTAGGTATTTCTGCTAAATTTTAAGAAAATATAACAAAAAATATTTTTTCAATAGAAACTTTTATGCCCCTTTTTCACCCCTTTAGGGATCGATTTTCAAAAAAAATAAGGATTAATTGTATATTAGAGTATTTTTGCTGAGTTTCAAGAAATCAGTCAAATTTTTTTTTTCAATATAAACTTTAATAACACCTTTTTCATCACC
Organism: Polydrusus pterygomalis; assembly: GCA_963969555.1. Lineage (NCBI taxonomy): Eukaryota > Metazoa > Arthropoda > Insecta > Coleoptera > Curculionidae > Polydrusus > Polydrusus pterygomalis. The sequence goes on along the minus strand of OZ018381.1, from coordinate 37,534,346 downwards.
TAGAGGCAAAATTTCCCAAAACATCAAAGCATGTAGGTACTTGCTTATTTTAACAGAGTAAGCATAGAATCAATTTTTAGCAATATAGGTAGGTAGTTTAAAAATAGAGACAGTAATACCCCTGTCAAAAAATGCCACACTACTTTTTTCAACCCTTAAGAGAATTTAGGAAAAATGCCGAAATACGTTTATTATTATTGTATTAAAGGAACTTATATACCAATTTTTAAACCTCTACCAGTTTTAGCTTCCGAGATACAGAACTACGAACAAATTGAATGTTATCAAACATAAAATTTATAAGTTGAGGATGTTACCGATACTGGACAACTTAATTTCTAAACTAAATGTATTGAAGTTATTATAGTAGAATAACAGAATATATAGCTAACTGTACCTAAATACCTACTGATATAATGTTTTTAAAATTGTCCTGGTTATGTATAAGGGCCGAAACGTAAGAAAATTGGGTCGAGTGACAAATAGTTTGGGGTCTCTCCCTTTTTGCGTAGGTACGTATTTTAATGACGCTTCCTAATTTATAGGCTACAGTTTTTTACTTTATAATTTGCAGACAAATTAAAACATTTTCTTAAAATATTGAAACATGAAATCAATTTTTTAATAAATTATTACTTTATGTCGCTATATTTTGCTTTAGCTTCGTCATCAAAACGCTCAAAGTCTGTGTAGCACAGTTTAACTTTAATACGCCACGTCAGTTAACAAACAAGCTACAGGCTTAAGTTCAAAATTGGCCCGATAGAGGGAAGGAGTTTCAATAACAAATTCAACATTTAACGAACAGAAGAAACAAATCTTACGTAAGTAAGTGATTCACAGTATTCACACGCGTACTTACGTAATAAATTGGCAAAACCCTAATATAATAGGTAAAAAGCAGTAACATGTAACACTGTTACCAAACCATTGATAGGGAAAACATTGTTTTAACTTAGATAACTATATAAGGCCCCTATCCCGAATTATTATTTGTTCTTAAAATTAAAATGCTACAATGACAGTTAATTAGCTCCTGGTTAGCTAACAAAGGTTAATTGCAAAAGGACCCCACCGCCCATAAACAAAACAACAATAAATAAAAAAAAATACACAACGACTTACCTTTTAATGAAGCAGAGCACACTTTATATTAGGATGCGCGATATCAAAAAGTTTCCCGAAACCGAAAGACACTTTATCCCAATGGGAGCATTAAAAAAATTGGACGCAACGAACCACCCCGCGGTAGGTTTTCCAAAAATTACAGAAGAGCTCCGAACGGTTCAACCACTGGGAATAAAGTGACGAATATTAAAATCGACTAAATCGAGGCAAAAAGTTTACCTTTTTTTGTTTGACGATAAGAAAAAGGTATGTTATACAATGACGTAACGCGTTTTGTTGGATTTGAAAATAAATGCGTTTATACCTATGGAGATTTTTTACATTTATCGTGGAGCAATTATTATTTTACAAAATAATCGGTAAAGTGCGAGTCGAGCTTTGTTTTTCTTTTAGATTTTTCTTATTATTTTAGTACGGGATATGTTGTGGTGGAGAGGACGCCGATTTTTCAAAACTTTCAATTCGCACGATCGATTCTATTTTTAAATAAAAATGAATTTTAGGAATATTATTATTTTATATCTTGTACCGGGTGTTCCACCTAAGGAGGTAATCGGCTATATCTCAGAAAGTAATAACACTAGGACTTTGGGAAAAAATATATATTCATAAAAGCGGCCAAGAGAAATTGCTGGAAATTATTTTCAAGTTCGAAAAATGACCCCTAGTAAGAGAACCTTCAAAATAGAAATGCCGATTTTCTCTTGATTTTTCTTAATAAAAATATGATAAAAATATAATCATTGTATTCTTCATAAAATTATGCAACTTTATGTTAGGAATAGTTTTTTTCTATTTTCAATAATAAAGTGGTGGGAGAAGGTCAAACCTTTTTTCTTTTAAACGCTGATATCTCTGCTTTGGATAAACCGATTTTATTCAACTTGATCTTGAAAAAAAGCCCTTATTTTCCTCTACACGTAGATCTATAAACTATACCATATTGATTCTGATGGTGGCCACTAGATGGCGTTTTTCCGTAATTCCTCAATGATTAAGGATTTTCTCAAAAAAATCAAATGTTATGATATGACTTTTTCATCATATTTTATTTTAGGCTTATAAAGGCTATTAAATAGTGGAATAAAAAATGCAGGTCCGTATTTAAAATAAAAAAGTTGATGAAGGTCGCTCGAATCCGAAACGTCGGATTTAAAAACTAACCCCATCAGCTTGTAGAGGAGGAAAAGTTACTATGAGAAACTGAAAACGGCAACGTGATGTCTTTTGTTAAACTAGAGAAAAAACCAGTGATTTAATTGATTAATGAATGTTTTAAAAAATGGCCTATTTTTCCATATTAATTATTATTATCCCTAATTTCTCTAGTTTAACAACAGATATCACGTTGCGGTTTTCAGTTTATTTTCCTCCTCTACAAGCTGATGGGGTTAGTTTTTAAATCCGACGTTTCGGATTCGAGCGACCTTCATCAACTTTTTTATTTTAAATACGGACCTGGATTTTTTATTCCACTATTTAATAGCCTTTATAAGCCTAAAATAAAATATGATGAAAAAGTCATATCATAACATTTGATTTTTTTGAGAAAATCCTTATTCATTGAGGAATTACGGGAAAACGCCATCTAGTGGCCACCATCAGAATCAATATGGTATAGTTTATAGATCTACGTGTAGAGGAAAAGAAGGGTTTTTTTTCAAGATCAAGTTGAATAAAATCGGTTTATCCAAAGCAGAGATATCAGCGTTTAAAAGAAAAAAGGTTTGACCTTCTCCCACCACTTTATTATTGAAAATAGAAAAAAACGATTCCTAACATAAAGTTGCATAATTTTATGAAGAACACAATGCTTATATTTTTATCATATTTTTATTAAGAAAAATCAAGAGAAAATCGGCATTTCTATTTTGAAAGTTCTCTTATTCGGTCATTTTTCGAACTTGAAAATAATTTCCAACAATTTCTCTTGGCCGCTTTTATCAATATATATTTTTTCCCAAAGTCCTAGTGTTATTACCTTCTGAGATATAGCCGATTACCTCCTTAGGTGGAACACCCGGTATACATAGGTACTTACGCTATTTTTATGTATTTAAAAAAAATGGTCAAAAATTACTTATAATAAATTATGTTTCGGTAAGAGAAAAAATGTTTTTGTTATCTAGCTAGTACCATTTAAAGGCAAATATCTTAAAAACTAATTGAAATATCGACATTATAATGTAACATAATAGGGCCCGTTGCCTATTCACACTGGCCCAGACTTATTTTGATAACCCAATATGTTTCTCGACTCTGCACACTTAGGAACCGATAAATATTAATTTTATAACGTGTGCAACGTAAACATAACCCTTTGAGGGAGATGGGAAAAAACGGAGAAGGTACTCTAGTTTGACGACGCATCTGGTATTCAGCCCTTTTGTTGGTGAGTAACTTTACGTATTTGTTTTTATTTTAATTATTGACCAATACAGGGTGTTTCATTAAGGGTGGCCACCGGCCATATCTCGAAAACTACTAGGCATAGAAACTTGGAAAAAAAATTATCATTAAAGCGGTCATGAGACAATTCTGGAAATTACTTTTAAGTTCCTCATTTCGCCGCAAGGGGACACAATTGAAATTTTTTTTTTTATTCTAAATTTCTCTGAAAATTCCCATATTAAGGTATAACTCTGATTACATCATCGAAAAGCTTAGACAATTATGCATCATTTTGGTTTAAGGCTCATTGGCGTACCGACCTTGATAAGAGTGGGGAAAGCTATTGAAAGTGTAAACATTAAAATCGCTGTAACTTCTAAACGACTTATCCGATTTTACTAAATTTAAGCTTGTTTGGAAGAACCTTCAATTGTCGTATCTAATGGTACACGATAGTTTTTAATAAAATTGCTAGAGGGCGCAATTTGTATTAAAAATTAATGTTTTGGCAATAACTCTGAAACGAACAGATATCGAACTGCGGTCTTCACATATTTTTTTGCAAATTTCATCTACTTTTCGATTATGATGTCATAGTTAAACCGTATGATTAGAATTTTCGGGATAAAATCGAAAAAACTGTTATTATTACAAATTGCGCCCTCTAGCAATTTTATTAAACACTATCGTATACTGTTGGATACGGCGATTTAAGATACTTACCTTTTTTACCTTCCAAACAAGCTTAAATTTAGTAAAATCGGATAGGCCGTGTAGAAGTTACAGCGATTTTAATGTTTACACATTCAATAGCTTCCCCCACTCTTATCAAGGTCGGTACGCCAATGAGCCTTAAACCAAAATGATGCAGAATTGTCTAAGCTTTTCGATGATGTAATCAGAGTTATACCTTAATATGGGAATTTTCAGAGAAATTTAGAATTAAAAAAAAAAATTTTAATTGTGCCCCCTTGCGGCGAAATGAGGAACTTAACAGTAATTTCCAGAATTTTCTCATGACCGCTTTAATCGTAATTTTTTTTCCAAGTTTCTATGCCTAGTATAGTTCCCGAGATATGGCCGGTGGCCACCCTGTATATTATTTAATTGACCTTTCCGGCGCTTTATTAATTTTAGTAGTTTACATTTTAATGAAGTACAACTTTTTTACGTGCGCTTATATAATTTACTACTTCTAGTTTATTGATATCGACCAATGATCTTAGGTAGCAGATCATTGATATCGACTGACAAATACGTGAAATATGCCTAAATCCATGACAATAATGAATTAATGAACTTAACTCTTAACGTTCCTTTTTTTATATACAGGGTGTTAATTAAGTACGTTGACAAACTTTAAGGGATAATTCCTTGTATAATTTTAAGATAAAAAGTTCATATAAACGTATATCCTAAAATGCTTGGTTTTCGATATACAGGGTGCTAAAGTTTTCATTTTTTTTTGGTTTTCTTAATATTCCTTTGGAATCTTTAGGAATAATTAATTCACATTTTGCACAAATAATAGATTTACGAACTAACATTACTAATATTTAAATTAATCTACAGGGTCCTCGTTTTTTTGTGGTCATGACCCCTTTACGCCCGTCCAATTTACTTAATACTACGTCACTGACTAATTTTAAGAACAAAATCTAATTTGTCATTTTATTCTCTAACATTTACCTATCTTGAAGTTTTTTACTATCTCTTACGGCTTAGAAGATATCTTGAGAAAAATAAAATAATGCATTGTTAATATTGGATAATTTGCAAATGTTAAGTTGGCAGCGTCCTTAAGCCAAAAATAACAAAGTCGGCTTTGACAAACAATAAAAATAATAAAATCAACAATTATGACAGTTTAGTTATCAAAACTTGCTACAAATTTTTATTTTTGCACTTTGTCAACTTAAGTAAGAGATTTTTCAGTTTTGTTTTTGTTAAAATGGTTGAATTTACAAACCCTGAAATGGCAGATATGCATTTTGTGTATGGAATGGCTTACGGTAGCGCTCGTGCAGCAAGACTAATGTATCAAGAAAGATTTCCTGAACGTCGTGTGCCTAACAAACAAACTTTTACTAATATTCACTCCAGACTTAGTGAGACAGGTAGTTTTAGAAGATCAAATGCCCTTGTAGGAAGCAGTAGCGGATCCAGGATTTTGCTGAGGGGGGGGCGACTAAGTTTTAGAAATGAAGCTCCGCAGGCGCGAAAATGCGCCGCAGGCGAAAAATTTTCGCGACCACGCCCAAAATCAAAAATTCACTCTGAAAAGAAATGTTAAAAATAAGTTAAACTAAAAACTGTAATATCTACCTACCTACAAAGAGACGAGCAGGATAGTGTCGGGAGAAAAATTTTCTTGACCACGCCCAAAATTTCTCAAAAATTCACTATAAAAAACTGTTAAAAATAAGTTAAACTAAAAACTCTTTTTTTATAAAGTTGTACCTTAGATATAAACTATCTGAAAGATTATTTGGGAAATTTTCTGAAAAACTTAAAAAAATATTTTTATTCATTAAGTCAAAAAATTGTACCTAATTCATGCAAATCTGCATATCTTAGTTCAATCTGGCCTTTTGTAGTATCTAAAATATCATTGAAAAGCTGCTTATAATGAAGTTTCTGCGAAGGTCTGCGTGTTTGGTTTGTTTTAATTTTAATGTTGTAAATGCCGCCCCCTAATATTTGCCGCCCTGGGCTACAGTCCTTACAGCCCCCCCCCCCCCCTAAATCCGCCGCTGCTACCAGTTAAGCCATATGCATTTATCATAAAATAACAGTGATGATCTTTTCTTTTATTTTTAAAACATGACAATAAATTTATTTATATCATTGGCTGGCTTGTTTTATAAAATATTATATTATTTCTATTATTAATCATGTGAAGTTGAAATTAAGGTTTTTCTTATATTTATTTCACAGGAATTCGCGAATGATGTATTTGACTTTAGGTGTGGTTAAGAAGGCTCAGGGGGGGGCGAAACCCCCGTCGCCCCTCCCCTAAATCCGCCGCTGGTAGGAAGACCCAGACCAGTAAGGACAGTTCAATTAGAGGAAGCTGTTCTTAATATTGTAGGAGAAAATCCTGCAACAAGTACACGAAAAATTGTTGCGTTAAATATTACACATGTTTTGGTATGGCAAATTTTACAGGAACAGCAACTTTATCCATATCACATACAGCGTGTGCAAGCCCTTTTACCGCGAGATTTTCCCCAGAGAGCAGCGTTTTGTACTTGGATACAAAATAAGCTAGTGAGAAATGTGAGGTTTTTATCGAAGGTATTGTTTACAGATGAGGCATGTTTTTCCCGAAACGCCATAATAAATTTTCACAATAATCACATTTGGGCAGAAGATAACCCACACGCTATAGTTGAAAATAATTTTCAAGAGCAATTTTCAGTAAATGTTTGGGTTGAAATTGTTGGCAATTTCCTTATTGGGCCATATTTTCTGCCTCCCAGACTTAATGGCGACAATTATCGGCAATTTCTGGAGTATGTTTTACCCGAACTATTAGATGTCCCAATAGGAGAAAGAGCTCGAATTTGGCTTATGCATGATGGTGCTCCTCCACACTTTAGTTTAGTTGCACGACAGTATTTAGTTGAAAATTATGCCGATCGATGGATCGGGCGTGGAGGACCTCAACCTTGGCCACCCAGGTCGCCCGATCTCAATCGAATACATTTATTTCTTTGGGGGCACCTAAAATCGCTAGTATACATAACTCCAGTTCTGAATGAAGGAGATCTAAGAAACAGGATACATCAGTCGTGCGAAATTATACGGAATTCTCCTGGTATTTTCGAGAGGGTCCACCAGTCGATGGTGAGGCGCACCAATGCATGTGTTGAAGTCGAAGGGGGCCATTTCCAGCAGTTGCTTTAGGTTAAGTTTATTTCTTAGCTTAAGTTTTAATTCAGTTTACCATAATTTTGTTTTTAAAATGTATCAAATAACGTTGTCTCATGGACGAAACAATACTTATTAAATTATCCAATATTAACAATGCATTATTTTATTTTTCTCAAGATATCTTCTAAGCCGTAAGAGATAGTAAAAAACTTCAAGATAGGTAAATGTTAGAGAATAAAATGGCAAATTAGATTTTGTTCTTAAAATTAGTCAGTGACGTCGTATTAAGTAAATTGGACGGGCGTAAAGGGGTCATGACCACAAAAAAACGAGGACCCTGTAGATTAATTTAAATATTAATAATGTAAGTTCGCAGATACTGGTAAATCTATTATTTGTGCAAAATTTGAATTAATTATTCCTAAAGATTCCAAAGGAATATTAAGAAAACCAAAAAAAAAAATTAAAACTTTAGCACCCTGTATATCGAAAACCAAGCTTATGATATACGTTTATATGAACTTTTAATCTTAAAATTATACAAGGAATTATCCCTTAAAGTTTGTCTACGTACTTAATTAACACCCTGTATATAAAAATCGGATACAAATTGTAAATAACCACCAATACATCCGTCAAATCGCCAAAATATATAGGTTAGGTATGTTAAACGTTTTCTGAAATTCTAATTTTGTCATTTGCATCTGCAAACGGCTACTTGCCGCTGCAGGGATTAGATGCAGAGCTTCTGTAATCTCAGCCTACATTAGTACTTTTATTTTAGTAATGTATGTAAAATAGTAATACCTATCTATTAAATTTTAATTCATTTAGACGCCACAATCCCCAAATCTGAATCCGCCACTGCAGCCTCATAACAAGGTTGGATCCCTCAATATTCCACAAAAAGTTCTAAGGCAAGAGTAAGTGAAGAAAATAATAAATTCGAATTTTTTAGAAATCTCGATAGGTTTATAAATTCTGTAAGTGTACGGTCTACTTTAGCATCTCCGGTCACGTAAAGATTATTTTCTCCAGTGGCGCAGACTATGAACCAAATATAATTTATGAAAAATAATAAATATGTACTTAATAATAAAATTCACTTTTAAAATTTTCTTTATTTAGAAAATTAACAAGTAGTTAGTAGTTGTTCCAACAGAGCCAATGAGGCGTTGTTTAAATATTAATGTGAGTATATTAAATGACGAACTGATTATTATATCCATAAGATACAATATTGTTTTACACGACAATTTGTTGTTTGTAAATTTCCCTCGAAATCCGTTTATAAATTGTAACATATTGTAAACAGATCTCGGGTAATAGGGTACGGGGTAAGTGCCACAACTGGTGTGAAGTAGGCACAGAGAGACAGTTTGCAGCCAAAATACCGAAAATTGCCGAATGGACAGTGGCGTCGGACCACTAAAGGGAAAATATAATACATATACATCACTTTTTTAAATAATGGACACTGATATAATAAAGGCTTAAGTAGTTATTTTTTTTTCTAATTGTCAGTGGCTAACTTATTTTCCTTAATTTCTCGGAAACACATAGAACTGCAATCATATTTCCAGGATAAGTAGAGGACTACTAGTGCATTTAATTTGCTTCATTGTACAGGAAGAAAAAATAATAACTACTTGTTATGTTTCACAAATTTAATCAGTTTCCTGACACGTGTTTCGGCCCTTGCGGGCCATTGTCAAAGGAGTACAAGAAGATACTAAATTCTACGTGACATTACAAAGGTATTTATATCACATTATGGTAATTATAAACATGTCATAAAATTAAAATTAGAAGATTGAATGTTCAACTGTGGGTTTTCCTAACTTTTAAAGGTACAGATACATATTTAGTCCTAAATTAGTGTGCTATTAAGAATTAGGGAAGCGCCTGAAGGTATTTCGGTTTGATTATTAACAACATTACATTTGTTTTTTATGGCTTTTTTGATAGCTATTGTTTCTAGTAAATTTAGTTTCATGCTTTTATTGTGTGTGTATATGGGTTTTATGTTCTTAGAGATTGAGTGATTGTGTAATATGCAGTAATCGGCTAAACCTGTTTTTTTTATAGATGTTTTGTGTTCTTAAGCCTGGTGTACAAAATTTCTACCTGTTTTTCCAATGTAGATAGCCTCGCAGTTGTCGCATTCTATTTGGTAGACCCCACTTTGTAAAAGTTTGTTTTTGTTTCTATTTTAGCATTGGATATGTATTTGTGTAAGTTGTTTTTATTGACTTGTATAGGAATGATATTAAGGTTTTTTGGCGTGTGTTTCCTGTATATCTTATTGAGCAGTATTTTTCCGTAATTGGAGTGGGATGTTCTTTGTAGAGAAGTTTTTTGACAATAGCCCGCAAGGGCCGAAACACGTGTCAGAAAACTGATTAAATTTGTGAAACATAACAAGTATAGTTATTATTTTTTCTTTCTGTGCAATGGAACAACAGTTTCACTAAGCATATGTAGCCCAACACAAATTAATTATATATTTAATTTGCTTATTAGAAAATAATAATAGTCCATGATACAAGAACTTTTAAAAAAAAAAATTTCGCACCTTATAATACCTAAAAAAAAAATTCTTATTTTACACATATCTTTATTTCGTGATGTAACAGAACAATTAATAATAAATATTAAATTTAAGGCACCAAGTTTTACATGTTACAATATTAATAAGAAGTACAAATGCGTACAAAATACATTTTACAATAATTATTATTTTAGCTCTTGACACTTTTAATAACGGTTATACATAAAAAAAAGCTAAAGACCGGTGCGCAAAAAGACCTTCATAATAATCTTTGTTTAAAATGGATCAGAAAAGAAAATAAAAAGATCTTTTTTCGACCAGCTAGTGTTGGCAGGCACTAAATTTTCTTAAATAACTTACTGCTAGATGATATATTACACAGGGTATTTAGAAATTTTGAGTATGCTGATATACAGGGTGATTGATGGCGGATAACCTATTAGATGATCTCAAAGGCTAGTAGATTAGACAAAACAATACATTTAATAGAAAGGAAAGAAAAAACTAAGTCTTTCTCCACAAAATTTAATAGAACAAAAATTTGTTCAGAGGTATCTACATGTTTCGAACGTAGAAACGTTCATCATCAGGAGACAGGGACATTTATTGCTGATGGTTTTAGCAGAACAGAAAATGATAAACGGTATAAAACCTTAATGGGGCTAATGGAATTAAAAAATTGTTGTGCCGAAATGACATGTGAAGAAAAATAGAAATAAGTTAAAACATACAGAGTATGTGAAAAAGTCAGTTAAAAGGGGTCTAAAACAACCAAATAAATCGGGGAAGCAGATTTTTTTTAAGTATGTCTGTAAGATATGGTAAAACATAAAACTTGTTATGTATAGAAATTAGGTATTAAGAGATAATTACGTATTCAAAATGAAAAGATCCTGTCAAGATCCTTTTTAGAAGTGGTTTTTCTGCTTTCTCGTTTTATTTGGTTGTCTTGGACACTTTTAACTGACTTGTTCACATACTCATTATGTTTTAACTTTTTTTCTTCACATTATGTTATTTCGACACACCAATTTTTTAATTCCATAAAAGCTCCATTAAGGTTTTATACCGTTTATCATTTTCTCTTCTGCTAAAACCACCAGCAATACATTTTTCTGTCTCCTGATGATGAACGTTTCTACGTTCGAAACATGTAGAGACCTCTGAACACATTTTTGTTCTATTAAATTTTGTGGAGGAAGACTTTTAGTTTTTTTTTTCCTTACTTTCACTTCACTTTAAGCATGGACTATGTATTTATTCAAATAAATAAATTTAATGTTTAATTTTTAAATGTAGTATGTAAGATACTCTTACTCAAGTTTCCAGATTACTTGTGGTTACAGGTCATTAACAGTTTTTTAAGAGCAAACACTAGGGACGCCTTCGCCATTTCGTTTTGTGACCATATTCCGTTACTTCTTCGTTTTATTAAAAAATCGGTCGAATATCCGTCTTTGCAGTACAATAATTACTGTTTTGCACGGAATAAAGGTTTGATTTATAATTTACTAAAAGCAGAAAAAGAAATGTGGGCAAATTTGACTAAAGTTCGAAATAATATTGATCAAAGCAAATTTGCACAATTTCTTTTTCTGCTTTTCTTAATTTATAAATCCAGCCTTTTTAACGTAAAACTGTAGGTAGATAGGTACTTGGATTTTTGGATAAACCAAAAAAAAACGAAATGGCGAAAGTACCACTGGTCTTTCCTCTTAAAAAGTTTATTACAGAAGTCGGTGCAAAAAAAAAAACAAGATAGGAAAGGGACATTTTTTCTAAGATGCACCGTTAAGATGCTACAGTTTGTCGAAGTGAAATACGTAGATAAATGTAAATTTAAAACTCTAACAATACAAATAATTATGTTTACAATCTTGAGTAAAATCCAATGAAAACAATTTTATTCCATTTAAAAATAATCAAGTTTCTGGTATAAACATTACAAAAAGATAGGTCGTCCAGCTTTCGAGATTTTCTAATAGGTCACGCACTGTGAAATACCCTGTATGAACAAAGACATAAATAAATACAATAACGGGTTAAAAAGCGTAATAACACATTTTTTTTAACATTTAGGTACTCGTCTTTTAATACAGATATATTTTTAGTATATCATATTATGCTAATATGGCAGTCAGTAAAACAATTTTGACAGTTACTTCAATCAGGTGTCACATTTTAGAAAATGTCGAAGAGAAAGTTATTTTTAAACTATGCAACTGTAACAAAAAGGGGATACACTATTGTGTGAACCTTTTTTCTACCACTTTGCGTAAAATACACTGTTTATTTTTTTAAATAGGACACCAATAGTTTACAACTAAATAGTAACCAACCTGTATCCTTTAGGACTAGTGCGATAATAGATCTATGTCTTTATTATACAACGTTATGAGAAAGAAACGGATTACCCTTATAGAATACCACCCACTTGCGGTAAATTAAATTAAAATTAATCAAGAATCACTTGGACCCGACAATAGTTATTTGTTTTACTAGGCAGCAAAGTAGTAGATTGACTGCCGCTGCTGATAGTTCATAGCCCAGCGTAGCGAGGCTAGGAATTCAGCTAAGGCAGTCAATCTACTTTTCTGCCGAGTTGAACAAATAATTCTTTCTCCGATTGTTTATAATGATATATTATGTATATTATTGTATTTCCAAATTATTACAATTCCCACAATCTTTTTATTTTTCCTGTAGTGATAAATTAAAACAACATTTTATAGAAATTGCAATTGTTGGAACGGTGGGTTGCTATGGAAATGTATATGTCCATAATAATAATAGTTTGACAACTTATGAAATTTCTGCCAGTTTCGTGGAAAAATATCGGTATATTTATATTATGAGCGACTTAAAGTACTTACTCCTCCAGAAATAAGGGAGGTGGCAAAAAATATTGGGTTAAATTTGTTGCCGGAGAAGTATCGGATGAAATATGAAGAAAATTATAAACGATTTATGGATTAGTGCATGGAGAAAAATGCGTAGACTTTTTCGGAGAATGTATTACTTGCTGATTTTGCTGGATTATCTAAAACAATGAAGAGTTCTACACTTTGGTCTGTGTATTCCATGTTGAAGGCAACCATGAATGTTAAAATGGCGTAGATATAGGAAGATATTTGAAGTTGCGGGCATATTTAAAACGGGCATCCGAAGGCTACCAGGCACAGAAGTCCCGAGTTTTTGAAAAACAATATATTACAAAATTTATACTGGATGCTTCAGATGATGAATATTTATTAGCAAAAGTAAGTTTTTAATAAGATATTTATACGATAAAGTGAAAAGGTAAATCCGTAAAGCAATTTGTTGGTATCCATAAATTTGGTAAAATACCTCAAGAAATAGCTGTCTATTTTAAGTTGCCGAATGCTAAAGAATATACGGGAAACTGCCTCCGCAGAAGTTCTGCCACTTTACTTGTAAATTCAGGAGGTGACATAACAATGATAAAAAGACATGGCGGGTGAAAGTTCTCAACTATAGCAGAAGGGTAGGTACATTGAGGATTCAATGGCAAGTAAAACCAGAATTTGTGAAAAAATGTTGACAAATGTAGGAACTACTTATGAGGCGAATCAAATTGGTAATATAGTGAATGTAAAGAGAACGATATCTGAGGAAAGAAAAGGTGGTCTATTTATTCAAAATAGTAGTCATTTTACTATCAATGTTAATAACAAATAAATATGTTTTTTAAATTCTTGTTAAAAGTATTATGTAATTGTTAATAAATGTTTTTTTTTGTCAAAAAATGTCAAATGTTTTATTCCCATTGAGAATACTCATTTTGCTGCCTAGGCAGGAAAGTCCTTACTTTGCTGCCTAAGCAGGAAAAGTAATACTTTGCTGATTGATATGTCGTGCCTGCAAAATTAATATTTGCTGTCAATCGGAGAAAAAGATATTCAAATTTCCTTGGAAATAATCTGATTTCAGCTCTTACCTCTCAATTTCCAGATGATAGTGATCCTTATTTACCAAGTATAACCTAATGGTTATATATCAATCAAAATTATATGATGGAGTTCGCCCGCATTATGCTGCTCATTTAAGGGAGTATTTAAATGCATTTTTTCCGGGGCGGTGGATAGGCAGACGAGACGGGGGGTCAATAGAATGACCACCCAGATCGCTCGATCTTAACCCACTGGAGTAATACGAGAAATTTCTCCACAAGTAGTACAAAACGTACAACAGAAATTTTTAGATCGATTGATCTGCTACGGAACAGTTGGTGGAGGACATTTTCAACATCTTATAAAATTTAATAGTTTCTTTTATAAAAGTTAATATTTCGTAAACGATGGACGATAGGAATAGGGCATGATTTATGAAAAAGTCTAGAATTGATTGTAGAAAGTAAAATATACGTTTCATTAAAAAAAATAAAGTTGATGGACGTAGCATTTTTATGTATATGTATAAAATCTTTATTTATAAATAAATACATTTAAAAAAATGTAATTTGACGGGTCCGAGCGATTCTTATTGATTAAGATAATAAGGCGGTATTCTATATACAAGGTTGATTCGTTTCTTGTTATTTGTGGTAGAAGATATTTTGTATGCAACAAGTGTATCAAGTTCTATGTAGTTATTACATTCGGGGCACTAGTTTTTTCTCTGTGAAACTTCAAATATACAGGGCATGCAAATTTTAACAAAAATTAAACCCTTATGTTAACTAGATAAAGAAATATTAAATTTAGTACGGGCCTAGTAATCGTGGAAATAAAAACTTTAGTTGGTTCATGTCATTGAACTCCGGGTCACACAAACTACTTAGTGAAGGTATGTCCAAAAAAAGATTACTTGATGCAAGAGAAAAACCTATATACAAAAATATGGTGTGCATTGATATGGGCAACAGGCGTCTCCAATGAATTTTTCATGAGGGTATGCAGAACTCAAAATATAGCAATTACCTAATTGGGGTTTTTGGCGTGACCGTAGAATAGCCTTCCTAGTCTACCATTAACCAAGGCCTTGTTTCAAACAATCAACACCGCATATTTCAGAGATATTTGTGGATAAAAGAGACGCTTTCACATACCCTTCCTCCTTTAACCTTATAATACCCTGTATAACTTACTGTAACATATAAAACAAATCATAATTATTTAGTATAGTCAAAACCTAACAGAACTATAAATACCACAATATATTACAATAATATCACTTTCTTAAAATGTATTCTTTTCAAGTTTTAAAAATAAAATATTAAACTATTTTAAAGTTTGCCGCAAACAATCAGTTTCGTTTAAATAAAAAATATTTTCAATACAGAAAACTAACCCTGTATAGTGTATAGATAGAGATAGGTTCGATATTCTACAACGTGTCTGGAAAATACGTGTTTGATGAAAAAATGGGCAGACTTAGTTATACAGTGTGTCCAAGTATGCAAAATATGGGAAAGGTTTTTATCACTGATTTCTCAGAAAATTTTATTCTTTATAAAAGTTGGTGCATGCCTTAAAACTATAAATGCATATTTCATATTTCACCTGTAGCTAATAGTAAGGGAGTAAATGCTATTTTTTCGAAATTGCCTTAAGAGTAAAGTACCTTAATTATTAGAAATACAGCAACATTTTCTATGGAAATTAGTAAGTTAGTCCCAATACGAAATTTGAGTTAGGTGTCACAATTTTTTTTTTGTTAATTTCTATTTTCCCCTAAACGGTACAGCTTTGGTCGCTTACGCAATTTTAATATATTTATTAAATAACTTAAACATGGGTTTATAATAAAAATGGATTAAGTAGTTGCAAACTTTTGAAAACCTTTCAATGTTACGAGTTGGTTCAGATATTAGCGTGTTGCACGCCTACTTAAAACACATTTTAGCCAACTTATGTTCTAAACAAAATTATGATAGAATCCACCTCTACTCATATTACTGGAAATAATTAATAATTTATTTGTCATTTTCACCCAGTACGTTGAAGTCCAAAAACCTATTTTAAAGAAATGCATATAAAAAAAAATAAAAATTGACACACCTAACTCAAATTTCGTATTTGGACTAAGTTTTTAATTTGCAAAGACATTTCCATATAAAATTTTGCTGTATTTCTAATAATTAAGTTACTTTACTCTCAAGGCAATTTCGAAAAAATGGCATTGGCTCCCCTACTACTAGCCGCAGGTGAAATATGAACTATGCATGTATAGTTTTAAGGAAGGCACCAACTTTTATAAAGAATAAAATTTTCTGAAAAATCGGTGATAAAAAAACTTTCCCATGTTGCATACTTTTTTGGACACACTGTATACGAAATTTCCTCGTTTAGCCGGGAGAGGGCGTCAAAGTTTACATTAAAAAGTCAATCAAAGTTTACGTAAACTGAGTTTAATAAAAAATCTGACAGAGGAAATAATATTAAGATTGAAATGTATTTAAACAGTTCAATGAACTATTATTATTATTGTATTCTCTATTTTTGATTTTATTTATTTTTGGTGTACAGTTTACTACTTTTAAGACATTTTAGCCCTCCCTCCTCGCAGACGTTGTAGTTATAGAACCGCATGGCGGACTTTAACATCAAAGAATCAACGATGAACTGATTCGTTGGCAGCAAATTCACAATTTTTTTAAACTGAAAAAATAAAATCTTTAAAAATAAAAATAACTTAAATGTGTTTTTTAACAAAAAGGCTTTCATAAAATATTATAAACAAAACTATAGGTTATACACAATTTATTATAAATTAAACTTTTTTTCCTTATACCCAAAATATGAAAAAAATAACTAAAGGGTCATCCACGTCCAAACTTGAGTTATTAAATTCTCACTTTTGAGCTTTGAACAACCAATTTTTTCCTGTAAACTCAACTCAGCATACAGTACGGTTGAAATTTTTTTTACTGAAATACTTTAAAAAATTTCTATATTAAATTGAAAGTATCAAATTACTTATTATTTTATTATTACCTCAATACACAGTTTCTTCAAATTTTCTA
The DNA here is from genome assembly GCA_963969555.1 of Polydrusus pterygomalis. Classification (NCBI taxonomy): domain Eukaryota; kingdom Metazoa; phylum Arthropoda; class Insecta; order Coleoptera; family Curculionidae; genus Polydrusus; species Polydrusus pterygomalis. The sequence goes on along the minus strand of OZ018381.1, from coordinate 37,517,415 downwards.
ACAGAATGGGCCCTGGACCTTTCAGTGAATATTATTGAAATTTTTTGTAGTGAACGCCAACTCTCTTACCAATATAGAGCTTCCAAAAATTATTGTTTAAGGTTGAATTCTCAACGTCATTCAATCTATTGCCAACTTATAACCTATTTCGCGTTGATTTTTTGAGTTTATTATTTTAATAACTAACATTTAAAGAAAATCAATATCGTGGGTAAATTATTTAGGTAGTATCTGATATATTACAAAAATATCAATTTATTTCATTGCTAATTTTGGGAGAATTGTATAGTGAAAGAACAATAAGTGACAATGACATAATAATGTAAAAAAAAATCTTACCCGATATTTTTCGCTGTACAATTCTCCTAAAATAAGTTATGAAATTCCTTGATATTTATTAAATATGTCAATTATTACCTATAGAATATCAAGTCGATACTGATTTTCCTTAAATCTTGTATAAGAGCTAGAAAACATAAATAAATCTACGCGAAATAGGTTATAGGTTGGCAAGCATGTTGATACTCCCACCTTAAAAGTTAAAAATACAGTCGAAAATAATAAAGAAAAACAAGATATGAATAACCATATTAGGATTTTTAAGGAAAAAACGACACGCCACTGACTTTTTAAAGCTTTGTCAATTAAACCAGGTAAGAATTACACAAAAAGTGTCTCTTCATAATTATTGGTTTTTGAGAAAATTTCCAAATTAGGGTTGTTTTAAGCACGCCTCTGAAACAGTGGTGATAAAAATTGTTCATAACTCAACAAAACATATCAGAGATAGATTTTATAAAAGTAAATTTAAAAAAATTGACATTAAAACAACGATAAAGGAATTTTTTTAATTAATAAGAACTAAAATATTTTCTAAAATTAGCTGGAAACTAAAGAGTAACAATTTCTTAGATTAAGTGCTAGAAATGACCAGCTTCGGCCGAAATCCAACTGTCTATTCGCCTCATCATTAAATTACGGTGCCTCTCAAAAATATACTGGTGTATTTTTGATTATTACACATAAATTGACTATTCCATTTTCTAGGTCTTCTTCGTTTTGAACAGGTAAGGTACCCCCCTAAATAGTAATCCAAACCATTAATTCCGAACAATTTTAAGCCCCACTTATATTTGTCCAGGGGCATAAAACCGAATTAGGAACTTTTCTCAAAAACGATTCACCCTATCAAAAATTATGAGGACACCCTTTTTGTGTATTTCTTACCTGACTAAATTGATAGTCTTAACATTTTAAAAATTTCGTGGCGTGCCATTTTTTCCCTAAAAATCCTAAGAAGGCTACCCATATCTACGCTCATGGTTGAATTGAAAATTATTTAATGATTTCTAGATGTAGTCTCTGGATCGCCATTAGTGTGTGCAAATTTTCATTGAAGTAGCTGGCACCATTCAAAATATATACAGTGTGGTTGTTTAAGTCCGCAACTTATGGACATTTTTTTTAATACCGATTTCTCAGAAAATTTTATTCTTGATAAAAGTTGGTGCATGTTCGATAATAATATTAGGTGCACTTGGAATGGTTGCAAGTCAAACGGCGTACAGGGTAGGTCAAAAAATATAAAGCTTTTACAAGAATAAAGTTTTTTAATAAACATTTAAAATTAAAATTTTGCACTTTAAATGAGAATTTTTTAATTTGCATATTATCATTACTAATCTTTTATTTTGTTAAAAATAATTTTTAGGATATTTTAAAGTTGTGTTTAATGTCGTTGCAACAAACATGAAGTTTGTGAATCCTTCATAAATTAAAAAGTCAAGTTAATTTTACAAATATGCTTGAAATTCAACAAAGATATGTAAAATTGATTTTATTTTGATTAATTGATGAAGTTCTTTATGGTAAATATTATAAAAAAAATTTTTTTGGAAATTATTAATGCTTTCAAAAAAAAATTTTATTATTATTTTAGGTCACGTTTTTGAATCTATGCATAACTTTTAATTCTAAACAACCTTTCTTAATAACATTTTGCTGAATTTTCTGAAATAGGGGTACTTTATTCTTGTACAAGTTTTATATTTCTTGGCCAACCCTGTACGCCGTTTGACTTGCAACCATTCCAAGTGCACATAATATGATTATCGAACATGCACCAACTTTTATCAAGAATAAAATTTTCTGAGAAATCGGTAATAAAAAAATTGCCCATATGTTGCACACTTAAACAACCACACTGTATATAGAAAAATTTACAAAAAAAATTCAAATTTGAACATCCTGTATTTGGAAAACAGAGCCGTTGAAAATCGATACTTATAGGAACTTTTTGTCCTAAAAATCAAAGATTAATTTCATAAAGATGTGTACATACTTAATTAACAACCTGTATATTGGAAAATCGTTCAAAAACTCTAGGTTCATACGCATTTCAATTCAATTTCGTTTTTCGATATTGTTTGACTCTCTTCATTATTTTATCAAAATTCAATGTTAAATATCTCATTAATAGGTAGAGAGAAATATTCAAAATTACCTTTAAAACAACTTGATCGATTTCCGCCATATTGGAAAAATGGGAACTTGTACAGTTTCTCCAAACTTTGCGAAATATACATTTTACAAAAAATAGTTAAAGGCCAAAACTATGAGCATACAATTTATGCATAAACCAGATTATATACACTTTGTTGTTGTTGTTGTTGTTGTTGAAGTTGCAATTTTTATTTATAATCAGTGCCCCAGCCAAAAACCCAGTGGCACCATGTGATAAGGACGCTTATGATAGTTTAACTATATCAATTAATATCTTAATCTAGTATCCCATTGTGCTGATGCAGATTTGTATGCTCTTTAATTTTTGTTTTTAACGATTTTTATTGGATGCACTTTATTTGAGAAAATTTAGGAAAACCGAAAAAGTAAATCAAGTTATTTTAACGGGGATTTTGACACTTGACGCAAAAAATTGTTATGAGTTAAAAAAGGGTTGGATTTTAAATTAATAAAAGCAGAAAAGTAAATATGGACAAATTCGTACAAATTTCGTTTTTTGCTTTTATTAACATATGAATTAATTTTTATTTGCTAAAAACTGTGGATAACTGCTATATAATATGCCAAATTTTAAATTTCAATATTATTCATGTAAAACGTTCCACGTTCACGTCGGCCCGTTCAATAGAAGGGTTTCTAGAAACATTTCTATCAAAACACCAAAACAAACTCTAAATAGATGGGCATACCTCCGACGTGGAATGACCCCAAGAACAAAAAGGTACCAATCATTTTTTCGATCAGTTTAGAGTCCAAGCATCTTGCAGCAAAAATATTACTATCGTATACTATTTACAGAAAAATACACAATTTAAACAAAACTGGTTTCATACAGAAAATAGCACAGAATTTTCTTGAACAGGCTGCGTCTTTTTGACAGGTTGAGGAGACATCTAGAAAAAAAATAAATTAGGTTTTGTAAAAACTGAAAACAGGTTTGTCGATGATTAAGGTTGAATTCTCAACGTCATTCAATCTATTGCCAACCTATAACCTATTTCGCATTGATTTTTTTGAGTTTATTATTCTAATAACTAACATTTAAAGAAAATCAACATCATCGGTACATTATTTAGGTAGTATCTGATATATTACAAAAATATCAATTTATTTTATTGCTAATTTTGGGAGAATTGTATAGTGAAAGAACAATGAGTGACAATGACATAATAATGTTAAAAAAAATCTTATCCGATATTTTTCGCTATACAATTCTCCTAAAATAAGTTATGAAATTCCTTGATATTTATTAAATATGTCAATTATTACCTATGGAATATCAAGTCGATACTGATTTTCTTTAAATTTTGTATAAAAGCTAGAAAACGTAAATAAATGTACGTGAAATAGGTTATAGGTTGGCAAGCATGTTGATACTCCCACCTTAAGTGTTAAGCAAAGATAGGTATTGTATTTATACATAAGAATGTAATGGCCGCCATTGCCATACTGCCGTGCTAAGACAAAAGGTCGTAACTGACAAAATGTGTGATTTTCAGATTTTGGTATATTTGGAATGTATATAGTCAGTTCTGTCAGTATGCCAAGTATAAAAGTCCTATCTATATAGTTAAATTCACATAAAGTTTTAATGCCAAATGTCAAGACTTGTCATTGTCTAGTTACTTTAGATTTCACCAACTTACTAAATTTCTTATACAGCTGAGATTGGTCAGTGTTTTCTCTTTTTCTTTTCTGGAATTGTTCGGCCAACTCTTTTTATTTCTATCTCTTTTTAATCGTATGAAATAATACAAGACAGACATACTTTGTGTGCAGTACAATTATACTAATTAAATTTTGCCATTAGAAATTTATGTTTTATGAGTTGCTGCAGTATTTGACAAGTATGACAGAACTGAAATGTCACGGCATTAAAAGTTTATGTGAATTCAACTATAGTAGAAATACTCGAAATAATGTAACGATTTTGTCGTATATGCCAAATATCAAGTAAGTACTAAGTCAAAATGTCTTATTTAATTTGTACAAAAACAAAATGTCCTATGTGTCACTTAAGACATATTGATTTGGCTTATTAGAAAAAAAATACAACAGTACAAGGTGAAAATGACTTATCTATCACATACAAAGTCGAATTGTCGTATGTTTTTCTCTCATACGACTTTTGGACCAAGTATGATGTGCATTAAATTAGTTAGTTACGACTTGCGTACACACGCGGGCGGTCAGCGGTTAGTCCAAGAAATAAAGCAAAAGAGTGATTATGTTGTTATTTTTCCGGTATTTTAATTGTAAAAGTATCTTGATTTGTTTGTTATTATAAGAATAGTTGACCAGTGTTTTAGTATTCCGGATTATTCGTTAGATTCATGTGTTATTCTTGATCAGAACTGCCTTATTGTTTTAATAAAATCGTGTATGGTAATTTAGAGGGAATTTAGAAGGTAAGTTTAAAAATAGGTTAGTTTTTATAGAAATTAGCTACAATGATTTTCTGAACGTAAAACATTTTTCTTCCCGATTCAAATAAAACTCAACCAAGACCTTATCTTTCTAATATTTGCGACGTAACTTTTGTCAGGGGATGTAGAACATTATTCCATAAGAAAAATTTCGAGAGCGCTCCGATTGAACTGGACAGGACTTCCAAAGCAAGGAAGGTGTTCCTGCGTTCCTGCGCCAGAAAAAAAAAAGGATCTCCTAGAGGCATCAGTGTAAATAGAAAACAGAATCTGATAAAAAAAACTGACAGCTATGGGTATTTCACAGAGTAGAATCATGTTTTGGCAAAGTTTGCCCAAAAATCATGAAGATACAAATCTTGATGACTAAAATATTTATTTTAAGGTTATTGTTAGTATTTTTAAAAATTAATCTTTATTTTACACTTGAGTTAATAATGACTTAATATTATATTTGCAGGTTTTTCATATATTATATTGTTTTATTTCTCACTGAACAATGATATTTTCCTATCCCAACCCATGATAACAATGTTTGCAACATTACATTGTAATTCACACAATATATTCCAAAATATTCTTAAGACAGTATGTCGTATCTTGATAATCCAACGTCCAAAAGTCGCAACTGTCAAAAAGATAGGTCATTGCCAATGCTTTCTAAGTCGAAATGTCGTAACTTTCAAAACTTCAATTATCTCGATTAAAGAACTATTTGGGATATCAATCAACTCATACGATAGATCAGATATATTTCATTTTTCCGTTTAGTCCAAAAACATTTTGCATTAAACTGAAATTATCAAAGATTCGAATTGTCATTGATAAAACGAAAATATCTCCGAATTTTATTTTTTATTAGTTACGACCTTTGGTCGGCAGCATACGTCACACATAATATTGTGTATTTTCCAACCTTTAATTTAAAAATCCTTAATTCATAAAACACCTTCTTGACACCGACAATCGTTATATTATACCAATTTTTTCTTCACCATTCATTTGATAAACCAACACAAATTTTGTTTTATTCCATAAAAGCTCTATTAAGGTTGTATACCTCTTACCATTTTCTCTTCTGCTAACACCATCAGCAAAGCTCTTACCGTCTCCTGATGATGAACGTTACTTGTGGGGAAAGACTTTTTGTTTTTCATTTATTTCTAATATTTTAAAATGTTTTTTTTTAAATACAAGTTTGTTTGGCAAAAACATTCGGGTAAAATTATTTATGTGTAACACGATTTAATTGTAAAAAAATCAAATTAAATCGAAAAAGACAAATTCAACTGGAGGCTAAATATTTTGATGGACTCAATTTAAAACTCTTTAGTGAACACGGTGATAAAATCCAAAGTTTACTATTAAAACCCCTAGTGGCCCTAGTGCAATAAAATTTCAGTTTGACATAAAGTCGCCACAGTGGATCTTTGCCCGTGCGTCATCAATCAACGATCAGGACTCAACGTGGTTAATAACTCTGCATCCTTATTTATTACAGTAACAAGTTTGAATAAAAGCATAAAAGAACGTCTCCAAGATTCCGCAATAATATAACGTGCTAGACAAGAATAAAACTATAAACGTCAATTAATTACTTCTTTATTTGTTTAGTTGACTACCGTTGTATTTTAGAACGTCATTGTCAACCTTATTTTGATCTGCCAATCTAATTCGTATTTTGTAAATTTGTGTGCCTTAAAACTGTTCCTTTTTCTTTCTCTTTTTTTCTTTTTAGAGCTAATTATACCCACCATCTGTTTTGGCGGTAAGTATTTATGGATTTTTATAATAATTTATTTATTTTAAATATTCTAACGGTGAAAGTTCTTTGAAAAGTTTACGGCAGTGGCTAAATTCCCTTAAATGAAAGGCAGTCAAAAATTTGACTTTTGCGATTTTAATAGTCAATAAAACACCAAACTTTTCTAGATTTTAAGCTTTAAAAATAGTATTAAGTGTATTAACTTTTGTTTGTCAATTTCTTTTAGATAATAGAGAATGCCGGGCAAAACTTAAAATAAATAATAATTTTTCGGGATATTATGTAGGTACGTCAAACGGTAGGCAGGCACGTCCATTTTATGAACTTAGACTTAGTTTTGACTTTTTTCGTCTCGTAATTTTGATTTGATTCATATGATTTTGATAACGTGAAAGTGATGACGCACGGGAAAAGATCCACTGTGGCGACTTTAGTGCATATATTTACTTCTATATTGTTGAATGTATTATTGTTTAAGTGTAATATCTTATAATTTATTATTGTTTAAGTGTAACATTGTTGTATCTTAGCTTTGTTATACTGTAGAATTATTTTATTTAAGTTATTATTTAGTTTATACCTAACTTTATCATTGTTATTATTGTAACAGTTAATGGGGTTTTCCGTACTTAATAAATAAATAAATAAATAAATAAATATTACTTTATATTTTTCAACATACCCAATTCAATTGAGTCCGCGAAACGCTTTTTCCAATGTCGGAATGCCTATGAACAGACGCTGTGGTGGTATAAATCTCGGTCTTTTCACTCTTCTCCGCACATTCCCCATTTTCTTTTATAGTAGGGTTCTCTTTCGTGGCATCCCGTAGGACTACATCGATACTGTCTTGCTTTATCCCTTCAGTCCTCAGATTGCTCAAAACGGGAGATTTTTTGGGAGAGGTAGCTTGGACGTCGTTACCCGACGAATTGATGTAGATGCTTGTAGTGTAAATTGGTTTTTTGGCTGATATTTCTGATGAGGACCTGGAAAAGAAAAACGATAAACGTACCTAGCAACATGCAAGCAAGGGTGCTGTTGAGGCCAATGGAACTTTATAGGCTCTTCAGTAGCAGCTTCACAAGTACTTAAGAAATACCCCTGTATAGTGTACATAATGATTTAATGACAATTATTATACAGTGTGACCAGTAAAGTCCGCATCATATGGGATTTTTTTTTATTAATAGCTTTATTCGAAATTTGACTTTGGCATCAAGTTCTGCTTCGATCGAGATGAAAATTAAGCAAAAAAATAGTTAGGTTATTTCTGAAAATATCGAAAAAAGTTATTAGAAAAAGTTTTTTTAAATGCAGTTTCTAGCCAACATGCAAAATTTCAGCTGCATAAGATAATTTTGATTTTTTACCCACCAGTAAAATTTATTTTCCTCTTAATGAACACTTTACTGATGACACTGTGTTTAATTCTCTTTATTTCATGTTAATTACAAAATGTTTACATTCGTCGTGTTCTTTTTTGTCTTAACATTAAGGTGTATTACTTTCAGACACAAACTACGTTTTCAAAAATACTGAAATAAAGCATTGTCAAAACTAAGAAGTTTTTTATGTAGGTTGCGTTGAGTCTTATTTTGCAAAAGTGGTGCAATGTACAAAATATGGGTAAAAAATCAAAATTATCTTAGGCAGCTGAAATTTTCCATGTTGGCTAAAAACTGCATTTAAAAAAACTTTTCCTAATAACTTTTTTCGATACTTTTAGAAATAACCCTACTTTTGAATTATTTTTTGGAAAAAATTAAAATTTGACAGATAATGCGAATCACGTGACTACTATTTTTTTGTTTAATTTTCATCTCGATCGAAGCAGAATTTGATGCCAAAGTGAAATTTCGATTAAAGTTATTAATAAAAAAAAATCCCATATGATGCGGACTTTACTGGTCACACTGTATAATAATTGTCATTAAATCATTATGTACACTATACAGGGGTATTTCTTAAGTACTTGTGAAGCTGCTACTTTCAGCGACAAACACTAAGAGTTCCATTTGTATGTAAAATTGAAATTAATACTGCTGAGGTCCCGGCCGGTTTTCGCAGTTTACATTTAATATTACTATTGTTGCAGATTTTAACCATAATAGGTGTATAAAAGTAACGAATGGTGTAAATAGTAAACTAAAACAAACACTTACCTATTAAGATTCAAACTCAGCGTCGGCGAATTCCGCACATTTTCCGACACCTTAATCTCCAACGACTTCCGACTACTATACAACGTATTCTGACTATTCCTTAACGCAACCACTTCACTATCTCTCTTCGCCTCACAGTCTTTCTCGATAGTCTTCGGCTCCTCTTTAATCGACACAGTCTTCTCGGGTTGCTTCACGAACTTTGGCGGTACGAACCTCGGCATTTTACTAACCCAATGATCGGTAACGGAACCGACGGAGCTAGTACTCGCGGCGGAACTATTGTTGGAACTGTTATTTCCTACGTACATGCCAGTCCTTCGTTGATAGAAAAGGATATAGGCACTGTTGTTTACCAACAAAGGAATGACATCGTTCGCGTCCTTACTAAGATTAACAACTTTCGCGTCGTCGTACAGGTACCAATTTTGATCGTAAGGGTTCTTACAAGCAGCCGTGTAATGTCCCGTTTCCAAATCGGTACCATGATGGTAACACACGGCGTACAGATCGTAAGTGTTGTCGTTTGAATGAGATGGTTTCCTAGCGCGTTTCCACGGCGACCAACCGTTGGTTATATGCATGATGTTGTCATTTTCAGTCATGTTGTTTGGGGGCATGTTGTTGGTGTTCCGCTTGTTGGCTAGATGGGGCGACATGTCGAAACCGTACACTGGGAAATCTACCATCGTGGTTAGTTTGGTTGAGTTTCCGCCGCGAAGCGTATGCCTAGAAATACAACTAGTAAAATAATGGTTTCTATCAACCTAAGGCTGTATATTTAATTATTAACAACCTGACAATCTGGAGATAAAGAACCCAGATAGTTTTGTCAAGCAGTAGTCGAGCAAAAACTTACTGTCTGAATCTCTTAAAATGGACTATCAGAATGTCAGGAAGCGACCATACATCCAAAGTCTTGACAACCGGTTGATACTGCTGACAGTGTGGACATCTCCAAGCATCCGTTAACGTTTCTGCTTCGGTGTAATCTCTGAGACATTCTTCTAATGTCAAAGGAGCTCCACCTAAAAAGGAAAAAAATTAGGTTTATTTCACATAAGACCTAGGACCTATGCTAGGACCGAATTATATTATAAAAAATTACCTTGTAAAGCTTGAGCCCTTAGTATCTTCACGCTCGAATGCTCTTCAATCAAATCCCCATCGTCGGCTATAATAGTTTTTTTGGCACTTTCCGTCCATTCCAGCACCAATTTGACATGCGGGGGTCCCCCGTCTTCACTGCACAGTGCCAGAGCCTGGTCAATGGCTTCCATGAAAAGAGGGTGCTCTAAACCGGGCTCCAGGTAACAGGGTGGTTCGTTGTCATTCCAGGCAGGATCTGATATTCTTATTTTGAACGTCTGGAATATCGGTTGGATAATTTTTGAGAAAAATCTACTTTTTGAATAATAAATTGATAAGCCCTATTTTTGGCGATCCTGATGTGACGAAATATCAAAATGTCCGTGAGTAACTGAGACTTAAAGTCGATATAAAGGGCGTACAAACGGTAAGAAAACCTAGACTTTTAAAAAAAATCCGTTATCAATATTTCAAATTTATTTCTGCACGTCGCTGAACAAGTTTCAGTTATTATACCCCATTTTTTACTTTCGGATAAGTTGTTTTAATTTCAAAGTTATATCCAACCAAAATAATTTCACTACTTCCGACAAAAAATAGGAATTAATCGTTTTCTGTGAATTATTCAGTTTTTTTTTGAGGATCACGATTAAAACCTAAATAAAGAAAACATCTTGTAGTTTAGAAGTTAGTTTAAGTCTATCAGAAAAATTCACGTAGAAGAAATAATTTTAATTCCTTAAAAATGATATATTGTGTGCAGCAAACATATTAAAAAATTTAGGATATACTACTTTTACATAATATTTATAGTTATCTATACAGGGTTAGGAAAAATTACCAGAACGGTCGATTATTTCAAAATATACAGGGGTTATCAAAAAACGTCTTATATAAAAAATGTAGGGCTGTTAAAAATCTACATATCGGTGATAAATTGAAATATACAGGGTCGCCCACAAAGTTGTGGAGAATGATAGTTATATTTTTTTAACTGGAACACCCTGTATATTTTTACATTTTTAAATTCCACAAAAAATTATAATTATTTTTTATTAAATGCACTATTAGTCTATACTTCATAGTTTCCGAGATATTGACTCTCGAAAAGTGACATTTTTGAACTTTGACAGCTTATAACTTTCTAACAGTACGTCTTAGAGCAAACCGGCTTACATGTCCCTATCTTCAATTTTTATTATCTTCCCAAAAAATCAACTTCCAGTTAAACCGGAACAACTACATTTCCTGCTTTCGAGTTACAATATAACTATCATTCTCCACAACTTTGTGGGCGACCATGTATATTTAAATTTATCACCGATATGTAGATTTTTAACAGCCCTACATTTTTTATATAAGACGTTTTTTGATAACCCCTGTATATTTTGAAATAATCGACCGTTCTGGTAATTTTTCCTAACCCTGTATAGCTCGGAAATCAGGTAGTAAAAGGACCTAGAATTAGGGATGGTCAATTGACCACTAGCCATTTGACCGGTCAAATTCGGTCAAAATATTGTAGCATTTTATTTTGGTTTTAACAATTTGCTATTAACATTATTTATGAATTTGTGATCACTCCAGTTTTGACCTACCCGTCCAAAAATCCCAAAATTTCTACGATCGTGCAATATCGGCAACAGTTCTGTTCATAGTATTATTGTGATTATTTATAAGCGTTTTTAAGAATAATAATACAAATAATTTATAATTACTTTTTTGTTTTATTTTCAAATTTATTTTAGTCCGCCCCTGGTTACCCAAATGGACTCCTGCTAACTTTGATGTTTCGTAAATGTATTATGTACGTGTATGAAGTAAAACTTACCCCTCGAGACTGAGACGACGTCAAAATATCATCGTGTAGGATAGGCGCCATTTCTTTTAAAATTAACTTCTGCAAATCATCATAGTTGGTTTCGCGTGATATTTGCATAGAGTATGGACTTCCTATAATTTAAAAATGCAACCATTGAAAAATCATATTATAGATACTTGGAACAATATTACAGAAAATATAGTAATTTATAAATTTGCAGCTCAGAAATGTAATTTTCTTTGACATTTACTCATATTTAAAGGGAACGAAGAAAGAAGGGGCGGTTGGTTGGTTGGTTAAAGGCGGGGGTCGGGCAAAGAAGGGAGAAGCAAAGATACACAACGCATTTCCTTCATAAATGAATGTAATTTTGCGCCGAGCCGATGTCTCTGTTTATAGAGGACATTATATCCTATAATATCTATGAACACTTATTTGTAAAATGGCAATTTTGGCACTAAATCAATTACTTTACAAAAAAAAAGTCCAGTGGTTTAAGATCGGGCAATCTGGGTGGCCACTCTATTGACCCCGTCTACCGCTTGAATTGTAACAGTTACTGGTTTGTAAGTATGAAACTTCTATTTTTAATTTAGATTTGGTGGTTTGGTTGGGTTGGTACTTCTCATTGAACATATCAAGGACTTTTATTTTTATCTCTACAACCCAACATAATTAAAATCTCTATGCGGTCACCAGCGAAGCGCATTTTGAATGTAATACAGCAGAGCAAAATTCAAATTTGATTAACATTCCCTGACGTCTCAAACAATTGCGCAAATTGTCACCTATAATCTCCCTAGCAGCAGAATTATCGGGAATTAATTGTGCTGCGTGGGAGATTCGTTAAGAAAATTTCATAAATTGGAGTTTTTTCTTATTGTAATTTTTTTGTTAAAATTTTACAAAAACATATTTCCGGCGGCTTTAGTTAATTGTAACTAATTAGAGTTTTAAAAATGAAGTTAATTTTAGCCGTTAGTAACTTATTTTTATTACTAAAATGTGAGAAATATTAAATAACAAGTTTGTTATCTGAAATCCAATGTCTTTATAGTTTTAAATTCAAATAAAACTTTAAAAAACATATTTCCGATGAGTTTAGTTTAATATGACGCACTGTATTTTTACAATAGAAGTTGATTTTACTTGTTAGTAACTAAGGTTTATTACTAAAAGTTCAGGAACATGAAAAACATTAATTCGTTTTCAACAATAACATCTGAAATTACATGTCTACATAGTTTCAAATGAAACTTAAAAAAATCATATTTCCGATGAGTTTAGTTACATTTTTGATGTGTCTCTTTTAGTGTGATGTAAAATTCTCGGTAATAATCTTTTGGAGAATATTCTCAAGAATATTTTCAAGTTAGAGAATTTTCTGAGAATGGTAAGAAAACCGCTAGAAATAGCAATAAAAAGAAATTAAAAATTACCTATTTTGCTTATTTTCGGCAAATGTCAAACGGCGTTAATCAAACAAAACGTAAAGAAATAAAATTTTTATTTAAAAAACATAACATACCTTCCCAAGAATAACTAAAAACTAAACAAAAAAAAATTGTGTGTGCTTAAGACCACACGACAGAAGTGAAAACTTCAACAAGGTTAATTCATTTCCCACAAAAAAGTGCTAAACGCGCCTAAAGAAGTTTTCACTTCAAAAATAACATAAACTTGGAATACGGGATAATTTTACTGCATACGAAAAAAGATATTTCCTAAAATTGAACAACCCTTGAATTTTTACATCTTCAACAGAAGTCAGAAATCATAATAAATTAGGTCCACGGAATAAGCAATTACGGTAAACCTTACTTCACCCTACGTAAATATATAATTTAAAAAATGCCAGAACATACCTGAGACGCAGACGAGTGTCTAGACAACGCACACTGACTGTTTCCACGTCAATACGTCGATACTGAATGCGACCGATGGCGGCATGCTCTTTCATATAACGTTCATTCGGGTCAGGGTCAGTTCGGATTGAATATAGCAGTTGAATTCGAGCGTAGCACACCCGAGTCTGACGCGTGACGGCGACGCGTGACGGCTCAGTTTAATTCAGTGCCCACAAAAAGTGCTAAACGCGCCTAAAGAAGTTTTCACTTCAAAAACAGTCAAATAAAGAAAGATCACATTTAACTATTAAAAACATACGAGTATACGTTCGCGCTTCTAGGGGATTTCCCTGAATCACTGTTGCCAGACGTAAAACACTGTTGCCAGAGTTATAGAAAAGGTTAGGGAAACTCAAAATTTTAAAAATCATTGCAAAATTTTTCAGTGTAAATCGAGGCGGTGTAAATTATGTAGAAAAACTTCTCTAGAGAATATTCTCGAGAATATTTCCGTTCTCGAGAATATTCTCCTCTCACATCACTAGTCTCTTTTAGCCCCGATGTTCGATATTTAAAGCAAATTGGTTAGTATCAATAAAAATTATAAGTTAGCAACAAAAAGTATTTTGATTTTATTCTGAGTGACTTTTGCCAATAGATATAAAGCACTTCATTTTTGACAGAAAAATTATCACTTATTAATTTCATTAAGTTAATAGGAACTAACAAAATTATCGCGATAATCTCCCGTTGCTATAAGCAACGTAAACAAAAAGGAGCCTTCTAATTGGTTGAAAATACATTTATGTAATTTTCATTGTAAATTCCTTGAAGATGGTGACTTCAGTTCAGGAAAAATATACAATTTGTTTCAAAAAAAAAAATTCCTTTTCTAAAAAAAATGCAATTCTAAAAAATTAATTTAACAGGTCCCAGCGATTCTTAATTAAGTGGGCGATATTCTAAGTAAAACGTTGAACCGTTTCTTTTGCATGCTTGAACCTCATTGGCTTTAAAGTCGTGAAATTTTGACAGAATTATTTTCCTACTATTGTTAAATTTGTCATATCGGCTTGGTGTAATAAAGAAAATGTGATCCCTGCAAGGAGAGCAAAGGGAGTGATAAACATCACTACGCATCACACCATTAACTCACCGAACTTCTGAAAATCACTGCCAGCAGCTATCACGTTGATCCAACAAATCAGCACGTAAGCGCTCGTCACTTCTTCATCTCGCTCTTTCAACTGCGCGGTCTCTATGCAGTAAATCGGATCGATTTCCGAAATCATATTGATCGACTGGGAATCGGTAAAGGTCCTCATAAACCCCGAATCGCCTATCTCCGTCAATAGCATGTTCTCTTTTTCTATCGAAGTGTCTGATTCGAGGATCGCTCGGAGTTCGCCTACGGATGCGCCCGAGGGGAGACTGAGGCCTATTTGGACCTGGCGGGGTTGCTGGGAGGTGTAAACAACCTAGAAGGACAGGAAAATATTAATAATATTATGTGCAGTAGCACAAATTATAATAATGATAACCTTATAGCTTTTTAATGTTTCATTTATTATAGAATTGCTCTACTGCTTTGAAATTTTGAAAAAGCCCTAGAAAGGCGAAACATATGTAGAGCAAT
The DNA here is from genome assembly GCA_963969555.1 of Polydrusus pterygomalis. Lineage (NCBI taxonomy): Eukaryota > Metazoa > Arthropoda > Insecta > Coleoptera > Curculionidae > Polydrusus > Polydrusus pterygomalis. The sequence goes on along the minus strand of OZ018381.1, from coordinate 37,502,142 downwards.
TCTATAATAAATGAAACATTAAAAAGCTATAAGTGTTTTACTATAAAATATATATATTAAAAATGTTTCACAAGGAACCAACTGCTGAATCAGTACAGTGTATAATGATAACCTATAGTTTTTAAGAAGGAAGACGGGACTCACGTTAACTGCCACAGTGCATAAAAAAAATGGGTCGCTGGCGCAATTTACTTTGTACGTTTTCTTAATATATATTTTTTAAGATTTTATTTATAATATTTACTAGTAATATACTTTTGGGTCTTCAGCGCCGTACTCTAACGAATCCCATTTAAATATACAAGCTTCATGGCTCCAGGTCTGTGCCACCGAATTTAAACCGATGGCTACATTCATGGCCTAAATTCGTGCCATGAAACATAAGGAGAAAAATTCTTATGGCACAGATGCTGTGCCATGTGACAGTTAACGTGTTAATATCTACCCTCAATAATTTTAATTTTTAAATTGTTTTCAAATTTCTTTTTTGAATATGTTTAATTTTATTTATTTAGAATCACCATATCAACCATTTCCCATTATTTGTTGTAATTGATATCAAATATTTCTGTGGGTTCTTCTAGTTTTAGGTTATGTAAGTCGTTTTTACTTTAGCTCCGTTTATTTCGCATTATTTTCGATACAATATCGAAACACTGTCTCCGTTTTGATAATGTTTCTATTAATTACAGCTACATTAAATAAGAAACCCAACACTAGAAATTGTGTCTCGACTCCATTCTGAAACAGAATAATATCTCGTGTTCTAAAAGTCATTTTGACAAACTTTTATCTTGCTAAAATTGGTTTTAATTAAATTCCTACATCTGTTGAAAAGTCCTAAACTTGTCACATTATTTCCATTTTACTAGCTATGTGCGTAGGCAAAACGATGTGCGACCACAAACTTTTTACTGTCAAGAAAAAAGAAAAGCACAACGTCTTTCTCCACAAGTTTATTAGAATAACTAGGCGAACATTGAATAATTCTTAATAATTCGATATGTTTCGAGTGTAGAAACACTCATCATCAGGAACAAAAACTAAATAGTACAATGCTGATGTTGTTAGCAATAGAAAAAATAATAAGTGGGATTGAGTCGTAATGGAGCTTTCAATGGTGTACACGAGGTGTAAAATATGAATAGTCAGAAGACCGACAAGAATTCAGCATATTGGAAAGTCAAGGGGTATATAGTGAAAAGGGTCTTGGGAAAATTAGAGAGTTTTAACAGACTTTGTCAAAATCATTTAGGTATAAGTAGTGAATGAATTAAGGGAAAGAAAAATCTTAAGTTTCAATAACCTTGTCGGAGACATGTAAAAGTAGTGAAATGAGAGGGAAAGAAAAAAATTGGTTTTCGTAAAAGTCAAAGCATCTGTAAAAGATAAAAAGGGAAATGTAGCAAATGAAATTTAATAAAATGGGGTAGATAGGCTTACCATTTAGCTTGAAGTAAAATGCTGTTGGGGTACCATTCTTGTTACGGCCCAGTTACCCCGACAGGAGTCAAATTATACATCACATTGTGTGCAAAATTAATAAATTTAAAGGATTTTAAAAAACTATTTTAATTTTACTAGAACATCTTAGAAAAAGTAACTTTTTCTTTGTTAAAGAAGTTCGACTGCAAGCAGCATGTGTCAGAAGGGAAATGAGCTTGACATTGTAAAAGGAAACAAGTGACAAGTGTTTTGGCGATTAAATTGAGTAAATTATTATCCTGTGAACATAGCTTTGCATTTTTCGCATATTCGCCTAAAGTTGCTCTATTGCTGGGTTTGTTAAAAAAGCCAGAAACTTACTGTGACATATATGCTCTGTTTGTGAAACTGCGGCAGCTGCACCGAAATACACTGAAACGGATCGAAAGTATTCGACTGCGTCCGACATCTCGAACAGCTCAACGAAGACCGGTACTGAGCTTGGAACACGCAGTGAATGAACGAGTTGTTGCATCGCCTGTAGTTCTCAAGCGTTTCGGCCGCTATAATTTCATCAGGTCTGCCGGAAGTCTGAAATGAAAAAAGAAAAATTAAATTGTTGAAAGGTTTTGGGTTATAGTAAAAATGCTCATCCTACCAAATGTTTATAATAGTATCGCTAAATAAATAACCTATAACGAGTAGGCCATCTAAACAAGGTTATATATTCCTACTGTAGTATTGGTAAGCATTTTGTCGTTATTAGAGGCATACCTATTGGATAAACTATTAAAACAAATAACTTGGCCTTAGCTAACTGCTATCTTAACACGCGTGTTACAAAACTTCTGTCAAAAACAATGTATATTTATAGGTTTCTTTATCAAAACTTAAACATATTTATAAATTATTTATTTATCATTATTACAAGCTATTTAGTAAAAACGCCCGTATAATATCATCAATTACTTGGAAAATGTTAATGATAGTAATTATTATCAAAGTATTAATTATTTATTACTAATGTTACAAAACCAACTTTAGCGAACACGTATGTCTTTTTCGAAACTGATGCTTTTTGTGTGGCGCAGAACATAAATTAAAGTCTATAGGAGCAAGAACTAAATTAAAATGCACTGAATAAACCGAGTGTTTTTCAAAAGACGTTCATCCCTATAACTTTTCTGTATTTATATATTATTTAAAATGAAATTTAGAGATTATGCATACGAGATGAGTCTGCATTTATTGGCATACTTTTTAGTTTGTTAGCACTTCCGGTTTGACCGGAAGTGATCTTGACTTTGGTATTTTAAATGGGACATCTTGTATATTTTTACTTATTGGGATTTAGCATAACATTCTGAGTAAAAAAACCTCACTTGTCATTTTTTGACGTGTTATAAAATATTTATGTTTGTTTTTTATTTTCAATCTAGAGTGTTACAAATTAATTAAATCTGTTAATTTATAGTCAAGTAGTATATGAAAATTAAAATTATGTCATAATAATTGACTTTCTAAGTTTCACAAGCGTTTAAAAAATTAAATTTTGTTTTCTTGACTTTTACTCCATTTTCCCAAATGGAACGATGGTAGGATATTTAAAACGGGCATTTTTTTTCAACAATTTGATACCATACACTCCTATGCTATTTTAAAATTGTCACTAAAAAATTTGCCTTAATTCCCAATCGCAATTTAAAAAAAGGGATGTTTCTAAGCCACGATTATGATATTTTGATATTAAAACATGTATGTTTTATATATGCAGTGTGTGTATAAAGTCTGGAAACGGCTTAATAACATCACAATTTACTGGCCGATTTAAACCAAATTTGGTACAGTTGTGTAAGAGGATATAACGCACCGAATGACGATATTGGCGTTGTTGCCAGCTTTTTAGTTTGTCTGGAATTCGAACGAATTTTATATTTTTAAATATAACACCCAGTATATTTTTACATTTTTAAATTCCACATAAAATTATAATTATTTTTTATTAAATGCATTATTAGTCTATACTTCATAGTTTCCGAGATATTGACTCTCGAAAAGTGACATTTTTGAATTTTGACAGCTTATAACTTTCTAACAGTACGTCTTAGAGCAAAACGGCTTACATGTCCCTATCTTCAATTTTTATTATCTTCCCAAAAAATCAACTTCCAGTTAAACCGGAACAACTATATTTTCTGCTTTCGAGTTACATCCGGTTTAACCGGAAGTTGATTTTTTTGGGAAGATAATAAAAATTGAAGATAGGGACATGTAAGCCGTTTTGCTCTAAGACGTACTGTTAGAAAGTTATAAGCTGTCAAAGTTCAAAAATGTCACTTTTCGAGAGTCAATATCTCGGAAACTATGAAGTATAGACTAATAATGCATTTAATAAAAAATAATTATAATTTTATGTGGAATTTAAAAATGTAAAAATATACTGGGTGTTATATTTAAAAATATAAAATTCGTTCGAATTCCAGACAAACTAAAAAGCTGGCAACAACGCCAATATCGTCATTCGGTGCGTTCGATCCTCTTACACAACTGTACCAAATCTGGTTTAAATCGGCCAGTAAATTGTGATGTTATTAAGCAGTTTCCAGACTTTATACACACACTGTATATGGCTACCTTCCCTAAGAATTCAAGTGATAAGTTCAAAAGCGGAAGCAACTAAGATAGGTGAATAAACTTCAGATCCTTTTAATTTGTCGGTGTGGTGAGCCTTAAGGCTCTATTTTGGGACCGATATTGTATACTTTTCTCAAGCTTACTATCGTTCCTTTATAATTCAAATGAGTCGTGTAACCCTATAATTCAATAGAAATAGATATTTAATATCCTCGTACAAACAGGGGGAAGAAAAGGGTTGTCATAAGTAAAGGCCACGCCAAAAAGGACAAACAACCGTATTGACAAAAAGGCCTGACCCGAATCTTGGTCTAAAACTTTTGTGGCATCAATTTAAATGCTTCAACTACATATATTCGTTATTCAATATAAGCGCTTTTATTTTATAGTTCGCAAAACAATTTCCGCTATCCAGGACATTACTTAATTTAGTTGCCAAAACTTGTTTTTACATTCAGAAACAAAATCGCATATTTTCCCGATGTTCAATTAGATCTGACACAAAAAAATCATTGTCTTTTGCCAACAAAATTCAGGCCAAAACGAAATGTAGTACCAGTTAAAACTGTTTTGAAAACGATCCAAAATATTTCCGATATATTTCATATAACTTTTATGGTTTCTATTGAAGCTAACTTAAATATTTATACTATAAACATTGATTGTTAACTTGTAAGTCATTCTTATTTATTTCTTAAAATAACACCAATATAAATAATACCTAGGGAAAATAGCAACATGCAATAATTTTACAATTTATTCATTTATTACCAGTAATAGAACTATATGATAATAGACTAATAAGCCTGGGCAAATTTTTGACACAATAATGTTTTGGCAGGGACATGATCAAACGTAGATGGAGTCACCAACAGACTCCACAAAGTGGACCACAGCTTGGATGATTTAGCTCAATGGACAAAAAACGATTCATACCAACTTCACTTACGAATCATCCACAATCAAACATAAATCATATCACAGTCTCTTGTGAAAACGCCAGGCCAAATTATAATGTTAAATACAAAACTGAATTGGAAGAAGAAACATGTCAGAAGAACACGAAATGTCGTTGAATTGAAATATAGACCGTTGTTCCAGATTGGTTCCTATAACGACAATCCTGACTGTGAGTACACACAAGGTGATTAAATACTGGAACATTATAGGGCTGAATAGCAGCATTTACGGTAACTAAAGTTAGTGGGCAATTGTCACCTCAGGACAATCTCACAAACTTAGGTACCTATTATCTCTGCTGGGCGCAAGAAAACATTTCAGAAATGTGTGACCTTTTAGTAGTTTCTTTAGGGAGGAGAGCCGGGACATTGGACATTCATGGATTCTCCATGTATTGAAGATCACCGCTATCGCTTGCCGGCTATAGACCATAAGACATTATTGTTTCACCAAATAACAATAATTGAGTCTGGACCAGTATCCTTTCCTAATACTACTGGAAGAGAAGTAAGACGATTAAACATGTTTGACCATTTCAACCTTTTGAAAACCTGTGAAAACCAGAACTGTCGACTGTGGGTCTGTTTGTGGTTAAACTTTATACTTTCGCGGCGTCTTTTTTTTTTTGTTTCCAGAAAAGTTGTGTGATGCTTTAGAAAGGTTTTACTTTATTATTAGGATATATTTTTAATAGGTTCTAATTGAATATGTCAGTGCTGATGGTGAATTCGGTTAGTATAGTGAAAATGTCCATTCGAATGGTAAGTATTTTTCACAGCGGTGTGTGAATTACTTTCAAGTTCATGTAAATAAAACAAATAATATAGTTACGCTACACACGGTCAAGTTAAAACAATAATAAATGTGTTTAATGTTGTCTTAATATATTATATCCTTTCTAAATGCTTCTAATAACAGATAATCTATGATTTAGTATATGTATCTTATTTATTACTTTCCAGACATTTCAGAGCAAATGTATTATTCAGTGGCATTGACTTTGGTTTAGGATGCATCTATTTCTGTTTAATTACTTTATGTTTATTTTTAGTGGTCGAAAGTCGCAAATAAAATGTTTCAGTTTTGTTCTGGCCCTACGGGGTGTTCAAAAAGTCTGTATCTATTGCGTGCAGTAATTAAAATGATAAACTAATAATATTACATTTATAATAGCAAATAATGATAAATAAAATGTTTGTTATTGGAAATAGGAGAGTTAATTAACCTAAACAAAATACTAATATTTAATTGCTGCGCCATTGGAACACTAATCGTAATCTTATTGGCATTGACAAAATAATACTTCTGGTGTAGCCCTTCCCAAATTTCTTCTATTTTATCAAATAACTCTATTTCATTCTGTGGTTTAAAATTATTTTGTACATTTTTTACCATCAATCCCCAAACATTTTCAATTGGATTTAAATTAGGACTTCTTGAGCACCAAGGCAGACATGTTACGTTGTTTTGTCTAAACCAGTTTCCTATATTTCTTGCAGTATGCACAGGGCACTTATCCTGCTGAAACATAAGGTTATTTCCTTCAAAAACTATCGCGGCAGAAGGAAGAAAAACATTTTCCAAAATCTGAAGATATATTATATTACTGTTTATAGTGTTCCACCAATATTCCGGCATACACCTGCACCGTAAACACTTATTATTCATGCCCACACATTAACAGAGAAACGTCCACTGGTTTGCTTTTTTTTTAAAATACTTCTCATCATATCGGGAATTTGGTGGTCTATATACTCGAATCCTTCCATTATACGTAGCCTGAAAAGTTTTCTCATTTTGCCAAAAAAAATCATTTTCTGGTAAATATTGCAAGCAAACCCAATTCTTTGTTCTTTATCACTATTTTTTAAAACGGTTTGGATGCAGCTGCTCGATTTCTTGATTCGGAACATTATCTTACTCGGCGTTGCGCAGTTCTGGATGAAGCAGGGAATCCTGTTATGTGCATAGCGGATACTGCAGTTTCAAATGGATTTTGTCCTAATTACTCCACCAAATTTGGGTCTTCTTCATTTGATAATTTTTTATTATTTAAACCAGACCCAACAGACCTTTCAAACCATTTTTTTCTAGGTATTCTAAAATGATCAGCTATTTTCCATAAGACCACCCTATTTCTACTAAACATTATTCTTGCTTTTTCAATAATACTTAAATGAGGCATTTCATGATAACAATTAACAGGTTACAAAGGTAATAAAGGTAAAAAGTAGTGTTGGGAAAAATCGACTTATTTTAAAAATCGACTACCGAGAATTCGAGTGATTTAAAAAATCGAATGATAATCGATTTCTTTTCACTCAAATGCTAATATTAATTATTAATATTGGCGGTTCATCGTTCATGTTGATATACAGCATTTGTATTGGGAATAACTGACTCGGTGTTGTTAATCGATTGATTTTTTGCGGATTATTAAATGTTGCGGAGATATTTGTGGATTTTTTGGCATGGTTCCCAAATCTTACAACTTACAATTTAATTTAACTAACCACCTGACTACTTGACCTTGAGATGTCACGATATTGCATAACTCGTGATATTTATGAATACTGAATACTCACCACTATAATAAATCCTATTATCCTACGCAGGCAACCCGTAATGCAATAATAACCGAAAACCACTCGGTGTAGCCGCTCGCTACGAGATGGCTCTGGCCGCAGTGAGTGATTGACAGGCGGGCAGCAACTTTGGAGACGCGTTGAAAAATAAAAACCATATGTTCGTCACTCGAGTTATTTCCGAAGATAATCGAATAATTCAAGTGATTGAAAAAATCGAGTGATCGGTTATTTTTCACTCGAGTGATCCCATCACTAGTAAAAAGGTTGCATTTACAGTGTCACAGTTCAGTGTATATACGAAATTATCTGTCGTCAACGGTACATCAGCGTTTGGACTAAATCTACCGAGCGACAGGAATATTTTCCCAAGACCCACAAAAAGGCCTCAATTGGTTATTTGTAAATTTAAATAACATTAATCATGCCGGCGGTATTTCTGTTCGGAATGTGTTACAGAAATATTCACGCAATTTGCCGCGGGCTATGCGGTCGACTGGTTTAAATCCCATGCCTATTTTTGTAAGATTTGTTCGTTTTTTCAGTCAGTTACATCAGCGTACGGTACTATGTAGTAAACAGATAAAAGTAGGTACATATATAAATATTATTAAACCATCGACAACGGAAAAAATTGGGTAAAGCTAATGCGAATTTAAAAGAGACACACATTAAATGTCAGGCCAATTTTTTTAAATACAAAAATAGCCATAGACGACAAAACCAGCTTTACAAGTATGTCGATCAAAGTGACTATATGTTTACATGTTTAGTAAATCCCCGAGTTAGCGTATTCAAATATTGGCGATTAAAAATTCGATAGTAGGATTTTGTTGCTTTGAGTCAAAGTTGCTTTTAAATAGCAAAAAGCCAACGGTTAAGTGATTGAGCGTTTCTTTTAAAAATTTAACCCAACTCAGTAGAATTTTTCCTCCTCCCTTGCCGCGGTTAAGTATGCCCATCTATATTTCTGATACGATTTGTTCGCGAAGCGTTCCCTTTAACAATTATTTAGCTAAGCAAAGATTTTTACTTTGCTATGTTGTTTAAAAGAAGCAAAAGATAAGTACCTAATAGCAAAGAATACAGGGTATCGGTATCCACAGAGAAAACGTAATAACAAAAACGGCGCCGACCCGTTTTTGGAGTGTATTTATATAATGCCGATAAAGAAGGAAACCCTAATAATAACAGGGTTGTCCCTGTTGGTCACTGGGATCTGACCGGTAAGTCGTGCCACAACCACTTTGAAAGAAGCCGTGAAACAGAAACATCGACAACACTGCTTGAAGTTCCATGTGTCACGTGACTTTTTGATGGTTTAGTAGTATGTAATTTACGCGCGAACTAGGTGTAGCAGGTGTCGTATTAATTTGTATTTCTATCCGGTTTTCGATTGATATTTAATAGAAAATTTAAGTGACATGATTGCTAAGAACCTCTACAAAATATCAGCGAATATTTTTGGTGCGGGTTTGCTCTAATAGCATTAATAAAGTGAAAAATCCAACAGCCTAGACGGCCTGGCGGTTTGTTTACGGGTCTTATAAATGGCGGCAGAATTTTATTTGTTTTAATTTAAAAGTTGTGTTTTTTGTATTGTAGTTAGCTTTTTGGGATTTATTGTTTTGTGGCTACAGTACAGTTAATTTATTAAATATTTAAGTGTTTATTTATCTTGAAGCTTTATGTGAATTAGTTTTAAAATATCACTAGTAGAGATAGTTCATAAGTAGGTAGGATACCTCTAGATACCTAGATACTTGGGTGAGTACTATTTTTTCTTTTAGTTTGTTTATTTATCAACATGCCAAGCCCCTGCTGTATTCCTGAGTGTAACTCTAACTACAAAAGTGTTTTAAAAGCAGGTGAAGAAGTGTAATATATTTTTATAGTTTAGATTTGACCAATGACGTTGATATGAAGGTAAAGGTTTTTTTAAAAGGTAATGAATTGGCTTACAATGATTTGAAATGGTTTTTACCCTTTGAAATGAAACTAAGCATGTGGTTTCAGCTTGAAAACTTATTGTAACAAAGTTACCCAGATAGTAGGTGACTTTCTTAAAACAAGCGTAGATTTCTTAAACAAAGCTTTAAGCTTACTAAATATTGAGACTTCAGAAGTCGATAGTCAATATTGTAATTTAAACGCAAAAGATAATAATTTCTATAATAGAATATTACTTTTGATCGATCAAATAAATCTACTCCTAGTGAAACAAAAACAGCCTTTCAACGCAATATTACTATTATTTAATAATTAAGTAAGTTGTTCTTGTTATCCAAAACTATTTATTACTTTTTTGTACAGTTTTTAATATCAATATAGGGGCAACACAGCCAAAAAAACCTCAGAAAGAATAAAAAACTAGCTCGTTGCCGCGCGTAATAATAATAGCTTGTGGATCCGCAACTCCCAGCTGATGCGGCGTTGCCCGATGTCACTTCATGGCTTCTTTTCAAGGCGGTTGTGGTCGTGCGTACAAACACATTTTTTACTCATAAAACTTCACTTTTGTTGGGGCACCAGAGAACAAAAGTTACCTACGTTATTGTTTGCTTATGTAAAAGTTCATGTCTATGGTCGCCACATTATTCACCGCAGGAAAAATACGGTACGGTATAACTTATTTAAACAATTTCCTTTTTAATTTTCTTATCTGCCAAAAAAATGTATTTCGGGGAAAGTTCTCGCGTATGACGTAATATCATATACAAAATTTAACAGAACATACGTTTCTTTTTTTTTTGACTACTACTAGAATATTCAAGAAACTGTTTTATCGATATTGTTAATCGACATGCCACTTTTTGCGTGAAAATAACCATAACATAAAATAATAAATATTGATTATGATTACCCATACCCATGATCATAAATAATAAAAATAAGGCTGCCAACTTTTATAGGGTTAGGGTTGTCCACCCCTTGGGCCATCAAATTATTCTTTAATTTAATTGAATAGAACAACAAAAGTAAAATTTATTTAAAGAAAATGAATTTAAATACAAAAAAATGTAAAAACGAGGTAATAAACAAATATTCTATTTATTTTTAAAATCATATTTTTCAACTCCAAGAAATTTGGGTTGGGCGAGATCCATCGATATTTTTAATGTCGATAACTGCTGCATATGATGCTTTGCAAAATATTATGTTCATTCCGGGACTTGCGGGAAAGATTTATTAAATGCGGGACGATTTTAGGCAAAATTTTAGAGGCGGCACAATTCTAAAGAACACGGGACTGTCCCGCAAAATGTGGGACGGTTGGCAGCCTTATACTAAAATACGCAAAACACAAAAGTTTCCTGTGACATATGCCCAATGCCTTTCAATTTTTTTAACTACAAATGCTAATTAAGCCATTAAATGCATATGTTATGATGGATCTTGAATTTTAACATAATGAATTTGTAAAATTCCGTCTTGTCTCATAACCAGCTGTTTAAAAAAGGTAAAAACAAAAAAACATCGCCACATTCGCCACTGGCGTTACTCGCAATGTTGCCGTTGCCAGTAGGAAGCCGAACTGTTTGAAATATTGGGTTGTAAATGAGAGTAAATTTTGATTTTTCTATAGCACAGAGAGGAAAAAAATACATTTTTTTATGGATCTATTTTTAAAATTTACTGAGAAAATAATTACACAAAATACACTCTCTAATAAACACTTGCGAAACCAGCGATCCGATCTGTCACAAAAAAATTAAGCGCTCGCAGGGAATGGGGCTAAAGGTATTTTCTATTTACCTTATAGAAACAAGGAGACCATTATAATCGATGGCGATTGGCCGGATAATACTAGGAAAGGGTTTTGACACTAGGAAGATTCTGCGTAAAATTTTATTTTATTTTATTTTATTACTAACAAAGCAGTTTTGTAGTATGGAATGAAGCCATACAGTATAATATTCTGTTTATAAGATCACAACGTGCCAAGTAACTAAAGGAGGCACACCTCAGCTACATAGTAAAGTCTCTCTAAAGGTACGGTTTCCTGGGACTGTCGGTCGGCCGAAACCGATATTTACCGTCGTCGGTCGAATACAATCGTGTACGTTTTCCTACTTACCTACAGATTACATTTTTTTGGCAATGGCTTATTTAGGCTCTTTAACTATCTATCAAATGCTTGGTTTGGATCTCAACTTTAAATATTTACCTTTAAATAAGCAAACAATAATCACGAAAGTGGCAAATTTATGGCCTCGCGCATGTAAACAGAGCTATACACGATTAGACATGCGCACTGCAACATTATCGTGTGACGAATGGGAAAATAGACAGGTCCGGGCTTTAAAATTTAAATTCTTGCCAAAAAATTGGAATTTCTTCTCAATTGTTTTTGATCAGGTTGGCAATTAAGTTATTGATTTCTGGCATTTTTAGTAGTTGCAAACCTATCAGGTTTTGAGGATAGAAAATTGTTTTTTAGGTTTTGTTCTAAAATGTGTTTAAAAATGATTCGTCGTCGTGGTTTTAGTTCGAAAAGGAAGAGAAGAAAGAAGTCAATTAAGCTAGTCTTATAAAATCTAATATAAAAAACAAACAAAACCAGCAAAATAACCAATCTTCGATGTTATCGCGTACCTAACCTCAAGTCAAATATTAGTTGGTAGACAACTTGTATTGATTTTTACAATTTGGTAAAACTTGGGTACGTGTAATCGTGTAAAACATTTTCAAGCACAATTTCTTGTTCAAGAATTTGAAAAAGTTTTTGCCCGAGAACTTGACCCGTGGATTAATATAAACATACCAAGGTATTTACTTTTTCTTTTATATAATATAAGTATAGAGAAAAGTGTCTTTTAAACTTTTTGAAGCAATATATTGCCCGATAAATAGGTGTAGCTAATTAGATATCAGGGCTGCGGAGTATTGAAAAATCTTTTTTGGGGGATTGGATGTGCATGTCCCATAACCTTAAAATCAATTTTGACATACGTCACGTGACCAATGGTATGGCGGAAAAGTTGAAAAAACCAATATGAAATCATCATAAATCAGATAAGTTGATGAGATATCGAAAAAATTCCAAGAATAAAAAGTGTTTAGAATTCTATTAGAACGTTGAATACAATGTTTGGGATATCTACTTAAAAAAACATAAAATCGAATATTTTTGTAAATATTTTTTTCCGAATTAAAAATTTCCATATTTTTCCTTTCTTAAAGCTTCATTAAAGTAAAACTGACATCTGGTGACCACAACTAGAAATATTCTTTTGTTTTTCTGACAATTTGGAGCAATAATTCAAAAAATTCGTTTACACTTGGATACCAGCTGTTGCAATAGTCTATTTCTAATAACCTTATCGATATTTTTTATATCGAAATATTCTATTATGTTAAGAAATCCTTAAATTCATTAAACCAAAGAAAATTTTATTTGTAACTGTAAAAAATAATTTTGAATTTCGCAGAAATCTTTAAAAAAATCTAAAAATTAATAAAAATATAAATTATTTTTTACGGTTATAAATAAAATTTGCTTTGGATTAATGAATTTAAGGATTTCTTAACATAATAGAATATTTCGATATAAAAAATATCGATAAGGTTATTAGAAATAGACTATTGCAACAGCTGGTATCCAAGTGTAAACGAATTTTTTGAATTATTGCTCCAAATTGTCAGAAAAACAAAAGAATATTTCTAGTTGTGGTCACCAGATGTCAGATTTACTTTAATGAAGCTTTAAGAAAGGAAAAATATGGAAATTTTTAATTCGGTAAAAAAATATTTACAAAAATATTTGATTTTATATTTTTTTAAGTAGATATCCCAAACATTGTATTTAAGGTTCTAATGGAATTCTAAACACTTTTTATTCTTGGAATTTTTTCGATATCTCATCAACTTATCTGATTTATGATGATTTCATATTGGTTTTTTCAACTTTCCCGCCATACCATTGGTCACGTGACGTATGTCAAAATCGATTTTAAGGTTATGGGACATGCACATCCAATCCCCCAAAAAAGATTTTTCAATATTCCGCTAATAAAAATTTTTCCCATATGTTGCGAACTCTTTGCCGGTCACTGTATATAACAAGATACACTACTCCATACTTATTGAAAATACAAAATACCCGGTGTTTTACCCCTATTTGGGCATAATAAAATCATACAACGGTTGTTACTATTCCAATCCGAGGCACTAAAAGTACAAACACAATTCACTAGACTACACAAAAACTAGAAATCCGTACTTAAATATTAAACACCCACAATCCACAATAGCAAAGAAAACTACACGGAATCCACAGACAAACCTTAAAACACAACAAAAAAAATGGCGGCCGAGCCGGTTCTGGAGTGTATTTTGATCATGTCGTTAAAGGACAGGCCGATAACACGAGGTTTGTGCGCATGCCCGACGCTGCTCAGAGGGAAGGCAGCTGACCGGCGAGTCATGCGCTCGGACGTATTTTTTCACCCATAAAACGTAACTTTTGTTTGCGCAGGAGATAAGCTGTACGTATCTAAAGGTAAATGTTTATGATCCCAATCTACCTACCTTACCTTCAAATGAGCGTTCCTCATATACCAATTACTAAAGCTGGCAACGTTGGATGTTTATTTATATTTTAACATTACCGTGTGTTTTCGGAGCAAGGTCACCAACAAAAGTATGATCAAATTTTTAATCGCGATTTTTATTGTTTTATATCATGTTGGACGTAAAAGTTTGGCAGGCACCGGCACGGCAGTATTTGCATAAATAAAGCTTTCTTTATGTGCATTTTGATAATATATAAAATGTGGATAAAAATATTTTATCGTCAACCGGCAGTAAAGCCTTACATTATCAGAGTGATTTCCGGAAGTAAAGGAACACTTTATTTTATTGTAAAATAAAATACTTTACCTGCGGCAGATAATAGTATATTAAAGTACGAGTTTCATAAGAAGCGGTTTTAGCGCCCGCGTCTATTTTAAAAAACGAGCCACGAAGTGGCGAGTTTTTTTATTGACACGGGCGCTAAAACGCCTTATGAAACATGTGCTTTATACATTTTTTTCTATTTCACCTTTTATAATCAAGAAAAATACATTTTAAAAAGAAAATAAATCCTTCAAATTTTGTAAATTTGTATGTCTAAATTTTATGTTGGTAATACTATTTTTTATCATAGGAGCCTCTGGACAACAAAAATTATTTTGCAAACTGTCATTTTTTGATTTATTGACCCATTTTCACCACGAGATTCTAAAGTTATTTCAGCGATATGAGATTTGAAATTGGACGGAATACGTTGTGTGATCCTTGTACATTCGGTACATATACAGAGCGTTCGGAAATTCGGGAGATTTTGCTACTTTTTTTCGAATTTCATAAGACGTGATTTTACGTCACGGCATTGCAATTTAGTATAGGGAAGATGGAAAATTCAAATAAAGTTGAAGTTAAAATCGACATTAGAAGGTTAGTAGATTGAATTTTGGATAGGATTTGGCAAAAAATGATAGCTTGAAGCATCTACAAAAGATTGATTTATAGATTTATGCAACCAACATACATGACTGTTATCCACACAGAATAAAAAAGTAAGTTATCAAGCTAGTTTTTCTCTGCGAAAAATGGGTTTTCTCGTAAATCACAAAGGCCGCGCAAGTCAATGAAATAAAACATTTAAATGTTACCAACATCAAATAAAGAAAACACGCGTATCGAAATAGCTTCATTACGATCCGCAAATGAGGGTCGTACTGAACTCATTATGAACGTGAAATAGAAAAATACTTTTACCTGCCGCAAATTTTTTCTTGAGGGGTGCTTTGGAATACGCACGTGGTCGGCAGAAATTTTTGACATGTCAAAAAATCGTCTGTCACTGTCACGCCTTTCCCTATTACAGCTCGATAAATAGTAGGTCAAATTTTTTGAGGGGTGCTTTGGAATACGCACGCGGTCAGCCGAAATTTTCTGACGTGTCATTTTTGACGTGTATATTTGCTGTTTTCTTTGTTATAATAAAAGGCGATGAGTTATACCTCAATTTTTTATATTATAAATTCTGAACGGTTGGCGATAAAATTTTGTATGCACCACGTCAGTAAAGTGTCTTTATCGACTCGCCTGTTATTCGACTCGCTCGCTTCGCTCGCTCATCTCATAATTTCAGACTTGTCCGATAAAGAATCACTTTACTGCCTTGGTACATAAATAACTATTATTTGACAGATAATTTACCTAAATGTAAATTGTAAAGTCAGCGTGCAAAGGTAAATACATATTTGCCGAATCACTATCTAAAATATGGACAATAGGTACCCATACACCAGCAATCATTCCCGCCGTTTTTTCCTTCCACGTTATTTCCTTTTAATATTATCAATCGTTAGTGGAGTAAGAGATGACGGCCTTACGCTTCATTTAGGTATAGAAGAAGTTTTGTTTAATTTCTTAAAAGGAAAGAACGTGGAAGGAAAAAACGACCGGAATGATCGCTGGTGTATGGGTACCTAATATTTGAAGATTTGCCGTAAGGAATAAACTTCTAGGGACATTCTTAAAAGCTCTCTTGGTTGCCAGGCAATTAGCCAATACAAACCACGTGACGTTTAATGGCGGCTGTGGGCAAAAAGCGTTGCGCCACCAGTTAAATACCACCAGCAATCTCATTTTTATGGTCACGTGTACCAGGGGCGGATGGGACACCTCGGACCGGCGCGGGAAGTCAATTGAAACGGCGCCGCGTCGTGTCGATCCAATAAAAAAATGAAAAGACATAAATATGTATTTTTTCATCCAATTATGACATATTTTTTATAATAACTCAATAATTTTATTTTTTAGTTCGAGTTATTGTTAAGAAAAATTTTTTTTTATTACATTGAGCTAGATTAGTAGATTATTGTATTGTCAGCGGTTCTTGATAAGTCTACAAAATTTAAACTAAATCTGACCATTTAAAGTGGGTCAAAATCGGGTTCAAAGAAGTCGGTTACAAACAAACATACTTACATACAATACAAACCCGAACAAACGACAACATTTTTCAAAATTAAAAAAAAAAAATTGTCAAAATTTTATTTTGACGGGTAGAATTTCTTTTAAAATTTTTCTCTATTCTTAGCGACAATATCTATACGACCCCACATTTGTTTCATTACTATCGGTTATTGTAATAATTCTGATATATTGACAGGTGTCATATTTTGACAAGAGAATTTTTTGCGTATTTTTTTCAACTTTACACCGTCAATATACATACGACCTTATAGTTTTTTCATTAATATAATTTTTTTAAACGATTTGACATATTGACAGCTGTCAAAATTTGACGGGAGAATATTTTGCGTGTAGATTATTGTATTGTCAGCGGTTCTTGATAACTCTACAAAATTTAAATTAAATCTGACCGTTTAAAGTGGGTCAAAATCGGGTTCAAAGAAGTCGGTTACAAACAAACATACTTACATACAATACAAACCCGAACAAAAGACAACATTTTTCAAAATTAAAAAAAAAAAATTGTCAAAATTTTATTTTGACGGGTAGAATTTCTTTTAAAATTTTTCTCTATTCTTAGCGACAATATCTATACGACCCCACATTTGTTTCATTACTATCGGTTATTGTACTAATTCTGATATATTGACAGGTGTCATATTTTGACAAGAGAATTTTTTGCGTATTTTTTTCAACTTTACACCGTCAATATACATACGACCTTATAGTTTTTTCATTAATATAATTTTTTTAAACGATTTGACATATTGACAGCTGTCAAAATTTGACGGGAGAATATTTTGCGTGTAGATTATTGTATTGTCAGCGGTTCTTGATAACTCTACAAAATTTAAATTAAATCTGACCGTTTAAAGTGGGTCAAAATCGGGTTCAAAGAAGTCGGTTACAAACAAACATACTTACATACAATACAAACCCGAACAAACGACAACATTTTTCAAAATTAAAAAAAAAAATTGTCAAAATTTTATTTTGACGGGTAGAATTTCTTTTAAAATTTTTCTCTATTCTTAGCGACAATATCTATACGACCCCACATTTGTTTCATTACTATCGGTTATTGTAATAATTCTGATATATTGACAGGTGTCATATTTTGACAAGAGAATTTTTTGCGTATTTTTTTCAACTTTACACCGTCAATATACATACGACCTTATAGTTTTTTCATTAATATAATTTTTTTAAACGATTTGACATATTGACAGCTGTCAAAATTTGACGGGAGAATATTTTGCGTGTAGATTATTGTATTGTCAGCGGTTCTTGATAACTCTACAAAATTTAAATTAAATCTGACCGTTTAAAGTGGGTCAAAATCGGGTTCAAAGAAGTCGGTTACAAACAAACATACTTACATACAATACAAACCCGAACAAAAGACAACATTTTTCAAAATTAAAAAAAAAAAATTGTCAAAATTTTATTTTGACGGGTAGAATTTCTTTTAAAATTCTTTTCTATTCTTAGCGACAATATCTATACGACCCCACGTTTGTTTCATTACTATCGGTTATTGTAATAATTCTGATATATTGACAGGTGTCAAATTTTGACAAGAGAATTTTTTGCGTATTTTTTTCAACTTTCCACCGTCAATATACATACGACCTTATAGTTTTTTCATTAATATAATTTTTTTAAACGATTTGACATATTGACAGCTGTCAAATTTTGACAGGAGAATTTTTTGCGTATTTTTTTCAACTTTCCACCGTCAATATACATACGACCTTATAGTTTTTTCATTAATATAATTTTTTTAAACGATTTGACATATTGACAGCTGTCAAATTTTGACAGGAGAATTTTTTGCGTATTTTTTTCAACTTTCCACCGTTAATATACATACGACCTTATAGTTTTTTTTATTAATTCCATTTTTTTTTAAACGATTTGACATTGACAGCTGTCAAATTTTGACAGGAAAATTTTTTGCTTATTTTTCCCGAAGTCTCCGCATCAAATATTATACGACCCCATAATTTGTTTCGTCAAAATCGCTTCTTCGTTTTATACCTGACAGCTGTCAAAATTTGACGGGAGAATTTTTTGCGTGTAGATTATTGTATTGTCAGTTGTTCATGATAAGTCTACAAAATTTAAATTAAATCTGACCGTTTAAAGTGGGTCAAAATCGGGTTCAAAGAAGTCGGTTACGGACAAACAAACATACAGGTGAAGCTAATAAAAGCGTGTTAAAAACAAACTTCATTTTTTACCTTTAAAACACATTTAAGTGAAAAATAGTTATTTATATAAAAAAAAGGCACTTTACGCACGAATTGCATACACAATTTTTTCAACTACCGGACGTTATACAGGGTCGCTGTTATGTATTGAAATGGTCGAATATTTCTTAAAGAAAGAGAGTTATCTAAAAAATATTAAGAACAAAAGATATAGGAACAATAACAACAATAAAATTTCATATTTGTTCTTACAAATACGGATTTATATTCAATTTAATTGTGGACTATATGAATATTAAATGTACAGCTATTAGAATTATTAAAAGTTAATCCTTGGCTCTTAAGTCTAGAATTTACTTGTGAATCTTCACAATCCACACGTCTGCCGTTACAAG
Organism: Polydrusus pterygomalis; assembly: GCA_963969555.1. Classification (NCBI taxonomy): domain Eukaryota; kingdom Metazoa; phylum Arthropoda; class Insecta; order Coleoptera; family Curculionidae; genus Polydrusus; species Polydrusus pterygomalis. Next base: position 37,482,960 of record OZ018381.1, on the reverse strand, counting down.
CCACATTAGAACTAGATGTAAATGGTGTATCAGTTAGCTTATTTATATTGGTTGAAACTTCAGAAGACAAATTTGATGTAATATTACTTATTTCGATTTCAGGAATATTGTCAAACGTACTAGTGGAATTAGAAGAGGAAGCATCATTTGTTAATATTTTATTCGATATGTCCATTTTTTTGCTCAGTGTACTGTCAATGTAACCCTCTGCGACGGCAGATGATTTCCATCCCCCATGCTTCTTTACTGTTATAAGGTCTCCTCCAGAATTTGCCAACATAGTGGCAGATGACCTTCGAAAAGAGTGACCAGTATAACATGTTGGATTTGGCAATTTCAGATATTCAGCTATTACAGATGGCATCTTACCAAATGTGTTTAGGCCCACAGGTTGTTTCGAACATTTATTTTGGGCATATTTTAAAAATAATCTGGATGATTCAATATTAAGAGGTCTTAATGTCATATATTTTATAATGTACGATAAATAATTTATGGAATTATTTGGGTTTAGAACTGTAAAAATTCTTTCCATACCATTTTTTGAATCAGGAATTCTTATAATAAGGACTGTTTCCTTGTTCTCAACATCATTTATTGTCATTTTCATCAGTTCTTCTCTGCGACAAGCCCCAGAAATGCCAATAATAAATGCAACCTAAAATAATAAATCGTGTCGATATAAAATATATAATAACTATTAAATACAAACATTTTATAGAGAATCTAAAAGTATTAAGAACTAAGGTAAAACTTCTATAATTTTTGATATGATATTTTACCTTACCAATAGAATTAAATTGATGTAAAGTTACCTTTATCATTAAAAGCTTCGAATCCGGAGCCTCCAAAATAAACTTGATGAAATGACTTTTCTCAAATATTCCTGATTTCTTTGCTTTGTAGCCTTTCCTTCTCTGTTTAAGAAAAGCAATTAACTTGTGGTAGGTTGAAATATCTACTGAATTTTTAATTTTCAAGGTAGCCTTTAGCATGGAAAATATTGACCACACTGTCGATGATTTATAGCTTTTTAATTCATCTGAAAAATAAGCTAGCAAAACATTTTCTGAGTACCTTGTCACTTTATTTTTCTTGCACCAACTCATAAACAATGTATATTTTTGCTCGTAAATTAACCGAGACTGGTTGGGAAGCAAATTCAAAGTAGCTTCCTGTGCAGAATCTGCAATATTCGGCGGAGTGTTCTCAAAATCCGATAATGTTAAGATTTAAAAATCTGAAATGAAATTAAACGAAATCATAACAATATAACACATTTGATATCACAACTCAAAACTTACCGTATTAAAATCTTCACTAATTCCTAAAATCATTAAAACACCTGGCATAAATGACAAATTGTCAACATTTAGATACGTCAAACAGAAATCGCCATTTGTCCATGGCCAACCAGACCAATTTTAAGTAAAAATGCAGGTATCCATATCAATGTAATCATTCATATTTTTTACTTTTTTTAACTAGTGCGTAAAGTAATTTACTTTACGCACTAGTTAAAAAAAGTTAAATTTTAGACACCTTCCATAGTGTGTAAAGTTAGTGTTTTACGCACGGTAGTAGAAAAAATATTTATTATTAATATATTTTTTCATTTGTTTCCATAGTGCAGACAAAGTATTATAAAAAGTGCCTCCAAAAAACTCTTGATTAATAATTTCTGGTTTTTTGCTTTTTCGATTATTTTCAAAATTAATTCGAATTGTTAAAAAGAAAAGAAAAAAGTTCGCAAACAGCGGCGGCGCCTATCCGGCGCACCGGGAAATTTCCCGGTGTGTCCCGGTGGGCCCATCCGCCCCTGACGTGTACCAATTACCTATAGCCGCCACATCATTGGGTTGTAGGTACAAGAAAGAGAAATGTTCGCAAAATTTTGAGGTTAGTTTTGTTTGTAAAATCATGACAAGACGTAAAAATATCAAAAAAATTAAGTACAGTTGATGACATATAAATTCGTACACTCCACCCAAACTCAATTACAACAAAATTGGGTAAAACGGGTTTCTCACCTTGCTGCTTATACCTGGATAGAACAGCAGCTATATACATAGCTGTAAATTATTGTTTGTACGATTTTTTACTATAAGTAATAATGGTTATTTCTAAATATTTTTGTGTTTAAATTACAGCCGCGAAATGAGAAAATTATAAAATGATACCAGGAAAACAATAAAAGTATAAAGCCAAAAAGGGTAAATTTATTACCAAACAACAAACAAAATGCTAATATTTAACTGCTGCGCCATTGGATTCTAACACTAAATCGTAATCTTCTTGACATTGACAAAATAATACTTCTGGTGTAATCCGGAGTCAGCCCTTCCCAAATTTCTTCTATTTTATCAAATAACTCTATTTCATTCTGTGGTTTAAAAGTTATTTGGTACATTTTTTTTACCATCAATCCCCACATTTTTAATTGGATTTAAATCAGGACTTCTTGAGCACCAAGGCAGACATGTTACGTTTTTTTTTGTCTAAACCAGTTTCCTAAATCTCTTGCAGTATGCACAGGGCAGTTATCCTGCTGAAATATAAAGTTATTTCCTTCAAAAACTATTGCGGCAGAAGGAAGAAAAACATTTTCCAAAATCTGAAGATATCTATTACTGTTTAGTGTTTCACCAATATTCCAGCATACACCTGCACCGTAACCACTTATCCATGCCCACACATTAACGGAGAAACGTCCACTGGTTTGCTTTTTTTGAGTATACTTCTCATCATATCGGAATTTGGTGGTCCATAATACTCGAATTCTTCCATTATATTATGTAGACTGAAAAGTTTTCTCATCGGAAAAGATAACATTTTGCCAAAAAAAAATCATTTTCTGGTAAATATTGCATAGCAAACACAATTCTTTGTTCCTTATCACTATTTTTTAAAAACGGTTTGGATGCAGCTGCTCGATTTCTTAATTCAGAACATTGTCTTACTCGGCGTTGCGCAGTTCTAGATGAAGCAGGGAATCCTGTTATGTGCATAGCGGATATTGCAGTTTCAAATGGATTTTGCCTTAAATACTCCACCAAATTTGGTCTTCTTCATTTGATGATTTTATGTTATTTAAACCAGACCGAACAGACCTTTCAAGTGCTTGATGATAGCACCATTTTTTACAATTCTCTGAACAGTACTTCTAGGTACTCTAAAATGATCAGCTATTTTTCCATAAGACCACCCTATTTCTACTAAACATATTATTCTTGCCTTTTTAATAATACTTAAATGATTAATTTTTAAATCAAATAAGATAATGACAATACATACTTTGACAGATATCATGATAACAATTAACACGTTATAAAGGTAATAAAGGTAAAAATGTTTCATTTACAGTGTCACAGTTTAGTGTACGAAATTATCTGTCAACTGTACCATTTTGGTTTGCTTCTTTTCTTTCTCCGTTATACAGTTGCTTTACTACCCGAGTAGCTGTGACCTACGTCACGATGTAAACGTCAAATTGTCACTTGTTTTGTTTTATGAACATGCCTGAACTTTGTACGACTCAATCCTCATTCCAAAAGGCCTTGTGTCTCACTCACTCCTTTTATATCGAGGTTTTGATAATTGAAATGCGTTTAATGAGGTCGCTGACGGTACGTCGACAATTAATATTTTATTTTTTTACGTATTATGACTGCGTTGTGTACGTATTCATCTAGGTATATAAATAAATTAATATTTAGTTAGTGACGTCAATAAATGAAAATTGATAGCGTGTTTTTAATTTTTTGCACTTAGATGGAATTGCCTATTGTTTGTAAAACACCAGCGGTAGCGTATTTTAAATTTTCTTTGATACTCTTCGGTTACAATACGATAATAGCTTTAGTGGCGCAGCCAGGATTCTACAAAAGGGACTTTTACAGAAATGGGTTCATCTAAAGTGGCTTGTCCATTATTCAAAGAAACTTAAAAACATGTGCGCAACAAAATATTTTTTAAAAGATTCGAATGTATGTATGTATGTGTTCTATTTAAAAATTTAAAGTTAAGGTCATCTCCGGTTAAAATTATTGACAAATTATGAAAATCCAAAAAAAAATTACTAATTTAATTAAACAAAAAGAACCACCTGTCTATTATGTTAAATTGTTAATTTTATTTATTTTATTTGACCAAAGTGAGTCCTACTTTGTCCCTGTGTTTTTGGGCCTCACTGCCTTTAAGTTTTTAGTTTGTATTATTTTTTATATTGTACGACTTGTTTCACGTTTCTTACAGTTGTCCTGATGATGGCCTATTTGGCCAAAACGCGTAGGCACTAATCGAGGCACTAATTTTATTTTAAATAAATTTAAGAAGGAACCTACCCCTAAATTAGAATGTCCCTTCTGGGTAATAGTTACGACTTCGTTGGATTAGAATGTGGTTAAAAGTAATTATTGTCCAAAAAAAATGTTATAGATTGGATAATAGTTAAATGTAAAAATGTACAATAATAAAATGTATCTTTCTTATCACGCGAGATCGACTAGCGTGTGACCCCTTTCTTTTTCTTTTCTGTAAAAAAAAATTTATTTGATTCTACAACAACCCATTTCGTATTATTATTGTAGGAAAGGTAAGTGACCCTATAGAAAAAATTTAGTTTGTTTGATTATAAACGTGTGGGTACTGATACTGATATAACTGATTGCGTTAAAATGATTAGGAATTTATGGGAAGTAACTTAAGTCGAACTTGATAAAGTGGATTCTATTTCCTATAACAATAATTGCTTTCATGCTTCTAATAATATTTTTACAAAAAGCACGTTGTTTTCATTTAACAATTCTATTTATTTATTATCTGTTTAATGATTTTTTTTTATTTGCTTAGTATGAAATACCATCTAAATAAAATGTTATTAATTAGATATCGTCGGAAAAATGACGTTGCCTAGGTTCAAATTTCTGCAACCCAAACTATTTGACTGAAGATGATAACAGGGGATCGGTTCACCACCTACATAAAAAATCCGCATACAATCTTAAATAAATGTTAACAATTCTGTCGAAAAAAATAACATGTCATATTATAAAAGATAATTAAAAACCCAACAACCATGTTATAACAACAACTCAACTTTTCGGTGTCAACCAATTAGATCCCAACAATGATGCAACAAATAAATTGGGAACATTACAAGTTTTTTGCACCTGTTTGAATGAACGTGGTCGTTGAACCAGAGGAACCTGTCACCATAGCGGTTTAAATTAACTATAGGATTAAGTAAGTTTAATTTTTTAACGTTAAAAAAAATATTTAAAAACCTATATTCCCCACCAACTTCAAAGGCAAGTACAATCGTCTTACTAACACCATCAAACTTCAAATAAAAGGCCATCAAAATTAAAAATGGACAAAAATTATCCCACAATCACTCTGGGGGGTTGGAAAACCCTTCAATACAAGCGCAAATCCGTCATTTCTTCTCTCCACGGAAGGGACGGGGGTGTATACGTGTACGAGCAAAAGGCAAACGTCCAATTCGCTCAAGTTCCAACTTAGTCCAAAAGAGGATAAGTGTAAAGAACACATTGAAAGGGAAGCTAACTCTTTAAGATATATGGCAGATGACAACTCCCCTACCCCACTACCGTTAACGACGTCAGACCCTTCATCAAAGTAGCCAATCCCACAAAAAAATGCCAGGCATGGATTACATTTCTATACAGCCCTAACCTAAAAGGTATGTTTGATTACGCGCTTCAAAAGTTAAGCCATATCATTAACTCCACTCTTAGAATTGAAATTTACCCCAGCAAATGGAAAAGTGCACCAGTAGTGATGATTTCCGAAGCCGGTAAAAATCTCACTTTTCTACTAAATTGGCGTCCTATAAATCTATTCTCATCCCTAACAAAAATCTCTGGGAAAATATTCGTACAGATTATTGAGTATAGAGATCTTATCCCTGATAAACAATTCGGATTCAGAGCTGGTTATTAGACTAAGCTTCAACTTGTCCGACCTGTCCAGGATATAACGAACGGGTTTCATCCACAGACATGTAAGAGACCAGACTATTCTAACACTGGATTAATATTTCGGCGGTAAGTCAGGTTATTCAGGTTATGTTTTTCATCCTAAAAAACACACACGCCAATGTACTGTAAGGATAAGAGCTTTTACAGCTTACAGCAGCCATTTTTCAACCTTTCAAAGTGTGTTTTCGATGGTTTGTCTCCTTATATTACATGTGGTTTCATCGCAAGGCATCCACGAGTCTTCTAGTGCTAAATAATTAAAAGGCTTGACAAAAACATTTATCAAAGTTAATCGATATCAAATTGGCTAAGTATGTCGAAAATACCAGTAGCACTATGGCATGGCACATAATAATTTTAATCAGATATTTGGAACATGTCAACAGGTGGTACCTATTTGTCCTTCTGTAACTTATATAACAGTCAAAAGACTGATTAAAATTATTTAATATCAAATTGGCTAATCATGGGCCGAAAGTAAAAGCACTTCAATTTTAGATCTTGAGGCAGTTGTGTTTTGACGGTGTTAATATTTTTATGTAACGTAAAACTTTCCTTTTTTTATTTTGCTATTTCTGATATTGGTTTGTCCTTCTTCTGCAATAAGACTTGTTGTTTTACTATATTTTAGGGTTAGTGTTTCAAATTTTGAACTCGATAGTGGATAGTGGTTGCGATCGACGACGCACGCCACTGCAATAAACCTTCGCAAATAAAGTACATCCTCTCTCCTTTTCTCGCGAGAAAGACCTTTGAGAAGGTCGCAATCAAGCTTGGCCTTAACAAATAATAAATGCGCCCATGACTGGACTAATCTAACTGTTCATATTATTATAATGAACAAAACAATAACAGTGCAAAAAGTAATCAGCAATCACAGACCACATATTTCCTTGTTGATGTCATTATTGAAATAAAAATATTTCTATTATTTCCTAAAATAATTGGACGTTATTTTAATTATAATTTACTGAAAATTTCACCTAATTACGCCGGAAAACGCAGTTTTTTTCCATAAAATCGAAATAGATGACCTTTGTGGATGTTTCAATGCTGCGCACCAATTAGAAGTATTTATAATGTACACTATAATACACAATGTGCCACAGGCTTCTTTAGATAAGCATCAGGGGTACACTGTTAGAAATCCTGGACGTGAGAATCAAAAAAATTTATAATCAATTAAAATAAATCAAATTTAACTTAAAATGTATAGTTATTTTAACTCTTTTGTGTTTAGTAAAAATCAGATTTTAAGAACTAAGTTTTCTGGAAGTCGTTTTAACATAACAGCTAACTAAAATTAACATGCAATTCTTTTACAGTTCAAATAAATCAAATACTAGTAACTTTGATAAGTTTATAATCATTATCAATATCTTTTTTAGTTAAAATTTTAAAAGAAGTTAATACTAACATAAAAAATGTGTCAAATTAACTAATTAAGTTGTAATTTTTACTGCACAATAAAATCAGATTAATGTCAAAATAGTAATAACATATTTTATGAGTTACTGATTGACTGAAGCGGTTTTAGTTAAATTGACAAAAAAACGGGAGTGGACTTTCTGGGACATAAAAAAAAGTTAAATTTGATTCTTTTCTTTTAACAGTGTATGAAAGTGGAATTCTGCAACCCGCAACATTTGCCACTTCACTTGTCAGCCACTTGGCCACCTTAAACCTATGTCCAAAAACAATTGAGACGTACGTGCGAATAAAATTTGACATTGTTGTTTTGACCTTGTTGACTCTACCGCGTTTAAAAGTTAATATTTTTTATGGCCCCACTATTATTTTTTTATATTAAAAATGTAGCTGAAGGATTTACTAATCATCTGGGTCCTTACCCAAATACTGTATTGTAACTATTTTTGAAATTATAGAGCTAGAAAGAACATCTTTACTTCTAACAAGGAAGAATTATTATTATTATTTTACAGAATATCCAAATTCGGTATTGAATACATCCTATATGGGTACCGTGGTTTTAAATTTCTTTAATGTTTATGTACTACCGTAGAAATTGGCTACCTACCAGAAGGGTTGGTAACACGATACACCTGTAACTCCTATAAATGATTTAACGAACTTATAGCTGTATGATGACTAGGTAGATATCTATTTTATTAGAGAGTGGAAATGAATATCAACAATTTAAGTTTTGTAAAAAACATGACTTTTAATGATCTCAGCAATAAGAGGTTTAGAACCAAACAAACAAATTTTACGTTCTAATAACCTAATAATTCTATAATAATAAACATTTTACTATAGTCTATAAGTTTATTTGGCCTATTTTTTTCCATGTCAAACATGTACAGCTACAAGACCAGCCCAATGGAACCCTTCCTCGGATTATGACTTGCCGCCGATAATCAGCTACAGATTAAGACATTTCCTTTGACTATGTAAGACTTAACTGATTTTGACTAAATATCATATGTAATCCCAATTTGTGCCCATGCCAAAGAACACAAAAGTCACCCTAATGCCTAATGTATAATACTATTAATGGTGGCATAAGGATCGCTAGAGGATGCCTTAGAGGCTCAAAATCGCCCTAAGACGACTCTGTATACCGCCCTTGGTACTCTGAGGAACTTTCTTTTTACCTTTAATTGTACCATGTTTCGGAACTAGGTCGTACCAGATTCCAAACAATTATCAGAAATTTGTTATCATCGACGACTGTGGTTGAATGAATTATTACGTCTACCTTCCGCATTCAGATCTTTCTTGTAGGTATGCAATGTAGGAATAAATTATTAAACAGAAAATGTTTGTGTGATGAGCATTCTTAGTTTTTTCAAAATAACTCGAAAACAAAATAAAATTCAACATTTGCACGAGAATACTTTTTTGAAGAAAATCAACTTTCAAAAAAATCCCCATTTTCGCCAACTACAACTACATTGACTGATTGTGTTGCCTTTTCTATAGCTGTGTTAATAGTAAGTACGTCTGCATCTTCATCTGTCAGCTTCGAATCAATCAATATTAACTGTTTTGAATTAGATAAGCAAAAAATTGCTTTTATTATTTTCGTGGGCAAAAAAAATGTCTAGCTTCGATAGAGGATTTAATTTATCTTTGACTTTTTTAGTGCCGATATTGTCCACTCTGTATATCCAACGAAAACGACGGTACACTTCTCATATGAAGACAGAAAGAATGTATGAGAGCAAATGGTAAACCTTCTCTAATACAAAATCCTGGATGCTCCACCATAACCACTTTAAAAGAAGCCGTAAAACAGAAACTTCGACAATACTGCTTGAAGATCCATGTGTCACGTGACTTTTTGAGGTTAGCCATGGTTTAGTACAGGGGTCTTCAACCTTTTTTCATAGAAGGGCCATATTTAGGCTACCCATCGATTGCCAGGCCAGAACAAATAGAAAGTGAGAAATTTAATATAGCAGAAATATAGTAAACTCAAGACAATATTTATACAAACACATTTATATTTAATGTTTAATTTTATTAATAAATTTGTATGTGGGCCACAGAAAAGTTAAGGACCCCGCGGGCCGCCGGTTGAAGACGAACTGCCTGGCCGGCCGGCGGTTTGTTTACGGGTCTTAATGGCGGCAGAATTTTATTTGTTTTAATTTAAAAGTTGTGTTTTTTGTATTCTAGTTAGCTCTTTGGGATAAACTTTATTGTTTTGTGGCTACAGTTAGTTTATTAAATATTGAAGTGTTTATTTAGCTTGAAGGTATATTATGTAAATTAGTTTAAAAATATCACTAGTAGAGATAGTTCGTAAGTAGGTAGGATACCTCTAGATACCTATGAAAATGTAAGTTCTATTTTTTTTCTTTTAGTTTGTTTATTTATCAACATGCCAAGCCCCTGCTGTATTCCTGGGTGTAACTCTAACTATAAAAGTATTTTAAAAGCAGGTGAAGAGAGTGTATCAGTTTTTCACTTCACAAAAGATGAAAATCTGAAAATTCTATGGCTAAAAGCCATTTCAAGAGCTAATTGGTCGCCCGCACAATATTCTGTAGTTTGTGCTAAGCATTTTGTCCTCAGTGACAATTTGCCTGCTTACTTGTCAAAAACTGTTCTCATCCCTAAAAAAAAGTCCAGCGGAGAGAAACGAGGAACAAGAGCGTACCTATCAACTTAATCAAGCTTTCGAGCAATCAGATTTTATAAAAAGTTTTGACGATCTCAGTAATTATTCACAAAAAATTAATACTTCTGAATTTTGGGAAGCAAAAATTGTAAGTAACTCAAAAATATATTTTTATAGTTTAGATTTGACCAATGACTATAAATATTGATCATGTTTCAGTGGACGCATTGATATGAAGGTAAAGGTTTTTTTAAAAGGTAATGAATTGGCTTACAATGATTTAAAATGGATTTTACCCTTTGAAAGAATAAAAAAATCGCCCGTTGCCGCGCGTCATAATAATAGCTTGTGGATCCGCAACTCCCAGCTGATGCGGCGTTGCCCGATGTCACTTCTTCATGGCTTCTTATTAAGGTGGTAGTGGCTCCGCTGATACTACTGGATGACCTGAAGGGTCAGCCATTGAAGGGTCAGCCATTGTGACAAAGTTAAAATGCCACAACTGTAGTGCATAATCGTGCAACACAAGCGAGCAAACCCAAAGAGTGTCGAGTTAAAATTAATTCAATAAAGAAAAATTATTTAATTCGTCCATTGATTCTAATAAAAGTGAAGGTCGCAACAACATCCTCTTCCTATATTAAATAGGTGGCCGACTTTTTTGCAATTAGGTAACTAGTCGGCCTTCAAAATAAAAAAAAATCTAGCTGTGAATTAATGCACTTAAATTTGAATTAAATAAAGGCGTATATAATAAAAAATTGGGAGATAAGAGATAATAAAGTATAATATTTGCTAAAGATGAAAATGCCAGAACAATAAAATGGGAAGTATACTCAAGAATATTCTCGAATTTAAGAATTCTCTGAGAACGATCAACAATGAGCATAATTCAGAATATTATGCAGTGTGATTCACGGTAGATGGTACGGCGAACCAGTCAACAAATTGTTCGGATAATTTGCTAATTTACATAAACGACCATGCTCGAAGGCGCCGGCGATCAACTAAGACGAACTCATTTCATTCATAAATGTACTTTTGCGCCAAGCCAATATCCCTAATATAAATATACAGGGTGTCCGGAAATGATGAGCAAAAAATTAAGGGGATAATTCTAGACCAAAAATAAATGCTCTCTACCTTCGAAATTTGATTATTAACGGATTTACAGGGTGTTAAAGTTTTATTTGCAGTTTTAAAATACATCAGTTACTAGAACAATAAATTCAACATTCAAATCAAAGATTTAAAGTGACGTCCTTCCTCTTCCATGCATAAATTAATTCTTCCTAAAAATTCCGACAAACTCCATGAAATATTCCTTCCTTTGCTATGCCATGTTTAAGGTTGAAAATAAATTAAAATGATTTCGTAATAATCACATGCAAGCAATGTTATTTTAGCGTTTTTCTCGAAAACGGTTAAATTTATCAAAACAAAAGTAGTATACCTTTTTTATGTCAAAAGGTTGGGAGAATAAAAATATTTAGTCAAAATGCGCATACAGTGTAGGACAAAAAAGTTGGGACCATTCAAATTAAAGTATAGGCTCCTATGTGGCTCCCTCTACAAAATGCGAAAAAACGGTGGGTACATTTGTATTCCTCGTCCCAAAAAAAACCCATTTACGAAATATCGTCAAAATATTATGAGCGTGGCAAAAAAAACTGCAAATAAAATTTAACTTTAACACCCTGTATCAATCAATTTTCGAAAAAATGTTGTAGGAAGATGATAGAGATAGCATGTACCTATTTTCGGTCTAGAATTATCCCCTAAATTTTTTGCTCATCATTTCCCGGACACCCTGTATATATAACTATAATAACCATCCCCGATATAACTTAATAATAAAATTTGATAGCAGTCTACCGACTCTGGCTGGATTAACCTTAAAAAGCGCTTCGAGCTAGCTTTGGCTAGGTTAGTTTTTCGTATTGATTCGTCTGGTATCCCAATTTATTTAAGTGATCTTTTAACCACAGGCTCTGATGTGCGCAAAATAAACTGAAAGGAACTGTGCTATTGTTGCAAAGAAAAGTTTTATGATGTAAAGTCCTAGCATTTGCATTTTTGCACATTTCTAGGTACCATTTGTATAAATATTTTTTTCTATTTCACGTTCATAATGAGTTCAGTACGACCCTCATTTGCGGATCGTAATGAAGCTATTTCGATACGCGTTTTTTCTTTATTTGATGTTGGTAACATTTAAATGTTTTATTTCATTGACTTGCGCGACCTTTGTGATTTACGAGAAAACCCATTTTTCGCAGAGGAAAACTAGCTTGATAACTTACTTTTTTATTCTGTGTGGATGACAGTCATGTATGTTGGTTGCATAAATTTATAAATCAATCTTTTGTAGATGCTTCAAGCTATCATTTTCTGCCAAATCCTATCCAAAATTCAATCTACTAACCTTCTAATGTCGATTTTAACTTCAACTTTATTTGAATTTTCCATCTTCCCTATACTAAATTGCAATGCCGTGACGTAAAATCACGTCTTTTGAAATTCGAAAAAAAGTAGCAAAATCTCCCGAATTTCCGAACGCTCTGTATATGTACCGAATGTACAAGGATCACACAACGTATTCCGTCCAATTTCAAATCTCATATCGCTAAAATAACTTTAGAATCTCGTGGTGAAAATGAGTCAATAAATCAAAAAATGACAGTTTGCAAAATAATTTTTGTTGTCCAGAGGCTCCTATGATAAAAAATAGTATTACCAACATAAAATTTAGACATAAAAATTTACAAAATTTGAAGGATTTATTTTCTTTTTAAAATGTATTTTTCTTGATTATAAAAGGTGAAATAGAAAAAAATGTATAAAGCACATGTTTCATAAGGCGTTTTAGCGCCCGTGTCAATAAAAAAACTCGCCACTTCGTGGCTCGTTTTTTAAAATAGACGCGGGCGCTAAAACCGCTTCTTATGAAACTCGTACTTTAATATACTATTATAGTATTTCCCGTTATCTGCTCTGTTAAAGAGTTTAGTATTATTTTTTATTGGTATATTCCTATCCTAAATTATTGATATATCAACAAATGTTTCTCAGATTACTGTCTCGACTTTGCTGTGCACCCGACATTAAGCTTTTAGTAACACATTTTAAAATTTAAAGACCGAACCTAGCTTCCTATCTATCTTCATAGGCGTAGTTAGACGGTCAATACTGGGGGTGCTAAAGTCCAGTGGCGGCTCGTGACATGTTAACGTGGGGGTGCACAAAAAGCCCGCCGCAGCAGAATTTTTTTTAGACCACGCCCAAATTTAGTCAATAATTTTTAGTAAATATTTTAATGTGATGTTAAGGTGGGAGTATCAACATGCTTGCCAACCTATAACCTATTTCGCGTAGATTTATTTAAGTTTTCTAGCTTTTATACAAAATTTAAAGAAAATCACTATCGACTTGATATTCTATAGGTAATAATTGACATATTTAATAAATATCAAGGATTTTCATAACTTATTTAAGGAGAATTGTATAGCGAAAAATATCGGGTAAGATTTTTTTTAACATTATTATGTCATTGTCACTCATTGTTCTTTCACTATACAATTCTCCCAAAATTAGCAATGAAATAAATTGATATTTTTGTAATATATCACATACTACCTAAATAATGTACCGACGATATTGATTTTCTTTAAATGTTAGTTATTAAGATAATAAACTCAAAAAATCAATGCGAAATAGGTTATAGGTTGGCAATAGATTGAATGACGTTGAGAATTCAACCTTAATAGCAGGTCTTTCAATGTTCTTGACAATCTCTTCTCCTCCAACGGTAACTTGCTAAAAGATTTTTTCAGAAATTCCAGGGTGTATTTTATATCCGACGACGCACTCATTGTTTTTTCGTGTTTATTTAACTTTAAACTTTAACTGAATTCAATAAAACCATATTAAACCTTAATAAACAAAAAAAATAGTCAAAATATCGACTAAAAATTTCCGCGAACTTGAACGACTACCACTGGTTAGTTTTAAATTAATCAAATTAATGCAGAATTGCAGAACGTGACATACACAAGCTATTATGCCGCTCTCGTATTTTACGAGATTTTTATGATCATAGACCCGCTCTGACAAATAAACTGGGCGTGAACTACACGGTACACGGAGAGAAATTTTGAACAGAATCCGCAACTACCTAAATATACTTGAATTTGTACCAGAATTCGAATGCTTAATTGAACTATTAATATGAAAAATTCATTACGACATATAATATAAATTATAAAAATAGGTTAGTTCTAAAATTAGCCGATATATTGTAATGTTTTTTGGGGGTGCTAATTTAGATTTCGGGGGTGCTTAGCACCCCCAAGTACCCCCCTAACTACGCCTATGTCTATCTTCCCCTTCGTTAAACGAGATGCTTGCAGTGCACATGCGCATGTTTATGAATGTATGGCTCTATTTACATGCACAAGGCCATAAATTGTCACCATTAAAAGTGTCACCAGTAAAGTTCGCATCATATGTGATTTTTTTTTATTAATAGCTTTATTCAAAATTTGACTTTGGCATCAAGTTCTGCTTCGATCGAGATGAAAATTAGACAAAAAATAGTAGTCACTTGATGCGCATTATCTCTCAAATTTTAATTTTTTCCAAAAAATAATTCAAAAGTGGGGTTATTTCTGAAAGTATGGAAAAAAGTTATTAGAAACCGTTTTTTTAAATATAGTTTCTAGCCCACATGCCCAACTAACATTTATAGTGGCAGGAACGTAACAGCCACCATGAAAGTATCCCCAATGGTGGCTGCTACTTTCGGCGACCACGTTGCAGCCAAGTAGCAGCTACGTAATGGTCACCAAAATGGAGAAAGATATTGAGGTAGCTACGTAGTGTCCGGGTAGGTCCTGGAATTTATTTAGTTACTATCTTGAAATCCTTTTTAGTCGCAGAACAGTAGCGGGAACTACTTTGCCATGTAGCTGCTTAGTAGCCGCCACTCTCATATAGGAACTTATATTCTTTTTTAACCACAACCTGAGAGCATCATTGTTTGTTAAAAATATATGTCCTTTGTTTTAAATTATGTCAATGGATGGCCACTTTAAAGTGGTTAAACTATAGAAGACAAACTTTAAGCGCGTTTTAACCACCATAAGAGGGTAATTTTACAAACGAAAAAAAAAATTTAGACTAAAGGATGGCCAGTTTGTGGGAAAATTTCGTTTGGCCCTCGAAACAATTATATTTAAAAAAAATTTAAGCAAAAAAAAATTAGCAAAAAATAAAAATTACTTCTGCTACTGGAATATACCATTTATTTTATTTGGGCTTTTATAGTACAGTAAATAAAACGCAATAAAAGATTGATTTGTTTTATTTATATCGAAATTTTTTTTTTAAATGAGTAAAATTATACAATGGCGAAGATCTATTTCATTTAAAAATGGCCGGCTAGAAAGTAGTTACTTTAAAGTGGCACATTTCTTATTAAAAGTTACTGCAACTTTATCATCGAGGCTAATACTATCCGTTTGTAACTTTTTAATATGTGCGACCATAAAAGGTATTATTGGAACTACTTAAAAATTACTTAATAGTGGCAGTTACTACTATACCACTATTAAGGTTTAAAAATATAAGTAACATTTTTGATAGAAGAAGTTATTTTGTCGATACAGTCCCAGATGCTTATATCCGGCGACTTATCGGTAGCGCTTGTTACGACACGTAGGCAAAGGCGACACACGCTGTAGGCAGAAGCGACTATAAAGGAGCGGAAGCCACTAATAGGTAACTCAGGCCACTATAAAGTTACACCTTCCATCGCTATATCGGTCAGGCGACAAGTGGACAATCTAACCTCAAATTAATTCGTTTAACGTGTGAGGTGATTTGTGATTTAGTGTTTAAGTTTTCTATAAAAGGTACTCGAATGCCTAAAAAACTTTTTTTTCTGTGCTTTAGGCATATTTATATACAACGAAATAAGTAGATACTAAAACTTGCTAATACGAACGTTAAACGATAACTGCATCTTTTAGCAAACCACTAACCTTAAAAAATAGAATTAAAACTGTAATGCGGCCGCCACTATAAAGTTATCATTATTAAGTAACTGCGACTCTTTGGTGGCTTTCGAATAGTAACAGTCACTCAATAGTGGCTTTTAAAGGTTTCGGGAACTCCCCGGCAACTATCAATGTCTCTTAAGAGCCACTTAACTTTATAGTTCCCGGCAATGGTCCCGAAAAGGTAGCTGTTACCAAGTAAGTTACTCGTTATGGTATCGCTACTTTATAAAGGCATTATGGTAAAATTTAATGGTACCTGCAACTATTACTTTATTACTATTAAGTTTCTGTTACTTTTAAGTAACATTTATTAGTAAATGGGTAGTTCTACTTACTATGATAAACATATAATTGCTACCTTATCAAATGGGTATTTTAATTCCAAATTTAAAGTGGCATTATCGTAACGGCGACTATTGAAATAGAGTTTATGGTAGCTTTTACTATAAAGTGATGGTTATAAGTAGCGAGCACTAGGCAAATACTATTTCTTAGTAGCCATTCCTGTTACTGAGGTATCTGCGACTTATTTTGCTACTTGGGTGCAAAATTTCAGCTGCATAAGATAATTTTGATTTTTGACCCATATTTTGTAAATTGCACCACTTTTGCAAAATAAGAGTCAACGCAACCTACATAAAACTTCTTAGTTTTGACAATGCTTTATTTCAGCTACATTTTCTTTAAAGTAGTGCCATATTAAATGTGCGTTTTTCTACAAAATCAAAATTGGGCTATTAAAATTTGGTCGCATGCACTGGCGGATCCAGAAATACTTCTAAGGGGGGGGGCCCGTATGCAAAAAAAATCAAAATAAATCAGTATATTTATATTTTATATTGTGAAAAACGTAACACAAATTTTTGTAACAGGTATTTTATTCAACTAAAAATACTTGGTTTAAAAGGAACTTAAAATAATCATTAATTTGTTTAAATTTCGGTAAAAAATTTAAACAAAAAAGAATTTTCAATGTTTCAACGGGCTTTAGCCGGCCCGGGCCCCATTGCCCCCCCCCCCCCCCTGGATTCGCCTCTGGTCGCATGTGATGCAAAGTTTATTTGTTTTTGACCCTGTATAAGGTAACTTCATAAAATAACTATTTTTGAAAACGTAGTTTGTGTCTAAAAGTAAAAAAAGAAAGTAAAGGGGTTTTAAATTAAATCGTTGAAAATAGATACACTTTACGTTAAGTTAAACTAAAATTTATTTTCCACTTAATCAACACTTTATTGATGACACTGTGTTCTTTTTTCTTTTAATATTAAGGTGTATTACTTTCTGACACAAACTACGTTTTCAAAAATACTTATTTTATGAAGATACCTTATACAGGGTCAAAAACAAATAAACTTTGCATCACATGGGACCAAATTTTAATAGCCCAATTTTGATTTTGTAAGAAACACACATTTATTATGGCGCTACTTTAAAGAAAATGTATCTGAAATAAAGCATTGTCAAAACTAAGAAGTGTTATATAGGTTGCGTTGAGTCTTATTTTGCAAAAGTGGTGCAATTTACAAATATAGGTAAAAAATCAAAATTATCTTATGCAGCTGAAATTTTGCATGTGCGCTAGAAACTACATTTAAAAACACTTTTCTAATAACTTTTTTCGATATTTTCAGAAATAACTCCATTTTTGAATTATTTTTTGGAAAAAATTAAAATTTGACACATAATGCGAATCACGTGACTACTATTTTTTTTGCTTAATTTTCAAAACTTGTTGCCAAAGTCAAATTTTGAATAAAGCTAATAACTGAAAAAAATCCCATATGATGCGGACTTTACTGGTGACACTGTATGTCTACGTATTGGCAAGGGATTCAAAAAGTGAAGAGAAACGCATAGATTCTTTGCGGGTAAGCCCTTATTAATGGCGACAATAATATAAATAATACTAAACTAGGTTTATTTAACTAGATAACGTTAATGGTTAAAAGTGTTAAAACCCACTAATAGACTGTTTTCGTTGTCTTTTAAAAGCGATTCCGATAGCCGCTATTTGACAACTTTGACATTTGAGCTGTCATTTATCGTTATCGTTACGGATAAGTGGCGGGAGCTAACGGACGGAAGACAAAGCCATAGCGAAAACGGAACGCATGCGTAATGACCATTTTTGACAGATGCAATCAACATAACCTATTTTTTGTTGAGGTCTATTTTTAAAGTTTTTGGTTAGTATTTTTTGTTTTCTTCATGGATTCAACGGTAAATTCCCTCAAAAGATCGAAAAATCGTTTCACGGATGAGGACGATATCATTTTATTAGAGGAAATATTGGCCAACAACCCATATTACGGCGATGCATGTAAATACCTCCAAGAGAAGGGCATCATCCAAATCCGAATCACTGGATGAGTCCAATAAAAGCAACCTTTCGTCTATCATGATGTTTTAGAATTGTGGGTAAATACTAGGAAATTAAAACCAAGCAAAAAAGATAGCACAAAACGTATATGAAAATATTAACACAAACCATTAAAGATAGGTTATGTTATATTTGTTATGTTTACTGTCGAATTCGACTTAACGTTAAGCGAATTGAACGAAAACTATTTTTACGATTTGTCAAATAGCGGCTTCGTATTCGTTATGATTAACCGTTTGAATTTGCCAATACAACGAAAACTCTCTATTATTACGCTCGGCTTACGTGGTGCTATTCTCGCATTTTATTTAAATGCTATTATTATTATGTTTTTGTGTGTTCCCTAACACATGCATATTTCACAATTAATACGAATTATTTCATGCGTAAAGTAAACAACAAGCTGTTAGTTTTATTGGAAGGTAATAAAGAAAAACGCTCAGGAAAAAGACTAACTAATATAATAGTAATAATAATGGCCGAGTTCCTTTTAGTTACTTTTAAACCGCAAAGCATAGCCAACGGCTATGTAAGTTCCTTTTAAAAATTTAACTTAGCACAGCACAGATTTTTTCCTCCCCCGTTGCCGCGGTTAAGTATGCTTCTCTCTATTTTCCATACCGACTATAAGAAGTTGTTCCGGCAGCGTTCCTTTAACAACTTAGCTGAGCAAAGATTTTTACTTTGCTTTGTTGTTTAAAAAAAGCAAATGGAAAGCACCTAATAATATTTTTTGTCTAACAGAACAGGTTCCAATTAGAAGCCAATGTGACATAGAAAACATAGGTTTAAAAAGGTTAATAATTTATTCTGAAATAAAAAATGGTAAAATTACCAATTATTCTTATCAAATACAACATACATGCGATAAACAGTAAGTACCTAACGTAATTCAGTAATTTACTGTAAGAGTTCGATTTTTATTGCATTTGTAAATATAGGGGAGAACATGCCGAATACATCAATGTCATTGCAAGCATTATTGAAAATAAATATCGATTGATATGACGGTGTTGTAATTAAAAAGTTTGTTGACGGATTATGACGGCAGATGGAAGACGGGAGAGGACCTGACAGTCCGCAAGGGACCATGGAAGTTTAAACAGGATAGTAGCATAGGGCAATTGATGAGCGACCTGCATACTCTAAACAAAAACTGCCTGACGAAGTAATATGTGCGATTAGCGATGGTATCTGAAATCTTGATGAAAATAGTTTTCTTGCAAGATGAACGGTTAAGATGCTACAGCTTGTAGCGGCTTTCTTAGAAAATTGAATACTTTTAATGTAGATCTAAAAGTTAAGTAAAATAGTTCTGTAGAACCTTACAACGGACTAGGTTCTATTCTCACTACCATCCTAGAACAGAAAACTTACCTTGATACTCTTATATTTCTTCTTTGAAGCAGTATTCAGATCTTCGTGCACTTTATCGAGTAGCCATTGCAAAAATTCCAGGGCATCATGCTGTTGATTCCCTTTGTATTGGGATCCGTGCCTTTCCACAACTTGCTTGAAACTTGTACTTAACTCGGGACAGTACTGACAGGACCACAGTGCTTTTAAAAGCAATGCTAATTGTTCTGTTACTTCACCTATGAAAAATAAAATAAATGTTATTACCTAAAGTTCTTCTAAAACCTTTTAGTATTTTCCAAAAATTGCCTTTAATAATAATATGACAATGGTGCACTTTGGGAGCCTAGGAGTTTCACAATTTTTGAAAGAAAAACTGAAAGAGTATTTAATTTTGAGTAATTTTACATACAAAAAATTATTAATGAACCGTTTATGAAGTTATTAGCAAAAAAATCATTTAAAGATTGTGATACAAGAAAGTGTATGTGATGTTTTTCCAGCAATTATTATGGAATATTTCTTACCCATTTTTTATCCATAGGAATTACTGATGTATATGCAAAACAAAAATTAGATAAAAAAAAAGGGCTGAGTCCTAAGTGCACCAGACCCTAATAATGATAATCGACTTTCATTTCATAAAACAAATTAATACAAAATCTATAGTTAAAAATATACAGTGAAACTGCAGCTTATTTTGACATTGACTTTTGAGCGACACTAATAAATGACCACCCTGTCCACGTGGGTTCATTAAAATCACCTAAGGTTTAAGCTTTGTGCACAATATGGTTCTCCCAAACAATAATACTGAAATTAAACTAAAAGCAAAAAATGGAATTAATTTTTTTTCTGATGCCTATTCACCCTGTATACTAAATAGCAAACCCAAACGCGTTGAGCTGTGGAATCAACAGATCAACGGAAATGCGAAAGATGTTTGTCGTGATCTAGGAAGCCCAAAAGGGACCCTTGTCTTAATTTATTTTTTGTCTTCTTAATTAAATATTAAAAAGTAAACACCTAACTTTCTCCATTCAAATAGTAACCATTGTACTTATTTATCATTACATATTCATAATTAAACGAATCTATTTTTGGTTGCCCATAAAAATTAAATTCACATGATATAAAAACTATTGTGTATTGTGTATAATATTAGCTTCTTCAGTAGGTAGAAACCAATAAAATTATTATTTAATACCTGCTATTTTAATAGCCCATTATTTTATTTGGCCATTAACAAATAAAGGAGTAAATAACACACTAGTAACTGATATAATATATAAGCTATAATCACAGGACTATAAAAAAAAGTAGATTGTTTAATAGGAGTTTGATATGAATGGTACACTATAATATCTCTGTACTAACGGGGTTTTGATTTTTATAGGTCGCCATCCACTAATTTGAGTTGGCAGCATCATTCCAACTGACCAAGGTTGGCAGGATATATATCCGTGATAAATATCCTGATACCTATATATCTTGATAAATCTTATCTTAACATAGTATAAAACAAAGTCGTTATCGCCCGTCTGTCCCTATATCCCTATATGTGCTTAAATCTTTAAAACTACGCAACGGATTTTGAAGCGGTTTTTTTAATAGATAGAGTGATTCAAGAGGAAGGTTTTTATGTATAACTAGCGACCCGCCCCGGCTTCGCACGGGTGCAATTTCAGAAAGAGGCATGCCGGGTACTAATATATCGGGTTTGTTCGGGTTTGTATTTATACCAGCGGGTTGCAACGCATGCCGGGTACACGCTAGTATCATGATATTTATGCGACGATATTTATCCTGATATATATCAATATTTGTTTTTCTAAAATTCTATTCATCAGTATTAAAATATGGCGCCGCTGAGCCGGCAACAGCGTATTATTCTGCTTACGATGTGGGATGTGGGTGATTCCCCATCTTTCGGAGACGTTGACCACCTGTTGTTCTTTGCCGCGTGGCATTTTTATTTAGTTCCAATTTCTGATTGAATGGAGCAATATTTTGCTGTTTGTTTTATGAAATAAAAATTTTACAATGCCAAAAATAAAAAATCCAGTTTGGGTTCATTTTGATTTAATTAACAAGCCCAGTAATTCTGGGGTTTAAGTTGAACCATAGTTAAAAGAAAAAATATATGATGTGTTCATATTCATAAACTTGTATTTTTTACCTACATTTTACATTATTCCTAACATAGGAGTGCTAAAAAACTTGTTATTGTGATAGCAACTATCATTGAATAGAATCGAAAAATTTACAGGCTTATAACATGTTTTTTTGAATTTTTAAAATATACCTTTACAGAGGACAGATGAAATAATTTAAAAATATACATAAATATCTAAATTTGGATATAAATCGATATATACAGGGTGATTCACGGTGGATGGAACGTTAGACGTTTCTGGAAGGAAATCGAGTCTGAGAGCAAAACGGCTTACATGTCCCTATCTTCGATTTTTATTATTTTTCCAAAAGTGTCAATTTCCGGTTAAACCGGATGTAAGAAATATAATACTTCCGTTTTGACCGGAAGTTGTTACTTTTGGAAAGATAATAAAAATCGAAGATAGGGACATGTAAGCCGTTTTGCTCTCAGACGTACAGTTAAAAAGCTAGAAGCTGTCAAAGTTCAAAAATGTCATTTTTCAAGAGACAATATCTTGGAAACCATTAAGCATAGACTAATAATGCTTTTATTAAAAAATAATTATAATTTTATGTAGAATTTAAAAATTTAATAATATATAGGGTGTTTCATTTAAAATATCGAAGTAGCTATTATTTTTGTGTGGAAGCGGCAACACTGTATTGTTAAAAATATAACGTTTATGTACGCGACCAAATTTTCAGAACGATTCCTTTACTGGTTTGTCAGAAACGTCTAACGTTCCATCCACCGTGAATCACCCTGTATATATATCGGATATTTGGATATTTATAACCCTGCAACTTACTGTAACTTCGAGCGATTGACGCGACTTTGAAAATATATATAAGATTACATAAAATAATTGGAAACGGATCCACAACCAACAATTTGGCTTCTGCGAACGCCGGATTTTCTGCCAGCGGTTTGGGATTTGTCGTGGGCGAATGCGTTTAAACACGTGCGCATGCGTCCTTAATTTGCTGACGGTTTCTGACCGCTGTACGAACGAAGCTAATATTTTAAGTATTTTTATCTTATACAGTGTGACCAGTAAAGTCCGCATCATATGGGATTTTTTTTTATTAATAACTTTATTTGAAATTTGACTTTGGCATCAAGTTCTGCTTCGATCGAGATGAAAATTAAGCAAAAAAAATAGTAGTCATGTGATTCGCATTAGGTATGTCAAATTTTAATTTTTTTCTAAAAAATAATTCAAAAGTGGGGTTATTTCTGAACTGAAAGTATCGAAAAAAGTTATTAGAAAAAGTTTTTTTAAATGCAGTTTCTAGCCAACATGCAAAATTTTAGCTGCATAAGATAATTTTGACTTTTTAGCCATATTTTGTAAATTGCACCACTTTTGCAAAATAAGACTCAACGCAACCTACATAAAACTTCTTAGATTTGACTACATTTTCTTTAAACTAGAGCCATTTTAAATGTGTGCTTTTCTACAAAATCAAAATTGGGCTATTAAAATTTGGTCACATGTGATGCAAAGTTTATTTGTTTTTGACACTATATAAGGTAACTTCATAAAATAAGTATTTTTGAAAACGTAGTTTGTGTCTGAAAGAAATACACCTTAATATTAAGACAAAAAAGAACACAGTGTCATCAGTAAAGTGTTCATTAAGTGGAAAATAAATTTTAGTGCTGGGTAAAAATCAAAATTATCTTATGCAGCTGAAATTTGGCATGTTGCCTAGAAACTGCATTTAAAAAAACTTTTTCTAATAACTTTTTTCGATATTTTCTGAAATAACCCCACTTTTGAATTATTTTTTGGAAAAAATTTAATTTTTCATCTCGATCGAAGCAGAACTTGATGCCAAAGTCAAATTTCGAATAAAGTTATTAATAAAAAAAAATCCCATATGATGATAACTTTACTGGTCACACACTGTATTACTTAATTTAAGGCTCTGTTAATTAACACAACATATCCTTTAAACACTCACCTTTTGTACCAAATTTCTTAGAATTTAATTTATTCCTTCTCGACAAGTCAATTTTGTACTTGTCGAGCACAAAATATTCAGCTAACACATCGGTGTGCGAGATACACTGGAGCACTGCGTTTATAAAACACGTGTTTCCGTGGTTTTTAAGTCCAGTCACTCCGGGAGTATCGTCGGGGCCCCACGTTTGGAAGCCCACTGGGGGCACGCGGTTGTTTTCGAGATTTTGATTGATGCCCGTAACACCACCGATCTGTTGGGCTATTTTGTTGATGAATTTTCTTATGGAGGGGTGGCTGTAACAAAAAAAATTAATAAATCTTAGATATAGGCAATTTTTAACTCTATCTTATATATACCATTTCATACTTATTATTTGGAGTTTTATGGATGCTTTTTTAATTTGGGGACACACATTTTTTCACTTTCAGTAAAACTATTTATTTATAAGTACTTTCTTAATTACTCAAAACGCCATCAATCAAAGTTCTTCAGCTCGTCAAATTAAAAAAAATTCATTTCAATCCAATAACTAGTTGAATAAATGTTAGGTACTTATTTTTTTATTTATTATTACAACTTTACATTTCCAACTCTATTTCCAAGTCACATAATATGGACACATATTTTACAATGAATTTTTTATTTGAAAGAGCTCAAAATAACAATATTTACTTACGTAAATAATTTTGAATCAAAACAATTACTTACTTAATTTTAAAGATTAAAAAAATCCCAAATGGTGCACACCAATGTACTTTCTGCCTAGCACTGTACATATGCCAGTTTAGTTAGGTAATAGTGGTTGTTATTAACAGAGAGCATGACCCAGAGAAAAATATTTTTAGAATAATCTGACAATACTTATCTCTTTTTAAATTTTAAATTAAATATCAAATGTTGCCTATGCCTAATTTAAAATTAAAAACTGCCTCCAAGGTCGCATCTAAAATATTAACTAATTAAGTACTTTATGCGAGACTTTATGTTAATTAACATTCACTGTCTAAAACAATAATGTAAAAATAAAGTATTTTAGAACTTGTCTGTTTTTATTACCTATACTTAGGTAGGAAAGTTTATTTGAATTAAGTAAATTAAGAAAAATAAATCAATCTTTTGTTTAAAATAGATATTTATTTAATTAAAAAGGAAATTGACAACCCAGGAAGACAAAAATATTGACAATGTACCTAAATAAAGTAAGTATTTAAACCACAATCGGAGCAGTGATACTATTAGATCAGAATGATGCAAGTTATTGTAGTACCTAAGTAAGGTTGACCTAACCAAGTAGAGGTATAATATAATTAGGTGTAAAGGTAGGTAACTAAATAAATATAAAATTATATATCTGAGTTTAGGTTACTCATTTTACACACGAGTTTCATTCTTTCATTTTACTATAGGGACTTTTAAATGAACTGTCGTTAGATACAAAGAGAGCAGCCCAAATCCTACTTAATACTGTGTTCAATCTATACTTAGTTTCTACAAAACTATTATAAAATGTGTGCTAGAATTTAAAGACCTTAAACTTGTCAATAACTTTTAATTGGATTAATAGCATCACTATTCTGTCCTTGTTAATCACAATGCACCTGACAAGACAAGGTTACTCACCGAAAAACTTTCTTATTATTTTTCTCACTGTCCCCATTAACAATTTTAATTTCTCTAGCAATATCGGATTCGTTTTCGTTCGTTTTAGGCCTTCTTTTTGACATCCTGTTCGCGTTAAAAGGATTTCTAGGGAGTGTAAAGGTCCTTTTGAGAGTTGAGGGCTCCTGGGCACCGTTTTCAAGGGTCATCTCGCCGCGGTTTAATAATTCTCCTGTCGAGTTCGATTTTACGAAAGATAAATCACACATTTCACGCTTTTTACTCCATTTTCACACATTTATTTCGCGATTTTAAACGAGAAATCGTCGAAAACACTACCGTTTTCTCTCGAAGATACGCTCAATTGACATATTTGTCAGCCATTATTTAGCCAATTCAGCCAATTGTCAAACTCGGATGTTGATCGTATGACCGAATGGAATTTACTGTGCTGGAAATAAAAGCCACAACTTCCTATATGTACGAGCTCTCTTTCTATAACATGAAGTCATTCTCTAAACGTACGTCTGAAATGTTACATATTGTTCAGAAAGAAAATATTCAACTGTACAAACCAAAGCACGTTCGGAGTTTCGTTCAAATCCGGTACAGGATCACGAACGCCATGGCCTTCTAGGATGCTTACGATTAGGACACAAGGGACTGAACGACGCCTGCTTGTCAAACTCACAATTTATTAGCTTTTTTCGGGTTTCGAAATGTTGACGGTTCAAGAACTGTTCCTGTATTGCGCAGGACTGTTGCGCAATAGCATAAATTCTAGAACGGTTCCGAAATTATCCGCGAATTATCAGAGAAGTGCGTAAACCCGAACGAACTTTGTGTTTTCTAAGAGTGAACCTAACCTAACCTAACTTTATTTTCACATTTCCGTCGTTTGTTTACAGTTCTTTCTTGGATTCAACTATATATTTATAAATTAAATTAATTTGAAATGGCTAGTGAAGGTAGGTCCTGCTTAAAATAATTTAAACTAACGCTATTTTATTAGCTCTTATCTTGTTTCAGATAGTATTAACGTAAAAAGAAAATACCGGCCAAAAAAATACAATTTGTAAACCAAACAATAATTAAAAATAAATTGTTAGGTTACTCTTGCGAATGTTGACGTTTTAAAACTGCGGCAAATCGAAAATATGTTTTACACATGCGTCGTAAAATAATCCCAAACTAGTTCTTACTCTGGAGCAAGGACTGTTTCTGATAGTTCTCGAACAGTCCCAGAACAGTTCCTATTTAAACCCGAACAACAAACTGCTGTCAAAATATCAGTTCTAAATCGGTTCAAAATAACCCGAACGCGAGGAATTAGACTGCGCACACTCTTGACAGTGCTAGGACCGTCCCAGACGAAACCCGAAAAAAGCTATTGATAAACAAACCGATGTCAACGTCTTCTCAAATTTACTTTGATACTTTGATTAACGGACGCCGAGCGTCTCTTGTCCCCGTCGATCGTGAACTACAACCAATACTGTCCAATACTCAATAGCAACAGAAGTTGGAGATAAGGCGATTAAAAGTGAATACGAAAAGAGAAGATTAAGAAAAGAAGAGGAAATTAATAAAATCATAAAGGGAAACGAAGACCTCGAGAGTCTCAAAGGAAAAATTACTCTAATGCATAGACAAGCGAGTTGCGCGCTCTCAAGGATAGATAGGCAACTTAACATACTAAATTGGTTCCCTGATAGCGCCACATGCGACCGGTGGAAAAACTAAATATAGTCGTGGTGGGGGTAGGCGCCAAGCATAAAAATTTAAATTTTATTATTACTTTGAATTCAAATTTTCGCGCTTCCAACTTAACGGAAAAGTTTGAAGCGCGAAACATCTGATTCAAGTTAAAATAATTTGGGAGAACGAAAGGAAATTATAACAATGATATGGCGACAAGATTTATTAATATTAGATATTTACATAAATATGGTTTACATAAAAAAACAGCTTACATTATTATTTTCTGTAGATTTTTCTAACAATTCCGTGTTATTTTCAAAGTTTTTATTTACCTAATAAACTAGTTATTGTACCTTGTAGTTCATTAAGTTGTGAAGTAAAGTTTCTTTCTATATCTTTAATAGCTTTCGCTGTACTTTCCAATCGTTGGGCGACATTAATGAAGTCTTCAGGAGGCTCCACGCTCTTGTTAATTGCCTTGGTTTTTCTTCCCGATTTCTTTGGTCGCGACATATTAAATATATACCTATTTACGATTCTCAAACTACCGACTGCGCCATGTTAAGTTTATAAATTATATATGAATAATTATTTAATAATAACTTTATTTTTTATATATTTTACAAATCAATCATAAAATGACAATGACAATCTTTTACCAGTCCAGGTAAGACTTCAGGATCTGTCACAACAAGCCATATTTTTATCTTTCTCGCACATATTATGCAGGTACAGAGCGAGAGAGAGGTACAGAATGTTGGCCATGCTCATTCTAAATGAATATTCTGTTCCTACCAACGTTAGGAGATGAACAACCTTATAAAACAAAATTCCTACAATTGCGCCACTAGCGACCGGGGGGCTAAATTAAACGAACAGGGGACGACCTTCACCATTTAAGTTATCCTAGCCTGCTCTAATGGAAGAAGCGAAACAAAAAGCGGTATCCAAGGAGACTACGTAGCTCTCATAGACCTAAGAAACTTAAGGGAGAATGGAATGATAGATATTTTTAAAACAAAATATGATGGACTAGAGTTAGAGGAACTAAGTAAGAATAACGAAGGTCAAAAAGACTTTTTGATAACAACAGCACAAAATATATCAAAGGCTATAAAACTTGCTCAGCTAAAGTCGGAATACTTCTCGAACAACTTCGTATATTCGTATGAGAATTATAAAGGGGCATACTTAACCGCGCCAAGGGGGGTTTCCTAATCACCTGACTTGACCTGACACAAAATTCTGGTCGCTACGCGCCGCTCTTTGAAACTAAAAGACATAATTCTTGGGCCGGTAAAGGGTATCAGTGGGGTACTTGAGAGGTTGAGGTTGAGATACGCCAGGAGCTCGTTAAACAAAGTCAAATTGATAAGACGTTGACCTCGGTTTGTTTAGTATTAAATTGTCAGTTTGGCAAACCAGTCCTAGTGCGTCGCGTAGCTCCTCAACCTCACCGATCGTTGTATCAGTTATCGTATCCGTCAAAACGCCATTCTGCAGTGACCGGATGTTTGTTTTTATCTACTTTTATAAATTGGAGAGGGTCACGAGTCACGACTTCACGAATGACTGGGCGCGCCACTGTTGACCAATCATTCCTTTGTGCATTTGTGGGATAGTGTCCTCTCAAAGAATGCTGGGTTGCATAAGCATTAGAATTATTGACTTTTCTCGTCCATTGTTGCGCCATCTTCAGGAATCGGCTGACAAAAAAATTAGTTTTGTTCGACTGTCTTCGCGAGTGGGTGTATGTGGGTTTTTTGTTAAAGTTGTTTGGATTTTTTACTCATTTCTAAGGTAAAAAATAGGATTTTATTATTTTAGTTAATGTAAAACGTTTTACTAATAAATTTTTTCGAAACTTTCGCTTAAATTTTCTGTATTTTGCGGCTTATTTGGACTGAATATCGTGATTGAAAATGATTCATTTGCTTCCTACTGAGAAAAATGATTGTAAGGGGCGCTATCAGTAAATTTCTGGTGAATGTAGTCTTTGTATTATGATACTGCATTTATTGACCTCCAAAAACCAATTTTAAAACAGTATTTGCTCCTATAGTTTTATCTTTTATTTTACAACTTTATTGTAAACAGTATTGCAAAAATAAACAAAGAGATGTCATGTTAACAGTATCATAAAATATTAAGTTTGTTATTTTGGCTACTATAATATGACTAAAAACTAAAAACATTATTTAGGTATCAGCAATTATTAAGTGGTTATTGTTATTTTTAATAGTGTCACATTTGTTATAGTAGACACTAAGTAATAGGTATATGTAGGTACAGCTATTTTAATTAATAAGTAGTACATATTCTCTAGTTACTTTTACTTTTACTTACTGCAATATACTTACTGCAATATTTTCATTTTATCTTTTTTGGTCCTTCCAGCCTCCCCCTTTTATTGTAGATTAAATCCTTATTGCTAGGAAAAGTCAGCAAACAGAAAACATGGGAATATGAATTTTGAAATGATTAAGTATCTATCTCAATCATTAAACTCTGTAGGTAGGGTTAAGTGGGGCTATTATGATACAAACATTAAAACTTTAAAAAATATAAACCTTATTTTTTAAATCTCAATAAATTCCTTAAGCAAAGCTGCCAAAAAAAGCATCGCCGATAGAGCAAGATAGGTATCTCATTCTCTCTATCATAACGAGCCGACAAGACGTCAAATGCATAGGTCCACCAGGTTCCTCGCGAGTCGCACAAAGAAACCACGTGAAAACATACATTAATTTTTACCCTAGAATAATGTCGAGAATAATACTCTGTCGCCGAAAAATCCAAAGAATCAGCACCGTTGGGTTTTATTCGGTTTTATTCGAGGTTTTATTTAAGCTTAAATTAACCAAATTTGTAACTATTGAGAATTTAGCAATGCTATGGCGGTGCATGATGCCGGTTTCAAGAAAACTTGGCTGGCCGCCAATTAAAAATCTAACCTTAACACTCAGACTCGGAGCAGTAGTAGGTAGCCTGTATCCTGTATACATATAATTCGAAATATTTCAATCTGGTGTGAGTCCGCAAACCGTGGCAACGTCTGCCTCCTAGCGGCAGCAAGTGAAAACAAGAAAACGAAATAAACATTTCAATTTCGGAGCCGTTTAGGAGGCTGCAAAATACAGGGTGTTATTTAAGTATGTGGCCAAACTCCAAGGGGTGCTTCTTTAAGTGATTTTAAGAAGAAAAGTTCATATACATGGGTCGGAAAATGCATAGTTTTTACCGGGGTTTTTACGATACAGGGTGTCAAACTTTAAAAAAAAATCGGATGTTCGTGAATATCTCAATACTCTTTGATTCGATTTTGTTGAAATTTGGCAGTTCTGTTTGTAATAATAAGAGGATAATTTAGCCTCAATTAGATTCAAATTATTAAGTCCAGTGGCGTCCCGGAAGACAGTCCAACTAATATTTTTGACAAAAAAATTGCCCGCCACTGACTTTAAAAAAAATTATGTATTTTTTTCGAATTAAGCAACTACAAATACAACTATTTTTTATCCTGAGTTTTTTCATATCTTGCTTTGTTTTCGAGAAAAAAAATAAAAACCACTTTATGGTATGTCCCAGGAACAGAGTTAAGGTTACTTTTAAAACATTACAGTCATAAATTATTACGTTATGCGATTATTTTATGTTAATTTCTTTTATCGAAAACAGTTTTAATTTGTGCGAAAAAATTCAAAAGATGGTGTAACTAATTATAATTGCTTAATAGTTTGGTAAGTATTTTTTTTAATCGTCAACCGTCAGTAAAGCCGTACATTTTTAGACAGTTTTCGTTGTCTTTCAAAAGCGATTCCGATAGCCGCTGTTTTAAAACTTTGACATTTGAGCTGTCATTTATCGTTATCGTTACGGATATTAAGTGGCGGGAGCTAACGGACGGAAGACAAAGCCATAGCGAAAACGGAACGCATGCGTAATGGCCATTTTTGACAGATGCAATCAACATAACCTATTTTTTGTTGAGGTCTATTTTTAAAGTTTTTGGTTAGTATTTTTTGTTTTTTTGTTTTCTTCGAATATCATTTTATTAGAGGAAATATTGGCCAACAACCCATATTATGGCGATGCATGTAAATACCTCCAAGAGAAGGGCATCATCCAAATCCGAATCACTGGATGAGTCGAATAAAAGCAACCTTTCGTCTATCATGATGTTTTAGAATTTTGGGTACTAGGAAATTAAAACCAAGCAAAAAAGATAGCACAAAACGTATATGAAAATATGAACACAAACCATTAAAGATAGGTTATGTTACATTTGTTATGTTTACTGTCGAATTCGACTTAACGTTA
The DNA here is from genome assembly GCA_963969555.1 of Polydrusus pterygomalis. Classification (NCBI taxonomy): domain Eukaryota; kingdom Metazoa; phylum Arthropoda; class Insecta; order Coleoptera; family Curculionidae; genus Polydrusus; species Polydrusus pterygomalis. The sequence goes on along the minus strand of OZ018381.1, from coordinate 37,451,328 downwards.
AGCGAATTGAACGAAAACTATTTTTACGATCTGTCAAATAGCGGCTTCGTATTCGTATTCGTTATGGTTAACCGTTTGAATTTGCCAATACAACGAAAACTCTCTATATCAGAGTGACTTCCGGAAGTAAACGAACACTTTATTTTATTGTAAAATAAAATACTTTACCTGCCTCAGATAATAGTTATTTATTTACCAAGGCAGTAAAGTGATTCTTTATCGGACGAGTCTGAAATTATGAGATGAGCGAGCGAGGCGAATAACAGGCGAGTCGATAAAGACACTTTACTGACGTGGTGCATACAACATTTTATCGCCAACCGTTCAGAATTTATAATATAAAAAATTGAGGTATAACTCATCGCAATAAATCGCAAGAAAACTATTATCGAGCTGTCATAGGGAAAGGCGTGACAGTGACAAGACGATTTTTTATTAATAAATTTCAAAGTCACTAATTTGCGGAGGGTAAAAGTATTTATCTGCCGCATTTGCGGCAGGTAAAGTATTTTATTTTACAATAAAATAAAGTGTTCGTTTACTTCCGGAAATCACTCTGATACTCTGACGGTTGACGATAAAAGCAATTATTTTTTTCCTCGAAAACAAAGCAAGATATGAAAAAACGCAGGAGATAAAATAGTTGTATTTGTAGTTGCTTAATTCGAAAAAAATACATAATTTTTTTAAAAGTCAGTGGCGCGCAATTTTTTTGTCAAAAATATTAGTTGGACTGTCTTCCGGGACGCCACTGGACTTAATAATTTAATCTAATTGTGGCTAAATTATCTTTTTGTTATTACAAACAGAACTGCCAAATTTCAAAAAAATCGAATAAAAGAGACCTATTGAAATATTTACGAACATCCGATTTTTCTTTAAAAGTTTGACACCCTGTATCGTAAAAACTATGCATTTTCGGACATATGTTTATATAAACTTTTCTTCTTAAAATCACTTAAAGAAGCACCCCTTGGTTGGAGTTTGGCCACATACTTAAATAACACCCTGTATAGGTTTAGCCGAGGGTTTAGCATTAAAACGTAAAGGACATTAAAATTAAATAAACTACAGAAAATTAGGTGCTAAATTCTGTAACCGCAGCAAAAAGTTATAATTTTTTTTCAATATAGACATGTCAATTTCGGTGCCGTTTAGGGGGTGGCAAAATATGGGCACCACATTTACACGTAAAGGACGTTAAAATGGTTTAAAATTTCGAAAATTACTAAATTTTGTAAACGCAGAAAAAAGTTATAATTTTTTTTCAATATAGACATGTCAATTTCGGTGCCGTTTAGGGGGTGGCAAAATATGGGCACCACATTTACACGTAAAGGACGTTAAAATGGTTTAAAATTTCGAAAATTACTAAATTTTGTAAACGCAGAAAAAAGTTATAATTTTTTTTTTCAATATAGACATGTCAATTTCGGTGCCGTTTAGGGGGTGGCAAAATATGGGCACCACATTTACACGTAAAGGACGTTAAAATGGTTTAAAATTTCGAAAATTACTAAATTCTGTAACCGCAGAAAAAAGTTATAATTTTTTTTCAATATAGACATGTCAATTTCGGTGCCGTTTAGGGGGTGGCAAAATATGGGCACCACATTTACACGTAAAGGACGTTAAAATGGTTTAAAATTTCGAAAATTACTAAATTTTGTAAACGCAGAAAAATTTCATGTTTTTGTTAAGCAAAATCACTTAATTTCTTTTATCTGCTCATGCACTTTATTTTTGAAGTTAAGGGGTAAATAGTAATAGGTCTTGAAAAACGGCTGCAAACTCCCTGGAAATGTCGTTATGTAGTTAAAAATAATAACGTTTCTACTTATTATGTGTACCTACTGAATATTAAAGTCGTTTTATAACATCTAGATTTTTGAAACTTATTGCAAATAAAGTCATTTTATAAAACAAACATACTTTGCACACCAAAATAAGTTATATGATATAGGCACATATCTCGCATATATGCATATGTACAGAGCAAACAATTTTGTTTGCCTATTACGGAAATGTGATGCCTCTGTTGTGATGCTAATCAAACCGCTCCTGTTTGTCGGTTTGCTTTTATCTTTTCTTTGCAGGGTTTTTACCTCGGGATTCGCGGTTATTTTTTGAGGCGTTTTAAATTTACCTTCATGATATCTATATCAACTGTCAGTCCTATTTTTACAGGGTGTTACAATTTGACGCTCACCATTTAAAAATATTCGAGACCACAGACATGTAATATACAGGGTGGTGAATCAAAAACGAAACAGAGACATTTACTGGCAGCTCAGTTCTTTTTTGGAAAAACGCTCAGACCCGTCGATTTCGAGTGGGACACAAAATTGGCAAAAAATCACGTTAACACGTGCAGCCCCCTGGGCGGGGGTGGCACCACCCCTAAAATCTTAAATGGAAAGGGGGGTCGAGTGACACCTTATTTTAAAGGTATTTCAATTCCCTTTATAATAATGTAAAATTCAGTCTCGATTTCAATTCAGTAGTTTAGTTTTGGAGACTTATTGATTTAAAGCTTAAATACAACTTTAATACATACATCATCATTAGTGGAGATCAATACATTTGGCAGCAAAGTAGTTTAAAAATGAAGAATGAACTGAGACTGACCCGTCAGCCAAGTAAATTTTTTTTTTTTTTTTTTTTTTTTTTTTTTTATGATCGAGCACAAGCACTATAGGAAAAATCCTTTAAGGCGCTTTGGGAGCGGTGCGTGTGCGAAGAAAGCGATTCACGTTTTTCTTGAATCGTTGGAGGTTATATTCGGTTGGAAACACGGTCTCAGAAAGGCCGTTCCACAAAGATGACGTCCTCCAAATGAAAGAGTTCTGAAACAATGATGTTCGGTGTGTACTAATTTGAACCACATAGGGATGGGCGGCAGTGGTTCGTCGTGTGTTTCTGCTATGCATTACTCTAGGTGGCATCGAGCGGGCAATATCTGTCGAGCACTTGCCATGAAAATATCTGTAGAAGAGAGTCAAATCACCAACTTCTTCGATGTTTTAAGCTGTCGAGGTTCTTAGTCAGCTCGTGGTCGCCGATTAGACGAACGGCTCTCCTTTGGATGGAATCCAACAACCGAAGGGTATGCTTCGGTGCCGAACTCCAGATATGAGAGCAGTATTCCAGTGATGGTCGAATCTGGGCTTTATAGAGTGTCAAAAGTTGTTGAGGTGTATACAACTTTTTGGTACGGAAAAGTATACCGAGCTTCTGAGAAGCTGCTCTGGCGATTGCCACAACGTGATTATGCCAAGACATATTTCCTCCCAGGTTGACACCCAGCAAATTAATAGACGAAGTCAGTGGAATTGCGTGTCCTGCCATAACGATATCGGGTTCTGCAATGTTGACCTTCTTAGAGAAAACTGCAGCCTGGGTTTTTTGAGCGTTAAATTCGACTTGGTTACTGTCACCCCAAGACAAAATTTCTTCCAGGTCTTTATTGAGGCGTGATACCTCATGTTGTCTGCGAAGATGTGCGTCAGCAGCCGATGTTTGAGATTTCAAAGTAAAAGATGAGATAAGTGTGCTGTCGTCAGCAAAGCAATATAATGGATTTTCTGTTTTCGCTAGAAGGTCGTTAATGTACAGTAAGAAGAGAGTGGGGGATAATATAGACCCTTGAGGAACACCAGCATTGATGGTGAAGGTGTCTGAGAGAAACCCGTCAATCGCCACTTGCAGAGAGCGGTCCTAGAGGAAGCTAAACAACCATGAACAAAATCGGCCGGGCATACCATAAGAACGCAGTTTGCTTAGGAGCCCCTCGTGCCAGACACGGTCAAAGGCTTTAGAGATGTCCAGTGCAATAACCCGGGACTCCCCATGATGTTCGATTGCGTTGCTCCAAAGATGAGTGACATAGGCTAGCAGGTCTCCTGTTGATCTGGACTTACGAAATCCATACTGATGGTCGCTGATAATTTTAAGGCCTTCCAGGTATTTTAGAAGTTGTTGGTTAATAGCTTTCTCCATCACCTTTGATATAACTGAAAGCAATGCGACTGGTCGATAGTTGTTTGGCAGGGTTTTCTTGCCTTTCTTTGGTATAGGCTGGACTCGCGCCTTTTTCCAGCAAGATGGAAATATTCCTTTTTTGTAGGATAAGTTAAAAAGTCTACAAAATACTGGTGTGAGTTCATCGGCGCATTTCTTGAGCACTATAATAGGAATTTCATCTGGACCAGAAGCTTTTTTGGCATCGAGCCCCTTCAGAATTCGTTTGACAGGACGCTGACGGAATACGATATCAGTCATTTCCGATCGAACTGCTGGAATGTTCGGGGGTGTTTTTCCCAGAAAGTCCACCGTGGAGTGTGAAGCAAAGAGTTCTGCGAGTAAGTTCGCTTTATCTTTAGCCGTGGTTGCTATTGTGCCGTCAGAACGTGTTAGCGGTGGAATATTTGATTTGGTAAAATTTTGACTGACGGCCTTAGCGACTGACCAAAAGGACCTAGATCCGTTAGGACTGGCGAGAAGTTTATTTTTGATCCTCATGTTGTGAGCCTCTTTGTTTTGATCTATCGTTTGCTTACACTGGTTTCGAGCGGTAACAAAGATGGTGCGATTCACATCGGTAGGATTTTTACGCCATTGTCGGTAAGCTAGTTTTTTAGCTCTGACAGCACGCTCGCAGTTCTTGCTAAACCAGGGCTTGCCATTTGAAGGGCGCTTCTTGGAGAAAGGAATAAAGGCTTCCATGCCAGTAAGAATGACATCGGAGACCTCTTGAGCACAAGCGGATGGATCATCTGAAGAGAAGCATACTTCCAGCCAAGGAAAAGTGCGAAAATGGTCCCTTAGGTCTTCCCAGCTAGCTGATGTGTAGTGCCAAATTTTACGAGGTTTAGGAGGTTGTTCAGAACAAATTGGCAGCTCGCTTAGTGTTGAAATAAGTTTGTGATCGGAAGATCCTAATGGAGGATGGACGGTGACTGTGTATAGGTCAGGGTTGGATGTCAAAAAGAGATCTAAAAGACTAGCAAAATCTCCATCTCGGTCTGGAATTCGCGTTGGTTCTTCCACGAGTTCAGTTAGACCAGAACTGATCGCAAAAGATTCCGCCTCACGACCCTGTTCATCGTTGGTATTTGAGTATTTGAGCCAGTTGATATTGTGGACGTTAAAGTCACCAAAGATAGCGACTTCGGCATTAGGATGGTTGGTTTGCAAGAAGTCAATTGTGTTTGCTAGTGACGAGAAGAGTGCTCTGTAATGGGGGTCACTTGGAGGACGGTAAAGGCAGCAGATAAACTTGGTGATTTTCTGCGTTGATATTTTAAACCACATTACATCATACTCTGCTGGTTCAAGTGTGTCCTCTCGTTGGCAGCAAAGATCATCTCGGATAAAGAGACAGACCCCAAAGTTGCGTCTAAATCGAAAATGAAAATCGTATCCAGGATATAAATAGCTGACGGTGTTCGTTGACGATCTGACCTTTGTCTCGGTCAGTGCGAGCACATGGGGCTTGGATGATTGTAAGTGCTGGTGGACTGAATTGATGTTGGTATTAAGCCCTCTGATATTGCAGAAATCAATTTTGAAGCTGCTGTTTTTGGGTGTGTCAGCAACTGTAGGTGCCACACTATTTCTCCGTTGAGTGTTGTTAGGGGAACCCAGTATATTGTCGGAGACAGTGGATGTTCGGTTAATATCGCTTGATGAGGCCACAGGACCAGCCCCCACCCGGAGATCCGATCGGGGGGCGAGTTTACCTCCGGAGTATTTTGGTCCTGGAGCCTCCATCATGCTTTTTCTTCCCACCCTAGAAAATGTTGGAAATACCACCATGACTCTCCATGCAGTAAAATAAAGATTTTGCTCAAAACGTTGCCGCACATTTTGCAATATTTGATGAGTAATTTGAAGGCACTCATTCACAATTCTTTGTCGCAAATCTTCTAACGAAGTTGGCTGAGTAGCATAGATTTTGCTTTTTAAATGACCCCACAGAAAGAAATCCAAAGGTGATAAATCTGGCGATCTTGGGGGCCATTCAATGGCACCTCTTCTACCAATCCATCGACCTGGAAACGTCTTATCTAAATATTGTCGAACACGTAATGCGTAATGTGGTGGGGCACCATCCTGTTGGAAGTTGGAACATCAACCTATTCGCAATGTACCGCCGATCATTCTGATTTTCAATTATGGTTGTTAATGCAGGATCTATTGCGTCTTGTGCAGTAATTCCAAATACATTTCACCCGTCAAATTTCCAGGTAAGAAAAAAGGACCAACTAAATGATCGCCAAAAATACCAGCCCAAACATTTAATTTTTGTGGCTGCTGTGTGTGTACCTTATCATGATAAATTCTGGGATTAGAATCGGACCAATATCGGCAGTTATGACGATTTACTACGCCATTTAAGAAAAATAAACATTCGTCGGAAAAGCCAGTGTTAAATAGAAAATGTCCATCGTTTATAATTCGTTCACTCATATATATTTTCACAAAGTTGTGATCGCCGATCAAAATCGTCTTTATTAAGTTCTTGTACAAGGTGAATTTTATTCGGATGAAAACTATGGGCCTTTAGAATCCGTTGGATACTACGACTAACACCACACACAGTATCCAATTTGCGGGTACTTAACGTAGGATCTACATAATCTTGCCCTAAAACCCCCACTTCTATTGCTTCGTTCCTTATGGGATTTTTAATGTTGCGTTTTTATTGGCGAGTGATCCAGTTTCCCGAAATTTAGCTACAGGTTCTAGAACATAATTTCGATGCACGTTACTGTTGTCATGTCGCTCATTAAATATTTGTGCTGTTTTATTAGCGCACTGATTATTTCCGAAAAATATTTCGATAATTTCAATCCTTTCGGTCGTGGAATATACCATGGTTAATTTATGTATAACTAGCGTATACCCGGCATGCGTTGCAACCCGCTGGTATGAATACAAACCCGATATATTAGTACTCGGCATGCCACTTTCTGAAATTGCACCCGTGCCGAAGCCGGGGCGGGTCGCTAATTATACATAAAAACCTTCCTCTTGAATCACTCTATCTATTAAAAAAAACCGCTTCAAAATCCGTTGCGTAGTTTTAAAGATTTAAGCACATATAGGGACAGACGGGGGCTATAGCGACTTTGTTTTATACTATGTTAAGGTTGAATTCTCAACGTCGTTCAATTTATTGCCAACCTATAACCTATTTCGCTTTGTTTTTTCAAGTTTATTATTTTTTAAACTAACTTTTAAATAAAATCAGTATAGTCGGTACATTACTTAGGTAATATCTGATATATTACAAAAATATCAATTTATTTCATTGCTAATTTTGGGAGAATTGTATAGTGAAAGAACAATGAGTGACAATGACATAATAATGTTAAAAAAAATCTTACCCGATATTTTTCGCTATACAATTCTCCTAAAATAAGTTATGAAATTCCTTGATATTTATTAAATATGTCGATTATTACCTATAGAATATCAAGTCGATACTGATTTTCTTTAAATTTTGTATAAAAGCTAGAAAACATAAATAAATCTACGCGAAATAGGTTATAGGTTGGCAAGCATGTTGATACTCCCACCTTAAGACGCATTAAAAGGTATTTTAACAACAAAGTTTGGTCGAATCAATCGCTATGTACTAAATTCCTATTTAAAATAAGTAATAAGAGACATTCCCTTCTTATCTTTCTTCAAGAAACAACTTTTTTTGCCACAAAAAACGCTCGCTCCAATCGCAATTTTCAACATCAAAATGATAAACAAACCATGGGCGTAGTGAAGAAAAGCATTTACTTATTAAGTAAATGATTTTACTCAAATTTCTTCTGAAAGTAGTACAACCTAATCTGATGTATGTATCTACCTATTAAAGTCTACTTTAAGCTTTAAATCAATAAATCTCCAAAACTACTAAACACATGAATTTTACATCATTATAAAGGGAATTGAAAGACCTTTAAAATAAGGTATCACTCGACCCCCCTTTCCATTTAAAATTTTAGGGGTGGTGCCATCCCCGCCCAGGGGGCTGCATGCGTTAACGTGATTTTCTGCCAATTTTGTGTCCTCCTCGAAAACAAAATCGACGGGTCTGAGCGTTTTTCCAAAAAAGAACTGAGCTGCCTCTGTTTCGTTTTCGATGCTCCACCCTGTATAAGGGGGCCCCATTGTTTGCATTTTGTCCCGATCACAAATCGTTTTAACAAAAATCAATGATGACAGCATGAAATAAAATATGAATTGAAAATTTTCGGTTCCGGAATTTTCCAAATTTTTTAACGGCACGTTAATCGTCGCCAAATTGAGCAACTTGGCCCCGATTTGACTTTCGCTGCATCTAATCGTTTACGATAGAGTTCCCATTGGTGAGCGTCGAGCGTCGAATTTGTAACACCCTGTATAATTTTCTAATTGAATTGAAGCCTCCATTAAACCTTGTAATTGAATTAAATATGGGATAAATTAAGACCGGTCGGCGTTTTGTTCAGAAGCCTGCCATATGTTAAAAAGAGTTTAAAATGTTTTAATGCAATCAGACGAATCAAATCCGTTTAAAGCGATTGAAGCAGCTTTAAAATTAATTTAAAAGCTTAACCTCCTGGGTCTTGCAACAGCGAAACGCGACACTTGAACTTTGAACTACGTATGGTTTCGCAGTTTCGCACGTAGCGTTTTTAGCGATCCGTTCGAAATGTTTATATATCAAAGCCTTCTTATATAGGACGAAAAGATGTACCGGGTTGCCAAATAAGAATGGCCCTAGGACCGTATCACGGATACCGTTAATTTTATAACTGTAAAAAAAAAGTAATTACTGCCAAGTCAAGAGAAATCGCTGGAAATTATTTTAAGTTTGTGGGATTATCACTTATAATCTCCCTAGCAGCAGAATTATTGTCGATCATTTTTTTTAAGGTCACGAATGGTTTTGTTGATAGAAAATTATCCCGAGTCGAAGACGAGGGAAATTTTCTATCAACAAAAACATGAGTGAAACCATGTTGGTGGGGTGATAAGTTTGGTTTCAAAGCTTTATACAAGTCGTCAAACAAAATGATCTCAAAATTTTTTTGCTAATACATTTATAAGACTTATAGGCCGATAATTGCCGACGTCATTCATCTGACCAGACTTATACACAGGAGTGATTACTGACGTTTTCAGTTTGTCTGGAAAATGATTTTGCCAAATTAAATATATGTGTGTATTAAATATCACGGGTAGGACTAAAAGACTGATTGTTACTTGCTGGTTTGTCTCACCTGTCACTTCGAAATGACTTGACATTTGAATTAAAATTAAGTCGTAGTAGTAGGTATACCTAAGAAAAATTATCACTTATTAATTTCATTAGGTTAATTAATAGGCTATAGACTATCTCGATAGTCTCCCGTTGCTGTAAGCAACGTAAACAAAAAGGAGCCTTCTAATCGGTTGAAAATAAATTTATGAAATTTTCTACCTAGTAATTCTCCGTACCAAAGTGTTAATAGTCTCCTTTAGAGTCAACTTTTTCTAAAAACAAAGCGTTTCGACAGTTGACGCCCACATGTGACATTAACAACTGATACTGGTTTCTTCCTAGAAGTTCCCATAAACAATTTACCTTTAGATACGTACAGCTTATTTCCTGCGCAAACAAAAGTTACGTTTTATGGGTAAAAAAATACGCGCTGCCTTCCCTCTGGGCACCTTCGGGCATGTATGCGCACAAACATCGTGTTATCGGCCTGTCCTTCTTTAGCGACATGCTTAAAATACACTCCAGAACCGGCTCAGCCGCCATTTTTGTTGTTGTGTTTTAAGGTTTCTCTGTGGATTCCTTGTAGTTTTCTTAGCTGCTGTGGATCGTGGGTGTGAGAAAATTAATTCTTTCAAAGTTGCTGGTTGGTTAATTTTTTGGTTAAAATCTGTACACCTCGACATTAAGCTTTTAATAAAGCCAGTAGTCCACGAATCAAGTTCTCGGGCAAACACTTTTCAAATTCTTGAACAAGAAATTTTGCTTGAAAATGTTTTACACGTACCCAAGTTTTTGCCAAATTGTAAAAATCAATACAAGTTATAAAGCCATTTTATTGTGATCATGTATTAATATTAAGCAGTTAAAAGAGAACATTTATAATTTATAGGAACAAAGATGTATTTTTTATTGAAATACGCTAAATATACATGATGTAAATATGTTAAAAATGACGTTTTTCCGAAAACGGTTAGGATTAGCGACATAAATGAAGAGTACTTAATTTTTAGTCAATAGTTAAAGGTATGTAAAAAACGTTGTCCAAAGTTTTTATCATACAAAAAAAAAGGGGCACATTAGTGTCACAGCTAGTCCGTCCCTGCAGCTGTGAGTAATTCGCAACACTTTCTGGGATAGTAATTTGAAGGGTCTTACCTGGTAGACATCATATGAAAAAAAATTGAAATATACCTGTTGGTTTAATAATTATGTATCAAAAACTTAATTCCATGGGAGCTCTTTGGGAGCCCATATCTCCGAAGAGGAGACCGATACGAAAGAAGTTTATATGAACTTGTAGTATTCTTTTCACGTGTTTTTTTCATATCCTGGAGATTTCCCACATTTTCTCGGACACCCTGTATATAGATGATAACATACAACTAACTTTCCTTTTAGCTTATATTTTTGGACTAAATCCCCAAAAGTCATAAGTTAGATTTTCCTAAAAGTCCTTAGAATCCCAACAAAATCATTTTTCATATAAGCAGCGTATTACTCCGGATTTCGGTTGGGTTTTTATTGCCGTGCAAGGTCGTTAATAGGGGCTTTTAAAAAAAAGTCAGAATCGTAAAATCAGCTTATTACTGGACGGTTAAAGATTGTAGAGCAGCAATTATTGGTAGTACAGATGACTGCACACTGGTCTATTTAATATAAAACGTTTCCTTTGTATAGATTAGCAAGCCTTACTACTTCTTTATATTGTGCTAAGTAATTAAATTTATATTGGACAATCACAAATTTTTTTTGCTGATTTGAGAACTACCATTACTTACATTGCACAGGAAGAAAAAATAATAACTACTTGTTATGTTTCACAAATTTAATCAGTTTCCTGACACGTGTTTTTGCCCTTGCGGGCCATTGTCAAAGGAGTGCAAGAAGATACTAAATTCTACGTGACATTACAAAGGTATTTATATCATACTAGCGTGTATCCGGCATGCGATGCAACCCGCTGGTATAAATACAAACCCGAACAAACCCGATATATTAGTACCCGGCATGCCACTTTCTGAAATTGCACCCGTGCGAAGCCGGGGCGGGTCGCTATTATACATAAAAACCTTCCCCTTGAATCACTCTATCTATTAAAAAAAACCGCTTCAAAATCCGTTGCGTAGTTTTAAAGATTTAAGCATATATAGCTGGTATGGGACGGACAGACAGCGACAGCGACTTTGTTTTATACTATGTTAAGATTATGGTTATAAACATGTCATAAACTTAAAATTAGAAGATTGAATGGTCAACTGTGAGTCTTCCTAACTTTTAAAGGTACAGATACATATTTAGCCCTAAATTAGTTTGGTATTAAGAATTAGGGAAGCACCTGAAGGTGCGTAGAATTTAGTATCTTCTTGCAATGCTTTGACAATGGCCCGCAAGGGCCGAAACACGTGTCAGGAAACTGATTGAGTTTGTGAAACATAACAAGTAGTTATTATTTTTTCTTCCGCTTCGCTGTAACTTCTAAACGACTTATCCGATTTTACTAAATTTAAGCTTGTTTGGAAGGGAAAGGTAAGTAGGTATCTTCAATCGCTGCATCCAACAGTACACGATAGTGTTTAATAAAATTGCTAGAGGGCGCAATTTGTAATAATAATAGTTTTTTCGATTTTATCTCGAAAATTCAAATCATACCCTTATAACTATGACATCATAATCGAAAAGTAGATGAAATTTGCAAGAAAAGATGTGAAGACCACAGTTCGATATCTTTGTTCGTTTCAGAGTTATTGCCAAAACAATAGTTTTTAATACAAATTGCGCCCTCTAGCAATTTTATTAGAAACTATCTTGTACCATTAGATACGACAATTGAAGGTTCTTCCAAACAAGCTAAAATTTAGTAAAATCGGATAAGCCGTTTAAAAGTTTACAGCGATTTTAATGTTTACACTTTGAATAGCTTCTCCCACTCTTATCAAGTGAAACTGTAAACATTAAAATCGCTATACCTTCTAAATTGTATTAAAAATTATTGTTTTGGCAATAACTCTGAAACGAACAAATATATCTTGCAAATTTCATCTACTTTTCGATTATGATGTCATAGTTATACCGTATGATTTGAATTTTCGGGATAAAATCGAAAAAACTGTTATTATTACAAATTACGCCCTCTAGCAATTTTATTAAACACTATCGTGTACTGTTGGATACGGCGATTGAAGATACTTACCTTTCCCTTCCAAACAAGCTTAAATTTAGTAAAATCGGATAAGTCGTTTAGAAGTTGGAGCGATTTTAATGTTCACACACATTCAATAGCTTCCCCCACTCTTATCAAGGTCGGTACACCAATGAGCCTTAAACCAAAATGATGCAGAATTGTCTAAGCTTTTCGATGATGTAATCAGAGTTATACCTTAATATGGGAATTTTCGGAGAAATTTAGAATTTAAAAAAATAATTTTCAATTGTGCCCCCTTGCGGCGAAATGAGGAACTTAAAAATAATTTCCAGAATTTTCTCATGACCGCCTTAATCATCATTTTTTTCTCAAGTTTCTATGCTTAGTAGTTTCCGAGATATGGCCGGTGGCCACCCTTAATGAAACACCCTGTAAACTGTAGTGATGCCGCCGATACGAGAAATTCTCGTGTCTCGTCTCGTCTCGACGAGACGAGAGTGAAATTTTTTTCTCGAGAGAAGTCACGAGACGAGACAAGACCGTTTCTCGTCGAGAAATTTCTCGTTTTTTCTCGAATTTTCTCGTTTGTTAGAACACTGAATTTTAGGTATCTCCTAATATATAGACAGAAAAATAATGTGTTTAACGTTCTCACTCTATCGTATTGTGAAGGCATTTACTTTAAAACAGATATTCAAGAGAACAGAATCAATTTGTCTAGTCTCTTTCTTCTGTCCACGGTTAGTAGTTGACATTTTTAAATAATTAACCAAATCTGAAAGAAAGCATTTTCGATTGAAAACACAATACCGAAAAGGACCCCAGTCAAATTTCATTCACAAGGCGAAAGGCGATAGATTTTGACTAAATTTAACAATTTTGTATCAAAAATTCGAAATTCGCCAAAAACTTCTCTCACACAAAAATCATTAATAAAAGTGTGAATTTCATTTCATATCTCTCTTACCAGTTTTAATATTTAACATTACTTTTATAACACCCTGTATATCAACCGAAACTTTATTAGGAAATCACAGATAAAGACAACGGAGGGCCATGAAACTAGTGTTATTGAAACAATAGCATTAAGTTAATAGTCTCAATTATGACATTAGTAAATAAATTAAAAATAAAAAGTCTAATATAATAGGTAAAGTGACATTCAGTACGAATGATTCAAGTGTATGCCTTATTTTGCCTCATTTTATTACACAGGCTATGAATGGCTATTGAAAATAATTATTAAGTGCGGTAAATGATACTTTTCCGCACGAGGTGGCAGTTGCACGAACGGCTCGAAGCAAGTCCGGGCATGCCACTCAGTGAGTGTGGAAACGGAACTTTTCGCACATGTTACTTACAATATTTTTCTTAATTGCGTAAAATTAAGCTTGTTCGTAATAAATTTTTGTATTTTTTGGGTAAAACGAGCAAAAAATAAAGTGAATTTTTTAAATTTTGATATGTCAAATAGAGCATTTTCGGAAATACTTCTTTAAGTTCTTTCTCTTGCACTTTCTATTAATGTAATAAAAAAATTAAGGTTTTTCCCCGGATGACATTCTGGGCTGATCCCTTTATTTAGTCGAATATTTTCCAAACTATTGCAGTTAATTATGCCCCGAATTATGCCAAAAAATAAAAAATAAAAGATGGGTAGTTCCATTATGAATCAATTATTATTATTATAAATCGTTCTCTATTCTGTATCTTTTACCACCCCGTATATTTTGGACTGGAAATACCTCGGTGCCAAGCCTATTACATTACGTGAATTATGTCTTATAGCCGCTTGCAATATTTTGTTGATCTAAGAAAAATAGTTTCTAAGTCACATCACTAACAAACCGACTTATATTAAAACCTTCTGCGAGACGACCAGATACTTTTAAATGAGACGAGACGAGACAAACGCGTTTCTCGTCGAGACGAGATAAAAAAAAAATCTCGCCTTACGATACGAGACGAGAATGGGCCAATTCTCGTCTCGTCTCGCGGCATCACTAGTAAACTGCAATTTCCGGGCTTCTTCGTATTTGTTCTGTTGATTGCATGACCATTAATCATTTAAATCATTAATTCATTTCCGTGTCCCATCTAGGAGCTTTCATTATTTAACTCAACATTTATGAGTCAAAACATTCTTATCCTCTGGATTAGTCATGATATTCCCCGTTCCTGGAATATGTCAAGTCAATTGTAAAGTTTAATGTCAAGTGTGCGTTATTTTTGGATGTTTTATTGCTCTAAAATTGGATTGCTGTTATTTTTAAGGCTGTATTGAAAATGATATTGATGTCATTAACATTGGGTGGTCCTAAAAACTTTGTGAAGAAACAATTAAAATATATTGGGTATGTTCCGATCAATCCGGAAATAGAAAATACGCTTTTGATAATTTTTCCTCGGTGTTTTTTAAATCGGAAGTTGATATTTAGGGCTCTTAAATCTGGACGATGCTGATGGTGTATATCGCCATAATATGCCTTTGGTGCTTAAAATTCCGTTTTCAAGACGATATTTATGGTAAAATTTTGCCAACTCTAATATGTTTTGAGTTCTCCGTCTTGCGATATAAGAAAAATCTTTTTCCCAAACTCTTTAATAATACTAAGTACCGACCTTTATTAAAAACTTTATTATAAATTTGTCTTTGGCATTAAGTTCTGCTTCGATCGAGATGAAAATTAAGCAAAAAAAAAGTAGTCACGTGCTTCGCATTATCTGTTAAATTTTATTTTTTTCCAAAAAACAATTCAAAAGTAGGGTTATTTCTGAAAGTATCGAAAAAAGTTATTAGAAAAAGTTTTTTTGAATGCAGTTTCTAGCCCACATGCAAAATTTTAGCTGCATAAGATAATTTTGATTTTTTACCCATATTTTGTAAATTGCACCACTTTTGCAAAATAAGACTCGACTCAACGCAACCTACATAAAACTTCTTAGTTTTGACAATGATTTATTTCAGATACATTTTCTTTAAAGTAGCCATATTAAATGTACCTATGTTTTTCTACAAAATCAAAATTCGGCTATTAAAATTTGGTCGCATGTGATGCAAAGTTTATTTGTTTTTGACCCTGTATAAGGTAACCTTATAAAATAAGTATTTTTAAATACGTAGTTTGTGTCTGAAAGTAATGCACCTTAATATTAAGACAAAAAAGAACACAGTGTTATCAGTAAAGTGTTCATTAAGTGAAAAATACATTTTCGGGGTGGGAAAAAATCAAAATATCTTATGCAGCTGAAATTTTGCATGTGGGCTAGAAACTGCATTTAAAAAAACCTTTTCCAATAACTTTTTTCGATATTTTCAGAAATAACCCAACTTTTACATTCTTTTTTGGAAAAAATTAAAATTTGACGGATAATGCGCATCAAGTGACTACTATTTTTTTGCTTCATTTTCCTCTCGATCGAAGCAGAACTTGATGCCAAAGTCAAATTTCGAATAAAGCTATTAATAAAAAAATCCCATATGATGCGGACTTTAGGTACTGGTCACACTGTATAAGTCTTTCGAAAAAGTGCAAAATATTTTTATAGATTAACATGAATATTATGATAAAATTTGTTTTATCTACAAACAAACACTAATTAAAGTAGATTTTTAACGCTTGTTGTCGGTGTCTAAGATGTCATTTTACGACACTAGTGTTAAAAGTGGATTACTTCTAACATTAGTGTTAAAAATATAGACTTATAGAATAGACTAAACCATTCATTTATGAGTCTGAGAGCCTGTTTGTTTGCAATTTGCATCAAACATTCGTATGTGCGAAACAAAGACAGAAGAGAGAGATAGCGGTAAATTTCCGACTCCGTGCGGAATTGTAATGGCTCAAGGATTCGGAGCGATTAGTCTACACCAGCAGCGTAGGGTGTGGAAAGGATTTTTAATACAATAAATATGTAATAATTACAAAAGTTGTCATTAAAGTATTAATACATTTTTACTGTGAAGTAAAACAAGGTTTGAAAAAAGCCTAGGCTGTCAATGTATAGTTTTAGTATTAATGAATGAAATTAAGAATAGGCGATTTTTAATATTTAATCATTGTATAACCACGTAGAATTTTTTGTATATGAAGACACCAAGAAAGTATACCAAACTAAAAATAAACGTAGCCGTAAATCTGTATTTTTTCAGCAAGGCTTTCTAATACTAAGATAGTTTTAAAGGTTGTTGGAGAAGAAGAGTCCTTTCTACCTTCTTACATATTATAACATATTAGGTACATATGTAAGAAAGTAGAAAATACTTTTCTTCCCCAACAACCTTTAAAACTAACTTAACAATTACCCTTCTAGAGAGCAGCCATAACTTCGTTTCTAATACAAAATTTCTAGTTAAAAAATTGTTTATGTTTATTTAGAAATAATAATGTAAGTTCAGTTCATTTAACTTCTAAACTATTAATGATCACCAGTAAAATTTAATTAAACAGGTATACATTTGATATCATCGGATTCATCGGGAAGCAAAAGGTTCAAACGTTGTTTGTATTGTAACCGATTTTTAATTTAGGCATTTCTTCGGAAGAAAATAATTTTTACAGTTGGCCTATTGATACTAACACAAATTATATTATATTTGAAAAAGACAGAGTAATCGAAAAATCTGCTACATGAGAAACAGAGTTTAAGCTCTTCAATATTTTAAAACTGGAGTAAATCGTATATACAGGGTGTTACAAATTCGACATACCAGCATTGGAATCTCGGAAACCATAGGAGTTAGAGGAACGGTTAAATGGGGACAAAGTTGTGCCATTCGGTGCTGATTATAATGCCGCTTTAAAAGTTTTCAAATTCCGAATACTTCCGATTTTATTAGAAAAAAACCAAAATTATGCAAAATCGTTTTTATTTTTTTCTGAGCACATTTGACTAGCTATTTAAAAATAAATGACACTTTGTCATTGCCACTTTTTCTCTTCTACAAAATGACGTTACTAAACTAAAGATCCGCCGTTTCGTCTCCGAGCGGCCATCACCAACTTTACTTTTTTAAATACGGACCTGGATTTTTTTAAACCGATTTTCAAACCCTCCTACCCTGAAAATATAATGGCGATTTTATTTTCTCATAATGATAATTGTCCTTGCTTATTTTTTAAATTAATATTTTTTACATTTCTTGTCAGTCCGGTCCTGGCAACGAATCACAATATTAATTAAAAACTTTATTTTATTTAAAACCTTTACAAATAAGTTTCATGAAAAAGTTTGTCTAAAGTTCATGTTAGGTATTTAAGCATTACATGCAATACCCAAAAAGAATTTTGACTATTTGAACATTTAGAAAATTAGGATTTATAATAAATTATTGGTAAATTTAGAATTATTAGAACTTATAAAATAAATTATATTACTTATGTAGGTATGAATATTTTAAATAAAATAAAGTTTTTAATTAATATTGTGTTTCGTTGCCAGAACCGGACTGACAAGAAGTGTAAAAAATATGAATTTAAAAAAGGACAATTCATCATTATGAGAAAGTAATATCACCATTACATTTTTAGGGTAGGAGGGTTTGAAAATCGGTTTTAAAAATCCAGGTCCGTATTTAAAAAAGTAAAGTTGGTGATGGCCGCTCGGAGACGAAACGGCGGATCTTTAGTTTAAGTAGCGTTATTTTGTAGAGGAGAAAAAGTGGCAACGACAAAGTGTCATTTATTTTTAAATAGCTAGTCAAATGAGCTCAGGAAAAAATAAAAACGATTTTGCAAAATTTCGGTTTTTTTCGAATAAAATCGGAAGTATTCGGAATTTAAAAACTTTTAAAGCGGCATTATAATCAGCACCGAATTGCACAACTTTGCCCCCATTTAACCGTTTCTCTAACTCCTATGGTTTCCGAGATTCCAATGCTGGTATGTCAAATTTGTAACGTTTTATGTGCAGTTTCGGATAAATTCGGTGACAGCGACACAGGCAAAAATTGTCTTTATTTTACTTGCGGTCATGAACTTTTAGTGTCAAATATTTCCGAGAAACCTGTATCGCCTTTCCAAAGAAATCCGTAAATTTTTCAATGTCCTTAAAAGTTGTTGGGATAATACTGGAAAATATTCAAATGGACAAGCCCGTATGCACCCTATATATTGCTCGGGAATAGATCACCGATAACAGTAACAAACCGAACGGCAATAAGAATCGAATAACAGAAAGAGGAGGGACTGGGTTGCCCGAGGGACGAACGGGAACGGGCATGCAAATGTATCCAGGAATCGGGACTTGGCGGGACCACGCCCGTCATGCCATCTAGCGCGCACTCATCGATCGAGGCGGCGGCGGCCGGCTGACAGTCGCTTGTTTCGCGGCTAGGCAAGGCAAACGCCCTGAGGGAGACCAACAGGCGGCAGGGGTGGAACAGGTACGGGGCACATTAGAAATTTTGCCTTTTTATAAGTTACAATAAATGTAAGAAGCTGTTCACATTTTTGCAAGGCGGACAAGCATGTTAACGCCTCTTCCGTGGAGGTTCCCGTCACTAAATATATATCGCATAACTTTGATACTGGGATTAAAAATTGTGGGCACACTGCGCAAGCGTCTCGCCATCTAGCGGCGAGAAAAACACGTTCGCCATCGTGTTAAGAAATATTTTACAGAATTATTCGCCTATTCTATGACTCGTCTAGCCCGTAATAAGGACAATATTCAGCAATATTTGGAACTTCAATGAGTATAATGTGTATCTTCTCTGGTCATCTTGTATCTCCCTTGGCACTTGACAGGGACAGAGACAGACTTAGCGGCACGGGATAGATATTTTCCGTACTTGTATTACAATTAGAGTAAAACGGGGTAATATGGCAACTTAAATTTTGAAGGATCACATTCTAATAACTAACGAACCTAGCTGAAACGTAACGGCTGCACCTTAGCGCTTACACACATGTAGGTACCTATGTGTCGTGAGACGCTCGTTGCCGTAATCCCATTGACAAAAATGTAACAAGCAAATATGTTCAATGATGCATTTGTGCCATATTACCCGATACTATGGATAATATGGCATCTCTTTGTAGGTAATACGGCAACATTTATTTTTAATTTAAAAATTATGAATTACAATGATTCATGAAAAAAGATTTATCACTACAAAAATTAAACTGTATTTACTGTAAACTAATAAAAAACAGAATAAACAATAATTCTTAAGCTATATTAATGGCGGTAACAAGGGAATTAGTTAATAGTTAAATTTCCTGAGTTCATTCTTCTCATTAAAGTACGCACCGGGACTTTATAAGTTCGACTTATTTCTCGAACGGACCCTCTACCAATACAAATGTCCCTTACCGCGTTCTGGAGATCTTCTTACCACTGGGCCCTCAATTTTTTTGCTATATAAGAACGAGGCATTGTGTAAATATAAAACAAACAAAAAACACATGAATCATATTATGATATTATATCGTACCTATCAAGAAAATACTTTGGGTAATATATCGCCCTAACGATTTTATGTGGCATATTGCCCCCGATTACAACAAAAATATTGTAGCTATAAATTAAAATTACCGCGTAAACCTAAACAACAAATCATACGATGAAAGTTAGGTTAGAAGTTCTATTTTGCCGTACATTACAGATATTTTACTCCAATGACCAGTGATTCAGTAAACTCGCAATAAATTCATCATAATAATATTATTTTTCGTGGTTCACTTATCGATTATTATGAAAATTTTCACAAAATTGAAAAAGAACCAAACACCGACTGAGACACGTGCTTCTTCCAGTATTTTCTAACGGGTATGTTTACTGCGGCGGTGTTAACCCTCTTGAGTGGGCTTGGAGCTAAGTGAGGCATATTACCCGCTGCGGCATATTCACCCGTTTTACTCTATTCAGATATAATATTATACTACAATTTCCTAGGTACATAGTTATGAATATAGACTAACCTGGGGAGAGACCCCGATTACGCTCTCTGATGAGTAGCAAACTTCGGTCTATAAATAGTCAATATGCCAGCAGTCAATGTACGGGTGCCCATTGGATTTGTTTGAAGATAACGATTTAAAGAACACCAGGGGAGGAGACACAATGCGCGACAGAAAGTAATATAATCTATTGTTTAAATAGTTTTATTGCTGAAATTTTACCGCATACCTTATTATATTTGAGTTAAAGAGTTAAAGAGTAGCTCTAGCTAATCTTCGCCCTATGGGCAAATGTAATCTATTTACATTTGTGAATAAAAAGACAGTTTATTATTATTATTATTATTATTATTATGTTTCTTCAGATATACAGCAGTCCATATATTTTAGCAAGAAAACGACTAGGGAACGCAGCAGGTAAAGGGACACTTCTTACCTTCAAATTTGATTTTTTTATAATTTTTACGCCTGTATTGCTATTAAATATTGATTTAATTCGCGTTATGTTATCCTTATTTATATTTTCATAATTTAGTGCTTTTAAAATTACATACGCCACTGGAGTTTTCCGGTTGCAAGTTCCGGAAAATGAATTTGGGTGTAACAGGCCGTTTACCGGAAAGATACGTGTCGGTTTTGTAAATTGTCTATTAATTATCTACAGTAAAAAGACATATACAGTGTGACCAGTACCTAAAGTCCGCATCATATGGGATTTTTTTTATTAATAGCTTTATTCGAAATTTGACTTTCGCATCAAGTTCTGCTTCGATCGAGATGAACATTAAGCAAAAAAATAGTAGTCACGTGATTCGCATTATCTGTCAAATTTTAATTGTTTCCAAAAAATAATTCAAAAGTGGGGTTATTTCTGAAAATATCGAGAAAAGTTATTAGAAAAAGTTTTTTTAAATGCATTTTCTAGCTTTGGGCAATAAATATGCTTTTTGCACGTGTTGCACACAACATTTTTTCTACGATCGAATTTAATTTTTTTTTTTCAAATTGTATTGAAGAATATTTTACTATACAAGAAATATTACTAACTAATTCTTAACAATAACATGAACAATTTAAACTAACGTTATTTTTATAAAACTAGTTAGTTATTTCCTTTTTTAAGTTAAAAGTATGTAACTTGTTACAGTTACACTATTGCAAAAAAGTTGAACTTTTGGCACAGTAGATAGTGGAAAAAATAGTAACTTTTTGCACGTTCGTAGAAAAATGTATTTTATCCTTGTGGCTAGTAGAACCAACTATTTTATGATCCTACTTTTATTTATTTATTAACATGTATAAACATATGTGGTTATTTGAATATTCTAAGATCGTGTCAATATTATTTTTAAATAAATGACGTGTTCCAGTAATGGATATGCAAAAATATGCATACATACCTTCGATGACATAAAACTGTTACTTATACTTGTCTATAATTCTTGTTTTTTTTATTGCATACCGGGTGGTACACTACCACACTGGCCATAGGGAATCCCTTGATAATTTGCTACCCTCAAATATTGGCTACCTTATTAATTTTACGTCAATGATCAATGTTGTATTAGAATTTTTGAAGGTCCTTACTGTGTGATTAGACCAGGGCTGAAGCCTTTGAAAATGGTAAAAAGTGAAAAAATAATACTAGGATGAAACCCATTAGAAAAGGAAGAGAATATAACAAAAATAAAAGGAAAAATAAATTACGGGCGATCCGAGGTCGGGAAGTGGAAAGGGGTGAGTTTAAGGGTAGAAAACGATTTATCTCGATTTCCGGCAAAACTACAAGTCCTATGGAAAAACGTTAAATGGCAAAATTGTAGGTAATAAAAAGATCTACAACTTTTTTTGGTTTTTTTATTTTTCTTTTACAAAAAATTTTTTTTTTCACGAAATTTGGTGAAAACGTAACTTTTTATGTCCCAAACACACTGTAATTTTTTTGATTTAAAGTATTTATTTTTTCACCTTATTTTGACTTAATATCGAAAAAGCACCCTAATTTTCAATCGAAAATTCTCACGTCAAAATATCTGCTTTTTTAAAAAAAAGTCGGCCATAAATTTTGAGGTTATGGGAAAAAAGTGTAAATACAAAAGTTGTACTAATCTTGCTACGCTGAAAATCGCCTTTGAAGAATTTTAAATTTAATTGAGTATTGAGTATTTTAAAAATTAATTAAAAATTAAAAATCATTATGAAATATTAAATTCGATAAAAGTCAAAAATTTAAATTACTGAGATTAAATGAAACAAATCAATCTAATTTATCCGAGTTAGAGGGGCCTACAGCCAGCGAGCAATATGCCCTAGCTCATATGCCGGAGATTAGGGAGGGGTAAACCAATTTAAATTAAGGCGCCACTGTTTTTAGGCCAGGCGAAAAATAGGGGTATGTTGCCTAATAGGGTGACTCAAATAAAACACTACCTGCAACTTTGCCATTTAACGTTTTTCCATAGGACTTGTAGTTTTGCCGGAAATCGAAATAAATCGTTTTCTACCCTTAAAAACTCACCCCCTTCCACTTCCCGACCTCGGATCGCCCGTAAATTATCTTTCCTTTCATTTTTGTTATATTCTCTTTCTTTTCCAATGGGTTTCATCTTACTATTTTTTTTTTGGTTTCAAAAATTATCGACCCTGGTCTAGATAGACTCGCACACCAAATTTTATTATTTTCTGACCGTGATTTAAAAAAAACTTTTCGTAAACTTCCTAAAAATTAAATACGGCTCTGATACATACTAGGTACCTCAATGAAATCGCCCATGAAACCACCGGTAATAATTATAAAAATTACATAAATTTATTTTCCCTACAGACGTGTGGAAAAGTTTTTCGGCACGATTGTCAAAATCAATAATATATCAATTATAACTTGTAGTTATTACTTTTTTTCTCAGAATTAGTTACTGTTACATATGTATGTGATTGTTATAGTTAATTAAAAATTATTAAATTTCTTTGAAATATGTGTTACTTATTTCCGCACGTCTGTAGAAAAACTATTGTACCTGACACGTGCGGAAAATGTTTTCCCTGCACTCGGCTGCTTCACCGAACTCCGCTACGCGTCGTTCGGTGAACGGCAGACTCGTGCGGAAAAATTCATTTTCCGCACTTGTTAGGTAAATAGCTATTTCAATTAATTAGAAGGCTCATTTTTGTTTACGTTGCTTATAGCAACGGCTAACTAATTTTTTTGTTTGGCGTAGGTATGTATATTTTGAATTTGCTAATCTGATTTATACAAACACTAACCTTAAGTAGTATGCTTATAGTTAAATGTAGGGTACCTACATGTAAATTGAAACGAATGTTCAGTCATTTTCTAATCGAGTAAATTGTCTTAAATTATAATATGCATCATGGGACATGTAGGCAAATTATTTGAAAGCCTATTTGCAATAATATACATACATATATTATTTCAATCGAATATCGTAGACGTAGATAATTGAGCAAGAGTCATTAATTACATTTTCTGGTTTAGATATCAAAATTTTAAATCTGCTTTTAGAGTAAAAGTAAGATTTGTTTCCTTCTTCAGGGCTCTGAAACAATAGGATTATCTCGTACGTTTTAAGTTTTAATAGTGATAAATTTGATTGTAATTAGGTATTTCTCCTTTTTCTAAGTATATAGGTACTCTAAAATAGGAGAATGACACTAATTTTTTAAGTAGGGGAGCTCGATGGTTTGATTTTAAATCTAAATTATTAAAAAAACGTTATTGCTATCGCTTTTCTTTTAAATATTCTTAGTGGTGCACATTTTCTGACTAAAAAGAAAAATTGACATCCTATTTTTTCTACCCAAAAAATGCGATTTCTTGTTAGCCACCTATCAAGTTTTTATTACCTGGGTTGGGTAATAAGAACTTGCGAGTTGGTGGGTTATAATTAGGGTTTCCAGCCCAGGATCCCAGAAGCCCGGAAGATTTTTGTCCCCGAAAATCCCGGAAGTATAGCAATCCCGAAAAACCACTAGAACTAAACCTAATTGGCGGCAAATATTGGAAAATCCAAAAGTTCATCTTAAAAGTCTTAACGTAATTAAAAAAGAAATGTCCATTTTTGAAAATGAAGGATTAAGAGGTTTTATTTGCAAAAGTGTTACGAATATTTACTGACAGTTACCACCTACAAGTGTGGAAGCTGAAAGAGCCTTTTCTTCAGCAGTCACATTTGCGACCAAACTTAGATCGCGCTCAAGTTACTCAACTTTAGACAAGTTGATGTTTTTAATAGAGCATATTTTATTTTTACCAAGCAAATCGTAAATGCTTAACAATTTTTTTGTTTGCGCTGTTTAATAAAAAGTTCTTTCCTTTGTTTTACGGACATACGCATAACTTAATTTTTTTATTTACAAAACGTAAATCTATAAAAATGGTTTTTATTTTTGAATTTTTTAATACAAAGTTTTTTTCGTTTTTATTATTTCTGTTTTGCTACTTGCTAGTATTAGATTTTTTAATAATAAATATTATCAATTATTAGGGTTGATCCCGGGATTTGATTTTTAATCCCGGGATCTGAAAACGGGTTCCCGATCCCGAATATTGGAAACCCTAGTTATAATATCTTTTGTTTAGACGTGGCGATGGTAATAAGAACTCATCCATGTTTGTTCTTTTCACCCTGAAAAAATAACTGCTCCGGAACAAACCAACTTGTGATACGACAGTTTTAAAAAAATATGCGGTAGTATTAGTAGGCTATAATTTACCGATTCGTTAAACAAAAAGCAGCAACAATAGATAGCAACTGTTGTAAGGCAGAATTCAGTTAAGGTGCCATTCTCAACGTCATTTAATCCATTACCAACCTATAACCTTTTTCGCGTTATTTTTTCAAGTTTATTATTTTATTGACTAACATTTAAATAAAATCAGTATTGTCGGCACATTACTTAGGTAATATCTGATATATTACAAAAATATCTATTTATTTCCTTGCTAATTTTGGGAAAATTGTATAGTGAAAGAACAATGACATAATAATGTTTAAAAAAATTTTACCCGATATTTTTCGCTATACTTACAATTTTTCTAAAATAAGTTATGAAATTCCTTGATGTTTATTAAATATGTCAATTATTACCTAAAGAATATCAAGTCAATACTGATTTTATTTAAATTTTGTGAAAAAGCTAGAAAACATAAATAAATCTACGCGAAATAGGTTATAGGTTGGCAAGCATGTTGATACTCCCTTAAGGTTATAATTTTTATAGATATTGATAATTTTAAAATATATTAATGTTTTTTTATTGCCTGCTTTACACGCTACACCTGATGCCTAGTAGTAATTGACAAACTCAACGTAATAATGACTATTTTAAAATGGGAAAAATCCAATTCCCTCAAGGCAAATTCGCGATTAACTTTTCATTAAAATTTTCCGATCGACCTGCCAATCATTTTCACCTGAAAGAGAAACGAAATTGGACTGAAAATTGATTTTGTTGACATTAAAATTAGAATTTATTATTTGTTTATGTGTAAGGGCTGGCTGGTGATTTAAAAGTTCACCACCGACCGCATAAACCCGATTTTTGCCCTCCGCTGTCACCGAATTTCTCCGAAACAGCACATACGATTGACTTCAATTTAAATATATACAGTGTGACCAGTAAAGTCCGCATCATATGGGATTTTTTTTTATTAATTATTCGAAATTTGACTTTGGCATCAAGTTCTGCTTCGATCGAAATGAAAATTAAGCAAAAAAATAGTAGTTACGTGATTCGCATTATCTGTCAAATTTTAATTTTTTCCAAAAAATAATTCAAAAGTGGGGTTATTTCTGAAAATATCGAAAAAAGCTATTAAAAAAAGTTTTTTTTAATGCAGTTTCTAGCCCACCTGCAAAATTTCAGCTGCATAAGATAATTTTGATTTTTACAAGTAAAACTTGAGCACAATACAAGTAGTGATGTAAAATTCTCGGTAATAATCTTTTGGAGAATATTCTCGAGAATATTCTCAAGAATATTCTCAAGTTAGAGAATTTTCTGAGAATGGTAAGAAAACCGCTAGAAATAGCAATAAAAAGAAATTAAAAATTACCTATTCTGCTTATTTTCGGCAAATGTCAAAAGGCGTTAATCAAACAAAACGTAAAAAAATAAAATTTTTATTTAAAAAACATAACATACCTTCCCAAGAATGACTAAAAACTAAACAAAAAAAAAAACAGTCAAATAAAGAAAGATCACATTTAACTATTAAATTCATACGTATACGTTCGCGCTTCTAGGGGTTTTCCCTGAATCACTGTTACCAGACGTAAAACACTGTTGCCAGAGTTATAGAAAAGGTTAGGGAAAGTCAAAATTTTAAAAATTATTGCAAAATTTTTCAGTGTAAATCGAGGCGGTGTAAATTATGTAGAAAAACTTCTCTAGAGAATATTCTCGGGAGAATTTTCTTACAGAGAATATTCCCGTTCTCGAGAATGTTCTCTCGAGAATATTCTCCTCTCACATCACTAAATACAAGAAAAAATAAAAATTTAAAAACTGTAAAAATAAAAACTAATTTTGAAAAAAATTTATAATAATATTCCAAAACAAATTAAAAATACAATCAATACAAAAAAGTTCAAATATTTATTTAAAAAACATTTATTAAAAATATAGCATATTATTGTTTTCTTCCTTTTTTTTTGTTGTTGTTATATATGATACTATAATTATTGTATAATTTTGACTCTTAATCTTAATTAATTAAATTTTTTTTTACTTAGAAATTTCCCTGTAATAAACTTTTGTAAAGTTGGTTGGGAAATTAAAATAAATAAAAAAATAAAATAAAAATTTCGAATAAAGTTATTAATAAAAAAAATTCCATATGATGCGGACTGTACTGGTCACACTGTAGAACGACAAAAAAACGTCAAACAAAGTGCTGAAAATAAAAAAAACTTCAGTGTACAGGAAACCCACTCACACGGGGCAAACCTAAAATACCTTAATCACGGATCGAATCATTCAAACTCCATAAAACAGGACATAATTCAAACTTTTTATCACAGAGCATCTAACATTTGCAACAATCCGGAAAACCTTAATATTGAAATTTCAAACATCAAAAAAATACTTAAAACAGAATGGTTACCCTGAAACCTTTGTAACTAATGCCATCTCAAAACAGAATGGTTACCCTGAAACCTTTGTAACTAATGCCATCTCAAAACAGAATGGTTACCCTGAAACCTTTGTAACTAATGCCATCTCAAAACTTAAAAATCGCGAAGTAAAAACTAAAACAGAAAAGAGGAGCAAGCATTTCTTACAATACCTTATGTCAAGGGGATTTCTGAAAAGTTTAGAAGGATAACCAAAAACTATAATATCAAAACAGCCTTCAAATCCGGAAATACGCTTAGAAGCTTTCTTACAAAAGTAAAACCCCTCGTAATGAAAACACAAAAAATTGTATCTATCAAATCCCTTGCGAGTGTGGCGAATCGTACATTGGAGATACAAAAACACCTCTTCCCATACGAGTTAAAAAACATCTGAAACATACTCAAAGAGGTGAAACTTCGAGATCAGGTGGTCAGAAGCCGGGGTTTTGGACACGGAACAGCACGGGAGAAAACGAAAATTCAAGGAAGCAGCTTTCATGAATCAAAATACTTATATATTTAGTAAGCAAAGTATAGATATCCTCAATATCTGAAAGCCTCTTCTTGTCCAAAACCAATAGCTCAAACTTCACATCTCCAATAAGTACGTAGGCGGAGTCATCAAGCTTCATTGCATTCATGGATAGTATTTAAGACAGTAACCTTAGAATTATAATTTAGTTTACACTTGAAAACGGTTAGAGATACTAACCTTCAAACATGAAAATTTTAACATTTCACTTTCAAAATATGTATGTAGTTGTTATTTGAACTAGCATATAGTCACTAATGTGACAATAGCTCCTATCTTCCAAAAAATTCAAATTTCAATTGTTACCGCCAATTTATGACTCTTTTTATGGCGCATGTTTCTGAAAACGTCCTAACTTGCAATAATTGCCGCACCGTCAAAGTCTTCCTAATAACAATACCTCCTATCTGTTTAAACCGTTTGTCACAGAACTAATATCGCCTATCTTCACAGTGTGTGCCAGTGGTAGTTCTCGCGTCATGTCAGTGTCACTCCTATAATATCTGAAGGTGTTTTGTAACACGAAGTAAAATAGGCTTTGTTAAATTGAAACATCGCATTGCCATCAAAGTTTTTACCAAGGAACCGATAGTCACCAGGAAATGGCTGATTATATTTAAAATGGTGACTCCTTGGGTGTCGAATTTAGCGCCAGACCGGATGGTGAGCTGGTCAACCCTCCACTAAAGACAAGACCTGCTAGTCTTATTTAGTTTACTGCGGCTGCAGCTTTGGTCGCATGACATACATAATACATAATATGTGAAAAAAAATTAACGCATTAATTGTTTCTAGTCTTCCCGCGGATGGGACACGGTTCTACTTTTACAAGGATTTTTTATTCCTTAAGAATGCACCCCATGCAAAATCAGTTAAGAAGGGTTTGACATAGTGGTCTGTGTCTCAAGGGCTGTTACGACAGGACTGTCAAATGACGGAACAATAAGATACAAGCACCCTTTACTAGCGTCGAAGTTTATTGTGTAAAGTTTGATAGATGTGAGTTAAATGGAACAAAACTTGCTACGGTCCACCAGATAGTAAAGTGGGCAAGAAATACGATTTGCGTTATTAGTCGTTAGGGTAATTTTAGTATAAGAAAATGGAATGATAAAGGACTCCCATTATAGTCATTGGGTAAATTGGGTTTATACATTGTGGCTGTTTTTTGGGTGCAAAAATGTTGTAGTTTGTAATCATTCCGGAATACCTGACTTTAAGGCGGCAATGTTTGCTGGAGGGCACACATCGATTATTCCACGTTTAACCATTGAGCCTAATGAATAAAAATGTAGCAATTGCTTGTTCTTATAAAATCGAAGTAATTTCTTGAAAGCCAATGAATAAATAAAGTAATTGCTGTTGCATCCAGCGATCGCTTATAAGTGCAGGAATTGCTTCTAGTCAATGCTTTTTTTTTTAATAGAAGCAATTGCTATCGTTTGCTTAAAATGTGATGAATAAATTAAGGAATTGCTTTTTCTAGTGTAGCGATCGCTTTCAACTTTTTAAGGTAGGTCGACCCCTGGATCATTTGCTTGGTAGCAGTCAACTTTAGTTCTCCGCGGCAATACACGTGCTTTGTTCTTAATTTGTGTCTTCAATTATTATGGCTGAATATATGAACGTCCGTAAAAGAAAAATCTACAGTGTACGTAAAAATTGCAGATATGATGATTTCAGAAAGTTATATCGATTTGACTGCGAAAATGTTGAGTGGTTGGCAAATTATTTTTTGACTGATACTGGTAAAAGGCGAGGGGAGGGGGTGCACTGTCGCCTTTAAATAAGATTAAAGTCTTTCAAAATTCTGTAGGTGAAGAACTCGGTGTTCACCAAACTACTGTCTGTAAGGCATACACATCTGTAATGGATGCAGTTTTGGAGAAGGCCAATATTTTTATTAAATTTCCTACAAGTGCTGAAGCTGTTGTGGAAGCTAAACGGTTGTGGTCAGAGAGATTTATTTATGTTCCTTCAATTTGGAAACGAATATCAATTGCTTGTCTTTAATTTCTTCATCACTACTATCACTTTCCTCATTTTCACTGAAATTTGCCATATCACAAATATAAGTTTCCTATTTTCCACAAAAACGTAACAGATTACCTACTATTGTACTAAATAACTGACACCAAACTGAACATGAAATCTATAATCTGAACAAGTGGATAAGCCTGAACTTGTGTTGAATAAGCATTTGCTACAGAGGTGTAAGAAAAGCAGCAATTGCTTCAAAATTTTATTCATATCCAGATCTAGCAATCGCTTTTACTTATAGCATTTGCTAGTCAAGCAATAGCTTTTACTAAAAAGTAATAATTGCTTAATTTTTATTCATTAGGCTCAATGTGCATGTTTTCGATTGCTCTTGTTATAAAATAGTTACTTTCTTGGTGGTTAGTTTGTATGTTTGTTCGTCCGGCTTACCTAGACGTCCATTATCGATGGACATGCGCACAACCCTCTTGTTATCGGTCTGTCCTTATTGAGCGACATCATCTAAATACACTCCAGACGCGACTTGTCGCCATTTTTGTTGTAACGGTTTGTTTAATATTGTGGGTGTTTAATATTTACGGATTTCTGTTGTGTAGTTTTTCTTCTTTGAATTGGTAAATTATTAACACGGTTTGGAATATAAATACATTATAAACAATGACTATAGGACTGAAAGTTGTATGATTTTTATTTTACTCGTCTTTGCAGTAAGTATGGAGTAATGATGTATCTTGATATACAGAGTGTCCGCGGATAGGGTTTACAATAGCACAAATGGATGAAAAATTTCATTTTTCGGGAAAAAGTCATTCTCGATAAAAAGTTTTGCTTGTAAAAAAAATGTAATTTACGAAGAGAAAATTTTGATTTTTTTATACAGAGTTCGCAAAAACCTCAAAAACATGATTTTTCTCTAAGAGTACACTACCTTTATTTTTCATTTTTCACCAAAATGCCAATTAAAAACTTATTTAGAATAACGTTTGTAATTTAAATCCGAGATTTAAAATAAATCTTCGATTTTTTTAGTTTTTTTAATTTTTAGAGGTAGGTAAAAGAATTTTTTTTTGGATAGCAGTATAGCGGTCGAAATACATACATTATCAATGACAGAGGGGTATCGAAAACTGTTTTTTTTTCAATCGACCGGAAAGCAAGCACTTTCTAGACAATTTTTTGATCGGAAAATATCACTTTGCTGGTCTAGACCGGAAAGTAATGAAAAATTGACCGGTAAAGTACTTTACCGGTCAATTTTTGTTGCGTTCCGCTCCCAATTTAAAAAAATTAACCAAACTCACAATTAAGTAGGCTTTGACATGTTTATGTTTTCTTGCTTCCATAGTAACGAACTGTCAGGTACGATATTGACTTTGATAAATAAACTTTTGTGGCTTTATAAAATTGTGTGGAAGACTTTAGATATGGAACTTAATTTGGATTGGGAAGAAAATGACGTTCCAGTTGAAATAACAGAGGCAGCTGCTAGAGCTACAGACGATTTGTTGCCGCATAAGTCCAGAGTGCGGTATGAAAAAACGTTTAGCGTCTTTAAAAATTGGTGTAGAGAAAAAAATGTCAGAAATGTTTCTGAGGATGTTTTGTTAGCTTATTTTGCTGAAAAATCCGAAAAATTAAAATCATCTACACTGTGGAGCTTGTACTCAATGATCAAATCTATGTTAAATTTAAAAGAAAACATTGATATAAGCAAATATTATAAACTGATAGCATTCATAAAGAGAAAATCTGTTGGATACATTCCCCAAAAATCGAACGTACTTACCAGAGAAGACATTGACAAATTTTTGCTGGGAGCCCCTGATAATGATTATCTTTTAATCAAAGTAAGTACTTAAATACATAATACGAGTTTTCTTAAAGTTCTTCTTTTCTTATATTGTGTTTAAAAAAAATATATTTAAACTATTTCTTATTTTTTTTAGCTTTTACTAATAATGGGTTCGGCTGGAGCGTGTCGCCGTGAAGAATTGACCAATATGACAATTGACGATGTTAAAGATAACGAATCGATGTTGGCGGTAAAAATTCCAAATACAAAAACATACCAGGTCATTTATAGTTGTTGGGGAACGAAACCTAAATATATATAGAAAATATATTTCTTTACGTCCGCTTAGTGTTCCACATCGCAGGCTATTTCTTTTCTATAATAAAGGAAAATGCACTATTCAACCAGTAGGTTTGCATTCAGTAGGAAAAGCGCCATCAAAAATAGCATCCTATTTGGGATTACCAAACCCAGAGCAATTTACAGGGCACTGTTTTCGACGTAGTTCGGCGACACTGTTAGTTGAAGGTGGAGGCGATATCCTTAATTTAAAACGACATGGCGGCTGGAAATCATCCCAAGTTGCCGAAGGCTACATTGAACAGTCTCTACAAAATAAGATTGATATAGCCAGTAGAATTCAGGAAGCCGGAGGATCAAAAGTGGATATAACTTCACAAACATCCTATAAAGATGAATCAAAAAATTTCCCGTCATGTCTACAATTTAATACACCACAAAATTGTACTTTCAATATAACAATTAACAAATAGATATTAATAGATAAAATAGAATTAAGAACATTTGTACCAAATTGTATTTATTATTAAACATAATTTTCCCAACTATTAGAGTTTTCTGCTAAAACTATACCCATATAGTAAGCTATTATTAACGTTTTCTCGCACGCCACTGGTGTCTTGTGTCGATTGTAAAAAAAATAATGTACCTCACTCAACCGAAAAGTACGTTAACAGGACTCGCAGGCTCCCAGGACTCGCCTGGCGGCTCGCCCTGGAAATTGCCTGCTTCGTCCTGTAAAATAGTACTTTCCGGTCTTGTAACGTAATATACTATTTTGGTGTTACCAGAAATATGTATTTTTAATTTCATTAATGAAATGACCCCGGAAATAACACAAAAAAATCTTAAAATAACAACAAATAATAATTTCATAATTTGCTATTTAATCACTCCCCCTCCATATTCGACACATTTTTCCAGCTGTAAACGTTAGGGTATCTTTGATTAATTCTCTATCACAAAGTTGTAAGAACTTTCGCCCGTACCGTAACATTGAACCGAGGGGGAAATCACTAAAAAAATGTGTACACTGAAATTCCCCTTTCAGAAAAAATGTCCCGATGTTAGGTACCCAAAATTTTTTGAAATTCCCCGAAATACCCTAAATTTTAATACCTTGGAAATTCCTTTAATTTTTCTGCAATTCCCCAAAAGTTCCCCGAAATTCCCCGA
Source organism: Polydrusus pterygomalis (assembly GCA_963969555.1). NCBI lineage: Eukaryota > Metazoa > Arthropoda > Insecta > Coleoptera > Curculionidae > Polydrusus > Polydrusus pterygomalis. Next base: position 37,418,095 of record OZ018381.1, on the reverse strand, counting down.
AATTCGCTCAAAGCGCTCTTGAAATTCCTAGCAAAATTCGGCCGATTACATTTACAACAACGTTGCCAAATTGTAGAAGGTATTATTAAATATTATGAAAAATACGTTTGATACCTTGAAATTCCCCGGAAATTCCCCGAAATACCTTGAAATTTAACGAAATACCTCAAAATGCCCCTGCAATTTCTTACTTTGTACACTAAAATACCCCAGTGATTTCCCCCTCGCATTGAACTAAATAAACCCTTTGTTCTAAGATCAACATTTTCAAAACACATCAAATTCTATTTGACAACGTAAAATTTGCCCCATACGTAAAGCAAAGTAATAAAAAGGTTAAAAAATTCCTTGTTTTTACAAAAGATGGTAGGAATGCATTTAAAATTTTAAAATAAGATACACACCAACCATTATGAAAATAGAGTCTAATTAAATTTTATATTAATATTTATATTGAGCACTAAAAATTAAAAAAACTAAAAAAATCGAATATTTATTTTAAATCTCGGATTTAAATTACAAACGTTATTCTAAATAAGTTTTCTAATTGGCATTTTGGTCAAAAATGAAAAATAAAGGTAGTTTACTCTTGGAGAAAAATCATGTTTTTGAAGTTTTTGCGAACTCTGTATAAAAAATCAAAATTTTCTCTTCGTGAATTGGATTTTTTTTACAAGCAAAATTTTTTTATCAAGAACGACCTTTTCCCGAAAAATGAAATTTTTCATTCATTTGTGCTATTGTAAATCCTACCCGCGGACAGGCTGTATAACTTTATTGCGAGCTTTATTGTATTATGATCAATTTAAACCCATCAGTCTAATAGGCCACACGAACAAGATGTACAAATAAATACCTCATCAAACCAGACTTTATTTTATAGAGTTTCGGGTAAATTGTAAGTAAAATTTTAAAGCCCGGACCTGTCTATCTTCCCATTCGTTAAATGAAAATTTTACAGTGCGCATGCCCATATGTACTGCGCTTTATTTACATGCGCAAGGCTGTAAATTTGACACTTTCATGATTATTGTTGGCTGATCAAAAGGTATACCTATTAGGTCTCTATGGCGAGGTCTATGGGATAATCTCAGACCATAGTGCTTGGTCTGAGGGTATAATATATAATCTTTTAGGGAAATCATCGTGGCAACATTGTACGGGCGTTTTACTTCATTTGACTCACATTTTACTACGCGTGACGCAGAATTTTTCATATTCATTCATTTTCGAACGGTTCAGCTGGTTTTGGTGGTTTTCGCTTAATTTTTAATTTTATTGGGAAAATATAGGTAAACTATTTAGTGGTATTTATTACCTTTGTTTGTGTTTTGTATTTATTAATAATGGTTCGCCTGGTTATTTTTTTAGCTTAAAAGCAATGGTGTAGATAGTTCTGTATTTTAAGTAAAAGTTGCGAAATATATGGATCGTTTTTGATCCTGACAAGCAATCTGCCAATGCACTGTAACGATAACAGCGAGCTTACAGTGTTGCCATTTTGAGGCAATCTCCTAGCTTATCTGAAACTTTGGAAGTCTGTCTGATTATAAACAAATGGTTTTTTGTGAATGCAATATTTTGTCCCCTTAAATTACATGTCTGTGGCTACAACAACAATAGGAATCCTAAAAAAAAGGAATAAAAATAATTTATTTTGCGTTTTTTACGGGTTCTTTGCTCCCTAAAAAATAACTTATTTTGCTTCCCTTCTTCCGGCAATACCAAACATAAAAATCGATTATCCCAAATTTAGAACAGGAGAAAGAAACGGACGCATAATAACAAATCTCTCCACGTTTTACGAGAAATATGGGACTAGGAAAAGTTTCGCTGAAATACATAAAAGGAAAAAGTTAATTTTGGCCAAGCTCAAATGAAAATAAGCGTGCTCAAATTCTTATTTCTTTTTTTAATACTATTATTGTGTACCGGGTGAGTAACCAACGATTGCGAGAAGTAATTTTGTGCTTTAAAGATAAGATTAGTGGATAATAAGCTTCAGTGGCGTATTTAGGGGGGGGGGTCCGGGGGGTCTGGACCCCCCCCCCCCCCCGTGGGCTCAACATTAAAAAAAACTCAGTACAGATCAGATGCCTTGTTGCATTTAATTTCTAATTTAAGTGAGTAAAATAATATATACATGGTGAATTTTTAAACATAAATATTTAAAAAAATATATATTCCCATTATTGCGTTTATATTTAAAAATTTCTTAATTTCTTCCTTTTTTGGGTTCAGCTATCAAAAGATAGAAATTATAAATTTTGATAGTTCAAAATAGGGCGTGGCACCGAAAAATTTTTCGCTTTTTTAAAAAAAGAATGAAAAAAGAAAGAAAGAAAGATAACACAAAAGGTATAGACCCCCCCTCCCCCCCGTGGCAATATTCTAAATACGCCACTGATAAGCTTTTATATTATAGTATATGATTGGATATTTTGCTCAATTTGCTCTTAAAAAACCGTACTTTTTGTCACAAAGTTTGATTTTTTTTAATGGGAGACCCGCACATTTAAGTGTATTTTTCACCACTGCTTTACTATACAAAAAAGTACATAAATAAAATAGTTTTCAAGATAATTCGACTTATAATGAAAATTTGCATATACAGTATGTCTCCGTAAGTTCAAACCATATGGAAAACTCTTTTTTTTATTAATTTTACGAAAAAAAGGTATTCCTAATAAAAAGTTCTGCATGGTCTAAAACCTAAAATGCAACTATCAGATATTAAATTCTTTTAAGCGTATACGAGGTTTGTCAAAAAATATGAATTTTGCCCAAGAGCAAAGTACCTTTATTTTTGACAATATCGAAAATGATTATTAAAAAAAGTTGATCAGAACTAAAAACCACGTTCAAATACGTAATTACACCCATTTACGATGAAAAAATAGGTTTTGTTATTTTTTAATACTTTTTCTGCATTATAAATTAATTATGAATGAACATTTATCTCTTGTAATTATTAAAAACATGATAACCTTTTCGTTTCTTAATTTTATCTAACAATGTTGCAATTTAAACAAGTGCGAAATAAATACATTACCTATGCATTTATATTGCAAATAAGAAAATATACATCCTAGATTACATGTAACTACTGTACAGTTAAATTTGCAATGTTATTGTACACATACGTTTCAAAAAAGAAAAAATAATTTTTTCATCGTAAATGGGTGAAATCACATATTTAAACGTGGTTTTTAGTTCTGATCAAATTTTTTTAATAACAATTTTGGATATTGTCAAAAATAAAGGCACTTTGCTCTTGGGCAAAATTTATATTTTTTGACAAACCTCGTATACGCGCGCCTAAAAGAATTTAATATCTGAGAGTTGCATTTTAGGTTTTAGACCATGCAGAACTTTTTATAAAGAATCACTTTTTTTCGTTAAAAAAAAGTTTTTCATATGGTTCCAACTTACGGAGACATACTGTATATTATATAGGACTACGTGAAACTCTTTGGACAGTGCCAGAAGTCTTCCACTCTAACCTAACCTAAATTAAAGTTCGTGAACTTTATTCACGGTATGTTTTTACATAAAATATTTAATTATATATTATAAATATTATTAATTTTATAGTTCATATTATCTCAAAAACGGTTAAGAGAAAGGTATAGTTTATTATTAACCAAAAGTTACTTTGGTACCCAAAAAAGCTAAAATATACAGGTTATTCTATTTGAAATACCAAAAATTGGCCATTACTTCCGGTATACCTAACCGGAAGTAATTCAAACGTGAAAATATAAGATTTGAGTTCAATTAAGCCTACTATTAAAAATGATAACTTTACCCTGTTCTGTTTACATACATTATGTTACAATAAGAGAAAAAATATGCTTCAATCCCCATCAGCCCACTGAAATGTTGCTACCTTTTCGGGTAGATTTTTGGCCGTTCTACTGATTTCCGGCATATTTTTTTACCTTTAAAATCACCTACATTTTAGCTGAACCTATAAATTTCAGTTTAAAATATATGCCGTGAAGTATTCTCACTTATATCAAGTAAAGAGCTTTACGGCACGCTATAATTCACGTGCGTATAGGGTAGAAACAACGTCCGCAAAAGGGGTTTGGGGGTGTTTGTTCATGGGATGCGTGCCGTATGTGCTGACATCGAGGGGTTGAATTTACGAAGGTTTAAAATGAAATGACATTTCAAAGAAATGGAGCATGGTGAAAATCGATTGTTTAAAGGGTTGTTTTAACCCGTATTACTCCAATTAGTCTGTAACGCGCCAGTTGCGCAAATTCTTGGAGAATTAACTTTAAAATGTCTTTATTCCAAACTAACTTCTACATTTCATTACATGGAAAGTGACAATATAATATAAAAAATAATAACCATAAAAAAATAACAATAAAAAAATGGAAGTTAATCCAATTTAATTCATTATTAAAATCAATTAAAAAAAAAAAAAACAGTATAAATAATTTAATTTAGTAAATATCTCTTTAATTGTTTTTTAAAAATTGCCAATTTTTTAATTTTTCTGATATTTTTTGGAAGATTATTATATTTTATTATTCCGTCATATAAAAGCGATTTTTTTCCAAAAATACTTTTTACTGGTATAGTTTGATAATTTATACAATGTCTTGTGTTATGATCATGTAATGTTTTATTTTCCTGAAGTGTTATGTTTGATTTTTTTTCTTTTAAAATAATAGAGTGAATTAGAATACAAATTTTTAATTTATAAATGTTTTGAACGTGTAAATACCCTTTCGGTCTATATAGATTATCAGTTGGTTCTAAATGTGGTAATTTGTGTATACATTTAATAACTTTATTTTGCAATTTTTGTAATGGTTTTAAGTTTGATAAACAAGCAGATCCCCATGCAGAAGCTAAGTATTGTAATTTTGAATATATTAATGAAAAATATATATTTTTTAAATATTTCAAAGGAATAAAATATCTAGCTCTGTACAAAACAGATACCAAAGGAGATATCGAGTTGATAATATACTGGATATGGCATTTCCAATTTAAATTTTCATCTAAAACTAATCCTAAAAATTTTGTCGTTTTTGAATATTGAATATTTTCATTATTAAATCTTAAGGGGTTAATGATGGAATTTATTTTATTTTTAGTTATAAACATAAAAGAAGATTTTTTAAAATTTAACGTAAGTTTATTTGATTGAAGCCAAGAAAGAAGTATTTTTAAATCATTATTAATATCAAAATACATTTCTGCAAGAGTTTCAGCAAAATAAATAATTGTCGTATCATCTGCAAATAGCTTTATATTGCCCTTTAAGTTCAATTTGGAAACGGAATTAATGTAAATTAAGAATAATAACGGACCTAATATTGATCCTTGTGGAACTCCACATATTATTTCTTTTTCCGAACTTTTTCTTTCCCCAATTTGAACAAATTGTTTACGATAGCTTAAATAACTTTGAAGTAGTTTGTGTGTATTTCCCCTTATCCCAATACTGTATAATTTTCTTAATAAAATATTGTGGTTTACGGTGTCAAAAGCCTTACACAGATCTAAGGATAGTAAACAGCATTTTTTACTATAATTACTCATATCTTGACTAGTTACTGGCTTTGATCAACTTGGTCAGCTGACTCACTTAGTCAAACCTCGGGAAGGATTCACGCATTATTTAGCAGTGGTATCATAATTTTTGACAAACAAAACTAACCTCATATTATTTAGTTAGCGGCTATGCAGGGCCGCTGATATCAGGGGCGAATTAAGGTAGTGTGACACCTTATAGGCCAGACATATTTTGGCGCCTATTTTTTTTCAATTTCGAAATGGATTTAAAAAAATTGAATTGGATGATCAAATTTGTGCCTAAACGTAATCTCGTAAAAATATGTTTTGCAAGCGGAAATTTGCACGTTTTGTTGAAAAAAGCTCTTCTTTACAAATTTTTGGCCCGATTTCTTGTAATAAATATTCAAATTCACTTTCCGACATTCGAAAAAAATTTCTAAAACCGCCATTACACCTGTTTCAAGGCTCAATATGTTGATGTTTTTTTTTTTTAATCTTCTATCAAATTACTAGCGTTGTATTTAGTTCTACTTTGAAGACTAGGTAGAACCCAAAATCTTCTTTTGCGTGCAATTTTTCTTTTTTAGTCGCGATAATAATATATGCGGCACAAGCAACTATAATGTCATCTTCGTAGGACATGTTGATGTCGACTGATCGACAAACTGGTGTGGACAGATATGCAGTTTTGTCGACTTGTTGATCAACAACAGAGTCGATCGACGGTGTCGACTCGGTGAGGACGCAGCTTCAGAGATTAATCAACCCTTGGGAATGATATTTTACACATCCAGTTGAAACCCTCGAATGTTCTGGTAGATATTCTCAAGGTCTGTACTGTAAATAAACACACTAACACAAATTTTATTGTATGAGGGTATAAATTCTCCCGTCTCCAATAAAAGTCTGTTGTTCAGTTGTTCATGACCAGATTCCGGTAATCAGCCACGCTTCCGTAATAAGTTGCTAGTACTACATTTTCTGATGGATAGAGCTGCGGTACCTACCGAGTACTCAAAATACTGGACATTGGTACCTAATAAGGTACTTTAAGTGTCGAGGAACGATGACTCTTTACCGGGTGCTCCGCCATGGGAAATTCCATGTAAATTTTTATATCCTCGGATATTGGCTCCTCCAACCACCAATAATAATTATGATAATGTCAAATATAACTAGACGTTTTATTTGTTATTAGTTTAAATATTTTATAATATTTAAGAAATAATAATGATTGTACTAATTTAATAAACGCAAGCACTTAAAAACGAAATAATGAGAACTGTATTTATTTCAACGTGTAGACAATGTTGTAAAAAAAAATGCCTACACAGTGTGACCAGTAAAGTCCGCATCATATGGGATTTTTTTTATTAATAGCTTTAATAGAAATTTGACTTAATTTGGCATTAAGTTCTGCTTCGATCTAGATGAAAATTAAGCAAAAAAATAGTAGTCACGTGATTCGCCTTATCTGTCAAATTTTAATTTTTTCCAACAAATAATTCAAAAAAGGGGTTATTTCTAAAAGTTTCGAAAAAAGTTATTAGAAAAAGTTTTTTTAAATGCAGTTTCTAGCCCACGTAAAATTTCAGCTGCATAAGATAATTTTGGTTTTTTACCTATATTTTGTAAATTGCACCACTTTTGCAAAATAAGACTCAACGTAACCTACATAAAACTTCTTAGTTTTGACGATGCTTTATTTCAGATACATTTTCTTTAAAGTAGCGCCATATCAAATGTGTGTTTTTCTACAAAATCAAAATTGGGCTATTCAAATTTGATCGAATGTCGTATGCGATGCAAAGTTTATTTGTTTTTGACCTGACTGTATAAGGTAACTTCATAAAATAAGTATTTTTGAAAGTTTTTGTAGTTTGTGTTTGAAAGTAATACACCTGAATATTAAGACAAAAAAGAACACAGTGTCATCAGTAAAGTGTTCATTAAGTGGAAAATAAATTTTAGTGGTGGGTAAAAAATCAAAATTATCTTATGCAGCTGAAATTTTGCATGTGGGCTAGGAACTGCATTTAAAAAAACTTTTTCTTATAACTTTTTTCGATATTTTTAGAAATAACCCCAGTTTTGAATTATTTTTGGAAAAAAATTAAAATTTGACAGATAATGCGAATCACGTGACTACTATTTTTTTGCTTAATTTTCATCTCGATCGAGGCAGAACTTGATGCCAAAGTCAAATTTCGAATAAAGCTATTAATAAAAAACAATCCCATATGATGCGGACTTTACTGGTCACACTGTATAAGACAACTAATTATTTAAATGGAAACTGCATGTTTTTGTAAATAACTATTATTAATTGATTTATGTATTAGAAAATAATACGCATTTGATATTATGATAATTATTACGGTGGTTTCATTGGTATTAGGCGGTGTTCACTTTTTTTTACATTTTTTTTTTTTACTTTTATAACATCTTAATATACAGTGTCACCAGTAAAGTCCGCATCATATGGGATTTTTTTTTATTAATAGCTTTATTCAAAATTTGACTTTGGCATCAAGTTCTGCTTCGATCGAGATTAAAATTAAGCCAAAAAATAGTAGTCACGTGATTCGCATTATCTGTCAAATTTTAATTTTTTCCAAAAAATAATTCAAAAGTGGGGTTATTTCTGAAAATATCGAAAAAAGTTATTAGAAAAAGTTTTTTTAAATGTAGTTTCTAGCCCACATGCAACATTTCAGCTGAATAAGATAATTTTGATTTTTTACCTATATTTATTATTATTAGTCAAATTTTGAATAAAGCTATTAATAAAAAAAAATCCCATATGATGCGGACTTTACTGGTGACACTTTATATATTTAAAAATAAAAACCTTATACAATTTAAAAACCATAATCATAATACACGTCATAAAAATGAAATAACCATAAAACCTAAAATAAATAGGTCCATAGGACAAAAAAATTTCAAATCTTTATGTTTTTATTTAAACAATTAGGTATTTACCAAACAAAATTAAAAAATTGATTTCATTAAAAAAATAAAAACATGGATATTAAAAACAGAAAATTTGAATGATTGATTTGATTGATTTTTAAAAGCTTTTTTTAAATAACTTTTATTTGGCCTATTAGAAAATACTACAATTTGATGCCTGAGTCCATCATACAAGGACCTTCATAAAAGTCCAATAACATTTTGATGTAAAATTAATATGGGAGCCAATATTTGAGGGTAACAAAATGTGGAGCACCCGATATTCTCTCATTGTTTCTCGATACCTCAAGTACCTTAAACCTTAGACAAACGATAAGTACTTTCTTATTTGGCTTTGGCTTTGTGATTTTTTGTTTTGTGCTTTGTAAGGTGTTTAAGTAGTCAAGGAGCTAGGGGGGGGGGGGTCGCCCCCCTCGTGGCTACGCCACTGCAGACTCGTGTGGTTGCTTACCTTAAACATTCCTCGAATTTTCGGGTCTCATTGACAAAACGTACCCATTTCATAAGCCTTTATACAATCAAATCCCCTTTTAGAATTTATTGCTCATGCTATTTAGACACAAACTTCCTGACCCGTATATTCTCCAGTCTTAAACGGCCTTTGTACCGAATTCTAAGCTATTATACAACGTCGGGTCATGAAACCATTGCCCCGGGCATCTGGCAGATCATTCATGTCCAAACAGTCGCCTACAAACGTGATTTTAGGGCTCTAAAAGGTTGTTTAGCAAGTACCAGGGCCGTATTTAGGAGCTAACTGAGTTAATGTATCAACTGAAAGCTTTTTTTAAACTCCAAAATTTTAAGGTATTGATTGCGACAGAACAAGATAGAAATACCTCGCTTTATCATAACAAGCCGACAAGTAGTGTTGCCGGTGAGACGAGAGATTCTCGTCTCGTCTGGCCCTCTCTCGACGAGACGAGAGAGATATTTTCTCTCGAATAAAGCTCCGAGACGAGACGAGAGAAGTGCCCTCTCTCTTCGATAATTTCTCGTCTCTCTCGATCTCTCTCGAGCAAAAAACGTTACTTTTTGAGCTGTTTTAAATCTTCTTAAATTCCTCTTTGCAAAAATATACATAATGTCTATATTTGGACCAGCGGTTTTCGAGTTATTTAACTGTACATAGTTTCATCTAGTTAGCCGTGCCTGGCCATTCAGAATAACATTATTATGACGTTTTATCGCTGGATAAAATTATTTTCAGTCAAATAACTCGAATACCGTCGGTCCAAATATGAACATTATATATCTTTGATAAGAGGAATTTAAGAAGATTTTAAAAATCTCATAATAGACAGGGTGTCCCAAAAAATTTTTTTTTTAAATTTGCTGATTCTACATAAATTTATAATTACTTTTATTAAATGCATTATTAGTCTATAGTTAATAGTTTCCAAGATATTGACTTTTGAAAAATTATATTTTTGAGTTTTGACAGCCTATAGCTTTCTAACAGTACATCTTAGAGCAAAGCGACGCATATGTATATATCTTCCATTTTCACCATCCTCCAAAATAAATCAAACTTCCGGCTAAACCGGATGTAACTCGAAAGCAGGAAACATAGTTCTTCTGGTTTAACCAGAAGGTGATTTTTTTTGGGAAGATAATAAAAATGGAAGATAGGGATATGTGAGCCGTTTTGCTCTAAGACGTACTGGTAGATCTGTCGAAACCCAATAATGACATTTTTTAAAAGTCAATATCTTGGAAATGGAAATTTCTAACCGTGCTGGTGCTTTGGAGCACCTTGTAAAGACAAAAATAATTTTATAAGAGGCACCTCTTAACCCTTAATAAGTCTCGTCAAAAGTTTCCCGCTATCTTAGTGGTACAGGAGATATTGACCTTTGTCGCACTAATGGGCCATGCACCCTGTAGTAAATACCAAGCAAGGTTTTAACGCATTTAGGTTAGGTTCTGTCATATTTCACATATATTGCACACAATTTATGTCAAATATGATAGAACCTAACCTAAACGCGCTAAAATTTGCTTGGTTTTTACTATATTTGGTTTAAATCACGAGAGAAGCGAGACGAGACGAGAGAAGGTCGTCTCTCGTCTCGCGGCAACACTACCGACAAGACGTCCAATGCAAAGTTCCACGAGGTTCCTCGCGAGTTCCACAATAAAATCACGTGAAATATGCACCAATTTTTACTCTAGAATAATGCGTTGCTGCCGAAGAGTCGAAAGACTCGCTCCCTTTTGAGTTTTATTTCAACTTAAATTAACTCAATTTGTAACTATTGAGATGGCACAGCTGTTGGCTGGCAGCCAATCAAAAATTGAATTTACAGTCAGAACAGTCATTCGGAATATTCCACGCTGGAGTCCGCAAGTTGTGGCAACATCTCACACACATGTCTATAGACAGTTATAGGTACCCCTCTTATACTAAGCTACAACCCTTTTTCAACCACCAAGTGAATTTTAAAAAAATTACGAGACATATTCTTATTTTATTAAAGGAACTTATACAGTGTGACCGCGTGACCAGTACCTAAAGTCCGCATCATATGGGATTTTTTTTTATTAATAACTATTCGAAATTTGACTTTGTCATCAAGTTCTGCTTCGCGTGACTCGCATTATCTGTTACTTAAATTTTAATTTTTTCCAAAAAATAATTTAAAAGTAGGGTTATTTCTGATAGCATCGAAAAAAGTTATTAGAAAAAGTTTTTTAAACGCAGTTTCTAGCCCACATGCAAAACTTTAGCTGCATAAGATAATTTTGATTTTTACCCATATTTTGTAAATTGCACCACTTTTGCAAAATAAAACTCAACGCAACCTACATAAAACTTCTTAGTTTTGACAATGCTTTATTTCAGATACATTTTCTTTAAAGTAGCGCCATATTAAATGTGTGTTTTTCTACAAAATCAAAGTTAGACTATTAAAATTTGGTTGCATGTAATGCAAAGTTTATTTGTTTTTGACCCTGTATAAGGTAACTATATAAAATAAGTATTTTTGAAAACGTAGTTTGTGCCTGAAAGTAATACACCTTAATATTAAGACAAAAAATAACACAGTGTCATCAGTAAAGTGTTCATTAAGTGGAAAACAATTTTTTTACAATTTTATATAATACCTATAGTATACCGTGCGAGCAAAAATTATTTGCATCAAAGAGGGCTTGGATTAGATAACAATGATATGGGGACGATATATCTAACCAAATCTAGGTTAAAATTTTGTCAAATTCATATTATGACATATTATGCCAAACTAATGAGTAATAAAATAAGTAGACAAATACAAATTTCAAATTTATTTTTGTTGTTTACAAAATTAACAAAGTAAGAATATACAGAAAGAAAAAGAAAAATAATTACATAAATTGCTGAAATTGGCCACTGCCATGCTCCAAGCATAAATTGACACGTCTCTTCATATTTTCGAAAGTGTTGACCAGCATCTCTGGAGAAATGTTGCCACATTTCTTGGAATACTTGCACTTTATAAGGAAATAAATTTAGCGGCTTCTTAAGAATAGTCCTGCATGTTCCATAAGATCTTCCCACATCTTGGGACAGGCGTCTTATACAATTTGTAGGCGTATTTTGCATTATTTCACGAACGTTTGCAACAATTTCTTCTGTTCTTACATATGGTCTTCTGTTCTTACAGATGGTCTTCTGTGTTGTATAGAACCTGTTTCCCTAAACACAGCCACGGTTCTTTTCAGGCAATGATAAAAATCCCCAGCAATAAAAGCAACGTTAGGAAAATGTTCGTGAAAGTCGTCCATGCACAAACCCGGATTGTATTGCCACTCACCATTTACTCTAACCCTGTTTCGAAAATACGCTTCAACCATGAATGTTTTCTGCTGTTCCGTAAAGCCCATTGTGTGAATTGTTCAAGAAATTGGAAAAATTAGCGATGAATCAAATTACTTGTAACGACTGTCATAGGACGGAATAACTGATTGATTGTTAATTCAGGTAGTTACTGACACCCAACAGGTATTAAGCTCTACGGCTAAGCATTACGTCCTTAGATGCAAGGCCCTCTTTGATGCAAATAATGTTTGCTCGCACGGTAGATAAGAGCACTTTGTGTATATGATGACATTATGTATGAAAAAGCATAGCCGATGGGGTGCCTTTAAATATTTATGTTGTAAAAAAAAACAAATTTTTGGTCCCTCTAACAGTCCAGTCCTGATATCTTCGACAAGTTGGTTACAAAAAGCATTAATATCCGGAATAACAGTTTGCCGAAGACGGTCAATACGGATTTCAGAGTAAAACCGACGAATATTGGGCGGGTCCGTAAAGCCCTCTGGAAATTTTCGGCATTTATTTAAGATCCACTCGCCCATAAAAAATGTTTTATTTTCCGGAAAGGTTAAGTTATTTACACGATCGTATCGCAGTCGCAGATGGATTTTAAATGAGCAAGCCTGGACGGTATAAAATGCAATTTTTAAACGTTTTGATAGGCGGACCCAACTGAAAATGTCCAACAATTTGCCCATACTGTGTTTAGACCGATAATCTGGTACCTATAGACTGCACAGGCAGAGAAAATGGTGTGAAATCTTAATGGAGCTTTTATGGAATTAAAAAATGGATGTGTAGAAGAGACATAATATGAAGAAAATTGGTAAAAGTTAAACCATACTGAGTATGTGAAAAAGTTAATAAAGGGGGTCTAAACCAACCAAATAAACTGGGGAAGAAGAAAATACTTAAAATTTTTTATAAAAAAATGTAAATAACCTTCGACACCTTCTTTTTAGAAGGGATCTTTTTTTCCCAGTTGCTTTGGTTGGTTTAGACCTCCTTTACTGGTTAGGTTAGAGTGGCAGACCTCTGGCATTGACCAAACAGTCACACGTAGTCCTGTAGGACCGTTGTGGTACCACACGTGTTCCGCGGAACCTATCCGCATTAGCGATGGTTAACACGACGTGCCGTAGATCGTAGAAGAATCTTGACAGCTCATTCAAACCAGCCACTGCTGTTAATAAACTTCGTGAGTCGACCCAGTGGCAGGCTGCTCACTTCCTCCAGATCATTAAAGAATGGTTCGCCCAGGGCATTGAACCTTCTTCTGGCGGGGCCGGGGCATTCACACAAGAAATGCTGAATACTTTCCTCCTCTTCTTCATCTCTACAACTTCTACAGAAGTCGTTAGTTGGTATTTGCATACGTTCAGCGTGTCTACCGAACAGGCAATGTCCGGTGATTACGGCGGTGATGTTTCTTAGGTCCTTCCGACTTTCCGACTGTGTTGTAATAGCACTGCGGGTTTCCCGTCGCCAAGAAGAGGCCACAATTGCCTGGAGATGCTACAAGTTGCCAGCCCTGTCCATCTGCTTTGTGCAAGTTGTTTAGCTATTTGATCTATATCCTCTTTGACAGATCCCAGTGGTCTATCCACAGTATTCTCTGCTAGTTCGGCATACCTGCTTGCGCCCTCCCTGGCGAGCACATCAGCAGTCTCGTTGCCCTGTATTTTGCTATGTCCAGGAACCCAACACACCTTTACTGACTTTTTCACATACTCAGTATGGTTTAACTTTTCTCAATTTTCTTCATATTATGTTCCATTCTACACATCACCTTTTTAATTCCATAAAAGCTTTATTAAGGTTCTACGCCATTTTCTCTTCTGCTAAAACCATCAGCATTATAAATAAATTTTCTGTCTCCTGAAGATGAACGTTTCTACGTTCAAAACATGTAGAGACCCCTAAAGAATTTTTATTCTATTAAATTTTGTGGAGGAAGACTTTTAGTTTTTTCTTTCCCATACTTTTAAAATTATGCTTTATCGTTTTTATCATAATTTCCGGCATCAACTTTAAAATACTTTGCATATTTTAGCTTTTTTGGATGTCATATAAAAAAATTGAAGTACCCGTTGTTATTAATCTAACAGTTTTTGAGATAAACAATTATGAAATTAATTTTTTTGTGTTAAAATGTAACGAGAAGAAAGTTCAGTAACTTATAACGGCACCCGAAAAAAGTGATAATACAGCGAATAGTTCTTTAATCGAGCTTTGCATAATTTAATATTAGAAATGCGACGACTAGAAAAAACTAAGGAACCCCTTAAAGTCCAATATAAACTAATAAAAATATAATTGAACCCACAAAATGCAAGTCATATAACCCACGTTTTATAATTACTTTTGATAATCCTTGTATGGCTTTGTAGCCGTGTTACTTGGTACAATGAAATATGATTGGATGTTGTAAAGTATACGCTTATTATTGGTTTTGTATGCATCATTGGTTTTATTCGATATGACTTCTGGTTTAAATTTTTATGGACATCTATAATTTTAACCTTCAGGTTAAGGATTGGATGCGTGGTGTGTTGTGTTAAATAAAAGATTTCGTTTAATGACGAATCGACCAAAAGCGTAGAGAGGATAATAATATACAAAAAAATGGAAATATTTTAATTTTAAAATGTCTGCTTGAAGAGGATTATTTTCTATAATATTATGTATGTTGTTATTTTGTTATTATAATTATTTTTTTTAAAACCGACCAGAAAATATACACTTTCTGGACAATTTTTCGTCTAGAAAATAACCTTTTTCCGATCGCAAGACCGGAAAAGTGACGTTAGAGACCGGAATAGTATATTACGTACCGAGGTGGAAAGTGTTTTATTACTGTCGAGAGATTAGATAGATATCTAGATAGATATCTCGGAGACAGTAATGAAACTTTTCACCGAGGTTTGTATACTATTTTATTTACAACCACATCCTACATACACTTCTTATAATTTTTAACTAAAAATATTATTAAAAGAAAAATGTCATTTTGACGTAGTATTACAGAAAATATATATTTAAAAAATCAAATAAATTTACAAGTAGGCATATTTTCAAATTAGGCGACGGTTGTCAAGGAAACGTTTGTTTGAAATTAAAACAATAAACGTCAGTTCAAGTCTGATCTTTTGAATCAGGGCGGGAAGTAGAGGTAGGTAATGTGACACTTCCCAACCTTCAATAAAGTCAGTAATGTCAACATTACATGTATGGTTGTAAATAAAAGTTTTTTTTTTTAAAACCGACCAGAAAATTTACACTTTCTGGACAATTTTTCGTCTAGAAAATAACGTTTTTCCGCTCGCAAGACCGGAAAAGTGACATTAGAGACAGGAAAAATCTTTTCCGGACTCTAATGTCACTTTTCCGGTCTCTAATGTCACTGTCACCCTCTTTTTTGTTTTTCCAATCGCTCTTTGATAATACAAGATACCTTGATTTCGTTATTATGACAACAACATTTCGATGTATTGTCGTGAGGTCTCTCCAAGCTTCCAGGACTCGCCTACGGCTCGCCCTGGAAATGCTTGTCTCGACCTGAAAAACACTACTTTCCGGTCTTGTAACGTAAATTACTATTTTAGAATTTGATATTGGGTAGTTATTTGTACACAATAGTATAGTTTGTAAAACAAGACACATACTTCCGAGCGTGGTATCGACAATTCACTCAGGTTGTACAATATATTTTTTCTACAACCCAATTTACGAACCTTACACAAATTAAAAACGATGTTAAAAGTTATTTAAATAAATCATTTTACCGAACTCCATGAATCAATATTTTCGGCAAATATACAGGGTGTCCGGGAAAATGTGGGAAATCTCCCGGATATGAAAAAAATACCTAAAAAGAATACTACAAGTTCATATAAACTTCTTTCGTATCGGCATCCTCTTCGGATATAATAATATGGGCTCCCAAAGAGCTCCCATGGAATTAAGTTTTTGACACATAATTATTAAACCAACAGGTATATTTCAATTTCTTTTTTCATATAATGTATAGATAAAAACTTTGGACAACGTTTTTTACATACCTACTATTGACTAAATTTATGTACTCTTCATTCATGTCGCTAATCCTAACAGTTTTCGGAAAAACGTCATTTTATTTACATCATGTATTTAGGGTATTTCGATAAAAAATACATCTTTGTTCCTATAAATTATAAATGTTCACTTTTAACTGCTTAATATTAATACATGATGGCAATAAAATGACGTTTTTCCAAAAACGGTTAGGATTGGCGACATGAATGAAGAGTACTTAATTTTTAGTCAATAGTTAAAGGTATGTAAAAAACGTTGTCCAAAGTTTTTATAAAAAATGGGGCACATTAGTGTCACAGCTGGTCCATCCCTGCAGCTGTGAGTAATTCGCAACACTTTCTGGGATAGTAATTTGAAGGGTCTTACCTGGTATACATCATATAAAAAAAAATTTAAATATACCTGTTGGTTTAATAATTGTGTGTCGAAAACTTAATTCCATGGGAGCTCTTTGGGAGCCCATAATATCTCCGAAGAGGAGGCCGATACGAAAGAAGTTTTTATGAACTTGTAGTATTCTTTTCACGTCTTTTTTTCATATCCGGGACATTTCCCACATTTTCCCGGACACCCTGTATATATGTGTATGTAAAAAAAATATGTTTCATGTGTTTGTGATTTGTTTTGTAATTCCAATTCTATTTAAATTTTTTTTTCGATGCATCGCAAACATCGATGTTTTTCCGCGATACTTTTTTGTGGACGTCCCTTAGGAAATAATGAAACAACGTCGTGATGGCCTCACACCAATGTCGTGGCGGTCACATCTTTGGAGGCGGATCTCTTACTGCTGCGTGCTGTCCAATAAATCATCTATTACTTAATTTATAAATATGTTAATTTTGTTGTAATTTTGCCTTTCTCTCTCTTTATTCTACCATAGATACGTATCCTTTAAGATTACTTTTAAGTCGTTAATTACATTCAATAATATAGTCGTATCAAGCACCTTCGGCGCGTTAAAAAAATAATGCACCTTGAACTGTTATTATTTATATCAAAATATGTATTTGACTTCTGTTAATTTATTGCTGGTTCTAAGTGCTGAAGTTTATTAAAATTGTAATACAAAATGTGAAGTCCTGCCCTGACCAACGTTCAAATTATGTACACATAATGTTACTAGAAATGACACATGACAACGGCGACCATAACATTCTTAGCTGATAAACAGTCAGTCAAACGGGCACATCTGCATCAAAAAATCTGACAGCACATAAATACAGAAATTAAATTCATATGATTCCGATGGATAAAAATCTGGAGTGCCCTCTAAAATTAGGTTAAAACATTTTTCATTTACATTTAGGTTGAATGAATTATGGTCTACATCTGGCTTGGGTTTTCAGCACTGGATTTAGATAGTATTCTTTTTCGGTAATTATTTGGGTAGATAGAGACTTTTATTTTTGTTGGCGTTTTGGACGGGAGGTCAGAAAGAAAGGCGAACTTACATTCCTTGTTTTTGTACTTCTGGAACAGCCAAGTGACGTTTAAATAAATCTCAACATGTTGTGAATTGAAAGCGGCAATTTTTTCTTAAGTGCCTAATTTTTGCTAGCTTTGCTGTTATTTATACAGTGTGACCAGTAAAGTCCGCATATGGGATTTTTTTTTATTAATAACTTTATTCGAAATTTGACTTTGGCATCAAGTTCTGCTTCGATCGAGATGAAAATTAAGCAAAAAAATAGTAGTCACGTGATTCGCATTATCTGTCAAATTTAAATTTTTTCCAAAAAATAATTCAAAAGTGGGGATATTTCTGAAAGTATCGAAAAAAATTATTAGAAAAAGTTTTTTAAATGTAGTTTCTAGCCCACATGCAAAATTTTAGCTGCATAAGATAATTTTGATTTTTTACCCATATTTTGTAAATTGCACCACTTTTGCAAAATAAGACTCCTACCTACATAAAACTTCTTAGTTTTGACAAGGCTTATTTATTTCAGATACATTTTCTTTAAAGTAGGGCCATATTAAATGTGTGTTTTCCTACAAAATCAAAATTGGGCTATTAAAATTTGGTCGCATGTGATGTAAAGTTTATTTGTTTTTGACCCTGTATAAGGTTACTTCATTAAATAAGTATATTTGAAAACGTAGTTTGTGTCTGAAAGTAATAGGGTAGGTGGGGGTAAAGACTCGCAATATCTAGTTATAAGAGGATTGTTTCAAGTGGGAAATGTATTTTTTGGTTATTTTAGATGGAAGTGTTAGGTATGGATCTTATCGCTAACATCACTACAACACTTGTGGTGTCTGACTATTAGGTGCCTACACATTACACATTTTCAAAAAGTAATATTTGCAGGACTTTGCCCCACGAAATGGGCCAAGTCCCCGCAGTGCGGGGCTTTTTCCCAATAGTGCTCAAAGTGGCAAGGTGAATAAGAAAACATTATAAAAACACAAAAACGCACTTTTTAAAATTATTTATTAATATTCTATTCGAAGAGAAAGAGAGAAAAGGTAAAATAATTACATAAATTGCTGAAATTGGCCACCGCCATGCTCCAAGCATAAATCCACACGTCTCTTCATATTTTCGAGTAATTCCTGCGTCTTTCAAAATCTGCGGCTTATATTTCTTAGAATACTTGCACTTTATAAGGGAATAAATTTAGCTACTTCTTAAGAATAGTCCTGCATGTTCTATTAGATCTTCCCACTTCTTGGGACAGGCGTATTTTGCATTATTTCACGAACGTTTGCAACAAGTTCTTCTGTTCTTACAGATAATCTTCCTGCTCCTTCTCTGTGTTGTATAGAATCTGCTTCCCTAAACACAACCACGGTTCTTTTCAGGCAATGATAAAAATCCCCAGCGATAAAAGCAACGTTAGGAAAATGTTCGTGATAATCGTCCATGCACAAACCCGGATTGTATTGCCACTCACCATTTACTCTAACCCCGTTTCGAAAATACGCTTCAACCATGAATGTTTTGTGCTGTTCCGTAAAGCCCATTGAAATAAATTGGAAAAATTAGCGATGAATCAAATTACTTGTAACGACTGTCAAAGATGACGGAATAACTGATTGATTGTTAATTCAGGTAGTTACTGACACCCAACAGGTATTAAGCTCTACGGCTAAGCATTACGTCTTTAGTTGCAGGGCCCTTTTTGATGCAAATAATTTTTGCTCGCACGGTGTATTAATGCGTTCCCACTCACTTCTTTAAAATTGAGAAGGCCTTTGTGCGCCATATTATTATAGAAATTAATTATTTTAGACTCGCAAATCTTGATATAAAAATGCAGAAATATTGCTTAAATATTTTAAAAATTTGCTTCGATTAACTCTGGCATATTCACGGTAAAGATCGTTAAAGAATCGTAAACTAACTAATCTCGAGGCACTCTGTATAATTGTTGACATTAAAATTTTAAAATGTAAACATTCTAAGTACTCTAAAAATAATGTTAATGCTAATACGATGCTAATGCTTCTATCTGTTAACATCAACGAAAAATAAACAAATAAAACTCTTTTATGAGTCTTTAACGATAAAACTAAACTTTGATGAAACGAAAACGATATTTACACAAATTTTATGTTATTGTTATTAATAAAAAGGCACCTGGTATGTACCGGGTGAGTCAACGATGGGGAGGGTACCTTAATGCCCCTTCGCGAAGTTCGTGAATCCGCCCTTGTTTCAAGTGTTTAAACAAAATCAAAGCACACTGTTGTTTCGCCAATAACAAGCTCATTAATTACATGTTTATCATGAATACAGGCGATAAATTAAGAGAGCATAAAAGGCATTTATAAAATTTACACGACTCATTAGTTAATTAAGTGAACTCGGTTCATTAGCCGGAAATAGTGAAAGACACGATGCTGTAAATGAGATTGGAGCACGCGAGCAGCTGAGGTTTTGCGGGTGTTTATTTTTATAATTAATTTTTTTTTATTATCATAGAATTTCTGAGAAGTTTTATATCTGCCTCTCTGTTAGTCTGTGCGTGTTCGTATTAGAAGTGTGCGATAATTCCACTAAACAAATACAAAACAAAATTGCGACTGATGTTATAATTAGGGCTGTGCGATTACCGAAAAAGATAATCGATTATTTGAAATAATCGATTATTTTCGATTAATCGATTATTTCCCTTTAATCGAAAAATAGTTTTTTCGATTAATAATCGATTATTAATCGATTAATCGTTTTTGTTGCACACCCCTAGCAATAATATGCTATAATATTTTTCAAACCGATTTTCAGGGTAATAGGGTTGCTAATAAATATATAAAGACTTACAGCAATAATATGTAGCTAGCAACCTTCAATCATCCAAAAACATACCTATACAGGGTGGCCCTTTAGTGTGGCAAAGTACAATAGCTCCGTTACTATTTCAAATACATTAAAAATATTAATACAAAAGTTGAAGGGCAGTAAGTGACTTATAACGTAAAATTATTTTTAACTCTATAGGGTGGCTCAAAAAAGCGGAACAATAAAAAATGTACTTTTTTCAAATGGAATACCCTGTATATTTTTTCATTTTTAAATTCCACATAAAATTATAATTATTTTTTATTAAATACATTATTAGTCTATACTTTATAGTTTCCGAGATATTGACTCTTGAAAAGTGACATTTTTGAACTTTGACAGCTTCTAGCTTTCTAACAGTACGTCTTAGAGCAAAACGGCTTACATGTCCCTATCTTTAATTTTTATTATCTTCCCAAAAAAATCAACTTCCGGTTAAACCGGATGTTACTCGAAAGCAGGAAATATAGTTGTTCCGGTTTAACTGGAAGTTGATTTTTTTGGGAAGATAATAAAAATTGAAGATAGAGCCATGTAAGCCGTTTTACTCTAAGACGTACTGTTAGAAAGTTAGAAGCTGTCAAAGTTCAAAAATGTCACTTTTCAAGAGTCAATATCTCGGAAACTATAAAGTATAGACTTATAATGTATTTAATAAAAAATAATTATAATTCTATGTAGAATTTAAAAATGAAAAAATATACAGGGTGTTCCATTTGAAAAAAGTACATTTTTTCTTGTTCCGCTTTTTTGAGCCACCCTATAGAGTTAAAAATAATTTTACGTTATAAGTCACTTACTGCCCTTCAACTTTTGTATTAATAGTTTTAATGTATTTGAAATAGTAACGGAGCTATTGTACTTTGCCACACTAAAGGGCCACCCTGTATGTTCGAATAATGGAAAAATAATTTTTTTGGTCAATTAAATAATCGAAAAATCGTTTTTTTTTCGATTGATAATCGATTAATTAAAACATGGTAATTTTTTTTTCTTCGGATACCTGATTAATCGATTAATCGAAAAATAATTTTTTTTTCGATTTTGATTTGATTTTTGATTAATCGAAAAATGGTTATTTTCGATTAACCGATAAATAGTTTTTTTTTCGATTAATAATCGATTATTAATCGATTAATCGATTTTGCTGCACACCCCTAGTTATAATGACTGTACGGAGAGTTTACAGCATTCTGATTGAGCCGTCAACAACCAAAATGTTCCACCGCGTATAGATTTTGAGTTATAGTTATTTTTATTTTATACAAACATTTTTATATAGGTAATATTTATAACTAGACTGGGTACATATCGCTAATCGTCAGCCGAGAGTGCATCTATTATTAGTACTAAAAATTTGTATTTAAAAAGTATTTTTCTTAGTCTCTTTTTTCTATGTTTTCTATTGCTTTTTTTGCCTCACCTTCCTGCGGAACGTGAAGGGGAAACATATCGCCAAATTGTCATTATAACAACTGACAAAAACTAAAAATAAAAATAACGGGTGCAAAATTTCCGTTTTCTTGTATAGATAGGTAGTTTTTGAAGACGGCATCGTATACTGCTCGATGTCCCGTTTCCAATGCCGTCTCGCTCGATTCGCTACGACTTTTCGTTACGGAAATATATGATATTTAATATTATGATATTGATATTACCATTGAACCCATCAGCACCGGCTTTTTTAAAATCGCACAGCAAACGTATCAATGTGCAATATAATTTCCAAGTGTGTCCTATAAAAATATGTATTCAATCAATTTAAACATAAGTAAAGAAACTATTCTTACATTGATAGCTGATAAATTAGTTCAAAAGCTTATTTTGCCGAGCCCTTCCGGCACGGCACTGTTCCAATTCGTTTATTTTATTTCATACTTTTTACAAAACCATTTGTTAGCAATCTTTAATAATTGCCTAAAGAATTATCCAAACCGAATGTCGATCATATGGACCCAATTCGACTTATTAACGATTCAATAGGTACCTGTTTAGTCACATATTTAACTTTGAAAAAATTTAAAAAATTATTTCCAAACTTTCGATCGCGCTCACAAACAATAGGGGTCTGTACCCTACGGTCGTCTACGCGTCGAAAAAGTTTAAATCGAAAAAACTAATTTTTGTAGCCTGTATCGAATGCCAACGAGATCCCGATATTTCTCGACTTTAAAAATTAATAACTTTTTTCCCGTACACCCTGTATATTCAAAAATTTTACACATTGTACCCCCACTATTCTTCTCTAAACTGAAAAAGTTTCAATCGTCCCACTCTTACCGTTTCCGAGAAAAGAAATCGCAAATGTGAAAATGTCGAAACTGACGACGAACAACTTATTTTAAATGTAGCCGCCGTATATAATACTAGACTGGGTACATATCGCTAATCGTCAGCCGAGAGTGCATCTAATATTAGTACTAAAAAAAAATTTACAAAAATTTACAATAAAAAATACTTTTCTTTTCTTTTTTTTCTATTTACTATTGCTTTTTTTGCCTCACCTTCCTGCGGAACGTGAAGGGAAAACATATCGCCAAATTGTCATTATAACAACTGACCAAAACTACACAATGGTGCCAAATTTCCGTTTTCTCGTACAGATAGGTAGTTTTCTGAGACGGCGCCGTATAGGTGCTCTTTAAACTCGCACACCTTTGTGCAATGTGGGATATACTTTCCATATTTGCTCTATAAAAATATGTAAGTATTCAATCGATTAAAACATAAGCAAAAAATTATTCTTACATGGAAGCTATCAATTATCAGCTAATAAATTTGTAGAAATATTATTGTGCCGAGCCCTTCGGGCACGGCACTGTTCTAGTTCGTTCGTTTAATTATACGAGAGCTGTCACTTTGACAGGTAAGTGTCATTTTTTTTAGCTTTTTCGTAGCGAGGGTTATAGCTGTAAGAATTCGAAATTAAAAAATTTCCAGGTACCTAAATAAGAAAGTTTTATACGACAGCTGTCAAATTTTGACAGGTAAGTGTAATTTTTTTTTAGCTTTTTCGTAGCAAGGGTTATAGCTGTAAGAATCTGAAATTAAAAAAAAATTCAATACCTACCTAAATAACAAAGTTCTATACTACAGCTGTCAAATTATGACAGGCGGGTGTAAATTTTTTAAAGCTTTTTCATAAAGAGGATTATAGCTATACGAATCCGAAATTTAAAAATTTTTTAGTACCTAAATAACAAACTTTTATACGACAGCTGTCAAATTTTGACAGGTAAGTGTCAATTTATTTAAACTTTTTCGTAGCGAGGGTTAAAGCTGTAATAATCCTAAATTAAAAAAATTTTCAGTACCAAAATAACAAAGTTCTATACGACAGCTGTCAAATTATGACAGGCGGGTGTAAATTTTTTTAAGCTTTTTTAATGTAGAGGATTATAGCTGTACAAATCCGAAATTTAAAAATTTTTCAGTACCTAAATAACAAACTTTTATACGACAGCTGTCAAATTTTGACAGGTAAGTGTCAATTTATTTAAACTTTTTTCGTAGCGATAGTTAAAGCTGTAATAATCCTAAATTAAAAAAATTTTCAGTACCAAAATAACAAAGTTCTATACGACAGCTGTCAAATTGTGACAGGCGGGTATAAATTTTTTAAGGCTTTTTTCATATAGAGGATTATAGCTGTACAAATCCGAAATTTAAAAATTTTTCAGTGATTAAATAACAAAGTTCCATACGACAGCTGTCAAATTTTGACAGGTAAGTGTCAATTTTTTAAAAGTTTTTTCGTAACGAGGATTATAGCTGTAAGAATCCCAAATTGAAAAAATTTTCAGTACCTAAATAACAAAGTTCTATACGATAGCTGTCAAATTTTGACAGTTAAATGTCAATTTTTTTAAACTTTTTTCATAACGAGGATTATAGCTGTAAGAATCCTAAATTGAAACATTTTTCAGCACCTAAATAACAAACTTTTATATGACAACTGTCAAATTTTGACAGGTAAGTGTCAATTTATTTAAACTTTTTTGTAGCGAGGGTTATAGCTGTAATAATCCTAAATTAAAAAAATTTTCAGTACCCAAATAACAAAGTTCTATACGACAGCTGTCAAATTATGACAGGCGGGTGTAAATTTTTTTAAGCTTTTTTAATGTAGAGGATTATAGCTGTACAAATCCGAAATTTAAAAATTTTTCAGTACCTAAATAACAAACTTTTATACGACAGCTGTCAAATTTTGACAGGTAAGTGTCAATTTATTTAAACTTTTTTCGTAGCGATAGTTAAAGCTGTAATAATCCTAAATTTAAAAAATTTTCAGTACCAAAATAACAAAGTTCTATACGACAGCTGTCAAATTGTGACAGGCGGGTATAAATTTTTTAAGGCTTTTTTCATATAGAGGATTATAGCTGTACAAATCCGAAATTTAAAAATTTTTCAGTGATTAAATAACAAAGTTCCATACGACAGCTGTCAAATTTTGACAGGTAAGTGTCAATTTTTTTAAAGTTTTTTCGTAACGAGGATTATAGCTGTAAGAATCCCAAATTGAAAACATTTTCAGTACCTAAATAACAAAGTTCTATACGATAGCTGTCAAATTTTGACAGTTAAGTGTCAATTTTTTTTAGCTTTTTCGTAGCGAGAGTTATAGCTGTAAGAGTCCGAAATTATAAAATTATCAGGTCCCTAAATAACAAAGTTCTATACGATAGCTGTCAAATTTTGACAGGTAAGTGTCAATTTTTTTTTAGATTTTTTGTAACGAGGGTTATAGCTGTAAGAATCCTAAATTTAAAAATTTGTCAGTACCTAAATAACACAGTTTTATACGATAGCTGTCAAATTTTGACAGGTAAGTGTCAATTTTTTTTTAGATTTTTTGTAACGAGGGTTATAGCTGTAAGAATCCTAAATTAAAAAATTTCTCAGTTCCTAAATAACAAAGTTCTATACGACAGCTGTCATTTTGACAGGTAAATATCAAGTTTTTTTTAAGCTTTTCTTGTATCTAGGATTATAGCTGTAAGAATCCGAAATTTAAAAAAATTTCAGTACCTAAATAACAAAGTTCTATACTACAGCTGTCAGATTTTGACAGGTAAGTGTAATTTTTTTTTAGCTTTTTCGTATAGATTATTATAGCTGTAAGAATCCAAAATTTAAAAAATTTTCAGTACCTAAATAACGACATTAAAAAAAAAATTTAAAAAAAAAGAAAAAAAAACACTGGGGTTTGAACCCTCGACCTTCGTCTCCAAAATCAACTGTCTTTAGTACTACGCCACCGAAGCTTTTAGATCGATTTGTGGTAAATAGGATATTAATAACGTATTCGATATTACATAGAACGTTGAGTATTGAAGATACACACAAATAATACACTTTTTTCAATTATTTTTGGTCAACCGCAAAGAAAAAGGTGCAAGACAGGTGTTTCATACATTAAATTCTCTCCAAATATTATAAAAACTATAAAAATTGAAGGTAATATGCCTCCTGCAAGCCATTTTTATTATTACAAGTACGGGATAAATGCGATATTTTCCCCCTTATTTTTGGTCAAACGAAAAAGATAAAGGTTCAAGGTAGGTATTTCCCACAAAAGACGTAGTCTAAATGGTCTAATTCCTCTAAAAAATCAATTTGGAAATCGCATTTTTCACCTATTTTTGACAGATGGTATAAAAGTTAAAGTTCAGGAAAACGCGCGTGGTAAAACCATGGCCAACTTTTTCTAAATCGAATGGTGTTAGAATTTGAAAATTGTGCCTGTTTCCGCACCCAAAAAAGCTACTTTGCTCAAATTTGCGAATATATTTTGATAAGTTTGGACATGCAGGAATATTGAGAAGTAATCAGCGCATATTTTGAGAAAAAAATAAAACGGTTTTGTTAAAAATTGAATAAGCTACAGTCGATATAGTAAAACCTCTGGTGAAGGAACCTATAAAAAAATCATAAACTAATTTTTTTGAGCCACAAAATATGTTTTCCCAAAGATCGCTTATAATACAAATTAAAGCTTCTTTATCCGTTGATATAGTGTACCAAGAAAAAATTCAAAATGTTATATATTATAGACACTTGCAGAATTATTTAAGCAAACCAGTGCAACGCCAACAGAAATTACGGGAAAAAGTTTATAAGCTGCCGTTTTTTCCGTATTAAAGATAAAAAAACGAAAAAATATCTCTTAAATACAATTTGACGGCTCTATCCGCTAAAGTATACAACGTTTCAATCAAAAATCGTTTTCCGTACGAAAAAAAATAAACGGAATAAAAACGGAGAAAAAAATCACGCCTTACACTGTGGTTTCCAGTTTCTTACCATTTTCGGCAATTTCCATTCCAGTTAGGTATAGAACGATATATTGGAAAAAGGTAGATTTTGAGATGGCCTAACCGATTATCCAAACCGCATGTCGATTGGATGCACCCAATTCGACTTATTAGCGATCCAAGAGGTACCATTTTCGACCAAATTTTGACTTTGAAAAAATCAAAAAAATTACTTCCAAACTTTCGATCGCGCTCACAAACAATAGGGTTCTGTAGCCCACGGTCGTCTACGCGTCGAAAAAGTTTAAATCGAAAAAACTAATTTTTGTGGCCTGTATTGAATGCCAACGAGATCCCGATATTTCTCGACTTTAAAAATTAATAACTTTTTTCCGGCACACCCTGTATATTCGAAATTTTCACACAACGTACCCCCACTATTCCTTTGTAAACCCAAAAAGTTTCAATTGTCCCACATTAACCGTTTCCGAGAAAAAAAATCGCAAATGTGAAAATGTCGAAACTGACGACGCCGCCGCCGACGCCGCCGACACGGACAACATACGCACATATTTCAAATGAAGCAGACGATATAGTGCAAAATTTTCGGGAAGCAGTCGGGGTTGCCGTGATTCCGCGTGAAGGCGACGAATAACATATCGCGTGTTCGCGCGATATGTAATAAGTTCAAAGCAAAAAAAAACAAGATATTTTTAGGGAAAATTACATAAATTTATTTTCAACAAATTAGAGGGCTCCTTTTTGTTTACGTTGCTTATACTGCCGTGCAACGGAAAAACACCGTATGTTGTCAGTTTGAAGTTTTGAGTAAATGACGTTTTAAGTTTTGACTTATAAGTTTAGCGATATCTTGTACCCGGAAGCATAAATAATAAAAAAATACAAGTACACATGATAAATAACACTAAAGTCAACTTTATTTTTTACAAGTTTCCTTTTGACAAGACAAGAATCAGAGTAAATAGTGAAAATATAGTACATACGTTAAATTCTACTAATAAAAACCGTTTCGTTACTAACCATAACAAACGTATGTGTAGTTTTAGTTATATACGGTTACGAGTTTAGTATCCTGATCACTAAATACTAGTTATAAACACCGTATGTAGGCACGTACGTTATTTATTTCTAGAAACTTTAGAAAAGAATAACTAAAACTGATTTACTTACGTTAGTTGGTACACTGTATAATTATATTATAGAAATTTTATTATTACGAACAATTAATATTACAATTGCTAAGTTTCAAGTTAAGGAATACCAATTTATTATAAACAAATTAGTGTATTATGATTAAGAGTAAAAATACCTACAGGGGTAGTCATTAATTAATGGGTCAGAGGGGGACTGAAGTTATCTACAAACTGCCTAAATTATAGATTAAATATGAATTTGACAATAAAACTTTAAAACTTTCTGTAAAAATACTTCTAAATTACAGAAATCTATTTTCCCTTTTTACAGTAAGGTTACAATTCTAAATATGGACTAAATGTTACTCATCATCAAGGTTGTTTATCAGATCAACTGCATTACTTTCAGGTAAATTTTTCCAGAAAGATAACTTATGTTTAGGAAAAAGTGAGGACAAATTATTTATTAGCCTAGGTTTTCTCTCAGCAGTTATACCTCTATGTGAAGGGTATAACCATTCTTTTTCCTCTGGATCCCATTTTAAACAATAAATTACTACAGTAATTTATACGTGTGCGCGCACATACGTTTGAGAGCAAACTAAAAAAGAATCACTGATCTACTTCGTTGCTAGACATAAATAGCGTACGTCTTTACGTACGGTGTAAAATGTGGCGCGAACTCCATGCACCACATGCTCCTAAGCATAAAGAACGTATGTAAACAAATATAATCGACACACGGTATTTATGCCTAGTAATTTAGGATATTTTGAGTGACATACGTGAAAAATGGATACATACTGTCTTTATGTTATGTAATTAAGTACGTATTTTTTAAAGCGTCCAAATGAACTAATTTGAGAGTGTTTTTTTTTGCGTTTGCAAGTTAAAGAAAAATTTGGAACAAAAAATATATGATAGATCTTAGTACTCAGAATTTAAAATTATAAAAATCTAAATATTGAAAAAAAGGTTACATACGGTATTTTTCTGTTGCACGGCAGTATAGCGACGGGAGATTATCGCGATAATTTTGTTAGTTCCTATTAACTTTACTAAATTAATAACTGATAATTTTTCTGTCAAAAATGAAGTGCTTTATATCTATTGGCAAAAGTCACGCAGAATAATATCAAAACTTATAATTTTTATTGATACTTACCAATTATTTGCTTTACATATCGCCCACAGAGGCTAAAAGAGACACATGAAAAATTTAACTAAACTCATCGGAAATATGTTTTTTTAAGTTTCATTTGAAACTATGTAGACATGCAATATCAGATGTAATCGATAATTTTTAATTATCGGTAATAGTTCTGCTGCTAGGGAGATTATAAGTGATAACAGGATGTATTTACAAAAATACACAAAATACAATTATAGAAAGTCTTTTGTACATAATTTTTTTGCAAATGCTGAATTTCGTTTGTATTACTGATCGCTATCTCTTATAAGAAACCAACAATAATTCCCCATCATTGCTGCTTGGTAGCGTTGTTCCATTGTTAGTATATCTTGGTGGAATCTTTCTCCTTGTTAGTCACTAGAAGGAAGGATGTTCAAATGTTTCCACGTATTTAGCTAGTGCTTCTAATGTTGTAGTAAAAATCTGAAAATTCAATAAACTAGATTAGGTATCTGTGACGCTAGTTTATTAATAAAAACACACAACGAAATTTGGCACAATGCAATGTCATCCATTTTGCCAAAAACAAGTAACTGTGGACTACAGTTATCTTTAATTTTAGTTATAACATATTAACCCGCGAGTTCATGACTGATAAGATTGAGTGTTCCAACGCTGGTGCCAATTAATGTGTCAATTCATTATGCTAATTTTTATTACGAAATAATACCTGAGTACCAAGTTGTTTGCTTGCTTTACTAGCTCCGGTTCTGAATTTGCGCGGACAAAATGACTAATTTTGTGGGGCAAAATTTGGAACCTTTAATTGCGTGACTTTTTTGAAGAACCTGATCCATGGCCTACAACCAAGGATTTTGTAGAACGCACAATCCAGTGCGTTGTGTTAATTTCCATTAATTTTGTTTACATCCTTCTATGACTCGGTTTATTTTGAACCGAGTGCACGTGCACTAGGCTCCGTATTCTTTCCCAACGTTGCCAGATTTATATTTTTTTTTCAAAGGGATGAGTATAGAATCTATATTCCTTCCTAATTCTACTATACAGGGTTCGCCAAAAACAACATTTTCACTTTTTAGGATTTTTTTTTCAATTCCTTGATTTATTAAATGTATTTTGCTTGTGCTGAAACTACAATTTCAAATATTACACTTGCGATTACTAGACAGGGTTTGTTCGGGTTTGTTCGAATTCCCGATAACAGTTCCTAACTTGCTGTATTGGGATATTTTTCAATAACTACTCTTATTTTTTCTTTCAAGAGATCTAAGTTATTATTGAAATTGGTTTAATACACGTGGCTTGAGATATCCCCATAAATGAAAGTCGATAATTGTGAGATCGAGACTCCTACGTGCTAACTGATTTGGACCATAGTTACCTTCCAATCCATTTGTTCCTAAAGTGATGATTTAGCCAATCATCAAAAGGAATTGAAAATAACTAGAATTGAAAAAAAATCCAAAAGACTAAAAATGTTATTTGTGACGAACACTGTATAGTAACTGCAAATCTGATATTCGAAATTATAGTCTCAGCACACGCAGACGTTTTTATAAAGAATGACTTTCTTCTATACCTACTAATAAAGAAGTTTAACTTTAAGAACAGCACAGCCGGAAAGTGGCAACATCGCATTCTTCCTTATCAACGGTCACCAGTACAATGGTACCCGAAATGATTTAATAAATAAGTACCAAGTTATCTAGACCAGTTGATATAAAGACAACTCCGGTACAAATCAATTAATAATTGCCAGTATAGTCACAGTCTTTACAACAATCTAATCAGGAATTTTGTTTTCTTAGTCGTAAGAGTTAGTAGCCACCTGTTAAAATTTTGTTTAGTGCAAATTGCTAGTAGTACTACCTATTTAAAATTGTGCTAGTGAATACATTTGTTTAAAAGAGTGGTATACCTATGCAGAGAAGTTCTTTTAACTGGTATCTTTAGACTACTATTAACTACTTACTAATTTTTGTAAACATTTCTACCTATACTTTTTTTCTAAAAATGAATACCTTATTTAACCTCCTTAAATTTGTATACATTTTTGCTATTGTTATAAAGCTAATGGGCTTCTGCTTAAAAACACTGTTTCATGAAGACTTACATAAATACAAGCAACTTCCTGTAGTAAGGAAAAGAAGGATTGCTCAGTAGTGGTATGTTGCTTTAAATTATTTTTAGTATTTTAAGAGTAGGTAGGTTAGTCAATATTGTTTCTATTAGTAGCGGTAATCGAGTCTAGTGTTTCACTCTCGTTTCGTCTCGTTCTGGCGAATTATTATATTCCTTATGCCCAGAAGCATGACATTTGGCATGGGAACATTGTTTTATGTTACCTACTTGCTAAATTATGCCCAGTGCTGTCGCAATTACTCTTAAAAAGTAATTTAATTACAATTACCCATTACCCTCCGAAAAAGGCATCAATTACAATTACCAATTACTAACAGTATGATAAAAATATTTAAATTACCAATTACCCACTAAAAGTAATTGATTCCTTGATCAATTACCGCATTCGAATTACTGAGTTTAATTCAATTACTTTTATACTAATTCAATTACTTTATAGTAATGGAACTACCCTAAAAGTAATTGAATTACTCTGAATCTATAAATTATAGGCACTTTTTTGGCAAATAAATTGTAATTGGTAAAATGGTAATTAAATTACATTTTGGTAAGTAATTGAGTTACATATTGGTAATTCTATTACATTTTGATAATTAAATTACATTCTGGTAATTGAATTACAGTATGGTAATTGAATTACATTTTTAAAATTGAATTAGTATATGAGTAATGGAATTACTTTTTTTACATTTTACAAAAAAAGAGTAGTGTAGGTAAGGTATTACCGTCAAATGGGGTGAAATTGTTAGCTTTTTTGATTAATATGTAAATTACAAGAAAAGTACACCTAGTTTTGCGCCAAAAAAAAATATAATGTGTTTGCACTATGCCGAATGAAGACCTCCAGGCTTAAAACAAACTTCAAAAATTGTTTTTTTTGCTAGAAAATAAATAATAACCTCATGATCAAAGTTATGCTCAAATTGGGGTGACTTTGATAGGCACTGTTTTTTTGCATTACAACGAATGCTTTGGATCTAAGAGTTATCAATGTAACACTTTTTCCCTCACTCTTAATATATTTTTTTTATCAATTTTATGTGCGCTTGGGGTGACTTTGAAAATCCATAAGTTTACAGAGATTATCAAAGTCACCCCTTTTCACTCAGCATAAGAATTAAATTTTAATAAACTATTCTCGCAAAAGTGAAAATTAGACTTTAGTTATGATGTCAAAAGAAAACTTTATTTCGTATATAAATTACAGAACTTAAATTAACATATTTTAACACAAATTTAACGTTCAAAAACATCAACAGATTCATATATAAATTACTATCAATCTCACCCCGAAAGTGTTATCAAAGTGACCCCGCATGATATATCAACTAATAGTTTTCAACCAAGCATATTTGGCGCCGAATTTTACATGAAATGAGGTTAAGTAGAAACCACCTCATCGTAAATAACCGATTTTTTAATAAAATTGCTAAAAACTGATGAAATAACTTATAATTTTAGACAGTGTCAATTTACCGCTAATTTGCAGTATTATTATAGAATATTTACAAAACTATTATAACAAGCACTTACCGGCATGCTAACAGGACACAACAATGGCGAAACTTCACTCTTTCGACTGAGCATGGCGGGGATGTCCGCGGATTATAATTGCGGGATATTTAAATTTATTTAACAAAATATTACCTGTTATCAAAGTCTCCCCATAAAATCAATTTCACCCCATTTGACGGTATTTTTTTTAATAGCAGTAGGTCCTACTATCACACTTTATTATAGAAAGAAATTTTTAAAAATGTCGAAATTTATAGTTAAACTTGATCTCCTAATTTTGATAAATACCTACTTACCTTTAACAAATTGACCAATAATAACAACTGTCTTTTTTATATATGATTTATTTGTTGAAATAAAACAAAAGTAATATTAGGGAAAATAAAAAATAATTGAAAAAAAACTAGGTAGGTACTACTTATAGTATAATATACAGATAGGTACAAAGAAACGTGAAATTTTCACAAAAACAAATACCTACGAAACGGTGGTTTTTTATTGGCTTTCAAAATAACTAATTCTTCGAAATGTTTGTCAGATAGAGCATGTCTTCGGGGGCTATTAATGATCTCAGCAAAAGAAAACAGCCTTTCTACCGGAGCAGAGGAGGGTAAACATGTGTTATATTTATAGATCAACTTTTTAATAAACGGATATCTATTTAATGATTCATTTTCCATAGCTGGGTCATTACTTTGGAGTACTTCAATTACTTCTAATCTAATTGAATTATTCGGGAGTAATTAAATTACTTTTTATGTACTTAATTGAATTATTCGGGAGTAATTCAATTACCTTTATTTTAATTGAATTATTTGGGACTAATTAAATTACTTTTTATGTAATTGAATTGTTTGGGAGTAATTCAATTACTTTTTAAAATAATTGAATCACTTTTAAGTAGATAATTTAATTATCTCAGTTTTCTTAAAGCCAATTACCAATTACAATTACTTTATCACAATAATTGGAAAATCAATTACAATTACTGTTTTCAAAAAGTAATTCAATTACCGACAGCTCTGATTATGCCTTCTTCTTTTAACAATTTCATTGGAACCTGGGCGACCAGTTGGTATTCGTTTGTTGCCTCCTGTAACCCCAGGATTTTTTCGGGCTATAATTATTGTTGTAGGTTGCACACGAATTCATCCATGGCGTTTTCGAATAGCAATATCGTGTTCACAACTGCGGAGGAAAGTATCCCAATTATTACGAGCTCTGACAATTTTTAATTTTAACAAACATTTGTCAATGACTCCTTCAGATGAAGTAAATTGTTCGAGATGGCGATTTAGTGTGCCTTAGAAAGGCTTTAGTTTGAACTTATCGTCTCTATAGCAGATGCATTTTGTTTCGGTGAATTATTTGGCAATCAATCAGCTACAGGTACATCATATAAATATTCGCGAAAAGCCGCATTCACGCCAGAATATAAAGATTGCTCGATACTTTTGTTTTGTAAAAGAGTAGCATACAACTCTGGTGGATTAGCTGTATTCCCTAAAGCCAGTACAGTCATTAAATTATCGCTTTGTAGTAGTAGAAGCTTCAATATTAGAAAATAGAGACAAAACTTACCTGGTGTTTGTACAATTTACCTAGTTTTCCATTTCCACATGCGCAAATCCTATATTGTGATTACAATTCTTACCCGATTTAGACCCTATCCAGACAAAAGGTACTGCATTTCCAGCTCGCCAAAGTTGAGACAAGCCGTTCCTGATTTCGACCCTATCTAGAGGAAACGTACCGCGTTGCCCTATGCACGTGGTAGCGCCCCGGGTATCATTAGGGATGTCACCGCCATTAGGCTTGAGCTTGTTGCCCATAGGACCCCATGCCAATGGCAATCAGGGGCGGTTCTAGACCCAAAATATTGGGGGGGGGCACCACATTGGCGCAGCCACAATTTTTGGTAGCCTTTGCTTGATTGTATTTCTCTCGAGATATTTTAAAGTTTTTTTCAGAAATGTTGGGGGTCCTGGGCCCCCCAGGCCCCCCCGTAGAACCGCCCCTGATGGCAATCATTATGGCAATAATTTTTTAATTGTATATTCTAAATTTTTCCTATTGAATGTCGAGTTGCACAACGGTTGTAAGAACTGGTAACTTTAACTGGGACTTAAATGACATTGGCAGAACTGATTTTCTCACAACCAGGCTGGCTTTGATAGTTTGATTCTTGTTGTAAACTAAACTGTAGGTCAGATCCCTTCTGGCTAATTTAATATATTAAATTGTGTTGCAAATGATATTTATTAATTTAAATTTTCCAAATATTTCTAGTAGACGTAGGTATGTATACAGGGTGTCTCACGGTCGATGGTACCTTAGACGTTTCTGACGAACCAGTAAAGGAATCGTTCTGAAAATTTGGTTGCGTACATAAACGGACATGCTCTACCAACCTAAAATATTTTTAACAATACAGTGTTGCCGCTTCCATAAAAAATAATAGTAACTTCAATTTTTTAAATGCAACACCATATATTTTATTTTATTTTCGAAACCCCCATTACTTTCCTTACAATTTTTATTAACTCGACTCTATACTTATCTCTTACCGTTTCTAAGATATAAATTAATTTCCGTTTTTTTTCTCCGAAAACGTCACTTTTAAAAATGCTGATAATTTTGAACTCTAAAACACTGAAACCCTGAAATTTGGTAAATAGTTAACTAATACCATAGGGCTATTTGCCCTAGTCCCAAATCTTAGTTGCAATATACAGGGTGGTTGAAAAATACACTTATCCTGGTAACTTGAAAAGGTGACCATAAGTCCTTTTTTTCAAATGTAACACCCTGTATATTATGACGGATTTAAAAAGCTGCTAAAATTTTACTTAATTCTTGTATATCATACCTGTACCTAACTAACTAGTTTAACCATTTTTTTGACGTATTAAGCATAATTTGTAAAATTTTCTATACAATTCAATTTTTATTCGGTTATTAGTAAGTTAGCCATGACAAAAACTGATGTTTACGTATGTTACTATGGTTATCGTTTTGACATTTCATTAAGTTTAGATACAAGATAGAAATACACTTTAAAGTCATGGAAGAAAACTACACAAATGCAGTTTTTATGAATTTATTTATTTTATTTGGACAATGTGTGTTGGCATTAACATGCAAAAAACATTAAAACTAAATTTTTCTTGAAATCCATGCAGTCAACACCCGCATATTAAAGTATTTGGATGTAAACGGCCAGCGTTTTGAACATCTGTTAAAATAGCATTTTATTATCTAGTTATAATTTTAGTACCTAGTCTTTTATTATTTGACTACCTAGTTAACATTTAATAAAATTGTCCTGAATCCTTATGAATTTTCTAAGATCCATTGGCGGTAAATTAGAGTACATTTCGTTAAACTCTATACATCATGTCCTGGCGATAATTCTATCACATTGTCCAAATAAAATAAATAAATTTATAAGAACTGCGTTAGTATAGTTTTTTTCCATGACTTTAAAGTGTATTTCTATCTTGTATCTAAACTTAATGAAATGTCGTGAGTGTTACATTTGAAAAAAGGACTTATGGTCATTTTTTCAAGTTACCAGAATAAGTGTATTTGTCAACCACCCTGTATATTGCAACTAAGATTTGGGACTAGGGCAAAGAGCCCTATGGTATTGGTTAACTATTTACCAAATTTCAGGATTTCAGTGTTTTAGAGTTCAAAATTATCAGCATTTTTAAAAGTAACGTTTTCGGACAAAAATAACGGAAATTAATTTATATCTTAGAAACGGTAAGAGATAAGTATAGAGTAGAGTTAATAAAAATTGTAAGGAAAGTAATGGGGGTTTCGAAAATAAAATAAAATATACGGTGTTGCATTTAAAAAATCGAAGTTACTATTATTTTTGTGTGGAAGCGGCAACACTGTATTGTTAAAAATATTTTAGGTTGGTAGAGCATGTCCGTTTATGTACGCGACAAAATTTTTAGAACGATTCCTTTACTAGTTCGTCAGAAACGTCTAAGGTACCATCGACCGTGAGACACCCTGTATACGTAAATACCTACTCATTAAATATGTAAAAAAATTAAATTGGATTTCTTGCCACCTTCGAATATAAATCGATACTGTCAACAATATCGTCCGTATACAATCACACTTCCGGCCCAACATCGGAAACATCCCCCAGATAGGTTGTTTCCTTAGTGCCATTATCACGTCATCTGTCAATAAAGTCAATATTGAACATTGGAGGAAGGTGTGCAACAGTTTCATTAAGCATGTTACCAGCTTTAATGGGACAAGGGAATGACCGCGTCTTGAATTTTATTACTCCCTGACACGTTTATATGCCAATGCAGATTTTAGCTCTTCGTATAAAATGAATCGGATCTAGTACAGTGTGACCAGTAAAGTCCGCATCATATGGAATTTTTTATTAATAGCTTTATTCAAAATTTGACTTTGGCGTCAAGTTCTGCTTCGATCGAGATGAAAATTAAGCAAAAAAATAGTACTTGAATGGCTACATCGGAGCCTCACTGATGAGCCGTAATAACGGCGAAACGCGTCTGGGGATGGGTTTGGCGGAAGGAAACAGACAAAACTTTTTTGAATTAAAAAAATAGTAGTCACGTGATTCGCATTATCTGCAAATTTTAATTTTTTCCAAAAAATAATTCAAAAGTGGGGTTATTTCTGAAAATATCGAAAAAAGTTATTAGAAAAAATATTTTTAAATGCAGTTTCTAACCCACATGCAAAATTTCAGCTGCATAAGATAATTTTGATTTTTTACCTATATTTTGTAAATTGCACCACTTTTGCAAACTAAGACTCAACGCAACCTACATAAAACTTCTCAGTTTTGACAAGGCTTTATTTCAGATACATTTTCTTTAAAGTAGCGCCATAATAAATGTGTTTTTTTCTACAAAATTAAAATTGGGCTATTAAAATTTGGTCGCATGTGATGCAAAGTTTGTTTTTGACCCTGTATAAGGTAACTTCATAAAATAAGTATTTTTGAAAACGTAGTTTGTGTCTGAATGTAATACACCTTAATATTAAGACAAAAAATAACACAGTGACTTCAGTAAAATGTTTTTTAAGTGGAAAATAAATTTTAGTTTAACAACGTAAAATTTATCTATTTTAAATGATTTAATTTAAAACCCCTATATTATAATTTATTATTAAGCTATGTCATAATAACGTTAACGTGTATTACTTTCAGACACAAACTACGTTTTCAAAAATACTTATTATATGAAGTTACCTTATACAGGGTCAAAAACAAATCAACTTTGCATCACATGCGACCAAATTTTAATTTTGATTTTTTAGAAAAACACAAATTTAATATGGCGCTACTTTAAAGAAAATGTATCTGAAATAAAGCATTGTCAAAACTAAGAAGTTTTATGTAGGTTGCGTCTTATTTTGCAGAAGTGGTGCAATTTACAAAATATTGGTAAAAAATCAAAATTATTTTATGCAGCTGAAATTTTCCATGTGGTCTAGAAACTGCATTTAAAAAAAAAATTTCTTATACCTTTTTTCGATATTTTCAGAAATAACTTTTGAATTATTTTCTGGAAAAAATTAAAATTTCACAGATAATGCGAATCACGTGACCAACATTTTTTTGCTTAATTTTCATCTCGATCGAAGCAGAACTTGATGCCAAAGTCAAATTTCGAACAAAGCTATTAATAAAAAAAAATCCCATATGATGCGGACTTTACTGGTGACACTGTATAATTCGGGTTCTCGATTTCCAGTCTGAGCTGCTGATTTGTTTCGCATATAAAATATAATAATATTAACGAGATATTTACTAAATTAAATTATTTATACTATTTTTCAATTGATTTTATTAATTAGGTAATTAAATTGGATTAACTTCCTTTTTTTTTATTGTTTTTTTTATGATTATTATTTTCTATATTATCTTGTCATTTTCCATATGACGAACTGTAAAAGTTTTTGTTTTATTTACTTCCCCCTTTAAGAGTCTGCTCCTATTCATCGTAATTAAATAAGATTAAATATTTTATGTTTTCGTACGTCCTGCAACGTAGGCATCTTAAACCCAAAACTATTCATCCTATTTATAAACCATAACATGCTTTTGTAAAAAGATTTCTTATTTATCGCTTCACTACCGCTTTTTAGTTTATAAGAGGCGCATAATACATACTTATAATAGTAAGAGCATTATGCCATACAAAATACACCTAGAACAATAATTATAACTTCTCATAAAACACCTTGGACTATTATGAATTCGTAATAATCCGAGAGCCACAAGATAACATTAATCTCATTAAAACGCTACGGCAAAATATCTGATCAAAAATCACTTGCACACTCCCGGACTATCTAATGTCATTCACGCCGGATGACCTACCTTATACGCTCGTTATATAGTGTACCATTATTACTTTATCTAAAATTAAAACAACTAATTTAATAATTCTTTTTCAGATAGCAAACCCATCCCTCGCAACCGTTCAACCGCCGCTCTCTTTGCAAGTACGGGTGCAATGGTATAAAAGGCGCGGGACGCAGGTCGCCCCGCCGCCTTTGGCCGCCCTTTTGTCATGGGCGCCCGACCTGATGACGTTTACCGCCCTCCGAGGCTGGCCGAATGGCTACATCGGCTGCCCCATTTTAATGCTACTTTTAAGGAGGTCGATAGTACTTTCGACCCCAATTCGGCTGTGTATTTAGAGGTAAGAATAGATAAAATTTGGTGTGCGAAAAAAACTAAAATTACTTACATATTATAGGACACTACATTATTTGATTATGAAACCGATAATATGTAAGTAATTTTTACTAGCTATGTTATTGTTAGTAGTTGTTAGTTGTTATTATCGTTATCGATACTATTAGGTACATTATGTCTACCAATCTTCCTTTTCACATTATTTGAAACGTTTTTAAATTAAAATAGATTGGATTTTTTTAGAGTTAGACTCGAAGTTAGAGTTGTAACTAATTAACTTTTTTGTGTCTTTTAATCTTTTTGAAGCAATATATTGCCCGAAAAATAGGCATAGGGTCAACTGGGGCTAATGTGATACAGTCAAAATAGTGGGGGTATTATGATACAGCTACTTTAAAAATACTTACAGTCTTCAAATTAAAGTAAGAAAAATTGGTAAAGTAGAGAATTATATACTTAATTATAAGTCATATTCACTTTTACAAAAATGTAAAACGTTTAAAAAATTAAAAAATATTTCTACTTCAGCCACAATTTTTGCTTAGTAAACTTTTATTTTTTTAGTGATAACTTTTACTGCAGGCAAAACTATCGATAATAATGTATGTGTTTATGGTTTCCGTCATATAAGGCCGACTTAGAGCTTTAATTTAAAGCCTTGTTTGTTAAATTTGAGCAATGTTGAAGCAGGTATATTCGACGTTAAAGTGAAGGGGCTATTGTGATACAGCAACTGGGGCTTTTCTGAGACAACCACTAGGGCTCTTATGATACATTCTTTAGTTTCTTCTCTTTGTTGCAGGTGGTTTAATGTTTTGTTCAGTATTTCGTTGTCTGTCTATGTTATTTTTGTTGGTATTTTATAATACTTAGACCTTGACTTAGACATTTAATTTTCGTTTGTGAGTTATAGTTTGTTGCCTTTCGATGGAGGTAATATAATAATAATAATAATAATCTCTTTATTTCAAAATTGTTACATGACATATAACAAAGCGAAACGACGTCACAAAAACAAAATCCTAGATACAATAACTTATACTAAATGTATTCACATATTGAGATAATCTTCCAGTTCATATGGTTCAAGTTCAATTAGCATTTTCTTGATTTCCCGCTTAAACACACGTTGGCTTTTAATTCTTTTAAGTTGCGCAGGTAATGCATTAAATATTTTAACACAGATATTATAGTGTGTTTGTTTTTCGGTTATTTGAAGACGGTGTAATGGGTAGTTTAAATTATCAGTTTGGGTAGTGTAAGTATGGTTAGTTTGCAAATCAAAAAATGCTCATTTCTAAACAGGAACATGAGACATTCATAATATTTTTATTATATTATTATAAAACCCTTCATTTGTGAATTAAAATTTAATTACAACATTTGTACTTTTTTTTTAACAATCCCACATCTAACAGCCACACTACCAATTATAATTTTATAAATATCAATCAGTAGCTTTAGTGAAAAAAAAACATGAAATTACTTTCCTGTATCTAACTTAAAATATACTTGAAAGATGGCTGTCACAATTGCAGGATCAACTGATAAAGGACAATAGTGTATTATATTAGCCCCACATATTTTAAATCTATCTCCACTACAGAATTAAGGCGTTGTATTACAATAGCCCCTTGCTGTATCAACAATAGCCCCTTGCTGTATCAACAATAGCCCCAAACGTGTGGCTATTTTGATCCAGCATTTTGTTGTTTTTTTACGGTCAACTATTGTTTTTCTTGTATTTTTCCCTCAAAACTGGGTAGAGAACCTCATTGCTTACAACTAGGAATTTTTGGAGATTTTTAAAACTAAAACTTATATTTTTTTTGTTGACCCTACCTAATTAGATTGCAGGGCTGCAAATAAAATATACCAAAACATGTATCGGGATAATCTGTCTTGGTGTGCGTTTCTCTTTATTTTCATACCTTATGTGTGTAGCCTAGTTAGAAGTATTTAAATTGATCATAATAAAATAAAGTTATATTATCAAGATACAACACAACTCCATATTTACTAAAAATACGAAATACCCGGTATTTTGCCCCTATTTGAGCATAACAAAATAATACAACGGCTGTTACTATCATTGTTTATATCCCAATCGGAGTCACTAAAAGCACAAACACAATTTATTAAACTACACAAAAACTAGAAATCCGTAAATATTAAATACCCACAATCAACAACAAGGAATCCATAGATAAAACTTAAAACACAACAACAAAATGACGCCGATCCGGTTCCGGAGTATATTTTGAGCATGTCGATAA
The DNA here is from genome assembly GCA_963969555.1 of Polydrusus pterygomalis. Taxonomy (NCBI): domain Eukaryota; kingdom Metazoa; phylum Arthropoda; class Insecta; order Coleoptera; family Curculionidae; genus Polydrusus; species Polydrusus pterygomalis. The sequence continues at coordinate 37,376,202 of OZ018381.1, read as the reverse complement.
AGAAGGACGCATTTTTTCACCCATAAAACGTAACTTTTGTTTGCGCAGGAGATAAGCTGTACGTATCTAAAGGTAAATGTCTATGAGTATAACCCGGTATATTAAAAGTATACACGAATTATGTATAGGTATCCCTATTTAAAGAAATTCAGTGATGATTGCATTCAGATGATGATTTGCATCAAAGAGGGCCTTGCATCTAAGGACGTAATGCTTAGCCGTAGAGCTTAATACCTGTTGGGTGTCAGTAACTACCTGAATTAACAATCAATCAGTTATTCCGTCATCTTTGACAGTCGTTACAAGTAATTTGATTCATCGCTAATTTTTCCAATTTCTTGAACAAACAGCACAAAACATTCATGGTTGAAGCGTATTTTCGAAACGGGGTTAGAGTAAATGTTTGTGCATGGACGATTTTCACGAACATTTTCCTAACGTTGCTTTTATTGCTGGGGCTGTGTTTAGGGAAACAGGTTCTATACAACACAAAAAAGGAGCAGGAAGACCATCTGTATAAGAACAGAAGAACTTGTTGCAAACGTTCGTGAAATAATGCAAAATACACCAACAAATTGTATAAGACGCCTGTCCCAAGAAGTGGGACGATCTTATGGAACATGCAGGACTATTCTAAAGAAGCAGTTGAATTTATAAAGTGCAAGTATTCCAAGAAATACAAGCCGCAGATTTTGAAAGACGCAGGAATTACTCTCAATGGTTTACCCAAAATTTATTGGAAATAAATTATTTATTAGACCTGACATTTTTTTCGGATGAAACCTGGTTCCACCTCTCCGGTTATATGTGAATTCTCAGAATACATGTAATTATTTTTCTTTTTCTTTCTGTATATTCTTACTATGTTAATTTTGTAAACCACAAAAATAAATTTCCATTTGTCTACTTATTTTATTACTCATTAGTTTGACATATCATGTCATAATATGAATTTGACAAAATTTTAACCTAGATTTGATTAGATATATCGTCCCCATATCATTGTGATCTAAACCAAGCCCTACGTTTTTTAATAAAAAATAATAATTTGATGCAAATAATTTTTGCTCGCACTGTATATGAACTCTTAAAACACTGACTGTATATTATGGCAAAAATTAAAAAAAATAATAAATTGTTAAGAGGAAACACTACTAATGCCTTCGCCACTTCGTTTTTAGATCAATATTTTTGTTTATTTTTCGTTTTTTCCAAAAAGCGGCATTTGGGTATCGATTACCTACAGTTTTAGTTAAAAAAAAAATTGATAAATTAACAAAAGCAACAAACGAAATTTTGTCAGATTGGCGCATATTTCTCTTTCTGCTGTTATCTTAATCTTAACATATATAAAACAAAGTCGCTGTCGCTGTCTGTGTGCTTAAATCTTTAAAACTACGCAACGGATTTTGAAGCGGTTTTTTAAATAGATAGAGTGATTCAAGAGAAAGGTTTTTATGTATAACTAGCGACCCGCCCCGGCTTCGCACGGGTGCAATTTCAGAAAGTGGCATGCCGGGTACTAATATATCGGGTTTGTTCTGGTTTGTATTTATACCAGCGGGTTGCAACGCATGCCGGGTACACGCTAGTTAATTTATACATTTGACCCTTTTTAACGTAAAACTATAGATAATTGTACTCCAAACAGGCCGGTTTTTGGATAAAGCAAAGAAGTTACGAAATATTGATCAAAAAACGAAATGGCGAATTCGCACTTAGGTTTGCTTTTAAATTTGGCCTAGGTTTTCGCTTCTGGTTTAAAAACGATCGAACGCTCAATGTGAAATAAATTGGGGTTTGCAAATAACTTGTTTATTTGGTGCGGGGGACGAAAAGGTTAAACGATTTTAGCGCTATAGAAATTATCAATTTTTGTGTGCTTATTTTGGGTTATCTAACACATCAGTCAACAAGGTTAAATTTAAACAACTTACAACACTACAATGTTATTTTATGCAATAATAATTTTGTTTACTTGCATAAATTTAAGATATTTCCAATTCACGTCAAAAGTGGAGAGCATTATCTGTCTTTGACCGTCATGTTATAGGGTTGCCATCTGTAAAATCATTAAATCAGGAGGACAAGCACTACAAGCGGCCTGAAAACCCCGTATTTTTTTTAGTTTAAAATCTGGATATTTCTACTGGATAATGTTCATCTTACCCACTAATAAAATAAGTTTAAATTCTTTTAATTTGTCAACTCAATTTAACAACTAAAATACAAACAGTATTCATTGGTGTAATTACGTTTTACAAAATTAAAATAATATCTTTTTTTTTTTCAACACCCCGACACCCCTACAAACTAGGAAAAATCCGGGGAAACCCGGACGGATGGCAATCCTACCCTCAAATGAGCATTAATACATTTTTCTACTGACGTTTTATAATAACCTCTTTTCGATTGTCATTATGGTTTTTTAATAACCTCCTTTTAAGCGCAGCGTGCTTAAAAAACTTTTAAGCACGTTACCAGGAGCAACGTGCTTAAAAGTAACGCAGGTAATTATTTACAATTAAAACGTAACCACAGACTAGGTATAATTTAATATTTTTTGGCAAGTGTCAATGAAACATAGGTAATAAAATGTTAGTAAAATTAAGTTTTTTATTATAAAACCTCAGTAGAAAAAATATTGTATACAATTCGTTACGAAACAATGTCTTTTAGTCACTTTGACGTGTTGTCCAACTCGGCTTTGCCTCGTTGGAAAATTTCACGTCGCGTGCCTAAAAGACACTCATTTCGCAACGTATTGTATAAATAGCTATTACGTAGTCAACACTCATACATTTTAAAATACTGTATTCAGATTACATTGACGCCGGGGTAAACACTCCCTGGCCAATAATAACAAAAAGAGGGGTGCTGTTATTGGCCCAGGCGTGTTAGTTTACCCCAGCGTAATTGAAATCTGAATACCTACCGTTTAGGGCCGTTCACTATAGCCGTTCTAGAACGGCTATAAACGGCTAATGAAGGGCTATAAATGACCAATGAACGGCTAAAAACGGCTAATGAACGGCAATAAACGACTAATGAACGACTATAACCGGCTAAAAACTGTTCAAAAACAGCAAAACGGCTTAACAACACCGGTGGATATACTTTTGCAAGATATTAGGCCCCATGTTAATCCCAGGATGTTAGAACTCCCCACACATCATTTATTTCTGCTGATAAATGCTGTTACTTCTTGGGCAAGTGATTTAGAATTTGAGAGACACATACGAAAAGAAGTGTTTGGGAAGAAGAAGAATGCATTTCTTTGACGTTAACAGAATCGAAGATCAAGAGAACATGGAACTAATCCCAAAATCAGATGAGTCCTTATTCTAAGAATGAATATTTTAAGTTAAATTAATTTGCTTTGCCCTGAAGAAAAGAACCAGTCCCAAACAGAGCTCATTTTTCAGTGCCAGGAGTCACATTCAAATATAATAAGTAATTTCCAGTATTATTAATAACCCTTCAAAATTGAAATCATTTACCGTCCGCCACTGAACTTTATCGCCTACAAAAGATTTATTTATCTCGTTTCTCATTTTTTGCGCTTTTCGTTCCGGCTTTAACTAAACTCGTTGGGCTTAAAGTTAAAGATCAAGTATGTTTTTATTCAGCACTTTCCTACTTCATTAATTTTAATCGAATTGAAAAGAGAAACTTTCAAGTTTAAATTTAAATAATTTTTCAGGAGTTTTGACATCCCAGCTTTGAGCGATATGATTTTAGAACTCGTTTTTAAATTTTATAAAATTCTATCTAACGGATTAACTCAGAATTTTAAAGGTGACAGATAGATTATAAGGTTAAGGGCCAAATTATTAATCTCCTGGTATCTTTACCAAAGACATAATTACTGTGGAAACGATTGTTGAGACAATGGGCCTTTTCACTATTCTTAAATTTAATACATTTGGCATTTAAATCAGGGTTCGAAAATATCATGATATTTTCGAAAGTATCATATCAAAGGATATATATCCGATATATATCGGATATATATCCTACAAATAAATAATTTTAAGATATTTTCTTTTTAAGACTACTATCTCGATCAAAGTCGACGTTGTGGTCTAGTGGTCAGCGCAGCAGCCTCACAGATCGTAGGCTCGGGTTCCATTCCCGGTGCCGGCAAAGTCGATGTTAAATTTGGAATTTGGTTTAAGAGGTGCGCCGTCTTTCGGAAGAGACGTTAAACTGTGGGCCCCGTGTCATGGATGTTGGCACGATAAAGAACCCTACCCTCGACAAAGAGGGATTCGGCAAAATTACCAGATAGTGTGTGACAAATTCCCTGGCGTCGGTGATTGGCCTCGTTGCGGAAAAAGGCCGACGTAAAATAAATAAATAAAAAAAAAAAATCTCGATCAAAAACATATTGAAAACTAAATGTTTTTTTAGGATACTTATTAAGTAAACTGACATTAAAAAACATGACCTAAACTAATGAGTAATGACTAAACAGATAAATCATAAAGGTTAATAATTATAAGATATCCAATAGAAAAAATAAAGCTGAGCATATTTTCATAGCGGACTCACCCTTAATATTATTTAAAAACATAAATACTTTTTTTTTGTTTGATTTGTCGATTGATATATTCTGAATAATCGAAATTTAAAAAAAATTAATTAATGAATATATCGTGATATATATTAAACTATAAATATCATGATATATATCATGATATATATCACGATATATATCGCTTGATATATTATTATATCCTCCGAACCCTGATTTGAATTGTTCAGTCGGTGCTATAATAAGTGTTTTTCATCAATAAAATTATTGCTAGGTCATAACATTAATTTATTTCAGCACAGTAAAAACCGGGTAAAATTCAACCAATTTGAAAATCTCAAAACAGGCGCGACTCATGACGTAGATATGTTTAAAGCTTGCTAGAGCGCATGCGTTTAACCTCGCACACGCGTAAATGCTGATCTGTCGAACTGCCATGGGCAAATTAAGCCGCTGTTGCCATATGTAGAAAGTTTTATAATCTTAATAATATACTTTCTTCTTAGAACTTTATTTGGATACTTTAAATAAATATAAACATAATGCTGGTAAAATAATTCATTCTGCAGCTATTGAATGGAAAACTGGTATATTATAATTACTAATTGCTAGTCAATTACCATTACACTGTACTATATTATATGATTTTTGAGAGTATCGGCAACACTGTCAAGCTGCTGATTTTGTGAATTCTTGATATTTTAAGCCAGCGACTCGGCTATTCCTATCATTCCTCTGTGCATCAATCTTCCGGCGCGATGACGTAGGTATCCCACTAAGCAAAAAAACATACCATTGATGTTATAAAGTTGTTAACTTGGTAACACGTAACGTTAGCCCAGGGGTCAGAATGATGAATCAATTAACGCAATAGGAACGTCATATTACACGCTATAACACGTTTCAAAAAGTAATGTTACAAAAGGGTAACCTTAAGAACACAATTAAAACATTATTTTAACATCATCTTGACGTTATAAAAACATAAATGCAACAGTTTTTTAACGTTGCAAACTAGTTACGGAGATGTGATTTTATTACGCATTTCAATTTTTTTTTACGTAAATTGAAACGTAAATATGTCACAAATATAACATATATTTATATTATCAAGAGACGTTTACAAACTGTTGTAATAACAAATTTAGAAACGTTTCCTTCACATTTTAATTCGGTTGCGGTAGGTACCTACCTTTTCCATTTTACTTACTTTACTTTTGCGCTTAGTATTTTTCTCTACAATTAAACTTTGTAGCCAGTGTAGCCAACATTATAATGTTTAAAGACATGTAAAACCGCAAGATATGCCATCTGAATTAAAAATTGCAGTAGCAGTTTTTTACTTAAGATGGCTTAAAATTTATTTTTCCCGTGATTTCATTATATAATGATTGTTATACAGGCGGCCACAATTAAAATCCAACTTTAAAGAAATTTATTAATCGCTAAGTACGGATGAAGAAACGCTATAACGTATTATTTTATTGGCATATAACAACATTTTAAATTATATTTTTGCATTTAAAAATCTGACATTGCATTTTTTAACCAAGTGACTTTATAAAATTAAAAATAAATTTTGTTGCTTGCCATAAGAACTTTTAATAAAAAAAACATGTTTAAGAAAAAGGTCATTTATTTAAGATTCTAAATTGATTAAAACAATTATTTTAGTGAGTTCTAAACATATTATTAACAACTAAAAACTTTCATCTTTATTTTCACGGAAAATATACTCATCACTGCAATAGTCAGATTCTAAAACAGATTTTGACTGTACAGTATAGGGGAGGTGGAATATTTATATTATTCAGCGACTGCGATTGAACAGAATTACAAACTAATTCATCAGCTGCCTCTATTCGAGATGGTTCTGGTAATGCCTCAAGTAATGCTGTACCTTTAGATATCAATCGTGTTTTTAATCGCTGCAAAAGATAAAGAATAAAGAAAATATTAAAATACAAAACAAATTGATATTTAAAAGAAAATATTTGGTAAACAAGCCCTGCACCAAATTGTTTTTGAAATTCATAGATAAAAGATATTAAGAAATAGGAATTTTTGTAGGTTATGTACTATTACAACAGGTAGGTGTAACACATTATCATTTTGAAATTTATCAGCAAATCCGGAGATAACCGTGCAAGTCTAAAATGTATGAGATTGCCAATAATATCCTCGACCTAAAATTTGAAATTTGCATCATTCTGGTCAGCGCCAGAACAATTTTCTACTATTAATAACTATGCTTAAAAGGTTTTGTGTATTTTGTTTCTATTATCTAAGAAGCAGCTACTTTATAAATAAACAATAACACGTTCGTTATTTTTACCTTTAAATCCATTTTCGCGTTATACACTCAGTCACCAACTTAAACTCAGAAAAAAAAGGCTCGAACTTCGAACTGGATGAAAAGTAAATTGTCCAAAATGGCCGCTGACCGGGGCGGGAGCGCACTAATAACGGCGTCGTGACTAACTATTCAATGTATAAAAATACGTTAAAAAAACATTTTAGCTCCGTTTAGTATGTCTTTAAATTATTTATTGCAAACACGTTTTAATAACGACAGAACATTAAACGTTATAAACCATTTTTTAATTACTGTTATTTTAACGTTAGGGAAACTGAAAGTTGACTTTCAGACAACGTTTTAAGTATGTTTGATTGCTGATTTTAAAACGTTAACCTTTGAACATTGCAGAAACGTACTGTAATTGCCCTTATAATTTCGTTTCTTTGATAACATTAAAACGTAAACACTTTAAAAACGAAATTAAAACAAGTTTGTGTAAACGTTAGCCTTAGTGTCTTGTTATTAACGTTGCTAAATATCATAAAGATGTTCTTTGCTTAGCGGGATGTTTAAGTCCGTGTTTTTATTAAAGGAGTTTTTTTATTTATTTATTTTCTCAGTTACGGCTTAAAAGTATAGAAAAGTAAAAACACAGAAAATTTTATTTTTTGTTCCTTTATACACTACTACCAAAATCAAAATTTAGTGAAAAGGCCCATTGTATCTATGGAAAATATCTTCTTGGTAACTTTACCAGGAGATTGATAATTTGGCCCTTCGGCAAAGTAAAGGCATAATATTTAGAGACCGACCGAAGGTTCGGTTTCGGCTAGTTTCGGTGACAGTTTCGGTTTCGGCCAAAAATCGGCCGAAACTTCGGCCGCGCCGAAACTTAGTTTTCGTGAATTGTAGCGCACCGTTCGGCTAACGTTGGGGATCTCATCCTATAATTTTTTCCCTGTCGACTTTTTTTTTTGAATAAATTAGATTTTATTATACAGTGTGACCAGTAAAGTCCGCATCATATGGTATTTTTTGAAGTGAAAACTTCTTTAGGCGCTTTTAGCACTTTTTGTGGGCACTAAATTAACAGCACAGCCGTCACGCTCCGATGTGTAACGCTCGTCTGCGCCGAACAATTGTATTTGATATTGTTAATTTTACCTTGTTGAAGTTTTCACTTCTGTCGTGTGGTCTTAAGCACACACAATTTTTTTTATTAATAGCTTTATTCGAAATTTGACTTTGGCATCAAGTTCTGTTTCATTCGAGATACAAATTAAGCAAAAAATACTAGTCTGCCAAATTTTAATTTTTTCCAAAAAATAATTCAAAAGTGGTGTTATTTCTGAAAATATCGAAAAAAATTATTAGAAAATTTTTTTTAAATGCAGTTTCTAGCCCACATGCAAAATTTCAGCTGCATAAAATAATTTTGATTTTTTACCAACCACTAAAATTTATTTTCCACTTAATGAACACGTTGCTGATGACACTGTGTTCTTTTTTGTCTTAATATTAAGGTGTATTACTTTCAGACACAAACTAGGTTTTCAAAAATAATTATTTTATAAAGTTACCTTATACAGGGTCAAAAACAAATAAACTTTGCATCACATGCGACCAAATTTTAATAGCCCAATTTTGATTTTGTAGAAAAACACACATTTATTATGGCGCTACTTTAAAGAAAGTGTATCTGAAATAAAGCATTGTCAAAACTAAGAAGTTTTATGTAGGTTGCGTTGAGTCTTATTTTCCAAAAGTGGTGCAATTTACAAAATATTGAAAAAAAATCAAAGTTATCATATGCAGCTGAAATTTTGCATGTGGGCTAGAAATTGCATTTAAAAAAACTTTTTCCAATAACTTTTTTTGATATTTTCAGAAATAACCCCACTTTTGAATTATTTTTTGGAAAAAATTAAAATTTGACAGATAATGCTAATCACGTGACTAGTATTTTTTTGCTTAATTTTCATCTCGATCGAAGCAGAACTTGATGCCAAAGTCAAATTTTGAATAAAGCTATTAATAAAAAAAAATCATATGATGCGGACTTTACTGGTCACACTGCAGTACAGTAAAATTTTTAACATGTATAAATAAGTTTCGGTTGAAAATCTTGTTTCGGTCGGGCACTAATAATATTATTATGTGCTTTGCGAACTGAAACGGCTGAAACCGGTTTATTCTAGCAACAAAAGCAGGCCACACGCTATCTTATCCCCTTTCTAATCCTATATCCCCCATTTTTATATAAATACAAACATCTTCTCTCACATCCAATTTAATACGTCAAATTTCTTTAACTACATGTAGTCACGCCAATGTCCTTAGTTACCTTTTTATAGCGGCAGGCAGGAAGAAACAAACGCTACAGGTCTTTTGTATTTCCTGGTTTTTGCAGCCGAGTCGGTCTTTGCATACTAATCGGGGGATCGAACTTCCCTAACTTTAGACATAACGAGGGTACTCGACAACGCAACTTCTTAATATTTCTATTCAAGAGGTGTTGTGTGTCATTTTTTAGTTGGAAATTAGATTATTTAGGAGGGCAGTGAAGGAGTGAAACGGTCGTAGGCGAGTTTGCTTTTCGACGAAAAAGGGTTACTAGTTATTTTAATGTTTACCGAAGAAGCACTGGTCGTACAACGTACAACAAGGGTGCGGTACCTTAAATGTGTGCTTAAAGTCTTAAAGTGAGCAAAAGAGAAAATACAAAGCTTCAAAATCTAAGTTTGTAAAAATCTTAAAGCTTTTACCAAAAAAATCTACGACATTTTTGCTCTAAAAATGTAATGTAATTATTTAAAGTTCTTATGAACATATTTTAATTATTAATTTTACTTTCGAAACTAAGAATATTTAACCTAAAGGTCTTATGAACATATTTTAATTATTCATTTTACTTTCGAAACTAAGATTATTTAACCTAAGGGTCTTATGAACATATTTTAATTATTATTTTACTTTCGAAACTAAGGTTATTTAGCCTAAAGATTTTATGAACATATTTTAATTATTAATTTTACTTTCGAAACTAAGATTATTTAGCCTAAAGGTTTTATGAACATATTTTAATTATTAATTTTACTTTCGAAACTAAGATTATTTAACCTAAAGGTCTTATGAACATATTTTAATTATTATTTTACTTTCAAAACTAAGGTTATTTAGCCTAAAGATTTTATAAACATATTTTAATTATTATTTTACTTTCGAAACTAAGGTTATTTAGCCTAAAGATTTTATGAACATATTTTAATTATTAATTTTACTTTCGAAACTAAGATTATTTTTTAACCTAAAGGTCTTATGAACATATACAGGGTGTCCGGGAAAATGTGGGAAATCTCCCGGATATGAAAAAAAACACGTGAAAAGAATACTACCATGGAATTAAGTTTTTGACGCACAATTATTAAACAAACAGGTATATTTAAATTTTTTTTTCATATGATCTATACCAGGTAAAACCCTTCAAATTACTATCCCAGAAAGTGTTGCGAATTACTCACAGCTGCAGGGACGGACTAGTTGCGACACTAACGTGCCCATTTTTTTACGCCCTGTATGATAAAAACTTTGGACAACGTTTTTTACATACCTTTAACTATTGACTAAAAATTAAGTACTCTTCATTCATGTCGCTAATCCTAACCGTTTTCGGAGAAACGTCATTTTTAACATATTTATATCATGTAAGTATATTTAGCGTATTTGAATAAAAGATACATCTTTGTTCCTATAAATTATAAATGTTCACTTTTAACTTCTTAATATTATACATGATCGCAATAAAATGACGTTTTTCCTAAAACGGTTAGGATTAGCGACATGAATGAAGAGTACTTAAATTTTAGTCAATAGTTAAAGGTACGTAAAAAACGTTGTCCAAAGTTTTTATCATACAGGGCGTAAAAAAATGGCCCATTAGGGTCACAGCTAGTCCGTCCCTGGAGCTGTGAGTAATTCGCAGCACTTTCTGTTATAGTAATTTGAAGGGTCTTACCTGGTATAGATCATATTAAAAAAAAATGAAATATGTATACCTGTTGGTTTAATAATTATATGTCAAAAACTTAATTCCATGGGAACTCTTTGGAAGCCCATATCTTCAAAGAATACGAAAGAAGTTTATATGAACTTGTATAGTATTCTTTTCACGTGTTTTTTTCATATCCGGGAGATTTCCCACATTTTCCCGGACACCCTGTATACATTATTTAGCCTATATAGATGCCATGAGTTCTGAAAGGCTGAATCTTGTATTCATTTTGACAAAGCACCATGGTGGTTGTCTTTTCTAAACCTAACTAAATAAAAATATCTTCCTGGTTAAAGATAATGATACAAGGCACTGTTATGAACAACAATGATGGGAGAACCCAAGGTACATATTACTGTCAAGTATCTGTCTCAAATTTAAGATACAGGTTAAAGGTCTTTTTAAACGGACCACCCTATATTTTAAAGCAATTTTAAATTCTAGAACTAAATATTGTAAAGTTTCTTAAAGTGTTAACTACCTAAAAATTTCAGTTTTTGAGATTTAAATTCTTGAGTTGTTTCATTCCATGCCGTGCAAGAATTTTCTTGGCTTCTCGGTCTAAAATCATGCCTATACATATATTTTGTCATTTCTCCCCAAACGGTCTAATAGAATTGAGGTTTGGACTCTTCGAATTCCACTTTGTCATATTTACTGTGTTAAATAAACATAGATGATCGTATCTACGCATATAACATTTAATTTTGGAAAACAAGAAGTGATGCATTTTATCAAGCAAATGAATATTGCGAAATAGATAAAATACCACATAATTCGTCGGCTTCCTGAACTACTGATAATGATTCACATTCATGTGGGCAGGAATTGCTGGAACTTAAATAATAATGGCAAATGTTTATAATTTCGTCTATGGTGATTCACAACAATCTTTGGTAAGAATGTGTGCATTTTTTGCACTCTATACGATCAGTACTTTTTGCAGTATTTTAGGTATCTCCAAAAAAAGACATAAGAGGGGACAATGGGATTAATATGTATAAAAATAATCCCCAAACCAAGCAACTGAAATGACTAGCAGGGATACATCTGTGGACCGTGGACCTTGTAAATTTTATGGCATTTTAATGATCAGTCATAATTCCTTAATAAAGATGTCAATTGCATTTTTTCTGATTTTGCTGATCATTTCTAACTAGAAAAATAAAAATCACAGTTTGTTAAGGAAAATTTAAATAGTAGATATTGGCTCCCCTATTGATTTTTTAATTTAATTTGATATCAAATGGGCCACCCCGGGCCACCCTGTATATAAATTTCTTAAATAACGGTATCACGTTTCAGTTAAAAAATGTTGCATCTTCACCCTTTTCTTAGATTTTGGTGGTATATGCGTCTCAACCGAAATATTTAAAAACAATCCTTAAAGCTAATATTATTTTATTATGCCAAGCGTAACCAAGCGTACTCAAGAATATGCAAATGTAATTCGCTGAATAAATTTTTATCTACAAAACTTGAAAGTAGAATTTTTTTATTTTTCAGTTGAACGGAAAGGTTAAAGTTAATCAAAATTTTATGTTTATTTTATAAAATGGCGTCTTTGCCATTTTAAAGCGGCAACAATAACGGCTGTTTGTTATTCACCCTTTTTTATAGTTAGGTTAGATTTAAATGCATTTTGCAGAAACCCCTCTTTCTTTAAAAGTAAATAATTTTACATAGATTTTCTTTTTCTTTTAGTTCCTACAATAATAATAATAATAATAATAATAATAAAAGTTTATTCAAATATTTTTCTGAAATGCTAATATATAATTTTTTTTGTATAAACTATCAATTCCGAACTTAGAAGTAGAATACTTGTTTTGAGTTAAATGATATAATATTTATTGTCAAGAATATATTTCATAATTCAGGATTCAGGCACAACTAGATTATGGTATATTTTATGTCACTACAGTATACAAAGATGCAATACGTCATGTATATAATATATATATTTATTTATTTTATTTATTAAGGCTTGGTATATTTATTATTTATTAATAACGTACTTGAATATAACTCTTGGATTGGATAATATCCAATTTTTAATTTTATTTTTATAATTATTTAATGATTTAATTATTTTAATTGACTGTGGTAGCATATCAAAAATATATGGATTGATGTTTAAAAAATGTTTGTGTGCTATTGTTTTGTTTACTCTATTTTTATATGTAATAGTATTTCTATGACGAGTTTCATGTGTGTGATTAATATAATTTATTTTATTTTTATGTTTAAAAATATATATTAACATGTTGTAAGAAAATATTTGTTTAATATCCATTTTTTTGCTATCTTTAAATCGTAAATCAGAAGAATATTGGTGGTCTTTTTCGTAAATAATTTTCAAAATGTATCTTTGAATAGTTTCAATATTATTAAGATAATTCTTATTTATGCCTCCCCATCCTAGTATTCCATAATTTAAATGGATTTGTAATAAAGAATAATAAAGTATTTCTAATTCTTTTATATTTAAAACTTATTTAAGGTGTTTAAATTTTTGTATAAGAATTCTTCAATTGGCCGTCATTTTTTCTATATAAAAATTACTCAAGTTTTCTTTTCTTTTCCAGAGTTTAGGCATCCTAGCCTCCGCACCAGCAGCTTGGCTTATCTTCACACTCTTCATCCTCTTACTCTACCTCCTCACAAGATGTTGCGATCGGAAACCACGACATGCAAAGTCAATTTCGGCGCTCAAAGTTACCCTGGCTATAACGTCGGTCCTCTGTTGTGCCGCAGTGAGTATTACTAGATAGATAATAAATTTAAGAAAAGTTTGGCGTCAGACATAAATATTAAAACAGAAAAGGACGGAATGTTGAGGGATCGGGTAAAAATGTTATCAATATCGAATGGAAAATGATAATTCTTATGTTCATTACTATTAGGTTCAGGTTTATGAATTTTTGAATTCGTTATTCGTGTAATAATTTAATTAGGGTTAAACCCACATTATGTGTTAAGTAGCTACTATTAAAACAGCAAACAATTCGAGTTTATTTTATAATCCTTGGTAGACATAACATTTTTAAAACACCACTTATAATATTGCTTACCATGTATGGTAGTAGTAACGGGGGTAGCAGAATCCAAAAGACATAAAACAGTAAAACACATGAACCCTCAACAAGTCTGCACAAACATTATGCCACTAAGTACTATACAAGGTATTATACAAAACGATCAGTTTGTTGTTGACCAATTTCATTGATATTTAATGTTTTAACAAACTCGTGTTCGATACTGATTAAGAATAAATCCGAAAGGCGTTGTTGTGCCATGGTGTTACGTAACTGGGTTTTTACTATTTTAAGTTTGGAAGAAGATCGTTCCGATGATGCCACACTAACCGGTAAAGTTAGAACTAACATCACTGCACTAGATACATCTGGAAAATTTGAAGAACACACTGATTTTTGATTAATAAATGATCCGCAACTTCATACACTGTTTTTAATTTTGAAATACTATCTCAAAGTCTCTTTCTGAGGCTTAAAATTTTGTCTAGGAAAGTCAATGGACAAGTCTTTATGGTAGAGATACGCCGAATATTCGTTTTGCCGAATAACCCAGGTAGCAAGATGACGTATTTAAGACGTCGATTATTGATCATCAGCGACGTCATAAATTACGTAAATGAAACGTTAAAAAGACGTGCTTAAGTCACAGACCAATAACGTCTTTTTTGACGTAAAAAATACGTCATCATAGGACGTCTTTTTAGGTGAAGAAAACGTCAATAAACGTCATAATTTACGAAAAACGAACATTTACTAAAAACTTCCTAAAATAATACATAATAGGGGTAAAAATACATATACAATTTTATGTAAAAAATCCTTTTAATGATAATAAATTAACTATTACAACTTTCATGTGTATGCAAAATTGGAAAAACGCTAAGGAATCCTTTAATGGCGGCCAAAATACTTCTTTTTTTCGGGGCGTCATCCAGTTTGAGTGCACAACGGCTACTCCCCCGCCATCAATTGCCTCGAACTCGATAACCTGGTACATTTATATTCGTTTATAACACAAAATATATAGAAACCAGGATAGAAAAAATCAAAATCACCATAAACTTTTCACTTTTGCCGAACTGTCGACTGCCTGACTGCTAGCGCCAACAACAGAATACCAATGCGTTCTGCGTTCTGTCAGACAAGTCAGACTGCCAATGTCATAAAACGGAGCGCGGGTAATTTAAATTTGATATTCGCAGACTTTTAATGACAAAATATTCGCTTTTGCAAATTTTACATACACGAATGGTCAATTTGAAATGGTAATATTTTAAAAGTTTTATGATACGTACGTGCCTTTAACTATAAGAAAAAGCTATTCTCAGGCGTTTTACTTTTAAAAGTCTGTCCCACTAAACTTGGTCACTTAGATACTTTTTAATGATACGTATAATTCAATAAAATGACTAAAAATGGACGTTTTTAATACGTAAAATTATGACGTATAATACACGTGTTAAAAACTACGTTATTTTGACGTCATCTTGCGACCAAAAGACGTCAAGTGACTAAAAATCCCCAATATTCGACGTCATAAAGACGTCATCCTGCTACCTGGGAATGACCGAGTATTCGGCCACTTTTAACCAAAGGCCGAATATTTGTTATTCGGCAAGTAGAACTGATGTATTCGGCGAATATTCGGCAAAAATATTCGGCCAAACATCAGTCGCCTTTGCCGACAAAATAAACTAAAGAAAAAAAGGTTTTTTGTTTAGCTATGTTAGTTTCCCTAACAAATGTGTCTCCTGTAAACTGCCTGCAACTGATACTGAATTGATATGAATTTTATATACACGGGGATGTTTGTGTTTTAGATGGTTAACCATAGAACTATTAGTCGTCGCTTTTCCCACACCACCACGCGATATTTTTACCGAACAAATAGCGCACACCGCTTCTGTTTCATTTTGATTCTCCAAACTAAAATGTTCCCAGATCCAGCTTTTCTTTTTACCCTTTGGTTCCCCAAAGTCTTCCATGTTTACCTTACTTTATTTTAGGAACTAAAAAAAAACTATAATTCAACTCGCGCCTTTAAAAATAAACAAGTCCTCACAATTCACAACAACTTTAAATAAAATCCGTCGCGTACCAAGTTACCAACTTTTAATAGCGTAAAACCCTAAAAATATATACAACCAACAATACACATTGGCCGAATAATAGCCGAATGTTCGGCCAAGATTCGGTGAACATCTTGGCCGAATATTCGTTATTCGGCCTTGAAAATAGGCCGAATATTCGTTATTCTGCCGTGAAAATAGGCCGAATATTCGTTATTCGGCCAATGGCCTAAACTACTATTCGGCGCAACTCTACTTTATGGTATATCGTTTGTAAATTCCGCGCTTTCACGTATAATTCTTCTTCATTTAACGAAGTTAAATTTTCAGGATATATAAAAATATAAAATTAATTATGAAATGAAATTTTTTTGAAGGGGCCGTTAATGTGGGCCCCCCCGGTTTGCCGCCCCCCCCGCGGTGCGGGTGTGTTTGTTACGCTACTGTACTTTGAAAGGTCGTTGGTAATAAGGATGTAGAGTATCGATGCAATAAAATATCGGTTTGAAAAATATCGATACTCTAAATATCGATACTTTTTCGATCCGCGTTGTTATTTTTTGTTTTACGATTTTTAGCGTTTCTAAAAAACCACCACTCGAAAATACTATTATATTTTTCAAGGTCGGACCGGGCATTTTCCGCTCGAGGTTTGCTATTTTGCAAACCGCATCATAAAATTAATAAAATTGTGGGTTTGGGAATTTTGGGATGTCTCGATACTATCTGAACGATACAGAGTAAAATATTTCGATACTCATTATATATCGAATAAAAAATATCGATACAAAATATGGGTATCGGAAGATAAAATATCGATACTCAAAAATATCGTATCGTATCGCGCATCCCTAGTTGGTAATATACCTACTATTATTTACAGCTACATTGGTCTTTTTTAGATTGGACTTGGTCTCTACGGAAACGACGATCTTCACAACGGCATAGTCCAAACACTGAATCAAGCACGACAAATCGACGGTTTGGTGGGAAAAATTAGAAACCAGACTGAAGCTATCGAGAGGCAGCTTCGCGTTCAAGCTGGAGCTGATTTTACAGCAATATGGTATATTATCTATTTTATAAATTTAAATATAAATCTAGATGAATAAACTGTGCTATACAGGGTATAACTAAGATCTCATTGGTAAAGTTTTGCGCCTACCTCACTGTTTATACACAGGGTGGAATTTTTAACTGGAATAAATTCAGTATTAGAAAGCCTCTCTGAAATAATACAGAACTGCGGCTACGTTTATTTTTAGTTTGGCACACTTTTAAAAAATAAATAAAGTGACCATTGGAATGCGGCATCAAAGTATATAAACAAACATTTGAAAACAAAGTTAGGGGCGGTTTCTATCCCAAAAAGAGGGGCAAATTTCAGGAAGACACGAGAAAGTATGCCAAACTAAAAATAAACGTAGCTGTAGTTCTGTATTTTTTCAGCTTTCTAATACTGAATTTATTTCAGTTAAACATTCCACCCTGTATAGGACATTCTATCGTATGACATATGTACGAACCAGTGGGTGGCGCACCGAGGGAGGGTTTTGGCGGGTTAAAACCCCTGCATATATTAAATTAACATGCATTTAGTAAGCCTGAAAATTTAGAAAATTGCTTATTTTACAAATAACTTCTGTACAAAAGGTTTTATCTAGGATCTGGGTTTGTGAATGTATCAGCGCGTTGAGTAAACCCCTCTCAGAGGAAGATTCTCGGTGCGTTACTGACTACGAACACGTACTTGTAAAACGAAAGATCTGGCACTTAATCAGTCAGGCCTCTTTCACACTATCAGGTTCGCCGGTCAGGTTTTAAACCGGACAGAATCCTGAAGTCAAAATAAAAATTGTATGTGCTTAAGACCACAGGACAGAAGTGAAAACTTCAACAAGGTGAAATTAATAATATCGAATAAATATATTTCCTAAAATTGAACAACCCTTGAAAAAAATGCCAGAATAAATAATTTATCCAATGTCAGTGTGATGACATTCCAATCATTCCATACGGCGGTAAACGTCGGTCTCGTTGAGACTGTTTACCGCCGTATGGAATGTTATCACACTGACTTTGGAATAACAATACCTGAGACGCAACAAGTGTCTATCTTGTGATCTTAAACACACAAACAACGCACACTGTTTCCACGTCGATACCGAATGCGACTGATGCGGCATGCTCTTTCATCTAACGTTCATTCGGGTCAGTTCTGATTGAATATAGGAGTTGAATTCGAGCGTAACACAGCCGAGCGTTACGCGTGACAGACACGCGTGACGGCTCAGTTTAATTCAGTGCCCACAAAAAGTGCTAAACGCGCCTAAAGAAGTTTTCACTTCAATAATATCTGGACCCGATCAGGTTTTCATCATTTCCGGTAGGTATTGTCCTTATTAATAAACTTTAAGAAAAGAAATGGTAAAAGGGGACTTTGGGTATACCTTCTACTTCAAACACGTGACGAGATTGGTGCTTTTCAAATTTTGTATGAGGAATTAAGAAGTGACGAAAAAAAAAATTTAATTACTTTAGAATGTCTGTTTCGTCTTTAGAAGAACTACATACTAAATTACAGCCAGTTTTACAGCGTCAAAATACAAAAATAAGGAATTGCATCAGTCCAAAAGAAATGCTTAGCTTAACTAACAGGTAAGAAAAGCTTAATTTATCCCAAAGACACGGTCGGGCCTCCACTGCCGAAATTAATAATTCAATATCATATTCGCTGACCATTATTTTTAAAATCGCGTTCGCACCTTCCTCGCGAGAGTTAAAACAAATAATAAACTACCACAGACTAAAACCTGAAGCACATAACCGGACAAGTGTAAACGCGCACATAAGCTGCAATATCCCACCATCACTTCGTCCGGCGTCAGGGAACCGGATGCATCCACTCGACCCATCCGGTTGCAACCGGTCGCCGAACCTGAACCTGATAGTGTGAAGAGCTATATTTAAACGAATGGTCCATTACTTGTCCGGTTTGCTTCAGGCTTGAAACCGGACCGGCTAAACCTGATAGTGTGAAAAAGGTCTTACGTTATTTGCTCTTGCGCTGCCGTCGTCGGTCATCCAGCAACAGAAGATGGAGACTTGAAAATAGGTCACTTTTAGGCTTACTTTTATATAATAAAATATTCACGGTTAATTTTCAAGAAATTATGTTTCCTTGGAAACATTTTTATTTAAATGTTCCTTGTCCTCGAACATTTAAATTCTAATATCTCAAAAACTAATTGAAATATCGAGATTAATGTAAAAAGTACAACTTTTTTACATACCTACAAAAGACCCCTCTATTTTATAATTTGATGTGAAGCGGAAAATGTACCAAACTCATAATGTACAACTAGCGTCCCCTAGGAGCTTTCTTAAAACTAATTATGAAATCGTTCAAAAATGTTCCTACACCAAATTGGATTCATATCCGCTTAACCACTTTCAAATCATTGCCAATTTTCTAAAATAAATTTGTATTTGGATCACTCTGTCCTGTATCTCTTTAACTGCGGATATTTTATCTTAAGAAATTAAGTATAAATGACCTATACACTTTGTATATTATTATCTATATTTTGCGGCTGGGTCACTATTATCTGTGGTTTTATATTTAGAATATTTCTTTTCAGGTCAATTTTTAACGAGCCGCCTGTAAGCAACCTTACTGTCCTCAAGGCAGCGGAGGCACACTTAAATCGACTGGTCGCAAACAACACCCTGGCTGCAAGCGCAGCCGCAGATATAAGGTATGTTGTGACACCTATTCTAGTCTGCAGTTGTTTTTCCTTGAAATTTTAGTGTTTTTTTTGATGGGCACAAAGATCGACTTTATTCTACGGCAGTATCAAAAAACGGGGTCAAAAGTGCCGCGTAATAAATATCAGAATCAGGTGCGGTCACTGAGGTCATTTGATCATTAATTTAATTAATGATTTTTATTTTAAAAATTACAAAATAATTAGGTTTCAAAAATAGTTCTCCTCCCCAATACAGAATGGAGTCAAGCCAAGCCCAGCATAGCGAGGCTACAATTCCTCTGCTTACTGGGGGTTCTAAAACTAAATGATAATAGTTATTTATGTACCAAGGCAGTAAAGTGATTCTTTATCGGACGAGTCTGAAATTATGAGATGAGCAAGCGAAGCGAGCGAGGCGAATAACAGGCGAGGCGATAAAGACACTTTACTGACGTGGTGCATGCATACAAAATTTTATCGCCAACCGTTCAGAATTTATAATATAAAAAATTGATGTATAACTCATCGACAAAATTTTATCGCCAACCGTTCAGAATTTATAATATAAAAAATTATCGAGCTGCAATAGGGAAAGGCGTGACAGTGACAGACGATTTTTGATTAATAAATGTCAAAGTCACTAATTTGCGGAGGGTAATAGTTATGGGTACTAAGTAGATAATTATGCCCTGAGGGCGACAGTCTTACAAAGCCGAGGGCCTCTGGCCCAAGGGGTTCGTAAGTCGCCCGAGGGTATATATCTATTAGTACCCGTGGTGCATACAAAATTTTATGTCATACCAGTTCGTTTTGAATAAAAAAATTTTTTTTTAATTTAATTTGATTTACCAATTTTTTATTTTTACCTGCGACATTACCTTGACATTATTAAAATGTTTAATGTGTCAAAGTCAAAAATCAAAAATGGAACAAGATGCACACTTAATGCCCGCGCGGGCCATAATGTGTACTTTATGCCCGCACGGGCATAAAGTAATCCATTATGTAGATGGTATCTAAGGTATAAAAACACAATAATGTACTGGTATGACATAAAAGTATTTTACAATAAAATAAAGTGTTCGTTTACTTCCGGAAATCACTGACTGTTGACGATAAACAAACATAGGCTCTTTAGGAAGTTTAAAAGAGACGAATATATGAAGAAATTGCCGACGCCGCGCCGCCGGATCTCGGTTTGTCTCGGGGAACTACGCAAGTACGCTCGTACCGCTCGCATATACAGTAACAGCACGCGGGCTAGAAACTTCGTTTAAGCTCGGATCGCCGAAATCATAATCAGTAATGGCACGTGTGCTAGACAGCAGAATGCGTAACAGCACGCGGGCTAGAAAATCTGACTTCCTCAAGTGGTGGCTAGTAACGACACTTGCGCTAGCAGCAGTTACAGTAATAGCACGCGAGATATAAAAAGGTATATCGGCAATCGGTTTGTTCGTTGTTAGCAGAGCATTTTTTTAAATTTTAATTAATATTTTATGAAATATTATGAAATGAATTGGATTTAAAAGAAAATGCTCTGCTAACAACGAACAAACCGATTGCCGATATACCTTTTTATACCTCGCGTGCTATTACTGTAACTGCTGCTAGCGCGAGTGTCGTTACTAGCCAGGACTTCGGAAAGTCGGATTTCTAGCCCGCGTGCTGTTACTGTATATGCGTACCGCTCCGTGAAATTTATAATTGCCATAATTTGGGTTAGACAAAACGCCTGTGCATTTCCTGCACTTATTCATATTAGTATTGATCATTCCAGAACACCAGACTTTCACAGGTCGGCCATGTTTTCTGGAGGGCACACATATCGTTTTTTTCACATTTGACCCATTGTGTTTTTGATAGTTCTTGTTATTAATAGTAACTTTTCTGGTGTTCTTTTGCGGAATATCACGTTAAAATATCTAGGAGTGAATATTTTAATTCTTAGTGGCGATATTAAGTGCCGGTATGACCAACAACTTAAAATAATAGACAACATTGATCCATACGTGTTATCATACAAGGACCTTTGTCTTGATCCTTAGTTACCCAATATAATTACGGCAGACCTATAGAATTATCTTATTTTGAGTCATGTCTTAGTTGGACTAGGCACCAGCTGAAGGCTTAGCCATAGACAATTTACCTTTAGATAAGCAAACAATAATCACGAAAGTGGCAAATTTATGGCCTCGCGCGTGTAAACAAAGCTAGACACTATTCGACATGCGCACTGCAACATTAACGTTTGAATGGGAAAATAGACAGGTCCGGGCTTTAAAATTTAAATTATTGCCAAAAAAATTGGACTTTCTTCTCAATTTTTGATCAAGTTGGGAAAAAAGGTAGTGATTTCTGGCATTTTTAGTAGTAGCAAACCTATCAGATTTTAAGGGTAGAAAATTGTTTTATAAGGTTTTTTTTTAAATTTGCTTAAAAATGATTCGTCGTCGTGTTTTTAGTTCGAAAAGGAAGAGAACAAAAACAAGTGAATTAAACTAGTCTTATAAAATCGAATATAAAAACAAACAAAACCAGCAAAATAACCAATCTACGGTGTTATCGCGTGCCTAACCTTAAGTCGAATATTAGTTGGTATATAACTTGTATTGATTTTTATAATTTGGCAAAAACTTGGGTACGTGTAAAACATTTTCAAGCAAAATTTTTTGTTCAAGAATTTGAAAAGTGTTTGCCCGAGAACTTGACCCGTGGAATACTGACTTTATTAAAAGGTTAATGTCGGGGTGTACCGATTTCAATCAAAGAATTAACCAACCGGCAACTTTCACTAAACTACACAAAAACTAGAAATCCGTAAATATTAAACACCCACAATCCACAATAGCAAAGAAAACTACAAGGAATCCACAGGGAAACCTTAAAACACAACAACAAAAATGGCGGCCGAGCCTGCTCTGGAGTGTATTTTGAGCATGTCGTTAAAGTAGGACAGACCGATAACACGAGGTTTGTGCGCATGCCCCAGAGGGAAGGCAGCTGACCGGCGAGTCATGCGCTCGAACGTATTTTTTCACCCATAAAACGTAACTTTTATTTGCGCAGGAGATAAGCTGTACGTATCTAAAGGTAAATTGTCTATGGTAAAAGCTCGCAATCTTACAAATACTAATTTATTATTCCACTACAGAACGATGACATTTTCAATAATTTGTAAATAAAATTGACGAATTAACCTATAAATTTTACAAATAATCTGCTTGGTTACATTTAAAAGCATGTGATCAAGTGCGACTACTGACGACGGTGTTCCCTCCACTAAGCATGGCAGACCTGTAAATGACGTCATTACGGAATGGTCAATTGTTGAGATTCAGGTTCAGTTTTTTCGGCTTTAGTAATTTTGTTGGGTAATAATAATACGTTTTTGAATATTTGTGTTGGGTTCTATGTGTAGTAGTGTAGTACTACTAGTATTTCAGTACTTAAACAGTACAAGAAATACTACAGGTATAACTAGTTGTCCACCAAATTTGCCGCACAGTTTTTATACTTGCTGCAAAATTAATTTTATTCAACTTTGTTATTTTTTTCCATAGTTAATCTTTTTCTTTCAGGAGCCCATTGCTTGCTCTCGACCTGATCCCAAAAATACAGATGGGCGAAAAACTGGAGACGTTTCGGTGGCCCTTCACCATGTCGGTCCTCAGTGTTCTGCTGATTTTATGCGTGGTGTTGTTGGTGGGCGTGGCGAGGCACAGTCGGTGTGCCCTTATAGCGTTCTCCGTGTGTGGTCTTTTAGCTGTCATTGCTTCCTATTTGATGGCTAGTGTTTATTTAGGTAAGTCATATCTTTGTTTTAGTTCTTTATTATTCATTGATTACAATAGGATTTTCTAAGCTGATTTATTAACTAAAAAAAGGTATTAAATAATCCAATTTTACTCTCCTTTACCAGTTTTATCATTCATTAGTTAAAAGCTCACGCCTATAAAAAGCGTAGAATGTTTAAAACCCAAATAATTAATAATATATTAACCTGTTTTCGTGTTTATTGTGGTATTCATTCATTTTGTTGAACAATTTGTTGTTATTTGTGTGACATATAAAGTTTCAAAACAATAGGTATTATCTTATCAATGCCACTGTATTTAGTGCATAATTGTGTTAAGTATAGTGAGAAAAGTGCGGCAGATAATATCTTTTTCATCAGGTAATTAATCTCAATAGGTAGGCGCATTGTTTTATTACAATACAGTACAATAAAAAAGTTTGAAAATATTGGATTCAGAGGAAAGCAATTATTAGAATTAATTAAAAATTATCTGAAAAATAGACCAACTTATGTTCAAATAGATAAAGAAAAAAGCTATCCAAAGGTATTTAAGTATGGTGTTCCTCAAGGAACAATTTTAGGACCATTATTTTTTAATATTTATATTAATGACTTATTTAGTATAAATTGCGATGGACAAATTCATAGTTTTGCAGATGATACTACAATTTTTTATACCGATACAAATTGGAAAAACTTAAATAATAAAATTAAAAAAGATTTTAAAATTATAAAAAATTGGTTTGATAACAATTTGTTAACAATTAATTTTAATAAAACAAATTATATTCCTTTTACTTTAAACCTAAATAACTTACCACAAAATATGAATAGTATTCAAATAAATGACGACATTCAAATTTTTAAAGTAAATAAAATAAAATATTTAGGAATTGACAGACAGACATTTTGACAGTAAATTAAATTGGAATTTTCACATAGAATACTTAATTAAAAAATTAAGAAGTTTACTACCGATTTTTAAAAACATTAAAAAATTTTTAAATGTAAGACATATGGAAATATTATATTACGCGTTAGTTAAAAAACTCATTTAAATTACGGAATTTTAGGTTGGGGAGGAATAAATAGAACTTTAGTTAAAAAATTAGAAATATTACAAAAAAGGTTTCTAAAAATTATATACAATAAAGATTATCTTTATCCTTCAAAAGAATTATATTCAGAAACAAAAAAGTTGAACATAAGACAAATTTACATTTATAACATCTTAATATATATATTCAAAAATAAAAACCTTATACAATTTAAAAACCATAATCATAATACACGTCATAAAAATGAAATAACCATAAAACCTAAAATAAATAAGTCCATAGGACAAAAAAATTTCAAATATTTATGTTTTTATTTAAACGATTATTTACCAACAAAAATTAAAAAATTGATTTCATTAAAAAAATTTAAAGTCGAAATAACAACATGGATATTAAAAACAGACAATTTGAAAATATTTTTAGAAATGCTTAAATTAATTAATATTGTTCTGAATAATTTATATAAGTAATATTTTTTACTTAAAAATTATAAATTAATAATTTTATTATAGGTAATATATTTCTTCAAAAAAGCTGCGTTTATACTATAAATTAACATTTTTACTTTAAAAAACTTGATTTTTATTACATATTTATGATTTTACATACTAAAACAAAAGATAAGATTTGCCCCTAACAAGCTCAGCTTCAGGGGATTGAAGAATAAGTTTATAGAAGACAACATAAACATATTTATTATAATATTAAATTTTAAATAAACTTATTATTATTATTATTATTATTATTATTATTATTATTATTATTATTATTAATCGCGATAATATGAATATGCACTCTTATGAACGACTCAGTAATAAGAACATAATATTTTTTGCATTGACCACTATTATGAACAGTGTTTAATAACGGTAATATGAACAACTTGTTAAATCTTGTTTGTTTTGGTTTCGCGGCCTTCGTTTCATTTCTTTCTTGATTCATTGCAGTATAATATGTAGCTTGTGCAAAGTGAACATTATAGATTAATGTAGTGTTTATTTTCAGTGCAAAAGAGTGTTATACCTTGAATCGTACTTAATTTTATGCATTCATGGCCATTTGTACCAACGTATTTAAGGCCGGACTTAACCCTAATTATTTCTTAAACCACAAACAAGTTTTGCACCAACGATAAGGAGATCTTAAACGGATACTTAAGTCCTTATTTTTAAGTTCAGAAAATCGATCACTTAAAGCCTTCCTTAGAGCGATAAAGATGTTATGTGTTTTTAAAAGGGAAAGAAATAAGACACTTTAAGTCTTCCTCCACTGGTATATTAAGATAAATTTAATTAAGGGTAAATTCTCTACATGTTTCTACTGTATAAACAGTCATTATCAGGAAAAGAGAATAAGGAAAATGAGAAATAACAGGTGCAAACAGTCCATACGGAGATAAAAGATGATGGAAAGGCCAAATAAAGTAATTAGAAAACCGTCCACCGTAATGGTAGGTATACCTAGCAAGAGGTAATTCGTGGAGAAATGGCAAAAACCAAGAAATTAAGCTAACATAGCAGTAAGCTAAGTGTCAAATTAGTGACATCGCACCATCAGAGTGAGAAGAGAAGAAAAATTATAAATAACGAAGTGGTAAATGTTGTAAAGACTTTTATAATCTGTTGAGGAGTTATTGAAGAGTCACATTTTGTTGAACCAGTGATGTAAGTGTGAGAAGAATAATAGTTGAAACTGGAATAGTGGAAGTCGTAAAATTAAAAAAAAAATTGAGTAGATGAACAGTCACATAATAGTAAATTAACTTAAATTTGAGGAGGGAAGAATTTAAATATAGAAAAATTATAAAAGCTTTTTTTAACTTTTTATATCTGAAAAGAAAAAAAATTATTTTAAGGTTACAATTTAACAAAAAGATAAAATTGTGCAACTTACGTAATGGAGACATCCTTTTTTTTTATGAGTTTCTATTATGATTACTAAATAAAATAATATTTTTTTTGTGATATAAGGGATAGCAGGGCAACCGTCTCCATATCCGTAACGTTTTTTGATCTTTTTCATTCACTCATATTGAATATTGACCCAAACAAACAATAATTCCAAATAAAATTTAAAAATTGCAATTTTTTACGTTAAAATGATGAAAAAATTGACAGATAAACTACAAAATATTTAACTTTCGAAACGTTGCCAAATCTCAAAATGATTTCGCTCAAGACTGCAGATGGCGCTTATGTATTAATCAGTACTTTACTAATTAGGTGACCAATGACGTTGGTGCAAGGCTTCCTAGACTAAGCATTCCTTAAAAATTAATCATTTCTTAACTAATTCTCCCTTAAGCGTGATGTTGGTGCAAGTGGCCATCAAAATGGTTAAAGTAAAAGGAAAATCAAAATGCCTTTCTCTTTCCGAAAAAGCAAAAATCATAGAGGATACTAATAAAGATTTAGGAGTAACTATACTGTCAAAAAATATGGAATTGCTAAATCTACAGTTCGCTCAATTAAGGGAAAAAGCAGAAAAATTATTGAAAGAGTAACCAATACAATAAAACCAACCAAAAAATGCACCTTAAAAAACCTGACCTGCCAGAAATGAAAATTTTACTTTATAAATGAATCCTTGCCCAACGCGTAAGAAACATGCCAGTTTCTGAAGATATTTTATGATAAAGCAAAAAGCATTAAGTTTAAGTGCCAGTTTGAATGATGTTAATTTGAAAGCTAGGAACGTTACGGAGTGCGATTTTTTAAAATTACTGGCGAAAAACTTTTAAGCCAGCCAGAACTCCTTAATCCGCTTAAAGTTAATTTGAGAAGGGTGATTGAAGAGTATGATTTAAATGAGCACGAGCTGTATAACGCTGATGAAACTGGGTTGTATTGGCAACATGGCAACGATCTACCTGATAAAACTTATGTCTCTTTGGCGGAAAAAACTACCCCTAGGACCCCTGGACTAAAGATTGCCAAACATGTCTGCTAAAAAAACACAATCTAAATTAACATCTTATTTTGCTATAAAAGATTAGTTAGGTATCTTAAGTTAGGTTATTGTATCAATACACACTATGTAGTATGCTAGGTACAATAATAATAATAATTTGTTACATAATAGTTATTTATGTATCAAGGGTACTAAGTAGATGATTATGCCCTGAGGGCGACAGGGTATATATCTATTAGTACCCGTGGTGCATACAAACTTTAATGCCATACCAGTTCGTTTTGAATAATAAATATTTTTTTTTAATTTAATTTGATTTACCAATTTTTTATATTTACCTACGACATTACCTTGATATTATTGTCTGCGTTTTTGGTGCTAGGGAGATAAGTATTAAAATGTTTAATGTGTCAAAGTCAAAAATCAAAAATGGAACAAGATTTTGAAATTCCCGACGAAAAAGGCAACGCAAAACCTGTTACCAAGAAAATCCAGAGACTCATACGACAAAGAATATGACCAATTTTTGAAGTGGATGTCAGAAAATGCTGTAGAAAACATTAACGAAACTGTGCTGTTGGGGTACTTTAATGATATATCCGAAAAATTTTCCCCGAGCTCTCTGTGGGCTAAATATTCGATGATAAAGAATACTTTAATGGTGAATGAGAATATTAATATTTGTAATTTTCACAAATTATGCGAGTATTTAAAGCAAAGGTCAAAAGGGTACCAACCAAAAAAATCCAGTGTGTTATCTAGAGAAAATTTATTCATGAGGCACCAAATGAAACGTTTTTAATGAACAAGGTCGTATTATTATTTGGTGTATTTGGTGGATGTCGGCGGCAAGAACTTGTAAATATGTTAGTCACACATGTAGAAGATAGAAAATCAGTCTTTGTTGTAACGGTGCCAGAAACCAAAACTGACAAAAACGAGTTTTCACCATTGTTGATGAAGACGAAATAAAGAGTTTGAAACTTATAAGAGATTATATTTCTTTGCGGCCACATGGCTGCTCAGAAAAAATACTATTTTTAACCTACAGACAAGGCCGCTGTACTGTACAACCTGTTGGAAAAAACACAATTGGGAAAGTTCCCTGTATTATTGCAAAATATTTGGGTTTGAACAACCCCGAAAAGTACACTGGTCATTGTTTACGTCGAACGTCGGCACCCCTTTTAGCAGAAGCTGGAGTAAGTATGACTACACTGAAGCGCCATGGTGGATGGAAGAGTACCACAGTTGCTGAAGGATATTTAGAGGACAGCATATCCTCAAAAAATGAGGGTTCAAAGATGTTGGCAGGCGTATCATCTGGATCTCGCATTTCCTTACAGAAACTAGAGACCCAGACAATGAATCAAGAGTCAACCTTTGCTGCCGGAAATTTAGCTATCAGCGGAACGTTCCAGAATTGCCAATTTTATGTAAATACAACCAAATAATATATAAACGAAAATTAATATTTTGTTATTTTATGTCAAACCAGTACATTATTGTTTTTATACCTTAGATACCATCTACATAATGGATTACTTTATGCCCGTGCGGGCATAAAGTACACATTATGGCGCGGGCATTAAGGCGCAAAAAACAGTTTTCGACTTATTCTTTATTAACAAATGTATTTAAAGTCACCACAGTAGATCTTTTCCCGTGCGTCATCAATCAACGATTAGGACTCAACGTGGTTGATAACTCTGCTTCCTTATTTATTACAGTAACAAGTTTGAATAAAAGCATAAAAGAACGTCTCCAAGATTCCGCAATAATATAACATGCTAGACAAGAATAAAACTATAAACGACTTTTTTTATTTGTTTAGTTGACTACCGTTGTATTTTTGAACGTCATTATCAACCTTATTTTGATCTGCCAATCTAATTCGTATTTTGTAAATTTGTGTGCCTTAATAAAACTGTTCCTTTTTCTAAAAATAGTTCTTTTTAGAGCTAATTATACCCACCATCTGTTTTGGCGGTAAGTATTTATGGATTTTTATAATACCCAATTTATTTATTTTAAATATTCTAACCGTGAAAGTTCTTTGAAAAGTTTACGGCAGTGGCTAAATTCCCTTAAATGGAAGGATGTCAAAAATTTGACTTTTGCGATTTTAATAGTCCATAAAACACCAAACTTTTCTAGATTTTAAGCTTTAAAAATAGTATTAAATGTATTAACATTTGTTTGTCAATTTTTTTTAGATAATAAAGAATGCCGGGCAAAACTTAAAATAAATAATATTTTTTCGGGATATTATGTAGGTACGTCAAACGGTAGGCAGGCACGTCCATTTTATGAACTTAGACTTAGTTTTGACTTTTTTCGTCTCGTAATTTTGATTTGATTCATACGATTTTGATGACGTGAAAGTGATGACGCACGGGAAAAGAACCACTGTGGCGACTTTATTTATATGTATTTTTTGTAAACTTCGCTAATATAAACGGTCCATTAATATGAACTCCTTCGAATTTTTTGTGTTCACGTTACCGAGATTGTACTGTATTATAAATATCATAAAAAAATTTAAAAAACTAATAACCCTTTATTTACAAAGTAGGCGCCGCGCGTCGATCGCTACGGCGTTACAGTCAGTTGGAGTGATGCTGCCAACTGAAATTAGTGGATGGCAACCTATACCCCCTAAAACCAAAACCCCATTAGTACAGAGATATTATGGTGTCCATTTATACAGCCTATTTAGCATTCTATTGTTTTTCGACTTAAATAATCCCGAAAACTACCTTAATTTTTCTCAGCATCTTTAATAACTATATCGCACGTCATTCTTTTTATGATCCCTTGATTACCACCCGTTGATTTTTAAGTCTGTTTTTAACAAAAAAATCTTTTTCAGCTTCCAGCGTGGCTCTTGGAGACTTTTGCATGACCCCGGAGAAGTATATCGAAGATCAAGCCACCACGGAGCTCTCAAGAGACATTTTACGTCACTACCTAAACTGCGAAAGGGCGCGCGCTAACCCTTTTACACAGAGGCTGCGTGAAGCAAAAACTACATTGGAATTTATGAGAATCGAGCTTAGCTTGCTTAAGCCACTCGCATTTCAGCTGTTCCCCAAAAAAGGTAAGATTTTTACTGCACAAAATCATTTTTTTTTAACCGACCAGAAAATATACACTTTCTGGACAATTTTTCGTCTAGAAAATAACCTTTTTCCGATCGCAAGACCGGAAAAGTGACGTTAGAGACCGGAAAAGATTTTTCCGGTCCCTGTTTTTTGTTTTTCCAATCGCTCTTTGATAGATAGATAGATAGATAGATATCCTTTATTTGACAACGTTACATATATAAAATACGTTTGTTGCAGGTCAAAAAATAAATAGTATAAGTATCACAAACAAAAAAGATACAAACAACAGATAAAGTATACAAACAATGTGGTATTTAAATGATTAATATAAAAAAAAAACACTATTTTTATGGTTGTTTACATCTAAATAAAAGATCTTATATTGTCAGGGATGGTGCCTCCATATATTCATTTACAGAATAAAAGGAACTTTGCAATAAAAATTTTTTTATTGTGCATTTAAATTGAAACTGGTTTAGAAGTTTCACGGTATTGCCAAGTTTATTATAAAGCGATATATTTAATGTATTACGTTCTGTACTTGCTAGTCGATGCCTAGGAATTAATAAAGTTTGGTGTGATCTTGTATTGTATGTATGATTGTGCGATAGCTTAATATGTTTATCTGGGTGGCTATGAATATCAAGAAGAGTTTGGTATATATAAATGCAGGGTAAGGGCATAATTTTAAATTTTTTAAAGATGGGTCTGCACGTACTAAGCGGACCTACTCCCTCGACTGTTCTGACAGCGCGTTTTTGCAATTTGAAAACTCGATCAGACTGTGATGAGTTTCCCCACAAAACTGTACCATAGGACAATAAAGAATGTATGTTTGCAAAATAAACCAATATCAAAATATTTTTATCAAAAGATTTTCTAAGTTGTTTAACCAAATATATTTGATTGCTGAGTCTCGAACAGAGATTATCGATATGGGGGAACCATTTTAAACCATCATCCAAGAGGAAACCCAGTAACTTTACATGGGTGCCCTTGATAGTGGAGTTATTAAAGCTGAAAGTGATTTTTTGAGTTTTATTGTTGTTTAATTTGAGGTTATTACTTGCAAACCAACTTTCTGCACTGGAAAGAGTGGTTTCAGTATTCTCTTCAAGATCATTCAGGCAAGAAGCAGAAGTTAAAAGCGTTACATCGTCGGCATAAATCACACACTGATTTGGGGAAACACTAGTACAGAAATCATTGATGTAGATAATGAATAGCAGCGGTCCCAGTATTGAACCTTGGGGGACGCCGGTCTTCACCTCTTGCAGGGAAGATATCTTGTCATTTAGTGCGACAGCTTGCATTCGGTTGGATAAATAAGACTGTAGCAGATGGTAAGGTGAACCATTTACGCCATAATAGTTAAGCTTATCAAGGAGAATTGGATGAGAGACACAATCGAAGGCCTTCGACAGATCACACAACGCCGCCGACCGCCGCTCGCCACAATCCAAGCCCTCGACAATATCACTCACCACCTCCAGAACTCCACTCACCGTGGAGCGACCGCTACGGAAACCAAACTGGTTGTTTACCAAAATTCTGAAATTCTCAAAATAGGATGCAAGTTTATCTTTTATTAAAGACTCGATAATTTTGCCGAATAGAGGCAAAATTGAAATAGGCCGGTAGTTATCGGCTTCTTCAGGATTACCTTTTTTAAAAATAGGCAACACCTTGGCGACTTTAAGTGGATTTGGAAAATTTCCTTCTATAAAACACTTGTTAATTAAAATTGTAAGGTAAGGGACTATAGTTTTAGAACAGTGTTTTACCATCCTTGAGTTAATCTCATAAAGATCAAGACAATGAGAGTCCTTTAAATTTGTAATTGCTGTGGCAACGTCGAGCTCGGACACTGGGGTCAAATAGAATGACGATGATGGGCGTGGCATTTTGTTGAGGTAGTCAGAAAATGAATTGGTGGGATTAGGCAGCGAGCCAATGATTTTAGAGGAAGTGGAGCAGAAAAAATTATTGAATTCATTTACTTCAATCTTGCAATCGGTACTCTTTCGGGTATTATTACATTCTTGCCTTATCAGTTTCCATGTATCCCTAGATTTATTTATAGAGTTTGATATATATTGGCTATAAAAGGTTGACTTAGTGTTATTTATTTCTCTTTGATAAGTTTTTTTATAAGATTTATATGCATTAAAGTTCTGAGGGGATTTAGAAACATCGCTGAGAGTTTTCAAGGCAGATAGGGTATTTCTCATACGTCGCAATTCATCGGTAAACCATCCCAATGGCATACGCGAACTACCTTTTACTTTTATTTTTTTAAAAGGAAGATGTTTGTTAATAAGGTTTGTAAATGTATTTAAGAGATGTTCAGTTAAAAGATCAGAATTCGAGCTGTTGTCATAAAATACATTCCAATCTGCAGATCTCAGAGATTGGTCAAATTTATTTAAGTTTTTTTTACTAAGATTTCGGATTTTTACATCATGCTCAGTTGGCTGTATATTCTCCTTGATTGAAATTACTTGCCCAAGGTGGTCAGATAAGCAAGGATCAATCACGTACGTGTCGAATGAATCATTGTCCAGGTTAGTAAGAATGTTGTCTATACATGTTTGAGATGACGGATTAATTCGGGTAAAATCATGTATACTTACATGTAAGCCATAAGAATTAATTAAAGAATTTAGTTCAGTCAGGTGACCATTTGGATTTGGCATTCTGAAATTAATTTTAAAATCACCCAGAACTATAATTTTACTGGATACAGATAATAGTTAATCTAAAAGAGTCTCGAACTTGGATAAAAAGTTGGTGAAATTTCCAAGGCATGATCTATAAAGACATATTATTGACGTCCGCGATTTGGGCAGTAAGATAAAACAAGCTACCTTGATTTCGTTACTATGACAACAACATTTCGATGTATTGTCGAGTGACAGTTCGTTGATTTTTAATTTGTTGTTTATGTCAAACTTGTTTCGCAAGTTCGCAAATTTAACAATATGAATTCAGATTTTGAATTATCCGACACGAAAAATGAGATTTCAGAAGAAATTTTGGAAGCAGCAAGGAAAGTGACTTACGATATATTGCCAGTAAAATCAAAAGCCCGTTACAAGAAGTCATACGACGCATTTAAAAATAATATCAAATAATTTAATTTAAGTATATTGAAGTGTCGGTCTTAAAAAAAATATTGTACGTCACGCAACCGAAAATTAGTGTTTTCCAGGTCTCTCCAAGCTTCCAGGACTCGCCTACGGCTCGCCCTGGAAATGCTTGTCTCGACCTGAAAACTACTACTTTCCGGTCTTGTAACGTAAATTACTATTTTCGGCAACCGTCCGGGAAATACCCACTTCCCGGACGCTTTTCCTTTGAGAAAGTAACATTTCTCCGGCCTAGTCCGGGAAGTACGTGCCTAGTCCAGGAAGTACGTACTTCCCGGACTAGGCCGGGAAGAATCACATCAATGTTAGCAATTGCTCGAATTTTAATATAAATATTAATATAAATAAGAATTAGAATGTTTCTATTACTACCTATCTTCTGTTCGAATTTCAATATTTAATACAAATAAGAATTAAAATTTACTACCAATAAAAACACTGTTCTAGCAAATCTGGAATTGATATATATCATTAAAGCGGGTTTGATAAACTAGCAATTTATTTAATATGAATTAATACAAAATAAGCTATTAATTAGTGTCCGACCGAAATAGGATTTTCAGTTTCGGCCGAAACCGAATCTTCGGCCTTGGTCTCAGTTTCGGCCGAAACCGAATGCGAAACTTATTTATACATGTTAAAAAAATTTATTGTATGCTGAAATTTAATTTATTTTATATAGGACGAGATCGATCTTGGGAACGAATTGAAAGAAAAAAGGTGGAAAAAGAAAAAAATATTTTTATATAGACAACACTGCCTACGGAACCCACCCAAAGTTAGCCGAACGGTGCGCGACAATTCATGAACACTGAATTTCGGCATGGCTGAAACCGAAACTAGATTTTTTGGCCGAAACCGAACCTTCGGTTGGTCTCTACTAAAATTTTGTTCTACAAAGAAATATAATAAAGAAATGTGTCTCATTGATTTGTTATTCTACACGGTTGCCGAAAAAATAGTGTACGCAACACGTCCGAAAACAATTTTTTTGGACTCGCAGACTTCCAGGACTCGCCTACGGCTCGTCCTAGAATTTTGTCGACTCGTCCAAAAAAAAACAGTGTTTTCCGGACTTGTAACGTAAATTACTATTTTTCAGCTTTGATGAACTTTAATAACACTTTTCAATACTAACATTTTTAAACATACACGACCCAAAACTAAACGTTTGTTCGGAGGAACAAATACCTGTTTTAATTAAACTACTTACAGTCCATTATTCAAAGTACATATTATTAATATTCGTTGTTCTCGCTCCGACAAAGTTTTTGTTACAAGCAACGACGATAAAGCAAGATATATACATCTTATTCTCTTTATCATAACAAGCCGACAAGACGTCAAATGCAAAGGTCCACCAGGTTACTCGCGGGTTCCACAATGAAACCACGTGAAAATATACACCAGTTACTCTAGAATAATACGCTGTGGCCGAAGAGCCCGCTTTTCGGTTTTATCTCAGCTTAAATCGACTCAATTTGTAACTATTGCGAATTTACCAGTGCTATGGCGACGCTTAATGTCGGTTACAGGAAAAGCTGTTGGCTGAACAGTCCGAACAGTAGGTATATTTTTCCGAATATTCGACACTGGTGTAAAGTTCGCAAAACGTAGCGACGTCTGCCTTCTAGCGGCAGCAATTAAAAATATGAAATTTAATATATTATTTGTATTATTATTATTAATTATTATTATTACTATTATTCTTATTAATTAAATGAAGAACTATGCCAAATAGTTAATAGAAGTAATAATTTTTTTTTGAAGAATTTAAGGAAATATCATTAAATAAATTAAAACTAGTAATTTCAAAATTAAATTCAAATAACAACTATGGAGAAATATTCAATAAAAAGGTGTTAAAAGAAACATTTGGCAGCATTGGTTACCCATTATTAAATTTTATAAATTCTTGTTTAAAATATGGAAATATGCCTGATGAATTAAAATGTTCTTACATTACACCAGTGCCAAAAGTAAAAAACATCAAAAGATGGGATGATATGAGGCCAATAAATGTTTTATGGGATGCTGAGAAATTATTAGAAGAAGTCGTATATAAACAGTTATTAGAATTATTCATTAATGCCAACAAAATTTCAGTTTCCTTACAAGCTGATTTTCGAAAAGGGCACTCTGCACAGACAATTCAATGGGTGATTGAGACGTAGAAGAGAACCATTGATAAAGGGGAAAATGTTATTGCTATATTTTTGGATTTTAGGCGGGCATTCGAAACAATTGACAAGGCTAGATTATTGAGTATTATATTATTATTAAGCTCAACTTCAGGGGATTGAAGAATAAGTTTATAGAAGACAACATAAACATTTATTATATTACTAAATTTTAAATAGACTTATTATTATTATTATCATCAGTATGGTATTCGCGGAAACGTTTATAAATGGTTTAAAAATTATTTTAGTAACAGGTCACAAAAACAAAAATATCAAAAACATATTGAAATAAAGAAATAAATAATATAGGAGTCCCTCAAGGAAGTATACTAGGTCCAATATTATTTATTTTATACATCAACGATATGCCTTTAGTTTTAAAAATGTGTAAGTTACAAATATTTGCTGATGACACCTTAATTTACATTATAGTTTTAAATATTTTTGATGGTCTAAGTCTAAATATTCTACATTCTGAGATAAATATATTATTAAATTGGCTAAAAGTAAATAAATTAAAATTAAATATTTCAAAAACTAAATGTATAGTTAATTTAAATTGTCAAAATATAAATGTTGTAATTGATGGTGAAAAATTGGAATTAGTAAACAGTTTTACATATTTAGGGATAATTCTTGATTCAAAATTAAAATTTTTTAATTATTTTGAAAGTATCATATCGAAGATTGCCGGAAAAGTAGGTTATTTTAAAAGAATCAGTTCTAATTTAAGTTTGTTTCCTAAAAAAACTGTATTTAATACTATTATATTACCAAATTTTCTTTATTGTTCTTCCTTTTTATATTGTGCTAGTGAGGAAATATTTGACAAATTACAAATTTTGCAAAATAAGGCAATGCGGATTATTTTAAATTGTGACAAATACACAAAAATAAATTTGATGTTAAAAAATTTAGATTGGTTGAATGTCAGAAATTTTTTATTTAGTAGGTATGTATTTTTATACATAAAATTAATAGTAATTTAACAAACTAGTGTATTAATCGCTATTTAATATACGCGTTAGTTACAATATTTTTCCGTCGATTGTCTTGTTAATAGATTATATATTTTTTTTAATTTAGAACCAAACTACATATTACAACAAATTTTTGAATTTCAAACTTATTGACATCGACAGAAACTATGGCAACGCCATTATGTACGCGGCAGTGCGTGCTTTGTAGTATGTTTGGTTGCCTAAAATCGTTTATTAATAAAAAAAATCATGAATTAATAGGGGCCATTAATGTATGCTTTTTTATACATTAACTAGCGTGTATCCGGCTTGCGTTGCAACCCGCTGGTATAAATACAAACCCGATATATTAGTACCCGGCATGCCACTTTCTGAAATTGCACCCGTGCGAAGCCGGGGCGGGTCGCTAGTTATACATAAAAACCTTCCCCTTGAATCACTCTATCTATTAAAAAAAAACGCTTCAAAATCCGTTGCGTAGTTTTAAAGATTTAAGCATATATGTATAGGTTATAGGGACGGACGGACAGACAGCGACAGCGACTTTGTTTTAAACTATGTTAAGATTAAGGTTGTAAATACACGGTCGACGGAAAAAATAATTTATTGCCTGATTGTTTAAAAAAATTTTGTTCTTTTAATTATGACCATTATAATTATAAAACAAGAACTAATCAAACTCTTTATGTGGATAGAGCGAGGGATAGAGTGTCTAAAACATTAGCCTATAAGTCTATTTTTCATAAAGGTTTAATAGAATATAATATTTTGGAAAATTCTATTAAATATCAAATATCATTAAAACTACCTATTTAAAAAAACTTTAAAATTTCATTTATTCAAAAAACATAATGATACGTAATATTTGATACAATTTGCAAAATGTTTAACTTTTCTGTCTTTTTTTGTTAAAAGAAAGGTTCCGTTTTTAAATTTAAAATAAATCTGTAAAAATGTTTAATTGTAGCTTTTTGCTAAATAAAACATGTTACTACTACTACTAGTAATAATTTTCATTAAGACTACTTACAAAAACTAAAATCATGACGTCGCATCAGAACCGTCATTTTAACTACTTTTCAACGCCTTAATAATAATCGATTTTGCAATTCTTATGTTATTTCTGTTTTCAGGCCTTGAACAAAAATTTAACTCCCTCAAAAACGAGATCAACACCGCCGATACAATAGGAACTCAGCTGACTGCTTTAGTCGACTGCAAAGCCCTCTATACGCACTACTTGCGAGGGGCCAGAGCTATTTGCAGTGTGGGGCTGTTAGGACTCACTCTAATGTTGGCGTCGGCCGTTTTATCTGGGATATTGCTGACGGTGCTTGTCTGGGTCGATTCACATACATGGATTTATATTAGAAAAAAGTAAGTTACTCGGAGACGCAATTAGGGCTGGGCAAAAATTTGATATATCGATATTTTTATCGATATATCGAATAACGATATTTAAAAAATAAAATATCGATATATCGACATTATCGATATTTATCGATATTACCGACTATATCGATATTCGATTGGAATTTCAATATCGTCCTTATAAAACAAGGACCAATATTTAATCCAATCTTTTTTCTTCATGTTTTCATAAATTAGAGTCTTCCCTTGAAATGAAGGTACGGAGTTTTACAGGGCACATAAGAAAATATTGATATATTTATAATAATATAATATTTTTTATCGATAACTAGCGTCTACCCGGCATGCGTTGCAACCCGCTGGTATAAATACAAACCCGAACAAACCCGATATATTAGTAACCGGCATGCAACTTTCTGAAATTCCACCCGTGCGAAGCCGGGGCGGGTCGCTAATTATACATAAAAACCTTCCTCTTGAATCACTCTATCTATTAAAAAAAACCGCTTCAAAATCCGTTGCGTAGTTTTAAAGATTTAAGCACATAAGACAGGATAGCGACTTTGTTTTATACTATGTTAAGATTAAGAATATACAGTGTCACCAGTAAAGTCCGCATCATATGGCATTTTTTTTTATTAATACCTTTATTCAAAATTTGACTTTGGCATCAAGTTCTGCTTCGATCGAAATGAAAATTAAACAAAAAAATAGTATTTGTTTGAAGGTTGTAGACAATGATGTATCTTGAGTAATAGATGTGTTTTGGACTTCCATTGCCTTTAGTTTTTCATATCACGTTTCAACTGGTAAGTATCTCCAGTCTTCTTCAGGTGAATACAGTATTCACCTAAAGACGACTGGAGATACCAGTCTAAACGTTGTGATATGAAAAACTAAGGGCAATGGCAGTCCAAAACACATCTATTACTCAAAAAAATTTGTAGTCACGTGATTCGCATTATCTGTCAAATTTTAATTTTTTCCAAAAAATAATTCAAAGGATTTCTGGAAATATCGAAAAAAGTTATTAGAAATATTTTTTTTAAATGCAGTTTCTAGCCTACATGCAAAATTTCAGCTGCATAAGATAATTATGATTTTTTACCCATATTTTGTAAATTGCACCACTTTTGCAAAATAATACTCGACGCAACCTACATAAAACTTCTTAGTTTTGACAATGCTTTATTTCAGATACATTTTCTTTCAAGTAGCGCCATATTAAATGTGTGTTTTTCTACAAAATCAAAATTGGGCTATTAAAATTTGGTCGCATGTGATGTGATGCAAAGTTTATTTGTTTTTGAATAAAGGTAGATATTAATAAAAAAAATCCCATATGGCGGACTTTACTGGTGACACTGTATATTATCGATATATCGAATAACGATATTTAAGAAATAAAATATCGATATGTCGATAGAATCGATATTTTTTATCGATATTACCGATATTTATGGATATTTATCGATATATCGACTATATCGATATATCGACTATATCGATATTTTTTTTAATATCGATATTCGATATTGGAATTTCAATATCGCCCAGGCCTAGACGCAATACCGGCCAATACCGGAATCATCTTAGGGGTTCCTAATTCGTTAATATTTTATTTTTATTTTCTTAAAATATCAATAAAAAATCATTTTCATCAACAGAACAAATATATGATGCACCTTGTATTAGTATTTTTTCTAGATTTAGCAAAAGCCTTTGATACAGTTAGCCATGATTTACCGTTAAAAAGGTTTGAAAATATTGGATTCAGAAGAAAGCAATTAGAATTAATTAAAAATTATCTGAAAAATAGATCAACTTATGTTCAAATAGATAAAGAAAAAAGCTATCCAAAAGTATTTAAGTATGGTGTTCCTCAAGGAATAATTTTAGGACCACTCTTTTTTAATATTTATATTAACGACTTATTTAGTACAAATTGCGATGGACAAATTCATCGTTTTGCAGATGATACTACAATTTTTTATACCGATGCAAATTGGGAAAACTTAAATAATAAAATTAAAAAAGATTTTAAAATCATAAAAAGTTGGTTTGATAACAATTTGTTAACAATTAATTTTAATAAAACAAATTATATTCCTTTTACTTTAAACCTAAATAACCTACCACGAAATATGAATAGTATTCAAATAAATGAAAACATTCAAATTTTTAAAGTTAATAAATAAAATATTTAGGAATTATTTTTGACAGTAAATTAAATTGGAATTTTCACTTAGAATAATTAATTAAAAAATTAACTATCGATTTTTAAAAACATATGTAAGACATATGGAAATATTATATTACGGGTTAGTTAAAACTCATTTAAATTATTTAATTTTAGGTTGCGGAGGAATAAATAGAACTTTAGTTAAAAAATTAGAAATATTAAAAAAATGGTTTCTAAAAATTATATTCAATAAAGATTATCTTTATCCTTCAAACGAATTATATTCAGAAACAAAAAAGTTAAACATAAGACAACTTTACATTTATAACATCTTAATAAACCTTTATATTTAAAAATAAAAACCTTATACAATAATTAAAAAACCATATAATCATAATACACGTCATAAAAATGAAATATCCATAAAACCTAAAATAATAAGTCCATAGGACAAAAAAATTTCAAATATTTATAATTTATTTAAACGATTATTTACCAACAAAAATTAAAAAATTGATTTCATTAAAAAAAAAGTCGAAATAAAAACATGGATAATGTAAGAAATATAGTACTTCCGGTTTGGCCGGAAGTTGACACTATTGGAACGATAATAAAAATCGAAGATAGGGACATGTATGCCGTTTTGCTCTAAGACGTAGGTACAGTTAGAAAGCTAGACGCTGTCAAAGTTCAAAAATGTAATTTTTCAAGAGTCAATATCTCGGAAACTGTTAAGTATAGACTAATAATGCTTTTATTAAAAAATGTTCAGAATTTTATGCAGAATCCAAAAAAATTATATAAAATAGGGGTATCCATTTAAGATTTAGATCTTTACCCTCCCTCCTAAAGGCTTGAAGTAACAAGATTGACAATATACGCAAAAGATGTCCCCCTCGAAATAAAAATCGACGGGTCCGAGCGATTTTCCACATTTTCATTTTAAAGCAGGAAAATCGAGGTGGGAAGTTTTCAAATGAATGATTAATATTTTTTACTTAAAAATTATAAATTAATAATTTTATTATATTTCTTCACAAAAACTGCGTTTAAAATATAAATTAACATTTTTACTTTAAAACATAATTTTTAATGCATATTTATGATCATTTATGATTTTACATACTAAAACAAAAAATAGGATTTGCCCCTAACAAGCTCAGCTTCAGGGGATTGAAGAATAAGTTTATAGAAGACAACATAAACATATTTTTATTATATTATTCAATTTTAAATAAACTTATTATTATTATTTTGTTCCTCATTTTTGTGGGTATTTTACCCTAATGGACCGTTATTCTTTTGTTTCAGGAAAGATTATCAGCAAGTGAACGAGACAGACCCGTACCTGCCACCTCCCGCCGCCAGTCAGGCCATCGCCGCGAGGACTCTGCAACGCAGCCAAGGGCAGTTCCCGGGACCCCCCGATACCCCCCCGCCTAGTTACGCTCATGCCGCCCTCCTTAGGCCGCCCCAATCGCATGTCGCCTCTGCGCCGTTGCATGAAGCTGATCTTTTGCTGTACACACTTTTTTTATTTTTTTTTCTTTAAGATGGGCTTAAATTACCGTTACGGAAATTCTGATCGGCAATTATTTACCTCTACAGCGTTACGATCAAGAAACTGATCAGCCATCTATATAGAATACCGTCCGCTTAGTCAAGAATCGCTCGGACCGGTCAAATTGATTTTTTTGAAATACATTTCTTTATAAACAGTGTGACCAGTAAATTCCGCGCATCACATGGGATTTTTTTTATTAATCTACGACAGTGCCATGACGTCACCTTAGAGTTATACTGTGGTATGTGCAGAAAACCAAGTTTTGAGAAAAAGCGTTATGAAAAATTGGCTTTTTGTTACACTGCTATGGACAGACCTACACTTAAGAAAATTTGTACTTAGTTAGTTTCATTATAATTATTACGGTTTTATAGAAAAAATATACACATATACATTGTTTTTTCTATATTTTGGGCACTAGAAAAACACATACAATTATGTAACTCTATTTTTTTTATTAATTATGAAAACATACAACTCTGTAACGTTACAAAAAAAACAAAATAACTACAAATAAGAATATAATCCAGAACTACAGAAATAAATATGTTAGGCATTATCATTTTTGGGAAGTATAGCCATATAGTATGCCTTATCCACCTCAGGAATCCACTAGCACACTAACTCAACGACCCAACCAAATAAAAACAAAGTTGTATGTGCATTATTTGTGACCATAGGAATAAAATATAAAATTACAAAGGTGTATGTGACACATATACAACTATGAGACTCTAAAAATCGCAATTCACGTTGATACAACAATGTATTTATGGTTGCCAATGACAGATGGTGTAACATACAACATTGTAATTCTCTGGAAGGCAAGTTTGAGGTACATACAACTTACTAACACCAAAAAGTCAATTTCAGAAAAAATGCGACATACAACAGTATAACTCTAAGGTGACGAATGACGTATTTAGCATTATCATTTAGATGTCATTATGACCTTCATAATAGCACTCAGTGCCATTATGAATTCAGAATAACATCCAAATATTAAGATACAAAAACAAAAAGAAAGTCGGTGCAAACTATTTATTTGTTATTATTACTTAGAAAAACGGATTGCATTTATTTATTGTAAACATCCGAAGGGACACTTTCGGATTCAGAATCTCCCATATTTAAATTATTTTTGGCCAACACTTTGCATACAATAGAAAATTGGACGGCAAAAAACGAAATTGATACAATTAAAAATGCGATTACCATGATATCGACTAATATGGACACCTGAAAATTTTTAAAATTACGAAAACGTTATCTGATATCAATAAAATTTAGACGAATAAAATCTATTTGCACTGTCGTAGATTAAATTTTGAATGATACACGTTCGATATGAACTTTGTTAATGAAACTTGTGCAATTAAACCACTCGACTAACGCCTCGTGGTTTAACGTTGCACACGTTTCATTATAGTGT
The DNA here is from genome assembly GCA_963969555.1 of Polydrusus pterygomalis. Lineage (NCBI taxonomy): Eukaryota > Metazoa > Arthropoda > Insecta > Coleoptera > Curculionidae > Polydrusus > Polydrusus pterygomalis. The sequence continues at coordinate 37,332,724 of OZ018381.1, read as the reverse complement.
TCATATCGAACTAGTATCATTAATAACTATTATAGCTTTTTTCCAAATTTGACTTTGGCATCAAGTTCTGCTTCGATCGAGATGTAAATTAAGCAAAAAAAAAATAGTAGTCACGTGATTCGCATTATCTGTGAAATTTTAATTTTTTCCAAAAAATAATTCAAAAGTGGGGTTGTTTCTGAAAATACCGAAAAAAGTTATTAGAAAAAGATTTTTTAAATGCAGTTTTTAGCCCACATGCAAAAATTTCCGCTGCATAAGATAATTTTAATTTTTTACCCACCACTAAAATTTATTTTCCACTTAATGAACACTTTACTGATGACACTGTGTTCTTTTTGTCTTAATATTAAGGTGTATTACTTTCAGACACAAACTACGTTTTCAAACATACTTATTTTATGAAGTTACCTTATACAGGGTCAAAAACAAATAAACTTTGCATCACATGCGACCAAATTTTAATAGCGTTTTTGAATATTGAATATTTTTATTATTAAATGTTAAGGGGTTAATTTATTTTATTTTTAGTTATAAACATAAAAGAAGATTTTGTAAAATTTAACGTAAGTTTATTTGATTGAAGCCAAGAAAGAAGTATTTTTAAATCATTATTAAATTAATATCAAAATGCATTTCTGCAAGAGTTTCAGCAAAATAAATAATTGTTGTATCATCTGTAAATAGCTTTATATCGCCCTTTAAGTTCAATTTGGAAACGGAATTAATGTAAATTAAGAATAATAACGGACCTAATATTGATCCTTGTGGAACTCCACATATTATTTCTTTTTCCGAACGTTTTCTTTCCCAAATTGGAGGAAATTGTTTACGATAGCTTAAATAACTTTGAAGTAGTTTGTGTATATTACCCCTAATTCCACATTTTGAGGGGGGTTCCTATATAACTGTTTATAATTTTAAGCTATATTGCTGAAAATTGGTACTATGCTTGCTCTTTTAAAATAAGCAAGTACGTGTTTAGATGTTTTGGGAAATTTTGTCCCTAGGCCATGCATTATGAAAAATGTAGGTAATAAGATACAATATATTTAATTAAGAAAATCAAAGTTAATACACACCCTTCTTTATTCTAAAAAAAAATCATTTAAAAAAATTAATTCGACAGGTCCGAGCGATTATTTATTAGTGGACGGTATTATTTATAAAAGGCTGATCCGTATCTTTATCATAACGCTGTATATTTATACTTTGGCAAGCTTTTTTTTTAATTACGTTTCAGGGCATATCAGGGCACCAAAAATACCTTAAACGTAGCATTATTTCCAAAATATCAAAAATTTTCAGGGAGAAAACAAATTGGTATTTAGTGCGGTCTTTTCGATTACCTACTGGTAGACGGTAACCTTTAATCGTCGAATTTGCACGCAAACTACTAGTTCCCCAGTGTATAATATATTTTCTAAAAGAAGAAATTATGACAAATACGTTAAATACACAATAAAGTTTAAAACCCCGTCGATTGAGGCGCTAAACTAAAATATTTTCGTTAACGGTAAATTACCCGTCTCTATTTTTTCCATTCTCATTTTGGTTTACTTTTTTCTTGGTATCAGTTGTTGGTTACGGTTAACGTAATGTTTATCATTTATCTTGTTTTTCGTCTCAAAGTTTATAAATTAAAAGCACAATAATAATAATTTTTATTTATACAAAAATAAATTATGAGATTTACTTCTATTTGCAAATTATGAAAATCTTAGGTCAAACGTGATTTGCTATTTTTATTTCACTCTTTTTTACTTTTTTCCCATGTAAATTTTGCCCCCTATACAGTGTGGTTGTTTAAGTGTGCAACATATGGGCATTTTTTTTATTACCGATTTCTCAAAAAAATTTATTCTTGATAAAAGTTGGTGCATGTTCGATAATCATATTAGGTGCACTTGGAATGGTTGCTAGTGAAACGGCGTACAGGGTAGGCCAAAAAATATAAAACTTGTACAAGAATAAAATTTTTTAATAAACATTGAAAATAAAAATTTTGCACTTTAAATAATAGTTTTTTAATTAGCATATTATCATTACTAATGTTTTATCTTGTTAAAAATAATTTTTAGGATATTTTAAACTTGTGTTTAATATCGTTGCAACAAACATGAAGTTTGTGATTCCTTAATAAACTAAAAATTCAAGTAAATTTTACAAATATGCTTGAATTTGAACAAAGATATGTGAAATTGATTTAATTTTGATTAATTTATGAAGGTCTTTATGGTGAAAATAAAAAAAAAATTTGGGAAATTATTAATGTTTTTTAAAAAAATATATTTTTTTATTTGAGGAGGTCACGTTTTTGAATCTATTCATAACTTTTAATTCTAAACAACTTTTCTTAATAACATTTTGCTGAATTTTCTGAAATAGGGGTACAAGTTTTATATTTTTTTGCCTACCCTGTAAGCCGTTTGACTTGCAACCATTCCAAGTGCATCTAATATGATTATCGAACATGCACCAACCTTTAGCAAGAATAAAATTTTCTGAGAAATCGGTAATAAAAAAAAATGCCCATATGTTGTACACTTAAACAACCACACTGGATAATAATATTGGCTCCCCTATTCATTTTACACCAAAATTTCACTATACTTTTTTGAAGGTCCTTGTAGGTACACCAAATTTTGATAAATTTTTGAAAACAATATTATAAGACAATGCAGGGTTTGTAAAATAACTGATATATAGCGCCAGGATTTTCATTTTACAAGTAAGTGTTCCTAGACATGTCATAGGATAGAATGTCCTCTAACAGTGAGTTGTAGGCTCATCAGCTCAAAATAACTGCAATATATTGGCTTACCAGACCCACATTATTACATAACAGGCAGGGCAGAATTTTTTTAAAAATAGACATTCTAGAAAAACCTTTTTGGTTTTTCTCGGCTTTCTTCGGGTTCGTAGCAAGCATCCTTTCAGAAATTTGTCTAGTTTGTGGCCTTTCCGCCTACAAGATCTCATTGCATATCTACAATCGTTTTCGAAAACCTAATGGAATTCACAATCTATGATACAATTTTAATTGCACTGATCTTATTAATTCTTTAAGAATAGAGAAACGTCTCATTTTGTCACGTGTTACACGTGCTCACCATATTGTAACTGATCACAAATATTGACTTACCCTGTTTATTTTTCCAAGGGTCCGTCCATGTGCCGGATGCACGTCGGCCAGGATTGGTCCATTGTGCTCACCCTAGTTGGTCTCACACCCAGTCATTTATCCCAATTCCTTGCACATCTACCCCAGTTGACGTACACTACATTTGTGTAGGTTAACTGAAAAGAGTGACGGTATATCCTCTGGTTCTTGTCTTGGCTGCCCAGAGTATTTGGTGCCTTTTTCGATCCAGTGCCTCTTTGAGCAGATTATGTGCCGTACAGTTTACCTATCTTGTCCGCAAAGCCTGCAGCTTAGATCTATAGTTGCAAACATGCAGGTACTTCTGAATAGCCGTGTGTCCTGTCAGAGCCGCCTTCCTGTCAATATTCCTGGAATTTTTCTCAGCTGGTTTCGGATCAGGGTCCCCGATGAAATATTTTAGAGACCGACCGAAGGTTCGGTTTCGATTAGTTTCGGTCAAAAAATCTAGTTTCGGTGACAGTTTCGGTTTCGGCCAAAAATCGGCCGCGCCGAAACTCAGTGTTCGTGAATTGTCGCGTACCGTTCGGCTAACTTTGGGTGAGTTCGTAGGCAGTGTTGTCTACAGTGTGACCAGTAAAGTCCGCATCATATGGAATTTCTTTTTATTGATAGCTTTATTCGAAATTTGACTTTTACATTAAGTTCTGCTTCGATCGAGATGAAAATTAAGCAAAAAAAAAGTAGTCACGTGATTCGCATTATCATTTTATTTTTTTCCGAAAAATAATTGAAAAATGGGGTTATTTCTGTATCGAAAAAAGTTATTAGAAAAAGTTTTTTTATGCAGTTTCTAGCCCACATGTAAAATTTCAGCTGCATTAGATGATTTAGATTTTTTACCCATATTTTGTAAATTGCACCACTTTTGCAAAATAAGACTCAACGCAACCTACATAAAACTTCTAAGATTTGATAATGCTTTATTTCAGATACATTTTCTTTAAATTAGCGCCATATTAAATGTGCGTTTTTCTACTAAATCAAAATTGGGCTATTAAAATTTGGTCCCATGTGATGCTAAGTTTATTTGTTTTTGACCCTGTATAAGGTAACTTCACCAAATAAATATTTTTTAAAACGTAGTTTGTGTCTGAAAGTAATACACCCTTATATTAAGACTAAAAAGAACACAGTGTCATCAGTATAAAGTGTTTATTAAGTGGAAAATAAATTTTAGTGTTGGGTAAAAAATCAAAATTATCTTATGCAGCTGAAATTTTGCATTAGGGCTACAAACTGCATTTAAAAAACTTTTTCTAATAACTTTTTAAAAATTTTCAGAAATAACCCCTTTTGAATTATTTTTTGGAAAAGAGTGCCGGTTCTGGACCTATAAATGTCTTTTTTTAGAACCCTTTTTTGCAAGTTCGTCATAGCCTTATCATTACCTGCAACACCTTCATGTCCTGGCAACCATTGCAGTATTACTTTGTTAGTCTTTGTCAGGACAACAAGTTCTTCTTGGCATTCCCAGACCAGTCTTGGTGTCACCTTGTTACATATTAGCGCTCTAAGGGCTGCCTGGCTGTCAGACTTACCCTCCTGTATAAACTTGTTAAAATTTCATTATATTCAAAACATTCTCTGATGTTTAATGGGCTTAGTTCAGATATAAATTTCGGGTGGTTGTAGCTTTTTGTTTAAGTTTTATTAATTTATATTAGGCATGCATATATGCAAACCAGCTTTAATCCAAAACATAGAGCTAGAATATAGTGCTAGAGTCATTTTTTCTTTTCATATTATATATCAGTTAATTCGATTTATTTTTCATGTTTTTAGTAGGTAACTTATTTTCTTATTTTCACATCGAAATGTAATTATTGATGAAAGTAGACTGCTAAAAATGTTCCCCCATAAAACTTAAAATCAGAACTGGGGCCGTAAAATATTGAATGTTTATAAGATAGAAACGTGCACATTTCTAGACACTGACTTGAGCTGAAAAGCGCTTATTAAAATAGAAAAAATCTGTAAAGCATACGAGGAAGATTCGATTCTTTAAATGTTGTGAGATATACTCTTATTTTTCGTTTCAGATCAAATTTTCATTTGTAACATGGTGTTTAAAATTAAAAGTTATGTCCGAATACGAAGTCACAGTCTTCTATTCAAAAAAATTATGCCAAAATTAGGTTTTCAAATTTATTCATCAAACTGGCGCCATCTATACTTAATAACACACTTATGGAACTCCGTTCATCATTATTTAATAAAACAAGTTGTCAAAAAATGATCTTACACGCAATCGATACAAAAAGTACACCGTTTCTTTATCACCATAAAAACATTCAACATTTTATCACCCCTCAATGAACAATAATCCTAACGTCAAAATCGTTTTGCAGTGATGGCTGTGACACAAGATCTCAAGAACACCACCGCGGAGCACACCTTTCTCATATGAGGGGCCACACGCTGGGAAGGTTACCCTCGCACCACCATCACGAACCAGCGGGGGGACCCAACAATGGAAAATACGCCACTCTGAGCAAACAGTGCAAGACGCTGGAAAGCTCGGATTTTTACTGAGATAGGTAAGGAACCGGCCAAACTTTACGCAAATAAACTACAACTATTACACTACTAACAATAGACATTTAAACCATACAACTTTTGTCAAATATATTTTTTAAACATTTAGTATATACAGTGTGGTTGTTTAAGTGTGCAACATATGGGCATTTTTTTTATTACCGATTTCTTAAAAAATTTGATTTTTGATAAAAGTTGGTGCATGTTCGATAATCATATTAAGTGCACTTGGAATGGTTGCAAGTCAAACGGCATACAGGGTAGGCCAAAAAATATAAAACTTGTACAAGAATAAAGTTTTTTAATAAAAATTTTGCACTTGATGATAGTTTTTTTATTAGCATATTATCATTACTAATGTTTTATCTTATTAAAAATAATTTTTAGGATATTTTAAAGTTGTGTTTAATATCGTTGCAACAAACATGAAGTTTGTGAGTCCTTAATAAATTAAAAATGCAAGTAAATTTTACAAATATGCTTCAATTTGAACAAAGATATGTGAATGATTGATTTGATTTTGCTTAATTTATAAGGTTCTTTATGGTGAATATAAACAAAAAATTTTTTGGGAAATTGTTAATGTTTTTAAAAAAAATATATTTTTTTATTTTAGGAGGTCACGTTTTTGGATCTATACCTAACTTTTAATTCTAAACAACTTTTCTTTATAACATTTTGCTGAATTTTCTGAAATAGGGGTACTTTATTCTTGTACAAGTTTTATATTTTTTGGCCTACCCTGTACGCCGTTTCACTTGCAACCATTCCAAGTACACCTAATATGATTATCGAACATGCACCAACTTTTATCAAAAATAAAATTTTCTGATAAATCGGTAATAAAAAAAATGCCCATATGTTGCACACTTAAACAACCACACTGTATACGCATCCGTATAATGCCATTATAGGCATCCTAAAATTAATGTTTTCTGAAGGATCGGGGATCGTTATACAGAATATTGGTTTAGGTTGGCAACTACAAAAACCTATTCCAGAGGTAGCTTATGTAGGTTATGACGACATGTCTGTCTACTAATGCATTTCCAGCCAATTTAACATGGCTTCTTCCTCGAGTCCTATCTAAAGGATCGCGTACAATATGTTGAGATTCGCGGATATAAATCCTTTAAATGCAAAGCCACTATAGTGGTGCTTCTCAGGGTAGCAATCTAGCCCCCTTAATATTTTTAATTTTTATCAGTGACAATATGTAATAATATATCTAGCGATGTACCGCTGCTTTTTGCAGACGACTTAAAACTATTCTATATATTATATTCTATCCTAAACTCTGCTGTCCCGTTTTAAAGTAAGTAAAAAATATGCTTTTGTTTCAGGCATGCCTGCAAGGACTTCCCAAACTTTAAAGGTTTTAAGTTCGACCCGCATCAACAGCACTGTAGCAAAACGCAGCAACCTCGAGACCATCATCATCATCAACAACTTCAGAGTCAAGAAACGCAACGTACGGCCACTCTTGGCAAATATTCTTCGCTTGGCAGGCGCCCGTTACCTCAAACGCCAGACGAGAAGGCCAGGAACAAGCCGTCGGTGCCCAAGGTTCCCGTAACAATATCTGGAACCATTCCGGAGACCCCTTTGAACCCTAATAATTTTAGGTAAGCACCTAATAAGGAAATTGGAGATGGGTAGGACACAGACATTTCAAAATAATTCTTATTCTAACCTCCGGGCGTATGAGATGGATATAGGAGCTTATGCCTGATGTGGAAGGAGCATATTATTATTACGGAAGTGGAGATTGATAGTGATCGGTGATGAGCAACAGACTTACCCAAGATCTATAAGCTAACTAGGCTGTCTCATAGAGCAGCATTCTGGTGAGGGGTACGGGTATGTAGGGCGCTAAGAAGAGAGGAAAACTATGCTAAAAATGCTGCCTACTGTCCCTAGATTTATGTAAAGCATTTGACACAGTCAATTACAACATTTTACTTAAATGCCTATACAATATTGGGGAAATATTTATTTATTGTTAAAAAATTACTTAAGTAATAGAAAGCAGTTTGTTCAAATTGAAAATATTAAAAGTTCACAAAAAACATAACTTATGGTGTTCCGCAAGGATCAACCTTAGGACCTACTTTTTTTTTAATCTACATTAATTCTATAGCAAAATTAAATTTAAATGGTAAAATAAAATTGTTTGCCGACGATACTACTATTGTATATTTTCGTGAAGACTATGCTCAAATTCATAATAACATTAACCACGACCTAAATATAATATGTAAATGGCTTGAAACTAATAAATTATCATTACATTTTAATAAATCATCTTTTATGTTTATAAGTAAATCAAAATTAAAAATAATAATATTTCTTTACTGTCTTTCAATAATCATTTAATCAAATATACAGGTTTATATATTGATGAAAATTTAAGTTGGAAAAAACATATTGAATATTTAAGAAGTTACATCTCGCCAGTAATTGGCATTTTGTTTAAGGCTAAACATTATAGGTACCTATATCATTAAAATATTTAAAAACTATTATATTATTTTTTGGTTTATTCAAAATTACAATATGATTTCAATCTGGGGATCAGCGAAATTAACTACAATTCAGCCATTAAAAAAACTACAAAACAAAATAATTAAATGCATACATAAGCTGCCTTTTTTAGAACCAACTGTAAATTTATATGAACCAAATGGATATTTGAATTAAGAAAAGCTTTATAGCTGTTAAAACTATGCATTCTAATACACTCTATTATTATTAAAGAAAAACAATCGAATATAATATTTCCTTCGAGCAACATTAATCACATCACGAGACAAAATCATCATATTCAAACACCAATGGTAAAGAGTACTACAATCTACAATATTATATAAAGGAATAACAATTTACAATACTTAGTTTGCCGAAAAAAATTAAAGAAATATCAAAATTATGGACTTTTAAAAAAACACAAAAAAATATTTTTTAAAACTGAACTAACTTTAATAGTATTATTTATATTAATATTTTTTTTATAGAAATGGTTATTAAATAGTATATTAAAGTACTCGTGGATAACTGGTCTTTAAAACACTTGCTCTATTTCAAGCACTCCGGCTTTTTTTAAATAATTTCGATGGAGTTATTAATAGTTACTAAACATATTTGGTGTTATATTCTCTGTAATAAAATTTTTTAAGTTGGTTGAGAATAAATATATATATTATTATTATACTGTCCGGCCACCGTGTTGCGATAGGTCAGCATTGAATAAGACAACCCAGTTAGTTTATAGATCTTGAGACTCACCAGAAACGTGGCAATTTATAATTTTATGCACTGAACTTTGATGAAATACGAAACTTTCGGGCTACTGCCTGAGATGTCGAAGTTGCATGGAGATGTCACCAAACCTCGATAATGTCTTATACCCTCCAACGCTTGAGATTTAACTAAGGGCTGGTGAGCTGGTAAAAAAAATCATTAATAATAATAATAATAATATTGTGTGCTATTGTTTTGTTTACTCTATTTTTATATGTAATAGTATTTTTATGACGTGTTTCATGTGTGTGATTAATATAATTTATTTTATTTTTATGTTTAAAAATATATATTAACATGTTGTAAGAAAATATCTGTTTAATATCCATTTTATTGCTATCTTTAAATAGTAAATCAGAAGAGTATTGGTGGTCTTTTTCGTAAATAATTTTCAAAATATATTTTTGAATAGTCTCAATATTATTAAGATAATTCTTATTTATGCCTCCCCATCCTAGTATTCCATAATTTAAATGGGTTTGTTCTAAAGAATAATACAATATTTCTAATTCTTTTATATTTAAAAATTGTTTAAGGTGTTTAAATTTTGGTATAAGAATTCTTAGTTTTTTTACATTGAAATGTGATAAAGTGTGGAAAAACGTAGTTAAACATTAAATTTGATCAAAATTTTGGATGGGTCGAATTTAATGTCGGTGAGTGTATAAAAATGAAACATAACAAAATCAAATACGTTTAGTGCATACAATTTCAGTACAAAACGTCATTTTTCTGCAGATCTCTTCAGAGGGGCGCTTGGCAAGACTCCGTGAGCAGCTTCCAGCCCAACGCGCAGTTCATGTCGCTCCAGCGCACGAACGTCGCGCAACCCGGAGGTCACGCTCAGTTCCGGTCTGTCAAAATCCAGGACCAGAACCAGCAGAATGAGGTTATGTACGCTAACAGCGATAACGAGAGGCAACTGTATGCTGTTACCGAGTTGTAAATTGCGGGTCTGTTGATTGTGTAGGAGTTTATGAGATAATATTTTGAAGATCAACCGATTTTAATAAATTCAATTATGCTATTTAAGTTAAGAATACAGTGGTTTCAAGGAATTATTACACATTAGAGTAGAGTGAAAAGACCATTGAGTAGAATATTTTTGATGTTTGTTGATGTCTCCAAATAAATAACCCCCCAATTGGAATAACCAGTAAGGCTGAACATTTGTTTTCTTGTTGTCTCTTTAGTTGATCTTCAAAATACTCTGCAATACTCCGAATATTGGATGTCTTGTATTTTCAGTTTTTTTGTGAAACAATCGTCAGTTCTCAACACGTGTTTTTAGGATGACCTGAGAATATTCGACACCCAGTATATATTATAGTAAGTTTTATTTTATCTTTGGGAAATGCAGGCATGTAGAAATAAACATAGCCAAGGTTTTGTATTTTGATTTTCTCCATTTTGATGTATGTTACATCCTTTTTATTTTACCTGTCGTAGAAGTGAGTGTTCCAAAAATAAATAACCCCAAAGACGTATGCTTTAAGGAATACAGTGGACGTTTTTGGATCAGCTGTTTCTTTTTGGGACACTCATGATATTGTATAAACATTTACCCGGTATGTATGTGATCGGTGCCATCAAAATATGTGGTTTTTATAAGCTAGGTCTAGAAACGGTCGTTATACACATGGTTCATGATGTATTTCTATAATAAAAATGTTTGGTAGCACAATTTTTTAAGTAAAGTAATAACTAAAGAATATTTATAGAAGCTGGTTGTAGATGAAACAAAACGAATTTTGTAGGTTATTAAATGGTAGGTCGTCTGATGTCGAGGCGCGAGCATGAAATCTTATGGGCAGTTCGCAGTCTAATCAAGAAGAGCATAACTTTTAAAGTGAAACATGCGTTTAGTTTGTGAACTACATGTAAGGGTTTCTTGATCGTCCCTGTGCAGTTGTGACCATATTCAAGTTTTAAAGGTGAATTTACTTTCTAAATTTGACTATGGAACTGACTGTACCTATAAAGTATTAATTAGGCACTAGCTCGTGACGTCACACACATAACCTCACTTTCTATAGAGGGACGAACAAAGCGTTTTTACATTAAAGTTAATGTGATTGTTTTGTTTTATTTTTGAGTTTTTTGCAATTTTTGGAACCCTTTTTGATATTTTTAGGGTTTGGAATAACGTATATAGTTTTAAGTGCTGTCACTGTTAATTTTCATAAACACTTTTATTTTTAAGTGATATATTACTCTTAAAGTATTTTGAGCTTTTAAGGCAGCCGGCAATGGTAAATCTAAGGGTTTTAAGACTGATTATTTACCTTAAATGTAGTTAAAAGTAAGTCAGTAACCATAAAGTATTTAAGGATTCTAAAGTACGGTAGGGAAAAGTTGGCATATTGATGGGATAGAAACTTATTTGTTGAAGGACTCGAATACGAGTACAATACTTCTCCCAATTAGCTTCCTATGATATCGAAAAACATGGTTATGGGTTACTTGCTATTCAGGACAAGCCAAGAAACCAATCAGGAAATATGGGCTTACAAAAGTTTAAAGAAGCAAAGTGTTTGACACTCTCGATGCTACCTAAAAGAAATACCACCCTGAAACTTGGGACCCATCTTTGGCTAAACCCCCCATAGTGAACTGCATTTTTAGACTTGATTTTGTCACACTAATTTTAAGTTTCGTGGATTTGTCTTTAGAGATAATGCTGACCGTTGTCATATCGGCTGCTTTACTGGCTACTCCCACTCCTTTTTGAGCATACTTAGTATAAGGGCCATCACATGGCATTAGTGTGGTGCTGGCTGCTGATAAGAAATTACCCTCTTTGTGTGAGATTTTTCCTCATTACGCGAAAGATTAACAACTTACCTTGCAGCCTACGGATTTCTATTAGAAAAATAGCCAAACTACCACCACAAACAGATAGACAACCTGAAAATGAACGTTTTTGTAGCTTCTGTGCTCTTCGAAAGAATAGAAAAGTTAAAAAAAGATGCAGAAGTTGCCATCAGCGACTCATTTGCCCCGAACATACAATTTTGTAATGTCGAAAACTGTGCCTTAAAGACCGAGCCTGATGAAGATTTGTAAACATATTATTCTTCTGTAGAATATAACAACACACACTAAAATTTTGTACGTGAAAGAATCTCTCACACGCGACTAACGATGGGATTTTATACACAGCGACTAATACTGGGTGAACTCTAGAACAGGTTAGAGCAAAAATTAAAGAAACCCTAATGGATTTTTTAGTGCTAACAGATAAGCAAAGAAACAACGTTTTTACCTGGTCCCTATTTGAGCGGTTCCCACACTTAACCGAACAAAACTTCACCATTCTGAAAAAAAAAAAAAACAACAGTACCCTTGCTTTCAGTCCACGCTTTACAGTTTTTGAAAAACTAGAGAAAGTAGGTAGTTTTTAACACTAATAATATTAAAAAAAACTACAAAAAGTAGTAAAACAACACCAACTTGCAAGTTCTAGGAGTCCACATTTTAACTTTTAAGCTTAATATTCCACGATTATTTTAACGCTTTTGAATCACTTAAAACATTTTTTTGTTATCTTCAGGGATGCTTTAACACGATTAAAACAAGAAACTACTATCAATTAAAATACTACGTAAATAAATGTAAAAATCGTTTGTTCGTCGTGACGTAGTAGCTAGTGCTTAATTGAACAAACCGGATACAGCAGAAATATTTTTTTACCGAAGTTATAAATTTCTGCTTTACCCTGTTGATCTTTAGGTAATAGGAAATTTGAAAATACGACTTTGAAAAAAGTTGTGCCAAACTTGACTGATCAGATTCATTCCATTTTAAAGAGGTTCCGGTATTTCCGCACCTACTAGTAAGGAAAATAGTCATACCTGGTATCTCAAAAAGATGTCGCAAATAACGAATTTAAGTTTCTTTTGCAAGATTTTTTTTGGGGTATTTATCAGGGTACCTACCTATTTTACAATAGTTCAGAAAAACTTGAGATTTTTGTATTTCGAATCCTGTTTTGAGGATTCTTAATGTCACATAAAGGGAACAATAACAAACATACATTTTGAGAAAAACTTACATAAATCACCTCATAAACATTTTTTTAAAGTTTTATTGAGGTGATAATATTTTGCTCAATAAGGCAAAACTATAGGCAAAAGGAATAACTAGAAATTTTGGTGTATACTTCTTAGGCATAATACTCTGCGTGTTAAGTAGGTTTTGGTACAATTTAATAAAGTACAGTTAATGAAAAGACACTAGCTATCAGTAGCGCATTTTTTGTAATATAGGAGCATTATTTTTTATGTACAGGGTGTTCAAATTAAAACGAAACAGGGCTGTCCAACATTAGTGGGAAGTTTGGTGATGTTGGTTTTCACTAACCAGTGTATTAACATTAATATTTGTTGTTCACAATTTTTTTTGGGTTGGCTTATGTTATTTTCACGTCTACAAGGTGTTTAGCTTCTCCTGAACAAGTACCAAACACCCTATATATATATTTTCATTTTCGAACTTTACGTTGAATTACAAGCAATGATTATTACATGTTTTTTAAATTTTTGAGTAGCTTTTCAATTATTCGATTTTCTCTCAGTGGCGGGCTAAGGGTATTGGAAGCCGGGGGGCGGTGAATCGTTTGTGGGGCATGGTAAAACACGAAATTTTGTTGGAGGAGAATTAACGGTCATAGTAGAAAGATTGCGTTATAAGCACTTCAAACATTTTAAAATAAAATTTATCTTACGTTACTAAATTATTTTGTTGTAAAATAGATACGGAGCAAATTTATTTAAACGCCCTGTTGAAATATGTACAGTATGTCGAAAATATATAATATTGAATAACTGCCAAAGAATATTTGATGCTTGATCTCTGCGAGTATTGAATGAATGTTTACTAGAAGGTGTTTTACGGGGTGACAAAAAACAGTTTTTGTGGAATATTATTATACAGGGTTAGTTGAAATAATCGGAACGGCTAATTTTCTTCAAAACTTCCAAGGCTAAATCAATGAATTTTGGTACAGGTGGATAACTTAAAAAATTGAATTGAAAATTGACAATTGCGACCTTGTCAGATTTTTAGTTTTTTCTGTAACTCAAGGAATGTTTTTTTTTTAAAATGTAACACTACTCTTTTTTTTATTAAATTCGATTCCTACCATCAACATTACCATTTCCTGATAGTATAAAATTTTTATCTCAAATAGTTCTATGGGAAAAAAAGTTAATTAGTTGCAACTCTAACTGTAAAGAAATCCAATCTATTTCCATTTAAAAACGTTTCAAATAATGTGAAAAGGAAGGTTGGTGGACATAATGTACATAATAGTATCGATAACGGTAATAACAACAAACAACTACTTACTAACAATAACATAGCTAGTAAAAATTACTTACATATTATTGTACACTGCATTAATTTGATTATAAAACCGATATAGTTCGGGTTTGTTCGCGAAATATAAATTATAGTACACCACATTAATTTGATTATGAAACCGATATGTAAGTTATTTTTACTAGCTATGTTATTGTTAGTAGCTGTTTGTTGTTATTATCGTTATCGATACTATTAGGTACATTATGTCTAGCAACCTTCCTTTTTACATTACTTGAGACGTTTTTAAATGGAAATAGATTGGATTTTTTTAGAGTTAGAGTTGCAACTAATTAATTTTTTTTCCCATAGAACTATTTGAGATAAAAATGTGATACGATCAGGAAATGGTAATGTTGATGGGAGGAATCGAATTCAATAAAAAAAAGAGTAGGTAGTGCTACATTTGAAAAAAAAAACATTCCTCGAGTTACAGAAAAAACTAAAACTCTGGCAACGTCGCTATTGTCTATTTTCAATTCAATTTTTTAAGTTATTCACCTGTACCAAAATTCATTGATTTAGCCTAGGTAGTTTTGAAGAAAATTAGCCGTTATGGTTATTTCAACTAACCCTGTATATAATTAGTCCAAATTTAAAAAGGCAAATTTGTTAAACAAATTTTGGGGCAATGACGAAATTTTTAATCTTTATAGATTATCACCCCCTCATATTTTGGATCTTGTGTTTTTTGATTGCCCTAGGTATAGGTAACCGTTTAATATAATATATTACCATATAGACTTGTCTCAGATTATTGAAAATTTATTTGAGATTATTCTTAAAGTATTTGTATGATACTAGATTTAATATTAATTACTGAATGTATCTTTATACCTGTACGTATTTAAATGAATTTTTAGCTTGTTAAATACAGGGCCACTCAAAAAAAAGTGAATCATATTGAACATGTTTTTTTGTTATTTTAGTTATACCTACAGGGTGATTCACGTTGAGTGCCTTCTAAGAAGATCTAGGCAACAAGTTGTCTATTTAAAAATTTGGTTCAATTTAGTAACTTTGAAACCAATAAAGATAAACATTTAAAATTGTATTAGCTTTTGCCACATAAATCCTTTGATTCCATAACTTATGTTTCACAGATTTTATACAGAAAGTTTGTACCAATGTGGCGATGTAGGAAAAAGCATATTTTAAGTTGAATTCTGTAAGTTGAAGAAAGAGAAAATCTTAAATGGTGATTTTAAAACGTCCATTGTAGGGTTAAAATATAAAACTTTTAAAAATACTTCCGTATAAAAAAGTTATTAAAAAGTACAAACGTTTTTTAAAAGTTTTATAATAATAAAGCTACAATTAACGTTTCAAAATTAACATTTGCTGGGGGTTACTAAGTTCTAGCAACTCTCAGTACTTTAACCGATATTTTTTCTTCGTAGAATCTGAATTGTTCTGATTTTAGTCAATTTCTTTTTCTTCGACTAACAGATTTTAACTCTAAATTAGTTTTTATTTTCCCCACTAAATTAATCAATTTTCTTCTTAAAAAATTTTTTTTATATAATGTTTTACATTACCATTCTCTTTTCTGTTAACACCACCAGCAAAGCTTTTTTTTGTCTCCGGACAATGAACGTTTCTACGTTTCAAACATATTGCGACCTTTAAAAGAATAATTTTTATTCTAATAAGATTGTGGAGGGAGACTTTTTGTTCTTTCAGCCTGGCGGTTTGTTTACGGATCTTATAATGGCGGCAGAAGTTTATTTGTTTTAATTTAAAAGTTATGTTTTTTTGTATTCTAGAAAGAAACTTATATATTAAATATTGAAGTGTTTATTTAACTACTTGAAGGTATATGTGAATTAGTTAAAAATATCACTAGTAGAGATAGTTCGTAAGTAGGTAGGGTACCTCTAGATACCTAGGTACTTAGGCAAGTACTATTTTTTTTCTTTTAGTTTGTTTATTTATCAACATGCCAAGCCCCTGCTATATTCCTGACGATGAATGAAACTAAGCAGGTGGTCTCAGCTTGAAAACTTATTGTCTCGGTACCAATTCATATATTGTGAAAGTAACTAAGTTACCCAGATAGTAGGTGACTTTCTTAAGACAAGCGCAGATTTATTAAACAAAGCCTTAAGCTTATTAAATTTTGAGATTTCAGAAGATGATAGTCAATCCTGTAATTTAAACGCAGAAGATAATAATTTGTATAATAAAATATTACTTTTGATCGATCAAATAAATCTACTCGTAGTGAAACAAAAACAGCTTCTCAACGCAATATTACTATTATTTAATAATTAGGTAAGTTGTTATTGTTATCCAAAACTATTTATTAGTTTTTTGCACATTTTCCAATATCATTATAGTGAGTGGCAACAGAGCCAAAAAAACACAAAAAATATCAGAAAGAATAAAAAAAATTCGCCCGTTGCCGCTCGTCATAATAATAGCTTGTGGATTCGCAAATCCCAGCTGATGCGGCATTGCCAGATGTCACTTCATGGCTTCTTTTCAAGGTGGTTGTGCCCGATATAATACAGTTTGGAAACGCCTATAATTCAAAAACGAATATAATAGACATACCATACTACCAAACATTGATTTTTCTACAAGGTATAGTAAAATAAAACGCAGGGTGTTGCATTTGCTGAATTGACTTATGCATAATTAGCTACATTGCCAGATTGAGACAGTTTAAAAAACCTCCGTATAAAAAATGTGAAATATAAGTTATGGAATGAAAAGATTTATGTTTTGGCCAAAGGATAATGAGATTTTAAATGTTTATCTCAAAAACGGTGATTATTATTAACTTTTTAGTAATAAGGTATCCAAAACAGCTAAAATATATCAAACATTAAACTTCTTTTATAACCGGAAATAACTGAATGTGTGACCTTATATTTAAAAAGATAACTTTACTCGTCCCCCTCTTATTTTTATGATACGCATTTTATAAATGCGTCAAAAGTTTAAAAAGAGGAAATGATCACCTTTATGATACTTTTTTTTTATTTGGCCCGTATTTTTATACATCGATGTTTTAAGATAGTATTTTTGTATAGTTTATGATTAAGTTGATTTTATTTTGGAATAAGCTTTAATTTTGTGTACATTTATCTCAGCTTTTGTATGATAATGTCACTGTGTATTTATCTTTGTTTAGTATTTTAAGATTAAATGCATTTTCATTGTATAGTACGTTTTATGTAATAAAAAAGTTTTATGAAATTTTCTTTGTTTCCTGTATAATTCAGTCAGTAATTAATTCGAATCGGTTTTACCCCAGTTTTGTTCCAGAACTTGCAAGGCGTTGCTGCAACAATTTTCGCTCATGTGGTGCTCAACATCAAAATGTAGTATTATTTTTAAAATAAGAATATTGTTAGAAGTACAATGGCCTTTTGCTATAACTGAAATAATAAATTAGGGGAGGGCTGACTGTACTCCTCCTCCAATTACGCCACTGACCAAATTTAAAATAATCAAAAACTAGTTAGTCTTAGACGAAAAAAAAAATAATATGATTATTATTCCATTTATAACATCCGTAGAAGCTACCAGCTGGGCGATTATCCGATAATTTTTAGGCAGATGTCTACGCTATTCTGACTACTGCAAGTGTAGATGAGGTCAGAGAGTACCATAGACTTCTTATAGAGGAAGACCTAATTTATCCTGGGTGTCGGGAAGAGAAGAAGACACCTTCGCACTTTCTGGGAACGTGTGTGGCTCTGGGAAGACTGAGACGTCAGTTCTCTAAAGAGAGGAAGTGATTGCCTTGAAATATACTTTGAATTTTGTAACGAAATCGGATACTTATACCATTTTACAATATACATAAACAAATTACAACAACAATTACGGTTCTTTTAAACTAATAAATGTTAAATATGAGTTTTACAGAATCAATTTTTTAATCTGGGATCTAAATTCATTCAAGTTACAATTTAAAAAATCAATATCCTTGGCAACCGAGTTACCAAGTTTACATATTCTCATATGATACTCAACGTAGAAAAGCTCGTTATTTCTTAAATTTACTTGTGGAATTAAGAGTTTAATCTTTTGCAATAGATCAGGACAGTCAATGAGCCCATTGACGATATTGAACAAAAATATCAGATCTAGAAAATCTCTTCTGGCATCAAGCCTTGGTAAACTCAGCAATTTGCGAATTTCATCATAATTCACGTCCTCAGCTGGAATATTCAATTTGCGATAAAACGTAAAAACTTGTTTTGAACCCTTTCAAGCTGAGATACATAAGTACCATAGAATGGAGGCCAAACACTTGAGGCATATTCCAATATTGATCTGATAAGTGAACAATAAAAAATGTTTTAAAAGTTATAAATGTTGTTAAAGTCTGACATATACTACGCTTTACGAAACCTAACATTTTAAGAGATTTATTCGCAAGGTATTCAAAATGTCCTCTAAATGTTAAAGATGAGTCCAGAATGATACCAAGATCTTTTATTCTTTCAACACTCTCCAAATTAGCACCATTAATATTATAATTAACAAACAATGGATTTAGCACCCTGTAGAATCGCATGATCTTACATTTCTCAAAATTTAGATCGATCCAGACCATTTTCAGAACAGTACTCAAAAAACCTATCTAGATTCTGCTGTATTAAAACACAATCATCAATGTTCTCCACTGTTCCAAACACCTGATAAGACTTCGATAGGCTCTGAAAGATTGTTTTGAATCTTAACAATTTGTCTTCGATCAGATAAAAAGCTAGGCGACGCCACAGAGGTAGTTAAGGTAGTTGGGGAAGATTTAGGGTTGGGAAAAAAGGATCGCCTTGGTCTACTTGCCAGGTTTCTGAACCTCCCCTTAACTACTACTACTAGGTTTTTTAAAAAAGGTGGGTATTATAAAAAAGGCAAAAGGTAACTTTGATTTTAATGGTTAATGTTGATGTGATGTTGAAATTAGTGTTCCTATTATATCCAGTGTAGAGAAGAGAAGAATATTATTATCTTAAATGGAAAACAAATTATAGGTTGTCCACAAAAGCCTTCAAAACTGTAGGTAATTGTACTGCAAAGAGGGGTATTTGGCCGCCACCAGTATTGACTCTTAATATTGAGATTGTCAACTTAATTTCAGTCTGTGACGTCATTCCACAAGTTAGCCTTCGTTCATCTGTCAATTAAGTTTTATAATACTCGCCCTAAAATTTCTGACGGATTTAAATTAACCAGTAATAATTTTAGTTTGTGACTCACTCAAAACAGGGTATTATATACCAATGCAATATGAGTTGCCTATCGTAACAACCCATGTTGTGTCATCGATTTTTCACAGAGTCCTTTGGATACAAACAAAACAAAATAATATGCTCTGCTCATGAAAATCATCACTTATTAAATACACAGAAACTATCTCGAAATGTCAGATGGTACATTTTTACTTTCAATCTCGGGACAAATTGAATTTATTGAAGTAATGTCCTCCGCTGGTTCCTCTTATCACTGCAAGTATGAGTTTCATTCAGGGCCGGACTGGAAAATTATTGGCGGATTGGAGGCTGGACTGTCGCAGGTTGCAAATGTCGTAAACAATAATGATAAGGTCGTCTTAAATTTTCCTATAGATGTGCAGTTTAAAAGTACAAATCCTTACGGATGTAAGTATAAAAATTTGTTATTTTTAGGGTGGTCAAATATGGCTCCCTTGTTTATTTTAGAACACGGTTCCAGCGAGTCACTAAAATTTTATTTTAATTTAAACAGCTTTTTAGTACTAAATCGTGTAATAGTTATTTAAGTTACAAGACCGGAAAGGGGCGTTTTACAGGTCGAGACAAGCATTTCCACGGCGAGCCATAGGCGTGTCCTGAAAGCTTGGAGAGACCTGCAAAACACTAATTTTCGGTTGCGTGACGTACAATATTGTTTTTAAGACCGACACTTCGATATAGGTACATTTAATTATTTATTTTCTATTATTTTTAAATGCGTCGTATGACTTCTCGTAACGGGCCTTTGATTTTACTGGCAAAATACCGTAAGTGACGCTTACTTTGCTGCTTTCAAAATTTCTTCTGGAATCTCATTTTCCGTGTCGGATAATTCAAAATCTGAATTTATATTTTTAAATTTGCGCACTCGCGAAACAAGTTTGACATAAACAACAAATTAAAAATCAACGAACTGTCACTCGACAATACATCGAAATGTTGTTATCGTAGTAACGAAATCAAGGTAGATCGTATTATCAAAAAGCGATTGGAAAAATGAAAAAACAGTGACCGGAAAAATCTTTTTTCGGCAACCGTCCGGGAAGTACCCACTTCCCGGACGCTTTTCCTTTGAGAAAGTAGCATTTTTCCGGCCTAGTCCGGGAAGTACGTGCCTATATATATAGTCCGGGAAGTACGTATTTCCCGGACTAGGCCGGAAAGAATCACATCAATATTAGCAATTGCTCGAATTTTAATATAAATATTAATATAAATAAGAATTAGCATGTTTCTGTTAGTACCTATATTCTGTTCGAATTTCAATATTTAATACAAATAAGAATTAAAATGTTTGAAACTTTGTTCTACAAAGAAATGTGTCTCATTAATTTGTATTCTACACGGTTGCCGAAAAAATAGTGTACGCAACACGTCCGAAAACAGTTTTTTTGGACTCGCAGACTTCCAGGACTCGCCTACGGCTCGTCCTAGAATTTTGTCGACTCGTCCAAAAAACAGTATTTTCCGGAGTATGACCGTACTATTGCCGGTCCCTCACGTCCATTTTCCGGTCTTGATCGACAAAACTTTATTTTCTAAACGAAAAATTGTCCAGAAACTATATATTTTCTGGTCGGTCTTAAAAAATATCTATTCTACTCTCACTACGCCAAAATCAGTAGCGTAGCAAACGGAGACTCCGGCCCGGGTGCCATATTAAGGGGGATTACATCATCTTAGGATTAATTATTGTACGGAAGAAAGAAAATAAATAAACTATGCTGCAATGACATCCCCCTAAGCACTTAAGGAAACTCGACATAAGTTCTCTAATATACAATAATTAATAAAACAAATATATTTTTTAAATCTGTCCCTACAGAGTGTATTAACTACTTATTGTAAAAATTATTTTTGGTCAGATCGAATGTCTTAAAACTCTGCATAAATACTCTAAAACCAAATAGTGAAACACTTATTTGCTTATTTTTTTTAACGTTTGCCCCTATTACTCGCTAGTTTTTAAAAAATACCATCAATCTTTTTGGTAGGGCCCCAGATCGTATTAAGCGTTTACAAAGGAATGATTCTGGAAGGGTATGGAAGAGCCCATATGCCTATAAAACCAGGACATCACAATATGGACATTTCCTTGGCTAGGCCTAAGGCATCCTCGCTTTTGGGTTATATTGGAACATTTTTTGGGTATCAACCCGAATTGTTGCAACCCAAGGTGTTGGCGACTACAGCTGGAAATAATTGTAAGTTGATGGTAAATGCCTATGTGATCCGATGGTGCAACCAAATATATATACAGGGTGTCCCAAAAGTAATGGGACACAGAGCAACAGCAGACTCCTAAAGGCGAAATAATGCTATTTATTTATACTTGCCTTATCCCAAAATTGATAACAATCAAGATACAGGGTGTCAAAGTTTTAATTTTGTTTTCGTTTTTTTGCGATTATTTCTTAACGAAACGACATGGCAGCACAAAATTAAGAGTTTTGGGGTTTTTTGAGGTGAGAAATTTAAAATTATTCATAGATTTGGTGTAACCAGTAGAGGGCGCTGCCTACGGCATGGCCCACTCGTTTTAGCTGGCATAACTTTGTTTGGGCTTCTTATATCGATCCGACTATTAAAAAAATAAGTTTCTTTACTTCTTTTACATCAAAAACGTATAACTTATTGAAGTCGCTAGGAGCAACGATTTTCGAGATAATCGCGTTCGATATTTTTAATGCAAGAATGCTAAAATATTTAAAATAATTGTGTTTTCGTATTAGTATTATTTATCACAGCTGGCCTTGGTTGAAAACAACGACGTTTCTAAGGCAACAACATGTAACACAAAGTATCATCTGTCAAAGTTAATAAAATATTTAATTAGAATAAAATTAATAATTCCGTGTACGAAAAAGCGTTTTTATTAGAAGAAAATAGTCAACCTTAAGTATTTACATTAACTTTGACACTTATTGGCAAATGTAGCTGATTTACAATAATTTTAAGTTAGAAATTCACCGTTGCTCAATTTTCCATTGTTTTTGGACCACGTACTTGTTGCATTGGACATATAAAATGCGATTATCTCGAAAATGGTTGCTCCTAGCGACTTAAATGAATTATACGTTTTTGATGGAAAAGAAGTAAAGAAACTTATTTTTTTAATAGTCGGATCGATATAAGAAGCCCAAACAAAGTTATGCCAGCTAAAAAGAGTGGACCATGCCGTAGACAGCGCCCTCTACTGGTTACACAAAAACTATGGATAATTTTGAATTCCTCACCACAAAAAACCCCAAAACCCTTAATTTTGTGCTGCTATGTCGTTTCGTTAAGAAATAATCGCAAAAAAACGAAAACAAAATTAAAACTTCGAAAATCTTGGTTGTATCAATTTTGGGATAAGGCAAGTTTACATAAATCGCATTATTTCGACTTAAGGAGTCTGCTGTTGCTCTGTGTCCCATTATTTTTGGGACACCCTGTATAATATATAACTTTTCCATGGGTTAAATATATAGATAATAGATATTGTAGTTATAAAGTGTATTTTTTTAACTCGAGACCTATAATTATTATTGACGAGGGCACAGAATATATAGCTATGCATGTGTACTGTTGACTTACTTGGAATAGGGCGATTGAGATATTCAACTGCAGAGTGATCTACAACTTACCTACATGGCATTGCCTCGAAGCAGTTCGACATTTATTATTCTTTCATTTAGAATTATTACATTACTAAAAAACTGTAATTTATCATAAAAAAATAATTATTTTCCTAAATTTGGTACAGGATTACTGGTAAAAAGAACCGTTCAACGTAAATAATTGAAGATAAGACACTAAATGATGCATATCTGTCCTAAAATTTTTAGTAGAACAAAAGTGGGGTGAAACAATTACCATTCAAACTACATGTCTTCAGTTTAAAAGAATGCACTGTATAAGCATTATAGCAGAATTGAAAATGTTTATTTTAGAAAAGAAATATCCTCAAAAAACTGAATTATTAAGTCTTGAGATGATAGATGCCCTCCTTAACATAAACTGTGTAGGTATACATTTTTCAAAATTATTTATTGATTTTTTTAGTGATAAGAATGGAATCATCCGGTCTGGTTCACACGTCTTTTAATGTGTTATCACAAGGATTTTTGACGCTTGGATATGATTATGGGAAAACTGATAGAGAAATTTGACATATCGACAATATTTTTGAATCAAAAGAGAATATATTATATAGCTACGTATAATTCTAAAAATATTTATAGCTGTTAAATATTAATTATAAAAAGTAAAGTTAAATATATTTTTCTTACCTATATAAAATACATTTTTCTATCCCTAATAGCTTCGTTCGTACAGCAGCGGTCAGAAAGCGTCAGCAAATTAACGACCCATGATAACGTACGTGTTTCAATAATAATAATTAAGTCAAAATTCGTAAGGCGCTGTCGCAACAATCTCTGCACACTTGGTGCTCAAAATCAAATCACCTTGCGTTGGGTTCCTGGACACAGCTATATATGGCAACGAGACTGCTGATGTGCGCGCCAGGGAGAGCGCAAGCATGTCTGTCGAACTAGCAGAGAATACTGTGGCTAGACCATTGGGATCAGTCAAAGAAGAGATAGATCGGATAGTCAAACAATTTGCGCAAAGCAGATGGACAGGCAATAATTGTGGCCCCTACTTGACGGCAGGAAAACCGCAGCGCTATTACAGCATAGTCGGAAGGACCTAAGAAACATCACTGCCGTAGTCACCGGACATTGCCTGTTCGGTAGACACGCTGAACGTATGCAAATACGAACTAAGGACTTCTGTAGAAGTTGCAGAGATGAAGAAGAGGAGGAAAGTATTCAGCATTTCTTGTGTGAATGCCCCAGCCTCGCGAAGAAGGTTCAATGCCCTGGGCGAACCATTCTTTAATGATCTGGAGGAAGTGAGCAGCCTGCAACTGGGTCGATTTACTAATTAGTGAGTCGACCCAGTTAACTCAAGTTTATTAACAGCAGTGGCTGGTTTAAATGAGCTGTCAAGAATCTTCTACGATCTACGTCGCGTTAACAATCAGGAAGCTGATGCGGATAGGTTACGCGGAACATGTGTGCTATAAAAATAACGGTCCTTATAGGACTACGTGTGACTGTTTGCTACCACTCTAACCTAACCTAGCATGGCACTTCAAAATGATTAAAATCGCTCCAAGGGTGGCCAAGCCAGATTAAAGTGACCAAAATAAATTAACTATTTATTATTCTATACCGGTCATTCATATAACCAAAAATAATAGTTATAAGTATAAGTATTCTTAACAGGTAGGTACCTACCACTTATAAATCGAATGTTACTACCTTGTCAACTGATCAATATCCTGTAAATAAAGCATAGCTATATATACAGTGTCACCAGTAAAGTCCGCATAATGGGATTTTTTTTATTAATAACTTTATTCGAAATTTGACTTTGGCATCAAGTTCTGCTTCGATCGAGATAAAAATTAAGCAAAAAATAGTAGTCACGTGATTCGCATTATCTGTCAAATTTTAATTTTTTCCAAAAAATAATTCTAAAGTGGGGTTATTTCTGAAAATATCGAAAAAAGTTATTGGAAATTTTTTTTTTTAATGCAGTTTCTAGCCCACATGTAAAATTTCAGCTGCATAAGATCATTTTTTACCTATATTTTGTAAACTGCACAACTCTTGCAAAATAAGACTCAACATAAAACTTCTCAGTTTGATAAGGCTTTATTTCAGATAGATTTTCTTTAAAGTAGCGCCATATTAAATATGTGTGTTTTTTTACAAAATCAAAATTGGGCTATTACGATTTGGTCGCATGTGATGCAAAGTTTATTTGTTTTTGACCCTGTATAAGGTAACTTCATAAAATAAGTATTTTTGAAAACGTAGTTTGTGTCTGAAAGTAAAAAAATAAAAAATAAAGTAAAGGGGTTTTAAAATAAAAATCGTTGAAAATAGATAAGCTTTACGTTAAGTTAAACTAAAATTTTTTTTCCACTTAAAAAAAAACTTTACTGAAGACACTGTGTTCTTTTTTGTCTTAAAATATTAAGGTGTATTCCTTTTAAACACAAATTACGTTATCAAAAATACTTTTTTTATAAAGTTACCTTATACAGGATCAAAAACAAATAAATTTTGCATCACATGCGACCAAATTTTAATAGCCCAATTTTGATTTTGTAGAAAAACACACATTTAATATGGCGCTACTTTAAAGAAAATATATCTGAAATAAAGCATCGTCAAAACTGAGAAGTTTTATGTAGGTTGCGATGCGTCTTATTTTGCAAAAGTGGTGCAATTTACAAAATATAGGTAAAAAATCATAATTATCGTATGCAGCTAAAATTTTGCATGTGTGCTAGAAACTGCATTTAAAAAAAGTTTTTCTAATAACTTTTTTGACATTTTCAGAAATAACCCCACTTTTGAATTATTTTTTGGAATAAATTAAAATTTGACAGATAATGCGAATCACGTGACTACTATTTTTTTGCTTAATTTTCATCTCGATCGAAGCAGAACTTGATGCAAAAGTCAAATTTTAAGTAAAGCTATTAATAAAAAAAATTCCCATATGATGCGGACTTTACTGGTGACACTGTATACCTAACACGGTTTATCTTGTTGGTTTACTCTCCATACGCATCTTTGATCACCGTGAAGCCAGAGGACGTTGTTATGAGGTTCATACAGCCGGATTTTGTTCTTTAATCGTTGATAAATGTTGGTTTCAACAAATCGTTTGATTGTATGCTGGTTTCATTCAGATCAAGATATACATCCTATTCTTTTTTATCATAACAAGCCGACAAGACGTCAAATGCATAGGTCCGCGAGGTTTCTCGCGAGTTCCACGTCGTACAATGAAACCACGTAAAAATATACAACTATTGGGAATTTACCAGTGCTATGGCTGCGCATAATGCCGGTTTGAAGAAAAGCTTTTGGTGGGTAGTCAATTAAAAATTTAACTTTACAATCTGAACAGGAGGTGTATACCATCAGTGTCACCATGTAAAGTCCGCATCATATGGAATTTTTTTTTATTAATAACTTTATTCAAAATTTGACTTTGGCATCAAGTTCTGTTTCGATCGAGATGAAAATTAAGCAAAAAAATAGTATTCACGTGATTCGCATTATCTGTCAAATTTTATTTTTTTCCAAAAAATAATTCAAAAGTGGGGTTATTTCTGAAAATATCGAAAAAAGTTATTATAGAAAAAGTATTTTTAAATGCAGTTTCTAGCCCACATGCAAAATTTCAGCTGCATAAGATAATTTTGATTTTTTACCCATATTTTGTAAATTGCACCACTTTTGCAAAATAAGACTCAACGCAACCTACATAAAACTTCTCAATTTTGACACATTTTGATACATTTTCTTTAAAGTAGCGCCATATTAAATGTGTGTTTTTCTACAAAATCAAAATTGGGCTATTAAAATTTTGTCAGACACAAACTACGTTTTTAAAAATACTTATTTTATGAAGTTACCTTATACAGGGTCAAAAACAAATAAACTTTGCATCACATGCGATCAAATTTAAATAGCCCAATTTTGAGGAAAAACACACATTTAATATGGCGCTAGTTTAAAGAAAATTTATCTGAAATAAAGCCTTGTCAAAACTGAGAAGTTTTATGTAGGTTGCGTTGAGTCTTATTTTGCAAAAGTGGTGCAATTTACAAAATATAGGTAAAAAATCAAAATTATCTTATGCAGCTCAAATTTTGCATGTGGGCTAGAAACTGTATTTAAAAAACTTTTTCTTATAATTTTTTTCGATATTTTCAGAAATAACTCCACTTTTGAATTATTTTTTGGAAAAAATTAAAATTTGACAGATAATGCGAATCACGTGACTACTATTTTTTTTGCTTAATTTTCATTGTAGGGTCTGCAAGACGTGACAACCTCTGCCTAGTGTCTCCTAGCGGCAGCAGGTGAAAATAATAACGGCTAACAAAAGGGGTCTCCTGAATTGGTCACCAATGGATGGACGATTTAATTTAATGACATAAATTGGTTGGGGTTTGGATTTAAGAGCAGTGAAAAAAAAAAGAAAAAAATAGTTATACTACAATATAATATACAAGCTATAACACTAGATATAATTTATTTTACTTAACAAAAACGTATACTTTTTACTACTATCTTTGAAGACTTAAACTTAAACTAACGTACTTGCACTAGCTGTTCCCAGTTCGTAAAATAACCCACATTCTTTAAAAATCATTGTATTTGTAATTGCTAAGACTATTCTAAATAATAACCAACAACATAGATACACAAAGCCATGCCAAGTCATTATTTTACTTAAGTCACGAAGTGACGTAGTTGCGCAGGTACAACCACCGTTAGGTTGCAAAAATCTGAAATAAAAAAAAATAATTGTTAATAAATCAAACGTATGCTAAGCCTACTTAGACCAGGGCTGAAGCCTTTGAAAATAGTAAAAAGTGAAAAAAAAATCATAGTAGGATGAAACCCATTGAAAAAGGAAGAGAATATAACAAAAATGAAAGGAAAAATAATTTATGGGCGACCCGAGGTCGGGAAGTGGAAAGGGGTGAGTTTTTAAGGGTAGAAAACGATTTATCTCGATTTCCGGCAAAACTACAAGTCCTATGGAAAAACGTTAAATGGCAAAGTTGTAGGTAATAAAAAGATCTACAACTTTTGTCTTTACACTTTTTTACATAACCTCAAAATTTATGTGAAAAATTCAAATAACCAAGTTTTGGTTTTTTATTTTTATCCTTTACAAGAAATTTTTTTTTCACGAAATTTGGTGAAAACTCACCTTTTTATGTCCCAAACACACTGTAATTTTTTTGATTTAAAATATTTACTTTTTCACCTTATTTTGACTTAATATCGAAAAAGCACCCTAATTTTCGAATAATAATCGAAAATTCTCACGTCAAAATATCTGCTTTTTTAAAAAAGTCGGTTGGCTTTTTGTTTGTTGAAATCTCTACTTTCTGATGGTTTAAAAAATATACATTACTATGGTAAATGTGATGAAATCCCCTTTAAATCCTACCTTTAATTATATTTAGAACAACTCTTTTCGCATATTTTTTGCGATCTTTATGCTTTATGGATTTGTAATTTTTTTGTTTATCAATGTAACATGGAATCTTACGTTTTTCGAGTAATTAAAGTATAAATTTTAATAAATAGCTCAAAATTGAACATAATAATTAAAAAAAAAAATTTCGGATTGGAGTTTTTTTCGTTTCTTTGCATTTTTTGAGAACATTTACCATAGTAATGTATATTTTTTTTTACACCATCAGAAAGTAGAGATTTCAACGAACAAAAAGCCCACCGAATTTTTTTAAAAAGCAGATATTTTGGCGTGAGAATTTTCGATTGAAAATTAGGGTGCTTTTTCGATATTAAGTCAAAATAAGGTGAAAAAATAAATATTTTAAATCAAAAAAATTACAGTGTGTTTGGGACATAAAAAGGTAAGTTTTCACCAAATATCGTGAAAAATAAAATTTTTTTGTAAAAGATAAAAATAAAAAACCAAAAATTTGGTTATTTGAATTTTTCACATAAATTTTGAGGTTATGTAAAAAAGTGTGAAGATAAAAGTTGTAGATCTTTTTATTACCTACAACTTTGCTATTTAACGTTTTTCCATAGGACTTGTAGTTTTGCCGGAAATCGAGATAAATCGTTTTCTACCCTTAAAAACTCACCCCCTTCCATTTCCCGACCTCGGATCGCCCGTAAATTATTTTTCCTTTCATTTTTGTTATATTCTATTTCTTTTCCAATGGGGTTCATCCTACAATTATTTTTTTTGGTTTCAAAAATTATCGACCCTGGTCTAAATTCGTTTGACACTATTTTGCATTGAAACTGATCGCAAATGGTGAACACAAAATTATATTTACAAACCTACCTTATTTAGATAAACTGGTCCAAGAGTTTGTTGTGCAGCAATCAGTCGTTTTCATACAACCAGAATCAAACATTGGGCACACTGATTTGACCTGCGCTCAAAACAGATCCAGCTACAGGGCGTAGCTGGCGCTAGCTAGCTAACCAAACAAGCGGCCCTCGTGAATCTGACTTCGGTGGGTGGTGCTGTACCAACTTGAAACCTAAGAAATGATATTTGTAACAGTAGTTGTAGCTTAACAATTTTTTTAATTGTACCACTTAAAGCATAAGAACTGTTAAAGCTATAGTTTTCAAATTTAGAAAAACTAGAAAATTGTACTATCTTTTGAATTTCCTTAAAACACCTTGAATGCTTAAATTTTCTAAAAATCAAAATGAAATTAAAAATTAACTCACCTGACTCGTTCTTTTTCCTGCTATCTAGATTGTAGAGATGGCGCATTCTTAGTCTACGTGTGTGGATTTATTTCAGTAATTACAGATGACTTCCTTCTTCTGGGCATGGTAATGGTCAATTTCAGTTTTCTACGTAAGGAATATTTTACTGTTGACAATCCTACTAAAAAAAATAATAATTAATACGTAATACTAGATATCGTAGAAAAAAATTTAAAAATATTAGTAAATCTTTGAAAAATGAACCAATATTTTTATTACTTTAATTATCATTGCTTTTATATAAATTGCGCCTAAAATGCACAATATTTTTAATTCGACAAACTTATAATTGAATATAAAAAATTCCAATGTGGTGGGTTCCATGTGTGATAAAAATCCGGTGTATTTTTCTTATTTTCATAATTTGTTTAACGATGTTTGCGCACAGTTTGCTTTGAAAAAAGCAAAATGGCGAAGCGAATTTCTTTTAGAAAGCGAACTTCTTTTAGAAAGCGAATTTCTTTTAAAAAGCTAGAACAGGGGATAAGAAGATACTTTGGAACACTTGGGGACACTGACGTCACAGGTGGTCAAGAGCGCTTAGGAACACTTCTGCTCCGGACGGCTGCTCGACTGGGTCTACATGTGTGGATCTATTTCAGTTTTTACAGATTACTTCTTTCTTCTGGGCATGGTGATAGTCAATTTCAGTTTTCTACATAAAGATTATTTTACTGTTGACAATCCTACTAAAAAAATAATAATTAATAATAGTAAAGTCATCGTAGAAAAAAAATTTAAAAATATTAGTAAATCTTTGAAAAATCAACCAATATTTTTATTACTTTAATTATCATTGCTTTCATATAAATAGTGCCTAAAATGCACAATATTTTTAATTCGACAAACTTATAATTGAATATAAACAAGCTCACCTTAAGAAATTCCAATGTGGTTGGTTCCATGTGTGATAAAAATCCGGTGTATTCTTCTTATTTTCATAATTTGTTTAACGATGTTTGAATATATTATGTAGATGACACTTCCACGGCGCTATAAATAAAGAAAAAAAAACATGAGAAAACAATCTAAGATATTCCTCAAAGTAAAACTACTCTATGGTGAGTGTTTAAGGCATGCACCAGTAATTTTCTACTGATACTTTACACTTGATGACACTACCGGAATGTACCTATATCCATCTAAAATGTACTTACAAAGACTTTAATAAGAGCTGTCTTGACTTAACAGGAGCATGATACTGATACACACTAGCTAATGTTAGACTTTTCTGAGCTGTCCGCATGGCTCCCATTTGGGTACAAATGACTTGCGTATCTTATTCATCTACTCTTCAACATGAACTAGAACTTAGACAGCTTTAGGAACTAAAAAAAATAAAAACACCAACCTATTAGTAAACCCAGTTTCTGTGAACCATCAAGTACCTCTACGAGGGTACTATTGATTATACAAAACCTTTATGTTCCACTTCTTCATACAGCTGTGTTCACTTCACTAACACTCTGAGATATCATTGTTATCACTCCCGATTCGCGACCTTAAAACACATGTTATAAGCTTACCAGCGTTATCAGCCAACTGCAATTGATGATTGTCCTAGCTGTGGTACCCCATCTTCGTTTTTGGAAAAGACTAATGGGAACCCAATGTTTCTGACCCAAAAGACAATTGCCTTTTAAGCTAATTAAACCCATCGAGTAACAATTAATACTTGGCGAAACAGACTCTAATACAATCATTCTTTTGTCTTGTTCAGCGCCAACTCAAAAAAAGCTCTCTAAAATCACATATTTAATAGCCAACACTTCTCTGACAAGTCTTAATGCCACCTTCTGACCTACGACCGGATATGTTATCTCGACCTTCGTTATCTATCTATAATTGATATATCTAACCAGAAATCTATGTATATATCTATAAAAAGACATCTCCCTGCTTTCTAAATATCTATTAGATTATATTCCGATCTTTTAATCTAAATCTATAAGACGTCTATCGGTTTTATCTGTTTAATCTATTTATGTATCTATACCTATAATCCAGCTACAGTGCTGCTTTCAGTTGCTTGTACTTTCACATAACGTGTGTTAACTAATATATAGGTCCTGCGGCCTTCAGAGTAGTGTCTAGATTGCGAGACAACTATCCTGTTTACTACGTTTAGTTTCATTGACAATAATTTTCTAGTTATGTTTCGCATCGCTATCCTTATTGTACCTATTTATTATTCCTTCTGCCCGCAGCATATTTTTCTACCGTCTTGCTTTACCTAAATATTATGATCTATGATCTACATACCAAGACACAATTATTATGACGCAATAGTTTTTCTGTCGAGTCGTTAGGGCATAGTGAACAAGACGGCTTGAAACAGTAATAATTAAAAATCAAATATGTGACTCTAACGTTAAGTTGCATAAATTATTTTATCAAGAATTGAAAGCAGAAAACTTAGACTGTGATTTAAATGCGTGATGATATACTGAATACAAGTTAGCAATGGTCCAAATAACAATTAAAATTATTAAGCGGGTAAATATTTATGCCACTTATCGTAAGTATAAAATCTGTGTGCCAACACATAACAAACCCAAAGTATAGGTTTGCAAAAGTCAGATTTTATTGTTATTTCTGAGCTTGCTCTGGCAGACAAAAATATGATTGGACTAAGGAAAGTTGCTAAGCATGTTCGATTCCAAAAACCGCGGCGCGGTTGACTCACCATTCACTTAATCAGACGCCCGGCGAAGCCCTGTTCATCGCAAACGACAAAAAATAAAATGTGCAGAGGCAAAAGGGAGAAGGTTTCTATTTAGCCAAAAATAAGATAATTCAAAAAATTATTAGAGTAATTCATTGAAGAGTTATTTAAAATTTATATTGTTTTAAAGAACTTCGTGTTTTGTGCAAATTCTTAAACAGTCACCTTCACTGTTTTATTGTAATTGTAAAATTGTTGATATTTTAACGCAACTTATTGCATAAGTATTTTAAGAATAGGTAGAATAGCAGGTATTTTTCCATTCAATAGTTTATCGCTCTAAAATATCGCCCTTTTCCCTGTGGGAGCGGCAGGCGATGTGGAAAACTTTATTTTATCAAATAAAAATAGAAATATTTAGTAAACGTAGAGATTGGTCAGCATTTGAAAACTTAACTTCTAAGTGTCACTTGCAGCTATATAGCTTTCTGAGCTAGAATCTAAAATTACAGATTTCCCCCTTTCCCCCTGTACAATGAAGAAACTGTTACTTGAACCCCGAACTCTCGAATCCTTTCGGGCTGATCGGACAAGACATCGTCCGTCACATCGGACCTTGATGCCTCGTCTCGGGGTTTACCTTCTTCGCACTGGCCCTTCCAGGATAAAAGGAACCCTTTACACCAGCAAGTGCCAGCCCGATAAAGCCCTTGCCCCAGCGTCAGCCCTCGGGGACAACCGCGGACAAAGGGAACATTTTAGAAAGAATTTAACTCACCGATTAAAAAACAGGACCAGTTTAGGATGAAACGGAATCAGTTGCAAGAACAACGCGGAAAACCACCGTCAGAAGCGAGGTAGTTGCGCCGGCACAACCATCTTTAAGTGGTAAAAATCTGAAACAAGAGAAAAAAGTTATAATTAGTAATGTAGACTTCAGTGAGCTGTGATGCCTTTTAATACAGATGCCATAATACAGCTATCATTAATTTTGAGGAGGAGGGGATCTGAATTCTTAACAGTACACTTTTTTTTAAATGCGCCTTGAGAAAAAAAACGTGTGAGATCATGCTAACGTTTTATCCGTTATAATTAATAACAAAATTAAAATCGTGGCACTAAATCAGTTACATTACAGACCTGGTACTGTCTTGTAATATTCTTTTGTTATACTTTTTACACAACACGTAAAAACGTTTAAATTTCTTTACTATTTTCACGATAACCTAATTTTTTCATAAGTACTATAAATAACTGTTCTGACTTTAAAGTTACGTTTTTAGTTGTCTGCCAGCCAACAGATTTTCTTGAAACCGCCATTAGGCGCCGGCATAGCGCTGGTAAATTCCTAATAGTTATAAGTTGAGAATTGAGTTTAGATAAAACCCATACGGGGTGGTTCTTTGGAATCTTCGGCAACAGTGTATCATTCTAAAGTAAAATTTGGTACTGGGTGATTCAATAAGAAAGGCAGCCGGCTATTTTTTTTTTTTTTTTTTTTTTTTTTTTTATGATCGAGCACAAGCACTATAGGAAAAATCCTTTAAGGCGCTCTGGGAGCGGTGCGTGTGCGAAGAAAGCGATTCACGTTTTTCTTGAATTGTTGGAGGTTATATTCGGTTGGAAACACGGTCTCAGAAAGGCCGTTCCACAAAGATGACGTCCTCCAAATAAAAGAGTTCTGAAACAATGATGTTCGGGGTGTACTAAGTTGAACCACATAGGGATGGGCGGCAGTGGTTCGTCGTGTATTTCTGCTATGCATTACTCTAGGTGGAATCGAGCGGGCAATATCTGTCGAACACTTGCCATGAAAATATCTGTAGAAGAGAGTCAAATCACCAACCTGTCTTCGATGTTCTAAGCTGTCGAGGTTCTTAGTCAGCTCGTGGTCGCCGATTAGACGAACGGCTCTCCTTTGGATGGAATCCAACAACCGAAGGGTATGCTTCGGTGCAGAACTCCAGATATGAGAGCAGTATTCCAGTGATGGTCGAATCTGGGCTTTATAGAGTGTCAAAAGTTGTTGAGGTGTATACAACTTTTTGGTACGGAAAAGTATACCGAGCTTCTGAGAAGCTGCCCTGGCGATTGCCACTACGTGATTATGCCAAGACATATTTCCTCCCAGGTTGACACCCAGCAAATTAATAGACGAAGTCAGTGGAATTGCGTGTCCTGCCATAACCATATCGGGTTCTGCAATGTTGACCTTCTTAGAGAAAACTGCAGCCTGGGTTTTTTGAGCGTTAAATTCGACTTGGTTACTGTCACCCCAAGACAAAATTTCTTCCAGGTCTTTATTGAGGCGTGATACCTCATGTTGTCTGCGAAGATGTGCGTCAGTAGCCGATGTTTGAGGTTTCAAAGTAAAAGATGAGATAAGTGTGCTGTCGTCAGCAAAGCAATATAATGGATTTTCTGTTTTCGCTAGAAGGTCGTTAATGTACAGTAAGAAGAGAGTGGGAGATAATATGGACCCTTGAGGAACACCAGCATTGATGGTGAAGGTGTCTGAGAGAAACCCGTCAATCGCCACTTGCAGAGAGCGGTCCTTGAGGAAGCTAGACAACCATGAACAAAATCGACCGGGCATACCATAAGAACGCAGTTTGCTTAGGAGCCCCTCGTGCCAGACACGGTCAAAGGCTTTAGAGATATCCAGTGCAATAGCCCGGGACTCCCCATGATGTTCGATTGCGTTGCTCCAAAGATGAGTTACATAGGCTAGCAGGTCTCCTGTTGATCTGGACTTACGAAAACCATACTGATGGTCGCTGATAATTTTAAGGCCTTCCAGGTATTTTATAAGTTGTTGGTTAATAGCTTTCTCCATCACCTTTGATATAACTGAAAGCAATGCGACTGGCCGATAGTTGTTTGGCAGGGTTTTCTTGCCTTTCTTTGGTATAGGCTGGACTCGCGCCTTTTTCCAGCAAGATGGAAATATTCCTTTTTTGTAGGATAAGTTAAAAAGTCTACAAAATACTGGTGTGAGTTCATCGGCGCATTTCTTGAGCACTATAATAGGAATTCCATCTGGACCAGAAGCTTTTTTGGCATCGAGCCCCTTCAGAATTCGTTTGACAAGACGCTGACGGAATACGATATCAGTCATTTCCGATCGAACTGCTGGAATGTTCGGGGGTGTTTTTCCCTGAAAGTCTACCGTGGAGTGTGAAGCAAAGAGTTCT
The DNA here is from genome assembly GCA_963969555.1 of Polydrusus pterygomalis. NCBI lineage: Eukaryota > Metazoa > Arthropoda > Insecta > Coleoptera > Curculionidae > Polydrusus > Polydrusus pterygomalis. The sequence goes on along the minus strand of OZ018381.1, from coordinate 37,296,914 downwards.
GCGAGTACGTTCGCTTTATCTTCAGCCGTGGTTGCTATTGTGCCATCAGAACGTGTTAGCGGTGGAATATTTGATTTGGTAAAATTTTGACTGACGGCCTTAGCGACTGACCAAAAGGACCTAGATCCGTTAGGACTGGCGAGAAGTTTATTTTTGATCCTCATGTTGTGAGCCTCTTTGTTTTGATCTATCGTTTGCTTGCACTGGTTTCGAGCGGTAACAAAGATGGTGCGATTCACATCGGTAGGATTTTTACGCCATTGTCGGTAAGCTAGATTTTTAGCTCTGACAGCACGCTCGCAGTTCTTGCTAAACCAGGGCTTGCCATTAGAAGGGCGCTTCTTGGAGAAAGGAATAAATGCTTCCATGCCAGTAAGAATGACATCGGAGACCTCTTGAGCACAAGCGGATGGATCATCTGAAGAGAAGCATACTTCCAGCCAAGGAAAAGTGCGAAAATGGTCCCTTAGGTCTTCCCAACTAGCTGATGTGTAGTGCCAAATTTTACGAGGTTTAGGAGGTTGTTCAGAACAAATTGGCAGCTCGCTTAGAGTTGAAATAAGTTTGTGATCGGAAGATCCTAATGCTATATCTCGGAAACTACTAAACGTAGAAACTTGGGATAAAAAAAAGTTCCGCATTTTGCCGTAAGAGGGCGTAATTGAAAAGTAAATTTTAAAATTTTACATAACTCCGAAAATTCCACATTAAGGTATATGTTTGATAACACCATTTTAAAGCTTGGACAATTATGCATCATTTTGGTCTTATGCTGATTGGCGTACCGACTTTAATAAGAGTGGGGGAAGCTGTTGAACGTGTAAACATTTAAATCGCTGTAACTTCTAAACGACTTATCCGATTTCACTCAATTTAAGCTTGTTTGGAAGAGAAAGGTAAGTACCTTTAATTGTCATATTCAATGGTACACAATAGTTTCAAATAAAATTGCTAGAGGGCGCAATTTGTATTAAAAATTATTGTTTTGGCAATAACTCTGAAACGAACAAAGATATCGAGATATCGGATAAGTCGTTTAGAAGTTACAGCGATTTAAATGTTTACACTTTCAACAGCTTCCCACACTCTTATTAAAGTCGGTACGCCAATGAGCATAAGACCAAAATGATGCATAATTGTCCAAGCTTTAAAATGGTGTTATCAAACATATACCTTAATGTGGAATTTTCGGAGTTATGTAAAATTTTAAAATTTAATTTTCAATTACGCCCTCTTGCGGCAAAATGCGGAACTTAAAAATTATTTCCAGAATTTTCTCAGGACCGCTTTAACCATAATTTTTTTTATCCCAAGTTTCTACGTTTAGTAGTTTCCGAGATATAGCCGGCTGCCTTTCTTATTGAATCACCCGGTACATATTTTCAGGTTTCAATGCGGCACTCGCAAGGAACCTGATGAACCTTTGCATTTGACGTCTTGTCGGGTTGTTATAATAAAAATAATGAAATATCTAGCTCTGTCGTGAAAATACAAAATTGGACAGTCCTCTCTATTTTTAATATCAATGATCGATTTTGCAATAAAAATTTAAAAAAATAAAACTCACTTTAACACAAACAAGTGAAACGTATTCCTTTCAATCGCTCGTTGTGGCTCTCATGAATCTGTCTTCGGTGGATGGTGACCTGGCATAAAAAAGCCGACTTCCTGTCTAGGGCGTAGCTGGCGCTAGCTAGCTAACCAAGCAAGTGGCCCTCATGAATATGTCTTCGTTGGATGGTGCAGTACCAACTTGAAACCTAAGAAATGATATTTGTAACAGAGTAGTTGTAGCTTAACAATTTTTTTAATTGTAGGTAGCACTTAAAGCATAAGAACTGTTAAAGCTATGGTTTTTAAATTTGGAAAACCTAGAAGGTTGTACTATCTTTTGAATTTCTTTAAAACACTTGAATGATTAAATTTTCTAAAAATCGAAATGAAATTAAAAGTTAACTCACCTGACTCACTCTTTTTCCCGCTACCTAGATTGTAGAGATAGCGCATTCTTGGTCTACGTGTGTGCATTTATTTCAGTAATTTCAGATGACTTCTTTCTTCTGGGCATGGTGATAGTCAATTTTAGTTTTCTACGTAACGATTATTTTACTGTTGACAATCCTACTAAACAAAAATAATAGTTAATAATAGTAGTTATCGTAGAAAAAAAATTTAAAAATATTAGTAAATCTTTGAAAAATCAACCAATATTTTTATTACTTTAAATATCATTGCTTTCATATAAATTGTGCCTAAAATACACAATATTTTTAATTCGACAAACTTATAATTGAATATAAACAAGCTCACCTTAAGAAATTCCAATGTGGTGGGTTCCATGTGTGATAAAAATCCGGTGTATTTTTCTTATTTTCATAATTTGTTTAACGATGTTTGCGCACAGTTTGCTTTGAAAAAAGCAAAATGACGAAGCAAATTTCTTTTAAAAAGCTAGAACAGGGGATAAGAAGAGACTTTGGAACACTGGGGGACACTGACGTCACAGGTGGTCAAGAGCAGTTAGGAACACTACTTCTGCTCCGGACTGCTGCTCGACTGGGTCTACGTGTGTGGATCTATTTCAGTAATTACAGATGATTTCTTTCTTCTGGGCATGGTGATAGTCAATTTCAGGTTTCTACGTAAGGATTATTTTACTGTTGACAATCCTATAATAATAATTATTAATAGTAAAGATATCGTGGAAAAAAAAAATTAAAAATATTAGTAGGTAAATCTTTGAAAAATCAACCAGTATTTTTATTACTAGTATCATTGCTTTCATATAAATTGTGCTGCTTTGCTTTGAAAAAAGCAAAATGGCAAAGCGAATTTCTTTTAGAAAGCGAACTTCTTTTAGAAAGCGAATTTCTTTTAAAAAGCTAGAACAGGGAATAAAAAAATACTTTGGAACACTGGGGGACACTGACGTCACAGGTGGTCAAGAGCGCTTAGGAACACTTCTGCTCCGGACGGCTGCTCGACTGGGTCTACGTGTGTGGATCTATTTCAGTAATTACAGATGACTTCTTTCTTCTGGGCATGGTGATAGTCAATTTCAGTTTTCTACGTAAGGATTATTTTACTGTTGACAATCCTATAATAATAATTAATAATAGTAAAGATGTCGTAGAAAAAAAAATTAAAAATATTAGTAGGTAAATCCTTGAAAAATCAACCAATATTTTTATTACTTTAAGTATCATTGCTTTCATATAGATTGTGCCGCTTTGCTTTGAAAAAAGCAAAATGGCGAAGCGAATTTCTTTTAGAAAGCGAACTTCTTTTAAAAAGCTAGAACAAGGGATATGAAGAGACTTTGGAACACTGGGGGACACTGACGTCACAGGTGGTCAAGAGCGCTTAGGAACACTTCTGCTCCGGACGGCTGCTCGACTGGGTGTACGTGTGTGGATCTATTTCAGTAATTACAGATGACTTCTTTCTTCTGGGCATGGTGATAGTCAATTTCAATTTTCTACGTAAGGATAATTTTACTGTTGACAATCCTATAATAATAATTAATAATAGTAAAGATATCGTAGAAAAAAAAATTAAAAATATTATTAGGTAAATCTTTGAAAAATCAACCAATATTTTTATTACTTTAAGTATCATTGCTTTCATATAAATTGTGCCGCTTTGCTTCGAAAAAAGCAAAATGGCGAAGCGAATTTCTTTTAGAAAGCTAGAACAGGGGATAAGAAGATACTTTGGAACACTGGGGGACACTGACGTCACAGGTCGTCAAGAGCGCTTAGGAACACTTCTGCTCCGGACGGCTGCTCGACTGGGTCTACGTGTATGGATCTATTTCAGTAATTACAGATGACTTCTTTCTTCTGGGCATGGTGATAGTCAATTTCAATTTTCTACGTAAGGATAATTTTACTGTTGACAATCCTATAATAATAATTAATAATAGTAAAGATATCGTAGAAAAAAAAATTTAAAATATTATTAGGTAAATCTTTGAAAAATCAACCAATATTTTTATTACTTTAAGTATCATTGCTTTCATATAAATTGTGCCGCTTTGCTTCGAAAAAAGCAAAATGGCGAAGCGAATTTCTTTTAGAAAGCTAGAACAGGGGATAAGAAGATACTTTGGAACACTGGGGGACACTGACGTCACAGGTCGTCAAGAGCGCTTAGGAACACTTCTGCTCCGGACGGCTGCTCGACTGGGTCTACGTGTATGGATCTATTTCAGTAATTACAGATGACTTCTTTCTTCTGGGCATGGTGATAGTCAATTTCAGTTTTCTACGTAAGGATTATTTTACTGTTGACAATCCTATAATAATAATTAATAATAGTAAAGATGTCGTAGAAAAAAAAATTAAAAATATTAGTAGGTAAATCCTTGAAAAATCAACCAATATTTTTATTACTTTAAGTATCATTGCTTTCATATAGATTGTGCCGCTTTGCTTTGAAAAAAGCAAAATGGCGAAGCGAATTTCTTTTAGAAAGCTAGAACAGGGGATAAGAAGATACTTTGGAACACTGGGGGACACTGACGTCACAGGTCGTCAAGAGCGCTTAGGAACACTTCTGCTCCGGACGGCTGCTCGACTGGGTCTACGTGTATGGATCTATTTCAGTAATTACAGATGACTTCTTTCTTCTGGGCATGGTGATAGTCAATTTCAGTTTTCTACGTAAGGATTATTTTACTGTTGACAATCCTATAATAATAATTAATAATAGTAAAGATGTCGTAGAAAAAAAAATTAAAAATATTAGTAGGTAAATCCTTGAAAAATCAACCAATATTTTTATTACTTTAAGTATCATTGCTTTCATATAGATTGTGCCGCTTTGCTTTGAAAAAAGCAAAATGGCGAAGCGAATTTCTTTTAGAAAGCGAACTTCTTTTAAAAAGCTAGAACAAGGGATATGAAGAGACTTTGGAATACTGGGGGACACTGACGTCACAGGTGGTCAAGAGCGCGTAGGAACACTTCTGCTCCGGACGGCTGCTCGACTGGGTCTACGTGTGTGGATCTATTTCAGTAATTACAGATGACTTCTTTCTTCTGGGCATGGTGATAGTCAATTTCAGTTTTCTACGTAAGGATTATTTTACTGTTGACAATCCTATAATAATAATTGTAAAGATGTCGTAGAAAAAAAAATTAAAAATATTAGTAGGTAAATCCTTGAAAAATCAACCAATATTTTTATTACTTTAAGTATCATTGCTTTCATATAGATTGTGCCGCTTTGCTTTGAAAAAAGCAAAATGGCGAAGCGAATTTCTTTTAGAAAGCGAACTTCTTTTAAAAAGCTAGAACAAGGGATATGAAGAGACTTTGGAACACTGGGGGACACTGACGTCACAGGTGGTCAAGAGCGCTTAGGAACACTTCTGCTCCGGACGGCTGCTCGACTGGGTGTACGTGTGTGGATCTATTTCAGTAATTACAGATGACTTCTTTCTTCTGGGCATGGTGATAGTCAATTTCAATTTTCTACGTAAGGATAATTTTACTGTTGACAATCCTATAATAATAATTAATAATAGTAAAGATATCGTAGAAAAAAAAATTAAAAATATTATTAGGTAAATCTTTGAAAAATCAACCAATATTTTTATTACTTTAAGTATCATTGCTTTCATATAAATTGTGCCGCTTTGCTTCGAAAAAAGCAAAATGGCGAAGCGAATTTCTTTTAGAAAGCTAGAACAGGGGATAAGAAGATACTTTGGAACACTGGGGGACACTGACGTCACAGGTCGTCAAGAGCGCTTAGGAACACTTCTGCTCCGGACGGCTGCTCGACTGGGTCTACGTGTATGGATCTATTTCAGTAATTACAGATGACTTCTTTCTTCTGGGCATGGTGATAGTCAATTTCAATTTTCTACGTAAGGATAATTTTACTGTTGACAATCCTATAATAATAATTAATAATAGTAAAGATATCGTAGAAAAAAAAATTTAAAATATTATTAGGTAAATCTTTGAAAAATCAACCAATATTTTTATTACTTTAAGTATCATTGCTTTCATATAAATTGTGCCGCTTTGCTTCGAAAAAAGCAAAATGGCGAAGCGAATTTCTTTTAGAAAGCTAGAACAGGGGATAAGAAGATACTTTGGAACACTGGGGGACACTGACGTCACAGGTCGTCAAGAGCGCTTAGGAACACTTCTGCTCCGGACGGCTGCTCGACTGGGTCTACGTGTATGGATCTATTTCAGTAATTACAGATGACTTCTTTCTTCTGGGCATGGTGATAGTCAATTTCAATTTTCTACGTAAGGATAATTTTACTGTTGACAATCCTATAATAATAATTAATAATAGTAAAGATATCGTAGAAAAAAAAATTTAAAATATTATTAGGTAAATCTTTGAAAAATCAACCAATATTTTTATTACTTTAAGTATCATTGCTTTCATATAAATTGTGCCGCTTTGCTTCGAAAAAAGCAAAATGGCGAAGCGAATTTCTTTTAGAAAGCGAACTTCTTTTAAAAAGCTAGAACAAGGGATATGAAGAGACTTTGGAACACTGACGTCACAGGTGGTCAAGAGCGCTTAGGAACACTTCTGCTCCGGACGGCTGCTCGACTGGGTCTACGTGTGTGGATCTATTTCAGTAATTACAGATGACTTCTTTCTTCTGGGCATGGTGATAGTCAATTTCAGTTTTCTACGTAAGGATTATTTTACTGTTGACAATCCTATAATAATAATTAATAATAGTAAAGATATCGTAGGAAAAAAAATTAAAAATATTAGTAGGTAAATCCTAGAAAAATCAACAAATATTTTTATTACTTTAAGTATCATTGCTTTCATATAAATTGTGCCGCTTTACTTTGAAAAAAGCAAAATGGCGAAGCGAATTTCTTTTAGAAAGCGAACTTCTTTTAGAAAGCGAATTTCTTTTAAAAAGCTAGAACAGGGAATAAAAAGATACTTTGGAACACTGGGGGACACTGACGTCACAGGTGGTCAAGAGCGCTTAGGAACACTTCTGCTCCGGACGGCTGCTCGACTGGGTCTACGTGTATGGATCTATTTCAGTAATTACAGATGACTTCTTTCTTCTGGGCATGGTGATAGTCAATTTCAATTTTCTACGTAAGGATAATTTTACTGTTGACAATCCTATAATAATAATTAATAATAGTAAAGATATCGTAGGAAAAAAAATTAAAAATATTAGTAGGTAAATCCTAGAAAAATCAACAAATATTTTTATTACTTTAAGTATCATTGCTTTCATATAAATTGTGCCGCTTTACTTTGAAAAAAGCAAAATGGCGAAGCGAATTTCTTTTAGAAAGCGAACTTCTTTTAGGAAGCGAATTTCTTTTAAAAAGCTAGAACAGGGGATAAAAAGATACTTTGGAACACTGGGGGACACTGACGTCACAGGTGGTCAAGAGCGCTTAGGAACACTTCTGCTTCGGACGGCTGCTCGACTGGGTCTACGTGTGTGGATCTATTTCAGTAATTACAGATGACTTCTTTCTTCTGGGCATGGTAATAGTCAATTTCAGTTTTCTACGAAAGGATTATTTTACTGTTGACAATCCTATAATAATAATTAATAATAGTAAAGATATCGTAGGAAAAAAAATTTAAAATATTAGTAGGTAAATCCTAGAAAAATCAACAAATATTTTTATTACTTTAAGTATCATTGCTTTCATATAAATTGTGCCGCTTTACTTTGAAAAAAGCAAAATGGCGAAGCGAATTTCTTTTAGAAAGCGAACTTCTTTTAGAAAGCGAATTTCTTTTAAAAAGCTAGAACAGGGAATAAAAAGATACTTTGGAACACTGGGGGACACTGACGTCACAGGTGGTCAAGAGCGCTTAGGAACACTTCGGCTCCGGACGGCTGCTCGACTGGGTCTACGTGTGTGGATCTATTTCAGTAATTACAGATGACTTCTTTCTTCTGGGCATGGTGATAGTCAATTTCAATTTTCTACGTAAGGATAATTTTACTGTTGACAATCCTATAATAATAATTAATAATAGTAAAGATATCGTAGGAAAAAAAATAAAAATATTAGTATGTAAATTCTAGAAAAATCAACAAATATTTTTATTGGATACTTTGGAACACTGGGGGACACTGACGTCACAGGTGGTCAAGAGCGCTTAGGAACACTTCTGCTCCGGACGGCTGCTCGACTGGGTCTACGTGTATGGATCTATTTCAGTAATTACAGATGACTTCTTTCTTCTGGGCATGGTGATAGTCAATTTCAATTTTCTACGTAAGGATAGTTTTACTGTTGACAATCCTATAATAATAATTAATAATAGTAAAGATATCGTAGAAAAAAAAATTAAAAATATTATTAGGTAAATCTTTGAAAAACCAACCAATATTTTTATTACTTTAAGTATCATTGCTTTCATATAAATTGTGCCGCTTTGCTTCGAAAAAAGCAAAATGGCGAAGCGAATTTCTTTTAGAAAGCGAACTTCTTTTAGAAAGCGAATTTCTTTTAAAAAGCTAGAACAAGGGATATGAAGAGACTTTGGAACACTGACGTCACAGGTGGTCAAGAGCGCTTAGGAACACTTCTGCTTCGGACGGCTGCTCGACTGGGTCTACGTGTGTGAATCTATTTCAGTAATTACAGATGACTTCTTTCTTCTGGGCATGGTGATAGTCAATTTCAGTTTTCTAGGTAAGGATTATTTTACTGTTGACAATCCTATAATAATAATTAATAATAGTAAAGATATCGTAGGAAAAAAAATTTAAAATATTAGTAGGTAAATCCTAGAAAAATCAACAAATATTTTTATTACTTTAAGTATCATTGCTTTCATATAAATTGTGCCGCTTTACTTTGAAAAAAGCAAAATGGCGAAGCGAATTTCTTTTAGAAAGCGAACTTCTTTTAGAAAGCGAATTTCTTTTAAAAAGCTAGAACAGGGGATAAAAAGAGACTTTGGAATACTGGGGGACACTGACGTCACAGGTGGTCAAGAGCGCTTAGGAACACTTCTGCTTCGGACGGCTGCTCGACTGGGTCTACGTGTGTGGATCTATTTCAGTAATTACAGATGACTTCTTTCTTCTGGGCATGGTGATAGTAAATTTCAGTTTTCTACGTAAGGTTTACTGTTGACAATCCTATAATAATAATTAATAATAGTAAAGATAACGTAGAAAAAAAAATTAAAAATATTAGTAGGTAAATCGTTGAAAAATCAACCAATATTTTTATTACTTTAAGTATCATTGCTTTCATATAAATTGTGCCGCTTTGCTTTGAAAAAGGCAAAATGGCGAAGCGAATTTCTTTTAGAAAGCTGGAACAGGGGATAAGAAGATACTTTGGAACACTGGGGGACACTGACGTCACAGGTCAAGAGCGCTTAGGAACACTTCTGCTCCGGACGGCTGCTCGACTGGGTCTACGTGTATGGATCTATTTCAGTAATTACAGATGACTTCTTTCTTCTGGGCATGGTGATAGTCAATTTCAATTTTCTACGTAAGGATAATTTTACTGTTGACAATCCTATAATAATAATTAATAATAGTAAAGATATCGTAGAAAAAAAATTTAAAAATATTATTAGGTAAATCTTTGAAAAATCAACCAATATTTTTATTACTTTAAGCATCATTGCTTTCATATAAATTGTGCCGCTTTGCTTCGAAAAAAGCAAAATGGCGAAGCGAATTTCTTTTAGAAAGCGAACTTCTTTTAAAAAGCTAGAACAAGGGATATGAAGAGACTTTGGAACAGTGACGTCACAGGTGGTCAAGAGGGCTTAGGAACACTTCTGCTTCGGACGGCTGCTCGACTGGGTCTACGTGTGTGGATCTATTTCAGTAATTACAGATGACTTCTTTCTTCTGGGCATGGTGATAGTCAATTTCAGTTTTACACGTAAGGATTATTTTACTGTTGACAATCCTATAATAATAATTAATAATAGTAAAGATATCGTAGGAAAAAAAATTAAAAATATTAGTAGGTAAATCCTAGAAAAATCAACAAATATTTTTATTACTTTAAGTATCATTGCTTTCATATAAATTGTGCCGCTTTACTTTGAAAAAAGCAAAATGGCGAAGCGAATTTCTTTTAGAAAGCGAACTTCTTTTAGAAAGCGAATTTCTTTTAAAAAGCTAGAACAGGGAATAAAAAGATACTTTGGAACACTGGGGGACACTGACGTCACAGGTGGTCAAGAGCGCTTAGGAACACTTCTGCTCCGGACGGCTGCTCGACTGGGTCTACGTGTGTGGATCTATTTCAGTAATTACAGATGACTTCTTTCTTCTGGGCATGGTGATAGTCAATTTCAATTTTCTACGTAAGGATAATTTTACTGTTGACAATCCTATAATAATAATTAGTACTTAATAGTAAAGATATCGTAGAAAAAAAAATTAAAAATATTATTAGGTAAATCTTTGAAAAATCAACCAATATTTTTATTACTTTAAGTATCATTGCTTTCATATAAATTGTGCCGCTTTGCTTCGAAAAAAGCAAAATGGCGAAGCGAATTCCTTTTAGAAAGCGAACTTCTTTTAGAAAGCGAATTTCTTTTAAAAAGCTAGAACAGGGGATAAAAAGAGACTTTGGAATACTGGGGGACGCTGACGTCACAGGTGGTCAAGAGCGCTTAGGAACACTTCTGCTCCGGACGGCTGCTCGACTGGGTCTACGTGTGTGGATCTATTTCAGTAATTACAGATGACTTCTTTCTTCTGGGCATAGTGATAGTCAATTTCAGTTTTCTACGTAAGGTTTACTGTTGACAATGCTATAATAATAATTAATAATAGTAAAGATAACGTAGAAAAAAAAATTTAAAATATTAGTAGGTAAATCGTTGAAAAATCAACCAATATTTTTATTACTTTAAGTATCATTGCTTTCATATAAATTGTGCCGCTTTGCTTCGAAAAAAGCAAAATGGCGAAGCGAATTTCTTTTAGAAAGCGAACTTCTTTTAGAAAGCGAATTTCTTTTAAAAAGCTAGAACAGGGGATAAAAAGAGACTTTGGAATACTGGGGGACACTGACGTCACAGGTGGTCAAGAGCGCTTAGGAACACTTCTGCTTCGGACGGCTGCTCGACTGGGTCTACGTGTGTGGATCTATTTCAGTAATTACAGATGACTTCTTTCTTCTGGGCATGGTGATAGTCAATTTCAGTTTTCTACGTAAGGTTTACTGTTGACAATCCTATAATAATAATTAATAATAGTAAAGATAACGTAGAAAAAAAATTAAAAATATTAGTAGGTAAATCGTTGAAAAATCAACCAATATTTTTGTTACTTTAAGTATCATTGCTTTCACATAAATTGTGCCGCTTTGCTTTGAAAAAAGCAAAATGGCGAAGCGAATTTCTTTTAGAAAGCTAGAACAGGGGATAAGAAGATACTTTGGAACACTGGGGGACACTGACGTCACAGGTGGTCAAGAGCGCTTAGGAACACTTCTGCTCCTTACGGCGGCTCGACTGGGTCTACGTGTGTGGATCTATTTCAGTAATTACAGATGATTTCTTTCTTCTGGGCATGGTGATAGTCAATTTCAGTTTTCTACGTAAAGATTATTTTACTGTTGACAATCATACTAAAAAAAATAATAATTAATAATAGTAAAGTTATCGTAGAAAAAAAAATTAAAAATATTAGTAAATCTTTGAAAAATCAACCAATAATTTTATTACTTTAATTATCATTGCTTTCATATAAATTGTGCCTAAAATGCACAATATTTTTAATTCGACAAACTTATAATTGAATATAAACAAGCTCACCTTAAGAAATTCCGATGTGGTTGGTTCCATGTGTGATAAAAATCCGGTGTATTCTTCTTATTTTCATAATTTGAATCCACGGCGCTATAAAAAAAGAAAAAAAACATGAGGAAACAATCTAAGATATTCTTCAAAGTAAAACTACTCTATGGTGAGTGTTTAAAGCATGCACCAGTAATTTTCTACTGATACTTTACACTTGATGACACTACCGGAATGTACCTATATCCATCTAAAATGTACTTACAAAGACTTTAATAAGAGCTGTCTTGACTTAACGGGAGCATGATACTGATACACACTAGCTAATGTTAGACTTTTCTGAGCTGTCCGCATGGCTCCCATTTGGGTACAAATGACTTGCGTATCTTATTCATCTACTCTTCAACATGAACTAGAACTTAGACAGCTTTAGGAACTAAAAAAAAATAAAAAACACCAACCTATTAGTAAACCCAGTTTCTGTGAACCATCAAGTACCCCTACGAGGGTACTATTGATTATACAAAACCTTCATGTTCCACTTCTTCATACAGCTGTGTTCACTTCACTAACACTCTGAGATATCATTATTATCACTCCCGATTCGCGACCTTAAAACACATGTTATAAGCTTACCAGCGTTATCAGCCAACTGCAATTGATGATTGTCCTAGCTGTGGTACCCCATCTTCGTTTTTGGAAAAGACTAATGGGAACCCAATGTTTCTGACCCAAAAGACAATTGCCTTTTAAGCTAATTAAACCCATCGAGTAACAATTAATACTTGGCGAAACAGACTCTAATACAATCATTCTTTTGTCTTGTTCAGCGCCAACTCAAAAAAATCTCTCTAAAATCACATATTTAATAGCCAACACTTCTCTGACAAGTCTTAATGCCACCTTCTGACCTACGACCGGATATGTTATCTTGACCTTCGTTATCTATCTATAATTGATATATCTAACCAGAAATCTATGTATATATCTATAAAAAGACATCTCCCTGCTTTCTAAATATCTATTAGATTATATTTCGATCTTTTAATCTAAATCTATAAGACGTCTATCGGTTTTATCTGTTCAATCTATTTATGTATCTATACCTATAATCCAGCTACAGTGTTGCTTTCAGTTGCTTTTACTTTCACATAACGTGTGTTAATTAATATATAGGTCTTGCGGCCTTCAGATTAGTGTCTAGATTGCGAGACAACTATCCTGTTTACTACGTTTAGTTTCATTGACATTAATTTTTAAGTTATGCTTCGCATCGCTATCCTTATTGTACCTATTTATTATTCCTTCTAGTTAATATAGATTTTTGCCCGCAGCATATTTTTCTACCGTCTTGCTTTACCTACGATCTACGATCTACATACCAGGACACAATTATTATGACGCAATAGTTTTTCTGTCGAGTCGATAGGGCATAGTGAACAAGACGGCTTGAAACAGTAATAATTAAAAATCAAATATGTGACTCTAACGTTAAGTTGCATAAATTATTTTTATCAAGAATTGAAAGCAGAAAACTTAGACAGTGATTTAAATGCGTAATGATATACTGAATACAAGTTAGCAATGGTCCAAATAGCAATTAAAATTATTAAGCGGGTCAATATTTATGCCACTTATCGTAAGTATAAAATCCGTGTGCCAACACATAACAAACCCCAAAGTATAGGTTTGCAAAAGTCAGATTTTATTGTTATTTCTAAGTTTGCTCTGGCAGACAAAAATATGATTGGACTAAGGAAAGTTGCTAAGCATGTTCGATTCCAAAAACCGCGGCGCGGTTGACTCACCATTCACTTAATCAGACGCCCGGCGAAGCCCTGTTCATCGCAAACGACAAAAAATAAAATGTACAGAGGCAAAAGGGAGAAGGTTTCTATTTAGCGAAAAATTAGATAATTCAAAAAAGTTATTAGAGTAATTCATAGAAGAATTTTTTTTTAAATTTATATTGCTTTAAAGAGCAACAAGCAACAACCCTGGTGTTTTGTGCAAATTCTTAAACAGTAATTGTAAAATTGCTGATATTTTAAGGCAACTTCTTGCATGTGTATTTTAAGAATAGGTATAACAGCAGGTATCTTTCCATTCGATAGTTTATTGCTGGAAAATATCGCCTTTTTCCCTGTGGGAGCTGACGATGTAGAAAATCAATAAAAATCAAAATATTTAGTAAGTGTAGAGATTGGTCAGCATTTGAAAATATAACTTTTAAGTGTCACTTGCAGCTATATAGCTATAAGCTTGCTGATTTAGAATCTAAAAATACAGATTTTCCCCTTTCCCTCTGTACAATGAAGGAACTATTAATTTGAATCCCGAACTCTCGAATCCTTTCGGGCTGATCGGACAAGACATCGTCCGTCACATCGGACCTTGATGCCTCGTCTCGGGGTTTACCTTCTTCGCACTGGCCCTTCCAGGATCAAAGGAACCCTTTACACCAGCAAGTGCCAGCCCGATAAAGCCCTTGCCCCAGCGTCAGCCCTCGGGGACAACCGCGGACGAAGGGAACGTTTTAGAAAGAATTTAACTCACCGATTAAAAAACAGGACCAATTTAGGATGAAACGGAATCAGTTGCAAGAACAACGCGGAAAACCACCGTCAGAATCGAGGTAGTTGCGCCGGCACAACCATCTTCAAGTGGTAAAAATCTGAAACAAGAGAAAAAAGTTATAATTAGTAATGTAGACTTCAGTGAGCTGTGATGCCTTTTAATACAGATGCCATAATACAGCTATCATTAATTTTGAGGAGGAGGGGATCTGAATTCTTAACAGTACACTTTTTTTTAAATGCGCCTTGAGAAAAAAACGTGTGAGATCATGCTAACGTTATATCCGTTACAATTAATAACAAAATTAAAATCGTGACACTAAATCAGTTACGTTACAAACCTGGTACTGTCTTGTAATATTCTTTTGTTATACTTTTTACACAACACGTAAAAACGTTTCAATTTCTTTACTATTTTCACGATAACCTAATTTTTTCATAAGTACTATAAATAACTGTTTTGACTTTAAAGTTACATTTTTAGTTGTCTGCCAGCCAACAGATTTTCTTGAAACCGCCATTATGCGCGGGCATAGCACTGGTAAATTCTTAATAGTTATAAGTTGAGAATTGAGTTTAGATAAAACCCATATGGGGTGGTTCTTTGGAATCTTCGGCAACAGTGTATCATTCTAAAGTAAAATTTGGTACATATTTTCAGGTTTTGATGCGGCACTCGCAAGGAACCTGATGGACCTTTGCATTTGACGTCTTGTCGGCTTGTTATGATAAAAAGAATGAAATGTTTATCTAGCTCTGTCGTAAAAATACAAAATTGGACAGTCCTATCTATTTTTAATATCAATGATCGATTTTGCAATAAAAATTAAAAAAATAAACTCACCTTAACACAAACATGGTCCTTTCAATCACTCGTTGGGCACATCCATTGGTCACTCTTGACTTGACAATTCTAGCATCTCGTTAAAACATGTGGATTTTTCTTGACACAATGCCGAGTAGTTTTTCATGCCCGTTCACGTTGTTGTGGCTGACAACTCTTTGTAGTTCTTGCTCTAACCTCTAACCTATCAAAAAATAAAATAATCAAATTAATTCAAAGTATTAGAAGGAAAATTTCATAAATTTATTTTCATACAATTAGAAGACTCCTTTTTGTTTACGTTGCTTATAGCAACGGGCTACCTAATGGAATTATTAAGTGATACTTTTTCTTAGGTATACTACTACGACTTAATTTTAATTTAAATGTCATTTCGAAGTGACAGGTGAGACAAAGCAGCAAGTAACAATCAGTTTTTTAGTTGTACCCGTGATATATATTGTTACAATATTGTGTAAAAAATGATTCGTTTTGGTAATGAATCAGCAAGTTCGATTGCTAAAGAAATTGAGCAGTTAGTAACTCATTTTTATTACTAAAATGTGAGAAACATTAAATAACAAATGTGTTATCTGAAATCCAATGTCTTTATAGTCTTAAATTCAAATATAACTTTAAAAAACATATTTCCGATGAGTTTAGTTTAATATGACGCGCACTGTATTTTTACAATAGAAGTTGATTTTAGTTGTTAGTAACTAAGGTTTATTACTAAAATTTCAGGAACATTAAAAGAAACTCCAATTTATGAAATTTTCTTACCGAATCTCCCACGCAGCAGAATTAATTCCCGATAATTTTTTTCTCGGTTTCACTCAGGATTTTGCCGAGTCGAAGACGAGGGAAATTTTCTATTAACAAAACCATTCGTGACCTTAAAAAAAGTTGGTGCATTCCTAAAACTATACATGCATATTTCATATTTCACCTGCGGCTAATAGTAGGGGAGCAAATGCCATTTTTTTTAAATTGCCTTAAGAGTAAAGTACCTTAATTATTAGAAATATAGCAAAATTTTATATGGAAATCTTTTTGCAAATTAAAAACTTAGTCCAAATACGAAATTTAAGTTAGGTGTGTCAATTTTTAATTTTTTTTATATGCATTTCTTTAAAATAGCTTTTTGGACTTCAGCGTACTTGGTGAAAATGACAAATAAAATTATTAATTATTTCCAGTAATATGAATAGAGTTGGATTCTATCATAATTTTGTTTAAAACATAAGTTGGCTAAAATGTGTTTAAGTAGGCGTGCAACACGCTAATATCTGAACCAACTCGTAACATTGAAAGGTTTTAAAAAGTTTGCAACTACTTAATCCATTTTTATTATAAACCCACGTTTAAGTTATTTAATAAATATATTAAAATTGCGTAAACAAAAAATCGACCAGAGGTGTACCGTTTAGGGGAAAATAGAGATTAACCAAAAAAAATTAAGAATTGCGACATCTAACTCAAATTTCGTCTTTGGACTAACTTACTAATTTGCAAAAACATTTGCATATAAAATGTTGCTGTATTTCTAATAATGAAGGTACTTTACTCTTAAGGCAATTTCGAAAAAATGGCATTTACTCCCTTACTATTAGCCGCAGGTGAAATATAAAACATGCATTTATAGTTTTAAGGCATACACCAACTTTTATAAAGAATAAAATTTTTTGAGAAATCGGTGATAAAAAACTTTCCCATATGTTGCATAGGTACTTTCTTGGATACACTGTGTATAGGTAAGTAGGTATTTCATTTATTATACTCCTGCTTATTTTTTTTTGTAAATCACACGTAAAGGTATATTTACCTTTAAAAATCCAAATGTAACAATTATTGTATTGAGAAATGACTGGCTTTGTTTTTGGTTTTCTTCATAATCTATTTGAAACGATATTGTACCAATTCCAAAGATTCTTCAACATTTTATAACATCGAAGACTTGTGTAACGTGTAGACCTGAAAAAAGGGAAAAAAAATTATGAAAAAATAATATAAATAATATTTTGACGAAATTCTTATTAAAAAAAACACAGGAAGGACAAAAGACTAAAATATTTTTTTTAAATGTGTCTTATTATACAGTGTCACCAGTAAAGTCCGCATCATATGGGATTTTTTTAATTAATAGCTTTATTCAAAATTTGACTATGGCATCAAGTTCTGCTTCAATCGAGATAAAAATTAAGCAAAAAAATAGAAGTCACGTGATTCGCATTATCTGTCAAATTTTAATTTTTTCCAAAAAACAATTCACAAGTGGGGTTATTTCTGAAAATATTGAAAAAAGTTATTAGAAAAAGTTTTTTAAACGCAGTTTTTAGCCCACATGCAAAATTTCAGCTGCATAAGATAATTTTGGGTTTTTACCTATATTTGGTAAATTGCACCACTTTTGCAAAATAAGACTCAACGCAACCTATATAAAACTTCTTAGTTTTGACAATGCTTTATTTCAGATACATTTTCTTTAAAGTAGCGCCATATTAAATGTGTGTTTTTCTACAAAATCAAAATTGGGCTATTAAAATTTGGTCGCATGCAACGCAGTTTATTTGTTTTGGACCCTGTATAAGGTAACTTCCTAAAATAAGTATTTTTGAAAACGTAGTTTGTTTCTGAAAGTAATACACCTTAATATTAAGACAAAAAAGAACATAGTGTCATCAGTAAAGTGATCATTCAGTGGAAAATAAATTTTTTTCTACTACTGTATAAATAAATTAACTTTCGGGCCCTAGCAACACGAAAGAAAACGAAAGTAAATGTTACAGTTACCTGAATATTATCCGTTGCTAGCTACGAAAGTAGGTTGCTACCTACGAAAGTAATAATTTCGGTGCCAGGACAAAAAAATCGAACTAACAGACTCTGACAGTACTCAAATAACTAGTTGTCAACAATACTCAAATAACTAGTTGTCATGGATTATTTTATAGGTGAAAAAAAAATTTATTTTATCATTTTAATTTGAATAAAATCAAAGTTTAGTACTTAATAATATATTGATCAGAGAACAGTAGTAGAAAAAATTTAATACATTACACGATTCGAAAGCCTTTTTCGGTGGTCGGCTTTGCCTCGGCAATTCAAAAACCTCCTCACACCAAAAAATTAACTTTCGCAGCTTGTAATGTAAATAACTATAGTTTAACTTAACGTAAAGTTTATCTATTTTCAACGATTTTATTTAAAACCCCTTTATTATATTTTTTTACTTTCAGACACAAACTACGTTTTTAAAAATACTTATTTTATGAAGTTACCTTATACAGGGTTAAAAACAAATAAACTTTGCATCACATGCGACCAAATTTTAATAGCCCCATTTTGATTTTGTAGAAAAACACACATTATATATGGCGCCACTTTAAAGAAAATGTATCTGAAATAAAGCCTTGTCAAAACTGAGAAGTTTTATGTAGGTTGCGTTGAGTCTTATTTTGCAAAAGTGGTGCAATTTAGAAAATATAGGTAAAAATTCAAAATTATCTTATGCAGCTAAAATTTTGCATGTGGGCTCGAAACTACATTTAAAAAAACTTTTTCTAATAACTTTTTTCGATATTTTCAGAAATAACTAATAATTTAAATTATTTTTTGGAAAAAATTAACATTTTACGATAATGCGAATCACATGACTATTTTTTTGCTTAATTTTCATCTCGATCGAAGCAGAACTTGATGCCAAAAAAAATCCCATATGATGCGGACTTTACTGGTGACACTGAAAATATTTTATAAAAATAAAATTATCAAAAAAATCGTCTTATGTATGTTTCTTTGTTGGGAATAAACCTAGGAATAAACTGTCCCTAAAGTTGGTTAAGTCGCCGGCGGCCCTATCGGGATTCACTATAGGTATGCATAAAAAAGTATTGTAAAACTTATATTTTATGAAAAGAGGGTACAAAAGAGCGTTGGTATGTAAGAGGGGGGGGGGTCCTAGCCCTCCTTTTGTTAGAATAGCGCCTGAGAAATTTAGCACACCTAATTTTAAAAATAATTTTTAAAGCACTCTAGACGCGGAGGGTTTATTGTCTTTCTCCAAGAATGTAATACAAGAAAGAAAAATTTCTAAATAATTTCTGCTAGGTATATAGATAGCCCGACAGCAACAATTAGAAATATCAAAAAAGTTTTAAAAATCTTTAAAATCAACCTAACAACTGCAAAAAACTTGTTTTATCAAAATGGCGGCAATGAACGGAAACACGAACTAAAATGCGATTTTTACCTTTAAAAACAAATGGAAAGTGAAATAAAAGTGTTTAAATAACAACACACACTTACCAGCAATACTTTAGTCACATTTTAAAAAAATATAAATAGGAAAAAACTAAGAAAATACTGTAAATGAACACTGAATAAAAAGCTTTCATACGACGCGCAGTACAGCGATTAATTAATGCAGCTTTCTGCCACAAAAAAACAAATAATAAAAAAAACCTTTTTAAATGGTCGTCGGGTGTCGCCAGTGTCGCCACCCACCGTCGCAGGCGTATTGAAATGGCCCATGCAAAAAAAATTATGAAGAGATGATTGAAATAGAAATTTTTAAATTACTTTTGATAAAAATATAACATTTCTCTTAAATGAAAAATTCATTTTTTAGCCATGGACGAGGCTGAAATAAATACCACATTATCCCCATTTTTTTAAACCAAATTAGTAGGATCTCTGATAAAAATATAAATTCCATTAAAAACTATTGGGCTGCGGTATGTTTTATAAGCAATAAGAAACCGTACAAAACGTTTTAAGAATCCTAAAATTAAAAATAAAAATGGCAAAAAACTATTTTTTCTTGGGTGACGCCAAAGACTTAAGAAACTTAAAAGTGATTTTTTACCTTTAAAAACACGTAGGGGGTGATCCAAAAATATTTTGAACAATACTGCACACTTTCAGCTAGTCTTACCGCCACTTATTTTAAATGAAATTGAGAAAAAAACTACTAAAAATTTAAAATTCCCGATGGAAGCAAAATTGGCAATGTTCACTCTACAAAAGGCAAGCGGGCATTTTTTTATCGGTGTGTCCTGATTGGACTGATAAGAAATGTGTTACGTCAAAAGGTTCTTTGCTTCCATGGTATGGCATAAGCGAAAAAAAATTACTGAAAACTGAAACTGTCCTATTGGGCAAAAAAAAGGGTTTTAATGAAAAGTATGCTACTTGGCGATAAATATATTCTAATGGTAGCCAAAAATAAGCTCTACAAATAACTCGATTTAGGAAAAAAACGCAGAAAAAGTATCGCTTACCTTTGAATAAGTTGAATGGCCGGTTGAAAATTTCCAACCAATCGGGGTTGGGAGTACGTCATCAGCGACTTGATTTTGTGAACTCGGGAAATCTTATCGTCAGTTTGTATTCAAACCAAAAGTTATAAAAATCATTGGGAATTATTTTCACGGGTAGCAAAAACAACTAATGGGACTTATTTTGGAGGTGCCTTGACTTATATGCATGATGAGGACACCATGTCACCATTCAACCTGAACTCCAGCAAAATGAGTATGGGTCCCAAAATAAGCCTTGACAAGCTTTGTCATCGCGAACTTTTAACACAATATTCACTATTAGGCATTATTAATACCCCACCATATAGATTTCTCCATTTTCTTTTAAAGTATGCATCCAGAACAAATATATAAAATTCTCCAAACTATAGGATTATTTCGGTTAAGTTTTAAATATTTTAATGAGGCTATAGGCAACACTACTTGTCGACAAGTGCATATCAACAGGTTCCTCATAATGCGCATGCGTTACCCTTCAAGCGTCGTCGCGGGAAAAATTTGCTGGTCTGGAGGAGCGACGCCGTAGGAACTTCATCTTCTAGTTCAGAGAGAGCAGGAAAAAATGTGGAGAAAATTAGTCGCCTGATATTATAAACCAAAAAGACTGTAATATAACATATCGCGGAAAGCGATATGTTAATAAGAGTATAAACAATAATTATGAAATCCTTTTTATAGATTTGTGACTAAGCTGTCATAGAGATGTTCCTATATGCTCCTAGACGTGTGTCTTCGGCCAAATACCCATCTTTGGAGTTCTACAATCACTACAGTTATACGTTAAAAAGGGTTAAATTAATTAATAATAAAGCAGAAAAAACACTAATGTTTGTTCTTCAATAAGCAATCCTATATACAGTTTTGAAAATATCCTTCTCCCCTTCCTCCTCCCTCACTTCCTCCTCCTGCTTCCCCACCCCTTCATCTCCCCTCCTCCCATACACACAGAAAAATAAAGGGTTTACCCATACATACATAGAGTTGAGGTTGAGGGTATGTATAAGCGTCTCTTAGGTAAAATTTGGAAATTAATAATAATATATTGTTGTTTTACAAATAAATTACAAGTAATAATCCCAAAATCTGAAAAACCTTCATTAGAAAAGGACGGATTGATAATCCATAGCGCTCCACTGTCACTTTCGTTATCAACAAAAGATCTCAAGAAAAATCAATAAAGTCCAAATATTTTTAGTGTGGCTCGTGCTCCACCAATAATGCATGTTCGCACAAACACCGTTAATTAATTGTCGTAACGACAAAGTCTTGTGTCGTTTTCGCGCTGCTTTAAACAAGAATTAAAACGTGCTTTGGTGTATATAATACGAACTCCATGAGCTGCTGCAAACCGTTTGTCATAGACAGCTCGTTGGGTAGGCCGGGTTTGTTCGAATTTGTTCGGGTTTTTACCATTGCTATCTAGGCACATATAATGCTGGTTTCAAGAAAATCTGTTGGCTGGTAGCCAAATTAAAAGTATGCCTTTTAGCTTGATATGCTCCTAGCGACAGCAAAGTGAAAATAACAAAAGAAATTCAAACGTGTTGTGTAAACTTTATAACCAGTTGCGTAACAAACACGCCCGCAGATCCCGCCAGCCGGGGGTCCCACAATGACGGCCCGTTCAAAATTTGCTGCCAGCTTTTTATCCTGAGAATTTAACTTCGTTAAGTGAAGAAGAATTATATGTACGTAAAAGCGCGGATTTTACAAATACAAACGATATACCATAAAGACTTGGCCATTGACGTTCCTAGTCAAATTTTAGGCTTCAGAAAGGGACTTGGAGAGAGTATTTCAAAATTAAAAACAGTGTATGAGCTTGCGGATCATTTATTAATAAAAAATCAGTGTGTTTCTTCAAATTCTCCAGATGTATCTAGTGCAGTGATGTTATTTCTAACTTTACCAGTTAGTGTGGCATCAGCGGAACGATCTTTTTCCAAACTTAAAATAGTAAAAACTCATTTACGTTACGCCAGTGTCGAACACGAGTTTGTTACAAAATTAAATATCGTAGAAATTATAAACGATTTTGCAAAAAAAACTCTCTACGATCTGGTCGTTTTGTATAATACCTTGTATATAGTACTTAGTGACATAATATTTGTGCAGACTTGTTGAGTGTTCATGTGTTTTACTGTTGTCTGTCTTTTGGATTATATGAGGCTCGATCACTGCTACCCCCGTTACTACCATATGGTAAGCAACATTATAAGTGGTGTTTTAAAATTTTGATTTTGCATCAGGTTGGTTGGAATATTACGTATAATGACTAAATAACTACCTATGTTGTGTCTACCAGTCTACCTATGATTAAAAAACAAATTCGAATTGTTTGCTGTTTTATAATAGTAGGTACTTAACACATAATGTGGGTTTAAGCCTAATTAAATTAATACACGATTAACGAATTCAAAAATTCATAAACCTGAACCTAATAGTAATAAAAATAAGAATTATCATTTTCCATTCGTTATAGGGAGGTGGCCCCTAAAAACGATTGCGGGGAGGGGGCACTCAGTTTATAACGCCACTGTTTATAACAAAACAATGTTACAATACAGTACGTAAGAGGACGAGGTATACTAGCAGGAAGCGAAGAAATAGTAGGGAAAGGTTGCCTATATTGAACCGCTACCTAAATTGGATCACAGTACATTTCTCCCAAACTAAACAAGTGCCCTATCATCTGGAAACACTGTAACATACTTTCGCCTAGAACCTTTGATCGGTAACAAACTCAACTAGTTGGCCGTTAGTGCTTGGCGTGTACAGAGCAAAACGTAATTTACACAATTTTAATGTAATATTTTTAGGATTTTCCTTAGAATTTACCTTAGAACCATAAAGCTCTAAGCAAAATCTTTTTTATGGAAGTTTTCAAGTAAGTTTTTCTCTTTTTATTTTTCCTATTACCATGCCATATATGTTTTGTCTTGTTTCTTTCCTGGGTGGTTTTGTAAAACATGTGGTAGCTGCTTAAATTGGACCACTGGGTGATTGCCAAAATTGAACCGGTCCAATTTAGGCAATTTTTCCAAATTGTGCAAAAATAGTTTTTCTCTTTAAATAAGTTAATGTCATGAACTAACACCATTTCAATATTGCCAAAATCTTTTTTCTTTGAGTTAAAAAATGAAACTATGACTGGCCCAATATAGGAAACTAATAGGTACTTTTTTTTGCATTATGATGTCTTCTATCGAAATTTTGATTGCAAATTTGATGTTTTTTTGAAATATAAGTATAAAACTTCCCATACCAACAATTTTATTTTTTATTTATTTAGTGAACACCTAAAAGCTTCCGATTTAAATCATGTGGTCCAATTTTGGAACCCCCAGGTGCAATTTAGGCAACCGGTTTCCTATATTGAACCACTTGTAGAGGTTTTTTTTTTTATAGCCTGGTATATCATAGATACTTTGAAATAAAATTCTGCAAAAAATCCTGCAGTTGAACAACATACTAAAGTATACTAAGGTATAGCTTTAAGATCGATTTTGCGTTATTATCAGGATCTATGATAAGAAATCTGGAAATTGGTCCAATATGGACAACCTACCCCTACTACTAGTAAAGAAAAAACTTACAAAAAACCCACACATCGAGCTTGCATGGATTCCAAGTCACACTGGGATCTTTGGGAACGACAGGGCAGACAATCTAGCAAACGAAGGTAGAATGCATCAGGAGCCTGATACCCCAAAAACGGAACTCATAAATGTTTTTCCGGGAATATTTAAGGAAATATGGAATACAGGAACAACCGAGTTCAAGGAAGCAGGACGATTCAAAGGGAAATAATATAGTGCCGCCATGGAGAACCCCTTAAAAGTGCCATGGTTTAAGAGATACACAAACCTAACCAGAGGGGATTTTACTACATTAAACAGGTTAAGATCAGGTCACTGTCTCTAGTCTCTCCAGTTCATCTTAACAAAATTATAATATCAGAGAAGGCAACTTGTGCACATGTGGAGAAGTAGGAAATCTACAGCACATCATTTTTGAGTGCATGCTGAACGTAAGACATTTCCAAGAATTTTATTCTAAACTCATGATTGACATCAAAGGTCAACTTATCACCATGCATGACATCATTTTTCACTCCATTAATTTGACTGGGGTTAAATCGGTTTCCAAGTTCTTGCACGCTTGCCAAATTAAAATATAGGTCGTAGATCTTCTATAAGTTACTCTTACCAACACAGAATTTCGCTTTTCTCATTACAGAAACGAAAAAAGTTAATTCTGGGGGGCAGTTCTCTACGGTTTCCTAAGGGGACAGCAGCTGATGGCTGTATAGCCGTAGCAGCTCAGGCACGTCAATCGGCATTGACGAGCAACCAAAATAATCAATCAGTACGTAAGAGATGTATAAAGTACCTGATTTAGTGCCAGAGTATTCATTTTACAAGTTAGTGCCATATCATATGGCATAGTTTCGGCGCAAAAATACTTTATGATTTATATGCGTGCTTTTTGCTGTATCGTTGTTGCTTGATATACAGGGTGTGTCTCACGGTCGATGGTACCTTAGACGTTTCTAACGAACCAGTAAAGGAATCGTTCTGAAAATTTGGTAGCTTACATAAACGGACATCTACCAACCTAAAATATTTTTAACAATACAGTGTTGCCGCTTCCACACAAAAATAATAGTAACTTCTATTTTTTAAATGCAACACCATATATTTTATTTTATTTTCGAAACCCCCATTACTTTCCTAACACTTTTTATTAACTCTACTCTATACTTATCTTTTACCGTTTCTAAGATATAAATTAATTTCCGTTTTTTTTGTTCGAAAACGTCATTTTTAAAAATGCTGATAATTTTGAACTCTAAAACACTGAAACCCTGAAATTTGGTAAATAGTTAACTAATACCATAGGGCTTTTTGCCCTAGTCCCAAATCTTAGTTGCAATATACAGGGTGGTTGAAAAATACACTTATTCTGGTAACTTAAAAAAGTTGCCATAAGTCCATTTTTTCAAATGTAACACCCTGTATATTATTACGGATTTGAGAAGCTGCGGGTGTTGACTGCATGGATTTCAAGAAAAATTTAGTTTTAATGTTGTCCAAAGAAAATAAATAAATTCATAAGAACTGCATTTGTATAGTTTTCTTCCATGACTTTAAAGTGTATTTCTATCTTGTATCTAAACTTAATGAAATGTCAAAACGATAACCATAGTAACATACGTAAACATCAGTTTTTGTCATGGCTAACTAACTAATAACCGAATAAAAATTGAATTGTATAGAAAATTTTACAAATTATGCTTAATACGTCAAAAAAATGGTTAAACTAGTTAGTTAGGTACCAGGTACGATATACAAGAATTAAGTGAAATTTTAGCAGCTTTTCAAATCCGTAATAATATCCAGGGTGTTACATTTGAAAAAAAGGACTTATGGTCACTTTTTCAAGTTACCAGAATAAGTGTATTTTTCAACCACCCTGTATATTGCAACTAAGATATGGGACTAGGGCAAAGAGCCCTATGGTATTAGTTAACTATTTACCAAATTTCAGGGTTTTAGTGTTTTAGAGTTCAAAATTATCAGCATTTTTAAAAGTGACGTTTTCGGACAAAAAAAAGGAAATTAATTTATATCTTAGAAACGGTAAAAGATAAGTATAGAGTAGAGTTTACAAAAATTGTAAGGAAAGTAATGGAGGTTTCGAAAATAAAATAAAATATATGGTGTTGCATTTAAAAAATCGAAGTTACTATTATTTTTGTGTGGAAGCGGCAACAATGTATTGTTAAAAATATTTTAGGTTGGTAGAGCATGTCCGTTTATGTAAGCTACCAAATTTTCAGAACGATTACTTTAATGGTTCGTCAGAAACGTCTAAGGTACCATCGACCGTGACACACCCTGTATAGCACAGTTCAGAAGCCAACAGTGCCAACAATTTTGGTCGCGAATAATAGGTCTGGTCGGCTTATTGGGATAGAAAGAATGAGATATCTATCCTTGATAGTCGTTTATCGAAATTAACGGTATTAATTTAGTATATGTAAAAAATGGTGCATGCGCTAGAAAACTTAAAAATCCTGTTAGTCGCACTTGGGATTTACGGAAAATATTTTTCAAACAATGGGCCGTATTCATAAAAAAAGGTTATGCTTATACTTGCAGAATATGAAGTAAATCCTTCAGCTCGCATTCATAATATTCCGAGTAAAACCTTAAACTTATACAGTATGATCATAATAACCCTCCCAAAAAAGTATTTGGTTATTCATAAACGTTACCTTTTACTCTAAATAAAAATTGTATCCTTCAATAATTTTGAGTGTGGTCAGTAGCAGACTCAGTCGTGTAAGTAATCAGTTGTAACGATGGCAGACGTTATGGAACTGAGAGAGATTAAACACGCGTTTATCAACACTTGTTCGTGATTACAAAGAATTATACCGGTTTGAAGAGGAACATGTGCAATGGCTTGCCAACACATTTTTGGGAATAAATGCTGAAACTCGAGGAGGTCATCCGTCCTAAAAATGAAGATAATATGTTTACGCTATCTCAGTGACACTGGGTATCAGAAAGGCATTGGTCAAGAACTGGGTGTAAGTCAACCTACAGTATTTCGTACAGTGACTGCCGTAATTGGCAGCACAGTCTGCACAGTTGCGCAATCAAATTACTGCATAAAGTTTTCGTCTACTAACAATGAAGTTATGGATGCGAAACAGTTATGGCAAACCAAGTATAGGTTTCCGACAGCAATTGGTGCGGTTGACTGTACCCACATAGGAATACTGAAACCAAATCGCCATGGCCACTTGTGATGCAAGATAAATGTTCTCTAGTATGGACGTTAGTTTGCCTGGATCGGTCCACGATTCAAGAATATGGAGAAATTCACAAATAAGGGTTCATTTCATTTATAAAATAAAAACAACGTCGTGCTACTTGCTGCTGAAGTTTATTCACATACTTTTTACTTATTCTTGGAGGATATCCTTGCAAGTATAAGGTAATCATTATGAATACAAAAAAAAAGGAAATGCTTATACTCCTACCGTTTTCTTCAACTCACAACCTTATATTATACTTACAAGGATATTCTTCAGTTTTATGAATACGTCTCAATAACTTTACCAAAAGGTTTCTTTTTGTGGTAACCCATGTATAGTCAAATGATTTTCCTGAGTGTAGTAATTTCTTCTATTATTTTAAAGTGCATAGGAAACGAGATTTAAGAACGTGGAGGGATTTCCTATAAGCTTAATCCTGGCGTAATAAATTAATTTTTCGAGAAGTCATTAGTCATTATATATTTACCAGACAGCGACATTATTCGAAAGTGTCATAGTTCCGTTATACTTTCTCGAGAAAAATCTATTTTACATGACCTAATCTAAACAAGGTCTAACCTACCGACTCCTTCTTAGACCACATGGCCTAATTTCGTCTGATAAAGGTGAGGGTGTATATTAAATAAATAATAGGCAAGGTTAAAAAACTCGGAGAACAATTATTCGGTTATCTTATTACTACCAATAAAACTGTCACTGTGGTTTGATTTAGCTATTATTATATATAATATGTGTTTTACAATGCAATAATCACAGTCTAATAGATAAATCATTGACGGAGGGAATATTTTTCTTATACAGTGTCACCAGTAAAGTCCGCATCATATGGGATTTTTTTTTATTAATAGCTTTATTCAAAATTTGACTTTTGCATCAAGTTCTGCTTCGATCGAGATGAAAATTAAGCAAAAAAATAGTAGTCACGTGATTCGCATTATCTGTCAAATTTAAATTTTTTTTCAAAAATAATTCAAAAGTGGGGTTATTTTTGAAAATATCGAAAAAATTTATAAGAAAAAGTTTTTTTAAATGCAGTTTCTAGCCCACATGCAAAATTTCAGCTCGATAAGATAATTTTGATTTTTTACCTATATTTTGTAAATTGCACCACTTTTGCAAAATAAGACTTAACGCAACCTACATAAAACTTCTTAGTTTGGACAATGCTTTATTTCAAATACATTTTCTTTTAAGTAGCGCCATATTGAATGTGTGTTTTTCTACAAAATCAAAATTGGGCTATTAAAATTTGGTCGCATGTGATGCAAAGTTCATTTGTTTTTGACCCTGTATAAGGTAACTTCATAAAATACGTATTTTTGAAAACCTAGATTGTGTCTGAAAGGAAAAAAATAAAAAAAAATAAAAAAGGGGTTTTAAATTAAATCGTTAAAAATAGATAAACTTACGTTAAGTTAAGCTAAAATTTATTTTCCACTTAATGAACACTTTACTGATGACACTGTGTTCTTTTTTGTCTTAATATTAAGGTGTATTACTTTCAAACATAAACTACCTTTTCAAAAATACTTATTTTATGAAGTTATCTTATACAGGGTCAAAAACAAATTAACTTTGCATCACATGCGACCAAATTTTAATAGCCCAATTTTGATTTTGTAGAAAAACACACATTTAATATGACGCTTATTTAAAGAAAATGTATCTGAAATAAAGCCTTGTCAAAACTAAGAAGTTGTATGTAGGTTGCGTTGAGTCTTATTTTGCAACAGTGGTGCAATTTACAAAATATAGGTAAAAAATCAAAATTATCCTATGCAGCTGAAATTTTGCACGTGGGCTAGAAACTGCATTTAATAAAACTTTTTCTTATAATTTTTTTCGATATTTTCAGAAATAACCCCACTTTTGAATAATTTTTTGGAAAAAATTAAAATTTGACAGATAATGCGAATCACGTGATTACTATTTTCTTGCTTAATTTTCATCTCGATCGAAGCAGAACTTGATGCCAAAGTCAAATAATATCGAATAAAGTTATGAATAAAAAAAAATCCCATATGATGCGGACTTTACTGGTCACACTGTGTAATGGAACGACATGACAATATTTTGAAAAATAATTTTTATATAATAAAGAATTTTTTTTAATGAAAGGAAAAAAAAATTAATTCATTAAGTAAATGATAATATTTAGAAACAAAATAATTGTCTAAATTATTTTGTTCTAGTTACTCAATATAACATTTTTACAAAAAACCGGAAAATAAAAACTTTTCTATTTTCTACATTTTTTTTAAGTTAAGAAATGGACTTAATTTGAAAACTCACTTAATTTCGATCGGCATGTAATCCAATTCCAAAAACAAAAACTAAAACTTAACACAAGACTTCAGTAAAAGTCGTCACATTTAAAATAAATTAAAATTATTTTATTTTATTTTTAAAATTCAACAACTGTTTCCTCGCGTCACTTTCGACTGTTCACTACCGACCGAACGAAACTAATGAAGAGCCACCAAAATTTTATATTGAGTTAAAAACATTCTTGCACTTGGCACTACAATTTTGCACACGAATACTGCGATATATCCGTAGGTGTTTTAATAAATTGCACACGTTACCAATAGTTGCTCACGACTCTACAGTTACTTCAGGACAGGTTTTGCAGGAGCTTTATACACTGAAAGAAAATATTGAATTGGACATATGCTTAATTATAAAACATTTTACTTTTTCTTACAGTGTAGATACTCATAAATTTTATTACATTGTCATGTCGATTGCGAAACATTTCACCCGGCACCAATATAATAATCGAGAAAGGTGTAATTTTGCGCTAAGCACCACTGCTTTTGCGGGTATAAAACACGGAACGTTAGCGATGGAGAGTCAGTCTGTTTTAAAGTCGGTGAAAAAGGTCTAGTCTGAAAAAGTGTACCGTGTTGTTAAAAAGTCGTTCTGCCGGAAGTAGTCGCGAAGTATTGTTACAGTGGAAAAGTCTTAGTGAAAGTTAGAGTTGTCTTTTAGTTTCATTATGCATTTTGATAATTTTATTTAAATTTAATTGTGGCTCAATTAGTGATAGTGCATTGACCTAGTAGTACGTTTAAATCAGTGAAGGAAATTTAATTTCTATTTAATTTTGACTGTTGGAAACTTGTAGAGCTAACGAATTCGGCTGGAAAAATGCATTCTAAAAGTAAGTGTCGGGAAAGATTTAGATTTACTGAGAATTATGATATTAATTTAAAGTGAACGGTGGCTCTCCAAAATATTTTAACTTTACTAAATAATAAAAATAGTGTTAAGAATTAAATCGTGTTTGACTTTCTGTAAAAGAAAAACGCTCCCATAGAAAAAATCAGATTGAATGAAAATCATTTACAAAAATTAATTGAAAGTTATAGAATCGCTCCCTTAAAATAAACATAGTGCTCCATTAGCAATTACCAACATTCTTCAAGACACAGTGGCGTAACACAACTGGTACTACGAACCCACACGAAGAGAATTGTAACGGCGCCTAAGAGAAAGGTCGAAAGTTAAGTAAGTAAAACTTAGAAGATATTGTAGCGGGCGTTACAACTGGTGTCAGATGTGGGGTAGGGTTTTCAACCCCTAGAGAAAATAGAAATTTCCTAGGCTAGTCCAGTCAAGCGGAAACTTGCCAACTGCTTAGTGTTACACCAGAACAACAGAGAACTATAAAAAAAAGTCACAGCCACCTGCCAATGCACCGACAACCACCCCTACTTCTCCTGCTCCCATTATCACCAACAAAATAGTGCTAGGTATTAATTCAATTTCCATATATGAAGGTACGAGTAGTATAGAAGAATTTTTGGCTTCAATTGATGAAACCGCCCTTATAGCAGACTGGAGTGAACAACAAAAGGTAGCTATTGCCCGACTGAAACTTAAGAATAAAGCAAAACAGTTCATTGACTCAGAACCTACCCTGAAAAATACAACAAGTTGGGATACGTTGAAAGATGCCCTAAGACAACATTTCACCCTTCCATGTGTTCGAGGTGCATCCATGAAAAATTTTGTGGAATGTAAGCAACGAATAGGAGAGCCTTGCAGACAATTTTTGACTCGATTAAAATTGTTAGGCAATAAAACAGTTACTCTAACAGGAATACAAGCTACAGACAAGCCAATTTTGGAGAAATTAGAACAAGATCTAATAACTCAGTTTATTTTAGGCTTATTGATGCCAATTAAGCAACGAGTACTGTCACGAAACCCTTTAACACTAACCAAGGCTCTTGAACTTGCAGAATGGGAAGAATCAGTCGAAAACTTACTGCGACCAACAAACAAAGAGTGTAGAACCGTAAATGATGAAAGACACATAAACTTCCAAAACCAACGAAGCAATGAAACAAATAGACAAAGACATACAAATTTCCAAAACTATCGAGGTAATACAGCCACTAGACAGCAACACAGCGTAAACAATGTGGAACAAAATAACTATAACGTGAATAATAACCAGCAAAGAAATTTGACCTGCAACAAATGTAAAAAAACCAGGACATTCAACTGCAGTATGTAGAGCACCTACCTGTTTTGGATGCAACCAGCCGGGACATGTAATTAAATTTTGTCCTCGAAGACAATCTTCCAGCAGTATTTCGCGACAACTTTGTTTTTCATGTCAACAGCCAGGACATTTTTCAAGAAACTGCCCCACTCGAAACAACGCACAGTACAGACCACGTAATGAACAACCAGCAAACGGCGTTTTAAACTACAGTGCAGCCAGCCAACAACCCCGAGGCGTGGCTGTCGAAGCAAATTGGGAATAGAAGCAGATACAGTTACCGGGATATATACATGCTCTTTGAATGGAACCCCAGGGCCTTGTAATAGTATAGAACTTAGTATTAACGGGAAGAAATGTTTAGCTTTGATAGATTCAGGAGCAGTTATATCTCTGGTAAAACCCGAAATTGCAGAGGGGTTCAGAAAAACAAATAGTGATTGTAGTTTAGTAGATATTCAAGGTAACGGTATACCTACTTTGGGACAAGTGACTTTGCCACTGACACTTTCATGCGATGTAACAGTAACTCAAAATTTTATGGTACTAGAATCCGGAGCTGTTAATGTAGATGTGCTATTAGGAATTGATTTTTTGCATGAACATAACGTAAAAATTGATTGGGGAAATGGATGTTTATATGCATTTCATAAAGTGATAGAAATGCATGCTGAGAAACCTAATGTGCTAACAGATTTTATGGTAACTTCAACAGATGAATTATTGAAGAAATTGCTCATAGAATGGAATGCTACAATGAAAGAAGTAAAAGAGATTTTAAAAGAAAAGAAGACTGAGCCTTGGACTAATTCTTTTAAACGTTCCTCGTCCTCATCACTGACGACGGAATGCAGTATTCAGACGAGTGATGATCGTCTGGAAACTAATGCCAACCAAAATATCGTGAATGAAAGAAACAGTTCCGAGTTGACGTCTAGAAAAACTGGAGTGTCCAGAAAAGAGAAAAATGAAGAAAGTAGCATTGAACCTCTAGAAAGAGAGGAAATTAAGGAATACAGAGAGAAAGTTAAGGAACAAAGAGAGGAAGTTAAGGAATACAGAGAGGAAGTTAAGGAATACAGAGAGAAAGTTAAGGAACACAGAGATGAAGTTAAGGAACACAAAGATGAAGTTAAGGAATACAGAGAGGAAGTTAAGGAAAACAAAGAAGAAGATAAAGATAACTGTGAAGCAAGACGTTTAGACGATTGCTGCAGTTGTCAAGAAAGAAGTACGCAGATATTTATGCCCCAAGATATACGGATTCCTGCAATGTGTCAAGCCATATGTTTAGCGACCTTAAGGAACCCATCAAGAGTCAAGACTCAGCATTTAGTTGTGGAACCTAGTGTTGATGGTCCCCAAGGTATATTAGTGGCAAGAATTTCATGTAAAACGAAAAAGCACATACCACTGAGATTAACAAGCGTTACGGAAAGTGATTCAATTATACCTGGAAAAATCGTGTTAGGCAATGCATATGAAGCAAATGTTAAAGAGGCGAGTACAAGCCCCGTCCCGCCTGTACGAAAAATTACCAAGCAGGAATTGAGTGAAATTATTAAACAGCCTAATTTAATTGACGTTTCGATTAATGAAGAGATTAGACTAAAAAATGTATTACTGGAGTTTATAGACATTTTTAAAGCACGACTCGAAAGTATAGAAAAATCGTCACAGAAAAGGTGCGAGAGATATAACCTAAGAAAAACTAAGCAAGGATTTACTGTTGGAGACCTTGTATATTTACATACTCCACCTATTCCAGGAAAGCACATTTCAACAAAATTTAGAGCTAAATGGTCGGGTCTTTACAGACTTTTAAGCAAGCTAGGTCCAGTAACTTTTAAAATAAATATATAGCGGACCGAGACGAGAAAACAGTTCATCTCGATCGACTTAAGTCGTACAGAGGTACAGACATATCCCAATGCATAACAGAAGAAGCTGTTAATGATGTTAAAAATGACTAACCTTAAGAGGAGCTGGATTTACGGGCGCATCAACATCCAGAAAGGCAAATAAATGAAGAATTAGATTCCGATGCCACCCAAAGCGAAAGTAGCTCATACTCTGAAATTACTAATAAAAATGTTCAGGAAGAGAAGGACTATGACAGTTTTCAAGAAAGTGAAGAAGAAAATGAACAAGAAAATGCACAGGTTATGCAAGAAAATGAACCGCAAAGGATTAGAACGCGTGAAATCCGACTACCTGCGCACTTAAGAAATTTCGATTTAGAATAATAAGAGTGAGAAGCCACCGTGTGTTTATATATTATATTAGCAGTAGAAAGATAATTTAATAAGGACAAGACATTCAAAGGCAAGGCTTTACATCTCTTAATTTGTTTAATAAGGAAGAAATAGAAAACTAAGCAAACTAAACTATTCACAAACTTTATGGTTATTTCTCAATAATTGGAGAATGGACAAGCGGTGTATTTGGACTTTATTTTTATTTTCAAATGGCGAAATTTGTTTTGGAAACATTTTTAAACGCTTTAGCCCTACATAAGCTTAATGGTTGTAGTTTCCATTTAATGGCATCTTTTTGGGACACCCTTACTTTGTTTATTTTGCATAAAAACAACAAAAAGTAGTTAATAAGGAATTTCAAAGACAGAATGCTAGTTATTGTAAAAATGAAAATGTTGATGACGAAACAATAATAAATAGCCATCCAGATGAATATATCACCATTGAATTGAAAGACAGAAATCAAGAAAATTTTCAAGAAATATCGTGGAAAACACAATCAGCTCAGGTTGAATTTGGAAATTTAAGAAAAGAACTAGCGAAATTGCCACCTGTGAAATGAAGATTTTTTTGCAAGAAATGAAAAAAAAAATAATAATAAATAAAAATCAAGAAATATTTATCACAACCATAAATAAAAAGGAAGTTTAACTCAGCCTTAGTTAGCCGCTATTTCAAAGAAAAATTCTTATACCTTAAACTATTATCGACCTCTATCAATATGCACCAAAACTACGAAATAGAGTAACACAGAAATCAGTACTACCTAAAGAACATCAAAAGTATAAACACAGCTGCGTTCATACGGCACGTATAAAGATCCAAACAAAATTAAAGGGCACCGTGTGCAATTAAATCAATCTTTACGCCTGGAACCAAAATCAAGTGAAAGTACGACTGGAAATAACTGGAATCGATTTTATAAGCCCATCATTACACAGCGTCTTGACAGACCAAAATCCAGAATGATGAAAAAGTATAAATCACAGGAGAAAATAATAAAATCATGTTCGGGTAAATAAAATAGGGACTTACCGTAATATAACGTAACGTTAAATTGGAAAACTAGAAAATAAATACTCTTTGGTTGTTTTCTTCTATCAAAAGCAATTGACAAAATTTGGAAGTGGAAATACTATACTTATAACGATATAAAAACAAATGCCTAAATGCTAATCACTTTTATGGACCTTATAAAAGTAAGGAATACACTAGGAAAGTTTATATTACAGCAAGATTTTAAAATTAACAAAAATTTTCGTTAAAAATATATGTAGGGAATGACCCTTAAGTAAGGCCGACTAGGACGGAAATAGCTTTTTGACTGAAAAAAAAAGGACAGATAATAAATGAAAAAAAAAATTATCCCCCCTCCTTCGTTAAAATAGGGTACCAACCGGGACTCTCAGACATTCTTAGCCAAATTTTAGTTCAAGAAAGTTTTAATCAAGTTTAAAAAAAAAAAAAGTGGTGATCAGTGAAATAAAGGAATAAGGTGGTGAGAAGTTTAAATTTAAAATTCAAGTGAAAAACAATTAAAAACGAAAAGACTACCCGGGATTGAAAGTTAAACTAGTGAAACCAATTAAGCAGGACTTTCGACGCGGAAATAATATACTTAGACTATATAATATTGACATTAGTTTTGAACTTTGAATAACAAAACAGATAATGACGTGGTTAATATTCTTCCTAGCGTATGTCAGGATGATCTCGGTGCCAGTGCGCCTTTTGCATAGCACCCGATCCAAATTATGGAACACAGCCCGGCATTTTCTGGATAGGCATGGGTTAGCCACAACTAGAAGAATGTCCGTGCCTATTACCGGAACAACCACCTACTGTTTTCACCGCCCCTCCTCCAAACCAAATAAAAGAAGAAACCCATGAGGCATGGTGTCAAGAACCTTACTGCCCATGCTCAAAGTGTCCGGAGTCACCCTGCATGCCAATACATACGCTACCTGTACCTGTAGAATTACCTACACTAGTTCCAATTAATGGAGAGTGGTGTATAATATCCCCAGTAACCATCCCTCCCGTTCCAGTACAAACCATTGACAATATTGATGATCAACCAGAGCAGCCACTTGATACCAGGAGCTACGAAGTAACCCACCTTGACGGATTGCGGATGGTTATGCGTGCCATCACGGAAGATGAAGACCCGGATGAAAATAATGAGGCCACAAGCCCCTGAATCCCCAAAGGAAAATGACCAAAAAGGTACCGAAAACAAGTCATTTCAAAACCATTGTTTTTAGTATCTTGCATGGTTTTTATTTTTTTCTATTATTTTGAAAAACATTAAGTAAGTTGATGATGATATTTTTAAGAAATATTAGGGTAGTAGGTATTGTTAAAAAAAAGATTTACTTACTTTTAGTTTTCGCATATTTATAATTTTATTTTAAAACACAAATAATTTTTTTCATTATTTACTTATTATGATTTATTTTTAAAATGTACACTAAATTCCCAAATGGTTGGTTTGACATTTTTATTTCAATACGCTATTGTTATTTGCGTTAATGATTTATGTAATTTTTAATGATTTAAAAATTTAATTTTAAATTGGAAGTTATTTAGATATACTTAACTAGGGTTTAGAAATAATAATACATAAACATGCAACTAAGGTTTTAAGATTTTGTAATATTAAGTATTTTTACCCGACATTTACTCTTAATATCATTTAAATTTAAGCGTACTACGTCACTGATATAAAGAAGCCATAATTAAAAGAAAGAAAAACAATCATACAAGCGCGACCTATTTTTATCACGGTACGACCTAGCGAATGCCGCGACGCGACCTTGCAAGGCAAGGAACTTTTAAGTACGGCGGGTGCATCGATTTTTAAAATAAACAAATATCTGGATGAACGAAGCAGACTTAACTTAATTTAACCTTGGTACTACTGACCTAGGACGTTGCTACATATCCCGGTGGTAGGTGATAACACTTAAAAGAAGAAGCAACAAAGTGATGCTTCTTCTTTTATTGATGGATGGGATGTGATGTAATGGAACGACATGACAATATTTTGAAAAATAATTTTTATATAATAAAGAATTTTTTTTAATGAAAGGAAAAAAAAATTAATTCATTAAGTAAATGATAATATTTAGAAACAAAATAATTGTCTAAATTATTTTGTTCTAGTTACTCAATATAACATTTTTACAAAAAACCGGAAAATAAAAACTTTTCTATTTTCTACATTTTTTTTAAGTTAAGAAATGGACTTAATTTGAAAACTCACTTAATTTCGATCGGCATGTAATCCAATTCCAAAAACAAAAACTAAAACTTAACACAAGACTTCAGTAAAAGTCGTCACATTTAAAATAAATTAAAATTATTTTATTTTATTTTTAAAATTCAACAACTGTTTCCTCGCGTCACTTTCGACTGTTCACTACCGACCGAACGAAACTAATGAAGAGCCACCAAAATTTTATATTGAGTTAAAAACATTCTTGCACTTGGCACTACAATTTTGCACACGAATACTGCGATATATCCGTAGGTGTTTTAATAAATTGCACACGTTACCAATAGTTGCTCACGACTCTACAGTTACTTCAGGACAGGTTTTGCAGGAGCTTTATACACTGAAAGAAAATATTGAATTGGACATATGCTTAATTATAAAACATTTTACTTTTTCTTACAGTGTAGATACTCATAAATTTTATTACATTGTCATGTCGATTGCGAAACATTTCACCCGGCACCAATATAATAATCGAGAAAGGTGTAATTTTGCGCTAAGCACCACTGCTTTTGCGGGTATAAAACACGGAACGTTAGCGATGGAGAGTCAGTCTGTTTTAAAGTCGGTGAAAAAGGTCTAGTCTGAAAAAGTGTACCGTGTTGTTAAAAAGTCGTTCTGCCGGAAGTAGTCGCGAAGTATTGTTACAGTGGAAAAGTCTTAGTGAAAGTTAGAGTTGTCTTTTAGTTTCATTATGCATTTTGATAATTTTATTTAAATTTAATTGTGGCTCAATTAGTGATAGTGCATTGACCTAGTAGTACGTTTAAATCAGTGAAGGAAATTTAATTTCTATTTAATTTTGACTGTTGGAAACTTGTAGAGCTAACGAATTCGGCTGGAAAAATGCATTCTAAAAGTAAGTGTCGGGAAAGATTTAGATTTACTGAGAATTATGATATTAATTTAAAGTGAACGGTGGCTCTCCAAAATATTTTAACTTTACTAAATAATAAAAATAGTGTTAAGAATTAAATCGTGTTTGACTTTCTGTAAAAGAAAAACGCTCCCATAGAAAAAATCAGATTGAATGAAAATCATTTACAAAAATTAATTGAAAGTTATAGAATCGCTCCCTTAAAATAAACATAGTGCTCCATTAGCAATTACCAACATTCTTCAAGACACAGTGGCGTAACACAACTGGTACTACGAACCCACACGAAGAGAATTGTAACGGCGCCTAAGAGAAAGGTCGAAAGTTAAGTAAGTAAAACTTAGAAGATATTGTAGCGGGCGTTACAACTGTATAATTTATTTTTATTATTCATTTATTATTTATATTATATAGGTTGACTTGAAAATTTACAATGGCTATACATACAGTATGCATTTGTGGCTTGGAATAAAAAAGACATGAGTGTAAGATAATTTCTCCCAAAGTAATTAGAAATGTTCAAAATAAGTTTTACTTGCGTTTAGGATATTGCCAAATAGCGAATGAACAATATTTTGAGAATTTATTGACAAAAACGTATTAAAAATGGATAGAAGGTTCTTTTACTTTCCAATTAGGTTAATTTTTGTTTGTTTATTAAACAACTATCGACCAGTCGCATTGCTTTCAGTTATATCAAAGGTGATGGAGAAAGCTATTAACCAACAACTTATAAAATACCTGGAAGGCCTTAAAATTATCAGCGACCATCAGTATGGTTTTCGTAAGTCCAGATCAACAGGAGACCTGCTAGCCTATGTCACTCATCTTTGGAGCAACGCAATCGAACATCATGGGGAGTCCCGGGCTATTGCACTGGACATCTCTAAAGCCTTTGACCGTGTCTGGCACGAGGGGCTCCTAAGCAAACTGCGTTCTTATGGTATGCCCGGTCGATTTTGTTCATGGTTGTCTAGCTTCCTCAAGGACCGCTCTCTGCAAGTGGCGATTGACGGGTTTCTCTCAGACACCTTCACCATCAATGCTGGTGTTCCTCAAGGGTCCATATTATCTCCCACTCTCTTCTTACTGTACATTAACGACCTTCTAGCGAAAACAGAAAATCCATTATATTGCTTTGCTGACGACAGCACACTTATCTCATCTTTTACTTTGAAACCTCAAACATCGGCTACTGACGCACATCTTCGCAGACAACATGAGGTATCACGCCTCAATAAAGACCTGGAAGAAATTTTGTCTTGGGGTGACAGTAACCAAGTCGAATTTAACGCTCAAAAAACCCAGGCTGCAGTTTTCTCTAAGAGGGTCAACATTGCAGAACCCGATATCGTTATGGCAGGACACGCAATTTCACTGACTTCGTCTATTAATTTGCTGGGTGTCAACCTGGGAGGAAATATGTCTTGGCATAATCACGTAGTGGCAATCGCCAGGGCAGCTTCTCAGAAGCTCGGTATACTTTTCCGTACCAAAAAGTTGTATACACCTCAACAACTTTTGACACTCTATAAAGCCCAGATTAGACCATCACTGGAATACTGCTCTCATATCTGGAGTTCTGCACCGAAGCATACCCGTCGGTTGTTGGATTCCATCCAAAGGAGAGCCGTTCGTCTAATCGGCGACCACGAGCTGACTAAGAACCTCGACAGCTTAGAACATCGAAGACAGGTTGGTGATTTGACTGTCTTCTACAGATATTTTCATGGCAAGTGTTCGACAGATATTGCCCGCTCGATTCCACCTAGAGTAATGCATAGCAGAAACACACGACGAACCACTGCCGCCCATCCCTATGTGGTTCAACTTAGTACACCCCGAACATCATTGTTTAAGAACTCTTTTATTTGGAGGACGTCATCTTTGTGGAACGGCCTTTCTGAGACCGTGTTTCCAACCGAATATAACCTCCAACGATTCAAGAAAAACGTGAATCGCTTTCTTCGCACACGCACCGCTCCCAGAGCGCCTTAAAGGATTTTTCCTATAGTGCTTGTGCTCGATCATAAAAAAAAAAAAAATTGTAAAGGCACTGTTCAAAATTTTCGCGAACAATATGGAGCACATAGGGTGGCTTTCACCCTTAAAATCTTAAATGAAAAGGAAGGTCGAGCAATAGCTTATTATAAAAGGAATTAAATTGTCTCAAAATCAGCATAATAATTTACTACTTGCTCGCTTAATTCTTAAAAAGTTTTAATAATATTTTCACCGATCCCCCCGAAAAAAAATTTCTGACTACGGCCCTGAATTTGGTTGAGTATCTTTCGAGAAATTAGATGGTAAACAAATCTGTGCTTAAGTGTAAACAAATTAAATGGTATAAAATACGCAAAAAAGGATACAATCTTAACAAAAGGGATTTGGAATTCCTCTTGTTCAGTCGAAAAAACTCAGTTTGTTTTTGGCATCGATCAAATTCATAGTAAGAATAAAAATTTATTTTGCTTTACATTTCAATGTGTTCAATAATTGATTAAAACGACGTATAGGTACTCTTCAAGAAAGGGTTGAAATTATTTCACTTTTAAAAGTAACGATTGTGCTCGAGCTGTCGCCCTGTATTATAATGCATCTGCATGCATCTAAATGCACAATTGTTTCATAAAAATATTTACTTTCAGCAAGACGGAGCACCCCCGCATTATGCGTTCCCTGTTAGACAGTTTCTGATGGATGCAAATTTTTCAGGAAAATGGATTGCAAGAAGAGGTCCTATGGAATGGCCTGCAAGATCTTCTGATTTGACGCCACTGGACTTTTTTTTGTGGGGACATTTAAAGTCTAAAATTTATGCAACCCAACTCAACTTTTTGGAAGACTTGCGACAATGAATAGTGTACGAGTGCCGACAAATAACTTCCGCAATGCTCCATAATGTTCGCGAACATTTTGAACAGTGCCTTTTACAATTGCATGGAGGTTGGAGGTGGACATTTTCAACATTTACGTAATTGATACAAACGGTAATAAATTTTATTACTTTTAAATTTTCTTTTCTTTTTAGCTCTATTTCTCAGGAACTATTTACTCGATTTAAACGAAGAAGATCGCGTTTGGAAGGCAATTCAATTCCCTTTAAAATAAAGTATCACTCGACCCGCCTTTCCATTTAAGATTTTAAGGGTGGAAGCCACAGCAGGGGGGGGGTGGTGAATATAGCAAAAAATATGTCCCCCCTGAGATATTTATTTATTAACAAGAAAATAAACCTGGGTGGAAAGTTTTCAGTGCGCCACCCTGTATATCTATAGGTACCAGACCATTGGTTTTACCTATGACATACAACTGCATACAGTAAGTAGGTATTTGCGTTTCATTTTGATGGTATGTAGAAAGAAAACTTACGAGAAACTAAAAAAAATCAACCCAGTTATTATTTTTTTTAAATCGCCGCCTATGGTACGCAATATCTAAAGGTGTCCGCTGTAATTTA
The DNA here is from genome assembly GCA_963969555.1 of Polydrusus pterygomalis. Classification (NCBI taxonomy): domain Eukaryota; kingdom Metazoa; phylum Arthropoda; class Insecta; order Coleoptera; family Curculionidae; genus Polydrusus; species Polydrusus pterygomalis. Next base: position 37,255,193 of record OZ018381.1, on the reverse strand, counting down.
CTTTTATTTTCTTGTTGATCTAATTTAAAAGATTGATTGTATCATAAACAAATAATCTGAACACCCATTTTCGTTAGTGTCAGACTTTGCGCAATTATTTTAAATGGTCAGCAAGCTTTCGTGTGTCACATGTCTTGTCTATCTGATATTTTCTACTACTATTTAATAAAACAATAGTTAGGCAATTTTTGAGAATTATTATTACCTGCTCTTCAATTATTATAAAATAATTTGAAACAACTTATATATTATAACATTAAGTACAGTGGACAGAGCTGAGACTTTTCGCGATTTGGATGTATTATTTGACAGTAAACTATCTTTTGTTCCCCACATAAATGACCTTGTTGCGGCCTGTCATAGATATCTAGGTTTTATAATAAGACATTCTCGTAATTTTTTAAATTGTCATACACTAAAGATACTTCTTATGCATTTGAAATATCTAAATTGGAGTACGCCTCGGTTGTATGGTCTCCATATTATCAAGTGCACCTTAATCACATTGAAAGGGTCCAACGACGTTTTATAAAATATCTAAGTTTTAAAATTGATGGTCAGTATCCTGAAATCGGCATTCTAGAAGAAGCTCTATTGCAAAGGCACTCGTTTTGCTCCTTAGAAGATCGACGTACAGTTTCTCAACTTAAATTTCTCCATAACATCTTGCATGATAGAGTTGAATGCAGTGATATATTAGAAAACCTGCAATTCCTCGTCCCTAGAACACGTCATTCCCACACTTTTTATGTATCAACCGCCCGTACCAATATCTGTAAATACTCCCCTATTTATCGATTGTATACTTTACAACAAATACAATCTGCACCAGAATAAATTTGACATTTTTAGCTGTGGTTTATCCAGTATAAATCTAAATTAGCGTGAAATTTTTTGAATTGCTATAATATTACCTTTTTTTTTAATTTTAAATAGCCTATATATATACCCATTTGTTAATTGATTTATTGTAACTGTGAAACGGTGTAAAAGAAATAAATATTCTATAAATTAAAACATTCACATCACATCACTCAAAACGTCATATTTGAAATACTTATAAACATTAAACACCTAATTTTTTATATTAATGAAATTGTGGCAAAGTGACTTCTTTAAAGTGCAATTAAATTTAACTTCGCACTTTCGATATAATTCGGTACAATTTCACAAAAAATTGGGTCACGACCAATTGTAAGTCTTATTTACGGTTATTTTTTCGATAATTACGAGAAGATTACCTTAAAAATTGCATAAAACCAGTAAAGAACTCGTTTAGTGCGATAAATATGGGATTTACAGAAATATTTTATTAATAACGCGTATACATACCACCGAAGATAACATTTACTTTTTTTTCGTAATGTTCTTATCAAAATTGCCCAAATGAACTTATACTTAATATACAACACGTGCTAAAATTGTAATACTAATTAAATGTTGTAATATTAGCAAGAAAAATAAAATGACCACAGAGATGGTAAGGAGAGAAAATATTTCATTTATAAAAAACCGTCTGTTTACAGTCAGACATACTTCCAAAATTTCAGATAAGTTAGAAGGAGATATATTGTAAAAATGGCAACACCGTAAGCTCGTTGTTATCCTTACAGTTTTTGATTTACTAATCAGACGGCTTTGATTGTGAGTAAATAATTTTTCAAATGTTTTTGTTTTCTCAAGGTTTTGTTAACAAATTTTTAAAACTATAATTTTGCTGGTTTCACTTAAATTACCCTGTATATAACATTTATAATCCTACGATCAACAGTCTCTAATCTAAGTGACAGAATTATTTACCACTGTTTTCATGTGCAAGATAGGTAAAAATCTCTAGAATTGATTGTAGGATATAAAGATACACAATAATATGTTTAATTAAAAAATTTTTTTATTTAATACAGTGTATAATATCTAGCTGCTTCTTAAGAATAGTCCTGCATGTTCCATAAGATCTTCCCACTTCTTGGGACAGGCGTCCCACACAATTTGTTGGCGTATTTTGCATTATTTCACGAACGTTTGCAATACGTTCTTCTGTTCTTACAGATGGTCTTCCTGCTCCTTTTTGTTTGTATAGAACCTGTTTCCCTAAACACAGCCACGGTTCTTTTCAGGCAATGATAAAAATCCTCAGCAATAAAAGCAACGTTAGGAAAATGTTCGTGAAAATCGTCCATGCACAAACCCGGATTGTATTGACACTCACCATTTACTCTAACCCCGTTTCGAAAATACGCTTCACCCATGAATGTTTTGTGCTGTTCCGTAAAGCCCATTGTGTGAATTGTTCAAGAAATTGGAAAATTAGCGATGAATCAAATTACTTGTAACGACTGTCAAAGATGACGGAATAACTGATTGATTGTTAATTCAGGTAGTTACTGACACCCAACAGGTATTAAGCTCTACGGCTAAGCATTTTACGTCCTCAGATGCAAGGCCCTCTTGGATGCAAATAATTTTTGCTCGCACGGTAAAAAGTTGATTCGTTTCTTTATTATAACTCTGTTTATAGATTCTCTAAAGATTATATATTATGCCGAGCAAAATAAAAGCTATTTATTTTTGACCCAGATATTTTCCATTTAAATTTAACGGATTATTTGAATAAGTTGATAATTCTGTCCGCCCACAAATGAGGTAAACTTGGTATGTCAACTCTATATTATAACACCTACACAGGGTGCTACAAATTTACGTGCGTACCTACAAGGGAACTCAAAAACGGTAGGAAAAGAAAGCTAATTAATCTATCGCATAGTAAAACTGCATATTTGGTGAATAAAATTGCCCTATATTCGAAAAAAAATATACCGGGGGACCAAATAAGAACACAGAGACCGTTAACCTTGCAGCTTTCGGAAAAACATACCATGCGAGCAAAAATTATTTGCATCAAAGAGGGCTTGGATTAAAAAACGTATAGGGCCTGGTTTAGATCACAATGATATGGGGACGATATATCTAACCAAATCTAGGTTAAAATTTTGTCAAATTCATATTGTGATGATATGCCAAACTAATGAGTAATAAAATAAGTAGACAAATACAAATTTATTTTTGTTGTTTACAAAATTAACAAAGTAAGAATATACAGAATGAAAAAGAAAAATAATTACATAAATTGCTGAAATTGGCCACAGCCATGCTCCAAGCATAAATTCACACGATTCTTCATATTTTCGAAAGTGTTGACCAGCATCTCTGGAGAAATGTTACCACATTCTATTCTTGGATAATCCCAACGAAATAAGAATACAAAGGAAGTAGGGTATGGTAGATTGACAGTTGTCCGGGATGGGGTCTGATGGCGGCAACATTTAACGCACGCGCGTTTCCGGTTTACCTGTGGCGTATCATTAAAATGGTAATAACAAAATGATTAATGAAATTTTATTTGGACGAAAAAAATAAAAAATATATTTAGATTCATATATAGTAGCTATAAGATAAGGTAAGGTTGGTGTAATAATACAATACAACTATTTCTTTTAATTATTTATTTAAATAAGGTAACGGAGGTGAAAGGGTAATGTAAATATCTGGTTAAATAACTAAAAAACACCTGTTATTATACATTAAAAAAAATTGCAGAAGACAAATTGTTTCAGATAATCGGCAAAATTATTGCCAAAACGTCTACGTTAAAAAATAAAATTTTAAAAAAACCTTACTCTTTCTTCATGAACCAAATCACAAGAAAATAATAAAATATAATATAATATAGTCCTGTTTATTATAATATGTACCTAAATAATATTAATGAGATTTCTAGTATACAAGAAAATTGTCAAATGACAAACTATGCAGATAATACAAACATTTTATTTATTTGTAGTATCAACAACTTAACAAGTTAATTACCTATAGATACATAATCCCCATTTCTAAAAGCTATCCTAAGCTATAATAAATATTCAATTAGCATTTGCCCAAGCAGTTCATTCCTTAATTTTAATTTTTGATAGTTTAAATTATATATGTCAATGTCTCCACAATATTTATTAAAATAGAGCACAGTCACAGTGGTGAGTTTTTGTATAGATTTGTCCTCGGTGTAGGAATATAAAATACATGTGCGGATCTAGTATTGACTAAGCCTATTCTAAACGGAAGCAGTCCTAAGAACTCTTTATTATCTATTTTGTCTCTAATTATTTTATATAAGAAAATAATTCTTGCTTCTACAGTGTCACCAGTAAAGTCCGCATCATATGGGATTTTTTTTTATTAATAGCTTTATTCGAAATTTGACTTTGGCATCAAGCTCTGCTTCGATCGAGATGAAAATTAAGCAAAAAAATAGTAGTCACGTGATACGCATTATCTGTCAAATTTTAATTTTTTCAAAAAAATAATTCAAAAGTGGGGTTATTTCTTAAAATATCGAAAAAAGTTATTAGAAAAAGTTTTTTTAAATGCAGTTTCTAGCCCACATGCAAAATTTCAGCCGCATAAGATAATTTTAATTTTTTACCTATATTTTGTAAATTGAACCACTTTTGCAAAATAAGACTCAACGCAACCTACATAAAACTTCTTAGTTTTGACAATGCTTTATTTCAGATACATTTTCTTTAAAGTAGCGCCATATTAAATGTGTGTAAATCTACAAAATCAAAATTGGCTATTAAAATTTGGTCGCATGTGATGCAAAGTTTATTTGTTTTTGACCCTGTATAAGGTAACTTCATAAAATAAGTATTTTTCAAAACGTAGTTTGTGCCTGAAAGTAAAAAAAGGAAAAATAAAAAATAAAGTAAAGGAGTTTTAAATTAAATCGTTGAAAATAGATTTACGTTAAGTTAAACTAAAATTTATTTTCCACTTAAAAAACATTTTACTGAAGGCACTGTTTTCTTTTTATCTTAACATTAAGGTGTATTACTTTCAGACACAAACTACCTTTTTAAAAATACTTATTTTATGGAGTTACCTTATACAGGGTCAAAGATAAATGAACTTTGCATCACATGCGACCCAATTTTAATAGCCCAATTTTGATTTTGTAGAAAAACACACATTTAATATGGCGCTACTTTAAAGAAAATGTATCTGAAATAAAGCATTGTCAAAACTAAGAAGTTTTATGTAAGTTGCGTTAAGTCTTATTTTGCAAAAGGGGTTCAATTTACAAAATATAGGTAAAAAATAAAAATTATCTTATGCGGCTGAAATCTTGCATGTGGGCTAGAAACTGCATTTAAAAAAACTTTTTCTAATAACTTTTTTCGATATTTTAAAAAATAACCCCACTTTTGAATTATTTTTTTGAAAAAATTAAAATTTGACAGATAATGCGAATCACGTGACTACTATTTTTTTGCTTAATTTTCATCTCGATCGAAGCAGAGCTTGATGCCAAAGTCACATTTCGAATAAAGCTATTAATAAAAAAAAATCCCATATGATGCGGACTTTACTGGTGACACTGTATACACAATAGTCTTAAAGAAGGGAAATTAAACAAATTACACAAAAGCCCTTGATCTGTACCTCTTGGGGGATAAACTGAAAATGACTTGTAGTACAAAAATTTTTAAAATTTACGCTGAATAGATTTTGAAAGAGCAATCTTATTGGTATACTGAGGATCCCAAATAGTGCATGCATACTAAAGTTTTGTAGCTACCAGGGATTTATATAAAGTTATTATGGCGTTAACATTTTTAAAGTATTTACAAGTTCTTATTATAAATCCTAGCATATAAAGACCATGAGCTTCTCGAGCAACATATTTAACAATTTATGATTGAAGTAAATAATTTTTGTTTTTCTAAAGATAAACTGATAATAAATAAATCAAAGACAGTTATCACCTTGTTTAAGACTAACCCATACACTTTGGAGAATCCGGAAACAGTAACCATTAATGATTGTCATATAAGATTAAAGGAATATACTAAAATCTTAGGTGTGTTGTTGGATAGTAAAATGTCCTGGAAGAACCACGTCCTGGAAGAGGCATATCCTGGAAGAGCCGTGTCCAATATATGTTGTAACCAGAAGGTGTTCCAGTTAGATTCACAGTAGGATAATTATCTTCAGGCAGGTTTTGATAGGGTGTCTTATAAGATATTGCATAGGAACGTACCTGCCAAAAAAATATAAGTTTTTTAATTATTTGTTTGGCACTTTTACCAAATGACACAAAAGTAACTATAACGTGATACTAACTCTCTTTGTAAAATTTTTTTTTTATATTTTGATATGAATTTCTTTAAATGATAGAAGGTTTGGGACTTGCTTTAAATTTATTGTTTTAATCAATGGTATCTCCAGTCGTCCTCAGGTGAATATTGAGAAAACGTTTCTATCATTCTAGAAACATCATTGTCTTCAGTCTTTAAATATGAATTTCTTTGTTTATCGTACCTACACTTCCATATTTTATTACATTCTTTATCCATGGGTTTAAAATTTTAAAAGTAGATTAAACCAATAAAACATCTAAAAACTTTTATCGATTCATAATTTATGAAAAAGTGACAAAGCAGCTTCCTCAGAAGCATAAATAATGCAGAATTATTTGTATTCATATTCTTAAGTACCTACCTACATATTTTCCAATATATTATGTAATGACCCGATACAATAGTTTCAAAACTTACATTTTTTAACCTGGCTACTTCAAAAGTAGGCAGGGGGGACCAATCTAACTTTCAATCTTGAGGTTCTGTCAAAGCAATCTTCAGGAAAATGCTTCTAGCAAAGAACTGTATTTCGTGTAGGATCCCAATCACTTCGGTTTACAATTTTCAACCACGCCTTTTTTCTTAGGTAATTATTTGGAAAACTAAAAACCAATAAGTATTTTTAATTTGCTTTTTTGTAGAAATGGGGTAACCCAGTCGATTAATAAATAAATAATATTTTTCTGGTTTTATAAGACGAACGCCCATGAATGACATGCGAGGTTCGGAGGTTATGTGTATTTTGATATTAAATTAAAATATTTTTTTTTTCTATACAGATTAAAAAAGTTTATATATCTAAACATAAACTTACCGATGAAATGTAATGCCCAGTTTTTTACTTCATAGCGTTTGGGAGCACCCACAAGCAGCACAACGAACCATATTTAAAGCTTATTAATTAACCCAGAATAACAACTAATTAAAATGTTTTAATCGCTGTCCAGCGCTAAAAGTATAGTCCACTGTCACACTAAAGTAATTATAAGTTTACTAGTATTCGTTAAATATGGTTGTTAACTAATTAAAATGCAAAATAACTCAAAAACGGCCAAGAAAGCAGAAATCACAGCTCGACCTGTCAACCACGGTCAAACACCAAAACAAACATGGAGTCATATTGTGGTGTCTCAAAATGGCCGACTTCCGTCGGTCGGTTTGTTAGGCGGTTTATGCAAAATCCTACTTCCTTTGTATTCTTATTTCGTTGGATAATCCTTTCTTGTAATTGTTCTAAATTTGCAACTGGTGTTTTAAAAATAGTGTTCTTTAAATGACGAAAATCGTTAAACAAGGTGATCTAGGTGGGAATTCAATGTCTGATCGAAAACTGATCAATCTGTCGTCGAAAAAATTGCGTAAGTAGTTAATAGTTTCAGCGGCTGTATGGGCGGTTGCACCGTCCTGTTGATAATATCCAAAACGTAGTTCGTCGTCAAGCAATTGCTCCACAAATGGATTCAAAATATTGTCTCTATACCGCTGTGCTGTAACTGTGTCATGGAAAAAAATATGACCAACAATTCTTCTTCGGGAAACAGCTAACCAGACACCTATTTTTTGAGGGTGCAATGTGGACTCTACAAAAAAATTGGGATTTTCACTACTCCATATGCGTGTATTCTGAGAATTCACATAACCAGAGAGGTGGAACCAGGCTTCATCCGAACAAAATGTCAGGTCTAATAAATCATTTTTTTCCAATAAATTCCTGCGTCTTTCAAAATCTGCGGCTTGTATTTCTTGGAATACTTGCACTTTATAAGGAAATAAATTAAGCTGCTTCTTAAGAATAGTCCTGCATGTTCCATAAGATCTTCCCAGTTCTTGGGATAGGCGTCTTATACAATTTGTTGTCGTATTTTGCAACGTTTGCAACAAGTTCTTCTGTTCTTACAGATGGTCTTCCTGCTCCTTTTTTGTGTTGTATAGAACATGTTTCCCTAAACACAGCCACGGTTCTTTTCAGGCGATGATAAAAATCCCCAGCAATAAAAGCAACGTTAGGAAAATGTTCGTGAAAATCGTCCATGCACAAACCCGGATTGTATTGCCACTCACCATTTACTCTAACCCCGTTTCGAAAATACGCTTCAACCATGAATTTTTTGTGCTGTTCCGTAAAGCCCATTGTGTGAATTGTTCAAGAAATTGGAAAAATTAGCGATGAATCAAATTACTTGTAACGACTGTCAAAGATGACGGAATAACCGATTGATTGTTAATTCAGGTAGTTACTGACACCCAACAGGTATCAAGCTCTACGGCTAAGCATTACGTCCTTAGATGCAAGGCCCTCTTTGATGCAATTAATTTTTGCTCGCACGGTAGGTATTATGGGTTTTATTAAATTATTTTACTCGTAAATATAATTAATTTAACCTAAAAATACATATACGACCCTTTAAGCAATTCGGATTTATTAGTGCGGGTCGGGCATCAGCCGCACAGCAGCCAGCGTAGAAATAGTTCAGAGGTTGGTCGATGGTATTGTTTTAATTTGAGTTTCGCGTATATTCATTGATCAAAATCGATTTTGTTTACTGTTTTTTTTTGTAATAATTTACCTAATAACTTCCTATTTTTTTGGTCCCTCTATGAATAAGTATCGGTAGTGCAGAAAATTAAACGACTAAAAAGTATTAACGAATTTAAATTTGCGAAATGAATTAAATTTAAGGCAACTCGCTTTGCTAAGTACCTAAAGTAGTTTATAAAATGCCTACCCACTAAGCAAAAAAACAACCCAATTTCGTTAAATTTATGTTTTTACGTTACATTGTTACGTTGTACAAAAAGGTTTTGATACGGCGCTATTTCGAAACGTACTGGTCGTAATGTCCGCCAACATAACAAAATCGCAGTTGCATTTAGAAATCAACGTGTTTGATTCGAAAACTATAACAAACTGGTTTCGTTTTTGAGATGTTTATATTAAGGACTTTTCAAAAAGTTACAATTACGTTGCTTATAAGATGTTTTTGTTTCGAAACTATAACAAACCAATTTTGTTTTAAAAAGGCAATAAATGCAGACACAATAAACATTATATTGATGACGAATTAGATTCATCCTTCGAGAATGTAATATTTTTGTAAACCGTTGAATGTAATTATTTCCTAAAGTAAATTAGGCACATCATGGATTAAAAGATTATATTAAAAAAACATATACATGTAATGTTATAAATATGTAATTAAAAAAGTAATAAATCAACGTCTTGTGAACCTGAAAAAAAAATTATAAATTAATATACTTTACAATATAATCAGCTACAAATAAATTTGAAGAGCTTAAAAGAACCCCGCACTTCTCTTATGGAAAATGGCCCTCAGTCAAATTTTCTAAATTTTTAGTATGTTGCAGAGAGTGCCATTCTGATCAAAAGTGTTCATGGCCAAAACAATATCTGCAGACCATTTTTCAGATACAGGGTGTCCAAGTTGCAAAATATAAATTTTCACTACATTATATTTTCGTAGTTTATAATATGAATTCGTTTTGTTTTACTAAATTTTTGATGGCCCTGTCGTAGATAGAATAGAATACTATAAAAATAGTTTAAACTCTTTTATTATATACCGGGTGAGTGACGAAAATTATTTAATATTTTTTGTTAAATCATTGTATTTTCGGCATTAAACTAAATGTTTACAAAGTAATACTGTAGATGATATTAGCTTGGAGCAAGCTATCAGAATTTATATTATTTATATTTATACAGGGTAAGTTAAAAAAGTTAAAAAAAATTTTATTAGTTTTGAAAGAAATTTTGTAAATATTTCTTTATGTACTACTTGTCGCTTATCGTATGCTTCCAAATATATATAATTATCAAGGTTATACAGGGTGTTTCCGATAATAAGCGATAGAAAAATAACAAAAAACTGCAAGTATTTATAAATCACCCGGTATATAAAAAATAGATCGGTTAATTTCGTTATTTTTTAATATTCTTTGCTTGAAGTGTTTTGCTAACATGTTTGCTATTGATTTCCCTTTTCCTATGACCAGTTCTTTAGTAATTTGTATTTGTTTATTTCATGTCATTACAAAACATTAAGATACAGCGTCGAACAGACTCAAAACTCAAAAAATAAGCAAATAAAATAACAATTTTTTCTTAAATTTCAATAAAATTTGTTATATAAGTTTATTTTATGGTTAAAAATAAATATATTTACTGCTATACAGGGTGTTTCAAATAATTAGGGGCCTACTTATTATTTTTGGATATAATAAATTGTTCATAGTTTTTATAATAATAAACTTTATTTTTCATATTGTGTTAATACATCATAAAAAATAACATACCCAACACAAAAGAAATGGCATCAAATATATATATATATTTCTTATTTGTAAAACAGTGTTAGAATCTCATAATTATTTGAAACACCCTGTACAGCATTAAATATATTTATATTTAACCATAAAATGAACTTACATAACAAATTTTATTGAAATTAATAAAAATTGCTATTTTATTTGCCTATTTTTTGAGTTTTGAGTATGTTCGACGCTGTATATCTTCAGAACTGGTCATAGGAAAAGGGAAATCAATAGCAAACATGTAAGTAAGACACTTCATGCAAAAAATATTAAAAAATAATGAAATTTAACCGATCCATTTTTAATATACCGGGTGATTTATAAATAAATGCATTTTTATGTTATTTTTTTATCGCTTAGCATCGGAAACACGGAAACACCCTGTAAAACCTTGATAATTATATATATTTGAAAGCATACGATAGGCGACAAGTAGTACATAAAGAAATATCTACAAAATTTCTTTTAAAACTAATAAAAAAAATATAAACTTTTTTGAGTTACCCTGTAAAAAATATAAATAATATAAATTCTGATAGCTTGCTCCAAGCTAATGTCATATACAGTATTACTTTGTAAACATTTAATTTAATGTCGAAAATACAATGATTTAACACAAAATATTAAATAATTTTCGTCACTCACCCGGTATATTATAATAAAAATTTTTTAACTATTTTTATAGTATTCTGTCCTATCTACGACAGGGCCATAAAAAATTTAGAAAAACAAAACGAATTCATATTATAAACTAGGAAAATATAATGTATTGAGAATTCATATTTTGCAACTTGGATCTCAAAAACTGGTTGGCAGATATTGTTCTGGCCATGAACACTTTTGATCAGAATGGCATTCTCAACATACTAAAAATTTAGAAAATTTAACCGAGGGCCATTTTCCATAAGAGAAGTGCGGGGTTCTTTAAGAAACTAATAAAAAAATTTAGAAAAAATACTTCGTAACCAAGATTCTATATTTTTATTATTTTACAAAATATTCCAGTGTATGACAGCTGAAGCCAATAAGATTTTGGTAAAAAAAACGTATTTTTTTTTTTATTTTAAAGTCTTAACTAAAAATTAAAATTCTTTAATAGTTCAAGTAAAAATATGTACTTTTAAATGGTGATTATTAGAGCAATAATTTTAAGTTTGATTAGTAAATTATATTACTTTCTTACTAACTACACATACCTCTTCTCTCTTGAGTCGTTGATTGTCGCGACGAAACCACTCCATGATGACTGACTCCCTGACTCTAGGTCCCGGTCGTTGGTTGTGAATACTTGTTGTACTGCATCTAAATATTTGGAAATTAAAACTTATTATAATTTATGTTAACTTATTGATGAATAATTTGGCAACAACTTCTCCAGGTCAAACCTACCTATTGCTTGGCCCTGGCAAGCCTAGACATTAATCAAATTAAAAATCTCCAGGTCAGACCAAGAGGAAACAGTAACAACCCTCAGCCATACATGTGTACTATATATGCATGTTTAGCAATTAATTTAAAGATAGTTTTAAAAATATTTATAGGGGCAGGGCTATTTAAGTTCAATAATTCATACATGTGGTTTATTCTTAACGAATTTTAATGGCTTTCAGTCTCGGGTCTTGGCACTTAGAATTGACCAACCTGTACGTTTACTTGCAGACCTGTACCAAACATAGAAACAGACAATTTCAAATATAAATGCAGCACTTTAGAACGAGACCTTAATTTACTAGCATAAAGTTTAAACTAAAAGAAAATTATAGACATGTATCTTGTAGCCTCGCTGGTAGTAGGTACCTATCTGTAGGCGTAGCGGCGTAGGTTGTAGGTTACAATGCAAATATATCAATAACTTTTGTTTTATAGAAACTAATGCAATGTACTTACCTTTCTAACCATTTTTTGTTCTTTTCGGAAACCTCCAAAACCTCAAAAAATAAATTATAGCACAGCCGATGACAAATAAATGCAGACGCGTGGGACAGGAAAAAGTGAGGTTCGGTTAGTTCGGTGAATGGTTGTTGGCTCAGACCAAGCGCTTGGTCTGAGGTTGTTGGCGTCAACGGTGGAGTTCCGTTCAGGGTTGCGTTCAGAAAACGAAACTGACATGAAACTTGTTTTACATTTTTGCGACGAAATCTATCAGTTAACAAAATAGTTCCTGATCTGAAACGTTTAGAAAAAAGCATAACGAGCACGCAATTAAAAGAGCGTTCTTTTAATGGAAACATGTTGACGTTAATAAAAGAGTACATAAAATATACGGTTTTAATATGTTTATTTGTTCAATGAAACAAGTACAGTAACGAGATTATGTTAGAGAGACGTAAATATTAAATACGTTCCTAGAAAATGTAAAAACGATGATAAAAGAACGTTTGAACTAAAACGTTATATAAGTTACTTTTAAAAAACGTTACGAAACGTACCAAAGCTGTTTTTTGCTTAGTGGGATACTCTGGTTCTTAAAGCCTGACAGCACAGCTGAGGGTCATGAGTCGTAAAACCTCAATAAACCATAAGCGTAACAATAACAGGTACCTGATCTTAAGTAATTAAATTTGTCATAGAATATTTGCAACTTCAATTGATGTAGTTTAGTTTTATTTTTAACGTGTAATCGAAAGCTTGTGTGTATATTATAAAAATAATACAAAAATGGCGAATAATTATTCCCCAGTATTTTGTAAAGGTGTGCTTGACAATAGTTTTAAATGTACACGATGCACTTGTGCACCAAACACCATCTAGTACTGTCAGAAACCTAGTATCAACATGTGCTAATATGACGGGAGTTAGTAAATCAACAATCTATAGGGAAAGAAAATCTGAAACTGTACACACAAAAAAAACTACTCTCAAAACAAGCTTATAATAATGCTCAAACAAATAGCCTTATTTTGAAACTAACTTGCTTTATTTCGTGACTAAAATATATTCATTTTTAAACTACTACTGGTTTTAAATTATATCATCAAGTTAATCAAAATTATGTTCATAAAGAGATTACATCATCATCATAACAAGATAATCTTATACTTGTTTTAAAAATAAGTATTGTGGTCAAAGTGAAATATACTATGATGGGTTTAAAAATAAGAATAAATTTGTATTCTCACAGCGAGCACAAAGACAGTCTCTATGCTTAACTTGAGTAAAATCTAAACCCTTATTATTTCTTTGATGCTATTTGCATCACGTGACCTCTTGTTTTGCGAGGAAACGACCGAAATACGTTTACTTTAGTCGTTATTTAACATCCACGCAGAGGTCGCGCGTCGATGCTGGTAGTGTGTGTTCTATTTTGCGCATTTTGTGTAATAGTGTGATGGAGAAAATTTTATATTCGTTATAGTTATGGTTTTTTATTACCTGTTTTTTTTTTTAATAGAACCAAAAGCAATAAAAAGTGGTTTTATTTATCAGTTATCTGTTAGGGCTATATTCAGATCAGATACTACCTAAGGTAATATCACAATAGTATTTGTTACCTATATCACAAAGACATTTTAACTTGACATTGTACAATTCTATTGACTGCGGTGAGCTTATCCTATCTGACCTAAATAATATAGTCCTTTCAGATCTATCTGTTTCAAAACTACATGATTTTAAATTTTACTCTATCTAATAATAAACTAGTTTTAAGATGATAATAAATTGATTTGTCTAGTTTCGCTGAGAATGTAGGATAGTCACAAATTGAAGATACAAATAAAATATATGTGCTCAAATGCAACTTCGTATATTCAACTTAATAATAACTCATACTCAAAACGAAAATAACGAATATTTATTCTTAGAATACTTTGAATCAAACCAATATTAACGTATACTATATCTGCAACTAAAATTATTGATAGGTTGATCATTTATTTTTATTACCCTAAAACTAAAGTAGAGTCAAGTTAAAATAATGTAGTATTAATTTAAAACTATATTTTGATGCTAAGGTATTTTCTATTTAATTTTACTTTAGCATTGCTCCTATTCATGTATATGATAGTTTCAGTTTGAAACTTTTAGGTTCAACTGGATACTAGATTTTTTTGTGTGTAGCCCCACCTAAACAGTCGCCAGGAAGGACACCTATACAAATTGACGCAGATGAGCAGATGTCAAAAGTATCGTAAGAAGAACAGTGCATAATTTTTCTTTCAATAGAGAGATCCCAACATTAGATAAAATTTTAAATGCTGTAAAAGAAGACGAGACTTTACCCAACGTAAGAAAAAAAATTGTGGCAAATTTTCCATCAATTTAATTTTTCTTGGGAAAAAACACAACCGAAAGTCAATGTTATTGGATAGAGAAGATATAATTTTTTTGGGACGACAGTATCTAAAAGATATGAGCAGATATTGAAGTGAAAAAAGGACCATTTTTTATTTAGTCGGAACCTGGGTTAACGAAGGACATTCAGTACAAAAGATATGACAAGATAGGACAGGTCACTCCATTAAAAAAATTGGTTAAAACGATCGAATTTTTTGGCAGACGTGTTCTCTTAAAACGATACACTATTTCAATCGGCCAAATCGAGTTGCATCCCGCAGAAGGTAGGTAGAGAATTTGACAATCGAGTTGCATCCCGGCCACAACCGAATTGCATCCCCGAGCTAAACTTGATTTTTAAGATAAAATTGAAATTATTCTTGCAGTGTTGCCGAGCTTTAAGGATTAAAAAGAAGTAGATGATTAAAAATAATCAGAGGATTAAATTAAAATTGATAATTTGGACAGCTTATCTATACGACCCTCGTTATCTGTACGGGTTTTTCTACCTAATTATCCTAGGTACAATATATTTCTTAGAAGATGACCGACGATGTAAGTGTTGGGTACTACATATAATAACAATCATCTCCAGCCAATGAGATGCCCATCAGAGTATAAGGGGCGGTAATTATCACTTATAGAATAAAACTGTAAAATTAATAACTGGCTATCAAACACATGTAGAGCTTTATCTACAAGGGATGCAACTCGGTTGTGACCTTTTTCGACCGAGGTAAGAATACCTTTTTCGGGATGCAACTCGATATGGGCCATTTCAATATTACCTTGTTTTGTTAATGTATAGTATCGACTAGAACTAAATCTGATAGTTTTTACTAGTGTTGGGAAAAATCAACTTATTTTAATAATCGACTACCGAGAATTCGAGTGATTTAAAAAACCGCATGATAATCGATTTTTCGCTCAAATGCTAATATTAATATTGGCATTGGCGGTTCATGGTTCATGTTGATATACAACATTTGTATTGGGAATAACTGACTCGGTGTTGTTAATCGATTGATTTTTTGCGGATTATTAAATGTGGCGGAGATATTTGTGGATTTTTTGGCATAGTTCCCAGTCCCCAGATCTTACAATTTAACAACTTGACTACTTGACCTTGAGATGTTACGATATTGCATAACTCATGATATTTATGAATACTGAATACTCACCATTAAACATTAAGTTTTCAGTAGACGCCGACGATTTAAATCTAAATAAAATAATAAATCCTATTATCCTACGCAGGCAACCCGTAAGGCAGTATTTAAATCTAAATAATAAATCATATTGTCTTACACAGGTAACCCGTAATGCAGTATTTAATTTGAATTATATCGCCAATAACCGAAACCACTCGGTGTAGCCGCTCGCTAGGAGATGGCTCTGGCCGCAATGAGTGAATTGACATGCGGGCAGCAACTTTGGAGACGCTTTGGAAAATAAAAACCATATGTTCGTCACTCGAATTATTTCCGAAGATAATCGAATAATTCAAGTGATTGAAAAAACCGAAATAATAGGTTATTTTTCACTCGAGTGATCCCAACACTAGTTTTTACCTCAGACCAAGTAGTGCTTGGTCTAGGGTTTTTACTATGTATAATTTATTTACAACACGGGCAAGAAACAAAAGGAATTTCTGTTTCATAAATAAAAACTTAAACGACCCCACTGTCCGAAGATTTATTCTAAATCATCGGCTTGCCCTATTGTTACAATTTTACGACCCTATTGTGAAAGGTAAAATTAGGGGTGTGTCAATCTACAGACTGTCCGCGGATAGGGTTTACAATAGCACAAATGGATGAAAAATTTCATTTTTCGGGAAAAAGTCATCTTGATAAAAAGTTTTACTTGTAAAAGAAATGCAATTCACGAAGAGAAAATTTTGATTTTTTATACAGGATTCGCAAAAACTTCAAAAACATTTCTCCAAGAGTAAACTACCTTTATTTTTCATTTTTGACGAAAATGCCAATAAGAAAACTTATTAAGAATAACGTTTGTAATTTAAATCCGAGATTTAAAATAGTATATTACGTACCGAGGTGGAAAGTGTTTCATTACTGTCGAGAGATTAGATAGTTTACCGAGACGCGAAGCGTCGAGGTAAACTATATCTCAGAGACAGTAATGAAACTTTTCACCGAGGTTTGTATACTATTTTATTTACAACCACATCCAACATCCACTTCTTATTATTTTGAGTTCAAATAATTATTAAAAGGTAAATGTCATTTTGACTTTTCCATTGCAAAAGTAGACAGACATTTAGAATTTCAAATAACCGCAGGTGATAAAATAACGTAGGTAATAATACACATCAAGATGGCAAATATCATTTTTGGAATATGGTTTCCATGTCACTAAACAATATATTATTTTTTTAAAACGTTAGTGTCAAAGTTTTTACAAAACACCAAAAAAATGCTCTCAGATGAGGAATTTGATTTGGCTGCTACTCCCCCAGAAATTCGAGAAGCAGCAAAAATAGTAGAAGAAGATCTTCTGCCAACTAAAAGCCGCCCGAGATATGACAAGGCATATAACTGTTTTAAAGAATGGTGTATTGGAAACAAAGTTCAAAATCCTGGTTCTGAATCGGCGCTACTAGCTTATTTTAGTGAAAATGCCAAGACAAAGAAAATATCAACGCTTTGGTCAATATATTCAATGTTGAGGACCACTCTATCAATTAGGGAAAAAGTAGACATATCTAAACACGCAAAGCTATTAGCATTTTTAAAAAAGCAAAACAAAGGATACAAGCCGAAAAAATCGACCACACTGTCTATGGATAATATTGAAACATTTTTGGAACAAGCACCTATGGAATTTCTTGTTCAAAAGGTATTTTAGGCTAAAAGGTTGACTATTTCTATATTAACTTATTATTTTATACATTTGTAGGTCGCATTGGTTATTGGTGTCTCAGGCGCCTGCCGATCAGATGAATTATACAAAATGAAAACAACAGACGTTCACTTTTTAGAAGAAAAGGTCGCGATTGAAATACAAAATAGCAAAACGTACCAGCCACGATCATTTATGATAACTGATAATAAATGGATTGCACCACTTAAGGAGTACATAACTTTACGGAAAAATATACAGGATGGAAAGCTTTTTATGCAAATAAGATATGGAAAAATTAGTAAACAATGTATTGGGCACAACACTTTAAGTCAGTTTCCAAAAAAAATTGCAGCTTTTCTGAAGCTGAATACTGAAGGTTTTACTGGTCACTGTTTCAGAAGAACAGCGGCTACTTTGCTCGCAAATAACGGTGGCGATCTTATGCAAATAAAGCGGTTAGGAGGCTGGAAATCTAGCACAGTAGCTGAGGGATACATAGACAGTTCGGTTTCTACTCAGGTTAATACGGCAAAATTGATTTCAAAGCCAAGTTCAAGTTTTACTAACACTACTTTAACTTCAAATAATCATGAAATAAACCTTTCAAAAGAAGAATTTCAGCAAGGTTTAAACATATCTGTGACTGCCTACAATAATGCCAATGTAATATTTAATGTAAATAAGTAAAACATAAACCATGTTAATTTTTTGTTTTTTATAAATGTCATTTAGGTATAATTCATTTAAAGAAATAAAAAATAAAATTATTGTTGTTGAATTTGTGTAATGAGTTGTGTGTTGGTGTGTTTGTATATTATTTTGAGATATCGATTTTTATTAAAATTTAAAAAAAAAAAAATTTACTATTTTGAGATATCGATTTTTAATAAAATTACAAAAAATAACAATTTTACTTTCCACCCGGGTGGAAAGTGCTCACTTTCCACCCGGGTGGAAAGTAAAAGTCAAGAAACGTCAACTTTCCACCTTTCAAAGATAGGTGAAATGTCATTATTACATACATGGTTGTAAATAATAAATATTTTTAGTTCAAAAAAGGTTTTGTCTGTTTCCTTCCGCCAAACTCATCCCCAGACGCGTTTCGCCGTTATTACGGCTCATCAGTGAGGCTCAGTTTGGCAGAAGGAAACAGGGCTCAAAGACAAATCACTTTTCAGGCTCGATTGTCGATGGGATTATAAATATATTATATAATAAATTATGAATATTTTTAGTTTTTTTTTTAATTTTTAGAGGTAATTGCTGCTCAATAAAAATATTATTATAAAATTTTATTAGACTCTATTTTCATAATGGGTGGTGTGTATCTTATTTTAAAATCTTAAATGCATTCCTACCATCCTTTGTAAATACAAGGAATTGTTTTACCTTTTTAATACTTTGCTTTACGTATGGGGCAAATTTGAAGTTGTCAAATAGAATTTGATGTGTTTTGAAAATGTTGACCTTAGAACAAAGGGTTTATTAAGTTCAATGTTACGGTGCGTGCGAAAGTTCTTACAACTTTGTGATAGAGAAATTTAATCAAAGATACAATAACGTTGACGTCTCAAAAATGGGACTTCATAAATTATTAAGAAAATTTCAAACAATTTCCATTGAAGAAATTCGAAGAAGTTTTGACCACATTCGTTTACAGCTGGAAAATGTGTTGAATATGGAAGGGGGAGTGTTTGAATATTAAATTATGAAATTATTATTTGTTGTTATTTTTGGGATATTTTTGTGTCATTTCATTTGTGAAATTAAAAATACATACTTCTGGTAACACCAAAAATCAGTTTTTGAAACTTTTTTGTACCCCTCTGTCATTGATAATGTATGTATTTCGACTGCTAATGCTGCTATCCAAAAAAAAATATTCTTTTACTTTTAATCTTTAAATCCCGGATTTGAATTACAAACGTTATTCCAAATAAGTTTTCTAATTAGCATTTTGGTCAAAAATGAAAAATAAAGGTAGTTGTTTTTGAAGTTTTTGCGAACCCTGTATAAAAAATCAAAATTTTTCCCGAAAAATTAAATTTTTCATCCATATAGGAAACAGCCTTTAGGTATTCAATTTCAACGAACGTCTTTTAGCACTTGTCCAATTCTAAAGAACGAACAATCGACCTGAAGGTCTAAAGTATTTAAAGCTCCATTTAAAGGTACAATATTTATTTGTATTTTTAAATGTACCCCTGACCACCCAATATTGCTAAACACGAGCCGCCACTGTAAATCATTGTAGATAATAAAAACACTTTTACAATAAAAATAAATTATTCTTGAATTTAAAGACTTGGCTTGGCTTGGCTTGCTTGTTTATGGCTTTGCTACTAGGCAATTGCCAGCTCGCTTCTTTTGAGATCCCCAGCTGTCTGGCTCTGAGCCATGTAGGGAGCTCTGGACTTTTCCTTAGTTCTGGATTCTTCTTTATTCTGTATAGCTTGAAACAGGATTTATTATACTTTAACTATTATTTATTTATTTATAGAGGAAAATTTGTTAGTAGCACAACATATGGAAGCAGGATACATAAAAGCACTCTACACTACATGGGAAATAAATATAGGAGGGTAGTAAGGGAAGTAGAAGCTGAGCTTTTATAATTTTAACTTATTTATGTTTACAAAATGCATGATTATTTCAATCGTTTCCTCGTCAGGAACAGACAGAATGTCAGACATCGATATGGGCGAATTTTTTTTTTTTAAAACCAGTTTTTCATACAAATCTACATTTGGCCTTATATATATGGGACATTCAAAAAATATGTGATTTAAGTCATCCATAGCCCCACAGTCACATAAAGGATTATCCTTTATTTTAATCCTGTAGAGATGAGAGTTGGTTAGACAATGACCGGTACGCATTCTAATGATTGTTGTAATGTGTTTTCTATCTTTATAATTTAAATTGGAAAACCACTTCTTGTTAGGGAATTTCGATTGTATTTTAGCATAGCCATGCTTTTTCTGTGTAATTGCCAACCCCCAGGCATCTTTAAAGTTTTTAGTAATCATTTCCTTAATAACATTGAAGATATCATGTATGTCTATAAGCATTTTTCTAGGAGTGTTTAAACTAGTTCCAATTTTAGCCAGTGTGTCCGCCTCCGTATTGCCCGGGATGTCGGCATGGCCTGGAACCCATGCAAGCCGAAAATCATGACCGTTTTTATTAGCCGTGTTTATTAGATGTCTTGTAGATAGAATCCAATGTTCTGTTTTGGCCGAAAAGAGATTACTACTAAGCTTAGTTATGGCGCTTTTCGAATCGGAAAGAATGATAGCTTTATTAATGTGTTTATCGATAACAGTTTTAACAGCGTCGTGGATTGCTACTACTTCCGCTTTGTAGATAGTTAGACAGTCAGGCAGCCTTGACGAGAATTTGTAATCAAATTCTGGAATAGAAATTCCATAGCCCACCCTGTCACCTCTTCTGGATGCATCAGAGTACACGAAAGCAAATTGATTTTTAAATACATAGGTTTCTGCGATAAACTTTTGTTTTGTCATCATATCTCCCTTCTCTAGATTAAGATTTATGGTTTTAGGCGGATCATTTAAAGTATTAAAGGGAAATTCATAGCACGGAAAAGCAGAACCCCTATACAGAGACCTAATGTGAGGGCGAAATTGCTGCAATGCGTATACTAAATATGGGGTACGACCTTCATGCCAGAATTCTGGCCTATGTATAATTTTCATACGTATATTGTTCATTAACCGGATGATAGGGTGATTGGTGATCATTAAAAGTTTAGAGACCAATTTAAGGGCCAGAAGTTTTCTCCTACATTCCAGATCAACCACCGCCGCTTCCGCTAGTAACGCAACTCTTGGTGTAGACCTCATACAGCCCAAACAAATGCGCAAACCTTCGAAAAACACGACATCCAATTTATTAAGCGCCTTAGCGCTACAAGGTTTAATATAAATTGAACCAAAATCCAATTGAGACCTAACTAACGCGAAAAATGCTGTTAATAAAGTGTTTGGATCAGCTCCCCACCAAACTCTACATAAAGCCCTAAGAACATTGAGAGACTTTTTCGCTTTAATCACAATGTTTTCTATATGTATATCCCATTTTAAATTTTCTTGTAGGGTTATGCCTAGGTATTTGACTTGCCTTTTAAAGGGAATGGCTATATTATTCGTTATAATAGGTGGGGGAGTCTCCCTTCTCCTACCTCTGGTAAACCAAATTGCCTCACATTTATTAATTGAAAGAGATAGATTATTCAATTTAAGAAAGTCACTTATTTTCTCTAATGACGCGTTAATTCTGGTAACCATGGTAGAGATAGAGCTTCCCTTAATAAAAAGTACCAGATCGTCCACGTATCCTATTAGAATTACATCCCCCAGATCCAACCAAAAAATGTCATAGATATATAGATTAAACAGCATTGTACTCAGAGGCGACCCCTGTGGGAGTCCTTGTGTAGCCAAGACCGGACCCAGGAAAGATCCGTCATTACTCCTACTATATAAGAGTCTATTTTTTAATAAGTTAAAAATGGTATTGCATAAATATGTGGATATCCCTACTTCTAGTAGTTTGTTATATAATCTGTATATATTCACATTATCGTATGCTGATTTAATGTCTAGGAAAACCGCAACGACCGATTGTGATGATTGAAAAGCCTCAAAAATGAACGAAGTTAAGAAGGCGATGTTGTCATAAATGCCCCTACCTTTTCGAAATCCCAACTGATTATTTGAAAGTGTAAGTTTGTTTTCCACTTGCCAATCTAAGCGATTTTTAATCATGATCTCCAGAATTTTAGCCCCACACGACGATAAAACAATGGGTCTGTAATTTTCAGGCAGTGACGGATCTTTATTGGGTTTCAACAAACTGATAATATTAAATTTTTTCCATGCAAAGGGAATTTGCTCTTCTCCCATCAAGATTCTATTATAGATATTTAGCAGAATTATTTTAGCTTTAGTTGGTAGATATTTAAACATTAAGTATGATACATCGTCCATACCTGGCGAAGACGATTTTTTTTTATCTAAAGCATTAATTAGTTCATTCATACTAAACCGAGCTACATTTTCAATATCATTTAGGGGCAAGGTCGAAAAATTAGGGTCTATATTAATGACGGACATACTTCTTATAATTGCTAGTTTTAGCTCATTAGATATTGTCTGATTGAAGCTGTTATGTTTTGAATTATTATTGAATCTTTTAATTTTTTGCCAGACAAAGGACATATTAGAATTTCGGTTTAGGGATTCACAAAATTTTGTAAATTTTTCTTTTTTCTTTACTCTTAATTTTTTTCTAGTAATTGCTATATTTTTTTTTGCTACAATAAAGTTTTCAATTGTAGGATGTTCATTAAATTTTTCAATAGCCTTTTTCCTATCCTGTATCCATAAAGAGCACTCATTATCCCACCAGGGATTTCCCTTTTTTTTTATTTTCCCACACTGCTTTAAAGGAATAACCTGCTCGGCGGCCGAGCTTATAGTATTTAGTAGTTCATCATAGCTTAAATTATAATGAGAATCCGATAGATGAATCAAAATCTTATCGTGGTAGGCTCCCCAGTCGGCCTTTTTAAAATTTTTGATTTCATATGCGCTAATAAAATTGTTTTCCGAATTATTGTTATAAATGTCATTAAAGGAAAGACATGTAGGAAAATGGTCACTGTTTCCACAGTCCCGAATTGTAAACCACGAGGCTTTTACAGCTAAAGCCCCACTTACAATCGACAAATCAACGGCACTAGAAAAATTACCCAATTGGAACAAAGTTGGAGACCCATCATTCATAATAATTAACTCATTGTTAAAAACAAAGTCACTAATTAGCTTACCACTCTTGTTAGGAATCGACTTATCCCATAACGGGTGATGTGCATTTAGATCTCCCATTATGACTAGGTTTTTTGGATTATGTGATATAAGTTCATTTAAAATGTCAATGCTCAAGTTATTACCAGAATTGCAATAAATATTAATATATTGTATATCTCCTATTTCTATAATTATATATTGAATATTTTCAGACGAGAAAATCTTCAATAACTTAAACACTATATTTTTTTTAATACATGTAATCACACCTCCATAACCATCATTTCGATCCTTTCTTATTAGATTATATCCGTTCAAGCTAAAAAAATGTTCTGCCTTTAACCAAGTTTCGTTAATAAATAATAAGTCTGGATCCTCTTTAAAAACTAAACTTAATAAATTGGCCCTGTTGGAATTAATGCTTCTAATATTCCACTGAATAATTTTAAATTTATTTATTATACTCGTTAATAACATGAAAATTCAGTTAAAATAAAAATTAGTCTGATTGTGAATCCAGATCAAGGTCCATACCATAGGAATAATTTTCGTTAAATAATATGTCTTTGATGGCATTTTTGTTTCTTTCAGATGTATTCTGAAACGCACTTATAATATTGTTAATCTCCGCAGAATGAGAAGTAGATTTCTGTGTATTAAAGCTTTGCATGGCACTATTACTAGGCGATTGTAAACTATTTTGGGGTTTATTTTGTTGTAAATATTGAAGAATATTTTGTGAGTTATTTTCTTTTGCAAGTCTTGAATTGGGGTACAGTAGATTTTCGTTATGAGCCTTTTGGTCATAACCTTTGTGAATAATTCTTTTTTTTTTTGCATTTTCAGATAATGCTTGCTGATAGGATCTTTTAATGGTGTCAGATTTAAACTGCTGCACCCGTCTTTGAGAAGGTTGAATAATATTTTCTTTACTTTCCGTTTGACTTGAGGAATTATTGTTTTTTATGTTAGGAAAGTCACTATGTCGGTAAACAAATTCATCCTGGGAAATATACGATTTTTTAACCATGTCACTAGCATCGAAAAAAGTTAAATTTTCAAGGGCCATAAGTTCTTTAATATTTTTTTGACGGGTATATTCCGGGCAATTTTTGTCAGTGGATTTATGGGCATTTTTACAAAATAAACATCGAGTCAAACAGGATGCATGGTCTTCTTCGTCTTGACCTTTTAATTCTGAACAATTAATACAGCGTTCTTTACCTTTACAATTGTTTCGAGTATGTCCAAAACGGAGGCAACGAAAACATTGTGTGACTGGAGGAATGTATATCGAAACCGGCTTTTCCAGTTTATAGAAATGTATATATTTGGGTAGATCAACACCCTCAAAAGTAAAGAGAACTGTGCCTGTAGGTTCGTAAGAGGTAGAGCCATTTTTCATAACCCTACGGTTAAGCCTTCTGGCATCCAAAATTTTTTTATTGTCAGTATTACAACATTCCAACAATTCTTTATCCTCAATTTCGAGGTCTATTTGTCTAACCAATCCCTTGCAAGTAACAAAATTAAATGGGATAAAAATTTTATAACCCTTATCTAGAAGTGATTTATTCTTTGTAAAATTATTAGCAGCATAAGGGCTAATGAATTCAACAGATATTCTGTTAAGACCTTTATTCTTAATTTTTTTAACATCAGTAAGATTTAAACCAAAAATGTCTCGGGCTATTTTTATATTGTTGTATTTACCAATGCTAAAACCCAGTTTTTCTGTTGTTTCAATGTAAACTATAAATGGACCTCTATCGGACTTCGCATAAAAAACTGGTTTTTTGTCAAGTTTTTGTGAACTGTTATCATTATTGTTATCAGAATGCTCGATGCCTTTACCCAAATTATTACTGTCATTTGTGCAGAATGCAACTTGGGGGGGGGGCCGCCCCCCCCTGTATCACTCATGTCTATTCAAGAAGTAAAGGAATGCTACAAGCATGCATAAGATAAAAGCCGAAAAAAAAATAACTGCTAAGAGCAAGCCAAAAAAGCAAAAAGCGAAAACAGAATTCAAGCTCAGCTTACCTAATTAACACTCTATACAAACACAAAGATTTTTAGCAGGAAGCAATTGAAACACAGCCTCTTCGAAAAAAAAGCGATCGACCATCGAGACGATCAAACACCGAATGGGGGAATTTAAAGACGCTATTCATTGATTACGTGAATACAAAAACGGTATTGGTAATAATTTTACTATGTTTGAACTTTGTAGTAAACTTGACCGCGACCGTTATACCTGAGTGAACTTTACTGGAGTATGAATAAAAATTATTACGCAACTCAGTGTTTGTTTAAATAATTGTAAGGAAATGCAAAAGCTAATTCCTCAAATCTGTATTGCCGCTATAATTTTTTAAACATGATGCAGGTAAAGTTGTTATATAATAATAAAAGCAGCCTTATGCAAAACAGAATATTTAAAAAGTTGTCTTTGTAGTAGGTACCTGGGTATAATGCGGATATAACCCCCTTATAAATGGCATTACCCACCTTATTTGCATCGATGATATACTAAAATATGTTACGTACAACCAACGTATTAATAATTCCCACCTCTTGTATTATAATTAAAGTAGGTACCGTAAAACGGGGCTACTTCGGACAGTGTGGGTAACTTCGGACATCGCGACATCAGGGTTAAAATAATTAAGTGGTGGGGAAATAGAGAATGCAAGCGCGCTGTTTCTCTTCAAAAACGTGTCTTAACAGTTGCCTTTGTACGTTCCGACAGTTAGCAGCGTTTAGAGGTAAGTGTCTCGTCTCCACGTGTTATTTTATTATGAAGCCATTTTTGGAACTTTTTCAAAAGTGGTAAAAGTAACTGGCGCACAGCCGAAACTAGTTATGATAGGGGATAACTTTATTTTACTTTTTAGTAGCCCTACATGTTGTTAACATTTTGAAAAAATTTGAAATTTATAGTTGCCATGTTTTCTTTTTTAGAGAGGTGTAAGCAAAAAAAAACAAATTTGAGGGGCAACTTCGGACATGGTTCGCATATACAGAAGGCAGTTGGGGAGTCGCCTGTAGGGCGGTTCGGCGAAAAGCAATGTTACTTCGAGGCGCATCAACTTGACCGCGACCGTTATACCTGAGTGAACTTTACTGGAGTATGAATAAAAATTATTACGCAACTCAGTGTTTGTTTAAATAATTGTAAGGAAATGCAAAAGCTAATTCCTCAAATCTGTATTGCCGCTATAATTTTTTAAATATGATGCAGGTAAAGTTGTTATATAATAATAAAAGCAGCCTTATGCAAAAACAGAATATTTAAAAAGTTTTCTTTGTAGTAGGTACCTGGGTATAATGCGGATATAACCCCCTTATAAATGGCATTACCCACCTTATTTGCATCGATGATATACTAAAATATGTTACGTACAACCAACGTATTAATAATTCCCACCTCTTGTATTATAATTAAAGTAGGTACCGTAAAACGGGGCTACTTCGGACAGTGTGGGTAACTTCCGACAGTTAGCAGCGTTTAGAGGTAAGTGTCTCATCTCCACGTGTTATTTTATTATGAAGCCATTTTTGGAACTTTTTCAAAAGTGGTATAAGTAACTGGCGCACAGCCGAAACTAGTTATGATAGGGGATAACAATATTTTACTTTTTAGTAGCCCTATATGTTGTTAACATTTTGAAAAAAATTTGAAATTTATAGTTGCTATGTTTTTTTTTAGAGAGGTGTAAGCAAAAAAACCCAAATTTGAGGGGCAACTTCGGACATGGTTCGCATTTACAAAAGGCAGTTGGGGAGTCGCCTGTAGGGCGGTTCGGCGAAAAGCAATGTCACTTCGAGGCGCATCGGAATTTTATGGGATTCCCAAATTCACTATAAGTGATAAGATTGTTTTTATTGTTTACATGTTTGTTATTATTTTTGTAAGAAAATATTTTGTATTTTTATAAATATATATCATATTATGTGATATGGTAAAAATAAAAGCCTTTTTTTTAAAAATATTTCTAGCTTTTATGCTAACTTTTTTTAGTACCTACCCACCTAATATATTTTTAAAAGTTAAATTAGTGTCCGAAGTAATTATTAAGCCATGTTTACTTCTATATTTTTCGGTTTAAAGAAGGTGTCCGAATTTGCCCCACCTTGTAGGGTAAATTCGGACACTTTTCAACCAAAAAAATATATATGTTAGAACAAAAAAAATAAACTTTTTCTTTTAGGAAGTACTCTAGCAAGGATGTAGTATCCCACATAAAAACCATTAATTGCATCGCGAAAGTTTTTACCCTTAAAAAATGCAAAAAACTGTAAAATCTGGCCAAAGTAGCCCCGTTTTACGGTACCTATCTATAGAAAACCATACACATACTTAACATAATAATAATTGTTTATAAGAAGATCAAGGTAACATTCCTGGTATTAATAATAATCGTTGTACCAGATTTAAACCAAAGATACCAACATTACTTGACTCTTCCCTTTCCTATATTGCGTTATTGTGTACACCATAATGCATACACATGTAATGTATGTATATTCACAAACCAGTGGTGCAGCCAGAAAATTCGTCTGGGGGTCCAAGTAAAATGCGTCACTAGGAGGTCGATACTTGAAACCTCCAACCTCAAAAAGTGCGACTTTTTCAAACGATATTTATAAATAATATTCTCTCACTTTAAAAGCGTTTGATTTTCTTTCATACAATAGGTTTTAGATGGGAAGTTCGTGAACGAACTGTTTAAAATCAAATCAAAGCAAATATATTTCAAAATTACATGCATCAAGAATCAAATTCATACATAAAATATAAATAAGATTAGGTATAACTCAATCTAATATACTTGATAGTTTCAAAATAAGGCCTTAAATACAAGGGCGGATCCAGAAATTAATTCTGGGGGGGGTCGAACAGCGTTGAAGGCGCAAAAATAGCGCCGCAGGCGAAAATTTTTAGAGGTTTTTAGAGGAAGAAGATGAAACAATTAAAAATATGATAAACCTTATTTGTGCCGAAGCTGAAATGATATCCACAGGCCGACCATTAGTTGAGAATCTCTTCGGTTCAGAGGAATTGTCCAATTTTGCGACATCTGTGTGTGATTGCTGGCCTTTAATTTAAGAAATTTCAGACATTGATACTCCCAATGAAGGCACCAGACTTGCTAATAAATTAAGAAAACTTATAGTTTGCACTAAGGATATATTACAAAAGCTTTTAGTCTCGTTATTGCTAATAAGTCCTCATTCAATGACTACTGAGAGGATTATTTCCCATTACAACAAATTAAAAACGCCAGGAAGAATTTTTTTAAAAGAAGACACAATGAATGATCGCCTCTTAGTGTCATTGAATGGAGTTGGAACAGCCCATTTTGATACAAGACCGGCAGTCGCCGAGTTTTTAATGAAAAAATAACGTAGGTTTAGAGAACCAACTCTTGAAATATACAAAACTAGAGATTTTATTAGTACATTTTTTAGAGATAATCCTAAATTATAATCTTATTAATGAAGTTCCTTTTACAATGAAAATGAGTAGGTAACGAGTTCCTTTTTGCACGATGCCGTAAAATAACAGTGTTTCCAATTTGTAGAAAAAATGTGAACTGGGTTATTTCATGACCCCCCCACTGGATCCGCCCTTGCTTAAATATACATTTAAATTTTGAAAGCTGAAAGTCCTGCAACCCAAAACAAATTTCTTCTGGTTAAGCCACTGCCTAATTCCAAGGGGTAAAAGATTAGGTACACATTTTAGGTGCCAAATAAGTAGAGGATCTTAAATGTTTTGCGTTATTGTTAACTGAGGTTTCCAATTATTGTCTATTTACATTACTTCCAGTCTCATAATTATAGTTTTAGGAATGTAGGAATAAGTTGACAGACAGTAAAGTGAAGAATTTCCTGCGGGTACAGAAGATTAGTGGAAAAGCCCCTATTAAGTTTAAATATAACTCTAACAATATAATTTTGTACAATGCACAAAGGTCTTAAAGAATTTCGATATAGTCCACTCCACACCACCAAACCATATTATTATCTTATCAGGGACTCAACCAGAGCCCTATAAATTAGTGTTAAAAGACGGGTATTTAAGATTTCTCTATGATATAAAATGTATATATTAATTTCCGAATATTTTTGGTCAGTCTATTTACATGATAATCCCACTTTAAATGTTTATCAATTGTTTTTACACCCAAATACCTGATGATGGAGTCAACTTCGACTATGGCCTCGTTCAGATTGTTAATAAAAATATTTTGGAAATTAGATTAGCCGCTGTTAGAGCAAAAGCAATATATTTAGTTTTAGAGATGTTTAACGTCAGTTTAATTGTATTCGACCAGTCCATAATTGTTTTTATACCATCAAGAGCATATCTTTCAACTGCAAGTCCAAGAATCACCACAAAACAGCACCACGGTGTCATCAGCATAAGAAATTACTGACCGTTGTGTATATCAATACCAGAATTGTTGATACTTAAGGCGTTGTTGGTTATAGCATTTATTGTAACAACCTGTGATCTATCCCTCAAGTAACTCCCAAAGACATCCAACATGCTGCGCCTCACTCCATATTGATGAGGTACCTCAAGAAGAGATTCGTGAGGCACCGTGTTAAATGCCTTTGCAAAAAGAACTATTCTTTCAGGTCAACTAGACGAACTAGTTCTCAAGTTTAGAATGAACTAGCTCGCTGCGAACTATTAAGGAATCGGCGGACTGTTCGACCGACCTCAATCGCTCCATGCGACTCGGATAAAACAATTTTAAACCTATAGGTTTTCTTCCTGAAGGGTTTGTGCTTTGTGAGAACGTGATATGTCCCCATTTATTATAAAAACGTGCAGGATTATGCAAAAACCAGAATGCTTAAATTGCAAGACGTCTTTCCGATATACCCACGCAAATATAAATATCTCAACGAAAAGTGAAATGATACACACCATAAGAGATTAATTCAAGAGACGCGTTACGTCACCACGCGTAACGTCTTAGGTAACTCCCGATAATCAGAAGGCCATGCCCAAAAATTCCAATCAGCGAACTGGACCGCAAAAACATTATGTATATGTATATGGTAGACTTTATGAATATTTAATTACAATATAACTAAATAAGAATTTTAGGTACTAATGCCAAAAAAGAAATGTGTACAGTAGTTGACGACATATCAATTTATATAAATATAATAAATATAAGCTTTCTCACCTTGCTGCTTACTTATACCTGGATAGAACACCAGCTATATACATAGCTGTAAATTATTGTATGTACGATTTTTTACCATAAGTAATATTGATTATTTCTAAATATTTTTGTGTTTAAATTACAGCCGCGAAATAAGAAAATTATAAACTAATACCAGGAAAACTACAAAAGTATAAAGCCAAAAAGGGTAAATTTATTAACAAACAACAAACAAAATAGTTATATTTAATTGCTGCGCCATTGGATTCTAACGCTAATCGCAATCTTCTTGCCATTGACAAAATAATAGTTCTGGTGTAATCCGGAGTTAGCACTTCCCAAATTTCTTCTATTTTATCAAATAACTCTATTTCATTCTGTGGTTTAAAATTTATTTTGTACATTTTTTTTACCATCAATCCCCTAACATTTTCAATTGGATTTAAATTAGGACTTCTTGAGCACCAAGGCAGACATGTTACCTTGTATTGTCTAAACCAGTTTCCTATATTTCTTGCAGTATGCACA
The DNA here is from genome assembly GCA_963969555.1 of Polydrusus pterygomalis. Taxonomy (NCBI): domain Eukaryota; kingdom Metazoa; phylum Arthropoda; class Insecta; order Coleoptera; family Curculionidae; genus Polydrusus; species Polydrusus pterygomalis. The sequence continues at coordinate 37,223,969 of OZ018381.1, read as the reverse complement.
GGGCACTTATCCTGCTGAAATATAAAATTATTTTCTTCAAAAACTATCGCGACAGAAGGAAGAAAAACATTTTCCAAAATCTGAAGACTTAATATATTACTGTTTAGTGTTCCACCAATATTCCAGCATACACCTGCACCGTAAGCACTTATCCATGCCCACACATTAACGGAGAAACGTCCACTGGTTTGCTTTTTTTGAGTATAGTTCTCATCGTATCGGAAATTTGGTGGTCTGTATACTCGAATCCTTCCATTATAATATAAGTAGACTGAAAAGTTTTCTCATCGGCAAAGATAACATTTTGCCAAAAAACTCATTTTCTCTGGTAAATATTGCATAGCAAACCGAATTCTATGTTCCTTATCACTATTTTTTAAAAACGGTTTGGATGCAGCTGCTCGATGTCTTAATTCGGAACATTGTCTTACTCGGCGTTGCGCAGTTTTAAATGAAGCAGGGAAACCTGTTATGTGCATAGCGGATTAGCGGATACTGCAGTTTCAAATGGATTTTGTCTTAAATACTCCACCAAATTTCGGTCTTCTTCATTTGATGATTTTCTATTATTTTAACTAGACCCAACAGACCTTTCAAGTGTTTGTTAAAAGCGCCATATGCTACTAGCGCAGTGATTCTCTTTTTAGTTTTTTCATATGTTCGCGACCCCCTATCTGCCAAATTCGTTGATCCATAAAGCCAGGAGCCAGGTATAAAAGGATTGAAGGAATTTATTTTATAACTCGACAAAAGTGATTATATTTCTTTCATGTAATGACTGAGCTTGCATCTGCATAACAATATTTGTAATTTTTGGTTTAGGTTTTGTCACAGTCCGTCGCCCGTCTCATGTCATTTTGAACATCCAACTTATTTCTAGCTTTCGTCTTGATCTAAAAAATAATCTAAACTAAGAAAGTAACTAATTTTTATTATATTGCTTGTTTAAACGACTGGTGTCGTCATTGACAACCTGGTAATACGTAGATACATTTGTATAGGCAGTTTGCAGACTGGTCATCTTAACGTCTTTAAGTTGGTTAATAAATAAGTACCTATCTTTTATAAATTAGTTTTTCCAATAAAAAAAAATTACCAATAGTTTTCAAAACTAAGGAAATTATAGGATACACTTTTTCGTGTCATGTTTATTTTTGATTGGAGACTGCCAGTGCTTAAAAATCTTATATAGAATAATTTTACAGCATAATTTTAGTTAATTATCTCTAAATAATAACAAAAATGATACACTAATATATAAAAAAACGAATTTCTTAAAACAAACATATTCAGACGATAAAAATTGCCCGTAACTGCAGCATATATATGCTTGTAGGTTCATTTAAAATGATTTAAGATAAGTACCTACCTAACACCAATCATTGACCAGCGTAACGATGTCAGTGTAATTGCAAATGTTTCACTAGAAAAATACCACAATTTTTATTACTGTAGGTATAGGTACAATTATTACAAACTAGTTTAAAATGTCAAATTTCTAATAAAGTTTCAGATTTTGCAACGTTTCCAACGCACATTATGCAGTTCAAACCTTACAACTGGGTGAAAAAATATCTTGACAACCAAAAAAATGGTCATACCTAGATACCTATGTGTCGATATTACTTGGGTATTACCCGTAATATTGACAAGGTAAACCAAAGACCAGCAATGATTACTTGAATTCATGATTTCGATTTACAGGATTTAAATAGTTATTTATACTACAAGGGATGTAAGTAACATTTACTAGCCGAGAACGATTTTGCGCCCGAGCGATAGCGAGGGCTGACAATAAAGTTCGAATGAAAATTACACTCCAGCTACTCCAAATTAAAGGACATAATTTATTATTAACTTTCTTTGGTCTTATTACTTCATAATTTCCGCAATTCGTATATTAAATGAATATAAATCTAAAAATATAGGAGAGTGGTTAGAACTTTTACTGGTGTCTGAACGCTGTAGTAATAATTTCCATCTGTTAGGTGTGGCTTTTCGCAGATCTAACCCGTAAAACATAATATTATACATTTTTAAGAATTTACTACTATCGCCATCTACAGATCTAGGCCAGTTATGGTATACGTTTTTGTAATGACAGTAATGGGGCGATTCTATAACGAAATTTTTACCACCAGGTCATAAGTTTCTTACAGCGAAGAAAGAATGTAGGTAACAATTGCAGAACGCTCTGTCATATTTAAATTTATTTTAAAGACACCAAAAGCTTATAGCACTGAAGCACTGTAATATAATTGTTATAAAATATCACCATAGGTTCTGTTATAAAGTACGACAAAGACTGGTTAACATGTTGGAGACAATAATTGTCATTCATCGGTCATAGGTTGATTGTAATAGTAAATTTTGGTAGATCATAATTATGGTTGCACTGTGCGCACATTTTCAGTATTTAAACGTCTGACTCTCACTTCGGGTTGAACCGGAAGTGCATACAACTTTGTTATTTTAAACAAAGTATATTTTAAAAAATATGCATTCTACGAAGAACTTTAAACATAAAATGTATCATATCCCATACCTATCTAAGACAGTTTCCGAGAAAATGGCGTTCGAATTTGTCAAATTAGGCACACACAATAATAGTTGTTTATTATTTGACCACTTGTTTTGGCTGAGCTGACCTAAACTGACTACCTTGCCGTTTTATTTGACCAAGTAAGTCAGATTATCTCAGTCAAATTTCCTCCCCCCTTACCTACGCTAAGGTTACCCGATTTGTGACTGAGATCGTTCGTTTTGGCTGATTTATGTGTCAACACTGTCAACTTGTCAATGGTTGTTTTATTTGCAATTTAGTCAAGAAATTTCTTTTAGTTAGCTCAGCCAAGACAACTGGTCAAATAATAAGCAACTTTTATTGTTTTTAGAAAAACAAATGAATAAGTTTAAAAAATAATATAATTAGCTGCTTATACCGTGCAAGCAAAAATTATTTGCATCAAAGAGGGCTTGGATTAAAAAACGTAGGGCTTGGTTTAGATCACAATGATATGGGGACGATATAATATCTAACCAAATCTAGGTTAATATTTTGTCAAATTTATATTATGACATGATATGCCAAACTAATGAGTAATAAAATAAGTAGACAAATACAAATTTATTTTTGTTGTTTACAAAATTAACAAAGTAATAATATTCAGAAAGAAAAAGAAAAATATTTACATAAATTGCTGAAATTGGCCATTGATCTTCCCACTTCTTGGAACAGGCGTCATATACAATTTGTTGGCGTATTTTGCATTATTTCACGAACGTTTGCAACAAGTTCTTCTATTCTTACAGATGGTCTTCCTGCTCCTTTTTTGTGTTATATGGAACCTGTTTCCACAGCCACGGTTCTTTTCAAGCAATGATAAAAATCCCTAGCAATAAAAGCAACGTTAGAAAAATGTTCGTGAAAATCGTCCATGCACAAACCCGGATTGTATTGCCACTCACCATTTACTCTAACCCCGTTTCGAAAATACGCTTCAACCATGAATGTTTTGTGCTGTTCCGTAAAGCCCATTGTGTGAATTGTTCAAGAAATTCATCAAATTACTTGTAACGACTGTCAAAGATGACGGAATAACTGATTGTTAATTCAGGTAGTTACTGACACCCAACAGGTATTAAGCTATCTACGGCTAAGCATTACGTCCTTAGATGCAAGGCCCTCTTTGATGCAAATCGTTTTTGCTTAAGTGTGCCATTAAAATTATTGGATAAAAGTTGTGTTTGAATATCAAATCTTGAAGCCCTTCCGGTTAAACCGGAAGTAAAATAGTTGTGATTCACATGAAATAATTAGGTATTTTATTTCAAGTTCCGGACCGGAAGGTCTTTGAATGATTAGTACCATGTTGAACCGCTTACCTAATACCGTGGCGTATAACATGAACTCTTGAACAACATAACATTACCTTTTATCTCTTTACACCCTCACAAAATCACACACTCTATGACACATATCTTTGTCATAAGTGGTTGTACCTTGGTAGTACTAACCTATGACGTAACATCCGTCTGCACTACCAGATGCCGATGCTGCTTAGGCGGAGCGGTCTGTATGATAAGGCGCCCCAGTTTTTTGAATTGCGTAATGAAACGAAACAACCTGAGATAGTTCGTGACTTGCTGAGCTGCCCGGCAGTTTTTGCATGACATTAAAATTCGGCACTGTTTTGACCCGAAAGGACCGAAACACGTGCCAGAAAACAATAAAATTGTGAAAGTAGTTATTTTTATTTTCCCCGATTATTCCTTTTTACCAATAATAAAGCCTTATTACCAGTTAATTAATTTTCCTTTATGGTTTTTCATTCAAAATTTAAAAAAATATTTAACCGATTTTGATTATTCGTTTTGCATATGGTAGATTGGGTTTTCGAGAGGGTATAAAGAATGAGGGGAGGGGATGAAAAAGGATGAAAATACAGCTACTAAAGCCTCTTTTTTATAAAATTTAATAAAAAGCTATTTTCGCCAATAAATAAGAACGGTTATATCAATTACAGATTTGAAGAAATAGTCCATAATTAAAGTGGAGTTGAAAGTATGAAAAGGAAAGAAAAACACAAAGTCTTCCTCCACAAAATTTAATAGAATAAAAATGAGTTTAAAGGTCTCTACATGTTTCGAACGTAGAAACGTTCATCATCAGGAGACAGAAAATTTTATTTTATGCTGATGGTGTTAGCAAAAGAGAAAATTAGAACATTAATAGAGCTTTTATGGACTTAAAAAGGTGAAGTGTAGAAGAGACATGATATGAAGAAAATTGATAATGGTTAAACCATACTGAGTATTTGGAAACGTTATTAAAGAGGGTCTAAAGCAACCAAATAGAATGGGGAAGAAGGAAAAACCTTTCTAAGAAGGTGTGGAAGATTATTTAAATTTTAAAAAACTTATCAAGCATAGGTAAGACATTATAAGGATAAAAGTGCAGTATCACAATAACATTATGTGGCAAAATAATAATCCTCAGTACCCCAAAAACGCTTTTTGCCACATAATGTTATTGTGATACTGCACTTTTATCCTCATAATGTCTTACATACATACTTATTCTTGATAAGTTTTTTAAAATTTAAATAATCCTCGACACCTTCTTAGAAAGGTTTTTTCTTCTTCCCCATTTTATTTGGTTGGTTTAGACCAGAGGTTCCCAAACTTTTATTTCTCATAGACCACTTAAAAAAAATTCCTGATTCCGGTGGATCCCCTGCAGCTACATTTCTACCATATTCCCAAAACTCGACAAGAAATGTGAAAATTAGATCTAACTATGGAAATTTGCTTTGCAGCTGAGTTCCAACCATGAATTAACAGTTTTCGAAAAAAAAGTGAGAATTGATTGGGCAATTAATTGATTTGTCAATTAATTGATTGATTGTGCTGTGAGTGGATGTCAAAAAAAAAGTTGGCCAATCAAAAAAGTGATTACATCCAACATTACTTTTTTGGCATCTACTCACAGCACAAGAAACCAATCAATTCTGACTTATTTTATTTAGGAAACTCCCAGCATGGTAAAAATTAAATGAAAAATAGTATATTTTCTTGTATTTATTCAAATAAGTAATTAGGTATTACACTATTAATTATTATTATCATATTACATTGTAAGGTTTACATTACATTGTAATATGATAACAGTCGTAATAAAATTAAAATTAAACATTAATAACGTAACGTAACTTCTATAATGACAATCACCAAATAGTCATAATTTTAATGGGAGGGATGTACTTGATGGATTGACAGCAAATTACCAATATTTGGCCTCAGTTTTGTTAGAAATAACCGCATATCTTCCCGTTCTGCGATATTCAATCTGCTCCTTTTTTTAAACGTTTGTAACGACACTAAAACTTTTTTCGACAAGATATGACGAGGGAGACGCTATCAAAAGTTTTCTCGCAATTCCCAACAGTCCAGGATATTTTTCGGGTATTTCTGCCTGCAGCCAAAATGTTTGATACCCCCTTTTAAATTTTTCCTTCAGCTCGTGCTAAGCTTAAGTAGCTCCTCTTTTAGTATCACACCCTCCACTTCCGTGTCATAAATTTTCGTGGACCCCCGCTTACAAATTGTGAACCCCCATTTTTTTGTCACGCCAACTTAGACCCCCGTCGAGTCTCCCGTGGACCCCTGGGGGTCCACCTGGACTACTTTGAGAATCACTGGTTTAGACCCTCTTTAGTAACGTTTTCAAATACTCAGTGTGGTTTAGCCATTATCAATTTTCTTCATATCATGTTTCGTCTACACTTCAATTTTTTTAAGTCCATAAAAGCTCCATTAAGGTTCTAATTTTCTCTTTTGCCAACACCCTCAGCATGAAATAAATTTTTCTGTCTCCTGATGATGAACGTTTCTACGTTCGAAACATGTTGAGACCTTTAAACTCATTTTTATTCTATTAAATTTTGTGGAGTACAACTTTGTGTATTTCTTTCCATTTCATAATCACAGATTTGCTAGAATAGTGTTTTTATTGGTAGTAATCAGTTCCATTAGCAGCACAGTTTTGTTGAATAATGAACTAGGTACTTTTCATACAGCAATTCTGTTAAGAATAAAATTGTATCTTCTCAATGCGACGCATTTTGTTCCCAGCAAAGTGCTTTCTCTACAATTAAGAAAGCAGAACGGCGTCCCCAAAAACGAATTGTATTCATTAGAACCTATAATCGACAAGACGATAGTGGTGGTTCGTAGCGATCGGCAATCGCCGCGCGCCGTAGTATTAGTTTTAACGTATTTGTTGCGCAAGTCACATCGTTGTTCGCAGTCTTCTAGCTGCCTTTCTGAATTTGAATTATATTGATCGTATCAATACCTGTTTCAATTAATTTATTTTTACTTTGTATTTAAGTTTTTTTACCTTCGCATGTCAGATAAAGCAATAGAAGATTCTTATTTTGCACAACACATCAATAGTATTGGACCTTATTTATAATCCATGGACGAATTTTGCCATCTCACTAAACCATAATAATAATAGATATGCGATGTTAAACGACAAGAACAATATCACACTAGAAGCTATTTAAATTATTGAGAACTATAGTACTGATTTTTAGTGGTAAGTATACAGTGATGGGCTAAAATATGGAACAAAAAAATCAGGTATTCATTTTTTGAAAAAACTCTCGGACACGTCGATTATAATTCTTTCTTCCGGATTTTTTGCCTCAAAAAGAAATTATACCGGGTGTGTCAAAAAGTAGATGTAGCAAATTTTTTTGTTTTTTAAATAGAACCCCCCTATTTTTACTTATTACCCTAATTCTACGTCAAATTCTGCGCATAATTCATGTAGCATACTCTATCCCTATCTCTAACGGTTTTAGAGAAAAATTACATCATAAAAAAAAAATTCTTTAAAAAAAGGTACTTAAAGGTAAACAGGTAAATTTAAATGAATTGTTACTACGATAGCAAGTCATGTGTCAATCAAAAATTAGTTTAGTAATTTTGAAAAACGGTGATCATGGTGCATTTAAATGAAACACATCGAAATTTTAATTTTAATTGGATGTGGAGACAAAACAAGAAGTCAAGAAGAAGTTTGTAACTTGTGCATACTCTATCCTTATCTCTAACGGTTTTAGAGAAAAATTACATCATAAAAAAAAATTCTTTAAAAAAAGGTTAAAAAATTAGTTTATTAAGTGTTGAAAATGCAAACCATTAACTTCTTGACAATATGCTAATCTACTTAAAAACCCTTCTAAAACATTATTTACAGTATTTTCATTAATTTGCCTAATTTCATATCTAATTTTAAATTTTAAGCCTTCCAAATTTTGTGGTTTATCCTTATACACGTTTGATTTCAAATAACCCCAAAGAAAGAAATCCATGGGTGTAAGATCGGGAGATCTTGCAGGCCATTCTATGGGTCCTCTTCTACCTATCCATCGTTTGGGAAACGCTTCTGGTAGATGAGGCTGATTTGGATTTGGAAAATCCGCTGCTAGTGTGGGAATTAATTCATTTTGAAGAAATTGTAAATACCGGTCTCCTGTAAGATTTCCATCGAAGAAAAAAGGTCCAATAATTCTATCATTTAATATCCCTGCCCAAACATTTACTTTTTGTGGGTATTGCGTGTGCTGTTCTCTCATCCAACGAGGATTATTTGTACTCCAATACCGAAAATTTTGTCTGTTTACCGAACCATTCAAACAAAACGTGGCTTCATCGCTAAAAAGTATGTTGCGATGGAAAAATAGATTTAAGTTGCAAATTTTCATCATAGTTTCACAAAACTGTAGTCGGCGGTCGGGATCATCTTCGTTTAGCTCGTGCAGCAACCTAATTTTGTACGGATGGTACTTTTCTTGTTTCAATACCCGCAACACAGATCGTCGGCTAACATCATTATTAAGGGCTACTTCAGTGGATGCACTATGAGGATTATCTTCAACCTCTAACAAAATGTTCAATTGTGAGTTTTCACTAATTTTTGGACGACCTGGCCGTAGACGATCCTTTACATTCCCTGTTTCCCTGAATTTCTTCTCAATTTTACTTACTGTAGATCTTGTAATCGGCCGTTCTGGATACTTAGCGTTAAACAAGTTACAAACTTCTTCTTGACTTCTTGTTTTGTCTCCACATCCAATTAAAATTAAAATTTCGATTCTTTGTGTTTCATTTAAATGCACCATGATCACCGTTTTTCAAAATTATACCTAAACTAATTTTTGCTTGACACATGACTTGCTATCGTAGTAACAATTCATTTAAATTTACCTGTTTACCTTTAAGTAGGTACATGTACCTTTTTTTAAAGAATTTTTTTTTTATGATGTAATTTTTCTCTAAAACCGTTAGAGATAAGGATAGAGTATGCTACATGAATTATGCGCAGAATTTGACGTAGAATTAGGGTAATAAGTAAAAATAGGGGGGTTCTATTTAAAAAACAAAAAAAATTTGCTACATCTACTTTTTGACACACCCGGTATAATTTCTTTTTGAGGCAAAAAATCCGGAAGAAAGAATTATAACCGACGTGCCCGAGCGTTTTTTCAAAAAATGAATACCTGATTTTTAAATGAATTTGTTCCATATTTTAGCCCATCACTGTATGTTTTATTAACCGTAGGAAGAAAATACTATTATGATGTCAAGTTTCATTACAACTGCCAGTCGCAACTAATACAGTATATAACACCAGATTACACCCCCAGTAAAACTTGATAACTACTGTAAGTATTCAGAGCAGTAATGGCTCTAAACCATTGTATGGTAGCATTAACTCATATTTCCTATTGGCTAAATGACCGTGATATTAGCACTACATAACGGTCTATTTTCGTTGTCTTACAGTAGAAAAACGCGTCGCTGTCACATACAGGGTTAGTTAGTTGAAATAAAAATGAATTGAAAATTGACAATTGCGACGTTGTCAGATTTTTAGTTTTTTCTGTAACTCAAAGAATATTTTTTTTTCAAATGTAACACTACCGTAAAGTGGGGTTACTTTGCGCCATAAGGGGATACTTGGCGCCACATGGAAAAAATGTTTATAAATGTTCTCCATAGAGATACACTGTAGTAAATCAAACAAACGCGTGGCATATGTCGCAATTGATTACGCGTTGAGTTGGAGCGCTCAAGAATTCCTACGGCGTTTTGGCGTGCATGTCAACATATCTGGCAGAAACGGTGTCAAATACGCTCTGCAAAAATCTAGTTATATCTTGTGCATCTATTGATATAGAACAGGTAAATATTTTTACATTATAAATTTGATGTATTATTTAGAAACTACCAACAATATTTTGTTTCTATAACAAGCTATAAACATTAAAAAAATAATAATTCTTAAAAGTGACAAAATATTGCAAATATGGGGATACTTTGGTCCACGTGATTTCAAAGGGCAAAGTAGCGCATAGTATCCCCCGCATTTTTTCAAACTTGCGTTGCATGGTTTTTCCATTAATGGCGCAAAGTATTTCGATTTAATGAGATTTTTTTTCAGAGATGGTTAGAAAATTTAAAAGAAAACTTGGAGCAAGAATATACAGCGATTACAGTAAAAAATTAGAAAATATTTATTGTTTCTTATTGTTTTTTTAATTTTCCTTGTTTTTGACTAATAAAAGTATAAAAAAAATACTACTATCTATTTTATTTACTAAAATGAAGTAATGCAATCTTACCGATGTACTTAATTTGCTCCACAGATTAGTATAGCTTTAGTTATAGTCAGTTAAATTTGGTAGAGCAAAGTTGCCCCTCCAATTGGTATGGTTTGCGCCACATTTAATTAAAAAAATAAAAATACCTAGAAAGAAATTTTTCAAATTTTTTTTTACAAAAACCAGTTTTACGAACTTGTCTTTACCATCTATTACAATTCCGGAATTTTATCTAGTTTCTTTCAAATTTTTTCTTGGCATTTTGTTTAATTCATCCTAAAAATAAAGCAAAGTAACCCCACTTTAAGGTACTCTTTTTTTTTATTGAATCCGATTCCTCCCATTAACATTATCATTTCCTGATAGTATCAAATTTTTATCTCAAATAGTTCTATGGAAAAAATAGTTAATTAGTTACAACTCTTACTCTAAAATTAAAAAAAATCCAGTCTATTTCCATTTAAAAACGTTTCAAATAATGTGAAAAGAAAGGTTGGTAGATAGAATGTACCTAATAGTATCTATAACGATAATAACAACAAACAACTACTAACAATAACATAGCTAGTAAAAATTACTTACATAAGTATTATAGTACACTACATTAATTTGACAATGAAATAGATACTATTAGGTATATTATATCTACCAACTTTCCTTTTTACATTACTTATTTAAAACGTTTTTAAATGGAAATAGATTAAATTTTTTATTTTATTTTAGAGTTAGAGGTGTAACTAATTAACTATTTTTCCCATAGAACTATTTGAGATAAAAATTTGATACTATCAGGAAATGATAATGTTGATGGGAGGAATCGAATTCAATAAAAAAAAGAGTTGTGTTACATTTGAAAAGAAAACATTCCTTGAGTTACAGAAAAAAACTAAAAATCTGGCAACGTCGCAAGTTGTATAAAGAGTATGTGAATTCTTAGAAGGAATAGAAGGCTTTTTCTCAGTGTATTAGTATTGAATCGAATGTAATATAAAACATTTTTGAGTCGATTTTATTTCTTAAAAAATGATGGACCGGATACAGAACCGCGAAAGTGCAAGAATTCTTTCAACTCGCAACGCAGTCAGTTAAGGTGTATCAGAAACGTAAATTTTTTTGTGTAAAAGGTGGGTAGGCGAAAACAATAGACTTTACTATGACAGAGGTGTGAATTTTTTATTGAATTAAATATGATGCTTGAAGAGATGACATTGGAATTTTTGATCAGAAATAAATCATTTACAAGGTTATGGTTTGCATTTTGTTATGTAGTACATTATCCTAAGGTTGCGATTCAACGATTTGGAAAAAATGTCATTGAAAAGAAAAACTTCCAGTAAAGCAAAATAATTAAAGTTGTTTGTTTTTCACACTGCGTGCAATAATCTACAACATGGTTGAGAGTTATACAGTGTGACCAGTAAAGTCCGCATCATATGGGATTTTTTTTAATTAATAGTTTTATTCAAAATTTGACTTTGGCAATAAGTTCTGTTTCGATCGAGATGAAAATTAAGCAAAAAAATTCGTGATTCCCATTATCTGTCAAATTTTAATTTTTTCCAAAAAATAATTCAAAAGTGGGGTTATTTCTGAAAATATCAAAAACAGTTATTAGGAAAAGTTTTTTAAATGCAGTTTCTAGCCTACATGCACAATTTCAGCTGCATAAGATAATTTTGATTTTTTAACCAACACAAAAATTTATTTTCCACTCACTTAATGAACACTTTACTGATGACACTGTGTTCTTTTTTTTTTATCTTGATATTAACGTGTATTACTTTCAGACACAAACTACGTTTTCAAAAATACTTATTTTATTAAGTTACCTTATACAGGGTCAAAAACAAATAAACTGCATCACATGCGACCAAATTTTAATAGCCCAATTTTGATTTTGTAGAAAAACACACATTTAATATGGCGCTACTTTAAAGATAATGTATCTGAAAAGCATTGTCAAAACTAAGAAGTTTTATAGGGTCTTATTTTGCAAAAGTGGTGCAATTTACAAAATATGGGTAAAAAATCAAAATTTTCTTATGCAGCTAAAATTTTGCATGTGGGCTAGTTTAAAAAAACTTTTCTAATAACTTTTTCGATACTTTCAGAAATAACCCTACTTTTGAATTATTTTTTGAAAAAAATAAAAATTTGACAGATAATGCGAATCACGTACTAACTACTATTTTTTTGCTTAAGTTTTATCTCGATCGAAGCAGAACTTGAGGTCAAAGTCAAATTTCGAATAAAGTTATCAATAAAAAAAATTCCATATGATGCAGACTTTACTGGTCACACTGTAGGTACAATAATATACATCCTACCTTTTTTGGTAACCAAAAATCCATCATCTATAGCTATTCCATTTTTATTGCCAACACAGCTCTGGAAAATGTTTATATATGTTATAAATTTTCCGAATAGCCCCTTCAGTGGCTTAAGTTTCCATGTGTTCCAGGAAGACAGGCCCCCAAGCTTTCTATACAGGGTACTTTACAATTTATGGTCGAATTTATGTAATAATTGTTATGATTTTTAGGGTTGTATCTTTGTGTTAAATTGCGAAAAGAAATTTAGTTTGTCGTTATTAGATTTATAATTAGACCAAAGATGATATATTTTTTATTCTTAGTACTCATTTTGGTTATATTACATGTACATGGTAGGCAGGCACGTAGCTAGAGGGGGACCTAGGGGGCCCGGCCCCCCCCCCCCCCGGAAACTCGAGACCATACTTATAAAACTTACAAAAACAAAATGAATCTTATGCGAAATATCCATAGCTCTGATTTCGACAATATAGCCAACACATTAAACATTTCCTACACTATTAAATTTTCTTCGTGACAGCTTTTTCCCACTTGAAAACCAAGCACCATGATTCAAAAAAGGGCGTGGCACCCAAAAAACTTTCGCCTGCGGCGCTTTTTTATTGGCGCCTTCGGCGCGATCTTGCTAGGCCCCTCCCGAGAAGAAATCCTGGCTACGTGCCTGATGGTAGGGCAAAAGTCAAAACTCTAATTTTCTCAATTTAAATGGAACACTTTATATTTTATATCACTTTCATAAAGAACTCTTGTTATTTTTCCATTTTTATTAAGCATATACCCAAAGTCACTGCTCTTTGGGATATTTCAGTTTTATAGAAGAAATATTCATGCAAATGTAAATTAACTTACATATAAACAGCTCACTATACGTACACTGAGGAATATGATCTAATACAATAGGTTCGCTAAGACATAGTTTGTATTGATAGCTAGTGCATCAAACCCGATTTAGTGTTATATCAAATCCAAATTTGCTAGTAATGCTAGAACAGTGTTTATATTGGTAGTAATCAGTTCCATTAGGAGCACAGTCGTTGAATATTGAACTAAGTACTTTTAATCCAGCAATTTTGGTAAGAAATAAATTGTATCTTCTCAATGCAACGCATTTTGTTCCCAGTAAAGCGCTTTCTCTACAATTAAGAAAGCAGAACAGCGTCCCCAAAAACAAATTGTATCGATTAGAACCTATAATCCACAAGACGTTGGTGGGGATTCGTAGCGATCGGCAATCGCCGCGCGCCCTATTGTTCATTTTAACGTATTTGTTGCGCAGGTCACATCGTTGTTCGGTGTCTTCTAGCTGTCCGGTCTGAATTTATATTTTTTTGATCCTACCAATACCTGTTTCAATTTATTTTTACTTTGTATTTAAGTTTTTTTATACTTTGCACGTCAGATAAAGCAGTAGAAGATTCTTATTTCGCACAGCCCATCAATAGAATTTTACCATCTCAGTAAACCATGTTGCATAATAGATAATACGCAATGTTAAACGACAAGAACAATATCACGCTTCTAATATATTTGTGGAGACGACTGTGAGTTTTTTCCCCATATCTCAACAGCTCCACTTTGAGATAATGGACTAGTTCCGTAAAATTTAAATATTATTATGGATTATGACAAGTTTAGTTACAACTGCTAGTCGGAACTAATACAGTAATACAGTATGTATAACCAGATAGATACCCCCAATAGAACTTGATAATTACTGTGAGTATTCAGAGCAATAATGGCTATAAACCATTCTATGGTAGCATTAACTCCCATTTCCTATTGGCTAAATTACCGTGATATTATCACTACACAACGGTCTAGCAATTTTCGTTGTCTTATAGCAGGAAAGCGCGTTGCTGTTACGTATAGTATTAAACAGTTGTATAAAGATTATGTGAATTCTCATAAGGAAAAGAAGGCTTTTTCTTCATTTCAGTATATTTTGTCAAATTATCACGTATTTTTTTATACTAAAATAATAATAAACAGTTTTATCTTACCTTCTTTATTCTCTTTTAGGAACATTTTTCTATAAAATTGATGGCAACTTGATTCATAGTTCTATTAGTATACCATCCAAAACAGAAATTCTTTATTGACTAATTTTAAAGTGCATATTAGATTATACATAAGTACCAAATTTCAAATTGTTATTCCTTGTTATTTATAAGATATTAAACAAACAAGAATTAATTTAATGGAAAAATTAAACAACCTTCCATCCATCTAAAGGGTTTTCTAATAAGAACGATATGATTTTGAAACGATATGGTAACCATGGTAATAAAGTTATACCTGTCACCAGTTGTCAGTTATTGTCAGTAAACTATAACAATTTATTATGGCTAAATACGCGCGTCAAGAACGTTTGGTTATTATCCAAAAATTTTACGAAAATAGACGATCTTTTGTGAACACTAATCGCGCACTTCGCGAAAACTTTGGTGTAAATAATCGTCCTCCTTTGCTTGCCATTCGTCGCATCGTTGAGAAATTTGAAAATAATTTTACTCTTCACGGTGTAAAAACACCAAGAAGACATCGAAACGCAAGAACTGTTGAGAATATTGCTGCTGTAAGAGCTAGTGTTGCAGTGGATCCAAATTTATCAATTCCTCGTCGTGCTTAAGAGTTAAGGATTAAAAAAACGACAACTTGGCGTATTTTAAAAGAAGACTTGAATTTACACCCGTATAAGATTGTTTTGACCCAAGAACTTAAGCCACTGGACCATCGTCGGCGCAGCGAATTTTCTGCTTGGAGTTTAGAACAACTTGAAAGGAATCCTAATTTTGCCAAAAAAATTATCTTTTCAGATAAGGCTAATTTTTGGTTAAGTGGATACGTTAACAAGCAAAATTGCCATTTTTGGTGTGAAAACAATCCACAACAGATTCATGAGAATCCTTTGTATCCGCTAAAAGTAACTGTATGGTGTGGTTTATGGTTTGGTGGCATCATCGGACCATTTTTTTTTCCAAAATGAGGCAGGAGATGCAGTTGCAGTGAATGGTGAACGATATCGACAGATGCTAAGAAATTTTTGTGGCCAAATTTAGATGCACTTGATTTGGAGGATATGTGGTTCCAGCAAGACGGTGCCACATGTCACACTGCTCATGAAACTATCGATATACTGCAAGAAAAGTTTGACGAAAGGATAATTTCAAGGAATGCTACTGTTCAGTGGCCTCCAAGAAGCTGTGATTTAACTCCTTTAGATTACTTCTTGTGGGGCTATTTGAAATCTAAGGTTTATGAAAACAGACCACAAACACTTGATGCATTAATGTTGAACATTGAACCCTGCATTCGTCAGATCACGCCCGATTTATTGCATAAAGTCATCGAAAATTGGGTTTGTCGAATTCGCTCGTGTACACGAAGTCGCGGAGGACATTTTTTAAACGATGTGTTATTCAAAACATAAATGTTATCGACTATACTTTAAGATAATATAAAACGTTTTGTTGTATCTGAAATTATTTTAATTTTATTTCATTTTGAAATCACATCGTTCTCATTGGAAAACCCTTTATAATACTTTTTCGACCATAAAAACTCAAATAAAGCTCGTTTTGAACATTTCTTATTACTTCGGGAGAAATTAACCTATACAGTCATGAATATCAATTTAATATTTGGTACTAATGTATAATTTCATTTGCACTTTAAAAATAGTTAATAAAAATTGTGGTTGCCATTTAAAAAAATTATAGATATCGTCGTATTTCTAATTTGGGACACACTGTATCAATATTTGTTTTATAAAAAAGACCACTTAAAATGTTATTACTCATGCTTAAGCTTTTAAAAAAAAGCTGTAGGTACTAATAACTAGATAACAATGACAAAAAAAATTTTAAAAATACATCTCGGGCAATAATGAAATTAAAAGATATTTCCAAAATAATAATGAAAAGGAAAACTGTTTAATACAGCCAATAGTCAATTATTAATAATCATTTTTACTAATAATTATTTTTACTTTAAATAAACCTTGTTAATACTAAAATAAGTATCCTAACAACGCATACCCAATAAAATATATAAATTATTAGTGACTTAACTAGGTGGTATTGCATAAGACGGATTTTGCTAAATTATCTTGAACCAGTTTTTGCTGAAAACTTTCTTGTAATAAAATTCAAAATGCCTCATTAGGAAGAAAAAACGTAGGCGGATACACCTTTCGTAGATATCGGAGCAGTACAAGCTCTAATCGTACAGACGTATAGAACATGTTCTAATTAAGTAAATGGCAAACACAATATTAATGATCCACTTATGTTGTTGCACAATACGTTTAAATTATTTTTTCAATTTATTACCTGATTTTGTTAACCTTTGATTTTGCGAGTGATTGACTGAAATATGACGTCATTTTTTCGACAGTTAATCCAGTTTGTCAGTTTGTATCATTACATGAACTGGTGCAAAATAGTAAATCGCTTTCAAAATTTATTACTACTCAACTAGACGTTCTGACTTAATCACGCCTGAACAAATTTGCTACAAGAAAGTCAAGGGTAATTCTTTTAATATCGCCCTGTATAATGCATTGCCTGAAAATGAAAAGCTGTTTAGTTATTCATCACTGTTTTTATTTAGTTCGGGAGTATATGGACACAGCCACAACGAAAAGGTTGTCCTAACAAATATTTTTTTTTCTTGTTGTAATATAACAATTTGTTTGTCTACCAAAGTGGAGTCTCTTTATTTATTTTGTTTAAAATGTAAAAGTATGTACTGTGCTTGTTGGAGAGGGCATAAAAAGGGAATACGACCCTGCACTAATTACTTTTGTATTTCGGTAATCTCTAGAGCCAGAAATAAAACGGGCATTTTAGCAGAAATTGATTTGGGTAGGCATAATTGGCGACCGCCTTATTGGGCCAATATTCCTTGATAGTAACTTAAATGGTCATACATATCTGGATTTTTTGCAAGGATAACTTATTCCAGCTTTGACTGCTTTATTTCCTTACCATGGCGATCGAATATATGGTTACAGCAGCATGCTGCTCTGCCTCATTACGCCATAAATGTTCAACAATATTTCAGTTTTTACAAACCGCTGGATAGAAAAAAAGGGTACCCTTAAATGGCCGCCACGATCACCGGACCTTAATCCTCTAGATTATTTCCTTTGGGTCACATAAAAACCAAAGTTTACTTAACAAAACCAGAAGATTTGGAGGAACTTCGGCAACGACTTTTACACGAAATTCGATAAATAACCCCGGATATGGTACATACTGTCAAGAACGAATTTTACTTTAGATTAGGAGTTTGTCAAGAAAAAAATGGGCAACATTTCCAACAATTTTTAAAATAAAACAAATTGCGTCTACATTATCGAAATGCAAAGTAAATAGTGGGTCGTATTCCCCTTTTTATACGCTTTCCAATATATACCTTTTCATTTGAAAAAAAAAGTTGGGGCCGTTTGTTCCTCGAAAAGTCGGATAAATTTCATGAAGACTTGAATAAAGTATGCCAAACTAAAAATAAACGCAGCAGTAGCTCTGTATTTAATTATACCGTGCGAGCAAAAATTATTAGCATCAAAGAGTTCTTGGATTAAAAAACGTAGGGCTTGGTTTGGATCACAATGATATGGGGACGATATATCTAACCAAATCTAGGTTAAAATTTTGTCAAATTCATATTATGACATGATATGAGAAAATGAGTAATAAAATAAGTAGACAAATAAAATACAAATTAATTTTTGTTGTTTACAAAATTAACTAAGTAAGAATATACAGAAAGAAAAAGAAAAATAATTACATAAATTGCTGAAATTGGCCACCGCCATGCTTCAAACATAAATTCACACATCTCTTCATATTTTCGATAGTGTTGACCAGCATCTCTGGAGAAATGTTACCATATTCTTGGATAATCACGATTTGTTGGCGTATTTTGCATTATTTCACGAACGTTTGCAACAAGTTCTTCTGTTCTTACAGATGGTCTTCCTGCTCCTTATTAGCGTTGTAAGTATAGAAGCTGTTTCCCTAAACACAGCCACGGATCTTTTCAGGCAATGATAAAAATCCCCAGCAATAAAAGCAACGTTAGGAAAATATTCGTGAAAATCGTCCATGCACAAACTCGGATTGTATTGCCACTCACCATTTGCTCTAACCCAGTTTTGAAAATACGCTTTAACAATTAATGTTTTGTGCTGTTCCGTAAAGACCATTATGTGAATTGTTCAAGAAATTGGAAAAATTAGCGATGAACCAAATTACTTGTAACGGCCGTCAAAGATGACGGAATAACTGATTAATTGTTAATTCAGGTAGTTAGTGACACCCAACAGGTATTAAGCTCTACGGCTAAGCATTACGTCCTTAGATGCAAGGCCCTCTTTGATGCAAATAATTTTTGCTCGCACGGTATTTATATTGAAAATGACGTGCTACAATTATAACTATTTACAAAACATAGTTAATATATTTTGTGTATTGTCTATCAAAACCATATTTATCACCGAAATAACGTTATTCTTATTTAGGCCCACTTTATTATTGCCGTCAGTACTAACATCTACAGAACTTTCATGACAACAATTATTCTCAATAATGGCATCCATCGAAGTTATCTTACAGTTAGTGTTAACAGGATGTTAATAATTTCGGCCTAAGAGAGCTAAAATAATTTTAAACTAATCATTTTTTCTCATTTTAAAATCAGAAATTATAAAAACATATCCGTTTCAAATTTTTGTCGATGATTCAATACATGCAAGGTACCAAAAGCTTTATTCTATTATTCTTAGGATATAATTTTTATGCAAGTATAATAATATCCGGTATCATAACATAATCTAGATTAGAGGAAACAAGAGAGGGGTTATAATTCGCCAAACAAATCGCCAATACCTTCAACTTTCAAATCCTTCATGCAAAATAGGGGAGGTACCCCCCTAAATACGATAAACTACAAGGTTCAACCATAACAACTTTTGATCCAGTTTTCAACGATCCATCGGCACAAAAACAAGTTTTTAAAGAAGGACGCTCTCGATTTGTGAATGAACGAAAGTAAGAGTACCAGCAGAGTACCACTTATTATCGCGTACAGAATACATCATAAGTGATACAATCGTTTCGTAATACTTGAGTATTCATCGCCCGGCGCGTATAAAACGAAAACTTGGCAGCACCCTGTGAAATAATATGACTGTCTGATGTGAAGTTTAAAATTTGTCAAATCCAACCCCTAATCAACCATTTTACAATATTTGGGTCCACCAAAATGAGGGCTCCAACCACCCTTCTTCTATTTCTTCTTGGTACTTGCCTTTTTACCCTAGCAACTTCCCAAAAAGACTGTGCAACGAACAAAAAATTAAGTAACTCCAAACTGATATGTTACTATAGTACTGTAGATCAAATTGATGGCTGTTATTGCACCCATATCATTTTGCCCGCTGATGCAGATATTAAGAGCATTGAGCAGATAAAGGGAAGGGCAAAGGGAGTAAAGGTCTATGTTAGTGTTAACGAATTCAATCAGGTGAGTCAAAGGAGCAATTTGTTTAATTAAAATAACTTTGTGAAATTTTTGGAAAACGTTGATGTTATAGTTTTACTGCGTTTTAGTTTACAACACCCTGTATCGATATCTCTTTCAAGGCGTTTATCTTCCTTAAGTTGACATAATAAATTGCTATATTATTATCTAATTACTGTTTCTAAGATAATAACATTTGAAAAGTAAGTTCTCAACTTTTATAGGTTCTTCAAAATCGTAGTTTTTTGAATTAAAAAACAGTTTGAATCATATAATTATTCTTTCTTGGTAACAAAGTACCTATAAAAACAAAAAAAAATGTTGACCAAAAAAAAAGCGCCTCTGCAACGGAGACTGATACTTATGGATGTATTATGTCTCTTAGCTGGTCAAATATTTTACATTAAAGGGAAATAAATGTACCTTAAAATCTAGTACAAACTTTTTTTTATCTATATCATAAAAAATTAGAGTTAATATCGAAATAAACTAAAAAACAAGAGGTCGCTACAGTTCCATGTTGAGGGCATGCAGAGTGTAACTTAGAATAAATTCAGTAAATCCAGTTTTTTGGAAAAATGCTTGAACATTTTAAGTTGTAGTATTTTTTTATAAAAAATATATTGATACTGTGTCCTCCCAAATTAGAGATATAGGTAACGATATCGATAATTTTTTTAAATGGCAACCCTAGTTTATCATAGACTATTTTTAGTGTATATACGTAGGGCTTGGTTTAGATCACAATGATATGGGGACGATATATCTAACCAAATCTAGGTTAAAATTTTGTCAAATTCATATTATGACATGATATGCCAAACTAATGAGTAATAAAATAAGTAGACAAATACAAATTTATTTTTGTTGTTTACAAAATTAACAAAGTAAGAATATACAGAGAGAAAAAGAAAAATAATAACATAAATTGCTGAAATTGGCCACCAAGCATAAATTCACACGTCTCTTCATATTTTCGAGTACCTAATTCCTGCGTCTTCAAAATATGCGGCTTGTATTTCTTGGAATACTTGTACTTTAGAAGGAAATAAATTTAGCTGCTTCTTAAGAATAGTCCTGCATGTTCCATAAGATCTTCCCACTTCTTGGGACAGGCGTCTTATACAATTTGTTGGCGTATTTTGCATTATTCCACGAACGTTTGCTACAAGTTCTTCTGTTCTTACAGATGGTCTTCCTGCTCCTTTTTTGTGTTGTATATAGAACCTGTTTCCCTAAACACAGCCACGGTTCCTTTCAGGCAATGATAAAAATCCCCACCAATAGAAGCAGCGTTAGGAAAATGTTCGTGAAAATCGTCGATGTTCAAACCCCGATTGTATTGCCACTTACCATTTACTCTAACCCCGTTTCGAAAATACGCTTCAACCATGAATGTTTTGTGCTGTTCCGTAAAGCCCATTGTGTGAATTGTTCAAGAAATTGGAAAAATTAGCGATAAATCAAATTACTTGTAACTACTGTCAAAGATGACGGAATAACTGATTGATTGTTAATTCAGGTAGTTACTGGCACCCAACAGGTATTAACCTCTACGGCTAAGCATTACGTCCTTAGATGCAAGGTCTTTTTGATGCAAATAATTTTTGCTCGCACGGTATTAAGTTATACATATTTATAATATTCAATGTATGTTGAGGCGTTCACAGCATGAATAAGACATAACTGTAGGATACAATTTCCCCCGAAGTAATTAGAAATGTTCAAGACGTTTAGAATATTGCCAAATAGTGAATGGACAACATTTTGAGCATTTATTGACGAAAAAGGATTAAAGATGGAGGAAAGGTTTTTTATTTTTCAATTAAATTAAATTTTGTTTGTTTGATATCTTATAAAATGACTACTTGTGTATATACGGGTATATTTCACGAAAAATGAACGACATGCAGGAAGCGTCACGCGTGACGCCCGTCACGCTAGAGCATAATATTATTATGTTATTTTATATGGGTGTAATTTGTTTAAGGACTTTGGCAAAATAACACGGCGGTGATCCGAGCAGCACATGATCGATGACATCATCTGACTGAGTTGAGTGTTAATATTGTTTTGTTTTGGGTTTCGGCATTTATTATTATATTTGTTGATATTAAGATATGGCCGGGAGAGAGAACGGAGAACGGCCAGTTTCATGTTACGGGATCTCCCGTCGGCTTTATCAGGATGTTTCTTTAGACCAAATATTAATACTATTTAAATATTATACTGTGTGTTTGAATTTTGAATAAGTATATTAACTGTATTTGGATATAATAAAAAGTAGATTATCTTTATTATTGTTCTATATTCTTACATTATAGTTATTAATGATACTAGTTCGATATGAACACTTACACACACAACGTTTAATTGCACAAGTTTCATTAACAAAGTTCATATCGAAAGTGTATCATTCAAAATTTAATCTACGACAGTGCAAATAGATTTTATTCGTATACATTTCATTGATATCAGATAACGTTTTCGTAATTTTTAAAATTTTCAGGTGTCCATGTTAGTCGATATCATGGTAACCGCATTTTTGATTGTTTCAATTTCGATTTTGACAACGTCATTATTGCCGTCTAATTTTCTATTGTATGCAAAGTGTTGGCCAAAAATAATTTAAATATGGGAGATTCTGAATCAGAAAGTGTCCCTTCGGATGTTTACAATAAATAAATGCAATCCGTCTTTCTAAGTAATATTATTTGGTAGGTATTTTCAATACGCCTATGATACTTGCGTAAGATGCAAGATCTGTGAATTTTTTAACACTGTATTAATACTATTTTTTATAAAAAGGGCCACAACTTAAATGTTAATAACACGGCTAGTGTCCCAGCATTTTTCCAAAAAAATACTATACTGGATTTATTTCAAGTAACAAACTCACTGTATAAATAAGAAATTTCTTAAAATTAAATAATTTACAAAAAAAAATTAAGGAAAAGAAACCCAAACAAAACGGATCTATTAATAAAAGCACTTCTGTTCTATGTTTGTTTACAATTTCACAATGTCATGTATTTTTTAAATGGCCCATAAAAATTTTGCAACAATTTTATCTATTATCTACATTTTCACACATACTAAATTAAGCATTGTTCCATAAACTACTGTTAGTAATGTCTTATTTTTAATGATTACTCATTTATTAATAATACTATTAATATGAATAATAATACTATGAGCTATTTTAACATTTATATCAGTTCCTTGTCCATTGGAATTCAGGTTGTAATGGGAGATCCCAAACTTGCGTGCATAAAACGAAGTTTTATTTTTACTAGCTAGGATATTTTTTGACATAATCACAGAATAATTTAAAAAAAAACTTAAAATTAGTTTCAATTTTTTTTATTTAAACATGATTACATTTCTCAAAAAGGCAGCTAAACAAAATTAGGTCTTAATTTTTTTATCCCTTAAGTAATTAAGATTTTTTGGCATTCTTCTGCCACCTCCTTTCTTCTTAAAGGCGAAAACGCTGGACTTGGAATTGAACATATCGCTTTATTAATTAAATATAGTTATTTAACATACATTTATGTTTGATAAAATATATACATGATGTCCGGGAAAATGTGGGAAATCTTCCGTATATGAAAAAGACACGTGAAAAGAATACTACAAGTTCATATAAACTTCTTTCGTATCGGCCTCCTCTTCGGAGATATGGGCTCCCAAAGAGCTCCCATGGAATTAAGTTTTTAACACATAATTATTAAACCAACAGGTATATTTCAATTTTTTTTTCATATGATGTGAGTATACCAGATAAGACCCTTCAAATTACTATCCCAGAAAGTGTTGCGAATTACTCACAGCTGCATGTACGGACTAGCTGTGATACTAATATTTTTTTTACGCCCTGAATGATAAAAACTTTGGACAATATATTTTACATACCTTTAACTATTGACTAAAAATTAAGTACTCGTCATTCATGTTGCTAATGCTAACGGTTTTTGGAAAAACGTCATTTTATCTACATCTTGTATTTAGCGTAGTTTGATAAAAGGTACATCTTTGTTCCTATAAATTATAAATGTTCACTTTTAACTGCCATGATGGCAATAAAATCACGTTTTTCCGATAACGGTTAGGATTAGCGAAATGAATGAAGAGTACTTAATTTTTAGTCAATAGTTAAAGGTATGTAAAAAACGTTGTCCAAAGTTTTTATCATACAGGACGTAAAAAAAAAATGGGCACATTAGTGTCACAGCTAGTCCATCCCTGCAGCTGTGAGTAATTCGCAACACTTTCTGGGAAAGTAATTTGAAGGGTGATACCTGGTATACATCATAGAGATGATTTGTTCGTAATCGAAATTAGCTTGATCGCTGTCAATCTTATTGAGTTAATTGTAGATGAAAATAGTCGTGCAATAAGTCGACACTATTTAAATAATATAAACTAGTTGTGTAATCATTAAAAATTATATCTGGACCAAACAAATCAATATGATAATTTATTTACTTAACCATTTTCTACTTCCGAGATGTGAGAATAATTAATATCTACCGGTGATTCTGAAATATGCAATAAAATATTATATCAAAAAGATTAATTATTTAAAATAGGTTATAGGGTGTGTCCAAATAGTAAAGAAGCACTGGTACTAGGATTTTGTATAAATAAGGGGGTTAGTTAGACAGTGTAGAACTCGTGATATCAGGGCAGGAGTCTAGGGAAAATGAGTAGCGCTTAAACGAATAATTTGCTTTAGATACGAAGAAGTACTCTTACTCCTTTTTGTTATTAGGGACGACTAATATATTGCTCTATTAACGACTCGGGTGGGAGGGAGGGGGGGGGGGGGGCCAGGGGCACGGCCCTCCCCGTAGCCACGCCAGTGAAAAGATAATTCTATTTCAGGATTGTAATTTAATAGATGATGTAGAGTTAGATTACTTGACGGCGCATCGCTTTAAAAAGATCAACGTTGTACCGAACGGAACTTTCCAGTCAGAAAATGCCCTGCTAATACCGTGCGAGCAAAAATTATTTGCATCAAAGAGGGCCTTGCATCTAAGGACGCAATGCTTAGCCGTAGAGCTTAATACGTGTTGGTTGTCAGTAACTACCTGAATTAACAATCAATCAGTTATTCTGTCATCTTTGACAGTCGTTACAAGTAATTTGATTCATCGATAATTTTTCCAATTTCTTGAACGATTTACACAATGGGCTTTACGGAACCGCACAAAACATTCATGTTTGAAGCATATTTTCGAAACGGGGTTAGAGTAAATGGTGAGTGGCAATACAATCCGGGTTTGTGCATGGACGATTTTCACGAACATTTTCCTAACGTTGCTTTTCATGCTGGGGATTCTTATCATTGCCTGAAAAGAACCGTGGCTGTGTTTAGGGAAACAGGTTCAATACAACACAAAAAAGGAGCAAAAAGACCATCTGTAAGAACAGAAGAACTTGTTGCAAACGTTCGTGAAATAATGCAAAATACGCCAACAAATTGTATAATATGCAGGACTATTCTTAAGAAGCAGCTTAATTTATTTCCTTATGAAGTGCAAGTATTCCAAGAAATACAAGCCGCAGATTTTTGAAAGACGCAGGAATTACTCTCAATGGTTTACCTAAAATTTATTGAAAAGAAATGATTTATTAAACCTGAAATTTTTTTCGGATGAAGCCTGGTTCCACCTCCCCGGTTATGTGAATTCTCAGAATACACTCGCATGTCGAGTAGTGAAAATCCCCATTTTTTTGTGGAGTCCACATTGCACCCTAAAAAAATTGGTGTCTGGTAAGCTGTTTCCCGAAGAAGAATTGTTGGTCCTATTTTTTTCCATGACACAGTTACAGCACAGCGGTATAGAGACAATATTTTGAATCCATTTGTGGAGCAATTATTTGACGACGAACTACGTTTTGAATATTTTCAACAGGACGGTGCAACCGCCCATACAGCCGCTGAAACTATTACCTAACTACTTACGCAATTTTTTCGACGACAGATTGATCAGTTTTCGATCAGACATTAAATTTCCACCTAGATCACCTTGTTTAACGGTTATGGATTACTTAGTTTTTCCTCATTTAAATAACACTATAGTTGCAAATTTAGAACAATTACAAGAAAGGATTATCCGAGAGAATGTGGTAACAATTCTCCAGAGATGCTGGTCAACACTTTCGCAAATACGAAGAGACGTGTGAATTTATGCTTGGAGCATGGCGGTGGCCAATTTCAGCGATTTATGTAATTATTTTTCTTTTTCTTTCTGTATATTCTTACTTTGTTAATTTTGTAAACAACAAAAATAAATTTGTATTCGTCTACTTATTTTATTACTCATTAGTTTGGCATATCAAGTCGTAATATGAATTTGACAAAATTTTAACCAAGATTTGGTTAGATATATCGTCCCCATATCATTGTGATCTAAACCAAACCCCAAACCCCACGTTTTTTAATCCAAGCTCTCTTTAATGCAAATAATGTTTGCTCGCACGGTATTATAACACCTCTTTAGGGTTAAATCTTAACCGTGATTTATGAGAAAAATTGCTATTGACCAGCCAAAATAGTCGGGTCAATTATAATCACGGTCAATCGCTTATAACTTGCTGGTCGATGGCCTGAGACTCTGAGAAGTTTGTCTTTGTCTTCACGGGTATCGTAGACGGCCATGGATTGGATGAATGGTAACCAATAAAAGTGGCAGGTGGCTAAATAATTAAGTTGCATTTATTATAAAATTACGTGTTAGACGAAAGTGTCTGACGTATCTTTGATAATTCAGATTTTATCTTGAGGAAATGAATTTATTTTTTGACAATTCGATCTCTTCTTTCATACAACATTTTTTTACCAGTATATGACCCAACGTGTTTATAAACCTATTTCGCCAATAGCAATTAATTTTTTGTCC
Source organism: Polydrusus pterygomalis (assembly GCA_963969555.1). Lineage (NCBI taxonomy): Eukaryota > Metazoa > Arthropoda > Insecta > Coleoptera > Curculionidae > Polydrusus > Polydrusus pterygomalis. The sequence continues at coordinate 37,197,023 of OZ018381.1, read as the reverse complement.
CTTATTTAATTGTTTTTCAATTTTTTATTGCTGGTACCATTCTATGAACCTTTCTCTTTTTGTAAGTAATATCGTGTAATCGTATCATTATTATCAAACAACAGAAGCCATTATCAGAATATTTCATTGTATTAAAAAAAATACTAAGAGAGTGTTCGAATAAAGAATCTAAAGCAAATTGTTAAATTAATGAAGTAAAAAATGCTATAAATAAATCGATACTCGATATCAGAACCAGCAACATTTAAGATAATGGAGAAGTAGACAAAAACATCAATTAGATAAGTACAGGTATTTTTTTTTTTCAAAAAGTCAAAGCTAAAAAATGCATCATCTTTTCACCTAGTGCTTGCTCTGAGATATCGATTATTTGTTGTGGTTATAAATATATATTTTTCTGGTATTATTTTGCTGAATATCAACTAAAAATGTCTAGAAGTGAATATTATTTAACTTTTATTCAATATTAAGTTCCGGTATGACCAAAACTTTACAATAATAGACAATATTGATCCTGTTGTTATCATACAAGAAACCAGTGACGGACTGGCCCGGCGGGCACAGCCCGTTATGTTTGTTCTAAATTGGCGCCTTTGCCCTTATATAGCCTGCCACATTTTCCTGACCCAGTCCGTCGCTGCAAGGAACTTTGACATCATCCTTATTATTTACTATTTTTAGTATCACTATTACAAATAATCAAGTACCTACCTTCTTTAAATTTAATTCGTATGAGTGTCTACTTGCGTATACGGATAATAGAACGAAACTAATTATTCTGGTAGTAAATTTAATGACAATTAACATCTGGTTTTTAACAAAACAGCCATATTTGGTATCTGTACCTAAATGTCACTGCTTACAAATCCTGCGTGCGGTTTGCATGAATATACATGGTCCTGCATTAGTGCTTCAGGCTTCCATAACTCTTATACGAATTAAGTTAGGAATTTCATTCATATGTTGATTATACTATTACACGGGATGTATTTCAGGAAAATATTTTCGCACAAAACTTTGATAACATGAAGTTGTAATTTTTTAAATGGGACATCCTTTATTTTTCACTCTTAGGTTTGTACTAGTGTAGTTTATAGTTTTATTATAAATTTGCTTTGGTAGTTTAAAAATTACACACCCAAAACTAGTTTTTTTTGTACATTTTTTTTAGCATCAATGCCCAAACATTTTCAATTGGATTTAGATCAGGACTTCTTGGGCAGCAAGGCAGACATGTTACGTTGTTTTATCTAAACCAGTTTCCTAGATATATTTCTTGCAGTATGCAAAGGACAGGTATCCTGCTGAAACATAAAGTTATTTCCTTCAAAAACTGGCGGCAGAACGAAGAAAACCATTTTCCAAAATCTGAAGATGTATATTACTATTTGGGGTTCCACCAATATTCCAGCATACACCTGCATCGTAAACACATATCCTTGCCCTCAGATTGACGGAAAAACGTCCACTGTTTTTTTTTTGCGTATCATCATATCAGGAATTTGGTGGTCTATATAAGTAGGTACTCGAATCGTTCTATTATATGTAAACTGAAAAGTTTTCTCATTGGAAAAGATAACATTTGGCCAAAAGAAATAATTTTCTGGTAAATATTGCATAGCAAAGCTATTTTTTAAAAACGGTTTGGATGCAGCTGCTCGATTTCTTAATTCGGAACATTGTCTTACTCGGCGTTGCGCAGTTCTAGATGGAGCAGGGAATCATGTTATGTGCATAGCGGATACTGCAGTTTCAAATGGATTTTGCCTTAAATACTCCACCAAATTTCGGTCTTTTTAAGGATTTTCTATTATTTAAACCAGACCCAACAAAACAATTAATTATTAAACCTTTCAAGCGTTTGATGATAGCGCCATTTTTTTACAATTCCTCGAACAGTACTTCTAGGTACTCTAAAATGATCAGCAATTTTTCCATAAGACCACCCTATATTACTAAACATCTTGCTTTTTCAATAATACTTAAATGTGGCATTTTTAAATCAAATAAGATAGTGACAATACTTTGACAGATATTATGATAACAATTAACACGTTACGAAGGTAATAAAGGTAAAAAAGGTAAAAAAGTTGCATTTACATTGTCACAGTTTAGTGTACGAAATTATCTGTCGTCAACTGTACTAAAACCATTAAATCACACTACTGTCATAAAATCCTGTCACTTAAACGTCAAAAAATTTCCAGTATAATTTTACTTAGAGCACGTCTTAAGAATTTTTTTTTTTCTATGTCATGGTTACGTTCTAGAATAAGATAATTTGATCGGCTACACAATGTAGTGCGAAATTTTCAGGAAAATTTCTTATGCATTTTTAAATTGATAATATATTTAATAAGTACAAGGCGAACGCTTGTACTGGTGGTATTATCGATACTATGGAATTCTACGTTGTGTGTTTGCCTATGCCCTGTATACATTTTTAAAACCAGTATATATCCAGAAGCTTTCAAAATTTGTATAATAAAACCTATTTTTAAAAATGGAGATTCTAGTAAAACTAATAATTATAGACCAATAACATTAATATCTTCGATAGCAAAAGTATTCGAAAAAGTTTTAAAATTAAGAATCGAAAATTATTTGGAAAAAATAAATTTTATTTCTAATAAACAATTTGGGTTTTAAAAAAATAAATCAACACAAAATGCTGTTTGCTATCTAACAGAACAAATATATATGATGCACTAGATAACAAAAAACCTTGTATTAGTATTTTTTTAGATTTAGCAAAAGCCTTTGATACCTTACATACAATAATTTACTGTTAAAAAAGTTTGAAAATATTGGATTCAGAGGAAAGCAATTAGAATTAATTAAAAATTATCTGAAAAATAGACCAACTTATGTTCAAATAGATAAAGAAAAAAGCTATCCAAAGGTATTTAAGTATGGTGTTCCTCAAGGAACAATTTTAGGACCATTATTTTTTAATATTTATATTAACGACTTATTTAGTATAAATTGCGATGGACAAATTCATAGTTTTGCAGATGATACTACAATTTTTTATACCTTTGGGAAAACCTAAATAATAAAATTAAAAAAGATTTTAAAATTATAAAAAATTGGTTTGATAACAATTTGTTAACAATTAATTTTAATAAAACAAATTATATTCCTTTTAATTTAAACCTAAATAACCTACCACAAAATATGAATAGTATTCAAATAAATGAAGACATTCAAATTTTTAAAGTTAATAAAATAAAATATTTAGTAATTATTTTTGACAGTAAATTAAATTGGAATTTTCACATAGAATACTTAATTAAAAAATTAAGAAGTTTACTACCGACTTTTAAAAACATTAAAACTTTTTTAAATGTAAGACATATGGAAATATCATATTACGCGTTAGTTAAAACTCATTTAAATTACGGAATTTTAGGTTGGGGAGGAATAAATAGAACTTTAGTTAAAAAATTAGAAATATTACATAAAAGGTTTCTAAAAATTATATACAATAAAGATTATCTTTGTCCTTCAAAATAATTATATTCAGAAACAAAAATGTTGAACATAAGACAACTTTACATTTATAACATCTTAATATACCGGGTGTCCACGTAAGGTGGCTTGCTCCTTTAACCTTTTTTTTTTCAAGATAATGAAATAAAATTCGGGGGATTTGTATACGACATAAAACTGCGTTTTTTGACAGGTGACTCAACATTATGGAACTTCCGGTTTAACCGGAAGTGACACAAACTTTAGATTTTTAAATGGGACACCTGGTATATTTTTACTTTTTTTTACTCCATATGACATTCTAAATACAACGATGTGTCACTTGTCACTTTTTGTCACCAAGAAAATATTTTTTTTCCAAATTTATTGTTTTATCTAGAGGGCTATGAATACCTTAAAATCACTTATTTCAGTTCTTTAATCTTGGGAAAAATACAATTTTACTATTTTTGGTCCAATGCTATGTGCTATGTAAAATTTAACCTTTAAAGTTGTATAACTCATCTTTTTTAAATGGCAACATGGTGGGTCGTCAAGTTAACAAAAAAGAGGATTTTATTACGATTATTTTGATACCATACACTATTAGGTTTTAGAAAAGCTGCCATTAAATAACTTTAAAAAGGTAACTTAGAACTTTTCTAAAATGAAGCATCTTTTGAGAATAAATTTAGATTTAAATGCATCAAGTAGCCTGTGACCAGCAAAACTGATAAAACAAAATCATGCCTTGAAGAAAATTGAAATGTCAACAGCTTCTGCCAAAGTAAATTAGTTTGTTGTTTAGAAAATATGGAAAATAATAGTTTTACAAGGAGTCAAAAAGTTGATATGTTATTATTGTCAGGCTCATTTCGCATTTTCGGAACTAGTTTTGGGTACCTAATAGTGCCGGGTTGGATGACGCCGATTAAAATATCTTTGTGCGTAAAGTCGTGCAGCATCGGTTGAATTATTTCTACATTCTCCAAACACTAATAACATCAACTTTTTCACTCCTTGTAAAACTATTATTTTCCATGCTTTTTAAACAACAAACTAATTTACTTTGGCAGAAGCTGTTGACATTTCAATTTTCTTCAAGGCATGATTTTGTTTTATCAGTTTTGCTGGTCACAGGCTACTTGATGCATTTAAATCCAAATTTATTCTCAAAAGATGCTTCATTTCAGGAAAGTTCTAAGTTACCTTTTTAAAGTTTTTAAATGGCAGCTTTTCTAAAACCTAATAGTGTAGGGTATCAAAGTAATCGTAATAAAATCCTCTTTTTTCTTAACCCGACGAGCCACCATGTTGCCATTTAAAAAAAAAATGAGTTATACAACTTTAAAGACTAGATTTTACATAGCACATAGCATTGGACCAAAAATAGTATAATTGTATTTTTCCCAAGATTAAAGAACTGAAATAAGTGATTTTAAGGTATTCATAGCCCTCTAGATAAAACAATAAATTTGGAAAAAAAATATTTTCTTGGTGACAAAAAGTGACAAGTGACACATCGTTGTATTTAGAATGTCATATGGAGTCAAAAAAAGTAAAAATATACCAGGTGTCCCATTTAAAAATCGAAAGTTTATGTCACTTCCGGTTAAACCGGAAGTTCCATAATATTGAGTCACCTGTCAAAAAATGCAGTTTTATGTCGTATACAAATCCCCCGAATTTTATTTCATTATCTTGAAAAACAAAAAAGTTAGAGGGGCGAGCCACCTTTCGTGGACACCCGGTATATATTTAAAAATAAAAGCCTTATACAATTTAAAAACCATAATCATAATACACGTCATAAAAATGAAATAACCATAAAACCTAAAATAAAAGTCCATAGGACAAAAAAATTTCAAATATTTATGTTTTTATTTGAACCAACAAAAATTAAAAAATTGATTTCATTAAAAAAAATTTTAAGTCGAAATAAAAACATGGATATTAATAACAGACAATTAGAAAATATTTTTAGAAATGCTTTAGTTAATTAATATTGTTCATGTAACATTTTTACTTTAAAAAACTTGATTTTTAATGCATACTTATTTATGATTTATGATTTTACATACTAAAACAAAAAATAAGATTTGCCCCTAACAAGCTCAGCTTCAGGGGATTGAAGAATAAGTTTATCGAAGACAACATAAACATATTTATTATATTATTAAATTTTAAATAATCTTATTATTATTATTATTATTTAAACATTTTATCGTTTTATTTTATCTTATATTTTCAGGGCTTAATCAACCTTCTCAAAACCAGCAAGGTCGATGGACTCGAAGTCAACCTCAAAAAGCTCGACTCGAAAAACGACATATCCGATTTTATATCGACTATAAAATCAAAAATTGGTTCCAATTTGGACATCGCTGTCTCCGTTCCCTCCAAATCCGATTTGGTAGCGAAATACTTCGACTTCAAGGCTTTGAGCAAATATACCGACTTTTTTATACTACAGACTGCTTTTTTGGGTGCGTCCGCAAATGTTACTTTCCATCCGAGCAGATTGTCTGGAATGTGGGATATGCAGAACACGGTAAGTATTTATTTTAATGTAGAAATTAACATTAGAAATAATTTAAGTATAATTTGTTTTAATATCCGTAAATTATGGGTGAGATTACAGAAAATGCATACCTGGAACTTTGCAGAACTGCAAATATGGTGGACTTGTAGACGCAAAATTATTTTTAATTTGATAATACCTATTGACATTTCAAAAACTATCTGCAAATCCGCCATTTTTACCATAGTTAAACCGTTTAATTACCTCTATGACAATAATGAATTAATGAACTCTTAACGTTCCCTTGTTTCTTTTTATATAAAAATCGGATACAAATTGTAAATAACCACCAACACTGCGCGGCTGCCTCAATTTTGATGTTATATATTTTCCAAATTTGTGGTTCGTTTTTAATGATTTTGTCTTCAAATTGTAGGTTTTTTCCTTAAGCATATCCCTGCCTTTGTTGTTTTGCTTAAAAAATTAACTTTGGTATTATACCGGGTGTTATAAAACTGATATGTTTTTTTTACGGAAATTCAAAACAACATGTGGCCTGTGGGATTTACTAGCCATTGTAAGTTATGGCAATTACAGCCAAATGAAAGTCCCATGTTTCCTTAAGATTTTATTTTCTGATTCATTGGTTTATCTCTGTTTTTTCATGAAATATTCAATTTTTAGTTCAACGTGATTTTATTGACATAAAATGCATTTATTGGAAAAGTAGCAGGCTATGAAAATAAAAGATTACACAGAAACGTCATAAAGTGACATGTAACAAGAGCATTATCAGGTTTAATTTTTCACTTTATCAGTTTTTAGTTGGCTTTGCATACTTACTTGCGTTGGCAATTTCTAATAAATTTTTAATGGAATCAGAAATCTGATTTTAAGTATGCCAATAAGATGCCAAGCAGTCATTAGAGCAATGGGAGGCAATACTTGCTACTAATTATTCATATTTAATTTTTTTGAATACCTTTAGAAATTACAATTTTTTCCCTGTATTTTTTGCCCTGTTTGTGGATTCAATAAAATTAATTAATACCAGATATTGATTCTTTCTTTACTTTATAATTTGTTTTTTTTTGCTGTTTTTTTTTCATGATATTTTTAACATATTTACATCATTTATATTTAGCGTATTTCAATAAAAGATCCATCTTTGTTCCTATAAATTATAAATGTTCACTGCCTAATATTAATACATGATCGCAATAAAATGACGTTTTTCCGAAAACGGTTAGGATTAGCGACATGAATGAAGAGTACTTAATTTTTATTCAATAGTTAAAGGTATGTAAAAAACGTTGTCCAAAGTTTTTATCATACAGGGCTTTAAAAAAATGGGCACATTAGTGTCACAGCTATTCCGTCCCTGCAGCTGTGAGTAATTCGCAACACTTTCTGTGATAGTAATTTGAAGGGTCTTACCTGGTATACATCATGAAAAAAAATTGAAATATACCTGTTGGTTTAATAGTTGGGTCAAAAACTTAATTTCACGGGAGCTCTTTCGGAGCCCATATCTCCGAAGAGGAGGCCGATACGAAAGAAGTTTATATGAACTTTAGTATTCTTTTCACGTGTCTTTTTCATATCCGGGAGATTTCCCACATTTTTCTCGACACCCTGTATATATTATTTATATATTGATCAATTAGTTACCATAAAAGCACAAACGTTTTGCCGTGGGCTGCACTATATGCTATGACTATCAGTCTGGTTCTGTGGGCGCCAAACCTTAAAGAGCATTTTTTTAAAATCAAGGATATTGTAATTATTACTGTTTTTTAAAAACATCTTAAATGGAGAAAAAATGAAAGTAGATCCACCTACAGCCATTGGATTCTAGCAAATAATATACCATGTTCGTAATTATGTCGAGCGTTTTATATAAGTTATCTACACATACATATTATATAAAGTTAAATGAAACAAGAAAAAACTGTGTTTGTCTGGAAAAGACAACCGACTTCCAGATGAAGCGGGAAGTTAAAATTTTTCACATATCTAGATAATGCTTCCAAAATTTTTAACTATGACCCGAGTTATAGAAACTAAAAAATGCAATATATATCTTGACAAAATGATAATGGAATTGCCAAAGAAATGGCGCGCCGGCACCAAAGTCCGGCAGTAATAAATTTAAAAAGACAGAATATATTTCACCTGTCACAAGCTTTGTAATGAAAGAAAAATATTTCATTTACTAGGAAAATTTTTACGTTTACGAACAGGTAAAAAAATAATCTGAAAAGGAAGACAATATTTATTAATTATTATAGTTCGTTGTTTATACTATCCAATGTCTATTTGCTTGATTGACGGGTAAAAATATTTAACAAGGTTACTAGGATTAGCACATGGCAAAAAAGTGCGAATAGAATGGGACCTTCACTTTTTTTGAGAAGGATTTGCTACACATCCTTTTATGGCTTGTAACATCTCTAAAAATGTGTTGCGGTTTTTGTAATCGTCAGTCAGCCATGGAACAGGATGGCATAGTTCAGGATTATGATCAAGAAATGGATCAGTTTTTATATAGAAAAATTCAAATTTGATTAACAAGCTCTGACCTTTTTTGACGTATCAAATTTAAAAAGCAAATTGTTATTGTCAATGCCTTAAAGATTGTAACTTAAATTCAGAACGTTACTGAGTCGAAAAACGTAAACGATATGATTTATTAGAAATGTCTAGAATCCCCCAAATATCAAACTGTCTAACAGTCTTATTTATACAGTGTGACCAGTAAAGTCCGCATCATATGGGATTTATTTTTATTAATAGCTTTATTCGAAATTTGACTTTGGCATCAAGTTCTGCTTGGATCGAGATGAAAATTAAGCAAAAAAAATAGTAGTCACGTGATTCGCATTATCTGTCAAATTTTAATTTTTTCCAAAAAATAATTCAAAAGTGGGGTTATTTCTGAAAATATCGAAAAAGTTATTAGCAAAAGTTATTTTTAAATACAGTTTCTAGCCCACATGCAAAATTTCAGCTGCATAAGATAATTTTGATTTTTTACCCATATTTTGTAAATTGCTTATTAACATCATTACAAAACCATAGATTAACAAATCTGTCCGATTTTGTAATAAGAAAATATACACCCATTTATATTATTAATTTTAATCATATCATAAATATATTTAAAAATATAAGTAAGTAATTCAAAAATATTTAACCCAAGAAAGAAAAAATTATAAATAAGGGAGAAATTATAATAGAAAAATTGTAATATTTAGTATCATTATTATTATATTACCTATATTTAAGTTGGCTTGCCTTTATATAATTTTGCATAATCCATGATTTTAAATTTCTTTTAAATGTCAAAAAACTCATAGTTTTGTAATAAAGTTGTTTTAAACTTAGAATATTATTATAAACAAATAATATTTTTGAAGGAAACAAAATATGTTTATTAAATATTATTTTTAAAACATATTTTTGTATTGTTATAAGCGGTTTCAAATTCGAGTCGTATGCACTTCCCCAACCAATTATACCATAGGAAATAATTGATTGAAAAAGTGCATAATAAAACATTAAATAAAGTTTTTGATTCACAATATTTTTTAAAAGTCTAAATTTACATAAAGTGTTTCTTAATTTTTTTGTAAGAGTGTTAATTTGATGAACCCATTTTAAATTTTGGTCAATGAATATTCCTAAATATTCAATAAATTCTTATTCTATTATTATTTTTATATCTATACGTAGTGCCAACCAACGACTACAATGCGCCACATCGAACTATCAGATCTTTTGAACGGATAAAAATTCGTATTGTTTTTAAATGAATGCAAATGAGACAGCAACATGATCCCATAATAGAATCTTACCAAAAGTACTACATCATACAGACATCCTGTTACATTAAACTTATTAGAACTTTAAAACTGAATTGTTACATATTATGTCCGTTGACTGCAGGTATCCGGAAGTATTGTTGAATAAATCCTTTTTCTTCCTACTGTCAAACTAGCCGCACACTCTCTTGCTTCATTTTTTCAGTTTCCGAGATAAACGTGATTTGTCCCAGCCTTTAACTGTTTGCTTAAGGGCATTGTAAGCGCGGTCGTTCACTTTTAATAATTCCAAGCTAAAGCTATTACAATAGGGAACTTTTTTATACAAATCAATATAGATCGATTATTATTGATTATGTTCTATAGAAATGCTTGTAATGGCAAAAAGTTGCATTAGATTAATATATATACTCTAATGAGGTGTTTGGAAAAATGTCTTATTATTTGAAAGTTCGGAATTTTACATTAGGCTGCGGTTACACTGGGTGGAGACTTTGTGTATTATGATTTAAGGCAATGTTCTTATTATGCTGCATATATTTTATTTTTCGGTAAGTAATGTAAATTTCTTTCTTAATGAGTTAATTAAACGTTGATACAAAACGAATATACTTTTAACTTTTTTTTCTTTATATACAGAGTGAGTCTGCAGGAATGGGCCAAACTCTAAGGGTGTAATCTAGGCATCAAAATAATAAGAAAAAACTCAAATGTTATTACCCAATATTCATTTGTTTTTAAATTACAACGCAAAAACAAAATACTGCCTTAATTCAGCTTTCCTGTAATAAATGATATTATTGTCCGCTTTTGATGTTGTGCTGTCACTATCCAGTTAGTGTCCGTATAAATAGTGTCAGTATAAAATTTTACATTGATTCACCGTTAACATTCTGATTTGTATCATTTAACTTTTATAAAATACCATACATTTATTCACATCTCGAATACGCCAATATGGTTTTTATTTATGGTTTGTGTAATGGGAATGCTACAGCGGCTGCTGAAGAATATCGTCAACCATTTCCACATCAAAGAACACCGAACAGAAAGGCCTTTATCAGAGTGAGTATCAAACTGTGCGAGACCGGAACGCTTCCAAGTGCTAATGTAACATCCGAACGAGCCATTCGACAGGATTTAGAAGAACTAGAAAATGTTCTAGCTTTAGTAGAAGAAGATGCAACGATCAGCTCACGAAGAATTGGAACTCAGATGGGGATTCCCCAAATAAGAGTGATCAATACGCTAAATGAGCAAGGTTTATACCCGTACCATTTACAGCGTGTACAGAATCTTCATCCTGGAGACTACGCCAAGCGTATGCAATTTTGTGAGTGGATAATTAATAATCATCATATTGTACAAAACATACTTTTTACTGACGAAGCTACATTCACCCGTGACGGCATCAACAATAATCGAAACTCCCATGCATGGTCGGACGAAAATCCTCACGCAATAGTCGAAAATAATTTTTAACGCACGTTTTCAGCAAACATGTGATGCGGCATGATCGACAATAATTTAATTTGCCCGTTTCTTTTGGAAAATCGCCTTACAGGGGATCCTTAAGGTTTTTACAAAATGAATTGCAAGGACTACTGGAGGAGATTCCTTTAAACATCAGAATTCAAATGTATTATTAAGACGACGGAGCGCCTGCCCATTTCGATTGTCGGGTCAAGCAATATTTGGACCAAAAGTTTCCAGAGGTTTTGATTGGTCGCGGTGGTCCTATTAGTTGGCCTCCTAGATCGCCAGACTTCACACCGTTGGACTATAATTGATGGGATTGGTTGAAAAAATGTGGTATACAAAGTAAAAGTAGATACTGGGGATGCATTAATTAGACGCATTAGAAATGCTGCACTCGATATTAAAGAAAGGCACGAATCAATTAGAAGAGCCACGCGCTCCCTTCGTAAACGAAGCAGGAAATGGTTGGTCAAGTCAATGGCGGTATTTTTGAAAATTTACTAAACCAATGATTTATTTAAAACAATGTTAATGGTGCATAATATTTTGGTTTTACCATATTATTATTTTATTTAACGCTGTAATTTGAAAACAAATGAATATTGGGTAACAACATTTGGGTTTTTCTTATTATTTTGATGCATATATTACACCCTTAGAGTTTGGCCCATTCCTCCCTACTCACCCTGTATATACCTGTTAAGTGAGAGTAACAATTATTAGTTATTTTTGTAACTTATTTGTCCCTGTAATAAACTTGTAAAGTTGGTTGGGAGTAAAAAAAAATTTTTTTTGATATTATGGCCCTACCTGCTTCAATTATCACTAGCCGCCACTGGTACGTTGTACGTGTATGCTTTTAATCGTGATTAACGGATAAATAAAATAGAGACGACTCTTCTGAAGGTTTATAATAAAAATAACGCTGACATTTTGACGAATGACTGCCTTATTTTCTGCGGATCACCAACTAAAAACTTGACATTTCGAGCTAACAGTAGCCTAGTTATTTTTTTTTTGTCTTAAATAGGTATTATGCATGAAGGTAACCGGATCTGTTGCTTTAATTAGGTATGGTAAACTGGATAAACATTAGATAAAAGTTAATCCAACAAAGTCTATTAATATGGAGTAGTTAGTAATATAGACGTTAAATTTACATAAAATTCTGTAACAACCACGCCTTGTTTTTAAAAGGTTACAGGAAGCTACAATGTTTATTTAAAGCTTCTTCTGGGATAGTATGAGAAATTTTATTTTGAAACCGATAAAAAATGATGATAGATCTATTGACGGTTCGGTTCTCAGCATTACTTAATATGTATTTAAAAATGTCATTAACCCTATTAAAATATAATATTTTTTAAGAAAATGGACAGCTTACGTACCTAATGTATCTAATATTTACGAATTAGCATTTTTCTCACAAAAATGATATGATTGATTAATTTACTGAAAAGTTGAGTAAGAACCAAGTTACCAAGGCTGGCTTTTAATTAAATTTTAGTCATGAATCATGATTCATTGTATGTTTCGTACCATACGTAAATGTGAACACTATTTTTTGCAGTAATCCATAGACACCAATGTTTTTATTACGTTTTAATTTTATACTACCCACATTTCTATAAATTAAATGGACCTTTAGACGATACTAAGAAGCAACAGATTGCGGCTTTGCTGGCTGCTTTACTTAACATTATATTCGAACAAAAACAATGCACGTTGCACGTTCGTTGTCATTGGTAGCAATAGCATAGTAGCCCACAGACTGAAGCTTTAAGCTAGATAATATATCGGTAAATGGCATCCGCCTATAATATAAATAAAACTGATTTTTTTTTTAATTTAAAATTTTTTAAAAAATTTTGTTTAATTGTATGACTCTTGCGGTCTGTAATTGGCACTTGGGGGGGGGGGGGGGGGTAAAGGGGTATAAGTCGAAAATTTTCAAAATTGAGATAAGTCGCCCACAATACTTATAAATTCATTATCTACCCCTGGGAAAAGAGATATAAGTCATTTAAGCCTTAAATATGTGCCATTTTTGATTGTGGAAAAGGATATAACTATAGAAAATGTATATTTTTTTGTGAAAAGGGGATTAAGATTTGTTAAAGCCTACTGACGAATTGAATTTTGACAAAATTATTTGTGGAAAGGGATATAAATATATTTATCTCCCTCTCCCCTAAAAAGTTGTTTGGCCTTTTATTGAGGAAAGGGGTATATGTTCTCCCATTAAGCGATGAAGAGTCGAGCGATGAATAAAAATAATAATAAGTTTTGTTTTTGAACTCTGCGTTTATTACAATTTGTTTCTTTTCATATTTAATACAGTTTTGAAGAAAGTACAATAGCAAAATTTTATTTAATTGGTGTAAAGAGGTATATGTAAGTTTTTTAGAATTTTTCATGTGTAAATGGGTATACGGTATAAGTAATATTTTTTTCATAATAGTTTTTTTATTTTAATTACTGCTATATACAATGTATTAAGGATCAAAAAATGCCTATTTTAATAAAAAAATTGAGTTTAAAAAAAAAAACGTTATCCAAACGCGAGTATTAAAACTTTAAACTCAATTTCCCAAAATTGTCGATTTAGGACATATACCCCTTTACCCCCCCCCAAGTGCCAATTGGGAAACGTATTTGAGCTCAAATTATCAAAATAGCAGCTTAAATCTTTGTAACTTCTGCCTGTAGGAAGGAACCTTGCTGCACGTCGCTCATATTGTGTAATAGCGTGTCTTATTTGATAATAACAAAGGTTACTTACTTTAAAAGAGAATAATAGATTTCGTAAGCAATTCGTCAATAAATAAATGTTCCTCCTCCATGTTCCAATTTAATGGGTTAAAATGAAAAAAAACTGGTTTCTCCTTAAGATGTATTCCGTCGCCCACTTTGCGCCCACAAGTGTTAGCGTAAAAAAAAGTTATGTCTATTTTTACCCTACTATCCCCTATTTCTGGCCACATTTCTTTATTATCGACATTTTTAAGACCACAGTTCTAGTCAGCGTGCAAAGTTTACCCAAATAACTGAAATTTAAATTTGTATCTACAATGGTTTCGATAATATTTAGAAAAACCATCTTCAGGGTACCCTCTTTAGGGGGCAGTAGCTTCGTAGTAAGTGGACATAGGACAAAATTGTTTATAAAATTCTTACTTTATTTTAAACCAATCTACTCAATCTCAAATTGTTGACCATACCTTTTAGGAAACCCTGTATTTACAGTGTGACCAGTAAAGTCCGCATCATATGAGATTTTTTTATTAATAACCTTATTCGAAATTTGACTTTGGCATCAAGTTTTGCTTCGATCGAGATGAAAATTAAGCAAAAAAATAGTAGTCACGTGATTCGCATTATCTGTAAAATTTTAATTTTTTCCAAAATATAATTCAAAAGTGGGTGGTTTTTGAAAATATCGAAAAGGTTAGTAGATAAAGTTTTTTTAAATGCAGTTTCTAGCCCACATACAAAATTTTAGCTGCATAAGATAATTTTTATGGCGCTGGGATGCCGCTACGGTGTATTGATGGCCGCTTTACTTTTGTAAAAGGCTTTTAATACATCTTACCGCTGCTGTCGGGATTGCTTATGTTATGGCTGCCCGTAGAGTCCTAACAAGGACGGCACGGCCGTCGTAGTCTACCCGCCCCCGGGGTGTCCATTGTGCTTGGATCCATGTGTATTTCAATATAAAAAACAGTAACACGCTTGTCCGATATGCCACAATTATTCACTTTTAATTATTATTACCACCTACATAATTAAAATGCTAAGGGTAGACTGGGGCAAGTGCCAAGCCTTTTTTAATAGTTTAGGTTTATTTTAATCCTACTCTGAAAGTGCGATATTTATAAAAGTGTTTTTAAAAGAAAGTGATGGTTTAATATGTTTAGTTTTCATAACGCATAGGGCATTTATCAATAATTTTCCAGAGTTAGAGAATATAAATTTTCTATTTTTAGTCTACCGAAATTTTACACTTACCCCAAAAAGGGAAAGTGCAAAATTGGAATGCAACTTAAAATAACGTTCGAAAAAACGGCAAAGGGAAAGTGTAAATAAAGCTTATATTTCCCATGTCAACTTTTCTTTTTGCACAATTAAAAAAAATTAAAAATCTGGGAAGTTATGAACTTTTTTATTTTTGGAACAGTTAGCCAACAAATCGTAAACATAAAATTAAAAAATATCTGTAAAAAATACGTTACTTTAAATAACACTTTAGAACCTTCCCAATAACGAAAGTACTTAAAAAAATACTTTTTTGACAATTTTTACTTGACCAATAAAATGTTTCGTTAGGACATATCCTGATGATTATTTAGTATATTATCTTTATTTTGGCCAGAGCTGATAATTATTTTAGAATTGGTGTCATTAGATACTGATGAAGGGGCTGTTAGTAATTTTACATTAGAGAGAGAAAAGTACCGGTGACAACGTTTGGCACACTCGGAAAACGGGGCAAGTGCAAAGTTGTTTTTACACTTGCCCCATTACAATTTTTGCACTTGCCCCCACATGATGTTTTTATGGGGAAAGTGTAAAAGTGCGTATAAGTAAAAACAGGTTTTAGATTTGATCATTATATAGGATTTTAGAGCTGCTAAAATTAACTAAACATAAGAAAATCCAATAAAACTAAAAATATACTTTAAATTCTTATATTTGCACAATTTTCTACGGAGATATCACACACTATTCACCAGACCGATTTGGAGGTTATGGTACAAATGACCGCTCAGAAAGAAGAAAACACGTAATTTTACGTCGGGAGTGGATAATGTAACAGCGGCTACGCATAATTAGTTGGCTTGGAGTCCACAGACAAGAAAACTCTCACTATTGTCTGATGGGAGGTCCTATTTTACACTTACCCCGATTTTACACTTGCCCCAGTCTACCCTAGTGAATTTTTTTTGTCATTTCACCTTTGTAATAAATGATGCGCAATTATGTAATGTTTTATTATGCTGAACGTCGACCATCAACTTTGTGAGACAGTTTTTCAGAACTTGACCGTACGTTAACTATGTGTTAACTATGACCTCTAATTAAATTATTAAAAAAAAATTCCTTGGATTCTTGTTTGAAAATTATATTTAAAATGTGTCTTATTATGATTATCGTAGGAACTTAATGTATTATACCATTTAGTAGTAGTAGTAGTAGTAGTAGTAATAACATGTTTTATTTAGCAAAAAGCTGCAATTAAATATTTTTTAATTAATTTTTTTAACACATTTTTAAATTTTAAAACGCAACCTTCTTTTAACAAAAACACCAGACAGAAAAGTTAAACATTTTGCAAATTGTATCAAATATTACGTATCATTTTGTTTTTTAATTAAATGTAATTTTAAAATTAAATAGTTTTAATGATATTTTAGATTTAATAGAATTTTCCAAATTATTATATTTTATCAAACCTTTATGAAAAATATACTTATAAGCTAATGTTTTAGACACTCTGTCCACATAAACATTTTGATTAGTTCTTGTTTTATAATTATGATGGTCATAATTAGAACAACAAAAATTTTTTAAACAATCAGGCAATAAATTATTTTTAATTTTATGTATAAAGATACATACTAAATAAAAAATTAAATTTCTGACATTCAACCAATCTATTCTTGTATATCTATTTGTCACAATTTCAAATAATCCGCATTGCCTTATTTTGTAAAATTTGTAATTTTTCAAATATTTCCTCACTAGCCCAATAGAAAATGGAAGAACAATAAAGAAAATGTGGTAATATAATAGTATTAAATACAGTTTTTTCAGAAAATAAACTTAAATTAGAACTGATTCTTTTAAAATAACCTACTTTTCCGGCAATTATCCCTAAATATTTAAAACTGTTTACTAATTTCATTTTTTCACCATCAATTACAACATTTATATTTTGACAATTTAAATTATTATCCATAACCATACATTACATTTTCCAGGACTCAGTCGTAGACTTAATTAGTGGCCTTGGAGCGCCCTTATCGAAACTAGTTATAGCAGCCCCTGTACAAGCCTTTCAATTTACCCTTCAAAGTGAAGAGTACACAGCCCCCGGCAGCCCCGCCTTGGAGGTACAATCTATAACCAGAGACGAACTCTGTAACGTAATGCACGGGCAGAAGAACTGGACTTTGGAGAGAGATGAAGATCAGGCTGGGCCATATATTTTTAGGTAAGAATCCTTAATTTAATCTAGGGCATCGTATACAGGGTTAAGTATGATAAAGTAAAGGATCAACCTTTTATATAGAATATCGCCCACTTATTCAAGAATCACTCGGACCCGTCAAATTAATTTTTTGAAATGGATTTTTTTTTTAAGCAAGGGTGGATCATAAAAATGTGTCACAGTTTATCTATAGTAATTACTAGTTGGCTACTTCATTACCCCACATGCATTGCTGCTTGAACTTAGTTTTATTAACCAAGCCCAGCTACAAACGTATATACCTACTATTAGTGTGTAAGACTTTTGACACCGTAAACCATGATATTTTATTAAGAAAATTATACAGTATTGGAATAAGGGGAAATACACACAAACTACTTCAAAGTTATTTTAGTTATCGTAAACAATTTGTTTTAATTGGGGAAAGAAAACGTTCGGAAAAAGAAATAATATGTGGGTTCCACAAGGATCAATATTAGGTCCGTTATTATTCTTAATTTACATTAATTCCGTTTCCAAATTTAACTAAGGTGGGAGTATCAACATGCTTGCCAACCTATAACCTATTTTGCGTAGATTTATTTATTTTTCTAGCTTTTACACAAAATTTAAATCAAATCAATATCGACTGCATATTCTATGGGTAATAATTGACACATTAAATAAATATTAAGGAATTTTATAAATTATTTTAGGAGAATTGCAGACCGAAAAATATCGGGTAAGATTTTTTTTAACATTATTATGTCATTGTTGTTTCAATATACAATTCTCCCAAAATTAGCAATGAAATAAATTGATATTTTTGTAATAAGTATATCAGATACTACCTAAATAATGTACCGACGATATTGATTTTCTTTAAATGTTAGTTATTAAAATAAAAAACTCAAAAAATCAACGCGAAATAGGCTATAGGTTGGCAATAGATTAAATGACGTTGATAATTCCACCTTAAATGGCAATATAAAGCTATTTGCGGATGATACAACAATTATTTATTTTGCTGAAACTTTTGCAGAATGTATTTTGATATTAATAATGATTTAAAAATACTTCTTTCTTGGCTTCAATCAAATAAACTTACGTAAAATTTTACAAAATCTTCTTTTATGTTTATAACTAAAAATAAAATAAATTCCATCATTAACCCCTTACCTAACATTTAATAATGAAAATATTAAATAATATTTAAAAACGACACAATTTTTAGGATTAGTTTTAGACGAAAATTTAAATTAGAAAGGCCATATCCAGTACTTATATTATAATCTCGATATCTCCTTTGGATCTGTTTTGTACAAAGCTAGATATTTCATTCCTTTGAAATACTAAAAAAATATATATATTTTTCATTAATATATTTAAAATCACAATACTTAGCTTCTGTATGGGGATCTGCTTGTTTATTAAACTAAACATCATTACCAAAATTGCAAAATAAAGTTATTAATGTATATACAAATTACCACATTTAGAACCAACTGTTGATCTATATAGACCGAAAGGGCATTTACACGTTCAAAACATTTATAAATTAAAATTTTTTATTCTAATTCACTCTATTATTTTAAAAGAAAAAAATCAAACATTACACTTCAGGAGAATAAGACATTACATGATAATAACACCAGACGTTGTATAAGTTATCAAACTATACCAGTAAAAAGTAATTTCGAAAAAAAATCGTTTTTATATGACGGAATAATAAAATATAACAATCTTCCAAAAAGTATCAAAAAATTAGAAAACTGACAACTTTTTAAAAACAATTAAAGAGATATTTAATAAATTAAATTAGTTATACTATTTTTTTTTAAATTTATTTTATTAATGAATTAAATTATTGGATTAACTTCAATTTTTTTTTATTGTCATTTTTTTAAATCGTTATTATATTCTATATTATGTTGTCACTTTCCAAAACTATAAAAATTAGTTAGGAATAAAGGCATTTTGAAAGTTAAACAGCATTACCCGAAAAAAAAAATAAAACAATGCTATTCATACCGTTTGAAACTTTTACTAATGCACCATTAGATCATCCTGCAACCTGCAGTCATAATTATTATTATAACTTATAACCTGCCAATATCCAATGCTATTCCTAACTAATGCATTTAACACACATAATGCCTCATCACTAAGCGTCAATAGTCAATCCATTCTATGCTTTAATTATAACATATTTTGATTATAGTCTTCATACAAAATTAGACAATAATAATACAATTCACTGCAGGGCATAATTAGCATTCAATTATTTAGAAAAATTAAATTATTAACATATCAGTGAGCTCGTTTTTGTTTGATAAATTATCGTTACAAGGTCGATGCACAAAGATGAACTTTTACGCACCTATTTAGTATAGCCGGTCAAAGGCCTTAAAAATATCTATAAATGAAAGTATGTATAACGAAAGGTGCGCACCGCAAATGCTATGAAATCATGGGACAACTATATCTTTAATTAAATATTATGATTAAGAGTTAGAGCAAATAATGCATTCGTCATTCCGTTTTTAATTATTATTTCGTTGAAATACACATCAAAGTATATTACTTCCATATAAAGAATTATAGTCTAAGAAAGGGGTATTTTACCTAAGGTTTTCACTATAAAACCCAAGAGGCCGCTTTACATAGTCAGAAATGAGTAATTGTATAATCCACTTATTTACTTGGTAGGGAATAAAACCAAGGTAATAAACAATAAAAAAAAACATTAGGAGAATTGGGCTTCATACTCAAGGCCAAGTAATCTTCTACGTCAGTGATTCCCAAATTTCGCAAAATCCCGGACCCCCGGATTATAGTAACATGCGGACCCCCATGGCCAGTTAATCTTTAAAAGTACTAAAACAACCGTTTTGTAACTTATTTAAACAACATTTTATTTATCAATACAACTTATTTTCCTTAAAAACAATAATAAACTTAAAACACAAGGATTTTCTCTATTCTAGTGGTTCTAGTTATTTAGTTATTTTTGTTTTATTTTCCCTTTGTGCTCCGTGGGTTCGCGGACCCCCAAAAAATACGCCGCGGACCCCAAGGGGTCCGCGGACCACCATTTGGGAACTACTGTTCTACATGATAGTAGAGGTGTTTTTTTACCTGTGCTTAACCTTTCAGGGCCTGTGTTGGACCTGTGGGCTGTGGGCTATAAAGTTTATAGAAAACCATACCCACAAACAATTTTAGAAAAAGATGAAAATGTTATGTTGTTTTTATTTTTATTAAAACGCAGAAGTCTGGAGTTTTCTTAAATCGGAAAATGTCATGCCGGATGCTGATGAATGGGGTGATAGTATGTAGATATAGTATATAAATTCTTATAAAATCACTATTTCATCGATGTTAAGTCTTAGTAAAAAATTAGGTGTGCGTAAATTTTCGTATACAGTGTGACCAGTAAAGTTCGCATCATATGGGATTTTTTTTATTAATAGCATAATTCGAAATTTGACTTTGGCATTAAGTTATGCGTCAATCGAGATGAAAATTAAACAAAAACTAGTAGCGTGATTCGCATTATCTGTCAAATTTTAATTTTTTCCAAAAAATAATTCAAAAGTGGGATTATTTCTGAGAATATCGAAAAAAGTTATAGAAAAAAGTTTTTTTTAAACGCAGTTTCTAGTCCACATGCAAAATTTCAGCTGCATAAGATAATCTTTATTTTTTACCTATATTTTGTAAATTTCACCACTTTTGCAAAATAACATTCAACGCAACCTACATAAAACTTCTTAGTTTTGACAATGCTTTATTTCAGACACATTTTCTTTAAAGTAGCGCCATATTAAATGTGTGTTTTTCTACAAAATCAAAATTGGGCAATTACAATTTGGACGCATGTGCATGATGCAAAGTTTATTTGTTTCGGACCCTATATAAGGTAACTTCATAAAATAAGTATTTTTGAAAACGTACCCAAATAGCATTTAGACGTCTAACCAACGTCGCTATAGACAACCCGACGTCGGTAACTGACGTCGAAACGACTACGTGTGGACCCGTTTTTGCACTAAAATGGAGCAGACAAATTTGAGTTGTTTAGACGTCGGTAACTTTACTATTGAAGTATGCTCTTTTAACCAAATATTACGCTATTTAACGTTAACTTTTGATAACCAAAAATGTGTACTAAAAGTTTTATTTGGTCATGTGGAAGTACCTATATGTTGCTCCCGTATAATGTGGTGTAAACAAAATATAACCTAATTTGTTGTTTATCTGTAGAAAGAACAAGACCAGAAATTAAAATATCAAACAGTTTTCTTATTGTTAAACGATGTTTGTTATAGACGTAAATAAAATGAGATTATAGGGTTTCTCGAGAATAAAAGTTGCTTGCGAAGGGTACTTTACTGATAAATGTGACCAAAATAGATCGAAAAATATGTGTTCGCCTCAAAATAAACAAATATTTAATAATTTTTAATATATGTTTTTATGAATGACCAGAAAAAAAATCATATATTGGCTTGATTTCCAACTCCATCTAAATAAAGCTACAAGGAAATTAAATTTTATTCATATAGTTGCCATTTGAAATGGTATTTATTTACGAAATTTCAAAAATAAACGTACTGTGCTTTAATGGCCGACGGGACGCTACAACGCTCATCATCATAAAAATGGCGGAGTTAGCTAATGTACCTAAATTTACTCAATACCACCAAAGGTTACTTTATATCCAACACTTTATCCAAACTTAACTTAAACTACCACCCGCAAACGACACACCAACGTCGGATGATTGGAATTCCAAACCACAACCAGGTTTTAACCTTAAGACATTTGAACTAATTAAATTGACGACCAAAGGACGTAAAAAGTAAACGTCAATTTCTGTAGATAAAAATTAACAAACAGAAATGTCATATGTCATTATTTTTTAATCGTATATAATTTACATCAACAGAACGAGTACTATACTTATGATTCCTCTCAGCATAAAGACCCTGTCTATTCTTAAAAAAGAACATAATGGTATCAAAAATGTATAAACCATAAATTGTCAATAAAAAATTATTTCTAAAAACGTTCCTACAAGTCTCTCTAAATGACATTTTATACATTATTCTTAGTAAACGTTTCTGTATAATAAAAATATCCTGTATCTTTGATTTTCCACCTCAAAAAATTATCCCATACCTTGCCGTAGCCTCAAAGTTTGCAAAATACAGGGTCCGCAGGGCTGCTGTTGAAACATACTTCGAAATCACTCTGATACCATAGCATATACTGTTAAGTTTTTTACCAAGTGATTCTATTTGCTCGGTCCAGTCTAAAAATTCATCTATATAAATTCCCAGAAATTTTGTTTGGGACTCAAGCTTAAAATCTTTGTTATTGATTTGAATATTTTCTGGTTTTTCCATTCTATTTAATTTTGTTCTAAATAATAAGATATTTGTTTTGTTCTCATTGACTATATAACAGTCTATTTTTTTCAAACCAAGAGCAAATTTGCAAACATATATCTGCAGTCTCGTTAGTGAGTTCAGTTGGGTCATTAATTTTTAATAAGAGATTGGTATCATCAGCATAGGATGTTAGAATAGCATTTGAGTTCCTTATTTCAAAATTTAGGTCATTAGTAAAAAAAATAAATAAAATTGGTCCCAAAATGCTGCCCTAGGGGATTCCTACATTATTATTCACACTTTCAGACTTATAGCTTACCTTATTTTTATTAACTACTACCTTCTGTATTCTATTATTTAAGTATGACTTAAACCATTTTAACGCATTACCCCTTATTCCATACAAATCAAGTTTGTTTAACAAAATTTCTCGATCAAGACAGTCGTATGCTTTTGAGAGATCCAGAAATACTCCAACAGCCACTCCACCCTCCTCCAGTTGCTCAAGAATGCCATGAGTGAATTGAAACGTCGCTGTCTGAGTTGACCTGCCCCTCATGTAGCCATGCTGGTTACCCGAGAGCAAACTGCACTGTCCCATGAAAGACACAAGGCGGCTGCATGCAACCAACTCAAACAGTTTTGAAAAACCTGGAAGAAGGCTGATCGGCCTGTAGTTATCGAATTCCTCTGGATCTCCCTTTTTCAATAGAGAGGTTTTAAAACTGCTGTTTTAAGTTGTTCCGGGAAATGGGAGGAAAGTGGCATAGTTTGGTTTCCCCAACGTCAGAAAGAAATTAGACTTTTACAAGTAATATTAAAAGTTCACCCAATAAAGAAACATGGAAACGATACAAAAACTGCAAAGTTAAAGCTCAGGGTTTTGCGGCTTTTGAATTTGCAACAGTTGCTGCTGACTAACTGGAGACTAACCTGAGCTTGTAATGCTATCAATTTAGCTTTTTTCTATAAAAAGTATTAGTATGGCGGTAGGCTCTTTACCCTTTTTCCTTTATTTAAGGACATGCTCATATTGCTTGCAGGTCTACTTGCTTGCAATAAAAGAACTGATTTTCTAAAAAATAATCCAACATAAACAAATAAGTAAGGTTATTTTCACAGAACCCAAACAAGAGGTTATTTCCGACAAATTTCGTCTTTTTATTTTAACTGGCTGCGACTGACGAAAAAAGAAGTGATCTTTTTTGTATCAAGTTTGGTAGGTGGACGAGGCGACGTCAAAACGTGGTTCGCAAATTCCATAAAACTACACTTTTTCAAATAGAAACAGTGTTTGACGTTACTCAGACGTCAAATTCTTTACCATAAAATAACTATACACGCTTCGACCACTATGCGACGTCGGCTTAGAGGACGTCATATCTTAACGTTCGTTTTACGTTAACTTTAGGTCCATAACTGTTCATTAAGAAATAAGTCAAGCAGTGACTTGAAACATTACCAAAAATGACGTCCTTATAGGTACAAATTTAGTCGTAAGTCAGAAAAATGCTAATTGGGTAGTTTGTGTCTGAAAGTAATACACCGTAATATTAAGACAAAAAAGAATACAGTGTCATCAGTAAAGTGTTCATTAAGTGGAAAATAAATTTTAGTTAACTTAACTTAACTTAACGTAAAGTTTATCTATTTACAACGATTTAATTAAAAACCCCTTTACTTTATTATTTATTTTTTTACTATCAAGCACAAACTACGTTTTAAAAAATACAGAGTCAAAAACAAATAAACTTTGCATCACATGCGACCAAATTTTAATAGCCCAATTTTGATTTTGTAGAAAAACACACATTTAATATGGCGCTACTTTAAAGAAAATGTATCTGAAATAAAGCATTGTCAAAACTAAGAAGTTTTATGTAGGTTGCGTTGAGTCTTATTTTGCACAAGTGGTGCAATTTACAAAATATAGGTAAAAAATCAAAATTATCTTACGCAGCTGAAATTTTGCATGTGGGCTAGAAACTGCATTTAATAAAACTTTTTCTTATACCTTTTTTGATATTTTCAAAAATAACCCCACTTTTGAATTATTTTTGGAAAAAATTAAAATTTGACAGATAATGCGAATCACGTGACTACTATTTTTTTGCTTAATTTTTATCTCGATCGAAGCAGAACTTGATGCCAAAGTCAAATTTCGAATAAAGCTATTAATTTAAAAAAATCCCCTATGATGCGGACTTTACTGGTGACACTGTAAAAGCGTCAGTAATATTTAATTGGTCTAGATATATCCATTATACTAACTTTTACATGCCAAATTTATAGTTTAATTGGCCTATGAATTACATTATTCAGTGACTAATGACACCTAGTGGTTTACAAAGTCCGTTTCGAATTGCAAGCCTGTATCTAATTTTTAGGTCTCAATTACATACATAAAATTAAGGTTCACATTTTCAGGTGCGCCATGTCATGGAAACACGCGGTATTCGAACGGCAGGCGAGAGATAGCCTTTCCTTGACTTAGTTGTATAGTTGTGGGTTTGCAGCTAGGAGTATCATTTTTAAAATAACATTATTTGTGATTATTTTTACCTTTTTATCACTGATGGACTGTCGACGCGTGTACTAACGTTAGTCAAATTCAAATAAACAGTTATAAATTTGGTGTCACTGGCTAGCTAAAGATTTAAACGTTGTTTGTCTTGTGACACACTAAGAAAACTGATTTAGTTCAACATATTTGCTAAAACATAGTTTGTATTAATAGCTCATTTTTTATTAACCTATATTAAATAAATTGCTAGTGTATCAAACCCGCTTTAGTGTTATAACAATTCCAGTTTTGCTGGAACAGTGTTTTTATTGGTAGTAATCAGTTCCATTAGTAGCAGTCTTGTGGAATATTAAACTACTTTTAATAGGTACCTACTGCATTTTGTTAAGAAATAAATTATATCTTCTCAATGCGACGCATTTTGTTTCCAGTAAAGCGCTTTCTCTACAATTAAGAAAGCAGAACAGCGTCCCCAAAAACGAATTGTATTCGTTAGAACCTATAATCCACAAGACGTTGGTGGGGCTTCGTAGCGATCGGCAATCGCCTTAGCATCAGTTTTAACGTATTTGCTGCGCAGGTCACATCGTTGTACGGAGTACGGAGTCTTCTAGCTGTCCAGTCGAAATTTGAATTCTATTAATCAGTCCAATACCTCTGTTTCAATTAATTTATTTTTACTTTGTATGTAAGTTTTTTTTACACATTGCATGGCAGATAAAACAATAGAAAATTCTTATTTCGCACAACCCATCATTAGTATTGGACTTTATAAGCTATAGACGAATTTTACCATCCCATTTTGCATAATAGATAATCATATTCAATATTAAACGATAAGAACAATATCACACTAGAAGCTATTTAAATTTTTTGAGAACTACAGTAGGTACTGATTTTTATTGGTAAGTATATGCTTTATTAACCGTAGCAAGCAAATATATTATGTCAAATTTCATTTCAACTGCCAGTCGGAACCAATACAGTATATAAAACCAGATTGCACCCCCAATAGAACTTAATAATTACTGTGAGTATTCAGAGCAATAATGGCTATGAACCATTCTATGGTAGCATTAACCTCTATTTTTTATTGGCTAAACTACAGTGATATTATCACTACACAACGGTCTAGCAATTTTCGTAGCCTTACAGTAGGAAAGCGCGCTCCTGTCACATTATAGTATTAAACAGTTGTATAAAGAGTATGTGGATTCTTATAAGGAATAGAAAGCTTTTTCTCAGTGTATAATGTTGAATTTTTGTAACTAGCTTAAATACAGTGTTTCACAAAAAATAATTAAATTATTTTTGGTCTACCCTGTATAATCTAAAAAATTGTAGCAATGATTTCTGTAGAAATGTTGTTTCCTTAATAGAGCAAATTCGGATAGTAAACACAAGGGTTACTAAATTTCTATATTTTTAAATTAAAAATAACATACTAATTTACGAAGGCGTAAAAGGGCTGCGTAAAAAGCCTAATCAATTATCAATTTTTAACTCAAACTCAAACTTCGACGTCAAACTGAAATGTCCGCTAATCGGATTTGTTCACATTTCGAGTTTTAAATCGAAATTTTGAGATTAAAGTCAAAATTTCAAGACTACCGTCGATATTTGGAAAATAAAGTCAAAAGTTTGGATTTTAAAGTGGTAATTTCGACATAAAAGTCACAAGCTCTTATACGCCTTCGTAATAATTCAAATTAAAAATGTCTTTATATTACAGTAAATAAAGGTTAAAATGTATCCACAAATTTAAATTATACTAAGTACAATCGAGACAAGATTCAAATCTTGATTATGTTACTATTTACCGACCTTTTGCTGTGACTTAAAAAAAATTGGAATTAACATGAAATGAGTAAATAATTAATAACTTGCAATTAATCAGGTTAATTGAATTAAGACTAGCCTAAATAAATTATAATTTTTTAATTAGTAATTTTTTGCAGAAAATTTAATTTGTCATAGTTGCCTATGGAGGAGAACTACTTTTGATACTTTCAAGGAGACAGAATTTAAAATTACATGTAAAGAAATTAAAATAATAAAATTAATAAATCAATTTGGTTTAGGTGATTATGAAATTCACACCTTAAACAGGGATTTTAAAATCACTGTATCAATGGCAAATTATTTTTGTTTGTTGTATATCATTTAGTAAGCGGTAAAAATGATAATGATTGTAATTAACTTATACTTGTTTTACGACCTTATACACCGATACAAAGTACCCCTTTCAGATATGGTCTTTCTGTGACAAGCGCGGATCCAGGGGGGTCATGGGGGTCATGGCCCCCCCCCAGAACAGAAAAAAAAATGGATTTACTGTTTTGGCTACCTCTGCAGCTTTTTCACAAGATTCATGACAACATTACCATACATAAATCAGTTATTTTTTTCTGTTGATTGAATTTAAAAATAAATATATAAAAATGGAAACGTGAATTAAAAAATGGCTGCAAAATACCTGAATTACTTCCCCATATAATTGATAATTGTGATTCTGATTTATTCCCCAATATTAAGATTCTTCTTCAAATACTAACTACACTACCTGTAAGTGCAGCAACAGCGGAAAGGTCCTTCTCGACTCTTCGTCGCGTTAAAACGTATAGAGGAACGCCTCACTGGCTTAGCTTTGTTGAGCATTCATAAATATTTAATCGTCGACGTTGATGAAGTTATAACCAGATTTGAAAATAACAAAGAAAATTAGAATTCGTGATTCAAGAATCAATGCCATGTTAAGTATATTTTTATTTTATTTTATCAAGTGTAGAGTTTTTTTTGTTCGTATATTGGGGAATAAATGGGGTTTAACCAACATTTTTACTTGGTTTTAAAACTAAACACACGACTATTTATATATATAATATGTATATTATATTTTGTATTGTCGATAACGAACGTGACAATTTTTCAAAATATTGGGATAAAACATATTTAGGAAAGAAAAAAGATACTAATTTTAGCTGTACATTTTTTCTTTTTTTGAATTCACTTTAACATTCATTTACATGTATATATTATCCTTTCTAATGTAAAGTTTATCATTGGAAACTTTCTTGCCTATAGCGCATTCTCTGTCAAACTTTGGGCGTGTTCGCAAAATTTTTTAACGGTTTTTAACTTCGTTTATATGATGATGACCCCTCTAAAGCAAAGTTCTGGATCCGCGCCTGTCCGCCTGTATCTGTGAATAGGATAGTCAAAGATCATAAGCCATGAAGCCGGCACTAGTAGCAGCAGTAGTTGAGGGAAGGCTTAGCGCCAAGCAAGTCCATCCGGATGGTACCATATACTGAGTTCTTCAGTTGGTTCACCCGTATGATATCAAAGGAGCCCCAGAGCTCCACAGCTGTATCGTATCGAGGTTGTCTTTCAACTGCAGCACTGAAGGGTTCTTACTATTGATAATGGTTGTGTGTGTTGAATATGCAATACTACGTAGTATCGTGACTAAGTCACCCGTTGAAGTCTGGTTTAGAGGTTGGCGACAGAAACAGAACTGGGCTAAGTTATTTTACCATCGCATTCACTATACAGGGTGTTTCATTAAGGTCGAAGAGCGGCCATATCTCGGAAACTACTGGGCATAGAAACTCAGGAAAAGAAAAATGATAATTAAAGTGGCCATGAGAAAATTCTGGAAATAATTTTCAAGTTCCGCATTTTGCCGCAAGAGGGCGTAATTGAAAAGTAAATTTTTAAATTTTACATAACTCCGAAAATTCCACATTAAGGTATATGTTTGATAACACCATTTTAAAACTTGGACAATTATGCATCATTTTGGTCTTATGCTCATTGGCGTACCGACTTTAATAAGAGTAGGGGAAGCTGTTGAAAGTGTAATCATTTAAATCGCTGTAACTTATAAACGACTTATCCGATTTTAGCAAACTAAAGACTGTTTGGAAGAGAGATATATGCACTTTCACCAATCGAACTTAGTTGTCCATAATAGTTCTCAAAAAAAATGCTAGAGGGCGCAATTTGCAATAACAATACATTTTTTGATTTTACTCCGAAAAAATAAATCATACGGTATAATTATGATACCATAATCGAAAAGTAGATGAAATTTTTCTAGAAAAAATATTAAAACCGCAGCTCGATATCTCCGTTCGTTTCAGAGTTATTGCCAAAACAATAATTTTTAATACAAATTGCGCCCTCTAGCAATTTTATTAGAAACTATATTGTACCATTGGATACGACAATTGAAGGTACTTCCAAACAAGCTTAAATTTAGTAAAATCGGATAAGTCGTTTAGAAGTTACAGCGATTTTAATGTTTACACTTTCAATATATTCTCCCACTCTTATTAAGTAAAAGTGTAAACATTAAAATCCCTTTAACTTCTAAACGACTTAACCGATTTTACTAAATTTAAGCTTGTTTGGAAGACAAAGGTAAGTACCTTCAATTGTCGTATCCAATGGTACAATATAGTTTCTAATAAAATTGCTAGAGGGCGGAATTTGTATTAAAAATTATTGTTTTGGCAATAACTCTGAAACGAACGGAGATATCGAGCTGCGGTTTTAATATTTTTTTTAGCAAATTTCATCTACTTTTTGATTATGGTATCATAATTATACCATATGATTCATTTTTTCCGAGTAAAATCTAAAAATGTATTGATATTGCAAATTGCGCCCTCTAGCATTTTTTTTTTGAGAACTATTATGGACAACTAAGTACGATTGGTAAAAGTGCATACATTTCTCTTCCAAACAGTCTTTAGTTTGCTAAAATCGGATAAGTCGTTTATAAGTTACAGCGATTTAAATGATTACACTTTCAACAGCTTCCCCCACTCTTATTAAAGTTGGTACGCCAATGAGCATAAGACCAAAATAATGCATAATTGTCCAAGCTTTAAAATGGTGTTATCAAACATATACCTTAATGTGGAATTTTCGGAGTTATGTAAAATTTTAAAATTTACTTTTCAATTACGCCCTCTTGCGGCAACATGCGGAACTTAAAAATTATTTCCAGAATTTTCTCATGGCCACTTTAATTACCATTTTTCTTTTCCTGAGTTTCTATGCCCAGTAGTTTTCGAGATATGGCCGCTCGTCGACCTTAAAAAAACACCCTGTACAGCGTGTATTCGGAAGTTCTTACCAAATGGGAAACTTTTTTATTATTAATTTTACGAAAAAAAATTATTCTTCATAAAAAGCTCTGCATGGTCTAAAACCTAAAATGCAACCATTAAATATCGAAATTTTTTGATCATATACGAGGTTTGTCAAAAAATGTGAATTTTTCCCAAGAATGTGAATTTTTCCCAAGAGTAAAGTACCTTTATTTTTGACATTATCAAAAATTGTTATTAAAAAAAGTTGATCAGAACTAAAAACCACGTTTAATTGTGCAATAACACGCATTAAATTAATTAAATAATTAAAAAAATAAATAATTAATAAATCAATAAAATAATTTTTCAACATAAATGCGTATAATTGCACATTTAGCCGTAGTTTTTAGTTCTGATCAACTTTTTTTCATAACAATTTTTGATAATGTCAAAAATAAAGGTACTTTACTCTTGGGAAAAATTCACATTCTTGGGAAAAATTCACATTTTTTGACAAACCTCGTATATGACTGGAAAATTTCGATATTTGATGGTTGCATTTTAGGTTTTAGAGCATGCAGAGCTTTTTATAAAGAATAATTTTTTTTCGTAAAATTAATAATAAAAAAGTTTCCTATTTGGTAAGAACTTCCGAAGACACGCTGTATTTTAAATTTGTACGGGGGTCTTAATGGTTTATTAGCAATTGAAACATCAAACTTAACGTGCCATAGACTTAAAATTATGGCGTTAAACATAGAAATACATTTGACATGCACTAAACTTACCAATGGAAAACGCTATGAACAACCCTGATAACATACAAGAGTTTTGCCGCCCAAATATTGTAGAATAGCCAATCAAGCGGCAACCGGTGTGTCTGCGCATGTTTCTCGTTCAATGCTGCGTTGCCGTATTATAATTTACGATCACGGCGTAGTACCAAGCAACCATAATGCCATGTAATTTTAAATACAACTTTATTTATTATTAGTTTTTAGTAAGCGCAAGGTTTGGCATTCTATTGTATAGTAATTAAAATGGATAAACTAATAATATTACATTTATAATAGCAAATGATTATAAATTAATTGTTTGTTATCGAAAATAGGAGAGTTAATTAACCTAAACTGGTTTATTCTACTTACCGTTCAACTTTAATAATAAACACCAAGAAAATTTAGTCTCTGAAACTCAGACGCGTGAGCTTGCTGCGGCCCACTACTGAACTGGGAACTTTTAGGAAGAAACCACCATCAGTTGTTAATTTCAACTGTAGAAACGCTGTGTTTTTAGGAAAAGTTTACTGTACCTTCTATCTGCTATCGCTGCGCCAGGCCTAAGCTGGCACAAAATACTTTCCTATAGTCAAGTCCTCTACTATAACTCAATACACAATGCGCCAGCCTTATATAATAAATGCTCCACTTTCTGAACTCGGCTCAGACGTTTTACCTAATATGACATTGCCCATGGTGGTCTATCTAGCGTAACGCGAAAAACCATCAATATAAGTCCATGACAGTGGCCGTACTTATAAAATTACGCTTTTCGCAGGACCGGCACAAGCCATCTAATCCGAACTATTTCGTCGAATACTTTGTATAAATATAAAAACGTTTCTCTGCTAAAGTTTATTCCTATTCAGGAATTGAGCGAAGGTGATGAAATACGAAGAGCAAAATGTTTTACAGTATTCAAAAAAATAACGAGTCTACTATAATTTAACTAACGCAACTTCTTAAAAGGAAATAATGAGAATATTATTTACTGCAACATTTGGAAACAAGTAGAAAAACAACACAAAAAAGATAGCTTTAAAGACAACAACTAATTTAAATGGAAACCTTATGTTTCTTAATCAGATGCTCAAACAGTTCTCTGTTTAGTCTTGACGTGTGTCCAGCTTCGAGCAAAAATTGGGAAAGAGTGGAAAATATATCATTCCCCAATCCCACCCCATTCACGCCGGTAATAAGATCGGATACCTGATTGGGTGCGGGGGAAAAACACACTCCCTAATCGGTAGGTCATGGAAGCACAAAACCAAGGATTGCAAGCCCTTGGGGAGTGCTTCGGAGCCCATATTATACCGTAGGTACCATCGGGATTGGTCCTGGCAGCGAACGAAGAGGAAAAAGTCCGAAATAAGCGAACAAGACAGGTGAAAATAAATAATAAAGTACTTATATCAATGTGGAGCTAATTAAATAGTGGAAGGCCGGAGTTTATTTTAAATACGGTGACGGTAAATTTTACTATTAGTAAACCATTGTCTCAGTCCGGTCCTATTACTATTACTACTATTACGCACCTTATAAACAGTTATTGCTTATTATTATTACTTTCTATAAAATCTTATCGCTTTTTATTACTTTTATTTGCAGCAATTTGTTACTTGTTAAATTCTTTAAAAGTAATAATGGTTAGAAGTAATGAGTTTACTAGCTTTGGTAATATGTTATACTGACATATTTCGATTATCCTTTTCAAATCTTAATTGGTAAATTTTAATAATTAAATTTATAAAAAAAAATTAATCAGGTCTATTTATTGCGATATACAGGTTTTATCTGAAGGTTTAAAATGAAGTGATAATTATTTTATATATAATATATGAGATCAAAGGCGTAGCCAGCATGTACTGTAAAGTTGTATACAGAGAATTCATTTGAAAACTTCCCACCTCGATTTTCCTGCTTTAAAATGAAAATGTGGAAAATCGCTCGGACCCGTCGATCATCTTTTGCGTATATTGTCAATCTTGCTACTTCAAGCCCCTAGGAGGGAGGGGGGGGGGTAAGATCTAAATCTTAAATGGATACCCCTATTTTATATAATTTTTTTGGATTCTGCCTAAAATTCTGAACATTTTTTAATAAAAGCATTATTAGTCTATACTTAACAGTTTCCGAGATATTGACTCTTGAAAAATGACATTTTTGAACTTTGACAGCGTCTAGCTTTCTAACAATACGTCTTAGAGCAAAACGGCTTACATGTCCCTATCTTCGATTTTTATTATCTTTCCAATAGTGTCAACTTCCGGTCAAACCGGAAGTACTATATTTCTTACATCCCGTTTAACCGAAAGTTCACAATATTGAAAAGATAACAAAAATCGAAGATAGGGACATGTAAGCCGTTTTGCTCTAAGACGTACAGTTAGAAAGCTGTCCAAGTTCAAAAATGTCATTTTTCAAGAGTCAATATCTCGGAAACTGTTAAGTATAGACTAATAATGCTTTTATTAAAAAATGTTCAGAATTATATGCAGAATCCAAAAAAATTATATAAAATAGGGGTATCCATTTAAGATTTAGCTCTTACGCCCCCTCCCTCCTAGGGGCTTGAAGAAACAAGATTGACAATATACGTAAAAGATGTCCCCCTCGAAATAAAATTCGACGGGTCCGAGCGATTTTCCACATTTTCATTTTAAAGCAAGAAAATCGAGGTGGGAAGTTTTCAAATGAACACTCTGTATATCTCAAAGTATATGGTTTTGCCTTTTTGACGTCAATTAACAAAATACAAATTTCTAGCCAAAATTTACTATTTACAAAAGGCTAACAGGGATTTTAGGTGTGTGTCTTCATGGTAATCCAACCCAATCCAATTCTTTTTCCTTTATTTAAAGGTGTTTTCGTCTGACACTTGGAACTAGTATCGACACATCCTTTGGACACTGTGTCGTGTGTGTCAAACCACGTTTCATCCAAGTAAAATATAGACCTGTTTTCTGATCTATATTTCTTAATTTGCTGCAGGTTATTAAATCTCCTAGTCCGCAGTCTTTGTAATTCCATTATCACTTATTTTTTGTCTACAGTACCTATATGACCAGTAAAGTCCGCATCATATTGGATTTTTTTTATTAATAGCTTAATCCAAAATTTGACTTTGGCATCAAGTTCTGCTTGGATCGAGATGAAAATTAAGTAAAAAAATAGTAGTCACGTGATTCGCATTATCTGTCAAATTTTAATTTTTCCCAAAAAATAATTCAAAAGTGGGGTTATTTCTGAAAATATCGAAAAAAGTTATTAGAAAAACTTTTTTTTCAATGCAGTTTCTAGCACACATAAAAAATTTCAGCTGCATAAGATAATTTTGATTTTTTACCCACCACTAAAATTTATTTTCCACATGAATACCTTACTTACTGATGACACTGTGTTCTTTTTTGTCTTAATATTAAGGTGTATTACTTTCAGACACAAACTACGTTTTCAAAAATACTTATTTTATAAAGTTACCTTATAAAGGGTCAAAAACAAATAAACTTTGCATCACATGCGACCAAATTTTAATAGCCCAATTTTGATTTTGTAGAAAAACACACATTTAATATGGCGCTCCTTTAAAGAAAATACATCTGAAATAAAGCATTGTCAAAACTAAGAAGTTTTATGTAGGTTGTGTTGAGTCTTATTTTGCAAAAGTGGTGTACAATTTACAAAATATGGGTAAAAAATCAAAATTATCTTATGCAGCTAAAATTTTGCATGTGGGCTAGAAACTGCATTAAAAAAAAAAACGTTTTCTAAGAACTTTTTTCGATACTTTCAGAAATAATCCTACTTTTGAATTATTTTTTAAAATTAAAGTTTGACAGATAATGCGAATCACGTGACTATTCTTTTTTTGCTTAATTTTCATCTCGATCGAAGCGTAATTTGATGCCAAAGTCAAGTTTCGAATAAAGTTATTACTTAATTTAAAAAAATCTTATCTAATGCGGACTTTACTGGTCACACTATATTTTGTGTAATTTAAAGCCCATTGTGCATATTTTTTCTTATGATTTTTTGCTGACATTCTTCCAAACGATGATATTGAAAATCATTGCGTTCTTTTCTGTTTGTCGTTCCTGTATGGCTTTACGATATCTTTTATAGACGATATTGGCGTTTTTGTAAGTAAACAGGTTTTCTTTAAAGGATCTTGCTTGATAAATCTTCCATTTATTGATGGTTCAACAATTTGTTATACTATTATAGCTATTTATCTTAAATCTTTGTTATAAAAAGTTATCTACATTTTCCTGGCGTGGAGGATTACAGAAGTATCACTTAATATTTAAAAATTTTTATCGCGTTTTGCTTGAAATTTGGTTTTATCGGTGTGAAATCATCACTTTTGTAAAATTGTCGAAGATCTTATTATTTTACCTTTATAACTGTTTTGACACTAAGATCGTTTGGAAAGAATTAATTGATACAATCAATTAAAATGTCTTCATAATTAATTAGGTAGCTAAAATATTATATAAAAACACAGGCCATTAACAATATTTATCTTTATTTAATCCATTATGTAACCATGTAAATTGGAGCATATTTTTTTTACATCAAAGACATCATATTTGGCGTTAAAAATTAAACACCAAATTATTTAAATTATGTTAATTCGTATGCAAATTGGGGCGTTAATTCGTTACTTATTATGTTAATTCATACTGTTTAACAAACCGGGCCGGGTTTTCATTAAAATGGTTAAGGATTGAGCAAAATATTTTCGTGGCATGTTTTTTAGGTTGGGTCTAAAAATTAGAACACAAAAATCAAATCCTTATTCATTATTTTGTGCTAACGCGATTTTCGTAAAGATTAAAAAATATATTGAATCGCAAACAAATAAAATTATTGTAGGTACTTGTGCAATTATTTCATTCGCCAATTTGAAAATTTGGGTCAATGTAAAGTAAAAGCTTTAAAATAATTATTTTTAAGGGGTTAAAAAAAAAAATACTAAGAAATACTGATAGTTTAACAGGGTGTTTCAATAAAAACTCCCAGTCCAATTATTTCGAAAACTAAAAGCGACATGTAAATTCTGTAAACGCCAGTTTTTAGCCTCTATGATTGGCTTCATAACTGTGTAAAAATTTGTTTGAATAATTCAAGATATACAGGGTGGCCCTTTAGTGTGGCAAAGTACAATAGCTCCGTTACTATTTCAAATACATTAAAAATAATAATACAAAAGTTGAAGGGCAGTAAGTGACGTATAACGTAAAATTATTTTTAACTCTATAGGGTGGCTCAAAAAAGCGGAACAATAAAAAATGTACTTTTTTCAAATGGAACACCCTGTATATTTTTTAATTTTTAAATTCCACATAAAATTATAATTATTTTTTATTAAATACATTATTAGTCTATACTTTATAGTTTCTGAGATATTGACTCTCGAAAAGTGACATTTTTGAACTTTGACAGCTTCTAACTTTCTAACAGTACGTCTTAGAGCAAAACGGCTTTCCTGCCCCTATCTTCAATTTTTATTATCTTCCCAAAAAAATCAACTTCCGGTTAAACCGGAACAACTATATTTCCTGCTTTCGAGTAACATCCGGTTTAACCGGAAGTTATTTTTTTTGGGAATATAATAAAAATTAAAGATAGGGACATGTAAGCCGTTTTGCTCTAAGACGTGCTGTTAGAAAGTTAGAAGCTGTCAAAGTTCAAAAATGTTACTTTTCAAGAGTCAATATCTCGGAAACTATAAAGTATACTCTAATAATGTATTTAATAAAAAATAATTATAATTTTATGTGGAATTTAAAAATGTAAAAATATACAGGGTGTTCCATTTGAAAAAAGTACATTTTTTATTGTTCCGCTTTTTTGAGCCACCCTATAGAGTTAAAAATAATTTTACGTTATAAGTCACTTACTGCCCTTCAACTTTTGTATTAATATTTTTAATGTATTTGAAATAGTAACGGAGCTATTGGACTTTGCCACACTAAAGGGCCACCCTGTAGGTGGCGCCACGGTGTAAAGAATTTTTTCGATGACAGAAACTTTTAAATATTGTGATTCTTAAAGATAATTAATTTTTGATCAAATTATGTTCTACAAAATTTTTTGATAAATCCAACATGAACGGAGATATTTGGGGTTAAGTTTTTTAAAAATAATTTTAACGAATATTTTAATAATTATAAGTAAATATTTTTAATATCCTTAGCAGATTTTAATTTAATTTTGGTAATGATAATTTTAGTGATTTATATTTTTTTGGACTAAGCAACTAAAAATATAATTTTCTTGTCTGTTAAATGTTTTCATATCTTGCTTCTTTTTCGAGTAATAAAAATAAAAACAATTTTATTGCATATCTCTGGGAAACAAAAATCATTAAATAATTATAACGTTATATTTTTTGTTGTTTAAATGCAAAGTTAGAACATTAGAGCATAATAAAATAAAAATAAAAGATGTTTTAAATTTTATGAAAGAATTGATCAGAAATTATACAAAATTATTAATAAAAATTAGAACAATATCAAAAACTAACTAATGGGGTCGAATGAGGTGTTCAAAATTATTGCCGTCTTCATACACATACATAGCAAGATATGAAAACAAGTTAACAGACAAGAAAACGATATTTTTAGTTGCTTAATCCAAAAAAAATATAAAAATTATTTGATATGGAATATTGGTGTGGGATGGACTTTATAATAACAGCCTGTACAAATTAAATATAATACAAAAATATATACTTAAAATTATTTTCAAAAAAAAAACTGTACCCAACACATTTGCTTTTTGATAACGACATTTTTAACATTCGATGAATTTATATTCTTACAATTTGCTATTTTGTACACACTAGACCTATATAACCTAAAATTTTGTGTTGATCATACTTATGAAACAAGAACCAAAAACAACAGACAAACCAAACTACCAATACCAATAAGTACAAATAATCTTAACCTAGAATACATTAATTATTTTGGTCCAAAACTGTACAATTTACTGCTGCTGCTGAAATTGCTCTAAAATAAGTTTCAAGCGTTTAATTAAAAATGTAATCTTTGAGAATCTTCATCAATTTGAAAGGTTCTTCAGATAATTGTTTTATATAATAATATGTATTGTTTGTTAACTATTTGGTTTTTTTAATTTGAGATATATTTGCATTATATAGGTAACTGTACAAATAAATGTTAATTATTATTTAAAAAAAAACTACTAAGTACGCACAATTGCACATACAGATGTTTTACATCTAGGTGCATTGTGAAAAAAATAATGTATGACAGAATTATGTGTATTATTAATATTCAAAATTATTATTAAAATTAAATTAATTGTTAACTATAACATTTTTTAGAAAAAATCAATGGATTGCATTTGAAGACGTTAAATCTATTGACATCAAAACTAAGTATTCCAGAGTTAGAGGACTTGCTGGCATAGCTCTTAAAGACTTGGCTCAAGATGGAGGATCAAAATGCGAATCCACCATTTTAAAAGCGACATACAGCGGTAAGTAAATCTACAGGAAAGCCATTAAAATATTAATTTTTAAGAAAATTGAATAAAATAAAGAATAATTTTTTAAAATTTCTATTTTAGGTTTATCTCGTCAGGCTAGGGCTCCAAGAGGCGCCGTGCTTCATTCTCTGGAAAGAGAAATTGTAGACAGCCCTACACAGCGTCTAGATTCCGTTCAACTATCTCCTTATAAAATATCCAGGATTATTGATACAGAGGGAAAAATACATGTTACTAGACAGGTAAAACTTAGTACAGTATCATAATAAAGAACCGGATCAGCATTTTATAAAGAACACCGTCCAGTTAATCAAGAATCACTCGGACCCGTCAAATTAGTTTTTTTTAAATACATTTTTTTTTTCAAAAAAAAAAACACATTATACCGGGTGGATCATAAAAATGCTACGTGTAACAACTTTAATACACATTGCATAATTTTACATTCTACAATTAATTCTAGACTTTTTCATAAATCATACCCTATTCCTATCTTTAACCGTTTACGAAATATTAACGTTTAAAACAAAATAAACGAATGACACAGTATAAAAATAATCTATTTTATAAGATGTTGAAAGTGTCCTCCACCAACAACTATTCTGCAAGGTCAGTCGATCTAAAAATTTCTGTTGTACATTTTGTACTACTTGTCGAGAAATTTCTCGTATTACTCGTCGAATGGACCCCTTAAGCGTATCTATCGAGTTGGGTTTAGATTTATAAACTAAATTCTTGAAGTAGCCCCAGAAAAGAAAGTCCAGTGGATTAAGATAGGGCCATCTGGGTGGCCACTCTATTAGCTCCCGTCTACCTATACACCTATCTGGAAAAATTAAATTTAAGTAAATAAAAATTTACCTAGTTCGTTATATGAGCAGTATA
Organism: Polydrusus pterygomalis; assembly: GCA_963969555.1. NCBI lineage: Eukaryota > Metazoa > Arthropoda > Insecta > Coleoptera > Curculionidae > Polydrusus > Polydrusus pterygomalis. The sequence continues at coordinate 37,157,334 of OZ018381.1, read as the reverse complement.
ATGCGGATGACTAGGGGGAGCACCACCCTGTTCAAATCAAAAGGTGAAATTTGGTAAATCGGGATCATTATCTTCTGAAAATAGAGTGACGAGAGCTGGAAACAGTAAATTTAGATACCTATATTTCTTAAATCTTTTTTAATTTTTACTTATCCTTCTCCAGTACGAATCTCATCAAGAAAAATGGTACGATTACTCTATTTTTAACAATGCCCGTCCAGACATTAATCTTTTCATTATACTGGGTGTGATTTAATATGAACCAATGAGGATTTCCCTGTGCCCAGTATCTGTAGTTCTGTCTATTAACCTAATTATTTAAAGACAACGTAGCTTCATCTGAAAAACATATTCTTTGGACAATTCGTGTATGATTATCTTTTAGCTCAATCATTATTTTACAAAATTGCTTTCGCCTATCGGCATCATCGTCCAATAACTCTTGTAACTACAATTATTGGTTTGTAGGGAAGAAATATATTCCATTTCTTCAAGCAAAAAAAAAAAGTTGATGCGATGGCCGGGAATCGAACCCGGATCAACTGCTTGGAAGGCAACTATGCTGACCATTACACCACCATCGCACATGCTTAGCTTTTTCGATAGTACTCCATTCATATAGCCGTGTCAGGTAATAAAACTAGTTATTTTATTAATCGTCTGACTGAAGTACTTTCATTTTCAAGAGTTCGGAACGAGGTAATTCTCGTAAAGTGGAGCAGATATGTAATGTGAAAGTAAATACAAAAGTTAAGATCATGTGCGATGGTGGTGTAATGGTCAGCATAGTTGCCTTCCAAGCAGTTGATCCGAGTTCGATTCTCGGCCATCGCATCAACTTTTTTTTTATGTTCTTTTTTGCATGTTTTTCAAACATGTCTTTAAAATTACGATAATTGGAATTTTATGAGTACTTACTTCTTTTTCAGGATAGTAGTACTGAATTCAAGTGCTCTAGACAAGGATTTTTTGTCCATCCAAGATCTTGCAACAGATTTTACAGATGTGTGAAGTTTGATCAACGTTCTGACGATTTTAATGTTTTTGAATTTGATTGTCCAGCAGGTAAGAAACGCAGAACATATTTAATTTGTATTTTCAGTATATTTACCTACAGTGGGACATATTTTAGTAAAAAAATAATTTGTGAAGTTAAATAAGAGCATGGTTATTTATGAGACTTAGGGAACAAAATGCCTCTTGGAAAAAACATGGATGGATGAAATTAGAGCCAATTAAAATGGATTTAATTTATCTTTTTGTATCTGTGCTTTTAAGCTCCTTTTTTAAAGTTGATCTTAAAAATCTTTTTAGGGTTGGCTTTCGATGAACGAGTAGAAGTTTGCGTATGGCCGGGAAGTCTTCCGCATGGAACTCCATGTTCTGGAAGTAGTGAAATTGCCCCCGTTCCCAGAAAGAGATTCGAGTGTCCTTCTGAGCCAGGTAAACATTCTTTTTTCATTTGCCGTTTTTTTTTTCACGTACTACATTTCCACGTCTAGAAAGTGTGGTGTGGTTTAACAAAGAAACTAATAAGAAGCTATAATAATATTAAAAGTCTGTTCCCATACTAATTCATATTCCAGGATATTACGCCGATCCAGAAAACTGTCGCTGGTTCTTTGCCTGTTTAGACCATGGAAAGTCACCACTTGAAGCATACGAATTTAGATGTCCCTTTGGTCTTGGCTTTGATGGTGCTAGACTCGTCTGCGAGTGGCCGTGGCTAGTCCAAAACTGTGGTAATGGACTTGGGATTGGTTTAGAGTCAGAGTCCTATTATGGTGGTGCAAGTGGCAATAATGAATATGCCGGAAAAGGTAGATTATACTTATAGGTTTTAAATGAAGTACGTAACGATGATAACCATGATCCTCATGGTTGTAAAAGTCCTATTTTTTTATACTTAGCATCTAAAAATATATTAAGTATATTATTAGATTTAAAAAAAGAAAATCATCATGCCAATAATTCTTGTCTTTGTCCGATATTTACTTACTGAATGTTCTTTTGCCATTAATACTTTAGTTTATACAGATATTTATTTTAGGAACTTTATCTTCAGGCCTAGTTCTTCAAACCTACGATGGACTTGGTGCCCTTGGAACCGTCCAATTAGGTGGTATTTCCGGAAAAATCGAAAAACCCATTTCAACAGTATACAGCAACGTAGATAATGGAGCTTTAGGGCTCGGCTATCAAAATAATGGAGGTTATGTAGTTGAAGGAGGACTTAGCTATAAAGCAGCTCAGTCATTAGCAAGCGCTGGGTTATTAAAGGTTAATAACGGTGCCGGGTATCAAGCTGTTGGACAAAATCAATTGGTAATACTATATCATAATAAATTTTACAGCTTCCTTATTAAATGTTTTTTTTCCATTTAGGGTTCCATTTACACTACTTCTGACTTGGGCAGTGGTACTGCTAATATTCAGTATTTAACAGATACCCAAAGTGCATATGGTGCAAACGTTAATTTGGGATACGTGGCAGGATCAGAACACTTAGAAGCGCAAAGACCAGGTGTCTCCTCTCAGAGCTTTATTCAGCATATAGGTCAAAACGGAGCTGATAGTGAAACATATGTAACTAATTCCAATGCTGGTGCCAATGTATATGCTGCAGGTCAAGTCGATGCATCAGGCAATTTACTGTATCAAAGAGGAACTGGACATTATCAAGATTCTAACTTACATCTAGTACAAGGAAGTGGTGGTGCAGGATACGCAACTTTGGGGGCAGAATATCAAAACCCTTATAGCCAGGTAATTGGGGATGGTCAGCAAGGTGGCAGCTACTCATATCATTCTGCAGGAATACAGAGTGCAACCGACCATAATGGATACGGGGCCACTAGAGATGGTATTCAACATATTGGATCTGCAGTGACTAATCTTGGAAACAATAATAAATATATAGCAACTAGCGAAACCAGTGGACAAGAAAATATTGCAAATATAAACTCAGGATCATATCTAGCTGGAAAAACAGATTTATCTTCTTTATATGCTCATGGTAATGCGCAATATCAAAGTAGTTCTCACAGAAATGATGGTGGAGCTGTCTCAACTCAGAGCTTTACCCAATACCACAACCAGCAAGAAAACAAAGATAATGGATACTATAACTCGGAATTGGGTGGTAATATCAATATCATTGGAGGAGGGTATTCCGCAGTCGGTAATAATTTTTTAACGATATATTTTTGTTATGAAAGTAATTAATAAAAATAACTTTACAGGTACACTTGCTGGAGTTCAAGTATCAAGCGACGGCGATGATAATGATGTCAAAACAGTATCGTTTAGCAGTACTCCATCACCAATTTCTGTTACAACCTACGCTCCTTATTCTTCTGGATCTACAGTCGCTTCAGTACCCACTGTAACTGCTATTCCTGTACCTGGCATTAAGACAGCTGCTGGTTTTGAAACATTTAAAGGTAAAAAAAAGATCGATAAAAAAATCTGGATTATAATTTTAAATTTTGTCTATCTATTCTAGGAGGAGTAATTGCCAACATTCCCGAACTTCAGTATAAGGTCAAATCTCATGGTGACACTGACTTCCTAGCTAATATATCATCTAGCTTCGCGAATTTTGTGGTTACTACCCCAGCATTTGCAGCCAAAAAAATTGTTCAACAAACCTACGATCAAAATGGTGGATATGTGTACGAAAAACCAGAAAGGGTTTTTGAGGAAGGCTCTCTGAGTATTTCTACTGCCAGACCTTTTATAACAGTTAGCACGCTAGAACCAAAGATCTACGTTTCGAGCACTGTAAAGCCTATTGAAGCCCAGAAAGGATACGTTTACCAAAAACCTAGTGTTGTATTTCAAGAAAACCCTGTAGTTTACCCTACTTCAAAATCCGCTGTATCTGAGGTATCGTACCAAAAATATGACACGAATGGAGGGTACAAATACGAAAAGCCTTCCGTTGTATTTGAAGAGAAACCTCAACATATTTTTGTAAATACTTATTCTACAGTATCTACTCCTAAACCTGCGGTATTTGTATCACAGCAACCACAAGTTTATGTGTCATCCACGCTAGCCCCACCAGCAGTATCATCTCATAGTTTTACACACGAGGTGAATCAAAATGCAGCTGGGTATTTTTATGACAAACCTGCAGTAACATTTGTGAACGTCCCCACAAATCCTCATGTAATTTCTAAATTTACTATAAGAAAACCAAATGTGCAGCAAACTATAAATACTGATTATAAAATTAACTTTGAAGAAAGGCCAATTGTTGTACCACAGATAACTCCAGCTGTGCATCTTCAGCAAAAACATGTCGAACAAAACTACGCCTACCAACATCCAGTGCAACCAGCAGTTGTATCTCAATACTATTACCAACAACCCATTGTTAAGCAATCTATAGTTCCTCTATATAAGCAACCCGAACTGCTTTCAACTTATACCTATCAGCCACCAGTTCAAGGAACTGTCTACAAGCAACCAGTATCGACGTATACATATCAAAATATTGCCCAGCACTCTCTGGGAATTTCTCAAGCTCAACAAGACGTTACGTTATTACCAAAACCAGCCCGAACTTATTCTTATCAACCCAGTGGAGGCTCTAGTTACCAGTACATTCAAATTAAAAACAATGTCCAAGAGAAACCTATTGCAGTTCAGACACAGGGATATCAATATCCTAAACCATCAATTGCTTTTGAAGAAAAGCCGCAACTCCAAGTTGTACCAACCTATCAGTACTCCACTCCTAAACCAAATGTAATTGTTTCAGGAAGCAAAACCCAAGAAGGTTATGTTTACGAAAAACCTGCCGTTGTATTTAAAGAAACCCCTGTTACTTATTCAATACCAAAACCTATCATAGATGTTCAACCAGCAGAAGTAAATAGTTATTTTAATATTGGTAGATCACAATCCGAACAAAAAGTTGTGAAGCAAGAAGATGTTGGCTACAATTATCCACAACCTGTCATTAAATTTGAAGAAACTCCATTAGTCACCTATTCTACGCCTAAACCATTTATAGCAGTTCAGCCAGTTACACCTACAGAGGTAACTAGTTATGTTAATATTCCAAGTTCAACACCACAGCCTAATATTTTGGATCATAAACCCGTAATATATTCGACTCCTACGCCTTTTGTTGTACAGCCAGTAGAGCATCAAAGAATCGGGTATACATATACAAAACCACAAATTAGGTTTGAAGATAAACCTGTACACCCAGCTGTAGTATCTACATATAATTACATTGGATCCACTACGCCTCAACCAAATATTTTGATACAAGAACAACCAATAAATTATACTCCAAAACCCCAGGTTAATGTAGAACATAAACCAGTTGAAGTAACTAGTTATTTCCACCAACAACCTAGTCTGCACTCTGTTTCACAAGGCTACGACTATCCAAAACCGGCTCTTCCGTTTGTAGAAGAACCTCAATCGGTAGTAAATATTTATAAGAATAGACAACCAGTTCATGAGATACCAGTCATTAAGAAAACTGCATACGTAACCGGTCAGTACCAGGATAACGCACAAGAAAATTATAATTACCAGCAGAGTTTGCAAGGAAGTTATCAGGATACTGGTAAGACTGTAGTTGAAAATTATGTGAATCCTTTATACGAAACAGTATATCAACCGCAACCACAAGCAGTCTTGAACTATGTTCAATCTACTCCTAAACCTAGTTTTGTATCAACTATTAAGTCCATTATTACCGAAAAATTGCAACCCGTATCCCCTGCAACAGTTACCTTCTACGATAGTAGATATGCAGCAGCGCCAAAGACTTATATATCCCCGACTGTTGCTCCACAAATAAGAATTATTAGTACTACCAGTAACCCCATATCCAGATATTCTTTCAGTTCTCTGGACAACCAATACCAATACAACCAAGATATCGGTCTAGTTAAATATACAACTCCTGAGCCAATAAGCTATGACTACATTCCTACTACCCCGCAACCAAATATTATCGTAGGTGAACAGCCTATTAGCTATACTTTTAAACCTAAAGCAATCCTAAATCAAAAGCCAGCTGTGGTTAACAGTTATTATTACCAACAGCAAAGCAAGCCAGTGGTATCCAAAGGATATGATTACCCAAAACCAGCTATTCAGTTTGTAGAAGAACCTCAATCAATTATAACGAATTATAATAATAGAGAACCAGTTCAAGAGTTACCATTTGCTAAGAAAACTACGTATGTGACGGGCGGATATGAAAAAAATGCACAAGAAAATTATCAGCAGAACTATCAAGGGAACTATCAACAAACAGGCAAAGTTGTAATTGAAAATTATGTAAATCCTAACTACGAAAAGGTTAAACAAGCAATAGTTGAACAAGTTTATCAACAGCCTCAAGTTCATTTAGATTATGTTTCCACGCCCAGGCCTACTTTCATATCGACTATAAGGACAATTGCTACCAAGCAATTACAGCCAGTAACACCTGCAACAGTGACTTACTACGATAGTCGATATACTTCAACGCCGGAGAGTTATGTGTCCACTACAGTTGCTCCAGAAATAAATATTGTAGGTACAACAAGCAAACCTATATCAAGATACTCGTTTAGCTCCTTAGATGATCAATACCAATACAATCAGTACGTAGATATAGTTAAATCTACCACTCCAGAACCAGTTAAGACCTACTTGCCAGTTACTACAAGAGTAAAAGTTACAAGTGCTTTACCAAAACTAAGTACAATCCAAGCAGTTGACGCTTATGTGGTTCCCAAAGTTACAACTTTAGCAAGAGACTATTTACCTGTAAGGATAAGAACCAAGGCACCAGCTAGAGAATATTTACCAGTGGAAGTAACAACCCCTTCAAGAGAGTACTTGCCATCAAGGCAAAGGATTGGGGTATCGTCTACCACTGCAGCCCCAGAAATTACCACCTTATTTAGGGAATATTTGCCACTAAAATCCAGAGTTAGGGTTACAACGACAGGTAAATATTGATTAGATTATGTGTTGACATATATTTTCAATAATTTTTCTTTTTAGGAGCTCCATTAGATGAACCATATTATACAAGTAAAAGACCAACTGTTACACGCGTTGTAAGACCAGTAACAGTAATTAAACAGAACGACGCTCACCCTTTGCTGTCCGCAAAACTTGGTGCTCAGTGCACTTGTGTTTCTAACACTTTAAAGCTACGAAAAAAGCAAAAAATTATTATTGTCGACGATGACCAAAACGACGACAATGATGATGGGTATATTGTTGATGACGGTAATCAAGGAAACTTTATTGAAAACTACAATTACGAATCTCAGAAAATTGTTGATATCACGCCTACACCACAAGTTTATGTTCATAGTACATCTGAAGCTCCACAAGAATATTTAAAGAAAATAGTTAGGGTTAGTTGACGCAAATTTAAAATAATCTATACACAGTTACAATAGATTTATTGTAAAGTGTGAACGTAGTATATTTTATATGATAGTAAATATTTAATAATAAATACACTAATACAGTATATCAGTAATGAAATTCATCTGTGACAATAAAGTATTTTTGTATTCCATTTTAAGGTTCGTCCAGTTTTGAAACAAACATATCTCCCAGTAACAAAAGTGTCCGAAGTTTTGTACAAAAAAGACTACGTTCAGGATGACTATTCTCCATCCGATAAGGAAATCGTTAAAGCTGTTCGAACAGGACTTAAATTGGTCAAACAAGCAGCCAAAGAGGGTGCAAGAGAAGGTAGGTGTTTAAAAAATTTAAAATGCAATCACCTATATCGTATTATATATTTCAGGCGCTCAAAAAGCATTGTCTGGTCAACATTTCGATCGATTCGGCCCTGGTGGTGTCAGAAGTAGATCAGAAACGTTACAAGGCACCATCGACTGTCAACGAGCAGGTCTCTTCAGGCACCCCACAGAATGTAACAAGTTCTATGCCTGTAGATGGGATTGTACTAAGAACAGGTTTACGTTGCACGTTTTTAACTGTCCTGTACATTTGACGTTTGACAATACGCTGGGAGCTTGTAATTGGCCCAGCCAAGGTCCAGCTTGTGTAGAGAACACTTTAATTACCAGTGATTAGATTTTGGTAATATTGACCTCATACAAAGGTACAATATTAAATTTGTTTGTTTCTAGTTCTTTTACCAAAAAATGAATTATTCTTTAATAAAAAGAGATTCCAAAAAGAGTGACCTATTTGTAAAAAAATTAATTACTGGACCTCTACTGTAAATTTGGGAACTAGGACACAGAGGTGTATGTTTATTACATTGTGTCATCTTTTATATAAAAAAAAGTTAATAATATATTATTTGAGCCTCCCATTGCGATTTATGATAGCCCTGCCATTCACCAATTCATATTCACTAACATTTATTTATTGCATTTTCATATTATAAGCTTTCGTATAATTTACCTATAAGGATACTGAAATTGCTAAATCATTTTTATACGTAGACTTGTTTCAGTAGGAATATTGATTCAATATGTCTTAAATAAATAATTTAGTTTAAAGGTTATACTGTGTGACCAGTAAAGTCCGCATCATATGTGATTTTTTTATTATTAGCTTTATTCGAAATTTGACTTTGGCATCAAGTTCTGCTTCGATCGAGATGAGAATTAAGCCGAAAATAGTAGTCACGTGATTCGCATTATCTGTCAAATTTTAATTTTGTCCAAAAAATAATTTAAAAGTGGGGTTATTTCTGAAAATATCGAAAAAAGTTATTAGAAAAAGGTTTTTTTTTTAATGCAGCTTCTAGCCCACATGCAAAATTTCAGCTGCATAAGACAATTTTGATTTTTTATCCATATTTTGTAAATTGCACCACTTTTGCAAAATAAGACCCTACGCAACTCAACTCAATATTAAGGTGTATTACTTTCAGACATGAACAACATTTTTAAAAATACTTTTTTTATAGAGTTACCTTATACATGGTCAAAAACAAATAAACTTTGCATCACATGCGACCAAATTTTAATAGCCCAATTTTGATTTTGTAGAAAAACACACATTTAATATGGCGCTATTTTAAAGGAAATTTATCTAAAATAAAGCATTGTCAAAACTAAGAAGTTTTATGTAGGTTGCGTTGAGACTTATTTTGCCAAAGTGGTGCAATTTACAAAATATTGGTAAAAAATCAAAATTATATATATTATATATGCAGGTTAAATTTTGCATATGGGCTACAAACTGCATTTAACAAAACTTTTTCTAATAACTTTTTTCGATATTTTCAGAAATAACCCCACTTTTGAATTATTTTTTGGAAGAAATTAAAATTTGACAGATAATGCGAATCACGTGACTACTATTTTTTTGCTTAATTTTTATCTCGATCGAAGCAGAACTTGATGCTAAAGTCAAATTTCGAATAAAGCTATTAATAAAAAAAAATCCCATAATATGATGCGGACTTTACTGGCCACACTGTATTAGTCACCAATAATTTATTTCAATAGACAGCGCTGTAAAATAGAAAAATTAGGTAATTTGATCTTATTGCTGATCAAATTTTGTTGATATTTTAGTTTCCGCTGATAAAGGTTGGTGATATGATTATTAAAATGTATATATTAATAACACCAAAAATAAAAAAAATATAATAAATGTACTTTCGCCACCTCAAACCATTGTAAATACATTATTTTAAAATATGTGTGCGAACTACTTATTGCTTTAATATTAAAAAAAAAATACATTTAAGTTTAGATTGTCATATACAGGGTGCTACAATGTGCTCTCCAGTGGATCGCGAACTCGGCAAGAAATACCAGTAGCTCTTCTAGAATGACATTTCTTTTAACTTTAAAATAAATTGTATATTGATACAGAACTTCCAAGTTGTTGATTTTGTACATTTTTAATTTGTAGCGCTAAGGAACTGTATAAAATAATGTGTATAAATTATTATTTTTGTCCTTTAATAATTCATAAGTACATAATATAATGATTAGTCATAGGATACTCGTGCTTATAAGAAAATAAATAAATTATTCGAATTTTTATGATGTTTTATTGTTTAAAGTAAAAACGTGTAAATTATAATAATATATAACTTTTCCTTATACCAAAATTAAATTCTAATATTTTCATCTTGATTTAATCTTTGTACTGTCAATACAGGGTGTTAGTTAAGTAGGCGGCCAAACTCCAACGGGTGCTTCTTTAAGTGATTTCAAGAAGAAAAGTTTATATAAACCTTTTTACGATACAGGGTGTCAAACAAAAATCGGATGTTCGTAAATATCTCAATACTATTTTATTCGATTTTGTTGAAATTTGGCAATTCTGTTTGTAATAACAAGAGGATAATTTAGCCTTAATTAGATTAATATTATTAGGTCCAGTGGCGTCCCTGAAGAAAGTCTAACTAATATTTTTGACAAAAAAATGCGCGCCACTGACTTTTTAAAAAAATTATGTATTTTTTTCGAATTAAGCAACTACAAATACAACTATTTTATCTCTTGAGATTTTTCATATCTTGCTTTGTTTTCGAGAAAAAAAATAAAAACCACTTTATTGCATGTCCCTGGGACAATAAGAATAATAAATTATTAGGTACGTTACGCGATTATTTTATGTTAATTTATTTTATCGAAAACAGTTTTAATCTGTGCGAAAAAATCCAAAAGAGGACTTTCGTGTAATTTTAATTGCTTAATAGTTTGGTAAGAAGTTTAAATTCTTTACTCTTATTGTCCCGGGGACATGCAATAAAATAGTTTTTATTTTTTTTCTCGAAAACAAAGCAAGATATGAAAAAAACTCAAGAAATAAAATAGTTGTATTAGTAGTTGCTTAATTCGAAAATAATACATAATTTTAAAAAAGTCAGTGGCGCGCAATTTTTTTGTTTTTTTGTCAAAAATATTAGTTAGACTGCTTTCCGGGGGGCCACTGGACCTAATAATATTAATCTAATGAAAGCTAAATTATCCTCTTATTAATACAAACAGAATTGCCAAATTTCAACAAAATCGAATAAAAGAGGATTGAGATATTTACGAACATCCGATTTTTTTTTTAAGTTTGACACCCTGTATCGTAAAAACTGTGCATTTTCGGACCCATGTTTATATGAACATTTCTTCATAAAATCACGTAAAAAAGCACCCCTTGGAGTTTGGCCACATACTTAAATAACACACTGTTATAGTTGTATTACCAAGCAAAGTATTAGTTATTTTTAGACAAACGTTATTTATTCCAAAATATTTACTTACTGGTATTTATATCAAAAATATCGAAATTCTGTTTGCGAAAAACAAATCAGCTGTAATATGCTATTGCATAATGAGGTTGTAAAAAGTATTGCAAAATTTTCACAATCGGTTTTAGAGGTCTACAGTCCACAACCTTATATTTATTATAATAATGCTGTTTGCAAAATAACTTTTTGGCAATAATAATTATCAAAAAGAAACGCATTATGAAACAAAATTACATTTTTGTAAAGAAATACAAAGAATATTCTATTCTAGAAACACCAATATTTGTTTAGTTTTTAACATACCTATATTCAAACTAAAAAAACTTATCTAGGAAATGTTACAGTAGAAATAGATTGACATAAAAAAACCGTTAATCAATATGTCATGTATTTTTCCGTTTTATAATAGTTAAATCTGGTTTTCCAAAATGAAGGTGATAACACGGAGAGAACATTTTGTTGGTCAAAAGAAAAAAGTGAGAGAAGAGATGTTTGCCCACTCTGACCATCTTGCTCGTTCTATTAGTATTATTATATTCATTACTACACGTTCCAGTTCTCTTTGTGTAACTAAATTAATATTTTTCGATTTTTGTTTTTAATGTTTTGGGAAAAACAATACTGAGATTTGTTCTAATCTAATTATCCTAATTTATTTTTCTTAAAAAATTTTAAAGATTTAATTTTACACCAATTTAAAGGAAGCACCTATGTTACAGGAAGCAGGATATTGGCTAAGTTTTTACATGTATCAAAGAATTTGGCTTTTGCTTTAATTATGAAAATTTAAAAAAATTTGTATACAAAATGTGTTTTTCGTCACGCGTCGGAAAATGACAAAAAAAAAAGTAATTCCAATTTTCAAAATAATCTATACCTACATCTTTTAAAGACAAGTCTTAAATGCATAATTATACATAAATATTTTTAAAAATGTAACATATTATGATATAAAGTAGTTATTTGTACCTACACAAAATAATGTTTCTCATCACACTATAGATAATAATTCGGAAAATGTATTGGAAAATATGGAGAACTATAATAAAGTTTAAAAAATTATTCCAATTATCAGGAGCAACCAATAACTTTTTTAAGAAACGTTAAATAATTTATTTTACAAATTTAATTTTACAATTCAAAGCATCTTATTTCTTTGAAAGTTTTTTGTCTAAATTGTAGGTATAGTTTTTCTAAAAGCTATAAATAAAAAACAATTCTACATTTAAATTTAATATGGTTACTATCCTAAAAAGTGCGGAAAGAGTCATTTTTCAAGTGCGGAAAGATACACTTTTCTGCACGCAACTTTCGTTACCCGCGACGCGTGGCAGTTTCATTTTTATATACTTGAATGTGTGCCGATCAACGAAAACTATCGCGCGCTTGTAGGAAAATAAATTAAGGCATTTAAAAAGAAAAAACGTTTTGGAAAGTAAATGTGAGTTCTAAAAATTAATTGTTTAAAAAATTTGTTGCATAATTTTTAATTCTGAAAATTGGAATAGCTGTTTAAATTTAATTGCCATTTTCTGGCTTTTTCATAAATTTATTCGAATTATCTAAGAAGTGGTGTAAAACATATTATCTAATCTGATACATATAGAAAAATTGCACAGATACCTTTAATTATTCTTAAAATAGCTTAACAGGGGGTTCTACAATATTAAACAGAACTTATTAGTTAATGTAACACGCAGGGGCGGCTTAAGGTCCGAGCGACTGCCCAGGGCGCCGCGTCTAGGCGGTGGAAATTAATTTTGTTTATTGTTTGTTGTTGTTAATATCTACAGGGTGTCCCAAATTCGATGCTAACCATTGGGATCTCCGAAACGATAAGAGATACTTACAACAAATGTTAAACTGGGGCAAAGTTGGATAATTTGGAGATTAAGTTAATGCCAGTGAGAAATTAAGCGAATTCCGACTATTTCCGGAGATATAGGGAAAAACTTAATTTTTCGTGTTTCTTGTGACGTTATTTATAAACATATTAAAAAACAGAAAGCACTTTCTATATACATTTAATAATGACGCATTTAATGATCATTTCGCCAAATTATCCTCTCGCCCGGGTGAAAATTTTACCTTGAGCCGGCCCTGGTATCAAGTGGTAATTTTATGTATTATAAATAACCTAAAAACTAAATTAAACACTACATTTTTTGTTCAATTTAAAAATTAAAATAAAGCACGTTCCGGCCAATTTTACAGGATACTATGACCTAACAAAAAACTTTCAACAATTGTACAATTGACGCTTTATAATGCTATATTTAGCGGAATTTACTGCATTTTTGCTTTTATCAAGAAAATGATTGATATGACGCTGTCTACAAGATACGCTGCTCCATTTAGTACGCAGAGGGATCCAAGGGCCAATCCAACCTAAAAAATATATGAAAATCATTTTAATTTCGTTTTAATGGCAAGTAAACAAGTCTTGGGTGCCAATGGAATTTTATAAAAGCAAAATAAAGTGCTCATAAAGTCAAATTAATCCAAGAATTCGCCGTATCACCTGTCATTAATGGCACCCTGTTGAAGTCCGGTATATTTTACGTTAAGCGGTTGGCTACAGAAATAGAACCGGACTAAGTTATTTTACCTTCGCATTCGCCATAATATGTTAAATTTTGTAAGCGAGTCTTAATATTTTGTAAAGATATAGCGTGCATAGGTATTAATTTTATTATTTATAAAATATTGATAGACCCGTATCTACCAAAATAAGAACGTGATAACATTATAAAACTAAAGGAAAATAAGAAAATAACATTTATTTCTTTTAGTATTGTTTATAATAAGTAAACTAGGTATTTATGTATTTATTATACTAGGAAAAAGTAATACATTTTTGCGAGGTGTAAGCTTTATGGTACACGTCTAATTATTAAAACAGCATATTGCGAACCCTTTTGGTATTGTTATTATTACTTTTGTGGGAATTTTATATATGGATATATATGGGGTGTCTCAGAACTAATGTTCTATACAGTAACAGGAGATAGTGGACTTGAAAATATTTAATTTAATATCATTTTTTATACGATGAAAGAGATACAGAGGGTGATTCAAGTAAATATGTACCTACTTTATAAAATTGGCCATGATTTGATGTTAAAAGCGGTTATGAATCAAATTGGGTGTAATTATGCTTTTGAGGACAAGAAGAAAGATTCCATAATGAGTTTTAAGATATCTCCTAGAGAACGCTAACTACACAATATGAGTTTGGTAAATTCGGGCATATATTTTTTGCCTCTCACATTTCTGGCCGCTTTACCACAAATTATGGAAGAGGGATCTTTTATACAGAAAAAAGTTGTACTTCATTAATCTCGATATTTCAATTAGTTTTTGAGATAAGTGCGTTTAAATGCTAGATGGCAAGAAACATTTAAATAGAAAGAAATCGGAAGAAAATACTATGACTCAACCTGACGCGTGAGTTTGCTTCGGCCCACTATAGGCCAGTCATTAGATACATAATAATACTGTTTTGGTGCAAAAGGTTGCGGAGTTTTGAAACTTGGTGGGGATGTAGACTTGTAGGTCCCTAATATGCCCCTAAGTTTGCGACCTCATGCGACCGCCGCTCGCGCCGCCATCTTGAAAAAATGGCCGCTAGAATATGTTTTTGGCATATAATTCGGTTTGTGTAGGTTGTAGAAAAAAAAACATAGAATATAATTCGAAGAGGAATAAATTTGCTATAGAATTGCTTCTATGTTTTTTTTTTGTCAAAATAATACTTTCCTAGTTACAGGGCCGAACTATTTAAAATCTAGTAAAAGCGTTATTACGATGGTACTTAAATACCGTATATATCACCCACCCAAATATTGTATTCTGTTATTCATTCATTCATAAGTTTCATGATTTCTTACAAAATTTCGAAAACTATCGATAGTTAAAAATATTATCGATAGTGGAAACTATCGATAGTTATCGATAGCTTATTAACTCTACCCGCGCGCCCGCCCGCCAGTGTGCTTTGTTCTTGCAAAGGCAAGAGACCGGGATAATATTTTTTTACTAAAACCAGCAAGAGGGAAAGTTGCAGAAAAGCTTTATTCGACGAGCAGCCTAAATTACAAGGAAACTGTTGCAAAGAACATTTTGTTTTTACATGCCATAAGTGGTTGTGATACAACATCTGCCCTTTTTAACCAAGGAAAACTAAAGTTCCTTAGTCTCCTGGATAGAAACGACTTATTAGTTGAGGCTATATCAGTCTTCCAAGAAGTCGAAGCCGATGTGAAAGCTCTCGCTGTAGCTGGAGAAACTTTTTTATTGGCACTGTATGGTGGATCGTTACAAAAGGACACATCGGATTCGCTTCGATACCAACATTTTACGAAGTCTGTGTCCAAGAACAAATTTAATCTTGCGTCTCTGCCACCCACAAGAGATGCTGCAAGGCTGCACTGCCTACGAGTTTATCAACAAGTTGCGATGTGGTGTGGCAGAGAAAAATATCCTGAGCAATATGACTGGCAGAAAGGGGGGAACGGACTCGATGCTATTCGGACTACGTCAGATGCAGCTCCAGCGGATATTTTAAGATCGATATCCTGCAAATGTAAAAAAGGCTGTACAGGAGCATGCGGATGTCGGAAAATAGGTTTAAAATGCTCAGTGCTGTGTTTACATTGTAACGGGACGGCATGTGAAAACATTCCCGATTTGGTAGTTGATTCCGATCCTGAAGATACAAAAGAGGCTGACGATGACTTTAATTCGTTGGTATTGGAGGAGACGGGAGACATATAAGATTTGACAGATAGTGAGCAAAATAAACCAGTAACATCTCATGGTGCAAAGCGACAAAAAACGTGCACGTAAGTTTGAAGTGTGGATTAGGCCTACTGGGGATACCACGGTTAAAAAAAACGCGTCGCTAAACTCTACCTCATGGGTGGTGTGGAAACAAGTTGATAACCTATATTTTCATGTAAGTGGCTTTTGGTGGTGTAATTTATACATAATGAGTAAAAAGTTACATTTAAATGCAGTTTATACGATATTTTGAGAAATTCACCCTAGTCTTCGGCCCTGTAACTCGGAAACTATTAGCCTGACAAAAAAAATGTAAATAGCGCTTTTGTAGCAAAATTTATTTTCTTTAACTTGTTTCAAACACTTTTTTTTCTATATTCTATAGGAGCCCGGTTATAAACCAAAAACTGATTTTGACCGCCATTTTAACAAGATGGCGGCGCTAGCAGCGCTCACTTGAGGTCGCAAACTTAGGGTCATACTTAGGGTCACCAAACATACAATCCTGGCAAGTTTCAAAACTCCGCAACCTTTTGCAAGCAAAAAAGTACCTAATGACTGGCCTACTACTGCTCTGGGAACTTTAACGACGAAACCAGATCAGCTGTTAATGTCCAATGTCAGATGACGATACTGGGTTCGATGGTTTGGACGAAGCATTGTTTAATAATCTGGGGGAAGTAAGAAACTAACAACTGGGTCGACTCGTCGACTTACTAAGTTGATCAACAGTGGCTGGCTGACTGAGCTGTCAAGATCCTTCTGCGCGATACATCGCGCTCGCTATGTGGGAGCTGACGCGCTAAATAGGTTCTGCGGAACAAGTGTGGTATCACAACGGCCCTCATAGGACCACGTGATACTGTTTGGACAGTACCAGAAGTCTACCACTCTAACCTAACCTAACCTAGTCGGAAATAGAGTGCCTACCTATTTCAGTTTTTGCACTTCTTTGGATAGGAAGGTCTCATAAATACAAGATATGAAAAATGTCCTGGACATGTTATGGCAATGTCATAAATGAATATTAGAAATTAAGATTTAGCGGTCAATTCTGGCAGGTGACTTTATTTCGATTTAATTTGAAGCATACAAGAAAATGTTTCTACGTTTTTCTTACCTGTCTTTCGGAGTTGACATATGTATATTTATGTTCACTGAGGTAACCGTGCCAGTAGTGAAGGGCAGTAGCTCCCACGGCTATCCATAAAAATACTCCTACTATGTTCATGAGGATGTCCGTGAATGTGCTAAAAAATAAGTTAGGAACAAATAGAAGGATTAATATCAGTTTATTTTATTGCTTTTATTGTTTTATTCCATTGTTTTGTATTTTGGAAACATTACGACATTAATAAATGAAAAAAGAGACAAAAAAATGTGGTTCAATTTTATTAAAGTATTTTTAAGACAAATTTAAAAGTATAGATTTATCATTATTGTCTGCTATTCAATTTTAAAAATGAAGGCAATAAATGTTATTTTGCTATATTTTGTGTGTTTTTGATTTATCCCCACACATATCGCATCCTGAATGCAATATTAACTCAACTCAAAAAACAATTTCTTCATTTTTCTGAAAAAAATTCAACCGTTGTGTTGATTATGGCTTTCTAGAGGACCCAATAGTATGATATTTGTAACTCTTGCCTAAAAATACCATATTAAAATATCTGTTCGTCCTTGTGGACCCCATTTTTATATCATATTTTCCTTATCTCCGGTTTAAAGAAATATATTGACTTGCGGTTTTTCCAGATAATATGCTTCCTAGCTTAAGTTTAAAAAAGATATATCGTTGTATTTAAAATTTTTGAGAGTAAAGAAATTACTGATTCTGCTAAATAGTGCCCTCTAGCTGTCGCAACGAAATTCTGAATAACATTTTTATTAACATGATAAAACAAAAGAAATCCTATTTAGCAAGCTCAAATTTGTCAAATTCCGGTAAGCCGAACCAAAGTTGTGAATATTTTTGCATAGCAATATTTGTCCCCTCCTGCCCCCCTTAAGCAAATAGGTAGAGGAAACTTAAATACAAAAGTTATCCAGATTTTTCATTAGATTAAAAATATGCTACCTTTAATACAACTTGACAAGGAGTATTTTGCAGAAAATCCTGCTATTTGATTTGTCACTGTAGTGACTCTATGCCTTTTGTCATAAATATTTTTTCCGCAAGCCGTACAGTAAACGGTTTCTGAGATACGGCCGGCGGCCACTAAAAAATAACGTTTTCAATAATATCAACGAATAATATTCTCAGATGACTTTAAATTATTGAAAAACTATATTTTGCATTGTTGTTGATTCCAACGTGATGGCGTTGCGGCTTATTTACTACTTGCTATTTAATTAAGCAGGGTCTAAATGCGCTACAGTGTTATCAGTGGAGTTGCTTCGGGTTGTGGCATTCTGATGGGTTCCTAACAACGATGAAACAGCTGTCAATGTCTACTCGGCCCCAGGGACTCCATTGTTTTTGGCATCCCTGTGTACTTTAATGCAAAATGTAGGTCTTTTCACACTTTAAAGCCCGCTAGCTGAGAATATTTTTCGTTGACATACCTAAATTATACGGACGCGATTACTCCAGTTTTCAATAATTTTAACAATAATGTTTATTTTACTTTAGTTATATTCTTTCACACTAATGGCAATGACAATGACAATGGCAATATGTCAATAGTCAAATTATTCAAATGCCATAGCAACAAATTGGTTTGGGAGAGGTGAAAGGTGTGGGTAATTGCATACGTTGCTTCTTATACGATGCGAGTAAAAATTATTTGCATCAAAGAGGGCTTGGATTAAAAAATGTAGGGCTTGGTTTAGATCACAATGATATGGGGACGATATATCTGACCAAATCTAGGTTAAAATTTTGTCAAATTCATATTATGACATGATTTGCCAAACTAATGAGTAATTAAATAAGTAGACAAATACAAATTTATTTTTGTTGTTTACAAAATTAACAAAGTAAGAATATACAGAAAGAAAAAGAAAAATAAATGCATAAATTGCTAAAATTGGCCACCGCCATGCTCCAAGCATAAATTCACACGTCTCTTCATATTTTCGAAAGTGTTGACCAGTATCTCTGGAGAAATGTTACCACATTCTTGGATAATCCTTTTTTGTAATTGTTCTAAATTAGCAATTGGTGGTTTAAAAAGGTGTTCTTTAAATGAGGAAAAACGAAGTAATCCATAACCGTTAAACAAGATGATCTAGGTGGAAATTCAATGTCTGATCAAAAACTGATCAATCTGTCGTCGAAAAAATTGCGTAAGTAGTTAATTGTTTCCGCGGCTGTATGGGCGGTTGCACCGTCCAGTTGAAAATATTCAAAACGTAATTCGTCGTCAAGTAATTGCTCCACAAATGGATTTAAAATATTGTCTCTATACCGCTGTGCTGTAACGGTGTCATGGAAAAAAATAGGACCAACAATTCTTCTTCGGGAAACAGCTAACCAGACAACAATTTTTTGAGGGTGCAATGTGGACTCTACAAAAAAATGGGGATTTTCACTACTCCACATGTGTGTATTTAGAGAATTTACATAACCGGAGAGGTGCATGGAACCAAGCTTCATCCGAAAAAAATGTCAGGTCTAATAAATCATTTCTTTCCAATAAATTTGGGTAAACCATTGAGAGCTTCTTTTAAAATCTGCGGCTTGTATTTCTTGAAATACTTGCACTTTATAAGGAAATAAATTAAGCTGCTTCTTAAGAATAGTCCTGCATGTTCCATAAGATTTTCCCACTTCTTGTCTTATACAATTTGTTGGCGTATTTTACATTATTTCACGAACGTTTGCAACAAGTTCTTCTGTTCTTACAGATGGTCTTTCTGCTCCTTTTTTGTGTTGTATAGAACCTGTTTCCCTAAACACAGCGACGGTTCGTTTCAGGTAATGATAAAAATCCCCAGCAATAAAAGCAACGTTAGGAAAATGTTCGTGAAAATCGTCCATGCACAAACCCGGATAAAATACGCTTCAACCATGAATGTTTTGTGCTGTTCCGTAAAGCCCATTGTGTGAATTGTTCAAGAAATTGGAAAAATTAGCGATGAATCAAATTATTTGTAACGACTGTCAAAGATGACGGAATAACTGATTGATTATTAATTCAGGTAGTTACTGACACCCAACAGGTATTAAGCTCTACGGCTAAGCCCTACGTTATTTAATCCAAGCCCTCTTTGATGCAAATAATTTTTGCTCTTACGATATAGCTTATATGCTTCTATAGTAGCGTTGCGAACAGAACAAAGTGTTAATTTTAAAAAAATCACGATCCGACATATCTCTAAATTAAATACAAAATCTTTCCTACGTCTTATGATCTCCAGCAGCAAAACACAATGCAACTAACGATACAAAAGTGTATATTATGTATCCTACGAAAACCCCAGACGCAAAAATCTCCGCATCTGCATTTTTATTTTCGGCCATATTCCATGTTCCCCCCACTCCAAGAAACGTTCCATCTGAGCCTGTTCTGTAGAGGATCAGGATTATGACGTTTAGGGCCTAAAAGAAAATGCTCCATAATGTCCGAGATAGGGCTAGTTTGACCGAAGATATTTTAAACAAATAGAGAGAATAAAAGAGAAAATCTACATCGTCGAATTTACTACATTCCAATTAAATTTCAGACAAGGAAGAAAGCGAAAAGATCTAACATAATTTTAGATTAAAATTTACTTTTAAATTTTATACATTGTTAATGGACGTAGTTTGAAATTAAAGCATTTTGACATAAATGACATTTTCTGACATAAAATTATTATTAACAAATCTAAAATGTGTGTTTTCCACAATGATAAAATACAAGAGTGACTATGGCTCATTCTAAAATACAGAATGAAATTTTTAACTGAAAAAAAGTTACCATTAGAAAGCCTCTTTTTATTTGCTGAAAAAATAGAGTAGGTACTACGGCTGCGTTCACGATAACGTCCTTCAATTTTGCTGACGGTGTCTTGGGAAAATGGTGGTGGATCGGGGTGTGTTTCGTGAAATATTATACTTCTTACTATTATAAAGTAACTGTTTAAATAGCACAAACTACTACAACAGATAAGTATTCACTTCTTCTAACACGAAAATAAAGTGACCATGCAACAACCTTATCAATAACATGTTTCCTTTTTTTTAAAGAGTTAGTGCAGGTAAAACCCAAATTGTAGTATCAATTGTTGCCAAAATGACCAGTTTTCTTTGGGCCGGTTTCTACCCCAAAAAGAGGTGTACATTTTTTAAAGATACAAAAAAGTATGTCAAATTAAAAATAATCGCAGCCGTAGTAGTAAATATGCTTAGGTACTAATACTGAATTTATTTCAGTTTAAAGTTCCACCCTACATAGAAAAAAAGTATTGCGTTTAACTTAATTATTGTGTTATCAAAATTGATTTAGTGAGAAAAATGTTATTTTAACACTAGTTGGGTATCAACGTTACTATTTTAATGACAACATGTTGTATTATTTTGACTATACACTGTTAAAGTATTGCGTAACTACTACGGTTTCCCTCTTTTTATTTAAAATATCTGGTACTGTGTGTTGTATCTTTGGGCGTTATTTTGATGAAAAGATGCATCGGCAAGCAATGAAAGAAATATCTTTTTCTGCTTTTATTAATTTATAACGTATAAAACTGTAGGGAAAGTCTGTTCAATGACCGCTGACCGTTATGTCACGACTAGCGCTTATTTATTAATATATTTGTGTCAATAATGAATGTCGCATAATGTTACCAGTTAAAAAAGTTTTATTGTTATTTTTGACAGTGACATTTTTAATCAGCATTATTTCAAAGATGTCACGGTATTGTGAAAAAAACTACATAAATAATAAACATGAAAAATATATGGCAATGTTTTTAAAATACCTATGTGTTTTAGAGAGTTTCTGACGCTTTGGGAGTTTCGTGCTCAACAATCTAACGAATTAAAGCAAATGAGATAGAGAATGATGTAGATTTTAAGAATCGCAATAATGTATCTATTTTGTCATCCCGTGGTCGACAACTTCATGAAATTCATGAACATACCATAAGAGAGCCTATTTATGGGGGCTCTGAAATGAAACAGCGCTTTACAAAACAGCGTAGTACAAAATAGCGCGTAACAATAGAGCGCTGTAACAAAATAGCGTGTAATAGAATAGGGCTGTAACAAAACAGCGCGTAATAAAAAAAAAACGTAACAAAATAGCGCTGTAACAAAATAGCGCTGTAGCTAAATGGCGATACATTAAAAGAGCGCTGCAACAATGAAGTCAATACCTGTTTTTCATTTTGTTGAATTATTAGTTACTGTCTTTTTAAAATTTGTTTACTTAGTGTCAAGTTATTATAAAAAATGTCAGACAGCGAGTACACTGAATCCCAAAAGGGTAAGAAAATGCTTCTTCTAGATGGATATAAATACAGAAGGGACAAAATAAATATCTGCAGTGAAACCTGGAGATGTTCGAAAAGTGGGTGTAACGGAAGAGTTATTACTAAGGGAGGTGTGCACACTGTAAGAAAAGAACATGATCACGGACCGAACATACCACAAAATAATGTATGCATTATAAAAAATCAAATAAGAAACATGGCCAAAAGCAGTGAAGATCGACCAAGGAACATAATAGCTCATTGTTCCCGTAACGTTACCGATGAAAGTTGCACGGCTTTACAGACCTACGACGCTGCTAGACAAATGATCTACCGTGCAAGAAGAAAAGAATCAGGTCATGCTGGTACATACGCGACCTCAATTTTCG
This sequence comes from Polydrusus pterygomalis, assembly GCA_963969555.1. Lineage (NCBI taxonomy): Eukaryota > Metazoa > Arthropoda > Insecta > Coleoptera > Curculionidae > Polydrusus > Polydrusus pterygomalis. Next base: position 37,134,534 of record OZ018381.1, on the reverse strand, counting down.
AAGTTGACATTGCAAAAGAGTTTCACAGAACTATTAAAGGAGACGTTTTTTTGCTTTATGACTCTGGAAAAGAAGATGGAAACAGAATCGTAATTTTTAGCACGAATACTAATCTGAATCTCATGCAAGAATTTAGTGACTGGTGTGCAGATGGCACCTTTAAAATTGCACCAAAGTTTTTTCAGCAGGTATACACTGTCCATTGTTTAGTAGATTTTAAAGCCATCCCCATGATCTATGCATTATTGTGCAACAAATCAAAAGAAACCTACATAAGGCTTTTTGGAAAAATTAAAGAGTTGGCTCCCGATTTAAATCCTACATCGGTCTTATCAGATTTTGAAGTGGCAGCTATTTTAGCCTTAAGAGAAACCTTTCCCGATACAGAAATTGTCGGATGCTTCTTTCATTTGTCGCAAAACTTATGGCGGCAAATACAGAAAACACCAGGGCTAACTGCATTATATAAAGAGCGTGAAGAAACTAGAGTTTTATGTAAAAACCTTCTGGCACTCAGTTTTGTACCCGAAAGAGACGTTGCCTTTGCTTTTGAAATTCTTAAAGACCATGGTTTTCCAGAAGAAATGACACAAGTAGTAAACTATTGGGAAAAAACCTATGTTGGCAAAAGATTAGAGAATATCCCGCCAATGTTTCCAATTTCTTTGTGGAATATGTATAACCGAATACAATCCAATCTACCAAGAAGCAATAATTCGCTCGAGGCGTGGCACAACGCGTTCCAGCAAACGATAAACTGTTGCTGTCCATCAATGCCAAGACTTCTTTCAAAATTACTTCAAGAACAAAGTAAAACCGAATCATTTATGGTTAGATACCGTTCAGGATTTAGAACAACAGAATCACCAAAATGCAAATATGTTCAACAAAAACGAAGAATTCTGAACATAACAGAAGACTATACATTAAGGAACATTCAAAACTATTTAATTTATATTTCAAACAATTTGTCTTTGTAAATTTGTTACTACATTTGCTTTTTTTTTAATAATAAACGATTATTTTTTACTCGTGCTGTTTTATTACAAGCGCTTATTTGTTACTGGCGCCTATTTGCTACTTGCGCTGTTTTATTACGCGCTGTTTTGTTACAGCGCTATTCTATTACATGCTATTTTGTTACAGCGCTCTGTTGTAACCGCTCTTTTGTACTACGCTGTTTTGTAAAGCGCTGTTTCATTTCAGAGCCATTTATGGGATGTATAGAGCAAGTGAACACGTTACTATTGGCTCAACACAACTAAACCTTAAAAATCGTTGATGATGTTGAAACATCCACTGATTCATTAGCGGACTGTTTAAAAAAATTAAAATTTGAATGACTGTATCAAACATGCGTTTTTTTATTATGCAATTAATCATTTTTGTTTTATTTTAATAGGTTGGAGTTTAAGATTTCCTCTATATCATCGCCACTTTAATCCTATTGACATGGTTTTGTCGAAAAGTAAACGCTATTAGGATGCAAAAATAAGTTCTATGCATTCTGTAATGGATTTAAAAATGTTGATGATGATGATCCCTGCGGAGGTGATTTATTTTAATTATTAAAAAACTGTATTTTGTTGTATTGTAATTTTTTATTATATTTTCTTCTTTATGATTTTAAAAATAAGATGAAAATATTTGAAACAAAATTTATAGACTGATGCACTAGACAAAAAAATATAAGATTCAATAATTTTATAAATGAGTTTTATTTATTTTTTAGTAAATTTAAATTAATTAAAAATTTCATACTGATTTTCAAAAACAAAATGTTTCATCCCATGATACCTTTCACCCTAAAGAAACCACTTATTTCTAACTTCATTAACAGTATAAAAATAATAATTAAAAATTTGAAAAAACGAGCTTGCATGTATTTTACTTGTTCATATGCATCCGTCTTTACATACTAAAACAAAAAATAAGATTTGCCCCTAACAAGCTCAGCTTCAGGGGATTGAAGAATAAGTTTATCGAAGACAACATAAACATATTTATTATAATATTAAATTTTAAATAAACTTATTATTATTATTATTATTATTATTATTATTATTATTATTATTATTATTATTATTATTATTATTACTATTATTATTTGATCAAGCTTAAGAAAAATCATAACCATTACACAGGTATATCAAACTGACTGAATTAATTTACGACGAACCGCAAATACAGTAAATATGACGTAACGGTCAGCGGTCATTGAACATACTTTCATTATTCTTCGAATATGGGCTTTTGGCCGATTTTTTGATAAAATGAAGAAGTAACAAAATTTTAATCAAAAAACGAAATGGCGAATGCGCATAGGTGTTTGCTCTTAAGCTTCCTTTCATATAAAGTTCATTGCGGTGCAAATATAAGGCATGATTTTAACAAAACTGTATTTAATCTGTCAGCGATATATTATCAACGTCATTTAATTTATTGCCAACCTATAACCTATTTCGCCTTGTTTTTCTTAGTTTATTATTTTATTGTCTAAGATTTAAATAAAATCAGTATCGTCTGCACATTATTTAGGGTAATAGCTGATATATTACAAAAATATCAATTTATTTCATTGCTTACTTTGGGAGAATTGTATAGTGAAAAAACAATGACATAATAATTTTAAAAAAAATCTTAACCGATATTTTTCGATAGGTATACAATTCTCCTTAAATTCTCCTGAAATTCCTTGATATTTATTTAACATGTTAATTATTACCTATAGAATATGAATATGAAGACGATATTGATTTTATTTAAATTTTGTGTAAAAGTTTGAAAAAATAAATATTTATGTTTTCTAGCTTTTATACAAAACTTAAAGAAAATCAGTATCTACTTGATATTCTATAGGTAATAATTAATATATTTAATAAATATCAAGGAATTTCATAACTTATTTTAGGAGAATTGTATAGCGAAAAATATCGGGTAAGATTTTTTTTAACATTATTATGTCATTGTCACTCATTGTTCATTCACTATACAATTCTCCCAAAATCAGCAATGAAATAAATTGATATTTTTGTAATATATCAGATATTACCTAAGTAATGTGCCGACGATACTGATTTTATTTAAATGTTAGTTTAAAAAATAATAAACTTGAAAAAACAAAGCGAAATAGGTTATAGGTTGGCAATAAATTGAACGACGTTGAGAATTCAGCCTTAAGAGCTTTTATTCAAATTTTAAAAATATGATATGAGTATCTAGAAAAGTATTTTGGTTTATAAACGAAAGAACCTTTTAAAAATTAAAGTTTTAAAAATCTATCCCCATTCTTAAATCGTGACCGTATTGCTTACTTCACCGAATAAATTAAACTAGGGCACCTTAATCACCTTTTTATCAAAAGTAAACGCCCAATGAAACAATAACTGACACACTTAACCTCCGAAAACCCGTATTCACACTTACAAGTTTCAAAAACTTCAGCACCACAGTGCCCACTGTTTCTATACTGGTCATTTTCGAACACTTTTTTCAACACTGTCCCGCTAAAAACACCCTTTTTCAAGGGTTAGAACCGTATCGAATTTGTGAAATAGTGAGTTGAAGCACCTGTTCAATACAAAATGGTGTAAAGTGATAAGGAAAAATAATTAGGATATACGAGATAAGATAAGGCTAGCTTTGTTTTGTATCTGTGAAATGGAAGGTTTAGAAAAATTCGATCGTATATTTCGCAGAGGGACGGTTGTACTCTTATTAATATATCATGAATCATGGGAAGATAGCTAAATACATGGTGGTGACAACTTCATTTTTCTGATAATGGATTTAAAAAAATGTAAGTAAGAACTGTAAATTTGATATACAATTGCGGCCAAAAAAACCGGTACAAAATAAAATAAGAACTTTATATAAAATTGTGCCCTCTATGTCCACTTACTACGTAGCTACAGCCCCCTAAAGGGGGTACTCTGACGATGGTTTTATCTACCGTGCGAGCAAAAATTATTTGCATCAAAGAGGGCCTTGCATAGGGTTGCCAACTCTGGAAATGACTTTTTCGGGATTTATTGAAAAAAAAATCGGGACGGGCAAGGTAAAATCGGGACTTATAAAGAAATAGTCCATACTTAAAGTGGGGTTAAAGGTATGGGAAAGAAAGAAAAAACCTAAAGTCTTCCTCCACAAAATTTAATGGAATAAAAATTCTCTAAGGGTCTCTACATGTTTCGAACGTAGAAGCGTTCATCATCAGGAGTGCTAATGGTTTTAGCAGAAGAGAAAATGGTGTAGAACCTTAATGAAGCTTCTACGGAATTAAAAAATTAATGTGTAGAAGAGACACAATATGAAGTCTCTTTGTCTCTGTCACATTTGTCCCAACGCGTGGACGTGAACAACCTTTTGACCTAGAATTTTTTTTATGTGCAACTTAATTAATTTTATTGACTTTAAATTAACCGCTTGCGGGGGTTACTGAGCTTTAATCCTCAGTGCCCCACAAAACTCTTTTTGCAATGTAATTTTATTGTTATATCTTCATAATTATGACAATTTTATCCTTATAATGTCTTACTACTGACATACACTTGAAAAGTTTTATAAAAATTTTAAATAATCTTCGGCACCTTCTTTTTATGAAGGTTTTTTTTTCTTCCCCAGTTTATTTGGTTGATTTAGACCCCCTTGAATAACTTATTAACCATACTCAGTATGGTTTAACCTTTATCAATTTTTTTCATATTGTGTCTGTTCTACACATCATCATTTTTTAATTCAATAAAAGCTCCAGTAAGGTTGTACACCATTTTCTCTTCTGCTAAAACCATCAGCACTAAATAAATTTTCTGTCTCCTGATGATGAACGTTTCTACGTTCGAAACATGTAGAAACCCCTAGAGAATTTTTATTCTATTAAATTTTGTGGAAAAAGACTAGGTTTTTTCTTTCTTTCCCACATTTTTAATAGGTAAATTGAAACTAACCTACTATTTATTACAATAAAATTAGATTTAAAACTCAACTACATACTAATATACTACATACTAGGTTCATTTTTTGCTTTTAAATGAATATTTACTTTGGGATTTGGTGGATTTTAGGAGATTTTTATTTTTTATCACGTAATCGAAAAATTCACAACATGTTTCACTGAAATTAGCTCTAATTTGCTATTTGGATTTAATGTGTTCAAGCGTCAATCTATTTCTAACATCGGCCACAGCCATACAGCTAAATAGCGGGGCGGGAACAATTAGATAAAAAATTGGTAAATGTTGAAAATCGGGACAATAAGCGTCCCGCCAGCCCCATTGTCTGGACACGGGACTCAGGAGGCTGAAATCGGGACATCCAGATTAAATCGGGACAGTTGGCAACCCTACCTTGCATCTCAGGACGTAATGCTTAGCCGTAGAGCTTAATGCCTGTTGGGTGTCAGTAACTACCTGAATTAACAATCAATCAGTTATTCCGTCATCTTTGACAGTTGTTACAAGTAATTTGATTCATCGCTAATATTTCCAATTTTTTGAACAATTCACACAATGGGCTTTACAGAACAGCACAAAACATCCAATCGTATTTTCGAAACGGGGTTAGAGTAAATGGTGAGTGGCAATACAATCCGGGTTTGTGCATGGACGATTTTCACGAACATTTTCCTAATGTTGCTTTTATTGCTGGGGAATTTTATCATTGCCTGAAAAGAACCGTGGTTGTGTTTAGGGAAACAGGTTCTATACAACACAAGAAAGGAGCAGGAAGACCATCTGTAAGAACAGAAGAACTTGTTACAAACGTTAGTGAAATAATACAAAATACGGCAATTACAAGAAAGGATTATCCAAGAATGTGGTCACACTTTCGAAAATACGAAGAGACGTGTGAATTTATGCTTGGAGCATGGCGGTGGCCAATTTCAGCAATTTATGTAATTATTTTTCTTTTTCTTTCTGCATATTCTTAGTTTGTTAATTTTGTAAACAACAAAAATAAATTTGTATTTGTCTACTTATTTTATTACTCATTAGTTTGGCATATCATGTGATAATATGAATTTGACAAAATTTTAACCTAGATTTGGTTAGATCTATCGTCTCCATATCATTGTGATCTAAACCAAGACCTACGTTTTTTAATCCAAGACCTCTTTAATGCAAATAATTTTTTGTCGCTCGGTACAATTGCTGCCAAAAAATACTGGTACAAAAAATAATCAAAATACAGGTTTAATAATTTGGGATTGAGTAGACTGGTTCAAAATATAGTAAAAACGTCATATAAAATTGTGTCGTATGTCCACTTACTACGAAGCTACAGCCCCCTAAAGGGGTTACTCTGAAGATGGTTTTATCTAAATATTTTCGAAACCTTTGTAGATACAAATTTAAAACTTAGATATTTTGGTAAACTTTGTACGCTGAATAGAGCTGGGGTTTTAGAAATGTCGATATTTAACAAATGTGGCCAGAAATAGGGGATAGTAGGGTAAAAATATCGTAATCAACGGAAATATCGTAATCAACGGCGTCACCCTCCAGAATGTTCGTAGCTACATTTACCTGGGCAGGGAAATAAACCATCAGCTGAACCACGCGAAAGAGATTAAAAGAAGAATAGAAATAGCCAGGGCGGGTTTTCTGAAAATGCGAAAAATACTGTGTAATCCAGGTTTATCTCTTGAGGTGAGACTTAGAACAGTAAAGTGCTATGTGTGGTCCCTGCTCTTATACCATTTGCTAGTCAAGCAATAACTTTTACTAAAAAGTAATTGCTTAATTTTTATTTATTAGGCTCAATGTCCTCATTATGCTGCATTTAATTATTCGGTAGGTAAATCAATTTTTTCTAGTCTTTTTTTATAATTTTTTTTTGATTTGACATTTTTAGCCCTAAATATTAAAATTATCACCGGCCGCCACTGCCTATACATACCTACCACTATACATGGTGTCCAATTTTTTTTTTATCCAAAAAGTTATTGGGGCGAGCTACTTTTGTGAATAACCCAGTATATTATTCTTCATTACTTATAGGTACATCCTGTAAATTAAGTTATCCGAGTAATATTCTAGTATTTTTATAAACGGATAAATATAGTAATATTTACTGTAAAAATACTGATATATGGATAAAACACACATAAAATTCAACGAAATAAACAGATGATAAATAAAGTAAATATTGGAGATACTCAGATAGTTTTGTCATTAAGTCATTTTATTTATTACTTGATTGCCACATTATATGGGTTGGTGAGGGGATTAATGCGAAATAAATGAGACATAAATACCTACTTATATAGTGTTACTTGGGTATGTAAAGGAAGTTCAAGAAGCGATTTCATGACTAATTTTATGATTAAAAGTTCGAAATCAAAAGTGTCCCAACCTGCCCCATTTTTAAAATGTCTATCGGATAAAAGAAATTTTTTTAAAGTTTGGAAACTTTATGTTGTTTAGAAAGTACTTAGAAAATCTGTCTTACATACATATGTACCAGGTGACCACGAAATTACTACCCAGCTCGTTACGTTTTACAGTTAAACCTCTATTAGTGGACCACCTTAGTTAAAAGGTCGATTATTGATTCCCCGTATTTTTACAACGGAAATATCATTACATATTTTATATTCCTCTTTACCGACCCATCTGTTAAACGACCGCGGGCACTCATCGCAGGAATTTTGAGTAGACAAAGTAAGACAAAAAACACCTTCGATTGGGGGCAGTAAATTCCAAAATTCTTAAGAAATATATATTCTGAAGAAAATGATCTAATGCTAACAGGTTTGCTAAGACATAGTTTGTATTGATATAGCTTATTTTTTATTAATCCATATTAAATAAATTGTTAGTGTATCAAACCCGCTTTAGTATTATATTAATTCCAGATTTGTTAGAACAGTGTTTTTATTGGTAATAATAAGTTTCATTAGCAGCACAGTCTTGTTGAATAATGAACTACTTTTAATACAGCAATTTTGTTAAGAAACAAATTATATCTTCTCAATGCGACGCAATATGTTCCCAGTAAAGCGCTTTCTCTACCATTAAGTAAGCCGAACAGCGTCCCCAAAAACGAATTGTATCCGTTAGAACCACAATCCACAAGACGTTGGTGGGAGTTTGTAGCGATCGGCAATCGCCGCGCGCCCTAGTATTAGTTTTAACGTATTTGTTGCGCAGGTCACATCGTTGTTCGGAGTCTTCTAGCTGTCCTGTCTGAATTTGAATTCTATTGATCGTACCATGCATTACCTGTTTCAATTAATTTATTGTAACTTTGTACTATTTAAGTTTTTTTAAACTTTGCATGTCAGATAAAGCAATAGAAGATTCTTATTTCGCACAACCTATCATTAGTATTGGACTGTATAATCTATGGACGAATTTTACCATCTCAGTAAACCATGTTGCATAATAGATAATAATTTGCAATATAAACGACAAGAACAATATCCCACTAGAAGCTATTTAAATTTTTGAGAACTACAGTACTGATTTTTAGTGGTAAGTATATGGTTGATTAACCGTAGCAACCAAATATTATCATGATTATTGTCTAGTTTCATTACAACTGCCAGTCAGAACTAATACAGTAAAACCATATTACAGCCCCGATAGAACTTGATAATTACTGTGAGTATTTAGAGCAATAATGGCTATAAACCATTCTATATGATAGCATTAACTTCTATTTCCTATTGGCTAATTTACAGTGATATTATTACTACACAACGGTCTAGCAATTTTCGATGTCTTACAGTAGGAAAGCGCGTTGCTGTCACATAATATATAGTAATTAAACAGTTGTATAAAGAGTATGTGAATACTTATAAGGAATAGAAGGCTTTTTCTCAGTGTACCTTCTTATAATAGGTGTATCCGTTCAATTCCTTTTCTAGACTAATAAAATCTGTTGTGAACAACTGTTGGCAAAATCGACCGCCAAATGACGGCCGCTCTTCTCGCTTTTCGGTTTCCTACAAAGCGGCACCGCAAAAGAGCGGCCGTAATTTGGCGGCTGATTTTGTCAACAGTAGTACGGTCGCTTTGGACGGTGAATATTATTGGAAAGTAACATTACATAGATACGATTCGATAAAATACTAGCGCACCGTCAAAAATCGTGCTTGCGCTATCTCACAACGTACAGAGCGGCCGCTTTAGAAAATACGGTGCCGTATTTTTTGCGCTGAACGCTCTGAAGGAACATACTTTGATTTGCAAGTACAAATACGGTTTTTCGCGGCGAGGCTCGCTGTCAAATTACGGCCGCTTTTTTGCGGTGCCGCTTTGTAGGAAACCGAAGCTTTACAGTAGAAAAGCGCGTTGCTGTCGCATATGGTATTAAACAGTTGTATAAAGAGTATGTGAATTCTTATAAGGAATAGAAGGCTTTTTCTCAGTGTACCTCCTTATAATAGGTGGATCCGTTCAATTCCTTTTCTAGACTAATAAAATCTGTTGTGAACATTAGTTTTGTTTTAATCAGTTTTTGTGATTGACTTGAATATTTGAAGAGGGCGGGTAAAAGGAATGTCTTTCTTTGAAAGAACAAATTTTAATAATCGAAGGAAGTACAAAAGCTGGTCTAAGTACGGAAATTGGCTGAAAATTTGAAAGTTGGTAAGACCCAAGTGACTATGTTGCTTCAAAATAAAGCAGAAGTTGGAAATTTGCTTCAATAAGGTGGCAACGATAAACAAAAAATAAAATTTCCCAAAACCAATGATAATAAGACGAAAAGACAGTAGGTATATTATTCCGCTTGCACAATTGTTTCCCAACATTAGGGACATATTTGTGAACTTTTTGCAGATAGCGATTTACCAACAGAAAGTGCAGAATTCACTATTATCGATTGTATTCATGAAGCTACTCCTAACACTGAAACACTGGAAGAGCAACCTGGAAGGGTTCCAGTGTCGAATTTATCAATCCTATCTGAAGCCTTGGCAAGTTTGAGAGACTTAAAAAACTTTTTTAATAATGTTTTTTGAATTTTATAAAAATAAACTTAAAAATATAAAGAAATCATTAATTGCGGATTATTCGGATTGGACCGGAAGTGCACACAACTTTGTTTTTTAAATAGAACACCCTGTATATTTAAACGCAATTAAAAGTTTAGCTACATCATTCAACGAAGCAACAATTATTGATGTTAATTTATACATAGTTTCATCTAACGTATCAATGGAGAAACTAAGGACCAAATTAACATCAACAATTGTTATTCCGGTTAAACCGGAGTGCTGCAAAATTTAAAGACCTTTATTTCTACCTTTAATAATTATTAGGGTAGAGCAGCCTGTCCTTTCTTCCTTCTTAAACATGAAAGACAGAACTTTGAATTCTAACCTCATTAATTAAGATAGAGCAGTGTTTGTGTTGAATACCGCCAACATAGCAAGCTTCATACGGAGCTTCGGTTGGCCGAGCTTGGATGAACGAGGGGGATTTAAATGGTGGTATAGTATAGGTAAGAGGTTCGTACCAACTATGGAGAACTAGAGGGTAGAAGGCCGATCGACCATGGCAGCATTTTCAAATTCTGTCCCGGTTTTTTGGTTAGTTCGCTATTGGCCGATAGATGCTCTCGCGTCGCAAGTGGGCTGGTGTCGTCTTCTTCTTCTTCGTTTTTTACTTTTACTTTTGACAAATTGACAATTTATTTTCGAAATAACAAATAACGTTTGAAGACAAGTCAAGACAAATAACGTTGTATTGTAATTGATTTCCATATTTATAATGAACAATGGTACAATTTATAAAAGTAGAGTTTGCTTTGTGTCGGGGTCGGGGAGGATCTTTTTCAGAGAGGAAACGCAGCCAAATAAGTCTCTTTCTAGCTCCAAAGGTATAGCTAGAATGTTTAATACCCTGTATTTTAAAAACCAAGCATCGTTGGAACTTTATACAGGCCGAGTTTACTAATAAGTATAACAAAGTAAGTGTAAATTCATATAAAAGTCGTTATTTGTTCCCTAAAGAACTAATTTAAATAAAAATAGTTATTGTGTTCATAAGACACCATTTATTTTATGCCCACTTCGAACACGAGCGCCATCTTACGCCAACTCGTAAAGCTGAATTACCGATGCTAATTTGGGACCGAATCCAATGCATTGCGATCGGCCTCCTACCCTCTAGTTCTCAATAGTTCCAACCAGCGTCAAAAACCATCAGGTTGCTGCGCAGTAGATTAAATACGTTTCAACCAGATTTACTGACGATGAATAAAGATTAGTTTTTTGTTTCATGTAAACTATCAAGGCGGTTTGCGGATTATCTTACCTCATTTTTGATTGCAATATAGCCTAAAACTTACTAAGTGCATTCACCGATGTCAAAACCTGTCATTCCTCTATGCTTCAAGTAATTTACCACTTTATTCCCTGTTATAAGTAGGGCTGGGCAAAAACTCGATATATCGATATATCAACTATATCGATATTCGATTGGAATTTCAATATCGTCCTTATAACACATTTAAGGACCAATATTTAATTCAATCTTTTTACTTCATGTTTTCATAATTAGAGTCTCCCCTTGAGATGAAGGTACGGAGTTTTACAGGGCACATAAGAAAATATTGATATACCAGTGTCTCCAGTAAAGTCCGCATCATATGGGATTTTTTTAATTAATAGCTTTATTCAAAATTTGATCAAGTTCTGTTTCGATCGAGATAAAAATTAAGCAAAAAAATAGTAGTCACGTGATTCGCATTATCTGTCAAATTTTAATTTTTTCCAAAAAATAATTCAAAAGTTAAAAAAGAAAAAAGTTAATAAAAAAAGTTTTTTTAAATGCAGATTCTAGCCCACATGCAAATTTCAGCTGCAAAAGATAATTTTGATTTTTTACCTATATTTTGTAAATTGCACCACTGTTGCAAAAAAGACTCAACGCAACCTACATAAAACTTCTTAGTTTTGACAATGCTTTATTTCAGATACATTTTCTTTAAAGTAGGCGCCATATTAAATGTGTGTTTTTCTACAAAATCAAAATTGGGCTATTAAAATTTGGTCGCATTCGCATGTGATGCAAAGTTCATTTGTTTTTGACCCTGTATAAGGTAACTTCATAAAATAAGTATTTTTGAAAACGTAGTTTGTGTCTGAAAGAAATACACCTTAATATTAAGACAAAAAAGAACACAGTGTCATCAGTAAAGTGTTCATTATTTATTAAGTGGAAAATAAATTGTAGGTTAACTTAACGTAAAGGTTATCTATTTTCAACGATTTAATTAAAAATCCCAATATTTTTTTTTTACTTTCAGACACACACTACGTTTTCAAAAAGACTTATTTTATGAAGTTACCTTATACAGGGTTAAAGACAAATAAACTTTGCATCACATGCGACCAAATTTTAATAGCTCAATTTTGATTTTGTAAAAAAGTACAAATTTAATAAGGCGCTACTTTAAAGAAAATGTATCTGAAATAAAGCATTGTCAAAACTAAGAAGTTTTACGTAGGTTGCATTGACTCTTATTTTGCAAAAGTGGTGCATTTTACAAAATATAGGTAAAAAATCAAAATTATCTTATGCAGGTGAAATTTTACATGTGGGCTAGAAACTGCATTTAAAAAAACTTTTTCCAATACCTAACTTTTTTTGATATTTTCAGAAATAACCCTACTTTTGAATTATTTTTTGGACAAAATTAAAATTTGACAGATAATGCAAATCACGTAACTACTATTTTTCGCTTAATTTTCATCTCGCTCGAAGAAGAACTTGATGCCAAAGTGAAATTTTGAATAAAGCTATTAATAAAAAAAAATCCCATACTTCTGGTGACACTGTATTTATAATATAATATTTTTATGTTTTATCGATAATATATATTATCGAAATATCGAATAACGATATTTAAAAATAAAATATCGATATTATCGATATATCGACTATATCGATATTTTTTTCAATATCGATATTCGATATTGGAATTTCAATATCGCCGAGCCCTAGTTCCAGGTTCCAACCAAACACTCCAGAAAGCCAACTATTTTACAGATATGTGCGTTACGAATGATTTGCGAACTGTTAGAGATCTATTTGTGATTCACAGTTGGAACGAACCTTATGTGTAATCGGGGGGAGGGGAGCGGGGGTTTCAGTATTCTTGTTACCCTACCATTACGCTTAAAATTATAGCGCTGTTAAGTCTGTTGCAATATCGCACCATTAAAATTGTAAGTACTGTTAAAGTTTCCTTACGTTTTATTCTCGCTGCTAGCGAAGCACATGCTGATCAACGACACTGCAGTGTAAACAAAGTATCCGACGAAAACTCCCGAAGCAATAATTTCCACATCTGAATTTTTTTCTTCGTACAAGTTCCATGTTCCACCGACTCCGAGGAAACCTCCACCAAAGCCCACTCGGTAGATGATTATGATGATGAGGTTCAAAATCTACAATAGAAATAGTACTTTATGGACGTGGCCAACAATTTTTTTTATTAGGAAAACTGTAGGTTTCACTTTTTTGTCAAGTTTTTTTGTTTTGTTTGATACGTGGTTAAATACTATATTATACAGGGTGTTTGGGGAGGAAAGGACAATATTTTGGGAATGTGTTTTCTTGTTAATGCAAGTGTATTGTTGGTTTTCTGCCTTTGAAGAACAGCAATGCTAAAAAAATCGGGTAAACCAATAAGTAGTTGGGTATCAAGGACTGGCAACAGCTTTGTTTAGACACTTCATTTCTTATCGTAAAAATGGAAATATTCGATGATTTTTATCCATAATGTTTGGATCATTGGATCCCTGTGTACTCCCACACAAAACGTAGTTCCCCAATTGTCCGCAAGCCAATACTAATATTATTAGTCATTTTCTTCTGTATGTAAATGGCTAAATTAATTCCAGTAACTTTACATATTATGCAGACTGTCCGCGGATAGGACTAACAATAGCACAGATGGATGAAAAATTAAATTTTTCGGGAAAAAGTCATTCTTGATAAAAAGTTTTGCTTGTAAAAAAATGCAATTCACGAAGAGAAAATTTTGATTTTTTATACTGGGTTCGCAAAAACTTCAAAAACATTATTTTTCTCCAAGAGTAAACTACCTTTATTTAGGATGACGTTAGTAATTTAAATCCGTGATTTAAAATCTTCGATTTTTTAGTTTTTTTAATTTTTAGAGGTAAGTAAAGGGAAATTTTGCTGCTCAAAAAAAATATTAATATAAAATTTTATTACACTCTATTTTCATAATGGGTGGTTTGTTCGCATTTCTACCATCTTTTGTAAAAACAAGGAATTTTTTTACCTTTTTATTACTTTGCTTCACGTATAGAGAAATTTAATCAAAGATACCCTAACGTTTACGACTCAAAAATGGGACTTCATAAATTATTAAGAAAATTTCAGCGAACTGGTTCAGTTTCCAATTTACAAAAAAAACTATGAGTCTGTTGCTGACAATCCTACCCTTTCATTAAGAAACCGAGCTCAATAACTTGATGTAGTAAAAAAAAACTCATATTCAGTATATTTTAAAGGCAAACAAAATATTCCCATTTAAGCCAACTTTTAATCAAACGTTGGAAGAAGGAGACAAAGCCAAACGTTTGAATTTTTTGTCTTTAGGTCGGAAAGAAAATTGTAAGCGAAAACAGGAATTTTCACAAATTTATCATGTTCTCCGATGAATCAACATTTTCAACAAACGGGAAAGTGTCTTCTGCGCATATCAGATACTGGAGCGAAAATAATCCCCGTTTTATAATTCCTGCAAGAAGACAATATTACAAAAAAGTAAATAATGTCTGGTGTGCGATTTCTTATTATGGCATTATTGGCCCATACTTTTTCGAAAACACGTGTAACCGTAGGAGTTACCTTAAAATGTTGGAAACATTCCTTTCTGACAACCTAGAAGAATTGTCTGTTTAATTTAGGAACGAAATGTACTTTCAGCAAGACGTATGTCCTGCGCATTTCGCAATTTAAGTGAGGGAATGGCTTAATAATACACTTGACCATAGATGGATTGGTCGGAATGGTCCGGTTCTGTGGCCCCCAGGAAGTCCCGATTTGACTATTTCAGATGAATAATCTTTGGGGGCGCCTCAAACAATTAGTGTACTCCTGTCTAATTGAGAACGACGTACCGCTTCTAAAACAGCGAATTGTTGAAGCTGTTCAAACAATTTCCATTGAAGAAATTCGAAGAAGTTTAGACCACATTCGTTTACAGCTGGAAAAATGTGTTGAATATGGAGGGGGAGTATTTGAATAGCAAATTATGAAATTATTATTTGTTGTTATTTTAAGATTTTTTGTGTTATTTCCGGGGTCATTTCATTTGTGAAATTAAAAATACATATTCCTGATAACACCAAAAATCAGTTTTTGAAACTTTTTGACACCCCTCTGTCTCTGTCATTGATAATGTATGTATTAATTCTTTTACCTCTAATAATTAACAAAAACTAAAAAAATCGAAGATTTATTTCAAATCTCGGATTTAAATTACAAACGTTATTCTAAATAAGTTTTTTAATTGGCATTTTGGTCAAAAATGAAAAATAAAGGTAGTTTACACTTTTGGAGAAAAATCATGTTTTTGAAGTTTTTGCGAACCCTGTATAAAAAATCCAAATTTTCTCTTAGTAAATTGCATTTTTTTTACAAGCAAAACTTTTTTTTATCAAGAATGACTTTTTCCCGAAAAATGAAATTTTTCATTTTTGCTATTGTAACCCTATCCGCGGACAGTCTGTATAGTCGCTCATAACCAAATTTTTAGTAAACTAGTACTAAGTTACAGACCTTGTTTGTCTACATTAACAAGCAAAAAGCAAGCTTTCCTGAAATTTAACTTTGGAAATTAGCAAATTTAAGTTTAAATACTGGCCCCCCAAATCAGACGTGAGGCTTTTGCTAGCTAAATATAAACTTGCACTTGCCGAAGTAAGCTGGGTGGATATTTGCGTCAAGTGATCCTTACCTAGTGGTTTATTATCCCATGTATTTTACCTGGAAATGTAAACATATGACTACCTATTTTAGATCGTTATATTCCTTATACAAAGCTGCAAGTTAACGATTTACCACGATTAGTTCCAACAAAGGCAGGCCAATTTGAATAACTAATTCTATATAAAGAAATGTGCGTGAAAATCTAATATCTAATTTATTTTACTAAACTTGCAACATACCATACACAAATACACATATGAGAGCGCTATCTATTAGTCAGCTTAGATCAGTAAAAGCTGAAATGTTAACGCCCAATATCAAAAAATACCTATACCAAAATAACCAGTGAAAGACACTTAACGAATGACTTACCAATTTGACCAATTTAACAATAATAGATCCAATTGTCTCCAAGACCATTTTGACACAATTTTTCTTTACACTTTCGCTTTTTAGACGAAAATATTTAATTTAGTTCAGATGGAGGCACCTGCAACACACTAGAATGAGGTGAAGCAGATAAAAATTAATAATTGTAAATAAGTAATCTACTGATAAGATATGGATATGTATACAGAGTGTTAAAAACACCATTTTTATTTTTTATTGTTTGCTTATTTCGAATTTGTTCCTTTTCGTTCGCTTCCACGGCCATTCTCGGGGGGACCTACGATAACGTGGATTGGATGGGGAGAAATGGAAAATTGTAAAGGGTTTATTTTATTTTACCAATTTGTTTTCGTTTTCTCTACTGGGAGGGACTTATTTAACTTTTTCGCTTATTTATTGTGGCGTTCATTCATTTTGTCAGATTGTTGTTATTTTTGTGATATTAAAACGTTCAAACTTTCAAAATAATCGGTATGCCACTACTGTGTTGAGTGCATAATTGTGTTATAGTAATAAAATTGCGGCAGAGGATATCTCTTTCAACAAGTAATCAATCTCAATGGGTGCATTGTTTTATTAAGATATATTATAAATATCCTAAAGAAATTTTAGAAATTGTTTATGATAAACTGTTGTGATGTCCAAATATTATTAATAGCTTATTTTTTTTCACCTTTCAACAAACCCAAATAACATAACCCTATATTTTTAAAGTTGGCGCGCGTCGATCTCTACGAAGTTAGTCAGTTGGAATGTGGTGCCAACTCAGTTTAGTGGATGGCAACCTACCGTGCGAGCAAAAATTATTTGCATCAAAGAGGGATTGGATTAAAAAACGTAGGGCTTGGTTTAGATCACAATGATATGGGGACGACATAATTATCTAACCAAATCTAGGTTAAAATTTTGTCAAATTCATATTATGACATGATTATGCCAAACTAATGAGTAGTAAAATTAAGTAGACAAATACAAATTTTTTTGTTGTTTACAAAATTGGAGTACTTGCACTTTATAAGGAAATAAATTTAGCTGCTTCTTAAGAATATTCCTGCATGTTCCATAAGATCTTCCCACTTCTTGGGACAGGCGTCTTATACAATTTGTTGACGTATTTTGCATTATTTCACGAACGTTTGCAACAAGTTCTTCTGTTCTTACAGATGGTCTTTCTGCTCCTTTTTTGTGTTGTATATTATTATATTATGTATAAAGAACCTGTTTCCCTAAACACAGCCACGGTTCTTTTCAGGCAATAATAAAAATCGTCAGCAATAAAAGCAACATTAGGAAAATGTTCGTGAAAATCGTCCATGCACAAACCCGGATTGTATTGCCACTCACAATTTACTCTAACCCCGTTTCGAAAATACGCTTCAACCATGAATGTTTTGTGCTGTTCCGTAAAGCCCATTGTATGAATTGTTCAAGAAATTGGAAAAATTAGCAATGAATCAAATTACCTACTTGTAACGACTGTCAAAGATGACGGAATAACTGATTGATTGTTAATTCAGGTAGTTACTGACACCCAACAGGTATTAAGCTCTACGGCTAAGCATTACGTCCTCAGATGCAAGGCCCTCTTTATTGATGCACGGTATAAAAACTATTAGATTTATGAAATTAATAAAATACCCGCTTTACAAGTATACCTAATTGCAAATAAGCTAAAAAAGAAATTATAGGAAGAACAAGTTTTCGTTTTGTTGGAAAATAAAATAAAAATGTCAAATATGTGTTATTTAGTAACATATCTTTGTATTTAGTACCTACTTATTTTAGTTACATGGGGACAAAATCTAGAATGATAGCGGCAACGTCGCTTTCCTTTTTCACGCATCGGCCATTCTTAGGTAGCAACCGAAACCGCGGTAAGCGTAGTATTTGTTATTTTGCGATAGTGTCGTCGGTGGTTGTAAAGGATTTTTATTATTTATGAAAATGGTGCGTCAGTGTTAAGTTTGTGGAAAATTAGATTATTTTAATCTGGAATTATCTTTTCACAAGTAAACATTATTTAATACTTTAATGAACGCTTTTTTAGTTATTATACTTATTTATTGTATCAAAAATCCTTGCCACGCCCCACGCCACTGGTGTTCACTGATAGCTCGGAATCTTTGAGCCATTGCAATACCGCGCAGAGTTGGAATATTAACGCGCTCTCTCTCTTCTGTCTTTGTTTTACACGCACGAATGTTTGATGTAAACAAACAGGCTATTCATCAATAAATGGTATAGTATCTTTTATAAGATGTCCTTGATTCTGTCTCTATCCCTGTATTCTAGTATAGGTATAATCGACTTTTATTGGTATCATATATCATATCATAATTGATCACCTGTCAGCAGTTGGTTAATTCCGGCGTAATGCTCAGAACCTACCAGTAGGGGTCAATCAAAAACTAATTACCAGAATATTATTGGGCCAGTTTTTTTTTTAAATTAAGTACCGATGCTTAGTGATTTAGAAATCAACATTAAAAAAGCAATACAAACGTTTAATTCGCCATATCGAGTTTAAAAAATGTAAAATTTTTGGCAACGATTTTTCATTCTCTGAGATGAAAAAGAAATTGCCTCATGCGACCATTATTTATTGAAATTAGGGGATTATTAAAAAAAATATTTGTCTTTAAATTATTACAAACCCGTATAGCCAGTTTGGTTTGAAGCCTTTGAAAATGGTAAAAAGTGAAAAAAAATAATAGTAGGATGGAACCCATTGGAAAAGGAAGAGAATATAACAAAAATAAAAGAAAAAATAATTTACGCTTTTACCTCAAAATTGTACAGGGTCTTCCAACGAGGACTGAACAGGGGCTCATTTTTGGGCTTCCTTGTATTTAAAGAAAAATCCAAAATAGCCAGCGATGTACTTTTTCCTGCAGAATTCAAAAATGAAACCAAAAATTCATTTGAACCAGAAACAAAAGAGTTACGCTATGGATAAGGTGTTTTTTAAATGGAACATAGCTTTTTTTATACGATTTTTGGAATGAGTGATTTTTTTTTGTCCGTTCTGATTAAAATATTTAATATTGTGACAGCTATTTTTATTAAATTTTAATGTTTTATCCAGTATAATTTAACTTTAACCTGTTTGAAACATACACTAGGTAATGAAAGTATAATCACCTTTGAATCCTTCAAAGTCATTTCGGCAATATTATAGTAAATTTGTCAAAATTTTTGACTTTGAAGGATTCAAAGGTGATTATACCTTTATTACCTAGTGTATGTTTCAAACAGGTTAAAGTTAAATTATACTGGATAAAACATTAAAATTTAATAAAAATAGCTGTCACAATATTAAATATTTTAATCAGAACGGACAAAAAAAATCACTTGTTCCAAAAATCGTATAAAAAAAGCTATGTTCCATTTAAAAAACACCTTATCCATAGCGTAACTCTTTTGTTTCTGGTTCAAATAAATTTTTGGTTTCATTTTTGAATTCTGCAGGAAAAAGTACATCGATTGGCTATTTTGGATTTTTCTTGAAATACAAGGAAGCTCAAAAATGAGCCTCTGTTCAGTCCTTGTTGGAAGACCCTGTACATAATGAATAAAAAAAAAAATTCTGATTCGAGTTTTTTTTTCGTTTTTTTGCATTTTTTGAGAACATTTACCATAGTAATGTATATATTTTTTTACACCATTAGAAAGTAGAGATTTTAACAAACAAAATGTCCACCGACTTTTTTTAAAAAGCAGATATTTTGACGTGAGAACTTTCGAATGAAAAATTAGGGTGCTTTTTCGATGTTAAGTCAAAATAAGGTGAAAAAATTAATATTTTAAATCAAAAAAGTTACAGTGTGTTTGGGACATAAAAAAGTAAGTTTTCACCAAATTTCGTGAAAAAAAATTTTTTTTGTAAAAGATAAAAATAAAAAACCAAAAACTTGGTTATTTGAATTTTTCACATAAATTTTGAGGTTATGTGAAAAAAGTGTAAATATAAAAGTTGTAGATCTTTTTATTGCCTACAACTTTGCCATTTAACGTTTTTTCCATAGGACTTGCAGTTTTGCCGGAAATCGAGATAAATCGTTTTCTACCCTTAAAAACTCACCCCCTTCCACTTCCCGACCTCGGATCGCCAGGAAATTATTTTTCCTTTTATTTTTGTTATTTTCTCTTTCTTTTCCAATGGGTTTCATCCTACTAATATTTTTTTTGGTTTCAAAAATTATCGACCCTGGTCTAATAATCTTAAATTAACAACAAGTCAGGCAGCAAAATTCTTACTAAAGTCGTTAAAGGTTTTATTTATAAAGGCTGTATTTTAATACTTTTGGTCATTTATGAAGGGGGGAAGGGGGCAGTGGCGGATTTAGAGGGGGGCACAGGGGCACGTGCCCCCCCCCCTGTCATAATAATTTCGCACGAACCAACCTAAGCGCAACACCAAAAATTTCAAACACAGTGACAAAGCATTGTACTGTAACAACCAAATATTTTTTTGATGCCAAAACTTTACAGCATTTAGAAATGGATATTAAAAATCAGGTTTTCAACGTGGTTTGATAATTAGCGAAAAGATGGCGTAAAAGCACGTTAGATAAAAAGCATACATTTTAGGATTTTAGAATTTGTGTTTTGTTACAGAAAACTGTAATCTGTGGTTTTGTTTACAAAGAAAGTGTATTATTTTGGGGTAGTAAGGACTTATTTTAATAAAAATAAACATGCCAAAACGGCTATGAATGTGGAATATTTGAGAAACAATTTTAGCTCATTAAGTATTGAGCAAAAAATTGAAATTGAGGGAAGACCTAAACCCGAAATTAACTTGACACAGATCACAAAGTGTAGATCTAGGGACTTTATTGTTATTGATAAGTTTGCTGGAAATAAAACCAGAAGATTGAACTTTACTTTTAAACAATGTACCCGCTAATGAAAAATAAATTGGCCTTTTTTTATTTTTTTTTATCTTATTTCATTTACAATAAAATAAGTAGGTAATCATACATTTTTAAAATATTTACTAAAAATTATTGACCAAAGAACCCCGCACTTCTCTTATGGAAAATGGCCTTCGGTTAAATTTTCTAAATTTTAAGTATGTTGTAGAGAATGCCATTCTGATCAAAAGTGTTCATGGCCACAACAATATCTGCCGACCAGTTTTTGAGATACAGGGTGTCCAAGTTGCAAAATATGAATTCTTAATACATTATATTTTCCTAGTTTATAATATGAATTCGTTTTGTTTTTCTAAATTTTTGATGGCCCTGTCGTAAAAAGGATAGAATACTATAAAAATAGTTTAAATTTTTTTATTATATACCGGGTGAGTGACGAAAATTATTTAATATGTTTTGTTAAATTATTGTATTTTCCGCATTAAATTAAATGTTTACAAATTAATAATATAGATGACATTAGCTTGGAGCAAGCTATCAGAATTTATATTATTTATATTTATACAGGGTAACTCAAAAAAGTTAATATTTTTTTTATTAGTTTTGAAAGAAATTTTGTAGATATTTCTTTATGTACTACTTGTCGCTTATCGTATGCTTCCAAATATTTATAATTATCAAGATTATACAGGGTGTTTTCGATGATAAGGGATAGAAAAATAACATAAAATTGCATGTATTTATGAATCACCCGGTATATTAAAAATGGATCGGTTAAATTTCGTTATTTTTTAATATCTTTTGCTTGAAGTGTCTTACTTACATGTTTGCTATTGATTTCCCTTTTTCTATGACCAGTTCTGGAGATATACAGCGTCGAACAGACTTAAAACTCAAAAAATAAGCAAATAAAATAGCAATTTTTTTTTAATTTCAATAAAATTTGTTATGTAAGTTAATTTTATGGTTAAAAATAAATATATTTATTGCTATACAGGGTGTTTCAAATAACTAGGGTATTCTAACACTGTATTGCAAATAAGAAATTTATATAATATGAACAATTTATTATATCCAAATTATTTTATCCAAAAATAATAAGTAGGCCCCTAATTATTCGAAACACCCTTTCTAGCATTAAATATATTTATTTTTAACCATAAAATGAACTTACATAACAAATTTTATTGAAATTAAAAAAAAAATGCTCTTTTATTTGCTTATTTTTTGAGTTTTGAGTCTGTTCGACGCTGTATATCTCCAGAACTGGTCAAAGAAAAAGGGAAATCAATAGCAAACATGTAAGTAAGACACTTTAAGCAAAAGATATTAAAAAATAACGAAATTTAACCGATCTATTTTTAATATACCGGGTGATTTATAAATACATGCAATTTTATGTTATTTTTCTATCCCTTATCATCGAAAACACCCTGTATAACCTTAATAATTATATATATTTGGAAGCATACGATAAGCGACAAGTTGAACATAAAGAAATATCTACAAAATTTCTTTCAAAACTAATAAAAAAAATATTAACTTTTTTGAGTTACCCTGTATAAATATAAATGATATAAATTCTGATAGCTTGCTCCAAGCTAATGTCATCTATATTATTAATTTGTAAACATTTAATTTAATGCGGATAATACAATGATTTAACAAAAAATATTAAATAATTTTCGTCACTCACCCGGTATATAATAAAAAAATTTAAAATATTTTTATAGTATTCTATCCTATCTACAACAGAGCCATCAAAAATTTAGAAAAACAAAACGAATTCATATTATAAATTAGGAAAATATAATGTATTGAGAATTCATATTTTGCAACTTGGTCGGCAGATATTGTTGTGGCCATGAACACTTTTGATCAGAATGGCGTTCTCTACAACATACTAAAAATTTAGAAAATTTAACCGAAGGCCATTTTCCATAAGAGAAGTGCGGGGTTCTTTGGGCGTGGTCTTAAAAAATTTTCGCCTGCGGCGCGTTTTGTCAGGAGCGGACTTTTCGTGTACCCCAAGATAACAAGAAAGTGCCCCCCTGTCAATTTTTTCTGAATCCGCCACTGGAAGGGGGTAATTACCCCGAATATTCCTAAATACTTTAGAATTCCTTAAAATTTTACAAATTTATTTATAATCAAAGATTTCATTCACAGTCTCATGACCTATGTACTGTACGTTGGGGGCATATAAAACAAAAACATGTTTTGAAGTCAAGAGTTTATCAATGTTTGTATAAAATGTTTTAAAATCTTTTTCAGAGCCGCATTGACTGATATGTATTTATCGTACGGCTGTGATTTACAAAATATAAAGGCAAATGAGAAATATATCCTTAAATTCTGTAACCGAACTTTCGAAGAAAATTCGACGATTTTGAGACGCATATAATTTTCCTATTTTTGTCTTTGTGTTCGAGAGCAATCATTCCGTCATTTACACATAGCAATAAGAAATATGTGCATTGCCTTGCGGTGTTTTTAGAAGGAAATTTGTGTCTCTAAAGGTAAGCGTATGCTTTTATAGTACCAACACCGAGTTCTTCTTTAAATTGTAAGCTGTTCTTATTATTACATTTTATACCTCCCCAGATAACTGAGATAACTTTTTGCGTGTCAGGAGCTCAACCTACCATTATCTCGAACTTAATTGTATTATATTCTTTCCTTTATTACTAAATCTGACAAAAAATCAACTCCGAGTCCGAATGATAGCTTCGCAGTTAATAAAGAGCATCGGAGTTGATACTAAAGATTACTTAAAGCACTATATTGCTTAAAAAACGAGTTACTTTGTAATTTTTTTGTTAGTTCAAGCAATGGCGAATAAAAGGGGACGTCAGAAGAAGAAAAACAAAAACCGAGTTTTAGTTTACGCAGAATAAGAATAAAGAATAATTCAGCTGCACCTAAGCAAATTAAAGCGAGAGAGAGAGATTAGCAAAAAAAGTGAGAACATATACAGGGTGTTTCAATAAAAAGTCCCAGGCCAATTATTTTGAAAACTAAAAGCGACATGTAAATTCTGTAAACGCGAGTTTTAGCCTCTATGATTGGCTTCACAACTGTGTAAAAAATGTGTTTGAATAATACAAGATGTAGGTGGCGCCACGGTGCATAGAAATGTTTCGATGACAGGAACTTTTAAATGTTGTCGTTCTTAAAAATAATTAATTTTTGGTCAAATTATGTCCCATAAAAATTTTTGATAAATCCAACATGAAAGGAGATATTTGGGGTTAAGTTTTTTTTAAAAATAATTTTAACGAGTATTTTAATTATAAATATTTTTAATGTCCCTTAGCAGATTTTAATTAATTTTGGTAATGATAATTTTAGTGATAAAACGCTCGTGTAGCGCTAAATTATTACGTCCAGTGACGTCTCAGGGGGCGCCTTAACTAATAATATTGCCAAAAAATAAGACGCCACTGAGTTTTTGGTAATTTTTATATTTTTCTCGGATTAAGCAACTAAAAATATCCTTTTCTTGTCTGTTAAATTGTTTTGTTATCCTGCTTGGTTTTCGAGAACTAAAAATAAAAACAATTTTATTGCATAGACTTACTTATCTCTGGAAAACAAAATTCATTAAATAATTAATACGTTGTATCTTTTGCTATTAATCGAAATACACTATTGAAAGTTTGCAGAACCGAATTATTATATCAATTTACTATGTGTGTTATATGAAAACGGCAATAACTTTGAACACCTCATTCGACCCCATTAAATAGTTTTTGGTATTGTTCTAATTTCCTTTAATAATTTTGTATAATTTTTCATCAGTTCTTTCATAAAATTTAAAATATATTTTAATTTTATTTTATAATGCTTTAATGTTTTCATGCTTTTAAACAACAAAAATACAACGTATTAATTATTTAATGATTTTTGTTTATTTACCAAAGATATGCAATAAAATTGTTTTTATTTTTATTTCTCGAAAACGAAGCATATGAAAACAATTTAACAGACAAGAAAAGGATATTTTTAGTTGCTTAATCCGAAAAAAATATAAAAATTACCAAAAACTTAATGGCGTCTTATTTTTTGCCAATATTATTTTTTAAGACGCCCCCTGAGACGTCACTGGACGTAATAATTTAGCGCTACATAAGCGTTATATCACTAAAATTATCATTACCAAAATTAAATAAAAATCTGCTAAATGATATTATAAATATTTATAATTAAAATACTCGTTAAAATTATTTAAAAAAAAATTTACCCCAAATTTCTCCGTTCATGTTGGATTTATCAAAAATTTTTATGAGACATAATTTGATCAAAAATTAATTATCTTTAAGAGCGACAACATTTAAAAGTTCCTGTCATCGAAACATTTCTTTGCACCGTGGCGCCACCTACATCTTGTATTATTCATACACATTTTTTACACATTTGTGAAGCCAATCATAGAGGCTAAAAAGTGGCGTTTACAGAATTTACATGTCGCTTTTAGTTTTCGAAATAATTGGCCTGGGAGTTTTTATTGAAACACCCTGTATATCTGGGATGCGATACATCAAGTCGTCAATGTCCTGGAAAAAATTATACAATTACCAGACGCAGTATTAAGAAACAAAAACGACTTCGTAAGTCCTTAAAATCTTTACATAAAGTATAATGATTAAAAATTATTGTTTCATTATTCTTCCTTCCTTCTACAAAATTAAAATTGGGCTATTAAAATTTGGTCGTATGTGATGCAAAGTTTATTTGTTTTGGACACTGCATACGGTAGTTTTTCCCAGGTAAACTGAAAGTAAGACAGAAATACCATTAACATTAACATATTATTACACATATCAGTATTTACTATTTCAAAAAATAATTATTGTGTTTACCCGTAAAACAATTATTGTCAACTCCGAAGGAAAGAGATATTAAAGTTGCTGGTTAGTTAATTTGTATTAAAAACCCTTGCGCAGCCAAACATTATTGATTTATAAGGACAATTTTTTAAATTAATTTTGTATTAATTAGATTGGATTAAATTCCTCTTTTACATGATAAGAATGATTATTATTTTCTAGACTGTCCGCGGATAGGGTTTACAATATATACAAATGGATGAAAAATTTCATTTTTCGGGAAAAAGTCATTCTTGATAAAAAGTTTGGCTTGTAAAAAAAAATGCAATTCTCGAAGAGAAAATTTTGATTTTTTATACATTGTTCGCAAAAACTTCAATGACATGATTTTTCTCCAACAGTAAACTACCTTTATTTTTCA
Organism: Polydrusus pterygomalis; assembly: GCA_963969555.1. NCBI lineage: Eukaryota > Metazoa > Arthropoda > Insecta > Coleoptera > Curculionidae > Polydrusus > Polydrusus pterygomalis. The sequence goes on along the minus strand of OZ018381.1, from coordinate 37,108,097 downwards.
TTTTTCACCAAAATGCTAAATAGAAAACTTATTTAGAATAACGTTTGTAATTTAAATCCGAGATTTAAAATAAATCTTCGATTTTTTTATTTTTTTTAATTTTTAGAGGTAAATGGAAATTTTGCTGCTCAATAAAAATATTAATATAAAATTTTATTAGACTCTATTTTCATAATGGGTGGTGTGTATCTTAGTTTAAAATTTTAAATGCATTCCTACCAACTTTTGTGAAAACAAGGAATTTTTTTACCTTTTTATTACTTTGTCATACCAGTACATTATTGTGTTTTTATACCTTGCCTTAGATACCATCTACATAATGAATTACTTACTTTATGCCCGTGCGGGCATAAAGTACACATTAAGTAGTATACATTTGGCCACAGATGGATTGGTCGGAATGGTCCGTTTCTGTGGCCCCCAAGAAGTCCCGATTTAACTATTTCAGATGCCTATCTTTGGGGGCGCCTCAAACAATAATATAGTGTACTCCCGTCCAATTGAGAACGGCGTACAGCTTCTAAAACAGCGAATTGTTGAAGCTGTTCAAACAATTTCCATTGAATTCCATTCGAATTCCATTTGAAGAAGTTTTGACCACATTCGTTTACAACTGGAAAAATGTGTTGAAAATGGAGAGGTAGTGTTTGAATAGCAAATTATAAAATTATTATTTGTTGTTATTTTAAGATTTTTTTATGTTATTTCCGGGGTCATTTCATTTGTGAAATTAAAAATACATATTTCTGGTAACACCAAAAATCAGTTTTTGAAACTTTTTGATACCCCTCTGTCATTGATAATGTATGTATTTCGACATCTAATGCTACTATCCAAAAAAAATTCTTTTACCGCTAAAAATTAAAAAACTAAAAAAAGAGAAGATTTATTTTAAATCTCGGATTTAAATTACAAACGTTATTCTAAATAAGTTTTCTAATTGGCATTTTGGTCAAAAATGAAAAATAAAGGTAGTTTACTTTTGGAGAAAAAGCATGGGTTTTGAAGTTTTGAAGAATTACTTCTTCCCGAAAAATAAAATGTTTTAATCATTTTTGTGCTATTGTAAACCCTATCCGCGGACAGTCTGTACCTATATTATTTTGCCAGTTTCCATATAAAGTGTTAAAGTTAGCTTGGAATTTGGAATAAAGGTATTTTAAAGTAAAAAAAAAAATAAACTTATTCTTATTCTATTTCAAAAATGAAAGTTTCTGCTTTCGGTATACCTAATCGTAAAAGACCACCTTCCAGTTCATCCAGTGACAAACTTCCAAAGAAATTAGCAGACAGCTATAGTATCCTAGTCCTAGATCTTCTAACGGTACCTACCTATATTTACCGTGGACCACCCTGTTTATTTTTTTTTATTTTCCTGGAGGTTCAGACAGAACTCTAAAACTCACAACTCCTACATTTAATTTTTTTTTGTATCTCCTATAGGGAACCCTGTAGATATGACCGAAAATATCTCTGAAAACCCTTTACACAAGTACCTCTAGAATTAAAATCTGAAATAAAGTTTTTTTATTGACAGTAACATTTCCATCGCTTTAATCCATTAAATATTTTAAGTACGGCCCTGTCGGGTTTACGCGCTGACGCAAACGTTGACACACATTTCGATTGAATGTTTACACAGAAATATTTTCGGCGAGATAGGTTATGTTAGTTAAGTATAGTAACGCGCTAAATCTCAGTGATTTCTTATTGTTATTTACAGAATTTAATAACATTATTTAATTTAATTAATTCAACAACTAAAATAAATAGTGTTCCTTCGTAATGGCGTCGGATGGAGAGTGTATCGATTACAGCAGTCCCTTTTGCACCTACAGGTCCCCACTTAGCATGCGGTATGCCAGTAAGGAAATGCAATATAATTTTAGTGACCAGAAGAAATTTTCCACATGGAGAAAATTATGGATAAACTTGGCCAAAGCGGAAAAGGTAAGAGTTGTTTAATAGTTAGGGCACAATACGTGTGTGGCATAATACTAGCGCTAGTTAGGTTTAAAGTAGTTTTAAGTATTTCAAATTGGTACCTAAAAAATATCTATACTTTATGTTATGTATCGAGAGACAATTAGGATGCTAGTACTAAAATTTTTAAGTGACTATTAAATGGCTGATTTATACCTCAATTAAATTAAACAAAACTAAGAAATTAAGAAGTAAATACCACCATCATATGGACGCATTTATACCTACAATTAAGAAATTAAATTAAATTAAACTAAGAAGTTGCCGAACTTTTATGGCTGATTTATACCTTAATTAAATTAAACTAAACTAAACTAAGAAATCAAGAAGTTAAAATACCACCATCATATGGACGCATTTATACCTACAATTAAGAAATTAAATTAAATTAAACTAATAAGTTGCCGAACTTTTGACTTTCTTAGTTGATTGATTGATTTTTTGATTTGATTTTTGAGAGAGAACAGTACACCCTGAGCTCCCTCACTTTTATTAAGCAAAGGCATATTTACAAAAGAGGAAAACAAATATTTAAAATAAATATAAAATTTTACAAATTTTCCTTGTAACAGAGCGCCTAGGTTTAAGAAAACCTGTATGCGCCTATTTTTATCCCTATCTAGTTGGATAATCTATATAAACATGTATTATACTATCTGCTTGTCCTTAAACCCCTCTGCAATTACCACGATCATCAATAATCACAGGTATCACAACCATCACAGGTATCATAATAAGAAGATGAGAAAAGAGTAACAGAACAAGCAAAATTCAAGTTCCAAATATCGACACATACAATTATCACGATTTTGCCAACAGTACCTTTCAAACAGAATATTAAACTCTTTGTACTTTTTAACATTTCTAATACTTAGAGAAATGAGATTATAGAATTTAGGAGCCAGATATGTTATAAAACGCAAGTTCAAATCACATCTTGACTGAGGGATGTTCAGCTCATGAGCAGCGTTTGCCCGTGTCATAAAGTTATGGGACACACAATTTGATTTTAGTTTTTCATTTGTGTGCACAAAACCACACACTGCAATGACATATGGTATTTTTATATTGTTAATTTCTAAAGAATAAAGTTGAGAATATAATCTAGGTTTTTTTAGAATGATCCTTACAATGTAGTTCTGCACCACTTTCAGTTGAAAAAGATGTGTGCTGTACATCCCACCCCACACAACTATGCCATACCTTAATAGTTGAATCGACATAGTTCGTAGGGGGGCGATCGGCATAATCCGTGATTCCCGTCATGTCATTTGTCATTTCGGTGAATGTAATAAAGAAGAATTTGTGCACATAACCCTAAATAATTCTTGTTTAATTTTAGAATTATGATATTTTGATTATTCCAAAAAGTTTCACGATGGTTGTTAACGACGGTACTACATTGATTGAATTAGTAAAGTCTATTCACTCAGTAAACCTGCAAGATGGCCGACATGTCATATGACAAAAGTCATATTTCAGCTAAATAAAATACATTTTTACATTTTCAATGACTTTTGTCATATGACATGTCGGCCATCTTGCAGGTTTACTGAGTGAATAGACTTTACAACAGTTCCCATGCATTTATGATAAAACGGATAAGAACGGATAAGAATTGGCTTACAATTGCCAGCATATTGTCCGATGAGGAAAATAAAGTGGATGGTTAGTGAAAAACTATTTTTATATGAGGTTAAATAAAACTAATCTAGAAATACAATAACAAAATAAATAAATTTTTTTGTTCATGTTTTAAAACAATAATATTCATTAAATAACGAAAACAAACCAATAAGATAGGTTAGGAGCACCTTCTTCTTCTCTCGTAGATTCATTAAGTGGCTTAGTTGAAGAAGTATAAAACCATCGCCTTAATTTCTTAATTTAATTTTCTTAGTTTAGTTTAGTTTAATTTAATTGAGGTATAAATCAGCCATAAAGGTACTCACTTAATTATCTCACCATATATCTTCTAGGTCGAAAATCGTTAGACCATCAACTGAGGTAGGTACAAAAATAGGTTTTGGTAACAAATTGGACACCTTTACAACCCCCTACTTCCCTCCTTTGGAAACGTTATCCCCTCCCCCTTGCATAAAGCCTTCCTGGAGTCTTGTCTAATAGTCCAAAAGATAGTAATTTACGTGTCAAGCCGAAAAAATACTGTTTTTCTGGAGTAGACGAGTCGTAGGCAAGTCCTGGAAGTGCTGGACAAACATAAATAAAACACACATCCAACTAAATTAAACAATATTTATTAATAAGCCAAAAAAATCTATTGACATTTTTAGAGAAAAAATTCCAAATAGGTAGGTAGGTATATATATATATTTTTTTTAATCAAGGACGCACTTTGAGGTTAATAAAACAAACAGGCAGTTGGTCTAAAGAACGTTTTTCAGTTTTTAAATAATAGTTCAAGACTTTGTGTCCTGAATAATTTGAAGCAGAACAATAACTACTCCTCTAATTTGTATAGTTACAACTTGTCTTTATTCTTTAGCTGCTTCTTAGCGATATTCGGCATTCCAATAACTGCATGCGTAGCAATGCTCGGGTTACACTTAGCTGACACCTATGCTCAGACTATTCTTGTTTTTTCCTTAAGGCTGCATATCATGGTCTTGTGCGGGACCCCGAGCTACATGCCCGTTTGATTACGTAATACTTTTTCTGAGAACTATTGTTCTGTCATTATTGTTGTGTACTATGTCAATGTCAAAATGAACTTGTGATTTCGGTTTCTCCTCGACTTTCTCTAAAAAAAAAACAATATTTGACATTAGATTTTGATGTGGTCAGGCCCCAATTAGGACCGGCCATCAAAGACGATCCAGCAAAGCTAGACAACCTATTTTGGCGCCGTGCTGACATCTCACGGTTTTGAGGACGTTCTAGCAAATGATTTGTCTGTGAACCTACTAGCAAAATGGAAATTAGTGCCCGAAAAGTAAAACAGGGAGGGGAAATTTTTAATAATAAGGACGAGACGGCCGTCATTGTTTACGTGCCCCCCCAGGGAGTCCATTATTGTTTCGTTGTTTTGGGCTTACCTTACCATTACCAGTGCACTTTTAATGTAGAAGGCGAATATGTATTTATCTTTATTCTCAACCAAATTAAAAAAGTTTATTACAGAGAATATAACACCAAATATGTTTAGTAACTACATTGAATATCATACTATATAGGATGTCCGAGAAAAGTTGACAACCCAGTTTTAGACGTCTTGGAGGTGGTTTGGCCGCCATTGTGGAGTTGATCTCTCTAACCTTAAGTCTGTCGTTATAATGCAGCGCCTGGGCAACAGATGTCCCAAATTCACTGAGGTGATGTCGTGGTGTTGCCGCATATCGTATTTTATTGGAATTTTTAATGATATAAGCATTTTTACCAGACAATAAAATAGGAGGTTCTCAATTCCAGCCGAATGTATGTTTTTGATAATAATATGTACGCTGATTACTCCGGGGTAATTGGACCGATTTTCACAATGATTTTACCGTTGCATTTGGTGTTAAATGTTAAACAAATAAAAGTAGATAAAAAGCGACAGCAAGTATAACTAAAATAGGTTTTATTTCGTCGAAAAATAGCAAAATACTTAATACACTAATACAAACAAACTGGATGTTTCTTAAGTAAGAAAGTAAAACCTACTTATTTTAACCATTTTGAACGGTAGTAATAATTGCAAATTAAAACCAAGTTATACAAACAAACCGCACATCATTCATATTTTACCCAACCTATACGTTACTAGGTAGTTATTGAATTGTGAGAGTCGTCATTTAATTCTTTTAGAAATAGAATACATGGCGGTCAATATGTTTTCATGTAATTAACGTTGGGACGTCAAAAGGTTGAAAATATTATAAGCTACAAAGCAATTAAAAATAGGGACATTTTAAAGTCTAGACTATACTATAGGTAGGAAAATAAATGTAAGCTACTTAAATCTAGGATAGGTGTAGGTGCTTATGTGAAATCAAGTTTTATGATAAGCTATAAAAATAAATGTAAAAAACTCATGCAGCAAGTCAAACAGATAGGCGGCAACAATGTTTTAATTTAGCAGTGAAAAGGCTAGTCGCTTTCTTGTTGGTGAACTCATCTATGAATTTAACTTAGCAGATTTAGGAAATCGGCTCATATGGCCTTTATATAGTTTGATATTCAATGGTAACTATTAATAACTCCATCGAAATTATTCAAAAAGAATATAGGTATATAATAACCATTTATATAAAAAAAATTAAGATAATATAATACGTTAAGTTAGTTCAGTTTTAAAAAAATGTTTTTTTAGTGTTTTTTTAAAAGTTCATAATTTTGATATTTCTTTAATTTTTTTTCGGCAAACTCGTATAACTTGTTATTCCTTTATATAATATTGATTTTTGGCCAAAAGTACTCTTTACTATTGGTGTTTGAATGGGATGATGTTGCTGGAAGGAAATATTATATTCGATTATTTTTTCTTTAATAATAATAGAGTGTATTAGAATGCATAGTTCAGTCAATTTATAAAGCTTTTCTAAATTTAAATATCCATTTGGTTGATTTAAATTTATAGTTGGTTCTAAAAAAGGCAGTTTATGTACAGGGTCATCCAACCAGGACTGAACAGGGGCCTATTTTTTTAGTTTCCCTGTATTTATATTTAAACCAATATAGCCATTTAGTTTATGCTTTGCCGAAGAATCTAAAATTACCATTTAAAAAGCGATCTGACTTAAAACAAAGGAACTGTGGCGTAAAGTTGTTGTTTTTTCAATGGAACACCCTGTATATTATTTAGTTTTATGAAACGCCCTTCTTTCCTGATTCCATAAATATATAGTTTGTCCATATTAGCTCAAACCGTTTTTAAGATATGAGCAATCAAACATTTAAAAAGCTGTATTTTAATGCATCGCCATTACGGGGATTTTCTTTTCCAAGGCATTCTAGACGTATTAAGCTCAAATGAATACAGCTTTTTAAATGTTTGATTGCTCATATCTTAAAAACGGTTTGAGCTAATATGGACAAACTATATATTTATGGTATCAGGAAAGAAGGGCGTTTCATAAAAATAAATAATATACAGGGTGTTCCATTAAAAAAACAACAACTTTACGCCACAGTTCCTTTGTTTTAAGTCAGATTGCTTTTTAAATGGTAATTTTAGATTCTACGGCAAAGCATAAACTAAATGGCTATATTGGTTTAAATATAAATACAGGGAAACTAAAAAAAATAGGCCCCTGTTCAGTCCTGGTTGGATGACCCTGTACATGCATTTAATTATTTTGTTTTGTAGTTTTTTTAATGGCTGAATTGTAGTTAAATTCGCTGATCCCCAGATTGAAATTATATACTGTAATTTTGAATAAACCAAAGAATAATATATATTTTTAAATATTTTTACGATATATAATTTTTAGCTTTAAACAAAATGCCAATTATTGGTGAGATGTAACTTCTTAAATATTCAATATGTTTTTTTCAACTTAAATTTTCATCAATACCTATATAAACCAAAAAATTTAATTGTAGTAAGTATAGTATATTTAAATAAATAATTATTGAAAGAGTGAAGAAATATTATTATTTTTTAATTTTGATTTACTTATAAACATAAAAGATGATTTATTAAAATTTAATGATAATTTATTAGTTTCAATCCATTTACATATTATATATTTAAAATAGGTCTTGGTTACTGTTATTATGAATTTGAGCATATTCTTCATGAATACAATAGTAGTATCATCAGCAAACTATTTTATTTTACCTTTTAAATTTAATTTTGCTATAGAATTATTGTAGATTAAAAAAAAAGTAAGTCCTAAGGTTGATCCTTGCGGAACACAAGTTATGTTTTTTTGTGAACTTTTAACATTTTCAATTTAAACAAACTGCTTTCTATTACTTAAGTAATTTTTTAATAATAAATAAATATTTTCCCGAATTCCAATATTATATAGGCATTTAAGTAAAATGTTGTGATTGACTGTGTCAAAATGCTTTACATAAATCTAAGGACAGTAGGCAGCATTTTTGGGTGCTATCAACGTTTTGTTGAATATCTGTGATAATATCGCCGTACATATCTCTAAATTTACGAAAATACTATTGAAATGGAGAGAGTAATTTTTTCTCGTCTAAAAAATTTACTACCATTCTATTATTTAAATTTTTTTCAAAAATCTTTCAAAATACGGGTAAAAGAGAAATTGGGCGCTAGTTACTACTAAAATATTTTTCTGCATTTTTAAAAACTGGTAATACTTTTGCTATTTTTAATTTATCTGGAAATAACCCGGTTTTAAAAGAAATTGTGATTAAAAAATGATGTAATATAGGAATTATATTATATTTTAGAATTTTAATAATTTTGATGGAAATATTATCAAATCCCGTTGCTTTCTTCGTATTAAGCTCATCAATTATTTTGCCTATTTCTTCAAATGTGATATCTTCTTACATACATTCATTCTACTTATGTATAACAGAATGAGCCTGTGAAATATTTCTTGACGCGATGGCGAATGTTGTGTTTAGCGGCTGGGCCATATACAATATACCAAAAACAATGTGAATAATTTACTTTGTTATACTTAATATCACTTTAATTAAAATATTAGTGACTGCAGTTTCGTAGTACTACTACATTATCAAACTGAATACCTTAAATACTACGGTGTACCATTATAAATAAGTTTGACAAAGGACGTTTATAGCAATATAATACCTACAAATAATTATTCGTTAATTTAGTTATTTATCCTTAAGTATTGTGAATAGCGGGAAATTCCACAGGTCTATTTGGTCATTTAGTAGGTTTATGGTAGGGTTTTTATTATGTATGTAAATTTCAATTGATTATAAGATATTAAGTTTCTTACTTTTTGGAACATTGTACAATATTTTTAAATTATTAATATCTGGGAAACAATGACCTGACTTCAAACAATGTTTTGCGAAATTACAGTTTTCTTTGTTTAACAATAAGATGCCTTATGTTCAATAAATATAATATTAAAATTTCTTCCTGTTTGACCTATATATGAGCTATTGAATTCGGTACAACTTAAGAAAAACATTTGTGTGCAACACGGTTACCAAAGAAAGTCCAAAACAACGCAAAACAGAAAATAACGAATCACGACGTAGTGGAACACTCAGATATAATCTGAAAGCTGGTAAAGAAAGCATCCTCGTCTGCAAGAAAATGTTTTTATCTACGCTTGGGCTTCATGAATGGCAAGTACATAATTGGGTTGACCACAGTAAATATGGAATAAATGAAGCCAAAAAAAATCCAAAAAAATCAGAAGGAATCTCAAGGTATTTTCGGGTTCCCACTGAATTCATCAACACATTTATAGACAACCTAAATAAATTGCCTTTACAGTATTGTAGAAAAGATACTAATAAAATGTATTTAGAGCAAGCATTTACGTTACCGAGTTTTACCATGTGTATTTACCTAACTGCCGCAAAGGAATCAAACCAAACTGCTAAAAAAGAAGAATATATCACTGTATAAGCCAAAGAAAGATGAATGTGATACTTGTTGCCAATTCAACGAAAAAAATCTTACCGAAGAAGAGTGCCAGAAATACCAACACCAGAAAGATAGAGCTAGAGCGCCAAAGATAAACGACAAGAAAGAAAGTTTGAGAGGAGTCAAGCATGTTGTGACCATGGATCTGCAGGCCGTAAAAGTGTGTCCCTCAATAATGGCAAGCGCTGTGTATTTTAAAACAAAACTCTGTGTTCATAACTTTACGGTCTACAATCTTGCAACGAGACAGTGCACATGCTACTGGTTTGACGAGACCCAAGCTGACTTACAAGCATCCACATTTGACCTCTATATAGGTGTGTATAGGTTGAGCACCTTGTTCTGCTAGGTTTATAGAAGTCCACATTTGCATCATTTGTTGTGCACTTACGTAAGAAAACATTTAAGTGATGGAAAACCCATTATACTTTACTCAGATGGTTGCACATACCAAAACCGGAACTGTGTCATGTCAAATGCTCTTTTAAATTTATCAAAGGAACTTAATATTATATATTTAATTTTTTCAACTAATATTATTTTATAAAATTTAAATACAAAAAAAATGCTCTGGGTAACAACGAACAAACCGGTTGCCGAAAAGGAATTTGTTTCTCTTAAAATTAGCAGAACATGGCGGTATTTTTTAAAAACCTTAAGTAATTAAATTTTTTTTATATAAAAAGATATGAAAAAAGTTCATATTAACATAGGTCCGGAAATGCTTCCAGATGCCCTTGAAGATGGTGTCATAAAAGTTGTTTTTATCTAAATTTATTAGGATCTACTTACAATACAGGAATTAACTTCTACGTATAAGTTAGAGTGATTGGAGGTCACTCTTTAAAAATATCAGGTGACCCATAATTGCAACCAGTGGCGTGGGAACAAAGGGGTGGTTAGGTATTTAGGGTTATATTTTTTCGCCGAGTGTATTTTCGCTATCTTTTAAATAAATTATGATTCTTTGAACATTTTTACGTAAAAAGGCTCCCTTGGTATAAAGTCGTATAGTCGACCGTTTTAGAGCAGCGGGTGTTTGCTTGTTGTGAAGTTATAAGAAATAAACCTGGTATTTTTAGGAAAGTTAGAAGATCTCTGAGAAAATGAGTTCGAGGATGCATTGTCATTTTCAACACTTACTATAAAATGTATAATAACATTGAAAAGGATTTAAAAATTTAGGGACAGCGTTATTTATTATTTTGTTATTGATTTGTTGGTATTTTTATTAATACAATTATCTGAGCATAAAAGTCCGTTTATCTCGAAAACGGTCGACTATACGACTTTATACCAAGGGAACCTTTTTTACGTAAAAATGTTCAAAGAACCATAATTTATTTAAAAGATAGCGAAAATACACTCGGCGAAAAATATAACCCTAAATAACTAACCACCCCTTTGTTCCCACGCCACTGGTTGCAGTTATGGGTCACCCGATATTTTCAAAGAGTGACCTCCAATCACTCTAACTTATACGTTGAAGTTAATTCCTGTATTGTAAGTAGATCCTCATAAATTAAATAAAAACCACTTTTATGACACCATCGTCAAGGGCCTGTAGCTCCCTCTGGAAGCATTTCCGGACCTATGTTAATATGAACTCTTTTTCATATCTTTTTATGTAGAATCACACCTTAAAATTTTTCATCGTCATTTCCGGACACCCTGTATTCAATAAGCACCAGAAAAGCACCTATATACTAATATATATGTAAATATCAGAAGAAGCAAGATCAGAACCAGGAAAATATAAATATATCAATTTTGTTTAGTTGTATGAATATTAAAATTTTTAAATTAGCAAGAGCAAAATATTATGAACTTTTTCTGAACGTCCCATTTTAGACCTTTGTATAGGACATAGACGTATTCATTTAGCTGTTTTCCTCTGTTAATATATCATTTTCAGTATAACTACGAAGTTTTTGTCTCTCCTGAAAAATGACAGTTTCTGACTTCTTATTGATTTGAGGCCATCGATATATAGGTCAAACAGGAAGAAATTTTGTTTTGTTGGAACAGCAAATAAAGTGATTAATTATTTGAAGCACAGAGAAATGATAGGCCTGCGCAGTCGCTCAAATTTGATGTCTGTGAGTACACTTGGAACGAACGTTATATCTTAACATAGTATAAAACAAAGTCGCTGTCGCTGTCTGTCCGTCCCTAACTATGCTTAAATCTTTAAAACTACGCAACGGATTTTGAAGCGGTTTTTTTAAATAGATAGAGTGATTCAAGAGGAAGGTTTCTATGTATAATACATGCATAATATTGTAGAGAAACACTGATAAATTAGAGTAGGGAGAACGAACGACCCAACCTAACCGGTCCCCGGCCCGTTCAAATTTCGATCCGAAGCCGGAATAGACGAAGACAGACTATGTTTTATGCATGGATGTGAATTGTGGACGGGCCGGCAAACGGTTGAGTCACAGTAATATTTTAGAGGTTTGTTCGGATTTGTATTTATAAATCTTGACGTGATGGTGAACTCACCTTATTATCTCAGAGAAAGCGACGTCGTATAATGCCGGGCTGCAACGCAGGCCGGGTACACGCTAGTTTAATATAAAGCATAAAAACATAATAAATTAATTCTTACCCGAGGTCAAGCTTGTAAGTGAGTGCTTTGCTAAATTGCTTTTATGCGAGGCTATAGACGGTGTATGTGACGTTTGGCTCGCTGTTTGTACAACACGGCATGAGGACTGCGTAGACTCACTTCTCTTCGTTGGGATTTGTTGATTCTCGGTAACACACGGTAGGGGATGTGAACTTGCCCTATTTGCAATCTTGTTATTTTTCTTTCCAGAAAAAGGATTGCCAGGTTGTATTCTATTTGTTTGGGTTGCGCTAAAAGATAATAATTATGGAAGTCTATTTAATAGTGATTCACTCTTATCTCGCATTTTTCTCGCCTTGTCTCGTCTCGTCCTCGTGAGCCAAAAATTATGCAGTAGGTATAATGAAAAATTTCTCATATTAAGAATTTTTCATTTTACATTGTTGCCTTCGCAGCGTTTTTTTATTCGTAACAGTAATTTGTAAATGTTAATTTTTTTTTAATAATAACAAAACATAGAAAAAAAGAAAAGCACAAAGTCTTTCTCCACAATATTTAATTAGAATAGCTAGGCGAACCTAGGATAATTCATAATGCATAGTTCAATTCGACATGTTTCGAGTGTAGAAACACTTATCACCAGGAAAACGAATTAAATTGTACAATTACAATGCTGATATATGTTGTTAGCAATAGAGAAAATAACAGGTGAGACTGAGCCGTAATGGAGCTTTCATTGGTTCATACGAGAGGAAAAAAATTTGAATAGTCAGAAGACCGACAAAACTTGCATACTGAAGCGTCAAGGACTCGTGCAAAGGCACTGTCTTGGGTGGAAAATGAAAAAAGAAAAGAAAATTAGGGAGTTATAAGAGACTGTGAAAAACATTTAAGTTAAAGTGATGAAAAATCCTGAGTTTAATTTGACTTTGTCGGAGACATGTGGAAGTGGTAAAATAAGAGGGAAAGAAAAAAGAAAAAGTTGTTATTCGTAAAAATCATGTAGATGCTTTCATTTAGCTTGAAGCAAAATACTGTTGGGGTACCAGGCTTGTTACGGCCCAGTTACCCCAGCAGGAGTTAAGATTTACACATTGTGTGCAGAAATAAAAGATTAAAAATTTAAAACGTATTTTGCTTCAAGCTAAATGAAAGCATCTACATGTTTTTTACGAATAACAATTTTTTCTTTTTTCTTTCCCTCTTATTTTACCACTTCCACATGTCTCCGACAAAGTCAAATTAAACTCAGGATTTTTCATCACTTTCACTTAAATGTTTTTCACAAAGTCTCTTATAACTCCCTAATTTTCTTTTGTTTCTTCATTTTCCACCCAAGACAGCGCCTTTGCACGAGTTCTTAATGCTTCAGTATGCTGAAGTTTTGTCGGTCTTCTGACTATTCAAATTTTTTTACTTCTCGTATGAACCAATGAAAGCTCCATTACGGCTCAGTCTCACATGTTATTTTCTCTATTGCTAACAACATCAGCATTGTACAATTTACTTCGTTTTTCTAATGATGAGTGTTTCTACACTCGAAACATATCGAATTGAACTATGTATTATGAATTATCCTAGGTTCGCCTAGCTATTCTAATTAAATATTGTGGAGAAGGACTTTGTGCTTTTCTTTTTTTCTATACTTTTAACTCCACTTTGAGTATGGACCACTTCTTCAAAAATAACAAAGCAGTTTACAGTAAAACTGGCACCCAGGCGTACATGTTGTATATTTTAAATATTAACATTAAGTAAAGTTATGCTGAAAAGCCGACAAATGTAGTTTCTGTTTCTTAATCCTGATGCTTCATTGTCTATTTTCTATTTTCTTTTATATAGTCCTTAATATTACACACTCGATTACACATCATCCTCTTGGTATTTCCATTAAGTATTCTTTGTGGTATTCTATTATATTCCTGTATATGCTTCTAACAATTGATGAGTCATGTCCCTTTTTAGTTCTAGCGTAGGTGGTTCTTAATTCATGGTTTGTTATTGTGTACAATGTGACAATAAAATAATCTAATACGCAAAAAATTCTCCTGTCAAAATTTGACAGCTGTCAATATGTCAAATCGTTTAAAAAAAATTATATTAATGAAAAAACTATAAGGTCGTATGTATATTGACGGTGGAAAGTTAAAAAAATACGCAAAACATTCTCTTGTCAAAATTTGACACCTGTCAATATGTCAGAATTTTCAAAAATTTGCAAATATCGTTCTTTTCTTATAATTCGGCATAAACGATCGGGTTTGTATTTATGTTTGTTTGTAACCGTCTTCTTTGAACCCGATTTTGACCTACTTTAAACCGTCAGATTTAATTTAAATTTTGTAGACTTATCAAGACCCGCTGACAATACAACAATCTACTAATCTAGCTCAATCTACTCAAAAAATTTTTTTTCTTAACAATAACTCAAACTAAAAAATGAAAAACACGCTTTAATAATTAATCAGACTAAAAAGCGGAAAATAAATATAGTTTAAAATAATTCTTGAAATTCTTAATATAGACAGAAAATAATAATGAACGATAAACATTAGTATTATTGTGAAAAAAACGTGGGGCGCTTTGTGCTATATTTTTCGTATATCGAGCACCCCTCGCCTTTTTCACAATAATACTAATTTTTATCGTTCATTATTATTTATATATCTATATTAAGAATTTCAAGAATTAGTTTAAACTATATTTATTTTCCGCTTTTTAGTCTGATTAATTATTAAAGCGTATGTTTTTTAGTTTTTTTTTAAATATTTATTAGAACACTAGGTAAAATCTTAGGTTAGGTTAGGTTAGAGTGGCAGACCTCTGGCATTGTCCAAACAGTCACGCGTAGTCGTATAAGGACCGTTGTAGTACCACACATGTTCCGCGGAACCTATTTGCATCAGCTACCTGATTGTTAACGCGATCGTAAAATAATCTTGACAGCTCAATCAAACCAGCCACTGCTGTTAATAAACTTAGTAAGTCGACCCAGTTGCAGGCTGCTCACTTCCTCCAGATCATTAAAAAATGGTTCGCCCAGTGCATTAAACCTTCTTCTCGCGAGGCCGGGGCATTCACACAAGAAATGCTGAATCCTCTTCTTCATCTCTGCAACTTCTACAGAAGTCGTTAGTTGGTATTTGCATACGTTTAGCGTGTCTAAGGAACAGGCAATGTCCGGTGATTACGGCAGTGATGTTTCTTAGGTCCTTCCGACTGTGCTGTAATAGCGCTGCGGTTTTCCTGTTATCAAGTAAGGGCCACAATTGCCTGGAGATTCTACAAGTTGTCAGCCCTGTCCATCTGCTTTGGGCAACCTGTTTAGCTATTCGATCTATTTAGTTAAAATCTTACATCTATTTATCTCTGTATATTATTTAAAGTTGCTAATAAATGATTGATTGATTGATTGAAGTGATTGATTGATTTAAAATAAGCAAGTTTGTAACAATTTTCGGTATAACCGAAAGTTGTATATGGTCGCCATTATTTCATTTTAAGAGAGCGTCTCCGATAACATCGTTATCGAAATTGCAGCATTCGAATCGTATTACTTTCCGAAATATTCTAATGGACGTCCACCGTGAGATATCCTGTATATTAATGGTCGCCATTAAAAAAAACTACTTAAAATTATTTAAAAAAAAAACTGTTACTGTTGCTGGCGTTCTTGCGGTCCAATTTTTATATTTATTCTAGTAGTCGAGTTTCCATGGGGGTTTGGTATTTCCTCTATGGTAACGTCGTTAGGTCCGGCTTCTTCGCGTTCCTTATGCACATGGACTGGAGCTGGATTATTGTCGAGCTTCCTAAAAAAATATTTAAAAACATGAACCTTAATATCACTAGCAATATATACTATATTATTATAGTAGTCTGTAGAAAAACTGTATGGTCGTTCTAATAATACCAAAGAGTTGGCCAACTTACTTAACGGTTGGCCAGAGAAACGAAATAACTGTATTGCCATAGGGTGGTTCAAGATACAATAAAACAAAGATTTAAAAATTAAATTCAGGCAGGTTCATTTGACATAAAACCAATCTAAATAAATGGGAAAACAAGCAAAATGTTCACACACTTCATTTGTAATTAAGCTTCCTGCAAATTGCCTTATATACTTAGCCTGGGGGTAGCTATAAAGGTATGGTAGACTCGCAAGCGGACAAGACAAGAGCAATAAGAAAGCTAAACTACAAAACGTAAATTGTATTGACAGGTATGGCAAAAATATACACTATTTAATCAAAACATCAAAATTATCAAAAATTCACAGACCCAGTCATGGGTCACGTAAATGTTTCTGCAAACAAATTGAACGTTTTATTCAAAGATAATGTCAAATTTCAACTAACAGTTTATGTCATCAGTAATTTTGTATTACGATGCATACAAAATTGTCAACAAATGTTGAGGCTTGCAGCCGGTTTGCTTTTGTTGTTACTATTGAAACCTTATTCCTTTACTAGGTTTTGTCGCGTAGATACCATGATCATCTGGCACCTTGGCCGGCCTGGATTCGCTGACGCGCTGCCTAAACGGTAATCCGTCATTGCCTACCACCTGTTTGGTAAAGACGACCAATGAAACGCCCTCCAGTGAACGTGGTTAGTAACAGAAGGCGGCAGAGATCAAACGTCTATTTCTAGGAAAAGCGTCTGGGAACCAGATAGCGGGACGAAGTAAGAAGGGGGCGGAAGCGACCATAGGCGTACCAAAATTATTATTATTATAGGGAGTAAAATGTTAGGAAAATGATATATTTTACCCGGGTTGGCGCTAGTTCCCCAACAGTAGTCTCACAGAAACTCTATCGCGAGAATTGACACACCGACACACATTATCCGGGTTGGGGCTAGTTCCCCAAGAGTAGTCTAAGAAGTAGTCTCACAGAAACTATCGCGAGAATTGACACACCGACACACATTACCCGGGTTGGGGCTAGTTTTCCAACAGTAGTCCAAGAAGTAGTCTCACAGAAACTCTATCGCGAGAATTGACACACCGACACACATTACCTGGGTTAGGGCTAGTTTCCCAACAGTAGTCCAAGAAGTAGTCTCACAGAAACTCTATCGCGAGAATTGACACACCGATACACATGTTTGATTTCTTCCTTTGACAATATTTTAAGTTTAATCAGGACGTAAATTCGCATCTTCAACATACCCATTAGCTTCGTTCGTATACAAGCAATTTTATTGTCAACCGATTTTCAATTTTTCTCTGCGCATGCGTGGTTTTTTGCTTTGCGTTTACGTTACAATTTGGCTTCTGCGAACGCCGGATTTTCTGCCAGCGGTTTGGGATTTGTCGTCTGCGAACACTTTTAAAATACCTTCGCAAGCGTCGCTGACGGTTTCTGACCGCTGCAAGAACGAAGCTATTATATCGAGTTAGGAAACGGACCAATATTTGTTGGTTTCACGGCAAGGCTTAATTTTATTTTTACTTACAAGCTTTGATGAGATTCTGTAAATAAACTATTCCTTGTGCTTCCTATTGAGCAATTATCACGCTCCTCTAAGGGTTCCATGCCCTTTGGGTTTACGTAATGAATATAAGGCGGTGTCCTAAAAAAATAAATACACAAGATATTGTTATTAAGAGACGCACTAGTGACGCATGTACCATATTATTTTCGTCATTTTTTACGTTACCCAAAAAAAGCATTCAATATAATAGGATGGGGAGGCATAAATAAGAATTATCTTAATAATATTGAAACTATTCAAAAATACATTTTGAAAATTATTTACGAAAAAGACCACCAATATTCTTCTGATTTACTATTTAAAGATAGCAAAAAAATGGTTATAAACAAATATTTTCTTACATGTTAATACATAATATATATATATATAGTAAACCAAAACAATAGCACACAAAATTTTTTTAAAAATCAATCCATATATTTTTGATATGCTACCACAGTTAATTAAAATAATTAAATCATTAAATACTTATAGAAAAAAAATTAAAAATTGGATAATATCTAATCCAAGAGATATATTCAAGAACGTCATTAATAAATAATAAATATACTAAGTTATAATGAATAACATAAATAAATATATATATTATATACATAACGTATTGTATCTTCGTAGACTATATTGATATTAAATATACCAATAAAATATTGTTATGTTCGTTTTATATTATAATCTAGTTGTGCCTGATTAAGAAATATATTTTTGACAAAAATATTATATTATTTAACTCAAAACAAGTATTTTACTTCTGAGTTCGGAATTGATAGTTTGTACAAAAAAAATTATATTTATATTAGCATTAAATGTCAAAAAATATTTGAATAAACTTTTATTATTATTATTATTATTATTATTATTAATTAATTAATGGTTCTTAGCCCGTTATAAGTTTCAGTTTGATTTATATATCCATCTGTCTATAGAAAAACGAAAAATGTTCTCAGTTAACGAACTATTTAATGGTGTGAAAAACCTGCCTATTTTGTATTGAAGTATAGGGAAGCCAAAAACAATTCCCTGTTTACTTCAATGCCAAAAGGGCCGGTTTTTTCACACCTTTTAATAGTTCGCTAGCCGAAAACACTTTCCTTTTGATAAATAATACGGACGCAATACCTCTTCTATTTACCTGCCTATCTATACATAAAGATTTTAAAAATATTTGCAAAGAACATAATTATAAGCATTTTAGTTTATTTAAAATATCCCAAAAACCAAAAGAACCAAAATTGATCCGCAAGCACCAATAAACTACCAACATAATTAATAATAAGTTTATTTAAAATATAATAATATAATAAATATGGTTATGTTGTCTTCTATAAACGTATTCTTCAATCCCCTGAAGCTGAGCTTGTTAAAAAAAAACTTTTCCAATTCAACCGTATTTCTCGCAGTACTGTCAGCACCGTTTTTGAGCATCCTGTATACACTAATATACAGGGTCAGGGGCGTATTGGAATCAGAGGAATACGGATCGTAGTTACGACTTTCAATCAAAAAAATTGTAATGGAAATATATTTTTTTTAAGTAACAAATAAAAGAGTTGATTCAAAAACTATAGAATTTTCCTGTTTCTGATTGCTTAGGTATACCATAATATTATTATGGTATATATCTTCTAGCATAAGATATGGATTTTTTCACTTAAAGAAGTTTTTAATGACTTATTAAGGGCATCTGTCAAAGTTTAGTAGGTAAAAAAGTAACGAAATATTTATTTAAAAAAACGAAATGGAGAATGTGCCAGTAGTCCTAACTCCTAATCACCCGCATATTGTTATGGCAATTCCACATAATATAAACTAATAATAAAATGTATTTAAGATGCTTCAGTGGCGTGACTAGGGTGGCAAGGGAAAATTTCCCCCCACCTTTAAAATTCGTACTCATAAGTGTAGGTACTACCATTGAATATCAAACTATAAGAATAGCGGATGTCCGAGAAAAGTTGACAACCCTGTTTTAGAAGTAATGGAGGGCGCCATTGTGGAGTTGATCGTAACTCTAACCTTAAATCTATAGTGATAATACAGCGCCTCGGCAACAGATGTCTCAAATTCACTGATGTGGTGTTGCCGCATATCGTATTTTATTGGAATTTTTAATGATTTAAGCATTTTTAACAGACAATAAAATAGGAGGTTCTCAATTCCAGCCGAATGTAAATGTATTGGTATGTATTGAACAGTGAGAGTCGTCATTTAATTCTGTTAGAAATAGAAAACATTCAGTCAATATGTTTTCATGTAATTAACGTTGGAACGTCAAAAGGCTGAAAATATTATAATATGCTATAACAATTAAAAATAAGAACATTTTTAGGTCTAGACTATACTATAGGTAGGAAAATAAAGGTAAGCTACTTAAATTTAGGATAGGTGTAGGTACTTATGTGAAATCAAGTTTTACGATAAGCTATAAAAATAAATTTAAAAAAACTCATGCAGCAAGTCAAACAGACAGGCGGCAACAATGTTTTAATTTAGCATTGAAAAGGCTTGTCGTTAGTGGCTGCATCAACACGCTGTATTGTTGGTGAACTCATTGTGCCATCTATGAATTTAACGTAGCAGATTTAGGAAATCTGCTTATATGGCCTTCTTATAGATTGATAATCAATGGTACTACATAGTAAGTTTTCTACTCGTCCTTAATGGGGGTTTGCCAAAGATCCTTTGTTGGTTTTTATATGAAGTTATTAAGGAAATAGTTTTTAACTTTAAATCTTTACCAACAGCTCAAGTCGAGATTAAAGTTATAATATACAGTGTGTATCAGCCAAATGGAATAAATTCGATAATAAATACATGGGAGCGTGTCTGAAAAAATGCTCGGACACGTCGATTGGTATTTCTAGTTGCGCATTTTTTACAATAAAAACTTTTTATACAGGGTGTGTCATGTAACAGTGGCCAATATTAACTTTCTTATTTTAAATCACATCCTGTATATTATTAAATTTTTGCATTCTTCAGACATTTTAAATATATTTCATGTACAATATCCTATACCTATCTTCAATTGTTTCGGAAATAATCCAGTGAGGATTTTCCCTATACCAATAGCGGCAAGTCTGACGATTAGCATGACCGTGAAGTGTTAAAGTGTACTAATCAGAAAACAAAACGGGTTCTAATTGGATCATATTGTTAAAAACTAACATTGCCAGAATTTGTTCACAAAAATACGTTCTCCTATCAAAGTCGTCTTCCATGAGCTCTTGAGTAGGTATCATTTTATAGGGATACATTTTATTTTCTTGTAATGTTCGAATAAGCGATAAATGGCTAACATCGAACATTGGGGCTGTTTTTCGACTAGAAGTATTTGGGTTTTCCTCAAACTCAAGCATAATATCTAATTTGGTATCATCACCTAGTTTATTGGCAGCTACTTTTTTGTATCTGCTTTACATGTCCAAGCCGACAAAACTGCTTTTCTACTTTACTAATTTTTGCTTAAGTTATAGGCGGCAAATTTGGAAATTTTTCATGAAATAAGCAACTTCCATTTGCGTCCGTGCTTTATTTCCATAACCAATTACCTGTGGAATTGTTATTTTGTGCATTTTTTTTTTATTTTTTTTAAATAAACCATTTTTCTAATATGCAGTTAACGAAATTTAAACGACTATAACTCTGACAAGTACTGCCATGCAGACAGACACCAATTTGCTAAGGCCATCAGCAAAAAGAAACGCTGAAATGCAATAAATCTGAAAACACTTAATATTTTCCGAAACAGGTGAAGATAGGAATAGGATATTGTACACGAAATATGTCTAGAATTTTCTGAAGAATCCAAAAATTGAATAATATACGTGTTACCTTTAAAATAAGAAAGTATTGACCACTGTTACATGACACACCCTGTATAAATAGTTTTTATTGAAAAAAATGCGCAACCATAAATACCAATCGACGTGTCCGAGCGTTTTTACGGACACGTCCCCATGTATTTAATATCGAATTTATTCCATTTGGCTGATGTTATTATAAAATAAATTTGACGATTCCGACCGATTTTTGAAGTGTCTATATTATAAAAGGCAGATCCCTTTCGTAATCAGCACGCTGTCCAGGGTGTCCCAAACTCGATGGGATCTCAGAAACTATACGAGATGCAACAAATATTAAATTAGAGAGTTGGATAATTTCAAGCTGAAGTTAGTGCCAGTAAGAAATTAAGCAAATTCCAGTGGAATTTAGTTGGAATTTTCTTGATTTCGCACCTGCAATAACTTAAACTCCAAATTATCCAACTCCCTAATTTAAGTATACAAAAAAGGTTTCTAAAAATTATATTCAATAAAGATTATCTTTATCCTTCACAAGAATTATATTCAGAAACAAAAAAGTTGAATATAAGACAACACATTTATAACATCTTAATTTATATATTTAAAAATAAAAACCTTATACAATTTAAAAACCATAATCATAATACACATCATAAAAATGAAATAACCATAAAACCTAAAATAATTAAGTCCATACGACAAAAAAATTTCAAATATTTATGGTTTTATTTAAACGATTATTTACCAACAAAAATTAAAAAATTAATTTCATTAAAAAAATTTTAAGTCGAAATGAAAACATGGATATTAAAAACAGACAATTTGAAAATATTTTTAGAAATGCTTTAATTAATTAATAATGTTCTGAATAATTTATATAAGTAATATTTTTCACTTAAAAATTACAAATTAATAATTTTATTATAGGTAATATATTTCTTCAAAAAAGCTGCGTTTATACTATAAATTACATTTTTACTTTAAAACTTGATTTTTAATGCATAATTATGATTAAAGATTTTACAAACTAAAACAAAAAACAAGATGTAACACTCCCTTTTAACCTGGAAAGCTTTGTCATCACCAACAATATAACTATTTATAGAATTCTGTATAACTTCATTGTAAAACAAAATATAAATTTATAAAAAAACAAAAAATTGGAAAAAAAAATTAAAAAAAAAAACAAAAAAAAATGAAAACAAAAAAAAAGAAACATGAAAAAATATATATATATAAAAAAAATACATACGTTAAAAAAAATATATAGATAAACAAAATCAGCATTATCTTAGTATTAATTATAAGTACGTTAATATGTAGTATCAAAAGTAGTCTATAAGTATAAAAGAAATCAGTAAATTTTATATCGGATAAAAGTTTCCACATTCCTTACATAAAGAGAGATGCTGGCCAGTTGGTTTCACCAGAGCCATAAAACAAATACACACATGCACACACAAGATTTGCCCCTAACAAGCTCAGCTTCAGGGGATTGAAGAATAAGTTTATCGAAGACAATATAAACATATTTCTTATATTAATAAATTTTAAATAAACTTATTATTATTATTATTATTTAACATTTGCTGTATTTTTTATAGTTTCCGAGATCCCAATGGTGAGTATCGAATTTGGGACACCCTATACGTACAGGGTGGCCCATTAATAAGGGAGGCCGGCTTTATCTCGGAAACCATTAATCGTACAGCTTTCGGAAAAAAACATTTATTAGTAAAGCGGTCATGAGAAAATTCTGAAAATTACATTCAAGTTCCTCATTTGGCCGCAAGGGGGCACAATTGACAATTAGTTTTTTAAATTTTAAATTTCTCCGAAAATTCCCATATTAAGGTATAACTCTGATTATATCATTGAAAAGCTTGGACAATTCGGCATCATTTTGGTTTAAGGCTTGTTGGCGTACCGACCTTGATAAGAGTGGGGGAAGCTATTGAATGTGTGAACATTAAAATCGCTGTAACTTCTAAACGACTTATCCGATTTTACTAAATTTAAGCTTGTTTGGAAGTATTTTCAATTGTCGTATCCAATGGTACACAATAGTTTCTAATAAAATTGCTAGAGGGCGCAATTTGTATTAAAAATTATTGTTCTGGCAATAACTCTGAAACGAACAAAGATATCGAACTGCGGTTTTCACAATTTTTCTTGTAAATTCCATCTACTTTCCGATTATGATGTCATAGGTATACCGTATGATTTGAATTTTCAGGATAAAATCAAAAAAACTGTTATTATTACAAATTGCGCCCTCTAGCCATTTTATTAGAAAATATCGTGTACCATTGGATACGACGATTGAAGGTACTTACCTTTCCCTTCCAAACAAGCTTAAATTTAGTAAAATCGGATAAGTCGTTTAGAAGGTACGGCGATTTCAATATTTACACATTCAATAGCTTCTCCCACTCTTATCAAGGTTGGTACGCCAACGAGCCTTGAACCAAAATGATGCAGAATTGTCTAAGCTTTCCAATGATATAATCAGAGTTATACCTTAATATGGGAATTTTCGGAGAAATTTAAAATTTAAAAAACTAATTTTCAATTGTGCCCTCTTGCGGCGAAATGAGGAACTTGAAAGTAATTTCCAGAATTTTCTCATGACTGCTTTACTCATAAAAATTTTTTTCCGAAAGCTGTACGATTAATGGTTTCCGAGATATAGCCGGCGTCCCTTATTAATGGGCCATCCTGTACAATTGTTAAATTATATTATTAACAATAGTTCTGTCGTACTACTAGGTACTCTTTGGCAAAGCAGCACGAGTATAGGGCATGGTACATACATGGTTAGAAATTCACTCACGCAATTTTTTTTTGTACATTCGCATGGGCTATATTCTGGCTAAAAAGTGAATTTCATCACTTGGTAGTGGCCGAGTAATACATCGTTTTGCTTAAGGGTCCACCATCCCTGTTGTATATGTTCTACTAGAGCACATTGCATGTATAACATTTACCTAAAAACGAAAGCTAATATAATTGGCTTTTTCACTAAATTTCGACCCTACCGCTTGTAGGAAAAAAATACAATTATCTACAGTTAAGTTTCAATTTTTAAATATTACATGATTTAATAATAATAATTTTATTTAAAATTTAATAATACAGTGTCACCAGTAAAGTCCGCATCATATGGGATTTTTTTTATTAATAGCTGTATTCAAAATTTGATTTTGGCATCAAGTTCTGCTTCGATCGAGATGAAAATTAAGCAAAAAAAATAGTAGTCACGTGATTCGCATTATCTGTCAATTTTAATTTTTTCCAAAAAAGTAATTCAAAAGTGGGGTTATTTCTAAAAATATCGAAAAAATTTATTAGAAACTAGCCTACATGCAAAATTTTAGCTGCATAAGATAATTTTGATTTTTTACCCATATTTTGTAAATTGCATCACTTTTGCAAAATAAGACTCAACGCAACCTACATAAAACTTCTTATTTTTGACAATGCTTTATTTCAGATACATTTCCTTTAAAGTAGCGCATATTAAATGTGTGTTTTTCTACAAAATGAAAATTGGGCTATTAAAATTTGGTCGCATGTGATGCAAAGTTTATTTGTTTTTGACCCTGTATAAGGTAACTTCATAAAATAAGTATTTTGAAAACGTAGTTGAAAGTAATATACCTTAATATTAGGACAAAAAAGAACACAGTGTCTTCAGTAAAGTGTTTTTTAAGTGGAAAATAAATTTTAGTTTAATAACGTAAAGTTTATCTATTTTCAACGATTTAATTTAAAACCCCTATATAATTTATTATTAAGCTATGTCATAATACCGTTAACGTGTATTACTTTCAGACACAAACTACGTTTTTAAAAATACTTATAACTAATAAGTTACCTTATACAGGGTCAAAAACAAATAAATTTTGCATCACATGCGACCAAATTTTAATAGCCTAATTTTGAGTTTGTAGAAAAACACACATTTAATATGACGCTACTTTAAAGAAAATGTATCTGAAATAAAGCATTGTCAAAACTAAGAAGTTTTATGTAGGTTGCGTTGAGTCTTATTTTGCAGTGGTGCAATTTACAAAATATAGGTAAAAATCAAAATTATTATCTTAAGCAGCTCAAATTTTGCATGTGGGCTAGAAACAGCATTAAAAAAAAACTTTTTCTATTAACTTTTTCGACATTTTCAGAAATAACCCCACTTTTGAATTATTTTTTGGAAAAAATTAAAATTTTACAGATAATGCGAATCACGTGACTAATATTTTTTGCTTAATTTTCATCTCGATCGAAGCAGAACTTAATGCCAAAGTCAAATTTCGAATAAAGCTATTAATAAAAAAAATTCCCATAGGATGCGGACTTTACTGGTGACACTGTATAATAAATATGTTTATGTTGTCTTCTATAAACTTATTCTTCAACCCCTGAAGCTGAGCTTGTTAGGGGCAAATCCTATTTTTTGTTTTAGTATGTAAAATCATAAATCATAAATATGCATTAAAAATTAAGTTTTTTAAAGTAAAAATGTTAATTTATAGTATAAACGCAGCTTTTTTTTTAATGAAATAATATAACCTATAATAAAATTATTAATTTATAATTTTTAAGTAAAAAATATTACTTATATAAATTATTCAAAACAATATTAATTAATTAATTAATTAAAGCATTTCTAAAAATATTTTCAAATTGTCTGTTTTTAATATCCATGTTTTTATTTCGACTTTAAATTTTTCTAATGAAATCAATTTTTAAATTTTTGTTGGTATATAATCGTTTAAATAAAAACATAAATATTTGAACTTTTTTCGTCCTATGGACTTATTTAGTTTAGGTTTTATGGCTATTTCATTTTTATGACGTGTATTATGATTATGGTTTTTAAATTGTATCAGGTTTTTATTTTTAAATATATATATATATATTAAGATGTTATAAATGTAAAGTTGTCTTATATTCAACTTTTTTGTTTCTGAATATAATTCTTTTGAAGGATAAAGATAATCTTTATAGAATATAATTTTTAGAAACCTTTTTTGTAATATTTCTAATTTTTTAACTAAAGTTCTATTTATTCCTCCCCAACCTAAAATTCCGTAATTTAAATGAGTTTTAACTAACGCGTAATATAATATTTCCATATGTCTTACATTTAAATTGGAATTGGAATACTATTCATATTTCGTGGTAGGTTATTTAGGTTTAAAGTAAAAGGAATATAATTTGTTTTATTAAAATTAATTGTTAACAAATTGTTATCAAACCAATTTTTTATAATTTTAAAATCTTTTTTAATTTTATTATCTAAGTTTGCCGATTTAGAAATTTGGTTTTCAGGAAGTAAAACTTAAAATATAAACCCTCTAATATAGACCCCCTAACTTGAATGTTCGATCTCTATATTTTTTTAACTTTGCGTTGTTGATTTTTTTTATACCAGAATACGGCCCATGGTATTTAACGGCGTTTACTATTTGGACGATATTATTTCGAACTTAAATCACAGCATAAACATCTCGCAATACATACTCATCACAATGGTTCTTCTTCCGTACCGAACCAGCTTGACTACCTCGTTCCA
Source organism: Polydrusus pterygomalis (assembly GCA_963969555.1). Classification (NCBI taxonomy): domain Eukaryota; kingdom Metazoa; phylum Arthropoda; class Insecta; order Coleoptera; family Curculionidae; genus Polydrusus; species Polydrusus pterygomalis. Next base: position 37,081,105 of record OZ018381.1, on the reverse strand, counting down.
GCATAATGATCGATGGGGTTTGTGCGAATGACTGCTTCATGGAGTGATGGTGACATCCTCCTCCTCCTCCTCCAACTCCTCCAAGACTTGCTGCGTCAGGACGGTACGGTCGTCTTGTAGCCCCAAAGGATTGCCGAGCTGCAACATAATTTTGTGTAGGTGCAGCGGAGGCAGCGAAAGGTTATTGAATTGGAGGTTGCCATAGATATTTACCTTTAGATAAGCAAACAATAATCACCAAAGTGGCAGTTTTATGGCCTCGCGCATGTAAACAAAGCTGGACACTATTAGCCATGCGCACTGCAACATTATCGTTTGACGAATGGAAAAACAGACAGGTCCGGGCTTTAACATTTAAATTCTTGCCAAAAAATTGGAATTTCTAGTCAATTTTTGATCAAGTTGGGAAAAATGGTAGTGATTTCTGGCATTTTTAGTAGTAGCAAACATATCAAATTTTAAGTATAGAAAATTGTTTTTAAGGTTTTGTTTTTACAATTTCTTTAAAATTGATTCGTCGTCGTGTTTTTAGTTCGAAAAGGAAGAGAACAAGAACAGGTAAATTAAACTAGTCTTATAAAATCGAATATAAAAACAAACAAAACCAGCAAAATAACCAATCTACGGTGTTATCGCGTGCCTAACCTCAAGTCAAATAGTTGGTATATAACTTGTATTGATTTTTACAATTTGGTAAAAACTTGTTTTGTTCAAGAATTTGAAAAAGTGTTTGCTCGAGAACTTGACTCATGGAATACTTTCACCCTTGGATTAATGTAAAAATACCTAGGTATTTACTTTTTCTTTGCATGCATCGGGATAATCTGTCTTGGTGTTTGTTTCTCATTATTTTTATACCTTATTTTTGTAGCCTAGGCCTAGTTAGATGTGTTTAAATTGCGCATAATTAAATAAGGTTATATATCAAGATACATCACTACTCCATACTTACTAAAAATATGAAATACCCGATATTTTACCCCTATTTCGGCATAACAAAATAATACAACTGCTGTTACTGTCATTGTTTATATTCCAATTGGAGTAACTAAAAGCACAAACACCATTCACTAAACTACACAAAAACTAGAAATCCATAACAATTAAACACCCACAATCCACGATAGCTAAGAAAACTACAAGGAATCTACATCAGAGAAACCTTAAATCACAATAACAAAAATTACGGACGAGCCGGTTCTGGAGAGTATATATCTTGCAACCTTGAGTATCTTGAGCATGTCGATTATTGTCGATAAAGTAGGCAGGCCGATAACACGAGGTTTGTTCGGGTTTGTTCGGGGTGTCCAGAAGGAAGGCAGCTGACTGGCGAGTCATGCGCTCGGACGTATTTTTTCACCCATAAAACGTAACTTTTGTTTGCGCAGGAGATAAGCCGTACGTATCTAAAGGTAAATTGTCTATGGAGGTTGCCGATTGCAAACGGATTGCCGAGAAACGGGCATGTTGTTTATGGTATTCGGTCCGAGGGCAACATTAATTTCTCGATTGACCGGATTCTGATTACTCATTGTTGCTATATCACGTGTACCGATATCGTTATCGTACTCTTTCTGGTCGGAGACGCCTTGCAGACTAGGGTTGATAATTTTTGAAACCAAAAAAAAAAAATAGTAGGATGAAACCCATTGGAAAAGAAAGAGAATATACCAATAATTTACGGGCGATCCGAGGTCGGGAAGTGGAAGGGGGTGAGTTTTTAAGGGTAAAAAACGATTTATCTCGATTTCCGGCAAAATTACAACTCCTATGGAAAAACGTTAGATGACAAAGTTGTAGGTAAAAAAAAGATCTACAACTTTTGTAATAATTACACTTTTTTCACATAACCTCAAAATTTATGTGATAAATTCAAATAACCAAGTTTTTGGTTTTTTATTTTTATCTTTTACAAAAAAAAATTTTTTTTCACGAAATTTGGTAAAAACTTACCTTTTTATGTCCCAAACACACTGTAATTTTTTTGATTTAAAATATTTATTTCTTCGCCTTATTTTGACTTATTCGAAAAAGCACCCTAATTTTCAATCGAAAATTCTCACGTCAAAATATCTGTTATTTTAAAAAAGTCGGTGGGCTTTTGGTTCGTTGCAATCTTTACTTTCTGATGGTGTAAAAAAAATTTACATTACTATGGTAAATGTTTTCAAAAAGTGCAAAGAAACGAAAAAAACTCGAATCCGAATTTTTTTTTAATCATTATATACAATTTTGAGCTATTTATTAAAATTCATACTTTAATTACTCGAAAAACGTAAGATTCCATGTTACATTGATAAACAAAAAAATTACAAATCCATAAAACATAGACAACATAAACATAAATAGCTCAAAATTGTAAATAATGATTTAAAAAAAAAGTTTCGGATTCGAGTTTTCTTCGTTTCTTTGCATTTTTTGAGAACATTTACCGAAGTAATGTATATATTTTTTTACACTATCAGAAAGTAGAGATTTTAACGAACAAAAAGCCCTCCGACTTTTTTAAAAAAGCAGGTATTTTGACGTGAGAATTTTCGATTGAAAATTAGGGTGCTTTTTCGATATTAAGTCAAAATAAGGTGAAAAAATAAATATTTTAAATCAAAAAAATGACAGTTTGTTTGGGACATAAAAAGGTAAGTTTTCACCAAATTTCGTGAAAAAAAAATTTTTTTGTAAAAGATAAAAATAAAAAACCAAAAACTTGGTTATTTGAATTTTTCACATAAATTTTGAGGTTATGTGAAAAAAGTGTAAATACAAAAGTTGTAGAACTTTTTATTGCCTACAACTTTTAACGTTTTTCCATAGGACTTGTAGTTTTGCCGGAAATCGAGATAAATCGTTTCTACCCTTAAAAACTCACCCCTTTTCACTTGCCGACCTTGGATCGCCCGTAAATTATTTTTCCTTTCATTTTTGTTATATTCTCTTCCTTTTTCAATGGGTTTCATCGTACCTACTATTATTTTTTTTACTTTTAACAATTTTCAAAGGTTTCAGCCCTGGTCTATTGGTACGGGTCCATACCCGAAATTATTTACAGATGACTGGAAAAAATGCAACAAGGAATAAAGTGAGTTTTTTTTCTGATTAGGGGCAAGGTTTGGGGTATAGATATTCGTACCACCGCGTGGCTTCCTATTTAAGTTTGTCATTGTTTTGGACCATTGTATTTTGTATGCTTGAGATATACAGTCTGTCCCCGGATGGAGTTGACAATTTACCATATAAAAATTTTAAATCAGATGTACGTTGATCAACCTTTTATATAGAATACCGCCCACTTAATCAAGAATCGCTCGGACCCGTCGAATTGATTTTTTAGAAAAAATATATTTACAGGAAGGATAATAAACTTAACTTTTTTTATATAGCATATTGTATATTTTAAAATTTTTACATTTTTCAAACAATTCTCAACAAATCTTCAACCGTTTACGAAATATTAACACATCTGGTAGGTATGGACCATTGATATATTTCTCAACACAATCTTTGACGCATCGACACACTTTAAATTTTACAGGTCAAAAAATGTCGGTGAATGTTAATCAAATTTGAATTTTTTCTGGTGATAGTATATCCAAAATGATCGATGATGAATCGCTGATGATGAACGCATATATAGACATTTTGATTATATTGTGTTGTGGAAATAAAAGAAGAAGTCGTAGGAAGTCCGTGATATTTTCAATGAAAAATGCCCTAATCGCCCGCCTAATAACAAATCGACAGTGTCTAGGGTAGCAATTAGGTAGAAAATTACATATACTCGTATTTATTTTCAACCAATTAGAAAGCTCCTTTTTGTTTACGTTGCTTATAGCAAGGGGAGATTATCGCGATAACTTTGTGAGTTCCTATTAACTTAATGAAATTAATAAGTGATAATTTTTCTGTCAAAAATGAAGTGCTTTATATCTATTGGCAAAAGTCACTCAGAATAAAATCAAAATACATTTTGTTGCTAACTTATAATTTTTATTGATTCTAACCAATTTTCTTTACATATCGAACACCGGGGCTAAAAGAGACACATCAAAAATTTAACTATACTGATCGGAAATATGTTTTTTAAGTTTAATTTAAAACTATGTAGACATATAATATCAGATGTTATGGTTTGAAAACGAATTAATGCTTTTAATGTTCCTGAAATTTTGGTAATAAACCTTAGTTACTAACAAGTAAAATCAACTTCTCTTGTAAAAATACAGTGCGTCATATTAAATAAACTCATCGGAAATAAGTTTTTTAAAGTTTTATTTGAATTTAAAACTATAAAGACATTGGATTTCAGATAACAAATTTATTATGTAATGTTTCTCACATTTTAGTATTAAAAATGAGTTACTATACTAACGGCTAAAATGAACTTTATTTGTAAAACTCTAATTAGTTACAATTAACTAGATTTCCTAAAAAAACGTTTCGTACCTCCAAACCAGTTATTATTGTTCAAAAGTGATTGGATGATGATACTGATAGGCGAGAGCAATTTTGTAAAATACTGACTGAGCTAACAGATAATCATACACGAATTGTCCAAAGAATATGATTTTCAGGTAAAGTTGCGTTTTCTGTAAATGGTCAGGTTTAGGTGGAATTATCAATGTCATTCAATTTATTGCCAACCTATAACCTATTTCGCCTTGTTTTTCTTAGTTTATTATTTTATTGACTAAGATTTAAATAAAATCAATATCGTCTGCACATTATTTAGGTAATATCTGATTTATGTATTATAAAAATATCAATTTATTTCATTGCTTATTTTGGGAGAATTGTATAGTAAAAGAAGAATGACATAATAATGTTTAAAAAAATCTCACGCGATATTTTTCGCTATACAATTCTCCTAAAATATTTAATGAAATTCCTTGATATTTATTTAACATGCTAATTATTACCTATAGAATATGAAGACGATATTGATTTTATTTAAATTTTGTGTAAAAGTTAGAAAACATAAATAAATCTCCGCGAAATAGGTTATAGGTTGGCAAGCATATTGACACTCCCACCTTAATAGACAAAACTACTGATACACTGGGCACAGGGAAATCCTCATTGGTTCAAAAAAAAATCATATCCGGTATAATGAAAAGGTTATGTCTGTGCGGGCATTGTTAACAATAGGGTAATTTTTTTTCTTTGATAAGAGCCTCAATGGAGAAAGATATCAAAGTTCCCTTCGATTTGATCTGATTCCAACTCTTGCCATTCTATTTCCAGATAATAATAATGCTGATTTACCATATTTAACGTTATGGTATTAACAGGATGTTGCTTCCCCGCATTATTCTGCAAAGGTTTTTCGGGACGGTGGATAGCTAGACGGGGGGGGGGGGTCATTAGAGTGGGCACCCAGATCGCCCGATCTTAACCCAGTCGACTTTTTTTGTGGGGCTACGTCAAAAATATTGTTTATCAATCTAAACCCAACTCGTTAGATACGCTTAAGGAGTTCATTCCACAAGTAGTACAAAATGTACAACAGGAATTTTTAGATCGATATAACTACTGCAGAACAGTTGGTAGAGGACATTTTCATGATAATCATATGATACCAGCATTTCGATATATTGTCGAGTGACAGTTCGGTGATTTTTAATTTGTTGTTTATGTTAAACTTGTTTCGCAAGTGCGCAAATTTAAAAATATGAATTCAGATTTTGAATTATCCGACACGGAAAATGAGATTCCAGAAGAAATTTGGGAAGCAGCAAGGAAAAAGACTTACGATATATTGCCAGTAAAATCAAAATCCCGTTACGAGAAGTCATACGACGCATTTAAAAATTGGTGTCGAGAAAAAAAGTGAAAAATGTAAAAGAAGAAGTCCTTTTGGCATATTTTGCTGAAAACCCCAAAAATTGGCTTCTTCAACATTATGGAGCTTTATTCTTTTATCTGGTTTTAGTGTTGTTAATTACTTTGTTATATAAAATAAAATAAACAATTAAATGTATATCGAAGTATCGGTCTTAAAAAAAATATTGTACAGGGTGGCCCATTAATAAGGGCTTTATCTCTGAAACCATTAATCGTACAGCTTTCGGAAAAAAATTTTTACAAGTAAAGCGGTTATGAGAAATTTCTGGAAATTACTTTCAAGTTCCTCATTTCGCGGCAAGGGGGCACAATTAAAAATTAGTTTTTCAAGTTTTAAATTTCTTCGAAAATTCCCATATTAAGGTATAACTCTGATTATATCATTGGAAAGCTTAGACAATTCTGCATCATTTTGCTTTAAGGCTTGTTGGCGGACCGACCTAATAACAGTTTTTTCGATTTTATCCCGAAAATTCAAATCATACGGTATAACTATGACATCATAATCGAAAAGTAGATGAAATTTGCAAGAAAAGATTTGAAGACCGCAGTTCGATATTTTTGTTCGTTTCAGAGTTATTGCCAAAACAATAATTTTTAATACAAATTGCGCCCTCTAGCAATTTTATTAGAAACTATCGTGTACCATTATATACGACAATTGAATGTTCTTTCAAACAAGCCTAAATTTAGTAAAATCGGATAAGTCGTTTAGAAGTTACAGCGATTTTAATGTTTACACTTTCAATAGCTTCTCCCACTCTTATCAAGTGAAAGCGTAAACATTAAAATCGCTGTAACTTCTAAACGACTTAACCGATTTCACTAAATTTCAGCTTGTTCAATTGTCGTATCCAATGGTACAAGATAGTTTCTAATAAAATTGCTAGAGGGCGCAATTTGAATTAAAAATTATTGTTTTGGCAATAACTCTGAAACGAACAAAGATATCGAACTGCGGTCTTCACATCTTGTCTTGCAAATTTCATCTACTTTTCGATTATGATGTCATAGTTATACCGTATGATTTAAATTTTCAGGATAAAATCGAAAAAAACTGTTATTATTACAAATTGCGCCCTCTAGCAATTTTATTAAACACTATCGTGTACTGTTGGATACTGCGATTAAAGATACTTACCTTTCCCTTCCAAACAAGCTTAAATTTAGTAAAATCGGATAAGTCGTTTAGAAGTTACGGAGATTTAAATGTTTACACATTCAATAGCTTCCCCCACTCTTATCAAGGTCGGTACGCCAACGAGCCTTAAACCAAAATGATACAGAATTGTCTGAGCTTTGCAATGATGTAAGCAGAGTTATACCTTAATATGGGAATTTTCGGAGAAATTTAGAATTAAAAAAAAATTTTTAATTGTGCCCCCTTGCGGTGAAATGAGGAACTTACGAGTTAATTCCAGAATTTTCTTATGACCGCTTTAATCATAAATTTTTTTCCCCAAGTTTCTATGTTTAGTAGTTTTCGAGATCTTACCGGAATATTATAAGTTTATATCATCATGGTTACGCTATCAATAAAGAGGGTTATAACTCCCTTGGGATATTAAAGATTCTCTAATTCCCTCTACCTATTACAGGTAAAATAAAACAAGAAAAATGCTAAAATAACTATTTTTTATTCATGTCATTACAACGTCAATGTCATTATTGACGGTACCTGATTCAAATATACCGGAAAGGTAATAAATTGAAACAATTATTCCGGTTTACAAAAATTTAAATCGGTCAGAAATAAAATTATCTATGTACTACGGGCATTATAAGAGTCTCAATTACCTCGGTCAGTTACTGTCCCTCGGGCCAAAAGCCCTCGCGAAGTAAACTTTGCCCTCGGTAATTAAGACCCTTATAATTCCCTTGATATATAAATAACTATTATTACATATTTAGACAAAATGTTTATTAAGGATCAAATAATCTGTTAATCTTAGATAGTTAGACCATCTGACGAAGGCACTGTGTGCCGAAACAATAAAATTGTTATGTCAATTTAAATAAAAACATATAGTGGAAATTATAACCATAGTGTTATAGTGTTTCTTAGGTGAATTTAATGACATTAAACTGTGGGAATTTCCTAACCATAGGCGTTCCACACAAATAATTAATATGCGTATACACACTTATAAGTTTGTTTTACATTAGGTGTTTGTACATACTACACTTTATAAACCCACTGTATATATAATAATATTATATTAAAATAATAAATATAAGGTAACTCAAAAATTCTATATACAAAACTAAAATCAGAAAAATAAACCTGACACGGCACGACACTGCTCAGAAAATGCTCTAATTTTTTTACCAGAACTTCATTCTCGTCAACCTTACTCCGTCCCGTTCATCAAGGCATAACCACGTATATTTTATCTCCGTCTCTTCCACGCCATCGGCGGTCACTGGCCTATCTCTGTCTGGCAGAATCGATCGTCAGACGGGCCGGGTACCGGTTCAGCTTATATCCTGGCGCTTGCAATCGTAACAAATTACATTCTGTTGCCAATTCTTCAAAAATTTCGGATTTGTAAGCACAATGTAAGTATATACGAGAAACAAGGGTTTGTTAATTAGTTGTTTTTAAACACTGAAAACACTTTTTGTCTTGATTTCAGTTATATTGTTTCTTAAGGACTAAAGAATGTATTATTATAACAATGAATGGCTTGTTATTTTTTTCTGTCACACTCAAAACTCCTCGGTTTAAAGTAGATTTGCAAACTAGCTTTCAAAGAAAGTTAGTGACTAACATTTGAATACTGATATAAATGAAATATCTTTAATAAAAAAACTTAAAGAATTGAAGAAGAAAGATCTGACAACCCTGGTTGTGCGGTCCGTCTCTTTGAGACTGTTTACCGCCGTATGGAATGATTGGAATGTCCTCAAACGGAGATTGGATAAATAATACTTATTAATTCTATAATCATGAATTTCCATCAAGTAGTATCGGCTACTTCAGTCGAATATCTATAATAATCTATTAAAATAAACGTTTATTTGGCGGAATAAATCCTTAATTCAGAGCAAACATTTTTAATATTTGCAATAAATAGATCGATCAAGACTCAACGTTGCCAAGTGCTAACGCCTATTCGAAGTTCGAGTTCCCCTCCATAGCAGCACATACGTTCGGAGTTCGGACTGAATTTTGCAGGTAAGCGTACGGTGAAATATCTACTGGTGTTTTGAAATTGTTTATTCGAAAGAACAAATTAAAATTATTTGCTGATTATTTCCCAAAATAATAAAACATGTTAAAGTCAGGTAAGTAATTTACTTTAAAAAAATCACAAAACAAAGTTTTAAAAATTTACATAACAAATGGTTTTGCAAGAGTACCAGACATAGCGGTAATATGTCCAAATGATGATCGTAATGACGAGACAACATATTATGATCAGGCATCAAAAGATATCAAATGTGTCTACTACTAAATGAAATGATCACCAAAATAAGGCGCTACGAAAAATGGTGCACAGTCACAGTGCCGTAAGGGTCTAATATCCGTGTAGCCTATATGCTACCTGGATAATTCTTTTACGGCATAGGTACGTACAAATGATGTATATTATTATCTTTTAAGGAGTTCTTCAAAATTATTGCTGAACATATTCGTTGAAGGAACAAAGATCGCCTTTCTTTTTTCCCCCTCCGCAAGGTTTTGACGCTTTACAGATGCATGGGCTTTCCTTGCCACTTGGTGGTTTCTTTTTTTTGCGACCGGTGTTGCAACAACTATCTTCTTTTGGTTGAGGTTGTGTTTCTTTGCCAATAAGTGTAATTGTCAATTGTGTATGATCGCTACCAGTCGTTTCGAGATGTTCTGGTGTAAGGTTAATACTATTCGATTTTCTTTCGCACTCCGATCTGGATTTGGTTTCGCAAGGTATGCTCTTTCTCTGGCTGGACTGTCTTGATTGTATTTCAATATCGCAAGGTACGCTCGTTCTCGAACTGTACTGTTTTGGTTGTATTTCAGTGTGGCGAGGTATGCCCGTTTTGTTGCAGCACTCAATTTCAACTTCGCGATGTATGCTCGAGCTCGGGCTGCACTGTTTTGGTTGTATTTCAGTATGGCAAGGTATGCTCGTTCTCAGGCTGTGCGGTTTTGGTTGTATTACAGTTTCACGATGTGTGCTCGAGCTCGGGCTGTACTGTTTCGTATGTATTTCAACTTCGCAAGGTTTGCTTGATCTCGGGTTGTACTGTTTTGTATGTATTTCAATTTCGCGATGAATGCTCGTGCTCGGGCTGTACTGTTTTGGTTGCATTTCAGTATGGTATGGTATGCTCATCCTCGGGCTGCACGGTTTTGGTTGTATTTCAGTTTTGCGAGGTGTGCTCGATCTCGGGCTGTACTGTATCGCTTGTATTTCAACGTCGGGAGATATGCTTGTGCTCTGGTTGTGGTGTTTTGTATGTATTTCTACTTCGCGATGTATGCTCGAGCTCGGTCTGTACTGTCTTGGTTGTATTCCAATTTCACGAGTTGCCATTCTCTGATTATGTTGTGCTGGAGTTATGCAGTACGGTTTTTGGCTCAGCTGTTTCTGTCTTGGGAAATGCATTATGGGTCTAGTTTTATTCGTGGGTGTGGAACTTCCTATTGACGTTGCGCTTTGGGTGACTTTAATTGCTCTGTCTCCTGCTTGCACCCTGTAACAATATGGTAATATGTATTTTTCAATGATTGTTAAACACACCGAGTAGATAAAACGACTAAAAGGAATGCACTGTCTTGGCAATGCTTTCGTTAGGGTCGCCATACCAGGGCAGTATCCAGGGACGGACTGGGTCTACATAATGTGGCTGGCTATAGGATGGCAAGGGCGTCGGCATGTATTCATGATGAAAAAAAAATAGCGCCGCAGGCAAATAATTTGTGGGTGCCACGCCCTTTTTTTAATGATGTGAATTGCTTTTCAAATAATAAAAAAAATAGTAGCGCCGCAGATGAAAATTTTTTGGGTGCCACGTTTTTTTTGTCAATGATGGTACTTTGTGCTCAAGTATGAAAAATAATAAATAGAAAGTAAGATTATTTAGATTAAGTTTTTTGCTTGGAATAATAATAATTTCAAAAATTAGTCTATTAAATCTCTTATCTGAGGGAAAATCATTTCAAAGATCCAAAAATTAAGTTAAAGTCTTTTTCCACAATTTTTTTATTAGAATAACTAGGCGAACCTAGAATAATTCATAATAATTAAATTCGACATGTTTCGAGTGTAGAAACACTCATCATCAGGAAACAAAGCGAATGGTACAATGCTGATGTTTTAGCAATAGAGAAAATAATAGTGGGATTGAGCCGTAGTGGAGCTTTCAAAGGTGTACAGGAGGTGTAAAAAATTAAATAGTCAAAAAACCGACAATCAAAACTTCAGCATACTGGAAAGTCAGGGGTTAGTGCAGAGGCCCTGTCTTGGGCAGAAAAATTAAGAGTGTAATAGAAAAATTAGGGAGTTTTAACACAGACTTTGTGGAAAACATTGTTAAGTAGTGAAAAATCCTCGGAATCCTCGGAAAAATCTTAAGTTTTATTCAGCTTTGTTAGAGGCATGTAAAAGTATTGAAATAAGAGGGAAAGAAAAAGAAAAAATTGTTTTTCATAAAAGTCAAAGCATCATTTAGCTTAAAGTAAAATACTGTTGGGGTATCAGGCTTTTTACGGCCCAGTTACCCTGGCAGGAGTCAAAACGTACACATTGTGTGCAAAATTAAGTTTTAAAATTTTTAAAAAAAGTTAAGTTAAAATATTACGTAAATTATTAATTTCTGTAATATTTTCGATTTTGGTTTTTGTTTTTCCTATTATTTTCATACGTTCACGTAAACCAAAAGGGCGCCAAGCCAGGGCTAAAGGCGCAGCAAGGGCGCGGCGGGCTCCGCCCGCGAGCCCGCCGGGCCAGTCCGTCCCTGGCAGTATCGCCGTCATTAATAATTTCGTTATTATCATTTTAAGTATAGACAGTAACAACAACCAATAGTAGGTATATTGTTTTAATAGGAGTGCAAGCGATACTTTTAGGTTTAGGAGTCCGTAGGTTTGCCATTTACAGACTAGTCATAAGAATTTGCTTTCACTACGATTAGAACATACTACTTTTGCTTCAAACGTCGTTTAAATATATACCTTATATCTTCCCTTTGGACTTGCATGTTCCCTTCAGTCGTTGATATTTGAGTCTCTGGTATTCTCTCAGATTGTATTTCGACATCGATTTTCATTGACTTTTGTTCACAATCAGCTTCCTCCTCTTCAATAATAATGGAGTAATGGTCTGTCTCATTTCCAGAGACGTTTCCCTCCAATGGTGGTGGAGAAGGAGGTGTTGGACGACGGGTTCGTGGCGGAGGCGTTGGTGGTAAAGAACGCGTTCGTGAAAAAGATGTTTGTGAACAAGTGGACTTTTGTGACGCAGCAGATTTTCTAGGCGCCCTAAAAATATTGTAAATGTAGTTTTGTTAAAATAATTAAGTATATAAGGACAACAATAACGTTTTTACATGTATTAGAAAGTTCCTATTGTGCTCTTATTATCTATTGTTCCCTTGTATTGTAGACATTATATAAAGCTGAATAACTATGTTTGCTTGGAAAAGAAAACCTACTTTGACATTAGATAGAAAGACGGTTTACATCTACGTATTATCCAGATATTGCTACCAATATGTAGGAGAAAATTTGAACCATAAAACGAGTTATAGGATTAATAAACATCCAATAGCTTTCTTGATCAAACGGTAAAGTTCATTGACGTCGAAGTCGACGGGACTTTATCTTAAGAAAAAAATGTGTCTATGGACAGTAAATAACATGATATTTGTATTTAGAGAAGTTATTAAAAATATATTTGCATTGGTATTGCTTTCTTTGCAATCTTGATCACGCTGTTCCTTGGGTGGAAAAAAATTGTTTTCCTCCTTCTGTATGATTCAAGGTTAGCAATAAGGTTTCTTTGTCATTCTTAAGGTGGAATTCTTAATGTCATTCAATCTATTGCCAACCTGTAACCTATTTCGTGTTGTTTTTTTAGTTTATTATTTTATTTACTAACTTTTAAATAAAATCAATATCGTCTGCCTATTATTTAGGTAATATATGATATATTACAAAAGTATCAATTTATTTCATTGCTAATTTTGGGAGAATTGTATAGTGAAAAAACAATGACTTAATAATATTTTAAAAAATCTTACTCAATATTTTTCATGACACAATTCTTCTAAAATAATTTATGAAATTCCTTGATATTTATTTAATATGTCAATTATTACCTATAGAATATGCAGTCGATATTGATTTTATTTAAATTTTGTGTAAAAGCTAGAAAAATAAATAAAATCTGCGTAAAATAGGTTATAGGTTGGCAAGCATGTTGATACTCCCACTTAAAGGTGCTTTTTGTGCGAGGGGTTCTTGGGTATTTCTGTTTTGGGAGATTTTGGGTGTGGCCAGATATTCCTAAATGTTGTTTTTATGCTTGGGTGATTAGGTTATTTGACAAGTAAAAGGGAGCGAAAATAATGAAAATATAACCTACAAACCTGGTTTATAGCATTACTTGATCCCCTGTAATAACAGGCTGATTAGTTTCGTCTGTAGAGGGTGTTCCAAATTCGAGCCTCATCATGGGGATCTCGGAAACTATAAGAGATACAACATCGGTCAAATTGTGGCAAAGTTGCGCAATTTCGTACCGAGCAATATCGCAAAAAAATATCTGAGCTATCTTTTTTAGTTTTTGAAATTTTTGCAAAAAACTAAAAGTTTGAGTTTTTATTTTTTTAAACTGCTTGACTTATTTTATCCGCCACAGAAAAACAAGCACAACATTGTTAAGGCAACTTTTTACGCTCCATATTGTGATGTTTTTAGAATTTTGTTACAACGTTTCGTTTTTCTGGAACTATTATCAACTTTAATTTTTTAAATACGGACCTGCATTTTTTATTTTATTTTTTGATAGCCCTTTAAGCCCTGAATTCAACCATGTACCACACTTAATTATATTTAGACGTTTTGATGTCATTATTACATCTTCAGGAATGTGATAATTATTTTTAAATAGGACCCTGGTGTTAGTTACTTAATCTTTTTACCACATACAACATGTAAATGGATCCGGAATTTTTACAAATAATTTACTATATTTAAGTTTTTATATAAATTGTTACAAAGTAAAAATAAAACCAAACAAAACAAATGTTGCTATGACAAGAACTTTTACTTGATTGTTTGGTTTAAGGTGGAATTCTCAACGTCATTTCATCTATTGCCAACCTATAACCTATTTCGCGTTGCTTTTTTTAGTTTATTATTTGATTAACTAACATTTAAATAAAATCAATATCGTCGGCACAATATTTAGGTAATAGCTGACATATTACAAAAATATCAATTTATTTCATTGCTAATTTTGGGAGAATTGTATAGTGAAAGAAGAATGACATAATAATGTTAAAAAAAATCTTACCCGACATTTTTCGCTATAAAATTCTCCTAAAATATTTAATGAAATTCCTTGATATTTATTTAATATGTCAATTATTACCTATAAAATATGAAGACGATAATGATTTTATTTAAATCTTGTGTAAAAGCTAGAAAAATTAAATAAATATACGCGAAATAGGTTATAGGTTGGCAAGCATGTTGATACTTCCACCTTAATTATCTTGACAACTGCAGTCACCATTTATACTGAATATTTCAGCAAAATTATGTTTTCTGCTTTAGAAAAGCGCGACATGTTACGAGTTTATTATTCTTCCAATAGGAATTCACAAATTTCTTGTGACCGTTATTTACAGGACTATCCTGAACGCTTGCAGCCTCATTATAGTTATTTTGCTACGCTTGATACTAATTTAGCCCAGTATGGTAGTTCTAATAAACCAAGAGTCAAATATACACCAGGGCCGTATTTAAAAATAATTATCACATTCCTGAAGATGTAATAATGGCATCAAAACGTCTAAATATAATTAAGTGTGGTACATGGTTATATTCAGGGCTTAAAGGGCTATCAAAAAATAAAAAATGCAGGTCCGTATTTAAAAAATTAAAGTTGATAATAGTTCCACAAAAACGAAACGTTGTAACGAAATTCTAAAAACGTCACAATATGGAGCGTAAAAAGTTGCCTTTTGCAAAAATTTCAAAAACTAAAAAAGATAGCTCAGATATTTTTTTGCGATATTGCTCAGTACGAAATTGCGCAACTTTGCCACAATTTAACCGATGCCGTATCTCTTCCTAGTTTCCGAGATCCCCATGATGAGGCTCGAATTTGGGACGCCCTGTACAGATAACATATATACATTTATTACTATTATCCATTTTTTTTTAAAGTTTTAAACACAACCGACATAACCTAAGAAATTCAAATTTTGATATGTCACTTGTAAAGTAAAAATCCGCTATTCTTCACCTCGATTCGGGTAAAAGTTGAACTTCAACCAACTTTTGAGGGATTTGGTTATTTGGGGAAAGCGATATTTATTTGCGATCACGTGATAAAAATAAACCAATTAAATTCATTGCCAAATATCCAAATACCCTAATAACCCTCGCACAAGAAGTACCTTTAAGTGTTTCTGTAAAAGTGGGTATCCATACTGGTTTAATTTATTTATGTAGTGATTTTCTGTAACATTTCCCTCTCAGTTTTCGTTTTGGGTAAAGCAAATAAAAATTTTGAAAAATATATCGTGATCATAAGATGAAATTTAACTGTCAAAGGTGGTTGACTAGACATACAGGGTGTTTTTTTAAGGTCGACGAGCGGCCATATCTCGGAAACTACTGGGCATAGAAACTCAGGAAAAGAAAAATGATAATTAAAGTGGCCATGAGAAAAGTCTGGAAATAATTTTTAAGTTCCGCATTTTGCCGCAAGAGGGCGTAATTGGAAAGTAAATTTTAAAATTTTACATAACTCCGAAAATTCCACATTAAGATATATGTTTGATAACACCATTTTAAAGCTTGGACAATTATGCATCATTTTGGTCTTATGCTCATTGGCGTACCGACTTTAATAAGAGTGGGGGAAGCTGTTGAAAGTGTAATCATTTAAATCGCTGTAACTTATAAACGACTTATCCGATTTTAGCAAACTAAAGACTGTTTGGAAGAGAAATGTATGCACTTTCACCAATCGTATTTAGTTGTCCATAATAGTTCTCAAAAAAATGCTAGAGGGCGCAATTTGCAATAACAATACGTTTTTTGATTTTACTCCGAAAAAATAAATCATACGGTATAATTATGATACCATAATCGAAAAGTAGATAAAATTTGCAAGAACAGATGTGAAGATATCGTTCGATATCTTTGTTCGTTTCAGAGTTATTGCCAAAACAATGATTTTTATTACAAATTGCGCCCTCTAGCAATTTTATTAGAAACTATCGTGTACCAATAGATACGACAATTGAAGGTTCTTCCAAACAAGCTTAAATTTAGTAAAATCGGATAAGTCGTTTAGAAGTTACAGCGATTTTAATGTTTACACTTTCAATAGCTTCTCCCACTTTTATCGAGTGAAAGTGTAAACATTAAAATCGCTGTAACTTCTAAACGACTTATTCGATTTTACTACATTTAAGCTTGTTTGGAAGAGAAAGGTAAGTACCTTCAATTGTCCTATCCAATGGTACAAGATAGTTTCTAATAAAATTGCTAGAGGGCGCAATTTGTAATAAAAATCATTGTTTTGGCAATAACTCTGAAACGAACAAAGATATCAAATGATATCTTTACATCTTTTCTTACAAATTTTATCTACTTTTCGATTATGGTATCATAATTATACCGTATGATTTATTTTTTTGGAGTAAAATCAAAAAATGTATTGTTATTGCAAATTGCGCCCTCTAGCATTTTTTTGAGAACTATTATGGACAACTAAATACGATTGGTAAAAGTGCCTACATTTCTCTTCCAAACAGTCTTTAGTTTGCTAAAATCGGATAAGTCGTTTAGAAGTTACAGCGATTTAAATGTTTACACTTTCAACAGCTTCCCCCACTCTTATTAAAGTCGGTACGCCAATGAGCATAAGACCAAAATGATGCATAATTGTCGAAGCTTTAAAATGGCGTTATCAAACCTATACCTTAATGTGGAATTTTCGAAGTAATGTAAAATTTTAAAATTTACTTTTCAATTACGCCCTCTTGCGGCAAAATGCGGAACTTAAAAATTATTTCCAGAATTTTCTCATGGCCACTTTAATTATGATTTTTATTACAAATTGCGCCCTCTAGCAATTTTATTAGAAACTATCGTGTACCAATAGATACGACAATTGAAGGTTCTTCCAAACAAGCTTAAATTTAGTAAAATCGGATAAGTCGTTTAGAAGTTACAGCGATAGTATATAAATCAGTCCTTCCTCGAAGACTACCTAATAATTAACTATAAAATAATTTTTCTGGCTTTCTGAGAAGCAAATTTGTCAATAATTGCGTCGAGATCAATTTTTTCAGAGATTTCGGATTCAATAGAGATGATGGCCAAATCTGAAAGTCTTTCTTGTGTCATATTATTTTTCAAGTAATTTTTAATAATTTTTAATTTACTGAAACTTCTTTCACCTGATGCCACAAAAACAGGTAAGGTTAAAAAAATCCTTATTGCTAGAGCAAAATTTGAAAAACAGGGAATGAGATCATTTTTGACTAAAATTTCTAATATCTTAATTGGCTGTTTTTTACCTGGAAAAATAGCTTTAAATGAAGTTATTTCATTAAAGAGTTGTATACCGTCTATATCTTTCACAATAGTTCCTTCCTCCTGTACCTGTAGCTTAATATCTAAGTCCATGCAGGCTTTCATGAGGTCATCATTAGAAATGGTGTGAAGCTCATACAGAAAGCAGAATATTGTATAGCACTCAGATAATGGGGTAAATCTTTCATTTATCGAAGAGATCGCGTAATCAAGAACTGCAAAATAGAAAGCAATCTTGAATTGCAGGAAGGGATTTAAAACTGGGTTATCACTGTCCTCGTAATCAAATATACTAACTTTTTTTCTGAGCTTCGAGATGGAAAATTCAGGATTAATACCTAAATCTCTGGCAAGTGTTGTTGCTGAATCGACAAATATTTTAAAATTATCGTCAGATCTTTGGGAAACTAAATATTTTTTAAGATTATCTAAGCCTTTAATGTATTCCGCGATGTTTAATTTAGGATTTTAAAGCATTTTACTCAATACATCAATTCTCGATAATGAATCATGCCAAATTAAAATTGAACACAAAAACTTAAATGTTTCAAGACTTTTAATTATTGATTTAGCACCCATTTTTGTTTTCTTGTCTCTGGTGGTATCTTCAATTAAGGCCTTTAATGCGGTAATAATGTTTTTTAGCTCTAATTTTAGAGGTCTAATAGCATTGATACGACTTTCCCACCGTGTTTCACTTAACGGTTTTAAAGTAAGAGTTTTCACGTGTTTTTGGGTAAATCCCATCGATATGGAAAGTAATTATATACCTCTTGTACCACATCAAAAAAACTAGAAATTTCACCACTGGCGCTGGCTGCTTTGATTGAAAATCTTTAATAAATAAATCCATTTGAAATAATTCACAAAAATATTGTTTTCTTCTTTGACGTTAATTTAAAGTTATGTTTTATAGTTTGATAAATGTCACTGTATTTTTATTTCGAGAAATTCGTAAAAAATTCTGCTTGATTGACAGAACTATCTGCGGCGTAGGCCGCCCCTTGTTTTGGCCGCCCGCGTGCGGTGCACGCGCTGCACACCCGCTAGGATCGGCCCTGACTGTGATAATTTACTAGCGCATGATCTTCAACAATATCAAATAACTGAATTTCTGGGACATTCTACTTGACCACCAGGTACAGCTGACGACAGATAATTTCGTACACTAAACTGTGACACTGTACATGCAACTTTTACCTTTATTACCTTTGTAAGAGTTAATTGTTATCATGATATCTGTCAGAGTATTGTCAGTATCTTATTTGATTTAAAAATGCCTCATTTAAGTATTATTAAAAAAGCCAGAATAATATGTTTAGTAGAAATTGGGTGGTCTTATGGAAAAACAGCTGATCATTTTAGAGTACCTAGAATTACTATTCAAGGAATTGTAAAAATGGCGCTGTCATCAAACACTTGAAAGGTCTGTTGGGTCTGGTTTAAATAATAGAAAATCATCGAATGAAGAAAACCGCAATTTGGTGGAGTATTTAAGGCAAAATCCATTTGAAACTGAAGTATCCGCTATGCTTCATCTAAAACTGCCCAACGCCGAGTAAGACAATGTTCCGAATTAAAAAATCGAGCAGCTGCATCCAAACCGTTTTTAAAAAATAGTGATAAGGAACAAAGAATTCGGTTTGCTATGCAATATTTACCAGAAAATGATTTTTTTTTGCAAAATGTTATCTTTTTCGATGAGAAAACTTTTCAGTCTACATATAATGGAAGGATTCGAGTATGTAGACCACCAAATTCCAGATATGATGAGAAGTATACTTAAAAAAAAAGCAAACCAGTGGACGTTCCTCCGTTAATGTGTGGGCATGGGTAAGTGTTTACGGTGCAGGTGTATGCGGGAATATTGGTGGAACACTAAACAGTAATATATATCTTCAGATTTTGGTACGGTGCAGGTGTATGCTGGAATATTGGTGGAACACTAAATAGTAATATATATCTTCAGATTTTGGAAAATGTTTTTTTTCCTTCTGCCGCGATAGGTTTTGAAGGAAATAAATTTATATTTCAGCAGGATAACTGCCCTGTGCATACTGCAAGAAACATGGGAAACTTGTTTAGACAAAACAATGTAACATGTGCTCAAGAAGTCCTGATTTAAATCCAATTGAAAATGTTTGGGGATTGATGGTAAAAAAAAATGAACAAAATACATTTTAAACCACAGAATAAAATAGTTATTTAATAAAATAGAAGAAATTTGGGAAGGGCTAACTCCGGATTACACCATAAGTATTATTTTATCAATGCCAATAGGATTACGATTAGTGTTAGAATCCAATGGCGCAGCAATTAAATATTATAGTTAAGGAGCTAGCGTGCAAAAAACGCCATAGTTGGCTGCCCGTCAGTCGAGTTTGAAAAAACGTTGCCATTACTCCACTGAACACCCTGGTGCTTGAAGTTTTGCTTTTACCCATCAACTTTAAGATTTATTGGCAATAATTACATAGGGCGATTGGCCATAGTGAGGAGCCCGTCAGTCAGGTTGAAAATTAGGTTCTGTAGGTTGCCAAGATCATGTAGGTATCTAAAATTTCGTTGCGATCTAACCACTAGATCGTGAATTAGGCCAAATGGAAGATTATAATTTGTTTTTTGACCGCCATTTTGTTGGCAATAGTAAGGAGCCCCTCCAAAACTTGTTTCTACCTCTTCGTTTGGATAAAATGACAGGAAAAATGCACTTGACTGACAAATCGAATCACGACGTTCTTCCCTGGGTGACCTACAAAATCTCGAAAAATCCAATTTTTCAGTCTTTAGCATGGCTTTTTCAGAAATTCAACCAAAATCATCAGTCAATAATTTTTCCTGATTTTTAGACATCCAATTAAGTAGAAATCACAAACGACTGACATTTTCCTCGAATATTTTCAATTTGGCCATACTTTGAAAATTTTCTGATTTTGGACTTTTTTATAATGGCTTAATAATGCTGTTCCAAATGGACTTAAAAGTAAAACAATGTATGACGATGATGTTTGATGACCTAAAAAACGTTGATTATATTATAACTATTACTATATATATAATATATATAATATATAATGATTATATTAAGTAAAAGTAATAGTTACAATATAATCAACAATTAAATATCTGTTTTTTTCTATATTGAAATTGAAATGTTACTAACACAACCCAGCTTGCTCAACCCAAATATGCCAACAATTTCATTCAATAAATAATAACCATTTAATTTTCGATTTTCTTCAGTAATTATTCATTTCTTACTGCTGAAATTGGTTATCGTATCTTTTTGTGGCAAAAATTCTATATTTTTTGATTACTGAATCCAATATAATATAACATAAATTCAACGAATGAATAGGGGTGGAGGGTAGCAGAGGGGTGGAGGAAGGGGTAAATAGGTGATAGTTATGTATTGAAACGTTTTTTAGGTCATCAAACATCATCGCCATACATTGTTTTACTTCTTAAGTCCATTTGGAACAGCATTATTGAGCCATTATAAAAAAGTCCAAAATCAGAAAATTTTCAAAGTATGGCCAAATTGAAAATATTCGAGGAAAATGTCAGTCGTTTGTGATTTCTACTTAATAGGATGTCTAAAAATCAGGAAAAATGATTGACTGATGATTTTGGTTGAATTTCTGAAAAAGCCATGCTAAAGACTGAAAAATTGGATTTTTCGAGATTTTGTAGGTCACCCAGGGAAGAACGTCGTAATTCGATTTGTCAGTCAAGTGCATTTTTCCTGTCATTTTATCCAAACGAAGAGGTAGAAACAAGTTTTGGAGGGGCTCCTTACTATGGCCAACAAAATGGCGGTCAAAAAACAAATTATAATCTTCCATTTGGCCTAATTCACGATCTAGTGGTTAGATCGCAACGAAATTTTAGATACATGATCTTGGCAACCTACAGAACCTAATTTTCAACCTGACTGACGGGCTCCTCACTATGGCCAATCGCCCTATGTCATTATTGCCAATAAATCTTAAAGTTGATGGGTAAAAGCAAAACTTCAAGCACCAGGGTGTTCAGTGGAGTAATAGCAACGTTTTTTCAAACTCGACTGACGGGCAGCCAACTATGGCGTTTTTTGTACGCTAGCTCCTTAACTATTAGGATTTTGTTTGTTGTGTGTTAATAAATTTACCCTTTTTGGCTTCATACTTTTGTAGTTTTCCTGATATTATTTATTTTTATTATAATTTTCTTATTTCGCGATTGTAATTTGAGCACAAAAATATTTAGAAATAACCATTATTATTTATGGTAAAAAATCGTACAACAATTTACAGCTATGTATATAGCTGGTGTTCTATCCAGGTATAAGCAGCAAGGTGAGAAACCCGCTTTACCCAATTTTGTTGTAATTGAGTTATGTATGGGTGGAGCGTACGAATTTATATGTCGTCAACTGTACGTATATTTCCTCTTAGAAATTATTTAAAGCCCGGGACGCACTTCTTGCTTTCCAGGCCGCGGTTACCTAACACTGTTGCCATGACACTTTCATTGTGACATTAATGTCAATGGTATATATTATTTAAGTACTCACAATCAACGTTGTCTGATGAATAAATGAAGAATTGAACTAACCGTCCTGCTTTGATTGTGAGAAAATAATGTCTGTCAGTGCCATCGATGTCACAGTCAAAATTGTCTGGTTAATTAAATATTGTTTATAATTTACGTTACATACGTATTGCCAATACTTTCTATTGACCTACGTAGCGTACTGGCGTAAAAAACAAGTAAATTTTAAAAAATTGTAGAAATTTTTCTTACGATGGACCAGCCGATCCGACTAGAGTTCTACTAGGAGGTCTATTTTTTGGGTTAATAATTGTTGTTTCGGTGTTTTCCATAGTGCGTCTTGCGTTAGGTCTCCTACGCCCTAAAAAAATTAAAAAATAGCAGTAAATAATTCTATACTATTTTACCAAAATATTTTTACCCGTAAGATACCTTAGAAAAAAACTTATTACTTTTTGCCTGTTGTAGCACTCAAGTTCTTACTGTAAACAATTGCTGAGCTTCAGCCGCCTTTTAAAAGTACTACTAATAGTAGGTACACATAATAATATATTAAATGTTCCACAATCCCTATCCAAGAATTTGAAAAAGCTTTAATATGCAATAAAAATATATTTGAAAAATCAACGGGTTTTCGTTTTTTCAAATTCTTAGAAAGGGATGATACAGAAGGTTATATAACATACTTTAAAGCAATTCACTTACCTACAAATATGTTAAAATAAAAACTATCGCACCATCACTTTCTAAGAACTTGAATCGAACATACTTTGTTCGTAAAAACGTTATTTAAAAATTTTCAATAAGCACAAAATATATTTGACTATACAGTGTGTCTAAGAAAGAATGCAACATAATATGGGAATGTTTGTTATCGCCGATTTCTCAGAAAATTGTATTCTTTATAAAAGTTGGTGCATGCCTTAAAACTATAAATGCATATTTCATATTTCACCTGCGGCTAATAGTAAGAGGGTAAATGACATTTTCCCCTGAACGGTACACCTCTGGTCGATTTTTTGCTTACGCAATTTTAATCTATTTATTAAATAACTTAAACGTGGGTTTATAATAAAAATGGATTAAGTAGTTGCAAACTTTTTAAAACCTTTCAATGTTACGAGTTGGTTCAGATATTAGCGTGTTGCACGCCTACTTAAACACATTTTAGCCAACTTATGCTCTAAACAAAATTATAGGATCCAACTCTATTCATATTACTGGAAATAATTAATAACTTATTTGTCATTTTCACCCAGTATGCTGCAACACCGTTAATAACTAGGAAATTTCTTTTTGTATGGCTGGCGGCCTGCTTCGGTGCTAACATAACGTTACTTTTTGTGACTTTTTAGCATTGAAAATACTATTGGGATCGTGTTTACGCAAACTTTGCATTACATGTCAATGTCGCCCATGTCGATGTCGCGGCCAACAGCGCAATATCTAGATCGGTCTTGTAACATAATACTCCTTGGTAGAAATATAAATATGAATCAGAGTAAAGTCGGCAAGTAAATAATGAATAATCTTTAGTTTAGTTTGTGTTTTAAAGAACGCCATAGTAACTTTGTTAAAAAGTGTTTTATTGAGATAAGTTATAACTAAGGTAAGTTCACGTTATTTAAATCGGAATATTATATCGAAAAAAAAAGCGGGAGGCAAAAAGTTGGAGCACAATAATTGCATATTACAGGGTCCGCCCAAATTTGGTTAACAAATGGGATAATTTTTTTATTATTGATTTCTCAGAAAATGTTATTGTACCGTTGGGTAAATAAGTATAATTTAAAAACATAGCATAAGTAGGCTTAGACAATATGACCGATTGAATATAAGGCAATTGTTCACCTTGGCTGGTCTGCTATGTGAATATTATTGTTTATAAACAAATTAATATTAATTATTCTTAGAAATAAAACCATACATTTAATATAATATGTTTTAGTTAATATACAGGGTGTCCCAAACGTAATGGGACACAGAGCAACAGCAGACTCCTTAAGGCGAAATAATGCGATTTATTTAAACTTGCATTATCCCAAAATTGATAACAACCAAGATAAAGGGTGTCAAACTTTTATTTTTGTTTTCGTTTTTTTGGGATTATTTATAGTTTACCTTGGTTGGTCTGCTATGTGAATATTATTGTTTATAAACAAATTTATATTAATTATTCTTAGAAATAAAACCATACATTTAATATAATATGTTTTAGTGAATATACAGGGTGTCCCAAACGTAATGGGACACAGAGCAACAGCAGGCTCCTTAAGGCGAAATAACGCGATTTATTTAAACTTGCATTATCCCAAAATTGATAACAACCAAGATAAAGGGTGTCAAACTTTTATTTTTGTTTTCGTTTTTTTGGGATTATTTATAATGTTTTAATTAATATACAGGGTGTCCCAAACGTAATGGGACACAGAGCAACAGTAGGCTTCTTAAGGCGAAATAATGCGGTTTATTTTAAAGCTGTGTCAGGTATTTTCAATACATAGAATGC
The DNA here is from genome assembly GCA_963969555.1 of Polydrusus pterygomalis. Taxonomy (NCBI): domain Eukaryota; kingdom Metazoa; phylum Arthropoda; class Insecta; order Coleoptera; family Curculionidae; genus Polydrusus; species Polydrusus pterygomalis. Next base: position 37,056,455 of record OZ018381.1, on the reverse strand, counting down.
TTGCGTAAGGTGCAAGATCTGTGAATTTTTTTGACATGTGTGTGATTTGACTGATTTTTGTTACATATTTCTTGGTAATCATCGTTTTGTCGAATTTTTGAGTATAATTGTGAACATTTCTACATTGTAACGTTTATTAAGCTAAGTTATTACTTAGACTGGATGAGTTCATATATAAACTTTTAGTAGGAAAGTATTTGACAGTAATTCACAAGATTTAACTACATACATATTATTTCATTGAAAAAGCCTAAATAAGTCTCAGTACCAATCATGAGGATATTCCAGATGAATTTCAATTTCAGCAAGCACAGCAAGTACTGTTGCTTTCCTCAGCCTAAACCTTTGAAAAAATTGCAGCTCATCAAAATCTTCAAAATAATTACTCCTAAGATATCTTCTTCTTGGAAACCCAAAATCGATAATATCTAGGACCTCTAAATCGTCTTCAAAAATGTTATCTTCAAACACAAAATCAATGCATCCATAATTCTATTAATTAAAATACTTTTTACCGCTTTTTTTGACTTTGAAAGCTTTAAAATAGGCACGCGCACGTGTCGACTTAAAGTTAAGTCAGCGTTAATCCTAGAAATTGGAGGGACTAAAATAAAGTCTGGCTTAAGAACAAAGCTCGGCCTTGCAACAACGGTGCATCCAATTAAAGAGTTTAAGTCTGTGTTAGACTAGGCTTAGTGGTAATCCCGACTTAGTGCGTGCGGTGCAAATGGCCATTAATGGTTTAATACACGAAAAAGTTCTAGTTTTTAAGATAATTTGACTTATAATGATTATACAACTCAATGTACATAATTCCCATATAGCTCGAGAGGCTTAATAAGGGTAAGCCTTTGGGATTATCGCTTTTGGTGGAACGATTGTTACTGTCATGGTAACACATGATCAAATATTTAATTGTGACATAATTTTAAAAAAATTTCAAACGAAACGAGATTTGGAAGTGTTTCATTGTCCGAAGTGGATGAAAATATAAAAACTTTGAAGCCAGAAAATACAATGATAATAAAAATGAATAATTTCGTTATATAATCTTTTGAATACCACTCAGGGATTACCTAATACTTTTACCTGGCACTCAACGAGTTACCATTAGCAACACCACTCCTTCTTCGGAGTCGTGGTGTTGCTGGGTAACACGTTTCGTGTCAGGTAAAAGTATTCTTAGGTAATCCCGAAACATCTTGTGGTATTACATTCGATAACTCCATAGACATTTACCTTTAGATACGTACAGCTTATCTCCTGCGCAAACAAAAGTTACCTTTTAGGGCGCGAGAGCGAACCGTTCAACCTTTGTTAATGAAACCCTTTATATTGATTGTTACAATAAAACAACACCCAGTTTAAACAACAACTTATAAATCTATTAACAACATTATAAAGAAAGGTAGAAAGAAAAGTTACTGAACAAGAAAAATACTAGAAAACTAATACAAAATATGTCTTATGTTAACTAACAAAGAGAGATTTTTTTATTGATATGTGTTTACTGTACGTTTCAGAAAATTACCCATTTTATGTTTAAAACCCTGTGAACAGATAAAATTACTATTTTTAATTTAATACAACCCTGTAATTTAACCACCCAAAGATTAATTTATGATAATCCCCAAAAACTGAAAAGTCTAAACACTAAAACCCTGAAACTTATAGGTAAAAACCACAATCTTACTTAGACCCACAATTTAACTTTACACTTTTAAGAAACAAAGGATTCACTACACAAGAGGTATATCACAGAGAGAAATGTGTCCGAAAATATATACTTATTTGCTCGTCTATGCCCGCTAATATATTTCCTTAAAACCCGCTCGACTATACACACGAAAATAGCATCTCTGGTACATGGTCAAACCGAACCCGATAACAGAAACTTCGGAACTGCTAAACCGAAACCGTTAAAAGAACTTTAGGAACTGAATTGTAAATCTTAATCTTCCTGATTAAGCATCTAACTTCTAGACACAACCCCTTAAATTATGCTACTTCAAATATTTAGATATTCCACCCTATAGAACGTACTAAAATCATTATTACCCCTCGGTACCACGTCTTAGGGTATAAACAGTTTATTCTATCCAACCAATCAGAAGTCAATTCTCTCTAAAACTCTGCCTTAGATCATAAAACAGGGTCGTCTCAATATATGATTGTAGACATTACCGCTAGTTATACCCTCTCGATATGTAATTAAAACCTTTTCTCTCTTTATGGACATTTTACCTTAAAAATCATATATACAGGGTCCTGCAATAGTGCGTCAGGCTTCCATAGCTCCTATACGAATTGAGTTAGGACTTTCATTCAAACGCTAACTTATACTGTATCATACGGGGTACTTCAGGAAAATATTTTTTCATATACAGGGTGACCCAAAAAGGTGTGGTCGTAAAAAGTTGTGATTTTTTAAACGGCATACCCCATATTTTTTTGCATATTTAGATGTATGCTATCGTCCTTTATAAATGCCTAAAATTTTGTTTGATTTGCTTTGGTAGTTTAAGAGCAATCAATTAAAAACTGAAAAAAAATTATTTTGAAGTCGTGGAAAAAATATCAAAAAAAACAATCTAAAATTAGTTTTTTAACCACGGTATTAAGTGAGTTTAATGACAAGAGGTTTAAAGATACTATGAATCGAATAGTATTTATTTATTTTATACAGAGTGTTCATAATAAGGTTTCAAAAATGACACATTTTAAACCTATTTTTCTCAACTTTTTCAAATGGAACACCCTGTATATTATTTCGGTATTTTATATAAAATACACAAGCAATTTTTTTTGTAGTTGAAGCATATAAGTTATTTCTAGCCGTTTTCGAAATAAATGCAAATTTCATAAATTATGTCGATTAAACAGAGTTTATTTTTAAAATTAAGCGTAGGCGACTAGACTAATAATTAAAAACTACAGTAATTGTTCAAAATGTCTTCCATTTTGTTCTGTGCACAAGCCAACATGTTTTTGAATAGGTCTGTTTATTTTCCTTAACATTCCAGAGGAAATGCTAGCAAACACGTCTCTTATCCTTTGCTGCATTTTATTAGCAGTTGTAGGTGGATCATTGTAAACAATTTGTTTTACGTGTCCCCATAAAAAGGTCTAGTTTTGTAAGATCCGGCGATCTAGCTGGCTGGGGGGTCCGATTCTACCGATCCATTGGTTCGGAGAGGTATTATCAAGATCATTTCTTATAATTTTTTTACCCGATATTACACTTTTTTAAAATGAATTAAAGAACTTGTCAAACTAAGTATAAGAATCCATGTTTTATTTCAAAGCCTACTATGGGTTTTAGAGATAAACCTAACTATTGATCCTCTTTGCTGGTATCGCAATTGAAATGTTAAAAGGAAAATAAACAGACCTTTTCAAAAACATGTTGGCTTGTGCACAGAACAAAATGATAGACATTTTGAACAATTACTGTAGTTTTTAATTATAAGTCTAGTCGCCTACGCTTAATTTTAAAAATAAACTCTGTTTAATCGACATAATTTATGAAATTTGCATTTATTTTGAAAACGCCTGGAAATAACTTATATGCTTCAACTACAAAAAAAAATGCTTGTGTATTTTATATAAAATACCGAAATAATATACAGGGTGTTCCATTTGAAAAAGTTGAGAAAAATAGGTTTGAAATGTGTCATTTTTGAAACCTTATTATGAACACCCTGTATAAAATAAATAAATACTGTTCGATTCGTAGTATCTTTAAACCTCTTGTCATTAAACTCACTTAATACCGTGGTTAAAAAACTAATTTTAGATTGTTTTTTTTTATATTTTTTCCACGGCTTCAAAATATTTTTTTTTCAGTTTTTAATTGATTGCTCTTAAACTACCAAAGCAAATCAAACAAAATTTTAGGTATTTATAAAGGACGATAGCATACATCTAAATATGCAAAAAAATATGGGGTATGCCATTTAAAAAATCACAACTTTTTATGACCACACTTTTTTGGGCCACCCTGTATAAAAAAAAATATTTTCCTGAAGTACCCCGTATGATATAGTATAAGTTAGCGTTTGAATAAAATTCCTAACTAAATTCGTATAGGAGCTATGGAACACTGACGCACTATTGCAGGACCCTGTATAGCTAAACAATACATAGTTTATTTATAAAATAACCGTAAAAACGGTCTTACAAATAACATTCCTAAATTAACTTTAAATTTAAAGTACAGCAATCAGATTTACTTAAAAAAAAACCTTTTAAACTGAACCAGGTAAAATAAAAGAATAAATCTGACCCGACTTTCACATTCATAGAATGGTCAAAATACAAATCCCAGGTTGCTACCTATATTTTCCATTTTATTCTCAATATATGGTTCATAACATAATTATCTCATTATAATGAACCACCAGCGGAGTCCCCTTTATTTATTATTCCCATCTGTTTTATTATAGATTCTTAGAAAGTTTACATTATCTTTGACAAAACGTGCTCTTCTAAAGATTCTAGATATTTATTTGAGATTTTGCTATTAGGTTATAGAAAAATAAACTTTATGACATAACGACAGTTTTGTATAACTTGGGCATTGGTTATTTGTTTAAGAAAAACCGTTGGTATTTGTTTAAAATAGTTGGCTACATTTGGGTTTTATTATTTATTAAAGCTTTTAGAGCCCTTCTTTGAATTTTAAAATAGGAAACATATTGTTTTGCCTGAGAACGCACTTTAAATAAAAATACTTTTAAATAAAAAGATAGATTTTTGCGTTCTATTACACCATGATAATGTTGCAGTGCGCATGTCTAATCGTGTCTAGCTTTGTTTACATGCGTGAGGCCATAAATTTGCCACTTTCGTGATTATTGTTTGCTTATCCAAAGGTAAATGTCTTTGGATAACTCACATTTTTTATACATATTTAATATGACCCCACAGAAAAAAAGTTATTTCAGGATTTTTTCTATCGTAAATATAATAAGTTATTAATAATATACAGTGTCCATTTAGTGTGCCGGTGGACGATATATCGTAAACGGTCGACTTAAGGAATAAAACTTTTATACAAAAATTGTACAGGTTGGACCAAAAATCCAGGGTGGGCCAGACATATTTTTTTAAATGGAACACCCTATATTTTTTTCATTATATTGAAGCCTTTGGTAGTCCTCTATTCTACTTTAAAAAATGTTGATCATCAAATGCGACGTTGTCAATATATGATTTTTTCAATGGATTTTTGGCTAAAAATGAGTTTACATCAAAATCGTTGAATTTTAACTATCTTTACAATTTTTTTTACTAAAACTTAGGAAGAAAAAGTTATAACATGTTAAATCACCAAAGGGTTATTAGAATTGGTATAAGTACTACAGAGTGTTCAACATCTTGGTCCAAACTTAATGAATTTAAAACCAAGATTTCGTTTTTTTTCAAATGAAACACCCTGTATTTTAAATTTTTTTCGAAAATATATTTTAATTCCCTTTAATTTGATACCAATATGTGATACCCTGTTTTAAAAAGTTCTCGATGAAAACACGATTTAAAAAAATTGTGTCATAAAGGCAAGCGTAAATTCGCGATGCTTTCAATTTAATAACTAGTTGGCCCAGCATTTCTATCAAATTTAACTTTTCTGCAAATGACAGACATAATAATCATCAATTATTTGACGTTTTATAGTGGCTCTGTCTACGTTAATTGTCGAAATGAATTTTAATTACAAACGAGTAGAATTAGTAAATATGATCTACGCAATTGGAGAAAGTGATGGAAATTGTTTTATGGCATCACGTTTATATGCTCAGAAGTTTCCAGAAGCTCGATGTCCGGACGATAGATCAATAATTAAACTACATGATCGATTTGAGAGAACGGGAAGCGTAGAGTATGAAAAGACATCTAGGACCAAAACAGTGCTTAATGAGGATAACCAGCTAGCCATTGCATTGGCGGTGGTGGAGAATCCAGAAATAAGTGTCAGAAAAATTAGTTCTAATTTGGAAATACAAAAACTTCTGAGCGTATAAAGATGATGCCATAAAACAATTTCCATCACTTTCTCCAATGGCGTAAATCATATTTACTAATTCTACTCGTGTGTAAATAAAATTCATTTGGACAATTAACGTAGACAGAGCCACCATAAAACGTCAAATAATTGATGACTATTATTTCTGTCATTTGCAGAAAAGTTAAATTTGATAGAAATGCATGCCCAACTATAGTTATTAAATTAGCATCACGAATTAACGCTTGCCTTTATGACACAATTTTTTAAAATCATGTTTTCATCGAGAACTTTTTAAAATAGGGTATCACATATTGGTATCAAATTAAAGGGAATTAAAATATCTTTTCGAAAAAAATTTAAAATACAGGGTCGACGAAATCTGGGTTTTAAATTCATTAAGTTTGGACCAAGATGTTGAACACTCTGTAGCACTTAAACCAATTCTAATAACCGTTTGGTGATTTAACATGTTATAACTTTTTCTTCCTAAGTTTTAGTAAAAAAATTTATAAAGATAGTTAAAATTCAACGATTTTGATGTAAACTCATTTTTAGCCAAAAATCCATTGAAAAAATCATATCTTGACAACGTCGCATTTGATGATCAAAATTTTTTAAAGTAGAATAGAGGACTACCAAAGGCTTCAATGTAATGAAAAAAATATAGGGTGTTCCATTTAAAAAAATATATGTATGGCCCACCCTGGATTTTTGGTCCAACCTGTATATTTAAAATTATTTTTAAAAGGTGCGCGACGTTAACCTGTACAACTTTTGTATAAAAGTTTTACGATATATCGTCCACCGGCATACTAAATGGACACCCTGTATACAATAGTGCGTCAGGCTTCCATAGCTCCTATACGAATTTAGTTAGAAATTTCATTCATACGCTAACTTATACTGTATCATACGGGTTACTTCAGGAAAATATTTTTCCATATACAGGGTGGCCCAAAAAAGTGTGGTCACAAAAAGTTGTGATTTTTTAAATGGCATACCCCATATTTTTTTGCATATTTAGATTTATGCTATCGTCCTTTATAAATGCCTAAAATTTTGTTTGATTTGCTCTGGTAGTTTAAGAGCAATCAATTAAAAACTAAAAAAAAAGTCGTGGAAAAAATATCAAAAAAAAACAATCTAAAATAGTTTTTCAACCACGGTATTAAGTGAGTTTAATGACAAGAAGTTTAAAGATACTATGAATCGAATAGTATTTATTTATTTTATACAGGGTGTTCATAATAAGGTTTTAAAAATGACACATTTCAAACCTATTTTTCTCAACTTTTTCAAATGGAACATCCTGTATATTATTTCGGTCTTTTATATAAAATACACGAGCAATTTTTCTTTGTGGTTGAAACATATAAGTTTTTTCCAGTCGTTTTCGAAATAAATGCAAATTTCATAAATTATGTTGATTAAACAGAGTTTATTTTTAAAATTAAGCGTAGGCGACTAGACTAATTAATAATTGAAAACTACAGTAGTTGTCGAAAATGTCTTCCATTTTGTTCTGTGCACAAGCCAACACGCTTTCCAAAAGATCTGTTTACTTCCCTTAATATTTCAGGGGAAATGCTAGCAAACACGTCTATTAGCCTTTGCTGTATTTTATTAGCAGTTGTAGGTGGATCATTGACAATCATTGTAAACAATTTGTTTTACGTGTCCCCATAAAAAAAAGTCTATTTTTGTAAGATTCGGCGATCTAGCTGGCAGGGGGGTCCGTTTCTACCGATCCATTGGTTCGGAGAGGTATTATCAAAATAATTTCTTATAATTTATTCGCCCGATATTACACCTTTTTAAAATGAATTAAAGAACTTGTTAAACTAAGTATAAGAATCCATGTTTTATTTCAAAGCCTACTATAGGTTTTAGAGATAAACCTTACTAATGAACCTCTTTGCTGGTATTGCAATTGAAATGTTAAAAGGAAAATAAACAGATCTTTTCAGAAACATGTTGGCTTGTGCACAGAACAAAATGGAAGACATTTTCAATTACTGTAGTTTTCAATTATTAGTCTAGTCGCCTACGCTTAATTCTAAAAATAAACTCTGTTTAATCAACATAATTTATGAAATTTGCATTTATTTCGAAAACGACTGGAAAAAAGTTATATGCTTCAACCACAAAAAAAATTGCTTGTGTATTTTATATAAAATACCGAAATAATATACAGGGTGTTCCATTTGAAAAAGTTGAGAAAAATAGGTTTGAAATGTGTCATTTTTAAAACCTTATTATGAACACCCTGTATAAAATAAATAAATACTATTCGATTCATAGTATCATTAAACTCTTTTAATACCGTGGTTGAAAAACTAATTTTAGATTGTTTTTTTTTTTGATATTTTTTCCACGACTTCAAAATAATTTTTTTTTAGTTTTTAATTGATTGCTCTTAAACTACCAGAGCAAATCAAACAAAATTTTAGGCATTTACAAAGGACGATAGCATAAATCTAAATATGCAAAAAATATGGGATATGCCATTTAAAAAATCACAACTTTTTATGACCACACTTTTATGGGCCACCCTGTATATGAAAAAATATTTCCTGAAGTACGCCGTATGATACAGTATAAGTTAGCGTATAAATGAAATTCCTAACTAAATTCGTATAGGAGCTATGGAAGCCTGACGCACTATTGCAGGACCCTGTATAATATAATCTTAACATAGTATAAAACAAAGTCGCTGTCGCTGTCTGTCCGTCCGTCCCCTTATATGCTTAAATCTTTAAAACTACGCAACGGATTTTGAAGCGTTTTTTTTTAATAGATAGAGCGATTCAAGGGGAAGGTTTTTATGTATAATAGCGGGTGCAATTTCAGAAAGTGGCATGCCGGGTACTAATATATCGGGTTTGTTCGGGTTTGTATTTATACCAGCGGGTTGCAACGCATGCCGGATACACGCTAGTAAGTTTATAAATCTACTTTTAATACTCTCGAAATAAGTTACTAGGTATAAATAATTATTACAGTTTTGTGTCAAATAACTTACCAACTATATCACTGATGTGACTTGGACGATTTCCTGAATACAAATCTCCTGGCGTTCCCTAAAAAGTGTAATAATTAACATATACCTATAAAGAAAATTAATTTGATTTTGTGCCAAATGTACTTATTAAAATAACAGGCAAAAAATATGCACAATTTCAACAACCCATTGGTATACCTACTATTGATTTCGCAAATTTAAAAAAAAAATGTTGCCTTGTGCTCTCACACGTCGATTGGTATTTGCAGTTGCTCATTTTTTTCAATAAAAACTTTTTATACAGGTTGTGTCATGTAACAGTGGCCAATACCAACTTTCTTATTTTAAATGCAATACCATGTGTAATATTATTCAATTTTTGGATTCTTCTGAAAATTTTAGACATATTTCATGGACAATATCCTATAAGTTCCTATCTTCAACTGTTTCGTAAATATTAAGTGTTTTCAGATTAAATGTATTTCAGCGTTTTTTTTACTGATATGAAATAACAAAAAGGTATAAATAGTTTTGTTTAAAACTCCTGACCTTAGTCGTTTGAATTTCGTTAACTGCATAATATCAGAAAAATGGTTTATTTAACAGAAATGCACAAAATAGCAATTCTACAGATGATTAGTTATGGCGATAAAAGACGGACACAAATGAAAGTTGCTCGCTTATTTCATGAAAAATTTCCAAATTTGGCGTCTATAACTCAAGGAAAAATGAGTAAAATAGAAAAGCAGTTTCGCCAGCTTGGACATGTAAAGCAGATAAAAAAAGTAGCTGCCAATGCATTAAGTGATGATACCAAATTAGATATTATGCTCGAGTTTGAGGAAAACCCACATATTTCTAGTCGAAAAACAGCCCCAATGTTCGATGTTAGCCATTCATCGATTATTCGAACATTATAAGAAAATAAAATGTATCCCTATAAAATGATACCTACTTATGAGCTGATGAAATACGATTTTGATAGGAGAATGATAACAATATGATCCAATTAGAACACGTTTTGTTTTATGATGAGTGCACCTTTACACTTCACGGTCATGGTAATCGTCAGAATTGCCGCTATTGGTATAGGGAAAATCCTCACTGGATTAGATAAGAACATACGCAATATCCTGAAAAGGTTAATGTTTGGGCAGAAATAGTTCGAGATCATATCATAGGTCCCTTTTTCATTAATGGCTATTTAAATGGCGATAATTATTTAGCACTGCTCCAAAATAATGTCTTGCCAACTTTGACAAACTTATATTCTGATCCAGCAAACCCACAACTTCCAGCTAATATGATATGGTTTCAGCAAGATGGAGCACCGCCCCATTACCAAATCAATGTCCGGCAGTACCTCAACCGAGTATTTCCAAATCGGTGTATAGGAAAACGTGGATCGATTAAATGGCCAGCATGATCCCATGATCTGACGCCATTAGACTTCTTATGGGGTTATGTTAAAAATATTGTATACAAAACTAAACCCCTCGACTTAGCTGACTTAAGAAGACGAATAACGTCTGAGATGTTCAGTAACATTAAAGGAAATGTCTTTTTAAGATTAGGATGTTGCTAAGACGTTCGCGGCGAGCATTTTCAACATCTGCATTAATGTTTTTTTTTTGTTTTTTACATTATCAAGAAATAAACAGTATTAGTTTTCGAATGTGTTGTTAATTTTTGCAATAAATCTGAAAACATTTAATATATCCGAAACAGTGGTATAGGAATAGGATATTGTACATGAAATATGTCTAAAATGTTCTGAAGAATCCAAAAATTGAATAACATATATATAGGGTGTTGCTTTTAAGATAAGAAAGTTGGTATTGGCCACTGTTACATGACACACCCTGTATAAAAAAATTTTATTAAAAAAAATGCGCAACTAGAAATACCTACCATTCGACGTATCTGAGAGTTTTTTCGGACATGCCCCCATGTATTTATTATCGAGTTTATTCCATTTGGCTATTGGTATACCTAATTATTTTTTATAGCATTCTACTGTGATATTTGTAACAAACAAACTCGAAATAAATATTTTCCAACAAGCAATGTTAAACATACTTGTATTTGCCACAGGTCATCCCTTTCCCATTATTTCATTAAAAAAAAAACTAATTAATTTAGGCTCTTACGTATTCAAAAAAGTCATCGTCATCATAATAAAACTCATTAACAGGCGATGCACAGCAGTCTTCATCATATGTAACACATTTACCCGTTGTGGCACATGCTACAGAAAAATTAGATAATAATTATTACAGTAGCCCTTTATAGTCCGGTCAATCTAGACAATCGAAGGTACATAAATTAACAACAAGCTGAAAATCAGTATAATTGTTCAAAATATAATTATAAATATAATTTATAAATTCCCCATCATTCCCGTGTTTGGAAAAAATTTTACTCAAGGTCAAAGGTCAAAAAAATGATTTTTTTGCGATTTTCAGCAAAACGGTAGGTTTTATCATAAAAATACTCCAGACAAAAAATGTAGAGCATAAAATTATCTAAAAAAAATGTATTAATACTTTTTTTTACGAGCCACCGTTTCTAAAATATAACGATTCAAAAAGTTATAAAAGTTGTTATCGTCAAAATGGAAAAATGCGTCTTTACCCGGTTGGAATGGTTTTATTGAACATTTAACAAATAACCATATTATTATGAATTATTCTAAATCTCAAATTTAATTGTTACCATTTATTCACCAACCAGCCAGTAACTATAATACTATCTATACGAATTTACTTTGTGCATTAGAGAATGCAAAACGGTATGACCACACTGTATGCATCGTGACTTTCGACCAGCCCCTGTATGCTAAAGCTCGAGAAATGGTATCAGCATCAGCCACACCTGAGGGCTCTGAAGTATCAAAACTTATCATCAGACTAGGAGGATTTTATCTACTGATGTCTTTTCTGGGAGCAATTGGTCATATTATGCAAGGAAGCGGCATGACAGAAGTACTCGCAGAGATCCATGCGGTAAAATCATTAGAAAAAATAACGTGTGCATATTATGACGATAACAACTTTTACAACTTTTTGAATCGTTATATCTCAGAACCGGTGGCTCGTAGGAAAAAAACTGTTGATACATATTTTATAGATAATTTTATGATTTACAATTTTTGTCTAGACTATTTTTATGATAAAATGTACCGTTTTGCTGAAAATCGCGAAAAACTAATTTTTTTGACCTTTGACCTTGAGTAAAAGTTTTTCCAAACACGGGAATGATGGGGAACTTATAAATTTTATTTATAATTATATTTTGAACAATTTTACTGATTTTCAGCTTGTTAATTTATGTACCTTCAGTATGATTTTTTGGTCTAGATTTACCGGACTATTACTTTTCCAGTCAGTTTAATTTCTTTCTGTCAAAGAAGACAGATAAATAATGAACAGGGGGAATAAAAATATCAAAAGCTTTGGTACTAAAGACCAAACTATTAATATCATGTACAATAATTTCTAAGTTTATCATTGTCGGAACCATTAGTTAGTTATTATTAGTCTTAATTACAATGGCCACCTGTCTTAGCGACAATCAGCCAGCTGTATCGGAACCATTATTGTCATGGAAGAAATATAGTTGTTAGTAGTATAGTATTTGTAGAATTATACCGTTGATCTTTTGAGTGCAATAAACTATAAATCATGTGGTGTAGGTACATTTTCAAGCCGACCCTGATCCCATTTAATCGCCTTTGAAGAGGTTGAGGCGTATACAATAGGGTTTAATCAGGTAGTTTATTTTTGGCAGTAAGAGTCAACGGTATAATTCTGCAGATACTATACTAAAGACCAAATTATTAATATCATGTACAATAATTTCTAAGGTTACCATTGTCGGAACCATTAATTAGTTATTATTAGTCTTAATTACAATGGCCACCTGTCTTAGCGACAATCAGCCAGCTGTATCGGAACCATTGTTGTCATGGAATGAATATGGTTGTTAGTAGTAACAGGGCATTAATAATTTGGGTGTTAAGCTGGCCACTCACGTTCCGGTAGACCTGTGAGGTAGACCTGTACAGGTACACCTGTGCAGGTATATCGCAACGTGTGTATGTGAGCAAACCTGTGCGGTTCAAAGGACCTGTGCAGGCGGCGGAGCAGTATTGAAAATCGATTCGGTCGACCTGCGCCAGACTGCTGTCGTACGTTGGACCGGAATGTGTGTGCCGACAAGCCTGCACAGTCACAGGTCTCGGTTCTCTATCATTATTTTGTACCGAAAGCACGTGTTTGTACATAGATTTTGTTATAAAATGGCGTTAAGTACTGAAGAGCAACGTAGAGTAATAGCCGAATGTTGCGGGAATTATTTTACCAAGAGCTTGAGGTGAAATAACTGCAGAGTATTTCATGTCTTCATAACTTCCTCCTGTGACTAGAAATCTTAAAGTTACACTTAATCTCTGATGAGGTGAAATGCAATTTCTCATTACTGTATCATTCTTTGTAATAACAGGACCAACCATAGAAAGCAATTTTAAGTAAGTCTCCTTGCCCATTCGTAAATAGTTTTGAAAATCTTTGGCTGTCAATTTCAACTTGTTCAATAAATTAATATGACTGTAACTTTTTCGCTTTAGTAACCAATCTTTGCACCATTTTTCCCGTTTTTTTTATGGGTTTTGCACGTTTATTTATAACTACTAAGAGGCCCAGAACTGCCATAAAATCTAAAATTTGATCTTAGCGTGTGTGGACTTTTCAGGTCTCCGGTATACCAGCACAGTTTCACCTACACAGGTGTACCAGCACAGGTCTACCAGAACGCGAGTGGCCGGCTTTAAGTTGTTAAAATTTCAAATTGATACATAAGAACTATCTATTGTCGTGACAACTTTAGACCTTTCGGTAACTATAATGTAATAACTTAAGTGATGTGTATAATAAAACCTATATAACATTAATATGCTGGATAGCAAAAGTATTCGAAAAAAATCTAAAATTAAGAATTGAAAATTATTTGGAAAAAATACATTTTATTTCTAATAAACAATTTGGCTTTCAAAAAAATAAATTAACACAAAACGCTATTTGCTATCTAACAGAACAAATATATGATGCACTAGATAATAAAAAACCTTGTTGGTATTAGTATTTTTCTAGATTTAGCAAAAGCCTTTGATACAGTTAGCCATAATTTACTGTTAAAAAAGTTTGAAAATATGGTATTCAGAGGAAAGCAATTAGAATTAATTAAAAACTATCTGAAAAATCGACCAACTTATGTTCAAATAGATAAAGAAAAAAGCTATCCAAAATTTTAGGACCAATATTTTTTACTATTTATTTATATTAACGATTTATTTAGTATAAATTGCGATGGACAAATTCATAGTTTCGCAGATGATACTTCAATTTTTTATACCGATACAAATTGGGACAACTTAAAGAATAAAATTAAAAAAGATTTTAAAATTATAAAAAATTGGTTGGAGAACAATTTGTTAACAATTAATTTTAATAAAACAAATTATTTTCCTTTTACTTTATACCTAAATAACCTACCACGAAATATGAATAGTATTTAAATAAATGAAGACATACAAATTTTTAAAGTTAATAATATAAAATATTTAGGAATTATTTTTTTTTAAACTTCAGTGGTTAAATGTTAAAAATTTAATATTTCTTTTGATTTGTACTTTTATTTTTAAAATACAACATAACTTACTACCTTCTCATTTGAAAGGTTTTATAACTCAAAATTTTGAAAATCATAACTATTCAACCAGGTATAATAAAGATTTTTGTCTAGGTAGGGTATCAAAACATTTGACGTATAAATCGGTTTTCTATAAAGGATTAAGTGAATATAATAACTTGAATATTTCAATTAAATCACAGACCTCTGAAAATTTTTAAAAAATCATTGAAAAATTATTTATTTAAAAAACAAAATAGTGACTGATAAAAATTTTTTTACAGATGTTATTGTTAAATTAGTTCAAATATTTTATATAACTTGTTAAATTGTAGCACATTGCTAAATAAATCTTGTTACTACTAGGAACAAGGTTTGACGAGAAAAGGTACAATTTCAATTTTTCCCTATTATGGTCACTCTGCCACAACCATCCCTTTCTAATGTTTCTGTTTTACGTTTCACAATTTTAATATTATTTTTTCAGTAGAACTTTTTATAAACAATTACCGACAAGTGACTACTTAGTCACTTAGAGATTGTTCGTTTGTCCAGAACATTCATTTACAGACACAAAAAAAATCGTTAAATTTTATTGTTATATTAATCCTTACTAAAATACAATTTAAGTTGGTATTGTTGCTTGTAATAGGGTAACATTTTAAAAAATAACCTTATTTCAAGTCTCCGATATATTTTGTTCCTCTCTTTACGGAATTGTTGGCACGTTTGACTTGATAATTTTCCAGCCTAATAAGAACAAATTAAGCTAAAAACTTCTCATTTTCTCGTTATAAGCGAAACAAACAGAAAAGGAACTCGATACATCTTCAAACACTCTCAGAGTAATAATTACCTCGATCAACACATCCACATTGCAGGTCAGTAGATGTACAAACTTGATCGTCATCCACTATTACGCATTGTCTAGCTGTATTACAACCCTTGTCGGTACATCTAGAACAATATAAGTAAAAGTAAGTAAACCCCTGCAATCCGAGATGTAAATTTAGTTTAACGTTTTCTATAATAAGCATTATAGTTGGTTGGAAATAAAAGTTTTATAAATTGAGCTGCTGCTGCCAATGATCTGGTAGGTAAGTTACGGCCAATAAATCTTGAGCAGCAAATCTGTCAGATTTTGACTTTTTACTAATTTATGGTAAATTGCTCTTTTACCTTAATTTACATTTAATCATTAGTAATTACCAAGAGGGATCAGAACTTTTTTTTATTATTTCGAAAAATTAACAAACTATAAAACTATAACAAATTCTATTGGTACCTATTTACAATACATCATCTTAACATAGTATAAAACAAACTCGCTATCGCCCGTCCTGTCCCTATATGTGCTTAAATCTTTATAACTACGCAACGGATTTTGAAGCGGTTTTTTTAATAGATAGAGTGATTCAAGAGGAAGGTTTTTATGTATATATAATACATGCATAATAATGTAGAGAAACACTGATAAATTAGAGTAGGGAGAACGAACGACCCAACCTAACCGGTCCCCGGCCCGTTCAACGATCGATCCGAAGCCGGAATAGACGAAGACAGACTATGTTTTATGCATGGATGTGAATTGTGGAAGGGCCGGCAAACGATTGAGTTTGGGGTTTGTTCGGGTTTGTTCGCCTTATTATCTTACGTCGTATAATGCCGGGCTGCAACGCAGGCCGGGTACACGCTAGTATTATTATAATTAAATAAATTTTAATATTTTAGCGCGGCTCCCCCTTTGTCCAAGACAGAGTTTATCCTTCTAGGCATTGAAGTTACCAAAGCCCTTGCGAAGTCCCGATTTAACTCATTTCAAGCTTGTGCAATTTTATTTTTAATTCGTTCAAATTTTGTGGCCTAAAACCATTATTTTTTTTTACTTAAGCCGGATTTATAATTATTCATAAACATAACTTTAGTTGATAGTGATAACTTTAGTGCATAAGTTTAAGATTTAAATCACAGGATCATATGAACCAGTTTATAAGGATTTGTAATGCATAAAACATAACTTTATGGGCTAACATGCTACCTTAAAAGATGCTTAACTTTTAACGTTAGAGACTAAAAATTATGAAATGACAGATGTAATAACATAACTCCAAATTTTCATTTGAATGTCAACAAAAGTTCATTTTCATTAAAATCATTCAGAGAAAATGAATTCAAGTTCAATTGATGAGGAGGCTTTATGCAATTTGATCGAAAATTATCCCCTTTTATGGGATCAAAAAAATATCATGTAAAACGAAGTAAATACCTAGTTGACGTTATGTCTACTGAGTGTCAAGTGTCAGTTTAAAAAAGGTTAAAAATTAAAAATCATTATAAACTATATTTGTGTCTTACGTATTACGTTACGTATTAAGTTTACGTTTATGAACTATGCATTAAAGTTATGAATGATTATAACCCCGGCTTAAAACACCCCAAACATTTTCCTTTACATTTAAATCCGGACTGCATGAGGGCCATGGTAAAATAATAATTTGTTCCTGATCCATCCATTCCCTTACTTGTCGGGCCGTGTGAATGGGACAATTATCTTGCTGATAAATAAAATCCCTTCCTGGAAATCGTTCTAATACAGAAGGTAACATGGTATTTTGTAAAATAGTTCCCGACGATGACGCTCGATATTGGCAAATGTTTGGTGGTTTGGTATTCGACGGTTAGGAAACCTCTCCATGTAAACCCTAACACTCTGACGCCCATTTCCTTGACAAAACCCGTATACCAGGAGCATGTCAACCTTCTCAGAGTTCGTATAATTTTCCATTTTTAATGGTAAAATGAACTTGTAATTCAAGAATGTTGATCGTATACTTGAGTAAATTTTATAGACTGGTGACAATTTGTCAATAATTGTCAAATTATTAAATGCCATAGCATCATAGCAACAAGGTCACTTAAAAAATTATTGTTACAGGTAATGTGATTTTAATATTATTACTAATAATACTAAATATTGTAAATATTTTCTTCTGGCAAAACAGCTCATTCAACGAAAAATATTAAAGAGGTAAAATAGCTTCCAAATACATCCAGTCACTCTACAAAAATATCTGGGTTGTCATAACGCAGTTCATATAAAAAATGAGGAGAAATGTTGACGTATTATATCACTTTTATAACACTTCCACTTATTTACAGCCGGTGACTATACTACTAGAAAACGTAATTTTATAGTATTAGTCTATACGTACTAAAAATCATTAAAATCGATTAGCAGGTTTTCACGTAATTTAGGAAAAACCAATATTTTTACAAATTTTTGACGCCCTCTGCCGGCTAAACGAGACAATTTTGGATATAACTAAGTCTGCTTAGATCGACCTATTTTGACGTCAGGAGTCTGTCGTCAAACGTTTTACACGTATTTTCCGGACACCCTGTATAAGAAGTTAATGAATTTGACCCATAATCTTCTCCTTTGGCCACTTCTTCTATTCCAAAGCTTAATTTACGCCTAGATGTAAAAATCAATATTTTACATTTCTGTCGTCTGCTCCGTTATAAATTTATTAACTGGTTTGACATTTCTTATGAGTAATATAATAGATCAGGGTCGATAATTTTTGAAACAAAAAAAAAAAATAATAGTAGGATGAAACTCATTGAGAAAGGAAAATAATATAACAAAAATGAAAGGAAAAATAATTTACGGGCGATCCGAGGTCGGAAAGTGGAAGGGGGCGAGTTTTTAAGGGTAGAAAACGATTTATCTCGATTTCCGGCAAAACTACACGTCCTATGGAAAAACGTTAAATGGCAAAGTTGTAGGTAATAAAAAGATCTACAACTTTTGTATTTACACTTTTTTCACATAACCTCAAAATTTATGTGAAAAATTCAAATAACCAAGTTTTTGGTTTTTATTTTTATCTTTTACAAGAAATTTTTTTTTCACGAAATTTGGTGAAAACTTACCTTTTTATGTCCCAAACACACTGTAATTTTCTTGATTTAAAATATTTATTTTTTCACCCTATTTTGACTTAATATCAAAAAAGCACCCTAATTTTCAATCGAAAATTCTCACGTCAAAATATCTGCTTTTTTAAAAAAGTCGGTGGGCTTTTTGTTCGTTGAAATCTCTACTTTCTGATGGTGTAAAAAAATATACATTACTATGGTAATTGTTCTCAAAAAATGCAAAGAAACGAAAAAACTCGAATCCGAATTTTTTTAAAAATTATTATGTACAATTTTGAGCTATTTATTAAAATGTATACTTTAATTACTTGAAAAACGTAAGATTCCATGTTACATTGATAAACAAAAAAATTACAACTCCATAAAACATAAAGATCGCAAAAAGTATGCGAAAATAATAAGTTGTTCTAAATATAATTAAAGGTATGATTTAATTTAATGGGGATTTCATCACATTTACCATAGTAAAGTATATTTTTTTTACAACATCCGAAAGTAGAGATTTCAGCGAATAAAAAGCCCACCGACTTTTTTAAAAAAGCAGATATTTTGACATGAGAATTTTCGATTGATAATTAAGGTGCTTTTTCGATATTAAGTCAAAATAAGATGAAAAAATAAATATTTTAAATCAAAAAAATTACAGTGTCTTTGGGACATAAAAAAGTAAGTTTTCACCAAATTTCGTGAAAAAAAAAAATTCTTGTAAAAGATAACACTAAAAAACCAAAAACTTGGTTATTTGAATTTTGCACATACATTTTTAGGTTATGTGAAAAAAGTGTAAACACAAAAGTTGTAGATCTTTTTATTACCTACAACTTTGTCATTTAACGTTTTTCCATAGGACTTGTAGTTTTGCCGGACATTGAGATAAATCGTTTTCTACCCTTAAAAACTCACCCCTTTCCACTTCCCGACCTCGGATCGCCCGTATATTATTTTTCCTTTCGTTTTTGTTATATTCGCTTCCTTTCCCAATGGGTTTCATCCTTCTATTATTTTTTCCCATTTTTACCATTTTCAAAGGCTTCAGCCCTGGTCTATAACTCAAAGACGCTTCAAATATTTCATGTTTATTTGAATAGTTTACCTGCATTCAATTCCACTAAAACCACAGTTTTGAGCTATTATGCACGGTCTAAATCCACAAGGTTCCACACATCTGCAAGGTACATTACTGTAGTCACAGATTGGTTCTGTTTGAACTTCGATGGCCGGTTGAAACGGGCACCTTCGGTAGTCGGGACCGCAGGTATTCTTTTCACCACAGCACAATTGACACTCTTCTAAAATTGAAAATCCTTTAGAGATCAACAGCATTAGATAAACAAGGAATGCCTTTTCAACTGTCATACAGTACCGAGGGGTGTCTCACTAGGTAAAATTTGTACACTGACTGCCGATTTTGGCAGTCAACTGCCCGTGATTGCCGATGACTGCCGGTGATTGCCGGTGATTGCTGATAACTGCCAGTGATTGCTGATGACGATTTTTTTATTATTCAGTAATACTTTTATGTATGGTGTATTTTATCTGTGTCGGATTAAAAGCATCTAAAACTACAATTTATAGCAACCTGAATTCAAAGAGCAAGTCAAAGCGAACAGAAAACGGATTTTTTCAGCCCTTACGAGTTATATCAATTTTTTATACAACCTCCACAGTCTGTTGTTAAACTCGAACTTTTTGTTTTGTGCAAAAACCACCTGAAAACGCTTTAAGATGCTTTAAAACGCTGAATACCTCTTCAAACCATTTTTTTTATCAGTAATTAGTTCATTATCGCAACATTTTGTTAACTTTAAAGGTCTTTTAAATTGGGACACTTTTTTTAAAAATTTCAGAATTACCCAAATATATTTTTTTGTAAATTTCACTAAAAAAGTTTTTTTAATCAAAAATCGCTACAGGGGCGTTAATACTTTTTTTCTTCCTATATATTAAGCAAATAAGAATCTTTTTAGTTTTTGGATTCGAAAAATAGTGTCAAGCACAGTCGTTATTGGCGGATTATGTGTCAACGATTAAAGTTTAAGGGTTATTTCTCTGTCAAAATACTCAGTAAAATTAAATAAATACATTAGACAATACATTACGGAATTAAGCACTTTCACTCAGATGGTTCACAGAAACAAGTCGCAGAATGCAATTATTAAACAACCTAACCTAAACGATGCGTGAGCGTGATTTTGCCACCTCATACGCTTCAGTTGAATGCATTCATCCATCATTACGATACGCCGAAAAATATGCGTTCTTATTGGCCAGATCAAAATTAATTCCGATAAATGCCGAGGGCGATAGCCGAAGACTGCCCGTGATTGCCGATGACAGCCTGTGATTGCCGATGACTGCCAGTGATTGCCGATGACTGCCAGTGATTGCCGATGACTGCCAGTGAGTGCCGACGACTGCCTGGACATTTGTACACCGAATGCCGTAGTGAGACACCCCTCGTACAGTTCCAAACCAAAAAAATCGGACACTAAACTTTTTTACATATATATGCTATACCAGGTGTTTCTCAAAAGACGTTCAACCCTATAACTTTTTTGTATTTAGATATTAAAATGAACTTTTCAGATTCTGCATAGGAGATGAGTCTGCAGTTATTGGCATAATTTTCAATTTGTTAGCACTTCCGATTTGCTCAGAAGTTACCTTGACTTTGGTATTTTAAATGGGACATCTTGTATCTTTTTACTTATTGGGATTCAGCATAACATTCTGAGTAAAATGACACCTCACTTGTAATTTTTTGACGTGTTATAACATTTTTATGTTTATTTTTCAATCTAGAGTGCTACGAAATTAATTTAATCTGTTAATTTATAGTCAAGTAGTATATTATAAAAATTAAAATTATGTCATAATAATTGACTCTCTAAGTTTCACAAGCGTTTAAAAAATTAAATATGGTTTTCTTGACGTTTACTCAATTTTTCCAAATGGAACGATGGTAGTTCACTAGGATATTTAAAACGAGCATTTTTTCCCAACAATTTGATACCATACACTCCATTGCTATTTTAAAATTGACACGAAAAAATTTGCCTTAAGCCCTAATCGCAAATTTAAGCGTTATGCATTATTGCCGCCCTGTCTTTTCTAAAGAAATATAAAGGCGGCTTTGAAAAACAATGGAATGGCTTTGAAAACCAATATGGTTTTAAATTAAAATTGTAATGTCATTGGTTTTTATTAAACTTACATTGTAAATCAGATAAAATGGTTAATTTTACTAGAAATTAACAAATTGATATGCTCCTAATTTTTGGAGTGACCAGAAAAACTCTTCTGAAGCCGCAAGATTGTATGTATTGTATGTTTTATAAACTAATGACATTACAACTTTAAATTAGAGCCATATTGCTTTTCAAAACCGCCTTTATATTTCTTTAGAAAATAGAGGGCTACAATAATGCATAACGCTTTTAAATTTGCGATTTAAATTTGGGATTTAAGGCAAATTTTTCAGTGTCAATTTTAAAATAGCATAGGAGTGTATGGTATCAAATTGTTGAAAAAAAAAATGATCGTTTTAAATATCCTAGTGAACCACCATCGTCCCACCATCGACAAGAAAACATAATTTCATTTTTTAAACGCTTGTGAAAGTCAATTATTATGACATAATTTTAATTTTCATGTACTACTTGACTATAAATTAACAGATTTAATTAATTTGTAACACTCTAGATTGAAAATAAAATATAAACATAAAAATGTTATAACACGTCAAAAAATTACAAGTGAGGTGTCATTTTACTCAGAATGTTATGCTGAATCCCAATAAGTAAAAATATACAAGATGCCCCATTTAAAATACCAAAGTCAAGGTCACTTCCGGTCAAACCGGAAGTGCTAACAAATTGAAAATTATGCCAATAAACGCAGACTCATCTCTTATGCATAATCTCAAAATTTCATTTTAATATCTATAAATATAAAAAAAATATAGCGATGAACGTCTTTTGAGAAACACGCGGTATAATAGACCAATTTTGCTGAAATTTTAAGGTGTTTAGCATAAGAATATTAATATGGACAGGAGGTCAGTTGTAATTAAAATCTAACTAGGCACTGCAGAGGTCACGGCGTGACTGAACTGTAATAACGCTGCGTTTCTTCTGGTATTAAGTAGAGACCACAACTGCTTGGAATTATAACAGAATGTTAGCCTTGTACATCCCTTTTGTTTAAATTGTTCAGCTATATATACAGGGTTGGGCAAATGTTCCGGAACGGCTTAATTACAGGCAAACGAAAAGTGATATCGGATCCGGGTTTTGGGCAATCTTATAATAGGACTAAAGTTTTACTATTTGACTATTATACCATATGTCAGTAATGTCACCAACTGTCAAGTGTTGACGTTATTTTTGTGTATATTATCCGATATTCTAAATCTTCAATACGTTTAAGATATTTTTCGTATAGCATACCATATGACTAAATTCAACTGTTTCGGAAATACAAATGAATCTAAAAAGACCATAATACATTTTGTTTAAAAATCAAGCAACATAATATTTCTTTTATTATGACATTCCAAATAAAAGTCTTAGTTTTCATGACTGCCAAGTGTCACTCTGACATATATCGTATTAATAGTAAAGTGAGTTGTGCAAGTTTTTTATTTATCGAGTAAACCTCTGATATAACTGATAAAATTATGGTTCAGGTAACTGAACAAGAACGGATTACTCTGCTTATGATGATAGGATATGGGGATAGACGAAGATCTTTTCAAATATTTCATAACTTTGAGCATACGGGTACGGTAAAAAACTTGCCAAAAACAGGTCGTCCGAAAACTGCTTCAAATGACGAAAAATCCCTGGATGTTTTACCTTGCCCTGCAAGAAGAACCACATACCTCAGTTCAAAAACTTGCTCTTGTACAAGATAACAGCGAAAAATCTATTAGAAGAATCCTCAAAAAAAATTAAATGTTTCCATATAAAGTAAGCTTGCTTCAAGAGCTATCCAGAGGATGATCCTGATAGGCGTATGCAATTTTGTCACCGGAGACAGGTTAGCAACGGCCACTGGCAACGCGAGAAATTTTCATCGCAGGCGGACGCCGCGATCCTTCATACCTCGCTGCTCGACGAGCGGGGCCTGGGCAATCTGCATTGTGACGGTTAATAAAAAAGCATATTAATTTAAATATTTAGATAGACTCTTACTTATTAACAATGAAAAAATGTATAACTGTCAATAATTTCTAATTATCTGTTTAATAGCTATATTGGGAAAAAAGAGGAATTAAAATGTATGCACGTCTATGAACTTTTACGAAAAAAACACCGTTGCTGCGAGTCGATTTTCTTTAAATTTTGGATATGTGTTAAGTATACCATAAAAAACATGGTAGTGGTCAGATCGGCCCGTGGCCGATCGATTTGTTTTTTTTAAATGGTCTCAAAGTTGAAAATTTGTAACTATGAAGAAATACGTTTTTGTAACAAGTGATGGTTTATATTAAATAGGAAGAGAGGGACGTTATCCTGTGACCTGTTAGGGGGTTTAAACTAAAGAACACTTATCGCTTAATCGATTTTTTCTAATATCCCCAACGACCAGCCGTAATACGTCGATAAAATCAGTGCCGTATTAGAAAAAACAGGTATTAAGATAAACGCACGTCTATGAACTTTTACGAAAAAAACACCGTTGCTGCGAGTCGATTTTCTTTAAATTTTGGATATGTGTTAAGTATACCATAAAAAACATGGTGGTGGTCAGATCGGCCCGTGGCCGATCGATTTGTTTTTTTTAAATGGTCTCAAAGTTGAAAATTTGTAACTATGAAGAAATACGTTTTTGTAACAAGTGATGGTTTATATTAAATAGGAAGAGAGGGACGTTATCCTGTGACCTGTTAGGGGGTTTAAACTAAAGAACACTTATCGCTTAAGCGATTTTTTCTAATATCCCCAACGACCAGCCGTAATACGTCGATAAAATCAGTGCCGTATTAGAAAAAACAGGTATTAAGATAAACGCACGTCTATGAACTTTTACGAAAAAAACACCGTTGCTGCGAGTCGATTTTCTTTAAATTTTGGATATGTGTTAAGTATACCATAAAAAACATGGTAGTGGTCAGATCGGCCCGTGGCCGATCGATTTGTTTTTTTTAAATGGTCTCAAAGTTGAAAATTTGTAACTATGAAGAAATACGTTTTTGTAACAAGTGATGGTTTATATTAAATAGGAAGAGAGGGACGTTATCCTGTGACCTGTTAGGGGGGTTAAACTAAAGAACACTTATCGCTTAAGCGATTTTTTCTAATATCCCCAACGACCAGCCGTAATACGTCGATAAAATCAGTGCCGTATTAGAAAAAACAGGTATTAAGATAAACGCACGTCTATGAACTTTTACGAAAAAAACACCGTTGCTGCGAGTCGATTTTCTTTAAATTTTGGATATGTGTTAAGTATACCATAAAAAACATGGTAGTGGTCAGATCGGCCCGTGGCCGATCGATTTGTTTTTTTTAAATGGTCTCAAAGTTGAAAATTTGTAACTATGAAGAAATACGTTTTTGTAACAAGTGATGGTTTATATTAAATAGGAAGAGAGGGACGTTATCCTGTGACCTGTTAGGGGGGTTAAACTAAAGAACACTTATCGCTTAAGCGATTTTTTCTAATATCCCCAACGACCAGCCGTAATACGTCGATAAAATCAGTGCCGTATTAGAAAAAAACAGGTATTAAGATAAACGCACGTCTATGAACTTTTACGAAAAAAACACCGTTGCTGCGAGTCGATTTTCTTTAAATTTTGGATATGTGTTAAGTATACCATAAAAAACATGGTAGTGGTCAGATCGGCCCGTGGCCGATCGATTTGTTTTTTTTAAATGGTCTCAAAGTTGAAAATTTGTAACTATGAAGAAATACGTTTTTGTAACAAGTGATGGTTTATATTAAATAGGAAGAGAGGGACGTTATCCTGTGACCTGTTAGGGGGGTTAAACTAAAGAACACTTATCGCTTAAGCGATTTTTTCTAATATCCCCAACGACCAGCCGTAATACGTCGATAAAATCAGTGCCGTATTAGAAAAAACAGGTATTAAGATAAACGCACGTCTATGAACTTTTACGAAAAAAACACCGTTGCTGCGAGTCGATTTTCTTTAAATTTTGGATATGTGTTAAGTATACCATAAAAAACATGGTAGTGGTCAGATCGGCCCGTGGCCGATCGATTTGTTTTTTTTAAATGGTCTCAAAGTTGAAAATTTGTAACTATGAAGAAATACGTTTTTGTAACAAGTGATGGTTTATATTAAATAGGAAGAGAGGGACGTTATCCTGTGACCTGTTAGGGGGTTTAAACTAAAGAACACTTATCGCTTAAGCGATTTTTTCTAATATCCCCAACGACCAGCCGTAATACGTCGATAAAATCAGTGCCGTATTAGAAAAAACAGGTATTAAGATAAACGCACGTCTATGAACTTTTACGAAAAAAACACCGTTGCTGCGAGTCGATTTTCTTTAAATTTTGGATATGTGTTGAGTATACCATAAAAATACATAAATAAATACAAATGGCCGATATATTACTTTAATAATCGGAGAAGTATTAGGGAAAAAAATGTAAAATGAATAAATGGCCACAAATTTGAAAATTTTTAAATTAGTAGTACTACTTGATTTGTTCATTTTGCCAATAACAATAATTATAATTACTACACACGGGTATTAATAATCAACGAATTGGTCTAGAAACCGTCATATAACTAATACTTAGATTTCGGTGAATATAAGGTAATAATTATTGTTATCGCCCAGTAAGTAAAAATCGCTTAAGCGATAAGTGTTCTTTAGTTTAACCCCCCTAACAGGTCACAGGATAACGTCCCTCTCTTCCTATTTAATATAAACCATCACTTGTTACAAAAACGTATTTCTTCATAGTTACAAATTTTCAACTTTGAGACCATTTAAAAAAAACAAATCGATCGGCCACGGGCCGATCTGACCACTACCATGTTTTTTATGGTATACTTAACACATATCCAAAATTTAAAGAAAATCGACTCGCAGCAACGGTGTTTTTTTCGTAAAAGTTCATAGACGTGCGTTTATCTTAATACCTGTTTTTTCTAATACGGCACTGATTTTATCGACGTATTACGGCTGGTCGTTGGGGATATTAGAAAAAATCGCTTAAGCGATAAGTGTTCTTTAGTTTAAACCCCCTAACAGGTCACAGGATAACGTCCCTCTCTTCCTATTTAATATAAACCATCACTTGTTACAAAAACGTATTTCTTCATAGTTACAAATTTTCAACTTTGAGACCATTTAAAAAAAACAAATCGATCGGCCACGGGCCGATCTGACCACTACCATGTTTTTTATGGTATACTTAACACATATCCAAAATTTAAAGAAAATCGACTCGCAGCAACGGTGTTTTTTTCGTAAAAGTTCATAGACGTGCGTTTATCTTAATACCTGTTTTTTCTAATACGGCACTGATTTTATCGACGTATTACGGCTGGTCGTTGGGGATATTAGAAAAAATCGATTAAGCGATAAGTGTTTTTTAGTTTAAACCCCCTAACAGGTCACAGGATAACGTCCCTCTCTTCCTATTTAATATAAACCATCACTTGTTACAAAAACGTATTTCTTCATAGTTACAAATTTTCAACTTTGAGACCATTTAAAAAAAACAAATCGATCGGCCACGGGCCGATCTGACCACTACCATGTTTTTTATGGTATACTTAACACATATCCAAAATTTAAAGAAAATCGACTCGCAGCAACGGTGTTTTTTTCGTAAAAGTTCATAGACGTGCATACATTTTAATTCCTCTTTTTTCCCAATATAGCTATTAAACAGATAATTAGAAATTATTGACAGTTATACATTTTTTCATTGTTAATAAGTAAGAGTCTATCTAAATATTTAAATTAATATGCTTTTTTATTAACCGTCACAATGCAGATTGCCCAGGCCCCGCTCGTCGAGCAGCGAGGTATGAAGGATCGCGGCGTCCGCCTGCGATGAAAATTTCTCGCGTTGCCAGTGGCCGTTGCTAACCTGTCTCCGGTAATTTTGTCAAGAAATAATGGGCAACATAGACCTAGAACCTAACTTTGTAAGTCGTATTTTATTTTCAGACGAGGCTACATTCTGTCTTAATGGTTTCGTCAATAGGCACAACTGTCGATACTGGTCAGAATATAATCTCCATTGGATGATGGAGCACCGTACGCAATATCCCAAAAAATTAAATGTGTGGGCAGGTGTAATTGGAAACCATATTATTGGACCTTTCTTTCTTGATGGAAATTTGACACCTAATTACTTCTTAGATCTGGTCTTGGTTTCAGCAAGATGGGGCGCCAGCTCATTTTGGTATACATGTCAGAAACTATTTGCATTAAACTTTTTCTGGAAGGTGGATAGGTGGAGAGGGTCCATTGAATGGTCTCCTAGATCTCCAGATTTAACATCTCTAGATTTCTACCTCTGGGGAATTTAAAGACTGTTGTGTACCGTAGACAACCTACGTCTTTGGAGGATCTTAAAAACAGTATTTTAGATGCTGTGCATGTTATTTCTCGTGAACATTTACAAAACGTGCTTTCCCAATTTTCCGAGAGGATTGAACACTGTCAGGTTGCTGAAGGACGACATTTTGAACATTTAATTAAATAACTTTTATTTTTATTATTGTTTATTTAAAAATTATTACCAATTTTGTTTAAACAAAATGTATTATGGGCTTTCTAGATTCATTTGCGCTGTATATACAGGGTGTTTCATTTGAAAAAAAATAACGTCAACACTTGACAGTTGGTGACATTACTAACATTTGGTATAATAGTCAAATAGTACAATTTTAGTACTGTAGATTGTCCAAAACCCGGAACCGATATCATTTTTCGTTCGCCTATAATTAAGCCGTTCCGGAACATTTGCCCTGTATATACGATTTATCTACTCTGTACTATGATCAATTCCAGCCAATGGTCTAGCCACAGTATCTTCTATCAAATCGATAGCTATGCCTTCTCTGGTAAGCGCTTCAACAGCCTCATTACCATCTATATATATTATAACCACCAGCACATGGACTCTGATGAACAGAAAAGTCATTATTGAATCGCAAAGTAACGTAATTTTAGAAATGTGGTACTCCGATCGCTTTTTCTCTTTCTTTTCTATTGTTTTCGTCCTTCCCCTCCAGCCCCGATAGAATCGAATTGAAACGAAAAAAAATTGCAGCAGAATCACATTCCGCATAATGTAAAGAAAAAAGACAACCGACTAGACAAAGATGCCCTCCGTCAGTCGCCCCGTCGCGTATTGACAATATTGACAGTGTGATTGACAGTATTGTACCTTAACCTTAAAATTTTAAACTTGTTGACGTTAAATTTTTGCGATTTATAGGTTAATAACTATTAAAGTCGACATTGGCACCAATAAAAATTAAAAATCCCTAGTGTTATTAGAAAAAAGCCGAGGACTTCCGACCTCTAACTCTATTATTAGAATCGAAATATGGGAGTAGCGAAATGCGATTTCTAACGACCTTTTTGAAACGCTTTTAAGCGAATCGAAATTAAAAATTCTATCTATCAGAGTCTTGCTGCAGGATCCCAACACAGATTGACTTGATGTTGGGCAGAGAGACAACAAAAATATTGCAGCGCAAAACCGTGAGAAAAGGATGATATTTCCACGTGTCGAAAGTGTTTAACTGGTAATAGGTAGTTGATTAATTTGCGCGTCAAGAGCAACGTCAATAATTGCTAGCTGGTAAAGACTATACCATTGAATATCAAACTATAAGAAGGCCATATGAGCCGATTTCCTAAATCTGCTACGTTAAATTCATAGATGGCACAATGAGTTCACCACAAGAAAACGACTAGCCTTTTCACTGCTAAAGTAAAACATTGTTGCCGCCTGTCTGTTTGACTTGCTGCATGAGTTTTTTAAATTTATTTTTGTAGCTTATCGTAAAACTTGATTTCACATAAGTACCTACACCTATCCTAGATTTAAGAAGCTTACATGTATTTCCCTACCTATAGTATCGTCTAGACTTAAAAATGTCCCTATTTTTAATTGCTTTGTAGCTTATAATATTTTCAACCTTTTGACGTCCCAACGTTAATTACATGAAAACATATTGACCGCCATTCTAACAGAATTAAATGACTACTCTTCACTATTCAATACCTACCTAGGCTACAACTTGTTGTGTAAAATATGAATGTTGTGCGGTTTGTTTGTATAACTTGGTTTTAATTTGCAATTATTACTACTTTTCAAAATGGTTAAAATAAGTAGGTTTTACTTTCTTACTTAAGAAACATCCAGTTTGTTTGTATTAGTGTGTTACGTATTTTGCTATTTTTCGACGAAATAAAACCTATTTTAGTTATACTTGCTGTCGCTTTTTATCTACTCTTATTTGTTTAACATTTAACACCCAATGCAACGGTAAAATCATTGTGAAAATCGGTCCAATTACCTCGGAGTAATCAGCGTACATATTATTATCAAAAACATACATTCGGCTGGAATTGAGAACCTCCTATTTTATTATCTGTTAAAAATGCTTAAATCATTAAAAATTCCTATAAAATACGATATGCACCACGACATCACATCAGTGAATTTGAGACATCTGTTGCCGAGGCGCTGCATTATAGCGACAGATTTAAGGTTAGAGTTACGATCAACTCCACAATGGCGGCCAAACCACCTCCAAGACGTCTAAAACTGGGTTGTCAACTTTTCTCGGACATCCGTCATTCTTATATAGTTTGATATTCAATGACTATACTTAAAAAATAAATAAAGGTATTCTACTTACTTTCATGACAATTGTTTCGAGAATTTAGACAAGATGGACAAGCTGGACAATCTAAAAATGATATAAAAATATAAAATAGAAAAAAATGTGTACTATTTAACCGTTTTTCCAATGCCTGTAAATTTTTTTAAAAGAAGTTTAGAGCCAAATTAACCTTAATCCGAGATCTTTTAATTTAGATTTTTGATCGGTGTACCGCCAGACTTGCCATGGGAACTCCCATGCACCTTCAATAATTGGCTCCCGTATTAATTTTACATCGAAATTGTATTAGACTTTTTTGAAGATCTTTGTATGCAGTGGCGTAGCGTGCAGGGGGCCAGGGGGGGCGACCGCCCCCCCCCCCGCCCTTTGAGCCCTTTCCCAAACGACGCCCCCTTCTCACTCTCCCAGTAGTTTCGCAGTTCAATTTCACTTCACATGATAATTGATAATATTGTTTACCTATCGCAGCAAGAGGAAATTTACTATGTTTATAAATATAAATAATAATTATATAACAAAATGACCCTCATTATTTATTGCTATTATTATAATTTAGTTCTTTGTTTCTGTTTATATTATAGGATGACCATTATCAGAAGAATATTGGCAAGTATGATATTTTGCGAAGCTCTCTTTCTCTTTGTTTTTAAAGTATTTTATGAGTTTAAACTAGGGTATTATTTGTTTATAACTTTTAGAGTAAAGAAACAGATAAAATAAACCTCTACCTACCTATTTCGAGATTTTATTTTATTTTCACTACTTGATTTAATTTATAATAAAAATATTTTGCCACGACCAATAATTTGTATTCTTTCAGTTACTTTGCTTTAACAATTAAAAATTGCTTGAAATCTCTAATTCACTACAGACTAAATTTTATCTTTTTAAAAGTGTGTTATTGTCGCCAATGAGAATATATGCTTATATTATTAAGAATATTAAGTAATATGCATAAAATATTTTATAGAGTTTTAACAAAATTCCCCTTGGCGTATTCATATTCTATTTTCATGTGACCATTTTAGACATGACGAAACAAAAACTTTATTACTCAAGGACTCAGGCCAAAATTTACTAAATAAACGAAATTATACATTGAGGCGCACTTTGAACAAGGGCGTAGATAAGGGGGTAATTACCCCCCCCCCCCGGACCCAAAGTGAGCCATGAAAACGAAGCACTTTTTTTTACTTGATCAATTTTTTTGTGATTTTCTTGAGGATATTGTGTATTTTATATTTAAAGGGCGTGGCATCCAAAAAATTTTCGCCTGCGGCGCTATTTTTTTTACCCCCCGTTAAAAAGAAAATATCTACGCCCTTACCTTAGAAGCTTTCGCCCCCTCCGCCCCTTTGACCACGCTACGCCACTGTTTGTATGATGAACTCGCACACCAAATTTTATTATGTTCTATGGGGTCAATTAAAGGTTATTTAGGAAAGCTCTTCGTCAAATTATTAAAAATTAAATACGGCTCTAAAACCACCGCGCATACGACTCGAATTTGAAACCGCTTATAACAATACAAAAATATGTTTTAAAAATAATATTAAATAAACATATTTTGTTTCCTTCAAAAATATTATTTGTTTATAATAATATTCTGTTTAAGCAACTTTATTACAAAGCTTCCATTTTATATATATTATACAGTGACCGACAGAAAGTGCGCAGCATATGGGAAAGTTTTTTTATCGTTAAGTTTAGAAAATTAATTTTATTTTAGATAGGTTCTGCATGTTTTCAAACCAAATGAACACCCATTAAATCCGGTAAAAGTCTTATGGTATACGAGGTAGGATCAAAAATTTGAAATTCCGCTAAGAGTAAAGTACCTCCATCTTTCATTTTTGAATATTTTTTTACTAAGAATTATTGTTTTAATTTCAAAGTTATACCCAAATTCCAAATTTCGCTTATTTTGGACAAAAAAATGGATTTAATCGTGTTTTCTGAATAACCCTGTATAAAAAATAAATGGCAACCGAACAGTACGAAAATAAGATTTTCTGCAGACTTTGTTAGAGATTACCGTCGATCATAAGTCCGATTAGTTTGTTTTCATAATATTATGGCTTTTTAAAATAAAAACATAAAAATATTAAATATTTTTGCTGCACACCGTATTTTATTTTCTGAGGGAACAAGTTAATTTCATCTGACTGATATTTTTTGATTTACATTGACTTAAAGCATCTCCTAAATAGTTTTTTTATACATTGACCGAAATTTGGAATTTGGGTATAACTTTGAAATTAAAACAATAATTCTTAGTAAAAAAATATTCTAAAATGAAAGATGGAGGTACTTTACTCTTAGCGGAATTTCAAATTTTTGATCCTACCTCGTATACCATAAGACTTTTACC
The DNA here is from genome assembly GCA_963969555.1 of Polydrusus pterygomalis. Taxonomy (NCBI): domain Eukaryota; kingdom Metazoa; phylum Arthropoda; class Insecta; order Coleoptera; family Curculionidae; genus Polydrusus; species Polydrusus pterygomalis. The sequence continues at coordinate 37,023,583 of OZ018381.1, read as the reverse complement.
GGATTTATTGAGTGTTATTTTGGTTTGAGAACATGCACAACCTATCTAGAATAAAATTAATTTTCTAAACTTAAAGATACAAAAGTTTCCCATATGCTGCGCACTTTCTGCCGGTCACTGTATATAATACTGTATACAGTATTCACCTGGAGATACTTACCAGTTGAAACGTTGTGATATGAAAAACTAAAGGCAATGGAAGTCCAAAACACATCTATTACTCAAGATACATCATTGTCTACAACCTTCAAACAAATTTTAATCTAATTAGGGCTAAATTATTCTCTTGTTATAATAAACAGAATTGCCAAAATTCAACAAAATCGAATAAAAGAGTATCGAGATATTTACGAACATCCCATTTTTCTTTTTACAACAGAATTGCCAAAATTCAACAAAATCAAATAAAAGACTATCGAGATATTTACGAACATCCCATTTTTTTTTAAAGTTTGACACCCTGTATCGTAAAAGCTATGCATTTTTGGACTCATGTTTATATGAACTTTTCTTATTAAAATCACTTGAAGAAGCATCCCTTCGAGTTTGGCCACATGCTTAAATAACACCCTGTAGGTATCAGAGCTTTATTTATAATTTTTAGAAATTTTACGAGTTTTTTCTAAATAACTTTAATTGGCCAATTAGAAAAAAATAAAATTTGATATGCTAGTACATTATACCAGGACCTTAAAAAATTTTTTGATGTAAAATTAATAGGGAAGCCAATTTTGTGGCAAAATTTACATTGCATTTCCCATAGTCCACCCGGTATAGTAAGCATAAAAGGAGAAAACGAACATCATAAAAACGTTTCATACCTCCCACTCCTGTATCTTTGCATGTTTGCAACCCCGTGGATTTTCTTCTTTCTCCTGGTACTAAAAAATAATAAAGCTTTAAAAAAAAGATAACCTTTAAATTTATATTTTTATCTAAAAACTACACTGCGCGTCATATTTAACGCATAACGAAAAAATGGCCTCAATTTTGATGTTATATATTTTCCAAATTTGTGATTCGTTTTTAATGATTTTTTTTTCCAATTGTAGGTTTTTTCCTTAAACATATCACTGCCTTTGTTGTTTTGCTTAAAAAAGTAACTTTGGTATTATACCGGGTGTTATAAAACTGTTATGTTTTTTTTACGGAAATTCAAAACACCCTGTGGAATTTACTAGCCATTGCAAGTTATCGCAATTACAGCCAAATGAAAGTCCCATATTTCCTTAACATTTTCTTTTTTGATTCATTGGTTTATCTCTGTTTTTTCATGAAATATTCAATTTTTAGTTCAACGTGGTTTTCATAAAAAAATGTTTAGTTAAAAAATACAAAATAAACGCAATGCTTTCAACAACAGCAAGAAAAAACAAATTATAAAGTAAATAAAAAATCAATATCTGGTATTAATTAATTTTATTGAATCCACAAAACAGGGCAAAAAAATACAGGGAAAAAAATTGTAATTTCTAAGGTATTCAAAAAAATTAAATATGAATGGTATTGCCTCCCAGAGATATGCTCAATGCAACATTGTCGAAACAGTAAGCTATGGCGGAGGATCTGTTATGGTCTGGGTTGGCATTAGTTTGGATGTTCGCACGGAGTTAGTTGTAATTCAGGGAGGTCCTTTGACAGGTAACCTATATACATATATCACACATTTTAAAACCCCATGTGGTACCATATGCCCCATTTATTGGGGATAATTTTTTATTTATGCAAGATAATGCACGCTCACACGTAGCAAGAGTGGTACAAAATGATCTCCAAGATTTTAAGTATGCCAAGAAGATGCGACGCAATCATTAGAGCAAGGGGAGGCAATACTCGCTACTAATTATTCATATTTAATTTTTTTGAATACCTTTAGAAATTACAATTTTGTTCCCTGTATTTTTTTGCCCTGTTTTGTAGATTCAGTAAAATTAATTAATACCAGATATTGATTCTTTATTTACTTTATAGTTTGTTTTTTCTTGCTGTTGCATGAATCAAAGCATTTCGTTTATTTTGTATTTTTTAACTAAACATTTTTTTTAAGAAAACAACGTTGAACTAAAAATTAAATATTTCATGAAAAAAACAGAGATAAACCAATGAATCAAAAAAGAAAATGTAAAGAAAACATGGGACTTTTATTTTGCTGTGCTTGCGATAACCTGCAATGGCTGGTAAATCCCACAGGGTATTTTGAATTTCCGTAAAAAAAACATAAGATTTTTATAACACCCGGTATAATACCAAAGTTACTTTTTTAAGCTAAACAACAAAGGCAGTGGTATGCTTAAGGTTGAATTCTCAACGTCATTCAATCTTTTGCCAACCTATAACCTATTTCGCGTTGATTTTTTGAGTTTATTATTTTAATAACAAACATTTAAAGAAAATCAATATCGTCGGTACATTATTTAGGTAGTATCTGATATATTACAAAAATATCCATTTATTTGATTGCTAATTTTGGGAGAATTGTATAGTGAAAGAACAATGAGTGACAATGACATAATAATGTTAAAAAAAATCTTAACCGATATTTTTCGATATACAATTCTCCTTAAATAACTTATGAAATTCCTTGATATTTATTAAATAGGTCAATTATTACCTATAGAATATCAAGTCGATACTGATTTTCTTTAAATTTTGTATAAAAGCTAGAAAACATAAATAAATCTACGCGAAATAGGTTACAGGTTGGCAAGCATGTTGATACTCCCACCTTAAGGAAATAACCTACAATTAGAAAAAAAAATCATTAAAAACGAACCACAAATTTGGAAAATATATAACATCAAAATTTAGGCAATTTTTTCGTTATGCGTTAAATATGCCGCGCAGTGTATTAGAGGAAAATATGGTTTTTCCACAACCGAGCGCAAAGTAGCAATTTGCGCTTCCAAGAAAAAGCGCAAACTTGCCCTTTTTCGAGGAGCGAGCGTTTTTTTTACTTTCTGGCTCGGCAAGCGCGACCTAACGAACTAAAGCCGGGCTAATAAGTCAAAGTTTTATTTGCTACTTACATAAATAGTTTATAGCACGTCATAAATAATAATATATAGGTAAATATAATTTAACATTTACAAATGTATATAAATAACAATAAAATAGTGTGTAAAGCAAACAATGCACAAACATTAAAATAAAATTTAAAATTAAGAGACACAAAACTGGCAACCCCACAACCAATGCACAGTATCCGGGCAGTGATTACCAGGAGGCCAACAGGTATTCATTTAAGGTGTAAAAGCAATTGGTTAGTAAATACATTTTAACATACTTTTTGAACAGAACATCATCGAGGGCTCGATACCGTCCCGGGATCTTATTATATAAATTGCAATTAAGTGAATTGTTTTTAGATTTAGTAAGTCTGAATAGCTGAGCCACTATCCTGTCTGAGCCTCGAGTGTTGTATCTGTGAATATCTGAATGCCTAGTGAGTTTATCTCTACGGGAATGTAGCTCCAGCACAGTTTGAAAAATATAAACACAGGGCAGCGGCATTATGCCAAATTTTTTGAACAGAGGCTGACAATGATCCCTATATCCTGCGTTAGCTAAATGTCTTACAGCTTTTTTTTTGGAGTCGAAAGATCTGTTGTGCATTTGTACTGTTACCCCACAATATTGCCCCATACGCAATATGGGAATAAAAAAGGCCGAAGTATAGCGATTTCAAAACGTCCAAAGTCAAACATTTACGCAAATTTCTAAGAAGAAATATCGTACTCGACAATAATTTTCGTCCCAGTTCAGTTACGTGAGCCTCCCAGGATAAAGAACTATCCAGAGTGATACCCAGTAATTTACATTTGTTTTTATTCAATGGTCGATTACTCGAGACAACCAGTTCTTGAGTCTTACTGGTATTAAGCTGCAAGAGATTGGAAGAAAACCAGCTTTCTGCATTCTTCAGCAGTAGTTGAGACGCCATAATCAAATTCTCTAGACTAGAAGCAGAAGTAAAAAAGTAGTGTCGTCTCCAAATATGGTCAAATTGCAAATCCGTTGCATGTAATAACACAGATCATTAATATAAATTATAAACAGGAGGGGTCCAAGGACGGATCCCTGTGGCACTCCATATTTAACATAGCCTAAATCAGACTTGGCACCTTCAATCTCCACAAACTGCCGCCGACAGACAAATAAGACTTAAGAAGGTTTAGGGGAACACCTCTTATGCCATAGAATTTTTTGAAACAAAAAAAAAATAATAGTAGGATGAAACCCATTGGAAAAGGAAGAGAATATAACAAAAATGAAAGAAAAAATAACTTACGGGCCATCCGAGGTCGGGAAGTGGAAGGGGGTGAGTTTTTAAGGGTAGAAAACGATTTATCTCGATTTCCGGCAAAACTACAAGCCCTATGCAAAAACGTTAAATGGCAAAGTTGTAGGTAATAAAAAGATCTATACCTTTTTTCACATAACGTCAAAATTTATGTGAAAAATTCAAATAACCAAGTTTTTGGTTTTTTATTTTTATCTTTTACAAAAAAAAAATTTTTTTCACGAAATTTAGTAAAAATTTACCTTTTTATGTCCCAAACACACTGTAATTTTTTTGATTTAAAATATTTATTTTTTCACCTTATTTCGACTTAATATCGAAAAAGCACCCTAATTTTCAATCGAAAATTCTCACGTCAAAATATCTGCTTTTTTAAAAATGTCGATGGGCTTTTTGTTTGTTGAAATCTCTACTTTCTGATGGTGTGAACAAAATATACATTACTATGGTAAATGTTCTCAAAACATGCAAAGAAAGAAAAAAAACTCGAATCCGAAATTTTTTTTTTAATCATTATGTACAATTTTGAGCTAGGTATTTATTAAAATTTATACTTTAATTACTCGAAAAACGTAGGATTCCATGTTACATTGATAAACAAAAAAATTACAAATCCATAAAACATAAAGATCGCAAAAAACATGCGAAAATAGTTGTTCTAAATATAATTAATGGTAGGATTCTAAGGGGATTTCATCACATTTACCATAGTAATGTATATTTTTTTACACCATCAGAAAGTAGAGATTATAACAATAAATATCACGGGTACGACTAAAAAACTGATTGTTACTAGCTGGTTTGCCTCACCTGTCACTTCGAAATGAATTGACATTTGAATTAAAATTAAGTCGTAGTTGTATACCTAAGAAAAATTATCACTCATTAATTTCATTAGGTTAATAGGCTATAGACTATCGCAAAAGTTTCCCGTTGCTATAAGCAACGTAAACAAAAAGGAGCCTTCTAATTGGTTGAAAATAAATTTATGAAATTTTCACACTGCATAAATACAAAAAGTAATTTTTCTCAAAGCTCACTTTTTTCACATACTGTTTTTGCCTTTGCAGGCAAATTATTGACTAATGAAGAACAATGAAAACCCTGAAAACAGCGGGATTGCGGGCTCATTTTTCTTTATTCCAATATTCCAATTTCGTAACCGTGATTCGTAAATTTTGCAAATAATAACTTGGCGGATTAGACAAATTGGAGAATTTTTTTTTAATCTACAATAATTCTATAGCAAAATTAAATTTAAAAGGTAAAATAAAATTGTTTGCCGATGATACTACTATTGTATATTTTTATGAATACTATGCTCAAATTCATAATAACATTAACCACGACCTAAATATAATAATGTAAATGGCTTGAAACTAATAAATTATCATTAAATTTTAATAAACCATCTTTTATGTTTATAAGTAAATCAAAATTAAAAAATAATAATATGTCTTCACTGTCTTTTAATAATCAATTAATTAAATACTAATACAATTAAATTTTTAGGTTTATATAGTGATGAAAATTTAAGTTGGAAAAAACATATTGAATATTTAAGAAGTTATATCTCACCAATAATTGGCATTTTGTTTAAAGCTAAAAATGATATATCGTTAAAATATTTAATAAATCTTATTATAAAGAATAACTTTTTTTTCGAAAAATTGATAATAAAGAAGTTTTCCATTTGGCAAGCAAATCCACGCACACGCTGTATATATTTTTTTTTGAATAATTTCGATGGAGTTATTAATAGTTACTAAACATATTTGATGTTATATTCTCTGTAATAAACTTTTTTAAGTTGGTTGAGAATAAAGATATATATTATTAAAAAAAAAATTAACTATTCTGATTAACGTTTAAATTGGTGGATACAGCCATCACTGTCATTCTTGGTATCATGATATAAATTTTTTTTAGAGAATATTGGCAACATTGTCAGAAATATATTACATCATTTCTGCGATGAGGAAGATCTAAGAAAGTCACACCCATTATAGCAGGTACTTACCATCGTCCAAACCATTACACTTGCTTTTCGCAGTGTGTCTTCTTGGTTGTGCTAAAAATTAAAATTATTGGATGTTACTTGAAAGTTGGGTAAATATTTTTGTACCGGGTGTACAACTAAAAAGGGACGCCGGCTGTATCTTGGAAACCGTTAACCGTAGGGCTTGCGTAAAAAAATTTTCAGAAAAGTGACCAAGACAATTTCTCTGAAAATTATTTTCAAGTTTCTTCCTTGGATACAATAGGGAACTTGACAAAAATTTTAAATGGTGAAAAAATTCTATAAATCATAAGTATATATTGTCATAAAACATATGGTAGCAAAAAAACAACATATTATTACACGGGAATGATGGGGAACTTTATACATTTTATTTATAATTATATTTTGAACAATTTTACTGATTTTCAGCTTGTTGTAAATTTATGTACCTTCGAATGTCTAGATTGACCGGACTATGAAATAAATTGATATTTTTGTAATATGCCGTAGAGCTTAATACCTGTTGGGTGTCCGTAACTACCTGAATTAACAATCAATCAGTTATTCCGTCATCTTTGACAGTCGTTACTAGTAATTTTATTCATCCCTAATTTTTGCAATTTCTTGAACAATTCACACAATGGGCTTTACGGAACAGCACAAAACATTCATGGTTGAAGCGTATTTTCGAAACGATGTTAGAGTAAATGGTGAGTGGCAATACAATCCAGGTTTGTGCATGGACGATTTTCACGAACATTTTCCTAACGTTGCTTTTATGGCTGGGGATTTTTATCATTGCCCGAAAAGAACCGTGGCTGTGTTTAGGGAAACAGGTTCTATACAACACAAAAAAGGAGCAGGAAGACCATCTGTAAGAACAGAAGAACTTGTTGCAAACGTTTGTGAAATAATGCAAAATACGCCAATAAATTGTATAAGACGCCTGTCCCAAGAAGTGGGAAGATCTTATAGAACATGCAGGACTATTCTTAAGAAGCAGCTAAATTTATTTCCTTATAAAGTGCAAGTATTCCAAGAAATACAAGCCACAGATTTTGAAAGACGCAGAAATTACTCTCAATTGTTTACCCAAAATTTATTGGAAAGAAATGATTTATTAGACCTGACTTTTTTCGGATGAAGTCTGGTTCCACCTCTCCGATTATGTGAATTCTCAGAATACATACGCATGTCGAGTAGTGAAAATCCCCATTTTTTTGTAGAGTCCACATTGCACCCTCAAAAAATTGGTGTCTGGTTAGCTGTTTCCCGAAGAAGAATTATTGTTGGTCCTATTTTTTTCCATGACACAGGTACAGCACAGTGGTATAGAGACAATATTTTGAATCCATTTGTGGAACAATTACTTGACGACGAACTAAGTTTTGGATATTTTCAACAGGACGGTGCAACCGCCCATACAGCCGCCAAAACTATTAACTACTTACGCAATTTTTTCGACGACAGATTGATCAGTTTTCGATCAGACATTGAATTCCCACCTAGATCACCTTGTTTAACGGTTATGTATTACTTCGTTTTTCCTCATTTAAAGAACACTATTTTTAAAACACCTGTTGCAAATTTAGAACAATTATTACAAGAAATTATTATCCAAGAATGTGGTAACATTTCTCCAGAGATGCTGGTCAACACTTTCGAAAATTTGAAGAGACGTGTGAACTTATGCTTGGAGCATGGCGGAGGCCAATTTTAACAATTTATGTAATTATTTTTCTTTTTATTTCTGTATATTCTTCTCTATCATATTATTCTCTATCTTTGTTAATTTTGTAAACAACAAAAATAAATTTGTATTTGTCTATTTATTTTATTACTCATTAGTTTGGCATAATATCATGTCATAATATGAATTTGACAAAATTTTCACCTAGATTTGGTTAGATATATCGTCCCCATATCATTGTGATCTAATCCAAGCCCCACGTTTTTTAATCCAAGCCCTCTTTGATGCAAATAATTTTTGCTCACACGGTACAGGAAAACCATAATAAAAGTTAGTGTCTCGTACATTGGGATTTCCAAGGTCCACGGTTCAAGATGCTTGTAATAGATACGTCAAACCATTTCAACTGTACTGTGGAGCATTGGAATAATGTTCTCTTTGCATATGAGTCAAGGGGTTTAAAATTTAATTAAAAACAAAAAAAAAATATTTTCGTCGTTTTTTTTTGTTTCAAAGTTATTATCACTAGGGTTATAAAGTAATGGTTTAATGTAATTGTTACCTATTGATACTACCGTAGCTCGATGTGCTGTTGAGCCTGCTACTGATGCTTCACTGTGGTGGCATGATCCGACCGATGATTTCCGGGCTAAAATACAAATACTTCATTAATCAAATGAGATCTTGGGCTGTGGATCTGAGGTAAACGATAACTAGTAATACTAACTATGTAAAATGTTGAAATAACTGGGGTTAAGAAATATTATACATCGAGCAGAATAAATGATAATTTATTTTTCCTGTATTGCTCCTTTACCGAGTTATAACCCTTCAAGTAGGGAACGGTGCAGTTAAATTTCTTTGAATATTATCGAAACCATAAAAACTAGAAATTTAATAGTTATTTATGTATCAAGGGAATTATAAGGGTCTTAATTACCGAGGGCAAAGTTTACTGACCGAGGTAATTGAGACTCTTATAATTCCCGTGGTACATTAATACATATAATATATACAGTGTGTGTATAAAGTCCGGAAACGGCTTAATAACATCACAATTTACTGGCCGATTTAAACCAAATTTGGTACAGTTGTGTAAGAGGATCTAACGCACCGAATAAAGATATTGGCGTTGTTGCCAGCTTTTTAGTTTGTCTGGAATTCGAACGAATTTTATATTTTTAAATATAACACCCAGTATATTTTTACATTTTTAAATTCCACATAAAATTATAATTATTTTTTATTAAATGCATTATTAGTCTATACTTCATAGTTTCCGAGATATTGACTCTCGAAAAGTGACATTTTTGAGCTTTGACAGCTTATAACTTTCTAACAGTACGTCTTAGAGCAAAACGGCTTACATGTCCCTATCTTCAATTGTTATTATCTTCCCAAAAAATCATCTTCCGGTTCAACCGGATGTAACTCGAAAGCAGGAAATATAGTTGTTCCGGTTTAACTGGAAGTTGATTTTTTTGGAAGATAATAAAAATTGAAGATAGGGACATGTAAGCCGTTTTGCTCTAAGACGTACTGTTAGAAAGTTATAAGCTGTCAAAGTTCAAAAATGTCACTTTTCGAGAGTCAATATCTCGGAAACTATGAAGTATAGACTAATAATGCATTTAATAAAAAATAATTAAAATTTTATGTGGAATTTAAAAATGGAAAAATATACTGGGTGTTATATTTAGAAATATAAAATTCGTTCGAATTCCAGACAAACTAAAAAGCTGGCAACAACGCCAATATCGTCATTCGGTGCGTTAGATCCTCTTACACAACTGTACCAAATTTGGTTTAAATCGGCCAGTAAATTGTGATGTTATTAAGCCGTTTCCAGACTTTATACACACACTGTATATAACAGTAATATCACAAGACCTTGTTTTTTATCGGGTAAATTTTTCAGCTTTCACGAAAACTTTTTTGTTTGGAAATTTTACGAGTTGAATTTGGAAATGTTTATTCTGATTAGACCACGAGAGCGAAGCTCGAGGGATTTAATCTTTGAATAAACATGCCCAAAGGTCAACGAGTAAAATTGCCAAACAAGTTTGAGTGAAAAATGGAAAATTTAACCAATAAAAAAATTATGGTCGAGTGATGTTTGGCACGATTATTTCCTGAACCCCAAATGTCCCATCCATATCTATTGAGTAATAATGTTTTATATATATAACTGTTTAGTTTACTGCTAGCAAAACATACAATTATTATAATTAAGTTTATAATTGTATGTTTGGTTGCCAGCATGCCAGCCTTATAAGCAGAAGTCAGAATTTTAGATTAGTTCTATAATAAATGACATTTGATAAGTATTTTTAAAATGTGGTGTAATTTATAAAGAATAGCAACTTTATTGGAATAAACATAGGCATGGGTGCATTATAATATAAAAACAAGTACTAATGTTATTTTATTAAAATGTCAGAAATTTATAAAAAAATATTTGACATTGATTTATACTTCGAAATATTGTGACAGAACTAGACGGGCCAATGGCGACGTTTAATCGCTAAAATCCCACGTAGTTTTATCACTACGTGGGTCGAGTATTATATTGTTCTATGCGTCAAAAATTAAATTGTTGGGAAATGGTAATTGAATATTCATAAGTTATATCACAAGAGGTGAATATTTTTTTGAATATTTTTTGACAATTTTGTGGAAAAATGTCAAAAAATATTCTAAATAAAATATTTACCTCGAGTGGTATATGTTGAGATTATATACCAAAAAAAAGAAAAAATACAACGAAATGCAAGATTTTTAAAATGATTTATGTAGCTACTAGAAAAACGGACAAAACGAAACAAAACCTAAACAATTGACAAAGTAATAAAACTAACAGAAAATTAGTTATAAGTATTATTGTTAAACACACAGTTATTATAATAAACAGTAGTGGCTTGCTGGTGTTGCTGGAAACTCTTCGAGCTGCAAGAGACTGGAGCTTCGTGTTGGTCCAACCCATTAGTTGGAGGGTGACCTCCTAAACCTTGAATAGTGTTTTCGTGATGAGTTTTGTCCATCTGCAAGTATGGCTTTATGGATGCAGCACTACTATGTCCAGTTATTTTTATAAGAGTTTGTTCGCTCACACCTGCTTTGCTTAATGTAGAGACAGCTGTGGCTCGATTGGAATGGTTTGTGATTTTTTCTTTCTCAGTATCTAGTCCAATTTTTTGTGCTGCTTGTTTTGTCCAATTAGAAAGAGTATTTTTTCCAATGGGACAGTTTTTGTACCAATTTCCCATTTTCCAATTTGGATTTACTGTCAGGAATAGTCTTTGGGTAGTTATATTTTGCCCTCTTTTTGAAATTAGTTTTCTGTAATGGCGAACTGGACATAAATCGGCATCTTTTGTGTTTGCCACTAACCATTTTGAATTTGAAAGCTTCTTGTCTCCGCCTTGGGATGTTTTTGAAAAGATTGGGTTATATTCCATTCTATTACTTTTTGTACCATCGCTATAATATTCTTCTCTGAAATACGTATTTAGGCATGTCTCGGCTTCTCCTCCTCTCCATGCTAATTCCACAGCCGCTATTTGATAGAACTTTTTCTGTAAATCCTCGGGGTTATTTTCGTCAAAAATTTTTACCATCTTTTTGTACTCGTCGTAGGTTAGTGCTCTTGCACTTTTCCGGTGATTTTTTGGATCAGCCTGAAGCAGTTTTCTTTTAGAATTTCTAGCCATACGTGCTTTTTGAAATTCAGGATCTTTAAAAGGATCAAATTTAATGTTGTATTTATTGAAGTACCTTTCTTGAAGCAGTTGGGCTGTTTGGTTCCACATTGTCTTGATAACCCCTTCCTTGTAGTCAGAACCATATTTTTTCTTCATATTAAAACTCCAGTCTTCCAATATAGCGGCAAGCTGTATTATAGTTGTATTTTTGGTCAATATATACTGCCGTGTTTCGCAGAATTTCTCGAATTGGGTCCATATATACTTTTTTGTTTTTGTTGTATTTTCTGGGATAGTCTTTTCAGCGTTTTTTCTTATATTTTCGACTGAAACATTACCGAATCGGCAAGATTCCATTTAAAAAAAAATGTGACATGAATCTGACAACATCAAAAACTTGATTTGTTGAAAGGGATTTTTGTTATTATAGAAACGGTCTATAGCAACCATCAAATATTTTAAACTTGTTATGATGTTGTTATGCATTGGCATTGTTGTGGCAGGTGGCCCGGGGTATATCCACTTATGCGGGGTATATTCGGGGGTAATACCACGAGTGCTTAAAAATTACCGATAATTTTCATGAAAGCTTGTTATTTATAATTCGACGAGTTCGAAGAACGAGTGGAATTAGTATAACAAGCTTGAATGAAAATTATCTGGTTAATTTTTATGCACGAGCGGTATTTAGGGAGAATATTTCTAGAATGAAATATATACAGTATGTCTCCGTAAGTTTGCATCATATGGAAAACTTTTTTATTATTCATTTTACGAAAAAAAGTCATTCATCATAAAAAGCTCTGCATGGTCTAAAACCTAAAATGCAACCATAAAATATCGAAATTTTCCAGTCATATACGAGGTTTGTCAAAAAATGTGAATTTTTCCCAAGAATGTGAATTTTTCCCAAGAGTAAAGTACCTTTATTTTTGACATTATCAAAAATTGTTATTTAAAAAAGTTGATCAGAACTTAAAACCACGTCTAAATATGCAATAACACGCATTAAATTAATTAAGTAATAAAAAAATTAAATAATTAATAATAAATTAATAAAATAATTTTTCAACATAAATGCGTATAATTGTATATTTAGACGTGGTTTTTAGTTCTAATCAACTTTTTTAATAACAATTTTTGATAATGTCAAAAATAAAGGTACTTTACTCTTGGGAAAAATTCACATTCTTGGGAAAAATTCACATTTTTTGACAAATGTCGTATATGACTGGAAAATTTCGATATTTGATGGTTGCATTTTAGGTTTTAGACCATGCAGAGCTTTTTATGAAGAATAACTTTTTTTCGTAAAATGAATAATAAAAAAGTTTTCCATATGATGCAAACTTACGGAGACATACTGTATAAAAATTTTTTTTTGTCATACAATTTTCAATTTCATATAACATAATTAAAACTGTAACTGAAATCCAATAACAATTTTTTTTTTATTTTATAAAAAAACTTAACAAATAGCAACAAACAATTGAAAAATATTAACTAATTATTGATTGAATAATAAAAATTAAAAAAACTGTCTCGTCAAATAGGTTCGATTGTTGTGTGTTGGATATACAACGTTGTCTAGGCAACGTTGTATATCCGCTGATATTTTTTTATTTTTAACGTTTCTTATGGGAAAATTTATACATGAGTGAAATATTTAGTATAATATGCATCTGATTGGTCGCAAAACAGCGTTTAATTGGTCAGAATCGGATTGAGGTATATAATCGAGGTTAATTTTTTTTTACCATTTCAATAATTTTAAGTACTGGTTTTGGACAGGCACGTAAGAATGAAAATATTTCATATTTGAACTTATTTGTTCCTATACGTTTTAAAACAAATTAAACAATTGTTGATAGAACATTTTTTTTATTTGTCAACAAAAATTTTACAAAATATCAGATTTTGTTCTAACAGTATATAAAACTCTGTAGAACTAAAAGTTACAGTTCCAAAAAAGTTTTTCATCACAATTCATGTTATTTTGTCTTTTTTGTCTCCTGTTTAAGTTGGCGCTTTCTTGAATTGGAGGCACTCCATCTGCTTCCAAATTTTCTGGGTTATCTGGTTCTCTTCTCTCTTTTTCTTTGGTATTTACCATATTTTCTTCGAGATTAGCCCGTTTTTCTTCATGATTAACCTTCTCTTCTTCGGAAAATACGTCTTCAGGATCTTGATCTGAATCTGTAAATAAAAAATGGACTTTGCTTAGTCATTTAATTTGTACCTGCAACTTACCATTATATAAACCGAGATCTTTCATTTCTGTGCCCGTTAAGGTATAGTCTGGGTCACGTATGGAATCATCGCTGTCTTCAAAATAAGGAAAACCGCCACTAAAACAAAATCATTGGCTTAATAATCGTTTGTCCTAACAACATACAGAAAAAGACATAATAACGCGAGTTCAGCATAAAAGTATTAAAATTACATTGTTCTAACAGCCAATGTAATTTTAAAAATGTGAGATTATAATTACATAATTGAAAATAAATTTACATAAACTAGCTTGTAAATATTTCTAAATATAGTCAATACAGGGTGAGTTTTTTAAAGTGTTACAAGGCGATATCTCGAAAACGGTTCAAAATATTTTTTTGGAATTTTTGTGAGGGAATGGGGGGACATATTTGAACATTTTTGATGTCCACCCCCTTTCCCCATTTTGAGGGGTGGGGGGTAACTTTGGAATTTTAAATGAGACAATGTACTCTTTTTTGGTAAATACGAACCTACGTAAAAAACTACGTACGTATACAGAAAATGTTTTGATTTGCTACCCTGGTTACGAAATTCTTTTAAAAACCAATTACCCCAATTATTAAACCAAAACATAAGTTCTGACATGTGGTTTCAATAGGACGAAGCTCCACCGCATTATGTGATACAGGCCCGTAATGAGTTGAACGAATTGTTTGAAAACAGGTGGATAAGTCGAGCTGGTTCGGTAAACGGCCTGCTAGGCCCCCTGATTTGACCCCCCTTGACTTTTTCCTTTATTTATTTTTTATTTTATAAAAGATAAAGTTATGGCGGCTACACCTACAACTTTAGATGATATGAAATACCGAATCCGCGTTGCATGCTTATTAGTGAGACTTAAAATGTTACAACGGGTACGATATTTATTCTGAAAAAAAGTGACAAAGTGTTTGGAAGTTGAAGGGAGACATTTTGAACATCTTCTGAAGCGTGACAGACGATAAATAAGTTGAAATTAAATAGTAAAGTATTTTTTGTGTTTTATAACCTAATAAATCATAACTTCGTAACCAGGGGAGCAAATCAAAAGATTTTTTGTATACGTACGTAGTTTTTTACGTAGGTTCGTATTTACCAAAAAAGTGTACATTGTCTCATTTAAAATTCCAAACTTACCCCCCACCTCACAAAATGGGGAAAGGGGATAGACATCAAAAATATGTTTAAATATGTCCCCCCATCTCCCCATTCCCTCACTAAAATTTCAAAAAAATATTTTGAACCGTTTTCGAGATATCGCCTTGTAACTCTTTAAAAAACTCACCCTGTATATTATTAAATAACATCATTACTTACGGGTCAAGTTCGCCATCCATAACACTTATTTCAGTCAAAATTCCTCAAAATTGTACAACACAAAGAGGCCGTGTCTATTGCTACTACCGGCATACAAAACTGAAAGAATAAAAATTATATTGTTCTAACAGCCCAAAATTCTCTTCTCGCATTGGTTAGCCTGTTAGAACATTATAATACTAAACGGTTTTTAAATATGAGTGATAGAACAATTTAATACTAGTTTTATTTAGGTTTGTGTGTTAAATTATATAGTTTTTTTATACACATAGAACAGAAATTTTGTGTACCATTGATCTAGCTTAAAAAACTATTTCGCGCCAAAAGTGCTGTTAGAACAGTATAATACTCGACCCACGACTATTATACTAGCTGATTGTTTAAAACGAGACGGTTTGATTTTACGAAAAGGCGAAATTGACAGGTGTACGAAATAATCGGTAATAATTCTGCTGCTAGGGAGATTATAAGTGATAATTTTATTTCTGACCGATTTAAATTTTTGTTTATTTTTAAACCGTATGTTTCAATTTATTACCTTTCGTAAATGTTTCAATTTATTACCTTTCCGGTGTATTTGAATCAGGTGCCGTCAATAATGACATTGACGTTGTAATGACATGAATAAAAAATAGTTTTTCTACTCCTTACTCGGTAAACAGTTGAGTTCAGAAAGAAGTAGGACATCGATTCAGGGCCTATTTTTGGTTCAAGTGGGCCCTATGCCCACAAACCCTCTGGGGCTCCTCAAAAAAATAGCGCCGCAGGCAAAAACTTTTTGGGAGCCACGCCCTTTTTTTATTTAAAAAAACAATAAAAACAAGTAGAACTGTCAAAAACTAACATTTATATTATTTTCTCATAAAATAAACATACCGCAAAATAAATAATAGAACAAACACAGAACACAAATAACCAAAAAATGGTCATTAAATTAAAATATTTAAATTTTTCGTTTGCGCATTTTCATTTCTGCAAATTGGTTAATAATTTCATTCGAATCTATATTTTCTAGTACTTCATTTTCCACGTTAAGAAGAGCCAAAGATGATAAATTATCTTCGTTCAAAGAGTTTTTCAGATATGATTTAACCCTTTTAAGACAACATTGCATCTTTTTGCTTTTCTCGTTCATTTTCTATCATTCTTTTCTTCTTGCGTTTATTGCTGCCGCTTAAATGTTGTCTTTTTAATATATATTTTCTATAATACTACGTCAAAATGACATTTTTTTTTTTAATAATATTTTTAGTTAAAAATTATAAGAAGTGGATGTAGGATGTGGTTGTAAATAAAATAGTATACAAACCTCGGTGAAAAGTTTCATTACTGTCTCCGAGATATAGTTTACCTCGACGCTTCGCGTCTCGGTAAACTATTTAATCTCTCGACAGTAATGAAACACTTTCCACCTCG
Organism: Polydrusus pterygomalis; assembly: GCA_963969555.1. Lineage (NCBI taxonomy): Eukaryota > Metazoa > Arthropoda > Insecta > Coleoptera > Curculionidae > Polydrusus > Polydrusus pterygomalis. Next base: position 37,006,904 of record OZ018381.1, on the reverse strand, counting down.
GTACGTCATATACTATTGCTGAATAGCAGCTCGCATTATTTGAAACGGGTTTTCCTCCGAGTATTGCACAAGACCATTGTCATGTTCTTGCGTTGTTTTTCTTGGTCTTCCAGGAGGCTTTTTCTTATCCAAAGTTCCATCCGCTTCCCATCTGTACGTCTCGTATAGATAGGTATTCCGTCATTTAAAAACACACTTATTTGAGCCCTTTGAACATTGTCCAGCCTAGGCATTATGCTTCGAATCAATAACTACTTGTAAAAAATATATTTTTTTAAATTTAAAAAATGATGTCAGTGTCATGTCAAACTTTTGATGTTTTTTAAAAGCCTGATTTACATAGGATAAGAATTCGTGTCCTACTTCTTTCTGAACTCAACTGTACTTAATTTTGATACTGATTTGAGGAAGGTAAGTACGTTTTACCTCCCTAGGGAGGTAGGTAAATACTTACCTCCCTAGGTCCTAGGTCCCTCCCTTAAGTGCGCAAAATAGGTGTTTTTTTAATGGCACATGAGATTGTAAATTTTTACCGAGACCGTTAGGTCGAGGTTAAAAATTCAATCAAATAAAAACAATTTTGCGCGCGAAATAAAAACAACATTTTTTCTACAACTGTTTGTTGTTAACTATTTTTTTATCGTGTTTAGAAAAAAAATCTAAAATCATAATTCATTTAAGGTATTATTTCTTACACCTGTTCCCATTACTATGGAAACCTAAAATTGTTTAAATTTTATTGATTGTCAAATCTGTCGTTTTTCGTGTCAAAAGTTTATAGTTGCTTGCTCAAGTTTGATACCATTTAAATGTCTGAAAGTGATAGTGAGACGCCTCACGAAATTACGAAAGCGGCAGAAATCGTTATATCAAATCTTTTGCCCGTGAAATCAAGAATCAAATATGAGAAAGTGTACAGGGTGTCCAGTTTTCGTGTGTTTTCATATACCAGCTCCCTTATTATAAAAGATAGAAAGATGGGGTTTGCGGCTTACTGTTCCATTTTTTTATGAAACTTTCATTACCGCAAACGAATTTTTCATGGCCCTCTCAGTTTCTGACATACAGGGCCATTTTTAAATTTTGTCATTTTTGACGCTCCCCTGTATCTCGATTATTTGATAACTTATCAATAGGGTAAAAATGGATTGTTATATAGTTTTTTATGTTGAATTCAGTGGCGTAGTTAGTTTTTTTCTAAAAAGTTTTGTTTATGACTTATGACCCAAACCTATATTTTTTTTAATGGGACACCCTATATATTAGTTATTTTTTTGTTCCTCTTTTTAAGAGCTTTTCAAAAATATATAATAGTCCATATTTTTTTCTTTTAAAAAGGGACAATTTTAACTTTTTTTGTAAAATTAATCATTTTTCGAATAGAGGGCTATGCCCGCAAATAAAAAAAAATTAGCAACATTATTTTTATTAGACATAACTTTAAACCAACAATTAAACAATTATATTAAAAACAAAGAAGTGGTTCGTGTCTGTGAAAATTAAAATAAATTGCCACGAACTTTTCACTTATAATCTCCCTAGTGCTCGAAAGAATTTCCGGATATTAATTCAAGGACGCGGGGGATTCGGTAAGAACATTTCACACCTAAAATTTATTTGAATTATTTTATTGAAATTATCCATAATTATGGGAATACTTAAACTTTCAAAGAAAAGTTTCCTCACCGTTTGGTTAAGCGAAATGCAAAAAATATAAGTGAAAATTATCCTTTTTATGTATTTTTACTACATTTTATTTACTAAAACAAATGGAAAGCATAGTATAGTCTAGTTTAGGCTAGTTATGCTAGATAAAACAATTTTTAAAATCTAGGTAGATAGTAGATACCACAGTCAAGTAGGCTTAGGCTTGTGATGTCAAAATCGTCTCTGCTATACGTCATGTCGACAGTTATTTCTTAAACGTGCTTCTTTATTTCACAATAATTAAATCATGGCAGTAAACAATCAAGAAACTAATTTTAAGCCCTACGGTGTTTGTAAATCTTGCTCTGAAATAGGGGACATTAATATGTCTCATAAAAATTTAAAGTATTTGCAATGTTTAATGGAAAAAACTAAATTAAATCCCCATCAAGAAAACCTTTTCTCAGCTATCCAGAAGATTTTGGAGGAAGATATCCCATCCTTTTTAAGAAAAACCAGAATTCAGCAGAACAAAATTGCATCCAAATATTACATCTATTATATTAAACATAGACATCTGATAATAGTGGAAAGGGAAGATAACCATTATCCTTGTTATTCTCCATTACGAAGAGAAGAGTTCGAACCAGAATTCCAAAAATATTTAGCCTTAATGAAACAAATATTTGTATTTATTTAGTATTATAAAATGAATAAAAACATTAAATACCAAAATTTGATCCTGAATACTGATTTTCGGATCATATGATAGCTGTCAAGAAAAAATTTCCACTTATTAATTTTGTTCGCCTAGCTTGGCAGGAGGAGAAAAATTTCCGAAAAATTTGAAGGTGTAACTGTCGAAATGAAAGTGTGTGATTGGCTTAGAATTACAGGTGTGAAATTTTCACTAAAATTTCAAATAAACTAACAAAATCAAACAAATACCATTAATATTTGACAATAATCCGTAATGGCGCATTTACAAAACTTTGTTTTCTGTCATGTCTATCCATGATTGATCATGGCCTTCTGGATTCTAGATGAAAAATGATTAATTTTACAAAAAAAATTAAAATCGTCCCTTTTTAAAAGAAAAAAATATAGACTATTATAAATTTTTAAAAAGCTCTTAAAAAGAGGAACAAGAAAAATAACTAATATATAGGGTGTCCCATTAAAAAAAATATAAGTTTGGGTCATAACTCATAAACAAAACTTTTTAGAAAAAAACTAACTACGCCACTGAATTCAACATAAAAAACTATATAACAATCCATTTTTACCTTATTGATAAGTTATCAAATAATCGAGATACAGGGGAGCGTCAAAAATGACAAAATTTGAAAATGGCCCTGTATGTCAGAAACTGAGAGGGCTATGAAAATTTCGTTTACGGCAATGAAAGTTTTATAAAAAAATAGAACGGTAAGCCGCAAACCCCATCTTTCTATCTTTTATAATAAGGGAGCTGGTATATGAATACACACGAAAACTGGACACCCTGTACACTCAGTTTCGCGAATGGTGCAATATAAAGAAAGTAAAAACAGTAACAGAAAATGTTTTGCTCTGTTATTTGGGGGAAAAGTCGAAAATTTTAAAGCCACCTACTCTATGGAGTACCTATTCGATGCTTAAAAGTACCCTAAACATAAAGGAAAATATTGATCTGCAGCGGTTTACTAAATTGGTTCAATTTTTAAAAAGCAAATCCATTGGATATAGAGGAAAGAGGAAAGAAGTCTAAAGTATTAACAAAGGAGGATGTAGCAAGATTTATAAGGGAATCCGATGATGAAATACATTTACTTATGAAGGCATACAACATTTACAAGCAACTATTTAAGTAATTTAAATACTCATTTAAGGTAGGTAGGTTGTTTTAATCTTCGGGATAAGTGGCGCTTGCCGTCGCGAAGAATTAACCAAGATGACCATTGATAACATTGAAGATGTTGGAACTATATTAATTGTAAAAATACCAGATACAAAAACCTACTGTGAACGAACCTTTACTATATCCAATTTGGAATATATCGATATCTACAGAAGGTATAAATCTCTCTGCGACCGTCCCACACTTCAAGTAACCGATTATTCCTAAAATATGCTAAAGGAAAATGTGTAAATCAACATGTTGGAGTCAATAAAATAGGAGAAATGTTAAGTCTTATTGCAAAATGGCTCGGCAAAGAAATGTTCAAAAGTTATACAGGCCACTGTTTCAGAAGAAGTTCTGCGACGCTACTTGCTAATGCAGGGGGCGACCTAATTTCTATCAAACGTCATGGAGGTTGGAAATCTAGTTCAGTGGCGGAGGGCAGTGGCGGAACTACCGGTGTTCAATGTGTGCGAAGCACACGGGCCCCTGTTAAAAAGGGGGCCCGGGAGCGGACCCACAAAAACATAAAAATGCAAAACAAAATATTCTCATAGAAAAAAAATGCAATACTCCGGAAACGTATCCGCAAAACTATTCTACTCAATACTTTTATAGATAGTAATTCATCTTCCAGTTTTTGTGAAATTGTAACTGCCTGCATTATTTTTTTGACCATCCCTATGTCGGTTGCATCAGCTGAACGGTCTTTTTCCAAGTTTAAGTTAATTAAAACTTATTTGAGAAATTGCATGGCCGATAGAAAATTATCTATCGAAAATAAGGAAGCTCAAAAAATAGACATTTCTAATCTGATTTCAAACTTTGCGCATGCAAGAGCAAGAAAAAAATATTTTTTTTCGGCAATCGTCCACAAACCGACATCTTTCTGGCGTGATTTGACGCCATGCACAAAGTTCATTATTCCAGTATTATTGTTAACCGTTGCTACGCAATAAGACATATAACGATACGGGAATATATTATTCTCTGCCTATTAGGCCCTAGTAGGTGCTACTTTCAGACACAAACTACGTTTTCAAAAATACTTATTCTATGAAGTTATCTTATACAGGGTCAAAAACAAATAAACTTTGCATCACATGCGACCAAATTTTAATAGCCCAATTTTGATTTTGTAGAGAAACACATTTAATATGGCTCTACTTTAAAGAAAATATATCTGAAATAAAGCCTTGTCAAAACTGAAAAGTTTTATGTAGGTTGCGTTGAGTATTATTTTGCAAATGTGGTGCAATTTGCAAAATATAGGTAAAAAATTAAAACTATCTTATGCAGCTAAAGTTTTGCATGTGGGCTAGGAACTGTATTTAAAAAAACTTTTTCTAATAACTTTTTTCGATATTTTCAGAAATAACCCCACTTTTGAATTATTTTTTTGACTACTATTTTTTTTGCTTAATTTCATCTCGATCGAAGCAGAACTTGATGCTAAAGTCAAATTTTGAATAAAGCTATTAATAAAGAAAAAATCCCATATGATGCGGACTTTACTGGTGACACTGTATATATAAATTATAATTCTTATCACACATTGTTTTTGATTTGTTTTGTACTTGCAGATATTTTTCTATGTTTAGGAACATAACTACTTATTAGCATAACAATAATTATTGCTTTTTTGTGTACCTACTCAAAATTCATAAATTAATATGGTTATCAATAATAATACTCCGTATCATTATGGGGGCCCGGCGAAGTTTTCGCACACGGGCCCGTGGCTACGTTGTTCCGCCGCTGGCGGAGGGTTACATAGAGGATAGTTTGGTGAACAAAGTTGAGATTTCCAATAAAATTTTAGAAAGTTCTTCCAATAAAATCTTAGAAAGTTCATCTGCAGTAAATGTATCGCACAAAATACCTAATAGTTCTTGCGTTTCCGACCAACAATGTGTAACATCGCCTATTGGAATTAATATAGGAAACAATTGCTCTAACTTCACCGTTAATTACTAATATAATAAAGATTGTTAATTTAATTTACTTTAATAATACATTTTTTTATAAAAAATGTTTTGGAAATTAATTTTTGCATTTTTATACGATAACATCAATCAGCTGAGCTTGCCGTGAAAAAATATCATTTTTTCACGGTGAAAAAATGACATTTTTTTACGGTGAAAAAAAGCGACGTTTTGTGCATCCATAGTAACCAAAAAAAGTCATCTTTTTTTGACAGTTGTAGAAAAAAATATTGTTCGACTTACGATTTGAAACAGACGTCATTCTTGAGTGTGAAAACAGGCTCATGTTGGGTTCGTGATCAACGGGTAAAATACCGACTACGCTAGTACTCTGCTGAAAATGGGTTCTACCACAGGTTGCACAAGGGGATTGACAGTAGTGGTGATAAATTAAGGGATTGTCTTGTGGTCTAGAAATTTAGATAAAAATATTGAAAGTACTTATTTTACCACCTTTTTTTAAAATGTTACAAAAAAGAAACATAATATAAAATCTTAGACTTTCTGGAGGAGGTTAGGATTCCTCCTATGTTTGTTTTTAGGTCGGTGCTATGTGGAACGAAAATTTGAATTAAACAAATCAAGTGGGCTTGGCAATGCACAAAAATGCAAATAGCTTATGAAAATAAGCTTAATAGACCAGGGTCGATAATTTTTGAAACAAAAAAAAATAATAAGTAGTAGGATGAAACCCATTAAAAAAGAAAGAGAATATATATCAAAAATGAAAGGAAAAATAATTTACGGGCGATCCAAGGTCGGGAAGTGGAAGGGGGTGAGTTTTTAAGGGTAGAAAACGATTTATCTCGATTTCCGGCAAAACTACAAGTCCTAGGGAAAAGCGTTAAACTGAAAAGTTGTAGGTAATAAAAAGATCTACAACTTTTGTATTTACATTTTTTTCACATAACCTCAAAATTTATGTGAAAAATTCAAATAACCAAGTTTTTGGTTTTTTATTTTTATCTTTTACAAAAAAAATTTTTTTTTCACGAAATTTGGTGAAACTTACCTTTTTATGTCCCAAACACACTGTAATTTTTTTGACTTAAATTACTTATTTTTTCACCTTATTTTAACTTAATATCGAAAAAGCACCCTAATTTTCAACCGAAAATTCTCACGTCAAAATATCTTTTTTTTTTTAAATTCGGTGGGCTTTTTTTGTTCGTTAAAATCTCTACTTTCTGATAGTGTACAAAAAACATACATTACTATGGGAAATATTCTCAAAAAATGCAAAGAAACGAAAAAAACTAGAATCCAAATTTTTTTTTGATCATTATGTAGAATTTTGAGCTACTTATTAAAATTTATACTTTAATTTCTCGAAAAACGTAAGATAACATGTTACATTGATAAACAAAAAAATTACAAATCGATAAAACATAAAGATCGCAAAAAACATGCGAAAATAGTTGTTCTAAATATAATTAAAGGTAGGATTTAAAGGGGATTTCATCACATTTACCATAGTAATGTATATATTTTTTTACACCATCAGAAAGTAGAGATTTCAACGAACAAAAAGCCCACCGACTTTTTTAAAAAAGCAGATTTTGTGACGTGAGAATTTTCGATTGAAAATTAGGGTGCTTTTTCGATATTAAGTCAAAATAAGGTGAAAAAATAAATATTTTAAATCAAAAAAATTACAGTGTGTTTGGGACATGAAGAGGTAAGTTTTCACCAAATTTTGTAAAAAAAAAATTTTTTTTGTAAAAGATAAAAATAAAAAACCAAAAACTTGGTTATTTGAATTTTTCACATAAATTTTGAGGTTATGTGAAAAAAGTGTAAATACAAAAGTTGTAGATCTTTTTATTACCTACAACTTTTCCATTTAACGTTTTTCCATAAGATAGTAGTTTTGCCGGAAATCGAGATAAATCGTTTTCTACCCTTAAAAACTCACCCCTTTCCCGACCTCGGATCGCCCGTAAATTATTTTTCCTTTCATTTTTGTTATATTCTCTTTCTTTTCCAATGGGTTTCATCATACTATTATTTTTTTTCACTTTTTACCATTTTCAAAGGCTTCAGCCCTGGTCTATAATAACGGTTAACAATAATTATTTTTGATATTTGTATAAAAGTTTTTGTATTTTAAAAATAAAAGAAGTATTTTCCTCACTTATGTTCTTTTACTACCAACTTAAAAATACTTACGTAACCTAACCTCGTCACCAATCGGCGCCATGGAGTATTAAAATTTATTTAATATGTAAGTATCTATAAATCCTAACAAAGTCTAAGTTTTAGAGGGAAAATTGGGGGTTTTTCTTCATTATAGGTTTGTTTTTATAGCATTTTGGAAGAAGGTGGTAGTATAAGTCTGGTCATTGAATATCAAACTATAAGAATAGCGGACCTTCTAGAAAACTTGACAACCTTTTTTTAGACTGTATTGGAGATGGTTTGGCCGCCATTGTAGAGTTGATCGTAAATCTATAGTTATAAATGCAGCGCCTCGGCAGCAGATGTCTCTAATTCACTGATGTGATGTCGTGGTCACATATCGTATTTTATTGGAGTTTTTGGAGAGGATTTAAGCATTTTTAACTGCCAATACCCTTGACTTTTTTCTGTGGGTTTACCTTAAAGGTAAAGTTTTTCAAACTAAGCCAATGGACATGGAGGACTTAAAGAATCGAATTGTTCAAGAAATACGGACAATCAGACTGGAAGTTGTCAGAAATGTGCAGAAAGAATTTTTCGATCGTCTAGGTTACTGCCAATTAACCTTTGGGCAACATTTTCAACATTTATTAAAGTGATAAATAATTAATTGTTGTATTTATTTTCGAACTTTAACTGTCGATAAATCATAATGACATGTTGGATAAAAAATGTTCACAATTATGCACAGAATCCTAAAATTAAAAAAAAATGTGGGTTCCCATTTAAAAAATTAAAGTTGGTCCAAGCAGAGTGCTTTCGGAGACACCCTGTATGATAAAAAATATTGAAAAAATGCGCTTTAAAAAAAACAAAATCGACATGTCCGAGCGATTTTTAAAAACATTCAGCGTTCCCTAAATAATGAATTTATTCCAGACTTTACGTCCTCACTGTATAAGTCATTGGTTTACGTGGCATAATGAAAATGTTTCGGCAAACAAAACGGCCAATGTGGAATATAAAAAGAACGGCAGTTTTTCAGTTTAGTGAGAAACTGTAAGCTTGTTTATGATTAAAATGAAAAGATTGAATTCAGGGTATTTTTTACAAACTGGATGTTTCTGAAGTAAGAAAGTAAAACCTACTTATTTTAACCATTTTGAAAAGTAGTAATAATTGCAAATAAAAAGTTATACCGCACCGCACCGATGCGCGTACGGTGACGGTATGGTAGTGGGGAGAGGATCATGCAGTGTTGCCAGATGATGATACCCTGATTATCGAATCAGCGGTCCCAAATTATCGTACCGACTAATAAATTTAAGTAGATATAGATATGGTCTTAAAAATTTGGTACTGGTATAGGGGCGGCAAAAATTGAATAGCCTACTAGCGGCAAATTTGTAAATCCGCCACTGCGTTGACGTGAACTATATCGTGACAGGCGATGTTTTAATTTGTTTGTTATTGTTTATGTGCCTGCGGTAGTCAATACCTAGTCAATAGAATAATAAATTAATTTATTCTTATACTTTTAAGTTTATCGTTTTAACCATTAAAATTATTTTTTTGCTAATTTTTTAATTAATTCGTCGCATAACCTAAATTATCGTACATTAAGCCATTATCGTACAAGTACTATCGTGCATCGTACACCTGCCAAAAATATCGTACCAAAACGATAACTATCGTACGTCTGGCAACACTGGATCATGCAGCAAGTCAAACAGACAGGCGGCAACAATGTTTTAATTTGGCAGTGAAAAGGCTTTTAGGCTTGTCGTTAGTGGCTGCATCAACACGCTTTATTGTTGGTGAACTCATTGTACCATCTATGAATTTAACGTAGCAGATTTAGGAAATCTGCTTATATGGTCTTCTTATAGTTTGATATTCAATGCAATGATAACTTGACGTAAATAGAACTATGAAAAATTCACACTTTAGTGGACAGTATCTGGAAAACTAGGCTTTTCCACCAAATTTCGTTTTTAGATTCGTGATCTGTGCGTCCAAATACGGTGATACCAGAAAAATCATAATTTCTGGCATGGACCTCCTACTGATAAATGAATATGTTTACGGTATGCAATTTAAACTTTTGTTCCAAATTATTAAGGTAAATATGATTAACTTACTCTACTGGTAGTAGCTCATTGCTGCATTCTTCGTAGGGTTTTTGAGGGATTTGAAGGCATCTACGACATTCGCTTTTTTAATTTGTTAGATTAACACATAAGGACATTCTTACCAGTTCTCGTTGTGTTCCATTGCAGAAATATCTACCCAACAAAGCATTGGTCCTGATTTATATGAAAAACTTTACGGGAAATTTCGAGGATTCTATAAATGAGAATTGTCAGTTTTGACTGACCTGTCAATATTATTTTACCTTTATTGAGTTTCTGGTAATCATTTTTTGTAAACTTTGCCTACGCAGATCGGAAGGAAAGTGCAAAACCTAAATTGTGCAATACGAAGAACTTTTTTAACAGTGGTGTGCGGCTCTTAGAAGTACCGTTCCCCTGCCATGACCAGAAAAAAAATTACTGGAATGTTTTATTTTCAAGAAATCGTCTGGCCTGTCTAATATTTGCTCTAATTACTGCCCGATGGCGAGAAGAATGGGAGGACAACGCTCCACTGGCCTACCATAACATGCCCTGCATATCCGGAACGCCCAATGGATTCGACCTTCCCCGCAAAACATGGTCAGCCCTGAATAGAATTAGAACCAAATGTGGGAGATGCGCTGACTCACTTTTTAAATGGGGTAAAAACCTTTTCCCCAGGTGTGACTGCGGAGATGACATGCAGACAATCCGCCACATTGTTGAAGAATGCACACTGAGGGCCTACACCGGCGACCCATATGACTTCCAGGTAGCGACTAGGGATGCAATTGAATATATACGTGCCTTATATGTCATGTGTCTTTTATGCTTTTATATAATTGTTTATTATGTTGATTTTTGTGATGTTAATGAGCCATACGCTAAATAAATAAATATCTAATATCGGAATGGTTGCTTGTTATCCGCCGATTATCCGGCGCCGCGCCGTAGGCGATGTAATTTGCATTGATTGTCCTGGTTTTACCTACGACCATTTTCATAGAAGGTCGGACAAAAGAGGTTAATCATTACCTATTCTACCTTAAGGCTTATTGCACACTTACACGGCGACCGTCCTAACGGCACCATTTACGCGATTTACCGCGTTCGTGTTGTTCTTGCACACATGCACGCTTTTCGTCAGTTTGATTCTATAGTGGTTCGACTACGGATCATAGACGTGCTGTGACGATTTTACTGTCTTACAGGCGTATCAAAAAACGAAGAAAGGCACTTATATAATAATATAGAACTTGTTTTGTCCCAAATAACCGGCCTTGCTTCCACCAAAAATATAAGCATATCCATATATCTATATCTACTGCCATTGCAAATGTACTAAATAAAACAATGTTCCCGCCAATGAACCAAAAAAATGTCATAAGCGCGGTACATGTGCAAGCACCAATTAAATCTTAAACTCTACTGGGCATGTATCTCCGTCAACACGGTCACGGTATAATAAAGAAATATGTACTCTGACACGGTAACGGTCGCCGTGAATTGTAAGGATTGATTTGCATAGTGGGGGCTCACTGTGACACAGCGGTGGAACGGAACCGTGTACACGGTGCCGGTGCGTGTGAAAGGTCACATATGCTTTCCAATCCCTTAACCGTATAAACGGTGCCGTTAGGACCGTGGCCGTGTAAGTGTGCAACAGGCCTAAAGGTCAATTTTTCTAGTGAAATTCTTAATTTTGGTGTGATTTTTAACCCAAATGGATAGAATTAAAAATCAAGACCAACTGTTGTTATTCAATCTTAGAATGACAATGAAAATGCCATCAGAAGACAGACAGCATGTGCTGTTGCTCTGTTTCATTTAAAAAAATTAATTGAAGTAGATTTTAGTGTCGGTGTAACCAAAATACCCTTAGTACCAAAATTTCAATAAAATCAGTCTTCTAGCTTCCAGTATCTTCTAGTAGGCTTAAATATCTTGGCTGACCGTAAAAATACCGGAAACAATAACATAATATTCCCAACAAAACACTTTTTGCAATGTAATTTTATTGTGATATAACAATTTTATCCTTATAATGTCTTACTGACATAAACTTGAAAAGTTTTATATAAAAAATTTTAAATAATCTTCGACACCTTCTTTTTAGGAAGGTTTTTTTCTTCTTCCCCAGTTTATTTGTTTGGTTTAGACCCCCTTTAATAACTTTTTAATATACTCAGTATGGTTTAACCTTTATCAATTTTCTTCAAATTATGTTTCTTCTACACATCAATATTTTAATTCCATAAAAGCTCCATTAAGGTTCTACACCATTTTTTCTTTTGCTAAAACCATCAGCACTAAATAAATTTTCTGCCTCCTGATGATGAACATTTCTACGTTCGAAACATGTAGAGACCCCTAGAGATTTTTTATTCTATTAAATTTTGTGGAGGAAGACTTTAGGTTTTTTTCTTTCTTCCCCATACTTTCTTTCAACTACACTTCAAGCCATGGACTATTTCTTTAAATGTTAAAACGGATGTTAAATTATTTATTAATCAACTTGATAATTTTCTTATTGAATGTAAAGAGAACATAGAGTTTTTTGTTGGTGATATAAATATTAATATTCTAAATAATATAAACTTAGTTACAAACAAATTTTTTAATATATTAAACTCCCACTCATACTGAACATACCTTGAAAAATCAACAAGAGTATCTGACATTAGTAAAACAAGTATTGATCATATATTTATTTGACAAAATTTACATAACGCAGATCAAAATCAAAACATAAATTTTTATATTTTAAATAGTGCAATTACTGATCATTTTCCAGTTTCATGTCAAATTAACATTCCAAAAAATAATTTACCTATAGAGAATAATGCTTTTAAAAAAAAATATTAATTTAAAAAAGTTAAATAATTTTTTAGAAAACGAAAATTTTGAATTTTTAAAAGATTCTTATGATGTTGAACGTGCATTTACTTTGTTTTTTGAGAAATAATTTAAATACATAAAAATGTCATATGACAATTATTCACACAAAAAATATAAAAAAAAACCTTGGATAACACAAGAACTAATTCAATTAATAAAATTGAGAGACAAAATGAGTAAAACAGTTTTAAAAATAAAAATAATCAAAATCTATTACACGAGTATAGAAATTTTCGTAATCATGTAAATAAACAAATAAAATATACTAAAGAAAAATATTATAAAGATAAAGTTTTAGAACCACAAGGTAAAGAAGATTGGAATATAATTAATGAAGCTACAGCTAAAGCAAGAAAACAAAATAAAATTTTTAAAATATTCGAAAAAAATAAAAATCAGTTAGTAGATAATAAAACGATATTTCTGAAATTTTTATTGATCATTTTACTTATATTGGTCCTGAATTAACAAAAAAAATTATAACCCCTAAAAATTGTATTAATATAAAACCAACTATGGCCCCTCATAGTCTATTTTTTAATAATATATCTGAATATCTTATATATAATTTAATTAATTAACTTAAATTAAAAAGTCCCCAGGACCTCATGGAGACAAAACACTATGCCATAATTATAGACCGATTTCTTTAATAAATACAATAGGGAAACTTTTAGAAAAATGTATTAAAGATCAATTATTATATTCATTTTTAGAAATTAACAAATTAAATTCGCCTAATCAATTCGGATTTCGAGAAAAATTAGGAACAGAGAATGCAATTTTAATGTTACTTATTTTATATGAAAATGTTTAGATGAAGGTAAAAAAGTTATTGGGATATTCTTAGATTTGCAAAAAGCATTTGATACAGTATCACACAATAAACTGTTATCTAAACTAGAATCGTATGGAGTTATCGCATATAATTTATTTAAAAGTTACCTATCAGATAGAGAACAGAAAGTAAAAATAGATAAATTCACTAGTAAAAAAACTACTTTAATTTGTGGTGTTCCTCAGGGTACTGTTTTGGGACCAATTTTATTTTTACTTTATATTAATGATATATTAAAATCAGAGTTAAATGGAAAAATATTTTCATATGCAGATGATACTGTATTAATAATACCAGCTAATACTTGGAATGAATGCATTTTAAATTAAGAACTAGACATTTCAATGATAAAAAATTATTTGAGTTACCTATTAAACTTAAATTTAACTAAAACTAAATTTATGACTTTTTCTTGTTATAAAGATACTTAGCCGAATAGTTTAAAAGAAATTAAAATTCATGATTTAAATTGTTTAGAAATATCAGATATAGTTAGAATTAATTATGCTAACTGTTCTTGCAAAAATTAAATGAAAAAAGTTGAATTTATAAAATATTTAGGAATATTGATTGACCAAAATTTAAAATGGGATCATCAAATTAACACTCTTATAAAAAAATTAACAAACACTTCATGTAAATTTAGACTTTTAAAAAATATTGCGAATTAAAAACTTTGTTTAATGTTTTATTATGCACTTTTTCAATCAATTCTTTCCTATGCTATATTTGGTTGGGGAAGTGCATACGACTCGAATTTGAGGCCGCTTAAACAATACAAAAATATGTTTTAAAAATAATATTAATTGATAAACTTATTTTGTTTCCTTCAAAAATACTATTTGTCATTTGTTAATAATAATATTCTGAGTTTAAAACAACTTTATTACAAAACTTCCATTTTATATATAATATATTATATATAAGAATAAAAATTTATTACATTACTCATATTATACCAAACAAGACAAAAAACAAATCGACGTTTATATTATGATAATTTTAATTTAACACTTTTAAAAAATAATGCTTTATTTGTTAGCATCAAAATATTTAATATATTACCTACTAATTTGAAAACTGTGAGTTTTTTGACATGCCAACTTTTATGTAGGTAATATAATAATAATACTAAACATTACAATTTTTCTATTATAATTTCTCACTTTTTTTTTCTTTTTTTTTTTGGGTTAAATATTTTTGAATTATTTAATTATATTTTTAAATATATTTATAATGTGATTAAAATTAATAATATAAATGGGTATATCTTTTTTCATTGCAAAATCGGACAGATTTGTTAATCTATGGTTTTGTAATGATGCTTTCATTGAATTTATTTTTATTAAAAAAAAACATATTCATCCTCAAGAAATTGCCAAAATAAAAACCTCTTCCTATTAACATATCTGCTAAAAATACAGCTTTTTACTTTAGACAAGATGTATAGAAACATAAAATTTCGGACTAATGTCTTGCATAAAATATATTCCAAGTTAATAATTTAACATATTTTAATAAGTTTTTACAAAATATAAAATTGTATAAAATATTTAAACGCTATACAATTTACAGTTAACTAAAGCAATTAAAATATGTACCTTAATATAATAGGAACTACAAAAAGGTTTTTGCAGATTGTACAAAATATTTTTAAAACTTCTCTGGACACCAAAACAAATCACTTCTTGACTACGGACACTAAAAAAATTAATATTATTTAATATTTCACTATAAATTCTTAAAATTCGTATAAAACCTGTAAAACTCCGAGAGGTAGGTAAACAAACACAAATCTATTGTAATCCCAATTATGTAAATATGAAAACGGTACCAAAGCTGATTTACTTAATAATCCTATTGTTTTTTTTAGATTGACACAATATATTGTAATTTCCCTATTATAAACGGTAAGGTTCTAGGTCATAAGTGTTGAAAAAATCCATATTTTTGTAATTAAGAACAGATTTTTATATTCTTCCCATCTCAAGCCAGGCAACGTAAAAAACCTAATCAAAATTAAAAGATTTAAAAATAAATCAATACCTTAAAAATCTATTATTTTCTTAAATCTTACCTTATGTATAGTGATAGTACATTCACTTGGAAAAGTATCAGCCCTTTTACCTACATCGGATCGTGATCCAGACTCATGGGAAATCTCCAAGACACTACTTAATGTTCGAACTGGCCTAACTGTAGTTGACACATTTCTGATAACTGATGCTACAAAAAAAAACTTAATTATTTATTTATTTTATTTATTTACCAACAAAAATTTAAAAAATTATTTCATTAAAAAAATTTAAAGTCGAAATAAAAACATGGATATTAAAAACAGACAATTTGAAAATATTTTTAGAAATGCTTTAATTAATTAATATTATTCTTCTGAATATTTTATATAAGTAAGAAATATTTTTTACTTAAAAATTATAAATAAATAATTTTATTATAGGTAATATATTTCTTCAAAAAAAAACAGCGTTTATCCTATAAATTAACATTTTTACTTTAAAACTTAATTTTTAATGCATATTTATGATTTATAATTTTACATACTAAAACAAAAAATAAGATTTGCCCCTAACAAGCTCAGCTTCAGGGGATTGAAGAATGAGTTTATAGAAGACAACATAAACATATTTATTATATAATTAAATTTTCAATAAACTTGTTATTATTATTATTATTATTATTATTATTATTATTATTATTATTATTATTATTATTATTATTATTATTATTATTATTATTATTATTATTATTATTATTATTATTATTATTATTATTATTATTATTAATCAATTCTATATTAATATTTAATCTACAGTATTACAGCATGAGTAGTTACAGGTGTATTAATAATAATAACAAGTTTATTTAAAATTTAATAATATAATAAATATGTTTATGTTGTCTTCTATAAACTTATTCTTTAATCCCCTGAAGCTGAGCTTGTTAGGAGCAAATTTTATTTTTTGTTTTAGTACCTATGTAAAAATCACAAATATGCATTAAAAATCAAGTTTTAAAGTAAAAATGTTAATTTATAGTTTAAACGCAGTTTTTTTTTTGAAGAAATATATTACCTATAATAAAATTATTAATTTATATTTTTTAAGTAAAAAATATTATTATATAAATTATTTAGAATAATATTAATTAATTAAAGAATTTCTAAAAATATTTTCAAATTGTCTGTTTTTTCATATCTATGTTTTTATTTCAACTTTAAATTTTTTTAATGAAATCAATTTTTTAATTTTTGTTGGTAAATAATCGTTTAAATAAAAGTATAAATATTCCAAATTTTTTTGTCCTATGGACTTATTTATTTTAGGTTTTATGGTTATTTCATTTTTATGACGTGTATTATGATTATGGTTTTTAAATTGTATAAGGTTTTTATTTTTAAATATACAGTGTGTGTATAAAGTCTCGAAACGGCTTAATAACATCACAATTTACTGGCCGATTTAAATCAAATTTGGTACAGTTGTGTAAGAGGATCTAACGCACCGAATGACGATATTGGCGTTGTTGCCAGCTTTTTAGTTTGTCTGGAATTCGAACGAATTTTATATTTTTAAATATAACACCCAGTATATTTTTACATTTTTAAATTCCACATAAAATTATAATTCTTTTTTATTAAATGCATTATTAGTCTATACTTCATAGTTTCCGAGATATTGACTCTCGAAAAGTGACATTTTTGAACTTTGACAGCTTATAACTTTCTAACAGTACGTCTTAGAGCAAAACGGCTTACATGTCCCTATCTTCAATTTTTATTATCTTCCCAAAAAAATCAACTTCCGGTTAAACCGGATGTAACTCGAAAGCAGGAAATATAGTTGTTCCGGTTTAACTGGAAGTTGATTTTTTTGGGAAGATAATAAAAATTGAAGATAGGGACATGTAAGCCGTTTTGCTCTAAGACGTACTGTTAGAAAGTTATAAGCTGTCAAAGTTCAAAAATGTCACTTTTCGAGAGTCAATATCTCGGAAACTATGAAGTATATACTAATAATGCATTTAATAAAAAAGAATTATAATTTTATGTGGAATTTAAAAATGTAAAAATATACTGGGTGTTATATTTAAAAATATAAAATTCGTTCGAATTCCAGACAAACTAAAAAGCTGGCAACAACGCCAATATCGTCATTCGGTGCGTTAGATCCTCTTACACAACTGTACCAAATTTGGTTAAAATCGGCCAGTAAATTGTGATGTTATTAAGCCGTTTCCAGACTTTATACACACACTTTATATTATTATATGTATATATTAAGATGTTCTAAATGTGTTGTCTTATATTTAACTTTTTTGTTTCTGAATATAATTCTTGTGAAGGATAAAGATAATCTTTATTGAATATAATTTTTAGAAACCTTTTTTGTAATATTTCTATATTTTTAACTAAAGTTCTATTTATTCCTCCCCAACCTAAAATTCCGTAATTTAAATGAGTTTTAACTAACGCGAAATATAATATTTCCATGTCTTACATTTAAAATTTTTTTTATTCTTTTTTTAAATCGGTAGTAAACTTCTTAATTTTTTAATTAAGTATTCTAAGTGAAAATTCCAATTTAATTTACTGTCAAAAATAATTCCTAAATATTTTATTTTTATTAACTTTAAAAATGTGAATGTCTTCATTTATTTGAATACTATTCATATTTCGTGGCAGGTTATTTAGGTTTAAAGTAAAAGGAATTTACTTAATTTGTTTTATTAAAATTAATTGTTAACAAATTATTATTATTAAATAATAGGGTCAAAAGTGCGCGTTATCTACAGGGTGTCTGGAATAGATGTTTAACAACCTGGGTTCTGATGTCAAGATTCTTCTGTCGTTCACTATAAAAGTACATTCTCTAATAGTATAGTTAACTGAAAATATGCAAAGCAAAAAGTGTTTTATGTTATTAAAGAGATTAATTCCTTTAAAAAGGAACAGAAACAACAGCTACAAACATCCACCGATTTTATTACGCAGCACTTTTAAGCACGTTTTTTGATACTAGGAAGACTAGGAATTTTGTGCCCGCAAAGAAATAGTCTTGTACTGATACAAACTGAAACATTTAAATTGTATATAACAATTGGGTCACTTCGTTTTTTTTTCGTTAAACTTACTTCTTAATATACTCTCACTTCTAGGTCTCAATGCAAATCTCTCACTGCTTCTTACCATTCCTCCGGAATATTCACTTGACCTCCTTCGAGTCACTTTTTTCAAATTTCTATCTGCAACGTTTTCTTGTACATTATCATCATCGAGCTTAAAATTTTTTAATACAAAGCATTGGTACTTATTTTATTGAATTTTTGGCGTTAATAAATTGTTATAGTTATTTACGATATATGTGTTGTAAAGATTCATATTACAACACGAGATGTTAAAGTTGTCAAACGAGGCGTCAGCCGAGTTTAATAAAACATCGAGTGTAGTAATATGAATTTACAACAAGAATATTGTACAAAATTTTATCTACTTTCATCTATGAATAAAAATATTTGGCAAAAGGCATTTTTAAAAATAAAAATGCACCTGTAAAAATGCACCTGCTATTAAGTTTACTAATCAAGTTTTTTATGTTACCTTTCGCATAGTTACTGTTTTGCATGGTTACTGTCGAAACTTTGTCAAACAGATTCAAAAATATTAAAAGCGTTTTTCAAAATAAGCGATTCTGATGGAAGTTTACCCTCTGATATAGAAGCAGCGGCAAAAGAAGCGATCTCAAGTTTAGTTCCGACAAAATCCAAGGCGCGGTATTGGAGTACCAGAAGTTTGAAGATTGGTGCAAAGCTAACAAAATAAAGGAGCTGTTTGAGAAAATCCTTTTGGGTTATTGTTCCGGAAAGCATCGCTCCCAGAAACCATCTACACTATGGACTCACTACTCAATGTTGGGAACTATGATTTCAGTCAAGAAAAATCAAGATATAAGCAGATTTTTTCAACTAATCGCATTTTTGAAAAGAAATTCAGAGGGTTACAAGGCCAAAAAGTCCAAAGTTTTCACAAAGGAAGACGTATGTAAGTTTCTTAGTACTGCAGATGATAAAACATATTTACTTATGAAGGTTGTTATGATAATCGGCATTTTTGGGACTTGTCGGCGCGAAGAACTAGCTAAGTTAATGTTGGATCATATTGAATACAATGATTTGTATATAAAAATTGCGATTCCATTCCCGAAAACCAAAATTATGCGATAATTTGTTATAACAGAAGGAAATGTGACAAGTGTCAACTGTTCAAGTATTTTTCGAAAGTATGCTAAACTTCGTCCTCTTAATGCAACTCACAGGCGGTTTTTTGTATTCTATGGAAAAGGAAAATGCACCTCCCAGCCTGTCGGAATTAATACTTTTGGAAGTATACCAAAAAAGATTGCAACAAAACTTGGATTGAATAATCCCGAAGGATACAGTGGACATTGTTTTAGGAGGTCCTCAGCCACCATTCTAGTTGATGGTGGTGCAGATATGCAGATGTTAAACCGTCATGGGGGCTGGAAATCCTCTTCTACGGCAGAAGGCTACGTTGACAATTCTTTAGAAAATAAGAAACAAATAGCAAAGAAGATCATGGGGTCAGACACGGATTTAATGATTGGAAATTCGAACGTAAAGGGCTCCATCACATCCACTTCTGGTTTACAAATTTCTAACTGTAAAAAGTGTATTATTAATGTTTATAATAAACCTTAAGTGTTATAATTTAATAATAATTAATTTTAATTAATAATTTGGTAATTAATTTTATAATTGTTAAAAATAAATCATTCTTCTAAAAAGTGTGGTTTTATTTAACAGCAAAATGTTAATAAAACAGTTTTTTTTCCATTACAAAACGATTTACAGAACTGTAAAATTCATATTACTATAAATGAAAGTAGATAAATGTATTTACATTTCATATCAGCCGTCATAATTTTGATAATAAATGAACTGCTACTTGGTGGAATAGACGGACATTTCTATACTATGTTGTATTAGCCTGCTGTGATATTATAAATATTTTTTTAATTTATTTTAATCGTTAATAACGATCACATGATGATATGATCTATTTAGTTGTGCCTGAATTATGAAATATATTCTTTACAATAAATATTATATTATTATTTAACTTTAAATTTATATTTAACTTATTATTATATTTAACTCAATACAAGTATTTTACTTCTGAGTTCGGAATTGATAGTTTGTCCAATAAAATATATATTAGCATTAAATGTAAAAAAAAATATATTTGAATAAACTTTTATTATTATTATTATTATTACATAGAACTTTTCCATGTACATTGCGTTTATAAACACTTAACTGGTAGAATTTATTAAAATATTGAAATACGTCAAGAAAGTTTTAAAAATTTCTGTTTTACCCACATTTTCAAAGATTTTTGAAAAAATTTTAAATAATAGAATAGTAAATTTTTTAGAAGAAAAAAAATTACGTTCTCCATTTCAATATGGTTTTCGTAAATTTAGAGATACAGAAGTTGCAGCTGCAGATATTATCAAAGATATTCAACAAAACGTTGATAGCAACCAAAAATGCTGCCTACTGTCCCTAGATTTATGTAAAGCATTTGATACAGTCAATCATAACATTTTACTTAAATGCCTATACAATGTTGGAATTCGGGGAAATATTTATTTATTGTTAAAAAATTACTTAAGTAAAAGAAAGCAGTTTGTTCAGATTGATAATGTTAAAAGTTCACAAAAAAACATGACTTGTGTTCCGCAAGGATCAACCTTAGGACCTACTTTTTTTTTAATCCACATTAATTCTATAGCAAAATTAAATTTAAAAGGTAAAATAAAATTGTTTGCCGATAATACTACTATTGTATATTTTCATGAAGACTATGCTTAAATTCATAATAACATTAACCACGACCTAACTATATTATGTAAATGGCTTGAAATTAATAAATTATCATTAAATTTTTATAAATCATCTTTTATGTTTATAAGTAAATCAAAATTAAAAAATAATAATATTTCTTCACTGTCTTTCAATAATCAATTAATTAAATATACTACCTAATACAATTAAATTTTTAGGTTTATATATTAATGAACATTTAAGTTGGAAAAAACATATTGAATATTTAAGAAGTTACATCTCACCAATAATTGGCATTTTATTTAAAGCTAAAAATTATATATCGTTAAAATATTTAAAAATATATATTATTCTTTGGTTTATTCAAAATTACAGATGATTTCAATTAAAAAAACTACAAAACAAAATAATTAAATGCATACATAAACTTCCCTTTTCCTAAATTTGTATGAACCAAATGGATATTTAAATTTAGAAAAGCTTTATAAATTAAAACTATGCATTCTAATACACTCTATTATTATTAAAGAAAAACAATCGAATATAATATTTCCTTCGACCAACATTATTCACATCACGAGACAAAATCATCATATTCCAACACCAATGGTAAAGAGTACTTTTGGCCAAAAATCAATATTATATAAATGAATAACAATTTACAACAGTTTGCCGAAAAAGATTAAAGAAATATCAAAATTGTGGACTTTTAAAAAAACGCTAAAAAATATTTTTTTAAACTTTAACGTATTATTAATATTTTTTTTGTAAATGGTTATTATAATATATTATATATTATACAGTGACCGGCAAAGAGTTCGCAACATATGGGAAAAATTTTTATTAGCGCAATATTAAAAAATCTTTTTTGGGGGATTGGATGTGCATGTCCCATAACCTTAAAATCGATTTTAACATACGTCACGTGACCAATGGTATGGCGGGAAAGTTGAAAAAACCAATATGAAATCATCATAAATCAGATAAGTTGATGAGATATCGAAAAAATTCCAAGAATAAAAAGTGTTTAGAATTCTATTAGAACCTTGAATACAATGTTTGGGATATCTACTTAAAAAAATATAAAATCGAATATTTTTGTAAATATTTTTTTACCGAATTAAAAATTTCCATATTTTTCCTTTCCTAAAGCTTCATTAAAGTAAAACTGACATCTGGTGACCACAACTAGAAATATTCTTTTGTTTTTCTGACAATTTGGAGCAATAATTCAAAAAATTCGTTTACACTTGGATACCAGCTGTTGCAATAGTCTATTTCTAATAACCTTATCGATATTTTTTATATCGAAATATTCTATTATGTTAAGAAATCCTTAAATTCATTAATCCAAAGCAAATTTTATTTATAACCGTAAAAAATAATTTAAATTTTTATTAATTTTTAGATTTTTTTAAAGATTTCTGCGAAATTCAAAATTATTTTTTACGGTTATAAATAAAATTTTCTTTGGATTAATGAATTTAAGGATTTCTTAAACATAATAGAATATTTCGATATAAAAAATATCGATAATGTTATTAGAAATAGACTATTGCAACAGCTGGTATAGTCTATTTCACCTTAGTTTTTAATGCTTTGACGTATCTCTTGTCAAACATATTAGCCAACATGTGATTTTAAAATCCCTAATTCTATAAATGGCCTTCAGGCACGGGCATTGGCTAGATTAACAAGAGATGGATATATAACTGACCGTATAGTTACAAGTACATGACGAAGATGCACACTACACAGTTTAATACGTTGCCCTTCAATGAGCTCAAACTCGTCAAAACCACAGCATCGCTCGAATATGCCGTTAGTATGTGCATCTTTGTCTTACGCATTTGTCCTCGCATATCTCTTTTCGTACTTCATTAATTCGATTGTCTCGTCGCGATCTTTAAATATCACAGAGCCGCATTGGGACACACCGCGCACCGCGTGCATTCTGCTGTTACTTCTTGATCGTTCGTTTTGTTATTGTTTTTGGTATTTTTCAGACAGCATTTTGCTTATATTTTGTGCGTATTAGACTTTTTGGTTTTAAACTGTCGGACTGTGTGTATCTGTGAAGTGTTTCTTTTTATGCAAAAGTAAGTAAATATATTGCTTATTTGGTAATTTACTATTACAGGAACACCATATCAAAACAGAAAATTTTTGCAGGAAGGATATTTATTTTGCGGCAATTAATAATATGAATCTAAACTAAACTAGTTTTATAAGGCGGGTTGTTATTCAAGTTCTATTATTTTTCTTGGTTTGGCTTATCAACTTGCAAAATTGTTTTATTGAATCGGTAAGTACAAGAACAGTAGAAGTGCAAAAATATTGGTTTGAAAAAAAATTAAAATAAATCTACAATGAGTAAACTATATTAGTAGAAACTAAATATTTTGAAGATAATCGGTCATAATTTGCATTTTTTAATCTAATAGTTAAATTTTTATTATAATTAAAATATCTAAAATCTATGTCAAATAAAGATGTTTCGCATATTTTGACTTTCGATTGTAAGTTTTATTTACATTATTTTTAGATATTTATTTATTATGGATCACGACTACTGTATTCCTAGTACATCCAGATCAAGTAGTGAAAGGAGTTTGGTAATTTTAAATTTGTTTTTATGTAATTTTTCTTATTAACATATTAATATGCGTAAGTGGCTCCATAATATATTTTTTTATGGGCTAGTAATGATATATTTTTTTAGGATTCTACTAAAGCCTCACTACACGGAAATAAGCTGGCCCAAGAATTCGTACGTAACACTTATAAGTACTTTGCCGAGGTACACCATGAATTAAGTCCTCTTCAAGTAAGTACCTTATAATCATTAATGATTTCCTACTTTATAAAATTACATATAAAATAAGTCTTTAATAAAAAACGTAGTTAATTATTGATGATACTAGATTCGCGACTGCCCCTTGTATATTTTTTATTGTACTAAATTATAAGTGTGTGTTTTTACCAAAATAACAACACTTTATTATATTACGAATAAAAATTAAATGAAATTTTTTTTTCTGATATTCTATCCTATTTCCATTCCCCTTCAGTGTTTTTTTTTGAAATATCTTAAAAATTGCTTAGGTAATTCTCGTTTCCATCCATAATTACAACTACAAATAAATTAACCCATGTTCACACATAATTTTTAAGTCCGGCCCTGGCCAATCCTTAAGTTCTGTAAAAAGAAATGTTATAAATGACATGTGTCAGCGGCGGCCATTAAAAAGTAAGGTGAAATAGACTATATCCAAGTGTAAACGAATTTTTTGAATTATTGCTCCAAATTGTCAGAAAAACAAAAAAATATTTCTAGTTGTGGTCACCAGATGTCAGTTTTACTTTAATGAAGCTTTAAGAAAGGAAAAATATGGAAATTTTTAATTCTGTAAAAAAATATTTACAAAAATATTCGATTTTATGTTTTTTTAAGTAGATATCCCAAACATTGTATTGAAGGTTCTAATGGAATTCTAAACACTTTTTATTCTTGGAATTTTTTCGATATCTCATCAACTTATCTGATTTATGATGATTTCATATTGGTTTTTTCAACTTTCCCGCCATACCATTGGTCACGTGACGTATGTCAAAATCGATTTTAAGGTTATGGGACATGCACATCCAATCCCCCAAAAAAGATTTTTCAATATTCCGCTAATAAAATTTTTTCCCATATGTTGCGAACTCTTTGCCGGTCACTGTATATATATATTTTGAATAATTTCGATAGAGTTATTAGTAGTTATTAAACATGGTTTTTATTATTTGTGAATTTATATGTTGTATATTTGGTGTTATATTCTCTGTAATAAACTTTTTTAAGTTGGTTGAGAATAATAAATAATAATAATAATAATAATAATAATAATAATAATAATAATAATAATAATAATAATAATAATAATAATAATAATAAGTTTGTCAAAAAATATTTTTTCAATATAATAATCACTAGGTACACTGCGCGTCATATAAAACTGGTACACTTTGATTTTATTAATGTAAATCAGGTTTTATAATATTCGCTACCAATCATGCTTTCCATAAGAATGACACCTAATACACCTGTCACTATGACAAATAATAGGATATTATGTCAAAAATTTCCATTTTACGTTATAGCGATGCCAAGGCAGTTGAGTAATTTCGAAAAGTTGCAAATAATTTCCAAAATAGAGGCTGGTTAGTTTGTAAGAATACTGGCCGAAGAATATAATAGATGCAAAACTACTATCCAGAATTTAAAAGAAAGATGGGATAATGAACAAACTGTTGAAAGAAGAAGAGGGACAGGAAGATCGTGTATAACTAACGAACAGCAAGATGCAAATTTAGTTAATTTTTTAAGAGACCATCCTTTTGATTGTGCAAAAAAGCTAAAGTTGAAACAAATTTCCCTGCTTCTGTCACAACTGCGTTAAGAAGGATTCGAAAAACGGAATTAAAAAATTGTGCAGCAGCAAAAAAATATAAACTTTCCCAAGAAAAAAACAAGGTAGAATTATTTTTGCTCTTAATTACCTGTTAAATTAACGATGTAGTAAATTTTTGGGGGAGAGTTATAATCTCTGACGAGAAAGTGTTTCAATCGTATCATGATGGTCATATTCGAGTATACAGACCGCCTCGGTCCAGATACAAAGAAAAGTATATTTCTCCAAGCGATAAATCGGGAAGATTTTCAGTGAACGTTTGGGCTTCGATGTACAGAGGGGGATTAGGAGTATGTTGGGACATTGACGGAAGATTGAATGCGAGGAAATATATAGATATTTTAGATAATGTAATATTGCCTTCAGTCAGGGAGGTTATTCCGAACAACAATTTTATTTTTCAACAAGATAATTGTTCAGTTCGCACTGCTAACTGTGTGAGGAATTATTTTGATGAACACAATATTCAAGTTCTTCCTTGGCAATCAAAGAGTCCGGATCTTAATCCTATAGAAAATATTTGGGGAATTATGGTAAAAAAAATTCGAAAATTAAATATCGTTCCGCAAAATAGCTGTGGACTCTTATTGAGAATGTTTGGAAAAACCTGTCCGAAGATCCAAATTTAGCATTAAATTTAATAAATTCTGTGCCAATAAGGTTACAAAAAGTGTTAGATAATAATGGAGCTATGACTAGTTATTAACTTAAAATAATGTATAATTTTACTTAGCAGATACATTTTTTAAAAATTAATCCGACTTAATTATCTTTTCTATAGTGAAGTTTATTTATTTACTCAGAAGGTTAAAGAAATTTTCGAATAGCTCACAGTACTGTTTCTTAAAGCCGTAACCAACAAAATTCATTGTTATACAAACGTCATAAACGACCAATTTACAAAGCTTAAAAAAGCTAATTCTTAGCCTAAAAGAGTTGAACCAGTTTTATATGATGCGCAGTGTACTCCTTTTTATCCCTTAATAGATCCGTTATTTTTAAAGAAAATTGCACTCGATAAACTTCTTACCGTTGCTCCGGAATATTCAGCTGGCCTTCTTCCTGTAGCGTTCTCAAAATTTTCCTCCAAAACTTGACCTGGTATAGTACCTTTATCAAAAAGCTAAAACATATTATTATATAAAATATAAATTTAATTGCGATGTCCGGATTCCTTGTCTAATATTTTCGTTGGATGTAGATAACGAAATATATGGGCTGGATGATATGATTTTGGTTGTACGTATCATTATCTTAACATAGTATAAAACAAAGTCGCTATCGCCCGTCCTGTCCCTATATGTACTTAAATCTTTAAAACTACGCAACGGATTTTGAAGCGTTTTTTTTTTTTAATAGATAGAGTGATTCAAGAGGAAGGTTTTTATGTATAATACATGCATAATATTATAGAGAAACACTGATAAACACTGATAAATTAGAGTAGGGAGAACGAACGATCCAACCTAACCAGTCCCCGGCCCGTTCAACGATCGATCCGAAGCACCGAAGCCGGAATAGACGAAGACAGACTATGTTTTATGCATGGATGTGAATTGTGGACGGGCCGGCAAACGGTTGAGTTTGAGGTTTGTTCGCCTTATTATCTCACGTCGTATAATGCCGGGCTGCAACGCAGGCCGGGTACACGCTAGTTAGCTATAAGTTATGATAAAGAAACGGATCTGGCTTTAATACAGAATTCCACCCACTAAATCAAAAAATGTCAGTGTTGAGCTGGCAAATTACCGCGTAGTAGAGCCAAGGAACATAAAACAAATGTTAATCAAATTTGAATTTTGCTTTACTGATATTACATCCAAACAGTGGCGTGCCGAAAGGGCCCGCAATGCAGGGGGGGACCCCGGGAATCGGGGGTGTCCCCGCTCAGCCTCGACCCCGACCTCTATAATACTTATACTTAATTTTATAGCGGCGGAATATGTGTATACCTCATAATTTTCCAAAATCAATTTGTAATGCTTATTAAATAAAGTTATATATTATATTCTGTAAATTTCCAAACCTAAAACAGAACTCATATTGGCCATATACTATAGATGGAATTTGGTACGTTAATGACGCTATGAATTTTATTAATTAGAATTCTTATTCTTCAAAAAGTCGAAAGAAAAAAAAAATATATAAAGGTGAGGTCACACCAAATTTTTTCTATCTATAAACCGATTTGAAATATCACCGTAGACAGCAGTTTCGTTGTCACCCAGTATAAGCAGTATAATAATATTTTTCATGTAGAGGGGGGCCCCTTGAAAAAAATTGCGGGGGGGCCCCGAAGACCTTGGCACGCCACTGCATACAAAATGCACCTCGCTGAAGACAAACGCATCGAAATTTTGATTTTCTTGGGTTGTGGAGATAAAAGCACAAGTCAAAGTAAGGAGCATACATTAATTATAGTCGGCTTCCACGTAACTAGGCGCATTATGAACTTATCATGGAGAAACTTATATAGTGTTGTCTTGCTCAAACCAAGGTTAGAACGGCATTATAAAGATATCCGTAATATAAACGCGATAAACCTATTGGTTATTTATGAATCTGAGAGAGAAGCACATCTAATTTTCAGTAATTATCAAAATGTTTCGAAGAACACTACCGTATTATATAATGTCGTGAATAAGCTCCCTAGTTTTGACAAAAATATGTCATTATTAAAAATATTGTGACATAAAATGTCGAGTACAAATCGGTTTGCAGGCTTTCTGCATCCCCAGGCAAAAGAAACGGTTCTCAATTTAATAGATTATTTTAAAAATGAAGAAGAAAAGGCTACTGAAACCGGCGAGTTATTAAATCCCAAGTCTATTAAAGAGGAAGTATCGGAAGCACTAAAACTAAGTTTAAGGATCAATACAGAGGATTGTTCATGAGAGTAGTAGAAATATACCAATGAAGAAAACGCAACGACGATCAAGGAAAACGAAGATTGAAACTTTACAGGAAGGTAAAAAAATGGATGTAAGGAATGTTATATACGACTTAATGCATCACAAGTCGATATAACGCTTTCAGCTCTGAAAGATGCTTTGAAGGAACGAGGTGTTTTGCAAATAGGTATCAGGTCATTGTCAGCGCTCATTAAAAGCTTAGGATTTCGTTATAGAAAGGACTGCAACAGAAGATATTTGTGCGAACTACCAAGAATTGCAAGCGAACGAGTAAAGTTTCTCAAAAAAATGTTGAAAATTATGAATCAAAGTTTAGAAAAGCAGTTTTTTTAGATGAAACTTGGGTATTTTTGAATGGAAGTGGGTCTGAATCATCTTGTGACTTGTCTATAAAAGTCTAAACATAGATATTGTATGTATTGGCACCAATAAGTTATTTGTACCTATTCGCAATAATATATACATCAGTTTAGTTAAAATAAATGTACAGAAAAATATTCAAAATTATATACAATGTAAAATGCAAACAAATTCTGATGTTCTAATTTTTATTTATAAAACAATCACCCCTATTTACAGACCAACATTTGATTCCCAAGGGTGGTCGCTAGTCAGAGGTTTTACTGTAGGTATATTGTTTATCTAATTTTCCATCAATTTAGTTATTAAATTTTTGAAATATAAAACTATTTTGTCAACCGTGTGCATCAACACGAACGCACCCCTGGAAAATTAATTTTGGAACGAGACCCGTCACTGTTATTATGTCATTTTTATTATGGCTGATAGTTTCAAATTAATTGTTAACCTATTAACATTCAATTTTATGGAAAATCCGCTGTCCATATGCCGCCATATTGGTTTTTATATTTTGAAACATTTTTGAACCTCTGATTCAACTGATTTGATTCAGGAGGTCATGTGCGCCTAGTTAAGTGGAAGCCGACTATATATCACCCTGTGCCGACCAATCACAAACAGCGTGCTTCGGGACTCATCGAGATAACTTTGTGGAGACTCTGTGTCTCGCCACTCGGCTTGCTTTTGGCGCAAGGCAACAAGTTTGTTTAGTGTTTGGTTTTGTTCAGATTTTGTAGAGCTTTTTGTGATTTTTTAGATTAGTGGTAAAGTGCAAACTGCCCACAGAATTCTAAAACAGCAATTTTTATTTCTATAACCTTTTTTTTTGGTAGCAGATAGCAGCAATGGATTCAGATAGGTATGTTTTTAATGCCCAAACTTTATAAATTTAGTACCTAGGTCTACATTTTATATTTTGTAGGGTAAAATCAACTTGTGAGTTTGCCAAAAGAAATTTGCCAGTAAGTCTGCAAGAAATAGGCATCTGAAGAACTTCCATCAGATGATAATTAAAAATGATAAAATTAACATATGTTTTGCCGAATGTGTCCCGAAGAAGAGAAGTTATCGTCCCACAGCAACCTTATAAGCCATTTAAATCAAGTTCATGAAGTAAATTGTAAAGAATCTTCTTTAACTTTTCCGAATCAAAGAATTTAAAGCGTGGAGAAAATTGGAGAATAGGGAAGTTGACTATGCGTGTCATAGGAAAAATAAAAATCTAAATAATGATGATGTTCCTACTTATATACTACATCTGTAAACGAAGTGATATGACAGGTATTTATGATGAAACAAGAAAGAATGATATAATATGATTGGCTGTAAAGATTTTTTCACAATATTATTATATTTCTAGGATCCAGTTATGGCAACATTTACTGAAACACACGTAGGGCATGCTGATGAATTGAGAACTAAAAGGCTAATAAAAACTCAACAAAATATCATCGTCGAAGAATAATTGAGTGATGAAATCCAAAACTGAAAGTTCAGTGCAAAAAGCTTTTATTTAATTACATCATTTTTTAAATATTTTAGTTTGGTTTAGTTCATTTAATTTTTACGATAGTAATTTATACTTACTTAGGTTCATATGGTTATTATAGTTACTTTTAAATAATGTATTGTTTTATTTGTTCTCGACTGTTTACAGTATTTACATAAATAAATATTAAGCTTTTATACTATTTTTTTTTGTTTTATTGAATTATGTTCCTATTCAAAGGTAATGCCTAGTTATTATAAGGTTTAAAAAAAAGTATTCATCTTGTTTTAATATAAATAAATTAAAACCGATAATTTAATAACATGATTAACCGAAATAAACAAATTATTCGAAATTTAAATTTTCGTACGGTAAGCAGAAAGCAAATAAATGGTGAATGCGCTGGAATATACAACCCTATTCTCCCTCGATGATCATACTGCAATAGAAATTTAAATTTGGCGCCTTGGAAGCCACGCCTACATGATTCTCATTGGTCGGCACAGGGTGATAATTAATGTATGCTAAAGTAAGGCCATGATATCTTCAATGAAAGGTACCCAAATCGCCCGCATATTATAGCGTATCGATATTGTCTAGGGTAGCAATTAAATTGAGAATATACCGTACTGTTGAATATAGTGTTAAAAATGGCACACAACTTATGGGTGACCTCGTTACTAATATTGTTAGGCGCCAGGATTCTTTTTTACGAAAAATTATGCTAGTCAAAATCGTATATACCGTTGCGAACCAGATTGACGTTTTATTCTAACGATACTCACCAAACCACCGTATCTAAATTAAAAAAAAAAAAAAGAGAAGTTTTATTCCTACAAACGTTCATCCGGGGGACCTTGATCCTCTTGCCTTTCATTCTTACTAACGTATCCACGAATAGCATCCCTGATTTTCGTTACCGCGTTATTGTGTGCTCATCGTGCTTCGCTAGCATTTGACTCTGATCTCATTGAACGTTAGTAAGACAAGGTATCCGGATGTTATCCTCCATATCTCCATGGCCGGCATTCATGACCGATACTTCAAATCTTCCAGCCATTGCCCAGGTAGCAAGGTGACGTATTTAAGACGTCGATTATTGATCATCAGCGACGTCATAAATTACGTAAATGAAAGGTTAAAAAGACGTGCTTAAGTCACAGACCAATGACGTCTTTTTTTGACGTAAAAAATACGTCATCTTAGGACGTCTTTTTAGGTGTAGAAAACGTCAATAAACGTCATAATTTACGAAAAACGAACATTTACTAAAAACTTCCTAAGATAATACATAATAGGGGTAAAAAATACATATAAATATTTTATGTAAAAAATCCTTTTAATGATAATAAATTAACTTTCATGTGTATGCAGAATTGGAAAAATGCTAAGGAATCCTTTAATGGCGGCTAAAATACTTCTTTTTTTCGGGGCGTCACCCAGTTTGAGTGCACAACGGCTACTCCCCCGCCGTCAATTGCCTCGAACTCGATAACCTGGTACATTTATATTCGTTTATAACACAAAATATATAGAAACCATGATAGAAACTAAATCAAAATCACCATAAACTTTCCACTTTCACTTTTGCCGAACTGTCGATTGCCTGACTGCTAGCGCCAACAACAGAATACCAATGCGTTCTGCGTTCTGTCAGACAAGTCAGACTGCCAATGTCATAAAACGGAGCGCGGGTAATTTAAATTTGATATTCGCAGACTTTTAATGACAAAATATTCGCTTTTGCAAATTTTACATACATGAATGGTTAATTTGAAATGGTAATATTTTAAAAGTTTTATGATACGTACGTGCCTTTAACTATAAGAAAAAGCTATTCTTAGGCATTTTACTTATTTAAAAGTCTGTCCCACTATATTTTCAAAAAACTTGGTCATTTAGATACTTTTTAATGATACGTATAATTCAATAAAATGACTAAAAATGGACGTTTTTATTACGTAAAATTATGACGTATAATACACGTGTTAAAAACTACGTTATTTTGACGTCATCTTGCGACCAAAAGACGTCAAGTGACTAAAAATCCCCAATATTCGACGTCATAAAGACGTCATCCTGCTAGCTGGGTGTTTGAGGAACAACTGGGCGTTCTTTCAGGTTACTATTATTCATGCCCCGCCTCTTCGGTTCTCGTGGCAAATTTCAGGGCGCTAGGACCACAATTGGTAGTTCCGTGTCCTATCTTCCAGCAACCTCGTTAGGTACTAATATTGTTAGGCGCCAGGATTCTTTTTTACGAAAAAAGATCCAAAAAATTATGCTAGTCAAAATTGTATATACCGTTGCGAACCAGATTGACGTTTCACTCTAACGCCAAAATGTCCGTAATATTATTCTTTCCAACTTTTGTATAGGTTTGGAGCCCGCAGAACGTCCGTTTCCACGCTATAAAATGTTTTTTTCTTGAAGTTCACACGAATCCAAAAGTAAAAGTTAATAGACAAAACTACAGATACTGATGGGCACAGGAAAATCTTCACTAGTTCACAGAAAATCATATCCAGTATAACAGAACAGTTAATGTATGGGGGGGCATTGTTGAAAATAGGGTAATCGAACCATTTTTCTTTACGGAGAGCCTGTCTGGACAAGTATATCTAAATTTCTTTCGAAATGATCTGGTTCCCGCTGTTGCCACTGCTGACACAGGCTGATCCGTTAATTTATTTCAACCCTGCAACAAGCATAATTTCCTTCAGAACATCTTGGTCTTCGAAAATGATAACAACGTCGTCGGCGAAGCGTAAGCAACTGAGATATGATCCATCGATTGTAATGCCTTTATGTTTTTAATTTATCATTTTGAAGACTTCTTTCAGTGTCAAAGTGAACAATTGGTAATATGGTGTCTTCTGTTTAGCCACTAATACCATACCATATTAGCAGGGCAACGTGTTTTGTGTCAGGTCTCAGGTAATGGCATAATCGGTAATTTCAAAACATCTTGTGGTTCATCAGTTTTATATGATGGGCAAATAATGTGCCACTATTTGCAGACGCAGACCGTGCGTATTTGTAAACAGAATGTGTAATTAATCTTATGAGGTTAATTTGACATTGGTTAGAGAATATGAGCAAGAAGGCAAATAATAAAAAGTAAAAGGGATATGACTTACCATACTTTGCGACATGCCCCAAATTTGATTTTGGTCTGTTGAGGTGTAGGTTGAGTATTTAATTTTATTCTTACGTCCACCTAAACAGAAATTAAAATTATCTAGTATTTTTATAAACTGTTTTTACGCTGCTTTTTTTACAGCTTTAATTTTCCTATTTTTTTTCAATAAAGAATAGGTTTTTTTTCATATAACCGAACTTATCATATTGACCACATTCCAGAATCTATTGAAAATATATAGAAAGACGCGGGAGGCGAAATCAGAGAGCTTTAAAAAAAATCAACCTACGTAATGGGCTTTTTTACTATAATCGAATTTAACATATTCAGCCTTGACATTGTATAATATACGGGTGTTACTTAATAATGTGGCGTAATTTCAAGGGAGTATTCCTGAACCAAGTTCAAATAGAAAAGTTTATATAAACATGTGTCCTGAAGAGTCTGGTTTTTAAGATACAGGGTGTCAAAGTTAAAAAAAAAATGTTTTTTTATTAATATCTAAATGATTATTTTACCGATTTTGTTGAAATCTGGCAGGGTTATTCATTGTAATAAGACGCTAAGTTGGCACTAACTAAAAGAAAATTATAAGTTCCAGTGGCGTCTCGGGGGGCAGTGTCACGAATAGTATTGATAAGAAAAATGTACGCTACTGAGTTTTTTGAAAAATTTAAATTTTTTTCAGGTTGAGCATCTACAAATACTTTTACAAAAAACTTTTTTGTCTCTTAAAACTTTTCGAATATTACTTCCTTTTCGAGGAAAAAAAAATAAAAACGACTTCATTGCATGTCGGAAAATTGTTAAAATAAAATCAAGTTAACTTTGATCAAACTGCATAGAAGCGGGAGGCAGTCATTTCCAACATTTTGGGTAAATAGTCATTAATTTTCGTTTGTTAGATTTTAAAAAATGGCTTAGAAATAAATATACTGAACGATCAAAGTTAACTTGATTTTATTTTAACAATTTTTCGACATGCAATGAAGTCGTTTTTATTTTTTTCCTCGAAAAGGAAGTAATATACGAAAAGATATTAAGAGACAAAAAAGTTGTATTTGTAGATGCTCAATCTGAGAAAAATTTAAATTTTTCAAAAAACTAAGTAGCGTACATTTTTTTGTCAATATTATTCGTGACACTACCCCCCGAGACGCCACTGGAACTTATAATTTTCTTTTAGTTAGTGCCAACTTAGCGTCTTATTACAATGAATAACCCTGCCAGATTTCAACAAAATCGGTAAAAGGATCATTTAGATATTAATAAAAAACCAATTTTTTTTTTAAACTTTGACACCCTGTATCTTGAAAACCAAACTTTTCAGGACACATGTTTATATGAACTTTTCTATTTGAATTTGGTTCAGGAATACTCCCTTGAAATTACGCCACATCATTAAGTAACACCCTGTATAACATAACCTATTTAAAATATATCCGAATATTAAAAATTTATGTAATTATTTTTCTTTTTTTTTCTTTATATTCTTACTTTGTTAATTTTGTAAACAACAAAAATAAATTTGTATTTGTCTACTTATTTTATTACTCATTAGTTTGGCATATCATAATATGAATTTGACAAAATTTTAACCTAGATTTGGTTAGATAATTATGTCGTCCCCATATCATTGTGATCTAAACCAAGCCCTACGTTTTTTAATCCAAGCCCTCTTTGATGCAAATAATTTTTGCTCGCACGGTAGGAGTAAATTAAATACTAACGTTTCTTTTTAGCTGACTTATGAGCTGATTCTTGTTTTCTTGAATAATCCCCCAGTCCGAATTCTTCGTCTGTTGACAAAACGCGTGACATATGAACTGATGATGCATCATCTCTGTTATTTGCGTTTTTTACATCTCCCTGTTGTCCGGAAGCAGTTTCGTGCAGTTTAAGATTCTGTAATGGATAATCTGCAAATAATAGTTATTTATACTACAAGGGATGTAAGTAACGTTTACTAGTCGAGAACGATATTGCGGCCGAGCGATAGCGAGGGCTGGCAATAAAGTTCCAGACTAGTCAAATATACGTACAGGGTCTTCCAATGAGGACTGAACAGGGCTCATTTTTGAGCTTCCTTGTATTTAAAGAAAAATCCAAAATAGCCAATCGATGTACTTTTTCCTGCAGAATTCAAAAATGAAACCAAAAATTTATTTGAACTAGAAACAAAAGAGTTACGATGTGGATAAGGTGTTTTTTAAATGGAACATATTTTTTTTATACGATTTTTGGAACGAGTGATTTTTTTTTTGTCCGTTCTGATTAAAATATTTAATATTGTGACAGCTATTTTTATTATTAAATTTTAATGTTTTTGACTTTGAAGAATTCAAAGGTGATTATACCTTTATTACCTAGTGTATGTTTCAAACAGGTTAAAGTTAAATTATACTGGATAAAACATTAAAAATTAATAAAAATAGCTGTCACATTATTAAATATTTTAATCAGAACGGACAAAAAAAACCACTCGTTCCAAAAATCGTATAAAAAAGCTATGTTCCATTTAAAAAACACCTTATCCATATCGTAACTCTTTTGTTTCTGGTTCAAATAAATTTTTGGTTTAATTTTTGAATTCTGCAGGAAAAAGTACATCGATTGGCTATTTTGGATTTTTCTTTAAATACAAGGAAGCTTAAAAATGAGCCCCTGTTCAGTCCTCGTTGGAAGACCCTGTACATCCTGTGAAGTATAATAATATAACATTTTTTCTCCTCCCCGCAGAATTTATTCTTGGATTTTTATCAATTTAATTCGATACTTTTCGTATGAAATTATGGACAAATTTGACCGCTTTCTATAGCATCATAAGTATTGTTATTTTAACAACAACGTCAAGTTGACAGTTTATTATCAAAAATTAAGAGAAATTGAAATTATTGATTTGTATAACAGCAACAGCCAAATGGATATAGAAGAATCAGCAAATATCGCTAGTCTGTCGCTGCTGCCAGAAAAATCGAGGAAAAGGTATGAAGCAACGTATCAATACTTCAAGAAATGGTGCCAAACAAAGACTGCTACTGTAGTTTCAGAAACCGTGCTTTTGGCGTACTTTCAAGAAAAATCTGATGTATTAAAGTCTCCATCAAGCTTACGGTGTGAATATTCTATGCTGAAGTTCACTCTTTTCACAGAGGAAAACATAGATATTTCCAAGTATCCTAAACTTCGAGCATTTTTAAAAAGAAAAAATGACGGATATAAACCCAAAAAATGTAATGTGTTTGACACGGAAGATGTAAATAAATTCCTATTTGAAGCCCCCGATGATATTTAATTAATGATGAAGGT
The DNA here is from genome assembly GCA_963969555.1 of Polydrusus pterygomalis. Classification (NCBI taxonomy): domain Eukaryota; kingdom Metazoa; phylum Arthropoda; class Insecta; order Coleoptera; family Curculionidae; genus Polydrusus; species Polydrusus pterygomalis. The sequence continues at coordinate 36,969,869 of OZ018381.1, read as the reverse complement.
TGTAATGATAATGGGAATTACTGGAGCGTGCCGTTCCAGTGAACTATGTGCAATGAAAATGGACAATGTTGAATTAAGGCATGAAATCATATTTGTTACTATTCCTGATTCCAAAAATGGAATGGCATGTAAACTTATACTTAGTTACTAAAAGTGACGATGGTAAAGGTTTGTTATTTCAAAATACAGTGTTCCTATACTGTTTGGTACCATATCACCTAAAATGTCAATCATCGGAATAAAACCTTACCTAACAATTTTTAGCATTAATGGTTATCTCACTAATATACCTACCCCATCCCATATCACAAAATTAGATATCCTATCACGAAATTACCTTCCCTTGACTAGGGCTACTTTAAATGTTTATTTTTGTAGTGTTTCTGAGTTCTCTTTAAAGAAAATACCAAAATCTAAAAGCAAAATGTTAGGTCTTGGTTCCCCGACAATTATTGCAACCACCGCATGCCATTTATATTACTTTGCGACGAAAAAACTATAATTATCACGAACATACCTTACTTTACCCTATGCGTTTTTATTTTCATCAATATTTTAAAAAATTCTCACCATTTCCAAATACTTCAGCTGGTATATCTTGATCTAGGAGTGCGGTATATACTGAGTATGACGGGTGGCTTTTTCTTGTCTCTACTGTCCTGTACGGCGTCGACGATTTCCTTGTGTCAATCTCTACTATTGAAGTTAAATGTATGAGTTAATTATACGGTGTGTTTCGAAATCGTATGCGTACATGGGGATCTTGAAAATAGGAAATTATATACAGTGTCACCAGTAAAGTCCGCATCATATGGGATTTTTTTTTATTAATAGCTTTATCCGAAATTTGACTTTGGCATCAAGTTCTGCTTCGATCGAGATGAAAATTAAGCAAAACATAGTAGTCACGTGATTCGCATTATCTGTCAAATTTTAATTTTTTCCAAAAAATAATTCAAAAGTGGGGTTATTTCTGAAAATATCGAAAAAAGTTATTAGAAAAAGTTTTTTTTAATGCAGTTTCTAGCCCACATGCAAAAATTTCAGCGGCATAAAATTATTTTGATTTTTACCTATATTTTGTAAATTGCACCACTTTTGCAAAATAAGACTCAACGCAACCTACATAAAACTTCTCAGTTTTGACAAGGCTTTATTTCAGATACATTTTCTTTAAAGTAGCGCCATATTAAATGTGTGTTTTTCTACAAAATCAAAATTGAGCTATTAAAATTTGGTCGCATGTGATGCAAGGTTTATTTGTTTTTGACCCTGTATAACTTCATAAAATAAGTATTTTTGTAAACGTAGGGTGTGCCTGAAAGTAAAAAAATTAAAAATAAAGTAAAGGGGTTTTAAATTAAATCGTTGAAAATAGATAAACTTTACGTTAAGTTAAACTAAAATTTATTTTTCACTTAATGAACACTTTACTGAAGACACTGTGTTCTTTTTTGTCTTAATATTAAGGTGTATCCCAAACAACCAATGTACATCTCATGTACAGGGTCTTCCAACGAGGACTGAACAGGGACTCATTTTTGAACTTCCTTGTATTTAAAGAAAAATCCAAAATAGCCAATCGATGTACTTTTTCCTGTAGAATTCAAAAATGAAACCAAAAATTTATTTGAACCAGAAACAAAAGAGTTACGCTATGGATAAGGTGTTTTTTAAATGGAACATAGCTTTTTTTATACGATTTTTGGAACGAGTGATTTTTTTTTTGTCCGTTCTGATTAAAATATTTAATATTGTAACAGCTATTTTTATTAAATTTTAATGTTTTATCCAGTATAATTTAACTTTAACCTGTTTGAAACATACACTAGGTAATAAAGGTATAATCACTTTTGAATCCTTCAAAGTCAGAAAATTTGACAAATTTACTATAATATTGTCGAAATGACTTTGAAGGATTCAAAGGTGATTATACCTTTATTACCTAGTGTATGTTTTAAACAGGTTAAAGTTAAATTATACTGGATAAAACATTAAAATTTAATAAAAATAGCTGTCACAATATTAAATATTTTAATCAAAACGGACAAAAAAAAATCACTCATTCCAAAAATCGTATAAAAAAAGCTATGCTCCATTAAAAAACACCTTATCCATATCGTAAATCTTTTGTTTCTGGTTCAAATAAATTTTTGGTTTCATTTTTGAATTCTGCAGGAAAAAGTACATCGATTGGCTATTTTGGATTTTTCTTTAAATACAAAGAAGCTCAAAAATGAGCCCCTGTTCAGTCCTCGTTGGAAGACCCTGTACGTCTGATGTACATATTTTGTGGACGTAAAGTACGTCTTATGTACGTACATAAAAGTAGGTACCTAGTACATACATAACACGTATTATGTACGTACTTTTTCCACCAAAATGTACATTCGTTGTACGTACATATTGTACGTTCAATGTTCGTACATATTGTACGTTCGATGTACGTACGTATTGTACGTCTTATGTATGTTTGTACTAACACATAAAATGTACCATTGCGATAAAAAAAAAGTAGTACAAGAATTAGTCCCAGATAGAACTCTTGGTCTATAAGGATATCGAGAAGTGAATATCGTCGTCACTATGAAAACAATATAATTATGCCACCTAACTTTTTAGGCGTTACCATGAAGAATTCTGGTGACAGTATTTAAATAAAGGTGACACTGACACAAGAATTCTGGTGACACTGAGTTATCAGTTTGAAAGAAAATATTTTATAATAGACCAGCAGATTAATTTATATTTTGTTGTACTACTTTTTTTATCGCAATGGTACATACATTTTCCGCTTTATTAAAAACTTTTGAACGAGTTTTCATTCATTCAATTTGTGATTCAACATAAATATTATTAAATCACAAATCAAATTAACAAAAAGACGCACAAAAGTATTTATTTTATGGAATAAAGGCACAAACCAAGATTTGGAAAATAATTTTTTTTACGTTTATTTATAAATAAAAACTGCATTGACAACCATAACAAAAAATAACTGTTTAGAATAAACTAAACTGTCCTTAGGTTACGTCTCACATGTCTCACTCATCAGGAATTGTCTCAATTCATATAATATATCACAAATTAATACTGTATAAAACACAAGCACTAAGATGCAACGAGATACGTACTAAAAACATCCATAAACTATCAGGTGATTCTTACAGCATTCTCTGCATGGTAGGCTGGAATAATAACTGAAAAACTACATACATTGGCGAAGTTTTCTAGAATAGAAACTAATAGAATTGTATTAAATATTAAAATGATAATAAAAAATGAATTTAATTTCCTGAGAAAAAAACGTGGACAAGAAAAGTTGACAGTTTTGACATGGCGGGCTTGCTGGCTTGTTCCAATTAGCACCTGGCGCAGTTTGGGAAGCGTTGTATGGTAGGTCGGAATATAAATGTCCTTCTCTTCTATACGTCAAAAAATATGCGACAGAACCCTGTTACCGTAAAATCAAAATTATCTTATGCAGCTGAAATTTTGCATGTGGGTTAGAAACTGCATTTAAAAAAACTTTTTCTAATAACTTTTTTGCGATATTTTCAGAAATAACCGCACTTTTGAATAATTATTTGAAAAAAATGAAAATTTGTGATAATGTGACAGATCACGTGACTACTATTTTTTTTTTGCTTAATTTTCATCTCGATCGAAGCAGAACTTGATGCCAAAGTCAAATTTTAAATAAAGCTATTAATAAAAAAAATCCCATATGATGCGGACTTTACTGATGACACTGTATATTGAACGATCGAGACTTGTTCACTCAAAATGATCTAATTATTTTTCTCCACAACCATTACTACAATAACTACAATAATTCCAAAATCATTTTTGATAATAGAATGTAAAAATTCTCGCTCTTGAGTTGGAATATTTATTCTGAAACACTTGCTTCTTATGCGTTTTGCGTGTATTTTCATTCCATAACAAGATACGAAATGAATATTCTGTAATTGATATAAACGACATAGGTTGCCATGAATTTCGAAACTGTCAGTGTCAGATAAAAATGGCCGCGTTGTAATAATTATTTTCAGACAAATTTTAGTGCAAGTCAAAAAATGAGTGAAAAATCGGATGAATCAGATATGGAACTGGATGGTCGTGGAGAAAATATAGTCTGCTACTCGGTTAGAATGAAAATTCGATACTCGTGGTTCCTCACGCTCGATACGCTCGCGTTCGGAATCTCCCACTCGGATCGAATTTTCATTCCAACCTCGTTACGGAATCTACTATTCAGTCAGCAGAGGCTATCGACGAACGGCGAAAGAAGAAGATGTGCAATGTGCATGTTATACCCAGTGTTTCTTAGTTATTTTGAAAAAGAAATAAACTTACCACGACGTTGCGAAAATGCGCTTTTTCTACTTGTGTAACTAGGTCTTATTGTAGGCTCTGAAAAAGATTAATGTTAATTACGAATATAATATACAGAAAAGGAGTTTCATTTTAACAGATCCATCATTAAGTGGTCAGCACCGGATGGTGCACTTCCATAATGGCAATGGGAAATTTTGCAGATGATACTACAATTTTTTATACCGATACAAATTGGGAAAACTTAAATAATAAAATTAAAAAAGATTTTAAATTTATAAAAAATTGGTTTGATAACAATTTGTTAACAATTAATTTTAATAAAACAAATTATATTCCTTTTACTTTAAACCTAAATAACCTACCACAAAATATGAATAGTATTCAAATAAATGACGACATTCAAATTTTTAAAGTTAATAAAATAAAATATTTAGGAATTATTTTTGACAGTAAATTAAATTGGAATTTTCACATAATTAAAAAATTAAGAAGTTTACTACCGATTTATAAAAACATTAAAAAATTTTTAAATTAAATGTAAGACAGATGGAAATATTATATTACGCGTTAGTTAAAACTCATTTAAATTACGGAATTTTAGGTTGGGGAGGAATAAATAAAACTTTAGTTAAAAAATTGGAAATATTACAAAAAAGGTTTCTAAAAATTATATACAATAAAGATTAGGTATCTTTATCCTTCAAAAGAAATATATTCAGAAACAAACAAGTTGAACATAAGACAACTTAACATTTATAACATCTTAATATACAGGGTGTCCGGAAAATACGTGTACAACGTTTGACGACAGACTCCTGACGTCAAAATAGGTCGATCTAAGCCGACTTAGTTATATCCAAAATTGTCTCGTTTAGCCGGTAGAGGGCGTCAAAAATTTGTAAAAATATTGGTTTTTCCTAAATTACGTGAAAACCTGCTAATCGATTTTAATGATTTTTAGTATGTATACTAATAGTATAATATGACGTTTTTTAGTAGTATAGTCACCGGCTGTAAATAAGTGGAAGTGTTATAAAAGTGATATAGTACGTCAACATTTCTCCTCATTTTTTATATGAACGGCGTTATGTCAACCCAGATATTTTTGTAGAGTCACTGGATGTATTTGGAAGCTATTTTACCTCTTTAATATTTTTCGTTGAATGAGCTGTTTTGCCAGAAGAAAATATTTACAATGACCTGCATACATCAATTATTAACAATAAAAATAAAACAAAGTACAACAAAGTTGAAAGTATGTATTGTAAGAAACTAAGTAAAACAAAAACATTACTTAAGCAAATGTGTAAATAAATGCCATAGCAACAAGGTCACTTAAAAAATTATTGTTACAGGTCATTTGATTTTAATATTATTACTAATAATACTAAATATTCTAAATATTTTCTTCTGGCAAAACAGCTCATTCAACGAAAAATATTAAAGAGGAAAAATAGCTTCCAAATACATCCAGTCACTCTACAAAAATATCTGGGTTGTCATAACGCCGTTCATATAAAAAATGAGGAGAAATGTTGACGTATTATATCAGTTTTATAACACTTCCACTTATTTACAGCCGGTGACTATACTACTAGAAAACGTCATTTTATAGTATTAGTCTACATACTAAAAATCATTAAAATCGATTACCAGGTTTTCACGTAATTTAGGAAAAACCAATATTTTTACAAATTTTTGACGCCCTCTACCGGCTAAACGAGACAATGTTGGATATAACTAAGTCGGCTTAGATCGACCTATTTTGACGTCAGGAGTCTGTCGTCAAACGTTGTACACGTATTTTCCGGACACCCTGTATGTATTGTATACTGTATACTGTACCTATGGTCTTTCTACTAATACCGAAAAGCACGCGACTGCTCACACCGGACGTGTATAATTTATCCAAACTCAGTTTGAGGACATTCCAATTATTCCATACGGCGGTAAACAGTCTTAAAGAGACCGACCTCACAACCAGGGTTGTCAGATCTTTCTTCTTCAATTCTTTAAGTTTTTTTATTAAAGATGTTTCATTTATATCAGTATTCAATTGTTAGTCAGTAACTTTCTTTGAAAGCTAGTTTGCAAATATACTTTACACCGAGGAGTTTTGAGTGTGACAGAAAAAAATAACAAGCCATTCATTGTTATAATAATACATTCTTTAGTCCTTAAGAAACAATATAACTGAAATCCAGACAAAAAGTGTTTTCAGTGTTTAAAAACAACTAATTAACAAACCCTTATTTCTCGTAAACTTATACATAATATATTAACAAACCAGAAAATTTGGTAGAACTGGCAACCGTTCACAATTTATGCACGTTGTCAGGGGTGATAAGCGCCAGCTACCTGCAGCTGGTATAGCAGAAGCGGTCCCCAGCCCGTTTAACGATCGATTCTGTCAGACAGAGACCGCGGATGGCGTGGAAGAGACGAAGATAAAATATACGTGATTTGGAACTTATGGACGGGCCGGGGAATGGTCCGAGAATGGAGTTCTGGTTAAAAAAATTAAAGCATTTTCTGAGCAGTGTCGTGCCGTGTCAGGTTTATTTTTCTTGTTTTAGTTTTGTGTATAGAATCTTTGACTTACCTTATATTTATTATTTTAATATAATAATATTATATATACAGTGGGTTTATAAAGTGTAGTATGTACAAACACCTAATGTTAAACAAACTTATAAGTGAGTATACGCATTTTAATTATTTGTTTGGGACGCTTATGGTTAGGAGTTTCATACTGTTTTATGTCATTAAATTGACCTAAGAAACACTATAACAACTAGTGCGGCTCTGACGCCGACCGAAAAAGCGAGAGACGCTTTATTGACACGTCATACTTAACATATCACCTATTTGGTATAAAGATGACCAATGAACTTGGGTAGTAACAGAAGGCGGCAGAGATCAAAGGTACGCTTATGGTGCATCGCCCGTCTGGAACAATTCTAAAGAAAAGCGTCTAGAACAAGATAGCGTAACGAAGTGAGAAGGGGGGGGGGGGGGGAGAGGAAAGCAACAATATGCGTACCAAAATTATTATTATAAGGATTAAACATATCAGAACTATTTTACCCCGGTTGGGGCTAGTTCCCCAACAATATTATTAAATTACACTATAAATTGGGCAGCTAGTTGTTGTAATCTTTCACCAAACTACTTTTTTTTGTGGGTTCACATGAAAAGTGTTACCTATTTATAAAAATGTGTGATATCACAATGGAATAATAAAATTTGGTGTGCGAGTCCATCATAAGGACCTTCAAATTTTATGTAAAATTGAAGGGGGCGTTAATAGTTGAGGGTAGCAAAATTTACATGGGATTTCCCGTAACCAGTATGGCGGTGCACCACTATCACAATATACACGGTGTTTCAATAAGGGTGGCCACCGGCCATATCTCGGAAACTACTAAACATATAAACTTGGGGAAAAAAATATGATTAAAGCGGTCATAAGAAAATTCTGAAAATTACTTTTAAGTTCCTCATTTCGCCGCAAGGGGGCACAATTGAAAATATTTTTTTAAAATTTTAAATTTCTCTGAAAATTCCCATATTAAGGGATAACTCTGATTGCATCATTGGAAAGCTTAGACAATTCTGCATCATTTTGGTTTAAGATAGGAGTATCAACAGGCTTGCCAACCTATAACCTATTTCGCGTAGATTTATTTATTTTTTCTAACTTTTACACAAAATTTAAATAAAATCAATATTGTCTTCATATTCTATAGGTAATAATTGACATGTTTAATAAATATCAAGGAATTTTATAACTTATTTTAGGAGAATTGTATAACGAAAAATATCGGGTAAGATTTTTTTAACATTATTATGTCATTGCAATGACATGTTCTTTCATTATACATATCTCCCAAAATTAGCAATGAAATAAATTGATATTTTTGTAATATATCAGATATTACCTAAGTAACGTGCCGACGATACTGATTTTATTTAAATGTTAGTTTAAAAATTAATAATCTCAAAAAATCAACGCGAAATAGGTTATAGGTTGGCAATAAAATGAAGGACGTTGAGAATTCAACCTTAAGGCTCATTGGCGTACCGACCTTGATAAGAGTGGGGGAAGCTATTAAATGTGTAAACATTAAAATCGCTGTAACTTCTAAACGACTTATCCGATTTTACTAAATTAAAACTTGTTTTGAAGTACCTTCAATTGTCGTATCTAATGGTACATGGTAGTTTCTAATAAAATTGCTAGTGGGCGCAATTTGTATAAAAAATTATTGTTTTGGCAATAACTCTGAAACGAACAAAGATATCGAACTGCGGTCTTCACATCTTTTCTTGCAAATTTCATCTACTTTTCATCGATTATGATGTCATAGTTATACCGTATGATTTGAATTTTCGGGATAAAATCGAAAAAACTGTTATTATTACAAATTGCGCCCTCTAGCAATTTTATTAAACACTATCGTGTACTGTTGGATACTGCGATTGAAGATACTTACCTTTTTCTTCTAAACAAGCTTAAATTTAGCAAAATCGAATAAGTTGTTTAGAAGTTACAGCGATTTTAATGTTTGCACATTCAATAGCTTCCCCCACTCTTATCAAGGCCGGTACGCCAATGAGCCTTAAACCAAAATGATGCAGAATTGTCTAAGCTTTTCGATGATGTAATCAGAGTTATACCTTAATATGGGAAATTTCGGAGAAATTTAGAATTAAAAAAAAAATTAATTGTGCCCCCTAGCGGCAAAATGAGGAACTTAATAGTAATTTCCAAAATTTTCTCATGACCGCTTTAATCATAATTTTTTTTCTAGTTTTTCTATGCCTAGTAGTTTCCGAGATATGGCCGGTGGTCACCCTTAATGAAACACTCTGTACATTAGTTGTTTTTAGGCACTATTATAAAAATATTTACCAATAACAGTGACTGATCTGACACCGACACTCTTTCTTTCTACATCTACTGCTGTTGGAACTTGGGAAACCGCACACGTACTTTCACGTGCATACGTACTTCCACGTGTATACGTACTTCCACGTGCATACGTACTTCCAGGTGTATCCGAACACCATACGTCAGGTGGTATTGAAGGGATGATATCGACTTGAACCATGGTCGTTTTTCTTGGATCTTCTTCCTCTTCTATCACATAATCGCGTCCCGTCGCCGTCGACACAATCGATTTTCCAACAAGAGTCGATTTTCGACCAACAGTCGAACAATCGTGCTCCGAACCGTAAACGATAGTGCCGTGTTCGTCTCGGACCAAAGCTTGTGTGCTACACTCGCAGCAAGGACAAGGCCCGTCTACAATAAAAAAGGTTTAAGTTCGAATATATTCAACCAATAAATTAGTTTTATAAAGTGGTACCGTAACTCTCTTCGGCGCATTCGCAGGATCCATCAGAGTTTTGATCACAATTGCAGGGTTCACCTAAAAATGGAAAAAATAAATTAGTTTATTATTTTTACTTTAATATGCCTTTATTTCAAACTAACTTTTACATTTCGTTATATGGAAAGTGACAATATAATATAGAAAATAATAAACCTAAACCAAAAAAATAAAAAATAAAGTTAATCCTATTTAATAGATTAATAAAATTAATTTAAGAAAATTATATAAATAATTTAATTCAGTAAATATCTCTTTAACTGTTTATTAAAAGTTACCAATATTTTTATTCTTCTGATTCTTTTGAAATATTGTTATAATATTTCATTATTCCGTCATATACAATATGTCTCCGTAAGTTTGCACCATATGGAAAACTTTTTTATTATTCATTTTAAGAAAAAAGGTATTCTTCATAAAAGGCTCTGCATGGTCTAAAGCCTAAAATGCAACCATCAAGTATCGAAATTTTCCAGTCAGTCACGAGGTTTGTCAAAAAATGTGAATTTTTCCCCAGAGTAAAGTAGCTTTATTTTTGACATTAACAAATTATTAAAAAAAATTGATCAGAACTAAAAACCACGTCTAAGTATACAATAACACGCATTAAATTAATTAAATAATTAAAAAATTTAATAATTAATAATCTTAACATATACAGGGTTGGGCAAATGTTCCGGAACGGCTTAATTACAGGCAAACGAAAAGTGATATCGGATCCGGGTTTTGGGCAATCTATAGGACTAAAATTTTACTATTTGACTATTATACCATATGTCAGTAATGTCACCAACTGTCAAGTGTTGACGTTATTGTTTTTTTAAATGGAACACCCTGTATATTTTTACATTTTTAAATTCCACATAAAATTATAATTATTTTTATTTAATGCACTATTAGTCTATACTTCATAGTTTCCGAGATATTGACTCTCGAAAAGTGACATTTTTGAACTTTGACAGCTTATAACTTTCTAACAGTACGTCTTAGAGCAAAACGGCTTACATGTCCCTATCTTCAATTTTTATTATCTTTCCAAAAAAATCAACTTCCAGTTAAACCGGAACAACTATATTTCCTGCTTTCGAGTTACATCCGGTTTAACCGGAAGTTGATTTTTTTGGGAAGATAATAAAAATTGAAGATAGGGACATGTAAGCCGTTTTGCTCTAAGACGTACTGTTAGAAAGTTATAAGCTGTCAAAGTTCAAAAATGTCACTTTTCGAGAGTCAATATCTCGGAAACTATGAAGTATAGACTAATAGTGCATTTAATAAAAAATAATTATAATTTTATGTGGAATTTAAAAATGTAAAAATATACAGGGTATTCCATTTAAAAAAAAAAAAAAAATAACGTCAACACTTGACAGTTGGTGACATTACTGACATATGGTATAATAGTCAAATAGTAAAATTTTAGTCCTATAGATTGCACAAAACCCGGATCCGATATCAGTTTTCGTTCGCCTGTAATTAAGCCGTTCCGAAACATTTGCCCAACCCTGTATAAAACAAAGTCGCTGTCGCTGTTTGTGTGCTTAAATCTTTAAAACTACGCAACAGATTTTGAAGCGGTTTTTTTTAATAGATAGAGTGATACCAGCGGGTTGCAACGCATGCCGGGTACACGCTAGTAAATTAATAAAATAATTTTTCAACATAAATGCGTATAATTGCATATTTAGACGTGGTTTTAAGTTCTGATCAACTTTTTTTAACAACAATTTTTGATAATGTCAAAAATAAAGGTACTTTACTCTTGGGAAAATATCACATTCTTGGGAAAAATTCACATTTTTTGACAAACCTCGTATATGACTGGAAAATTTCGTTATTTGATGGTTGCATTTTAGGTTTTAGACCATGCAGAGCTTTTTATGAAGAATAACTTTTTTTCGTAAAATGAATAATAAAAAAGTTTCCCATATGGTGCAAACTTACGGAGGCATACCGTAAAATGGGGTGAATAGGATCAGCGGGGTGGATAGGATTGAAAGTTACCTTCAAATTTGAAAAATCTGTAATAATTGTAATTTTTAAGTGTAGGTCTTTTCAATGTATAAATTTTAAGTAACGGTTGTAAAAAGTAATTTTTGTGACATTAAACTTAAAATAACTTGGCGACATCGCAGGCTGAATACCATTGTCTAATAGAAAGAAGTTTTGTTCCTTTATTATTATACATTATAAATATATAGGATTTATATTACGTTTATACCTGTTCTGAAATATATGTTCATTTCTTTAAAATATTTGGTTCTTTTCTGAGTAGGTTTTTTGGTTTCTATATACTCCCCGCGATTGTTTAAATGCGATCCAGTTAATAAATGAATCAGTTATCCTATTGACACCGCCTGCGGGGTGAATAGGATCAGTGCACAAAAAAATATATTTATACAATAGGGTACACCCTGTATAAATAACTTATACCACCGTTTAAAGTACCAACCTTAAATCATGTTTTAAGCTATTGAGAAATTTATTCAGGCAGATAGTTTTCAAGTTACCAGCTTTCAAAGTGGAAAATTGATCCTATTCACCCTATTTTACGGTACTGTATAAGCGATTGTTTTTCGAAATGACTTTTTACTAGTATAATTTGACCATTGATACAATGTCTGATGTTATGATCTGTAATGCCTTTATTCTCCTAAAGCGTTGTTTGATTTCTTTTAAAATGATACAGTGAATTCGAATACAAATTTTTATTTAAAAATGTTTTGAACGTGTAAATACCCCTTCGATTTGTATGTATTAACAGTTGGTTCTAGATGTGGTAATTTGTGTATGTATTTAATAACTTTATTTTGCAATTTTTGTGATGGTTTTAACTTTGATAAACAAGCATTAGACCAGGGTCGATAATTTTTGAAACCAAAAAAAAATAATAGTAGGATGAAACCCATTGGAAAAGGAAGAGAATATAACAAAAATGAAAGGAAAAATAAATTACGGGCGATCCGAGGTCGGGAAGTGGGGGGTGGTGAGTTTTTAAGGGTAGAAAACGATTTATCTCGATTTCCGGCAAAACTACTATCCTATGGAAAAACGTTAAATGGCAAAGTTGTAGGTAATAAAAGGATCTACAACTTTTGTATTTGCACTTTTTTCACATAACCTCAAAATTTATGTGAAAAATTCAAATAACCAAGTTTTTGGTTTTTTATTTTTATCTTTTACAAAAAAAGTTTTTTATACACGAAATTTAATGAAAACTTACCTTTTTATGTCCCAAACACACTGTAATTTTTTTGATTTAAAATATTTATTTTTTAACCTTATTTTGACTTAATATCGAAAAAGCACCCTAATTTTTAATCGAAAATTCTCACGTCAAAATATCTGCTTTTTTAAAAAAGTCGGTGAGCTTTTTGTTCGTTGAAATCTCTACTTTCTGATAGGGTAAAAAAATATACATTACTATGTTAAATGTTCTCAAAAAATGCAAAGAAACGAAAAAAACTCGAACCCGAAATATTTTTTTATCATTATGTACAATTTTAAGCTATTTATTAAAATGTATACTTTAATTACTCGAAAAACGTAAGATTTCAAGTTACATTGATAAACAAAAAAATTACAAATTCATAAAACATAAAGATCGCAAAAAATATGCGAACATAGTTGTTCTAAATATAATTAAAAGTAGGATTTAAAGAGGATTTCATTACATTTACCATAGTAATGTATATTTTTTTACACCATCAGAAAGTAGAGATTTTATTAACGAATAAAAAGCCCAGCAACTTTTTTAAAAAAGCAGATATTTTGACGTGAGAATTTTCGATTGAAAATTAGGGTGCTTTTTCGTTATTAAGGTGGGAGTATCAACATGCTTGCCAACCTATAACCTATTTCGCGTAGATTTATTTATGTTTTCTAGCTTTTATACAATATTTAAAGAAAATCAGTATCGACTTGATATTCTATAGGTAATAATTGACGTATTTAATAAATATCAAGGAATTTCATAACTTATTTTAGGAGAATTGTATAGCGAAAAATATCGGGTAAGATTTTTTTTAACATTATTATGTCATTGTCACTCATTGTTCTTTCACTATACAATTCTCCCAAAATTAGCAATGAAATAAATTGATATTTTTGTAATATATCAGATACTACCTAAATAATGTACCGACTATATTGATTTTCTTTAAATATTAGTTATTAAAATAATAAAGTCAAATGATCAACGCGAAATAGGTTATAGGTTGGCAATAGATTGAATGACGTTGAGAATTCAACCTTAAGTCAAAATAAGGTGAAAAAATAAATATTTTAAATAAAAAAAAATACAGTGTCTTTGGGACATAAAAAGGTAAGTTTTCACCAAATTTCGTGAAAAAAAATTTTCTTGTAAAAGATAAAAATAAAAAACCAAAAACTTGGTTATTTGAATTTCTCACATAAATTTTGAGGTTATGTGAAAAAAGTGAAAATAAAAAAGTTGTAGATCTTTTTATTACCTACAACTTTGCCATTTAACGTTTTTCCATAGGACTTGTAGTTTTGCCGAAAATCGAGAAAAATCGTTTTCTAACCTTAAAAACTCACCGCCCCCGCCCCTACTATTATTTTTTTTCACTTTTTACCATTTGCAAAGGCTTCAGCCCTGGTCTAACTATTCTAATTTTGAATATATTATTGAAAAATATATCTATATTTTATAAGTATTTCAAAGGAATGGAATATCTAGCTCTGTACAAAACAGACGCCAATGAAGATATCGAATTTATAATAATACTGGATATGGTTATTTCTCCCTTAACTTTGAAAAACCATGTCCCCAGGAAAAACGCTCAACCCTATAACTTTTTTATTGTTTAAATTACAGAAATAAATTTTGTGGTTTCAAATGGAAACATATTGGCTCATTCGGGCAAAAAGATAGAGCACTTTTTTCCAACAAGTTGATATCACACGCCCTAATTAAAAAAGATGAGATAATTTATTAAAAATACCAATTCATGACAGAACCCACCATCAGAGTGCCTTATTTCAGAGATCGTTTACCTATAATGCGGTAAGAGCTTATAACTCCTTACCTAATAACTTGATTGGTTTAAGTGTTCAACTATTTAAAATAAAGTATAAGAAGCATCTTTTAGCTTTACAAACTGAATATTTCTTTTTTAAAGTTTTTTTTGTCTCACTTTTTAAAAAAGTATATAAGTATATCCTTTGGGAAATTAGTGCAGTCAATATAGTGTAAAAATTCCCTTGACCTGGGCAAAATTGCAACACAAATGATTCTTTTTGCATTGTATTGTATAAAGTGTCTATTTTAACATATTCAAAATCCCCATTAATCCTGGCCCCGGAAATCAGTCAAAATCCAAGATTGCGGCTGAATTTTGTATTTTTAATTACAAAATTTATAATTTTGTATTTATAAGGTGTAACTTGACAAAAATGTTTAAAATACAAAGATTCGACTTTACTTTATTTTTCAAAATGGCGGCCATTTAAATAATTAGATATATATTTACTTTTCAAATATTTAAAAGCCACCATTTTGCAGCCCTTAACATTGTACTTTTGTATTACCATCATACGAACTTCCTTCTTCTTCTTCCAGTGAAATTGATCTTGCGGAAGTAATGAAATATGAACTGTGTAGGAAGTAAGGAAATGTATCTCACTAATAAGGAAAACAAGCAGAAAATAGTTAATATAATTGCTGAAGAAATACGACAACATGGTTGTTCAGTAATTCATTCAGTTGATGATGCTGATGTTGACATTGTTAAAACTGCAGTGGAATCTTCAAAAATTAAAAATACAACAGTAATAGGAGAAGACACTGGCCTTTTGGTATTGCTGATTGATTGGTGTAATCAAGCATACCACAAGCTGTTTTTCAAAAGTGATAAAAATTCTTTCAAACAGAATAACATTTATGATATCAATGCCATTAGATATTCGCTCGGAAATTACTTAGCGAACAGTATATCCTTTATACATTCGTATACAGGATGTGACAGTGCCTCCAGAATATTCCATATTGGAAAGCAATCATTTTGAAACGTGTTGTTGAAGATCAATTCTTTCGTGAACTTGCACTATCGTTCAGCTCAACAAACCCTAATCCCAGTCAGGTTGAAGAATTTGGAAAAAAGATAATGGTATATATTTTTGGTGGAAATTCAGATGATACACTAAATAAACTTAGGTATAGAACTATTATTGATAAAGTATCGAGGGCAAAATGTTTCGTTCAGCCACAGAACATTTCCCCAACGGAATCAGCTGTCAAGTACCTACCATATAGCTTCCGTGCATATTTGCAAATTTGTATATGGACACAAATGCAAGAAGGCTTGAACCCAGCAGACTGGGGATGGAGTATACATGACAATATGTACCAAAAACAATGGATTTGCCACCAGCACCTGAAAGTATGTTACGCATAGTAAGATGTAACTGCAAAATCGGCTGTGGTGCCATGAAATGTAGTTGCCGAAAGAATGGTTTGGAATGTACCAGTTTATGTGGTCAGTGTCAAGAAACAAATTGTGAAAATAGTCTGCAGCGAATAGAAGATGAAGAAATGGAAGATACAGATGAAGATTGTGAGTCTAAAAAGTTTTCTCTAATGTATAATAGGTAGTGATGCCGCCGAGACGAGAAATTCTCGTGTCTCGTCTCGTCTCGTCTCGTCTCGTCTCGTCTCGTCTCGTCTCGTCTCGTCTCGTCTCGTCTCGTCTCGTCTCGTCTCGTCTCGTCTCGTCTCGTCTCGTCTCGTCTCGTCTCGTCTCGTCTCGTCTCGTCTCGTCTCGTCTCGTCTCGTCTCGTCTCGTCTCGTCTCGTCTCGTCTCGTCTCGTCTCGTCTCGTCTCGTCTCGTCTCGTCTCGTCTCGTCTCGTCTCGTCTCGTCTCGTCTCGTCTCGTCTCGTCTCGTCTCGTCTCGTCTCGTCTCGTCTCGTCTCGTCTCGTCTCGTCTCGTCTCGTCTCGTCTCGTCTCGTCTCGTCTCGTCTCGATGAGACGAGAGTGAATTTTTTTTCTCGAGAGAAGTCACGAGACGAGACGAGAGAAGACCGTTTCTCGTCGAGAAATTTCTCGTTTTTTCTCGAATTTTCTCGAATTTTCTCGTTTGTTGGAACACTGAATTTTAGGTATCTCCTAATATATAGACAGAAAAATAATGTGTTTAACGTTCTCACTCTATCGTATTGTGAAGGCATTTACCTTAAAACAGATATTTAAGAGAACAGAATCAAATTGTCTAGCCTCTTTCTTCTGTCTACGGTTAGTAGTTGACATTTTTAAATAATTAATCAAATCTGAAAGAAAGCATTTTCGATTGAAAACACAATATCGAAAAGGACCCCAGTCAAATTTCATTCACAAGGCGAAAGGCGATAGATTTTGACTAAATTTAACAATTTTGTATCAAAAATTCGAAATTCGCCAAAAACTTCTCACA
Organism: Polydrusus pterygomalis; assembly: GCA_963969555.1. Classification (NCBI taxonomy): domain Eukaryota; kingdom Metazoa; phylum Arthropoda; class Insecta; order Coleoptera; family Curculionidae; genus Polydrusus; species Polydrusus pterygomalis. The sequence continues at coordinate 36,952,700 of OZ018381.1, read as the reverse complement.
CAAAAATCATTAATAAACAAAGAGTCCTTTTACGAACATCGCCAAGATATTTACAAGCATAGTTTTTTAAGTTTAAATGAAACGCAATTCAAAATGCAATAAAAATAATGTCATTGTTAATACATGTTTGTTAATCCTAATAATAAAATGTGAAACCTTCCCATGAAGTAATTTTATTTACATGGTTGGTAAAATACCGTTAACCGTGACAGAACGTATCTCAAAAACTAGCCAAAATGTTTTACAGAAGTCAAATTAGTATAGTGTAACAAACTAACAAACAAGTTTAAATAGTTATTTTGCAACAATTTCTTAAAGTGATACTTGTTTTACGCGTATTTAACAACAAAAGTCACATAAATTTCACGCATTAGTGCGAAAAAGACTTACTTTACGCTTTATTTAGCATGCTTAGATTTGGTACTTCACGCACTGCAGTACTGCAGTAGAAAAAAACGCAATGGCAATGCTTGTTGGTTTTCATACCAAAGGTTGTCAGATATATATTTTTTAGAAACATAGAAGATACAACAAAAGTACATGAGACTAAACAAAAATATATGAGATTCTTATAGGTATTGTAAAACTTTTTGTTGTAGCGGCGGTGATCTTAAACCAATTACAGTTTACATTGTATAACTCATATGTAAAAGAAGGACACAATAATTAATTATCTAATGTTACCGCGATTTAGTCCGAATATTTCATAAACTATGAGAGATTGATATGTCAAATAGAGCATTTTCGGAAATACTTCTTTAAGTTTTTTCTCTTGCACTTTCTATTAATGTAAAAAAAAAATTAAGATTTTTCCCCGGATGGCATTCTGGGCCTGGGCTGATTCCTTTATTTAGTCGAATATTTTCCAAACTATTGCAGTTAATTATGCCCCGAATTATGCCAAAAAATAAATAATAAAAGAAGGGTAGTTCCATTATGAATCAATTATTATTATTATAAATCGTTCTCTATTCTGTATTTTTTACCACCCCGTATATTTTGGACTGAAAATACCTCGGTGCCAAGCCTATTACATTACGTGAATTATGTCTTATGGCCGCTTGCAATATTTTGTTGATCTAAGAAAAATAGTTTCTAAGTCACGTGACTAACAAACCGACTTATATTAAACCCTTCTGCGAGACGACCAGATACTTTTAAATGTTTACCCCCTTTAAGATTCGTATAAAAAGATATTTTTTATGATTCCCTACTCACGAGAAAAAACGAGACGAGACGAGACAATGGCACTCTCGAGCGAGAAAAACGCGTTTCTCGTCGAGACGAGATTAAAAAAAATTCTCGCCTCACGAGACGAGACGAGAATGGGTCAATTCTCGTCTCGTCTCGTCTCGCGGCATCACTAATAATAGGCAATTTATGTAATTCAATACCTATCTTTTTTTTTTTTATGATCGAGCACAAGCACTATAGGAAAAATCTTACCCATTCAATACTCATTTTATACTTTTATCTTTGTATTTTAAACATTTTTGCCAAGTTACACCTTATTAAAACAAAGTTGTAAATTTTGTAATTAAAAATACAAAATTCAGCCGCCATCTTGGATTTTGACTGATATCCGGGGCCAGGATTAATGGGGATTTTCAATATGTTAAAATAGACAGTTTTCACAAAAGAATGCAAAAACAATCATTTGTGTTGCAATTTTGCCCAAGTCATAATTTATTTTTACTGCACTAAATAGTTTACCCTATTTTACGTTAATACGATACAATATGTTGAATTTTCGAGTTTCATTTATCCATTGCTTATTGACAGGCTGTCAATTATTATAGTTCTTTTATTTAAATAATACTAATTTAAATTATTTCTGTTATGTAATTTTACATTTGATATTATTTAAATAACTTATTTTATTAGGTTTGCTTGTTGTGGCATGGTTCAGTAGAGTAGCTACTAAAGCTAGACTACGCCATGCTTCCTCAATAGATAGAATTAGGTTTCTCTACGTAAAATAATCTGTAATATTTTGTTTTTTTCTTGAAATATAAAGGCATTATTTATTTATTTTATTTAATATACAACAAGAAGCGCAAACGGTTTTGCATTTATCGAGGTACCCATGACGTCATAATGCTGACAACCAAAAATGACAAATGACATACCTAATTACAAATATAAAATTCGCCATCATTGATTGAGCTTGGTATTTTATCGTTTGACTTTCGGTCAGTGTGTTACTTCTAATTTTAAAATAAAATACTAATTTGTGGCGCGTTTTGTAAACATTCGCCGTAAGTTGCATAATAGGTATTAATGATACTAGTTCGATATAAACACTATAATGAAACATGTGCAACGTTAAACCACGAGGCGTTAGCCGGAGTGGTTTAATTGCACAAGTTTCATTAACAAAGTTCATATGGCCAAAAATAATTTAAATATGGGAGATTCTGAATCCGAGAATGTCCCTTCGGATGTTTACAATAAATAAATGCAATCCGTTTTTCTAAGTAATAATAACAAATAAATAGTTTGCACCGACTTTCTTTTTGTTTTTGTATCTTAACATTTGGATGTTATTATGAATTCATAATGGCACTGAGTGCTATTATGAAGGTCATAATGACATCTAAATGATAATGCTAAATACGTCATAATGGCACTGTCGTAGAATTAAGTTAAATAAGTTATATGGTCGAAGTTGGTAAGAGAATTGGTCATCGTGGTGCAATTGGTAGAGCGCTCGAATGGTGATAGGAAGATTCTTGATTCAAATCCCAGCGGAGGCGTAAAACTTTTTTTAGTTAAAAAATAATTATTTACGTTAATACTCACCCCAGTTATCACCACATCGGCATATCGGTCGGTCAGCTAAAATATAAAAAAAATATACAAATGAATTTAAATAAACTTAATTAAATTTAATTAAGTTTTAACTAAGAAATTGATGAAAGAAACATGTACAGTTATTGGATATTATCTTCTTTACTTTATTAAAGTTTGTTTAAACAAAGAAGAAATTCCATTAGAACTTAAATGTTCATATATTACTCCGGTTCCAAAGATTCAAAATTCGAAACAATGGAATGAAATGAGACCAATAAATGTATTATGGGATATAGAAAAATTAATAGAAGTAGTAGTTTCTGAACAAGTTATGGATTTTTGGGTAAAAATAAAATTTTTATTTGTTCTCAAGCTGGGTTTCGAAAAGGATATTCTAGTGAAACAGACATACAATATGTAGTAGAAAATTGGAAAAGAGCCTTGGAAAGAGAAGAATATGTAATAGCAGTATTTCTTGATTTTAAAAGAGCTTTTGAAACGATTAATAGAGATATTATTAGAAAAAAATATTTGAATATGGTATAAGGGGTAAAGTTTATCAATGGTTTCAAAATTACTTAAATAATAGATCACAGAAAACTAAATTTGGTAATTTTTTTTCAACAAAAAAATTTAATAACATAGGAGTACCTCAAGGAAGTATTTTGGGGCCTTTCCTTTTTATTTTATATATTATAATGACATGCCATTAGCCCTAAAATTTCTTAAAATACAAATGTTTGCTGATGATACTCTTATCCATACCTATAAGCGGTAAAAATCTTTTGGAAATTTTGGAAATTTTAAATTCAGAACTGATTCTATTGTCAAACTGGTTAAAAGTTAACAAATTAAAATTAAATGTTTCTAAAACAAAATGTATGGTTATGGGTGTAAATTTAAATAATTATACAAATATAAATATTTTAATTGATGGTGATAAACTAGAAACAGTCAATTCTTTTAAATATTTACGTTTATTGATCGATTCAAAATTAAAATTTAATAACCAATTCGAAAATTTAATTTACAAACGTGCGGGAAAAATTAGTTATTTTAAAAGAATAATTTTAAATTTAAAATTTTATTCAAAAAAATTGTATACAATACTTTAATTTTACCACATTTTCTTTATTGCTCTACAATTTTGTTTATGGCGGATGAAGGTGTAATAAATAGATTACAAATTTTACAAAATAAAGCAATGCGAATTTTACTTAATATGGATAAATATACAAAAATTAATGTAATTTAAAAAAAAATTAGAATTTTTAAATGTAAAAAAATTTATATTATTTTTGGTTCTCATATTTATTTTTAAAATTCAAAATGATTTGTTACCTCCACATTTAAAGCAATTGACGGTTTTTTTTTTCTTTTTTTATTAATTTATTTTACGTCGGCCTTTTTCCGCAACGAGGCCAATCACACAATTGACTGTTCTAAATAGTGATCAACATAATTATTTAACACGAAATAACAATAATTTTTTTCTTAATAATTTAAAAAAAAATCTAACATATAAATCAGTTTTTCATAAGGGTCTTATTGAATTTAATAAATTAAACAAGTCAATTAAAAATTAAAAAAGTTTAAAATCTTTTTAAAATAGTTTTAAATCTTTCTTATTAACAGGACAAATAAAGTTTCAAAAGGTCATTTAATTCAAAAAAAAAAAAAAAAAAAATTGTATATAAACGTGTTAAAATGTATTATGTAGCCACGTGCTAAATAAATCTTTTTACTACTACTACTACTACTACTACTAAATTATTGATTTATTTATTTTACGGGTAATGGCGAAATTTTGTATACGGATTAGATTAACTAACGACGACAAAGAAATATAGACATCTCATTATCTTTATCATAACACGCCGACAAGATGTCCAATGCAAAGGTGCACCAGGTTCCTCGCGAGTTCCAGAATGAAACAGATGGAAGACGGGAGAGGATCTGACAGTACGCGAGGGAACATGGAAGATTATACAAGATAGTAGTAAAGGCCAATAGATGAACGACCTGCACACTCTGACCAAGAACTGCATGAACAAGTAATGAGTAGCGATTCGTACCGCTCAGGTGAAATGAACCCATATGGTAATTTTTACTAATTTCTTTATATTGCGATTCGTACCGGTATACAATTTTTGGGATTTTCTGCATCCACCCACCTGACTACCCCATTAGTATAGGTACCTCATTATGGTATCCTCCAACTTGCGTACGTCCAATTTGCGTACAAGGATTATTTCTTCCAACTTGCGTACATGGCTAGGTAGGTCCCGCGAACCAGGTAAAACTGCAAGAGTACATTATTCCAACTTGCGTACATACACAGGGTTTTAACCGGACCGTAATAATACGCCCTCTCCAATCTGTTCTAAAAGGTGTATTGGCAACCAGTTTGTTCGTTGTAATCAGAGCATTTTTTTATGTCTTCACATACACAGAGTTTTAAACGGACCGTAATAATAAGCCCTCTCCAATCGGTTCTAAAAGGTGTATTGGCAACCGGTTTGTTCATTGTTATCAGAGCATTTTTTTATGTCTTTACATACACAGAGTTTTAAACGGACCGTAATAATACGCCCTCTCCAATCGGTTCTAAAAGGTGTATTGGCAACCGGTTTGTTCGTTGTTATCAGAGCATTTTTTTATGTCTTCACATACACAGAGTTTTAAACGGACCGTAATAATACGCCCTCTCCTCTCCAATCGGTTCTAAAAGGTGTATTGGCAACCGGTTTGTTCATTGTTATCAGAGCATTTTTTTATGTCTTCACATACATAGAGTTTTAAACGGACCGTAATAATACGCCCTCTCCAATCTGTTCTAAAAGGTGTATTAACAACCGGTTTGTTACAAGTTGGAAGAAATAATCCTTGTACGCAAGTTGCACGTACGCAAGTTGCATATATTCACCTGATTATGATATACCTAAAAAAGGTTTTATTACATTTTGTCTTTTAGTCCCTTGTTAGATATTGACCAGCAAAATGGATATCAAGTTTATTGAAAGTAGCCGTAGAAAATCAATGTTAGTAATTGTTAATAGTTATAAATATAATTTTAAAAAAGTGCTTAAAACAAGTCAAGAAATTGTTTGGGTGTGCGTAAGTCGCAAATGTAAAGCCACCCTTTATACTCTTGGTCCATTTGACCGAAATGTTGTCCTGAATAAGCGTAAATTGGAACATTGTCACGAAGCTGATGTAGTGTCACTTCCAAGATAAGTCGTAAGTATAGCTTGCAAAAAAAAGCTTCGGAAGATATTGCTAAGAAACCTTCAAAAATGTCCTGAATAAGCGTAAATTGGAACATTGTCACGAAGCTGATGTAGTGTCACTTCCAAGATAAGTCGTAAGTATAGCTTGCAAAAAAAAGCTTCGGAAGATATTGCTAAGAAACCTTCAAAAATTATTCGCAAAGTTCTTTAAGAAAACCTACCTACTCCAGTGACGTTGCACTTGTAAGGAATTCCATATACAATGCTCGTAGAAAAGTTTTTCCGTCTCTTCCAAAAAACATTTATAAAGTTTGTGAAGCTGCTACCAAACTAGACATCAAAACCAGTAAAGGTTTCCTTTTTGTTAGCAGTGTAAATGAAAACATTATTGTTTTTTCATGTGAAACTAATGTGCGCATGGCTGCTAAAACAAATCGAATATACCTTGATGGCACATTTGATTATTGCACACAATATCTCTGTAATGGATTTGCATCCATGGATTTTTTAACGGCCACTATATATTATCATAAAAATAAGGCATTTGGCCCAAAGCTCAAAAGATTGGATGCAAGTTTCATCTCAGTCATCAGGCTTGGTATTGAAAAGTGCAAAAATTAGATTTAACTAAGGAGTACCAAGACAAATCAAGCTTGGTTAGTCAATGGATGCGAACGACTTTCGCATTACCTTATTTGGATCCTAGCGAAGTAGGAGAAAGGTTCGCTCCCGATCTATTTGATATAATGCCAAATGATAATTACATTTCCGAGGAATCGGCTTTCCCCCCTAAAATCTGGGCTAAAATGCCGGCAACACTCGCACGTACAATTAATAAAAGCGAATCGTTTCATAGCCTTTCAATTCTTCTTTGTACAAGGAGCATCCAATTTTTTTTTATATTTGTGGACAAACTAAATGAAGTTCAAATATGAACGCAAGTTAAAATTCTGAGCGTCAATTGTACTGCAACAATTCATAAGAATATAGCTAAGAAACGACAAGAATTTATCGAAAAAATTATTAACTGATACAAAACCAAAGAAATCAGTAGACTACATTTATTAAATTATATTTATTTTCATGCCACTCCAGCCTGATTTTAATTTGTTGAAATAGTTTTTTTAAACCTATTGTAAATTTCTTTTTCAACTAGATATACGATATAGTTATAAGATATTATTTTTAATTGTAACTAACCCTACTAATGATATTTTGTGTATTAAATTAATATAAATAAATAAGACAACTATAACACGTATTTATTATTTCTATCCCTTATTAGTCATAGATTTTACCCGCCTGATGCCCGGTACGAATAACAATGTTGAATAAATTATAAAATTATGTGGTCAGTACGAAACACATTATCCAATTAGTACTTTTATTGCCTTCGGTACGAATCACACAACACCCCAAGTAATATCTGCGATCGAGAAGTGATGGTAAAGTATTTTTTCACCCTAAATGGTATCGATTTATTGACTGCAATAAAACTACCTGTTTAATCCCATTATTATACACAATCAACAAGCAAATACACTACAGGGTAGGACTTTAGATATTTAATTCGTTGTTAATAATATATTAAATGTGAAAAATTAAAGATGTTATCCCAAGCATAAGATAGTTAAATATTACCTGCTATAATTACAAATTATAATCCGACCCTAACCGACAGTTTATTTGCCTTTTTATGGCCGAGCTCTTGCAAAACGTCCCAGGTAGTTAAACGGAGTCAACTATTTATTGTGGAAAATACTTTATCTGAAATCTTAACGATATTAACGATTACAAGATAGTACCAGAGGTCTGTAAAGTAACTGATTTAGTGCCACGATTTTCATCTTACAAGTAAATGTTCATAGTCATGTCAAATGATAGAATGTCCTCTATAAACTGTGAGATGTCGGGTCGGCGCCAAAGTACGATTATGAATGAGATGCGTAGTCTATTTGCTTTGTCATAAAGGGCGGAATATATGCACTTAAATTCAGCCAAAATATGCGGATATATATGCCTTGTTTGCCTTTAAAATATGCAGTTATTTGAATTTTTTTTACCAAATATGCATACTGGTATGCAATATTTCTTAATTTATTATAGTAAAATGAGGTAAAGAAACACATTGGGTTCTAAAAACTACAGGGTGGTCCAACGAAAACTTAACACCTCGATTTTCCTGCTTTAAAATGAAAATGTGGAAAATCGCTCGGGCCCGTCGGTTTTAATTTCGACGGGGACATCTTTTGCCTATCTTGTTACTTCAAGCTCCTAGGAGGGAGGGGGGTAAGATCTAAATCTTAAATGGATACCCCTATTTTATATAATTTTTTTGGATTCTGCATAAAATTGTGAACGTTTTTTAATAAAAGCATTATTAGCCTATCTATACTTAACAGTTTCCGAGATATTGACTCTTGAAAAATTACATTTTTGAACTTTGACAGCGTCTAGCTTTCTAACTGTACGTCTTAGAGCAAAACGGCTTACATGTCCCTATCTTCGATTTTTATTATCTTTCCAATAGTGTCAACTTTTGGTTAAACCGGATGTAAGAAATATAGTACTTCTGGTTTAACCGGAAGTTGACACTATTGGGAATATAATAAAAATCGCAGATAGGGACATGTAAGCCGTTTTGCTCTAAGACGTACACGTAGAAAGCTAGACGCTGTCGAAGTTTAAAAATGTGATTTTTCAAGAGTCAATATCTCGGAAACTGTTAAGTATAGACGAATAATGCTTTTATTAAAAAATGTTCATGATCATAATTTACCAACTAACTGAATTTTATTTCTTTAAATTAAAAATTGAACTTACGCTCTTTTGCCTCATTTGGATCATAGTCACCTAAAAATTAAAACAAAATAAAAAAAGATAAATCAAAAAAAATTGGTTTCTCTTATTACCAGTGCATACGCACTCATCAAATTTTTCGTACTTTCGTTTAAGTAACCAGTACGGTACTGGGAATCTCTTAAGTGACCTAGAAATAAAAATATATAATGATAATATGAAAACTGACAAAATAATTTCTCCTCTCTATTTTTGAAAAAACATTCTTAATGCTCAGATCTGGTATTTGGGGGTCGATAAATTCTTACCAGCCCACTGTAAAAGATTGACAGGTCTGTTGTTTTGTAAAAACAACATTTTTTCAATACTCGAAACTTCATGTTGTCAATATGAATTTGACAACATTTTAACCTAGATTTGGTTACATATATCGTTCCCATATCATCATTGTGATCTAAACCAAGCCCTACGTTTTTTAATCCAAGTCCTGTTTGATACAAATAATTTTTGCTCGCACGGTAAGACAAAAGGTAAATATTTCATTGTTATTTACATTCTCAATATTTTAATCCAAACAAGTTTTAATGCATATTGCCATCGTTAATTTGACACCCTTATAATTTGCTATACAAAATCAAATGTTATTATTTTATAACCATGGCATACTACTTACAATAAACAGCATATTAAGTCCGCTAAAAAAACAAGGGCTGTAATGCATCCAAGGATAACTCCAAATATTCCGATAATTTCCGGTACGTTAAAGAGGGCTACACCTGCGTAAACCATAAACATCAGAAAGGCGGACGTGGCGACAGCAATCCAAGCAAAGTATGTAACGGGCCTAAAAAAAATTTACAAAATTCCCTCCAAATAAAATGCCTCCACTTTACGTATGTATATGAATGTTTTGATATACCTACAGTGGATTTTGTTTGGAGGAAATATAAAATATTCCAACGACGAGATATAGACCAGGGCTGAAGCCTTTGAAAATGGTAAAAAGTGAAAAAAAATAATAGTAGGATGAAACCCATTGGAAAAGGAAGAGAATATAACAAAAATGAAAGAAAAAATAAATTACGGGCGATCCGAGTTTTTAAGGGTAGAAAACGATTTATCTCGATTTCCGGCAAAACTACAAGTCCTATGGAAAAACATTGAATGGCAAAATTGTAGGTAATAAAAAGATTTACAACTTTTGTATTTGCACTTTTTTCACAAAACCTCAAAATTTATGTGAAAAATTCAAATAACCAAGTTTTTGGTTTTTTATTTTTATCTTTTACAAACATTTTTTTTATACACGAAATTTGGTGAAAACTTTCCTTTTTATGTCCCAAACACACTGTAATTTTTTTGATTTAAAATATTTATTTTTTAACCTTATTTTGACTTAATATCGAAAAAGCAACCTAATTTTCAATCGAAAATTCTCACGTCAAAATATCTGCTTTTTTGAAAAAGTCGGTGGGCTTTTTGTTCGTTGAAATATCTACTTTCTGATGGTGTAAAAAAAATATACATTACTATGGTACCTAAATGTTTTTAAAAAATACATAATAACCTTTTAAATCATCTAATTTGAGGGATTTTAAAATACCTTTGAAGCTGCTAACGCATGCGCAATACACAACGATTGTAATCAATGGGAAGTATCCATAGACAATTTACCTTTAGATAAGCAAACAATAATCACGAAAGTGGCAGATTTATGGCCTCGCGCATGTAAACAAAGCTAGACACTATTAGACATGCGCACTGCAACATTATCGTTTGACAAATGGGAAAATAAGACAGGTCCGGGCTTTAAAATTTAAATTCTTGCCAAAAAATTGAAATTTCTTATCAATTTTTGATCAAGTTGGGAAAAAAGGTAGCGATTTCTGGCGTTTTGAGTAGTTGCAAACCTCATCCGATTTTGAGGAAAGAAAATTATTTTTAAGGGTTTGTTTCTAAAATTTGTTTAAAAATGATACGTCGTCGTGTTTTTAGTTCGAAAAGGAAGAGAACAAGAGCAAGTGAATTAAACTAGTCTTATAAAATCGAATATAAAAACAAACAAAACCAGCAAAGTAACCAATCTACGGTGTTATCGCGTACCTAACCTCAAGTCAAATATTAGTTGGTATATAACTTGTATTGATTTTTACAATTTGGCAAAAACTTGGGTACGTGTAAAACATTTTCAAGCAAAATTTCGTGTTCAAGAATTTAAAAAGTTTTTGCCTAAGAACTTGACCCGTGAAATATTGGCTTTATTAAAAGCTTAATGGCGGGATGTACAGATTTTAACCAAAAAATTAACCAACCAGCAACTTTGACAGAATTAGTTTTCTCACAATCAGACACCATGCATTCACTAAACTACACAAAAACTAGAAATCCGTAAATATTAAACACCCACAATCCACAATGGCAAAGAAAACTACAAGGAATCCACAGAGAAACCTTAAAACTTAACAACAAAAATAGCGGCCGAGTCGGTTCTGTAGAGTATCTTGAACATGTCGATCATTGTCGATAAAGTAGGACAGGCCGATAACACGAGGTTTGTGCGCATGCACGAAGGTGTCCAGAAGAAAGGCAGCTGACCGGCGAGTCATGCGCTCGGACGTATTTTTTCACCCATAAAACGTAACTTTTGTTTGCGCAGGAGATAATCTGTACGTATCTAAAGGTAAATTGTCTATGAGTGTACCTCGACGCTTCGCGTCTCGGTAAACTATCTAATTTCTCGACAGTAATGAAACACTTTCCACCTCGGTACGTAATATACTATTCCTGTAAAGCATTTTCATATCAGGATGTGCGTGATTAAATATAATAGGTAATTTCCACAACACCTTCTATGTTATGTTGAAAAAGTATTTTGTTTTAATTTTGGTAAACTGTTTCAGTTCTTATAATTTCTGTTATTTTGTATTTTTAATAAAATTAACATACCTTAAAGAACACCATGAAATTAGATCTACAAGTGTCAGAGTTAGATATATACTTGATACTATTATAGGGACTCTTGGTAACATCAAATATTTTATGTTCAAACCCCAAGGGAAGAATAGAGTTGTAGCATATGCAAGGCCAAGACAAACCAAACATAAAATCTAAAAAATACCTGTTTTTAAATATAATTATTTTTATTAGTGTCATAATAGCTATTTTTCTATTTCACGTTCATAATAAGCTCAGTACGATACGCATTTGCGTATCGTAATGAAGCTATTTCGATACGCGTTTTTTCTTTATTTGATGTTGGTAATATTTAAATGTTTTATTTCATTGACTTGCGCGGCCTTTGTAATTTACGAGAAAACCCATTTTCGCATAGGAAAAATAGCTTGATAACCTACTTTGTTATCCTGTGTGGAAAACAGTAATGTATGTTGGTTGCATAAATCTATAAATCAATCTTTTGTAGATGCTTCAAGCTATCATTTTCTGCCAAATCCTATCCAAAATTCAATCTACTAACCTTCCAATGTCGATTTTAACTTCAACTTTATTTGAATTTTCCATCTTCCCTATACTAAATTGCAATGCCGTGACTTAAAATCACGTCTTGTGAAATTCGAAAAAAAGTAGCAAAATCTCCCGAATTTCCGTATGTACCGAATGTACAAGGATCACACAACGTATTCCGTCCAATTTCAAATCTCATATCGCTAAAATAACTTTAGAATCTCGTGGTGAAAATGGGTAAATAAATCAAAAAATTACAGTTTGCAAAATAATTTTTGTTTTCCAGAGGCTACTATGATAAAAAATAGTATTACCAACATAAAATTTAGACATAAAAATTTACAAAATTTGAAGGATTTATTTTCTTTTTAAAATGTATTTTTCTTGATTATAAAAGGTGAAATAAAAAAAAATGTATAAAGCACATGTTTCATAAGGCGTTTTAGCGCACGTGTCAATAAAAAAACTCGCCATTTTGTGGCTCGTTTTTTAAAATAGACGCGTGCACTAAAACCGCTTCTTATGAAACGTGTACTTTAATATACTATTATAATATAAGTGTGAAAATAACTCGTTTATAATATGAATTGAAATTCTCATATGCGTGCCTTAAACGAGATATTTTCTTACGTATATCATACAAGATTTTTTCTACGAGCGTGTGAAAAGTTAGACTTTTCACCCGGCGTGTAAAAAGTAATTTACTTTACACACTAGTGCGTTAGAGTAAAACTTTTAACACTGAAATGGGTGTGAAAAGTCTAACTTTTCACACGCTCGTAGAAAAAATTACATTTTAGGCACGTCAGTGACACCTTAAACAAGCGTTTAAGGTGGGAGTATCAACATGCTTGCCAACCTATAACCTATTTTGTGTAGATTTATTTATTTTTCTAGCTTTTACACAAAATTTAAATAAAATCAATATCGACTGCATATTCTATTATGGTAACAATTAATAATAATAATAATAATAATAATAATAATAATAATAATAATAATAATAATAGTAATAATAATAATAATAATAATAATAATAATAATAATAATAATAATAATAATAATAATAATAATAATAATAATAATAATAATAATAATAATAATAATAATAAGTTTATTTAAAATTTAATAATATAATAAATATGTTTATGTTGTCTTCGATAAACTTATTCTTCAATCCCCTGAAGCTGAGCCTGTTAGGGGCAAATCTCATTTTTTGTTTTAGTATGTAAAATCATAAATCATAAATATGCATTAAAAATCAAGTTTTAAAGTAAAAATGTTAATTTATAGTATAAACGTAGCTTTTTTGAAGAAATATATTACCTATAATAAAATTATTAATTCATAATTTTTAAGTAAAAAATATTATAGAAAAAAAAAAGCACAAAGTATTTCGCCACAATTTTTATTTGAAAAACTAGGCGAACCTAGGGTAATTCAGAATAAATTTTAATCGACATGTTTCGAGTGTAAAAACACTCATCATCAGGAAACGAAGGAAATGGTACAATGCTGATGTTGTTAGCAGTAGAGAAAATAACAAGTAAAACTAAGCCGTAATGGAGCTTTCAATGGTACATACAAGGAGTGAAAAATTTGAATAGTCAAAAAACAGAAAAGATTTCAGCACACTGAAGAGTCACGGACCATTGCCAAGCCACTGTCTTGGGTGGGAAATGAAGAGAAAAAAGACAAATTAGGAAATTTTAAAAAGACTTTGTAGAAATCATTTAAGTGTAAGTAATGAAAAATCTTTAGTTCAATTCAGCTGTGTCGGAGACATGTGAAAGTGGAAAAATAAGAGGGAAAGAAAAAAAAAATTTCAAAATTGTTTTTCTTAAAAGTCATGTACCTACTTGATGATGTTTTCTGTAAAAGATAAAAAACAGGGAATGTAATAAATGAAATATAATAAAAAAGGTAGATTGGCTTACCATTTAGCTTAAAATAAAAATACCTTTGGGGTACCAGGCTTGTTACGACCCAGTTACCTCCGCAGGAGTCAAAACGCACACATTAGTGCAAAATAAGTATTTAAAAGGTTTTTAGAAATTTTTTGTTATATAAATTATTTAGAACAATATTAATTAATTAAAGAGCATATCTAAAAATATTTTCAAATTGTCTGTGTTTAATATCCATGTTTTTATTTCGACTTTAATTTTTTTTAATGAAATGAATTTTTTAATTTTAATTGACATTATATAAATATCAAGGAATTTCATAAATTATTTTAGGAGAATTGTTGTTGGTATTTCCGGATTTTTTCCTATTCGTTCGCTGCCAGGGCCATTCCCGAGAGGGGGGCCTACGGTTTAACGTGGGCTCCGAACCAGGATCCTCAGTCATTAGAACAACCCCCAACCTATCAACCCTTGCTAGGACTTACCGAAAGGGGAGTGTGTTCCTTCCCCCGCATCCCACGAGACATCCGATCTCATCCGACCTGGTTACCGGCGTGTTTGGGAGATGATACATTTTCCACTCTTCCCCAATTTTTCTTCGACACTTGACCCACGTCAAGACTTATACTTATACCACTAAAATCCATCGGGCTCGAACCAGTTTGCCGGCAGTGGGATACGAACCGGAAAACTCTCGTCCTAGAGTTATCAGCGATTGCCGCGTAAACCACGGAGCGACTGATGCCGTAGGAGAATTACGATTGTTTAACCTTAATATGTCATTGTTCTTTTACTATACAATTCTATACAAATTAACAATGAAATAAATTGATTTTTTCTACAAGCGTGTGAAAAGTTAGACTTTTCACACCCATTTCAGTGTGAAAAGTAAACTTCTTTTCACACGCCGGGTGAAAAGTCTAACTTTTCACACGCTCGTAGAAAAAATCTTGTACTTTTCACACGCTCGTAGAAAAAATCTTGTATGATATACGTAAAAAAATATCTCGTTTAAGGCACTCATATGAATTGCGAAACTCGCTTCGCTCGTTCCGCAAATTTTCATATGCGTGCCCTAAACGAGTTATTTTCACACTTATATCATAAATAGCTATTTTTCTAATGTGTCAGATACTACCCAAATAATATGCCGACGATATTGATTTTATTTAAATGTTAGTTAATAAAATGATAAACTAAAAAAAAAAAAAAAAAAGGCGAAGATTGAATGACGTTGAAATTTCCACCTTAAAATCTATTTTTAATAGTGTTTGAAGCCCCAGTGGCGTGAAACGAGTGTCCCTGTGCAGATCCCTATGTTACATGCCTATATCCCTATCATTAAATCGTAAAAAAACTATTTAATCTATAATTTATTTAATTAATATACTCTGCGGTGGCTAAATGAGCTACGCTCAAGGCCAAAAAAAAAAAAAAAAAAAAAAAAAAAAAAAATAGTGTTTGAAGGAAAAGAAAGTAAGCCCATTTGATATTCAAAGCCACTGGGAAGAGAATCAAAAATATTGCCAGCATTATAAGAAAACGAACGCTAAAAAAGGGGGACTAAATCTCCATTTTTCCCATTCCCCACATTATCTTGGCTAGCAAAAATTGGTTTGAAAAAAATAAATTAATTTTAAATAAACCAAAAACAAGTGCAGTACTATTTCGTACGAAGCTCTGTAGAAAAGAAATACCGGAATCAATAAATATTGAAGAAAATCAACTTTTCTTTAAGAAAAACACAAAATTCCTTGGTATCTATATTGATGAATTTCTCGACTGGTCATATCAAATCGACTAAGTATGCAAGGGCGTCGCCAGAGGGGGGCAGGGGGGGGCAGCAGCCCCCCTGGAGGTTCTAAAAATACGGCGTACTGGAATTAAAAATAAAATTACGCGCACCCGGCTAATCGAAACAATAACCGAGAATTTCTGGGAATCAACGGCAACACTGCATCGGTTTGCGAAGATTGCTCGTCACATAAGCTTAATCTGGTCATCAATGATCTGAACGCCCTGCCCGACATCAGAAATACCGTTGGGACCATCAAAAATTGGACTGACGGAAGATATGAAATCCATACCCCGTACTGTTGAAAGACAACAACACCGCAGCAACCACCCGGCAAAAAGCCCTTCAGAATTCTGGCGGAGGTCTATGACAATTCCTTATTCGGACTCAATTATAAATTCCCTCGAAATAAGGTTCTCTGAAGAAAATATACCATCCTTTGCCCTAACAAAACTACACCCTGCGCAAATAAAAAACATATCTTTGGAAGACCTTAAAGAAGCATGCGAGAAATTCAGAAACTTTTACGGTATTTTGGATATTAAGAATGAGATAGAACTTTGGAAAAAAATATGGGAGGAAAAACCAGAATCGACCAAACTAAGTGTTGTGGAAGTCCTTAAGGAAACTGACGATTTTATCCTGCGATAAAGAAGGCCTTGAGGATTCTTACCTTGTACCACTTGTACAGTTGAAAGGTCATTCAGTATAGCTTGAGGAGAATCAAAACCTGGTTGAGGAGCACGATGACTGGAACTCGCCTCAATGGCCTCGCCATGATGAGTGTACACAGGCAACACATTTTTAAGAACTTGGACGATTTTATAAATAAAGTAACCAACAAATTCGCTAGCAACCCTAGACGATTATGTTTAAATTGATTTTGTATGTAAATAATTTATTCGTTTTCTTTTTTTTTTTAAATTAAAACTTTTCTATCTTAATGTTTTCTTCAGTTCTTTTATGCTGCCCCTCCCTAGCTCACTGGCTGGCGACGCCCTTGTAAGTATATCAATGGTAAATTAAATAGGACTTGCTACTGTCTACGCATCATTACAAAAGTATCTAAGCGACACTGCCAAAAGAACACTTTATTTTGAAAATTTTGAATCTACGTCCAGGTTTGGTATTGTTCTTTGGGGAACAAACTCACAAATCAAAAAAAAAATTGTAATTCAAAAACAAGTCTGTATAAAATGGCATATTTAGAATCATGTAGAGGCCTGTTTAAAGCAAAAAGAATACTTACAATTTATGCGTTGTACATTTTGGATGCAACTATATTTTTCTATAAAAACAGAAACACATTTTGGTACGCATTATCAACATTATTATAACACACGAACTAACGATTTAGATTACCCCATTCACCGACTGACTTTATCTGAAAAAAGCCCCTACTACATGTTAAATTTTATAATAAACTAAATAATGATATTATTAAAAATGCACCCTCAGAGAAATTGTTTAGAGGAAGATTGAAGGAATTGCTTATAAATTTGGAGCCATACAGCTTCTAGTGATTTTTTGGAGATGTAAAAAGAGAGTAAAGGAGTTTAGGTATTTAAACTTAGATTTTTTTTGTCAACGCCATTTCATTTATGTTTGTTTGTACATTTGTATTGATTAACGTAATTTGAAATATAAATTTTTCTATTCTATTCTATTCTATTCTAAATCCGGTACCAGGGTTTCCAATCATGTATGTCCGACCCCTGGTTACTTTTCACACAAATATTTGGAAGATTTGCCCGTTTCAAAGGAAAATACTGAGCTTGCAAAGTGTCCATGCATATTTAGCCAGTCAGATCCCTGAAGAGCAGGAGATATGTGGTAGACAAAACTTTGGGAATTTTGAAAAATCGGCAGTATGAATAGAAAAAAGTAGATGTCCCAGGATGTTGCCCTATGTAGGAAAAAATCTGAAATTTCAAAATGTTTAACCATGAGTCAAGTTTATATTAAAAAATGCAATTAATTTCTTGGCAAAATGGTGCTGGACTTGCCAGAGCTACGGCCGACATGTAAAGCTGGCGATGGCGGGCCCTGCTAGTAATAAATAAATATTTTTATAACTAAACATGATGCCCTATAAAATAATATACGATTGTAACTTACAAACTCGATTATAGTCAATCCGGCTAGACTACACCATTTTTTAGCTTTATCTTGTTTTTTCCTTCTTTTCTCTGCTCTTATTCGATTGTATTCACTAAAGTCTTGAACACCTCTGCTCGGCATACGAAGCTTTAAATATTATATCACACAAATTGAAATAATTTAGATTCCATAGTGGTTGTGAATGTCATTTTTTGAAATGTTGTCATATAATATGACATATTTTGGTTATATATTATGAAATTTTCCTAATTATATAGGGTCTGTACTTGCAACGACACCAATTGCAATATTTTTAAAAAAATATTGATCTTAAGGTGGGAGCAAAGAGTATCAACATGCTTGCCAACCTATAACCTATTTCGCGTAGATTTATTTATTTTTCTAACTTTTACACAAAATTTAAATAAAATCAATATCGTCTTAATATTCTATAGGTAAAGTCGCCACAGTGGATCTTTTCCCGTGCGTCATCAATCAACGATCAGGACTCAACGTGGTTAATAACTCTGCATCCTTATTTATTACAGTAACAAGTTTGAATAAAAGCATAAAAGAACGTCTCCAAGATTCCGCAATAATATAACGTGCTAGACAAGAATAAAACTATAAACGTCAATTAATTACTTTTTTTATTTGTTTTGTTGACTACCGTTGTATTTTAGAACGTCATTGTCAACCTTATTTTGATCTGCCAATCTAATTCGTATTTTGTAAATTTGTATGCCTTAAAACTGTTCCTTTTTCTTAAAATAGTTCTTTTTAGAGCTAATTATACCCACCATCTGTTTTGGCGGTAAGTATTTATGGATTTTTATAATACCCAATTTATTTATTTTAAATATTCTAACCGTGAAAGTTCTTTGAAAAGTTTACGGCAGTGGCTAAATTCCCTTTAATGAAAGGATGTCAAAAATTTGACTTTTGCGATTTTAATAGTCAATAAAACACCAAACTTTTCTAGATTTTAAGCTTTAAAAATAGTATTAAATGTAATAACATTTGTTTGTCAATTTCTTTTAGATAATAGAGAATGCCGGGCAAAACTTAAAATAAATAATAATTTTTCGGGATATTATGTAGTTACGTCAAACGGTAGGCAGGCACGTCCATTTTATGAACTTAGACTTAGTTTTGACTTTTTTCGTCTCGTAATTTTGATTTGATTCATACGATTTTGATGACGTGAAAGTGATGACGCACGGGAAAAGAACCACTGTGGCGACTTTAGGTAATAAATTAACATGTTAAATAAATATCAAGAAATTTCATAAGTTATTTAAGGAGAATTGTATATCGAAAAATATCGGTTAAGATTTTTTTTTAACATTATTATGTCATTGTTCTTTCACTATACAATTCTCCCAAAATAAGCAATTAAATAAATTGATATTTTTTTAATAGTATATCAGATATTACCTAAATAATGTGCCGACGATATTGATTTTATTTAAATCTTAGTCAATAAAATAATAAACAAGAAAAACAAGGCGAAATAGGTTATAGGTTGGCAATAAATTGAATGACGTTGATAATTCCACCTTAAGGCTTAAGATAAATTTAAAATATTTTTTTGGCAAAAAACGCACTTGAGGTGAAGTCGTTAACCATGGTAAAATTTTACCTAAACATGGATCTTATTCTTATTTGGAGAGTTTTTGTCTGTAGATTTAAAAGATATTAAGAAATAACTTATTTATAGCTCACTGCTGTTTGTATTGATAGCTTATTTTGTATTAACCCATATTAAATAAATTGCTAGTGTATCAAACCCGCTTTAGAGTTATATCAATTCCAGATTTGCTAGAATAGTGTTTTTATTGGTAGCAATCAATTCCATTAGCAGCATAGTCTTGCTGAATAGTAAACTACATTTAATACAGCAATTTTGTTAAGAAATAAATTGTATCTTCTCAATGCGACGCATTTTGTTCCCAGTAAAGCGCTTTCTCTATAACTAAGAAAGCAGAAAAGCATCCCCAAAAACCGAGGGGTGTCTCACTACATAAAATTTGTACAATGACTGCCGATTTTGGCAGTCAACTGCCCGTGATTGCCGATGCAGTGATTACCGATGAATGCCGGTGATTGCTGATGACTGCCAGTGATAGCCGATAACTGCCGATGACTGCCAGTGATTGCTGATGACTGCCAGTAATTGCCGATGACTGCCAGTCATTTTTTCGAATTTCATTCATCCATCATTACGATACGTCAAAAAATATGCGTTCTTATTGGTCATATCAAAATTAATTCTGATAAATGCCGAGGGCGATTGCCGAAGACTGCCAGTGATTGCCGATGACTGCCTGTGATTGCCGCTGACTGCCAGTGATTTTCGATGACTGCCAGTGATTGCCCGTGATTACCGATGACTGCCAGTGATTGCCGATGACTGCCAGTGATTGCCAATGATTGCCGATGACTGCCGATGACTGACTCTGATTGCCGATGACTGCCAGTAATTGCCGATGACTGCTAGTGATTGCCAATGACTGCCAATAATTTTTTTAAATTTTATTTATCCATCATTACGAAACTCCGAAAAATATGCGTTCTTATTGGTCAGATTAAAATTAATTCCGATAAATGCCGAGGGCGAGTGCCGAAGACTGCCAGTGATTTTCGATGGCTGCCTGTGATTGCCGATGGCTGCTTGTGATTGCCGATGACTGCCTCTGATTGCCGATGACTGCCAGTGATTGCCAGTGATTGCCGATGACTGCCTAGACATTTGTACACCGACTGCCGTAGTGAGACACCCCTCGCCAAAAACGAATTGTATCCGGTAGAACCTATAATTCACTAGATGTTAGTGGGGGTTCGTAGAGATTGCCAATCGCTGCCCGCCGTAGTATTAGTTTTAACGTATTTGTTGCGCAGGTCACATCGTTGTTCGGAGTCTTCTAGCTGTCCTGTCTAAATTTGAATTTCGTTGATCGTATCAAAGTATCAATATCTTTTAGTTTATTTTTACTTTGTATTTAAGTTTTTTTTAAACTTTGTATGTCAGATAAAGCAAACGAAGATTCTTATTTCGCACAACCCATCATTAGTATTGGACTTTATGATCTATGTACGAATTTTACCAATCTCAGTAAACCATGTTTCATAATAGATAATCATATGCAATATTAAACGACAAGAACAATTTCACACTAGAAGCATTGAATATCAAACTATATAAGAATGACGGATGTCCGAGAAAAGTTGACAACCCAGTTTTAGACGTCTTGGAAGTGGTTTGGCCGCCATTGTGGAGTTGATCGTAACTCTAACCTTAAATCTGTCGTTATAATGCAGCGCCTCGGCAACATATGTCTCAAATTTACTGATGTGATGTCGTAGTGTTTCCGCATATCGTATTTTATTGGAATTTTTAATGATATAAGCATTTTTAACAGACAATAAAATAGGAGGTTCTCAATTCCTGTCGAATGTATGTTTTTGATAATAATATGTACGCTGATTACTCCGGGGTTATTGGACCTATTTTCACAATGATTTTACCGTTGCATTGGGTTTTAAATGTTAAACAAACAAAAGTAGATAAAAAGCGACAGCAAGTATAACTAAAATAGGTTTTGTTTTGTCGAAAAGTAGCAAAATACGTAATACACTAATACAAACAAACTAGATGTTTCTTAAGTAGGAAAGTAAAACCTAGTTATTTTAACCATTTTGAAAAGTAGTAATAATTGCAAATTAAAACCAACTTATACAAACAAACCACACATCATTCATATGTTACCCAACATATACGTTGCAGCCTAGGTAGGTATTGAATAGTGAGATTCGTCATTTAATTCTGTTAGAAATAGAATACATGGTGGTCAATATGTTTTCATGTAATTAATAACGTTGGGACGTCAAAAGGTTGAAAATATTATAAGCTACAAAGCAATTAAAAATAGCGACATTTTTAAGTCTAGACTATACTATAGGTAGAAAAATAAATGCAAGCTACTTAAATCTAGGATAGGTGTAGGTACTTATGTGAAATCAAGTTTTACGATAAGCTATAAAAATAAATTTAAAAAACGCATGCAGCAAGTCATACAGACAGGCGGCAACAATGTTTTAATTTAGCAGTGAAAATGTTAGTCGCTTTCTTGTTGGTGAACCCATTGTGCCATCTATGAATTTAACGTAGCAGATTTAGGAAATCGGCTCATAGGGCCTTCTTATAGTTTGATATTCAATGCTAGACGCTATTTAAATTTTTTGAGAACTACAGTACTGATTTTTATTGTTAAGTATATGGTTTATTAACCGTAGCAAGCAAATATCATTATGAATAATGTCAAGTTTCATTACAACTGCCAGTCGAAACTAATACAGTATATAAAACCAGATACCCCCAATAGAACTTAAAAATTACTGTGAGTATTCAGAGCAATAATGACTGTAAACCATTCTATGGTAGCATTATTATTACTATTTCCTATTGGTTAAATTACCGTGATATTATCACTACACACGGTCTAGCAATTTTCGTTGTCTTACAGTAGGAAAGCGCGTTGCTGTCACATATAATATTAAACAGTTGTATAAAGAGTATGTTAATTCTTATAAGGAATAGAAGGTTTTTTTTCTCAGTGTGAGGCTACTTAGTCTATAGCAATCCTCAGTGCCCCAAACAACTTTTTGAACTCTAATTTGCTTAACTACATAACTTAGTAAAGTCTGAGCTGTTCAGTTTCTGATCATTTCATTTTATTAATCCCACAGATTTCAACAACATCAGGATTATGCCTGTCTACTTCTTGTAAAAGAAAATTTAAAAAAAAATTATATTTTACTTAGTTATTTTGACTAATTTTTGAAAAAATCTTCTTTTTAGAAGTTTTATCTTACTTCCCATTCCATTCAGTTAACTAAAAACAGTCAATTAAAAACTATGGTCCAAAATATTCTTTTAAATAAAAACATTTATTTCAAGTTAATATTTATTATTTCAGGAACTTGGACTGGACATCAAAGATGAGCAGATTAAAGAAATGGAGGCTCACATCCACGATGTTGATTTCGAAGCAGCTGCCGAAGAAGAAAAGCTGACGCGGCATGATGTCATGGCTCATGTTCATGTATTTGCCAAAACCTGTCCTACAGCCGCTCCTATTATACATTTAGGTGCTACTTCCTGTTTTGTAGGAGACAACACAGACTTAATTGTTTTAAAAGATGGATTGGAACTTCTTCAATTAGGAGTTGCTGCCGTCATTCATAATTTGGCGGGATTTTCTGAAAAATACAAGTAAGACTATCGGAAATTTAATCGCCAGAACGATGAATAAACAAATGTCACAAACATTTTTTAAAAACCTTATCAATTGTTTCATCAATTAACGTCATACTTAAAAAAATCACTAAAACGAGGCTGTTTTGTCCACTTAATGAATACTAAATTTTAATTTTGAGTCAATCAATATACCTTAATATGCAAAAGAATCGGCTATTTCTAGTTTATCACCATCAATTAAAATATTTATATTTGTAAAATTTAAATTTACTTAACCCATTTTAAGTCTAATGGCATGTCATTAATATATAAAATAAAAAAGCAAAGGCCCCAAAATACTTCCCTGAGGTACTCCCATGTTATTTAATTTTTTTTTTGAAAATATAGTAACTAGTTTTGTTTTCTGTATTCTGCTATTTTAGTAATTTTAAAACCATCGATAAACTTTACGCCACATTTACACCAAATTCAAATAATTTTTCAAATATTTCCCTATTAATCGTTTTAAAATCAAAAAATACTGCGATAACATATTCTTCTTTTTCCAAAGCTCTTTTCCAATTTTCTACTATACGGGGTCTGGAAATGATAAGCAAAAAAGGTAGGGGATAATTCTAGACCGAAAATTATCTCTATCTCTTCCTACAACATTTTTTCGAAATTTGATTATTAACTGAATTACATGGTTTTAAAGTTAAATTTTATTTGCAGTTTTAAAATACATAAGTTACTAGAACAATAAATTAAACATTTAAATCAAATGTTCAAAGCGACGTCCTTCCTCTTTAAAGCATAAATTAATTATTCTTAAAAAATTCCGACGAACTCCATGGAAGATTTATTTCTTTGCTATGCTAGTTTTAGGTTGAAAATAAAATCAAATGGTTTCGTATTCATTACATGCATGTTATTTTAGCGTTTTTCTCGAAAACGGTTAGATTTATAGAAACAAAAGTAGTATACCTTTTTTATGACAAAAGGTTAGGAAAATAAAAATATTGAGTCAGAATGCGCATACAGTGTAGGACAAAAAAGTTGGGACCATTCAAATTAAAGTATAGGCTCCTATGTGGCGCCCTCTACAAAATGCGAAAAAACGGTGGGCAAATGTGTATTTCTTATCCCGGAAAAGCCCCATATTAACTAACTAACTAATTAATTTAATAATTAATTAATAATATTAACTACTACTAACTAATAAAATTAACTACCTACGTTAATAACACTTGCCGACACGATTTTTCTAACACAGGTCAGCTCTTTATTTTTAAAATGGAAATACCCTTCTAATAATAGAAAAAAATATTCGGAAAGCCCCAATACATACCATTTTTCAATAGCTTAATAAGACCATTTTACATTAGCAGGTAGTCAATTTAATTAGGGGACGGTTAAAATGGATTCATTTTATAACAGAAAAATTACCTGAACTGTAGGAATTTTAGTAGGACTTCAAGGAGGATTTACAAAATATTGCTGTTTTCTTTGTTTGTGGGACAGTCGTGCAGTAGATCAGCAGTATGTAATAAAAGATTGGCCACAAAGAAGTGAATTTCAGCCGGGATCTCAAAATGTTAAGTTTGCACCTCTTGTAGACCCCAAAAAAGTCCTTCTGCCTCCTCTTCACATTAAACTTGGGCTGATGAAAAACTTTGTGAAAGCTACGAATAAAGACGGTGATGGATTCAAATACCTAAGACAAGTCTTTCCCCAGTTAAGTGATGCCAAATTAAAGAAAGGCATTTTTATTGGGCCACAAATCAGAAAATTGCTGGACGATGTCAACTTTACAGAAAAGCTTACATACAAGCAGGAACTCAGAGCATGGAACTCATTTGTTAGTATAGTAAGGGGATTTTTGGGCAACAATATGGATGCAAACTATCAACAGTTAGTTGATGAACTTTTAGATTCCTACAAATCGCTTGGTGCCCGAAGGTCGTCATTAAAAATTCACTTCCTCCATTCCCATCTGTAATTTTTTCCTGACAATTTGGGAGCTGTCAGTGACGAGCAGGGTGAAAGGTTCCACCAGGATATCAGGACAATGGAAATTCGCTATCAAGGACGATGGGATCCAGCCATGATGGGTGATTACTGTTGGTTTTTGAAAAGAGAAGATATGACCCCTCATAAAAGGAAAAAATAAAATTTAATTAGTGTGTTCAGTTAATATTTCTAATGTTTGTGTTTTTTTTAGATGTAAGGTGTGTTTAGTAGGTGTAAAAATTTAAATATAGTCGATATACACAATTAGAAAATTCTTAAATTATTTTTTCAATAGATATTAAATATTGTAACATTAAATGTGGTACTATAAATGTAACAAGAAAACGTTACGTGTTACAACTTTTTTTTCTCATTTTCGTATTTGGATAGGTCCATTCTACCACAAGATGCTATTTAGCTTTGTGTTACAACAAAAAAACATTTTTTTGTCGGCCAGTGTAATCAATTTTCGAACAAATGTTATAGGAAGAGATAGCATTTATTTTCGGTCTAGAATTATCCCCTAAATTTTTTGCTCATTATTTTCGGACACCCTGTATAATTGGATGGATATTTCAGTCGAATACCATTACCGTAAAGAAACCAGTTAATCCTCGTTTAGTGAAATAAAGTAGCGTTTTAATATAAATTCTATTTAAGGGCTCTTCCAACTCTTGGTTTTACTCATCTACAGCCTGCCCAGCTAACCACCGTAGGTAAACGAGCTACTCTATGGCTCTTTGATTTGTTATTAGATGAAAGAGCGTTGCGTAGAGCTAAAGATGATCTGAGATTTCGAGGTGCTAAGGGTAAGTTTTCTTCTTAAAAACAATCTAATGTATATTTTCTTGTGATGCGTGGCTAAAAAATTAGCTAGGAGGTAATTCACTGAGTTTATATCTGTTCTGGCATGTTTCCTTTCCTGGTCTTTTTGCTTTCGGGTTAATACGTACCGGGTGAACAACTAAGAATGGTCGTCGGGTATATCTCGGAAACTACTAAACGTAGAAACTTGGGATAAAAAAAATTATGATTAAAGTGGTCATGAAAAAATTCTGGAAATAATTTTTAAGTTTCGCATTTTGCCGCAAGAGGGCGTAATTGAAAAGTAAATTTTAAAATTTTACATAACTCCAAAAATTCCACATTAAGGTATATGTTTGATAACACCATTTTAAAGCTTGGATAATTATGCATCATTTTTGTCTTATGCTCATTGGCGTACCGACTTTAATAAGAGTGGGGGAAGCTGTTCAAAGTGTAAACATTTAAATCGCTGTAACTTCTAAACGACTTATCCGACTTCACTCAATTTTAGCTTGTTTGGAAAAGAAAGGTAAGTACCTTTAATTGTCATATTCAATGGTACACAATAGTGCTAGAGGGCGCAATTTGTATTAAAAATTAATGTTTTGGCAATAACTCTGAAACGAACAAAGATATCTACCTGCGGTTTTAATATTTTTTCTAGAAAATTTCATCTTCTTTTCGATTATGGTATCATAATTATACCGTATGATTTGAATTTTCGGGATAAAATCAAAAAAACTATTATTATTACAAATTGCGCCCTCTAGCAATTTTATTGAGAACTATTATGGACAACTAAATACGACTGGTGAAAGTGCATATATTTCTCTTTCAAACAGTCTTTAGTTTGCTGAAATCGGATAAGTCGTTTAGAAGTTACAGCGATTTAAATGTTTACACTTTGAACAGCTTCCCCCATAAGACAAAAATGATGCATAATTATCCAAGCTTTAAAATGGTGTTATCAAACATATACCTTAATGTGGAATTTTTGGAGTTATGTAAAATTTTAAAATTTACTTTTCAATTACGCCCTCTTGCGGCAAAATGCGGAACTTAAAAATTATTTCCAGAATTTTCTCATGACTGCTTTAATCATAATTTTTTTTATCCCAAGTTTCTACGTTTAGTAGTTTCCGAGATATACCCGACGACCATTCTTAGTTGTTCACCCGGTACAATTGGACTTTTTAATTTTTTTTATCAATAATAGTAAATTGTATCTTTTAAATTCATTTCTTAATTTACGATATTCTATAATATCCCTTAAATGTATGAGTTTTTGAGTCTATTTCAAATTTGTATTAATATCCAAAATAAAGTTATTTTTTCCTCTTAAACAGTGTGTACCAGCCAAATGGAATAAATTCGATAATAAATACATGCGGGCGTGGTCGAAAATTCTCTCGAAGACGTTGATTGTTATTTCTAGTTGCGCATTTTTTTCAATAAAAACTTTTTATACAGGGTGTGTCATGTAACAGTGGCCAATACCAACTTTCTTATTTTAAATACAACACCCTGTATATTATTTAATTTTTGGATTCTTCAGAAAATTTTAGACATATTTCATGTACAATATCCTATACCTATCTTTAACTGTTTCGGAAATATTAAGTGTTTTCAGATTTATTTCATTTCAGCGTTTCTTTTTACTGATATGAAATAAAAAAAGTATAAATAGTTTTGTT
This sequence comes from Polydrusus pterygomalis, assembly GCA_963969555.1. NCBI lineage: Eukaryota > Metazoa > Arthropoda > Insecta > Coleoptera > Curculionidae > Polydrusus > Polydrusus pterygomalis. Next base: position 36,924,864 of record OZ018381.1, on the reverse strand, counting down.
TACTTTTTTTTAAAACTTCTGACCTTAGCAAATTTTTGTCTGTCAGCGTATGACAGTAGTTGTCAATGTTATAGTATTTTGAATTTCGTTAACTGCCTATCAGAAAAATGGTTTATTTAACAGAAATGCTAAAATGCACAAAATATCAATTCTAGAGATGATTGGTTATGGAGATAAAACATGGACATAAATGGAAGTTGCTCGCTTATTTCACGAACAATTTTAAAATTTGCCGTAACTCAAGGGAAAAATTAGTAAAATAGAAAAGCAGTTTCGCCAGCTTGGACATGTAAAGCAGATAAATAAAGTAGCTGCCGATGCAATGAGTGATGATACAAGATTCAATATTATGCTTAAGTTTGAGGAAAACCCACATACTTCTAGTCACAAAACAGCCCCAGTGTTCGATGCCCCATTACGAAATCAATGTCCGGCAGTTACCTCAACCGAGTATTTCCAAATCGGTGGATAGGGAGGCTTGGATCGATGGAATGGCCAGCACGATCCCCTGATCTGATGCCATTAGACTTCTTCTTATGGGGTTATGTCAAAAATATTGTATACAAAACTAGACCCCTGGACTTAGCTGACTTAAGAAGACGAATAACGCTTGCGATTAGATCGGTCACGCTTGAGATGTTCAGTAATATTAGAAGAAATTTCTATTTACGATTGGGATGTTGCCAAGACGTTCGTAGCGAGCATTTTTAACATCTCCTACCTTAATTTTTTTTTGTTTTTTACATTATCAAGAAATAAACACTATTACTTATTAGTTTTTGAGTGTGTTGTTAATTTTTGCAATAAATCTGAAAACACTAAATATTTCGGAAACAATTGAAGATAGGATATTGTACCATTGCTATAAAAAAAAGTAGTAAAAGAATAAGTAGTCCCAGATAGAACTCTTGGTCTATAAGGATATCGAGAAGTGGATATCGTCGTCACTATGAAAACAATATAATTATGCCACCTAACTTTTTAGGCATTACCATGAAGAATTCTGGTGACAGTATTGTAATAAAAGTGACACTGACACAAGAATTCTGGTGACACTGAGTTATCAGTTTGAAAGAAAATATTTTATAATAGACCAGCAGATTAAATTATATTTTGTTGTACTACTTTTTTTTATCGCAATGGTACAGTTACGGCCATTAAATCTTGGGCAGCAAATCTGTCAGATTTTGACTTTTTACTAATTTTTGGTAAATTGCTCTTTTACCTTAATTTACATTTAATCATTAGTAATTACCAAGAGGTATAAGAACTTTTTTTTATTATTTCGAAAAATTAACAAACTATAAAACTATAACAAATTCAATCGGTACCTATTTATAATACATCATATTATTATAATTAATCAAATTTTAATATTTTAGCGCGGCTCCCCCTTTGTCCAAGACAGAGTTTATCCTTCTAGGCATTGAAGTTACCAAAGCCCTTGCGAAGTCCCGATTTAACTCATTCCAAGCTTGTGCAATTTTATTTTTTAATTCGTTCAAATTTTGTGGCCTAAAATTATTCTCACCATTAATTTTTTTGACTAAAACACCCCAAACATTTTCCATTACATTTAAATCCGGACTGCGTGAGGGCCATGGTAAAATGATAATTTGTTCCTGATCCATCCATTCCCTTACTTGTCGGGCCGTGTGAATAGGACAATTATCTTGCTGATAAATAAAATTCCTTCCTGGAAATCGTTCTAATACAGAAGGTAACATGGTATTTTGTAAAATATTCATGTATACCTCTGTATTAAATCGCCCTTCAATAAAGTGACACACACCAAATCCTTGAGCACTCATCCACGCCCAGTCGTTTACAGAAAATCGACCACTATTTCGATCCTTTTGGGTAAATCTTTCATCGAATCGAGTTCTTGAAGGCCCGTTGTAGCAAGACTGAAACACTTTCTCGTCTGTAAATATTACTTTTTCCCAGAAAACTAGAGGTTCCAAGTAATACTGTAACGAAAAACCGACCCGTTGTTCCTTATTTTCGGTAGTTAAAAATGGCTTTTTAGCTGCTGGATGACAGCGTAATTCAGAGATTTCTCTAACCCTTCGTCGAGCTGTTCTCACCGATCCCGGGAAGTTTATTTCTATTTTACCCCTTACAATGGATTTAAAAGGTTGGTCCCTTAATATGTTAACCAAATTGTTATCCTGTTTTTCATTGGATTGTTTGGGACCACCACTTCCAGGTCTTCTTTCCAAGGAATGCGTTTCTTGCCACTTTGTTTTGAAAAGATGAACCGTACTCTTTGGGATGTTGAGCCTTTCTGAAACTCCCCTTTCAGACCAACCTTCCTGCTCAATATAATGAATTATTTTTGCTGGGTCGTTAAATTTGGCATTTTCCATAAATTAAAACTGTGACATTTATTCTAACAATAATGACATTTTTAATAAATACTTTGTTCAACAGGTATTACAGGTATACTTATAGTAAAATGAGGTGTATGTGTAAATGTTACAAAGCTAAAAAGGTTCTGCCCAAGATTTAATGGCTGTAACTGTACATAAAATATGTCTAAAATTTTATGAAAAATCCAAAAATTGAATAATATACAGAGTATTGCATTTAAAATATTTAATTGAAAAAAAATGCGCAACTAGAAATACCAATCGACGTGTCCGAACATTTTTTCGGATACGCCCCCGTGTATTTATTATCGAGTTTATTCCATTTGGCTGATATACACTGTGTTTGGCAGATGAACTAATTTAATGTGTCTTTACCAAATCCAATCATGAGCTTTTACAAATTTATTTACACTTATTCTAGGTACTACAGGGACTCAAGCGTCATTCTTGCAACTTTTTAATGGCGACAGCGAAAAAGTAAAAGCTGTAGATAGAAGAGTAGCAGAACTAAGTGGATTTAATAAAACTTACCCTGTTACTGGTCAAACATATTCTAGAAAAGTAGACGTGGAAATTGTATCGGTTTTGTCTTCACTTGGTAAGTTACTGTTTCTTTTCCCAATTTTATTTGGTACGTTGTTGATTGAAAGTTTAATTTCTCTACTGGCTAATATGAAACATCTCTTATTTTTAAGTACCTATATACCGGGTGTCCACAAAAGGTGGCTCGCCCCTCTAACTTTTTTGTTTTTCAAGATAATGAAATAAAATTCGGGGGATTTGTATAATTTGGAAAAAAAAATATCTTCTTGGTAACAAAAAGTGACAAGTGACACATCGTTGTATTTAAAATGTGATATGGAGTCAAAAAAAGGAAAAATATACCAGGTGTCCCATTTAAAAATCGAAAGTTTATGGAATTTCCGGTTAAACCGGAAGTTCCAGCATGTTAAGTCACCTGTGAAAAAATGCATTTTTATGTCGTATACAAATTGCCCGAGTTTTATTCCATTACCTTGAAAAACAAAAAAGTTAGAGGGGCGAGCCACCTTCCGTGGACACCCGGTATATGGGCGCGAAGTTTAAAAATTAAATAAACCTAAAATATTTAAATATGATGATACTATATGCTTATTTTTCATCGATATATTGTCAAATGCCAAAAAGGGAATTAAAGAAAAAGTAAAAAAATTGTTCCATTTGAGACTGTTTGGGGTGACCGCTTATGGTTTTCAAGATAAACAATCCCAGAAAAAAAACAATTTCATCTTATTCTTTTATTCATTACTATTACCACTAACTAAAACGTGTATTTTTCGGTTTAAGGATCAACTGTCCATAAAATGTGTTCCGATCTTCGTCTTCTGGCCAACATGAAGGAAATAGAAGAGCCGTTTGAAAAAAGTCAGATCGGTAGCTCTGCCATGCCTTACAAGAGAAACCCGATGAGATCCGAAAGATGTTGTGCCTTGGCTAGACATATTATGGCATTATTTTCCAACGCCGCCAATACGCATAGCGTCCAATGGTAAGTATCAAATACTTTTTTTTTAAATATATCTATTTTCCGAATAATTTCAAGGTTAGAACGAACTCTTGATGATTCTGCAAATCGAAGGATAACTCTGGCCGAAGCATTTTTAAGTGCAGACGCCGCCTTGGTAACCTTAACAAACATAACTCAAGGCCTGGTAGTGTACCCAAAGGTTATCGAAAGAAGAATTAACCAGGAGTTGCCGTTTATGTCCGCTGAGAATATTATTATGGCTATGGTTAAAAAAGGTGGAGATAGACAGGTAAAAGAATAATCTTGTATTATTTGCCACTTATAGCTGCTGGCTATGACTTTGATAGTAAACATAAATAACCTGTTATTATCTCAAAATGAAAAATAAGAGACCAAGCTTTCCAGTCGTTGATAGTCGAATCACCCCCTAACCTCTTTGCTGAAGCAAATAAGTTTCCCGTTCTATGAAAGATAATAAATCTGTTTCAGGTGGGAGGGAAGGGGAAGAGAGGGTATAATAGAGGAAATACCTTGCGATTCCTTCATTTACTATGTCGACAAAAATTATAGAAGAAGCAATTTGCGACTATGAACTTTTTACTATACTACTTAAAGTAAATTCTTATCCTATAACCGCAGTATGCCCTTTGCCTTAATTTCCTTATATGGTTAATGCATTGTATGTGTTTTGTAGGTGTGCCATGAAAAGATCAGGGTCCTTTCCCAAGAAGCAGGTAACCAAGTTAAAATCCACGGAAAAGAAAACGATCTGCTGGACCGCGTAAGAGCTGACCCATATTTTTCACCGATAGTAAACGACTTGAGCTCTATCCTAGATCCATCAACTTACATAGGAAGAGCCCCTGATCAAGTTACCGAGTTTCTAGAAAACGAAGTTCAGCCAATTCTATGTCTTTATGATTCGAGTAAAATAAATAAGGCTGTTAATCTTATTATTTAGAACTATGTAGATTTCTTTGATGTATTCCTGGAATAAAATGATATTATTTAAACTAAGGGTTTTCTTAGTTGTTGGTAAAGCTACGCTTTAAAATTTAGATTTTCTATAGCGGTATTTGGAAGCCTGGAAAATCCATTTACGATTTGTATCTTTTAGAATTTGTTATTTCTCATTAATGTTGGTGTGTAACTGATAATAAGATATAATAATAATAATAATAATAATAATTAAATAAAATAATTAATTAAATAAAAAAATTGTAATTTAAATTCAAAAAAGTTTTTAGGGCTTTTTGTGAACTCTTGTTCAGATTAAAAAGTATGCTTTTTAATAAATAACTGATAAAAGATAAAATGCAGCAATTATCGCCCAATATCTGTTTTACCAATGTTTTCAAAAATATTAGAAAAAATAATAAATTATGCTACTTTCTAGAAAGCCAAAATTTACTTTTTGCTAACCAGTATGGTTTCCGCAGATCTAAGGATACAGAAATAGCTGTAGGATATATCATAACAAATATTCAAGCTAATGTCAGCAGTAAAAAACGCTGTTTACTATCCTTAGATCTGTGTAAGGCTTTTGACACCGTAAACCATGATATTTTATTAAGAAAATTATACAGTATTGGGATAAGGGGCAATACACACAAACTACTTCAAAGTTATTTAAGCTATCGTAAACAATTTGTTCAAATTGGGGAAAGAAAAAGTTCGGAAAAAGAAATAATATGTGGAGTTCCAAAAGGATCAATATTAGGTCCGTTATTATTCTTAATTTACATTAATTTCGTTTCCAGATTGAACTTAAAGGGCAATATAATTATATAATATTCATTCCTTTGAAATACTTAAAAAATATATATTTTTCATTAATATATTCAAAATTAGAATACTTAGCTTCTGCATGGGGATCTGCTTGTTTATCAAACTTAAAACCATTACAAAAATTGCAAAATAAAGTTATTAAATGTATACACAAATTACCACATTTAGAACTAAATGTTAATATACGAGTATGTAGACCGAAAGTGTATTTACACGTTTAAAACATTTATGAATTAAAAAGTTGTATTCTAATTCACTCTATCATTTAAAAAAAAAAAAATCAAACATAACACTTCATAAGAATGAGACATTACATGATCATAACACCAGACATTCTATAAATTATCAAACTATGCCAGTAAAAAGTAATTTCGGAAAAAAATCGCTTTTATAAGACGGAATAATAAAATATAACAATGTTCCAAAAAATATCAGAAAAATTAAAAAATTGGCAACTTTTTAAAAACAATTATAGAGATATTTACTAAATTAAATTATTTATACTATTTTTTTTAAATTGATTTTATTAATGAATTAAATTGGATTAACTTTCTTTTTTTTTATTGTTCTTTTTTTTAATGGTTATTATTTTCTATATTATGTTGTCACTTTCCATGTAATGAACTGTAAAAGTTAGTTTGGAATAAAGACATTTTGAAAGTTAATCACAAAACGTTTATAAAAATATTGCTTGCAATATCTACAGAGTTTTTAAATTTGAAATAAAATCAATACTTATAAAAAAAATAAATCATAAGAATTCTTGTACTATTTTTCTTAAAACTATTCCATATAATAGCTTATATTTCTTCTACCATATTGATCGTATTCCTCAACTACGCTTCCTGGTAATATGGACGGGTTGTCAAAATATGTATATGATCTCTTAACAGAGGAATTTTCCGAAGATATCTGGGACATTTTTTCTTCTGATATCTGGTCCAATCGTTCCAGCTCGAGGAATATATTTTCTGATCTTACCGGTGAATTACCTTCAGATCGGCTTGACATAATAGTTTTTAATTCTCTTCTAGGAGAACTCTTGGGAGAAAGTCCTGTAATGGGGCCTGGTGTAATTGGTACTAATTCTTTATTGACAGCAAAAGTACCTAAAAATACATCTATGTATAGAATTAAATTTGTTTATACTTACCAGCAATAGTACGATTATAATTTTTTTATTTTTTGGTCAGTAAAAGAAACCATAATAACGTACGGTTCAAAAGTTTTGGCACCAAATTACTTTATTACATTTTATACGCAAAAATAATTTGAATTTGAATTTTTATTATACTCCATAGCGTTAACAGTATTACAAACAACAAAATTAACAAATCAAATTTAATGAAGGGGTCCGTGTTTCGCAACAAGGAGCAATTTTCTGCGGACATCCCCCATTGGATTTTGGACGGCTGCGATATCTATCTCTCGAATTTTCCTGTAGATCCTTCGCCTTACCTGCTGTTCCTTGTCAGCTTCCCATCCTCTATCGTAAACTTTTCTAGACAAAAGCGCCCAAGAATCTTCAATTGGACTAGCCTGTGGCGGGTTATAGGGGGGGTTATCGTTTCGCGGTATAAATGGTGTATTTTCATTGTTTTGCCAATTAATAATCATAATAATAATAAAAAATACTTTTATTAACAGAAAATAATGTATACCTACATAGTTGAAAAAAAGAAGAAATTGACCAAACTCAGAGTGGCGAAGGCTAGCTAATAGGGCTACTCCAACTCAACCACTAAACTGAGAATGTAGTCGTCACGAAATATACTACTATAAAAAAATAAATAATAGTGTTAATGCATAGCAGCGGGTGTATTGGTCTGATAATTATGACATTTATTATAAACTAATGGTATAACTAAATTAACGACAAAATGAGAAACGATTCAGTCCCCATAAGCGCGGTCCCGGGCAGCAAAAGTGGTGAAACAATAAATTAATGTATTAATTATTGTTTACTGAACAGATACGCACGAAGCTTAAATAACTTAAACTTATTAATATTATACAACTTAACTTCATTTGGGATTGAGTTATAAAATTTTATAGCATTATAAGTGAAACTTCTTTGAAATAATGATGTTTTATATTGGGGTATGGTAAAACTGTTCTTGTATCTGATATTTTTATTGTGAATGTTGTCTCTGGAAACGAACTTATTTTTAAGTTTTCTTGATGTATTATCCATGGTCAGAACTTTATGAATAAAATTACCCAGATGAAAACTACATCTATTTCTCATATTAAACCATTTGCACTCATTCATTTTATGGGTTATATGCTCGCGTTTTCTTATTCCGTAAATCAGTCTACAGCAGGAATTTTGCATTTTTTGTATTCCATTCCGTTCAATTTCATGTAAACAAGGCATATAAATGAAGTCGCTGTAGGAGTAGTGTGACATAACTAGGCTATCGCAGGGCATTCTTTTAAGGTTTTGATCGAGGATATATCTATTATTGTAAGTAAATGAATTTTAGGGAATAAAATGCTTTTTTATTAATATTTTTTTACGTGTTCTTTGAAGCGCAGCTCCTCATCCAAAACAATACCAAGATTTTTCGCTGCATGTAGGTACTTAAGGATGATGAACGCCATTTAGAGAAATGATCACATTATTTTTAACGGTGTCACGATTACCTTTGTTTGCAAAGCACAAAATTTTGGATTTTTCCGTATTTAATTTAAGATTATTAGTATTAGATAGGGAAATAATGGTTTCCAAGTCGAAATTAATTTGCTGGATCGCATCCAAGTAGTTTGTTGTAGAGAAGCTTAGGTCAAGTTTAGTATCGTCCGCGTCTGACTGACAGAATTGCGTAGAAGTTGTGATCTCTGCTGTATAAATAATTAACAATAGATGGAGATAGAATGGAGCCTTGCGGAACCCCTGAAAGAATGTCAATCGGATTGGAGTTTATGTTGTCAACAACGACTTTTTTAGCAAATTCTCGTGCGTAATGGCATAAGCTTTCTGACCAAAATATTATGTCATCTTCAGCATGATTCTCGTGTATAAAATCAGCCAATTTAAGCAAATAGTTTTGAATAAAGCGCTGACCATCTAATGCTTCGTCTCTTACCCGTCCCACATAAGGCCTGGATATTCCTGCAGTAGAAATTGCGCACCAAACTAAAATTTTGTCTGAGAATTTTGCATCTTCTATGTTGCCGCGGTATAAAAACCATCATTTCCGTTGATCTGTGAATTGCCCAAAGTAAAGTTCTTTTCATCGTCCATTGCAATGATTCTCTCGTTTACAAAATTGATCCGCCTTAATGTCCGACGACATCGTGGATGTCCGTGCGAACTGGTTTGTTCGGGTTTGTTCGTTCGTATATTTTGAACATTTTTCTGTTACGATATTTTAGAGTAGACCATTTCTATTCCAGTTTCCTCGAAACTGTCTCTTTAGAAAACTGCTTTATTCCCGCCCCATTAGATCATACTTGAACAACAGGTGCCACAAAATTTTCAATAAAAACAATAATTATATAGGTACCTCAAGGATCTATCCTAGGACCTCTTTTATTTATTATCCATACCTCAGATATTTTAAAATCTTTAAAGCACTGTAAGGTTCAGGCATATGCAGATAATACACAAATTTACCTTTATTTTGATTGCCAAAACTATATAAACACATCGAATTTGCTTAACAAAGATTTAAGCATGCTAAATCAATTTTCTCTGGATCATAATCTAAGGTTAAATCCATTAAAGTCATCCTTGATGCTTTTTGGTAATAAGAACAAAATTGGCTTTTTGAATGATAATATCAATATAGTTATCGATGGTGTTAGGCTCCCCGTAGTTAAAACAGCTAAAAGTCTGGGTATTATCCTGGATACTGAACTAAGTTTTAGGGAGTATGTCAAAAAGCCAATTCAAAAGTCATATAAGTATGTCTTTAAGATTATTGGGTATACAACAACCGTCATGTCCTAAATTTTAAATTGCGTAAAATGCTCTGTGAGAGTCTCGTTTTATCCAGCTTTAACTACCGTGATTTCATTTATGGGCCATATGCCTTGATGTAGCAGATATGAATAGGATACAAAGGGTACAGAATACATATTCCCGCCTTATTTTGGGACTTCTAAAATTTGATCATATTTCTCATACGTTTAAAAATCTTAAATGGCCAGTAATGAACAACCGTAGAACTTTACATTTCTGGAATTTTTTGGCTAAAACTCTAAATAATCCGGCTCTGCCTCTTTCTTTAAAAAGTAGGTTTGTATTTCGTGAAAATATACATTCACGTGACATGAGATTTCCTAATAGGTTGACGGTGCCTCAACATCAGAGTGCCATGTTTCAGAGATCATTTAAGTACCTACAACTCTGTTAAATTATACAACTGCTTACCTAATGAAATGGTTTCCCTTGACAGTAACCAATTTAAATTGCAATATAAAAAATATCTACTCAGTATTAAAAATGAATAACTTGGTTAATTATTATTCTTGTTGAATTATTATTTTTATCAATATTTTGCAGGTCATTCTTCAAATTATGTTTTGTCGTCTTCTCCGTCAGGTCAGAATGTAGCGTATTTCTTTTTTCTAGAATGTTAACTATTTAAACCATTTTTTTTGTTTTTTTTTAATTTCTCCTTTCTACGATATTTATATAATATCTGTAAATTCATAATTCTTTATGTATATTTTTTATTATTATTTTAGCAAGCAGTGTGGGGTTCAGTAGAGTAGCCTTTGTGGCTAGACCGCCCCGCTTTTGCTTGTCTGTCTATTATTGTTAGTCCTTGTATAATTGTTTTCTTTCTTTATCCTAATAAAAAGACGTTTATTATTATTATTATTATTATTATTATTATTATTATTATTATTATTATTAATATTATTATTATTATTATTATTATGATTATTATTATTATTATTATTATTATTATTATTATTATTATTAATATTATTATTATTATTATTATAATTATTATTATTATTTCCGCATAGATACTCCAATTCTATTTTAAGCCTTCCGCATCAATATATTTGCTCTTTCTTAGGTAAAAGTCGTCCACTTTTTAGCAAATTTAGGCATGGTATACCTTACTCGCGTTCAGCTATTGTACGATAAATAGTACGAGGCGAAATATTTTGATTTGAGTTGAGCGAATGTTGTGCCAAAACTTTTGATACATAAAGTTGCCACAGTGGATCTTTGCCCGTGCGTCATCAATCAACGATCAGGACTCGACGTGGTTAATAACTCTGCATCCTTGTTTATTACAGTAACAAGTTTGAATAAAAGCATAAAAGAACGTCTCCAAAATTCCGCAATAATATAACGTGCTAGACAAGGATAAAACTATAAACGTCAGTTAATTACTTTCTTTATTTGTTTAGTTGACAACCGTTGTATTTTAGAACGTCATTGTCAACCTTATTTTGATCTGCCAATCTAATTCGTATTTTGTAAATCTGTATGCCTTAGAACTGTTCCTGTTTCTAAAAATAGTTCTTTTTAGAGGTAATTATACCCACCATCTGTTTTGGCGGTAAGTATTTATGGATTTTTATAATAACTAATTTATTTATTTTAAATATTCTAACCGTGAAAGTTCTTTGAAACGTTTACGGCAGTGGCTAAATTCCCTTAAATGAAAGGATGTTAAAAATTTGACTTTTGCGATTTTAATAGTCAATAAAACACCAAACTTTTGTAGATTTTAAGCTTTAAAAATAGTATTAAATGTATAAACATTTGTTTGTCAATTTCTTTTAGATAATAGAGAATGCCGGGCAAAACTTAAAATAAATAATAATTTTTCGTGATATTATGTAGGTACGTCAAACGGTAGGCAGGCACGTCCATTTTATGAACTTAACTTAGTTTTGACTTTTTTCGTCTCGTAATTTTGATTTGATTCATACGATTTTGATGACGTAAAAGTGATGACGCACGGGAAAAGAACCACTGTGGCGACTTTACGTTATAATATTACCACTATAAGTTATAGGTGTAGACATTGATGCTTGTTTCCTCGCATCAAATTTCCTACTAGAATTTGGCGTCGCGCAAGTCCATAGCGATTTCTTGCGTCGTTCGTCTTCTGGGTACATCGTTATAGTGGCTAAAAAAGGGATACATGTACATGGTACTACAAATTCCAGTGCGTACACGGGAATCTCGAAAACGGTAGGAGGTACGATGATGGTTAAGTTAAGGCAAAGATGAGTATTTAGGAGGTAATTTAGCTGCTGAAAGTAAGTTGTAAATGTTTCGAATACCTTCGGAGATACCAGTTAAGGCTCGTTCCCAGAGCTACGGATGTCGCTAGCGACACATCCCCACTCTTATCAATTGGGTGGCGCGGCGACCGTGAAGCGAAAGCACCGACTGTCGCACAGTGTCGCTATCTGTCCAACATAACCCTAATTGATTTGTTTGTTTGTAATATATTGTTGTTTGTAAACTTGTTTTTAATAATTTATTATGGAAAGGCGTAACTTATTAATAGCGTATTATCTTTGGCGAAAAGCCAAACGCTCCAGTACTAAGGAAAACCAGATAAGAGGAAATAAAAGGAGGTAAAAGGTACTTCCCAAAATTAATTTAGGCTATGTTTATGCTAATTTCTATTTAAAACCAAACTGGAAATTCACAAAACAATATCAAAACACAAACAAAATTCAAAAATAGCTGCTGCAAATAAACGGCACGACGTTGAAGTTGAAATAATTGAACGACAACGACACCGATCTTGCGACACTTAGGTGGGGGTTAGGGGTAATGACGTAAGGCGCTCCTGATTGGTCAAGATGATGTCGCTGGCGACACAACGTAGCTCTGAGAACGAGGCTTTACGCTCTATAGTAAGACTGCGGTTATTAGTTTCCAAATTCGACGGTTCGTTCGTCAACTCAGATTTTTTTAAATACTGACCTATAAATTTTAAGTGCAAATTAATTGATTCAGCCGATACTTGGTGGAAATCCATAATTATAGTATTATGGGATACAGTAAAACAAAGTTGAACTTGTAAATTTCCACTATATTTACTAGAAAAATGACACGTTTCGCTAACACTGTAGCTTCGTCAGATGACAATGATTTAATAAAGGTGAAAAATAAAAATTGGTTGCAATAAAATTTTTACTTATTGAAGATGTAAATAAAAACAGTGGAAGGGTTACAATATTGGGAAAATCCAACAGAGGGTTTAAAAATTAAATTAAATTAGGTACAATGGGTAATTTACAAAATCTTAAGTAGGTATATGGTCAACAGAATAAATTTAACAAAGGTGAGTTATTTAAATATAATTGATCGTTAACCACATAAGGCCTAAAAATACGAAACTTTGCCTCAACTATCTTCGTATGTTTTCACGATCCACATGTTTAAGCACACGAATTTTTGGTACCTTGTATAATATTATGCAATAGGGGAGAAGGGGGCAGGTTGTTATACGGGGCAGGTTGTTACAAAGTGATTAATAATAACTCTTGTTCACTTCAAATATTTAAAAGTTTAAAATACCCATCAGAACATATCACGCCATCTACCAACGGACTTTAGAGGTGCACGTTTCAAAATTAATCAAATTAGTTAGACGCATATGTGTTTAAGGTGGGAGTATCAACATGCTTGCCAACCTATAACCTATTTCGCGTAGATTTATTTAAGTTTTCTAGCTTTTATACAAAATTTAAAGAAAATCAGTATCGACTTGATATTCTATAGGTAATAATTGACATATTTAATAAATATCAAGGAATTTCATAACTTATTTTAGGAGAATTGTATAGCGAAAAATATCGGGTAAGATTTTTTTTAACATTATTATGTCATTGTCACTCATTGTTCTTTCACTATACAGTTCTCCCAAAATTAGCAACGAAATAAATTGATATTTTTGTAATATATCACATACTACCTAAATAATGTACCGACGATATTGATTTTCTTTAAATGTTAGTTATTAAGATAATAAACTTAAAAAATCAACGCAAAATAGGTTATAGGTTGGCAATAGATTGAATGACGTTGAGAATTCAACCTTAAGTGTACAGAAAGAAATTTTTTGATAGTCGAGTGATCTGAAAATATTTTGAATGCGGTAAGTTATCGAGTATTTACCCTATATACACTTTATTGTACATATAAAATACTACATATTTAACTATATTTTGTTTAAATTAGATTCATCTAGTTCCATAAAATAAATTATAACCTAAAATTTGTCAAATGGGGCATGTCGTTACACATACGTATGGGGAACATTGTTACATGTAACAATATGTGTGTATACCGGGTGTCAACGAGATTATTGTACATAGCACCACAGTTTTATGTTGAGAGCTATATTTTAATCAAATTTGGGTTTTTGTAATATTTGAAAGGGATCTTTATTTTGACCTAGAAACCAACTGAATTTCACTTCTGGTTTAACCGGAACTACGCCATTTATGTTTTTTTTAAATGACAACCTGTATATTATATTGCACAGTTAAATTCTCCTCAAAATTCTCTTTTCAACGACATACAACAAGTTGACATTTACTTTCAAAATGGCGGCGTAGGACTCATTTTACCAAAAACAAAATGGTGTCTATAAAACAACGTATGCAATTGATACGGAAAAAATAGTGATAACATCTTTTAAATTGGTCCCTTTTGTAATTCTTTAAGCACTAACATTTACATTTTCTTCTTTTGTTTTTAAAGGAAGGTATTTTTTTATTGTTTAAAAAAATCTTAACTTTAACCCTATTTTACAGAGTTTTTTAAAATGTTATCATATACTTTTTATTATTTAGTATTAAAGTCTAAAGTATCCTTAAGCACTTAGGGATATTTTCGAAATCAGAATGCATTTTGCTTCAGTTTTAAACAAGAAAAAAAAACCGTGCATTTTTCAATAAAAACTGAATAACTTAGTTCCACCTAAGTTGGCTTTGGATAACAAAATTGGTATTTGTCAACGCCATTATCAGACTATTAGTTTGTAATGAAAATTTTGTAGTGTATTGTGCTTTTGGTCGTGGGTCTGATTCATATTTCGTTAAATTAGAATAAAATGGTTAAGTTTACAAGAGAAGAACAAATTAATTAATTAACATGTTAACTATTTAACAATTAAATTTTTATTATTGAAGCAAAACGCATTCTGATTTCGAAAATATCCCTAGGTGCTTAAGGATACTTTAGACTTTCATACTAATTAATAAAAAGTATATGATAACATTTAAAAAAACTCTGTAAAATAGGGTTTAAGTTAAGATTTTTTTAAACAATAAAAAAATACCTTCCTTTAAAAACAAAAGAAGAAAATCTAAATGTCAGTGCTTATAGAATTACAAAAGGGACCAATTTAAAAGATTTTATCACTATTTTTCCCGTATCAATTGCATACGTTGTTTTATAGACACCATTTTGTTTTTGGTAAAATGAGTCCTACGCCGCCATTTTGAAAGTAAATGTCAACTTGTAGTATGTCGTTGAAAAGAGAATTTTGAGGAGAATTCGACTGTGCAATATAATATACAGGTTGTCATTTAAAAAAAACATAAATGGCGTAGTTCCGGTTAAACCGGAAGTGAAATCCAGTTGGTTTCTAGGTAAAAATAAAGATTCCTTTCAAACATTACAGTAACCCAAATTTGATTAAAATATCTCTTAACATAACACTGTGGTGCTATGTACAATAATCTCGTTGACACCCGGTATAGGGTAAATACTACTACCAAAAATAATGAGCAGTGGATCCAATGCACATCATGCTAGAGATGGGCCCATGTGTCTTGTGGCCAAGATAATAACTAATATGTGTATCCATTGTTTGTCTGATAGCGATTAAAGAAAAAAATGTATTTTTATGCCTTTACATTTAACTTTACATATAACAACTTACCCCGCATAGTCTATCAACCTACCCCATATGCGTTAAAACATATTTTTTTTTTATGTTTTAGATGGTATTTGTGTGCCAATTTTAACTGTTAAATGTTTGTACTATAGTAAAATAAATAAACAGTCTTTTTCAGATTCACTTATTTTATAAAAAAAATATAAATACAAAAATTGTAAAAACCTGCCCCATTCTCCCCTACTGTGTATGTGTATTTATATTGGCTGCAACATTTTGGAGGATATAAGTACATTTTGCTGTTGATGAACTTAGTATGCGAACACGTATCAACCGAGAACACCGCAATTCATTTTACGTTTGAAGTTGATAATTTTATAACCTTTTTCGTCGCTGTCCAAGTAGGTTTGCACACATTTGCTTCTTGTTGTCCTTTCATCAGTAAAGGGTGTACCCATAGAAAAACTAATTTTTGACGATCTGCTTTCCACGTACACGGGAGTTTGTACCGTTCTACTTCTTGTTCCTAAAAATTTATTTTACACAGTAAATTTTTATCATATATACAGGGTATTCTAAAAGGTATGGTCAATAATTTGGGATTTAGTATAGATTGTTTAAAAATAAAGTAAAAACTTTATGAAGAAAAAAGCTATCCAAAAATATTTAAGTATGGTGCTCTTCAAGGAACAATTTTAGGACCATTATTTTTTAATATTTATATTAACGACTTATTTAGTATAAATCCTCGTGGTGCACCCTGGGTAACGCTTAAGAGCTAACAACATCGGCGGTCAGACAATCATTGCAATCTCCTGACCAAACACACGATGAACAGCAAACCTATCATCTCCGAATGCCAAAATAGGGCCTACGGAGGTAACTTCAGTGACCACAAAACATACCACTAATATGTTTTGTGTCAGTGACTTCCTAATGGCGACCAACGAAGCGATCGAATACATTTACCAACTAGATATTAGCTTATGAATATGTTTTGACTTTTGCTGTGTGCATGTGTTATTATGCGATACGATAAATAAATAAATAAATAAATAAATAAATAAATGTAGTATAAATTGCGATGGACAAATTCATAGTTTTGCAGATGATACTACAATTTTTTATCCCGATACAAATTGGGACAACTTAAAGAATAAAATTAAAAAAGATTTTAAAATTATAAAAAATTGGATTGATAACAATTTGTTAACAATTAATTTTAATAAAACAAATTATATTCCTTTTACTTTAAACCTAAATAACCTACCACCAAATATGAATAGTATATTCAAATAAATAAAGACATTCAAATTTTTAAACTTAATAAAATAAAATATTTAGGAATTCAGAAACAAAAAAGTTGAACATAAGACAACTTTAATTTATAACATCTTAATATATATATTTAAAAATTAAAACATCATACAATTTAAAAACCATAATCATAATACACGTCATAAAAATGACATAACCATAAAACCTAAAATAAATAATTAGGTTTTTATTTAAACGATTATTTACCAACAAAAATTAAAAAATTGATTTCATTAAAAAAATTAAGTCGAAATTAAAACATGGATATTAAAAACAGACAATTTGAAAATATTTTTAGAAATGCTTTAATTAATTAATATTGTTCTGAATAAATAATATATATCTAATAAATTTATATAATTAAGTAAGTAATATTTTTTACTTAAAAATTATAAATTAATAATATTATTATAGGATAGGTAATATATTTCTTCAAAAAAACTGCGTTATAATATAAATTAACATTTTTACTTTAAAACTTGATTTTTAATACATATTTTATGATTTATGATTTTACATACTAAAACAAAAAACAAGATTTGCCCCTAACAAGCTCAGCTTCAGGGGATTGAAGAATACCTAAGCTTATAGAAGACAACATAAACATATTTATTATATTAATAAATTTTTAAATTATTATTATTATTATATAAAATTGTATCCTATGTCCACTCGCTACGAAGCTACAGCCCCCTAAAGCTACTATGATTTTTTTTTCCTTTAATATGTTCGAAACCTTTGTATAGTCTATATCCAAATTTTAAAGAACCCCGCACTTCTCTTATGGAAAATGGCCCTCTGTTACATTTTCTAAATTTTTAGTATGTTGTAAAGAATGGCATTCTGATCAAAAGTGTTCATGGCCACAACAATATCTGCCGACCAGTTTTTGAGATACAGGGTGTCCAAGTTGTAAAATATGAATTCTCAATACATTATATTTTCCTAGTTTATAAAATGAATTCGTTTTGTTTTTCCAAATTTTTGATGGCCCTGTCGTACATAGGATAGAATACTATAAAAATAGTTTACATTTTTTTATTATGTACCGGGTGAGTGACGAAAATTATTTAATATGTTTTGTTAAATCATTGTATTTTCGGCATTAAATTAAATGTTTACAAAGTAATACTGTAGATGACATTAGCTTGGAGTAAGCTATCAGAATTTATAATATTTATATTTATACAGGGTAACTCAAAAAAGTTAATATTTTTTTTATATATTATTATATATTAAAGGAAAAAAAAATCATAGTACCCCTTTTAGGGGGCTGTCGCTTCGTAGCGAGTGGGCATAGGATACAATTTTATATAATAATAATAATAATAATTTAAAAATTTATTAATATAATAAATATGTTTATGTTGTCTTCTATAAGCTTAGGTATTCTTCAATCCCCTGAAGCTGAGCTTGTTAGGGGCAAATCTTGTTTTTTGTTTTAGTATGTAAAATCATAAATCATAAAATATGTATTAAAAATCAAGTTTTAAAGTAAAAATGTTAATTTATATTATAAACGCAGTTTTTTTGAAGAAATATATTACCTATCCTATAATAAAATTATTAGTTTATAATTTTTAAGTAAAAAATATTACTTACTTAATTATATAAATTTATTAGATATATATTATTTATTCAGAACAATATTACTTAATTAAAGCATTTCTAAAAATATTTTCAAATTGTCTGTTTTTAATATCCATGTTTTAATTTCAACTTTAAATTTTTTTAATGAAATCAATTTTTTTATTTTTGTTGGTAAATAATCGTTTAAATAAAAACCTAAATATTTGAAATTTTTTTGATCAGAATGGCATTCTCTATAACATACTAAAAATTTAGAAAATTTAACCGAGGGCCATTTTCCATAAGAGAAGTGCGGGGTTCTTTGTATCTACAAATGTTTCGACAATATCATCAGTCATGTACGAGACTGAAAAATTTCGATATTTGATGGTTGCATTTTAGGTTTTAGACCATGCAGAGCTTTTTATGAAGAATAACTTTTTTTCGTAAAATGAATAATAAAAAAGTTTCCCCTTTGGTGCAAACTTACGGAGACATACTGTACCCACCAAGCAAAATGTTGTTGCAGCAACGTTCTAGTAACTTTTCAAAGAGAGCTGCAATGTTGCTCTTTTTCTTGCGGCGTGAGGTTGGGGACATCCCTGCAAGCCTTAATCGGCCGTTCAGGAACGTTTCAGTTGCAATATTGACAAATATATCGCTTCGGCAACATTCTAGCGATATTGATATTTAAATTACAGCAACGTTTCACGCAATTAATTGCAGCAACCTTGGCACAAAAACATTACAGCAACCTTGGCACAAAAACATTACAGCAACCTAATTTTTTGAAATTCTATAGTAACATTACACTAGAAATGTGACGGCGATTGAAAAATATCTAGGTTGTTGCAATAGTTGCATGCCAGGTTCCAGCAACATTATAAAACACATGTTAACTTCGCTTGGACAATGTTTCTTAAAATAACATTTAAAACACAAACAAAACAAGATAAAATACAGCTATATAAAAGAGAAACACAACTAAATGGTAATAAACATTTTCTTCCCCTATTTAAAAAATTTGATCCATTTAACCAATTTTTGTTTTAAAGAAATATTCTCAATCAAGTATAGGAGCGGATTTAGGCTCGATTTAGTACAGAGTATAAGGTATGTTTGCAGGACTTGTTACTAGCCATTTTAAGCGTGTTTGGCAGGCCCTTTTCTGGGCCTCTATAGAAATAAGAGTTCAGTTTATTCATTAATTATTCGTTTATTCATTATTCATGCATGTTATAAAAAAAAACAAATGTATTTATTTTGCTATATATAATATTATTATAGGTATAACATATATTCGGGGTGATTCACGGTGGATGGTACGTTAGACGTTTATGGAGAACAGGCGATACGTTTTATTTGAAAATTTGGTCGTCCAAATAAACGACCATGGTATATCGTTCTAAAATATTTTCAGCATTGCGGCGTTGCCGCTTCTGCCCAAAACAGGTGGCAACATCGGTATTGTAAATGAAACCCCCCATATATTTTAAAATTTTTAGATTCTACGTAAAATTCAAATAATTTTTTAATACAATATTTATTGTTATACGTTACGTTATATATATACTTAATAGTTTTCGAGATATTGGCTCTTGAAAAATGACAATTTTAACCTTTAACAACTTCTAGCATTCTAACTGTATGTCTTAGAGCAAAACGGCTGGTGTTTCTTCCTTCAATTTTTATTATCTTCCCAAAAAATCAACCAAATCAATCAATCAAAATAATTAATTTCCTGCTTTCGAGTTCCATCCTGTTTAACCGAAAGTTGACAATTTTGGGAACATAATAAAATCAAGGACATCAGGAACATGTGAGCCGTTTTGCTCTAAGAGACATATATAGTTAGAATGCTAGAAGCTGTCAAAGTTGAAAAATGCCATTTTTCAAGAGTCAATATCTCGAAAACTATTAAGTATAGACTAGTAAGGAATATATTAAAAAATAATTTGAATGTTACGTAGAATCTAAAAATATAAAAATATATAGGCTGTTTTATTTAAAATAACGATGTTGCCACCTGTTTTGGGCAGAAGCGGCAACGCCGCAATGCTGAAAATATTTTAGAACGATAGACCATGGTCGTTTATCTAGACAAACAAATTTTCAAATAAAACGTATTTCCCGTTCTCCGATTCACTGTGAATTACCCTGTATATATATTAAGTATACACTTTTCTTATATTTAATTCCTTCAAAGTTTGGTTTCCTTAACCCCTAATCTGTTTTAATTACTTCGTTCAAAACGTGTCTTAGCATGCTGAAACCAGTTTTTGTAAAAATTTTCAAAATCTTGATCTGTAAGTTCTTTAAAATTAGTTCGGACAGCATCTAAAATTAAAAAAAATGACAATCACTAATAGATACAGTGATTAAATTATTACCGAAAAATTTTCTGAAGACTTGAATATTCATGATCGAGGAAAAATTTACCGTTTATTAATTTAAGCACGTGGGATTTCGGTTAGAAAATTTTAAACTCATTTATTAAAGAACCTACGTACAAATTAATTTTTTTATTAGAAATGACATATATTTTAGACATGTCTTTGAAATGGCGTTTCAGGAAAATTTTCATTTATTAATTTTACCACAAACGTCAAAAATTTCCGGTTATTCTGTGGGTTTTAATGGTAACCGAAATTAAGAGTGTAAAATTTTCATTAAAATTTTTAATTTGATTAAATACAAATCTGATGTATTTAATATAATATAGTATTGCCAAAGAAAAATTAAAATCTACCTGTTATAAGTGAAGTGAGTTTTAAAGTTTTTTTTTTGAAGAAGTAGTCCATACTTACTTACTTAAAGTTTTTGTTTTGTAGTTCCCCTTGGCACCAGTCCAACTTAAAAACTGCCCCACATAATTGGTGAAGACCTTTTCCAAACATCTGTACACTGCATCTTTCAAATTTCTTCCTCCAGTTAGTCTCAAAAAATGTATCTAAAATTTCAAAACACTGCTATTCTCACTTATGATTTGTGTGCAATTTCTCATAATAATTTTCTTTTTAAAAATAGCAAAAAATGGACAAAGGTCCCCAACTATAGGGTATCGGAATTGGCTTGTGACATACATTCTCATTCTACTGATTTGGAACCCGTAACTATATAAAATTTACTCGTGTATAGGTTATACGAATGAAAAATTTCTGTGTAGGTTTCGCAAACACATTTTTTACTAGTAACCTATTGCTAGTACTAGATGCCTACAAATTCAACTTCAATTAACTTTAGGGAGTACACTATCTTAAGTTGTCTATTGAATTAACTTGCAAAAATTGTGTCTGCAAGCCTATCCAGTGAAAACTTTGGAATATCTGCCGTTATAATAGGTACCGTATGCATGCGCTTTTTGCTTTAATTTTGGTAATTTTTTTGGAAGGGGTTCTTTCAGTTTAGTCTCCAGTGACGTGTAGTACCACACACAAGACACACCAATACAAATTAAATAATAAAATACCTAGGTTATGTTTTGTGTTTAACAGCACGACCTCCATTTCCAAAAATTACCTACCTAACAGAGAACAACTTGTTCTCTGCTAAAAAGTACCTAAGCATGCATAAACTTTTATTAAATTTAATGTAACCTACCTTATTTCTTAATAAAACACTGTCCTTCACTCTTTTAAAAGAAATGCCAAGCCAAAATAAAAATGGCCGATCCGATCTGACATCTGACTCTGAGACCGAAAACATAACCCCCCCGACCGACGCGTGGCGTACCTATTTGAAGCAATGATTGGGCAGCACAATTGCAATTACAAAAAGACATTCATAAACCAACATTGCTGCTAAGTTGCTATGTAATTTGCCTGTAACTTGCTAAACTGCAGATTGCTAAAATATTGCACGTTACAGGTTGCCCTTGAAACATTTCTCTAAATTTATATATCGAACATAGCATAGAGAATCCAAAAGCTAAGTTGTAACAATATTTAATATGAAAGGTTTCAAAAGTCAACGTTGCGGGAATTAACTAAATAGAAAAGTTGTTTTAGAGAGTTCCACGGTGTTTACCTACAAGCTTTCAAATACAATATTGCTCTTGCAATAATTTTGAAGGAAGATTGCAATGTTGCGAATGCGAGTGCGAGGTTTTTTGCTTGGTGGGTATATAAAAAAAATTATTAAATAACATTACTTATATATACCAAACAAGACAAAAAACAAATCTATGTTTATGTTATGATAATTTATAATAACACTTTTAAATAATAATGCTTTATTTGTTGGCATCAAAATGTTTAATAATATTACCTACTAATTTGAAAACTATGAATTTTTTGACATTTAAAAGAAAATTGAATTCATGGATTATGGAAAATTATATAGTAAAGGTAAGCCAACTTATATATAGGTAATATAATAATGATACTAAATATTACAATTTTTTTATTATAATTTCTCAAATATGGCG
Organism: Polydrusus pterygomalis; assembly: GCA_963969555.1. Classification (NCBI taxonomy): domain Eukaryota; kingdom Metazoa; phylum Arthropoda; class Insecta; order Coleoptera; family Curculionidae; genus Polydrusus; species Polydrusus pterygomalis. Next base: position 36,902,043 of record OZ018381.1, on the reverse strand, counting down.
ACTGTGGGGAAATACTGCTTTGTAAATGGTACACGTGGCGCAATGCTTTTTACCATTACCTACAGTTCCCATTAAAAGTTACGTGGCTTGGATTAACTAATTGTGGTAAAGCTATTACCGTAAAAAATATATTTATAAAAATTATCAGCAATGGTGCTGTTCTTCGTGACAAATACAGATGGTCAGCTTACCTTTCTCAGGGGTTTGGCAACCCTCATTCGGCGGAACTCTTTCCTCTGCTAAAAACGGAGGCTGATCTTTACCTACTGGAAAAGTCCCCCCATAAGTTATTGGGGTCGTAGACAATATAGATCGGGGTTGTGGGCATTTTGGTTTGTTTCCCCCTGTTGCTGAGGGGGGTGCTAAAAAATTGTATTAAATTATTTAAATAATCGACCTAAACAGGAAGTATATTCTTCCTTTTCGCTTATTGAATCGCCCATTTTAAAGATCGTTGTTATATTTATCCATAAGATCCAAAGATACTTTGTAATAATGTTTGATACTTGTGTAACTATTTCCTTCTGTATTCACTGAAGTGATTTAAACTTATACTCCTCATAGCCACAGTATCATATATTATGATATTCGTTTGTTTACAAACGTGGTGACAGCTTTTAGCAGTAATAAAATTAAATACATAATATTTACAAACTTATTTCGTTTTAAAATGCTGTTTTAAAGTTACTTTACGTTAGTAACCTAAGCTATGTAATTGTATAATTTTCACATAAAAGCTAAGCAATGTCCAAAAAAAAGCAGTATAGTATCACTGATGATACTTTGGGTCTGTAACAATACATTTTTATCCAATACTACGAAATATTTGTTTCAGGGTTTTCGACAGCCAAGGAGCTTAAAGATCTTGCTGATGCATTAGATTTAGATCAATCTGATATTGATGCTGATCTTCTTGAGGAAGATGATGACGTCAAAGAAGAGTTAATTATCGACAAAATTTACAGCCAGAAGATATCTTACATTTCGACGATGGTTTTGATTTAGAGGATGACCTCTGATTCCTCTAGCTCGCTTAGTTCTATCAAGTTCTAAAAAATGGATACGCATCAGACTAAAGATCCTTCAGAGTATTTTCAGAAATATATTAATGATGATTTTTTGAAAGCGTAGCAATGTTTTTAAACATATTCTTCTGATAAGTTAACATCTGCCAGATGTAGATCTTGTATATTGTAGAGTTTTACTTTTTTTAAATTTGGTTTATGTTTTTTTATTTGTATGTGTTTACACCCAAAGTATCATTGTGATACATGTTTTTTAAAATTAACTTTTTTTTTTAAACGCATTAATATTTTGCCTTTGTATGTGGGAACAAGCACATATCCAAAGAACTGAGGAAGCTGCCAACCCCAACCTCAAAATAGTCTTGCGGGTATTAAAGACTATCTTTATAGGAATATAATTTTAAGGCATTAAAATTTAAAAAATGCAAAATAATTTGGCAATTTATTGCTTCATGCATAATTTAATATTGTAAAAGACATAAGTAAAACTATTCAAAGACATTCTGACGTTATAAATTTGAGTTTCTTACGGAAAAAGGCGCTTACGGCAACATCGGCTACAGATTTCACTTGCGAAGTTTGATAAAGATACCTAGATATTCTAAAAGAAATAAAAAAATTAATATAAATCACAAATGGATGCACGCTAGGAAAACAAGGCACTGAGTGCAGTTGGCGACAAATTAATTTGTATCACAGTGTAGGCAACCATATTTTTTATTATAATTAATATTTTGGTAAATGTCCATAAATTAAATATTCCTATCTAGACCAGGGTCGATAATTTTTGAAACCAAAAAAAATAATAGTAGGATGAAACCCATTGGAAAAGGAAGAGAATATAACAAAAATGAAAGGAAAAATAATTTACGGGCGGTCCGAGGTCGGGAAGTGGAAGGGGGTGAGTCTTTAAGAGTAGAAAACGATTTATCTCGATTTCCGGCAAAACTACAAGTTTTATGGAAAAACGTTAAATGGCAAAGTTGTAGGTAATAAAAAGATCTACAACTTTTGTATTTACACTTTTTTTACATAACCTGAAAATTTATATGAAAAATTCCAATAACCAAGTTTTTGGTTTTTTATTTTTATCTTTTACAAAAAATTTTTTTTTCACGAAATTTTTATGAAAACGTCCCTTTTTATGTCCCAAACACACTGTAATTTTTTTGATTTAAAATATTTATTTTTTCACCTTATTTTGACTTATCGAAAAAGCACCCTAATTTTCAATCGAAAATTCTCACGTCAAAATATCTGCTTTTTTAAAAAAGTCTACTTCTGATGGTTTAAAAATATATATACATTACTATGGTAAATGTTCTCAAAAAATGCAAAAAAACGAAAAAGACTCGAATCCGATTTTTTTTAAAAATAATTATGAACAATTTTGAGCTATTTATTAAAATTTATACTTTAATTACTCGAAAAACGTAAGATTCCATGTTACATTGATAAACAAAAAATTGCAAGTCGAAATATACTACTATAATTAACAACCAAATAAGTTAATAATGTTAATATTTAATAAGACGTTCGTTTCTTTGCATTTATTTACCATAGTAATGTATATTTTTTTACACCATCAGAAAGTAGAGATTTCAAGGAACAAAAAGCCCACCGACTTTTTTAAAAAAGCAGATATTTTGGTATATAAATAAGGTGAAAAAATAAATATTTTAGATCAAAAAAATTACAGTGTGTTTGGGACATAAAAAGGTAAGTTTTCACCAAATTTCGTGAAAAAAAAAAATTGTTTGTAAAAGATAAAAATAAAAAACCAAGAACTTGGTTATTTGAATTTTTCACATAAATTTTAAGGTTATGTAAAAGAAGTGTAAATACAAAAGTTGTAGATCTTTTTATTACCTACAACTTTATCATTTAACATTTTTTCATAAGACTTGTAGTTTTGCCGGAAATCGAGATAAATCGTTTTCTACTCTTAAAAACTTATCCATTTCCACTTCCCGACCTCGGATCGCCCGTAAATTATTTTTCCTTTCATTTTTGTTATATTATCTTCCTTTTCCAATGGGTTTGATCCTACTATTATTTTTTTTTACTTTTTACCATTTTCAAAGGCTTCTGCCCTGGTCTAATTGAGAAAGGTTACGCCAGTACCTACCAATAACGACATGATTGCGTGTCAATAAGGACTTTTTTTGTCTTATTTGGTAGATAATACACCTTTTGCAATGGTCTGGTAATTCCGCTCTGTATTTACTACATCACAGATGGCCATTTATGGTTAAGTTCAATATCAAAAAAGGTCTGCCTAGGCTAATATGTAAAGTTGCCTGCCTTACGAATAATATCAACGAAAAATAATCTCGGCTAGCGGACTTTAACGTGTGAAAAGACCTACATTTTGCATTGAAGTACACAGGGATGCCAAAAACAATGGGGCCGAGTAGACATTGACAGCTGTTTCGTCCTTGTTAGGAACTAATCAGAATACCACAACCCGAAGCAACTCCACTGATAAGACCGTAGCGCATTTAAACCCTGCTTAATAAAATAGCAAGTAGTAAATAAGCCGCAACGCCATCACGTTGAAATCAACAAAAATGCAAAATTCAGGTACAAAGGAGTGTGCTGCACACACGTACTTTTAGAGCAATCTGTTTTTATATTTGCCAATTAAGCAGACTAATATGGAGAAGTACGAAATGTCGCACCCTATACTGGAGTGTGTTTGCTCCGTTTTGTTTTTTGAGTCCTTTCACATGTCACATCCACACTTCATTGTACCTGTATTTTGCATTGTTGTTGATTCCAACGTGATTGCGTTGCGGCTTATTTACTACTTGCTATTTTATTAAGCAGGGTTTAAATGCGCCGCAGTGTTATCGGTGGACGTGCTTCGGGTTGTGGCATTCTGATGACTTCCTAACAAGAAGGAAACAGCTGACAATGTCTACTCGGCCCCAGGGAGTCCATTGTTCCATCCTTTTTGCACTTTAAATCCACTAGTTGAAAATATTTTTCGTTGATATAAATTATACGGACGCGATTACTCTACTTTTTTTTTCTTACCAATAATGTTGTAAAAACTGCGAGGCAAGTTTTTATGTTTATACTAGTCCCGACCACAGGCCTATAGAAAATAATTAGAAAGCTTTATGAATGGCACACTATATCTCTGAACTAATGGGGTTTTAGTTTTTATAGGTTACCATCCACTAATTTGAGTTGGTAGCATCATTTTAACGGACTGTAACTTCGTAGCGATAGAAGCGCGCCAATTTTGAAAATACACTGCCTTTTGGGTTTGTTGAAAGGTAAAAAAATAACTAATAATATCTTGACATTACTAGGCAGCACAACAATTTCTCATAAACAATTTTTAAAATTTCCTTTTGATATTTATAAAATAGCTTAATTAAACAAAGCACCTATTGAGCTTCATTACCTGTTAAAAGAGATATCCTCTACCGTACTTTTCTCACTACATCACAATTATGCACTGATCACAGTGCCATTGTTAATACCTATTGTTTTGAAAAATTATATATCACAAAAATAAACAAATAATAATGAATCACAATCAACACGCGAACAAGTAAATAATAAAAGGCTTGATAGACTCGCCGGCTCTCTGTAGTTTGGCAACTCGTGTTTTTGGTTGGCGTTAATATTATTTCAAATGGTTGCCAACTTTTTTTTCTATTATGGATAATAAAGCAACGGCAATTGCGTGCGGAAAAGTGTCTCTTTCCGCGCTTGATAGGACAATAACTATTCTAACCGGGGCAAATCATTAATTTCCCGACCAGACAGCATTTTCTTGAGGTGCTATTCTAATAAGCAATAATAATATAGCGACCAAAAATGCTGCCTACTGTTCCTAGATTTATGTAAACCATTTGATATAGTCAAGCACAACATTTTACTTAAATGCCTATACAATATTGAAATTCGGGGAAATATTTATTTAATTTTAAAAAATTACATAAGTAATAGAAAACAGTTTGTTCAAATGGAAAATGTTAAAAGTTCACAAAAAACATAACCTGTGGTGTTCCGCAAGGATCAACCTTAGGACCTACTTTTTTTTAATCTACATTAATTCTATAGCAAAATTAAATTTAAAAGGTAAAATAAAATTGTTTGCTGATGATGCTACTATTGTATATTTTTATAAAGACTATGCTCAAATTCATAATAACATTATCCGCGACCTAAATATAATATGTGAATGGCTTAAAATTAATAAATTATCATTAAATTTTGATAAATCATCTTTTATGTTTATACGTAAATCAAAATTAAAAGTAATAATATTTCTTCACTATCTTTCAATAATCATAATATAATTAAATATACTAATACAATTAAATTTTTAGGTTTATATATTGATGAAAATTTATGCTGGAAAAAACATATTGAATAATTAAGAAGTTATATCTCGCTAATATTTGGCATTTTGTATAAAGCTAAAAATTATATATCATTAAAATATATAAAAAATATATATTATTGTTTGTTTTATTCAAAATTTGAGTATATGATTTCAGTTTGGGGATCAGCGAATTTAACTACAATTCAGACATTAAAAAAAGTACAAAACAAAATAATTTAATGCATAGATAAACTTCCTTTTTTAGAACCAACTATAAATTGGTATGAACGAAACGGATATTTAAATTTAGAAAAGCTTTATAAATTAAAACTATGCATTCTAATACACTCTATTATTATAAAAGAAAAACAATCGAATATAATATTTCCTTCGACCAACATTATTCACATTACGAGACAAAACCATCATATTCAAACACCTATGGTAAAGAGTACTTTTGGGCACTTCTGGCCAAAGATCAATATTATAAAATTTACAACAGTTTCCGAAAAAAATTAAAGAAATATCAAAATTATGGATTTAAAAAAAAATAAAAAAATATTTTTTGAAACTAAACTAATTATAACGTACTATATATTATTTTTTTTGTAATTATTATATGTGTTTCTTTTTTAATAATTCCGATGGAGTTATTAACAGTTACTGAACATGATTTTTATTATTTGTGATTATATATAATAGGTATATTGTATATTTGGTGTTTTATTCTCTGTAATGAACTTTTTAAGTTGGCTGGGAATAAAGATATATATTATTTTTGAAGAAGTAGTCCATACTCAAAGTGGAGTTAAATGATACAGAAAAAGAAAAGCACGAAGTCTTTCTCCACAATCTTTATTCATCGAAAAACTAGGCGAACATAGTATCACATCGACATGTTTCGAGTATAGAAACACTCATCATCAGGAAACAAAGTGAAAAGTAAAATGCTGATGTTTTTAGCAAAAGAGAAAATAATGGTGAGATTAAGCCGTAATGGAGCTTTTAATGGTGTACAAGAGATGTAAAATTGAAAAATCAGAAGGTCGACAACTCCAGCATACTGAAGAGTCGAGGGTTAAGTGTAGAAGCACACTGACTGGGCTTAATAAAACTCAGGATGTTTCAGTAATTTAATAATGCTTGGTACAGATATGTTTTTCAAAACTCCCTTATTTTTACTACCCTATAATTTTCTGCACGGCACAGTGTGCTTCTACACTTAACCCTCGACTCTTCAGTATGCTGGAGTCTTGATTGTCGACCTTCTGATTTTTCAATTTTACATCTCTTGTACACCATTAAAAGCTCCATTACGGCTCAATCTCACCATTATTTTCTCTTTTGCTAAAAACATCAGCATTTTACTTTTCACTTTGTTTCCTGATGATGAGTGTTTCTACACTCGAAACATGTCGATGTGATACTAGGTTCGCCTAGTTTTTCGATGAATAAAGATTGTGGAGAAAGACTTCGTGCTTTTCTTTATCTATATATTATTATTAAAAAAAAAATGGGGGAATACGCAATCTACTTTTTTTTATAGGCCTGTAGTCCAGACCGGCCGAGTTTAATTTTATAAGCAAACAACTTACACTAATCTGCAAATAATATCCACCAAGAACAAAACGGTCGTGAAACCATTTAAGAAAAATATGGTTTTAATGAGTTCGTGGTCATTGTTTATCCGATATATTACAGCAGCTGTCATAAGAAATATTGAAAAATTGGTAATAGAATATAGTATCTGGGTGACCAATGGTAGAGATCTAAAAAAAATGCAGTTATTTATAAAAGCATATGACGATCCTCAAGTTTATAACCAACCATGACAAAGCAAGATAAACATCTCATTGAATTATTCAACAAGTCGACAAGACGTCAGATGTCCGGCCATCGGGTTCCTCGCGAGTTCCAAATTGAAAGCACGTGAAACTATCAGAAAAGCTTTTTCTGTCTCCTAATGATGAACGTTTCCACGTTCGAAACGTGTAGAGAAATTTAAATGAATAATATTTTTATTCTAATTAATAGGGAACTTGACAAAAAAATTTAAATGGGGAAAAAATTATATAAATTATAAGTATACAAGTGTGTCCACGGATGGACCTAACTATAATTGTTAAAAACTTTCTTTTCAATTTTTCGAAAGAAAGTCATTCTTTATCATTTCTTTTGCTTATTAAATAAATATAATTCACATAAGAAAATTTCCATTTTCTTATACAGGGTGCACAAAAGATGTAAAAATGTAGATTTGCAAAATAAAAAATTTTTGATCCAACTTTTTTGAATGATCAAAATAAAAGAGATTGGAAAGATAATTCGAAAAGCCGAATAAAGTTTTGAGCTATGACCTGTGGTAACTACGATATTTTATATTAAAGTTAAATAAATTATTGATATTTTCCTTCAGATTAAAGTGTATAAGCATATTAAAACTAATAATTGTATCTATAGGTCCCTGAAAAATTACTTAAATCGAAGTAAAAATAAAAAAGTTATAAAATCCTAAACTTAATCCAAATTTTATGATGCCCGTTTTTTTTTGCACGGGCGTGAATAAAGTTTTTCATAATTATTATTTTATATTTTTAGTTTAAAGCAATTCTTTGTTTGAGCAGAGAGATAAAAGCATGTTTTACTATTAAGGGTACCTACCTAAATACCGCTAAATGAATAATAAAAAAGGAAGGTTATTGTAAAAATAGTAATGCAATTGAAACGTTTTTACGTGTTGCACCAGAGGTCTTTAAAGTACTGATTCCGTGCCAGGCTTTTCATTTTACAAGTAAGTGTTCATAAACATGTCATATGATAGAATGTCCTCTAAACAGTGAGGTATGTCAACTCTGCGCAAAAGAAGGTACCGTCAAATGGGGTAAAATTGTTAGCTTTTTTGATGAATATGTAAATTACAAGAAAAGTACACCTAGTTTTGCGCCAAAAAAATATAATGTATTTGCACTATGCCGAATGAAGACCTCCAGGCTTAAAACAAACTTCAAAAATTGTTTTTTTTGCTAGAAAATAAATAATAACCTCATTATCAAAGTTATGCTCAAATTGGGGTGACTTTGATAGGCACTGTTTTTCTAAGAGTGATCTAAGAGTTATCAATGTAACACTTTTTTCCTCACTCTTAATATATTTTTTTTTATCAATTTTATGCGCGCTTGGGGTGACTTTGAAAATCCATAAGTTTACAGAGATTATCAAAGTCACCCCTTATCACTCAGCATAAGAATTAAATTTTAATAAACTATTTTCGCAAAAGTAAAAATTAGACTTAAGTTATGATGTCAAAAGAAAACTTTATTTCATATATAAATTACAGAACTTAAATTAACACATTTTAACACAAATTTAACGTTCAAAAACATCTACAGATTACTAGATAGATAACTATCAATCTCACCCCGAAAGTGTTATCAAAGTGACCCCGCATGATATATCAACTAATAGTTTTCAACCAAGCATATTTGGCGCCGAATTTTACATGAAATGAGGTTAAGTAGAAACCACCTCATCGTAAATAACCGATTTTTTAATAAAATTGCTAAAAACTGATGAAATAACTTATAATTTTAGACAGTGTCAATTTAAGGTGGGAGTATCAACATGCTTGCCAACCTATAACCTATTTCGCGTAGATTTATTTATGTTTTCTAGCTTTTATACAAAATTTAAAGAAAATCAGTATCGACTTGATATTCTATAGGTAATAATTGACATATTTAATAAATATCAAGGAATTTCATAAGTTATTTAGGAGAATTGTATAGCGAAAAATATCGGGTAAGATTTTTTTTAACATTATTATGTCATTGTCACTCATTGTTGTTTCACTATACAATTCTCCCAAAATTAGCAATGAAATAAATTGATATTTTTGTAATATATCAGATACTACCTAAATAATGTACCGACGATATTGATTTTCTTTAAATGTTAGTTATTAAAATAATAAACTCAAAAAATCAACGCGAAATAGGTTATAGGTTGGCAATAGATTAAATGACGTTGAGAATTCAACCTTAACGCTAATTTGCAGTATTATTATAGAATATTTACAAAAATATTATAACAAACACTTACCGGCATGCTAAGAGGACACAACAATGGCGAAACTTCACTCTTTCGACTGAGCATGGCGCGGATGTCCGCGGATTATAATTGCGGGATATTTACAATTATTTAACAAAATATTACCTGTTATCAAAGTCTCCCCATAAAATCAATTTCACCCCATTTGACGGTACGTTTATGAATGAGATGCGCGATCTTTTCTTTATCGTCATTGTTCATGCACTTACCTTTTTACATAGGAATACGTTAATTCTCCTAAAACAATAAGCAATCCAGTTGACGTTGCAGTTATTGTAATAATTACATCCAGTTTTCGTATCTTCGTAACAATTACAGTTATGATGACAAAAAATAGACAAAGGAGAGCAAAAATCTAAAATATATATATTTTGCAAGTACAGGAGGAATTACAATTAAAGATCTATTATCTATTATTGGACTCATAGCTGTTACGAATAGCACGGATATAGATTTCATTTCGCAGCAAGATTAACATGTCCCCAGGGTATCCCGGTTACTTTTATCTCGCTTAAAAATTTTATTTCTACTCATCGAGTTACCATCAGCAAGTGTTGCTGGGTAACACGTTTCGGTAATCCCGAAACATCTTGTGGTATTACATTCGATAATACAAGCTGTATTATTTTGACACCCTTCTCCTCATTTTTATCACTTCCTGTCCTTTTGACTTTTTCGAATGAAACACTATTTTTTACTGTTGTAGTTCATTTGGCTTTCAAAGCTTCTATGTATATGTTACTACTTTTGCTATTGAAAATATGTCATAATTAAGTTAATCATTTACTCTTTCAGTAGACAACATTTTTAAAGTTAAGGTGGGAGTATCAACATGCTTACCAACCTATAACCTATTTCGCGTAGATTTATTTATTTTTTCTAACTTTTACACAAAATTTAAATAAAATCAATATCGTCCTCATATTCTATAGGTAATAATTAACATGTTAAATAAATATCAAGGAATTTCATAAGTTATTTAAGGAGAATTGTATATCGAAAAATATCGGTTAAGATTTTTTTTAACATTATTATGTCATTGTTCTTTCACTATACAATTCTCCCAAAATAAGCAATGAAATAAATTGGTATTTTTGTAATATATCAGATATTACCTAAATGATGTGCAGACGATATTGATTTTATTTAAATCTTAGTCAATAAAATAATAAACTAAGAAAAACAAGGCGAAATAGGTTATAATAGGTTGGTAATAAATTGAATGACGTTGATAATTCCACCTTAAGGGAGAAATATCTTATGTATTCTAGTAATTTATTAGGAAGGTAGTTGTTAAGTTGTTTTTGAAGATGGAAGCGGTTCAACAGGTATTTGAACATTGCTAATATTACTCTTTCTTTTCGTCGCATAATAAAGACATGATGGTGATCCGGAAAGACGAACAAAATTATGTAGTATACCTACATTTTTATTTTAAAACTGGGAAACCGACAAGATACTTACTAATTCACTCCATTTAAGTAAACATAGAGAATCTTTGGTTTTGCTTTCTACAAAATATATTCTGGCCTGTGATCGACTGGGAACCCGAAATTTGCTTCTTACCGGTAGAATAGTCTCATCGAACATTAACAGTGCAATTTTTTCCCTTTGATTCTTATTTTTCTGAATAAAATAACGCAAAATGTCATGTTCTAATTTTTGACATGGTGAACTGACGTATTCAAGACAAATATGCTAAAATAAATGTCAACAATTTAAAATTGATGATAATATACGATTCAAATTAGAACGTATTGGATGTCTTGTTTGATTGGTAAAAAAAAATAGCATACCTACTTAGTTTCTATTAATATTGGATTTAATCAAATATGTGTATAATATGTATTTATTATACAAGGAAAAAACTAACACATTTTTTGCGAGGTGTAAGCTTTGTGGTGCACATCTAATTAAAATATTGGAAACCCTTTTAGTATTGTTACTTTTGTGGGAATTTTTTATATTTATTTATTTATTTATTTAATACATTTAGGCCCAACAGAAATGTAATTAATAGGGCCGATATAACAATTACAATTTACATAATTTAATAAAATCTATAATTACATTAAATAATTTGATATTAACTTAAATTTTTCGATTTATCACAATATCACAAGTGCGCTAGGGCGGTTCGAACAAAAGTACTTAAGGACATATCTAGATCACAGTAATTTGCTACTCTATTATATCTGGAACACATATTGTAGACTGGAGCGGTCAACATTATATTTGTTTTAGCTGCTGGCAAGTAAAAACAAGTGCTAGTTCTAGTAGAAATCCTAGGTATTAAGAAATTTAGTTGCTCCAAGAGGGATGGACAAACTGTAACACCATTAATTATTTTAAATAACAATATCACTGCTGTCATGTCTCTGCGTTTCTGCAGGCTTTCGATTTCAAATCTTTGTAACAAGTGGTTGTTATCCATCCCCCTCTGAGGATACACTCCATCCTCTTTAAACGATAAAAATTTCAAAAACTTTCTTTGGACTTGTTCCACCATCGTAATATATTTTGAGTAAATTGGGGACCATATCAATGATCCATACTCCAATTTGCTTCTTACCAGCGTAAAAAACAAGGTTTTAAATGCATCGATATTGGTAAATGACTTGCAGTTTCTTAATATAAATCCTAACATTCGAGTAGCCTCTGACACTGTCTTTTCTATATGACCGCTATAAGTTAGTTTAGAGTCTAATAAGACACCTAGATCACGAACACTGTCCACTCGTAGCAATATGTTCTGGTCAATAGAGTAGTCATATAGGGTTGGAGAATGTTTTTTGGTTAAGGACATCACCGAACACTTATTATAGTTGAGAAGCAGTTTATTCTTTACACACCACCGTTGAATTGCATTTATTGCGTGTTGCAACCTCAGACAGTCCTCAGGGCTCCTAATAGATTTATATAGCTTTAAGTCATCTGCAAAAATTTCATATTCGACATCAATAACCGCTGATATGTCATTAATAAAAATCAAAAACAATAATGGTCCCAAGTTAGAACCCTGAGGAACGCCCGAGGTGGCTCGAAATGGCGAGGATTTATATCCATTGTACTGGACGTACTGAGTTCGGTCTAATAAATACGACGTAAAAAAAGTTAGAAAGTCATCTGTAAATCCAAATAACTTAAGCTTTGCCAGTATAGTCCCATGATTAATCTTATCAAATGCCTTTGAGAAATCGGTAAACACCACATCAACCTGGCCTCCCCCATCAATAATATTTGATGCAAACTGGATATATGGATATATAATAGGGTGTCCCGTAACCAAGGGGCCATACAGCAATAGGAAATAGTGAACTTGAAAATATGTCATTTAATTTCATTTCTTATACGGTTAAAGAGATACAGGGTGATCCAAGTAAATATTTACTCTATAAAATTGGCGATGATTTGATGTTAAGCAGATATGGATCAAATTTGGTGTAGTTATATTTTTGAGGGCAAGAAGGAGGATTCCATAATGAGTTTTAAAATATCTCTTAGAGAACGCTAGCTACACAATATGAGTTTGATAAATTCTCGCATATATTTTTTGTCTCTCACATTTCTGACCGCTTTACCTCAAATTATGGAAGAGGGATCTTTTATACGTAGAAAAGTCGTACTTCATTAATCTCGATATTTCAATTAGTTTTTGAGATAATTGCGTTTAAATGCTAGATGGCAAGAAACATTTAAATAAACACCTTTCTTGACAAAACATATTTATTGAAAATTAACCGCGCGTTCTTAAGCATAAATTATGTTTTCAAGTCTACTATATCCTGTTGCTGTATTTGCTCATTAGTTATGACACATTCTGTATATTATAATGATAAGTAAATGGTTTAACTAGGCACTTTATTGATTTTATAATAGATGAGTTAACCAAAATGGTGTTTAATAAACCAGTGGCGCAGCCAGAATGTTGTATTAGGGGGGGTTTTCAAAAAAAATAACAGGATTTCAAAATTTTAAAAAGCGTTTTTTTTTTATTTGGTCGTTAATTTTATTACTGTAGGAAAATTTGTATGAATACAAATTCTGTATTTTTTAAATTAATACCTGTTTAAAGGCCGTTTAGACCAGGGTCGATAATTTTTGAAACCAAAAAAAATAATAGTAGGATGAAACCCATTGGAAAAGGAAGAGAATATTACAAAAATGAAAGGAAAAATAATTTACGGGCGATCCGAGGTCGGGAAGTGGAAGGGGGTGAGTTTTTAAGGGTAGAAAACGATTTATCTCGATTTCCGGCAAAACTACAAGTCCTATGGAAAAACGTGAAATGACAAAGTTGTAGGTAATAAAAAGATCTACAACTTTTGTATTTACACTTTTTTCACATAACCTCAAAATTTATGTAAAAAATTCAAATAACCAAGTTTTTGGTTTTTTATTTTTATCTTTTACAAGAAAAATATGATTTTTAATCGAAAATTCTCACGTCAAAATAACTGCTTTTTTAAAAAGTCGGTGGGCTTTTTGTTCGTTGAAATCTCTACTTTCTGATGGTGTAAAAAAAATATACATTACTATGGTAAATGTTCTCAAAAAATGCAAAGAAACGAAAAAAACTCGAATCCTAAATTTTTTTTTTAATTATTATGTACAATTTTGAGCTATTTATTAAAATTTATATTTTAATTACTCGAAAAAGTAACATTCCATGTTACATTGATAAACAAAAAAATTACAAATCCATAAAACATAAAGATCGCCAAAAATATGCGAAAATAGTTGTTCTAAATATAATTAAAGGTAGGATTTAAAGGGAATTTCATCACATTTACCATAGTAATGTATATCTTTTTTACACCATCAGAAAGCAGAGATTTCAACGAACAAAAAGCCCACCGACTTTTTTTAAAAAGCAGATATTTTGACGTGAGAATTTTCGATTGAAAATTAAGGTGCTTTTTCGATATTAGTCAAAATAAAGTGAAAAAATAAATATTTTAATTCAAAAAAATTACAGTGTGTTTGGGACATAAAAAGGTAACTTTTTACCAAATTTCGTGAAAAAAAATTTTTATTTTAAAAGATAAAAATAAAAAACCAATAACTTGGTTATTTGAATTTTTCACATAAATTTTGAGGTTATATAAAAAAAGTGTAAATAAAAAAGTTGTAGACCTTTTTATTATCTACAACTTTGCCATTTAACGTTTTTCCATAGGACTTGTAGTTTTGCCGGAAATCGAGATAAATCATTTTCTACCCTTAAAAACTCACGCCTTTCCACTTCCCGACCTCGAATCGCCCGTAAATTATTTTTCCTTTCATTTTTGTTATATTCTCTTCCTTTTCCAATGGGTTTCATCCTACTATTATAATTTTTTTTTTCACTTTTTACCATTTTCAAAGGCTTCAGCCCTGGTCTAAACCGTAAAAAACCATCTTAGTCTGGGCGTCTGGGGGGGGTTTTAACCCCTAAAACCCCCCCCTCGCTGCGCCACTGTAATAAACACCAAGAAAATATGTTTCTGAAATATGTTTAAAACACACACTACACAATGGGCTTTTTCACTATTCTTAAATTTGATACATTTGGCATTTAAATTGTTTAGTCGGTGCTATAATAAGCGTTTTTCATCAATAAAATTATTGCTAGGTCATAACATTAATTTATTTCAGCACAGTAAAAGCCGGGTAAAATTCAACCAATTTGAAAATCTCAAAACAGGCGCGACTCATGACGTAGATATGTTTAAAGCTTTGACTAGGAAAGAAAGAGGACGGATAATCGTGTGCGCGCGCCTGATACCTGTTGGCACCAAAGCAAAACTGCCAGTGGCGTAGCAGGCGAGTTGAATATAGGAAACGTAAATTATTATTTATTTTGGTGTTAAAGAAATTAAAACCAGAAAATTTAAATTTTTTTTAGGAATATGTTGCAATATCATTAATTATTTAATTTTTATTTATTGTCATGTGCAAAAAACTATATTATGTAAATCTATACATACCAGTTTTTGTAAAATTTCGTCGGAAAGCTCCGTCGGTATATGTATTTTGGTTTACAGTTTAGCACTATTATAATGTATGCATGGTTAATAATAATATTATGTTTTTCCAAGATTTATTAGGTAGAAATAAAATGTTTTTCCAAGATTTATTAGGTAGAAATAAAACAAAGGTAATAAAACATGTAACATACTGCATAATATATTTTTATTATTGAAATCTTAACAAGAATATATAAAACATGATTACATATAACATACTGTTGTTTGTTAATGATTTATATCTATTAATCAACTCACCCAACCAATATATTATAGGAAAGTATGCGGATGATACAAATTTGATCATTGAAAATAAAAAAGATTTGATAACAATGACTGAGGAATTTTTTCGGTTATAGTTACAAACTGATTTATGACCAATAAATTAATTTTAATAATATAATAATAATCTTTATTTAATAGCAAAGCTAACAATTACATAATTAACATTTACAAAACTTTACAGTTTACTAAGATAACTAGATTCATATCTATTGTATGCCAACATTACTTTTACAATAGTCTATAAATATTTTTCGAAAACTTTTTATTGATTGAGAGATCTTAACATTATTGGGCAGTTGATTGTACTGAATAAGGCCATTATGGAAAAGGTTTCTTTGGCTATACGTTGTAGACACTGTATTTACATAAAAGTTTTGATTTGTAAATAAAGAAATCCCTCCTCGTCCTAATAGACGATTTTTTTTTGATTTGGCTCTGCTCACAGCCACTTGACGAAATAACTGCCGTTTAAGTTTTTTCTTTCGAGGTGTATCTTGATCTACTGCTGAGGTTGATGGAATTTCCTAAGGAGAAATACTGCGAGTCCTTTTTTGAGCCTGTAATAAAGAGTATACTGTACTGTAATGTTCAATTCAAGAATTTACACAGGGTAAGAAAATAACATAACATACAAAAGTGGGGTAGGTACCTACATTAAAAAACCAGAATAGTAGTAGAATAATAATTTTATCTTCTGTTAAAAACAAATAACTAAGCTAACATACCAGTTTTGGTTGGAGATACTTTGGAAGTTCTTTAAATATGCTCAGGACTGCCTGGTTTACCAAACACACTTTTTCATCTGTCCGATAGAAAAAACGCTCTTCAAAGTGCTGCGAACAAAGTCTATCATTATTGGATGGCTCCCAATCAGTCACCTTCATATTAGTAATCCAAGAATTACGTCTCTCAGGATCTTTCGAAAATCTACAATTTATAAAATAAAAATGTTAAAATATCAGCAAATAGGTACGCACACCACTGGTGAAATGGCGATTTTGATGCAAGAAACCACATACAAAAGCTAATTTATGAGTGAAAATGTTAAATAATAGGCCTGAAAATGTTATTAGTGGCTTTGAAATAGTATAATATTAATCATATTTAAAAGCCACGGTTATAAAATAACTAATTTGAAAGATATTTGCGATCAAAGGATTGTGGATAAAATATTTTATTTTTTTATACCTATGAAACGAAACTCCAGGCTTTTTCCTACTGCTGTGGCTTTTACAACCATAAGCAGAACACCCCACCATTCTGCACAACACATTTTTTCTTATAATAAAGTCTTAGAACACTCCAAAAATCACAAAAATCACACTGGTACCAAACGGTTTGTTTTCCACCAAAAAAATGGCGTCTCTTCGTTTTCGGTCACAGATCGATAACCTTGCGCAAACGAGTGCGCGGTATCCCCTCTCTTCCCTTATCTAAGGTTTAAAGCTTGCTAGAGCGCATGCGTTTAACCTCGCACACGCGTAAATGCTGATCTGTCGAACTGTCATCGGCAAATTAAGCCGCTGTTGCCATATGTAGAAAGTTTTATAATCTTAATAATATACTTTCTTCTTAGAACTTTATTTAGATACTTTAAATAAATATAAACATAATACTGGTAAAATAATTTATTCCGCAGCTATTAAATGGAAAACTGGTATATTATAATTACTAATTGCTAGTCAATTACCATTACACTGGTACTATATACAATATAGTATCGGCAACACTGTCAAGCTGCTGATTTTGTAAATTCTTGATATTTTAAGCCAGCGACTCGGCTATTCCTATCATTTCTCTGTGCATCAATCTTCCGGCGCGATGACGTAGGTATGTTTAAGTCCGTGTTTTTTTTCAGGGAGTTTTTTTATTTATTTATTTTCTCAGTTATGGCTTAAAAGTATAGAAAAGTAAAAACACAGAAAATTTTATTTTTTGTTCCTTTATACACTACTACCAAAATCAAAATTTAGTGAAAAGGCCCATTAACAGCCAAAACACTTAAAAAACACCAAAATCGGAAGAAAATAATATGACGCAACCTGACGCGTGAGTTTGCTACTGCCCACTGCTGATCTGGGAACTTTAACGACGAAACCAGATTAGCTGTTAATGTCAAATGTCGTTGTCTTCTGTCGAAACGCTTTGTTTTAAGAAAAAGTTAACTATGTCTTCTGTTGCTGTTGTGCCTCAGAATAAAGGACCATACAGAAGCGACAAAGAGCTCTCAATAGCATTGCTTATATGAGAAACGAATCTGTGACGTCACGCTTGACGTGTGTGGCGCATATCCTACATTTTATACTGAGAGAGACTCAGTATACGCTTACAATTCGGGTTGTACACTGGGAAAATAATATCAATATCCGCATAATGTAAGAAAATGTTAAAAAATTATTTCAACTTAATTTTAAGTGAGTTTAGACAATACTCATTTAAAATCAAGAAATAAATAAGTTTCAAAATGTTGGCGTTTCAAAATTTGTTTTTCATTTATGAAATTTTTTATTACATATACATTTCTTACATAACAAGTAGGTACATACATAAATTCATCGCGGCCTTAATTACAATAATACAATACAAAAGTATTTTTTAATAAATAAAATAAACATTACAAATAGTTATAAAGCCATGGCGACGTTCAAATTAATGCTCTTCGACGCAACCATCAAACAAAAATAATAATAAACTATATTTAAGACTATAAAATAATAAAGAAAATAATATTACGCACACAAAAAGAGGTAGGTATTGGGATTTCTTAGGGAAAATGAATTTAAAATATCAAACAAATTGTTAAACATTTCTATGACTTTAATTGTACCAAACGCGTCTGCAGGTAGAGCACCTAAAGTCATATATGTGTTCATTTCACTGGCCACTGTGTGGCTAAGAACTTAAGCAGCTAAACTAACATTCAGTTTTTCAAAATTGGAAGGTCGTAAATGAGCATTAATTTGTCATTGTTATTGTCAGCAGACTTTTAGCAGACGAATGCTTGATTTGACAGTTGTCCCTCATTTCCCCCTCCTAAAAATTTTGGGCCTATGCGCTTTGTCGCTTCTGTATAGTCCTTATTCTGAGGTTGTGCTCACAATGCAACCATATAATCTACCATGCGAAAAGAGTTTACTAATAATAATTATGCTATAGCTACAACATGGACGGACTATGATAAAAAGAGCTGATTGGGCAAATCCAATCAATTTTCCTAAATTAATCTAATGTAATTTGTATTAACAATACAAAAATAAAATTATTATTTACATTTTTTTTTTAAATCTTACAAGGATGATCATGATCAATGAAATTCCCTTTAATTATAATATTTTAATGTTTGATGGAAGTAGCCGATACTTGATAAACATAAATTTGAAAACTATCGAAATAATAACACAAACGTGTAGGGTCCATTTCTTTGTAAATAAGTTGAACATAAGTAAAGAACGTTTGTTTTAATATTTCGTTAATTTTTATAATATTCATACTTTTCTTCAATAATGGATAATTCGAATGAGTATAGAGGGAATGAGGGCATTCAATGAAATGACACAATTGTATTTATCCAAACGTTTCGTTTTTTATAAAAACCTTTTCAAGGGTCAATAAAAAGGTCTTTAAGCCTGTATGTTCATAATGTAGAATATAACAACACATTTTCTAGAAAACACATTGGATATTGAATAACGTATATAACGGTATATATCCGAACTATCAGCGCTATACTCATTCGAATTACTAACTAATGGCGCTATATCTACCTAACTAATAATGGATAATGTTTTTTATCATCTTTAGTATTGTGGAAATAAGGTAAGTACTTACGATTATGTAATATAAGGAGACAAGACATTCCATTCGTAAAAAACAATTTATTTACAACTAGCGTGTATCCGGCATGCGTTGCAACCCGCTGGTATAAATACAAACCCGAACAAACCCGATATATTAGTACCCGGCATGCCACTTTCTGAAATTGCACCCGTGCGAAGCCCGGGCGGGTCGCTAGTTATACATAAAAACCATCCCCTTGAATCACTCTATCTATTAAAAAAAACCGCTTCAAAATCCGTTGCGTAGTTTTAAAGATTTAAGCATATAGGTAGGGACGGAAGGACAGACAGCGACAGCGACTTTGTTTTATACTATGTTAAGATTAGACATAGGTACTTCTCAAGTTTCCGATAAGTAAGTTAGAAGGAGATGGCTTTAACAAAGGATGTAAAATATTGCAATACTGTGAGTTTCCTGTTATCCTTATAGTTTTTTTTTAGATTCAAAAAATCCATGTTTTTGCAACATCTACTTAAAATACAGAACTATCTACACCATTGCTTTTAAGCTAAAAAAAACGTAAACTGAATAACAGAATCTCTTACGCACCACGCACTGGTGTAAATAATAATAAATAGCACTAAATAGTTCTATTTCGAGAAAATATTAAAAAGTAATCAAAAATATTATTTATTTTATACATCAACGATATGCCTTTAGTTTTAAAAATGTATATGTTACAAATGTTTGCTGATGACACCATAATTTACTTAATGTTTTAAATATTTTTGATGGTCTTAATACTCTAAATTATGAGGTAAATATATTATTAAATTGGCTAAAAGTAAATAAATTAAAATTAAATATTTCAAAAACTAAATGTATGGTTATGGGTAATAATTTAAATTGTCAAAATATAAATGTTATAATTGATGGTGAAAAATTGGAATTAGTAAACAGTTTTAAATATTTAGGGATAATCATTGATTCAAAATTAAAATTTTTTAATTATTTTGAAAGTATCATATCGAAGATTGCCGGAAAAGTAGGTTATTTTAAAAGAATCAGTTTTAATTTAAGTTTGTTTTCTAAAAAAACTGTATTTAATACTATTATACAGGGTGTTTCATTAAGGTCGAAGAGCGGCCATATCTCGGAAACTACTGGGCATAGAAACTCAGGAAAAGAAAAATGATAATAAAAGTGGCCATGAGAAAATTCTGGAAATAATTTTCAAGTTCCGCATTTTGCCGCAAGAGGGCGTAATTGAAAAGTAAATTTTTAAATTTTTCATAACTCCGAAAATTCCACATTAAGGTATATGTTTGATAACACCATTTTACATCTTGGACAGTTATGCATCATTTTGGTCTTATGCTCATTGGCGTACCGACTTTAATAAGAGTGGAGGAAGCTGTTGAAAGTGTAATCATTTAAATCGCTGTAACTTATAAACGACTTATCCGATTTTAGCAAACTAAAGACTGTTTGAAAGAGAAATGTATGCACTTTGACCAATCGTATTTAGTTGTCCATTATAGTTCTCAAAAAAAATGCTAGAGGGCGCAATTTGCAATAACAATACATTTTATTGATTTTCCTCCAAAAAAATAAATCATACGGTATAATTATGATACCATAATCGAAAAGTAGATGAAATTTGCTAGAAAAAATATTAAAACCGCAGCTCGATATCTCCGTTCGTTTCTGAGTTATGCCAAAACAATAATTTTTAACACAAATTGCGCCCTCTAGCAATTTTATTATAAACTATCTTGTACCATTAGATACGACAATTGAAGGTTCTTCCAAACAAGCTTTAATTTAGTAAAAATTGCTAGAGGGCGCAATTTGTGTTAAAAATTATTGTTTTGGCAATAACTCAGAAACGAACGGAGATATCGAGCTAAGGTTTTAATATTATTTCTAGCAAATTTCATCTACTTTTTAATTATGGTATCATAATTATACCGTATAATTTATTTTTTCGGAGTAAAGTCAAAAAATGTATTGTTATTGGAAATTGCGCACTCTAGCATTTTTTTTGAGAACTATTATAGACAACTAAATACGACTGGTCAAAGTGCATACATTACTCTTCCAAACAGTCTTTAGTTTGCTAAAATCGAATAAGTCGTTTATAAGTTACAGCGATTTAAATGATTACACTTTCAACAGCTTTCCCCACTCTTATTATAGTCGGTACGCCAATGAGCATAAGACCAAAATGATGCATAATTATCCAAGCTTTTAAATGGTGTTATCAAACATATACCTTAATGTGGAATTTTCGGAGTTATGTAAAATTTAAAAATTTACTTTTCAATTACGCCCTCTTGCGGCAAAATGCGGAACTTGAAAATTATTTCCAGAATTTTCTCATGGCCACTTTTATTATCATTTTTCTTTTCCTGAGTTTCTATGCCCAGTAGTTTCCGAGATATGGCCGCTCTTCGACCTTAATGAAACACCCTGTATTACCACATTTTCTTTATCGTTCTTCCATTTTCTATTGGGCTAGTGCTAGTGAGGATATATTTTGTAAATTACAAATTTTACAAAATAAGGCAATTATTTTAAATTGTGACAAATATACAAAAATAAATTTTATGTTAAAAAATTTAGATTGGTTGGATGTCAGAAATTTAATTTTTTATTCAGTAAAATTATGTATCTTTATACATAAAATTAAAAATTATTTATTGCCTGATTGTTTAAAAAAATTTTGTTCTTTTAATTATGACCATCATAATTATAAAACAAGAACTAATCAAACTTTTTATGTGGATAGAGCGTGGGATAGAGTGTCTAAAACATTAGCTTATAAGTCTATTTTTCATAAAGGTTTGATAGAATATAATAATTTGGAAAATTCTATTAAATCTCAAATATCATTAAAACTATTTAAAAAACTTTGACATTACATTTAATTAAAAAACAAAATGATACGTAATAATTGATACAATTTGCAAAATGTTTAACTTTTCTGTTTGTTTTGGTTAAAAGAAGGTTGCGTTTTAAAATTAAAAAAATACCTTTGTAATGTCACGTAGAATTTAGTATTTTCTTGTACTCCTTTGACAATGGCCCGCAAGGGCCGAACCACGTGTCAGGAAACTGATTAAATTTGTGAAACATAACAAGTAGTTATTATTTTTTCTTTCTGTCCAATGGCATCTAATATAATTGTTATACACTTCGTTTTCCAACACAGGTGGTACATTTCTGATCGGGACAAAATAAGAAGACAATTTTGTCTTCTTATATTACATGTCTGTGGTACCTACCTATATTTTAACAACAGGTTTTTAAAAATTTAGCAGTAATTTTAAATTTATTTTACAAAAATATAAAGATATGAATTATAATAATTTTTTGAATAGTTTATTTTTAACAACTGAATTTTGTAGAGCACATTTAATTCGAAAAGATTTTTCCCGATATTTAAAAATCTTCCTTTAACATAAAAGTGTAGACCCCGTCAACTGCGAAGATTATTGAATTTATAAAAGAAAACACTGTAGCTGTATACAACATAGTAGCTAGATAAATATGAGATTCGGAGTTGGCCGATAGAAACTTATTTTTTCGATCGACGATCAGTAGTATAGCAGCTACAAAGAATAATACTGCTGCTATCAGAGACAACAGCGCAGAAATTCTGAAAAAGAAAATAGAAACATTAACCTTATCTTGTTGCAGCTAATAAGAAAAATATGGTTGTCTTTGCATTGGAGTTTTACGGCGTGAATTTCTGTAAAATTATTTATCGGCAAAAAAAATTAATTAACCCGAAAACATCATATTTTGTCGTATTAAAACAATGACACGGTAAAAACACAACTAGGAGATTATGAGATCTGCATATTTTGACGGAATATATTTAAAACTCTTTAGGAAATACGGGTGTAAAAGTCCCTAAAATAGTATTTAAATTTCAGATCCGTATTAAAAGATTTTTTTTTTATTTACGTTAAAATACCTTTATTATAGAACATTTTCTTAACATTTTGCATTTCTTACTTAAATCTCTCTCGTTTTAGTGTAGAAAATATAGTCATCGTAAGTTTTTAAAAAGTCACTCTGATGTATATTTTCTATTCCTCAGAATTATATTTTTATTCTTATTATTATGTTTCATTCTTCCATTTTATATTGTGCTAGTGGGGAAATATTTGATAAATTACAAATTTTACAAAATAAGGCAATGCGGATTCTTTTAAATTGTAGCAAATATACAAAAATAAATTTTATGTTATAAAATTTGTTGAATATCAGAAATTAAATTTTTTATTTGGTATGATTGTATTTTTATACATAAAATTAAAAATAATTTATTGCCTAATTGTTTAAAAAATTTTTGTTCTTTTAATTATGACCATTATAATTATAAAACAAGAACTAATCAAAATTTTTATGTGGATAGAGTGTCTAAAATATTAGCTTATAAGTCTATTTTTCATAAAGGTTTGATAGAATATAAAAATTTGGAAAATTATATTAAATCTCAAATATCATTAAAACTATTTAAAAAACTTTGAAATTACATTTACTTAATTAAAAAACAAAATGATACGTAATATTTGATACAATTTGCAAAATGTTTAACTTTTCTGTCTGTTTTTGTTAAAAGAAGGTTGCGTTTTAAAATTTAAAAATAAATCTATAAATAGGTATGTGTTAAAAAATGTATTAAAAAATATTTAATTGTAGCTTTTTGCTAAATAAAGCATGTTGATTTCTGTTAAAAACGATTAACGATGATCGGGACAAAATGTAAACAATTTCGTCTTCTTATATTACATGTCTGTGGTACCTACTTATATTTTAACAACAGGTTTCTTAAAATTTAGCAGTAATTTTAAATTTATTTTACAAAAATATAAAGATATAAATTATAAAAAAATTTGAATAGTTTATTTTTAACAACTGAATTTTGTAGATCACAATATTTTAATTCCAAAAAAATGTTTCCCGATATTTAAAAATCTTCCTTTAACATAAAAGTGTAGACCCCGTCAACTGCGAATATTATTGAATTTATAAAAGAAAACACGGTAGATGTATACAACATAGTAGCTAGATAAATATTAGGTTCGTAGTTGAACGATGGAAACTTATTTTTTCGATCGACGATCAGTAGTATAGCAGCTACAAAGAATAATACTGCTGCTATCAGAGACAACAGCGCAGAAATTCTGAAAAAGAAAATAGAAACATTAACCTTATCTTGTTGCAGCTAATAAGAAAAATATGGTTGTCTTTGCATTGGAGTTTTACGGCGTGAATTTCTGTAAAATTATTTATTGGCAAAATGCTTTAAATGCAAAAAAATCAATTAACCCGAAAACATCATATTTTGTCGTATTAAAACAATAACACGGTGAAAACACAATAATTGTGAAATTATGGAGATCTAAATAAATATTTTGTCGTACTAAATTTAAAACTCTTTAGTTAATACGGGTGTAATAGTCCCTAAAATAGTATTTAAATTCCAGATCCGCATTAAAATATTTTTTTTATTTACGTTAAAATGCCTTTATCATAGAATATTTTCTTAAAA
Source organism: Polydrusus pterygomalis (assembly GCA_963969555.1). Classification (NCBI taxonomy): domain Eukaryota; kingdom Metazoa; phylum Arthropoda; class Insecta; order Coleoptera; family Curculionidae; genus Polydrusus; species Polydrusus pterygomalis. Next base: position 36,876,930 of record OZ018381.1, on the reverse strand, counting down.
TTTTGCATTTCCTACTTAAATATCGTTAATTTTGACATCGCTGAAAAAAAAGCTTTCCAGAGAGGTGTCACACGTGTTGTAATGCCATTGAAGATTTTAAAGTGGATAAGGGTAGTGCTTCAGGGGTGGGTGAGGTATTTTTGGTTTTTTTATAGATATCTTCTTTCGTGTAGAAAATATAGCCATTTTAAGTTTTCAAAAAGTCACTCTCATGTATATTTTCTATTCCTCATAATTATATTTTTATTATTATTATCTTTCATTCTTCAATTCTGACGATAATGAATTTTAATTAAATTCTTTATAGTCTTACCTAAATGGTATTCTGTCTTTCAAAATTCGTCCAACAATAAAAACGGCATTTATAAGCATGTATCCTGTGAAGGCTAGAAATATTAAGGCCACTTGTTCTAAGTGATGTTGAGCAATATTGTTTGATTTACTGGCTGGTTCAAAAAAGAATCCTAGGCATAGGGCACACAAGACCTGAAACGTATGTTACAAAAAATGTTAGTTTTTATATCTGTATTAGATATAACTAACTGAAATATGTCACATTGACGATAAATTCTAGCTGAAATATATCTATATTATACAATTTTGACATACTTTTCGGGTTAGGATTAAAAATATAAATATTTATAAAACGATTACAAGCAATGCTCATCACGCCATTTTTTATTTTGACTTACCAATTCAACAATTTTTAAAATTAACTGCCATTGCTGCTTAATTCTTTTGAATAACGTCACAGCTTTTTCTTCTTTTATTTCGTCTAGATCTTTTTCATCCGTTTCGTTTTCTCCTTTATCTTTGTCTTCTTTATTGTTTTTATCGTCTTTATTTTTGATTTTTTCCTTTTCTTTCTTGTCTTCGATTTTTGTTACTTCCGCTGACATCCTTACTTTTTTCGGAACGTCGTAAACTGATTCTCTGTCCGCCACTTTGGATAATTTTAAGCCTAATCTATAAAATTATGTCACTATAAGAAAACTAAAATACAAAAAAATTACTTCAGGCCCGGCTTTACACATAATGAAATTTTTTATGTAAGAAGTTTGGAACGCAAATAAATGTGAAAAATTAATGTTGATTAAGTTTTCTTAGATTATACTTAAAGAGCTTTTATAGAATGCTTAAGGTTAAACTATCGAACTAAAGTAAAAAACAAATACCACAAACAATGATAATAATTCCACTGATTTAAAAAATCTTATGTAACACTGACCTCTGAATAAACCTTCTACACACACGACTACACAAAACTAAATAACTTTATTGTCAACAGCAAACCTACCTAAGAAGTAAAGACAGACTATTTTTCTTAATCGTTAAAATTAACCCTTGATGACCTTAGTACTTAAGTTGTCGAATTCCCGACTCCCACAGTGTTTAGTCATTCATTAATAAAGCTACTAATAAACGTTAAATACAATTATACATCCATAAAATAAAAGGTGTAAAGTAATATACAATAATATCTCATTTTGATAGTACAAATAAAAATAGGAAATAACAGTAACTGTCCGTGATTTATTTACTAAAACATACTGATCGGAAATGTATAAAATTAAAACACTTTTAATTAAAGTGGAAGGGTATAGATTAAAAGTGTACAATCTCCATGTTTTATTAAAAATGAGATAGATGTCGTTTTACATAGTAATTGTAGCACTGAATCGAAACAACCGGGCAAGCTCTAACGGATTTTGATGGCAGAAAATTGGAATTAAATTCAAAATGTACAAGCTCCATTGACATTTAAGTTTCGAACCGTACAATCTTCTGTTCAATTTTAAAAATCAAAGTGTACAATCTTCGACGGGTTGTTTTGCTGTTAGTTTCGAATTATTTCAAAGCGTGCAAAATCCTGCACAGACTTGTTGATAATAATTCGCGTTAAAGCCATTTGCTAGTACTCATATTTTACAAATTTTGTTCCGCCATACTTGTGCTTTAGTTTGCGTAAATATATTAAATTGTTTCGTAAAACCATGATATACTCATGTCTTTTGTGCATACATTTCCAATTTTAAGTGTTTTACTTTCAAAGAATTTTTATAAAGAAAAACTGTTACTTTCGATTAATTTTTTTTTTCTGGAATTTAATTTTTTTAAAATATAATTGTTTTTAAATTGAGTAGAGTAGACGTTAGGTTTGAAAAATCAAAATAATCCCGCAGTTTAGCCGGTTTATTTTTCTCCAAGTAATCTTTTAATAAAATAAACCTTTCAGTAAAAGTATAATGAGTGTTTGTTTTTTGCAATTCAATAAGGTTCCTATTAAATAATACATGAATAACCTATTACAATAAGAACGTGCGAAAATAATTTTTCAAGGTATGACATATTATTACGTTATCGTTTGACCTTTGACACCTTCTTATGTCTACGGTGCATTTTTATACAGCGTGTATAAAAAATTAAGATAAAAAATATGTTTTAGGCCGATCCTGCGCCTATGCATTTTCACCCTATATTTTTGAATCATGGTTGTAATAGCTGATTTTATGATTTTTTAACGCATATTATGCATTAAAATCCTGATATGTTTACATTGATGATTTTTTTAATGTGGATGTTGGTCATTTTTTGTTTTGTGCAATTTGATACAGTTCTATAAGTACAGTGGCGGATTCTTTGCTTCAGAGATCGTCCCCAAATCCAAAAAGCAGCAGAAAAACGCGGTTAAAATATATGGTTCAAACTAAAAGCTAATAGATGTTTATTTTTTGTCAAATGAGCAAAGTTATGTTTATAAATCAATTCCACCAGAAGAAATTTCTACCGTGCGAGCAAAAATTATTTGCATCAAAGAAGGCCTTGCATCTAAGAAAGTAATGCTTAGCCGTAGAGCTTAATACCTGTTGGGTGTCAGTAACTACCTGAATTAACAATCAATTAGTTATTCCGTCATCTTTGACAGTCGTTACAAGTAATTTGATTCATCGCTAATTTTTCCAATTTCTTGAACAATTCATACAATGGGCTTTACGGAACAGCACAAAACATTCATGGTTGAAGCGTATTTTCGAAACGGGGTTAGAGTAAATGGTGATGAGTGGCAATACAATCCGGGTTTGTGCATGGACGATTTTCACGAACATTTTCCTAACGTTGCTTTTATTGCTGGGGATTTTTATCATTGCCTGAAAAGAACCGTGGCTGTGTTTAGGGAAACATGTTCTATAGACCACAAAAAAAGAGCAGGAAGACCATCTAAAAGAACAGAAGAACTTGTTGCAAACGTTCGTGAAATGATGCAAAATACGCCAACAAATTGTATAAGGCGCCTGTCCCAAGAGAAGTGGGAAGATCTTATGGAACATGCAAGACTATTCTTAAGAAGCAGCTAAATTTTGTTTCCTTATAAAGTGCAAGTATTCCAAGAAATACAAGCCGCAGATTTTGAAAGACGCAGGAATTACTCTCAATGGTTTACCCAAAATTTATTGGAAAGAAATGATTTATTGGACCTGACATTTTTTTCGGATGAAGCCTGGTTCCACCTCTCCGGATTTGTGAATTCTCAGAATACACGCATGTGGAGTAGTAAAAATCCCCATTTTTTGGTAGAGTCCACATTGCATCCTCAAAAAATTGGTGTCTGGTTAGCTGTTTCCCGAAGAAGAATTGTTGGTCCTATTTTTTTCCATGACACAGTTACAGCACAGCGGTATAGAGACAATATTTTGAATCCATTTGTGGAGCAATTACTTGACGACTAACTACGTTTTGGATATTTTCAACAGGACGGTGCAACCGCCCATACAGCCGCCGAAACTATTAAGTACTTACGAAATTTCTTCGACGACAGATTGATCAGTTTTTGTTTTCGATCAGACATTGAATTCCCAGCTAGATCACCTTGTTTAACGGTTATGGATTACTTCGTGTTTCCTCATTTAAAGAACACTATTTTTAAAACACAGTTGCAAATTTAGAACAATTACAAGAAACGATTATCCAAGAATGTGGTAACATTTCTCCAGAGATGCTCGTCAACACTTTCGAAAATATGAAGAGACATGTGAATTTATGCTTGGAGCATGGCGGTGGCCAATTTCAGCAATTTATGTAATTATTTTTCTTTTTCTTTCCGTATTTTCTTACTTTGTTAATTTTGTACACAACAAAAATAAATTTGGTATTTGTCTACTTATTTTATTACTCATTAGTTTGGCATATCATGTCATATAATGAATTTGACAAAATTTTAACCTAGATTTGGTTAGATATATCGTTCCCATATCATTCTGATCTAAACCAAGCCCCACGTTTTTTAATCCAAGCCCTCTTTGATGCAAATAATTTTTGCTCGCACGGTAGGTAATTTCGACAAAATCGCATGGGGTTGTGCAAATAATTAGAACTGGTTCTTTTTCAAGGGTGAAAAACGCTGCAATTTTCACTCACGCTAAAATGCATAAATGTGAATCCCAAATTGCATACAATTTTTATGCAGGGTGAAAATTATGCATAGATGCGGATCGGTTTTTAGATGTCTATAATAGGCGTTTTCAATAAATATTGATTTTTATCCCAACGTCTAAAGTCAGAGAAAAATAAATTTTCAGTGGTTTTAGTTTTTAAAATTTTGAATTATTTACTAACAAAATTATCCTTTCTAATAAATACTCGAGACACCAGCAATCTACATCACATTAAATTGACCAGTCGCAGGAATTCGGCCTGAAGGTCGACCCGCCGGCATCTACCTGAATGATCTGTGGAGTCGGGTCTCCTATTCCTTCCTCGTTAAATTGACGAAACCAAAAAAACGGTCGCGCTACGGGTAAATAAAAGAATTACGTTATAAACATCTCATGTTTTCAAACTTTCTGCTTACGCTTTGTCTTTTTAGTTGTTTCTAGGAAAGATTTGTGACCCTGTAGGAAGATTTTTATTATTGGGATGTATTATCAATAGGTTCAAATTCAGGATGTTATTACGGTTTTTTGCTTGGAATGGGTGTATCATCAGGAAAAATCCCAGAGAACATTATTAGCTATTTTGTTTTTATTGATCTTTTAAGAAATCAAAATAACATAACCCTGTATTTTCAAAGTGGACGCGCTTCGATCGCTATGAAGTTACGGTCAGTTGGAATGATGCTGCCAACTCAAGTTAGTGGATGGCAACCTATAAAAATCAAAACCCCGTTAGTATGGAGATATTATAGTGTCCGACCTATACAGCCTATTACGCATCCTACTTTTTTAGTACGCATATTATCACCAATGATCATGCCAATTTATTACAAACAATGTTTTCATAGTTGCACCTACAACATGCAGCTCTTCAGGATATTCAGCATATCTGCAGAAATGTTACCACATTCTTGGATAATCCTTTCTTGTAATTGTTCTAAATTTGCAACTAATGGTGTTTTAAAAATAGTGTTCTTTAAATGAGGAAAAACGAAGTAATCCATAACCGTTAAACAAGGTGATCTAGGTGGGAATTCAATGTCTGATCGAGAACTGATCAATCTGTCGTCGAAAAAATTGCGTAAGTAGTAGGTAAGTAGTTAATAGTTTCGGCGGCTGTATGGGCGGTTGCACCGTCCTGTTGAAAATATGCAAAACGTAGTTCGTCGTCAAGTAATTGCTCCACAAATGGATTCAAAATATTGTCTCTATAGCGCTGTGCTGTAACTGTGTCATTGAAAAAAATAGGATCAACAATTCTTCGGAAAACAGCTAACCAGACACCAATTTTTTGAGGATGCAATGTGGACCCTACAAAAAAATTTTACTACTCGACATGCGTGTATTCTGAGAATTCACATAACCGGAGAGGTGGAACCAGGCTTCATCCGAAAAAAATGTCAGGTCTAATAAATCATTTCTTTCCAATAAATTTTGGGTAAACTAAAAAGCTGGGTTGGCGTTGGCATATGAGGCCGAAGAAGCCAGGCTTTTTAGTACGCATATCACCAATGACCTAGACAATTTATTATAAACAATGTTTCCAATGTTATACCTACAACATGCAGCTCTTCAGGATATTTAAAATGTAGCTCTTGAAACCACCATGTATGTATGTTTAATTTCACACAGTCACATGTACAATAATAAAATTAATTATAGAAAAAATGATGTATAATAGATCCGAGTACAAAAAATCATGGCTAACGCATGCATACTCTTGAAGGTTGAACCTTACGTTTAAAACTTATGAAAAAAACTGCGATAACTCTGATTATTTCAGTAGAGATACCTGCGGCTTAAAGAACCTTGCCATGAACTTTGCTTTTTAAACACCTTGGGGGTAGAAATTATTAAAATATTAAAATACGCCAAGAAAATCGGTCAAAAAATATTTTTTCCGATACGAATTTTCATAACCCCTTTTTAATCCCTTGAGGAGCCGACGCAACGTGAAAAAAAAATAGAAATACGTGTATTTAAGGTAACCTAATTATTAAAATGTTTTAAGAAGTTGGGACCAAAAATATTTTTTCCTATATATTCGTCATGCTTATTTGTTTGTTTGAAGGTGGTAGACAATGAAGTAATATCAAAAAATTACCTTGTCGGACCTTGTCTTTATTTGTTACTTAACACAACGTTTCGGTTAGTTAGTATCTCTAACCGTTTTCAAGTGTAAACTAAATTATAGTTCTAATATAAGGCTACTATCTTAAATACTATCCCAATGAAGCTTCATGGCTCCACCTACGTGCTTATTGAACTGTGAAGTTTGAGCTGTTGGTTTTGAACAAGAAGAGGCATATATTGGGGTTACCTATATTTGGTTTACTAAATATATGGGTATTTTGATTCATGTATTAGTTACAAAGGTTTCAGGGGAACCATTCTGTTTTCAAATTTTTTTTGATATTTGAAATTTCAATATTAAGGTCTTCCGGATTGTTGCAAACGCTAGATGGCTCTGTGATAAAGAGGTTGAATTATGCCCTGTTTTATGGGGTTTAAATGATTCGATCCGTGATTAAGGTATTGCCCCGTGTGAGTGGGCTAGCTGTACACTGAAGTTTTTATGTTTCCAGCACTTCGTTTGACGAGAACATCGAGAAAAGTTAGAGTGGAATGTTTTTCTGTTTCCATGGTAAATTTAATGGATTGTCTTATACTATTTATCGTGTCATTGAAGATTAAGTCATTTTTATATGATATCTTTATTAATAATTATTAACATCATAATAGCTATTTATGTATCAAGGGCGTTACGGGGACTATAATGCCCTGAAGGTAGAAATAGCCCGAGGGCCTCTGGCCCGAGGGATAGGTTTCTGCCTGATGGGCATTATAGTCCAGTAAAGCCCGTGGTGCATACAATGCTTTATGTTTTACCTAAAAAAGAGTTTTTCAATGACTAATTACATTATTTATTCGCAATATAAAAAATAAGTTGCACCTGTACCTGTATACGTAAGTAGATAATGACTGGTGTTAAGTTTGACTTTGATGTTTCTGTCAGTTAGTCAGTTGGCATTTTTTATTTAACGATTTGCTCAAAATGGAAGAAATTCCACAAAATATAAGAGAAAAGGTCATAAAAGCGACCGAAAATCTTTTGCCAGTTAAATCAAGGCAACAGTATGATCGGGAGTATGGCATATTTGGTATTTGGAAAGATACGAACACAATTCTTCAAATAACCGAAAATGTTTTAATGGCATATTTCCAGGAACTGGTAAGTTATTGATTTTATTTTAATACATATGTTTAACAAACTTTATTATTTTTAGTCGGAAAAATACAGTCCGAACTCTCTCTGGACCAAGTATTCTACAAGCGGGCATTATCATAATGCCCGCTTATAATGCCCTAGGTGTGATAGCAGGTATTATTGCTATCATAACATATTCCGTTTCTAAGGTATTATAGATCAATAATAGATAGGTAAAACATAAACATACTAAAACCTACATAAAACCTTAGTTACTCATAATACATTAGTTACCATAATTTAATATGTTAGTTACGAAAGCATAATACGTTAGATACCAAATAATATTAGAACTATTTTTCATGAACATTTAAAACAATATTTTGACAGTTTTCAAATTTGATGGATACACCTTTGTCTTTAACGTCCACGATCTTAGGTATGCCCTCTGAAGACTGATTAATGACCGAGAAAGCACTCCTTTCGATTTCGTGCGGTTCCCCAGTACCTAATCCACTGCCGGAAACATCGCCGATTTGAATTTTGCGAGCAATGGAAACTTTCTTGGTCACACTTTCTTCTAAATACCCTCTAGCAACCTTCGACGATTCCCATCCACCAAGTTCTTGTAGTTCTAATATATCTCCTCTAGCATTAACAAGAAAATTTGCCGAAGATCTTCTAACGCAGTGATCAGTATACAAATTAGGATTTTCAAGTAAGAGATACTCAGCTATTTTTTGAGGTATTTTAGAGAAGAAATTAATGCCGCAGGGCTGTACCGTACATTTCCCTTTTCTATATGATACAAACAATCTTTGGTGAGTGACATGGTCTGGCCTTAACATTGCGTACTTTTTAAATAAAAGCACAGGATTGACTTCGCCGTCAAATATCACAGCGAAAATACGTTTCTTGTGGGTTTTTGAGTCGGGAATAGTAACAATCAGCTTGTCCTCTAAAACGTCAACATCTTCCGTGGTCATCTTCGCTATTTCATTAGTTCGACAGGCTCCTCCAATTCCAATTAAAAAAGCCACTTTCATCATTAAAAACTTCTCGTCTGAGGCAGAACACACAAATTCGTTGACTTGTTCTCTTGTAAGTACTTTCGATTTTTTGCTCTATATCCAATATTTTTCTTCTTGATGAAACGTATTAAGGCGCCGTATTTGTCGATTTCCACTCTTTCCTTCAGTTCTAAAGTCGCTCGTAACATGGAATATTTCGGCCATAAGGACGAAGCAGAGTATTCCTCAGAGAGTTTTGAGAAATACGCCAGCAATACCGTTTCTTCTGCACCTTGAACATGTACTTTGTTTCGCCACTCACAAAACTGCCGATATTCTTTTTCATAATGGATTTTAGATTTGTCCGGAAGCAAGTTCAACCTTATAATGTAGGCTGCAGCTAATATATCGTCAGGAATATCAAAATCTTGCATGATTTTAATAATGACTTTTTGAAATGCCAAAAAGAAATGTCAAAAACCTTGTTTTTATTTTCGCATCGCCGTTGTCAATGATACGATAAAGCTTTGAATATAACTCGATTATTAGCGATTTAACACCGTCTCGGACATTGCGGGTGACTCGGCTGTCGCCTCGTCACCTAGCAATGTCCTCGACTATTATAAATCGTATAATAATCTCGTTATATTAATAGCTATAATATGTTCCAAAAACCGTATAAGCTCTTCGTTGCTGTCTGTCCAGATAATAAAGGTATTTTCATCATATCTAAGCCAAAGTTTAGGTGTTATCTTGGCAGTGTTGATAGCGTGTGACTCAAACCATTCCATGTACAGGTTAGCCACCACCGGAGAGAGAGAGATGAAGCCATTGGAAGACCGTTATCTTAGGCATATAACCTATATTTTACTTGAAAGTAGAAACTACGTAGACAACACTCCGATAGTTCCATCACTCCATCCAGCGGCAAACCAGTGCGTTCTGAAAGGGTTGGGTCTTCTTGCAACTTTTGCTTGATGATATGCAGTGATTCCCCTATTGGGAAGTTGGTGTATAAGCTTTCTACATCGAAACTGACAAATGTGTCTTGTGGTTCTAAATTGACGGTTTTCAAAATATTTAAAAAGTGATTAGCGTTCTGAAGAAAAGAAAATTACTTACCCTGTAACGGTTTAATCGTCTCAAGAAGAAATTTTGATAAAGCGCTTGTAGGAGAATCCCAGGAGCTGGTGATTGGTCTTAGTGGCATGTTGATCCACTTTTTAGCAATATAGCGTAAAATTATAGATAGTTATACCATGCGAGCAAAAATTATTTGCATCAAAGAGGGCTTCGATGAAAAAACGTAGGGCTTGGTTTAAATCACAATGATATGGGGACGATATATCTAACCAAATCTAGATTAAAATTTTGTCAAATTCATATTATGAGATGATATGCCAAACTAATGAGTAATAAAATAAGTAGACAAATACAAATTTATTTTTGTTGTTTACAAAATTAACAAAGTAAGAATATACAGAAAGAAAAAGAAAAATAATTACATCAATTGCTGAAATTGGCCACCGCCATGCTCCAAGCATAAATACCTGCAGTAATTCCTGCCTCCTTCAAAAATCTGCGTCTTGTATTTTTTGGAATACTTGCACTTTATAAGGAAATAAATTTAGCTGCTTCTTAAGAATAGTCCTTCATGTTCCATAAGATCTTCCCACTTCTTGGGACAGGCGTCTTATGTAATTTGTTGGCGTATTTTGCATTATTTCACGAACGATTGCAACAAGTTCTTCTGTTCCTACAGATGGTCTTCCTATTCTTTTTTGTGTTGTATAGAACATGTTTCCATAAATACAGCCACGGTTCTTTTCAGGCAATAATAAAAATCCCCAGCAATAAAAGCAACCTTAGGAAAATGTTCGTAAAAATCGTCCGCATGCACAAACCCGGATTGTATTGCCACTCACCATTTACTCTAACCCCGTTTCGAAAATACGCTTCAACCATGAATGGTTTGTGCTGTTCCGTAAAGCCCATTGTGTGAATTGTTCAAGAAGTTGGAAAAATTAGCGGTGAATCAAATTACTTGTAACGACTGTCAAAGATGACGGAATAACTGATTGATTGTTAATTCAGGTAGTTACTGACACCCAACGGGTATTAAGCTCTACGGCTAAACATTACGTCCTTAGATGCTAGGCCCTCTTTGATGCAAATAATTTTTGCTCGCACGGTATAGGTACCCCTGAAAATAGGCTGTTATATCACTTTATAATTAACAAGACCAAGTGAATTTTGAAAAAATGAAGAAGCACGTATATTATTATTTTATTATATGACCTTATATCCCAGTTTTTAAACGTAAACTAGTTTTAATTTCATATACAGAAATTCCTATAAAAATTTCAACATTTTTACCTTCTTCGGTGTTGATTTTCGGAAAATCCCTACTTAGTGGATGCGTACGTCATAGGGAGAAGACATCTTCAAAATTTCATGATTCTAGGATTAGGGGTTTTAGCTGGTCAATGATAAATCAGTCAGTCGTTTTTTAAATATTAGGTTATAGGGAGATAATTTTTTAATCGTGATTATTTTTTAAATTGTGGTCAGTGCCATTAGTAGCATTTTTGCTTAACAAATTACTGTATGTATCGTCATAAAAACTACTCTGTACTTAAATTAAACACACCTACCGAACGTTCGCACGCAATTTTCATAAAAAATAACAAAATAATTGTTTTAAACAAAAGCCGGCATTATTTTTTATCAATGTAGTAGAAGTAGCGTTTACAATTTAGTAACAAGGAATCGGTTGTCAACAATGTTAATAGTTTTTGTTAAAAAAATAAGTGCATTATCCTGAAGTGTGTAATCGCATTAACCAGTTTCTAGGGCACGATTTTCAGTGATAATTTATGTTAAATTTAAGTTCTACTTGAAGTTCAGTTGCGAGTGGAAAGTGTTAAGTAATATTTGTTGTTAATTTATTAATTTCGATTGAAAGTGTTAGTTTTGGACAAAAAGGTTTTATTTAAAAGATCGTGTTGACCAAAAAGAAAGTAAAGTACAAATGATAACGAGTTAACGCATAAATTGTTTATTTGCCTTCAGAACTCCTATTTTTATTTAGCTGATGGGGTATAATTTTGACGACATGGACTTATATTATTCAAAAGCTTTGAAGTGTCAACTTTTTATTTTAAGAGCAAATACTAGTGACGCCTTTACCTTTTAATTTTTTATCAATATTTCGCCCTTTTTTGTTTTTTTCTAAAAAACGGCCGAATACCCACCTTTGAGAAGCAATTAATAGTAGTAGTTAGTAGTAGTAACATGTTTTATTTAGCAAAAAGCTACAATCAAATATTTTTTAATACATTTTTTTAACAACATTTTTATAGATTTATTTTTAATTTTAAAACGAAACCTTCTTTTAACAAAAAACACAGACAGACAGAAAAGTTAAACATTTCGCAAATTGTATCAAATATTATGTATCATTTTGTTTTTAAATAAATGAAATTTTAAAGTTTTTTTAAATAGTTTTAATGATATTTGAGATTTAATAGAATTTTCCAAATTATTATATTTAAATACAAAAAAAACTTGATTAGTTCTTGTTCTATAATTATGATGGTCATAAAAAGAACAAAAATGTGTTAAACAGTCAGGCAATAAATTATTTTTAATTTTATGTACATATAAAGATACATACTAAATAAAAAATTAAATTTCTGACATTCAACCAATCTAAATTTTTTAACACAAAATTTATTTTTGTATATTTGTCACAATTTAAAATAATCCGCATTGCCTTATTTTCTAAAATTTGTAATTTGTCAAATATTTCCTCCGAGCACAATATAAAATGGAAGAACAATAAAGAAAATTTGGTAATATAATAGTATTAAATACCTACAGTTTTTTTAGAAAACAAACTTAAATTAGAACTGATTCTTTTAAAATAACCTACTTTTCCGGCAATCTTCGATATGATACTTTCAAAATAATTAAAAAATTTTAATTTTGAATCAATAATTATCCCTAAATATTTAAAACTGTTCACAAATTCCAATTTTTTACGATCAATTACAACATTTATATTTTGACAATTTAAATTATTACCCATAACCATACATTTAGTTTTTGAAATATTTAATTTCAATTTATTTACTTTTAGCCCATTAAATAATATATTTATCTCAGAATTTAGCGTATTTAATTAATATATTAATTACATACGGTTTTGTTAAAATAAATTTAATTAATAAATAAATAAAAGCAAAAAACGACATTTGATCAAATATACTCATATTTCTTTTTCTGCTTTTATTAATTTATAAATCCAACGTTTTTAATGTCACTTGCGTCTGAACACGCAAACGAAAAACTTTGATATATTAAAAATGTTTAATTTTACAGTTCAACTTATGAAATTAAAATTACCGACATATGTAGGGTTACTTAGTTTTAACTCAGTGCCCCAAACCTCCATCCCTTAAAAGGACTGTTTATTTTGAATTTACGATACAATTTCTTAATACATATTTTATATACATTGCAAATTTAAAATTTTAACAATGTCTTTAAGACATAGATACTCGTAAAAATACTATTTTAACCTCTTCGTTTTAGAAATATTTTTTTCTTCTTCCCCGGGTTTATTTGGTCGTTTTGGGCCCTTTTAATTACCTTTTTCACATACTCTGTATGTTTTAATCTATTTCAATTTTTCTTCACATTATGGCATTTCGACACACCAATTTTTAATTCCATAAAAGCTCCATTATGGTTTTATACCACTTATCTTTTTCTCTTCTGCTAAAACCATCAGCAATACATTTTCTGTCTCCTGATGATGAACGTTACTGCGTTCGAAACATGTAGAGACCTCTGAGCAAGAAATTTTTTTTGAGTTCAAAATTTTTCTAATGGTGTAAGCTCATCTTGGGCACAGTCAGGAGGTGAGAAAAGCACGTTTATTTTGCGTTTTTGCTGTGTTTCATTCCTAATTTTAAAAATTGACGTAGAATCACTTTTCACCTAGACAGTTGTCTCAGCTCAGGGCCCTTTGTTGTGTGGGGGAAGTCCGTGCTTACATCCGGCACTGCTCCCTTGTGATCCCCCCATTCATTCGATAACGCTATAATATTATAACCAACTGCGATAACTGACAAAGATGGCACTTTCAAAGCTTTTGAATTTTCACTTTAATGTCTTACCGAATTGAATTTTCAGTTATTAAAATATATCTATTAAAAATGGTTTATGAACATAAAAACTAATTTAGAGAAGCTGAAAATGGGAAATTTTGACAGATGGGCTGTTTTAAGGATTATAGAAGTGGTAAGTACACTTATGATGTAATAAGCGACTTCCTTAAAGCTTATCTATTTTATTACGTACGTCTCTCGAAGAATAACAATTAACTTTTTTTGCAATGTTTTTAATGTAGGTAGGTATAAGGGTATTTGATTCGTCTTCATCTCGCATAATATATACGAATGAGATGTTGGAAACAAATACTCGTCGAAAATTGCGGAGATCAAATTTAAACTAAAAAATTACCAAAAATTAACTTTATATAATTATAATATTATACTAGGGTATACCCGTTGAAAAATTAACTTATTTTAGCGTCTGAGACGCCCCTACCCCTTAACATATTAACCAAAAAAAATCTTACATTCCTAACATTCCATTCCTATTATAGCCCTACTGTCATTTATGTTTTTCTTTAAAAGATGACTAAAAATAACATTTTACGGAAATAGTCACTATTGTTTAATTTTAATTTGAGTAACGAGGAAACAACCACTAGTAGATAGTGAAACCCAATTAGAGAATATACCACCATGTGATTTTTAATTTAGGGATTTCATTTTTCAGAAAATAATCCAAACAATTTAGGTACTGATATAAATGATTGTAAAGTTTTATGTCACTACACTAGAGCTTGTAATGCGAACAATCTAATGACAAAGGACATCTCGATTATATTATTACATATTGCCATAACAAATTTTACCTTCTACTAGACGGTTTAAAAAAATTTAATTTTCTTTAATTCCACACATCTTGGCGTAACGCCCAATTAAAGTTGTTTCGTTATGAATCAGCTGTAATCATTCAGACATTATTTGCTTTAATATAGGTATAGGTAGGTACACATACAATGACATGTAAACAATGTAATTTTTGGTTATTTTAGTTAATTCATTTTATTTAAGAGAAGTCCGTTTACCTTGACAACGAGATTTCTTTTTACGAACATTAATCGATTAAGAAAAAATCGTCGGCTTAGTGCAAAAACTCATTAAGGTGAGAGTATCAACACGCTTGCCAAACTATAAACTATTTCGCGTAGATTTATTTATGTTTTCTAGCTTTTACACAAAATTTAAGGAAAATCAGTATCGACTTGATATTCTATAGGTAATAATTGACATATTTAATAAATATCAAGGAATTTCATAACTTATTTTAGGAGAATTGTATAGCGAAAAATATCGGGTAAGATTATTTTTTAACATTATTATGTCATTGTTCTTTCACTATACAATAAAATTCTCCCAAAATTAGCAATGAAATAAATTGAAATTTTTGTAATATATCAGATATAACCTAAGTAATGTGCCGACGATACTGATTTTATTTAAATGCTAGTTTAAAAAATAATAAACTTGAAAAAACAAAGCGAAATAGGTTATAGGTTGGCAATAAATTGAACGACGTTGAGAATTCCACCTTAAGTCGAAATTGACAGTTTTGAGTAAAACCCAGTTTTAAGAAATGGCGGATTTTAAGGTGACTTATTAAAAAAATGTGCAATAATGTTATGCCTACGAAGTATTTTTAGACATTTATTGACTTAGTGAGTTTTTGGACTATGCCGACGAAATATTGTTTATAAAAGTTTTTAGAAATTAAACAAAGAATATTCTCACTTATTATCTCCCTAGAGCATGAACTATTTCCGGAAATTTTCTCGGGATGCGAATTTCTTTAAAAATTCGCCACTGAGATCAAATTTCCGGAGTTTTAATTTAAACTCGCGGGAGATTCGGCAAGGAAATTTTATGCGAAAGCAATTTGAAAGTAGAATTAAATTGGTGACATACCGATGTAAGGGACATAATACAACCCTGTGTTGTTAAAACAATAGTGGGCACTATATTTTGCTAAATTATAAGCAGTTTAAATTGCATTATTTGTACTTTTCCTGTGCTCTATTAAAACAAGGTATAAATAATAATCTAAAATAAATATTCTTCTTTATACGTTCAATGGTTTCATTATTTTATACTACTATAAACTAAAAGAGGAAGAAGAAAAAGGCCTTCTAAAGAGAAGGTGTCAAAGATTTTAAAATCATTTTTAAATGATTCTTAGTTTGGTTGTTTATACGTTACAACTTTCTTTAGATGCTCAGCGTGTTTTAACTCTCCTTAACTTTTTTTTATATGCGTCACTTCTAAATTTTAATTTTTCAATATCATAAAAGCTCCATTAAGGTTTTATACTATTTTCTCTTCTGCTAATACCATCAGCACAATATAAAGTTTTTCTGTCTCCTGATGATGAACGTTTCTACATTCGAAACATGTAGAGACCCCTAAAGAATTTATTTCTATTAAATTTTGTGGAGGAAGACTTTTAGTTTTCCTTTCTTTTTTCACGACGAAACATATTTATTGAAAATTAACAGTGCGTTCTTAAGCATAAATGACATATTTTCAACTCTACTATCTCCTGTTGATGAGATCCTGTATATAACGATAAGTAAATGGTTTGACTAGGCACTTTATTGATTTCATAATAGATAAGTTAACCAAAATGGTGTTGTACTCACTATTGATTTTAAATAATAAACATCAAGAAAATCTGTCTCTGAAATATATAAAATCCAAAAGTAAAATGTTACACAGTATACACAGTACACAAAAAACAGCCAAAGAAAAGTCCAAAACAGCCAATCGATGTAGCTTTTCCTGCAGAATTCAAAAATGAAACCAAAAATTTATTTGAACCAGAAACAAAAGAGTTACTCTATGGATAAGGTGTTTTTTAAATGGAACATAGCTTTTTTTATACGATTTTTGGAACGAGTGATTTTTCTTTTGTCCGTTCTGATTAAAATATTTAGTTAAATTATACTGGATAAAACATTAAAATTTAATAAAAATATCTGTCACAATATTAAATATTTTAATCAGAACGGACAAAAAAAAATCACTCGTTCCAAAAATCGTATAAAAAAAGCTATGTTCCATTTAAAAAACACCTTATCCATAGCGTAACTCTTTTGTTTCTGGTTCAAATAAATTTTTGGTTTCATTTTTGAATACTGCAGGAAAAAGTAGATCGATTGGCTATTTTGGATTTTTCTTTAAATACAAGGAAGCTCAAACATGAGCCCCTGTTCAGTCCTCGTTGGAAGACCCTATTAGTAACTACTAAAATTTTGATTTTTTGTTAAATTGTTTTTCTTTGTATCAGACGCCTGCGGACTGTGATTAGGAAACAGATTGCTGAAATTAACTTTCAAAATGTCTTTATTCCAAACTAACTTTTACAGTTCATTACATGGAAAGTGACATCATAATATAGAAAATGATAACCATTAAAAAAAAATAACAATAAAAAAAAACAATTTAATTCATTAATAAAATCAATTTTATAAATAATTTAATTTAGTAAATATATCTTTGATTGTTTTTTAAAAATTGCCAATTTATTAATTTTTCTGATATTTTTTGGAAGATTGTTATATTTTATTATTCCGTCATATAAAAGCGATCTTTTTCCGAAATTACTTTTTACTGGTATAGTTTAATAATTTATACAACGTCTGGTGTTATGATCATGTAATGTCTTATTCTCCTGAAGTGTTATGTTTGATTTTTTTTCTTTCAAAATAATAGAGTGAATTAGAATACAAATTGTAAAAAATTGTCAAAATAACAGGGTCTACTAGCAGGTTAATGCGTGTAGAGCTACTTGCTGATGAAACTGTATTTCCATATTATAAAAAAGAAGTAAATACTTGTAGGTATTTCGTGTTTTAAACCTTTTGTAAGTAACAAATTATTTTTATATTACAGATTTTGGTTTTGGCCTGTCTAGTTTTCAAGCGAGTGTCAGATGACGAGGCGCGAAGCATATACCTCTATCTCCAGAAACTTTCCCGGGAATGGGGTCTTCTAAACAACATAACATGGAATAGAGTGGGCAGTTCCGTAGCTGACGCAACCTACGGGGGCTATTTGATTATCACATCCGCATTGCTAGTGGGAAAGCTGTGCGGCGAGTTGCCTACCCAGCGACGTATTACAGAGTGGGTATTGTTGGGAGTTGGAGCTGTACTCTTTATTGTTTTAGGTATGTATGTATGTGCTAAGAAATTCAAACATTTAGCTAACTTATTCATAGCCGTTTTTTAAGTTTCCTACAGGATAGAGTTATCGGTTTCTTCTTTTGATAACATCGTCAAGTGTAACCACTGTTTAAATACCGTGCGAGCTAAAATTATTTGCATCAAAGAGGGCCTTGCATCTAAGGACGTAATGCTTATCCGTAGAGCTTAACACCTGTTGGGTGTCAGTCACTACGTGAATTAACAATCAATGAACGACACAAGTTCATTAAGACAAAAAATTACCTACTGCATTAATTGTTTAGGTGCAAATCATCGCACAGAGTACCTATGTACCGTATGCTCTCAAAAGCATCACACTCTTCTGCATTTTGTAAACTTTCAAAATGCTCCCCTTCCGACATAGCTATCAAAATATGTCACTCCACCCACTGATCAACTTGTTAGTCCCCTTAATAATCAGACAGGTGCAGTCCCAGTCCAGGGTTGGATGAACCCACTGGGACACCGGAAAAAACCCGGTGGGCCGATCGGCCCGTTGGTTGGTAGGCCGATTCCGACTTACCGATTTCGATACGATTTTTTTTTGCGTCTGTAGGATACTTCAAAAAATTCTAAAATATTCCTGCTTATTTAATACTGAAAATAGTTGTCTAGAGTCTAGAGAATTAAGCTGTTAAGTTTAATAATTTCATTTAATATTTTAAAACTAATACGGCCAAACAACACTATAGTAGGCCTATACAAGGTCGCCTGCATTGTGCTGCCCTCTTCGGCAAAAAGGAAACTACGACGCCCGGACCGAAGAATGTCCGGTTTCTAATGACTTAATAAAAATGTTAAAAGCAGCAGCATCCAATGCAAAATATATTAAAAAACAATTGTAATTTTTTTTAGCTTTATTTTCATGTTCTGATTTCTTTATTATACACTAGCGACCCGCCCCGGCTTCGCACGCGGGTCTAAAATGTGTTTATTTACGACATCACATTAGAAACCTCTAAATTTATCAGTGTTTCTCTACAATATTATGCATATATTATACATATAAACCTTCCTCTTGAATCACTCTATCTATTAAAAAAAAACGCTTCAAAGTCCGTTGCGTAGTTTTAAAGATTTAAGCATATAGGGGGACGGACAGACAGCGACAGCGACTTTGTTTTATACTATGTAGTGATATACATTTAAGTTTGGTTTATTTTAGTGTTTTGACTTATGTTACAATATTAAAACATACTACATCAGTGGCGTATTTACGAGGGGGCTCAGGGGGCCCGCCCCCCCCCCCCCAGATATGTATAGTACAATTGTATAAACAAGGTTCATCTGTCACGGATAATGCCCTGGAAGCTTTTAAAACTTGTTTATTTTGTCGCCCTTTCAAATTTCTTGTAAATTAAAGGAGTGTTTTAAAGTCTGGCATATAGCCGCAGATTAAGCTTTACGGTTATTTTACCCACAACATTTTCGCCTGCGGCGCAAAAAAGCGCCTTCAGCGCGAGAAGGATTGCGCCTTCGGCGCAAATCCTTAAAAGTACCCCCCTCCCCCCAGAAAGACGTTCCAGGACCGCCGTTGATTTCCCGGGCCACTTAGAAAAGTTCTTCCAACCCTGAGTCCCACTCACATAATATTGGGCACGTCAGGAGAAGAATATCAAGAAGGAAACCCTAATAACAAGGCGGTTGTGCGCATGCCCATCCCTGTCGGGTGCCAAGGGATCTGACCGGCGAGCCGAAGAGTTTTTGTTTTTTTACCCTAGCAGGTCAAGTCGCTACGGCTATCGAACTTGCTAACTCCCATTACAATGCTGAGAACAGCTGGCGACTAAGGTGGCTCCAGACTGCACCTCCTGAATGGCATCAAGTCCTAAATGTGAACGCAACACCAAATGGCTTCGATCTACCCCGTAACACTTGGTCGAAACTGAATAGAGTCCGCACAGGTCACGGGAGTTGCGGTGACTCGTTTTTCAAATGGGGAATAACCCAATCTCCCCAATGTGACTGTCAAAATGGTAACCAGACGATCCGCCATATCACGACCGAATGCTCCACTCGCGCATATCCTGGACCCCTCTCAGATTTTGTTGGACTCCCCCAAGAAGCTATACATTGGCTAAATAGACTGGACGTCGCGCTCTAAAACTATTTGTATTATTAACAGAATTTACCTGTCGTGTTCTTGACTATATACTATATCTATGTTCTATGTTGTATATTCTAACTTTTCGTTAGTTTAGTTTTTATATATATTGTATTATGTGTGTAAAGCGCCATACGCTAAATAAATAAATAAGGTCAAGTCAAAAATTATCACATCGAAAAAATAGAAACCAAAACTGAATATATTCGGATATCTCTGAAGGTAGGAGTATTTACAAGTTTCTTTTACCAAATTATTAAGCCTTAAAATAAGACTTTTCGTAAATCTTGCTATTTTCGAGATCCTCATGTACGCACACGAATCTGCATCACCCTGTAGAAGATATCTAATATTACTAAAAAGTACAAACAGAAATAATCAGAACGTATCATTTTAATAAACGTTTTTAACCAGCATATCAAATTACCATCATGGGAAAAGGTCGTTGAAAGCTAATAATGTAATTTTCTTAATATTAATTAGTCATAATTAAAATTTATTGGCAAATGATTAAACTAACAATTTGAAAAAACCATAAAACACTCGCTATTCCTTAAGGACATTTGTTAAAACACACACATTCATAAACGGTATTAAAATGAGTTGACAACATCGTTTGCAGGAGAGAGGAGGTGAAAAGCGGGGTGGGGCAGTTACTGGGGATTATGCCGGAGTTACCTTTGAATGTGACCCTGCTCTTATAAAAGAAACCGAACCTACAAATAACCCAACTTTCTATTTACTCACCCATGAAAAGTAACGGTAGAATTATTATTTTCCGAATTCCGCATACTTGGTACTTGCGACTCATCTTAATTAGCCTTTACAAAATATCACAAAACACTAAAAACACGTCAATTATTACACAAAACCGATAAACTGAAAAAAAAGGGAATGGGTACTGATACGGCCATGAGGTTACTGATTTTATCATAGGGTGCTTTAACAATAATTACAAACCACTTGCAATTTCCTTAGATCTCTCTAAGGCCTTTGATACCGTAGACTACCACATTCTACTCCACAAACTGGAGATTATGGGGATAAGAGGGAACGTTCTTAAACTATTCAAATCATACCTTTCTAATAGATTTTAAAAGGTTTGTCTAAATTCAATTTCTAGTTCCTACAAGAGAGTTGAATGTGGTGTCCGGCAAGGTACGGTGCTAGGTCCGATTTTGTTCTCAATTTATATTAATAGTCTGGCGAGTACGATGCCCAATTTTGAAACTGTATGCTTTGCCGATGATACTGTTCTTCTGGTTAAAGAGGTGTCTTGGCATGAAGTATTTGAAAAGGCGGAGAGGACTGCTAGTCTTATTAAAGCCTGGATGGATCGTAACTGTTTAACATTGAATATAAAGAAAACCAACTTTATGTGCTCTGTAATGAATTCAGTTGGTCTACCAATTAAAAATGAGATTACGATCAATTCTGCTAATTGTGATTTGTCAAGGGATTGTGTTTGTTCTGGTAAAATTAAGTCAGTAGAAAGCATAAAATATTTGGGTGTATATTTTGATTAATTTTTAAAATGGTCAGTACATTGTGAATAATATTATGTAAAGAATAAATTAAGGAAACTGATATATAAATTTTAGGAATTATGTAATATCTTAGTCAAAAATGTCCTAATTAATGTTTATAGGTCACTAGCAGAATCATGTCTTAATTATGGAATTATCTGTTGGGGATCTGCTAATAAAAGTGTATTTAACCATATCGTTGTTGCACAAAAATATATCTTAAAAATTATTTTATTTAAGTCAAGACGTTTTTCTTCTGATCTTTTATTTGAACAGTTTGGCGTCTTTTCAATTACTCAGTTATATATATTAATAATTTGCTTAGATTTTCTCTCACTAGAAATAAATTTCACAACTACATAACGCATAACACCATGACTAGAGCTAATGTTAATCACAATTTGATTCTACCCAACACACATTTTAACGCCACGCAAAGATCAATATCCTATGTGGCTCCGAAAATCTTAAATATATTACCAGTGCACTTTAAAATCAAAAAATTTCGAAACAAAAAAGAAGATCTAAATAAATGGAATATGAATAATACCCAAATAATCAAAGGTATTGTTAGATTTTTATAAAATTATGTTATTTAGTATTAGTATCGCCAAATAACTCAAAGTGTGCATAGTTATGCATTATCTGCTTTGAAATTTAATTTAATTTTTGAATGTTAATCTATTTTGTGTTGTATGCCCACACAGACTTACATGGTCCATAGTGTATGCAACTCATTATGAATGTTATATTTCTTGAATGTACACTGTTGTTGTGTAATAAATAAATAAATAAATAAATAAATAAATTTTAAACCGCTGTCAAAGAAACCACAAAGTAACACCAAACGAAAATAGGGATATACGATATACATCGATGCATCGAAAACATCGGTATTTTCAATGCGATGTATTGTTTTTAAGAGATGCATCGAGGCCATATGAAATTTGTCCATACATCGATGTATTAGGCCTTAATTTTATTAGTAAAATAGTTATTTTGCCGTTGCCTCTTGATCTTGATTATACCTTTTATTTTTGGTTTTAGTTAAGGTGTGAGCTAAGAATAATTAGATTTGTAATTTGTTTTGTAATTCTAATTCTATTAAAATGTTTTTTTCGATGCATCGCAGACATCGATGTTTTTCCGCAATACATTTGCTGTAGATATCCTAGATAGAAATAAAGGAAACAACGTCGTCATGACCTCACCTTTGATGGCGGATCTCTTGCTTCTGCGTTGCCATACTGCATACTTTTCATAAGGTTTTAGACAAAGATTTCAATTTCCCACATCATGATAATACTTTTAACAGAGTAAGTTTGGCAAACAATGTGGATGGGCGCAATTGGGATCTTGATTTACTTAAGAATGGAATAAGATTTTGGAAATAAAAGATATAGTAAGCCCTTCAAATCAAATTTATGTGACCGCTTTAAGTGTTTACCTGTTGCCGAAAATAGGCAAAATTAAAAAAAAATTATAATAACTTTCTTCCTTCTTTTGTATTCTCCCTAATTTTCCATGGTGAATTCTTCGGGTCTGGCTCTCCTACTATGGTGAAATTCCAGAGCAAACATTTTAATAGTGTCCAGTTAATTTTAATTTTAAAATGGTAAATTCTAAAAATACAAGCGAAAGATTATAAGGGGACAGACCCAAACTAAACCATTTGTGATATTTTTGGATTAAAAATTCTATTGCATCAATCACCACTGATATGTGACCCACACAGGATTAAGTCCTGGACCCAGTGCCAGTGATACCCAATTGAAATGTGTTTAATTGTATTTTACTGTAATACGCCTCTGTCTGTTACTCGATGGTCTCAAAAACATTGCCAACAGTTGAAACAAATCAACCAAGGCAAAGTCGTAATAATTGTATTGATTCTTAAGGTGTTCTCTATAGTTTTTGGCCATACTATAACATCACGTGCACTACTAAAAATAATACATTATAACTATTTTACCCCGTTTTAGTCAAATCAAGGTTAATAGGTGCGATCTGATGCGTCACACATGCAAACGATTATGTTGAAAAATTATACAATAATTAAAATAATAAACATATTTTTCTATGAAGGATAAAGTGCATAAAAATAGGATTGGCTCCTCTGACCTGAATAAATTTTCCAACAAAGGAGTCGTAAAAGATATTATTATTTGTTTGCTAAGCCCATAAACAAAAGAATAATGGCGATAAAAACAATAATAATAACATAATATGAACCCAAGTTGAAATAGATTTTTTCGAGAAGACCTTTGTTAAATAAAATAAAATTTTATTTTATTAAGGGTCCATCCTTACTGTTGTTTCATTGCGCATTGCAAGTTTATTGAGAAATTCCGAACGTATCGCCCTTCATTCTTCATTTCAATTATAGGCTTTCTCCATCACTATACCGGGTGTTTCTTAAAAGACGTTCACCTCTATAACTTTTTTATATTTGTAGATATTAAATTGAAATTTTGAGATTATGCGTAAGAGATGAGTCTGCATTTATTGGCATAATTTTCAATTTGTTAGCACTTCCGGTTTGACCGGAACTGACCTTGACTTTGATATTTTAAATGGGACATCTTGTATATTTTTACTCATTTGGGTTCAGCATAACATTATGAGTGAAATCACACCTCACTTGTGATTTTTTGACGTGTTATAACATTTTTATGTTAATTTTTTATTTTCAAATCTAGGGTGCTACAAATTAATTAAATCTGTTAATTTATAGTCAAGTAGTATATGAAAATTAAAATTATGTCATAATAATTGACTTTCTAAGTTTCACAAGCGTTAAAAAAATAAAATTTTCTTTTCTTGACGTTTACTCCATTTTTTTAAATGGAACGATGGTGCTTCACTAGGATATTTAAAACGAGCATTTTTTTCCAACAATTTGATACCATACACTCCTATGCTATTTTAAAATTGACACTGAAATATTTGCCTTAAATCCCAAACCGCAAATTTAAAAGCGTTATGCATTATTGCCGCCCTCTCCCTTCTAAAGAAATATAAAGGTGGCTTTGAAAAACAATGGAATGGTTTCATCATGACAATTACTAAACCTTTAATTTTCCTAATTTCAGGTAGTTTAGCCTTTGCCGCGATTGATTCAGTTCCTCAAAATCTAATCGACAATGCTGCCATATTAGGCACTATTTCATTGGTCACAGGTGCCCTCTTTCTGCTTGACATGGGTGCTCCCAAAGCAATGAAGAAGCTACCACCAGCTCAAATTCAGCAAGTGCAAAAAAATGGGAATAGAAATGCTGAACATCGTGTATCAGCTGATCAATCAAATGATAATCGACCAATCAGAGATATCACTGAACAAGTTTATAATATTGAGAGGGTACGTCTTTTTAACTCATCTAATATGTAATAGTATTAATTAGTATGTAACAGTAATGTAAAAGTAATGTAATAGTAATGTAATAATAATGTAATAGTAATGTAATAGTAACGTAATAGTAATGTAATAGTAATGTAATAGTAATGTAATAGTAATGTAATAGTAATGTAATAGTAATGTAATAGTAATGTAATAGTAATGTAATAGTAATGTAATAGCAATGTAATAGTAATGTAATAGTAATGTAAAAGTAATGTAATAGTAATAAATAGGAAATAGTATTGAGTGTGGTCCAGTCTTTATATAATCTAAAATCTAAAAGCATTACGGCAGTAGCGGTCCCAGGATTTTAATAATAAAGGGGGGGGGGCAAAACTAGGAAAATGCCGCAGACGAAAAAATTTTACTGTGCATTCGCCAGTTTTTCACTAGTGCCTACATGTTGGTTCTTTTTGGTGGTAGAAACTAGGAAAGACATGTATACTGGAACGAAAGTAAACTTCTTATTTTTTAAATCTTTTGCATTCTTCGTGGCTTCATAGATGCAAACTGATCGACAGCTTTATCGTTATCTACATTTCTTGTTATATGTATATTAAATAATGCTAAACCATGTCGTCGTTACTCCAACAGAGTCGATCGTAAATAACTTTCTAAACGTTTAAATGTTGTAATATTTACTTCGTTGTGAAAGTTTTGATTTAAATTCTTGTTGATAGGAGTTATTTAAAAAAAAATATATGGGGCCAGCCTATAAGGGGGCCGGGCTACTATGCCCCCTCCCCTCCCCTTGGGACTGCTACTGATCACGGGTTAGATAGATACTTTATTTATACAGTGTGAGTTTGTAACTTGGAACAAATTCAGTAAATGCAGTGTATTTTTTTTGGAAAAATTCGAAGTTATAAACTCACACTCTATTCAGTGTGGTTGTTTAAGTGTGCAACATATGGGCATTTTTTTTATTACCGATTTCTCAGAAAATTTTATTCTTGATAAAAGTTGGTGCATGTACGATAATCATATTACGTGCACTTGAAATGTTTGCAAGTCAAACGGCGTACAGGGTAGGCCAAAAAATATAAAACTTGTACAAGAATAAAGTTTTTTAATAAACATTCAAAATAAAAATTTTGCACTTTAAATGAGAGTTTTTTAATTAGCATATTATCATTATTAATGTTTTATCTTGTTAAAAAGAATTTTTAGGATATTTAAAGTTGTGTTTAATATCGTTGCAACAAACATGAAGTTTGTGATTCGTTAATAAATTAAAAATTCAAGTATATTTTACAAATAAGCTTGAATTTAAACAAAGATATGTAAAATTGATGTAATTTTAATTAATTTATAAAGGTCTTTATGGTGAATATAAAAAAAATTTTTGGAAATTATTAATGTTTTTTAAAAAAATATATTTTTTTTATTTTAGGAGGTCACGGTTTTGAATCTATGCATAACTTTTAATTCTAAACAACTTTTCTTAATAACATTTTGCTGAATTTTCTGAAATAGAGTTACTTTATTCTTGTACAAATTTTATATTTTTGGGCCTACCCTGTACGCCGTTTGACTTGCAACCATTTCAAGTACACCTAATATGATTATCGAACATGCACCAACTTTTACTATGTTTTGTTTGGTTGCACACTTAAACAACCACACTGTATATGGTCATAACTCGATGAAAGTACATTGTTATTAGTTCAAGTTTTTAATTTTTTTTATTTTAGGAAATTGAAAGATCGGAACGAACAACTCATTTGGATGATCCCTCACGGGACGTGGACGACGAAAGACGTAAAACAAAAAAAGAATTGAAAAATAACGGAATAAAAAATGGTGGCCAAAGAAATGGCGTGCCGCCAAGCAGAATTGAGATGGCGGTAAAGGAACCTACAGGTTTTCCAGGAAGAAGTATGTTTTGTTTCTATTAGGAAATTAAATAGTAACACTAGTAGTAGTAGTAGCAACATGTTTTATTTAGCCAAAAGCTACAATTAAATATTTTTTAATACATTTTTTTAACCCATTTTTATAGATTTATTTTTAAATTTTAAAACGCAACCTTCCTTTAACAAAAACAGACAGAAAAGTTAAACATTTTTCAGATTGTATCAAATATTACGTACTTATCATTTTGTTTTTTAATTAAATGTAATTTTAAATAGTTTTAATGATATTTGAGATTTAATAGAATTTTCCAAATTATTATATTTATTACATTAACAAACCTTTATGAAAAATAGACTTATAAGCTAATGTTTTAGATACTCTATCTACACAAAAATGTTGATTAGTTCTTGTAAGTATAATGGTTGATGGTCATAATTAAAAGAACAAAAAAAATTTAAACAATCAGGCAATAAATTATATTTAATTTTATGTATAAAGATACATACTAAATAAAAAATAAAATTTCTGACATTCAACCAATCTAAATTTTTTAACATAAAATTTATTTTTGTATATTTGTCACAATTTAAAATAATGCGCATTGCCTTATTTTGTAAAATTTGTAATTTATCAAATATTTCCTTACTAACAATCAAGAAAATGTCGTAATATAATATCTAGTATTAAATACAGTTTTTTAGAAAACAAACTTAAATTAAAACTGATTCTTTTAAAATAACCTACCTTTCCGGCAATCTTCGATATGATACTTTCAAAATTATTTAAATTTTTTATTTTTGAATCAATAATTATCCCTAAATATTAAAAAGTGTTTACTAATTCCAATTTTTTACCATCAATTACAACATTTATATTTTGACAATTTAAATTATTACATATAACCATTTAATTTTAATTTATTTACTTTTAGCCAATTAAATAGGTAATATGTTTATCTCAGAATTTAGAGTATTTAGACCATCAAAAATATTTAAAACATTAATGTAATTTAAGGTGTCATCAGCAAATATTTGTAACTCACACATTTTTAAAACTCAGGGCATATCGTTGATGTATAAAATAAATAATATTGGACCTAGTATACTTCCTTGAGGAACTCCTATATTATTTATTTTTTTAATTGAATATGTTTTTGATATTTTTGTTTTTGTGACCGGTTACTTAAATAATGTTAAAACCATTTATAAACATTTCCGCGAATACCATACTGATACAATTTACTCAATAATCTAGCCCTGTCAATAAGTTCCTTTTTTTGCAAATGAATAAATGAATAGGTATATACTGAGTAACCCTTACTTCTGAGATACGAAAATACGTACAATACAAATTTTAAATACTTTAATTATTTGATTCGCTTATTAAAGCATTTCGAATGAAATCCCCTTCGTTCCGGCACTGCTAAAAGTACCCAAATAATATAAATATTAACCGAATTATTTAAATGCAAACTGTTATTACACACTCGCGGACTCGAGCTATATCAAAAAACACTATCAAAGATTTATTTGTCATTATTGTTGACCATGGCTTGATTTAAGCAGCAACAGTTATTTACATAAAAAATTTTTTTTCGTTAGACGTTATTAGAATCAGAATATTTTAAATTAACACGTGCAGGTGTTTTGCTACACCGGAAGGTTCATGGAAGTTAGAGGTTCGGATTCACCAAGACCTTCTCCATTTGTTGTTTTGCTAGGTTGATATTGAAATAGCTTTATCTGCCGCTCTTATAAAATAAAACAGTACGATATGCAATTCTGGATAATAACACCACCCTATATTTCTCTAGGTTATATACACTTAGATCCTACCTCCAAAGGCTACCAACAAATGAAAGATGAAGATTTTGATATTCCTAGGAGATTTGGCATCTATGGACGAGATGTTACGGATTATGGCACGGATACGGACGAGACAGCGAGTTTACCCCCGAAAATCGAATTGCATACCCCCGTGTGGGGTAACATAAGAAAGGGTAGAACAAAAGCTTCGAATTATGGGGTAGTTAGCTTTAGGTGATTGGATTTTTTTTATGTGTTATAGCTTTATTTGTCTAACACTAAATGTTACCACGTTTTAAAAATAAGTAGCACAATTTAAATTGGGTTTCTTGGTAATTTCATGTAAGCAAGTATTAAGTTTCGATTCTTAATCAATACCGTAAAATGAGGCGAATAGGATCAGCGGGGTAAATAGGATTAAAAGTTACCTTCAAATTTCAAAAATATGTAATAATTGTAATTTTAAAGTGTAGGTCATTTCAATGTACAGGGTGTCCCAAATTCGCGCCTCATCATGAGGATCTCGAAAACTATAAGAGATACAACATCGGTCAAATTGTGGCAAAGTTGCGCAATTTCGTACTGAGCAATATCCCAAAAAAATATCTGAGCTATCTTTTTTAGTTTTTAAAATTTTTGCATAAAACTAAAATTTTGAGTTTTTGTTTTTTTAAACTGCTTGACTTATTTTATCCGCCACAGAAAAACAAGCACAACATTGTTGAGGCAACTTTTTACGCTCCATATTGTGACGTTTTTAGAATTTCGTTACAACGTTTCGTTTTTATGGAACTATTATCAACTTTAATTTTTTAAATACGGACCGGCATTTTTTATTTTATTTTTTGATAGCCCTTTAAGCCCTGAAATAAACCATGTACCACACTTAATTATATTTAGACGTTTTGATGTCATTATTACATCACTTCAGGAATGTGATAATTATTTTTAAATACGGCCCTGGTGTAAGTTACTTAATCTTTTTACCACATACAACATGTAAATGGATCCGGAATTATATACAAATAATTTACTATACCTATTTAAGTTTTTATATAAATTGTAACAAAGTAAAAATAAAACCAAACAAAACAAAGGTTGCTATGACAAGAACTTTTACTTGATTGTTTGGCTTAAGGTGGTTATAAGGTAAATTATTCTCAACGTCATTTCATCTATTGCCAACCTATAACCTATTTCGCGTTGCTTTTTTTAGTTTATTATTTGATTAACTAACATTTAAATAAAATCAATATCGTCGGTACAATATTTAGGTAATAGCTGACATATTACAAAAATATCAATTTATTTCATTGCTAATTTTGGGAGAATTGTATAGTGAAAGAAGAATGACATAATAATGTTAAAAAAAATCTTACCCGAAATTTTTCGCTATAAAATTCTCCTAAAATATTTAATGAAATTTCTTGATATTTATTTAATGTCAATTATTACCTATAAAATATGAAGACGATAATGATTTTATTTAAATTTTGTGTAAAAGCTAGAAAAAAATATTCTTCCAATAGGAATTCACAAATTTCTTGTGACCGTTATTTATAGGACTATCCTGAACGCTTGCAGTCTCATTATAGTTATTTTGCTACGCTTGATACTAATTTAGCCCAGTATGGTAGTTTTAATAAACCAAGAGTCAAATATACACCAGGGCCGTATTAAAAAATAATTATCACATTCCTGAAGATGTAATAAAAACATCAAAACGTCTAAATATAATTAAGTGTGGTAAATGGTTGAATTTAGGGCTTAAAGGGCTATCAAAAAATAAAATAAAAAATGCAGGTCCGTATTTAAAAAATTAAAGTTGATAATAGTTCCACAAAAACGAAACGTTGTAACGAAATTCTAAAAACGTCACAATATGGAGCGTAAAAAGTTGCCTCAACAATGTGGTGCTTGTTTTTCTGTAGCGGATAAAATAAGTCAAGCAACTTAAAAAAACGAAAACTCAAAGTTTTAGTCTTTTGCAAAAATTTCAAAAACTAAAAAAGATAGCTCAAATATTTTTTTGCGATATTGCTCAGTACGAAATTGCGCAACTATGCCACAATTTAACCGATGCTGTATCTCTTATAGTTTCCGAGATCCCCACGATGAGGCTCGAATTTGGGACACCCTGTACATATTTAAAGTAACGGTTGTTAAAAGTAATTTTTATGACAATAAACTTAAAATAACTTGGCCACATCACAGACTGAATACCATGACCTAAAACGTCAAATTTAGCGGTTAAACTGTTGTCATATTATCTTTGCTTTTGTCTTACAAACTTCATATCTCTACAACCCTACAGCACTTATAAAATTTAGGTAATATTATTTTTAGTACTCTTTTATATTACTTAAGATAAATTTGTGTGCAGAATTCTATACACCCCGCGGTTGTTTAAATGCGATACAGTCAATAAATCAATCAATGATCCTATTGACACCGCCTGCGGGGTGAATAGGATTTGTGCACAAAAAAATATATATATACAACAGGGTACACCCTGTATAAAAACTTATACCATCATTTAAAAGTACCAACCTTAACTTATGTTTTAAGCTATTTAGAAATTTATTCAGGCAGATAGTTTTCAAGTTACAAGCTTTCAAAGTGGAAAATTGATCCTATTCACCCCATTTTGCGGTTTTTCATTACTTCTTCGTTTTATTAAAAAATCGTCCATATACCCATATTTGGAGTACAATTACTTACAGTTTTACATTTAAAAAGGTTGGATTTATACAGTGACCGGCAAAGAGTTCGCAACATATGGGAAAAATTTTTATTAGCGGAATATTGAAAAATCTTTTTTGGGGGATTGGATGTGCATGTCCCATAACCTTAAAATCGATTTTGACATACGTCACGTGACCAATGGTATGGCGGGAAAGTTGAAAAAACCAATATGAAATAATCATAAATCAGATAAGTTGATGAGATATCGAAAAAATTCCAAGAATAAAAAGTGTTTAGAATTCCATTAGAACCTTAAATACAATGTTTGGGATATCTACTTAAAAAAATATAAAATCGAATATTTTTGTAAATATTTTTTTACCGAATTAAAAATTTCCATATTTTTCCTTTCTTAAAGCTTCATTAAAGTAAAACTGACATCTGGTGACCACAACTAGAAATATTCTTTTGTTTTTCTGACAATTTGGAGCAATAATTCAAAAAATTCGTTTACACTTGGATACCAGCTGTTGCAATAGTCTATTTCCCAACAAACAATTATAGTCTAAAAAAGGTGACTTTTACCTAATATTTTGACTATAAAGCTCGACGGACCGCTTTACATAGTCAGGAGTTAGTAATTTATACCACTTTATCACCTAGTGGGGAATAAAACCAAGGTAATAAAGTGGTAAGAAACACCTGTCATTAGGAGAATTGTTCTTCATAGACGAGGCCAATTAGTCTTCTCCGTGGTAGTAAAGAGGTGTTTTTTACCCGTATTTTACCTATGTGGGCCTATGTTGGGCCTGTTATGGGCTATGAAGTTTATAGAAAATCATAACCACAATTTTAGAAAAAGATAAAAATAGTATTTTGTTTTTATTTGTATCAAAGCACAGGAGGCAGGAGGGTTCTTAAATCAGAACATGTCATGTCAGCCGCTATTGATTTTTAAAATGGAGTGGTAGTATATAGATAGTTATGTACTTATAAAAATCATTATTTCATCGATGTGAAGTGAAAAAATGGGTGCGCGTAAAAAATGTTCGTATAGATTTCAATTTTACCTAGAAAAACTAACCGCGCCCCAGAAAAAAGGCATTTAATTAAAAAAAACAAGGTAAATTAAAATTGAAAATACCAAAAATTTAAAATGTAGCCAATATTTAGTGCTTGGACGAGTAAGTTAGCTCGTTTCTGTGCTCGGTTTTTGTAATATATTTGTTGTTGCTTTAGTGTTACAAGTAATCTAACAAAATTAATTGAAAATAATACACCATGTTGAAAAAAATATGGCGTCAGTAAAATATTTTTCCTAAAGGTCGTGATTTCCTGTGGTTTGGGCCTTAAAAAAAATTTGACCTATAAGTCAACCCGTATTAGGTTACGCTAGGAGAAAATTTAATATTCTGTATCTTCCGTCTTGATAGGTCTAAATTAGGAGAAATATTCGTTTATATGGCATAACTTTATAATAATAAGTGTTTATGAAGCCTAATTTGGGGTTTTTAAGAATTCTGCAGGCCCTATGTACGGCCAATTACTCCATAAAATGTTTCTATCGGGGTTGCTGAATTAATGTCTCGCAACGGATTAATAGCCACTATTATAATGTAACTAACCTTACTTTTTGGAATAGTTCGAATATAAAAGTACAACGTTTTTTTTTCTTTGTTCCGGCGTTTTGTATAGCTCCTACGCGACCCCTTTTATTTCGCCGAAAAAATGGAAACTGATTATTTTAAAATGGAGAGGGTCAAGCTCCTCCTTGGATTATTCTTATGTTCCCCACAAGTGGGAAGATTACCACACTGCAATAAACTTTACAATCATCATTTAAGTTTTCTAAGCCAGAATCTCTTTAAAGACATAATTTTTGGAAGATACGGCTTTATATCCGGTAAAAATTACTTTGAGGACAAAATATTGGGCTATAAAGAAATTATTTAAATCATAACTATAACCTATTTTATACTTTAAAGCCTTCTGGGCTTTAAGTACAAAATGTAAGACTAATATAGGGTATACATCACCTCAGAAAGTGTTCACATAATAACCTGACCATGAAGATATATTAAAGACAAAACGAAGTAATTTGTTCTTCATTTATGGGTCTAAAAGATTATTGGGCTTTAAGGCCCAATCTAAGGTAAAAAATAACCTGGTTGGGCGTTTATTACTGACTTTCCTTAGACCTAACTATCAAGTCGATTTACAAGGTAATTATCTACTCTTTTGGACCATCTCTTGGGCCTCTTATATTTTCCCACTTTGAACACGTATAAGTTCGCATTACTTTGTTTTGACCAAACAGTTAGTCTCTTTGGCCGTTTCGTCTAAAAAGCCGATTTGGAGGTAAAAAATAAACTATTTTTTACTTAAATAGGTCATTTTCTCCAAATGAGAGGTCGCCAAGGCTTTAAATGTTTGTTGGGTTCTAATAACCTTATCGATATTTTTTATATCGAAATATTCTATTATGTTAAGAAATCCTTAAATTCATTAATCCAAAGCAAATTTTATTTATAACCGTAAAAAATAATTAAAATTTTTATTAATTTTTAGATTTTTTTAAAGATTTCTACGAAATTCAAAATTATTTTTACGGTTATAAATAAAATTTGCTTTGGATTAATGAATTTAAGGATTTCTTAACATAATAGAATATTTCGATATAAAAAATATCGATAAGGTTATTAGAAATATACTATTGCAACAGCTGGTATCCAAGTGTAAACGAATTTTTTGAATTATTGCTCCAAATTGTCAAAAAAACAAAAGAATATTTCTAGTTGTGGTCACCAGATGTCAGTTTTACTTTAATGAAGTTTTAAAAAAGGAAAAATATGGAAATTTTTAATTCGGTAAAAAAATATTTACAAAAATATTCGATTTTATATTTTTTTAAGTAGATATCCCAAACATTGTATTTAATGTTCTAATGGAATTCTAAACACTTTTTATTCTTGGAATTTTTTCGATATCTCATCAACTTATCTGATTTATGATGATTTCATATTGGTTTTTTCAACTCTCCCGCCATACCATTGGTCACGTGACGTATGTCAAAATCGATTTTAAAGTTATGGGACATGCACATCCAATCCCCCAAAAAAGATTTTTCAATATTCCGCTAATAAAAAATTTTCCCATATGTTGCGAACTCTTTGCCGGTCACTGTATAAATAATTAAAGAAGAAAAAGAAATACATAATATGGACAAATTTGACCCAATCTCGTTTTTTGCTTTTATTAATTTATCAATTAATTTTTTTTTAACTTAAAACTGTAAGTAATTGCTACCCACAGAGGGGTATTTGGCCGCTTGTTAAAGAAAACGAAAAATTGATATACTCTGTTTCTTAAAGCCTGACAGCACAACTGAGGGTCATGAGTCGTAAAACCTCAATAAACCATAAGCGTAACAATAACAGGTACCTGTTCTTAAGTAATTAAATTATCTATTATTGCATAGGTATACAGGTAGGTGGCTTATGTCATAGAATATTTCCAACTTCAAGTGAGGTAGTTTAGTTTTATTTTTAACGTGTTATCGAAAGCTTGTGTGTATATTATAAAAATAATACACAAATGGCAAATAATTATTCCCCATCATATTTCAGTCATTTTAAATTAGAAACGTAACAAGTATGGTATGGTTGAATTTGTCTTGAAACAAACTTTTCGAAAAACTAACAATATACAGGGTGTTCCATTTAAAAAAAATTGACTTGACATCAATATTACTATTTTTAAAACACCCTGTATACCTAAAATTACCCTTCCTAGATGCTCCCTTACAAGCCCTCAATTTTTGTTCCTGAACTTTTTTTTCTATCTGGTTCCGTTTCCGAGCAATATGCTGGGAAAATCGTCGTGGGACACCCTGTATATGTGTATAACGTTTAAACTCTGTATTGGTACCTTGGTATTTTTTTTTTCGCAAAATTTGGTGCAAACTTACCTTTTTATGTCCCAAACACACTGTAATTTTTTTGATTTAAAATATTTATTTTTTCACCTTATAATCGAAAAAGCACCCTAATTTTCAATCAAAAATTCTCACGTCAAAATATCTGCTTTTTTAAAAAAGTCGGTGGGCTCTTTGTTCCTTGAAATCTCTACTTTCTGATGGTGTAAAAAAATATATATTACCATGGTAAATGTTCTCAAAAAATGCAAAGAAACGAACGTCTTATTAAATATTAACTTTATTAACTTATTTGGTTGTTAATTATAGTAGTATATTTCGACTTGCAATTTTTTGTTTATCAATGTAACATATGGAATCTTACGTTTTTCGAGTAATTAAAGTATACATTTTAATAAATAGCTCAAAATTGTACATAATGATTTTTAAAAAAATTCGGATTCGAGTTTTTTTCGTTTCTTTGCATTTTTTGAGAACATTTACCATAGTAATGTATATATTTTTTTACACCATCAGAAAGTAGAGATTTCTACGAACAGAAAGCCCACCGACTTTTTTAAAAAAGCAGATATTTTGACGTGAGAATTTTCGATTGAAAATTAGGGTGCTTTTTCGATATTAAGTCAAAATAAGGTGAAAAAGTAAATATTTTAAATGAAAAAAATTACATATACATATACAAAGAAAACACTATATTGTGTTAAATTCCACTATATTATTATTATTATTTAACACAATATAGTGTTTTCTTTGTATATTAAAATGGAGTTCCACCAAGTAAAGGCAGAATCAATTCAATTAAAAAAATTACAGTGTGTTTTGGACATAAAAAGGTAAGTTTTCATTAATCTTCGTGAAAAAAAATTTTTGTATAAGATAAAAATAAAAAACCAAAAACTTGGTTATTTGAATTTTTCACATAAATTTTGAGGTTATTTAATAATAAAAGTAATAATAAGTTTATTTAAAATTTAATAATACAATAAATATGTGTATGTTGTCTTCGATAAACTTATTCTTCAATGTGAAAAAAGTGTAAATATAAAAGTGGTAGATCTTTTTATTACCTATACAACTTTGCTATTTAACGTTTATCAATAGGACTTTGGGTTTTGCCGGAAATCGAGATAAATAGTTTTTTACCCTTAAAAACTCACCCATTTTCACTTCCCGACCTCGGATCGCCCGTAAGTTATTTTTCCTTTAATTTTTGTAATATTCTCTTCCTTTTCCAATGGGTTTTATCCTACTATTATTTTTTTCACTTTTTACCATTTTCAAAGGCTTCATCCCAGGTCTATAACTTGACAATTATTAAACAAATTTAATCAACAATATACCTACTATCTATCGTATTTTTGCCTTGAAGAACTTTACTGCCTATTTGACCACATAATTCGATTATTTTAACTTTGACTTTGAGGTAGGTAGGTATATCTAAAATTACTGTTTCAACGTTTCTGGACTTTTGAAGCAATGGAGTAAGAAGTAGCAATTTCATCGGATTTAGCCGCATAGCCTTTCTATAACATTAAGTGAATAATAATCAAACAAGAACATATTTTAACAAAAGTAGACATTTAAAAAAATTCATATATCCTATATTGTCCCACATGTAGAGCACGATGGTAGTGACTATTTTGGAAATAATTTTTCTCGTTTTTAGCAAATGACTCAACTACTTTTTCATCATCTCCCGAACCTTCAGACACTCCTTAGCTAAATTTGTTCCTAACTAGATTTATTCAAAATTTAGCAGTTAAGCATATAAATATATTGCTATATATTTCATGTGTTAATTTTGCTTAAACTATAAGTTTCATTTCACTAGCAGAATTAATAGAAAAAGCAGTTTTTCCATCCAATCGTCAAAAATGCAAAATTCTCTAAGGGTGACACACTGGAGAAATAAGTTTCGTGAAATTCATTGCAAGAAATAGGAATTTTGTTTCAGTACCACACAACCCATATATTTAAATGAGACGGAACAACCTGGTGTTTGTGAAACAGGCGACCTGAAATTGTTTCGCATACAAATTTCACGGAACAGAAGGTGGCTGCGTTTCGCAGAAATTTGTTGCCCTTAAATTCATATAGGTTCTTGGTTCTTGGACTTGAGAGAGTATACATGTGATTTTTATAATTTATTTCCTGATGTGTGAAAATACCGAAAGACAATGAATTCCTTAAATAACTGATCAGGTTGTTGCCGGAGTTCTCAACAACACTAGCTAGGCTAACGATGTTAGCAGGATGTACCGAAAATCGTCTTTTTTTCTTCGCTAATAACTTCTTTCGGCGGTTTACCCACAACAACAAAATTACGTCCTCCTCCGAGGACATGCTAAGGAATACTGTTATAGAAGCAAAAAGCAAGTTTTTCGAGTGTGCATTGACATAAAAAAAAAGTTTGACGTAATTTGCTTCAGCCACAAGTTTCATGAAACTTATTTCACCAGTGTATTACCGCCATTTTTCATCACAGAAATATTTTGTTTTTAGAGAAGGCCCAAAAGTATAATATCCCCCCAGTAGTTTTGCCCCATCAAAATGCCCAGGAAGACGACGATTTGGAAAGGCCACCAAGTGGTCCTTTAGACCCCGGATACGTTCAATACACTGCTCAGCATTGGGGAGAGTCCAAACGCGATGGGACGAAAACGCCAAGACATAGCCCCACAGAAGTATAGCTAAATAAATTAGTGAGTTCTTGTAATACTTTAGTTTTAGTAGTACCCTTACGTTATATGTAAATAACTCTCTCATTTTCTCATTTTCTTTATTCATAAAAAGTATACCTACCATAGTAATTTACGTTACAAGTCCGGAAAATACTGTTTTATTGGACGAGTCGACAAAATTCTAGGACGAGCCGTAGGCGAGTCCTGGAAGTCTGGGAGTCCAAAAGAACTGTTTTCGGACGTGTTGCGTACACTATTTTTTCGGCAACCGTGTAGAATAATAAATCAATCAGACACATTTCTTTATTATATTTCTTTGTAGAACAAAATTTCGAACATTTTAATTCTTATTTGTATTAAATATTGAAATTCGAAGAGAAGATAGGTACTAACCGAAACATTATAATTCTTATTTATATTAATATTTATATTAAAATTCGAGCAATTGCTAATATTGATGTGATTCTTCCCGGCCTAGTCCAGGAAGTACGTACTTCCCGGACTAGGCCGGAAAAATGCAACTTTCTCAAAGGAAAAGCGTTCGGGAAGTGGGTACCGTCATCTGGGGTGACCGAGGACGATTTTCGAGGTTTTCTGGCGATAACTGGAGTAAATTTTATCCAAACAACTTTAAATTTAAAATATAACATTCTTAGAATCTCTAAAATGAGATTCCGTTAAAAAAATTGACCTTAGTGTCAACAAGCCCTAATTTTTTTTGGTCAAATGGTGTCCGGCTTCGCCCCTATGTGAGGGGTAAAGACGGACAGGTCTTTATTTGCATTAAAACTTGCTTTAAACCCGTCTCTGGGGAGGGTTCGGACAGTAAAATTTTTTTAAAATGTTTTTTAATAATTATAGGAATTTTGATAGGTAAAATAAAACACGCATGATAAGTTTACAACAGTAAAATGTATTTTAAATACGGAAATTAATGCAAAACATTAAAACTAAAAAATAAGCGCGTGAATAAACAGAACCAGAAACTTAAATCATTATTAAGTAAAAGGTAGGTTCAAACAGAAAAAAGATAATACAACTCAAACATTTTTTTATAAAAAAAAAAAAAAACTTTACAGTAGTTCATAAAATTACCTCCAATCTTTCTCTTGTATGACCTCACCATTTTGACCGGTTTCGCCCCACCTAAAACCATTTTTTGTTGTTAACGATTTTTAATTTTTAATCAAAGAAATTTGAGGTTGAATTTTTGTAAACGCATTGCCACAGTGCCCAAAACGTTATTACTAACTCATAATTTAAATCACTGAAAGTTTTTGTGTACAGAAGTTTTTTTTCTCGCTTTTTTAAAATATCTAAAACGCCATATTTACTTATTACATACCTGTACCCCACTGACGGCGTTTTTAATCGCAACGATAGACTGTGCCCCGTCGCCCGTCGCCAACTGGTTACTAACAGGATCCAACCCGCAAAAAATAATTAATCTCACCGCGCTTGGAAGATCTTGAAATAAACATGTATAGATGCACGCTTGTCCGAGTCAACCCCTACTGTCCGCGGTCACCCCAGATCACGGTACTTCCCGGACGGTTGCCGAAAAAATACTTTTTCAGCCGACAGTTCCATAATATAGGATTAAAATGACAAGTGTAGAATAGACGATTAACTAACAGCGGTATGCAAGATTATAGGATTAACTTTAATCTGGTTTAAATTCATTTTTACCGTGGTACAGTTCTATTCATAAAAATACGTATACGAATTAGAATAAGAGGATACCTTAACCATATTTGCGTAAAACCTGATTATCGTATGTTAAAGGTTCAGTAGCGGAACAACGTAGCCACGGGCCCATGTGCGAAAACTTTGCCGGGCGCCCATTATGATACGGAGTATTATTATCGATTACCATTTTAATTTATGAATTTTGAATTTTCCCACGAGGTGCACATACTATTTTTTCTGCAATCGAAATGAAAATAGAATAAATACAAAAATAAAATGATTGTGCCTAATAAAAAAAATTGTGTGTGCTTAAGACCACACGACAGAAGTGAAAACTTCAACAAGGTGAAATTAATAATATCGAATAAATATATTTCCTAAAATTGAACAACCCTTGAAAAAAATGCCAGAACATACCTGAGACGCAACAAGTGTCTATCTTGTGATCTTAAACACACAAACAACGCACACTGTTTCCACGTCGATACTGAATGCGACTGATGCGGCATGCTCTTTCATATTACGTTCATTCGGGTCAGTTCGGATTGAATATAGGAGTCGAATTCGAGCGTAACACGTTACGCGTTACGCGTGACGGCTCAGTTTAATTCAGTGCCCACAAAAAGTGCTAAACGCGCCTAAAGAAGTTATCACTTCAAAAATTAATTAAAAGTCATTATTCCAGTATTGTTAACCTTTGCTAAGCAATGAGCCATAATAATATTATATATCGATATCTATTGTATCGAAACGAGAATATTATATTCCCGGCCTAGGCCGGGAATAATATATTCCCGTATCGGGGCGTATCGTTATATGTCTCATTGCGTAGCAACGGTTAAAAATACTGGAATAATGAACTTTGTGGCGTCAAATCACGCCAGAAAGATGTCAGTTGTGGACGATTGTAAAAAAAATCTTTTTTTCTTGCTTTTGCTTGCGCAAAGTTTGAAATCAGATCAGAAATGTCTATTTTTTGAGCTTCCTCATTTTCGATAGAAATAATTGCCAAAGCTGGTTTTAATTAACTTTAACGCAGAAAAAGACCGTTCATCTGATGCAACCGAAACAGGGATGGTCAAAAAAATAATGCAAGTAGTTACAATTTCACTAAAACTGGAAGATGAATAATAATTTTATACCAATATAAAATCTAATAAATCAAAAATAGAAGTTAAATTATCATTCTTAAAACATTCTCTAAATAAAAGCACTTGCGATGAAATTGTATCAGCAGCTTCTAGATATTGAAGGCATCGTAAATATCCTTATCAGAAAGAGAAGGATCTGATAAAACGTTGGGGAACCAAACGCGAAAATAAGAACACATTTTGTAAAGGCCAGCACTTCGATTTTTTAATTGAGGCTTTAATCATATCTATAGTTTTAAAAAACACATTTATTCTAAACCAATCATCACTTGTTTGGACTTGATAATGGTTATTAACATCATCAAAAATTATTTTTGGTCTTGATATCCTTTTGTTTTCGAATTCAGGAGTAGTGCCCCATTGCTTAGCCAAAATAACAGCGTTCGTTTTAATTACATAAAAATTATTTCTCATTTGATTTATGATTTCAGTGGCGGTGGTAAACATATTAGACGCAGCCTCAATATTTTGCTCTATATTGCTCTTTTTTTTGTAAAAGTTTTGACAATGCATCAATAATATTCTTTAAAATTTTATTTTGAAAAACAATAAGAAAAACGGTTTCAAATTTTTCCAAGTGTTTTCTTAAAGACTTTGCTTCATTAACTTCTGCTTTATTTGTAGAGGTTAAAATTATTTTTGCCAGTGTTTTTATAATATCCACATATCTAAAACGAAGAGATTCTTATGCATCGTGTGTCTCGATGACTATCGAGAGAGTGTCAAATTTTTAAATTTTATTTGGCATTAGTAACATTTTGTAAAAGTGCCAACCGTTTAATGCTTTGTCCAAAAAAAACATAGACATTTTAACTAAATCGTAGAAATTTCTAATCCTAATACTAAAAATAAAGGCCATCATTATGTGATTATTTCAGTTACTATCTATAAAAGAATTGAGTAGAGTAGTTTTGCGGATACGTTTCCGGAGTATTGCATTTTTTTGTTCTATGAGAACATTCTGTTTTGCATTTTTATGTTTTTGTGGCTCCGCTCCCGGGCCCGTGTGCTTCGCACACATTGAACACCGGTAGTTCCGCCACTGTAAAGGTTATTAATAATGCAAAGCATTGGCGTTGGGCGTTAGTTCAATAAAATAACAAAAATTTATTTTTTTATTTTAAAATAACAGTTTTATAAAAATTACAATAGAAACAAAAAACGTTTAACAAGAATAAATAAAATCTAATATTTGGTCATATACCCCTGTTCATCTATTACTTGAGCCGGTCTATTCAGAATTGACTGAATTATATATTTGATACAATATTTGGATCAAGCTCTTCCCAGCACGCATGTATTATTTCCCCTAAATCTTTTGAATTTTGTGGCCTAAAATTTCGATTACATATTTTTTTTATGAATATACCCCAAATATTTTCAATTGGATTGATATCGGGACTATAAGCGACCCAAGGCAGCACTTCCACATTGTGGGCTACAGCATTGGCAGTATGGACTGGACAATTATCTTGGTGAAATATGAAAGTATTATAGGGATATATTTGCTCAGCAGATGGTAACAATAATATGTTTTCTAAAATGTTAATGTAATTTCCAGCATTAAATCTTTCCTCTATTTGCCAGTAAACACCAGGTCCATGAACACTTATCCAGCCCCATACATTTACAGAGAAACGCCCATGGCTAAAAGTGAGGAGGTTAGTATATCGCTCTTCAAACCTGGTATTGTTTGGACGGTACACACGAATTTGTCCATTATAAGTCGACTGGAACGTCTTTTCATCAGTAAAAATTACCTTGTTCCAAAATTGAGGATTGCGGTAGGTATATATGTCGTAGGCTGATAGTGAAATCCGTCATTTCATGAAAAGCCTAGTCATATCATGCTGCACGCTAAAAGGTATATTGGCAACTGGTTTGTTCGTTGTTCCCCAGAGCATTTTTTTTTAAATTAATTTAAATTTTATTTTTATAAAATAATATCAGTTGAAAAAGTTGAAAAAAATGCTCTGGGGAACAACGAACAAACCAGTTGCAATATACCTTTTAGCCACGCTTCATGATATGACTAGGCTTTTCATGAAATGACGGATTTCACTATCAGCCTACGACATATATAATTTGGAGCAAAAATAATCCTTGATTGTTGCTGTTCTTTGGTAAGGAACATTTTTTTCGCTGCTGGGCGACATTTTAGTTCATATTCCTTAACTCTCCTGCTGGCGGTAGGTTGGAAGGCAGGAAATGCTGTATCAATAACAGCGTCCCTTGCAGTTGCAAATGGATTATTTCTTAAATATCCTAAAAAAGCAGCATCCTGTCCAGGGTTGGAACGTTTAGGACGACCTGAACCAATTTTCTTCTTTAGGGATTCTTCTTGTTCCCAGCGTTGCTTAATTTTCAATATAAGTAGTTTTTTTTATTTCCATTATACAACTGCGCTACAGCACGGATTGACCATCCTTCTTCGATTCTTGATACAATTTGTGCCTTTTCAACTTCAGCAGACAATGTTGTTCTGTCAAAGTTTATCAAACGTTACCACCATGCAGTTTCAAAATTAATTGCACCGACGCCAAAGCTTTACATCTTTGATAATCTATGACGTGTCATAACCTCCAATAAATAATCATTTAGACAAGCCGGTTTTACGCAAATATGACAAAACTTACCTCTCATTCTAATTCTTGTACGCCTTAACTATACAACATAACAAAAAACCATTTAAAGCGGGAATAAATGATAATCTGGATTGCGATGTACCTAAGTAGGTAATGTATTATAAATATTTTCAGGGGTTTGCTTTAATTTCATAAAGAAACAATTCTTTTGATACCATTTTTTTTAATAGAACTAAAGCTATTTCTTCAACATTCCGGTAATTTTTGGTAAAACTATTTTATAATTGCAAAAAAATCAAATTAATGCAAACTATAAGTAGCTTGGTCTATCTTTGTTTGATCGTCGTTGATATAATTGGCCCCTTACAGTATGAGCACATGCTTGGACTTTTTTGTTTTTATAGGTTGCCATACATTAATTTTAGTTGGCAGCATAATTAGTTAGTAAGTTTTTGATGTTAGTTTTTTGTTAAATAATAACCTTAAGGCGGGTGGGGTGACACACTGGATAAACAAAGTGACGTCAAACTTTTTTTTTATGTCAATGTGAAATTTGTATGCGAAACAATTTCGGGTCGCCTGTTTCACAAACACCAGTGTGTTCCGTCTTTGTGAAACAGGCAATCCGAAATTGTTTCGCATACAAATTTTACATTGACATAAAAAAAAGTTTGACGTCACTTTGTTTCATGAAACAAGTTTCATGAAACTTGTTTCTCCAGTGTGTCACCCGCCTAAGGTGGTAGTATCAACGGGCTTGCCAACCTACAACCTATTTCGCGTAGATTTATTTATTTTTTCTAACTTTTACACAAAATTTAAATAAAATCAATATCGTCTTCATATTCTATAGGTACCTAATAATTAACATGTTAAATAAATATCAAGGAATTTAAGGAGAATTGTATATCGAAAAATATCGGTTAAGATTTTTTTTAACATTATTATGTCATTGTTCTTTCACTATACAATTCTCCCAAAATAAGCAATGAAATAAATTGATATTTTTGTAATATATCAGATATTACCTAAATAATGTGCAGACGATATTGATTTTAAATCTTAGTCAATAAAATAATAAACAAGGCGAAATAGGTTATAGGTTGGCAATAAATTGAATGATGTTGATAATTTCACCTTAACTAATGTATCATTTAAACTAAGGATAGGTAGGAATTTTCAAAATAAAACGTTTTTAATATGTTTAATTTTTATTGCAGTCACCATGTTATATATTACATTAATGAGCAATAACATTTCTGTAGACTTTCATATAATATAATTTGTAATAAAAATATCATTTACAGAATATTTGGAGTGTTATTGGTTACAGTTAAACGTATTATCGATGTATATTATATGTA
The DNA here is from genome assembly GCA_963969555.1 of Polydrusus pterygomalis. Lineage (NCBI taxonomy): Eukaryota > Metazoa > Arthropoda > Insecta > Coleoptera > Curculionidae > Polydrusus > Polydrusus pterygomalis. Next base: position 36,832,125 of record OZ018381.1, on the reverse strand, counting down.
TATGGACGGAGTCAAATTACAAATGGTATTAAATTTTGTATATACCTAAAGCATAACTTCTATTAAACTATATTCTATGACATAAACAATAACAAATAAAATATATGGTTTTTAACATAAATCTATTGTAAAACCTATTTATTTACACTAAAAATAATTATATTTACGTGCCACTAAAGTTTTTTAATTTTGAAAACTTGTGGTCTTTTAAATAAAATAAGAAATATTCATTCTAAAAATCAAAAGTTTTGTTATTATTTGAAAAAATAAAATTATGGTTATAAATACAAGAAGAAATGAACCCGGTATTATTGAGACAGCACAAGCAAAATTTTGATATACTTAGGTACTTAATAAAATATAAAATAAATTAAATATTAATGCATGAAAACTGCCACAATTCCTCTTAAAAATCGATTTTTTTCATATGAAATCCAAGCGTTTGCGCCTCTTCCTTTTTTTTTAACCGAGTTTTCCAGGATTTAATACGAAATAATTTAAAATTAGAAATGCGACAACTAGAAAAAAGTAAGAATCTCCTTAAGATTTATTATTACCAAGAGTGCACATAAATAATTGACAGTATATAAACACCGAATATGGAAACGTTATATACAGGGAATGCCAGACAATTCCACTGTGGCCATTTATACATAACCCTATATCTTTGAAGTAGTGTCTCCTTCATGTCTTCAGTATGGTTTCCGCTATGGTTTACGTGGTAGCCACTTGAACTCTGAAAGATAAGGAGGGTTTTGCTTATTATGAAGGTACCTAGTACCTATACCGACAGCGAGTATTAACGGTCTCTTTTTATGGGTTTGAGAGGATTTATGCCTTTTGTTTGAAGGTAACAACTAATTATTTTCGGTACTCGGTGTTATACAGGGTGTCCCATAACTTATGGGCCGTAGAGTAACTAGAGATACTAGACATCAAACTAAGCCGATTAAGTCATATCGTCCCCTTAATACTACAACTAGGTAACTCGAATTTTTGTGATTTTGAGTTATCTACTTTTACCGGTATAATTTTGTACGCCCCTTTTAATGCTACAACTAGCTAAGTTCAATTCCCACTCGATAGTAGAGAAATCCAATGACACAATATAGATATGTCCTAAACCCAAAAAAAAATTACTGCTAAAAGTAGGCACCTTAAAATATCTAATCGTGTATCTGGCAACGCCGAATTTGTTTAATACAACAAGTGGTTAACTTGACTTGTTCACAGCCCTTTCCCGAGTTTCTACAAGATGCCTATTTTTGCAATTGTTTCTAGCGGCGGTTGTGTGATATTTATTATTATTGTTTGTATATTTTCAGTGATATTTTGTATGTCTGTATTTCTTTTAGCTTTTAAGCAATAAAAAGTTGTTTCGATTTAAAAAAGTTGTACTTATTGCTATATCAAAAACTAGATATATTGGTTTTTTCTAAAAAAAATAATTGCTAAAACTAGATATCTGATTTAATTATTAAAAAAATAATGAAAACAAGGGTTTTGACCACTTAAAATAATCAGGATTTAGATTAATTTCAACTACCTGCGATATATTCAGAAACAATTTCGATTTGCCGTAATAGGCCTCTTTTTATTTTTTGGCAAACTTAAAACTGCTCTCCTGAAAAATCACAAATTTTGAGTTACCTAGTTGTAGTATTGAGGGGACGATATAAGTTTTTTCGGATTGTTACTCGTTCTAGAGATACAGGGTGTTGAAAGTAAAAGTTTATTATTATTACACTGAGAAAATCGACCAACCTTGGAAATTGGGTTAAAAAAAATTGGTTGTAGTAACTGATATTTTGGTTTCAACAACTTGAATTAACGGCTAATGGAACTTATTTCTTTTTCTTGTCACGTAGAAGTTGACACAACCCTAAGATTTGCTGCAGGAACTAAAAATATGGGTTGTCGGTCAATATTTGACCGAATTTTATAGTTGTCACTAAAGGGACTTTAGGGTTGATAACTGAAAGTTGCCCCAAACTAATGTTAGGTTGTGACAACCAACCCGTCTGTGTTGGTACAACCGAGGACTGGCGGTCGCCCCAACCCCAACCGAAAACGCCCTGTTGATAAAAGGAAGAACCGCCATTTTATTATTGGCTATCGCTTGTGCTCGGACGAAATTGATGTTTTTTCACTGTTTTGGTTTAAATCAAAATGTTTAAAGTCAGAGTGGGCTTTGGCAGACTACGTGAAATCATTTGAAGGTATGTACCTATACTTTTTAATTAATAGTTAGCATTTAAATATTAATCAGCATCAAACACACTTTTCACAAAACATAAACTACCTATAACAAGACAGAATTTTTTATGGTAAATGTATTTTATAGACCATATATAGATTTTGGTACCTTTTTACCCTACCTGCAACAAAGTCGCTGTGTGTGCTTTTCTAATTTTATAGCATAGACAATAATTATTTGCCTCACATCGCAGTTTATTGCTGAAAAAGACCATTTTCTCCCAAAAATGTAACTCTAAATAAAGCCATTCAACTGGGCTTTAGAAGTATAGGTTAACTATAGGAAATGTAATAAAGGTACTATCAATAAGAGGGGTTTATATCTAGGTCAATACCATGTCAGAAAATCAGTGTTTTTGTTTGTCGGCACTAAAGTCCTTAAATGTCTCATATTGTTACGAGCATTTTGTGATAAGCCATTACGTAGCCAATGAGGTTCTTTAATACTACGATAGTCAATATAACCAAAAATCCTGGTGGAAAAATTATTCGTTTCAAAGAAAATACACTGATTGGGCATAAATAGCCATTACCCTGATGGCCATTAATTACTATTAGACTTTAGTACAATACATCAGATATTACAACAACTTCTGGGATAGTTGGGCTACATGGATTTTGTGGGGTTTTCAGTTTGTTCAAGATGATCCCTTTCCCTTTGTGATAACTAACAATCAGCATGTCACAAAATTTGTAGGTCAACTTTTCATTCAACTCCCCTAAAAAAATTTAAAGTCTGAAAGGGTTGTTTCTATTAAAATATGTTAATAGTGTTAAAAATAAATAGTACTTTAGTGAAATTCTGCTTCTATACTATCTAATGATTTTTTTGTTTTCAGTAGAACTGCATGGAACAAAAAGAATAGACCATTTACTTTTGGCGAATGTCGAATGCGCGCCAATCAAAATATTATGATGAAGACGAGTTCGACCCACACAATATGGTGAAGGCGAGGCCAACCCAATACAAGCGCTGCAGCAATCTCCATTATTTGTTACTGTAACCCAAGTTTCTAGTTGTCCTAATTAAAATATAAAGTTACAAGAACTCCATGAATTATTATTCCATCTAATTTTCTAGTTGTACCTACTAAAAAGAACCAAAATATATAGTTATAACAACCATCGCCTTTAGTTGCGACAGCTAAACAATTTAGTTACCACGACTTGGTTGTGAGAACCCAAAGGTTTAGTAGCAGCAACTAGGATGACATCGTTTAAGGGTCAACTAATTTAAATAGGTTGTTACAACCCAAATCTCTAACTGTCCCCTATTTAATACATATTTTTTGTCGCTACAACCCGGATTTTAGTTGTGGCAGCCTAAATTTTCCCTCAGTGTATTATTAATATTATTATTTATTTAGTTAAAAGTTTAATAAAGTGTATTGAGGTCAACGGTGGTCACTTTCAACATTTGATAAAGTGAGCTTCTTGTTTTTGTTCCACTGTTTCGAATTTATTGCGTTGTGATAATTAAAATATTAATTTAATTATGTACAGGGTTTTTCCGTATATTTTGGAGCACCCCTGGAGCTTTTATTTAAAGACCTAGAAAAAACTTTAAATTACCAAAGTTGCATGATTTCTCCTGAACTGCCAGAATTTGTTATCGGACAAAACAAATGAACATCGTAAATTTGTTTAATAATGCCAATGTCGATTTTTTTAAATGGAACACCCTGTATATTAATTTTTTTTTAACTCCTCACTCTTTTCTGATTCCAAATATGTATATATGTTTAAATGTTTACTTTAGTCGTTTAGGCAAAATTTCATTTCAAAATATTGCGAATTAGAGAATCTATATTGGTGTGAGGAAAACATGCTAGAACATAATGCTTATTCAGTAATAATAATTAATATAAATAATGATACTAATACTAAAGTAAACATATAACATATATACATATTTGGAATCAGAAAAGAGTGAGGAGTTAAAAAAAAAATTAATATACAGGGTGTTCCATTTTAAAAAAATCGAAATTGGCATTATTAAACAAAGTTACGATGTTCATTTGTTTTGTCCGATAACAAATTCTGGCAGTTCAGGAGAAATCATGCAACTTTGGTAATTTAAAGTTTTTCTGTGTCTTCAAATAAAAGCTCCAGGGGTGCTCCAAAATATACGGAAAAACCCTGTACATGGTTTTTTATGCTTTGGGATGTTTAAAGGGAAATATCTCGAAAACCGTTAAAGATATTAAGATCAATCAGGTATATCTTTTTGACTCAGAAAATGCCCTTCTTTAAGTAACTTTAATTGAAAAACACCTAATATCACAGGTAAGAAAAAAAATCATAGATTTATGAAGTCCAGTGTATGCAACTAGCGCCCTCTAGTGTGAAACTTAAAAATTTCTACAAATTCTTATCTCTTGCTCACAAAAATATAATACTGCCAACTTTCAATTCGATTCATTAAACGGTTTTAAAATTATGGCTTATTTTCGAGAATAAACTTTTACTTTCAACACCCTGTATCTCTAGAACGAGTAACAATCCGAAAAAACTTATATGACTTAATCGGCTTAGTTTGCTGTCTAGTATCTCCAGTTACTCTACGGCCCATAAGTTATGGGACACCCTGTATACAGTCATCTTTTTTCTTAGAGCAATACCTATGTTATACCTAACTGATAAAAAATGAAAATCTTATTTACCATCTTTATAAAAATTTGAGCCTCATTCTTACCCAACCTATCTTAACTTTCAACATTATCCATAACTCCTAACCTATACACGTATTTTCTAGGGATCTAACTACACTGAGCAAACACTTATGTCAGGTGACTATAGTAATTTGAAACACGAATCGTTTGTATTAAATTTGGCACCGTCGCGATCGCGCGTTGGTTTGTTAACAAGCATTTTCATCCTCCACTATTTATTGCTACTTATTCCTATCGCTATGTTCCTGCTCCAAATTTATATACTGTCTAACAAGTCTCGAAATCTCATGGGCCTGCTCTGTCTGGAGTCTGGTGACTCTTTGTTGCAAGAGGTTGCCACATTTCATGTCCAAGAATAAGGCACCGTCCTCAGACCGGACCTTTCTGGTACTTATAACTTCGGCAAATGGCCAGTGTTGCAACGTTTCGTGTGTGTTCATGTCCAAAAAGTGCACGCCGCCACGGTTGAGTGCCAAAATGTGTTCTTGCCAGTGTTCTGGGTCGCCTACGACGCGTTTGACGGCAAAGAATGAACTCCCTGCAAAAAAAATCTGATTATTACTATATTCAGGTCATCTCCGTTCTACAAAAGAGAGAGTTCAAAGCTAAACAATTATTGTGACTAACCACCTACAATCAACAAACAACTCCTCAGTTTATATAATTGACTTGTTATGCTTCAACAGATACAAGCCTTATCTGGTAATTTTTGACAATATGATGAATAAACATTACAAAAAAATCTGAAGATAGCCTTGGTATCTATAGCTGGAGCAAGAGAATCGTAAAGCTTCTGATGGTACTGCCAGGGAAGAAGTATTTTTGGATTATCATTGATAGGAACTTGTTAGCTATTGTTTCCCACATGGTTTTTTTAAGTTTACTAATATTATGTATTATCTTAATCATTTTAGGCATGACATTTTAAGCAAAAATACAGTAGTTGTTTTGGCTTCCATAGTGCTTACGGATATATAATATAATAGATATTGCTGCAATACTTCAAAATGCTGTTTTGAAATTCATAATGTGGATTAACCAATTTTAGAAATAATTTAATGATCCCTGGTTAAATTCATATAGCAGAAGTATAGTAGGTATAAACGATACACGTACCTCGATACATAATCACTAATTGGATGCCTCTGAAGTCTATTGATGTCTATTAAAATAAATATATTAAACAAAAAGGTTTATGACTGTACTTACCAAACAGGGGCCAACTGCTCAAAGCTTGCAATACTCTATGTTTAGCCCTTGAAACAGCCAGTCCTACAGCTTGTCCCCAACTGGTTTGTACTAAGGCTAGCCACTGTGGAGGCCTTGGCTCTCTGAGTCCCAAGACTGGTTTTGGTAACAAAAATTTGACTTCTTTTAAGCTTGGGGAGTGTCCTAAGTCAGCGGCTCTGTAAAGAAAAAAAATTAAATCGGATTTTTTGGAGAATATAACTACTTAGGAGAAGTTCTCTTTTCCATCATTAAGGAATAGCGATTGAACAAACTCAGCGACCGTAGTATGACGTAGATCTAAAGCAGACTAATCTTTGAAAACGTGGTCCAAAGGGTGTAAAAAAATAATAACATTATTAGTAACGTACCTATATATAACGTACATAGTTAGTAACGTATTGAAAAAATATTACATTGATATGACCTTTAGTAGTAATACTGATCTTGTAAAAAGCCGATAAGTACTGTGCAAGAATTTTAAGACAACCTAACTGTTTGTGGCAGGTACAGCTATAATAAAACAATAGTCCAGAATAATACTACGTTCAATCTACCTTAACATTAGTAATAAATTTCATTTATCTGGGACAGTCTATGCTAGAATATATTCTTAGCTACAATAAGTCTAAAGAACTTCAAAACTAACCTATGGAGAAGAGCTGCTACTAGGGCCATATCTCGCACAACACTTGGAGGTAGATTTGGATTTCCTAGGCGTAGCAAAAGACCTTCTAGGTAGTCAGGTGCCACCTGATTAAACAGGACTTCAGTATAAAGAGGACTAGCATCGTGTTTCAGCGGATGATACCTGAAAAAGAAAAAAACAAAAATCAAAAAATTACTCTGACCAATATTAATGTAATTAATAAAAAAGTAAGTACAGACTTTATCAAACAAATATACAACAGTTAACTATAAATATACTGACCATACAGATCTACAGAAGATCAAATAAAACGGTTGAGCAGCCTTATGTAGTTCAGTGGTCACATCAAGAATATATTCATCTGCGGCCAAGGGCATTGTAAATGCATCGCCCTGTACGATACAGTACAGACTGAATTCCTGTTGCTCAGCTTCCGTCGTTACGCCAATGAGACTACAAAGCTCCTGGATGACGTCAGCAACGACAGTACTGCATCTGGTGTTGACCACGCGTTCAGCGCCGCCTGGTAGTCGGTAAATTTGCCTTCTTGCACTACGACCTAAAAAACAGATTTAAAATAATTATTAATTTGGAAACTAAGGTATTGTAGCATCATTTATTATTTACTATTAGAGCACATTTCTTATACACGTAGTATTATTTTCTTCTACACTATACCTGCACTAACAGCTGTTACTTCTTCTACAGAAGGAACGTTTTTCCTTCCTCCGCACCTCTGTGTTTTTCTCAAGTTTGTGAGACACACCGCGGCCGTTCCATGACAGATTCTCCTCCTGTCATTCGCTGCACTGGTCAAATGTTCCATTAGATATGGCAGAAGGTGTTCTGAACATCCAAAGTAAGCTGCGACTATAGATAGTAACCGCCATGCCCTAAAAATGTTAAGGAACGTATGAGAAACCCTTTTGTTAACTTAATTCTATATTTACTAATTGGACAACTTTAATTGTGAGTAAATAATGTCTGCCAATGTCATATACGTCACAGTTAAAGTTGTCTCATTAGTAAACTGTTTAAATTAAATCTTTGTGCAATTTCACAATAATCTTCCACTTGTGCTTCACTGTATCTTTATTTAAAAACCAAACTATATTATTATACTACATAGATTATTGTTACCTTTGACTTGATTCTGGTGACTCAGATTTGTTGCTAGTTGTCTGCTTCATCAGTTGGCAGTAGACTTCGTCCCTAAGTTGGTTATACTTGTGGCAATGCTGCGAAAGATATTTAATCTAATCTGAACATTGTAAAAAATCATATTTGTGGGTTGAAGATATAAATAGGTACTGACTTGGTATTTTTTGTAATTAATGCGGCTCTACTTTTTTTTAAACAGCAACTTGTATACTCGGTGTTTCATTACTAAAAGGTCATGCAGCAACAGGAGATAATAGATTTGAAAATAGGTCATTTATGTATAATTTATTCTTCTTTACTTCTGGTATTGATCCCGCCCGATGGATTGAGGAGCTCTGCGGCAACATCCTTCAAGTCGCACCACCAAGACTTAATAGGCTGTCCCCTGTCGAGGTCTGTTGTGGACAAGATGTATTACAACAAGATCGTTAAAACTGTGCCGAGAGTAACATCTGCCGGTAAATTGTGGTTCGAACCCCACGCAAAACTGTAGGTTGGCCCGTCTGGCAGAAATTACACAGACGTAAGAGTGGGGTTGACAATATGGGTTGCACTGGCTTACTTGCTTGGCGCTAAAGCTCCCGTCAAACTGTATCTCTTTAACTGTGTATATTATATCCGAAATTAAGCCTACATGACCTGTTTTTAAGTCTACTATCTTCTGTTGCTGTATGAACTCTACTCTGGTACACCCTTTATTGTTTATGTGTGCATCAACAAAAGGATTCGATTCAACTTTTCCTCGGGCGATACTGTTGCATCACTAGAAGCTATAGGATTATTATACCGTGCGAGCAAAAATTATTTGCATCAAGGAGGGCTTGGATTAAAAAACGTAGAGCTTGGTTTAGATCACAATGATATGGGGACGATATTCTAACCAAATCTAGGTTAAAATTTTGTCAAATTCATATTATGACATCATATGCCAAACTAATGAGTAATAAAATAAGTAAACAAATACAAATTTATTTTTGTTGTTTACAAAATTAACAAAGTAAGAATATACAGAAAGAAAAAGAAAAATAATTACATAAATTGCTGAAATTGGCCACCGCCATGCTCCAAGCATAAATTCACACGTCTCTTCATATTTTCGAAAGTGTCGACCAGCATCTCTGGAGAAATGTTACCACATTGTTGGATAATCCTTTCTTGTAATTGTTCTAAATTTGCAACTGGTGTTTTAAAAATAGTGTTTTTTAAATGAGGAAAAACGAAGTAATCCATAACCGTTAAAAAAGGGGATCTAGGTGGGAATTCAATATCTGATCGAAAACTGATCAATCTGTCGTCGAAAAAATTGCGTAAGTAGTTCAGAGTTTCGGCGGCTGTATGGGCGGTTGCACCGTCCTGTTGAAAATATTCAAAACGTAGTTCGTCGTCAAGTAATTGCTCCACAAATGGATTCAAACTATTGTCTCTATACCGCTGTGCTGTAACTGTGTCATGGAAAAAAAAATAGTACCAACAATTCTTCTTCGGAAAACAGCTAACCAGACACCAATTTTTTGAGGGTGCAAAAGGAATTCTACAAAAAAATGGGGATTTTCACTACTCCACATGCGTGTATTCTGAGAATTCACATAACCGGAGATGTGGAACTAGGCTTCATCCGAAAAAATGTCAGGTCTAATAAATTATTTCTTTAAAATAAATTTTGGGTAAACCATTGAGAGTAATTCCTGCGTCTTTCAAAATCTGCGGTTTGTATTTTGTGGAATACTTCAACTTTATAAGGAAATAAATTTAGCTGCTTCTTGCGAATAGTCCTGCATGTTCCATAAGACCTTCCCACTTCTTGGGACAGGCATCTTATACAATTTGTTGGCGTATTTTGCATTATTTCACGAGGGTTTGCAACAAATTCTTCTGTTCTTACAGATGGTATTCCTGCTCCTTTTTTGTGTTGTATAGAACCTGTTTTCCTAAACACAGCCACGGTTCTTATCAGGCAATGATAAAAATCCCCAGCAATTTGAAAAATTACCAATGAATCAAATTACTTGTAACGACTGTCAAAGATGACGGAATAACTGATTGATTGCTAATTTAGGTATAGTTACTGACACCCAACAGGTATTAAGCTCTACGGCTAAGCAATACATCCTTAGATGCAAGGACTTTTTTGATGAAAATAATTTTTGCTCGCACGGTATTACCCTGTATATAGCTAGATAAAACTTAAATGTAACATTTTCGAAAGTTTTGATAAGTGAAAGTAAAAGCATAAAATAAGAAATAGCACGAAAGAAGATAAACAATGAAAATAGAAAAATAAAACAGCAAAGAGGATGTAAAATAGTGACAGAAATAGAGAATAGAGCAAGAAAGTAAAGTGTAAGATAGTATAGTGTAAGAAAAAGCGTAACATTACCAACAAAAATAATAATTACCATTAAAACTGTGTAGACACATTTCACTTCCGACATTTCCGGTGTCAATGGTTGATCTCCGCAATATCGCAAAATACAGTCGAAGCATTCTATCGCTAAGGGAGATATCTCCGGGTCATCCAGTCGTAGTAGGGGACCATCAATCGGGGAACCTTGCCATTTGATGACGTCAGTTTGTTGCTTCCACGTCCATTCTTTGGATTTGTTTTTGGATTTTTGTTGGGACGGGTCCGTTCTTTGGTGATCCAAGCTAGAAAGAAAGAAATAATAATTTTAATTTAAAGATATAAGTAGATAAAAGGATTTAGGCTGCTAAATTGAAAATAAAGTAGCACCGTTGTCCATTAAAACAGGCATAAATTTTATAAGAATCTATGAGGTTCAAGAGCTTTAGTAAGGTTGCTAAACCGCATACGGTTTTAAGAGTTCATAAAAAAAAGTTTATGTGGATTCTTTCTTGAGGTTCAGTGGGAATTTATTTGGATTTATGAGCGGGGGTCATGAGGTTTCTTATACATTTTTATGTGGGTATATAAAGACGTAATTTTATTCGGAAATTATAAGATTTTTTAAGATTGTATGTTTTATTTTATAAATATAAAAGTAACTAGGCTTTGTACCGAGCGAGCAAAAATTGTTTGCATCAAAGAGGGCTTGGATTAACAAACGTAGGGCTTGGTTTAGATCACAATGATATGTGGACTATATATTTAACCAAATCTAGGTTAAAAAGTTGTCAAATTCATATTATCACATGATATGCCAAACTAACGAGTAATAAAATAAGTAGCTAGACAAATACAAATTTATTTTCGTTATTTACTAAATTAACAAAGTAAGAATATACAGAAAGAAAAAAAAATTATTGCATTAATTGCTGAAATTGGCCACCGCTATGCTCCAAGCATAAATTCACACGTCTCTTCATATTTTCGAAAGTGTTGACCAGCATCTCTGGAGAAATGTTACCACATTCTTGGATAATCCTTTCTTGTAATTGTTCTAAATTTGCAACTGGTGTTTTGTGTTGTATAGAACCTGTTTCCCTAAACACAGCCACGGTTCTTTTCAGGCAATGATAAAAATCCCCAGCAATAAAAGCAACGTTAGGAAAATGTTCGTGAAAATCGTCCATGCACAAACCCGGATTGTATTGCCAGTCACTATTTACTCTAACCCCGTTTCGAAAATACGCTTTAACCATGAATGTTTTGTGCTATTCCGTAAAGCCCATTGTGTGAATTGTTCAAGAAATTGGAAAAATTAGCGATGAATCAAATTACTTGTAACGACTGTCAAAGATGACGGAATAACTGATTGATTGTTAATTCAGGTAGTTACTGACACCCAACAGGTATTAAGCTCTACGGCTAAGCATTACGTCCGTAGATGCAAAGCCCTCTTCGATGCAAATAATTTTTGCTCGCACGGTATAAAATCAATATGTTAAAAAATAACACAATTCATCTAAGAATATAAATACTCATACTTTACTCAATGATAAAACATCATAGAAGTGGAAGAAAGTTCATATGCGTTTTTCTTTAAAAGAGTTGATAATGAGGCATTTTCGGGTTAAAAAATGGCGTCTCCTAAGGTACTTTTTCTAACAAGAAGTCGGCCTGAGAGACATCCGAGTAGTTAGTATTACATGTTAACAAAAAGCGTAAAAAAGGTGATCCGCATTCCCCTTCTTTCCCCTATTCATAATTTTAAAATAAATTTATTAATACACAAAAGATGCTTTTAGGATAAAGAAATCGTGAATAAATAAATACATAATTAAATATCCTGTTATTGAATTTTAATGAAAGGAAACGATAATAGATTTACAATTTTATGACTTAGGTAATAGGATTTATTTGCAAAAGGTCAAGAATGGTGCATTATAAAGAAAAATTAAATAATTTCTATTTGAATTTATATTCGCAAGATCACATACCTACATTGAATTTATTCGATAAAGACCAACGGGAACGATGGAATAAATTTGTGTCAACTTATCTATGCCTTAATAAAAGCGTTATATTATATTATGTTTTGCCATATTTCCCACAATAAGCATTTTTTTTTTAAATCAGGCGTTATGCTTTAATGTAGGTACAAATTGAGCTATGAAACATTTTTCTTTAAAACATTTTTACTGCTGAACAACGAACTGTTATTCGGCGTGCAGACAAAGGTGGTAAAATTGAAAAAGTTTACCGCCAGGTATCACACCCTAATATTAAATGAGTAATACTTTCTTGTGGCAACTCTGCATAGTTAACCTCTGGTTAACCACACACCCCACATGCCTCTATTTGTATAAATAAAGTGAACTTTATCTATTTTAAGAAAGTCTTAATAATATTACAGTATTAACCACTAAAACAAAATTTTACAATAAAATTACCAAATTGATCATAACTATTTTAATAAAAAATGAGATAAAACTCACCAAGCCATTAAAATATGGAAAACCTTAGAGCACATTAACTCCATGTAAACACCATCATTTTTCATATAAAAATAATAATAAAAGAATGGTGAAACCACATGTCTAACATCGATGTTTATCGATTTTTAAATACGAGAGAAACGACAAAAGTTGTGTTAGCTTGGGAAACGCCATAGCACAGAATATATAACTACGCAAATATATTCTGTGGCCAGAGCGTAGGTTCTGATTAAGTGGAGTATTAGTGCTCAATATGATAAGTTCGGTTATCGGTGAACAAGTCCATTGTTAAGTTAGAACGGTCCTAATTTATAATTCATGGTAAATATGGCGATAAAAAAGTTTAAACTAGTACTCGTTTCAAGTTGAAAATTTAAGGGTTTCAAGGGGCACTTTTAAGTCCAATGTGTAAGCGTTAAATTTCATATTATGTAGACTACATTTTTAAATATCTTGGGTAAATATGGTAGTAAGTGTTTTCTCCACGACCATTACTGAATGCAATAATTCCAAAATCATTTTTGATAATAGAATGTAAAAATTCTTGCTCTTGAGTTGGAATATTTATTCTGAAACACTTGCTTCTTATGCGTTTTGCGTGTATTTTCATTCCATAACAAGATACTGAATGAATATTCTGTAATTGATATAAACGACATAGGTTGCCATGAATTTCGAAACTGTCAGTGTCAGATAAAAATGGCTGCGTTGTAATAATTATTTTCAGACAAATTTGAGTGCAAGTCAAAAAATGAGTGAAAAATCGGATGAATCAGATATGGAACTGGATGGTCGTGGAGAAAATATAGTTTGCTACTCGGTTAGAATGAAAATTCGATACTCGTGGTTCCTCACGCTCGCTACACTCGGATCAAATTTTCATTCCAACCTCGTTACAGAATCTACTATTCTGATATTATAACTCTTATAGAACACGAGTAAAATTTGAACAGACACGGTAGATCGTAGCTTTACTCGCACTTCTTCACAAGTAATTACAATATACAAAACCACGAATACATATTAATATTATTAAAAAAATCTTCTCTGCTTTCTAATTTTTTACAATGCAAATATTCTTATTGGCTGCACACGGTTTCACAAATGTAGCTTATTAAATCAGTTTCAGTCTCGTATCAAACAGTTTAAATGCGTGCTTTATACTTGGGCAAAATTCAAGTGCATAATTGATACAGTAAAATTAAGAACATACTTTTTTCTATGATCATTATTTATTGAACTAATGATTACTAACCCATTTTCGAAAAATAAATTAAACAATTTGAAATAATATTAACGGCAAGTGAATAATTTACTATTTAAGGCATAAGAAATTATTATTAACAATACGATAGGGGCAAATACCCCAGGGGGGAGGGGGATCCCCCCAATTCGAGAATTAAAAAAAAATAAGCTAGTTAATAATATAATAAATATAATATAATAAATACTTAATTAAAAAATTAAGAAGTTTACTACCGATTTTTAAAAACATATTACAAAAAAGGTTTCTAAAAATTATATATACAATAAAGATTATCTTTGTCCTTCAAAAGAATTATATTCAGAAACAAAGAAGATGAACATAAGACAACTTAACATTATTTATAACATCTTAATATATTATATATTTAAAAATAAAAACCTTATACAATTTAAAAACCATAATCATAATACACGTCATAAAAATGAAATAACCATAAAACCTATAATAAATAAATCCATAGGACAAAAAAATTTCAAATATTTATGTTTTTATTTTAACGATTATTTACCAACGAAAATAAAAAAATTGATTTCATCAAAAAAATTTAAAGTCGAAAAAAAAACATGGATATTAAAAACAGACAATTTGAAAATATTTTTAGAAATGCTTTAATTAATTATTATTGTTCTGAATAATTTATATAAGTATAGTATTATATAAGTAATAATTTTATTATAGGTTGGTAATATATTTCTTCAAAAAAGCTGCGTTTATACTATAAATTAACATTTTTACTTTAAAAACCTTGATTTTTAATGCATATTTATGATTTATGATTTTACAAACTAAAACAAAAAATAAGATTTGCCCCTAACAAGCTCAGCTACAGGGGGGGGATTGAAGAATAAGTTTATCGAAGAGAACATAAACATATTTATTATATTATTAAATTTTAATTAAACTTATTATTTTTATATTATTATTATTATTATTATTATTATTATTATTATTATTATTATTATTATTATTATTATTATTATTATTATTATTATTATTATTATTATTATTATTATTATTATTATTATTATTATTATTATTATTATTATTATTATTATTATTATTATTATTATTATTATTATTATTATTATTATTATTATTATTATTATTATTATTATTATTATTATTATTATTATTATTATTATTATTATTATTATTATTATTATTATTATTATTAGTTAAAGGGATTATTTTACACTGCCCTGCGATGGTAAAAAAATCAATTGCAGCAGTTTATATTGCATCAAATCAAATCTACTTACTCTACTAGCTGTCTGAAATTTTGCATGGCGAATTGCATTAACGAGTACTTCCCAGTCGATGGTAAGGGGCTACTCGGCGATCTAGCTCCTTCCCGGCTCTCATCTCTGGATATTAGCCTGGACGGGGAGATTTCCTCCCGTAATTTTGGACTTATGTTGTTTGGTAACATATCTAAACGTTCCATTGCCGGCGATCTGCTGCGTTGTTGAGATTTGGCCTGAATCTGAAAAATAATAAAGTCTGTTGAGAATACATGATTGAATAGATACAAACAGTGGTGTAGCGTAAAGGACGCAAAGAGGAAGCGATCCACCCTTGTCCTTTTGCCTCCTCTTTTAGACAAAATGAAAAGTGTAAAAATCAGATGTTCTCATGCCGTGACTGCAATAGACAATGGATTTCTCAATATTTTTTTATCGTTGTTATATGGAGAAGACTTTTGGACAAGTGCCATAGCTATAAAACGATGACTTTAGATGATTACTAATGGACTGATTCATCAAGAATAATTTTAATTACTATTAAGGTTACAATATGGCACCCAATTAAAATAGTAAAACTACTTTTAAAATGTTTTAATTAATTTTTATTTATTTAACGGTGTTATCTCGATTAGTGCATTTACCTATCATGCAATTTACTGCAATAACTTAAAAAAGTTCTAATTAAGTATATCTTCTTAAATGAGTTGATGGTATACCGACTGAGGTTCATAGATTTAATAATAGTTTTAAACAAAAAAATTAAATAAGTACTAGTACTAGACTATGGAATACTAGCGGGTACCCTTGGCTTTGCTCGCGCATTTTAATTGTTATTATTTTATTATTATAGTTAATTATCTATCGAAACAAAGCATCAGTTACCATAAATGCTACCTAAAAAGGGGGCTTCAATAGGTACCAATATTATTTTTAATAAGACACTTTCTTTATTGCTTTCTTACATTAGTTCTTTCTCTTTCAATAAAAATGCAATTTATCATTTATGAACAGATACTCGAATTTATTGAAGAAAACAAAATTTTAGTAAATATGCAAGGAGGTTTTAGAAAAGGATATTCAACAGAAACGGCAATCCAGTCTGTAATTGAAAATTGGAAGCGAAGCGTTGACAAAAATGAAGCTGTATTGGCAGTATTTTTGGATTTTAAAGGTGCATTCGAAACAATTGATAGGGATAAATTATTAAAAAAATTATATCAGTATGGATTAAGGGGAGTTGTTTATAAATGGTTTCAAAATTATTTAAGTAATAGGCAGCAAAAAACAAAAATTGATAATATTTTTTCTAAAAAGAAATATAATAATATTGGGGTACCACAAGGTAGCATTTTAGGTCCATTATTATTTATTCTTTATATAAATGATATGCCAAATGTTTTAAAACAAAGTTTTATTCAAATGTTTGCTGATGATACCTTATTATATATAAAGGGTAAAAATATTCTTGATTGTATAGAAATTTTAAATTTTGAATTAAAAACTATATCAAACTGGTTAAAGGTAAATAAATTAAAGTTAAATGTTTCTAAAAAAAAATTTATGGTTATTGGAAATAACGTGAATAATATAGATATAAATATTTTTGTTGATGATGAAAAATTGGAAATTATACACTCTTTTAAATATTTGGGAGTAATTTTAGATTCTAAGTTAAAATTTGAATCACATTTTGAAAATCTGGTATCTAAAATTGGAAAAAAAATTAATTATTTAAAAAGAATTAGTCAAAATTTAAGTTTATTTTCACGAAAAACAATTTATAACACTATAATTTTACCTCACTTTTTATATTGTTCAACTATTTTATACACAGCAAATGATGGAGTCTTTAATAGACTCCAAGTTTTGCAAAATAAAGCTATGCGTATAATTTTAAATGTGGATAAATATACGAAAATAAATTTAATGTTAGAGAAACTTCAGTGGTTAAATATTAAAAATTTAATATTTCTTTTGATTTGTACTTTTATTTTTAAAATACAACATAACTTACTGCCTTCCCATTTGAAAGATTTTATAACTCAAAATTTTGAAAATCATAACTATTCAACCAGGTATAATAAAGATTTTTATCTAGGTAAGGTATCAACACATTTGACATATAAATCGGTTTTCTATAAAGGATTAAGTGAATATAATAACTTGAATATTTCAATTAAATCACAAATCTCTTTGAAAAATTAAAAAAAATTATTAAAAAATTATTTATTTATAAAATAACATAGTGACTGATAAAATTTAAAAAATTTTTTTTAATACTTTAAAAATGATATTGTTAAATTAGTTTAATATTTTATAAAATTTGTTAAATTGTAGCACATTGCTAAATAAATCTTGTTACTACTACTACTAATATCTATTAGCTTTGTTATGAAAATAATACGAAAAAAATAAATTCATCATATTAAAAAATATATCTATTTTATTACAGATCATTGCTACCGCTTACAGAACCTTTTCATGCGACTTTGCGTTTCAAAACACCCCGGGGTAGAATTTTTTGAAATATGCAGTTTTTGACTTGCTTAGTAACTACTTAAATCAGCGAAAACAAAAAGATCGTATCAAAAATTAATATAGCAAATGTCGTGGTGTTAATTGTGGTGTTCCGCAAGGTTCGATTTTGGCCCCTTAATTTTTCCTTATTTATCTCTAAGTATATATTTAATTGTTGTTGTTGTTGGTACCTATTAAGTTTGTTTTGCGAAAATTTTTTTTTTAAATCTTAGGTATACGCACTTTTTCCGTAAATTTATTTGTTTTAAATCTTGATTACTACAATAACATTTCTTTCCTTGCATTTTAAGTCTATTTTATTTTAAATGCAATGGCAATAAGAAAATTATGGAAAAATTTTCATCAAGATCATTTTGCATTTGGGCGAGAACAAATACACGTATTGACATGAACCAAAAACCAAAATGCAAAGAATATTTTTGCCGTTTAATGAAAACTGATATTTGGAAGTAATTTTGCTACTTACATTATTCCACAGGGTGTTTTACACTAGGCAAAAATCAACTTTTCGATTATCCTTGTATATTATGTCAAAAAAACAAATTTCTCTTAAAATTTGTATAAACATGTTAAAACTAATAAATGTATCTATAGCTGTCTAAAAAATCACGCCCTAAACTTAATCCAAATTTTATGATGCCCGTTTCTTTTGCACATGAGTGTATATGTCGTAGTCTTATAGTGAAATCCGTCTTTTCATGAAGAATCTAGTCATATCATGAAGCGTAGGCATATGGTGTAAAAACATGAAGCTACACAATATGCCTAGGCTTTTCAATAAGAGCCCATCACATTTCGGCGAATTGTGTATACCTGCCTAACTTTAAATATTGCGGTTTCGTGAAATTTCCACAAAGGCAAGGCATATTGTGTTTAAGTGAACTTTGCGAGCTTATAATTGAGACATTGCTTTATATTAGAGTGTACCAGTTTCAATATAGGGGTAGATATGAGTATTTAGATATTCTAATAAAAAAATTGACTTCAATAAGAAGAATAACATCAAACATTAAATTCTATTTATTAACACAGGGACCACTTTTGAGACATCGAGAATTACACTGCAATTTTGCTTTAAAGCATTGACATAGGAGGCGATAACTAGAGGAACAAATTCCGTCTAAAAGGTATATTGGCAACCGGTTTGTTCGTTGTTACCCAGAGCATTTTTTTTAATTCAATTTTTTCAACTAATATTATTTTATAAAAATAAAATTTAAATTAAAAAAAATGCTCTGGGTAACAACGAACAAACCAGTTGCCAATATACCTTTTAGACGGAATTTGTTATTGCCTCCTACTCGTACTTCACAAAGTGCCGCTCTTTAAATTTAGCCAGGTTATGTTACGACGTTATATGCCGAAGTGCTACGGGTTCTTCTTGAAAAGCCTAGGCAGATAATATGACTAGATTCTTCATGAAAAGACGGATTTCACATACATAAAATGCTGATCCTTTTCTATATCGTAACGCCAAGACGTTGACATCCGTTTTTTATTAATTTAATATTTGAGATTAGTTCAGGTTAGTTTAATGGTTAAATCATGATTTCATAATACCAAAAAATCAACTGCCATTTTGGTTTTCTTCTAAACTATACAGTTTGGTTTGTATCTTTGCTCCACGTCAAAATATAACCTGCTTTTTTAATGAACAGGCTTGTATTCTGTGTCACTTACTCCTCCGTAAATCCCAAAAGGTCTTGGATGCAATCATTGTATGCTGTGCTGTATAACTATTTGTAAAGAAATATCGTATCTTACATGGGCCACCATGTAAGTGCATAGAAGTATTTTTGCACCTTCCGATGTCGATTAATTGCTGATAAAAAAAAGAAAGGATTTTCTTTATGTTACCGCTGGGCTCTTTCGCTTATTCACCTAAACGGTCAACTCTCACTTTTCTTTTCACTAATCTAATAAAGAAAAACTATCAAGTCCTATTTGGTGTTATTTGTTATTTGAAGTACCTGCTTCGAATACCTAAACTATTAAAAACATGTTTCGGTGCATGTTAAGTAGTGTAGAAAACGCTGGATATTTTTTATGTCTGTATTTTTTATGAAATATGTTGTTACTTCTTGCTCTGAAGAATATAAACAAGTACATAGATTATTCATTCTTACCCGGTTACCAGATAAATACCTAAGACCTAAGCAAACTACACTCATCGACTTTAAATTCGATCCATCCAAAATTTTGTTCAAGTTTAATGTATGGTAACTTTTTTTTTCGTAGTCCGATTTAAATGATTTTTTTTTCAATTGTAGATACATGCTTCAGCTTTAATGGGATTTTTTCCGTTTTTTAAAAAGTTGCGTACTTGGTGAAATATACAGGGGAATATAAAGTATGTTTTTTCCCTTTAAGTTTGTAACACCCTGTAGAGTGATTTTGCAATATTAACTCAAATAAAGAAGCAAATTTGCAAAGTTTAATCTATTCCTAACAGATTGCTCTTTTATTTGGCTCGATATCTTTCTCGGTTCAAGAGATACGATTTTTTTAAGAAAACCTACAAATTTTATTACAAAATTTTAATTATAAATTGTAACATAAAACAAAGGGTGCTATGGCTTGGTAAAACAAGTCATATCTTGACAATTTTTATGGAATTAGTATTCTGCTGTGTTTAAATTTTTGTCAGTTGAAAATTATGGTCAAGATGATGCGGCAAGAGGATTAGCTTTACTAAATGATGGAAAGTCGCAGTATTATACTGCTAGAGTTTTAGGATGTACGAGATCCAGTGTTCAGAGAGCAGTGAAACGTTTTAACGAAACTGGTAATAGGATCTGGCAGAAAACGATGTACAAATGCCAGAGATGGTCGTCAGAGAATATATCGTAGATCAGATGAGCGCTTTTTACAAAATCATTTCTCTACAACACAAAGTTCAAACTGATGCAAGATAATGCTCGTCCTCATACTGCAATAATTGTTACACAATATTTAGGAGACGTAGAAGTACGAAACATGGACTGGCTAATTGGCCATCACTTAGCCCAAACCTTAACCCCGTAGAGCATATCTGGGACATGATGGGTAGAAAGATTCGAAAACGAGTTCCTGTTCTAAATAATTTAGAACAGTTAAAAGAAGAACTAATCGAAGTATGGGGTCAAATCAATCAAAGTCTTCAAGGAATGCTAAGGCGAATGGATGCAGTTGTTCGTGCTCGGGGTGGTATTACCCGCTATTGATGTTTTTTTTAGTTCTTTACCGTTAGGTATTTTATTTTTTTAAATTAAAAATATTTTGCAAAAAATGTTAAAATTAAAATCTTTTAATAAAATGTGTAGTGTTTTCTTAAAAAATTCGTATCTCTTGAACCGAGAAAGTTATCGAGCCAAATAAAAGAGCAATCTGTTAGGAATAGATTAAACTTTGCAACTTTACTTCTTTATTTGAGTGAATATTGCAAAATCACTCTACAGGGTGTTACAAACTTAAAGGGAAAAAACATACTTTTTATTCCCCTGTATATTTCACGAAGTACGCAGCTTTTTAAAAAACCGAAAAAATCCCATTAAAGCTGAAGCATGTATCTATAATTGAAAAAAAAATTATTTAAATCGGACTACGAAAAAAAAAGTTACCATACATTAAACTTGAACAAAATTTTGGATGGATCGAATTTAAAGTCGGTGAGTGTAGTTCTAAAAAATGCTTTTTAATTTTTCTTTTTGACGATCGGAACAATCTTTATCCCACGCAAATAAAAGCTCGTCTTCGGCATCGTTATAAAACTTTCGTTTTTTAAGACTGCTTAACGCATAAAAAGCCACCGAACTCACACGGTACAAGGTCGGGACTGTGCGGAGAATGAGCTAAGACTGTGTGGCATAAATGTTCTAAAAATTTAATTGTTTGATATTATGACAGAAACAGAGAACCTGTATAGACCGACATGTACCAATCAATGATCTGGTACATATAGATGAAACAATAATAAATAAACCTATTGACAAAACCGTATTCCATTCTTAAGTAAATCAACATGCAAATTGTTTGCCAAAGTGACGCTGTTGAAAGTATTAACATGATTTGGGAAATTTAAATCTCTATCTAAAACGTTATAAAAAGTCTACAGTATGGCAGCGCAGCAGTATGAAATTCGCCCCCAAAGATGTCCGCCACGGCATTGGTCAAAGGCCATGATGACGTTGCTTCATTCATTTCCGTTTAGGGATGTCCACAGAAAATGTATTGCGGAAAATCACCGTTGTTTGCGATGCATTGACATATTTTTTATAGAATTAGAATTACAAAACAAATCACAAATCTAATACATATAGTATAATTTCAAGAAAACTATGAAGAAATTTAAAAAATTAAACAAATAAGAAAATGGTCAAAACATAAAAAGAGACAAGACAATGCCAATTTTCTAGCTTTAGGTATTTTTCCCACAATAACAATTTTACTGTCACCAACATTATAAAAACGTATTCACGGTAACACTTAAAATGATTAATTGACTGTGGCGACCTTAAAAATGACCAACACGTAATTTACATTTTGTTAAATTATAAACCGTAACTCCGCTAGGTTTTGTTCATAATAAGCAACTGCGACAACTACGTTATAGCATATTATTAATCAAGGTTCAGATAGCTACTATTATTGGGATTTAAGACGCGAGGGCTAGTAGCTGTCTAAAACATAGTTACTATATGACACACGTGACTACACTGAGAAAAATCATTCAAAACAAGTTCTTTTTTGAATATAAATAATATACCGTGTGTCCACGGAAGGTGGCTCGCCCCTCTAACTTTTTTGTTTTTCAAGATAATGAAATAAAATTCGGTGGATTTGTATACGACATAAAACTGCATTTTTTGACAAGCGACTCAACATTATGGAGCTTCCGGTTTAACCGGAAGTGACATAAACTTTCGATTTTTAAATGGGACACCTGGTATATTTTTATTTTTTTTTACTCCATATGACATTCTAAATACAACGATGTGTCACTTGTCACTTTTTGTCACCAAAAAAATTTTTTTTTTCAACTTTTTCACTACTTGTAAAACTATTATTTTCCATATTTTTTAAACAACAAACTAATTTACTTTGGCAGAAGCTGTTGGCATTTCAATTTTCTTCAAGGCATGATTTTGTTTTATCAGTTTTGCTGGTCACAGGCTACTTGATGCATTTAAATCTAAATTTATCCTCAAAGGATGCTTAATTTTAGGAAAGGTCCAAGTTAACTTTTTAAAGTTTTTTAATGGCAGCTTTTCTAAAACCTAATAGTGTATGGTATCAAAATAATTGTAATGAAATCCTCTTTTTTCTTAACCCGACGAGCAACCATGTTGCCATTTAAAAAAAATGAGTTATACAACTTTAAAGATTAAATTTTATATAGCAAATAGCATTGGATCAAAAATAGTAAAATTGTATTTTTTCCAAGATTAGAGAACTGCAATAAGTGATTTTAAGGTATTCATAGCCCTCTAGATAAAACAATAAATTTGGAAAAAAAAATATTTCCTTGGTGACAAAAAGTGACAAGTGACACATCGTTGTATTTAGAATGTCATATGGAGTCAAAAAAAGGAAAAATATACCAGGTGTCCCGTTTAAAAATCGAAAGTTTATGTCATTTCCGGTTAAACCGGAAGTTCCATAATGTTGAGTCACCTGTCAAATAATGCAGTTTTATGTCGTATACAAATCCTTCAAATTTTATTCCATTATCTTGAAAAACAAAAAAATTAGAGGGGCGAGCCACCTTTCGTGGACACCCGGTATGGTGACAATATGCAAAGTTACAAGACTTGATCTAAAGAAATTCAACAAAGAGAAACAAATCCGTCATTAATACACAAAATTAAAATACCATTCAAACGAAGAACCCGCATATTTTCATTTGATTTTACGTATTTGGAAAATGCACTCGTTTTTACATAATATTATACATAGTAGATTTTTTCCTGTAAAATTTTAAAGTCAAACCACTTAGCAAATAATCGCTATATAATTACTACACTCCAATTGTTTCTAAAAATATTTTAAAGTTAAGAAAAATGCTTTATAATGAACATTTAGGCTTATAAAAAATTGTGCATACCTACCAATAACCATAACAGAGCGATTATTAACTTTGTTCCATAAAATAAGCATCATCAGCATCGAAAGGCATTTTTTGGTGTAAAATAATTTTTTAAAATTTTAGCAGTGGCGTTCGTGCGGGGCTTGCATTTAATATATTTGAAGAAAAATGGTGCGCCACTGCTTTTTCTGTAAATAAAAATTATTTTTGAAATTCCCGTCTAATTTAGAGCAAATTCGGTCTCTTGACTTATTTTCTTACGGTGCACCGTTTTCGGGTAAAAAATAAAAATCATTTTAATGCACATTCCTGGAAACACATAACCCATTTAATTACCCTTAACACCCTGTATTTCGGAAAGAAAGCGTTTTCGGTCCCATGTTTATATAACATTTTATTTATGAAATAAGCCAAAGAATCGCCTACTTTCGGATGTACCATTAATTTAGGAACCCTGTATATTAAATTGAAAATATGTAAATCATATTTTTGAAAACGTTACGAAAAAATTAAATATCAGTTAGTCATATTTAAGGAAATGATGATGAAAATAACGAACGGTAGGTCATAATTAGGAAAATACTGTTAGAAACAAAAGTCTGTAAGTCATGTTTAAGTGAATGAAGCTCAGAAACTAATAAATTATTTATCCGTTAAAGTGGAATAGATGTGTTGTGTAGTAGTGTCGAATTTTATTGGCACTTTGTAGCTGTGCAAGTTCACGAATCGCCGTTTTGTATAAACGTATAATCAGTGTTATTATTAACTTCGGAAAGATATTTGAAAAATGCCTAAAAACTCTACTAGTAGAATTTTTTAATCAAAATAATATTTTACACGAGCACCAATCTGGTTTCCGGGCTGGTAAGGCGACAACTGATGCCATGTATACAGTAATTAAGAATATTACGGAAAGCTTGGATTCAAACAATAAATGCCTTGCAGTTTTCTTAGACCTTGCCAAGGCGTTTGATACTGTTAACCACAAAAAGCTCCTTGCCGTCTTGGAACGGTGTGGAGTTCGTGGTAGGGTTTTGGATATCTTTGAAAGCTACTTATCAAATAGGGAACAACGGGTAAAAATCAACGATACACTCAGCGAACCCAGAGTAGTAAAAATCGGGGTTTCTCATGGAACTGTCCTTGGCCCGATTCTTTTTCTAGCTTATATAAACTCACTTTTATCTATAAAGGCCCGGGCGAAAATTGTGTCATATGCAGTAGCAGTGATACAGTAGCTATATTTTGCGAAAATTCCTGGAATGAAACAAAAATTGCCTGCCAACAGGGTATGGAGAAGATAAAAAATTGGCTAGCTATTTATCAGCTCTCCTTGAATGCAAGTAAAACTCATTATATAGTCTTTACCTTAACAGGAATTAACAACTTTGCTAGTATTAATAGTATATTATTTAACGAGCTTATAATGTAGGCCATAATAAAACGAGGATGAAGTTTACGGCACGAGCCAAAGGCGAGTGTTGTAAATCATCCGAATGTATTATGGTTCATAAGACGCGAGTCAAATACTATACTTTATCTAAAACCATCCATTTATACAGTGCCTGAAAAAAAGTTAAGTTCATATGGGAAATCTAATAATTACACTTGTTGTTTTATGATAATTACACTTGTTGTATTATGGATAGCATAATGCTCTTATTATCAGAAAAAAAAGTTGAGTTCATATGGGAAATATAATAATTACACTTGTTGTTTTATGATAATTACACTTGTTGTATTATTGATAGCATAATGCTCTTATTATCAGAAGTATTATGCACCTATTATTAAATGGTTGTAGATAAAATAAATAATATGGTAGATAAAATCGAAGAAACAAATGAAATAAAATATCTGGGCATAATTATTGACGGAAAATTAAAATGGAGTAATCATATAAATTATTTAACAAGGAAGGTACGAAAACTTATTTACAAATTTCATCAACTGCGTGAAACACTGTCTCGAAAATTATTAGTAACTATATACAAAACTCTAGCCGAATCACTCTTCTGTTATGGTGTACAAAAATTAAATATTACGAAAAATTACATATAATAATAATAATAAAAAGTTTATTCAAAATATTAAAAATAATATTTAAAAAGACTAGGCTGTTCCCTACTGACCTACTGTATACCGAAGAAATTTGTAATATAAGAACATTGTACTTTCATAGCATTTGTATATACGCCTTTAAAAACACTTGTTTCCAAAATTATACGCTTTCCTCATACAACACACGTAGTAATAAACTTAGGCTTTTACCCTCTCTTAGATTTAACAGGAATATTAGCCATAGATTTATAAATTATACATTACCTAAATCGTTCAATATCATTATTATATTAAACAGATAAATAACCTAAAAGTATTCTCAAGACTGTCAAAAAAATGTATCTTTGAAAATTACCGTGAATTTGTTAACATAATAGAAAATTGACCGTTTCATCTATTAGATTATGTAAATAATAATATCTTTATAATTTTCTTTTAGTTAGTTTTTTCTTTCACTCTTAGATTTAGTTTAATAATTGCCTTCTTACTAAGGTATAGCACAACACAAGTGTTTAATCACTTAGGTGCTACTTATAATATATAAGCATTTAAATTGAATTAATAATTAAGGTAACTATTTGACTTATAAATCTAGTGTTTCGAATATAAATTGATTGTATCTAATCGTATAATATCCCGTCTTTGTTGACAGCATGTTCCTTACCCTTCTCGACATACGCCAATGAACACCTAAAGCATCATCTCCAGTTCTGTATATTCGTGCATCGGGTTTTATATAATGGTCATTATAAGTGTCAGTGATAAAGTTTATTAAGAAAAGAAAACAATAAATAATTCTTACCTCCTTGTCAGACGATCCTTTCCCACATTCAACAGAAGAACACGCTGACGCGACACTACCACCAGATGAACTATTCGCCACTGATGGTGCACTATTAGCAGCCGAAACGTCCTTGTCCGTATCTTTAACAGTTTTTTGGGTTTTAATTAGGTCTTGAGTCACTTGCACTGGCGACGATTGTTTATATACAGTAGAGGATGGAGTTTTGGTCTCTTGCAGATGTTTTTTTGAGTACTCAAGTTTTTCCTGGTAGTTATCTACTGCTACCGGTTTATTTTTAACATTCTTCTTGTGTTCCTTAACAACTTTGGCTTCTTTCTTCCTATTTATTTCTACTTTTTTAAAGTCTTTTACTTCTAAGATGTCCTTATTGTCCACTGAACTGTAATAGCTGTTGTTATTATTTTTATCCTTTTTTGTTCCCTTATATACGTATGCTTCCTGATCGTCTCTCAAATTTTCAAATCTCGCTAATATCTCTTTGACAGATACCTTCGGTTCGTATTCTTCTGGTATGGTTTCCATACGGGAATTATGTTCGCAGCGTTTTTCTCCACATATTTTGCCATCGCACTTGGTATCGGTACCGAGGTATTCAGAAGTGACATATTCATATGACGTTTCCGAATTGCTCGAGTCAGATTTTGTCCAGGATCTATGGGGATATAAGTAAGATGTGTCCAGAAGTTTTAAAAAGTGTTGGAAATTTAGTACCATTGTTCGGTTAAGGCAGTTTTAGACGAGGCATTTTATTTATTATATTGCTGTTGTTAAAGAACTCAGTTATATATTTTTGTCTAAGAAGCATGCGAAATTTTTGTAAAATAAAATTTTATTTATGTTATATTTATATAAAGGTACCGTGCGAGCAAAAATTATTTGCATCAAAGAGGGCCTTGCATCTAAGGACGTAATGCTTAGCCGTAGAGCTACATACCTGTTGGGTGTCAGTAACTACCTGAATTAACAATCAATCAGTTATTCTGTCATCTTTGACAGCCGTTACAAGTAATTTGATTCATCGCTAATTTTTCCAATTTCTTGAACAATTCACACAATGAGCTTTACGGAACAGCACAAAACATTCATTGTTGAAGCGTATTTTCGAAACGGGGTTAGAGTAAATGGTGAGTGGCAATACAATCCGGGTTTGTGCATGGACGATTTTCACGAACATTTTCCTAACGTTGCTTTTATTGTTGGGGATTTTTATCATTTCCTGAAAAGAACTGTGGCTGTGTTTAGGGAAATCGGTTCTATACAACACAAAAAAGGAGCAGGAAGACCATCTGTAAGAACAGAAGAACTTGTTGCGAACGTTCGTGAAATAATGCAAAATACGCCAACAAATTGTATAAGAAGCCCGTCCCAAAAAGTGGGAAGATCTTATGGAACATGCATTCTTAAGAAGCAGCTAAATTTATTTCCTTATAAAGTGCAAGTTTAGTATTCCAAGAAATACAAGAAGCAGATTTTGAAAGACGCAGGAATTACTCTCAATGGTTTACCCAAAATTTATTGGAAAGAAATGATTTATTAGACCTGACATTTTTTCCGGATGAAGCCTGGTTCCACCTCTCCGGTTATGTGAATTCTCAGAATACATGTAATTATTTTTCTACTCTTTTTTGTACATTCTTACTTTGTTAATTGTGTAAACAACAAAAATAAATTTGTATTTGTCTACCTATTTTATTACTCATTAGTTTGGCATATCATGTCATAATATGAATTTGACAAAATTTTAACCTAGATTTGGTGAGATATATCGTGCCCATATCATTGTGATCTAAACCAAGCCCTACGTTTTTTAATCCAAGCCCTCTTTGATGCAAATACTTTTTGCTCGCACGGTATTAGTCAGAAGAAACACCTATTTAGTATCTTTTGGTATAAGAGATTTAGAAACGACAACCACGTTGAATTTTTTTTCATAAATTAAAAAATATTCCTTTTGCTGAGCAAAGTCTGCCCATCGCAGCTACCTAATAAAAGTTTGTTTTTTATACTTCAGGTATGTACAAAGGTAGTAGAGATTGCAAGTTTATGTGAAAGTGTAAAAAATACTTCAGACATACCTTTAATTTAAAGGAACGCCAAAAAATAGCCCGAAACTTCACAAAAACGAGTTTTAAGCACTTTCTGTCCGGTTGTTTCAGTAATTATTATGTGAAAGTGATTCTTCGTCAGATTTACGCACATTGTGCAGCTGTAAGACGTAGCGTTTTCGTGGCGTTCGGATAATTTGTACTTTTTATTATTATTGCTCATTTCAAAAAACGCATAACGAAAAACAGCGCCCACATTTTTTTTCGAAAAAAAAAACAATGCAGTGGGACTTAATTATTATTAATAAATTAGGATCATTGGTTACGGTTCGGATTCCGTTTAAAATTTTATTGTTTTGCTATTAATTCATTTGGTACGCTTTTTCTTTAAAATCAGGATTTGTATTTCTCTTTGTAATCACCTGGCAACGCAAGATATATTTATTAGATTTTATATTGGTTTTTATATTTCTTTTATAAATATATTTTTTAAATAATTATTTTACAGTAGTATTTTTGTGAATCCTAGGAATCTATATCCAATTTTATATGAGGTTGTCATTATATTGTCTATACCTAACAGTTACCTAGTGGCGTAAAGTATACATACATACTATGGTTTGGCCATTTTATCTTGTTATGTACCTGAAAGGTCTCCAGGGTGACATATTTACAATTTTAATAATGCCACTTGTTTACCATTACATTGCATAGAAATGTTGCCCTTGTTACCAAGAGCAGGTAGGGCCACCCCGTATTCGTTAAGTTTATGGCGTTTGTAATTGTTATTTAGGTTAGGCACCCTAGTTAATTAACCCCGGGGCCTGGCCTGGTGCAATAAGGATATACAGTGTGTTCAGTAAAGTCCCCATCATATGGAATTTTTTTTTATTAACAGCTTTATTCGAAATTTGACTTTGACATTAAGTTCTGCTTCAATCGAGATGAAAATTAACCAAAAAATAGTAGTCACGTGATTCGCATTATTTGTCAAATTTTAATTTTTTCCAAAAAATAATTCAAAATTGGGATTATTTCTAAAAATATCAAAAAAATTACTGAAAAAAGTTAAAATAAGACTCAACGCAACCTACAGAAAACTTATTTTTTTTTACAATCGTTTGTTTCTGATACATTATCTTTAAAGCAGCGCCATATTAAATGTGCGTTTTTCTACAAAATCAAAATTGGGTTATTAAAATTTGGTCACATGTGATGCAAAGTTTATTTGTTTTGGACCCTGTATAAGGTAACTTCATAAAATAAGTATTTTCGAAAACGTAGTTCAAAAATTGTATAATCAGTCTTGAGAAGGCGTGTGTATTGTGCGTTTAAGAAAATTGTTGAAGTGTTGATTCTGTGGTGCATAGAAATATTAGTGTTTAACTAGTTTTTATTATGTGGCGCACGTGGGAAAATTACCGCACTGCATCTAGTAGAAGAAAACGATATCACTTATTATTACATGCAAAACAAATTGTTAAGAATGTATATGAATCATTGTATTGAATCGATGATTCATCAAGCAAGATGGTTTGAAGGAAAACTAATAGATAGATACATATTTATTTTGAATTTGGTTACAAAAAAAGAACAACTATACGTATGTGGTAACTTGGCGGAACAGATTGATCATACTGTCTTACGTCTTCTATCGTATCATTGTATATTTAACCCCATAGAGCATATGTGGCACCAAGTAATCTCAAAGGTTAGAGCAAAAAATGTTTCCCCTACCCTAAGTGCCAGTGTCATAAAGTTAATTAGAACTATTATAAACAATATATTGGCCTAAAGCTGGACAAATTCAGTAAAGCATCATTTAAAAGTCGAAGATTCGTATATTTATATACAAACTAATATACCGTGCTAACAAAAATTATTTGCATCAAAGAGGGCCTTGCATCTAAGGACGTAATGCTTAGCCGTAGAGCTTAATACCTGTTGGGTGTCAGTAACTACCTGAATTAACAATCAGTTATTCCGTCATCTTTGACAGTCATTACAAGTAATTTGATTCATCGCTAATTTTTCCAATTTCTTAAACAATTTACACAATGGGCTTTACGGAATAGCACAAAACATTCATGGTTGAAGCGTATTTTCAGAACGGGGTTAGAGTAAATGGTGGGTGGCAATACAATCCGGGTTTGTACATGGACGATTTTCACGAACATTTTCCTAACGTTGCTTTTATTGCTGGGGATTTTTATCATTGCCTGAGAAGAGCCGTGGCTGTGTTAAGGGAAACAGGTTCTATACAACACAAAAAATGAGCAGAAAGACCATCTGTAAGAACAGAAGCACTTGTTGCAAACGTTCGTGAAATAATGCAAAATACGCCAACAAATTGTATAAGACGCCTGTCCCAAGAAGTGGGAAGATCTTATGGAACATGCAGGACTATTCTTAAGAAGCAGCTAAGTTTAAGAACACAATTTTTTTTTTTACGTCGGCCTATTTCCGCAACGAGGCCAATCACCGACGCCAGGGAATTTGTCACACACTAGGTATCTGGTAATTTTGCCGAATCCCTCTTTGTCGAGGGTAGGGTTCTTTAACGTGCCAACATCCATGACATGGGACCCACAGTTTAACGTCTCTTCTGAAAGACGGTGCACCTCTTAAACCAAATTCCCAATTTAACATCGACCTTGCCGGCACCGGGGATCGAACCCGGGACCTTCGATCTGTGAGGCCGCTGCACTGACCACTAAACCACAACGCCGATAACACTATTTTTAAAACACCAGTTGCAAATTTAGAACAATTACAAGAAAGGATTATCCAAGAAAGTGGTAACATTTCTCCAGAGATGCTGGTCAACACTTTCGAAAATATGAAGAGACTTGTGAATTTATGCTTGGAGCATGACCGTGGCCAATTTCAGCAATTTATGTAATTATTTTCCTTTTTCTTTCCGTATATCCTTTGTTAATTTTGTAAACAACAAAAATAAATTTGTATTTGTCTACTTATTTTATTACTCATTAGTTTGGCATATCATAATATCAATTTGACAAATTTTAACCTAGATTTAATTAGATATATCGTCTTCATATCATTGTGATCTAAACCAAGCCCTACGTTTTTTAATCCAAGCCCTCTTTGATGCAAATAATTTTTGCTCGCACGGTATGTATAACCCATTGTTATTAACCTAAATAACGACTCGTGACAGCGAAACAGAATTAGGTTTAGATCAAACATATTTATTATTCATGTATTATTTTATTTGTTAGCGTTGTCAAATTAGTTAGGACACATGTTATTGGTATATTTTTAAGACTCTCTGAATTAAAATTAGAGTTAAACACTGATTTTTTCTTATAAAGAACTTGTTATCCCGTTGAAAATAATAATTTTTGTTAATTGATGTAAAAAAGACAGGACGTTATATAGGTACTTTCAGATATACTTTAACTTACTTCCGATATTCTTAAAAATTAAGCAATTTAGACAAAAATAAACAAACAACAACAAAACACCACCTTAATCCAAACCTTAAACCAAAATATCACTTTACGAGAATATCCTTAACCGGAGAACCGTTAAAACACAACTAAATTTTAAAATTAACAGATCTCACTTTCTCGAGTGTTATTGTGTCCAATAAAATTAATACGCATAGCCAAATTATTGTTCTTCCGATAATAATTACGGTAGGAATACATTAGGGAGGTTAAGCAACGACGATATTATGGTATATATGCAATAAAGTAGTTTTTTATTAACCATTATGACAATATAAAAACAACAACGAAGGAAATTACATTTTGCATAATACTAGTACCTATACACAGTGTCCTAAATGTTCTGCTGATAATACAGGGTAATTCTACAAGCGCCCTTCTTCCACTACTTATGAGCAGGCGTGGATCCAGGATTTTTTTTCAAGAGGGGGAGCAAAAAAATGTTCAGGGAGGCGGCGCAAAAAAAGTTACCATTACAAAATACGAAATTAAAATAAAATTGGAAGGAAAAATATTGCGAAATGTGGTTATTGGTCCTTTTATTTATTGAAAGTTTTGGTTTCAATGTGACCTGTTGTAAAAAAAAGGGCAAATGCCCCAAATATATTACAGTGTAATTTGATCTGCGGATTTTCCATTTGATTCTTTAACGTTTTTTCCTCTCGTAATTTTTTGATTTATTTATTTATTTGCAGTTTTTTTAATAAAAATAAATCCAATGAGAGCATCATTACAAAATCATAGATTAACAAACCCGTCCGATTTTGTAATGGAAAAATAGACACCCATTTATATTATTAATTTTAATCACATCATAAATATATTTACAAATATAAGTAATTTAAAAATATTTAACCCAAGAAAAAAAAAAGGAAAAATTATAAGTAAGGCAGAAATTATAATAGAAAAATTGTTATATTTAGTATTATTCTTATTATATTACCTATATATAAGTTGGCTTACCTTTATATAATTTTGCATAATCCATGATTTTAATTTTCTTTTAAATGTCAAAAAACTTATAGTTTTTAAATTAGTATTTGATGCCAACAAATAAAGTATTATTTTTAAAAAGTGTTAAATTAAAATTATCATAACATAAACATAGATTTGTTTTTGTCTTGTTCGGTATATATGAGTAATGTTATGTAATAAATTTTTATTTTTATATATATTATATAAAATGGAAGTTTTGTAATAAAGTTGTTTTAAACTCAGAATAATTAACAAATAGTATTTTTAAAGGAAACAAAATATGTATATTAAATATTATTTTTAAAACATATTTTTGTATTGTTATAAGCGGTTTCAAATTCAAGTCGTATGCACTTCCCCAACCAATTATTATACCATAGGAAAGAATTGATTGAAAAAGTGCATAATAAAATATTAAACAAAAATTTTGATTCAGAATATTTTTTAAAAGTCTAAATTTGTAAAGTATTTTTTAATTCTTTTGTAATAGTGTTAATTTCATGATCCATGGTATAATATAATATAATATTTTATTGCATAATATTTTGCAATATTTAAAAAATATTATACCTTATATCTCTCACACTTCACACTGTAAAAAAAATCATGATTGCTATGACTTTAATATTTTTTTCATAGTTTTGGTAGACTCTGTACCAAACATTTTTATTAAACGCAACTAAGCTTTCTGAAATATTAATTATTCTAAAAAAATATTATTAGTAATACAAATAAGTTAATTAATTACAATAATTGTTGATAATGGCTTCCTTCTTCTATTAGGCATGCCTCAGATCCTCTTTATATTGGTCCCAACACTCTTTAAAAAATTCCTGCAGTATTTCTAACCATTTCACATCCAACGATTATGCGATTTCTTAAATTGTCGACAGTATTCAGAGGTGTTCCATACACTAAGGACTTGATACGTCCCCATAAGAAAAAAATCTAACACGTTTAAATCGGGTAACCTAGGAGGCCATGGATACCAGAGTGCGAGGACTAATAAGAAAAAGAGGTGAGGTATTGCTATAGAATCCTGCGTTGAGGGTGGGCCACCTTGTATTGTCAGATAAATGTATTCTTTTAATCTCGCTTGTAGAATCACCCTTTTTATTATCAGCACATATATTGAGTTCGCACTGTCTAATTTATTTATTTTACTTTATTAATTAACTTACTAATTTACAGCCAATTTGTGACTGTAATGTAAAAGGCAGTTCCTTTGTTAATTTTTGGTATCTAACTGCGAAAATGATCGCAAAAGTTCGTAAGGAGTTATAATTTTTTTGGTAAGAGCATGCTGAAGTATTAGCTTACAATTATTAAATTACAACAATGGAACTTACTAGCCACTGGAACCAAAGTTACAATAATAAGTTTAAAAGCGGTTCTGCTTCATAATGCCAACAAAATACCCTCTATTTCTTTTGGACATGCAGTTGACATGAAGAAAACATACGAAAGTATGCCACTTACTCTAAATGCAATGAGCTATGATACGTATAAGTGACAAATACATGGTATCCGAAAAGTCAAAGAACATTTACTAAGGCTTCAGGGTGGATTTACGAATTATCGCTGTTTTCTTTGTCTTTGGGATAGTAGAGCAACACAGAGCCATTACCAAGTAAAAAGGCTTTCGAGAGATCAATATATTCTTGGTCAAGCTAACGTAAAAAAGATAGCTCCTGTTGATCCCAAAAAAGTTCTGTTACAATTCCATTGCATACTAAACTGGGATTAATGAAAAATGTCGTTAAAGCTTTAGATAAAGAAGGAGATGCAATTAAATACCTTAAACAAATTTTTCTAAACTAAGCGATGCTAAGGTTAAGGAAGGAATATTTTTGGACCACAAATTAGAAAAATACTAAGAGAGCAACGGTTTGATCAAAAATTGATGTTGAATTAGCTAAGTGAAGTTCTTTTAAAAGAATTGTTTCGGAGTTTTTAGAAAACAAAAAAGCACAAAATTATGAAAAACTTGTAGAATAAATATTTAAAAGCTACTGCAAAGTGGGCTCTTAAAATACACTTAATGTACTCCCATTTAAATTTTTTCCCAGCAAATTTGGGTGCCTTTATTGACGAACAAGGAAAAAGATTCCACCAAAACATACTAACAATGCAGCAACGCTAGCAAAGCAGATGGGATCCAGCAATGATGGGGGATTTTTGTTGGTCTCTTATGAGAGAAAGCGATCAGGAATGTAAACGAAAGTCAGCATTTGCAAAAAAGTTAGATACAGAAGACTTACTATAATATTTTTATGAGTATTTTGTAAATAAAAGATCTAGATGGAAGCATATCAGTACCGTAATACTTTTTCACCGTATTAAAAGTGGACATGGATGTTTTCTAAAATAAAATTGTCTGGTATGGTATTTATTTATTCTGAATGTTAAAACTAGTTAACTGAGAAAATATTTTTAGTATTGAAAATACTACTCGGTTCGTATATACGGGTCTGTTTCATGAAAAATAAACGACATGCAACGACATGCAAGAGCGTCACGCTAGACTCGACCTCGACTGCGGTGTGGGTAGGTCAAGGTTGCATAGCCCAAAATTAAGGACATAAATAAACACAAGCGGCATCGGCTTTACCAGGATGTTTATTTAGACCAAATATTATTACTATTTTATTATATAGATTAGTATATAATATACCAGCGCAAATGGATAGGTAAACATCCGAGCAGCACAGGATCGATGACATCATCTGCTAAGTTCGGTGGCTAAGTGTTAATATTGTTTTGTTTTGGGTTTCGGCATTTAACAGTTAGTAGTTAGTACCTATTATTGAATCGGCCAGTACTTGTACGGTTTACGTTTTTAGTATTGAAAATACTTCTAGTTGCGTATATTATTACTATTTAAATATTACACTGTGTGTTTGAATTTTGAATATAACTTTATTTGGACATAATAAAAAGTAGATTATCTTTATTATTGTTCTACATTCTTGCATTATTAATGATACTAGTTCGATATGAACATTATAATGAAACGTGTGCAACGTTAAAATGAAACGTGTGTAACGTTAAACCACGAGGCGTCAGCCGAGTGGTTTAATTGCACAAGTTTCATTAACAAAGCAGCCGAGTGGTTTAATTGCACAAGTTTCATTAACAAAGCAGCCGAGTGGTTTAATTGCACAGGTTTCATTAACAAATTTATCGCAAAGTTCATATCGAACGTGTATCATTCAAAATTTAATCTACGACAGTACAAATAGATTTTATTCGTCCAAATTTCATTGATATCAGATAACGTTTTCGTAATTTTAAAAATTTTTGAGGTGTCCATATTAGTCGATATCATGGTAACCGCATTTTTGATTGTTTCGATTTCGATTTTAACAACGTCATTATTGCAGTCTAATTTTCTATTGTATGCAAAGTGTTGGCCAAAAATAATTTAAATATGGGAGATTCTGAATCCGAAAGTGTCCCTTTGGATGTTTACAAACAAAGCGAAATAGCGCGGCGGTCTTGGCGTATTACACAGAAAGTCGGGGGAGAATGGATATACCAATCCAAAACATTTCATAGCCGACTTAAGATTTAGACATTTCATGAACAAAGAGTACAAGGACCAGCAGGTAAATGGCTGTGTATAGCTAAAGAAATAATTTTGTCGCTATTTTTGAAAAGGTGGTTTTATTGAGCTCTCTTCAATATGTACTAATATACAGATTATCCTATATTTTTTATTTTAACAAAACAGTCAAATTTACACATTTTTAAGTATAATTTACACATTTCTAAGTATAATAATTTTATTATTATTTCAAACTAAATCGGAGCATCCATGCCGTCATAATAACGCCTGATAGCCAGCGGCTCCATTGTGTCAATACGTTACATACTCACAGATAGGAGTAATCTGTGCTGTGACATAATGGTTTCCTTCTCGCCACTGTATGTGGTAGGTATTTTCAATACGCCTATGATACTTGCGTAAGATGCAAGATCTGTGAATTTTTTCCCGTAATTTATCTTATTAGCTCCCTAATCTTTTCTACTTGATTAGTTCCACATAATTTTTCAGTGAAAGTTCTTATTATGGAGATTATTAACGATGGTAATAAGAACAATGTGACGTAATTTAAATCGGAAATATTTTAATAAGTGACTCCCATCGGAAAAAGCGTTTATTCATTGCAAATGGTTTCCTCGTCGTTTTTTTTGCAGTTTAACAAGAATTGACTAATATCTTTGTTATTATTATCATTAGCTATTGAATAATATTTCAAAAAAACTTTCCTTTAATTAAGTTAATGTGTATTATAATAAATGAATATACAGTGTGAGTGTGTGTTTGTATTTTTTTATTTGATTTTAAAAATTTGTCAATTTTTTAATTCTTCTGATATTTTTTGGAAGATTGTTATATTATACAGGGTTTTTTTTTTGAAATAACTTTTGCCACGCTCATAACATTTTGACGAAATCTCGTATATGGTGCTTTTTTGGGATGAGGAATATAAATTTGCCCACCGTTTTTTCGCATTTGATAGAGGGCGCCACATAGGAGCCTATACTTTAATTTTAATGGTCCCAACTTTTTTGTCCCACACTGTATGCATGCACATTTTGACTGAATATTTTTATTCTTATAGCCTTTTAACATAACAAGGTATACGTACTACTTTTGTTTCGATAAATTTAACCGTTTTCGAGAAAAACGCTAAAATAACATCGCTTGCATGTGATAAATACGAAATCATTTTAATTCATTTTCAACCTTAAACATAGCATAGGAAAGGAAGGGATATTCCATGGAGTTCGCGGGATTTTTTTAAGGAGAATTAATTTGCATTAAACAGGAAAGACGTCACTTTGAACCTTTGATTTGAATGTTTAATTTATTGTTCAAGTAACTTATGTATTTTAAAACTGCAAAAAAAAATTAACTTTAACACCCTGTAACTCTGTTAAAAATAAATTTTCGAAAAAATGTTATAGGAAGAGATAGCATTTGTTTTCGGTCTAGAATTATCCTCTACATTTTTTGCTCATCATTTTCGAGCACCCTGTATAGATATTTTTTCGAAGTTAGCATAGTTTCGATTTGGAGAAATTTGGTGGCAGCGGAGGAAAAATTAACATTGTGCTATTATGCAGTTGTAGAAAAAGTATAGTAAATAACACGAGAAAACCTCTTTGCATACTTGCTTGATTTGTGGACTTCGCCTTCGGCATAGTTCACCAAACTGTCTCGCTCGTTTGCAAGGAGTCGTTTTCAAACCTTTCCATTCCGTGTACCGGGTGTACAACTAAAAAGAGCTCTTGGAAACCGTTTACCGCACACCTTGCCGAAAAAAATATTTATTACAAAAGAGAAAATGCTGGAATTTATTTAAGTTTAGTAAAATAGTAATCGTATATCAAAGGTACCATTTTTTCAATCTAATAAAAATTCTGGATAATTTCTGTTTTTGAGTTTCTGCTCTAGGTTCCTTTTTCTTTAATTGGGGTAGAAGGGAATAAATATTGCTATGCAAAAATATTGACAATTTTGGCTTGGCTTATCGGAATTTCACAAATTAGAACTTTCTAAATAGGGATTCTTTTGTTTTATCAATTTAATAAAAATTGAAGTCGTTCGGAATTTCGTTGCGACAGTTAGAGGGCGCTATTTAGCAAAAAAAAATCTTAATTTTCCCCAAAATTTTTAATTGCGACGATATCTTTTTTAACTTAACCAAAAAGAAGAAAAATTAAGAAGAATATGTGTGAAAATCACAAGTAAATATATTTTTTTAAACCAGAGATATATGCAAAATATAATATATAAATGAGCTCCATAAGAACAAACTGATGCTTTAATAAGGTATTTTTACAAAGCTATAATCAACACAATACTTTTTTAAATTAATGTTTTGTAAATTTAAATTGTTTACAACAAAACCAATAGAGGATGAAACAAATTGCAGTAAAATAGTAAGTTGGCTGTGAAACAAAACATAATGCAAGAAGTCTTTAATTTAAAATATGAAATAGTACGGGTCAAGTTTAAATGGGATAAATTTTGATTTATTTCCTTAAAATTTTAAGCACGTCAAACACCTCTTCACCTTCACCTCTAAGGTCGGCGGTTGACGCAGCACAAATTTTAAGGAAATAAATCAAAATTTAACTTATTAAAACTTTGATTACCTACTCAAAATTTTACTGCAATTTATTCCATTAATGCAATCATCCTCTATTATTTTTGATGTAAATAAATGCAATTTACAGAACATTAATTTAAAGAAGTGTTGATTATTGCTTTGTAGAAGACACAATGGTATGGTATTTGTTTACTTCTTACCTACAAATATGGTCTTAAAACATCAACTTGATTTTTATTAAGCTCATTTTTATATTATATTTTCCATAGTTTCGGTTTAAAAAATGATTTGCCTCTAGCTGTCGCAACCCAGAATAACTTAGTTTTTTATGAACTTGATAAAACAAAAGAAACCCTATTTGGCGAGCTAAAATTTATTAAATTCTGATAAGCCAAACCAAAGTTGTGAATGTTCTTGCATAGCAATATTTGTTTCCTTCTACCTTCCCTAAACAAAAAGGTAGAGTAAAAACTTAAATACAAAAGGTAAGTTTTGTCATATTTGCATAAAACCTGCTTGTCTAAAGGATTGTTTATTGGAGGTTATCACACGTCATAGGTTATCAAAAATGCAAGGCGTCGGTGTAATTAATTTTGTCAGTTGTCTGAAGTTGAAAAGACTCAAATTGTATCAAGAACCGAAGGAGGACGAACAATCCGTGCTGTAGGGCAGTTGTAATATAATATAAATAAAAAAACTATATTGAAAATTAAGCAACGCTGCGAACAAGAAGAATCCCTAAAGAGGAAAATTGGTTCAGGTCGTCCTAAATGTTGATGAACAGGATGCTCCTTTTTTGGGATATTTAAGAAATAATCCATTTGCAACTGCAAGAGATACTGTTATTGATACAGCAGTTCCTGCCTTCCAACCTACCGCCAGCAGAAGAGTTAAGGAATCTGAACTAAAATGTCGCCCAGCTGCGAAGAAAATGTTTCTTACCGAAGAACAGCGACAATCAAGGATTATTTTTGCTTTAAATTATATATACCGCAATCCTCAATTTTGGAACAAGGTAATTTTTAATGATGAAAAGACGTTCCAGTCGACTTATAACCGACAAATTCGTGTGTACCGTCCAAACAATAATTTAATAAATAATAATAATAAACAAATTTTGAAACTGCATGGTGGTAACGTTTAATAAACTTTGACAGAAGAACCAAGAATCCAATTAAAAATATTTGGGGTATAATCGTAAAAAAAATATATAATCGAAATTTTAGGCCAAAAAATTCAGAAGATTTATGGGAAATAATACATGCGTGCTGGGAAGAGCTTGATCCAAATATTGTTTCAAATATAATTCAGTCAATTCCGAATAGACTGGCTCAAGTTATAGAAAAACAGGGGTATATGACCAAATATTAGATTTTATTTATTCTTGTTAAGCGTTTTTTGTTTCTATGGTAATTTTTATAAAACTGTTAAGATATTAAAATAAAAAAATTAATTTTTGGTATTCTGTTGAACTAACGCCCAACGCCAATGCTTTGCATTTTTAATAACCTTTAACATGCGATAAGCCGGTTTTATGCAAATAAGGTTAAGGTTTCCTCTCATTCTAATTCGTGTACGCATTTATATGAACACAACTGTATATTACGGTTGTTTTAAATTAGATAACCTCACTTTTTTCACACAACAGGCCTTGTTTTTGATATTAGCTTGATGGTACAACATTGGCACAACAACTTAATTGCTTGATCCAAATATTGTTTCAAATATAATTCAGTCAATTCCGAATAGACTGGCTCAAGTTATAGAAAAACAGGGGTATATGACCAAATATTAGATTTTATTTATTCTTGTTAAGCGTTTTTTGTTTCTATGGTAATTTTTATAAAACTGTTAAGATATTAAAATAAAAAAATTAATTTTTGGTATTCTGTTGAACTAACGCCCAACGCCAATGCTTTGCATTTTTAATAACCTTTAACATGCGATAAGCCGGTTTTATGCAAATAAGGTTAAGGTTTCCTCTCATTCTAATTCGTGTACGCATTTATATGAACACAACTGTATATTACGGTTGTTTTAAATTAGATAACCTCACTTTTTTCACACAACAGGCCTTGTTTTTGATATTAGCTTGATGGTACAACATTGGCACAACAACTTAACTTAACGTTTCTATCACTACGCGAATTCAAACTCAGTTATCTCGTTTTCACCAGAAGCTGGTCTAATTTAGAACTAATAGCGAAAAGAGGCTGTGACATCAAATTTATTTAATAGCTGGTATTGGCAAAGAACATCGAATAAACCAAATCTTAAAATTCCATAACATTATTTGATGCGATGCTCCTTTATTTATATGATCTATTTTAAGAAACGTGTATCATACCAATCAATATTGTTTCGCTAAGTTATTTAATACGTCACACAGTTCTAGTATTTTTTGAATAAAAGTATTATTTTATTCTCTTTCATTAGCACGTTGGATTGGTGGCTTTTTATATTGAATAAGTGTGAAAAGAACCCGTTATGGACTTGTTAAAAGAAGGTAATATGAAATATTTTAAAATCAATGGTAGAAAAACAGACCGTTAAACGCAGAGAGCTGGAATTTGGCATTATTTTGGTAACTATAATTTATCCAACACAAGCGTAAAGTGTAGAAAGTTATAGGAAATCTCATGCATAACTTAGGGTGATTGATTCCCTTATTTATTTTTATGCTAAAAGTGTAACTAAGTCTTTTAAAACAGTTATTAAGTCAAAATTACTTGTAAAAGTTTGATAATTTTCATCCAGTCTATCCAAACTCATTCAACAAATATAATCTAACTTTTAAAATGCCTTTATTCCAAACTAACTTTTACAGTTCATTACATAATATAGAAAATAATAACCATTAAAGAAAATAACAATTTATAAATTATTATTATATTATAAAATACTGTAGTAAATACATACTTATCTCTTTACTTGATTTTGAAAAATTTCAAATTTTCTAATTTTTCTGATGTTTTTTGGAAGATTGTTATATTTTATTATTCCGTCATATAAAAGCGATTTTTTCCGAAATTACTTTTTACTGATATAGTTTGATAATTTATACAACATCTGGTGTTATGATCATGTAACATCTTATTCTCCTAAGTGTTATGTTTGATTTTTTTTTCTTTTAAAATAATAGAGTGAACTAGAATACAAATTTTTAATTTATAAATGTTCTGAACGTGTAAATACTCTTTCGGTCTATATAGATTAACAGTTGGTTCTAAATGTGATAATTTGTGTATACATTTAATAACTATATTTTGCAATTTTTGTAATGGTTTTAAGTTTGATAAAGAAGCTGATCCCCATAAGCTAAGTATTGTAACTTTGAATATATTAATGAAAAATATATATATTATATTTTTTTAAAGTATTTCAAAGGAATGAAATATCTAGCTCTATACAATACAGATATCGAGTTTATAATATGCTGGATATGGCCTTTCCAATTTAAATTTTCGTCTAAAACTAATCCTAAAAATTTTGTCGTTTTTGAACATTGAATATTTTTAATATTAAATGTTAAGGGGTTAATGATTGAATTTATTTTATTTTTAGTTATAAACATAAAACAAGATTTTGTAAATTTAACGAACGTTTATTTGATTGAAGCCAAGAAAGAATTATTTTTAAATCATTATAAATATCAAAATAAATTTTCAGCAAAATAAATAATTATTGTATCATCTGCAAATAGCTTTATATTGCCCTTTAAGTTCAATTTGGAAACGAAATTAAGAATAATAACGGACCTAATATTGATCGTTGTGGAACTCCACATATTATTTCTTTTTCCGAACTTTTTCTTTCCCGAATTTAAACAAATTGTTTACAATAGCTTCAATAACTTTGAAGTAGTTTGTGCGTATTTCCCCTTGTCCGAATACTGTATAATTTTCTTATTAAAATATTATGGTTTACGGTGTCAAACGCCTTACACAAATCTGAGGATAGTAAACAGCATTTTTTACTGTTTGACCAATTTTTAACTATAATTTCATGTCATAAAAATTATCCGTGTCAGTGAATCAGAAATTTACTGGTTTACTGGTTTTATTTTAAAGTTACAGAACCATATTTTTTAATTTAGCCAATTAAATTAACGGGTGGCCAAATAAAAATAGACACCGGCCATATCTCAGGAAACTTTTGTCAGAACAATGTTTATTATAAATTCGATCAAGAGAAATGACTGGAAATTACTTTCAACTTTTTGAACTTATGGCGAAAGGGTGTTCAACATATGAATAAGGAAATTATCGATATTTTCTTGGTAATATGCCAGTGTTTATTCTATAGTATAATTTTGTATGCCTATTTTTATTTATATTCATCGCCGCTAGGGGGGATATGTGC
The DNA here is from genome assembly GCA_963969555.1 of Polydrusus pterygomalis. Classification (NCBI taxonomy): domain Eukaryota; kingdom Metazoa; phylum Arthropoda; class Insecta; order Coleoptera; family Curculionidae; genus Polydrusus; species Polydrusus pterygomalis. Next base: position 36,788,368 of record OZ018381.1, on the reverse strand, counting down.
GTAATCATCAAATTTTTCAATTTTTCTTAAATATTTCAAATGGAACAATATATTAATATAAATATTTATATTTAATTAAACAATTAAACCTTTGAAACTCTTTGCAAAAAGGATCAATATGAAAGTATCGGGATTTGCATTTATATTATATATATATATTTTTATATATTACCGGTATATTTTTTTGGTTTTATTTAAACTTGGAATAATTCTTAAAAGTTCACTTTTTCGGCGTTTCCAATGTTTTTTTTTTAAATTTGGCGTAATATAAAATGTATTGTCTATAAGGATAACTACCCTACTACTTCAAGTTTTGCAAGTATTAACAGTAATAACACAAGAGGGCAAGAGGCATAAATCAGATGGCCTTAAACCTATTTTCAAAGTGCTGCCCCGCCTAATAAACACAATAAAGAGGTACTAATTTTCCAACCTAAATTTTCCGACGTTCTTCAATTTTCTCACCTAGTACTTCCGCAAGGATTCTGCGAATAAACCTCACATTTCACTTGAAACGTATTTTTTAATTTCGTCTCGGCCCCTGAATCCGAATCCTGACTCTCCTCACTCAATGATTCGGAATGATGCGACGAATTCGCCAAACTATCCAATGAATTCGCTTTAAAATTATCACACAAGTTCTTTCCGTTAGTCTTTCCATAATTTTTCCAATTGGTCTGATTCATTTTTTATTTGTCACTTCAGTTATTAAAAGGTTTGAAAAATCATTATAGCCTTGACCAGTATTACTGCGGCGAAGGACGCGCGTAAACAATAAAAACAAACGAAGCAAACGATCGAGTAACGGGGTAATCGTAGAGACCGTTAATGAAGATGCTCACCGCGCCGCGATGCGATCTGAAATCGAGTGCCCCATGCAACATTTGAACATCGCCAAGCCGCCTAGATGAGCTCTAATAGTTCCGATGACCCACTGGATGACCATTGCGGGCCTGTAAGATAGAACTAGGCCAGAGTTTATGGAAGTAAGGTTAAATTTCAATTAAAAAGTACGAATGGAGCAAAATTATTGTGAGGAGCTATAAAACAATTTATAAAATCATATTATTTTGAGACTACTTTGTTGCAGATAGCAAATAGCAGATACCCATCTTATTCTTCAGGTGCCTTGTCCGCCTCGGACGTTGGCAATCATCAGCGCTCTGAACCTTATCTACAGCTCTACGAAACAATGTGGTGGTGGTACTCACTTCGTACCACTGTCTTAAATTTCTCAGCCAGGATACCCTTCTTCTACCCGTGCCTCTTCGTCCTTCGATCCTCTATAATACATTTCAGAAGTCTATACTTGTCGTTCCTTAAGATGTGGCCAAAATACTCCAGTTTGCGCCTTTTTAGTATGAACAGGACCTCGAGCTGCTTATCCAGTTGCTGAAGCACCTCGGTGTTTCCACCCAGGAAATTCTCAGGACCTTTCTGTACGCCCACAATTTAAAGGCCTCCAATTTTTTGCACATAGCATCCATTCCATAGAACAGTATGCTGAACATGTAACAATGAAGCAATCGGATGCACAGAGGCAAGCTTAAGTCTCTACTGCAAAGTACATTGCGCATCCTAAGGAATGCAGCACGAGCTTGTTCCACTCTTGCACGGATCTCCTGCATACTGTTCCATTTCTCGTTCAACTGGCACCCATGATATTTAAATGTCTTCACCTGTTTAATCCGTTGACCAAAGACATGGTACCAGTGATAAACAATGGAGTGCCTTAAGGCTCTGTTCTGGGATCACTATTATTTATTGTGGTAATGCGATAGAAATGGTGAAGTAGCCTTAATGGCTTAAACATCTAAAAATATGAATTACCTTACCTCAGCACAGAACGGTTCACATATTTTTTACTCCTTTTCTTTCCTCCTAACTTTATTATTTTTTAAGAATTGAAATTAAAAAGAAACAGACCGCATTTTACACCCTATAACCTTTTCAAAGATGATAAAGCCATTATCAGATTATGTGGGAAAATAAAGTTATTAAATAAGTACCTCTTTCGCATTGAGGATAAAACATTTCTATTAGGTACCTCTCATATTAAAATTCTATATTCCTACAATACCAACTCAATAACGGCAATTTTTTTAAAATTTATTTCGGCCTGAAGAAATTTAACTAGTATAGAAGGCGCTGTAAATGCAGTGACTGCTATGTAGGACATGCCACCACAACAACACGTAACAGGTGCTTTCTGCAGAAATTCTTCATGAAAGTTTTCATCTGATACAGAAATTGGATCATCAAATCTTGTAGATGCGTAAAGCTTACCAAAAATGTAATCTTATGCTTATCGCGAAGGATGGTTGAGATCGAAACATTAATTTAGTCAGTTTTGTTTTAAAATCACTTTAATGCTATCTGCTGCGTTTTCCCTGTTGTGTGAGGGTGTGTGTGTGTGTGTGTAGTTATTTGGATCCAAATACCCAAAATGATACTTATGAAAAAAGTTTAACACTAGTGTTAAAAATCAACACAAGGATATTTTTAACTTTTATTGTACAATTTGACCAACCAGAAGAATATATTAGGCGCTATTTTTTTAATATAAATCCGTAGGCTGCAAGGTGAGTTGGTAATCTGTCGGTTTGTCCAGTAATGAGGAAAAATCTCACACGAAGCGGATCCTTTATATCAGCAGCCAACACCACACTAATGTAATGTGACAAATCCACGAAACTTTAAAATTAATGTGAGAAAATCAAGTCTAAAAATGCAGTTTATTATGGGGGTTTATCCAAAGATGAGTCCCAAGTTTCCGGGTGGTCGTTTTTTTAGGCAGCATCGAGACTGTCAAACACATGGCTTTTTGAAACTTTTGTCCAGTCCATTTTTAGTTTCTTGGCGCCTTTTAGTTCCAAAAATTGCCAAAAAACTCGAAAATTAAAACAAAACAATCACATTAACTTTAATGTAAAAACGCTTCGTTTGTCCCCCCCCCCCCCCCCCCCCATCAAAAGCAAGTTTATGTGTATGACGTCACTAGTTAGTGTCATATTTTGGTTGACAAGTGCGTCAATTTTTGAACCGAAAGTTTCCAAATCAGTAGTTAGGGAGATGAGGAGAAATTGAGCGGCCTGCCAGATACCCAGACTTTACCCATTTGGACTTTTATTTGTAAGGTACGTGATTTAAAAAATAAGATGTAAATAAATATATTGTTGATGCTGATATTGAAGATTTAAAGTCTGCCTGGTATTAGACATGAACTACGTGAATTCGATGGAATAGTTCAGACAAAGTCTTACGGGAATTTAGACACAGAGGCTTGGCTATAGCCTATCTAAAAATGGCAAACATTAATTAAAGTAGCTTTTGTTTAATTTTTACGTATTTCTTATTTTCTTTGTGTTCTTGTTAATTCATTTAAAATTAGTTTCCTATGTAATTTTGACAAATAAATCGTAAGTCGTAAGTCTTATATCGCAACTACTTCTCTCAGATTTTTCATAGACTAAGAATTCTGCATAGTATAAAGTGTAATTATTGTAAGTTACTATTTCAAAAAATGATTTTATTGAAATAACTAATTCTTATCTCGAAGTACATAAACCCAAAAATGCTAAAAAGAGCCTATAAAAAGCAGTTCAATTAATAACGTTTTTAATTAATTAGCTTCGAATTAATAAAATGTCTTAAACAGGTTTATACATCCTTTAGTTAATATACCTAACTACGTGAAAGTGCATCTAATATTTATAAAATATCAGGTATTTCCTTTTTTCCACTACGAACAAATCTACAATAATTAAAAACACTCAACTTAAAATGACGTGAAGTGTAAAACGGTCGAGAAATGTATCTAAGAATTATAGCAAAATTATTAAGCAGTAAGAATATCATTAACTTACGAGGAGAAAAGCAGGAAATATGATAATGTATAATATGTAAAAATTTAGTTAAAAAACGAAATGGCGAATGTGTCACTATAGTCGGCTTCCACTTAACTAGGCGCGTTATGAACTTATCATAGAGCAACTTTTATAGTATTGTCTTGCTCAAACCAAGGTTAAAACGGCATTATAAAGATATCCGTAATATAAACGCGATAGACCTATTGGTTATTTATGAATCTGAGATAGAAGCACATCTAATTTTCAGTAATTATCAAAATGTTTCGAAGAACACTACCGTATTATATAATGTCGTGAATAAGCTCCCTAGTTTTGACAAATGTGTCATTATTAAAAATATTGTGACATAAAATGTCGAGTACAAATCGGTTTGCACGTTTCTGCATCCCCAGGCAAAAGAAATGGTTCTCAATTTAATAGATTATTTTAAAAATGAAGAAGAAAAGGCTACTGAAACCGGCGAGTTATTAAATCCCAAGTCTATTAAAGAGAAAGTATCGAAAGCACTAAAACTAAGTTTAAGATCAATACAGAGGATTGAAAAAAACGCAACGACGATCAACGAAAACGAAGATTGAAACTTTACAGGAAGGTAAAAAAATGGATGTAAGGAATGTTATATAGTACGACTTATATGCATCACAAGTCGATATAACGCTTTCAGCACTGGAAGATGCTTTGAAGGAACGAGGTGTTTTGGAAATAGGTCTCAGGTCATTGTCAGCGCTCATTAAAAGCTTAGGATTTCGTTATAGAAAGGACTGCAACAGAAGATATTTGTGCGAACTACCAAGAATTGCAAGCGAACGAGTAAATTTTCTGAAAAAATATGTTGAAAATTATGAATCAAAGTTTAGAAAAGCAGTTATATAATATACCTATATAAAATAAATTTTTATTTGTTCACTACTATCTAGCTTACTGCGTCGAGTATATAGTATTTTATATCTTTTTTGGACTTGTGACTTGTCTATAAAAGTCTAAACATAGATATTGTATGTATTGGCACCAATAAGTTATTTGTACCTATTCGCAATAATATATATACATCAGTTTAGTTAAAATAAATGTACACAAAAATATTCAAAATAATATTATTATATATATTGTAAAATGCAGACAAATTCTGATGTTCTAATTTTTATTTATTAAACAATCACCCCAATTTACGGACCAACATTTGATTCCCAAGGGTGGTCGCTAGTCAGAGGTTTTACTGTAGGTATATTGTTTATCTAATTATCCATCAATTTAGTTATTATATTTTTGAAATATAAAACTATTTTGTCAACGTGTGCAACAACACACAACACGAACGCACCCCTGGGAAATTAATTTTGGAACGAGACCCGTCACTGTTATTATGTCAATTTTTATTATGACTGATAGTTTCTAACCTGTTAACATTCAATTTTATGGAAAATCAGCTGTCCATATGCCGCCATATTGGTTTTTATATTTTGAAACATTTTTGAACCTCTGATTTAAATGATTTGATTCAGGAGGTCACGTGCGCCTAGTTAAGTGGAAGCCGACTGTAGTGTTTTTTCTTAAGGACTTACCTTTATAAAGTCGCCACAGTGGATCTTTGCCCGTGCGTCATCAATCAACGATCACGACTCAACGTGGTTAATAACTCTGCATCCTTGTTTATTACAGTAACAAGTTTGAATACAAGCATAAAAGAACGTCTCCAAGATTCCGCAATAATATAATGTGCTAGACAAGAATAAAACTATAAACGTCAATTAATTACTTTTTTTATTTGTTTAGTTGACTACCGTTGTATTTTAGAACGTCATTGTCAACCTTATTTTGATCTGCCAATCTAATTCGTATTTTGTAAATCTGTGTGCCTTAAAACTGTTCCTTTTTCTAAAAATAGTTCTTTTTAGAGCTAATTATACCCACCATCTGTTTTGGCGGTAAGTATTTATGGATTTTTATAATACCCAATTTATTTGTTTTAAATATTCTAACCGTGAAAGTTCCTTGAAAAGTTTACGGCAGTGACTAAATTCCCTTAAATGAAAGGATGTCAAAAATTTGACTTTTGCTATTTTAATAGTCAATAAAACACCAAACTTTTCTAGATTTTAAGCTTTAAAAATAGTATTAAATGTATTAACATTTGTTTGTCAATTTCTTTTAGATAATAGAGAATGCCGGGCAAAACTTAAAATAAATAATAATTTTTCGGGACATTATGTAGGTACGTCAAACGGTAGGCAGGCACGTCCATTTTATGAACTTAGACTTAGTTTTGACTTTTTTCGTCTCGTAATTTTGATTTGATTCATACGATTTTGATGACGTGAAAGTGATGACGCACGGGAAAAGAACCACTGTGGCGACTTTATATGAACTTTATTTAATCATATTTTGCAGGTGGTAGCGCATGCCCTAAACGGGCAATCAGCATAATAGCGGCCTGAAACTGACACTGGACATGGGAGGGACACCACTATACTTGAATAATTTATTTAATAATAATAATAATAAGTTTATTTAAAATTTAATAATATAATAAATATGTTTATGTTGTCTTCGATAAACTTATTCTTCAATCCCCTGAAGCTGAGCCTGTTAGGGGCAAATCTTATTTTTTGTTTTAGTATTTAAAATTATAAATCATAAATACGCATTAAAAATCAAGTTTTTATAGTAAAAATGTTTATAGTATAAACGCAGCTTTTTTAAAGAAATATATTACCTATAATAAAATTATTAATTTATAATTTTTAAGTAAAAAATATTACTTATATAAATCATTCAGAACAATATTAATTAATTAAAGCATTTCTAAAAATATTTTCAAATTGTCTGTTTTTAATATCCATGTTTTTATTTCGACTTTAAATTTTTTTAATGAAATCAATTTTTTAATTTTTGTTGGTAAATAATCGTTTAAATAAAAATATTTGAAATTTTTTGTCCTATGGACTTATTTATTTTAGGTTTTATGGTTGTTTCATTTTTATGATATGTATTATGATTATGGTTTTTAAATTGTATAAGGTTTTTATTTTTAAATATATATATTAAGATGTTATAAATGTAAAGTTGTCTTATGTTTAACTTTTTTGTTTCTGAATATAATTCTTTTGAAGGATAAACATAATCTCTATTGTATATAATTTTTAGAAACCTTTTTTGTAATATTTCTAATTTTTTAACTAAAGTTCTATTTACTTGGTCTGAGGTTTAAACTAACGCGTAATATAATATTTCCATGTCTTACATTTAAAATTTTTTTAATGTTTTTAAAAATCGGTAGTAAAATTCTTAATTTTTTAATTAATTATCCTATGTGAAAATTCCAATTTAATTTACTGTCAAAAATAATTAATAATTAATAATTTCTTTTCTGTGGTTGGTTATAGAATGAACATACAAAAAAATGTCTATTCATAATGTCAAGTTTGGAAACTATAAGCAGCGTTTTTTGACCAGATTACTCATCTGATGTCCCACTATAAGTAAAGTTGCTATCATGTTTTTTATACCTAAAATCCACCGTTGATGAGATAATCGACATTTTAAAATTCGCCCCTCCTACTACCTTGATGCATCGCTTAAAAACGACGTAGTGCACTAAAAATATTGATGTTAACGATGCGTCGATATATACAGTGTGGTTGTTTAAGTGTGCAATATATTATGGGCATTTTTTTTATTACCGATTTCTCACAAAGTTTTGTTCTTGATAAAAGTTGGTGCATGTTCGATAATCATATTAGGTGCACTTGGAATGGTTGCAAGTCAAGCGGCGTACAGGGTAGGCCAAAAAATATAAAACTTGTACAGGGTCTTCCAACGAGGACTGAACAGGGGCTCATTTTTTAGCTTCCTTGTATTTAAAGAAAAATCCAAAGTAGCCAATCGATGTACTTTTTCCTGCAGAATTCAAAAATGAAACCAAACATTTATTTGAACCAGAAACAAAAGAGTTACGATATGGATAAGGTGTTTTTTAAATGGAACATAGCTTTTTTTTACGATTTTTGGAACAAGTGATTTTTTTTTTTGTCCGTTCTGATTAAAATATTTAATATTGTGACAGCTATTTTTATTAAATTTTAATGTTTTATCCAGTATAATTTAACTTTAACCTGTTTAAAACATACACTAGGTAACAAAGGTATAATCACCTTTGAAAAATTTTTACAAATTTACTATAATATTGCCGAAATGACTTTGAAGAATTCAAAGGTGATTATACCTTTATTACCTAGTGTATGTTTCAAACAGGTTAAAGTTAAATTATACTGGATAAAACATTAAAATTTAATAAAAATAGCTGTCACAATATTAAATATTTTAATCAGAACGGACAAAAAAAATCACTCGTTCCAAAAATCGTATAAAAAAAGCTATGTTCCATTAAAAAAACACCTTATCCATATCGTAACTCTTTTGTTTCTGGTTCAAATAAATTTTTGGTTTCATTTTTGAATTCTGCAGGAAAAAGTACATCGATTGGCTATTTTGGATTTTTCTTTAAATACAAGGAAGCTCAAAAATGAGCCCCTGTTCAGTCCTCGTTGGAAGATCCTGTACAAGAATAAAAAAATTTAAAAAACATTTAAAATAAAAATTTTGCACTTTAAATGGTAGTGTTTTAATTAGCATATTATCATTACTAATGTTTTATCTTGTTATAAATAATTTTTAGGATATTTTAAAGTTTTGTTTAATATCGTTGCAACAAACATGAATTTTGTGATTCCTGATTCCTTAATAAATTAAAAATTCAAGTAAATTTTACAAATATGCTTGAATTTGAACAAAAATATGTGAAATTGATTTAATTTTGATTAATTTATGTAGGTCCTTATGGTGAATATATAAAAAAAAATTTGGGAAATTATTAATGTTTTTTAAAAAAATATATTTTTTTATTTTAGGAGGTCACATTTTTGAATCTGTGCATAACTTTTAATTCTAAACAACTTTTCTTAATAACATTTTGCTGAATTTTCTCAAATAGGGGTACTTTATTCTTGTATAAGTTTTATATTTTTTGGCCCACCCTGCAGGCCGCTTGGCTTGCAACCATTCCAGGTGCACCTAATATGATTATCGCCATGCACCAACTTTTATCGAGAATAAAATTTTTTGAAAAATCGGTAAAAAAAAAATATTTCCATATGTTGCACACTTAAATAACCACACTGTATATCAAACACCTCTATTTCCGTTTGGTGTTTCTTTGACAGCAGTTTAAAATTAGAAATTGTACCATTTTGCTTTATTTTTTAAAATAAGGGTACTTCATTCTTGAATAATTTTAATATTTTTGCCCTACCCTGTATCCTATAACTAATAAAAAAAATTCTTTGTTGCACGCTTAGTGGACCACACTGTATAATATGGCTTAAAAGGTACTACGTGAAATAATTGCCAAATCAATGCAATTTTAAAGACATCCGCAATCAGCAGAAAAGTTCTTAAAATCGTATTCAATATTTCTGAGAATAGATTCCGTTCGCTATATAGAAATAAATATAAAGATTTACTATGATTATGAACATTATTAAGAAGCCAACAAAGAAAAACTTAACCAATTACAAAGTAAGAATCATGGGCGTATCTAATGCATCATATTTCCACTCTGATTGTTCTGTTTATTTTTATTAATCGATATGTTATAGCGTGTTAATTTTATACATTTCCAGTTAATGGCTCCTAATGGAACTCATCAAATTACCGTGGATATCAGTGCGAAGAGTGAATAAGTACCGGCTAATTTTGAGAATTAATTACTTTTGTTAGTTAGGTCTTTTCAATGCATTATTTATTTTATTAGCAATACCATTATGAAAAGAAATAATTCCTTAACTAGAAATGGGAGTAATGGCATATTAAATCAAAGGCATAATACGAAAGAAAATATAAATGTGATGCTTAAAGTGGAGTTGAAAGTATAGAAACAAAAGAAAAACTAAAAATCTTCCTTCACAAGTTAAAATTCCCAAACTGAGATAAAATTTCTGGAATTTTAATTCAAAGCTCGCGGGAGATTGGGCAAGAAAATTTTATGCGAACGCTATTTGAAAAAAGAATTAAATTGGTGAAATACCGATGCAAGGGACATAATGCAACCCTGTGTTGTAAAAAACCATATTTTGGTAAATCATAAGCAGTTTAATTTGCATTATTTTTACTTTCCTTGTGCTCTAGTAAAACAAGGTTTAAATAATAATCTAAAATAAATGTTATTTTTTATTCGTTGCATAATTTAACATTACTAGAAACAAGGGAAACGTATTAAAAAAATGTAATAATACCGCCTGCAAAATGAATGATACATTTCTCACTGTTTCTATTACCGCTCAAGCCAGGGAGATTCCCACTTATTAATCTTACAGGTAAGGAGATTTTCACTTATAATCTCCCTATAGCAGCAGAATTATCGGAAATTAATTCTGCTGCGTGGGAGATTCGGTAAAAAAATTTCATAAATTGGAGTTTTTTCTTATTGTAATTTTTTACTAAAATGCTACAAAAACATATTTCCGGTGGCTTTAGTTAATTGTAACTAATTAGAGTTTTAGAAATGAAGTTCATTTTAGCCGTTAGTAACTCATTTTTATTACTAAAATGTGAGAAACATTAAATAACAAATTTGTTATTTGAAATCCAATGTCTTTAGTTTTAAATTTAAATAAAACTTTAAAAAACATATTTTCGATGAGTTTAGTTTATAATGACGCACTGTATTTTTACAATAGAACTTGATTTTACTTGTTAGTATCTAAGGTTTATTACTAAAATTTTAGGAACATTAAAACAGTAATTCGTTTTCAACCATAACATCTGATATTACATATCTATACATTTATATAATTTTTTTGATATCTATACATAGTTTCAAATGAAACTTAAAAAAAACATATTTCCGATGAGTTTAGTTAAATATGACGCACTATATTTTTACAATAGAAGTCGATTTTACTTGTTAGTAACTAAGGTTTATTACTAAAAGTTCAGAAACATTAAAAACATTATTTCGTTTTCAACCATAACATCTGAAATTACATGTCTACATAGGTTTAAATGAAACTTAAAAAAACATATTTCCGATGAGTTTAGTTAAATTTTTGACGTGACTCTTTTAGCCCCGGTGTTCGATATGTAAAGAAAATTGGTTAGTATCAATAAAAATTATAAGTTAGCAACAAAATGTATTTTGATTTTATTCTGAGTGACTTTTGCCAATAGATATAAAGCACTTCATTTTTGACCGGAAAATTATCACTTATTAATTTCATTAAGTTAATAGGAACTAACAAAATTATCGCGATAATCCCACATTGCTATAAGCAACGTAAACAAAAAGGAGCCTTCTAATTGGTTAAAAATAAATTTATGTAATTTTCAAAAAAAAAGTTGTTGTTGTCATAGCAACATGTCAAAATGCAAGTGCTTGTTTGCCTTAAAATGACAGGTATACAATTTCCCTTTAAAAGAAATAGACAGGTATAATTCTGATCTTGTTGAAATGTAAATCAGTAGTTAAAAATCTGTTTGGGGCATTGAGTTTTGCTACTGAGTCTTAGCATTATTGGATTATTGGAAAAAAACATTTTTTGGAATTTTTCCAAAATCAAATTAGACCTGCATTAGAAGAAAAGTTGCTTCTGAGAATGAAAATATTTGAATTCTAACTAATAGATGGTTGTCCTGTACTTTAAGCATGAGAAGTAAGGGAGTGTGTCCAAAAGGTTTTCGATGGACGCAATAGGATTAAATTACACCATAAATGGATTCTTTCACGAAATGGAGGAAGTTTTTTTTTAACGAACTTATTTCAGTAAAGAGGTTCACTAGGCCAGGGTGGATAATTTTTGAAACCGAAAAAAATAATAGTAGGATGAAACCCATTGGAAAAGGAAGAGAATATAACAAAAATGAAAGGAAAAATAATTTACAGGCAATCCGAGGTCGGGAAGTGGAAGGGGGTGAGTTTTTAAGGGTAGAAAACGATTTATCTCGATTTCCGGCAAAACTACAAGTCCTATGGAAAAAGGTTAAATGGCAAAGTTGTAGGTAGGTAATAAAAAGATTTATAACTTTTGTATTTACACTTTTTTTACATAACCTCAAAATTTATGTGAAAAATTCAAATAACCAAGTTTTTGGTTTTTTATTTTTATCTTTTACATGAAATTTTTTTTTTCACGAGATTTGGTGAAAACTTACCTTTTTATGTCCCAAACACACTGTATTTTTTTTGATTTGAAACTTTTTTAAAAAAGTCGGTGGGCTTTTTGTTCGTTGAAATCTCTACTTTCTGATGGTGTAAAAAAATATACATTACTATGGTAAATGTTCTCAAAAAATGCAAAGAAACGAAAAAACTCGAATCCGAAATTTTTTTAAAAATTATTATGTACAATTTTAAGCTATTTATTAAAATTTATACTTTAATTACTCGAAAAACGTAAGATTCCATGTTGCATTGATAAACAAAAAAATTTACAAATCCATAAAACATAAAGATCGCAAAAAATATGCGAAAACAGTTGTTCTAAATATAATTAAAGGTAGGATTTAAAGGGGATTTTATCACATTTACCATAGTAATGTATATTTTTTAAACCATTAGAAAGTAGAGATTTTAACGAACAAAAAGCCAACCAACTTTTTTAAAAAAGCAGATATTTTGACGTGAGAATTTTCGATTGAAAATTAGGGTGGTTTTTCGTTATTAAGTCAAAATTAGTTAAAAAATAAATATTTTAAATCAAAAAAATTACAGTATGTTTGGGACATAAAAAGGTAAGTTTTCACCAAATTTCGTAAAAAAAATTTTCTTGTAAAAGATAAAAATAAAAAACCAAAAACTTGGTTATTTGAATTTTTCATATAAATTTTGAGGTTATGTGAAAAAAGTGTAAACAAAAAATTTGTAGATCTTTTTATTACCTACAACTTTGCCATTTAACGTTTTTCCATAGGCCTTGTAGTTTTGCCGGAAATCGAGATAAATCGTTTTCTACCCTTAAAAACTCACCCCTTTACACTTCCCGACCTCGGATCGCCCGTAAATTATTTTTTCTTTTATTTTTGTTATATTCTCTTCCTTTTCCAATGGGTTTCATCCTACTATTATTTTTTATCACTTTTTACCATTTTCAAAGGCTTCAGCCCTGGTCTAGACCCCCTTTTATCTATTTTTTTTACAATTGCACAGCTTAGCTTAATTTAAAAAAAATTATAATTGAAAATCATCAAATCAATAGTTTGTAACGCCCAAGTCCACCATCACCCCACGTTACATAAAAAAAATCCTACCTTTTTGTATTCCCCACAGAACCTGCTCACCATCTCCGAAAGTTGTTGAGCTCTAGGGGTATGAAGGTTAATTCTTCCTTGCGGCCCATCTAAGCTTACTGTGGTCGGTCTTGGGGCTGTACAAGAAGAAATTTCGTTCAGGGGGAAAGATTTAATAACTTGAAGGTGGCTTTGTTCCCGCTTAACCAGGTGGAGGCCCCAATGCGAGATTGCTACCAGTTGAACTTCTGAAAGCTGTAAGAAATAAGATTCGGTAATATTAAAATCTATAAAAAATTGTGTGAGTCTCCTAATTTTTAAAGAACCATACTAAACTTATGGGCAAAAAAATAATGGAGTCCGACAAGTAGTCCAGTAGAATCCGAGGTAGAATCAATTCCAATACAAAAGACAGTTTCAGTTTTTTTTGCAGGTGATACTACAATTCTTTTATATCGATTTTTTAACAATTAATTTTAATAAAACAAATTATATTCCTTTTACTTCAAACCTAAATAACCTACCACGAAATATGAATAGTATTCAAATAAATAAAGACATTTAAATTTTTAAAGTTAATAAAATAACATATTTAGGAATTATTTTTAATAGTGCATTAAATTGGAATTTTCACTTAGAATACTTAATTAAAAAATTTAGAAGTTTACTACGGATTTTTAAAAACATTAAAAAAATTTTAAATGTAAGACATATGGAAATATTATATTACGCGTTAGTTAAAACTCATTTAAATTACGGAATTTTAGGTTGTTGAGGAATAAAATAAATAGAACTTTAGTTAAAAAATTAGAAATATTACAAAAAAGGTTTCTAAAAATTATATTCAATAAAGATTATCTTTATCCTTCAAAAGAATTATATTTAGAAACAAAAAACTTAAACATAAGACAACTTTACATTTATAACATCTTAATATATATATTTAAAATTAAAAACCTTATACAATAATACAAGTCATAAAAATGAAATAACCATAAAACCTAAAATAAAAATAGAAAATAGGACAAAAAAATGTCAAATATTTATGTTTTTATTTAAACGATTATTTATTATACCAACAGAAATTAAAAAATTGATTTCATTAAAAAAATTTTAAGTCGAAATAAAAACATGGATATTAAAAACAGACAATTATTTGAAAATATTTTTAGAAATGCTTTAATTATTTAATATTGTTCTGAATAATTTATATAAGTAATATTTTTTATTAAAAAATAATAAATTAATAATTTTATTACCTATAGGTAATATATTTTTTCAAAAAGAACTGCGTTTATACTATAAATTAACATTTTTACTTTAAAACTTGATTTTTAATGCATATTTATGATTTATGATTTTACATACTAAAACGAAAAATAAGATTTGCCCCTAACAGGCTCAGCTTCAGGGGATTGATGAATAAGTTTATAGAAGACAACATAAACATATTTATTATATTATTAGATTTTAAATAAACTTATTATTATTATTATTATTATTATTATTATTATTATTATTATTATTATTATTATTATTATTATTATTATTACCTGTACTACAAAATTAAAAGGCAAACAACTATAAAACCACGAAGTCCAACACACTCCAATATAGTGGACATTAGATTGCAGAAATAATATAGCTAAAATATCGATGCATTTATTTTTAACGCTAGGCTAAAAGTAATCCACTTTGAACACTAGTGTCATAATAGTTATTAATGATACTAGTTCGATATAAATACTATAATGAAACGTGTGCATCGTTAAACCACGAGGCGTAAGCCGAGTGGTTTAATTGCACAAGTTTCATTAACAAAGTTCATATCGAACATGTATCATTCAAAATTTAATCTACGGCAGTACAAATAGATTTTATTTGTCTAAATTTCATTGATATCAGATAACGTTTTCGTAATTTTTAAAATTTTCAGGTGTCCATATTAGTCGATATCATGGTCATCGCATTTTTGATTGTTTCAATTTCGATTTTGACAACGTCATTATTGCCGTCTAATTTTCTATTGTATGCAAACTGTTGGCCAAAAATAATTTAAATATGGGAGATTCTGAATCCGAAAGTGTCCCTTCGGATGTCGAAGATATCGCGCAAAGCGTAATAGATTCCCTACTTTCTGAGTAATAATAACAAATAAATAGTTTGCACCGACTTTCTTTTTGTTTTTGTATCTTAACATTTGGATGATAATAATGGCACTGAGTGCTATTATGAAGGTCATAATGACATCTAAATGATAATGCTAAATACGTCATAATGGCAGTGTCGTAGATTAAATGATATTATAGATACGGGCAACAAGCGTTAAAACATTTACTTTTAATAATGTTTGTAGATAAAGCTTTTTTAAAGTAAAAAAATTAAACATGCTTTAAATATTTTTCGATCGATGTTCATTTGCCCATAGTGGCACGTCATTGATTGGGCAGAAAATTGTTAGTTTATATTTTTACCTGTGCTGCTCCGGATACAGGAAACAGTCTCGCAAAATACAACGGCCAAGTCCTTGCCAACTCGATGGCATTCCTTTTAATGTTTGCTCGATGGGAAGCGGTATAATTCTCTGCCGTAACTCCATATCCTGACAGCATATTAACTCCTGCTCTTTTCTCAGTTGGCGTCAGCCTGATGCAAGGAGTGATACCGTAGACATCAGCTACGATCTGACAAAAGATTACGTGAAGAGCGTTGAGGGGTCCTGAAATAAATAAATACTTATATAAGATATATAAATGTCGATGAATAGTCTCATATCGAATTTCTATAGATGCCACTGATAAATCTGGATAAAAGATATACAGGGTTAGTTGAATTAACCGGAACGGCTAATTTTCCTCAAAACTACCAAGGCTAAATCAATAAATTTTGGTACAGGTGGATAACTTAAAGAATTAAATTGAAAATTGACAATTGCGACGTTGCCAGATTTTTAGTTTTTTCTGTAACTCAAGGAATGTTGTTTTTTTCAAATGTAACACCACTCTGTTTTTTATTGAATTCGATTCCTCCCATCAACATTATCATTTCCTGATAGTATCAAATTTTAATCTCAAATAGTTCCATGGGAAAAAAAGTTAATTAGTTACAACTCTACTCTAAAATAAAAAAAATCCTATCTATTTCCTTTTGAAAACATTTCAAATAATGTGAAAAGGAAGGTTGGTAGACATAATGTACCTAATAGTATCAATAACGATAATAACAACAAACGACTACTAACAATAACATAGCTAGTATAAAAATTACTTACATTATAGTACACTACATTAATTTGATTATGAAATCGATACTATTAGGTACATTATGTCTACCAACCTTCCTTTTTACATTATTTGAAACGTTTTTAAAAAGAAACAGATTGATTTTTTTTTTATTTTAGAGTT
Source organism: Polydrusus pterygomalis (assembly GCA_963969555.1). Lineage (NCBI taxonomy): Eukaryota > Metazoa > Arthropoda > Insecta > Coleoptera > Curculionidae > Polydrusus > Polydrusus pterygomalis. The sequence continues at coordinate 36,771,816 of OZ018381.1, read as the reverse complement.
AGAGTTGTAACTAATTAACTTTTTTCCCATAGAACTATTTGAGATAAAAATTTAATACTATCAGGAAATGATAATGTTGATGGGAGAAATCGAATTCAACAAAAAAAAAGAGTAGTGTTGCATTTGAAAAAAAAACATTCCTTGAGTTACAGAAAAAACTAAAAATCTGGCAACGTCGCAATTGTCAATTTTTAATGCAATTTTTTAAGTTATCCACCTGTTCCAAAATTCATTGATTTAGCATTGGTTGTTTTGAAGCAAATTAGCAGTTCCGGTTATTTCAACTGATCATGGTCTTGTAGAATGTTTAAAAGTAGCAAAAGGCAGATTTCCAAAATGACGTTTTGAAGGATTCGAGATCGGGGAGGTTGAGAGACTGAGCGAGGTCCGGCCTCACGCTTGTCAAACAGTCTGCATCTTTTTTTTTAATTTCTTTTTAGTATTTTTAGTAAATTGATCTTGAAATTAAATTGTGCTTCCTTTCCAAAACTGACATCTTTACTTTTAAACATTGTTTTTTTTAATAAACAAACGGATATCAATGTCTGTCAATTTGGCTTTGATAAATAAAACCCCGAAAGTCGCTCATTCCCTCAACCTCATCGATGGAAAAATCAGAGCCTCCATGGCGTAGTAGTTAGCTCGATCGCTTGGAAGGCTCGATTACCAGCGTGGACATAATATAACCTTTTGATCTAGTCAAAATTGGTCTGCACTTCGCTGAACATTATTCAGTAAATTTAAAGCCTATATATACAGTGTGGCCAGTAAAGTCCACATCATATGGAATTTTTTTTTTAATAACTTTATTCGAAATTTGACTTTGGCATCAAGTTCTGCTTCGATCGAGATGAAAATTAAGCAAAAAAATAGTAGTCGCGTGACTCGCATTACCTGTCAAATTTTAATTTTTTCCAAAAAATAATTCAAATGTGGGGTTATTATTTCTGTAAGTAGCAAAAAAAGTTATAAGAAAAAGTTATTTTAAATGCAGTTTCTAGCCCACATGCAAAATTTCAGCTGCATAAGATAATTTTGATTTTTTACCCACATTTTGTAAATTGCACCACTTTTGCAAAATAAGACTCAACGCAACCTACATAAAACTTCTTAGTTTTGACAATGCTTTATTTCAGATACATTTTCTTTAAAGTGCTTTACTTTATTAAATGTGTGTTTTTCTACAAAATCAAAATTGGGCTATTAAAATTTGGCCGCATGTGATGTAAAGTCCATTTGTTTTTGACCCTGTATAAGGTAACTTCATAAAATAAGTATTTTTAAAAAAAGGAGTTTCTGTCTGAAAGTAATACACCTTAATATTAAGACAAAAAGAACACAGTGTCACCAGTAAAAGTGTTCATTAAGTGGAAAATAAATTTTAATGGTGGGTAAAAAATCAAAATTATCTTATGCAGCTGAAATTTTGCATGTTGACTAGAAACTGCATTTAAAAAAACTTTTTATAATAACTTTTTTCGATATTATCAGAAATAACCTCACTTTTGAATTATTTTTTGAAAAAATTAAAATTTGACAGATAATACGAATCACGTGACTACTATTTTTTTGCTTAATTTTCATCTCGATCGAAGCAGGACGTGATGCCAACGTCAAATTTCGAATAAAGTTATTAATAAAAAAAAAATCGCATATGATGCGGCCTTTACTGGTCCCACTGTAGGTGCTGATAAATTCATTAAGACATTATTATATCGATATAAAATTATTGATTTACATACCCAGGGGTTCCGAAGGTGAAAAGTATTCCTTTCTGACCCGTAGCAACCAAGATACTCTATTATACGTAATGTAAGCAGAAGATCCCAATGGCAGTAGTCTGTTTGGTGTAGTCGGAGTTTGAGGTTCCTCCATATCATCTATCGTTGGTTTGGAGTTGACAGGGGACTTTGAGGGTGGCGTTTTGATAGGTCGCATGAATTCCGGCCATTCTTGAACTGAAATAGAAGCATAATAGGTTATAGTAGACAATCACTTATTTTGACGGAGGCCACGTCAGTGCTTCGGGATGACAATCATGTCCGCCTCTCTGAGACTTAAAAGAGTATTGTTAAGGTGCGAATCCACAATGAAAAAATCTCATTCATTTCATTGTCGAAACGGGTCTGAGACACGTGATATACTAGCGATAATCTCGTAAAACAATTTGTCATGAGAGTTTTGTTTCTTGAACAAGTTTCAACGTGGAAACACGCATGTGAATCTCGCATGATACATTTATTTCACGCGCTGCACGTGAGTTTCGCTGTTGTATCGTGAAACAACTATTTGTTTTTTCCAAAAATGACTTATTCAAGTGAAAAAGGGGGTTAGAAAAAAAAGACTGCTATTTTAACTGGACAAGAAGCATTATACTGCAATTAATCGAAGTATATGAATCCTATCCTATTTGTGGGACTGCTCGTCCGAAAACTATAAAAACCGAAATCTTCGAAAATCAGCTATGGACGACATTTCCAAAAGTTTGGAATTCCGGCTAAAGAAGTAAAGGATAAAATACATAACCTTCGTTGCCAGTTCCAGAGCATCATCAGAAAAAGAAAAGCAGCAGCGGACATTCGAAGAAAGTTCTTGTAACATTCCTGATCTTCCCGTTCTAGTTATTTTTCTAATATTTCCATTATATTCTTGTTTTCTCTCCTTTTAATCCAATCTCTCACCCAATATCTGTGAGACCTTTGCGTTTGTATACTACAGGACTTAACGGCAAGGTAATAACAACAAGCTGCAGCCCTTCGTCTAGCCCTTTTCGTTGACATCTTTTTATAAAATCACTTCACAACACAAAGTTTTGTTTCTTTCTGCTTGAAATGTAAATTGATTGTGGAAACAGTGCATTTAGAGACACCTTGTCTCATGAGAGAAAAATTAATCAAATAAAGTGTTTCAGAGAAATCTCTCATATTCTGTGGAAACACATCTCAGATAAATTTCATTCTAAAATCATTGGGGGAAATAAATAAAATTTAATATATATTTTTAATCGACGTTATCCAAAAATGGTTGTTAAGAAGTAAAAGGGAAAGTTTAGGTTCGTGTAGTTCCTCCATGAACATTACGTTAATATTGTTAATATAACAACGATTCTGACGACTTTTTTGAAAAAACTTAATATTGATAGACAATTTTAAAACTTTCTTACCTTCGTTTCGATCAGTTCTATCTGTCATCACTGTGGATGTCACCGAGTGTTTCTTCTCTCTCTCCAATGCACTCTTATTCATCATATGCGTTTTAAAGGTCGGCCTTTCACTGGGTTCCTTTAACTGGTTCTTGCTTTTTTCAAATTTCCGTTCCTCTCTGTCCCACCTCGAATGAAACAAACAGAGATAATGGTAAATTAAAATGGTTTTCGAGGTGATCGGTTTTAACAATCTACCTACATCGAATGCACGTTTTTAATAAGAATAAATGAACCGATATATTGTTAATCGAGCGATAAATTTTAAGCGGTAATGATGTAATAACAGCAACTGCTTAAGTAGATTGGTATTGTGGTATTGAATAATAAATTAACTGTGTAGAAATACGAGGTTTAAGTTAGTAGTAAAATGGTAGCTCGGAATTGTATTGGCAATTTACCGTAAAGAAAACGACGAAGCGATTATTGAGCCTAATGAATAAAAATTAAGCAATTACTTGAAACAATTACTTTTTAGTAAAAGCAATTGCTTGACTAGCAAATGCTATAAGTAAAAGCAATTGCTAGATCTGGATATGAATACAATTTTGAAGTAATTGCTGTTTTTCTTACACCTCTGTAGCAAATGCTTATTCAACACAAGTTCAGACGTGGCTTATCCACTTGTTCAGATTATAGATTTCACGTTCAGTTTGGTGCCTAATTTGACAAAGAGTTGACGTAAATACAACAACGTTGGTCTATTTATTTAGTACAATAGTAATCTGTTAGGTTTTTGTGGAAAATAGGAAACTTATATTTGCGATATGGCAGATTTCAGTGAAAATGAGGAAAGTGATATAGTAGTGATGAAGAAATTAAAGACAAGCAACGGATATTCGTTCACAAATTAAAGGAACATAAATAAATCTCTCTGACCACAACCGTTTAGCTTCCACAGCAGCCTCGGCACTTGTAGGAAATTTAATAAAAATATTGGCCTTCTTCAAAACTGCATGCATTACAGAAGTGTATGTCTTACAGACAGTAGTTTGGTAAACACCGAGTTCTTCACCTACAGAATTTTGAAAGCCCAGATCCGACAATTTCCGCAGATAGACTTTAATCTTATTTAAAGGCGACAGTGCACCCCCTCGCTTTTTACCAGTATTGGTCAAAAAGTAATTTGCCAACCACTCAACATTTTCGCAGTCAAATCGATATAACTTTTTAAAATCATCATATCTGCAATTTTTACGTACACTGTACATTTTTCTTTTACGGACGTTCATATATTCAGCCATAATAATTGAAGACACAAATTAAGAGCGACGCACGTGTAAGCTGCGGAGAACTAAAGTTGACTGCTACCAATGATCTGCTAGCTAGCAGATCATTGACTGCTATCAAGCAAATGATGCCGGGGTCGACCTACCTTAAAAAGTTAAAAGCGATTGCTACACTAGAAAAATCAATTCCTTAATTTATTCATAACATTTTAAGCAAACGACAGCAATTGCTTCTATTTTTTAAGAAAAAGCATTGACTAGAAGCAATTCCTGCACTTTTAAGCAATCGCTGGACGCAAAAGCAATTACTTTAGTTTTTATTATTTATTGGCTTTCAAGAAATTACTTCGATTTTATAAGAAAAAGCGGTTGCTACATTTTTATTCATTAGGCTCAATATCAAGCATATACGGTTATGATAAAAAAAAAACGGATAAGCCTTCTATATAGAATACCACCCACCTAATCAAGAATCAACAAACTTTGTTAATTAAAAAACGTAATATAATAAATATAGGTATGTCCCAAAAAGCATACAATGCATTTTTTATCCAATGTTAAAATATATAGGCGTCCTGCCACTGTCTACGCTACGGTTAGGTAATTTTAATACTTATTAAAGGAAGAAAATGAGATGATAAGCAGTTACTGAATCAGCGTTGCCACAGGTGGCTCGTTCGAGCCAGATTTGGCTCTTTTGGACTCAAAGCTACTCGTTGGCTCCTCTTTATTAAAACTGACTCTTTATTAGAATTCGGTTAATTTTTTTGTTGATTTCGAGGTCGATCTGTTGAGTTTGACTATTTTGAGTATTGCTGAAGTGAAATTGAACTGAGTGAACGCAGAATGTCGCAGTACGGATCGTTGTTGGGATGGAGTAACATAACATAACGGTTACGAAACATATTCACGAACACACCCCGCCGAGCAACCGGATCAGGTCAGCTAGAGAGCAAAACCGCGAACGCACCCCAACCGCTGTGAGCTATCAGCAGTGTCACTTGTCTTGTCAGCGTCATCTGTTTGACATTTTATGATGATGTTTGTTTTGTTTTCACTCAAATTTTCGGGAACCGGTAACTGTTACAATAATTTATGTTTTTGTTGTGTGTACCTAACAAATAAAATAAATGTTGTTTGAACTCATTAATGATTGTTCCTAATTTCTAACAAGACTGTTCATAAACCTGACACTTACGGAAAATCAATTTACAGGTTTAAATTTCCCTCTGAAATAGTTCTGACGTTAGTACGTTAGCGCCACATGACGAACATTTTTAAGCTGTTTTTTTTTTAACTTGAAATCGTCCCAATTATAGGAAGCTCCACTTGGTCGAAATCTGTCAAACCGAGGAACAAAAGAATTTACGTCATTCATGGCGTAGTTGGCCACTTTACAATTTAACTTGTAATGCAAAAAAAGCATCTGTCAAAGTGACTGAAATCTGATAAAAAATTTTGAAGTCGCGCATTCAGTGTGAAAATGTGTGTACACAACTGACACAACATTCTGGGTTTGCGTGTTGGGTCTGTTCACTGTAAGGATTTGAGTCTGCGTATGCGTTTATTTCCGAATCCGTTCTTACCGAAAACAATGAATTCTGTTGAATATTTACTTGAAATACAAGCTAGTCATATGAGTACTTAAAAATATAATATTTCCAATTCCAAAAATCACCAATAAATATTTTTTGTTTGAAAAAGCTCGTTCCGGTATGAATTTGGCTCGTTTTCTTCACATCATCTGACTCGAAAAAAAAAATGCTTGTGGCAACACTGTACTGAATTAAATCTGCAAGGTATCAATACGAGGGTGTCACAAAATATTTACGTCTGTTCACTTCAATGAGCTTTTTCACTATAATCGAATGTAACATAATATTATTTAACATTGACATCATAAATCGAAACCTATAATATGACGTGGCTGAAGCTATAGAAACAGATTCAAAAACGATTCTACCAATGAGTTTTCAATATTAGGAGATAAAATAAAAAACTGAAAAAACAAGATTTTTTTTTAAAAAGTGCCTATTTATTTATTTATTTATTTATTTATTGAAAACTACACAATACAGGTTGATACAGGACATATCATTGACCCAATTATACATGTAGTATTTAATTAGTAAACCTAATAGTTACAATCAATTTCCTACAATAGAGCACACTTAACTTACACACGTAGTATACTTATAATTTAATATTAACCCATTTACACATAGTATCCAATAGTAAAGCTAATAGTAGGTAACAATCAATATCATACAATAGAGCACACTTAACTTACATACATAATATACTTATAATGAATATGACAGAATTTGTAGAGAGAGTCTCTAGATATCTACAGAATCTGTTATGTTAGAGATTCGTTTTTTAAGTTTATTTATAAATAAAGTTTTAGAATCGCCAAATATGTCACAGTATCTTTGGTTTTCATTGTAATTAACAATCATACATCTAACGGGAGATTTTTTTTGATAATTAGTTCTAATATAATGAAAAGTTCTATAACCTAGTTGTCTAGTTCTATTAGGTATACAAATACCCACCTTATTTAATGTTGTATTGTCTAATGCTAAGTTATTAAATATTTTATAAATATAAACAGTACTACTGAAGGTTCTCCTATTGTGTAATGTCATTAGGTTGTAGCGCTTTAGATTAGTAGGATAGCTAATGTCATGGGTTTTTTTTAGTAAGATGTCCGAGATGCGAATAAATTTCTTTTGGATTTTTTCAATCATTTGAATGTATTTGGCATAAAGTGGAGACCAAATAATACTGGCGTATTCAAGTTTTGTTCTAACTAAGCTATTAAATAGAACCTTTAGAGTTTTTGTAGAAGTAAAGAGTTTGGCGTTTCGCAATACAAATCCGAGGTTTTTATAAGATAGCTTTACTATTGATTCAATGTGTGAATTAAATGATAATTTATCGTCAAATAAAACTCCTAGATCATATTTTTCGGATACTGAATCTACTTTATTATCATTGATTGTATAAACAAAGTCAGTCGTTTTTTTAGAGTAGGAGAACCTCATATGTTTACATTTATCAATATTAAAAGGCAGTTGATTTGCCATGGACCAATCATACAGTGAATCTAAATCTCTCTGTAGAGCACTACAACCAGTAATATCCTCAATTTTTTTAAATAATTTTATATCATCGGCAAAAAGAAGAACCCTCGAATTCCTGATGACATCCACCGAATCGTCAATGAAAATCAAAAACAAAAGAGGACCCAAGTTAGAACCTTGAGGTATACCAGATGTCGCGAGAAAGTTGGGTGAACCGCAACCTCTAATTGATACATAGTTTGTTCTATCCGTTAGGTAGGATTTTATAAATGAACACCAGTTTAATGACAATGAAAATCTCCTCAGTTTAGCTATTAACAGATTATGGTCCACTTTATCAAATGCCTTGGCGAAGTCTATATATACCGTGTCGACTTGTGCACCCTCCGCCAAAGCATCTGTAGTATATTCTACAAAATCTATAAGATTGCCAACTGTTGAGCGACCCTCACGAAATCCATACTGATATTTAGATAGTTTTTCTTTTACATAAAAGTTTAATCTATTAGTTATTATATTTTCAAATATTATAGCTATGTTTGAGAGAATTGCAATTGGTCGATAGTTTTTTACATCTGTCTTGCTGCCACATTTAAAGATGGGGGTGATACGAGCAACTTTAAGTTTATCAGGGAACACTTTAGTTTTTATTGATAAGTTAAAGATATATAATAGTGGTCTAATTAATAAGTCTTTGCACGCCTTTAGAATAAATCTGGGTAAATTGTCAGGACCTATGGTTTTTTTATTTTTTAAACTAGAGATTGCTTTTATAAGCTCATCCTCTGAAATCGGCAATAAGTCAAACCCTGTGTGTTGATCCTCATTATAAGATATGTCACCCCGTATATTAGCCTGCTCGTAAACAGATTGAAAATATGAGGCAAAGGCGTTTACTACATTTTGTTCGCCCGAATATTTTTTGTCATTAAAGGTAATTTCTTTAGGAATACCGTAGTTTGTTTGTTTTTTACTTTGAAGGAAATTCCAAAACTGTTTGGAATCCCCTCGTATCGAGTTTTCACATCTAGTAAGATATTCTTTATAGGCGGACTTTATGTCCTTTTTAATTTTAGATCTAAGAAACCTGTAGTCAGTCAGACATTGCGGTAATTGAGTTTTTTTAAATAGTCTTAGGTTACGCTCCTTTGCTTTAATATCACTGACAATTTCGTTAGTAAACCAGGGTGGGTATTTACGTTTTTTGGATGTTTTTTTGGGAATGAATTGATTGAAGATATTATAGATAATATTATAAAAATTATCAAGTGCTATATTTACATCTGTAGTCTCTTCGACAGTATCCCAATTTGTATTTCTTAATGATTTATAAAGTTCAAGGTAATTAGCGTTACAAAAGTCATAGTAAGAAACATTAGTTGGATTGCAAACAGGAATAAATACAAACAATGTGATATTTATGTCTAGGGAAGGATGGTGTGAATCCTCGCTTACAATGGGATCCGAACATTTCTTAACAGTACAATTTAGGTTAGAGATTACTACATCTAGTGTTCTATTATTAATGTTTTTTACCTCGTTGAATTGGGTACTTTTTATTAAGTTATAAAAGTTTACAAAACAAAGTCCTATAGTCGAGTTAGGATTAGGTATATTAAGGTCACCAGTTATCAAAAAGTCATGATTTAGTTTAGTTAAAAGTGATTCCAAATAGTTAAAGAAGTTTTCATAGATTTGTAAAGAGCTGTTGGGCGCTATATATACAGTTAAAACTAAAATGGTTTTTGAGGGTAGTTTTACTTTTATAGCTACTATTTCCACACCCTTAATGGTATTCAGCTGTAAATTCTCTGATGATTTTTTTGCACAGCACATAGCACTCCGCCACCTCTGGTCTTCATTGTTTGTTGACTATCTCTATCGGACCTGTACACAGTATAATAATCTGCAAAAAGTTCACTATTGTATATACCGTCATGAAGCCACGTCTCTGTCAGCGTTATTATGTCATAGTTCAAATCGGCAGTATTGTTTAGTACTTCAGTAGTTTTCGTTCTTAGCCCTCTGACATTTTGGTGATATATCTGTAAAGTTTTTCGTTTGAGAGTATTATCCATTGTAGTTTATGTATTGTTTGTATTGGTACATTTTTTTTTGGTAAGCAGGGCAGCGTGTATCTCTAGCTGAATGTTTTCTTTCAGGCAGGTTTAATTTATCACAGTTTGGACAATTTAACTCTTCGGCGCATTCCTTGCTATCATGATTTTTGCCACACTTATGACATATATTAGTACCATTACAATGTTTCGCTACATGGCCAAAGGAGCAACACTTAAAACACATCGCCAAGTTAAAGTATTCGTATACGTAAAGCTTTGTCAAATCAAAATGTAAATCCTGGGTTTTCATAATATGCTTAAAGATATCTGCAGTTGTTTGCATTATCCAGTTTTCTCTGAAAGGATTTCTACATTTTCGCTTTGTTACAAAAATGATTTTTTCCTGGACCTCGTTTCCGAATATAGTTTGCAATTCTGGATTTTGCCTAATAAGTTCGGATTTAAAATCTTCAGTTGAATAGCCTGCTTCTATTCCCGTAAAGATTATCATTGGATCACTATTGATTTCTTTGGCTTTTATCTCTTCGTTTTCTTTTAAAACATCAATTAGCTTTTTTTGTTGAGTTTTGTTGTGACTTTCCAGTATTACTACTCCGCCTTTGGCTGTTCTCACGTTTTTAAGTCTTCCATCGATGTCATTGATATTTAGATTTTGCTTAAGTTTTTGTAGTACCTTTTTAGAATTAGGCTCATTTTGTACTCTAATAATGGTCTCTAATTTTGGTTTGTTTGTTTGTGGGGGTGTTACCCAAACTTCATTTTCCTTATTATGTGGTTTATTATTACTAAGAAGGTAAGTACTATTGGTGTTACTTACGGACGAATATGATTTTAAAGTATCACTGTAAGTAGGTTGGATTTTCTCTGTAGAGGGAGAATGAGTACTCCTTAGTTGTTCATTTTTTAAGGCAATATTTGCTACTTCTAGTTTTCCAATGCGTTGAACCATTTTTGTGAGTTTTTTAAGTAAGGAAAAGGAAGCATTACCAAACAAAGTAAAATATTTTTAAAAAACACGAGGGGGTACTCCCTGAATTTTATTGAGTCTGCCGGGGGCTGCAAGGGTCAATTAATAAGATTATTCAATTATCGTGATAAATAATCCAAATAATTATTAGTAAACGATTTTTGTACAACCCCATATTTAGGTACAAGGCTAGCCTCGATGAAATTTTTTTTTCCAAAAACCGAAAAAATCAGGGACGGCGGGGGTAAAATTAGGTAATTATTATTTATTATGTTTAATTAATAATTAATAATATTACTATTAAGGATAATAAATAGTAAACGATTTTTGTACACCACTAAATTTTAATTTAATGTGAGGTTTGAGATTAAAAAAGGTCTCGTTTACAAACAAAGGAAAAAGGCAGGGGCGGCGGGGGTCAAATTGATTAATTATTAATATTAGTAATAATAAATAAAAAACAATTTCCTTACACAGGTAAAATAAAATTATTTGCTGATGATACTACTATTATATTTTCATGAATACTATGCTCAAATTCATAATAACATTAACCACGCCCTAAATATAATATGTAAATGGCTTCAAAAAAACTAAATTTTTAAGTTTATATATTGATGAAAATTTAAGTTGGAAAAAACATATTGAATGTTGAAGAAGTTACATCTCACCAATAATTGGCATTTTGTTTAAAGCTAAAAATTATATATCATTAAAATATTTAAAAAATTCATATTATTCTTTGGTTTAGTCAAAATTACAGTATTTCAACTTGGTGATCAGCGAATTTAACTACAATTCACCCATTAAAAAAACTACAAAACAAAATAATTAAATGCATTGCAAGATAAACTTCCTTTTTTAGAACCAACTATAAATGTGTATAAACCAAACGAATATTTAAATTTAGAAAAGCTTATTAAAACAATGCATTCGAATACACTCTATTATTATTACAGAAAAACAATCGAATATAATATTTCATCCGACCAACATTATTCACAGCACGAGACAAAATTATCATATTCAAACACCTATGAATGGTAAAGAGTACTTTTGGCCAAAGATCAATATTATATAAAGGAACAATTTACAACAGTTTGCGGAAAAAAATTAAAGAAATATGGAAATTATGCATTTAAAAAAAAAACTAAAAAAATATTTTTTTAAACCAAACTAATTTTAACGTATTATATTATTATTATTATTATTATTATTATTATTATTATTATTATTATTATTTTTATTATTATTATTATTATTATTATTATTATTATTATTATTATTATTATTATTATTATTATTATTATTATTATTATTATTATTATTATTATTATTATTATTATTATTATTATTATTATTATTATTATTATTATTATTATTATTATTATTATTATTATTATTATTATTATTATTATTATTATTATTATTATTATTATTATTATTATTATTATTATTATTATTATTATTATTATTATTATTATTATTATTATTATTATTATTATTATTATTATTATTATTATTATTATTATTATTATTATTATTATTATTATTATTATTATTATTATTATTATTATTATTATTATTATTATTATTATTATTATTATTATTATTATTATTATTATTATTATTATTATTATTATTATTATTATTATTATTAGTATTATAATTTTTTTGTAAATGGTTATTATATATATTTTTTTTTAATAATTTCGATGGAGTTATTCAGTTACTAAGCATTATTTTTATTATTTGTGATTTTATATATTGTATAATATTTGGTGTTATATTCTCTGTAATGAACTTTTTGGATTGGTAAAAAATAAAGATATATTAATAATAATATACAACTACACCACTAGATTTTTGATATAATGATATGAGGTTTTGGATAAAAAAAGGATATCATTATATAAATTTAAAAAATACAAATTTAATACGTTTCGTGTTGTTAAGGCAACCTATACATTACGAAAACAATTTTAAAATGTACCTTCAATAGGCACCTATCCATCCCGACTTTTCTTTTAATCGAAAACAAATAATTTAGCTATAATATGTCATGTCGAATGACATGAATAGCCCTGTATAAATCACGTGAAAACATTTTAGTCGTTGACTTACCTTCCTCCAACTTCACGTGGTTCTATTGAAGTAATAGTTGTGGACTCGGCTAGCTCCCAGCTATCTCTGGATATCCTACCATCGTGCCTGTCACTATCTAAAATATTTAAAAAAATACGTTTACCCTCTTTTAATATACGGTGTTACGTTTACTACTACTACTAATACATAAACAGGTTTTTTTTTAAAAACGTAATAAAAATTACATCATATTATCATACCGTCAGACAGAAAACGATACAACAAGATCGCCATAAAATATTAAAAATCGGTTAGTTATAAATGGAATCTTTCAGAAGCAATTCGAAGTCCCTATGAAAATTAACTAAACTTTTTCATTATTTATTTATGTCTTATAGAGTAAGGGCTTCTTAACACCCATTATTACTATTTCAATAACCGACTTAGCTAGAAAGAAGTTATTTTTGTTTCTTTTTATAAGACTTTAAGAGATATTTATCGCATATGTATGTCAGAAAAGATACCATTGGGGTTTAATTATAATATTATATAATTAAAATATTGAATCATCTTACCTTCTGGGGCCCAACTTGCACTATCATTGTGATTTTCATTAATGCTACTTTGTACTTCCCAATTCTGACTAAACGAATTTCTCTTAGAATTGTTTTGGTGCATAACCCTGTTCTGGTGCACACCAAAAGTGTCTCTATCTTGACGCTGCGCCATAAAGGATGACTGGTGTTGCAGGTGTTCTCGTTCTTGTTTTGCCGATAACATATCCCTGCAGAGAAAAACAAATTCTGTTAAAAACATCTCGCTCTAGACAACGATATATATTTTTTTAACTATAGAGGTAAAAAAAGTATTTCTTTAAAATCGCTTTAGAATTTTAAAGAATCACATTTAAACTTTTCGGGTAATTTTTTTTTATACCTGTGACTTTTAAACGAATCCCTGATTGGCTCAACTGGTGGTGGAGGTTGATTAGGTCTAACTACTGGTGGAGGTGGTGCGGGACTAGAAGGAGCAGGAGGTAGAGAGTTTGGACCAATGGGTGGTGGCGGAGGTCCTGGTTTCCAGCTGCTACTTGCCCAGCTTTGTTGGGTCGGAGATTTGCTTCGATTGTGTGGTATCTAAAAAGGTACTCATTGTTACGATGAGAATCTTATTATTACATTAAATAAAGCGTCCAAGTCCCGTTTAAAATACTACCAAAAACTTTATTCACTAAAGTAGTCTAAAGAATCCATGTATACAGGGTGATTCAAAAGTACTTTGACAAACTTCGGGAGGTAATTGCCGGCAGTATTTTAACACGAAAAGTTCTTATAAACAGTGGTCCTTGGCGACTTCGTTACGGAGATACAGGGTGTTGAAATGTTAAAAGAAATAGTAATAATTTGTAAATAACTCCTTAACAAGTTATTTTTTTTTTATGAAATTTTGTGAATTAAATAAGCATCTAAGGACACTTATTTTCAAAGTACAACACGTTCGTAAATTTAACCAGTGGCGTCGGTACAAAATGTTACTATCATATTTTTTGTGAAAACTATGCTACACCACTGACTTATTTAATTTTAACTTTTTTCTTATAAATCCCCCCTTTATTTAGAACAAAAAAGATCACGTGTGTTTTTTTGATACGAGGGACGGTTTAAGCGTAAATTATTATTTTATTTGAATATACACAAATATTAAAAAATGTGTTTAAACTGATCAACCACTCAAATATTTATTACAGTATTTCAACGAATACCTACATACATACTTAATAAACAAATATGTATATGCCTAAGGAAGGTATCTGAGGATGCCTATTTTCTAAGTATAACACGTTTTCAGTGGCATACATATTTATTTATTAGTATGTTATTTTTTAATATTTTGTATTTTGACAAGGCGGCTTTAGAAATGCTTTTTTTTGTCGATAAATTAAAATATATTTGACAGTTAGTTACCATTAAAAATAACAAAACTGAAGAAATAAAACTCAGTGGTAACTAACTGTCAAATATGTTTTAATTTATCGACAAAAAAAGCATTTCCAAAGCCGCCTTGTCAAAATACAAAATATTAAAAAATAACATACTAATAAATAAATATGTATGCCACTGAAAACGTGTTATACTTAGAAAATAGGCATCCTCAGATACCTTCCTTAGGCATATATATATTTGTTTATTAGTGAGTAGGTATGTAGGTATTCGCTAAAATACTGTAACAAATATTTGAGTGGTTAATCAGTTTAAAACACATTTTTTAACATTTTTGTATATTCAAATAAAATAATAATTTACGCTTAAACTGTCCCTCGTATCAAAAAAACACACGTGATCTTTTTTGTTCTAAATAAAGGGGGGATTTATAAGAAAAAAGTTAAAATAAAATAAGTCAGTGGTGTAGCATAGTTTTTACAAAAAATATGATAGTAACATTTTGTACCGACGCCACTGGTTAAATTTACGAACGTGTTGTACTTTAAAAAAAAAAGTGTCCTTAGATGCTTATTTAATTCACAAAATTTCATAAAAAAAATAACTCGTTAAGGAGTTATTTAAAAATTATTACTATTTCTTTTAACATTTCAACACCCTGTATCTCCGTAACGAAGTCGCCAAGGACCACTGTTTATAAGAACTTTTCATGTTAAAATATTGCCAGCAATTACCTCCCGAAGTTTGTCAAAGTACTTTGGAATCACCCTGTATACAGGGTTGGGCAAATGTTCCGGAACGTCTTAATTACAGGCGAACGAAAAGTGATATCGGATCCGGGTTTTGGGCAATCTATAGAACTAAAATTTTACTATTTGACTATTATACCATATGTCAGTAATGTCACCAACTGTCAAGTGTTGACGTTATTTTTTTTTTTAAATGGAACACCCTGTATATTTTTACATTTTTAAATTCCACATAAAATTATAATTATTTTTTATTAAATGCACTATTAGTCTATACTTCATAGTTTCCGAGATATTGACTCTCGAAAAGTGACATTTTTGAACTTTGGCAGCTTATAACTTTCTAACAGTACGTCTTAGAGCAAAACGGCTTACATGTCCCTATCATCAATTTTTATTATCTTCCCAAAAAAAATCAACTTCCAGTTAAACCGGAACAACTATATTTCCTGCTTTCGAGTTACATCCGGTTTAACCGGAAGTTGATTTTTTTTGGGAAGATAATAAAAATTGAAGATAGGGACATGTAAGCCGTTTTGCTCTAAGACGTACTGTTAGAAAGTTATAAGCTGTCAAATTTCAAAAATGTCACTTTTCGAGAGTCAATATCTTGGAAACTACGAAGTATAGACTAATAGTTCATTTAATAAAAAATAATTATAATTTTATGTGGAATTTAAAAATGTAAAATATACAGGGTGTTCCATTTAAAAAAAAAATAACGTCAACACTTGACAGTTGGTGACATTACTGACATATAGTATAATAGTCAAATAGTAAAATTTTAGTCCTATAGATTGCCCAAAACCCGGATCCGATAGCACTTTTCGTTCGCCTGTAATGAAGCCGTTCCGGAACATTTGCCCAACCCTGTATATAGGGCAATGGTCCTTAACTTTTAAAATACAGACAGACAATACATTTTCAAGTAGTGAATTTAAAACGACCCGGTTAGGATATGTTTTACATGGGTAGGTACGTGTAAGTAAAGTGGGGTAAGTGAAATAAACAATTGCAAAAATTAATTTTTTGAAAATCCGTAATAAAAAAATTAAACTACGTGAATTATTTTTTTCATTAACCCAAAAAGAAATATTGATTGAACTTACATGGGGAGATTCAGGGCTAGAATTTCCACTAATAATACTGGTGTTGTCGTCCCATCTACCAGCAAGTTGTTGTTCAAGCATCATTTTCCTTGTGTCTTCAAGTTTATTCACCGATCTGGATGGCTTGTCGACTTTGCTGCTACTGGTCGATCTTACCGAGTGGTTGGCGGTCACTCGTTCGAGTCTCTGTTTCATTTCTGAACTAAGCTTAATTTTTCCGATACTTCCTAAAATTGAAAAAAAAAGGTATTTAGAAGCGGTAATAATCGTTCCCTTCCTAACAACAAAACAAAATATTTACAGTTTTTTTATTTTATTTATAACTAGCGTGTACCCGGCATGCGTTGCAACCCGCTGGTATAAATACAAACCCGGACAAACCCGATATATTAGTACCCGGCATGCCACTTTCTGTAATTGCACCCGTGCGAAGCCGGGGCGGGTCGCTAGTTATACATAAAAACCTTCCTCTTGAATCACTCTATCTATTAAAAAAAACCGCTTCAAAATCCGTTGCGTGGTTTTAAAGATTTAAGCACATATAGGGATATAGGGACAGACGGGCGATAGCGCCTTTGTTTTATACTATGTTAATATATCAATATAATATTTATTTTATTTAAGGCAGTTTCCCTAAAATTATTTTCTTTATCAAACTGTTAGTGTGAACAATTTGCTTGAGCTTTCTATACTATTAATTGTTCTAAAAATATTATTTTCTTTCATCAATGACAATTAAACCATTCCGAATAACAGTCTTAACGTCGGAGATCCAATTATAACTATCAAAGTTCACATGGTTAAAATTGACCAAAGTAACTGTGTTTAAAAGTATTTTATTGTCAAATTAGTTTCTGAAACAATTGCTCTTCATAAATACTGCTTATTTTTAATTTTTTTCCCTTAAATTCCTGCAAAGGATATCTCTATAAGTTTCTATGAGATTTTACCGCTTTCTTTTTCTTTAAGAATAATATAATATAGTACCTATTTTATACAACAAACTTAAAATTAGGGAAATTTTACCTGGCGAAGGTCTTGAAGCACCAATTTCAAATGCCTTTTTGGAGTTAGATCTCGCCAACTTTTCATTGTCCTTAAGTAGAGGCTCAAAATCGATTTCATCCCACTCCAAAGTATTGTCCGTTTTCATAGAATTGTATCCATTCGTGACTGTGATCGCTTGATCTTTATTCGGCGTTACTTTTCTCTCTTTCTGTCTCATTTTAAACTGGATGAAGTCTTCTCCATTTTCATGGTTTGTATCTCCTTTGGGTGGTGGCCAACGCCATTTACCTGGACATTATAATAAATAAGGAACGGTTTAGATTGGCCGAGGTGATTTATAATAAAAAACTTTCGTTCAAACCCAATTACTTTAAAAATTGTTTTACCTATTCTCACGGTTTTGGCTCTTCCGTATGGATCCATAAAAGGCCTGGCCTCACTTGGATCACACTCGTCTATAGGAGGAGGCATCGGTGGTGGGGCGGGGATTCCACTTCTACTCATCATACTTTGGCTGGACTCTGAACTTGCTTTTCTGGATTTATAATCTAACGAGGAACATAATAATCAATAAGATGTGGTAGATACTATAAAATAAAATAAAATTACAGATGTATTATATTATATAAATAACAATACTTTGTCCAAAAGGCTGATATAATTTTTTTTATCTAGGGTTATAAAAGAAATACATAAATATTGCGTAAGACATATTTGTCAGTTTTGACTTAGAGAGGTTATACTCCAGCGTTCCGATAGGGAAATTACTGCATATCAATAAGCAAAAGCTACAAGAAGACTCAACCCATTCAGAACGCAATAGTTTGCCGTTGGATGAGGTGATATAACTATTGGAGTGTTGTCTACGTAGTTCCTAGTTTCAAGTAAAAGATAGGTTCTGTGCCCAGGATGACGGTCTTCCAATGGGTTCATCTCTTTCTCCGCTGGTGGCCAATCAACCTCTACATGGAATGGTTTAAGTCACACGCAATTGACACTGCCAAGATTAAACCTAAACTTTGATGATACCTTTATTATCTGGGCAGACAGTAACGAAGAGCAAATACGGTTTTTGGTACATATTAATAGTATAAGATAATCCATTACATTCGCCATGTAAACAGAACAACATTCTACTCTACCTTTTCTCGATGTTCTCGTCAAACGAAGTGCTGAAAGCATAAAAACTTTCGTGTACAGGAAACAATAAGACCTCTTTCCGTACAAGTTAAAGAACATCTGAAACATACCCAAAGAGGTAAAACTTCGAGATCAGGTATAGCGGAACATGTATGAACCAACCAACATAATATACAGTGGTCAGATTATAATTTAGTTTATTCTTGAAAACGGTTGAAGATTCAAACTAACCAACACGTGTTAAGTAACATAAGAATGGAAGTTCGACAAGTTAATTTTTCTTGATAAATATTGCTGGTGAAAATGACAATTAACACAATTTTAAATTAAGGAATAGCTGCAGCTTTTTAATACTTATGTTTTTCCTTACCCATGGATGATCCAACACTTGGTGAGCTAGATTTTCGGATGGCATTGCTACTGGTTCCTTTAAAACTGGATTTTCTATTTTGAGGTGATTGAGAGGATTGATGCACTTGAGCTTTCACCGTAGTTTGAATGGTTTCGGTCACCTAAAGAACAATACATTTTTATACCTTCAATTTGGATAATATACGCATATCAAATCTATGTACGCTACTTTACATATTCTCTAGTGTTGCAACATGTTTTAGTTTCATAATTTTATAACATACCTTTACATTATCTCCAGTGGTAACATTTTGAGTTAGTAGCTGTTGCAACGCCTGATTTTGAGCCAGTAACTGCTGCTGAATCTGAATATTCTGAGCCATAGCACTTTGCAAAAAAGCTCTTTGCAAATTTTGTTGATACGCTGCCAAATCAGTGCCGCTCTGTGGCATACCATTTAGCCCTGGTGGCATGTTATACATTGGCACAAACCCTTCTTGAGTAGGACTTAATAAAGGCATCATTAAGGGTGCAGGGCTAACGATCGGGGCTTGATTCGAAGGAAAATTATAGCTGGAAGATGAAGCTCCACTTTGTGTTGAACCCCCTCCCTTAATAGACTCTACCAAATTGTGTTTTTCGGTAAGAGTTTTTATACTATCGTTTATGAAAATCGGCCGAAAGAGGTCGCTAATATAGTCATCGACGTTGGTGTTTGCTCCTGAGGGACCAGGCTGGGGTGTCGTAATATTTTCAACTTCTTGGTCCAGCACAGAACTCCCCTAAAATAAATATTTTACTCTTATTAATTTTCTAGCTGAATCAAAAACAGTCAATTTTAAGAAAACTGACACTACTTTATTTAAAATCGTGGTACCCAAGCAAAATATTACCTCGCTGATTTGGCTATTACTTCTATTTCTATGACCACCACCTTTAATTCTTAAAACCATCTCGGAAGCATCAGCTAGCAGATTTACTTCTGGATTAACACTGTCTCCTAAAACTTGATCTAAAAATTCATCTAGACCTTCTATAAAATCACCAGTATCAACAAATATTGGATTCTGTTTCGTATTATCTTGGAATACTTCGTTATCATCCATGGAACTTCCTCCCCCTTTAATACTGGCTGCAAGAGACCGGGCATCAGACAGTTCATCTAAATTACCATCCAAAACAGGACTGAAGAGTTCGTCCAAAAACTGGTCCACGTCACTTGCCTGAGAGGGCACACGAACTCGCCTGACATGAGACGCCAAACTTGGTGCTTCGCTGGTATCTGACATAGCCGAGCTTCGAACACCGCTGAATTCTGATTTCTCAATATAGGCGCGGCTTGAGTGGCTTCCTGGAGGTGCTTTCTTTCCTAAAATAAAATTAAAAGTAATATATTTCCACAACAAAAAGAAATATCCATTTAATTAACTTACCTGCATAATGTGACTTGATATATCTCGGACCTCCTCTATCTCTGTGGGATGTACTGACGCTTCCGATATCTGGATATTCAAACTCTATTTCTTGCTTAGCCATATAATTCTGATGCGTCATTACTACCGGTTTTATGGGTGCTAGTTGTTCAACCGAGTGATATCGTTCATTCAGCTTCGAAGACTGAGACAAACCCAGCTCTGCTAAAGTATTGGGTTCTGGTTCACCTAGAAGATTATCCAAACTTCTTGACCTGATCTTTTCTACGTCAAAGTATCTGTCATTTAATGCAGAAGTTCTTGATAAAGCCTCGTGGGACGCTTTTCGAACTGGTGAACTAGTAGTGTTTATTATAGGAGAATCTCTATTGCTGGGGCTGTATCTATTTTCCATGTTCTGAACCTCACGAGAGGATTTTCTGGAGCTTTGTCGTGAGTGAATGACTTGAGCTGGAGGTGAAGCTCGTACGATCTCTCTAGGAGGTTCTCGTGATATTTTCCGGGTAATGTTAATGGGAGGTTCCGGAGGTGGAACCTTAAAAATGAGGTATTGTAGATAGATTCATTTTAAAGAATTTAATTAGGCAAAGTAAGCGAATTATAAAAATGACAAGTTAAAGTAGTTTTTACCTGGGGTCTAGTGGGCGTGGTTACATGATGATCCACCTCAGCAGGAAAGCTTCTACGACTGCCTGTTTTAAGTAACGTGGACTTTTGAATAGGGAAGGCGGGACAAAGCTCTAATTCAGATACTAAGTCAAATACATAGTCCAGACCATTCCCTTCGTATACAACGCCAGCATCGTCCATGATAACTGTCCATCCTTCTGGTGTTATTCCTTGGGATGACATAGCTAGCGATGCCGCCTAAAATTAAAGACAGCACTTCGTGATCATACTTTTTTTAAGCGAATCTAAACAAACATATTATATTTTTATTCTTATTAATTTTAATATGTAATTTAACGGTCAGTTTCTTTTATTCGTGAACTTATAATCTTCAAAATAAGGCGTGGACGCTTTACTTACTTCCTCACATGTTGTCCATGAATCAGCATTAACGCTAGCTATAGTGCTATCAGGCATGGTCAGTGGTAAAGCGCAGTTCGATTTTTGTCTTATACTTCTCCATTCCAGCAAGCTTGGAGGCATATTACGGGAATGAGGAGCTCTTTGCAGACTTCGCGTAAGTTTTCTTTGTAGAGTTTCCTTTATGCCATTTGGAGCATGGTCACTAATAAATTTTAAGAGATACCTGGAAAAAGACAGCGGTGAATTTAACATAATAATGTATTAGGAATTTAGATTCAAACTTACTTGCTTAGCGGAGGACTGGGCTGAAAACTACTGAGGCAATGGGCCATTAGTTGCCATACTCTGTCCGAGTTGTCATTTTTCCATGTCTGATTACATAGCTGAACCAAGAGCTCGTCTCTTAAACCTCTTGAATTTAGGCCTTTATACACCATGAAGTCTGCCAGAGCCCTTTCTCTGGGACCTACAAAGTTAAAATAATTATATATTATTATCACAAAATTATCCTAATATATTTCGGTATAAAATTAGTAAATAAAGTACCTGTTAATTGAGGGTCATTAGACCAACGTAAGATAAGTTTGAACAACGCTACAGCGTCTTGGAAGTCTTGGTCTCTTGCAGCAGCTTTGGAAAGGAATGGAGTAGTGATGGGATCCTTTTTGTAGTGCAGATCTGCGTCTTTGAAATAGACGGAAGAAAACTTAGAAAATTCAAATTGGTTTAAGTCGTGGGGAAGGTTCAATGATGGGGTACTTCCAGTGACACCGCCCAGCACTTTGACAAGGTTCCGTTCGGAGTGAATTGGAGTATAACCTAGAAATAAATTTGTTTGATTCATATTTTTAATAAGTTTACTTAAAGAGGGTCTACTAAATCACTTGCGTAAATAACACAATTAAGGATACCTTTGAAATTAGTATAGAAAAATTTAAAGAATCCAGTTACATCAATATAAGTAAGTCGAATAATATGCCTTGTGAATGCTTACCGTCCAATTTTGAAAATATAAATGCTAATTCCGCAGGTATTTCCAAATGGTTTACTGCAGTCTTATTGTCACTCTTAGCAGCAGCTTTTGCATTGGCATTGGCTTTCTGAGCTTGGGCTTGCAGCTGAGCTTCCCTAGCTACACGCTGCTTAGCTCTTTCTTGGGCAATTTTTTCAGCTTCCACTCGTCGCTTGAATTCAGCTTTACGTTTTCCGTAGAGCTTGCGTTCTTTACGACCTCTGTATAGAGCTTGGGCTTGAACGACTCCTGAAAATAAAGCATAGTTAGGGGATTAGCGGGCGGGGGTTCAAATTTTCAAGGTATCTGAAGTTAAAAGTTTTTCATAAGAATTCAAAATATAAAGATTTAAAGATTTGAACTTATTATTAAATAAATTGCATTGTGGTTTATAGTTATTGATGGTACTAGTGTGTTATGTTGAAAATAAGTCATGCGAGAAAGATTTATACCACGAGGCCGTCAGGCCGAGTGGTATAAATTCTTAAGTGACTTAGGAAACATAACACACGAGTGGCATACAATGTTTTATCCAACAAGTGGAAGAAATCGTTTTTTTATTAGATAATAATTAATAATCAAAATAAAAATAATCAAAGCTACTTGCGTCTCAGTGGCCTATAAATGTCAGAATGACTGGACATATACTCGATGCTTCACTCGACTATTCACCTTTATAAAAAAAATAGACATTTCAAAATATGGCAAACTAACGAGCTTTTTGAAAAGCAAATCACAGGGATACAAACCAAAGAAGTCCAAGACATTAGAACGACCTGAAATAGAGAAGTTTTTGAACGAAGCTCCCGACGACGAATACTACTTGTTGATGAAAGTGGCTTTGATAATAGGAATTAACGGTGCTTGTAGATGCGATGAATTGATCAAATTGAAAATAGAAAATATTTAAGACAAAGGGAAATATTTTTACGTAGTTTTGCCAGCCACTAAAACCAAGAAATCGAGAAGTTTCACCATACTTGAAAAAGGATTTCCAGTCAACCCGATCAATTTGTGTAAAAATACTTTGAGACCAAATAATACTAGTTCTAGCCGCTTTTTTGTTTTTTAAAAAAATGGGAGGTGTGGCAGTCAGTGTGTGGGAATAAATTAATACGTTGTCGAAGATACCTTCAAGAATTGCAATGTTTTTGAAATTGGAGGAACCAGCGCTCTACACCGGTCACTGTCTGAGAAGGTCTTCAGCGACTCTTTTGGCCAATGCAGGGGCTTACATGACTACATTGAAGCGTCACGGAGGATGGAAGTCCTCGACGGTAGGAGAAGGATACCTAGAAGAATGGGTGCATAACAAAATACAAATTGTAGAAAAAATACAAGGTTCTAATGTGTCAAATTCGAATAAACCGTTGGCGTTTTCCTTTAAATTCAATATCAATGTGAATTCTGCTTGTAATTGTAATATAAATAAATCGAATACTACTTTAAATATCTCTAAAATGACATTGATAATGATAGTTATAACTGTCATGTGTTGGATAAAATTATTTAATTAAATTGTGTCCGACAACTATTTGCTGTTTTATCTAAAGAAAAAAGGAAGTTAAAAAATTCCTCTTAAATTCGGAAAATATTTACTTTTCTTCTCATTTATTTCCAAGTCAATTCAGATACCTATTTTTTATTTGCGTCTGTCTCCTAAAACCGTGTCAGACTCACTTATCCACTCGTCATTCTTTGGATAAACCTCGATTTTATACTCTATGTACCTTTTTTAATTTTATTATAGTCTCTTCTTTGCTTGTAACCCTTCCAGTGTTTTTGTATGGCCACGGCGCTTCTCCTCACTCGCCTGTATTTTTTCCTCGCTAGGTACCCTCTAACATTCTTTTGTATAACAACGGCTGCACCTTTGAGGGAATCTCCTCGTTTATTTTCTAGTAATCGCTCCAGCTTTTCTCTTAGAAAAACACGTGTGGCTCCTAATTGATAATCTGGTCCTTCTAAAAGGTAAAATTTAAATGTTTGAGAAAAATATATGTTCTGAACTCAAGTCCCAATCTTTAATTGACATTGACAATGACAATTTACTATTTAAGTTTGAGACGTCAGTAAATATTAATAAAATTCGAATTTTGCCCTGATGATATAACGCTATATTATGACGAAATGACGGATCTGATATTCAAATGACTCTAGTGGAAATTAAACTAGCAAATTTAAACTGCAATGGACGATTTCCAAAACAAACATGGAAAAGGTGTAAAGTATTAAATAAATGAAGACATTCAAATTTTTAAAGTTAATAAAATATTTAGGAATTATTTTTGACAGTAAATTAAATTGGAATTTTCACGTAGAATACTTAATTAAAAAATTAAGAAGTTTACTACCGATTTTTAAAAACATTAAAAAATTTTAAATGTAAGACATATGGAAATATTATATTACGCGATAGTTAAAACTCATTTAAATTACGGAATTTTAGGTTGGGGAGGAATAAATAGAACTTTAGTTAAAAAATTAGAAATATTACAAAAAAGGTTTCTAAAAATTATATTCACTAAAAATTATTTTTATCCTTCAAAAGAATTATATTCAGAAACAAAAAAGTTAAGCATAAGACAACTTTACATTTATAAGATCTTAATATATATATTTAAAAAAAAAAACCTTATACAATTTAAAAACCATACTCATAATACACGTCACAAAAATGAAATAACCACAAAACCTAAAATAAATATGTCTATAGGACAAAAAAATTTCAAATATTTATGTTTTTATTTAAACGATTATTTACCAACAAAAATTAAAAAATTGATTTCATTAAAAAAATTTAAAGTCGAAATAAAAACATGGATATTAAAAATAGACAATTTGAAAATATCTTTAGAAATGCTTTAATTAATTAATATTGTTCTGAATAATTTATATAAGTAATATTTTTTACTTAAAAATTATAAATTAATATATTTTTTATATATATTATATAAATTAAATTAATAATTTTATTATAGGTAATATATTTCTTCAAAAAAGCTGCGTTTATACAATTAACATTTTTACTTTAAAAAACTTGATTTTTAATGCATATTTATGATTTATGATTTTACATACTAAAATAAAAAATAAGATTTGCCCCTAATAAGCTCAGCTTCAGGGGATTGAAAAATAAGTTTATCGAAGGCAACAAAAATATATTTATTATATTATTAAATTTTTAAAATAAACTTATTATTATTAACATTATTAATAATAAATAAATTGCATTTACCTTCTAAAACAACCATATCAATCTATAGATTTTAAGAAATATTTACCAGTAGAAATGTTTTGGTTTGATTGAGAATATATTATAAATTAATTTACATAAACAACATTCCGAAATATATCTTTTATCATTTCACAATAAACATTTATGAATGCCCATCAGGAGGTACAATAAAAATGTTCAAAATCCATCCATCTGGTGGGATTACGATACTTATTGATGTTAAAATGATACCTGTGTGAACATCAGAAATAATAAAATAGGATAGGTAGATAGGTAGTAAACAACACAATATGAACCTGTAACCATTTGTTAAAGAGGATCGCAATCCCAAATTGTAATTTTAGCAGGTAAATGGTTAGGTGCAAAATATATTTATTAATTTATATTTATTTACCTGTGCCAGTATGGGGCATCTGCTCCAAAATAGCTCTACACAAGTCTCTATAGGGCGCCCCTCTTGGAATACCAGCAAGTAGATACCTGCAAAGTTACAGAATTTTAAAGTTATGCCTTCTTAAACACATTACACTGTTCATGAAATCGCTTTCAGATTGATACCAAATGTTGTATTAAACAATGCAATTAAATTTATGAAATTTAGGGAGTTAATACAGTGTTGTAAATAACGGAACCGTAACAGCGATTGCTATTATATTATATAGGTTTTTATTAGGTCTATATTGCCCCTATAAATCTACAATAAATATATACGGCATATATACAATGCAATTAAACGGTGGTGTGTAAAGAATAAACTGCTACTCAACTATAATAAGTGTTTAGTGATTTCCTTAACCAGAAAACCTTCTCCAACCCTATATTATGACTATATATACTCTATTGACCAAAACATATTGTTACGAGTTGACAGTGCTCGTGATCTGGGTGTCTTATTGGACTAAGTTAAATTTTATTTATATTAAGAAATTGTAAGTCATTTACCAATTTCGATGTATTTAAAACCTTGTTTTTACGCTAGTAAAAAGCAAATTGGAGTATGGATCATTATATGGGTCCCCAATTTACTCAAAACATATTATGATGGTAGAACGACACCAAAGGAAGTTTTTAAAAATTTTATCGTTTAAAGAATATGTAGAGTATCCTCAGAGGGAAATGGATAACAACCACTTGTTACAAAGATTTGAAATCGACAGCCTGCAGAAACGCAGAGACATGACAGCAGTGATATTGTTATTTAAAATCATTAATGGTGTTACAGTTTGTCCGTCCCTCTTGGAACAAATAAATTTCCTGATACCCAGGATTTTTACTAGAACTAGCACCTGTTTTTACCTACCAGCGGCTAAAACTAATTTAATGATGACCGGAGCGGTTACATAAGGGAAACATTTTCCTCAGCTTTTTTATATACGTCACTTCTACATTTCAATTTTTCAACGCCATGAAAGATCCATTAAGGTTTTATAACATTTTCTCTTCTGATAATACCATCAGCACTATATAAATGTTTTCTGTCTACTGAAGATGAACGTTTCTACGTTCGAAACATGTAGAGACCTCTAAGGAAATTCTATACTCTATTAAATTTTGTAGAGGAAGACTTTTAGATTTTTTTTCTTTCCTTTATTAAATTAAGTAAATTGTAATTATTACATCGGCCTGTTGGGCCTAAATGTTAAATAAGTAAATAAATAATTAAAATATCTGTATACATATGATATGGACATGTAATAACTAAATTACTACCTTCGGTTAATAATTATTTAATTTTTTTTATTATCGTACTCCTTCTATGACTGTAGCAGTAATTCTCTATTGCGTAAGTAATTAAAAGTGAATTTCATAACCAACAAATAATTAAACTCGCATTAAAATTTTATTTGTAAAATTGTTTTATTTTCGATGGTGGTGCAACCAGTGTCTTCGATGTTTTCTAGTATTAATAATGTACCTTTTATAATATTAAGTTTTATAACATTATTTCTTTAAAAACGATTTACGAAATTATAGACCAAGTTATATAAATAGATAATTTTTTTAATTCACAATTTGTAAGTCAATTTTAATATTAAAAATAATAATTTAGTTTGATGATGAAAAAAAAAGAGAAAAAAAATTATATTTGACCTTTAAACATTTTCTTGGCGATCATACCAATATAGTTGTTATTGCGGGAAATTTTCTTTTCCACACAATGCGGAAAAGTGCATAAATTACGATCCTGATACTTGCTTACTTTTTAAACAATTATTATTCCCAACCAACTTTATAAGTTTAAAAAACAGAACATTTTGTTGGGTGTCACTTGTCTCAAATTGTTGAAATAAATAATTCTCTCATTATTTAAAATTATACAGTATTGGGATAAGGGGAAATACACACAAACTACTTCAAAGTTATTTAAGCTATCGCAAAAATATTGTTCAAATTGGGGAAAGAAAAAGTTCTGAAAAAGAAATAATATGTAGAGTTTCACATGCAGGGATCAATATCAGATCCATTATTATATTTAATTTACATTAATTCCGTTTCCAAATTGAACTTAAAGGGCAATATAAAACTATTTGCAGATGATTCAACAGTTATTTATTTTGCTGAAACTTTGGCAGAAATGTATTTTGATATTAATAATGATTTAAAAATACTTCTATCTTGGCTTCAATTAAATAAACTTAGGTTAAATTTTACAAAATCTTCTTTTATGTTTATAACTAAAAATAAAATAAATGCTATCAATAACCCCTTAACATTTATTAATGAAAATATTCAATGTTCAAAAACGACAAAATTTTTAGGATTAGTTTTAGACGAAAATTTAAATTGGAAACTCCATATCCAGTATATTATGAACTCGATATCTCCTTTGCTATTTGTTTTGTACAGAGCTAGATATTACATTCTTTTGAAATACTTAAAAAATATATATTTTTTATTATTATATTAAAAATTACAATACTTATCTTCTGTATGGGGATCTGCTTGTTTATTAAACTTAAAATTATTACAAAAATTGCAAAATAAAGTTATTAAATGCATACATAATTTACCACATTTAGAACCAACTATTAATCTACATAGACCGAAGGGGTATTTATACCTTTAAAACATTTATAAAATCAAACATAACACTTTAGGAGAATACGACATTACATGATCATAACACCAAACGTTGTATAAATTATCAAACTATACCAGTAAAAAGTAATTTTGGAAAAAAAAACGCTTTTATATGACGGAATAATAAAATAAAAGAAACTTCCAAAAATTATCAGAAAAATTAAAAAATTGCCAACTTTAAAAAATAATGAAAGAGATATTTACAAAATTAAATTATTTATAGTATTTTTTTTAATTGATTTTATTAATGAATTAAATTGTATTAACTTCCATTTTTTATTGTAATTTTTTTGAAAGCAACGAGAACAGTATCTACTAGGAAAATGCTGATAATAAGTTCTTACCTGTATCTATCAACAAATTGATGAAACTTCATCCTGATAGGATAGCCAGACTGTCGTATCTTAATTGTGTCCAACATTCCGGCGTATCTAAGTTGTTCCAGGACAACAGGCATGTCGAACTTCATGGGCGACTTATCGTTGTTTGGTTTGATGCATCGCACGAACCAAGGGTTACATTTCGACATGTTTTCTAGGAGCTGTTGAAGACTGTCGCTGAATCTAGCTGCTACTGTTGGTGTGCGGGGTTTCATAGTGACAAAGCGTCCTGTAATTTAAAACAGTTATTAATTTTAGCCGACTTTAATACAAATTGGCAAATTATTTTCCTCGCTAATATACAGAGTGTTTCAAGGTAACTGTCCGTTAGAATATTTTGGAAAGTAATGCGAGTTGAATCCTGCAAATTTGGATAATGGTTTGTCAGAGACGCTTTCTACAAATTATTTACAAATAAAGATAAAAAATTATTACTTTTGCACTTTTCTTGAAAAGTGTTACATCGACATTGCAAAATTAACAGAAATACTTACCATTAGCACCTTTAGGCAAAGTTCTACTTTGCGACTGGTTACTTAAAGGTTTCGCAATGGTTGTGACCAAAGGTTCTTTACTGGAAGTAAGAAGGTCAATTACCTCCGGCCTTAAAATATCTCTGTTTTTGTCTAGGAACCCGTCGACTGAGTACCACACTTGTCCGGCAAAATGGCGAATCTGAAACAATAAAAATATTTTAATGCTAATATTTCATATTCTCATCAAAAAGATAAACTTCTTTTTCATACAATAGCTATAGTTCTTTATAAATCGTTTTGTTTTCAATCACAATATTATATCCATGTAAAGAAGCATAACTACAGGGTTATCTAAAAAAATTTATTTTTTATATATTATTTTTTATATTTACTATATATTTTTTTTCAACCAACGTAAAAAGTTCATTACAAAGAATATAACACCAAATATACAATATATAAAATCACAAATAATAAAAATCATGTTTAGTAATTATTAATAACTCCATCGAAATTATTTTAAAAGAAATATAAGTATACAATAACCATTTACAAAAAAAAAAGAATAATATTATATAATACGTTAAATTTTAAAAATGATTTTTTTTTAAGTCCATAATCAAAATTATTTTATTATTTCTTTAATTTTTTTCGGCAAACTATTGTAAATTGTTATTCCTTTATATAATATTGATCTTTGGCCAAAAGTTCTCTTTACCATAGGTGTTTGAATATGACGGTTTTGTCTCGTGATGTGAATAATGTTGGTTGAAGGAAATATTATATTATATTGTTTTTTTTTTAATAATAATAGCGTGTATTAGAATGCATAGTTTTAATTTACAAAGCTTTTCAAAATTTAAATATCCCTTTGGTTCGCACAAATTTACAGTTGGTTCTAAGAAAGGAAGTTTATGTATGCATTTAATTATTTTGTTTTGTAGTTTTTCTAATGGCTGCATTGTAGTTAAATTCGCTGATCCCCAAATTGAAATCATATACTGTAATTTTGAATAAACCAACGAATAATATATATTTTTTAAATATTTTAATGATATATAATTTTTAGCTTAAAACAAAATGCCAATTATTGGTGAGACGTAACTTCTTAAATATTCAATATGTTTTTCCAATTTAAATTTTCATCAATATACACCTGAAAATTTAATTGTATTTGTATATTTAATTATATGATTATTGAAAGATAGTGAAGAAATATTATTATTTTTTAATGTTGATTTTCTTATAAACATAAAAGATGATTTATTAAAATTTAATGATAATTTATTAATTTCAAGCAATTTGACATATTATATTTAGTTCGTGATTCATGTTCTTATGAATTTGACATAGTCTTCATGAAAATATACAATAGTAATATCATCGGCAACAATTTTATTTTACCTTTTAAATTTAATTTTGCTATTAGAATTAATGTAGATAAAAAAAAGTAGGTCCTAAGGTTGACCCTTGCGGAATACCACAAGTTATGTTTTTGTGAACTTCAAACATTTTCCATTTGAACAAACTGCTTAATATTGTCTTATAAATATTTTTTTATTATTTTTTTTTTGAACATATAATAATTACTTTTTATTACAATGCTAGATGATTTTTTGATGATCTTTGTCAGATTTAATTAGTACTTAAACTAAACAATTTTATTATTGTAAACAATTGGTAAACAAATAAATGCATACTCGAGTACAATAAAATGTAAGTACAGTACATTCTTACCCCAAATTCTCGTCCTCCTACTCTTGGTCTACAATATTGCTCGTTGAGTGCATGGTTATAGTGACACTTTTCCAAAAATGAGGCATCTGAAGCACGTGGGAAGTTGCTTTCATCATCCAGAAGATGAAAGATGCCGACTGGTTTCTTGCCCAAAAGCTACGAAAGAAATAATGAACTGATTTAATAATCATTATAGCTATCGGCGTATCATAGTTTGTAAAATGATGCATAATTATTGTTTTTCGAAATTAGAAATAAATTTTTACTAATCGTGCTAACAGCTACCAGCTCCTTTTTTTCACTTCAGTACAAAAAGTATATTAATTTATCTTTTCTTTTTTTTGTCTTATGAGGCACACCCCACATTCAAGCACTAAGCATACCTGTATGACTGGCGTATTATCACTCCAAGTCAAATTAGTCCACTCCAATCGCTCTTTAGCATACTCCTGTTGCTCCAATTTAAACACGTGTTTGTTGAAATAAAGCTGAAGAGATTCAGATGCGAAATTTATACAGAGTTGCTCAAAGGAGTTTTCGTTGAGGTTTTCGAACCCGAAAATGTCGAGAAGGGAGATTCTTGCCGCATCATGGAGTCCTCCACGCTGAATGATTGAATTGACTCTCGTTACTAACCTAAAATAATGTTTTTCTTGATAATTTAAAAATTATTCATATATAATATGTGGGAAATCTCCCGGATGTGAAAAAACACGTGAAAAGAATACTACAAGTTCATATAAACTTCTTTCGTATCGGCCTCCTCTTCGGAGATATGGGCTCCCAAAGAGCTCCCATGGAATTAAGTATTTGACACATAATTATTGAATCAACAGGTATATTTCAATTTTTTTTCATAATAATATGATTTATACCAGGTAAGACCCTTCAAATTACTATCCCAGAAAGTGTTGCGAATTACCCACAGCTGCAGGGATGGACTAGCTGTGACACTAATGTGCCCATTTTTTTAACGCTCTGTATGATAAAAACTTTGAACAGCGTTTTTTACATACTTACCTTTAACTATTGACTAAAAATTAAGTACTCTGCGTTCATGTCGCTAATCCTAAACGTAAAATGACGTTTTTCCGAAAACGATTAGGATTAGCGTATGGAGGGCTTTAGGTTAGGAGTCCGATCGCAATACATTGGTTTCGGGCAAAGTTTTGGATCGGTAAAGCAGCTTTAAAAATGGCCGTCGGGGCGCATGTGTTCCTTTAAATCTGTAAAATGCATGGGTTCTTATGGGATAATCAACTGTTTTATTGAATTTAGTTAACTAAAACCCTCTACAGGTTGAGATATGTATATATTATATCTAATAAAGCTTATTTTATTAATTATTGGATAAAAATACCGCTGACGTCTATCAAAACCTGCAAAAAGTCAAACACTTGACGATCACTGCGCCGCGACCGGAAAACAGCGAACTAACTACTAAACAGGGACGTAAATTTAAAGAACAGCCATTTTCGATCGGACTCCTTCCTAAAGCCCTCCATAGATTAGCGACATAAATGCAGAGTACTTAATTTTTAGTCAATAGTTAAAGGTATGTAAAAAACGTTGGTAAAAAAAAATGGGCACATTAGTGTCACAGCTAGTCCGTCCCTGCAGCTGTGAGTAATTCGCAACACTTTCTCGGACAGTAATTTGAAGGGTCTTACCTGGTATACATCATTTGAAAAAAAAATTGAAATATACCTGTTAAATTAATAATTATGTGTCAAAAACTTAATTCCATGGGAGCTCTTTGGGAGCCCATATCTCCGAAAAGGAGGCCGATACGAAAGAAATGTATATGAACTTGTCGTATTCTTTTCACGTGGTTTTTTCATATCCGATAGATTTCCCAGATTTTCCCGGACACCCTGTATATAAGTATAAAAATATATAAAAGTCATTCAAATGCCATTAAATACAATAAAAATGTATTGGACCTAAGTTAAAATAATATTTTCCTACAAAAAACTAGGCGTCTGTTAAAAGTCGACCATCTGATAGAGTTTTAAAAATTAAAGAATAATATACAATAACTAAATTAAAAGTAAACTACTAAACGACCAAAACAAAACTTACCAGTTAAATAATGCGGAATAGAGAGCTTTAGCAAACGCATCCCTAGCGTCTAAGGCTTGGTCTATACTTAACGGCGAGAACACTCTTTCTGCGCGGGCTTCCGTAATTCTCGACGTGAGTGCCCTCTGTAAACCCGTAGCGGAAATTTGCAAAAGATGCGCTGCCCACTTGATTTCTACATCAGAGCCTACCTCTACGCCCTCTTGGCCGTGCCTATAAATTTGAAAAACAAATGAGCATTTTCGTAGTGTAAAAATAGACAATGGATGGTGGATGGGTGGAATTATGTTGACCTCGTTAGAGGTGCAAGGTTGATAATAAACATGAATCCTATTTCGTAACTAAGTTTCTTCTAATAGTCGTTTAAATTAAGAGTAGTGAACCTATTCTTTCTGTGAATAGAATTTGGCGCCAACGCTTTGTGCTTTTTTTTTCGTATATCGAGCACCCCTCGCTTTTTCACAATAATACTAATGTTTATCGTTCATTATTATTTTCTACCTATATTAAGAATTTCAAGAATTATTTTAAACTATATATATTTTCCGTTTTTTAGTCTGATTAATTATTAAAGCGTGTTTTTTAGTTTTTTTAAACTATATTTATTTTTCATTTTTTAGTTTGAGTTATTGTTAAGAACATTTTTTTTGAGTAGATTGAGCTAGATTAGTAGATTATTGTATTGTTAGCGGTTCTTGATAAGTCTACAAAATTTAAAGTGGGTCAACATCGGGTCAAAGAAGTCGGTTACAAAACAAACATACATATAAACCCGAACAAACCCGATCGTTTATGCCGAATTATAGAAAAAGAACGATATTTGCAAATTTTTGAAAATTCTGACATTAACAGGTGTCAAATTTTGATAAGAGAATCTTTTGCGTATTTTTTTCAACTTTCCACCGTCAATATACATACGACCCTATAGTTTTTTCATTTTTTAAGCGATTTGACATATTGACAGCTGTCAAATTTTGCCTGAAGATTTTTTCGCGAAGTCTCCGTATCGAATACTATATGACCCCATAATTTGTTACGTTAAAATCACCTCTTCGTTTTATACCTGACAGCTGTCAAAATTTGACAGGAGAATTTTTGCGTATTAGATTATTGTATGTATTAGAACCGTATTGTATTTTTAAGAATTGTACAACCAGTTTTTTTCCAAATAACTTTTAATTATCTTATTAGTAAAATTTGGTTTGAGGATTCATCATAAAAGAAACCTTCAAAACAGTATATTATAATAATTGTTAGGATTTTTATGACATGACATAACAGCTAAAAAATTGGTAAAGCTTTTTTTGAAGTTGACACTGAAAAATTATCAAAATATTTGCTAGTATCGTCATTAAATAACTCAGACCTTCATTTATTTTAAAAACAAAAATATAATTTGTATTTTGGATAGACTTCATTAAAATTATTAAATTTTTGCAAGTTCGGCTCATTGAGTTCCTTAAAAAATACTGGATACATTCCTAGTCTAAATTAAACAAGGGAACAACTATTTTACATTGAAAAAACTACGTTTTAGGAATTTTATCGCCGTGTCTCCTTAAGAGTTGTAGCTGAAGAACCTTGCTGCGGACTACGTTTTCTAAAAAAATACTATAAATTAATGTTAGTTTGTTAAATAATTTAATAATAATGGTATGTACCGCTCCTAAGTCGTTTAATATTTCATTCTTTATTTATTTCTATCGGTTTTGTAATATATGTCAGTGTAAAGTTTCTTCTAACGCAGCAAAATGTAAAAAATCTCCGGTACTATTCTGACTGGGTCATTGAATTATTAACGTTAATTATGCAGAAGAATTTCCATTTACATCTGTTTTGTATGCACGATCATTTCGTCGACGGTAGTAACGACGCAACATGTTTGGTAGGATATATTAATTGGTTTTAATGCGTATTTATAAGGTTTAAGATATGTCACATGACGGATTTCGCTTAGAAAATATTTAACTATTATTGAACAGCCTATTGCATTCATTTTGTTTAAAGCCTGGTTAATGTCAGCCAGACGGGACCTATAGTTTAACGTGGGTTCCAAACCACAATTTTACCGGCAGATGTTATTCTTGGCACAGTTTTTACGGTTTTGTTGTAATACCTCTTGTCCACCATAGATCTGTCGCAGAGACCACTCAATCCATCGGGATCAGTGTCAGAAATATCACCCAATGGGACAACAGATTATTGTAATAACAGGGGTATCTTATTCCACAATAAAGTAGCTACTCGATGGCCTCAAACTAATGGATTGGTTGAACGTGTAAATTTCACTCTGTTGCTAACTTGCATTGAAAGTGAAGCTGTATGGAATGAAAAGATAAAAGGGACAGAAGAAGACGTAGCAATTAATAAAACTATAGGAAAGTCTTCTTTTATGATGCTATTAGGGTATACTCCCAGATTCGAACATGCAAAGTTAGCCAATGAAGTTGTTAGTGAAGATTATGAACAGCCAACAAGAATACAGGACAAAATGAGAGCCACTGTAGCAAGAAAGCAAGAAGAATGTAAGACACGGTATGACAAGAAGCAATATTTTTAGAAATATAATGTTGGTGATATCGTTGTGCCAAAACGAGCTCCCGAAGCTACCGATTATTCTACAAATTGCAACCAAAATATCAAGGACCATTCTGTACTTGGGAGGCATACGACACTATGTCCATACATTATGTGTAATCCCCAACTACTATTAAATAGATCTAGTTAGAGGCATATAACACCAATGATTATATACAGGGTGATTCAAAAGTAAGCGGCATCCTTTCGGGGGCGTAATCCGTTCATATAAATAAGGCAAAAAGTTTCTATTAACATGGGTACGAAAATGCTTCCTAAGGGAGCTACGCCCCTTTGAATAGGACACCTTAAAGACGATTTTTCTCTAGTACTTTATAACCCTTTACAATTACATTTTGAAAATTGGTGTACTGTATGAACAATTGGTAAATAAAATGTTAGTAAAAAGTGTGTTTTTTTTCTGTGGTAATGCAGATTATTTTTTTATCAATAAACATACGCAAATCACAATATTTTCAAAGTCGATTTGCTAGTAAACGGTACACTCTATCGAATTGAACTAGGAGTACCTTTTTTACGTAAAAAACTCTAGACTTTTATAATTTCTAAACAAAATCGCAATAACCTAAAGAGAAAAATAAATAGGGATGTTTTAACCCTTACCCTCCCCCGTATGTGACGCCACTGAATAAAATTTAAAAATTTTGAATTTAGAATCTTATTCACCATCAACTGTTCATACAGTACACCAATTTTCAAAATGTAATTGTAAAGGGTTATAAAGTACTAGAGAAAAAATCGTCTTTAAGGTGTCCTATTCAAAGGGGCGTAGCTCCCTTAGGAAGCATTTCTGGACCCATGTTAATAGAAACCTTTTGCCTTGTTTTTATGCACGGACTACGCCCCCGAAAGGATGCCGCTTACTTTTGAAATACCCTGTAGTGTTCTATGCCGCTAAATGTGTTGCTAAAAATATTACTAAAGATCCGAGGCATACAGACATTATTACCTTGGTGTCTTAGGCCTCTGAATAAGAATGCACATAGTGTTAAAATTCTACGCACAAAAAAGAAATAGTGAATAGAAGCCTACCAGTCAGAAGATGAATTCTACCAGAGCGATGCTAGCTATGAGCCCGATGAGCCTATGAAAAATTTAAGGGAAAAAGAAGTTCAACCAATACCACAGGGAACAATAAAATTACCTAAATTGCTAAAAAAATTTGTCGTAGAATGAAATTAAATTATAGTTTTATTTTATGTTGTTTTAGTAATCGAAGAGTTATCTTGTATTTATTATATGGGGTATGGAATCTATTAAATATATATTAGTTAGAAATAACGGTTAGATAGTGACGTTGGTAGATGGATATGAGGACAAACAAATACTCAGGATAGCCGATTGTTAATTTTATGAATAAAAGTCGTTTATTATTATATTATTATTATATTTTAAAGGCAGTAATTCATTAAATAAATAAAATAATAATTAAAAATTGTCTGGGTTCAGTCCTGTACAAACCCAAGATAAAAAAAAATACATAGCTAGTAATTAATTTTTAAAAGAAAACTTGTGCTTATCCAGTCTGACAATTTGTGCATTGCAAAAAAACGGGTTTGTTATATTTGATATCTAATTAAGAATAAATCCAATCTTACCTCAGTTGTCGTCTATGAAAATATACATTTCCAAGATGTAAAACTGCAGCAAGAACTTTAATAATGCCTTCTTGTTCATTCTCGCTTACACCTAACACCTGCATAGCTCTCGTAAGGGCCTTAAGGTCAGCTCCGGATCCAGAATGACCTGGCGAACAATCGCTACCACCTACACATAGAAAAAATATTTGCAGTATTGCAGACTTTTTAACACCGTGTATATTATAGAAATGTTAGTTTTTTAACAAATAATCAAAATCTTCTGTGACACACAAATTTATATTTTTTCTTTTTTAGTTTATTGATAGTATGTACCTTGATTTAGGTAGAAATACTTTTCAGCATTGACCAGACCATACTTCTGCCTCTCAGTATTATTAAGGCCCCCTAAAAGTTCATAGAAAACGTGATAGTTTCTTTCTCCTGGAGCCTGGGTTACTATTCTTGATTTTTCCAAAAGGTATTGAGTCACTTTCGCACCTTTAACAAAAAAAAAATGTCATCTGTGCATCTAATAGGTCAGCATTTGGGATCTCGATTGTTATTGTAACAATAATAACTTTTGCATTTATTAATTTTAAAAAATTGTTTACTTTGATTTTCGATCATAGCATCGCACTTATAATGTGGTTTCTAAAGTATATTTCTAAATGTTACCTATTATCGCTCCGTTTTTAAAATACATTTCCAAATATTTTCCAAATCTTGAGCTGTTGTCGTTTCTCACAGTCCTGGCATTACCAAAAGCTTCTAGTAGTGGTGTAGCCTCAAGTATCTGCTCGGTTACTAATGCTTGACCACGCGGAGCTGAGGGTGCAACTGCAGCTAAGTATTGCATAACTAATTTGGTGGATTCTGTTTTTCCTGAGCCGCTTTCTCCACTTATGACAACAACCTGAAAAACAAATTTCTTCTGTAGGTTATTTATGTTAATAAAAAAACATAGTATTGATCGTATAATAAACAATTTCTTTTCATTCTCTCTCGTTATTTGTTTTAGGTCTGATAATTATTATTGACAAATGGATCGAATATTGATGCCGAACATCATCTGATAACTTACAAACTTTTTTTTATAATATTTGTCTGATTATGATTTGCCTTTCTTTATTTCCAGCATAATTTTCCAGATATGACTAACCGATCTTCTACTTTTTAGCACTACTTTTTGGAATATGAGTTACATTTTCATTGTATCATAACTTTTCAGATATGTGATACTGTGACATTTTGTACACTTGTGATTAACGGATAACAAGCATTTGGAAACCAAAATCTTATTTATCCTTTGGCATGACTAAGGGCCGATAATATTTCCATAAATTGTTTGTCACGTCAGTGCTTGTGAAACAACGTAGCAATAAATTAAGGGGCGCCAAGACAAGTTTTTGTTTTAAACATGTACACCATTAAGGTATACAAGGGAAAAAAATTAACTGATTAGCCTTTTATATAGAATACCGTCCACTTAATCAAGAATCGCTGGGATCCGTCAAATTTACCTTTTTGAAATCCCTTTTTTTTTTGAAAAAGTTATTGTACAAGGTGGATCATTTTGTACGACTGGGACAAATTTCTGGTATTACTCGTCGAATTGACTCCTTAAGCATATTCTATCTAGTTGGATTTGGATTTATAAACGAAATTTTTGACGTACCCCCATAAAATAAAAGTCCAGTGGGTTAAAATCGGGCGATCTGGGTGGCCACTTAATTGACCTTCGTCTACCTATCCATCGCCCCAGCAAAATTGTATTTAAATACTCCCTTAAATGAGCAGCAAATCCTGTTGAAACCATAATGTTAAACTTGGTAAATCAAAATCATTATCATCTGGACATAGAGGGGAGATATCTTCTCTAGTGAGGCTCTTATCCAAAAAAAAAGTCCGATAACTGGATCTGGAAGGTGTAAAGGGTGAGCTACGCTACACAGCACTTAGGCCACAGTTGATCCTTCGTACAGTACGATTACCCTATTTTCAACAATGCCCGGCCAAACATAAACATTTTTATTATACTGGGTGTGATTTTCTATGAACCAGTGAGGGTTTTCCTATGCCCAGTATCTGTAGATTTGTCTATTAACCTGACAATTTAAAGAAAACGTAGCTTCATCTGAAAAACGAATTCTTGCGTGATTCTCTGTTAGCTCAATCACTTTTTCACAAAATTGCTCGCGCCTATCAGGATCATCGTCCAATAACTCTTGCACAATTACTGAGTTATAGGGATGAAATGTCACTTTGTTTTACAAATTTAGATAGACACTTTTGATCGGCTAAGAGACGATTTGGGTATTTTTCATTGAACATTTTCGGACTTCTACTTTTATGTCCACGACCCAACATAATCAAAATTTCTATGCGTTCATATTCAACAAGGCTTATTTTGGATGTAATATTAGCAGAGCCAAATTCGAATTTGAATAACATTAACTGATATTTTTTAACGTCTCAAACTTAAAAAGCAATTGTCAATGCCTTAAACATTATGACTTGAGTTCAGAACGTTGCTAAGTCGAGAGACATATTAATGGTGTATTGAAGTGTTAATATTTCGTAAAAAAGTGAAGATAGGTATAGAGTATAATTTATCAGAAATATCTAGAATTGTAGAAGGTAAAAATATATAATTTGTTTCCTTAAAAGAATTAAACTTGTTACTTGTAAAAAATTTTGATCTACCCTGTAATATATTTTTTCTAAGACAAATACAATTCAAAAAAAATTGACTGGTCCAAGCGATTCTTGATTAAGTGGACGGTATTCTATATAAAAGGCTGGTCCGTTTCTTCATTATGAAACGGTATACAGGGTGTCCGGGAAAATGTGGGAAATCTCCCGGAAATGGAAAAAACACGTGAAAATAATACTACAAGTTCATAAATCAGCCAAAACGAACGATCTCAGTCACAAATCCGGTAACCTTAGCGTAGGTAAGGGGGGAGGAAATTTGACTGAGATAATCTGACTTACTTGGTCAAATAAAACGGCAAGGTAGTTAGTTTAGGTCAGCTCAGCCAAGACAAGTGGTCAAATAATAAGCAACTAATATTAATACATGATGGCAATAAAATGACGTTTTTCCGAAAACGGTTAGGATTAGCGACAGGAATGAAGAGTACTTAATTTTTAGTCAATAGTTAAAGGTATGTAAAAAACGTTGTCCAAAGTTTTTATCATACAGGGCGTAAAAAAAATGGGCACATTAGTGTCACAGCTAGTCCGTCCCTGCAGCTGTGAGTAATTCGCAACACTTTCTGGGATATTAATTTGAAGGGTCTTACCTGGTATACATCACATGAAAAAAAAATTGAAATATACCTGCTGGTTTAATAATTATGTGTCAAAAACTTAATTCCATGGGAGCTCTTTGGGAGCCCATATCTCCGAAGAGGAGGCCGATACGAAAGAAGTTTATATGAACTTGTAGTATTCTTTTCACGTGTTTTTTTCATATCCGGGAGATTTCAAACATTTTCCCGGACACCCTGTATAAAATTTTGAAATTAACATAATCGAATAATATGTGTGTTTCTTATTTAAGGTACATAAATAAGATATCCTTAAAATGAGTGGTAGAGGTTTAGTTTCCAATTTACCTGTGGATTGGGTAATGCAGCATAAGCAGCTGCCGCAGAGGCAAACAAATGTGGCGGCAAGGCCCCAATCATTTTGCCTTTGTATTTCTGAGCCGATTCTATTCCGTAGCAGCCGTCGAACATCCGATATGGGTTGACTGCTACCAGGATACTTCCTGCGTACGTGTATATCAGGTTCCGGTCGTACCTAAGAACGAAACAGAAAAGAATATAAGAATTATATTGACATGTTTAATTTCTACACTCTATTGCAGTAATAAATTGTGATCATAATCATATACTGCAGGAATTAACATTTTTATTGTAACTCTATAATATCTCGTAGTGAGTTAAATTAAATCCAATGTTGACTGACCATTGGCGTAACTAGAAAGTTAGAGGAAGGATTTTCCTGACATTTTTAAAATTTTCATTCGTAGCTAGATACCATTTCGGCCAAAAATACTGGTCCGAGAAAAAAAATTTAAATATGCTGCTCCCAGCTGTAAAATATTAAATTAGCAATATTTTAAAAACTATATTTAAATTTCTCTAAGAGCACAAGGCATCGTGACTAAGTCACCTGTCATTTATGGCACCCTGTTAAAGTCTGATCTATTAGGTTATGGGTTCTTAGGTTCTTTTACCATCGCATCCACCATATTTTAAACTTGTACCATGTTATGTATGGTTTATCAGCATAATGGCTTGCAAAAATAAAGCCTTAACTTAATTTGTCATTGAAACAAAGAACTAAACGTGCGATAAATGATGGCGTTATTTATTGGTGAAACATAAAAATAAAATTGACATGCATTAAACTTGCAGTTGTACAAGAATTAGAATGAGAGGTAAGTTTTGTCATATTTGCGTTAAACCGGCTTGTCTAAATGATTGTTTATTGGAAGTTATCACACGTTATAGATTATCAAAATTACAAAGCATTGGCGTTGTAATTAATTTTGAAACTTCATGGTGGTAACTTTTAATAAACTTTGACAGAAGAACATAAAAATTCCTAGTCAGTTGTCTAAAGTTGAATAGGATCAAATTGTATCAAGAATCGAAGAAAGATGGTCAATACGTGCTGTAGCGCAGTTGTATAATAGAAATTTAAAAAAAAAACTATATTGAAAATTAAGCAACGCTGGGAACAAGAAGAATCCTTAAAGAGGAAAATTGGTTTAGGCCGTCCCAAACGTTCCAACCCTGAACAGGATGCTGGTTTTTTAGGATATTTAAAAAATAATCCATTTGCAAAAGATGCTATGTTATTGATACAGCATTTCCTGCCTCCCAACCTACCGCCAGCAGGAGAGTCAAGGAATCTCAACTAATGTCGCCCAGCTGCGAAAAAAATGTTTCTTACCGAAGAACAGCGACGATCCAGAATTATTTTTGCTTTAAATTTCGCAATCCTCAATTTTGGAACAGGGTCATTTTTACTGATGAAAAGACGTTCCAGTCGACTTATTAAGTTCAAATTCGTGTGTACCGTCCAAACAATTCCAGGTTTGAAGAGCGATATACTATAACCCCCTCACTTCTAGACATGGGCGTTCCTCTGTAAATGTATGGGGCTGGATAAGTGTTCATGGATGGTGTTTGCTGGCGGAAAGATTTAATGCCGGAAATTACATTAACATTTTAGAAAACATATTGTTACCATCTGCTGAGCAAATATATCCCAATAATACTTCATATTTCATTAAGATAACGGTCCAGTCCACACTGCCAATGCTGTAACCCAATGGTTTCAAACCCATAATGTGGAAGTGCTGCCATGTGTCGCTTATAGTCCCGATATCAATCCAATTGAAAATATTTGTGGTATAATTGTAA
This sequence comes from Polydrusus pterygomalis, assembly GCA_963969555.1. Classification (NCBI taxonomy): domain Eukaryota; kingdom Metazoa; phylum Arthropoda; class Insecta; order Coleoptera; family Curculionidae; genus Polydrusus; species Polydrusus pterygomalis. Next base: position 36,728,779 of record OZ018381.1, on the reverse strand, counting down.
AAAAATATGTAATCAAAATTGTAGGCCACAAAATTCAAAAGATTTATGAGAAATAATACATATGTGGGAAGAGCTTGATCCAAATATTGTATCAAATATAATTCAGTCGATTCCGAATTTAAAAAATTTAAGTATAATTTGCACAGTTTACCAATAAGTATAACAAAGAAACTGTAAATTCATATGAAAATCCTTATTTGTTTCTCAACAAACGAAAAATGTACTATTTCGGATGTAATGCGGGAGATTACCGGACGAGGCAAAGCCGAGGCCGGTAACCCGCATAGTGATCCCAATGACCTGTCTCCAATTACCCCTTCCCATTTCTTAACTGGACGATCCATAAATTCTGTCCCTGAACCTAACCTGCAAGAAGTCAAATCTAACCGATTAACCAGACTACAAACAAGACTGTTCAAAAGTTATGTCAACAGTTTTGGAAACAGTTCTCAAAACAGTACATCTCCCAACTTCATGCGCAGTATAAATAGAAAGAAAGCAAATAAAAGTTAAATAATGGTACCCTAGTTTTAATTCGTAATGATAGACAACCGCCATACAAGTGGTCCCTAGAAGAAGCAATTTTATAATAAAGATGGTTTCCCAAGTGTCGTAGAAGTCCTTACCCATAATGGAACAGTTACAATACCAGCAATACATTTGTGTCCTCTACCCCTTCAAGAAGAGACTGATCATTAGTTTTAATGTTTCCATTATTCTGTGACTATTTGAATTTTATAAACTTTATAATGGTAAAGGTACCCTTCAAAGGGGGGGGAGTTATGTTTAAAATTTACCTTTTTTAGTATTTTACCTAGTACCTGTTTTAATGTTTTTGTTATATTGTTACTTTTGAGAAGTAAGCCAGCTTGGTTAGTTTTATAACAATAGACAGTAGTCAACAACTCAAAAAACATCGGGTTGACAAAAAGTTTAAAGTTTATACTTTTTTTACAATATATTTAATTTAACGATTTATTTTTACGAATGAAGGAAATTTGAGTCAGCTAATAATTAACACGGATGGCGCAAGTGATAAAAATATTTTCTAATTCCCCGTGTAGAATCGAATTCCACAAATACGATTGTAATGTTATTACAAATTAAATTACGAGTATGTGCCATTAAATAATAGCAAAAAGTAATAGTTGTTTAAGTACCATACTTAACTAAAGTATTTGAGACTGTCTTTCTTCAGTAATTAAGTAAATTGTAAATTGTAACGGAAGTTTGAAACTTGGAGTTAGGTAACTAAATATTATATTGTTATTGTGCAAATAAAATAACTTGGAATTTATTATTTTTCCTAAATAAATCACGTGGAAAATGCGTAAGTATGCAGACATTAAGGTGTATTATTGTGTTTATGTTTTAATTACGATCATACAGTATGTATCAGCCAAATGGAATAAATTCGATAATAAATACATGGGGGCGTGTCCGAAAAAACACTCGGACACGTCGATTGGTATTTCTAGTTGCGCATTTTTTCAATAAAAACTTTTTACACGGGGTGTGTCATGTAACAGTGGCCAATACCAATTTTCTTATTTTAAATGCAACACCCTGTATATTATTCAATATAGACATATTGCATGTACAATATCCTATACCTATCTTCAACTGTTTCGAAAATATTAAGTGTATTCTGATTTATTGCAAAAATTAACAACACACTCAAAAACTAATAAGTAATAGGTACTGTTTATTTCTTGATAATGTAAAAACAAAAAAAAACATTAATGTAGGAGATGTTCAAAAGGCTCGCCGCAAACGTTTGGGCAACATCCTAATCTTAAATAGAAATTTCTTCTAATGTTACTGAACATTTCAGGCGTGACCGATCTAATCGCAAGCGTTATTCGGCTTCTTAAGTCAGCTAAGTCAAGGGGTTTAGTTTTGTATACAATATTTTTGACATAACGCCATAAGAAGAAGTCTAATGGCGTCAGATCAGGGGATCGTGCTGGCCATTCCATCGATCCACGGCTCCCTATCCACCGATTTGGAAATACTCGGTTGAGGTACTGCCGGACATTGATTTGGTAATGGGGCGGTGCTCCATCTTGCTGAAACCATATCATATTCGCTGGAAGTTGTGGGTTTGCTGGATCAGGATATAAGTTTGCCAAAGTTAGCAAGACATTATTTTGGAGCAGTGCTAAATAATTATCGCAATTTAAATTGCCATTAATGAAAAAGGGACCTATGATATGATCTCCAACTATTCCTGCCCAAGCATTAACCTTTTCAGGATACTTCATATGTTCTTCACTAATCCAGTGAGGATTTTCCCCAGACTAATAGCGGCAATTCTGATGATTAGCATGACCGTAAAGTGTAAAGGTGTACTCATCAGAAAACAAAACATGTTCTAATTGGATCACATTGTTATCTAACATTGCCATAATTTGTTCACAAAAATACGTTCTCCTATCAAAATCGTCTTCCATGAGCTCATGAGTAGATATAATTTTATAGGGAATTATTTTATTTTCTTGTAATGTTCGAATAATCGATGAATGGCTAACATCAAACATAGGGGCTGTTTTTCGACTAGAAGTATGTGGGTTTTCCTCAAACTCAAGCATAATATCTAATTTGGTATCATCACTTATTGCATTGGCAGCTACTTTTTTTTATCTGCAGTCGAAACAGCTTTTCTATTTTAGGAACGAAAGAAAAAACTCAAAATCTTCCTCCACAAAGTTTAATAATAAATTAAATTATTTAGGAAAAGTCTCTACATGTTTCGAACGTAGTGACGTTCATCATCAGGAGACAGAAATAAAACTTAGTGCTGATGGTTTTAGCAGGAGAGAAAATGGTGTCGAACCTTAATGGAGCTTTCATGGAATTAAAAATCCGATATGCATATCAAACATAATATTATGAAGAAATTGATGAAATTTAAAAACATACTGAGTATGTGAGAAGTCAGTAAATAAGGTCTAAACCAACCAAATAAACTGGGGGGAAAAAGAAAAAAATTTTTATTAAAAAAGGTGTCGAAGAATATTTAAAAAAGGTCTTTTTAAAAAAGCATAATTAGGTAGGAAATTGTCATTGTGAGGACAAAATTTACCAGAATTACATGTAGGTAGTTAAAGTTGTAGTCAAAAAATTTTGTTTAGTGGGGTACTGAGGTTGGTTCTATTTTACTAATTTTTCTTTGAGTTATAGGCAGCAAATTTGGAAATTTTTCATGAAATAAGCGAGCAACTTCCATTTGTGTCTGTGTTTTATCTCCCTAACCAATCATCTATAGTCCATTTCTGTTAAATAAACCATTTTTCTGATATGCAGTTAACGAAATTCAAATGACTATAACACTAACAACTGACAACTACTGTCATGCAGGCAGACAACAATTTACTTAGGTCAGGAGTTTTAAACAAAAGTAAATAAAACTATTTATACCTTTTTCTACGAGCGTGTAAAAAGTTAGACTTTTCACACCCATTTCAGTGTGAAAAGTTTTACTTTAACGCACTAGTGTGAAAAGTAAATTATCTTGTATGATATACGTAAACAAAAATATCTCGTTTAGGGCACTCATATGCATTGCGGAACAAGCGAAGCGAAATTTTCATATGCGTGCCTTAAACGAGTTATTTTCACACTTATATCATAAATAGCTATTAAAGCGAAGATATCTTTTAGGTTTGAAAAAGATCATATTCCCTTTTGTGGTTAGAGAAAGTTATTTATTTACGACCACAGAAAAAAGTTAGGAAGTGTTTGTCAAAAAACGGCATTTCGGAAATAATCGGTTATATTCGAAGGTCCTTCGGATAACGAAACGTTCATTTTTCACGTCCCGTAAAACAACGCAATGTAACGTACGCCCGTTGAACCGCTTGAAACAAGTACGTCAAAATGTGATTACTGCGCATGCGTAGCTGTCAATTTGTACGTATACGTTAACGTTCGTGACCGCACTTCAACTGCCTATTAACGTACATACTCTCGCACCACTGATTCCTATATAGACTTAACTAACTTAAATTTTTTTAAGTCGTCAGCAAAAAACCAACGTCTATAGTATTGAATGCAAGATTTAAGATCTAGTAAAAAGTGAAAAAATAATAGGGCCACAATGAGAATCCTGTGGTGCCCTAGGTGACACCTAGATGGAAATAGATCCCCCACTCTTGATAAATTAATTTATGTCAGACAGATATGTTAGGACGTTATCATATCCTACCTTTTTCTCACACATCTTTTCACTTTTTTCTTCCAAATTGTAATACATTTTCTAGATTTTCCCAAGTTTTTTGAGCACAATCGACCCTTTCGTTTTCTTTTAATATCTCGTCTGCTCTCGCGTTTCATGATGTAGTCAAAACGAACTTTAAAACTACACTAATTTCAATGAAGCTTTACTTTCTCATGTCTGCAGGTGTAATTAGATTTTAATTATATGGTGAATCTTTATGTGTATGCATATTGGGCACAACCGAATTCGTCTTATTGATTAGTAATTTAAAGTGTTTTCTAACGGACATCATTAACATTTTTATTTTAAACCGGATAATTTCATAAACGAACTACTAAGTCTGTGAGAATTTTACCATATTTATACAGTGTCACCAGTAAAGTCCGCATCATATGGTATTTTTTTTTTTTAATAGCTTTATTCGAAATTTGACTTTGGCATCAAGCTCTGCTTCGATCGAGATGAAAATTAACCAAAAAAATAGTAGTCACGTGATTCGCATTATCTGTCAAATTTTAATTTTTTTTTAAAAATAATTTAAAAGTGGGGTTATTTTTGAAAATATCAAAAAAAGTTATTAGAAAAAGTTTTTTTAAATGCAGTTTCTAGCCCACATGCCACAGCCGCATAAGATAATTTTGATTTTTTACCTATATTTTGTAAATTGCACCACTTTTGCAAAATAACACTCAACGCAACTGACATAAAACTTCTTAGTTTTGACAATGCTTTATTTAAGATACATTTTCTTTAAAGAAGCGCCACAATAAATGTGTGTTTTTCTACAAAATCAAAATTGGGCTATTAAAATTTGGTCGTATGTGATGCAAAGTTTATTTGTTTTTGACCCTGTATAAGGTAACTTCATAAAATAAGTATTTTTGAAAACGTAGTTTGTGGTTGAAAGTAATACACGTTAACGTTATTATGACATAGCTTAATAACAAATTATAATATAGGGGTTTTAAATTAAATCGTTGAAAATAGATAAATTTTACGTTGTTAAACTAAAATTTATTTTCCACTTAAAAAATACGTTACTGAAGACACTGTGTTCTTTTTTGTCTTAATATTAAGGTGTATTACTTTCAGACACAAACTACCTTTTCAAAAATACTTATTTAATGAAGTTACCTTATACAGGGTCAAAAACAAATAAACTTTGCATCACATGCGACCAAATTTTAATAGCCCAATTTAGATTTTGTAGAAAAACACACATTTAATATGGCGCTACTTTATAATAATAATAATAATCAAAAGGTTTTTATTTGTCATGATATTTAACATGTCAATAGTCTTACATTTCATTTACAATAATAATGTATATGACTTGGTTTCCCTAGGTATTTGGGACTGTTGTTGCAACTATCCGCTACCTAGGATACGCGCCTGGCGACGCCGGCGGGGTTGTTGTTAGCCCTTGGTTACGCTACTTTATAGAAAATATATCTGAAATAAAGCATTGTCAAAACTAAGAAGTTTTATGTAAGTTGCGTTGAGTCTTATTTTGCAAAAGTGGTGCAATTTACAAAATATAGGTAAAAAATGAAAATTATCTTATGCGGCTGAAATTTTGCATATGGACTAAAAACTGCATTTAGAAAAACTTTTTCCAATACCTTTTTTCGATAATTTCAGAAATAACCCCACTTTTGAATTATTATTTTGAAAAAATTAAAATTTTACATATAATGCGAATCACGTGACTACTACTTTTTTGCTTAATTTTCATCTCGATCGAAGCAGAGCTTGATGCCAAAGTTAAATTTCGAATAAAGCTATTAATAAAAAAAAATGCCATATGATGCGGACTTTACTGGTGACACTGTATATAGGGTGGCGCATCGAAAACGAAACAGAGACATTTACTGGCAGCTCAGTTATTTTTTGGAAAAACGCTCGGACCCGTCGATTTTGTTTTCGAGGGGGACACAAAATTAGCAAATAATCACGTTAACACGTGCAGTCCCCTGGGCGGGGGTGGTACGACCCCTAAAATCTTAAATGGAAAGGGGGGTCAAGTGATAAATTATTTTAAAGGTCTTTCAATTCCCTTTATAATGATGTAAAATTCATGTACCTACTTCAGTTCAGTAGTTTTGGAGATTTATTGATTTAAAGCTTAAATACAACTTTAATACATCATTCTTAGTGGAGATCAATACATTTGGCAGCAAAGTAGTTGACCCGTTAGCCAAGTAAATGTTGGAAATGACCGCCATGACTGTCCATGCAGTAATAAAGATTTTGCTCAAAACGTTGCCTCACATTTTGCAATGTTTGAGGAGTAATTTGAAGGCAATTATTCACAATTCTTTGTCGCAAATCTTCTAACGATGTTGGCTGAGTAGCATAGATTTTGCTTTTAAAGTGACCCCACAGAAAGAAATCCAAAGGTGCTAAATCTGGCGATGTTGGGGGCCATTCAATGGCACCTCTTCTACCAATCCATCGACCTGGAAACGTCTGATCTAAATATTGTCGAATACGTAATGTGGTGGGGCACCATCCTGTTGGAACATCAACCTATTCGCAATGTACCGCGGATCATTTTGATTTTAAATTATGGCTGTTAATGCAGGATCTATGGCGTCTTGCCGTAATTCCAAATACATATCACCCGTCAAATATCCAGGTAAGAAAAAGGACCCACTAAATGATCGCCACAAATACCAGCCCAAACATTTAATTTTTGTGGCTGCTGTGTGTGTAACTCATGATAAATTCTGGGATTAGAATCGGACCAATATCGGCAGTTATGACGATTTACTACGCCATTTAGGAAAAAGGAACATTCGTCGGAAAAGCAAGTGTTGAATAGAAAATGTCCATCGTTTATAATTCGTTCACTCATATCTTCACAAAATTGTGATCGCCGATCAAAATCGTCTTCATTAAGTTCTTGTACAAGGTGAATTTTATTCGGATGAAAACTACGGGCCTTTAGAATCCGTTGGATACTACGTCGATTAACACCACACACAGTATCCAATTTGCGGGTACTTAACGTAGGAGCTACATAAACTTGCCCTAAAACCCCCACTTCTATTGCTTCGTTCCTTATGGGATTTTCAATGTTGCGTTGTTTATTGACGACTGATCCAGTTTCCCGAAATTTAGCTACAAGTTCTAGAACATATTTTCGATGCACGTTACTGTTTTCATGTCGCTTATTAAATATTTATGCTGTTCTATTAGCGCACTGATTATTTCCGAAAAATATTTCGATAATTTCAACCCTTTCTTCCGTGGAATATACCATGGTTAATTTATGTATAAAGCGTTAAAAGGTATTTTAACAACAAAGTTTGGTCGAATCAATCGCAAACTATGTACTAAATTCCTATTTAAAATAAGTACGAGACATTTCCTTCTCATCTTTCTTCAACAACTTTTTTTTGTGACAAAAAACGCTTCAATCGCTATTTTCAACACCAAAATGATAAACAAACCATGGGCGTAGTAAAGAAAAACATTTACTTATTTAGTAAATGAGTTTACTCAAATTTCTTCTGAAAGTAGTACAAACTAATCTGATGTATGTACCTATTAAAGTCTACTTTAAGCTTTAAATCAATAAATCTCCAAAACTACTGAACTGAAGTACTTACATGAATTTTACATCATTATAAAGGGAATTGAAGGACCTTTAAAATAAGGTATAACTTGACCCCCGTTTCCATTTAAGATTTAACGTTATTTTTTGCCAATTTTGTGTCCCCCTCGAAAACAAAATCGACGGGTCTGACCGTTTTTCCAAAAGAGAACTGAGCTGCCAGTCAATGCCTCTGTTTTATTTTTGATGCACCACCCTGTATTTTTCCGGTAGTTGTCGAGTTGCTTTCAGTTATTTATTGTAAAATAAACAACTAGACAGGTTTGGTACTATCCAATAATGCACCATTGATTAATATAATTTCAGCGCAATTTTAAAACTAGACTGCCATTTATTTAGTTGTTTTTTGTTATAGAATATCAGAACCACCCAATAAGGAAGAGTCAAATAAATACTAGCATTATTCAGATTTTACGAAAGGCAGTAGAAAAGATTATTCCCTAACAACGAAACAATTTTTTTATTGAATGATAGTAGAGTTGTGAATTTATCTCCAATTGTATTTGGCAAAGTAACTGCATATAATCTATTTATAGGTTTACCGAAACATAACTGAGAAAGGTGTAGTCATGCATTTAATTTGTGCGCGATATTGTTCTTAGATTACATGTACTTAACAAATGTTTCCAGATATCCCTTATATCGAATAATGGTCTACTAAAGCAACCTGGGTTCTGGTGCATAGCAGTATCTTCCTTGAACTTGAACTTACAAGGCACGTAAGTAAGGGTAAGTTCAAGTTGCAAGTCTTGTTCTTCTAATTGTCTCTGTGTGATTTTAGCAAGGCTTTTGACTGCGTCTCTCATAGTCTACTAGTTGAAAAACTTTCAAGGTATGGTGTTCCGGGTCTTCCTCTCAATCTAATTTTATCTTATCTAAAATCCAGATACCAATGTGTGCAGCTCGGGAAATCAAGGTTTTCTTTTAGGCCTATTAAGAGCGGCGTACCGCAGGGTTCCGTCCTCGGTCCGCTTTAATTTATTGTATATAGTAATGATCTGTGCCATTACTTAGCCCCAAATAAGTGTACTTGTTTTGCGGACGACACTTCATTTATTACCTCCAATGAGGTCATCCTGAGCATACCACGGAGCATGTCATCTTTAGAATCTAAAGCCCACGACTGGTTTACAAATAATGAAATACAGCTTAATCTCGAAAAAACACAGCGTATTATATTTTCTACACTGTTACTTGTGGTAAATCGGCAAAAATACTGGGAATCACACTAGACGATCGATTAAACTGGTCTGCACATGCTAATAGCCTTACAAAAAAAAACTAGCATCCTCTACCTTTGTCCTGCGCAGATTAAAAAGTTCAGTTAATCCATCTACCCTTTTAACTGTTTATTTCGCACTTTTTAATTCTCATTTGAGTTAGGGTGTCGTATGGTGGGGTAATTATTTATCGGCCATTAAAGCTTTTAGACAGCAGAAAGATGTTCGTGTGATTGCCGATGCTGGTTACTTTGACCACTGTCAGCCCCTTTTTAAGAGGTTTGGAATTATGCCTCTACCTTCTCTGTTTATTTTCTATCAACTGCTCGAAATTCATAAAAACAAGAATAGTCTTTCCTTAAATTATAATTTTCATAACTATTTAACTAGAGGTTCTAACTTAATCGGACCTAAAAAAACGCACACAGCTCGAAAATGTAAGGCTGCTTAATTCAAAATTCAAATCTATGATTAAAAAATATTTTCGCCGTCACTGTTTTTCTTCAGTTCGGGAGTATTTGGACACAGCCACAGCGGATAAGTGGTTTTAACAATTTTTTCCTGTTGTAGTGTGAGAAATATGAAAATATATTAAAAAAATTAATTAATACTTGAAATCCCATGCTTTCTGCTCAGTGGTACAATACTTTAATGTTGTTAATTCACGAAGATCACCATTTAAATTTTAACTCTTTTTTTGTTATTACTGTTTGTTTATAACGTTTGTGTATGCTGCGTTCTTATACGATTATGTTTTAATATATATTTTAATTTAGTTAAATACATGCGTACATGAATCCTTTATATTTTATATGACTTGCTACAATTTGTAATTTACAAAAATGTGGTCAAATAAATGTGTCTATGTCTATGTCTATTGTGGTTCTTTATGCAGCATTTCACCTTCTGACCACATGATATGATGGCGATGTGTTCAGAAGTATATTAAACCAATAGTAAAAAAGTTATCAAATAGCATATTATGAAGAATGCGAAATTCTACTCAAATATAGGGTGTCCATTATTTGCACAACGATTTCTTATGTATCCATTCCTAATTATTCCGTACAGTATTGACGCCACTCTGTAATATTTTAATTTCAAAGTTCTTTGAAAAACGGCCAAACTGCCATGAATAAATAAAAATGGAGCGGACCAGATCAAAGAGAAAGCCTTATCCTGTTTATATACCATACATTAAAATTTATTTTAAAAAATGCCAATGAAATTCCTGATTGGCAAGCAGCAAGAATGATCTCTCCAAACGACCAATTTTTTTCTTCGAAAATAATGATAACCTTACCTTAACTTTAGATTCCATAATAAGGCGGCTTCGTGTAAATCGGTGAGTTGAATCATGTCTTCCACACCTCCGGTGCCCAGGTCTTGACGACTCCGAACCTGACCTTCGCCATCTTGAAGGGCAAATGTTTGTGCCTGTAAAACATAAATTAAAAATATTATGAATAACAAAAACAATGAATTAAAAAAGGGGATTGGTGCAATTTTTACCTTCTCCGTAGAGAAGTATTATAATTGCTATTTTTTTTTTGAAATATTATCAGATGCTGACGTTTCAGCGTCCATAGATCACGAAAAATATCTACGAACGTGCACAAAGTTAAATATTGCACATTCATTTGCTCATAGGAAACGAATGTGACAGGGTAACTTTTTGAAAACTTAAAAGAGTTATTTTGCGGTTCACCTTCACCCACCGCTGAAGCACTCTCATCCCTACGAAATGAAGTCCATAGGAGTAAAGTCAAGTGATCTTGGCGACAATTATACCTCTACTGCCAATCCACTGGTTTAGATAATTTTGGTAAAAACGTCCGTACAGCGTTTCCGTTGTGATTTCCCAAAAGCAATGATAGCATTAGAAATCTATCAATAATTAATAGGCACACATCACAAATGCATCTACTATAATTAATATAACCTTCGTTTTCAAACACAGGCGGTAGATCTAGGGAAATCAGTAGAAATTTGTCATCATTGATTTCTGTTAAAAAAAAATTTCTGAATTCTGATAAGAACAAAATGTGGTCTTCTTATATATTACATGTCTGTGGTCTGCATTCACATGCCCTGAGCAAAATGGTTGTTGTTCCCGTTTATTTGTGTGTGATTGCAATTTTATTTTGTTTTTCTGTGTACCAATTATAGAGTTTTTAGCATGTCAAAATCTTTAAATTTATGGTCATTAAAGTCAATTAGTTTTTAACTAGTTGACTTACATAGATGTATTTAATTCCCTTTAAGATATACATAACTTGCTACATTATATTTTATTTACATCATCCTCGGTACATAACATCATGAAAAAACAATAAAGCAGGTACCTAGTACCCAGGTTACGAATTATATGATTAAAATTAATCAGTAATAAAATAGCATATCTAAATATAATTAAATAAGAAATCTCTTTACCCCAAAAACAATTTGTAATTTTTATGCATTATAAATTAGTCACATTATATAATTTTTTTAAAGAAAATTGGCGTGTGAGATTTAAAAACTGTGCCAGAAGTTAAATAACTAATTTATTTAGTATATTAAAGTTTATAGATACTGTAGATAATTTATAAGAATATTCTTATGGACATTTAAAATTTAAAAACTGTTCTACTGTCATTATAGCGAAAAATCGTCCTTTGATATGAAATATATTTTACAATCGCAAGCCTTATGAAGGGTGGTTAATCTTCTCGTTAACACCTTCAACCAGTGATGTACTATTTAACGTTTGCTTCCAGTTATTAACATTGTGTGATATCACACACATAAAAACTGGAAGCAGACGTTAAATAGAACTACTACTTACACTCACATCACACACTCACAAGCCGAGTTTTACCTTCTTTTCTTGTATTGCTACACTATTGGAATACATGGTATTTTGCAGAGAAATTTTTATGGCGCTGTCATACAATATTTCTTCTGTTTTTAATAAAAATGTCATCAACATCATTATTAAAAAATATAATACTGGATGAAATCGTTAATAATGCTCACAGAACGTTTCCATGGACTTTGCGTTTATAAACACCATAGGGGTAGAATTTCTTAAAATATTGGAATAAATTCATCCCAATGAAGTATTAAGAAGATCAGTTAATTAGGATCCAGTAGAGGACGAGGAAAGAATAAAGGTATACTATAAGCGCCCAAGGAATCAGCTATTGTAATAGCATAAAGGAAATTCGCTGCCGAAACAAAGAAGAAAGAATAAAGAAAAAAAACTAGAAGTAATATACCTAGCAAGGAGTAGTTAAATTAGACGCCGCCATACCTAGTTTAGTATTAAGTTAACAAAAAAAGCACAAACACATACACTGCACCAAATCAGACACCTACACAAACACTATCACAGTAAGTCGCTAACAACAAACACAACTAACACTTCTAACAGCCTACTACTGTTTCAGATCAGCACTTCAAGTACTCTCCCTGAAGTAGTGGGGTCCTCATAGCCGTGAAGCATGGGCACATGTTATCTCTTCTGAAGCACAAACACGTACACTGCACCAAAAGCCTTACACCTATACAAACACCTTCACAGTAAGCTGCAAAAAATATACAGGTATTACGACAAAACCGAAACCTAGATACACTGGTGTCTAGGCCTAGGTGAAGTACGAAGCAAAGCACGCACTAGGCGTGCAGAGCGGAAATACTAAGCGAGTGGTCTGAAGGTTTATACGCCTATGACGCGGAAACCGCAAGAACACAGGGATTTTAGTCGGTAGGCCCACGTCAGGGTTAAATTCGACACTACTCTGCCTTACAGGGGCCAGTCTTTAGAAGATTCTCCTCGAAAAGAAAAAAAAACGAACCATATTTTTTTGATACTACAATACTAAATCCAATCACAAAATTTTGGAAGAGATTCATGGCCAGAAACGTATTTGACACTCGGTTCCAGTCTAGTCATTTTCATATACAAACACTTGACATTATTAGATAAATGGTACCCCATAATTCCTTTCACTTCAACAAATAGCATGGCATTGTAGTAACACTGATATCCTCGTGGTATCTAATATCTTTTTGAATTTGAACTTAAGTAAATTATATTCAGAAATATTTTAAAGTTGGTGACATTGACTTTCTTATTGCCCTACTGATTCCTATGTAAATTATAATAAGTATTAATAGCATTATTTGAAAATAATCTCTTGCATGTCATATTAGATTTCTTAATGATGGTCATTGTCAGGTTCAAACGACTTGCTAAAATATACTGGGTGAATTTATTACCTCGAATACATAAGGTAACAAAAAATCCATCGATTTTTTGAAAAAATACAAAAACACTGCTAGCTTCTTTTTGATTTAACAGTTTTCTTGTCGTATTTTCGTGAGTTTGAAAATTTAAAAATTATAATTTCCAAAACAATTTCATATTTCGATTCACATTCATCATATTTCGATTCAAGAAAAGCTGTTGGCTGGCAGTAAATTAAAAATATAACTGTATAATCAGATCAGTAAGTATGAGTTCCGGAATATATGCAAGATGTGGCAACGCCTGCCTAATAAAAATAATATTAACTAAATGTTATAAGTGCTACAGAGTTGTAGAGATATGAAGTTTGTAAGACAAAAGCAAAGATAATATGACAACAGTTTAACCGCTAAATTTGACGTTTTAGGTTATGGTATTCAGCCTGCGATGTGGCCAAGTTATTTTAAGTTTAATGTCATAAAAATTACTTTTAACAACCGTTACTTAAAATCTGCACATGGAAATGACCTACACTTTAAAATTACAATTATTACACATTTTTGAAATTTGAAGGTAACTTTCAATCCTATTTACCCCGCTGATCCTATTCACCCCATTTTACGGTACTTGTTATGTTTCACAAATTTATTCAGTTTCCTGACACGTGTTTCGGCACTTTCGGGTTTGTTCGTACTGAGTATCTTCTTGTATTCCTTTGAAAATGACCAGTAAGGGCCGAAACACGTGTCAGGAAACTGATTAAATTTGTGAAACATAACAAGTAGTTATTAATTTCTTCTTCCTGTGCAATGGAACAACAGTTTCACCAAGCATGTAGCCCAACACAAATTAATTATATGTTTAAAATAAGTTTTGCGTGCGTTTAGGATATTGCCAAAAAATAGTAAATGAGCAATATTATTGACGAGAAAGCAAGATGGAAAGAAGGTTTTTATTTCCCAATTAAATTATTTTTTGTTGGTTTAATATATCTTATAAATGACAAGCAATAAAAATTTGAAAGTACACTGAGAAAAATTATCTAATACAACAGAAATGCTAAGACATGTATTGATAGCTTATTTTGTATTAACCCATATTAAATAAATTGCTAGTGTATCCAACCCACTTTAGTGTTATATCAATTCCATATTTGCTAGAACATTGTTTTTATTGGTAGTAATCAGTTCCATTAGCAGCACAGTCTTATTAAATAATGAACTACTTTTAATACAGCAATTTTGTTAAGAAATAAATTTTATCTTCTCAATGCAAGGCATTTCGTTTCCAGTAAAGCGCTGTCTCGAGCAGAACAGCGTCCCCAAAAACAAATTGTATCCAAAGGAAAGAAAAACACAAAGTCATCCTCCAAAAAGTTTAATAGAAAAATTAATAAATCATGGGTCTCTACATGTTTCGAACGTAGAAACGTTCATCCTCAGGAGACAGAATTTTTTTTTTTTTTTTTTTTTTTTTTTTTTTTTTCCCTGAGGATGAACGTTTCTACGTTCGAAACATGTAGAGACCCATGATTTAATAATTTTTCTATTAAACTTTGTGGAGGATGACTTTGTGTTTTTCTTTCCTTTTAATACTTTCAACTCCACTTTAAGTATGGACTATTTCTTCAAATTGTATCCGTTAGAACCTATAATCCACAAGACGTTGGTGGGGGTTCGTAGCGATCGGCAATCGCCGCGCGCCGTAGTATTAATTTCAAAGTATTTATTGGGCAGATCACATTGTTGCTCGCTTGAGTCTTCTAGCTATCCTGTGTGAATTTGAATTTAATTGATCGTATCAATACCTGTTTTAATTAATTTATTATTACTTTGTATTTTAGTTTTTTTATACTTTGCATGTCAGATAAAGCAATAGAAGATTCTTATTTCGCACAACCCATCATTAGAATTCGTTAATAGATTATATATGAACGAATTTTACCATCTCACTAAACCATGTTGCATAATAGATACTCATATGCAATGTTCAACAACAAGAACAATATCACACTACAAGCTATTTAAATTTTTGAGAACTACAGTACTGATTTTAGCAGTAAGTACATGCCTTATTAACCGTACGTAGCAAGCAAATATTATTATGATTCATGTCAAGTTTCATTACAACTGCCAGTCAAAACTAATACAGTATATAAAACCAGATTACAACCCCAATAGAACTTAATAATTACTGTGAATATTCAGAGCAATAATGGCTACAAACCATTCTATGGTAGCAAAAACTCCTGTTTCCTATTGGCTAAATTACCGTGATATTATCACTACACAACGGCCTAGCAACTTTCCTTGTCTTACAGTAGGAAAGCGCGTTGCTGTCACATATAGTATTAAACAGTTGTATAAAGAGTATGTCAATTCTTATAAGGAATAGAAGGCTTTTTTCTCAGTGTATAACTTAATATGGACTTTAAAAAAGTCAATAAAAAACTAGTTAATACCCGTGTTCAAGCATTTTTTCCAAAATAAAACTTTACTGGATTTACTGAATTTATTCCAAGTATCAAACTCACACTGTATTTTAATTGTTTGTAATATTACTCGAATTAAGATTAAGTATTACAGCATATTTTGATTATTTCTCACAACCTTTCGCAAAACTACCTACATCTTACCCTACTTAAGAAACGAAGCATACCTAATGTGTTGTTAATTAATCATTAATAAATACACTCGTGAAGAAATGATATCGGAGACAAAAACATTATTAAGTTTAACTGAACCGTGTATTTTAATATGAACACAAGAAATTAAAATACAAAACCCGTCAAAATCATACTTAATTTTATACGTTTTTACATGTATCAGATGTATGTTCCTTGTACTAACTTCTCATATAGGGTAGTTACTTTTGTACAAAAAATGTCTCTCATATCACACTATAGATAATTCGGAAAACCCTTGGAGAAAGCCGAAAATGACAATGAGCCTAATGAATAAAAATGTAGCGATTGCTTTTTCTTATAAAATCGAAGTAATTTCTTGAAAGCCAATGAATAAAAACTAAAGTAATTGCTTTTGCGTCCAGCAATGTCAATGCTTTTTCTTAAAAAATAGAAGCGATCGCTATGGTTTGCTTAAAATGTGATGAATAAATTAAGGAATCGCTTTTTCTAGTGTAGCAATTGATTTCAACTTTTTAAGGTAGATCGACCCCTGCATCATTTGCTTGGAAGCAGTCAACTCTAGTTCTCCGCGGCATACACGTGCGTTGCTCTTAATTTGTGTCTTCAATTATGGCTGAATATAGGAACGTCCGTAAAAGAAAAATCTACAGTGTACGTAAAAATTGCAGATATGATGATTTCAGAAAGTTATATCGATTTGACTGCGAAAATGTTGAGTGGTTGGCAAATTATTTTTTTGACTGATACTGGTAAAAGACGAGGGGTGCACTGTCCCCTTTAAATAAGATTAATGTCTTTCTGCGGAAATTGTGGGATCCAGGATTTCAAAATTCTGTAGGTGAAGAACTCGGTGTTCACCAAACTACTATCTGTAAGACATACACTTCTGTAATGGATGCAGTTTTGGAGAACGCTAATATTTTTATTACATTTCCTACATGTGCTGAAGCTGTTGTGGAAGCTAAACGGTTTTGGTCAAATAGATTTATTTATGTTCCTTCAATTTGTGAACGAATATCAATTACTTGTATCACTTTTCTCATTTTAACTGAAATCTACCCTATCACAAATATAGATTTCCTATTTTCCACAAAAACGTAACAGGTTACTATTGTACTAAATAAATAGACAAACGTTGTTGTATTTACGTCAACTCTTTTGCAAATTAGGCACCAAACTGAACATGAAATCTATAATCTGAACAAGTGGATAAGACACGTCTGAACTTGTGTTGAATAAGCATTTGCTACAGAGGTGTAAGAAAAACAGCAATTGTTTCAAAATTGGATCCATATCCAGATCTAGCAATTGCTGTTACTTATAGCATTTGCTAGTCAAGAAGTCAAGCAATTGCTTTTACTGAAAAATAGGTACTTGCTTCAAGTAATTCCTTAATTTTTATTCATTAGGCTCAATGAATGAAAAGATAACTATAATAATAAACAGCTCTAAAAGGTGGGGACAAAATGCTACCACAAATTCCTGAGGCTTTAATATGACGATCTAACTCAACTTACCTCAGTTCGAAAGTGGATGATTTCGGAGATACAAATTGTCAAAACTGGGTTTATTTTAGATAAGCCAATGAAATCCTAAGACATACCTACTAAACACATCCGCTAAATATTTGTAAATTACTCTTTACGCCCGAAAGGACGCAATTTAATATACCTATTTGTTGCTCATTGTTCACTTTATTGTAAACAATTTATAAAAGCTATCTTCTTTCAATGATTTCCCAACTGTGTTGTTTACCAATTTTTAAATATCTATTGTGTATTGTTGTTGTCATTCATATTCATAAGATCATCGCTAAGATTGTCTAGATGAACATCTTTGATATCTAGCAATGTTCTTTCGATGGCGTTGTTACTTTTTAAATTTAAATTAAATAACATATAGTGTTTGTTAGACTGGCAATAGGATTTCCCCGTAGACATGTACAGTTGACGACAGATAATTTCGTACACTAAACTGTGACGCTGTAAATGCAAATTTTTTACCTTTATTACCTTTTTAACGTGCTAATTGCTATCTGCCTAGAAGTACTGTTCAAGAAATTGTAAAAAAATGGCGCTATCATCAAACACTTGAAAGGTCTGTTGGGTCTGGTTTAAATAATAGAAAATCATCAAATGAAGAAGACCGAAATTTGGTGGAGTATTTTAGGCAAAATCCATTTGAAACTGTAGTGCCGCTATGCACATAACAGGATTTCCTGCTTCATCTAGAACTGCGCAACGCTTAGTAAGACAATGTTCCGAATTAAGAAATCGAGCAGCTGCATCCAAACCGTTTTTAAAAAATAATGATAAGGAATAAAGAATTGGGTTTGCTAAGCAATACTTACCAGAAAATGAATTTTTGGCAAAATGTTATCTTTTCTAAAGAGGAAACTTTACAGTCTACATATATATAATGGAATGATTCGAGTATATAGACCACCCAATTCCCAATATAATGAGAAGTATACTCAAAAAAAGCAAACAAAAATACTAGGACACTACATTGATTTGATTATGAAAACGATATGTAAGTAATTTTTACTAGCTATGTTATTGTTAGTAGTTGTTAGTTGTTATTATCGTTATCGATACTATTAGGTACATTATGTCTACCAACGTTCCTTTTCACATTATAGATTAAATTTTTTTAGAGTTAGAGTTGTAACTAATTAACTTTTTTCTTCATAGAACTATTTGAGATAAAAATTTGATACTCTCAGGAAATGGTAATGTTGATGGGAGGAATCGAATTCAATAAAAAAAGAGTAGTGTTACATTTAAAAAAAAACATTCCTTGAGTTACCGAAAAAACTAAAAATATGGCAACGTCGAAATTGTCAATTTTTTAAGATATCCACCTGTACCAAAATTCGTTCATTTAGCCTTGGTAGTTTTGAAGAAAATTAGCCGTTCCGGTTATTTCAACTAACCCTGTATGTATTGTATATATATGTTGTATTAGACTTTTCTATATTTATAAAAGAAAAAACAACTACCTTAATTCTTATAACTTAATCTGTTTTTGACCCCACATCCTTTATAGTTCCACAACAAATATTAATATTACTTTTGACTAAAATACATCATTACAATTCCTGCAAGTCTCCTCGCTACCCAGGTTCTAAAACTTTCCCCACAGACAAAAATCAGTGAAGCAAGTAGAGTTGGGTCAAGCGAATAATTTATTTTTATTATATTCACACATTTTTTATGGTAATTTCGGTTTCATAATATTAAAGTATATAATGAAATGGATTTGTTTCAATTATGCATAACATTAAATAAATAAAAAATATTATGGGTCAAAGACCGAACAAGAAGCGTTTGTCAATAATGGGGTATAACTTCAAAGTTACAGATTTATAAACTCCGGGACAAGACTTGTCCCTAGATTTTTGGGCAAGTTTCATACAACTTTTTTTTTTAATTCGATTTGTACCGCCCCTTTAATTTATTCCAGGAATTTTTACCGGAAGTTGTCTCAAACTTGCTTATTTTAATGGAAACATCTTGTATATTATATTTTTTGTGTCTGTTCTCGGTTATTGTGGATTGTGGGTTTTTAATATTTCGAATTTCTAGTTGTTGTGTACTTATGTATTGTGTAATCAAGTGAAAAGTACTATAAACAATGACTGGTCCCGAAAACTTTTTTAAATTCTTGATCACGAAATTGTGCTAGAAAATGTTGTTTTACACGTACCCGAGTTTTTGGCAAATTGTTAAATGTTACCAACTATAATAAAATATATAATAAACTTAACTATAACAAAACTAAAAAACCATTGATTTGAGGTTAGGTACGCGATAACACAGAAGATTGCTGTTTTGTTTGTTTTCTATTTTTGAGTTGATAAGGTAAGGTTAATTGACTTGTTCTTTTGCTTTTATAAAAAAAACGATGGCGAATCCTTTTTAATAAACAAATTATAGTGACAAACATTAAAAACGAGTTTCTAACCTTAAAATCTAATACATTGGCAGCCTTAAAAACACCAGAATTTACTACCTTTTCCCCCACCTAGGACAAAAAATTAGAACAGTTTCACGACAATAACTTTTGGGCGAATTTTAGCTGTTTACACGTTAAAAGAAATTGTAGGTCAATGTTTACAATTTCTTGAGCATTTTCTTAAAACCCGGACCTGTCTATTTTTCCATTCGTCAAACGATAATGTTGCAGTGCGCATGTATAATCGTGTACAGCTTTGTTTACATGCTTACAAGGCCATAAATTTTCCACTTTCGTTATTACTGTTTGCTTATCTAAAGGTAAATGTCTGTGGTTTCTCCCCTTATTGTAAAAATAAACTGATTACTGAATACTGATTTATAAGATGTCAGCAAGTTGTCGCATTCTTTTACCGCCGTAAAGATACTGATGGAAAAAATTTGAAAAACAATTCAGAACAAACCTTATAAAAAGAAATACGCGTTATACGCAAAAAAAAAATGTTATCTTACCTTTCCATTAATGACGGCTTGTACAGTTATAACATTGGCGCTCCTATGACATTCCAAAACTTCTCCAGGAATCCAGTGCCCAAGTCCTGGATCGAACCAAATGAGGTCACCGGCATTCCAATCCATTATGGGTAATTTTGCACTATTTTTCACCTATTTTGCACTATTTGTTGCACTATTATTGCACTCACCACATTTTAGAAATTATATCTGAAAAAAAAGACAATATTATATATTATAACATGAATAATCGTGGTTTCTAGAGCATAGTTACATAGAAAAAACCGCTTTTTTACTTCTAGATATTTTATGAAGAAAAATGGTTTCCCAGTAGATGCCAAAATTAGCATTTAAGCTTGGTATAAACCCGGTATCTTATGTTTTCTTAGTTAAGACCTGGTTGGTATGTGTCAGTAGTATAAAGTGACCAGATCTTGAATATCAAAAGACGGGACAAGAAATCTATAAACGCGTCACAGGTAACTGCCGATTTTCACGCTCAAAAAACCCTTTTCGGTTGGGCTATCAAAACTTAGAAATTCTTTTAGGGCGTTTTATATATGGTGTGAAAAACGTTGAAACAAAGAAATTTAAACGTTAATATTTTTATTTTATATATTAGCTTTTCTAGGGTCGGTGATATTTATAATACTATAATTATGGATTTCCACCTAGTATCGGCTAAATCAATTAATTTAAAGTCCTTAAACTTAAGTAGATACTTACTTATATACAGGGTTAGGAAAAATTACCAGAACGGTCGATTATTTCAAAATATACAGGGGTTATCAAAAAAACGTCTTATATAAAAAATGTAGGGCTGTTAAAAATCTGCATATCGGTGATAAATTGAAATATACAGGGTCGCCCACAAAGTTGTGGAGAATGATAGTTATATTTTTTTAAATGGAACACCCTGTATATTTTTAAATTTTTAAATTCCACATAAAATTATAATTTTTTAATTTTGAAGAAGTAGTCCATACTCAAAGTGGAGTTGAATAATATAGGGAAAAGAAAACCATAAAGTCTTTCTCCACAATTTTAATTCAGTAGCTAATAAGCTAGAATCGACATGTTTCGAGTGTAGAAACACTCATCATCAGGATGTTAAAGTAAAAATTATGAACAGCTGATGTTGTTAGCAAAAGAGAAAATATAATAAAGTTAAGGTGGAACTAATCCATAATGGAGCTTTCAATAGCACGCATAGGGAGTGAGAAAATTTGTTTGCAGTCAAGAGGTGAAAATCTATCAGCACGCTGAAAGGTCCGGGACCAGTAAAAAAGCCACTGTGGGCGGGAAATGAAAGGAAAAACAGGACATATCAGTATAATTCCAATGTCAAATGAAGTGCTTTGTGGAAATCAGTTCAAGTGTGTGTGATAAGAAAAATATAGTTTGATTTGATTAGAAAAATTCATCCGTGTCGAAGAGGTGTGAAATGAAAAAGTCAGATATGAAGGGGGGGAGAAAGAAAAATTGTGTTTTTTTTTTTAATTTTAGTGTTGTTGCTTTCATTTAGCTTGAAGAAAAATGCTGTTGGGGTACTGAGCTTGTTACGGCCCAGTTACCCCAGCAGGAGTCAAAACTGACACATATTGAAGAAATGAAATAAAAGTTATCACATTAACAAAGGAAACTTTTGATATTTTTTTTTTATAAAAAAAAAAAAAAAATATCAAAAGTTTCCTTTGATAATGTGATAACTTTTATTTCATTTCTTCAATATGTGTCAGTTTTGACTCCTGCTGGGGTAACTGGGCCGTAACAAGCTCAGTACCCCAACAGCATTTTTCTTCAAGCTAAATGAAAGCAACAACACTAAAATTAAAAAAAAAAACACAATTTTTCTTTCTCCCCCCCTTCATATCTGACTTTTTCATTTCACACCTCTTCGACACGGATGAATTTTTCTAATCAAATCAAACTATATTTTTCTTATCACACACACTTGAACTGATTTCCACAAAGCACTTCATTTGACATTGGAATTATACTGATATGTCCTGTTTTTCCTTTCATTTCCCGCCCACAGTGGCTTTTTTACTGGTCCCGGACCTTTCAGCGTGCTGATAGATTTTCACCTCTTGACTGCAAACAAATTTTCTCACTCCCTATGCGTGCTATTGAAAGCTCCATTATGGATTAGTTCCACCTTAACTTTATTATATTTTCTCTTTTGCTAACAACATCAGCTGTTCATAATTTTTACTTTAACATCCTGATGATGAGTGTTTCTACACTCGAAACATGTCGATTCTAGCTTATTAGCTACTGAATTAAAATTGTGGAGAAAGACTTTATGGTTTTCTTTTCCCTATATAATTTTTTAATAAATGCACTATTAGTCTATACTTCATAGTTTCCGAGATATTGACTCTCGAAAAGTGACATTTTTGAACTTTGACCGCTTATAACTTTTTAACAGTACGTCTTAGAGCAAAACGGCTTACATGTCCCTATCTTCAATTTTTATTATCTTCCCAAAAAAATCAACTTTCGGTTAAACCGGAAGTTGACACTATTGGAAAGATAATAAAAATTGAAGATAGGGACATGTAAGCCGTTTTACTCTAAAGACGTACAGTTGGAAAGCTAGACGCTGTCAAAGTTCAAAAATCTCATTTTTCAAGAGTCAATATCTCGGAAACTGTTTAGTATAGACTATGTAGTAAGTAACAAGATTGACAATATACGCAAAAGATGTCCCCCTCGAAATAAAAATCGACGGGTCCGAGCGTTTTTTTTAAATTAACGTGGAACCAGATATTTAGCCTGTTTCGTTTTAAATGGGGAACCCTGTATTTAATATGTTTGGTTAAGATACTAACTAACCGAAACTTTGTGTTAAGTAACAAAATAAAGACAATGGAAGTCCGACAAGGTAATTTTTTGATATTACTTCATTGTCTACCACCTTCAAACAGGTTATTGTGGCGTTTTGTTATTTTTTTTACGATTCTCAATGTTAAAATATTATTTATAGGGGGGGGGGGGGGGGTATATTCTATACAGCTTTTCATTGGCCAGTAATAAGAAACTTGCTACTAAAAATCAAGTTCGATATCTTAAATTTTGTTTCCTGTTGCTTATTACTTAAAACTTAATTTTGTATCGCGATTGATTTGTTTCATCGTATCAAATCTTATTTCTGTTTCTGTTGCTTATTGCTTATCGCCTAATATTTATTTTTTTTAATTGTGTCTTGGCCATTATACAAATTTCCCAATATTTTTTTCTTTACATGTTTACCTGTCAATCTAATCAGTTTTTAGGATTTGGTAAATGTTTTCTCTCTCTTTACTTTTATTATTACTGTTGAATAGTTATTGTTATTTACAATTTCAATTAATTAAACATGTTTCTTGTTTCACCGCAATTATTTGCTGCCATAATTTTTATTACAGCTAGAATATTTATTGCACATACCAAAGCTCATACACACATAAACACAAACATGTATCTTTATTCTTTACAATCTGTAAACATTCTTTACATTCCGTCTTCTGACAATCCTATACGAACGTTTTGTAAGATATATGTGTGTTTGTACAAATATTTGAATTTCGCAACGTCCCATATTTTATAAAGAGCTTGTTGTAAAACATAATACGCTAATAATTATCACACTATTCGTAGACCTTGGTTTGGTTTATATCAACGACAATCAAGCAAATATAGACAAATATTTTCATTCATAAATGTATTTTTAGGCCTAGTGGACATCACACTGTTTCTAGAGGACATTCTATCATATGACATATTTATGACACTTACTTGCAAAACGAAATTCTGACACTAAATGTGTAAATGAAGTAAATGCACTTTACACTGTCTTATAATAGGGTTTTGTTATAATGTTCACAGAGAATGCAATCTTTAATGTTACTCATTTTATATCAAAATGTTTAGATGAAGGTAAAAAAGTTATTGGCATATTCTTAGATTTGCAAAAAGAATTTGATACAGTATCACACAATAAACTGTTATCTAAACTAGAGTCTTATGGAGTTAGAGGTATCGTATATAATTTATTTAAAAGTTACTTATCAGATAGATAACAGAAAGTAAAAATATATAATTTTAGTAGTAAAAAACTACTTTAGTTTGTGGTGTTCCTCAGGGTACTGTTTTGGGACCAATTTTATTCTTACTTTATATTAAAATCAGAGTTAAATGGAAAATTATTTTCATATGCAAATGATACTGCATTAATAATACCACCTAATACTTGGAATGAATGCATTTTAAATTCAGAACTAGACATTTCAATAATAAAAAATAATTTGAGTTACGACCTATTAAACTTAAATTTATCTAAAACAAAATTTTTAACTTTTTCTTGTTATAAAGATACTCAGCCGAATAGTTTAAAAGAAATTAAAATTCATGATTTAAATTGTTTAGAAATATCAGATATATCTAGTTAGAATTAATTATGCTAACTGTTCTTGCCAAAATAAAATGAAAAAAGTTGAATTTATAAAATATTTAGGAATATTGATTTACCAAAATTTAAAATGGGGTCATCAAATTTACACTCTTACAAAAAAAACTAAGAAACACTTTATGTAAATTTAGACTTTTAAAAAATATTGTGAATCAAAAACTTTGTTTAATGTTTTATTATGCACTTTTTCAATCAATTCTTTCCTATGGTATAATTGATTGGGGAAGTGCATACGGCTCGAATTTGAAACCGCTTATTTATAATTTTTCCTTTTTTTTTTGGGTGAAATATTTTTGAATTACTTATATTTTTAAATATATTTATGATGTGATTAAAATTAATAATCTGAATGGGTGTATATTTTTTCATTACAAAATCGTACAGATTTGTTAATATTATATAGTTTTGCAATGAAGCTTTCATTGGCTTTATTAAAAAAACAATGTTATTGATTTTTAATATTATTATAAAAAAACCTGCAAATAAATAATAAATAAAACATAAATACATTATCTTTTTTTCAATTGCTACCACTAGGAGGCAGATGTTTTTATTTTATGTAACTGGCAATTTCGGATATTTTTTCTCAGGCATTTGAAAAGCCAGTGACAAAATAAAAGCAAAACACAATATCGCCAACCATTCTACCAATAACACTGTTACTTGTGGTAAATCGGCAAAATTACTGGGAATCACACTAGACGATCGATTAAACTGGTCTGCGCATGTTAATAGTATTACAAAAAAACTAGCATCCTCTACCTTTGTCCTGCGCAGATTAAAACGTTCAGTTAATCCTTCTACCCTTTTAACTGTTTATTTCGCACTTTTTTATTCTCATTTGAGTTATGGTGTCGTATTGTGGGGTAATTATTTATCGGCCATTAAAGCTTTTAGACAGCAGAAGAAAGTTGTTCGTGTGATTGCCGATGCTGGTTACTTTGGCCACTGTCAGCCCCTTTTTAAGAGGTTTGGAATTATGCCTTTACCTTCTCCGTTTATATTCTATCAATTGCTCGAAATTCATAAAAACAAGAATAGTTTTTCCTTAAATTCGAATTTTCATAACTATACTCAACTAGACGATCTGACTTAATCAGATCTAAAAAAATTGCTACAAAAAGGCCAAGGATAATTCTATTAATATCTCATTTTATAATGCACTGCCTGAAAATATCGTGCTGCTTAGTTATTTAAAGTTCAAATCTACGATTAAAAAATCTTTTCGCCGTCACTGTTTTTATTCAGTTCGGGAGTATATGGACACAGCCACAGCGGATAGGTTGTTTTAACATTTTTTTCCTGTTGTAGTGTGAGAAATATTAAAATAGTTTTAAAAATTTAAAGATATCTTCTTCTTAACATAGTATAAAACAAAGTCGCTGTCGCGTCTGTCTCCAGCTATATGTGTCCTAATCTCTAAAACTACGCAACGGGTTTTGAAGCAGTTTTTTTTAATAGATAGAGTGATTCAAGAGGAATATTTTTATGTATAATACATGCATAATATTGTAGAGAAACACTGATAAATTTAGAGGTTTGTTCGGGTTTGTATTTGTAAATCTTGACGTGATGGTGAACTCGCCTTATTATTATCTCAGAGGCGTATGATGCCTGGCATTGCAACGCAGGCCGGGTACACGCTAGTAAATAATAAACATTGAATCCCATGCTTTCTGCTTAGTGGTAGAATATTTTGATAAATTCGTGAATATTTTTTGTTATTACTGTTTGTTTATAACGTTTGTGTATGCTATTTTCTTATATTATATAAACACTATTCTTCTCTCCTCACACTTATGGGGCTGTCTCACTAATATGACACTTAGCTTACTGCTATGCTAACTTTTTAACTAATATATTTCACGAATGGCCTCTCATTACGTTGGAAGTTTTTCCAAATACGTTTCTTGTTTTTCCATCATTTCGTAGCTCCGTTAGGACTGTTTGCACCTATTGCATTTCTTATATTCCTTATTCTGTTCTCCTGATGATGAATACATTCGAAACATGTAGAGAATTTACCCTTTTATAAACGTTAAAACTTATTTAATATAGTACCAGTGGAGGAAGACTTAAAGTGTCTTATTTCTTTCCCTTCAAACATACACTCCACATAAAGTATGGAATATTTCTTCAAGTTGAAAATATTTTTTTATATTATGGTTGTTTACATCCTAGCATCAGTATGACTAATAATAAAGATACTTTATATTAGTGGCTAGGAGTGCTGTAGAAAACCTTGAGATTACTGAAGAATATATTTTTATTACCTATACCATTAATAAATTATAATTATATAGCGTACCGCCATACTGGCCAAGGGAAATTTCAGGGAAATTTTGCTACCCTGATGATCGTAATATATAGCTTTTCTTTTAATGATCAATTTAAACACTTCAAACTAGTTCGAAAAAGGTTTTTCTGTTTCCTTCCGCCAAACCCATCCCCAGACGCGTTTCGCCGTTATTACGGCTCATCAGTGTAATAACGGCGAAACGCGTCTGGGGATGGGTTTGGCGGAAGGAAACAGAAAAACCTTTTTCGAATTAATATCTGTGGTCCGGCACTTATACCGGTTTTGAGGGCATCTTGCATAATTTTCTGTTTTTACAGAATAACCCTTTACGACTGACCTTTTCTAAGGTACCGTACTGGGACGCAAGATGTCGCACTGGGTTTTATAAATCCCGTTGATGACTTCAAACTAGGCCCAGGCTACACAATGAAGGTATGAAAATAAAGAGAAACACACAACAAAACAGATTATCCAAATGCATGTTTTGGTATATTTTATTTGCAGCCCTGCAATCTAAAAAGGTACGCCTATTTTTCGGGCAATATATTGCTTCAAACAATTTAAAAGACACTTTTCTTTATACTTATATTATTTAAAAGACAAAAGTAAATACCTAGGTATGTTTCTATTAATCCACGGGTGAAAGTATTCCACGGGTCAAGTTCTCGGGCAAAAACTTTTTCAAATTCTTGAACAAGAAATTGTGCTTAAAAATGTTTTACACGACCCCAAGGTTTTGCCAAATTGTAAGAATCAATACAAGTTATATACCAACTAAAACAATTTGATTTGAGGATGTTTTTTTGTTTTTATCAAGGCATCTTTTAACGTACTCTTGTGTATCCATTTGGCTACGCGGGCCTTTCATTTGGATACCCAGTAAACATTAAATGGATACAGAAATTTGGGCCTCATGACTTATACAAAAAAAAATCAACTACCTATATACCGAAAAAAATTATGTTTAATTCTTTAGAAACGTAAAACAAAATCAAAATTAAAAATAAACTCTTTTTAGTCTAAAACATACTACGAATAATACTGAAAATCTAACTAAATAGGACACTCTTTAGTATTAAGGTATTTTAAAATAAAAGTAATACAGTACATAAAAATAAAAAATACCACAAATTAAAAGGAAAATAAACTCGTTACGTCCTCATTTTCATTGGGCAAGGAACTTCATTAATAAGATTATAGTTTAGGATTATCTCTAAAAAATGTACTAATAAAATCTCTAGTTTTGTATATTTCAGGAGTTGGTTCTCTAAACCTACATTCTTTTTCATTAAAAACTCGGCGACTACCGATCTTGGATCCAAATGGGCTGTTCCTGCAAGTTCCAACTCCATTCAATGACACTAAGAGGCGATCATTTATTGTATCTTCATTTAATGAAATTCTTCTTGGCGTTTTTATTTTGTTGTAATGGGAAATAATCCTTTCAGTAGTCATTGAATGAGGACTTATTAGCAATAACGAGACTAAAAGCTTTTGTAATATATCCTTAGTGCAAACTATAAGTTTTCTTAATTTATTAGCAAGTCTGGTGCCTTCATCGGGAGTATCAATGTTTGAATTTTCTTAAATTAAAGGCCAGCAATCACACACGGATGTCGCAAAATTTGACACTTCCTCTGAACCGAAGAGATTCTCAACTAATGGACGGCCTGCTGATATCATTTTAGCTTCAGATTTGGTACAAATAAGGTTTATCATATTTTTAATTGTTTCATCTTTTTCAAGGTTGAGTCTAATATTAAGAAAAATTTTAAAGGACAACACAACTTCCTGTCTTACTGCTGACCAATTTTGCCTACCCATTGTAACGTATGCATTAGATGTACTACGCGTACATTTGTTAGTCACTGCTGAAGTCGACGCCTCTGAAGAATTTTGATTACAATCATGGTCAATATCAGCTAGTAGCTGTTCTTTTTCTCAAAGCTGCATCTCTAACTATTAATACATCGGGCAATATCAAATTTGGATTCGGATCCCCCCAGGATAGTATTAGAATAGTCGACAAAACCGAAATTTTGGCGTGGCCTTTACAAATTTTCGCCTGCGGCGCTGTTTGACCCCACCCAGGTTTAATTTCTGAATCCGCCACTGCTATAATATTATTTTTGTCAAAACAAAATATGTTAAAAAGTAGGGCCTTTTGAATACATGAATACGCAGTAAAAAATCACTAAAAGATGCGCTGGTTTTTATATTCAATATTACAAGTTTTTCAGTTTACTTGACTTGTTCTCTTCGTTGTTGAACGAAAAACACGACGACGAATCATTTTTAAACAAATTTTAGAAACAAACCCTTAAAAACAATTTTCTTTCCTCAAAATCTAATATGTTTGCAACAACTAAAAATGCCAGAAATCACTACCTTATTTTCCAACTTGATCAAAAATTGAGACGAAATTCCAATTTTTTGGCAAAAATTTGGGGCAAATTTTAGCTGTTTACACGTAAAAATTATTTTTACAATTTCTTGAGCAAGAACTTAAATTTTAAAGCCCGGATCTGTCTATTTTCCCCATTCGTCAAATGATAGTATTGTAGTGCGCATGTCTAATCGTGTGTAGCTTTGTTTACATGCGCAAGGACTTAAATTTAGTACTTTCGTGATTATTGCTTGCTTATCTAAAGGTAAATAAATATGTATGAACTGGACGAGTCGGAGGATAATATTAAAATACTACAATAAAGCAATTGCTGTAAAGTATTGTTATATATTTATTTATTTTTTAATCCCTATGACCCCATGACCCCCCTGGATCCGCGCTTACAAATACTTAAACTAAATCAACAACGTCGTATTACTTTGGGAGAAATCTTTTGTTTGAAAGGCAACAATCCCATGTTCAAATAATAAATGAAATTTGTTTTGCGGCCACACGTGAGAAAAATTTTCAATTAATGTTTAAATTGTAAATTCGTTAAATGAAACTAGTAGGTCGCTGAATAGGCGATAAAATGGAAAAACAGTATTTTACAGTTACACCTTTAGGTTACAATGTAGTATAGGTATTCGCAACATTACTCTTTTGATAAGGTTATGTTGTTATTTTATTTTTTTATGTTTAAAAGAGATCTCAGTAAATCATGTTGCATAAGAGATAATCATATGCAATGTTAAACGACAAGAACAGTATCATACTAGAACCTATTTAAATTTTTAGAAACTACGGTACTGATTTATAGTTGTAAGTACCGTGCGAGCAAAAATTGTTTGCATCAAAGAGGGCTTAGATTAAAAAACGTAGGGTTTAATTTAGATCACAATGATATGGGGACGATATATCTAACCAAATCTAGGTACAAATTTGATCAAATTCATATTATGACATGATATGCCAAACTAATGAGTAATAAAATAAGTAGACAAAATTAGTAAAAATTTATTTTTGTTGTTTACAAAATTACCAAATTAAGAATATACAGAAAGAAAAAGAAAAATAATTACATAAATTGCTGAAATTGGCCAAATTAATGCGTATTTTAAATCTGCGGCTTGTAGTTCTGGGAATACTTGCACTTTATGAGGAAATAAATTTAGCTGCTTCTTAAGAATAGTCCTGCATGTTCCATGAGTTCCTCCCACTTCTTGGAACAGGCGTCTTATACAATTTGTTGGCGTATTTTGCATTATTTCACGAACGTTTGCAACCAGTTATTCTGTTCTTACAGATGGTCTGCTCCTTTTTTGTGTTGTATGGAATCTGTTTCCCAAAACACAGTCACGGTTCTTTTCAGGCAATGATAAAAATCCCAGCAATAAAAGCAACGTTAGGAAAATGTTCGTGAAAATCGTCCATGCACAAACCCGGATTGTATTGCCACCCACCATTTACTCTAACTCGGTTTCGAAAATACGCTTCAACCATGAATGTTTTGTGCTGTTCCGTAAAGCCCATTGTGTGAATTGTTCAAGAAATTGAAAAAATTGGCGATGAATCAAATTACTTGTAACGACTGCCAAAGATCACGAAATAACTGATTGATTATTAATTCAGGTAGTTATTGACACCCAACAGGTATTAGGCATTACGTCCTTAGATGCAAGGCCCTCTTTGATGCAAATAATTTTTGCTCGCACGGTATATGCTTTATTAACCGTAGCAAGCAAATATTATTATGATTAATGTCAAGTTTCATTACAACTACCAGTCGGAACTAATACAGTATATAAAACCAGATTACACCCCCAAATAGAACTACTGTATTTAGAGCAATAGCAGCTATAAACCATTCTATCGTAGTAATAACTCCTATTTCCTATTAGCTAAATTACCGTGATATTATCACTACACAACGGTCTAGCGATTTTCGTTGTCTTACAGTAAGAAAGCGCGTTGCTGTCACCAATAGTATTAAACAATTCTATAAATAGTAGGTGAATTCTTATAAAGAAAAGAATTATTTTATTTCAGTGTACGTACTCTTCTTCGGGATGCGTTCCTTTAACAGCTTAGCTAAGCAAAGATGTTAACTTTGCCATGCTGGTTAAAAGAAGCAAAAGAAAAGTACCTATTATGTTGTGTTCGTATTTGCTTAGACCTGGTTTCTCTAGGAAACTATCTACGTAATAAACGACCGACTATATCGTATTTTTAAATTCTCTTTTTGCATATCTCGAAATCATCAAGTGGAAAATGTAGTAATAGCGCCTGTTTTTTTTTTTAACTTGTTTAAGTATAAATTATATTATTTTATATTATACAATATAGCAATAAACTTTGTAAGTTTATAATAATCTTTGTATTTATATGTGAGAAAAGAACTTCAACACGTCGTTAGTTAGTTATCCCCAGAAAATATTTCTCATTATTCAAGGTTCACCGGAAAAGTTGACTTTAATTTTATAAACTAATAAAAGTGTGTTTTCAGCAGGGCCGGATCTACAGCGGGGCAAGCGGGGCGGCGCCCCCGACCCAGAGGGGCCCCCCGGCAGGGGTTGAGAAGAGCCAGAGGAAAATATTTAGCTTTATTCGAATACATTGCAAACAATTTTTTTGTCAATACTCCAACAAACTTAAAAAAAAGTTCAAAAACATGCTCAGATAATAGAAAAAAGCAAATCTCAAAGTTTGCTGATCGGACCTAATGTTATTAAGGGATTTCAAATTTCCCGCGCCAGTGGTTCATGCCAAAAAGCTGATCTGTTTTCCAAAACTTTCTCAGACGATGTGTCACCTTCTTTTTCCTCTCAGTTGCTTACTGTATGGTCGACATTTTCGGAAGAGATAAGTTCAATGAAAGATGTTAAAGAGTTAGCCCGTTTATTGATCATTCAGAATGCGTGGTTGTCGTCCAGTTATCCAGATGTGTGCACAGCACTTCTGATGTTCCTTACTGTCCCTGTCACTACTGCGAAAGCTCAACGGACTTTCTGCAAATTAAAGTTGATAAAAAACTACTTGCGTACCTCAATGGAACAAGATAGACTCAGTAATTTAGCGCTACTGTCCATTGAAAATCGAAGAGCGCGCAAAATTGACTTTAATAAAGTGATAAACGAATTTGCCACTATAAAATGTAGAAAGAAGTGTTTTTAGTTGTAAGTTCTTGCGTTTGTGACAAAATATCATGAGAGCGCGGTGTTTACGTAGATTCTATGTGTAGAAGATTGCCAGATTCTAGTAATAGCTGTTCCAACAAGTTGGTATAAGATACAATAAATATCTACATTAACAAAATACTGTTATTCTTACCCGACATTAATACTGTGGTATTATCAAAAGTAATTTCAATAAGGGGCCCCAAAATTTGTTTTGCCCCGGGGCCTATTCAGCTGTAGCTCCGGCCCTGGTTTTCAGGTTTTTAAAGTTTAATTAACAATCCAAGTTCATGCGTTATGAAATTGTATACTCTGACAAAACAGACCGACCAATAAAAAATTTTATTTGTTTTTAAATGTAGGTGGTAAATCGTGTTCATTTTGTTTAATATTTTGTTTATTCAGCAGAAAATAAGGCATATATAGCTGTCTATTTAAAGTTGCCGAATGCTTAAGAATATACGGGACACTGCCTCCGCAGAAGTTCTGCCACTTTACTTGTAAATTCAGGAGGTGACATAACAATGTTGAAAAGACATGGCGGGTGGACGTCCACTCATCTAAAGTAATATTTTGCTGATTGATATGTGTCTGCAAAATTAATATTTGATGTCAATCGAAGACAAAATTATTTAATAATGATGTTATTTAATTATTAAGTAACAAATACCTATCGTGTTAAATAACTACAAGAAAAAAAAAATTATCACTTTATTAATGTCTAACTAATAATTATTTTGGCCTTTACCATATGGCGCTACTAAACTTAAAACAAGTGAACGTTTTAATGTATAAAATTTAATTTTCTTAGACTACTTTCTATATGTTAAAAATGATACATTAGGTTGCATTATTTTGCACTTTTACTATATAAGTATGGTCTTTATGGAATAATTAATACTTACCGGTTTGTTAAAAAAATGCAGTTTTTCATTTGCAGTTTTTATGTTAACAAAATAGTTCCACAATACGATACACCTATTTATACAGGGTACGCCGACTGGCCTGTCGAAATCTGAACACGACTGCGCATTACGTCACACGTCACACGTCACACGCGGGAGACGCTTCTAACCTCACATATTGCCGGGCTATTGTAAAAAGCGTGCTAGTTTAGTTTATTTTTTATGTGAATGTTGTTGTATTTTATTTTCAGTTCGGGTTTGTTCGAAAGTATAGTAAGTATTCGAAAAGCAAACAGTACAGCATAGCAATATTGTATTTACATTACAATAGTCTTATGATATTATCCAACAAAATATTTTATTACAATTATAACGAAGAATGTTAATTATTTACATTAATAACTCATTTAACTCACAACAAACTTTGTCGCTTCCTTTTTAGCTAATTTGAAGCACATTCTTTAAGAAATGTATTCACTGGTCGCATTATACCGTGCGAGCAAAACTTATTTGCATCAAAGAGGGCCTTGCATCTAAGGACGTAATGCTTAGCCGTAGAGCTTAATACCTATTGGGTGTCAGTAACTACCTGAATTAACAATCAATCAGTTATTCCGTCATCTTTGACAGTCGTTACAAGTAATTTGATTCATCGCTAATTTTTCCAATTTCTTAAAGAATTCACACAATGGGCTTTACGGAACAGCACAAAACATTCATGGTTGAAGCGTATCTTCGAAACGGGGTTAGAGTAAATAGTGAGTGGCAATACAATCCGGGTTTGTGCATGGACGATTTTCACGAACATTTTCCTAACGTTGCTTTTATTGCTGGCGATTTTTATCATTGACTAAAAAGAACCGTGGCTGTGTTTAGGGAAACGGGTTCTATACAACACAAAAAAAGGAGCAGGAAGACCATCTGTAAGAACAAATGAACTTGTTGCAAACGTTCGTGAAATAATGCAAAATACGCCAACAAATTGTATAAGACGCATGTCCCAAGAAGTGGGAAGATCTTAGGGAACATGCAGGACTATTCTTAAGAAGCAGCTAAATTTATTTTCTTATAAAGTACAAGTATTCCAAAAAATACAAGACGCAGATTTTGAAAAACGCAGGAATTACTCTCAATGGTTTACCCAAAATTTATTGGAAAGAAATGATTTATTAGACCTGACATTTTTTTCGGATGAAGCCTGGTTCCACCTCTCCGGTTATGTGAATTTTCAGAATACATGCATGTGGAGTAGTGAAAATCCCCATTTTTTTGTAGAGTCCACATTGCCCCCCTTAAAAAATTGGTGTCTGATTAGCTGTTTCCCGAAGAAGAATTATTGTTGGTCCTATTTTTTTCCATGACACAGCTACAGCACAGCGGTATAGAAACAATATTTTGAATCCATTTGTGGAGCAATTTCTTTGACGACGAACTACTTTTTGGATATTTTCAACAGGACGGTGCAACCGCCCATACAGCCGCCGAAACAATTAGCTACTTACGCAATTTTTTCGACGACAGATTGATCAGTTTTCGATCAGACACTAAATTCCCACCTAGATCACCTTGTTTAACGGTTATGGATTACTTTGTTTTTCCTCATTTAAAGAACACTATTTTTAAAACACCAGAGATGCTGGTCAACACTTTCGAAAATATGAAGAGACGTGTGAATTCATGCTTGGAGCATGGCGGTAGCCAATTTCAGCAATTTATGTAATTATTCTTCTTTTTCTTTCTGTACATTCTTACTTTGTTAATTTTGTAAACACCAAAAATATATTTGTATTTGTCTACTTATTTTATTACTCATTAGTTTGGCATATATCATGTCATAATATGAATTTGACAAAATTTTAACCTATATTTGGTTAGATATATCGTCCCCATATTATTGTGATCTAAACCAAGCCCTACGGTTTTTAATCCAAGCCCTCTTTGATGCAAATAATTTTTGCTCGCA
Organism: Polydrusus pterygomalis; assembly: GCA_963969555.1. Taxonomy (NCBI): domain Eukaryota; kingdom Metazoa; phylum Arthropoda; class Insecta; order Coleoptera; family Curculionidae; genus Polydrusus; species Polydrusus pterygomalis. Next base: position 36,693,192 of record OZ018381.1, on the reverse strand, counting down.
CGGTATTCTAAAACAATGCATTTACCATATTTATGGGTTTTAAACTGCTCCCGCGCTGGACTCCCTCACGTGACGTCATACTATAAGAGAGATAGAGAAAATTTATGCGCGTCGGCATACCGTGAATTTGTGTCGTGTTTCACACATGGACTTTGGATCCGTACAGCTTATCTCGTGCGCAAACAAAAGCTAAGTTTTATAGGTGAAAAATACGGATAGATTCCTTGGCGCCCAACAGGTATGAGCATGCGCACAACCATCTTGTTATTAGGATTTCCTTCTTTATTGACTCTCCAGACCAGAAAACTCAAAGCAAACGAGAAGCGACAGCTCAGCGTTTTGCGTGTCCTGTTTTGGTACGCGCATGTGGCAAATAAGTTGTGTATCGCTAAAAACCATGTGCTCGTCTAAGTTGTGTTTAGTCCGCGAGCTGACGTTGCGCCTAGCTAATTGTGATATTATTTTGTTTTCGTTCTGTTACATTTGCACCTGTACTAAAAAGCAAGGTCCGCTCAGTGTAGAAAATAAGCAAGTTTTCTCGAAGTAATAGAGACTTTTTGCACCTCTTAAATTAATATCAGTTTTTAGCTCCGTTATGGTTAACTTTATTAAACATAACGAGTAGCGCCACTGTTAAAACCAGAGATTTTGCAGCGCTTATACGTTCTGTCTGTAGTTATTAATTTGGCGCCGGCGCACCTAAACAAAATAAAATACCTAACCTAACAATAATTTGATTAAGTTGTATATTTTAATGTAAAGCTACTATTGCTTTGGATTTTAATTAATTGCTTATCACAATTTTAATTCATAGCAATGATGCTTTATAACTTTTGTATGTTCCGGCAACCATGCAGTTTAAGCATAACCATAACGATAACGATAAGCTCTTCCTTATCCTTCCGTAACTAACGGAGTCCGTTATGGTTATTAACCATAGCGGATCACCTTTCTGACATTGCGCATGCTCTGAATAACCATAACCACAAAAGAATGACGAATTAAGAGGTGCAAAAAGTCTCTATTAAGTTGTGGATCGACCGTTATCGTTGTGTGAAGGTCACTGAAAAAGGACCAGTCGATATCAAAGGTACCGACAGGTATTGTCGCTTCTGGTTTGCTGTAATATTCTGTGCTCCAGACACTCCAAAACCGGCTGGGCGCAATTTTTGTTGTTACAATTTCTCTGTGGATTTCTTGTAAGCCGAGTTCCTTTTACAATACTTTTAAATAGCAAAGCAAAGCAGAACAAAGCCTTCTTCCTCCGCCTTGCCGCGGTTAAGTATGCCCTTCTATATTTCTCACGCAAGTATACGAAGTGGTTCGCGAAGCGTTTCTTTAACAACCTAGCTAAACAAAGATATTTACTTTGCTTAGCTGGTTAAAAGAAGCAAAAAAGTACCTAATTTCTATGCTATTAGGTACTTTCCTTTAATATTTGGTACTAGCCGGCTAAACAAAATAAATCACGGCCTGATTTGGGGATCTGTCCAACGTACAAAATTCCTTACGACCCAGTAAGAGAGCGTGATGTCTTTATAGTGTTTTTTTTTTGTTGTCTCTCGCTCTGTCCCATGCGATTATTAGGCCCGCCAGTCGTAGTCATAGTTAAGTTTTTTTCACTAATATTTAATTATGGGTATGAAGGAGCCGCTGCTGTTAAAATCAATGTATAAAAGAAATGTAGATAGGTCATAGACCCGGAAAAACCATTTGAAACAATGCCAACCTTACATCGTTATTTTTCCTTCCTAATTTCCTAAATGAAATATTTAAATTTTACGATTTAAAATGCTTAAAGAATCGATTGTACAGATAATGAAGACGCTATTTTTTTTGTACGTGCAATATTTTAATACGATAAATTAATGGAATACAAATTAAAAACATCGTTACGTATACTAAAATTTATTGCAATGTCAAAAAGCGAGCAAGTAACAGTCAGTGGCATAGCGTGCAGGGGACCAGGGGGGGCTATCGCCCCCCCCCCCGCCCTTTGAGTCCTTTCCTAAACGGCCCCCCCTTCCCACTCTCCCAGTTCCAGGTTTTAATTAGGTTGTAATTTGTTTATAACTTTTAGACTATAGAAATAGATAAAAGAACCCTGTTACCTATTTCGAGACTCTATTTTATTTTCACTACTTGATTTAATTTATAATAAAAATATTTTGCCACGACCAATAATTTGTATTCTTTTAGTTATTTTGCTTTAACAATTAAAAATTGCTTGAAATATCTAATTTACTACAGACTAAATCTTATCTTTTTAAAAGTGTGTTATTGTCGCCAATGAGAATATATATATATACTCAGAGTTTTAACAAAATTCCCACCCCTTGCTGGTTCATATTTTGTTTTCATGTGGCCATTTTAGACATAACGAAACAAAAACTTTATTTCTCTGGCCAAAATTTACTAAATAAACGAAATTATACATTAGCAGTGAGGCGCCCTTTAAACAAGGTCGTAGATAAGGGGGTAATTACCCCCCCCAGGACCCATAATGAGCCATAAAAACGAAGCACTTTTTTACTTGATCAATTTTTTTGTGATTTTCTTAAGGACCTTGTGTATTTTATATTTTTTCTATATACTTAAAAATCAGACATCATTGAAAAAAGGGCGTGGCACCTAAAAAATTTTCGCCTGCGGCGCTATTTCTTTTGGCACCCCCATAAAACAACATCCACGCCCATACCTTTGAGACTTTCGCCCCCTCCGCCCCTTCAACCACGCCCACGCTACGCCACTGGTAACAGTTGCAATAATGCGATGGTATACTGGGTGTTAAAATTGTTAAAGCAGGATTCTATATAGTCTCGTGCAGAAGTATGACTTTTCCGCCCTCAGTACCATGCAGAAAGTCCTGCGAAATTTTATTAGTGAATATAAATGTGCCTTTTACTAAAAACATTATTTTATTTTGTTCGTGAAAGCGGTAAAAATGGTACTTTTAACATAATATTGTTATGCACTAAGTGCCTTTTACTCACACCAATTATCACCTTCTCGCACGAAGTTTTATTTAAAACGATGCACTTTTCCTTTACTGGTGCGTAGTAGATTATTTTTATTTTCGTACTAGTGAGGGTGATTATCGAGGGCAAGATCGAGGGTAGAAGAGGACTAGGACGAAAGAAGATGTCATGGTTGAGGAACGTGAGACAATGGACGGGCATGAATGACATTCAAACACTGATACACACGGCCAGAGATAGAGAAGTCATGGAAAATGTGGTCGCAAACATCCATTAATGGATATGCAGAAGAAGAAGACTAGTGCGGAAATAAGTTATTTCAGTATTTTAGTAGAAGTAAGAACTCTAGGACGAGAGTTTGTCGGTTTGTATCCCACTGCCGGCAATATGGTATTAATAGCTTACTTTTTATTAACCCATATTAAATAAATTGCTAGTATATCAAACCCGCTTTAGTGTTATATCAATACCAGATTTGCTAGAACAGTGTTTTTATTGGTAGTTATCAGTTCTATTAGCAGCCCAGTCTTGTTGAATAATGAAGTACTTTTAATACAGCAATAATTTTGTTAAGAAATAAATGGTATCCTCTCAATTTTGTTTTCAGTAAAGCGCTTTCTCTACAATTAGGAAAGCAAAACAGCGTCCCCAAAAACGAATTGTATCCGTTAGAATCTATAATCCAACAAGACGTTGTTGGCGGTTTGTTGCGCAGGTCACCTCGTTGTTCGGAGTCTTCTAGTTCTCCTGTCTGAGTTTGAATTTTATTAATCGTGCCAATACCTACCTGTTTCAATTAATTTATTTTTACTTTGTATTTAAGTTTTTTTTTTAAACTTTGCATGGCAGATAAAGTAATAGAAGATTCTTTCGCACAACCCATCATTAGTATTGGACTTAATCTATGTCGATTCGATGGACGAATTTTACCATGTCAGTAAACCATGTTGCATAATAGATAATCATAATATGCCATGTTAAACGACAAGAACAATATCACACTAGAAGCTATTTAAATTTTTGAGAACTAACTGATATTTATTGGTATTAGCTTTATTAACCATAGCAAGCAAATATTATTGTGATTAATATCTAGTTTCATTACAACTGCTAGTAGGAACTAATACAGTATATAAAACCAGATTACACACCCAATGTAACTTGATAATTACTGTGAGTATTAACTCCCATTTTCTATTGGCTACATTAACGTGATATCACTACACAACGGACAAGCAACATTCATTGTCTTGCAGTAGGAAAGCACACGTTGCTGTCTCATATAGTAAAACAGTTGTATAAAGAGTATATGAAATTTTATACGAAATAAATGGTTTTTTCTCATTGCAAGGGTTAATAGCTTTTGGGGATTCTTCTAATTACTTTGGATCGGGGTGCGGAGCCCAGGTTAAACCGTAGGTTGGAAAATATTAGTGAATGTAATTATTTCTGTTTCACATTATCTTGTATAGGCATAACTAAACTGTTTTATATAGTTTCTAATTATATTCTATAGATACTCCAGTGGATATCTTTTTACCTATTTGTGTTCCTGTTAATAAATAAATAAATAAATAAATTACTATTTCAACAACCTTCTCGATTTTAATAATCCAATAATACGTAACTGATACTAACATTTTCTTTGTAACGGTTCAATTGTTGCCTAGTTTATTGTACACAAGTTAACATTGTAGCCACACTGTACATATCGAAAAGAAGGTAAAAGTTTCAAACATAAGTACCTAGTAAATATTTAGTAATACTAATGACTTACAATTTGTTCTGAAAGCTATGTAACTGTACTCTACAAGGTCTATTTCTTTCAGTGTCCAACTTTACACCTTGAATTTATTCAAAAACTTGTTCCGTATTTAAATCGGCTTGTAAAAGTACATAAATTTACATACTTATTGTTGTGTTAATTCTATTGTAGGTAAAGTTTGTGGCCTCCCTTTTATTTGACTGTGTAACTTCTTTCTTCTGATACAGATTCAAACACCTGTATATTGACAATGGTCTTTTGTTATGTAGGAAACTTGTGACTGATCATTGAACTTCCTAGATTAGCAAAGTCCTTATTTTTTCCTTATTTAACAAAACATCTTAATGCAATGCATCCAATGCTATGTGCAAACTATGTTTCTCATGTGGCCAAAGATTTTCCCATTATCCTGTTGTTTTTAACTTTAATTTTTAGTTTAAGGTCGAATTCTCAACGTCATTCAATCTATTGCCAACCTATAACCTATTTCGCGTTGATTTTTTGAGTTTATTATTTTAATAACTAACATTTAAAGAAAATCAATATCGTCGGTACATTATTTAGGTAGTATCTGGTATATTACAAAAATATAAATTTATTTCATTGCTAATTTTGGGAGAATTGTATAGTGAAAGAACAATGAGTGACAATGACATAATAATGTTAAAAAAAATCTTACCCGATATTTTTCGCTATACAATTCTCCTAAAATAAGTTATGAAATTCCTTGATATTTATTAAATATGTCAATTATTACCTATAGAATATCAAGTCGATACTGATTTTCTTTAAATTTTGTATAAAAGCTAGAAAACATAAATAAATCTACGCGAAATAGGTTATAGGTTGGCAAGCATGTTGATACTCCCACCTTAAATAGGCCCAGTTTAAAAAATATTTTCTCCCAACATTTTTTTTTATATATTTTTAAATAGGAGTTTTATGGACTTTGGTTTATAAACCACCACTAAGGAACGATTTTTATGGCAGCAAAAAATTAAGCTACCATATTTTTAATTTAAATAAATCTGATAATAGCCTAACTTTTTTTTAGTATTGAAAATACTACTGGGTGCGTATATACGGGTATATTTCATGAAAAATGAACGCGACATGCGACATGCACATATTTAAATAACACGGCGGTGAAGTCTAAACAAACATCCGAGCAGCACAGGATCGATGACATCATCTGCTGAGTATTAATATTGTTTTGTTTTGGGTTTCGGCATTTATTATTATATTTGTTGATATTAAGATAATATGGCCGGGAGAGAGAATAGTAGAAGTCTGAGAACAGTTAGTAGATAGTTATTAATGATACTAGTTCGATGAACACTATAATGAAACGTGTGCAACAAAGTTCATATCGAACGTGTATCATTTAAAATTTAATCTACGACAGTGCAAATATATTTTATTCGTCTAAATTTCATTGATATCAGATAACGTTTTCGTAATTTTTAAAATTTTCAGGTGTCCATATAAGTCGATATCATGGTAACAGCATTTTTGATTGTTTCAATTTCGATAAAATTGAAAAAAAATAAACAGTGAATGTCGCTGAAACAAAGCGAAATAGTACGGCGGTCTTGGCGTATTACACAGAAAGTCGGGGGAGAATGAATATACCAATCCAAAACATTTCATAGCCGACTTAAGATTTAGACATTTCATGAACAAAGAGTACAAGGACCAGCAGGTAAATGGCTGTGTATAGCTAAAGAAATAATGTTGTCGCTATTTTTGAAAAGGTGGTACTAATATACAAATTATCCTATATTTTTTATTTTAACAAAACAGTCAAATTTACACATTTCTAATATAATTTACACATTTCTAAGTATAATAATTTAATTATTATTTCAAACTAAATCGGAGCATCCATGCCGTCATAATAACGCGTGATAGCGGCACGTTACATACTCACAAACTCACAGATAGGAGTAATCCGTGCTGTGACATAATGGTTTCCTTCTCGCCACTGTATGTGGTAGGTATTTTCAATACGCCTATGATACTTGCGTAAGATGCAAGATCTGTGAATTTTTTCCTTATGTTATGGCCTTCACCGCCAGGTATTTAGCCAGCTTCAAGTTGTTGTGTTTTTGTTTGGGCTGTCACCTCACCTCACTTATACTTTTGAGTTTATTATTTGTTTACAATGTAGGGCAGAGGAAGAAAATTAATTCCTTTACAATTTTATTTTACTTTCAACTTTTTAATCTGTTTTGGTACAACCAATCAAAATGTCCTCGTCTAATTAATGTTTTTAGTTTTAATTTTTTTTTAATCTTTTACATTGCTTGTATTAGTGGCACTTGGGCCCTTCAGTGCTGATGATGGTACTCCCTAGTACCGAAACATGTACACCACTTTAATCTAACTCTTTTAATATAAGTATTTGTGGAGACGACTGTTGGTTTATTTTCCTTATATGAATTCTATTAAAGTTTTAATGTTGTCCCATTTGGTATTTTGTAGTAATGAATTTATTGAAATAGGGGTGATCACCTGATTTTTAATGAGATCTTGGTATAATAATATGATGCCAACGTTTATGTGACACTCGAACAATATATGATTTAGATCACCTAACTGATTGCATTCGCAATTGGGATTATCCCTTACACCGATTTTATGTAAATGTTGGGGGAGGCACAGTGTCCTGTTTTCATTCTAATTAGGTATGGTAGTTAAGTAATGTCTATTCATGAGGGGGAGACTAGAGAACCAGGGGATTGTTTGGAATGTGGAAGAAATGTCTTTATAACTTTTTCCTTTGTATCTTAATGATTCTTTGAATTTATTGCTCCACTCTTACAGATGATCGTTTTTTGATGGGGTAGAATGTCTACTTAATCCAATGATATCTTGAGGGGGACGTTCAGGATTCTTCCAACGTTAGCTAATTTATCGGCTTCTTCATTGCCTGCAATTCCAGAGTGTCCTGGAATCCATCCAATTTTAATTTTATTGTTTATTTCGTTGGCCTCTAGGATAAGTTGCTTTGTAAGAAATGATATATGGTCCAAATTCGTTGACAGGGACTTATTGTTTATTTTTTTATGGCACTTTGTGAGTCGCTGAGTATTATTGCCTTTGGTATGTTTTTTTCCAAGCAGATTGTTTCTGCTTTGTTGATTGTCATTATCTCTGCCGAACAAATTTGAGTATGATCTGGTAATTTTGAAGAATATTTCAGTTTTAATGTCGGGCAGTAGACTCCGAAGCCAACTTTCTTTGTTTTCTTGTCCAGTGATGCATCAGTATATAATATGCAGTGATCTTTGAGCTTGTTATTTATCTTCATTGTAAATTTTAGGTTCAAAAATGCATCATGTTTTTCTAGATTGAGGTTTACCGTAGGTACCGACATCATTTGGTATTCCAGGTTGTATTCAAAGCATGGAAGGACTTGTCTTTTAATTATATTTTTGTATTCTCTGATATCCTCTAGTGCTTGGATTAGATGTGGGAGTTCTCTTGTTGGGAAATATCCTCTATTTTCAATTTAAATAAATCTGATAATAGCCTAACTTGATATGATATGTTGTGTTCTGAAGGGCACATATTATATAGGTTATTTTTCGTTTAACCGTTATGTTTTCGATAACTCCTGTTACAAATAGTTATACTTCGGGTGTTCTTTTGCTAAATATCAAGTAAAAATGTGTAGAAGTCTTGGCCCCTAAAGAGATTTATTTATATTCTTCTAAATAACACAATATGTCATTGTATATTCCTATCCTATATTATTGACTCTACATAATGAATCACTCAACCACCACTTGAAAACCCACGAGACAAGACAATAGTGAAAATTCCCATAATTTCCTACCTTTAGGGTACACTGGCTTTATGTCTTACCGTGGTATTTAGATCAGGTACGACAGGATGTTGATGATACTTAACCATAGACTATCGTTACAGGTAGACCCTGGTCAGGTGGTATAGTGTGCGGGTAGTATCGTACTACAAGTAAAGTCTCTTCAATGACCGCTGACCGTTACGTCACGACTAGTGTTTGTCTTTCTTACATTCGTGAACTAGGTGAGATTTAAATTTGCGTCAATTATGAATGTCGTATAAATTTACCGGTCAAAAAAGTTTTATTGTCATTTTTTGCAGTGACATTTTTGATCAAGATTATTTAAAAAATGTTATGGATAATTTTAAAATTATTTGATTATTTTTAAAAAGAAAGTGAATCCGGAAAGACTATTTTACCTTTTAACGCAGTTCACGAGGTAAGTAGATATAATAAAGCATAAATTGTGAAAACAAATAATAAACATAAAAAATAATTGCCAATGTTTTTATAAATACCTATCTGTTTTAGACAGTTTCTGATGCTTTGGGAGTTTCGTGTTCAACAATCCAACGAATTAATGCAAAGGGGATAGAGAAGGATGTAGAGTTTAAGAATCGCAATAATGTAGCTATTTTGTCATCCCGTGGGCGACAACTTCACGAAATTCATAAACATACCATAAGACAGAACTAAACCTTAAAATCATTGGTGGTGTTGAAATATCCACTGGTTCATAAGCGGACTGTTTAAAAAAATTAATATTTAAATGGCGTAAATGTACTGTATCACACAGGCTTTTTTATTAGAGCAACCCCATATAGCTCAAAAACGAGTAGAATTTTTAAGAGAATTTAAGAATAACGGCAACTCTCAATTTCCCTTTAAAACCTGTTTTTCTGGATAAAGCCTTAGTGGAGTCAATCTACGGAAAAATGAGGTGAGGTCCGTAAAAATTTGATAGAGGTTGGGGACGTGGAAAATGTTGTTTCTTGTGATAAGAGTAAAGATATTCCAAAATTTCGACAAAAAATATTGATCGGAACCATCCCAAAAATCCAAAAAACTGGTTTTTTGGTTTTTTTTAGGTCATTTTTGAAGTTTAATTTTTTTTTGGACCCCTTAGACTTCTAACTAAGATTTGGGAGTTGAACCTTTTTATTGTCAATGTTCAAGGAAGCTTTAGTTCAAATTTGGAATCTTTGCGATCATTACTTCCCCTAAAAGATATATATATATATATATATATATACGTTTTTTGGACTAAAACTTGAAATTAGGCTATATTGGTTAAATCTTCACCAAATTGGATGAAATTTGGTGTAAAGGTGGGTCATGGTGACCACAATAAGTGATCCAAAGATGAAGTCAAAATAAGAAATATTTTCGATAAAAATCCAAGATTTTGAGTTTTTTTCCCAAATTTTGAAACTGACCCCCATCCTGTCAAATAAATCGCAGAGTACTCTACTTAGGCTCAAATTGAAGGCTATTTTATATAGTTTAACGTGGTATAACTTGTTTTCCAAGATTCGCTCATTTGTTGGCCATTTACGCCATATAGGTGTACATATATGCGCGCGCTGATTTCCCACTTTTATTGTATTATAATGGTATTTTTTTACTATATTATTGTATTTAGCGTATATGCTTTTTCTTACATAATTATATATGTAAGAAAACATATACATTATTTATTTCGGGTTCGTTCGTGACAAAATAATATTTTTTTTTACTACACCTCCGTTATTATGGTATATTATATACTAGGTATACTATATACAACTTTTTTTTAATTTAAAAAAAAAATCATTTGCGGTTTTTCTAATTCAAGACGAGACAAAAATGTTCTTCTCATGATGCCTACTAATATTATGAGATAAAAATTATTTTTAAATCAATGACAGGTAAAAAAATTGTGTATCTAATGTTTCTTTTTTCCTTCGAATTTTTTAACTGCTGCAGCAATGCTGTTAGCAGACATGTATATTTTATAGCATTTAGAATGAAATTCTTTTTCTTTCATATTGATCAATGATCTATATATGTTATCACACCTCTGATGCCGACTGGAATGACGCATTTTTTTTAAACCATCTTCTTTAACATTGATGATTTCATCCAATGGTTTCAGTTCGTCAGAACATATTACACAAATGTTACTTTCCATGATTATTAACCACTTATAATTCAAATAATAATATATTATATATCGAGCATTTAATGGTGACTGTTATTAAAACTCAATAACCGAAGGGCAATTGTTAAAACAGATAAAATCAAGATATCATGTTGTTGCCACGGTAACCAGCGCTGGAACTTGACGTTCATGGCATGCTTAGTTTTTTATTATTTGTACAAAATCGTATGGAAATCGTGGGATTGCATTATACTCTAGTGTATATTCGATAGTAATATTGAGCAAACACATATATAATGAACATATAATACAATAATATAATATAATATAATATAATATAATATAATATAATATAATATAATATAATATAATATAATATAACATAATAATATTTATATATAAAACGCTAAATACAATATTATAGTAAAAAAATACCATTATAATACAATAAAAGTGGGAAATACCATTATAATACAATAAAAGTGGGAAATCAGCGCGCGCATATATGTATATATGGCGTAAATGGCCAACAAATGAGCGAATCTTGGAAAACAAGTTATACCACGTTAAACTATATAAAATAGCCTTTAATTTGAGCCTAAGTAGAGTACTCTGCGATTTATTTGACAGGATGGGGGTCAGTTTCAAAATTTGGGAAAAAACTCAAAATTTTGGATTTTTATCGAAAATATTTCTTATTTTGACTTCATCTTTGGATAACTTATTATGGTCACCATGACCCACCTTTACACCAAATTTCATCCAATTTGGTGAAGATTTAACCAATATAGCCTAATTTCAAGTTTTAGTCCGAAAAACGTATATATATATATATATATATCTTTAGGGGAAGTAATGATCGCAAAGATTCCAAATTTGAACTAAAGCTTCCTTGAACATTGACAATAAAAGGGTCCAAAAAAAAATTAAACTTCAAAAATGACCTAAAAAAAACCCAAAAAACCAGTTTTTTGGATTTTTGGGATGGTTCCGATCAATATTTTTTGTCGAAATTTTGGAATATCTTTACTCTTATCACAAGAAACAACTTTTTCCACGTCTCCAACTTCTATCAAATTTTTACGGACCTCACCTCATTTTTCCGTAGATTGACTCCACTACCTGGATATACAGTAAAGAGACTTTAAGGCGAAGTTGGCAAGCTGATACTCTTCATACAGTTAAAAAAATCGTCAGAGGCTGTACGGTATATTATTCAACATGCTGGTTCAGAAACTAGATTTATGAATAATGTAAGTTTGATAAATTCAAATCTGGCCTGAAATTTTATTAGAAACTATCGTGTACCATTTGATACGACCAGGGCCGTATCTGAGGGGGGGTTTTAGGGATTCAAACCCCCCCCCCCGAAAACAATAAAATCCTTATATGTTTGTTTGTGTGTATGTTTAAACGTATGTTTAAAGTATAACTAGTATTTTTTGCCACTGGTCTAACCCCCCCCCCAAAATTTTGGTTCAGATACGGCCCTGGATACGACAATACAAGGTTCTTTCAAACAAGCTTAAATTTAGTAAAATCGGATAAGTCGTTTAGAAGCTACAGCGATTTCAATATTTACACTTTCAATAGCTTCTCCCACTCTTATCAAGTGAAAGGATAAACATTAAAATCGCTGTAACTTCTAAACGACTTAACCGATTTTACTAAATTTAAGTTTGTTTGGAAGAGAAAGGTAAGTACCTTCAATTGTCGGATCCAATGGTGCAAGATAGTTTCTAATAAAATTGCTAGAGGGCGCAAGTTGTTTTAAAAATTATTCTATTGGCGATAACGCTGAAACGAACGGAGATATCAAGCTGCGGTTTTAATATTTTTTCTAGCAAATTTCATCTACTTTTCGATTATGGTATTATAATTATACCATATGATTTATTTTTTCGGAGTAAAATCAAAAAATGTATTCTTATTGCAAATTGCGCCCTCTAGCATTTTTTTTGAGAACTATTATGGACAACTAAATGCGATTGGTGAAAGTGCATACATTTCTCTTCCAAACAGTTTTTAGTTTGCTAAAATCGGATAAGTCGTTTATAAGTTACAGCGATTTAAATGATTACACTTTCAACAGCTTCCCCACCTCTTATTAAAGTCGGTACGCCAATGAGCATAAGACCAAAATGATGCATAATTGTCCAAGCTTTAAAATGGTGTTATCAAACATATATAATGTGGAATTTTCGGAGTTATGTAAAATTTTAAAATTTACTTTTCAATTTCGCCCTCTTGCGGCAAAATGCGGTACTTAAAAATTATTTCCAGAATTTTTTCATGGCCACTTTAACTATCATTTTTCTTTTCCTGAGTTTCTATGCCCAGTAGTTTCTGAGATATGGCCGCTCGTCGACCTTAAAAAAACACCCTGTACATCCTGTAACAAATTACGTAGTTTTGGATCTGTGGAATAAGACCATAGAAAATGTAACAGTGGAAAAATGAAAAAAATTATGTAACACACACCTTTACCACCGGTATGTCAAACTGACTGACTTAATTTACGGCGTACCGCAAATATGGAGAATATGACGTAACGACCAGCGGTCACTGAACAGATTTTAGCTCGGTGAAACGACTGTAGCTTTTTAATGTAAATTTGTAATTATCTAATTCTTTCTCTTACCGCTTCTCAGCTTTTGAAACATTTTTAATTGTAATTTTTTACTAAACGGTGAAATTATCGACTCTGATAAAGAGTAGCTTTTAAAATTAGTATTACATTTTATTATACAGGGTTAGTTGAAATAACCAGAACGGCTAATTTTCTTCAAAACCACCAAGGCTAAATCAATGAATTTTGGTACAGGTGGATAATTTAAAAAATTGAATTGAAAATTGACAATTGCGACGTTGCCAAATTTTTAGTTTTTTCTGTAACTTAAGGAATGTTTTTTTTCAAATGTAACACTACTCTTGTTTTATTGAATTCGATTCCTCCCATCAACATTACCATTTCCTGACAGTATCAAATTTTTATCTCAAATAGTTCTATGGGAAAAAAAGTTAATTAAGTAGTTACAACTCTAACTCTAAAATTAAAAAAATTCCAATCTATTTCCATTTAAAAACGTTTCAAATTATGTAAAAAGGAAGGTTGGTAGACATAATGTACAGGGTCTTCCACCGAGGACTGAACAGGGGCTCATTTTTGAGCTTCCTTGTATTTAAAGAAAAATCCAAAATAGCCAATCGATGTAATTTTTCCTGCAGAATTCAAAAATGAAACAAAAAATTTATTTGAACCAGAAACAAAAGAGTTACGCTAAGGATAAGGTGTTTTTTAAATGAAACATAGCTTTTTTTATACGATTTTTGGAACGAGTGATTTTTTTTTGTCCGTTCTGATTAAAATATTTAATATTGTGACAGTTATTTTTATTAAATTTTAATGTTTTATCCAGTATAATAACTTTAACCTGTTTGAAACATACACTAGGTAATAAAGGTATAATCACCTTTGAATCCTTCAAAGTCAAAAAATTTGACAAATTTACTATAATATTGCCGAAATGACTTTTATGTTTTACCTATCTATTATTGATCTATAATACCTTAGAAACGGAATATGTTATGATAGCAATAATACCTGCTATCACACCTAGGGCATTATAAGCGGGCATTATGATAATTTATTGCGAAATGTCTATATTTTCATAGACCATCAACGTAGACCTTAGGGTAGAATACTTGGTCCAGAGAGAGTTCGGACTGTATTTTTCCGACTAAAAATAATAAAGTTTGTTAAACATATGTATTAAAATAAAATCAATAACTTACCAGTTCCTGGAAATATGCCATTAAAACATTTTCGGTTATTTGAAGAATTGTGTTCGTATCTTTCCAAATACCAAATATGCCATACTCCCGATCATACTGTTGCCTTGATTTAACTGGCAAAAGATTTTCGGTCGCTTTTATGACCTTTTCTCTTATATTTTGTGGAATTTCTTCCATTTTGAGCAAATCGTTAAATAAAAAATGCCAACTGACTAACTGACAGAAACATCAAAGTCAAACTTAACACCAGTCATTATCTACTTACGTATACAGGTACAGGTGCAACTTATTTTTTATATTGCGAACAAATAATGTAATTAGTCATTGAAAAACTCTTTTTTAGGTAAAACATAAAGCATTGTATGCACCACGGGCTTTACTGGACTATAATGCCCATCAGGCAGAAACCTATCCCTCGGGCCAGAGGCCCTCGGGCTATTTCTACCTTCAGGGCATTATAGTCCCCGTAACGCCCTTGATACATAAATAGCTATTATGTTTTACCTATCTATTATTGATCTATAATACCTTAGAAACGGAATATGTTATGATAGCAATAATACCTGCTATCACACCTAGGGCATTATAAGCGGGCATTATGATAATTTATTGCGAAATGTCTATATTTTCATAGACCATCAACGTAGACCTTAGGGTAGAATACTTGGTCCAGAGAGAGTTCGGACTGTATTTTTCCGACTAAAAATAATAAAGTTTGTTAAACATATGTATTAAAATAAAATCAATAACTTACCAGTTCCTGGAAATATGCCATTAAAACATTTTCGGTTATTTGAAGAATTGTGTTCGTATCTTTCCAAATACCAAATATGCCATACTCCCGATCATACTGTTGCCTTGATTTAACTGGCAAAAGATTTTCGGTCGCTTTTATGACCTTTTCTCTTATATTTTGTGGAATTTCTTCCATTTTGAGCAAATCGTTAAATAAAAAATGCCAACTGACTAACTGACAGAAACATCAAAGTCAAACTTAACACCAGTCATTATCTACTTACGTATACAGGTACAGGTGCAACTTATTTTTTATATTGCGAACAAATAATGTAATTAGTCATTGAAAAACTCTTTTTTAGGTAAAACATAAAGCATTGTATGCACCACGGGCTTTACTGGACTATAATGCCCATCAGGCAGAAACCTATCCCTCGGGCCAGAGGCCCTCGGGCTATTTCTACCTTCAGGGCATTATAGTCCCCGTAACGCCCTTGATACATAAATAGCTATAAAGGATTCAAAGGTGATTATACCTTTATTACCTAGTGTATGTTTCAAACAGGTTAAAGTTAAATTATACTGGATAAAACATTAAAATTTAATAAAAATAGCTGTCACAATATTAAATATTTTAATCAGAACGGACAAAAAAAAAATCACTCGTTCCAAAAATCTTATAAAAAAAGCTATGTTCCATTTAAAAGACACCTTATCCATAGCGTAACTCTATTGTTTCTGGTTCAAGTAAATTTTTGGTTTCATTTTTGAATTCTGCAGGAAAAAGTACAGCGATTGGCTATTTTGGATTTTTCTTTAAAAACAAGGAAGCTCAAAAATGAGCCCCTGTTCAGTCCTCGTTGGAAGACCATGTACCTAATAGTATCGATAACAATAATAACAACAAACAACTACTAACAATAACATAGCTAGTAAAAGTTACTTACATAGTACACTACATTAATTTGAATATGAAATCGATACTATTAGGTACATTATGTCTACCAACCTTCCTTTTTACATTATTTGAAACGTTTTTAAATGGAAATAGATCGGATTTTTTTTATTTTAGAGTTAGAGTTGTAACTAATTAACTTTTTTTCCCATAGAACTATTTGAGATAAAAATTTGATACTATCAGGAAATGGTAATGTTGATGCGAGGAATCGAATTCAATAAAAAACAGAGAAGTGTTACATTTAAAAAAAAAACATACCTTGAGTTACAGAAAAAACTAAAAATCTGGCAATGTCACAATTGTCAATTTTCAATTCAATTTTATAAGTTAGCCACCTGTACCAAAATTCATTTGTTTAGTCTTGGTACTATTGAAGAAAATTAGCCGTTCCGATTATTTCAACTAACCCTGTATTTAATACGATCCATTTGTTTTTGTAACATCTCATCTATCAAAACAAAAAAAGAGATGCGAAAACGAAAATATGGTTTTTGGGCAAAGTGTCGTCTCGTGGCATAGTAGAGCAATATTTTCATAACGGAAGGATAGAAATCACCAAGTAAAGTATCTGTGCCAAACATTAAGTTGATTGGTAAAGAAACAATTGCCGAATGGTAGAAATAAGAAAAACAAAATTGAAGTTTTATGAGCTGTACCTTTAAAAATATTAAGATTTTTATTGCATGACTTACTAGTTCTACTTTGCCACGAAGAATAAACTGTTTAAGATTCCAAACATATATTTCGAACACTGTAAATATTCCTTTAAATAATTTTAATTTAATAAGGATCGTGCTGTGATTATTTCATTGATCTTACATCCATAACCATAAAAGAGTCCATTATTTTACTGTTATGTGCTGATCGATTTGATTGTGGGGATTTTTAAGTCGCCTTAAGTTTAATTTTTAAATCAATTTAAAAATAATATAGGATAAACCGCTTGAAAATTATTAAACTTTTGTAAGCGGGTATGGCAGCAAATATGGCAGAAGGGTACGAAGGTGGGTAATGTCTTTTTGCCTAAATTGTTTGCACGCAAAAAACCTAGATACACTCTTAGTCTAAAATAAACAAGGGAGACAAAAAATATATTGTTTCTAAATTTTGCACGGAGTGTACTTTATATATTATGCTAGATTAGCTGGATACCAGAGCTCAGAGCATCCAGAATACTCAACGTTTTAGTTTTAATATTTTAATTATTTCCATTAATTTATTTTTACTTTGTATTTAAACTTTGCGTGTCAGATAAAGCAATAGAAGATTTTATAATCGATGGCCGAATTTACCATCTCAGTAAACCATGTTGCATAATAGATAGAGAATCATATGCAATGTTAAACGACAAGAACAATATCACACTAGAAGCTATTTAAATTTT
The DNA here is from genome assembly GCA_963969555.1 of Polydrusus pterygomalis. Classification (NCBI taxonomy): domain Eukaryota; kingdom Metazoa; phylum Arthropoda; class Insecta; order Coleoptera; family Curculionidae; genus Polydrusus; species Polydrusus pterygomalis. The sequence continues at coordinate 36,675,626 of OZ018381.1, read as the reverse complement.
TGAGAACTACAGTACAGATTTTTAGTGGTAAGTATATGCTTTATTAACCGTAGCAAACAAATATTATTATGATTAATGTCAAGTTTCATTAGCACTGCCAGTCGAAACTAATACAGTATATAAAACCAGATTACACCCCCAAAATAACTTGATAATAATTACTGTGAGTATTCATATGGTACCAATAACTCCTATTTCCTATTGGCTAAATTACCGTGATATTATCACTACACAACAGTCTAGCAATTTTTGTTGTCTTACTGTAGGAAACCGCGTTGCTGTCACATATAGTATTAAAGTTGTATGAAGGGTATGTGAATTCTTATATGGAATAATATGTTTTTTTCTCAGTGTACTTACCTTTTTTCAGAATAGAACACCCTGTATATTGTGATATTTTTAGATTGCTTGATAAATTTTAAGAATATTTTATAAAACACAGGCGTGTATCCGGCATGCGTTGCAACCCGCTGATATAAATACTAACCCGAACAAACCCGATATATTAGTACCCGGCATGCCACTTTCTGAAATTGCACCCGTGCGAAGCCGGGCGGGTCGCTAGTTATACATAAAAACCTTCCCCTTGAATCACTCTATCTAGTAAAAAAAAAAACGCTTCAAAATCCGTTGCGTAGTTTTAAAGATTTAAGCATATATAGGTAGGGACGGATGGACAGACAGCGACAGCGACTTTGTTTATACTATGTTAAGACATCTTACCTATGTTAATGTGGTATTAAAATCGTAAATAATAGGGAACCATAATATAATTAAAATTGTATTTAAAATGCCTTACGATAAAGGAGGCATAAAAAATAATAGGGGTTGTATTTATAATAAAAGTATTTTAGGATTTTTAAAGTGTTTAAAATTGTTACAAATTTAGATTAAAAATTTTTCATTCCCTAAAAAACAGATGGTCCTCAATGGGTCATATGTTATGTAGGTATTATTAAAAGTATGAATAAAATTGTATAATTTAGCATCCAATATGTTTATAAGAACTTTATTTATTAGAATTTGTACCATACCTATTAACACCGAATTTTAATTTAACGTAAAAAAGTTTCCTGAAATTCGCTCATTATAAATTAGAAAGAAGGCATTATCCCTAAATCGTTCTTACTACTACCGTAAACTCAGCTATGGCTTCAGGTAGAACATTAAATTATCATATACACTTAAAAATCGTAGCTGAGTAGTCGATTCAGGATTCAAGCTAACAAAATGAGGTTAAAATCAAAAATTGGCCAAAGGCATGATTAAATGGTAAAAAATTGGGTTGTTACAAACGAAAGTTTGTGACACATCCTATCAAACTCAAGAAAACTCGACTCGACCTTCCATACCGAAGATTCTCACGTCAGAAAACATACTTGAGACTTCCTTTACAGCAATTAGGTGCGAAAGCATCACTCTTACCTTATTATTAGGGAAAATCCATGTGCAATATCCTAAATATATCCAAGAACACTTAAAAATCACTGTAACATTGACACTTGAGCATTTTGATCACGATTTTTGCAAAGTCTACCTAAGAATCGAACGAAGGTAACCTATCGAAGTCGCTGCGGTCGACTATAGTCGGCTGGCTCACCTGAGAGGTGAGGTAAAGGTGCGTCCCGTTAGGTTGGTATGTATGGTCAAAGATAATCCACACCATAGAAAAATACTACAATGTCCGTACTCCGTAGCGATAAAAAAGGAAAACAAACATTCTTGGAATGTAAATAAATCCGAACGAACCCAAAAACATGAAGACTGCAGTCCAGCGTGTCCAGGAACCATCTTAACATATGGAAAACTTTTTTATTTTTTACTTTACGAGAAAAAAGGTAGGTACAGTTGACGACAGATAATTTCGTACACTAAACTGTGAAACTATAAATGCAACTTTTTTTTATCTTTGTAACGTGTTAATTGTTATCATGATATCTGTCAAAGTATTGTCATTATCTTATTTGATTTAAAAATGCCGCCTGATTTAAGTATTATTGAAAAAGCAAGAATAACATTTTTAGTAAAAATAGCTGATCATTTTAGAGTACCTAGAAGTACTGTTCAAGGAACTGTAAAAAATGGCGCTATCATCAAACACTTGAAAGGTCTGTTGGATCTGCTTTAAATAATAAAAAATCATCAAATGAAGAAGACCGAAATTTGGTGGAGTATTTAAAGCAAAATCCATTTAAAACTGCAGTATCCGTATGCATATAACAGGATCCTCTGCTTCATCTAGAACTGCGCAACGCCGAGTAAGACAATGTTCCGAATTAAAAAATCGAGCAGCTGCATCCAAACCGTTTTTAAAAATAGTGATAAGGAACAAAGAATTGGGTTTGCTATGGAATATTTACCGGAAAATGATTTTTTTTGGCAAAATGTAATCTTTTACGATGAGAAAACTTTTCAGTCTGCATATATAATGGAAGGATTTGAGTATATAGTTATATAGGTCAAAATGTGCTTGGCAATCAAGGTCACCAGATCTAACACCTCTGGATTTTTTTTATGGGGATTCTTAAAACAAAAGCCTATGCCCCCATAGACCATTTAGAGAGAATTATCATAGAATGTATCCAAGAAATTTGCCTGCAGATGATTACAGATACAGTGATGGAATTTTAACGACGTACAACTAATTCATTTTACTGACTTAGCAAAGAAAAACCATAAAACCAATAAGCAAATAATCTTTAACAACAACTTATTACTTTACAGTAAAACTTTGCTGATATTACCACATGGCTTCATTAATAAACGAAGTGGACGAGAAACCTGGCGGAAGTTGCCATTTTAGATCTCATCGACTTGTTGTGATAAGGAGAATGGCAAGATGAAATAAGGGAGGCAGCAGAAAGTAGGGGTATAAAATTTATAGATATTGACAAATGGAAATTCATTACGAACTTAATGAAAGACAAAGAACTTTAAACTTTCATTACACGACGTGTGTCGCTACCTTGTAGCTTCTTCGGATGTTTGTTGCTAACAGAAATGCGTGATGTAAAAAAGGTTCTTAAATAAAAGGAAAATTTGACAAGCCCTTTGTCTTTCATTAAGTGCATAAGAAGTCAGTAATTTATTTCATCCTGTCTTTATAATCATTTTTAAAAAGAATAAATAAATGTTTACAAAAATTTAAAAAATTAGTTGGCAATATTAAATCATATTACCTTAATTGCAATTGGGTTATTAGTTTCCATAGTTAAATATGATTGTTGTTTGCTGGTCATTGAGGCTGAAGAAGCAATAGGAAAATTAATCGCGAGAAAATCCATAAATAGATATATAACCAAGAATGTGGAAACAATTTCATAAAGTGACAAACTTACGAGAAGATGTTCTTTTAGCTTATTTTCTAGTTGAAGTAATTATAACCTATTAGATTTTTTAAATAATCGTTATAGAAAAAAATATTTATTAATTTAGACTTCTTCTAGAGTCACAGAGAATAAATGACAATTCGTTGTGGGCAAAATATTCTAGGCTTTTGTTGATGTATTGAATAATTGCTAAATATATGTATTTGCGTATTCTATTTCTTATAAATTTCAGTGATTGACTCTAAAATCAAGACATGGTTGTTAGATAACACATTACGGTATCTGATGGTGTAATGTTCCATTTACCGGCCGCACATGATTACAGGGTAAGTTGATTTACTGGACAGGATGAAATAAACGTTAATAATGTACATTAACTGCATAAAAATTGGCTCGCACTAAATGAACTCAACAGTCGGTAAAGACAGTAACCCTCTAATATGTTGGTGAAAAATGCAAAAATTGTTATAGTCGAAGGTAAATTATCGAGAGGGAGGGGGGAAGAAAGAAAAAAAAGATAGCGTCCTTCTTCATAAATAATGGCCAATTCAAGAAAGAGACCGCTGGGGATACGCATTCCCAAAAAAGGACACAAGACAAAAAAAAAATCAAATTTATTTTAAAAAATTTAACAAAAATTGATATTTTCGGGTTTAAATCGTTTATAAACCCATATATAAAATAATATAATGGATTAGATAGAAAAATTAAGTTTTTAGTAAAAGTTCTTTTAAAATGGTGGTAATTTAAAGAAGGCTTAAAAATTTCAGTTCTTCGTAAAGGTATTTACGTTTTAAAGAATAACAAATACTTATAAGACTAACTCAACAACGTGTCAATTTTATCTTCAGCTTTAAAGGTAGTAAAATGGACAATATAGTCTGCCCGCACCAACAACTTTTCTATTTTGAACATAGAAATAAAAATCGCTTTATCGAAGGCTAATTTAAATAATAATAATAATAATAATAATAATAATAATAATAATAATAAAAGTTTATTCTAATAAGTATTTTTTTTACATTAATTTAATGCTAATATATATTTTTTTTTTGTATAAACTATCAATTCCGAACTCAGAAGTAAAATACTTTTATTGAGTTAAATATAATAATAAGTTATATATTTCATAATTCAGGCACAACAAGATTATAATATAAAACGAATATGATATATATTATAATATCGATGACCAATTTATAACTTGCTAGCAGCTTATCTCATGCTTACTTTTCGTCAATTGCAGTACATACGTAAAGCTTTCCGATATATAATGCACTGACGAAAATAATCTAATACAACAAGTTTGCTAAAACATACTTTGTATTGATTGTTTATTTTTTATTAACCCATATTAAATAAAATGCTAGTGTTTTAAACACGCTTTAGTTTTATATCAATTCCATATTTGCCAGAACATTGTTTTTATAGGTAGTAATCAGTTCCATTAGCAGCACAGTCTTGTTAAATAATGAATTATTTTTAATACAGCAATTTGTTAAGAAATAAATTGGAACTTATCAATGCGACGCATTTTGTTCTTAGTCAAGCGCTTTCTCTACAATTAAGAATACAGAACAGCGTTCCCAAAAACGAATTGTATCCATTAGAACCTATAATCCACCAAGACGTTGGTAGGGGTTCGCAGCGATCGGCAATCGCAACGCGCCGTAGTATTAGTTGTAACGTATTGTTGCGCAGATCACATCGTTGTTCGAAGTCTTTTAGCAGTCCTTTCTGAATTTGAATTCTATTGATCGTACCAATACCTGTTTCAATTAATTTATTTTTGGTTTGTATATAAGTTTTTTAAAACTTTGCATGTCAGATAAAGCAACAGAAGATTCTTATTTCGCACAACCCATTATTAGTATGGAACTTTATAATCTATCGACGAATTTACGTCTTAGTAAACCATGTTGAATAATAGATAATCATATTCGATGTTAAACGACAAGAACAACATCGCACTAGAAGCTATTTAAGTTTTTGAAAACTTCAGTAATGTTGGTAAATATAAGTATGCTTTATTAACCGTAGCGAGCAAAATTATTACGATAAATGTCAAGTTTTATTACAACTGCCAGTCAAACTAATACAGTATATAAAACCAGATAGACACCCCCAATAGAACTTAATAATTACTATAAGTATTCAGAGCAATAATGGCTATAAACCATTCTATGCTAGCAATAACTTCTATATATAACTACACAACGGTCTAGCAATTTTTGTTGTCTTGCAGTAGGCAAGCGCGTTGCTGTCACATATAGTATTAAATAGTTGTATGAAGAATATGTGAGTTCTGATAAGGAACAGAAGACTTTCTCTCAACTGCTCAATCTTTTACCAATAAATCTCAGAAATAGATCATTAAATAAATCAAAGAAAAATAAAATAAAAGATTGGGTAAAACAGAATTACAAAAGTATAATTAATATAATAGTCTGGTTTCGGTAAACCACTAAGCTACATTTTTATAAATTATAGTTATAGACAGTTTATTACACAGTGTGTGTATAAAGTCTGGGAACGGCTTTATAACATTACAATTTACTGGCCGATTTAATCCAAATTCGGTACAGTTGTGTAAGAGGATCTAACGCACCGAATGACGATATTGGCGTTGTTGCCAGCTTTTTAGTTTGTCTGGAATTCAAACGAATTTTTTAATATAACACCCAGTATATTTTTACATTTTTAAATTCCACATAAAATTATAATTATTTTTTATTAAATGCATTATTAGTCTATACTTTATAGTTTCCGAGATATTGACTCTCGAAAAGTGACATTATTGAACTTTGACAGCTTCTAACTTTCTAACAGTACGTCTTAGAGCAAAACGGCTTACATGTCCCTATCTTCAATTTTTATTATCTTCCCAAAAAATCAACTTCCGGTTAAACCGGATGTAACTCGAAAGCAGGAAATATAGTTGTTCCGGTTTAACTGGAAGTTGATTTTTTGGGAAGATGATAAAAATTGAAGATAGGGACATGTAAGCCGTTTTGCTCTAAGACGTACTGTTAGAAAGTTATAAGCTGTCAAAGTTCAAAAATGTCACTTTTCGAGAGTCAATATCTCGGAAACTATGAAGTATAGACTAATAATGCATTTAATAAAAAATAATTATAATTTTATGTGGAATTTAAAAATGTAAAAATATACTGGGTGTTATATTTAAAAATATAAAATTCGTTCGAATTCCAGACAAACTAAAAAGCTGGCAACAACGCCAATATCGTCATTCGGTGCGTTAGATCCTCTTACACAACTGTACCCAATTTGGTTTAAATCGGCCAGTAAATTGTGATGTTATTAGGCCGTTTCCAGACTTTATACACACACTGTATATTCAAGTTAGGGTTAGCTAGGGGCACACACAAATTTCCTAAATTCATCGTGTTCCTAGTTAACACTATTATTATTTTACTGTAATATTATGTAATTTGTTTACTGCTAAATAAATAAATATATAAGTAAATATCTAAAATTTGCTATCTGGGTCGAATATGTAAAAACGATGTCATTCGTCACGTGTAAGAGCACCAAAATGAGTGTCGAGACAAGAAATCTCGCACTTTTTAAAAAATTCTCGTTTCATCTCGTAAATCGAGACGAGATTTTTTCCATATCTCGCCTCCCTAACATCTCGCAAGATGTTTTTTCGTCTCGTGTTGCGAGAGTCTCGCAATTTCTCGTTCCCGCAATATGACGTCATAGAAAAATTCTGCAAAATTTGCAATTTTTTCCTATTTTGACGATTTTACCCAATGAACGAAAACTATTGGCCATACTGATTGTGGATCCTCCTTACATCATAATTATTATTATTAGCAAAGCTAGGTACGGCGTTCAGAGTAGACAGGGTAGGATGCTTCGAAAGGATTCCCTTAAAAATTTGACCCCAAGCCAGATAGTGCTAACATTTCGATAATATGATAATACTGCTCAAAATTATCTTGGTGGATACGCCAATTAACCAAATCGCAATTAATGCAAATTCGAGAATTAACTAATTCTGATTAACGTGTTAATTGGTGGATACAGCCGTTAGTTAATAATATGGAACGCATCTTCAGACAAATATATTTTCTGACAATATGGCGAATCAGATTAAAATTGGATGATTAAAAAATGTTTCGTTAACATTACAAACTGCTAACAGTCTAATGATCGTGCACATTGCCCCTCTAGCGGCGAAGAATATAACGAAAAATATTCATACAAAATGTTAAATATTACTATAGGACAAACTCTTCCTAACGAGACCAAGTTTGGCAAATTTGGTTAAGGCAAACCGGATTTATTAGTAATTTTTTCAAAAGGCTATTTTGTAAGTAAGAGCAAAAAGCACTGCTTCTTTGTAATAAAAGTAAATTCAATCATCTGGATCCTTCCGTTGATATTGAATGGCCTTAATTAATAAGTTCTTTAATTGGTAAATAAACTTAGGTAGATACCTACATACTTTTTTTCCTCTTAGACGCCATTGTTGAACATCACATTGACAGCTTGGTAATGCGGAACATTGGGAATATCTCGTCAGAGCCGACATATTTAAATTGGGTACTTATTGGTCAGGGGTGTATTTTCATTTAAGCTCATAAACATAAAAAAATATAGGGAACGCACGGCCAGTGACGTAGTTAGGGTGGGTGAAACGTCATGGTAGGTAATAAAAAAGCGCCGGAAAATTGAATAAATATGCTAAGCTGGAATTACACTATTTTTGCGATAACAAGGGGAAACAGCGGTTTTTGCATATCTCTTTACTAACTAGTTAGCTATAAAATAGAGTTTAAATATTTGAATTGTTGCATTTAAATTTTTTAAGAAATCGAAGCTAGAACTATATTTTTTAAAAGTGCCCTTTTCCATTAATCCCAGGCATTAATTTTAATAACATTTATATCAACGTTCAATGAGGATAAAACGTTCTTTATAATAAGCCATATTTTGTTAAATTCGGTAAACGTAGACCGAAGTTACAGCATTTTAAGGTGGGAGTGTCATGCTTGCCAACCTATAACCTATTTCGCGTAGATTTATTTATTTTTCTAACTTTTACACAAAATTTAAATAAAATCAATATCGTCTTCATATTCTATAGGTACCTAATAATTAACATGTTAAATAAATATCAAGGAATTTCATAAGTTATTTAAGGAGAATTGTATATCGAAAAATATCGGGTAAGATTTTTTTTAACATTATTATGCCATTGTTCTTTCACTATACAATTCTCCCAAAATGAGCCATAAAATAAATTGTTGTACTTTTAATTGTTACCCTTCTCCACGCTGTTACCAAGGTAACTAGAAAAAACTGTTATTACAAAATTTATAGACGATATTACAGAGCATATAAAAACCTAATTTCTGACCTACATTGTATTGAAGTTATTAGTAGAAATTAAGAACTTTATATCATAGCAGAGCAACTACGCCCCTAGCGGTAGAATTAGGAACTTAAAAATTATTTCCAAAAATTTTTTTAGGTCATATTTTATAATAAATTTTTTACCCCAAAGTAATAGTTTTAATTATATTTCTAAAAAAAATCTCAACCTGTTGCTGATCTACGTTATATAAAGATTTTTTCTTAAATAGAATCAGCCAAGTATTATCGCCCTTTTAGATCAGCATTCAATTATGAAGCACCCTGTATATATAAAAAATATTAACTACTTTTTTACGGTTACTAAAAATAAAACCGACACTTTAGAGATGGCCGAATTGCTTAGTTCGTTCCTGCAAATAATAAATAAACCCCTCAGGAATTAATATTTATTTGACCAGAGCATCCTAATTTTAGTCCACAAAATATATTACTAATTTTTGGTGTCTATATAACCAAATTTAAATTTTCTTGGGCTGTCGATTTTTTTGAATAAGTCATTCAATAGATAATGTCATCAATAATAAATGTGGAATTTATTTTATAAATTATTCCTTTAAATTTTGGTTTTACACGTGTAAATTCGGTTTCTATTTTTGATTAAATTAATTCTACATTTTGTGTGTTGTGTTAGCATGTCGATGTACAAAATTATTGATTTGAGAATATAGTTAACCAAAATGGCGTTTGTGCGCACTATTAAATATTAAACACCAAAAAAGTTTGTCTCTGAAATATATAAGATCAAAAGTAAAATGCTTAAAACGCACATTATACAAAAAACAGCCACAGAAACACTTAAAAAACACCAAAATCGGAAGAAAATAATATGACCCAACCTGACGCGTGAGCTTGCTACGGCCTACTGCTGATATGTGAACTTTAACGACGAAACCAGATCAGCTGTTAATGTCAAATGTCGTTGTCTTCTGTCGAAACGCTTGGTTTTAAGAAAAAGTTAACTCTATAATTTATCTAAGGAATAGCGCGCTCCACAAGTGATAACACATCATTTTTACTTATCCTATAGTTAAATTTACTCTTGACAATAATTTGGGCTGTTTGCACGTAAAAATACCGGGCCTAAAAAAATAAAACTCTTCTTTATGGTTACAACAAAACCTATTTATTGATACATAACCTTATAAAAAAAAAATTATACAGTGAAAATAATAATATCTTTGGTTCTTTTTTAGGACATACTTATTATAAATATCACAATAAAACCATAATGTGGGTACCTACCTACAGGGTGACTTACTCTCAACGCAGGATGCTATAGCAAAAAAACACACTTATTATTTTTCAAAAACAGAGTTATAGGAAGGCATTATGTCTAAAATTTAAAATTATTTTGAATTATACAGGATATCCCAAATAGTCAGGGCATATTAAACATACTTTTATTTACATGGAACACCCTGTATATTATGACATTTTGGATTGTTGGCTCAATTTTAAGAACATCTGTTATTTTAAATACAACCCCGGGGTCCGTGAGGGGTGTGCTGTACTGGGAGAACCTCATTTTTTGTTTGAAGGTGGTAGACAATCAAGTAATATCAAAAAAATTACCTTGTCGGACTTCCACTGTCTTTATTTTGTTTCTTAACGCAACGTTTCGGTTAGTTAGTATCTCTAACCGTTTTCAAGTGTAAACTAAATTATAATTCTGTCTTAAATACTATCCATGTGCAATGAAGCTTGATGACTCCGCCTACGTGCTTATTGGAGTGTGAAGTTTGAGCTGTTGGTTTTGGATAAGAAGAAGCTTCCAGATATCGGGGATATCTATATTGGTTTACTAAATATATGGGTATTTTGATTCATGAAAGCTGCTTCCTTGAATTTTCGTTTTCTCCAGTGCTGTTCTGTGTCCAAAACCTTGGCTTCTGACCACTATATATTATGTTGGTTGGTTCATACATGTTCCGCTATACCTGATCTCGAAGTTTCACCTCTTTGAGTATGTTTTAGATGTTCTTTAACTCGTACAGGAAGAGGTCTTTTAGTTTCTCCAATGTACGATTCGTCACACTCGCAACGGATTTGATAGATACAATTTTTTGTGTTTTCATTACGGGGGGTTTTACTTTTGTAAGAAAGCTTCTAAGCGTATTTCCGGATTTGAAGGCTATTTTGATATTATAGTTTTTGGTTATCCTTCTAATCTTTTCAGAAATCCACTGTGACATAAAGTATTGTAAGAAATGCTTGCTCCTCTTTCGTTTCTGTATTAGTTTTTACTTCGCGATTTTTAAGTTTTGAGATGGTATTAGTTACAAAGGTTCAGGGTAACCATATTGTTTTAAATCTTTTTTAAAATTACAATATTTAGGTCTTCCGGATCGTTGCAAACGTTAGATGCTCTATGATAAAGAGTAAGTAAAACCCCTCAGTAATGAAAACACAAAAAATTGTATCTATCAAATCCCTTGCGACTGTGGCGAATCGTACATTGGAAAAACTAAAAGACCTCTTCCCGTACGAGTTAAAGAACATCTGAAACATACTCAAAGAGGTGAAACTTCAAGATCAGGTATAGCGGAACATGTTTGAACCAACCAACATAATATACAGTGGTCAGAAGCCAAGGTTTTGGACACAGAGCACTGGAGAAAACGAAAATTCAAGGAGGCAGCTTTCATGAATCAAAATACCTATATATATATTTAGTAAACCAAGTATAGATATCCACAATATCTGGAAGCCTCTTCTTGTCCAAAACCAACAGCTCAAACTTTACACTTCAATAAGCACGTAGGCGGAGTCATCAAGCTTCATTGCACATGGAAATTATTTAAGGCAGTAGCCTTAGAATTATAATTTAGTTTACACTTGAAAACGGTTAGAGATACTAACTTACCGAAACGTTCTATTAAGAAACAAAATAAAGATAATTGATGTCCGACAAGGTAATTTTTTTGAAAACCTCATTTTTGTTTATTAAAAAAGAAGATGTTTGCCAGCCGAAATCTTATACTTTTAATGTTATAGGAATTAAATGTTTCAATGATTATTATTATTAAAACATTAAACTGGAAGTTTGGGTTTATGGCGTAGGTACTTTTAAGATAAAGGAATTATATTCAACGGTAATATTTCTAAATATTTAAATTGTCCTCGGTATTCGCCCATAAAGCTAACATAAAATCAGTAATGGGAATAGGCATTCCTCCAATTGTGACTTCAAAATTAATATACCAAAGTCTAACGAAGAGAGCGCCCAAAAGAAACAGAATAGCAAAAAGGCAGAGAAGTAACCTTTTGAAACACATTTCAGTGCTTTTCCTCCATATCATTTCCAATTTGTTTTTGGGAGGACGGCGGTATCTCATTCGCATTTTCCTCTCGGATGGAGGTTGTTGGGATTGGATAACTTTTTTTTCAATCGCACCAAAACACAGTGCAGTCAGCTAAAATATATTGAATGAAACAATTGACAAAATCGTATTCCATTCTGACGCATTGTTTGCCAAACTTACGCTGTTAAAAGGTAGGTATTATAATGATGTGGGAAATTTGAACCTTTCTCTAAAACCTTTTGAAAGTATACAGTGTGGCAACGCAGCAGTAAGAGATCCGCTATTACTAACTGTATCGCATAATTATTAATAATAATTTTGAAATCAGTGTTGATTATTATTTTTGAATGAATAGTTTCCGTACCTTTTTAAAAGTCCATAAAAGTATTTTGTTTTCATTAAGTTTTAAACCATTATCCTTTATTACTTTGGACATATTAGAAAGACCCTCATGTATCAACGAAATCCAATGCAGAAAATTATCATTTTATTTTTATTTTGTGATATATTTGTTTATCATTAGCAAAAGCTAGGTTAGGTTAGGTTAGGTCATATCATATGTATAAATTATATATAATAAAGGACCCATTACAGATCCTTAAGGAACTCCTTTATCCTATCATAAAGAAATTCATTGCACAGGAAGAAAAAATAATAACTATTTGTTATGTTTCACAAATTTAATCAGTTTCATGACACGTGTTTCGGCCCTTGCGGGTCATTGTCAAAGGAGTACAAGAAGATTCTAAATTCTACGTGACATTACAAAGGTATTTATATCATATTATGGTAATTATAAACATGTCATAAAATTAGAATTAGAAAATTGAATGGTCAACTGTGGGTTTTCCTAACTTTTAAAGGTACAGATACATATTTAGTCCTAAATTAGTGTGCTATTAAGAATAAGAGAAGCACCTGAAGGTATTTTGGTTTGATTATTAACAACATTACATTTGTTTTTAAAAACAACATTACATTTGTTTTTAAAAACAACTTACACATACACATATCCAATGCTAAAATAGAAACTAAAAACTAACTTTTACAATGTGGGGTCTACCAAATAGAATGCGACAACTGCGACTACTGCGAGGCTATCTATATTGGACAAACAGGTAGAAATTTTGACACCATCAGGCTTAAAGAACACAAAACATCTAAAAAAAAAACAGGTTTAGCTGATCACTGCATATTACACAATCACTCAAGCTCTACCAACATAAAACCCATATACATACACAATAAAAGCAGAAAACTAAATTTACTAGAAACAATAGCTATCAAAAAAGCCATAAAAAACAAATGTAATGTTGTTAAATAATCAAACCGAACTACCTTCATGCGCTTCCCTTATTCTTAATAGCACAGTAATTTAGGACTAATATGTATCTGTACCTTTAAAAGTTAGGAAAACCCACAGTTGACCATTCAATCTTCTAATTCTAATTTTAATTTTATGACATGTTTATAATTACCATAATATGATATAAATATCTTTGTAATGTCACGTAGAATTTAGTATCTTCTGTACCCCTTTGACAATGGCCCGCAAGGGCCGGAACACATGTCAGGAAACTGATTGAATTTGTGAAACATAACAAGTAGTTATTATATTTTCTTCCTGTGCAATGAAACAACAGTTTTACCAAGCATGTAGCCCAACACAAATTAATTATATCAATAAATTCGTTTGAAATTCTTGTAATTTGAGATATTTTTGATAAAATTTGTAAACCATCACATCAAAAGTGCGTTTACTAATACTAAGTTTTGCAAGTAGTAATTCATGGTTAAGAGAATCAAAAGCACATATTAAGCTATTGACCCATAAATAGGCACTCATATAAAACTGACCATCAGTCTAGTAGACTAGTAGAATACGTTATTTACACAAAACATTTTAATTGTAAGCGTCTCATGGGTTATGTTAAGTCCCTAGTTTGATATCTGGATTGTTTTTATTTTAATTTAAATTATTCATCGTGCAGGTTAAAAACAGCTTTTACTACATCCCACAGTAGAATTTCATTTGGAAACCCTTTAAGTTTCACTTTTGTTACTTTCGCCCATGCTTTAAAAAGTGCAAAAATTAGACCGAAAATAAATACTAAAAGTACATAAAATAATTTCTTGACTGCAAAATAGAACAACACCCTATAAAATAGGTTAATTTTCTTCTTTTTTCTTGTCGCTGGTTTCTCCAAAATTTCGTCTACATAATCTTCCGGGTCATATTCAGGTATACCTCTTATTACGAGCCAAGCGAAAAAAAAAGCGGTTCCCTAAAACATGTTTTTATTTAACGACAATGTTATTTTTAGTCATTTATTATAACATCTTAATGATAACTGAAAAGATCGGAAGTCCATAGGGGTTCAACTAGCAAAACATAACTTCTGAGATCTTTAATTTGAAAATTTTGTGTAAATATTATTACAATATTCTACCTCTTTTCAAGCGCCTAACTCAAGAATCGCAATAGGAGTAAAATTTAACCCTTGCCGAGTTCATAACTAATAAAATAATAAATTCAGCAGTATCTGCAGTATTTTTTCGTTGAAAAAATGCTTGGACACGGGTAGTAACATTTTAAGTTGTGGTCTATTTAAAAAATCTAGGGATACAGTAAGTCCCAAATTTGAGATGTGATGATATCGATAATTTTTGTGAATTGCAGCCCTAATTTGGTATGGACTATTTTTAAAGTGCATATTAAGTTATACATAAGTACCAAATTTCAAATTTTAATTTGTCATTTATGAGATAATAAACAAACAAAAATAAATTTAATTGAAAAATACCTGCAATCCATCTTTATTAGTTTTTCGTCAATAAATGTTCAAAATGTTGTCTATACAGGGTGTTATTTAATAAGTGTCCGATATTGTACAGGACGATTCCCCAGTTATTTATAAGGTAAAAAGTTCATATAAGCATGGGTTCGCAAGGCCTTCATTTTTAAGATACAGGGTTAAAAATTTTATTTTATTTTTGTTATTCGTAAATAATTTTTGAAATAATGTCGATATTTGGAAGAAAATTAGTATTTGTGGATTTTTTACTATGATAAATTCAAATTTGATTTTAGTTTGGCCCTTAATTGTATGAAGCGCCACCCACAGGCCAATTTCTCTTTTTGGGAGTCATAAATTTCTTGTGCGGGTATGTATCACATTTTTTAATTGATGAATCAATTTTTTTATCATTTTTATTCGAAAAAGCTATGCTGGTTAAAAATTTCTACAAGACGTTTTCCAGATATTTTGATTTAAATTAATTAATAAATAAATATAATAAAAATAAATTAATTAAGAAACCGAATAATAAACTCTTGTAGAACGATTAAAAATACTCCAGATATTTTCCAAAGAGTTCGCGAATCAATGGGAAGAAGATTGGATGCGTGCATACAGGCAGGGGGGGGGGGCATTTTCAACATTTATTGTGATTTTAATTTAGTTTTAACATATCTAGGGTTCCGTTGTTTATTGTTGTTTAAAGCTAGCTTTGAAATGTTTCTATGATGATTAAAAAAAAAGGTTTTCAAAATTATTCCACTTTAAAAAAAAAAGCATCAATTAATTTAAATCAAAATATCTGGAAACGTCTTCTTGTAGCAATTTTTAACAAGTATTTTCGAATGAAAATGATAGAAAAATTACATACACGCATAAGAAATTTGTGACTCCCAAAAATAGAAATAGGCCTGTGGGTGGCGCCCCATACAATTAAGGGCCAAACTAAGATCAAATTTGAATTTCTCATAGTAAAAAATCCACAAATACTAATTTTCTTTCAAATATCGACATTATTTCAAAAATTATTTACGAATAACAAAAATTAAATAAAATTTTTAACACCCTGTATCTTAAAAATGAAGGCCTTGCGAACCCATGCTTATATGAACCTTTTAAATAACTGGGAAATCGTCCTGTATAATATCGGACACTTATTAAATAACACCCTGTATACTATTTAGCAATATCCCAAATGCAAATAAAACTCGTTTTGAACATTTCTCATTATTTCTGGAGAAATTAATCTACACTCAGGTCTTATTCGTGCTTCTGCTTCAACTCCTCAACATTTGCCGGTTTCGAAAAACTAATGAAAGTTAGAAATTTGATACTTACAGATAAGTCCTCATCATATGGGATTTTTTTATTAATAACTTTATTCGAAATTTCAAGTCCTGCTTCGATCGAGATGAAAATTAAGTAAAAAATAGTAGTCACGTGATTCGCATTATCTGTCAAATTTTAATTTTTTCCAAAAAATAATTCAAAAGTGGGGTTATTTTTAAAAGTATCGAAAAAAGTTATTGGAAAAAGTTTTTTTTAAATACAATTTCTAGCCCACATGCAAAATTTCAGCTGCATAAGATAATTTTGATTTTTTACCCATATTTTGTAAGTTACACCACTTTTGCAAAATAAGACTCAACGCAACCTGCATAAAACTTCTTAGTTTTGACAATGCTTTATTTCAGATATATTTTCTTTAAAGCAGCGCCATATTAAATGTGTGTTTTTCTACAAAATCAAAATTGGGCTATTAAAATTTGGTCGCATGTGATGCATAGTTTATTTGTTTTTGACCCTGTATAAGGTAACTTCATAAAATAAGTATTTTTGTAAACGTAGTTTGTGTCCAAATTAAGCAAAAGTATCATGTTTTGAAAATCAGTATGAAATTTTTAATTAATTTAAATTTACTGAAACATAGAAATTTATAAATTTTTAAATTAAATCATATATTTTTTTGTCTAGTACCCTAAATAAACTACTTATTTCTTACTTCACTAACAGTAAAAAAATAAAAATTAAAAATTTGCAAAAACGCGCTTTTATTTTCCTTGTTTACATGCATCCGTCTTTATGTAGAACAAGCCTAAGAAAAATCATAACCTTTACCACCGGTAAGTCAAACTGACTGAATTAATTTACGACGTACCGCAAATACGGAGAATATGACGTAACGGTCAGCGGTCATTGAACACTTTAATATTGTATACCTATGGAGAACTAGAGGGTAGGAGGCCGATCGACAATGGCAGCATTTTCAATTTCTGTCCCGGTTTTTTGGTTAGTTCGCTAGTTGGCAGATAGATGCTCTCGCTTCGCAAGTGGGCTGATGTCGTCTTCTTCTTCTTCGTTTTTAATTTTTACTTTAATACTTTTGACAATTGACATTTTATTTTTCGAAATAACAAATAACGCTTGAAGGCAAGACAAGACAAATAACGTTGTATTGTAATTGATTTCCATATTTATAATGAATAATGGTACAATTTATAAAAGTAGAGTTTGCTTTATGTCGTGGTGTAAGATAGGATCTTCTTCAGAGAGGAAACGCAGCCAAATAAGTATCTTTCTAGCTCCAAAGGTAAAACACTCTAGCTAGAATGTTCCTGTATTTTAAAAACGAAGCATCGTTGGAACTTTATACAGGCCGAGTTTACTAATAAGTATAACAAAGTAAGTGTAAATTCATATAAAAGTCCTTATTTGTTCCTTAAAGAACTAATTTAAATAAAAATAGTTATCGCGTCCATAAGAAACCATTTATTTGATAGCCCACTTCGAACACGCGCGCCATCTTACAGCGACTCGTAAAGCTGAATTACCGATGCTAATTTGGGACCGAATCCAATGCATTGCAATCGGCCTCCTACCTCAAGTCCTCCATATGTACACCTACCTGTATTAACATAAAAATTGGCATTAAAATCTTTGCATGTTTTCGGACTTTTCTCATCCTAAGAAACAAATCACTCTTCGAGGTGCAGTTAATTCCATATTCCTTTTTTTCGTACCTATCAGCATCGTTCCAAGATTTTGGTGGCGCTATTTTAGGATCATAACTCCAACATAAGCTATTTCTTTGGTTCTCATAATCGCAACAACAGACTAGTTCCTAAAAATGAGGATTTTTTATTAGAATTTTTAACTCAACAAAATGTTACTTTATCTCTCTATTCTCTCACTCAAATAAATTAAAGAAGTGAGTGAGACCGCATAAGCTAGCCTCCTCACTTCATTAATTCACTTTGACGGATCAAGGTGGGGGGAGGGCTTCTCCGAGGGGTGAGGTCCACCACAGGTGGCGTCTTAAAGTCAGTGGCACGAAGTTCAACTAAATAATTTGGGGTCCGTTCGTTCAAAAACAAGCGCAATGACGAATTCGTCACTAGTGTTTGCTCTTAATAAAACTTTTAATAACTTAAGGACATCTGTCAAATATTTATGTAAATATATTTTTTCTACAGACGTGTGGAAAAATCAATTTTCCGCACTGATATCCGTGAGGAAAATTGGTTTTTCCACACTAGTGCGGAAAAATTTTTCGGCACAATTATGTCAAAAATCCGTGCGGAAAATTGGTTTTTCCACACAAGTGCGGAAAAATTTTTCGGCACGATTATGTCAAAATCAATAATATATCAATTATAACTTGTAGTTATTACTTTTTTTCTCAAAATTAATTACTGTTACATATGTATGTGATTGTTATAGTTAATTAGAAATTATTAAATTTTCTTTGAAATATGTGTTACTTATTTCCACACGTCTGTAGAAAAACTATTGTACCTGACACGTGCGGAAAATGTTTTCCCTGCACTCGGCTGCTTCACCGAACTCCGCTACGCGTCGTTCTGTGAACGGCAGACTCGTGCGAAAAAAATCATTTTCCGCACTTGTTAGGTATATAGCTATTTTATCATTATATTACATGAGATCATTCGAAAAATGTAAGCACAGTCTTGTTGAATAATGAACTACCTACTTAAAATACAGCAATTTCGTTATAAAATAAATTGTATCTATCAGGCCGCAACAGCCCCCCGACAACCTGTTGGGAAAGCTGACACAACGGCCTATTAGTCCGTCTAATCTAAAGTTGTTATAACTGTTATATTTTATTTGTTATTTTTGTTATTTATCAACTTTTGTGTAATAGTACAAGGACTAATAAACGTCTTATTATTATTATCGTCTCAATGCGACGCATTTTGTTTTCAGTAAAGTGCTTTCTTTATAATTAACAAAGCAGAACAGCGTCCCCAAAAACCAATTGTATCCGGTAGAACCTATAATCCACAAGACGTTAATGGGGGTTCGTAGTGATCGGTAATCTCCGTGCGCAGTAGTATTAGTTATAACGTATTTGTTGCGTAGGTCACATCGTTGTTCGCAGTATTCTAGCTGTCCTGTCTGAATTTGAATTTTATTGATCGTACCAATACCTGTTTCAATTAATTTATATTTACTTTGTATTTAAGTTTTTTTAAACTTTGCATATCAGATAAAGCAATAGAATATTCTTATTTCGCACAACCCATCATTAGTATTGGACTTTATAATCTACGGACGAATTTTACCATCTCAGTAAACCATGTTGCATAATAGATAAGCATATTATGCAATGTTCAACGACAAGAACAATATGACACTAGAAGCTATTTAAATTTTTAAGAACTACAGTACTGATTTTAGTGGTAAGTATATGCTTTATTAACTGTAGCAAGTAAATATTATTATGATTAATGTCAAGTTTTATTAAAACTGCCAGTCGGAACTAATACATTATATAAAACCAGATTACACCCCCAATAGAACTTGATAATTACTGTGAGTATGAAGTAAGTGAAATGAGTAAGAAAAGGAAAGTATAAAGAATAGAAGGTTTTTTCCTCAGTGTGTGGAAGTAATAGAGGGAGCTCTGCGCCACTTCTACTCCCTGGTTTCTGCGCATGCACCAGCAGTGCGTAGCTGTTTTTTACTGTTTTAGAGGTGTTTCCTTGCTGATTTTTTTAATTTTGGCTGTGTTTAACATAAAAATCAGCTTAAAAACAGTTTTAAAACAGATTGGTAACTGCTAGCCACCCTAAACATCTGCGCGCATTCCAAGGCTCTTGGATAAAAATTCATAGCAATAATGCCATTGAGATGTTACTTTGATAGAAATAAAGCAATACACTGAAAAGTTTGAGAATAAATTTTTACCACCACCTGTCATGTACCTGTCTAGAGGGAAAATGGCATTCATGTTTATTGCAGCGCCATCTACAAACGAGTAGGAAAGCTGATGCATAATAAGGGAATAAATAGAAAATAACAACGGAATCTTACGGTTTTATTGATGGGTACAATTTTTTTTTCCTCAATTGAACAACCCGAATAGATTTTTTCCATCTCTTTGCGATGTTTTTTTAGGCCTTCTTCTTTTGACATGCTATAAAGATGTCGAACTACCAGAAAATAAAACATTGCTGCCTCAATCAACAAACAAATGAATAAGCACAGGTTATGCTAAAAATAATAAAACAATATAATAATTGATCTTCCTTAGTGTTTAGTAAGACATTCTGAGTAAACACTATAATTCATACACAATGTTATATAAGGTGCCTACTAGTGAACTAGTGTGTTATGTTACATATAGGTTGCGCTGAGAAATGTTCCTAAATAGGTTTATTTTCCCAAGTGACTTATAACACGTGATAGATAATAAAAAAAAATAGAATCATAGTGTTTTAATGTAAATTGGAAAAAAATGTATTGTATTTCAATTGACTTAATTTTGAATGACAAATTTCCCACGTAAAAGTAGGCTAGTGTGGTTATTGTTGTTAGGGGATTGATTAATACCAAAAATTATCATGTTACCAAGGCCTTTCGTAGTCCAGGTTTAAATGTACATGTTTAGGGTGTTTTAGTCAAAAAAATGATTGGTGAGAATAATTTTATGCCACAAAATGTAGATGAATTCAAAAATAAAATTGCAGAAGCGTGGAATGAGTCAAATCCGGATTTTGCAAAGGCTTTGGTAACTTTAATGCCTAGAAGAACAAACTCTGTCTTGGACGAAGAGGGGGCAGCGCTAAAAAATATTAAAATTTGATAATATAATGTACCTAAATAAGTAAGTATAAATAGATTTGAATTTGTTATAGTTTTATAGGTGGTTCTTTTTCGAAATAATAAAAAACAGTTCTGTTACCTACATTTTATTAGTTCCTAATGATTAACGGCAATTAAGGTAAAAAACAATTTACCAAAAAGTAGAAAAATGTCAAAATCTGATGCGCTAGATTTAATACCTGGAACTGTACATTTGTATATTTGAAAGAAATAAAATATGAACAGAAAAGATGTTCCTGATATTTAGCTGATGTCGTTAAAGCGTTTATAAGCCAAATTTCACTACAAATTTTCCTGCAAAATTGCAACAAACGACATTTTGTCCAATTTTAACCAAAACAAAACAAATTTTACGTTGTAACGGAACAGGACGCACTAAGTCCCATTTTTTAGATTTTTTCCATCTTTCTGATAAATCTTGATTAGAATAAGATAACTTATTACATCTAGATGTTAGTTTATACCAAAAAAACTCGTTGTCCTGAAATTATATGACAGTGTTTAAAAGAAAATCGTTTTCTGTTAATACCCAAAAATATATATGTTGGACAAAATGCGTCTTGAATAGTTGCTCCTCTATAAAGTTTTCAAAATTATAATGAAAATAAGGCCGCAGTCACAAACTTTATTAAAAAAAATAGACTTTTTTATTTGCAGTATTGAGTAACAACATGGTTGATAGCTTGAAGTTCGGAGAACTCACGTTAATAACTTTGTGCATTTAAAGTCCTAAATATTATCATTTATTACTACACCCTCCAGATTCGGGATGCGCCACTGCCTATGGCGAAGCATCCAAAAAATATTTCTCCCTTCACAAAATCTCCTCTCTCTGGAATGTTCTTCAGTTAATGTTAATAACTTTAAAAACTTACAAATTTAAGAAGTTTTCTTTTTCTACGTAGCACCCCTATAAGGCCCAATGGAACAAGAATGACCATATAAATGTTACCAGATGCAATAAAGGTCTGTCCTAATACCCTAAATAGGTTTCTATGAAAATGTAAAACTCTAACTAATTCCATACTTCCATTTTTGTTGTTAGGATTATTTACTGCTTCTTGGATAAGACATCCATATACTAAAAGAGCCAAACCGCATACCTAAAAATTATATTTGTTTAATTTTAAGCCAATACGATTTGCTTGAACATTATTTAAAACGCCACTTGACAGTAATCACAGGGGCTGCTCGCACATAGGAGCTGTAAGGTGCAAGCTTCCTCCGATAATACTGAAAAATATTAGTAAAACCGTAAATTAGCAATATTGCATCACAAGGTCATATATATCTCAAGCAACGCAGCTGGCCACCAGAGTCAAATTGGCGCTGTTGTCACTTAATGATTCTGCAGCTGGCCGAGTAACCGGGTTCTGTCGCATATTTTTGACGTATAGAAGAGAAGGACAGTTATATTCTGACCTACTATAACGCTTTCCAAACTGCCCGCCATGTCAAAACTGTCAATTTTTCTTGTCCAGGTTTTTTTTTTCAGGAAATTAAATTATTTTTTTATTATCATTTTAATATTTAATACAATTCTATTAGATTCTATTCTAAAAAACTTCGCAAATGTGTGTAATTTTTCAGTTATTATTCCTGCCTACCATCCAGACGTAACCTAAGGACATTAGTATGTTCTAAACAGTTATTTTTTGTTATGGTTGTCCATGCAGTTTTTATTTATAAATAAATATAAAAAAAAGTATATACGATAAAGTGTTTCCTTATTTATTTTCCAAATCTTGGTTAATATTAAAGTGTACTTTTATTTTATTTCATAAAACAAAAACTTTTGTGCGTCTTTTTATTGATTTAAATTGTGATTCAATAATATTTATATTGAATCAAATTAACTCAGTAAAAACTCATTCAAAAGTTAATAATAGAGTTCAAAAGTTCCAAAACCGCCGTTCAAATTTCCCGCCATTGCGCCACTGGTGGCCAGCGGGAACACTAACACCCCTCTCTCTCACTTTTCTTTCTCTTTTTATTGTGTTGAGATTTTTTAACATGGAGTTAACATTTCTAACCCTATACATTTTCTTTGAGCAATAGTATACCGTGCGAGCAAAAATTATTTGCATCAAAGAGGGCCCTGCATCTAAGGACGTAATGCTTAGCCGTGGAGCTTAATACCTGTTGGGTGTCAGTAACTACCTGAATTAACAATCAATGAGTTATTCCGTCATCTTTGACAGTCGTTACGAGTAATTTGATTCATCGCTAATTTTTCCAATTTCTTGAACAATTCACACAATGGGCTTTGCGGAACAGCACAAAACATTCATGGTTGAAGCGTATTTTCGAAACGGGGTTAGCATAAATGGCGAGTGGCAATACAATCCGGGTTTGTGCATGGACGATTTTCACGAACATTTTCCTAACGTTGCTTCTATCGCTGGGGATTTTTATCATTGCCTGAAAGGAACTGTGGCTGTGTTTAGGGAAACAGGTTCTCTACAATACAAAAAGAAACAGAAAGATCATCTGTAAGAACAGAAGAACTTGTTGCAAACGTTCGATAATGCAAAATACACCAACAAATTGTATAAGACGCCTGTCCCATTTTCAGCAATTTATGTAATTATTTTTCTTTTTCTTTCTGTATATTTTTACTTGTGAATTTTCTAAACAACAAAAATAAATTTGTATTTGTCTACTTATTTTATTACTCATTAGTTTGGCATATCATGTCATAATATGGATTTGACAAAATTTTAACATTTTTAACCCATATCATTGTGATCTAAACCAAGCCCTACGTTTTTTAATCCCAGCCCTCTTTGATGCAATTAATTTTTGCTCGCACGGTATTATTAACCAAGGTTTAGATAGGTACTATTATTAACATTGATATTATTGATCCAACTTAATCAACTTGAACAATAAAATCCTTTTACCAGAGTTTTACCACTCTCCGTAGTTGAGGAGGATTGATGAACGTCATAAATAACCGTATTTCCAGTTGACTGAGGTCATTTTCAGCAGTCCTTACAATTTTTTTAGTTCGTCATGTAACGTTAGATAGGAAACTAGATTTTCTTAAAATGTTGTTAATTCGATAATGCTTGGTTTGCATCGACGTCTATTTTCGCAAATAATTTAAAAACGGTGACAGATACGATAAAAATGTAGGTAACCAAAAAGAATGAGAAAAAAATGGGAAACGAAACTGTGATGTTAGTATTTATAAAGGGTATTCCAAAAAAAAGTACAGGAGTGTTTTATTGTGTTAGTTTCAAAAAACTAAAAAAGTTCAATTTTTTGGTTGGCAAATCAATTGTATTATTTTTAGGCGTCCAACTAACATATTAAACCATCAAAACCCTTTAACGCAATTATTCCTTACTCAAAAACATATTCGATAGCCTAAGGTTGTAAAACATACCCATAAAATGAGATCACAGGTAATTGTTGATATTGCTGATATCAATTTTAGTATATTGATAAATTTTCTAAAACAGGTTATCATGGGTACTTCATCAACAGTTTCATCATTTTGATTTCGATCTACTTTCTCCTCAGTTGGCCAAGTACCACTTGTTTTTGTTTCACTTAAAGCAATATCCGTGGCCGTTTTTTTGTCGTGATCTATAAAAAAAGATAATGTCAAATCTGACAGCGACGTGACAGAAATGATAATCACGCAAAAATTGTCGCTGTAATCAGATTCTGATTGTTTGAATGAACACATCAAAGACCTCGTTGTTTGTTGAAAGTTTGATAGCTTAACACCCAAATTATTATTAATATCATGTTAACACTAACTGTAGGTTAAGTTCTAAGGATACAATTATTGGAACAATTGGTCCCATGGAAGTTAGGTGGCTGTTAGGACTAACAGGACGTTAATAATTTGAGCCTGAGAGCCGTTTAAGATATACGTAATTTTAACACAAATTTTCTGCTAAAATTTATGATCTTTTTTTTAGTGTATAAAAAAATTGACGTGGCGTTGTGTCCTTACCAGTTGTTGATTGATACTTCTCTCCCATAACTTCTGCCCAAGAGGGTGGAGCATATTCGATTTTATCAAGTTCATCGCATTCTAAAAACAACAATAATTAGTAATAATGAGATTAACAAAATCTTTTCACGTGATCTGGAAGTTTCTTAATAGATCCTCCGGAAATAGCAAGTTCAGAATTTAGTGTGTGCAAAAAAGTATTAAATTGCATTTCTCTTTAACTTCTTGAATAATTTTCTTGTGTTTTAAGTTTAAGTTTAAGTAAATATACTCATATCATAGACCAAAAAGACAAAGCTTATTGTACTTGTTGACTAAAAGCTTTGTCGATAAAAATTTCATATTTTCAGACAATAAAGCATATTTTGACTTTGACTTTTTACACATACCTTTTTTTGCTTGCCCTTTATTAGTATCCATTTTTAAACCTTTGACTTAACACTTGTTGATGTGAAAGATAAGCAAACCTCTGTCAACGTAAATTTATATATGCTCCAGTAATTAGCATATTCTAAAAATAATAGGGGAGAACAGGGCAAGGCGACAAACGTTGGAAAGGAAAGGACAAAGTGGGCGAAAGAATGATGTTTAACCAGTTTTTTTTAAATCTTTACAAATGGATTATTAAACCGATTGTACTTTTTTTTAATTAGTAATCCCTCCTATCATGAAATAAGACACGCAGTTAAGACAAGCTATTACACCACTTTAGCGACTTGCAACAACGTTATAATATTCCTTGCTACAAGCAGAAGTTACGAAGATTTAAAATGTTCGGTTATCATATCCTCTTAAAAGCTTTAGAAAACATTATATCCTGTAACACAATTTATTATTTTGACTATTTAACTAGAGTGTTTTACACTGGCAAAATGTCATAGCAACGGCCGGTCTTCTACTGGCAAAATTACTACCTGCACCTACCTGGACAAAATTCACATGTGATTTTTGCCGCGGCAAAATTTTGTCTTTTTTCTAGTTAAATAGTCATGTCGAATACCACTCGAGAAAAAATTGTGTAAGCAAAATTGTTCTCAAGGATTTATTTAAGTTTGTTGCTTTTAAGCAATTTCGCTCATTCACATGTGATTTTTGCCGCGGCAAAATTTTGCCTTTTTTCTAGTTAAATAGTCATGTCGAATACCACTCGAGAAAAAATTGTGTAAGCAAAATTGTTCTCAAGGATTTATTTAAGTTTGTTGCTTTTAAGCAATTTCGCTCATGACATTTTCGACAAAATCACTCGCCTGACGGCTCGTGATTTTGTCAAAAATGTCATTCGCGAAATTGCCAAGCAACAAACTTTCATACCTTTCGAAAATTTTGCCGACAAAATTTTATCTCTTGTGATATTATATATGACTATTTAACTAGAGTGTTTTACACTGGCAAAATGTCATAGCAACGGCCGGTCTTCTACTGGCAAAATTACTACCTGCACCTACCTGGACAAAATTCACATGTGATTTTTGCCGCGGCAAAATTTTGTCTTTTTTCTAGTTAAATAGTCATGTCGAATACCACTCGAGAAAAAATTGTGTAAGCAAAATTGTTCTCAAGGATTTATTTAAGTTTGTTGCTTTTAAGCAATTTCGCTCATGACATTTTCGACAAAATCACTCGCCTGACGGCTCGTGATTTTGTCAAAAATGTCATTCGCGAAATTGCCAAGCAACAAACTTTCATACCTTTCGAAAATTTTGCCGACAAAATTTTATCTCTTGTGATATTATATATGACTATTTAACTAGAGTGTTTTACACTGGCAAAATGTCATAGCAACGGCCGGTCTTCTACTGGCAAAATTACTACCTGCACCTACCTGGACAAAATTCACATGTGATTTTTGCCGCGGCAAAATTTTGTCTTTTTTCTAGTTAAATAGTCATGTCGAATACCACTCGAGAAAAAATTGTGTAAGCAAAATTGTTCTCAAGGATTTATTTAAGTTTGTTGCTTTTAAGCAATTTCGCTCATGACATTTTCGACAAAATCACTCGCCTGACGGCTCGTGATTTTGTCAAAAATGTCATTCGCGAAATTGCCAAGCAACAAACTTTCATACCTTTCGAAAATTTTGCCGACAAAATTTTATCTCTTGTGATATTATATATGAAAAAGTAGTCTATGCTTAAAGTGGAGTTGAAAGTATGGGAAAGAAAGAAAAAACTAAAAGTCTTCCTCCACAAAATTTAATAGAATATAAAAATTCTTTTGGGGTCTCTACATGTTTCGAATGTAGAAACGTTCATCTTCAGGAGACAGAAAAAAATTATACAGTGCTGATGGTATAAGCAGAAGAAAGAATGGTATAAAACCTTAATGGAGCTTTTATGGCATTGAAAAATTGAAATGTAGAGTGTAAAACAGGCTGAGCATGTTAAGAAAGTTAGTAAAGGAAGTCTAAACAACCAAACTAAATGAGGAAGAAGAAAAACGCTTTCTAAAGAGAAAGTGTCGAGAATTTTTTATATCATTTTAGTTAAATTTTTTTGTAAAATCATTGATAATATGTCTGTAGACAGTATAAAGATAAAAATCGTCTGTAGAAGTCATATGGTCAAAATTGTTAAAAAATGGTTTTTGGGGTACCGGGGGTTAAAGCCCAATAACCCCTCGAGAGGTTAATTTAGCTATTATGCTGAAATTAGTAATGTAATCACACATTTTAGAAAATTAAATAAATAATTTTCATGTTCACGTCCACGTGTAGCGGCATGTACTACTTCTTCAAAATAATACCCTGTTATTGATATTACACGATAAATGTAATTTACTAATTAATTTAATTTTTATACGTTGGATTTTACATACAGGCGAACAATCATAATGTTACCGTCGGTGTTATAGTCAGATCTGGTCTTAACTTGCGGGTCCAAAGGTCACTGATCATATGCGTCAAATCAGACAACACAGAGGCTATCAAAATGTTGTGAGATTATTTACAAATATACCGAAGGAAGGAAAAATAGTTTCATTATTTTAGCTATCGCGAAGATAGCCACATATACCTAATATTATTAGTTTTGTAAAAATTATGTACAGGAGAGTTGAAAAAGTTACGAAAAAATTATATAATCGTTAATTATATACCTACTGTACCCTTTAATTAAAAACGACAATAATAAACAGTGCAATTTATTTTAACAATGTTACTACTAAAACCTAAAAATACAATGGCATTTAGTCTGATAAACTATTTCGATAATGAAAGAAAAAGTGGACATTCGCAAACCAATATGCAGGAAACCGTAATGAAAACACTGGGAATTAGTTTAAGGATTATGCAGAATAATGTGTATGAAAAAAAAGCAAGACCCAAGAATACTAAAAAATGTAAACGAAAAACACCGTTTATAATTATAGCCTAAAAACTATCATCGTAACTTATAAAATCTGAAAAGTCCTCGTCGTCTTCGAATGGAGCAATTTTCATTATTATATCTGACCAAGTGTTCCCCTAACGTTTATTATCAAAATTTACTCATTCGTGGATTATAAATTTGTATTTTTATAAAAATTATCGTCTTCTTTGTCTATCAATTTTATTAATAGATAATTATATTATTATTCATTAACCAGATAATGTAGGCAAAATTGTGGGATTAAATTTTTTTAACTTTAAAAATAAACATACCTTTAAATAAAACGTAACAAATCCTTATTTAATATGTCATAAACACATATAATAAGTAATTTTTAGTGGCGTAACAAACACCCAACCAGGGGGGTTCGGCCGGCCGGGGGGCCCACATTGACGGCCCCTTTAAAACTTGCTGCCAGCTTTGTTTTTCATACAGGGTTAGGAAAAATTACCAGAACGGTCGATTATTTCAAAATATACAGTGGTTATCTAAAAACGTCTTTTATAAAAAATGTAGGGCTGTTAAAAATCTACATATCGGTGATAAATTGAAATATACAGGGTCTCCCACAAAGTTGTGGAGAATAATAGTTATATTTTTTTAAATGGA
Source organism: Polydrusus pterygomalis (assembly GCA_963969555.1). NCBI lineage: Eukaryota > Metazoa > Arthropoda > Insecta > Coleoptera > Curculionidae > Polydrusus > Polydrusus pterygomalis. Next base: position 36,646,718 of record OZ018381.1, on the reverse strand, counting down.
ACACCCTGTATATGTTTACATTTTTAAATTCCACATAAAATTATAATTTTTTTTTAGTAAATGCACTATTAGTCTATACTTCATAGTTTCCGAGATATTGACTCTCGAAAAGTGACATTTTTGAACTTTGACAGCTTATAACTTTCTAACAGTACGTCTTAGAGCAAAACGGCTTACATGTCCCTATCTTCAATTCTTATTATCTTCCCAAAAAAATCAACTTCCAGTTAAACCGGAATAACTATATTTCCTGCTTTCGAGTTACATCCGGTTTAACCGGAAGTTGATTTTCTTGGGAAGATAATAAAAATTGAAGATAGGGACATGTAAGCCGTTTTGCTCTAAGACGTACTGTTAGAAAGTTATAAGCTGTCAAAGTTCAAAAATGTCACTTTTCGAGAGTCAATATCTCGGAAACTATGAAGTATAGACTAATAGTGCATTTAATAAAAAATAATTATAATTTTATGTGGAATTCAAAAATGTAAAAATATACAGGGTGTTCCATTTAAAAAAATATAACTATCATTCTCCACAACTTTGTGGGCGACCCTGTATATTTTAATTTATCACCGATATGTAGATTTTTAACAGCCCTACATTTTTTATATAAGACGTTTTTTGATAACCCCTGTATATTTTGAAATAATCGACCGTTCTGGTAATTTTTCCTAACCCTGTATAGGTATTTCATTTCATACTTAATTTTATTTTTTATATCCTGAGAATTTAACTTCGTTAAGTGAAGAAGAAATATACGTAAAAGCGCGGAATTTACAAACGATATACCATCAAGACTTGCTAATAATATGATCTTGCTTTGGAGAATAGTTTGGTATAGATTTCTTTACATGTTATGGCGTTCTATACCTACTTAAGCGAAACAGTATACTATATAGAATATACACCTCACATTCGATTGGCTTTGAACCGGAGTACAGCCATTACCTTCTAGATGGCGCCAGACATTCAGTATTTCTAATAAAATAAACTGGACCGAGAATATGAGCCCAGTCCACAGAATACGTATTCTGTGGCCCAGTCTACCATCGCCTTTAGTGGCGACGTGCGTTTATACCATTTAATCAAAATCCTTCTACTATCTACTATTAACTTTATTTTAAAATATTGTTGTTTATTTACAAAAAATAAAGTTATTTTTGTACGTTTGACTTCTATACTTTTAACGATCGCAAAGATAAATATTTCAAAAATAGTTTCAGGCGTTGGGCTGTCACCAAATACCACCAGTAAAATTTAATTAAACCCGTTCAAATTTGGTATTAGCGGGTTATTATGAACCAGTTAGGCAATGGTGCTTTTATTATAAAGGTTCGAAACCGTTAATTTTGACTCCGCCAATTTTTTATTTAATTTTTTTAAATACGTAACCGCGTAATTACTAAGTAAATCACGTCAAAATTTCTCGCCTAAAATTACTACTTAGAGTCTTAGAGGAACCAAGTGCAAGACGGGACCATGGAGTAAAACGGGGCACTCAAATTATTGCAAACACTGACGTGTGTAGACGGCTTTATTGCATAACCTTGGAGCCGTTTGACAACAACATGGCTCAATTTTCGCAGAACATGCGTTCAATTTACACCGTTCGGAAGTTATGATCGATTTTCCAGTTTTACTTATGAGTGATCTTATTTTCAAGCTTAAAACAGAGTAATGTCAAAAAGTGTACATCAAGTTAAAGCAAAATACCTTATTTTTTCTGAAATGTACTAGTATCTATAGGTATAGATATAGGCATCTTTTGGCAAAAACATTAATTTATTAAAGTCGGCTGTCAAGGTAAGAAAACATCTTTTAAAAAAAGTGTCCTTGGGGCCATGATGGGTATTATATTTGTCGCGTACCTCATCTTGCCCGAACTAATATTTTTTGTTAAAAATCCTACTAAAAATTAATAAGTAACTTATTAATTATTAATGTATAATCAATTAACATAGGTTATTTTATTTTTAGAAAAATGGTTCGCAAGCATAAAAAAAAAGCGAGAGGAGAGTGGTCCAAAAAAAAAATGAAACTACGGATTGTTTCTTTGTATTGCGGTGACAGTTAATCGGAGTCCACGAAGGATGGATTGCCTGTTAAATATGTCAAAAATGGTCCTACAATTCTTGTGCCGGTGTAGATGAAGGTGACCCCTTAGATATCACCCTCATATGTAATTTTTATAAATAAACCCCATCATGCTCCATACCCGGGGCAAAATGGGATATTTGTTTGTTTTTAAATTAGTACAGTTTTTAATTATTTTCTCAAATCAATACAATCGACCTTCCTCTAACTATTTCTACGCTGGCTGCGGAGTGCTGCGGGTGATGATCTGACCCGCACTAATAAATTCAATTCGTTTAAACGTTCGGTTACTGCTCGGTCGCTGTCAAATCTTCGAGTACTTTCGCCACGCTCTAATCCATAAGGTCAATTTCGGACGCCCAATGCCCGGGTTTGATTATGAGGGACTATAATATCAATCAAATATTAAATCGGGCAATTCAAATCTTTCATCTTCAATTTTTAACGTTTACATTTAGACAGGGAAAACCGGCGGTAGCAATGACGTAGGACCAACTCGATTGGTAAAGTATTTTTCACGCTAAATGGTGTCGACTTATTGACTGTAATAAAACTACCCGTTTAATCCCATTGTTATACACAATCAACAAGCAAATACACTACAGGGTAGGACTTTAGATATTTAATTCGTTATTAATAATATATTATTTAATGACACGAAGACTGAAAGATGTTATCGCAAGCACAAGATAGTTAAATATTACCTGCTATAATTACAAATTATAAACCGACCCTGACCGACAGTTTATTTGCATTTTTATGGCCGAGCTCTTGCAAAACGTCCCAGGTAGTTAAACGGAGTCAGCCATTTATTGTGAAAAATACTTTACTAGCCGGCTAGATAAAATAAAGCACGTGAAAATTCCGCAATCGCGGCCTGATTTGAGGATCTGGCCTGGCACATAATCCCTATGAGCCAGTTATACAGGGAGATTTACTTTTTAAAGAGATGTTATCAAAAATTGTCAGTAGCTGTGTAAGCTTACGATATAAAGATTTCACATATTTTATCCATGGTTTTTACACGAGATTAAATATATAGTTTGAGTCGGCACCGATTTCCATAAAATGCTTTAAAAGAACGTTTTTAAAAAAATATTTTCCAACTTCTTCACTTGAATAATATTCATCCTAAAAGATAAAACAATAAGTTAATTTGAACCTAATGAAAAAACATTTTGCAGGAGTAAAATCTCATTTTTTAATAGTTAAAGCGCTCCAAAAGTTGTGCATGCTTTGTTAAGAGGATATACCCACCTTTTAATCGTAAAAATTAATACCAAGCTGGCACGCTATTTTTGGACTGAGAATTTTTTTAAAATAAACTAAGCAATAGTAATTGGTACTATTAAAGGACTGTTGGAAATTAAAAAGGGCAATACTTTAACTTTATAGATTTTGTGAGAGTTGAAATTTTTTTTAAACTACCTATCGGCGTTTCGAATGAAGTTTCCGAATTATTGATAGTGCACACAAATGTATGCGCAAAATGTAACTTAACGCTCTCCCGCAGAAAAATATTATTCAATACACCCAATGGCATATCCTTTTAATAAATAATCCTAATAGTTGAAGCGATATAAAGCAAAAAGAGTTTAGACCTTATTAAGCTAAACTGTGGGTCGTTTGCGGCTTTGAAGTGAGAAAACTTCCCGTTGCTAAGATACAAAAGGGAGGAGCTTCAACGGAGCAACTCCCCTAGCTTTTCCTTTCCTTTAGAGAAAAAGCGGGACTCTCGAAACGTAAGTTGGAAGTTGATGCCATAGAGAGGAATCACTTCGGAAGTTTAGCAACGGGGACGACGCGACGATGAAATGTAAAAAGGTTATCAACCTTCTTTTAGACGCAATTGTAGGTACCTATACCCAAAGAAAATTTAAAGGGTTAGAAATGTTAACTCCTTGGTAAACAATCGCAACAAAATGGAGAGAGAAAGAAGAGAGCGAGAGAGAGGGGTGTTAGTGTGCCTGTTGGCCACTAGTGGTGCAATGGCGGGAAGATTGAACGGCGGTTTTAGAACTTTTGAATTTTATTATTAACTCTTGAACGAGATTTTATTAAGTTAATTTGTGATTCAATATGAATAGGTATTATTGATTCACAAATTAAATCAATATAAAACTGCACAAAAGCTTTTATTTTATGTAATAAAAGCACACTTTTATATTAATCAAGATTTAATTTGAAGAAATAATCCATGTTTAAAGTGGAATTGAAAGTATGAATAGGAAAGAAAAAACTAAAAGTCTTCTTCCACAAAATTTAATCTCTCTTAAGTCTCTACATGTTTCGAGCGCAGAAACGTTCATCATCAGGAACTTTACCATTCAGTACCCCAAATCGCATTTTCTGAAAAATCTTTTCATTTATTGCTAATAACTAATTTCTATACATAAAATTTTTTTTATATTTTACAATGCCTTAAAGACATACTTATTTTTATTAAAAAAAACCCTTTTTGACATCTTCTTTTTAGAATTGTTTTTTCTACTTCCCCGGTCTTTTTGGTTGTTTTAGACTCTTTCAACTAACTTTTTTACATCCTCGGTATATTTTAACTTATTTTCATTTCTATTTTTTCTCATATTATGTCATTTCGATAATCCAATTTTTTGATGCCATAAAAGCTCCATTAGGATTTTATACCACTTATCATTTTCTCTTTTGCTAAAACCACCAGCAATATGTTTTTCTGTCTCCTGATGATGAACGTTTCTGCGTTCGAAACATGCAGAGATCTTTGAACAAAATCTTTATTTTATTAAATTTTGTGGGGGAAGACTTTCGGTTTTCTCTTTCCTATTATTAATCAAGATTTGGAAAATTCATATAATATATCACAAATACTGTATACAACACAATACAAGCACTAGGCTGCAACGAGACACGTACTAAAACATCCATAAGCTATCAGGTGATTCTTACAGCATTCTCTGAAACAATCCAAACAGATACAGTATCGGTTTGACATTAAATTTTTATGTAAAATAGCTAGAAGACTCCGAAAAACGGTGTGACCTGCGCAACAAATACGTTAAAACTAATAATACGGCGCGCGGCGATTGCCGATCGCTACGAGCTAGCACCAACATCTTGTGGATTATAGGTTCTAACGGATAAAATTCGTTTTTGGGGTCGCTATTCTGCTTTCTTATTTGTAGAGAAAGCACTTTGCTGGGAACAAAATGTATCGCATTGAGAAGTTACTGCTTATTTCTTAACAAAATTGCTGTACTTATTAAAAGTAGTTCATTATTTAACAAGACTGTGCTGCTAATGGAACTGATTACTACTAATAAAAATACTGTTCTAGCAAATCTGGAATTGATATAACACATAAGCCACAACATAAGGGTTTAATACACTAGCAATTAATTTAATATGGGTTAATAAAAAATAAGCTATCAATACAAACTATGTCTTAGCAAACCTGTTGTATTAGATCGTTTTCCTCAGTGTAGGGAAAAAATTAATTTTTCGACCAGACAGCCTTTCCCAGAGGTCCCCTTTATGGTAAATAATAAATCTACTTTTTTTATAGGTCTGCGAGCGCAGCCATCAACACGTAAACTCTAAAACGTCTTTATACAAAAAATAATCCTTTTTCGGCCTTTGGTGTTCTGTTACGTTGCCAGCGAAATTATTGTCCGAACGGAATCTTCTGCTGTTAAAACTTCTAAAAGAATTGAAAGGTGAAAAAGTGCGCATCGTCATAAAAATTGCATTAAAAGCAGCGTCACGAAGCGGCAGTTATTCCTCGTTAGAAGACCAGCAAGCGCCTTTGATAACGCTGATTTACTCCAGAAGCCTGGAAAATATAGATAATGTAATGGAAAAATATGGAGGAGACGTGGAGATTTGAAAGCGGCGTCATTAATAAATTATTGGGAGAGTTTCTTTTTGGCAATGGAAGAAGCAGTGTTTCGAGCTCGGTTTTCTACTCATCTCTTTAATCAAATACAGAGTTGAGTGAGACTGACATATCAAAAAATTCACTTTATAATTCAATACTTCTATATCTGAGGAGCAACCACTCAAACGTTGATAAGATCCTTTTAGTCAATTATAAGTTAATCATAAAAACATATTTCAATGATATCAGTAATGCTGTACTTGCCAATAGAGCATAGAAAAATCTAAAATATGCGCTTCAAAAAGCTCAAAATGAGAATGAAAATACATAAGGTTTTTAAGTTTTCAACTACAGGGATAAAAGCAGGAAGCAAAAATTGATACCTACTTCTATTTACATTCTGGCATGTCAATAATAGTTATTTATGTACCAAGGCAGTAAAGTGATTCTTTATCGGACGAGTCTGAGAATATGAGATGTGAATAACAGGCGAGTCGATAAAGACCCTTTACTGACGTGGTGCATACAAAATTGTATCGCCAACCGTTCAGAATTTATAATATAAAAAATTGAGGTATAACTGATCGCAATAAATCGCGAGAAAACTATTATCGAGCTGTCATAAGGAAAGGCGTGACAGTGGCAGACGATTTTTGATTAATAAATGTCAAAGTCACTAATTTGCGGAGGGTAAAAGTAGTGTTGCCGCCCGCCGAGACGAGAGATTATCGTCTCTCTCGACGAGATTATCGTCTGGCCTTCTCTCGACGAGACGAGAGAGATATTTTCTCTCGAATAAAGCTCCGAGACGAGACGAGAGAAGTACCCTCTCTCGTCGAGAAATTCTCGTCTCTCTCGATCTCTCTCGAGCAAAAAACGTTACTTTTCTGAGTTTTTTAAATCTTCTTAAATTCCTCTTTGCAAAAATATATACATAATGTCTATATTTGGACCACTTTTAAATATCTCATAATAGACAGGGTGTCCCAAAAAAAATATTTTTTAAGTTTGCTGATTCTACATAAATTTATAATTACTTTTATTAAATGCATACTTAGTCTATATAGTTAATAGTTTCCAAGATATTGACTTTTGAAAAATTATATTTTTGAGTTTCGACAGCCAGCTTTCCAACAGTACATCTTAGAGCAAAACGGCGCATATGTCTATATCCTCCATTTTCACTATCTTCCCAAATCAATCAAACTTTCGGTTAATCCGGATGTAACCCGAAAGTCTTCCGGTTTAACCGGAAGGTGATTTTTTTGGGAAAATAATAAAAATGGAAGATAGGGACATATGAGCCGTTTTGTTCTAAGACGTACTGTTAGATCTGTCAAAACTCAAAAATTACATTTTTTAAAAGTCAATATCTTGGAAATGGAAATTTCTTACCGTGCTGGTGTTTTGGAGCACCCTGTAAGTATAGACAAAAATAATTTTATATGAGGCACCTCTTAACCCTTAATAAGCTTCGTCAAAAGTTTTCCGCTATCTTAGTGGTACAGGAGATATTGACCTTTGTCGCACTAATGGGCCACCCTGTAGTAAATACCAAGCAAAGTTTTAACGCATTTAGGTTAGGTTATATCATAAATATTTGACATATATTGCACACAATTTATGTCAAATATGATAGAACCTAACCTAAACGCGTTAAAATTTTGCTTGGTTTTTACTATATTTGGTTTAAATCACGAGAGAAGCGAGACCCATTTTATCTCGTCTGACGAGACGAGACGAGAGAGGGCCTTCTCTCGTCTCATCTCGTCTCGCGGCAACACTAGGTAAAAGTATTTATCTGCCGCATTTGCGGCAGGTAAAGTATTTTATTTTACAATAAAATAAAGTGTTCGTTTACTTCCGGAAATCACTCTGATAATGTACGGCTTTACTGACGGTTGACGATAAAAGATATTACTGTTTCAACAATTAAACTACTTTTAAATGTAGCATACCAGAGCATGTACAAATCTCCTTTACGTGATTATACATGATTAAATATAATAAATAAAATAAGTATATTACATAACAAGTGTCGAAAGTGGTACTTTTCTTTTTGGAACAAGGAGGTATTTAACACGAGGCGTTAGCCGAGAAAGGAAGCTCTCTTCATTTCTCTGCCCAAGACAGGGCCTTTGCACTAGCCCTTGACTTTCCAGTATGCTGAGGTCTTGTCGGTCTTCTGACTATTAATTTTTTACACCTCGTGTACACCAGTGAAAGCTAACTTATTATTTTCTCTATTGCTAGCAACATCAGCATTGTACTATTTACTTTGTTTTCCTGATGATGAGTGTTTCTACACTCGAAACATGTCGAATTATTATTAATTATTCTAGGTTCGCCTAGTTATTTTAATTAACTTGTGGAGAATGACGTTGTGCTTTTCTTTTTACTAATTTTTAATTAAATGAGTTTTATTGTTTTGATGATATTTTAATATTTAAATCATAGACCTTTATCTGGTAATCACCTCATCCAAATATGTACCTATTTACCTTAATAATAAAAATAATAATCAGAAAAACACTCAAACCCACTTAATTAAATTATCATTTTAATATGGGTAAAATGTCGGCGAGAAACACAAACGGCCGAAACACCGTATTAATTTTAAAAACACAGTGCTGCCATAAGGTGTAGTACAGTGGGCAGAAATGCCTGAAAAAAACTGAAAATCACGCTCGATTATTATTTTTAAAGGGTTTTTCAATTTCTGGCGACTCGATCAAGATCCATGACAAATTTCCTCTTTCAGAGCAAAACATTACAACATGTTTTGTAGATAGTGTTATGCCACAACCACCTTGAAAAGAAGCCATGAAGTGACATCGGGCAACGCCGCATCAGCTGGGACTTGCGGATCCACAAGCTGTTATTATGACGCGCGGCAACGGTCGAGTTTTTTATTCTTTCTGATATTTTTTGTGTTTTTTTGGCTCTGTTGCCACTATATTGATATTGAAAAATGTACAAAAAATAATAAATAGTTTTGGATAACAAGAACAACTAATTATTAAATAATAGTAATATTGCGTTGAGAAGCTGTCTTTGTTTCACTACGAGTAGATTTATTTTTAATCGATCAAAAGTAATATTCTTTAATATAAATTATCATCTTCTGCGTTTAAATTATAGTATTAACTATCATCTTCTGAAGTCTCTAAATTTAGTGAGCATAAGGCTTTGTTTAAGAAATCTACGCTTGTCTTAAGAAAGTCACCTACTATCTGGGTAACTTCGTTCCTTTCACAATGTATGAATTGGTACCGAGACAATAAGTTTTCAAGCTTAGACCATCTACTTAGTTTCATTTCAAAGGGTAAAATCCATTTTAAATAATTGTAAGCCAATTCGTTACCTTTTAAAAAAACCTTTACCTTCATATCAATGTCCACTGAAAATTGATTAACAATATTTATACAGTCATTGGTCAAATCTAAACCATAAAAATATATTACACTCTCTTCACCTGCTTTTAAAACACTTTTATAGTTAGAGTTACACCCAGGAATACAGCAAGGGCTTGGCATATTGATAAATAAACAAACTAAAAGAAAAAAATAACACTTACCTAGGTATCTAGAAGTATCCTACCTACTTACGAACTATCTCTACTAGTGATATTTTTAAACTAATTCACATATATACCTTCAAGTTAAATAAACGCTTCAATATTTAATAAATGAACTATAGCCACAAAACAATAAAGTTTACCCCAAAAAAGCTAACTAGAATACAAAAAACACAACTTTAAATTAAAACAAATAAAATTCTTCCGCTATTTATAAGACCCGTAAACAAACCGCCAGGCCGGCCAGGCTGTTTGATTTTTCACTTTATTAATGCTATTACAGCAAATCCGCCCAAAAAAATGTTCACTAATATTTTGTAGAGGTTCTTAGCAATCATGTCACTTAACCGCAAAGTTAACACCCACGTCGCACGTAAATTACACACTAAAGCATGGGTAACCTCAAAAAACTCACGTGACACATGGATCTTCAAACAGTGTTATCGATGTTTCTGTTTCACGGCTTCTTTCAAGGTGGTTGTGGTTGTGCTAAAGTATATTTAACTAGTAGAGCAATCGGTGGGCGTGTCGGTGTTGTGCTTAAGTAGGTTTTGAAAATACGCAACCCGCAACGCAACTACTAGGGTTTTTGAAACCTTTTTTGACGACACAATATGAAACTTGCCTTCAAACAAACTGAAGAGTAGAAATTTGTTAAAATGATTTAGCGAGACTGAACAATTCCATTTTTATAACCGTTATAGTTTTGCTTGTATCATACCTTTTTGGCACTCTTCCCACTGTATGTCGCTTCAGTCAAGTGCCTGCAATCATCCTGCCATAATCCTGGTCGTTTAGTAGAGCGCTTTGGCGGAAAGCGCGCTCCTCCATGCAGGACACGGATTGTGCATTACGGTATTTTCGACAGATAAGTGAGAGAGATATGTCAAGGGTTTATGTACAGGTATAAGTACGGTATATTATAGATATTATAATCCATATGCAATTCAATTAAGATAATCCGGAAATTCGCCAATCCGAAATCAGGTTTAATCCGGACAGAGATGGCCTTTTCATAGTGTATTAAAATAAGCGTATCGAAAGTTTAAAATCCATTTGGACTGAGAACATTGACTATAAGTATCTAGATTTCTGTTTAATGATACACAAAACATGTTTTCGTATCAATCAATCACACTGAGGAAAATGATCCAATACAACAGGTTTGCTAAGCATAGTTTGTATTAACAGCTTATTTTTTATCAACCCATGCATATTAAATAAATTGCTAGTGTATCAAACCCGCTCTAGTGTTATATCAATTCCAGATTTGCTAGAACAGTGTTTTTATAGGTAGTTATCAGTTCCATTAGCAGCTCAGTCTTATTGAATAATGAACTATTTTTAATACAGCAATTTTGTTAAGAAATAAATTGTATCTTCTCAATGCGACGCATTTTGTTTTCAGTAAAGCGCTTTCTCTACAATTAAGAAAGCAGAACAGAGTCCCCAAAAACGAATTGTATCCGTTAGAACCAAGACGTTGGTGGGGGTTCGTAGCGATCGGCAATCGCTGCGCGCCGTTCCATTAGTTTTAACGTATTTGTTGCGCAGATCACATCGTTGTTCGAAGTCTTCTAGCTGTCCTGTCTGAATTTTATTGATCGTTCCAATACCTGTTTCCATTTATTTATTTTTACTTTCTATTTAGGTATTTTTTAACTTTGCATGTCAGATAAAGCAATGGAAGATTCTTATTTCGCACACCCCTTCATTAGTATGGACAAATTTTACCATCTCAATAAACCATATGCGTGTTCGATTCGCAGTTAGATAGATCCGGTTCAATCTAACCGATTCCAACTGATCTGATTTGTGTTCGATTGGTAAATGATCGCACTGTCAATCGAACATGCCTCCGGATAATCATATGCGATGTTAAACGACAAGAACAATATCACACTAGAAGCTATTTAAATTTTTGAGAACTACTTCTTACAGTACTGATTTTTAGTGGTAAATATATGCTTTATTAATCGTAGCAAGTAAATATTGTATTAAATAATGTCAAGTTTCATTACAACTGCCAGTCGGTAGTAGTAATACAGTATATAAAACCAAATTACACCCCCCAACAAAACCTAATAATTACTGTGAGTATTCAAAGCAAAAATGGTTATAAACCATTCTCGAGTAGTATTAACTCCTATTTCCTATTGGCTAAATTACCGTGATATTATCACTACAGAACGGTTTAAGCAATTTTCGTTGTCTTACAGTAGGAAAACGCGTAGCTATCACACATAGTATTTGTACCGTGCGAGCAAAAATTATTTGCATCAAAGATGGCCTTGCATCTAAGGAGGTAATGCTTAGCCGTAGAGCTTAATACCTGTTGGGTGTCAGTAACTACCTGAATTAATAAGCAATCAGTTATTCCGTCATCTTTGACAGGCGTTACAAGTAATTTGATTCATCGCTAATTTTTCCAATTTCTTGAACAATTCACACAATGGGCTTTACGGAACAGCACAAAACGAAAACATTCATGGTTGAAGCGTATTTTCGAAACGGGGTTAGAATAAGTGGTGAGTGGCAATACAATCCGGGTTTGTGCATAAACGATTTTTATGAACATTTTCCTAACGTTGCTTTTATTGTTGGGGATTTTTATCATTGCCTGAAAAGAACCGTGGCTGTGTTTAGGGAAACAGGTTCTATACAACACAAAAAAGAAGCAGGAATACCATCTGTAAGAACAGAAGAACTTGTTGCAAACGTTCGTGAAATAATGCAAAATACGCCAACAAATTGTATAAGACGCCTGTCCCAAGAAATGGGAAGATCTTATGGAACATGCAGGACTATTCTTAAGAAGCAGCTAAATTTGTTTCCTTATAAAGTGCAAGTATTCCAGGAAATACAAGCCGCAGATTTTGAAAGACGCAGGAATTACTCTCAATGATTTACCCCAATTTTATTAGAAAGAAATGATTTATTAGACCTGACATTTTTTTCGGATGAAGCCTGGTTCCACCTCTCCGGTTATGTGAATTCTCAGAATACACGCATGTGGAGTAGTGAAAATTCCCATTTTTTTGTAGAGTCCACATTACTGCACCCTTAAAAAATTGGTGTCTGGTTAGCTGTTTCCCGAAGAAGAATTGTTGGTCCTATTTTTTTCCATGACACAGTTACAGCACAGCGGTATAGAGACAATATTGTGAATCCATTTGTGGAGCAATTACTTGACGACGAACTACGTTTTGGATATTTTCAACAGGACGGTGCAACCGCCCATACAGCCGCCGAAACTATTAACTACTTACGTAATTTTTTCGACGACAGATTGATCAGTTTTCGATCAGACATTGAATTCCCACCTAGATCACCTTGTTTAACGGTTATGGATTACTTCGTTTTTCCTCATTTAAAGAACACTATTTTTGAAACACCAGTTGCAAATTTAGAACATTTACAAGAAAGGATTATCCAAGAATGTGGTAACATTTCTCCAGAGATGCTAGTCAAAACTTTCGAAAATATGAAGAGACGTGTGAATTTATGCTTGGAGCATGGCGGTGGCCAATTTCAGCAATTTATGTAATTATTTTTCTTTTTCTTTCTGTATATTCTTACTTTGTTAATTTTGTAAACAACAAAAATAAATTTGTATTTGTCTCCTTTTTTTATTACTCAATACTTTGGCATATCATGTCATAATATGAACTTGACAAAATTTTAACCCATATCATTGTGATCTAAACCAAGCCCTACGTTTTTTAATCCAAGCCCTCTTTGATGCAAACAATTTTTGCTCGCACGGTATAAAGAGTAAGTGAATTCTTAAAAGGAATAGAAAGATTTTTTCTTAGTGTAGATGTCGTAGGCTGATAGTGAAATCCGTCATTTCATGAAAAGCCTAGTCATATCATGCTGCACGCTAAAAAAGGTATATTTGCAACTGGTTTGTTCGTTGTTTCCCAGAGCATTTTTTTCAATTTAATTTAAATTTTATTTTTATAAAATAATATTAGTTGAAAAAATTTAAAAAAATGCTCTGGGGAACAACGAACAAACCAGTTGCAATATACCTTTTAGCCACGCTTCATGATATGACTAGGCGTTTTATGAAATGACGGATTTCACTATCAGCCTACGACATACAGTGTCCCCAGTAAAGTCCGCATCATATGGGATTTTTTTTTATTAATAGCTTTATTCGAAATTTGACGTTGGCATCAAGTTCTGCTTCGATCGAGATGAAATTTAAGCAAAAAAATAGTAGTCACGTGATTCGCATTATCTGTCAAATTTTAATTTTTTTCAAAAAATAATTCAAAAGTGGGGTTATTTCTGAAAATATCGAAAAAAGTTATTAAAAAAAGTTTTTTTAAATGCAGTTTCTAGCCCACATGCAAAATTTCAGCTGCATAAGATAATTTTGATTTTTACCTATATTTTGCAAATTGCACCACTTTTGCAAAATAAGACTCAACGCAACCTACATAAAACTTCTTAGTTTTGACAATGCTTTATTTCAGATACATTTTCTTTAAAGTAGCGCCATATTAAATGTGTGTTTTTCTACAAAATCAAAATTGGGCTATTAAAATTTGGTCGCAAGTGATGCAAAGTTTATTTGATTTTGACACTGTATAAGGTAACTTAATAAAATAAGTATTTTTGAAAATGTAGTTTATGTCTGAAAGTAATACACCTTAATATTAAGACAATAAAGAACACAGTGTCATCAGTAAAGTGTTCATTAAGTGGAAAATAAATTTTAGTTTAACTTAACGTAAAGTTTATCTATTTTCAACGATTTAATTTAAAACCCCTTTACTTTATTTTTTATTTTTTTACTTTTAGACACAAATTACATTTTCAAAAATACTTATTTTATTAAGTTACCTTATACAGTGTCAAAATCAAATAAACTTTGCATCACTTGCGACCAAATTTTAATAGCCCAATTTTGATTTTGTAAAAAAACACACATTTAATATGGCGCTACTTTAAAGAAATTGTATCTGAAGTAAAGCATTGTCAAAACTAAGAAGTTTTATGTAGGTTGCGCTGAGTCTTATTTTGCAAAAGTGGTGCAAGTTGCAAAATATAGGTAAAAAATCAAAATTATCTTATGCAGCTGAAATTTTGCATGTGGGCTAGAAACTGCATTAAAAAAAACTTTTTAAAATAACTTTTTTCGATATTTTCAGAAATAACCCCACTTTTGAATTATTTTTTGGAAAAAATTTAAATTTGACAGTTAATGCGAATCACGTGACTACCAATTTTTTGGTTAATTTTCATCTCGATCGAAGCAGAACTTGATGCCAAAGTCAAATTTTGAATAAAGCTATTAATAAAAAAAAATCCCATATGATGCGGACTTTACTGGTGACACTGTATACACTACAACCTTAATGAACATTTAGTGAAAATTCTTCCAATAGGCTACCCTCCCTCCCCCACGAAATACCCTGTATACTCCACCCTGTATTTTAGATTATTAAAAACTCCTAAAACAAAACTCCATAGTTCCAAAAAAGATGATCTCGCAGCCGACGTAATCCAGCACATATGTGCCTCAATCAGATAAGGGGCGCGCCGCACAAGATTATTATTGAGGTCCGTCTGTTCGGGATCGGATGATTTGTGGCGTCAGAGTCCTGTGGGATTTCCCCTAGGGACCTCTCGATAATGAATTGCGGGCTCTGCTGCATTGATAGTAATCGACGCGAAATTTGGTCGAACAAATCGAAATACTATTATCGGTGAATTCAGTTTTCGGTTATTGGAGATTATTGTTTGGTATGCGGGAGTTTGTAGGTAATTGCGTTCAACGTGATTTAAAAAAGGGCCTACAGGTCGAAATATTTAAGAAAATTTATTTTTAGCATTCTTTATACAGGATACAGGATGGTGCAACATAGGAAATCGCTTGCACACTTTAAGGTGGTCAAATATCGACTCCCTTGTTTATTTGAGACCGACAATTCCGCTCATACCAGGGTGGCCGTTTATTGTGGCAAAGTACCTACAATAGTTTCTTTAGTATTTCAATACATTAAAAGTGTTAATACAAAAGTTCAAGGGCAGTAAGTGACTTATAACGTATTTGACTCTGTAGAGTGGCTCAAAAAAGCGGAACAAGAAAAATGTACTTTTTTCAAATACCGTGCGAGCAAAAATTATTTGCATCAAAGAGGGCTTGGATTAAAAAACGTAGGGCTTGGTTTAGATCACAATGATATGGGGACGATATTACATCTAACCAAATCTAGGTTAAAATTTTGTCAAATTGATATTATGATATGCCAAACTAATGACTAATAAAATAAGTAGACAAAAACAAATTTATTTTTGTTGTTTACAAAATTAACAAAGTAAGAATATACAAAAAGAAAAAAAAACTAATAAGTTGCTGAAATTGGCCACCAAGCATAAATTCACACGTCTCTTCATATTTTCGAAAGTGTTGACCATCATCCCTGAAGAAATGGTTACCACATTCTTGAATAATCCTTTCTTGTAATTGTTCTAAATTCGCAACTGGTGTTTTAAAAATTGTGTTCTTTAAATGAGAAAAACGAAGTAATCCATAACCGTTAAACAAGGTGATCTAGGGGGAAATGTCAGGTCTAATAAATCATTTATTTCCGATAAATGTTGGGTAAACCATTGAGAGTAATTTCTGCGTCTTTCAAAATCTGCGGCTTGTATTTCTTGGAGTACTTGCACTTTATAAGGAAATAAATTTAGTTGCTTCTTAAGCATAGTCCTCCATGTACCATAAGGTCTTCCCACTTCTTGGGACGGGCATCTTATACAATTTGTTGGCGTATTTTGCATTATTTCACGAACGTTTGCAACAAGTTTTTTTGTTCTTACATATGGTCTCCCTGCTCCTTTTTTGTGTTGTATAATGTATAGAACCTGTTTCCCTAAACACAGCCACAGTTCTTTTCAGGCAATGATAAAAATCCCCAGCCATAAAAGCAACGTTAGGAAAATGTTCGTGAAAATCGTCCATGCACAAACCCGGATTGTATTGCCACTCACAATTTACTCTAACCCCGTTTCGAAAATACGCTTCAACCATGAATGTTTTGTGCTGTTCCGTAAAGCCCATTGTGTGAATTGTTCAAGAAATTGGAAAAATTAGCGATGAATCAAATTACTTGTAACGACTGTCAAAGATAACGGAATAACTGATTGATTGTTAATTCAGGTAGTTACTGACACCCAACAGGTATTAAGCTCTACGGATAAGCATTACGTCCTTAGATGCAAGACCCTCTTTGCATGATGCAAATAATTTTTGCTCGTACGGTAGTTAATAATAATACGGGTCATCAAAGTTGTAATTAACAAAAAGCATAGAAACTTAATGTGACTTACAAGTATTTCTAATAACCACTATCAACTTAACTTGAACGGCTTATACTCATAATCCTTTATAAAAGAATCGTTATTTAAATTAAGCAACCTCTAAAACTATTTGCAAATTCACGCCAAAACAACTTCTATTTTACCAAGTTTAAACTTGCAAATACTCAAAGCCGAGTGCGACTACATTATACATATTATTTTATTATTTAAATTGCTTTTCCAAAGTTAGTTCGCAGTGTGAGCTTATGCCGCCAAAGAGACTTTTACGCTAAGTGGTTTCCATAGCAATTTTAGCGAATTCCATTCAAATTGTCAGGGATATTGCGACAGTGGTGCAGTGGCGGATCCAGGATAAAGTCAAGGGGGGAGGGGGCTACATCATCACTGAGAGAAAAGTATTTTAGCCGTATCTAGAAATTCATTAGCAGTAGCACGTAGCACTGCACTCACACTCTGAATTAAATAGGCGCCGAAAAAGCCATTGTTGTAGCTACTACGTTCACATTTTGAAAGGAATTTTTAACCTCAAATAATAAATATTATTTTTTTGCTGCTAAAAGACAACTCCACTGCCATCTTTCATTCATAAAAAAATATGATTTTGTGAATGATTCAGGTCGTGTACCTAGTTAAAAAAGTATTGCTTTTTATCCTAAAAATTGTCTGCAGCTATAAATAAAAATATTTTCATCATTAGTAGTCTACCTAGCTACTACTAAATTACCTTTTTCTGAGCTCCTTTTTTTTAGGATTGGCCCTCAGTGATGTATTCGGCATTTTATTTATTTTTTATTAGATTTCGTTACTTTTCTTTATTCTTTATAAATTCGTACACTCTACCCATACATAACTCAATTATACTTAAATTAAAAGAATTTCCGTTGCACGTCATCAATCAGCTGATAGTTGAAAATCGGTAAGGAAACATAAGAAAATTAAATTTGGGCAAAAAATGTATAAATTTCATGCGATATTGAATGTAAACGAAACTTAATGTATTCTTCATTGATACTAAGCCGCTTAAAGGGGATGTTTTTTTAAATTTAACCTTTTAAAAATTAATATCATTTGAATTTTTTGGGCTGACAGTTGGCAACAGAAGTGTCAACGCATCGGTGATGCCAGTTCATTTCTTGGCGAATTTTGATTGACGTTTATTGTTTTCATTTCGTGTTTTCGTGACTTTATTTAAGTCGTTTTAAACTAAAACTGCAAATCCTTTTCTAAATAGGATTAAAAACTGATCTTTTAAGAACAACAAAGGGATTCATACACATTTCTGTTGATTACATTCTTTACCTTTATTGAAAAATGCCGAAGCATTTCCTTACTGGGGTATTTTGATTACAAACTGGCAACACTGCTGATACTCAAAGGTATGACGTGCAACGGAAATTCTTTTGATTTAACTTTACAACAAAATTGGGTAAAACGGGTTTCTCACCTTGCTGCTTATACCTGGATAGAATACCAGCTAAAGTCGCAACAGTGGTTCTTTTCCCGTGCGTCATCACTTTTACGTCATCAAAATCGTATGAATCAAATCAAAATTACGAGACGAAAAAAGTCAAAACTAAGTTAAGTTCATAAAATGGACGTGCCTGCCTACCGTTTGACATACCTACATAATATCACGAAAAATTATTATTTATTTTAAGTTTTGCCCGGCATTCTCTATTATCTAAAAGAAATTGACAAACAAATGTTAATACATTTAATACTATTTTTAAAGCTTAAAATCTAGAAAAGTTTGGTGTTTTATTGACAATTAAAATCGCAAAAGTCAAATTTTTAACATTCTTTCGTTTAAGGGAATTTAGCCACTGCCGTAAACTTTTCAAAGAACTTTCACGGTTAGAATATTTAAAATAAATAAATTAGGTATTATAAAAATCCATAAATACTTACCGCCAAAACAGATGGTGGGTATAATTAGCTCTAAAAAGAATTATTTTTAGAAAAAGAAACAGTTTTAAGGCACACAGATTTACAAAATACGAATTAGATTGGCAGATCAAAATAAGGTTGACAATGACGTTCTAAAATACAACGGTTGTCAACTAAACAATTAAAAAAAGTAATTAATTGACGTTTATAGTTTTATTCTTGTCTAGCACATTATATTATTGCGGAATCTTGGAGACGTTCTTTTATGCTTTTATTCAAATTTTTTACTGTAATAAATAAGAATGCAGAGTTATTAACCCCGTTGAGTCCTGATCGTTGATTGATGACGCACGGGCAAAGATCCACTGTGGCGACTTTATATACATAGCTGTAAATTATTGCATGTTCGATTTTTTACCATAAGTAGGTAATAATGGTTATTTCTAAATATTTTTGTGTTTAAATTACAGCCGGGAAATAAGAAAATTATAAAATAATACCAGGAACACTACAAAAGTATAAAGCCAAAAAGGATAAATTTATTAACAAACAACAAACAAAATACTAATATTTAATTGCTGCGCCATTGGATTATAACACTAATCGTAATCTTCTTGGCATTGACAAAATAATACTTCTGATGTAATCCGGAATTAGCCTTTCCCAAATTTCTTCTATTTTATCAAATAACCCTATTTCATTCTGTGGTTTAAAATTTATTTTGTACATTTCTTTTACCATCAATCCCTAAACATTTTCAATTGGATTTAAATCAGGACATCTTGAGCACCAAGGCAGACATGTTACGTTGTTTTGTCTAAACCTGTTTTTAATATTTCTTGCAGTATGCACAGGGCAGTTATCCCTGCTGAAATATAAAGTTATTTCCTTCAAAAACTATCGCGGCAGAAGAAAGAAAAACATTTTTCAAAATCTAAAGATATATATTACTCTTTAGTGTTCCACCAATATTCCAGCATACACCTGCACCGTAAACTCTTATCCATGCTCACACATTAACGGAGAAACGTCCACTCGTTTGCTTTTTTTGAGTATACTTCTCATCATATCGGGAATTTGGTGGTCTATATAGGTACTCGAATCCTTCCATTATAATATGTAGACTAAAAAGTTTTCTCATCGAAAAAGATAACATTTTGCAAAAAAAAATCATTTTCTGGTAAATATTGCATAGCAAACCCAATCCTTTGTTCCTTATCACTATTTTTTAAAAACGGGTTGGATGCAGCTGCTCGATTTTATTCGGAACATTGTCTTACTCGGCGTTGCGCAGTTCTAGATGAAGCAGCATTATTTAAACCAGACCCAACAGACCTTTCAAGTATTTGATGATAGTGCTATTTTTTTACAATTCCTTGAACAGTACTTCTTAGGTACTCTAAACTGATCAGCTATTTTTCCATAAGCCAACCCTATTTCTACTAAACATATTATTCTTGCTTTTTCAATAATACTTAAATGAGGCATTTTTAAATCAAATAAGATAATGACAATACTTTGACAGATATAATGATAACAATTAACACGTTACAAAGGTAATAAAGGTAAAAAAGTTGCATTTACATTGTCACAGTTTAGTGTACGAAATTATCTGTCGTCAACTGTACCTAGTTTTAAAGAATAAAAGGAAGAATGAATATGGCCAGTTGATGGCCCTATCTGAACAACAGTCGCTGTCGCTTTCTGTGTGCTTAAATCTTTAAAACTACGCAACGGATTTTGAAGCGTTTTTTTTTTAATAGATAGAGTGATTCAAGAGGAAGGTTTTTATGTGTAACTACCGACCCGCCCTGGCTTCGCACGGGTGCAATTTCAGAAAGTGGCATGCCGGGTACTAATATATCAGGTTTGTTCGGGTTTGTATTTATACCAGCGGGTTGCAACGCATGCCGGGTACACGCTAGTTTTATATATTATAATACTTTTTAATCTAGGTGTTTTACCCCAGACTATCACCAGTGATGTTTATTTTGATAAAATAAAGTAAGAATATCATAATAAAAAAAAAATGGCGTAGAAATTTTACCTAAAGAAACATATCAGGGAAAAGGCTTAATAAAACACAAAAACTAACAAAAATGTTTTTTATATGAAAACATTTAATTTTACAACCACGTAAAACCAAATAAGATTTGATTTTAATTATAATATACTATGTTAATTAACAACAGAGGATCAAGTTTATGGTTAAGGGGAAAATGTACACAAATGAACTTTAAGTATTAGGACATACCGACACAATACTTATATCACGGAACATAAAATTATGTTTGCAGTCATGCACCTCGCACTTGCACTAAAAGTACACCATACCATCAGACATAAATCACCCACCAACAACGGCTATCAAATGATATGTTTTGAATTACTCCGTTCAACTTAAACCAAGCGAAGCAACGAAAGATCATTGTTTTAAGTTAGTTCGTCCCTCTTTGTTCCGTTGTAGTAAGGGATAGACTATATAGCGTTCGCTGAAAGTTATCTACCTAAACGATTTCTTTATATTTTAAAAAAGGAACTATTTAGTTCCTGAAAAGTATATTTTAGTTATAAAACGGGGGATTATTTTTAGTGATAATTAGATAACCTAGTAGGAATTTAAAAATCATGTAATGAAAATATTTTGTTCGGCACATATTTTAATGGTTAGAGAGCATTTTGTCACCAGAAAAAAATATCGAATAGGCGCAAAAATATGTTGTCAAGAAAACGAAGTATTAAAGGGTTTCTTTTTATGGAAATCATATACCGTGCGATCAAAAATTATTTGCATCAAAGAGGGCCTTGCATCTAAGGACGTAATGCTTAGCCGTAGAGCTTAATACCTGTTGGGTGTCAGTAACTACCTGAATTAACAATCAATCAGTTATTCCGTTATCTTTGACAGCCGTTACAAGTAATTTGATTCATCGCTAATTTTTCCAATTTCTTGAACAATTCACACAATGGGCTTTACGGAACAGCACAAAACATTCATGGTTGAAGCGCATTTTCGAAACGAGGTTAGAGTAAATGGTGAGTGCAATACAATCCGGGTTTGTGCATGGACGATTTTCACGAACATTTTCCTAACGTTGCTTTTATTGCTGGGGATTTTTATCATTGCCTGAAAAGAACAGTAGCTGTGTTTAGGGAAACATGTTCTATACAACACGAAAAAGGAGCAGGAAGACCATCTGTAAGAACAGAAGAACTTGTTGCAAACGTTCGTGAAATAATGCAAACTACGCCAACAAATTGTATAAGACGCCTGTCCCACGAAGTGGAAAGATCTTATGGAACATGCAGGACTATTCTTAAGAAGCAGCTAAATTTATTTCCTTATAAAGTGGAAGTATTCCAAGAAATACAAGCCGCAGATTTTGAAAGACGCAGGAATTACTCTCAATGGTTTACCCAAAATTTATTGGAAAGAAATAATTTATTAGACCTGACATTTTTTTCGGATGAAGCCTGGTTCCACCTTGTTAATTTTGTAAACAACAAAAATAAATTTGTATTTGTCTACTTATTTTATCACTCATTAGTTTGGCATATCATATAATAATATGAATTTGCCAAAATTTTTATCTAGATTTGGTTAGATATATCGTCCCTATATCATTGTGATCTAAACCAAGCCCTACGTTTTTTAATCCAAGCCCTCTTTGATGCAAATAATTTTTGCTCGCACGGTATAAGTAATCCAAAAAAAAACTTGTAATAAATGATTTTCCTCAATGCAAATAAAATTATAGCGTTACTCCAACCCAGCAATAGAAGCCTTCCTGGACGGTCATTTCCAGTCGCTCAACGAATTCGCCATTGCAACAATCTAGTTCAAAGTTCATAATTTCATTGACTCGCTGGAAATTACAATTCAGGAACGGTTCTTTTGCTGGGTTAAAACAACGCTAATGAAACCCTTATAAACGAAAAATAAAAAAGGTAAGCAGATTTATTTTTTGTTTTTTCGTTACAAGTTTTACCATAAATCCATTCTTACCGCACTACACGATTATCCCTCCTAAAATCCAATTAAAATTATCACCAGAAATATCAAGAGGCACTAATAAAATCCCCCAATTTGCCGCTTCCATTAAAACAACCCCCAAATTCAAAGTAATTCAGTGGGATTTAATTTAAATTAGTTTTCTCCGCGGTCGCTGCGGAACTGTAAGCGTGATGTTCAATATAGGGGGGATTTAGGGGGCATTTGAACATGTCAAGTGTTGACTTTGAGCAAAAAATTACACTGCGTCGTTCCATTTATGGAAAAATGGCACAGTTTAAAAAAAAGTCGCATTATGTAGTGATAATATCACGGTAATTTAGCCAATAGGAAATAATACGTTAATACTACCTTAGAATGGTTTTATAGCCATTATTGCTCTGAATACTCACAGTAATTATCAAGTTCTATTGGGGATGTAATCTGGTTTTATATACTGTATTATTTCCGACTGGCAGTTGTAATGATACGTGACATTAACCATAATAATATTTGCTTGCTGCGATTAATAAAGCATATACTGACCACTAAAAATCAGTTCTGTAGTTCTCAAAAATGTAAATAGCTTTTAGTGTGATATTATTTAACATTGTATATGATTATCTATTATGCAACATGGTTTACTGGATGGTAAAATTCGTCCATAGATTATAAAGTCCAATACTAACGATGTTGTGCGAAATAAGAATCTTCTGTTGCTTTATCTGACGTACAAAGTTTAAAAAAACTTAAATACTACAAAGTAAAAATAAATTAATTGAAACAGGTATTGATACGATCAATGAAGTTCAAATTCAAAAGAAAAACCACATACCTAATTGACATAGCTATTCCTAGTGATACAAACATCCAAACGAAATACAATGAGAAAATCTCCAAGTACACAGACCTGGCAATGGAAATAAAAAGACTTTGGAAGCAAGAAAAAGTCACTATTATCCCTCTTGTTATGTCAGTGACAGGCCTCACACCAGGAACATTCAAATCACACCTGAAACAATTAGAAATCAACACAAACATACATCGAAACTTTCAGAAAACAGTCATTCTAAAAACATACCATATTGTTAGATCATTTCTCAATTCAGAATAGTAATAATAGAATATGCACTGACTTAGCATAGCCCGTCATATCAAAATAAAACCACAATT
Organism: Polydrusus pterygomalis; assembly: GCA_963969555.1. Taxonomy (NCBI): domain Eukaryota; kingdom Metazoa; phylum Arthropoda; class Insecta; order Coleoptera; family Curculionidae; genus Polydrusus; species Polydrusus pterygomalis. The sequence continues at coordinate 36,622,805 of OZ018381.1, read as the reverse complement.
ATGTGAGAAAAAGAATGATAATAATAATATAATAAAAAATTACGTCAATAATTAAAATCATCGTTTCCATTCAACTTCCCCTTTGCCCCACTTTTAAAGACTCGACATTACGGGACTACATCCAGCGATCTTATCGAAAACCATTACGGAATTTAAAGTAATTTCTTTTCGAGTTCTTTATACAGAGATCGTTTTTCATACAGCGTTGTGACACATGTCTCGAACCGTTTAATGTATGATTTATTTATGTTAATGTAACCTATTATATATTATTATCAGGAATATCGCTTTAAAACGGAAGATCGGTTATAGGAAACTGTTGTTTTAAATTTGCATTTAATTGTATACTTTGCGCCGTTGCTGGTGATGATTTGATATGAGGCGAATGGGGCATTATTTGCCAGGGGTTATTTATTTTAGGACAGTAATAATCTATTTATCGCAGGCACGTTCCTAGATAGCTTTTTTCCTGGGACGGGTACTTCCAAACAAAAAGTGCTATTATTTTTTCTAAAATATATAAATTTCAGTGTGACCAGTAAAGTCCGCATCATAGGTAAGGGATTTTTTTTTATTAATAGCTTTATTCGAAATTTGACTTTGGCATCAAGTTCTGCTTCGATCGAGATGAAAATTAAGCAAAAAAATAGTAAGTAGACACGTGATTCGCATTATCTGTCAAATTTTAATTTTTTCAAAAAATATTTCAAAAGTGGGGTTATTTCTAAAAATATCAAAAAAAGTTATTGGAAAAAGTTTTTTAAATGCAGTTTCTAGCCCACATGCAAAGTTTCAGCTGCATAAGATAATCTTGATTTTTTACCCACCACTAAAATTTGTTTTCCACTTAATGAACACTTTACTGATGACACTGTGTTCTTTATTGTCTTAATATTAAGGTGTATTACTTTCAGACGCCAAACCACGTTTCCAAAAAAAAACTTATTTTATGAAGATACCTTATACAGGGTCAAAAACAAATGAACTTTGCATCACATGCGACCAAATTTTAATAGCCCAATTTTGATTTTGTAGAAAAACACACATTTAATATGGCGCTCCTTTAAAGAAAATGTATCTGAAATAAAGCATTGTCAAAACTAAGAAGTTTTATGTAGGTTTCGTTGAGTCTTATTTTGCAAAAGTGGTGCAATTTCCAAAATATGGGTAAAAATCAAAATTATCTTATGCAGCTGTCATTTTGCATGTGGGCTAGAAACTGTATTTAAAAAAAATTTTCCAATAACTTTTTTCGATACTTTCAGAAATGGCCCCACTTTTGAATTATTTTTTGGACAAAATTAAAATTTGACATGATAATGCGAATCACGTGACTACTATTTTTTTGCTTAATTTATATCTTGATCGAAGCAGAACTTGATGCCAAAGCCAAATTTCGAATAAAGCTATTAATAAAAAAAATCCCATGATGCGGACTTTACTGGTCACACTTTATAATATATACAGGGTGTTAATTATAAGTATGTAGCCAAACTTAATGGTGTTACTCCCTTCTCAATTTTAAGACAAAAGTCTATACAAGCAAAGGTCCTAAACGGCTTTGCTTTTATTATACAGAGTGTTGAAATATTTTTAAAAAATTTGTTTTTCCTAAATCACTAGAAGACGCAGATTAGTATGACGTTGAAACTTGGTGACAATTTTTAATGTATCCAGAGGAATATTTTAAGCTTAAAACTATTGGTGTCATTTTGACAGTGCCGTAGACAGAGCTAACACCCGAGGTATAATTTTGGAAAAATTATAGTACACTGAGAAACATGATCTATAACAGGTTTGCTAGGACATAGTTTGTATTGATAGTTTATTTTTTATTAACCCATATTAAATAAATTGCTAGTGTATCAAACCCGCTATAGAATTTTATCAGTTCCAGATTTGCTAGAACACTGTTTTTATTGGTAGTAATCATTAGCAAAATTGTATCTTCTTAATGCGATACATTTTGTTCCCAAGTAAAGCGCTTTCTCTACAATTAAGAACGCAGAACAGCGTCCCTAAAAACGAATTGTATCCGTTAGAACCTATAATCTACAAGGCATTGGTGGGGGGTTCGTAGCGATAGGCAATCGCCACGCGCCGTAGTGCCCGTAGTATTAGTTTTAACGTATTTGTTGCGCGGGTCACATCGTTGTTCGGAGTCTTCTAGCTGTCTGAATTTGAATTTTATTGATCGTACCAATACCTGTTTTAATTAATTTATGTTTACTTTGTAGTTAAGTTTTTTTTTTAACTCTGCATGTCACATAAAGCAATCGAAGATTCTTATTTCGCACAACCCATCTTTAGTATTGGACTTTATAATCACTGGACGAATTTTACCATCTCAGTAAACCATGTTGCATAATAGATAATCATATTGTAATGTTAAACGACAAGAATAAAGATTTTTAGTGGAAAGTGTATGCTTTATTAACCGTTGCAAACAAATAATAGTATGAATAATGTCAAATTTCATTAGAACTGCCAGTCGGAACTAATACAGTATACAGGGTGATTCCTTAAGGGTGGCGACCGGCCATATCTCGGAAACTACTAGGCATAGAAACTTGGAGAAAAAAAAATTATAATTAAAGCGGTCATGAGAAAATTCTGGAAATTACTCTTAAGTTCCTCATTTCGCCGCAAGGGGGCACAATTAAATTTTTTTTTTTAATTCTAAATTTCTCCGAAATTTCCCATATTAAGGTATAACTCTGATTACATCATCAAAAAGCTTAGACAATTCTGCATCATTTTGGTTTAAGACTCATTGGCGTACCGGCCTTGATAAGAGTGGGGGAAGCTATTGAATGTGCAAACATTAAAATTGCTGTAACTTGTAAACGACTTATCCGATTTTACTAAATTTAAGCTTGTTTGAAAGGGAAAGGTAAGTATCTTCAATCGCCGTATCCAATAGTACACGATAGTGTGTAATAAAATTGATAGAGGGCGCAATTTGTAATAATAACAGTTTTTTCGATTTTATCCCGGAAATTCAAATCATACGGTATAACTATGACATCATAATCGAAAAGTAGATGAAATTTGCAAGAAAAGATGTAAAGACTGCAGTTCGATATCTTTGTTCGTTTCAGAGTTATTGCCAAAACAATAATTTTTAATACAAATTGCGCCCTCTAGCAATTTTATTAGAAATTATCTTGTACCATTGGATACGACAATTGAAGATACTTACCTTTCTCTTCCAAACAAGCTTAAATTTACTAAAATCTGGTTAAGTCGTTTAGAAGTTACAGCGATTTTAATGTTTACAGTTTCACTTAATAAGAGTGGGAGAAGCTATTGAAAGTGTAAACATTAAAATCGCTGTAACTTCTAAACGACTTATCCGATTTTACTAAATTTAAGCTTGTTTGGAAGAACCTTCAATTGTCGTATCTAATGGTACAAGATAGTTTCTAATAAAATTGCTAGAGGGCGCAATTTGTATTAAAAATTAATGTATTGGCAATAACTCTGAAACGAACAAAGATATCGAGCTGCGGTATTTATATTTTTTCTAGCAAATTTCATCTACTTTTCGATTATGGTATCATAATTATACCGTATGATTTTAATTTTCGGGATAAAATCAAAAAAACTATTATTATTACAAATTGCGCCCTCTAGCAATTTTATTGAGAACTATTATGGACAACTAAATACGATTGGTGAAAGTGCATACATTTCTCTTCCAAACAGTCTTTAGTTTGCTAAAATCGGATAAGTCGTTTAGAAGTTACAGCGATTTAAATGTTTACACTTTCAACAGCTTCCCCCACTCTTATTAAAGTCGGTACGCCAATGAGCATAAGACCAAAATGATGCATAATTGTCCAAGCTTTAAAATGGTGTTATCAAACATATACGTTAATGTGGAATTTTCGGAGTTATGTAAAATTTTAAAATTTACTTTTCAATTACGCCCTCTTGCGGCAAAATCCGGAACTTAAAAGTAATTTCCAGAATTTTCTTATGACCGCTTTAATCATAATTTTTTTTTCTTCAAGTTTCTATGCCTAGTAGTTTCCGAGATATGGCCGGTCGCCACCTATAATGAATCACCCTGTATAAAACCAGATTTCACCCCCAATATAGAACTTGATAATTATTGTGAGTATTTAAAGCGATTATGGCTATAAACCATTCAACGGTAGCATTAAATCCTATTATTTCCTATTGTGTAAATTACCGTGATATTACCACTACACAACGATCTAGCAATTTTCGTTGTCTTATAGTAGGAAAGCACGTTGCTGTCGCATAGAGTATTAAACAGTTGTACCTATAAAGTTTATGTAAATTCGTGTAAGGAATAGAATGTTTTTTTCTCAGTTTACGGCATTTTTTTCAATCCGGTAGAATTTTATGATTTAGCAATTAAAACTACACGAAAGTCATCTTCTGAGTTTTTTCGCTCAGATTAACTGTTTTCGATAAATACGGAAAAATGTAAAATTATGCATAACATTATTTATGCAATGTTTCGAAAGAGACAAATAAAGAAAGAGTGCCATGGAAAGAGAAACAATTATTTAAACAAAATTGATAGCCAGTATAACTTTTAGGAGTTTCTAAGAGTTTTAGGTTGTACTTAGTCCATTTATTTTCTTATAATCATAAAATTAAAATAAATAAATGATATTAATTAAATTACAGCAATAAATAATAATGTTATGCATAATTTAATATTTGTTTTTGTCGAAAACAGTTAATCTGAGCGAAAAACTCAAAAGATTACTTTTGTATAGTTTTAATTGATGAATCAAAAATTCGAATCGAAGAAAAAATGGCGTACTATAGTTTTTTTTTGAAATTAAGCATCGAAAATTTCTTTTGTGCACGCCGCTGGCAAAATCACTTAAACAATTCCTTCGTATACATTAAAAATGGTCACCCAGTTTCAACGTCATATTAATCTGCGTCATCTATTTATTTAGGAAAAACATTTTTTTTAATATTTCAACACCCGGTATAATAAAATCTAAGCCGTTTAGGGCCCATGTTTATATTACCTTTTTACCCTTAAATTGAGTAGGGATAACACCCTTAAGTTTGTTCACATAGTTAATTAACACCCTGTTTATAAATTTAATTTAATAAATATTTCAAGCTTGAAAATTTAAGCATTAACTGTGGACACAAACTGCCTTGGGAGGGGGGGGGGGGGGGTACTGTCACCCCCCTTATCCCTTAGGAGGAATATAGTCATAAGGAATAGGTTTTTACAGAGGTTCCTATAAGGAAACAATTTTTATGTGAGCCACAAAATAGTTATTTATGCAACTAGTGCAAAAAGTGTATGTTTATTGCATACGGCATAGAAGTTATTCACCGAGACGTAGTCGAGGTGAATAATATGCCATGTGCAATAAACACACTTTTTGCACATGTTACATACACTATTTTTTCTACGATCGTTTTTTTATTTAACAAAAAAGTTTTAAATCGCTCTGTATTACCTCTCCTTTGTGTGCAAAAGTTGTAATTCAAATTTGACAATGGATCATAGATACCTTTGACTTCAATTCTTTGGAAGGAACACGTCCGTCATTCCGCCATATTGTTTTGTGATTCTCGTTTTAACTTTTCAATAAAAAAAAATTAATATATATGTAATAATGTAATCTAATTATTTTATTATTTATTTAAACAACCCATAACAATATTTGATATTACATATTAAACATAATAAAATTATGGCGCCCTGTCAACGTGAATTCTATTTCGATAGGGTATCGACGGTGTGCCACACACAATACAAATACTATAAACAAATTGTTCGTTTCCTAGGTAATTTACTTTATTGCACTAGGGCAAAAAGTACTTTATTGCATAGTATGCAATAAAGACCCACTTTTGTCATTACAAATTCATACACAAAATGGCATTTTTTGAACGATCGTAGAAAAAAATTATAATGCAGTTTTTAAAAATAATTTGAAAACAGCTTATACAAGTGCGATTGTATAAGGTTCTTATACGAACAAACAACTCATTAAAAAGTCTCTTCCTTTGATCTTCTGGAAATAATTTGAGGATGACATCTTAGGGTACTAGGAGAAAACAAGTATACATCGACTCTAGAACCTTTGTAAGATTTACTCTTACATTTAAAGGAAAAGGTATATTTTTCAATGATCGTGCAAAAAGTTACTATTTTTTGCACTAGTGCAAGAAGTAACATACTTTTTTGCACTAGTGTAAAAAGTAACATACTTTTTCCAGTAATACAAATATAATAATCAGTTACCATAGTAAAGTGCTCTAACTGCGATATTAAAATTGAAATTAACCCAAAAAAAGGAAATACCTAACTAGTTTTATAAAAATAACGTTAGTTTAAACTGTTCAAGTTATTGTTAAGAATTAGTTAGTAATATTTCTTGTATTGTAAAATTTTCTTCAATAAAATCTGAACAAAAAAAAATTAAATTCGATCGTAGAAAAAATGTTGTGTGCAACAAGCATATTTGTTGCACTCAGCATGATTGCGGCTCTCGTCTCGAGCTGCAAACTTCATGCATCATGCAACAAAGATATACTTTTTGCACTAGTTGCACAAGTAACTATTTTATAATCTCTAAAATTTCCTTCACCCAACTCATATTTATTCCTTTATATTTTTAACAAACTGAAATCGATATTATTAAGTCATTATATCAATAAAATCTATCGGCACCAAATTACACAGCTTAGAAATCTATAATTTAAAAGTTGTGCCATGCCTCTTAAACACCCCATTATGGGCTCAAAAGTCAACGAACCGCGTCTATTTTATATAATTTTATAATATTACACTAAAACGGCTTTTTATACATGGTGGCTCCAGTTATAGTTTTATTTTCTAGCCATTTAAAATGCCCTTGTTACTTTTGTTCGTCTATACCCAAAACTGAGATTGGAATAATTGTAAAATTGTTCATGAAAGGCTGAGATGATCATTCAGGAAAATCAAGAAAACGACAGGTCCTAGAACATATCCCCGAGGTATACCTCGTCTAACCGGTAGAAAGTAGCTGTCCAAATTACCAATTTGGACACAATACGAGTTATCACAAATACACAAATAAAACATTAATATAATGTCTTAATAATTTGTTTAACACTGTAATAATATGTTTCAATTTTAAATATTTTCTAATATTAAGGACTTGGGCTAAGCCCTAACTTTATGTCCATTTCTTTTTGATTGAGAATGATGACACAAAGAAAATGACCAAAAAACTCACTTTATTGGTCAATACGTTGATACAACTATATTTTTGAAAGGTCACAGAAGAAGGGAAAGAAGCGTTTGTTCCATTGATTACTTTGTTAATAAAGGCTTTTCACCTACTACCGTGCGAGCAAAAATTATTTGCATCAAAGAGGGCCTTGCATCTAAGGACGTAATGCTTAGCCGTAGAGCTTAATACCTGTGGGGTGTCAGTAACTACCTGAATTAACAATCAATCAGTTATTCTGTCATCTTTGACAGTCGTTACAATACGTAATTTGATTCATCGCTAATTTTTCCAATTTCTTGAACAATTCACACAATGGACTTTACGAAACAGCACAAAACATTCATGGTTGAAGCATATTTTCGAAACAGGGTTAGAGTAAATAGTGAGTGGCAATACAATCCGGGTTTGTGCATGGACGATTTTCACGAACATTTTTCTAACGTTGCTTTTATTGCTGGGGATTTTTATCATTACCTGAAAAGAACCGTGGCTGTGTTTAGGGAAACAGGTTCTATACAACACAAAAAAGGAGCAGGAAGACCATCTGTAAGAACAGAAGAACTTGTTGCAAACGTTCGTGAAATAATGCAAAATACGCCAAGAAATTGTATAAGTCCCAAGAAGTGGGAAGATCTTATGAAAAATGCAGAACTATTCTTATTATTATTATTATATTCTTACTTTGTTAATTTTGTAAACAACAAAAATAAATTTGTATTTGTATACTTATTTTATTACTCATTAGTTTGGCATATCATGTCATAATATGAATTTGACAAAATTTTAACCTAGATTGGGTTAGATATATCCTCCCCATATCATTGTGATCTAAACCAAGCCCCACGTTTTTTAATCCAAGCCATCTTTGATGCAAATAATTTTTGCTCGCACGGTAGAATCACAAAAATAAAATAGCAATTTAATACATCTTAACTGTACTGCATTATTATATAGGATGTTACAATTTCAATTGCGCTCCTGTGAATCTCAACTCCCTCGCCCATAATCAACCCCTAAACAACCATATAACAAATACAATAACGCTCTGGAAAGTAATAATTTTATTGATCACCCTGTATATCTTCCCATAATTTGAGCACATTACACGTCGATAATTTTCATATCGTTATTATGATTATACGACTATTATGGGCGTTATAATTCTATGGTAGTGTGTAAAGAAATTGCCGCATTTACATAGACTGTACTTAAATAAATTTCTTCATTTTGAAGTCGCGCAAGGGGGACAATTTAATGGATCTGTTTTTCGTTTAATTAATACATCATGAAAATAATAGATGCATGCAGTGTCGTGGCCAGAAAATATATTTTTATTTTTATTTTTATTTATTCTTAATCGTTAGGTACCAATTTCTGGCAACATAACAAACCCTTTTTACCGAAACGAATTTTTTTTAACAGAAATAATAGAAGGGTATTCTATCCTTGGTCACTTTACTCTATCAAGTCAATTGAAACTTCCACAAACATTAAAATAAAATTAGGAGACACAACAACCCGGCAAATTCATAACCAATGTAAGTACAGCATACGGGCAATGCTTACCAGGAAACTAACAGGTACTCAATGTGTAAAAGTTCTAATAATTAGTTTTTAACATATTTTTTGAATCGGACATCATCGAGGGCTCGGTACCGTCTTGGGATCTTATTTTAACATAAATTACAATTAAGAGAGCTGTTTTTCGATTAAGCTAGTCTGAATAGCTGAGCCACTATCCTATCTGAGCCTAGAGTGTTGTAGCTGTAAATATATGAATGCCTAGTGAGGTAATCTCAGGGCTCGGTACCGTCCTGGGATCTTATTTTAATATAAATTACAGTTAAGAGAGTTGTTTTTCGATTTAGCTGATCTGAATAGCTGAGCCACTATCCTGTCTGAGCCTTGAGTGTTGTAGCTGTGAATATTTAAATGCCTAGTGAGATCATCTCAGAGCTCAGTACTGTCTAGGGATGTTATTTTAATATAAATTACAGTTAAGAGAGCTGTTTTTCGATTTAGCTAGCCCGAATAGCTGAACCACTATCCTATCTGAGCCTAGAGTGTTGTAGCTGTAAATATGTGAATGCCTTAGTGAGGTCATCTCAGTGCTCGGTACCGTCCTGGGATCTTATTTTAATATAAATTACAATTAAGAGAGCTGTTTTTTGATTTGACTAGTTTGAATAGATAAGCCACTATCCTATCTGAGCCTCGAGTGTTGTAGCTGTGAATATCTGAATGCCTAGTGAGTTCATCTCAGGGCTCGGTACCGTCCTGGGATCTTATTTTAACATAAATTACAATTAAGAGAGCTGTCTTTCGATTTAGCTAGTCTTAATAGCTGACCGACTATCCTGTCTGAGTCTCGAGTGAATATCGGAATGCCTAGTAAGTTTATCTCTGCGGGAGTGTAGCTCAGTTTGAATAATGTAAACACTCGGCAGATGCCAAATTTTTTGAATATAGGCTGACATTGATCCTTATAGCCTGCTTTAGCCACAACTCTTGCAGCTCTTTTGTGATCGAAAAATGTATAGTGCATTTGTATAGTTTTCCCACAGTGTATCCCCATAGGTACGCAATATGGGAATGAAGAAGACCGAAGTAAATGACTTCAAAACGTCAAAGGTCACACACACGCTAATTTTCAAGAAGAAATATCGTACTGTCTTTGTCTGTTTGACTTATCGTTCCAATTCAGTTATGTGGGCCTCACAGGATAAGGAACCGAGTGATACCCAGTAACCCACATTTATTGATTTTATTTAATATATATTATTTCTATTAATCTGTAGGAGATGGCAAGAAAAGCAGTTTTTTGCATCCTTCACCAGCAGTTGTGAGGCCACAATCAAACTCTCCATACTACAAGCAGAAGTACCTAATAGAAGTAGTATCGTCTCTAAAATATGATCAAATTGCAAATATGTTGCATGATTGCAGATCATTTATAATAATTATAAATAGGAAGGGCCCAAGGACGGATCCCTGTGGCACTGCATATTTGATATATCCTAAATCAGTCAGATACCTTCAATCACCACACCAATCACCGCCTGTCTGACAAAAAAGACTTAAGATTTAGGGGAACACCTCTTATGCCATAGTGGCATAGTTTTTTTCAAAAGAAGTTTATGACAGACACAGTCTCAGCTTTTGTTAGATCGCACAAAGTTATTGACGTGAGCTATCCAGACTCCAAGCCCTCGACTATGTCACTCACAACCTTTAGGACGGCCCCCAGTGTCGGTCTTTTGTTTCTAAACTATTAGTTTGAAAATAGTTATAAAGACGTTTCTTAAGCAGATATTTAAAATTTTAACAATATTACTATTGTAGCTAGGTAGGTAATTTTTCACCAATCCAGAGCCTCTCTTTCTTAATAATGGTGTAATTTAAGCTATTTTATAAACTTCTGGATAAATTTATTAAAGTGATCAAACGTTCAACCAGGATGTCTATGGGTTCCTTAAGCAATCTATCATTTATTTGCAAAGCATCTACAACTGCGGATTTTGTAAGATTTAGTATTGACGGTTCAACTTCTTTTGGGCATACCTACTAGATGCACAAAAAAAGCATTAAATAAAAACTTACCAAATAATTAAAAGCAGTATGATTACAAGAACATTGTCTTAAATCATAATATATAAAATAAAGTGTATTTTTCGATATTCTATTCATCACATTTTCATTGAAAAAAAATATATATTGTGCAGAAATCACGGCTTCGAAATTTAATATAACATCGGATAACTAAATCAGTAACAATTCCTTTTTGGAAATCCTTTAACTCCTGTTGATGATGAAAAATTATAAATTATACATTATTTTAAATATTTGGGGGTAATTTTAGATTCTAAATTAAAATTTGAATTACATTTTGAAAATCTTGTATCTAAAATTGGAAAAAAAAATTATTATTTAAAACGAATTAAGTAGTCAAAATTTAAGTTTATTTTCACAAAAAACAATTTACAACACTCTAATTTTACCTCATTTTTTATATTGTTCAACTATTTTATACACAGCAAATGATGGGGTATTTAATAGACTGCGCGTATAACTTTAAATGTGAATAAATATACGAAAATAAATTTAATGTTTAAAAAACTTCAGTTGTTAAATGTTAAAAATTTAGTGTTTCTTTTGATTTGTACTTTTTATTTTTAAAATACAAAATAACTTACTACCTTCCCATTTAAAAGATTTTTTAACTCAAAATTTTGAAAATCATAACTGTTCAACCAGAAATAAAAACGATTTTTGTCTAAGTGAGAAGTAAGGTATCAAAACATTTAACATATAAATCGGTTTTCCATAAATGATTAAGTGAATATAACAACTTGAATAATTCAATTAAATCACGGAGTTCTTTGAAAAATTTTAAATAATCATTAAATAGTAATTTACGTTACAAGACCGGAAAGTAGTGTTTTTCAGGCCGAGACAAGCATTTCCAGGGCGAGCCATAGGCGAGTCCTGGAAGCTTGGAGAGATCTGGAAAATACTAATTTTCGGTTGCGTGACGTATAATATTTTTTTTAAGACCGACACTTCGATATATTTTATAATCTACGCGAAACAAGTTTGACATAAAAAACAAAATTAAAAATCAACGAACTGTCACTTGACAATACATCGAAATGTTGTTGTCATAATAACGAAATCAAGGTATCTTGTATTATCAAAGAGCGATTGGAAAAACAAAAAACAGGGTGACAGTGACATTAGAGACCGGAAAAACGTTATTTTCTAGACGAAAAATTGTCCAGAAAGTGTAAATTTTCTGGTCGGTTTTAAAAAAAAAGTATTTATTTAAAAAACAAAATAGTGACTAATAAATTTTTTTTTAATACTTCATAGATGATATTTTTAAATAATTTTAAATATTTTGTAAAACTTGTTAAATTGTAGCACATTGCTTAATAAATCTTGTTACTACTACTACTACTACCGTGCGCGCAAAAATTATTTGCATCTAAGGACGTAATGCTTAGCCGTAGAGCTTAATACCTGTTGGGTGTCAGTAACTACCTGAATTAACAATCAATCAGTTATTCCGTCATCTTTGACAGTCCTTACAAGTAATTTGATTCTAATTTTTCCAATTTCTTGAACAATTCACACAATGGGCTTTACGGAACAGCACAAAACATTCATGGTCGAAGCGTATTTTCGAAACGGGGTTAGAGTAAATGGTGAGTGGCAATACAATCCGGGTTTGTGCATGGACGATTTTCACGAACATTTTCCTAGCGTTGCTTTTATTGCTGGGGATTTTTATCATTGCCTGAAAAGAACCGTGGCTGTGTTTAGGGAAACAGGTTCTATACAACACAAAAAAGAAACAGGAAGACCATCTGTAAGAACAGAAGAACTTGTTGCAAACGTTCGTGAAATACCTAATATAAGATACGTCAACAAATTGTATAAGAGGCCTGTCCAATTTTCATTTATTTTATTTTATTTTATTTTTCTTTAACTTTCTGTATATTTTTACTTTGTAAATTTTGTAAACAACAAAAGCAAATTTGTATTTGTCCACTTATTTTATTACTCATTAGTTTGGCATATCATGTCATGGTATGAATTTGACAAAATGTTAACCTATATTTGGTTAGATAATATTATCTCGTCCCCATATCATTGTGATCTAAACCAAGCCCTACGTTTTTTAATCCAAGCCCTCTTTGATGCAAATAATTATGGTTGCTCGCACGGTACTACTAGATACTATATCTCATTATTATATTTTATATGAATTTTGTTTCAATATTACCTACAGTTTATAGAAAGTACATAATACTTTTCTATAAATACATTTTAAAAACATACCGCTAATTCTTAGTATTCATCAAAAAATCAAACACCATAATTTATGATATGCCTATAAAATTATAGAAAAATATGTACAACCAAGGAAATATGACAAATAACTCCCCCATACGACCACAAGGCAACTCCCCTGGCACTGACTGTTGTGCCGATCCAGCGGCGATGAAAATCAATGACACGTTTCATGAAATTGTAATGACATCCAGTATGTCGCGGTTGGTGTAATTTAAAATAATCGGGAAACAGTGGTGGATCGACTAAAGGGGATTTTTCACTTTCACATTAATGATCCAAAAATGCGACAAAGTAAAATATTTAATTTTTGCATATACCGTGCGAGCAAAAATTATTTGCATCAAAGAGGGCCTTGCATCTAAGGACGTAATGCTTAGCCGTAGAGCTTAATACCCGTTGGGTGTCAGTAACTACCTGAATTAACTATCAATCAGTTATTCCGTCATCTTTGACAGTCGTTACAAGTAATTTGATTCATCGCTAATTTTTTCACTTTCTTGAACAATTCATACGATGGGCTTTACGGAACAGCACAAAACATTCATGGTTGAAGCGTATTTTCGAAACGGGGTTAGAGTAAATGGTGAGTGGCAATACCGGGTTTGTGCATGGACGATTTTCACGAACATTTTCCTAACGTTGCTTTTATTGCTGGGGATTTTTATCATTGCCTGAAAAGAACCGTGGCTGTGTTTAGGGAAACAGGTTCTATACAACACAAAAAAAAATTGTGTGTGCTTAAGACCACACGACAGAAGTGAAAACTTCAACAAGGTGAAATTAACAATATCAAATACAATTTTTCAATTTTGTTTCTTTTAGGTTAGGTTCGTAAGCAATCATAAAAATAACATAAACTTGGAATACGGGATAATTTTACTGCATACGAAAAAAGGTATTTCCTAAAATTGAACAACCCTTGAATTTTTACATCTTCAACAGAAGTCAGAAATCATAATAAATTAGGTCCACGGAATACGCAATTACGGTAAACTTTACCTCACCCTACGTAAATATATAATTTAAAAAATGCCAGAACATACCTAAGACGCAGACGAGTGTCTATACAACGCACACTGTTTGCGGCATGCTCTTGCATATAACGTTCATTTGGGTCAGGGTCAGTTCGGATGGATATAGCAGTTGAATTCGAGCGTTACACAGCCGAGTGTGACGCGTGACGGCTCAGTTTAATTCAGTGCCCACAAAAAGTGCTAAACGCGCCTAAAGAAGTTTTCACTTCAAAAAGGAGTATTATATTATGTGTGCTTTTAAAAAATTTTACTAGTCGAATTATTTATAGTTTCCTAATTAAACTAAATGATACTATTTTAGGGAAATCACAACGGCAATGCTCTATGGACATTTTTACTACGAGCGGCGCAGAATTTTTGATATTCATTCATTATCTAACGCTAACGTATGCGCCTCGCTGATACAAATTTTGATATGTTGTGTTGTGGAGATAAAAATAGAGTCATTGGGAAGTCCGTGATATACTTTGAAACATCCAAAAAATCGCAGGCATCAAAATGAATGTTAATAAATGTTATAGTAAAAACTGGTAATCTTGAGGCAATGTGACGATTCTATATTAAAGAAGGTTAATTTATATGATAAATAAAGTAATTAACAAAGTGTTTAAGCTCTGTATAGAACAGATATTGGCTTCTAAAGCGTACAATGTTGCCAGTGTTAATTGGATACTTAAGCGTAAGTGTTTCGCCAACTAACAGTTTGGCTCATTTTACAAATTGCAAACAATGTAAACATGTTAATTTTCAGTCGATGTTAACAGTGAAAGGAACAAAAGTAAAAATTATTAATGGTAGCGACTAATTTTATTTAAGCTTTCGTAAAGACAGTTATTAAGGGGATGCTTGCAGGGTTTTGATTTTAAAAAATTGCCATGCCACTATTATTAATATAATTTTTAAAAGCGACAAAGCAGTGGCGTATCGGACAAGTGTGTAACTGTTTTTTATATTGGAATACACAAGGATCCAAGCATAATGGATACCCTGGGGCGTGTAGACCACGATGATCGTTTCGTCCTTATTAGGGTTCTATGGACAGCTATAACCCAAAGCAACTCCACAGAAAATAGCACGATGCATTAAAATAAGCCACCTTGCAGCCGCCATTAATATACCGTTACGCCCTTCCAAGCAGAATCAACTCCAATACAAAAGACACTTTCACTGGTAAAAAAATCGAAAGATAGACAAGTAAATAAAACCACGAAGTGCAACACATTCAGATTATTTATATCAACAAATTCAGAAAAGCATCATCTTCCAAACGTGCCACATAGCACGGAAGTTTCCAGACATTACAGGTTAAGATGTCTTTCTTCTAAGCAGTGTAAGAAAATACCAGCCATATCAACAAAAAGCTGTGAAAAAGAAAATAAACATAATAATAATGGATAAAATTATCGCAGCTTAATTAACGACCAAATAATTTAATAAATAATTAATTCAATAACTTTACTGTTTTTATTTCAACAGTAATAGAATGATTGTTACACTGAGGAAAATAATCTAATACAACAGGTTTGCTAAGACATAGTTTATTGTATTAATAATTTAGCTTATTTTTTATTAACCCATATTAAATAAATGTATGCTAGTGTATATCAATTCCAGATTTGCTAGAACAGTGTTTTTATTGGTAGTAATCAGTTCTATTAGCAGCACATGAAAATAATGAACTACTTTTAATACAACGATTTTGTTAAGAAATAAATTGTATTTTCTCAATGCGACCCATTTTGTTCCCAGTAAAGCGCTTTCTCTACAATTAAGAAAACAGAACAGTGCCCCCAAAAACGAATTGTATCCATTAGAACCTATAATCCATAAGACGTTGGTGGGGGTTCATAGCGACCGGCAATAGCCGCGCGCCCGAGTTTTAACGTATTTGTTGCGCAGGTCACATCGTTGTTCGGAGTCTTCTAGTCCTGTCTGAATTTGAATTTTATTAACCGTACCAATACCTGTTTCAATTAATTTATTTTTACTTTGTATTTAAGTTTTTTTAAGTTTGCATATCAGATAAAGCAATTAATAGAATATTTTTATTTCGCCCAGCCCATCATTAGTATTGGACTTTATAAGCTATGGACGAATTTTACCATCTCAGTAAACCATGTTGCATAGCAGATAATCAGGCAATGTTAAACGGCAAGAACAATATCACACTAGAACCTATTTAAATTTTGAGAACGATAGTATGGATTTTCAGTGGTAAGTATATGATTCATTAACCGTAGCAAGCAAATATTATTATGAATAATGTCAAGTTTCATGCCAGTCGGAAGTAATACAGTACCTATATAAAACCAGATTACACCCCCAATAGAACTTGATAGTTACTGTGAGTATTTAAAGCAATAATTGCTATAAACCATTTTATGGTAGCATTAATTCCTATTTCCTATTGGCTAAATTACCGTGATATTATCACTGCATAACGGTCTTGCCAGTGGCGTATTTAGAATATTGCCACGGGGGGGGTCTATACCTTTCGTTTTATCTTTCTTTCTTTCTTCGTTTAAAAAAGCGCCGCAGGCGAAAAAAATTTCAGTGCCACGCCCTATTTTGAACTATCAAAATTTATAATTTCTATGTTTTGATAGCTGAACCCAAAAAAGGAAGAAATTAAGAAATTTTTAAATATAAACGCAATAATGGGAATATATAATTTAAACTCGACACTTTTAGGTACACAAATAACACGCGAAATTTCTAAATTTTAAGAGTGACGAATGAATCATTAACTATTTGTAGTTGACCTATTATCCAATAGATGGCGGAAGGAGCAAGAAATTGTTCTGGAAAATTTTAAATAATATCTCACGTCGTTTATTGAAAATGAATGATGAATAATTTTATTTAATAATAATAATAATAATAATAATAATAATAATAATAATAATAATAATAATAATAATAATAATAAAGGTCTTTATTCAAAAATTGTAAAATAGAAAATTATTACATTTTGTTATCGGGCGAGGTTCAGTTCACCCTGTCTACATTAAATGCAACAAGGCATCTGATCTGTTCTGAGTTTTTTTTAATGTTGAGCCCACGGGGGGGGTCCTGACCCCTCGGACCCCCCCCCCCTAAATACGCCACTGGGTCTAGCAATTTTCGTTGTCTTACTGTAGGAAAGCGCGTTGCTGTCACATATTATAGTATTAAAGAGTTGTATAAATAGTATGTGAATTCTTATAAGAAATAGAAGGCTTAGTTGTCAGTGTAACAGTTCATCACTGCTTTGAAAATAAACACGTTTTTTGTCTTAACTTGTTACTGAATTTCTTTAAATTGAAGCTTACGATTTACTTCAGCGATATTGTTCTTATAACGGATTTTTCGATTTAACTTAGGAATTATACTTCATACGAAGTCAGTTGAGACAACGTAAATATTGGGGGTACGATCGATTTACTGCATCACACACTGAAACTACAATTAAATACAAATATAACAAAATTTGTATTGATCGCTCGCTATACAGATGTTCGAAGATAGTCCACGTGGACTTGACAAGTCTGTCATCAAATTTTGTTTAGTTTTTTTATCTGTCTCAACTAAGATCGTATACACTTTACTTAGTTTTAATAATTATCCGACAAATAACCATTTAAAAAAATTGAACTGAACTTTTTAGGATCTGTTATTGATCCTCTAACAGGAACGTACTAAATGTTACGTCTGAATCCGTCTCGTTACGTCCCTATAAATATTCAGCACGAAACAAGTGACATCAATCATAACGTAAAGTGACCTGTCACCGGAATCCCGCCCGCGAACGCTGTTCTTTTGTTCCTTGTAGGCGCTGCTGTGCACTTGTTTTAAAATGCCTACACAAATGGTTTTTTCGCGAAGATGATATCGTAATTTTAAGAGGTTCCCCAAAAATACAATTAATGGTTAAAGACTTCTTTAATGGTTAATGGAGTTAAGGTGATAAATTAGGTTTTTTAAATGTTAGGTTTAGCTGTCTGTACTGAATATAACTGAAAAGTATTTAGCAGCATTCCAGACAAAGATTTTATGGGCTTTTCGCAATATTTTGAATTTTACTCTATCGCATAGATGAAAAAAAAAATTGGAATTTCTACGGATATAATTTTGAAATAATTACTGAGAAGTAAGTAGTACCTAGTAGTTGAGGGGAGGCTTAGCGAACCCGAATAAACCCCATTTTACGTCTGGGTAATATCGAATTAATATCAGCCAAGGATTGGGATTGAAAGTATAGTATTTGTAGAATTATACTGTTGATCTTTTGACTGCAATAAACCCTCATTATCCCTTTGACCATAAAATAAATAATGAAATCCCAAATTTTAAAACCTTTTCGAGCAGAGCCGGACCAGGTACAAATTCAATTTATAGATACCTATGCCTGATTCATATATAAATACAAACTGATTTTTAATAATTTTAGTCTTTAGTGGTTTTCCGGCGAGTAATTTTTAGTTGCTTATTAGTGGTAGAATGTGGCGTCCTTGGAATTGTGCTGATAGGGGGGCATCTTCAAGTGTCATTTTTAAAAGAAAGCATTTATCTACCGATGCCAAACTAATTATTAAAAATGTGTATCAATTTGTTGAGTAGAAATTTTAATTTGATGGATGCTTTAGCAGTCTACTTTGACAAAAACTCCTTTATCTTTAGTAAGATACATAGTACTAAAACCTGTTAATCCTAGAAAAAATCGGAATGATTCTGGCACATTTAGAAGCATTGACGAAAATTACATGGATTTATTAAAAAGAAAGATTTACCAAATGTATGAGGCACAAACTGTACCCACTTTGATTTCCTTCGAAGTGCGGCTGATTAATGACGAAACAAATATCTTTTGTTGCCTTTCAAGCCTTAGGACAATATTGCGTAAAATGGGTTTTAAATACCGAAGCATTAATAAAAGACAAACATTAATGGAATCTCAACGTTTACGGGAATGGAGACTTAAATATTTAACAGCTGTTAAACAATTTAGAGAAGAAAATCGTTCAATTATTTACCTTGACGAAACATGGTTCGATACCCATGACACTCCAAGAAAAGGTTGGGATGCTTCTTCCAAAAAATGTCAAACCAAGGCACCATCAAATAAAGGCAAAATAATCACAATATTACATGCTGGTTCAAAGAACGGGTTTGTTCCAAATTGTTTGTTGTTTTCAGCTAAAAACATAGCAGATTCTTCTTTAGATTACCATCAAGATACCGACGCACAATTTTTTGAAGATTGGTTTAAACGTTAACTCCTTAGAAATACACCTGAAAATAGCGTCATTGTAATGGACAATGCTATAGTCGGCAAGCAAAAATCATTCCCAATTATAATAATACAAGAGCAGAAATTCAAAATGTTATGATTGAAAATGATTTATATTTTGAAGAAACTTACAAAAAACGAGAACTGCTAGAAGTATTAAAAGCTTTTAAAATAAATAAGGAATACGAGTGTGATAAACTTGCAGCAGAAAATGGACATAACACAGTGTTGCGTCTTCCTCCATTTGTATATTCAATCCTATTGAGCTAATATGGCACCAATTAAAATCCAATATTAGGAGAAATAATATTTCTCCTACATTAAATGCCTGTAGTAGAATTAATTAAAAACGTAGTAAGAAAAATTTCTTCACACAGCTGGAAAAACTGTGTACAGCATGTACTTAAGGTGGGAGTATCAACATGCTTGCCAACCTATAACCTATTTCGAGTAGATTTATTTACGTTTTCTAGCTTTTATACAAAATTTAAAGAAAATCAGTATCGACTTGATATTCTATAGGTAATAATTGACATATTTAATAAATATCAAGCAATTTCATAACTTATTTTAGGATAATTATATAGCGAAAAATATCGGGTAAGATTTTTTTTAACATTATTATGTCATTGTCACTCATTGTTCTTTCACTATACAATTCTCCCAAAATTAGCAATAAAATAAATTGATATTTTTGTAATATATCAAATACTACCTAAATAATGTACCGACGCTATTTATTTTCTTTAAATGTTAGTTATTAAAATAATAAACTCAAAAAATCAACGCGAAATAGGTTATAGGTTGGCAATAGATTACATGACGTTGAGAATTCAACCTTAAGGTGGAAAATTCTTACAATTGTATGATTACAAATGTTCAACCCTTAGGTATCTACTTACCTCGTAAACTGCGTTAAGGTGGGAGTATCAACATGCTTGCCAACCTATAACCTATTTCGCGTAGATTTATTTATTTTTTCTAACTTTTACACAAAATTTAAATAAAATCAATATCCTCTTCATATTCTATAGGTAATAATTAACATGTTAAATAAATATCAAAGAATTTCATAAGTTATTTAAAGAGAATTATTGTATATCGAAAAATATCGGTTAGGATTTTTTTTAACATTATTATATCATTATTCTTTCATTATACAATTCTCCCAAAATAAGCTATGAAATAAATTGATAATTTTGTAATATATCAGATATTACCTAAATAATGTGCAGACGATATTGATTTTATTTAAATCTTAGTCAATAAAATAATAAACTAAGAAAAGCAAGGCAAAATAGATTATAGGTTGGCAATAAATTGAATGACGTTTATAATTCCACCTTAAAGGGTCTTTCCGGCATCACTTTTTCTTTAAAAATAATCAAATAATTTTAAAATTGCTGTGAAAGAACTAAAAGACGCGTGGAAAATTTTGGTTATAACTTTACATGATACAAAAACCAAAAAGAAACGTGTATTTATCGTAAGATCAGAGTGCAATGGATATGAAATTCATCCTAAGTATTCACTAGGTATTGAGAACCATAGGTACAAGTAAATCGTAATAGATTTTTCATTTACTATAATCATGGTAAAGTAAGTGCACAATAGCCAGTTGGCATTAACAGTTTTGCAAACATTACCCAAAAAGTTGCAAAATACGTAAAACTCACATCCATCAGTAATACTGGCCATTACTTGAGAAGGACGTTGCCATTTTCCTCGCTGATCTTTCTCAAAAACCCGTAACATTTTTGAAATAATGTTGATTAAAAATGTCACTGTCAAAAATGACAATAAAACTTTTTTGACTATAGTAAAATTATACGACATTTATTATTGACGCAAATTTACTATCTTACCTAGTTTACGAATGTAAGAAAGGTAAGCACTAGTCATGACGTAAAGGTCAGCGATCATTGAACAGGCTTTATCAATAGGATGTCACCTACTCCAGACCGGTTTCGAACTCTTTTGTTCTCGTCAGTACAGGGTAGGTGTTCATACCTTCGATAAGAGAACTTTGATATGATAGTTTTTAATACGAAGCACATTAAAACAAACAAAATATTGTGGCAAATTACTAAATAGTTACAGGCATTTTTTGGAACCAAAAAAAGTTGACCTAATCCGTATTTTTTTTATTATAAATAGACTAAAAGTTACCATTAACCTCACATAAACGGGCGCTTAAAACTTCCACTAAATCCTGATTTTTTTACTATTTTTAACCAAGCCATAAATTCGCCGAACAATAAAGGTAATTTTCCCCAAACGGTGTAATAGATCATCAAAATAGATATATAAATTCGCAGTAAACTATTGGCCGGTCATATAATATAAAATACTGTCACTGTCCAAAATCCCAACGGGACACTCGTGTGTGACCGAAATAACACGAGCACGCCGGAGGAGCTTGATACACGGCCAAAAAGCCTTTTTTGCTGGGATATACATTATTTTAGACAAATTACAGTTAGAATGGGAATTTACTCGACTAAAAGCAAAAAGTGGACGTTAACAGATGTGAATTTGTTCTGAAATTGGTTAAAAGCTGCTATAATTCCAGAAACGTTTAATTTATTATATTTTTTGTTTTAGTGAACTAGTAGCGTATGCACATTGTACACGGAGAAAAAAGCCTTCTATTCCTTATAAGAATTCACATACTCTTTATACAACTGTTTAATCCTATATGTGACAGCAACGCGCTTTCCTACTGTAAGACAGCGGAAATTGCTAGACCGTTGTGTAGTGATAATAAGTATCACGGTAATTTAGCCTATAGGAAATAGGAGTTAATGCTACCATAGAAAAGTTTATAGCCATTATTGCTCTGAATACTCACAGTAACTATCAAGTTCTATTGGGGGTGTAATCTGGTATTATATACTGTATTAGTTCCGACTGGCAGTTGTAATAAAATATGACATTAGTCATAATAATATTTCACCACCATCATCACTGCGTGTAGGTAAAATAATCCCTAGGGATAAATACCATAAAACATTACGTTTCCATAAATAGGTACAGGGTCTTCCAACGAGGACTGAACAGGGGCTCATTTTTGAGCTTCCTTGTATTTAAAGAAAAATCCAAAATAGCCAATCGATGTACTTTTTCCTGCAGAATTCAAAAATGAAACCAAAAATTTATTTGAACCAGAAACAAAAGAGTTACGCTATGGATAAGGTGTTTTTTAAATGGAACATAGCTTTTTTTATATACGATTTTTGGAACGAGTGAATTTTTTTTGTCCCTTCTGATTAAAATATTTAATATTGTGACAGCTATTTTTATTAAATTTTAATGTTTTATCCAGTATAATTTAACTTTAACCTGTTTGAAACATACACTAGGTAATAAAGGTATAATCACCTTTGAATCCTTCAAAGTCAAAAAATTTGACAAATTGACTATAATATTGCCGAAATGACTTTGAAGGATTCAAAGGTGATTATACCTTTATTACCTAGTGTATGTTTCAAACAGGTTAAAGTTAAATTATACTGGATAAAGCATTAAAATTTAATAAAAATAGCTGTCACAATATTAAATATTTTAATCAGAACGGACAAAAAAAAATCACTCGTTCCAAAAATCGTATAAAAAAAGCTATGTTCCATTTAAAAAAACACCTTATCCATATCGTAAATCTTTTGTTTCTGGTTCAAATAAATTTTTGGTTTCATTTTTAAATTCTGCAGGAAAAAGTACATCGATTGGCTATTTTGGATTTTTCTTTAAATACAAGGAAGGTCAAAAATGAGCCCCTGTTCAGTCCTCGTTGGAAGACCCTGTACATCCCTAGATCATTTCGCCGCTGGTTCATAATTTTGCATGTCTCTGTAGTAGGAGAGTTAACGAAGACACTATTTTTGATACATCTTGTAGTTGTACCCTAAATTGTTTACAAAATCTTATCAATATGCCAATCATAATCAATCAATTGTGACACTAAAAAATAAATAATAGTAATTGAGAGTCATACTATATGAAGTAGTAATGTTTAAAAAATTTTTATACTTCTTATTTATTAAATTAAATATATTTTTAACCTTAAGTTTGTCGGGCCCGGAAAGCTACAACAAAGTTTTATAATAAATACGAAAAGTCTTTATTTAAAAAAATTTATTAATAATAATATTTTCTTGCTACGGTTAATAAAGCATATATTTTACCACTAAAAATTAGTACCTACTGTAGTTCTCTAAAATTTAAATAGGTTCTAGTGTGACATTGTTTCTGTCATTTAACATTGCATATGATTATCTATTATGCAACATGGTTTACTGAGATGGTAAAATTCGTTCATAGCTTATAAAGTCCAATACCTACTAATGATGGGTTGTGCGAAATAAGAATATTCTATTGCTTTATGTGACATACAAAGTTTTAAAAAACTTATATACAAAATGAAAATAAATTAATTGAAATAGGTATTGATACGATCAATGAAACTCAAATTGAGACAGGACAGCTAGAAGACTCCCAACAACAACGGTGTGACCTGCGCAACAAATACGTTAAAACTTATAGTACGGCGTGCAGCGATTGCCAATCGCTACGAACCCCCACCAACATTTTGTGGATTATAGGTTCTAATCAGTGGCGGCGATAAGGCCCCCGCAAGCCCCGCAACGCGGGGGGCCCCCAGCTTCATGGGGTCCCCACCTCGCCTGCCCAGCTGACGTATTTATAAATTTTAGATTAATATTAAAATAAAATAAAAAACAAACAATAAAAATTAGTATTTGTATATTATCACATAATTTTGCGGGGGGCCCCAAATGTTTATCGCCGCCACTGGTTCTAATGAAAACAATTTGTTTTTGAAGACGCTGTTCTGGTTTTTTAGTTACAGAGTCTATGGATTATAGGTTCTAATGGATACAATTCGTTTTTGGGGGCACTGTTCTGCTTTCCTAATTGTAGAGAAAGCGCTTTACTGGGAACAAAATGCCTCGCATTAAGAAGATACGATTTATTTCTTAACAAAATTGCTGTATTAAAAGTAGTTCGTTATTCAACAAGACTGTGCTGCTAATGGAACTGATTACTGTCAATAAAAACACTGTTCTAGCAAATCTGGAATTGATATAACCCTAAAGCGGGTTTGATACACTAGCAATTTATTAAATATATGGGTTAATACAAAATAGACTATCGATACAAACTATGTCTTAGCAAACCTGCTGTATTAGATCATTTTTCTCAGTGTAGTGTTGGCCGAAAGAACGATATTAAAGTTTCAATAGCACCATCACCGTTAGAAGGGATGACTCGGATCTAAATGTACTTACGTCACCATGCAGGAGATAGTGGACACCTTGGGAGTTTTTTAAATAATCTACCTTTAGTAGGTATATCATGCGCTTGTTAGTAAGATACGGGGTGTTTAATAAGATTTGGTTCCTTTTTGTTTTTGTCCATATTTTTTAGCACCTGGTATAAAATGTTCATACTCGGTGAAAATATTTTGTATACTGATTGCATTAAAATGCCATATGAAAATTTTTGAAGTTCAGGTCCGGACTTTAAAAAAAGTTGTCGATTTTTAGTTTTTAAAATTCAACAACTTGTATAGGGAACTTTCCAATTTTTTTTTCAATAATATAATTTAGTTAGGCCTGAAAAAATATTCCCCAATTATGACTCCTTAAAAATCAAAAATAACTTGGTAAAAATTCTTTAAAGTTTCGCGCGTGTCGAAAGCATTTCAAACGATCTCTAAAAGCGCGCGAAGCCCGATGACGTCAGTGGGTATGACTTTTGGTCATCCGTCATCCTGACACTCCTGACAGGTGCCGAGCGACCCAATTTGCATTTGGATTGCCGTGTGTTATTGTTATTGTATTGTTGTTTTAAGGTCGTGTCGCTTGACGCGTGGATGTCAAATCTGACAAATCATCAAATTTATTGAAAACCTATATAACCTATTTCGTGGATGTCACACACAAATCTGACAAATGATACCCCTTGACGTCACGACTACTAGCAGCGCGTTTTTACCCGCTTGGAATAATTTGAATTTTGGGGCATTTTTAAATCTTTCTAGCGGTCTTTTGGGACGAAATATGTTGTTTTTTTTACTGCCATATGTTTTATGACAATATGTACTTATATGATTTATAGAAT
The DNA here is from genome assembly GCA_963969555.1 of Polydrusus pterygomalis. NCBI lineage: Eukaryota > Metazoa > Arthropoda > Insecta > Coleoptera > Curculionidae > Polydrusus > Polydrusus pterygomalis. The sequence goes on along the minus strand of OZ018381.1, from coordinate 36,597,270 downwards.
TTTTTCCGCATTTAAAATTTTTGTCAAGTTCCCTATTGTCATATTTTTGAAAATTTAATTTTTTTACTTAACTATACTTTACTGAACTAAAAACTGATACTTATTTATGTTCTTTAGTTGATCTTTAGATAGTGAATATATACAAAAAAATATTTATTTTTATGACCACAACAACAACACAAAAAAGCGAAAAAATTATTATTTGAGAATATTTTCAAAATGCCCTCGATTACCTTCTTCACATTTCCTTCCTCTGATACTTAAATTTGAAACTGGACTTTTAATTACATCTAATCTATTTTTTATTTCCTAAGTAGGTAATAATGTGCCCATACATTAACCTTTTCATTATACTGGGTGTGATTTTCTATGTGCCCAGTATTAGTAGTCTTGTCTATTAACTTGACCATTTAAAGAAAAGGTGGCTTCATTTGAAAAACAAATACTTTGGACAATTCGTGCGTTAATTTTCCACTTAATTGCTCTTTATTCATCGCATTTAAAAATTCCTCTCTCTAATTCGGTTAAAGTAAAAACAAAATATTTTCAAATAATATGAATTGTTACATTAAAAATTCCAAAAGTAACTTTAACATAATTAATTATCTCCTAAAAGCTCCAAATGAAAACAATTGCTTTTAATTAGTACATTTTGTTCCGCAGAACAAAAAGATGGAGATAAAAAGTAAATGGAAAAATCTGCCGGGGAACATAATTAAGTCACATCAGTCAAGCTGGATGAACTGGAACGCACGGCTGTCTAGATTTATCGTTACAGTTTTCAAGCGACCCAAAAAGTTACTCCTGGCTCGCGTTTGTTTAATGTGCTGCAAAATACGCGGTGAGGAAATAAAATTACCTATTTAAAATGTACCATTACCAAATTTAACAGTGGGAACTTTTGTTAGTACCTAGTAGTTATAGTCAAATTAATCTAACAACTCGCCACATCACCTGTCATTAATGGCACCCTGTTGAAGTCTGGTATATTTTACGTTAAGCGGTTGGCTACAGGAACAGAACCGAACTAAGTTCTTTTACTTTCGCCTTCGCGCCCTTCGCCATCTGTTAAATTATGTAAGGGAGTCTTAATATTTTGTTAAGATATAGCGTATATACTAATTTTATCTATATATAAAAATGAATGTTTTTCTGTCTGTATGTCCCGTATGCGTTCTTATACCATTTATCCGATTACGATGGAAATTTGGTGAGTTGTTTTGTGCAGGCCGAGGAAAATTTCGGTATAATAAAAAGTGGCGCAACGCATGCAGGGATGCCGGGATTTGGTGAGTTGTTGTGTGCAGGCCGAGGAAGGTTTCGGCATAAAAAAAATGAGGCGCAACAGATGCTGGGATGCAGGGATGCCTATGGATGCTGAGATGTCGGGATGCTGGATATTTGTGTGATGTCTTTCCTTCAAATTTATTTTAGTAAGTAGCGTAGCAACGCGCGCGGAGTATAGCTAGTTATTTATAAAATAAAATATTAACAGACCCGTACCCCGTACCTGCCAAAATAAGAATGTGAAAACATTATAAAACTAAAGGAAAAGAAGAAAATAACATTTCGATACCTTACTTTGAAAACCTCGTACTTGCATTTCCTTTTTTTCGCAGTAGCAAAGAAAAACTGTTTTGTGTTAGTTGTAAATAGTGGTATGTGAAAATTAACCTCTTAACTTTTTAGTAATAAACGATGAATGACTAACCTTTTAACGGAGCTTAAATTTTATTAGTAGAACATTATGTAAAAAGTACTTACCTACTCTTATTTATCTAACAAAAATCACCTAAAACTTACGAGGTTTTCAAATTCGCCAATAGGTGGCGTATTATTCATGATGACCATACGAGGTTCTCACATAACATAAAATATGACACCTTTAATGTAATGACGCATAAAGTTCAATTTTGCAAAAAATTTCACTTGCGAGGTTTTCAAAGTAAGGTATCGATTTATTTCTTTTAGTATTTATTTATAAAAACCAAAAATGGGTATTTATGTATTTATTATACCTACAAGGAAAAAAGTAATGCATTTTTTGCGAGGTGTAGATAAGCTTTGTGGTGCACATCTAATTAAGACAGCATATTGGGAACCCTTTTGGTATTGTTACTTTTGTGGAAATTTTCTATATAGGGTGTCCTATAACTAAGGGGCTATACAGCAACAGGAGATAGTGCATTGACTTGAAAATTTGTCAATAAATTTTATTTTTTATACGGTTAAAGAGATACAGAGTGATCCAAGTAAATATGTACTTTATAAAATTTACGATGATTTGATGTTAAGCAGATATATGAAGCGGTACTCTGAGGATGGTTTTATCTAAATATTTTCGAAACCTTTGTAGATACATTTAAAATTTAGACGTTTTGGTAAACCTTGTACGCTGAATATAGAACTGTGGTCTTGAAAATGTCGATATTCAGGAAATCTGTTCAGAAATAGGGGATAGTGAGGTAAAAATAGACATACCTGTTTTTTACGCTAACATTTATAGCTTTAGACATCTAACATATTTTACCAAAAAACAAGGTACCTATCTACTATTGGTAAAACATGATTGGATGCGTTGTAATTTTATTTAAAAATTACTTTTCAGTTAATAGGTAACTAGTATTAACAAATCCTAAAATTATTCAAATTAATTTAATTCATTAGTTCAAATAAAATGTTATTAAGTAAAATATCAATAACCCATTACTACACTGAAAAAAAAGCCTTCTATTTCTTATAAGAATTCACATAGGTACCTACTCTTTATACAACTGTTTAATACTATAAGTAAGTGACAGCAACGCGCTTTCCAACTATACGACACCCAAAACTGCTGGACCGTTATATATAGTGATAATATCACAGTAATTTAGCCAACACGAAATAGGAGTTATTGCTACCATAGAATGGTTTATAACCATTACTGCAATAAATACTTACTTACAGTAATTATGAAGTTCTATTGGGGGTGTAATTTGGTTTTATATACTTACTGTATTAGTTCCGACTGGCAGTTCTAATGAAACTTGTCATTATTCATAATCATATTTGCTTACTACGTTTAATAAATCATATATATACTTATCACTAAAAATCAGTATTGTAGCTCTCAAAAATTTAAATAGCTTCTAGTGTGATATTGTTCTAGTCGTTTAACATTGCATATTATGATTAGGTATCTATTATGCAACATGGTTTACTGAGATGGTAAAATTTGTTCATAGATTATAAAGTCAAATACTAATGATGAGTTGTGCGAAATAAGAATATTCTATTGCTTTATTTGACATGTAAAGTTTTAAAAAACTTAAATACGAATAATTCAATTTTAGACAGGAAGCTAGAATACTCTGAACAACGATGTAATCTGTGCAAGTACGTTAAAACTTATACTAACCAAATTAACCCTTAAGTGCGTCGTTTTGCCCCACTCTACTCTTTTTAGGTATTTCCTTCATAATAATTTTTTAACCTTTTAAATAAAAAAGGAGAATTGTTTTAGATTTTAGAGGATTTGTTTAAATTATTACTTAATATATAAACATGTTCACGTATTATTCCATATCCCAAAATATTGGCACGCAACCGGTATGTGCCATTTATCCGTTAAATAAATTTACTCCCCAATAAAATTGAACCATCCAGTGTAGATATACGTTTTACAGAAAGCCAGTTTAATAAAACAATTTTACAATTTAGAAATGTAAACTTGATGTAAATAAAAGCAATTTAGCAAACGCGCTGTATAAGTGGTAAGAAACTTGAGCGAGGCATCATCCCCGTCTCTCGAGACACTCTCGGGCCTAAGCATCGCAGTTACCATGGCGATACGAACCGAGACATTCGCTTGTTTTAATCAAGGCTGTCATGGCAACCGAGATCCCGCCATTGGACAATTCATTTTGTAATTACGTTGACGACACCCTTGGCGGCCATTTTGAAATGAACGCGTTTGCCCAGCGGAAAACTGAGCGGGTTTTTCCGAGCGGCAGTCGGAAAAGTGAGCAGCGCCGCTGGGCACGAGCCTGGAAAAGCGGCGAACTAATACAATTAACGGGAGACAAGTGAAACTCGGCGATAGTAACTTAGAACGCGATGCGAGACAGTTCGTTTGTCTCTGTTGCCACAGTTGATAAGACCGGAAAATTGTAGGGCGAAAATTTGAGAAATTTTTTTTTTAATTTTGGAAATAAGTGGGATTCAAAGAATTTTGCTAAAATAACGTATTTTTTCGCATTGATTGATGATGCGCTAGTTTACCAAATTCAAAATCATTTATTAAAGTGCCACTTTGCCACATAAAAATGTCACTTTACTAGGTATATTAATGCAACTGTTACAGTGGCGGCTCGTGACTAGTGAGTGAGGGGGGGCGCTGGCTTTAAATTAAAAAAAATTAAAATGTCTATTATTTTCGAAAGTACGTGTCTGTTTTTTCTAACTTTCTCGTTGTTAATTTTAATTTCATCAGCATAAGCACAGAAGCACTACTTAAACAAGTTAAATTATTAGTTTGTCCTAACATCTCAAAACTTACCACATTAAAACGATGTTTTGCACTATTTTCATGTTTTTTATTTTCTCTGAAAGATGTTTTAAGTCCTGCACCCCATTTATAGTCCAATTATCATCCCCGTCAAAAGAAGACACACGAAACAAAAAAAAATTTTGTCCTCACAACCGCATATCCAGGATTTTTTATTATATATTTATTTGTCAAACTTACGCTTAAACTGTGCCTTACTTTTACATTTTGATTGCACTTGTAGATACCTACTATATTCAATATTGGTAGTGGCCGCCCTGTATTTTTTAAATCAAGTTTTTCACTTAAGCTCAGAGAACTACTAAACACAAGCTTCTGTAAATCAATGACCTTCATATTAGACGACATTTTCCAACTTTATAATGTAACTAATAAATAAATCAAAACAAATACAAAACGTGAGCGGCATCGACAGGTCGAATCGCGAGTCGCGAACAGATGTTGGGCGGAAATTTTGAGCTCCTCGTTGTGCGATATGTGGTGACGTCACGCCTCCGTAGTCATAACGAGAAGTCGCGTTGAATCGGGACGAATAATCGGTCGCCCGCGCTTAGTATAATTTTGAGAGCGCGCAACTCGCTTGTCTATGAGTATAGCCTGCCCGCTGGAATAGGGCTATGTTTGGTTTCAAAAGTATGCCCGCGCTTAGTATAACCTACCCGCTGGAATAGGGCTATGTTTGGTTTGAATTAATTTAATGGATTGCTTACATAAATTGCTTTATTGTTTTTTTAAGTAAAGTATTTTTGGATTCTGTTTGAAATTATTGCAGGGAGGGCGGCGCCCCAGAGCCCTTCATTAACGAGCCGCCACTGAACTGTTAATAAAACACAGTTTCATAGAAAATGGTTTATTTAATTATTGGAAACATTGCATCTGCATTCCTTAATGATCTTAGGGGGACACTAGCTCTTGCTGATGAAATAGGCTTTATAAAGTTATCAACTTATTGGCGATGCTTTCCTTGGTTTACCCTTGAGCCACCCTAGTTGACTGTCATCCTTCATGCCTTTGTTTGAATAGCAGCTCCACTGACAGCGAGGAAGGTGGCAAACGTCCTTCTTAAGTAGGTAGATAATGACCAGTAGATATTACAGAATGTGAGTTTTCAGTATTTTGCAACTTTTTGGGTAATTTTTGCAAAACTGTTGATGCCAACTGGTTGTTTTGTGCACTTACCATGATTACCTATAGAAAATAAAAAATCTATTATGATTTACTTGGGATGGTTCTCAATAGTGAATACTTAGGATGATGAATTTCATAGCCATTTTTTTTGCATCTTACGATAAATGCACGTTTCTTTTTGGTTTTGGTATCGTGTAAAGTCATACTTAACCAAAATTTTCCACGCGTCTTTTAGTTCTTTCACAGCAATTTTAAATGATTTGATTATTTTTAAAGAAAAAGTGATGCCGGAAAGACTCTTGTACCCTTTAACGTAATTTACGAAGTAAGTTGATATAATAAAGAATTGTGAAAACATAAATAAGTATTTAATAAACATGAAAAATATATGTCAATGTTTTTATAAATACCTATCTGTTTTAGAGAGTTTCTGATGCTTTGGGAGTTTCGTGTTCAACAATCCAACGAATTAAGGCAAAGGGGATAGAGAAGGATGTAGAATATAGATTTTAAGAATCGTAATAATGTAGCTTTTTGGTCATCCCGTGGTCGATAACTTCACGAAATTCATGAACATACCATAAGAGAGTGTATTTATGGGATGTATAGAGCAGCTGAGCACATTACCATTCGCTCAATACAGCTAAACCTTAAAATCATTGATGGTGTTGAAATATACACTGGTTCATTAGCGGACTGTTTAAAAAAAAATTTAATTTAAATGGCATAAATGTACTGATCAAACAGGTGTTTTTTAATAGAGCAACCCCTTATAGTATAAAAACGAGTAGAATTTCTAAAAGAATTTAAGAATAACGGCAACTCTCAATTTCCCTTAAAGCCAGTTTTACTGAATGAAACCTGGAATTACAGTAAAGGGGCTTTTAGGCAAAGTTGGCAAGATGATATTCTTCAAACTGTTAAAAAAATCGTCATAGGGTGTACGGTATATTATTTTACATGCTGGTTTAGAAAATGGATTTGTAAATATTGCAGGTTTTATAATACCTATTCAAGTCTGGCCAGAAATTTGGTGATTATCATAATTCGATAAATAGTGAAAACTTTCAGAAACAGTTTGAAGAAAAATTGTTACCAAACTTGGAAGAACCGTCGCTTATTATCGTGGATAACGCCACCTATCATTCTGGACTAATTGAAAAAATTCCAAATACAAGTTTTAAGATTTCCTCCATATCATTGCTACTTTGATCCTATTGAAATGGTTTGGTCGGAATGTAAGCGCTATTATGATGTAAAAATATGTGGTATGCGTCCTGTAACAAATGACGTAATTTTGGGTCTGTGGATGAAACCATGGAAAAATGGAAAAATTTTGTAACGCACACACTAATAAAATTATAAATGATGTGTGAAAACGAGAAAGATTTATCGATGCTTTATGCAGATACTCTTATCCTTATTATTAACTTGGACGAATCTGATCATGATGATCCTTGCGGAAATGATTTATTTTAATTATTAAAAAACTGTATTTTGTCGTGTTGTCATTTTTTATTGTATTTTCTTCTTTATGATTTTATAAATAAGATGATTATATTTCAAATACAATTATATACTAATACACTAGAGATATACTAGACAAAAAATATATGATTCAATTTTAAATTTTATAAATAAGTTTTATTTTTGTTTCAGTAAATTTAAAGAGTTCACCTTCGAACAGGAGAAACCTGTCATACTAAAAGCTATCCAATCAACCTTTGTTTGTCGTATATATAGCCTTTAGGCGCCATCGTTTGGTAGTCCCATACAATCTGAGCAGACACCCGATTCATTCGATTTTTAGTTGTCCCTAGTCGTTATTTTGATGCCGCTACTACTTGTTCGACTTGTACCCACCTAGTAAATCTGGTACCTACTTGCAGTAACTACAATAATATTACGTTGGGTATGAAAGTAACCACAGCAACATACTAGGTCGTGGTAATTGAATAAGAATTCCTCTTAATCATTGTTAGATGGTTTCAAATAAAACTATTAGTATAAGTAATCGGGTGTAGTTATAGCAAATCAAATAAACTTAGTGATGTTTATGATTATTTAAGCTGTGGTTACTAAAAATTTTGAGTACGAAAATCTAGCTGGGCCAATTGTCTCAGTGTACCCTTCAACATGGAATCTGTAGACCATAAACTGGCTACCTTCAGAGCTGTTACCTAAAATAATGAGAGACACTGTATGTAAGAAACTAAAATATGTATAAAAAAATAGCAGATGTACCTATCCCTATTTTTAAAAGTAAGAACCCCCTTAAACGATTCTAAATACCTACCTAACTCCTTACTTGTCCAGATCAACCTAAATTTCCTCCCACTGTGCGTAGCTTGTGCCCCAGGCACGACCCGACGACTCAAGTTGATTAAAACAGATTGAATGTTTCAAGTTTATGCGGTTACTTTATTATAGTTTCATTAGGTACTTGGAAACTTTTCGGAGGCGAAACTTTATTATATGCCGGGATTAAGAAGTTTTATTACTTGTTGGCTTAAGGATTTTTGAGTAGGGAAACGTCCGTGAAATACCGTATTACATGATTGTCTTAAACGAACTTTGGGATGTTACCGCAGCGAAAGCTACAATCGATGCTTATTATTAATGTCGTATAGGTATAGTATTTGTAGAATTATACTGTTGATCTTTTGACTGCAATAAACCCTCATTATCCCTTTGACCATAAAATAAATAATGAAATCGCAAATTTAAAAACCTTTTCGAGCAGAGCCGGACCAGGTACAAATTCAATTTATACCTATGCCTGATTCATATATAAATACAAACTGATTTTTAATAATTTTAGTCTTTAGTGGTTTTCCGGCGAGTAATTTTTAGTTAGGCCTATTAGTGGTAGAGTGTGGCGTCCTTGGAATTGTGCTGATAGAGGGGCATCTTCAAGTGTCATTTTTAAAAGAAAGCATTTATCTACCGATGCCAAACTAATAATTAAAAATGTGTATCAATCTTTGTTGAGTAGAAATTTTAATTCGATGGATGCTTTAGCAGAGACGTCTACTTTGACAAAAACTCCTTTATCTTCGGTAAGAGACATAGTACTTAAACCTGTTAATCCTAGAAAAAATCGGAGTGATTCTGGCACATTTATAGAAGCATTGACGAAAATGACATGGATTTATTAAGAATAAAGATTTACCAAATGTATGAGGCACAAACTATACCCACTTTGATTTCCCTCAAAGAGCGGCTGATTAAAGACGAAACAAATATCTCTTGTTACCTTTCAAGCCTTAGGAAAATATTGCGTAAAATGGGTAAAATGGGCATTAATAAAAGACAAACATTAATGAAATCTCAACGTTTACAAGAATGGATACTTAAATATTTAACAGCTGTTAAACAATTTTTAGAGAAGAAAATCGTCCAATTATTTACCTTGACGAAACATGGTTCAATACCCATGACACTCCAAGAAATGTCAAAACAAGGCACCATCAAATAAAGGTAAAAGAATCACAATATTACATGCTGGTTCAAAGAAGTTTGTTCCAAATTGTCTGTTGCTTTCAGTTAAAAACAAAGCAGATTCTTCTTTAAATTACCATCAAGATACCGACGCACAACTTTTTGAAGATTGGTTTAAACATAAACTCCTTAACAATATACCTGAAAATAGCGTCATTGTAATGGGCAATGCTAGTTATCATAGTCGGCATAATACAAAAGCAGAAATTCAAAATTTTATGATTGAAAATGATTTATATTTTGAAAAAACTTACAAAAAACGAGAACTGCTAGTATTTAAAGCTTTTAAAATAAATAAGGAATACGATTGTGACAAACTTGCAGCAGAAAATGGACATACAATGTTGCGTCTTCCTCCATACTATTGTATATTCAATCCTATTGAGCTAATATGGCACCAATTAAAATCCAATATTAGGAGAAATAATATTTCTCCTACATTAAATGCATCTGTAGTAGAATTAATTAAAAACGAAGTAAGAAAAATTTCTGCATACAGCTGGAAAAACTGTGTACAGCATGTACTTAAGGTGGAAAATTCTTACAATTGTATGATTACAAATGTCCAACCCTTAATTATAACTTTAGGCTTAGATGAAGATAGTGATAGTGATACAGAGTTAAATTTTGAATAAATTATCAATAGTTTTTTGGAATTTAATTAATTTTTATTGTACTTGTTATCCTAATAGTTATACTTTTAAATTATATTATTTTCAATTATCATTAATTGTTATCATTATTTTGCATTTATTATAGGTACCTACCTAAAACTAAAAATACATATCTATTTATTTTAAATTATAAAAATAAATCATGTGGTGTAGGTACATTTTCTTTATACAGAGTGTGTCATGTAACAGTGGCCAATACCAACTTTCTTATTTTAAATACAATACCCTGTATATTATTTAATTTTTGGATTCTTCAGAAAATTTTAGACATATTTCTTGTAGAATATCCTATACCTACCTTTAACTGTTTCGGAAATATTAAGTGTTTTCAGATTTATTGCATTTTAGCGTTTCTTTTTACTGATATAAAATTTAAGAAAAGGTATAAATAGTTTGTTTTACTTTTGTTTAAAACTCCTGACCTTAGCAAATTGTTGTCTGTCTGCATGACAGTATAGTTGTCAGTTTTGTAATCGTTTGAATTTCGTTATCTGCATATCAGAAAAATGGTTTATTTCCCAGAAATGCACAAAATAGCAATTCTACAGATGATTGGTTATGGAGATAAAATACGGACACAAATGGAAGTTGCTCCCTTATTTCATGAAAAATTTCCAAATTTGCCGCCTATAACTCAAGGGAAGATTAGTAAAATAGAAAAGTAGTTTCGCCAGCTTGGACATTACCTAAAGCAGATAAAAAAAAGTAGCTGATGCCAATGCAATAAGTGATAATACGAAATTAGATATTATGCTTGAGTTTGAGGAAAACCCACATACTTCTAGAGTCGATTCACTCAGTAAACCTGCAAGATGGCCGACATGTCATATGACAAAAGTCATATTCCAGCTAAATAAAATAAATTTTTGCATTTTCAATGACTTTTGTCATATGACATGTCGGCCATCTTGCAGGTTTACTGAGTGAATCGACTTTAGTCGAAAAACAGCCCCAATGTTCGATGTTAGCCATTCATCGATTATTCAAACATTACCAGAAAATAAAATATATCCCTATAAAATGATACACCTATACTCATGAGCTTCATGAAAGACGATTTTTATAGGAGAACGTATTTTTGTGAACAAATTAATGTTAGATAACAATGTGGTCCAATTAGAACATGTTTTGTTTTCTAATAAGTGCACCTTTACACTCTTCACGGTCAGGCTAATCGTCAGAATTGCCGCCATTGGTCTAGGGAAAATCCTCACTGGATTAGAAAAAAACATACGCAATAGCCTGAAAAGGTTAATGTTTGGGCAGGAATAGTTGGAGATCATATCATAGATCTCTTTTTCACTAACGGCAATTTAAATGGCAATAATTATTTAGCACTGCTCCAAAATAATGTCTTACCAACTTTGACAAACTTATATCCTGGTCCAGCAAATCCACAACTTCCAGCGCAGATAATATGGTTTCAGCAAGATGGAGCACTGCCCCATTACCAAATCAATGTCCGGCAGTACCTCAACCGAGTATTTCCATATCGGTGGATAGGGAGGCGTGGATCGATGGAATGCCCAGCACGATCCCCTGATCTGACGCCATTAGACTTCTCCTTATGGGGTTATGTCAAAAATATTGTATACAAAACTAAACCCCCCGACTTAGCTGACTTTAGAAGACGAATAACGCTTGCGATTAGATCGGTCACGCCTGAGATGTTCAGTAACATTAGAACATTAGGATGTTGCCCAGACGTTCGCGGCGAACATTTTCAACATAATATCCTACATTAATGTTTTTTTTGTTTTGTCATGAAATACAGTATTACTTATTAGTTTTTGAGTGTTGTTAATTTTGGCAATAAATCTGAAAATATTTCCGAAACAGTTAAAGATAGGTATATGATATTGTACATGAAATAGGTCTAAAATTGTCTGAAGAATCCAAAAATTAAATAGTGTATAGTAGTATTAAAATAAAAAAGTTGGCATTGGCCATTGCTACATGACACACCCTGTATAAATCGTTTTTAATAAAAAAAAATGTGCAACTAGAAATACCAATCGACGTATACAAGCGTTTTTTTCTGATACGCCCCCATGTATTTATTATCGAATTTATTCTATTTGGCTGATACTTACTGTAGGGGAGAGGGAGGCAAGAGTGAACACTTAAGCTTTGAAATTTTTTTTTTATTATAAGGCAGAACTTGAAATAAACTTGCTTAGCATAGAACAATCTTTGGTAAACCAGTAACACAAAAATATATGTATAAATGCTTTAAACTATAAAAAAGTAATAATACAAAAATATTTTGAAAACAGCAAAAGTTTACTCTTGCCCCTCTGGTATGAGGCAAGAGCAAACAACAAGAAAATCCTAGGTAGGACGACAAAAATCACAAGTAAAAAGCCATCAAAAGGTTCAACGTCTGTACAGTCTTCATGAGACCATTAACCACAGGTGGGACACCGAGTCCAATTCTCATTTGACTGACTATATTTACCGCTACAATAAATACATTCGGAATAATCTTCTTTATCGGTTATTTTTATTTTCTTTACTACTTTCTTTTTTGTTTTTATACCAGAAATACCAGCTGCTTTTCCATTACATATATTTATTTCATCCTTTGTACCTATCACTTATTATTTGTTTGTTAATCATTTTATTTTTTGTTTTTATATCCGTTATTAAAGGGCCCATGTCCTATTCTGTGATTCGTTCTGCATGGTTTGTCATCCAAATGTCCATGTCGGAATTTAAATAGGACTTAAAAGGACCAAACACTGTAAGGTCAAGCGGGGCAAGAGTGAACACATGTGTTCGCTTTTGCCCCAAAAAACAGAATTTTTTAATAAGCCAGCCCTTTTAACAACGCGCCACTGGCGACATTATATACCAATATGAATTTATAGGTTAGGTTTTAAAGATTTCGTAAAAAAATGGTAGGAAGTAAAAATGAACTACCACAAGCGATTAAACGATCTAAATTATCAAATAATTGTTACATGGTATACTATTAAAAATAAATTTACCTTATTTTCGGCTTATTTTCTTGGTAAATTCAAACCAAAGTTGCACAGGGAACTGAAAGCACATGGTTTGCACTACTGTGACCATTGGCAGCAAAAAAATTATTAATTAGAAATGTTATTGCATTGTCTACTCTTGCCCACCTGTTTACTCTTGCCTCCCTCTCCCCTATGTGACTATAGGATCCTAAACAAAGCACCCGGCTTCGGCACAGTTACGGAGCCAATGATGATTATAAGTATATGTTGAGATTCAGAACTAATAATCTTCTTTCCTCAGAATGGAGGCTATCTGCAGCGCCTTTATACTGAGAAGAAAAAACCTTCTATTCCTTATAAGAATTCACATACTCTTTATACAACTGTTTAATACTATACGTGACAGCAACGCGTTTTCCTACTGTAAGACAACGAAAATGGCTAGACCGTTGTGTAGTGATAATTTAGCCAATACTTACACTGTATTTATACAGCAAGAGCCTTAAAAGTAGCTGATGTCGTCAAGTGACTTAAAGCGGTTTTAACCAGCATCGGTCATTGGTCACACTTTACACTTCTGGCGGTTCTAAAATCAAGTAAATAAATATTAGTCGTTAATAGGATTAAGTAACATTTCCGAAAATAAAAAAGACACCATTAACAGAAGCTTAAGGAAATAGGACCGTAAATAACACTATATTTTAATTTAATGTAACAAGATTTGAGGAATTCTTTTGTAAGAAACCATGTTGTCTTTCTGCATGAAAAAATGTCCTTAAGACGACAGACAGGTACAATTAAATATAAAATTATAACCGGATTATTAAAATAGAGAGCTTTTGCTTTATATAAGTTTACTGTAATAATATTATAAGATGATATTACAAAGACTATCATATTATGTAGCAAAAAAATAAAAAAATTACGGATTCAATTTTTAATATCTTTATATTAACTGAGAAAATACTGAATTAGGTAAGTACACAACATTATTATGATCTATGTCATAGAAAACCAGGCAGTCGGCAGTGGTCGATTACTTCCACCTCAACTCTTATTTTCTGTTTTTAAGTGTTTTTTTTTCAGTTATCGCTTCTATAGAAAATGTTTGGTCACTAAGTAAGTATAAGGAGATTTTCAATAATGCGATATATTTTCGATAGTTTTTTTTTGTGAGGAGGTAAAAGAATCTTCGAAAGACTTCCGACCGAAATGGTTCGTATGTGGCCGGGGTGTGTTGGATTCGCACCTATATCCAAGATACGCCTCCGACTAAAAAACTTCCTCTTTTAGTCTCCCCTCTTTCTTCTTTGCCTCTTTTTTGTGCCACCCTGGAACCGTCCAGACAAACATAACATCAGGATGGCAGGCACTTTTTTTTTGTTCTGTTTCACTCTTTCTCCTTTTTCCTTTTTTTCCCCTTTTTTTCTTCTTTTTTTTTTCTCCCCCACAATCTCTCCTATTCTTCTCGTTTAGTTCGTAGAATCGTTCTTATCATTTCGCCTAAAACTCCCCACTTTTGTTCTGATTCTATCATTTGAGCACATACATTATTTATACCTATGCCACAACCCATTCTTCTTTCAGCGTTCTGTCTAATTTCCAGCCACCTAACACACTCAAAAAGCGTATGCTTTGGATTGTCTATTCCATTACAGTACTTACATGCATGTATCTACCTCAGTTATAATAAACCAGTATAGTAAACCAATAATCAAGCCTTCTGTGCTTTCAATTCACCCATTCCGAAATATTTCCTATCCATTTCTTTGTCCATTGACCTTTTTCTTCATTATCGTCCCACCTTAGTTGCCATTCCTCCATTACAGTAGTTCTTAATACGACTTTTCGCTAGTTCCTTGATTTCCTCCAATGACTGGTGAAGTTATTTTCTTTCCAGTATCAGTAGGTATATTTTCGATAGTAAAATAGTCCATTCTAAAGTAATAATAGAAAAAGGGAGAACCAACAACCTACTAGAGATTTACAAATACGCTCATTCATTAAAATTTATTCGCATCCCGACTGCAGTAGTATTGGCGAAGGGACTGTGAGGTTCAGTACTTCACAGTATAAGCGGTTATCATCCCTAAACTATGACACTAGAATGATGTTCTTCTTCTTCTTCAGGTGCCTTGTCCACCTCGGACGTTGGCAATCATCAGCGCTATCTGAACCTTATCCACAGCTCCACGAAACAATGTGGTGGTATTCACTCCGTACCACTGTCTTAAATTTCTTAGCCATGATACCCTTCTTCTACGCGGGCCTCTCCGTCCTTTGATCTTCCCCATCTATAGTAAGTTTCAGAAGTCTATACTTGTCGTTCCTTAAGATGTGGCCAAAATACTCCAGCTTGCGCCTTTTTAGTGTGAGCATGACCTCGATCTGCTGCTTATTCAGACGCTGAAGCACCTCGGTGTTGCGCACTCTTTCCACCCAAGAAATTCTCAGGATCCTTCTGTACGCCCACAATTCGAAGGCCTCTAATTTTTTGCACATAGCATCTGTCAAGGTTCAAGCTCCCGCATTCCATAGGACAGTATGCTGAACACGTGAACAACGAAACATGAATAAAGATGTTAGCAAACGGATATTGGTGAAAAGTGATATTTGGGAAGGAATGAGCATTTTTTCGACAAACAAAACACTATCTAAATATTGTCCATAAATAAGTACTCTAACAACACTAATCCGACCAAAAAATAACCTTAATTTACCGAAATGTATAATCTTAAATTTTGCAAATGTTTATAAAATACTACTTAAAGAATAATAGAATGATGAAGTAGGTGATTTTCTCTCGGTTTGGATGGTCTCTCGATAAATCATGATAATTATCATCTGGAAATAGAGTGGCAAGAGCTAGCATCAGATCATTTTGAAGGAAATCTAGATATATTTCTCCAGTCATGCTCTCATCAAAAAAGAATGATCCGATTACCCTATTTCCAACAATTCCTGCCCAAACATTAACCTTTTCATTATACTAAGTGTTATTTTCTATGAACCAGTGAGGATTTTCCTGTTCCCTGTATTTCTAGTTTGTCTATTAACTTGACCATTTAAAGAAAACGTAGCTTCATCTGATCTCTTCTTCTTCGGACAATAAGTGCATGATTATCTGTTAGCATTGTTTCACAAAATTGCTCTCGCCTATCAGGAGCATCGTCCAATAACTCTTGCACAAATACTGGTTTGTAGGGATGAAACTTCTCTTTTTTTAAGATTTAGATACGGTTGTTTGGTGAGTATCGTAGTGACGCCCAAGTTGTGTGCTTGAAGTACAAGAATCCTCGTGTGGTGATAATAATATGTTTATTTTTTCTCTCCTTGGGTATACCAGGACGACCTCTTTTCAGAATTTATTCTGAGGTAAGACGAACATTTGTTGAGCGATGTTGCCTGTCATTAACGTTGCGTTATTTGGAATGTCATTTAATGTCTCCAATTTAATAAAGTTTAAGTAGCCCGATTAACATAAATAATCAATGTTCGAAATGAAAATGGAAGCATTTAAAGTTGTCAGCTACTCGCTTAAGCTTTATAAGAAGTAAAATTAAATGTTTTATTTGTCTATTTTTTTTTATTAAGTAGCAGTTAGTAACGGTAACTGAAGCGGACTATTTTCAATTCAAAATTTTCTTGTATTTTATAGCTTATATACGGTTTAGTTAGACGCTGTATCAGCAGGCATTGACATTTAACATAATTGCGTTCAATTAGTACAATTATTTAGACCTGGCCTTACACGAAGTGAATTTTTTTAATCCAGATATCTCGAAAACGGCTGCTCACATCAACTATTACCACGTACACCCTTTTTAAGTAAAATACGTTGGAGAGTGCTTATTTAAAAGTTCAATACAGAGTGACTCAAAAACGTTATTTCATTTTAAATGTGTGCAAGGTATACCGCCGGTGGTGGCGCCCTCTATAAACTTTCAATAAAAATGAGAGCAGATTCTAATTTTTCCCCACACAAAACCCCCCCCTTGCCGAATATTGTGACAATACAACAATTATTAAAAAAATTATTTATGAAAAACTAAAACCAAATTGAGCTTTTGACACTCTGTCTCTCCGAAATCATCCACTTCTGGACTGAGGTAAGTTGGGTTAGATCGTCATATTTAAGCCTCAGAAATTTGTGGTAGCATTTTTTTCGCACCTTTTAGATGACACTATATAATAACAAATTATATAATTTATTTGGAATCTTTTAATTCTTTTTCTAAATTTTTGGTATGTTGTAGAGAATGCCATTCTGATCAAAAGTATTCACGACCACAACAAAATCTGCCTACCAGTTTTTGAGATACAGGGTGTCAAAGTTGCAAAATATTAATTCACACTATATTATATTTTCGTAGTTTATACCTAATATTAATTCGTTTTGTTTTTTTAGATTTTTATTGATCCTGTCGTAGATAGGATAGAATACTATAAAATTAGTCTAATTATCTTATTTTATACCGGGTGAGTGACGAAAATTATTTAATATTTTTTGTTAAATCATTTTATTTTCGGCATTAAATTAAATGTTAACAAAATAATACTCTAGATGACATTGCCTTGGAGGCTATTATAATTTATATTTTTTATATTTATACAGGGTAACTCAAAAAAGTTAATATTTTTATTAGTTTTTAAAGAAATTTTGTAGATATTTCTTTAGGTACTACTTGTCGCTTATCGTATTGTTCCAAATATATATAAAATCATGGTTATACAGAGTATTTCTGATGGTAAGCGATAGAACAAAAACATAAAAATACATGTATTGATAAATCACCCAGTATATTAAAAATGGATCTGTTAAATTTCATTATTTTTTAATATGTTTGGCTTGAAGTGTCTTACATGTTTACTATTGATTTCACTTTTCCTATGACCAATTCTGGAGAATTATAGTGCCGAACAGATCCAAAACTAAAAAAAAAAGCATATTTACCTAAAATTCCTTTTTTTTTCAATAAAATTTGTTCTGAAAGTTCATTTTATGGTTAAAAATAAACATATTTATTGCTATACAGGGTGTTTCGAATAATTAAGGTATTCTAACACTATTATACAAATAAAAAATAAATATAAATAATATAGACAAGCAAAGTCTCAATACAAAGAATTAATTATATCCACAAATAATAATTAGGCCATATTCTTCAATAGGTAAATACAAAATAACTTTTCAAAAAAGTAACATATAAATGCTAATTTGCAATAGCTAATAGAATGGTCTGTCGAAATTTTATTACTCTGTATGCAGCAATTATGTTTTCTCAACAACTTCATTATTTGTGGATAAAATTAATTATGTGTATTGAGACTTTCCTTGTTTACATTATTTAAATATATTTCTTATTTGCATAATACAATGTTAGAATACCTTAATTATTCTAAACACCCTGTATAGCATTTAATATATTTATTTTTAACCATAAAAAGAACTAATATAACAAATTTTATCAAAATGAAAAAAAAATTTAATTTTATATGCTTTTTTTTGAGTTTTGGGTCTGTTCGACACTGTAAATCTTCAGAACTGGTCATAGGAAGAGAAAAATCAATAGTAAACATGTAAGTAAGACACTTCTAGCAAAAATATTAAAAAATATAACGAAAATTAACCGATCCATTTTTAATATACTGGGTGATTTATCAATACATGCATTTTTATGTTTTTCCTCTATCGCTTACCATCGGAAACACCCTGTATAACCTTGATAATTATTTATATTTGGAACCATACGATAAGCGACAAGTAGTACCTAAAGAAATATCTACAAAATTCCTTTAAAAACTAATAAAAAAAATATTAACTTTTTTGAGTTACCCTGTATAAATATAAAAAATATAAATTATAATAGCTTGCTTCAAGGTAATGTCATCTAGAGTATAACTTTGTTAACATTTAATTTGATGCCGAAAATACAATAATTTAACAAAATATATTATTTATTTTTCGTCACAGACCCAGTAGGTATATAGGTAATAAGAAATTTTAGACTATTTTTATAGTATTCTATGCTATCTACGACAGGGTCAACAAAAATCCAGAAAAACAAAACGAATTAATATTATTAACTACGAAAATATAATGTAGTGAAAAATTATATTTTGCAAATTGAACACCTTGTATCTCAAAAACTAGTCGGCAGATTTTGTTGCAGTTATGAATACTTTTGACCAGAATGGCATTCTCTACAACAGTGGTTCCCAAACTGGGGCGCGAAGCAGCGTTAGGGGGGGGCGCAAGAGCTCTAAAAAACTGAAAAATTATGACCAATTTTTAACTTTAAAACTTTAGAAAAATAATTTTCTGTTTCAATGGGAATTCAAACAAAACGGAATCGGCCTGATGTTGCTAGTTACCTCCGTTGCGCACTTTCAAAGATAGCACCCAGAATTTCCGACCTTGTTAAAGAAAAGCAGCATCACACTTCTCATTACGTTATTTAAATAAATAAATGAAGTAAAAGAAATGTTTCTGTATAATGGAGGGGAGAGAGGCGCAACCATTTCTTGTTTCCCAAGAGGGGGCGCCATAGAAAAAAGTTTGGGAACCACTGCTCTACAACATACTAAAAATTTAAGAAATTTAACAGAGGACCATTTTTCATAAGTGAAGTGCTTTCGTTGGATTGGAGCTTTTGCCAAAAATTGTAAACGTGAATTACCCTGTATACTTACCACCACACCAACAGTTTTGATTAATTTCGTTTTACTAAAAACCAATAGTGTGACATAAATGTTCAAAGTGCCGGAAATGACACCTAATACCTCGGGCAAACGTCAAGGAGCATCGCGAGTCATCGAGAGACAAACTGCCGCTAAAATTGCAGGAAACGAGCCACTCAGAGTCTCTAAAGTTCATTTCCTCGCCATTTCGGGACATAAAAGAATAAATATCGGCCGATACATTTCGGTAATCGGATGACAAATGTAATTCTATATCGTGGTTTTATAAGGGGCACCCGAAAAGTGCTAATTTGAAATCGGATATCGTCGGTTTTCTCCCGAAATGACAACTTAAAATCTTCTTCGAATATTATGAGCAAACACTAGTGACGTATTGGCGATTTCATTTTCTTATCAACATTTCGTTTATTTTTCTCAAAAAAGCGACCAAAACCCTATCAACTCTTCGTTGCTGTCTGGCCAGATAATAAAGGTATCATGCATCAACATATCTAAGCCAAAGCTTAGATTTACCTAATCTTGGCAGTGTTAATAGCGTGTGACTCAAACCATTACATGTACAGGTACGGGTTTTGAAACATATTAATAGTATACGACAATCTATAAAATTTACCATTCAGGGGCGTCATTTCACATTTCTCTTGGGAGGGGGGGGGGGGGGCATACCTAATTTCAAAAAAAAAATTTATGGACGAAAAAAAAAACACTTTGCCATTGATGCCAAATTAACAAAAATAAAAATAAAAAAACAAAACAAATTTTTTGGTAAAACATACATTAAAAAAAGACAAAGAAGCTTAGACCTAAACACTAAATTATTGATATAATAATTTTTTTTAATCTTTTTTTTTACCTTGTCTTTTCAGAACTGTCAGCTTCAGTTCACATTCAAAACTTTTTAAACTTTAATTTCTAATTAAGGAATGTCGAGAGCCAAGATTTTAAACTATTACCTATTAGAGACTTTTTGCACCTCTTAATTCGTCATTCTTTTGTGGTTATGGTTATTCTGAGCATGCGCATTATCAGAAAGGTGATCCGCTATGGTTAATTACCATAACGGACTCCGTTAGTTACGGAAGGATAAGGAAGAGCTTATCGTTATCCTTATGGTTATGCTTAAACTGCATGGATGCCGGAACATACAAAAGTTATGAAGCATCATTGCTATGAATCAAAATTGTGATAAGCAATTAATTAAAATCCAAAGCAAATAGTAGCTTTACATGGCAATAAACGATGATAACAAGAAAAGTGGATTATTTGAAAGAAATCAAATGGACCTGGGTGTACTGGGTAGATTTTTCTTTTTTTATATATTTACGGATTTATACACTTGACTCAATCTGGCACACCTGCTTTTAGTGCAACCTAACCTTACTTTTTTATTGTTTACGAAATTAAGTGGCACTGTTTTTCGTCAAATTAATGCTTATACTTTTTTGTTCTTTGAATTAATGTACCGAGAGTGAAGGGTGGTCTTTGTTCTGTTTTTTTTAGGGTGTGTCTTTCTCAGGTTATTAATTTTAGGTATGCAAATACCACTACCCAGAAATATTCTTATGCCTATAAAACGAAGAGTTCGTTTTACCGAAGATGATTTAAATCTTCTTCGAGAAGTTGCAGGGCAAAACCCTTTTGAAAACACAGCTGTGTGGGCAGAAATCAAAGAAAATTTATTTATTTTATGCTATAAAGTCTTTTATTTTGTTTACGTGCGCCGGCGCCAAATTAATAACTACAGACAGAACGTAGGCGCTGCAAAATCTCTGGTTTTAACAGTGGTGCTACTCGTTATGTTTAATAAAGTTAACCATAACGGAGCTAAAAACTGATATTAATTTAAGAGGTGCAAAAAGTCTCTATTATCTACTATGAAAATTTTTTGATAACATTACTGCTTTTTAAATTTTATATATAATTTTCTCTCCTTACACTTACAGTGCTGTTTCAATAATATGTGACCTCACACAAAATTATTTCTTTATTAGTCCCTTTAATTGGTCAATTGAATCGACCCTTCATTTTATTCAATTCTTTCTGTTCCTCCTTCACAACAATCTGCTTTTTTCTCTCTTTATTACAAATACTTGGCCTATCATTATGTTTGAAGTTTCTCCAAATACCTAACTCGACCTTTCCATCATCTTGTAGCTCCGTTTGGATTGTTCGCATCTATTGTATTTCTTATTTTTCTTATTCTATTCTCCTGATGATGAATGTATATATATTCGAAACATGTAGAGAATTTACCCTTCAATAAAACTTTATTTTTATACACCAGTGGAGGAAGACTTAAAGTGTCTTATTTCTCTCCTTTCACTAAATTAATGGTTTAGTGGGTAAAGGCGATGCCTTATTGCAGCAAATTCGTCAACTAGTTTGTAGAAGTACCTACACTCACTTGCACAAAAATAGCTTACAGATATTGAATCCCACGATATATTTAAATGGTGACACACATGTATTTTGCTTTCCCATGTAAACACATTTTTTCTGCAACAAAGTGTTCAAACTATATGCGATGCGGTAAACCGTAGTAGGTATATTTAAGTTAAAAGGTGTTTTTATTTGTAAAAGCCAACTTTTGATTTTT
Source organism: Polydrusus pterygomalis (assembly GCA_963969555.1). Classification (NCBI taxonomy): domain Eukaryota; kingdom Metazoa; phylum Arthropoda; class Insecta; order Coleoptera; family Curculionidae; genus Polydrusus; species Polydrusus pterygomalis. The sequence continues at coordinate 36,575,154 of OZ018381.1, read as the reverse complement.
GTGTATGAATACTCAGGGGGGGGGGCAATGGCCCCCCTGCCCCCCCCCCTCCCCAAATGACGCCCCTGAAAACATTCCACTCTTCCTTTACTCAATGTTCTCGTCAAACGAAGTGCTGAAAACACAAAAACTTCAGTGTACAGGAAACCTACTCGCAAGGGGCAAAACCTTAATCACGGATCAAATCATTCAAACTCCATAAAATAGGGCATAATTCAAACTCTTTATCACAGAGCGTCTAACGTTTGCAACAATTCGGAAGACCTTAATATTGAAGTTTCAAACATCGAAAAAGATTTAAAACAGAATGGTTACCCTGAAACCTTTGTAACTAATACCATCTCAAAACTTGAAAATCGCGAAGTAAAAACTAATACAGAAACGAAAGAGGAGCAATCATTTCTTACCATACCTTATGTCCTTAATTATGTTAAAAGATTAGAAGGATAAAACTATAATATCAAAACAGCCTTCAAATTCGGAAATACGCTTAGAAGCTTTATTACAAAAGTATAAGCCCCCCCCCCCCCTCGTAATGAAAACACAAAAAATTGTATCTATCAAATCCCTTGCGAGTGTGACGAATCGTGCATTGGACAAACTAAAGGACCTCTTTCCGTACGAGTTAAAGAACATCTGAAATATACTCAGAGGTGAAACTCGGGATCAGGTATAGCGGAACATGTATGGACCAACCAACATAATATACAGTGGTCAGAAGCCAAGGTTTTGGACACAGAGCACTGGAGAAAACGAAAATTCAAAGAAGCAGCTTTCATGAATTAAAATACCTATATATTTAGTGAACCAACAATAGATATCCCCAATATTTTGAAGCCTCTTCTTGTCCAAAACCAACAGCTCAAACTTCACACTCCAATAAGCACGTAGGCAGAGTCATCAAACTTCATTGCACATGGATAGTATTTATATTATTTAAGATTAAGACTTAAAATTTTCAAGTCTTGAAAATCTTACTTTTTTCCTGTAGGTATAAAAAACAATTTTTTTCTGTGGCGGCTGCAAAATGTTATATAAACTATATAGGGTTTAGATAAAATTAGATTCAAGTGATGTTGTCAAGAGGAGAAAAAGTGAATTTTTTTTTAGAGATAAAGATCGTTTTTTCTTAGAAATCATATTATATTTTATTCAAAAAAAAAACAAGAAAAAAACATACATGTGGTGAACGTAGTGCGGTTTTAAAATTGCTACAACATGCTGCAATGTTTTAAACTTTTCCTTACGACAAATATTATTTTTCGTGTCGCATATCGCAACTAAAAAACGTAATTACAGCTTCTGGCCTACAACAAGCATGGCAAAGTCCCAAGGACACATTGTCAACGTATTTATTAATCAAAAACGCAGATTTTAACTGCTGGACAGGAAGCCATTAATAACAGTACGATTAAGAGAGGCTGTAACTATAATAATAGCAGATGAACTGATTATTGGTAAAAATATTAGCAAAGCAGCAGATAAAAATAAATGAAACCTTTATTTACCTATTGCTTGCAGCTGGGCTGTCTCTGAAATATATTACATCCAAAAGTAATGTTTAAACCACCCACTACACAAAAAACAGGCACAGAAACACTTTGAAAAAAATACTAAAATCGACAATAATATGACGCAATCTGACGCGTGAACTTGGAACTTTTACGACGACGCCAGATCAGCTGTTAATGTCAAATGTCGTTGTCTTCTGTCGAAACGATTTGTTTTAACAAAAAGTTAACTCTAGCAATGAGAATGTTTACTCGTCCTTTTCACTCATCCGCCAATAAATCTCAAACCATTTAAATTGATTAAAGCCTTTGCCCCGCACCAATGACAAGCCGACATTAACGAGCATATATTAATTTTCATTAATAATTTCGCCTAAAAAATTACGTCAATTTAATATAACACAAAATTAATCTGGGTTACTTAAATTCCCTTAAGTTGAACGAGACAAATGAACGGCGTGTCGTAAATAAAAATTATAGTGTATCTCTTACTAAAAGTAAATTAATCTCCTTGAAGATTACTGCCTTTTTGAGCACATGATATTAATAATTTCTACACCATTATTACGAGGTTCTTTAAGAAGTATTGATTCCAATATTAATTATATTTAAATGTATTTTTTGTGTAATTTTAGTAGAGCCAGAGGATATACCAACACTTTCCCCAGCTGACTTACACAAATTAATGCAAGGAACTGGGATAAATGAGTCCATATATTTTTTAAACCAGGGATATGGAAAATCTTAACATAGTATAAAACAACAACCGCGTCTGTCCCCAACTATAATATGTGCCCTAATCTTTAAAACTACGCAACAGATTTTGAAGCGGTTTTTTTAAATAGATAGAGTGATTCAAGAGGAAGGTTTTTATGTATAATACATGCATAATATTGTAGAGAAACACTGATAAATTTAGAGGTTTGTTCGGGTTTGTTCAATGCCTGGCATTGCAACGCAGGCCGTGTACACGCTAGTATAATATAAAAATGAGCTCCATAAGAACAGACTGATGTTTTAATACGGTATTGGTAAGCAAAAAGTTACAAATATCATACTATTATGTCTTCTTTAAAGCCATAATCATCAACAGTAATTTATATTAATGTATTTGTATAACAATGTAAATTTATATAATTTGCAAAAAAATAATACAGGAAGGTTGCGTAAATGAAACAAATAGCAGTCAATTTTAAGTGCACTGAGAAAAAGCCTTTTATTCCTTAAAGGAATTTACAACTCTTTATACAACTGTTTAATACTATATGTGACAGCAACGCGTTTTCCTATACTATAAGGCAGCGATATTTGCTGGACCGTTGTGTAGTGATAATATCACGGTAATTTAGCAAAAGGAAATAGGAGTTATTGCTACCATAGAATGGTTTATAGCCATTATTGCTCTAAATACTCACAGCAATTATCAAGTTCTATAGGGGGTGTAATGTGGTTTTATATACTGTATTAGTTTCGACTGTCAGTTGTATTAAAACTTGACAATAATCATAATAATATTTCACCACCATCATCACTGTGTGCCAAATAATCCCTTAGGGATAAATATCATAAAAATTACGTTTCCATAAGTAGAGGTAGGTATATCGCTAGATCATTTCGCCGCTTGTTCATAATACTGTATGTTTCTGTAGTATGGGAGTTAATGAAGACGCAATTTTTTTATACATCCTGTAGTTGTACCCTAAATTGTTAACAAAATCTTATCAATATGCCAATCATAATCAATCAATTGTGACACTAAAAAATAAATAATAATAAGTGAGAGTCATACTATATGAAGTAATGTTTAAACATTTTTTATACTTCTTATTTATTGAATTAAATATATTTTTAACCTTAAGGTTATCGGACCCGGAACTCTACAACAAAGTTTTATAATAAATACGAAAAGTCTTTATTTTTAAAAGTTTATTAATATTTTTATTGTCCTCGTTTTTCCGGTCTGGCTATAAATGAATAGCAGTTAACAACTATGACCCTTTATGCTGTCCTATTATTGTCTACCTTAAAGTGCCTTGTCGTTGTGTTATATCCAAAAAAATACCAAAAAGTATACCACAAGTATAGTTATCATTTCTTGTTCATCAGAGCATTGAAGGTAAATAAAGATAAATTTATACTAATATTTTAGCATGAAACTGAAACTGAGCTGCCCAACATTGTTTACCACTTAAAAAGGTTTTTAGAGTTCGAATCGAATTACGATAATAAATACAGGGTGTTCCATTTCATATAAGAAAGTTAAGAAACCCAAAAGTACATTTAACATACAACTTTGGTTTTTAACGTTTTTTAATCACCCTGTATAATTCAAATAATTTTAAAACATGCTCATAACGGCCCTATATACCCTGCAATACAATACAATTTTTTTTTTATTGGTACCCTATTTCGTCTATTTAAAGTACGCCTCAGCGTGTTTAAATACCACTTTCAAAAACGCGTGTGTTTTAAAGTTACCATGGCAACATCAACAACCCGTGAAACGTGAAGTCTAAATATGTCAATTTTTTAATTATTGATTTGATAGAATTACCTTTTAACGTCAAATAAAATATTTTTTTAAGCAATAGACAACCAATGTCAACGGTGACAACAATGAATCTTATATGACAGATTGGAAGTCATTTTTTGTTCTCCTCATTTTCATGACAACGACAGATATCCCATCACGAATTCAACCATTTCACTTACTTACTAAGTCATTATTTCCATGTTTTGTAATATAAATATCAATAAGTGTACCAATAAAAAAAAATAATGTAAAGTATTCGTGGATAACTGGTCTTTAAAACACTTGCTCTATTTCAAGCATTCCGGCTGCGCCGTCGTGCTTGCAAAATCGCGCGTGTTTTAAAGACCTTAATATCCACTTATACTTTAATATACTATTAAAATAAATGCATAGGTTTTCGTAAATAGAGCGACGCGAATACAGTACCTACACCACCCTGTATATAAAAAAATTATGACAGTCTGACTCTTGTAGAAAAATATCAGGTAATATAGAAATGTAAATCGGTAAATTAAATTGTTCACAAGCTGTTATTGTAATATTATTTGTTCTTAGTAACTCTGCGTCTCACTATTTTAAATTCTCTTTGATCGTAGTACATTTTCGGCAACCGGGCAACCCTAACTGACTGAATAAGACCCTCGGGGACCTCGTCGATCTTTATCTACCAGCCAGTCCTTTTATTGTGCTAGGGCTTTTGATGAAGCGAAGTTTATATTCGGAGATTATAGAGCACAATGTTATCTAGATCTGTTTTGGTATGATTATTATTGAAACATTATGCTAAATCTCATGTAACACTTTATATGGATGATGAAGGGAATGTGAATCGACTGACGTCGTGTCTTTATGAGTAAGAATGATTATCGTAACTTTTCTTTTTTTATAAATTGTTTGGATTTATATTGAATTTGATGATGTAATGATGAAGCTACACTATTCGATACAGGCATTGTAACAAAATGAAAAATTAAAAAATAGACTGATATCTAGCAAGAACAAGGAAGCTTACTGGAAAAATAAATATAGTTAAAAGAAAACAAAAAAAACACGCTTTAATAATAAAATTAATCAGACTAAGAAGCGGAAAATATCTATAGTTTAAAATAATTCTTGAAATTCTTAATACAAACAGAAAATAATAATGAACAATAAACATTAGTACCTATTACTGTGAAAAAAACGTGGGGCGCTTTGTGCAATATTTTTCCTATATCGAGCACCCCTCGCTTTTTTCACAATAATACTAATGTTTGTCGTTAATTATTATTTTCTGCCTATTAAGAATTTCAAGAATTATTTTGATTATTAAAGCGTGTTTTTTAGTTTTTTTAAACTATATTTATTTTTCATTTTTTAGTTTGAGTTATTGTTAAGAAATTTTTTTTTGTGTAGATTGAGCTAGATTATTGTATGGTCAGCGGTTCTTGATAAGTCTACAAAATTTAAATTAAATCTGACCGTTTAAAGTGGGTCAAAATCGGTTTTAAAGAAGTCGGTTACAAAAAAACATGCATACAAACGATAAAAACGATATTTGCAAATTTTTGAAAATTCTGACATATTGACAGGTGTCAAATTTTGACAAGAGAACTTTTTGCGTATTTTTTTCAACTTTTCACCGTCAATATACATACGACCTTATAGTTTTTTTATTTATATCATTTTTTTAAACGATTTGACATATTGACAGCTGTAAAATTTTGAAAGGAGAATTTTTGCTTATTTTTCTCGAAGTCTCCGCATAGAATACTATACGACCCCATAATTTGTTTTGTCAAAATCGCATCTTCGTTTTATACCTGACAGCTGTCAAAATTTGACAGGAGAATTTTTTGCGTATCTATTAGATTATTGTATTTTAAATTTGAAATTTAAATGAAATCTGACCGTTTAAAGTAAAAAACAAACAAACATAGGTACATACAGGTGAAGTTAATAAAAGCGTATTAATAACAACCAAATTACCGTGATAATATCTGACTTAAGAAGACTCAGCACTCAGCACTTGTAACTTTATAATTTGACGTTTCTTCAGAGTCAAAAGTATGGCAACAAAAATTTTTAGTTGTTTTTTCTCGGTAAATCTAAGTTTGTGTTTAAAATTTGTGAATGTTAGTTCAGATAAATATTTCTGGAAATAGGAAAAGGACTTGCTGAGAAGTGATGATTTAAGGTCACGAGTTCTGGAAGCTTTTCAAGGTGGATAAAAACAAGCTGCTATTGCTCGAAGTTTCTCGCTAATTCCTAGTACAGTTTCATGCCTAAGATCATAATATTTAAATGAAATACGTCCTTGGGATATTATTCCCAAATCGGGTAGGCCTAAAGAAACAAATGCCCACAAAGACAAGTTGATAGAGCGTATTTCTCGAAACGATCCGTGGAAGTCGGGTCCTCAGATCATAGCCGAAAGTAGTGAATTTGCGCCAATTCCGGTCACCCCTTCTACGCATGCGCCGGCAGTGCGAGCCGTTTTTAGCTGTTTTAGAGCTGTTAATTGCTGTTTATAGCTGTTTTTGAGCAGTTTTTTGCTGTTTTTCAAACTTTCATTGCTATTTTTAAGCTGTTTTAGTATTGAAAATACTACTGGTCGCGTATATACGGGTCCATTTCATGAAAAATGAACGACATCAGCAAGCGTCACGCTAGAGATTAGTCGACGGCGTCGGCTTGGCGGTGTGGATAGGTCAAGGTTGCATAGGCCAAAATTAAGGACATAAATAACACGGACACCAAACGTTTAACCGGCTAGAGTAATTCATATTGATCGGGAGCTCTGATAAATTGTAGGAATTAAAAAAATAATCCAATAAATCAATTAAGAATAATTAGTCAAGATTGTATCACTGATATAATGGTTTACTTCTCGCCCCTGTATGTGGTAGGTATTTTCAATACGCCTATGATACTTGCATGCGTAAGATGGAAGACCTGTGGATTTTTGATCTGTTTTTCTTGTTTTGAAGAAACAGCAAAAACGGCCCTCAAAAACAGTTCAAAACAGCAAGAAACGGCTTTAAAACAGCTCAAAAAATCTAAAAACAGCTTAAAAACAGCTAAAAATGGGCTCAAAAACAGCTGTGCACTGCTAGTGCATGCGCAGAAGGGATGATCGGAATTGGCACAGAGACCCCCATCTTTCACTACTGCCGAAATACTGAATGCAAACATTTTCTGCCGAACTATTCAGTAGATCACTAAAGAAACCCTTAATTTCCGGGAGAAAGAAAGTTGCTAGGCTTGCATTCGCACGACGGCATATGAACTTTACTGCTGCTGACTGGAGAAGGGCCCTTTTCAGTCATAAAATGCGATACAAGACTGATGAGGATAGCATGAAACGAGTTAGCACTATTAGGAGCCTGTAAACCAGCGATTCAATCCAAGATATGTAACACCTGCAGTTAATCATGGCAAGTAATGCGACTCAAGGGCGTAGCCAGGATTTTCTCCAGGGTGGGGCAAAAACAAGAAAACGTAATATAAATAAACTTATAGAAAAAGTTTTTATTTAAACATTAAAACTAATTAGTTGCAGCAGGCAAGGGTCGTCCGTATAGACATTAATGAACCACCTGAAATTTTCTAAACGATAAAACAACAATTTTATTTATAAATATCCTAACATATCATGTTAGTACACACAAAAAACTGGGGAATTCATACTGTTTATTACTGGTTAGAAAACTGACCCACTTCAAGGGCCGTACCTGAATGCCGCGCGAACTAACCTAAACCCTATTTAAAAACCAGCCTAGCCCAGGGGTTCTGGCTAAACTTTGACAAAATTTCGTTTTCAAATGTTTCTTTTGATTCCACAACCCTCTTCTTATGCATACTCACCATGCAAAGGCCAACAAGCCGATTTTCTGTCATTGTTGACCTTAACCATGGAAAAAACATAGACAAGAAAAATTGACAGTTTTGATATGGCGGGCTGGCTGGTTTGTTCCAATTAGCACCTGGCTCAGTTTAGGAAGCGTTATACTAGGTCAGAATATAACTGTCCTTCTCTTCTATACATCAATAATATGCGACAGAACCGGGTTCCTCGGCCAGCTGGGGAATCATCATGCGACGACAGCGGCAATTTCACTCTGGTGGCCAGCTGCGCGGCTTAAGATAAATATGAACTTGTGTTGCAAGATTCCTAATTTACAGTTTCACTGGTTGAAACGCCGACCAAGCGGTCTCGCTTTAATTTTGGGTAGGTTTTTAAATTTTTTTCCCTTGAGCCAGGAGGGGGGGGGGGGGGCAAGCGCCCCACCCTGCCCCACCTTGGCTACGCCCATGAATTGCGACTTGATGGGGTTGCCTTTCCTCCGATGGAGTTGATCCTCTACATTTTTTAACAGGATGATGATCCAAAAGACACATCTAATCAGCAGCGACAGAACTTTGTAATCGTTGTATGAAATCATGTGCAAGCTTGATTCAATTCAGGCAGAACAATATTGGAGTTTTAGTACAACTGGCTCAATCTCCCGACCTTATTTCTATATAAAACATATGGAAAGAGATAGAAATACGAACACGATCCTGGGATAATAATATGATAGAAAGGTTAGAATTATTTTTAATTAAAAGAGTAATATTAAGACTATGTTAATAAATATATATTTTATGTAAAGAATGGAGAATAAAAGTATACTTGTGAATAGAAAATGTCAAGAAAAATGTTTTGGCCTTTCAAAGCTGTAGTAGGCCCAGTCATAACAATATATCGTCCCCCTAAGCCGAAAACCATTTTCTAAAATAATCAACCGCAAAAAATAATGTGAAATTTATTGAAATTTGCGTTATCTCTTTGGCCTCAGGCCTACCTATTTGGCCGTTCGAGACATATGGTCTATATTTAGGCCAATATTTTATCTAAATATTAATAGTCTGAAACCAATTGGATGAAATGGCTCTTTTTATGGTAAATATGGCATGAAATGATGATGTTAGGGGTGTTTGGAAGAATTGTAGGCAAATCATAGCACCTTACGTACTAACACTAAAATAGCCATGAAGCTCTACAAGCAACTGAACTAAATTAAAATATTGTACACATCAGATCAGGATAAGAACGGATTGATTTAAAATTAATTCCTTTTTTACAAAAATATTTTGTGGAATATTTTTTTTTCTTATTTTGCTGGGATAATTGAAACGATTTAAACTAAAATATTTAATTGTCTTGTGGCTTACTGACTCATGAACGCTCAGTCAAAACTACTAATACTAGAAAGTTGAAATTTTGCAAACGCTTTATTGCAAAACTAATATTGTCCTGAGGTAAAACCGACAACTAAAAATTAAATATTTTTTTTATATTAAAAACTTTTAAGTTGTAAAGGAAATGCCAAAACAGGTCAATTTTTTTTTATATAAAACCACTTTTTTGTTTTGGATTTTATCCTTACCTAAATGCATGGGGTAAAAATACCACTACCACCGATTTATCAACGCTCAGCCCTTACTACCAAAACGGAATGGAATTTTGCATACAGCTTTAGTTGATGCCCCAATCTAAGAAAGGATTTTGCACAATCAATCTCTAAGAGGGTAAAATCTACCCGAAAACCTACCCATAAAATATTTTTTTTATTTTAAAAACGTCGGTTTTATGAGAGAAAGGCGTTAATTTTCGTGTTAAAATACTCCTTAAGAATAAATACACCCCTAGTGATTCTAAACCATGTATCATGAAATTTGGCATGCACGTTGGCGTTGGCGCTGACCCGAAAATATACCTTAAGGGTACATCACCCCATATAAAATTAACTCAATTTGTGACCCAGATTCGCGATCAGAATAAAACTAAAAACACAATTCCCAAACTGATAATTTACAGTAAAAATGATCAAGAACTTCCGCTTCTAACATCACGTAACATTTTTAAAGTTATTTGTCATAGTGTTGTGCTGTTCTTATCCACAAACTATAGGTATTTTCTTATTTCGCTACTAAACCTTTTACCTTAAAGTATATAGTCCCACAAAAAACTCTAACGGAGTCAAATCCGGAGATCTGGCTGATTGTTCAAAAAATTTTGTTCCATTTATTGTCGAAAAGAAATTTTTCTAGGTGCTTTTCGTTTATACTTTTTAGTCGTTACAAAATTAAGAATTGTGTGGATCCATTGAGAATTTAAAAACACGCCAATCAAATCTTTACACGTAAATATTTTGTCTTCGAAACTACCCAACCAATTTTCGTAATACTACCGTGTATTTAGGAGAATACATTTTCTAGAAATTTGCGTTTAAAGAATCGTTTACAATGTTTGCAAAAACTATCTAATAATAGAATAGAATAAGAGCTTTACTGAGAGATACCTAAACCACAACTAATAATGAAAATAAATAACAAAGTTGAGGATGGTTTCAATTCTTAAAACTAAAACTGAAAATATTAAGCGTAAAATTTGGAAAAACGTGGCCACTTTCAAATTAATACGTTAAGGTATTTCTAGATTTCTAATATGAAAGAAATAGCTATTTACCTAACAAGTGCGGAAAATGAATTTTTCCGTACGAGTCTGCCGTTTACCGAACGACGCGTAGCGGAGTTCGGTGAAGCAGCCGAGTGCAGGGAAAACATTTTCCGCACGTGTCAGGTACAATAGTTTTTCTACAAACATGTGAAAATAAGTAACACATATCGTCGCTGCCATTCCGTATAGGCCTAACTCGGTTTTTGTAGTTTTTCAGTAGAGCGATTTAAAGAAATCAATGGTGCTTATTTTGGATACAGCATTGACAGCAATTTTTTATTTATGTTTATTTTTTACAGTTTCCTAGATAAATCAATCTAGAATGATGAGACATAATAATTTTTAATGAAGTTTTACGGGTTTTGTAAAAAATAAATAATAATCAAGATAGGCCCTTTCGTAAAAACAATAACAAATTCTGATTTGTACATGAAATCAGATAGGCCCCTGTGATATTAATAAAACATTTGTTTTCAAAGAAAAGGGAGCGACATTTTTAAACTTTAAACATTTTTATTTTATAAAAACGGTCCAAAAAATTTCTAAACATATAATTTCAAAAGAATTAAAAACATCTACTGTAATATTTGATTATTTATTCTCTAGAGCAGTGGTTCCCAAATGGTGGTCCGCGGACCCCTTGGGGTCCGCGGCGTATTTTTTGGGGCTCCGCGAACCCACGGAGCACAAAGGGAAAATAAAACAAAAATAACTAAATAACTCACCTGATAATAAAACAATTAAATTATTTTTTAGTTTATTATTGTTTTTAAGGAAAATACGTTGTATTGATAAATCAAATGTTGTTTAAATAAGTTACAAAACGGTTGTTTTAGTACTTTCAAAGATTAACTGGCCATGGGGGTCCGCATGTTACTATAATCCGATTTCGGGGGTCCAGGATTTTGCGAAATTTGGGAACCACTGCTCTAGAGGCATAACAAATTAAAAAAGGAATTGGTATTTATTATATTTTTTACAAATTGTCTTCTATGGGTTAAATAAAATTGCAATAAATAATAAATTAATAAGACCTATCTGCAAAATACTGTTCATCCTTATAAAATATTTTATAACGTAAAAGAATATGTTGAGATTCGCCCAGTAAGACCCATACAAAAAATATAGCATAGGGGCCAATCTTAAGTTTAATCTTTACGTAAAAGTATTTTTATCGATAATTTAAGATAGGCCTGACTATAATAATACTATAAAACAAAAACCATGTAGTATTGAGATATGCCAGTTTGTCATAACGTTAAGGCAGTCTTTCCCTGACTTTATATGGGTAACTCATTTTTGCCAAAAATCGAGATAGGCCCCTACGTAATGCGAGCGACGATATATTTCAAAGAAATTTAATAATTTTTAATTAACTATAACAATCACATACATATTATGTAACAGTAACTAATTCTGAGAAAAAAAGTAATAACTACAAGTTATAATTGATATATTATTGATTTTGACATAATCTTGCCGAAAATTTTTTCTGCACTAGTGTGGAAAACCCAATTTTCCGCACGGATTTTTGACATAATCGTGCCGAAAAAATTTCCCGCACTAGTGTGGAAAAACCAATTTTCCGCACGGATATCAGTGCGGAAAATTGATTTTTCCACACGTCTGTAGGAAAAGGACGTTTTTGTACAGAACTTGTTCCACATACAATGTCCATCCTAACCTGACTATAGGTTTTATAAAGTAGATGCAAAAATATAAGTTACAACTATAAATTTTTTAATAAATACGTATTAATCCGAAATATTAATAGAATACTATAAAAATAATGACTCAATATACAAAAATAGATATAAAATTCGAAATAAATGAAATGTTGTGTAATTTCTACTAAATAAATTTTTAAAATAAACACGTTTTGTTTTAATTTAAATTAAAAATTTTATTGTAAATAAATTATAAATGTAATGTCATGACAATAATAAAAAGGTTCACAAATTCCACATTAGTTTGCTACTATTCTACACAGTTCTTGAGTTGCTTTTATCCCTAACATTTAAATGCTTTATATTTAATTTATTAAAATGAAATAAAATAATTAACGAATTCTATCAGAAAAACATCACGGCAACTATTTCGGGCACCTTCAAACCACCCACTGTTCGAGGTCGCTGATACAGGGTTCAGGGTTGGGAGAAATGACCAGAGCGGTCGATCATTATTTTACAAAAACCATCATTAGTATTGCATTTTATGGACGAACTTTACGATCTCCGTAAACTATGTTGCATAATAGATAATTATATGCAGTTAAACGACAAGACCAATATCACACTAGAAGCTATTTAAATTTTTGAGAACTACAGTACTGATTTTTAGCGGTAAGTATGTACTTTATCAACCGTAGTAAGCAAATATTATTTTGATTAATGTCAAGTTTCATTACAACTGCCAGTCGGTACAAATACAGTATATAAAACTAGTAGAACTTGATAATTACTGTGAGTATTCAGAGCAATAATGGCTATAAACCATTCTATGGTAGCGATAACTCCTATTTCCTATTGGTTAATTTAGTGTTAAAATGTTGTATAAAGAGTATGTGAATTCTTATAAGAAATAGAACGCTTTTTCTCAGTGTGCAACAAACCCAAATAATACAGTGCGAGCAAAAATTATTTGCATCAAAGAGGGCTTGGATTTAATAACGTAGGGCTTGGTTTAGATCACAATGATATGGGGACGATATATCTAACCAAATCTAGGTTAAAATTTTGTCAAATTCATATTATGACATGATATGCCAAAGCCAAACTAATGAGTAATAAAATAAGTAGACAAATACAAATTTATTTTTGTTGTTTACAAAATTAACAAAGTAAGAATATACAGAAAGAAAAGGAAAAATAATTACATAAATTGCTGAAATTGGCCACCGCCATGCTCCAAGCATAAATTCGCATGTCTCTTCATATTTTCGAAAGTGTTGACCAGCATCTCTGGAGAAATCTTACCACATTCTTGGATAATCCTTTCTTGTAATTGTTCTAAATTTGCAACTGGTGTTTAAAAAATATGTGTTCTTTAAATGAGGGAAAACGAAAAAATCCATAATCGTTAAACAAGGTGATCTAGGTGGGAATTCAATGTCTGATCGAAAACTGGTCAATCTGTCGTCGAAAAATAACATAACCGGAGAGGTGGAACCAGGCTTTATCCGAAAAAAATGTGAGGTCTAATAAATAATTTTTTTCCAATAGATTTTGGGTAAAAGAGAGTAATTCCTGCGTTTTTCAAAATCTGCGGCTTGTATTTTTTGGAATACTTACAAGAAATACTACAAGAAAATAAATTTAGCTGCTTCTTAAGAATAGTCCGGTATGTTCCATAAGATCTTCCCACTTCTTGGGATAGGTAGGCGTCTTATACAATTTGTTGGCGTATTTTGCATTATTTCACGAACGTTTGCAACAACTTCTGTTCTTACAGATGGTCTTCCTGCTCCTTTTTTGTGTTGTATAGAACTTGATTCCCTAAACACAGCCACGGTTCTTTTCAGGCAATGATAAAAATCCACAGCAATAAAAGCAACGTTAGGAAAATGTTCGTGAAAATCGTCCATGCGCAAACCCGGATTGTATTGCCACTCACCATTTACTCTAACCCCGTTTCGAAAATACGCTTCAACCATGAATGCTTTGTGCTGTTCCGTAAAGCCTATTGTGTCAATTGTTCAAGAAATTGGAAAAATTATTAGCGATGAATCAAGTTACTTGTAACGACTGTCAAAGATGACGGAATAACTGATTGATTGTTAATTCAGGTAGTTATTGACACCCAACAGGTATTAAGCTTTTCGGCTAAGCATTACGTCCTTAAATGCAAGGCCCTCTTTGATGCAAATAATTTTTGCTCGCACGGTATAACCCTGTATTGTCAAAGTTGGGTCGCGTCGATCGCTACGAAGTTAGAATCAGTTGGAATGATGCTGCCAACTCACATTAGTGGATGGCAACCTATAAAAACCGAAACCTTATTGTACAGAGATATTATTTTATGCCATTTATACAGCCTTTTAAGTATTCTATTTTTTCATAGTTCTGTGGTATCAACATTGATTATCCTTTCCACGCCAGCAACCAATAGTATGATCGAAATTCAGCATCCTACGGTACGATATTCCTGGTTAATTTTAAATAAGTAGATTTTTCTCGGAAGTGTTACCCCCGCCTCCCTTATCATATAATTACCTACCTACTTATTATCCCTTTCAATTACTTATTTTATTCTATTCGCGAAATTACATAAAATAATTTATTTCCTATTGTAGGACACACGGTATACGACTGGAAGAAATAAGTGTTAATAATAAAGACATCACCAACACCAATCCGAAGAGAAAATATGCGAAGCGGCATTATGACAAAGAGGTGTTACAATGATTAACGTCAGAGTGAATATATTAAATAATCCGAAGGGGGCAGGTGTGGGTCCCCTGTCGAGCCCCGAGGGGGGCCCTCCGACTAACAATCGGTACCGCAGAAAAGCCTGACCGAATAAGGAACGACGGGCTGGTTTTATAAATCGATTTGAAACACTTAATAATGTTGTTTAATTAGGAATGTTTTGTATGGTATATTAATTATTTTGGTAGTGAAGTAATCTGATGGTATTTCTTAAGTAGTACAGTGTACTGGGGTCGAAAATAAAAGAATTATAAAAAAATTAATTACTTAATTGACTATAGGTATCATTCATAAGAAATGTAATTTTTGCAATATCTTATCTAATACCACTTGTGTAAAGAAATTAAAAGTGAAAATCGCTTTGCAAATTTTTTACTTTCTATGAAAATACCAACAGAGCGAAGACTTGAAAGTAGTACCGTGCGAGCAAAAATTATTTGCATTAAAGAGGGCCTTGCATCTAAG
Organism: Polydrusus pterygomalis; assembly: GCA_963969555.1. Classification (NCBI taxonomy): domain Eukaryota; kingdom Metazoa; phylum Arthropoda; class Insecta; order Coleoptera; family Curculionidae; genus Polydrusus; species Polydrusus pterygomalis. The sequence goes on along the minus strand of OZ018381.1, from coordinate 36,559,734 downwards.
GACGTAATGCTTAGCCGTAGAGCCTAATACCTGTTGGGTGTCAGTAACTACCTGAATTAACAATCAATCAGTTATTCCGTCATCTTTGACAGTCGTTACAAGTAATTTGATTCATCGCTAATTTTTCCAGTTTCTTGAACAATTCACACAATGGGCTTTACGGAACAGCACAACACATTCAAGGTTGAAGCGAATTTTCGAAACGGGGTTAGAGTAAATGGTGAGTGGCAATACCATCCGGGTTTGTGCATGGACGATTTTCACGAACATTTTCCTAACGTTGCTTTTATTGCTGGGGATTTTTATCATTGCCTGAAATGAACCGTGGCTGTGTTTAGGGAATCAAGTTCTATACAACACAAAAAAGGAGCAGGAAGACCGGAACTTGTTGCAAACGTTCGTGAAATAAAATATGCCAACAAATTGTATAAGACGCCTGTCCCAAGAAGTGTGAAGATCTTATGGAACATGCAGGACTATTCTTAAGAAGCAGCTAAATTTATTTCCTTATAGTATACCAAGAAATATAAGCCGCAGATTTTGAAAGACGCAGGAATTAGGTACTCTCAATGGTTTACCCAAAATTTATTGGAAAAAAATTATTAATTAGACCTTACATTTTTTTCGGATGACGCCTGATGGTGCCACCTCTCCGGTTATGTAAATTCTCAGAATACACGCATGTGGAGTAGTGAAAATCCCCATTTTTTTGCAGAGTCCACGTTGCACTCTCAAAAAAATTGTGTCTGGTTAGCTGTTTCCCGAAGAAGAATTGTTGGTCCTATTTTTTTCCATGACACAGTTACAGCACAGCGATATAGAGATAATATTTTGAATCCATTTGTGGAGCAATTACTTGACGACGAACTACGTTATTTTCAACAGGACGGTGCAACCGCCCATACAGCCGCCGAAACTATTAACTACTTACGCAATTTTTTCGACGACAGATTGATCAGTTTTCGATCAGACATTAAATTCCCACCTAAATCACCTTGTTTAACAGTTATGGATTACTTCGTTTTTCCTCATATCCTAGTGAACTACCATCGTTCCATTTGGAAAAATGGAGTAAACATCAAGAAAAGAAAATTTCATTTTTTAAACGCTTGTGAAACTTATTATGACAATTCTAATTTTCATAATATACTACTTGACTATAAATTAACAGATTTAACTAATTTGTAGCACTCTAGATTGGAATTAAAAAATAAAATTTAAAATGTTTTACCTACTTAACAAGTCAAAAAATGTTTGTTTGAAGGTTGTAGACAATGATGTATCTTGAGTGATAAATGTGTTTTGAACTTCCATTGCCTTTAGTTTTTCATATCACAACGTTTCAACTGGTAAGTATTTCCAGTCGTCTTCAGGTGAATACTAAGCAAGTTACAAAGCTATGAGCCTATTTATACTACCTAGTGGGAGGGGCGGACCTAGTGACGTATGATCGGGTGCAGTCGTGAGTCATCTGCTTACATCACCATGTTTATTCATCTCCTTACGTTATCCGCTTACGTCATCACGTTTGCATCACTACTCAATCTGAGCCTACACCTATTTAACAAGGGCTTCCAAATGTTTCTTATATCTGCAAAAGGTTTACTGAAACAGTCAGGATTCTGGATTATGACAGCTGCTTCTTTGAATTTTTTCTTCAGCCAACGCTCTTCTTTAAGTACCTATAATTTTTGCGTTTGCCCATTGTAAATGATGGCCGTGGGTCCAAGCGAGGTCTGCTGCACCGGATCTGTTTGTTTCTCCTTTCAGTGTGTGGTTTCGATGTTCTTTGATCCTTGTTTGGAGAGTTCGTAGGGTTTCACCAACATATGATTGTCCGCATTCGCAAGGTATTCTGTATACACAATTCATCGTGCACTTTTGATTTGTTGGTTTTGTCTTCGTCAGGTGGCTTCTTAAGGAATCTTTGGAGCTGAAGACTGTTCGGATATTGTACTGTTGTCCTATCCTTCGAATTTTTTCGGAGATTCCCTTGACATAAGGTACATTCATGGTGGGTCCAGATTCATTATCTTTGTTCGTTCTAGTTTTGTGATTTTGACGCTTTTTGATGACGTCAAAAAATGACAAGTAAGGTATCATTTCACTCATAATGTAATGCTGAACCCAGATAAGTAAAAATATACAAGATGTCCCATTTAAAATATCAAAGTCAAGGCCACTTCCTGTCAAACCGGAAGTGCTAACAAATTAAAAATGTCAATAAATGCATACTCATACAGAAAAGTTATAGGGGGTGAAAGTCTTTTAAGAAACACCCGGTATAGGTACGCCAATGTCCCGTATACTTACTTTTAAATCGATTAAATAAAACAGCCCAATATGAAGGGTATAATTTTATAATGGGCGTTAAAAGCTTATCGATGTTTTCATAATTTTTGTTCCCGTTCGAACCAAATTTAAACTCTTGATTTATATCACTGAAAAAATAAACATATCAGAAAGCACTTTAACCCGCTGTACTCAAAATGCACAGCGCTAATAAATTTTCCGGAAAAAAAGTGCAAAAATATAATTCATTTTAATTTAGCCGTAAAAAATGGCGGCATTAATTTGAATTCAAAAATGTACACAATATCCCTGGACACAAAAATGTCATAAATTATATTAATTACAGTTTACAAACGACGACAAGAGGACTAAATAAATGGATATTATTAATGTTCTCGCCTAATTTGGGACTAAAAGCATTTTTGTTAGCCGTGAGCCTTTACACGGTTTTTAAATTTTTGATACGTGTTGCTGGCAATCAAAATGAATAGCTTTCGTGGTCGTTTTTTAACTTCATTCGGGGGTGCTGTTGTATTAATTCTATAGCCTAATTTTTTTCCTAATTTTCGCTAAATATTTTATAATAGCTTCAATTTTTAATACATTTAATTTAGTACGAAACAGGAAATAAAAAGTGGGTTTTATTTAAAGTAGCTCTCTGCAGGCTTGTCGAGCGGTTCGACGAGCCACTCGACAAACAAAATGACGAAAGCGAGACTGCAATTTTGTTCCCCAGTTCAACAAAAAATTACGTAATTAAGAAGACCATGCGTATCGTCGTCTTACTAAGAAAACCGCGTAACTCCAATTTTGGAGCAAATTGATCTTTTGGCGCCATCTAATACCAAGATATTAAACATAACTACTCAGAAATCCATGTAACCGTAAAAAACGATCTTCCCTCCTAAAAAGGCTCTTTAGCAAACCACGTATTAACATGGGTCAAATTCCAATCAAGAAATGCGCGTAACTCCCAGTTTGCTTACAAATTAAACGTGTTGCGCAGGTGATTGCAAGAATTTAATCAGTGAGAGAAGAAAATATTCATATTTTTGAGCAAAAAACTATTTAATTCTCAAGGTAAGATGTTTTGTTATATTAGTCTTTTTAAAAGTTTTATTAATTAATTATAGTATAATTTACTTATTTTGCTAAATTTTACTTGGCTATGGAGATTATTGGAGATACACAGTTTTCCTAATTTAATTTACTTGGATATACGCGGATTTCCTAATTTAATTTGCTGTTATTATTGTGTGGTTACGCGCATTATAGTTTCCTATGAATTTGTTTGCTGCATTTAAAGTTAAATTTATTTAAAATAAAGTTTTACGCTATTTCTTGTATGTTTAATTTTCGAAAAACACGTATCTCCAATTTTCAAGTCAATATTTTAAAGAAAGCAGCGTAACTCCTTTTTAAATTACAAGAATTGACTTATTTTTATATTTTTGAGCGATATAATACATGTCATGTGTTGTTCTTTATTCATGCAAAATTTAAATGTTTTATCATTGTGTAAAGATCAAAAAACAGTTTTCTTCATTTCCTGTAAATTTAACTAAAATGGAGTTACACGCTTTTCTTAGTAAGACGACGATATACAGGGAGTCCGGAATGAGGAGCAAAAAATTTAGGGGATAGTTCTAGACCAAAAATAAATGCTATCTCTTCGTATAACGTTTTTTCGAAAATTATTATAAGGAGTTACAGGGTGTTAAAGTTAAATTTTATTTGCAGTTTTAAAAAGACATGTTACTAGAACAAAATTAAACATTCAAAGCAAAGATTTAAAGTGACGTCCTTCCTCTTTAATGCATAAATTAATTCTTCCTAAAAAATTCCGATCAATTCCATGGAATATTCCTTCCTTTGCTATGTTTAAGGTTGAAAATAAAAATAAAATGATTTCGTATTTATCACATGCAAGCAATGTGATTTTAGCGTTTTTCGCAAAAACGGTTAGGTTTAAAGAAACAAAAGTAGTATACCTTTCTTATGTCAAGATGCGCATACAGTGTAGGACAAAAAAGTTGGGACCATTCAAATTAAAGTATAGGCACCCATGTGGCGCCCTCTACAAAATGCGAAAAAACGGTGGGCAAATTTGTATTCCTGATCTCGAAAAAGCCCCATATACAAGATTTTGTCAAAATATTATGAGCGTGGCAAAAAGTAAAACTGCAAATAAAATATAATAAATATACCATAGTATACGGCGGTATGCATACCGTCGATCTATCAGCAGTCTTCCACACATTTCAATTGCATGAACCTTTGCTTGAAATATGGTTGTCATAGTTCCAAGGCTAATAGTTAATTATATTTTTCTATTTGACGTTCATAATAAGTTCATTATGAACTTGAAATGAAGTTCATAATGAAGCTATTTCGATACGCGTTTTTTCTTTATTTGATGTTGGTAACATTGAAATTGAAAAATTGAATAATTGACGTAAAATCACGTCTTTTGAAATTCAAAAAAAATTAGCAAAATCGCCCGAATTTCCGAACGCTCTGTATATGTACCGAATGTACAAGGATCACACAACGTATTCCGTCCAATTTCAAATCTCATATCGCTAAAATAACTTTAGAATCTCGTGGTGAAAATTGGTCAATAAATCAAAAAATGACAGTTCTCAAAATAATTTTTGTTGTCCAGAGGTTACTATGATAAAAAATAGTATTACCAACATAAAATTTAGACATAAAAATTTGCGGATTTATTTTCTTTTTAAATATGTATTTTTTATTGAAAAAACTACAAATAGAAAAAATAGTATAAAGCACGTGGTTCATAAGGCGTTTTAGCGCACGTGTCAATTAAAAAACTCGCCACTTCGTGGCTCGTTTTTTAAAATAGACGCGTGAGCTAAAACCGCTTCTTATGAAACGTGTACTTTAATATACTATTTTGGGTTTTTGCCATATAACAAGGAATCTAACCCAAAATAAATAATAATTGTTAACTTATAAAAAAAATTGATAATTATTTTAGGTCTGCAAACGTCATTCTTGACATAGAAACTTAAATATGTCAAAAACGATTGGTTTTAGGAATAGGATATGATATACGAAAGCTGTCTAGAATCTTGCGTAAGCTTTAAAATTTAAAAGATTAATGAGTGAGTACTTTCATTATAAAAATATTAGTTTTAATTTAAAACGTTACCTAATGATCAAAATACCGGTAACATACGTAATATACAGGGTGTTCATTTGAAAACTTCCTACCTCGATTTTCCTGCTTTAAAATGAAAATGTGGAAAATCGCTCGGACCCGTCGATTTTTATTTTGAGGGGGACATCTTTTGCGTATATTGTCAATCTTGTTACTTTAAGCCCCTAGGAGGGAGGGGGATAAGATCTACACTATTGGAAAGATAATAAAAATCGAAGATAGGGACATGGAAGCCGTTTTGCTTTAAGACGTACAGTTAGAAAGCTAGACGCTGTCAAAGTTCAAAAATGTCATTTTTCAAGAGTAAATATCTCGGAAACTGTTAAGTATAGACTAATAATGCTTTTATTAAAAAATGTTCAGAATTTTATGCAGAATCCAAAAAAATTATATAAAATAGGGGTATCCATTTAAGATTTAGATCTTACCCCCCCTTCCTCCTAGGGGCTTAAAGGAACAAGATTGACAATATACGCAAAAGATGTCCCCCTCGAAATAAAAATAGACGGGTCCGAGCGATTTTCCACATTTTTATTTTAAAGCAGGAAAATCGAGGTGGGAAGTTTTCAAATGAACACCCTGTATATTAGTATATATAGTATATTAGTATGTAAGTTTTTTTTTAATGAAGCAATATAGTGCAATTTCAGTATATTTAAATTTATTGTTATTTAACGAAAATTAAAAAAAAAACTTTAAAAAAAAAGACATACTGTATGAAATGGATGCATCACTATATCAAAACTCCCACGTTCAGAAACTCAAAAAATCTATATTAATTTTAAATTAACTGTTACATCAATTGCACAAATCATATCAAACAATTTAATTATTGTTACTGATACAAAGGCGTTATAAATTGCCTATTATTGCCAAGAGAGGCAGGTACTCTTATAAAAATGAGTCTGCTCATGAACACTTCTTGGCAAGCAATATTATTATATCCATGAGAGAATGAACAAACGTTTAGATGCCTGCAATAAGGACAACGGATCAGTCAGTGTTGCCGACGTGAACAACGCATGGCGAATCGATCCCTCGTTAAAAGAGGGGGGATCATTTGTGCTGGTAAAATCAGTATAGAAATTCAATTTTTTTTTAAAATTATAAAACCCATTATCCTTTGTATTTTAGTTGTTATGTTCTGTAAATGACATTTTAATGTCAAAAACCCAAATCCCGCTTCTGATTTGTAAGTCTAGGTATGAAAACTCTTTATTCGAAAATACATTTTTATTAAATCAATTCTGGACTAAGACTGAACTTAACGACATACAGGTACTTTTTCCTCGATAAACAAGTCAAGCGCCTTCCCCAACACATGAGTGACAATTGACTAACCTAATAGACAGAAATCTAGAAATGTCACTTGAATGCCAGACCAACCAATTTTACATTTTTGGTATCCAAAATAGGTTATGTACCTACAGTTGACGACATATAAATTCGTACACTCCACCCATACATAACTCAATTACAACAAAATTGGGTAAAACGGGTTTCTCACCTTGCTGCTTATACCTGGATAGAACACCAGTTATATATATAGCTGTAAATTATTGTATCTATGATTTTTTACCATAAGTAATAATGGTCTTTTCTAAATATTTTTGTGTTTAAATTATAGCCGCTAAATAAAAAAAATATAAAATAATATCAGGAAAACTACAAAAGAATAAAGCCAAAAATGATAAATTTATTAACAAACAACGAACAAAATACTAATATTTAATTGCTGCGCCATTGGATTCTAACACTAATCGTAATAACAAAATAATACTTCTGGTGTAATCAGTAGTTAGCCCTTCCCAAATTTCTTCTATTTTATCAAATAACTCTATTTCATTCTGTGGTTTAAAAATTATTTTGTACATTTTTTTTACCATCAATCCCCAAACATTTTTAATTGGATTTAAATCAGGTTTTGTCTAAACCAGTTTCCTACATTTCTTGCAGTATGCACAGGGCTGTTATCCTGCTGAAATATAAAGTTATTTCCTTCAAAAACTATCGCGGCAAAAGGAAGAAAAACATTTTCCAAAATCTGAAAATATATTACTGTTTAGTGTTCCACCAATACTCCAGCATACACCTGCACCGTAAACACTTATCCATGCCCACACATTAACGGAGGAACGTCCACTCGTTTGCTTTTTTTGAGTATACTTCTCATCATATCAGGAATTTGGTGGTCTATATACTCGAATCCTTCCATTATAATATACAGACTAAAAAGTTTTCTCATCGGAAAAGATAACATTTTGCCAAAAAAAAATCATTTTCTGGTAATTATTGCATAGCATACCAAATTATTTGTTCCTTATCACTATTTTTTAAAAGCGGTTTGGATGCAGCTGCTCGATTTCTTAATTCGGAACATTGTCTTACTCGGCGTTACGCAGCTCTAGATGAAGCAGGGAAAATGTTATGTGCATAGCGGATACTGCAGTTTCAAATGGATTTTGCCTTAAATACTCCACCAAATTTCGGTCTTCTTCACTTGATGATTTTCTATTATTTAAACCAGACCCAACAGACCTTTCAAGTGTTTGATGATATAGTCAGATCTGGTCTTAACGTGCGGGTCCAAAGGTCACTGATCATATGCGTCAAATCAGACAACACAGAGGCTATCAAAATGTTGTGAGATTATTTACAAATATACCGAAGGAAGAAAAAATAGTTTCATTATTTTAGCTATCGCGAAGATAGCCACATATACCTAATATTATTAGTTTTGTAAAAATTATGTACAGGGGAGTTGAAAAAGTTACAAAAAAATTATATAATCGTTAATTATATACCTACTGTACCCTTTAATTAAAAGCGACAATAATAAACTGCAATTTATTTTAATTTACTACTAAAACCTAAAAATACAATGGCATTTAGTCTAATAAACTATTTCGATAATGAAAGAAAAAGTGGAAATTCGCAAACCTATATGCAGGAAACCGTAATGAAAACTCTTGGAATTAGTTTAAGGACTATGCAGAATAATGTGCATGAAAAAAAAGCATAATATAATACCCAAGAATACTAAAAAATGTAAACGAAAAACACCGTTTATAATTATAGCCTAAAAACTCTCATCGTCACTTATAAAATCTGAAAAGTCCTCGTCGTCTGAGTCGTCTTCGAATGGAGCAATAATTATCATTGGCGCTACTTCGACATCTAGTACTTGTTCTCGATCCCACCAATCCCTTATTAATATTTCTGTATGTTCCACCGATTTCTTCCAGTACTCTTGTGTAATATGATCTAACGAATCTTGCCAAACTATTTGTACTTGGTCGGATTTAAGACCATCACCTACATGTTTTTCATAATAAGACTTTGCACCAGCCCATATTAATTCTATTGACCTCATGACCATATTCACGCAGTATTTCATCTACCGCGTATATTTTGGGTTTTTTAAGAGACTTTGCTATTGATAGGAGTTCCGATTTAAGCATATTTGGTAAAGGATTTTGGTTGTGTTTTTCCAGTCACTCATAAATATCACTTTTCCTCCAAGATGAAGTAGGCTGTTTATTTAAAATTCTTGAATGATATGATGCATTATCTAATACAATTAAATACGGAACATCCAAATTTGGTATCAATTGAACTTTTAACCATTTTTCAAACATTTCGCAATTCTATCATGATAGTCAGCACTTTTTGATGTTGAAGAAAAAATTTAACTCGCACCTGCAACATATCCTGTTGCAGAACCGGCATGCAAAATAATAAAACGCTTTCCCGTACCGCACCCCTTTTTCCTTTTAACACTTTTTACAGATTCATCTTGCCAAGATTTTAAACCACTTCCATTCGAAAATATCCACGTTTCGTCTAAAAATACCACTTTTCTAAATTTCGATTTGTAATTGTCCGTATATTTTTTTAAAAACTGAACACGCTGACTCACTATCTGTGGCTGCTCAAATAAAAATCTTCGGTTACAGTCTTTTTTATAGCGGAAGCCTAAATTTTTTATTAATTTTGAAAACGCTTTAAGTCCAATTTCCAAAACACCCCGAATTTTTAATGTTTTTTTTTTTTAAACTGGAAGAGTTACATTGGTTTTTGATTTGTATAAATCGTAAATCACATTTCGAACTCCCATTTTAATATTTTCGCTTAAATCCTCAGTCTTTGGCTTTCTTCGTTTACACTTTTTAGTATTCTTGGGTATTATCTTATGTTTTGTTTCATGCACAATTTTCTGCACAGTCCTTAAACTAATTCCCAGTGCTTTGGCTACTGTTTCCTGAACATTGGTTGGCGAATTTCCACTTTTTCTTTCATTTTCGAAATAGTTTATCAGACTAAGTACCATTTTTTTTTGATTGGGGATGCAAAAACCCAGAAAATTGTTTACTTTTTTCACAAACTGTCAAAGTCACAAAACTGGCATCTTTAAATCAACTAAGGTGGCAGGTACAAACTTTTTTTTTCAATCGACCGGAAAGCAAGCACTTTCTAGACAATTTTTTGATCGGAAAATATCACTTTGCTGGTCTAGACCGGAAAGTAATGAAAAATTGACCGGTAAAGTACTTTACCGGTCAATTTTTGTTGCGTTCCGCTCCCAATTTAAAAAAATTAACCAAACTCATTTATAAGTAGGCTTTGACATGTTTATGTTTTCTTGCTTCCATAGTAACGAACTGTCAGGTACGATATTGACTTTGATAAATAAACTTTTGTGGCTTTATAAAATTGTGTGGAAGACTTTAGATATGGAACTTAATTTGGATTGGGAAGAAAATGACGTTCCAGTTGAAATAACAGAGGCAGCTGCTAGAGCTACAGACGATTTGTTGCCGCATAAGTCCAGAGTGCGGTATGAAAAAACGTTTAGCGTCTTTAAAAATTGGTGTAGAGAAAAAAATGTCAGAAATGTTTCTGAGGATGTTTTGTTAGCTTATTTTGCTGAAAAATCCGAAAAATTAAAATCATCTACACTGTGGAGCTTGTACTCAATGATCAAATCTATGTTAAATTTAAAAGAAAACATTGATATAAGCAAATATTATAAACTGATAGCATTCATAAAGAGAAAATCTGTTGGATACATTCCCCAAAAATCGAACGTACTTACCAGAGAAGACATTGACAAATTTTTGCTGGAAGCCCCTGATAATGATTATCTTTTAATCAAAGTAAGTACTTAAATACATAATACGAGTTTTCTTAAAGTTCTTCTTTTCTTATATTGTGTTTAAAAAAAATATATTTAAACTATTTCTTATTTTTTTTAGCTTTTACTAATAATGGGTTCGGCTGGAGCGTGTCGCCGTGAAGAATTGACCAATATGACAATTGACGATGTTAAAGATAACGAATCGATGTTGGCGGTAAAAATTCCAAATACAAAAACATACCAACCCAGGTCATTTATAGTTGTTGGGGAACGAAACCTAAATATATATAGAAAATATATTTCTTTACGTCCGCCTAGTGTTCCACATCGCAGGCTATTTCTTTTCTATAATAAAGGAAAATGCACTATTCAACCAGTAGGTTTGCATTCAGTAGGAAAAGCGCCATCAAAAATAGCATCCTATTTGGGATTACCAAACCCAGAGCAATTTACAGGGCACTGTTTTCGACGTAGTTCGGCGACACTGTTAGTTGAAGGTGGAGGCGATATCCTTAATTTAAAACGACATGGCGGCTGGAAATCATCCCAAGTTGCCGAAGGCTACATTGAACAGTCTCTACAAAATAAGATTGATATAGCCAGTAGAATTCAGGAAGCCGGAGGATCAAAAGTGGATATAACTTCACAAACATCCTATAAAGATGAATCAAAAAATTTCCCGTCATGTCTACAATTTAATACACCACAAAATTGTACTTTCAATATAACAATTAACAAATAGATATTAATAGATAAAATAGAATTAAGAACATTTGTACCAAATTGTATTTATTATTAAACATAATTTTCCCAACTATTAGAGTTTTCTGCTAAAACTATACCCATATAGTAAGCTATTATTAACGTTTTCTCGCACGCCACTGGTGTCTTGTGTCGATTGTAAAAAAAATATTGTACGTCACTCAACCGAAAAGTACGTTAACAGGACTCGCAGGCTCCCAGGACTCGCCTGGCGGCTCGCCCTGGAAATTGCCTGCTTCGTCCTGTAAAATAGTACTTTCCGGTCTTGTAACGTAATATACTATTGTGAATCGCTGAAAATAAAATACATATCCTTGTCTTTCATGTCAAAATTACATAAGTCTGTCTCATTTATCTTACGTATTTTATTTAGAGGGTAAAATTAAACGCAAGTAAAGAAAACAAAAACTGAGAGTATGTCTTTCTTGAATCGTATGACCCGCACGATAAGACCAGATCCGACTATAGCGCCATTTTTCTACAATTCCTTGAACAGTACTTCTAGGTACTCTAAAATGATCTGCTATATTTCCATAAGACCACCCTATTTCTACTAAACATTTTATTATTCTTGCTTTTTCAATAATACTTAAATGAGGCATTTTTAAATTAAATAAGATAATGTACTTAATGTACTTTGACAGATATCATGATAACAATTAACACGTTACAAAGGTAATAAGGGTAAAAAAGTTGCATTTGCAGTGTCACATACAAAATTATCTGTCGTCAACTGTACATTTTATTTAATTTTCAAGACCAACTTTGTTCGCAATCACCGAGCGTCCCATCACATTCTCAAATGACTCCTATTGAACGGCTGGAAAAGCCGCTAGCAATCAATGATATGGCATGTTATTAAGACATGTCTATGAGGCACATAATAATTTAATCATTCGGTATACTCACAAAAGAACGCCATAACAACGTATCGTATTAATACTTATTACCGATCATCTATCACTAAGGAGATAAATAATGGTGTGAAGGCACCTATCGGGATTTATTTGGTGTACCGGGGCGTTAAGGCGGATCTGAAACTAATTATAATATAATAGGATTCTTGGGAAATTAAATATACCTACGAGTAATACTACTGGTAAGAAGATTATTGTTCGAACCCGGTTTTTCTTATTGGCATTTTCACTGTTTGTTGCGCCCTATACAGGGTGTTTTAATAAAAACTCCCAGGCCAATTATTTCGAAAACTAAAAGTGACATGTAAATTCTGTAAACGCCAGTTTATAGCCTCTATGAATGGCTTCACAACTGTGTAAAAAATGTGTTTGAATAATACAAGATGTAGGTGGCGCCACGGTGCAAAGAATTTTTTCGATGACAGGAACTTTTAAATTTTGTGTTTCTTAAAGATAATGAAGCAACTAAAAATATCCTTTTCTTGTCTGGTAAATTGTTTTCATATCTTGCTTCGTTTTCGAGAAATAAAAATAAAAACAATTTTATTGCATATCTCTGGAAAACAAAAATCATTAAATAATTAATACGTTGTGTTTTTTGTTGTTTAAAAGCAAAGTTAAAACATTAAAGCATAATAAAATAAAATTAAAAGATGTTTTAAATTTTATGAAAGAACTGATGAGATACTAATTAATAATGAAAATTAGAACAATACCAAAAACTAACTAATGAGGTGTTCAAAATTATTGCCGTTTTCATACACACACAGATCAAGATATGAAAACAATTTAACAGACGAGAAAAGGATATTTTTAGTTGCTTAATCCGAAAAAAATATAAAAATTACCAAAAACTCAGTGGCGTCTTATTTTTTGCCAATATTATTTGTTAAGGCGCCCCCTGAGACATCACTTGACGTAATAATTTAGCGCTACAAGAGCGTTTTATCATTAAAATTATCATTACCAAAATTAAATTAAAATCTGCTAAAGGAAATTAAAAATATTTATAATTAAAATACTCGTTAAAATTTAAAAAAAACTTAACCCCAAATATCTCCGTTCATGTTGGATTTATCAAAAATTTGTATGGGACATAATTTGATCAAAAATTAATTATCTTTAAGAACTACGAAATTTAAAAGTTCCTGTTATCGAAAAAATTCTGTGCACCGTGGCGCCACCTACCTAGGCTAAAAACTGGCGTTTACAGAATTTACATGTCACTTTTAGTTTTCGAAATAATTGGCCTGGGAGTTTTTATTGAAACACCCTGTATACTAAATTATGCAATGTTGTGTTTTCAAGTTTAAAAAATTCCGAATCCTTCCGAAAAACTTTCGCGATTTGGTTTTTATTTTTTTCTGACTCTATTTGAAGAGATGTGTCAAAATAAATATTACCTTCTTATTGCCATTTTTCCCCTTTACAAGATGGTGTAATTAGATCTTCCATACGACGTTTCGTTTTCTCACAGCCACCATCAACTGTTTTTTTAAATAGTCGGGAAATTTTATTTTAATATTTTTAAATACCCCTTCCAATTCCAAATTCCACGACGTATCACACCTAGTATCAATAACACGTTTCGCACTTAAAAACTCATCAACAAATTCCTATCATTTTCAGTGTCCGAAACCTAAGCTGCCTCAGCTGTAATAGTAGGCTGTGTCAGACACTTGTTTAAATAAATTATGAATATGAAAAAGAAAGAAAAAACCTAAAGTCTTCCTCCACAAAATTTAATGGAATAAAAATTCTCTAGGGGCCTCTACATGTTTCGAACGTTGAAAAGTTCATCATCAGGAGACAGAAAATTTATTTAGTGCTGATGTTTTTAGCAAAAGAGAAATGGTGTAGAACCTTAATGGAGCTTTTATGATATTAAAAAATTGATGTGTAGAAGAGACATAATATGAAGAAAATTGATAAGGTTAAACCATACTGGGTATGTTAAAAAGTTATTAAAGGGGGTCTAAACCAACCAAATAAACTGGGGAAGAAGAAAAAACCTTCCTGAAAAGAAGGTGTCGAAGATTATTTAAAATTTTTTATAAAACTTTTCAAGTTTATATCAGTAAGATATTATAAGGATAAAATTGTAATATCACCATAAAATTACATTGCAAAAAGTGTTTTGTGGGGTACTGAGGACTTTTTGCAATATAATTTTATGGTGATATACAATTTTATCCTTATAATGTCTTACTGACATAAATTTGAAAAGTTTTATAAAAATTTTAAAATAATCTTCGACACCTTCTTTTCAGGAAGGTTTTTTCTTCATCCCTTGTTTGCTTATCTAATATCTATGGTATAATCAAAATTTAAAGAGAGTTTCCGAAAACCACATTATCCAAATTTGCAGAATTCAAATGGCATTACTTCGAAATATTTCTTCTCTTAAATGACAACACATAAAATAAAGCACCTATATTATTTCTCGATATTCCAAAAAAAAAACATGGATAGAATAAATAATCCTATTAAATTTCAAAGCCGAGATTTCTTCCTACTTTGAGTATTGATATAAATAAATCGGGCCAGGGAAGATCCAATTCTTTCACCTGTTTTTTTTTCTTCCAATGAAAGCCGCAAATGATTGACACCAGATTCAAATTCCTCTTTATTACGTTATTTACAAGTAAAATCTCTCTATTTTGTATAAACCTACACTTTATTTACTTAATTAATATAAAACAACTATAAATTAAGTAAACCGTTAGGAAAATCTAATTATATCAATGATCAAGGATTTGCGGGTCACAGCAGAGATCACTTTAAATATTATAGCTTGTCAGCTGTCAGAAAGTAGGGTGCAAAACTAAGTTAGAGAGTTTTTGCAAAGTAACTAATATAATCGAACCGCTACACATTGTGGTGCATGGGCTTGCGCAACATAGGGCATTGCATGCGCATCGCGCATCGCACATTGGTGTTCAAAGACATAAAGCATCTCTACAAATTTTTAATTCACAACAATTTTTTTTAAGAGCGACCAGAAAATATACACTTTCTGGACAATTTTTTGTCAAGAAAATAAAGTTTTGTCGATCAAGACTGGAAAATGGACGTGAGGGACCGGCAAAAGATTTTTCTGGTCCGTTTTTTCATTTTTCCAATCGCTCTTTGATAATACAATATACCTTGATTTCGTTAATATGATAACATTCGATGTATTGTCGAGTGACAGTTCGTTGATTTTTAATTTGTTGTTTATGTCAAACTTGTTTCGCGAGTGCGCAAATTTAAAAATATGAATTCAGATTTGAATTATCCGACACGGAAAATGAGATTCCAGAAGAAATTTTCGAAGCAGCAAGGAAAGCGACTTACGATATTTTGCCAGTAAAATCAAAAGCCCGTTACGAGAAGTCATATGACGCATTTAAAAATAATATAAAAGAAAATAAATTAAAGAATTAAATGTATATGGAAGTGTCGGTCTTAAAAAAAAATATGTACGTCAAGCAACCGAAAATTAGTGTTTTGCAGGTCTCTCCAAGCTTCCAGGACTCGCCTACGGCTCGCGTTGAAAATTCTTGTCTCGACCTGATAAACACTACTTTCCGGTCATGTAACGTAAATTACCATTACAGTTTATTACATGGAAAGTGACAACATAATATAGAAAATAATAACCATTAAAAAAAAATAACAATAAAAAAATGCAATTCAATTCATTAATAAAATCAATTAAAAAATAATAATATAAATAATTAAATTTAGTAAATATCTCTTTAATTGTTTTTTAAAAGTTATAAACTTTTTTATTTTCCTGCTATTTTTTGGAAAATTGTTATAATTTATTATTTCGTCATATAAAAGCGATTTTTTCCGAAATTACTTTTTACTGGTATAGTTTGATAATTTATACAACGTCTGGGGTTATAAACATGTACTGTCTTATTATTCTGAAGTGTTGCGTTTGATTTTTTTTTCTTTTAAACTAATAGAGTGAATACAAATTTTTGATTTATAAATGTGTTGAACGTGTAAATATCCCTTCGCACTTCACTATATAGATGAACGGTTGGTTCTAAATGTGGTTATTTGTGTATACATTTAATAACTTTATTTTGCAATTTTTGTAATGGTTTTAAGTTTGATGAACAAGCAGATCCCCATACAGATGCTAAGTATTGTAATTTTGAATATATTAATGAAAAATATATATTTATTAAGTATTTCAAAGGGATGAAATATCTAGCTCTGTATACAAAACAGATACTAAAGGAGATATCGAGTTGATAATAAACTGGATATGGACTTTCCAATTTAAATTTTTGTCTTCCTAAAAATTTTGTCGTTTTTGAATATTAAATATTTTTATTATTAAATGTTAAGGGGTTAATGATGGAATTTATTTTATTTTTAGTTATAAACATCAAAGAAGATTTTGTAAATTTAACGTAAGTTTATTTGATTGAAGCAAAAAAAGAAGTATTTTTAAATCATTATTATAATATCAAAATACATTTCTGCAAAAGTTTCAGCAAAATAAATAATTGTTGTATCATCTGCAAATAGCTTTATATTGCCCTTTAAGTTCAATTTGAAAACGGAATTAATGTAAATTAAGGATAATAATGGACCTAATATTAATAAACTTGTGACGTTTAGTCTCTTTTGCAATTACTATTCGTGCTGGCCGGGCATTGCAAGAATTTTGGAATCATTATAATATATTTTTTAATTTAATACGATTCTTATAATTTTGTTTCGTTTGAAGTAGCGTTACCAGAGCAGACGTTATATTTTGCGTGACGTGTCTATATCGAACATGATAAGGGTCAAAAAGGTCAGCATTGATAAAGCCCGCTGTAGAAATTATCTAAAAAGCAATAAAAATCCTGTAATTACTGATTTAATGGCTTTTGAGTAATTGATTGAAATAAATTTCGACGAGATAGGGCCAGCATCAATTAAAAATTGTGATTGTTTTTATATTTCAATTTATATTGGTGATGTAATCGACCAAAACAGAATTTACCCAACTGATCTAGTGAGTAATTAATTTGAAACAAAACAAGATATGTTTACAGAAACGCAGTATTTTTGAATAATAATACATAACAATTACTAATAACACTGGCCGACAAGATTTTTCTAACACAGGTCAGCTCTTTATTTTTAAAATGGAAATACCTTTCTAATAATAGAAAAAATATTCGGAAAGCCCCAAAACATCCCATTTTTCAATAGCTTAATAAGACCCTTTTACATTAGCAGGTAGTCAATTTAATTAGGGGACGGTTAAAATGGATGCATTTTATAACAGAAAAATTACCTGAACTGTAGGAATTTTAGTAGCACTTCAGGGAGGATTTACAAAATATTGTTGTTTTCTTTGTTTGTGGGACAGTCGTGCAGTAGATCAGCATTATGTAATTAAAGATTGGCCACAAAGTGAATTTCAGCCGGGATCTCAAAATGTTAAGTTTGCACCTCTTGTAGACACCAAAAAAGTCCTTCTGCCTCCTCTTCACATTAAACTTGGGCTCATGAAAAACTTTGTGAAAGCTATGAATAAAGACGGTGATGGATTCAAATACCTAAGACAAGTCTTTCCCCAGTTAAGTGATGCCAAATTAAAGGAAGGCAATTGGCGAATGGCGCTTACCGCAGCCGACGCCATAAAGAAGTGATGAAGAAAGGAAGGCATTTTTATTGGGCCACAAATCAGAAAATTGCTGGACGATGTCAACTTTACAGAGAAGCTTACCAGGCAGGAACTCAGAGCATGGAACTCATTTGTTAGTATAGTAAGGGGATTTTTGGGCAACAATATGGATGCAAACTATCAACAGTTAGTTGATGAACTTTTAGATTCCTACCAATCGCTTGGTGCCCGAATGTCATTAAAAATTCACTTCCTCCATTCCCATCTGTCATTTTTTTCTGAAAATTTGGGAGCTGTCAGTGACGAGCAGGGTGAAAAGTTCCATCAGGATATCAGGACAATGGAAATTCGCTATCAAGAACGATGGGATCCAGCCATGATGGGTGATTACTGTTGGTTTTTGAAAAGAGAAGATATGACCCCTCATAAAAGGAATAAATAAAATTTAATTAGTGTGTTCAGTTAATATTTGTAATGTTTGTGTTTTTCTTAGATGTAAGGTATATTTAGTAGGTGTAAAAATTTAAATATAGTCGATATACACAGGTAGAAAATTCTTAAATTATTTTATCAATAGATATTAAATATTGTAACATTAAATGTGGTACTATAAATGTAACAAGAAAACGTTACGTGTTACAACTTTTTCTTTCTCATTTTCGTATTTGGATAGGTCCATTCTACCACAAGATGCTATTTAGCTTTGTGTTACAACAAAAAAAAAAATTTTTGTCGGCCAGTGTAATTGTTGTAAAAACGAAATCAAGAAAAAATATGCACAAATGTTTGGTTGCTGTTCTATAGCAGGATCATTTCAACTTTCCCTCAATCAAGCTTACATCTAGCTGTAGGTACAGATCCGTAAAGACATTAATTGCATTTTAATTAGTATTATATCAATTCCGTAATGGTAAATTACAGTTCCGATAGTAATTTTCCCGTTGACAATAGACTTGACGCCTTTAGTTCGGCAGAAGAATCTTTGTTGTCTCTCTACTTATGATACCGTACATCATCCATTGTTTAATTTGCAGAACGGTGATAATAACAGTTTTTAAATTATTTTTCAGGATAGTGACGCACCGAGGGGGAAAGGGAGGGGGGTCGGAAGTTAGGGTTGGAACACCTCCCAGGGCTCAGGATTTAAAAATTTTGAATAATTAGCGCTTTGCGTCCGCAGTCAACGCGAAGTGATTGTAGAACACAGGGTGTAAAAAAAGTATGAAATGTTGCAAATATTTCAAAAACTATTAAATATAATGTTGTGAAATTTGGTACATCCATAGAGACTGCTCATCACAAGGTCTGAAAAATTATTTTTTTAACACATGAAAGATTGTTTCTTGTAGATTAATAGTGTAGTAAGCCTCTTGTCCATCCGCGGACACACTCTATATACAATTGAAATACGTTAAGTTAGGCACTTGAACGAGTGGTACTATTAAAAGAATAATAGATAGGAGTCATTGCATAAATTATTTATTTGGTTTCTCTAATTATTTTTATGTTATTGTTAATATTTAGTAAATAATTATATAATTTAAAAAATCCGTCAACTGTTTGTTTTCCTTCCGCATCCCTTCACCAAAATCCGTAAAATCTGACAGGAAATCCGTTAAATTGACAACACTGCACCGACAAGACGTCTACTAGTAACTACGAAATACCACCCGCCTATTGCTTTATCGCTCTATCTCTTTTCAATACATGGCGCTACATTCTTGCCTTCAATTTCGTACGTTTATTATCATTATAGGTGTTGTCTTCGCTTCGCGTCGTTCATCTAACTGTATTTGCGTGTGGAAAAGTAACACTTTACGCACGTGTTAGAAAAATAACTATTATGTTATTGAGATGGGTTGAATGTAAGAAATAAATTTGTTTAATTAGTATGTGTCTTCATAATAATATATTAAATTAAAACTAATTTATTGCCTGATTGTTTTTATTAGTGATCATTATAATCACAATACAAGAAATTACCAAAATTGTTCAGTAAACAGAGTGTAGAGTTAACTTTTTCCTAAAACAAAGTGTTTCGACAGAAGACAACGACATTTGACATTAACAGCTGATCTTGTTTCGTTGTTAAAGTTCCCAGATCAGCAGTGGGGCCGTAGCAAGCTCATGGGTCAGGCTGCGTCATATTATTTTTTTCCTATTTTGGTGTTTTTTAAGTGTTTCTGTGTAGTGTGTGTTTTAAACATTTTACTTTTGGATTTTATATATTTCAGAGACCGATTTTCTTGCTGTTTATTATTTAAGTTTAATGGTGAGTACAAACACCATTTTGGCATCTATTATCAAATCAATAAAGTGCCTATAGTTAGGGGAAGATTGCCTATATTGAACCGCTACCTAAATTGGACCACAGTACATTTCTCCGAAACTAAACAAGTGCTATATCATCTGGCAACACTGTAACATACTTCCACCCAGAACCTTTGATCGGCAACAAACTCACCCTAGTTGGCCGTTAGTGCTTGGCGTGTAGGTACAGAGCAAAACGTAATTTACACAATTTTAATGTAATATTTTTAGGATTTTCCTAAGAATTTACCTTAGAACCATAAAAAGCAAAATATTTTTTTTGGAAGTTATCAAGTAAGTTTTTCTCTTTCTATTTCTCCTATTACCATGCCATATTTGGTTTTTCTTGTTTCTTTCCTGGGTGGTTTTGTAAAACAGGTGGTAGTTGCTTAAATTGGACCACTGGGTGATTGCCAAAATTGAACCGGTCCAATTTAGGCAGTTTGTGCAAAAATAGTTTTTCTCTTTAAATAAGTTAATGTCATGAACTAACACCCTTTAAAAAATGCTAAAATATTTTTTCTTTGAGTTAAAAAATTAATCTACGACTGGTCCAATATAGGAAACTAATAGGTTTTTTTGCCTTAGGATGTCTTCTACCGAAATTTTTATTGTAAATTTGATATTTTTTTGAAAAATAAGTATAAAACTTCCTATACCAACCATTTTATGTTTTATTTATTTGTTTAACACCTAAGCTTCCGATTTTAATCATGTGGTCCAATTTTGGAACCCCCAGGTGCAATTTAGGCAACCGGTTTCCTATACTGAACCACTTGCAGAGTTTTTTTTATAGCCTGGTATATCATAGATACTTTGAAATAAAATTCTGCAAAAAATCCTGCAGTTGAACAACATACTAAAGTATACTAAAAGGTACCTATAGCTTCAAGATCGATTTTGCGTTATTATCAGAATCTATGATAAGAAATCTGGAAATTGTTCCAATATGGGCAACCTTCCCCTAAACCATTTACTTATCGTTATATACAGGATGTCTCATAACTAATGGGCAAACACAGCAACAGGAGATATAGTAGACTTAAACATATGTTATTTATGCTTAAGAACGCACGGTTAATTTTCAATAATTATGTTTAGTTATGAAAGGTGTTTATTTAAATGTTTCTTGCCATCTAGCATTAAAACGCAATTATCTCAAAAACTAATTGAAATATCGGGATTAACAAAGTACTTTTTTACGTAGAAAAGATCACTCTTTAATTTGAGGTAAAGCGGTCAGAAATGTGAGAGAAAAAAAATATATTGGAGAATTTATCAATTATATTGTGTAGCTAGCGTTCTTTAGATGATATACAGGGTGGCCCTTTAGTGTGGCAAAGTACAATAGCTCCGTTACTATTTCAAATACATTAAAAATATTAATACAAAAGTTGAAGGGCAGTAAGTGACTTATAACGTAAAATTATTTTTAACTCTATAGGGTGGCTCAAAAAAGCGGAACAAGAAAAAATGTACTTTTTTCAAATGGAACACCCTGTACATTTTTTCATTTTTAAATTCTACATAGAATTATAATTATTTTTTATTAAATACATTATAAGTCTATACTTTATAGTTTCCGAGATATTGACTCTTGAAAAGTGACATTTTTGAACTTTGACAGCTTCTAACTTTCTAACAGTACGTCTTAGAGTAAAACGGCTTACATGTCTCTATCTTCAATTTTTATTATCTTCCCAAAAAAATCAACTTCCAGTTAAACCGGAACAACTATATTTCCTGCTTTCGAGTAACATCCGGTTTAACCGGAAGTTGATTTTTTTGGGAAGATAATAAAAATTGAAGATAGAGACATGTAAGCCGTTTTACTCTAAGACGTACTGTTAGAAAGTTAGAAGCTGTCAAAGTTCAAAAATGTCACTTTTCAAGAGTCAATATCTCGGAAACTATAAAGTATAGACTTATAATGTATTTAATAAAAAATAATTATAATTCTATGTAGAATTTAAAAATGAAAAAATGTACAGGGTGTTCCATTTGAAAAAAGTACATTTTTTCTTGTTCCGCTTTTTTGAGCCACCCTATAGAGTTAAAAATAATTTTACGTTATAAGTCACTTACTGCCCTTCAACTTTTGTATTAATATTTTTAATGTATTTGAAATAGTAACGGAGCTATTGTACTTTGCCACACTAAAGGGCCACCCTGTATATTAAAACTCATGATGGAATCATCTTTCTTGCCTTCAAAAACATAACTACCCTAAATTTGATTGATATCCGCTCAAATCGTCGCCAATTTTACAAAGTAAATATTTATTTGGAACCGTATAAGAAATTAAATTAAATCACATATTATTTGCAAGTCCACTATCTCCTGTTGCTGTATAGCCCCTTAGTTACGAGAAGTAATAATACCAAAAGGGTTAACAGTAATTTAATTAGATGTGCACCACAAAGCTTACACCTCGCAAAAAATGTATTACTTTTTTCCTTGTATAATAAATACCTATTTTTGATTTTTATAAATAAATACTGAAAGAAATAAATGTCGTTTTCTTCTTTTTTTTTTAATCCGACCAGATAATTTACACTTTCTGGACAATTTTTCGTCGAGAAAATAACGTTTTTCCGATCGCAAGACCGGAAAAGTGACATTAGAGACCGAAAAAATCTTTTCCGGACTCTAATGTCACTTTTCCGGTCTCTAATGTCACTGTCACCCTGTTTTTTGTTTTTCCAATCGCTCTTTGATAATACAAGATACCTTGATTTCGTTATTATGACAACAACATTTCGATGTATTGTCGAGTGACAGTTCGTTGATTTTTAATTTTGTTCTTTATGTCAAACTTGTTTCGCGTAGATTATAAAATATATCGAAGTGTCGGTCTTAAAAAAAATATTGTACGTCACGCAACCGAAAATTAGTGTTTTCCAGGTCTCTCCAAGCTTCCAGGACTCGCCTATGGCTGGCCCTGGAAATGCTTGTCTCGACCTGAAAAACACTACTTTCCGGTCTTGTAACGTAAATTACTATTCCTTTAGTTTTATAATGTTTTGACTTGACATACTTATTTTGGTAGGTACGGGTCTGTCAATATTTTATTTTATAAATAACTAGCGTGTACTCGGCCTGCGTTGCAGCGCTTTCTCTGAGATAATAAGGCGAGTTCGCCATCACGTCAAGATTTATAAATACAAACCCGAACAAACCTCTAAATTTATCAGTGTTTCTGTAAAATATTATGCATGTATTATACATAAAAACCTTTCTCTTGAATCACTCTATCTATTAAAAAAAAACGCTTCAAAATCCGTTGCGTAGTTTTAAAGATTTAAGCACATATGAAAGGGGACAGACGGGCTACAGTGACTTTGTTTTATACTATGTTACAAGGGCGGATTTACGGGGGGTGGGGGGGGGGGGACCGGGGTAATTACCCCCCCCCCCATGAATTTTAGGGGTTCCGTAATTATAGATTTTCAAACTCGACGTCTGTAATCCCCGACCATACGGTCGAAATAGGTACAGGGTCTTCCAACGAGGACTGAACAGGGGCTCATTTTTGAGCTTCCTTGTATTTAAAGAAAAATCCAAAATAGCCAATCGATGCACTTTTTTCTGCAGAATTCAAAAATGAAACCAAAAATTTATTTGAACCAGAAACAATAGAGTTACGCTATGGATAAGGTGTTTTTTAAATGGAACATAGCTTTTTTTATACGATTTTTGGAACGAGTGATTTTTTTTTTGTCCGTTCTGATTAAAATATTTAATATTGTGACAGCTATTTTTATTAAATTTTAATGTTTTATCCAGTATAATTTAACTTTAACCTGTTTGAAGCATACACTAGGTAATAAAGGTCCTTTGAATCCTTCAAAGTCAAAAAATTTGACAAATTTACTATAATATTGCCTAAATGACTTTGAAGGATTCAAAGGTGATTATACCTTTATTACCTAGTGTATGTTTCAAATAGGTTAAAGTTTAATTATACTGGATAAAACATTAAAATTTAATAAAAATTGCTGTCACAATATTAAATATTTTAATCAGAACGGACAACAAAAAATCACTCGTTCCAAAAATCGTATAAAAAAAGCTATGTTCCATTTAAAAAACACCTTATCCATATCGTAACTCTTTTGTTTCTGGTTCAAATAAATTTTTGGTTTCATTTTTGAATTCTGCAGGAAAAAGTACATCGATTGGCTATTTTGGATTTTTCTTTAAATACAAGGAAGCTCAAAAATGAGCCCCTGTTCAGTCCTCGTTGGAAGACCCTGTACATACGTAAACGTCTGTAAAAAGCGTTTTATTATTATTCTTTATTTTAAAAACTGGGAATAAAGCAAAATTAGGGCGTGGCCCCAAAAAAATTTCGCCTGCGGCGCTTTAATACCTATAGATTTTGTTAAAAAAAAGTCTTTAATTATATGATTTGGACCTAAATCCGCCCTTGCTATGTTAAGATAAAATCAGTATCTATGCTATATCTTTACAAAATATTAAGACTAAAGACCGACCGAAGGTTCGGTTTCGGGTGGTTTCGGTGATAGTTTCTGTTTCGGCCAAAAACCGGCCGAAACTCAGTGTTTGTGAATTGTCTTGCACCGTTCGGCTAACTTTGGGTGGGTTCCGTAGGCAGTGTTGTCTGTATAAATAGATTTTTTTCCCTGTCGACCTTTTTTTTGGGGAAGAGTTCAATTCGTTCCCAAGATCGATCTCGTCCTATATAAAATGAATTAAATTTCAGCATACAATAAAATTTTTAACATATCATTGTATAAATAAGTTTCGGTTTCGGCCGAAACTGAGACCAAGGCCGAAGATTCGGTTTCGGTTTCGGCCGAAACTGAAAATCTTGTTTCGGTCGGACACTAATTAAGACTTTCTTACAAAATTTAACAGATGGCGAAAGCGAAGGTAAAAGATCTTAGTCCGGTTCTGTTTCTGTCGCCAACCGCTTAACGTAAAATAGACCAGACTTCAACAGGGTGTTATTAATGACAGGCGATGCGGCGAGTTCTTAGATTAATTTAAATTTATAAACCATTTTCATCGAGGTTTGGCAAGATATAACAATTTGGAAAATTCTCTTAAATCTCAAATATCATAAAAACGTGCTAAAACAAATATTTAATTGTAGCTGTTTGCTAAATAAAACATGTTACTACTATTAATATTTATACCTAAAATGAATAATTATTCGTAAAAATTATACAGGGCGAAATACCCTGAGAGGCAAACACCCAGTCCTTGATTTTTAATAATATTCATAGATATTTTAAAAAATTTATAGGGTTCAATTAGAAGGTTTCTGACTGGACCTAGAAATAAACACAAATGTGGGTAGCTATATCTAAAATAGTCTTTCCTCTTTGCATCTTCTTTAGTCCACTACTGCGTCTTTAAAGACGTAAAAATACTTTTCGCATGGTAAAATGCCTGAGAACTAATTTACTAATTGACGTATTATTATTATTAATTATTACTTTGTTAACCAGTAATTAATTATAATTAATATTTTGAAAATAAACGTTATCAAATAATTTGTTTCTGTAACAAGTCAAAATATGAGACTAATAAAAATACTGACAAAACAGTACGAAACACTGTATTATCTTTAAGATAAAAGTCAATTTATTGCGCTAACACTATTTTGATAACTAACAAACATGTCATGGGTATTTTTGGATTAATATTGGGACATATTATTTTTTCTAATTATACGGGGTGACCGTCTATTTATTAGAATATTTCTGAAAGTAATGGCATTTAAATCCTGCAAATTCGGATAATGGGGCTTTCGGAGACGCTCGCTTTAAATGAATGTCTCAAACTTGCTTATTTCGAATGGAGCACCCTGTATAATTTTTTTTGGGTTCTTTTCGTTATTTTCAATAACTTTTATGAAAAGATTTTTTAACCTACTAGGTATGTCCATTTAGGAGAAAAAATAGTTTTCATTAAACTTTGAACTTTAACAGGGTATCGCTGAAACTAAATATCTGTGTTAGTTTGAAGGTGGTAGACAATGAAGTAATATCAAAAAAAAATACCTTGTCGGACTTCCATTGTTTTTATTTTGTTACTTAACACAACGTTTCGGTTAGTTAGTCTCTAACCGTTGTCAAGTGTAAACTAAATTGTAATTCTAAGGCTAGTGTCTTAAATACTATCTATGTGCAATGAAGCTTGATGACTCCGCCTTCGTGCTTATTGGAGTGTGAAGTTTGATCTGTTGGTTTTGGACAAGAAGGGGCTTCCAGATATTGGGCATATCTATACTTGGTTTACTAAATATATGGGTATTTTGATTCAAGAAAGTTGCTTCTTTGAATTTTCGTTTTCTCCCGTGCTGTTCCGTGTCCAAAACTTTGGCTTCTAACCACTGTATATTATGTTGGTTGGTCCATACATGTTCCGCTATACCTGATCTCGAAGTTTCACCTCTTTGAGTATGTTTCAGATATTCGTTAACTCGTACGGGAAGAGGTCATTTGTCTCTCCAATGTACGATTCGCCACACTCGCAAGGGAAAACAATAATAAAATTCAAATAAAAATGAATGACGTAATTATACCCAATGATAAAGACATGGTAAATTTCTTCAACAGTTATTTTGTAAATATTGGTCTTCAAATGCATGAAAAAATAAACCCCCCCAACACTGAGCCCAATAAAATCCATAAAAATATATCATCTATGTTCTTAAAACCAGTCAACGAAAACGAAATTATCAAACATATTAGTTCTTTAAAAAATACTTGTGCCCCTGGACCAGATGGGGTCAACACGAAGATAATAAAATCACACCATAAATACATCATAAAACCTCTTATTCACATCATAAATTTAATTTTTAAAACAGGTAAAGTCCCGAACAAATTTAAAATGTCAACTGTTACTCCTATTTATAAATCGGGTGATAAAAACAATGTAGGTAACTATCGATCAATTAGTATCATAAATAATTTTGCAAAAATTTTTGAAAAGTGCGTTAAAGATAGACTAATCAATTTTCTCGAAATTAATAATATTCTTTCAAAAAATCAATACGGATTTATGAACGGATCCAGCACCGAAACCGCTATATATGAATTAACTAGTCAGATAACACAGAAATTAGACAATAACAAGAAATGCCTTGCCTTATTCCTTGACCTAGCAAAAGCGTTCGATACAGTGCCGCATCATTTACTACTTGATACGTTGCGCAATTATGGAGTAAGAGGCGTTGTATTGAATGTCTTAGAGAGCTACCTAAAGGATCGACAACAAGTAGTAAACATAGCTGATACCCAGAGTGATCCTCTGAGCATTAAAATTGGAATACCGCAAGGAACCGTACTAGGACCAATTCTTTTCTAAACATACATAAATTCCTTAACAAAAATACATATCAATAATGGTAACGTCATATCTTACGCAGATGACACAGCGGTCATTTTTGAAGGTGAAACGTGGAAGGAGGTTAAACATAATGCTATTCAAGGAATTAGTACAATAAAACAATGGCTAGATCATTTTAAATTAACACTAAACACATCAAAAACCAACTATATAAATTTTTCTCTTACCTTACATAATCGTCCAAATTTTAATAAAATAAAAATTATTAGCCTAGATGATGCTATTCATAAAGTAGAAACCACAAAATATTTAGGCATCACTATTGATAAACACCTTAAGTGGAACCAACATGTCTTAAACCTAACGAAAAATATAAGGAAATTAATCTACAAATTTTACATCCTAAGGGAAATTCTTGGAAAAAAATTGTTACTATCCATATATAAAGCGCTTGTAGAATCTTTAATAAATTATGGCATAATTGCGTGGGGTGGCCTGTACAAAAATTCGCTAAAACCATTAAATGTTGTTCAAAATTATATATTAAAAATAATTAATAAAAAAAAAACGCTACTCGACCCAACTACTTTACAATGAAGATACTTTAAATGTACGATCCCTATACATATTAGCAGTCTCAATATTCACTCACAAAAAACCCGAACTAAAAAAACCGATTAATCATAGATATACAACACGAAGCAAAACTGAAAAACACGTCAGAATACCTCACAGTAATACAAATATTAATTTGCGCTTCTTTAGCTACCTAGCTCCAAAACTATATAACATATTACCCGTAGAAATTAAAAATATCAACAATATTAAAAATTCAGTGTTGCAAAACATTTATATATACAGACAATCATAAATTCACTGACTTATTCTAAAGTCTTAATTTTCTTTTCTCTGACAGATAGCTGTTTATAAATATTTTTCTTGTTTATGCACACTAATATAGTGCAATTATTTAAGTTAAGTGTATTTACATAATAAACTAGTTCCTAAAAAAATCAAAATGTAACTAATAATTTAAATATTATAGAATATTTTTTATTTCGCGCATACAGGGATTTAGTTCTCTAGGTGCAAATGTAAAACCCTACAGAAAATGTTAACTTTGTATTGTATTGTATTGTATTGTATTGTATTGTATTGTATTGTATTGTATTGTATTGTATTGTATTGTATTTTATTTGATAGATACATATTTTTTTGTTTTCATTACACGGGAGGGGTTTTACTTTTGTAAGAAAGCTACTAAGCGTATTTCCGGAAAAAGGAGCAAGCATTTCTTACAATACCTTATGTCAAGGGGATTTCTGAAAAGATTAGAAGGATAACCAAAAACTATAATATCAAAACAACCTTCAAATCCGGAAATACGCTTAAAGCTTTCTTACCAAAATAAACCCCTCCCGTAATGAAAACACAAAAAGTTGTATATCTATCAAATCCCTTGCGAGTGTGGCGAATCGTACATTGGGGAAACAAAAAAAACCCTTCCCGTACGAGTTAAAGAATATCTGAAACATACCCAAAAAGATGAAACCTGCAGATCAGGTATAGCGGAACATGTATGGACCAACCAACATAATATACAGTGGTCTGAAGCCAAGGGTTTGGACACGGAACAGCACTGGGAAAAACAAAAATTCAAAGAATCAGATTTCAGGAATCATAATACCTATATATTTAGTAAACCAAATATAGATAACCCCAATATCTGGAAGCCTCTTCTTGCCTAAAACCAACAGCGCAAACTTCACACTCCAATAAACACATAGTCATCAACAGTGTTGCCGCAACCAGATTTTAAAATGTACTTTATGTACTGACAAGCAGCTGGAAAATGTACTAGAATGTACTAAAATTTCAGGTAAAATCAGTAAACACCCCCTTTTTTCTAACATCGTTACTGGAATTCCAAAAAAAAATAACGCACATTTAAAAAAAAATATGTTTTTAAAAATCGATATTTTTTTATTTTGTTACACTGTTTTTAGGTATTTTTTTGCCCACCCAGCATCCCTATTTACTCCACTCTCCCGTAAGACAGTTGATAATTATAAGATTTGTTCCGCCAAAGTTTAAAAACGATGTAAAAACAATCAATGTGTGTGTTATTCAGGAAAAAATCAATAAATTGGCCTGTCACGTAAAGTGAAAAATTACCAATATAATATTCATATCCAAATAACTAAATAATCTACAAAAAAAACTTACTTGTCCATGTCAGCCAAATTACTGGCTAAATTATAAGTCTATCATGTGATTCACAAGACACCAACGAGACTAAACTAACTAAACATAATAAATCGCATTAATCTACACTAAACCGGGGAATCACATTTTGTGACGACAAAACCAGGGCTGCTGCCAGAGGTAGAAACGTTTTTATACAATCACAGAAGACAGATTTTATCCGCAACGTTCAGAGGAGTGAATATAGACGATAGTGTAGGACGATATGATATTTATAAAATCGTTTTAAAAATGAATTGTTGGTTGGTATTAAATAATATATTATCAACATTTTAATAAAATGAAATTATTTTATTTTTAATTATTTTGTTCCCCTTCGAAAATGGGAAAATGTACTAGAATTCAGGTAATTTATGATAAAATGTACTTTTGTACTTTGCTGTCTAAAATGTACTAGATTTAGTACAAATGTACTGAAACGGCAACACTGTTCATCAAGCTTTATTGGGATATTATTTAAGACAGTAGCCTTAGAATTATAATTTAGTTTACGGAAACGGTTAGAGATACTAACTAACTAACCGAAACGTTGTGCTAAGTAGCAAAATAAAGTCAATGAAAGTCCGACAAGGTAAAGTATTTTTCACAATAAATGATTGACTCTGTTTAACTACCTGGGACGTTTTGCAAGAGCTCGGCCATAAAAATGCAAATAAACTGTCGGTCCGGGTCGGATTATAATTTGTGCTTGCGATAACATATTTCAGTCTTTGTGAACTACCCTGTAGTGTATTTGCTTGTTGATTGTGTATAACAATGGGATTAAACCGGTAGTTTTATTGCAGTCAATAAGTCGATACCATTTAGGGTGAAAAATACTTTTTTTTAAACAAGGTCTGTAAAGTACCTAACTGATTTAATGCCAGGATTTCGTCGTTTGATCAAAACGTAGCCACAAAATAATAAATCAGGTAAACTGGCACCCTGTACATTTAACCCCAAATCCAAATGGAATATTCTCCTGTATCTCCACGTTAATTACATCACTTGATTTACTCATGCACAAGGCAACGTGATTTATAGTCCCCAGGTCCCCCGCCTCCTCTGACCTAGCGTAGTTTCCGCTATCAACACTCCTGAGACCGTACTGTTAATTACAAATCTGTTAGACGGCTGCTCAAATAGATAATTCCAAGTCTGGATAGAGATTAGTTTAGCTCTGGTTAACCGGTTAAATATTTTGGGAAGTTTCTATTGTAGTTTATTGTGTGCGAGATTAACGTTGGATTGCACAAAGGTTTTTAACAATAAATAACTAACCAGGCGACTTTGACTGTGACATAAATGACATGGGCCGACTTTTTTTCCTCGCAATCAAAGGAACCTTATTAGTAAATTAAAAAGTAGGCTATTGAATAGTTCAAAATTAAGAAGTGGAAAGGAACAATTGAGTTGGAGGTACTTTAATATGACTGTTTGAAGGTTGGAGACAATGATGTTTCTTGATCGATGAAAGAGTTTTGGACTTCCATTGTCTTTATTTGTTTTAAATCACAACGTTTCAACTGGTAAGTATCTCCAGTCGTCTTCAGGTGAATACTAAATAAGTAAAGTAACTACAAGACTATTTATACTAGCTAGGTGCACCGAAGCACAACTGAGGTGGGTGCAGTCATGCGTTAAGTTGGCACGCGATCTTATCCTAAGATTACATCTATTTAACAAAGGTTTCCAGATATTTCTTAAGTCTAATAATGGTTTACTAAAGCAGCCTGGATTCTGGTGAATAGCAGCAGCTTCCTTAAACTTTCTTTTCCTCCAGTGTGGTTCCTTATGTAGGATTTCAGCTTCTGACCACATGATATGGTGGCCATGTTTCCAGGCATGGTCAGCTGCACCTGATTTTTCGGTCTCTCCTTTTAACGTATTATTTTTGTGTTCTTTAATCCTTGTCTCGAGTGGTCTTAGTGTCTCACCTATATAAGATTGGCCGCACTCGCAGGGGATCTGGTAGACGCAGTTTTTCCTATCTTTTTGACTTATAGGTTTTGTCTTCGTCAGGTGGCTTCTTAGGGTGTCTCTCGAGTTGAATACGGTGTTGATGTTATATCGTTGTCCTAGTCTTCTTATTTTCTCAGATACTCCCTTGACATACGGAATATTGAGTGTTTGTTGCGCCTCTCTTTCTGCTTCTTGCGCGTTGGGTCGATTCTTACGATTTTCCAATATTTTGTCAACTAATTTTGTGGGGTAGCCATTTTTGTTGAGGTCGGTCTTGATGTGGTGAGCTTCCTTTTTAAGTGCTTCTTCCGAGTTACAGATTGTAATTGCTCTATCCACGAGAGTTTTAACTATGCCATATTTCGTGCTGTTTGAGTGATTTGATGTAAAATTGAGATACTGACCTGTATGCGTAGGTTTTCTGTATACTGAAGTTTGGATGCTGTTGCCATTTTTCTTCACGTTGACATCTAGAAACGGTAATAGGTTATTTTCTTCTTTCTCCATGGTGAATTTGATTGTTGGTGTTAAGCTATTGAGGTGATCTAGAAAATCTCTTAGTTCGTCATCGGTTCCATTCCAAATAATGAAGGTGTCATCCACATATCTCAGCCACATTTTTGGTTTCTTCTTTGCCTGTTCCATTGCTTTGGATTCAAACCATTCCATGTAAATGTTGGCGATTATTGGCGAGAGAGATGAGCCCATCGGTAGTCCGACTACTTGGTTGAAGAATCTATCCTTTTCTTGAAAGTAGGAATTGTTGAGGCAGCATTCTAATAGTTCCATTAATATTGAGCGTTGTTCTTTCCTGTAGAGTATGGTCTTCCTCAAGTCTGTTTTTGATAACCTTTAGGGCGTCTTTTACGGGAACGTTGGTGTAAAGACTTTCGACGTCAAAGCTCACCAGCTGATCTCCTGGCTGTATTTCCTTTCCTCCTATTATTTAAACGAAGTGTTGTGAGTTCTTAACAAATGATGTGCTGATTCCTTGGAGAGGTTTGAGTAGAGGGAGTAGAAATCTAGCTAGCTCGTATGTTGGAGAATTGCGGGAGCTCGTAGTTTAATATGTTAGTTAAACATCTAAAAATGACTATTTTACTAGAGTGTTTTATACTGGCAAAATATCATAGCAACGGCCTGTTTTCTGGTGGAAAAACTCTTAATTATATACACCTGGGCAAAATCAACAAGATGGTTTTTCAGCGGCATAATTTTACAAAAGTCTGCAGGGCGAACCAAAATTTCTTACTTTCCTATTTCCATATTTTTTACATTTGGCAACGTTGCTCATATTAACAGGAGGCGATAACTAGAGGAACAAATTCCGTCGAAAAGGTATATTGGCAACCGGTTTGTTCGTTGTTACCCAGAACATTTTTTTTTTAATTTTATTTTTATAAAATAATATTAGTGGAAAAAATTGAATTTTTTGCGAGACATAATTTTGTTAATTTCTTTTGTATTATATAGACAAGCTTATGAGTTACGCCCCTGTACCATGTGAAATGTATGCTATTCTAACCGTACTTTTTAGTGTTTACTTTGGGTTGTTGGGTTAATAACTTCTGCGACTGCGATTTTTTAAAGTAGGTACCTAGTTTTAATAAGGTGATTATTAAAAATGCAAGTAGATAGTTTAGTGGAACGACGGTACAAGAAATGTAATGCTGATTTCTGAATTAAAAATCTAAATAAAGCACCATCAAATATTTCATCTGAAAAATATAAAGCTCTAGTGTCATTATGTGAGGGAAATAATCCAGTTATAAGGGCCCAAGAATACAAGAACTTTTATATGTCTCAGTAAATTTTTTTTTAGAGAATATACTATTATTTAGACTTTGTGTATTATTTTGACTTGGGCGTAACTAAGAAATTAATCATAGAAATTTTAAAATCTGTGTCTGATAAAAGGGCTTATCTCTTTTTAAAATTTTTTTCTTAGTGATCGGAACGTAAAATGATAAAATTATTCATGCCAATAACTACAGAGAGCTAAGTAGCAACATTAAGCCTATAAACGTGTACGAATATATCTGGTTTTTATGTACAAGCATGCTGAATAATAGCAAAATCTTCTTTTGCCTCTCCTGAACAATTACGAAAAATGAGATAAGCCCCTTTGCAAGGGAAGCGACGAAATGTCATCCTGGTTTGAAAAAGACAAAATGAGCAATTTAAACGAAAATATAAGATTTGGGTGCCAATCTATCCAAGAAATTAAAAAATCGATAGCTGAAAATATTCCACTTAACACACAGAAATCCAAGAACTCAATTTGGGCACATCAGTTCTCAGAGTTTCTAATGGTAAGAAATTATAAACTGGAAAAATGTACTACTTTGATGGAACTGGCGAAAATCCTCGAAGATTACGCCTTTAATATGAAGAAGGGTAATGGCGAGGACTATAAAGAATCTTTTGTAAAAGCTATATGGAACAGTACAGCAAAAATTATTCAAGAAATGTATTTTACAGAATACGAAATAAAGATTGACCCTTTTACCGATATTTCCTTTAAAAATGCGCGAATGGCAAGAGACAAAGAGAAAGCAGCTCCAAAGTTGTCAGGTAAAGAGGAAAGTAAGTTAAAAAACATTATCTACCAAAGGTTTACTAACAATAAGCAACAATGAAGAAAACCTTGAGGAAGCACGAAAAAGTTTTTCCATCTCTGCTCATTTGAACTAGCTTGGAGAGGCTATTTTATTTTCTATTTCTCTCCGTTCATCCAAACTGGCAGAAGGGATATTGGTTTCAAAATACTCCACTAGGAATAAATACAGTATTTAAGTGGACCAAAACTTCAGCGGAAAGAATTGGAATAGATACGAAGAATCATTCTCATCGATCTTCCGTTGTGTTTGCCCTATTTAAACAAGGTGTTGGGGAACAAGAGTTGATTAAGTTAACAGGCCACTAAAACGCAAATTCCCTGACACCATAACTGCAGCTAGATCCTAGTCATCATCTGAAGCTCATCGAAAATCTCAGAACAACAAATGAAGCATGTGGACCTTCGACTTCTCAAATGCAAGTCAATCATACCCAAAACCATGCTTTAATAGAAAATAATGGACAAACTATTACTTATAACAACTTTACGTTTAATATTAGTAATAAATAAAGTTTCTAGTTTTCTAAATAAACAGTTTGTTTTTATTGTTTTCTCGTGAAATAGTCTTGTCGAATAGGTACTTATTATTCGAGGGAAAATTTTGTACCGGCAAAATTTTCTCTCCAATGTTGTATAAACATTATAACAAAACAAGGAAGAGAGTACCATCACGTCTGTAAAGTAACTGACAGGTTTTTGTGTTAAAAATAAATGTTCATGCATTAAAATATCTGAATCCTACACGATAGGACGGGTGGTCGAGTCTCTTTAAAACAACAACACATTTTATCATAAACCGCAGAGAATACTATTTTAATAAAGGGCGTCACGTGATTAATATTTAGATCCTCCGGGGAGCCACAAGTCACCAACAAGTCCCATATGTTGTTTTCATCCCTACATACAACCATAATGCGATGTTCTTTTATTCTATTATGATCTTTGCCACCGTAGGAAATCTGTTCAATGGGGGAGCATTGTATTGAAGAATGGTTATTTTATTATAGATAAGGGGTTTATATAATTATTATTTATATATCAAATGTATTGTTTTTAACACTTAACCACCAATCACAAATTTTAGACGATGATGATACAACGGTATTTAACAGCGATTAAATTCTAGTATTGCCTCAGAGACGAGAGATTCTCGTCTCTCGTCTCTCGTCTCGTCTCGCCCTCGTCGACGAGACGAGAGAGATATGTTCTCACCGTTTACTCTAACCCCGTTTCGACAATTCGCTTCAACCATGAATGTTTTGTGCTGTTCCGTAAAGCCCACTGTTTGAATTGTTCAAGAAATTGGAAAAATTAGCGATGAATCAAATTACTTGTAACGACTGTCAAATATGACGGAATAACTGATTGATTGTTAATTCAGGTAGTTACTGACACCCAACAGGTATTAAGCTCTACGGCTAAGCATTACGTCCTTAGATGCAAGGTTCTCCTTGATGCAAATAATTTCTGCCCGCACGGTATTTAAGGTAAGAGTATGTTGAAAGATGCAATCTTACCATTGTCCTATGTTTCTATAGAAAAATAATAAAACGCCAATTTTAAGCATTCATGTTTATGAAGAGTTAGACTCTTTAGAATAAAAATTAATCGTCGTATCTCTAATTTGGGACACACTGTAACAATATTTTTTTATAAAAAATACCACAACTTAAAATGGTAATCTACGACAGTGCCATTATGACGTATTTAGCATTATCATTTAGATGTCATTATGACCTTCATAATAGCACTCAGTGCCATTATGAATTCATAATAACATCGAAATGATAAGATACAAAAACAAAAAGAAAGTCGGTGCAAACTATTTATTTATTATTCTTACTTAGAAAAACGCATTGCATTTATTTATTGTAACCATCCGAAGGGACACTTTCGGATTCAGAATCTCCCATATTTAAATTATTTTTGGCCAACACTTTGCATAGAATAGAAAATTAGACGACAATAATGACGTTGTCAATATCAAAATTGAAACAATCAAAAATGCGGTTACCATGAATGATATCGACTAATATGGACACCTGAAAATTTTAAAAATTACGAAAACGTTATCTGATATCAATGAAATTTAGACAGATAAAATCTATTTGCACTGTCGTAGATTAAATTTTGAATGATAGCACGTTCGATATGAACTTTGTTAATGAAACTTGTGCAATTAGGCTGACGCCTCGTGGTTTAACGCTGCACACGTTTCATTATAGTGTTCATATCGAACTAGTATCATTAATAACTATAATAGACCTGTGTCCAAACATTTTTCCAAAAAAGAAAACTGTAGGTACTGGATTTACTGAAATTATTTCCAGTTAAAAACTCACACCTGTATACTTGTATACCTATCAGTGGCGGCTCGCCCTTTTTTGTTAATAGTTCTTGCTTTTAAAGTAGGAAAAATAAGCAAAAAGGCACCTAATTTAATTTATGAATTTACAATCATATCTTGAATATACCTAAACACGATAACAAGTTGAAACACACAAGCAATTGTCAGTGGTTTCATCTGCGATAAACGGAGAGTCCTTTATTTCTTTTATGACTTCATCATGATACACATCTAACATACAGTCCAGAAGTTCATTTTGTAGGGGTTTTGATGTTCCTTTAAATACTTTCGATTTTTCAATATGATCTTTAAGAGTTTTGTCTAATTCTGAGCTGAAATTTATTAATTCACGAAATATGCCCCTATTTTTCGACGTCTCTTTTTCGTCATGACCTCTCAAAGCCAACTCAAATGCACCACAAAACCGAACGCAGTTTATAATTTGGTTTAATATGTATCTGTTTTTATCAATTTGTTCGTTTTTCTTCATTATTTCATTGTGATATGCAGAATTTAATTGAGTTTTAATGTTAATTTTACCAAGCATACTGAAATTAAATAATAATATATTGTTTAAATGTACCTTCGATTTTTCATTCAAGTTTGCTTCCCACCAAATAAAACACACATAAAACAAAATAGTCTATTAGATTCATCACAACCGCACACCCAAGTATTTTTTCCATAAAGTTTCCTTTAAAAATCTAATAGTATTCATTACTTATGTATTTCTAAAATAAAAAGTTCGTTAACCCTACATTAAATCAGCCGCCGGCCAAACGAAAACAAATCGGGACGCGACGCGAACATCAGCTGTTTGTGAAACGTCTAACATCAAACGGTCAAACGAAGAGATCCTGGCTACCCGTCGAGATTTTTGCCTGCTTGCATTCAAGGTCATTTTTCAACGTTTTTTATTGAGGTGATGGCGTTTCGTCACCTCCCGTGTGCCTCGTCGCGCTTGGCGCGGAAGCTACGTTACCGTTTTACGCATAATCGCTTCCTTTTAGATGGAAATTTGCACCCGACAGTGTTCCATTTTTAAATTATTTTGCTAATTGCTTTAAAAACGAGAATATTAATTTTAATAGGTTTTGGTAATTTGTAAAGGGCAGGACGCTAGACAGGAGGGCAGGTAGTGCCATGGCACTGTGGCTCTACCCCACGAGCCGCCACTGATACCTATCCTATAATAATCAATTATCACGAACCCTTCCTTGGTCGGCCGTCTCTTGACTCGATCGTCGAAACACCTGATCAAAAAATGTTCGACACTCGTTCCTAACGAGCGCGGCTTCGAGATTTGCATCTGAAAGAAAAACAATCTAAAATTTTAATCAACACCTCTCGGAACATAGTAGAAAGAGACCTCGCTCTTAATATCAGTTAATAATATTTTGTTGTTGGGCGTCCGAACCCTTGTCAGAGCTCTTGAAAAGCTGGTAATTAATATATCCGTGGCGATCGGTTCTTAGAAAGTGCCGGGATGGATTCTTCCAGTGGCGGCTCGTGACATGAATGTCTGGGGGTTCACAAATACGGGAAACGCGGCAGGGGGTACGGGGGGCGGTAGCCCCCCGTATAACAGCGCCGCAGGCGATTTTTTTTTGGAAGTTCAAGGTCATGTTGTTTTGTAAAGCAGTCTTTACACCTATGAAGTTCTTCGTGAATTTATTCATGAATTTATTCGTGAATTTCTCCGTGAAGTCGGTAGCATTTAGTACACTGTGCATCAGCTGATTATTTTGCATGTTAAATTTTCGTGAATAATTTTACGAAGAAATTCACGAATTTATTTGACGTCCAAGTTGACCATTTACATTATCAAAGTTAGCCCTAAAGTGACTTCATGAATAAATTCACGAGGAACTTCACAGATGTAAAGATCGCTTAATATGAACTTAAATGAGCCTAATTAGGTACATACCTACCTATAATATAGGTAGGTACTGAAATGTATGTGTAATTTTTTTATTAAACATCAAAATATTGTGCATTTGTGTCCTGGCCGATATTTTTAACAACCCTTCCTTAAAAAGATTCCAATAAAATAAATAAATAGCTTACCAATACGATTAACACCACTTTTAACCCAACACGGTTCTGCCTTTTCGCCGGCAAATAACAAAGACGGGAAACAAAATAGACTATTCTGCTTTTTACATCCGCACAGCCACTCATGTTTTTCATACAATGCACTCCTAAAGTCTTAAAAACTCTTTTAAAGTCCCGTTTTTGACCTTTATTTAGTTGCGTTATTTGGAGGTTAGGCACTGGTTTTCCCGCATTCTTTACAATAATCTTATCATCGAAACTTAACCCTGAGAATGACTTTTTTTAAAAACTCACTGTATTTTTGCAATTATTTAAATATTGCACCGAGACCGTTGCCGTCATTTTTATATTATTTATTATTTTTTAAAGAAGCCGTAAAATAAAACCGCGGACATACTATTACATAAATCACTAAAAGGCTCAGCCAGCTGGCGCAGCACAACAGCAGAGTAAAAATCGAATTAGAAAACATAATTCAGAACAAACGAGCACTTTCGCTTAAAGTTGACTAATCATAACGTGCCTAAACCTCATGATCACCAGAAATTTGTGCCATAAAGATAGAATGAGATCGAAAATAAAACTAGCTATAAAACAAAGATAGAGCTATCGTGCTCCTCGACTCGTAAAAAGATTGCGGCCGTTCTGAACATTAAAAACGTCTGGCACCGGCGGCACAATGATACAAAGAAAGAATTTATTGTATCATGCGGCGGCACCGTATTCTGCCGGTCGTTATGCCGTTCAAGCGCATGAGTCCCCGCGGTTTAAGCGAAATTTTTTGTTCGACGCAACATCTAACAATAGGAAAAGTAAAGATATCGCAATTTAACGTTACGTAAAAGATAGGGTGATGATAATTCACAAAACGGTAACTAGTACCTATAGATTTTTTTTATTTTGAATTTTAACAATTTAAATTTTAACTAGGGCTCATGTGCTCTTATGCACAAGCCGCCACTGGATTCTTCGGTGGATATCTGCGATCAGCTTCAAAACGGAAAACGTTGTATGCCATTTTTAGTATTGAAAATACTATTAGGATCGTGTTTACGCAAACTTTGCATTGCATGTCGATGTCGCTCATGTCGATGTCGCTCTGCCGTCTGTCGCGGCCAACAGCGCAATATCTAGATCGGTCTTGTAACATAATACTCTGATAATACTTGGTAGAAATATAAATATGAATCAGCGTAAAGTCGGCAAGTAAATAATGAATAATGTTTAGTTTAGTTTGTGTTTTAAAGAACGCCATAGTAACTTTGTTAAAAAGTGTTTTATTGAGATAAGTTATAACTAAGGTAAGTTCACGTTATTTAAATCGGAATATTATATCGAAAAAAAAAGCGGGAGGCAAAAAGTTGGAGCACAATAATTGCATATTACAGGGTCCGCCCAAATTTGGTTAACAAATGGGATAATTTTTTATTATTGATTTCTCAGAAAATGTTATTGTACCGGGTGATTGCTTATATTTTGCACCCCTACCTATCTCATGAAAATCTTCATGGTCTATTTTGAACGCTTGGGTAAATAAGTATAATTTAAAAACATAGCATAAGTAGGCTTAGACAATATGACCGATTGAATATAAGGCAATTGTTCACCTTGGTTGGTCTGCTATGTGAATATTATTGTTTATAAACAAATTAATAATAATTATTCTTAGAAATAAAACCATACAGTTAATATAATATGTTTTAGTTAATATACAGGGTGTCCCAAACGTAATGGGACACAGAGCAACAGCAGGCTCCTTAAGGCGAAATAATGCGATTTATTTAAACTTGCATTATCCCAAAATTGATAACAACCAAGATAAAGGGTGTCGAACTTTTATTTGTGTTTTCGTTTTTTTGGGATTATTTATAGTTCACCTTGGTTGGTCTGCTATGTGAATATTATTGTTTATAAACAAATTTAGACGAATTATTCTTAGAAATAAATTTTTTATTATTGTTTTCTCAGAAAATGTTATTCTACATAAAAGTTTTGCATCTTGAGGTAATCATTTTGACGTATTCAAATCTTCTGTGGCATAAACAAGGTGACTATAAAATAGAAAAATATGACGTCAGTGACTCAAAAATTTTTTAAAATTTAAAAACTGAAACAGCCATATTAAAGAACTAATAAATCCAAGATAAAAAGTTAAATAAAGTTTTTTTCTAGTGCTAATAGTTTTCAAGAAAAGTCAAGTTAAAAATCAAATTTTTGCCCTTATTGAATTTTTACACTTTTCATATTAACTTTCCACATTAACTGTTAATATGGCTGTTTCAGTTTTTAAATTTTTAAAATTTTTTGAGTCACTGACGTCATATTTTTCTCTTTTATATTCACCCTGTCTATGCCACAGAAGATTTGAATACGTCAAAACGATTTACTCAAGATGCAAAACTTTTATGTAGAATAAAATTTTCTGAGAAATCAATAATAAAAAATTATCCCATTTGTTAAAACCAAATTTGAGCGGACCCTGTAAAATTAAAGAACATTTTTTAAACTTTTACAAAATCCAAATTAGAATGTGGGCTTTAATTACATGACATAGGTCATTAAAATTTTAAAGCTGTGTCAGGTATTTTCAATACATAGGATGCTTGCGTAAGGTGCAAGATCTGTGAATTTTTTTACCTAAACTATTCCTTAACTACACTAGCAAAATGCGGAGGAGCTCCATCTTGCTTATACCGTGCAAGCAAAAATGATTTGCATCAAAGAGGGATTGAATTAAAAAACGTGTGGCTTGGTTTTGATCCCAATGATATGGGAACGGTATATTTA
This sequence comes from Polydrusus pterygomalis, assembly GCA_963969555.1. Lineage (NCBI taxonomy): Eukaryota > Metazoa > Arthropoda > Insecta > Coleoptera > Curculionidae > Polydrusus > Polydrusus pterygomalis. The sequence goes on along the minus strand of OZ018381.1, from coordinate 36,518,168 downwards.
ACCAAATCTAGGTTAAAATTTGGTCAAAGTCATATTATGACATGATGTGCCAAACTAATGAATAATAAAGTAAGTAGACAAATACAAATTTATTTTTGTTGTTTACAAAATTAACAAAGTAAGAATATACAGAAAGAAAAAGAAAAATATAATTACATGTATTCTGGGAATTCACCGGAGAGGTGGAATCATACGAAAAAAATGTCAGGTCTAATAAATCATTTCTTTCCAATAAATTTTGGGTAAATCATTGAGAGTAATTCCTGCGTCTTTCAAAATCTGCGGCTTGTATTTCTTGGAATACTTGCACTTTATAAGGAAATAAATTTAGCTGCTTCTTAAGAATATAGTCCTGCATGTTCCATAAGATCTTCCCACTTCTTGGGACAGGCGTCTTATACAATTTGTTGGCGTATTTTGCATTATTTCAGGAACATTTGCAACAAGTTCTTCTGTTCTTACAGATGGTCTTCCTGCTCCTTTTTTGTGTTGTGTAGAACCTGTTTCCCTAAACACAGCTACGGTTCTTTTCAGGCAATGGTAAAAATCCCCAGCAATAAAAGCAACGTTAGGAAAATGTTCGTGAAAATCGTCCATGCACAAACCCGGATTGTATTGCCACTCACCGTTTACTCTAACCCCGTTTCGAAAATACGCTTCAATCATGAATGTTTTGTGCTGTTCCGTAAAGCCCACTGTTTGAATTGTTCAAGAAATTGGAAAAATTAGCGACGAATCAAATTACTTGTAACGACTGTCAAATATGACGGAATAACTGATTGATTGTTAATTCAGGTAGTTACTGACACCCAACAGGTATTAAGCTCTACTGCTAAGCATTACGTACTTAGATTCAAGGCCCTCTTTGATGCAAATAATTTTTGCTCGCACGGTGCCGTTAACCGGGGCTAAGAGGACCACAGCTGGTAATGTGGTCCGATGGGACATTAAAAATAATAAAAATGTGTATCTGCTAACATACAAACGGCAACAACGGTTTCGCACGCACGTGTGTCTAGGAATACCTAGCGTAGGGTTGAGTATTAAGGTCGAGCGCGTTACACTTTAGTCCCACTTAGTAAGCGGAAATAAACACATGCAAATTCTTATTGTTTTTTATTTTCCGGAAAACCTCCATTGCAGTACGTTCACAGGTAAGTTTTTTGAGTTTCAACTTATGTTAGGCACTTGTACGTTAAGTTTTGAAAAATAATTTAGTTTAAAAAACATTTTTAATTATTTGTTTTAGCAGTGGGGTAGTTAAATATAAAAAATCTGCAAAACTCTGGGAAAAGTGGACCGTGGAATATAAAAAAAAACTAGATCGGCGTTGTGGTCTAGTGGCCAGCGCAGCGGCCTCACAGATCGTAGGCCCGGGTTACATTTCCGGTGCCGGCAACGTCGATGTTAAATTTGGAATTTGGTTTAAGAGGTGGCGCCGTCTTTCAGGAGAGACGTTAAATTGTGGGCCCCGTGTCATGGATGTTGGCACGTTAAAGAACCCCTACCCTCGACAAAGAGGGATTCGGCAAAATTACCAGATAGTGTGTGACAAATTCCCTGGCGTCGGTGATTGGCCTCGTTGCGGAAAAAGGCCGACGTAAAATAAATAAATAAAAAAAAAAATACTAGATATATTTAAGATAAAAAAATTTTCACAGGCAGCTTACTAAAGTATGGTAGATTTTATATTAAAATCCTTAAACCAAAATATTTATTAGTTTTCCAAAAATCTGCAAAAAACCGAAAATATTGGACCACTTAGCCCCGGTTAACGGTACCAGGTTGAGATATCGGGAGTTTAATTGTTTATAGTTGAAACAATTTCTTGCCGAAGAAGCTGGAGACATCGTTCAAATTTCCCTGCAAAAAAAAGGGTACAAATACATGTCCCACAAACAATTTAACCCAGACATTCACTTTTTCTGGGAACTGTGTATGCAGTTCTTCATGCCAATTTGGGTTGCTTCGCGCCCAGTAGTGTAATTTTGTTTATTGACAGTTCCGTGTAGTGTGAAGGTCGCTTCATCCGAAAAAGCAATATTGTTTCGAAAATGAGTGTTACGGATTTTTGATCAATTTCATGAAGCAAGCTGGTTGGTGGATTGTCTGAGAGTTTCTTCTATCGAAAGCAGAACTTCTGACCAATCTGGATCTAAATCTAAAAGGTATCAAGTGGCCTTTGGTGCAGATCGTATTCAACCTCTACTATTGGACGAATTTTTAAATTGGCCAAAAAGATTTCAATCGACCACATTTGCTTGTTATTAATATAGGTACACTGTTATTAATTTTAACATGGTATTAATTTGCCAAAACTTTACAGGTTAAGAGGATTTACAGAGATAATTTGTGATATTGTTATTTTCAGCTTAACGATGAAATAGGTGGTTTAGAAGTGTATTTTAAACATTTAAGTATGTTTGCTGTTACATTTACTCGACTTAAAATGAATCTATTTCTATATAAACATTTTTGTTCATACCATATCATGAAGAAGATATGATCATCTATTATACTAATATATAAAATTTTATAGAGTTAATTTAGTTTTAAAAGGTCTTTATTTGATAGGAATATTATTACATATCATTATTATTTTACAGTATATAATATACAGGGTGTTTCAATAAAAAATCCCAGGCCAATTATTTCGAAAACATGTAAATTCTGTGAACGCCAGTTTTTAGCCTCTATGATTGGCTTCACAACTGTGTAAAAAATGTGTTTAAATAATACAAAATGTAGGTGGCGCCACGGTGCAAAGAAATTTTTCGATGACAGGAACTTTTAAATGTTGTCGCTCTTAAAGATAATTAATTTTTGATCAAATTATGTCCCATAAAAAATTTTGATAAATCCAACATGAAAGGAGATATTTGGGGTTAAGTTTTTTTTTTAAATAATTTTAACGAGTATTTTAATTATAAATATTTTTAATATCCTTAAGCAGATTTTAATTTAATTTTGGTAATGATAATTATAGTGATAAAACGCTCGTGTAGCGCTAAATTATTACGTCCAGTGACGTCTCAGGGGGCGCCTTAACAAATAATATTGGCAAAAAATAAGAGGCCATTGAGTTTTTGGTAATTTTTATATTTTTTTCGGATTAAGGAACTAAAAATATCCTTTTCTTGTCTGCTAAATTGTTTTCATATCTTGCTTCGTTTTCGAGAAATAAAAATAAAAACAATTTTATTGCATATCTCTGGAAAGCAAAAAACATTAAATAATTAATACGTTGAGTTTTTTATTGTTTAAAAGCAAAGTTAAAACATTAAAGCATAATAAAATAAAATCAAAAGATGTTTTAAATTTTATGAAAAAACTGATGAGAAATTATACAAAATTAAATGAAAATTAGAACAATACCAAAAACTATTTAATGGGGTCGAATGAGGTGTTCAAAATTATTGCCGTTTTCATATACACACAGAGCAAATCGATATAATAATTCGGTTCTGCAAACTCTCAATAGTGTATTTCGATTAATAGCAAAAGATACAACCTATTAATTATTTAATGATTTTCGTTTTCCAGAGATATGCAATAATATTGTTTTTATTTTAATTTCTCGGAAACAGACAAGAAAAGGATATTTTTAGTTGCTTAATCCGAAAAAAATATAAAAATTACCAAAAACGCAGTGGCGTCCTATTTTTTGTCAATATTATTTGTTAAGGCGCCCCCTGAGACGTCACTGGACGTAATAATTTAGCGCTACATGAGCGTTTTATCACTAAAATTATTATTACCAAAATTAAATTAAAATCTGCTAAAGGATATTAAAAATATTTATAATTAAAATACTCGTTAAAGTTATTTAAAAAAAAAACGTAATCCCAAATATCTCGCTTCATGTTGGATTTATCAAATTTTTTAATGGGACATAATTTGACCAAAAATTAATTATCTTTAAGATCGACAACATTTAGTAGTTCCTGTCATCGAAAAATTTCTTTGCACCGTGGCGCCACCTACATCTTGTATTACTCAAACACATTTTTTACACAGTTGTGAAGCCAATCATAGAGGTTAGAAACTGGCGTTTACAGAATTTACATGTCCCTTTTAGTTTCCGAAATAACTGGCCTGGGAGTTTTTATTAAAACACCCTTTATATATTATACAATATATCGGTATATGATTTACATTTCTCCATGTATGACTGACTGATTGATTCATCAACGCCCAGCCTAAACCCCTAATCCTAAAATCATAAAATTTCGAGCATTTATTTTCTTATAACAGGGGCATCCACTAGAAAGGGATTTTTCGGAAATCAACCCCTAAGGGGATAAAAGCGGGGGTTGAAGTTATTATATTAATGTCTGTAAATCATAAACTAAAACTGGTGAAGGTCTAAAACTTGATATAGAAAATCTACTATTAATACTAATGTAAGTGTTTAGTCATTTTTGTCAAAAAAGGGATATTTTGAAGAAGGTAGTTACCTATAACTGTCCTATCGGTAATTTTAAGCTGTACTGCAAAAAAGTGATACTAAGCTTACTCTGTTAAAATAAACAAGTACGTGTATCGATATTTTGTGAGATTTTGCCCTTAGGGGGTAGAAATGGAGGGGGTAAGTTTCCAACGCAAAAGCTAGAAAAAAAATATATAAATTTTTTTAGACAAATTCTTCAGTGAATGGATCTTTCATTCACTCTCCGCTGCACGTGGACGTGAACTTAAAAAACTTTTAATTCAATTGTCTAAAATGTGTGATTGCATTATCAATAATTTCAACAATTTTAAATTAACCTCTCGAGGGGTTACTGGGCTTTAACCTCCAGTACCCCAAAAATCACTCTTTAAAAATTTTTGACATCATGACTTCTATCAATGACTATTCTCGTCTTACAGACATACCAATAATTGTACAAATATTTTTATATAAATAATTAAAAAATCCCCTTTAGAAGGTTTTTTTTTTCCTCATTATTTGGTTGTTTAGACTTCCTTTGTCACATGCTCTGCATGTCTTAACTCTCCTCAACTTCTACATTTCAAATTTTTAATGCCATAAAAGTTCCAATAAGTTTTTTACCATTTTCTCTTCGGCTAATACCATCAGCACTATATAAATTTTCTGTCTCCTGATGATGAACGTTTCTACGTTCGAAACATGTAGAGACCTCCAAAGAATTTCTATATTCTAATTTTCTAAATTTTGTGGAGAAAGACTTTTAGTTTTTTCTTTCTTATACTTTAAACTCCACTTTAAGCATAGACTACTTTTTCAAACTTAAAAAATACCACAATCGGAAGAAAATAATATGACACAACTTGACGCGTGAGCTTGCTACGGCCCATTGCTGATCTGGGAACTTTAACGATGAAACCAGATCAGCTGTTAATGTCAAATGTCGTTCTCTTCTGTCAAAACGCTTTGTTTTAAGAAATAGTTAACTTTATACAGGGTGCTACAAATTCGAAAACGGTAAGAGATACGAAGAATATACCCCTATTATTTTGGAATTTTCAAATTTTTATCGAGTAAAATTTCGAATTACTTTAAAGAGACAAACTCAAAAAAAATCATATAATAATGATAATAATAATAATAATATGTTTATTTAATATCTAATAATATAATAAATATATTTTTATGTTGTCTTCTATAAACTTATTCTTCAATCCCCTGAAGCTGAGCTTGTTAGGGGCAAATCTTATTTTTTGTTTCAGTATGTAAAATCATAAATCATAAATATGCATTAAAAATTAAGTTTTAAAGTAAAAATGTTAATTTATAGTATAAACGCAGTTTTTCTTGAAGAAATATATTATCTATAATAAAATTATTAATTTATAATTTTTAAGTAAAAATATTAGATAGTTATATAAATTCTTCAGAACAATATTAATTAGTTAAAGCATTTCTAAAAATATTTTCAAATTGTCTGTTTTTAATATCCATGTTTTTATTTCGACTTTAAAGTTTTTTAATGAAATCAATTTTTTTAATTTTTGTTGGTAAATAATCGTTTAAATAAAAATATAAATATTTGAAATTTTTTTGTCCTATGGACTTATTTATTTTAGGTTTTATAGTTATTTCACTTTTATGACGTGTATTATGATTATGGTTTTTAAACTGTATAAGGTTTCTATTTTTAAATATACAGGGTGTTCCTAAATTAATGGTACATCCGAAAGTAGGCGATTCTTTGGCTTATTTCATAAATAAAATGTTATATAAACATGGGACCGAAAAAGCTTCGTTTCCGAAATACAGGGTGTTAATGGTAATTAAATGGGTTATGTGTTTCCAGGAATGTGCATTAAGAAGATTTTTATTTTTTACTCGAAAGCGGTGCACCGTAAGAAAATAAGTCAAGAGACCGAATTTGCTCTAAATTAGACGGGAATTTCAAAAATAATTTTTATTTAAAGAAAAAGCAGTGGCGCATCATTTTTTTCTTCAAAAATATTAAATGCAAGACCCGCACGGACGCCACTGCTAAAATTTTAAAAAGTTATTTTACACAAAAAAATGCTTTTCGATGCTCAAACGACGTGTACCAAATTTCATAAAAATATCTAGAGTGGTTTGAAAATGCCAATGAAAAAATATATTTTTTTTAAATGTTAACACCCTGTATATATACTACTTTATTTATGAAATAAGCCCAAGAATCGCCTACTTTCGGATGTACCATTAATTTAGGAACACGCTGTAAAGATGTTATAAATGTAAAGTAGTCCCATGTTCAACTCTTTTGTTTCTGAATATAATTCTTTTGAAGGATTAAGACAATCTTTATTTATATATTTTTAGATCCTACTAAATTATAAGGAATATCGTATTTTCCTTCGGGGGTTGGTCATTTTAAGAACTAGAACGTTATTTATGCAAGCCACGAAAATTCGAAAAATGTAGGCGATATATTTTTTGATCTATTAGGAATATATAAGTTGGGTGATCCGATTTATCTAGCTTCGGTTTAAAGTTCCTGCCGAATTTAAATAATCGAAGTGTTTTTCTGCTCGTTTCTTTCTGATGGATCGCAATGAATACGCAACGTGAGACTATTTTTAAATAAAACCACCTCAACCATCGAGAACATTTAAGTAGGATCAAACGGTCCGATAACTGGATATGATAACTACTATACCCTGTTTATTTTATCTTCAGAAAGATCAACTACGATCAAGTAAAGACCACGCATCTCATTCAAAAATGCACTAAAAATTAATAGGGTAGCCCATAAACAGGGTGTCCGGGAAAATGTGGGAAATCTCCTGGATATGAAAAAAACACATGAAAAGAATACTACAAGTTCATATAAACTTCTTTCGTTTCGTCCTCCTCTTCGGAGATATGGGCTCCCAAAGAGCTCCCATGGAATTAAGTTTTTGACACATAATAATTATTAATCCAACAGGTATATTTCAATTTTTTTTTCATATGATCTATACCAGGTAAGACCCTTCAAATTACTATCCCAGAAAGTGTTGCGAATTACTCATAGCTGCAGGGACGGACTAGCTGTGACACTAATGTGCCCATTTTTTTACGTCCTGTATGATAAAAACTTTGGACAACGTTTTTTACATACCTTTAACTATTGACTGAAAATTAAGTACTCTTCATTCATGTCGCTTATCCTAACCGTTTTCGGAAAAACGTCATTTTATTGCGATCATTTATTAATATTAAGCAGTTAAAATACCCCGCGCGCGTTGCTACGCTACTTACTAAAATAAATTTGAAGGAAAGACATTACAGAAATATCCGGCATCCTGGCATGCGTTGCGTCACTTTTTTTTATGCTAAAATTTTCCTCGGCCTGCACACAACAACTCACCAAATCCCGCCACCCCGGCATGCGTTGCGCCACTTTTTTTTATGCCAACATTTTTCTCGGCCTGCACACAACAACTCACCAAATTTTCATCGTAATCGGATAAATGGTATAGGAACGCATACGGGACATACAGACAGACAGACAGACAGACAAACATTCATTTTTATATACAGGGTGTTCATTTGAAAACTTCCCACCTCGATTTTCCTGCTTTAAAATGAAAATGTGGAAAATCGCTCGGACCCGTCGATTTTTATTTCGAAGGGGACATCTTTTGCGTATATTGTCAATCTTGTTACTTCAAGCTTCTAGGAGGGAGGGGGGGTAAGATCTAAATCTTAAATGGATACCCCTATTGTATATAATTTTTTTGGATTCTGCATAAAATTCTGAATATTTTTAAATAAAAGCATTATTAGTCTATACTTAACAGTTTCCGAGATATTGACTCTTGAAAAATGACATTTTTGAACTTTGACAGCGTCTAGCTTTCTAACTGTTCGTCTTAGAGCAAAACGGCGTACATGTCCCTATCTTCGATTTTTATTATCTTTCCAATAGTGTCAACTTCCGGTCAAACCGGAAGTACTATATTTCTTACATCTTTCTTCTCATCTCATCATCATCTTCATCATTTCAGTTAATTTAATATTTTCAAGGTTTGGATAATAATAATTATAATATTATATAAATCTATTTTGACACTTTATCTTTAAAGCATATAAAAACTTATGTTTATTATTACCTACCTTAAATTATAAAATTTATAAAACACAACTTTCAAAAGAAATTACTATTATTATTTGGCAATATTAAAGCGGTAGAACCGATGAGACTATTATTGCATCAATTATTTTAGAAGGTATCACATGTATAATTTCCAAGTCCGGTCCTGGAAGTTTTCTCCAAATAACTTTTAATTAGGTTATTAGAAAATAATAAAATTTGGTCTGCGAGTCCACCATATAAGAGCCTTTAAAAAAGTCGAATACAATTTTTATGTAAAATTGATAGGGGGCCAGGGGGGTAGCAAAATTGAAATGGCATTTCCCATGGCCAGTATGGCGGTGCACTGCACCACTCTTATCCGCCAGCACCATTAAAGAATATTCCTTCCCCTCCAGAAGAAAAGCTCTCCACGCCTCTGATTTATGTAGCTGTGAAATCGGTCCCAGTCTTATTTTCTCGATGGTCCGTAACCAACCCCTATTTTGATGTAAATATAAGCAGAAACATCAAGAAACCACTGACTACAGCAACGTTTGCTTTGAGCCGCGTCAGCCAGAATAAATCGAATAAAGATACGTGAGGACTTATTTAAATTTGAACAGGCACCAATTTACAAAAACGTAAAAAATCCAACAGACAAAATTGGGAATCAGGATAGCTGAGTAGAGTCCAAGTGTGCTCCTGAATATTAACAATTTCGTAAAATTTTGAAAGGTTGCGGAAAGACAAAATGTATTCCTTCTAGCCGTTGGGCGAGCGAGCTATGGGGGAGTGTCTTCTGACCTAGGATGCTTGGAGTAAGCAATGTCAACTTTTCTATTGCCACTTTATACGTACACAATTTTTATGGTATTTTTTCTTTTCTGTCATTGACGGCTCGTAGTGTTAAATTTTGGGTAGCCAATAAAACTTCGAGTATAATAGTACATCAGGCAACAAATTTGGAAAAGCAAAGTGTTCTAAGTGAGTACAGCTTTTAAGTACGAGCGAGCATAGCGAGTGAGTAACTTAAAAAATGTGTTGAGATTAGTAAAACTGGTTTGTTTATAATATTTCTTCGCATTTTGTATTTGCAATTATAAGCAAATAATTATAAATATAAAACTATAACATTCTTAGAAATTAAAAAAAATTGATAGTAGGTAGGTACCTGTGTAGGATTTCCGTAACTTAGTAACCTGGCATGGCTTTTTTTATTTACATAACAGTCTACAAATGTCTTTCTTGTTTGTCGAATTGAGTTTCCGTTACATATTAATTACAATCGGTTTTCGAGAAAATGTGTGGTCATATTCGACAGTATGAATATACAGGCTTAAAGATCTTTTTATTGACCCTTGATAAAGTTTTTATAAAAAACGAAACGTTGGGATAAATACAATTGTGTCATTTCATTGCCTGCCCTCATTCCCGCTATAGGTACTTATTCCAATCTACTAGTTAGGGCGCTATACTTACCTACATTTTACTATATTTTCAAAATCTTGTGTTCAATCAATCAAATGTTTGCGTTTTGACAACTGACCATAAAGAAAATATTTAAATGACAGTTTATGAACAGATACCAGAATTTATTGAAGAAAACAAAATTTTAGTAAGTATGCAAGCAGGTTTTAGAAAAGGATATTCAATAGAAACGGTAGTCCAGTATGTAATTGAAAATTGGAAGGGAAGCGTTTACAAAAATGAAGTTGTATTGGCAGTATTTTTGGATTTTAAACGTGGATTTGAAACAATTAATATAGGGATAAATTATTTAAAAAATCATATCAGTATGGTTAAGGGAAGTTGTTTATAAATGGTTTCAAAATTATTTGATACCTAATAGGCAGCAAAAAAAACAAAAATTGATAACATTTTTTCAAAAAGGAATATAATAATATTGGGGTACCACAAGGTAGCATTTTAGGTCCATTATTATTTATTCTTTATAGAAATGATATGCCAAATGTTTTTAAACAAAGTTTTATTCGAATGTTTCCTGATGATGCTTTTATATATAAAGGGTAAAAATATTCTTGATTGTAGGTATAGAAATTTTAAATTTTGAATTAAAAACGATATCAAACTGGTTAAATATAAATAAATTAAAATTAAATGTTTCTAAAAAAAAATTTATGGTTATTGGAAATAACGTGAATACTTAATACAGATATAAATATTTTTGTTGATGATGAGAAATTAGAAATTATACACTCTTTTAAATATTTGGGAGTAATTTTAGATTCTAAGTTAAAATTTAAATTACATTTTGAAAATGTACCTATCTAAAATTGGAAAAAAAATTAATTATTTAAAAAGAATTAGTCAAAATTTAAGTTTATTTTCGCGAAAAACAATTTATAACACTATAATTTTACCGCATTTTTTATATTGTTCAACTATTTTATACACAGCAAATGATGGGGTATTTAATAGACTCCAAGTTTTGTAAAATAAAGCTATGCGTATAATCTTAAATGTGGATAAATATACTAAAATAAATTTAATGTTAGAGAAACTTCAGTGGTTAAATGTTAAAAATTTAATATTTCTTTTGATTTTTACTTTTATTTTTAAAATACAACATAACTTACTGCCTTCTCATTTAAAAGATTTTATAACTCAAAATTTTGATAATTATAACTATTTAACCAGGTATAATAAAGATTTTTATCTAGATAGGGTATCAAAACATTTGACATATAAATGGGTTTTCCATAAAGGATTAGGTGAATATAACAACTTGGATATTTCAATTCAATCACAGAGCCCTTTAAAAAATTTTAAAAAATCATTAAAAAATTATTTATTTAAAAAATTTTTTAATACTTCAAAGATGATATGGTTAAATTAGTTTAAATATTTTATAAAACTTGTTAAATTGTAGCACATTGCTAAATAAATCTTGTTGCTACTACTACTACTACTTTATTTGTTAATTATAAGTATTTCCTCATACCCATGCTTGGTCTGAGAGTATTTCGAACACACAGGCCAAGAATACCACCACATGATAATATAAACAATAAGGCAATTTTGCGAAGAAACTGGTACATTCTGTAGTTTTTCTTAATTTATGATCAATTGGCTGGTCGTATGTTTTTCAGTATTCCAATCCATTTAATGGACTATAAAAACTCTTGTCTTGTTCCGGTAAATATTTGAATATTTACGTCATTTGACGATAAAATGTGTCACTAAAGTTTTTTTAATAAATATCGCATTGTCTAAAACTTATAAAATGGATTTATTTTTTAAAAAATATTTAAAAGGTTCGAATATTTGTTAATATTATCCGATTATGTAGACAGGTTTTCCATTAAGCAAAAATATAATTTAATAGAATATTTTCTATAGTTGCAATAAAAATTATGGGAAAAATTGGGGCTAGTCGGTGCTCGCGTGCATTTTCCCAATTTAAAAGTACCGAATCAAAAATTGCCCTTGCAAAATATTACTTAGATAAAACGAAATTGTGAATAGTTAGATTATAGATATTTGATTATCGATGATACAGGACGGCCACAACTTAATCAAATAGTAAATAATGCGGGTTAAAAAAATTGATAAAACAAAACCCCCACATAAAAGGAATCAAATAAAAAGTTTAGGTACCTACCTACCGAAAAACTAATTGAAATTTTAAATTATTTTGAAAAAAATTGTTTTTATAATAATACAGTATTTTACAGTCCTTTTAATGTAAAGAAATGAATACAAAATAAACTTTAACGCACTAGTGTGAAAAGTAAATTACTTTTCACGCGCCGGGTGTGCAGGGGAAGTAGGCGTTTTGCATTTTTCTATCCCGACCAATCGGTCCGAACACCCAAAACTATCGTAACTCTTCTTGATAGATTTAAGAATTGGGGTGCATACGTGCATTTTATTTTTCATCGTAGACTAATAAAAACAAAGAATTTAAAATAATTTTTGCTTTTTAAATACAATATTTAATAAGTTAACTACAAAAATACGTAAAATAAATGAATGAATGAATACTGAAACTGAATTTATGTCGAAGCGAGGTGATTTCGTCAAACGTGGAGAGCAAAAATGATCCCCTCTCTTTTACCGAGACCGAGGGATCGCCTTGCCACGCCTAGGTCATGTACCTATGTCTATTAAAAAATGTAAACACTCTCAGGTACTCTCAAGTATTTTCATCTTGGATGTAGCGGCGGAAGATTGATCATAGAATAAATTCGCTATTAAATTTTAAACAGAACACAAACAAACGTTACAAAAGACGACAACACTTGCCAGAGTCACAAAACGTAATGAAAACAATTGATTTTTGTTCAAAACCTAAAAAAAATGTGCAATCTGCCTTATACCGTGCGAGCAAAAATTATTTGCATCAAAGAGGGCCTTGCATCTAAGGACGTAATGCTTAGCCGTAGAGCTTAATACCTGTTGGGCGTCAGTAACTACCTGAATTAACAATCAATCAGTTATTCCGTCATATTTGACAGTTGTTACAAGTAATTTGATTCATTTCACAATGGGCTTCACGGAACACAACAAAACATTTATGGTTGAAGCGTATTTTCGAAACGGGGTTAGAGTAAATTGTGAGTGGCAATACAATCCGGGTTTGTGCATGGACGATTTTTACGATTCACGAACATTTTCCTAACGTTGCTTTTATTGCTGGGGATTTTTATCGTTGCCTGAAAAGAACCGTGACTGTGTTTAGGGAAACAGGTTCTATACAAAAATTTATTGGAAAGAAATGATTTATTAGACCTGACATTTTTTTCGGATGAAGCCTGGTTCCACTTCTCCGGTTATGTGAATTCTCACAATACACGCATGTGGAGTAGTGAAATCCCATTTTATTGTAGAGTCCACATTGCACCCACAAAAAATTGGTGTCTGGTTAGCTGTTTCCCGAAGAAGAATTATTATTGTTGGTCCTATTTTTTTCCATAACACAGTTACAGCACAGCGATATAGAGACAATAGTTTGAATCCATTTGTGGAGCAATTACTTGACGACGAACGGATATTTTCAACAGGACGGTGCAAGCGCTCATACAGCCGCCGAAACTATTAACTACTTACGCAATTTTTCCGACGACAGATTAATCAGTTTTCGATCAGACATTGAATTTCCACCCAGATCACCTTGTTTAACGGTTACGGATTACTTCGTTTTTCTCATTTAAAGAACACTATTTTTAAAACACGTTGCAAATTTAGAACAATTACAACAAACAATTATCCAAGAATGTGGTAACATTTCTCCCGAGATTCTGGTCAACACTTTCGAAAATATGAAGAGACGTGTGAATTTATGCTTGAAGCATGGTGGTGGCCAATTTCAGCAATTTATTTAATTATTTTTCTTTTTCTTTCTGTATATTATTCTTACTTTGTTAATTTTGTAAACAACAAAAATAAATTTGTATTTGTCTACTTATTTTATTACTCATTAGTTTGGCATATCATGTCATAATATGAATTTGACAAAATTTTAGCCTAGATTTGGTTAAATATGTCGTTCCCATATCATTGTGATCTAAACCAAGTACTACGTTTTTTAATCCAAGCCCTCTTTGATGCAAATAATTTTTGCTCGCACGGTACCATTGTACACTATACATATTGTTGTGTTTGCAAATAAGGCATCGGTTCTTCTTTTCCGCACTTTAGAAAGTTATTTTAATGGAAACTCATCATGACACACGCTGTACAGAAAAGCAGGTGCATGCAAAATTTTGACTGCCAATATACTTTTTTCCTTCGAATTTATCGACTCGAACTATCATACTTTTCTATTTGAGGTTTTATTCTTTTTTCGAAATTCATTATTTATTTAATAGTGTTCTATTTTCTGCCGAGGTCGCCATTTAAATGTTTCTTAGTTTTATTTCGTTTTTAAAACAAATAACCGGGTAACGGGCTTTAGATAATAAAACTCTATTAAAAAGTTTTGCAAACTTTTTTATTTGTTTTTGCTTTCAAATCCTTCGGGTTTCGACGTTATATTTCGTATAAAGAGGGCGGTATTGTTACGGCTTTTTACTTAAGAGTCGGCGTGGCTTTTACTAGCGAAATGAATTGATACCATTTACTCGAAACCCCCTAAACCGATCGAATCCATTTCAAAATATATTTGATTATTTATACATAATAAAGCAGTTTTTGTATATTTGACTTCCAGTCTATTAACATTCGACTGTCGTCAAAAGTTACCAGTAAAATTAACTAAACAGGTACACTGAGAAAAAGCCTTCTATTTCTTATAAGAATTCACATACTATACTCTTTATATAACAGACTGTTTGTTACTATACAGTGTCCGCAAGAAAGTCCGCATCAATTGGGATTTTTTTTTATTATTAGATATAGGTAAAAATTGAAAAAGCAGTTAGTTTTTGCTTACCTAAAAACCAAAAATGACGTATACTGAAGCAGCTGCACGACTTACGTTACCTGTCAAATTTGACATTTTTAATAAAATAGGTTCAAAAATGCCCTTATTTATCAAAATATCAAAAAACTTTATTTGAGAAAGTTGTTTATTTAGGAATTTTTAGCCCCTGTACGATATTTTTACAGTCTAATACAATTTTTATTTTTTGCCAGGTTCTTGAAAATTTTGATCAACCCTCGTAGATTAACTTTTATACATCGATGTAAAACCATTTGCATTTACTTCATTTGTAATCTTAATGCAAATTGTGTAAAATTTTTATTTCCAATTATTTATTTTGCTTCAAAAACTGAAATTGTTATTGATCAGTATGTAATGTTTGATGCAAAGTTTATCTAATTACATCAGTTTTGCCAAAACCGACGTTTCTTATTTTTTTTAAGTTTGTAAACAGATGTACAAAAATAAAATATTAGGAAGCTTTCGTTGAAATTTTACTTAATTAATATTGGATCAAAAAGAATAATAATTATTAATGCATCGCCTACTTATAAACTATATTTTTGTTGAATAAAATGTTTCGAGCGATTAATATTTATTCTTTTTGATCAAAATTTAACGAAAGCTTCCTAATATTTTCTTGTGTACATCTGTTTACTAACTTAAGAAAAATCAGAAACGTCAAACATTACATACTGATCAATAGCAATTTCAGTTTTTGAAGCAAAATAAATAATTGGAAACAAAATAAGATTACAAACGAAGTAAAGGCAAATGGTTTTACATCGATGTATAAAAGTTAATTTACGAGGGTTGATCAAATTTTCATGAACCTGGCAAAAAATAAAAATCGTATCAGACTGTCAAAATTTCGTACAGAGGCTAAAAATGCCTAAATAAACAACTTTCTCGAATAAAGTTTTTTGATATTTTGACAAAGAAGGGCATTTTTAAACCTATTTTATTAAAAATGTCAAATTTGACAGGTAATGCAAGTCGTGCAGCTGCTTCAGTATACGTCATTTTCGGTTCTTAGGTAAGCAAAAACTAACTGCTTTTTCAATTTTTACCTATACCTAATAAAAAAAAATCCCATTTGATGCGAACTTTCTTGCGGACACTGTATGTGACAGCAACGCGCTTTCCTACTGTAAGTCTGGATCCACATACATCCGTGATACGCATCCGTTGTGTACCACATGATTAATATGAACCAATGAAATTTTAGGGAATAAAATTTCATTGGTTCATATTAATCATGTGGTACAGAACGGATGCGTATCACGGATGTATGTGGATCCAGCCTGAGATAACGAAAATTGCTAGACCATTGTATAGTGACTATTTCACTAGAGTGTTTTATACTGGCAAAATATCATAGCAACGATCGTTTTCTAGTGGAAAAACTCTTAATTATACCTGGACTAAATCAACAAGATGGTTTTTCAGCGGCATAATTTTGATAGATGTCAGGTAAAAATTATTCTTAGTCTGACAAAAATGTCATCTTGGTTTGAAAAAGACAAAATGAGCAATTTAAATGAAAATGCAAGATTTGGGTGCCAATCTATCCAGGAAATAAAAAAATCGATAGCCGAAAATATTCCAGTTAACACACAGAAATCCAAGAACTCAATTTGGGCACAGTTCTCAGAGTTTCTAATGGCAAGAAATTATAAACTGGAAAAATGGACTACTGTGATGGAACTGGCGAAAATCCTCGAAGATTACGCCTTTAATATGAAGAAGGGTAATGGCGAAGACTATAAAGAATCTGCTGTAAAGGCTATATAAAACACTACAGCAAAAATTATTCAAGAAATGTATTTTACAGAATACGAAATAAAGATTGACCCTTGTACGGATGTTTTCTTTAAAAATGCGCGAATGGCAAGAGACGCATAGAGAAAGCAGCTCCAAAGTGGTCAGGAAAAGAGGAAAGTAAGTTCAAAAGCATTATCAACTAAAGAGTTACTAACAATAATGCAAAGCTACTATGAAGAAAACCCCGATGAAGCACAAAAAAAGTTTTTCCATCTCTGCTCATGTCAACTAGCTTGGAGAGGCAATGCGAGGCCGAAAATGGCAAAATTCAATATTTTTAAAAGGAGTTTGATCAATACCCTTTGATTTTAGAGGGTATTGGTTTGATACCATGGGAGAATTTACCGGACGAATTGAATATAACAGCATATTTTCCAAGATAGAGGGAAAATTTTGTATTGCCAAAATTTTCTCTTAAATTTATTCAATTTTGTTGCTTTTTGGAAATTTCGCTCAAGAAATTTTTGACAAAATAAAAGCACGAGCCATTAGGCGAAATTGCCAAGCAAACAAACTTTCATCAGCCGTGTGAATGTGAAGTATTTTTAATTTTAAAAAATTTAAATAAAATTAAATAGGCTATTTAATTAAGTGTTGAAATTGTCCTCCTTCTTGTGCCTGGCAGTACCCCAAGCGATCAATAAACTCTTGTTGGACTTTTATTATGGTTTCTTTTGAAATATTCCTGCATTCTGTTGTGATTCGATTTTTTAAATCTTCAATATTGGCAGGTCTTATTTTATAAACGACATTTTTCAGGTGACCCCACAAGAAGAACTCCAGTGGTGTAAGGTCTGGAGACCTAGGCGGCCATTCAATAGACCCACGTCTTCCAATCCACCTGTTCGGAAAAACTTGATCGACATAATGGCGCACTACTGCTGCATAATGTGGAGGTGCGCCGTCTTGTTGGTACCATAAATTTTCATCTAGAATTCCAGGATTATTTCTACTCGGGTATAAGTTAACTAGCGTAGGGATAAGAAATTCTTGAAGAAACTGAAGGTAATTTAGCCCGTTTACATTATTGTCAAAGAAATATGGCCCAATAATTTTGTTCTTCACTATACCCGCCCAAACATTAATTTTTTGGGGATATTGAGTATGATGCTCACGCATCCACCTGGGATTTTCTTTTGCCCAATATCTACAGTTTTGCCGGTTTACTTCACCATTTAATTTAAAAGTAGAATCATCCGAAAATAGGATATTTTCAACAAACAAAGGATCTACGTTACATCTTTCCATTAATATTTGACAAAACTCCATCCTACGATCTGGATCATCTTCATTCAACTCATGAACCAGTCGGATTTTAAACGGATGCCATTTTTCTACTGTTAATAGGTTATGTACGGTCATAGCAGCTGCCTCATGATCCATGCCAATCTGGTGGACGCTGTTATGGGGATTTTCTTCTATAGCCAATAAAATATTTAATTTTTTATCATCCGGAATAGTTGGACGGCCGTTCCTGGGAATATCTTCCACAGAACCCGTTTCTCGAAATTTTGTTTCAAGTTTACTTACAGTTGATCTAGTGATTGGTCTTTCTGGGTACTTAGCGTTGAACAAAATGCACACTTCTTGCTGAGTACGAATCCTATCACCATATCCAATCATCATTAGAATTTCTATTCTTTGTGTGTTAGATAAACGCATATTAACAAATATTAAAATTAATTTTTTACTTCTACTAATCTTAATAGCAAAATTCACTGTAATGACAGCATAATATCATTATCTAAGTAACCATAGTTACATAACAGCAAATAAGTCTACCTTTAAAAAAATGTATCTTAAATAAAATTATTTGTTCTACCCTGTAGCTACGAAACTATCAACTTTAGACCCTAAGTATGTTATGTTTTTGAAATCAGCTATTATTGGAAATTACAAATCTGAACTAAAATATAGGGGTTTTCATTTAAAAAAATCGTCGATAATGTCATATCTACTACATGAGCTACCCTGTATAATATGTGTATATATCAAAATATGCGCAATCAAAAATTATTACATACGTGTCCGAGGATTTTTACGAAATGTTTTTAGATTATTAAGTAATAAATTTGTTCCTTACTTTATGTACACACTGTATACAACTATTCCACTCATCATAATTTGGACCAATGAAAATGTAGCATTTTTAGATATTTACCTGTTTTTAATCGGAAAAACCACTACCTCCATAATTTTGCCGACCCCACTGACCAATCAGAATTTCAGAAAATAGCAAGCAGCATAGTTTTTAATCGGCAAAATTTTGTTACCTTCATTGTTAAGACTGGTAATTAATGACTGACAGTAGATTGTCACTGTTACTTTTGAAAGGTTGTAATCTCACGTAAATTTATTTATTTTTACCAAAGTATGTGAGAAACCATTCGTTTCGTTTTTTTTATGGGATTATATATCAAAGCAGCACATTTAATATTGTTAATAATTATAAGTAGTTTTTATGTTTTCATTTTTCTATCTTCTTTTGGAATAAAATTTATTAATAATTCACCCATATACCTAGTTTTAATATTATTCGTGAAATAGTCTTGACGAATACCACTCAAGAAAAAAATGTTTAGGTAAAATTTTATCTCTTGTGCTATGGTATTATGTACGTAATATCACGGTAATTAAGCCAATAGGAAATAGAAGTTAATGCTCCCATAGAATGGTATATAGGGATTTTTGCTCTGAATACTCACAGTAATTATCAAGTTTTATTGGGGGTGTATACTGTATTAGTTCCAACTAGCGGTTGCAGTAAAATTTGACGTTAATAATAATAATATTTACTTGCTACGGTTAATAAAGCATATATTTGCCACTAAAAATCAGTACTGTAGGTCTCAAAAATTGAAATAGCTTCTAGTGTGATATTGTTCTTGTCATTTAACATTGCTTATGATTATCTATTATGCAACACGGTTTACTGAGATTGTTAAATTGGTCCATAGATTATAAAGTACGATACTAATGATGGGTTGTGCGAAATAAAAATCTTCTATTGACCTGACATGAAAAATTAAAAAAAAACTTAAATACAAAGTACAAATAAATTAATTAAAACAGGTATTGGTACGATCAATAAAATTTAAATTCACACAGGACAGCTAGAAGACTCCGAACAACGACGTGACCTGCGGCAATTGCCGATGCTACGAACCCCCACCAACGTCTTGTGGATTATAGGTTCTAACGAAAACAATTCGTTTTTGGGGACGCTGTTCTGCTATCTTAATTGTAGATAAAGTGGTTTACTAGGAACAAAATGCGATGCATTGAGAAGATATAATTTATTTCTTAACAAAATTGCTGTATTAAAAGTGGTTTATTATTTAACAATACTGTGCTGCTAATAGAACTGATGGCTATCACTATCACTAAACACTGTTCTAGCAAATCTGGAATTGATATAATACTAAAGGTTTAATATAATAGTAATTTATTTAAAATGAGTTATTAAAAAGTAAGCTATCAATACAAACTATGTCTTAGCAAACCAGTTCCTCGCAGTATGGGAAAAGGACTATACTCAACTCGCTGGAAAGACGGGCTTAAGCTCAAAAACATATTTTTTTAAGGGAGTAATAAATTATTAAACTTTATAATTTAATAACCCCGTAACCATATGCCCCTTATTTTAATATAAATTGAGTTTTTATAGATTTCCCTATCAAAAATAATGAAATAGGTAATAATTACCTAACCAGGCTGCCTTTGTCGTTGGCCCATTAGAATCTTTTTACAGTACATTAAATTTTAACGTTCAATAATTATACATCATTGGACATCAACTCTATTAATTTCAGGAAGCCATAAAATGTTTCAGTTAAACACATTTGAGGGTTATTCAAGCAGGTATTACATTTTTTAATGGATTAAATCAATATTTTTATATTCATTCATAAAAATGAAGAAAGGGACAAATTCACCCTATATAGTGTTTATCGGGTATGCGTTCGCAAGCTGTTCGTATCTACTGCAGTATACAGCGTTATGATAATCGCTCGGACCCATCAAAATTATTTTTTTGAAATGCACTTTTTTTAGAAAAACATATCGTTTATTTTTTACATTATTATATTCTACAATTTTTTCATATATCATGCCCTATACCTATCTTCGACCTTTTACTAAATATTAACATTTTTATGCTGATATTATGCATTATGCACCATAGATAATATGTTTCTCGACGTAGCAACGTTCTGAACTCAAGTCACAATGATTATTGTCATTGACAATGATATTTTCAATTCAATAATTTGTTTTTGAAACATCGATGTTCTGTTACCGATGTTCGATGTTTTCGACATCGATGTTAGAGCTCATAAACATGCATGGATGTCGACATCGATGTTTACCTTTCGATGTTCAATGCAATGTTATAATAATTCGAGTGATGAAAATTCGTTTTTTATGTTTTTTATTCACTCAATAAGTATGGAACCGGCAATCTTTTTTCTTTTTTTTAGAAGTCAAAAAATGTCTGGGCACCGCCAATATTAATATTAGCATTCGAGGAGTGAAAACCCGAAACATCGATGTTTTACAACCGATGTTTTTAAGCCATCGATGTTAGCTTTCGATGTTAACATCGATGGTCAACGTCGATGTTCCGTTTCGATGTCCAAGCACTACCCATAATTAAGTAAATATATGTATGTTCGCGAAAATATCTATTTGAAAAAATTATTCATAACATTTATACTCGTATTTATTTGAGCAAGTTAAAGATATAATTTTAAAAGAACAACACGGATTTTTTCCACGTAGATCCATTGAAAGTAGTCTTGTGGAACTTACAGTACAGATTTTATTTTAAGAAGCATGGATAATCGGAAGCAGGTCGACGTTGTGTATACAGACTTCAGTAAAGCATTCGACAAAATTAGTCATTGCATAAGTACTCATTGAGGGTCTTGCTGATGTCGGTGTGCATAGAGGCTTGTTGAGAGGAGGACCGTAGCCAGGCTTGAATTTTAGGAAGGGCCGTTAACATTTCTGGAAGGGCGAACTTATTAAATTTTTTTTTTATTTTAGTAGGTATTTTATATAAAAATAAAAAAAATAACATAATCAAAAAATATTCTAAAACACGTTTAGATAATTACAACTGTTTTAACACTTAAGGTTGAATTCTCAACGTCATTCAATCTATTGCCAACCTATAACCTATTTCGCGTTGATTTTTTGTGTTTATTATTTTAATAACTAACATTTAAAGAAAATCAATATCGTCGGTACATTATTTAGGTAGTATCTGATATATTACAAAAATAACAATTTATTTCATTGCTAATTTTGGGAAAATTGTATAGTGAAAGAACAATGAGTGACAATGACATAATAATGTTAAAAAAAAATCTTACCCGATATTTTTCGCTATACCATTCTCCTAAAATAAGTTATGAAATTCCTTGATATTTATTAAATATGTCAATTATTACCTATAGAATATAGTCGATACTGATTTTCTTTAAATTTTGTATAAAAGCTAGAAAACATAAATAAATCTACGCGAAATAGGTTATAAGTTGGCAAGCATGCTGATACTCCCACCTTAAACAGTTGTCATTTTCTGTTGCCTCTTTCATTAAATTTTTTTAAAAAGAGTTAAAAATTTAACATGAATGAACATTTTATAACGTAGGTATAAAATTAAAATATCCAGAAAGGGTTATTGTGATACAATTGTTCTTTTTTTCCAGGAAGGGCGAATTTTTCTCTAGGAAGGGCGGCGCCCTGCCTACCCCCTCCCCCCCCTGGCTACGGCCCTAATTTTGGTCCTATCTGAGTGATAGACGACAGATGGTTTCCGTTGATGGTTTCTACTCTAAACCCTTCAACGTAACGTCTGGTGTGCCTCAGGGCAGTCACCTTGGTCCCTTGTTTTTTTTTATCATATACATTAATATGTAACATACAACAAAATTTATTTTTGATGTACGCAGATGACTTAAAAAAATTTCAAATAATCAGGGTGCCGAGGGATTGCAATGGGCTGCAGGATGATCTTAACGCCTTGGTAAGATCCTGTGAAAGTCAGAGTTTATTTCTTAATTTAGACAAGTTTGTATCGGTTACGTTTGTAAATGTACATAATTTTCGTTATTCTATTTATTATTAATAGTGATCTTAAATCGGTTAATGAAATGCGTGATTCAGGTGATATGTATAATGGACACTAAGTTAATTTTTACCTCTCACATTGAACAAGTTGTCAATAAATGTAATCGATTTTTAGGATTTTTTATAAACATGAAACAGTTCTAAACTTGTATTACGCGTTTACATTTAGTAAACTTAATTTTGCATCAGTTGTTTGGAACCCTCGTATATACACGTAGGGAAAATGTTTGTCCGCCCATCTCTTAGCAATAAGTTAGAATAGTACCTACAAATATAAAGTATCGCAAAGTAAACAGAAATAGGTTGAATATGTTTCCCCCACTCCATCGCATCGGATCTGGCTGGCTCGATGCGTTTTGCTTGATCCTGATCCTTTCATTCAGGCGGCATCGGACGAAAGAATGAATATTTATTTGATATTAATAGAATCGAAGCGGCGCGGCGTGCCACCAGCGAGTGCCATGAGCGAGATGCAATACGATGGAGCGGGGGAAACATAATCTACCTACCTCTGTTTGCTTTGCGATACTTCATATTTGCACTATTCTAACTTATTACTAAGAGATGGGCAGACAAACATTTTCCCTACGTGTATATGTATACTCGTCCCTCGCATCGTTATATTTATGAACATTTAATTTGTTCTGCCAATATCAACGAGAGAACTAAAAATTAAATCGGTCTTTCATTTCTTCCACCAATAATATGTTTTCCGTGGACAAAAAAGCCAACAAGATATTTTATATCCCCTCAATAAATCTGCCCAAAGCCATCTAGATCCTATTGAGTCCTCAAATCCGCCAAACAATATAACATAAAAGCTGCCCTTATTCGGCACTAGAAAATTATAAGTTATCGCCTTTTATAAGCGAATTTTCTTCGGCTTACTTTATCGCGCGGTGTTTCGCTCAAACGTCTAGATTTGTGATTTGTTCTTATTAAGGACACCCTCCTGAATTGCAGGGGGGAATTAAGCCTATATGAATCATTTTAAAACATAAACAAATATGACAGGTACTAAAGTAGAAGGGATAAGGTTACCTGGCTTTTGAAACATTGTTTTTAAAGTAAAGTGGGTTTTACTTTCGTTTCGTCAGAACCATCCCTAGACGCGTTTCGCCTTATCATGGCTTATCACTTATTAGTAGGGTTCGAACGATACTTTCGATACCGAGTAGGTATCGATACTGTGGGAGTCGATACTCGATACATAAGTACTCGATACCAAAGCACGATACTTCTAGTATAATACTTGTTTAATCTCTATAGTATCGAACATCAAGTACTCACCACCAGTCACCAGTCACCAGTCACCATGGCGCCCCCACTCGCCACGCCACCATAAAAATTTAAGATAATTTATTTATTTGCAATACTAAACGATAAAACTACAATTTTACATTTTTGATCCAAATATTTCTTCGACTTATGGGAACTTTTAAATTTAGGAAGTGCCTGTGAAAAATATCAAATGCTGAATGTAGTGGTTATGGAGGACTTGAGGTAGGAGGCCGATCGCAATGCATTGGATTCGGTCCCAAATTAGCATCGGTAATTCAGCTTTACGAGTCGCTGTAAGATGGAGCGCGTGTTCGAAGTGGGCTATCAAATAATGGTTTCTTATGGACGCAATAACTATTTTTATTTAAATTAGTTCTTTAAGGAACAAATAAGGACTTTTATATGAATTTACACTTACTTTGTTATACTTATTAGTAAACTCGGCCTGTTTAAAGTTCCAACGATGCTTGGTTTTTAAAATACAGGGTATTAAACATTCTAGCTATACCTTTGGAGCTAGAAAGAGACTTATTTGGCTGCGTTTTCTCTCTGAAAAATATCCTGTCTTACACCCCGACACAAAGCAAACTCTACTTTTATAATTTGTACCATTATTTATTATAAATATGGAAATTAATTACAATACAACGTTATTTGTCTTGTCTTGCCTTCAAACATTATTTGTTATTTCGAAAAATAAAATGTCAATTGTCAAAAGTAAAAGCACAGAAAAATAAAGGGTTTAAGTAAAAGTTAAAAACTATGGAGGATCTAGTTTTCCATATTAAAAACGAAGAAGAAGAAGACAACATCAGCCCACTTCGGACGCGAGAGCCATCTATCGGCCAATAGCGAACTAACCAAAAAACCGGGACATAATCTGAAAATGCTGCCATTGTCGATCGGCCTCCTACCCTATAGTTCTCCATAGTAGTGGTGTAGGTGTAAGTCTTTTTATTGCCGATAGATAGAGCCAGCCGTCAGGCATGTCGTCACGCTCACCACCAGCTTGTCTGGGGCTTCCCTTTAAATTTATATTTCATATTGGCATATTAGTAGCGGTAGCGGGTAGCGGAACGGAAAAGTGTTTACGTGTTTACGTTCGCAGATAAAATACTCGATACTGAGTAGTATCGATACTTTTAGAACGATATTTTTGGGTATCGATACTACGAATGCAATACCGATACTGTACTCGGTATCGATACTTCGAGCCCTACTTATTAGTAAGGCTAAAGCTGCATTTATAGTTGCCGTAACGTAAGCCGTAAGAAGTAAGCAGTAGTCGGTAAGACGTAAAAATTAAGCCGTAACGAGAAACCCATTTATAGATTCTAATTAGTTAAGAATTAAGAACAAAGTTAGGTTATAATTTAAAATGTTTGCTTTTGTTTCAAATCTAATTGAAAATGGATTTAACTGATAGCAAGACATAGTTGTTATAGCTGGAACAATATTGTGTAGTTATTTATTTTATTTATTTATTAAAAAAGCGAAAATGCAAGTATTTAAATAAAAAGTAAGGTTATATCGTATGGTTGTAAACAAGACGGTTATATACAAGTATGACCGTTCCCGGCCGATTTAGTAAGCAGTAACGTAAGAAATGAAAATAAACCATTTCTTACTGCTTACGATTTGGGACTAATTCTTACTGCTTAAGATTTTATGAACTATGAATGGATGTGTTACTGATAATAATGTTCATTTTTCTTACCGCTTATGTTACTGCTTAAAGCTTACGTTACGGCAACTATAAATCCAGCTTAAGATCCGGCGACGGGAAGAAAACAAAGTTCGAACTTGAACAATTTACGACGACGACCGTCGAAAGGATGCATCAGCGCTAAGCGCCATCTAATGTCGATGTTGAGCACTTCTAAAGCACCTTTAACAATCTTATATAAATAAGTAAAATGTCACAATTACGAGAGTGCTAGGCCACAACCACCTTGAAAAGAAGCCATGAAGTGACATCGGGCAACGCCACATCAGCTGGAAGGTACGGATTCACAAGCTATTATTATGACGCGCGGCAACGGGCAAGTTTTTTACTCTTCCTGACATTGTTTGTGTTTTTTTGAGCGTGTTGCCACTATATTGATATTAAAAAATGTACAAAAAACTAATAAATAGTTTTCGATAAGAAGAGCAATTTACCTAATTATTAAATAATAGTAATATTGCGTTGAGAAGCTGTTTTTGTTTCACTACGAGTAGATTTATTTGATCGATCAAAAGTAATATTCTATTATACAAATTATTATCTTCTGCGTTTAAATTACAGGATTGACTATCGACCTCTGAAGTCTCAAAATTTAGTGAGCGTATTTTTTTTCAGGCTTTGTTTAAGAAATCTACGCTTGTCTTATGAAAGTCGCCTACTATCTGGGTAACTTCCTTACAATAAGTTTTCAAGCTGAGACCACTTGCTTAGTTTCATTTCCAAGGGTAAAATTCATTTCAAATCATTGTAAGCCAATTCATGACCTTTTAAAAAAACGTTTACCTTCATATCAATGTCCATGAAACCTGATTAACAATATTTATACACTCATTGGTAAAATCTACAGTATAAAAATATATTATACTCTCTTCACCTGCTTTTAAAGCACTTTTATAGTTACACCCAGGAATACAGCAGGGGCTTCGCATGTTAATAAATAAACAACCTAAAAGAAAAAAAAAGTACTTACCTAAGTACCTAGGTATCTAGAGGTATCCTTCCTACCTACTTACGAACTATCTCTACTAGTGATATTTTTAAACTAATTCACATACCTATACCTTCAAGCTAAATAAACACTTCAATATATAATAAATTAACTGTAGCCACAAAACAATAAAGTTTATCCCAAAGAGCTAACTAGAATACAAAAACACAACTTTTAAATTAAAACAAATAAAATTCTGCCGCCATTTATAAGACCCGTAAACAAACCGCCAGGCTGTTGGATTTTTCACTTTATTAATGCTATTAGAGCAAACCCGCACCAAAAATTTTCATCAGTATTTTGTAGAGGTTCTTAGCAATCATGTTACACCGCGCGTAAATTACATACTAAACCATGGCTAACCTCAAAAAGTCACATGGATCTTCAAGCAGTGTTGTCGATGTTTCTGTTTTACGGCTTCTTTCAAGGTGGTTGTGGCTAGGCAGAGCTGAAACCCCATAATGGGGTATCGGTCGGGACCGAAAATCAACAAAAACAGAAGTAGAGAGTGGATTTTCCTTTTATTTCGTCAGAACCATGAACCATCCCAGACGCGTTTATTGTATTAATTAAAATTTAAGTTTTTATACTTGATTTCAAAACACAATACTTACTTACTGGTACTTAAAGTCGGCAATTAAGTACAAACATTGACTTAACTTTTACTTAAATTATTGAAATTTAAGTCAAAGTAGTGATAGATTAAACTGACATCGGTGCTTTTCGAAATCCGTTAATAAGCTAACTTTTAGGCCAGGTCCAGCCCTGGACTTTTTCAGAGGTCCTTTTTAAACGGTTTTTCCCCAATGAAAATGTTTTTTAGGGGATTATTTCTAGCGCACCAGGGCGAATTAGCAATTTTTTATGGCTGTAACTTTTAGCGGTGGCGGTTTGTCCCTTTTATGTTGTCTTTAGGGGAAAATGTACTCTGCAAGGAACGATATTTCTGACAGACTTATTGGACATAATAATTAAAAATACAATATTTAATTTAAAAACAAATGATAAAATATTTCCTATTATAGTAGTAGCAGTATGATCTTTATTGGTTTCCCAAAAGGCCATCGACCGAAGTCCTTCAGCCATTCCTGTTATATTTTGTTAATTTGAGCGATGTGTTTCCTAATTAGTACAGTCCGCAGGATTGTGTGAATTTTTAGTCTTTAGTGGTATTATATCAATTCCAGATTTGCTAGAACAGTGTTTTTATTGGTAATAATCAGTTCTATTAGCAGCACAGTCTTGTTGAATAATGAACAACTTTTAATACAGCAATTTTGGTAAGAAATAAATTGTATCTTCTCAATGCGACGCATTTTGTTCCCAGTGAAGCGCTTTCTCTACAATTAAGAAATCAAAACAGCGTCCCCAAAAACGAATTGTATCCGTTAGAACCTATAATCCACAAGACCTTGGTGGGGTTTCGTAGCGATCGGCAATTGCCGCGCACCCTAGTATTAGTTTTAAGGTATTTGTTGCGCTGGTCACATCGTTGTTCAAAGTCTGTCTGAATTTGAACAAATCTATTTTTACTTTGTATGTAAGGTTTTTTAAACTTTGCATGTCAGATAAAGCAATTCTAATTTCGCACAACCAATCATTCGTATTGGACTTTATAAGCTATGAACGAATCTTACCATCTCAGTAAACCATGTTGCATAATAGATAATGATATGCAATGTTAAGCGACAAGAACAATATCACACTATTGAAGCTATTTAAATTTTTGGGAATTACAGTACTGATTTTTATTGGTAAGTATATGCTTTATTAACCGTAGCAAGCAAATATTATTATGCTTGATGTCAAGTTTTATTACAACTGCCAGTCGGAACTAATACAGTATATAAAACCAGATTACACTCCCAATAGAACTTGTTAATTACTGTGAGTATTCAGAGCAATAATGGCTATAAACCATTCTATGGTAACATTACTTCCTATTTCCTTTCGGCTAAATTACCGTGATATTATCACTACACATCAACAGTTGCGTAAAGAGTATGTGAATTCTTATAAAGAATAGGCTTTTTTCTTAGTGTGGGTGACTGTTAAAGGGATTCCCTCTAATAAATGGAAGAGTACCTGTTGGGTTGTACTGTAAGGGTATTGGGCCAAATTTAATTTTTCTATCTAATATAATAAATACCGTGCGAGCAAAAATTATTTGCATCAAAGA
Organism: Polydrusus pterygomalis; assembly: GCA_963969555.1. Classification (NCBI taxonomy): domain Eukaryota; kingdom Metazoa; phylum Arthropoda; class Insecta; order Coleoptera; family Curculionidae; genus Polydrusus; species Polydrusus pterygomalis. The sequence continues at coordinate 36,489,128 of OZ018381.1, read as the reverse complement.
GGGCTTGGATTAAAAACGTAGGGCTTGGTTTAGATCACAATGATATGGGGACGATATATCTAATCAAATCTAGGTTAAAATTTTGTCAAATTCAAATTATGACATATGCCAAACTAATGAGTAATAAAATAAGTAGACAAATACAAATTTATTTCTGTTGTTTACAAAATTAACAAAGTAAGAATATACAGAAAGGAAAAGAAAAATAATTATATTATATTACATTACATTACATTACGCTGTGCTGTAACTGAGTCATGGAAAAAATAGGACCAACAAGTCTTCTTCAGGAAACAGCCAACCACCGATTTCTTGAGGGTGCAACTTGGACTCTACAAAAAAATGGGGATTTTCACTACTCTACATGCGTGTATTCTGATAATTCATATAACCAGAGAGGTGGAACCAGGCTCCGAAAAAAATGTCAGGTCTAATAATTCATTTCTTTCCAATACATTTTGGGTAAACCATTGAGAGTAATTATTCCTGTGTCTTTTAAAATCTGCGGTTGTATTTCTTGGAATACTTGCACTTTATAAGGAAATAAATTTAGCTGTTTCTTAAGAATAGTCCTGCATGTTCCATAAGATCTTCCCACTTCTTGGGACAGGCGTCTTATACAATTTGTTGGCGTATTTTGCATTATTTCACGAACGTTTGCAACAAGTTCTTCTGTTCTTACAGATGGTCTTTCTGCTCATTTTTTGTGTTGTATGGAACCTATTTCCCTAAACACAGCCATGCACGGTTTTTTTCAGGCAATGTTAAAAATCCTTAGCAATAAAAGCAACGTTAGGAAAATGTTCGTGAAAATCGTCCATGCACAAACCCGGATTGTATTGACACTCACCATTTACTCTAATTCCGTTTCGAAAATACGCTTCAACCATGAATGTTTTGTGCTGTTCCGTAAAGACCATTGTGTGAATTGTTCAAGAAATTGAAAAAATTAGCGATGAATCAAATTACTTATAACGATTGTCAAAGATGACGGAATAACTGATTGATTGTTAATTCAGGTAGTTACTGACACCCAACAGGTGTATTAAGCTCTACGGCTAAGCATTACGTCCTTAGATGCAAGGACCTCTTTGATGAAAATAATTTTTGCTCGCACGGTATGTTCGCGCAACGGAGGCCTGAGCGAAAATAATAGGATTTTATTATTAGGGAGAAAATAGTAAAATCCAAAAAAGTACCTAATAAAAACTGTATAACTGTATAAACTAGTTTCGGAGATCCTTTAATAGGTCCCTCACCGCGAATCACCATGTCCCGAACAAACCCAACAGGTGTATTAAGCTCTACGGCTAAGCATTACGTCCTTAGATGCAAGGCCCTCTTTGATGAAAATAATTTTTGCTCGCACGGTATGTTCGCGCAACGGAGGCCTGAGCGAAAATAATAGGATTTTATTATTGGGGAGAAAATATTAAAATCCAAAAAAGTACCTAATAAAAACTGTATAACTGTATAAACTAGTTTCGGAGATCCTTTAATAGGTCCCTCACCGCGAATCACCATGTATATCAGAAAGCAATTAACTTTAAAGAAGTTGTCAAAAGTAACCAAGTAAAACGATTCGGGCTCGGTATACGAGCATAACGAAGGTATATGTGTAATAAACATGTAAACTGTCAAATAAATCTGCTCAAGGTGAGAAGAACACTAACAACTAACGTTTCAATCAGGCTACTCATTTCGTTTAAAATTAAATTATCTTCTTGTTTTCTTATCCTGATTTTTTTTGTATTCTGCTTTACCAGGCGTTTCTTACTGGTTTCGTTCTAATTTCAAACAACTAAATTTTAAAATAATATCGTGGCATGTTTGTATTTTATTGTATCGCAATGACTTATACTAATTGGTTTTAATGCATTTATTACATAGTTAGAATAAAATATCAGAACAGAAAATATAAATAAAATGGCTGAGCAACATCCGTCATAAAACTAGTAAAATAATGTAAAAAAATTTTTGCACAAACTATACTAATTAAAAAAAAAACGATTACTAGTTGTCAGGCATAAAAGAGAACTAAGAACAAAATAGTTGAAGAAATACATGTTACATTACATTTTTTTTTAAATGTATTAACAAGCAGATAATTTAACATATCAATCCTCAAAATAAATTGATATACTACTGTATTAACTTAACGCTTAAAGATATGAATTTTAAAAAATACACAATACTTATTGATGATCAAAGAAATAAAATCAAAATAATACAACCTTGCAAACCAAAAATTTAAGAATACTCGCTAGTTTTCGCTGTCAACTGGGTTTTATATTCCAGTCAATAACTAGAGAACCACTTTAAATTATAACAAAAACTAAAGAAAATTTAAAAGTTAAGGGATGCGGGCAAAATACTCTTGTTTTTTGAATAAGGCCAAAATGGCAATATCAAGACATTTTAAAAACTACAGTTTTACGGCCAACATTACAACTAAATAATTTTTTTGAAATTTCTATTTTGAAAAAAACAAAACTAGATCATTTTGCAAGGATCATTTATGTTTTCAATTTTTCTTTCGAAACTAATTAATCTGGTATTTTACGATAACTTCTCAGTTGATTGGAATAACATGGGTTCGTGTTTTCATGATAAAAACGCAGTTTTAACGGCTCGATGAAAAGCTCTTAAGTGTTAGTTTAAAAATTTAAAAAAAACTATTTAATTAGACAAATACGTTAAGTATTTTTTTTTTAAAGTGTTTTGTGTTTATAAAAAAATACCTAGGTTTAATAAGTATTATTGAGTTGTATATAATAACTAAAATATCCAAATCGTTTCCTACCTTGGAGTGGGCAATACCCCATTTGAGTAAGATACACATCAATGGCATGGTATTTGGCATTGCATCTTTCATATTGAAGTATATTAAATAAAGTTTATACACAAGCACTAAAATTATCACACAACAAACACATAAGGCAGTATCAATAAACAACGTTAACTTTTTGATAGGTATTTTAATTCACTGCTGGTTTTCATTTCTAAGATGCAACGAGGTGTGCTGTGTATCTGGAAAAATGGCGACGAAAGACAAAACTTAAGGTCGACCAGGACAACAGGTCTAAACGACGCATCATGCCATTTGTGCGACCAATCATATTATTCAATGCGGGTGACGTTTTCCGATAACAGGGGTAGCTTTAAATAATTAAGGATTTGATTTTAATACCTAATTATTAAAGTTAAATAACCAAGTTGTTGAAATACTTCGTTTTATAATGATTTAATTTATGGTTAACGGTATTTAGTTCCTAATACCGGATTATTTCGCCTAAATATTAAATTATTTGGATTTTGTACTTTTGTAGTTTATTGCTTAGATATTTATTTTAAAGCTTGCGTTGTTTGACCTAAATCCGCTAACAGTCAAATCATTTTATAAATAAAAACAAATACTCTGACATATTTTAATTAAATAAAACTGAGTTAATTCAAATCATATTTATTTGTCACCAATACTTCCTCGGCAAATAAATCAGTTTATTTGTTTAAAGGAAAACAGTTTTATCAGTGTATGTAATGTTTGATGCAAAGTTTATCTAATTACATCAGTTCTGTCAAAACCGACGTTTCCCATTTTTCTTAAGTTAGTTTCCGAGTTTTGATATGTCAATATTATTTGCGCATCAAGCAGAACTTTTTATAAAGAATAACTTTTTTTCGTAAAATGAACAAAGAAAAATTCCCATATGTCTAGAATTTCTCTGGACTACTACTGTATAAGGACGCCACAAGCTGGGAAGTAACTTCGTTGTCTCCCGCTATACTGTATTTATAAAAAAAATGGGATTCTTTAAAATAACATAAATTTCAACTCAATTAAATAGTTATTAAAAGCTTTTCCCCATAACCTCATCACCCCCCCACTAAAATAAACATCTCACATTTCACCCCTAAACGGGTGGTAAATTTCAAGCCTATTTCTCAAGGCCGGGTGGTCGCACCTCTTTTCGGATTAACAACACTATTAGCCTAATCCGCCACGTGACCGCGCGCGTGTCACGTGACACTTTCTGATAGATGTCGTCGGTGATTTATGGATGAAGATTTCGGAAAGATTATAATGAAACGTGCGCCCGTGTTTGAGGAACTAAGTGGTTTTCATTGAGAGTATTAGATACAGTTTGGAGATTTTAATGGGCGTAGATATCGATTCTGGGTGCCAAATGAGAAAATGTAATTTTTAATATCTGAGTTACATTAATGAGTTAGGTGTTTACTAATAGGTCTAGGTTTTATTTAAGCTTTAAGATTTCAAAGTCGCACGCAATATTTTATTATTTTCTAACAACGCATCCAAGTTATTTAGACAAAACTCTTCGTAAAAGTCATTAAATAAGGCTCTGCTACATTTCTCAATGAAACCACCATCAGTAACATGGACTATGATTAATAAAAGCCAACTCAGGTTATTTTTTTACCCTAGCCCTAGACTGAGCCTTATAAACGCCCGAAGGCTTTAAAATATAAAATAGATTATAGTTGACTGAAATAATTACTTCATTTTCTTTTGTCGTCAAAAACTTCTCATGACTTTTAGGAAATAGTTTTTTTTTATTTCGGGGGGGGATCATTCCCCCTTGATCCCCCCCCCCCCCCTGGCTACGGCCTTGACCCAACGTATTGATATTTTGATTTTTCGTGAATATGGAAATAAAACAAGGACATATTAAGAAGTCTGCGACTTGTTTATTAAGCGCTATCCTATTAAACTCATTAAATAGGTCCACCGTACACAGAACTTGTCGACGTTACCAGAAAACAGGGTCTATAAAAAGTTTACCTAAAACCGGACGCCCAAAAACTGCTACAAGTGATGAAAATAAATTAAATGTTTTATTACAAATAGACGAAAATCCCTAAGTAAGTACCAGCCAGTTAGCTGTAAATGCTGAAATCTGTCAAAAATCGGTAAGGATCATCTTAACGGAAGACAAATTAAAGCCGTACAAGATTCATTACACGCAAGAACTTTTAGAAGGTGCATGATCCTGACCGCCGCGCCGCGATCATGATGGAAAATATTAATGAAAATCCACATTTTGCATAATTGTATTCAGCTTAAACGGCCAAGTTAATAGGCACAATTGTAGAATTTGGTCTAGAGATAACCCCATTGGATGCAAGAACTACACACCCAATATCCTGAGAATGTTAACGTCTGGGCTGGAATAGCAATATTATCGGACCATTTTTCATAGAAGGTATATTAACAAAACAAAAATATTTGGAGCTCCTTAGAGAACGTATAGTTCCTGCCATTCAACAAAATAGAAATTTAGGTGAAATATGGTACCAACATGATGGTGTTCCACCCCATTCTTCAAGGGTAGCCATGCAGTTTCTTAACAACCAATTCCCAGGGAGGCTGATTGGAAGACGTGGTGCATTAGAATGGCCACTTCGATCCCCTGATATGACTCCACTAGACTTCTTCTTGTGGGGTCATTTAAAGAATCTGGAAATCTGGTTGAACTTTGCGAAAAAATTTGCATCGAAGTTGCACTAATAACACCGAATATGTTGAGTAACACACTGAGAGAGTTTTATATGATCGACTTGGGTATAGGTACCTACTGTCTGGCAAAAACTTTGAACATATAATTAAAAATTAGTATCGTTAAAATTATTATTTTTTTACGTATAAAAAAAATCCTCAAAAGAGGCATTCATTGCAGTAAAAATAAATGGGGCATTTCATTTAAGATAACAAAACGACAACTTATGTGTAGCGCAAAACTGGAAAATCTGGCACCAGGGTCGATATCATTCTTCAATTCGCAATACCCAGACACCTCCAAATTATGCCAAATTTTTAAGCGCAGCTTTAGCGGTTTTGAAGATATTTGAACGTTCTGATACTTTTTACTGAAAATGCGGTGTTGTCATATCCCAGCAACTATTAAGAATATAATTTTGAAAACTTATCTTATCTTACTAAGTTTGAGACGATCAATTCATTGCAGTAAAAATAAATAAGGCATTCCATTTAACACAATGAAATGACTATGTGTAGCTCAAAACTAGGAAATCTGGCAACAGTGCCGATATCATTGTTCAATTCCTCATACCCAGACACCTCCAAATACTGAATATTTTAAGCATATCTTTACCGGTTTTGAAGATATTAAGTGTTTCGGTACTTTATACTAACCCGGTATACTACCATTCAATAGCGTCTGACATTACATATTCTGATTTAAGAAAACTCCTGCTTGCTACACTTTGATAAAAATAAAAACAACATAATATTTTCATCTTTTTCTAATGTTGTGTTTATGGTTTTCTATATAAACTTTCTAGCCCATAACAGGCCCAACATAGGCCCACAAAGGTTAAATACAAGTAAAAAACGCCTCTATACTACCACGAAGAAGACTAGGTACTTGGCTTTTTCTATGAAGCCCAATTCTCCTATTGACAGATGTTTTTTACAAGTTTATTACCTTGGTTTTATTCCTCACTAGGAGGGAAGGCATCGGATCGGTAAGCCGTGCGCCTGGACGCATTTTTTACCCATAAAACGTAACTTTTGTTTGCGCAGGAGATAAGCTGTACGGATCTAAAGGTAAATGTCTATGCTCTGGCACCGTACATTAGTAATACATTTTTGGCTAAAATTGCACAATATTTTTTTAATGTTTACGTTAATAAAATAAAACAAACCAAATTAACGCGATCATTTCACTTTTTTTCACCGTAATTCCATATAATCCAATAATAATCATATTATTTTAATTTGAAAACATTTAAGTAGCCAAAATTCAAGGGAATTAATTCGAGTCTACTCGTGCGAAAAAGAGCCGCTAGTGGGCGGGACTGTTTGGGCAATCAATCACGCCGTATCTTTGGATTGAAAGACATTGAATTAGCAGGAAATTGGTGCGCGGCACAGGCGACTCCTGCTATCATTACTCTTTGTCACGAATCGAAACCGTTTTTTTGTTTTCCATTATTGGTGTTGGCGAGTTTTGTACAAATAATGCGGAAATAGATAAAAACTAACGACTTTGCTAGATTTGCAGAAAAATAATGTTCAGGAATAGAAATAGAATTTGCTGCTTAAATAAAGAAGGACATGCAAGTTAATTAATTCAGCCGATACTAGGTGGAAATCCATAATTTATAGTATGTAATACAGTAAAACAAAGTTGAACTTGTAAATTTCCACTATATTAACTAGAAAAATGACTTGTTTCGCTAACACTGTAGCTTCGTCAGATGACAATGATTTAATGTCATTCATATATTAATAATTCTTTTCGTTCGATATCGGTTGTCAATGATCCCTCTACTCCCATTCTCCGTCGGACCTCCTCATTTCGAATTTTTTCTCTTTTGGATATTCCCAGTGATCGTCTGAAAACATCCATTTCGGTTGCTTCAAGTTTTCTTCGGTTATTTTCCGTGATTCTCCACGTCTCTGTCCCGTATAGTAGAGGGCTTTTAATTAAGGTTTCTATATATATATTATGTTTTCGCTTTTTCCCTATGTCGCTACTCCAAGTATGTCATTCAAGCACCCAATCAGTCTTCTGGCCTGAGTTACTCGTTTTTTAATTTCTCTATCATCTCATCTGGTGGTGTCAAATTTAACTCCCAGGTATGTGTAGTCATTGCACGATGTGATTTCTTCAGTGTTAAGTTGGATATTTGACATTTCTGCTTCTATTGGAAGGTACTTTGTTTTTTGTGTATTCAGTTCCAAGCCCCACTGTTTATACTCTTCTTGTATTTTCCTGGCCATATTGAACACTAACATTTATTGTAAAATTTGAGCAACCAGAACCTTCTGCAGTTTCACTGATCATGTCATTTTGTATGCTGGTGGAGGAAATGGAAACAATAGTAGGTACTGGACGACGACGCGTCGTCAGTGGACTTTTGGCAATTCGTTTCTTATTTTCCAGTTAGTTCTGCTGGCCGATGAGCTCCGTAATTTTTGTATAAAATAAAGTAAAATCACTCAGTGAAAGTTCACGAAACCTTGGTTCTGTATCTGAAATGTTCATCACAACTGTAGCATCCGAAGCCTCGTTGTTGTCGATTGATAAATAAATGGCTCTCAGGAACTGCTAATTTGGTCTTTCTCCTTCTCCTTTTCCCTTCAAAAAAGCCACCAACTTATAATATTTCCTAATATCAATATTGCCTTAATCAGTGAGACCAAAGAAATGAAGTTAGATTACTCTTTGAAATATGCCGCAATATGAGCGAAATACATTTTTATTGTTAATAGTTAAATAAGCTAAAGTGTTCCTTAGGTCAATTTAATGACATTAAACTGTGGGAATTTCCTAACCATAGGCGTTCCACACAAATAATTAATATGCGTATACACACTTATAAGTTTGTTTTACATTAGGTGTTTGTACATACTACACTTTATAAACCCACTGTATATATAATAATATTATATTAAAATAATAAATATAAGGTAACTCAAAAATTCTATATACAAAACTAAAATCAGAAAAATAAACCTGACACGGCACGACACTGCTCAGAAAATGCTTTAATTTTTTTACCAGAACTTCATTCTCGTCAACCAGACTCCGGCCCGTTCATCAAGGCATAACCACGTATATTTTATCTCCGTCTCTTCCACGCCATCGGCGGTCACTGGCCTATCTCTGTCTGGCAGAATCGATCGTTAGACGGGCCGGCTACCGGTTCAGCTTATATCCTGGCGCTTCCAACCGCGACAAATTACATGCTGTTGCCAATTCTTCAAATTTTTCGGATTTGTAAGCACAATGTAAGTACCTATATACGAGAAACAAGGGTTTGTTAATTAGTTGTTTTTAAACACTGAAAACACTTTTTGTCTTGATTTCAGTTATATTGTTTCTTAAGGACTAAAAAATGTATTATTATAATAATAAATGGCTTGTTATTTTTTTCTATCACACTCAAAACTCCTCGGTTTAAAGTATATTTGCAAACTAGCTTTCAAAGAAAGTTACTGACTAACAATTGAATACTGATATAAATGAAATATCTTTAATAAAAAAACTTAAAGAATTGAAGAAGAAAGATCTGACAACCCTGGTTGTGCGGTCGGTCTCTTTGAGACTGTTTACCGCCGTATGGAATGATTGGAATGTCCTCAAACTGAGATTGGATAAATAATACCTGTATTATTATACTCATTATTGCTAAGGCATTCTGTTAAAATAATGCTAAATCTGTACAAAGTGCATAATATAATCATAATCAATTGTAATTCCTGGAATATGGTAAAAGCTATTTTGAAGATTCTACCGTGCGAGCAAAAATTAGTTGCATCAAAGAGGGCTTGGATTAAAAAACGTAGGGCTTGGTTTAGATCACAATGATATGGGGACGATATTACATCTAACCAAATCTAGGTTAAAATTTTGTCAAATTAATATTATGGCATGATATGCCAAACTAATGAGTAATAAAATAAGTCGACAAATACAAATTTATTTTTGTTGTTTACAAAATTAACAAAGTAAGAATATACAGAAAGAAAAAGAAAAATAATGACAAAACATAACGCTTTATAAGAAAATAAATTTAGCTACTTCTTAAGAATAGTCCTGCACGTTCCATAAGATCTTCCCACTTCTTGGGACTTATACAATGTTGGGGTATTTTGCATTATTTCACGAACGTTTGCAACAAGTTCTTCTGCGTTCTTACAGAACCTGTTTCCCTAAACACAGCCACGGTTCTTTTCAGGCAATGATAAAAATCCCCAGAAATAAAAGCAACGTTAGGAAAATGTTCGTGAAAATCGTCCATGCACAAACCCGGATTGTATTGCCACTCACCATTTAGTCTAACCCCGTTTCGAAAATATGCTTCAACCATGAATGTTTTGTTTTGTGCTGTTCCGTAAAGCCCATTGTGTGAATTGTTCAAGAAATTGGAAAAATTAGCGATGAATCAAATTACTTGTACCGACTGTCAAAGATGACGGAATAACTGATTGATTGTTAATTCAGGTAGTTACTGACACCCAACAGGTATTAAGCTCTACGGCTAAGCATTACGTCCTTAGATGCAAGGCCCTCTTTGATGCAAATAATTTTTGCTCGCACGGTATACTATGTCAAAGACACCTGCTGAAGCGAGTTCAAAGAAGAATCTCAATAAAATTAAAGGACCTTTGTTATTAAATACACAAAATTCGAACTAAATCCTTCCAATCCTTTCCACAGCACAACAAATCGCAAATGATAATATGAAAAGAAGCTATGAAAAAGTGTTATCTTTTTTCTTAAATCCATTTTGTTGGTTACTTTATTGTTTTTTTTTTCTTATAATTAGATACCGATCCAAAATTTTATATTAAATCTATTGACATTTCACACGCTCCATAGGGATAGTTCCTCAGGGCTCAGCAGGCAATAAAACAAACGACGAACACCGCGGAACGCATTTTAGTTGGCCATGCATTACTATTGCGACTGTTTCACCCTCCGCACACTTTGATCGAAACGTGCCAAGACTAGAAAAAGGCTAATTTGGGCGAAATATTGTGAAAAGGGCCAGAAAAGGAGTCGACCCAAGAAATATGTGAGTCTATTGAGAAATAATCTTTTGCGGAGGGATTGGCGCATCGAAAGTGTCTATTATTGGGGGAGAATTTAAATATAAGAGGAGGCATTTTGAAAAGGATCTATATACAATGACCGCCGTAAAGTGAGCAGCATATGGAAAAAATTGTGTGTGTTGATGGATTTAACTTAAAGGAAAAATTGTCTTTGTAATTAAAAGCAAATTAACCTCTCGAGGGGTTACTGAGCTTTAACCCCCAATACCCTAAAAACCACTCATCAAAATTTTTTTACGTAAGTAACTTTTTTTTAACCAAAAAAATAAAAATAAAAAGATTTAAAAGAATCATTTTTTACTTTTGATTCTAACTTCGGATTTTATTTTTATAGATCATGACTTCTACAAATGACAATTTTTATCTTTACACTGTCTTACAGACACATAAATATTTTTACAAATATTTTTATATAAATAATTTTAAAAATCCTCGACACCTCTTTAGAAGGCATCATTCTTCTTCCTCATTTCATTTGGGTAGTGTTGCCGCGAGACGAGATAAAAGGGGTCTCTCGTCTCGTCGAGAGAGGGCGAGACAAGACGAGAGACGACCTTCTCTCGTCTCGTCTCGCTTCTCTCGTGATTTAAACCAAATATAGTAAAAATTATGGAGGGCTTTAGTAAAAACCAAGCAAAATTTTAACGCGTTTAGGTTAGGTTCTATCATATTTGACATAAACTGTGTGCAATATATGTCAAATATGACAGAACCTAACCTAAATGTGTTAAAACTTTGCTTGGTATTTACTACAGGGTGGCCCATTAGTGCGACAAAGGTCAATATCTCCTGTAAATTTTTACCGTGAAGGTTTTTTGGAGCACGACGAAAATAATTTTAAAAGAGGCACCTCTTAACCCTATATAAGCTTGGTCAAAAGTTTCCCGCTATCTTTAATGGTACCGGAGATATTGACCTTTGTCGCACTAATGGGCCACCCTGTATATCAAATATGACAAAGGTATATTCAGATAATAGCAAAACAATAAGATATATAATATTATTTATCGTCAACCGGCAGTAAAGCCTTACATTATCAGAGTGATTTCCGGAAGTAAAGGAACACTTTATTTTATTGTAAAATAAAATACTTTTTCTATTTCACGTTCATAATGAGTTCAGTAGAATCTCGTGGTGAAAATGGGTCAATAAATCAAAAATGACAGTTTGCAAAATAATATTTGTTGTCCAGATGCTCCTATGATAAAAAATAGTATTACCAACATAAAATTTAGACATAAAAATTTACAAAATTTGAAGGATTTATTTTCTTTTTAAAATGTATTTTTCTTGATTATAAAAGGTGAAATAGAAAAAAATGTATAAAGCACATGTTTCATAAGGCGTTTTAGCGCCCGTGTCAATAAAAAAACTGGCCACTACGTGGCTCGTTTTGGGTTCGTTGTGGTTGTTGGGTTTTAGACGCGGGCGCTAAAACCGCTTCTTATATGAAACTCGTACTTTAATATACTATTACCTGCCGCAAATGCGGCAGATAAATACTTTTTTCTATTTGACGTTCATAATAAGTTCATTATGAACTTGAAATTAAGTTCATAATGAAGCTATTTCGATGCGCGTTTTTTCTTTATTTGATGTTGGTAACATTGAAATTGAAAAATTGAAAAATTGACGTAAAATCTCGTCTTTTGAAATTCAAAAAAAATTAACAAAATCGCCCGAATTTCCGAACGCTCTGTATATGTACCGAATGTACAAGGATCACACAACGTATTCCGTCCAATTTCAAATCTCATATCGCTAAAATAACTTTAGAATCTCGTGGTGAAAATGGGTCAATAAATCAAAAAATGACAGTTCGCAAAATAATTTTTGTTGTCCAGAGGTTACTATGATAAAAAAAAAGTATTACCAACATAAAATTTAGACATACAAATTTAGAGGATTTATTTTCTTTTTAAATATGTATTTTTAATTGAAGAAACTACAAATAGAAAAAATAGTATAAAGCACGTGGTTCATAAGGCGTTTTAGCGCCCGTGTCAATTAAAAAACTCGCCACTTCGTGGCTCGTTTTTTTAAAATAGAGGCGTGCGCTAAAACCGCTTCTTATGAAACGTGTACTTTAATATACTATTACCTGCCGCAAATTTTTTCTTGAGGGGTGCTTTGGAATACGCACGTGGTCGGCAGAAATTTTCTGACATGTCATAAAGAATCGTCTGTCACTGTCACGCCTTTCCCTATTACAGCTCGATAAATAGTAGGTCAAATTTTTTGAGGAGTGCTTTGGAATACGCACGTGGTCAGCCGAAATTTTCTGACGTATCATTTTTGACGTGTATATTTGCTGTTTTCTTTGTTATAATAAAATGCGATGAGTTATACCTCAATTTTTTATATTATAAATTCTGAACGGTTGGCGATAAAATTTTGTATTCACCACGTCAGTAAAGTGTCTTTATCGACTCGCCTGTTATTCGCCTCGCTCGCTTCGCTCGCTCATCTCATAATTTCAGACTCGTCCGATAAAGAATCACTTTACTGCCTTGGTACATAAATAACTATTAAAATACCCCGTCGATGTAATAAAAGCTAGGAAGTTTTGCATCGTTTTGTTCCTAAAAACCCAAGTGTGGTGTGGTGTCAGTGACTCACGAGATACAGCGAAAAAGTTAATATAAAATTTTTTTGGGCTTTACACAAACATTTTTATTGTGCTAATTTCAAAACTGTATGTCTGTCACAGTGAGTGTCACATAATCAGCAAATTTATTATGAGATTTTTAAAATTTTCTTAAATTCCCCTTATCAAAAATATATAATGTCCTTATTTGGACCGACGGTTTTCGAGTTGTTTGACTGCAAATAATTTTATCCAGCGATTATTTCGTACACCTGTCAATTTAACCTTTTCGTCCAATCAAACTGTCTTATTTTAACCAATCAGCTAGTATAATAGTGATAAAACTACGTGGGATTTTAGCGATTAAACGTCGCCATTGGCCCGTCTAGTTCTGTCACAATATTTCGAAGTATAAATCAATGTCAATTTTTTTTTATAACTTTTTCGGATAATTTCTGATATTTTAATACAATAACATTAGTACTATATTTATTTACCTACTTGTTTTTATATTATAATGCACCCATGCCAATTTTATTTCAATAAAGTTGCTATTCTTTATAAATTACACCACATTTCAAAAATACTTATCAAACGTCATTTATTATAGAATTAATCTAAAATTCTAACTTCTGCTTATAAGGCTGGCAACCAAACATACAATTATAAACTTAATTATAATTGTATGTTTGCTTGCCAGCAATAAACTGTTTAGAAATATATAAAACATTATTACTCAATAGATATGGATGGGACATTTGGGGTTCACGAAATAATCGTGCCAAATATCACTCGACCACCATTTTTTTATTGGTTAAATTTTCCATTTTTCACTCAAACTTTTTTGGCAATTTTACTCGTTGAACTTTGGGAATGTTTATTCAAAGATTAAATCCCTCGAGCTTCGCTCTCGTGATCTAATCAGAATGAACATTTCCAAATTCAACTCGTAAAATTTCCAAACAAAAAAGTTTTCGTGACAGCTAAAAAATTTAACCGATAAAAAAACGAGGTCTTGTGATATTACTGTTAATAAAACGTTATAATAATAATGTTATTCTGAATGGCCAGGCACGGCTAACTAGATGAAACTATTTGCAGTTAAATAACTCGAAAACCGCTGGTCCACATATAGACATTATGTATATTTTTGCAAAGAGGAATTTAAGAAGATTTAAAAAAGCTCAAAAAAGTAACGTTTTTTGCTCGAGAGAGATCGAGAGAGACGAGAATTTCTCGACGAGAGAGGGTACTTCTCTCGTCTCGTCTCGGAGCTTTATTCGAGAGAAAATATCTCGTCTCGACGAGAGAGAGCCAGACGTCGGCGGCAACACTACATTTGGGTATTTGGATATCCTTTATCACATGCTCAGCATGTTTTAACTCTCCTCAACTTTTTATATCTGTCACTTCTACATTTCAAATTTTTAATGCCATAAAAGTTCCATTAAGGATTTTTACCATTTTCTCTTTGGCTAATACCATTAGCACTATATAAATTTTCTGCCTCCTGATGATGAACGTTTCTACGTTCGAAACATGTAGAGACCCCTAAAGAATTTCTATATTCTATTAAATTTTGTGGAGGAAGACTTTTAGTTTTTTCTTTCTTTCCTATACTTTCAACTCCACTTTAAGCATGGACTACTTCTTCAAATTAAAAAGCAAAAAGTTTTTTGTGTCCATTTTTTAGAAATACCATAACGTACCTGGTGCGTATAAGATTTCAAACAGCAGTCAGGCAATTTGTTCCAGAAGATTTAATCGAAATCAGTAAGGCGCTATCGCAACAACCTCTGCATACGTGGTAGGTACTCAGCATCGAGTTACCCTGTGTTGAGTTCCTGACCATTGCAATGTAGATGCATGGCAACGAGACTGTTGATGCTTTCGCCAAGAAAGGCGCAGGCATGTCTGCCGAACTAGCAGATAAAACTGTGGTTATACCACTGGGATTGGTCAAAGAAGAGATAGATCAGATAGCTAAGCAACTAGCATAAAGCAGATGGACGAAGCGATCAATACGTAGCATCTCAAAGCAAGTGTGGTCCCTACTGGATAAAAGGGAAACCCGCAGCGTTATTACAGGGCAGTCTGAAAGACCTAAAAAATATCACTGCCGTAGTCACCGGACATTGCCTTTTTGATGAACACAGCTTATGGCTTCTGAAGAAGTTGCAGAG
Source organism: Polydrusus pterygomalis (assembly GCA_963969555.1). Classification (NCBI taxonomy): domain Eukaryota; kingdom Metazoa; phylum Arthropoda; class Insecta; order Coleoptera; family Curculionidae; genus Polydrusus; species Polydrusus pterygomalis. Next base: position 36,473,752 of record OZ018381.1, on the reverse strand, counting down.
ATGAAGAAGAGGAGGAAAGTATTCAGTATTTCATGTGTGAATGCGAGAAGAAGGTTCAATGCCTTGTGCGAACCATTCTTTAATGATCTGGAGAAAGTGAGCAGCCTGCAACTGGGTGGTCGACTCACTAAGTTTATTAACAGCAGTGGCTGGTTTGAATCAGCTGCCAAGATTCTTCTACGTTCTAAGTAGGTACGTCGTATTAACCGTCAGGAAGCTAATATGGATAGGCTCCGCGGAACAATTGATAACGGTCCTCATAGAACTACGTGAGACTGCTTGGACGGTGCCAGAGATCTGCAACTCTAACCTAACCTAACCTAAGTGCAACACAATAGGATGTTGATGATTGTTTGATCATCGTTCTCGGTCACTACATGAGAAGCAACCCTGTATTACCAAATAGTTTTACATAACCATAACTTTTATAAAAATGCAAACCGAATACAATCCCAAAAAGCTAATAAAATTTCTGCAACCTAAGCCAAACTTTTCCTGAAAAAGAATTCGAAATAAAATGGCGATATAAAGCCACAATTCGCCACTCAATTGTCACGTCAGAATACAATCGCTTCGAGTCCAAAGCCTGCTTGTTTCGTTTATTTTATTGGGTTTTCTATTTATTTTATTGGTTTTCGGGCGATCCCTTGAAATATTGGATTTCGAATTGAAATGGAATTATGAAAAATACGATGAGGTGCGAGATTTCATTCGGGATTTACGATGTTATTAATATTTCGATGTGTTGAATCTGACAAGATTTATTTAATACGACTCTTATACAGGGTTTAAAAAAATTCGTTTCCTATTGTACGATATATAATATGATAGCAATTAATTAGAAATACACAGCGTGTTCTGGTAAGGATGGACAGCGCTCAAAGGTATGGCAACACGCATTTTATTTTACGAGTATCGCATACTATTTGAGGAAGTGTATTCATAACTGTAATTCCTCGGTCAAGGGAGTGTATTCTTATTCGTATGAAATGCCCCAACAAATTTATTGAAGACATGCATGTCGACTCAATCATTGATGTTTCTTATTTGATGTTATACCAAATCAGCGTCTATCAAAAAAATTACCTTGTCGGACGTCCATTGTCTTTATTTTATTACTTAACACAACGTTTCGGTTAGTTAGTATCCCTAACCGTTTTCAAGTGTAAACTAAATTATAATTCTAAGGCTACTGTCTTAAGTACTATCCATGTGCAATGAAGCTTGATGACTCCGCCTACGTGCCTATTGGAGTGTGAAGTTTGAGCTGTTGGTTTGGACAAGAAGAGGCTTCCAGATATTGGGGATATTTATACTTGGTTTACTAAATATATTGGTATTTTGATTCATAAAAGCTGCTTCTTTGAATTTTCGTTTTCTCCAGTGCTGTTCCGTGTCCAAAACCTTGGCTTCTGACCACTGGATACTATGTTGGTTGGTTCATACATGTTCCGCTATACCTGATCTCGAAGTTTCACCTCTTTGAGTATGTTTCAGATGTTCTTTAACTCGTACGGGAAGAGCCTTAGAGGCCTTAGACCTAGACAACTAGTTAGACTAGAAAATATGGTGTTACCAGTAAAAATTGTTGTTTTTACTTCAGTTTTAAAAATCGTCGTGTTTACTTTCAAGGATTTTAAGGAAAATTGTTATAATTTTAGTGAAAAAACTACTTTTTTTAAAGTTTCTGTGCATTTATTTAAAAAAAAAACACCGGCATACTATTCGTCAATGCCTCCCTGAACAGCCCTTCCAAAATTAGATACTAATTATTTTTTTTAATAATTGCAAAGTTGCGGAAGTTACGCCTGCATTCAAGCCATTTATAGGTCCTTTATCCATGCATGAATGATCATAGCCGCCGATTCCGTAGGGGCTCTGGGGGCTTGGGCCCCCATAGCCATATTTCTTTGGGGGCGTAGCCCCCATAGCTTAACCCCCACAGTACGTTTACATATTAATGATACTAATAGCAATTCGTTTGCGAACGTGTGTTACTTGAGATTTGATAATTTCATTTTTTTCTATAAAATTTATCTGCAGTTTGTTGTCGTTTCCTTTTTTAATTTAGCATGTTATCATATTTAGGAAAAAATTATTTTGTCTTTGAAAATTAAATTTTGCTAGATCTGGCAACCCTGGTCTGCCACTTAGCTAAGAGCACGTAGAGTCGTAGAGAATCTGGAAAGTCCCTGGTTTCAAGGTTGCCAGGTCTGGTAAAATTTCACTAGATTTAACGATTTCGTAACCAATCCAAAGGATTTAGTGAAAACTTTCGTTAAATACCCAAGTTTTAGTGATTTTTCGGATTTTGTAGCAAATAAGACAAAGTCGTCTAAAATACAATACAAAAATGCAATATTTTAAAAAAAAAATTTTTCAAAAACACGGCCATTTTTAATTATCCGCTCGATCTATATTTTCTACACTTTGGCAGCCGTGATGTCAGATCTGCGCATCAAGCTTTACGGTTATTTTACCCAAAAAAGGGCGTGGCACCCAAAAAATTTTCGACTGCGGCGCAAAAGAGCGCCTTCAGAGCAGAAAGAATTGCGCCTTCGGCGCAAATCCTTTTGTCCGTTTTTTTTTTCAACATAAGTATCTGGCAACCCTATAGTTGAGATCCGGGCTCCAAGCCCCCAGAGCAATTCCGAAGTTCCGGCGCCACTGTGCATGATTGACCTTAAGAAACGTGCCCTTAACTGACATTTTTTAAACCATATCTTCCACTACTTCAAAATTGTTAATTTAACACGCAATTATGAGATACCGTTATTAATAAATTTAATTGGATTTATAAAAATAAATGAAACAATTGATGTCTTATTATGTCTTATCAGTATTGTACACAGTTGTATCCTATTTTTCAAATACAAATTCTAAGTAACATATTAACATCTGGTACAAATGACTTGTTATCTACAAATAGTTCATTAAAAATGTCGCTCATTTAGGCATATTGATAAAAAGCGGCTTCTTTGATCGTCTATATTTATTTTATATAAAAATGAACCGAGAGAATAGGTACGAATATTCTATACAGGGTGTTATTTAAGTATGTGGCCAAACTCCAAGGGGTACTTCTTTAGGTGATTTTATGAAGTTCATATAAACATGGGTCCGAAAATGCATAGTTTTTACGATACAGGGTGTCAAACTTTAAAAAAAAAATCGGATGTTCATAACTATCTCAATACTCTTTTATTCGATTTTGTTGAAATTAGGCAATTCTGTTTGTAATAACAAAAGGTTAATTACGCCCCAATTAGATTAAAATTATTAAGCCCAATGGCGACCCGGAAGACAGCACAACTAATATTCTTGACAAAAAAATTGCGCGCCACTGACTTTTTTTTAAATTATGTATTTTTTTCGAATTAAGCAACTACTAAATAAAGCTAAATCATTTTCTTGTTATTACAAATAGGATTGCCAAATTTCCACAAAATCGAATAAAAGAGTTTTGAGATATTTACGAACATCAGATTTTTTTTTAAGTTTGACACCCTGTATAGTAAAAGCTATGCATTTTCGGACCCATGTTTATATGAACTTTTCTTCTTAAATTCACTTAAAGAAGCACCCCTTGGAGTTTGGCCATATATACTTAAATAACCACTGTATACAGCATTCTATGGTAATGTTCCTGATTTTTTACCATTACATTTCATCTTCCATTACAGGCATTACATTCAAAATCTAGGTCCGAATGTCTGATTAGTCTAGATTAGATTAATCTTCTTTCCGATTATGATGTCATAGTTATATCGTATTAAAAGTGCTCACCTTTCTCTTCCAAACAATCTTAAATTTAGTAAAATCGGATAAGTCATTTGGAAGTTACAGCGATTTAAATGATTACACTTTCAATAGCTTCCCCCACTCTTATTAAGGTCGGTACGCTAATGAGCCTTAAACCAAAATGATGCAGAATTGTCTAAGCTTTCTAATGATGTAACCAGAGATAGGTATATACCTTAATATGGGAGTTTTCGGAGAAATTTAGAATTTTAAAAATAAATTATTGCCTCTTGCGGCAAAATGCGAAACTTAAAAATAATTTCCAGAATTTTCTCATAGCCATTTTAACCATAATTTTTTCCCCAAGTTTATATGCTTAGTACCTAGTTTCCGACGTATTATGGCCGGTGGCCAACAGTAAAGAAACACCCTGTACAGGGTGGAATTTTTAACTGGAATAAATTCAGTATTAGAAAATTTCTTTATTTGCTAAAAAAAAAATACAGAACTACGGCTGCGTTTATTTTAAGTCTCGCATGCTTTTTTCGTGTCTTCTTGAAATTTACCCCTCTTTTGGGGGTAGAAACTTGGAAAGGGCCAGTAGCGGATCCAGGATTTTGCTGAGGGGGGGGCGACGAGTTTTAGAAATGAAGCGCCGTAGGCGAAAAAATTTCGCGACCACGCCCAAAATCAAAAATTCACTCTGAAAAGAAATGTTAAAAATAAGTTAAACTAAAAACTGTAATATCTACCTACCTACAAAGAGACGAGCAGGATAGTGTCGGGAGAAAAATTTTCTTGACCACGCCCAAAATTTCTCAAAAATTCACTATAAAAAACTGTTAAAAATAAGTTAAACTAAAAACTCTTTTTTTATAAAGTTGTACCTTAGACTTAAACTATCTGAAAGATTATTTGGGAAATTTTCTGAAAAACTTAAAAAAATATTTTTATTCATTAGAAATTGTACCTAATTCATGCAAATCTGAAAATCTTAGTTCAATCTGGCGTTTTGTAGTATCTAAAATATCATTGAAAAGCTGCTTATAATGAAGTTTCTGCGAAGGTCTGCGTGTTTGGTTTCTTTTAATTTTAATGTTGTAAATGCCGCCCCCTAATATTTGCCGCCCTGGGCTACAGTCCTTACAGCCCCCCCCCCTAAATCCGCCGCTGCTACCAGTTAAGCCATATGCATTTATCATAAAATAACAGTGTTGATCTTTTCTTTTATTTTTAAAACGTGACAATAAATTTATTTATATCATTGGCTGGCTTGTTTTATAAAATATTCTATTATTTCTATTATTAATTATGTGAAGTTGAAATTAAGGTTTTTCTTATATTTATTTCACAGGAATTCGCGAATGACGTATTTGACTTTAGGTGTGGTTAAGAAGGCTCAGGGGGGGGGGGGCGAAACCCCCGTCGCCCCTCCCCTAAATCCGCCGCTGGAAAGGGCATAAAAAAGGGAATACGACCCACTATTTACTTTTGTATTTCGGTAATGTAGAATAAGAAGGGAGTAATTGAGGGAGGCATTGACCAACTGACCTAAGGGAAGAGCCGCCACTGATTAATAATAATAATAATAATAATAATAATAATAATAATAATAATAATAATAATAATAATAATAATAATAATAATAATAATAATAATAATAATAATAATAATAATAATAATAATAATAATAATAATAATAATAATAATAATAATAATAATAATAATAATAATAATAATGTTTATTTAAAATTTAATATTATAACAAATATGTTTATGTTGTCTTCTATAAACTTATTCTTTAATCCCCTGAAGCTGAGCTTGTTAGGGGCAAATCTTATTTTTTGTTTTAGTATGTAAAATCATAAATCATAAATATGCATTAAAAATCAAGTTTTAAAGTAAAAATGTTAGTTTATAGTATAAACGCGGTTTTCTTAAAGAAATATATTACCTATAATAAAATTATTAATTTATAATTTTTAGGTAAAAAATATTACTTAGGTATATAAATTATTCAGAACAATATTAATTAATTAATTAAAGCATTTCTAAAAATATTTTCAAATTGTCTGTTTTTAATATCCATGTTTTTATTTCGACTTAAAATTTTTTTAATGAAATCAATTTTTTAATTTTTGTTGGTAAATAATATGATTAACATTGACTTAAAGCATCTCCTAAATAGTTTTTTATACATTGAAGTATCTATAGAAAGTTTCCTTTTGATTTATAAAGAAAAAAATGTAAATTAAAAATATATTTTGAACGGAATTTATTTGTCACGCAAAATAAGGAAACTTTCTATGCATACTTCAATGTATAAAAAACTATATAGGAGATGCTTTAGGTCAATGTAAATCAAAAAATATCAGTTAGATGAAATTAACTTGTTCCCTCAGAAAATAAAATACGGTGTGCAGCAAAAATATTTAATATTTTTATGTTTTTATTTTAAAAAGCCATAATATTATGAAAACAAACTAATCGGACTTATGATCGACGGTAATCTCTAACAAAGTCTGCAGAAAATCTTATTTTCGTACTGTTCGGTTGCCATTTATTTTTTATATAGTGTTATTCAGAAAACACGATTAAATCCATTTTTTTGTCCAAAATAAACGAAATTTGGAATTTGGGTATAACTTTGAAATTAAACAATAATTCTTAGTAAAAAAATATTCGAAAATGACAGATGAAGGTACTTTACTCTTAGCGGAATTTCAAATTTTTGATCCTACCTCGTATACCATAAGACTTTTACCGGATTTAATGGGTGTTATTGTTTTTAATTCCGTAATTTAAATGAGTTTTAACTAAGGCGTAATAAAATATTTCCATAATATATGTCTTACATTTAAATAATTTTTATGTACACCCGGTACATTAAATTAAAAACAAAAATATATAAACCCCTAATTTATGGTAATTCTCAAACGATTTATTAGATATCACACAGATAAAAGGATTATAAAGATGTCCTGGTACGGTTGCCGCATCTCATAATACGATCAGCTTTTTTGGGTGGCGCGTGTGGGAAATATTTTTACACGCCTATCGCAGTATTTTACCCTGATAAATAGCTAGATAAGAGCAATAAAGCTGGTAGTGTTTGATACTATAATATGTCATTGTATTTTCTTGCCGAGTCTCGCATTGCATATAGAAGTTAGTGAAAAAAAAATCTAAAATTATTAATTTTTGTAACTTTTGCAAAATTTCCTTCTCTCTACTACCCTTCTTCTTATAAAAAACGCATCAACTTATAGTTATACCAATTCCACGTGTCTGAAATACCGTGCGAGAAAAAATTATTTGCATCAAAGAGAGGGCTTGGATTAAAAAACGTAGGGCTTGGTTTAGATCACAATTATATGGGGACGATATACCTATCTAACCAAATCTAGGTTAACATTTTGTCAAATTCATATTATGACATGATATGCCAAACTAATGAGCAATAAAATAAGTAGACAAATACAAATTGTTTACAAAATTAACAAAGTAAGACTATACAGAAAGAAAAAGAAAAATAATTGCATAAATTGCAAAATAGGGATTTTCACTACTCCACATGCGTGTATTCTGAGAATTCACATAACCGGAGAGGTGGAACCAGACTTCATCCGAAAAAAATGTCAGGTCTAATAAATCATGGCTTCCCAATAAATTTTGGGTAAACCATTGAGAGTAATTCCTGCGTTTTCAAAATCTACGGCTTGTGTTTCTTGGAATACTTGCACTTTATAAGGAAATAAATTTAGCTGCTTCTTAAGAATATTCCTGCATGTTCCATAAGATCTTCCCACTTCCTGGGACGGGCGTCTTATACAATTTGTTGGCGTATTTTGCATTATTTCACGAACGTTTGCCACAAGTTCTTCTGTTCTTACAGATGGTCTTCCTGCTCCTTTTTTGTGTTGTATAGAACCTGTTTCCCTAAACACAGCACCGGTTCTTTTCAGGCAATGATAAGAATCCCCAGCAATAAAAGCAACGTTAGGAAAATGTTCGTGAAAATCGTCCATGCACAAACCCGGATTGTATTGACACTCACCACCATTTACTCTAACCCCGTTTTGAAAATACGCTTCAACCATGAATGTTTTGTGCTGTTCCGTAAAAAAATTGTGTGAATTGTTCAAGAAATTGGAAAAATTAGCGATGAATCAAATTACTTGTAACGACTGTCAAACATGACGGAATAACTGATTGATTGTTAATTCAGGTAGTTACTGGCACCCAACAGGCTCTACGGCTAAGCATTACGTCCTTAGATGCAAGGCCCTCTTTGATGCAAATAATTTTTGCTCGCACGGTATATAAAAATACTACAACTTGGGCTAAATATCATAGACTTCTCATAGAATAGATTACATTGTTACGTTTTAAAGAAGTCAAAGATTCCAACGTTCACAATTTGTCTGGTTAGTTGTATGGTTCACTATACTTAAACTTAACACGTGCGTCAAAAGAAGCGGTGTTTGTCAAACTTACTGTTAAGTCATATATTAGATTCATAAAATTAATAAAATACACGGATTTTAAATAGAAGACGATTTGTACTCAACCCCTTAATTGGCCCTGATCGGCAGCGAAGAAAGCCCAATCTGCGCTGAATGCCTGAAGGAAGAGAAGAATTGCTTTATCGTTGCCTCTCGATCTTGATTATACCTTTAACCCCCAGTTAAGTTGTGGGCTTAAATTATACTTTTAATTATATTAAAATGTTGTGTTCGATGCATAGCCAACATCGATGCTTTTCAGCGGTACATTTTCTACGGACATCCCTCAACGGAAATGAATGAAACAAGGTCATTATGGCCTTAGACCAATGTCGTGGCGGTCACATCTTTGGGAGCGAATCTCTTACTGCTGCGTTGCCATATTGCACACTTTTTATAAAGTTTTAGACAAAGATTTAAATTAATAGATAGGAAAGAAAAAACTAAAAGTCTTACTCCACAAAATTTAATAGAATACAAATTCTGTTCAAAGATCTCCATATGTTTCGAACGTAGAAACGTTCATCATCAGGAGACAGAAAAATATATCGCTGATGGTTTTAGCAGAAGAGAAAATGATAAAAGCTATAAAAGGTTAATGGAGCTTTTATGGCATCAAAAATTGGATTATCGAAATAACATAATGTGAGGAAAAATAGAAATGAAAATAAGTTAAAACATACTGAGTATGTGAAAAAGTCAGTTGAAAGGGTCTAAAACAACCAAAAAGTCCGAGGAAGCAGAAAAAATACTTCTAAAAAGAAGATGTCAAAAAGGGTTTTTTTTTAATAAAAACAAGTAGGTATTCTTTAAGAAATGGTAAAATCTAGAAATTTTTATGTATAGAAATAAGGTATTATCAAGCATCATGTCATTGTATTTAAAATGAAAATATTTTTCAGAAAAGGCGGTTTGGGGTACATACTGAAGTTTAAAGTACAGTAACCCCATCAGACGTTAATTTTAATTTAAAGAAAAATTTCTTTATTTTCATCGACATTTTTACGAAATATAAAAGGCTATTCTATTGTTCACATTGGCGGCTTGTGACTTGTTAACTTGGGGGTGTACTAAAAGCCTGCTGTAGGCGAAATGCGCCGCAGGCGGAATTTTTTCTAAGACCACGCCCAAATTTGGTCAATAATTATAGTAAATATTTTAAAAATTTATGATTACCTTCTTATTCTATTGAAAATGAAATAAGAAAAAAAATAAAAAGGCTAATTTATTTTTCATTAATTTCATTAGTGGGTACATTGTTTAAAAGTAAAGTTCATTCATCTGTTTTTATTTGCAGCAAACTTATCAATAACAATAAAGTCCCTAGATTTACACTTTGTGGTATGTATCAAGTTAATTTCGAGAGTTTAGGTCTTCCCTTAATTTTAATTTTAATTTTGTGCTCAATACTTAATGAGCTAAAATTGTTTCTCAAACATTCATAGTCGTTTTGGCATTAAAACTGTTTATTTTTATTAAAATAAGTCTTTACTACCCCAAAATAATAACAAAAATATAAAGGAAAACTCGAAATAATAAATTCATACATTCAATCAAACCATATTAAACCTCAATAAGTCAACTTTTGTCAATAAGTCAACTTCAAGGGGGGGGGGGGCAAATGCCCCACCTGGCCCCCCTCAAACAAGGCCCGTGAGGTAAATCTAAAAGGCTAATTGACTCTTTAAAATACTTATCCACTTTCATAATTTTTCATTTCATTGGGGGTTTGGGGGGGGGGCAAGGCCCCCTTGCCCCCCCCCCTGGGTGCGCCTCTGGGGGTATCCATTTAAGATTTAGATCTTACCCCCCCCCCTCCCTCCTAGGGGCTTGAAGTAACAAGATTGACAATATACGCAAAAGATGTCCCCCTCGAAATAAAAGTCGACGGGTCCGAGCGTTTTTTTTTGTAAATTAACGTGGAACCAGATATTTAGCCTGATTCGTTTTAAATGGGGAACCCTGTATTTGTCCCACATCATGTTAATACTTTTCACAGCCTAAGTTTGCTAAACAAAAGGGAGGGACGCAATTTGGATGTTGATTTACTTCAGAATGGAATGCGATTTCGTCAATAGGTTTATTTGTTATTGTTTTATCTATGGGTATCAGAATCAGCTCATTGGTACCTATATAAAAGCTATCGACCCTTATACCGTGCCAATAGCCTTACAGATTCAATACGCGTCTTGCTTCAAAGAGTGGTTAATTTAAAACGTTCTGTTCTGAAGAATATAAATATCATATTAGCTTGGGATTACCCACTATTCTTGCTGTACCAATCAAGAATAATCAAGAATTCGTAATAAAAAACGTAGGTAGGTATTTAAATAACCAAAAAATACAAAGGATTTTTCAATATACCCAACGTTTTAATTTACCATCTACGAAAATAACCCGTGACGAATTATCTTGATTGAAAAAATTCCACCCATCGCATTATTAAAGAAATTTTAAATTACATTCTATTAAAAGCTGATGTATAAGGCAAATAATTTAAAAAAGACGTCTACTGAAAAAAGAAAGCTGTCATGTTTGAAACATATTAATAATGTCGGGTAATTGGCATCAAGCCAATAGGAAGTGTGAATAATTTAGTTAAGTTTTTTTTTAACTTTTTTTTCTCTCTAAAGGAAAAAGTTAATAAGGTGTGGAAATAATTTTTATATCATTACCTGATATGGTATAATGAGATGTTTCAGTGATATTTTGTTGATTTGATTCATGCACCTGCAATTTATAACAAATTTGGATTAATTAATTATAAAGGTCACAAATAGGGCTGCCAGACATACCGATTAAGGCGATTTATAACTGAACCTCCACTTTTTAAGGACGAAAACAGACGGAGCGGTTTTTGTCGAGTCGGCAGCCGAGTCTCCGTCTGTTTTCGCCCTACGTAGACCAGGGTCGATAATTTTTGAAACCAAAAAAAATAATAGTAGGATGAAACCCATTGGAAAAGGAAGAGAATATAACAAAAATGAAAGAAAAAATAATTTACGTTACAGTCTCAAAGAGACCGACCTCACAACCAGGGTTGTCAGATCTTTCTTCTTCAATTCTTTAAGTTTTTTTATTAAAGATGTTTCATTTATATCAGTATTCAATTGTTAGTCAGTAATTTTTTTTTAAAGCTATAGTTTGCAAATATACTTTAAACCGAGGAATTTTGAATGTGACAGAAAAAAATAACAAGCCATTCATTGTTATAATAATACATTCTTTAGTCCTTAAGAAACAATATAACTGAAATCAAGACAAAAAGTGTTTTCGGTGTTTAAAAACAATTAACAACCCTTGTTTCTCGTATACTTATACATAATATATTAACAAACCAGAAAATTTGGTAGAACTGGCAACCGTTCACAATTTATGCACGTTCAGGGGTGATAAGCGCCAGCTACCTGCAGCTGGTATAGGAGAAGTGGTCCCCAGCCCGTTCAACGATCGATTCTGTCAGACAGAGATCGGCCAGTGACCGCGGATGGCGTGGAAGGGACGAAGATAAAATATACGTAATTTGGAACTTATGGACGGGCCGGGGAATGGTCCGAGAATGGAGTTCTGGTAAAAAAATTAAAGCATTTTCTGAGCAGTGTCGTGCCGTGTCAGGTTTATTTTTCTGGTTTTAGTTTTGTGTATAGAATCTTTGAGTTACCTTATATTTATTATTTTAATATAATATTATTCTATAAACAGTGGGTTTATAAAGTGTAGTATGTACAAACACCGAATGTTAAACAAACTTATAAGTGTGTATACGCATTTTAATTATTTGTTTGGGACGCCTATGGTTAGGAGTTTCATACTGTTTAATGTCATTAAATTGACCTAAGAAACACTATACCTATTTAAATTTTTGAGAACTACAGTAGGTAAGTACTGATTTTTAGTGGTAAGTAGGTATAGGTATGCTTTATTAACCGTAGCAAGCAAATACTATTATGATTGATGTCAAGTTTCATTACAACTGCCAGTCGGAACTTATACAATATATATAACTACACAACGGTCTAGCAATGTCTTACAGGAAAGCGCGTTATTGTCACATAATATAGGTAGGTATATAGTATTAAACATCAGTTGTATAAAGAGTATAGGTATGTGAATTTTTATAAGTAGGTAATAGACGGGTTTTTCTCAGTGTAGTTAAATACCTATATTTATAACTAAATTTTGGTACTTATATTACGTGTGTTACCGCCGAAAAAGTACTCCGTGTGCTTAAGATTTTTTTTTTGTTAAAAAATGTATTATTCAAATTTTTCCTCCCATTCTACTCACATCAAAAACTATTGTAAGATACTGAAATAAAGTATGTAATAATAAAATAGACGAGAAAACAAACCATATCTTCAGTATTGCAATGGTAGAAATTAAATAAGACTCGGATCGGCGTTGTGGTCTAGTGGTCAGTGCAGCGGCCTCACGGATCGAAGGACCCGGGTTCGATCCCCGGGGCCAGCAACGTCGATGTTAAAATTTGGAATTTGGTTTTAAGAGGTGCACCGTCTTTCGGAAGAGACGTTAAACTGTGGGTCCCGTGTCATGGATGTTGGCACGTTAAAGAACCCTACCCTCGGTAAAGAGGGATCCGGCAAAATTACCAGATAGTGTGTGACAATTTCCCTGGCGTCGGTGATTGGCCTCGTTGCGGAAATAAGCCGACGTAAAAAAAAAAAAAATAAGACTCGGGTATGTTGAAGAACGCTTTAGTCCTCGAGCTAACGGCAAGGGCGTCCATAGAGCGTTTTTCAGGGGGGGGCAAAAACTTAAACAATATTTTTTTATATATGACTAATTATTTAACATATAGGTACCTTATGCCTAACGGAACCTACAGAATTTGTAAAAAATAAACACAAAATTACAATTTATAAGTTTTCATCATAAAATAAAAATGTTAAATTCCTAGACGTCTTGCCAAACTCGTTGATTACTTTTATTATTAAATTTTCTTTATTTTTTTGTAAATAATCATAATCAGTTTAGTGATTTGTTGGTCTGTACTAACTAACCACTGTACTATTCAATATTTACTGGCGCGGATCCAGAACTTTGCTTTGGGGGGGGGGGGGGTCATCATGATATAAATGAAGTTAAAAAGCGCCGCGGGCGAAAAATTTTTGCGACCACGCCCAAAATTTGACAGAGAATGCGCTATAGGCGAGAAAACTTTCAATGATAATTTTTACATTAAAAAGGATAATATATGCATGCATGTAAATTAATGTTAAAGTGAATTCAAAAAAAGAAAAAATATAACTAATTTATGGTATAGTAATGTTGTCATGAATTTTGTGAAAAAGCTGCAGAGGTTCAAAACAGTAAATTAATTTATTTATTTTCTGTTTTGGGGGGGTCATAACCCCCATGACCCCCCCCCCCTGGATCCGCGCTTGAATATTTATACCGAGGGGTAATTCACTGACGAAAATGGTGTACAACTTCTAGAAAACACAAAAGAAAATACAGAAAATAAGAGGAAAATGCAGAAAATACGAAGAAAATACAGAAAATACGAAGAAAATACAGAAAATACGAAGAAAATACAAAGAAAATACGAGAAAAATACAGGCAACATAAGGAAAATATGGAAAATACGCGCGCCAATCAATTTGGCAATGACGTAAAGTCGTTAACGCTGCCGGGTTTTCGACGGTTTTAATGATGGGAATAACCAACTTAAGATTCTGGAACAACGCTGCTTTGACTTCTAAAAGAAAATTTAGTAAAGCCAATTTTTTTTTGGCGAAAATGGTGTACAAGTTCTAGAAAATACGAGAAAATACAAGGAAAATACAGAAAATACAAGAAAAATTAAGAAAATACATGGAAAATACAGAAAATACGAGAAAAATTAAGAAAATACAAGGAAAATACAGAAATACGAGAAAAATTAAGAAAATACAAGGAAAATACAGAAAATACAAGGAAAATACGAAGAAAATTCGGCAATATGGAAAATGGTGTACAAATTTTTCTTAGTGAATTACCCCTCGATTTATACTGAATTATGAAATAAAATAGTAATGTGGACGCCTAGGGGGGGGGGGGCAAGTGCCCGTTTTGCCCCCCCCCCCCCTATGGACGCCCTTGGCTAACGGTACTAAGTGTAAGTATTGTTTTAAATTTCAACAAAAATGCATCAATATCCGTACGGAAGGACCACAACGTAGGTACAAAAAGAAAAGCATATAGAAATCGAAAAATTAATGAAATGTTTACTTACAGATACCTACTACGTACCTAAGTAGGTACTTATCCAAATAATAAATGTAATAATTTATATTATTCTTAAAATATTATTATTATTATTATTATTATGTCCTTTGCCCTATAAATTTAATCTGAACCCATTTCACCGCTAATAAATTCCCATATCCTAATAAAATAATTAATGATCCGATATTAAATTAAATACCCAATTATATAAAGTGCTCCAATTCCACCCCTTCCCCACCATACCCTAGAAAATTGTAATTAACCGCGCCTCGGGCCAAAAACCGTCGCGTCACATCAATCCATCAAAAAATAATAAAGGCTAAATTTCAACTACCACCAAAAAGCTCCATCAATTTACCCGATAAATAACAAAACATATTGACACCACCTTATATTTTTCTGTAATGATATTCAACTGTTATGGGCGGGATCAAACCATAGGCGTCCCTCTTTTCCACCAATGAGAATTCGAATTTGGGCGCGAGAACTCACAGTGCCGGCCCCTGTGTTTCATCGATGCGAACCAGGCAGCGGTCCGTTACGAGGAATACATGTTGCCAGCCAGTATAGTCTGAAATAGTTATACGAAAAGCTCAGAGCTTGAACATTGAGTTTGACGCGAGGTTAATTTTATCGCGATTTCGCTTTCGATAAATAGTGACGGAATCTGGAACAATATAACACTAAACTTAAAAACGCGGGTGATTTTTACAGTGAATATTTAAGGAAATCTGATACAGATGAAGATAGTAATACGCTAAACCATTGTGCAATAAGTTTTCTCCATAAAGAGCACGTGGTAATTCCATAACTAAACATATTTTACTTGGAAATAACAGTTTAACGCTGATTAAGTTGCACAAACTCGCACCCGAGCCTTTCCAGGACAAGGTGCAATGCCAATATATGTGTCCAACACTAGTGACTAACAGTGTACAATACCTCACCGCCAAAGTGTCAGAAGAACTGAATAAAATGGTGCTCGAGTCGGGGGTCTTGCCGCCTCCTCTTCAACTTTATGCCGCGGCGGCCGCCCATTTGGCGCCCAGGCCTCCATGGGCACCGTTCTTACAATTTCCAGGGGCCGCCCAGCTTCTCGGAATGCAAGGGGCATTTTCTCCGTTGAATAGACCAAGGTATCCCCATGGATTGGGCGTGGGGCTGAGAGCCCCACCGGGGCCTCCGTCGGAGGATTCTGGAAGTGAGTTGAATGGTAAAGGTAAGTTAGTTGCTTTTGGAATTTGGATAGCACCTTTTCGAGTTGAACAAGATACCTAAATGATTAATTTAAAAAAAAAAATGAAAATTTGCTATGCCAGAAGATTCTTAAAAATGCTATTATTTACCACAAAATATAAGTACCTATATTATTAATATTTAGTTTAGTATGGATAATAATTATTACTATAAGCTACAGAGTTACATACTTAGTTAATGTTTTTTCTGGCGTTTGCTTTTGTACTATCACTACCATCATTATGATAGTGATTTAGACGATATATTAAGTATGGTTTCTAAACTGTAGTTTTGCCCTTCGATTTTTTTTAATACTTAGATACAAATAAGAACCCGTTTTCTCCCTTTTCTTAAAATCCTATAACGGTAGTAATAACACAATAGTTATTACCTACATACTTAAGCTATAATTGTGTCTTAAAACATGTTATTTGTACACATTGATTGATTGATTGATACCTAGTCAAATTTATTATATTTTAACAAATAATAAATTATTTATATACCTACCTAAGTCATTTATTAGACTTGACAATATCTGATATTTCATTTCGATTTTCATTTGGGTCCGGCACATGGACGTTTAACAACTTTTCGACCTCTTGAATATTTTTTGATAAAATGTGTGATTTTCTGAATATTTCTACTGCATTTAAATTAACCTTTGGAGGGGTTACTGAGCCTTAAACCTCAGTACCCCACCAAGATCTTTTATGTGGTTTTCATCACCTATGTGATAACTAAGTACTACAAATTTTTCTCCACCAAAGTCTTTTTGACCAAAACTTTAAAATGTTTTCTAAAAATTAAATAATTTTTTATACTTTCTTTTTAGAAAGATTCTTCTTCTTTTCCAGTTTTTATCTATCTTAGACCACTTATACTGACTTCTCACATACTGAATATGGTTTAAATTTAATGAATTTCTCCATTTTATGGCTCTCTTACACGTCAAAAAAATTTCAATTCCATGAAAGCTCCATTAAGGTCCTTCACTATTTTCTCTTCTGCTAAAACCATCAGCACCATTTAAATACATTTTCTGTCTCCTGATGATGAACGTTTCTAGGTTCGAAACATGTAGAGACCCTTGAGAATCATTCTATTAAATTTTGTGGAGGAAGACTTTTTGTTTTTTCTTTCTTTCCCATTAAAATAAATGTTTGTTTGATAGAGTAAACACGATTATATAACAAATAATTATCTGCTTATTTCTATCGACAACATATTTATTTTTTTCAATTAAATATTTGGTTGTCAGCAAGCTTGCGATCTTTAAACCAAAGAATGAGGTGTTTCCCATAATTCATATATTTTTATTAAATAAATATTTATTTGAAATAATAAAATATTTGTTTTTCCAAATAATTTTTTAAATTGTACTAATTTCTATTATTATGACACATAAACCGCTTTCAGAAAAACTATGCATAATTGCTAAAAAATCCTGATGTGCCTATAGGGTCATCACATCACTTTATAAGTAAATCATGGTAAGTATGAGAATTTGATCACTTCTGTTAAAAGTCAGTGGCGTAGCGTGGTTAAAGGGGCGGAGGGGGCGAAAGCTTCAAAGGTAAGGGCGTAAATTTTTTTTATGGGTTAAAAGAGGGGAAAAAATAGCGCCGCAGGCGAAAAATTTTTTGGTGCCACGCCCTTTTTTCACTGATGTTACCTGATTTTCAAGTAGGAAAAATATAAAATACACAAGAGCCTCAAGAAATCCAAAAAAAAAATGATCAAGTAAAAAAAAAGTGCTTCGTTTTCATGGCTCATTATGGGTCCTGGGGGGGGGGGGGGGGTAATTACCCCCTTATCTACGCCCTTGTTCAAAGTTCAAAGGGCGCCTCACTGCTAATGTATATTTTCGTTTATTTAGTAAATTTTGGCCTAAGAAATAAAGTTTTTGTTTCGTCATGTCTAAAATGGTCAAATGAAAACAGAATATGTTTACGACAAGGGGAATTTTGTTAAAACTCTATAAAATATTTTATGTATATTACATAATAATAGGAGCATATATTCTCATAGGCGGGAATTATTTGTTAAAATGAAATTTTTGTTTTTCTGACGAAGAGCGAAGAGACGACCGTATTATTGACTGCAGGACAAGGCTGTCGGCAATATAAACTTTCAGTCGGATAAGATGAGGGTTTTGTTATATAATTATTATTTATATTCATAAACATAGTAAATTTCCTCTTGCTGCGATAGTCGATAGGTAAACAATATTATCAATTATCATATCATGTGAAGTGAAATTGAACCGGAAACTACTGGGAGAGTGGAAAGGGGGCGCCGTTTGGCAAAGGACTCAAAGGGCGGGGGGGGCGACCGCCCCCCTGGCCCCCTGCACGCTACGCCACTGTTAAAAGTATGCTAAAGATTATCTGCATGTTTATTAAAAAAAAAGTACATAGTATATATAGGTATGACAGAAATATAAAACAAATACAACAACCAATAACGGAAAATCCAACTTGGGAACTAGGTATATAGGGTTCGGGAAATAATAGGTACCTTTTCTATTGCCTGCAATAACTAAATGTTTACATTAAGTAATATTTTATTTAACTAAAAGAGATTCAATTTATCACAAATAAACAAAAAATTGTCAAAAATAATAAATCTTTGTCTCAAATGACCATTTATTTAAGGCAAGTACCTAAATATTTGTTTTAATAAATTCCACAGCACTTAATGTAAATACATGGGGCCATTTAATTCATTCTACGACGTGAAATAGTGAAAGAATATAAGTAGGTTTGTTATTGTTTTTACATATTAAGAATATAAATGTTTATTACATTTTAATATTATTTTCTTTCCTTTGTCGTAATTTCGCGGAATCAAATTGAACCGGTAGTCAAATAAATAATTATTACCACAAAGAAATATTTATTCGAGATAGCAAAATACTGTGGACGTTTCAAAAATGGTGGCTAGCAAATAAATTTTATTTAACTTAAAATGATAATTCCTTCTGTGTAGAAAATTCCAGGACCTATATATATAACAATTTCAAATTGAATATAAAAATGGCTTTTCGTTAGGATTATTATAGGTAAGTATACGAGATATAATACGAGAAAGGGGATAATTTAGTGTAAAAGAAAATATATTAAAAAAATATTAGTTGAGGAGATTTAAATAATATTACTTAATAACGATAATTGCAAAAATAAGAATAAATTAATTGTAGACTGATTCCTACAATTCATTTTAAAAATCAGTAGAATTTGATTTACTACTACTATGGCTAGCCAAATAATGAATTGGGTATCGTATCCTTTTATATTGACATTCAAATAACCGCTATTGAAAATTATGAGTGTGTATTGTGGAGACTCAAAAAAACGTTTAACTTATAATATATTTAATAGGACTTCTTTTAAAAAATAATACGTAATCAAAAATAGGTGCAAATGATTGGAATTTTTTAAATGGTTGCTTGCATGCCGAATACAGAAACTCTTCTCATATTTTATAAAGTGAATAACATATCCTAATATTTAACAAAAGCGATTTTTTTTTCATATTAAAGGTAATCTTTTGGCTAACCACGTTAATGTTAATATATTAAAATACATTCCTTCATATTTGTATGTGTAGATTCCACAACCAAAACTGTGTAAGAAAAAGTATTTTTTAAAGGTTGCAACGATAATTTTTTCATACCTATTTGAAAATTGTAGCTAACTAAAAAATGACCTGCTTCTATCACAAACAAATTAAAGAAATATTAACGATATTTTTTTCACATTTTAGTGCATTAAAATTAGTAGATAGTTAAGTAAAATTGTTGCTAGTAGAATAATAAAATCCTTTAACGTTTTATAACATGGTGATGTATATTCAAAAAGAGCCGGCGATTGCGGAAATAAACTTTATTTTTATTTAGCACGAACTATTTCCCTGCATTTTAGCTTTTATAAATCTATAGGAATTAAATTAAATATTATTATGTTGTTATATTTATGATGAAATGAGAGTCATAAGATTTAATATTATGGTGAAGATGCTTTACCATTAAATTTTTTGAGTTACTTCATGTGATATTTAAAACATATTTTATGATACGTAAACATCTGACAGATGCCTTTAGTCATCGAAACCTCTATTAAGGGAAAATCCATATCTCCACCCCTGATTATAGATATTATTAAGTAACGGCTAGATAATATTCTTCACAGGCCTAATATCAAGCGGAATTCAGCAGATGACGCTATACCTATGACGACGTATCTGAATAAAAGATAAATACATCCTAATGATGAACACACTCCTAGATTTGCAATTGCCGCACGCCGTAAACTACAAAAATATGTTTATAATTATTAAAAGCATTTATAGCCGAATAGTATTATGAAAGACTTAGCATTAGTAGCACTTACCGCGATTATTAGACAAACCAGCGATGACTCGTTTGATTCACTTTTTCTGCACGTAGTTAAACTTTTTTAATAGCTTAATTTTACATGCAGACAACAAAATTAAACTTTTCTTAATAACTTTATTAAGGTCGTGTTTCAACATTTTAGCTTATTTTAATTAGTAAACATTTATTTAAAAACTGTTGCTTTCCGAATGATGAAATGCGTGTCATAATATTTTATATTGTGAAGATAGAAAAAGTTTTGACGGTAAAATTTTTTATTTGTTTAACACGACATGTAGAAAAATTAAATAGTGTTTTCAGTTTCACAAGGGGTTAAATTAGTTCCGGAAATTTAATCCAACTCATGAATAATTTGCTAAAAATGCCGCTAAACGCATTGTGATGCTTCTTAAATTAAAATGGAGAGCAATATTTTTTTAAATATAGATTGTAGTTGCGCAAAAATATTATTTCAATATTATAGCTCATTATTTAATATTATATAAGATTTGTTTTATTACAAGAATTGGTAGAAAATTAAAATTTTATTGGTTTTTCATATAGGTAGGTACACGAAGAGATTTAGTTTGCTCTACAGCTTCGATTAGTTTTTGGTAGCAATAACTTTATATTGATTTCTACCTATTGTTGTTACACTTAAATACAATTTTAAGACTTAACATAGTGTATTCTTTAATTTTACCTGAATTTTGAGTTACTACAAGTGGTAGAAATTTGCTTTTTTAGTTTTTATTTCATTTTTATAGGTACACTTTATGGCTTGTATAATCGGCGGCAGCAAACCGGTCATATAGAAATGTCTTTAATTTGTTTTATTTAGATAGAAACGTCTTTATTTTCGACTGGGCGAAGGTCAGCAACAGCTATTGGCTTAACCGAGTACCTATATATAATAATACATTTACAAAAATTTGAATTTTACAAAAAAAAAAATACTAAATTCCAATAATATTACCTAAATCTAATTATAGATGAAACTTAAAAATTACAACTTAAAAAGTAATAAGACATTGATCTTACAATTTTACACATATTTAAACATAATTCAAATATAATTTCCTAGCAAAAATCGACGATATTTGGTCCTAAATGAATTCGAACTTAGATTAAGGAATTTGTTACATATATCAGCATTGTAAACTTTAGGAGCTAAATAGGAAAAACTTCGTTGAAAATGGGCGCTTCCGTGTTTCGGTACATCTAAGAAACTATTGTAACGAATTGAACGATCATCGGAATGCTAAAAATGAAGCTTTTCACGTATAGGTATTGGGGTATACCACTCAAGAGCAAACGATATAAGAAACATGCAAAATGCAGTTTTTGTCAGTCTACTATTTTAAGCCATTCCAGCTCAGATAACTTGTAGCTGACATGGTCTCTTGTTCGCAGTCCATCCATAAATTAAACGAATACAAGAATTCTGAACCCTTGTAATCTCGTTTTGCATTGAAAGTCCAGACAAGGCCCGTATACATAAAGACATTAATTAGAGTGAGAGAGAACAAGAGGTTCATCATATTTTGACAGTACCAACTGTCAGCAGAAATTCGTGGTTTGTAGTAAACAGAAAAACAAATACACGATTGCGGTTGCCATTTGAAGAAAGAAAACTTTTTTCGAATTGTTCAGGAATATTTACTTTTAAATTATTCAAAATTGAAACTATTAGATGGAAAAATGGTGTTTAAATATTATATATTTTTTATTAGACATAGATATTTAATTCGTCAAACGATACCTATTAATTCCTAGTTCAGCTTTTTCGCCTTTAGGAAAAACGGACGTGGCAGAAGAGCGTCAAAAACATCTTAACTATGAAAGGGAAAAGCATACAAATTTTAGTTTATAAAAAAATTAAGACCCAATTTTGTTTAACTGCGTTTTTGCGAAGTGTAAATATGTTTAAATAAAAAAATTGAACCTAACTTTAAGTCAAACAAAATGAATATGTCAAAGACGTTTTCGATGGACGAACAATAGGAATAAATTACAACATAAATTGGTGTATACCGAGCAGTGTTTCTCAAAAGACGTTCACCCCTATAACTTTTCTGTATTTATAGATATTAAAATGAAATTTTGAGATTATGCATAAGAGATGAGTCTGTATTTATTGGCATATTTTTCAATTTCTTAGCGCTTCCGATTTGACCGGAAGTGACCTTGACTTTGGTATTTTAAATGGGACATCTTCTATATTTTTACTTATTGGGATTCAACATAACATTCTGAGTAAAATGACGCCTCACTTATGTCATTATTTGACGTTATTATAACATTTATATGTTTATTTTTTATTTTTAATCTACAGTGCTATTAATGAATGAAATCTGTTAATTTATAGTCAAGTAGTATATGAAAATTTAAATTATGTCATAATAATTGACTTTCTTAGTTTCACAAGCGTTTAAAAAATGAAATTTTCTTGACGTTAACTTCATTTTTCCAAATGGAACGATGGTAGTTCACTAGGATATATTTAAAACGAGCATATTCTTTCCAACATCTGATACCATACACTCCTATGCTATTTTAAAATTGACACGAAAAAATTTGCCTTAGGTCCCAATCGCAAATTTAAAAGCGTTATGCATTGTTGCCGCCCTGTCTTTTCTAGCGAAATATAGAGGCGGCTTTGAGAAACAACAGAATGGTTTTGAAAACCAATAGATATGGTTTTAAATTAAAATTGTAATGTCCAGTGGCGTATTTAGGGGGGGGGGGGGGGGTTCCGAGGGGTCTGGACCCCCCCCCGTGGGCTCAACATTAAAAAAAACTCAGAACAGATCAGATGCCTTGTTGCATTCAATTTCTAATTTAAGTGAGTAAAATAATATATACATGGTGATTGATAATTCGATTAATTCCTCGCAGGAGGTAATTTGTTGAAAATGCTTGGTTTTCGAGTTACTTCAATTTTTTTCTTGTTTTTTACCTGCGTGTCTAATTTATTTAATTTAAAAAAATTGAAATGATGTTCACTTAGTTTTGTAATTTTTTTGCAAACTAGAACTATTATAGCAATACTTTGTTTTTACAAATAATTAAGTAACTGTGTCACAGATAACAAAACAACATGGCCAAACTTGGCAAAAAAAAATGGCAAAAATAACTTGAAAACCAATCATTTTCGGAATCGGTCATATTATGTAGAAATATATATTTTTAAACATAAATATTTAAAAAAATATGTATTTCCATTATTGCGTTTATATTTAAAAATTTCTTAATTTCTTCCTTTTTTGGGTTCAGCTATCAAAACATAGAAATTATAAATTTTGATAGTTCAAAATAGGGCGTGGCACCGAAATTTTTTTCGCCTGCGAAGAAAGAAAGAAAGAAAGCAAGAAAGAAAGAAAGAAAGAAAGAAAGATAGCACGAAAGGTATAGACCCCCCCCCCCCCCCCCGTGGCAATATTCTAAATACGCCACTGGTAATGTCATTCGTTTATTAAACTTACATTGTAAATCAGATAAAATGGTTAATTTTACTAGAAATGAACAAATTGATATGCTCCTAATTTTTGGAGTGACCAGAAAAATTATTCTGAAGCCGCAACATTGTATGTATTGTATGTTTTATAAACTAATGACATTACAACTTTAAATTAAAACCATATTGCTTTTCAAAACCATTCCATTGTTTTTCAAAGCCGCCTTTATATTTCTTTAGAAAAGAGAGGGCGGCAATAATGCATAACGCTTTTTTAAATTTGCGATTGGTATTTAAGGCAAATTTTTCAGTGTCAATTTTAAAATAGCATAGGAGTAGTGATGTAAAATTCTCGGTAATAATCTTTTGGAGAATATTCTCAAGTTAGAGATTTTTCTGAGAATAGTAAAAAAACCGCTAGAAATGGCAATAAAAAGAAATTAAAAATTACCTATTCTGCTTACTTTCGGCAAATGTCAAACGGCGAACGGCGTTAATCAAACAAAACCTAAAGAAATAAAATTTGTATTTAAAAAACAAAACACAACTAAACAAGAATAACTAAAAGCTAAACAAAAAAAACTATTAAACATACGAGTATACGTTCGCGCTTCTAGGGGATTTCCCTGAATCACTGTTGCCAGACGTAAAACACTATTGCCAGAGTTATAGAAAAAGTTAGAGAAACTCAAAATTTTAAAAATCCTTGCAAAATTTTTGAGTGTGAATCGAGGCGGTGTAAATTATGTAAAAAAACTTCTCTAGAGAATATTTTCGGGAGAATTTTCTTACAGAGAATATTCTCCTCTCACATCACTACATAGGAGTGAATGGTATCGAATTTTTGGAAAAAAAATGCTCGTTTTAAATATCCTAGTGAACCACCTTCATTCCATTTCGAAAAATGCAGTAAACGTCAAGAAAACATTTCATTTTTTAAATGCTTGTGAAACTAAGAAAGTCAATTATAACATAATTTTAATTTTCATATAAGTACTACTTGACTATAAATTAACAAATTTAATTAATTTGTAGCACTCTAGATTAAAAATAAAAAATGTTATGACAAGTGAGGTGTCATTTCACTCATAATGTTATACTAAATCCCAATGAGTAAAAATATACAAGATGTCCCATTTAAAATACCCAAGTCAAGGTTACTTCCGGACAAACCGGAAGTGTTAACAAATGAAAATTATGACAATAAACTTCTCTCTTATGCATAATTTCAAAATTTCTTTTAAATATCTATAAATACAGAAAAGTTTAGGGGTGAACGTCTTTTGAGAAACACCCGGTGTATATCTTTCACCAAACTTTTACCTATAGGCGTCACATTAGGGAAGAATTAAAGATTGCAATTTCAGGGGTATGCAATCTAATCCCTGCATATCAACCTCGATACCAAGTTAATAATGTAAGAACTGACCTTTATGACTGGTGAGAATATTGCTTGGCAGTAAACAAAAGACTATTAGAGAATCTTATTAAAAAACATGAAGATTCCATTTAAATTAGTTGTTGTCTTAATGGGTACTTTTTAAAAGTAATACTTTTCCTGTAGTCTCCAATATGTATTCTAATTCACTCTATTATTTTAAAAGAAAAAAAATCAAACATAACACTTCAGGAGAATAAGACATTACATGATCATAACACCAGACATTGTATAAATTATCAAACTATACCAGTAAAAAGTAATTTCGAAAAAAAATCGCTTTTATATGACGGAATAATAAAATATAACAATCTTCCAAAAAATATCGGGAAAATTAAAAAATTGGCAACTTTTAAAAAACAATTAAAGAGATATTTACTAAATTATATTATTTATACTATTTTTTTTAAATTGATTTTATTAATGAATTAAATTGGATTAACTACAATTTTTTTTATTGTTATTTTTTTTTATGGTTATTATTTTCTATATTATGTTGTCACTTTCCATGTAATAAACTGTAAAAGTTAGTTTGGAATAAAGACATTTTGAAAGTTAAATGCTGAAATAAATAAAATCCTCGTTATTGATTTTTTAAATAAAGTATTTTTCACCCTAAATGGTATCGACCTATTGACTACAATAAAACTACCGGTTTAATCCCATTGTTATACACAATCAACAAGCAAATACACTACAGGGTAGGACTTTAGATATTTAATTCGTTTTTAATAATATATTAATTAAATGCATATACAGGGTGGCCCTTTAGTGTGGCAAAGTACAATAGCTCCGTTACTATTTCAAATACATTAAAAATATTAATACAAAAGTTGAAGGGCAGTAAGTGACTTATAACGTAAAATTATTTTTAACTCTATAGGGTGACTCAAAAAAGCGGAACAAGAAAAAATGTACTTTTTTCAAATGGAACACCCTGTATATTTTTTCATTTTTAAATTCTACATAGAATTATAATTATTTTTTATTAAATACATTATTAGTCTATACTTTATAGTTTCCGAGATATTGACTCTTGAAAAGTGACATTTTTGAACTTTGACAGCTTCTAACTTTCTAACAGTACGTCTTAGAGCAAAACGGCTTACATGTCCCTATCTTCAATTTTTATTATCTTCCCAAAAAAATCAACTTCCAGTTAAACCGGAACAACTATATTTCCTGCTTTCGAGTAACATCCGGTTTAACCGGAAGTTGATTTTTTTGGGAAGATAATAAAAATTAAAGATAGGGACATGTAAGCCGTTTTGCTCTAAGACGTACTGTTAGAAAGCTAGAAGCTGTCAAAGTTCAAAAATGTCACTTTTCAAGAGTCAATATCTCGGAAACTATAAAGTATAGACTAATAATGTATTTAATAAAAAATAATTATAATTTTATGTGGAATTTAAAAATGAAAAAATATACAGGGTGTTCCATTTGAAAAAAGTACATTTTTTATTGTTCCACTTTTTTGAGCCACCCTATAGAGTTAAAAATAATTTTACGTTATAAGTCACTTACTGCCCTTCAACTTTTGTATTAATATTTTTAATGTATTTGAAATAGTAACGGAGCTATTGTACTTTGCCACACTAAAGGGCCACCCTGTAGATAGTTAAATATTACCTGCTATAATAACAAATTATAATCCGACCATGACCGACAGTTTATTTGCATTTTTATGGCCGAGCTCTTGCAAAACTTCCCAGGTAGTTAAACGGAGTCAACCATTTATTGTGAAAAATACTTTACCTGCTTCATTTAAATTTTTTGACAGCTCATTGTTTGTCATTCAAATGTACATTATGTATTCAAAAATATTTGTAGCAGAACTAAAACGTATATGTTGACCACGAACAATTCAGTTGACAGAAAGTGATTTATTGTTATCTAAATATAACGTAATGAATGTTTTTTCGTTTAATAATTTACCCCAACTGCGTAGGTAAAGTCAAATTAATCTAAGGACCCGCCGCATCACCTGTCATTAATGGCACCCTGTTGAAGTCTGGTATATTTTACGTTAAGCGGTTGGCTGCGGAAACAGAACCGGACTAAGTGATTTTACCTTCGCATTCGCCATCTGTTGAATTTTGTAAGGGGGACTTTATATTTTGTAAAGATATAGCGTACCTACATACTAATTTTATTATTTATAAAATAAAATATTGATAGAACCGTATACCTACCAAATAAGAATGTGAAAACATTATAAAATTAAAGGAAAAGAACAAAACAATATTTATTTATAAAAAACAAAAGAGGTATTTATGTATTTATTATACAAGGAAAGAAGTAATACATTTTTTGCGAGGTGTAGGTAAGCTTTGCGGTGCAATAAAACACAATATTGGGAACCCTTTTGGTATTGTTACTTGTGTGGGAATTTTATATATGGATATAATATATATTGGGTGTTCCGTAACTAAGGGGCTATATAGCAGCAGGAGATAGTGGACTTGAAAATATGTCATTTAATTTAATTTCTTCAGTCTGGTGCTAGAGTTTTCAGGTCGCGCAAGCGCCTCTAGCGTGACTTAACGACCGTAGATGGCCGGGACCGACAGCTTTACGTCTCCTTCGAAAGACGATCTTACACCAACCAACTAAAATTCGGTCATACTTTTTTTATTATGCGTATGCCCACTCCGGGAATCGAACCCGGATCGCCACGGCCGTAAGCGGTATCTCTACCACTGAGCTACGACCGGGCTAGCGGGTTACTTTGTAATAATATAATGAATAAGGACACAGTATACAAAAATATCGATACTGTTTCATTTTCTAATAGAATTTAACATAAACTTTACAATAAAAGAAATAACATAAAAACAAAATATTTTAATTAGCAGCTGCATGTGAATTCACGAAAGTCATTAAAATAAACATTAAACTGGGCTATAATTCTAGGTAGGTACTATCCCTATTAAAATCTATATTTCTGACTAAATATTGTCTTATCTAGAATTCTTTATATAGCACAGAATATATACTACGCAATGCATAGCTATATATATTATGTGATCGTACCTAGACAAAATACTCTTTAGTGGTAACTACCCAAAATAAATTGGGGATGCTGGCACATTTTCTTTCCAACCGTTTTAACGGAAACGGAAGAAATAATAATAAAATTAATCTTAATCTGTGCTGGTTAAAAAGTTTCTTACTATGCGGCAAGTTTGGAGAATGACGCTGTTTTGAATTTTTTTTACAAATACCCCGAGAGAGCTAATTTTCAAGTTGAGCTTAAAGTTTTTTGCCATAGCTTCCTCTACCGATATTATTATTGAAATTATTTCAATGTTTAAATCTTCCATATATTATGAATCTCTATCGCTAAATTTGAGTACCTACCTACTTGGTTTATTTCTCCATTTCGGTTTTATAGCCCGGGAGGCAGCGTTGTATTTTTGATGGTGATTTCAGGTCGCTTGATTTTCTGTGTACTTATTCGATAGTCTAGATATAGCTAGCAATCGAAACAAGCGTCAGCTGTCAGAGTCGTGGTGGACCTTTTTTTCTAATTTGGTATCATAACAAGTCTATTACGATACGCAAATGCGTAAAGCTATTTCGATACGCGTTTTTTCTTTATTTGATGTTGGTAACATTTAAATGTTTTATTTCATTGACTTGCGCGGCCTTTGTGATTTACGAGAAAAGAAAACCCATCTTTCGCAGAGGAAAAATAGCTTGATAACCTAGTTTTTATTCTGTGTGGATAACAGTCATGTATGTTGGTTGCATAAATCTATAAATCAATCTTTTGTAGATGCTTCAAGCTATCATTTTCTGCCAAATCCTATCCAAAATTCAATCTACTAATCTTCCAATGTCGATTTTAACTTCAACTTTATTTGAATTTTCGATCTTCCCTATACTAAATTGCAATGCCGTGACGTAAAATCACGTCTTTTGAAATTCGAAAAAAGTAGCAAAATCGCCCGAATTTCCGAACGCTCTGTATATGTACCGAATGTACAAGGATCACACAACGTATTGCGTCCAATTTCAAATCTCATATCGCTAAAATAGCTTTAGAATCTCGTGGTAAAAATGGGCCAATAAATCAAAAAATGACAGTTCGCAAAATAATTTTTGTTGTCCAGAGGCTACTATGATAAAAAATAATATTACCAACATAAAATTTAAACATAAAAATTTACAAAATTTGAAGGATTTATTTTCTTTTTAAATATGTGTTTTTTATTGAAAAAACTACAAATTAGAAAAAATAGTATAACGTACGTGTTATATATAAAGCAGTTTTAAGCACTTGTCCCGTTATAAAACTCGCCGCAAGCGGCTCGTTTTTTTAACATGGACGCGTGCTATAAAATGATGCTTTATAAAACGTGTACGTTAATATACTATTTCAACTTAGTTGTACAGCAAATGTTTATATGATGACAATAAATTTAAAAAAAAAGTCAGCTGCAAAGATAATGGGGATTATGCGTCAGCTGCTTATTCAGGGTCTTGCACCTCACCCCCCCGTCTTCTATAGCTCACTTATAAATTAAGTTAAAATTTTGATTTTAGAGTTAGAGAGTTGAATCCGACTGTACCTTGCCTCACAGGGTCTCTTTGAAAGATTCTCCTCGAAAAAAAAAATTCACAGATCTTGCATCTGACGCAAGTATCATAGCAATACCATCTTAATGTATTTAAGAGGGTATTGATCATAGGCGTATTGAAAATACCTACCACATACAGTGGCGAGAAGGAAACCATTATGTCACAGGCAGATTACTCCTATCTGTGAGTATGTAACGTGCCGTACGTAACGAGTTATTATGACGGCATGGATGCTCCGATTTAGTTTGAAATAATAATTAAATTATTATACTTAGAAATGTGTAAATTTGACTGTTTTGTTAAAATAAAAAATATAGGATAATCTGTATATTAGTACATATTGCAGAGATCTCAAAACCACCTTTTCAAAAATAGCGACAAAATTATTTCTTTAGCTATACACAGCCATTTACCTGCTGCTCCTTGTACTCTTTGTTCATGAAATGTCTAAATCTTAAGTCGGCTATGAAATGTTTTGGATTGGTATATTCTCCCCCGACTTTCTGTGTAATACGCCAAGAACGCCGCGCTATTTCGCTTTGTTTCAGCGACATTCACTGTTTATTTTTTTCCAATTTTATCGAAATTGAAACAATCAAAAATGCGGTTACCATGATATCGACTCATATAGACACCTGAAAATTTTAAAAATTACGAAACCGTTATCTGATATCAATGAAATTTAGACGAATAAAATCTATTTGCACTGTCGTAGATTAAACTTTGAATGATACACGTTCGATATGAACTTTGTTAATAAAACTTGTGCAATTAAACCACTCGGCTGACGCCTCGTGGTTTAACGTTGCACACGTTTCCTTATAGTGTTCATCGAACTAGTTTCATTAATAACTATAATGTAAGAATATAGAACAATAATAAAGATAATCTACTTTTTATTATGTCCAAATAAAGGTATATTCAAAATTCAAACACACAGTATAATATTTAAATAGTAATAATATTTGGTTTAAATAAACATCCTGATAAAGCCGACGCCGCTTGTGTGCAGCTGTGGCTTTTGGGAGATCCCGTAACATGAAAGTAGGTACTGGCCGATTCAATACTAACTACTATAACTGTTCTCTCTCCCGGCCATATCTTAATATCAACAAATATAATAATAATTGCCGAAACCCAAAACAAAACAATATTAACACTTAGCAGATGATGTCATCGATCCTGTGCTGCTTGGATGTTTGTTTAGACTTCACCGCCGTGTTATTTATGTGCATGTCGCATGTCGCGTTCATTTTTCATGAAATAGACCCGTATATACTCTCCCAGTAGTATTTTCAATACTAAAACCAGGTTGTTATTTATGCAGCGTTCATATATTATTAACACATTTTTATTATTATTATTTACATAGGTACCTACTTATATCTTCTCAGTTTACTAAAAAAGGAGAACATTTTCTTTATTAACTGTTACCGTTACATTAACGAGATTCTATCCCGATTGACGTATTAGTTCATCGCCTACTTAGGATTCAATTTACGCTTTGTTTACACACGTTGATAATTTTAATTTCACGCTATGTATTTTCTAAGATATCCAGAAAACCGCAACGTAATCATGCTCTATTCACTTTTTATACATAAAAAAATTGTTGTGTAAAATGCTCGTATTTTTTTTTATATGTGCTACAATGTATCATCGTTTGCAAATGTAATGTCTCTCCGTAAAGGATGCTTTTCGTCATAAAAAAAAATTGAAAGGAAAATGACAACGTTAAAACTAACTGAAAAAGATTTTTTTTATACTATACGAGCGTAGAAATTTTGCACCAAATTTATGGATTAGAAATATATACAGGGTAACTTTTTGAGATTTTTTGCGGACCACCCTTATCCACTCCTAAAGCACTACCACAACTACCTTGAAAGAAGCCGTGAAACAGAAACATCGACAACACTGCTTGAAGATCCATGTGTCACGTGACTTTTTTGAGGTTAGCCATAGTTTAGTATGTAATTTACGCGTGAAGTAGGTGTAGGTGTCGTATTAATTTGTATTTTTATCCGGTTTTTGATATCTAATAGAAAATTTAAGTGACATGATTGCTAAGAACCTCTACAAAATATCAGTGAACATTTTTTTTGCGGCTTTGCTGTAATAGCATTAATTAAGTGAGAAATCAAACAGCCTGGCCGGCCGGCGGTTTGATTACGGGTCTTATAATGGCGGCAAAATGTTATTTGTTTTAATTTAAAAGTTGTGTTTTTTGTATTCTGGTTAGCTCTTTGGGATAAACCTTATTGTTTTGTGGCTACAGTTAATAGTTTAAAAATATCACTGATGAGATAGTTTCTTAAGTAGGTAGATCACCTCTAGATACCTCGGTACTTAGGTAAGTACTATTTTTTTTATTTTAGTTTGTTTACCTATTAACATGCCAAGTCCCTGCTGTATTCCTGGGTGTAACTCTAACTGTATAAAAGTATTTTCAAAGCAGGCGAAGACAAGGGCGTCCGAAGGAACTTTTCCAAGGGGGGGCAAATCATAATTGGAATTATTTTTGTTTTTAGCACTTCAACAAACCTTCAATAAAAGAATAGAGCAAAACACCTAATACTTATATTAAATAACAAAAAATAGCTAAACAAAATATTTAAAAATGTTCAAATATAACAAAAAAAAATACAACAAAAAACTTATAAGTTATTCATATTTATTGGAGAAAAGAAATGTTAATTTTCTTGAATCTTTTACAAATTCATCAATAATTTTTTTAATTAAATGTATTTTTTTCTTTTACAAATTTGCGATGAACACTCATCATACATAAACCGTCCAATCGGTGCTCAGTCATAGTCGAGCGAATCCAGGTAAGAGTAAAACTCTTCTGAGAGTAGGTACTGAATGATCTTTCGACTGTACATGTAGTTGGAGGTAAACAAATTGCTATCGCAATTGTCTGACCAGTAGCTGGATAGAACTTGCAATGTTCCAGTAATTCTAACATGGATGTATCTTGTGTGTAAATTAAAATAAAGCTTTATTTATAAATAAATAATAATAAATAAATATGGCTTTATTGTAATTTACAAAAGTGTAATAATTACAATTGGCGGAGTTGAAGCTTAGCTTCCTATCTCAACCGAAATTCTATTCTAATTAATTAGTATTATCCTTAAATTCATTTTACAATTTGCTAGGTA
The DNA here is from genome assembly GCA_963969555.1 of Polydrusus pterygomalis. Taxonomy (NCBI): domain Eukaryota; kingdom Metazoa; phylum Arthropoda; class Insecta; order Coleoptera; family Curculionidae; genus Polydrusus; species Polydrusus pterygomalis. The sequence continues at coordinate 36,441,021 of OZ018381.1, read as the reverse complement.
ATACAACACAGGCGCTAAATAATAAAATTGACATACGTGTTGCAGACAACCAGAGGATGAGTATAAATATGCAAAAGAAGTTGTATATAAAAAAAATATTGGTATATAAATATAGTAGAATATAAATATATATGTAATGGCCCAAGGGGCAGCCAGAAAATAAAATATATATTAATATATACACACACAACTCTATACAAATTCTACAGGAAGCAGGAAGTCCCGAACATTTTGTTTTGCGAACCGTTTGAACTTATAACCAGAGACCATTTTAAAGTCGGCAGGGACCTTATTATAGACTTTTGAGATTTGGTAGCTGAAAGAGCGCTCGTATAAAGAGGTGACATGTCTAGGTGGAGTTATCACAAACTTATATCTAAGTTCCAAATTATGGGCGTCATATCTAAATTTAATTTTTTCATATAAATAATCAGGGCATTTTTTACAAATTATTTTGTTGAATAATACCAAACTATGTAAGGTGCGTCTCTCATTCATTCTTAACCAACCAATCTCACGTAATTTAGCACTCACACCCCTTTCACGACCTCGAATACCGCCTATTAATCGCACACACGAATTCTGCATCAGTTGGATTCTCTTAGTATCAGAGTCTATAAGACAGGGACCATACAATACATCGCAGTAGTTAAAATGCGATAATACAATAGAGTCGCACAAAACTTTTTTAAGGTTTGCGTTAAGCAGCGCCCGCTTGAATATTAATTTAAGATTGGCAAATGCCTTTTTGACACAGTTGTTAACATGGCCCGAGAATCTTAGATCGGTATCCATTAGTAGCCCCAGATTTTTTGCTGTGGAACATGTATTCAGAACAGCATTGTTTAGGCTGATTTGCAAAAGATGTTCATTTTGGTTTCGAGATTGTGACCGGCCAAACAGCATAACCTGTGACTTGGCGGGATTTGTCGCCAAGCAGTGTGCTTCTGACGCCTTCTGAAGAACATTGAGATCATGCATTAATTTATCTATTGCCTCTAGTATTTTATCCGGGTGAAATGAGAAATATAGCTGTGTATCGTCAGCGTAAAAGTGTATAGTGGAGTACCGCAAATATGTTATAAGTTGTGATGTATAAAGGGAAAAAAATAGTGGTCTAAGAATTGAACCTTGGGGTACGCCACACGTCACAAACACAGAATTTGATATTATACCATTAACCTTTACCATCTGTCCCCTTACAGTAAGATATGCCTTAATGAGTAGTAGTGAATCATGATTAAATCCCAGATAGTGAAGTATGCCCAGCAGAAGATCATGATTTAGACGGTCAAAGGCCTTCGAATAGTCAATGAGCACAAGTGCTGTTAATTCGCCGTGGTCTGAGGCCTCCAGAATATCGTCCGCCACTTTTAAAAGCGCAGTTGCACAGCTATAACCCTTGCGAAAACCAGATTGTACAACCGGCAACAGTTTGTGGTGGACAAGATATTCTCTTACTTGTTTATCAAGAATCCTTTCAATGATCTTCGAGAGAGTTGGTAATATGCTGATCGGTCTTAAATCTTTTAATTCACTTGGAGAGGATACTTTTGGAAATGGTAGCACATATGAGGTTTTCCAGCATTCGGGAAAAGTTTGAGTTTCAATGCAAAAATTTACTATATGAGTAATTACTGGTATGATATAAGGACAACAGTAAGATATCATTGTTAAGCCAATCCCATCACAACCTATAGCCTCCGACTTTATAGAAGATAATGCCCCCTCAACACATCTATTCTAATATTTTTCCTTCGCTATTTAGTGAAGATTTTTAAATTCCACATTTCATTTTATGCAACAAGAGTTCGTTTTATCAATTTTGTCAATTGAATTGTATCTCAATAAATATGTATATCCCAGTTAAATAAAATATTCTCAAATCTAATTTGAAGAAAAAGTCCATACTTAAAGTGGAGTTGAAAGTCTGAGAAGGAAAGAAAAACACAAAGTCTTCCTCCACAAAATTTAATAGAATAAAAACTCTTCGTTTAGAGATATCTACATGTTTCGAACGTAGAAACGTTCACACACACAGACAACAGTACCCCAAAAAACTATGTCTACCTAACAACATTATTGTGCTACTGCACTTCTATCCTCATAATGTCTTACTTATGCTGGATACGTTTTTCAAAAATTAAAAATTAAATAATTTTCGACATCTTATAAAGAATTTTTTCTCTTCTTCCCCATTTAGTTTGGTTGGTTTAGGCCTACTTTAATAACTTTTTTGAATGCTCAGTATGGTTCAACCATTGTCATTTGTCTTCATGCCATGTTTCTTCTACATTCTACAAAGCTTTATTAAGGTTCTAATTTTCTCTTTTGCTAACACCATCAGCATAAAATAGATTTCTGTCTCCTGATGATGAACGTTTCTACATTCGAAACATGTAGAGACCATTTAACTAGAGTTTTTATTCTATTAAATTTTGTGGAGGAAGACTTTGTGTTTTTCTTTCCTTCTCATTATCAAATCTACTTGGGCCAGGGGGGGGGGGGCAAGCGCACCCCCATGCCCCCCCTTCGGACGCCCTTGGGCGAAGAGTGTGTATCACTTCCCAAAAGATGAAAATCTGAAAATTCTATGGCTAAAAGCCATTCCAAGAGCTAATTGGTCGCCCACACAGTATTCTGTAATTTGTGCTAAGCATTTTGTCCCCAGTGACATTATACGTCTTTTGCCTGATGGCACCATAAAAAAAAATTCCACCAAAGTGAGACTAAATTTAACAGCTGTTCCGTACTTTTATCCCAATTTGCCTGCTTACTTGTCAAAATCTGTTCTCATTCCTAGAAAAAGTCCAGCGGAGAGAAACGAGGAACAACAAGAGCGTACCTCTCAACTTAATCAAGCTTTCGAGCAATCAGATTTTATAAAAAGTTTTGACGATCTCAGTAATTATTCACAAAAAATTTATACTTCTGAATTTTGGAAAGTAAAAATTTGTAAATGACTCAAAAGTATATTTTTATAGTTTAGATTTGACCAATGACTGATGTATAAATATTGTTAATCAGGTTTCAATGGTCATTGATATGAAGGTTTTTTTAAAGGTAATGAATTGGTTTACAATGATTTGAAATGGGTTTTACCCTTTAAAATTAAACTAAGCAGGTGGTCTCAGCTTGAAAACTTATTGTCTCGGTACCAATTCGTACATTGTGAAAATATCGAAGTTACCCAGTTAGTAGGTGACTTTCTTAAGACAAGCATAGATTTCTTAAACAAAGCCTTAAGCTTACTAAATTTTGAGACTTCAGAAGATGATAGTAAATCCTGTAATTTAAACGCAGAAGATAATAATTTGAACAATAGAATATTACTTTTGATCGATCAAATAAATATGCTCCTAGTGAAATAAAAACAGCTTCTCAACGCAATATTACTATTATTTAATTAGGTAAGTTGTTCTTGTTATCCAAAACTATTTATTACTTTTTTGTACATATTTCAATATCAATATAGTGGCAACAGAGTAAAAAAGACACAAAAAATAGTATCAGAAAGAATTAAAAAACTCACCCGTTGCCGGGCGTCATAATAATAGCTTGTGGATTCGCAACTCCCAGCTAATGCGGCGTTGCCCAATGTCACTTCATGGCTTCTTTTCAAGATGGTTGTGGCACTACCCTCATCCACTTTAAAATCTTAATTGGCACTATACCACTTGTGACACCAACCTGTCTGGAAATGTTATCGGAAATGCTTTCAGCAATATCAAAATTAATGAGATTTAAATACGAAATGTTAGCAAAATTTTGAGAAAATGTTTTAAAACTGACTTCTAAAAAATCTGGCAGGAAAAATTAGAAAATAAGCGTCAATGATAAAAAAAAGGAAGTGCAGGAAAGCATCACTCCACAGTACCTGCCCAGATTGAGAGATATCTACATTTTAGTTTAATCAAAAATAAGGTAAAATTTACGTATAACATCCTTTGGACGTGTTCTCGACAATTTTCGAACTTCCATTGGACGTACCTATATAAGGGAAGAGTTTATGGACGTCATCCTAAAAGACATTTATTGGATGTCCTGAAACGCCCATTCTTTGAATGTCCTAATTTGTATCATGACTTGGACATTCACTGGGCAAAAACTGAATCAAATTTGAACGTCTTCTGGACGTGTGTCGACAATTTTCAAACTACATAAGGGAACATTCATTAGATGCCCTAAAAGGCCCATCCAGCCGATGCCGATGTCCTAATTTGTGACATTTGTATAATCCACTGAACCTCAATTGGTCCAAAAATAAACCAAATTTGGATATCCTTGAGACGTCTTGTCGACAATTTCCATTGGACGTCCATAAGATGTAAGTGTGCTGTTTGGGAAGTGTCCAATACAAAGGATAGTATTTGACTTGAGTGTAATAAACCATTATACACTTACCGTAAGGTTTTTAACAAAAGTTAGCTAATCAGGCTACTTTAACTATGACATACATAACATCGGCACATATAATTCACGGACAATCGATGTTACCTAATTAATAAATCAAAAATTAAGGTAATCAGACAACCCTGATTGTGAGCAAACAAGTTTTGCCAAGGTTATTTGTGTCACAGTCAAAGTTGCTGGATAGTTAATTATTATGATTATTGTTTAAAATCTTTGTGCAACCCAACATAAGAGTGACAACTATTTGTTGCTTCAGATTTTATTTCTTAAGGGTACCAACTTAAAAATATGAAAAGAACTAATTCAAGTATCTTACTTTTATTCCAATATATTGTCAACAAATATCTCACAACACAAGCAAAACAAAAACTTTTAATTTAACTTCCCGCTTGACAAAGGTCCATAAATCCTTGTTGTTTCCCGAATCTCTAGCGTATGTATTCGGTATATAGATATAGATGCCCCTTCTGGAAGGGAATCTTATCTGCATCATATATCTTGGTCCCGGCAATTCCAAAAATTGAATAAATCAAAAGATAGAAGTTGGGCCAAGATGTTTATAATCGAGATGCGCAGAGTCGTATTTCTTATTATTAAAAAAGTATAGAAAATAATAATATACACAAACACTAAAAAATTGCATTGTTTATCTATTAATAAAGGGCGGAATATATGCAAAATGCATATATGCATTTTTTGTCAATTTTACAATAAAATTTTTCATAAATTATTATTTCAAGAGGATATTTTATGTTTTCGGCTTTATAAAAAAATTTAAAACGATAAAGGTTTAATGTCCATTTCGGTACTTATTTGGAAACCACTTATTTCAGGGATTTTCCAATCTGAAGATTATAATATTTATATTTAGGGGAAGGTTGCTTATATTGAACCGCTACCTAAATTGGACCACAGTACATTTCTCCGAAACTAAACAAGTGCCATATCATTTGGCAACACTGCAACATACTTCCACCCAGAACCTTTGATCGGCAACAAACTCAACTAGTTGGCCGTTAGTGCTTGGCGTGTACAGAGCAAAGCGTAATTGAGACAATTTTAATGTAATATTTTTAGGATTTTCCTAAGAATTTACCTTAGAACCATAAAACTCTAAGCAAAATCTTTTTTATGCAAGTTATCAAGTAAGTTTTTCTCTTTCTATTTCTCCTATTACCATGTCATATTTGTTTTTTCTTGTTTCTTTCCTGGGTGGTTTTGTAAAACACGTGGTAGTTGCTTAAATTGGACCACTGCAGGGTGATTATATAGGCAATTTTTTCAAATTGTGCAAAAATAATTTTTCTCTTTAAATAAGTTAATGTCATAAACTAACACCATTTCAATATTGCTAAAATCTTTTTTCTTTGAGTTAAAAAATGAAACTATGAGTGGTTCAATATAGGAAACTAATAGGTATTTTTTTTGCATTAGGATGTCTTCTACCGAAATTTTGATTGTAAATTTGATGTTTTTTTGAAATAAAAGTATAAAACTTCCTAAACCAACAATTTTATTTTTTATTTATTTATTGAACACCTAAGCTTCCGATTTAAATCATGTGGTCCAATTTTGGAACCCCCAGGTGCAATTTAGGCAACCGGTTTCCTATATTGAACCACTTGCAGAGGTTGTTTTTATAGCCTGGTATATCATAGATACTTTGAAATAAAATTCTGCAAAAAATTCTGCAGTTGAACAACATACTAAAGTATACTAAGGTATAGTTTCAAGATCGATTTTGCGTTATTATCGGGATCTATGATAAGAAATCTGGAAATTGGTCCAACCTACATTTTGGTTATACACCAGGTTTTTATTGGGAGTTTCCGGGGTTTGCAGGTATATTGTTAGGGGTTATTTATTGTCACTTAGTAATGCGTTATTATTACCTGCTTAACAAACTGTATTTATATCGATTTGTAATACATATTTCTGTTTTAGTTTGTCGAAAGATTTCAGTACGTATTGCCAGTTCATAGCTAAAGATCTTGTTTTTATTAAGGTTAATTTCAATTTTATACTGGACATAATATCCTCGTTGGAGAATAGAAGTTTATGTTTAAGAGAGTCAATTAGTATTGCTGAAACTTTTTCCGCTAAATGTAACAATATTCCCGGTAAAGTAGGAAGTCAAATAAGGAACAACTTGGATGTAACTGTAAAAAAGAATGAAGGGTTTAAATACTTAAATGCAGTAAAAGCGTAAAGAGGGTTAAACATCCAACGAAGTTGTATCTTGGCCTTATATTTTGCCACCTAAGTTGCAGTATTGTCCGATTACATCAGTAGGTAGATGTTGGAAGAGGCTTCTCCTTGTATAAACATATTTTACTAATACAATCCATTTTCGTTGAAAATTTTTAAAAATATTTAGTAATTTATACAATTTTAGGCTAAAAGATTGTTTACTTTTATTTTTCTTGTTTTTTTTGCATTTTTTTAAAAATAAACATTTTTTTAGAACGCAATGTGCTACCTTTTCTCGATGTTCTCGTCGAACGAAGTGTTCAAAGCATTAAAATTAACCACAGTCGAGTCATTCAAACTTCACAAAACATGGGCATAGTTCAAACTCTTTATCACAGAGCATCTAACATCCGGAAAATTTCAAATACCAAACTAACCTCATTATTGTTTTTAAACGCAAAGTACATGGAAAGGTTATGTGATTAACGATCTGTAATGGAACAGATATATTTTTTAATAATGATGATGATGAATCTATATTTTTGGTATTATTTTCATCAATAAAGAAAGGAAATAAATAACATTTTTATTAAAAGAAAATGAAATAAGCACCAAAGAAATTTCTTTAAAGAAATAATAGTTAAAGTTCTGTTGGATAGCTGCTTTGTTTCGATAGCGAATTTATATAGCATATTACACAGCAAAATGTGTCAGTGCCTTAAAGATTGTGACTTAAATTCAGAACCTGGCGAGAAACCTATCAATTGCGCATAGCAGCATTAAAGTGTTAATATATCCTAAACGGTTGAAGATAGGTATAGGGCATGATTTATGAAAAATGTGTAGAATGTAAAAATGTTAGAATATGTTATGTTTATACACTGTATAATATCTTATTTCTAAGAAAAATGCATTTCTAAAAAATTGATTTGACGGGTCCGAGCGATTAAAATGGCGGTATTCTATATAAAAGGCTAAACCATTTCTTTATCATAACGCTGTGAAAGGATATGTCATTGTGTAAAAGTTTGACCACCTATATATATACAGTGTGACCATTAAAGACCGCATCATATGGGATTTTTCTTTATTAAAACTTTATTCGAAATTTGACTTTGGCATCAAGTTCTGCTTCGATCGAGATGAAAACTAAGCAAAAAAATAGTAGTCACGTGATTCGCATTACCTGTCAAATTTAAATTTTTTCCAAAAATAATTCTAAAGTGGGGTTATTTCTGAAAATATCGAAAAAAGTTATTGAAAAAAGCTTTTTTAAATGCAGTTTCTAGCCTACATGCAAAATTTCAGCTGCATAAGATAATTTTGATTTTTTACCCACCACTAAAATTTATTTTCCACTTAATGAACACTTTACTGATGACACTGTGTTCTTTTTTGTCTTAATATTAGGGTGTATTACTTTCAGACACAAACCACGTATTCAAAATGCTTATTTTATGAAGTTACCTTATACAGGGTCAAAACCAAATAAACTTTGCATCACAATACATGATGCGACCCAATTTTAATAGCCCAATTTTGATTTTGTAGAAAAACACACATTTAATGTGGCGCTAATTTAAAGAAAATGTATCTGCAATAAAGCATTGTCAAAACTAAGAAGTTTTATGTAGGTTGCGTTGAGTATTATTTTGCAGAAGTGAATTTTCGATTCGAAATATTTGACTTTGGCATCAAGTTCTGCTTTGATCGAGATGAATGTGATTCGCATTAGATATTAGATATCTGTCAAATTTTAATTTTTTTCTAAAAATAATTCAAAAGTGGGGTTATTTCTGAAAATATCGAAAAAAGTTATAAGAAAAAGTATTTTTAAATGCAGTTTCTAGTCCGCATGCAAAATTTTAGCCGCATAAGATAATTTCGATTTTTTACCCATATTTTGTAAATTGCACCACTTATGCAAAATAATACTCAACGCAATCTACATAAAACTTCTTAGTTTTGACAATGCTTTATTGCAGATACATTTTCTTTAAATTAGCGCCATATTAAATGTGTGTTTTGCTACAAAATCAAAATTGGCCGGGCTATTAAAATTTGGTCGCATGTGATGCAAAGTTTATTTGTTTTTGGCCCTGTATAAGGTAACTTCATAAAATAAGTATTTTTGGAGATGTAGTTTCTGTCTGAAAGTAATACACCTTAATATTAAGACAAAAAAGAACACAGTGTCATCAGTAAAGTGTTCATTAAGTGGAAAATAAATTTTAGTGGTGGGTAAAAATCTAAATTATCTTATGCGGCTAAAATTTTGCATGCGGGCTAGAAAAAACTTTTTCTAATAACTTTTTTCGATATTTTCAGAAATAACCCCACTTTTGAATTATTTTTAGAAAAAAATTAAAATTTGACAGATATCTAATGCGAATCACATTCATCTCGATCAAAGCAGAACTTGATGCCAAAATCAAATTTCGAAAAAAGCTAATAATAAAAAAAATCCCATATGATGCGGACTTTACTGGTCACACTGTATATATTTTCACAAACAACAGCACAAACACAGCTTATATTCCATCCCTGTGCTTATCGAAAATAATAAAGCCGAGTCGAATTCTTCATGTCCGCTTGGAAAATTCTATTTTCCGAGACGAATTGATTCTATTTATCATATTTTATTTGCAGAAATTGTCGACAATATGAAATTATATGGTTTTTTCTCTATCTCCGTCTGTCCTCTTATCTCCCGTATTCAATATAGCGAGCCAAATTGGATTGGCAATCGAATGCGTTTTATTGCATTCTAAAAGCTACTTACGACGCGAGTTACTAAATTGATAGACCATCACAAGTTTACTTAGATTTATTGATTTATTACTACTTTATGGGCATGTTTTGTATGAGGAAAATAAAAAAATATCTACATTGCTATTATAGAAACAACTTACCGTGCAATATCCATAGCAAGGTTCAGTTGTGGCAACTTTTACTGATTTAGTCAAACCTTAATTGCTTTTATTTTGTTCAACACGTTTTCTGATATTTCTGAAATTTATACGGATAATATTAATTTATACCCATATAATATACGTAGTACTGTGGAGTCACAACCACCTTGAAAAGAACCCATGAAGTGACATCGGGCAACGCCGCATCAGCTGGGAGTTGCGGATCTAGAAGCTATTATCATGACGCGCGGTAACGGGCGAGTTTTTTATTCTTTCAGATATTTTTTGTGTTTTTTTTGGCTCTGTTGCCAATATATTCATATTGAAAAATGTACAAAAAAGTAATAAATAGTTTTCGATAACAAGAACAACTTACCTTATTATTAAATAATAGTATAATATTGCGTCGAGAAGCTGTTTTTGTTTCACTACGAGAAGATTTATTTGATGGATCAGAAGTAATATTCTATTATAAAAAATATTATCTTCTGCGTTTAAATTACAGGATTGACTATATATCGACTTCTGAAGTCTCAAAATTTAGTAACCTTAAGGCTTTGTTTAAGAAATCTACGCTTGTCTTAAGAAAGTCACCTACTATCTGGGTAACTTCGTTACAATAAGTTTTCAAGCTGAGACCACCTGCTTAGTTTCATTTCAAAGGGTAATATCCATTTCAAATCATTGTAGGCCAATTCATTACCTTTTAAAAAAACCTTTACCTTCATATCAATGTCCACTAAAAGCTGATTAAGAATATTTATACAGTCATTGGTCAAATCTAAACTATAAAAATATATTACACTGCTTTTAAAACACTTTTATAGTTAGAGTTACACCCAGGAATACAGCAGGGGCTTGGCATGTTGATAAATAAACAAACTAAAGGAAAAAAAATAGTAGCCACAAAGCAATAAAGTTTATCCCAAAGTGCTAACTAGAATGCAAAAAACACAGCTTTTAAATTAAAACAAATAAAATTCTGCCGCCATTTATAAGACCTGTAAACATACCGCCAGGCCGGCCAGGCAGTTGGATTTTTCACTTTATTAATGAGAGCTTATTAATAGAGCAAATCCGCACCAAAAATTAATAGTTTATTTATTTTATAAATAATATATTTATCTCAGAATTTAGAGTATTTAGACGATGAAAAATATTTAAAACATTAATGTAAATTAAGGTGTCATCAGCAAACATTTGTAACTTAAACATTTTTAAAACTAAAGGCATATCGTTGATGTATAAAATAAATAATATTGGACCTAGTATACTTCCTTGAGGAACCCCTATATTATTTATTTTTTTATTTGAATATGTTCTTGATATTTTTGTATTTTGTAACCTTTTACTTAAATAATTTTTAAACCATTTATAAAAGTTTCAGCGAATACCATACTGATGCAATTTACTCAATAATCTAGCCCTGTCAACTGTTTCAGATGCCCGCTTAAAATCCAAAAATACAGCTATAACATTTTCCCCTTTGGCTCAATGGCCACGTCTGACGTTCACACATTGAATGGCTGTCTCTGTGGAGTACCCTTTTCGAAAACCAGCTTAAAAGGAAACTAAAATTTTGTTGGCATCAATGAATTCTAATAACTGTTCATATACGACTTAATAGACATTTATGGAAAATACAGTCGAACCGCTCCGTGAATTATTATTGCAAGCGAAACTTTGCGTTAGACAAAGAAAACGTAATTACCAAATATGCGGATTGTATTTGCAACATTTGCATAAACAGTTTTGTCTTCTTAGATCGTTATATTTTATGTAGTTCGTTTATGTTTGTGTTTTTGACTTGTACTTGTAGCTTGTATTAAAAATAATGAGCAATGACTTCAACAGTCCAAGAAATATTACAGTTTTATTGTTCCTTGGCTAAACTATCCACTAAACTGCTTTTTGGCATGAATGAATTTGCCCCACCTGTAAAAAAATCCACAGGCCGCGCCTGCGTTGTAAGTAATTTAATGGCAGGATTAGGATATACTATCAAATCAAATCAAAATACACTTTATTGTTATAAGAAGTACATCTTGTTAACAAAGCTTTGGGCAGTAATAAAACTATTATGGAAATTACAATGTTCAATATATAAAGAAAGAAAAAATAATCCAATAAATAGATAAATAAATAAATGAGACAATAAAATAGTCATGGTCAAAAATTTACACACAAATCAAACTAAAACGAAGACAAGCTCAATCTCATAAAAATCTGGCAAAAATACTAATCAAAGTTTAAAAAAAAAATCAAAGGAAATGCATAGATATTATCATTTTACAATTCCTGGATAGTATAGTAGGGTCTAGTAATTAGTTGCCTTTTTAGTCTTTGCTTAAAAATCCTGTCATCAATCACCTGCCGATAAGCCAGTGGTTATAAATTTTGATGCTCTCAAATATCAAGGAATTTTTGGTGAGAGTTGTTTTTGGTATAGGAAGAGGAATATCATTCACAGTATGCATGTTATAGGAACTGTTAGTAGCATAATTTTTATATTTTTTATGGATAAGGCAGGCCGTTTCCAAGATAAAAATGCCAATCAAAGCTAAAATATTTTCCCTGACAAATAAAGGTTTACAGTGAGTATGACAATTAACACCACACAAGTATCTTAATGCCATCCTTCGCAAAACCAATGTAGAGCCCAATAGGCCCTTACTACTAAATCCCCAAAAAGCAATACCATACCTCAAGTGACTTTCAACTAGTGAAAAATAAATCATTCTACCCACACTCTTCCCCAATTCTCTTGAGACAACTCTCACTGCGTAAGAACCGGACGCTAGTCTCCAATTCAATGCAAGAATGTGGTCCTTAAACCTAAGTTTGTCGTCGATTGGAACACCCAATAATTTAGCAACGCCCGAGCTCTTAACAAAATTATCTGTCAAAGTTAAGTCAGAAAACAAAAACTTAAAGGTAAGAATACTAGTTTTGCTGATATTAAAACATAATAGATTTGCATCACATTCACACCATTGCTTGACAAGCAATAAATCGTTCTGCACAATTTGCCTTAACTCTTCTGCATTTTTTCCACGCCTCAAGATAGTAGTATCGTCGGCGAATAAAGTAAAGATACCACTGAAAGGCAAATCATTAACATACAATAGGAATAAAACCGGGCCAAGTACAGAACCTTGAGGTACCCCACACTGGATGTTCAACTCAGAAGAATCAAATGACTGGCCTCGAACTACCTGAGACCTGCCAGAAAGATAGGAAGCGAACCAGTTCAGGGCAGTGCCACTACACACAAAAAAAAACTACTCTCAAAACAAGCTTATAGTAATGCTCAAACAAATAGCCTTATTTTGAAACTAACTTGCTTTATTTTGTACCTAAAAAATATTCATTTTTAAACTACTACTGGTTTTAAATTATATCATCAAGTTAATCAAAATTATGTTCATAAAGAGATTACTTCATCATCATAACAAGATAATCTTATACTTGTTTTAAAAATAAGTATTGTGGTCAAAGTGAGATATACTAGGATGGGTTTAAAAATAAAAATAAATTTTTATTCTCACAGCGAGCACAAAGACAGTCTCTATACTCAACTTGAGTAAAATCTAAACCCTTATTATTTCTTTGATGCTATTTGCATTACTTTGAATCAAACCAATATTAACGTATACTATATCTGCAACTGTAATTATTGATAGGTTGATCATTTATTTTTATTACCCTAAAACTAAAGTAGAGTCAAGTTAAAAGAATGTAGTATTAATTTAAAACTATATTTTGATGCTAAGGTGTTTTCTATTTAATTTTACTTTAGCATTGCTCCTATTTATGTCTATGATAGTTTCAGTTTGAAACTTTTAGGTTCAACTGGATACTAGATTTTTTGTGTGATAACGCCGTAACGCTCCAGTTCAGCCAGCAGTATTCTGTGGTTAACACAATCGAATGCCTTTGAAATATCACGAATACTGCTGCCGCCACGTCGCCCTCGTTTATACTACCGTAGAGGCCCTCCAAGAATAAGAAAATAGCATCGTTACTCGATTTAGATGCCTGAAAACCAAACTGACAGTCAGTCAGTAACTTATTTTTCAATAAGAACCCAACAAGTATCTTTTTAACGAGCTTTTCAATTATTTTATTATCCAACTGGTAATATTTGTTGCCCGGTATACCAATAAATACACATTTAAAAAAGCGATTAAAATATCAAAGAAGCGAGTTAAATCGAATCATTCAAAAGATTTAACCCCAGGCGTACATTCTTCCTATCGCGATTCGAACCTTGAATTTTTATATCGAAACTTCACGCATATCATTAGGCGTGTTTGGAAATTGATTATATAGCAAGCGCCTAAGAAAAGATCCGCCTTGTCTTGTTTATCAAGAGTCAAGACCTCTTCATGTTTTGCAGGATTTTCATTATCCTTTTGAATAATGTATAAGGATTAAACGTATTTTTATTAAATTTACTTTTCTGATGTCGGCTGTAATCAATGTGACAGATAACCTCGGTCTTTGAGTAAAATTGTCGGGGCTAACGGCAAACCGTGACGAGACTTGTTGCAAATCTCGTCACGCTAACATCTTATAAGATGTTTTCCTGTCTCGTCAGACGAAAATTTATTGAAATTCTGCAAAATTGTGATATAGTTGTGTTACTAAAATAGAGGTAACAGTGATACAGGGTGTCCGGAAATGACGAGCAAACAATTTAGAGGATAATGATAATGTTAGACCGAAAATAAATGCTATATCTTCCTGTAACATTTTTTCGAAAATTAATTATTAACGGTTAGGTCATGTTAGGTTGAAAGTGAGTTAAAGAGGTTATAGCTAACCCTCCACTGCGACCGTGCGATCTATTGTGGCTCACACCTTGTTTATATTTCCCCCAATAGGTCTAAGTTTTTAATGAAGTTAATGATGGTATTGGGAGGTACATTTTTCATGTCATCCGGCAGCAGAGTCACCTCGCCGAATAGGGCGAATATGATTCTTCCTGCTGCGTGGCAAGCGCACAGTACGTGTTCTGCTGTTTCTGAATCTTCCATGCAAAGCCGGCATTCATCAGTTGGGGCTATTCCAATTTTATACATATGGTGTCGCAGTCTGCAGTGGCCGGTGTACAATCCCACTAGTGCTTTAAGGCATGATCTGTTGAGCATAAGTAGTTTGTCAGTTAGTTGTTGGTTTATATAACTGTTTATAAATGGTTTTGAGTGTGTTAGACCTGGTAGATTTAACCAGTGTCTATCCCATCTGCTTTTTGCTTCACCTAGTATTGTTTTCCTGGTCGTAGCATAGGATATACTTATTATCGGCTCGGGTCCTGCATGGGGATTTTAGTGCTGCACCCCTCTTAGCGAGCTTGTCGGCAGCCTCATTACCCTCCAGACCCATGTTAGGGTTATTTTGTTGTTTAGACTTAGTTCGGATAGTGTTTTGTGACAGCTCCACGCCGTTTTTCAGGTACACCATCTCGATTCAGGAGCTTTTAATGCAGCTTGACTGTCAGAGAATATCTTGATTGATCTATGTGCATACCGTCGATCTATCAGCAGTCTTGCACACATTTCAATTGCATAAACCTCTGCTTGAAATATGGTCGTCATAGTTCTCAGACTGATTGTTAATTCTATTTTTGGGTTTTTGAGGATTTTTGGAGTATTAATGGAGTTACATGGTGTTAAATTATAATTTGCGGTTTTTTTTGCAAAACATTTTGCCCCGCTCATAATATTTTGACGAAATCTCGTTTATGGGGCTTTTTCGGGATAAGGAATACAAATTTGCCCACCGTTGTTGAGGGCGCCACATACAGCGCCGGATTTATGATAACCGCCGCCCCAGGCCCAAAGAAATGTTGCCGCCCCCACCTAGAATATCATATTAAATGTTTAACAATTTACTACAAATATTAAAAAACACAATACCTCAAGAAATAAAAAAAAATGTGTTCTTTCAGTTAACCATATATTTCTAAAAAACAATATTTCAAACAAAGAAACAAAAAAGCACAGACAGAAATATGAAAATTGTTCAAAAACGAATGCTGTGTTCAGTGCTGGATTTACCATTAGGCTGAGTAGGCTGGAGCCTAGGGCGGCAGATTTTAGGGGGCGGCAAATTTGGCCCAAAATTTTTTTTTATCTTACAGAAATAAATGGTACAATCTTTATTCATGGGTTGACGGGTAGTATTTTTTTAAATAAACTTTATTGATGACCGTGTCTGTTAATGGGGATAAAAAAAGGATTTGGAACTTAACTGGCTTTCATAATTTTTTTAAATATTTACTAAAAATTATTGACCAAATTTGGGCTTGGTCTTAAAAAATTTTGCCTGCGGCGCATTTTTTAAGAAAGAAAGAAAGAAAGGCCACCCTCATCAAAATCAGAAATACGCCACTGCCGGACCCCCCCCCCCCGAATACATTTCCTGGCTACGTCCTTGGTGTTCCATACAGCCTTTACAGAAGATTCTTTATAGTTTTCGCCATTACCCTTTTGTATATTAAAGGCGTAATCTTCGAGGATTTTCGCCAGTTCCATCACAGTAGTACACTTTTTCAGTTTATAATTTCTTATACCATTAAAAACTCTGAGAACTGTGCCCAAATGGAGTTCCTGGATTTCTGTGGGTTATGTAAGTGGAATATTTTCAGCTATCGATTTTTTTATTTCCTGGATAGATTGGCACCCAAATCTTGCATGTTCGTTTAAATTGCTCATTTTGTCTTTTTTAAACCAGGATGACCTACCTTTGTCAGACTAACAATAGTTTTTACCTGACATCTATCAAAATTATGCCGCTGAAAAACCATCTTGTTGATTTTGTCCAGGAGTATATAATAAAGAGTTTTTCCACTGCTATGATATTTTGCCAGTATAAAACACTCTAGTGAAATAGTCGATTAAATATTGAAATAAAACGTAATCTAATTTTAACTACACTCCCCGACAATAAATTCCGAACAAGAAAAATTAAAGTCATTTTGATAGTCCTGTAACTTTTTTATTTCTTTTCCGATTTTATAAAAATTTTGAGCAAAGTGTAGCCCTATGTTTTGACAAGTTAGCCTAAATTTTATCTTAACGCCCTGTGGAAAAATTGAGCGGTGAAATGTAGCTTTTTTACATTTTGTTTTAAAGTGTGACCCTTTTTTGACGGAATGTTTTTTGGTTCGCCCTAATATCTGCTTTTTGAGAAAAGATACAGATGTTTAAAAAAAGTGGTGCAATTTTTAAAATTTTATTTACATTTATAACGTTACATTATCTTATAGACTAGCTTAAAGAAAATCCTAAAATTTATTAGCGCGTGTTGCCACCTCGTACTGTTATAACTTCTCTCATGCGATGTGGCATGCTTGCAACGCAGTTTTGAATGATTTCTTGAGGAAGGTTTTGCCATTCTTCAAGAAGAGCTGCTCGCAGATCTGGTAATGTTTCTAAATTTCGATTTCGAACACGTCTACCTAGCATATCCCACACATGCTCAATTGCGTTTAAATCTGGGCTATGCGGGGGACATTGAAGTCGTTGAATGTTAACCTGATCTAAATATTCCGTTACAACTCGTGCAACGTGGGGCCTTGCATTGTCTTGCATTAATATAAAATTCGGCCTAACGAACTCGGCGTAGGGTACCACGTGTTCTGCCAAGCATTGGTTGATGTATCTATCAGCAGTTATAGAACCATTTTCAACCAACACTAGCTCTGTACGAGCATGTTGTGATACCCCAGCCCACACCATGACACTACCGCCTCCAAACGGTATTCTTGGAGTTATGCAACATTGGGCGTATCGTTCTCCTGGTCTCCTCCAAACCCCTTCACGTCCGTCAGGGAAGCGCAGACAAAACCGCGATTTATCTATGAATAGTACCTGCGACCACTCTTCTAGTCCCCAGTTTTCATGTTCTTGTGCAACATGTAACCGTTGTGTACGGTGAGCTGGGAGTAATTTGGGACATGCAACGGGTCTTCTGGACTTCAATCCCGCTTTATTTTACCTGCGTTGGATGGTTCTTGCAGAGATTGTGGTACCACGTACGTCTTAAAGTCTGCGACTAATTACAGTATATGTTACATTACGATCACGTAAGGCAGTTAAGTTTAGAAATTGGTTATCACGTTGATTAGTAGTGCGTGGTCTCCCTGAGCCTCTACGTCGGGTGTACTTACCAGTTTGGCGAAACCGGCTAATCGCGTCTTGTATAGTACTTTTAGGTTTGCCTAAGAATTCCGCAATATACCGTATATTGCGGCCATCATCATTCAGTGCAACAGCACGTGCCACATCTTCTGGTCTCATTTTTTTACAACAAAATACTTTAAATAATGTCTTCTGCAATGGCAGTTTACTGACAATACTTATAACGTTTCTACGCAACCAAAAGCGAGGCGACTAGATAAGTAACGTTATATTTGCACCACTTTTTTTAAACATCTGTATATTTTCTCAAAAAGCAGATATTAGGGTCAACCAAAAAACATTCTGTCAAAAAAGGGTCACACTTTAAAACAAAACGTAACAAAGCTACATTTCACCGCTCAATTTTTCCACAGGGCGTTAAGAAAATAGAGGTAAAAAGTAAGTTTTGTTTTTCCCTATATATTGGTCGAGCCATCAGTATTTTTAAAATCTTAAATTTAGGCTAACTTGTCAAAACATAGGGCTATAGTTTGCTCAAAATTTCAATAAAATCGGAAAAGAAATAAAAAAGTTACAGGACTATCAAAATGACTTTAATTTTTCTTGTCCGGAATTTATTGTCGGGGAGTGTAATAAAATTAAAGTGATGTAGAATTAAATTTCATATTCAAAAATATAAATTTTTAGTTTTCCCCCCGTAGATTAAAAACTAAGATGAGTAAACCTCAGTTCCCTATTCTAGGGAAAGTTTTGATTCCTATTTCCCCTAACGCACGTCTCTGTTTAATCTAAAAAAGGCAAAAACACCATCATATAATAAGGGTAAATTATCTTTGGGTTATTAAATTAATAGTTAATCTCTGGCAATTTGTATACCGACCTGGTTCGTTGAAGATACCTATTAATATTCAATAGCTTATAAAAGCAAAACACTTAAAAGGACTTAAGTATGGTAAATGCTGTGAAGAAATTATAAAATGATTTTAAACCCTAGTATAAACTCGTGAAACTGGTTTTGGGCTAAACTTGAAACAGGTAAAATAAAAACACAACGAAAAAATATTCAATTTTTAAATGTTTTGTAATTTGAAAATGTTTATCCACACGATGGGAGGTTGTCGATAAGAATTTAAAAAATTTCGTAATTATAATTCGGTGTAACAAATAAGGCATATATCGTATACCAGGGAAGCAGCCTAAATTTTATAAAGGGGGCGGGTTATTATAATACTATTTTTCCAAATTAAGTGACTTTTAATCGACCATAACGATGGCCTCAAATAAATACCTCCTAAGTCCGGAATTCATCATCTTTTGATTTCGACTCCTTTACTTTCGTTAGAACTTAAAATATCAGCAACTTTTTCTGAACGTCCCATTTTAGACCTTTGTACCGTGCGAGCAAAAATTATTTGAATCAAAGAGGGCTTGGATTAAAAAACGTGGGGCTTGGTTTAGATCACAATGATATGGGGACGGTATATCTAACCAAATCTAGGTTAAAATTTTGTCAAATTCATATTTATGACATGATATGCCAAACTAACGAGTAATAAAATAAGTAGACAAATACAAATTAATTTTTGTTGTTTACAAAATTAACAAAGTAAGAATATACAGAAATAAAAAGAAAAATAATTACATAAATTGCTGAAATTGGCGACCGCCATGCTCCAAGCATAAATTCACACGTCTCTTCATATTTTCGAAAGTGTTGACCAGCATCTCTGGAGAAATGTTACCACATTCTTGGATAATCCTTTCTTGTAATTGTTCTAAATTTGCAACTGGTGTTTTAAAAATAGTAGATTCAAATAAGTATAGCGAAAATGAGGGTAGGCAATGATATGACACAATTGTATTTCTCCCAACGTTTCGTTTTATATTAAAACTTTATCAAGGGTCAATAAAAAGGTCTATAAGCATGTATATTTATACTGTAGAATATGACAACACATGTTCTCGAACACACATTGGATACCTGTACATATCCAAACTGAGCACCAATTTTGGTATTTATACAAATACTATATTATCTTAACATAGTATAAAACAAAGTGGCTATCGCCCTTCTGTCCCTATATCCCTATATGTGCTTAAATCTTTAAAACTACGCAACGGATTTTGATGCGGTTTTTTTTAATAGATAGAGTTATTCAAGAGGAAGGTTTTATGTATAATTAGCGACCCGCCCGGGCTTCGCACGGGTGCAATTTCAGAAAGTGGCATGCCGGGTACTAATATATCGGGTTTGTATTTATACCAGCGGGTTGCAACGCATGCCGGGTACACGCTAGTAATATATATAATATAGTATTTGTTGCGCAGGTCACATCTTTGTTCGGAGTCTTTGAGCTGTCCTGTCTGAACTTGAATTCTATTGATCGTACCAATACCTGTTTCAATTAATTTATTTTTAATTTGTATAATATAAGTTTTTTTAAACTTTGCATATCAGATAAAGCAATAGAAGATTCTTATTTCACACAATCCATCATTAGTATTGGACTTTATAAGATATGGACGAATTTTACGATCTCAGTAAACCATGTTGCATAATAGATTATCATATTCGATGTTTAACGAGAAGAACAATATCACACTAGAAGCTATTTAAATTTTTGAGAACTACAGTACTAATTTTTAGTGGTAGGTATATGCTTTATTAACCGTAGCAAGCATGATTATTGTCAAGTTTCATTACAACTGCCAGTCGGAACTAATACAGTATAATATGAAATAAGATTACACCCAAATAGAACTTGATAATTACTGTGAGTATTCAGAGCAGTAATGACGATGAACCATTCTATGTTAGCATTAACTCCTATTTCCTATTGGCTAAATTACTGTGATATTATCTAACTAACGTTGCTGTCATGCTGTCACATATAGTATTAAACAGTTGTATAAAAAGTATGTGAATTCTTATAAGGAATAAAAGGTTTTTTTTCTCAGTGCATGAATGTTGAATTAGTAGGTCTAACATGTTACTTTTATTATTTCCCATATTATTAAAAAAAAATTAAATAAAATAAATTCCTGATTTTAATATGAGACCAGAAGAGCTTCAATAAAGATATCATGTAAATATTTCTTAAGTAAAATTACTCCGCGCTTAATAAAGACATTGGTCGGAGAAAAGTTAAGCCTCTGGGTTATAATCAACCCATCGAAATGTTCCCATATTTAACAGTTAACGCTTATTTATGGATGAAGAACCGACTTACTTTATTATGTAGTTCATGTAATTAGGTGCATTTTGCATATTTTAAACGTGAAACGTAAAGTGTACTGCGAACGAGCCGTTGGTTAAGTAAGTAAGTATTGAGAGTGAGGGCATTTTTAAATTGAGTTGTTTAAACACTTCCTTCTATGTTGTTTATTTTAATCAATAAATAAACAACGTATTTTTAAAAACTAAACAAAAAAATACTATCGTTATACACTGAGAAAAATGTTCTTATACAACAGGTTTGCTAAGACATATTTTATATTGATAACTTATTTTTTATTAATAGACCAGGGCTGAAGCCTTTGAAAATGGTAAAAAGTGAAAAAAAATAATAGTAGAATGAAACCCATTGGAAAAGAAAGAGAATATAACAAAAATAAAAGGAAAAATAATTTACGAGCGATCCGAGGTCGGGAAGTGGAAGGGGGTGAGTTTTTAAGGGTAGAAAACGATTTATCCCGATTTCCGGCAAAACTACAAGTCCTATATGGAAAAACGTTGAATGGCAAAGTTGTAGGTAATAAAAAGATCTACAACTTTTGTATTTATACTTTTTTCGCATAACCTCAAAATTTATGTGAAAAATTCAAATAACCAAGTTTATGGTTTTTTATTTTTATCTTTTACAAAAAAGTTTTTCACGAAATTTGGTAAAAACTTACCTTTTTATGTCCCAATCACACTGTAATATTTTTGATTTAAAATATTTATTTTTTCACCTTATTTTGACTTAATATCGAAAAAGCACCCTAATTTTCAATCGAAAATTCCCACGTCAAAATATCTGCTTTGTTAAAAAAGTCGGTGGGCATTTTGTTCGTTGAAATCTCTACTTTCTGATGGTGTAAACAAATATACATTACTATGGTAAATAATCTCAAAAAATGCAAAAAAACGAAAAAAACTCGAATCCGACATTTTTTTTTTTTTAATCATTATGTACAATTTTGAGCTATTTATTAAAATTTATACTTTAATTACTCGAAAAAGGTAAGATTCCATGATTTTTTTTGTAATTAAAGTATAAATTTTAATAAATAGCGTCCGCCTAAATTAAAAAAGCCCTCATTAAAATTTAAAAAAAAACTAGAGCCTACGAGGAATATTCAATTCTTAAAAAGTTCCTCAATAGTAAAGTAGTAAATCTGAATCTGATCATAATAATTATCCTAGCGGAGATGATTTATTTTAATTATTAAAAAACTGTATTTTGTTGTGTTGTAATTTTTTATTATATGTATTTTCTTCTTTATGATTTTATAAATAAGATGAAAATATTTGAAACAAAATTTATAGACCGATGCACTAGAGATGCACTAGACAAAAAATATAAAGTCGCCACAGTGGATCTTTTCCCGTGCGTCATCAATCAACGATCAGGACTCAACGTGGTTAATAACTCTGCATCCTTATTTATTACAGTAACAGTGGCGGCTCGTAACTAGCGAGTCAGGGGGGGCGCTGGCTTTAAATAAAAAAAATTTAAAATGTCTATTATTTTCAAAAGTAGGTACGTGTCTGTTTTTTCTAACTTTCTCGTTGTGAATTTTAATTTCATCAGCATAAGCACTACTTAAACAAGTTAAAATATTAGTTTGTCCTAGTCCTAACATCTCAAAACTTACCACATTATGACGATGTTTTGCACTATTTTCATGTTTTTTTATTTTCTCTAAAAGATGTTTTAAGTCCTGCACCCCATTTATAGTCCAATTATCATCCCCGTCAAAAAGAAGACACACGAAACAAAAAAAAAAAGAGTTTTTGTCCTCACAACCGCATATCCAGGATTTTTTATTATATATTTCTTTATCAAACTTATGCGTAAACTGTGCCTTACTTTTACATTTTGATTCCACTTGTACTATGTTCAATTTCTAGTGGCCGCCCTGCATTTTTTAAATCAATTTTTTCACTTAAGCTCAGAGAACTAAACACAACCTTCTGTAAATCACTGACCTTCATATTACACGACATTTTCCAACAACAACAACGTAACTAATAAATCAAATCAAAACAAATAAACAAAACGTTAGCGCCTAGCGGCATCGACAGGTCGCCTCGCCAGAGTACATAATATATTGATTATTCTACCGTGGCATCGCGAACAGCTGTTGTTGGGCGCGAAAAATTGGAGCTAATCGTGGCCGCTTGTTGTGCGATGTGTAGGTGACGTCACGCCGCTGTCGTCATGAGAGCTCATCGAGAAGCCGCGTTGAATCGGGACGGATAATCGGTCGCCCGCCCGCGCTTAGTATAAAAAACATTGAGAGCGCGCAACTCGCTTGTCTATGAGTATAACCTGCCCGTTGGAATAGGGCTATGTTTGGTTTGAATTTATGCCCGCGCTTATTATAACCTACCCGCTGGAATAGGGCTATGTTTGGTTTGAATTATTTTAATGGATTGCTTACATAGATTGCTTTATTGGTTTTTTAAGTAAAGTATTTTTGGATTCTGTTTGAAATAATTGCAGGGAGGGCGGCGCCCCAGAGCCCTTCATTAACGAGCCGCCACTGTACAGTAACAAGTTTGAATAAAAGCATAAAATAACGTCTTCAAGATTCCGCAATAATATAACGTGCTAGACAAGAATAAAACTAAACGTCAATTAATTACTTTTTTATTTGTTTAGTTGACTACCGTTGTATTTTAGAACGTCATTGTCAACCTTATTTTGATCTGCCAATCTAATTCGTATTTTGTAAATTTGTGTGCCTTAAAACTGTTCCTTTTTCTAAAAATAGTTCTTTTTAGAGCTAATTATACCCACCCTCTGTTTTGGCGGTAAGTATTTATGGATTTTTATAATACCCAATTTATTTATTTGAAATATTCTAACCGTGAAAGTTCTTTGAAAAGTTTACGGCAGTGGCTAAATTCCCTTAAATGAAAGGATGTCAAAAATTTGACTTTTGCTATTTTAATAGTCAATAAAACACCAAACTTTTCTAGATTTTAAGCTTTAAAAATAGTATTAAATGTATTAACATTTGTTTGTCAATTTCTTTTAGATAATAGAGAATGCCGGGCAAAACTTAAAATAAATAATAATTTTTCGGGACATTATGTAGGTACGTCAAACGGTAGGCAGGCACGTCCATTTTATGAACTTAGACTTAGTTTTGACTTTTTTCGTCTGGTAATTTTGATTTGATTCATACGATTTTGATGACGTGAAAGTGATGACGCACGCACTGTGGCGACTTTATGATTTAATTTTGTATTTTATAAAAGAGTTTTATTTATTTTTCAGTAAATTTAAATTATTTTAAAATTTCATAGTGGTTTTCAAAAACCAAATGTTTCATCCCATTATACCTTTTACCCTAAATAAACTACTTATTTCTGACGTCATTAAGAATATAAAAATATTAATTAAAAATCTGGAAAACGCGCTTGTGTTTGACTTGTTTACATGCATCCGTCTTTATGTAGTTCAAGCCTAAAAAACACCGGTAAGTGAAACTGACTGAATTAATTTACGACGTAACGGTAAGCGGTCATTGAACAGACTTTATACAGAACAGTATTTGAAGCAACATTCAATGACGACTAGTTGTACAGGTTTTTTTGTCGTCAAAATGTGTCAAAAAAATATAAAATTCTGTTTATTTACCTTTCCGTCCAATAAACGGAATTTTTATGCCGCGTAAACCTATTTAAGCATTCCGTTAACGATACCCTTCAGTTAAGCGTAAAACAAAATAACAAAAAGGGATTTACTTCACAAAGGGAGAGCCGAGCTAAAACAAACTTAGGGATTCAAGAGAAACTGTTATGGTAGGATTATCACCGCAACTTTGTGTTTTAGGGAGTTAGGGGGAGTTTCCACTTAACTTCTGCCGCGTACAGACGACCGTGGAATAGAAATTAAGGTTATTTGCCTCGGTAAATACACCCCATTTGTAACGTTGTACAACGCCGGTCCCACTTTAATGATATTTATTAGTTGAGGATTTTGTCTCGTTACAGTTACGATTGGGGGGTAAAAAGTTATTTAAACGGGCTGATAAAGCCCGTCTCATCTATATTATGTTGAAGCATAAGTGTATTACATTTACGATTTAAAGGGAAAGAAGCACAATATAATAGATAAATTAGGTTTATTACATTAAAGAATTGCGAGATTATAGGAAATAGTTGTCTTAGAAGCTGTATTGCATGCGAAACACGTTATAAGCCAATAGGGGAGTAGCTGGAGCTTTTGCAGAGGGAGTAAAATACCTGAAAATAACCAACTCATTCCCATATAGCAAAAGTACCTACCTACACTGAGAAAAGCCTTCTATTTGTTATAAAAATTCACATATTCTTTATACAACTCTGTACTTGAGAGGTATACGACACTATGTCCAATTTCTACAAAAAGTTAGGTAACTATGTAGTTTTATTCAGAAAATTAAACTATTTTGTGGGGCATACAACACCAAGTCCAATTAGTTAAGGTTGCTGAGGAACAGCGTAGACTATTATTAACACTATGTGCATTTTTATTCAGAGACCTAAGACACCAAGGTAATAATATCTATGTATGCCTCGGATCTTTAGTAATATCTTTAGCATCACATTTAGCGGCATAGAACAATATAATCACTTGTAGTTTATGCCTCTAACTAGATCTATATAATAGTAGGTGGGGATTACACATAATTTGAAGAAATAGTCCATGCTTAAAGTGGAGTTAAAAGTATGGGAAAGAAAGAAAAACTCAAAGTCTTCCTCCACAAAGTTTAATAGAATAAAAATATTCAACAAAAGTCTCTACATGTTTCGAACGTAGAAACGTTGATCATCAGGAGACAGAAATTATATTTGGTGCTGATGGTTTTAGCAAAAGAGAAAATGGTGTAGAACCTTAATAAAAGCTCCATTAAGGTTCTACACCATTCTTTCTTTTTAATCACCGTTATACCGCGCGAGCAAAAATTATTTGCATCAAAGAGGACTTGGATTAAAAAACGTAGGTCTTGGTTTAGATCACAATGATATGGGACGATATGTCTAACCAAATCTAGGTTAAGATTTTGTCAAATTCATATTATGACATGATATGCCAAACTAATGAGTAATAAAATAAGTACCTAGACAAATACAAATTTATTTTTGTTGCTTACAAAATTAACCAAGTAAGAATATACAGAAAGAAAAAGAAAAATAATTACTTTCATCCGAAAAAAATGTCAGGTCTAATAAATCATTTCTTTCCAATAAATTTTGGGTAAACCATTAAGAGTAATTCCTGCGTCTTTCAAAATCTGCGGCTTGTATTTTTTTGGAATTATTGCACTTTATAAGGAAGTAAATTTAGCTGCTTCTTAAGAAATGTCCTGCATGCATGTTCCATAAGATCTTCCCACTTCTTGGTACAGGCGTCTTACACAATTTGTTGGCGTTTTTCTGTTCTTACAGATGGTCTTCCTGCTCCTTTTTTGTGTTGTATAGAACCTGTTTCCCTAAACACAGCCCAAGGGCGGATCCAGGGGGGGGGAGGGGGGCACTAGGGGCAAGTGCCCCCCCGAGCGCCCTAAGAACCGAAGAAATACAGAAGAAATATGACTGATCGATTGCATTTATGCATTCGTCGATGCGCCGAAATACCTCCCTATACAACATAAATAGTGCCCATCCCATGCATTCTTATGACATTTCGGCGTGGTCCCAAAAAAAATCGCCTGCGGCGCTATTTACCCTACACGTTGTCTGACCTCTTGTATAATTCAACTAAATAGTGCCCCCCCCCCCCAAACTTCTCCCTGGATCCGCCCGTGACACAAACACGGTTCTTTTCAGGCAATGATAAAAATCCCCAGCAATAAAAGCAACGTTAGGAAAACGTTCGTGAAAATCGTTCATGCACAAACCTGGATAGTATTGCCACTCACCATTTACTCTAACCCCGTTTCGAAAATACGCTTCAACCATAAATGTTTTGTGCTGTTCTGTAAAGCCCATTGTGTGAATTGTTCAAGAAATTGGAAAAATTAGCGATGAATCAAATTACTTGTAACGACTGTCAAAGATGACGAAATAATTGATTGATTATTAATTCAGGTAGTTACTGACACCCAACAGGTATTAAGCTCTACGGCTTAGCATTACGTCCTTAGATGCAAGGCCCTCTTTGATGCAAAAAAAAATTTAAATCCAAAGTATAGATACAGGACGTGGAAATTTAGGCTAAGGATATTATGCTTATCAACCTATTATACTACTTTACATTTTTATTTTTGCTTTTAATGGAAAACCGGCTAATCCGAAAACCTGTTTTTCCAAGAATTAAAGACGTCTCAAAAAGTATTCGTTTATTTTGCAAATTGTTGACATACACTTCAGTCTCATTTCCATTTTTATTAAATAAACATAACTCCTCTAAAAAAAAATTTGAAATTACATCTATTTACATATAATTATTATATTTACCGTATTTTTAAATAATAATAATAATAATAATAATAATAATACTTCTTTATTTCAAATGACATTTCCCACATACAGCAAGTAATATACAAATGAAATGACGTCATTAGCAAAATCAGAAACTATACAATATCAAGCTCAAAAAAGTCTTTTACTGTATACGGTTCAAGTTTGATTATTATTTTCTTAATAGTTTTTTCCAAGCCCTAATATTGTTTATACATTTAATAGAATTAGGTAATTTATTATAAAATTTAATACACATATAGTACGCTCTTTTCTGTTACGGTTAAACGGTGAGGTGGATACAACAAGTTTAGCGTTCTTGTATTATACTCGTGGTCACTTAGTCCCATAAATTGTTCTTTGTTTTTAAACACAAACATTAAACATTCATATATGTACAGTCCATATACAGTCATTATATTTAGTTCCTTAAAAACACCTCTACACGTTTCCAAAAATCTTAATTTTCGCATTGTTCTTACTATCCTTTTTTGAATTACAAATACATTCTGCACTTCCATACTCCCACCCCAAAATATAATGCCATATTTCATTACCGATTCAAAATTCGCATGATATAAAATTTTAATAGTTTGATCATTCATATATGATGACACCACCCTCATACCATAGCCCACAGTACCAAGCCTCAGACATAACGCATTTATATGTGATTCCCAAGACAAGAACTCACTTATGTTAAGACTCAAAAACTTTGTTTCCGTTTCCCTGTTGAAAGTGGTTTCTCCAATATCAAGGCTATCGGGTAACTTTGTCTTACTGTTTTTGGTTCTGAACACAATTATGTTAGTTTTATCTTCATTTAATACAAGATTGTTTTGACTAAACCAATTTTTTATATCTATTAAGGCCGTTTCTGCGTTACTCTTAATTTCCTGGAACGTGGTACCCGGTACTAATAGGTTAGTGTCATCAGCATATTTTGTTATTGAAACGTTTTCCTTTGTTACATAAAGATCGTTTATATAAATTATGAATAAAATCGGCCTCAATATGCTACCCTGAGCTATGCCCATGATATTCTCCCTAAACTCAGACTTAATTAATTCATTTTCCTCCCTTATAACAACTCTCTGCATTCTATCTGAGAGGTATGATCGCATCCATTCATACGCATTTCTCTCTCTCCGTATTTTCTTAACTTTAAAAGTAATATTTCTTTATCTACACAATCATACGCTTTACTTAGATCTAAAAAAATGCCTAGGGCTAGGTTTTGTTTTCGAGGTGATTTAGAATTACATTTGTAAAATTAAAAATGGCCGACGAGGTCGATCTTCCTCTCAGATATCCATGCTGATTGTTATTAAAAAGTCTACACATCTGCATAAAGTCCAGCAGTCTTGAACACATTATCATTTCAAAAATTTTTGAAAAACTCGGCAGGAGGCTAATTGGTCGATAATTATTCAAATCTCCTGGACTTCCTTTCTTATACAACGGTTTTACCCTTGCAAATTTAAATTGAGTTGGAAATATCCCAAACTTTATAGAATTATTAATAATATTCTCCAATACTTCAGTGATTTCCTTAATGGCTAATTTGACTATGCTAGTCGGGATTTCGTCTTAAATTAATTAAGCAGTGAAGCAAGAATGAAACAATGTTTTTTGGTTTATCAAAAATATTAAAAAATTTTATTAATTACGCCATTTTATGTTTAATTCATTGTTTTTATTCGATATGACCTTTTAAAGACAGATAATATAGTTATTAATGATACTAGTTCGATATGAACACTATAATACCGGTATATCTTACCATTTTCGGGTCCCCATACACGAACGCGAACTTCTAGCACCCTGTATATGAACCATAATTTAATCTGTAAAGTTATAACACTATTTTCCGATTAAATTTGATATGGTTGTTCTAAAAGTTATAACCGATAACATAACATTACCCTACAGTTACGGAAAATGATATAATGGTCTATGAATGCATAAAACCATTATTTTCAACACTATGGCAAAATAAATTTAACTTTCCATTTAGCTCCAAGACAGATCTTATCGGACACCAACCACACGTAAAATTCAAAATTCTGAAATAATGAAGCCATAACGTCCCGACTCGCCCGTGCAAAATCACGGTGTTCGAAAGAAAATTACAGACATTCGATTTTTTCAATTACCCCATTTGCTGTCGGATATCCATAGAGACTTACGGCTTTTATCGGAAAATATTTATTAATCTTAAAAATAAAATCGTTGTATGTTTTAATTTAAAGGTTTGGTCAAGACCCTCGAAAGATCGAAATTGCACTTGTTGTTGTTGTACATACAGGGTGTTTTTTGAGGTCGACGAGCGGCCATATCTCGGAAACTACTGGGCATAGAAACTCAGGAAAAAAAATGATAATTAAAGTGGCCATGAGAAAATTCTGGAAATGATTTTTAAGTTCCGCATTTTGCCGCAAGAGGGCGTAATTGAAAAGTAAATTTTTAAATTTTACATAACTCCGAAAATTCCACATTAAGGTATATGTTTGATAACAACATTATAAAGCTTGGACAATTATGCATCATTTTGGTATTATGCTCATTGGCGTACCGACTTTAATAAGAGTGGGGGAAGCTGTTGAAAGTGTAATCATTTAAATCGCTGTAACTTATAAACGACTTATCCGATTTTAGCAAGCTAAAGACTGTTTGGAAGAGAAATGTATACACTTTCACCAATCGTATTTAGTTGTCCATAATAGTTCTCAAAAAAAATGCTAGAGGGCGCAATTTGCAATAACAATACATTTTTTGATTTTACTCCGAAAAAATAAATCATACGGTATAATTATGATACCATAATCGAAAAGTAGATGAAAATTGCTAGAAAAAATATTAAAACCGCAGTTCGATATCTTTGTTCATTTCAGAGTTATTGCCAATAAAATAATTTTCAATACAAATTGCGCCCTCTAGCAATTTTATTTGAAACTATATTGTACCATTGGATACGACAATTGAAGGTACTTACCTTTTTCTTCCAAACAAGCTTAAATTTAGTAAAATCGGTTAAGTCGTTTAGAAGTTACAGCGATTTTAATGTTTACACTTTCACTTGATAAGAGTGGGAGAAGCTGTTGAAAGTGTAAACATTAAAATCGCTGTAACTTCTAAACGACTTCACCGGTTTTACTAAATTTAAACGTGTTTGGAAGAACCTTCAATTGTCGTATCCAATGGTACACGATAGTTTCTAATAAAATTGCTAGAGGGCGCAATTTGTATTAAAATTATTCTATTGGCAATAACTCTGAAACGAACAAAGATATCAAACTGCGGTTTTAATATTTTTTCTAGCAAATTTCATCTACTTTTCGATTATGGTATCATAATTATACCGTATGATTTATTTTTTCGGAGTAAAATCAAAAAATGTATTATTATTGCAAATTTCGCCCTCTAGCATTTTTTTTTGAGAACTATTATGGACAACTAAATACGATTGGTGAAAGTGCATACATTTGTCTTCCAAACAGTATTTAGTTTGCTAAAATCGGATAAGTCGTTTATAAGTTACAGCGATTTAAATGATTAAACTTTCAACAGCTTCCCCCACTCTTATTAAAGTCGGTACGCCAATGAGCATAAAACCAAAATGATGCATAATTATCCAAGCTTAAAAATGGTGTTATCAAACATATACCTTAATGTGGAATTTTCGGAGTTATGTAAAATTTTAAAATTTACTTTTCAATTACGCCCTCTTGCGGCAAAATGCGGAACTTGAAAATTATTTCCAGAATTTTCTCATGGCCACTTTAATTATCATTTTTCTTTTCCTGAGTTTCTATGCCCAGTAGTTTCCGAGATATGGTCGCTCGTCGACCTTAAAAAAACACCCTGTACACATACCTATACTATACAGTGTCACCAGTAAAGTCCGCATCATATTGGGGTTTTTTTTTATTAATAACTTTATTCGAAATCTGACTTTGGCATCAAGTTCTGCTTCGATCGGGATGAAAATGAAGCAAAAAAATAGTAGTCACGTGATTCGCATTATCTGTCAAATTTTAATGTTTTCCAAAAAATAATTCAAAAGTGGGGTTATTTCTGAAAGTATCGAAAAAAAGTTATTAGAAAAAGTTTTTTAAATGCAGTTTCTAGCCCACATGCTAAATTTTTTTCTTTCATTTCGTCAGACCCATCAACAGACGCGCTCCTTCATACATGGCTCATCGGTGAGCCTAGGATTTGAAGCTCGAAGTTCTCCTCGAACCAGTATAGTGGATTTCACCTTACTTTTTAATGGCCGCCGCTGACACATGTCATTTATAACATTTCTTTTTACAGAACTTAAGGATTGGCCAGGGCCGGACTTAAAAATTATGTGTGAACATGGGTCAATTTATTTGTAGTTGTAATTATGGATGGAAACGAGAATTATCTAAGCAATTTTTAAGATATTTTAAAAAAAACACTGAAGGGGAATGTAAATAGGATAGAATATCAGAAAAACAATTTCATTTAATTTTTATTCATAATATAATAAAGTGCTGTTATTTTGGTAAAAACACACTCTTAATTTAGTACAATAAAAAATATACAAGGGGCAGTCGTGAATCTAGTATCATCAATAATTAACTACGTTTTTGATTAAAGAATTATTTTGTTTTTTAATTTGATTTTAGACCATGCAGTGTTAAGTTGAAAAAATCTATAATAATATATTATATTTAATAGCTTATTGTTTACTTTTTTATTTTCTTATTCACGGGTAGATATTTTTTTCTTTAGACTAGGTTCTAAAGAGTTTGAAGTTTACAATAGGTCTAACTTTCCGTTGGTTTATAATCAAACAATAAAAGTTTGTAATGTTATCGAATTAGGTATTTTTTTTAATGAATAAAGAAAAATAATGTAAGTAGATACTACAAAAAAGATTTTTGTCCATGCGTTTGCAGAACAGATACCTCAAGCACTCTTCAATACAACTGTATGTAAAACTTATTTTAGCATAATGGTTTACTGTGGTTTTTAAATTTAATTTTGTTGCAAGTTCCCTATAATTTTTGGTCTTCATCTGACAAGCTGTCGATGTCGTCGTCACCGTCCGAGACATTAATAATTATTTACTTACTTTTGCTTAAAAAGAAACACGTCACAGATACACACAGTCCGGCAGTTTAAAACCAAAAAGTCTAATACGCACAAAATATAAGCAAAATACTGTCTGAAAAATACCAAAAACAATAACACGAACGATCAAGAATTAAAGACTCTAAGAATTAACAGCAGAATGCACGCGGTGCGCGGTGTATCCCAAGTCCCAATGCGGCTCTGTGATATTTAAAGAACGCGACGAGACAATCGAATTAATGAAGTACGAAAAGAGATATGCGAGAGCAAATGCGTAAGACAAAGATGCACATACTAACGGCATCTACGAGCGATGCTGTGCTTTTGACGAGTTTGTGCTCATTGAAGGGCAACGTATTGAACTGTGTAGTGTGCATCTTCGTCATGTACATGTAACTATACGGTCAGTTATATATCCATCCCTTGTTAATCTAGCCAATGCCCGTGCCTGAAAGCCGTTTATAGAATTAGGGATTTTAAAATCACGTGTTGGCTAATATGTTTGACAAGAGAGACGTCAAAGCATTAAAAACTAAGGTGAAATCCACTATATACGGGCACACCGTCAAATTCTGAACTCCTCTTCATTAAGCGTTCTTAATACCGCTATTTTAAAAACAGCATGCGACCACACTCTATTTCCCTACAAAATTGACTGTTCCATCATAATAGAGATGTTATATAGTTATATGGTAATGACTATTGCCGTATCTGGTTATTTTACATTTTAAGATCGTTCAAATTGATATAAAGCAACGGCAACGGCGCGATTTGCGTAATAACAGAGTTTAGAGCTTTTTATGGATTTTGTTAAACAAGTCATTTTTAAGAGTGTGTTAACCTATCTAGGGGTTAAAGTGGGGGTTAGTGAAGAGTTGTTTAATGGTGTCGTTAATTAAAACAATTGATGATGATGATGATGATTGCGTTTATGTAATAATTGAGAATTCTTAACGGTTGATTGTTTTATTATATTAGTATGCATAAGTTTTCTCGAATTTTTTAAAAATATAAATAAATAATCAGTGGCGTGCCGTAGCACTGGCGATCGCCGGTCATTGACCAACATTGTGTGTTTTTCGTCTTCAGTTTAAGTTATTTTAACGTTTTGAACTTAAAATTTGTAGGAAATACATTATTTGTGAGATCTTAAGTTCCTGTTTTGACCAAACAAATAAAACCGGATAATATCCGGATATAGCCGATTTATATTTAAATTTTTAATATTAAGTAGTACCTAGGTATTGTTATTCCAAAGTCAGTGTGATGACCTTCCATACGGCGGTAAACAGTCTCAAAGAGACCGACGTTTACCGCCGTATGGAATGATTGGAATGTCATCACACTGACATTGGATAAATTATACGCAGTTTTATTAAGCCTAATGAATAAAAATTAAGCAATTACTTGAAGCAATTACTTTTTAGTAAAAGCAATCGCTTGACTAGCAAATGCTATAAGTAAAAGCAATTGTTAGATCTGGATATGAATACAATTTTGATGCAATTGCTGCTTTTCTTACAGCTCTGTAGCAAATGCTTATTCAACACAAGTTCAGACGTAGCTTATCCACTTGTTCAGATTATAGATTTTATGTTCAGTTTGGTGCCTAATTTACAAAAGTGTTGATGTAAATACAACAACGTTGGTCTATTTATTTAGTACAATAGTAATCTGTTACGTTTTTGTGGAAAATAGGAAACTTATATTTGTGATATGGCAGCTTTCAGTGAAAATGAGGAAAGTGATAGTAGTGATGAAGAAATTAAAGACAAGCAATTGATATTCGTTAAGAAATTGAAGGAACATAAATAAATCTCTCTGACCACAACCGTTTAGCTTCCACAACGGCTCCAGCACTTGTATAGGAAATTTAATAAAAATATTGGCCTTCTCCAAAACTGCATCCATTACATTAGTGTATGTCTTACAGACAGTAGTTTGGTGAACACCAAGTTCTTCACCTACAGAATTTTGAAAGCCCGTATCCGACAATTTCCGCAGAAATACTTTAATCTTATTTAAAGGGGCAGTGCACCCCCTCGCCTTTTACCATTATCAGTCAAAAAATAATTTGCCAACCACTCAACATTTTCGCAGTCAAATCGATATAACTTTCTGAAATCATCATATCTGCAATTTTTACGTACACTGTAGATTTTTGTTTTACGGTCGTTTATATCTTCAGCCATAATTGAAGACATAAATTAAGAGCAACGCACGTGTGTGCCGCGGAGAACTAAAGTTGACTGTTACCAAGCAAATGATGTAGGGGTCGACCTACCTTAAAAAGTTGAAAGCGATTGCTACACTGGAAAAAGCAATTCCTTTATTTATTCATCGCATTTTAAGCAAACGCAATTCCTGCACTTTTAAGCAATTGCTGGATGCAAAAGCAATTACTTTAGTTTTTATTGATTGGCTTTCAAGAAATTACTTCCATTTTATAAGAAAAAGCGATCGCTACATTTTTATTCATTAGGCTCTTTACCTGTGACAATTTGTTGAAAG
Organism: Polydrusus pterygomalis; assembly: GCA_963969555.1. Lineage (NCBI taxonomy): Eukaryota > Metazoa > Arthropoda > Insecta > Coleoptera > Curculionidae > Polydrusus > Polydrusus pterygomalis. Next base: position 36,406,084 of record OZ018381.1, on the reverse strand, counting down.
TTACGACGCGACGTTTTGAATAGTAGAGTGCAGTGGCATAAGAAGTAGGGTAGGCAATAGGTAGTAATATATCTTTTTATGTACTCACCCATTAGAAAACCGTTAATGAAAATTCAGTTCGGATTGAATATAGGAGTCGAATTCGAGCGTAACACAGCCGAACCTGACGCCTGACGCTGACGCGTGACGGCTCAGTTTAATTCAGTGCCCACAAAAAGTGCTAAACGCGCCTAAAGAAGTTTTCACTTCAAAAATTGTGTTTTTCGTTGTAACAATTTTAATGAGATTTTAGCGTTCGTGCTTTGAAGTTGGTCATCATTAAATATTGGAAACCTCTACTTTCTAGTGAGATACAGATAATGGCACGATATTAACGATTTATAAACAAAATATTTTGTTATTGATGTGATAAAATATTTTCTGTTATATTTTGATTTAAGTGATTAATTAAAGAATGACAAAAAAAATGCTTCTTCTTTAAACTCCCAATTTTAGGTAAAGTTTGTGAGGTGCTTTGCTCTACTACAAGCAAACGCAGTCATTCACATCGGTTTTATACAAAAGACAATAATTATTAGCAAAAAAAGTCCAATGCGAGTTGGCCTCATCTCACCCTCTTCCCCCATACCTTAGTTTTGAAACCTTTATTCAATGCTGTAAAATTTAGAAATAATTCATTTCCAGTTATTTCACTAATTCCTAACGATAATTTAATCTTTAAGCGTTAAGTTTACAGCGAAATAACCTGAAAATAAAACAGTAAATATATTTAAAAATTTAATAACTCGGAGTGAATGTACTTATTACCATCTAAATGGACATTATGAGAGCTGAATGCTCCTAAATAATTCATAATGGGTGTTACTATAATCCGTAGATCATCGTAAAATAGGATTTTCTACTTGGTTTACGAGGTATTATAAAAAGTTACTTTGGAATGTTTCTGGGAATAAGTGCCTATGCCGCCTATGCGACATTCATTAATGTCTTAATCAACGATAATGTTTGCTATACAGGGTGCCACAATTTCACAAATTTATGTGCTTTCCTAGGACTGTTACATTGAAACAAAGATACCTATTTTGAATTGCAAAAACCAAGAGAAACCATCCAACGGAAAAATTTCAGGACGCGACGACGCTCGCTGTTGCAACGGTTTGTACCTAATAACTGATCAAACTTTTTTTTAGTGTGAGTTTACCGATGATGGACCGATTAATTGACTATTTAACATACCACACCGTGCATTAATGTTGAATTTATGTTGAAAATTATGTTCTAAAGTAGCGCGCGGATTTTCATAGGCCCATTGTAAAGATTACTAATATACCATCGCGAGTAAAGTGTACTTCATCAGTGAGCAGAACATACTTATAGGTACAGTCTTCGATTTGCAGAATTGCATCCTTATTAATGCAAAATCACTATCATGCAAATGTTGAACTGGTTGTAAGTGATATGGGTATAAACATAATGTGAAGATCCCTCCAAGCATATGATTGTGTAATTTTGACATGAAAGAAAAGGATAGTTATTTAATTTTGAGCGATTCACAAAAGTTTGTACCTACCTGCCAACATCGTCTTGATTTAAAAATGACAGTTTTGTGACTTTGACAATTAATTTAATGTGACAATATGAACAATAAAAAGCAATTCTCTGGTTTTTTGCATCCCCAAGCAAAAAAAAATGGTGCTTAATTTGTTAAACTATTTCGAGAATGAAAGAAAAAGTGAAAATTCGCCAACCAATATGCAAGAAACCGTAGCAAAAGCACTGGGAATTAGTTTAAGGACTTTGTAGAAAATTGTACATGAAAGAAAGCATAATATAATACCGAAGAATACTAAAAAATGTAAACGAAGAAAGCCAAATTAAAATGGGAGTTCGGAACTTGATTTATGATTTATACAGATCAAAAACCAATGTAACTCTTCCAGTTTTAAAAGAAAATTTAAAAATTTGAGGTGTTTTGGAAATCGGACTTGAATCGTTATCAAAATTAATAAAAAATAAAAAATACTGTAACCGGAAACCGGAGATTTTTATGTGAGCAGCCACAGATAGTGAGTCATTACAAATCAAAATTTAGAAAAGTAGTATTTTTAGACGGAGCACGGATATTTTCAAATGGAAGTGGTTTAAAATCTTGGCAAGATGATTCTCTGAAAAGCGTGAAAAGAAAAAAGGGATGTGGATGATGTTCATTATTTTACATGCTGGTTCTGTAACAGGATATGTTCCCGGTGCAAGCTTAATTTTTTCTTCCACAATAAAAAGTTCTGACTATCATGATAATATGAATTGCGAAATGTTTGAAAAATGGCTAAAAGCTCAATTAATCCCAAATTTAGATGAGCCGTCTTTAATTGTATTAGACAATGCATCATATCATTCAGGAATTTTAAATAAACAACCTAATTCATCCTGGCGAAAAAGTGATATTTATCAGTGGCTTGAAAAACACAATCAAAACCCTTTACCAAATACTAAAATCCGAACTCCTATCAATGGCAAAGTCAGGCAGAATGCATAATGCATCTAAGCTTTTTAGATAATATATCCTTAATTCCATGAAGCCTGTTTAAACTATTAAAAGCCTTTTTGATAGTGCCATTCACCTGTCCTGATCAACAAACTTCAGACTTTGATCAACCAGAATGCCGAGCGATTTTGTAACACTCTTCACCGGCAAAACTTCCTCGATTCGCAGCTGCTCAACCCTCTCGATGTTAGGTATTTTGTTCATTGTACATGTATTTTTCGGACACCCTGTATATATGTTCTGTTACTGTAATTTTTCTCTATAGGTAAATGAAAAGATACAGCTATATTCTAATTAGACTAATAACAATATCATGCGAATTAAAATGATATGTAAATTCGTTATGCCATTCGCTTTTGACAATGCAATTTTGGAAATTTAATTACAATTGATTGAAAATCCAGAGCGTGTCGCCATGACACTTTTGTGATTTTTTCCAAAACGGAAATTGCAATTTACGGTTTTGTCAGTTAATCCTTTACAAACAATGCCGTTTTACCGTTGTAAATCAATAGAAAGCATTTTAGATATCTATTATATATTGTATTTTATTGTGATTCATAAAGGTATTAGTTTTGCAATGTTTCCATATTGTTTCAAACACAGTTTTCTCCGTTTTCTATTTTATATTAAAGGTCAAATTTGCAAACGCATAATCATTATCCTCTAGGAGCTAGGATATTTTTAACAGTAGACAGAGACAAAAAGTCGGTCAAGGCAAATAAAATTTTGACAGAAATTGGGATCGGTGAGGTTGAGGGGATGAACAAATGTCGGGGCTCCCTTGTCAAGCTGACAATCTATTAATAAATAAACTATGGAGGACTTGAGGTAGGAGGCCGATCGCAATGCATTGGATTCGGTCCCAAATTAGCATCGGTAATTCAGCTTTACGAGTCGCCGTAAGATGGCGCTCGTGTGCGAAGTGGGCTATCAAATTCTGGGTTGAGTGTAAAAGCGCTGCTCACTGTTCAGACAGATGAGTGCGAACTCTGCCCTTGTGGGAAAATTGTATAACTCTGTACTTTTCTTTATTTGCCTGTATGATTTATTGTATTACTCTTTTCCACAATAAAAACAATTATTATTATTATTATTATTATTATTATTATTAAATAAATGGTTTCTTATGGACGCGATAACTATTTTTATTTAAATTAGTTCTTTAAGGAACAAATAAGGACTTTTATATGAATTTACATTTACTTTGTTATACTTTTTAGTAAACTCGGCCTGTATACAGTTCCAACTATGCTTGGTTTTTAAAATACAGGGTATTAAACATTCTAGCTATACCTTTGGAGCTAGAAAGAGACTTATTTGGCTGCGTTTTCTCTCTGAAGAAGATCCTGTCTTACACCCCGACACAAAGCAAACTCTACTTTTATAAATTGTACCATTATTCATTATAAATATGGAAATCAATTACAATAGAACGTTATTTGTCTCGTCTTGTCTTCAAACGTCATTTGAGCGTTTGTTCTTTCGAAAATAAAATGTCAATTTGTCAAAAGTAAAAGTAAAAAACGAAGAAGAAGACGACACCAGCCCACATGCGACGCGATAGCATCTATCGGCCAATAGCGAACTAACCAAAAAACCGGGACAAAATTTAAAAATGCTGCCATTGTCGATCGGCCTCCTACCCTCTAGTTCTCCATAAAATAAACCGACGTCAAAATCTTATCAATTTGACGTTAATTAACGAACAATGGGCATCACTCCACCCCCAAACACCCCGCTAATACCCTTTGCCATGGCATGAGAATTGTCTTTGTCTGCACGTTCCATTCCGCCCAACAAAATACTGAGGCAAAGAAATTTCCTAGGCCCTAGACTAATGCGATGCGACTATAGACCAAAAAGCTATAATTCATACCAGATTGAGGGACAGGGTACCTGTAAAAGATTTCTTGCTTACTGTAGCAATATAACATGCAAAAATAAAACTTGAAGAATACTGGGAAATTATAAGAGAAAACCAAGTTCCGGTAGAAGGAAGATCTCGACGAATGAAAAAGTTACGTTTAGGGATAAATGACAAAATAATATAGGCATCATTTTAGAACAAGACGAACTCCGACAGAAGATACTGGAAGATTCGAGTGAAATAACTCCAGAATTTAAAAGAAAAAAGTTATTAGAAAAAGTTTTTTTAAATGCAGTTTCTAGCCCACATACCAAATTTCAGCTGCATAAGCTAATTGATTTTTTACCCATATTTTGTCGTTGTAAACGTGTTTTTGGTGCATCATTGTAATTAATTTTTTGGAAACTGCACTTAAATAATAAAAGACTATTTTTACTTTTTGTATGACATAGCTTAATAACAATAATAAATGTATAATATGTAATAAGTAATAAAGGGGTTTTAATTAAATCGTTGAAAATAGATAAACTTTACGTTAAGTTCAACTAAAATTTATTTTCCACTTAATGAACACTTTACTGATGACACTGTGTTTTTTTTTGTCTTAATATTAAGGTGTATTACTTTCAGACACAAACTACGTTTTCAAAAATACTTATTTTATGAAGTTACCTTATACAGGGTCAAAAACAAATAAACTTTGCATCACATGCAACCCAATTTTAATAGCACAATTTTTATTTTGTATAGAAAAACACACATTTAATACGGCGCTATACTTTAAAGAAAATGTAAGTATCTGAAATAATACATTGTCAAAACAAAGAAGTTTTATGTAGGTTGCGTTTAGTCTTATTTTGCAAAAGTGGTGCAATTTACAAATTAGGGTAACAAATCAAAATTATCTTAAGCAGCTGAAATTTGGCATGTGGACTAGAAACTGCATTAAAAAAAACTTTTTCCAATAAGTTTTTTCGATATTTTCAGAAATAACTCCACTTTTGAAATATTTTTTGGAAAAAATTAAAATTTGACAGATAACGCGAATCGCGTAACTACTATTTTTTGCTTAATTTTCATCTCGATCGAAGCAGAACTTGATGCCAAAGTCAAATTTCGAATAAAGCTATTAATAAATAAAAATCCCATATGATGCGGACTTTACTGGTCACACACACTGTATACAGTGTCCGCAAGAAAGTTCGCATCAAATGGGATTTCTTTTTATTATTAGGTATAGGTAAAAATTGAAAAAGCAGTTAGTTTTTGCTTACCTGAAAACCAAAAACGACGTATACTGAAGCAGCTGCACGACTTGCGTTACCTGTCAAATTTGTAATTTTTAATAAAATAGGTTCAAAAATGTCCTTATTTATCAAAATATCGAAAAACTTTATTCGAGAAAGTTGTTTATTTAGGCATTTTTAGCCTTTGTACGAAATTTTGATAGTCTAATACAATTTTTATTTTTTGCCAGGTTCTTGAAAATTTTGATCAACCCTCGTAGATTAAATTTTATACATCGATGTAAAACCATTTGCCTTTACTTTATTTGTAATCTTAATGCAATTTTGTGTAAAATGTTTGTTTCCAATTATTTATTTTGCTTCAAAAACTGAAATTGTTATTTATCAGTATGTAATGTTTGATGCAAAGTTTATCTAATTACATCAGTTTTGCCAAAAACCTACGTTTCTCATTTTTCTTAAGTTAATAACCAGATGTACAAAAAGAAAATATTAGGAAGCTTTCGTTGAAATTTTACTTAATTAATATTGGATCAGAAAGAATACATATTAATCGCTCGAAACATTTTATTCAACAAAAATATAGTTTACAAATAGGCGATGCATTAATAATAATAATTAATATTAATTAAATAATTGGAAACAAAAAGTTTACACAAAATTGCATTAAGATTACAAATGAAGTAAAGGCAAATGGTTTTACATCGGTGTATAAAAGTTAATCTACGAGGGTTGATCAAAATTTTCAAGAACCTGGCAAAAAATAAAAATTGTACCTATTAGACTGTCAAAGTTTCGTACAAAGGCTAAAAATGCCTAAATAAACAACTTTCTCGAATAAAGTTTTTCGATATTTTTATAAATAAGGGCATTATTGAACCTATTTTATTAAAAATGTCAAATTTGACAGGTAACGCAAGTCGTGCAGCTGCTTCAGTATACGTCATTTTTTGGTTTTAGGTAAGCAAAAACTAACTGCTTTTTCAATTTTTACCTATACCTAATAATTTTAAAAAATCCCATTTGATGCGGACTTTCTTGCGGACACTGTATACATCGATGCATCCACAAATATCAAATAATTGCCTCAATGCATCGCTTAAAAATGATATATCGCAATGAAAATATCGATGGTTTCGATGCGTCGATTTATATCGAACATCCCTATTTCCGTTTGGTGTTTCTTTGACAGCCGTCTGAAATTTTCTTAAGTTTATCCGTTTTGTGCAATAATTGCTGTGTTTTTAGTGTTTTGTGATATTTTTTAAAAACTAATTAAGATGAGTCGCAAGTATGCGAGAATTCGGAAAATAGTACTTCTGCAGTTACTTTTCATAGGTGAGTAATTAGAAGCCTTCTACAAACGATGTTGTCGACACATTTTAATAGCGTTTTTATAATCTATTTATTGTAGGTAATGTTTGTGTAAAGTATTTTTCACAATAAATGGTTGACTCCGTTTAACTACCTGGGACGTTATGTAAGAGCTCGGCCATATAAATGCAAATAAACTGTCTGTCAGGGTCGGATTATAATTTGTAATTATAGCAGGTAATATTTAACTATCTTGTACTTGCAATAACATCTTTCAGTCTTTGTGTTTCTTAGGAAGTGTTAAATATCTAAAGTCCTACCCTGTAGTGTATTTGCTTGTTGATTGTGTATAACAATGGGATTAAACCGGTAGTTTTATTGCAGTCAATAAGTCGATACCATTTAGGGTGAAAAATACTTTACTAACTTGTGATACATGTAAATTAAAATATTCCAACTATGTCATTTTAACAATAACCCTGTTGAAAATATGAAAGTATAAATTCCACCTATACAACTGGTGTTAAATTTCTGCAATATTATTTTATCACTTATCGCCTCGAATGTCCCTGCAAGTAAAAATAAAATTTAAATATTATTGACATAAACAAGCATAAAATTTAATCAATTGGCAGTATTGGCACTAATTCTTTGATTTGTAGTTCCTCTAACTGGAAGAGAGAACTTCAAGCACCACTTTACAACCACTTAATTAAAGTTTCGTGTTTTTAGCAAAATTTCAATTAAATTAATATGCAAATTTGTAAAGTGATTTCTCCTAGAGGTTTCCTACTGGCTAGTACGTGTTAATTGGGTTAACAATTTATCACATACACTATCACACCAGCTAATCACTGTCATAGTTATTTAAGTCACCGGGACTGGGAACCGGGGGCTAACCCGCGATATGCATTTATTTTATACCATTTACTTGATACCCTCTAAATCTATCCAATTTAATTTGAAGAAATAGTCCATGCTTTAAAGTGGAATTGAAAGTATGGGAAAGAAAGAAAAATTCACAGATCTTGCATCTTACGCAAGTATCATAGGCGTATTGAAAATACCTACCACATACAGTGGCGAGAAGGAAACCATTATGTCACAGCACAGATTACTCCTATCTGTGAGTATGTAACGTGCCGCTATCACGCGTTATTATGACGGCATCGATGCTCCGATTTAGTTTGAAATAATAATTAAATTATTATACTTAGAAATGTGTAAATTATACTTAGAAATGTGTAAATTTGACTATTTTGTTAAAATAAAAAATATAGGATAATCTGTATATTAGTACATATTGAAGAGAGCTCAAAACCACCTTTTCAAAAATAGCGACAAAATTATTTCTTTAGCTATACACAGCCATTTACCTGCTGGTCCTTGTACTCTTTGTTTATGAAATGTTTAAATCTTAAGTCGGCTATGAAATGTTTTGGATTGGTATATCCATTCTCCCCCGACTTTCTGTGTAATACGAAAAGACCGCCGCGCTATTTCGCTTTGTTTCAGCGACATTCACTGTTTAATTTTTTCAAATTTTATCGAAACTGAAACAATCAAAAATCCTGTTACCATGATATCGACTAATATGGACACCTGAAAATTTTAAAAATTACGAAAACGTTATCTGATATCAATGAAATTTAGACGAATAAAATCTATTTGCACTGTCGTAGATTAAATTTTGAATGATACACGTTCGATATGAACTTTGTTAATGAAACTTGTGCAATTACGTTGCACACGTTTCATTATAGTGTTCATCGAACTAGTATAATTAATAACTATCTACTAACTGTTTTCAGGCTTCTACTGTTTTCTCTCCCGGCCATATTATCTTAATATCAACAAATATAATAATAAATGCCGAAACCCAAAACAAAACAATAATAATACTCAGCAGATGATGTCATCGTTCCTGTGCTGCTCGGATGTTTGTTTAGACTTCACCGCCGTGTTATTTATGTGCATGTCGCATGTCGCGTTCATTTTTCATGAAATATACCCGTATATACGCACCCAGTAGTATTTTCAATACTAAAAACTAAAAGTGTGGAGAAAGACTTTTAGTTTTTTTCTTTCTTTCCCTATCCAATTTATTTTAGGATATTGTTTATTTAAAAATAGTAAAATGATTGTTCTACATTAGACTTTTATATTAATTAATATCATCAGTAGTTCACCACAACAGAGTCACTAATAAACTAAAATATATTCAAATTTAAATAATTGAAAAAGCAAAATTGTCAACAATTTTCTAGTAGTAGATACAATATTGCCGTAATGCCGGCATGCATTGCCGTATTGCCGGCATGTATTGTCGTAATGCCGGCATGTATTGCAGTAATGCCGGCACATATTGCCGTAATGCCGGCACATATTGCCGTAATGCCGACAATATTGCCGTTATGCCGATAGTATTGCCGTAATGTCGAAACGTATTGCCCTAATGCCGATAATATTACCTAACTGCTGGCAGTATTTCCTTATTGCCGAAAAAATTAACATACTTCTGACAATATTGCGGAATTGCCGATTAGTATTGCTGTGTAATGCCGACAAATTTGTACACCTACTGCCAACATGAGGAACCCCTCGGTTGTAGGTATTTGTAGTTGCTTAATTCGAAAAAATTACATAATTTTAAAAAAAGTCAGTGGCGCGCAATTTTTTTGTGTTGGACTGTCTTCCGGGACGCCACTCGACTTAATACTTTTAATCTAATTGAGGCTAAATTATCCTCTTCTTATTACAAACAGAATTGCCAAATTTCAATAAAATCGAATAAAAATGTATTGAGATATTTACGAACATTCGATTTGTTTTTTACACCCTGTATCGTAAAAACTATGCATTTTCGGACTCATGTTTATATGAACTTTTCTTCTTAAAATCACTTAAAGAAGCACCCCTTGGAGTTTGGCCACATACTTAAATAACACCCTGTATAATATATGCATTTTGCATATATTTCGCCCTTTACTGATGATGTATTTTCGTAGGTTTTTCCCCAAATATACCTGCACCTCTCATCTTCCATTTTAGATTCATCAACAACCATCAGTGTTTCGTATTGGCCAGTGAAAGAGGCGTTTTTTAATTCATAGATCAAAGTCGTATCTGATTCAAAATTTAAATTACACCTCTTTAGTACTGACAAAAGCAATTTAATAAAATATACTTTTTATTCTTTTAAAGTAACTTTTACCACAACAAGCCATTAGCATCAAACAGCCGTTAGCGACGAATCTTTTTAACTGTTTATTGTAGGCGCTAATCTCGTCACATTTATAATGGCGGTTTAGATTTAACGAGGGGACAACGTCATAATCGATCGTATCGATCATACTAACTATTGGGTATCTATACAAACAAGGCAAGGTATTATTAGTGGCAAAATTAGTGGATATAAGATTATTTCCTTATTTGCTATCGTCGTTATTATCTATCATCATTCGCCATTTGTTTCTTTAAATTATTTAAATTTAACAAAACTTCAAAAACATCCGTTAGTCTATCAAAAAAAAATTATTATTTATTATTACCTTGTTGGACTTCCATTGTCTTTATTTTGTTACTTAACACAACGTTTCGGTTAGTTAGTATCCCAGGGGCGTCATTTGGGGGGGCGCAGGGGGCCATTGCCCCCCCTGAGTATTCATACACAAAAATCAAAGGCTTTTACAAATAAAAACACCTTTTAACTTAAATATACCTACTACGGTTTACCGCATCGCATATAGTTTGAACACTTTGTAGCAGAAAAAATGTGTGTACATGGGAAAGCAAAATACATGTGTGTCACCATTTAAATATATCGTGGGATTCAATATCTGTAAGCTATTTTTGTGCAACTGAGTGTAGGTACTTCTACAAACTAGTTGACGAATTTGCTGCAATAAGGCATCGCCGTTACCCACTAAACCATTAATTTAGTGAAAGGAGAGAAATACTTAAGACACTTTAGGTCTTCCTCCACTGGTATATAAAAATAAAGATTTATTGAAGGGTAAATTCTCTACATGTTTCGAATATATATAAATTCGTCAACAGGAGAATAGAATAAGAAAAATAAAAAATACAATAGGTGCGAACAGTCCAGACAGAGCTACAAGATGATGGAAAGGTCGAGTTAGGTATTTGGAGAAACTTCAAACATAATGATAGGCCAAGTATTTGTAATAAAGAGAGAAAAAAGCAGATTGTTGTGAAGGAGGAACAGAAAGAATTGAGTAAAATGAAGGGTCGATTCAATTGACCAATTAAAGGGACTAATAAAGAAATAATTTTGTGTGAGGTCACATATTATTGAAACAGTACTGTAAGTGTCAGGAGAGAAAATTATATAGAAAATTTAAAAAGCAATAATGCTATAAAAAAAATTTCATAGTAATAGGTAATAGTTTAAAATCTTGGCTCTCGACATTCCTTAATTAGAAATTAAAGTTTGAAAAGTTTTGTATGTGAACTGAAGCTGACAGTTCTGAAACGACAAGGTAAAAAAAAAGATTAAAAAAAAATTATTATATCAATAATTTAGTGTTTAGGTCTGAGCTTCTTTGTTTTTTTTAATGTATGTTTTACCAAAAAAATTGTTTTATTTTTTATGTTTATTTTTGTTAATTTGGCATCAATAAAGTGTTTTTTTTCGTCCATAAATTTTTTTTTAAAATTAGGTATGCCCCCCCCCCCCCCCCAAGAGAAATGTGAAATGACGCCCCTGTAAGTATCCTTAACCGTTTTCAAGTGAAAACTAAATTACAATTCTAAGTTTACTACTGTCTTAAATACTATTCATGTGCAATGAAGCTTGATGACTCCGCCTACGTGCCTATTCAGTGCTGGATTTACCATTAGGCTGAGTAGGCTGGAGCCTAGGGCGGCAGGTTTTAGGGGGCGGCAAATTTGGCCCAAAATTTTTTTTTTGTCTTACAGAAATAAATGGTACAATCTTTATTCATGGTCGACGGGTAGTATTTTTTTAAATAAACTTTATTGTTGGCCGTGTCTGTTAATGGGGATAAAAAAAGGTAGTTGGAACTTTACTGGCTTTGCAGAAAGAAATTTTATTTTCAATAAAATAAGTAGGTTATCATAAATTTTTAAAATATTTACTATAAATTATTGACCAAATTTGGGCGTAGTCTTAAAAAAATTTCGCCTGCAGCGGGCTTTTTCTTTCACTGTTTCACAACTCACGAGCCGTCACTGGTATAGCCTACTAGCGGCAAATTTGTAAATCCGCCACTGTGCCTATTGGAGCGTTAAGTTTGAGCTATTGGTTTTGGACAAGAAGAGACTTCCAGCTATTGGGGATATCAATACTTGGTTTACTAAATATATTGGTATTTTGATTCATGAAAGCTGCTTCTTTGAATTTTCGTTTTCTCCAGTGCTGTTCCGTGTCCAAAACTTTGGCTTCTGACCACTGTATATTATGTTGCTTGGTCCATACATGTTCCGCTATACCTGATCTCGAAGTTTCACCTCTTTGAGCATGTTTCAGATGTTCTTCAACTCGTACGGGACAAGGTATTTTTGTTTCTTTAATGTACGATTCGCCACACTTGCAAGGGATTTGATAGATACAATTTTTTGTGTTTTCATTACGGGGTGGTTTTACTTTTGTAAGAAAGCTTCTAAGCGTATATTTCCGGATTTAAAGGCTGTTTTGAAATTATAGTTTTTGGTTATCCTTCTAATTTTTTCAGAAATCTCCTTGACATAAGGTATTGTAAGAAATGCCTTGCTCCCCTTTCGTTTATGTACCTATTAGTTTTTAGCTACTCATATTTATAAACATTTAAAATATAACTGGGACAAGTTATAAGACCCGCATAGAAAATCTAGTATTTAGCCCAAATTTACTTATAAATAAAATGTTACTTTACATGTACCTACTTATATAAAAATTTCCCAGAGAAATAAGTTTAATATTTACATAAACAACCAATTTTTTAGGAATGACCCAAATTCAAACCCCCTCTTCGGGGATTAAAAGTCCCACAGGTTTATTTTTCTACAGAGGGTTGTTTCTGTGGTAAATATGTTGTTGTATTAGCTATTGATGATGTTCTGGAGATTTGATTTTAGGCAGGGGATGATTGGATAAGAGGGTGAAAAGTTAATGATAGATTATTGGATTTTCTGGTAGAATTACTGGTGTTTTCCAAATTTTATGGGGTAAACTGATATAGAGTAATATACCCAATCATAGTATAAATTGGGTACAGAAAAAGCGTTAAATCTGACAATGGAATAAAGCTTTGAATAGTTAAGTATTGTACACGCACTACAGAGTTTCAAATATTTATGTTAATTTACCTTTAAATATAAACATACATATATTAAAGATAATATAAAAGATGTTACAAAATACCTATCACAGATATTTAATAAGTAACAGGTATAAGTGGGGAACAGTCAATAACAAATGGGTACAAGATTTTAAATTTACCTGTTACACTTTTTCTACCTAGTATTTTACTTTAAAAACATTGCATTTTATTCTGGTATCTGTTACCGGTACTGGAGAAAACGAAAATTTAAAGAAGAAGCTTTCATGAATCGAAATATCCATATATTTAGCAGTGGCGGCTCGTGCCATTTTAGTGAAGTAGGGCCAGGTAAACCCTTAGCGCCGCAGGCAAAAAAATGTTGGGTGCCACGCCCTTTTTTGTTAATAGTTCTTGCTTTTGAAATAGGAAAAATAAGCAAAAAGGCACCTAATTTAATTTATGAATTTACAATCATATCTTGAATTTTAAAAAAATACTGTAGGTAGAGTGTACTATATAGACCGAAAGAACCACAAACCGAACGCAGTTTATAATTTGGTTTAATATGTATCTGTTTTTATCAATTTGTTCGTTTTTCTTCATTATTTCATTGTGATATGCAGATTTTAATTGAGTTTTAATGTTAATTTTACCAAGCATACTGAAATTAAATATATTGTTTAAATGTACCTTCGATTTTTCATGTGTCTTAGTTTTTTCCCAGATATGGACCAAATCATCTGTACCTTTTTGGGACCAAGTTTGCTCCCCCATCAAATAAAACCAGATATGGACCAAATCATCTGTACCTTTTTGGGACCAAGTTTGCTCCCCCATCAAATAAAACACACATAAAACAAAATAGTCCATTAGATTTATCACAACCGCACACCCAAGTATTTTTTCCATAAATATTTCTATTAAATCAGCCGGCCGAACGAAAATTATTTACTTTACAAACAACCTTACATGACACGACGCGGACAAACAACTGTTTGAATTTGAAACGTCTAACGTCAAACGGTCAAACGGGGTCAAAGGGCCTGGCTACACGGAGATGTTTTCCTGCTCGCATTCAAGGTCATTTTCCAATGTTTTTTATTGGTGTGTTATGGCAATTACGTCATAACTTCGGGCCTCCCGTGTGCCTCGTCGCTTTGGCGCGAAAGCTACGTTGCCGTTTTACGCATAATCGCTTCCTCAATAGATGGAAATTTGCACCCGACTGTGTTCCATTTTTAAATTATTTTGCTAATTGCTTTAAAAAGGAGAATATTAATTTTAATAGGTTTTGGTAATTTGTAAAGGGCAGGACGCTGGACAGGAGGGCAGGTAGTGCCATGGCACTGTGGCTCTACCCCACGAGCCGCCACTGATATTTAGTAAACCAAGTATAGATATCCCCAATATCTGGAAGCCTTCTTTTCCAAAACCAACAGCTCAAACCTCACACTCTAATAAGCACGTAAGGCGGAGTCATCAAGCTTCATTGCACATGGACAGTATTTAAGACAGTAGCCTTAGAATTATTATTTAGTTTACACTTGAAAACGACGATAACCGAAACGTGTTAAGTAACAAAATAAAGACAATGGAAGTCAGACAAAGTAATAATTTTTTTGAAGTGAACCAAACGTTCAAAATTGTAATGATTGAAGTACAGAAAGGGAACACACCTGTTATAGTCCTGCGCACCATCCACTTGAAGCAAGAGAATATGTCCTTAACTTTTTCGATAGAAGCAACGCAACAGAATTAAACTATAAATTGACCAGCTAGGTCTTCTGACCGTTCACTGTAGCGATTTGAATCAAAGAAGCTTTTGAAAAATGCGATTTAATTTCTACAATAGACAAAGTCCATTTAGCAGGTCTGCTCTTACACCCGTTATATTATTTAATATGTCTTATTACTTAACAAAAATGATGTATTATTGTTGCTGCTATTATTTTTGGGCATTGTCTTAGCAAGAAAGTACTTAGAATCACATGAATAGAATTTCGGAGAGAAACTTTGAAATGTATAATATTGTTGAATTATGCAACCATAATTATTAGCTTATGAAATCTTTATGAAACAGTTATTGTTTGTGATATTATACGAGTAACTATAAAAGCGTTAATTTAAAAAAATTACGGTAACATCTGGATATACCATAAAGGTAATAATTATTTAATTTTAAACGGAAACACTTAATAAATATCTAATGTGTTACCTTACAGCAAAACCAATAATCAAATAGCAAATGAACAAACACATTAACGTCTATTGAAAGTTGGTTACAGTAGTTTCTTCGCATTAAAATTAAATTGTAAATGAATCACATGTTTTAATTTCGAATTGTTTAATTAACTTGTACATGCATACAAATTTAGCGGTAGTAGTAATTTTATAATAATAATTTTTTAGTTTGATATAGTACTGCAGATGGTACACACAGCGAAAGTAACCTCTACTTTATTTTAAAAAAACCTTATTAATTGTTACAACTAACAATATTGCTTCATAGTAGTTGTTTTATTATTATGGGATACAGTAAAACAAAGTTGAACTTGTTTATTTCCACTATATTAACAAGAAAATTACATGGTTCGCTAACACTGTAGCTTCGTCAGATGGCAACATTTTTAATCTATATGTACCGTCTGAGCAAAAATTATTTGCATCAAAGAGGGCTTGGTTTAAAAAACGTAGGGCTTGGTTTAGATCACAATGATATGGGGACGATATACCTAACCAAATCTAGGTTAACATTTTGTTAAATTCATATTATGACATGATATGTCAAACTAATGAGTAATAAAATAAGTAGACAAATACAAATTTATTTTTGTTGTTTACAAAATTAACAATATACAGAAGAAAAACAAAAATAATTACATAAATTGCTGAAATTGGCCACCGTCATGCTCCAAGCATAAATTCACCCGTCTCTTCATATTTTCCAAAGTGTTGACCAGCATCCCTGGAGAAATGTTACCACATTCTTGGATAATCATTTCTTGTAATTGTTCTAAATTTGCAACTGGTGTCCTTTAAATGAGGAAAAACGAAGTAATCCATAACCGTTAAACAAGGTGATCTAGGTGGGAATTCGATGTCTGATCGAAAACTGATCAATCTGTCGTCGAAAAAATTGCATAAGTACTTAGTTAATAGTATCGGCGGCTGTATGGGCGGTTGCACCGTCCTGTTGAAAATATCCAAAACGTAGTTCGTCGTCAAGTAATTGCTCCACAAATGGATTCAAAATATTGTCTCTATACCGCTGTACTGTAACTGGGTCATGGAAAAAAATAGGACCAACAATTCTTCTTCGGGAAACAGCTAACCAGACACCAATTTTTTGAGGGTGCAATGTGAAATGGAGATTTTCACTACTCCACATGCGTGTATTCTAAGAATTCACATAACCGGAAAGGTGGAACCAGGCTTCATCCGAAAAAAAGTCAGGTCTAATAAATCATTTCTTTCCAATAAATTTTGGTAAACCATTGAGAGTAATTCCTGCGTCTTTTAAAATCTGCGGCTTGTATTTCTTGGAATACTTGCACTTTATAAGGAAATAAATTCAGCTGCTTCTTAAGAATACTTGTGCATATTCCATAAGATCTTCCCATTTCTTGGGACAGGCGTCTTATACAATTTGTTGGCGTATTTTGCATTATTTCACGAACGTTTGCAACAAGTTCTTCTGTTCTTACAAATGGTCTTCCTGCTCCTTTTTTGTGTTGTATAGAACCTGTTTCCCTAATTGGAGGTGATGGATAAGATTTTATTTTTGATCAAAAAAATTATTAAATTTTTCATTCAAATTTGTACCCATACTTAAATAAAGCCCATGCTCAAACGTTTTGTTTTAAGTTGCTTTTATTATTGTCCCGAAATGTAAACATTTGTTACGTCAGCGCGTATCAAGGAGTTTGTTTAGGCTCCCTTGAGGGTGGTTAAAGAATGTATCCCTACAGCACTATGGAGGCAAAAATTTTGCATGTTAACGGAAACTAGTAAGATATAATGGCCGAATGTAAAAGCTGGGATAATAAAAACATTTATTTCCTTTGTTTTTAAACTGATATCCATAGTACTACTTATAAACAACCATTACTGTGGATAAAAACGATTTGAAATCCTTCGACACAAGTTGAGGTTGAGATTAAGAATATTTTCTATACTTACACAGACTGTCCGCGGATAGGGTTTACAATAGCACAAATTGTAAGTATTGTTATTGGATGCCCTGCGCATTTCGCAAATGAAGCGAGGGAATGGCTTAATAATACATTTGGCCATAGATGGATTGGTCGGAATGGTCTGGTTCTGTGGCCCCTAAGAAGTCCCGATTTAACTTTTTCAGATGCATATCTTGCCTCAAACAATTAGTGTACTCCCATCCAATTGAGAACGACGTACAGCTTCTAAAACAGCGAATTGTTGAAGCTGTTCAAACAATTTCCATTGAAGAAATTCGAAGAAGTTTTGACTACATTCGTTTACAGCTGGAAAAATGTGTTGAATATGGAGGGGGAGATTAGCAAATTATGAAATTATTATTTGTTGTTATTTTAAGATTTTTTTGTGTTATTTCCGGGGTCATTTCATTAAATTTGTGAATTTAAAAAGACATATTTCTGGTAACACCAAAAATCAGTTTTTAAAACTTTTTGATACCCCTCTGTCATTGATAATGGATGTATTTCGACCGCTCATGCTGTTATCCCAAAAAAAATCTTTTACATCTAAAAATTAAAAATACTTAATAAATCGAAGATTTATTTTAAATCTCGGATTTAAATTACAAGCGTTGTTTTAAATAAGTTTACTAATTGGCGAACCCTGTATAAAAAACCAAAATTTTCTCTTCGTGAATTTCATTTTTTTTTCAAACAAAACTTTTTATCAAGAATGACTTTTTCCCGAAAAATTACATTTTTCGTCCATTTGTGCTATTGTAAACCCTATCCGCGGACAGTCTGTACAGGGTGTTTGGAAAATGTGTTTAGAAACTTGAATATGTTATATTTTACATGGTAAAATAAAAGTAGAAAGTCATGTAACCTAAATCTAAATCTCAATACTTTTCAAGCACCTCAAAGTTCAATTTTTTAATTTTTTTTATAAGGCAATTATTTTTTTACCAATTAAATTT
This sequence comes from Polydrusus pterygomalis, assembly GCA_963969555.1. Lineage (NCBI taxonomy): Eukaryota > Metazoa > Arthropoda > Insecta > Coleoptera > Curculionidae > Polydrusus > Polydrusus pterygomalis. Next base: position 36,387,675 of record OZ018381.1, on the reverse strand, counting down.
CTGTTTGGCACAGAGACTTAACTTGGTTATTTCTAACATTATGTTACAAAAATGTGATGTACTATGCCACCAGAAGGCATTTTAGCTGAAAATTATATTTTATTTTTATTAGAAACCTTATTCTCATTACCTAAATCAATTTGTCCTATAGCTATGAAAGTAAAAAAAATCAACGATGCTTTGATTTAAATCAAACTGCGAGGTGAAAAATAAATAATAGGTAAAATTTATTTACCTTTAATTTTAAATTTTTTACTAATTATCATAATTTAATAATTTTATGACAACTGGAAATATATACCATTTGAAACGTTATGATTTAAAACAAATAAAGACAATGCAATTCCAAAACTATTCTGTCAACTCTTTAGCGTATGTTTAAAAATTTAAAATATTTAGTGAATTGGGTAATTATCGATATTTTATTTTATTCTCTTACCGGAGAATAACCCACAAATCCAAAAGACCATCGTTTTTATTTACCAATGATTTATTTTCGTTATTAAGCCACTCTAACAGAGCTAACCTTTTGATTTGTTCTATACAATAATAATAGAGCCTGCTGTGGTACGAGCCCCCTGGGAGTAATATCTCAAGCTCGGGCTCTAAGCAGAGATTATAGTCTACGTCATGATAGTCATAAACTTTACAAACACGCTATGTTGCCGGTTCCGCAGCAATTGGATGGAATTCGATGAGCGTTATACAGAAAGTATATTTTAAAACCCACAATTCCTGGCATAAAAATAAATGAAGATTTTTTTCAAATGTAGCATCGCTGTAAAAAACGAGAAAGAACGCTGCTGGTAAATTTGCAAACAAAAATGCGCATGGCATGAAGTGACTTATTTAGGCAAACTGGTTTATTTATTTATTTTTTAATAAAAAAAATTCCCATATGTTGCACACTTAAACAACGACACTGTATAGGCTAATTAAAATAAAATAGGTAATAATATAACAATAATTCAAAAATTTTGTGATAACAAGAAATGTAGACTTAAATTATTATATTGAAACGGAATAATTATGCCTAAAAAGACACTAACACGCTAATTTAGAATTATACTGGATAAACTACAGCTAAAAATGTCAAATCTATTTTGGTGCAGATTGTATGTGTTGCACAATCGATAAATATTTACAGATATTGGTACGCGCGGTTGGTACATAAAAAGTGTGGGAATGACGTGTTCTAGGGACGAGGAATTGCAGGTTTTCTAATATATCACTGCATTTAACTCTATTATGCAAGATATTATGAAGAAATTTAAGTTGAAAAACGGTACGTCGATCTTCTAAGGAGCAAAACGAGTGCCTTTTCAATAGAGCTTCTTCTAGAATACCGATTTCAGGATACTGACCATCAATTTTAAAACTTAGATATTTTAGAAAACGTCGTTGGACCCTTTCAATGCGATTAAGGTGCACTTGATAATATGGAGACCATATAACCGAAGCGTACTCCAATTTAGATCTTACAAATGCATAAAAAAGTATTTCTAGTGTATGACAATTTAAAAACTCACGAAAATGTCTTATTATAAAACCTAGGGATCTATGACAGGAGGCAACAAGGTCATTTATGTGGGGAACAAAATATAGTTTACTGTCAAATAATACACCCAAATCGCGAAATGTCTCAGCTCTGTCCACTGTAATGTTATTAATTTTGTAATCATATTATACAGGGTTAGGAAAAATTACCAGAACGGTCGATTATTTCAAAATATACAGGAGTTATCAAAAAACGTCTTTTATAAAAAATGTAGGGCTGTTAAAAATCTACATATCGGTGATAAATTAAAATATACAGGGTCGCCCACAAAGTTGTGGAGAATGATAGTTATATTTTTTAAATAGAACACCCTGTATATTTTTACATTTTTAAATTCCACATCAAATTATAATTGTTTTTTATTAAATGCATTATTAGTCTATACTTCATAGTCTCCGAGATATTGACTCTCGAAAAGTGACATTTTTAAACTTTGACAGCTTATAACTTTCTAACAGTACGTCTTAGAGCAAAACGGCTTACATGTCCCTAACTTCAATTTTTATTATCTTCCCAAAAAATCAACTTCCGGTTAAACCGGATGTAACTCGAAAGCAGGAAATATAGTTCATCCGGTTTAACTGGAAGTTGATTTTTTTGGGAAGATAATAGAGATTGAAGATAGGGATATGTAAGCCGTTTTGCTCTAAGACGTACTGTTAGAAAGTTATAAGCTGTCAAAGTTTTAAAATGTCACTTTTCGAGAGTCAATATCTCGGAAACTATGAAGTATAGACTAATAATGCGTTTAATAAAAAATAATTATAATTTGATGTGGAATTTAAAAATGTAAAAATATATAGGGTGTTCCATTTAAAAAAATATAACTATCATTCTCCACAACTTTGTGGGCGACCCTGTATATTTCAGTTTATCACCGATATGTAGATTTTTAACAGCCCTACATTTTTTATATAAGACGTTTTTTGATAACCCCTGTATATTTTGAAATAATCGACCGTTCTGGTAATTTTTCCTAACCCTGTATATACACAATGGTATGTCGTTTTAATGAAAAGGTCATTATGTTACACTTACTGATATTTAACGGCAATTTATTTTAAACACACCATCTATATAATAATATCATGCCGATGGACAATAATTGAAGTTTTTCACAGTCTGCCAGGTTACGAATACGAGCATAGATGTTCTTGTCATCGTCATAAAGAAGACCATCACTGTCAAGATTATTAACTATATCGTTAATAAATATTATAAACACTAAAGGAACCAAAATGGACCCCTGGTACACCCGACGTAGCATCCAATGGCACAGATGATTGGCCGGCGCACAATGTCGTTCATTTAGATAAGATTGGAAAAACTTTATAAGATTATCTGATATACCAAACGAGATGAGTTTATTAAGTAAAATTCTATGGTCCAATCAAATGCCTTAGAAAAATCTGTAAAAATAACATCGACCTGACAGTTCTGATCAAAGGCTTTAGCAGGGTGTTGAAAACTACCCGTTTATGCGGAGGGACGGTTCGGAAAAATATAAAACTGTTTTCAACTGCTTACAGTCCTTTATTTAAAGTATATATTTAAAGTATATACTTATTTAAAGTATAAAATATTTGCTATGGGAATACTCGTTACAAAAACTACCAAACAATAAAATTATTGTTGTTCTAAGCTATACTTCATTAAAACTACTTAAAAACAGTGGAAGGGGGGGGGGGGGGCATCCCATACCAAAAAATAGCACATTCGAGGGTAATTAAAATCAAAACATAAAAAAATAAGAGTTGATTTGCAAAAATTAAAATATTCTTAACATTTTCGTATCCGCGGCTTCTTGTGAGAAATCAAGAAGAAAATTATTGTTTGCTTTGCCTATTTCGAAATACTTGTAAACCAACTTGGCAACATGGCAACACGTAACTTTTTGAGGACAGCCATGACGCAGATTCTAGTGTAGGCAGAGGGGGGCGATCCCTTCTCAATTTGACGCTACATTATATTCAGCGCTTTGGTTAAAAGTTGCCTTGATGCCGGGGTGAATGTTAATATACGATCGTAAGGTGTTTTTTCCTTTGACTGAAATTTTTTTATAAGTTTTTTATAATGACTTTTTATGGTCCACGTAATTTTTGTTGACTTAGAAACGCTGTGTTAGTTCTGGGAGAAGAAACAGTGAGAAACATTAAAAAAACTATTGGCGATTTACCCTAAGGATATTACGACCTCTGTTGATGATTTTGGCTGCCAGCCAATCAGAATTTTTCGACGATATTTGTTTGAGATTAGAATTAACATTTTGACGCTTTTGCGATTTGACATGACAGTTGCACAGTGATTATCGCCTATCTTTGTCTTATCGCATTTATGGAACAACGACGGCTTTAAAGGACAGATAACGGGCCACGGCAAAATGGCGTTTTGACGAATCCTAAATCCAGGACGGATTTAGCTTTTTGGCATAGGGAATAACACTGAGACAGAAGAGAGAGACAATAACGCTAAATTTTATTAAGGAGTCTCCTTTACAAAAAACTCAAAAAAAAAACACAAAATTTCACAAAACACGTAACAATACGGGTATTCCAACGACTAACCACGACATCGCAAAAGCAAGTACTACTATTACTCACAGAAAAATAAAGGGGTTGTTCGATTACTATAGCTGTTTTGGTTGCTACCCGTCAATGGCCGACGCGTGAAACAGGAAAGCGAGGTTGCCGCTATCATTCTAGATTTTATTACAATGGAACTAAAATAAGTAGGTGCTAAATACAAATACCTGAAATATTTGTATTTATTTCATTTAAACCAACAAAACCTTGTTCTACCTGTAGTATCTTTACCTATTAAACGTTTGCAATTTATCTGCACTATACTTGTAAAACGTGTATTTTATTAATTTTATGAATCTAATATGTGACTTTAAGTAAGTGCGAGTTTGATTACAGCGCTTATTTTGATGCATGTATAGTGGACCATACGTGAACCATACAGCTAATCAGACAAATAGTGACCGCTGGAATCTTTGACTTCTTTAACGTAAACAACGAAGTCTATTTAATAAGAAGTCTATGTATACAATATAAAAATAATGATGGAAAAAAAGCTTCAAAAAAATTGTTTTGAGTTCATTGAAAAATAATAGAATTTCTCTGATTGCAAAATCTATATTATGTCAACTCTGCTACAATCTATCAGCATAAAATATGGATGTTTTCTCTTTAGTGGTGTTAACATGTTTTATTTAGCAAAAAGCTACAATTAAATATTTTTTAATACATTTTTTTTTAACACATTTTTATAGATTTATTTTTATAATTTTAAAACGCAACCTTCTTTTAACAAAAACAGACAGAAAAGTTAAACATTTTGGAAATTGTATCAAATATTACGTATCATTTTGTTTTTTAATTAAATTAAATTTTAAAGTTTTTTCAAACAGTAAGATGTCATTATGACCTTTATAATAGCACTCAGTGCCATTATGAATTCATAATAACATCCAAATGTTAAGATACAAAAACAAAAAGAAAGTCGGTGCAAAATATTTATTTGTTATTATTACCTACTTAGAAAAACGGATTGCATTTATTTATTGTAAACATTAATTACAAAATCTGAACAAGTAATCTCCCATATTTAAATTATTTTTGGCCAACACTTTGCATACAATAGAAAATTAGACGGCAATAATGACGTTGTCAAAATCGAAATTGAAACAATCAAAAATGCAGTTACCATGATATCGACTAATATGGACACCTGACAATTTTAAAAATTACGAAAACGTTATCAGATATCGATGAAATTTAGACGAATAAAATCTATTTACACTGCCGCATATTAAATTTTGAATGATACACGTTCGATATGAACTTTGTTAATGAAACTTGTGCAATTATAGTGTTCATATCGAACTAGTATCATTAATAACTATAATGATTTTTGAGATATAATAGAATTTTCCAAATTATTATATTCTATCAAACTTTTATAAAAAATAGATTTATTAGCTTATGTTCTAGACACTCTATCCATATAAAAATTTTGATTAGTTCTTGTTTTATAATTATTATGATGGTCATAATTGAAAGAACAAAAAATTGTTAAACAATCAGGCAATAATTTATTTTTAATTTTATGTATAAAGATACATACTAAATAAAAAATAAAATTTCTGACATGTAACCAGTCTAAATTTTTCAACATAAAATTAATTTTTGTATATTTTTTGTCACAATTTAAAATAATTCGCATTGCCTTATTTTGTAAAATTTGTAATTTATCAAATATTTCCTCACTAGCACAATATAAAATGGAAGAACAATAAAGAAAATGTGATAATATAATAGTATTAAATACAGTTTTTTTAGAAAACAAACTTAAATTAGAACTGATTCTTTTAAAATAACCTACTTTTCAGGCAATCTTCAATATAATATCTACTTTCAAGATAATTTAAAAATTTTAATTTTGAATCAATGATTATCCCTTAATATTTAAAACTGTTTAGTAATCCCAATTTTTCACCATCAATTACACCATTTATATTTTGACAATTTAAACTATTACCCAAAACCATACATTTAGTTTTTGAAATATTTAATTTTAATTTATTTACTTTTAGCCATTTTAATAATATATTCATCTCAGAAATTAGAGTATGTAGAGTATTTAGACCATCAAAAATATTTAAAATATTAATGTAAATTTAAAAAAAGCTGGGTTTTTTAATTAATTAAAGCAGAAAAAGAAATATGGGCAAATTTTACCAAATTTAGTTTTTTGGTTTTATTAATATATCAATTAAATTGTTTTTTTTTAACCGTTGATAATTATTACCCAAAGGCTACTCAAACTTTCTTACTTGACACAAGAATGTAAATTTACTTATAGATACAGTTATTTACGTATTAAAATTATACTTAAATTTGTCAATGGTCCATTAAGAAAAACGCACAGTTTTACATAAAAGGAAGTTATAATTCTTAATTAGCGTCTATAGATACATATTATTATATGTGCACATATCATATAATATAATATAATATAAGGTAGTTAACGTTGTTGTTTCTTCGTGATGTAAATGACCGTAGCACAGGTACAAAAACAAGGCATTTTTAATTTAGACACAATTTTGACACCTGCATTTATAAAAAAGCAATTAACACTCATAAATATGTCATTGTTGGCTATAAAATTATTTAAGTTATTATTTATAATGGCGAAGATAAACTTAATAATTACAATCCTAACCGATAATTGCAACTGAATAAAGCAAGTTTTAAAGAAATGATTAGTTCGTAATGGACTTATAGGTCGTCTATCGGAAGAAGGACACGATTTTGTAACCAAGTGTCGGCATTGCCTTACAGTTAAGGTTCGCTAGCAAGTATGTATAAGAAACTTTTTAAACATTTTCAAACTTTTTTTTTTAAAGAAATTTTTTTCGTCTCCACAAATATATTTAAAAAAGGTCAAATCAATGTGGTGTACAGGGTCTTCCAACGAGGACTGAACAGGGGCTCATTTTTGAGCTTCCTTGTATTTAAAGAAACATCCAAAATAGCCAATCGATGTACTTTTTCCTGCAGAATTCAAAAATGAAAAATTTATTTGAACCAGAAACAAAAGAGTTACGCTATGGATAAGGTGTTTTTTAAATGGAACATAGCTTTTTTTATACGATTTTTGGAACGAGTGATTTTTTTTTGTCTGTTCTGATTAAAATATTTAATATTGTGACAGCTATTTTTATTAAATTTTAATGTTTTATCCATTATAATTTAACTTTAACCTGTTTGAAACATACACTAGGTAATAAAGGTATAATCACCTTTGAATCCTTCAAAGTCATTTCGGCAATATTATAGTAAATTTGTCAAATTTTTTGACTTTGAAGGATTCAAAGGTGATTATACCTTTATTACCTAGTGTATGTTTCAAACAGGTTAAAGTTAAATAATACTGGATAAAACATTAAAATTTAATAAAAATAGCGGTCACAATATTAAATATTTTAATCAGAACGGACAAAAAAAAATCACTCGTTCCAAAAATCGTATAAAAAAAGCCATAAGCATTTAAAAAACACCTTATCCATAGCGTAACTCTTTTGTTTCTGGTTCAAATAAATTTTTGGTTTCATTTTTGAATTCTGCAGGAAAAAGTACATCGATTGGCTATTTTGGATTTTTCTTTAAATACAAGGAAGCTCAAAAATGAGCCCTGTTCAGTCCTCGTTGGAAGACCCTGTACCTACATGTTGTTTACCGGTATAACCCAATTGCGTCCCGCGGTCAGAAAAGAAGTCCAATTGCGTCCGGAGTAAAATAAAGGTTGATCGAATTGCGTCCCGCGGTATAGCCCATTTGCGTCCCATGGTCAGAAAAATATCTACCTACAAACTGTGATAAAAATTGTTTCATTACATACATAATCAAGTACTTAGTAAAATATCCTTCATCCTAAATCCCTATACCGACGCAATAGGGAACTTTCCAGTTTTTTTTTGCAATAATATGATTTAGTTAGGCCTACAAAAAATATGCCCCAATTATAATATCACATCGATATCATAGCACTTTCAGAGACATGGTTGAATGAGGACTTCTTCGATTCTGAGATTCTTAACACGCAGTATACAGTTTTTAGAAGAGACAGGAACTACGTTAATCTGGAGTGTGAGCGTGGTGGCGGCGTCCTTATTGCTAGCATGAGCGGTGTTCAGGCTTCGAGAATTTCTACTCCGATCGTTGACTCCTATGAGGACGTGTGGATTCAGTTAACCATGGATGGTACCCGTGTAGTCATGGGTTGTGTATATATACCTCCAACTGCATCATTAGAGGCCTACCAATCTTTTTATAACACATGTGAATCTCTTAAGAACCGATACGAAAACCATAAGTTCGTCATATGTGGTGACTTCAACCTGCCATCAGTGGAGTGGATTGTCAATGATAACACCTTGGTTCCTAGGGAAATTGGTACACCTGCTGCTGAAGTTCTGCTGGACTGCATGTTCTTTCTGGAACTACAACAAACGAACTCAGTGAAAAACCATCTGGGTCGTACATTGGATCTTGTTTTTGTAGACGATTTTAATCATCACTTGGTCAGGGCAAGCACATATGTATTAATCGGTCTCGATAATCATCACCCTGCTATCGAGTGTTTGTTTGATTTTCAACATACACCACTTCGGAAAAATCGGAATGTCATCAGTGTGCACCAGTTCCATAAGGCTAATTACATGGAACTAAACAAATTTTATGAACAAGTTGACTGGACTTTTCTTACGATTGGCGATGACCTCGACCTGGTAATCCAACGTTTTTATGAGGTCCTTTTTGAGGGCATCAACATCTTTGTCCCTAAAGTCACTATTAAAGGCCAGAAATACCCTAAATGGTTTGACGCTCCCCTGCGCAAGCTTATTGCTCAAAAGAACAGACTCTATAAAAAATATAGGAAATCAGGATTGAATCACGACTACGAAGAGTACTCAAATATCCGTCGCGAAGTCAAGTTTAGAACCGACATGTGTTACCTTATGTTTGTGACTAATACAGAGCACTTGATTCCAGAAAATGTTAAGCACTTTTGGTCCTTTGTTAAAAATTTAAAATCTAATTCCAATCTTCCCAGTAGAATGACCTACAACGGCCAAGAATACACTAACTCTGAAGACGTTGCTAATGCCTTTTCTTCCTATTTTCAGTCCTGCTATGCAGATTATACAAACGTCGACCTGTCAGGCGCTCAGCCTGTAGGATTTGCCAATACCTTGTCAACGCACTTGTTCACTGCCCTGGAGGTGAGCGAGAGGTTATCACATCTTGACATCTCCAAGGGTGCTGGCCCGGATGGCATCCCTCCAGTTTTCATGAGGAACTGCTGCCAATCACTGTCACTTCCACTGAGTATGGTATTTCAAAGATCATTTGACTGCGGTATTTTCCCAACCATCTGGAAATGTTCAAGTCTACAACCTGTATTTAAGTCCGGCGACAGGACTAACGTCGAGAACTACCGTGGAATATCTCTTCTCTCGGCAATACCAAAGCTATTTGAAGCAATACTCACTGATGAGATCTTCAATACCCTCAAGCATTATATCATTCCCGAGCAGCATGGGTTCTACAGAGGACGCTCAGCAGCTACAAACCTGGCAATTTACCAGAATCACTTAATATCCTCGGTTGAAGCTGGTAAACAGGTCGATACTATCTACACCGACCTATCTAAGGCCTTTGACAGTGTCTGCCACCCCTTACTACTGAAGAAGCTGTCCGAAATGGGATTCTCAGGACAGTATCTGTCCTGGATCAAGTCTTACTTATCTGATCGTCGTCAACGTGTTACTATCTGTGGTTCCGCCTCGCGTGAAGTGCATGTTACATCCGGAGTTCCTCAAGGATCTCACTTGGGGCCTGTGCTGTTCTTGTTGTTTATAAATGACGTCGGATCATGCTTCAAGACTTCCAAGTATCTTTTGTATGCTGATGATCTGAAGTTTTTTGACATTGTTGGCCCTGGTCTTGATGGTTTGCAGTCGGATTTGGACAGTTTTGTGCGGTGGTGTAAACTAAATTTCCTAAGCATTAATATTCTCAAATGTAAGACTATTTCTTTTCACAAATGCCGTAACCCATTACTGGCTCCGTATAGTATTGATGGTGTTGGCATCGAGAGGGTGGACTCATTCAACGATCTTGGAGTGATTTTCGATGTGGGACTATCTTTCGGTTTGCATATTGACAGTGTTGTTTTGAAGGGTTTTAGGATGTTGGGCACAAAGTATATTAACGATACAAAGGCTCTTTCATGTCTCTATAATTGTTTAGTCCGCAGCATCTTGGAGTACTGTTCTGTTATTTGGACGCCCCGTTATGCGTGTCATATAAATAAACTAGAGCGTGTCCAAAATAAGTTTATGAAATATCTTCTCTACAAGTTTCACTTCCCTTACTTCAACATCACATATGAAACCAGGCTCCTACTGTGTGGATATAAAAGTCTTGAATGCCGACGTAGAGAAGCACTTTTACTATTCCTGTACAAGCTCATTAATGGGATGATGGACTGTGACTCTTTACTACTCCTAATTCGCATATTAGTTCCAAATAGAGCGACCCGGCAAACGCAATTATTTTTTGAGCAAACACATAGAACCAATTATGGTCGGGGTGCCTTTATGGATCGTTTAGTGTCCAATTACAACAAGTACTTTTCCGCATGTGACATTTTTAATGCTAGGAACAGCTCGTCCCTAAAGAGACTTCTATGTTTTGTATATTGAACTGTCTTTATGTTTTTGTATCTATGACTATTGTATCTTTATTTTTTTTTTGTATGCTTTTGGCAATTGTTATGTATAGGTGTATTTAGTTTTAGGCATACCATTTAGAATTTATATTCTGTAGTGTATCGTGAAATAAATAAAATAAATAAATAAATAAGTCCTTAAAAATCAGTAATAACTTGGTAAAAATTCTTTAAAGTTTCACGCGTGTCGAAAGCATTTCAAACGACCTCTTAAGCGCGCCAAGCCCGATGACGTCAGGAAGTATGACTTTCCGTCATCCATCATCCTGACCGGTGGCCGAGCGACCGAGTTTACATTTGGATTGCCGTGTGTTCTTGTTATTGTATTGTTGTTTTAAGGTGGAATTCTCAACGTCGTTAAATTTATTGCCAACTTATAACCTATTTCGTGGATGTCGCACACGATTTATACTTCTTGACGTCACGACCAATAGCAGCGCGTTTTTACCCGGTTGGGATAATTTGAATTTTGGGGCATTTTTAAATCTTGCTAGCGGTCTTTTGGGACGAAATATGTTGTTTTTTTTGCTGCCATATGTTTTATGACAATATATACTTCTGATTTATAGAATTTTTTCCCCATTTAAAATTTTTGTCAAGATCCCTATTGGATACCGTTATTCTACATACTCTCCAATCGGTTCTAAAAGGTGTATTGGCAACCGGTTTGTTCGTTATTACCCAGAGAATTTTTTTTAAATATCACCCGGTATAATGTATTTTATTTTGGTTAAAATAAATAAATTGATTTTTTTTTTTATTTATTTTTTTTTACGTCGGCCTTTTTCCGCAACGAGGCCAATCACCGACGCCAGGGAATTTGTCACACACTATCTGGTAATTTTGCCGAATCCCTCTTTGTCGAGGGTAGGGTTCTTTAACGTGCCAACATCCATGACACGGGGCCCACAGTTTAACGTCTCTTCCGAAAGACGGCGCCACCTCTTAAACCAAATTCCAAATTTAACATCGACGTTGCCGGCACCGGGAATGGAACTCGGGCCTACGATCTGTAAGGCTGTAGCGCTAACCACTAGACCACAACGTCGACAAATAAATTGATATATTTACATTTTAATGAGTTTTACTTATAAGAGCCCTGGGCCGCAATTGGTATATAATTTGTCAGGTAGCGGGACGCAATTGTACTGTATAGGGTTAGCTTTTTCAGGTGCGGGACGCAATTTGTAAACAGCCAACAGCCTTGTTTACTATGTACGGGAAGGAAAGGAGGAAACTCCTTTCGATTTTTAATGTCGATTTTTAATTTTTAACATTTTAAAAAAAATTTTAAATTCGTTTTCGTCCAAGTATACAATATGTTCTTGTCCTTTTCATGTTTTTAATATTTGTTTACATTCCTTCGTGAAAGTGGCACTCGGGCCCTTCGGTGCTGATGATGGTACTTTCTAGTACCGAAACATGTACAGGGTCTTCCAACGAGGACTGAACAGGGGCTCATTTTTGAGCTTTCTATCATGTAGCAGGTAAATTGGGGAGAACAAATAGGTACTTAGGCAATATTCTATTTACTATTCAGAACTTGGATATTTAAATAAAAGTCGATTTTGTAGTAAAAAAATATATTGTTCTACTTATTAAAAACAAATATTTAAAATTTAAAAAATGCTCTGATAACAACGAACAAACCGGTTGCCAATACACCTTTTAGAACCGATTGGATAGGTGGAAGGTAAATGTTAATAAAATTACTTGTAATACAGCCCTTTTGAATTCTACCTACCTATCTTTATACATTATCCCCAGTTTACCTGCGACAACTTCAATCCTTAGATTCGCTTGGCCCCAATTTACCTACCCTAAAAAGATTAAATCCCGAATTTACCAGCACCGGTTTCCATTATCAGCACAGTCTTGTCGAATAATGAACTACTTTTAATACAGCAACTTTGTTAAGGAATAAATTGTATGTCTTCCTAGTAAAGCGCTTTCTCTACAATTAAGAAAGCAGAACAGCATCCTCAAAAAACAATTGTATCCGTTAGAACCTATAATCCACAAGACGTTGGTGGGGGTTCGTAGCGCCGTAGTGTCTTAGCTGTCCTGTCTGAATTTGAACTTTATGGATCGTAACAACACCTGCTTCAATTAATTTATTTTTACTTTGTATTTAAGTTTTTTTTAACTTTGCATGTCACTAAAAGCAATAGAAGATTCTTATTTGCCTTTGAAAATGGTAAAAAGTGAAAAAAAATAATAGTAGGATGAAACCCATTGGAAAAGGAAGAGAATAGAACAAAAATGAAAGGAAAAATAAATTACGGTCGATTCGAGGTCGGGAAGGGGGGGAGGGGGGGTTTTAAGGGTAGAAAATGATTTATCTCGATTTCCGGTAAAACTACAAGTTCTATGGAAAAACGTTAAACTACAAAGTTGTAGCTAATAAAAAGATCTACAACTTTTGTATTTACACTTTTTTTATATAACCTCAAAATGTATGTGAAAAATTCAAATAACCAAGTTTTTGGTTTTTTATTTTTATCTTTTACAAAAAATTTTTTTTATCCACAAAATTTGGTAAAACCTTTCCTTTTCATGTCCTAAACACACTGTAATTTTTTTGATTTAAAATATTTATTTTTTAACCTTATTTTGACTTAATATCGAAAAAACACCCTAAATTTCAATCGAAAATTCTCACGTCAAAATATATGCTTTTTTTAAAAAGTCGGTGGGCTTTTTGTTCGTTAAAATCTCTACTTTCTGATAGTGTTAAAAAATATACATTACTATGGTAAATGTTCTCGAAAAAATGCAAAGAAACGAAAAAAACTCGAATCCGAATTTTTTTTTAAAATTATTATGTACAATTTTGAGCTATTTATTAAAATGTATACTTTAATTACTCGAAAAACGTAAGATTCCATGTTACATTGATAAAAAAAAAGTATACATTTTAATAAATAGCTCAAAATTGTACATATTGATCTAAAAAAAAAAATTCGGATTCGAGTTTTTTTCGTTTCTTTGCATTTTTTTTAGAACATTTACCATAGTAATGTATATTTTTTTTAACACTATCAGAAAGTAGAGATTTCAACGAACAAAAAGCCCACCGACTTTTTTAAAAAAGCAGATATTTTGACGTGAGAATTTTCGATTGAAAATTAGGGTGTTTTTTCGATATTAAGTCAAAATAAGGTTAAAAAATAAATATTTTAAATCAAAAAAATTACAGTGTGTTTAGGACATAAAAAGATAAGTTTTCACCAAACTTCGTGGATAAAAAAAAAATTTGTAAAAGATAAAAATAAAAAACCAAAAACTTGTTTATTATTTTTTTTTGTTTCAAAAATTATCGACCCTGGTCTACAACCCATCATTAGTATTCAACTTTATAATCAATGGACGAATTTAACTACCTCATTAAACCATTTTGCATATAGATAAATACTCATATGCAATGTTCAACAACAAGAACAATATCACACTAGAAGATATTTAAATTTTTGAGAAATACAGTACTGATTTTTACTGGTAAGTATATGGTTTATTATCCGTAGCAAGCAAATATTATTATGAATAATGATGTCAAGTTTCATTAGAACCACCAGTCGGAACTAATAGAGTATATAAAACCAGATTACACCCCCAATAGAACTAGATAATTACTGTGAGTATTCAGAGCAGTAATGGCTCTAAACCATTCTATGGTAGCATTAACTCCTATTTCCTATTGGCTAAATTACCGTGATATTATCACTACACAACGGTCTAGCAATTTCCATTGTATTATAGTAGGAAAGCGCGTTGCTGTCACATATCGTATTAAACAGTTGTATAAAGAGTAGATAAGTGAATTCTTATAAGGAACAAAAGGCTTTTTTCTCAGTACACATGCCATTTGTCGAAGTAGAAAATCAGCCAATATATTTAGTACTATACTCATAGACGCCTACGCCAAATGGCTAACTGAATGCAGGGCTGACAAGAGAGGGGGGGGGGCAAATTTCCCGGGCCCACGTCTCTTTTAAGGGCCCGTGCTCGGGCTGTGTAGTTAAAAAAATATGGTAAATTATAAAAAAAAATAAAAAATCTCTGTTGACAAAAATTACTTTGTACACATTACATAGGTAGGTATGTAAATTGTCAGGCGAGTTGGCGAATAATTAATGTTCTAAGTATAAAATATCGATACATTTTGTCCTCGCCCGTCCGGCCCAATATTTGTACTAACATCGATTTATTATTCGAAGAATTTATAAAACCTGGAGAACCTACCCGAAAATTTTGTACATTCCAGAATTGACCAACAATGGGTTTCTTATTTAAAAATTATATTTTTGTTATTATTTTGGAGTAGTAAAGACTTATTTTAATAAAAATGAACAGTTTTAATGCCAAAACGACTATGAATGTGGAATATTTGAGAAACAATTTTAGCTCATTAAGTATTGAGCAAAAAATTGAAATTAAAATTGAGGGAAGACCTAAACTCGAAATTAACTTGACACAGACCACAAAGTGTAAATCTATGGACTTTATTGTTATTGATAAGTTTGCTTCAAATAAAAACAGAAGAATGAACTTTACTTTTAAACAATGTAGGTACCCACTAATGAAAAATAAATTGGCCTTTTTTATTTTTTTTATCATATTACATTTTCAATAAAATAAGTAGGTAATCATAAATTTTTAAAATATTTATTAAAAATTATTTACCAAATTTGGGCATGGTTTTAAAAAAAATTTCGCCTGCGGCGCATTTCACGGGCTTCTAATGCACCCCCGAGTTAATAAGTCACAACACAAACCGCCACTGGCTAGGACCCTACCTCCCGTTTTTTTATATTTTAAATCTGACCGCCCTAGGAGTAGGCCCGGGATGCCGCACAGCCCCCGGGCCTGACCTGGCTCTCGACGGCCCTGACTGAATGTCACACATTAGTAATACCATTTTAATGGTATCATTTACCATTTAATGCGAGTGAAAACTTTCATGCCACTCCGGAGGTTCTTCAAACCTAAACTAACAGACAGAAGGCTACACTAGCATCCCCAAAAAAATATTATATTTTGTAGCGCTCCTCCACCAATATCCGATCGCGCGCCGCTGAAATATGGGTTATACGTGACACCCAGCTGACTGGAGTTCAAATAAACAAATCATCTACCATGGCATTTTCATTCGCTAAGCGCACAACATTTGCAAAACGATCGAATCAATATTGTTAAAAGCGCCAACCGGCAAAGCTAACAAAACTATTAGTCCAGTTAATGATACGGTACTAAAACTAATCGTTACAAATTGATAAAGGCCTCGAATTAGCAAGTAAACACATTGATTTGTCCGCAATACGTCGAAATGTTTGTAGAGGAGCGGACATGTAACATTGATTGCAGCAAACAAGCAGATTAAAAATTCCACAGGCACACGAAAAAAAAGTCTTGTCCACAAGACTTGACAAACATTTCTATAAGTTTTTGGGGTCGCTAAATCCGAATCCGGAGTTGGTTGAGTCGATCATTTAGAATTTCGTTTCTAACCTCAAAAAAGTGGTGAAAGTTGAAACATTGAACATTGAAATACAACAAAATATAAAGCTTGATTAAAATTATTTTTCTTCAAACGTTATATAAGTGATAACTTATGTGACGTTTCTCAATGACATTAAATATCATTCATGTGATAGGAGTATAAATACTTATACTCCTATAGGCGTATAAATACATTATAGTACTATTAAAAAAAAATTTTCGTTTTATTTATTGTCTTTTAGCTTTGAGCATTGCTCATTTAGCCACGAAATTTAAATTTATTTTAATTTATCTGTTTTAATAAACGAACATTTACACAATACACACCGATTATTGGTATTCACAGTGGTATTTATTATTTAAAGATAGTAAAAGTACAATTGTGAAGATTTGCATCATTTAAGAATCCTCCACTTCTTACAATATCAGTACTGAAAATGTAAATGTAATGTATGTAAAAATCCATTAGAGGGTCCATTAAATAGAGGTTGTTCGAGATTTTTCGCAGAGCTAGGTTGAATAATTCTCTTAGCAATTTTGGTTTTACTTTGCACAGAATCTCCAATGTACCCTTCGGCAACTGCATCAGATTTCCAACCCCCATGTCTGTTCAGCATAGTAATCTCCTCCCCCCCCCCCCTCCCCCACTATCAACAAGCATTGTTGCGGAAGTTCGTCTTAAACAATGCCCTGTATATTCTTACCAATTTGGAATCTTCAGATACAATGCCACATCGTTTGCTACACTACCAATTTTATGGATATCCATAACAGCTTTATAACATTTCCCATTTTGATATTTCAAAAAAAAAACGTCGTTCCTTAAAATCGGCAGGACGCAAATTAACGTAGTTTCTATACTTGCTTAAATATTCATCCCCCAGGACGTTGAAAGTTCTACTCTTATTAGTTTTAGTGTTGGAAATTTTTATTAGCAGCATGAACCCATATCTTCAAGATCATCAACTGTCATATTCACTAATTCGTCGCAACGACATGCCCTAGATATTCCAAATATCAAAACTACCTAAAAAATTAAGGGTTGGTTAGCACAATGTGAAACAAACAAAATGTAATTTTATTACCTTCATCGCCAAATACTTTTCATCTGGGGCGTCAGACAAAAATTTGCTGAACTGTTCCCTTGACATGACTCTTGATTTCTTTGGCTTATAACCTTCTCCTTGCTTTTTAAAAAAAGCACGCAAATTGTTGTATTTTTCAATGTTAAACATTATGCTTCAAATTTAACACGGACCTTATCATTGAATAATAAGCCCACAAACTAGAACTCTTAATTTTCAGTGCCATTTCGGTAAAATATGCCAAAAAAACGTTTTCAGAGTATTGCATTACTTTTTTTTCAGTGCACCATTTGTTGAATTTGACAAAGGCAGCTTTATATAGGTACTGCACCAGATTACGTCGGCAGCAAGTTTTGAATAGCTATTCTAGCTGCCTCTACTACCTCGGGAGGATCATCAGGCACTTCTAAACTTATTTTCTGTAAATTTATTCGGTCTCAACTGACGCGACACCAAATTTGAAATATTTGTTTTGATAGATGCCTAACAAGTACGTATCCATGATAACGATACCAAAAAGGGAATATACAGTGAAATACGTTAAAAATTCAATCTTGTTATCTTCATTAAAAAATTCGGTTTCTTTATTGTTTTATCTCGAATAAAATGATGCACGTTTGAAGAAAAAATAGTATATGATATTCGGAGAATGCGATACTTTATACTTTATGTGCTTCGCATGGATTGTCTGACGAACGCGCAGCACATGAAGTATCTCTTATTCTCCTAATATCATAATGTACTATTATAAAAAGTATCAATAATGCTATCCGTGTATAACTGTTTACATGAAATTTTCTTCTGTTTAATTAGCTGCAAAGTGGAAATTATTCCGCACTCGTTACGAAAAATATTTTACTCCAACCGACAGTAAAACATTTTAAATAACCTAATTTTCCTCTCCACTAAAAAGCATTCATTCGCAAAATGGCAACGCGATAGCCGACTAACCAATCGCGTGCGAACGGTTAACGACCGTTATAAATCAAGTAACAATTGAAACCTATTCAATTGCTAAAATTGACAAGGTATTAATGTATGTCATTGTTTTCCAGCACTTTGGAAAAATAGAAATATGGTAATTTAGTCGAATTATTTGACGATTTTTTTTTGGTTATACAGCTAAAGTCAAATAATTAATCTAACAACTC
Organism: Polydrusus pterygomalis; assembly: GCA_963969555.1. NCBI lineage: Eukaryota > Metazoa > Arthropoda > Insecta > Coleoptera > Curculionidae > Polydrusus > Polydrusus pterygomalis. The sequence goes on along the minus strand of OZ018381.1, from coordinate 36,369,082 downwards.
ACCGCATCCCTGTCATTAATGGCACCCTGTTGAAGTCTGGTATATTTTACGTTAAGCGGTTGGCTACAGGAACAGAACCGGACTAAGTTATTTTACCCTCACCTTCGCGATCCATTACATTTTTTAAGGGAGTCTTAATATTTTGTAAAGATATACCGTAGGTATATACTTATATATTTTATTATTTTTTATATAATAAAATATTCACAGACCCATACCTACCAAAATAACTATGTTATTATACGAGAAAGAAAGTAATAGGTACATTTTTTACGAGGTGTAAGCTTTGTGGTGCACATCTAATTAAAACACCATATTGGGAGTCCTTTTGGTATTATTACTTTTGTGGGAATTTTATATATGGATATATATAGGGTATCCCGTAACTAAGGGGCTATACAGCAACAGGAGATAGTGGACTTGAAAATAAGTCATTTAATTTCATTTCCTATATGGTTAAAGGTATAATTTATCCAAACTCAGTTTGAGGACATTCCAATCATTCCATACGGCGGTAAAGCCAGGGTTGTCAGATCTTTCTTCTTCAATTCTTTAAGTTTTTCTATTAAAAAATGTTTCTTTTGTATCAGTATTCAATTGTTAGTCAGTAACTTTCTTTGAAAGCTAGTTTGCAAATATACTTTAAACCGAGGAGTTTTGAGTGTGACAGAAAAAAATAACAAGCCATTCATTGTTATAATAATACATTCTTTGGTCCTTAAGAAACAATATAACTGAAATCAAGACAAAAAGTGTTTTCAGTGTTTAAAAACAACTAATTAAAAAACCCTTGTTTCTCGTATACTTATACATAATATATTAACAAACCAGAAAATTTGGTAGAACTGGCAACCGTTCACAATTTATGCACGTTGTCAAGGGTGATAAGCGCCAGCTACCTGCAGCTGCTATAGCAGAAGCGGTCCCCAGCCCGTTCAACGATCGATTCTGTCAGACAGAGATAGGCCAGTGACCGCGGATGGCGTGGAAGAGACGAAGATAAAATATACGTGATTTGGAACTTATGGACGGGCCGGGGAATGGTCCGAGAATGGAGTTCTGGTAAAAAAATTAAAGCATTTTCTGAGCAGTGTCGTGCCGTGTCAGGTTTATTTTCTGGTTTTAGTTTTGTGTATAGAATCTTTAAGTTACCTTATATTTATTATTTTAATATAATATTATTATATATACAGTGGGTTTATAAACTGTAGTATGTACAAACACCTAATGTTTAACAAACTTATAAGTGTGTATACGCATTTTAATTATTTGTTTGGGACGCCTATGGTTAGGAGTTTCATACTGTTTTATGTCATTAAATTAACCCAAGAAACACTATATACAGGATGATTCTGGATGATCCAAGTAAATATTTACTTTATCAAATTGGCGATGATTTTGATATTAAGCGAATGTGAATCAAATTGGGCGTAGTTATGTTTTTAAAGGCAAGAAGAAGGATTCCATAAGAAGGAATAATAATAGGAAGAGGAATATTTTATACGTAAAAAAGTTGTACTTCATTAATTTCGATATTTCAATTAGTTTTTCAGATAATTGCGTTTAAATGCTGGATGCAAGAAACATTTAAATAAACACCTTTCATAACCAAACATATTTATTAAAAATTAACCCTGCGTTCCATAAGCATAAATGACATATTTTCAAGTCTCCTATCGCCTGCTGCTGTAATTGCCCCTTATTTATGAGACATCCTGTATATAACGATGGTTAAACTAGGCACTTTATTGATTTCATAATAATAGATGAGTTAACCAAAATCGTGTTTGCAATTAAACTTAAATAATAAACACCCGGAAAATCTGTCTCTGAAATTTATAAAATCCAGAAGTAAAATGTTTAAAACACACACTACACAAAAAAGAGCCTCAGAAACACTTAAAAAACACCAAAATCGGAAGAAAATAATTTGACGTGACCTAAAGCGTGAGCTTGCTACGGCCCACTGCTGATCTGGGAACTTTAACGACGAAACCAGATCAGCTGTTAATGTCAAATGTCGTTGTCTTCTGTCGAAACGCTTTGTTGTAAGAAAAAGTTAATTCTATTATGCAATGATATAATATTAGAGCGAATATAACATACAGGGTGTTCATTTGAAAACTTCCCACCTCAATCCACCACATCTTTTGCGTATATTGTTAATCTTGTTACTTTAAGCCCCTAGGAGGGAGGGGGGTAAGATCTAAATCTTAAATGGATACCCCTATTTTATATAATTATTTTGGATTCTGCATAAAATTCTGAACATTTTTTAATAAAAGCATTATTAGTCTATACTTAACAGTTTCCGAGATATTGACTCTTGAAAAATTACATTTTTAAACTTTGACAGCGTCTAGCTTTCTAACTGTACGTTTTAGAGCAAAACGGCTTACATGTCCCTATCTTCGATTTTTATTATCTTTCCAGTAGTGTGAACTTTCGGTCAAACAGGAAGTACTATATTTCTTACACCCTGTATAAGAAGTAAAATGTCCAGAAAAAGGTTAACGGTATCCCGAGGACAAAAAATATGAATAAGCCAGATTTTTTTGTTACAGGTGGTGCTGGAAGTAGCGGTGAAGCCGATTCCGAATCGGCAGCTTCGAAACGGAGACGAAGTCGAACGAATTTCAACAGTTGGCAGTTGGAGGAACTAGAAAGAGCTTTTGTTGCGCAACATTATCCGGATGTTTTTATGAGGGAGGCTTTAGCGATGAGACTGGATCTAAAAGAAAGCAGAGTAGCGGTAAGTACAATCCAAGTAAGTCTGACTACCCTCAACCTCAAATATTGACTCCCCCATTAATTTGACAATTGTATTGGACCTTTTTGAAGGCCCTTGTATGATAAACTGGCACACCAAATTTTATTGTTTTCTATTGGGCCAATTAAAAGTTATTCAGAAAAAACTCTGGGGAGATTGCTCAAAAATTAAATACGGCTATGGCACATAGTTACCTCAATGAAACCATTAATAATAATAGGGAACTTTCCATTTTTTTTTTTCAATATTATGATTTAGTTAGGCCTAAAAAAATATTCCCCAATTATTACTTTATAAAAATCAGTGATAACTTGGTAAAAATTCTTTAAAGTTTCGCGCGTGTCAAAAGCATTCCAAACGACCTTTTAAGCGCGCCAAGCCCGATGACGTCAGGAAGTATGACTTTTCCGTCATCCGTCATCCTGACCGGTGGCCGAGCTACCGAGTTTGCATTTGGATTGCCGTGTGTTATTGTTATTGTATTGTTGTTTTAAGGTGGAATTCTCAACGCCGTTCAATTTATTGCCAACCTATAACCTATTTCGTGGATGTCGCACTCGAATTATACTTCTAGACGTCACGACCCGTTTTTACCCGCTTATGATAATTTGAATTTTGGGGCATTTTTAAATCTTGCTAGCGGTCTTTTGGGACGAAATATGTAGTTTTTTTTTGCTGCCATATGTTTTATGACAATATATACTTATTATATATAATTATAGAATTTTTTCCCCATTTAAAATTTTTGTCAAGTTCCCTATTGTATTGGACCTTTTTGAAGGCCCTTGTATGATAAACTGGCACACCAAATTTTATTGTTTTCTATTGGGCCAATCAAAAGTTATTCAGAAAAAACTTTAACTTTAAAGTTGCCAATTTTTTCATAATTCTGATATATTTTGGAAGATTGTTATATTTTATTATTCCGTCATATAAAAGCGATTTTTTTCCGAAATTACTTTTTACTGGTATAGTTTGATAATTTAAACAACGTCTGGTGTTATGATCATGTAATGTCTTATTCTCCTGAAGTGTTATGTTTGATTTCTTTTCTTTTAAAATAATAGAGTGAATTTGAATACAAATTTTTAATTTATAAATGTTTTGAACGTGTAAATACCCTTTTGGTCTATATAGGTTGACAGTTGGTTCTAAATGTGGTAATTTGTGTATACATACATTTAATAACTTTATTTTGCAATATTTGTAATGGTTTTAAGTTTGATAAACAAGCAGATCCCCATGCAGAAGCTAAGTATTGTAATTTTAAATATTTTAATGAAAAATATATTTTTTTTAAGTATTTCAAAGGAATGAAATATCTAGCTCTGTACAAAACAGATACCAAAAGAAATATCGAGTTGATAATATGCTGGAGATGGCATTTCCAATTTAAATTTTCTTTCTAATCCTAACAATTTTGTCGTTTTTGAATATTGAATATTTTTATTATTAAATGTTAAGGGGTTACTGAGGAAATTTATTTTATTTTTAGTTATAAACATAAAAGAAGATTTTGTAAAATTTAACGTGTTTATTTGATTGAAGCCAAGAAAGAAGTATTTTTAACCCAAATGGTTAGTTTAGGCGTGGCACCCAAAAAGTTTTCACCCTGTAAAAGATTATAACTCAAAAACTAGTCATAGGATTCGCTTACATCACTGAGAAAAATGATCTAATACAAGAGGTTTGCTAAGACATGGTTTGTATTGATAGCTTATTTTTTATTGACCCATATTAAATAAATTGCTAGTGTATCAAACCCACTTAGATATCAATTCCATTAACAGCACAGTCATGTTGAATAATGAACTACTTTTAGTACAGCAATTTTGTTAAGAAATAAATTGTATCTTCTCAATGCAACGCATTTTGCTCCCAGTAAAGTGTTTTCTATACAATTAAGAAAGCAATAACGAATTGTATCCGTTAGAACCTATAATCAACAAGACGTTGGTGGGGGTTCGACAATCGCCGCGCTCCGTATTATTAGTTTCAACGTATTTATTGCGCAGTTCAAATCGTTGTTCGGGGTCTTCTTGCAGTCCTGTCTGAGTTTGAACTTCATTGATTGTACCAATACCCGTTTCAATTAATTCATTTTTACTTTCTATTTAAGTTTTTTTAACTTTGCATGTCAGATAAAGCAATAGAAGATTCTTATTTCGTACAACCCATCAATAGTATTGGACTTTATAATCTATGGACCAATATAACTATCTCATCAGTAAACCAGGTTGCATAATAAATAATTATATGCAATGGTTAATAACAAGAATATCTAATATCACGCTAGAAGCTATTTAAATTTTTGAGAACTGCAGTACTGATTTTTAGTGGTAAGTATATGCTTTATTAACCGTAGCAAGCAAATATTATTATGAATAATGATGTCAAGTTTCATTACAGTTGCCAGTCGGAACTAATACAGTATATAAAACCAGATTACACCTCCCAATAAAACTTATTTATTTATTTATTTATTTATCGACGGGCAAAACCCAATTACAATTTTTACTTAACAAACTAAAAGTAAGTAATAATTATTATAACAGTTAAAAAAACAAAACAAGATAACTTAATTTTAAATAAGCTCTCCCATAATAAAACAAGAATATAATTCTTACAGTGTAAGTTTGGAAACATTTCTCTTAAAAGAAGTGAGGGAAGAGTTAAAAAAGTCAATACTAATTTTGTTCCCATTATTAACGATTCTCGGTATGGGAGAAGATTTACCGTAGTTGCATCTATGGTGGTCAAGTGCAAAAAGAAAGTGATTTCGTGTGTCCCTAGGTGGAACTCGAAAGTTAACTCGATGTAATAGATCTGGGCATTCAATTATTCCATTTACTATTTTAAATAAAAAATATATGTCAAATTTGATTCTGCGTTCAGAAAGCAAGTCCAAACTCAGTCTCCGCCTTAGACCATCATAGGAGTCAACAGGCAATCTAAACTTGTATGCAATAAATCTAATAAATTTTTTTTGTACCTTTTCGATATTTTGAATGTGTATTAAATATGACGGTGACCACACACAAGAAAGGTATTCCAAACATGATCTAACAAGAGTTTTGTAAATCGTATTCAAGCTGTCCATATTTTGGAAATCTCTAGTATTTCTACACATGAAGCCCAATAACTTTAATGATTTATTTACAATATATTCATAGTGAATATGGAAATCTAACTTAACATCCAAGTGAATACCTAAGTCACACAGAGTGGTAACTCTTTCCAAGATGCAATCATTTAATTTATAATCATAGTTAAGTGGCTGCATTGTCCGATGAAAAGTAATTATTTTACATTTTTTAACGTTTAAGTCCATTTTATTTCTAACACACCACTCATACACTCTGTTTAAGTCCTCTTGGATCCTTAAAGCATCATAAACTGACTTAACAACAGCAAACAATTTTAAGTCATCAGCAAAGCACAAACGATGTGAAAATAAAATTTCCAACATTAAATCGTTGATAAAGATTATAAATAAGTAAGGACCCAAATGGCTGCCCTGTGGTACGCCAGATGTAACGGATATCTCCTGTGAAACAAAACCCTTCACTTTGACAAACTGTTTTCTATTACTTATATAAGATATTAACCACTTAAGTAAAGTTCCAGAAAAACCAAAGCACTCCAGTTTATTTGCTAGAATATGATGATTCACAGAGTCAAACGCCCTGCTAAAGTCTGTATAGACAGCATCAACTTGGTATCCATTTTCCAAGGCTTCCAACACCGTTTGAGTAAAAATCATCATATTTGTAGCCGTTGATCTACCTCTACAGAAGCCGTGCTGTTTCTGAGCAATAGAAAACATTACTGAATTCTTAATATGATTACATACTATCTTTTCAAAAAGCTTTGGGAACTTGATAATTACTGTGAGCATTCAGAGCAATAATAGCTATAAACCATTCTATGGTTGCATTAACTCCTATTTCCTATTGGCTAAATTACCGTGATATATCACTACACAACGGTCCAGCAATTTTCGTTGTCTTACAGTAGGAAAGCGCGTTGCTGTCACATACAATAGTATTAAACAGTTGTATAAGGAATATGTGAATTCTTATAAGGAATAGAAAGTGTTTTTCTCAGTGAGCCATGGACACTGTTAGGTTAGGTTAAAAGTAAGTGGGTTACAGCTAACCCTCCACTGCGACCATGCGATTTATTTATATTTCCCCCAATAGGCCTAACTTTTTGATGAAGTTAATGATGGTATTGGGAGAGACATTTTTCATGTCGTCCGGCAGCATAGTCGTCTCGCCGAATAGAGCGAATCTGATTCTTCCTGCTGCGGGGCAGGCGCACAATACGTGTTCTGCTGTTTCTGCATCTTCCATGCAGAGCCGGCATTCATCAGTTGGGGCTAATCCAATTTTATACATGTGGTGTCGCAACCTGCAGTGGCCGGTGTACAATCCTACTAGTGCTTTAAGGCATGATCTGTTGAGCACAAGTAGTTTGTCAGTTAGTTGTTGATTTATATGGCTGTATATAAATGCTTTAGAGTGTGTTAGACCTGGTAGATTTGTCCAGTATCCACACTAGGGTTATTCTGTTATTCAGACTTAGTTCGAATAGTGTTTCGTGACAGCTCCACACTGTTCTTGAGGTACACCATCTCGATTCAAGAGCTTTTAATACAGCTTGACTGTCGGAGAATATCTTGATTGATTTGTGTGCATACCGTCGGTCTATCAGCAGTCTTGCACACATTTCAATTGCATGAACCTCTGCTTGAAATATGGTTGTCATAGTTCCCAGGCTGACAGTTATTTCTATCTTTGGGTTTTTGCCATATATTCCGGCTCCAATACCTTCTTTAGTTTTGGAGCCGTCTGTAAATATTCCAAATTCCGCCTTTAGCAAGTCAGCAGTGTTCTTGACCCATTCCTCCCTTCTTGGGTGGATGATTTCATAAGGCGGTTCGTTAATGGACTTTCTTGTCATTATGTCAGAGGGCATATTTAACATGCCACAGGCTAGCGTGCCTTCCAACATGCTAGTGCTCTCCATGATGCATGACTGCGGCTTATTAGTAGCTGCTTGATATAGTCTATAGGTGGCCCATTTAGCCTCCTTCTCCAGATATATATGAAGTGGTATAAGTCCTAACAGGACCTCCATGGATGCCGTTGGTGTGGTGCGAATAGCTCCAGTGATCGCAAGGCATGCATGCCTTTGCAGTCCGGATAGCTTCGCTTGGGCCTGTCGTTGCTGGCCTTTCTTCCACCAGACGACAGAGCCGTACGTGATCATTGGTCTGATGACCGTCACATAAAGCCAGTATAGTTGTTTTGGTGCCATGCCCCAGGATTTTCCGCAAATTCTGCGGCATGTCTATAGAGAAAGATTTGCCTTGCGGGTAGTCTTTTCTATATGAGAGTTCCAGCTGAGCGTTTTGTCTAGGATTACCCCCAGATATTTCGCTTCTTTTGCAAACGCTATACTCTCTCCTTTTAAGGTAGGCGGTCTTAAGTTTTCCAGCTTCCTTTTCTTGGTGAATGGCACTATTACAGTTTTGTGAGGATTGATTGACATTTCCTCTCTCAGGCACCATGCGTATATGGTATTGAGGATATTTTGTAGAATATTGGATATTCGTTCCTCAGATGTTCCTTTAATTAGTATGACTAGGTCATCCGCATATGCTTGCAGACCGATCTTCCATAGGGAGGTCAGCAGGTCATCCACCAGTAGTGACCACAAGAGGGGCGATAGGACGCCCCCCCCCCTGCGGACGCCCTTTGGCAGCCCTAAATCTGACCTCTTCCCCCCGCAGCTCAGTAGTAATGGACACTGTTACTCAGGACGTTAAAATGTACAAAATATTAAAAATTCAGAAAAATTAGCCGAAAGCCCTTATAACTTATAACCCAATATTTCTTATTATTTCTTCGTTTTTGCTTCCTGTAATTTCCCGTAATAATATCTCCGGCGATTTAATTCGAAATGAAATTCAAATTCAAGGCATTAACTACCAACCACTTTATTGGTAAAATAAATCGCGAGTTGCCTTACAAGTTGCCAAGTGGCCGCCTTGATTAATATCTTATTGGTTTCTCCATTGAAAATCGTTTAAAGCTGCGCGCAATTTGTTGCCGTATTTATTGTATATTGAATTTTAAGCAGCCCGTATTAATGATTATAAATTGCGCCACTGAAAATTGCGATTTAAAGTGTTTGCGAGATTTAAAGGTTCGTTGCGTAGGTAGAATGTAATAACTTTATTGGATGGTATATTTGCAAACTTGATTTAACGGGGAATAAATATCAAGGAGGAATTTTCAATAGAGAAACGAACTAGGTAATGATAAATTGGCAGCAGGACTGCTGAGTACCTAAATGCAGTGGCGGCCCGTGAGGTAGAGCCACAGCCCTCTTAACTTCCAAGCCATGAAGTTACATCGGGCAACGCCGCATCAGCTGGGAGTTGCGGATCCACAAGCTATTATTATGACGCGCGCAACGAGCGAGTTTTTTTATTCTTTCTGATAATATTTTTTGTTTTTTTGGCTCTGTTGCCACTATATTGATATTGAAAAATGTACAAAAAACTAATAAATAGTTTTGGATAACAAGTACAACTTACCTAATTATTAAATAATAGTAATGTTGCGTTGAGAAGCTGTTTTTGTTTCACTACGAGTAGATTTATTTGATCGATCAAAAGTAATATTCGATTATACAAATTATTATCTTCTGCGTTTAAATTACAGGATTAACTATCGACTTCTGAATCTTAAAATTTAGTAAGCTTAAGGCTTTGTTTAAGAAATCTGCGCTTGTCTTAAGAAAGTCACCTGCTATCTGGGTAACTTCGTTACTTTCACAATGTATGAATTGGTACCGAGAAAATAAGTTTTTAAGCTGAGACCACCTGCTTAGTTTCATTTCAAAGGGTAATATCAATTTTAAATCATTGTAAGCCAATTCATTACCTTTTAAAAAAACCTTTACCTTCATATCAATGTCCACTAAAACTTGATTAACAATATTTATACAGTCATTGGTCAAATCTAAACTATAAAAATATATTTTTGCGTCACTAACAATTTTTACTTTCCAAAATTCAGAAGTAATAATGTTTTGTGAATAATTACTGAGATCGTCAAAACTTTTTATAAAATCTGATTGCTGGAAAGCTTGATTAAGTTGAGATGTACGCTCTTGTTGTTCCTCGTTTCTCTCCGCTGGACTTTTTCTAGGAGTGAGAACCCTAAGAGCTAACCAGAATACAAAAAACACAACTTTTAAATTAAAACAATTCTGACGCCATTATAAGACTCGTAAGGAAACCCACACCACAAATTTTTACTAGTATTTTGTAGAGGTTCTTAGCAATCATGTCACTTAAATTTTCTATTAGATATCAATCGAAAACCGGATAAAAATACAAATTAATAGGACAACTACACCTACTTCCCGCGAAAAGTATATACTAAACCATGAAACCTCAAAAAAGTCATGTGACACATGGACCTTCAAAGCAGTGTTGTCGATGTTTCTGTTGCACGGCTTGGAAGTTAAGAGGGTGGTGGTGGAGCCACAGTGTCATATCCCTGCCCGTCCTACCACCTACAATTTATATTTTTATTTGTAAAGCGATTAGCAAAGTATATTTAAACCTGGAACGCAGTCGCAGTCGCTCGGTCCCGCTTTATCCTTCAAGCCAGTAATAGGCACGAAGAATCAATTTTTTCTAAGAACACGCCGCATCGTATAGCTACGTCACTTGTCAGCTATGGCACCCTTTGGAAGTCTGGTCTATTTTACGTTAAGATGTTGGCGGCAGAGACTGAACTGGGCTAACTTTTTTTACCATCACCATATTTTAAACTGTACGGGGATCTTCATGATTTATTAGCATAATAACTTCTGCGTCAATTTTATTTAAAATTGAAACATCAAACTGAACGTGCGATAGATTAGAAGTTGTGGCGTAATTGGTAAAACATAGAAATACATTTGACATGCATTAAACTTACTACTTACGTAAGAACGTGTTATGTAATATTGACAGTTTAATCTATTAGAAATATAGAAAATACGAGTCGTCTTAATCCATATAATTTTTGATTTCTTTGGTAATTCATCTCTGGTGTTGGAGTGAAAACATATAATGACGTTTAAGCTTTCTCTCGTGATTTCTGCAAAATTCCTCCCAGAACTTCTTCGGGAGTGGCATACTTTGCCTTGCGGTGAATGTAAAAGGCAAGCCCATTAGGCCGTGATATGATTTTAATAACCTTAAAGATTAAGACGATCTTTCCGATAAACAGTTTTTTACTGGTATTGTTACCAGAATCTCTAGCAGAAATTTAAATTGGAAAAAAAAACAATCAGTTTTAGCAATGGTTTTTATTATATGTAAATATTTATTTTCTTTTGCAATCATATACCTATTTTTACTTTGCAATTAAGTTTTTTTAAACTTTTCATGTCAGATAAAGCAATAGAAAATTTTTATTTCTCACAACCCATCATTAGTATTCGACGTTATAATCTATGGACGAATTTTACCATCTCAGCAAATCATGTTGCATAATAGATAATCATATGCAATGTTAAACGACAAAAACAATATTACACTAGGAGCTATTTAAATTGTTGAGAACTACAGTACTGATTTTTAGTGGCAAGTATATACTTTATTAACCGTAGCAAGCAAATAATATTATGATTAATGTCAAGTTTCATTACAACTGCCAGTCGGAACTAATACAATGTATAAAACCAGATTACCCCCATATAAAACTTGACAATTACTGTGAGTATTCAGAGCAATAACGGCTATAAACCATTCTATGGTGGCATTAACTTCTATTTCCTATTAACTAAATTACCGTGATATTATCACTACACAGCGGCACAGAATATATAGCTTCTATGACAACGGTCTAGCGATTTTCGTTGTCTTACAGTAGGAAAGCACGTTGCTGTCAAATAATATAGTATTAAACAGTTGTTTAAAGAGTATGTGCATTTTTATAAGGAATATAAGGCTTTTTCTCAGTGTATAATAATAGGCTAGTTTTTCCAGAATAGTTTAAATCTGACACAAGATTCGTTTTTTTCAGTGCATAAACTATTTTAATAATGCGTACATTAATACCCTTGTCTACAGACCGTTGCAACACCTTGTAATATTTTTCGGTGTATTAATTAGAACAAAAGAAATAAATTGCACGATAACTTATTATTAAGGGCAATTAAACGGAATAATAGAAACCTAACAAGGTGCCGCCAACAAACTGAAAACAGTGCGTCCGATTTATTATATACATATTTAATTTAAACAATGATTTTTAATCATAGATAAAAACCAACCCTGTGGAACAAAGAAAACGACATTAAAACCCCAAATCCACCGAATAAATAAGCCATAATAATTTAACGCTAGACCCATAAATTCGCCAATCAATTTATATGTATATCACTCAATTACCGTCGGCTTCTGAGGTAGAACGGAGCTCTATCGAGCTATAAAATAGAGCTGTAGGTGCGAGCAGGCTAGCCACTACACGCCATACAAACTTATTGCCAACATGACGCCCCCAAATTACCATGTTAATTACGGTAAGGCCGTATCAGGGCTGGTCGGGCAGGAACGGATTTACCCTAATTTAAGAAATCGCACCACTGCAAAAAAGGAAGCTTTATCACTGCAAATAATTTTTTAGTTCCTAATTTTACCGCTAGAGTGTATTGCAATACAATGTAGGTCAGAAATTATGTTTCTCCACGACCATTACTAAATGCAATAATTCCAAAATCATTTTTGATAATAGAATGTAAAAATTCTCGCTCTTGAGTTGGAATATTTATTCTGAAACACTTGCTTCTTATGCGTTTTGCGTGTATTTTCATTCCATAACAAGATACGGAATGAATATTCTGTAATTGATATAAACGACATAGGTTGCCATGAATTTCGAAACTGTCAGTGTCAGATAAAAATGGCCGCGTTGTAATAATTATTTTCAGACAAATTTTAGTGCAAGTCAAAAAATGTGTGAAAAATCGGATGAATCAGATATGGAACTGGATGGTCGTGGAGAAAATATAGTCTGCTACTCGGTTAGAATAAAAATTCGATACCCGTGGTTCCTCACGCTCGGATCGAATTTTTCAACCTCGTTACAGAATCTACTATTCTATATGCCCTGTAATATCCTCTATAAAAGACTTTTGTTGGAATGTAATTCTATTGTGATTCCTTCATTATTTTAACTAATTTTTACCCTTACAGTGTCTTACCGACATAAACCTGAAGATGTTTTATAAAAAAAATTATAAACAATTTTAAATAATCTTCAACACCTTTTTAGAAAGATTTTTCTTCTTCCCCATTTTTTTGGTTAGTTTAGACCCTCTTTACTGACTTCTCACATACTCAGTATGGTTTAATTTTCATCAATTTCTTTCATATTATGTCTCTTCTATACTTATAATAACTTATAAGGAACGCATTTTCTAGAAAAATGCGTGACTGAGGAAGAATTTCCGGATATTAATTCAAGGACGCGGGGGATTCGGTAAAAAAATTTCACACCTTTTTATTGAAATTACCCATAATTATGGGAATACTTAAACTTTCAAAAAAAAGTTTCCTCACCGTTTAGTTAAACGAAATGCAAAAAATATAAGTGAAAATTATTCTTTTTATTTATTTTTACTACATTTCATTTACTAAAACAAAGGGAAAGCATAGTATAGTCTAGTTTAGGCTAGTTATGCCAGATAAAACAATTTTTAAAATTTAGGTAGATAGTAGATACCACAGTCAAGTAGGCTTAGGCTTGTGATGTCAAAATCGTCTCTGCTATACGTCACGTCGACAGTTATTTCTTAAACGTGCTTCTTTAGTTCACAATAATTAAATCATGGCAGTAAACAATCAAGAAACTAATTTTAAGCCCTACGGTGTTTGTAAATCTTGCTCTGAAATAGGGGACATTAATATGTCTCATAAAAATTTAAAGCATTTGCAATGTTTAATGGAAAAAACTGAATTAAATCCCCATCAAGAAAACCTTTTCTTAGCTATCCAGAAGATTTTGGAGGAAGATATCCCATCCTTTTTAAGAAAACCCAGAATTCAGCAGAACAAAATTGCATCGAAATATTACATCTATTACTATATTAAACATAGACATCTGATAGAAGTGGAAAGGGAAGATAACCATTATCCTTGTTATTCTCCATTACGAAGAGAAGAGTTCGAACCAGAATTCCAAAAATGTTTAGCCTTAATGAAAGAAATATTTGGTAAATAAATATTTGTATTTATTTAGTATTATAAAATGAATAAAAACATTAAATACCAAAATTTGATCCTGAATACTGATTTTCGGATAATATGATAGCTGTCAAGAAAAAATTTCCACTAAATAATTTTGTTGGCCTAGCTTGGCAGGAGGAGAAAAATTTCCGAAAAATTTGAAGGTTGTCATTGGTAACTGTCGAAATGAAAGTGTGTGATTGGCTCAGAATGACAGGTGTTAGATTTTCGCAAAAATAGTGGAAGAGTGTAATTCTATTTCGAAGTTTAGCAAAGTTTTGCACTTCTCCTTTTATTAAAACGTTAAAATTCTACAGGAATAGTTTTTTTAACTATATTTATTAATTTTAGTCGTTTTAAAAAAATAAATGATGATATTTTGTTATTGATTTTAGATATTTATCAAAAAAGTGCAATAACAATCCAAATATTACATTTGTTGTCAAGACAGCCGTGGACAATTACGAAATGAAACATACTTCTAGGCTGTTAATAAATAGGAATCATTGGATTTTATTCTATTTTTTAGGTCATTAGTTAGTAAAGGAATAAATAAATAATTTGTGTAATTAAAATCATGAAAAACTTTTCGGAAATGGTGAACTCTATGAGGATAAGGCATATTCTCTTAAAGCCAAAACTGTATTTTGAAACAATTGAAAGTATCGTCATATCATTCGTAAAAAGCCTTTTTTTTTAAATATATTACTTATTTCAAAAAATTAGACCTAATGATCACGACAGTAACAGTAACTGTCACACATATTATTATAGGTGACATGACAATAAGGTTACTCTTTTGTTGTGGGTCGCACGCCTCCCTCGAACTACTCCTACTTTTGCTCTTTCCTGAGAAAAAAAATTGCAGGTAAAATGAAATGGGTTGTCCCTTCCCCGATTTGTTTATAATAAAAACTAAAAGTGGGCAGAAATAACGTCTTTGAAATTTGATAGGAATGTTTATTCTATCTATTTCTTTGAAAAATCGGGAAACGAACTGTATTTTTTGTTTAGTGATTTAAGACAATGCCCTTATTATGCTGCATTTAATTATTCAGTAATTTTTCTTTAAATTTTTATTTTATATTTTGGCTCTACCTGTTTCTATTATCACGGGACCCCACTGCCGTATTACCGTAATATTGATTTAAAAACGGTTAAGTTTTACATTTTCAATTTAAACTTCTTTTATGGATAATACGCACAGTTGCACGACATATAAATTCGTACACTCCACCCATACATATCTCGATTACAACAAAATTGGGTAGAACGGGTTTCTCACCTTGCTGCTTATACCTGGATAGAACACCAGCTATATACAGGGTGTCCCATAACTTATGGGCCGTAGAGTAACTGGAGATACTAGACATCAAACTAAGCCGATTAAGTCATATAAGTTTTTTCGGATTGTTACTCGTTCTAGAGATACAGGGTGTTGAAAGTAAAAGTTTATTCTCAAAAATAAGCGATAATTTTAAAACGTTTTAATGAATCGAATTGAAAGTTGGCAGTATTATGTTTTTATGAGCAAGAAATAAGAATTTGTAGAAATTTTTAAGTTTCACACTAGAGGGCGCTAGTTGCATACACTGGGCTTCATAAATCTATGATTTTTTTTCTTACCTGTGATATTAGGTGTTTTTCAATTCAAGTTTCTTAAAGAAGGGCATTTTCTGAGTCAAAAAGGTATACTTGATTGATCTTAATATCATTAACGGTTTTCGAGATATTTCCCTTTAAACATCCCAAAGCATAAAAAAACATAGTACATAATTAAATTAATATTTTAGTTATCACAACGCAATAAATTCAAAACAGTGAAACAAAAACAAGAAGCTCACTTTAGTAAATGTGAAAGTGACCACCGTTGACCTCAATACACGTTATTAAACTTTTAACTAAATAAATAATAATATTAATAATGAACTTTTACTTTCAACACCCTGTACCTCTAGAACGAGTAACAATCCGAAAAAACCTATATGACTTAATCGGCTTAGTTTGATGTCTAGTATCTCCAGTTACTCTACGGCCCATAAGTTATGGGTATAGCTGTAAATTATTGTATGTACGATTTTTTAACCATAAGTAATAATGGTTATTTCTCAATATTTTTGTGTTTAAATTGGAGCCACGAAATAAGAAAATTATAAAATAATACCAGGAAAACTACAAAAGTATAAAGCCAAAAACGGTAAATTTATTAACAAACAACAAACAAAATAATAATATTTAATAGCTGCGCTATAGCATTCTAACACTGATCGTAATCTTCTTGGCATTGACAAAATAATACTTCTGGTGTAATCCGGAGTTAGCCCTTCCCAAATTTCTTCTATTTTATCAAATAAATCTATTTCATTCTGTGGTTTAAAATTTATTTTGTACATTTTTTTTATCATCAATCCCCAAACATTTTTAATTGGATTTAAATCAGGACTTCTTGAGTACCAAGGCAGACATTACGTTGTTTTGTCTACACCAGTTTCCTATTTCTTGCAGTATGCACAGGGCATTTATCCTGCTAAAATAAAAAGTTATTTCCTTCAAAAACTATTGCGGCAGAAGGAAGAAAAACATTTTCCAAAACCTGAAGATATATAAATATTACTGTTTAGTGTTTCACCAATATTCCAGCATACACCTGCACCGGAAACACTTATCAGTGCCCACACATTAACGGAGAAACGTCCACTGGTTTGCTTTTTTTGAGTATAATTCTCATCGTATCGGGAATTTGATGGTCTATATACTCGAATCCTTCCATTATGTAGACTGAAAAGTTTTCTCATCGAAAAGATAACATTTTGCCAAAAAAAATATTTTTTTTTTAAATATTGCATAGCAAACTTAAACCAGACCCAACAGACCTTTTAAATGTTTGATGATAGCGCCATTTTTTTACAATTCCTTGAACATTACTTCTAGGTACTCTAAAATGATCAGCTATTTTTCCATAAGACCACCCTATTGCTACTAAACATATTATTCTTGCTTTTTCAATAATACTTAAATGATACATTTTTAAATCAAATAGAATGACAATACTTTGACAGATATCATGATAACAATTGACACGTTACAAACGTAATAACGTTAAAAAAGTTGCATTTACAGTGTACGAAATTATCTGTCGTCAACTGTAGGTACACACCAAATAAAATAATAGTAAAACAACGAAATTGTAAAGAAATCGGCAACATGCCGCTAAATTGGGTTAGTTCAATATACCTACACCTACCTATATGATTAGTCAATATGCAAAATAATCCCGCAGATACCTGAGTCCGCCCCTGAATTATTACGTGCAGCAAAGCAATATTGGCCAAACAAGCAGACTAATTTTCATTAATTTTTTCGACGGTCGGTGTTTCGTTCTCTCTGTTTCACCGCTTTAATGGGAGCAGTTATGTTAATCTGCAAGATAAAGACATCATAGCACTGGCTCTAATGACGAAAAAATTCGCTGAAATCGAGACGGAGTCCGAAATAAACAGGTGCAAAAATTAGCGTTAAAATATTTTTATGGTAAGATGTCTATCATTTCTCGGTTCATCATAATTAAAGTGTATAGTTGACTGCAACCTTACCATCCCGTCAGAGATAACATTTTTATTATAGAGGCAACTAGTTAATACATACCGTGCGAGCAAAAATTATTTGCATCAAAGAGGGCCTTGCATCTAAGGACGTAATGCTTACCCGAAGAGCTTAATACCTGTTGGGTGTCAGTAACTACCTGAATTAACAATCAATTAGTTATTCCGTCATCCTTGACAGTCGTTACAAGTAATTTGATTCATCGCTAATTTTTCCAATTTCTTGAACAATTCACACAATGGGCTTTACGGAACAGCACAAAATATTCATGGTTGAAGCGTATTTTCGAAACGGGGTTAGAGTAAATGGCGAGTGGCAATACAATCCGGGTTTGTGCATGAACGATTTTCACGAACATTTTCCTAACGTTGCTTTTATTGCTGGGGATTTTTATCATTGCCTGAAAAGAACCGTGGCTGTGTTTAGGGAAACAGGTTCTATACAACACAAAAAAGGAACAGGAAGACCATCTGTAAGAATAGAAGAACTTGTTGCAAACGTTTGTGAAATAATGCAAAATACGCCAACAAATTGTATAAGACGCCTGTCCCAAGAAGTGGGAAGGTCTTATGAAACATGCAACTCGTAAAGTGCAAGTATTCCAAGAAATACAAGCCGCAGATTTTGAAAGACGCAGGAATCAGTCTCAATGGTTTACCCTAAATTTATTGGAAAGAAATGATTTATTAGACCTTTTTTCGGATGAAGCCTGGTTCCACCTCTCCGGATATGTGAATTCTCAGAATACACGCATGTGGAGTAGTGAAATTCCCCATTTTTTTGTAGAGTCCACATTGCACCCTCAAAAAATTGGTGTCTGGTTAGCTGTTTCCCGAAGAAGAATTGTTGGTCCTATTTTTTTCCATGACATAATTACAGCACCGAGCGGTATAGAGACAATATTTTGAATCCATTTGTGGAGCAACTACTTGACGACGAACTACGTTTTGGATATTTTCAACAGGACGGTGCGACCGCCCATACAGCCGCCGAAACTATTAACTACTTACGCAACTTTTTCGACGACAGATTGATCAGTTTTCGATCAGACATTGAATTCCCACCTAGATCACCTTGTTTAACGGTTATGGATTACTTCGTTTTTCCTCATTTAAAGAACACTATTTTTAAAACACCAGTTGCAAATTTAGAATAATTACAAGAAAAGATTATCCAAGAATGTGGTAACATTTCTCCAGAGATGCTGGTCAACACTTTCGAAAATATGAAGAGACATGTGAATTTATGCTTGGTGGGCAATTTCAGCAATTTATGTAATTCTTTTTCTTTTTCTTTCTGTATATTCTTACTTTGTTAATTTTGTAAACAACAAAATTAAATTTGTATTTGTCTACTCATTAGTTTGGCATATCTTGTCATAATATGAATTTGACAAAATTTTAACCTAGATTTGGTTAGATATATCGTCCCCATATCATTGTGCCAACCAAGCCCTATGTTTTTTAATCCAAGCCCTCTTTGATGCAAATAATTTTTGCTCGCACGGTAGGATACCCGCTGCATTGTTTCCATAGCGAATCTATAGCAATTAAATTTGCGCAAGCGAAGCTGCGGGCACCCGCTAGTTTATTATGGAATGCAAAATGTCACGTTTACATAATACTTACAGCATAAAAAAGGGTGAAATGTTAATAGCCCGATTACAATCGCTACCTCAAGATTGTACAGAATAATTAAACGCTTTCAATACATTGGAATTAAACAGTCTCAAAAGGCAAAACAATAAGTATAATTTGTTATTAAAGATTTGTATCAACAACATTTTTCTCGCCTAATTACTTTTAGATCGATTCTAATTTTCTAATTATTACATTTTAATTGATTTTGGCCGCAGCACGCTGACAGAATAAATTTTATTTTGATTTTGACATGCAAGTCATAATGTTCCGGTAACTAATAATTAATTAACTATTGCATTTATTATTATGAATTATTTAGTGCTATATAAATTATTTAAGTTTATTAATAATTATAATACGGAAAACAATTGGGATATGCATCGTTTTGTATTGAATTTATGGCTAAATCTACAAAAGCTAAATAATAAACAATATACCAAGTGGCCAGACTGTCCATGGGACAAGCCAATAGGGAACTTTCCAATTTTTTTTTTCAATAATATGATTTAGTTAGGCCTGAAAAAAGTATTCCCCAATTACTCCTTAAAAATCAAAAATAACTTGGTAAAAATTCTTTAAAGTTTCGCGCGTGTCGAAAGCATTTCAAACGATCTCTAAAGCGCGCGAAGCCCGATGACGTCAAGGGGTATGACTTTTGGTCATCCGTCATCCTGACACTCCTGACAGGTGCCGAGCGACCCAATTTGCATTTGGATTGCCGTGTGTTATTGTTATTGTGTTGTTGTTTTAAGGTCGTGTCGCTTGACGCGTGGATGTCAAATCTGACAAATCATCAAATTTATTGAAAACCTATAACCTATTTCGTGGATCGTGGATGTCACACACAAATCTGACAAATGATACCCCTTGACGTCACGACTACTAGAGTCGATTCACTCAGTAAACCTGCAAGATGGCCGACATGTCATATGACAAAAGTCATTGAAAATGCAAAAATTTATTTTATTTAGCTGGAATATGACTTTTGTCATAATGACATGTCGGCCATCTTGCAGGTTTACTGAGTGAATCGACTCTAGCAGCGGGTTTTTACCAGCTTGGAATAATTTGAATTTTGGGGCATTTTTAAATCTTTCTAGCGGTCTTTTGGGACGAAATATGATGTTTTTTTGCTGCCATATGTTTTATGACAATATGTACTTTATAGTAGCCTATACCTACATACCTACACTAAAAATCATTAAACAATCAATTGGACATTTTCGAGAAATTTAGAAGAAACAAAAATTACATTTTCAATTAACTTGATTCGGTTCATTCGTCTTAACCTGATGAACGAAGCTTTAACGTATTTAAAAAACGATTCCATTTATCTTATACCATAAAGAACAACCAACGCGCCAAAGATATATAAAAACATTTTATAACACAATATTGTTTTGTTATCGTGTAATTAAGATCAATTCTGCAATGTTTAATGAAAAACTGCCCGCTTTATTAATCGTCTACATCACTCAGTTGTTTACTTTAATTATAGTTTTATTTTTCATACAATTAACTAGTTTGTGTAAAACTTTGTTATCTGCTGTTCAAAATGTATTACTATATTTATCATAATTTATAGTTTATTTAAAGTGTTATGATAAAATGGTTTGTTGAGTAGATCAACCGATCTAAAAACTCCTGTTGTACATTTTGTACTACTTGTGAAGACATTTCTCGTATTACTCGTCGAATGGACACTTTAAGCGTATCTATCGCGTTAGGATTAGATTTATAAACTAAATTTTGACGTATCCGCACAAGAAAAGGCTAATGGGTTAAGATGGGAGATCTGGGTGGCAACTCAATTGACCCCCGTTTACCTATCAACTGCCCCAGAAACATTGTATATAAGTACTCCCTTCCATGAGCAACATAATACGGGGGAGCGTTATTATATCGAAACCACAAAGTTAGACTTAGTAAATCCGGATCATTATCATCGGAAATAGAGTGGAATCAGATCATCAGTGAGGTTCTCATCAAAGAAAAATGATCAGACATTAACCTTTTCATTATACTGGGTGTGATTTTCTATGAATCACTAAGGATTTTCCTCTGCCCAGTATCTACAGTTTTGTCTATTAACCTAACCATTTAAAGAAAATGAAAAAAATACTCTTTGGACCATTCGTTATTTCACAAAATTGTTTTTGCCTATTAGGATCATCATAAATCTTGTTCTATTACTGGTTTGTAGGGATTAAACTTCTCATTGTGGATCCTCCTTCCATAATTATTATTATTAATAAAGCTAGGTACGGGTTTTAGAGGATACTTCCAAAACATTCCCTTAAAAGTTTGATCCCAAGCCCGATGATCCTACCGTAAACATTTTGAGAATATGCTGTAGCACTGGTCAAAATTTAAAAATAAACAAATTTCTACGATTTATCAGACCAATATAGACATATTATTATGGCTAATTTTTTATTAGGTGGATAACGATAAGTCCATAATTTTCACGGATGCACTACGCACGTGCCATTGATTGATAATAAACCGTTTAGACGTTTGTGAGGTGGGATAGTTCAAGATCACCTGCTGGTTAATGAACAAACATGAAAAATAGCGAATTTTAGATCCAATCAGGTAGAAAGATACCTAGTAAGCGTCTGGTTTTGAAAACACTATTCAGTAAAACAATCCAATGGCTATATAGCTTGGGCTCATTGGAATTGGTAAAAAAGCGCGGGAAGATTATTAATATTGGGATATACCCTTTTTTACTGTTCAAGACACAAAGCGGGCACGCTGGTTGCCTGCAGAATCACGTGGTCTAACAGAATGATTCTATTACAAAATGAATCGTCCTTACCTACCATGGAGACCTTAGACAATTCTTGTACATATATTGCCATTTTTTTAATTAATTATAAGACAAATAAAGTTTTTATTAGCATTTTTATAACGGGTTCTCGTGTGGCTGCCCTTTCATGAAAATGGATTTTAAATGGCTTATTATTCTGATATTACTCCACTTTTGTCAGCATATTAGTATTATTAATACAACAATTTTTTGCCCTCGCAAAGCCTTTTCGGAGTGTAATTATTTTCGTATTACTCCCTGTATATTATAATGTTCGTCTTGACACGGCCACTAGGCTTTAATTTATTTCATCATGCGGTGGTTTGACTGTTGTATATTGTGGTCAAAATATAATGTCCATTTTCCTCAATATTGTCGGGTATTTATGTATGTAGTGGTCGCATTCTCAATGCAATACTAACACGATAGTTGAGTTATGTCGCTCATTTGTTTATACCTTAAACTAGTGGTGGGATAACTCGAGTGAAAAATAACCGATCACTCGGTTTTTTCAATCACTCGAATAATTCGATTATCTTCGGAAATCATTCGAGTGACGAAATGAGTGATGAACTTAATGGTTTTTGATAGTGATGGGAACACTCGAGTTAAAAAAATAACCGATCACTCATTGCGGGGCTATACAAAGTAGTTAGTTGCCCCTCATATAGCATTTGAGTGAACAATCGATTATCATTCGGTTTTTTAAATCACTCGAATTCTCAGTAATCGATTATTAAAATAACTCGATTTTTCCCATCACTACCTTAAACCCTTTTATGCAAAACAAATATAACTTTAAATATTAACCTTAACGTTTAAATTAACTATGTCTTGATTCTGAACAAAATTTAAAATGTTTTCAATAGTTGCCAAAAATTATCCGAAGCACACTGAGAAAAAATACTTCTCTTCTTTATAAGAATTCACATTCTTCATTTCTTCATAGAACTGTTTAATATATAAAGTTCATTTGAAACCCGTCTCGTACTTAAACCTGAGTTCTCTGCGCCAATATCCAGAACATTTTCTTCATTTTCCAAACCTAGACCCTGCATTTTTTTACAAACAATTTTCACGCTTGGAAACATTCCAGTTTCCTGAGCACTTGCAAATACTTTTTGAAACACTCTTCTATTAGGAACTCTTCGATTTGGAAAACGACGTCGATATTCATTAACTGCGCGCATCGCACTACCGTTTAGCTGGCGGCTACTCACTACGCGGGACTTGACAAGTACTTGCGAAGTACTTTGCAAGTAGCGAGTAGTATGTACGGCGACTCGCACTGACTTGGACAAGAACTTGCACTTCCCATCGGTTGTCAGAAAACGGGTCCAAGTCAAAGGCAGCGAGTCGATTATTTCCGAGTTTGTTTTGTCTGCGCTACACTACGCGGGCTTTACTTGACGAGTAGCTACAAGTTTCTGTGTTTGTTAGCGGCCGATTTGTGTATCTAAATCTTGAAATGGCGTGGAAAAATTAAGTTAAATTGAAGTTTCTTGATATTTATCAGAAGGAACCTATCATTTGGGACCCATCACATAAGCAGCATAAAAGTAGAAATGATGTTTACGATGCCTGGAAACAAATTCAAACCGAGTTTTCAACAGAATGTGACTTGGAATGTAGCATTGAGGATTTGAAAAAGAAAAGGGACTCTCTTATGACCACCTTCCGTAACTGCAAAAGCAAACTGATACCCTCCATCTTCTAGGTTTGCGCTTCTTTCTTCTATTTCTGAGTAAAGGTAACCACAACTTAATGTAACAAAAGCAGCTAAAGATGTCGAATCAGAATTCTCGTCCATTTTCAAGTACTCGTCTTTATACTTGCACTTCCCGAAATAAAACTGAAACTTTCAAGTAGGCACGTAGTGTGTACAATTTACTTGGACTCGGACAAGTGCATGCCAAGTATATTCCAAGTCGAGTACTTGACAAGTCCTACGTAGTGAGTAGCCGCCTTTACAGTAACCATACACGAATATCATGTCGGCATACTCCCTATGACTGAATGTGTGGGGCATTGTAAGTATGAAAATCTTGGTTCAAATCGATACGCTCAATATGAAGCTAACTGACAACAACTACTATGCATGTCCAAACTATCAATCAAAATGTATCGGACGTTTAAAACTAAATCCTCCATTTATTTCAATATAAAAAAAATTCGTAACCGATTATTTCAGAAATGGTTGAGAATCGAACTAAAACATGTGGGTTTATTTCTCTTATTTTCACCCTCTGAAACATTTCCAAAATATTGCCCTTTCCTCCCCAAACACCCTGTATAATATGCCTACACTACAAAGATTTTTTTGATAAGTTAAAAAATATATATACCTTGTCTATTAAATCGCCAACTCAACAACACACAAAAATATGTTTTGTTCTCATCTTTCCCATTTTCATTCCACTGTAAAGCTCTTTCAAAATAACTTCATTACGTTGTACCTATGAGGGTCGTTAGCTCGATTTTCGGCTCAGATTTCGTCTCTAAAAACACACCGAATTGTGCCTAACAATTTTTTAATGACAGGTATTATATCCGAAGTTTTTTAAAAATAAAATTAATTTGTTTTTACGGAAAGTTGATGGTTGCGGTAGTTTGAAGAACCGTAATTATAGTTTTTGGGACTATAATAAAGTGGTGTAATTATTTTTGGCTAAATTATAGGAGACGTTTGGTCTTAGTAACATAGTCATTATGGTCTTAGAGAACCGTAAAAGAGCCGTAAATAGAAGGGATGAAGAAGTTTAGTATTATTTTGAAAACCAGTTATAAGGTATTTTTTGTAAAAGTAGGTATAAATTAGGAGTATTTTTTAAAAAGGAATTGTGACTGAGAAAAAGCCTTCTATTCCTTATAATAAATCACATATTCGCGCTTTAAGACAACGAAAATTGCTAGACCGTTGTGTAGTGATAATATCACGGTAATTTAGCCAATAGAAAATACGAGTTAATGCTACGATAGAATGGTTTATAGCCATTATTGCTCTGAATAGTCATAGTAATTACCAAGTTATATTGGGGTGTAATTTGGTTTTATATGCTGTATTAGTTCCGACTGGCAGTTGTAATGATACTTGATATTAATCATAATAAATTTTTGCTTGCGGTTAATAAAACATACAGTGAGGACCTAAAGTCCGTCCCCCCCCCCCTCTAACTTCTAAACCGTTCGGTATATTTTAATGAAATTTTGAACGATAATATTTTAGCAAGTCTTGCACTTTTTGACATACCAATGACAGCTTTAAATGTCAAGATGACAGCTGGGTCCGCTTTTGGAATATTTTTTTAAATGGAACACCCTGTATATTTTTACATTTTTAAATTCCACATAAAATTGTAATTATTTTTTATTAAATGCATTATTAGTCTATACTTCATAGTTTCCGAGATATTGACTCTCGAAAAGTGACATTTTTGAACTTTGACAGCTTATAACCTTCTAACAGTACGTCTTAGAGCAAAACGGCTTACATGTCCCTATCTTCAATTTTTATTATCTTCCCAAAAAAATCAACTTTCGGTTAAACCGGATGTAACTCGAAAGCAGGAAATATAGTTGTTCCGGTTTAACTGGAAGTTGATTTTTTTGGGAAGATAATAAAAATTGAAGATAGGGACATGTAAGCCGTTTTGCTCTAAGACGTACTGTTAGAAGGTTATAAACTGTCAAAGTTCAAAAATGTCACTTTTCGAGAGTCAATATCTCGGAAACTATGAAGTATAGACTAATAATGCATTTAATAAAAAATAATTACAATTTTATGTGAAATTTAAAAATGTAAAAATATACAGGGTGTTCCATTTAAAAAAATATTCCAAAAGCGGACCCAGCTGTCATCTTGACATTTAAAGCTGTCATTGGTATGTCAAAAAGTGCAAGACTTGCTAAAATATTATCGTTCAAAATTTCATTAAAATATATCGAACGGTTTAGAAGTTAGAGGGGGGGGGGGACGGACTTTAGGTCCTCACTGTATAAGTACTTACCAGTAAAAATCAGTCATGAATTTCTCAAAAATTTAAATAGCTCCTAGTGTGATATTGTTCTTGTCGTTTAACATTGCATAATATGCTTATCTATTATGCAGCATGGTTTACTGGGATGGTGAAATTCGTCCATCGATTCGACATAGATTAAGTCCAATACTAATTATGGGTTGTGCGAAAGAAACTTCTATTACTTTAGCTGCCATGCAAAGTTTAAAAAAACTTAAATACACTCACCGACATTAAATTCGGGACAACCAAAATTCAGATCAAATTTATTGTATTATAACTTTTTCTTCCATAGTCCGATTTCAACCTTTTTTTTTACAAAATGTAGATAATTGTTTCGGGTTTAATTAATTTTATTCAATTTTCAAAAATACAGTTTACATGTTTAAATATACAGGAAAATAAAAAAGTATGTTTTTCCCTTTAAGTTTGTAACACTCTGTAGAGTAATTTTGCAACATAAACTACACTGGATATGCTTTTCTGCACAGTTTGATTCATTTTTAACATTTTTCTGTTTTATTCTTCTCTGTATCGTTATCGGTTTAAGAGATATGAATTTTATAAATAAACAATACACTTTTAGATTAAGCCTATTTTTAATTAAAACATAAAAAGTAGGAGTTTTAAAAGTTACCTCCTCTACCTCTTATAACAGCTACTAAACGTCGATTCATTCCTCCAATTAGGTTTTGGATATCTTTTGTGGAATATTACCCCATTCTTCTTCTAGAGCATTTCGGAGTTGTTGAATAGTGAATAACTGTCCTCGGCGTTTTCTGATTCGTCTACCTAATATGTCCAATACATGTTCTATCGGATTAAGGTCAGGACTACGAGCGGATCAGCGCATAACGTTTATTCCAACCTCTTCTAAGGCTTGGGCTACCATTCTGGCAGTATGTGGACGGGCATTGTCATGCATGAAAACGAATTCATTACCGACAAATTGTGCAAAAACAACAACATGCTCTTCCAGAATTTCTTCAATGTACCTTTGGAAAGTTACAGTTCCTCTGTCAATAAAAACAAGTTCTGCTCGAGCGTTAAATGAAATACCGCCCCAAACCATAATGGATCCACCACCAAAGCTAACCCTTTCGCTAAAATTACATTGGGCGAATCTCTCCCCTTGTCGTCTCCATACTTTTTCTCGTCCGTCAGGAGACCTCAGGCAAAATCTGGACTCGTCTGAAAATAGAACTTGCCTCCACTCTTGAAGGTTTGACGGTTAAATATGAACAGCTGACTAGCTGGATCTCGCCGTCTGTTTATATAAATATTTTGTGAATTTTGTTTACCGTAATATAAAGACACTTTTATTTATTTATTTATAAGGTTTCAGTTAATGTGTTCTTGCGAAAAAAGAACTCCAATAACTCGATGCTGTCTGAGGAGCTCTGGTCCAGTTGCCGGTCTTCTGGCCCGTAAATTGACTTCATGAAATCTTCTTCTTACTGTAATTTCATTGACAGCACCTTGACGAACCCTTTGGAGTTCATTTCTTATCACTACTGCACTGGTATGCCGATCTCCTAAAACTGAGACTCTTATAAAGCGGTCATCAAGGGCGGAAGTAGCACGATTTCTTCCAGATCCAGGTCATCTACCACCAAAACTTCCAGTCTCACGAAACCTTGCAGCGGCTCTTTCCATGCTAGATTTTGTGAAACCTAGCATATTCGCCACTTCTCTATAGGAATAACCAACATCATGAAGAGCAACGGCTCTAGCTGAATCTTCAGATGACAAAAATGTAAAATAAAAAATAAATTTGGAATTCACTCACGAAACGTTTTAAATGCTCAAAATGTCTGATAAAACTGATTGACAAATGCAGAATACGTTTCCAAGGAAACCTAAACATCCCAAAAAAACTCCAGTGTTTTCAATAATTGTTGTAAGAAGTGTATTGTTTATTTATAAAATTCATATCTCTTAAACCGATAACGATACAGAGAAGAATAAAACAGCAAAATGTTAAAAATGAATCAAACTGTGCAGAAAAGCATATCCAGTGTAGTTTACGTTGCAAAATTTCTCTACAGAGTGTTACAAACTTAAAGGGAAAAAACATACTTTTTTATTTTCCTGTATATTTCAACATGTAAACTGTATTTTTTAAAATTGAAGAAAATTAATTAAATCCGAAACAATTATCTACATTTTGTAAACAAAAAGGTTGAAATCGGACTGTGGAAGAAAAAGTTATAATACATTAAATTTGATCTAAATTTTGGTTGTCCCGAATTTAATGTCGGTGAGTGTACAAAGTAAATATAAATTATTTGAAACAGGTATTGGCACGATCAATTAAATTCAAACTCACACAGGAGAACTAGAAGACTCCGAACAACGATGTGACCTGCGCAACAAATACGTTGAAACTAATACTACGGCGCGCCGCGATTGCCGATCGCTACGAACCCCCACCAACGTCTTGGTGGATAGGTTCTAACGGATACAATTTGTTTTTGGGGACGCTGTTCTGCTTTCTTAATTGTAGAGAAAGCGCTTTACTGGGAACAAAATGCGCCGCATTGAGAAGATGCAATTTATTTCTTAGCAAAATTGCTGTATTAAAAGTAGGTCATTATTCAACAAGCCTGTGCTTCTAATAGAACTGATAACTACCAATAAAAACACTGTTCTAGCAAATCTGGAATTGATATAACACTAGAGCGGGTTTGATACACTAGCAATTTATTAAATACGGGTTAATAAAAAAAGAGCTATCAATGCAAACTATGTCTTAGCATATGTATTAGATCATTTTCCTCAGTGTACATTATCCCCCTTTTTCTCATCTATATTAACGAAAGTTGCTCTATAGTCTATACCCTACTGGAAATTAAAAGGTAGAGTCAACTTTTTCTAAAAACAAAGCGTTTTGACAGTTGATACGCACAGTGTCATTAACAGATGATACTGGGTTCTTCCTAAAAGGTCCCATTTTAGTTGTGGGCTGTAACAAGCTCACGCGTCAGAGTTTCAGGGACTAAATTTTCTTGGTATTTATTTTTTAAGTTGAACGGTGAGTGGAATAAAACAATGTGGCTCGTGTCGTAATTTTCATACTCGTGTCTTAATAGCGATCATTAAATGCTCCTTCCATACTATACTATTTTCAACGAGTCTACGACACTGACTTCTTAAAAAGCCGAAAAGCCTTTAGGTCAGCTTGGAGTTGAACGGGGGTTAAACAGACCCAGAAAATAGGGATGAATGCCGCAAAAGACTGGCGTTCCCGAAGGATCGATTGGCTAGACCGCAAGATCGGTCGTTGATACACGCTAACTTTCCAATATTGACTGGAAATCAGGGAAGAGTCCCTTTTCGATATGTCTATTGTTTTTGAATTGATGGCCCGACAGAAGTTTTTCTGAGGAAGTGTGTTGAAGATAAAATTTGGAAAGTTGGGGAATTACATCAGCAAGTTTTATTGTGTTTTCTATAGATCGGTTTTCTTTTTGTAAAAAGGGGAGATTTGATTTAACAAAAATTACATACAGGGTGTCCCAACTATATATACGAAAATTTTTAAAATTGGACGGGATGCTAATCCGGCTAAAATGGTTTCAATATTATACCGGAAGTAGGTGGCAACTTGTTTATTTTAAATATTCAGGGTGTCCCGAGTTTTTAAGGGTAGAAAACGATTTATCTCGATTTCCGGCAAAACTACAAGTCCTATCGAAAAACGTTAAATGGCAAAGTTGAAGGTAATAAAAAGATTTACAACTTTTCTATTTGCACTTTTTTCACATAACCTCAAAATTTATGTGAAAAATTCAAATAACCAAGTTTTTGGTTTTTTATTTTTATCTTTTACAAAAAATTTTTTTTATACACGAAATTTGGTGAAAACTTTTCTTTTTATGTCCCAAACACACTGTATTTTTTTTGATTTAAAATATTTATTTTTTAACCTTATTTTGACTTAATATCGAAAAAGCAACCTAATTTTCAATCGAAAATTCTCACGTCAAAATATCTGCTTTTTTAAAAAAGTCGGTGGGCTTTTTGTTTGTTAAAATCTGTACTTTCTGATGGTGTAAAAAAATATATACATTACTATGGTAAATGTTCTCAATTCAATTCAATTCCCCTTTAAATCCTACCTTTAATTATATTTAGATCAACTATTTACGCATGTTTTTTGCGATCTTTACGTTTTATGGATTTGTAATTGTTCTGCTTATCAATGTAACATGGAATCTTATGTTTTTCGAGTAATTAAAGTATAAATTTTAATAAATAGCTCAAAATTGTACATAATGATTAAAAAAAAAAATCGGATTCGAGTTTTTGTGCATTTTTTGAGAACATTACCATAGTAATGTATAATTTTTTTTTCACCATCTGAAAGTAGAGATTTCAGCGAACAAAAAGCCCACCGACTTTTTTAAAAAAGCAGATATTTTGACGTGAGGATTTTTGATTGAAAATTAGGTTGCTTTTTCGATATTAAGTCAAAATAAGGTTAAAAAATTAATATTTTAAATCAAAAAAATTACAGTGTGTTTGGGACATAAAAAGGAAAGTTTTCACCAAGTTTATTAAAAAAAAAATTTTTTTTGTTAAAGATAAAAATAAAAAACCAAAAACTTGGTTATTTGAATTTTTCACATAAATTTTGAGGTTATGTGAAAAAAGTGTAAATACAAAAGTTGTAGATCTTTTTATTACCTACAACTTTGCCATTTACCGTTTTTCCATAGGACTTGTAGTTTTGCCGGAAATCGAGATATATCGTTTTCTACCCTTAAAAACTCACCCCCAACCCTTCCCGACCTCGGATCGCCCGTAATTTATTTTTCCTTTAATTTTTGTTATATTATCTTCCTTTTCCAATGGGTTTCATCCTACTATTATTTTTTTTTGTTTCAAAAATTATCGACCCTGGTCTAGTATGAGTTTGTAATTGTAACTGTAATATATTTAGTAAATCCAATAGGTACTGTTTCTTTTTTGGAAAAATGCTGGGAGGTATTAACATTTTAAGTTGTAGTATTTTTTATAAAAACATTATTGATACAGTGTGTCCCAAATTAGAGATATAACGATATCGACAAATCTTTTAGATGACAAGCCTACTTTTTAATTGACTATTTTTAAGTGCAAATTAAATTATACATAAGCACCCAATTTCAAATTTTTATTTCTTGTCAAATTTAATGTTGTAATTTTTATTAGTGTTGGTTAATTTCTTCCGCAACAATTAGAAATGTTCAGAACAAGTTTGACTTGCATTTAGGATATTGCCTAATAGAGAATGTATTAAAGATGGATACTTTTTCAATTATACAAACTCTGTATAAAATAAATTTTTATTTGAATCTTTTCATGCAACAAATCGCCATGCACGAACATAGTTTATATGTAATAAATAAATCCTTGCGTTTTTTCCTGCATAGTATGGTATTAAAATTACGGATGGTTATGATTTTCGAATAAGTATAGCGGGAATGAGGGCAGGCAATGAAATGACACAATTGTATTTCTCCCAACGTTTTGTTATGATTTTCTTTCCAAACAGATAAATTACATTTTTTTTTTCAGGTATGGTTTCAAAATAGACGAGCGAAATGGAGGAAAAAGGAGCACACCAAAAAAGGGCCAGGACGACCTGCTCACAACGCTCACCCCCAATCATGTTCGGGAGAGCCGATCCCCCCTGCAGAATTGAGAGCACGAGATAGGGCGCGGCGCAGAAAAAAGTTGCAGAAGGCGTTGGAAAGACAAGCTAGAAAACTTAGAGCTAAAGGTAAGACTAAACAATATTAACATTCACATTAAAACATATTTTAAAAATCTGAAAATAGTAATTTTCTAAGGTGTATACAGGGTGTTTCAGAATAAGATGCTGATCCTTAACGGTGTGAATCCTTAGGGGATTTTAAGAAGAAAAGTTTAAATTAATATATATCCTTAACCTATCAACTTTCGAACTCAACATCAACAGGGCGTT
The DNA here is from genome assembly GCA_963969555.1 of Polydrusus pterygomalis. Taxonomy (NCBI): domain Eukaryota; kingdom Metazoa; phylum Arthropoda; class Insecta; order Coleoptera; family Curculionidae; genus Polydrusus; species Polydrusus pterygomalis. Next base: position 36,336,971 of record OZ018381.1, on the reverse strand, counting down.
AAAGTTTTAGGAAAAAATCGTTTTTCTATTATAACTTTAAAAACTTTCTAGCTATTTTTATGAATTTTTCACACATGCCCTCTAAGCATCAATAGCCATTTTTTGGTGTAGAAAATTTTTAAAAAATTTTAACCAGTGGCGTCCTGAAAGGGTTTGGACTAGACATTTTGGAAAAATATTATGTACGCCACTGCTTTTTCTCAAGATAAAAATTATTTTTAAAATACTCATTTATTTTAGGCCAAATTTAATATCTTGCCTTTTTATCGTCCGACAAACAGTTTCCGACAAAAAAAATAAAAAGCATTAAATGCGCATTCGCTATGTGCCTATGGTTTATTTTTAACAATAAATTAAAACAACTAACATTAAATAACGTGTGGACAAAAACGAAAATAATTTGGATTAGCTGTTGAAAGTGGCCACCACATGCAATAATGCATGCTTCAGCTCTTCTCCTCATTGAGTCTCCTTGAAAAATTCCTGGAGTATTCCTGATAGTGTCAAAACAAACCATAGGCACATAGCGAATGCGCATTTAATGTTTTTATTTTTTTTGTCGGAAACTGTTTATCGGACGATAAAAAGGCAAGATATTAAACTTGACCTAAAATAAATGAGTATTTTAAAAATAATTTTTATCTTGAGAAAAAGCAGTGGCGTACATAATATTTTTCCAAAATGTCTAGTCCAAACCCTTTCAGAACGCCACTGGTTAAAATTTTTTAAAAAATTTCTACACCAAAAAATGGCTATTGATGCTTAGAGGGCATGTGTAAAAAATTCATAAAAATAGCTAGAAAGTTTTTAAAGTTATGATAGAAAAACGATTTTTTTCTTAAAACTTTAACGCCCTGTAGTTCGAAAGTTGATAGGTTAAGGATATATATTAATATGAACTTTTCTTCTTAAAATCACCTAAGGATTCACACCGTTAAGGATCAGCATCTTATTCTGAGACACCCTGTATACTATTTTCGACACGCTTCTCAGTAAGCAATAATATCAATAAAGGGCGGATTATATGTACTTGAATTCAGCCAAAATATGCGCATATATATGCCTTGTTTACCTTTGAAATATGCAGCTATTTGCATTTTTTTACCATATATGCATACTGGTATGCAATATTTCTTAATTTATTATAGTAAAATTAGGTAAAGTAACACATTTGGTTCTAAAAAATATGTTTATTTTTTTAAAAATGTAAAAAAAAACAAGAAAAAAAAAGTAAATAATTATTTAACCTAAAGTTGTATAAAAGGCATTTATAACTAAATATTTTTCAAAATTTTCAACTTAAAAGGATTGTCTTCTATTAGTGAAAATATGGTTATACAAAGAGAAGCTTCTTTTAAAATCTACTGATGTAATCGGACAATACTGCATATTAGGTAGCAAAATATAAGGCCAAGATACAACTTTGTTGGATGGTTAACCCTCATAAATGCTTTTTACTGCGGTTAAGTATTTAAATCCTTCTTTATTTGTTCCTTACTTGACCTCCTAATTTACCGAGAATGTTGTTACATTTAGCGGAAAAAGTTTCAACAATACTAATTGAGTCTCTTAAACTTCTGAAATTTCTACTCTCCAACGAGGATATTATGTCCGGTATAAAACCTTATAAAAACAAGATCTACACTTGCACTTTTTAACAACTCTTTACTTTGCACAACACACTGCGAATCGTCGTCTAAATACACAATTAGTTCTTTAATGGCTTCGAAATGCTCTGCGTAGAATATTGCGTCCTTAATCCGTGTTCCCCACCGGGTAATTACAGGTTCTGGAGGTAAACTAACTCCTGATAATCTCTCCTTATACCACTGCAGTCTTAGAGGTGCTTTTAGAAACACTTATTTTTCATTTGAAATTAATTTATTTCAATTTAAATACAGTTTGTTACACAGGTAATAATAACGCATTATTAAGTGACAATAAACAACCCCTAACAATATACCTGCAAACCCCGGAAACCCCCAATAAATACCTTGTGTATAACCAAAATGTAAATATAATTATTATAATCTTCAGATTGGAAAATCCCCGAAATAAGTACCTACCAAACTGGACATTAAACGTATTAAATTTTTTGATAAAGCCGAAAACATAAAAATATGCTCCTAAAATATAATTTATGAAAAATATGCAGTTTATTATAAAATTGACAAAATATGCAAAAAATGCATATACCGTATGTCCACGGATGGGGTTTACAAGAGGACAAATGGACTAAAAATTGAAAGATATGAAAAAAGTAACTCTTAATAAACGCTTTTGCTTATCTAGAAAATACGATTCATCATAAGAAACTTCAATTTTTTTTATACAGGGTGGGTAAAAACTGCAAAAATGTTAATTTGCTTAAGAGTAAGCATACTTTATTTTGAAAGATACGAAAAAAATCCACTTCTAAAAAACGTGTTTGCTTGTCTAGAAAATACGATTCATCATAAGAAACTTCAATTTTTTTATACAGGGTGGGTAAAAACTGCAAAAATGTTATTTTGCTTAAGAGTAAACATAATACTTTATTTTGAAAGATACGAAAAAAATCCACTCTTATTGAATGTGTTTTATACACAACAAACCGAAGTAGCACAATTCATTAAAAGGTTCACCTATGTAAAAATTATTTCCCCAAAAGTATTCGCTGGCACACCTCTGACTGGTGAACCTAGTTAAAATAATAATGACATTTAAGGTGATAGGTACTTGTTGTCAATGTCTTTATTTAATGAAGTTATTATTTAAGTAGAAATGCTATCTACTGAACAAAGAGTTTTTATAATACAATGTTATGGGGATGGTCAAGTTTCATACCGCTACGTAATGGAACAATTTACCGAGAAATTTGTAGGAATCCCAATAATTAGGATGACAATCTGCAAGTTAATAAAAAAGTTCAAGAGAACTGGTTCGGTTTTGGATATATAAAAAAAAAGAAGAAATACGACCATGATGATGCTGCTACCGTCTTAGTTCTTCAATCTGTTGAAGAAAATCCTATTACGTCCCTTAGAAATCGTGTTACTCAGTTGGAAGTTGTGAAAAAAAGTAAAATTCAGAAGATCCTCAAAGCAAATAAATTGTATCCGTATAAACCGCACTTTAATCAAAGATTGGAAGAAGGAGATGACGCGAAACGACTTGAAAGTGAAAATGTTGATTTTTATAAATGTATCATGTTTTCTGATGAAAGTACATTTTCTACCAATGGAACCGTTGCAACCCAGTACGTTAGGTACTGGTCTTTAGAAAATCCCAAATTCAGAATTATGACGAAAAGACAATATTTCACAAAAGTAAACGTGTGGTGCGCGATATTTATCCATGGCATCATAGGGCCATTTTTTTTTATAACACGTGCAATAGATTATCATATTTAGAAAATACATTTTTCAATGATGAACTCGAAAATCTACCCTCAAAAATCTACCATTAAGTTTTCGACAAAATATGTATTTTCAGCAAGATGGTTGTCCAGCCCATTTTGCTCGTGAGGTTAGAGAATGGCTTGACCGCAGATTTGGTCCAAGGTCCCAAGGTGGATTGGCAGGAATGGCCCAGTTTTGTGGCCCCCAAGAAGCCCCGACTTAACCTTGGCTGATATGTTTTATTGGGGCCGTTTAAAACAAATTGTTTTGCTGCCGCAGTACCAAATGATATTGAAGTGCTGAAGGGCAGAATTATCCAGGCTGTCCAATCGATATCTCAGGAAGAAATCAGAAATTCTTTCACTTATTTGAGAAAGCAATTAGAAAAATGTGTCGAGTATGCATGGGGGTGGTTTTTGAATTATGAAATCGCTATCGTATTCTTTTCATGTTAATAAAAATGTTCGTAATATTATTATTATAATTACTTCATTAAAAAAAGTATAATAATATGTACTCTTAAGCAAAGTAACATTTTTGCAGTTTTTACCCACCCTGTATAAAAAAATTGAAGTTTCTTATGACGAATCGTATTTTCTAGACAAGCAAAAACGTTTATTAAGAGTAAATTTTTTTCGTATCTTTCAATTTTTAGTCCATTTGTCCTCTTGTAAACCCCATCCGTGGAAATACTGTATATATACATTTTGCATATATTCCGCCCTTTAAATATCAATACACCTATGCAATAGACATAAAAATACTGGCACAAAGAATTTTGCTTTAATTTCCTGGACCACTATTATAGGTAACAGGACCTTCTGAGATTTGAGGAGGAGTATGTCTTAAGTGCATATTAAGTTATACACAAGTTCCTAATTTGAATCTTTTATTCCTTATTGTCATTTATAAGATATATTAAACAAACAAAAATTAATTTAATTGATAAAAAACCTTTTATCTATCTTTAATACTTTTTCGTCAAAAAATCCTTAAAATCTTGTCCGTTCAGTATTTGGTAATATCCTAAATGAAAGTTAAACTCATTTTGAACATTTTTAATATTAACTTGAAATTTGGTACGTATGTATAACTTAATATGTACTTAAAAAATAGTCAATAAAAAAATAGAGTTGCCATTCAAAAAAATTATCATTATCATCATAACTCTAATTTGGGACACCCTGTATCAATATTTTTTTTATAAAAAAAAGACCCCCAGCTTAAAATGTTAATACCAGTACCCAATCATTTAAGCAAAAAAATACTATACTGGCTTTACTGAATTTATTTTTACAAACATACAAATAATTAAGTGTGTGTCATACCTCCAGAAATATTGTAGCTTATTTATTGAAATGCATGTCATACTTCTACAAGTTGAAACACTATTTTTACAGCTATTCATTTTAACAAATGTTAAAAGTACTTTAATCTACAACACTGCCATTATGACGTATTTAGCATTATCATTTAGATGTCATTATGACCTTCATAATAGCACTCAGTGCCATTATGAATTCATAATAACATCCAAATGTTAAGATACAAAAACAAAAAGAAAGTCGGTGCAAACTATTTATTTGTTATTATTACTTAGAAAAACGGATTGCATTTATTTATTGTAAACATCCGGATTCAGAATCTCCCATATTTAAATTATTTTTGGCCAACACTTTGCATACAATAGAAAATTAGACGGCAATAATGACGTTGTCAAAATCGAAATTAAAACAATCAAAAATGCGGTTACCATGATATCGACTAATATGGACACCTGAAAATTTTAAAAATTACGAAAACGTTATCTGATATCAATGAAATTTAGACGAACAAAATCTATTTGCACTGTCGTAGATTAAATTTTGAATGATACACGTTCGATATGAACTTTGTTAATGACGTTTCATTATAGTGTTCATATCGAACTAGTATCATTAATAACTATAATGAACCCCAGAATACTTCTTATGAACTCTTTTTTTTTCAGGAATATCAGTGGACTTTGTAGCGTTAAAACGCGAATACTTAGCCCAGCGAGGTGCCGACGGTATCGACAGTGACAGTGATATTGACGTAGTGGGTGATTCGGGCGCCGAATCGGAAAACTTCGCCGAAAACTCGATGTTCGAATCGTCCGTTACCGACAATAGTGACCACGGAATGGACCTTACGTCGAGCAGTCACGAGCACGACGAAAAAAGCCGACAAAGACCGAATCCGTTTAGTATAGATTCGTTACTCAATAACAACACCTGAAAATAAAATTGGCAAGTGCGCGAAAAGTTGTTAATTTAAAAGTGTACATAAATTCGTGGTTATGTCCGGGCATTGTTTTTAGAGTTAAGTAGAGCTTTATTTTTTAAATTGAGTTAGGAAATTTATAATGTTTTACTCTTTGTAAAAGTGACCTTCAAACAGTCAAATTTTGTATGAAATTCTTTGAGACGGGTATCATGAAGGCATAACAGTTAACGTAACAATTTTATTAGAGGGAGCAATTTTTTTTATGTAAATCAGATTTATGCTCGTAACGCTGTTAATATAAAAAATATACCTACACACACTATGTTCCGTACAACAATAAGTGGCCTATTAGAATATCTTGGAAACGACTAAAGTTATCTTTTTAAAAATTTGGTAATGTGCGCTTGAATCGCTTTCGGTTTCGCCAGATGTTAGATGTCAAATTAGTATTTCAAGTGGAACACCCTGTATATTTTAGTTTTTTGGATAGCATTCAAAATTCTAAGTAATTTTCTTTTAATAATATCCATTTTTCGCCGTTCTTGAGATAAAAATTAATAATTTTCACGTTTTTAACCCAAGCAATCCGACAACAGCAGTAAGTTGTATTAAACGCCTTTTGCAAAAGCAAACAGCCATCATTACACCGTAGCGCCATCCCAGCGGAATTAATTGATGGCCGCTTTGCTTTTGCAACGAGACTGCTGATGCGCAGCATGTCTAGTCACTAGCAGAGAATACAGTGGCTAGACCACTGGGATCAGTCAAAGAAGGGATGGATCGAATAGCTAAACAACTTGCACAAAGCAGATGGACAGGGCTGGCAACTTGTAGCATCTCCAGGCAATTGTGGCCCCTACTTGATAACAGGAAAACCGCAGCGCTATTACAGCACAGTCGGAAGGACCTAAGAAACATCGCTGCCGTAATCACCGGACATTGCTGTTCGGTAGACACGCTGAACGTATGCAAATACCAACTAACGACTTCTGTAGAAGTTGCAGAGATAAAGAAGAGGAGGAAAGTATTCAGCATTTCTTGTGTGAATGCCCCGGCCTCGCGAGAAGAAGGTTCAATGCGCTGGGCGAACCATTTTTTAATGATCTGGAGGAAGTGAGCAGCCTGCAACTGGGTCGACTTACTAAGTTTATTAACAGCAGTGGCTGGTTTGATTGAGCTGTCAAGATAGTTTTACGATCGCGTTAACCATCAGGTAGCTGATGCAAATAGGTTCCGCGGAACATGTCATTGTGTGGTACCACAACGGTCCTTATAGGACTACGTGTGACTGTTTGGACAATGCCAGAGGTCTGCCACTCTAACCTTTTGCTTTTGCAAAAGGGTTTTAATACATCTTACCGCTGTTCTTGGGATTGCTTGAGTTATGGCTGCCCGTAGAGTCCTAACAAGGACGAAATGGCCGTCGTGGTCTACCCGCCCCAGGGTATCCATTGTGCTTGGATCACTGTGTATTCCAATATAAAAAACAGTTACACACTTGTCCGATATGCCACAATTAATCGCTTTTAATTATTTTCGCGGTTACTATGTTATCTTCTAAACATATTAATTTGTTATTCTTGCGAATAAATCATTTCGAAACATCAGCAAATATTTTACCATACGCTTACCTGAAAAATTCAGTCCGAACGTATGTGCTGCTTTGGATGAGGAATGCATCGATCTCTTTTTAACTCGCGGCAAGTCCATTTTGTATTCATTTCTTTACATTAAAAGCCGTAAGCTGTAACTTCAAACTTGCCAGTACTGTACGTCACTATCCCTATCTTTAATCATTTTGGCAATATAGACAATGAGCCTAATGAATAAAAATTAAGCGATTACTTGAAGCAATTACTTTTTAGTAAAAGCAATTCCTTGACTAGCAAATGCTATAAGTAAAAGCGATTGCTAGATCTGGATATGAATAAAATTTTGAAGCGATTGCTGTTTTTCTTACACCTCTGTAGCAAATGCTTATTCAACACAAGTTCAGACGTGGCTTATCATCCACTTGTTCAGATTACAGATTTCATGTTCAGTTTGGTGCCTAATTTGCAAAAGAGTTGACGTAAATACAACAACGTTGGTCTATTTATTTAGTACAATAGTAATCTGTTACGTTTTTGTGGAAAATAGGAAACTTATATTTGTGATATGGCAGATTTCAGTGAAAATAATGAAAGTGATAGTAGTGATGAAGACATTAAAGACTTGATATTCGTTCACAAATTGAAGGAACATAAATAACTCTTTCTGACCACAACCGTTTAGCTTCCACAACAGCTTCAGCACTTGTAGGAAATTTAATAAAAACATTGGTCTTCTCCAAAACTGCATCCATTACAGTAGTGTATGTCTTACAGACAGTAGTTTGGTGAACACCGAGTTCTTCACCTACAGAATTTTGAAAGCCCGGATCCGACAATTTCCGCAGAAAGACTTTAATCTTATTTAAAGGCGACAGTGCACCCCCTCGCCTTTTATCAGTATCAGTCAAAAAATAATTTGCCAACCACTCAACATTTTCGCAGTCAAATCGATATAACTTTCTGAAATCATCATATCTGCAATTTTTACGTACACTGTACATTTTTCTTTTACGGACGTTCAGATATTTAGCCATATTTGAAGACACAAATTAAGAGCAACGCACGTATATGCCGCGGAGAACTAAAGTTGACTGCTACCAAGCGAATGATGCAGGGGTCGACCTACCTTAAAAAGTTGAAAGCGATTGCTACACTAGAAAAAGCAATTCCTTCATTTATTCATCGCATTTTAAGCGAACGATAGCGATTGCTTCTATTTTTTAAGAAAAAGCATTGACTAGAAGCAATTTCTGCACTTTTAAGCGATTGCTGACGCCAAAGCAATTACTTTAGTTTTTATTCATTGGCTTTCAAGAAATTACTTCTATTTTATAAGAAAAAGCCATCTCTACATTTTTATTCATTAGGCTCAATATAAAGCTTTAATGTTGGGTTGTACAAAGACTTTCAAAAATAATTAACTAACCATGCAGCTTTGTCTGTGACATGAATCACATCGGCACAATCGAAGCGGTCCGGTACCTATGCTTATTTTATGGACACCTTTGATTGGCAATAAATCATATATTTTTTGCAGCATCGATATAAAAGTCGTTTTCTCACAATCGAACTTTGTTTTATGGCAAATTGAATTATTAAATTTATTTATATAAAACACAATTAGTACAAATATGACTCCTCAATATCTAATTATTTTTTAATATTTATAAAAGCGCAACAGGCATCTATCTGATACATGTAAAAAACGTAGCAGATGCCCTGAAGGGTTTCTAGGAACAACAACACACAGGGTGCTACAAATGCTTGTTCATACTTGGGTATCTTGAAAACAGTAATACCGTGCGAGCAAAAATTATTTGCATCAAAGAGGGCTTTGATTAAAAAACGTAGGGCTTGGTTTAGATCACAATGATATGGGGACGATATATCTAAGAATATACCAAAAGAAAAAGAAAAATAATTACATAAATTGCTGAAATTGGCCACCGCCATTCTCCAAGCTTAAATTCACACGTCTCTTCATATTTTCTAGTAATTCCTGCGTCTTTCAAAATCTGCGGCTTGTATTTCTTGGAATACTTGCACCTTATAAGGATATAAATTTAGCTGCTTCTTAAGAACAGTCCTGCATGTTCCATAAGATCTTCACACTTCTTGGGACAGGCGTCTTATCCAATTTGTTGGCGTATTTTATTTTGCATTATTTCACGAACGTTTGCAACAAGTTCTTCTGTTCTTACAGATGGTCTTCCTGCTCCTTTTTTGTGTTGTATAGAACCTGTTTCCCTAAACACAGCCACGGTTCTTTTCAAGCAATGATAAAAATCCCCAGCAATAAAAGCAACGCTATGAAAATGTTCGTGAAAATCGTCCATGCACAAACCCGGATTCTATTACCACTCACCATTTACTCTAACCCCGTTTCGAAAATACGCTTCAACCATGAATGTTTTGTGCTGTTCCGTAAAGCCCATTGTGTGAATTGTTCAAGAAATTGGAAAAATTAGCGATGAATCAAATTACTTGTAAAGACTGTCAAAGATGACGGAATAACTGATTGATTGTGAATTCAGGTAGTTACTGACACCCAACAGGTATTAACCTCTACGGCTAAGCATTACGTCCTTAGATGCAAGGCCCTCTTTGATGCAAATAATTTTTGCTCGCACGGTATATTTCGAATAGATGCTCGCAAAAACTCTAAATTTCAGGTTTTCGTTCTAAATTTTTACGAATTTATTTTCAGTTCTTTTAAATATTAGGTGTCAACAAAATCTGGAATTTTAAAGACAATTTTATGAGCTCAGCACATACTTCGGCTTTGTTGGCTGATTTGTTCGACGAGCATTCTACTCGAACAAAAATATTGCACAGTTTATATTTTACAGTATAGATAAGAGTAGATTAGTAGCTTAAACTAGGTAACATATCGCTCATCGGCACCCAAAACGGTGCCTTAAATATTAGTACCTATACCTAAAAATTATGGGCAAACTTCTGAAGACTGTGATTAGGCAACAGTAGCTCATTAAATCTTCGTTGTTATTTTGACAATTTGAGCGATGATTTTAATCAGTCATAGTCCGCAGGAGTGTGATACATACAAAGACAATAAAAACATTCAGTTAATTTTTCGGTAGTTACTACCAAAGAAAATGTATAGAGTTAGAAATGTTAACTCCTTGTTAAAAAATCGCAACATAGTGGAGAGAGAAAGAAGAGAGAATGAGAGAGAGCGGTTTTAGTGTGCCTGCTGGCCATCGTAGGCGCAATGGCGGGAAATTTGAACAGCGGTTTTAGAACTTTTCAATTTTATTATTAACTTTTGAACGAGTTTTTATTGATATAATTAAATTTGTGATTCAATATAAAATCACAAATTAAATCAATAAAAAGACGCTCAGAAGTATTTATTTTATGGAATAAAGGCACGTTTTTATATTAACCAAGATTTGGAAAATAAAGATGGAAGCACTTTATCGTAAATAATTTTGTCTACGTTTATTTATAAATAAAAACTGCATTGACAACCATAACAAAAAATAACTGTTTAGAATAAACTAAACTGTCCTTAGGTTACGTCTCACAGGTCTCACGCATCAGGAATTGTCTCAATTCATATAATATATCACAAATACTGTATAAAACACATGCACTAGGATGCAACAAGACACGTACTAAAACATCCAAAAACTATCAGGTGATTCTTACAGCATTCTTTGAAACAAAAGAAACAGTTTCGGGTTGACATTACATTTCTCTGTAAAATATGGCCAATGGCCAAGTATCTACTTATCGAGTTAGCTCAAACCATGATCTTTGATCTTTGTGCCATCAAGTTATACTTCTAATCTACTCAGTAAAACAAAAATGTTAAAATTATCATTTCAAGAGACTAAACTATCTGTTCGTAACTGATAGATTTTTAGGTATTACCTCGGGCACAAATGTGTTGCAGGTATTTGCAGACTGCCTAGTAATATTTTGTTGAGATTGGCTTATAAACCAATACCTATTACGTATGTGAAACATTTCATGTTAATTTATTTATTGGAAACTTGGAAGTCCAATATAAAAAATTGGTATAAGTGTAAAATCAATTTGATAAACAATAAAAAAATAATTACCTGCATGGTAGGCTGGAATAATAACTGATAAAGTACACACATCGGCTAAGTTTTCTAGAATAGAAACTAATAGAATTGTATTAAATATTAAAATGATAATAAAAAATGAATTTAATTTCCTGAGAAAAAAACGTGGACAAAAAAAAATTTACAGTTTTGACATGGCGGGCTGGCTGGTTTGTTCCAATTAGCACCTGGCGCAGTTTGGGAAGCGTTATAGTAGGTCAGAATATAACTGTACTTCTCTTCTATACGTCCAAAATATGCGACAGAACCCGGTTACTCGGCCAGCTGTAGAATCATTAAGCAACAACAGCGCCAATTTGACTCTGGTGGCCAGCTGGCCGCAACTTGAGATAAATATGACCTTGTGTGTACAGTTTTACCGGGGTGGTTACTACTGATAAAGGCACCTCGGGTTCCGATTAGAGTCCACCTATAGTTTTGGCCCGCAGTATGTGGGCTTATAAGCTACGCTATAACTATAAAATATTGTGCTTCGTTTTTGTTTGAACAGACTGTTCGTCGAGCGGCTCGTCGGGAAAAGGAGCAAATAAAGTAGCAGTCTGTAGGCTACTTTACACAGAATTAATAGTATAATATTTATAATTATTTTCTTACAAAATTAGGATTAAAAAAATAAACTTTGACAAAAATGTTAGTTTGTTTAATTATTTTTTTAACAAAATAATTTTTCCTTGTATGCTTGTTTCACTCAACTATGTCAAAATATATCAATAAAAAAATAGATAACAATAATTGTGCAATAAATATTATAATTTTTTTGTGATATAAATTTTTCTTTATTTCATAATATAAGTTATCATTTTATTACAAAGATCTCCTATTTTTGGTCAAAAAAAGTAGTAATTTTAAGTGTTTTTTTTGTAAACTTATTTCCTTGCTTTGACATTTTTGTAAAAAATGTAAAATATTTTTATTTTGTGATACTTCCTCGTGTAACATATTTCCACAAAACTGTAAATATATTGTATACATATCTTTAAATATACAAAAGTTGGTATAGTCTATTCCTTAATTTATTTGATTGTATATATATCATAAAATATCCTTGTGTAAATACCACCCATACATAAGTACATTACGGAAGAAGTATTTACCTAAGTGCTTAAAAGTTCACACATGTATTTACTTAAGTGCTTTCTTTATCTTTTCAACGGTTTTAATTCAAAGAATTTGGGTTTAAAATAACAAATTAATTGATTCAGCCGATACTAGGTGGAAATCCATAACTATAGTATTATGGTATACAGTAAAACAAAGTTGAACTTGAAAATTTCCACTATATTAACTAGAAAAATAACATGTTTCGCTATCACTGTAGCTTCGTCAGATGACAATGATTTAATAAAGGTGAAAAATAAAAATTGGGGTGCAATAAAATAAAATTATTGAAGATGTAAATAAAACAGTGGAAAGGTTACAATAGCGGGAAAATTCAAAAGAAGGGTTAAAAATTAAATGAAATTAGATAAAATATGGGTGATTTACAAAATCTTAAGTATATGGTCAACAAAATAAATTTAACAAAGGTGAATTATTTAAATCTAATTGATCATTAAGTAACAGTTCCGTATTTTTAGGTTTATTTATTTCTAGAGATTCTAATAATTAGTTTTAAGCCTTTGTTTTCTGTATGTAAGATTTTAAAGGGAGGATCGAAATTATGTTGATAATCAAGTAAATGGTTAGCATAGTAGCTTCTTTTCACAGTATAATCCATAGACTAGTAACTCTCCCTCTAAATAAAATCACCTTTCAAAAAGAACTAAACATTATTAAACAAATAACAGTTAATAACGAATATAACTCAAATCTAATTGACCAAACCATAAAAAAGAAAACTTACAAAAATGCTATTAACTTAGTTTTTCTAGGTAGGAGCAAAAACTCTGACCAATTTAAACTTGTCACTATCTTTGGAGAACCTAGCAAAGTAATTGGCAACTATCTTAACAAACTTGATACACTTTTGTGTTACAAAACTAATAACTCTTTAAGTAAATTTATCAAAAACAATAAAATTAAAAGCAATAAAAACAAAAAATCAGGCGTCTATAAATTAAAATGCAAAAATTGTCCTAAAACATACATTGGCCAAACGGGTAGACATTTTGGCAAAAGAATACAGAAATATTATAACAGTTTTCTAAAAAATAAGACAGAGTCAAACTATGCTAACCATTTAGGTACTTGATTATCAACATAATTTCGATCTTTCCTTTAAAATCTTACATACAGAAAACAAAGGCTTAAAACTAAATTTGTTAGAATCTATGGAAATAAATAAACCTAAAAATACGGACCTGTTACTTAATGATCAATTAGATTTAAATAATTCACCTTTGTTAAATTTATAATTTTGACCATATACTTAAGATTTTATAAATTACCCATATTGTACCTAATTTAATTTAATCTGTAAACCCTCCGTTGGATTTTTCCGCTATTGTTACCCTTCCACTACTTTATTTACATCTTCAATCATTTCATTTTATTGCACCCTAATTTTTATTTTTCACCTTTATTAAATAATTGTTATCTGACCAAGCTACAGTGTTAGCCAAACATATAATTTTTCTAAGTAATATAGAGGAAATTTACAAGTTCAACTTTGTTTAACTGTATCCCATAATACTTTAAAATAACATGTTGGAGAATCGAACCTACATTTTTAACACCTCAGAAGAACAAATCTTACTTGATCCACCAACAGTTTTTATTTTAATGGTTATTAGTTATTGAACCCATACTAAATTTAAAACTTTTTTAGTAAAAACAAGGGGCAGTTCTTTTATTACTTTGTACTAAAATAAATCCCTAAAAAATGTGATTATCGTTAACCTCTGTGGCTTCTAATACTTTTCAATATTAAAAATAAAATAAAACTTATTTCTCAAAAACATATGAATGATAAATGTTTAAAATACTTTTAGCATACCTTTTTTTAAAACGGAACAACCTGTATATTATGCTATTTTTGGATTGCTCAGAGAGAAGTACCTATGTATATTATACGATTATTTCTAAAACCCGTAGATTTTTCGTTTTATTTGGAATAAGTACTTTAAAGCCACAATGGTCAACGAAATACAATAAATACACCTAAACAAATTTTCAAAGAAAATTATTTCAGGGTGGATCAAACAGAAATAATTACATCATGATTATGTGATCAAAAATGCAAATCAAAATTGTTTTGTAGATACACATACGTAGAATCGATATTTTACAAACAAGAGTAGGTACCTATACTGATACATCTCCCTTATTAAAATTTCAAAGTTACCCCCCACACAACAATATAATGAGAGGGGTTAAATGTTAAAAATATGTTTAAAAAATGTCCCATATCATACAGGGTAAGGGGAAATTACCAGAATGGTCGATTATTTTAAAAGATACAGGAGCGAAAAAGTCATATAAAAGTTGTAAGGCTTTAAAAATCATTCAATCAATCATATAATCTATCAATAATATAAAAAAAATTTACGTAGTAAATACTTCTCATCTATAATGTACTTACCATAAAAGTACCTTCTAGTGTAAATCTAGTTTACTAATAAGGATCTAATTACATGGCGTACCTACCTATTGCAATAGACATACATAAAAATGAAAAATAAGATTATTTAAAATTTGTGCAAGTGAAAATAATTATCGAAAGCCTTGACAATTTTTTTATAATAATTTTATAAATATACTATACAGTGAAAACAGAAAGTTGTACAAAAATATCTATTTCTATAACCTTGTCAGTTTTAGATGTTTTGGTTTCGTAAAACCCATGTTCTAAAAAATATTTCAGTTTTTACAACAAAATTTTAATTATTTAAAAAAATTACAAGAATTTTTAATTTTCACTGTAGGTGATGGAAAGTTATTTTCATCTTAACTGATTTGTCTTTTGTGTAAATTATATTTCTTGTATGCAACATTTATGGGAAACTTTTTTATTAATAATTTTTCCGTCTTGTTGTGAGGAAGCAAATTAATGTCATTTTTTTCGAAATGGGATCAAGAGTAAAGATCGTTAATTTAACAAAATAAAAATTTCAAAAAGGCTCCCTTACTGTAAATGTACATGATTTTTAAAATATACATTTATTTAATGTCTTATAGCCATAGGCAACAATATTGATTAAGATATATTTTTTGTTCAGTTATAAGAAAGTTTTCTATATTACATATCTATACTGTATGACAGTAGATTTTTTTGTAATAATACAACGAATGTATAATTGTTATTAAATTTTGAAAATATGTTGTTTTACATGTATTTCCGCCACAACTACAAAAATAAAATAGCATTAAAATAAATGAATACACTATTTATTCGATAAAATATGTTGTTTTACTTATTGAGACAATAAAACAGCAGAAAAGATGATAGAATTTGACTTGCATTGTCTTCATTTGTTAAATCGCAACGTTTCAACTGGTATGTACCTACAGTCGTCTTCAGGGGAATATTAAATAGGATTTTTTTTAAGGAGAATCTTTTAAAGACGGGCACCCTGTGAGGCAAACTAGTGTCGGATTCAACCTTGATGGGGCTGCCTACCGACTAAACTCAAAGTCAAGTCAAAAAAAAGTCAAAAAATTTGACAAATTTACTATAATATTGCCGAAATGACTTTGAAGGATTCAAAGGTGATTATACCTTTATTACCTAGTGTATGTTTCAAACAGGTTAAAGTTAAATAATACTGGATAAAACATTAAAATTTAATAAAAATAGCTGTCACAATATTAAATATTTTAATCAGAACGGACAAAAAAAATCACTCGTTCCAAAAATCGTATAAAAAAAGCTATGTTCCATTTAAAAAACACCTTATCCATATCGTAACTCTTTTGTTTCTGGTTCAAATAAATTTTTGGTTTCATTTTTGAATTCTGCAGGAAAAAGTACATCGATTGGCTATTTTGGATTTTTCTTTAAATACAAGGAAGCTCAAAAATTAGCCCCTGTTCAGTCCTCGTTGGAAGACCCTGTACATACGAGGAGTGAAAAAATTTGAATAGTCAAAAGACAGAAAAGATTTCAGCATACTGAAGAGTCAAGGACTAGTGCAAAGCCACTGTCTTGGGTGGGAAATGAATCTTTAAAATATGGTCTAGTAAAACAAAACCTTTTTTTTTTAATTTCTTAAAACATATTTTTGCACACAATGTGTAAGTTTTTACTCCTGCCGGGGTCACTGGGCCGTAACAAGCCTGGTACCCCAACAATATTATATTTGAAGCTAAATGAAATCATCTACATGACTTTTACGAAAAACAATTTTTTCTTTCCCTCTTATTTTAGCTCTTTCACATGTCTCCGATATAGCTGAATTAAACTAAAGATTTTTCATCACTTACACTTAAAAATTATTTTCACAAAGTATTTTTAAAAATCCCTAATTTTTTTTTTCTTCATTTTCCACCCAGGACAGTGGCTTTGCACTAGTCCTTGACTCTTCAGTATGCTGAAATCGTTTCTGTCTTTTGATTATTCAATTTTTTTCACTCCTCGTATGTACCATTGAAAGCTCCATTACGACTTAGTCTCACTTGTTATTTTCTCTACTGCTAACAACATCAGCATTGTACCATTTACTTCGTTTTCCTGATAATGAGTGTTTCTACACTCGAAACATGTCGACTCAATTTATTAAGAATCATTCTAGGTTCGCCTAGTTATTCGAATAAAAAATTGTGGAGGAAGACTTTGTGCCTTTATTTTTTCTATATCATTTAACTCCACTTTGAGTATAGACTACTTCTTCAAAATTATAAATAATTTGACTAGTAAAAAATTAAAAAGCACTTATATTTTGGTATATTATTTTTACTTACTAGGTATGTACACATCATAAGCGCATCTAATATATTAATATAACCTTCGTTTTTGAGCACAGGCTGTAGATCTAGCAGAAATGTGTCATCATTGATTTCTGTTAAACGATATCTAATGGGGACAAAAGGTAAACAATGTCTCCTTATATTATTTATATCTTGTGCAATTAACGACCTAATTTAATCAAGAATAACCAAATAAGTTTAATAGATATCACTACATTCAGTTTTATCTGCTTATTTACGATGCAGTCTGGCAAAAACTTCAAAAAACAAAACCAGAAACTAACTTTAAGAAACTACACAATTTTAGAGGGAATTACTTTGCTGAAGTAACAAAACCAGCTATAAACTCTTTATATCAGGACATTGGTTAACCCAAAGACTTAAAAACTGCAATTCCACTGTTTAAAAACGACTTAATACAGAATGGCTGCTTGATATCAGTATCAAATAATTAAATAATATGATTATAATGTTGGATATAATAATATATTATTTAAGGAGCGTATATAACAAATGACATTATGGATTATTATTCGCAAGTCCGTTATTATTCTTAATTTACATTAATTATGTTTCCAAATTGAACTTAAAGGGCAATATAAAGCTATTTACAGATGATACAACAATTATTTATTTTGCCGAAACTCTTGCAGAAATATATTTTGTTATTAATAATGATTTAAAAGTACTTCTTTCTTGGCTTCAATCAAATAAACTTACGTTAAATTTTACAAAATCTTCTTTTATGTTTATAACTAAAAATAAAATAAATTCCATCATTAACCCCTTAAAATTTAATAATGAAAATATTCAATATTTAAAAACGACCAAATTTTTAGACGAAAATTTAAATTGGAAATGCAATATCCAGTATATTATCAGCTAACTCGATATATATCTCCTTTAGTATTTGTTTTGTACAGAGCTAGATATTTCATTCCTTTGAAATACTTAAAAAATATATTTTTTTCATTAATATATTCAAAATTACAATACTTAGCTTCTGCATGGGGATCTGCTTGTTTATCAAACTTAAAACCATTACAAAAATTGCAAAATAAAGTTATTAAATGTATACATGTATACAAATGACCACATTTAGAACCAACTGTTAATCTATATAGACCGAAAGGGTATTTACACGTTCAAAACATTTATAAAGTAAAAATTTGTATTCTAGTCCACTCCATTATTTTAAAAGAAAAAAAAATCAAACATAACACTTTAGGAGAATAAGACATTACATGATCGTAACACCAGACGTTGTATAAATTATTAAACTATACCAGTAAAAAGTAATTTCGGAAAAAAATCGCTTTTATATGACGGAATAATAAAATATAACAATCTTCCAAAAAATATCAGAAAAATTAAAAAATTGGCAACTTTTAAAAAACAATTAAAGAAATATTTACTAAATTAAATTATTTATACATTTTTTTTTTAAATTGATTTTATTAATGAATTAAATTGGATTAACTTCCATTATTTTTTATTGTTATTTTTTTTAATGGTTATTATTTTCTATATTATGTTGTCACTTTCCATGTAATGAACTGTAAAAGTTAGTTTGGAATTAACACATTTTGAAAGTTAAGTCAAAAACTATACTTTACGTACAACCATCAATTTATAGTACCACGAATTTTAACTAAGAAAACAACAATTTTGGCAGTATTTTGACATTTTCTATGTTAAATACCAGCTTTATTTAAAAACAGATAGTTTTCCCAAAGCCTGAAAATTGCAGACCACCTTTAAAATTGAAAATACGAATATTAATTACCTACATTTTTTCTTATTTTCAGTGACACTAAATTGTAGAGATCCCAAATAATCTATTTCGTCCAACCTGTGCGTTTGTTTTTACAAAATATAGTAGGAATGCATTTAAAATTTTAAAATAAGATACACACCACCCATTATGAAAATAGAGTCTAATAGAATTTTATATTAATATTTTAATTGAGCAGCAAAATTTCCATTTACCTCTAAAAAATTAAAAAAACTAAAAAAAACGGGACTTATTTTAAATCTCGGATTTAAATTACAAACGTTATTCTAAATTAGTTTTCTAATTGGCATTTTGGTCAAAAATGAAAAATAAAGGTAATTTACTATATTGGAGAAAAATCATGTTTTTGAAGTTTTTGCGAACCCTGTATAAAAAATTAAAATTTTCTCTTCGTGAATTGCATTTTTTTAACAAGCAAAACTTTTTATCATGAATTACTTTTTCCCGAAAAATTAAATTTTTCATCCATTTGCGCTATTGTAAACCCTATCCGCGGACAGTATGTATATAGGTACCTACAGATAATGATTAAATATAAAAATAAAATATTTCTTTTTGTCTCTCGCCTAAAATTTCATTCATTAATAAAAATACTATACATTCGCAGCCTATAGGCTTTTTAAAAGGCTTCTTTACTCTTTACTTAAGTAAAAATGAAAACCTATTTATTGTATTCAAATCCTCACAACACCCTACGCCACTGGTGTTCACTGATCGCTCGGGTTTGTTCGGGGTTTCCTCTCTCTTCTGCCTTTGTTTCACACGTATGAACGTTTCATGCAAACAAACGGGCTATTCACGATTGAATGGTTCGGTCTAGTCTATTCAAGGTCTTTGATTTATATTCATTTTTAGTATTTCGACACTCGCCTCTCCGATAACCTAAAAAAAAATTAAAATCCCAAGGGAATTGAATTGTTACATTTTGGCGCAGACAAGCCAGGTCCATTAACCCTCCTGGTAAGCTTAACCACAAGACTCAGGTATAAATCGAGTCCAAACTTGGGCGTGCATATAATTCTATTTTAAAGCGAGGTGAATAGTAAATTAATCTTAATTTAATCTTGCTGCCTTTATAAGCAAAATTATGGCTTGTTAATTATAGCCTACAATAAATTTATTATTTTAACGGCAAGTATATGGAAGAAATACCACAAAAATCTTTTGTGTGTGTATGTTGTTTTTTTCTTCGATAGTTACAAGTAGACATGCAATGATTTTCACGAGGGGAATTTTATGATTAATGTAAGTTAAATGTTGATTTTGAACACTTTGTTTCAATCCGGTGATTCGGTAATTATCGCGGGCTATAATTTTAACGTTCTAATACGTTAATAGGCGCCTTAGTGGCAGCATGAAATTTTATTTTCTACAATAAGTGAAAATGATGTTTCTATAAGAAAAAGGCACGGTGCGCGCTGTCTATCGCCTGCCTTTCTATCAGGCTATTATACCGTGCGAGCAAAAATTATTTGCATCAAAGAGGGCCTTGCATTTAAGGACGTAATGCTTAGCCGTAAAGCTTAGTACCTGTTGGGTGTCAGTAACTACCTGAATTAATAATCAATCAGTTATTCCGTCATCTTTGACAGTCGTTACAAGTAATTTGATTCATCGCTAATTTTTCCAATTTCTTGAACAATTCATGCAATGGGCTTTACGGAACAGCACAAAACATTCATGGTAAAAAAAGAAAAGTTTGGAGTAAGGAAGAAATTATTTCAACAATTTTAGCTGTTCGCTGTTGTGACTTTTGTGCTATAAATAGATTTGTTTTGTGCTTCTTAGATAAGTAATTTTTTTGGTTAGGTTAGAATGTCGTTTTTTGTAAGATTTAGTTTTTATATTCTCATTTAAAAAAATAAATAGTTTTTATTCAAACCTAAAAGAGTTTTAGATACATATTTTTAAATTTTACATATTAAATTTGTAATCCCCATATTAGGATACCATATGCCCCTAATATGGGGTAGGTAAACTTTTTTTCAATGCTGCATATTTCGTCAACATTTTTTTTTTAAACCTGTTCCTTCTTATTAAATGCTTAAAAAGCGTCCAAGGAAACGTAAAATTTAGAAATAGTTTCTAAAATTCAATTGGTTTTTTTTATTATAGTGTTTTAAAAAAAAAGTACCCCATATTAGGAGACTTTCCTTTATCGAACTGGGCATTAAACTTTTAACGTTTTAAATTTTTTGTTAAAGCCGAAAACATAAAAATATGCTTTTAAAATAATAATTTATGAAAAATATGCATTTTATTATAAAATTGACAAAATATGCAAAAAAATAATAATGCATATATATGCATTTTGCATATATGCCGCCCCTTAGTTATAAATCATCATCAAACACGTTATAGGGTGTCGCCTGGCGAAAGCCACATGGACGGAAACCGATGGAACACCGAACTCAATCGTTTCGCATGTAAAATAAACCCAATTTTTACCCTCCGCTGCCACCGAATAATCTACTTTAATTTAAAAATATTGAAAGACCTATCCTTGAACTATGTTTCTCATGTAGGGGCCTTATAGTGGCCAAACAAAAACACTTTTTCAATCTCATGAAAATTCTGGCAAACTTTTGTTTTTGAGGAGGAAAGAAAAACAGAAAGTCTTCCTCCACAAAATTTAATAGAATAAAAACTCTAGTTTAAATGGTCTCTACACGTTTCGAACGTAGAAACGTTCATCATCAGGAGACAGAAATCTATTTTATGCTGATGGTGTTAGCAAAAGAGAAAATTAGAACCTTAATGGAGCTTTTATGGACGTAAAAAATTTAGAAAATTATTTTTAAATGTAGAAGAAACATGGCATGAAGAAAATTGACAATGGTTGAACCATACTGAGCATTCAAAAACGTTATTAAAGTAGGCCTAAACCAACCAAACTGGATCGGAAAAAGAGAAAAATTCTTTATAAGAAGGTGTCGAAAATTATTTAATTTTAAGTTTTTGAGAAACATATCCAGCATAAGTAAGACATGATGAGGATAGAAGTGCAGTAGCACAATCTGTAAAAAAAATACAAATTGTAATTAAAATTAAAGAGTGAATAAATACAGACATTTTTTCTTCAAAAAAACTTTAGAACAAAATTTCTTTAGATTGTGCTACTGCACTTCTATCCTCATAATGTCTTACTTATGCTGGATATGTTTCTCAACAATTTTAAATTAAATAATTTTCGACACCTTCTTATAAAGAATTTTTCTCTTCTTCCCATTTAGTTTGGTTGGCTTAGGCCTACTTTAATAACGTTTTTGAATGCTCAGTATGGTTCAACCATTGTCAATTTTCTTCATGCCATGTTTCTTCTACATTTAAAAATAATTTTCTAAATTTTTTACGTTCATAAAAGCTCCATTAAGGTTATAATTTTCTCTTTTGCTAACACCATCAGCATAAAATAGATTTCTGTCTCCTGATGATGAACGTTTCTACGTTCGAAACATGTAGAGACCATTTAAACTAGAGTTTTTATTCTATTAAATTTTTTGGAGGAAGACTTTGTGTTTTTCTTTCCTTTTCATACTTTCAACTTCACTTTAAGTATAGTCAGATCTGGTCTTAACGTGCGGGTCCAAAGGTCACTGATCATATGCATCAAATCAGACAACACAGAGGCTATCAAAATGTTGTGAGATTATTTACAAATATACCGAAGGAAGGAAAAATAGTTTCATTATTTTAGCTATCGCGAAGATAGCCACATATACCTAATATTATTAGTTTTGTAAAAATTATGTACAGGGGAGTTGAAAAAGTTACAAAAAAATTATATAATCGTTAATTATATACCTACTGTACCCTTTAATTAAAAACGACAATAATAAACAGTGCAATTTATTTTAACAATTTTACTACTAAAACCTAAAAATACAATGGCATTTAGTCTGATAAACTATTTCGATAATGAAAGAAAAAGGGGAAATTCGCAAACCAATATGCAGGAAACCGTAATGAAAACACTGGGAATTAGTTTAAGGACTATGCAGAATAATGTGCATGAAAAAAAAGCATAATATAATACCCAAGAATACTAAAAAATGTAAACGAAAAACACCGTTTATAATTATAGCCTAAAAACTCTCATCGTCACTTATAAAATCTGAAAAGTCCTCGTCGTCTGGGTCGTCTTCGAATGGAGCAATTATCATTGGCGCTACTTCGACATCTAGTACTTCTTCTCGATCCCACCAATCCCTTATTAATATTTCTGTATGTTCCACCGATTTCTTCCAGTACTCTTGTGTAATATGATCTAACGAATCTTGCCAAACTATTTGTACTTGGTCGGATTTAAGACCATCAACTACATGTTTTTCATAATAAGACTTTGCACCAGCCCATATTAATTATATTGCGTTAAACTGGCAATGATATGGCGGCAGTCGTAGAACCTCATGACCATATTCACGCAGTATTTCATCTACCGCGTATATTTTGGGTTTTTTAAGAGACTTTGCTATTGATAGGAGTTCCGATTTAAGCATATTTGGTAAAGGATTTTGGTTGTGTTTTTCCAGCTACTCATAAATATCACTTTTCCTCCAAGATGAAGTATGTTGTTTATTTAAAATTCTTGAATGATATGATGCATTATCTAATACAATTAAAGACGGATCATCCAAATTTGGTATCAATTGAACTTTTAACCATTTTTCAAACATTTCGCAATTTCTATTATCATGATAGTCAGCACTTTTTGATGTTGAAGAAAAAATTAAACTCGCACCTACAACATATCCTGTTGCAGAACCGGCATGCAAAATAATAAAACGCTTTACACCGCACCCCTTTTTCCTTTTAACACTTTTTACAGACTCATCTTGCCAATATTTTGAACCACTTCCATTCGACAATATCCACGTTTCGTCTAAAAATACCACTTTTCTAAATTTCGATTTGTAATTTTCTGAACACACTGACTCACTATCTGTGGCTGCTCACATAAAAATCTTCGGTTACAGTCTTTTTTATAGCGAAAACCTAAATTTTTTATTAATTTTGATAACGTTTCAAGTCCAATTTCCAAAACACCCCGAATTTTTAATGTTTTTTTGTAAAACTGGAAGAGTTACATTGGTTTTTGATTTGTATAAATCGTAAATCACATTTTGAACTCCCATTTTAATATTTTGGCTTAAATCCTCAGTCTTTGGCTTTCTTCGTTTACACTTTTTAGTATTCTTGGGTATTATGTTATGTTTTGTTTCATGCACAATTTTCTGCACAGTCCTTAAACTAATTCCCAGTGCTTTGGCTACTGTTTCCTGAATATTGGTTGGCGAACTTCCACTTTTTCTTCCATTTTCGAAATAGTTTATCAGATTAAGTACCATTTTTTTTTGATTGGGGATGCAAAAACCCAGAAAATTGTTTCATTTTGTCAAACTGTCAAAGTCACAAAACTGGCATATTTAAAATAAAACGTAGCTGGTGCTATTATAAGCTTTTTTAGAATCGCTGGAAAGTAAATTTTGTTTTTGAGTTTTTATTCTACCGTTTTCTTGAAGGGGGTAGGAGGGGACAAATATGGCCATGCAAAAATATTCACAACTTTGGTTTGGGTTATCGGAATTTGACAAATTTAAACTCGCTAACTAGGGGTTCTTTTGTTTTATCAATTTTATAAAACACGAAGTCGTTCTGAATTCCGTTGCGACAGCTAGGGGCGCTATTTATCAGAATCAACAATTTCTTCATTTTTCTCCAAAATTTTAAATACAACGATACAACGATATGTATTTTTTAACTTCGGTAAAAAGAAAAATAAATAAGAAGAATATCTGTGAAAAACGCAATCCAATATCTTATTTTAAACCGGGGATATGGAAAATATAATATGAAAATTAGTTCCTCAAGAATAAACTCACGTTTTAATACAGCATTTGTATAGGCAATAAGTTACAAATATCATACCATTGTGTCTTCCACAAAGCTAATATCGACTTAATACTTTTTTAAATTAATGTTCTGTAAATTTAAATTATTTACATTAAAATAATAGAGGATGGTTGCATTAATGAAACAAATTACATTAAAATTATAAGAGGGCTGTGAAATAAAAAAAAATGCAAGAGGCTTTGATTTGAAATATGAAATAGTACGTGTCAAAGTTCTCATAAGTTAAATTTTGATTTTTAAAATAGTTTATCTACAACCATTTAATAATAGGTGCAGAATACTTCTAATAATAAGAGCATAATGCTATCCATAATACAACAAGTGTAATTATCATAAAACAACAAGTGTAATTATTATATTTCCCATATGAACTCAACTTTTTTTCTGATAATAAGAGCATTATGCTATCCATAATACAACAAGTGTAATTGAAGAGTGGAATGGATAAGTGGGCTAACTGCCATTTCTTTACTTTTTAGAATTTTTACTTTAAAATAATCTAAATGCCAACGCGGATGGATCCTAAAACAGGCTATGTGCCAACCGTAAACCACGTGTCTGTTTAGGCGATAAGTCTGAACCAGTCATTGTATCTAGTACTAAGCCATGTCAACTATTATTTTGTAATAATAAAATGATATACAAATCTTACTCGTGTTTTTAAGTAGGGCAGCCTGGGCAGCACATATATTTCAATTTTACTCTTAGGGCACATAGCCTTTTTTAAATGTTGCCTTATAGGCACTTAACCTTTTTTTAAATGTTGCCTTATAGGCACTTAGCCTGTTCTAGTGAATAAGAACTTTAAAAATTATTTTTTAGATGATTGTATAAAGCTGGATTTCTAAATTTTTTCAGGGTATTCTAATAACACTAAAATATATAAAAAAAGAAATAAAACTTTACTAGCGTTTATATTGAGTCCCACAAACAGTTTTTCTTTACTAGTTTAAAACTAAACTTTTGGCACTTAGCCCACTTATCCATTCCACTCTTCAATTATCATAAAACAACAAGTGTAATTATTATATTTCCCATATGAACTCAACCTTTTTTCAGGCACTGTGTAAATGGTTTTAGATAAAGTATAGTATTTGACTCGCGTCTAATGAACCATAATACACTCGGATGATTTACAACACTCGCCTTTGGCTCGTGCCTTAAACTTTATCCTCGTTTTATTATGGCCAACATTATACGCTCGTAAATAATATACTATTCTTCGTTCAAATATAGATATATGTATATATAAAATTTTTGAGAAATATAAAAAAAAACTTGTTGATTCTGCTATAACGCCCTCTAGCTGTCGCAACGGAATTTAGAACGACTTCGGTTTTTACAAAAGTGATAAAACAAAATAATCCATTTTTAGCGAGTTCAAATTTGTCAAATTCCGATAAGCCAAGCCAAAGTTGTGCATATTTTTGTATAGCAATATTTGTAACCTCCTACACCGAGAAAATAATATAATACAACAGGTTTGCTAAGACATAGTTTGTATTGATGGCTTATTTTGTATTAACCCATATTAAATAATTTGCTAAAACCCGCTTTATTGTTAGGTCAGTTCCAGATTTGCTAAAACAGTGTTTTTATTGACACCCGGGAAAGTCATTTTGCTTTTGACCAATAAAGAATTGTTTAAGATATTACAAAATTACTAAAAATAAAAAAAATTTCTAAAAAAAATTTTGGGAATATTTTCGATCGTCATTTACTTTTCTGGATGGGGTATTTAAAGTAGAATTTATTTTCTAAATACCAATTTTTATTTTTTCTTTTCGTTTGACCAGCAAAACGTTAGGCAATTTTCATTGTGGTAAAAGGGGTTACTGCTCTTAATCAATAAATACATGAATTACAATAAGTAAATAACATAAACAAATATATTGAAAGTTGTGATCATCAATAAAAAATTAGTGAAAAGTAAGAGCACACAGCAGTTTTGCAAACCGTAATGCTTGACTGTTAATCTGTGTGTGTTTGTGTTAAGCTAATGCGCGTACTCCAAATCTACTACATAAGATTTTGAGTATAATTTATCAAAAAATTTATAGATATATTTTTAGATACTATAGAATTTAATATAATGAGGTATTTACTAGTACTTTTAATTGTGAGAAGGGACTATCTACTTTCTTTAGGTATGTTATTTTTTAACTTCGTTAATTTAAAAAATATAAAAATTGCAAAGTAATCAAACCAGCGAAATCAATATTGCAGTCACACGAGCAAAGAACCTTAGAGCAATTTTGTTTTCAAGAGAATTATTGGAGAACTAGCAATAAGCCATCTCATTAAACCAGTTTTAAATCTTACTTGACGAATTATACTTTTAAGATTTTGTGGAATAATGTTAAATAACCTGGATCGCACATATAAAAAACTTCTTTATCCCAACGACGCGTGGACACTTTAGGCAATTTTTTATTATTATCAAAGTGAAATCTAGTTTGATAGCTTGGTGTATGTGGCAAGTCAAAATAATTAGTTCGAATTAAATATAGTGGGGAATTTTTGTAATAAGTAAACGTCTAAAAAATTTGTAAATCCGAACAGCTGATTAGTGGGGAATCTCATAGTTAAACCATAAATACTTTTAATAATTATTTTTTGAGCAACTTCCAAAGGTTTAAGGGTATTTTCGTAAGCTCCTTCCCATGCAGTTATTCCGTAGCTTAACAGAGACTAAACTAAAGCAAAATATACTGTTCGCATACAACTTATATCAGTTATTTTTTTGATATGTTTGAACAAATAAAATAAGGATCGAAGTTTCTTAGTAAGTTGCTCTATATGATGGTTCCATTTTAAATGATTATCAAATAATATTCCTAAATAATTAACATGGTCAGATTTTTCTAAGTTCCAAATCTTTTCTTTTCTAAATGGTAAGTCGACATTTATTTGCTTATTGTGCGGAAGGCCTGAGATATTACTTGAAAAGAGTAAATACCTAGTTTTGCTTAAATTGATGGTCAACAAATTATAAAAAAATATTGAATAAAGAGTAGGTGAATTCCTATAAAGATAGAAGGCTTTTTCTGTGTGTAGCCACCATAAACAAAAAGGTAGAGTAGAAACTCAAAAACAAAAGTTATCCAGAATTTTCATTAGAAAAATAAAATACCACACTTGATACATGTTTACTATAAGGATTTTTCAAAAAATCCCGTTTTTTGGTTGGGCACTGTAGTTCGCCCCCTGGCGGCCAACCTAGAAACTTAAGAACAATTTCCAGCGATTTTTCTGGGTCACTTTCGTTGTAAATATTTTCTCTCGCAAACCGTACGGTAAACGAACAAACCCTAACAAACCATACGGTAAACGGTTTCCGAAATACAGACTACGTCCCTTTTTAATTGTACACCCGCTATAATGTCGCGATCCCAATTTTTCGAAGTCTGTTGTAAAATTCTCATTATTAATTCAATCGATGTCCTAACTCATTCATATCTGCGGCCGTATCTTTAAAAACAAGTTATGGCTTTTAATTAAGATCAAAAGTCTCTAATATATTGATAAAGTTATAATAAATCAACGCGACAATTATTAGTAACAGTAGTTAATTGTTAATGCCTTGTTATTTCCATTAAATGAAATGTTTCCTGTCTTTGACAAATGTTCAAAGATTCAGTTATCTCGACGTATTGCCTTTGATTTTAACCGCCTTATCTGCTTATTAATATAATTAAGTAATATTATTTGTGTTGTTATTTTTCATTGAGATTTATATAGAAAATCAATGTTGCTACGATTATTCAATGAAAGTCGTTTTTTTAAAAAATTTGTGACGTACTAACAATAATTCATTATTTCGTCTATTTGTACACATTTAAAAAAATAGTATTAAATTTTAAATCAGTAGTGATTAAAACGAGGTCCACACCAGATTGCACTGAGGAAAATGATCTATGTCGTGAAAAAAAAAACAGGTTTGCTAAGACATAGTTTGTATTGATAGCTTATTTTGTATTAACCCATATTAAATAAATTGCTAGAGTATCAAATCCGCCTTAGTGATCAATTCCAGATTTGCTAGATTAGTGTTTTTATTGATAGTAATCAGTTCCGTTAGCAGCACAGTCTTGTTGAATAATGAACAACTTTTAATACAGCAATTTTGTTACGAAATAAATTGTATCATCTCAATGTGACGAATTTTGTTCCTAGTAAAGCGCTTTCTCTATAATTAAAAAAGCAGAACGGCGCGCGGCGTCCCCAAAAACGAATTGTATTCGTTCGAACCTATAATCCACAAGACGGTAGGGGGTTCGTAGCGATCGGCAATCGCCGCGCGCCGTATTATTAGTTTTAACGTACCGGGTGGTCAACTAAGAATGGCCGCCGGCTATATCTCAGAAACTACTAAACATAGAAACTTGGGAAAAAAAAAATTATTATTAAAGCGGACATGAGAAAATTCTGGAAATTACTTTCAAGTTCCTCATTTCGCCGCAAGGGGGCTTAATTAAAAATTATTTTTTTTAATTTTAAATTTCTCCGAAAATCCCCATATTAAGGTATAACTCTGATTACATCATTGGAAAGCTTAGACAATTCTGCATCATTTTGGTTTAAGGCTCGTTGACGTACCGACCTTGATAAGAGTGGGGGGAAGCTATTGAATGTGTAAACATTAAAATCGCTGTAACTTCTAAACTCCCTATCCGATTTTACTAAATTTAAGCTTGTTTGGAAGGGAAAGGTAAGTACCTTCAGTCGTCGTATCCAATGATACACGATAGTTTCTAATAAAATTGCTAGAGGGCGCAATTTGTAATAATAACAGTTTTTTTGATTTTATCCCGAAAATTCAAATCATACGGTATACTTATGACATCATAATCGGAAAGTAGATGAAATTTACAAGAAAAGACGTGAAAACTGCAGTTCGATATCTTTGTTCGTTTCAGAGTTATTGCCAAAACAATAATTTTTAATACAAATTGCGCCCTCTAGCAATTTTATTAGAAACGATTGTGTACCATTGGATATGACAATTAAAGGTATTTACCTTTATCTTCCAAACAAGCTTAAATTTAGTAAAATCGGATGAGGCGTTTAGAAGTTACAGCGATTTTAATGTTTACACGTTCACTTGATAAGAGTGGGAGAAGCCTATTGAATGCAGAATTCTCTAAGCTTTCCAATGATGCAATCAGACTTATACCTTAATATGGGAATTTTCAGAGAAATTTAAAATTTTAAAAAATTATTTTCAATTGTGCCCCCTTGCGGCGAAATGAGGAACTTGAAAGTAATTTCCAGAATTTTCTCATGTCCGCTTTAATAATATTTTTTTTTCCCAAGTTTCTATGTTTAGTAGTTTCTGAGATATAGCCGGCGGCCATTCTTAGTTGACCACCCGGTACATATTTGTTGCGCAGGTCACATCGTTGTTCGGAGTCTTCTAGCTGTCCTCTCTGAATTTAAATGTTATTGATCGTGCCAATACGTGTTTCAATTAATTTATTTTTACTTTGTATTTAAATTTTTTAAAACTTTGGATGTAATTTACACATGTTATTTCGCAGAACCCATCATTAGTATTGGATTTTATAATCTATGGACTAATTTTACGATCTTAGTAAACCATGTTGAATAATTGATAATCATATGCAATGTTAAACGACAGGAACAATATCACACTAGAAGCTATTTAAATTTTTGAGAACTACAGTACTGATTTTGAGTAGTAAGTATATTATGCTTTATTAACCGGAGCAAGCAAATATTATTATGATTAATGTCAAGATTCATTACTGCTATAGTCGGAACCAATACAGTATATAAAACCAGATTACACCCCCAATAGAACTTGAGTATTCAGAGCAATAATGGCTATAAACCATTCTATAGTAGCATTAACTCCTATTTCCTAAATTATCGTGATATTTATCACTACACAACGATCTAGCAATTTCGTTGTCTTATACTAGGAAAGCGCGTTGCTGTCACATATATAATATCAAACAGTTGTATAAAGAGTATGTGGATTTTTATAAGTAATAGAAGACTTTTTCTCAGTGTGATTTAAAAATTAACTCTGCCTACTGATTACATCAAAGAGTCCGTTACTAATCCATTTAATTTACAACTGATTAATGTAAGAATTATTACTGATTATATTTTTATCAATTTATATTAAATAAATCAATAATGATAAAATTGGCTTTCATGTGTATTTAATTTAATAATTTTTTATTGCATTTTAAATCAGTTTTGATTAAATTTAAGAAGCTCATGGACAATATTCAGATATTACGACGCTCCTAAATGGTTTTTAACCTATACTTTTGTATAGGCTGAACTAGCATAAACTAGTTTTAAAGGCGCTGCCTGTCGAATTTGAAGAAATTCTGTAGTTGCATAAAACAGTTTCTCCCCAAAATGTTTGATTACGATGTCAGTTACCTCGTACAGTTACAGCCATTAAATCTTGGGCAGAACTTTTTTAGCTTTGTAACGCGTGTCGTACAATTTATTTTACTATAATTATTATTAAACTTAGCTGTAATACTTGTTGAACAAATTACCTATTTAAAATGTTATCATACCGTGCGAGCAAAAATTATTTGCATAGGGCTTGTTTTAGATCACAATGTTATGATATATTTAACCAAATCTAGGTTAAAATTTTGTCAAAATCATATTATGACATGATATGCCAAACTAATGAGTAATAAAATAAGTATACAAATACAAATTTATTTTTGTTGTTTACAAAATTAACAAAGTAAGAATATAATAATAATAAAAATAATAATAATAGGAATAGTCCTGCATGTTCCATAAGATCTTCCCACTTCTTGGGACAGGCGTCTTATACAATTTTGTTGGCGTATTTTGCATTATTTCACGAACGTTTGCAACAAGTTCTTCTCTTCTTACAGATGGTCTTCCTGCTCCTTTTTATGTTGAATAGAACCTGTTTCCCTAAACACAGCCACGGTTCTTTTCAGGCAATGATAAAAATCCCCAGCAATAACAGCAACATTACGAAAATGTTCGTGAAAATCGTCCATGCACAAACCCGGATTGTATTGCCACTCACCATTTACTCTAACCCCGTTTCGAAAATACGCTTCAACCATAATGTTTGGTGCTGTTCCGTAAAGCCCATTGTGTGAATTGTTCAAGAAATTGGAAAAACTAGCGATGAATCAAATTACTTGTAACGACTGTCAAAGATCACGGAATAACTGATTGATTGTTAATTCAGGTAGTTACTGACACCCAACAGGTATTAAGCTCTACGGCTAAGCATAACGTTCTTAGATGCAAGGCCCTCTTTGATGCAAATAATTTTTGCTCGCACAGAGAGACCAACCATTTAAATCCATTGTAAGAGCTAAAATAAAGATACATTTCCCGAGATATGTGAGAACGGCTCGACGAAGGGTTAGACAAATATCTGAATTGAGGTGCCATCAAGCAGCTAAAAAGCCGTTTTTAACTGACGAAAATAAAAAACAACGACTCTGTTTTGCGTTACAGAATTATCTTGAACCGCCAGTTTTTTGAAAAAAACCAATATATACGGAGGAGAAAGTGATTTTGCTACAACGGAATACTCAGAGTATACCTATAGACCTTTGTGAACTCGATCCGAAGAAAGATGTATCTACCCAAAAGGATCAATATAGTGGTCGATGTTGGTGTATGTCACTTTATTCAAGGACGATTTAATACATGTGATATTTTACAAAATACTATGTTAGGTACTTCCTGTATTAGAACGATTTCCGAAAAGGGATTTCATTTATCAGCATCGCAGCCCGACAACCAAGGGAATTGACGAAACAGGAACAAATTATCATTTTACCACGGCCCTCACGTAGTCCAGATTTAAATGTGATGGAAAATGTTTGGGGTGTTTTAATCAAAAAAATTAACGATGAGAATAATAATTTTAGGTCACAAAATTTGGACGAATTAAAAAATAAAATTTCAGAAGCTTGGAATGAGTTAAATCCAGACTTTGCAAGGACCTAGAAGGATAAACTCGGATCTGTATCGGACAAAGAGGATACCGCCCTAAAATATTAAAATTGGACTAATATGATGTATTGTAAATAGGTATTTATAGTTACCAACCACGAGGGACGTCACTGCACTGCATAGTGAGCACCAGCCGACGAGCATGCCCGGAAACCTCCGATCCAAGTCTACAAGGAACCAGCAGCGAGCACCGTAGAACAGTCTACTTACCACTCCGCTAGAAACAAATCTCTCGTCGTGCCCTTGCCCATAAGGCACCGAAGCTACCCTAAGTCTGTAAACCAGTGTAAAGTCTAGTGTCGCCCGCTTTGTAATTTATCTAATAAATGACTGTGTAACACCGACGTCGTAAAAGTATTATTTCTCCCTCGCCCAAACATCACAATAGTTCTGCTACATCTTGTTAATTCCTAGTGATTAAACGTATATCAAGGTAAAAGAAAGAACTTCCTACACATAACACTGCACCAATACACACACCTACACTAACACCAGTAAGTTCTTAGCAGCTTCTTACTACAGCTTCAGATCACTGCAAGGTCACTCCCTGAAACAGTGGGGTCCACATAGCTATAAGGCATGTGCACGTGTACCTCTTCTGAAGCACAAACACATACACTGCACCAAATCAGACACCTACACAAACACTATCACAGTAAGTCGCTAACAACAAGCACAACTAAAATTTCTAACAGCTTACTACTGCTTCAGATCAGCACTGCAAGTAGTCTCCCTGAAATAGCCGTGAAGCATGTTAACATGTTATGGCTTCTGAAGCTCAAACACGTACACTGCACCAAAAGCCTTACACCTACACAAACACCTTCACAGTAAGCTGCAAATAAATAACAAGTACTATGACATAACCGAAACCTAGGTACACCGGTACCTAGGCCTAGGTGAAGTACGAAGCAAAGCACTCACTAGGCGTGTAGAGCGGAAATACTAAGCGAGTGGTCTGAAGGTTTATACGCCTATGGCGCGGAAACCGCAGGAACACGGGGAGTTTAGTCGGTAGGCCCATCAGGGTTGAATCCGACGCTAATATGTGCCAGTCTTTAGATGATTCTCCTCGCAAAAAAAGGTAAAAGAGCAATTTACCAAAAATTAGAAAAAAGTCAAAATCTGACAGATCGCCTGCCCAAGATTTAATGGTTGTAACTGTACATATTCCCGTTTGGAATTACAATTTTAAAAAATGCTGCTATTTTCTCCACGTAAAATTCGTGCATGCAAATGCCCTCCTCTCAATCCACAACATCTAGATGGAAAAGTACCCTTCGATTTTATGCGACAATATTTATGTACAGCCCAGTACCCGGTTGATATTTAATGGTATGTAAATAATAGTCCGTAAACAGCACGACACCGAATATAAAACACAACTTTTAACGTATTGGCATGAGAATATGCGAAAATATCAGTGTGAGGTGAGAGCATGTTGATTCTCTTGTCAGGTAATTTAAATCAGTTAAAATGTGTCTTGCAGTCACGAAATCTATATGCGCGTCTGAATGTATGCAATAATAATGATCAGTGGAGGCTCGCACAGAAGGACAAGGGGGCCAAGTCTCTTCGTTAGCTACCAGTATACACTATAATCATAAAAATATTAGGTAATATTGTTATGCAGATACAAGTTTAATCGTAATTATATGAATATATTGTTTATTGATATATAGACACGCGATAGTCGGTATTGTCGTAATCTTCATAACATGATGATCGTGGTGTAGTAAGTGTAGTAAGCAGAAGCGGCACAAGCGGATACAGACAGCTGGCTATGAGCATTCCAACTGGCAAGGTTGGGCTACGAAATATTCGATCAAGAGGAGACGCTGCGATACAGCTGAGCGTTTATTTTGTCGGTAAGTTTTAAATGTTTTATTTATTTTTACTGAGCTTAAGAAGTTCGATATGCGATTTGGGTTTATTAAGAATGCGATTTTGGTTTGGTTTAGTGTTTTACGAGACGAGATTTTTTGCAAATCTCGCCTCGCAAAATGTTTTCTCGGCTCGCCACGAGGGAGTCTAATAATTTCTCGTTAACGCAATATAACGTCATAAATTTTGCAAAAGCTCCAAGTACAGACTGGTTTTTACCGTGCGAGCAAAAAAGATTTGCATCAAAGAGGGCTTGGATTAAAAAACGTAGGGCTTGATTTAGATCACAATGATATGGGGACGATATATCGAACCAAATCTAGGTTAAAATTTTGTCAAATTCCTATTATGACATGATATGCCAAACTAATGAGTAATAAAATAAGTAGACAAATACAAATGTATTTTTGTTGTTTACAAAATTAACAAAGTAAGAATATACAGAAAGAAAAGGAAAAATAATTACATAAATTGCTGAAATTGGCCACCACCATGCTCCAAGCATAAATTCACACGTCTTCATATTTTCGAAAGTGTTGACCAGCATCTCTGGAGAAATGTTACCACATTCTTGGATAATCCTTTCTTGTAATTGTTCTAAATTTGCAACTGGTGTTTTAAAAATAGTGTTCTTTAAATGAGGAAAGACGAAGTAATCCATAACCGTTAAACAAGGTGATCTAGGTGGGAATTCAATGTCTGATCGAAAACTGATCAATCTGTCGTCGAAAAAATTGCGTAAGTAGTTAATAGTTTCGGCGGCTGTATGGGCGATTGCACCGTCCTGTTGAAAATATCCAAAACGTAGTTCGTCGTCAAGTAATTGCTCCACAAATGGATTCAAAATATTGTCTCTATACCGCTGTGCTGTAAAGTGTCATGGAAAAAAATAGGACCAATAATTCTTCTTCGGGAAACAGGTAACCAGACACCAATTTTTTGAGAGTGCAATGTGGACTCTACAAAAAAATTGGGATTTTAACTACTCCATAATGCGTGTATTCTGAGAATTCACATAACCGGAGAGGTGGAACCATCCGAAAAAAATGTCAGGTCTAATAAATCATTTATTTCCAATAAATTTTGGGTAAACCATTGAGAGTAATTCCTGCTTATTTTAAAATCTGCGGCTTGTATTTCTTGGAATACTTGCACTTTATAAGGAAATAAATTTAGCTGCTTCTTAAGAATAGTCCTGCATGTTCCATAAGATCTTCCCACTTTTTAGGACAGGCGTCTTATACAATTTGTTGGCGTATTTTGCATTATTTCACGAACGTTTGCAACAAGTTCTTCTGTTCTTACAGATGGTCTTCCTGCTCCTTTTTTGTGTTGTATAGAACCTGTTTCCCTAAACACAGCCACGGTTCTTTTCAGGCAATGATAAAAGTCCCCAGCAATAAAAGCAACGTTAGGAAAATGTTCGTGAAAATCGTCCATGCCCAAACCCGGATTGTATTGCCACTCACCATTTAGGTACTCTAACCCCGTTTCGAAAATACGCTTCAACCATGAATGTTTTGTGCTGTTCCGTAAAGCCCATTGTGTGAAGTGTTCAAGAAATTGGAAAAATTAGCGATGAATCAAATTACTTGTAACGACTGTCAAAGATGACGGATTAACTGATTGATTATTAAGTCAGGTAGTTACTGACACCCAACAGGTATTAAGCTCTACGACTAAGCATTACGTCCTTAGATGCAAGCCCTCTTTGATGCAAATAATTTTTGCTCGCGCCGTACAAAAAGGCCACGCCACAGACAAATCTTATAGGTCCATGGTGCAAAACAAATTACCATAGCTCCTTAAAACAAGGTAAGAAACTTTATTTACCTAAAAATTTTCGGCTTGTTATGATTCATAGAAAAAATGATTAAAAGCAATTCCCAGAGACAACTGACGAAGACTATCAAAATAGTATGTTCCCTACATTATGATGAAAGTGGCCTAATATTATACCTAATTCGCGAAAACGATTATCGTTTATCAAATGATTTCTTCAAACATTTTTTCCAAAGAAAAAATTGTACTGGATTTATAAACTCACACTGTATGTAAGTCCAGTGAAACAACTCCCAGAAGACCATAACCTACTCCTGCTAAAGTCATAAAACCAAATCGTTTTTTTCAATATTAATTTGCTTCTACAAATTGACACAAAAATTATTTTCACAGGCACACGCTATGTAGTAGCGTGTGAATACTACGGGCACAACAACCAATTTCTTATCAGATATCTGATAGGGCAGCGATTTTTGAAAGAACTTAATGACTCAATTGCGAGTCATATTTCTTTTATAGTTAGAAAATGATAGGTTAGACCGAAGGTATAGACTTAATGAGCGCTGTTTTAAAATAATCAAGGAAAAGGGGCTTGAAATAAGCAGGGAATTTCGAAATTACGGTTAATAAAGTGAATGTAAATTACTAGTTAGCAAAGACATATTATGTATAAGGAGACCAAATTATTTACGTTTTGTCCCGTTTAGAAATCGTCTTTAACAGAAATCAATGATGACAAATTTCTACTGTCTGTATTTGAAAACGAAGGTTATATTAATTATATTAGATGCATTTGTGATGTGTACCTACTATGGAGGGCTTTAGGAAGGAGTCCGGTCGCAGCGCAGTGATTGTCAAGTGTTTGACTTTTTACAGGTTTTGATAGACGTCAGCGGTATTTTTATCCAATAATTAATAAAATAAGCTTTATTAGATCTAATATATACATATCTCAGCCTGTAGAGGGTTTTAGTTAACTAAATTCAATATAACAGTTGATTATCCCATAAGAACCCATGCATTTTACAGATTTAAAGGAACACATGCGCCCCTGACGGCCATTTTTAAATCTGCTTTACCGATCCAAAACTTTGCCCGAAACCAATGTATTGCGATCGAACTCCTAACCTAAAGCCCTCCATAGTACCTACCTATTATGTAAATAGTAATTTACGTTACAAGACCGGAAAGTAGTGTTTTTCAGGTCGAGACAAGCATGGAGAGACCCGGAAAACACTAATTTTCGGTTGCGTGACGTACAATATTTTTTTTAAGACCGACACTTCGATATATTTTATAATCTACGCGAAACAAGTTTGACATAAAGAACAAAATTAAAAATCAACGAACTGTCACTCGACAATACATCGAAATGTTGTTGTCATAATAACGAAATCAAGGTATCTTGTATTATCAAAGAGCGATTGGAAAAACAAAAAACAGTGTGACAGTGACATTAGAGACCGAAAAAGTGACATTAGAGTCCGGAAAAGATTTTTCCAGTCTCTAATGTCACTTTTCCGGTCTTGCGATCGAAAAAACGTTATTTTCTAGACGAAAAATTGTCCAGAAAGTGTAAATTTTCTGGTCGGTTTAAAAAAAAATAATAAACTAGATAATATACAGTGTCACCAGTAAAGTCCGCATCATATGGGATTTTTTTATTAATAGCTTTATTCAAAATTTGACTTTGGCATCAAATTCTGCTTCGATCGAGATGAAAATTATTAAGCAAAAAAAAAATAGTAGTCACGTGATTTGCATTATCTGTCAAAATTTAATTTTTTCCAAAAAACAATTCAACAGTAGGGATATTTCTGAAAATATCGAAAAAAGTTATTAGAAAAAGTTTTTTTTAATGCAGTTTCTTGCCCACATGCAAAATTTCAGTTGCATAAGATAATTTTGATTTTTTACCCACCACTAAAATTTATTTTCCACTTAATGAACACTTTACTGATGACACTGGGTTCTTTTTTGTCTTAATATTAAGGTGTATTACTTTCAGCCACAAACTACTTTTCAAAAATACTTATTTTATGAAGTTACCTTATACAGGGTCAAAAACAAATAAACTTAGCATCACATGGGACCAAATTTTAATAGCCCAATTTTGATTTTGTAGAAAAACACACATTTAATATGGCGCAGATGGCGCTACCTTAAAGAAAATGTATCTGAAATAAAGCATTGTCAAAACTGAGAAGTTTTATGTGGGTTGCGTTGAGTCTTATTTTGCAAAAGTGGTGCAATTTACAAAATATAGGTAAAAAATTAAAATTATCCTATGCAGATGAAATTTAGCATTTGGGCTAGAAACTGACTTAAAGAAACTTTTTCTAATAACTTTTTTCAATATTTCCAGAAATAACCCTACTTTCGAATTATTTTTTGGGAAAAATTAAAATTTGACAGATAATGCGAATCACGTGACTACTATTTTTTGCTTAATTTTCATCTCGATCGAAACAGAACTTGATACCAAAGTCAAATTTTGAATAAAGCTATTAATTAAAAAAAATCCCATATGATGCGGACTTTACTGGTGGCACTGTATGTGTTTTTTAAATTTTCTACTGTTTAAAATTATTTATAGTTTCCTAATGATATCAAATTATAATGCTTTATTCAATTCAAATTCATTTTAAACTTTATAATATAAAGAATCAATTTAAAGGTAAGAATTTTTTTGTTATAATACCGCTTTATTTAACTTTCAAAATGTCTTTATTCCAAACTAACTTTTACAGTTCATTACATGGAAAGTGACAACATAATATAGAAAATAATAACCATTAAAAAAATTAACCATAAAAAAAATGGAAGTTAATCCAATTTAATTCATTAATAAAATCAATTTAAAAAAAAATAGTATAAATAATTTAATTCAGTAAATATCTCTTTAATTGTTTTTTAAAAGATGTCAATTTTTAAATTTTTCTGATATTTTTTTGGAAGATTGTTATATTTTATTATTCCGTCATATAAAAGCGATTTTTTTCCGAAATAACTTTTTACTGTCATAGTTTGATAATTTATACAATGTCTGGTGTTATAATCATGTAATGTATTATTCTCCTGAAGTGTTATGTTTGATTTTTTTTCTTTTAAAATGATGAGAATGAGAGTGAATTAGAATACAAATTTTTAATTTATAATCCGAGAGCTAGTAACACCCGTTTCATGAAGTGTTTGATTCACTTCAAAATTTTGTGTCATAGTATCTACTGGATAGATGAGCAGGTAAGCAAGTGTTGGCCTGCTCTACCTGGGGACACCAGGTACTGCGCATAGGAGAAAGGTGTCCAAAAATTTTGCCCAAAAAAAATGTTTGATTCAGAGGCCAACAAACAGAAATCAAAATTTAAAATGACACAAAACACAAAAATTAATAAGGCAGACACTTTTGAAGGGGTTAACATTTAATAAAAACACCCCCAAGTTGTTTTTTTAAGAATACAAAATGAAGTGTTTGATTCACGCTGACATTTTAACAGTGTCTTAATTACATATAATAAAAAATAATTACAAAAAGGCAGACACTTTTGAGGGGGTTAACATTTAATAAAAACACCCCCAAGTTGTTTCTTAAAAATACAAAATAAAGTGTTTGATTCACGCTGACATTTTAACACTGTCTTAATTACATATAATTAAAAATAATTACAAAAAGGCAGACACTTTTGAGGGGGTTAACATTTAATAAAAACACCCCCAAGTTGTTTTTTTAAAAATACAAAATGAAGTGTTTGATTCACGCTGACATTTTAACAGTGTCTTAATTACATATAATAAATGCAAGCCCCGCACGGACGCCAGTGCTAAAATTTAAAAAAATTATTTTACACCGAAAAATGCCTTTCGATGCTCAAAAGACGTGTACCAAATTTCATCAAAATATCTAGAGTGGTTTGAAAATGGCAATGAAAAAATATTTTTTTAATTAAAATGTTAACACCCTGTAAACCCCAAAAAAAGTGTCTGCCTTTTTGTAATTATTTTTTATTATATGTAATTAAGACACTGTTAAAATGTCAGCGTGAATCAAACACTTCATTTTGTATTTTTAAAAAAACAACTTGGGGTGTTTTTATTTAATGTCAATTTTTGTGTTTTGTGTCATTTTAAATTTTGATTTCTGTTTGTTGGCCTCTGAATCAAACACTTTTTTGGGGCAAAATTTTTGGACACCTTTCTCCTATGCGCAGTACCTGGTGTCCCCAGGTAGAGCAGGCCAACACTGCTTACCTGCTCATCTATCCAGTAGATACTATGACACAAAATTTTGAAGTGCATCAAACACTTCATGAAACGGGTGTTACTAGCTCTTGGACTATTATAAATGTTTTGATCGTGTAAATACCCTTTCGGTCTATATAGATTAACCGTTGGTTCCAAATGTTAAATTTATATGTTAATTGAATATAAATAAGTTATGTGGAATATTTTATAAATAAAATATAATATGGGATATTATTATGATACGAGAAGGTACGTCATAAAATATAAAAATATAATAAAAATAAATTATATTCTTTATGAGAACTTAAGAGTATACAAATGGATCAAAAAGGTTAAGGGCAATTTTCATCAATTATGCGCCTCTAGGTCTTCCACTTCTCATAAAAAACGCGTTTCAAAGAACTAATCAAATATTAGAAATTACTGTATGAATAACCGATTCTTATGGTTTTTTTTATAAAATACCTTATTTGATAGTGTACCTATGTGTTATTTAGTGTTAATTGTTGTTGTTGTTGTAAAAAAGTTAAAGAATAAATAAATAGTAACGAGGGGTTGAAAGAACAAAATCGGTTCTTTTCGCCTTGTTAAAAGTATTTGTTTGAAGGTTGTAGACAATGATGTATCTTGAGTAATAGATGTGTTTTGGACTTCCATTGCCTTTAGTTTTTCATATCACAACGTTTCAACTGGTAAGTATCTCCAGTCGTCTCGTAGGCTCGTAGCTTTGTAACTTGTTTAGTATTCACCTGAAGACGACTGGAGATACTTACCAGTTGAAACGTTGTGATATGAAAAACTAAAGGCAATGGAAGTCCAAAACACATCTATTTCTCTTGATAAAAGTAATATTAATATATTAGGTATGAACAGTCACACCATTAACAAAGTTTAGTGTATTCTTGAACCAAAATTGAATTATTGTGAAGATCCATTACTTCCAAAACGTTATAAAATATCGCAAAGAGGCTGTTGTATACTTTGCATATTTACTAGCTTCCACTATGAATATGTGTTCGTGATCAAATACCATTAGGTTAAGCTACTTAAGCCGTTTCAAAGGCAGTTTAATATTTAATAATGACTTTATTTAGGCCACAATGTATATAACCCGCATTGTACAATATAATATGTACCTATATGTAGATAGACAAGAATTAAAATATGCGCTCCACTTGAATCATTTTGCTTCAGAATATAGTAGAATGTTTACTTTCTGTACAGGAATGATGAAGAGAGTGCAAGAAAACCAGTGTTCTGCATCCTTCAGCAGCAGTTGTGAATGTTGTGATGCCATAATCAAAGTCTCAAATCCGTTACATGTGATAACACAGATCATTTATATAAATTATAAATAGAAGGTATTTATGGACGGATCTCTGTGGTACTCTATATACAGGGTGGTTCATTAAGGGTGGCCACCGGCCATATCTCGGAAACTACTAGGCATAGAAACTTGGGAAAAAATTATGATTAAAGCGGTCATGAGAAAATTTTGGAAATTACTTTTAAGTTCCTCATTTCGCCACAATTAAAATTTTTTTTTATTTTAAATTTCTCCGAAAATTTCCATATTAGGGTATAACTCTGATTACATCATCAAAAAGCTTAGACAATTCTGCATCATTTTGGTTTAAGCCTCATTGGCGTACTGACCTTGATAAGAGTGGGGGAAGCTATTGAATGTGTAAACATTAAAATCGCTGTAACTTCTAAACGACTTATCCGATTTTACTAAATTTTACCTTGTTTGGAAGGGAAAGGTAAGTATCTTCAATTGCCGTATCCAACAGTACACAATAGTGTTTAATAAAATTGCTAGAGGGCGCAATTTGTAATAATAACAGTTTTTTCGATTTTATCCCGAAAATTCAAATCATACGGTATAACTATGACATCATAATCGGAAAGTAGATGAAATTTGCAAGAAAAGATGGGAAGACCGCAGTTCGATATCTTTGTTCGTTTCAGAGTTATTGCCAAAACAATAATTTTTAATACAAATTGCGCCCTCTAGCAATTTTATTAGAAACTATCGTGTACTGTTGGATACGGCAATTGAAGATACTTACCTTTCCCTTGATGATGTAAAAATATCCTTTTGTAATAAAATTTGTTGCTCTGAATGCAATTTCTAATTTTTTTAATACTAAATAGTCGTAGATAACGTATAGTATTTGACTCGCGTATAATGGTTATATTATACTCGGATTTTTAAAACACAAGCCTTCGGCTCGTATTTTAAAATCTCGTGTAATATAGCCTACATTATACGCTCGTTAAATAATATACTATTTTCCTCTTGTCAACTCCATCCGGGGACACACTGTATATTTATAGTTTTGTGAGGCAAGTGCAGCTGGGAGTGTTTAAGGGTGCCCACTCACACTCCGGAAATCCCCTTAAGAGTCTAAAAAAGGAAAGAAAGAAAAAGTT
This sequence comes from Polydrusus pterygomalis, assembly GCA_963969555.1. Taxonomy (NCBI): domain Eukaryota; kingdom Metazoa; phylum Arthropoda; class Insecta; order Coleoptera; family Curculionidae; genus Polydrusus; species Polydrusus pterygomalis. The sequence continues at coordinate 36,293,734 of OZ018381.1, read as the reverse complement.
ATGTCTAAGGATTTTCATTTTAACCAAACGCGCACACCACTGTTTTTTGTTAATTTTGAAGCCGACTAGCCAGTGTTTTTTTTCGGTTTTGGTAGCGCAGCATCCGTCGATCAATCAGGACTTGATTAAAATTTTATTGGATCCGTCAACAAAAACACCGAATTTTAATTTCGACCGATCTAAATTAATATCTGATGGCCCGTTTGGAACGAAAACTATTAAAAACGCCCCGTTATTATCCCACCATATATTTTAATAAAATGCGGGGATATTTGTTGGTAACAGGTAGAAAAGGATTTTTGATCAAGGCAGATGCTTACGACCCACAAAAGAAAAATCATCTTGAAAAGGAAAAAGTTAACTTTATAAATATAATTTATCATTTTATTTATCGTTGTAGTAAAGTCTACACAAAAATACTTGTTTACTTTTTTGGAATGTTAAGGTCCTTTTATCACCGCTCTGACCGAACCTCCCTTGATATTGACACGGGTGCTAAAGCACCCTAAGAACCCCCTAATTCTGTCTTTGTTTGTCCCACCTAGAAGCAATTGCTAGTTGCTACAAAACCGTTTTTTAAGTCAAATGAGAAAACTGGGCATAATAATAATAATAATAATAATAATAATAATAATAATAATAATAATAATAATATTTCTTTATTTCAAATTACAAACTACAATCACATAGGGAAGGCAATATATAAAATGAAATGACGTCATAAAAGAGAGTTATCTATATCATATTATGATTAAGAAACTCCTGTATTGCATATGGTTCAATTTCAGTTAACAACCTTTTTATAGTTTTTTTCCACATTCTTATACTGCTAATATTCTTAATTGTATTAGGTAGCTTATTATACAATTTAATGCACATATAATACGGACTCTTTTCTGTAAGGGTCAAACGGTGAGATGGATACAAAAGATTAAGAGTTCTTATTCTTGTATGATGACCATTGTCATTCAGTTCCTGAAATATTTCCCTGTTTTTAAAAACAATTGTTAAGCACTCGTAGATATATAGTCCATAAACTGTCATAATACCTATTTCCCTAAAAACACCCCTACAGGTTTGCAAATATTTTAATTTACGTAACAGTCGCACTATTCTTTTCTGCACTACGAACACTTGTTGGGTTTCAAAGTTACTACCCCAGAAAATAATGCCATATCTCAAAACAGATTCGAAGTTGGCATGATACAATATTTTGATTGTCTGGTTATCCATGTATGATGACACAACTTTTATACCATACCCAATACTTCCCAGCTTTAAGCATAAACAATTTATATGAGTCTCCCATGACAAAAACTCATTGATCGTTAGACCCAAAAAACTTGGTATCTGTTTCCCTCTTTAGTTCAATGCCATTTATGTTTAGACTATCCGGCATATTTATTTTATTTTGTTTTGTTCTAAAAATAACAATATTAGTTTTTTTTTCATTCCGAATTAGTTTGTTTCCACTAAACCAATTATTTATTTCTACAAAAACTTCTTCTGCTCTCTGATCTAATTCCAGAAAATCCGTTGCAGCTACCAACAAATTTGTGTCATCAACATAGTTAGTTAGGGAGGAATTAATTTCCAATTAATTTAGGTCATTTATATAAATTATAAATAATATAGGCCTTATAATACTCCCTTGCGCTATACCAACAGTATTTTTTCTAAAATCAGATTTGAATATACCACTTCCGTCCTGGACTATGACTCGCTGCTGTCTATCTGAAAGGAAGGATCGCATCCATGCATGGGCATTACCCCTAACTCCATATTTACTTAATTTATAAAGTAGCAGTTCTCTGTCAATGCAATCATATGCTTTGCTAAGATCTAAAAACATACCTAATGCCAAGTTTTTATTTTCAAGGTGGTCTAAGATTGCTTTAGTGAATTGAAAAATTGCTGACATGGTTGATCTACCCTTCAGATATCCATGCTGACTCTGGGCAAAGAGTTGCCCCAAGTGCATAAAGTCCAACAGTCTGGAGCACACCACCATTTCAAAGACTTTTGAAAAACTTGATAGTAAACTAATCGGTCGGTAATTGTTCAAGTCTGTTGGGCTTCCTTTTTTAAATAAAGGTTTAATTTTCGAGAACTTAAACTGATTTGGAAAAATTCCAAATTTCATAGAATTGTTAATAATATACACCAGAACTTCAGAGACAACTTTAATCGATAATTTTACTATGCTTGTTGGTATTTCATCCTCACCACTGCTATATTTATTTTTTAATTTATTGGATATTTCTAACAATTCCTTTCTATTTGTAGGTTTTAAGTACATAGACTGATCATTTTCGGTAATATTACATTGAAATGGTATATGCGTTATATCTTTTAAAAGTTCTGGAACTATACTAACCAAATGTTCATTTAAATTATCAGCTAGTTCCTGACAATTTTCGGTAAAATTATCCTGTGCAGTTTTGACTCTACCGTTTATTTCATGACATATTGACCACATACATTTACTCTTATTGTCGGAAGCTCTAATCTTATTGTTATATTTTTTTGTTTTTTCTTTTTTTAGTAGCATATCATAATGTTTTTGCTTTCGTTATATTCTTTTTTATAGTGGTCACTATGTCTGGAAAGAACCAATAGCTTATCTAATTTTATTTTACAATCCAAAATTTCTTGATTTGTTACTATTATTTTTTTATTATTATAAACCATGGTGACTGGAAAGCATTGATTAAAAATATTTTTAAATGTACCAATAAATATGTCCCATTGTGCGTTTACATCAGTTTTACCGGCCTGGAAGACAAGTTCCCAGTCCTGCTCTATTAAAAGTTGAGAAAAGGCCTTTTTATTCGCATCAGAAAAAAATCTTTTATGTACCCAACAAACATTTAAAGCCTTGGCGACCTCTCATTTGGAGAAAATGACCTATTTAAGTAAAAAATAGTCTATTTTTTACCTTCAAATCGGCTTTTTAGACGAAACGGCCAACGAGACTAACAGTTTGGCCCAAACAAAATAATTCGAACTTATTAATACGTGTTCAAAGTGGGAAAATATAAGAGGCCCAAGAGATGGTCCAAAAGAGTAGATAATTACCTTGCAAATCGACTTGATAGTTAGGTCTAAGGAAAGTCAGTAATAAACGCCCAACCAGGTTATTTTTTACCTTATTGGGCCTTACAGCCCAATAATCTTTTAGGCCCATAAATGAAGAACAAATTACTTCGTTTTGTCTTTAATATATCTTCATGGTCAGGTTATAATGTGAACACTTTCTGAGGTGATGTATACCCTATATTAGTCTTACATTTTGTACTAGTTATGACTTAAATAATTTCTTTATAGCCCAATATTTTGTCCTCAAAGTGATTTTTACCGGATATAAAGCCGTATCTTCCAAAAATTATGTCTTTAAAGAGATTCTGGCTTAGAAAACTTGAATGATGATTGTAAAGTTTATTGCACTGTGGTAATCTTCCCACTTGTGGGAAACATAAGAATAATCCAAGGAGGAGCTTGACCCTCTCCATTTTAAAATAATCAGTTTCCATTTTTTCGGCGAAATAAAAGGGGTCGCGTAGGAGCTATACAATACGCCGGAACAACGGAAAAAACGTTGTACGTTTATATTCGAACTCGGCCAAAAAGTAAGGTTAGTTACATTATATCTAATAGTGCCGTTGCGAGGCATTAATTCAGAGACCCCGATAGAAACATTTTATGGAGTAATAGGCCGTACATAGGGCCTGCAGTATTCTTAAAAACCCCAAATTAGGCTTCATAAACACTCATTATTATAAACTTATGCCATATAAACGAATATTTCTCCTAATTTAGACCTATGCAAGACGGAAGATACAAAATAGGAAATTTTCTCCTAGCGTAACCTAATACCGGTTGACTTATAGGTCCATTTTTTTTAAGGCCCAAACCACAGGAAATCACGACCTTTAGGACAAATATTTTACTGACGCCATATTTTTTTCAATATGGTGTATTATTTTTAATTAATTTTGTTAAATAACTTGTAACACTAAAGCAACAACAAATATATTACAAAAACCGAGCACAGAAACGAGCTAACTTATTCGTCCAAGCACTAAATATTGGCTACATTTTAAATTTTTGGTATTTTCAATTTTAATTTACCTTGTTTTTTTTAATTAAATGCCTTTTTTCTGGGGCGCGGTTAGTTTTTCTAGGTAAAATTGAAATCTATACGAAAATTTTTTACGCGCACCCATTTTTTCACTTCACATCGATAAAATAATGATTTTTATAAGTACATACCTATCTATATACTACCACTCTATTTTAAAAATCAATAGCGACAGACATGACATGTTCTGATTTAAGAACCCTCCTGCCTCCTGTGCTTTGATACAAATAAAAACAAAATACTATTTTTATCTTTTTCTAAAATTGTGGTTATGATTTTCTATAAGCTTCATAGCCCATAACAGGCCCAACATAGGCCCACATAGGTAAAATACGGGTAAAAAACACCTCTTTACTACCACGGAGAAGACTACTTGGCCTCGTCTATGAAGAGGAATTCTCCTGATGACAGGTGTTTCTTACCACTTTATTACCTTGGTTTTATTCCCCAGTAGGTAATAAAGTGGTATAAATTACTAACTTCTGACTATGTAAAGCGGTCCGTCGAGCTTTATAGTTAAAAACTTAGGTAAAAGTCACCTTTTTTAGACTATAATTGTTTGTTGGGTAGTTACTAATTTATTTTTATTGCAGACTTTCATGTTAAAACTGATCCTTTGTGCTGTGTGATCGGAGATGTGTGCTTCCAAAACTTCAGTACTGTAATCCCCCTCCAGGCTAGTAAAAATGTTGTCCAAACAACTACTACTAATTTGGTTTATTCTAGTGTTTTCAAAAACCGTACCCTTAATATTATAAAAGTTGAGTAAAGAGAAAAGAGAATTTTTATGTACATTATCCTTCAACATTTCAAGATTAAAGTCTCCTGCAATAAATATTACATCGTAACATTCAATATTAGCTAACAGCTGTTCTAATTTAATGAAAAAAAGTTCTTTATTACCGGAAGGTGGTCGATAAATAGAAATTATTAAAAGTTTTTTACCTTTTATACGACATTCAATTCCTGAACATTCAATTTCACCTTGCTTGGATATATTACAGATTGTTTTTAACGAAACAAAATTAATATTTTTTTTGACATATACTGCACTACCACCATGTTGACCTTCGCCTCTACAAAAAGCGGAAGCTAATTTAAAATCTTTAACACCTATTTTTTGCAACTGTTCCGTGGTTTTCCAATGCTCTGTTATACACAAAAAAAGACAATTTGGCGATTCCTGTAGCAATTTTTCTAGTCTGTTAACGCTGTTTCCTAGTGATTGGACATTTTGGTGTATTAAACTCTGTTCCCACTGTGCCTTTTCATTTTGATTTTGTATCAAAAAGGTTGACTACCCCCACTTTTGTGTCCATATTCTATAGATTGCTTATATTTTTCGATTTTCTGTAAAAAAGCTGGGCATTTTTTGGATCTCTTGCTGTGTGTATTCGATCTCGTAATTTTAAGCGTCTACAATTTGGGCAATCTAAAGGTGTATTTTCGGGACACTGTTTAGTAGGGTGGAGCGATAATTTTTTTTTCTGAACAATAGAACACTGACAAATAGAAAGTTGTGTAAGGCAAAAATAAGTAATTTCCCAAAAAATAATTTTTTTTTAGCTCAAGTCCTTCCACCGCCCCACCACTTTTATTCTATTTCCTCGAATATGGCCATTGGGGCGGTGGAAAGACTAATATAATAATTTTTGTTTATTAAAAAAAAGTATTTTTAATATCGTAATAAATCTTTTAGACCGTCAGCATTTGTTAAAAAAAAAAAAATAATATCCAACATCATTTTGTACACGGCATGAGACCTCACTAATCGGCCACTTGCCTCTAAATTAGCTGCTCTTTGTCAGGTCAGACGTGCAAGGCAGAAAAAAGACAGCAACTACAACAACAGTCTTCAAAGGTATCCTTGTTGCGTGGTTTGTACTTCGATGTCCGTAAAGACAATACATTGACATTTACTGATAATAGAAAAAGTACAACAGTCTAAAAACATATAACTTTATTAGAACAACCAGGTTCAAGTTTATTGGTTATCTGTCCCCTGTTTCTGGAACTGCCTCAAGTATTTTGGGTTCTTTAACTGAATTTTTAGACAGCTCTTCAATGTCGTTTGACAGTTTAGAAGTGGTTGGTTGCGACGGAACTAACAGTAATGTAGGAGCCAAGGGAGCGACCCCTGCAATGGTTTATCTGCCAGTTGCATGCGAATGAGCTTCCTCTGCGACATTTACTTCCACACCTCGACGGTGAAACAAGTGGTCCTCGAGCATTTCGTGGGTTTATTGGAAACCTCTTATCCAATTGCGAAAAGCTGCCAATCGTAGAATTTTCTATAATAGGGTGTGAATTACCTGACATTGATACTACCTTCGAATTAAGTACAGATCAAAAATATCTTTACGAAATGTGTTTAGCAATTAAAAACGGTTACTGCACCGAAGCTCTCTCAAAACGTGACCCAGGACGATTGGTCCATTCCCGGTGGTTAACTACTGCAAACAGACTATTACGTTTATATATTAGCACTGCCAATCCAACTCAAAATTTAATTACGTTAGTAACATTTATTATAATTAAAGTTTATTGCCCTATGTGGTTTTCCATTAAAAAAATGCCTTCATGTATTTATTTATGGCGCAAAACATATTTTCAAAACTATTGAGCTATGCAATTATTTGTCAGATGATTAAAAACATATCGTTTACAAAGCGATTAATAGAAATGGTTTTTTTGGACACCCGAAAAATAATATATTGTCTATGTTGTTGGATGACCGCAGGTATTTAAGGCCTATTGGAGGGCTAAAACCGATCTTAATCAACTAAAACTTCGAAATTTTACCGTTCCGATCTTTAATTTTAAAACCTACGATTACTACGAGCTAGTAGACTGCCAAAATTTATTTTGGACCGAACCACCAATAACAACTAAGTTACCGGAAGTCCAGCTACGAGAAATCATAGGACCCAGAACATTCAGCGATTTCATATATAAAAGATTACCCTTGCCACACACAGGCTGTGGAAAGAGTCGTCAAAATGGCGACTGAGGCATCTGCTATAGTTTGTGGTTATGAGAGACGAGATGGGACAATAAAAAATAAATTAGAGTCACGACCCATAATGCCAAAATTTAACACTAAAAAAGATTATCCTTTAAAGTAGCGTAATATGTCGCAAAATTATTATATTTTTTTTTTACTTTAGGCTTAAATTTTATTTTTTCCATTTTAAATAATAAATAAACGCGCGCTTGCTTTAAAAAACCATATATTTTAATAATTTATTCATGATGCTTTTTGGTGTTTTTTTTTTGACTATCCCCTTTACCGCCACAAGGTCTCACAAAATAGCATAAAATGTATGTATTTTAAAATAAGAATAATAATTTTGTATTATGAGTGGCAATCATAAAACCAAAATTAGTAATATTTTCTTCAAATAAATACTATTTATGTTTTTTTAGACCCTGTGGCGGTGGAGGGGATGTTACTAAAAAAAAAATAAAAACACCAAAAATCTTTTTATTCCCAAACACATCTTTCCCAAAGTCAGGCATCTTGATTTTCAAAAAAAAAAATCTTCCTATACTGTCGCTCCACCCTACTGTTTAGCCTCATGGGGTCCGCCGCACTTATGACAGCACGCTGAACTATTGCAGTACTTTGTCACATGTCCAAATAGACAGCATTTATAGCACATAGACACATTATAATATTCTTGTACGTATACTCTTGTTAGATCAAAATTTACTTTTTCATTTTGCATTAACCACCTAAAAATAATAGGTTTAGTTTGTAATATCCAGTTTTCTTTGTAATTGTTTCTGCACTCCTTTTTTGTTAGGAATTTTATCATTCTATTTACTTAATTTCCTACTAGTGTTTGCAACTCTGGATTTTCATCAAGGATTATTGAAATGAACTCCTGTGGCTCATATCCTTTTTCGATGCCGGTAATCATTACTATTGGGTCAGTATTTTGCAACTCTTTTACTACAAAGTTTTTGTCCTTTTCCAAAATTTCCTTTAGTTCGTTTTGCTGAGCATCACTTTCGCATTTTACTATTACCGCGCCGCTTTGTAATTTTCTTACGTTATTGAAAACGTGAGACCCATTGCCATTACTATTTAGGCTGGGTTTTATTCCTTTAATTACTATTTTTGGGTCGGCTTGGTCTTTAATTTTTATTATAGTTTGATGTTTTTTTAGTTGTGGTGGTGTCGTCCATTTTGTACCGTTCGAGATCGTCCTGGATTGTACGATACAAGATTTTTGTGTCGTTGATTGTTTGTATTTTTCTACGTTTTGTATTATATGTAATGGTTGAGTCGATTTTTCATTTGCTGATGTATCTATAGAGCTTTGATTTAATAAGCTGATAAAATGTATGTTATCCTTCTCTACTTTGCCAATTTTGTAGGCAAGCTTTGTAACCATCTTGGATACTGTAAAAACCGCATCACGTATGCTTTTACTCGCATCAGCACTTTTTTCATTTACTTCTGAACATTCATAAATTATTGACAGAGCTTTCATGGTTTTTTCTAAAATATCTTCGGTTGGGTCCGAAAAAACAGACATGTCTAGTTCAACCTTATTCATAGATTCTTTTCGAATTTTTTGTCGTTCGAGAAATCCTGGGCTTGAATCTGACCTCTGCCTTTTCTGAGGGTTTGCGGATTCGTTTTGCAAACAAGTGTTTTCGGACTGTGTGGGTGGCGTTCTAAAAATTGTGTTTTTTGCTTTTAAAAAACCAACTCCTGAGTTAACCGGTGTGCAATAATCTATTTCACTTTTATTTGTATTGTCCAAATGTTCACTAAAATTGGTCGACTTATTGGATTCCCCCTGTATCACAGCATTGCTTGTGTTTGGTTTCTGATATTTTTCAAGGTACGTTTTAATCTCCGCACTTTTTTTGTTAGATTCCGCACCAATCATTCTATTTATTTCATTAGTAGCAGGTAAGGATCCAATTGAATAATGTCTTATAGTTTTTCGCTTATTTTTTTCAATTTCTAATCCATCATTTTCACTGTTCATTCTGTTAAAAATGTCTTGTTTACGTTCACGCTAAATAAAAAAATTAAAGAACAACAAATGTTCACAGATTTTATACCGCTTATCTAGAAGTAGGTACGTCCGCACTGTTGGAAGGCTAACACTACTCTAAAAACATATTTAAAATTCTCCCTAAGCCAACTTGATTTCTTTCCGCCATATTGGAAAAATAGCTAACATATTTCCTCAAATAATGATGAAACAAATACACTTCTCGTCAAAATTAGCGAATACTCTAAAATCTAGCAAAACGTTTGTTCTTAACTATCTTATGAACCGTTCATCCGATTTTGACCAACTACCCCTAATTTTTACATTATTACCTATATAAGGTGTTGCAAACCTTTTTAAGTTCTTAACGTTAATCTGTAAAACGATTCAACTGATATACAAGGTGTTATTAGTAGAGGCGATTTTGTGCCGTAAATTTGAAACATTCTGTAGAGTAAACTGGTACCGTTAGAAATTCCCGGTATGTGCCGTTAGTAAGATGACATCAAAATCTCCAGACCTTTTTGCCAGTTTTTTGATAAGTGTCTTTTGGCAATAGATACACTATTAAACAAAATATGCGTCAAATTTTGGTAGGAAAATCTTCACAATGCTGTATCTTGGCAATGGTTGAACAGATTTTGACCAGTATTCAAGATTTTGAAAGCTCTTTTCCTTTAGATTTTCCGTGATATAGTTGTGATTTTTAAAGATTGCCATTTTGTTATTTTACAGGGGGTTTTCTCAAAATCCCCCCCCCCCCCCTCCTGGGATTAGGGATTATTTCTGCTGGCAGCCTTGTGCTCCAGACCTTTTCTATTTCTTATTGTTTATAACGGGCATATTGAATTTTACATTAAAATTATATTATTTTTTTTTCAAATTACTTGTAAAATTAAAAGAATTTTATAAAAATTTCTACAGCTTTTAAGTAAAATTAAAATTGTATGACAATTTAGCGATGCCGACAGTGTGGTGTGAAGTCGTTAAAAACATTTAAAATTAACATCTTTGGTTTTATTACGAGTCTCCCATCGCTTTATAAGATTAAAAAGTGTGTAAAAATGATTTAAAATAAGTAATAAATATTTTTTTTTAAATGCCTAATCTAATTATCATCTGTAAAGGGCGAAATATATGCAAAATATTGCAAAATGCATGTACATGCATTTTTGTATATTTTATCAATTTTATAACAAAACGCATATTTTCCAATCTGAAGATTATCTATAATAATTATATTTACATTTTGGTTATACACAAGGTGTTTTCGGGGTTTGCAGGTATATTGTTAGGGTTTGTTTATTGTCACTGAATAATGCGTTATTATTACCGGCTTAACAAAATGTATTTAAATTAAAATAAATGTATTTCAAATGTAAGAAAAGTGTTTCTAAAAGCACCTCTAAGAGTGCAGTGGTATAAGGAGAGATTATCAGGAGTTAGTTTACCTCCAGAACCTGTAATTACCCGGTGGGGAACACGGATTAAGGACGCAATATTCTACGCAGAGCATTTCGAAGCCATTAAAGAACTAATTTTGGATTTAGATGACGATTCGCAGTGTGTTGTGCAAAGTAAAGAGTTGTTAAAAAGTGCAAGTGTAGCTAAAGAGCTTGTTTTTATTAAGGTTAGTTTCAGTTTTATACCGGGACATAATATCCTCGTTGGAGAGTAGAAATTTAAATTTAAGAGACTCAATTAGTAGTGTAATGTAACAACATTCCCGGTAAAGTAGGAGGTCAAGTAAGGAACAAACTGGATGTAACTGTAAAAAAAATGAAGGATTTAAATATTTAACTGCAGTAAAAAGCATTTATGAGAGTAATCCATCCAACGCAGTAGTATCTTAGCCTTACATTTTGCGACCTAAATTGCAGGATTGTCCGATTACATCAGTAGATGTTGAAAGAAGCTTTTCTTTGTATAAACATACTAATAGAAGACAATCCTTTTTAATTGAAAATTTTGAAAAATATTTAGTAATAAATGACTTTTATACAATTTTAGATTAAAAAATTATTTACTTTTATTTTTCTTTGTTTTTTTTGCATTTAAAAAAATATATTTTTTAGAACCCAATATGTTTATTTAACTCATTTTACTATAATAATCATACCAGTAAACGGTAAAAAAAAATGCAAATAACTGCATATTTTAAAGGCAAACAAGGCATATATATGCGCATATTTTGGCTGAATTTAAGTGCATATAATCCGCCCTTTATTCATCTGTATCTAATAATAATCGAGATGTCAGCAACAAATTTGGAACTCACTGTACACTATGCAGAGTTCAATGATCGAACACTTTAAGAAACGTATTAATTTTGCAGCATCAAAAAGTAAGCGAATTTTACAAAGAGATAACTAAAAATTATTCTTCTCGCAAAATTAAGTCTTAATAACAACCATAAACAATATTCTGATATTTACAGCAACGGTTTTACAATAAATAATGAATACTCTGAGAAAGCATTTAATTTCAGAAAATTGTATAAGGACAGGATCGGCTTTGGAATTTTTACTGGACAACCACTTTAATGTTGAGTCCAGTAACTAAAGATATCTCCACGGAACACCATAAAATATAGACATAAAGATTAGACATATATGGCTGCGGTTTAACCTTTAAAAGTTTGATATCTTAACTATGTTGCTGATGAATGAATGATGAATTCAGAACGTTGCTAAGTCGAGATATATATCACTGCTATATAAAGTGTGTTCAATGACCGCTGACCATTACGTCATATTTTCCATATTAGCGGTACGTCGTAAGTTAATTCAGTCAGTTTGACTTACCGGTGGTAAAGGTTATGATTTTTCTTATTCTTGATCTACAAAAAGACGGATGCATGTAAGGAAGTAAAAGACAAGCGCTTTATTCCATTTTTTTAATTATTTTTTTATACTGTTAATGAACTCAGAAATAAGTAGTTTATTTAGGGTAAAATGTATCATGGGATGAAACATTTTGTTTTTGAAAATTAGTATGAAATTTTTAATTAATTTAAATTTACTGAGAAATAAATAGGTACATAATTATAATTTATAAAATTTAAAATTGAATCATATATTTGTTTGTCTAGTACATACATCTCTTAGTTTATAAATTTTGTTCAAATATTTTCATCTTATTTATAAACAAATAAAGAAACAAAATGTAATAAAAACTAAGAACACAACAAAATACAGTTTTTTAATAATTAAAATAAATCATCTCCGCAAGGATCATCATCATCAGGGCATGATTTATATTTTTTCTAGTGTAGTAAAGTCCGCATCATATTGGATTTTTTTTTTAATAACTTTATTCGAAATTTGACTTTGGCATCAAGTTCTGCTTAGATCGAGATAAAAATTAAGCAAAAAAATAGTAGTCACGTGATTCGCATTATCTGTCAAATTTTAATTATTTCTAAAAAATAATTCAAAAGTGGAATTATTTCTGAAAGTATCGAAAAAAGTTTTTTTTAATGCAGTTTCTAGCGCACACATGCAAAATTTTAGCTGCATAAGATAATTTTGATTTTTTACCCATATTTTGTAAATTGCACCACTTTTACAAAATAAGACTCAACGCAACCTACATAAAACTTCTCAGTTTTGACAATGTATTATTTCAGATACATTTTCTTTAAAGTAGCGCCATATTAAATGTGTGTTTCTCTACAAAATCGAAATTGGGCTATTAAAATTTGGTCGCATGTGGTGCAAAGTTTATTTGTTTTTGACCCTGTATAAGGTAACTTCATAAATAAGTATTTTTGAAAACGTAGTTTGTGTCTGAAAGTAATACACCTTACGACAAAATAAATAAATTTTAGTGGTGGGTAAAAAATCATAATTATCTTATGCAGCTGAAATTTTGCATGTGAGCTAGAAACTGCATTTAAAAAAAAATTTTTCGATATTTTCAGAAATAATTTTGAACTATTTTTTGGAAAAAATTAAAATTTGACAGATAATGCTAATCACATGACTACTATTTTTTTGTTTAATTTTTATCTCGATCGAAGCAGAACTTGATACAAAAGTCAAATTTCGAATTAGGCTATTAATAAAAAAAATTTCATATGATGCGGACTTTACTGGTCACACTGTAGAAAAAATGTATTTCAAAAAAATTTATATGACGGGTCCGAGCGAGTGGATATTCTATGTAAAATTCTGTTCCATTTCTTTACCAGAATGCTGTATAAAAAACAATAAAATAACCATGAGATCGAATTGCAACTCGCCAAATAATAAAAGCTTACTTTATGGTAAAGTAAAGTAAAAACTATTTTCGTAATTCCGCCCAGTCCCGATCTGTTCGGAGAGTCCGCTCTAAAAACCCGAGAACGTCTTAAATCTAAAGGGGCCTTAATTAAAAGAAGATATGGGAGTTTCAAAAGCCGAACACTAATTTTGTTCCGATGGTTTATGTATATACACCGTCCGGTTTGCTACGCGCAATTTACTTGTCAAACGGCGTTATTAAGATATCTCTCTCTCCGAGCGTGGCCACGTCTGTCAGCTGAACTTTGGCTGTCTTTAAATCTAGGCTTGGGCGATCTCAGGAATTTTGCGGAACAGTTTCAAATCGGTTCGAGTAGGACAAACTTGAAATTGTTATGAAAATCAGTTCCATCAGTATCGTTCCCACAGCTTGATTGATTTTCTAAAGGTCCGTCACAGGGGCGGGTTTAGGATTTGAAGGGGGGGAAGGGGCAAGCAAATACTAAATTAGGTATTAGGTCACGGCGAGTATAGCTTTTTGGCCACCTACAGTGGCAGTAGCTAACAAGAAACACAACTAACACTTTCGCAACAGCGTACTACTGCTACAGATCAGCACTGCAAGTCTCTCCCTGAAATAGTGGGGTCCTCATAGCCGCAAAGCATGCGCACGTGTATCTCATCTGAAGCACAAACACCTATACTGCACCCAATCAGACACCTACACAAACACTATCACAGTAAAGCGCTAACAACAAACACAACTAGCACTTTTAACAGCTTACTACTGCTACAGATCAGCACTGCAAGTCTCTCCCTGAAATAGTGGGGTCCTCATAGCCGCGAAGCATGCGCACGTGTATCTCATCTGAAGCCCAAACACCTATACTGCACCCAATCAGACACCTACACAAACACTATCACAGTAAAGCGCTAACAACAAACACAACTAGCACTTTTAACAGCTTACTACTGCTACAGATCAGCACTGCAAGTCTCTCCCTGAAATAGTGGGGTCCTCATAGCCGCGAAGCATGCGCACGTGTATCTCATCTGAAGCACAAACACCTATACTGCACCCAATTAGACACCTACACAAACACTATCACAGTAAAGCGCTAACAACAAACACAACTAGCACTTTTAACAGCTTACTACTGCTGCAGATCAGCACTGCAAGTCTCTCCCTAAAATAGTGGGGTCCTCATAGCCGCGAAGCATGCGCACGTGTATCTCATCTGAAGCACAAACACCTATACTGCACCCAATCAGACACCTACACAAACACTATCACAGTAAAGCGCTAACAACAAACACAACTAGCACTTTTAACAGCTTACTACTGCTACAGATCAGCACTGCAAGTCTCTCCCTGAAATAGTGGGGTCCTCATAGCCGCGAAGCATGCGCACGTGTATCTCATCTGAAGCACAAACACCTATACTGCACCCAATCAGACACCTACACAAACACTATCACAGTAAAGCGCTAACAACAAACACAACTAGCACTTTTAACAGCTTACTACTGCTACAGATCAGCACTGCAAGTCTCTCCCTGAAATAGTGTTGTCCTTATAGCCGCGAAGCATACTTACGTGTATCTCATCTAAAGCACAAACACCTACACTGCAGTCACTGCACCAAATCAGACACATACACAAACACTATCACAGTAAGGCGCTAACAATAAACACAACTAACACTTCCGCAACAGCTTACTACTGCTACAGATCAGCACTGCAAGTCTCTCCCTGAAATAGTGTTGTCCTTATAGCCGCGAAGCATACGCACGTGTATCTCATCTAAAGCACAAACACCTACACTGCACCAAATCAGACACAAACACAAACACTATCACATTAAGGCGCTAACAACAAACACAACTAGCACTTTTAACAGCTTACTACTGCAACAGATCAGCACTGCAAGTCTCTCCCTGAAATAGTGTTGTCCTTATAGCCGCGAAGCATACGCACGTGTATCTCATCTAAAGCACAAACACCTACACTGCACCAAATCAGACACAAACACAAACACTATCACAGTAAGGCGCTAACAACAAACACAACTAGCACTTTTAACAGCTTACTACTGCTACAGATCAGCACGGCAAGTCTCTCCCTGAAATAGTGTTGTCCTTATAGCCGCGAAGCATACGCACGTGTATCTCATCTAAAGCACAAACACCTACACTGCACCAAATCAGACACATACACAAACACTATCACAGTAAGGCGCTAACAACAAACACAACTAGCACTTCTAACAGCTTACTACTACTACAGATCAGCACTGCAAGTACTCTCCCTGAAATAATGGGGTCCTCATAGCCGTGAAGCATGGGCGCGTGTTATCTCTTCTGAAGCACAAACGCGTACACTGCACCAAAAACCTTACATCTACGCAAGCACCTTCACAGTAAGCTGTACACAAACAAAGTAATAAGACAAAACTGAAAGCTAGGTACACCGGTACCTAGGTCTAGGTGAAGTTCGAAGCAAAGCACGCTCTAGGCGTGCAAAGCGGAAATACTAAGCGAGTGGTCTGAAGGTTTATACGCCTATGGCGCGGAAACCGCGGGAACACGGGGAGTTTAGTCGGTAGGCAGCCCCATCAGTGTTGAATCCGACACTACTCTGCTTTTCACAGGGTACCAGAAGATTCTCCTCGAAAAAAAAAACCTACAGTTTTATGATAAAAAGAGCTGGATTTATTTATTAATAACAGCAGAAAAAGAAATATGACAAATTTGGCCAACTTTTCATTTTTGCTTTTATGAATTTATCAATTAATTTTTTTAACTTAAAACTGTAGATAACTGCTACCCAAAGAGGGGTAATTGGCCGCTTTTTGTAGAACACGAAAATAAAACGATATATTGATAAGAAAATGAGATAAGTTTAATGGTAAAGTCATCGTACATACTGAGTGGAATTTTTAATGAGAATAAATTCAGTCCTAGAAAGCCTCTGCCCCCAACTTGTTTTTTCAAATGTTAGTCATAAAAAAGGAAATACGACCTACTAGTTACACTTGAATTTCGGTAATGTAGACGCAATTTGTGTTTTTGTAAAAATTGTTGAAAATGTTGCCCATTTTTTTTTTTACAAACCCCTAATCTAAAGTCAAATTTGAAGAAATAGTCCATACCTAAAGTGGAGTTGAAAGTATGAAAAGGAAAGAAAAACACAAAGTCTTCCTTCACAAAATTTAATAGAATAAAAACTCTTTGTTTAGAGATATCTACATGTTTCGAACGTAGAAAAATTCATCATCAGGAGACAGAAAAATTTATTTTATGCTGATTGTGTCAGCAAAAGAGAAAATTAGAACCTTAATGGAGCTTTTATGAACTTAAAAAATTGAAGTATAGAAGAAACATGATATGAAGAAAATTGATAATGGACCATTCTGAGTTTTTGAAAACGTTATTAAAGGGGGTCTAAACCAACCAAATAAAATGGGGAAGAAGAAAAAACCTTTCTAAGAAGGTGTCGAAGATTATTTAAATTTTAAAAGACTTATCAAACATATGTCTGTAAGACATTATGAGGATAAAATTATAGTATCACAATCTGTAAAAAATAGAAATTGAAATTAAAATCAAAGAGTGAAGGAGTACAAAAGTTTTTGAAATATTTTAGAAAAAAATTTTTTAATAAAAAAACAAATACTTACAATATTACGTGGTGAAAACGTTTTTTGGGGTACTGAGGATTAAACCACAGTACCCCAAAAAACGTTTTTTACCACTTAGATCTAATTAATAGTACAGTAATCTTAATGTTATTAAATTAGTAATATAAGGGCTTAATTAAAATCTAGTATATACTATTATATCTTAAATACTGAGGTTTAAACCTTAGTACCCCACTAAGCTCTTTTATGTAATTTTCATCACCTCTGTGATAACTACTACAAATAATGTTATTCCACCAATGTCTTTCTGACAAAAACCTATAAATGTTCTTAAAAATTAAATAATTTTTTGACACTTTCTTTTTAGAAAGTTTTTTTTCTTCCCCAGTTTTTTAGTTGGTTTAAACCACATCTACTGACTTCTCACATACTGAGTATGTTTTAACTTTCATTAATTTCTCTATTTTATGGCTCTTTTACACATCAAAAAATTTTTAATTTCATGAAAGCTCCATTAAGGTCCTTCACCATTTTCTCTTCTGCTAAAACCATCAGCATATTTAAATACATTTTCTGTATCCTGATGATGAACGTTTCTACGTTCGAAACATGTAGAGACCCTTGAGAATCCTTTCTATTAAATTTTCTGGAGGAACACTTTTAGTTTTTTCTTTCTTTCCCATACTTTCAACTCCACTTTAAGCATGGACTTCTTCTTCAAATTAAATATAAATGTTTTATAGGGTATATATAATAATATTAGAATAAGAGTAATGTAAAGTAGTATATTACATGCACTTGGATCTTGGATGACTTATTATCAAAATGTGCCAGAATGATTGATTTTTAAAATAATACACTAAATTTAAGTTGCTACTTATAAAAGTCCTACATTTTTTTCTAAAATTTTTGCTGTTTGGAATATTTCTTATTTCTAGTGGTACATTTTTGGATGAATAAATTTTAAATTAACATTTTCACTACTGTTAGGATTATCAACTGTCCCTTTATATAATTGCGAGTCTGATATGTAATTTCTTAATGTGCCATGTATTAATACAGCAGTTGATAATATACAGGGTGTTAATTAATGTCATGCAGATATTTCAGGAGGTGATAGTACTCGTCAAAATAAGAAAAAAATGAAAATATATGCATGGTCTAAAACGCGTTATTTTCGTTATAGAGGGTGGCAAAGTTTCAATTTTTTTTCTAGTATTTTGTGTTTTCTCTCTTATATCCTGCGATAATTGTTTTAAATTTGGAACATCAACCCTTTTTTTAAATCTATACAATAAAGTATCGAAATTGTTGGTGGCAGTATACAGGGTGTTACATTTTCTTGAATCGGCTACAATTTTATCTTTCAGAACTTTTTTTTTTGGCTCCCTGTATGAATTCCGGTATGAAATTTGAACTCTCTGTTCGTTTGTTTAGCGTTCTGGTCTCTTGCACTATTCTTGTATCTGTGGCCGATTTCGATTTATTTGCAAAAATAGCCATCGATGGAAATTAAGTATAGGCGAAATAACGCAATAATAAATATGAGAAAAAAAATAGTAGGCCGGGATAGGCAATTGTTAATTCCGTTTATTGTCCTTGACATTTTGCAAAAAAAATTTTTTGTTTGGCGTTTCCGGGTTAATGATGGTTGAATTCACAAATCAAGAATATGCAGAGATGCATTAAAATTTAATCTAATATGGATAAAATTGTAGCCGATTCAAGAAAATGTAACAAGCTGTATACTGCGACCGGCAATTTTAATACTTAATTGTAGAGATTTTAAAAAAGGGTTGATGTTGCAAATTTAAAACAATTATCGCAGAATATAAGAGAGAAAACGCAAAATACGAGAAAAAAATTGAAACTTTGCCACCCCTGTATAACGAAAATAACGCGTTTTAGACCATGCATATATTTGCATTTTTTTCTTATTTTGACGAGTACTATCACCCTCTGAAATATTTGCATGACATTAATTAACACCCTGTATATACAGTGGATCGAACAATTAGAATTTCCGAATTGTAGAGTAAATGTGTGGAGTAGCGTTTTTTTATAGATTATTTTTAGGATATAATTTTGAACGACATTTAAAGGTTTTAGCCAGTTTTTGTAGATCCCACTCCACGCAATTATACCGTATGTTATTATAAATTCTACTGAAGTCTTATACATATATGGAGAGTACTAGTTTCTGCCAATAATTTCCCTTAAAATATAGAATTTATGAATTAACTTTCTAATATTGTTTGTCAAATTACTGATATTATGTGCTCTTCATTTAAGATGTTTTTGAATAGTAATTCCTAAATATTTTGTTGAATTTACCTCACAGATAACTTCTTCAAGATTTTCCATTTTTATATTGTTAAAATTAGGATGATTAGAAGAAATAAGAGAGAATGTTATGTAATTAGTTTGGGAAGTGTTCAAGGTTAATTTAAAGAAATCCAGCCAGATCTTAATTTTCTTGATACCATCCATAGCTAAAGTTTCACCCTTGAATACGTCAGCTGTGTCGTCAGCATATGATATGACTATTCCGTTATTAATACTAATATTAGCTAAGGAATTTATATAGGTAAAAAATAAGATTGGCCCTAAGACGGTACCTTGAGGAATTCATATACGTGTTTGTGGTTTCTACATAGATCGCTATAGAAGCCACTGTATGAAACATCAATGAAATTAACAGTTTTTCTTAAAATTTTTAACCAAAACTATATGTTATATTTTACATATAGTCAAAAGAAGAAATAAAATTGGAATGAGTCAATGAAAACTACAAGTTAATATCTCTTTTTTAGCTAAAGGTATTATCAAAACATTCTGAACAAGAACAATTTATTACCGGCTTGAAGATATTTATATTAATAAAAAACGGAAATCCTTTAACTATCATGGACAAACTATTTATTACTCATAAAAATTATTGTCACTTTTAAAATAAACATAACTTTATTAATAGTATGACATCGTAGTTAAACTATTCGTAATTGAACTACTACCATGGTCAATAACAAAGGTAGGCTTTGGAACAAATTGATTAATTATGACCGATGCACATTTTGCGCAGGATCGTAGCCAAATGGATTATGATATTTATGATTGTCATGATGATGCCTTCCCTAAGGTGCTACTTATGCATGATCTTCTTACTATAATGTACAATGTAGCCACAGACATGTAACTTATAAGGAGATCAAACATGTCATTCATGAAAAACTATTTGTTTACAATCAGACGCACTTCCAAAGTTTCAGATAAGTTAGAAGGAGATGGCTTCAAAAAAATTGCAACACTGTAATATCCTTATAGTGCAGGTGCAGGGCAGGTGTTTTTTTCAGGATCAAAAATGATCTATATATTATATATATAAATTTAATTTTTCTGGAAAAAGTCATTCTTGATAAAAAGTTTTGCTTGTAAGAAAAATGCAATTCACGAAGAGAAAATTTTGATTTTTTATACAGGGTTCGCAAAAACTTTAAAAACATGATTTTTCTTCAAGAGTAAACTACATTTATTTTTTATTTTTGAATAAAATGCCAATTACTTATTTAGAATAACGTTTGTAATTTAAATCCTAGTTTTAAAATAAATCTTCGATTTTTTATTTTTATTTTTTTTAGAGGTAGGTATGGTCTCTACAATTTAGGAACGAAACGTACTTTCAACAAGATGGATGCCCTGCGCATTTCGCAATTGAAGTGAGAGAATGGCTTAATAATACATTTGGCTACAGATGGATTGGTCGGAACGGTCCAGTTCTATGGCCCCCAAGAAGTCCCGATTTAACTATTTCAGATGCCTATCTTTGAGGGCGCCTCAAACAATTAGTGTACTCCCGTCCAATTGAGAACGACCTACAGCTGCTAAAACAGCGAATTGTTGAAGCTGTTCAAACAATTTCCATTGAAGAAATTCGAAGAAGTTTTGACCACATTATGAAATTTTTCATCTATTTGTGCTATTGTAAACCCTATCCGCGACAGTCTGTATATTCACTCCTCACTATTATATATCAATCGGGGGTTAGAATCGACCACTTCTTTACATACCACGCACTCGCGAACCATTATTAATAAACACAAAACAAAGCTAATAAATACCACTAAATAGTTATAAGTACCTACCTATTTTCACAAAAAGATTGCAAATTATCCGAAAACCACCAAAAGCAGCTGAGCAACGCTGCGCCGTTCGAAAATGAATCAATATGAAAAATTCTGCGTCACGCGTAGTAAAATGTGAATCATATTGAGTAAAGCGCTTGTACAACGTTGATCTCCCTAAAACATAATTTGATATAATTCGGTAATAAATAATTTTACGAGTATAGTATACGGAAGATCTAGGTATAGGACAATCAGCAGTAATTTGTCATCAATGATTTCTGTTAAAACGATTTTTGATCGGGACCAAATGTAGACAATAAAGACTCCTTATATACCGTGCGAGCAAAAATTATTTGCATCAAAGATGGCTTGGATTAAAAAACGTAGGGCTTGGTTTAGATCACAATGATATGGGAACGATATAGGTAACCAAATCGAGGTTACATTTTGTCAAATTCATATTATGACATGATATGCCAAACTAATGAGTAATAAAATAAGTAGACAAATACAAATTTATTTTTGTTGTTTACAGAATTACCAAAGTAAGAATATACAGACAGAAAAAGAAAAATAATTACAGAAATTCCTGAAATTGGCCATCGCCATGCTCCAAGCATGAATTCACACGTCTCTTCATATTTTCGAAGGAGTTGACCAGCATCTCTGGAGAAATGTTACCACATTCTTGGATAATCCTTTCTTGTAATTGTTCTAAATTTGCAACAAGTTCTTCTGTTTTTACAGATGTTCTTCCTGCTCCTTTTTTGTGTTGTATAGAACCTGTTTCCCTAAACACAGCCACGGTTCTTTTCAGGAGATAATAAAAATCCCCAGCAATAAAAGTAACGTTAGGAAAATGTTCGTAAAAATCGTCCATGCACAAACCCGTATTGTATTGCCATTCACCATTTACTCTAACCCCGTTTCGAAAATACGCTTCAACCATGAATGTTATGTGCTGTTCCGTAAAGCCCATTGTCTGAATTGTTCAAGAAATTGGAAAAATTAGCGATGAATCAAATTACTTGTAACGATTGTCAAAGATGACGGAATAACTGATTGATTGTTAATTCAGGTAGTTACTGATACCCAACAGGTATTAAGCTCTACGGCTAAGCATTACGTCCTTAGATGCAAGGCCCTCTTTGATGCAAATAATTTTTGCTCGCACGGTATTTCCATTTGCAGTGGATCAGTTCCACGGCTCGCAAATACCAGATCTGTTCGACGAAATCGGTTCCAGTAGATGGTTTCCCATTCCTAGCTGAACTTTGGTTGCCTTTAAAACACCTTAAGAGAAAACGTGCTCAGCTTTGCTCGGGTTGTGATTATTTATTATTTTATAAAGCTTGAAATAATGTGTCAGGTAATAAACACTATGTTTCTGTTATTAAAAAACTGTTAATTTAAACTTGGCTTGCCTTCAGCCGGAGCTATAATTAATACCTACGTAGATTCGTAATCGAAACTTACGGTGTTTCCAATTTTATTGTTGTAAAACAGTTGGAGTTAATTTAATTATTTATACAAGGTTTGATGAAAGTGTGTTGTCATTTTTTTGACATTCTAAAGCATCCAAACAAGAACGCAGTGATAAGACTGTTCGCCATACAACACAACGCATGCCCACACTGCCCACTTCTAAAGTACAGTTGACGACAAATAATTTCGTACGCTGAACTGTGACATTGTAAATGCAACTTTTTTACCTTTATTACCTTTGTAACGTGTTAATTGTTATTATGATATCTGTCAAAGTATTGTCATTATCTTATTTGATTTAAAAATGCCTCATTTAAGTATTACTGAAAAAGCAAGAATAATATGTTTAGTAGAAATAGGGTGGTCTTATGGATAAATAGCTGATCATTTTAGAGTACTTAAAAGTACTGTTCAAGGAATTGTAAAAAAATGGCGCTATCAATAAACACTTGAAAGGTCTTAATTCGAAAAAGGTTTTTCTGTTTCCTTCCGCCAAACCCATCCCCAGACGCGTTTCGCCGTTATTACGGCTCATCAGTGAGGCTCGGTTTGGCAGAAGGAAACAGGACTCAAAGACAAATCACTTGTCAGGATCGATCATCAACGGGATTTATAAAACCCAGTGCGACATCTTGCGTCCCAGTACGGTACCTTAGAAAAGGTCAGTCGTAAAGGGTTATTCTGTAAAAACAGAAAATTATGCAAGATGCCCTCAAAACCGGTATAAGTGCCGGACCACAGATATTAATTCGAAAAAGGTTTTTCTGTTTCCTTCCGCCAAACCCATCCCCAGACGCGTTTCGCCGTTATTACGGCTCATCAGTGAGGCTCGGTTTGGCAGAAGGAAACAGGACTCAAAGACAAATCACTTGTCAGGATCGATCATCAACGGGATTTATAAAACCCAGTGCGACATCATCCTTTTTCGAATTAATATCTGTGGTCCGGCACTTATACCGGTTTTGAGGGCATCTTGCATAATTTTCTGTTTTTACAGAATAACCCTTTACGACTGACCTTTTCTAAGGTACCGTACTGGGACGCAAGATGTCGCACTGGGTTTTATAAATCCCGTTGATGATCGATCCTGACAAGTGATTTGTCTTTGAGTCCTGTTTCCTTCTACCAAACCGAGCCTCACTGATGAGCCGTAATAACGGCGAAACGCGTCTGGGGATGGGTTTGGCGGAAGGAAACAGAAAAACCTTTTTCGAATTAATATCTGTGGTCCGGCACTTATACCGGTTTTGAGGGCATCTTGCATAATTTTCTGTTTTTACAGAATAACCCTTTACGACTGACCTTTTCTAAGGTACCGTACTGGGACGCAAGATGTCGCACTGGGTTTTATAAATCCCGTTGATGACTTGAAAGGTCTGTTTGGTCTGGTTTAAATAATAGAAAATTATCAAATGAAGAAGACCAAAATTTCGTGAAGTATTTAAGGCAAAATCTATTTGAAGCTGCAGTATCCGCTATGCACATAACAGGATTCCCTGCGTAAATCTAGAACTGCGCAACGCCGAGTAAGACAATGTTCTGAATCAAGATATCGAGCAGCTGCATCCAAACCGTTTTTAAAAAATAGTGATAAGAAACAAAGAATTGGGTTTGCTATGTTTTTACCAAAAAAATATTTTTTTTGGCAAAATGTTATCTTTTTCGATGAGAAAACTTTTCAGCCTACCTATAACGGAAGGATTCGAGTATATAGACCACCAAATTCCCGATATGAGGAGAAGTATACTCAAAAAAAGCAAACCAGTAGACGTTTCTCCGTTAATGTGTGGGCATGTGTAAGGATAAGTGTTTACGGTGCAGGTGTATGCTGGAATATTGGTGGAACACTAAACAGTAATATATTATATCTTCATATTTTGGAAAATATTTTTCTTCCTTCTGCCGCGATAGTTTTTGAAGGAAATAACTTTTATTTCAGCAGGATAACTGCCCTGTGCATACTGCAAGAAATATAGAAAACTGGTTAGACAAAACAATGTAACATGTCTGCTTTGGTGCTAAAGAAGTCCCGATTTAAATCCAATGTACGAAATAAATTTTAAACCACAGAATGAAATAGAGTTTTTTGATAAAATAGAAGAAATTTGGGAAGGGCTAACTTCGGATTACACTAGAATTAGTGTTAGAATCCAATGGCGCAGCAATTTAATATTAGTATTTTTTTTGTTGTTTTGTGAATAAACTTACCCTTTTTGGCTTTATACTTTTGTAGTTTTCCTGGTATTATTTAATAATTTTCTTATTTCGCGGCTGTAATTTAAACACAAAAATATTTAGAAATAACCAGTATTGCTTATGGTAAAAAATCGTACATGCAATAATTTACAGCTATGTATGCAGCTGGTGTTCTATCCAGGTATAAACAGCAAGGTGAGAAACCCGTTTTACCCTATTTTGTTGTAATTGAGTTTGGGTGGAGTGTACGAATTTATATGTCAACTGTACCTCCTAGCGAGAGAACTTTGGAAGTAAATAATTTTTTCTACAGACGTGTGGAAAAACCAATTTTCCGCACGGATATCAGTGCCGAAAATTGATTTTTCCACACTAGTTCGGAAAAAATTTTCGGCACGATTATGTCCAAAATCCGTGCGGAAATAAAAATAATATATCAATTATAACTTGTAGTTATTACTTTTTTTCTCAGAATTAGTTACTGTTACATGTGTATGTGATTGTTATAGTTAATTAAAAATTATTAAATTTCTTTAAAATATGTGTTACTTATTTCCACACGTCTCTAGAAAAACTATTGTACCTGACACGTGCGGAAAATGTTTTCCCTGCACTCGGCTGCTTAACCGAACTCCGCTACGCGTCGTTCGGTGAACGGCAGACTCGTGCGCAAAAATTCATTTTCCGCACTTGTTAGGTAAATAGCTATTCACTATTTATTTTTGCTTTACATGCCGACTAGCTTATCGAAATCTAAACGCGGCTGCGCATTGCGCGCACACTGTTCTAACCTCACATATGGCCTGGCCATTGTAAAGTGATCAAATTTCCTTTTATTCCTTCTGTGGTTTTTTTTTTATTTTTAGTTTGGATAGGTATATACAGTGTCCGCAAGAAAGTCCGCATCAAATGGGATTTTTTTTTATTATTAGGTATAGGTAAAAATTGAAAAAGCAGTTAGTTTTTGCTTACCTAAAAACCAAAAATGACGTATACTGAAGCAGCTGCACGACTTGCGTTACCTGTCAAATTTGACATTTTTAATAAAACAGGTTCAAAAATGCCCTTATTTATAAAAATATCGAAAAACTTTATTCGAGAAAGTTGTTTATTTAGGCATTTTTAGCCTCTGTACGAAATTTTGACAGTCTAATACAATTTTTATTTTTTGCCAGATTCTTGAAAATTTTGATCAACCCTCGTAGATTAACTTTTATGCATCGATGTAAAACCATTTGCCTTTACTTCATTTGTAATCTTAATGCAATTTTGTGTAAAATTTTTGTTTTCAATTATTTATTTTGCTTCAAAAACTGAAATTGTCATTGATCAGTATGTAATGTTTGATGCAAAGTTTATCTAATTACATCAGTTTTGTCAAAACCGACGATTCTCATTTTTCTTAAGTTAGTAAACAGATGTACAAAAAGAAAATATTAGGAAGCTTTCGTTGAAATTTTACTAAATTAATATTGGACCAAAAAGATTGAATATTAATCGCTCGAAACATTTTATTCAACAAAAATATAGTTTATTAATATAATTAATTTAATTTAATAATAATAATTAAGTAAAATTTCAACGAAAGCATCCTAATATTTTCTTTTTGTACATCTGTTTACTAACTTAAGAAAAATGAGAAACGTCGGTTTTGACAAAACTGATGTAATTAGATTAACTTTGCATCAAACATTACATACTGATCAAAAACAATTTCAGTTTTTGAAGAAAAATAAATAATTGGAAACAAAAATTTTACACAAAATTGCATTAAGATTACAAATGAAGTAAAGGCATATGGTTTTACATCGATGTATAAAAGTTAATCTAAGGGTTGATCAAAATTTTCAAGAATCTGGCAAAAAATAAAAATTGTATTAGACTGTCAAAATTTCGAACATAAGCTAAAAATGCCTAAATAAACAACTTTCTCGAGTAAAGTTTTTTGATATTTTTATAAATAAGGGCATTTTTGAACCTATTTTATTAAAAATGTCAATTTTGACAGGTAACGCAAGTCGTGCAGCTGCTTCAGTATACGTCATTTTTGGTTTTTAGGTAAGCGAAAACTAACTGCTTTTTCAATTTTTACCTATACCTAATAATAAAAAAAAATCCCATTTGATGCGGACTTTCTTGCGGACACTGTATAGAGTACTGGAACATCATAAATTGTTAACTAAGCGATTTTTATTGATTCTGTTACGTATTTGTCGGAACAAAAGTACGAAAACAAATTGCAAAAAGCTGGTATCTCGGTGTTTTAAAATTGGGAAGCAGTTTTATAAAACAATACTATTGCATTTACATAACAATAATATGTATTATATTAATATAATGTATTATGATATTATCCAATAAAACATTTTATTACAATTACATTAATTTTTTTAAACGCAGAATGTTATTTATTCACATTAATAACTTAATCATCCTACAATTAAATTTGTCGTTTCATTTTTAGGTCTTTTAAATCACATTTCTTGAGAAATAATATTCGCTGGTCGTAATTATACAGGATGTTTCTTTAAGGGTGACCACCGGCCATATCTCGGAAACTACCAAGCATATAAACTTAGGGGAATAAAATTTATGATTAAAGTGGGCATGAGAAAATTCTAGAAATTATTGTTAAGCTCCGCATTTCGCCGCAAGGGGGCACAATTGAAAATTATTTTTTTCAATTCTAAATTTCTCCGAAAATTCCCATATGATACTATACCTCTGATTACATCATCGAAAAGCTTAGACAATTCTGCATCATTTTGGTTTAAGGCTTATTGATAAAAGTGGAGGAAGCTATTGAAAGTGTAATCAGTTAAATCGCTGTAACTTCTAAACGACTTATCCGATTTTACTAAATTAAAGCTTGTATGGTAGAGAAATATAAGTAATTATAATTATGGTATCTACTGGTAGATGATAGTTTCTAATAAAATTGCTAGAGGGCGCAATTTGTAATAATAACCTTTTTTTTATCCTGAAAATTCAACTCATACGGTTGACATAATCGCAAAATAGATTAAGTTTGCAAGAAAAAATGTGTAGATCGCAGTTCGATATCTTTCTTCGTTTCAGAGTTATTGCCAAAACAATAATTTTTAACACTTTATATTCGAAGAAATTATTATTGTTATATCTTCGTGACCAAAGCTTTTCACGACAAAAAAATATTTTTAAACTTTATGATTCTGTAATGTATATTTTTGTTACTCATTATTCCAATGGCTCAAAAAACTACTTTAGAATTAATGACATAATCATGGAAAACTTCTAATTTAGATAGCATTCTATTATGATGTTTTAAAAATAAATCTAGATAGCCGTGAAACAGGATTTCCATAAAGATAAATAAATGGAAGCGGTTGTCAACTGATTTAATTGTGATAGAATTATGTTGACAAAAGTTTCTCCTTGATTCTTTCTGAATTACTTTCTTACTTTTACTGCTTGACAGTTCTTGCATTAGCTTGACGTTCCTCAAGACTATATTCTTTTTGATGATAATTCGGGCCATCAGACCTCACACACAATTCATTTTTCCTCGACCAATTCGTTTTGACATTCCCCCATTGTTTGACATAATGTAGATTTATATGCAGATCTTTATCTAATACATAGAATTTAATAGGCCAGCGATAAGGAGGGGGAAACGTATGCCCGCTAGACACTGTTAATGCCCTTATCTTTGTAAGGGGAAGTGTAGGGTGCAATTCATCTGGCTCAAAAACGTTTTGGTATTTCCAAAGGATCTTTTACCCTTATGCCAATGCATTTTAGAAGAGTAGTTATACAGGGTGGTCCTTAAGTACATCAAGAAAATCTAGGATATGATTCCTGGCATCAATTTAAGTTGAAAAGTTCATATGGACTTATGCCCTAAAATGCTTACCCTCTAAGATACAGGGTGTTAGAATATTTTCCATTTTCCTTTAAAACTACCATTTTTTTCAAAAACATAGTAGAGACAACTTTTGTTCCGCTTATATCAGTAATGCATAAAAATGCATCAGAGTTTAAAAAAAACAGTGGCGTATTACATATTTTCACAAAAGAAATATTGATGGTATCTTCATGCACGCCACTGGTGCAAGTAGGCAAATACTTTTTTAACCAAAAAGTGCAGTTTAATACGAAATCAATCGACATCAATTTTCAATACCGTATCTTCAAGGAGTTTCGAAATTTTAAAAAAGCAATTATTTTTTAAAAATATTTTAACACCCTGTATCTTAGAGGGTAAGCATTTTAGGGAATAAGTCCATATGAACTTTTCAACTTAAATTGATGCCAGGAATCATATCCTAGATTTTTTTGATGTACTTAAGGACCACCCTGTATACAGTGTGTATCAGCCAAATGGAATAAATTTGATAATAAATACAGGAGGGCGTGTCCGAAAAAACGCTCGGACACGTCGATTGGTATTTCTAGTTGCGCATTTTTTTCAATAAAAACTTTTTATACAGGGTGTGCCATGTAACAGTAACCAATACCAACTTTCTTATTTTGAATGCAATACTCTGTATATTATTAAATTTTTGGATTTTTCAGAAAATTTTAGACCTAGTTAATGTACAATATCCTATACCTATCTTCAACTGTTTCGGAAATATTAAGTGTTTTCAGATTTATTGCAAAAATTATCAACACACTCAAAAACTAATAAGTAATAGGTACTGTTAACTTCTTGAAAATGTTAAAAACAAAAAAAAAAATTAATGTAGGAAATGTTAAAAATGCTCGCCGCGAACGTCTTGGCAACATCCTAATCTTAAATAGAAATGTCTTCTAATGCTACTGAACATCTCAAGCGTTATTCGTCTTCTTAAGTCAGCTAAGTCGAGCCTTAGTTTTGTATACAATATTTTTAACATAACCCCATAAGAAGAAGTCTAATGGCGTCAGATCAGGGGATTGTGCTGGCCATTCCATCGATCCACGCCTCCCTATCCACCGATTTGGAAATACTCGGTTGAGGTACTGCCGGACATTGATTTGGTAATGGGGCGGTGCTCCATCTTGCTGAAACCATATCATATTCGCTGAAAGTTGTGGGTTTGCTGGATCAGGATATAAGTTTGTCAAAGTTGGCAAGACATTATTTTGAAGCAGTGCTAAATAATTATTGCCATTTAAATTGCCATTAATGAAAAAGGGACCTATGATATGATCTCCAACTATTCCTGCCCAAACATTAAA
The DNA here is from genome assembly GCA_963969555.1 of Polydrusus pterygomalis. Lineage (NCBI taxonomy): Eukaryota > Metazoa > Arthropoda > Insecta > Coleoptera > Curculionidae > Polydrusus > Polydrusus pterygomalis. The sequence goes on along the minus strand of OZ018381.1, from coordinate 36,263,707 downwards.
ATTTTCAGGATATTGGGTATGTTCTTCTCTAATCCAGTGAGGATTTTCCCTAGACCAATAGAGGCAATTCTGATGATTAGCATGACCGTGTAGTGTAAAGGTGCACTCATCAGAAAAAAAAACATTTTCTAATTGGATCATATTGTTATCTGCTAACATTGCCATCATTTGTTCAAAAAAAAAATACGTGCTCCTATTAAAATCGTCTTCCGTGAGCTCATGAGTAGGCGAGTAACTTCCATTTATGTCCGTGTATATTATCTCCATAACCAATCATCTAGAATTGTTATTTTGTGCATTTCTGTTAAATAAACCATTTTTCTGATATGCAGTTGACGAAATTCAAACGACTATAAAACTGTCATGCAGACAGACAACAATTTGCTAAGGTCTTACGTCAGGAGTTTAAAAAAAAGTAAACCAAACTATTTATACCTTTGTTTTTAAACTTCATATCAGAAAAAAAAACCGCTGAAATGCAATAAATCTGAAAACAATTAATATTTCAGAAAGAGTTGAAGGTAGGTATAGCATATTGTACATGAAATATGTCTAAAATTATCTGAAGAATCCAAAAATTGAATAATATTATTATACCCCGTACATCAATCGATTTTTTTTGTATTTGTTGACTATCGTAATTAGAAGATATAAAAGTTACTATCCCTATAGTAAACCATTACTATTTTATTATAAACAAATTATATTTCATATTCTTTTCTTGTATTTTATGGTGATTATATTGTATAATCATAATGAATTTCAGCAGATATGTATATTATTGTATAATAAGTAATAATTTATTTCGTAAGAAATGAAAAAAATAATTTACAATTATTTACCGCCAGGCTTCAGACATTAATTATGATTAAACTACTGATATCATTTTATTAGGTCGCAATTTGTATCAAATTTCATCAATAAATATTTAAATTTATATTTTCTTATGGTTATTTGTAATAAAGCAGCCGCTACTCTTATTAAGTCATTCAGAAATAAGGCAGAATCATTTTTAAAAGAATTAAAAGAAAGCACATTAAAACTGAAATTTAAAACTTTGGTGAAATTATACAAATTTTTATTTCGAAAACCAAACCGCAAAGGTAAAGTCTGTTCAATGAGCGCTGACCGTTACGTCATATTCGCGGTACATCGTAAATTAATTCAGTCACTTTGACTTACCGGTGGTAAAGGTTATGATTTTTCTTAGACTTGATCTTCATAATTTTTTTTTTCGATGAGAATCTTCTAAAGACTAACCCCCTGCGGGATACTAGCTGAGGAGTGTCGGATTCAACCCTGATGGGGCCGCCTACCGACTAAACTCATCGTGTTCCTGCGGTTTCCACGCCATAGGCGTATAAACCTTCAGACCACTCGGTTCGGTATTTCAGCACTGCACGCCCCGTGCTTTGCGTCGTACTCGCCAACGCCTTTGGTACCGACGTACTTAGGCTGGCTTTGTCATCTTACTAAGTAGTAGAAGCTTACTGTATTAGTGTTTGTGTTTGCGATGTTTGTGCTCAGATGAGACGGTGCTAATCTGGGCAGTATAGCAAGCTGTTGCTTGCTGTTTTAGTGTTTGTGTTTGTGTTTGTGTTGTTTGTACCCAGCTGAGATATTTGGTGCCCACGCATTTCCGCAATGGGGACCTCGATATTTCTGGGAGAGTACCAAGAGCGCTGGTCTGAGCAGAAGTAAGCCTTATGTGATTTGTTACTAGCTAAGAACTTACTTATGTTGGTGTATGTGTGTGTAAGGGTGCAGTGTTGTGTGTAGTAAGTTCTTGTGTGGTAGGTAAATTTTTTTGATAGGCATTTTTTGTTTTTTATTTACTAACTACGTAGTCACACGGATCCTACGAACTACTCATTCACCGTTTTTCTTTCTTCTAGCTGCTTCACGTCCTTACGAATTTCCTTTTTACTCAAGCTATTATCATAGCTGATTTTTCAGTCGCTTATAATATACCCTCATTCTTTCGGCATCTTGTATGGGATCATAATCCACTAATCCTCTTAGTTCTTCATTGGGATAGGTTCTTGCTTTCTGAAATACTTTAACCGCTTTTCTTTTCATGTAGGTCATTATAGATTCCCATTCTAGGTCTCTATGTATTTGCTCGTTCCTTATAAACCATTCTACTGATACAGCTTTCCTTAGATAGCTGTTTTCTGTGGCTTCTAGCCGTTTCATATGTGATTTGGCTGCATAGCTCCACGCTGCTGACCCACAGGTCATTTGTGGTCTAGCTACCGCTTTTATCATTATCAGCTTGGTTTTTAGACTCATCTTACTTTTTGGGCCTATTAGTGGATATAGTCTGTCCATTCCTGCTTTTGTTTTCTTTATTGCACTTTTAATATGCTTTTCCCATACTAGTCCGGTATCTAGGGTTATTCCTAAATATTTTACTTCTTTGGTCCATTGGACCTCCTCTTCTTCGATTATTATGTTCCTTTTTGGAATTGATCTTTTTTTCTGAATTAGTCTGTCGATTTCCTCTTGAAGTCGTCTACAGACTATTTCAATGTTTCTATGCGTGATGGCTACAACTGTGTCATCCGCGGACATTCCCAGGAAGGCTCCCGGTGTTTTTGGTGTATCACTTGTGTATATTAAATACAATTGGGGTCCTAGTACCGATCACTGTGGCACTTCTGCTTCCAGCATTCTAGGTTCTGATTTTTCCTGTCCTATTTTAACACTGAACGTTCTCTCTTGCAAATAACTCTGAATTATATTGCATATTTTTTCTGAGTATCCAGTTGTTGTCATCTTATATACTAGGCCTTGGTGCCATACCCTATCAAAGGCTCTGGCTACGTCTAGGAATACCACTCCAGTGGACTTCTTTTCTTGGAATCCTTTCGTTACTGTTTCCACTATCCTCAGTACTTGTTCTTCTGCTGAGTGTGCGTTTCTGAAACCAAACTGTTCGTCTGGTAACGTATTTAGCATCTCTATTTCTTCTTTTAGCCTATTATTGATGACTCTTTCAGTCACTTTACTGAGTGCTGACAATAGGCTAATTGGTCTATAGTTCTGGGGGAATTTATTTTTCTTGAAAGGATTATTTAATACTATGACCTCAGCATGTTTCCATTCCTTGATCTACATAAAGACGGATGCATGCATGTGAACAAGTAAAATACAAGCGCGTTCTTTTAATTTAATTATTATTTTTATACTGTTAATGAAGTCAGAAATAAGTAGTTTATTTAGGGTAAAGGTATCATGGGATGAAATATTTTGTTTTTGAAAATCAGTATACATTTTTTAAATAATTTAAATTTACTGAACAATAAGTAAAACTCATTTATAAAATTTAAAATTGAAAATCACATATTTTTTGTCTAGTGCATGGGTCTATAAATTTTATTTCAAATATTTTCATTATATTTATAAAATCATAAACAAGAAAATATAATAAAAAATTACGAGACAACAAAATACAGTTTTTTAATAATTAGAATAAATCATCTCCGCAAGGATCATCATGATCAGATTCGTCCAAGTTATTAATAATAGGAAGAGTATCTGAAGCATCGATAAATCTTTACAAAAACAAATTAACCTTAGCATTGATTATAATAAAATGTAATTCTATTGAGAATCAGCGTTTGCAAAATTCGGTAGTTTCAAACCTAAGTTACAGCATTTTAAATTCTTTGAATTGTTAAACGTAACACTGTCATTGTCATAGCAACTAAAGAAAAAATCTTTAAATAATTTTTTTAGAGTATTGAACCGAGACTATATGTGGCGTGTTTCAGACCTACATTGTATATGAAATATAGGCAAAGAAACCAATTTCAGATACATGCCAGCAAATGCGCCCCCTAGCAGTGAAATTAGGAACTTAATATTTTTAATCAAATTATTTTGACCGATTTTATTAATAATTTTTTTTACCCTATACTCGTCACATAAATGGCTTTCGAGATATAGTTTTAATAATTGATCACGCTGTTATAAATTTAAAAACAAGTAGCGCTATTGATTTAATAAGTAATTAATTTTTTATTACGTCAAGCCCTCCAAGTCTGAGAATCGAAAAAAAAATCCTAAAGAATCTACCAGTCATGAAGTTAATTATGAAAATACATGGGAATGTGATAACATAAAGATATTACAACCAGACATGAGTGACATTTATCAAATACAGGGTGTTGTGGGCAGATGGGTAACGCATTGGGTTTCCCAGAGAACCATACTTTTTTTAAATCAACAATCTAAAAAGTTGGGTAATGACGCCTGAATTAGGCCGCAGCAATAAGACACTATTAGATTTGAATTAAACAGTTTTATTAGAAAATAATAACAATTAGTTTAGCAGACGTTTAAATATTTATTAAAGTAAAAATAAACCGATGTCAACGTGTTGTCATGATTTGACAAGCAAAACTAACCTAACGTCAAATTATTTAGATGAACTCCGTGCCGCTGACTTTAAGACGCCACCTGGAGTCGATCTCACCCCTTGGAGATGCCCCCCACCTGGATCAGAGTGCCTTTATAAACAAGCTGATATGTGCTGACCTATAAGGCTATGTTTATAACAATTATTATAATTCAATTCCACCAATAGAAATATCTAGGGAATTTTGCCTAAGTGCGCGTGGACCAAGATTTTAAACTTGTTCTATTTCAAGGGTGAAAAACGCTGCAATTTTCACTCACGCATATGCATAAATGTGAATCCCAAATTGAGTGCAATGAGCCTAATGAATAAAAATTAAGCAATTACTTGAAGCAATTACTTTTTAGTAAAAGCTAAATAACTAGAAAAAGCAATTCCTTAATTTATTCATTACATTTTAAGCAAACGATAGCAATTGCGTCTATTTTTTAAGACACAGCATTGACTAGAAGCAATTCCTGCACTTTTAGGCAATTACTTTAGTTTTTATTCATCTGCTTTCAAGAAATTACTTCGATTTTAGAAGAAAAAGCGATCGTTACATTTTAATTCATTAGGCTCATTGAACGATTAGAAATGCAGTCTGAACATGCATAAATATGTGCGCATCGACCTTAAAGCTTTCTCAAAACAAGACATCTAAAAAAGTAGGGTGCTCTAGCTGTCAAAAAATGTCAGAAACGATAGAATTTGTACACGCAAGACGAGAAGCAAAATCATTTAATAAAATGAACAAGGAATTAAATTTAAACATATCTCTTGCGTCTCAATTATTTAAACATTCAAAATCAACATGAAATTTTAACAGACAATTTAAAATGTTATTTAGATGAATCCCCTTGTTCAAGAAGAATTTTATTTGGAAAAAACTGTCCATATTTGATGAATGAGTGCTATGATAACGCCAGAAAAGTATTTAATAACATAGAAGACTTGAAGGAAGAAGGATTGAGTGCCATTTTGGGAAAACTAATACCAGAAAATAATTATAAATAAAAAATTTGTTAATAGTATTAAACTTTTAATAAGGGAAATACCTTTATTGTTGGGGGCCAATGATGACTTACGAAATAACCAAACTCAGTTTGATGACAGTATTTTAACAATTAAAAGCCACGATGTTTTCAATTCTACACCTTGTTTGTTTTTTTTAATTGTGAATTTTGCAAGTTTATAGGTACCTAGAGTTAACACCTTCGCGGACAGTACCTAGTTAAAAATAAATTTTAAAAAATAAACTAATTGCGGAGCTATTTTTATACTAGTAGCAATAGTAGTTGTGGACAACAGTTTTTCCGTCGGCGTCATCGCCAGCCTTCTATTGTAGAAATTTAGAAGATAATATAGTGTCCGCAAAAATAATTAAAAAGTGAATTATTGAATAGTTGTCGAATTGTTTGGGTTATGGCTGCCCGTAGAGTCCTAACAAGAACGAAACGGCCGTCGTGCATGGTCTACCCGCCTCAGGGTATCCATTAGCTTGAATCCCTGTGTATTCCAATATAAAAATCAGTTACACACTTGTCCGATATGCCACAATATTCACTTTTTAATTATTTTCGCGGACACTTTATTACCTTCTAAACATTTTTATGGCTGGCGTTGATCTGTTTTCTGCGTTCCCTATACTGGATTATGATGCACTTCGTGGTTTATTTAGTTGTCTACCTTTCGATATTACCAGTGTTACTGCCTTTTGTATTGGAGTTAATTCCGCTGGGATGGCGCTACGGTGTATTGATGGCCGCTTTGATTTTGCAAAGAGTCTTTTAGTACATTTTACCGCCGTTGTGGAATTGCTGGGGTTATGGCTGCCCGTAGAGTCCTAACAAGGACGAAACGGCCGTCGTGGTCTACCCGCCCCAGGGTATCCATTGTGCTTGGATCTCTGTGTATTCCAATATAAAAACAGTTACACACTTGTCCGATATGCCACAATATTCACTTTTTAATTATTTTCGCGGACACTATATTACTTTCTAAACATTTTTATGGCTGAAAACTTAAACGGATTGCGCTCATTCTAGTGGGTGCCGGCGTTGATCTGCTTTCTGGTCTGACGCCCCCCCCCCTCGCCTGAAATTCAGAAATTGTCACATTTTATCTATTTAACAAAAACAATTTTGCTGTTTTAAAATAACAAATTTGTGATTATGCTGACCACGACTGTTGATATGTGTTAAAAAAAAAACATTTATGTCTATAAAGAACCTGGTAAATAATCTGGCAGTAACCCCCTCACCCTAACCTTCCAAATCCCATTAAGAATATCGGGATAGAACATCTCGATGGAATAGTATATCTGGTCAAATACACGCACGATTCGTAATTGATAAACCCTCAAAGAAACTGTCTACTGGGATGCTACTCCCGTACGCGTACCTGTTAAAACAAGTGACTGACTCCTTATCAGGCCATTGTCACATAAAAAAACACCTTTAACGAATGGGAATCTACAATAGACTCATTGAATGCAGACTTTGCGGTGAAGAGGACGAAACCGTCTTTTATATCATTATACAGCTGCGAAGCACTAACCAGCATAAGATTAAAAATCTTCGGAAATATTAAACGCGGCGACTACCTCCCGCATGACAAACTTGGTAGAATACTACTGGACCTTATAGAAGAAACACACCTTTTCCTTCAAGACTGGGGTGGAGAATAAACCAGAATACCAAGTGCAAGAAGCTTGTGCCACACACCCGACCACCAACCTTAACCAACCAATCAACCGGGTGCCTGTCGTTCAGACCAACTGTATAAAATAAAAATAAATGTTCATAACTTATTGGAAGTTAAAATTGCTGTGGAAATTCCCAATACCAAAGCTTATCAGATCAGACCTTTCAGTAATTAAGGAACCTATCCTATAAACCTGCGTAAGGACATTGAAAACAGAAAATTGTCTAAAAAATTACCTTGTCGGACTTCCACTGTCTTTATTTTGTTACTTAACACAACCTTTCGGTTAGTTAGTATCTCTAACCGTTTTCAAGTATAAACTAAATTATAATTCTAAGGCTACTGTGTTAAATACTATCCATGTGCGGAGTTAAGAACTGATATAGAATCATATAAAATCTCTTTGGACGCCCAAATGAAAGAACAAGTAGAAACCTCCAACCGATTTAAAGAAGATTTAGCTATAATAAGCAAAGATGTCGAAGAAATTAAAGAACGTCTACCCAAAAAAAATTACGCTGAAGTTCTTAAGAATTTAGAGGAAAAGGTTGAAATCATAAGTTCTACACCAAATCACGCAAATCCTATTACGGAACGTATGTTGGAACCTACTTTAATGGAATTAAAAGATAGGGAAAGCAGAGCCAGAAATATTTTAGTATTTGTGGTAGAGGAATCTAAGAAAAAAGAATTGCAAGGTAGAAAAGATGACGATAAAGAAAATATCCTAAAGATCTTTGAAAAAATGGAGCTAGATTTGCCAAGAGATTCTGAAATAATGCGATTAGGACGCTATGTTGACGGCAAAATGCGTCCCATTAGAGTAATTTTCCCATCCAAAGAAGAAGCTTTAATAGTCTTAAAGAATAGGAGAGCAGTGGAAGAAAACGCTATGTACATAAAAAGCGATCAAACAGTTCTACAGCGAAAATACCTTAAAGAAGTCATTGAAAAATTAGAAGAAGAAAAAAGAAAGGGTAGTCAAAATTTGAAAATTAAATATATAAGGGGAGTTCCTACTATTATAACAGAAAAATCAAAAAACTAAATTTACATAAAACAGATGGGGTGGTTGAAATTTCATTTTGGTATACTAATACGTGTTCACTAGTTAATAAGGTAGATGAGTTTAAAATAGACGTTCAAAAATCAAACCCAATTGTCATAATGTTAACCGAAACATGGTTTTTCTACCCCAGTACCCACTTTCATCATGGGCGATTTTAACTACCCCAATATAAATTGGAATAACAGCTCTTTAGAAATTGCTGATAAGAAGTCCCAGGACTTCCTTGACATGTAACACGAAATCAACGCATATCAATTAATAGCATTTCCAACAAGATTTAGAAACAACAATTCCTCTCTTCTTGACCTCTTTTTGTGCAATTCAAAAAAACTCTGTCTACGATATACAAAGTAAACCACCAGTCGGAAAAAGTGATCATTTAGTAATTACTGCCAAATCGCAAATAAAAACTATTATTAAACCGACCCAAAATATACTCAGGCGTAACTTCTGGAATGCAAACTACGTTGGTATTAATGATCACTTGCAAGAACAGTTTCAAAATGTCACACCAACCATAATTCCCTCCAACACTACTTACAATGATATTGAATATATCTTTTTTTTTTTTTTTTTTTATTTATTTATTTTACGTCGGCCTTTTTCCGCAACGAGGCCAATCACCGACGCCAGGGAATTTGTCACACACTATCTGGTAATTTTGCCGAATCCCTCTTTGTCGAGGGTAGGGTTCTTTAACGTGCCAACATCCATGACACGGGGCCCACAGTTTAACGTCTCTTCCGAAAGACGGCGCCACCTCTTAAACCAAATTCCAAATTTAACATCGACGTTGCCGGCATCGGGAATGGAACCCGGGCCTACGATCTGTGAGGCTGCTGCGCTGACCACCAGACCACAACGTCGACTGAATATATCTTAAATTCTACAATAGATAGGTTTATACCAGACGTTTCCGTAAGAGTTAATTCTCAAAAACCATGAATTAATAGGCATATTTTTAAAGAAATTATTATTAAAAAAAAGACGGCTTTGGGATAATTATGTCAACAGAAGAACGATAGAAAACTATCAGAATTACAGGATTCAAAGTAATAAACTAAAACAAACAATTGCAGAAGCACGACAAAAATATGAAAATGGAATAGCAACAAATGGCACATCAAAGCAATTTTTTAAATATGTAACAAAAAGCCTTAACTCTAAAGTATCATCTACATCGATAAAAGACGATAACAATGTGTTAATAACTGATCCTAAACATATGGGGGAACAATTCGCCGTACAAGTTAATAAAGTATTCAGTCCAAATCAGAACGTCACACCAACTTTACCAAACTCGTCAAGAGTAACTAATACGTTAGACAGCATAGAATTTATAGAAGAGAAGGTAATCAAAGCTTTAAGTGAAATGAAGTCTGACTCCAGTCCAGGCCCCGATGGTTTTCCAACAATATTCCTACAAAAGTACAAAGGCTCTATTAGCAACCACCATTCGCTATTATTTCAGGAGTGTATGAATTCAGGAAAAATTCCAAAAATCTGGAAACAAGCAGTAGTTATTCCACTTTATAAGAAGGATGACAGACATATTGCAGAAAATTATAGACCCATCAGCTTGACCGGTAATCCTTGCAAATGTCTAGAAAAAATCATAGCTACAGAATTGACTGACTTCTTACTTAACAACAAAGTTCTACCAGATTCACAACACGGTTTCATATCTAAGCGCTCAACAATTACTAACCTTTTAAGCTGCGTTAACAAATGGACCAAAGCTCTCGATGAAATGCAACCAACCGATGTAATATACCTGGATTTCGAGAAAGCATTTGATAAAGTACCACATTCATTGTTGCTCTACAAGCTTGAACATTTTGGTATAAGAGGCAAGCTTCTTAGTCTAATCAATGACTTTCTCACCAACCGCTTTTATCAAGTAAGGGTCAATGGTATATTATCCAATAAACATCCAGTTATAAGTGGGGTCCCTCAGGGATCTGTTTTAGGACCATTGCTGTTTCTGGTTTACATTAGCGATTTGTCATGGAATATTGAGACATTCATAATTTTTGTTTCTGACGATACCAAGTTATTCTGTAATCCATTGTTGCAAAAGCAATGCTTAGACAGAGATCTGAGGCGTATTAAGTCATGGACAAGCCAGTGGTGCATGAAGCTTAATGTATCAAAATGTACAGTATTGCATATTGCCTCAAACAACCCTTGTGAAGCATATTTGCTGAATGATCTTCAACTTATTAGTGTTACAGAACAAACAGATCTGGGGTTAGTGATTTCTTCTAATTTAAAATGGGAAGCACATATTATTAAAATGGTAAAGAAAGCCAATAGTTTTATTTTCATGGTGCAAAAGACTTTCAAAGATCACTCTCTACAGATTGTAAAGAAATTGTACACTTCCTATATTAGACCAAAAATTGAATATGGATACAATATTTGGAACCCTTACTTCATCAAAGATATTGAAATTTTGGAAAGGGTCCAAAGGCGGGTTACCAGAATTCCATTTGAATTGAGAGGTTTACCTTATCCCGAAAGACTTAAAAGATTTGGGCTAACTACTCTGAAGCAAAGAAGAACTAGGGGTGATATAATAGAAACTTTTAAAATACTAACAAACTACTATTCTTGTAACTTGAGAAATTTCTTTCATTTAAATCAGAATCAACAGCTTCGGGGACACTCAACAAAATTAAGCAAAGAAAAATCCGCGACATTTCCAAGAAAGAACTTCCTCATCAATCGGGTAGTGTACATCGGACTTTTAGACATTTTAAATCACGATGAACAATTAAAGAAAGAAAAACAAATCAAAGAGACTAAAACAATAGCTTCATCGGACTTTCCGCTTGCTATTGATAAAATAATAATAATAATAATAATAATAATAATAATAATAATAATAATAATAATAATAATAATAATAATAATAATAATAATAATAATAATAATAATAATAATAATAATAATAATAATAATAATAATAATAATAATAATAATAATAATAATAATAATAATAATAATAATAATTACAAGAAGTTTGTCATCAAGGACCCCAACACCCGATCCGACAAATGCAGGAAGTGTCAAGAATCATCAGAGACTATTCAACATATAAGAGCTGGCTGCACCGTGTTGGCTAATACTGACTATTTGCATCGACACAATCAAGTGTGCAATATCGTTCACCAGAAAATGGCCAACAAATACGGCCTTCTCAACACCTATACACCGTACTATAAGTATCAGCCACAGAAGGTCCTCGAAAATGACAATTTTAGACTCTACTACGATAGGTCCATTATCACCGATAGACTGGTGACGAATAACAGGCCTGACATAGTGGTGGTGGATAGAAGAGTCAACTCAGTCCTTCTCGTCGACGTAGCCGTACCGAACACCCACAACGTTCTCAACAAACATCATGAAAAAATGGCCAAGTACGCAGATCTTGCCATTGAGATTAAACAGATGTGGCACTGCGAAAAAGTGGAAATAGTACCAGTTATTATATCAGCAACCGGCATAGTGCCTAATACCTTGCACGACAGCATCGCCAAGATGGGACTACCCAGGAACACCTTCTCTGACATTCAGAAGGCTTATATATTGAATACCTGCCATACAGTACGCAAGTTTATGATGTAAATTGAGCCTAATCCTTTTGATACTTAGTATCCGGGATAGGTAAATCATACCAGCTTTAAGCTGAGGATAATAATAATAATAATAATAATAATAATAATAATAATAATAATAATAATAATAATAATAATAATAATAATAATAATAATAATAATAATAATAATAATAATAATAATAATAATAATAATAATAATAATAATAATAATAATAATAATAATAATAATAATAATAATAATAATAAAGCTTGATGACTCCGCCTACGTGCTTATTGGAGTGTGAAGTTTGAGCTGTTGGTTTTGGACAAGAAGAGGCTTCCAGATATTGGGGATATCTATACTTGGTTTACTAAATATATGGGTATTTTGATTCATAAAAACGGCTTCCTTCAATTTTCTCCAGTACTGTTATGTGTCCAAAACCTTGGCTTCTGACCACTGTATATTATGTTGGTTGGTCCATACATGTTCCGCTATACCTGATCTGGAAGTTTCACCTCTTTGAGGATGTTTCAGATGTTCTTTAACTCGTACGGGAGAGAGGTATTTTAGTTTCTCCAATGTACGATTCACCACACTCGCAAAGGATTTGATAGATACAATTTTTTGTGTTTTCATTACTGGGGCGGGGGTTTTACTTTTGTAAGAAAGCTTCTATGCGTATTTCCAGATTTGAAGGCTGATTTGATATTAGAGTTTTTGGTTATCCTTCTAATCTTTTCAGAAATCCCCTTGACAGAAGGTATTGTAAGAAATGCTTGCAATGCTTGCTTCATTCATTGTCTACCACCTTCAAACAAACAAATTGTCTATTTCACTGTCTTCTAGGACCACATACTTTCCAATAAATAAAAGGTAATAGCGGTCCCGGTAATAAATTTCTGTGACCTTTTGTTCAGCACGGGGGAGACTCCCCTTGACATTCCTCTTCCTCACGCATATACCTTAAACACGTCACTAATTTAGCAGCCCATGAACGATCCGCCACGGTCTAATGAGGAGCCATTCCTGTTATTAGCTCCCGGACTATAGTAGATTAATTTTCTAATCAGCTTTTATTTTATTGTTAAAGAAAAGACACGCACTGTAAAACGGTTGATTACACTAAAAGTTCTAAAATTACACATAAACTTTCTTACTAACTTGATTAATACAATGAAAATTGCATTTAACACTTGTGTAATCGATAAAAAGCTTGCCGAATTGCACGTGACTTCACGACTAGTCACGACTCGGCAACGATATTATCTTTTTCCGACACCTTTGTGCCTGCAAATTTTCACGAGAAGTTATCCTGGTGGTCTTTAATATTACAAAATATGGAGATATTTTTGACAGTTATAAGTTATAAGTTACCAATTTATGTTCAAATAGATAAAGAAAAAAGCTATTCAAAGGTATTTAAATATGGTGTTCCACAAGGAACAATTTTAGGACCATTATTTTTTAATATTTATATTAACGACTTATTTAGTATAAATTGCGATGGACAAATTCATAGTTTTGCAGATGATACTACAATTTTTTATACCGATACAAATTGGGAAAACTTAAATAATAAAATTAAAGAAGATTTTAAAATTATAAAAAATTGGTTTGATAACAATTTGTTAACAATAAATTTTAATAAAACAAATTATATTCCTTTTACTTTAAACCTAAATAACCTACCACAAAATATGAATAGTATTCAAATAAATAAAGACATTCAAATTTTTAAAGTTAATAAAATAAAATATTTAGGAATTATTTTTGACGGTAAATTAAATTGGAATTTTCACATAGAATACTTAATTAAAAAATTAAGAAGTTTACTACCGATTTTTAAAAACATTAAAAAATTTTTAAATGTAAGACATATGGAAATATTATATTACGCGTTAGTTAAAACTCATTTAAATTACGGAATTTTAGGTTGGGGAGGAATAAATAGAACTTTAGTTAAAAAATTAGAAATATTACAAAAAAGGTTTCTAAAAATTATATACAATAAAGATTATCTTTATCCTTCAAAAGAATTATATTCAGAAACAAAAAAGTTGAACATAAGACAACTTTATATTTATAACATCTTAATATATATATTTAAAAATAAAAACCTTATACAATTTAAAAACCATAATCATAATACACGTCATAAAAATGAAATAACCATAAAACCTAAAATAAATAAGTCCATAGGACAAAAAAATTTCAAATATTTATGTTTTTATTTAAACGATTATTTACCAACAAAAATTAAAAAATTGATTTCATTAAAAAAATTTAAAGTCGAAATAAAAACATGGATATTAAAAACAGACAATTTAAAAATATTTTTAGAAATGCTTTAATTAATTAATATTGTTCTGAATAACTTATATAAGTAATATTTTTTACTTAAAAATTATAAATTAATGATTTTATTATAGGTAATATATTTCTTTAAAAAAGCTGCGTTTATACTATAAATTAACATTTTTTACTTTAAAAAACTTTATTTTTAATGCATATTAATAATTTATGATTTTACATACTAAAACAAAAAATAAGATTTGCCCCTAACAAGCTCAGCTTCAGGGGATTAAAAAATAAGTTTATTGAAGACAACATAAATATATTTATTATATTATTAATTTTTAAATAAACTTATTATTATTATTATTATTATTATTATTATTATTATTATTATTATTATTATATAGAGACAAACCTATCAGGAAATACCATATTTATAGACTTAGTTTCCTGACCCAATTTTTGTCTGGAGATTTTTGACATACCGTTTTTGGCCAACTCGAACTTACACTGGCATATTACCGTGCGAGCAAAAATTATTTGCATCAAAGAGGGCTTGGATTAAAAAACGTAGGGCTTGATTTAGATCACAATGATATGGGGACGATATCTAACCAAATCTAGGTTAAAATTTTGTCAAATTCATATTATGACATGATATGCCAAACTAATGAGTAATAAAATAAGTAGACAAATACAAATTTATTTTTGTTGTTTACAAAATTAACAAAGTAAGAATATACAGAAAAAAAAAGAAAAAGAATTACATAAATTGCCCACAAAGCATAAATTCACACGTCTCTTCATATTTTTGAAAGTGTTGACCAGCATCTCTGGAGAAATGTTACCACATTCTTGGATAATCCTTTCTTGTAATTGTTCTAAATTTGCAACTGGTGTTTTAAAAATAGTGTTTTTTAAATGAATAAAAACGAAGTAATCAATAACCGTTAAACAAGGTGATCTAAGTGGGAATTCAATGTCTGATCGAAAACTAATCAATCTGTCGTCGAAAAAATTGCGTAAGTAGTAAATAGTTTTGGCGGCTGTATGGGCGGTTGCACCGTCCTGTTGAAAATATCCAACACGTAGTTCGTCGTCAAGTAATTGCTCCACATATGGATTCAAAATATTGTCTCTATACCGCTGTGCTGTAACTGTGTCATGGAAAAAAAGAGGACCAACAATTCTTCTTCGGGAAACAGCTAACCAGACACCAATTTTTTGTGGATGCAATAAGGACTCTACAAAAAAATGGGAATTTTCACTACTCCACATGCGTGTATTCTGAGAATTCACATAACCGGAGAGGTGGAATCAGGCTTCATCCGAAAAAAATGCCAGGTCTAATAAATCATTTCTTTCCCATAAATTTTGGGTAAACCATTGAGAGTAATTCCTGCGTCTTTTAAAATCTGTGGCTTGTATTTCTTGGAATACTTACTTGCACTTTATAAGTTAATAAATTTAGCTGCTTCTTAAGAATAATCCTGCATGTTCCATAAGATCTGCCCCCTTCTTGGGACAGGCATCTTATACAATTTGTTGGCGTATTTTGCATTATTTCATGAACGTTTGCAACAAGTTCTGTTCTTACAGATGGTCTTCCTGCTTCTTTTTTGTGTTGTATTGAACATGTTTTCCAAACACAGCCACGGTTCTTTTCAGGCAATGATAAAAATCCCCAGCAATAAAAGCAACGTTAGGAAAATGTTCGTGAAAATCGTCTATGCACAAACCCGGATTGTATTGCCACTTACCATTTACTCTAACCCCGTTTCCAAAAATACGCTTCAACCATGAATGTTTTGTGCTGTTCCGTAAAGCCCATTGTGTGAATTGTTCAAGAAATTGGAAAAATTAGCGACGAATCAAATTACTTGTAACGACTATCAAAGATGACGGAATAACTGATTGATTGTTAATTCAGGTAGTTACTGACACCCAATACGTATTAAGCTCTACGGCTAAGCATTACGTCCTTAGATGCAAGGCCCTCTTTGATGCAAATAATTTTGGCTCGCACGGTATATGACTCGCGTATGAACCATATTCGCTTATTATGGCCTACACCAGTGGTTTTCAACCTTTTTGTGGTGGCGGAACAGTTTTGGTAGCAATAAGAAAATGGCGGAACACCACCTTTGTCAACATATTTGCGGTAAAGTAATCAGTTTATCAATAGACCAGGGCTGAAGCCTTTGAAAGTGGTAAAAGGCGAAAAAAAATAATAGTAGGATGAAACCCATGAAAAAGGAAGAAAATATAACAAAATTGAAAGGAAAAATAATTTACGGGCGATCCGAGGTCGGGAGGTGGAAAGGGGTGAGCTTTTAAGGGTAGAAAACGATTTATCTCGATTTCCGGCAAAATTACAAGTCCTATGGAAAAACGTTAAATGGCAAAGTTGTACGTAATAAAAAGATCTGCAACTTTTGTATCTACCCTTTTTCCCATAACCTCAAAATTTATGTGAAAAATTCAAATAACCAAGTTTTTGGTTTTTTATTTTTCTCTGCTACTACTACTCAAAATTGTACATAATGATTAAAAAAAAAATTCGGATTCGAGTTTTTTTCGTTTCTTTCAATTTTTTGAGAACATTTACCATGGTAATGTATATTTTTTTACACCATCAGAAAGTAGAGATGTCAACGAACAAAAAGCCCACCGACTTTTTTAAAAGAGCAGATATTTTGACGTGAGAATTTTCGATTGAAAATTGGGGTGCCTTTTCGATATTATGTCAAAATAAGTTGAAAAAATAAATATTTTAAATTAAAAAAATTACAGTATGTTTAAGACATAAAAATGTACGTTTTCACCAAATTTCGCAAAAAAAATTATTTTTTTTGTAAAAGATAAAAATAGAAAACCATTTTAATTGAATTTTTTACATAAATTTTAAGGTTATGTGAAAAAAGTGTAAATACAAGTAGTGTAGTGTAGATCTTTTTATTGCCTACAACTTTGCCATTTAACGTTTTTCCATAGGACTTGTAGTTTTGCCGGAAATCGAGATAAATCGTTTTCTACCCTTAAAAACTCACCCCTTTCCACTTCCCGACCTCGGATCGCCCGTAAATTATTTTTCCTTTTATTTTTGTTATATTCCCTTCCTTTTCCAATGGGGTTCATCCTACTATTATTTTTTGTGGTTTTAAAATTATCGACTCTGGTCTACAAAAAATACTATCTCATGATTCAGATTAGTTGATATTACTAAATTATTTCGCGGAACACCTGGAAGAGGTTTGCGGAACACCGTGTTCCGGTTGGAAACCACTGGCCTACACAATACGCTCGTTAAATAATGTATTATAAAAGAGTGGTTTCTAACTTTCTATAGTAGGTACCGAAAGTACCTCTTTCTAAAAATATTTCAAATATTTTCTAATAACTCTGGTCTATTATCACGTGCCAGTGTGTTAATTAAGTAAACGAATATAAGCACAATATTGTAATAACTTATTTGTCTCGGTATAGTCGTATCGAATCCTAGTTAAATGTCAATATCAGTGAATTTATGGTTACTAATTCAATAATAAACAATTTATATAGCTGGGCGTGATTCGAGATTCGCGATGCTCATAAATAACTATAAATCGACATGATAATTTCAAATAGAGGAGTTGTTTGAGATGGAAAAACTAGAGGTTGATGCTCCAAACAGTCTAAGCTAAAGGTTAAAAAAAAGGTTGTTTTTGAAAACTTAATTATAACCGTAAAACAATTGAAATTATCTAGATATACAGGGTGTTCATTTGAAAATTTCCCACCTCGATTTTCCTGCTTTAAAATGAAAATATGGAAAATCGCTCGGACCCGTCGATTTTTATTTCGAGGGGGACATCTTTTGCGTATATTGTCAATCTTGTTACTTCAAGCCCCCAGGAGGGAGGGGGGGTAAGATCTAAATCTTAAATGGATACCCCTATTTTATATAATTTTTTTGGATTCTGCATAAAATTCTGAACATTTTTTTAATAAAAGCATTATTAGTCTATACTTAACAGTTTCCGAGATATTGACTCTTGAAAAATTACATTTTTGAACTTTGACAGCGTCTAGCTTTCTAACTGTACGTCTTAGAGCAAAACGGCTTACATGTCCCTATCTTCGATTTTTATTATCTTTCCAATACTGTCAACTTCCGGTCAAACCGGAAGTTCCAATACTGTCAACTTTCTGTCAAACCGGAAGTACTATATTTCTTACATCCGGTTTAACCGAAAGTTCACACTATTGGAAAGATAATAAAAATCGAAGATAGGGACATGTAAGCCGTTTTGCTCTAAGACGTACAGTTAGAGAGCTAGACGCTGTCAAAGTTCAACAATGTAATTTTTCAAGAGTCAATATCTCGGAAACTGTTAAGTATAGACTAATAAAGCTTTTATTAAAAAATGTTCAGAATTTTATGCAGAATCCAAAAAAATTATATAAAATAGGGGTATCCATTTAAGATTTAGATCTTACCCCCCCCCCCCCCCCTCCCTCCTGGGGGCTTGAAGTAACAAGATTGACAATATACGCAAAAGATGTCCCCCTCGAAATAAAAACGACGTGTCCGAGCGATTTTTCACATTTTCATTTTAAAGCAGGAAAATCGAGGTGGGAAGTTTTCAAATGAACACACTGTATAGGTCGCCTGGCCGTTGTCATTTTATACAGTGTGACCAGTAAAGTCCGCAGCATATGGGATTTTTTTATTAATAGCTTTATTCGAAATTTGACTTTGGCCTCAAGTTCTGCTTCGATCGAGATGAAAATTAAGCAAAAAAAATAGTAGTCTCGTGATTCGCATTATAATAGATATGTAAAATTTTAATTTTTTCCAAAAAATAATTCAAAAGTGGGGTTATTTCTGAAAAAATTGAAAAAAATTATAAGAAAAAGTTTTTTTAAATGTATTTTCTAGCCCACATGCAAAATTTCAGCTGCATCAGATAATTTTGAATTTTTACCCACCACAAAAATTTATTTTTCCTACGAGCGTGCGCAAAGTAGTACTTTGCGCACGCATTTTTGTGTGCAAAGTTACACTTTTCCGCACTAGTGCGGATAAGACTTTTATCCGCACTGGGTGCGGAAAAGTAAAACTATTCAAAAATCTCCTTGGTAGGGAATATATATAAACACTGTTAAAATGAGCAGCTCTGACGATAAATATAAATGTTATAAACAAATAATTAAGTTTCCTATTATTTTTTTTATTGTTATGTAATTTTTTAATTTTCTATTATTTTTTTTTGTTATGTAATTTTTAGTTGTAAGTATATTATAGTTCTTTCTTTAAAGTCGAATTAAAAATTATTAAATAAATTATCATATTTTTATTTTCGTTGTTATCTGATATGAAGCTCGTAGGAAAAATGTTGTTCCTAACAAGTGCGCAAAGTGCTTTTCCGCACGCAAGAACTTATCCGAACTCCGCTTCGCGTCGTTCGTCCAACTGTACTTGCGTGCGGAAAAGTATCACTTTGCGCACTTGTTAGGAAAATAACTATTTCCTACAGACGTGTGGAAAAATAAATTTTACGCACTGATATCCGTGCGGAAAATTGATTTTTCCACACTAGTGCGGAAACATTTTTCGGGACGATTGTGTCAAAAATCCGTGCGGAAAATTGGGTTTTCCACACTAGTGCGGAAAAATTTTTCGGCACGATTATGTCAAAATCAATAATATATTATTTATAACTTGTAGTTATTACTTTTTTTTATCAGAATTAGTTACTGTTACATATGTATGTGATTGTTATAGTTAATTAAAAATTATTAAATTTCTTTGAAATAAGTGTTACTTATTTCCGCACGTCTGTAGAAAAACTATTGTACCTGACACATGCGGAAAATGTTTTCCCTGCACTCGGCTGCTTCACCGAACTCCGTTATACGCGTCGTTCGGTGAACGGCAGACTCGTGCGGAAAAATTCATTTTCCGCACTTGTTAGGTAAATAGCTATTGCACTTAATGGACACTTTACTAATGACACTGTGTTCTTTTTTGTCTTAATATTAACGTGTATTACTTTCAGACACAAACTACGTTTTTAAAAATACTTATTCTATGAAGTTACCTTATACAGGGTCAAAAACAAATAAACTTTGCACCACATGCGACCAAATTTTAATAGCCCAATTTTGATTTTGTAGAAAAACACACATTTAATATGGCGCCACTTTAAAGAAAATGTATCTGAAATAAAGCATTGTTAAAACTAAGAAGTTTTATGTAGGTTGCGTTGAGTCTTATTTTGTAAAAGTGGTGCAATTTACAAAATATGGGTAAAAAATGAAAATTAACTTATGCAGCTAAAATTTTGCATGTGGGCTAGAAACTGCATTTAAAAAAACTGTTTCCAATAACTTTTTTTGATACTTTCAGAAATAACCCTACTTTTGAATTATTTTTTGGAAAAAATTTAAATTTGACAGATAATGCGAATCACGTGACTACTATTTTTTTGTTTAATTTTTATCTCGATCGAAGCAGAACTTGATGCCAAACTCAAATTTCGAATAAAGTTATTAATAAAAAAAAAATCGCATATGATGCGGACTTTACTGGTCACACTGTAGTTATAGACTCCTTATTCGGAAACAATGCAATAAAACCATCTACAGACATCTCATCACAGCTGTGTCGTCAGCATTCGATGTGACTATCTCGTTAATAATACTAATATTAGCTGAGGAATTTATATAGGTAATAAATAATATTGGTCCTAATACGGTACCCAGAGGTATTCCTATTTTTATGGTTAGCGGATCACTGACATGGTTTGCACTACTTGTTGACAATCCCTAAAATAGCCCTCAAAGACATTTAACACGGTGCCCCTAACGCATATCTGCCCTACAATGGCACAAAGCCGTATATGCAAATTTTACGTTTTGCGTTTTTATAATTTTCCCCCGTAACTTTTTATTCTCTTTCGAACTCTATAATTACATTTTGAATAGCCCTTGTAGTTTCTTGTCTACCTACATTGGCCAAATGATGTAAGCGCTAAATAATTTAAATTTACAATGTCATAAAACCTTATCCGACATGTTTTGAATACAATTCCTGTGTCAAAAAGACTTATACAATTTATAAGGTTTTTCTCCAGCAAAATAGAAATATTTATACATTTTGTTTGTTTATTTATTTATTTACTTATAAATACATTGATACATATTAAATTTATATTCTAAACACTAGATTTATAAGTCAAATAGTTATCTTAATTATTAATTCAATTTAAATGCATATATATTATAAGTAGCACCTAAGTGATTAAACACTTGTGTTGTGCTATACCTAAGTAAGAAGGCAATTACTAAACTAAATCTAAGAGTGAAATAATAAATGTAGTGAGTTCTTATACACTCCCCCCCATATTAGAATACCATAGCGGAAGAGTGATTCGGCTAGAGTTTTGTATATAGTTACTAATAATTTTCGAGACAGTGTTTCACGCAGTTGATAAAATTTGTAAATAAGTTTTCGTACTTTCTTTGTTAAATAATTTATATGATTACTCCATTTTAAGTTTTCGTCAATAATTACGCCCAGGTATTTTATTTCATTTGTTTCTTTGATTTCATCAACCATATTATTTATTTTAATACTAGAAAAGTTAGGTTTGTTAATTCCTGTAAGGGTAAAGGCTATATAATGAGTTTTACTTGCATTCAAGGAGAGCTGATACATATCTAGCCAATTTTTTATCTTTTCCATACCCTGTTGGCAGGCAATTTTTGTTTCATTCCAGGAGTTTTCGCAAAATATAGCTACTGTATCATCAGCATATGACACAATTTTCGCCCGGGCCTTTATAGATAAAAGTGAATTTATATAAGCTAGAAAAAGTATCGGGCCAAGGACAGTTCCTTGAGGAACCCCGATTTTTACTAATCTGGGTTCGCTGAGTGTACCATTGATTTTTACCCGTTGTTCCCTATTTGCTAAGTAGCTTTCAAAGATATCTAAAACCCTACCACGAACTCCACACCGTTCCAAGACGGCAAGGAGCTTTTTGTGGTTAAGGTAGGAGTATCAGCATGCTTGCCAACCTATAACCTATTTCGCGTAGATTTATTTATGTTTTCTAGCTTTTATACAAAATTTAAAGAAAATCAGTATCGACTTGATATTCTTTAGGTAATAATTGACATATTTAATAAATATCAAGGAATTTCATAACTTATTTTAGGAGAATTGTATAGCGAAAAATATCGGGTAAGATTTTTTTTAACATTATTATGTCATTGTCACTCATTGTTCTTTCACTATACAATTCTCCCAAAATTAGCAATGAAATAAATTGATATTTTTGTAATATATTAGATACTACCTAAATAATGTACCGACGATATTGATTTTCTTTAAATATTAGTTATTAAAATAATAAACTCAAAAAATCAACGCAAAATAGGTTATAGGTTGGCAATAGATTGAATGACGTTGAGAATTCAACCTTAACAGTATCGAACGCCTTGGAAAGGTCTAAGAAAACTGCAAGGCATTTATTGTTTGAATCCAAGCCTTCCGTAATATTCTTAATTACTGTATACATGGCATCAGTTGTCGCCTTACCAGCCCGGAAACCAAATTGGTACTCGTGTAAAATATTATTTTGATTAAAAAATTCAACTAGTCGAGTTTTTAAGCATTTTTCGAATATCTTTCCGAAGTTATTAATAACACTGATTGTGGCAAAAGAATGTATGCTTTTATACCATTTTATACCATTTCTCCTTTTCTTAATTTCTAAAGTTTACAAAAAAGGCAAAACACCTTATAAAAGTCATACGTGTTTGTGGTATGGTTTTCTTTAAATTTTTATTTTCTTTATGCAATTGCAATATAACGTATAAATCGTATACGTTCGTTTGCCACTGTATTATTATACATTAACATACTTAAAAGAAAAGTTGATGTCGGAATTTTACCTGAGAAGCGATCGGTTCATCGAGGTGTATTGTCAAAGAAGAAGGAAGACATTATTAAAAAACTGGTAACAAAAATGCCAGAAAGCCGTAGAAGATTTTGGATGAATTTACCAGAAAGTTCAACGTCTGAAGATTTAAATGATAAAAATGATATTACTTTCTAATTTGTTTATTTTAATTAATAAATATTATTAATTATTGTATTTAAATTCATAGCACCATAAAGCTTTTGATAAATAAACTACATTGGAAAGAAAACGTATATATAAGTACTTTACATTGGTCAGCCATTAATTTCTGCTTTAAAAATTGAAACTTTTAACAATGGCAAATAGACTTAAACGCACTTAAGTATTTTTTGTTAGTATGAGAACTAAACCATTATTGAAAAAAAAAATGGATAAAAGACGTAAGCAATAGATTTTGCTTAAAACTACAAAAAAAAGGAAGTACCTACCTAAAAAAATAAAACTTACTATCTATATCCTTTACCGGAGAGTTTAAAATTGTTCCGTTGCCAAAACACAAAAATCGTGCAAAAGGTTACTAATTTCAACTTTAAGTGGACTTTTCTCAAAACTATAAAATTTCATTTACGGCTTTTTGCCAATGCAGGGCAGATATATGAATAATACATTTAAGAGCTGATCATGTGGCACCGTATCAAACCCTTGCTATGAATGCGATACTAGTGGTTTGTTCTTAAGAGAAGCTAAAAGACTATACCAGAGTTTTCTATAGTTTTTCAATCAACTTAGAAAAGTTGTTGGAAAAACATTTTTTGGAGCTGTTTTTTCTGTTACTAATTATCTCTTGTATTCCTTAACTTCCCCTCTCTCAACGCATTTTTTTGGACCGTTATTGCATATGCCCAAAAGCTTAATACTTTATTTAGGATTTGCTTGCGCCCCAATATCCGCTCCTGCCTTGTCTTAAGCCATTCCCAAGTCAGCAATGGGGGGGGGGGACTTTATGCTGTATATTTTACAAAACTCCTATTTAGCGATCCTTCTCAGTTTTTTATAACAGCGGAGGTTACAACGCAATGGTGAGCATCGAAATTGGTATAAACAGTGCATTTCTAATTTTTACTCTCATTTTTAATTAGAGGTAAATATCAAATATTATATCATCTACTTTATGACCAGCATTTCTTCCATTTTTACGAGTGCTGCTTCCGGATTATAAGCTAAACGACTCCGATTTATACAATCAATTATCAAAAGATAATTAAAATATTTCTTAATAAAGCCATAACGGTCAGGTGTAGCAACTTTAAAACCGAAAACACAAAAGGAACAAAAAGGAAACCGCTTCGGTCGCCTCAAACCAAATCGGGGCGAAGATTAGGTTATTATATTATGTTATTAGACGCCATGACAGTTTAATGTGCTGTGAAATATGACCGAAGGAAGGTTCTAACAGCCTACCATCATTTGTGTTCACCGGTTTAATCTTTAGGTATTTATACGTCAGTATACAGAGTGCGAAGGCTCGTATTATTAACCGCGTGATTTTAAAAATTTTTTACTATGTTATATTTTCTACGAGTGCGGAAAATGTTATACTTCCGCATAACGTTTCACGCGGATGAAAATATTTATTTGTGTATCAAGGCCGTAAAGATCATTCGGCCGAGATCCACACAAAATTTTTTAGGCAACATCAAGTAAGTATAAGTACATTCTTTTTCAAATTTTTTTATGAAAAATACGAAAATGCAAATAAAAATATATTCTGGCTTTATTTGTTTGAGTTAGGTTAGGTTAGGTTGAAAGAGAGTGTGTTATAGCTAGCCCTCCACTGCGACCATGCGATCTATTGTGACTCACCCCTTGTTTATATTTCCTCAAATAGGTCTAACTTTTTGATGAAGTTAATGATGGTATTGGGAGAGACATTTTTCATGTCATCCGGCGGCAGAGTCACCTCGCCGAATAGGGCGAATCTGATTCTTCCTCCTGCATGTTCTGCTGGTTCTTCCATGCAAAGCCGGCATTCATCAGTTGGGACTGTTCCAATTTTATACATATGGTGTCACAATCTGCAGTGGCTGGTGTACAATCCCACTAGTGCTTTAAGGCATGAGCGCTAGTAGTTTGTCAGTTAATTGTTGGTTTATATGGCTGCTTATAAATGCTTTTGAGTGTGTAAGACCTGGTAGATAACCAGTGTCTTTCCCATTTGCTTTTTGCTTCAGCTAGTATTGTTTTCCTGGCCGTAGCATGAGATATACTTATTACCGGCTCAGGTCCTGTGCATTTTAGTGCTGCACCTCTCTTAGCGAGAGCTTGTTGTTAACTGTTATGTTAAATATATATGTTTACATTTTGAAAATGCAATTCCACTTTTGGACATAAAATTACTAACAGCGAGATTTTCTTTATATTCAGCAGTATTTATTGAAGTACTTTCTAACTGAAATTCTTTGGAACTATTTTGCATAGGCAAATGCGTTTGTAAGGCACCTTTTCCTCTGTAAAATTGCAAAATCCTCAATTTAGAGGATTTTTGCAAAAATTTTGTAAACAATCCATTCCTGACGAGTCCACGCTTAGAAAGAAGAATGTACATTCAATATACGAAACCGTTTTAGGGTATGGTCCGAAAGTAACTACTGTCGTAGTTTAGAGTTCCGTATTTAACCAAATGATAGCGGTAACCAAAAAATAGGTTTATTTTGGAACACGGTTTTCGGATACGACGTCACCCAAATGTCAAAATGCTCACCGGCTTTAAACGCCGGTTACAAGTGGTTTCTCCTGTCACTTGTCATTATAAAATATTGTTATGAATTTAATTTCAAAATATTTGGCCGATGGTTGGTAATTTATTAAGAGAATGAATCTCAATGAAATTATAAGTAAGTGTATTTAGCATTTCTGTAAATTATCAGTCTGTCGTGAACTTTTCAAAATTAAAGGTTATGATTTTAACGAACATGGTGATTTTTCGTCCCGAATATAACCTGATTTTTATGGTTGATCTGTCATTTGTCGAGGTTAACCGTGGTTACTGGTGGTGATATTCGGACCATACCCTTAGACGAAAAAATTGTTTACTTTTATTTTTCTTTGTTTTTTATTGCATTTTTTTTTTAAATAAACATATTTTTTAGAACCCAATGTGTTTCTTTATCTCATTTTGCTATAATAAATTAAGAAATATTGCATGCATATTCGGTAAAAAAAAATGCAAATACCTGCATATTTTAAAGGCAAAAAATGCATATACCTATAGGCGCATATTTTGGCTGAATTTAAGCCCTCTACCAAGGCCTTCTGAGATTTAAGGAGAAGTAAGTGAAATAGAAAAATTAATGAATTTTTGACTTTTACCAGGTGGAGCAAACCAAAATGGCAGTTGTATTTTGATATTTTTTTCACAGAAATAAATAAAAAATATCGTCGGCACATTATTTAACCAATCTGACTTCAATTTTCAAGATGGTCGACAATTATCAAAGAAAATTTTGCTTTGACATCAAATAAAACATCAGCTGATATTTAAAAAATAAAAATAACGCAAAATTGGCAAGAATTTGAAACTCGTGGTACTGTTTAAATGCATTGCTCTATATAAACCATAGCATTTAACGATGTTACAATATCATACTTAGTCAAAGTTGCCAGGTTAGTTAAAAGATAAAAATCTTTTGTGCAATCTGCCATATTTATTTATTTATGTATACTTTTTACTTGGAATTCTTAT
Organism: Polydrusus pterygomalis; assembly: GCA_963969555.1. Classification (NCBI taxonomy): domain Eukaryota; kingdom Metazoa; phylum Arthropoda; class Insecta; order Coleoptera; family Curculionidae; genus Polydrusus; species Polydrusus pterygomalis. Next base: position 36,236,973 of record OZ018381.1, on the reverse strand, counting down.
ACAAGAAAATATTCATTAATTCCAATAGATTTTTGTAGTATTTATTTAATTATTTAAAAAGTCAGAGACCCCATAAAATATACAGTTTAGCTTTTCACTATTCATAATTTTAAATAATATGATAAGCCGTTCCTTATAATTAGAAAACTCTGAACATGCACCTACTTTTTTAAAAGAGCTACTTAATAAATCAATTGTTTCGACACCTTACTTCACATTCGATATTATTAAAAGTAGCTCCATTTGTTGAGATGGCTCTAAAATATGAAATAATGATACTAGGGATGGATACTTGAAACTTCCTAATTAAAAAAGTGTTGGTTTTGACGTCACACGTGAACACTTGTCGCTAACTCTGTAGGCCTTCGCCAGAGCCGCCCAAAAGGAGTGTCGAGCTGACCTCACTGTCAAAATATCTTCTTAACCAACCTTGTGCCAAAATTAAACAGCTTTGGTGATGCTGTGAAGACAAGATCATATGAATCAATTTGAAAATTCCAGGGCTTATCAAAATGTTGTGAGATTATGTAGGTATCAATATACCCGGAGAAAAACATAGTTTTATTATTTTAACTGTCGTGAAGATAGCCACATATATTATTATTTTTGCAAAAATTATATACATAATAGTATAGGGGTGGCGAACCTTTATGCATTAACGTGCCATTTTTTCCAAAGAAATGCTTAATGAGGCCATAGACGTGCCGGCAAATTCGTAATATAATAATTCATAGGTGTGATCGGTGGCGTGCCCAAAATTTTATGTCGCGTGCCATCAATAGCACGCGAGCCATTGGTTTACCATCCATGTAAATAGTATATCTACTAAGTATATTTATTAAAAGAGACAATAATATACAGTGTAATTTTCTTTAGCAATAAAATTACCAAAAATGCAATGGAATTTAATCCGAATAACTATTTCAAGAAATAAAAAGAAAAAATGGTAATTTACCAACCAATAAGTAGAAAACAGTAGCAAAAGCACTGGTAATCAATTTAAGGATTGTACAGAAAATTGTCCATGAAAGAAAGCATAATATAATACCGAAGAATACTAAAAAATATAAACCAAGAAAAAGTTTATAATTATAGACTAAAAACTTAAAAACTGTCATCATCGCTTAGAAATTCTGAAAAGTCTTCGTCATCTGAGTCGTCCTCGAATGGAGCAATGATCATCGGCGCTACTTCGACATCTAATACTTGTTCTCGATCCCACCAATTCCTTATTCATTTTTCTGCATGTTCCATCGATTTCTTCCGGTACTCCTGCGTAATATGATCCAACGAATCTTGCCAAACTATCTCTACTTGCGAGGATTTAAGACCATCACCTACATGTTTTTCATAAAAAGGTTTTGCCCCAGCCCATATTAATTCTATCGTATTAAACTGGCAATGATATGGCGGCAGTCGTAGAACCTCATGGCCATATTCACGCAATATCTCATATACAGCGTATATTTGACATCAATAGGAGTTCGGATTTTAACATATTTGGTATAGGATGTTGGTTGTGTTTTTCAAGCTACTCATAAATATCACTTTTTCGCCAAGATAAACTAGGTTGTTTATTTAAAATTCTTGAATGATATGATGCATTCTCTAATACAATTAAAGACGGCTCATCTAAATTTGGGATTAATGGAGCTTTTAGCCATTTTTCAAACATTTCGCAATTCATATTGTCATGATAGTCAGAAGTTTTTGATGTGGAAGAAAAAAATACGCTTGCACCTGGAACATATCCTGTTACAGAACCGGCATGTAAAATAATGAACCTCTTTCCCGTGCCACATCCCGTTTTTCTTTTCACAGAATCATCTTGCCAAGACTTCCATTTGAAAATATCCATGTTTCGTTTAAAAATACTACTTTTCTAAATTTTGGTTTGTAATTTTCCGTATGTTTTTTTTAAAAACTGAACACGCGACTCACTATCTGTGGCTGCTCACATAAAAATCTCCTGTTACAGTCTTTTTTATAGCGAAAACCCAACTTTTTTATTAATTTTGATAACGATTCAAGTCCCATTTCCAAAACACCCCGAATTTTTTAATTTTCTTTTAAAACTGGAAGAGTTACATAGTATGTTTTTAATCTGTATAAATCATAAATCACGTTCCGAACTCCCATTTTAATATTTTCGTTCAAATCTTCAGTCTTTGGCATTCTTTGTTTACATTTTTTAGAATTCTTCGGTATTATATTATGCTTTTTTCATGCACAATTTTCTGCACAGACTTTAAACTAATTCCCAGTGCTTTTATACGGTTTCCCGCATATTGGTTGGCGAATTTTCACTTTTCTTTCATTCTCGAAATCGTTTAACAAATTTAACACCATTTTTTTTTGCTAGAGCATGCAAAAAAACAGAAAATTGCTTTTTATCGTTCATATTGTCACATTAAATTAATTGTCAAAGTCACAAAACTGACATCTTTAAATCAAGACGAAGGTGTCAGGTACAAACTTTTGTGAATCGCTGAAAATAAAATACATATCCTTTTCTTTCATGTCAAAATTGCATAGGTCTGTCATATTATGTATCTTACGGATTCTATTTGGATAGTATGATTAAACGCAATAAAAGAAAAGAAAAATTGAAAGTATGTCTTTGTTAAATCGTAAGACCCGCACGATAAGACCGGATCTGACTATATGAGCTCAGCCTCAATTATAAAAAATTTGCAGAAAAAATCAAGAAACCTCGTTCGTTTACCATTATTGGCGAACATTATTTGCGTTTAATTCGAAAATACCTTGCATTACGGCTATTACATTTACAGAAACGTCGTTTATTTCTTAAGTATAGTAGGTAAGGTGGGGTAAGTGTGTTTGCGGGGTAAGTGTGTAAGCTAAAAATATTCCTTAAGTGGTATTAATACTGGTCCCGCCATCTATGAATTACTGAAGACACATATATAAACTGTCGAACTAAGATATGAAGCAAAAATAGATACCTGCGGTTAGGATAAAAATGCGTGTTTTCGGTTATCATGTTTGTGTGGTAAAGACACCTAGTTCGTTGCTCTTTTTTCAATCTATAATCATCGGCAGAAGTACATTGATTTTAACCCATTTTTTTTACTTATAAGGTAAGAAATACTGTAGTTTTGACCTATTACTGTTATTTTGTTTTCAGATAGTTTTTTGGTATTTATTTTGGGCTAGTATACACTTGCCCTCTAAAAATATGTCACCAGGGAATTGTGTACTATTTTGAGAGAGTAAGTGTGTATGTAGTACACACTTCTTCATCCAAATAAGGACTGCTTGTAAGGAATATTTCTATTTTAGGATTTCTGAAGTGTCTTATCAAATAAAATGGTTAGAAACTACGTCCGAAAAAGAATATAATTTTTTAGTTTTTATCTTAAGGAATGTTAAAACACTTTTAAGTAACTTAAAAAGTTTGTAGCTCATTTCGTTTTTAACTTAAATAAACCGTTCAACCAGCAATCGATAGCTATGATTCTATACTTTTACACACTTGCCTCAAAAATTGCAATTTTTGAATCTATAAATAATGCTGGCCGCCTACACACTTACCCCGTTCTACGGGGAAAGTGTGTATTATGAACATAGATTTAAAAAAAAAATAATATCTTCGGAACCAATTACTATAAAAACTTTTAATGCAAGTCACCTAGAGCTATTGGCTATAGATATAGGTGGATAAAATTTTAATTTAAAATAACTAATACTTCTTTTTTTATATCCACCTAAACATGAACTATTCAAATTTTGCTATACACTTACCTCACCTTACCTTAATGGAAAATATCAAAGAATGGTTGTTGATAATCACAAAATTAATGCTGTGCCACACCAGGTACAAGATGTTTTATTGCAGCCCTTACACTTTTAATACCATCAGGATAATATTGTTATAATGAGACGCCACTGAATAAAGAACCTAAAATAAAGCCATTTTCTCCACAAGCAGTAATAAATTGAGGGGTTTCAGCTGTGTCGGTTCAGAGTGCAGGCCAGAGTCGTAATTTTGACTCGAAATCAATTTTTATTTGTCCGTGACCATTTTGAGCCGCTCACGGCAGGTTTACGGCGCATAATGCCCTGGTGTTAAACGTAATGTCTTCGTTCTGTTATAATTTACCAGAATTTATCACTTCGTTTTTGAGGTCATCGAGACTGAGCGATTTTGTATTTTCTTACATTTATTTTTGCTCGATATAATAGGCTGACAGTCGCCAGATATCTTGTCAATCGAGTCAACGGCTATCTGGTATATTTTACCGTGCGAGCTAAAATTATTTGCATCAAAGAGGGCCTTGCATCTAAGGACGTAATGATTAGCCGTAGAGCTTATTTACAAATTGTGCCTTTTTTATTATATCGTTGAACTTTACCTTCGCCGCTAGATGGCATTAACTGAAATATAAGCGAATATTAGGCTTTTTCGCGACAAAGTTGAATACAATGATAGGTCTGTTTTAACAGGATCAGATAGATAATTAAACTCTCAACATTTTCGTAAAAACCTCATATTCGTATATTTTATAGAATCGGAGTTATTGACTAAAATAAACTAATATACCGTATTTTTTCGTTTTAAGGGTATTTTAGTATATACAGGGTTATCCAAATTAAGTGTCCACCATTGGTAACTTTGTTATTATTAAAGATAGAAAATTGCTTAAATTAGCAAACCAGTAGTATTTTTACAGCTTATTAAGATACAAGAATAAAAAAACAGTAGAGCATCGCGTTTTTGAGGTTAGAAGTAAAATCCCTTTTTTTTAAATGGAACCCCCTGTATATTATATTTTTATCTGTTAAAGCTTTAAATTTTAAACAAAAAAGTACACTGTTTGTAAGTAACTACCTGAATTAACAATCAATCAGTTATTCCGTCATCTTTGACAGTCGTTACAAGTAATTTGATTCATCGCTACTTTTTCCAATTCCTTGAACAATTCACACAATGGGCATTACGGAACAGCACAAAACATTCATGGTTGAAGCGTATTTTCGAAACGGGGTTAGAGTAAATGGTGAGTGGCAATACAATCCGGGTTTGTGCATGGACGATTTTCACAAACATTTTACTAACGTTGCTTTTATTGCTGAGGATTTTTATCATTGCCTGAAAAGAACCGTGGCTGTGTTTAGGGAAACAGGTTCTATACAACACAAAAAAGGAGCAGGAAGACCATCTGTAAGAACAGAAGAACTTGTTGCAAACGTTCGTGAAAGGGGGCCTTGCATCTAAGGACGTAATGCTTAGGCGTAGAGCTTAATACCTGTTGGGTGTCAGTAACTACCTGAATTAACAATCAATCAGTTATTCTGTCATCTTTGACAGTCGTTACAAGTAATTTGATTCATCGCTAATTTTTCCAATTCCTTGAACAATGCACACAATGGGCTTTACGGAACAACACAAAACATTCATGGTTGAAGCGTATTTTCGAAACGGGGTTAGAGTAAATGGTGAGTGGCAATACAATCCGGGTTTGTGCATGGACGATTTTACGTTGATGTATAAAATAAATAATATTGGACCTAGTATACTTCCTTGAGGAACTCCTATATTATTTATTTTTTTATTTGAATATGTTTTTGATATTTTTGTTTTTTGTGACCTGTTACTTGAATAATTTTGAAACCATTTATAAACGTTTCCGTGAATACCATACTGATACAATTTACTGAATAATCTAGCCCTGTCAGTTGTTTTGAATGCCCGCTTAAAATCCAAAAATACAGCTATAACATTTTCTTCTTGATCAATGGTTCTCTTCCACGTTTCAATCACACATTGAATGGCTGTCTCTGTCGAGTACCCTTTTCGAAAATCAGCTTAAACGAAAACTAAAATTTTGTTGGCATCAATGAATTCTAATAACTGTTTATATACGACTTCTTCCAATAGTTTCTTAATATATCATAAAACATTATTTACTGGCCTCATCTCATCCCATCTCTTAGTGTTTTTATAGTAGTTTTTTCCTATCTTCAGGAGTACCTACCTACTATTAATCCCTCAAATATCTACGTGACATTTATAATATATACAGTGTGTGTAAAAAGTCTGGAAACGGCTTAATAACATCACAATTTACTGGCCGATTTAAACCAAATTTGGTACAGTTGTGTAAGAGTTTCTAACGCACCGAATGACGATATTGGCGTTGTTGCCAGCTTTTTAGTTTGTCTGGAATTCGAACGAATTTTATATTTTTAAATATAACACCCAGTATATTTTTACATTTTTAAATTCCACATAAAATTATAATTATTTTTTATTAAATGCATTATTAGTCTATACTTCATAGTTTCCGAGATATTGACTCTCGAAAAGTGACATTTTTGAACTTTGACAGCTTATAACTTTCTAACAGTACGTCTTAGAGCAAAACGGCTTACATGTCCCTATCTTTAATTTTTATTATCTTCCCAAAAAAATCAACTCCCGGTTAAACCGGATGTAACTCGAAAGCAGGAAATATAGTTGTTCCGGTTTAACTGGAAGTTGATTTTTTTGGGAAGATAATAAAAATTGAAGATAGGGACATGTAAGCCGTTTTGCTCTAAGACGTACTGTTAGAAAGTTATAAGCTGTCAAAGTTCAAAAATGTCACTTTTCGAGAGTCAATATCTCGGAAACTATGAAGTATAGACTAATAATGCATTTAATAAAAAATAATTATAATTTTATGTGGAATTTAAAAATGTAAAAATATACTGGGTGTTATATTTAAAAATATAAATTTCGTTCGAATTCCAAACAAACTAAAAAGCTGGCAACAACGCCAATATCGTCATTCGGTGCGTTAGATCCTCTTACACAACTGTACCAAATTTGGTTTAAATCGGCCAGTAAATTGTGATGTTATTAAGCCGTTTCCAGACTTTATACACACACTGTATAATTCAATATATTGGATGTCTCATGGCTAGTCTGGTTGTGCATAATATTTTCCTAATATCAGCTTAGATGCGTAGGTAGTGGGTATACTGAATATTTAATTATTGTAATAATTTAAAATTTCCTTTAACTTACCAAACCTAAATACTACATTAGGGACAAATATGCCATCATAAATCGCCTTTTTTTTAACCCTTTCATTAACAGAAATTAATTTTAAATTTGTTTTGTAAATGAACACAAGCGGAAAAATAAAATTACCATCGCGCATAGCAAGCGAGAACAAATTAAAAAATGTCGGGACTTTTTTTGTTGTTTTAAAGAGATATCCGTCAAAACTAATTATGAAATATACGGCTTGGGGATGAAATTCATTTTGGAACGCTCCATCATTTTGATGGCGGAGCTTGAAATATTAGCTTTAAAAAATACTGCTTTTTTGTTTTAAAATGACCATTGACAATGTTTATCGTTAAATGTTTTTTTTTGTTTTGATATTCATTTACGTACACAGAAAAAGCCACTATCATATAGATATTCAATTATTCTAGTAAATACTACTTATAGTATTATGGATACAGTAAAACAAAGTTGAACTTGTAAATTTCCACTATATTACTACGAAAAATTACATGTTTCGCTAACACTGTAGCTTCGTCGAATGACAATCTTAATCTTAATCTTAACATAGTATAAAACAAAGTCGCTGTCTGTCCGTCCCCTACCAGCTATATATGCCTAAATCTTTAAAACAACGGATTTTGAAGCGGTTTTTTTTTAATAGATAGAGTGATTCAAGGGGAAGGTTTTTATGTATAATAGCGACCCGCCCCGGCTTCGCACGGGTGCAATTTCAGAAAGTGGCATGCCGGGTACTAATATATCGGGTTTGTTCGGGTTTGTATTTATACCAGCGGGTTGCAACGCATGCCGGATACACGCTAGTGATTTAATAAAAGGTGAAAATAAAAATAAAAGGTTGGTGCACTAAAATTATTGAAGATGTAAATAAAACAGTGGAAGGGTTACAATAGCGGCGAAATCCAACAGAGGGTTTAAAAATTAAATTAACTTACTATAATATGGATTTCCACCTATATAGTGTCGGATGAATCAATTAATTTAAATACTACTTTATACTATACTTAAAACCCAATATTATATGCAGTGACGTAGCAGTCGAAACCATGGAAACTGCCAAAATATATCAATGGCGGTTTGCTTTGATTTCCATGGTTTCGACTGCTACGTCACTGCATATAATATTGGGTTTTGAGTATAGTCAGTCGCTCTTCCAAAAGAGGATCCTCGCTTCCGTGCTCCAGAGTTAATAACTATTTTTATAAAGTGTAGATTTTAGATCTTTCCGCATTTTTAATTTCGATTTTTTGCTTTAAACTGAAAGAGCTAAAGTAAAAATATAATTTAAACATTTTTTTATGGTTAAGTACCTATAGTATTTATCATATAAGAATGTAATGGCCGCTGTTGTCATAATATTGAACATCTTTACCAACTTTTATTTGAAAAATCCCCAATTTAAAAAAAAATCTCGTTGACACAGACAATCGTTGCATTGGTGAGATATGGATATTTTGGATATACAATACTATACTCAAAACCCAATATTATATGGAGTGACGTCCCAAGTAGCACAAATATACTTCAGACAGTTATATACATTGCTATATAACAATTTGTAATATAACTATGATATTTTAAAAGTCCTCTGTAAACCATTATATGACTCTTAGAAACACGGAAAAGGCCCAGATTATAAAACAGTTTCATTTATTAGAAGTTTTGTTAGGCTCACATAAAATAATTACAATACACTTTTGGGTATTTTATGTAACGTTTATATAATCCATTTTATAAGAAATAATTAAATATTTTATAACTATAGCAAATAACCTCTTATAGATACTAATAAGATATTAATAAAATTGTTTTATAACAGGCTTAAAAATATTTTAACAATAACCATTTTGGGCCGATTAAAATATTTTTATTATATTGTGTTTATATTTTAGTCGTGTAGTTATTACGAATAAAATTTCAATATATTTACCTAATATGTCAACTTATACAAGAGATAGCATAGACTTAAAACATGGCGACAATAAAAACTTACAGCAGTTTGCACGAAAAAGATTTTCAAGTCGAACGCTTTCCCACGGCCAAATTTCTCTGCCAGGCTGATTTTACTGACATAACATATCCATATTTTTAAGTGAATTTTTACGGGCTTTCATTTAATTAAACATTTTGTTATTGAAGATATTTTAAAAATATTTTTAAAAGTTAAATAATAATTTATAAAGTTGAAAATCGACATCTTTTTTACTTGCAATGGTATTGGCCAAACGTTTTTCTTATTAAAATGACTACTTTAAGAGATATTTAAATATTTTATTTGATAAATATTATTTCGCCAACATGGCCGATTAAAAGTAGTTTTTAAAACATGGCGTCAACTCTAACAAATCACTTTATCGTTCCAGGCACACTTATAAAACAAATATATTATATAAATTGTTATATTATGCCTTTTTACATGACAAAATTGTTTTATTATTTAAAACGGCGCAGCATCACGTGGTAAAATTATTGTGGTTCTCGCAATGTTGCCATGCTTTTGCAGAATATAGATTTTTTGTAGCTATAGGTATACTGGTTCGCCTGTGTTGAATGTTTTTGTAAAACCATTCTTTATTTTTATTATTATCATGATTAGTATTATTATTATTATCGTTTTGGGTACCTTTTTGCTATAATAGACCAGGGTCGATAATTTTTGAAACCAAAAAAAAAGGATAAAACCCATTGAAAAAGGAAGAGAATAGAACAAAAATAAAAGGAAAAATAAATTACGGACGATTCGAGGTCGGGAAGGGGGGGAGGGGGGGTTTTAAGGGTAGAAAACGATTTATCTCGATTTCCGGTAAAACTACAAGTACTGTGGAAAAACGTTAAATCGCAAAGTTGTAGGTAATAAAAAGATCTACAACTTTTGTATATACACTTTTTTCACATAACCTCAAAATTTATATGAAAAATTCAAATAACCAAGTTTTTGGTTTTTCATTTTTATCTTTTACATTTTTTTTTTATCCACGAAATTTGGTGAAAACTTACCTTTTTATGTCCTAAACACACTGTAATATTTTTGATTTAAAATACTTATTTTTTAACCTTATTTTGACTTAATATCGAAAAAACACCCTAATTTTCAATCGAAAATTCTCACGTCAAAATATCTGCTTTTTTAAAAAAGTCCGTGGGCTTTTTGTTCCTTGAAATCTCTACTCTCTGATGGTGTAAAAAAATATACATTACTATGGTAAATGTTCTCAAAAAAATGCAAAGAAATGAAAAAAACTCGAATCAGACATTTTTTTTTAGATCAATATGTACCATTTTGAGCTAGTTATTAAAATTTATACTTTTTTTATCAATGTAACATGGAATCTTACGTTTTTCGAGTAATTAAAGTATAAATTTTAATAAATAACTCAAAATTGTACATATTGATCTAAAAAAAGATTTCGGATTCGAGTTTTTTTCGTTTCTTTGCATTTTTTTGAGAACATTTACCATAGTAATGTATGTTTTTTTTAACACCATCAGAAAGTAGAGATTTGAACGAACAAAAAGCCCACCGACTTTTTTAAAAAAGCAGATATTTTGACGTGAGAATTTTCGATTGAAAATTAGGGTGTTTTTTCGATATTAAGTCAAAATAAGGTTAAAAAATAAATATTTTAAATCAAAAAAATTACAGTGCATTTAGGACATAAAAAGGTAAGTTTTCACCAAATTTCGTGGATTAAAAAAAATTTTTGTAAAAGACAAAAATAAAAAACCAAAAACTTGGTTATTTGAATTTTTTACATACATTTTGAGGTTATATAAAAAAAGTGTAAATACAAAAGTTGTAGATCTTTTTATTACATACAACTTTGCAATTTAACGTTTTTCGATAGGACTTATAGTTTTAGCAGAAATCGAGATAAATCGTTTTCTACCCTTCCTTTTTACGGTATAATAATCAGAGTCTAAACATTGATTGTATTCTTTACTATGGGCTATGGGCTCATATTCTTGCTCGGATGAAGAATCGTAAAGCATTTTACCCAAATCAACCCTGTCTGTTATCTGTGCTGTTGTGTTTACACGTTGTACATTTGCATTTAAAATTCTTTGATGGTTATCTCTAACCTTTTTCTTAAAGTTTCCACTTTGTCTTAGTTTTTTCCAGTGGGAAATTGGCCGACTGCTTAAGCTTGACATTGTTTACAAATTATAAATAGATACACTGACTGATCATATCAACTGATGTGGACGTAAAAAGTTAGGTTAGTACGGGAAGTGCTATAAATATTATATAAGGTTCACTAAATAATGATTTTGCATTTACAAAAGCATTTTTATATTTTAAATGCTTTTTAACTATTTTATTACGTTTTATTAAATAACCATTATAAAATAGTCGTTTAAGAGTAGCCGTAGTTGCTTAATTGTCGTCAAGATCAAATTGTTTTATAAATAAGTTTCCGCTACTGCTATATAATCTAACAATAAAGCTTCTATAAAATTAAAGTGAATGTTTTTATAGTTGCTTTATAAACTGTTTAAAATTACCCTTACAAAATAAGTATAAAATATATCTATCTTAAGCGAAAAGAGTTGTATAAGTTTTGTTACATACATGTTTCTAAGCAATCTGGTTTCTGTACTTTTAAAACTGTTTTAACAATTAACGTTATAAACACCTATATTACAAACTTATAAAGTAATTTTGGTTATACAGCAAGTTAGTGTTGATGGCAAGTGTTAAATAATAATTCAGTGTATTTAAAAGCTCTAATAAATCCGATATAAAACAATTTAGTCAAATAGTAAGATTATTGTGCTACTTGGGGTAGCAGTCGAAACTATGGAAATCAAGGCAAACCGCCAATGATAATACAGTATTTTGGCAGTTTCCATGGTTTCGACTGCTACGTCACTGCATATGATATTGGGTTTTAAGTATAGCAAATTTAACGTTACAGTGCGGCTTTTAATATACAGTGTCACCATTAAAGTCCGCACCATATGGAACTTTTTTTTATTAATGAGGTTAGTTAAAATTAAATATCAGCAATCGTTTTTGCTTCAAATTAGACTAATAGAACGAAATAGAACATATGACGTATATCTGTTTTTATCTATTTTTAAATTATGATAACTTTGCACCACCCATGTAAATTTGTTTTGCTCTAATTTTATATTTCGAAAAAAAAATGGTATTCTAACAAATAGTTTAAAATCCATTAAGCCAACTTACATTATATAAAAAAAAAGTTACTTTGAAAAAATGGCAAAAAATTCAACTTTGCGCTAAATATCTGAAACTTTGTTTTTAGGCATAAAATTGTACTAGAAACAACTTTTTCTAATAACATTTTTTAAAATTCGGTAAAACAATGCCATTTCTCAGCATTTTTTGACAAAAATGTAATTTTTGACGGATACCGAATGACAGACGGTGACAATTAAATACATAATTTTTAGTCTAATTTGAAGCAAAAACGATTGTTGATATTTAATTTAAACTAACCTCTTTAATAAAAAAAAAATTCCATATGGTGCGGACTTTAATGGTGACACTGTATATAAATAAATAAATATAAGATGGAATTGGCGCGAGTTAACACTGAGGAAAATGATACAGGGTGGCCCTTTAGTGTGGCAAAGTACAATAGCTCCGTTACTATTTCAAATACATTAAAAATATTAATACAAAAGTTGAAGGGCAGTAAGTGACTTATAACGTAAAATTATTTTTAACTCTATAGGGTGGCTCAAAAAAGCGGAACAATAAAAAAGGTACTTTTTTCAAATGGAACACCCTGTATATTTTTTCATTTTTAAATTACACATAAAATTATAATTATTTTTTATTAAATACATTATTAGTCTATACTTTATAGTTTCCGAGATATTGACTCTTGAAAAGTGACATTTTTGAACTTTGACAGCTTCTAACTTTCTAACAGTACGTCTTAGAGCAAAACGGCTTACATGTCCTTATCTTCAATTTTCATTATCTTCCCAAAAAAATCAACTTCCGGTTAAACCGGATGTTACTCGAAAGCAGGAAATATAGTTGTTCCGGTTTAACTGGAATTTGATTTTTTTGGGAAGATAATAAAAATTAAAGATAGGGACATGTAAGCCGTTTTGCTCTAAGACGTAGTGTTAGAAAGTTAGAAGCTGTCAAAGTTCAAAAATGTCACTTTTCGAGAGTCAATATCTCGGAAAATATAAAGTATAGACTAATAATGTATTTAATAAAAAATAATTGTAATTTTATGTGGAATTTAAAAATGTAAAAATATACAGGGTGTTCCATTTGAAAAAAGTACATTTTTTCTTGTTCCGCTTTTTTACCTACATAAATTGCTGAAATTGGCCACCGCCATGCTCCAAGCATAAATTCACACGTCTCTTCATATTTTCGAAAGTGTTGACCACCATCTCTGGAGAAATATTCTTGGATAATCCTTTCTTGTATATTCTTGGAATACTTGCACTTCTTGCTTCTTGGGACAGGCGTCTTATACAATTTGTTGGCGTATTTTGCATTATTTCACGAACGTTTGCAACAAGTTCTTCTGTTCTTACAGATGGTCTTCCTGCTCCTTTTTTGTGTTGTATAGAACCTGTTTCCCTAAACACAGCCACGGTTCTTTTCAGGCAATGATAAAAATCCCTAGCAATAAAAGCAACGTTAGGAAAATGTTCGTGAAAATCGTCCATGCATAAACCCGAATTGTATTGCCACTCACCATTTACTCTAACCCCGTTTCGAAAATACGCTTCAACCATGAATTTTTGTGCTGTTCCCGTAAAGCCCATTGTGTGAATTGTTCAAGAAATTGGAAAAATTAGCGATGAATCAAATTACTTTAACGACTGTCAAAGATGATGGAATAACTGATTGATTGTTAATTCAGGTAGTTACTGACACCCAACAGGTATTAAGCTCGACGGCTAAGCATTACGTCCTTAGATGCAAGGCCCTCTTTGATGCAAATAATTTTTGCTCGCACGGTATATCAAACTAGTTTTAGTGTTATATCAATTCCAGATTTGCTAGAACACTATTTTTATTGGTAGTTATCAGTTTTATTAGCAGCACAGTCTTGTTGAATAATGAACCACTTTAATACAGCAATTTTGTTAAGAAATAAATTGTATCTTCTCAATGCGAAGCATTTTGTTCCCATTAAAGCGCTTTCTCTACAATTAAGAAAACGAATTGTATCCGTTAGAACCTATATATAATCCACAAGACGTTGGTGGTGGGTTCGTAGCGGTCGGCAATCGTCGCGCGCCGTAGTATTAGTTACAAGGGGCCGTTCAAAAATTACGTAAGCAGATTTATTACAATTATTTACCCCCCCCCCCCCCCCATCCCCCCTGTCAGCAAAAGTAAGCAAAGCTCTTACCCCCTCCCCCCATGCTTACGTAAACATTTTTCAATTATAAATGTTTTTTTTTAATTATAATGTTATAATTATAATTTTAAAAATAAGAAAATAGATTTAGGATAGAGATTAGATTTTACTGATACAGTATTCAACATAGAGTAAGGGACAAAAATATTATAATCTTACGAACATAACAAACTTATTTTAAATTTTTGGTACACATATTAAATTTTCGTGTAAAAAAGTAAATAACTATCGATGACTTCCCTACCCCCCCTGTCATCCAAAATAAGCAAAACAAAGACCCCCCCCCCCCCCACCCCCTATAGTGCTTACGTAATACTTGAACGGCCCCCAACATATTCGTTGAGCAGGTCACTTCGTTGTTCGGAATCTTCTATAGTTGTCCTGTCTGAGTTTGAACATTCTTGATCGTACCAATACCTGTTTCAATTAATTTATTTTTCTTTATATACAGGGTTGGGCAAATGTTCCGGAACGGCTTAATTACAGGCGAACGAAAAGTGATATCGGATCCGGGTTTTGGGCAATCTATATAGGACTAAAATTTTACTATTTGACTATTATACCATATGTCAGTAATGTCACCAACTGTCAAGTGTTGACGTTATTTTTTTTTAATGGAACACCCTGTATATTTTTACATTTTTAAATTCCACATAAAATTATAATTATTTTTTATTAAATGCATTATTAGTCTATACTTCATAGTTCCCGAGATATTGACTCTCGAAAAGTGACATTTTTGAACTTTGACAGCTTATAACTTTCTAACAGTACGTCTTAGAGCAAAACGGCTTACATGTCCCTATCTTCAATTTTTATTATCTTCCCAAAAAAATCAACTTCCAGTTAAACCGGAACAACTATATTTCCTGCTTTCGAGTTACACCCGGTTTAACCGGAAGTTGATTTTTTTGGGAAGATAATAAAAATTGAAGATAGGGACATGTAAGCCATTTTGCTCTAAGACGTACTGTTAGAAAGTTATAAGCTGTCAAAGTTCAAAAATGTCACTTTTCGAGAGTCAATATCTCGGAAACTATGAAGTATAGACTAATAGTGCATTTAATAAAAAATAATTATAATTTTATGTGGAATTTAAAAATGTAAAAATAACGTCAACACTTGACAGTTGTGACACGTGACATTACTGACATATATGGTATAATAGTCAAATAGTAAAATTTTAGTCCTATAGATTGCCCAAAACCCGGATCCGACATCACTTTTCGTTCGCCTGTAATTAAGCCGTTCCGGAACATTTGCCCAACCCTGTATAAGTTTTTTAAAATTTTGCATGTCAGATAAAGCAATAGAAGGTTCTTATTTCGCACAACCCATTATTAGTATCTGATGTTATAATCTATGGACGAATTTTACGATGTCAGTAAACTATGTTGCATAATAGATAATCATATGCAATGTTAAACGACAAGAATAATATCACAGTAGCAGCTATTTAAATTTTTGAGAACTACAGTACTAATTTTTAGTGGTAAGTATGTACCTGTACCTATATGCTTTATTAACCGTTGCAAGCAAATATTATTATGATTAATGTCAAGTTTCATTACCACTGCCACTAGGAACTAATACTTTATAGTATTAAACAGTTGTATAAAAAATATGTGAATTCTTATAAGGAATAGAAGGCTATTTCTTAGTAAATAAACGGAAAGATTCAACGATGCCAAGTGCAAACGTCTATTCAATGTTCAAGCGCGATTCACATTTCGCTCTGGCCGCATTCACCCTCCATAGCAGCACATACGTTCGGATTAAATTTATCAGGTAAGCGCACGGTAAAACATCTACTGGAGTTTTGAAAAGGTTTATTCGGAAGAACAAAAATAATTAAAATGATTTGATCCTTCTTGAGTAAACGTTCTGAAAGCAAAGCGCCAGTAAAAAAGACCCATCGGTGATCATGGCCTCATAAACACTTTTTTTTTTAATCTGTTGCTCCTGATTCCTTTATATTTGTTAATGTTTTCATCGTTATTTAATTTTACTGAAAGTCTTTCTAATATCATAGGTTGGTCCATATAAATCGCGTCCTAATGTTACGCAACAGAATTTTGACAGCAACAAATTATTCAAGTCATTAACAGCATCGTCGAAAAAAGTGTGAGTAAATTAGATTTAATTTAAAGAAATGTAAGTAATTTAAAATGCGATTAAGGGTAATGATGTGCGAGGAAAAATATGTTAATGATACTGTGTTCAAGTAGTATGATATTATTACATTCACTTAGTTTTAGATAGTAATTTTATTAATTTGAAGAAGTAGTCCATACTTAAAGTGGAGTTGAAAATGTAGGAAAGAAAGAAAAACTCAGTCTTCCTCCACAAAATTTCATAGACATAGATTCTTTAAGGGTCTCTACATGTTTCGAACGTAGAAACGTTCTTCAGGAAACAGAAAAAATTTATAATTCTTTAAATGTTAGTTATTAAAATAATAAACTCAAAAAATCAACGCGAAATAGGTTATAGGTTGGCAATAGATTGAATGACGTTGAGAATTCAACCTTAAAAGCATATATAATACCGTGCGAGCAAAAATTATTTGCATCAAAGAGGGCCTTGCATCTAAGGACGTAATGCTTAGCCGTAGAGCTTAATACCTGTTGGGTGTCAGTAACTACCTGAATTAACAATCAATCAGTTATTCTGTCATCTTTGACAGTCGTTACAAGTAATTTGATTCATCGCTAATTTTTCCAATTTCTTGAACAATTCAGACAATGGGCTTTACGGAACAGCACAGCGTATTTTCGAAACGGGGTTAGAAGAAATGGTGAATGGCAATACAATCCGGGTTTGTGCATGGACGATTTTCACTAACATTTTCCTAACGTTGCTTTTATGGCTGGGGATTTTTATCATTGCCTGAAAAGAACCGTGGCTGTGTTTAGGGAAACAGGGTCTATACAACACAAAAAGGAGCAGGAAGACCATCTGTAAGAACAGAAGAACTTATTGCAAACGTTCGAGAAATATTGCAAAATACGCCAACAAATTGTATAAGACGCATGTCCCAAGAAGTGGGAAGCTCTTATGGAATATGCAGGACTACTCTTAAGAAGCAGCTAAATTTATTTCCTTATAAAATGCAAGTATTCCAAGAAATACAAGCCGCAGATTTTGAAAGACGCAGGAATTACTCTCAATGGAGATGCTGGTCAACACTTTCGAAAATATGAAGTGTGAATTTATGCTTGGAGCATGGCGGTGGCCAATTTCAGCAATTTATGTAATTATTTTTCTTTTTCTTTCTGTATATTCTTAATTTGTTAATTTGTAAACAACAAAAATAAATTTGTATTTGTCTACTTATTTTATTACTCATTAGTTTGTCATATCATGTCATAATATGAACTTGACAAAATTTTAACCTAGATTTGGTTAGATATATCGTCCCCATATCATTGTGATCTAAACCAAGCCCTACGTTTTTTAGTCCAAGCCCTCTTTGATGCAAATAATTTTTGCTCGCACGGTACTTTTAAAAGCATAATATGATTATATATTATCAAATAAACTAAAAAGTGAAAATTGTCCAATAAACAATACGAATTTATTGCACATTCCAATTATATTTATGCGTCGCAAGTGTCGCATTAAATTTAGCAGGAAAAACACTGCGCTGTCCTGCTAGCTATCCTGCGAGGATTGGCCAATTGCATTCAACGTTATCTATTGCTCTAGGCTCCAATTTGACCCCCTGTTAATTGTAGCCAGGCTTAAATGGTCTCCCCAATCGAATTACGTCCATCCAGATAGGGAAATTCGGTTCGGACACAGTTTATGACGTTGTTTAAATTAAAATTTCAGCTGGGAATTCCGATAGGTTTATTAGCTTGTTTTTTTTGGTGGGAACCTACCACAATACAAAAAATACGGATAACCTAACATGACGTATCATAGACTTCTCAACTTCTAAGGAGTAAGTGTAACAACATTCCTAGCCACACTATTTTGGCACTTTAACGGATCCAGGTGGGAGGGGGGAGGTCTCCGAGGGGTGAGGTAATTGCCGCATGTTTGACGTCTTCTGTTTTTATAGATTGCTATACACTAATTTGAGTTGGCAGCAACATTGTAATAATTGACTGTAACCTTGTAGCGATTGAAAATACAAGGTTATGTTATTTTGATTTGTTGAAAGGTCAAATAAAAACTAATGATACCGTGCGAGCAAAAATTTGCATCAAAGAGGGCCTTGCATCTAATGACGTAATGCTTAGCCGTAGAGCGTAATACCTGTTGGGTGTCAGTAACTACCTGAATTAACAATCAATCAGTTATTCCGCCATCTTTGACAGTCGTTACAAGAATAATTTAATTCATCGCGAATTTTTCCAATTTCTTGAACAATTTACACAATAGGCTTTACAGAACAGCACAAAACATTCATGGTTGAAGCGTATTTTCGAAACGGGGTTAGAGTAAATGGTGAGTGGCAATACAATCCGGGTTTGTGCATGGACGATTTGCACGAACATTTTCCTAACGTTGCTTTTATGCTGGGGATTTTTATCATTGCCTGAAAAGAACCGTGGTTGTGTTTAGGGAAACAGGGTCTATACGACACAAAAAGGAGCAGGAAGACCATCTGTAAAAACAGAAGAACATGTTGCAAGCGTTCGTGAAATAATGCAAAACACGCCAACAAATTGTATAAGACGCCTGTCCCAAGAAGTGGGAAGATCTTATGGAACTTGCAGGACTATTCTTAAGAAACAGCTAAATTTATTTCCTTATAAAGTGCAAGTATTTCAAGAAATACAAGCCGCAGATTTTGAAAGACGCAGGAATTACTCTCAATGGTTTACCCAAAATTTATTGGAAAGAAATTATTTATTAGACCTGACCTTTTTTTTGGATGAAGCCTGGTTCCACCTCTCCGGTTATGTGAATTCTCAGAATACACGCATGTGGAGTAGTGAAAATCCCCATTTTTTTTGCAGAGTCCACATTGCACCCTCAAAAAATTGGTGTCTAGGTGGTTAGCTGTTTCCCGAAGAAGAATTGTTGGTCCTATTTTTTTCCATGACACACTTACAGCACAGCGGTATAGAGACAATATTTTGAATCCATTTGGGGAGCAATTACTTGACGACGAACTACGTTTTGGATATTTTTAACAGGACGGTGCAACCGGCCATACAGCCGCCGAAACTATTAACTACTTACGCAAGTTTTCCGACGAGAGATTGATCAGTTCTCGATCAGACATTGAATTCCCACCTAGATCACCTTGTTTAACGGTTATGGATTACTTCGTTTTTCCTCATTTAAAGAACACTATTTTTAAAACACCAGTTGCAAATTGAGAACAATTACAAGAAAGGATTATCCAAGAATGTGGTAACATTTCTCCAGAGATGCTCATGGTCAACACTTTCGAAAATATGAAGAGACGTGTGAATTTAGGTATGCTTGGCGCATGGCGGTGGCCAATTTCAGCAATTTATGTAATTATTTTTCTTTCTGTATATTCTAACTTTGTTAATTTTGTAAACAACAAAAATAAATTTGTATTTGTCTACCTACTTTAATACTCATTAGTTTGGCATATCATGTCATAATATGAATTTGAAAAAATTTTAACCTATAGATTTGGTTAGATATATCGTCCCCATATCATTGTGATCTAAACGAAGCCCTCTTTGATGCAAATAATTTTTCTCGCACGGTACAATCAAGGACTTAACACTCTTAAAAGGTAAACGTTTGAGCGTTTATAAAATTAAATATGATGCATTAGAAAGTTGCTCCTAAGAATGAAGATACCTACTTGGTTTTAAATGGACGGTTGTCCTGGGCACAATGCACGAGAAGTTTTTTTTTTTTATGATCGAGCACAAGCACTATAGGAAAATCCTTTAAGGCGCTCTGGGAGCGGTGCGTGTGCGAAGAAAGCGATTCACGTTTTTCTTGAATCGTTGGAGGTTATATTCGGTTGGAAACACGGTCTCAGAAAGGCCGTTCCACAAAGATGACGTCCTCCAAATGAAAGAGTTCTGAAACAATGATGTTCGGGGTGTACTAAGTTGAACCACATAGGGATGGGCGGCAGTGGTTCGTCGTGTGTTTCTGCTATGCATTACTCTAGGTGGAATCGAGCGGGCAATATCTGTCGAACACTTGCCATGAAAATATCTGTAGAAGAGAGTCAAATCACCAACCTGTCTTCGATGTTCTAAGCTGTCGAGGTTCTTAGTCAGCTCGTGGTCGCCGATTAGACGAACGGCTCTCCTTTGGATGGAATCCAACAACCGAAGGGTATGCTTCGGTGCAGAACTCCAGATATGAGAGCAGTATTCCAGTGATGGTCGAATCTGGGCTTTATAAAGTGTCAAAAGTTGTTGAGGTGTATACAACTTTTTGGTACGGAAAAGTATACCGAGCTTCTGAGAAGCTGCCCTGGCGATTGCCACTACGTGATTATGCCAAGACATATTTCCTCCCAGGTTGACACCCAGCAAATTAATAGACGAAGTCAGTGGAATTGCGTGTCCTGCCATAACGATATCGGGTTCTGCAATGTTGACCTTCTTAGAGAAAACTGCAGCCTGGGTTTTTTGAGCGTTAAATTCGACTTGGTTACTGTCACCCCAAGACAAAATTTCTTCCAGGTCTTTATTGAGGCGTGATACCTCATGTTGTCTGCGAAGATGTGCGTCAGTAGCCGATGTTTGAGGTTTCAACGTAAAAGATGAGATAAGTGTGCTGTCGTCAGCAAAGCAATATAATGGATTTTCTGTTTTCGCTAGAAGGTCGTTAATGTACAGTAAGAAGAGAGTGGGAGATAATATGGACCCTTGAGGAACACCAGCATTGATGGTGAAGGTGTCTGAGAGAAACCCGTCAATCGCCACTTGCAGAGAGCGGTCCTTGAGGAAGCTAGACAACCAGTAAGGGAATATGTCCAAAACGTATTCACAATAGTATTAAATTACATCATAAAATTGGCCAGCTACTCCCAGCTAGGCCTCCTGATCTCTCTTCAAACGACTTTTTCCTGGAGGTCCAATTAAAAGTATTATTTATAAAAATGTGCGTTATCACAATTTGGAAGAACTAACGATTGCAATTCTCTGCGTATCAACTTAATAATGTAAGAACTGAGTTTTATGACCATTTGGGATATTGCTTGGCAGTAAACGGAGTACTGTTTGAGCACCGAGTTAAAGAACATTAGGTTTCCATTTAAACTAGTTGTTGTCTTGATAGGTATTTTTTAAAAGTATTGTTTTCCTCTGGTCTATAAATGTTGAAATAAATAAGTTCTTGAATCATAAAAGAGTTTTGGACTTCCATTGTCTTTATTTGTTTTAAATCACAACGTTTCAACTGGTAAGTATCTCCAGTCGTCTTCAGGTGAATACTAAATAAATAAAGTAACTACAGGACAATTTATACTAGCTAGGTGCACTGAAGCATAACTGAGGTGGGTGCAGTCATGCATGTGGCTACCCCACAAGATTAGTTAACACAATATTGGAAAATCGTAAGAATCGACCCAACGAGCAAGAAGCAAACAGAGAGGCACAACCAACACTCAATATTCCGTATGTCAAAGGAGTATCTGAGAATATAAGAAGACTAGGACAACGATATAACATCAACACCGTATTCAACTCGAGGGACACCCTAAGAAGCCACCTGACGAAGACAAAGCCCGCAAGTCAAAAAGATAGGAGAAACTGCGTCTATCAGATCCCCTGCGAATGCGGTCAATCTTATATAGGTGAGACATTAAGACCATTAGAAACAAGGATTAAAGAATACAACACAAATGAAATCCTACATAAGGAACCACACTGAAGGAAAAGAAACTTCAAGGAAGCTGCTGCTATTCACCAGAACCCAGGCTGCTTTAGTAACCATCCTTAGACATAAGAAATATCTGGAAACCTTTGTTAGACAGATGTAATCTTAGGATAAGATTGCGTGCCAACTGAACGCATGACTGCACCCACCTCAGTTATGCTTCAGTACACCTAGCTAGTATAAATAGTCCTTTAGTTACTTTACTTATTTAGTATTCACCTGAAGACGACTGGACATACTTACCAGTTGAAACGTTGTGATTTAAAACAAATAAAGACAATGGAAGTCCAAAACTCTTTCATCATTCAAGAAACATCATTGTCTCCAACCTTCAAACAGTCACAAACAAGTTCTTATTATTTTATTAAAAAATAAAACGTGTAATAACAGTTGACATTATTATAATTGTTACTGGTGGTTGCCTTGAAGTATGCATCATGGCCTCATTTAATTTTTTCTCCTCCCTATATTATAATCAACGCATTTTGACACTGTTTTGAAGGTCGTAAGTAACAATTACCAAAAAGATATCGATTGCCCTTGACTACGGGTTGTAAGTCAACTTACCACCCTTGGGTGGTAATAATTTATGCCATATAAAAACAATGATTTATAAAAATTGAGTATTATTAAGTGATATGAATATTAATAGTACAATTATGAGCATTATTTACAAAATTTGGATAAATGTTTTTTCTCAATTTGTATGAAATGTTCCGACTCCATAATTTCTCCATCTCTGACTAAGTTTTCTGTTACTCTTGAAGTACCTACTGCAGGAGACTTCTGACTTCGTTATATTGTATAAAGTTTTATTTGCAACTTC
Organism: Polydrusus pterygomalis; assembly: GCA_963969555.1. Taxonomy (NCBI): domain Eukaryota; kingdom Metazoa; phylum Arthropoda; class Insecta; order Coleoptera; family Curculionidae; genus Polydrusus; species Polydrusus pterygomalis. The sequence goes on along the minus strand of OZ018381.1, from coordinate 36,213,902 downwards.
ATTTTTATTGTTGATACTCTCCGCTACATAACTTTCCGCAATAGTTGCAGATTTACATCTGCCATGTCGCTTGAGAGCTAAGACATCAACTTCAGTATTCGCCAATAAAGTGGCCGACGTTCTTCTAAGGAAGTAGTGTCCAGTATACTCCTTCAAGTTCAGAAATTTAGCAATTTTACTTGGAATTGAAGAAATCGAGTTTTTCCCGATATAGGCTGGATTAAGGACTTTCCATTTTGATGCCGCATAAAGAAGCGAGGATTAAAATTTGTTATGTCGGATCTTATATCCAATGTAATTTCGAACTATTTTGAAATAACAAACCTTCTCATCGTCACTTTTAGTGACTATAAATTTACGTGCCATTTCATTTTTTGGAATCAGGAATAGTAACAAATATGACTTCATGTCCTAATTTAACATTGTCCATTTTCATTGCACATTCCACTAGAACGGCACGCTCCAGCAATTTCCAATATCATTACAACCTTCATCATTAAGTAAATATAATCGGGGGCTTCAGACAGGAATTTATTTACATCTTCCCTGCCAAACACATTAGATTTTTTGGGTTTATATCAGTCATTTTTTCTTTCGGATTATTTTCTTGTGCTTTACGATCGTATTATCGAGTACATTATTTTTTTCCGAGCAGATGCATTTACTAATTACAGTACTCTTAAAATAACAAACAATATTGAAGACTGTTATTCTGCTCGGAGCGAGTCTCAGGAAACATTACACAACTTGATGCCGGTCACTCTGTAATATTATAAATACACTTCTCGTCAAAATTAGCGAATACTGTAAAATCTAGCAAAAGTGTGTTCTTAACTATTTTTTGAACTGCTCGTCCGATTTTGACGAACTAATTTTTCCAGTGTAACCTAAAGTCTTTTTAAGTTCCTAACGTTAATCTGTAAAACGATTTTATTGATATACAGGGTGTTATTAGTAGAGGCGATTTTGTGCCGTAAATTTGAAACATTCTGTAGAGTAAACTGGTAAAGTTAGAAATTCCCGGTATGTGCCGTTAGTTAGATGACATCAATATCTCCAGACCTTTTTGCCAGTTTTTTTTATAAGTGTCTTTTGGCAATATATACACTATTAAACAAAAAATGTGTCAAATTTTGGTAGGATAATCTTTACAATGCTGTATCTTGGCAATGGTTGAACAGATTTTAACCAGTATTCAAGATTTTGAAAGCTCTTTTCCTATAGATTTTGCGTGATATAATAGTGATTTTTAAAGATGGCCGTTTCCGATACAATCATAAATATAAAATTCCGAAAATTATGGTAACTGGGTTTATTAAAGCTATGCCAACCGGGCTATATGCTTTTGTTTTGTTTTAAAATTAGTCATTGGACACTTTGGGTCAATATTTCGGCACGTTTTTTTTCTTATTTGATTAAGAGCTTTTTTTCAAAAGATACACTATTAAACAAAAAATGTGCCAATTCTTCGGGGAAATCTGTAAAAAGCTGTACCTTGACATCGGTTAAATAGATTTCGACCAGTATTATAGATTTTAAAATTTTAATAATATTAATAATTAAATTTAATGTATATAGGTATACTCTGGTATACTTACATGTTTTAGAGGGACAAAAAAAAATAAAACGTCATGTTTAAAGCCAAATTTTATTAAATAAATTCACAAAAACATTGCAACATAAAAACGCAAAAATAACATTCTAATAATTATTTGTAACGGGTGTTTCCACCTCTTGCTGCAATAACATCATGGCATCGTCGTGGCATGCTCGAAATTAGCAGTTGAATCTTTTCTTGATTGATTTGATGCCAAATTCCATTTAATAATAATAATAATTTAAACTCACTGCTAGCTCATTTGACGCAAATCTGCTACATACTAAATGACATACGAATGACACCTGTTTTTTCATACACAGCATGCTATATAAGTGATTAATTTGATATTTTCCACCTTCTAGATAGTTTCATACTAGTTTATAAGTTATATATAGTTTCATAATAATTTGACACATATTTTGTTTAATAGTGTATCTTTTGCCAAATAGCTCTCAATCAAATAGGAAAAAAAAGTTCCGAAATATTGACCCAAAGTGTCAAATGACTAATTTTGAAACAAAATAAAAGCATATATTCCGGTTGGCATAGCTTTAATAAACCCAGTTACCATAATTTTAGCAATTTTATATTTATCATTTTCTCGACCCCTGTATAATAAGAAAATGGCCATCTTAAAAAATCACAACTATATCACGGAAAATCTATAGGAAAAGAGCTTTCAAAATCTTGAAAATTGGTCGAAATCTGTTTAACCATTGCCAAGATACAGCATTGTAAAGATTTTCCTACCAAAATTTGACACATTTTTTGTTTAATAGTGTATCTATTCCCAAAAGACACTTATCAAAAAACTGGCAAAAAGGTCTGGAGATACTGATGTCATCTAACTAACGACACATACCGGGAATTTCTAACTTTACCAGTTTACTCTACAGAATGTTTCAAATTTACGGCACAAAATCGCTTCTACTAATAACAGCCCTGTATATCAGTAAAATGGCTTTACAGATTAACGTTAGGAAGTTAAAAAGGTTTGTAACACCTTAGGTTACACTGAAAAAATTAGTTCGTCCAAATCGGATGAGTGGTTCATAAGATCGTTAAGAACAAAGTTTTGCTAGATTTTAGAGTATTCGCTAATTTTGACGAGAAGTGTAGTTGTATGTAAAGTATAACAGCTAGGTAGCACCAAAAGATACAAGTAAATGTAAATAACGTAGCTGATGTCCTTAACAAAACATGTCTAACTTTTCTCCGCGTTTATTAGTTCTACTCTCCATGTTATTGTTTCTCGTTTCGTTCCCTCCAAAAATTGTTATCATACCGTAATAAATTCTTTATACCAGGCGATAACAAGATAGCATTCATAAATTCCCCTGTTAATAACTCAAGACAAGTAGCACAAAAGCTAATAAATACTAACCCGGGCCATAATGTATTCATGACTTTATCAAGAAAAACATTTTGTTTTGATACCCTATTAATAGACGCCCCGCTGCGTATACCACAAAATTACAGCTGTTGTTATGCATGATACGCCTAATTCTCTTTTATACCTAAAGTTGGTAAAAACATTAATGAACATGCAAGTCATTGCGGAATAAAGATTTTATAAGAATAAGAAATGTTGTGGTGTTTGTTTTTACGAGCCGTGATATTTTAATTTGTATATGATCGTTAATTAAAGGTATTATTACTTTTAAAAATTCCAAGCAGCATTTTTCCGACGTCCGACGAATATTATTATAAATAATTAGAAAAATAGCTGAAATGGGCCACCGCCATGCTCCAAACATAAATAATTCACAAGTCTCTTCATATTTTCGAAAGTGTTGACCAGCATCTCTGGAGAAATGTTACCACCTCAGAGCAAGCACTTGGTCTGAGGTTACCACATTCTTGGATAATCCTTTCTTGTAATTATTCTAAATTCGCAACTGGTGTTTTAAAAATAGCGTTCTTTAAATGAGGAAAAACGAAGTAATCCATAACCGTTAAACAAGGTGGTCTAGGTGGGAAGTCAATGTCTGATCGAAAACTGATCAATCTGTCGTCGAATAAATTGCGTAAGTAGTTAATAGTTTCGGCGGCTGTATGGGCGGTTGCACCTTCCTGTTGAAAATATCCAAAACGTAGTTCGTCGTCAAGTAATTGCTCCACAAATGGATTCAAAATATTGTCTCTATACCGCTGTGCTGTAACTGGGTCAATGTAAAAAATAGGACCCACAATAATTCTTCTTCGGGAAACAGCTAATCAGATACCAATTTTTTGAGGGTGCAATGTGAACTCTACAAAAAATGGGGATTTTCACTACTCCACAATCCACATGTGTGTATTCTGAGAATTCACATAACACCGGAGAAGTTGAACCAGGCTTCATCCGAAAAAAATGTCAGATCTAATAAATCATTTCTCTTCCATAAATTTTGGCGTCTTATACAATTTGTTGGCGTATTTTGCATTATTTCACGAACGTTTGCAACAAATGAAACATTATTTTTTGTATTCAACGTAATTTTATTGCTATTGCCTAGCGCTTTCGGCCCATTATGAGGCCATCATCAGGGCTTAGGTTTCGGCAAATTATGTCCAGAAACATACTAAAAGGCATCTGAAAATTTTTAAACAAATTTTCTTGGTAACGGTTTCAAATTGTAAACAACACATGAACGTTTGAATATTTGCAATAAATTCTTCTTTTTTTACAGGTGGTCTTCCTGCTCTTTTTTTGTGTTGTATAGAACATGTTTCCCTAAACACAGCCACGGTTATTTTCAGGCAATGACCATTTACTCTATAACCCCATTTCAAAAATACGCTTCAAGCATGAATGTTTTGTGCTGTTCCGTAAAGCCCATTGTGTAAATTGTTCAAGAAAATACTTGTAACGACTATCAAAGATGACGGAATAACTGATTGATTGTTAATTCAGGTAGTTCCTTACACCCAACAGGTATTACGTATACGTCCTTAGATGCAAGGCCCTCTTTGATGCAAATAATTTTTGCTCGCACGGTATTAGGTATAAATAATAGTCAGCACTCTGACTACGACCAAATGACTTTGGCACAACGACGGTATTGTTCATATTTTACAACGTTGTAGTTTATACCAAATACAACATTGTAACGACGGCGCTATACTACTAAATTTCAGTAATGTAATGTGTAATATTCGACAAGACTACTTCACGAGAAAACAATAAAAACACACTGTTTATTTAGCAAACTAGAAACTTTATTTATTTATTATTAATATTAAACGTACAGTTGTTATAAGTAATAGTTTGTCCATTCTTTTCTATCAAAGCATGGTTTTGGGTATGATGACTTGCATTTGAGAAGTCGAAGGTCCACATGCTTCATTTGTTGTTCTGAGATTTTCGATGAGCTTCAGATGATCACTAGGATCTAGCTGCAGATATGGTTTCAGAGAATTTGCGTTTGAGTGGCCTGTTAACTTAATCAACTCTTGTTCCCCAACACCTTGTTTAAATAGGGCAGACACAGCGGAAAATCGATGAGAATGATTTGTTATTTTATGCTTCTTCGTACCTATTCCAAGTCTTTCCGGTGAAGGTCCACTTAGATACTGTATTTATTCCTAGTGGAGTATTTTTGAACCAACATCCCTTCTGCCAGTGTGGATGAACGGAGCGAAATAGTCTGTCTGTGGAAATGTTTGGTCCTCATTTTTCCAATAATTTTAAAAATAATCTTACAGGGCTTAAGTCTTTGTTTGATGAATTTCTTACCAACCATTTGCTGTTTGCCAATGCTTTTGACCAACCTTGAGCTGTCTTGGAAAATATGCTGTTATATCCAATTCGTCCGGTAAATTCTCCCATGATATCAAACTTCATTCGAAAATATTGAATTTTGCAATTTACTGCCTCATTGCCTCTCCAAGCTATGTCAAATGAGCAGAGATGGAAAAACTTTTTTTGTGCTTCATCGGGGTTTTCTTCATTGTAGCTTTGCATTATTGTTAGTAAATCTTTGGTAGATAATGCTTTTGAACTTACTTTTCTCTTTTCCTGACAACTTTGGAGCTGCTTTCTCCTTGCGTCTCTTGCCATTCGCGCCTTTTTAAAGGAAATATCAGTGAAAGGGTCAATCTTTATTTCGTATTCTGTAAAATACATTTCTTGAATCATTTTTGCTGTAGTTTTCCATATAGCATTTACAGAAGATTCTTTATAGTCTTCGCCATTACCCTTCTTCATATTAAAGGCGTAATCTTCGAGGATTTTCGCCAGTTCCCTCACAGTAGTACATTTTTCCAGTTTATAATTTCTTACCATTAGAAACTCTGAGAACTGTGCCCAAATTGAGTTCTTGGATTTCTGATTTCTGTGTGTTAAGTGGAATATTTTCAGCTATCGATTTATTAATTTCTTGGATAAATTGGCACCCAAACCTTGCATTTTCGTTTAAATTGCTCATTTTGTCTTTTTCAAACCAGGATGACATTTTTTAGACTAAAAATAGTTTTTACCTGACATCTATCAAAATTGTGCCGCTGAAAGAACCATCTTGTTGATTTTGTCCAGGTGTATATAATTAAGAATGCTATGCTATTTTGCCAGTATAAAACACTCTAGTGAAATAGTCGTCATAAAAAGACAAAGTCAAAGCATAGGTGGCAATTCGTAACTTCCACTAGAAGTCGTCATTAAATTTAGTTGTACTGATGACTACGGCATTTTGTCTATTTTCGTCTCGCATCTATGGCAGCCAATAAGTCCTCTACATGCTTCATCTCCATCTTATATTAAAACCAATTATATGTTTCTTTAGAGTTGTTTATGGTGTATAGTAGCTATTTCTGTTACCATGTATTTTGTTCCATGTATATACGTAATAACTTTAATGTCCATCTCCCCAGTTTCGCTCTTACCGTTTTCTTCGATATTGCATTATTTTACTCATTAGTCTCTACTCAGTGGCGTAGCGTGCAGGGGCCGCCCCCCGCCCTTTGAGCCCTTTCCCAAAGGGCGCCCCCTTGTCACTCTCCCAGTAGTTTCGCAGTTCAATTTCACTTCACATGATAATTGATAATATTGTTTACCTATCGCAGCAAGAGGAAATTTACTATGTTTATGAATATAAATAATAATTATATAACACATTATTTTATTACTATTATTATAATTTTTTCTTTGTTTCTGTTTATATTGTAAGATGACCATTATCAGAAGAATATTGGCAAATATGATATTTCGTGAAGCTCTCTTTCTCTTTGTTTTTAAAGTATTTTTATGAGTTTTAATTAGGTTATTATTTGTTTTTAACTTTTATAGTAAAGAAACAGATAAAATAAACCTGTTACCTATTTCGAGATTCTATTTTATTTTCACTAGGTACTTGATTTAATTTATAATAAAAATATTTTGCCACGACCAATAATTTGTATTCTTTCAGTTATTTTGCTTTAACAATTAAAAATTGCTTGAAATCTCTAATTCGCTATAGAGACTAAATTTTATCATTTTAAAAGTGTGTTATTGTCGCCAATGAGAGTATATGCTTATATTATTAAGTAATATGCATCAAATATTTTATAGAGTTTTAACAGAATTCCCCTTGTCGTGTTCATATTCTGTTTTCATGTGAATTTCTCAGGCCAAAATTTACTAAATAAACGATATTATACATTAGCAGTGAGGCGCCCTTTGAACACGAGCGTCTCGCCGTTGATGTCCTCTTAGTTGCCTTCCTTATGGGCAAAAAGGTATAAAAAGGTATATCGGCAATCGGTTTATTCGTTGTTAGCAGAGCATTTTTTTAAAATCCAATTAATTTCATAATATTTCATAAAATGTTAATTAAATTTTTTAAAAATGATCTGGGTAACAACGAACAAACCGATTGCCCATAGCCAAAAGCCAAGAGGACATCAACGGTGAGACGCTCGTCTTTGAACAAGGGCGTAGATAAGGGGGTAATTACCCCCTCCCCAAGGGCCCATAGTGAGCCATGAAAACGAAGCACTTTTTTTTACTTGATCAATTTTTTTGTGATTTTCTTAATAATAATAGTAATAATAATAATAATAATAATCTCTTTATTTCAAAATTGTTATATGACATATAACAAAGCGAAACAACGTCACAAAAAAATCCTAGATACAATAACTTATACTAGATGTATTCACATATTGAGATAATCTTCCAGTTCATATGGTTCAAGTTCAATTAGCATTTTCTTGATTTCCCGCTTAAACACACGTTGACTTTTAATTCTTTTAAGTTGCGCAGGTAATGCATTAAATATTTTAACACACATATAGTGTGGTTGTTTTTCGGTTATTTGAAGATGGTGTAACGGGTAGTTTAAATTATCCGCTCGGGTGGTGCAAGTATGATTAGTTTGCAAATCAAAAAAATGCTCATTTCTAAACAGGAACATGAGACATTCATAAATATACAATGCATGGACAGTCATTATCCCTAGCTCTCTAAAACTTGATCTACACGATTCATTGTAATTCATTTTCTTAATGACGCGTATTACCCTTTTTTGCGCTACAAAAGTACTACTTTGAATTAACCTGTCTCGACCCCAGAAAATAATCCCATACCTTAATATGGATTCAAAGTAAGCAAAATACATAATTTTTGTTGACTTTCTATTCATGTACTGTCCGGTTATTCGAATCCCATAGCATACGGAATTCAGTTTTTTTACCAGTGCAGTTATATGATTTGACCAATCCAAAAACTCATTAATATGTAAAGCCAGGAACTTTGTGGTTTCAGTCACCTTCACCATTCCCTGGTCGATAGAATCTAAATACTCGGAAGTTTCTGATCTAGACTGCTTTGTTCTAAACATTACTATATTTGTTTTCTCTGCATTTAAAATTAATTTATTTCTAATAAACCAGTCAGTGACTTGATGAAGAAGATCTTTACTTTCTACCTGTAATTGATTAATTGATTTGCTTCCGATTATTAAGTTGGTGTCATCGGCAAAACTAATTATTTTTTGGTTAGAATTATTTACTGCTGAGTATAGGTCATTTGTAAATATAATAAATAATATTGGCCCTAATATACTACATTGTGCAATTCCTGTCGAATTTAAGAGTAAACTGGATTTATGCTCTCGGCTGTCCTTTCTCAATTTCATTGTTTAGCCTGATAAGTTCACTAATAAACTCTTGGTCTGAAAAGCCTTTTACAATTCCCGTGACCATAAACATTGGATCTGTATTCTGTGATTCTTTGATTTTATTGTCTGATCTAGTTTGAATAATTTTTTTTTAATTTCTCCTGTTGTGCTTCGTTGCAACTTTCTAAAACTACTGCTCCATTTTTCAAATGTCTAATAGGTACTCTTGAAGCCCATATCCAGATTGTTACGTGTTGTTATTTCATTTCTAAGTTGCCGCATTGTCTCTTTTGAATCGGTCACTTGATCAATGTGAATCACTGTTTCTAGTTTTTTCTTGAGGATCATGTGTATTTTATATTTTAAGGGCGTGGCACCCAAAAAATGTTCGCCTTTTTTTTTCTTTTAGCCCCCATTAAAAAAAATATCTACGCCCTTACCTTAGAAGCTCTCGCCCCCTCCGCCCCTTTAACCACGCTACGCCGCTGTGTCTACTGATTGGAAGACGATAGAGTTGCACGATGCAGATACCTAAAACAAAGACAGTTTTTTTTCTTCTAAGTATGAACACTTCTTTTAAAAATTAGACGTTTAGAACCAATTAACATGAAACGTTTTAAAACCTTCAAGACGGGCCATTTTATTTTTAAAATTTTTAATTAATATTTCCAATTAGCAACAGGTAATAAAAGATTATTAAACAATTTATGGCCTTTCAAAATGCAAAAGAAATATCCGAGTTTACTACTCATAAATTGAAAATTCAAAGGAAAAAAGAGATCCGTGCCAAATTACAATTGCCGGCCTCAACAGAAAAACAATAAAATCTTAATGTCTTCATTATCTTTAAAGATTCCTTAGTAAAGTCACAAAAAGTTAATGAACGAATCTTCTTAGGAACCGAACCAAGAACACGATGTCTAGTTTTTAATAATAATAATAATAATAATAATAATAATAATAATAATAATAATAATAATAATAATAATAATAATAATAATAATAATAATAATAATAATAATAATAATAATAATAATAACAATAATAATAATAATAATAATAATAATAATAATAATAATAATAATATAATAATAATAATAATAATAATAATAATAATAGATCTGCTTAAGCAGAAAGCGAAATCCAAGCGTTTATCGAGATATGTCAAGTGCACAAAAAAGAAACAACAGAACAACAATTTTTATAATAATCAAAAAATCTTCTATAGGAAACTAGGAGCGTCGACTGACAACAGTAACCAATCTTTGCCATCCAAACAGGATTTACAGAACTATTGGTCCTCACTATGGTCAATACCCAAAGACCACAAGAGAAACGCCGAATGGATAACATCTGAAGAAGACCGGTTAAATATTGCGCCAATGCAACTCGATGCAATAACACTTAAAGAACTCAGTGAAGTTATCAAAAAGACCGACAATTGGAAAGCACCCGGCGTTGACAACATCCAAAACTTCTGGTACAAGAAATTCTCAAGCGTGCACAAAGACTTGGCCAAACAATTTACCCATCTCTTGCACAACCCAGAAGACACCCCAGCGTTCCTAACTCTGGGATCGACACACATGCTCCCAAAGAGCTCCCAGACGGATGACCCTGCTCAGTATAGACCTATTACATGCCTACCCACATTATATAAGATACTTACAGCATGTATCACTAATAGAATTTACAGGCACGCCGAGGAAAATAACATCTTAGCAGAGGAACAGAAAGGTTGCAGAAGAGATCACCAAGGGTGCAAAGAACAACTTGTTGTGGACTCTGTGATCCTCAGACAAGCACAGAGGGATCATCGGAATATACATACTGCTTTCGTGGACTACAGAAAAGCGTTTGATAGTGTGCCCCATTCCTGGCTTGTCAGGATCCTGCAGATCTACAAAGTTCACCCAATTATTGTAACCTTCCTTTCAACAATAATGAAAGGGTGGCGAACAAACCTACATCTGCAGATCGGTCAAAACTCTATCAGTACTGATGAAATACCCATCTGTAGGGGAATATACCAAGGGGACTCATTGAGCCCGCTCTGGTTCTGCCTCGCAATGAACCCACTCTCGATGATGCTCAATCAGACGAAATACGGCTTTAATATCAAAGCTAACAGAAACACCAACTACACCATCTCTCATTTGCTCTACATGGATGACATTAAGCTATACGCAGCAAATCAGCGTCAAATCAACCATCTGCTCGACGTAACCCATAGATTCTCCAAAGATATCTGTATGGAGTTTGGGTTGTCTAAGTGCAAAACGCTCCACATCGAGAAGGGAACTATTGTAGACGGAGACGTGCAATTACCAAATGGAGAGATCATACAGGCGATGGAACAAGGAGAAACGTACAAATACCTAGGATTCCAACAGGCCAGGTTACTGGACCACAAGCAGGCAAAGGGAAGAATCCAGGAGCAATACACCAAAAGAGTGAAATCACTTATGAAGTCTGAGTTAAACGCAGGCAACTTAGTTCGGGCAATCAACACATACGCCACGCCTGTTCTGACTTACTCCTTTGGAATCTTAAGATGGACAAAAACCGAGTTAGAGAGTATTCAGAGGCTGACACGAACAATGATGACGAAGAACAACAACCACCATCCTAGGGCGTCCACTATTAGAACAACGCTACCCCGAAAGGATGGAGGAAGGGGTCTTATGGACCTTATCAATCTACACTCTAGACAGGTGGCAAAATTGCGTGAATTCTTTTACAGGAAAGCCGAAACATCGGGTCTACATCGAGTTATATCCAAGACCGATAAGGATTACTCACCTCTGAACCTCGCCTCGCCTGGAGCAGATTTCAATGGAGTTCCAGATACTGAGAAGCTCGACCAATGGTCACAAAAGGCATTGCACGGACGACATCATTACGACCTCAATCAGCCTCATATTGACAAGGAAGCATCAAATAAATGGCTTACCAGCGGTACCTTCTACCCAGAAACTGAAGGCTTCATGATCGCTATACAGGACCAGGTTATCAGCACTAATAATTACAAGAAGTTTGTCATCAAGGACCCCAACACCCGATCCGACAAATGCAGGAAGTGTCAAGAATCATCAGAGACTATTCAACATATAACAGCTGGCTGCACCGTGTTGGCTAATACTGACTATTTGCATCGACACAATCAAGTGTGCAATATCGTTCACCAGAAACTGGCCAACAAATACGGCCTTCTCAACACCTATACACCGTACTATAAGTATCAGCCACAGAAGGTCCTCGAAAATGACAATTTTAGACTCTACTACGATAGGTCCATAATCACCGATAGACTGGTGACGAATAACAGGCCTGACATAGTGGTGGTGGATAGAAGAGTCAACTCAGTCCTTCTCGTCGACGTAGCCGTACCGAACACCCACAACGTTCTCAACAAACATCATGAAAAAATGGCCAAGTACGCAGATCTTGCCATTGAGATTAAACAGATGTGGCACTGCGAAAAAGTGGAAATAGTACCAGTTATTATATCAGCAACCGGCATAGTGCCTAATACCTTGCACGACAGCATCGCCAAGATGGGACTACCCAGGAACACCTTCTCTGACATTCAGAAGGCTGTTATATTGAATACCTGCCATACAGTACGCAAGTTTATGATGTAAATTGAGCCTAATCCTTCTGATACTTAGTATCCGGGATAGGTAAATCATACCAGCTTTAAGCTGAGAATAATAATAATAATAATAATAATAGTAATAAGTTTTAAAATAAATATTTAAGCACGTACAAAATACTTTATCTACGACTATTTAATAATAGAAGCATAATGTATTTGTTAGTACATAATATACTGTGACCGGCAAAGAGTTCGCAACATATGGGAAATTTTTTTATTAGCGGAATATTGAAAACTCTTTTTTTGGGATTGGATGTGCATGTCCCATAACCTTAAAATCGATTTTGACTTACGTCACGTGACCAATGGTATGGCGGGAAAGTTGAAAAAACCAATATGAAATCATCATAAATCAGATAAGTTGATGAGTTATCGAAAAAATTCCAAGAATAAAAAGTGTTTAGAATTCGATTAGAACCTTAAACACAATGTTTGGGATATCTACTTGAAAAAATATAAAATCGAATATTTTTGTAAATATTTTTTTACCGAATTAAAAATTTACATATTTTTCCTTTCTTAAAGCTTCATTAAAGTAAAACTGACATCTGGTGACCACAACTAGAAATATTATTTTGTTTTTCTGACAATTTGGAGCAATAATTCAACAAATTCGTTTACACTTGGATACCAGCTGTTGCAATAGTCTATTTCTAATAACCTTATCGATATTTTTTATATCGAAATATTTCATTATGTTAAGAAATTACTAAATTCATTAATTGTGGGGGTTCTTAAAAAACCAGGTTTACAAAAAGCGGCCCTTTAGAAATGTTGAACATTTGGAACAAATAATTACACACTGTGTAGACCTAATAACTCCCGAAATGCTCAGAAATGTTTCAAAAGAAATGGTATCTCGAACAATATTATGTAGGTATGGAGCGAAATGGCGGTCATACCGAGTTTTAATACTCGGATAAATTTTTTAATTTAGGTTAATTTTGGTGTTATCAGTATTAATAAAATTACTTAATGCTTATTACTAATATAGTTTTTTGACTCAAATTGTTGTTAATTTGGCTCAATAAAATAATTTAAATTTTTATTAATTTTTAGATTTTTTTAAATATTTCTGCGAAATTCAAAATTATTTTTTATTATTTATTATTTGGATTAATGAATTTAAGGATTTCTTAACATAATAGAATATTTCGGTATAAAAAATATTGATAAGGTTATTAGAAATAGACTATTGCAACAGCTGGTATCCAAGTGTAAACGAATTTTTTAAATTATTGCTCCAAATTGTCAGAAAAACAAAAGAATATTTCTAGTTGTAGTCACCAGATATCAGTTTTAGTTTAATGAAGCTTTAAGAAAGAAAAAGTATGGAAATTTTTAATTCGGTAAAAAAATATTTACAAAAATATTCGATTTTATGTTTTTTCAAGTAGATATCCCAAACATTGTATATAAGGTTCTAATGAAATTCTAAACACTTTTTATTCTTGAAATTTTTTCGATATCTCATCAACTTATCTGATTTATGATGATTTCATATTAGTTTTTTCAACTTTTCCGCCATACCATTGGTCACGTGACGTATGTCAAAATCGATTTTAAGGTTATGGGACATGCACATCCAATCCCCCAAAAAAGATTTTTCAATATTCCGCTAATAAAAATGTTTCCCATATGTTGCGAACTCTTTGCCGGTCACTGTATAATGTGGTTAATATTACCATAGTTAGGTACTCATAATCTACAACCGTGGACCGAGATTTCATAATCCACGGTCCCAACAATGAAGGTTATATTGCTGATTCAAAAAAAAACTAAAATAGACGCTGCTAATAAAATTTTAAAACAAATAAACTCAAATTTAGGCCCATCTTCAACCAAGGGCGTCCATAGGGGGGGGGGGGAGGGGCAAAACGGGCACTTGCCCCCCCCTAGGCGCCCACATTACTATTTTATTTCATAATTTAGTATAAATATTGAATAGTACAGTGGTTAGTTAGTAGACCAACATATCAATAAATTAATACATTAGGCATAAGTTAAATAAATAGTCTTATACATGCAGTGTCACCAGTAAAGTCCGCATCATATGGGATTTTTTGAAGTGAAAACTTCTTTAGGCGCGTTTAGCACTTTTTGTGGGCACTGAATTAAACTGAGCCGTCACGCGTCGCCGTCACACGTCAGGCGTCAGACTCGGGTGTGCTACGCTCGAATTCAACTGCTATATTCAATCCGAACTGACCCTGACCCGAATGAACGTTATATGAAAGAGCATGCCGCCATCAGTCGCATTCAGTATCGACGTATCGACGTGGACACAGTCAGTGTGCGTTGTCTAGACACTCGTGTATTTGATATTGTTAATTTCACCTTGTTGAAGTTTTTACTTCTGTCGTATGGTCTTAAGCACACACAATTTTTTATTAATATCTTTATTCAAAATTTGACTTTGGCATCAAGTTCTGCATCGATCGAGATGAAAATTAGGCAAATAAATAGTAGTCACGTGATTCGCGTTATCTGTCAAATTTTAATTTATTTTCAAAAAATAATTCAAAAGTGGGGTTATTTCTGAAAATATCGAAAAAAGTTATATTTTTTTTAAATGCAGTTTCTAGCCCACATGCAAAATTTCAGCTGGATAAGATAATTTTGATTTTTTACCTATATTTTGTAAATTGCACCACTTTTGCAAAATAAGACTCAACGCAACCTATACATAAAACTTCTCAGTTTTGACAAGGCTTTATTTCAGATACATTTTCTTTAAACTAGCGTCATATTAAATGTGTGTTTTTCTACAAAATCAAAATTGGGCTATTAAAATTTGTTCGCATGTGATGCAAAGTTCATTTGTTTTTGACCCTGTATAAGGTAACTTCATAAAATACGTATTTTTGAAAACGTAGTTTGTGACTGAAAGTAAAAAGATAAAAAATAAAATAAAGAGATTTTAAATTAAATCGTTGAAAATAGATAAACCTTCCGTTGGGTTAAGTAAAAATATATTTTCCACTTAATGAACACTTTACTGATTACCAGGGCCGTAGCCAGGGGGGGGGGCAGGCAGGGCGCCGCCCTTCCTAGAGAAAAATTCGCCCTTCCTGGAAAAAACAACAATTGTATGACAATAACCCTTTCTGGATATTTTAACTTTATACCTACGTTGTCAAAGACTATATGGCCCGCAAAGCAACAACCAAATTATTCAATGAGCTGTATAATCAACGCCAGCCCTTTAAAAATACATACGAACTGTTTGCTACCAGCGTAACTTTTGGATGCAGTACAGCAGTCTGCGAATCCTCGTTTTCCACCTTAACGGCCATTAATCGCCCCCAACGTATGGCAATGGAACATCAGAGGATGGCTGACCTGATCTTTCTGGCCTTTGAAAGAAAACAGACCGAAAAATTAGATTTTGAACTCTTTTTAAAAAAATTTAATGAAAGAGGCAACAGAAAATTACAAATGTTTTAAGTGTTAAAACAGTTGTAATTATCTAAACGTGTTTTAGAATATTTTTTGATTTATTATGTTATTTTTTGTTTTGCTTTTTTATTTTTATATAAAATACTTACCTATGTACTACCTACCTACTAAAATAAAAATAAAAAGTTTAATAAGTTCGCCCTTCCAGAAATGTTAACGGCCCTTCCTAAAATTCAAGCCTGGCTACGGCCCTGCTGATGACACTGTGTTCTTTTTTGTCTGAATATTAAGGTGTATTACTTTCAAACACAAACTATGTTTTCAAAAATACTTATTTTATGAAGTTACCTTATACAGGGTCAATAACAAATGAACTTTGCATCACATGCGACCAAATTTTAATAGCCCAATTTTGATTTCGTAGAAAAACACACATTTAATATAACGCTACTTTAAGAAAAAATGTATCTGAAATAAAGCATTGTCAAAACTAAGAAGTTTTATGTAGTTTACGTTGAGTGTTATTTTGCAAAAGTGTGCACCACTGGTGCAATTTACAAAATATGGGTAAACAATAAAAATTATCTTATCCAGCTGAAATTTTGCATGTCGGCTAGAAAATGCATTTAAAAAAACTTTTCCCTATAATTTTTTTTTGATATTTTCAGAATTAACCCCACTTTTGAATTATTTAAAAAAAAAAAATTTGACAGATAATGCGAATCACGAGACTACTATTTTTTTGCTTAATTTTCATCTCTATCAAAGCAGAACTTGATGCCAAAGTCAAATTTCGAATAAAGCTATTAATAAAAAATCCCATATGATGCGGACTTTACTGGTGACACTGTATATAAAAAGTATTGTTTAAGTTTTTGCCCCCCCCCCCCCTGAAAAACGCTCTATGGACGCCCTTGTCTACATCTACCACTGTAAATAATGTTAGATCCGAAACTTTTTCCATTACTAATAAAAACGATATCAATTTCATGAAAAATTAGAAATAAGTAATTGTATTTTGTTTAATTATTGTTAACATTGTTGAATTGTATTTTTTAGTTAAGAAATACCATTAATAATATTACCCTGTTATGTAAAAATATCCTATTGTAATAAAATTTGTTGCTCTGAATGCATGTTCTAATTTTTTGAATACTGAATAGTCGTAGATAAAGTATAGTATTTGACTCGCGTATAATGGCTACATTACACTCGGATTCTTTGAAATCTCGTGTAATATAGCCTACATTATACGCTCGTTAAATAATATACTATATTTGAGTGCTGGTATATTACTACCATTAATCCCAATACTTATCTATTATAATTAGACTTAAGTATACCGAATGTATGTTGTGTATGAATGTATCATTTAATGCGTCGTAAAAAAGTGTTCTTTTCATTTTTCAATATGTTTGTAAATAACGTCACAAAAAAACAAAAATGGAAAATGAAATTTTCGGGTTCTTCAGATATCTTCGGAAGTGGTCGGAATTCCCTGGATTTCTCACCAGCAATAACTTAAGTTCCATGTTATCCATGTTATCCAACTTTTGCTGATTTCAAGTCCCAAACGCACACTGCGGGTATTAATATGGTGCTATCGGTCTTAAAACAAACCCAATTGGTGTTAATTACATTATAAGTTAATTACAACAACTGTCGATCAAGGCAGCTAAATTACTTCCTAGCAGGTAAATAATTTAAAATTAAATAAGTCATCATAGTAGATCTAGAGAGAGAAAATAATTCCTTATTAGTAAGCCCAAGGGTAATTAGAAAGGCAGTATTGTGGATCGAGCGTCTTTTAATCATTTTTTGTCGATTATGCTAATTTTTCTTGAATATATTTTACATGAGCTTAGATTTTAAAGGTGTTTAATATTTAATATCAACTGTCAAATGTTGGTTGAAATATGCATCGTTTGAACAAAGATTTTAAATAATAATTAGTTAACTAGCCAGCCAAACTTGACTGTGACATAATTGACATTGAGCCTAATGAATGAAAATTAAGCAATTAATTTTTAATAAAAGCGATCGCTTTACTAGCAAATGCTATAAGTAAAAGCAATCGCTAGATCTGGATATGAATAAAATTTTGAAGCTATTGCTGTTTTTCTTACACCTCTGTAGCAAAAGCTTATTCAACACAAGTTCAGACGTGGCTTGTCCACTTGTTCACATTATCGATTTCATGTTCAGTTTGGTGCCTAGTTTTCAAAAGAGTTGACGTAAATACAACAATGTTGGTCTATTTATTTAGTACAATAGTAATCTGTTACGTTTTTGTGGAAAATAGGAACCTTATATTTGTGATATGGCAGATTTCAGTGAAAATGAGGAAAGTGATAGTAGTGATGAAGAAATTAAAGACAAGCAATTGATATTCGTTCACAAATTGAAGGAAGATAAATAAATCTCTGACCACAACTGTTTAGCTTTCACAACAGCTTCAGCACTTGTAGGAAATTTAATAAAAATATTGGCCTTTTCCAAAACTGCATCCATTACAGAAGTGTATGTCTTACAGAGAGTAATTTGGTAAACACCGAGTTCTTCACCTACAGAATTTTGAAAGCCCGGATCCAACAATTTGAGCAGAAATACTTTAATCTTATTTAAAGGCGACAGTGCACCCCCTCGCCTTTTACCAGTATCAGTCACGGACGTTCATATATTATTCAGCCATAATTGAAGACACAAATTAAGAGCAACGCACGTGTATGCCGCGGAGAAGTAAAGTTGACTGCTACCAAGCAAATGATGCAGGCGTCGACCTACCTTAAAAAGTTTAAAGCAGTCAGTTGCTACACTAGAAAAAGCAATTCCTTAATTTATTCATTACATTTTAAGTAAACGATAGCAATCGCGTCTATTTTTCAAGAAAAAGCATTGACTAGAAGCAATTCCTACATTTTTAAGCAGTTGCTGGACGCAAAAGCGATTACTTTAGTTTTTATTCATTGGCTTTCAAGAAATTACTTTGATTTTATACGAAAAAGCAATTGCTACATTTTTATTCATTAGGCTCATTATCATTAATGATTTTCTTTATCGTAAAAATCTCCGTGGCTAACGTATCGACATTTTTCAGACCACAGTTTTATTCAGCGTACAAAGTTTACCAAAATATCTAAATTTTAACTTTGTTTCTACAAGGGTTTCGAAAATATTTATACCAAACCATCTTCAGAGAACCTTCTTTAGGACGCCGCAGCTTCGTATGCGGCCCTAGGACACAATTTTATATGAAGTAAAGGTGTTTATTTCGTCGTATAAACAACAAAAACATTTCTATTGGTGCGGATATCCATAACCAACCTCCAACCGATGCCGATGTATGGCTTAATTCAAGTAATGCGGTATTTTCTCCTTCGCGCCGAATGTGGTTCCATCAATCATGGAGAATAGAGAGGTGTAAATTACAGTATCATTAATAAATCGGCTTGAATTATAACTTAATATAAATAAAAAGCCAGGGCTGGATTATTCTGAAAAAGTGTTATTTGAGCTTTAGTATATGCCCGGTGTCCATTTAGTGTGCCGGTAGACGATGTCTCGTTAACGGTCGACTTTAACACGTTTTAAAAATTATTTTAAATATACAGGGTGTCTCAAACATACATGGTGAACCAAATATGAATTTTTTTTTAAATGGAATGCCATATGGTATTATGGTATTAAAGCACCTATGGGTACTTTATATAATTCCAAAAAAAGTTCGTTGAGCGATTCTACATGCAAGAATATTGTTTACCCGAATTTTTGTAAAAAAGCTTTAAATATTTAGTAACAATTTAATCTTTTTTCACAAAAGATATTTTAAAAGATCATATCTTGGCAACTTCGCATTTATCGGCAGAAAATTTTTGGAATCACATGGAGAACCCAGAGGTGTTTTAATACATAAAAAATATATGGCATTTCATTAAAAAAAATTCTTGTGTGGTTCACCCTGCATGTTTCAGACACCCTGTATATTTGAAATTATTTTTAAAAGTTGCGCCAATCAGAAGTGAGGAGACAGCTTGTCTGTTAATCCTTGATCTAATGGAAATCAAATATCTAGTAGTTTACTATAAGCCACTCTAGTGAGTTAACCATCTTGACCATGTCGTCAGCTATTTAAATTCGAGCTTTTGGCTCCTCACTTTAAAAGTATGCATTTACAAAATGTAGAAAAATTTGCGATTTGGCAAGAAAATTCAACTTGAAATTGCATCAGCAGTGAAAGAAACGGTACCTAAAAACACTAAAAAAACTAATGCATCTATTTGGAAGCAATTATGGATTTTTTGGTGCAGTAAGATATACCGCGCGAGTAAAAATTATTTGCATCAAAGAGGGCCTTGCATCTAAGGACGTAATGCTTAGGCGTAGAGCTTAATACCTGTTGGGTGTCAGTAACTACCTGAATTAACAATCAATCAGTTATTCCGTCATCTTTGACAGTCGTTACAAGTAATTTGATTCATCGCTAATTTTTCCAATTTCTTGACCAATTCACACAATGGGCTTTACGGAACAGCACAAAACATTCATGGTTAAACCGTATTTTCGAAACGGGATTAGAGTAAATGGTGAGTGGCAAAACAATCCGGGTTTGTGCATGGACGATTTTCACGAACCTTTTCCTAACATTGCTTTTATTGCTGGGGGTTTTTATCATTGCCTGAAAAGAACCGTGGCTGTGTTTAGGGAAACAGGTTCTATACAACACAAAAAAGACGCAGGAAGACCATCTGTAAGAGCAGAAGAACTTGTTGCAAACCTTCGTAAAATAATGCAAAATACGCCAACAAAATTGTATAAGACGCCTGTCCCAAGAAGTGGGAAGATCTTATGGAACATGCAGGACTATTCTTAAGACACAATTTTATTATTAAGCAATGTAATTATTTTTCTTTTTCTTTCTGTATATTCTTACTTTGTTAATTTTGTAAACAACAAAAATAAATTTGTATTTGTCTACTTATTTTATTACTCATTAGTTGGGCATATCATGTCATAATATGAATTTGACAAAATTTTAACCTAGATTTGGTTAGATATATCGTGCCCATATTATTGTGATCTAAACCAAGCCCTACGTTTTTTAATCCAAGCCCTCTTTGATGCAAATAATTTTTGCTCGCACGGTACCAGTATAGTAAGTGAACTTGCAAATATATTGGAATCGTATGGGTTCAATAAGCTCTTGTTATAAACAATATTTACAAAATGGCCTCTCTGTCCAGATGGATTGCAAATAAAAATGTTCGCATTTGTCCTTTTCAGCTTGCATGTAGGAGCAATGAAGCTGCATACTGTAAGATAGATTTATTTAAAAAAGAAGAAGGAAAAGCGTCTTGTATTTGGCAAATATTCCGCTTGGATTTCTTTCAAACATTAATATTCGTAATAAATCCGTATCTGAAGTATTCTGAAGTAACACAAGCCTTTGTGTCGGTCAATTTGCTTTCGCAGGAAATCGGCCCTGGTTGATAATCGTCTTAAAGTCAACATAATTTTTCAACTGTCCAAAATCGTGCTCCTATTTGTCCTGCTCTGTTTGGAGCCAAAAAATATGGAATGCGATTTATTAATTTTAAAAAATGTATGGAAGGCAATTTATCACTATGTGACGAACTGCTTCGTCTAAACGTTCCAGTAGCATGTATAAAAATACACTTTACTTAATGTTATTACGAGTTTAGGTTTAGGACATAGATATTTACCTTTAGATAAGCATATAAACAAAGCTATACACGATTAGTCATGCGCACTGCAACATTATCGTTTGACGAATGGGAAAATAGACACGTCCGGGTTATAAAATTTAAATTATTGCCTAAAAATTGGAATTTCTTCTTAATTTTTTTTGATCAGGTTGGGAATTAAGTTAGTGATTTCTGGCATTTTTAGTAGTTGCAAACCTATCAGATTTTGAGGATAGAAAATTGCTTTGTAAGGTTTTGTTTAAAAATTTTGAATAAAAATGATTCGTCGTCGTGTTTTTAGTTCGCAAGGGAAGAGAAGAAGTCAATTAAACAATAGAACTTATAAAATCGAATATAAAAAACAAACAAAACCAGCAAAATGACCAATCTTCATTGTTATCGCGTACCTAACCTTAATTCAAATATTAGTTTGTGTACAGTGTCACCAGTAAAGTCCGCATCATATGGGATTTCTTTTTATTAATAGCTTTATTCAAAATTTGACTTTGGCATCAAGTTCTGCTTCGATCGAGATGAAAATTAAGCAAAAAAATAGTAGTCACGTGATTCGCATTATCTGTCAAATTTTAATTTTTTCCAAAAATTAATTCAAAAGTGGGGTTGTTTCTGAAAATATCGAAAAAAGTTATATATATATATATAGGATAATTTTGATTTTTTACCTATACAGTACAGCCTCGGCAATCCGGACAGATATAGTTTAGGTACTCGTTCGAATGGGCGAATTGTCCGGATTACCGAAGTTGTGCTGATAATGAAGAACACAATTACAGCATTATTTATTTCAACATTACCTTTATGTTTTACAAAAGGCGAAAAGGAATATATTTCAAGTCAAAAAGGCACTAATTTTTTTTTTAGTAAGGTTCTCGTTGAGAAGCTTTCTTGCTAGTTCTAGATTTTTTTTCATTAAAAGGATTTCTTGGTAATTCAATTTGTTTTCTTCCGCCCATTGCACACATTTAAAAAAATACTGTATTGTTTCTAAATGTTTGATCTTCATCGGAATTTCAATATCATCCTCTTCTTCTTCGACACATCATTATTTGTGTTTGATTGTATCGCTACAATTATTCCTTCGTCGCCAACATTATCAACAGCTACTTCGTCCCTTCCTGTCGCCCAGTTTGTAATTTCTTCATCATTCAGTTCACTTTGCGGATCTTCTTAACATTTTTTTCAAGTCATCCATTTCCGTAGTTTCTTCAAGTAAGAGTATTTTTCTTAGATCGGCCAGCGAAATATCATCTTCTTCATCTAACACCAATTGAGGACATATTCCAACCAAATAAAAACTAATCCATATTCCACAAACCGCTGCATGTATAAAAATAGCTTTGTTTACTTTTTCGCATTTAGTCGTTGTGATTTGTCGTGCTTTTTGGCAGTGTACGGATTATAGAGATAAAAATCTGAAAGTGTCCGAACTCTAGCGGGTATCCGATTGACTGGAGTGTCCGGTTTACGGGGTGTCCGAATTGCCGAGGCTGTACTGTATTTTGTAAATTGCACCATCACTTTTGCAAAATAAGACTCAACGCAACCTACATAAAACTTCTCAGTTTTGACAAGGCTTTATTTCAGATACATTTTCTTTAAAGTAGCGCCATATTAAATGTGTGTTTTTCTACAAAATCAAAATTGATGGGCTATTAAAATTTGGTGGCATGTGATGCAAAGTTTATTTGTTTTGGACCCTGTATAAGGTAACTTCATAAAATAAGTATTTTTGAAAACGTAGTTTGTGTTTGAAAGTAATAAACCTTAATATTAGGACAAAAAAGAACACAGTGTCTTCAGTAAAGTGTTCATTAAGTGGAAAATAAATTTTAGTTTAACTTAACGTAAAGTTTATCTATTTTCAACGATTTAATTTAAAACCATTTTACTCTATTTTTTTATTTTTTACTTGTGGTGGAACTCGCGATGAATCTGGAGAACCTTTACATTTGACGTCTTGTCGACTTGTTATGATAAAGATAATGAGATGACTATCTTTCTCTGTCATTGTTGGTGCAAATAATGACTTTATGGCCATATTTTAAATAAATATAGCTTGGGTGTCGTAACGATTGTAAATAAATACTTTCAAGTTCGCCAGATTTTATTAAAAGATAAGTTATGTAATGAATCATTACATCACTAGTGATGTAACTCAAATGAGCCAAAATGAATGATGCAATACGTAATTATCGTAGTATATTACCAAATTTATAAGTTAAATATGTTTGATACTGTGATCATTTTCTTTCTGTGTAGACTAATAATATTGACTGAATTTAAAAAAATACCCAATATCTAATCCTATGATTTAAATTTAATAATCCCGACTAAAACCATAAATAAAATTTTATCACCTGCATGCTGCGACTACTATAACATTACAGTCCAAGGATGTTCTCAAAGAAGTAAATTAAAACATCTAAAAAAAAACAGACCGGTAGTTTTCGGTTGGATAAATGGTTTAATACTGACTCCTTAAAGCTCAATTCAGGTAAAACGACCATTAAAAATGGATTAAAATTATTAAATTTCTTAATTTATTAACTTCTACGTGCACCTGCTAATCGATTATACAGGGTGTATAATTGCTTACAGCTTTCCTAAAGAAATTAACTTTCGAGATGCATTAACGTGTGAGGCATTGGCGCGCCAAAGGGGGGGGGGGGCACACAGGGGCACCTACTGTCGTTGGCATTGTTCCATACTGGGCAGTGCGCATTAGAATGCACAGCACTACAACCTAGAACAGCCTAGGGTTTCGCGAGACGACAAATCTCGCACCTTTTAAAAAACTCTCGTCTCGATTTTTTCTAAATCTCGCCTCGCTAATATCTCTGTAGTTTTTTTGTAAATTATGCAAAATTTGGGTAAAAACGCGTTTGGTTATATTGATTACAGGCTTGCCAGATTTACCAATTTTTTGCCATTTTGATGATATTGCCCAATAAATTCAAACTATTGGCAATACTGATTGTGAATCCTCCTTACGTTATAATAATTTTAATAAAGCTAGGTACGGGTTTTAAGAATTATACAAAATTGGGAGTGTGGAGTGAAAGAAGCCGTGAAACAGGAAAATTGATAACACTGCTTGAAGATCCATGTGTCACGTGACTTTTTTGAGGTTATCCATGCTTTAGTATGTAATTTACGCGCTAACAAGGTTTTTACTTTGCGGTTTTTCGTATTAATTTGTATTTTTATCCGGTTTTCGATTGATATCTAATAGAAAATTTATGTGACATGATTGCTAAGAACCTCTACAAAATATTAGTGAACATTTTTGGTGCGGATTTGCTGTAATAGCATTAATAAATAAATAAAATAAATAAATAAATAAATAAATAAAAACGCCTTTATTTTCAACTCGGCGAAGGTCAGCTGAGCTGTTAACTTAACCGAGCATATAAAAATGGGAAATACAAAATATAAGTATAAAAAAGTAATAATAATAACAAGTTTTACATTGAAATATCATTCTAAAGAATAAATTATTATAAATTAGATATTAACAGATACAATAAGATATTACAGACAAAATTAGTAATTAGGTAGTAGGAGCTGTTTCTTAAAATCGGATTTAAAAGTGCGGAGAGAAGCATTCTTTGATCCACTAATATGAGGATAGCGATTGAGAAGCCTGGCAGACGTACAAGAAAATGCGCCCCTAGTCATGGTCTTACAGGTTCTAGGCAACTGATACTGCATATTAAAACGTGTTTCACGGGAGTGGATGTTATGCCTAGGAATCAATTTTTCAAACAAGTATGAGGGACATTCAGTTTTTATTAATTTATGCAGAAAGCAAGCGAAGTGTAGTTTTTCTCTACCGGCTATGTTCAACCATTTTAAATCACAAAGTTTGTGACTCACGTGGTCACTTCGTTTAAGGTTATATATAAGACGAATGCAAGAATTCTGTACTTTTTGTAGCTTATATCTGGTTGAACCATCCAAGCACGGTCCATACACGAAGTTGCAATAGTTGAAGTGACTTAGAATCAATGCCTCACACAGATTTTTTTTTAGCCTAAAATTTAAAAGGTTTTTACACTTGTAGAGGTTGCGAAGATTAATATAAGCCTTTTGGAGGACCTTAGATACTTGACCGCGAAATCGAAGTTGGCCATCAAAGATAACGCCCAGATTTTTATATTCCTCGACTACTGGAACGATAGTCCCATCTATAGAAACATTCAAGCTTTTAGCCGCCCAGTCTCTGGCAGGACCAAAGTATATTATGGCTGACTTATTTGGGTTAAGTTTTAGACCATGATTCTGTGAATACTTAAACACCGATTCCAGACATTCATTAAGTCTTCTCGACGATGCCACTGCATCAGAAGGATAAAAGGGGATCTGAATCTGTGTATCGTCTGCGTATCTGTGGCCGATGCACTCTCCAAAGCAGTTTGACATATCCGCTGTGAAGATAATGAAAAAAAGAGGGCCAAAAAGTGACCCTTGAGGAACCCCTCTATTTACTTTTAAGGGCTTTGACCTACTGTTGTCAATCACAACTAGTTGCGATCTATCATCAAGATAGCTTCGAATTAGCTGGATGGTTTTAAATTTGAATCCATAGTGGCTTAACTTGGCGCACAGCATAGCGTGATTGATGGTATCAAAGGCTTTGCTATAGTCCAACAGGACCAAACCTGTTGTTTTACCCTCATCTGCCGCTAATAAAATGTCATCCAAGACCTTTAACAATGCCGTAGCAGTACTGAACCCCTTACGAAAACCTGATTGCAGATTGGGTAACAGATTGTTGTTATTAAAATAATCAACGATTTGTCTATAAACAAGCTTTACCTTGGAAAGTACTGACAACAGACTAATTGGCCTAAGTTCAGTAACAGATTTAGGACTATTCACTTTCGGTAGCGGAATAACTTCCGCCACCTTCCATTGAGAGGGGAAAATGCACTCTTTAATGCAATAGTTAAAGAGTAGAGTGAGGATAGGCAATATGGTTGGGCAACATAGTTTTATCATTTCCAATGAAATCCCGTCCGCGCCGGACGCGTTAGATTTTAATTGCGAGATAGCCCAGACGACGTCCTCCTCTTTTATCGGTTCGAGCTCAAATTCTGCTGACGTGCATTTATTGTTAAGGTATTTAGCAATAGTATCATGGTCCACAGTATTTGCAATTTGTTTTACGGAGTCAATGAAATATGAGTTAATTAGATCAGGATTTTTCAGGTGGTTAGGAATATCAACGTTATTTTTTGACTTACTATAGACATTAAGATGGTCGAGTATAAAGTGAAAAATCCAACAGCCTGGCCGGCCTGGCGGTTTGCTTACGGGTCTTATAAATGGCGGCAGAATTTTATTTGCTTTAATTTAAAAGTTGTGTTTTTGGTATTTTAGTTAGCTCTTTGGGATAAACTTTATTGTTTTGTGGCTACAGTTAATTTATTAAATATTGAAGTGTTTATTTAACTTGAAGGTATATGTGAATTAGTTTAAAAATATCACTAGTAGAGATAGTTCATAAGTAGGTAGGACACCTCTAGATACTTAGGTAAGTACTATTTTTTCTTTTAGTTTGTTTATTTATCAACATGCCAAGCCCCTGCTGTATTCCTGGGTGTAACTCTAACTATAAAAGTGTTTTAAAAGCAGGTGAAGAGAGTGTAATATATTTTTATAGTTTAGATTTGACCAATGACTGTATAAATATTGTTAATCAGGTGGACATTGATATAAAGGTAAAGGTTTTTTAAAGGGTAATGAATTGGCTTACAATGATTTAAAATGGATTTTACCTTTTGAAATGAAACTAAGTAGGTGGTCTCAGCTTGAAAACTTATTGTCTCTGTACCAATTCATACATTGTGAACATAATGAAGTTACCCAGATTCCTAGTAGGTTACTTTCTTAAGACAAGCATAGATTTCTTAAACAAAGCCTTAAGCTTACTAAATTTTGAGACTTCAGAAGTCGATAGTCAATCCTGTAATTTAAATGCAGAAGATAGTAATTTGTATAATAGAATATTACTTTTGATCGATCAAATAAATCTACTCGTAGTGAAACAAAAACAGCTTCTCAACGCAATATTACTATTATTTAATAATTAGGTTCTTGTTATCCAAAACGATTTATTACTTTTTTGTACATTCTTCAATATCAATATAGTGGCAACAGAGCAAAAAAAAATATCAGAAAGGATAAAAAACTGGACCGTTGCCGCGCGTCATAGCTTATGGTTGTGGATCCGCAACTCCCAGCTGATGCGGCATTGCCCGATGTCACTTCATGGCTTCTTTTTAAGGCGTTGTGACTTTTCATAGAGTTCCACTTTAAACTTAAGCAGTCTTTTAAAGTCTCCTTTTGCCAGTTTTGCCCGTAAGTTTAAAACCGGTTTAGGTCGCCCGATATTTTTCACAACTTTTAAGAGGGGACATGGTGAGATACTTCCAAAAGATTTCCTTAAAAATTTGACCTCAATGATGCTACTACGTACACATTCCGATAATATGTTGTATCACTGGTAAAAAGTAATTTTTTTGTTTCTTCATCTTTAATGCGGCAATAATATTCTATATTATAATTTATTTTTAAAGTGGTCGGTGGCCTAGTGGTATATAATAGGTTACGACTTGTGGTAACGATGATCCCGCGTTTAATTCCAGGCGCGTCTTTTTATTTTTTTAATATTTCGTTATTTAGGTAAGTACTGAAGGTTTTTAAATTTCGGATTCTTACAACGATAATCCTCGGTACGAAAAAAACGAACTTGGGTTGTGAAGAAACTAAATTTATTTTTTATTGCGAATTGAAATGCTTTATATTTAGAGGTTGCTAACAAGTGGTTTTGTCAAAAGTATGAAACTAAATGAACGAACTCGAACAGTGCCGTGCCCGAAGGGCTCGGCACAATAACATTTTTACCAATTTATCCGCTATTAATGTAAGAATAGTTTATTTTCCTTATGTTTAAATTGATTGAATACATATTTTTATAGGACAAACTTGGAAAATATATCCCACATTGTACACCTTTGCTGTGCGATTTTAAAGAGCCGGTGCTGACAGGTTCAATGTCAATATGAATGTCATAATATTAAATATCATATATTTCTGTAACGAAAAGTCGTAGCAAATCGAGCGAGACGGCATTGGAAATAAGACGTCGAGCACTATACGATGCCGTCTCCGAAAACTACATATCTATACGAGAAAACGGAAATTTTGCACCATTTCTTTTTATTTTCTAGTTTTGGTCAGTTGTAATAATGACAATTTGGCGATATGTTTCCCCTTCACGTTCCGCAGGAATGCGAGGCAAAAAAAAGCAATAGAAAACATAGAAAAAAAGAAAATAAGAAAAATAATTTTTTAATAGAACTTTTAATACTAATATTAGATGCACTCTCGGCTGACGATTAGCGATATGTACCCAGTCTAGTTTTTTATTTGGTCGATGATAATGATAAGTCGATAATTTTTACGGGTTCACTACGCACGTGCCACTTAATAATAAAATGTTTAGTCGTTTGCGATCTATACGGAGGTGGAAAAAGTCCAAGATCACCTACCGGTTAATCAGCACATGAAATAGAAACTCCCTACATTTCGCTGAAACTGACATAATATTAAAATATATTCGCGACGGCGAACTATAGACCTTATAAGAACAGGTTCATTTTTCTTTTGACCTTTTTTTCTATTGTTTTTCGTCAACGTGTCCCGATTTTTCCCTGGCCACCTTGCAATATCGCATTCTATTCAAAGACAATACTGTCACATTTTCATCATGAACGAAGCGGTCGCTGTAAGATACTATTGTGTTAATTTATAAAACTAGTTACACCCTGTAATTTGTATTTTAACCGAAGAAGGTAAAATAATTTAACATTATCCCTAGAAGCTCATTTAATTATAGTTATCGAAAATAAATTATAGTATCTTGTGTACCCTGAAATATATGAAACAGATAAAGAAGGAAGCTTAAAATACATGAAATTTAAAACGTAAGCCGTTTATTTACGATAATCATCGTGCTGTTTTAATAAAAAAATTAATATTAATGTCACATGCGTAGAAAGAATATTTTTGAGTTTATAAAAAAAATAATAAAAATAGGAAAATCTTTATTTGCATTTAATTTTTTAAGACAAATAATGTAATTATGTACATACATAATACAGTGTCCGCAAGAAAGTTCGCATCAAATGGGATTTTTTTTTATTATTAGGTATAGGTAAAAATTGAAAAAGCAATTAGTTTTTGCTTACCTAAAAACCAAAAGTTACGTATACTGAAGCAGCTGCACGACTTGCTTTACCTGTCAAATTTGACATTTTTAATAAAATAGGTTCAAAAATGCCATTATTTATCAAAATATCGAAAAACTTTATTCGAGAAAGTTGTTTATTTAGGCATTTTTAGCCTCTGTACGAAATTTTGACAGTCTAATACGATTTTTATTTTTTACCAGATTCTTGAAAATTTTGATCAACCCTCGTAGATTAACTTTTATACATCAATGTAAAACCATTTGCCTTTACTTCATTTGTAATCTTAATGCAATTTTGTGTAAAATTTTTGTTTCCAATTATTTATTTTGCTTCAAAAACTGAAATTGTTATTGATCAGTATGTAATGTTTGATGCAAAGTTTATCTAATTACATCAGTTTTGCCAAAACCGACGTTTCTCATTTTTCTTAAGTTAGTAAACAGATGTACAAAAAGAAAATATTAGGAAGCTTTCGTTGACATTTTACTTAATTAATATTAAATTAAATTGATTATATTAAACTATATTTTTGTTGAATAAAATGTTCCGAGCGATTAATATTTATTCTTTTTGATCCAATATTAATTAAGTAAAATTTCAACGAAAGCTTCCTAATATTTTCTTTTTGTACATCTGTTTACTAACTTATGAAAAATGAGAAACGTCGGTTTTGGCAAAACTGATGTAATTAGATCAACTTTGCATCAAACATTACATACTGATCAATAACAATTTCCGTTTTTGGAGCAAAATAAATAATTGGAAACAAAAATTTTACACAAAATTGCATTAAGATTACAAATGAAGTAAAGGCAAATGGTTTTACATCGATGTATAAAAGTTAATCTACGAGGGTTGATAAAAATTTTCAAGAATCTGGCAAAAAATAAAAATTGTATTAGACTATCAAAATTTTGTAAAGAGGCTAAAAATGCCTAAATAAACAACTTTCTCGAATAAAGTTTTTCGATATTTTGATAAATAAGGGCATTTTTGAACCTATTTTATAAAAAATGTCAAATTTGACAGGTAACGCAAGTCGTGCAGCTGCTTCAGTATACGTAATTTTTGGTTTTTGGTAAGCAAAAACTAACTGCTTTTTCGATTTTTACCTATACCTAATAATAAAAAAAAATCCCATTTGATGCGGCTTTCTTGCGGACACTGTATATTCATAGCATATTAATTGAATTTAAGTAGTTTATTACCTACCAATACACTGTGACCAGTAAAGTCCGCATCATATGGTATTTTTTTTTATTAATAGCTTTATTCGAAATTTGACTTTGGCTCAAGTTCTGCTTCGATCGAGATGATAGTAGTCACGTGAATCACATTATCTGTCAAATTTTAGGTTTTTTCATAAAATAATTCAAAAGAGGGGTTATTTCTGAAAATATCGAAAAAAATTATTAGAAAGTTTTTTTAAATGCAGTTTCTAGCCCACATACCGTGCGAGCAAAAATTATTTGCATCAGAAAGGGGCCTTGCATCTAAGGACGTAATGCTTAGCCGTAGAGCTTAATACCTGTTGGGTGTCAGTAACTACCTGAATTAACAATCAATCAGTTATTCCGTCATCTTTGACAGTCGTTACAAGTAATTTGATTCAACGCTAATTTTTCCAATTTCTTGAACAATTCACACAATGGGCTTTACGGAACAGCACAAAACATCATGGTTAAAGCGTATTTTCGAAACGGGATTAAGGAGTAAATGGTGAGTGTCAATACAATCCGGGTTTGTGCATGGACGATTTTCACGAACATTTTCCTAACGTTGCTTTTATTGCTGGGGCTTTTTATCATTGCCTGAAAAGAACCGTGGCCGTGTTTAGGAAACAGGTTGTATACAACACAAAAAAGGAGCAGGAAGACCATCTGTAAGAACAGAAGAACTTGTTGCAAACATTCGTGAAATAATGCAAAATACGCCAACAAATTGTATAAGACGCCTGTCCCAAGAAGTGGGAAGATCTTATGGAGCATGCAGGACTATTCTTAAGAAGCAGCTAAATTTATTTTCTTATAAAGTGCAAGCACTCCAAGAAATACAAGCCGCAGATTTTGAAAGACGCAGGAATTACTCTTAATGGTTAAATTTATTGAAAATAAATTATTTATTAGACCTGACATTTTTTTCGAATGAAGGCCTGGTTCCACCTCTCCGGTTATGTGAATTCTCAGAATAGACGAATGTGGAGTAGTGAAAATCCCCATTGTACCCTCAAAAAATTGGTGCCTGGTTAGCTGTTTCCCGAAGAAGAATTTTTGTTCCTATTTTTTTCCATGACACCAGTTACAGCACAGCGGTATAGAGACAATATTTTGAATCCATTTGTGGAGCAATTACTTGACGACGAACTACGTTTTGGATATTTTCAATAGGACGGTGCAGCCGCCTATACAGCCGCCGAAACTATTAACTACTTACGCAATTTTTTCGACGA
Source organism: Polydrusus pterygomalis (assembly GCA_963969555.1). Lineage (NCBI taxonomy): Eukaryota > Metazoa > Arthropoda > Insecta > Coleoptera > Curculionidae > Polydrusus > Polydrusus pterygomalis. The sequence continues at coordinate 36,181,736 of OZ018381.1, read as the reverse complement.
CAGATTGATCAGTTTTCGATCAGACATTGAATTCCCACCTAGATCACCTTGTTTAACGGTTATGGATTACTTCGTTTTTCCTCATTTAAAGAACACTATTTTTAAAACACCAGTTGCAAATTTAGAACAATTACAAGAAAGGATTATTCAAGAATGTGGTAATATTTCTCCAGAGATGCTGGTCAACACTTTCGAAAATATGAAGAGACTTGTGAATTTATGCTTGGTGGCCAATTTCAGCAATTTATGTAATTATTTTTCTTTTTCTTTCTGTATATTCTTACTTTGTTAATTTTGTAAACAACAAATATAAATTTGTATTTGTCTACTTATTTTATTACTCATTAGTTTGGCATATCATGTCATAATATGAATTTGACAAAATTTTAACTTGGATTTGGTTAGATATATCGTCCCCATATCATTGTGATCTAAACCAAGCCCTACGTTTTTTAATCCAAGCCCTCTTTGATGCAAATAATTTTTGCTCGCACGGTATTTTATGCATATCCATCACTTGAATAAGTCTTAACCTTATCGACATATTACCTTAAAGCTACTATACATGTTCTTTTATATTTCCTTCTTACGGCTGTTAAGCTTTTTATCGTGACAAAAACCTTGCACAATTTAATTCTCCAAAAACGCTTATTGGAAACGTCTGCCAGGATTAACAATGAAATGTTAATTGTAATTAAGCTGGCACGAAACTGGAAGGAAATTTCATTATTAATGTCTTTATTCGAGTCGAGTTAGGGCGGCTGTTTTGAAAATTATGCCCGATAAAACGTCGCTTTTAATTTATATTTCATGCTATCGCCGTCGGGGTTTTATAAAATGTTTTTAAAAATTTTTGCTTGTTTTGGCACTTAAATTGGATTACTAGTCAAATCAAAGGGTGTGCTACCACACCGATTTCATAGGAAATCTGGCGGGTATAATTTTTTTTTGCTAATTAATTAGTGTACTGCTTCGTAAAGTCCCCCCCGCAAACGTTTTCAGGAGCCCCCTCTCTATAACGAATTGATAATGATAATTCTTATTTTCAATACTATTATGTTCAGGTTTATGAATTTTTGAATTCGTTAATCGTGTAATAATTTAATTAGGCATTATGTGTTAAGTACCTTATATTAAAACAGCAAATAATTCTAATTTTTTTCTATAATCCTATGTAGAGTGGTAGACATAACATAGGTACCTAGTTATTGAGTCATTATACGTAATATTCCAGCAAACATGATGCAAAATCAAAATTTTAAAGCACCACTTATAATGTTGCTTACCTTGTATGCAGGGCCGGATCTACAGCGGGGCCGCGCCCCGGGGCCCCCGACCCAGAGGGGCCCCCGGCAGGGGTTGGAAAGAGGAAAATATTTAGCTTTATTCGAATACATTAATACATTGCAAACAATTTTTTGTCACTACTCCAACAAACTTAAAAAAAAAGTTAAAAAACATGCTCAGGTAATAGAAAAAAGCAAAATAGATGAATTGTCTAAAGATAAAAGATTAAATGATCCTTAACAACGCCTCTGAGTGAACATTTTCTACCCGATGATAGATACAACAACATGCATACTTACCTTGTATGCAGGGCCGGATCTACAGCGGGGCAAGCGGGGCCGCGCCCCGAAGCCCCCGACCCAGAGGGGCCCCCGGCAGGGGTTGGGAAGAGGAAAATATTTAGCTTTATTCGAATACATTAATATATTGCAAACAATTTTTTGTCCCTACTCCAACAAACTTAAAAAAAAAATTAAAAAACATGCTCAGGTAATAGAAAAAAGCAAAATAGTTGAATTGTCTAAAGATGAAAGATTAAATGATCCTCAACAACGCCTCTGAGTGAATATTTTCTACCCGATGATAGATACAATTCATCGCAACTCGAATCTAGGTTTGTTGGTATGAAAAATGTTCATATCTACTTATAAAATCCTGCAACCTCAATATCTCACAAATTCATCGAAAAGCGAGTTGGAGCACGAAGCTGATCTGTTTTCCAAAACTTTCTCAGACGATGTGTCCCCTTCTTTTTCCTCTCAGTTGCTTACTGTATGGTCGACATTTTCGGAAGAGATAAGTTCAATGAAAGATGTTAAAGAGTTAGCCCGTTTCTTGATCATTCAGAATGCGTCGTTGTCGTCCAGTTATCCAGATGTGTACACATCACTTCTGATGTTCCTTACTGTCCCTGTCACTACTGCGAAAGCTGAACGGACTTTCTCCAAATTAAAGTTGATAAAAAACTACTTGCGTACTTCAATGGGACAAAATAGACTCAGTAATTTAGCGTTACTGTCCATTGAAAATCGAAGAGCGCGCAAAATTCACTTTAATAAAGCGATAAACGAATTTTCCACTATAGAATCTAGAAAAAAGTGTTTTTAGTTGTAAGTTCTTGCGTTTGTGACAAAATATCATGAGAGTGCGGTGTTTACTTAGATTATATGTGTAGAAGATGATACTAGTAGCTTTTCCAAAAAGTTGGTATAAGATACAATAAATATCTACATTAACAAAATACTGTTATTCTTACCCGACATTAATACTGTGGTATTATCAAAACTAATTTCAATAAGGGGCCCCAAAATTTGTTTTGCCCCGGGGCCTATTCAGCTCTAGCTCCGGCCCTGCTTGTATGGTATTAACGGGGGTAGCAGTGATCGAGCCTCATAAAATCCAAAAGACACGAAACAGTAAAACACATGAACACTTAACAATTCTGCACAAACATTATGTCTCTAACTAAGTACTATACAAGGTATTACCTATACAAAACGACCAGATCGTCGACAGTATTTTTTTGCAAAATCGTTTATAATTTCGTCGATATGTAATGTTTTAACAAACTCTGGTTCGATACTGATTAAGGATAAATCCGAAAGGCGTTGTTGTCCGATGGTGTTCCGTAAATCGTAAATAGGTTTTTACTATTTTAAGTTTGGAAAAGATCGTTCCGCTGATGCCACACTAACTGGTAATTATATTATAAAGTATATTTTTACATTTTTACGTTCTACAATCAATTCTAGACATTTTTCATAAATCATGCCCTATACCTTCTTCAACCGTTTACGAAATATTAATTTTTAAAACGAAATAGACAAACGACAAAGTATGAAAAATACTATTTTATAAGATGTCGAAAATGTCCTTTACCAACGGTACTGCAGTAGATCAATCGATCTGAAAATTCCTGTTGTGCATTTTGTACTACTTGTGGAGAAACACCTTGTATTACTTGTCGAATTGACTCCTAAAGCGTATCTATCGAGTTGAGTTTAGATTTATAAACCAAATGTTTGACGCAGTCACACAAAAAAGTCCGATGGGTTAAGATTGGGCGATCTAGCTGGCCACTTTATTAAACCCCGTCTACCTATCCATCGCCCCAAAAAAATTATATTTAAGTACTCCCTGACATGAGCTGCCTAATGCGAGGGCACCGTCCTGTTGAAACCAGAAAGTTAAACTTGGTAAATCAGAATCCTTATTACCTGGAAATAGCTTAAACCAGATAAATTTGAAGGAAATTTAGATATATTTCTCTAGTATGATTTTTTATATACCACTGAGGATTTTCCTGTTTCCAGTATCTGTGGTTTTGTTTATTAGCCTGACCATTTAATGGAAACATAGCTTCATCTAAAATACAAGTTCTTTGGACAATCTTAAGTGATCATCTGTTAGCTCAATCATTATTTCACAAAATTGCGCTCGCCTATCAGCTTCATCGACCAATAAGTCTTGTACAATTACTGGTTTGTAGGGATGAAACTTCTCTTTTTTTTTTAAATTTAGATACGATAGTTTGGCGAGTATCGTAGTCACGTCCAAGCTTTGTGCTTGAGCTATGAGAATATTCCTGTAGTAATAATATATTTTTCTTTCTCAGGTATAATACTTAATTGCTACCCTAAATACTGTCGATTGACTAATAGGCGAGCAATTTGGGTATTTTTCATTGAACACGGTTGAAGAAGAGATTCAGGGCATGATTTGTGGTTTTATATAAGGTTTTTTCAGTGTACTAATACACAACCGATTGAAACGTTTTGTTTAAGATAATATATCTATTTTAATTTTCTCCGGCTCAACTCCATTCGACAACTAATAAAGCCGTCTTCAGGTGTGCCTTGCCCGAAAAAGCCGAAGGTGGTTGGAGCCCCAGGAGGTCGACACCTCGGCGGTGTAAATCACACCGCTATTACCACCTGGAGATACCGCGCTCCCCACGATATGATAAACCGGCGTCTGCGTCACGTTAGTCACAATTTTGCGTATTGCCAAGTTATGTTAAAAATACCGCGTTAAGGTGTAGTAAGATTAAAGACTTGCACTTGCATATTAATAGGCAGCCTGAGCTGTGTCTAAAGATTTCTGTCTCGCGAGGATAGTTGATTGACTATTTCATTCGAGGCAAGTTAGTTAGCAGGCGCCAAAGCTTACTCCTGCTCAGACCAGCGCTGTTGGTACTCTTCCTGCAATAATGGGGGCCCCATTGCGGAAATGCGTGGGCACAAACATCTCATCTGGACACAAACAACACAACATCGCAAACACAAACACTAACACAGCAAGCAACAGCTTGCTACCGCTCAGACCATCCGAGCACAAACATCACAAACACCAACACAAACAAAGTAAGCTACTCCTACTTAGTTAGATGACAAAGCCAGCTTAAGTACATCGGTACCCAAAGCGTTGGCGAGTACGATGCAGAGCACGCATTAGGCGTGAAGAGCTGAAATACTAAAACGAGGTCTGAAGGTTTATACGCCTATGGCGCGGAAACCGCAGGAACACGGTGAGGTCAGTAAGAGGTGACCCCCGTCAGGGGGTTAAATAAAAAAAAAGGCAACGAAGAAGCCTAGCTACACAAGACCTCGCGAGAAAATGATTTTTTATTTGGCAAAATGTTATCTTTGCCGATGAGAAAACTTTTCAGTATACCTACATATTATAATGGAAGGATTCGAGTATATAGACCACCAAATTCCCGATATGATGAGAAGTATACTCAAAAAAAGCAAACCAGTGGACGTTTCTTCGTTAATGTGTGAGCATGGATAAGTGTTTACGGTGCAGGTGTATGCTGGAATATTGGTGGAACACTAAACAGTAATATATATCTTCAGATTTTGGATAGTGTTTTCTTCCTTCTGCCGCGATAGTTTTTGAAGGAAATAACTTTATAATTCAGCACGATAACTGCCCTGTGCATACTGCAAGAATATAGGAAACTGGTTTAGACAAAACAACGTAACATGTCTTCTTGGTGCTCAAGAAATCCTGATTTAAATCCAATTGAAAATGTTTGGGGATTGATGGTAAAAAGGATATACAAAATGAATTTTAAACCACAGAATGAAATAGAGTTATTTGATAAAATAGAAGAAATTTGGGAAAGGCTCATTCCGGATTACATCAGAAGTATTATTTTGTCAATGCCAAGAAGATTACGATTAGTGTTAGAATCCAATGGCGCAGCAATAAAACATCAGTATTTTGTTTGTTGTATGTTAATAAATTTACCCTTTTTGGCTTTATACTTTTGTAGTTTTCCTGGTAGTATTTTATAATTTTCTTATTTCGCGGCTGTAATTTAAACACAAAAATATTTAGAAATAATCATTATTACTTATGGTAAAAAATCGTACATACAATAATTTACAGCTATGTATATAGCTGGTGTTCTATCTTAGATATAAGCAGCAAGGTAAGAAACCCGTTTTACCCAATTTTGTTATACCTAATTAAGTTATGTATGGGTGGAGTGTACGAACTTATATGTCATCAACTGTATCCTCTGCCGAATTTTGCTCACTATTAAAATAATAATGCACTAGAATCTAGAATATTACAGTTGTTTCCTCTGATAATATGAATCGTTCGATGAGACAGGTTCCTCTGGCAAATAATTATCCAGTTTTTTGTTCTTGTAACAGTAAAAAAGGGTACTGGGGTACTGAGGAATAAAGCTCAGCTCAAAACACTTTTTGCAACGTAATTTTATTGTGATATCTTTATATGACAATTTTACCCTTTTAATGTCTTACTGACATACACTTAAGGAGTTTTATAAAGGAAATTTTAAATAATCTTCGATACCTTCCTTTTAGGAAGGTTTTTTCTTCTTCCCCAGTTTATTTGGTTGGTTTAGACCCCCTTCAAAAACTTTTTTAACATCTCAGTATGGTTTAACCTTTATCAATTTTCTTCATAATATTACCTATGTCTCTTCTACACATCAATTTTTTAATTCCATAAAAGCTCCATTAAGGTTCTTCCCATTTTCTCTTCTGCTAAAACCATCAGCACTAAATAAATTTTCTGTCTCCTGATGATAAACGTTTCTACGTTCGAAACATGTACAGACCCCTAGAGAATTTTTATTTTATTAAATTTTGTGGAGGATTTAGGTTTTTTCTTTCTTTTCCATACAACTCCAGTTTAAGCATGGACTATTTTGTTGTTGACAGTTATTGCACGGGCTGGCAACCTAGCTTAGCTCGTAATGTAGTAAAGTAAAACTTGTGCCAGTCATATTTTAGGCGATGATATTAAAGGTGCGGTGTATCGGTCATTTTGCCGAATTGGTTTGTATATGTTCTAACGAACGGGGGAAAGTATTTTTAAACTAGTTAATAATTTTATTTATTAATAGAGCTGCTTATAGTTTCATTTTTGCCTTCATGACAAATAATTAAAAAATAGTAAATACCTACCGAAAATAATGATAGTGATGTGGATTACCTTTAGCTAATATTTGCATGCGGTGTGAGTTTGTAACTAGAAATAAATTCAGTAAATAGTTGAAAAATAAAAAAAAACTTCCATCGATCTTTAATACTTTTTTGTTAATAAATGCTCAAAATGTTGTCCATTCACTATTTGGCAGTATTCTAAACGACAGTAAAATCGTTTTGAACCTTTCTAATTACTTCAGGAGCAACTGTCTTATACTCATAATTGGTTTATTCGTGCTTTCAATTCCATAACATTTGCCGGTCTCATACAAGGAATAAAAATTTGAAATTTGTTACTCATGTATAACTTAATATGGGCTTTAAAAATAGTCAATAAAAAATGGGGGTTGCCAGTTAAAAAAGTTATCGATATCGTCATATCTGTAATTTGGGACACACTGTATCAAAATTATTTTTATAAGCAAGACTACAACTTAAATTTACTACCCGTGTAATTTAAGTTGGAACAGTTAAGAGAGAAGTAAACTACTAGGGCGCAAATGTAAAAAAAACTGATTTTCAAATAGATAAAGAAAAAAGCTATCCAAAAGTATTTAAGTATGGTGTTCCTCAAGGAGCAATTTTAGGACCATTATTTTTTAATATTTATATTAACGACTTATTTAGTATAAATTGCGATGGACAAATTCATAGTTTTGCAGATAATACTACAATTTTTTATACCGATACAAATTGGGAAAACTTAAATAATAAAATTAAAAAATATTTTAAAATTATAAAAAATTGGTTTGATAACAATTTGTTAACAATTAATTTTAATAAAACAAATTATATTCCTCTTACTTTAAACCTAAATAACATACCACGAAATATGAATAGTATTCAAATAAATGAATACATTCAAATTTTTAAAGTTAATAAAATAAAATATTTAGGAATTATTTTTGATAGTAAATTAAATTGGAATTTTTACATAGAATACTTAATTAAAAAATTAAGAAGTTTACTATCGATTTTTAATAACATTAAAAAATTTTTAAATGTTAGACATATGGAAATATTATATTACGCGTTAGTTGAAACTCATTTAAATTACGAAATTTTAGATTGGCCAGGAATAAATAGAACTTTAGTTAAAAAATTAGAAATACTACAAAAAAGGTTTAAAAATTATATTCATTAAAGATTATCTTTATCCTTCAAAAGAATTATATTCAGAAACAAAAAAGTTGAACATAAGACAACTTTACATTTATAACATCTTAATATTTAAAAATTAAAACCTTACACAATTTAAAAACCATAATCATAATACACGTCATAAAAATAAAATAACAATAAAACCTAAAATAAATAAGTCCATATTACAAAAAAATTTCAAATATTTATGTTTTTATTTAAACGATTATTTACCAACAAAAATTAAAAAATTGATTTCATTAAAAAAAATTTAAAGCCAAAATAAAAACATGGATATTAAAAATAGACAATTTAAAATTATTTTTAGAAATGCTTTAATTAATTAATATTGTTCTGAATAATTTATATAAGTAATATTTTTTAATTAAAAATTATAAATTAATAATTTTCTTATAGGTAGGTAATATATTTCTTTAAAAAGAACTGCGTTTATACTATAAATTAACATTTTTACTTTAAAACTTAATTTTTAATGCATATTTATGATTTTACATACCTACTAAAACAAAAAAATAAGATTTGCCCCTAACAAGCTCAGCTTCAGGGGATTGAAAAATAAGTTTATAGAAGACAACACAAACATATTTATTATATTATTAAATTTTAAATAAACTTATTATTATTATTATTATTATTATTATTATTATTATTATTATTATTATTATTATTATTATTAATATTAAATCTACACTATAAAAAATGTTCTTGTAAAATTACCAAGGCCTTCATTTGTAATATTCTTGCTACAACTACAAACGTCAAGTCTATGGCTTTAGGGACACAGCCCTAGTTTGGTTTAATCTTACCTCTTAGATAGATACCAATCATTTTATTTTAAGGATACGGAATCAGGAAGAATGAGGAATTTATCAGAGGTACCACAAGGTTCTGTTCTGGGTCCGTTACTGTTTTTGTTATATATTAACGATTTACCGAAACTAGACATATCTGGTAGACCTATTTATCCAAAAAAAAAAGTACTGAGTTTACGGAACGTATTCCAAGTAACAAATTCACACTGTATAGTGTCAGCATGGAATTGTAGTTATTTTTTTACATTTAAGATTTGAGTGTTCCAGTTTTGGAAATTAAAAGAGAAATTAGTGGCCCTATTAAAACTACATTGCTTATGATTATAAATTATATTTTAATTTTGTACTAAAACTGTTAGTTACTCGCAATCTATTTATTAATCCCTTTTCCCCAAATCCCCTTGCACAAACCATCTGGTCAGCCGCATACACACTGTTTATCACGGTAAACATATGTACCTTCCTGGGGCCGCAGTGGGTCAGCAAAATAACGATTTTACTAGGGAGCAAATCTACACTGTAAAAAATGTTTATGTTAAATTACCAAGGCCTTCATATTCTTGCTACAACTACAAACTTGAAGTCTATGCCCATATGATGTGGGAAATTTAAATCTTAAAGTCTGCAGTATGGGAACGCAGTAGTAAAAGATCCGCCCTCAAAGATGTGAACGACACGACATTGGTCTGAGACCATGATGACGTTGTTTCATTCATTTCCGTTTAGGGATGGGGGAAGAAATCTTCATTGTTTCACGATCTGACATTTTGTGACTTAACAATAGTTTGTTATGGTTTATTTGTTATTTATTTTGTCAAAAAAAAATGTAACAAAGCAAAACAAAACACAACAAAAACATGGTTTAACGTGGCAAATGCTGGAAATGTCGTCCACCCTCTACTTGGCATGCTCCCAGACGGAATTCCGAATATGGCTTCAGCCGGTACGTTATGTGTCTCCAATCTAATTTTGTATTTCAAATCTTCAATATTATTTGGCATATTTTGATAAACTTTTTTTTTAAATATCTCCAAAGAAATAGTCTAGAGGCGTTAAGTCTGGGGACCTCGGTAGCCATTCAATTGTACCACGTCGTCCAATCCAGCGACCAGGAAATATCTCATCTAAATGACTTCTGACATTGACAACAAAATGCGAGGGAGCACCATCTTGCTGAACCCAAATTGTTTCATTAGGTATATCTGGATCTATTTCGTTGGGAAAAATTACAGCCAGAGGCATCAACTCGAACGTTAAGAAATCCAGGTACCGCTCAGCTGTGAGGTTTCCTTCAAAAAAGAATGGCCCCAGAATACGGTTATTAATAATACCTGCTCATATACATTTACTTTCTGGGGCCCCTGAGTATGCGCTTCAAATATCTATCGTGGATTTTCTTGACTCCAGAAACGATAATTATGTCTGTTAATCACTCCGTTTAAATAGAAAGTAGCTACATCCGAAAATAATGTTCTTTGGAAACCTATTATTCTCGTTACACCATCTCATCATTTCTTCGCAAAATTGCAACCGCCTGTCATAGTCATCTTTTAAAAGCTCTTGAACAAGATATACTTTATAGGGCCCTGTGAACTTTGATTATCCGGATATTTAGCATTAAATAAAGTGCACCCTTCACTTTGACTTCTTATTTTATCTCCACATCCTAAGAATATGAAGACTTCGGATACGCTGTCTTTCCGACAGAACCATTTTTGTTCAGAAAATTGTAAAATAATACTTCCAAAATGCCTAAATTAATTTTACAAGTTCACAATGTCAGAAAATGTCAGAACGTGAAACAATGAAGATTTCTTACCTTGAAAGGTAAAAAAAAACATCAATGATTTATCATTTTCGCTTATTTAAACAGGGATTTTTAAAAAACTTTTAACAGCCGCCATATTAAAATAGCTTGACAGAATGACGCCAAAATTTATGAGCATAGGTAGGTACTTTACGAGATATTAGCTTTCAAATGATGTATCACAAGCTGCATGTATCCATTTAAAAAAAGATCGATGTCGTTATCTCTTTGGCAAATTAATGTCTATAAAAAAACAAACGAATAACGTCAAAATGTGAGCATATATAAAATAAGATTGTCCTAGCGTTTTTCCAAAAAGTTACAGGTTAAGGGCAAGGCTATACAGGGTGTTTCTTAATAAGATACAAATATTTAAAGAGCTTATTATAGGGCCAATTTTAAGAAAAAAACTTCATATAAACATATGTTCTAAAATTCTTAACTGTTGAACTACAGGGTGCTAAAGTTTTAAGAAAAAAAATATTTTTTTATGATAACTTTGGTATGACCCTGTATATTTTTGTAAAACGTGGTACGTATCTTCTATAAATCAAAAGGCATTTACTGCTGTACAACGTAATTTTTTATTCTTGCCAGTGGCGTTCGTGCGGGATTTGAACTGCATCATTTTAAAGAGAAAAGTGTTACGCCACTGCTTTTTCTTTACATAAAAATTATTTTTTAAATCCTTATTCCTTACTCAGCAAATCTGGTCTCTTCAGTTTGATTTATTTGACGTATGGTTTTCGCATAAAGAATAAAATGCATTGATTTGAACATTGTTATGAAATTGGGTATTATAAAGGATTAATAACGTAAAATATCTAGTAGGTAAGAATCAGATTTTGTTTTGTACACATTTACAGTTTTGACAGCAGTTGTCTACCTAGTCTAGTTGGTACGTATTTAAGTCATTAAAATTTACAATATTATTAAAAAACATGGTCCATTTTACGAACTCTGAGTTTAAAGATATACATTACATGTAAGAGCTTGCTGATGGTAACGCATTGGAAGCCAGGCGGTTGTACGAAAACCGCTTTCCAAATAGAAATATTCCAAATGCGCGAACATTTTCAAATATTCATAGAAAGTTGTGCGAAAAGGGAAGTTTTGAAGTAGATAATCATCTAAAAGGAGTACAACGTACTGTAAGAACACTAGAAATTGAGGTAGCAGTTTTGAATTCAGTCACAAGAATAAATAACAATTGTTATTTATTCTTGTGATTCAGTCGGGGAAGATCCTGGATTACCTAAGTACCCGAAAAATTGGTAACAATTTAAATATCTCACATATTCTTGTTTGGAGAATTCTTAATTACTTTTTATTATACCCCTACTATATCCAACGGGTTCAGGCCCTACTCCCACGCGATTTTCCATTAAGTATGAACTTTTGCCAATGGTTTCTTGAAAAAGTAAATGAAAATCCATTATTTGATACTGAAATTTTATTTACCGATGAAGCCAATTTTTCCAGAAACGCCATCCTAAACTTTCACAGTAATCATTTTTGGGCTGAAGAAAACCCACATGCAATCGTGGAATCCCGTCACCAGGACCAATTTTCCGTCAACGTGTGGGCTGGAATATGTAGTGATTATTTAATTGGACCCTATTTTCTTCCTGAGAGGTTGAATGGGCATAATTATCGGCAGTTCTTCGAGGAAGAATTACCAGGATTGATGGAAGATGTTCCCATTTTAGTAAGAAATCGACTCTGGTTTATGCACGACGGGGCGCCAGCGCACTTCAGTATTCTGGCGCGCGAACGCGAACATTTAAACGAAAATTATAATAATCACTGGATAGGTCGCGGAGGACCACAGGCATGGCCACCTAGGTCCTCTGACCTCGGTAGTTTAGATTACTTCCTGTGGGGTCATCTTAAAACATTGGTTTACAGCACACCAATTCATACTGAAGAGCAGTTGAGAAATCGCATTACAGTTTCTTGCGAAACAATTAGGAACAGTCCCGGCATTTTCCAAAGAGTACGTGAGTCCATGAGAAAAAGAGCAGATGCATGCATATTTGCAGGAAGTGGACATTTTCAATATCTGATTTAATTTATTTCTTTGTGCGTTCAGGGTGATTTTGTGTTAACATTTCAAAATGTATTTAAGTTCTTATAGTTTCATAATTTTAAAGTTTAAAAACCATTCTGTTAAATAAGTTGTTGTTTAAAATTACATACATTATTTTTTTCTGGTAAGTGGTCTTGCGAGATGCAAATCAATGTATTTTATTTTTTTATGCAAAAACCATACGTCAAATGAATTAAAATGAAGGGACTAGATTTGCTCAGTAAGGAATAAGGATTTAAAAAATAATTTTTACGTAAAGAAAAAGCAGTGGCGTGACACTTTTCTCTTTACAATGATGTAGTTTAAATCCTGCACGAACGCCACTGGCAAGAATAAAAAATTTTGTTGTATAGCAGTAAACGCCTTTTGATTCATAGAAGATGCGTACCACGTTTCACAAAAATATACAGGGTCATACCAAAGTTATAATAAAAAAATACTTTTTTTCTTAAAACTTTAGCACCCTGTAGTTCAACAGTTGAGAATTTTAGAACATATGTTTATATGAAGGTTTTTTCTTAAAATGGGCCATATAATAAGCTCCTTAAATATTTGCATCTTATTAAGAAACACCCTGTATTAATTTTATTCCGGACTTCTGGGCAACCCTGTATAGTTTCTGTAAAATGCCTACTGTTACAGCGGCTACACAACGGTCTAGCAATTTTCGTTGTCTTACAGTAGGAAAGCGCGTTGCTGTCACAGTATTAAACAGTGTTGTTTAAATAGTACGTAAACTCCTATAAGGAAAAGTAGGTTTTTTTTCTCAGTGCAGCTGAAAGATTCACCTTGTATATTCATATTGATTCATGGTTAAATCAAAACAGGAGAAAACGAAAGAGCATGCGACTGAAAATTGAAATGCATGCACGCGATTTTAACAGCGTGATACATCGAACAGTCGGGGGGCGCCTTGTAAGTATTAATGGCACATGCAGAAAGATTTATTTTTACGCAAAACAATCTAGGTACGATCCTCTTTACAAATCATGGTAATTATGTTGTTCATCGTCAATAAAAAATATTAATAATTTTATATTTTGGCGCTTAATTGTAATTGTTGTCTGACTTTCCGAAAATATTTTTATTATTGGTAAGTAGATAAGTATAATAGAAACAGACGGCTCCAAAACTAAAGCAGATATTGGAGCCGGAATATATGGCAAAACCCCCAAAAAATAATTCAAAATCAGCCTGGGAACTGTGACAACCATATTTCAAGCAGAGGTTCATGCAATTGAAATGTGTGCAAGACTGCTGATAGATCGACGGTATGCCATAGGTCATTCAAGACATTCTCTGACAGTCAAGCTGCATTAAAAGCTCTTGAATCGAGATGGTGTACCTCAAAAACGGTGTGGAGCTGTCACGAAACACTATCCGAACTAAGTCTCAACAACAAAATAGCCTTAATATGGATACCGGGACACATGGGTCTGGAGGATAATGAGGCTGCCGGCAAGCTCGCTAAGAGAGAGGTGCAGCACTAAAATTCACAGGACCCGAGCCGGTAATAAGTATATCTCATGCTACGGCCAGGAAAACAATACTGGTTACGACACTGGTTAAATCTACCAGGTCTAACACACTCAAAAGCATTTATAAACAGCCATATAAACCAACAATTAACTGACAAACTACTAGTGCTCAACAGGTCATGCCTTAAAGCACTGGTGGGATTGTGCACTGGCCACTGGAGATTGCTACTCCATATTATTTATAAAATTGGAATAGCCCCAACTTGTGAATGCCGGCTTTGCATGGAAGATGCAGAAACAGCAGAACACGTACTGTGCGCTTGCCCCGCAGCAGGAAGAATCAGATTCGCCCTATTCGGCGAGGTGACTCTGCTGCCCGATGACATGAAAAATGGGTCTCCCAATACCATCATTAACTTCATTAAAAAGTTAGACCTATTGGGGGAAATATAAACAAGGTGTGAGCCACAATAGATCGCATGGTCGTAGTGGAGGGTTAGCTATAACCCACTCACTTTCAACCTAACCTAACCTAAGTATAGAAATGGAAAACGTTCATTTTGACTAAATTGTTGCTTGCATGCAGGACATAGATATCTTTTTTCTTCTGTTATTTTAATTTCTTCCACACAGAATCATTCTCGTTAAATGACCCCTTAGACTTAGAAGGTCTTGGAAACTAAAAGACATCTTTCTTGATGACGTTTTTGATAAACATAATTTAACGTTTCTGTCTCTTCCGATACGTACCGGGTACACTGAGAAAAAAGCTCCTATTCCTTTTAAGGATTTACACTTTCTTTCTACAACTGTTTAATACTATACCGGGTGTCCACGGAAGGTGGCTCGCCCCTCTAATTTTTTTGTTTTTCAAGATAATTAAATAAAATTCGGGGGATTTGTATACGACATAAAACTGCATTTTTTGACAGGTGACTCAACATTATGGAACTTCCGGTTTAACCGGAAGTGACATAAACTTTCGATTTTTAAATGGGACACCTGGTATATTTTTACATTTTTTGACTCCATATGACATTCTAAATACAACAATGTGTCACTTGTCACTTTTTGTTACCAAGAAAATATTTTTTTTCCAAATTTATTCTTTTATCTAGAGGGCTATGAATACCTTAAAATCACTTATTTTAGTTCTGTAATCTTGGGAAACATACAATTTTACTATTTTTGGTCCAATGCTATGTGCTATGTAAAATTTACTCTTTAAAGTTGTATAACGCATTTTTTTTAAATGGCAACATGGTGGCTCGTCGGGTTAAGAAAAAAGAGGATTTAATTACGATTATTTTGATACCATACACTATTAGGTTTTAGAAAAGCTGCCATTAAAAAACTTAAAAAAGTTAACTTAGAACTTTCCTAAAATGAAGCATCTTTTGAGAATAAATTTAGATTTAAATCCATCAAGTATAATATGTGACCAGCAAAACTGATATTAGTGCCGGGTTGAATGACGCCGATTAGGATATCTTTGTGCGTAAAGTCGTGCAGCATCGCTCGAGTTATTTCTACATTCTCCAAACACTAATAACATATCAACTTTTTCATTCCTTGTAAAACTATTATTTTCCATGTTTTTTAAACAACAAACTAATTTACTTTTGCAGAAACTGTTGGCATTTCAATTTTCTTCAAGACATGATTTTGTTTTATCAGTTTTGCTGGTCACAGGCTACTTGATGCATTTAAATTTAAATTTATTCTCAAACGATGCTTCATTTTAGGAAAGTTCTAAGTTAACTTTTTAAAGTTTTTTAATGGCAGCTTTTCTAAAACCTAATAGTGTATGGTATCAAAATAATCGTTATAAAATCTTCTTTTTTCTTAACCCGACGAGCCACCATGTTGCCATTTAAAAAAAATGAGTTATAAAAATTTAAAGAGTAAATTTTACATAGCACATAGCGTTGGACCAAAAATAGTAAAATTGTATTTTTCCCAAGATTAAAGAACTGAAATAAGTGATTTTAAGGTATTCATAGCCCTCCAGATAAAAGAATAAATTTGGAAAAAAAATATTTTCTTGGTGATAAAAAGTGACAAGTGACACATCGTTGTATTTAGAATGTCATATGGAGTCAAAAAAAGTAAAAATATACCAGGTGTCCCATTTAAAAATCGAAAGTTTATGTCACTTCCGGTTAAACCGGAAGTTTCATAATGTTGAGTCACCTGTCAAACAATGCAGTTTTATGTCGTATACAAATCCCCCGAATTTTATTTCATTATCTCGAAAAACAAAAAAGTTAGAGGGGCGAGCCACCTTCCGTGGACACCCGGTATGTGACAGCAACGCGCCTTCCTACTATAAGGCAACGAAAATTGCTGGACCGTTGTATAGTGATAATATCACGGTAATTTAACCAATAGGAAATAGGAGTTAATGCTACCATAGAATGTTTTATAGCCATTATTTATCTGAATACTCACAGTAATAATTAAGTTATATTGGGGGTGTAATCTGGTTTTATATACTGTATTAGTTCCGACTGGCAGTTGTAATGAAATTTGACATTAATCATAATAATATTTACTTGCTACGGTCAATAAAGCATATATTTTATTTCCCACTAAAAATCAGCACCTACTGTCGTTCTCAAAATTTAAATAGCTTCTAGTGTCATATTGTTCTTCTCGTTTAACATTGCATATGATTATCTATTATGCAATATGGTTTACTGAGATGGTGAAATTCGTCCATAGATTATAAAGTCCAATACTAATGATGTGCTGTGCGAAATAAAAGTGTTCTATTGCTTTATCTGACATGTAAAGTTTAAAAAAACGTAAATACAAAGTAAAAATAAATGAATTGAAACAGGAATTGGTACGATCAATAAAATTCAAATTCCGACAGGATAGCTCGAATACTCCGAACAACGATGTGACCTGCGCAACAAATACGTTGAAACTAATACTACGGCGCGCGATGATTGCCGATCGCTACGAACCCCCACTAACGTCTTGTGGATTATAGGTTCTAACGGATACAATTCGTTTTTGGGGACGCTGTTCGGCTTACTTAATGGTAGAGAAAGCGCTTTACTGGGAACAAAATGCGTCGCATTGAGAAGATATAATTTATTTCTTAACAAAATTGTTGTATTAAAAGTAGTTCATTATTCAACAAGACTGTGTTGCTAATGAAAATGATTACTAACAATAAAAACACCGTTCTAGCAAATCTGGAATTGATATAATATGTAGGGGAACCGGGTATAGAACGGGGTACCGAGGTAGAACGGGGTACCACGTTTCAAATTTTCGCGGGTTAGCGCAAGACCGCCATATCGATATAATCACAGCACAATATCCAACAAATGCGTTGGCAACACATTTGACCTTGTCGATAGTCGTTGGAGAGCCGTTGCGTTGAATATCACTGGGAGAAGATCCACTGTAAGAATTGACGAATTGGCAAACAACGGTAAGTGTTTAATTTTACTAGCCGTACATTTTGTGTAGTATGGGAAGATAGCCCCTTTCTTAGGGTACCTTTTCCCCATAAAACAAAATTGTTAGTTGAAACGCTTTAATTTTTTATTTAGTAACAATCACGACGAATGCCCTCGGGGCAGAATGAGGAGAGGCGGAACGGGGAGTTTCCGCCCCACGTGTATGTTGATCGGCTAAATTTTATTCTGGATGTTGTTTAATGATGTGCTCTTTTCAATACTTTGTAGATTCTAATCATAAATCTTACTATTTATTAAACAACATTTAACCATTATCATCCTAAATAAATTATTTTTTTAGATGGTTCGAACATACGTAAGAAAAACGGAACGACAACATTGGTCTTTGGAGTCAATGCATCAGGAGTCAATTGCTGTTTTTAATCATGAGATGGGGTACAAAACAGCAGCACAACAATTTAGTGTTCCCAAAAACCACCTTAGAACGCTACGTTGCTAAAAAAGGCAAGAAGGTGAAAATTTTAAAATTGATACCGAAAACGGTTGGAAAAAGCTATATACCTTAAATATTTCTGATTCCGAGTCATCAACCGAAAAAGAGGACGCTGAGTGCCTATATTGTCAAGAGTTTTATTCTAAATCTTCGGAAGGATGGGTCGCTTGCAGTTTGTGTCACATATGGGCAGATAATTCTTGTGCGGGCATAGATAGCGACGATGACGAAACTGCGTTTTCATCTGAGCTTTGTCAATAAGGAGCATTTCTTGTATTATTTAAAACATGTTGTGTTGTACGTTGTACGCCAAGTTATTTTATGTGTTGTTGTAGATCAATAAAGAGTATTGACTAAGTTTTTAACAACTATTTTATTCTGCCTCACATGTACCCCGATGTACCCCATAGGTGGGGCACAACGAGGTATTGTGCAAATTAAAAAAAAACAATAAATAGCAAAATACGAAAAAGGAAATAATCAAATTTTTTTGTAACAATCATTGGAAATAACATCAACTATAACTTCCAAGGACAAAGTTTAAGGATTTGTAGGTAAATTTTGTCCAAAAAAAAATTTCAAACATTAAGTACCCCGTTCTACCCCGGGTTCCCCTAACACTAAAGCGGGTTTAATACACTAGCAATTTATTTAATATGGGTTAATAAAAAATAAGCTATCAATATAAAGTATGTCTTAGCAAACCTGTTGTATTAGATCGTTTTCCTCAGTGAGGCCATGGAAAATGCCATATAAATTTTGCTGCCATCAAATATTGACCCCTCTAATAATTTTACATCAAAATTGTAGTGGATTATTTTAAGGTCCTTGTATGAGGGACCCGCACACCAAATTTTACTATTTTTTAATAAGTCAATGAAAGGTTAATTACTGAAAACAAAATAATTCATTTTAGCATTTGGAGACGAGTGGATAAACAACACTTTTTTAAAAAAATACCTATATTAAGACTGCAGCAAATGTAAGTGGAAACGTCATGTTTTTTAATCAGATTGCTCAAATAGTACTCCGTTTACTACCAAGCAATATCCTAAACGGTCATAAAATTCAAATTCTTAAGTTAATATGCAGAGATTCGATTGCTTATCCCTGAAATAGCAATCTTTAGCTCGTTCACATTTTGATAACCCACATTCTTAATAAATAAAGTGACCACACCGGAAAAAATCGTTTGGTGAAAGGTCAGGAAATCTAGCTGATTAATTTATGGTGTAATTTAATTATATTGTAAAGGGTTCTCCAATAAGAACGATATGATTTCGAAACGATATGGTAACCATGGTAATAAAGTTATACCTGTCACCAGTTGTCAGTTATTGTCAGTAAACTATAACAATTTATTATGGCTAAATACGCGCTTCAAGAACGTTTGGTTATTATCCAAAAATTTTACGAAAATATACGATCTTTTGTGAACACTTATCGCCCACTTCGCGAAAACTTTGGTGTAAATAATCGTCCTCCTTTGCTTGCCATTCGTCGCATCGTTGAGAAATTTGAAAATAATTTTACTCTTCACGATGTAAAAACACCAAGAAGACATCGAAACGCAAGAACTGTTGAGAATATTGCTGCTGTAAGAGCTAGTGTTGTAGTGGATCCAAATTTATCAATTCCTCGTCGTGCTCAAGAGGTAAGGATTAAAAAAACGACAACTTGGCGTATTTTGAAAGAAGACTTGAATTTACACCCGTATAAGATTGTTTTGACCCAAGAACTTAAGCCACTGGACCATCGTCGGCGCAGAGAATTTTCTGCTTGTAGTTTAGAACAACTTGAAAGGGATCCTAATTTTGCCAAAAAAATTATCTTTTCAGATGAAGCTCATTTTTGGTTAAGTGGATACGTTAACAAGCAAAATTGCCGTTTTTGGTGTGAAAACAATCCACAACAGATTCATGAGAAGCCTTTGTATCCGCTAAAGGTAACTGTATGGTGTGGTTTATGGTATGATGGCATCATCGGACCATTTTTTTTCCAAAATGAGGCAGGAGATGCAGTTACAGTGAATGGTGAACGATATCGACAGATGTTAAGAAATTTTTTGTGGCCAAATTTAGATGCACTTGATTTGGAGGATATGTGGTTCCAGCAAGACGGTGCCACATGTCACACTGCTCATGAAACTATCGATATACTGCAAGAAAAGTTTGACGAAAGAATAATTTCAAGGAATGCTACTGTTCAGTGGCCTCCAAGAAGCTGTGATTTAACTCCTTTAGATTTATTCTTCTTGTGTGGCTATTTAAAATCTAAGGTTTATGAAAACAGACCACAAACACTTGATGCATTAAGGTTGAACATTGAACCCTGCATTCGTCAGATCACGCCCGATTTATTGCATAAAGTCATCGAAAATTGGGTTCGTCGAATTCGCTCGTGTACACGAAGTCGAGGAGGACATTTAAACGATGTGTTATTCAAAACATAAATGTTATCGACTATACTTTAAGATAATATAAAACGTTTTCTTGTATCTGAAATTATTTTAATTTTATTTCATTTTGAAATCATTTCGTTCTTATTGGAAAACCTTTTACCTCCATCAAAAACGTTTTTCCTCTACTTCTTGTGCGTGCAATTTGCGCATGACAACCGTATTTTTAAAACATAATATCTTCATTCTCAGAAGCAACTTCTTCTAATTTAGGTACCTACAATTTAATTTTGTAAAGCTGCAAAAAGAAATTTTCAAAAAAAAAGTCGAATAATTCAATTTCTAAATATGCCCAAACAAACATTTACCTTTTATGGGTATTACGTTCTTGTTTGTACAAATCTGTGTTCATTTTCTTGACTTCGGTATCTACAATTTTGACATTTTTTGGTGATTCATTGTTTAATGTGAAGGTGCATTCCTCGGTAAAACAAACATTGCGTGAGACTTCTCTATCGTTATTTTTCCTTTCCATAGAGGCCGACCGAAGATTCGGTTTCGGTTTCAGTTTCGGCTACTTTCTGCCAGTTTTGGCCAAAAATCTAGTTTTGGTGACAGTTTCGGTTTTGTCTAAAAATCGGAGGAAACTTTGGGTACGTTCGTAGGCAGTGTTATTGTCTATACAAATAGATATCTTTGTTACATACTTCAATTATTGTTTTTTTATTTCATTTAACACGAGTTCACTGTCCGTATATGTGTAAAAAATACATTAGATTTCAGTATACAATAGAATTTTTAACATGTATAATTAACTTTCGGTTTCGGTTTCGCCCGTGTGTTAAGTGTATTTAGGACTTCTAAAATCATTTTCTAATAAATATTCTTGTATTTCAGTTTTAGTCCTTGATGTGCTTGGTAATTTTCAAACCAGTTTTCAAAAAGTTCCGCACTTGCCATGTGTCTTTATGGTAATCCAAGCTTGAATCCTTAATATTCTTGCCATAAATAAATTCGATAGGTTTAGAGGCTTTCGAGTAAATGGTAGAAAAGCATGTCATGAGTAAAAGAGATGGTAGACTCTTATTAAGGGCCGCATGTCGAAAATACCCAAGACCGATGATGGACCCTAAATAAAAACTATTTCCAAGAAAGCGCGAAACAACCTGTAAATATTTTCAAATATTTAAGAAATATTAACATATTCTTAATTTCAATTTAAATTCTTCATTACCATAAAACTGCTGTTTATTGTTACTATAGCGTTTAATATGCATTGAAGTGCATTAGCAGAAATAAAGACATCCTGTTATTACTGCTATTATTTTAAATCCATTAAGCTTTAACCGCTTCATGAGTAAATTAGATATTTAAGGTAGGTATGACAAAAATACAGGATGATAAATGATAAGTAACACCTGGTAAATGATTGTTCGTCATGTCGAGAAAGAAAATGTGTAGTTTGTACCTCGAGTTCTGGGTAGCGATTTTTTGCAGATGATTTTGTAAGGTGAATACGCAGGCGTAGAAAGGCCGCAAAAAAAAGTATAATGAAATTTCGACATCTCGAAATTTCGACTTTTAACTCAACACTTCGAGTCACTGAATCCTAAATGGCAGTTAAATGTAATTGAAATCAAAGTTTTGAATGAAGAGATATAGAGATTTGACAGACCTATAAATTTTCTACAAACTAACAACATTCTCTCGAAAAATCAATTTGGTTTTACTAGTGGCTCGAGTGTCTCTCTGTATTTCTAGACCTAGCCAAGGCATTCGACACAGTACCACACGACTCACTCCTTGCTATATTAAATAAATATGGAGTATTAGCATTGGCTACTTAAGCAACAGGAAACAAAATTTAAAACTTAATGAAACATACAGTGAACCTCTACAAGTAAAAATAGGAGTACCTCAGGGTACCGTATTGGGTCCGATACTTTTTATTGTATATATAAACTCTCTAACAAACATTGATATAGAAAACTGTAAATTGATTTCTTACGTGGATGATACGGTCGCTGTTTTTACTGGATCCACGTGGTCACAAGTAAGTGTACAGAAATTGGCTTAGTAAAAAGAAAAAACTGGTTAGATTCTTTTAAACTAACTCTAAATGTAGATAAAACGAATTATATTGAAACTAAGGAGCTTCGAAGAAGTAGCATCTACGAAATACTTGGGCATTATTATTGACAAAAGCCTAAAATGGGATCAGCACGTGTTAAGATTAACGACAAACATTCGATCTTTAATATATAAGTTAAAAGACATATTTGACAAAGAACTTTTAATAAATATCTATAAAACATTATTCGAGTCTTTAATAAGATATGGAAGAATTGTATGGGGTGGCCTCTATCAGAATTCTCTAAATCAGTTAATAGTTCAAAATTATACTTTAAAAGTAATTAATAAGAAAAAAAGAGATATCCGACACATTTACTATATTCTGAAAACATTTTTAAAGTTCGCACCTTGTATATTTTATTTACCATATTCATAAAACAACTAAATTAAAAAAATATATAAACCATTCCTATGAAACAAGAAGTAGAAATAACAAGCACCTAGAACTACCAAAAAACAGGGGCGGATGGGACACCTCGGACTGGCGCGGGAAGTCAATTGAAACGGCGCAGCGCCGCGTCGTGTCGATCCAATAAAAAAATGAAAAAACATAAATATGTATTTTTTCATCCACTTATACGACATATTTTTTATAATAAAAAAACAAACTTAATTTTTTAACACGCTTTTTTTTTTATTATTAGCTTCATCTGTATGTTTGTATGTATGTTTGTAACCGACTTCTTTAAACCCGATTTTGACCCACTTTAAACGGTCAGATTTAATTTAAATATTGTAGACTTATCAAGAACCGCTGACAATACAATTTTGACAGCTGTCAGGTATAAAACAAATATGCCATTTTTAACGAAACAAATTATGGAGTCGTATAGTATTCGATGCGGAGACTTCGGGAAAAATAAGCAAAAAATTATACTGTAAAAATTTGACAGCTGTCAATATGTCAAATCATTAAAAAAATGATAATAATGAAAAAACTATAAGGTCGTATGTATATTGACGGTGGAAAGTTGAAAAAAATACGCAAAAAATTCTCTTGTCAAAATTTGACATCTGTCAATATGTCACGATTATTACAATAACCGATAGTAATGAAACAAACGTGGGGTCGTATAGATATTGTCGCTAAGAATAGAGAAAAATTATAAAAAAAAATTTACCCGTCAAAATAAAATTTTGACAATTTTTTTTTTTAATTTTGAAAATTTTTGTCGTCTTTTAATTTCTTGCGAATAACTCCGTTATTGTAAGTTTGAGAGAAAAATGTTATATTACTATATTTATGGAACGTTTGAAGGCGCGTCTTTTTTATTTTAAAAATTTTCGTCTAAGTATTATCAGTTTCGAGATATGAGGCAAAATATAGAAATCACATTTTGGCCGATATCTCGAAAACCGTAAGAGATACGAAAAAATAATAACAAACTGAGATGTAGATTTCTTCGAGATACAACTTTTTATCTATATTATAGACTTCTTTACTAAAGTTTATACTTTCTGCGAATAATGGCAATTTATGAATATTAGGAAATTTTCCTGAAATATGTATGGAAAATGTCGGAAAATTAAAATTTTTAAAAAATTTGCAAATATCGTTCTTTTCTTATAATTCGGCATATAGGATCGGGTTTGTATGTATGTCTGTTTGTAACCAACTTCTTTGAACCCGATTCTGACCCCCTTTAAATGGTCAGCTTTAATTTAAATTTTGTAGACTTATCAAGAACCGCTGACAATACAATAAACTACTAATCTAACCTAATCTACTTAAAAAAATTCTTAACAATAACTCAAACTAAAAAATGAAAAATAAATATAGTTTAAAAAAACTAAAAAACACGCTTTACTATAATTAATCACACTGAAAAGCGGAAAATAAATTTAGTTTAAAATAATTCTTGAAATTCTTAATATAGGCAGAAAATAATAATGAACGATAAACATTAGTATTATTGTGAAAAAAGCGTGGGGCCCTTTGTGCTATATTTTTCGTATATCGAACACCCCATGTTTTTTTCACAGTAATACTAATGTTTATCGTTCATTATTATTTTCTGCCTGTATTCCGCTTTTTAGTTTGATTAATTATTAAAGCATGTTTTTTAGTTTTTTTAAACTATATTTATTACATTTAAAACATATTTAGGTGAAAAAAATATTTATTATTACTTTAATATAAAAATTAAATAAAAAATGTTTAACATAAAGATAACATAAATAAATTCTGGTTTTTTGCTTTTTCGATTATTTTCAAAGTTAATTAAAATTGTTAAAAAAGAAAAGAAAAAAGTTGGCAAGCAGCGGCGGCGACTATCGGCGCCTGAGGGACCGGCGCACCGGGAAATCTCCCGGTGTCCCGGCGTACCCATCCGCCCCTGCCAAAAAATATAGAAATTTAAGTCACAGGTTTATAGATTATTTAGCACCTAAATTCTATAACATTATTTCAATTGAGGTAAAAACGGGTACAAATATTAAACAATTCAGCAAAAACTGTCGCAATTTTATTTATAAAAATCGGATAAAGTTCTCCTTTTTCTTAACATAAGTAAATAATAGTAGGTAATATAATAACTATTGATAGATATTGTAATTTTATAATTTTAGATATATTATTCTCAATTTTTATTATTATTTTATATTAATACCATGATAAGAATTTATAGATATAAGTGAGTAGTAATATTTGTATACTTCCTAATTAGAAATAGCGCACAGACAGCTATTTATTTACCTAGGTGTGCAGTTAAAAATAGCATTGAACCATAAAAATATTTTACAGTAATGCACAAATATATTTTAGAAATTGTAAACAATTTAAGTAATATATTATTATTATTATTATTATTATATTATCTATCGGTATGTATATTTATGCAAAATACTGATTTTATATTGTGTTTACTTGCTTGCAGAAAAGTTATGTGATATGAGATGGGTTTTTATTGAAATGTGTTGTGAATAATTAATTATTTCTAATTTACTAATTTAACTTGTTGCTAAAAGTAAGTTGTTTAAAGTTAAAATTGCCATTATGCCGCCAACAGACGGACAAACTAAATAGCTATGCTAATGTTGGCTTTGGCTTTGACGGAAACTTAAACAGACTTAATGCATAATAATGTACACTACGACCTGTGGGAACTATTAGTTTTTAAATTATATGTTTATATTTTAATTTAGCAATGAAATAAATGTTAAAATTATCATTAAAAAATCTAATTTTGTAATTTTTATTATTATATTATGTTTCTTTAGTTAGTTATAAAACTAATGAAAGACGTTTGCAGTGGTGTAGTATAATTTTTTTTTATTATTTTACTTTACTACCAACCATCTTTACAAGTTTATTACAGGGATAAGTATATAATATAAAACTAACTAACAATTATTATTACACTAACTTAGTAGTTATATATGTATAAAAAAAGACAGTTGAAAAAAAATTCGTTTTTTATAAAAGTTTGATTAACTCGTTAAGAAAATTTTTTTTAAATGAAATTTAAATATGGGTAGGTAGTTTTTTAAATGTTTAAATAGTTTCGGGTAAAATATTATAACCTACCTATAATATTAATCCATTATATAACAATGACCGTTTTCCAAAGTTACTGTTTATTTTAATAGTTTGCAAAAAAATTAGTTTCTCTAGTATCATGTCTATGAATATCATGAACTTTTGTAAACGTTATGTTAGAATTTTTTTGTTTTAAAAGTAAAGAATGAATAAATATGCAAATTTTCAAATTATATAAATTATTTATATATAGGTATTTATTCGGTTTATATAAATTTGTTGTTGGTTCTAAGTGCGGAAATCTATGAATACACTGAGAAAATGAAGTTTCCTAAGTTATCGGGCTGGACAAATTTAGCAGCTGTTACTAAATAAACCGCTATATTAGTTAAAATATTGTTTAAAGGTGACATGATGATCTTGTAGCCGTTGCAGTATATATTTTGCTGGGTTTTAGAAATCTTATAGTGCTGTTATTACAACATATTTGTTAACTGTTGCTATATTATTATGTCTATACCAGCTAAATAATTTTATAAAGAAATAAACTTAAACGGCTAAGTAATTATTGCTATCTGAATTAGCACTCCTAGCGTTACAATTGTTAATCGTAACCCTAATGCACTTTGCCAGGTACTTAAAGCCATGATAGCTCGATCGCGGTTCTTATAGAGCAAAACGGTTTATTAAGATTCATTATTTGGATGTAGGAAAGGGTAAATTCGGTTGAACGTCAGCCAATAAGAAAGCGCTTGCTCTGCCACTCGGACATCAGGAAAATCAAAAGTCCAATCTGTAATCGTATCTTCCGCGAGATAGTTGTGTGACGCGATACGCATTACGCGCATTATTTTTCAGTTCTGTATGCCTGTGCTGTACCTACCTAAAGTATTCGTTGTTTTCTTATGTGATTTTGTACCTCCTGTTAACTTTTTGTTATAATAAAAAATTTTTAAAAAAATTAGATGGGGCATAATTTAAGAGTAAATTTTTTTAGCTATAAGCTTTAATCAGTTTTAAATAATATATGTCTTTTTTGTAATAAATACAATTTATTAGAATAAAAATCTGAATAATTTCTTTAATTTCATTGAAGTTTGTCGCTAAAAACATGTTAACGTTAAGTATAAAATGTCCTCAGTTTAAAACATGCACACCAACTTTTTTTTTAACTTTTTATTACAATACAAGTTAACAGGGGGTGCAAAATTAATTATGTAAATCCTTATTGCCCGCGTTTAAAAAAACTTGCCGTAGGTATATAAAACTTTCGTTTGAACAGCACATATTTATGGAACGCCCTGTATAACAACTTGCTAAACAAAGAAGCAGTGATTACTAAACAATCATGCTGCGATAAATAAACAATTATGCTGTGATTACTAAACAATCCTGCTGTGATTACTAAACAAGTATGCTCTTTTACTAAACGACAATACAATAATTACCACACGAGTATATTGATATTACACGATCATGCAACAGTTACTAAATAAACTGGCTAGGACTATTCAATATGTGTTCCTTACTAATATTTAATTTTGCTAAAGCAGCCAAATTTTCTAGTAAGAGCAGGTTTTCATGGATCATATTGTTACTAAAATATGTAGTAATGATTACTAAATAGACTCTGCTTAATATATTTGGCAGTCACAACACGACGTTAGGGCTGGCGCTATATTTACCCTAATATTTAGGCATAGTTGCTTTATATAAAGCCATCATAGCTAAATAATTTTCTCAGTGTACATTTAATAAATTTATTTTGTAATTTCTTTAAAGGTTTTAGTAATATTGAATTA
The DNA here is from genome assembly GCA_963969555.1 of Polydrusus pterygomalis. Classification (NCBI taxonomy): domain Eukaryota; kingdom Metazoa; phylum Arthropoda; class Insecta; order Coleoptera; family Curculionidae; genus Polydrusus; species Polydrusus pterygomalis. The sequence goes on along the minus strand of OZ018381.1, from coordinate 36,153,893 downwards.
GCTGAACCCCAAATAGAAATAAGATACTGAATTTTTGAATGTACTAATGCATGATAAATATTTTTTAAATAATTTAAAGATATACAATGACGAATTTTAAAGAGTATCCCAATTAACGGAGAAATGTAAGTTCGAATATGTTCTACGTGTTTTCTCCAGCTTAAATTTTGATCAATATATAATCCTAAAAATTTTATGTTATCTTTGTAATTAATATTTTTCCATTAAAGATTATTGGTTGCTTCTCCATATCTAGTCGTTGTTTGTCAATGGACATAAATGAAGTTTAATTAAAATTTAAAGTTAATTTATAAGATTGCAACCAGTCAAATAAAATATTTAATCTTTTTTGATATCTAATTGGATGTTCGTAATATTTTTAGCATAATAAATAATTGTTGTGTCGTCCGCGAAAAGGTTCATTTGTCCATATAATTTTAATTTTGAAATAGAATTGATATAAATAAGATACAATGAGGGTCCTAGAATGAAACCTTGTGGTACCCCACATCTAATTGTTTGATAGGAACTAATATTACTTCCTATTTTAACGCATTGTTTTCTATTTTTTATATAACTATCAAACTAATGATAAATTTTTCCTCTTATGCCTATATCAAATAATTTAACTAATAATTTAATAATATTACGGTTTACAGTATCAAATGCTTTACACAAGTCTAGAGATTAAATCTAGATTTAATTGAATGTTAGTAATAACATCCATAGCTGCAACTTCTGTATCTCTAGATTTGCGAAACCCATACTGATTCTCGAAAAGTAAATTTTGTCTTTTTAAAAAAAATTTCCAAAATTTTTGACAGAACAGGCAAAACAGATATTGGACGGTAATTATTAGTTTTATCGCTTTTAAAAACTGGTGTCACTTGAGCAAATTTCATTTTTCATATTAAGATGGTTTCTCGGGATATTCAAAATTTATAGTATTTGGGGGTCGGAATTTTGAACTAGACATGAATAGAACCATCAAATTATTTATTTCAAAATAGAATATTAGTTTCTTGAGAGATAGATACTGAACACAGGTCTGTAATGTATTATTTGCTTTGTCAGTGTTGTAAAATTAGTTAGGACACATGTTATTAGTATATTTTTACGACTGTGAATTAAAATTGGAGTTAAAAATTGTTCAGTGGATAGTCAACTTGTCACTAAAATTTTTCAATAGTGTGATATGAAACCTATTATAATTATTATTATTTTGTGTGTAAGGTCAAGTCAACAAGAAGTAAAGGTATTGTAAAAGTATCGAAGCCTTTAACTGCAAGTTCATTAATGGAGGGGAGGGGATCTCCCCCCTCCTTCTTGTAAATCCCCCATTAGTCGGAACGAGTGCAACTGAGTTCGACATGCCCTCTGTATTATGGAGGATTCATGTAAGCCACCATGCAGTCAGTCGATTGGTTAAATTGAGTGCCTTCTTTTTTTTTATTAACAAATTCCCAACGAACTTTAAAAGTCCATTACAGGGAATATAAATTATAAACAATAACAAACTTAAAAATTAACAATTTTTATAGAAATACATAAATATATATATATACACTGCGCGGCATATTTAACGCATAACGAAAAAATTGCCTCAATTTTGATGTTATATATTTGTCAAATTTTTGGTTCGTTTTTAATGATTTTTGTTTTCTAATTGTAGGTTATTTCCTTAAGCATATCACTGCCTTTGTTGTTTTGCTTAAAAAAGTAACTTTGGTATTATACCGGGTGTTATAAAACTGTTATGTTTTTTTACGGAAATTCAAAACACCATGTGGGATTTAATAGCCATTGCAATTTATTGCAATTACAGCCAAATGAAAGTCCCATGTTTCCTTTACCTACATTTTCTTTTTTGATTCATTGGTTTATCTCTGTATTTTCATGAAATATTCAATTTTTAGTTCAACGTGATTTTCATAAAAAATGTTTAGTTAAAAAATATAAAATAAACGAAATGCTTTGATTAATCCAGCAGCAAGAAAAAACAAATTATAAAGTAAATAAAGAATCAATATCTGGTATTAATTAATTTTATTGAATTCACAAAACAGGGCAAAAAAATACAGGGAAAAAAATTGTAATTATTCATAAGGTATTCAAAAAAATTAAATATGAATTATTAGTAGCGAGTATTGCCTCCCCTTGCTTTAATGACTGCTTCGCATCTTCTTGGCATACTTAAAATTAGATTTCTGATTTCATCTTGATTAATCTGATTCCATATTTCCATAAGCCTCAATGACAGATCATTTAAGTTTCTAGGCAGAGGAAGCATGGCTCTAAGATGTCGTCCCATGTTATCCCATAAATGCTCAATAGGATTAATGGCAAGGGTTCTTGCTGGCCGAGGCAAAGTTAAAATTTATGTTTCTTGAAGATAATTTTGTACCACTCTTTTTAATTGTTTTGAATACCTTTAGAAATTACAATATTTTTCCCTGTATTTTTTGCCCTGTTTTATGGATTCAAAAAAATTAATTAATACCAGTTATTGATTCTTTATTCACTTTATAATTTGTTTTTTCTTGCTGTTGCATTAATCAAAGCATTTCGTTTATTTTTTTGTATTTTTTAACTAAACATTTTTTTAATGAAAATCACGTTGAACTAAAAATTAAATATTTCATGAAAAAACAGAGATAAACCAAGGAATCAAAAAAAAATTTAACGGAAACATGGGACTTTCATTTACCTGTAATTGCAATGGCTAGTAAATCCCACAGGGTGTTTTGAATTTCCGTAAAAAACATAACAGTTTTATAACATCCGGTATAATGCCAAAGTTACTTTTTTAAGCAAAACAACAAAGGCAGTGATATGCTTAAGGAAAAAACCTACAATTAGAAAAAAATCATTAAAAACGAACCACAAATTTGGAAATTATATAACATCAAAATTGAGGCAATTTTTTCGTTATGCGTTTAACGAAATATTAATAAAAAAATCAAATATTATTCAATTAAAAAAAAATAGAATCATTTATTTTATTAAAAAATACAATTTCGTTTGATTTTTAAATAGTAGATACTAATTTTTTAATGTTTTTATATTTATTTGGTAGGTTATTATAGATCATAATCCCATTGTATAATAATGATCGTTTACCGAAATTACTTCTAATATTTGCTGCCAAAAGAGTTTCAGTTTGCCGGGTATGATGATTATGTAAAGCATTTTTTTTTAAATATGATTTTTGATTTTTTTTTTGATGAATGGTTATTGAATGAATAATAATTAATACATCCTTTCGATTTAGAACAGTCCTTGGCTACGCCACTGGTGAAAAAACATAATTCTTCGTTGCTAAATCGATTTTGTTAATTACCACATACAACTTAATTATTTAGACGCTTTAGTCAAAAGCCTAAAATAATTGAAAAGCTATAACAAAACCTATATAGCAATTAGTGTCACTTTTAATTAAGACTTGCCGTAATTGACTTGAATAATAAGAAAAAAGTCATTAACAGTTGTATTAACACAAAGAAATTTAAATTAGTTTTTGAGATATAAATATATTACAGCGAAAGGTGTTGTTCATTGTATTATGGTACAGGGTTATTGAGTTTGGATTATGACCATCGCTCAATTTTTTTTCATTTAATAGTACCTTGTACCGTGATAAAATAATTCACATAGGAAATTAATTTTATTTTATCAAATTTTTGGTGATCTGGAGTCGAGCGATTGTGGTACGCCAATACGGAATCTAACAAAAAACTCCCTTACCTGTTTTTGTCTACTCGCTGCTGGTATCCAAATTTAGATTGGGCGATACAGAACTCCGCAGATCGACAGGTAAGAGGATTAAAAATGTATGAGTCTCCGCAGGTCATAAAATGTTGCCCTCTTGGTAATACTTGAAACTCCGCATATTGATATTTAAAATTATAAATGCCATTTGAAACTTGTACAAATTTATTACGTTTTTAATATACACAATTGACAATTACAATTTAAACTAAAAAACGAAATGGCATGACTATAATAGTGGGATACTAACTTAACAAACCGTAAAGTGGTAATGGTGCCATTTTGGAAATTTGAGATATGCTTATTCAAATACATTTGCCGTTGTTTAGAATATACATTTTGATATTTATATGGTTCACCATTACTGTTTATTTTCATGTAGATCTCCGTTTGAATGTTCAGTAATGTATCCACAAAGACAAACAAGGAAGGGTGGCTTTGATAGAAAGAATTGTTTAAACGCGAATGAAAGGATTCGCATGCGTTTGTAGTCAGATTTAAAGCCGCACTATTTGAAGCCCACATTTCTGGTGGAAAATGTGCTTCCTCTGAAATATAGTTATCGACTAGGTAGTTCGCAAATTTCTGCAATTTTTCATTTTGTGGCTGAAATGCACATAACTCAAATACAAAAAAGTCACTTACTGTCACTGGATTTAAAAATAAAAAACCAAAACAATAACCCAACCACTGTCCAATTTCAGAATTTTTGTTTTTATATTCTGAGGTCAATCCCATTTGCAATTGCAAGCTTGGGTTAAATGGAATCTACATCCCAGAATTTTACAATCTGGCCAAACATATCTTGCTGCGTTATGTATGGCTTTTTCATAATCAGCAACTACGCTTTTAGGATTCAGCATGTATCCATTTTTTGAAATATGTTGTAGTAGCATTTCAAAACACTTTTTGTACACAGAAAAAAGTAAAATGTTGAATTTAGCAAGTCCATTGGATTACTTTTAAAAAGGTTAAATTAAAACAATTTGGGTATTTTTAAAACATTTTCCTCGATTATTCCTACTACTTGATTGGGTTGAATGTAAAATTTTAAATTAACCAATTTAAATTGTTAGAATTACCTTCATTGGGTAAAAACAAGCTTATTTAAATGGTAAAAATATTAATACGTAATTATACCTTTCCTGTGTTAATTCAATCTAATCAAAATGTTGATTTTAAACATTATATTGTGTTAAACAATACGGTATGGTTCAATCAACCATTTCATTTTGTTAATGTTACCTAATAACCTTCGGTATGAAATTCAATTTAACCCCACTGTCGGTTAGAATCTAGCATGTAAATGTGTTAATTGTAGTAAATTTGAAAGATAGTCAGGCCATCGCCGATTGACCAATGGCAGCTCAGTTTACGGATGTTAATAAAGCAGCAAGAAGTGTCTCGTCACTCTCGTCCAGCCCGGTGAGACAATGATTGGCGGAATGGAAGCATGTGACGTCAGAGTGTGACGTCACATATGCCAGACAATTGTCAATAGAACCAACCTACGTTTACCGTCCCCATCCTTGTCGTCTATCCTTGTCTAAGATCCTCATCATTTATGAGTTAATATAACTCCTACGTCGTTATTTGTACAAACTGAACGTGTTTACTAAGCAAGGCGACCTTTCTTTGTTCGAGCTATACTTGTCTCTCTTTATATATAGCGAAGGTAACTTGATGCAGACAGAGACAGATACAAGCTACGAATTGGACTGAAATGTAAGTAATCTTAACTTTTGTCATCTTGAGTTGAGATGGCTGAAAATTGGGACCACGCCAGCCACGCCTTTTTCCTGTTATAGCATTATTTTTTAATTTTCTAATATTATTGCCAAAAAGGCCTTCTTTTTGTTGCAGGTAAGTGAATATTAATTGAAATATTTCTTTGGTGATCTGTATTTGTTATTACATTATCCCAAACCGGTTTACTTGTGGCAAAAGTTATATTCCAGATATATACTTACCAAACATTTTTATTTTTGCAGTGTTTGTTTTAATTATTGTACTTATTATAATGTTTTATCAATATTATAGTTATCAAACGCTAAAATATGTATAGTTTTTATAGTTTTAATTATCTGTGGTCAACACAATAGCACCTACAAAATATTTTTTTTCAGATGTGTCGAGAATTTTTACTATCTGTCGAATGTTTTGTGGTTTCATTAAATTTTTTTGTTTAAAATTCATTTAGGTTACCACCGTTAGCTGTTCCAGGGTAAAAGTGCGGAAGACTGGTGAGGATGCGTGTTGGGTGAGTGATAGGAAGGAGCTCTTACATCTGGTAACATGGGTTAACCTGATATGGAGAAGTAAGTAGGTATAGGTATATGTTGGGAATAGAAAGAAGAAACCGATCCTCATGTAAGTAATGTAATTTTTTTCATATAGGTAGCAATGGTTCTCATTGACATATTTTTTTCATGACTGATGTAACTATTGGTTGTTCATATCTCACGTAAATACGTATACTTTCTCATTGTTTAAAATGCCAGGTCTAGGTACTACTTCTACTAGAATCGGAGTCCTTAAGTATTATTGTAAATATCCATCTTGCAAAAATGCCTATTATAACAAAATTATTCAGCAAAATTACAAAAATAAAAAATTTCATAGATTTCCCTTAAATATTCAGTCTGCAAATGCTTGGAAACAGGCTTGTAATCTAAGCCCAAGTAAAAATAGTTCTCGTTTTTTTGTTTGCGAAGATCATTTTTATAATAAGGACTATGCTAACCCTGAGCTTCCCACTAGACTTAACTTCGGAGTTATTCCCCATTCTCCTAGAAAAAGTAAGTTATCTGACCCTATACCTTTTCAACCCCGTGCTTTCTTTTCCCCCCAAAAAGCATCTGCTTCTCAGGAAAGTCAGGACCAACCTTCTGAAATCCTGCTTCAACCACTACTTCATGTGTCATCTGACTCTGAAGCCCAGTCAATAGATGCCCATCTCGAGGAAGCTTTTTTTATTGTTTCACCAGAAGGAGATGTAACAGCATCACAAAATACATCTGAACCCTTCCTTGATATTTCTGAGGCATCGCATGAAGAAATAGTACCACCTGATGATGTGACTTGTAATGACGACTTTGATCACCCATATAGTAAACCATCAACTAGCTATTCTAAATGTTCTAAAATGGCTTTTGAGGACAAGTATTCATTTTTAAAACAAAAGGGCACCGGAATATTATCAAAAGCCGGTTTAACTAAGAAGGATCTAACCCCTAAAGAAAGTATTATGTATAATTGCCATAGAAATGTTATTTCCAAACTCTCTAAATTAAAATCATTAATTAAAACTAAAAATGCTGATCTTTGCGCTATTAGAAATTTATATGAAGATGGTCGTTTTGATTACATTGAGGAAAAGTTAAATCAGGTTACTCAAGACTTTATAAATTGTCAGCTAAGAAATGCTAGTAAACACCCTAATGCTCGCCGATGGACTATAAAAGATAAAGCTTTTGCTCTATCAATCTATAAAAGAAGTCCTCGGCTGTATAGATATCTGAGATCTTTTTTCCAACTTCCATCTATAAGAACCCTTAAAGTAGTTTTATCCAGTTTTCCTGTAAAATCAGGTATTATAGAGCCAGTTTTAGAGCATTTAAAGAAGCAAGTTGAAAAGTTGGATGAGTTAGATAGATGTTGTACCCTTATCTTTGACGAAATGTTTCTTAGTGCTGGTTTGACCTATGAAACCAACACACAAACAATTTGTGGGTATGAAGATATGGGAACATTTGGTCAATCCAAAGGACATGCCAATCATGCATTAGTGTTTATGATTAGAGGAATCAAAAGGTCCTTCAAAATGCCAGTTGCTTTTTTTTTCACTAAAGCCACTGTGAAGGCTGAAATATTAAAACAACTAATAGTTACACTTATTACTCGGCTTCAAGAAATAGGATTAAGTATTGTAGCAACTGTTTGTGACCAGGGCCCTACAAATCAAAAAGCTATTAGGCTATTAACAGAGCAGCATAGTGATGATAAACCTAGTCCCTATCACTTTGTAGTGAATAATGCTCCAGTTGTAACTATTTTCGATGTGCCACACCTTCTTAAATGTACACGTAACGCTCTTTTGACATGCGATATAGAATTTGAACCCAATAAACTTGCTAAATTTGATCATATTTTAAATGCATATAATATGGATAAAACTAAACGTACATACAGATGTTTAAATAAGTTAGATGATGGTCATTTTAATCTGAAAGACACCTATATGAAAATGAAGGTGTCAGTTGCTGCACGTCAGTTAAGTCATACTATGGCAGCGGCAATTGAAACTTTTTATTCATGTGGTTATTTATCTCAGGCTGAGTCCTTACATACTGCGGAATTTATTCACAGTATAGATAACCTTTTTGATTCATTAAATAGTAACCAATTTTATCCATTGGAAGGGAAGAAATTTAGGTGTGCTTTATCTGATAAGTCTCCCCATCTAGAGTTTTGGTCTAATATGCTATCAAAATTAAATAGGTGGAATATTAGGGATAAAGAGGGTGGTAAAATCAGAAACGATTTTCATTTTGTTCAAGGTTGGCAAATTTCTATCAGGGCTGTGATGCTTCTTTGGAAAAATTTGAGGGAGAAGGGTTTAAAATTTCTTTGCTTAAGACACTTAAATCAGGATCCATTAGAGAATTTTTTTGGTCAAATTAGACAACATGGCGTAACTAATACTAACCCAACCTGTTTTCAATTTAAAGCAGCCTTAAAAACTTTAATTATCACTGATTTTAGTTCGCCTCTTTCTAAGAACAGTAATTGTGAGGAAGACTTTTGTAGTACGTTAGGTGAGTTTAGTGAATTTCTAGAAAAATACAATACTAAGACGACTAAGACCGAAGAAGTTCAACCAGAAACTAATTTAGATGATGACCTTGACCCTAGTTTGGAAGATGAATCATTTATTGAAACTAATCCCGCTAATGCCCATGTTGCCGGCTATCTTCTCAAAAAAGTAAATCCTAGTATTGACTGTGAACAGTGTAGGGAACTTTTTGCTGTGGACATATCAGAACAACATCTTTTTGTGAGCTTCAAAGAGTATGATTCTCAGACACGTTTAAAATATGCCAATGAGAATGTAATAAATTTACTAGAGTCTTTAGATAACAAGCTTTTTGACTTTTTAGAGGAGTTTGGTACGAGTGATAATTTGGAACAAAAATTTAAGTTAAAATTTTTAAAATATTTTCAAAAATACAAAGTTTGTCAGGATCACACCTATTTAGACGAGTTTATTAATAAAGCTATCCGATTAGGCATTTTCAAATATGTAAAAAAATCTTTACAAAACAGCAAGCGGAGTAATAATTTAAGTAAAGGACACCAAAGTAATTTAAAAAAATTTAAATCGGCCTAAACTCCTTAAAACTTCAAATTAACTGACATATCTGTGATATATAAGTGGTTATCACATTGTACCTGAATATAAGTAAACCTTAGAGACCGATATTGACAGTTCCTTATAATATGTACCTGATTAGATAAACATAATATAAATGTAAGATGTAAATACTTTTGATAAGCGAGTAGATATTTTTATGATTGTTGGAAAAACCAAATAAATGATTTGTGACAATGTATCTGAATTATGATAATAGACATGTCTGATTTGGGACATAAAACCTGATTTATGACACAAAACCTGATTTATGAAAAAACCTATGATTTCTTGACATTACCCAAAATATGACATCCAATTTGCTATCTATATAACATATAAATGGTTTTGAGTCATAGATGTGTTTTGGACTTCCATTGCCTTTAGTTTTTCATACCACAACGTTTCAACTGGTAAGTATCTCTAGTCGTCTTCAGGTGAATACTGTATTTACTGTATTCACCTGAAGTTGAAACATTGTGATATGAAAAACTAAAGGCAATGGAAGTCCAAAACACATCTATGACTCAAGATACATCATTGTCTACAACCTTCATATAAGTGGTTATCACATTGTACATACCTAAATATAATTAAAATCTTGGAGAACGATATCGACAGTTCCTTATATGTACCTGATGATTATATGAGCACAATGTAAATGTAAGATGTAAATACTTTTGATAAGCGACTAGATTTTTATAATTGCTGAAAATCCACATAAATAGTCTGTGACAGTATACCTGAATTATGACAACATACAGGGTGATCGCCTATAATGTTACCCCCCTTTAACTTCTTTGTTTCGAAATTAAGAAAAAACTGTTAAATTCAAAAGTTGTAGGATTTAATATAAACTTCTTGCAAAATATATCTTCGTAGATACAGGGTGTTGCATAAAAGCGTGACAGATCAAAGTTATATTTTTTTAAATGGAATACCCTGTATATTGTTGAATTATTGGATTCTACGGACAATTCTAAACATACTTTATATATACCACTATATATCTAAATTGAACCGTTTTCGACTTATTGATGTTTGAAAATTACTATATATTATTTTTTTTTTTTGCCAGGGAGGACTCTTTATGGGCACCGGTTACTTGTTCTTCCGTTCACTGATAGTGTGCGAGTCCAGGATGCCAGCCTGTTTACGCACTAAAACCTCCCTCCTCCTCGCAGAGACTGCCCCGGTATCACCGTAAGCTACACCGTCAGGGAAGCCTTGGACAATGTTTTCGCTTCTACTGCCTTCCTTCTTCTGATTTGTTTTTCAGTATGTCTTTTATGAAATTGTGTGTTAATGTCCACTTGTCGCTGGACTGCATATATATATATATATACCGGGTGTCCACGGAAGGTGGCTCGCCCCTCTAACTTTTTTGTTTTTCAAGATAATGAAATAAAATTCGGGGGATTTGTATACGACATAAAACTGCATTTTTTGACAGGTGACTCAACCTTATGGAACGTCCGGTTTAACCGGAAGTGACATAAACTTTTGATTTTTAAATGGGACACCTGGTATAATTTTACTTTTTTTGACTCCATATGACATTCTAAATACAGCGATGTGTCACTTGTCACTTTTTGTCACCAAGAAAATATTTTTTTTCCAAATTTATTGTTTTATCTAGAGGGCTAAAAATCACTTATTTCAGTTCTTTAATCTTGGCAAAAATACAATTTTACTATTTTTGGTCCAATGCTATGTGCTATGTAAAATTTAATCTTTAAAGTTGTATAACTCATTTTTTTTAAATGGCAACATGGTGGCTTGTCGGGTTAAGAAAAAAGAAAAAAGATTACGATATATACGATATTATTACGATTATTTTGATACCATACACTATTAGATTTTAGAAAAGCTGCCATTAAAAAACTTTAAGAAGGTAACTTAAAAATTTCCTAAAATGAAGCATCTTTTGAGAATAAATTTAGATTTAAATGCATCAAGTAGCCTGTGACCAGCAAAACTGATAAAACAAAATCATGTCTTAAAGAAAATTGAAACGCCAACAGCTTCTCCCAAAGTAAATTAGGTTGTTGTTTAAAAAGCATGGAAAATAATACTTTTACAAGGAGTGAAAAAGTTGATATGTTATTAGTGTTTGGAGAATGTAGAAATAATTCAACCGATGCTGCACGACTTTACGCACAAAGATATTTTAATCGGCGTCATCCAACTCGGCACTATTAGGTACCCAAAACTGGTTCCGAAAATGCGAAATGAGCCTGACAATAATAACATATCAACTTTTTCACTCCTTGTAAAAGTATTATTTTCCATGTTTTTAAACAACAAACTAATTTACTTTGGCAGAAGCTGTTGGCATTTCAATTTTCTTCAAGGCATGATTTTGTTTTATCAGTTTTGCTGGTCACAGGCTACTTGATGCATTTAATCTAAATTTATTCTCAAAAGGTGCTTCATTTTAGGAAAGTTAACTTTTTAAAGTTTTTTAATGGCAGCTTTTCTAAAACCTAATAGTGTATGGTATCAAAATAATCGTAATAAAATCCTCTTTTTTCTTAACCCGACGAGCCACCATGTTGCCATTTAAAAAAAATAGTTATACAACTTTAAAGATTAAATTTTACATAGCGCATAGCATTGGACCAAAAATAGTAAAATTGTATTTTTCCCAAGATTAAAGAACTGAAATAAGTGATTTTAAGGTATTCATAGCCCTCTAGGTAAAACAATAAATTTGGAAAAAAAATATTTTCTTGGTGACAAAAAGTGACAAGTGACACATCGTTGTATTTAGAATGTCATATGGAGTTAAAAAAAGTAAAATATACCAGGTGTCCCATTTAAAAATCAAAAGTTTACGTCACTTCCGGTTAAACCGGACGTTCCATAATGTTGAGTCACCTGTCAAAAAATGCAGTTTTATGTCGTATACAAATCCCCCGAATTTTATTTCATTATCTTGAAAAACAAAAAAGTTAGAGGGGCGAGCCACCTTCCGTGGACACCCGGTATATATATTATTTAAGAAAATAAGGTCATTTAAGTCATGGATAAAACAGGATGGCGATACTGAACTGAATATTTTGCCCACTATTAAAAAAAATTAAGCACAAAATGATGAACACGTAAACTGACTTGAAAAATGCTGTGCCATTTTCACATTATAATTATTTTTAATATAAGCCATTAAAATCGTCTGCTTTTCTTGAATAGAATAAGGCATTTTTGAATAGAAATTCTTACTGTTTATCAAAACTGACAATTCCTGTTTTTCGAGTTTTTTCGAAATTTACCAAGTTATCATTGTTAATATTATTATCCATGGAAACAATACATCTTGACTTGAATGACCCCTTTTTTCTTAAATAATATAATACAGTAATTTTCAAACATCAATAAGTCGAAAACGGTTCAATTTAGATATATAGTGGTATATATAAAGTATGTTTAGAATTGTCCGTAGAATCCAATAATGCAACAATATACAGGGTATTCCAATTAAAAAAATATAACTTTGATCTGTCACGCTTTTATGCAACACCCTGTATCTACGAAAATATATTTTGCAAGAAGTTTACATTAAATCCTACAACTTTTGAATTTAACAGTTTTTTCTTAATTTCGAAACAAAGAAGTTAAAGGGGGGTAACATTATACGTTATCACCCTGTACACACCCTGATTTGTGACACAAAAACTGATGTGGGGAACAACTTATGATTTCCTGACCTATGACAGAATATCAAATATATGACACCCTATTTGCTAACTATATATATTATAGTAAATACATACCTATATTATATTGTAATGTCTTTTTTTATTTTATTTTTCATGTTTAACTGAGGATCTCAACAATAAGGCCACCCAAACTAGGTAGAAGAAGAGGAAAGAAAGATATCACTATTAGACCAACGAGGACGTGTTTAAGGATAGTCGAATAATCTTTGTAATAAAATGAGGATGCCATGCTTTATTTATTATGATTAATTTAATTTCTGCCTTTGTTATATTACTGTTTTTGTATGTTTGACATGTGGGTCAATAGAAAAGTCAAAAAGCATTAAATCCAGTCTACTTGAATGATCTAACTCAATATGTTTTTTTGTATCCAGAAATTTGCTGTTACTGTACTGTTTTCCCTTATTCTGACTGGTTAACCCATTAACACACCCCATAAAAAACACAGAAATAATATTAATTTACCTACTGCTACAATGTTTTAATGTAATATGCTTAACTATTACTTCTTGTAAAAAAATGTATGTTTATGTTTCCGAATTTTTCTTCAATTATCTTTCAGTTTTACTGCAAATGAATATTTTCATGATAATTTCTCATAATTATTTGCATTTGTATTCATTTTATTATTTTAAAATTTCAATAGGCTTGGATAAGATGTTTCTTTTTGATATTAAAACATATTTTGACTTTGGCTTTTGACTTTGTTCTTGTTATGTTTTTATAAGTCTAAATTTTCTTTTTGTTAAATTTTCAAAAACTTTATTATTAGTTAGTTTGTATATTATTTATTTTTGTATGTTGTAAATTGTATGTTGACAATTACTTAAATTAGGAATAGAAAACTGCTGTGTTATTGTCCTGTTGAAGGAAAGTGTGGGGTTTTAATGTAGGTTTCTATGCTTATAACACAAGCCCTGTCGCAGTGAATTTGATCCAACGATTCAAAATATGCAATTTGTGAATTTATCTCGATAAAGCAAACTTTTTCTGAAAATTAATGTTTTTGGCATATTGAGTTAATGTTGTCGGAGAGACGGACAGACAGACAGTGTTATTTATAGATATAGTTGTGTTTTATAAAATAATTTATGTTTAACAAAACACTTTACGTAAAGAGCAGTAGTTTCCTTGGGCCAACTTCACTGAGACAGGTCTCGTATATATTACTACACTACAAACACATTTCAATATAAGCTTATTTCTACTAAAGTTTTGATTTTTCATTTCTAAAAAAAACATACTATTGAGGATAATTTTAAAATAATATTTACGGCTTAAAAATCTAATCAGAATCCTAATATTTAATTTTACTACCTAAAAAAATAAAATAAAAGGATTTTGAATAGATTTTTTGGCTGTAAATATTAATTTTAAAATTTTGCAAGAAATTTTTTTTAAATAGCAGTATTTGAACGTCCCGCCTCTCGGCTTAAAGTTCTAGCCAGACACGATGGTGGCGCGGTTTTTTGACAGTTTTGACATTTCTTACACGTCATTTTGCTGTCATGTTTGCTGTGATCAATTAACATGCTCGTTTGTCTTCTTCCTGGTATAAGTATTCGTTGCTCTCGTCATTCGCCTAACAACAGTAACAACCTAACCTTATCTGTTTTGTCGCGGCACTGGAGTCTGGAGTTCATTTATGTGTTTCCTCGTGTTTTTCTTTCTTTGTGTGTGTAGGAAAATTGTGCAATGGAATTGAAAAAGCTGTTGCAGGCTTGGAATTAACCACACCTTGTGGAACCATTTTTGGGTAAGAATAATAATATATATTATTATATAGTATACCTACTATATTTAGTGTCACCTCCTGCTTCATTATTCCTAAACTAATTGTATGCAGGCACTATAAAAATACTACATTAAATTTGTTATTTTATTAGGTACTTAAGTGTATCGTGGTACCTGCTTACAATTGATAATAATTTTGGGTAAGATAAGTATGTAAATTTTAGTAAAAATTTGCCAAAAGAAACACGAGAATGGTCTATATAGGATACACGACCTAAAATTAGTCGGTATAAAATCAATAATTACCTTACCTAATAATATTTTCCTTAGGTACCTACAAGCAAAAAATATACTTAATAGATGCTTACCTTAACCTATATAACCTAATTGTTTTAACCCTTTGTGTACACGGGACGGGACTTTCAAGTCCCACCAACTTTATTCATTTATGAGTGAAACAATATCTCATTTTGTTTTACCTATTCGAATATTAAAGATCGAACTATATATATCTATGTACGGATCATATTAAACAGGAAAACAATAATGTTATTTTATTATTGTTTACAGAAAAGTATGTAAGGGTTTTATGGCAATTACACAATACTAATTTGGTTTATCCCTCAGGCAGGTATCTCCAAACTGGGGTGAGGTAGTGTCGGACATACGCGCAAGCGCAGGTATGGACGACCATAAGAGGCATAGCTGGGACAGTAGGAACACGACCGGCACTCTGTACCTGGTCCATCAAGGATCCCCACCGTACCGTTTCCCTTCGTAATCTGTTCGTTATAAGTTAAGAAATTGTGTTAAAACTTGACCAGTTAGTACATTACGTTGTATAATAAACTACTACTATATAAAGCGGGTATCTTTTATTACACCTCGGATACCACAAATTTAACCCATTAATATTTTTAATTTAAACCAATGATATGGTAAATTTAATCCTTCTAATGGATTGAAACAACAATATCAAATTTTTAAAATGATACAAATGGTAAAAAGAACCCAATGATATTGTTACTTTAATCATATCGTCGGCTTTATCACGAAAAGGCGTAACTCAATATTTACAACTTTACAGGAGAGCAAATTAAAAAAAAAATGACGACTTTATATTTGAGGCTGGCACTAAGTTTTCAGTTTTTTTGAGGTTATTTTGGAGTTATATGTTGGAGTTGAAGTAAAACTAGAACCCTATGTTACTTATTTGATGTATATACTCTAAATATTAGTAATATTAATTATTTATTGAGATACGCCTTTTTGTCATAATATTAATAATTGGTATGGAATAGATACGCCCTAGTAGTATCAATCAGAAGGTACTGATAAGGTGATTTTTAAATTAAAAAAACTTTTATTAGTATTGTTATTTTACATAGGTACTTATAAACTAAACATACAAAAAGTCAAAAAAATAAATACAAAAAACGATTAAAGTGAGTGGGTAGGTAATGATAGTAAGTACTTTTTATTATATTAAAATAAAACTATACACATTATTAATTTTAAACTAATCTAATTAAGTAACTTAAAATCAATTAGCCAACAAGTAATTAAAAAATGACAATTCGGCAAGTTTACCAATGCGAATATCTTTAATTTACAAAATACTTTAACTAAAGTAAACAAAAATCAAGCATTGTTTTTAGGACAAAGATCCGTATTAACTAATTTGTTACTCAACACAAAATAGGCAACAAAATAAATGTTTATACTTTGTAAGAAAATATTTTAAAATATCAACAAGAAAGAACAAACAACAAAGAAGATTAATATTATATTTTAGTCAGAGAACACACATATTCTGTTAAGTACGGCAAAGATTTAAAAAAGATAATGTCCTCTGGTGATCTGATTACAGGTTTGTCACCAGAGCAAAGCGATAGTTAGATAGATTATTTAATTTAAAAAGAGGCATGGAAGGCTCGTCATCTGATGAATCGAAGTCATTCGTTGTAAGTGTGGATTTCTTTTCGACCATAATGATCTTACCATAATACCACTTCTTACCAAAAAGCATTTTGATTCGAGTTCCTACTTGAAATTCATCATGTTTTTTAATAGTTTTTAACATGCTAGTATCAACACAGTTTACAGTTTGATCATTCCACTTGACCAGCACATTCATTTTTAAGGTAGGTATCTAAAGAAGACATACAAAATTAACCTTCTAAATGTAATAATATTAACTCGTTACACTTGTAAAATGACACGAAAACGACTCACACGTACGTCCCTTACCAGACTACCAGAGCTACCGGCCGACTGATTTAAAACTATTGTATTATGTATTACCGTCTGTATAAATATTGCATTGACACCAAATGTACCGATTAGCAGATAAGAACGCAAGGACCTATGTCGAGAAACACACGCTGCCTGGTTCAAAAAAGAATATGACTAATAGGCGTAACTTGAGGTACGCCTATTTGTCATAATAAAATGTTGCAGTATTTGAGATAGGGCTTTCTTTTTTCTGTCTGTACAATACAAACGGTTTGACTTTGAGGTACGCCCCTTCGTAACAACAGAATATGAGCTATCCCGGGTTTAAAAATAGACAAAGCTCATTTTGGCCAAATATTGAGTTACGCCTTTTCGTCATAAAGCCGACGATATTATTTGCTATATTATACCTTTAGTGTGGTTTAAATAATAATGGTAGATTGATTTGATCATACCAAGTTAATCATTTCATAGAGTTGATTTAACCAGATCATTGCGCTGTTGCTATTTAAACTGATTATTGGGTTAAATCAAACCTATTTGCGTTAATTCAATCTTATACTTTTTTCTGTGTAAGAAAGCTCACTCTTATCCTTTAACAGACAAAAAACTAGGGGAATATAGTGTCCATTGTAGAATCCGTGAATGGTGAAACTATTTTGCAAACAGGTAATGTTCGTTCTTGTTTATTTTAGGCTGAAGACTTTCTAGCTTTCTGAATTTTAATGAATGATAATCCCAAGAATGAGTAATGAAAAATAATCCAAAACCTTATACCTGCGCAAGGATTCTGCGGAATCTCATAGGCGGATTAAGAGCAATAATTTTATGACGATAGACTAATTACCTGTATCTGCGGAGTTCCATGCTGCCCTTCAGATTAGTCAAATTTCTCTAAGAACATGCCGCACCATTGCTAAAGTATACCGGGTGTCCACGGAAGGTGGCTCGCCCCTCTAACTTTTTTGTTTTTCAAGATAATAAAATAAAATTTGGGGGATTTTTGTATACGGCATAAAACTGCATTTTTTGACAGGTGCCTCAACATTTTAGGTTTAAACGGAAGTGACATAAACTTTCGATTTTTAAATGGGACACCTGGTATATTTTTACTTTTTTTGACTCAATAGGACATTCTAAATACAACGATGTGTCATTTGTCACTTTTTGTCACCAAGAAAATATTTTCTTTTCAAATTTATTGTTTTATCTAGAGGGCTATGAATACCTTAAAATCACTTATTTCAGTTCTTTCATCTTGGGAAAAATACAATTTTACTATTTTTGGTCCAATGCTATGTGCTATGTAAAATTTAAACTTTAAAGTTGTATAACTCATTTTTTTTAAATGGCATCATGGTGGCTCGTCGGATTAAGAAAAAAGAGGATTTTATTACTAATATTTTGATACCATACACTATTAGGTTTTAGAAAAGCTGTCATTAAAAAACTTTAAAAAGTTAACTTAGAACTTTCCTAAAATGAAGCATCTTTTGAGAATAAATTTAGATTTAAATGCATCAAGTAGCATGTGACCAACAAAATCATGCCTTGAAGAAAATTGAAATGCCAACAGCTTCTGCAAAAGTAAATTAGTTTGTTGTTTAAAAACCATGGAAAATAATAGTTTAACAAGGAGTGAAAAAGTTGATATGTTATTATTGTCAGGTTCATTTCGCATTTTCGAAACCAGTTTTGGGTATTTAATAGTGCCCGTGGATGACGCCGATTAAAATATCTTTGTGCGTAAAGTCGTGCAGCATCGGTTGAATTATTTCTACAATCTCCAAACACTAATAACATATCAACTTTTTCACTTCTTGTAAAACTATTATTTTCCATGATTTTTAAACAGCAAACTAATTTACTTTGCCAGAAACTATTGGCATTTCAATTTTCTTCAAGGCATGATTTTGTTTTATCAGTTTTGCTGGTCAGAGGCTACTTGATGCATTTAAATCTAAATTTATTCTCAAAAGATGCTTCATTTAAGGAAAGTTCAAAGTTAACTTTTTAAAGTTTCTTAATGGCAGCTTCTCTAAAACCTACTAGTGTATAATATAATAATAAAATAATCGTAATAAAATCCTCTTTTTCTTAACCGGACAAGCCACCATGTTGCCATTTAAAAAAAATGAGTTATACAACTTTAAAGATTAAATTTTAAATAGCACATAGATTGGACCAAAAATAGTAAAATTGTATTTTTCCCAAGATTAAACGACTGAAATAAGTGATTTTAATATTAAATATTATGAACAATTTTTTAGTACCGTGCGAGCAAAAATTATTTGCATCAAAGAGGGCTTGGATTAAAAAACTTAGGGCTTGGTTTAGATCACAATGATATGGGGACGATATATCTAACCAAATCTAGGTTAAAATTTTGTCAAATTCATATTATGACATGATATGCCAAACTAATGAGTAATAAAATAAGTAGACAAATACAAATTTATTTTTGTTGTTTACAAAATTAACAATTTAACAAAGTAAGTATACAGAAAGAAAAATAATTACTTGCACTTTATAAGGAAATAAATTTAGCTGCTTCTTAAGAAAAGTCTTGCATGGGCCATAAGATCTTCCCACTTCTTGGGACAGGCGTCTTATACAATTTGTTGGCGTATTTTGCATTATTTCACGAACGTTTGCAACAAGTTCTTCTGTTGTTACAGATGGTCTTCCTGCTCCTTTTTTGTGTTGTATAGAACCTGTTTCCCTAAACATAGCCACGGTTCTTTTCAGGCAATGATCAAAATCCCCAGCAATAAAAGCAACGTTAGGAAAATGTTCGTGAAAATCGTCCATGCACAAACCCGGATTGTATTGCCACTCACCATTTACTATAACTCCGTTTCGAAAATACGCTTCAACCATGAATGTTTTGTGCTGTTCCGTAAAGCCCATTGCGTGAATTGTTCAAGAAATTGGAAAAATTAGGGATGAATCAAATTACTTGTAACAACTGTCAAAGATGACGGAATAACTGATTGATTGTTAATTCAGGTAGTTACTGACACCCAACAGGTATTAAGCTCTACGGCTATATAAGCATTACGTCCTTAGAAGCAAGGCCCTCTTTGATGCAAATAATTTTTGCTCGCACGGTATAGGTACCTATTATGGAAGATTTTTAATTTTTTTTAATTTAAATATAGGAAACTTGCTATATGTTGTTGTATTTATATGTCACCAGTAGCGGAGAGTTATTAATTTCCAAGGACAAATGGTGAATTATTTGCTTAATATAACAAAGTGACATTTGAAGATATGTTTCTGCAGTTTGTTCATGTCAGTAATTGCTGGTGTAAATAGTACAAATAATTCCCATATAAATATTGCACGGGTACCCTTCTTATTGCTAAATTAAAAAGGGACTGTTAACAGTCCTAAAAGCATTTATTATTTGGTCCTGCAACAACAACCGCAAGACAACAGAAAAAGGAAAACGACCAATAAAATCACCTGCTCCAAGCATAATGTTCCTGCTAACAGCCGATTAGCAATAATTTAATAGATAATGCCGTGTGATTGGCCGGGCAGGCGCATTATCTCGCCTATTATAATAAACACGTACGTTTTTCAGTTTCACACCGAAGTGTCTGTAAATGTAGGTTTAATATAAAAGGCTAAACAAAATCGTGAAGTTGATACGATCGTAGCGGGGCCGGGTAAAGCCCGCGTGCAACAGTATTGAAAACTGTTATCGGGGACCGCATCGCGGTTTAAAAAGGCGGTGTTAATTTTAACCCCTGTTATCTCCGAACAAGTGTTTTTAGTCTTGGGGCCTTAAAAATTATAATTAAAATTTTTCAGAGGATTTATCTCTCGTAAAAAATTGCAGGGTAAACATATTCGAAAGATTTATGGTATCAAAAGCCTTTGAGCAATGTGCAAACGATTCTTTATGGGATGATGGAATCCAATACCTCTATTTGTCAGTTTAATGGACAATAATGAAATGGAGTACCTAGGAGAGAAAGCTGAAACTGCAGTAAATAACCATCGGTGTTTTAATGTGAAGTTTTTTTGACAGTTCCAAGTTCCAACAGCCAATTAATTTTGTTATTTTTTGTCATGTCGCACAAATCACCCAATCATATCAATATTTAACTGACAACAACACTCGGTAGTTGTAAATCACTATGACATCATCAAGATCAGTGGCGTAACAGAAACTGAGTGCCCCCCCCCCGCAAACGTTTTCAGGGGCCCTCTCTCTATAACGAATGAAAAATGATAATTCTTATTTTCATTAGATACTATTAGGTTCAGGTTTATGAATTTTTGAATTTGTTAATCGTGTAATAACTTAATTAGGGTTAAACCCACATTATGTGTTAAGTACCTACTATTAAATCAGGAAACAATTCGAATTTATTTTAGAATCCTAGGTAGACTGGTAGACATAACATAGGTAGTTGTTCGCGAACATTATGGAGCATTGCGGGAGTTATTTGTCGGCACTCGTCGTACACTATTCGTTGTCGCAAGTCTTCCAAAGAATTGGGTTGGGTTGCATAATTTAAGACTTAAAATGTCCCCACAAAAAAAGTCCAGTGGCGTCAAATCAGGAGATCTTGCAGGCCATTCAATAGGACCTCTTCTTTCAATCCATTTTCATGGAAAATTTTCATCCAGAAACTGTCTAACAGGGAACGCATATGAAGTGCATACTCAACATCCCGAAAAATTAAATGTGTGGGCTGTAATTTTTGGGGACTGTATTATTGGGCCGTATTTTATACCTGGAAATTTACCAGGTGCAATTTACCTATTGGAAGAAAATTATCGGCCAGAAAATATTTACTTTCAGCAAGACACGGAGCCTCCCCGCATTATGCGTTCCATGTTAGACAGTTTCTGGATGAAAAATTTCCAGGAAAATGGATTGGAAGAAGAGGTCCTATTGAATGGCCTGCAAGATCTCCTGATTTGACGCCACTGGACTGTTTTTGTGGGGACATTTTAAGTCTTAAATTTATGTAACCCAACCCAATTCTTTGGAAGACTTGCGACAGCGAATAGTGTACGAGTGCCGACAAATAACTCCCGCAATGTTCCATAATGTTCGCGAACAACTAATTATGTTATGTCTACCAGTCTACTTAGGATTCTAAAATAAATTCGAATTGTTTCCTGATTTAATAGTCGGTACTTAACACATAATGTGGGTTTAACCCTAATTAAATTATTACACGATTAACAAATTCAAAAATGTGGGGACATTTAAAATCTATGTTTCAACTCCACTTTAAGAGTGGACTATTTTTCAAATATTCATTTTATTTAAACCAACGAAATAAAAACTTATTCTACCCATATTAGTAGGTATCTATATGAATCTGATATGTGACTTAGCAGTAAGTTTGATTACAGCGCTTTTTTGATGCACGTGTTAAGTATAGTGGATCATAAGTCAAGTGGACCATACAGCTGACCAGACAAATTGTGAACGAGAGAATCTTTGATTTCTTTCAAATATAAACAATGTAGAATATTCTACAAGAAGCCTATGCGCCTCACCCTCCACCCAAATGCTGCGCTATGAGACAACCTGGTTAGTATATGGATCTTGGATCCAGCGCTCGTACGTGCTTTACTTACTAGAAAATCCAATTTAGTTAAGTATAGACTATTATGTACAATAGTATAGTATTCGGCGACATAAAATTACATCAACAAAAAAAAATTACAAAAATTAAAAAGGCGGACCACAAATACAATTATTTATCCTTTTACCTGAAAAGATGTAATTACTTATTAATCTGATCGTGGCTTATCGGTTCGATTCGATCGCCTTAAGCGGCCTAATCGATCGGTATCAGTTACGCGTACCCAATTCTATTATAGCTGATCTTATTAAGTTGATAAGTAATGTCGTTTTACGAGAGCATAACAAAAAGTATAGTTATTAAGAAGTAGTATGGATTAGGGGTCGGAATTGTATTCGAATAATTCGAATATTCGACTATTCGAAATTCGAATATTTGACTAATTGAATATTCGACTATTTAAATATTCGACTATTCAAATATTCGACTATCCAAATATTAGACTATTCAAAAATTCGACTATTCGAAATTCGAATATTTGACTATTCGACTATGCAAGTATCTATTCGACTATTCGAATTATTTGAATATATTCGACTATTCGAATAACATACCAAACGACTATTCGAATACTTATATTTTAAAAATTCCGAGCCCTAGTATGGATGTGAGAAATAGCTGACCTACACTGAGTAAAATGATCTTATACAACAGGTTTGCTAAGACATAGTTTGTATTGATAGCATATTTTTTATTAACCCATATTAAATAAATTGCTAGTGTATCAAACCCGTTTTAGTGTTATATCAATTCCAGATTTGCTAGAACAGTGTTTTTATTGGTAGTAATCAGTTCCATTAGCAGCACAGTCTTGTTGAATAATGAACCACTTTTAATACAGCAATTTTGTTAAGAAATAAATTGTATCTTCTCGAATGCGACGCATTTTGCTTCCAGTACAATTAAGAAAGCAGAACAGCGTCCCCAAAAACGAATTGTAGCTGTTAGAACCCATAATCCACACGACGTTGGTGGGGGTTCGTAGCGATC
The DNA here is from genome assembly GCA_963969555.1 of Polydrusus pterygomalis. Lineage (NCBI taxonomy): Eukaryota > Metazoa > Arthropoda > Insecta > Coleoptera > Curculionidae > Polydrusus > Polydrusus pterygomalis. The sequence continues at coordinate 36,130,419 of OZ018381.1, read as the reverse complement.
GGCAATCATCGCGCGCCGTAGTATTAGTTTTAACGTATTTGTTGCGCAAGTCACATCGTTGTTCGGAGTCTTCTAACTGTCCTGACTTAACTTGAATTTTATTGATCGTATACCAATACCTGTTTCAATTAATTTATTTTTACTTTGTATTTAAGTTTTTTTTAACTTTGCATGTCAGATAAAGCAATAGAAGATTCTTATTTCACATAATCCATCATAAGTTAGAATTTTACCATCTCAGTAAGCCATGTTTCATAATAGATAATCATACAAGAGCAATATCATACTAGAAGCTACTTAAATTGTTGAGAACTACATTACTGATTTTTAGTGGTAAGTATATGCTTTATTAACCGTAGCAAGCAAATATTATTATAATTAATGCAAGTTTTATTAAAAATGCCAATCGGAACTAATACAAAACCTATATAAAACCAGATTACGCCCCCAATAGAACTTGATAATTACTGTGAGTATTCAGAGCAATGACTATAAACCATTTTGGCTAAATTACCGTGATATTAGCACTACACAACGGTCCAGCAATTTTCGTTGTCTTGCAGTAGGAAAGCGCGTTGCTATTACATATAATACTACACAGCCCAGGTAGCAAGGTGACGTATTTAAGACGTCGATTATTGGTCATCAGCGACGTCATAAATTACGTAAATAAAACGTTAAAAAGACGTGCTTAAGTCACAGACCAATGACATCTTTTTTTGACGTAAAAATACGTCATCTTAGGACGTCTTTTTAGGTGTAGAAAACGTCAATAAACGTCATAATTTACGAAAAACGAACATTTACTAAAAACTTCCTAAAATAATACATAATAGGGGTAAAAAATACATATAAATATTTTATGTAAAAAATGATAATAAATTAACTATTACAACTTTCATGTGTATGCAGAATTGGAAAAATGCTAAGGAATCCTTTAATGGCGGCTAAAATACTTCTTTTTTTCGGGGCGTCACCCAGTTTGAGTGCACAACGGCTACTCCTCCGCCGTCAATTGCCTCGAACTCGATAACCTGGTACATTTATATTCGTTTATAACACAAAATATATAGAAACCATGATAGAAACTAAATCAAAATCACCATAAACTTTCCACTTTCACTTTTGCCGAACTGTCGACTGCCTGACTGCTAGCGCCAACAACAGAATACCAATGCGTTCTGCGTTCTGTCAGAGAAGTCAGACTGCCAATGTCATAAAACGGAGCGCGGGTAATTTAAATTTGATATTCGCAGACTTTTAATGACAAAATATTAGCTTTTGCAAATTTTACATACATGAATGGTTAATTTGGAATGGTAATATTTTAAAAGTTTTATGATACGTACGTGCCTTTAACTATAAGAAAAAGCTATTCTCAGGCATTTTACTTATTTAAAAGTCTGTCCCACTATATTTTCAAAAAACTTGGTCATTTAGATACTTTTTAATGATACGTATAATTCAATAAAATGACTAAAAATGGACGTTTTTATTACGTAAAATTATGACGTATAATACACGTGTTAAAAACGACGTTATTTTGACGTCATCTTGCGACCAAAAGACGTCGTGACTAAAAATCCCCAATATTCGACGTCATAAAGACGTCATCCTGCTACCTGGGAGTTGTATAAAGAGTATGTCAATTCTTATAAGGAATAGAAGGTTTTTTTCTCAGTGTAAGGACGAAAGGTACAGGTTGATTTCTATAGCATTGATACTGGATCAATAAAGTAGTAGTACATTATTACTTATAAATAATATTAATTATTGTTTTAAAGCAAATGAAACAATATTTGTTTTTGATGAAATTGTTTCATTAAATCGTGTAATTGACAGTTACCACTAACAAAACAAACAGCTGTTTATGAGGCGCTAAATACTGTCTTTGATCAGTGCTGTTGCAGTAACGATAAAATAAGTTTAAGTACGTAGGTCACTAGAACCACAGTTAATACCCGCATGGGAATAAATCATGCAGTCATTAAAAATGGTTTTCTATTTTTACAGGGCTATCCAACTTTACATGCTTATTATATCAGCATGGAGCCCATTATGAGGCATAAGCTCCGAGTTGGAGTAACGTTCTCCTGGAAGTAACTTTAAAAAGTTCAATCCTATTTCGTTTTTTTCTGGTAAAAAGGATCTGACTGCAAATCACATAGTTAAATCTCCTATGCAGTAACTACGTTGCTACCTTCTATCCATCGCCAGTGGAACGACTGAATGCTCTACGCAATAATACGATCGAAATTGGAATGGTCTCCTAATGCAATGTCCCTAATTTATGAGCATTAACTTTTTAATATTCCCACGTAAGCGGAACTGATCTTATTAGCTAGATAAGATACGAGGTATTAATAAGATTGTATTGTACCTATATAATTCGTGTGGGTATACACAAGATGTCAAGAATTCCCAGCTGGAGTTGATTGTAAGTGATAAAGAACAGTTTTGTATGGTGTCTCTATCAGGGTTATATAAGGATAGTTATTATTATATTATTGTGGCTGTGTAGGAAGATATTTTGACACGAAGTAACAGTCATGGTGGACCTAATTGTTTTTTGGCAAATCAACTTGTGAAATTTAAAATACTTAGATGCACTACTACACTACCTTATTGATATACACTATTGTAATTTAATAAGAGCTCATTTTGTAGTAATTGCTGATATTAGTGATATTGTTAATATAATAATTAAAAATTAATTATTAAAGTAAAACACTAACCCTGTATTTGTGCTCTCTTCACTAAGAGCAAACGAAGAAAATTAAGAGGCGAATGCATCACTACTCACATTCTTAAATGTACAGCGTGTTCAATGACTGCTGACCGTTAAGTCATATTCTTCATATTTGCGGTACGTCGTAAATTAACTCAGTCAATTTGACTTACCGGTGGTATGTTATGATTTTTCTTGGGCTTGATCTACATAAAGACGGATGCATGCATGTGAACAAGTAAAATACAAGCGCGTTTTTTCACATTTTTAATTATTCTTTTTATACTGTTAATGAAGTCAGAAATAAGTAGTTTATTTAGGGTAAAAAGTATCATGGAATGAAAGGTGTTTTTGAAAATCAGTATAAATTTCTTAATTAATTTAAATTTACTGAAAAATAAACAAACCCAGTGGCGGCTCGTGACTAGCGAGAGCTGGCTTTAAATAAAAATAAATTAAATGTCTATTATTTTCGAAAGTACCTACGTGTATGTTTTTTTAACTTTCTCGTTGTGAATTTTAATTTCAGCAGCATAAGCAGCGCTACTTAAAGAAGTTAAAGTTTGTCCTAACATCTGAAAACTTACCATATTATGACGATGTTTTGCACTATTTTCATGTTTTTTCTACCGTGGCATCGCGATTCGCGAACAGCTGTTGGGCGCGGAAAATTGGAGCTCATCCGTGGCAGCTCGTTGTGCGATGTGTAGGTGACGTCACGCCTCTGTAGTCATGGCAACTCGCGTTGAATCGGGAAGAATAATCGGTCGCCCGCGCTTAGTACAACCTTGAGAGCGTGCAACTCGCTTGTCTATGAATATAGCCTGCACGTTGGAATAGGGCTACGTTTGGTTTGAATTATTTTAATTGATTGCTTACATACATTGCGTTCTTGGTTTTTTAAGTAAACTATTCTTGGATTCTGTTTGAAATAATTGCAGGGAGAGCGGCGCCCAAGAGCCCTTATTCATTAACGAGCCGCCACTGAACAAAACTTATTTATAAAATTTAAAATTGAATCATGTATTTTTTTGTCTAGTGCATCTCTAGTACATCAGTCTATAATTTAGTTTCAAATATTTTCATCTTATTTATAAAATCATCAAAAGAAGAAAATATAATAAAAAATTACAACAAAACACAGTCTTTTAATAATTAAAATAAATCGCCTCCGCAAGGATCATCATCATCATCAGATTCGTCCAAGTTAATAATAAGGGGAAGAGTATAATATGAAGCATCGATAAATCTTTCCCGTTCCCACACACCATTTATAGTTTTATTAGTGTGTGTTACATAATTTGGCCATTTTTTCACTGTTACATTTACTATGGCTTCATTCCATAGACCCAAAACTACGTCATTTGTTACAGGATGCATAGAACTTGTTTTTGCATTATAAGAGCTTACATTCCGACCAAACCATTACAAAAGGATTCATGAATTTTGTAAAGCAGACCAGAGGACGGTGCGAATTGTTCCAGAGCAAGTCCATGGTCGTGTAGCCGCTTTAACTTAAGCCACCAAAGATCCTACATATATTTTAAAATGAGGGGCCCAGCAAAAGGATGGTTAATAAAACTCTTACATTAAAAGCCCCCCTGATATTTGGAACACTCCTGTACAACGACAGATGAATTTTACTTTGATCTTTCATTCAAACCAAACGTAGCCCTATTCCAACGGGCAGGCTATACTCATAGACAAGCGAGTTGCGGGCTCTCAAGGTTGTACTAAGCGCGGGCGACCGATTATTCGTCCCGATTCAACGCAAATTGCCATGACTACAGAGGCGTGACGTCACCTACACATCGCACAACGAGCTGCCACGGATGAGCTCCAATTTTCCGCGCCCAACAGCTGTTCGCGAATCGCGATGCCACGGTAGAATAATCGATATATTATGTACTCTGAATGCGACTTGTCGATGCCGCTAATGATTTGTTTATTTGTTTTGATTTGATTATTTATTAGTTACGTTATAAAGTTGAAAAATTTCGTCCGATATGAAGGTCAGTGATTTACAGAAGCTTGTGTTTAGTTCTCTGAGCTTAAGTGAAAAACTTGATTTAAAAAATACAGGGCGGCCACTACCAATATTGAACATAATACAAGGCAATCAAAATGTAAAAGTAAGGCACAGTTTACGCGTAAGTTTGACAAAGAAATATATAATAAAAAATTCTGGATATGGGGTTGTGAGGACAAAAATTCTTTTTTTTTTTCGTGTGATCGTGTGTCTTCTTTTTGACGGGGATGATAATTGGCCTATAAATGGGGTGCAGGACTTCAAAAATCTTTCAGAGAAAATAAAAAAAAACATGAAAATAGTGCAAAACATCGTCATAATGTGGTAAGTTTTCAGATGTTAGGACAAACTTTAACTTCTTTAAGTAGTGCTGCTTATGCTGCTGAAATTAAAATGCACGACGAGAAAGTTAAAAAAAAGACACGTACTTTCGAAAATAATAAACATTTAAATTTTTTTTAAATTTAAAGCCAGCGCCCCCCCCCCCCCCCCGACTCGATAGTCACGAGCCGCCACTGTTAAAAAATAAATCTATAAAAATGTTTTTAAAAAATGTATTAAAAAAAATATTTAATTGTAGCTTTTGGCTAAATAAAACATGTTACTACTACTACTACTACTAGATAGGTACTAGATACTTCACGTCACGCAATTCATTGTATCCTAAAACAAAAATAGTAAACTCTGTAGTCAATCAGAGACGTAGGTCATGTCCTACTCATAACCACATATTTTGCGAAATATGTGGTTATAGCTGATTTTATATATCTACACCGATCCTACTCATTTATTTTCGTCACACATAACTTAACTTGCAAGTAGGTATATCATTGACGCTTCTCGCAGGCGTATGTGCGGATTTAATTTAAGTAGCTTATTGGAAACCGTCACTTTCAGAAAATTTATCGGCGTTTTCTAATTATGCGAATCGACTCATTATTATGAACTAATAATAATTAGCACTTTCCAATAGTTGGCCAAGTGATTTATTGCATGCTGTGGTGCACGCACTCAGCAGCGTTGTTACTAGGGATTGCTCGCAACCAACTCCCTATACTCACGTTACGTTAAAAAGTTTCATGAAATATTGACTGGACTCTAGAAACAGAAACTATGATGCAGGAAAATAGAAAATATATCTAACTAACTATTCTATTTGTTCTGGAAGGAGTAAATAATTTTTCCCACGTGCTTTTCTGCTTCTTGTTGATTTTTTTGTGCTTTTTCTAGATTTCGCAAACTACCTAAATACTATGCCGTCTTTCAAATTATCTCTTTTAGATATTTCAACATTTAGTTTCACTGGATTAAAGTATTTTCATACTTCCTGCCTAGTTTTATTGTTATCCTGTTTAATTGTCGGTTTAATATTTTAAAAAATTTTAATTACTTTATTGATTTTCTCTTTTTCTTAGTGTTCATTGGTCACTTTAGATTTTGTTGTTACATAAGAAGTAGCAGCTTCACTATAAGAAAGGTAATTAATTACATTTTCGCTTTGATATTTTCCTAGAAAAGCTATTTTTCCTTAAGTAATAGGGTTTTTTCCTCCAGTTCGTTAATAATTATTATATATTCAGCGGCCAGAAATTTGTCTTTGGTATTTATTTCTTTATAAAGGGCTTTGCGTACCTTACATCGTTTTGTTCAGAAACATAATTTATTTTGACATCGTCCGTCACTGTTTATAAAGAAATTGAACTTTTTTCTTCTATTTCTTCTTCATTTATTCATATTCTATTCCATTATTTTTTAAAATTTTATTATTTTTCTTTCTTGTTGTCAACTCATTTAATGTAGCACTTCTAATAGGTACTTCTTTTGCGAAATTTATTTCCTTACGACAAATTGACTATTTACACTGTTAACCTCACTTATATAGTTAGGTACCTATTTATTTTTGCAGTAGGTAAATTACAAATTATAATCCGACCCTGACCGACAGTTTATTTGCATTTTTATGGCCGAGCTCTTGCAAAACGTCCCAGGTAGTTAAACGGAGTCAACCATTTATTGTGAAAAATACTTTACCTGACGATTTTATTATACTAATGGAGTGATTATCCCTGCCCCCCTCCAGTTACACCAATGGAAAAAAATGTGGTTATAAAAGTTGTAAAGAATTTTATTGTTTATAATATCCAAGTTTTACATCAGAGCAATTTTTCTTAACAAAAAAAAAATGTTTTAGGGCCAGTTGCACCAAAATCAACCTAAGTTCTTCTTAGCTAAGAATATCTTAAATCCTAAGTTAACCTTAAAATATTCTGTTTTGCACCAACCAGATTTCTAACAAACTTAAATAAGATTCAAAAAAAGCCGACAACACTGCGTTGTTACATACGTAATAACGTATGTTTGGTAATAGACAAACGTTACATTATTATTTCGTTAAATGAAATAAAACAGAAACAATAGATAATGCCCATTCGCACCATTTTTGATTTAATACATGATTTAGATAATTCGAAATTAAATATATTAATCTGGGATTATATATTTTTCATTTGCACCAATAATAATATAGGGGATTAACAAATTTCGGATGATATGGCAACGTGGCGTCTTTATAGGGATTTTCTTTTTCACCAGTAGGTATATTCGGTTCTGTATCAACTTCGTACTGTCATAAATGTCAAAAACTCGATGTAAATAGATATAAACAAAGAAGAGCCTACTCTGCGAGTGTAGATAAGTGGAAGACCATAACCACATATTCTTTGAATGCCCGACTAACTTCCCGTATTTTTAAATTTGCATCACCCACTACCTGGGTATTAAGAGAGAAATATCCCTTTCTATTTCGCAATTCTGCATCATATCCTTCTAGAAATTTGTTATTGATATCTGCAAATATTTTTACAAAACTGATGTTCAATAAAACAAAATATTTAGATCTGAAAATTGAATACGGATATGAGAACCATCCATGCAGCCTATTATCCTTGAAAACCTGGCAATATCATAGTATTTGGTCTGTACATCCAATAGGTCATCATTTTCAGGCATACGATATACCTAGGTCTAAGACTAGAAAGCACTCTTAAAACCTTGGATATTATCCTTGACGCAGTTGAGGTGGGTATGCTCATATAATCAGCAACTGATGATATATGTCCCCCGTTGCATATAGAATCTCAGAGTTGTCAGGAGTTGGTTTATTGGGAAACACTGTCATTCCTATTAAAAGATTACAAGGATTACAAACATTAGAAAGCTAAGTTATTAGACTGGATGAGTTCATATTATGAACTTGTAGTAAGAAAGCATTTCACAGTAATTCATAAGATTTAACTAGATATAAGTATTATTTTATTGAAGAGATAAAGGCCTAAATAAGTCTCAGTACCAATCATGGGGATATTCCAAATGAATTTAAATTTCTGCAAGCACAGCAAGTAGGTACTGTGGCTTTCCTCAGCCCAAATCTTTCAAGAAATTGCAGCTCATCAAAATCTTCAAAATAATTACTCCTTAGCTTGGAAAAACGAAACCGATAATAACAAGGACCTCTAAATCGTCTTCAAAAATGTTATCTTCAAAAACAAAGTCCATCAATGCATCCATAATTTCATTGATCAAAATACTTCAAAGCAAAAACGTGATTTGTAAGGCAAATGAAACCACAAAATTACCACCAAACGACCAAACCAAAACCAAACTTTTTTTAAAGTTACAATTCAAGAATTAGGACTTAATTTCGAAATAATCCCTTGATTTCCTATAGGATTAAAATATAATCGTGGATTAGGTGATAATCTTGGATTACAAAAGGCGTGCAAGTGAAATTTCATCCCTAATCCAGTGTTAAGCAGTAATCCTAGATTACATAATGCGGTGAAAATGGCCATAAGAGGTGTCTCACTGACTAAGCATGAAACAGACTTGAACCACTGTGCAGATCAGAAATATGTTAGTTCCATCGTTTAATAATTATTATACAATATTAGAAGATAGCTCGGTTTTGCAAATTATTTATTATTATTATTATTATGTTTATTTTCTTTGTCACAGAGCTTTTTGTTGGTATTGCTGGTATTTTTTTACAGTATCTACAGAGAAGAAATTCAATATAACCTGTACCTACTGTTTAGAAACTTCCGTACTATGTGGCCAGTTGGGAGAATGACGCTTTTCTTTATTTGTTGGTATTGTAACACTTTTTTGTAGAAAAAGAAAATTACCATAGCGTTCGGCAGCTTTTCATCTGGAGAGCGTCGTGGGTTTTGCTGAAGTAAACTTATAATAATAATTATTGACAAATATTCTGATAAATAAAAAAAGCCTGGGCACCACGTAATTTAAATTGACGGAATTAAATAATCTGGGGAAAAATTACGAAACCCAAATTATAACAACGGGTCTTAATTACCTTAGCTAGTCCATATTGACCATGAGTAACTGAAGAGAGTTAAATAAATTCTTGTATGAGAGTAAGCTAGGTGAACATAAACAAGGTGATTACCTATTACTTAAGTTTTATTAATAAGATGAATCTTTGTACATTTATACAGTGTGTAGTCCTATTTTTGGTTACTTCATAATTATGTGATTATAAAAAAAGATATTATGATTAAAAATTGAAATGATGAAATGAGGTAATCCAGGTATATTGATTAATATAATTAATGTGACTGTAGTTGAACCTCTTAATACCTGAGGTATTAATATGAAATAAAATGAAATGTTTAAATTTTAGCTATTTTCTCACCATCGAGAAAACGGTAGGTATATACCCCATAGTCGACTATAGTTCACAATTATAATTTAAGTAAATCGGAGATTTACCGGTTATTATTTAAATATTAAACCACAAAATAATATATATCAATACGCATTTTAAGATAACCGCAATTTAAGTTTTGTTTATGAGAAACTGATAGCTAATAATTGAATTAATTGGTTATGTAACCATAAAATAATAATAAAAAAAATCTGGCCTTAAGTTGTCCTAGAAGAAATCCATACGAGATACCATGTTCTCCTTTTGGATACCTCTCTCTAACTTCTGCTACAAAAAAACTACAGAGTGGTGGCTTGTAGTGGTCTTAGGGACGTCTATTGGTTGATGCGTATAATGAAGGACATGTCAAATAAAACTCGTGGAGCAACAGGTTGTTAACCCTAACTTAGAGCCCTGCAAAGATTGGAGAAAACCACAAATTAACATCCAGATTATGGATAAAATTAGCGACGTGCTCTATTCTTTTATTTTAAAATTTATATAGAGAAGGACAAAAAAAATTAAACTTGTGAAAATTCACTCACCTTTTATAAAGGGTTCTATACTTGAAACAAAAAGTGTGATTCCGGAGCACTTGGATAGCCTGGAAGATTCCAGGGTTGTGAAGAACAGCCAACCATCTACCCGTGACACTAACAACACATGCTGTGGTTGAAGAAATTGCACATAAAATCACCCGATTGGGTTTCTGGGAAGTAATTTCCCGTTTTCTTCACATTAGCATGGAAAAATGCCTCGTGCTAATCTAGAGTTCACACCGGAATCGTGGGCGGAAAAAGTGTCCCTTTTTAACATCGTAGTGGGGACCGGAAATTCCAACGATTCCCACTTACATTTGATTGGTGCAAATTTGGCGATAAGCCTTGTGTATTAAAATATTTAAAGAAAAATCGACAATAAATATGGCAACGTTGAAAGGTAGAGTCAACCTACAAGCAAATCGTGGTTCAGATTTTGGAAATTCTTGACACTCAGGCGATTTTAAATTGAAACAAACTATCGCCCTTTGATTTCAAGCAACCAACAATTCAAATAAGATAACCACCTTAACCCTGCGCAGTTTAAGATTGAAAAATCATATACAATGCCCAACCAAACAATTAGGAATTGTTGTTAGAAAAACTTGAATGCTACAGTATAAATAACCTGGAAGGCCTAATTTCTTCAAGTTGAGCTAAAAGTTTTTCGTCATAGCCCCTTCCACCCATATTATTATTATCTATTAAAATTGTGTCTATTTTTTCAAGCTTCCATATATTTTTGAACGCTTTTACCACACAAAGGTTTCTCTTGCCAAGTTACAAGCTGTTAGTACTTGGTGGCTCGCGGATCATGTTAGATAATCAATTTTGCTGTAGGTTGAGTTGAGTCTTTGTACAGTTTCCCCATTCGATTCTTGGGGGTATTTTCTCACAGAGGTCTCTCGTGAGAAAATACTTCCTCCCTCCTTTCGTTTATTCTTTCAAGTGTAGAGTATAGAGCTAAGAGCGAATGAAGCAGTTCTTAAAAGTTTGGTGCAAGTGCCCCTCAGTTAACTAATCCACATCCACAACACCTTTACATGCCAATACCTTGCAAGGGGGAATAACTACTTTTCCAATTCCACCCGAAAATGTTAACGTAATGAGTGATAACGGATAAAACTATTTTCGCACTGTGTAATTATTAATGCAGTGAAAAGATAAGACGTAGATAACGCCAGTCAGCAATAACAACAACCGATATAACCAACTTGTCCAGCTTGTTTTCAAATTAAAAATTAAATACATACCCAATAAATTAAACCTTAAATACAAAAGACGTTCAAACGTTTCCAACACCCTCTGGGATTCGAGAGAAGCGCAACGGTGCTTCAGAATCACTCCGATCGTGCTAAGCGGCCTAATTGAAGTTTGAAATATAGCGTTCGACTCCGCCTTCGAGCGGTTTCTCGCCGAGGCAGCTCCGCCCAACTCCCACTGAAGATTAAAAAGAAGAAAGAACAAAACGAAGAAGAAAGAAGAAAGGACGCGTAGTGTCGGGTAATGGTGATGGTCTGACGCTTCCTTCTTCGGCTCGAGAAGTTGTGTTTTCAATTGGTGGTGTTGGGTGTATCGAGACTATCGAGAGGAGGAAATTAAATGGTGAAGCTATTATCAGATAATAATTGAAGAAGAAATAATGAGTAAAAGTAAAAGAAAAGTTGTACTAACAAATATTAATAAGAAGTGGATACGGAACGATTATTTAACAAAACTGAGAAGCCCTTTACAGCGGCATGCTGCATCCGTCCTTGATCCAGATCATCCTTTTATCCCGCTTTAAATGATTTTTTGGTATGTTGTACCACGGTAAAAATGAATTTAAACCCGATTAAAGGTACCTAATCCCTCATCCTACAACCTTGCTTACCGCTGTTAGAACTCGATGGGACAGGGACTATATTTATTTTTAGGTTCTCATGTTTAGTTTGTTTACGTTTCGATTATTTTGGTTTAATCCATCATCATAACTACAATTAAAATTTGGAAATTACATTACGATATTTCTAGACCGAAAAAAATGCTATCTCTTACTATAACATTTTTTCGAAAATTAATTATTCACAGAATTACAGGGTGTTAAAGTTAAATTTTATTTGCAGTTTTTTTTGCAATACCTTTTGCTACGCTCATAATATTTTGACGAAACCTCGTATATGGGGCTTTTTCGGGATGCATGAGGAATACAAATTTGCCCATCGTTTTTTCGCATTTTGTGGATGGTGCTAAATAGGAGCCTATACTTTAATTTGACTACACCCAACTTTTTTGTCCTACACTGTATGCGCATTTGAATTAAATATTTTTATTCTCCTAATCTTTTGACATAAAAAAGGTAGATAGGTATACAACATTGGCGTCGTTAGACGGTTTCTTAGGGGGGTGCACTAAAAGCCTGCTGCAGGCGAAATGCGCCGCAGGCGAAAATTAAGACCACGCCCAAATTTGGTCAATAGTTATTTATTAAATATTTTTAAAATTTATGATTACCTTCTTATTTTATTGAAAATGAAATAAGATAAAAAATAAAAAGGCCAATTTATTTTTTATTAGTGCGTACATTGTTTAAAAGTAAAGTTCTTTCTTCTGTTTTTATTTGCAGCAAACTTATCAATAACAATAAAGTCCCTAGATTTACACTTTGTGGTCTGTATCAAGTTAATTTCGAGTTTAGTTCTTCCCTCAATTTTAATTTCAATTTTTTGCTCAATACTTAATGAGCTAAAATTGTTTCTCAAATATTCCACATTCATAGTCGTCTTGGCGTTAAAACTGTTCATTTTTATTAAAATAAGTCTTTACTACCCCAAAATAATAACAAAAATTTAAAGGAAAACTCCAAATAATAAATTAATACATCCAATCAAACCATATTAAACCGCAATAGGTCAACTTTTATCAATAAGTCAAGTTCCAGGGGGGGGGGCAAATGCCCCATCTTGCCCCCCTCCCCCCCAAACGACGCCCATGACAACTTTTTTTTGCTAAATCTAATAGTTTTCGAGAAAAACGCTAAAATAACATTGCTTGCATATTATAATGAATATGAAATCATTTAAATTTATTTTTAACCTTAAGGTGGGAGTATCAACATGCTTGCCAACCTATAACCTATTTCGCGTAGATTTATTTATGTTTTCTAGCTTTTATACAACATTTAAAGAAAATCAGTATCGACTTGATATTCTATAGTAGGCCAGTCATTGGAGCATTTGAATTAACAGTAATGCAAACAATTCAAAATTTTGGATTAACGTTTTGCTTGATGAAAATATAAACTTTACAAATTTGCACGTGTCTATGACGTACGGAACATTGTTTAATCGACAGAAATAAATAATAAGGTAAAAACCGTCTGCCCAAAAATTGCAAAAAACGTGCAAATCGAGATTAAACATCACCAATGTCGAAGGAATAATTGTGCAAATTTGCACCTCTTAATCTCGTACAGTGATTTAACCGAATATGAAATTATGTATTGCAAATGGGTATCGAACAAATTGCAAACAATCCAAAAACTACGTGCAAATATCGAGATTGAGTGTCAATATCGAATGTGAGATTTGCACGCAAAAATTTTGAACGGAAAATATTTATTTATACATTTTTAATTTGTTGAAAATTTTTAGGGTTCGAACAAATTGCAAACATCGTGCAAATAAGGGATGTAGTTCGAATTAACATTTAAAGCGTTGCTACAAATTTGCACGCGTATACGGGGTACGGAAAACCAATTTTCATATTATTTTTATTCTACTAAAAATTTATTGATTGTGAACAAATTGCAAACTGTGCACATACGCGAAGTGATTCGCAATATTTTTTTGAGTCTAACCGCTAGCTACTTTGCACGCGCATGCATGCGTTATACGGAACCGAATGTTGATGACTTTGTATATTAATGATAATTTATAGACATTGAACAAGTTGCAAACATCGTGCGATAGCGAGCTCATGGAACCACGTGGCGGCGTCTTGCGTACGTCCTCGTCGTCGTCGGAAGTATGAAAAAATATCGAAATATTTTTGTTCAGGTCAAACCGGAAGTTGGCATATTTGAATAGGAGATGAAAAAGTAAAATAGGAACATGTAAGCCGTTTTTCTTTATGGCGTACCGTTATAACACGACAGGCTGTCAAACTTCAAAATTTTTTTAAATGTCAATATATATCTCCTAAACCATTGAATTTAGAAATATAGATATAAATATAAAAAATGCTTAGAATTTTGGGTAGAATTTAAAAATAATATGAAAATTGGTTTTCCGTACCCCGTATACGCGTGCAAATTTGTAGCAACGCTTTAAATGTTAATTCGAACTACATCCCTTATTTGCACGATGTTTGCAATTTGTTCGAACCCTAAAAATTTTCAACAAATTAAAAATGTATAAATAAATATTTTCCGTTCAAAATTTTTGCGTGCAAATCTCACATTCGATATTGACACTCAATCTCGATATTTGCACGTAGTTTTTGGATTGTTTGCAATTTGTTCGATACCCATTTGCAATACATAATTTCATATTCGGTTAAATCACTGATTTCCGTACGAGATTAAGAGGTGCAAATTTGCACAATAATAATTATTCCTTCGACATTGGTGGTGTTTAATCTCGATTTGCACGTTTTTTGAAATTTTTGGGCAGACTGTTTTTACCTTATTATTTATTTCTGTCGATTAAACAATGTTCCGTACGTCATAGACACGTGCAAATTTGTAAAGTTTATATTTTCATCAAGCAAAACGATAATCCAAAATTTTGAATTGTTTGCATTACTGTTCATTTAAATGCTCCAATGACTGGCCCATAGGTAATAATTGACATATTTAATAAATATCAAGAAATTTCAACTTATTTTAGGAGAATTGTATAGTGAAAAATATCGGGTAAATTTTTTTTAACATTATGTCATTGTCACTAATTGTTCTTTCACTATACAATTCTCCCAAAATTAGCAATGAAATAAATTGATATTTTTGTAATATAAGTATCAGATATTAGCTAAGTAATGTGCCGACGATACTGATTTTATTTAAATGTTAGTTTAAAAAATAATAAACTTGAAAAAACAAAGCGAAATAGGTTATAGGTTGGCAATAAATTGCACGACGTTGAGAATTCAAACATAGCAAAGGAAGGAATATTACATGGAGTTCGTCGGAATTTTTTCAGAAGAATTAATCTATGCATTGAAGAGGAAGGACGTCACTTTGAACCTTTGATTTGAATGTTTAAGTTATTATTCTAGTAACTTATGTATTTTAAAACTGCAAATTAAACTTTAACACCCTGTAACTCAGTTAATATTTAATTTTCGAAAAAATGTGATAGGAAGAGATAGCATTTATTTTCGGTCCAGAATTATCCCCTAAATTGCTTGCTCATAATTTCCGGACACCCTGTATACTATCCAATACAGAAGACTAGGTACCTACTAGTGTTGGGAAAAATCGACTTATTTTAATAATCGACTACCGAGTATTCGAGTGATTTAAAAAACCGAATTAAAATTGATTTTTTTTTCACTCAAATGCTAATATTAATTATTAATATTGGCGGTTCATCGTTCATGTTGATATACAGCATTTATTTGTATTGGGAATTACTGACTCGGTGTTGTTAATCGATTGATTTTTTGCGGATTATTAAATGTGGCCGAGATATTTGTGGATTTTTTGACATGGTTCCCAGTTCCCAGATCTTACAATTTAAAATTTAACTACTTGACCCTGTGATGTCACGATATTCCGATATTGCATAACTCATGCATGATATTTATGAATACTGAATACTCACCACTAAACATTAAGTTTTCAGTAGACGCCGACGATTTAAATCTAAATTTAAAAATCCTATTATTCTACGCAGGCAACCCGTAATGCAGTATTTAAATCTAAATAATAAATCAATACACAGGAAGGTAACCCGTAATGCAGTATTTAATTTGATTTATATCGCCAATAATAACCGAAACCACTCGGTGTAGCCGCTCGCTAGGAGATGGCTCTGGCCGCAGTGAGTGATTGACAGGCGGGCAGCAACTTTGGGAGCGTTGGAAAATAAAAACCATATGTTCGTCACTCATTTTGTCACTCGAATTATTTCCGAAGATAATCGAATTATTCAAGTTATTGAAAAAACCGAATGATAGGTTATTTTTCACTCGAGTGATCCCATCACTAGTACCTACCCATATTATTTTTAAACAGAAATTCTTTGGTGCTTTCTTACATTATTTCTTATATTCTTATTTTAATTTAAATAAGATATTACTAATCAAATATATCTTTCCTTTTGGTTAGAGTAGGATAGTTTTTAATCATATTAATTTATTATCAGAACCGAATTGCAAAACCACTATAAGTGACTGATGATAGATATTCAGTTTAAAACGGTGAAATTTTGCCAAAATGAATTTGATTTGTGTTTTAAGGTAACAAAAGAAGGTAATATTTAAATTTCAGGGCCGTACTTTAAAATTTTGCTCTGATTGATTAGGTACAGGGGTTTTCCGTATATTTTGGAGCACCCCTGGAGCTTTTATTTGAAGACCTAGAAAAAACTTTAAATTACCAAAGTTGCATGATTTCTCCTGAACTGCCAGAATTTGTTATCGGAAAAAACAAATGAACATCGTAAATTTGTTTAATATGCCAATGTCGATTTTTTTTAATAGAACACCCTGTATATTAATTTTTTTTTAACTCCTCACTCTTTTCTGATTCCAAATTCCAAATATGTGCCTGCAGAAAATTCCTTCCGTTTTTCAATATGTGTGTAAATAACGTCACAAAAAAACAAAAATGGAAAATGACGTTTTCGGTTTTTGTCGGATATCTCCGGGAGAACTCGGAATTTTCTTGATTTCTCACCGGCACTAAGTTAAGCTTTAAATTATTCAACTTTGCTCCAATTTAACATTTGCTGTATCTTTTATAGTTTCCGAGATCCCAATAGAATTTTAAAAATATCCTTTTTCTAAAAATCGAAAAGGGGTACCAAAAATTCCTCCGTTCCAAGACGGGAGTATTTTGTTACCTAAGTATGGCATCACATGAGCAAAAACTTAAATTTAAAAAACATACTACATAATATATAGATTATTCGGTTTTATAAAATTTAAAAGTTACGTCACGACTAGTGCTTATCTTTCTAATATTCGTAAACTAGGTGAGATAGTAAATTTGCGTCAATATAATGAATGTCTATATAATTTTACCAGTCAAAAAAGTTTTATTGTTTTGTGACATTTTTAATTAACATTATTTCAAAAATGTCACAGTATTGTGAAAAAGAACAAGCATTAATTTTAAAATTATTTCATTATTTTCAACGACAAATGCTTTTACCCTTTAACGCAGTTTACAAGGTAAGTAGATATAATAAAGCAGGAATTGAGAAAACATAAATAATAAACATGAAAAAAATATGGCAATGTTTTTATAACTACCTATCTTTGTTACAGAGATTCTGATGCTTCGAGAGTTTCGTGTTCAACAATCCAACGAATTAAGGCAAAGGGGACTGAGAAGGATGTAGATTTAAAGAATCGCAATAATTCAGCTATTTTGTCATCCCGTGGTCGACAACTTCACCAAATTCATGAACATACCATAAGAGAACGTATTTATGGTATGTATTGAGCAGATAAACACGTTACTATTCGCTCAATACAACTAAACCTTAAAATTATTGATGGTGTTGAAATATTCACCGGTTCATTAGCGGACTGTTTAAAAAATTTGAATTTAAATGGAGTAAATGTACTGTATCTAGTGTTGCCGCCGAGATGAGAGATTCTCGTCTCTCGTCTCGTCTGGCCCTTTATCGACGAGACGAGAGAGATATTTTCTCTCGAATAAAGCTCCGAAACGAGACGAGAGAAGTACCCTCTCTCGTCGAGAAATTCTCGATCTCTCTCGAGCAAAAAACGTTACTTTTTTGAGCTTTTTTAAATCTTCTTAAATTCCTCTTTGCAAAAATGTACATAACGTATAATATATTTGGACCAGCAGTTTTCGAGTTATTTAACTGCAAATAGTTTCATCTAGTTAGCCGTGCCTGGCCATTCAGAATAACATATTATTATGACGTTTTATCGCTGGATAAAATTATTTGCAGTCAAATAACTCGAAAACCGTCGGTCCAAATATGGATATTATATATTTTTGATAGGAGGAATTTAAGAAGATTTTAAAAATCTCATAATAGACAGGGTGTCCCAAAAAAATTTTTTTTTTAAATTTGCTGATTCTACATTATTTTATAATTACTTTTATTAAATGCATTGTTAGTCTATAGTTAATAGTTTCCAAGATATTGACTTTTGAAAATTTATATTTTTGAGTTTCGACAGCATATAGCTTTCTAACAGTACCTACATCTTAGAGCAACACGGCACATATGTCTATATCTTCCATTTTAACTATCTTCCCAAAAAGCAGGAAATATAGTTCTTCCGGTTTAACCGGAAGGTGATTTTTTTGGGAAGATAATTAAAAATGGAAGATAGGGACATGTGAGCCGTTTGGCTCTAAGACGTACCTACTGTTAGATCTGTCGAAACTCAAAAATGACATTTTTTAAAAGTCAATATCTTGGAAATGGAAATTTCTTACCGTGCTGGTGTTTTGGAGCACCCTGTATAGACAAAAATAATTTTATACGAGGCACCTCTTAACCCTTAATAAGCTTCGTCAAATCTTTTCCGCTATCTTAGTGGTACAGGAGATATTGACCTTTGTCGCACTAATGGGCCACCCTGTAGTAAATACCAAGCAAAGTTTTAACGCATTTAGGTTAGGTTCTGTCATATTTGACATAATATATTGCACACAATTTATGACAAATATGATAGAACCTAACCTAAACGCGTTAAAATTTTGCTTGGTTTTTACCTACGAATAAAGAATACAAAGGAAGTAGGGTATTGTAGATCGACAGTTGTCCGGGATGGGGGCCGATGGCGGCAACATTTGACGCATGCGCGTTTCCGGTCCACCTGTGGCGTATCATTAAAATGGTAATGATAAAATGATTAATGAAATTTTATTTGACGAAGAAAATAGAAAAAATATTTAGATTCATATATACCTATAAGATACGTTAAGGTTGGTGTAATAAAACAATACAACTATTTCTTTTAATTATTTATTTAAATAAGGTAACGGAGGTGAAAGGGTCCTTAATGTAAATATCTGGTTAAATCACTAAAAAACACCTTTTATTATACATTAAAAAAAAATTGCAGGAAACAAATTGTTTCAGATAATAAATACTGATGAAGGCAAAATTATTGCCAAAACGTCTACGTTAAAAAATAAAATTTTAAAAAACCTTACTATTTCTTCATGAACTAAATCACAAGAAAATAATAAAATATAATATAATATAGTCCTGTTTATTATATGTACCTAAATAATATTAATGAGATTTCTAGTATACAAGAAAATTGTCAAATGACAAAACTATGCAGATAATACAAACATTTTATTTATTTCTAGTATCAACAACTTAACAAGTTAATTATAGATACATAAACCCTATTTCTAAAAGCTATCCTAAGCTATAATAAATATTCAATTAGCATTTGCCTAAGCAGTTCATTCCTTAATTTTAGTTTTCCATAGTTTAAATTATATATTATGTCAATGTCTCCACAATATTTATTAAAATAGAGCACAGTCTTATAAGTGGTGAGTTTTTGTATAGATTTGTCCTCGGTGTAGAAATATAAAATACATGTGCGGATCTAGTATTGACTAAGCCTATTCTAAACAGAAGCAGTCCTAAGAACCTGGAGAATCCGGAAACCGTAACCATTAATGATTGTCATATAAGATTAAAGGAAGATACTAAAATCTTCGGTGTGTTGTTGGATAGTAAAATGTTCTGGAAGAGCAATGTCCTGGAAGAGCCATTTCCAATATATGTTGTAACCAGAAGGTGTTCCATTTAGATTCACAGTAGGATAATTATCTTCAGGCAGGTTTTGACATGGTGCCTTATAAGATATTGCATAGGAACGTACCTGCCAAAAAAATATAAGTTTTTTAATTATCACTGTTTGGCACCTTTACCAAATGACACAAAAGTACCTATTAAGTGATACAACCTCTCTTTGTAATTTTTTTTTTATATTTTGATATGAATTTCTTTGAATGATAGAAGGTTTGGGACTTGCTTTGAATTTATTTTTTTTAATCAATGGTATCTCCAGTCGTCCTCAGGTGAATATTGGGAAAACGTTTCTATCATTCTAGAAACATCATTGTCTTCAATCTTTAAATATGAATTTCTTTGTTTATCGTACCTATACTACCATCCATATTTTATTACATTCTTTATCCATGGCTTTAAAATTTTAAAAATAGATTAAACCAATAAAACATCTAAAAACTTTTATCGATACCTACATAATTTATGAAAAAGTGACAAAGCAGCTTCCTCAAGGCATAAATAATGCAGAATTATTTGTATTGATATTCTTAATTCTACCTACCTACATATTTTCCAATATTATGTAATGACCTGATACAATAGTTTCAAAACTTACATTTTTTAACCTGGCTACTTCAAAAGTAGGCACTACTGCAGTTGGGACCAATCTAACTTTCAATCTTGAAGTTCTGTCAACCCAATCTTCAGAGAAATGCTTGGAGCAAAGAACTCTATTTCATATAGGATCCCAATCACTTCGGTTTACAATTTTCAACTATGCCTTTTTTCTTGGATAATTATGTGGAAAACTAAAAACCAATAAGTAAGTATAAGTATTTTTAATTTGCTTTTCTGTAGAAATGGGGTAACCCAGTCGATTAATAAATAAATAATATTTTTCTGGTTTTATAAGACGAACGCCCATGAATGACGAATGACATGCGAGGTTCGGAGGTTATGTGTATTTTGATATTAAATTAAATATTTACATTTTTTTTTCTCTACAGATTAAAAAAGTTTATATATCTAAACATAAACTTACCGATGAAATGTAATGCCCATTTTTTTACTTCCTAGCGTTTGGGAGCACCCACAAGCAGCACAATTAACCATATTTATAGCTTTTTCATTAACCCATAATACCAAACAACTAATCCGTTTTAATCGCTGTCCAGCGCTAAAAGTATACTCCACTGTCGCACTAAAGTAATTATAAGTTTACTAGAATTCGTTAAATATGGTTCTTAAATAATTAAAATCGAAATTAACTCAAAAACAGCAAAGAAAGCAGAAATCACAGCTCGACCTGTCAACTAGTGTCAACCACGGTCAACCACCAAAACAAACATGGAGTCATATTTAGACATTAGATGGGGGTTCAAAATGGCCGACTTCCGTCGGTTGCGTTGTAAGGCGGTTTATGCAAAATCCTACTTCCTTTGTATTCTCAATTCGATGGTTTTTACTATATTTGGTTTAAATCACTAGAGAAGCGAGATGAGACGAGAGAAGGTCGTCTCTCGTCTCGTCTCGTCTAGCCCTCTCTCGACGAGACGAGAGACCCATTTTATCTCGTCTCGCGGCAACACTAACTGTATCAAACAGTTTTTTAATAGAACAACTCCATATAGCCCAAAATCGAGTAGAATTTTCAACAGAATTTAAGAATAAGGGCAACTCTCAATTTCCCTTAAAACCTGTTTTTTGGATGAAACCTGGATATACAGTAAAGGGGCTTTTAGGCGAAGTTGGCAAGACGATTCTCTTCATACACTTTTAAAAAATCGGCAGAGGATGTAAGGTATATTATTCAACATGCTGGTTCAGAAAATGGATTTCTGAATAATGCAAGTTTGACAGTCAAGTCTGGCCTGAAATCTGGTGATTATCATGATTCAATAAATGGTGAAAACTTTGAGACATGCTTTGAAGAAAAATTGTTACCAAACTTGGAAGAACCACCGTCGCTTATTATCATGGGTGACGCCTCCTATCCTTCTGGGCTACTTAATAAAAAAAATTCCAAATACAAGTTGGTCAAAAATATTAAGCTATGTATGGTGAGAATAAAGACAAATTCCGGTTTCACCATTTGCAACGAAGATCTGGATAATAGTGAAACTGCATATCCCACCCAAACGTTACTAGTAATCTGGAAAACGCTATTTATTTTTTAATTTATTTTAATAGCTTAGAGGCTTAGAGGAACTAACATTGCAACATGGACATCGAGTTTTAAGACTTCTTCCATAATAATCCCATTGATATGAAATGGTGACGAAGCGAGACGATACGAGAGAAGGTCGTCTCTCGTCTCGTCTCGCCCTCTCTCGACGAGACGAGAGGCCCATTTTATTTCGTCTCGCGGCAACACTAACTGTATCAAACAGTTTTTTAATAGAACAACTCCATATAGCCCAAAATCGAGTAGAATTTTCAACAGAATTTAAGAATAAGGGCAACTCTCAATTTCCCTTAAAACCTGTTTTTTGGATGAAACCTGGATATACAGTAAAGGGGCTTTTAGGCGAAGTTGGCAATACGATACTCTTCATACACTTAAAAAAAATCGGCAGAGGATGTAAGGTATATTATTCAACATGCTGGTTCAGAAAATGGATTTCTGAATAATGCAAGTTTGACAGTCAAGTCTGGCCTGAAATCTGGTGATTATCATGATTCGATAAATGGTGAAAACTTTGAGAAATGCTTTGAAGAAAAATTGTTACCAAACTTGGAAGAACCACCGTCGCTTATTATCATGGGTAACGCCTCCTATCCTTCTGGGCTACTTAATTAAAAAAATTCCAAATACAAGCGGGTCAAAAATATTACTTATTGCATGGTAAGAATAAAGACAAATTCCGGTTTCACCATTTGCAACGAAGATCTGGATAATAGTGAAACTGCATATCCCACCCAAACGTTACTAGTAATCTGGAAAACGCTATTTATTTTTTAATTTATTTTAATAGCTTAGAGGAACTAACATTGCAACATGGACATCGAGTTTTAAGACTTCCTCCATAATAATCCTATTGATAAAAAATGGAAAAATTATGTAGGTAACATACACTAATAAAATTATAAATGATGTGTGGGAACGGGTAAGATTCATCGATGCTATAGATACTCTTTCCCTTATTATTAACTTGGATGAATTTAATGATGATGATACTTGCGGAGATGATTTATTTCAATTATTAAAAAACTGTATTTTGTTGTGTTAATTGTAATTTTTTATTATCTTTTCTTTTTTATGAGTTTATAAATAAGATGAAAATATTTGAAACAAAATTTATAGACTGATGCACTAGACAAAAAAATATATGATTCAATTTTAAATTTTATAAATGAGTCATTTATTTTTCAGTAAATTTAAATTATTTAAATGATTTTCAAAAGCAAAATGTTTCATCCCATGATACCTTTTACCCTAAATAAACTACTTATTTCTGACTTCATTAACAGTATAAAAATAACAATTAAAAATTTAAACAAACGCGTTTGTATTTTACTGTCTTTTGGACCCTGATGCTAAGAGAATCCAACCGATTCGTGTGCAATTAATAGGCGGTATTCGAGGTCGTGAGACTGTGAGAGTGGTGTACAGTGGCGGATTCAGAAAAAATTGACAGGGGGGGCACTTACTTGTTATCTTGGGGTGCACGAAAAGCCCGCTGCGGACAAAACGCGCCGCAGGCGAAAATTTTTTAAGACCACGCCCAAATTTGGTCAATAATTTTTAGTAAATATTTTTAAAATGTATGATTACCTACTTATTTTATTGAGAATGAAATAAGATAAAAAAAATAAAAAAAGGCCAATTTATTTTTCATTAGCGGGTACATTGTTTAAAAGTAAAGTTCAATCTTCTGGTTTTATTTCCAGCAAACTTATCAATAACAATAAAGTCCCTAGATCTACACTTTGTGATCTGTGTCAAGTTAATTTCGGGTTTAGGTCTTCCCTCAATTTTAATTTCAATTTTTTGCTCACTACTTAATGAGCTAAAATTGTTTCTCAAATATTCCACATTCATAGCCGTTTTGGCATGTTTATTTTTATTAAAATAAGTCCTTACTACCCCAAAATAATACACTTTCTTTGTAAACAAAACCACAGATTACAGTTTTCTGTAACAAAACACAAATTCTAAAATCCTAAAATGTATGCTTTTTATCTAACGTGCTTTTACGCCATCTTTTCGCTAATTATCAAACGACGTTGAAAACCTGATTTTTAATATCCATTTCTAAATCCTGTAAAGTTTTGGCATCAAAAAAATATTTGGTTGTTACAGTACAATGCTTTGTCACTGTGTTTGAAATTTTGGGTGTTGCGCTTAGGTTGGTTCGTGCGAAATTATTATGACAGAGGGGGCACGTGCCCCTGTGCCCCCCCTCTAAATCCGCCACTGGTGGTGTAAGTGTAATTTTCAGAAAAAAAAATAAAAATAGTGGAAGTAATCTTAAATAATAATAAATAATTTAGCTATAACACTTAATCACTTTTAACGTTAGCACCTACTTATAAACTAATAAACAATAAGAAAATCTAAAAATATTCGTTTTGTCAGAATAGGGGGCTCTTAATTTCTGACATTTTTAAAAAGCAACTCAGTGTAGAAGCAATAAAGGAGTGGGTACCTATGTTAAAAGGAAAATATTCTGGTTCCTAAGAAATAACTCAAAGGCCATTTAGTGAAGTTTAAAGCTGTCACGCTCACGTCAATCAGTACACAACGCTATACAATACATAAAATATGAAATAAGACAGTTGGTGCCATCTGTTTGAAAGCGGAGAATTCAAAAATCACAGCGTGTCTATCGACTTTTACCCAATTCATGTACCTAATATATAAATAATAGCCAAAGCTTTCACCAGAGGGCACAATACATAAATATGTATACACTGGATAAGAGTATATCAGCATAGATGGCGCTACAGTCATACTTTTGTTTTAAATTTTAAATACATATTGCCATACCTAATAGCAATGATAATAGAATTTTAAATATTTTTTTGTGAATATAAGTGTACTCAGACGGAAAAGTTACACAATTTGCCAACTGTATCGAAATAGTAATTTACGTTACAAGACCGGAAAGTAGTGTTTTTTAGGTCGAGACAAGCTTGGAGAGACCTGCACAACACTAATTTTGGGTTGCGTGACGTACAATATTTTTTTAAAGACGGACACTGCGTCGTATGACTCCTCGTAACGGGCTTTTGATTTTACTCATTACTGACAATATTTCGTAAGCCGCTTTCCTTGCTGCTTCCAAAAATAATTCAAAATCTGAATTCATATTGTTAAATTTGCGAACTTGCGAAACAAGTTTGACATAAACAACAAATTAAAAATCAACGAACTGTCACTCGACAATACATCGAAATGTTGTTGTCATAGTAACGAAGTCAAGGTAGCTTGTATTATCAAAGAGCCATTGAAAAACAAAAAACAGGGACCGGAAAAATCTTTTTTTAAAACCGACCAGAAAATTTACACTTTCTGGACAATTTTTCATCTAGAAAATAACGTTTTTCCGGTCTCTAATGTCACTGTCACCCTGTTTTTTGTTTTTCCAATCGCTCTTTGATAATACAAGATACCTTGATTTCGTTATTATGACAACAACATTTCGATGTATTGTCGAGTGACAGTTCGTTGATTTTTAATTTTGTTCTTTATGTCAAACTTGTTTCGCGTAGATTATAAAATATATCGAAGTGTCGGTTTTAAAAAAAATATTGTACGTCACGCAAGCGAAAAATTAGTGTTTTCCAGGTCTCTCCAAGCTTCCAGGACTCGCCTATGGCTCGCCCTGGAAATGCTTGTCTCGACCTGAAAAACACTACTTTCCGGTCTTGTAACGTAAATTACTATTTCCTGTCTCTAACGTCACTTTTCCGGTCTTGCGGTCGGAAAAAGGTTATTTTCTAGACGAAAAATTGTCCAGAAAGTGTATATTTTCTGGTCGGTTTTAAAAAAATTACTATTCCGGTCCCTGTTTTTTGTTTTTCCAATCGCTCTTTGATAATACAAGCCACAAGCTACCTTGATTTCGCCCACGGCTCGCCCTGGAAATGCTTGTCTCGACCTGAAAAACACTACTTTCCGGTCTTGTAACGTAAATTACTATTTCCGGTCTTTAACGTGAATTTTCCGGTCTTGATCGACAAAACGTTATTTTCTGGACGAAAAATTGTCCAGAAAGTGTATATTTTCTGGTCGGTTTTAAAAAAAGTACATTTTATTTTGTTTTTAAGATTTAATAAAATTTTCCAAATTATTATATTCTATCAAACCTTTATGATTATCATAATTAAAAGAACACAAATATTTTAAACGTTCAGGCAATAAATTATTTTCAATTTTATGTAATTATAAAGATATACAGTGACCGGCAGAAAGTACGCACCAAAGGGAATTTTTTTTAATTTCAAAACTAACCAAATTTTTTTGGCTGTGGAAAAGTTCTGCATGTCCCTAAACAAAAAAGAGCATAGACAAAACTAGTAAATATGGGGAAAAACTAGTAAATATTGCGCCGTATACGAGGGAGAGGTGAAAACGTTAAATTCACTCAAGAATAAATTGCCCTTATTTTTCACTGTGGAAAATTTTTTTAATAGAAAATGTTGTTTGCACTTAAAAGTTATCCATAAATAGGGTTGCCACGGCCGGGATCTTCCGGGATTTTCCCGAAATTAACTGTGTAGTCCCGGATCCCGAATTTGTATTTTTTAATCCCGGAAAATCACGATCATAAAACACACTCACAAACACAACAAATTTCTATATTTTTGTTATATAATAATTTTTTTAAGTTTCGTATAATTAGGTATTTAGAGAATATTTAGCTATTTTTTTTATATTTCGTTACATTACTTAGTATTTAGTACCTACTTTAAAAAAATGTGATTGTTTTATTTAATGTTTTTGGTATGTTATTTAAAAATGTAAAAAAAAATATTTGTTTTGTTGCATGTCCCGGAATTGCCTTCATTAAATGTGGCAACCCTATCCATAAATAATAAATTTCAGCTCGGTAGCACAAATATAAATATTTTTCATGGCAACTAAGATTTAAATGAAAACGGATTTTATTGTAAAAATTGGGAACGGCAAAATATTGTTAAATGTATAAAGTAAACCCTCATTTGTTTTGCATAAAGTTATTCCGCTTATCCATAGAATAATGTAGGTGTGCACCAGAAAAATTAGATTATTTTTGACGCTATTTTATTAAACGTCCAGTTCTCGCGTATTTAAACAAATTTAAGTAAGTTATGTGTCTAATTGCCCAAGAGCTGTTAAAAAATTGAATTTATAGGTTGCATATAGCTTCTATCGATTCGTTATATGAGGGGGCATAAAAAAAAACGTTTAAACACTTTTTTTGTGCCACCGAGCTGAAATTTGGTATCTATGGACAACTTTTAAGTGCAAACAACATTTCCTAATAACAAAATTTTCTACGGTGGAAAATAAGGGCACTTTATTCTTCAGTGATTTTAACGTTTTCATCTCTCCCTGGTATACTATGCAATATTTACTAGTTTTGTCTATGCTCTTTTTTGTTTAAGAACATGCAAAACTTTTCCACCGCCAAAAAAAATTGGTAAGTTTTGAAATTTAAAAAAATCCCCTTTGGTGCGTACTTTCTGCCGGTCACTGTATACTAAGTAAAAAATTAAATTTCTGACATTCAACGGCAGATATGTAATATACAGGGTGTCCGGTAAGTATATGGCATACTCTACTTTGTCATATAAAAAAAAACCTAAAGTGTCTCTTAACGGATATGCAGGGCCCCAAAGAGGTACCCAGCGACTTACCTTTTCGGCTCTAACTTTTCAACCGACACGTATAATTTAATGAAATTTTTGTATTTTGTGTAGGCCATAGAGACTCATACAACCGTACTACATTAGATGTTTTACATCGTCAGGGAAGTCAGGAACGGACTTGCCACCACACTCGTTGGGCTAAAGCTTTGACAGGTGTCATTTTGCAGAGCTAAAAACTGATTTTTTAAAATACTTTAGTTATTTTATTGAAAAAAAGGTACTTTACATTTGTCTCGATGGAATTAGCGGTTTTCGAGAAAAATAAGGTTTTTGTAGGGCCTATATCACGTTTAAGCATTGATTCGAAATTTATTTAATAATCAAGTTTATTAACATAAGCTATTTGAACACAATAACTAATCAAATAACTTTAAGACAAATATTACGCACTAAAATAATTAAATAATTTATTACATCTCATTATTAATGCTCACATGCATCTAACTTATGGACAAGCACTCGGTAATTGTGTGGAGGCAAGAAGAATTTCTTCTGATACATGATATACAAAAACCTTATTTTTCTCGCAAACCGCTAATTCCATCGACATAAATGTAGAGTACCTTTTTTAAATAAAAATAACTAAAGTATTTTAAAAAATCAGTTTTTAGCTCTGTAAAATGACACCTGTCAAAATTTTGGCCCAGCGAGTGTGGTGGCAAGTCCGTTCCTGACTTCTCTGACGATGTAAAACATCTAACGCAGTACGGTTTTATGAGTCTCTATGGCCTACACAAAATACTAAAATTTCATTAGATTTACACGTGTCGGTTCAAAAGTTAGAGCCGAAAAGGTAAGTCGCTGGGTACCTCTTTGGGGCCCTGTATCTCCGTTAAGGAGCACTTTAGGTTTTTTTTATGACAAATGACATTTTGAAAAATAGTCTCAAATTGGAAAGACCCAGAACTTGGAACCCCCAGAATTAGTACTACAAATGCACTGAGCAGTTTGGCGCACAAATGTATAATGGCCTGTATATTTGTACTAAAGGGCCTGCGCTGCTTACGACTCCTTATACTTCCATTACGCGCAAATCTAAGCGATTTCCGCGATTGAAAGATCGCTGAGCGAAGTGCGGGATTGCTAGGAGGATTTCTATATTTTTCGGACGAGATGTAAATCCACTGCGGCGAGTGGTTGCCCCCTCTCTATGTCCACGGGGCAATTAGGTTTTGCTAATATTAAAAAAATACATTGCTGATTTTTAATTACACTATAATTAATAATTATTTCCAGCCAATGACAATCTTCGTCGGCCACCGTGTGGTACCTAATGTGATCTAATTATATATTTTAAAATACACATGGTATAACTAATTATAACCAGGTAATAAGAAAGAAGTGGCGCAAAACATAACTTTCTATACGTTGGATAAAAACCGGAAATACATTTTTAAATAAAAAAGCGACAAATTTTTCGGATTACCTTCTTCAATAGGTTTATTAATTTTAAGGGCCGATTAATCAACATTAACCAGAACATCCACGACATCCACAATGAACGCATTCAACTATTCTTCCCTAAAACAAAAAAGGTACATACTTAATATAATTTGCTAGAGAAGCAAAATTGCCAACATTTTTAACTTATAATTGAAAGTAATAGACCAGGGCTGAAGCCTTCGAAAATGGTAAAAAGTGAAAAAAAAAAAAATAGTAGGATGAAACCCATTGAAAAAGGAAGAGAATATAATAAAAATAAAAGGAAAAATAATTTACGGGCGATCCGAGGTCGGGAAGTGGAAAGGGGTGAGTTTTTAAGAGTAGAAAACGATTTATCTCGATTTCCGGCAAAACTACAAGTCCTATGGAAAAACGTTAAATGGCAAAGTTGTAGGTAATAAAAAGATCTACAACTTTTGTATTTACACTTTTTTCACATACCTAACCTCAAAATTTATGTAAAAAATTTAAATAACCAAGTTTTTGTTTTTTATTTCTATCTTTTACAAAAAAAAATTTTTCACGAAATTTGGTGAAAACTTACCTTTTTATGTCCCAAACACACGGTAATTTTTTTGATTTAAAATATTTATTTTTTCACCTTATTTTGACTTAATATCGAAAAAGCACCCTAATTTTCAATCGAAAATTCTCACGTCAAAATATCTGCTTTTTTAAAAAAGTCGGTGGTTTTAATTAGGGTGCTTTTTCGATATTAAGTCAAAATTGTTCACATAAATTTTGAGGTTATGTGAAAAAAGTGTAAATACAAAAGTTGTAGATCTTTTTATTACCTACAACTTTGCCATTTAACGTTTTTCCATAGGACTTGTAGTTTTGCCGGAAATCGAGATAAATCGTTTTCTACCCTTAAAAACTCACCCCCTTCCACTTCCCGACCTCGGATCGCCCGTAAATTATTTTTCCTTTCATTTTTGTTATATTCTCTTCCTTTTCCAATGGGTTTCATCCCACTATTATTTTTTTTTGTTTCAAAAATTATCGACCCTGTTCTATAAAGTAAAAGGCTAACCAGAAATACATACCTCTTCCAATTTACCTTTGGGTACCCTACATATACAGTTAGTACCAAAATTTGTATCCCTGGTCTGAATACACCTTAAACAGCATAAATTCTCATATCCCTGCTTCTTCCATTTGGCTATAAGATTCTTATCTGCAATATTTTCATTTAAGCAATACTCGTATAGTTCCCGCGATATAGCCTTTCTTCGGTAAAATAAATCGTAGATGTATCGGGACTTTTGATGATGAATTTTAAAGATTGGCCATAATGATTCGTTTTTGCGCTTTCCTTCATGTGATTCAGTTTCAGCTAAAATTAAGATCATTTTTAAAGTTGAGTACCTATTTTGATTAAAATAAACTGTAGGTAGTTACATTGTTACTACTGTAGATACATACCGGGTGTTTCTCAAAAGACGTTCACCCCTATAACTTTCTTATATTTATAGATATTAAAATGAAATTTGAGATTATGCATAAGAGATCCCAAGTAGCATTTTTAGACACATAACGGTAAATGTGTCTAAACTATTGTTTCTGTTTCCGACACAAATTGGAAATTGTTGGCAACATGTATATATTTTCGAAACGTATACATTTTAA
Source organism: Polydrusus pterygomalis (assembly GCA_963969555.1). Classification (NCBI taxonomy): domain Eukaryota; kingdom Metazoa; phylum Arthropoda; class Insecta; order Coleoptera; family Curculionidae; genus Polydrusus; species Polydrusus pterygomalis. The sequence continues at coordinate 36,099,524 of OZ018381.1, read as the reverse complement.
ATGGCGGATAAGCACGTGTTTCCAAGTGGTTGGTACGGGCTGTGACTTTCGCTGTTTCGACGCAAAATCGAAACTTTTATCGAAAATGTTTCGAAAATGTTTCAGAAATGTTTGGAACATGTTTCCATAAATGTGTCGAGTGAGAGTTCATTTTACAAAGAGGGCGCTGAGTGTTGGAATTGTAAATTGTCAAAATGGAAACATTATTGAAACAAATAATTAGATATATAATATCTATCTATCTGCAGGTTGTAAAATAAAAGAAAATAAACAATATGATGACAGCATAATTTCGCCATAATGAATTTGTCACCAGAGTATTTTCTATAAGTGATACATTTTTTTCGTATGGTTTATTGCAGAGGAGATCCAAAAATCGTTGACGAAATAAATTTTATCGTGCAATTTGGTAATTTAGCTTTATATTTTTAATACGCTCCCGGTATATTGACATTTACACACAAAATAAATACTTTCTCAAAAAATAAAATCTTAAAATATTTTTAAAATTTTACTTAATTCTTCTTTCAATTGATTAAGCTAGCAAAATGGAACTAATGTAACCACTTTTTTACATTTTAAATGACGCAGGAAGATAATTAAAGTCCATTTTAATAATATAAAAATGAATTTGTCAAAATGGCCGCTAGAAAGCGAGGATTATTCTGGTCTAAAATGGAGTCGACACACAATTTCTAGTATTTGGTTTCTATAATGTTTCGATAATCATGTAGCTATAATTTATAGAAAATGTGTCGAAACATGAAGAATGTTTCGATATTGTACCGAAACCATGCGAAACGAACGTCGCTAAAGTAAAAAATGCACAGTCCCGTCAAGAGGAAGGTTAAGCTTAGAAGCATAAAACTTCTGTATACCGTCACGGTATACACTACCACTTTACACTTTCTGTGACATATAACCTACAAAATTGGTTTGTACTTTGTTGAACGTTTAATGAAACTTTTGTAAAACCTCGAAGAATGTTTAAACTGTTGTTTTCTTCCCATATTAACAAAACAAAAATGTACAATTTATAGGTTATAATCGTTATAATCGAGGTTATAATAATTGTCCGGGTGCGGTAGTGTAAAGGTTTCTGGCAGTTTCGAAAATTATTTTCTGCGCAAGTTTCGTAATTAAATGGATATCACTGTTTGGTAAATATTTCAAAGCAGAAGAATACCAATTTGTTTTGAATCACTTAATTCGAAAATGTGTCGCTACAATTTGGGAGCACATGTGTCTAAACACAATTTTATAATATTATATAAAAATGTTTCGAAAAATTTTCTTTTGTGCGTTTCCTAAATGTATCGACACTGTAGTTTGGAAAGTATTTCGAAACTAACAGTTCTTAATCGTTTCTAGTAACTAAATTCGAAAATGTGTCGCAAAAGTTTCGAAACACATGTGTCTCCACACAATCTAAATAATTTTAATCGAAAATGTTTCGAAAAGTTTCTCAGCAAAGAATTTGTGTCCAATTTGTGTCTATAATTGCTACTTGGGATGAGTCCGCATTTATTGGCCTAATTTTCAATTTGTTAGCACTTCCGGTTTGACCAGAAGTGACCTTGACTTTGATATTTTAAATAGGACATCTTGTATATTTTTACTTATTTGGGTTCAGCATAACATTATGAGTAAAATGACACCTCACTTGTCTTTTTGACGTGTTATAACATTTTTATGTTTATTTTTCATGTTCAATCTAGAGTGCTACAAATTAATTAAATCGTTAATTTATAGTCAAGTAGTATATGAAAATTAAAATTGTGTCATAATAATTGACTTTCTAAGTTTCACAAGCGTTTTTTGTTTTCTTGACGTTCACTCCATTTTTCCAAACGGAACGATGGTGGTTCACTACGATATTGAAAACGAGCATTTTTTTTCCAACAATTTGATACCATACACTCCTATGCTATTTTAAAATTGACACTGAAAAATTTGCCTTAAAACCCAATCGCAAATTTAAAAGCGTTATGCATTATTGCCGCCCTCTATTTTCTTAATAAATATAAAGGCGGCTTTGAAAAACAATGGAATGCTTTTGAAAAGCAATATGGCTTTAATTTAAAGTATTGTAATGTCATTAGTTTATAAAACATACAATACATACAACCTTGCGGCTTCAGAAGAATTATTCTGGTTACTCCAACAATTAGGAGCATATCAATTTGTTCATTTCTAGTAAAACTAACTGTTGAATTTGTGGATTAAAATTAAAACTCAACCGCAAAAGTAAATAAATGTAATTAATATAAAAGAAAAATGTAACAAATGCAAAAACGGCGTTACCGCGCGAAAGCTCAACGTCAACTCTACTACTGATACTGAAAACCAAACCTATTTAATAGTATAAACAATATTTCTATACCGCAAGCAAAACATATTAGTCATTGGCTTTCTTTACAGCTGGTAATCAGATAACCAAAATATAAACTTATTCTAAGGTTACATAAAGCTTATTGAAAAGCATTTTGAATATATTTTAACACTAACCATTTTTTCTGATTAACAATGTAAGTTTAATAAACGAATGACATTACAATTTTAATTTGAAGCCATATTGGTTTTCAAAACCATTCCATTGTTTTTCAAAACCGCCTTTATATTTCTTTAGAAAAGACAGGAGGGCGGCAATAATGCATAACGCTGTTAAATTTGCGATTGGGACTTAAGGCAAATTTTTTCGTGTCAATTTTAAAATAGCATAGGAGTGAATGGTATCAAATTGTTGGAAAAAAAATGCTCGTTTTAAATATCCTAGTGAACTACCATCGTTCCATTTGAAAAAATGGAGTAAACGTCAAGAAAACAAAATTTCATTTTTTAAACGCTTGTGAAACTTAGAAAATCAATTAAGTAGTATGACATAAATTTAATTTTCATATACTACTTGACTATAAATTACCAGATTTAATTAATTTGTAGCACTCTAGATTGAAAATAAAAAATAAACATAAAATGTTATAACAAGTCAAAAAATGACAAGTGACGTGTAATTTCACTCATAATGTTATGCTGAATCCCAATAAGTAAAAATATACAAGATGTCCCATTTAAAATACCAAAGTCAAGGTCACTTCCGGTAAACCCGGAAGTGCTAACAAATTGAAAATTATGCCAATAAATGCAGACTCATCTCTTATGCATAATCTTAAAATTTCATTTTAATAACTATAAATACAGAAAAGTTATAGGGGCGAACGTCTTTTGAGAAACACCCGGTATATGTAATTGTTAGTTTTTGCTGTCTGTATTAAAATAAAAAAGCTAGCTTGTCGCGTTCCAATAACTTCCTGCCTAATTTTGCAAACTGACCAAAAATCTTTACATTGGCCTTAAAATATTGACAATAAGACATAATTAACGCAAAGGTTTATATAAATAAATACTTATCACATTATTACAAATCACAGCTAAATAAATGCATTATTTATAGGAACTGTTAAGAATAATAATTTACCCTAGAGAGAAGCAAGCTTTTTAGTTTTTAATGGAATTGTTTGATGGGTGACAGTCTTCAGTCTTCCATTTTATTTAAATTAAAAACTTAGCATTTTTCTCAGTTATATAATAATAAAAATAAGTTTATTTAAAATTTTATAATATAATAAATATGTTTATGTTGTCTTTAATAAACTTATTCTTCAATCTCCTGGACCTGAGCTTGTTAGGGGCAAATCTTATTTTTTGTTTTAGTATGTACAATCATGAATCATAAATATGCATTAAAAATCAAGTTTTAAGGTAAAAGTGTTAATTTATAGTATAAACGCAGTTTTTTTTGAAGAAATATAATATTACCTATAATAAAATTATTAATTTATAATTTTTAAGTAAAAAATATTAAGTAGGTACTTATACAGGGTGGTCCTTAAGTACATCAAGAAAATCTAGGATATGATTCCTGGCATCAATTTAAGTTGAAAAGTTCATATGGACTTATGCCCTAAAATGCTTACCCTCTAAGATACAGGGTGTTAAAATATTTTTAAGTTATCTCTAAAACTACCATTTTTTTCAAAAACATAGTAGAGACAACTTTTGTTCCGCTTATATCAATAATGCATAAAAATGCATCAGAGTTAAAAAAAACAGTGGCGTATCACATATTTTCACACAAAAAATATTGATGGTATCTTCATGCACGCCACTGGTGGAAGTAGGCAAACCCTTTTTTAACCAAAAAGTGCAGTTTAATACGAAATCAATCGACATCAATTTTCAATACCGTATCTTCAAGTAGTTTCGAAATTAAAAAAAAACAATTATTTTTTAAAAATATTTTAACACCCTGTATCTTAGAGGGTAAGCATTTTAGGGCATAAGTCCATATGAAATTTTCAACTTAAATTAATGCCAGGAATCATATCCTAGATTTTCTTAAGGACCACCCTGTATAAATTATTCAGAACAATATTAATTAATTAAAGCATTTCTAAAAATATTTTCAAATTGTCTGTTTTTAATATCCATGTTTTTATGTTGACTTTAAATTTTTTTAGTGAAATTAATTTTTTAATTTTTGTTTTCTGTCCTATGAACTTATTTATTTTATGGTTATTTCATTTTTATGACGTGTACCTATTATGATTATGGTTTTTAAATTGTATAAGGTTTTTATTTTTAAATATATATTAAGATGATATAAATATGTAAAGTTGTCTTATGTTCAACTTTTTTGTTTCTGAATATAATTCTTTTGAAGGATAAAGATAATCTTTATTGAATATAATTTTTAGAAACCTTTTTGTAATATTTCTAATTTTTTAACTAAAGTTCTATATATTCCTCCCCAACCTAAAATTTTTAACTAACGCGTAATATAATATTTCCATGTCTTACATTTAAAAATTTTTTAATGTTTTTAAAAATCGGTAGCTAGTACTTCTTAATTTTTTAATTAAGTATTCTAAGTGAAAATTCCAATTTAATTAACTGTCAAAAATAATTCCTAAATATTTTATTTTTGAACCCAAACTGTTAAATAAAATGTATTTTTTCCAAATAATTTTTAATTCTTAATTTAAAAATTTTTTCGAATACCTACTTTTGCTATCGAAGATATTAATGTTATTGGTCTATAATTATAATTACTAGTTTTACTAGAATCTCCATTTTTAAAAATAGGTTTTATTATACCAATTTTGAAACCTTTTGGATATATTATACTGCATGGTTTTAAAAATATTATTTATAAGAAATGTTAGTTGTCTAGAAATAGTAGTTTTAATAGTTTTTAATATTTCTGTTGTTATTCCGTCGGCACCAGGAGATTTCTTTAATTTTAAATAATAATAATAATAGGGGAGCCTAGGATAATAAGGTTAAAAAAATCGATGGTTTGTTTGACTTTGAATCTAAATTATTAAAAAAACTTTAATGCCGCTTTTCTTTTTCATATTCTTAACAGTGTACATTTTGTGACTAAAAAGAAAAATTGGTGAATACCTACTAAATCCTATTTTTTCTACCAAAAAAATGCAAGTTCTTATTACCAGGGTTGGGGTAATAAGAACTGCGAGTTGGTGGGTTATAATGTATTTTTTTTAGATTTGCTGATGGTAATAGAAAAATTGATGGGTTTATGGTTCATAAAAGTCCCACAATTTTTACGAGGGTTTGGGAAAATGTGGTGATAGATTGCCCTTAAGCACATTTAATTCAGCATAAAATATTGTTGCATTCATTCCCAATACCTAACTGATTGAATATTTGAGGCTCATCAGAACAACAACTCACAAAATCAGCATTTCGTGTGTAATGTATATTTGTTTAATATGAAACTACTTAGTAGTAGCAACACATAATATTCCCACTATTTGCATTCAATACTATTCATTTGCAAAAAGATGTAATACTGGCCCATCCTATATACTTATAATACACTTTTTTCTAAAAAAACAAAGAAATATTATTTACTTATAGATGCAGTGAACAGAAGCATAAGAAATACAGAAGGTAGATGAATAGTTTACTTCGGTTTACTCAGTTTAGTGCAAGGTATATTTTCCATAGATTCAAGTAACTCTTCCAGAAAAGCTTTAGATTCTGAGAGGACACTGTGGCATGTATCCCTCCTAAATTTTTAGTGAACATTGACATTATGACGATTACCCTAGTAAGTATCTTACCCTCTCTCATTTTTTGTTCCAATTCATCTAGTGTAGGTTCTATCAGTTCCCAACCTTCTGGAGGGGCTTTTTTGCTTCTACGAACTTTAGGCATAATCGCAAACTACAGCACAGCTAAAAACGCAAATTTAATGTTATTTTTATTGTCTTTACTTCTTATCTTATTATTTTAGTTACTGTCAGTCTGAACCTGAAGAAAGAACTTGGGTTATGTTTTATGTTTTTAGCGTTAACACAAAAAAGAAATAGGTCATCGATCACTTGTCAAATCACTTAATTATTCCTTTTAATGCTTAATGAAAGATATGGTTTTTGCATCGACTTACTAGCACATAGAAGAATCTTATACCAAGATAATTAGGGGTTTTACTATATCTGCAGCTCTGTTAAATTCGATAGCTTTAAATGGTCCTACCAGGTCTGTTAGAAATTTTGATTTGTTTCATATTAGTCATTCTCATTCTAGTACCAACTATGGTTTCCAAGTTCTCCCGATTAGGACCATACGTTAATATTTAGATATTTAAAGAAGTTTTTATTTCAATTGTTGTATTGATATTGTGGGGGGGTGCCAGTATATTTTGAAAATAATTAAATAAATAAATAAAATACTTGTACTTTGTATATTGCATTTTCTCATGGAACAAGGGAAAGGGGGCCTAAATTTGATTATGCAGGAGGGTTATGCGATTTTGCGTTACCCCACTGGATTATAGTTTAACAAAAAGACTCCTTGCTACCTTGATTCTAATTGGATATAATTAAGTCAAATCATGCCAATGACAATGCCCATTCCTGGTGAAATACCGAAAAGGGTCTTGATTGGTCAAGTTAAAACCTCAAGTGTCTCTCTGAACGAGCGACAAAAGTTGCTTATTATTTGACCGTTTGTCTTGGCTGAGCTAACTAAAAGAAATTTCTTGACTAAATTGCAAATAAAACGACCATTGACAAGTTGACAGTGTTGACACATAAATCAGCCAAAACGAATGATCTCAGTCACAAATCCGGTAACCTTAGCGTAGGTAAGGGGGGAGGAAATTTGACTGAGATAATCTGACTTACTTGGTCAAATAAAACGGCAAGGTAGTCAGTTTAGGTCAGCTCAGCCAAGACAAGTGGTCAAATAAATAAGCAACTAAAGGCCTATCTAACTAGCCATCATTCCTCTTCCTCTGTGACAGAGAAAAACATTATGAATGTCAAATGTCTAAAAACTGTCAGTCAAATAAATTTTCAATAAAAAAATCTTGAAAAGAAAATTAACTTATTTTTATTTTCAAGAATTGCTTGTTTTAAGTGAAAAATTTCGTTAATATTGTTAAAAACTATTGTCAAATTTGTGTGGGAGAAGTATAATCTTCTTGCATTAAGGTCTGTTTTTATAAAAGCCTAGAACTTGGAGGTTTTAGAACTGTATGTTTTATTACTAAAGGCAATAGTGTGCAGATTGAAGATTCACCTGCAGTTATACCTTACTACCGATGTTTCACAGTCGAAATAGGTGCCCAATATTTCTATTAATTTTTTAGATTTGTTTGCAATGAACTAACTTGTGCCTTAGTCCTTGTTTTGATTTCCCTAATAAATAAACTAAACCTTTGTACTAATAATAAAGAGTCGGCATCTAGCAACGTGTTTAGTTTTTTATTACGTTGTGTTAATTTATAAAGTAATTTAAGATTACAAATTTACTAAATATCTTTAATATGTACATATTTGCAATAGATGTTCGCTCGAGTATAATATCAATATTCATGGCAACAAGTAATCATCATTATGCTGCTATGCAAATCCTGGCTTTAGATTTAAGGCTCTGCAAATATTGTACAGCGATTGTAGGTGTTGGTTTGAGCTAAATATATCTAAATGATTTTAAGGTGTGGGGCTTAAGTATATGTGATATTTTTATCAGTATCATAATATCATTGCAGAAATATATTGTAATTTCATGTTTTAATCTCGGTTTTAATATAATCAACTAGAGAAGAATGCACTGGAATGCAGACATTTTAAATTTCCAAATGTCTGTTCATTATTTGCAATAGGGACTATAAGATTGCCTGATCGCTAAATAACTCGGTGCTTTTGAATCCAAATTAGGGATTTCCAAAGAGCAACAAGGATTGATCAAATTGAACAGTTTATCAGTTGTTTTACAGATAAGAAAAACCCCAAAAAAAAGTTTTTCCAACCCTCGAAGAAAAATCTCATGGACAAATTTCGTTTCGTAACGGATAAAACACCCTCAAGATTTGATGCTTAAAGTTTTTATTATTGAGACGTCTTGTGTGAGATTGGTTATTAAAATGTGAAAACATTATGATGTGGTTCATGCCTCAAAGGTTCAAGCAGTTGCCAGAAATGCACATTAATTGCCTCTCAATATGTTATATACATATCTACCCCTATGTTAAATTTATTTTTGTATGTCTGGTATTCCACAGCCTGAACGGAGGGGTGGGCCTGTCTCATCATATTGGATGTAACTGTTTGGAAGGCATCTATTAGGAATATTACACGGTTTGTAGAGGACCTTGTTCATTATTTCTGCTGAGTTTCCATAAATTCAAGGTCCTAAAATGTTCGAATTTTGTATATTTGTAATTTAGTTGTGCTTAAGTTTGGTTTGATTTTTTACAGGTTCTTTCTTAAAAAGCGTTTTTTTTTAGAAAAATTTTTAAATTTATTTGCATTGAAAAACAAATATTAATAGTTATATGGTAGGTAAGGAATTTACTCTATATGGTATCGCCCTAAAAATCCAGTTGAGCTGACAAATTATCATGACATGACAACCGAAATTTATCTTTGCTAATTTCATAAAGGTATTTTTATTGCAAAAAGGTGTACTATTTTTTGATAAAAAAAAACTAGATAAACTTTAGCCTATAATGCTTATATACCTATGTATCTATTTTATTAAGCAAAGTTATTAGTGAGGTTATATGGTAAATGGTTTATTAGGCAATAAGGCAATCCAACAATGTGTCAATAAGGGCAAATACTGCTTTGTAATTGGTGCATGTGATTACAAAAACGATATTGCTGGTGGTATTTAATGGCAATGCTTTTTACCCTCAGGGGTGGTATCATACATAGGTAGTAATTTTCATATTACGATGATCAGTAGTAGGGAATATTAATTATCATATATCCACATTGGCAGCATCTGAAAGAAATTGGTCTTCATCTCAGCATATTCATGCTTAAAAAGAAACAAACAAGTGGAAAAACTTGTTGCAATTCGCATATGAGGAGCAAGTACATAAAAAAAAGAAAAAATACTAACTGTTAGTTAGGGCTGCACTGAGCCCTGTTTTTTAACTTGACCGAGTACTTGGCTGATGGTATTGACCGAGTACCTAGCACTCGGCTGCCGAGTAATGATATTTTTTAAAAGGTCAACATCTCGGAAACTTTGAAGTATGGACTAAAAATGCATTTAATAAAAAATAATTATAATTTTATGTAGAATCTGAAAATTTAAAAAAACACAGGGTTTTCTATTTAAAAAATGGAAAATTTTTACCGTTCCGGTTTTTTGGGGCACCCTGTATAGTATAGACGGAATTAATTTTAAAAGAAGCATCTCTTAACCCTTAATAAGCTTTGTCAAAAGTTTGCCGCTATCCTTAATGGTACAGGAGGATTTCTTACTGTTTTTGACATGCCGAAAAGGATTGCTTCTAATATTGTACTATACTCGGCCGAGTAATGAATATAAGACCGAGCACCGAGTACTCATTACTCGGTGAAAATTCTGGCCGAGCACCGAACTACTCGGTACTCGGTGCAGCCCTACTGTTAGTACCTAATACTATCGCCAAATACAAGCCACATCACTAGATGTTGGTTTCAGCTTCTTTGTCGGTGTTTATAAGTAGAAAGAAAAGAACAAGTCTCCTCAGATGATGAAAGTTATAAGGATGAACATAACTTCTTTTTAGAAACCGAAAGTGATAAATTAATCTTATCAATAATTAGAAAACAAAGTATTTTTTTCATGTGTGCTTTTTAAGTTTACATGCGTCATAATTTTCTCTAGAGCAACTAGTGTTACTGCCTAATGATTTGTTTTAAATAGGTACCACCTACCCATATTTTTTTTACATACCCACCTAATAATTTTTCTGAATTTTCCCATGTTTTGCTTTTTTTTTAAATCACTGTGTTTTGAAAAAAACTTTTTCCACGCTACTTACCTGTAAGTAATGAAACACCCTTGCGGTTTTATTTTTACTCCCCCCCCCGCTGCTTTTCTTTATTTTTACTATGTTTATTGAAAATATTATGACTGCTTTAGTTTTGTGTATATTTTTTTTGTTTTATGTTTTGATAAAAATTTGTTTTTATACCTGTTTTAACCCCCTCCCCCTCCTCTCTTTGCCAATTTTTTTGTTTTACTAATTTTGCATATGGCTAATATTATACAGGGTGCTACAAATTCGTATGCGTACATGGGGATCTCAAAAACGGTAAGAGATGCCAAGATGGCTAAATTAGAGCAAACTTGCGTATTGCGCAGTAACTAAAATTGTAAATTTTCCTAATACCTTCGGAGATAGGTATCCGAAAAACCCAATTTTCAGTTTTAGTTTTTAATTTTTTGCGTTTTAGTTTTTGATTTGGGTAAAAAACACTTCTTTTTACTCACTAGTTTTCAAATTCGACGTTTCCTTGTTTGGATAGGTACCTGCCGGAGACCTCTTGTAGAATAGAATAGACCAAGACATTCATTCTTGAATATCCTAAATAATAATTGCTAGAGCCGTAATGGTAAAGAAAAGATAATTTGAAATAATAATGATATGTTATTTGCTGACTAAACGTTCAAATTAAGAAAACGCCTTTAAATTGTTTAAGATTCTTAAGCTAAGAAGTCCCTAAAACCGTATCTAAAATTCCTGGTCCGTATTTTTATTTTAAAAGATTTACTTTATATCAGTGTGACCAGTAAAGTCCGCATCATATGGGATTTTTCCCGGGATTTTTTTTATTAATAACTTTATTCGAAATTTGACTTTGGCATCAAGTTCTGCTCATGTTCTGCTTCGATCGAGATGAAAATTAAGCAAAAAAAAATAGTAGTCACGTGATTCGCATTATCTGTCAAATTTTAATTATTTCCAAAAAATAATTTAAAAGTGGGGTTATCTCTGAAAGTATCGAAAAAAGTTATTAAAATTTTTTTTTAATGCAGTTTCTATCCCACATGCACAATTTTAGCTACATAAGATAATTTTGATTTTTTATCCATATTTTGTAAATTGCACCACTTTTGCAAAATAAGACTTAACCCAACCTACATAAAACTTCTTAGTTTTGACAATGCTCTATTTCAGATAATTTTCTTCCATATTAAATGTGTGTTTTTCTACAAAATCAAAAGAATCCCGGTCAGAAAATCCCAGTCAATAAATCCTGATCATCATCAATATCCCATGCCAAAATATCGCATACAAAAATATCCCACAACAATAATGTCCTATTACATAATCCTAATCAACTAACCTAACCTAATCAGAAAAAGTTCTGTTTAGAGTGGGGGGCCTACAAAACAAACAAAATATATTTACAATAAATATCGATATATTAATATACAGTGTCACCAGTAAAGTCCGCATCATATGGGATTTTTTTTTATTAATAGTTTTATTCGAAATTTGACTTTGGCATCAAGTTCTGCTTCGATCGAGATGAAAATTAAGCAAAAAAAATAGTAGTCACGTGATTCGCATTATCTGTCAAATTTTAATTTTTTCCAAAAAATCATTCAAAAGTGGGGTTATTGCTGAAAATATCGAAAAAAGTTATAAGAAAAAGTTTTTTTTAATGCAGTTTCTAGCCCACATGCAAAATTTCAGCTGCATAAGATAATTTTGATCTTTTACCTATATTTTGTAAATTGCACCACTTTTGCAAAATAAAACTCAACGCAACCTACATAAAACTTCTTAGTTTTGACAATGTTTTATTTCAGATACATTTTCTTTAAAGTAGCGCCATATTAAATGTGCGTTTTTCTACAAAATCAAAATTGGGCTATTAAAATTGGGTCGCATGTGATGCAAAGTTTATTTGTTTTTGACCCTGTATAATAAGGTAACTTCATAAAATAAGTATTTTTGAAAACTTAGGTTGTGCCTGAAAGTAAAAAAATAAAGTAAAGAGGTTAAATTAAATTAATTAATTAAATGGCTGAAAATAGATAAACTTTACGTTAAGTTAAACAAAAAATTATTTTCCACTTAATGAACACTTTACTGATGACACTGTGTTCTTTTTGTCTTAATATTAAGGTGTATTACTTTCAGACACAAACCACGTTTTCAAAAATACTTATTTTATGAAGTTACCTTATACAGGGTCAAAAACAAATAAACTTTGCATCACATGAGACCAAATTTTAATAGCCCAATTTTGTTTTTGTAGAAAAACACACATTTAATATGGCGCTACTTTAAAGGAAATGTATCTGAAATAAAGCATTGTCAAAACTAAGAAGTTTTATGTAGGTTGCGTTGAGTTTTATTTTGCAAAAGTGGTACAATTTACAAAATATAGGCAAAAAATCAAAATTATCTTATGCAGCTGAAATTTTGGATGTGGGCTAGAAACTGCATTTAAAAAAACTTTTTCTAATAACTTTTTTCGATATTTTCAGAAATAACCCCACTTTTGAATTATTTTTTGGAAAAAATTAAAATTTGACAGATAATGCGAATCACGTGACTACTATTTTTTTGCCTAATTTTCATCTCGATCGAAGCAGAACGTGATGCCAAAGTCAAATTTCGAATAGTTATTAATAAAAAAAAATCCCATATGATGCGGACTTTACTGGTGACACTGTATATAAATATTTCCAAAAATAACATATTTAAAAAAAAAATATTAAGATTAATAATAATACTAATATTCAAGATAATTTCTTTGTATTGTAATTAACACATCGCCATGTGACTTTTTCGTCTGATTTGCGGTGAAACGTGTATATAAATCCCTCCAAATTAAGGTTTTTACCACCTTTCTGATTGATAATAAATTCCAAAGGCATTTTAAAATATTATTCACTAAAATCTAAATAACGATGAGTCTATTATAGAATTAAAATGACGTTATAGGTTTGACTGACGCGTACTATTTACTGGTACTACAATTGTTTGTCTTGTGACTTTCTTGTAGGGACTTTTCGGCATGGGATATTTATTTGTGATGGAGATGTTTTTGTAGCGAGTTATTTTTGTTAGGTTATTTTCTATTTTGGGGGTATTTTGGATGAGCTAAAAATAAGTGGGAAATTTTTTTCTGGGATTTTCTGACCGGACACCCTTCATAAAATAAGTATTTTTGAAAACGTAGTTTGTGTCTCAAAGTAATACACCTTAATATTATGACAAAAAAGAACACAGTGTCATCAGTAAAGTGTGTTCAAATAAATTTTAGTGATAAAAAACAAAATTATCTTATGCAGCTGAAATTTTGCATGGGCTAGAAATTGCATTTAAAAAACCCTTTTCTAATAACTTTTTTCAATATTTTTAACCCCGCTTTTGAATTATTTTTTGAAAAAAATTAAAATTTGACAGATAATGCGAATGACGTGACTACTATTTTTTTGCTTAATTTTTATCTCGATCGAAGCAGAACTTGATGCCAAAGTCAAATTTTGAATAAAGCTATTAATAAAAAAAAAATCCCATATGATGCGAACTTTACTGGTCACACTGTAGTGGTTTCCGAAAGTCGAATTTAGAAACCAATAACGTCATCTTGTAGATCATAAAACTGCTCTGAAAAATTGTTATTTATTTATTTATTTTTCCAAGTCAAAAATTACGGCGCAAAAAATTAAGAGCGAAAATTGAAAATTTCGGGTGTCTCCGAAGGTACCTATTGGGAATATTCATATTTTTTTGTCACCCGATTACATATTAAGCCTCAAAACTTGCAATTTTACCTTAATTTAACCATCTTCGTATCTCCTTCCGTTTTCGAGGTCCCCATGTCCGCATACTAATTTGTAACACCCTGTTAACCTATCTATAAATTGTAAATTTAATATATTATGTACAAATTTTTGCTTTTTAGTTTTTACACTGTTGAGTGTTGACCCCCATAATTTTAGAATACGTAGGTACTTAATACAAAAAGCTATCGAGAATGTTAAATAAAATGTAACAGGAAAATTACAAAAAATTTCTCAAAAAAGCATGTTAAATGTTTGTTTCAATTCGTGTTTACAATAGTTGTCTTTTTTTTTTAGATTTGGAGGGTTCCGATTACCCCAAAAAAACAAAATGGACGCTCCAAAAACATCCGACATAATTTTAATTGCCGGAAATTCGCATCCAGAATTAGCGAACTTAATAGCTAAAAGGCTGGGCGTCACTATTGGACAATGTGCCATATATCACAGAAGTAATCGCGAAACTATGTTTCAGATTGGAGACTCTGTTAGAGGAAAGGATATTTTTATTATTCAAACGGGAACAAAGTAAGTAGTAGTCGTTTCATTATACTATACTCCAGCAACAGCTTAAGTAAAACTGTGAAACTCGCAAGGAACCTGCTAGTCGACCTTTGCATTTGCCGTTGTGATAAAGAGAATAAGTTTATGAATCCTATTTTTAGGGATGTGAACAATAACATTATGGAAATGCTTATAATGGCGTACGCTTTAAAAACTTCGTCAGCTAATTCAATAGTCGGCGTGATTCCATACCTGCCCTATAGCAAACAGTGTAAGATGCGCAAGCGGGGAAGTGTCGTCACCAAATTGGTTGCCCAAATGATGGTAAAATCTGGCATGAACCATATCATCACCATGGACCTTCACCAAAAAGAAATTCAAGGCTTCTTTGACTGTCCTGTGGATAACTTGAGAGCTAGTCCGTTTCTACTTCAGTATATTCAAGAGAGTGTAAGTAGTAATTCCAAGGAACTAACAAATAATTTTGAAAAAGGAACAGATCTAAACAAGGGCGTCCATAGGGCCCTTTCAGTATAAATATTGAATAGTACAGTGGTTAGTTAGTAGACCAACAAATCACTAAACTGAACAATTACATAATAAAAACATATCAATAAATTAATACATTAGGCATAAGTTAAATAATAGTCTTATACAGTGTCACCAGTACAGTTCGCATCATATAGGATTTTTTTTATTAATATCTTTATTCAAAATTTGACTTTGGCATCAAGTTCTGCATCGATCGAGATGAAAATTAGGCAAATAAATAGTAGTCACATGATTCGCATTATCTGTCAAATTTTAATTTTTTTTCAAAAAATAATTCAACAGTGGGGTTATTTCTAAAATTTCAGCTGGATAAGATAATTTTGATTTTTTACCTATATTTTGTAAAATTTCTTAGTTTTGACAATGCTTTATTTCAGATACATTTTCTTTAAACTAGCGTCATATTAAATGTGTGTTTTTCTACAAAATCAAAATTGGGCTATTAAAATTGGGTCGCATGTGATGCAAAGTTCATTTGTTTTTGACCCTGTATAAGGTAACTTCATAAAATACGTATTTTTGAAAACAGTTTGTGACTGAAAGTAAAAAATAAAAAATAAAATAAAGAGATTTTAAATTAAATCGTTGAAAATAGATAAACTTTCCGTTGGGTTAAGCAAAAATTAATTTTCCACTTAATGAACACTTTACTGATGACACTGTGTTCTTTTTTGTCTTAATATTAAGGTGTATTACTTTCAGACACAAACTACGTTTTTAAAAATACTTATTTTATGAAGTTACCTTATACAGGGTCAAAAACAAATAAACTTTGCATCACATGCGACCAAATTTTAATAGCCCAATTTTGATTTTGTAGAAAAACACACATTTAATATGGCGCTACTTTAAAGAAAATGTATCTGAAATAAAGCATTGTCAAAACTAAGAAGTTTTATGTAGGTTGCGTTGAGTTTTATTTTGCAAAAGTGGTGCAATTTACAAAATATGGGTAAAAAATCAAAATTATCTTAGGCAGCTGAAATTTTGCATGTGGGCTAGAAACTGCATTTAAAAAAACTTTTTCTAATAACTTTAATAAAAAAATAACCCCACTTTGGAATTATTTTTTGGAAAAAATTGATATTTGACAGATAATGCGAATGACGTGACTACTATTTGTTTGCTTAATTTTTATCTCGATCGAAGCAGAACTTGATGCCAAAGTCAAATTTCGAATAAAGTTAATAATAAAGAAATCCCATATGATGCGGACTTTACTGGTCACACTGTATATAAAAAGCTGATCCGTTTCTTTATCATTACCCTGTATAATATTCATACGTGGTGGTCTGTCGCACAAAGAAGTTAAGAGAATTTTTCTGTTCTGTTATTCGTATATCCAAATGCTGTGGTTTGAAGATTTTTCTTATCCTTTTCTTTGTTTACATTTTTTACTCGGGTTTTATTTTTAGATTCCTGACTATCGAAACGCGGTAATCGTTGCTAGAAACCCAGGGTCGGCTAAGAAAGCTACGTCTTATGCAGAACGTCTTCGTTTGGGAATTGCCGTTATTCATGGAGAACAAAAAGAATCCGAATCTGATGAGGTACGTGAACCAATAAATTGAAAAACTTTTCCTTTTACTTTAACCAAAGAAATAAACAGTGAAGTGTTTAGTTTCCGTAGAAAGTTTGGTGACGTCACTAACTGATTAACATGCAGATTTCTTTATTGCCGACTGTGCAAATAACGTTCATCAAAGATTAGACCTTTTCTAGAAACGCCCGGTCTTATGGGAAATAAGTATTCTATTAAAAACTCTTCTCATTTCACTGGTTTTCGGTTCTCTAAACCGATACCCGGATTCGGGCTCTTAGCGCTGCCAAGCGGGACTGTAACTGTCGAAATTTTTTTACAAATAATCGCTTATCGGTCAAAAACTTGACTAGATAGGTTTTGATATGTATCCATTCATTAAAAACCATTTGTTTACAATCGAACATACCGTGCGAGCAAAAATTATTTGCATCAAAGAGGGCTTGGATTAAAAAATGTAGGGCTTGGTTTAGATCACAATGATATGGGGACGATATATCTAACCAAATCTAGGTTAAAATTTTGTCAAATTCATATTATGACATGATATGCCAAACTAATGAGTAATAAAATATGTAGACAAATACAAATTTATTTTTATTGTTTACAAAATTATAATACTTTCACTTTATAAGGAAATAAATTTAGTAGCTTCTTAAGAATAGTCCTGCATTTTCTATAAGATCTTCCCACTTCTTGGGACAGGCGTCTTATACAATTTGTTGGCGTATTTTGCATTATTTCACGAACGTTTGCAACAAGTTCTTCTGTTCTTACAGATGGTCTTCCTGCTCCTTTTTTGTATTGTATAGAACCTGTTTACCTAAACACAGCCACGGTTCTTTTCAGACAATGATAAAAATCCCCAGCAATAAAAGCAACGTTAGAAAAATGTTCGTGAATATCGTCCATGCACAAACCCGGATTGTATCGCCACTCACCAATTACTCTAACCCCGTTTTCGAAAATTTGCTTCAACCATGAATGTTTTGTGCTGTTCCGTAAAGCCCATTGTGTGAATTGTTCAAGAAATTGGAAAAATTAGCGATGAATCAAATTACTTGTAACGACTATCAAAGATGACGGAATAACTTATTAATTGTTAATTCAGGTAGTTACTGACCACCAACAGGTATTAAGCTCTACGGCTAAGCATTACGTCCATAGATGCAAGGCCCTCTTTGATGCAAATAATTCTTGCTCGTACGGTATAGGGTCACCTTTTCAAGTAACCAAATTAACTTAATTTTTAAACCACCCTGTATATCGCAACTATGATTTGGGTATAGGGTCTTTAAAAAACATTTTTTAGGTTACCTTTTTCCGTCAAAAAAAATTGGAATTTAATTATTATTTTAAACTACACGTACTTTCCGAAGACCCTGTATATCTAAAGGGTATTTGCCAGCAGTAAAGCCACAGGATCCGTCGTGAGTCCATGGACCGTGAGGTTGCGTTAAGGCGAATCGGGCGGTCCTGCTAGTAT
The DNA here is from genome assembly GCA_963969555.1 of Polydrusus pterygomalis. NCBI lineage: Eukaryota > Metazoa > Arthropoda > Insecta > Coleoptera > Curculionidae > Polydrusus > Polydrusus pterygomalis. The sequence continues at coordinate 36,081,324 of OZ018381.1, read as the reverse complement.
GGTATAAATTTACAAAGAAACAAACTCTTGTTAATATCCTTCTTTCATTGACTAGGTTGATGGACGTTACTCCCCACCAACTGTACCACGATCTCGTACCATGGATGCAGGAGTTGGAGTTCCTATTCACATTGCCAAGGAGAAGCCACCAATCAACGTGGTAGGAGACGTTGGGGGAAGAATTGCCATCATGGTGGTAGGTTAAGTTTGGAATGAATTCATTCCTTATTAAGGGACTAAGTGGAATGATCTATTTTTACAGTAAATATATACAGGGTTCCCCATTTAAAACGAAACAGGTTAAATATCTGGTTCCACGTTAACTTAAAAAAAAAAACGCTCGGACCGGTCGATTTTTATTTCGAGGGGGACATCTTTTGCGTATATTGTCAATCTTGTTACTTTAAGCCCCTAGGAGGGAGAGGGGGTAAAATCTAAATCTTAAATAGATACCCCTATTTTATATAATTTTTTTGGATTCTGAACATTTTTTAATAAAAGCATTATTAGTCTATACTATACAGTTTCCGAGATATTGACTCTTAAAAAATGAGATTTTTAAACTTTGACAGCGTCTAGCTTTCTAACTGTACGTCTATAGAGTAAAACGGCTTACATGTCCCTATCTTCGATTTTTATTAGCTTTCCAATAGTGTCAACTTCCGGTTAAACCGGTTGTAAGAAATATAGTACTTCCGGTTTAACCGGAAGTTGACACTATTGGAAAGATAATAAAAATCGAAGAAAGGGACATGTAAGCCGTTTTACTCTAAGACGTACAGTTAGAAAGATAGGCGCTGTCAAAGTTCAAAAATCTCATTTTTCAAGAGTCAATATCTCGGAAACTGTTTAGTATAGACTAATAATGCTTTTATTAAAAAATGTTCAGAATTTTATGTAGAATCCAAAAAAATTATATAAAATAGGGGTATCTATTTAAGATTTAGATTTTACCCCCTCTCCCTCCTAGGGGCTTAAAGTAACAAGATTGACAATATACGCAAAAGATGTCCCCCTCGAAATAAAAATCGACAGGTCCGAGCGTTTTTTTTTTAAATTAACGTGGAACCAGATATTTAGCCTGTTTCGTTTTAAATGGGGAACCCTGTATTTATAAGATAATGAAATAGTAATAATAAATTATTTCAATTTGGGGATCAGCGAATTTAACTATAATTCATCCATTAAAAAAACTACAAAACAAAATAATTAAATGCATACATAAACTTCCTTTTTTTAGACCAACTATAAATTTGTTTGAACCAAACGGATATTTAAATTTAGAAAAGCTTTATAAATTAAAACTATGCATTCTAATACACTCTATTATTATTATTATTATTATTAAAGAAAAACAGTCGAATATAATATTTCCTTCGACCAACATTATTCACATCACGAGACAAAGCCATCATATTCATATCAGTAATTTTGGCCAAAGATTAATATCATATAAAGGAATAATTTACAACAGTTTGCCGAAAAAATTAAAGAAATATCAAAATTATGGACTTTAAAAAAAAAATTAAAAAAATATTTTTTAAAACTAAACTAACTTTAACGTATTAAGTATTATTATTATTTTTTTTTTTTTTGTAAATGGTTATTATACAGGGCGCTTCATTAAGGGTGGCCATCTCGAAAACTACTAAGCATTGAAACTTAGGGAAAAAAAATTTATGATTAATGTGGTCATGAGAAAATTCTTGAAATTATTTTTAAATTCCACATTTTCCCACAAGGGGGCATATTAAGGTATCTTTGATTACATCAATAGAAAGCTTAGACAATTCTGCATCATTTTGGTTTAAGGCTCATTGGCGTACCGACCTTGATAAGAGTGGGGGAAGCTATTGAAAGCGCAAAACATTAAAATCGCTGTAACTTCTAAACGACTTATCCAATTTTACTAAATTTAAGCCTGTTTGGAAGAGAAAGGTAAGTACCTTTAATTGCCGTATCCAATGGTACACGATAGTTTCTTATAAAATTGCTAGAGGGCGCAATTTGTAATAATAACAGTTTTTTTGATTTTTCCCAGAAAATTACAGCGATTTTAATGTTTACACTTTCAATAGCTTTCCCCACACTTAGCAAGGTCGGTACGCCAATGAGCCTTGAACCAAAATGATGCATTATTGTCTAAGCTTTCTAATGATATAATCAGAGTTATAACTTAATATGGGAATTTTCGGAGAAATTTAGAATTTAAAAAAATTATTTTCAGTTGTGCCCCCTTGCGGCAAAATGAGGAACTTAAAAATAATTTGCAGAATTTTTTCTTGAACCGCTTTAATCATAATTTTTTTCCCCAAGTTTCTAAGCTTGGTAGTTTCCGAGATATCGCCGGTGGCCACCCTTAATGAAACACCCTGTATAAATTTTTTAAAATAATTTCGATGGAGTTACTAAACATGATTTTTATTATTTGTGCTTTTATATATTGTATATTTAGTGTTACATTCTCTGTAATGAACTTTTTGGGTTCATTGAGAATAAAGATATATATTATTATTATTAAGTCCTACAAAGACATTAATTTGCCAAGTAGGCTTGTCAACAATATATTTTTTCTCAAAAATTTAGAAAAAAATATTTTTAATCAATAAAGTGTTACGTCTTATTTTACTCTTGTTCTTTGTATTAGCAATTTTGTGTGTCAAAACTTTAAATTTAGGGTTATATCGTCGGTCTTAAATGGCCTTATATGCTGGCTGTCTTTTTCAAAAGATTCGCGCGACAAAACAAAAATGAAATGTCTTAAAACACAAAGAAATTACTCAATCCGGTTCTGGTTTGTTCCCAGTTTTAAATTAAATTCAAGTTATAACTGATCTGTGTATTTTAGGATGATCTTATCGATGATGTCCAGTCCTTTGTTGCTGCAGCTGAAGTATTAAAGGAACGTGGAGCCTATAAAATTTACGTCTTGGCTACTCATGGTCTTCTATCATCTGACGCGCCCAGGTTAATAGAAGATTCCCAAATAGATGAGGTAAGAATGATTGTATTATTTGTCAAACTTACGTTAGGGGTACCCCTAAGTTTTATTTTATTGCGTAAAAATTAACGAACTATTTTTGGACGCACTCGATGTGAGACGCATACAAAAAATGCAGAATGCCTGTATAAGGTTCACATGTGATAGACAACGTAGTAGAGGTAGAGTTTCGCATAAATTATAAGTTTTTATAAAATAATTAAATTTAAAAATCCACCTACCTCTTTAATAAGCCTAAATTTCGCATTTGGTATTTGTTGAAGGACTCTAAGTACAGTACTTCTTCCAATGAGCTTCCTATGATATTAAGAAACATGATTATGGGTTACTTACTATCCAGGACAAGCCAAGAAACTAATCAGGAAATATGGGCTTACAAAAGTTTAAAAAGGCAAAGTATTTCAGTCTCGACGCTGCCTAAAAAAATATCACCCTGAAAATTGGGACCCATCTTTAGCTAAATCCCATAATAAATTTTTTGATACTGCAATTTTAGACGTGATACACTAATTTTAAAGTTTCGTGGATTTGTCTTCAGAGACAATGCTAACCGTTATCATATCGGATACTTTACTGGCTACTACCACTCCCTTTTTGAGTATACTTAGTATAAGCGCATCACATTACATTAGTGTAGTGCTGGCCGTTTAGAAAAACAATTTATATGAAAGACTATACTTATTTTAACGTTTTCTACATCCTGTATAATGTAGTAATAGAATTAAATTATTGCTTTGTTTTATTTTAAAGTTAATAAAATAAAATACTTAGGAATTATTTTTGATAGTAAATTAGGATGGAATTTTCACTTAGAATACTTAATTAAAAAATTAAGAAGTTTACTACCGATTTTTAAAAACATTTTTAAATGTAAGACATATGGAAATATATTACGCGTTAGTTAAAACTCATTTAAATTACGGAATTTTAGGTTGGGGAGGAATAAATAGAACTTTAGTTAAAAAATTAGAAATACTACAAAAAAAGTTTCTAAAAATTGTATTCAATAAAGATTAACTTTATCCTTCAAAAGAATTATATTCAGAAACAACAAAGTTGAACATAAGATAACTTTACATATATAACATCTTAATATATATATTTAAAAAGAAAAACCTTATACAATTTAAAAACCATAATCATAAAAATTAAATAACCATAAAACCTAAAATAAATAAGTCCATAGAACAAAAAAATTTCAAATATTTATGTTTTTATTTAAACGATTATTAACCAACATAAATTAAAAAATTGATTTCATTAAAAAAATTTTAAGTCGAAATTAAAACATGGATATTAAAAACATACAATTTGAAAATATTTTTAGAAATGCTTTAATTAATTAATCAATTAATATTGTTCTGAATAATTTATATAAGTAATATTTTTTACTTAAAAATTAAAAATTAATAATTTTATTATAGGTAATATATTTCTTCAAAAAGAACTGTGTTTGTTTATACTATAAATTAACATTTTTACTTTTTAATGCATATTTATGATTTATGATTTTACATACTAAAACAAAAAATAAGATTTGCCCCTAACAAGCTCAGCTTCAGGGGATTGAAGAATAAGTTTATAGAAGACAACATAAACATATTTATTAAATTTTAAATAAACTTATTATTATTATTATTTATTAAATTATTCATTTGCAGGTTGTTGTTACAAACACCATACCACATGAACTTCAAAAAATGCAATGCCATAAAATTAAAACGGTGGATATATCGATTTTGATGGCCGAAGCAATTCGCAGAATCCACAATAAGGAATCCATGTCCTATCTATTTAGAAACGTAACCCTTGAAGATTAAACTATTAAATAACGTACCTAGCTCTGTAAGACGTTTGAAAAAAAATTATTGGTTAATTTTTTTCAAACCTTTATATCTATTCCCAGTTTCACGAAAGGGATTTAAATTTAAAACATGTCTATATTGACGAAGTAGTTGGTTAATCAATGTTCTTCAATCGACTTTTTACTGATTGTGATAAAATGTATAGCATAGATATTTACCTTTAGATAAGCAAACAATAATCACGAAAGTGGCAAATTTATGACCTCGCGCATGTAAACAAAGCTACACACGATTAGACATGCGCACTGCAACATTATCATTTGACAAGTGGGAAAATAAACAGGTCCGGGCTTTAAAATTTAAATTCTTTCCAAAAAATTTGGAATTTCTTCTCAATTTTTTTGATCAGGTTGGGAATTAAGTTAGTGATTTCATTTTTAGTTGTTGCAAACCTATCAGATTTTGAGGGTAGAAAATTGTTGTTTCTAAAATTTGTTTAAAAATGATTCGTCGTCGTGTTTTTAGTTCGAAAGGGAAGAGAGCAAGTCAATAAAACTATAAATCGAATATAAAATACAACCAAAACCAGCAAAATAACCAATCTTCGATGATATCGCGTACCTAACCTCGAGTCAAATGTTAGTTGGTATATAACTTGTATTGATTTTTACAATTTGGCAAGAACTTGGGTACGTGTAAAACATTTTCAAGCACAATTTCTTGTTCAAGAATTTGAAACAGTTTTTGCCCGAGAGCTTGACCCGTGGAGTAATATAAACTACCTAGGTATTTACATTTTTTCTTTTATGTAATATAAGTATAGAGAAAGCTGTCTTTTAAACTTTTTGAAGATTGCAGAGCTGCAAATAAAATATACCAAAACATGCTTCGGGATAATCAGTCTTGGTGTGGGTTTATCTTTATTTTCATACCTTGTTTGTGTAGCCTAGGCCTAGTTTGATGTGTTTAAATTGATCCTAATAAAATAAAGTTATATATCAAGATACATCACTACTCCATACTTACTGAAAATACGAAATACCAGGTATTTTACCCCTATTTCGGCATAATAAAATCATACAACTGCTATTACTAGTCATTGTTTATACAGTGCGTCCATAAAGTATTGCACAAATTCATTTAACATTCAGGAATTACTATTTTTTTAAACGCTCGGACCGGTCAATTAGTGTTTTTATTTGGCATTTTTTAAGGTTAAATGTTATACAGGATGTCCCACGTAGGAGGTATGACGTCATCGATGATTTTTTCAAATGGAACATGTATATCAATTTTGAATTCTATGATGAAAACTTAAAACTTTTTATATAACCAATCCTCTGTAAATCACGGTTTTTGAAATATTCACAATTGAAAATTCACTTTAAAAACATTTATTGAAATATTGCTGATTTATTTGAATAATATTAGAATACATTTAAGTTTTCAAACGTGAAAATTTTAGAAACCGTGATTTACAGAGGTATGATTGGTTATATAAAAAGTTTTAAGTTTTCATCTTAGAATTTAAAATTGATATAATATACAGGGTGTTCCATTTGAAAAAGTGATCGATGACGTCATACTTTCTACGTGGGACATCCTGTATAACAACATTTTACCTTAAAAAATGCGCAAATAAAAACACTAATTGACGTATCCGAGCGTTTAAAAAAATAGTAAATCCCTGAATGTTAAATGAATTTGTGCAATACTTTATGGACGCACTGTATAGTTGAATTCACATAAACTTTTAACGCCGTGACATTTCAGTTCTGTCATACTTGTCAAATACTGCAGCAACTTATAAATATAAATTTCTAATGGCAAAATTTAATTAGTATAATTGTACTGCACACAAAGTATGTCTATCTTGTATTATTTCATACGATTAAAAAGAGATAGAAATAGAAAGAGTTGGCCGAACAATTCCAGAAAAGAAAAAACACTGACCAATCTCAGCTGTATAAGAAATTTAGTAAGTTGGTGAAATCTAAAGTAACTAGACAATGACAAGTCTTGACATTTGGCATTAAAACTTTATGTGAATTTAACTATATTCCAATCCGAGTCACTAAAAGCACATTTTGCCAATTCACTAAACTACACAAAAACTAGAAATCCGTAAATATTAAACACCCACAATCCACAATAAAACTACAAGGAATCCACAGAGAAAACTTAAAACACAACAACAAAAATGACGGCCGAGCCGGTTCCGGAGTGTATTTTGAACATGTCGCTAACGGACATGCCGATAACACGAGGTTTGTGCGCATGCCCAATGCTGCTCAGAGGGAAGGCAGCTGACCGGCGAGCCATGCGCTCGGACGTATTTTTTTCACCCATAAAACGTAACTTGTTTGCGCAGTAGATAAGCTGTACGTATGTAAAGGTAAATGTCTATGATGTGTAGTAGGTAATTGTATTGGTAAAATAAGGCTATAACGTAAATTAGTTAAATTCTTTATACAACTTTACTGTACATCACTTAAACTTAAATCTTTATTTTTTTGAAAATATTATTTTGAAAGACTAACTAAACTAATCGCTAAAATTGGACGTATACGAAGGGTTTCTTTTATATTTGCGGAATAAGCCATATGGTGACGTTTCCTTCCCAATATTAGATTTTAATTTTTCCACGTATTCACCCCGAAGTTCATTGCACTTATCTCTAATTTTTAAATCCCTTTACCAAAATGTACTTCGAGACTACTGCTTCTAGTTTATTTTTTTTTAAGTTTTGGGAACAAGTGAGAGTCTGACCAAGCTAAATTTTGTCGAAAACATTCTATCATCATATCGAGATAAAATTTTATATGTCGCTAACTCAACTCAAAAAACTAAGTTTTGAGAAAAACTCGTTGAAAGTTTTTATGATGTGACTAGCCGTACTTAGTTTTATAACCATTTAGTGTTTGCTACATTTTCTTTGGACAAATTCCTTATGCATAGGCTTTCATGTAACAAATACCGAAAATGTTGATACATTTTATTTTCCATTAAAAAATAATTTAATTTAAAAATGTTAGGTTGTTTTTAAGTTGTGTTTTTATTGCATTAAGGCAATTATTAAAATAACTAATTTCCCTAAGGTTTAGAAATGTTGGAAAATTAAATAATGACAAAATTATTGTTAATATAGGGTTTTATTATTATTCATATTAACAAAATACATGGGTACCTACCACAACAGGAAAATTGTATTTTTATCATTGGGAGATCGTGGAACAAAAATCAATATAAAAATAAAACACACTATTTAAAAATGCGAAACTTATTATGCCTGTAAATTTTTAAAAGAAAGACAACTTTTCATGTGGCAATCTGATACTTTTACGTCTATTTCATGATAATCAGTGCCATCAAAATTGAATGTTAAAAAAATTAAAATTTAAAATTTTTATTCAAACTAACATATCTCATTTTTGGTGTTAAACTTATTTCCGATCTGGCCAGACACATCGTTAAAATCAAAGACGTCATAAGTATCCGTTTCATAAACTTTGTATGATCTACCATGTTTTGTCACTACAAACCCAACTTATACACATTAACCTCTCTTTTGCAAAGATTATTCAAGTATAATATCTCAAAATATTAAGTTGTTGATGCCCGAAAAAAATAATGCAATTTAACACACATAATATCTTAAAATATGTTAATGTTGTATTGATTTTTTTTTTAATTTCATCATAATCATACTAGCATAATGGTCAGTTTAAATATTAAGCCCAATATTTTAAGTTATGTTGATTGGTTGGTTAAAGGCAGGGATCGGGTTCGACGTGTGATCCAAGCTTCTTACACTGCATCCTTCTGACTTAGTGTACGCCCGCCCCAGTCTTGTTAGAAAATGTTTGTTCCTTTTACGAGGTCTAGTAGTTTTCTTTCAAGTTTGTCATGCGGGAGGTTGTCGCCGCGTAATTCCGAAGATTTTGAATCTTCTACTCTACGGGTTAGCGCCTCGCAGTTGTAAGCTATGTTACTTTTGCTCTAAAGAGTTTAAGTTATGAACAATTTATTCCTCAACATAACTCAATTATCGTATTTTTTAAGTTGAGTTAGTATTGCATTGAGGGTTCGATTTGTAGGTACCTAGATTGATAATTAATAAGAAAAAATAAATTATTGTTTCACACAAGGAACGTGCCATTTCCGCTATTATAAGAAACGCCCCCGTTACGTTTGGGTTATACAGGGTGTTCCAATAGAGCGATAAAGTAAAATAACTCCTGTTTGGTAAGAGATACGAAAATATTTTATATAGATACTTAAATTGTACACATTATTGTCCATTTTAAAATTAATGTTAATACAGCGTCCGCGTGTCGATGTCGGGATCCAGTGCAAAGTTCATTTTTTAAATATATTTTATTATAAATGTTTATTCCCAGGTTGTAATTTCGCTGTAACCGAATTTATCATATTCAGCACTGACCCATTAAAAATATATCAAAATAAAAATCTTTCTAGAGTGTCATGAAATTTTTCCAGAAACAAAATGAGAGCATACTATTTAAACATAAGACATCATTCTGGTAGAAGCATGAAGCCAAAACGACTGTTCGAAGCTGCTATTATGTTTTTAGTAGAGAACGTATTTTTTTAAATTACTTTTTCTTCATCGATACAGTAGGGTCAAAATCAAAATTTAGAGAAATGTTCCATTACAATTACAATTATGTCGTGGATTTTATTCTTTGTGTTAAGTTGTATGCCACACTAATTTTAAAATGTGCACCTTCAGATCCCGTACAATTTTGAAGTTTCTCTTCCATCAATTTGTGTGATTCCACTTCCCTGTTCTTAAAACCAGCAATAAAACATTTTTTTCTTAACAATAATTATTTTAGTCAAAATTTTTTTAGAAATTACAATTTTTCTGAGGTCTAAAAAATGTTTTATTTCCAAATAGTATAAAGAACTAATAGCTGCACAAAGTGATGGGCGCCAAATATTTTATATTGTAGAACATAATTAAATTAATTTTTCTTCATCGATACAGTAGGGTCAAAATCAAAATTTAGTGAAATGTTCCATTACAATAATTATGTCGCACCTTCAGATCCCGTACAATTTTGAAGTTTCTCTTCCATCAATTTGTGTGATTCCACCTTCCTGTTCTTAAAACCAACAATAAAACATTTTTTCTTACCAATAATTATTTTAGTCAAAATTTTTTTAAAAATTACAATTTTTCTGAGGTCTAAAAAATGTTTTATTTCCAAATAGTTTAGAGAACTAATAGCTGCACAAAGTGATGGGCGCCAAATATTTTATATTGTAGAACAGAATTGTTATCATAAAGAAAAACTAAATTTTGCCAGGAGGGTTATAAAACACACTTAATTGCCGTTAGAACTAAAAACGAAGAAAATTTTAAACCCTTTAGTGAATTAGGAATGATATTTTTAAGGTAAATTAACTTTTATCCAGGGAAAAAAATTACCTTGGACTTTCATTGTCTTTATTTTGTTACTTATCACAACGTTTCGGTTGGTTATAGTATCCAACCGTTTTTAAGTGTCTCCGACATAGTTGAATTAAAATAAAGATTTTTCATTACTCACCTACACTTAACTTGATTTTTACAAAGTCTTGTTAAAACTCCCTAATTTTTCTATTTTCTCTTCATTTCCCACCCAAGACAGTGGCTTTGCACTGGTCCTTGACTTTTCAGTATGCTGAAATCTTTTCTGTCTTGACTATTCAATTTTTTTCACTCCTCGCATGTACCATTGAAAGTTCCATTACGGTTTAGTCTCACTTCTTATTTTCTCTACTGCTAACAACATCAGCATTGCACCATTTACTTCGTTTTCCTGATGATGAGTGTTTCTACACTCGAAACATGTCGATTCAATTTATTATGAATCATTCTAGGTTCGCCTAGTTATTCGAATAAAAAATTGTGGAGAAAGACTTTGTGCTTTTCTTTTTTCTATATCATTTAACTCCACTTTGAGTATGGACTACTTCTTCATAATTAAATTATAATAATTCTAAAGCTACTATATTGAATATAGAGATATTATAATTTAGGTTACACTTGAAAACTGTTAGAGATACTAACTAACCGAAACGTGGTGTTAAGTAACAAAATAAAGACAATGGAAGTCCGACAAGGTAATTTTTTTGATAATACTTGTATATCATATACATATACATTATTATCCAGAGGATTATTACATTTTTCTAGACGCGCATTGGATAATTAGATAAGTTCCAATTAATTCCTTTTCAAAAATCCTCGAAATTTCTATTTTTAAAAGTAATAATCCTCCTAAGGTTAAAATTAACAATACCTTTTTTTTACAGTATTTCATATAAATGTATTAATCTAAAACTATAATTATATAAGATTTACCTCATTTTACTTTGTATGTATACTTTTTCAGTGCGATAGAAGGAAACCTTTTTCCTTCTATCCCATTAATATATTTTTACTTCTGTTACTTAGCTGTTTCTGTAATTATTCAAATTCAGATATCACCGACCAAAACAGTAATTTATAGATTTAAATGTTAGTAGTGATAGAGCACTAAGTGCGCCAAACTCAGTGGCCTATTAGAGATATTTAGGAAACGAGAAAGATATTTTTCTGAAAATTTGGATGCAGGTATAAGAACTGGTGTTCTATCGTTTAAAAATATTTTCGAAGAGACGGTGTTGCCAGATCATCATCCTGAAACTCTTTGAAACTTCCGCTTAATAATACAAAAGTATTTTGCGTATAATATACTATGCCTATCTCTGATAGTTTTTGAGATATTTATTTATAAGAATTTTTTTGGGGCCAAAACATGCTCACTAGAATGTCAAATATATTTGTGATCAAGGCACCTAGAAAGTCAAAATTTTTACAGAAGTTTCATAAAATATGGTCATCTTAGAATTTTGAGGAATTATTAAAATATTTTTATACTTATAGGGTGTCTCAAAAAACGTTATCTTCGTAATTTAAATAAATACAAGAAACTCTATATTTTTCAATATAACACCCTGTGTTTTATATTTTTAACGAAAACTAGTATAAATTACCTACAAATGTTCATAAAAATAAAAATATGTTTTCTCGTTTTCTAAATATCTGTAATAGGCCACTGAGTTTGGCGCACCCTGTATAATTGTGGCTTGCAGAGCATATTTTTGGAGGTTGTCATCTGTGGTTTGCCGGCTTAAAGTACCGTTTTTATCGGCATTGTACCAAAAACTACTTTTTAAATAATATCTAGTATTTCTTTAATTATAATAGTTGTTCTTTTCGGGGAAAACCACATGTGCTGTTCTTCTAGTCCACAATGGTAAATATTTTTTTATAAAGGTGAATGGATTGATTGTTTAAAGGGACTGAAGCAGCTTTTTCAGCAACAGTTTCGTAACTGATATCCTTTATCCTTAACCCATCCCTTGCTTCTTATGATCGGGTATTTCCGCTACTTCGTATAGTCCGTATAGGAAATGGAGAGGGACATACTTAACCGCGGCAAGGGGGAGGAAAAATCTTTGCTGTGCTAAATTAAATTTTGGAATGCTCAACTTAGCCCTTTGCTTTGCTATTTAAAGAAACTTAAAGCTGTTAAATTTTTACATTCCTATAGACTTTCTTCCTAACCTAATTCTGTATTTTTATAATTAGGCAAAAACCATCTCGACAAAAAATATTTACAGTCCAATCGTTGTTTAGAGGGCTCACTACGGTGCCCTTTTGTTGGCGCATTCGTGCGCACTGCGCAGCTATACAAAAACGCCAAACGCTGCGAAGCGTTTTTTATATTAAAATTGTATTGACTTTTTTTAAGGTGCTTGTATGATGGATTTTCACATCAAATTTTATTTGTTGCTAATTAGCCAATTAAGTTATTTAGAAACCTCGTAACATTCTTAAAAATTAAATACGGCTTCGATACCTACCACAATGAAACCACCGGTAATGATTTAAGGTCAAATATTACGAGAAGTTTTATTTTTTATTAATTTTAACATATTTAAAAATTCAAGAAAAAATAATAATTGTACTTTTGGCTTGGAACGGGTCTGTCAGGAAACATCGCAGATAACATTTCGGATTCTCCGAGAACTATTTTCCATGTAATACCACTTAATCTTCATTACTTTTTATTTAAGGTGGGAGTGTCGACATGCTTGCCAACCTATAACCTATTTCGCGTAGATTTATTTATGTTTTCTAGCTTTTACACAAGATTTAAATAAAATCAGTATCGACTTGATATTCTATACAGAGAACTGAAAGCAAACGAGAAGCGACAGCTCGGCGTTTTGCGTGTCCTGTTTTGGTACGCGCATGTGGCAAATAAGTTGTGTATCGCTAAAAACCATGTGCTCGTAAGTTGTGTTTAGTCCGCGAGCTGACGTTGCGCCTAGCTAATTGTGATATTATTTTGTTTTCGTTCTGTCACATTTGTACCTGTACTAAAAAGTAAGGTCGCTCAGTATAGAAAATAAGCAAGTTTTCTCTGAGTATTAAGTTGTGGATCGACCGTTATCATTGTGTGAAGGTCACGAAAAACGACCAGTCGATATCAAAGGTACCGACAGGTATTGTCGCTTCTGGTTGGCTGTAATATTCTGTGATTCTATAATAATTGACATATTTAATAAATATCAAGGAATTTCATAACTTAGTTTAGGAGAATTGTATAGCGAAAAATATCGGGTAAGATTTTTTTTAACATTATTATTATGTCATTGTTCTTTCACTATACAATTCTCGCAAAATTAGCAAGGAAATAAATAGATATTTTTGTAATATATCAGATATTACCTAAGTAATGTGCCGACATTACTGATTTTATTTAAATTTTAGTCAATAAAATAATAAACTTGAAAAAATAATGCGAAATAGGTTATAAGTTGGTAATGGATTAAATGACGTTGAGAATGCCACCTTAATACTGAATATTTTAAGAAACTAAAAGAAAAGTCTAGTAACATATTTGACATTGACATCATGATTATTGCTGATAAAGTCGATTCAGCCAGTAAACCTGCAAGATGGCCGACATGACAAAAGTCATATTCCAGCTAAATGAAATGACTTTTTGCATTTTCAATTACTTTTGTCATATGACATGTCGGCCATCTTGCAGGTTTACTGGCTGAATCGACTTTAGTTTCATTGAGGTATGTATCACAGCCGTATTTCATTTATAAGAACTTTACGAAATGTTTTTTTTTTAATAACTTTTATTTGGCTTATTAGAAAATAATAAAATTGGTTACGAGAGTCTATCATACAAGAAACTTTAAAAAAATCTAATACAAATTTTATGAAAAATCAATAGCGGAGCTATTTGAGGGTAGCAAAGTTTACATGGATTTTCCATGGCCAGTATAAATTGCTTGAACGCGATCGCGTCAGCGAAATGGCACCTTCAGAATGCTTGTAATCCTTTTAGAGGGATTCCGAGAGCTTGAACTCTTTTCAAAAGTGCTTGTGAAACAACGGGAACAAGTCCATGGAATTTTTAATATGTTTAGATGTGGCTCAATAAATAATTTTGACGGAATACGATTTATTTTAATTTACAGCCGCTTTGGTTCTTTTTTATTGTTAGATGTTAGATATATGTATAATTTTTTTATTTGTTGCTTCTAGTTTAGAATTATATTTGCTTTTTGGTTACACAACAATAAATTTAAAAATAATTAAAGATGCTTTTTGTTTCATAGAGACTATATAGAGTGTAAGGAAATGTGTACTTCCCAACCAGAAATACTTAACTACTTCGAATAAAACATCGCCCAGTTAAATAATGCACTCAACGCATTTATCTTTCAGATCATAACGGGGCTGGGCCACATTAGTTATAGAACTAAAGTTGACTGCTACCCTACCAAGCAAATGATGCAGTGGTTGACCTACCTTAAAAAGTTGAAAGCGATTGCTACACTAGAAAAAGCAATTCCTTAATTTATTCATCACATTTTGAGCAAACGATAGCGATTGCTTCTATTTTTTAAGAAAAGGCATCGACTAGAAGCAATTCCTGCACTTTTAGGCAATTGCTGGACGCAAAAGCAATTACTTTAGTTTTTATTCATTGGCTCTCAAGAAATTACTTCGATTTTATAAGAAAAAGCAATCGCTACATTTGTATTCATTAGGCTCATTAAGTACCACATAGTTAAATGTCTGATCGGCTGCCAGCAAACAGCTTTTCTTGAAACCGGCATCATGCACCGCCATAGCACTGATAAATTCCCAATAGTAACAAATCGAGTCAATTTAGGCGTAAATAAAACTCAAAACGGGTGAGTTTTTGGAGTCTTCGGCAACAACGTATTATTCTAGCTAGAGTTTTCATGAGGAACTCGCGACCAAGGTTGCCAGGTCTAGGGAAATTTCCCTAGATCTAGGGAAAACTTTTGTTAAATCACCCAAATCTAGGGATTTCTAAGAGGCTTTATAGAAGCCAAAAGAAATGTTAAACTAAAATATGTATTATACGAAATCTTCATCACATCAGAGCGACCAAATATAATAACGCGGATACAGCTAAGTTACTACCGGGCGTAAGTTTGAAATTGCTCTAGCCGGGGAATCCCGCGCTAATTTTTGTGTTCTGGGTATCTATTCTTGACAGTAATAGAATAGAACAACCAATGGAACGTGGGCGTGGTTCTCTTAAAATCACAAAAATCGTATTCTCGATGCTTGTTCTATCAATACTAATAGAAAGTTGGTCCCTAAAATGGAGTAAAATCTTTCTATGAATCAAGAATAGGGCTTTTAATTGGTAGAAGAAGCAATAACCCGACCTAACCCAGGTTATGATTTTTGTTTATTTTCTACAAACACCTATTCTTCCTACATTTTTAAATGTTTCATAAATGAAGGTTTTGGAAAGAGTTTAAGTTTTGTTATTCTTTGAATAGGTATTACACCCCGAAACAAAATACCAGTTTTTTTTTGGTTATCAATTGTCAAAGCTCTCCCCCCCCCCTAAATTTTTGGAAAGTTATTATATACAAATATCTAGAGAATTTTTTTCCGATCTAGGGATTTTTTAACATGTTTCTAGGGATTTTTATTTTTTTGACCTGGCAACCTTGCTCGGGACATCTTGTCGACTTGTTATGATAAAGAGAATATAGGATATCTATTTTGCTGTCGTCATTGAGTGTAAAGGTATGTCAAATGGAAAGGGGAATAAAACACACAAACAATTACATTAAGACAACCTTTATTACTGAATGCATACTGGTCATTTGGGTTACAAGTACAGAGCATAAACAACAGGGTGTTGTTCAAAAGCACTTACATAACCTAACTTAAACCTAGGTGCCCATCTGCACTGTATGCGTTTATTGTGGGAGACTTGATTGGACTCACATAAAAATTACATGCATCATCGTTACTAAAAAATTTAGAATTAAGTTACAGTGCAGCAGGGTAACTTAATATTTATACAGATTTCAAAATATTTTTCTACAACATTCAATTGAGTTTATAATAAGTAGTGTATTATTTGAAGGGTGTAATTATTAATTTATCATCTGATTTGATTTCCTTAATTTTGTCTAACTTGATATCACCGTGACTTTTGGCCTGGTCCCTGAGTTCACCCTCCTAGTGACACAGCTTCTGGCAAGTTTTCCGCCATACATTTATGTCAGAGATTCATTTACAGTTTTTTTCAGATCAGACTTTATTAAGCTTTTTGCCGACAGACCCGTTTATAAAATATAACAATAATTAATACCCCTTCTACAATAACTGTTTAGCCTGTTTATTTTCCTAATAATTATACATACATTAAAAAAAATGTATTTCTGTGTCCTAAATCGTCTTTTATAAATGTTAAAAGACAGCCTATTTTTAGTTTGAGGACGATAAGATTACCGTCTATGTCACTCTAATATTTTATTATTTAAGTGATGTTTTTAGATAATGTAGATAATGGTAGAAGATAAATATTAATTTTAAATTGTCAGCAATATCACATATTTGAATCTGTCAACACAGGAAAGTTTATATTGCCTTATTCAATTTTAAACAAAATTAACCATTTTTAACACAACCATACAAAAGTAAAATACATACTAATTCGTAATAGGCGAGCCATAGCTAATATAAGGAACTTGAAATGATTTGGAAGATACTTAAAAAAAGGGCATACATGCCAAACTATTCTTACTTAACACATTTCCAGAATTAACAAAAACAAGATATGTATACAAAACAAATAAACTAGTAAGAATGATAGAGAACTGGATTTATCAGATGGCCATCAAAATGGACTAGATTTAACAGGAGGGAACTTGTTTTAGGCCATTTGTTGCAAGAATAAAACATCATCCTGACACCAAATTGAAACAAGCAAGTCATGTAACGCCGTGAATTATCAAACCTTTGTTTACATTTTACTTAAAAACTATTATTTCCTTAATTATTTGGTAGTCTTGTAATCCTAACACTTTCTGTTTTACAGAAAAATTATAGAACGTTCTTAATGAAATGCTATCGACGTGTTTGGTAATTTTTTATTCGTAATTTACCAGACCAGTACCCTTTGGCTTATAATAATAATTATTATGACATTTTATTTTAGGAATAGGAATATAAAGTAATCAACATACTTTCAGCACCGTTTTTTACGGTAAGTTTTACTTTCAATTCAAGCATATTAGTTGGTATGAAAGATATTTATAGAGAGCATAAAATCAATAAACAATTTAAATTTGTTTTAATTTCGATGCGACAAGGGGCATAATAGGGTCAAATACCTTGCATTTAAAAATTCGTCTGATATATGTATATGCTTTTTAGGCATTATCGTCTACCTGTAGCACCTATAAATTGAATTTTACTAGACATGAATAAATTTAAATCTAGACAGTACGTAATTAATTTTAAAAATTATTTTATAAAACTACCAATTCTTTATTTCGGCTTAATTTTTAATTACACTATAATTATCATATATCACAAAAATTGTACTGATATCACAAAGGAAAGAAAACAACACAGCTAATCTGTAAAATGTAAACAAAGATTTTGGTATATGAAACAAGGTAATCCGAAACATACATGGAGCGAATAAGTCTTTAAAAAATACAAATTGGAACAACGGAAATACTATTTAAAGCCTCCTTGTACTGAGCAACTTTTTGAAAAAGTTGCCACGTGTAAAGCGATCTTAAATGATCCAATTCCGTAACGAAATTTACACCGATCTAAACTAATAACGAAGGAAAAATATGATAGAATGCGCTAAGATTTTATAACGCCATAAAATAACGGTGTTCCAAGAATGAATAAAGTCGCCATCTTTGCCGTGCGTCATCAATCAACGATCAGGACTCAACGTGGTTAATAACTCTGCATCCTTATTTATTACAGTTACAAGTTTGAATAAAAGCATAAAATAACGTCTCCAAGATTCCGCAATAATATAACGTGCTAGACAAGAATAAAACTATAAACGTCAATTAATTACTATTTTTATTTGTTTAGTTGACTACCGTTGTATTTTAGAACGTCATTGTCAACCTTATTTTGATCTGCCAATCTTATTCTTATTTTGTAAATTTTTGTGCCTTAAAACTGTTCCTTTTTCTAAAAATAGTTCTTTTTAGAGCTAATTATACCCACCATCTGTTTTGGCGGTAAGTATTTATGGATTTTTATAATACCTAATTTATTTATTTTAAATATTCTAACCGTAAAAGTTCTTTGAAAAGTTTACGGCAGTGGCTAAATTCCCTTAAATGAAAGGATGTCAAAAAATTGACTTTTGCGATTTTAATAGTCAATAAAACACCAAACTTTTCTAGATTTTAAGCTTTAAAAATAGTATTAAATGTATTAACATTTGTTTGTCAATTTATTTTAGATAATAGAGAATGCCGGGCAAAACTTAAAATAAATAATCATTTTTCGAGATATTAAGTAGGTAGGTCAAACGGTAGGCAGGCACGTCCATTTTATAAACTTAGACTTAGTTTTGACTTTTTCGTCTCGTAATTTTGATTTGATTCATACGATTTTGATGACGTGAAAGTGATGACGCACGGGAAAAGATCCACTGTGGCGACTTTAAGCATAACGTGTTACAGGCACTCTTCAGGGAGGTGTTTATGTTTTTATAGAATTAATTCCACGATTACTCTTAAGGTTATGGCGCTGTAAGATCGACGCAGACTAGCACATTCACTGTAACCGATTTTGTAGTTTTCTACACTTCTGATGAGTAAATATGTACGTCGGATAACTATCTGCATCGCAGTGTAAGTTTTTTTACAGATTCGTACCGTTACAGTGGGATTTTTGAAGTATTCACATACTTCCGACTTAGTGAGATAAATTATTATTTTAGATCAACATTAGCGATCTGAAGCTAGCGTTTAATAAATTAATTGTGTTAAATAAATGGTAAAAAAATAAAAAAATATTATAATTTTACACTTTCCACAGATTTTTATTTTCAACTCGACATGTTTCGCAACACAGTTGCTTCTTCAAAGGAGTACTTGAAAATGGTATTTTAAAAGTTGTAACTTAGGTCCAACAATAAAAGTGCAGGTAATTTTCAGGTTGTTTAAAATAGTTGGAAAAACCAATAATAATGTTTACAGACTAAAGAGATTCTAAAGATGGGATCCATTTAAATCTAATTGATCATTCAGAAGAGTATTGTTATTTTTAAGCCTATTTATTTCTAAGGATTCTAGCAAATTTAATTTTGTACTTTTGTTTTCAATATGCAAGATATCGTATTTATGATTAAACGTATGATTTAATCATAAATACGATATCTTGCATATTGAAAACAAAAGTACAAAATTAAATTTGCTAGAATCCTTAGAAATAAATAGGCTTAAAAATAACAATACTCTTCTGAATGATCAATTAGATTTAAATGGATCCCATCTTTTGAATCTCTTTAGTCTGTAAACATTATTATTGGTTTTCCAACTATTTTAAACAACCTGAAAATTACCTGCACTTTTATTGTTGGACCTAAGTTACAACTTTTAACATACCATTTTCAAGTACTCCTTTGAAGAAGCAACTGTGTTGCGAAACATGTCGAGTTGAAAATAAAAATCTGTGGAAAGTGTAAAATTATAATATTTTTTTATTTTTTTACCATTTATTTAACACAATTTAATAAATTACATAAAGCTTGTGATAAATTCAAAATTGCCCTTAGTAGCCCGCGGTACTTGTACAAAATATTACAAAAAATGATTAGATCTTATACAATAAAGAAATAACACTCGTTTTATTAGTAATTCTGTCTACCGTCCAGAGAAACTTGCTGTTTTTTTTATATTTTATTACTTAAATATGTAGTAACACATTCCCTACACTAATAATTAAGTAGTTTATAGATAATGATATACTATGAAATTATAACAATTGTACAATAATTCATCAGCCGATATATACACATATTGCATTATAAGTTAAAAGTTATTATACACAGCAAGTAAGCGTATGCGACTACAGACGTGTCTATAATCGCTATGAGCAAAAGGTTTCTAAGCAAAATTTTGGCACGATATTATAATTAACCAATGTGTCTTTTTATCGGTATCTATTGATATGACAGGAAATTTTCTCTTTTTAGGTCGCGCTATTAAAAATATATGGAGATTCCATTAACGCATATTCAAATTAATAAGCTGCAAGTCTGAGCACCTTGTTATATGGACCTAGTGTTCTCTCTTACTTCACCTGTGCAAAAGTCTTATTAAAATTGGGTTCTGAAGGTTAAAAAAAACATTTAGGCAAAGCTAACCCTCCTTATTGTGTCCTACCGGCTAGCTTTTCTAGACGCCTTTTAATCACCTGGTATTCCTCTACAGTCTTTCGGGCCATCTAATGGCTTATATATCCAATACCCTAACCTATGTATCTTATACTAAAAATGAACTAGACAGAGAGCACACTTTTGTTTGTCATTTTAAGGCATTATTGTTTTGATTTCCTAACAAAAAAAGAAATATTGACTTATTACTTGCCAAAAATTTATATTTGATTACTGATAATTTACCTAAAATTAGATAGTGAGTGAAACAAGGTAATTTTTAAATATTGACAAATAATAGACCGATTTGCAAGAAATACTATTAACTTACCGATTATTTACTTAAGGAATGTTAAATTCAGTAGTATTTTTATTTAATATTAAATCTTACATACTAGTAGAATGATAAACTCTAAACCTGAGATTGAGGGCCTAACAATCATTTTACTACCCCACAACTATCTACTTTATATTCATACCGGTTCAGAAAATATCTCTGCGTTAGTAGAACAGGCATAATTTATATTACAATTAACCTACACATAAAACTCTTTGAATACATAAGAACATACATTATCTTTTTACAGTTGGCAGTACCTTGCTAGCTTTAAATCTTCGCGACAACGCGAGATCAACAAAATTACATTTCGACAGCTGTAGAACATAAACAAGTATGGTTTTGTCTAAAAATAGTATTTGTCATTATAATCATAAAAAATACCAGTGTTTTCTTAGTTATACTTGCTTATATTCATAGTTCAAATAAATCATTCAAAATCACACCTTTTACTTAGTTCTACATTTGACTATTTTCTGCAGCAAATTTATACATAGTGGGGCTAACCATAGCCGATTTATTTAAATATACAATCAATTCGCCTATATATGTTAAAACCCTGTCTAAAAGTCAGGCCCAAATTTTTCAATTGCACATATTTATAGGCACTTAAGTTTGTGCTGTCAACCGCACTAGTGTGAAAAAGTAACAAACTCACGAGGAGTTTGTTACTTATTCAGAAACATAACTAACGTACGGGTATGTACAAATAAAATTAACCAGCACATGGAATAAAAAGCACTAAACTATGACTATCACAACCTTTGTTGGAAGAATTTGGCGAAATTCGAAAAAATTTAAACTCAGTATTTAATATGACACTCGTGGTCTTTGGTATCTAGTGATAAGTGTTAAAGATTTTAACATCGTTTTTAGTAGAGGCAAGAAAACCTGTGCGAAGTTTTGGTAAACTTAAAGAGTGAAGAAGAAGTTTGATTTGTATATTGTACCAACTAGAAATGAAGCGTATGGTGACAAACTAAGTAATACTCAAATAGGACAGAGGTATTGCACAGTTATAAAGTACGCAACTTCTTGCAATTATAATACTAGTTTTTACTGACTAAATGCTGCCACTATCGAAGTAAGTAACATTTTTATTAAGTATACATACTATCTTAAATTACCCATTAACCTTTTTTTTAGCAAGTTTCTCTTGGTAGACAAAATATTTAACTGGGCGTGAATAATGAATAAAAACTAAAATTTAAGTTTATCAAGTTTGTTAGCAAAAGTTACGCGTAATAACAAACTCCTACAAACTAAATAAAATTAAATTTTTAATACATCAACATAAACAATAATAATTTCAATATGCATTTTTCTTAAAGCTCATTAGTCAATGCAGCTATTCGTATTCGGGAAAACGGAGACCAAGCAGGTCACGATTGGTTAATTTTACGTTTATACATGCTTTATAACAAAGTCAAGAGGCACATCAATTGGTATTATCAAGTGTTACACGATGAACATTGCGCGATTTTTATTTCTATTAAAGCAACAAGCTTTTTCCATTAATTTAACGACATTGGCATTTCTTTAGTTTTTTTTTATTACTTCTACCGATGATCACCAACATGTTCTTAGAAAAACTGTTTTTAAAAACTGTAATTACCCTTAAAAAATTCATATATACTTAAAAAGTAATTTTATTATTGCCGATTCATAAAAATAATTCTATACTATACCTAGAAGTCAGGGTTACAAATTTGGCAGACTTTAATGTGACCTTGTCAAAGTTGCAATAAGACAGATCTGAAACCTTAGTTTTAGCAGAATTAGATAGAATCATCACCTAATCTTCTAACCATTAAGTGTCAAATTTATATGTTAAAAGCTTAATTTGGCTCGACAGAATGGAATTCTGATATGGACGTATATTAGAAACAAATGCGACAATGAATTTCTTTTACCTAAAAGCAACATGAAAAAAAAAGCTCAAATTATTCAAAAGTCCTTTAAACCTCAATAAATGCCGTCGGGAAGAAAAGTGAAAAGATTAAATGATGTTCCTGATTTATCGCAGAGGGTTTCAATGATATGAATTCAAAACAATAGGTATAAAAAAATTTTGGGCTAGCACAACTTTGGCATTTTGTAGTCTTAAATCATAAGAAATAATTGTTAATTCTAAGGAAAACGTCATTGTTAGATAGTTGGTTTATATAAGCGTCTAAATATTAAATCTCAGTAGAAAAAAAATATATAAAACGATATTTCCTGATTAAGTCTTTTTTAACAGATACTATGTTCTGTTTTGGTTGCTTGAATTAAAAAATACTTCGGTCAGGTCAAGTAAATAAGTCTTACAACTACCGAACACCAAGAATTATCTACTACACTAGGGCATCAAATTACCATATTCCTATTTCCCACTATTATATTGTGTATTATATAATATAATCTTTAATTAATATATATGTTATATAGTATTTAGTGGCAATGATTAAATATATATACTTGAAAACACAAGTGGCACTTTGATCACAAATACTGTAAACCTAAATCAAATACTAATGTGTTTTTTTAACATTCAATTAGCTAAGTTCTTCCAGATTTAAGTATTTTAGTTAAATTTTTGTAAGTTACGTATCATGTATTTGCTGGTTGTACATAAAGATTTTTTTCGTTGCTGTTTGCATATTGCAAATAGTCAGGTAACTTAGGCTTGTTATTCAAAATTGCTATGATGGGATCTTTATTATGTTCCAATATAAAGTGTTTTAGCCACGTGTAGTTTAATCGTGCAGGGCCTACACTACGTAAGTTATGATATTTAAGCTGAGTTTACTTATCGATTTTTTTTACTTTTTTATTTTTATAAATATTTTAAAATAAACAACATTACAATCTAAATATTCAAAGGTACACAAATATCAGACATAGGAAACTAATAAAATATAAACTTAAAATTTAACGGCAAAGAGCCATTATAAAATAAATTTATATTTCTAATTTATAATGCACACTCGATATATATACATTAAATTAGTAAGTAAATCACAATACCACATTGGCAGTCGTTAAGTGCTACTTTTGGAGAAATATGATCTTAAGGTGGATTACAGTAGTTTAACAACTATTATCCTGAGCTGGTGATATTTATCTTACGTGAACGTAAGCTTGAAAGTTTCGACGGTCTTCCTAAGCTTTCGAGCCCTACAAAGAAACAACTTGAGTCATTTCAGAAAGCCCGGTATTTTGTTATAATATACAGAGCTGTGATAAAGAAAGGGATCAGCTCTTTTACGTAAAACCGCTTACACGATCAGGAATGGCTCAGATACGTCATTTTTTTGTAGCCTTTTTTTAGAAAAAAATCTTATAAGAAACACATTGTATATTTCTTCGTTTGTATATACTGCAGTCAATGTCATGCATGACTTTCATTAAATTTTTATTTTTATCCGAGGAAGAAAAAGTAAGTTTCAGTTTTTAAAATTTTGAAATATTTACTGAAAAAATAATTAAACAAGACACTCTCTAATAAAACACTCGCGAAACCAACGATCTACGTGACAAGACAAATCAACCAATGGCAGAAATTGTGGCTGAAGGTCGACCTTCCGGAATCTACCTGAATGTTTGTCTCGTGTTTTTAATTGTTTAACTTATGGAAACAAGCTTACCATTATAATCGGTGGCGACTGGCAAACAAAATAATTGTATTTCATTAAAAAAACAAGTTAACACACATAGCACGTTTCTGTTTTTTTCTGTATAAAATCTTTGTTCTAAAAAAATGCATCACAAAAAAATAAAAGTGCCGTGACCGAGCTTCTCTTCATCAAATAAGCGATACTCTGTATTAAATGCTGATCAGTTTCTTTATCGCAACTAGGGTTGGGCAAAATTTGATTTTTATTAAAAAAATCAAAAATCATTGATTTTTTTGATTTTTATTGATTTTTTTTTTATCGATTTTATTAAAAATTTAACATTTTTCTCTCTTTCTAAATTAATACAAATTATTTTAATGTCTGTCTAACAATATAGTAGATCTAAATTCTATATACCCAAAATATTGTCAGAACGCGCTTCTAAAGTTTATATTATGTATTATATAGGTACACCTACTAATTTTTTATTTCTTAAAAGCGCGAGTTCTATAAATACTTATACTGTTGATTTTGGAAAACATTTTTTTAATATGTCATAGTGTTCATTGTTCTGAATTAAAAATAAATAGGATCATTATATCATGATTAAAAAAAAAAAGTGATAAGTACCTAAGTGATTTAAATCAGCCCAACCCTGATCGCAACACTGTGTAATGCAAAATATTTATCTATAATTGTCAATGATTAATTCATGATCTGGCCCGGTCTTAAGCCCTATATTTCTATTTGACCTTTTAAATTAAATTTTAAAAAAATAAGTTTTTATAATATACATTTGTAAAAATCAGTCCTTCTGTGAATAACCTGTATTTTTCAAACCCTTTATAAATATCTGGCACATATTTGACTGCCTAAAGGTATCTGGCCTTTTCAATAAATATAAATGATTATTTTGCTTAATATCAAAATATCGGCCTTGCTGAAATAACCCAACCCTTAACGCCCTTTATTTCTACAGTGTGTCCAAGAAAGTATGCAACATATGGGAAAGTTTTTTATCACTGATTTCTCAGAAAATTTTATACTTTATAAAAGTTGGTGCATGCCTTAAAACTATAAATGCATATTTCATATTTCACCTGCGGCTAATAGTAAGGGAGTAAATACCATTTTTTCGAAATTGGCTTAAGAGTAATGTACCTTGATTATTAGAAATACAGCAAAATTTTATATGGAAATGTTCTTGCAAATTAGTAAGTTAGTCCAAATACGAAATTTGAGTTAGGTGTCACAATTTTTAATTTTTTTTGGTTAATCTCTATTTTCCCCTAAACGGTACACCTCTGGTCGATTTTTTGTTTACGCAATTTTAATATATTTATTAAATAACTTAATCGCGGGTTTATAATAAAAATGGATTAAGTAGTTGCACTTTTTAAAATCTTTCAATGTTACGAGTTGGTTCAGGTATTAGCGTGTTGCAGGCCTACTTAAACACATTTTAGCCAACTTATGTTCTAAACAAAATTATGATAGAATCCAACTCTATTCATATTACTGGAAATAATTAATAATTTATTTGTCATTTTCACCCAGTACGCTGAAGTCCAAAAACCTATTTTAAAGAAATGCATATAAAAAAATTAAAAATTGGCACACCTAACTCAAATTTCCTATTTGGACTAAGTTTTTAATTTGCAAAAACATTTCCATATAAAATTTTGCTGTATTTCTAATAATTAAGGTACTTTACTCTTAAGGCAATTTCAAAAAAATGGCATTTGCTCCCCTACCATTAGCCGCAAGTGAAATATGAAATATGCATTTATAGTTTTAAGGAATGCACCAACTTTTATAAAGAATAAAATTTTCTGAGAAATTGGTGATAAAAAACTTTCTCATATTTTGCATACTTTTTTGGACACACTGTATAAGTTTATAGGGCCAGGGTCCCAAGTAAGGTAGCTAAACAATTCTTTATATTTCCGACTAGCAAATGAGAAGATCTCGACAAAATAAGAAGCTTGCCGAAATGACTCAAGTAAAAATATCGCCAGCTCTCAGTCTATATGTTTTTACCGACTAAAATTGAATTGATTATTAACCAAATTCAGAAAAACAACTGCCAAGTACTTTAATATAAAAAATCACTGGTGGGTCATAAGTCTATGGAATTACTAAAACTAAATATATTAAATTTTAAAGCGAAAACTCTTGTTAGTACCACAGTTTTCAAGGTAATTATGTAATAAATAATTTTAAAATCATGTATTCTTCAGACTGGAAGTTATATGAAAGGCAGTTTGAAATCCAGTTACATCAATCGGGATTATATAATGAATTATGTACAATATGTTAAAATTAGCAGCTTACTGAAGCTGGCTAAAGAACATAATATGGGTAACTATTCGGTTAACAACCACTAAAAAGGCCGCGGTGTCGTGTTCGGGCCCAACTTTCATATTAATAAACGTCAAATTTGGTATAGTTTAGTAACAAAAACAGAAATAAGTAAAAGCAAAATGTCATAAGAACAAAAAAATACTTAATAAAAATTGTAAAATACTTAGTAAACTAGAGACTAGTTTAAATAATTATTGTTTTACGTTTTACTTATTTCCGCCTCTATCAGTACAAAATTTAAGAAAACTGATCAATCAGACAGTTTTGGTCATGTTTAAAAAACAGCATTGGTCACAGATAACACCTAGGCTTTTTCATAACGCAGAGTTGCTTATAAAATGTCCTTGTTTAAGTTATATGTTTTGATGTGGTTAGATTAGCGCATATAAAGTGTATGATTCAGAGTTTTGTGGTTGTCCGATTATATAAGAACACACAATATATCCCTACTACCAAATTTCTTAAATACTAAGTAATATCGTAATACCTAAAGTCTAATACATATATACTAAAATGTAAATTGGCAATAAGATACTAAATATTCTCTATTGGAACTTATGAGAAAGGTCTATCTTTTCTAGTAGGCTTAAGTAAAGCGTCTTTTTAATGTTTAAAGCAGTGACAGCCTGCTAGAAAAAACAACCAGTATTTGCACCATTTATTCAACAAGCGCCCGATTCAAGGATTAATTTTTTCAAAAAATAAAACCTACATTTTGAACCAACTCTAATTCCTTAAAAATACATATTTTGATAAATTCATTATTATTATTGTTCCATTATTTTTGCACGATATGACTTTACGACGCTTAATCCACTAAGCAGGCGCTTGGCTTTTTAAAAGCTAATAAAGAAACAATAGCTTTTTAAAAGAGACAGTTTTTTTTGTGATTTTTTTTTAGTTATTTTTAAAAATTAAAAAGCCACTTAAGAGTCACAGCACAGTTATGTACTTTTTAAAACTGTTAGTTTATTCAAATGTTCATATTGTTTGTACCAAGCAAGAAGTTTATAAATTGTTGCATCATAAAGTGATCCCTATTTCAAAATACTCAAGTTTGTCCATTACAATAATTACAACTCTTATTTCGAATTCAACTTTAATTCGATGCAAATGTAATAATCCTTCCTCCTTGGTAAGGTATTTTTTTCTCAAGATTAATTTGGACATTACAAAACCAAGTTAAATGCATTAACATAAAATTATAAATTGAAGATTTATTTGCTTCAGTCTTTTTACAACTAGAGTTTTGCTTGGTAACTTCCGCAAATGGAAAGGACGAGATATTAATATTATTAAGAGGACTAGAAAAGTACTTCGAAGGAAGTAAGTGTAGGGTTACAATTCGCAATCAGCTGCCTTTTTATTGTTTAAACAGTCAGTAAAACAATAAAAGGATTTTGTTATTCTTCAATGAAAAGGTCTAAAAACATCACAGAGACAGCAGCATTAAGACAGAGACTGTCCTAAACTTGAGCATTATTAACACTTTTAAACTTAATTTTTAAATCTTAACTAAATTGTTTCCATTTGCAAATGGATTTGTGTAATGTCCAAAATAACCGAATATTCTGCTCTCATTCTCTTTCATACAGTTAGCTATAAAGTTGAATCTCGATATTGTATGAACACCACAATAACACATGTTTGTTATTTCTTATTGTGATTAAAGTAATCACAGTATACAGACTAAAATGTAACGATATTCAAAGTCTACGGCTAACACATCCATTAAACACAGAAACACATGTATTATATGTTTTAAGGGTATATAATAAACTTTTATTAATTAGAACGATATATTGGTTTTAATTTTCTTAAGAATTTTATTACTAAATTTATTTAAGAATACTTTCATTTAGCGTGCAGTCTAAAAACTGATTGTGTGGTGTTTTTTTTTATTTTGGGACTAATCCAACCCAAAAAGTTATTTAGTTAACAGCTTACGTAAACATGTATAATTTGTAAGTGTAATTTGATATATCAGGAATAGGAGATCACAGGTTCTGCGGGGATGGGAGAGTTAACAAAAACCACCGACAAGGTTGACCTCTAGATACATATAAACAACCATCTGGACAATATTACTGGCCTGTGTATAAGAGAATTAAATGGACAGTGGTGTTTAGGCAACTATTAATTAAATAAACAAACTTCAGGCCACGCGCGTAAGGTGACTAGGCTCATTACATTAATCTCAGTTAAAAAAAAGATATTATATTATACGCCATTCGTATATTGACCAGAATGAACGATCCTTTCGTCGTTTTTTATATACATTTCGGCCACCTTATTTCCATCCTTACTCAGCAAAAAGTAGCACTCTCGTCACATATACCCACCCGTGTACAATATTTCTATTGCCCACCGTAATTTACAAAAAAATAGGATACATGTCACGAAAATATTAGCCACACCGGGATACTTAACATAATAAATAACTTAGGTACCATTAAACAATAATTAAAACAACGTTAATATTAAAGTGTTAATATATAGGAAAATATCTAAATATGAGAAAGTCTATTCTAAGAGCTCGAAATATATAAAATGTAATTATTATGAGTTTGGTCACACAATTAAATATATATTTCATTATATAATATATTATTAATATTAAACCTTGCTTAATTGGGACTAGTTTAGGTTACATTTCATATTTTCATATGCGTCACGAAGGTGCGTTAAAGTTGAGCTCGGTACCAATAAAATTTTAAACGCATCGCAGTCGAAATTTAAGTCACTAATCTTGTTGACACAGTAGTTTACTTATCCATTTTAAAGCTAATACTTTAATGTTTCCACCACGCCTTGGCTGGTTGAAATACATACTAGTGTTTAAAGTTTCAAACATACAAAAAAAAATAAATGGCAACTCGAAATAAATAAGAATTCAAAGAAAAATTCCTTCCCAATTTTTCGCACTTTACAGGAAAATAGTGTACATTTGGTATATTCACCTCCCCTTAATTTTACATCATAAAAAAACAAAAATATTCTAAAACAATTTCATAAATCACCGCATATAAATTAAAAGTAGAAATACATTTACAATAACAGTAAAAAGTCGATTTCATTTAAATAATACAATAATAAATATCATTTCAATTTTAAAGTTACAATAATTATTAGTTAATTAAAAAAAAAAAAGTAAAACCGGAATAAAACTTGAATATTTAATTGATTATTAAGAAATATCGCTTTGTTCTTAACCTGTTTTTGTTTGGATGTTATCTGCTTTACATCGATTCTCCGCCCAACAAATCGTTTGGTAAGAAAGAGTTAAGGCTAGAAGGGGTGGCACGTGCAGGGTCACTGGAATCTAGTGGTGTACTACTGGCCCAGAGGCTCGAAGGATTGTTGGGCCAGCCTGTACTCCATGTATCACCACCACCTACATTAAATATATTATGATCAGCGTTAAAGTACCTTAACCTTATTTATTTTATACTGAAGATATAAGTTATAATAAGTAGAGCATCCTATACATATAAAACAATGGGTGTTGGTAATTTCGCCACTATGGTCAATAAAAACCCAAAGCAATTGGTAAATTCGCCCCCGACCCGAAAATGACCCAAAAAGGGACAGGTAATTTCGCCACCGTAAAGGTATAATTATGTATGAATATTAATTATTTCTATTAAGTACCTGTGGCTATCTATATTAGGCCGAACCACATGACAATTAGTTTGTTTCTAAACTTCGGAGTATCATCATGGTGTTTAGTAAAAGTAGCAAGTAAAACATGAACATCAAAATAATTGTCAGCAATCGAGGAAAACCAATGCTTGTAGTTAATAGCTATAAGTACAGCTTTCAAAAACAGTTGAAGAGCAGTAAAGAAAATATGTGGAAGTGCGTTAATAGGTACTGTAAGTCAATAGTTTACACGGTGGGGATCGTGGGTGTGCCCGGGATCGTCCATGAAAATATTTTAATTAGCAGAACAAACACTAAGGAACACTCCCATGTATCCAATCTA
Source organism: Polydrusus pterygomalis (assembly GCA_963969555.1). Lineage (NCBI taxonomy): Eukaryota > Metazoa > Arthropoda > Insecta > Coleoptera > Curculionidae > Polydrusus > Polydrusus pterygomalis. The sequence continues at coordinate 36,050,448 of OZ018381.1, read as the reverse complement.
GAGGCATTAAATCGACAACTAGTAAGTGCAGCCTGCAAAAGAAAAGCTGTTGAAGAGTTAGCTGAAAAACCAGCTAAAATTATTAGGCGGGTGCTACAAGAGGACCTTCCAGCCACTTTGTCTGTTGTTGATGTCGAATATGTCAGAAAAATATGTACAATTCCAGGCGACGCGATATGATACTTCCAGCGCTACCGAGAAATATTTCAGAAGTGCATTCAAAGTTGGAGAAGATTACAGATACCGTAAAGACTAATTTGGGTGAGCCTTTTGTCTTTATAAATAATAAGGAAGAAGAAATTATAAATTTCTCTTGGGAGAGGAACTGCAACAAGAATATATCTCGATGGAACTTTTGATTATTGCACGAAATATTTTTGTCAGATTCTTACAATTCATGGATATTTTAACGGACACTATGTACCACTTCTATTTGCTTTGTTACCAAATAAGCACAGCTCGCCCTACGAAAATGTTTTTTTAATACTTGTTGAGAAATGTGACAAAATTAACATAAAACTTAATATTTGTGAAGTAGTAATAGATTTTGAAAGCGCAATTCATAAAGCAGTGGAAAAAGTTTGGCCTATTGTTAAAATAATCGGTTGCCGGTTTCATTTACTTCAGGCATGGTTTAGAAAAATTCAGAAGTTTAACCTAATCAAGGAATATGATAAAAGTTGTGCAATTGGTCAATGGTTGCGTATGACTTTTGCTCTTACTTATTTAAGTCCTGCTGAAGTAGGAGATTGTTTTACCTTTGAACTTTTCGAAATAATGCCTGATCATAATAGAGTAGTACAATATGCAGACTATCTCACAGACACCTATATTTCCGAAGAATCTTTGTTTCCACCTCATCTCTGGGCTGAAATTTCTGCAACGCTTTTGAGAACTACAAATGCTTGCGAGTCATTCCATAGGCACTTTAATGACTCAATGTACAAAGCACACCCTAATTTATACGTACTCATAGAAAAATTGAAAGAATTTCAGATAAGACACTTATATAAAACTGCAAAGTTTAAACAAACCAGCAAAAATTCATACCATTTATGTTAAAAATAGGCAGAAGTTTATAGAAAATACACTGAAGCGATATAGTAATGGCGAAATTACTAGATTACACTTGTTGAAATGTATTTCTTTCGCTTGTGAACCTCAAAAGTAGAATTTGTTTATTATTGTGTAAATATTTCTTAGCTTTTAAATTTATTATTATCTAAGTATTTCATTTCTTTGTAAACCACATGACTAGAATTTTTGTAAGTGTAAATATTTCTAACTTCAGCTTGAGCTTCGATATTAAATAGATTTAAAAGATCTATTTGTTTTATTTCACCCAATTATAGGAATTAGGAAAGTACCAAGTTTATGGCGGCCCCATTAGCCGGGTTGCAAGTCAGAAATTGAGTTAGGGGCAAAATTACTTATTTTTTATTTTGCTTTAAAGGGCCGTAAGAGTCCTTCTACCTGTTGGTGGCGAAATTACCTGTACCCAAAACAATATTTTTGAATTTTTTTTTGGAATCGATAAATATAAAAATTAATTTTTATTTGTTCCCAAAATTCTACCTTTAGAATTATGACGTATGGCCTTTTGAAACTACGACGCATGAGGACACTAAGCGGTACAAGTCAATTTTAACTGTTGCGGAGGCATCGGCGTATATTTTTAGACCGTATTCTTTCGTAGTAAAGCCGGAAATGTCGGTAGTGCGCATACAATATAGGCAAAAAAGCATTGCCTACCCTACAAAATAGAACTGGCATAAAAATTAATTTAGTTGTTTTAAAATTTGTTTTGGTTCGCAAAAGTTGTTCTACAAGTTCATCGACTTAAATCAACAATTAAAATTATTACGTTATCGCGTTCATAACATAAAACCCATAAATTAATTCTCTGTGTAGTGTAGGCATACTAGAATAAGGCTGCCAACCGTCCCGGGACAGTCCCGTATTCTTTAGAATTGTCCCGCCTCTAAAATTTCACCTAAAATCGTCCCGCAAGTACCGGAATGAACATATTATTTTGCCAAGCATCATATGCAGCAGTTATCGACATTAAAAATATCGATGGATCTCGCCCAACCCAAATTTCATGGAGTTGAAAAAAATTATTTTAAAAATAAATAGAATATTTTTTGTTTAATAACGTGTTTAAATTAATTTTTTTTTGTTGTTCTATTCAATTAAATTAAAAAATAATTAGATGGCCCAAGGGGTGGACAACCCTAACCCTATACAAGTTTACATGTAATGGTGAAAGAGCGAATATTGTCCTGCTGTCCCGCATTTGTCATTTTAAAAGTTGGCAGCCTTATACTAGAAGAAGCCTATACGAATTTATAAGCAAAGCCAAAGCAGTGCTTTTGTATAAGTGGAACGAAGACGACCTACGGTAGAAAGAAGTAACACATGCGCACCGTGCTGTCGCGTCGACTCGTCGGCAACGCGCACTGTTGCCAATGTTGATAGTATATCCTACTTTTTAAGTTTTGAATTATTTGCTCTAATTTTTATGATAAAATAATTAAAGTTTAAAAGAAATTTACATCAAAATTGCATTAAGCCTTTTTTTTTAAAGGTCCTTGTATAAAGGACCCAAATTTTATCATTTTCTAATAAATCAATCAATTAAATTATATATTAATTATTTGGAAAAAATTCTAATCGCCTCTATAATGTAAGTACATCTCACATTTAGGGGAATTATAAAGAGTTGAAGCATAAAGACTGAAGGCGAATATCATTGATTGGATTAATGGATGATGATTGCCTGTATCAAGCTATTCAGGCGGCTGATAAGATAGTAAACAGCCAACAAATGTTTTGATTGTACAATCTTATACAACAATTATTAAATAGCCAAAAAAATTGCTCAGCTCTTTGTGTACTTGTCAGCAAAGTTAACTATACCTGGCTTAGAGGAAGAATTACGCCAACCTCCGGAAGAGCCGCCCTGTTGATTAGCAATGCTCTGTAGAAGTGTGTTGGCATCCCAATCTGTAGGGCTCTCCGCCAAAATGGTGGTGTTACCAAGTACACAATTATTTAAAGCAGTTTGAGCCTGTAACAAAAACAATTTTAATAAGTATTGATAAATACAATAAACACAAAAGTAAATGTTCATCAAATTAAAGTAAAAAAGAATACATGCCGAATTATATCGACACTATTTTCGGCTTTAGTTACTAATTTTTGTGAACTTAAAACAAAGCTTTATGCGGAAAAAATGATAAAATGTTCCACAGAACACCTAAAAAAATGTTTATTCAAAATACCTTTGTAGCTTCTTCACGAGATGAATATTTGGCAAGCGCGAAGCCTTGATGTAGGTGAAGGTGAAAACTTAGCAATGGGCCATGTTGCATGCATAATGTTCTTAGGGTTGATCCATCAATCTAAAAAAAAACGGACAATTAGCACAACATACTCAAAGTAAAAAATGTGCGTGTATCAACCGAGAAATTTAATTTTCAATTTTATATTCCGTTCCGTAAATAAACTTAATTTATCTTACCTGTGCAGTCAAATTTCTCAACAACAACCATTGAGACGCACCAGGTGTGACGCCCCAATTTCCTGAGTTTCTTTGACCGGCTCCGCCCGAAGCTCCGCCCCAGGACGCCGAACCGCCACCCAACTGACCGGACCAGCCGTTAGCGAGAGAACCGCTCCCGCCACCACCCTTACCCGAAAGACCAGGTGGAGGACCACGGGACTTGGGAGCGCCCCACAATTCTGAAGTGACAGCCGTGCCGGGATTCAAATCGCCCAAACTGCCTTTGCTGGTAGGAAGTTTACTTTGTGGGCTGCTGAAACAATATTTGCGTAAAAATGATATTGCGAACAAAGTCGATATTAAAACTATAAAATTTGTATCTGAAGATTTCACATTACAAATTCTTTGCTAAGAAACATTTCGAAACATTTTCATTTTTAATTTGAAGAAGTAGTATCATGCTTAAAATGGAGTTGAAAGTATAGGAAAGAAAGAAAAAACTAAGTCTTCCTCCACAAAATTTAATAAAATATAGAAATTCTTTAGGGAAACGTTCATCAGAAGACAGAAAATTGATATAGTGCTGATGGTATTAGCCGAAGAGAAAATGGTATTGGTATGGATTTTTTTTTACCAGTTTCTCTTCGGCTAATACCATCAGCCCTATATAAATTTTCTGTCTCCTGATGATGAACGTTTCTACGTTCGAAACATGTAGAGACCCCTAAAGAATTTCTATATTCTATTAAATTTTGTGGAGGAAGATTTTCAGTTTTTTCTTTCTTTCCTATATTTTCAATTTTATTTATTTTGGAAACGGCGCATTAAATCATTTCAAACTAAAAGTACCTCCTTTTCAATTAAAAATAAAAGCCAACATACCTTGTGAAAGCACTCGAGGTAGACGGGGGGTTAAAGCTCCATGTGGACGAGCTAAGAGATTGCATCGCATCGGTGGCCGGGGGACTCTTGCTGGCGTTGATGTTGAAGAGCTCGTTATCTTTCACGTTAATAGTGGCAATGGACAATGGAGAACGCACTACAGAGCCCGGTGTAATACTGGGATCATCTTCTATAGATTTAATCTGATTTCCCTGGAATTAACATGAGTCTTATCTATCGATTTAATTATTATATTCTAAAATTTGTAAACATTGGGCGCTTTTATGGAACCGTAGGATCTCAGCGCATTATTCAAGCGATTGTTGTGAATAAGACTGTTTGGTCTCCTATTATTTAAAAATTCCATAAAATATAAGGAAGGAGAAAAATTGCTGGCAATAAATTCCCGCTGTAAAAACCAGCCTCCCTCACAAAGGTTTGTGGTTTTTGATCCGGCATCAGACGTAGATACAGGTTGCATATTTTTTGTCGACTAGTGGAGGACACTTTTATGTATTTAAAATTGCTTTGTATATACTATAGTTTCTGTTACCTTCCAGGGTTTTCCAGGTTCAAATTCAGGTACTAAATCAGTCAGGGAAGGTTGAGCAGCAGTTGCCCACTGTGCGTCTTTACCATCGTTCGAGGTATCGCCACCATTGGAATCTGGCCAACCTGTGTCTCCTGAACGTCCACTTGACCATGGTCTAAAATTAAAAATTTATGTTAATAGAAATGCGAAAAATACCAGAAAATTTGCATTATTTGCGTAAGTCCATTTTTATCTTTAAGGTGGGAGTATCAACATGCTTGCCAACCTATAACCTATTTCGCGTAGATTTATTTATGTTTTCTGGCTTTTATACAAAATTTAAAGAAAATCAGTATCGACTTGATATTCTATAGGTAATAATTGACATATTTAACAAATATCAAGGAATTTCATAACTTATTTTAGGAGAATTGTATAGCGAAAAATATCGGGTAAGATTTTTTTTAACATTATTATGTCATTGTATCTCATTGTTCGTTCACTATACAATTCTCCCAAAATTAGCAATGAAATAAATTGATATTTTTGTAGTATATCAGATACTACCTAAATAATGTACCGACGATATTGATTTTCTTTATATGTTAGTTATTAAAATAATAAACTCAAAAAATCAACGCGAAATAGGTTATAGGTTGGCAATAGATTGAATGACGTTGAGAATTTAACCTTAAACTGTGTGATGCACTTTCCCAAGTATTTCAACAAGTTGGCGCAGTCTAAACGTTTCTGCTACAGCCGTCAAATTTGCAAAACTAGAATAGGTTTTAATAAAGCATTAAATTCTTTACAACTTTGTCTCCCCACCATTTTCGTCACAGTGCGTCAAAATTTGGAAAAAGTAGTTGTTGCAAATTATTTCGCGAACTGATCACCAATCTATCATGCCCGCGGGTCATAAAAATGTACTTTTTTAACGATATTTGTTCTAAAATAAAAATTCGGCCACCATCAATTTCTGCGGCTACTAGTTGCCTAATCTTTGAAGATGAGAATTTTCTTTAAACCCCAAGAAAAATTATAGAAAAAATTAGAAATTCCCATAATTATTATGTAGACCGAAATGTAAATCTCAAATCACATTTCTCAGCATTGGAATTGGAAATATCCTGTAAGTTGGTCACAAAATTGTTGGTAGCTAGAGTGCAGTCCAATAAACAAACCTTGTCTTCGACTTAACCTGGTAGTTTGAAAAGTTATTGTATAGAAGTGAACTTACCCGTCAGGCTGCGTTAGTCCAAGAGGAGCCATATTGGGTGAGGTTGCTATTGGTTTAGAGGAGGAACCGGGAGCTCGGCTAAAATCGTTGATGTCATCTTTGTCTTTGTTAATCCACTGGTTAAGTCTTGATTGTTGCTGATTCTAGTTAAACAAAATTGTTAAGGTATGGGTTTTCAATCAACATGCTGTTAAATTTGTTAGACTGGATGTGACAAGACCCATCAATATGAAACAAATAATGTACTTACTGGGTCTTTATTTAGGGCGAGATCAGCAAAATTGCCTTGTAGGGCATTAATGGAGTCGTGCATTGGATTGGCTTTAAACGAATCATAACCGATGCCTCCCTGCTGCTGCTGTTTTACATAATGGGCTTGTTGTGCTTGAATCTGATTCTGTAACAAAATAATTACATAAATCAAAAAAGTCTTGTATCACTAATAAAATTAATTAGTTCGTATTGTATACCAGAGTCAAATATATGATATTACATATTCTTCCTTGCACAACAAAGAAAAGTTAAAGCATACTTTCGTTGTAATTTATAATTTAAAAAAAAATTGGCATGTCACCTACCTGAATATTAATAATTTGTTGCTTAGTCTTTGTAATGAGAACTGAGTACTGCATTAAAGTTTGATTGGTCATATTTCCTTTCGAGGATGCTGCTGCTATTTGATGTTGGTTATTTAGTTGTTGGAGAGTCTTTATCTGCTGAAGAAGCTGGTTGAGAAGAACGAGAGTTTGTGGTGCGAGAGGTTGATTAAGGATCTAAAAAAAAATGTTTAGCTGAATAAATATAGTTACATTTGAAATGAAACTAATTTAATTGAATATGGTTATCGCTAAACTACTGTGGTTTAAATGTTAGTAGAAGTATATTTCCCTAACCTGGTGATTAAGATATCCCGCCTGCACAGCCATTTGTATTTGCTGAACGAGTAATCGAAGTTGCTGAGTAGAGGGCTGTGTCTGGGGTTGCATTGGTCTTCCGCCGTTTGGACCGACGAAGCCCTGAGCACCCACGCCTCCTGCGCCGGCTTGTTGAGTGAGCAACTTTTGAACTACAGCGGGTGAGATGTTATTCATGAGGGAGCTGGAAATCAAAGGTTGAATAAAAAATGTTGTTCATTTAAATTAAGTACGTCAAATTATTATTATTATTATTATTATTATTATTATTATTACTATTGTTTGTATAGCAATAAAATAAAATTTAACATTATGTTTGCCTACATACAAGTTTAGAAAGGTAACCGTATCAATAAATTGTGTTATAACAGACAAATTCTATAGAAACAATATTTGGGTCTATACAGGGTGACCAGAAATGATGAGCAAAAAATTTAGGAGATAATTCTAGACCGAAAATAAATGCTATCTCTTCCTATAACATTTTTTCGAAAACTGATTATTACCGGAGTTACAGGCTGTTAAAGTTAAATTTTATTTGCAGTTTTAAAATACATAAGTTATTAGAACAATAAATTAAACATTCAAATCAAAGGTTCAAAGTGATATCCTTCCTCTTCAATGCATAAATTAATTCTTCTTAAAAAATTCCTACGAACTCCATGGAATTATCCGTCCTTTTGCTATGCTATGTTTAAGGTGGCATTCTCAACAACATTTAATCCATTACCAACCTATAACTTATTTCGCGTTATTTTTTCAAGTTTATTAAATCAGTATTGTCGGCACATTACTTAGGTAATATCTGATATATTACAAAAATATCTATTTATTTCCTTACTAATTTTGGGAGAATTGTATAGTGAAAGAACAATGACATAATAATGTTAAAAAAAATCTTAATCGATATTTTTCGCTTACAATTCTCCTAAAATAAGTTATGAAATTCCTTGATATGTATTAAATATGTCAATTATTACCTATAGAATATCAAGTCGATACTGATTTTATTTAAATCTTGTGTAAAAGTTAGAAAACATAAATAAATCTACGCGAAATAGGTTATAGGTTGGCAAGCATGTTGATGATATAAAGTTTTCTCTCAAAATGTAGATAATACAGAATTGCTTTCTCAGTTACCCTTTTCGGTCAATCGCATAAATAATAGACATAAAAAGACATTCCATTTAGCTTTTCCTAGAACCCCTTTACAAGACTTCTCTTATATCGTATGTGTAGCCTATTTAATAGGTTGGCAAGTGATATTGATCTAAGTACGACAACACTTTATTTACCTGTTAGCCTGACCACCAGGTCCACCCATGCTGTTCATCAGTCCAGGAGCTGCCCCACCACCTGGCGGAAATCCACCGGCACCCAACGGGTTTGCGACAGGACCTCCAATGCCAGGGTAGCCGCCACGCTGGGCAACAGGAAATTGGGCGTGTTCAAAGTGGTCATCATGGCGACCGGCTGCGCCCCACCCGTCGTTTCCACGGCCACGTAGTGGACTTAAGAGATCAAGAGCTTCTTCCATGTTCATTTCGCGCATACGTAGGGCATTTTCAACGTCTTCTTTCTGTAAGTTAAAAGATACGTTCTATCATCATGTTTTGGGTTTTGTTACACTTTCAAAAGTTGTAAATTTAAATTTGCATACTCTGCATCTGTTTAATCTATCTAAGTAAGTACAGGTCAGTTAAAATATAACAGATAAATAATATTTTATAAATGGTTGGGGAACTGCATACGACTCGAATTTGAAACCGCTTATAACAAATCAAAAATATGTTTTAAAAATAATATTTAATAAACTTATTTTGTTTCCTTCAAAAAATATTATTTGTTTATAATAATATTCTTAGTTTAAAACAACTTTATTACAAAACTTCCATTTTATATATATAAAATTTGATTACATAACATTACTCATATATTTATACCAAACAAGACAAAAAAACAAATCTATGTTTGTTATGATAATTTTAATTTAACACTTTTTAAAAATAATGCTTTATTTGTTGCATCAAAATTTTTAATATAGTACCTACTAATTTGAAAACTATGAGTTTTTTGGCATTTAAAAGAAAATTAAAATCATGGATTATGCAAAATTATAGAAAGTAAGCCAACTTATATACGAGTATAGGTAATAATAATACTAAATACAGTAGAGCTTCGCTAATCCGGATTAATAAAAACCGAGGCAATCCGGATTAGTGAAACATCCCGATTATTGGAATATTTTTAAAAGCTATAAAAATGCACCAAATACACATTGTTGTAGCATTTATTAACACAAAAAATTTAAACATTTACTAACACAAAAAAACACCCACACGCAGTTCTTACACCTACCGACATAACAAACAACGACAACGAAAAAGTTACATGAAATTATCGAAGAACACATGATCAGGACTATGGAATACAGAAAATACATAAGAAATCCGGATTATAGAATACATAATGTAAATAAGTAATATTTAAATTTTGTCCGGATTACTGGAGAATCCGGATTAGTGGAGTTCGGATTAGCGAAGCTCTACTGTATTACAATTTTTCTATTATAATTTCTCCCTTATTTATATTTTTTTTGGGTGAAATATTTTTGAATTACTTACTTATATTTTTAAATATATGTTTTTATGATGATTAAAATTAATAATCTAAATGAGTGTATATTTTTTCATTACAAAATCGGAGAGATTTGTTAATCTATGGTTTTGTAATGATGCTTTCATTGGATTTATTTTTATTTAAAAAATGTTATTGATTTTTAATATTATAACTGCAAATAAATAAAAAAAGAACATACCTTGTGGCCCATATCGACTAACATCCTAAATTGTTTCGAGTTCCATACTTGTTCTTTGGTAAGCGGCGGTTTGTTCTGCGGCTTGTGACCCCACTCGAGGTCGCCGGTGTCCCACAGTCCACCCGGACCCTTTTGCTTGGCCCAAGGAGCGGCAGGTTCTTCGCCCCATCCACCAGTAGGGCCACCGACCTCGTCCCATCCATTGCGACCGCCACCACCACCTCCGCCGCCGCCACCGCCACCCCATACACCTTCGGGTTTGCGTCCCGGCGCCATACCTGGTGGGCCTCCCCGGCCGCCGCCAACCATACCACCTGCTCCTGTAGGAATATCTTTCCAATGAGAACCTAGATAAGCGGTGTAAATAAGTTTAGCTTATAGACTTCTACTAAATATTGTTTCGAGAGCGCGCGATACTTGCATTTCAACAGGCGATTTACCCTCTGGTAGCAATTTTATAAGCTCTGGTTGTAAATCAATAACAAAAACTATAACAAATTAAAAAAATAGTTTCGTTGTCATTAACGAATTAATCAAAATATCTATTAATCGAAAATTCGATACATAAATTTTAAAACTTATAATTGATTGTTTCGCACATTCCTAATTTATCGTCGACACACATTTACTAAACAAAGACAGCATCAAACGTTTTGGAAGATTTTATCGACAAGCAGCCTAGAGCGTTTCTTGAAATTGCACTCGGTTCCTCTGAATTCCCAATAAGCATCTTTCAAGTTTGATTTCCAAAAAATCAATGTGAAATACAGAAGTCGGTGAATCCATTAAAACATAAGCTATAAGAAAGAATATGGCCCGCGAAACTTGGAATTAAACGCCAACTTTATTTTGGTTAAAAGCAGAAGGGCAGAGCACAGCTGAAAGGTTTGATATACACATGTAATTGGATGGAGACGATATTTTGTGTATGTAATGTATATAAATATTATAATAAATAGTTTCACAAAAACAAAATAACGAGACTATATCATATAATGTATCGTCGTAAGGAATCGTCCATTTTCTATAATAAAAATTGTTTGTATGGAATAACAGACCAGGTATTCATTTGTCACGAATTTAAAACATGTACGGAATATACACAGTTTTTCTGTAGAAACTGGATAAACAATACTAGTAATTATTATTCCTCCTAAAATAATTTAAATTTCATTAGTACCTGGTTGAGGGTTGCCCCATAAAGATGTACCATCATCATAGTTGGGCATATTGCGTCTCTGAGACGGTGGCGAAGGCTCTTCCCAGCCGGCGGTATTTCCAGGACCGACAGGCATTTTATTTTGATGGTGCATTCCTGCTGGTCCAGCATGAGGCCCGGTTTGACCCCAAAATTCTGCACCTGCTCCATTCAGTCTTCCAGTTATTCCTAAAGGATATGCATTATAGGTAAAAATATATAAATATAAATCGTTTACAGACGATAAAATTAAAGTAAAAATAAAAAAAAGGATTTTGAATTGCAAAACATATAAATAACGATCCGAAACGTCAATCAATTTTTGTTTAAACGGTTCTAACATTGTTATTCAGGCTTCCCTATAAGGAAAAGTAAGATCATCTATAATCAGTCAAGAGGACGCCTTGTTTTGGACATTAGCTAACTGCAGTTTTGATAGTATGTTTCCTTAACTCGATTTCTGTCTTTTTTTTTATTTCTGTTTGTTTTACCAGAATATGGCAAATCGTTATTTTAAAAAATATACTCTTATCTCTATTTGCGTTTTTGGATAAGATACAATCGATTTCGTTGGGCAATTTATTAAAAAAAATCACAAATATTTATCTCTTTGGGGAGAAGTATACTAAAATTAGTGTACAAATTACGTAATAGCTAAGTAAGTTTACCAAATTTAATACAAACAACTGACTTAACAATTTCAATGAAAAATATTGATACCACACACTTAAAAAAATTTTAAAATGATAAAACTTTTATAATTTTTTTAATTATAGAAAAAAGGTTTTAAGTAATGTTATCAAAATATTGTTTACTAAACAGAGGCAAAAAGATAAATATATTCAATTATAATATCGAAGAAACTACGTACATACATTAATCATAAAATGCTTAAGATACACAAAATTTAGGTCGTTAAAATTATTGCTTAGCCAAAAAAACCAAATTGTCTGGCAAAGAGACAAAAATTATTTTTGTTTTCAGTTAAACATAAATTTTAAAACACCAGAATAGCTTTTAGGCTAATATACAGCAATATAAGCGAGAACCTTGGGTTTAAAATTATTTTGTAAAAATTAAAATGTTTGCCTGGAACAAAGTTATCTATCATGATTTTAAGTTGGTACATTCTAAAAGTTTGTGACAGCCTTTAACTCTGTATGGTAATCACAAAGTTTTTCTTTTAATTTTTACGAACGTCCTCACGGCAACTAAATTTGATTAAAGATACCTTTAATTGAAACATCATACTAAACTTACCTCTCGGATCTCCCCTCATATCACCGCCCGCAATCTGGCGCATCTGCTCACGAGGATCCAGCTGTCTTGGGTCTAAGCCAGACGCTGCAGCGGCAGCACGCAAATCCGGTCTCATGCCGTCCATAGCGGCAACGGCCGCGGCGGCAGCTGCCGCCCTCGGGTCTGCAGCAGCTCTCGGGTCGCCCCAACCAGAGGCGTTAGCTCCGGCGGCACCTGCGACGCGCTTACTTGAGTCTGTGTTATGCATGTGTGGAAGAAATAGAGTAATAATTTTTTTTTGATTTATTTATAACAAATCTTTATGAAAAATGAATGGGAACAACTTGTACTTACTGATGCACCACTACCGTACTTATTAGAGGCGTATGCTAACATGTGCGTTTCATATCAAAACTGGCCTTATACACTTGTAAAAATCCTGTTTTTATTCTTCGTCCTAATACCTATGCGGCCTGTATTGCAAAATTGAACAAAACTCACCATATCCTTCACAAATTATACGGGTACATATCGACAGTCAAATCAAAACTCGTCTTATCCAGGTACATTGTCATTAAATTTGAAAACACGCCTTAGCCTATTACCCAATGGGAATGCTCGATTTCGAATACTGAGGTAGTTTTTTTTTTCTTTTTTTTAACTTTCAAAATGTCTTTATTCCAAACTAACTTTTACAGTTTACATGGAAAGTGACAACATAATATAGAAAATAATAACCATTAAAAAAAACAATAAAACAAAATGGAAGTTAATCCTAAATTAGTAAATATCTCTTTAATTGTTTTTTAAAAGTTGCCAATTTTTTTATTTTTCTCATACTTTTTGGAAGATTAGTATATTTTATTATTAATATTCCGTCATATAAAAGCGATTTTTTTCCGAAATTACTTTTTACTGGTGTAGTTTGATAATTTATACAACGTCTGGTCTAACTATTTTTTTTTTTTTTTAATAATAGTGTGAATTAGAATACAAATTTTTAATTTATAAATGTTTTGAACGTGTAAATACCCTTTCGGTCTATATACAGTGTCACCAGTAAAGTCCGCATCATATGGGATTTTTTTTCATTAATAGCTTTATTCGAAATTTGACTTTGGCATCAAGATCTGCTTCGATCGAGATGAAAATTAAGCAAAAAAATAGTAGTCACGTGATTCGCATTATATGTAAAATTTTAATTTTTTCAAAAAAATAATTCAAAAGTGGGGTTATTTCCGAAAATATCGAAAAAAGTTATTAGAAAAAGTTTTTCTAAATGCAGTTTCTAGTCCACATCCAAAATTTCAGCCGCATAAGATAATTTTCATTTTTTACCTATATTTTGTAAATTGCACCACTTTTGCAAAATAAGACTCAACGCAACTTACATAAAACTTCTTAGTTTTGACAATTCTTTATTTCAGATACATTTTCTTTAAAGTAGCGCCATATTAAATGTGTGTTTTTCTACAAAATCAAAAATTGGGCTATTAAAATTTGGTCATATGTGATGCAAAGTTTATTTGTTTTTGACCCTGTATAAGGTAACTCCATAAAATAAGTATTTTTGAAAAGGTGGTTTGTGTCTGAAAGTAATACACCTTAATATTAAGACAAAAAAGAACACAGTGTCATCAGTAAAGTGTTTAAGTGGAAACTAAATTTTAGTTTATCAACGTAAAGTTTATCTATTTTCAACGATTTAATTTAAGACGCCTATATAGGGCATGTGCACGTGACGTCATTAGACAGACGCCCTGAGGAAAAGCAAAACCTGTTTTTACCGTTACAGGTTACAGGTATTATTGATATTGACAGGTTTACAGGTATTTTTGATGTTTGGATGTTCTTTAGTGTTTTTTTGGTAGTTTTTCTGTGCGAATAATAAGTATAATTATTGTAGGCAGTATCATATTTTTTGGATTTTATTTTATAAAGAATATTCGCTTTGATTTTATGTTTAATGTTTTCCCTCAGGGCGATTGTCATTTAGTGTCAACTGTCAGGTTGTGCAATCATGACGTCTTGTCATGATTTGACAAACAAACTAACCTGAAAATATACCGATGTGAACGTCATAAAACTGACCTTAATATGTTTTTCCTTAGGGCGACTGTCATCTGTCAGGTTGTGCACATGCCCTATTATAATTTATTATTAAGCTATGTCATAATAACGTTAACGTGTATTACTTTCAACCACAAATTACGTTTTCAAAAATACTTATTTTATGAAGTTACCTTATTTAAGTTACCAAAACAAATAAACTTTGCATCACATACGACCAAATTTTAATAGCCCAATTTTGATTTTGTAGAAAAACACACATTTAATGTGGCGCTTCTTTAAAGAAAATGTATCTGAAATAAAGCATTGTCAAAACTAAGAAGTTTTATGTAAGTTGCGTTGAGTCTTATTTTGCAAAAGTGGTGCAATTTACAAAATATAGGTAAAAAATAAAAATTATCTTGAACAAATTGTGTACGATACAGGGAGGAAGGCCACTTTTGATATGGAGCGTCTCATGTATACTATTTTCGGATTTAGATTGAACACTGCCATTTGTCACATTTTGAGTCAACCTGGATTTATCTTTATTTCTTTAATGGTAACTTTTATTATCCTACTAAGTAAATAGTTATTAAGTATGTACTTACCGCCCCACATGGCATTACTATTATTATTGCCTCCGCCGCCGCCGCCACCACCACCACCACCGCCGCCCCACTGTTGTTGATTGTTAGGAACGCCAGTCCATACATTCGAGCTGTCGGCGGCATCGTCGTCTTCGCCCCAGGTGCCACCGATATTAGTCGACGGGGTGTGCCCCCAAGGAGTCTTTTGCTGAGGTTGCGGTGGGGGCTGCCCCCCGTTGCGTAGGTTAGCCTCCCATAATTCAGTTCCGTTGTTGACGGGTGGTTTCCATGGTGGAGGACCGGTGCCGTCCATTTTAATGGCAGGTTCGGGACTTGATGGGATGTCCCAATGAGTATCCTGGTTTACGTGTTGCTGTAAGAAAAAAAAAGTAAATGTTGGATATTTCGCATTATATTTTTTGGCCTTATTTAACTTATTCAAAAAAGAGATTGAACATAGTATGGTCATGCCCATATGCACCATTACAACTTAATCAGGGTTAAACGCATTAACCGCGATTTATGACAAAAATCGGTATGGACCAGCAAGTTAATGACTTGACCGTGATTATAATTGACACTGCCACTTTGGCTGGTCCATTCTTGTCATAAATCACAGTTAAAGTTTAACCCTGATTAGTTGAAATATGGATAAAAAAGAATATGGCGATAATATCGTGCACCCGGAAGAAGGTGACTTCTCAAAATTTGGCAAAATTGAGTTATATACAGAAATAAATTTTAAATATTGTATTCTATCATGAGAAAAAAGTTACATGTGAGCTTTACTTATTGACCGAGAGATGGCGTGTTGTCACTTTACTGAAATCGCCATTTTTACTCATCACGTATCGAGATTATCGAGAAGATGGTGTTATCTCAGTTTGCCTGTGTCTTTTGTGAAGAACACGTCGTGAATTATCTTAGAAAAAGGTGACTTTTCTAGTTGTCTTGTGGCAAAAGATAGTTTCTGTTTAGAAAAATAGATTTATTTATATTCAGTAAAAGGTGACGAGACGAAATATGTACTTATGTTTGCTTATTTTATATTCAAAAAGGTTACTTATATCAAATTCTCCCTGATCTTAAGCAATAACAAACAATGAATTTTACAATTCAATGGAGGCACAAAGTCTGTAACACAAGTCAAAAAATCATTATCCTATTAATGCCTTAAAAAAAATATTAGCAAAAATAAAAGACATAATCTTTAAACACCTCTCCTGAAAAATAAGTGATTTTGAGATGTCACCCTCTTCTTCCGGGTGCACGACATGTCCTAGCTCTAACTCAATTTGTCTTCGAACGATTTTAATAAAAATAATTATTGACTCAAAATTGGTACTTACCCCTCCCCATCCGTCAGTGCTGAAAATAGCTTCGCGCATGTTGTTCAACTGTTCGAGCTGTTGCTTAGTCGTATTAGTGGCATTGCTTTGGGCGTTGTTCTGAGAATTGTTATTCGAAGAGGCGGTTGAAGCGGGCGGCCCGTTAGCTCCCGCGGGCGGCTTAGCGCCGGTCTGTCCCCACCCTGAGCTGTTGGACTGAGACGCCGGGGGTTGCTGGCCGTTTGCGTTGGGTTTGTTGGCTAAAATTTAAAAAATACTTTGCTACTAATTTTGCTTCAATCATCAAACAACGTTCAAGAATGGGTGCTGGAGTGTTATGAAATCTGCAAAGATGCGTATGGCTCTGATAATGGAGTACATGGAAACCATTTAAAATATTTTTTTAAATCATAGGGAATCGATTATTACTCTTCTTTTAATCCTCACAAAAGTTACGAATGGACAACTTTAAAAAAAAGTAATATTTATACTGGATGAGATCATTATCTCATTTTACTGGTGGAAAATAAAGTGTGTGGATTATATATTACTTCAGTTTACAGACGAAAAAAATATTCTCAGTTTCAGCGGAAATATATTTTTTTTAAAACCGACCAGAAAATTTACACTTTCTGGACAATTTTTCGTCTAGAAAATAACGTTTTTCCGATCGCAAGACCGGAAAAGTGACATTAGAGACCGGAAAAATATTTTCCGGACTCTAATGTCACTTTTCCGGTCTCTAATGTCACTGTCACCCTGTTTTTTGTTTTTCCAATCGCTCTTTGATAATACAAGATACCTTGATTTCGTTATTATGACAACAACATTTCGATGTATTGTCGAGTGACAGTTCGTTGATTTATAATTTTGTTCTTTATGTCAAACTTGTTTCGCGTAGATTATAAAATATATCGAAGTGTCGGTCTTAAAAAAAATATTGTACGTCACGTAACCGAAAATTAGTGTTTTCCGGTCTTGTAACGTAAATTACTATAAGAACGTGAAAAATTTGAACTTTGTACCTCACCTCGAAGTAGGTTTTCTTTTCCGGGCAAAAATAATAATGTATTTTCTAAAATAGCAAGTATAGAAATCTTAACATGGCAATGAATCAAATAAAAATATATAATTGTCACGTCAAAAATATGATTTATTGCCTATGAGTCACATTCACATCCCACTTCCGCAGTATCCGAAACGTATTAATAAATAAGATCTAAACGTAAATCGCCCCATTTGAATTTGGGGTCCTCTGAGTGGAGTAGCCTTATTCCTTACAACAACAAAAAACTGCATAGTATAGGTTCTATCGAATTTAAGGAAAGCTTATGTCAAAACAAAGCATGATTTGTCAAAAAAAGTAAAACTACCCTATATTATTTCCAACAGGCTGTTATATTAAAATTTCCTAAACAAAATTTCATTGATTACTTTGGCACTAAAAAAATTTAGTAACTGATAAATTTAGTAGAAACATATTAAGCCTAAAAGAAATTATTATTACTCCCAATTACTTTGACGTTTCGGTTTATTATCGTTTTTCACTAGAATCTAATCCTGCTATTGGCACACATGTGTATGTCCGAATCATTTAGTTAATTTTATAGGCTGAAATTAATTCTAACTTTTTACCCCGGCCTCGATCTGAACTGTAATAATATATAATTTTTGTCTCTCAACAAGAACTGGGTGCACAATTGTTTTTCCACCTGCAAAATACTTTGTATTCTCACACCATTTTCCCAATTTTTAAATTCGTATCTCCACAAAGAACGGTCACGGTCGTCAAATGTTCAACGAACCATAAATCACACGGTATATTGACTTACTGACTACAAAAGCCGAAGGGTTAAGATCTAATAAATGTTATAAATAAAATAAAATAATTATTACACTCATGTACAAAAAAAAATTGACATGAAATTTTTTTTATCCACGTTTTTACTTGTTAAATTTAATAGAGTTTTAACATGATCTTCCACGAATTGAAATTATAGCTGTATTTATAAAGATTAACCGATTAACCTTTTCGAACTTAAAAAATATTGGTCATTGTAATATTATACCGGGGAAACAAAAGTTTTCTTTTCCATTTAAATTCTGAAGATCCCGTGGATCAGAGTTATGCGATAATAGCCGTATCTTTTCTCAACACTTTGTTTTTTGTATCTGTATGCTTGTCCTCTTTGAGAAGATACGCATTTTTTAATCCTCTTACAATTCTGTATTATTTGTTGCATCACTATTCATAATATCACATTTCGGCACCAAAACAACGTGTCGTAGGTCAAAGTCTAGCAGACTCTAGCAGCTCAGTTGTACGTTCTTGCTTGAATACGGACCAGGGGAATGACTTACATAGTAACTGCATGTGTCCACGAGTCCTTTTGGGAAATTAAGTGTAATAGTGTGAGGTAGTGGCAGCTCCTGATGTGGAGTCACGATGCCAGATCCCTACCCGAGTTATTAAAAAGTAATTTTTATTTATCAGGTTTTAAATGAATTACTCGTTAAGACCAATAAAAAAAAACAGTATTCTAATTACAAAGGTGTACAACCGACAACATTGTTTTACCGTTTATCAAACAGCATGATGGCTACTATAGTATTTATCAGCTAAGAATCTAATGGCCGCCATTGTCATATGTCATTTCTAGTAAATGTTTACACAACTGGAACATTGGTCAGGGTCGAACTTGGCACATTTTTTTTATTATTTATAAACTTCCGCACTTAGAACCAACAATGAATTTATATAGGCCCAATGATATAAATAATTTATATAATTGAAAAATTTTTATACAGTGACACCAGTAAAGTCCGCATCATATGGAATTTTTTTTATCGAAATCTTTATTCGAAATTTGAGTTTGGCATCAAGTTCTGCTTCGATCGAGATGAAAATTAAGCAAAAAAATAGTAGTCACGCGATTCGCATTATCTGTCAAATTTTAATTTTTTCCAAAAAATTATTCAAAAGTGGGGTTATTTCTGAAAATATCGAAAAAAGTTATGAGAAAAAGTTTTTTTAAATGTAGTTTTTAGCCCACATGCAAAATTTCAGCTGCATAAGATAATTTTGATTTTTTACCTATATTTTGTAAATTGCACCACTTTTGCAAAATAAGACTCAACGCAACCTACATAAAACTTCTCAGTTTTGACAAGGCTTTATTTCAGATACATTTTCTTTAAAGTAGAGCCATATTAAATTTGTGTTTTTCTACAAAATCAAAATTGGGCTATTAAAATTTGGTCGCATGTGATGCAAAGTGTATTTGATTTTGACCCTGTATAAGGTAACTTCATAAAATAAGTATTTTTGAAAATGTAGTTTGTGTCTGAAAGTAATACACCTTAATATTAAGACAATTTCGACAATTCGAATAAAGCTATTAATAAAAAAAAATCCCATATGATGCGGACTTTACTGGTGACACTGTATTGATCCATTCTTTAAGTTTGTAGAAACATTTTCAAACATAAATTTTATCTAGAATAATAATTAATTTTGGGCTGTTTGTGTGATAGATAAAAAAATATGTTTACTTACTTTTCAAGAAAAATAAATACTTTACAGACGTCCAACAATATACTACCAAAATATTTCATAAACCCAAAATAATGGTAAACACGTTCTGAAAACACTGAAAATGCACAAAAATATTCCTAAAAACAAACTTTAATTTAAACTTCATAAATGAAAATCGGAATATAACGTCCGAAGTTACCAAATGAAAGAATAATAGACAGACGGGTCGGAAAAGAGACATGCGGGTGCAAAGGCGTAAGAAAAAGATGCCCTTCTACACGGCATTCTATCAGAGCTGCAGCACATATTTCACCTGATTACGCTTTTCCCTCTAAAAGCTTTGGATGCTAAATACGTATCATCGTCGTGTACATGTAAAGATATGGCCGTTTATAATGCAACGATTGTCTGTGTGAGGTGTTTTCTGAATTAAGGACTTCTAAATTAAAGGTCGGCAAATATGTTTCACATTACAATCTTAGCTGATAAATGCTATAGCAGACTGCTGTTCTCTCATGCTGCAGTTGAAAAACATGCGCCAGAGTAACTGCCCTTCGTCGTTGGCCATGTAAGTTTGGTTTTCGTGTTTCATATTCTATTGTGTGACCGGCGCGGTGCGAACGTATTTACAGCGTGGAATATTTGCGTAACAATAATTTTTCTCAACTTATATTGGGGAAAAATAACAAATAATGAAAATAGGGGGTTACCCGATGGGATTAGAAAAGCGAAATGCGTGGATATCCAAAAAATGCCACAAAAACATTAAATGTCAAGAATTCGCCCATTTTTTCTCAAAGAGTCCTATTTTAAGCATAATGTGAGACTTTGTCATTTTTACATTAAACATGAAATGTACCCAGACAAACAAATGACTATATTTTTATTATAAAAAAATAATATTACCATTTAAATACATAGGAGTTTTTACTACCAGGAACCTGAAACACGTTTGTTTGAAAATGGAGCTAGGCCTACTAGTTTACCTTATACAAAACCAAAGTTATTTTAAAAGGAAAAATTGTTTTAAAACGAAAATATCTGGAAAACAGATATTATAGCATGATTCAAAAGACAAAATGCTGAGAAATGCATAGTCTTAAAAAAAACTGAAACATCGTCGCCCCATTTCACTTCATCAACACATTTGATTTCCCTGGTAATAATACCATAAATAACAATATCTTCGGCTTCGGCGCAAAAATAAATAAGCTTGATAGTATTAAAGTAAAACATCAGCAAACCCCGTCAAAGATTTAAAAAGATTTATCAAAAAATGTCTCGTCAGTTTTTTGACCATGAGTGTATTAAAGATTTATAATAATAAAACAAGATATTTAGATTTTTACCGTCACTTTGCGAGGAGGCCGGTGGTCGATTAGCATTATTGTTCCATTGCTGAGTGCCAGCGTTGTTCTGATTCGAAGGGTTGGTAGTGCCCCAGCCACTCGTATTATTCACTAAACAAACAAAATACATGTTGTACAATAAAATTGTTCATTTTGTTTTTGCATAAGACAGAATTTCGCAAAACATTCAATAGTAAATACCTCATAAATCGTCGATTTTGCGAACAAAATTGTAATAAAATCTTTTTAGAGCAATAACGTCTTTACAATTTTTGCATGGACGTTTGTATAGAACTAATAGCAGGCATGTAGATAAGGGGATACTGGAGGGGCAGTACCCCTCCTCCCCCGCCAGTTTGTGCCATCAATTAACGCTTAAATTAATTAATTAATATAAAATATAAAGAAATAGTCCATGCTTAAAGTGGAGTTGAAAGTATGGAAAAGAAAGAAAAAACTAAAAGTCTTCCCCCACAAAAAATTTAAAAATTCTTTAGGGGTCTCTACATGTTTCGAATGTAGAAACGTTCATCATCAGGAGACAGAAAATATATTTAATGCTGATGCTTTAGCAGAAGAGAAAATGGTGTAGACCTTAATGGAGCCTTTATGGAATTAAAAATTTGATGTGTTATAAACCAACCAAATAAACTGGAGAAGAAAAAACCCTTCTAAAAAGAAGGTGTCGAAGATTATTTAAAATTTTTATAAATCATTTTTAAGTATGTCTGTAAGACATTATATGGATAAAATTAGTCATAATTATGAAGATATCACAATAAAATAAAATCCCAAAAAAGTGTTTTGTGGGGTACTGAGAATTAAAGCTCAGTAACCCCGCAAGCGGTTAACTTAAAACCAATAAAATTAATCAACAAGTTGCTCATTTTTTTAAAAGTTCGCGTCCACGTGTTGGGACAAAAGTTAACCGCTTGCACGTTACTGAGCTTTAATCCTCAGTACCCCACAAAACACTTTTATGGAATGTAATTTTATTGTGATATCTTCATAATAATTATGACTATTTTATCCTTATAATGTCTAATGGCCATTTGCACCGCAAGCACTAAGTCGGGATTACCACTAAGCCTAGTCTAACACAAACTTAACTCTTTAATTGGTTTGCACCGTTGTTGCAAGGCCGAGCTTTGTTCTTAAGCCAGACTTTATTTTAATCCCTCCAATTTCTAGGATTAACCCTGACTTAACTTTAAGTCGACACGTGCGCGTGTGTATTTTGAAGCTTTCAAAGTCAAAAAAAGCGGTAAAAAGTATTTTGATTAATAGAATTATGGATGCATTGATGGACTTGGTGTTTAAAGATAACATTTTTGAAGACGATTTAGAGGTCCTCGATATTATCGATTTTGGGTTTCCAAGAAGAAGATATCTTAGGTTTTTATAATATTTTCTGAAGGATTCTTCCGTCCTTTTATAAAAATAATCGACTGCGAATTAAATCTTGATAGTACTTCCGCCCAAGTAACATTTTTTTCGGATAAAGAAATTGCATCAGTTTTCTTATTCTCAATTACTTATATAAATAGTTATTTAGTATATTTAAAAGCAGTTCTTTTTCTTGCGGGGTATAGTTTGCAGTACGAATTCCTCTCTTTTTCTTACGTTCATCTGCCATATTTACTTTTGTGCCCTATTGAAATTTGAAAACCTACACAACAAGAAACGTTCCAATGTAGAAATGTTCACAATTACTCAAAAATTCGGCAAAACGATGATAACCAAAAAATATGTAAAACAAATCAGTCAAATCACACACATGTCAAAAAAAAGTCACAAAAAGTAACGTTATGTTAGCACCGAAGCAGGCCGCCAGACATACAAAAAGAAATTTCCTAGATGTTAACGGTGTTGCCGCGTGAATGCAAGGCTTTCTAAAGTCTACAATTTAAAATTAATATCACTCCCGGTGCAAATGAAATGTAACCAAAGTCAGGCTTATAAATAAGTCGGGCTTAGTTAAATCAGACTTAATATAAAAATGGTGCAAATGGCCATAACAGACATATACTTAACAATGTTTTATAAAAATTTTAAATAATCTACGACATCTTTTTTAGAAGGGTTTTTCTTCTTCCCCACTTTATTTGGTTGGTTTAAACCCCCTGACTTTTCACATACTCAGTATGTTTTAACTTTTATCAATTTTTTTTATATTATGTCTCTTCTACACATCATTTTTTTAATTCCATAAAAGCTCCATTAAGGTTCTACACCATTTTCTCTTCTGCTAAAACCATCAGCATTAAATATATTTTTTGTCTCCTGATGATGAACGTTTCTACGTTCGAAACATGTAGACTCCTAAAGAATTTGTATTCTATTAAATTTTGTGGAGGAAGACTTTTAGTTTTTCTTTCTTTCCCATAATATAAAATAGTTATATTAGGTATTGAGCTTTCCTTTACATCTCTGTGGTGCCCGTCTGCCCCCCCCCCCCCCCCCCCTTAATATAAAATCTTAGCTACGTTAGTGTGTGGGAGTACCCCTCCCAAGAAGAAAAGCTATCTACGAGCCCGACTAATAGTCTCCTAGTTACAGATCGTTAGAGTTAGTAAAAAGTAAATTTTACAATATAACGTTGAAATATCAATAAAATGCAAAACAGAAATCATAATATGACAATTTGCAAAGTTTTTCACAAAATTTACTTCTGCAAACTCTGACGCGCTGTATTTTGTAAACTGCTTTATCTATAAAAAAAAAAATGGTCATGGAAGTTGTATGCCCTACAAAAAAAGGTAATTTCAGTTTTATCGTACAAACGATTTGCGAAATATTTAGCATTGAACTATTCGCCAAGTTAGCGACTGCCACATCGCCTAACTTGTAGACCGCGCGCGCCATCTAGCTGAAATGCCGAACGGACAGCCTAGGATATCTCAGAAAAAAAATTGACTTACTGCATTACGAACCTGTATTTTTGAACAATTTTCTTGGAGTAATGTCGGTTTTAAGCAACGAATAAATGCTAATGGCCAACACTTATGCTAATTACCACCAACATTCCATTTATATCAACGTTTAACAGCTATAACCACCACAAAATAATAATTTCCTATGGATATCTAATTTTATAACTTAAACTTATTCGGCACTATATGTAAATAGTGGCAAGGATAGGTAACGTAAATAGGCAATTTGTAAAAATTATATTCAATTAAAGCACCCTTTAAAACAAACTGCTCCTGTTAAGTTGAGCAATTTTCAAATTGTCGACCAAATTTAGAATGCTCTAACAACTAGAGAAGCTATTGAATAATATGGTGACATAAAAGCAGTTTTATAAACTTTTGTAGACAGGAAATATTATAGGTGTACTATTTACAGTGTTTTAAAACAATAAACAATACACCCTATCTTCGTATTTATACCAATTTTAGATTACTAACAATATTATGATCTATAGCAGAGATTCCCAAACTTTTTTTCTCATAGACCACTTTCACAGTTTTGCTGATTCCGGTGGACCCCCCTGCAGCTATACATTTCTACCATATTCCCAAAATTCGACAAAAAATGTGAAGATTATATCTTACTATGGAAATTTGCGTTGCGGCTGAGTTCCAACCACGAATTAACAGTTTTCGAAAAAAAAGTGAGAATTGATTGGTTAATTAATTAATTGATTGTGCTGTGAGTGGATATCAAAAAAGTAAAGTTGGCCAATCAAAAAAGTGATTACATCCAACTTTACTTTTTTGGCATCTACTCACAGCACAAGAAACCAATCAATTCTCACCTATTTTATTTAGAAAACTACCGGAGTGGTAAAAATAAAAAGAAAAATAGTAATATTTCCTTGTGTTATATTTGTTCAAATATTATGTAATTATTACACTATTAATTATTATTGTTATCATATTACATTGTAAGATTTACATTACATTGTAATATAACAGTCGTAATATAATTAAAATTAAATATTAATAACGTAACGTTACTTCTATAAAAACAAAAAAATGTAGTTCTTCACTATAGAAACCAGATAAATTTTCGTGGACCGCCGCTTACAAATTGTAAACCCCCATTTTTTTGTCACGCCAACGTAGACCCCCGTCGAGTCTCCCGTGGACCCCTGGGGGTCCACCTGGACCACTTTGGGAATCACTGATCTATAGTATAGGATAGAAAAAGTAAAATTTTGCAGTATATCAAATAAACCTAAAAAACATGGCGTTCACTTACGAGTTACGTCGTTAAGTTCGCATCGCATGCTTAGAAACGTGTCATGTGACAGATTTAAACGAATCATTACGATACCGACCTCTTGATCCGCTTGCGAAAACGACATAAGAATGTACCGTCACTGTTGTCTGACGGCGGAAGTAGTGTAATATATGAACGAGAAAGGAACTACTTACGGGAGACGAATTGGTTTTCGACAGCCATAAAAATAATACAGAAGCTAAACGTACATTTTGGAAATCGCGGTGGAACTCCAGGTTCATGCGTGGTTGTTAATTTATACTACTGTTGTTTTGTTTAAAAAAATGCAAAACACTTTTTATTGATAATAAAATTTTGTTGCAAAAACGTAAATCAAAATTTTAAGTCCAGAACTGTAGAGAAATTGAACCAGGGGTCCCCCTTTTAGCAAACAATTAAGACAAAATTTAATGAACTCTACCGGCTTTTAGCCCCACTATTACTTATTTCTATCTATCTAAATTTAAACGAGGCAGTAGCAATTCAGTGTAGTAACAAAAAAGTTTAATTTTTAATATGCATGAAATTCTTCCTATACTCAAAAAGAGAATGGTTTGTTCGCATATACTCGCAAGCCTAAAGATGATACTTTAAGCTTGCTCTCTTTTTCAAAAAATCTCCAAAACACCGCTAAGAATTACGTAATTATATTTAACTGAAACAATGCGTTCAGAAAGTCGATAAAACGTCCTTTTGTCACTGTCACTCTATTCATTTATTTAGATTTTTTTTAACACTTTTTAGCTAAACATGGCTTACTTTCGCGGGAAAGGGGGTCAATTTTTTAAACATGACTGATGCAAAAGTCAAATTTTTTTATAAGTACACTAGTAAAAAAAGAGATTTTAAAAAATGCTATTATTAGACTAATATTTCTTGTTAAATCTTTTAATTTAATTTATGCTTCAAGCAACTTGCTTGTGTTATTGGGAATAGTGCATTAAGTTCTGAAAAGGAGGGTAGTTTTTATTTTAATAAATGTTAATTACTACAACATTAATGAATCTACTTTTTATCTAGAACATTTGAAGAAAACTATATAGCTTACGCATGCATGGGGTCCACTTGGACCTATGTCAGTGTTTTTAGTAAAGTTTTAACGTTAAGCGAGTGAAAAGTGTGTAAAATCATAAAAAATGAGCAGGGTTCGGAGGATATACAGGGTGTCCCGAAATTAGCTGACAATATTTTAAGGAGATAAAGTACATCCAAAAATAAGACTAATACCCTCTATTAATATACCTTCAAAAACGCTTCGTTATGGGGCTAGAGCCCCCCGAATTGGAGCTATGATAAGCAGTTTTTTCACAATATCTCAAAAACCGATTAGGGTATCGAAACAAAATTTGATACATGTTTTACCCATGACAAGACGCAATAAACGATTTAATTAGCTTAACTTTATTTCTTCCAGTGGCGTCCCACTCGGTAGGTAGTTGGGAGAATATTGCCCTATTTTTTTTATTTTTAAGATGTTTTAACTTCAGGTACAATTTTTAGAAGCCTTGAAGTATTTTGTTGAAAAAAGGTACTCTTGTTTCATTGCGGTAGAATTCACCATTTTCTAGTAAAATCGATTTTAAAATTTTTCGGTTTTTTGAAATCCGGTGAAAAGGCTAAGGTTTTTTTTTGCATATATCTCACTATCTCAGCAAACACTTAATATTAAAACATGAAATTTATTAGAAGTTTTACTAGCGACAAGGCATATTATGTATTAAAGGATGTTACTTTAAAATATTTTTCCAGTGACGTCGCGTTAAGTAAATATTACTATTATTTTTTTTTATTTGATAGTTTTAATGTTATTTTTTTTTTAATTTAAATTTTTTGTTAATAAAACCTTTTATTATTGTAATTTGACAGAATTTAACGTTTTCAAATTAAACATATTATTAGATTCCTTTGTTTTTTAAATATTTATTTTCATGGAGACTTTAAGAGAGTTTTAAAATTAAACCAAAAAGAATAACAAATTGCAAATCAAATTTGATTGTGAACCACACGGGAATCTAATTCTTAAGCAAGTACCAGTCATGTGTCCCCAAAAATAATAATCAAGGGGATTTAAATCAGGTGCTCTTGGTGGCCAGGCTATGGCTACCAATCCACCTAATAATTTTCTTCAAGCCAATTCCTTACTTGACGTCCGTAGTGAGCTGGTGCCCCATCATGTTGAAAGAAGTGCCCTAAACGTAAATCCAGTGGCACATTATCTAATAAATCCCCAAGTTGATTATGTATTGTTATTATTTCGCTAGTAGAACTTCTAATAAATTTTATGTTTTAATATTAAGTGTTTGCTGAGATATGCAAAAAAAAACCTTAGCCTTTTCACCGGATTTCAAAAAAACGAAAATTTTAAAATCGATTTACTAGAAAATGGTGAATTCTACCGCAATGAAACAAGAGTAACATTTTTTAACAAAGGACTTCAAGGCTTCTAAAAATTTCACCTAAAGTTAAAAAATCTTACAAATAAAAAACTTAGGGCAAAATTCTCCCAACTACGTACCCAGTGGGACGCCACTGGAAGAAATACAGTTAAGCTAATTAAACCATTTATTGCGTCTAGCTATGGGTAAAACATGTTTCAAATTTTGTTTTAATACCCTAATCGGTTTCTGAGATATTGTTAAAAAACTGCTTATCATAGCTCCAATTCGGGGGGCTCTAGCCCCATAGCGAAGCGTTTTTGAAGGTATATTAATAGAGGATTTTAGTCTTATTTTTGAATGTACTTTATCTCCTTAAAATATTGTCAGCTAATTTCGGGACACCCTGTATATCACGATATATTCAATAATTAAATTTGTTTAAATTTTGATTATTCAGAATATATCAATCGATAAAAACAAAAAAAAAGTTTTTATGTTTTTAAATAATATTAAGGGTGGGTCCGTTTTGAAAATATGTTCAGCTTTATTTTTTCTATTGGAAATCTTATAATTATTAACATTTATGATTTACCTGTTTAGTCATTACTCATTAGTTTAGGTCATGTTTTTTAAAGTCAGTTTACTTTAATAAATATCCTACAAAAATATTTAGTTTTCAATATAAATAGTATTCAATAATTAAATTTGTTTAAATTTTGATTATTCAGAATATATCAATCGATAAAAACAAAAAAAAAGTTTTTATGTTTTTAAATAATATTAAGGGTGGGTCCGTTTTGAAAATATGTTCAGCTTTATTTTTTCTATTGGAAATCTTATAATTATTAACATTTATGATTTACCTGTTTAGTCATTACTCATTAGTTTAGGTCATGTTTTTTAAAGTCAGTTTACTTTAATAAATATCCTACAAAAATATTTAGTTTTCAATATAAATAGTATGTTTTTGATCGAAATAGTTGTCCTTTTATTAAAAAGAAATATCTTAAAATTATTTATTTGTCTGATATATCCGATATAAAGTTGCCACAGTGGATTTTTGCCCGTGCGTCATCAATCAACGATCAGGACTCGACGTGGTTAATAACTCTGCATCCTTGTTTATTACAGTAACAAGTTTGAATAAAAGCATAAAAGAACGTCTCCAAAATTCCGCAATAATATAACGTGCTAGACAAGGATAAAACTATAAACGTCAGTTAATTACTTTCTTTATTTGTTAAGTTGACAACCGTTGTATTTTAGAACGTCATTGTCAACCTTATTTTGATCTGCCAATCTAATTCGTATTTTGTAAATCTGTTTGCCTTAGAACTGTTCCTGTTTCTAAAAATAGTTCTTTTTAGAGGTAATTATACCCACCATCTGTTTTGGCGGTAAGTATTTATGGATTTTTATAATAACTAATTTATTTATTTTAAATATTCTAACCGTGAAAGTACTTTGAAACGTTTACGGCAGTGGCTAAATTCCCTTAAATGAAAGGATGTTAAAAATTTGACTTTTGCGATTTTAATAGTCAATAAAACACCAAACTTTTGTAGATTTTAAGCTTTAAAAATAGTATTAAATGTACAAACATTTGTTTGGCAATTTCTTTTAGATAATAGAGAATGCCGGGCAAAACTTAAAATAAATAATAATTTTTCGTGATATTATGTAGGTACGTCAAACGGTAGGCAGGCACGTCCATTTTATGAACTTAACTTAGTTTTGACTTTTTTCGTCTCGTAATTTTGATTTAATTCATACGATTTTGATGACGTAAAAGTGATGACGCACGGGAAAAGAACCACTGTGGCGACTTTATATATCCTTTGATATGATACTTTCGAAAATATCATGATATTTTCGAACCCTGCAAATGAGTGTACTTTTTATCAGAAATGTTTTCAAATTCGACACCCAGGCCCATTTAACCCACTCTTGTAATTATACCTAACATTAATACTTACTGTTATTATTACTGGCCTGTTGAGTTGGTGGCGTTCCCCATCCAGAGGTACCGGTGCTTAGTGAACTTTCACCACCACCCCTCAATCTCAAAGGGGCGAAACAACCTTGTCGGTCGTCGTCAAAGGTTGTGCGCAATTTTTGCATTACTCTATGAAAAAAATAATCGATCAAAACAAAATTTAATAATTTTTTGTAAAACGTCTTTTGACAGTTTTCATTAAAATAAATAAGTTGTTTTTGTTGTAGACGAAAAAAAAAAGTTGTTTTACTATTCTAATTTTGGTTGTATGTAAGTATGGCCTAGAACTTTAGAACCAGACTGTACGTTACTGGGTTTAGATTCAAAATAGGCTTATTTATAAGAAGAATATACATACATATACACGTTTGATAAAACAAATCTTGAGACATTTATTTGTGTAGAACTAAATCAAGAGCAACAACAATTTACTGACACTGATTGGCGTCTTCTTTTAAATGTATCTCTATAATTAATTGAATGGGTCATCCGAACGACGTCGTAAGTGACAAAGTTAATGTTTGCAGTATCAAAAAAAAATTTCCTAGTTCCCAATAGATTCGGTTTTTAATTTAAAAATCCACTTTAAGCCTAAAACAACTACTCTACTATAAAAGCCCGATACAGACTAGGGTCTTTGATGCGAACCGCCCGGATAATTGATTTTTGTCTGCATTAGGTTTGAAAATCCGATACCATTTAATAACAGAGACCATTGGCAGTGTTTAACGTCACTATCCGTTCTCAACACAAGGGCGCTTACAACGTTGTTCGCGTAACTCATTCAAGTTGGTCTCAATAAAAAAGTATCATACTTGTGGCACAGGTCGTAATTTCCATCAGTACATTCTTTGTCCTTGTCGTTGTTATCGCAGTTAACAGGAGTTATAGTAAGGGTTGTATTCAGTGCATTGAGGTCGTCAAGTACTTCGAGGTCATCAGACTTTTGGTTGGGAATGTCTCGTCCGAAGGGCAAAGCACCAAACTTACTACTATCATCTAACTTATAGCTATCTACATTATTATTTAAATTATTGTGGGAGACCGTGTAACGGTCGTTACGTTGTATTTTTGGTACGGTAACAGAGTTCAGAAGACAGTTTTCGGTCACAGATTGCAGCTTAAGATTAAGGTTGGCGTCGCCCGCGTTTTGAACGGGGCGACGACCAGAGCCGGATATCACAGATGAGGCGACGTCCTGAGAAAGGACGTCGAGGGGACGAGTCGGGGGGTCGGCTCGACCCCCCCGATACGCCCGAGCGATTTCGTCTTGTACTGGGTGGGGTGCGCGGCCCCGCATGGCTGACTCTTGAGGCACTTGGTAGGTAGGAAATGTATTAGACTTCGGCTCGGAGGGGGTGGGGGCGCGCATCATCACTAGTGCTCCATATCAGTCTGGCCAGCCAGAGATCTGTAACAAAATGCCATTTAAGTAAAACGTTCTTCCCTTATAAAGATGTTTTTATTATTAATATACTTTTTCTTAACCGGACTATGATTAAAATTTTAGTTAAGCATTTTAAGTAAATACTTTTTAAATCCTGGGTGTTTCTCACTGTCCAAAACACGACTATAAGAGGGGCAATTATTTTTTAATATTTATTTATTTCATCATGTACACTACAGAAAATACATAACATAACATAAGTGAACAAAAAAAATATATACCGGGTGTCCACGGAAGGAGGTTTGCCCTTCTAACTTTTTTTGTTTTTCAAGATAATGGAATAAAATTTGGGGGGATTTGTATACAACATAAAATTGCATTTTTTGACAGGTGACTCAACATTATGTAACTTCCGGTTTAACCGGAAGTGACATAAACTTTCGATTTTTAAATGGGACACCTGGTATATTTTTCCTTTTTTTGACTCATTTCGCATTTTCGGAACCAGTTTTGGGTACCTAATAGTACCGGGTTAGATGACGCCGATTACATTATCTTTGTGAGTAAAGTCGTGCAGCATCGGTTGAATTCTTTCTACATTCTCCAAACACTAATAACATATCAACTTTTTCACTCCTTGTAAAACTATTATTTTCCATGTTTTTTAAACAACAAACTAATTTACTTTGGCAGAAGCTGTTGGCATGTCAATTTTCTGAAAGGCATGATTTTGTTTTACCAACTTTGCCATTTAAAAAAAATGAGTTATACAACTTTAAAGATTAAATTTTACATAGCACATAGCATTGGACCAAAAATAGTAAAATTGTATTTTTCCCAAGATTAAAGAACTGAAATAAGTGATTTTAAGGTATTCATAGCCCTCTAGATAAAACAATAAATTTGGAAAAAAATATTTTCTTGGTGACGAAAAGTGACACATCGTTGTATTTACAATGTCATATGGAGTCAAAAAAAGGAAAAATATCCCATTTAAAAATCGAAAGTTTATGTCACTTCCGGTCAAACCGGAAGTTCCATAATGTTGAGTCAACTGCCAAAAAATGCAGTTTTATGTCGTACCATATCCCCCGAATTTTATTCCATTATCTTAAAAAACAAAAAAATTAGAAAGGCGAACCACCTTCCGTGGACACCCGGTATATAAAAGATATGGTCAATAATTTGGGATTGAGTACCAGCAGGTTAAAAATAAACTAAGAACTTCATACAAAATTGTGTCCTATGTCCACTTACTACGAAGCTACAGCCCCCTAAAGGGGGTACTCTGAAGATGGTTTTTCTAAATATTTTCGAAACCGCTGTAAATACAAATTGAAAATTTAGATATTTTGGTGTAAACTTTGTACCCTGATAGAACTGTGGTCTTAAAAATGTCCATATTTAAGAAATGGGGACATAAATAGGGAATAGTGGGGTACAAATAGACAACTTTATTTATGCTAACATTTATAATTTTTAGGTATGTCAAATTAGAAAAAAATCTACATTTTTGTATAGATTCATCCTCTCAATATTTCAGTACTTTATATAATTTATAGCTATAGGTATAGCCATTAAATTAATTGTTTTTTAAATGTAATAACAAAAATAGACAAATAATACTACTTCATAATATAGGTATAAATTTACGTGCTTTTACGGCAGTGGCTAACAGATTACTTGGGAGCAATATGTTGAGGTATATTTAAAAATTAAGATTCAAATTTCGCACTTGGACTTGTTTTATAAACATTTTGTTTAAAATAATAAAAAATTGAGAACCTGAAAAGTAAGTTATGATTTTTGGAACTTATGACAAAAAGCAAATATTTCTGGCTATTTCTTTAAAAAAATCCTAGCCTTTTCCAAAAAAGCCACTAATTATTTTCTTTAAAAAATCATTATCTCCTCCTCTTATAATGCAAAAAGTATATGTGGTTACCCACCGTTTAAAGCTTCATAATAAAATAAACATTACTTATCAATAATTATTTTTGTACCTCCTTATCCTAACAAGATAAGATAAAATTGATGTTTAGTGTAACTTAATTATTTCAAAGCAACCAAAAGTATTTTAGCAAAATTGTTAACAGGATAATAAAATCCCCATATTCCAAACTATAAGAGCTTGAAATGGAAAAGTTGAAACGAATTTCTTAATATATAGCCCATATAAATACAATACAAAATATAACAAATTCAAAGAGGGTTAGTTGAAACCCCAGTTGAAACCTATGACGCAATATTTAATAATATTTCTAAACCATAACATACATAACCTTAAAATGTAATAAAAGGATAACATTCGGGGGTTAAAATGACCAATGGACAGCCAAACAAAAAAGTATTAAAGTAAGTTTGCCAATAAAAAAACTAAAAACATTTTATGAACTACATCCTGGTAAAAATATTCATCGGCAAAACAAAAGGCTATATTAGGAGCTCTTTACAGAATAAGAAATACTTTTTGCGTATAAATCAATTTCTTGAATAATGATGTCGGGCAGTCGCGTCTTATCAGTTTCTGTGTCTGTTTTTGTATTTGAAATAGCAAACTAAGGCAAATTATTATATGCATAAAAAATCGGTATTTATCCCGGGACTAGCAGGTCTAACCTTGGTATTTTCGAGACAGGTTTTCCTCCAGTGGCGGGGGAACAAGAGGGTGGTGGGTTATTTAGGGTAATGTTTTTTTTCGACAGCTGTATTTTCGCTATTATTTTTATAGGGCGCAGAAATTTGGTGGCATGATATTTTTCCATGACCTGAGTAGTAGGCACCTTGTCGCGCGCGTATTTAACTTATATTTGCGATATGGCAGATTTCAGTGAAAATGAGGAAAGTTATAGTAGTGATGAAGAAATTAAAGACAATTAATTGATATTCGTTCACAAATTGAAGGAACATAAATAAATCTCTCTGACCACAACCGTTTAGCTTCCACAACAGCTTCAGCTTCAGCACTTGTAGGAAATTAAATAAAAATATTGGCCTTTGGAATCATCATATCTGCAATTTTTACGTACACTGTAGATTTTTCTTTTACGGACGTTCATATATTTAGCCATAATTGAAGACCCAAATTAAGAGCAACGCACGTGTATGCCGCGGAGAACTAAAGTTGACTGCTACCAAGCAAATGATGCAGGGGCCGACCTACCTTAAAAAGTCGAAAGCAATTGAAACACTAGAAAAAGCAATTCCTTAATTTATTCATCACATTTTAAGCAAACGATAGCAATTGCTTCTATTTTTTAAGAAAAAGTATCGACTAGAAACAATTCCTGTTCTTTTAAGCGATTGCTGGACGCAAAAGCAATTACTTTTAGTTTTTATTCATTGGCTTTCAAGAAATTACTTCGATTTTATAAGAATAAGCAATTGCTACATTTTTATTCATTAGGCTCAGGCTTGTAAATATACCGTTAATTTTATTTACAATTGAAACATCGAACTGAACGTGCGATAATTTAAAAGTTATGGCGTTATTCATTGGTAAAACATAGAAGTACATCTGACATGCACTAAACTTACCAATGGAAAACGCTATAAACAACCCTGACAACATACAAGAGTTTCGCCGCCCAAATATTGTAGCTACGAGCCAATCAAGAGGCAAGCGGCGCGCCAGCGCATGTTTCGCGTTCAATGCTGCGTTGCCCTATTATAATAAAACGTTCGCGGCGTAGTACAAAGCCGAAAAATGTCCATGTGTTATGAAATGTTTGTTATTGGAAATATGAGCTGTAGGAAGTGTTCCAAGTAGGGCTGGGCGATATTGAAACTTCAATATCGATATAGTCGATATATCGATATTTTATTTTTTAAATATAGTTATTCGATAAATCGATAATATTATCGATTATCGATAAAACATAAAAATATTATATTATAAATACAGTGTCACCAGTAAAGTCCGCATCACATGGGATTTTTTTTTATTAATAGCTTTATTCAAAATTTGACTTTGGCATCAAGTTCTGCTTCGATTGAGATGAAAATTAAGGAAAAACTGGTGACACTGTATATCAATATTTTCTTGTGCCCTGTAAAACTCCGTGCCTTCATTTCAATGGGAGACTAATTATAAAAACATGAAGAAAAAGATAGAATTTTATTAAATATTGGTCCTTAAATGTGTTATAAGGACGATATTGAAATTCCAATCGAATATCGATATAGTCGATATATCGATAATATCGAAAAATATCGTTTATCGATATATCGATCGAGCGTGTTCAGTTTTTTAAAAAAATATACCGAAAATTACAAATTAAAATTTAGAAAAGTAGTATTTTTAGACGAAACATGGATATTTTCAAATGAAAGTGGTTTAAAATCTTGGCAAGATGATTCTGTGAAAAGCGTGAAAAGAAGAAAGGTAAAATTTGCCAAAATAAACCACACTGTGCACTATTTACAGGGATGGCGAACCAATGGCTCGCGTGCCAATTGATAGCACGCGACATAAAATTTTGGGCACGCCACCGATCACAAAGTTTACTATGAATTATTATATTACGAATTTGACGGCACGTCTATGGCCTCATTAAACATTTCTTTAGAAAAAAACATAACGGTTCGCCACCGCTGTACTATTATGTACATCATTTTTGCAAAAATAATATTATATGTGGCTATCTTCACAACAGTTAAAATAATAAAACTATGTTTCTTTTCTCCGGGTATATTGATACCTACATATTCTCACAACATTTTGATAAGCTCTGAAATTTCCGAATTGATTCATACGATGACCTTTGGACCAGATTTGACTATATTTTACTTTAATTCATTATGAAGACATCATGTATGTAAATAAATAATCAGTACCTAAAAGCTAGCAAAAGCCTAGATATTTATACATTTTTCATGAGACGCTGCAAGCAACACCCATAGGGTTACAGATAGGTTACATTCTAAGCATATTAATGATATTAACTAAGAAAAATGCCTCTAATATCGTAGGTACCTAGACGATTTTTTAATAGCGAAAACATAATCGCCGAGTTCCTTTTAGTTACTTTTAAAAAGCAGAGCAAAGCTAAGCAAAGCCAAGCCAACGGCGTTCCTTTTAAAAATTTAGCTCAGCAGAACAAAGATTTTTTTCCTCCCCCCTTGCAGCGGTTAAGTATGCCCCTCTATATTTCTCATACGGATTGCGGATTATACGAAGTTGTTCGCGAAGCGTTCCTTTAACAACTTAGCTAAGCAAACATTTTTACGTTGCTTTGCTGTTGATTTTTTTATGCAAATGGAAAGTAGGTACCTATTTATTGTATATATAGGTACTTTCCTTACTTAGCCGTTGGCTTTGCTTTGCTACTTAAAAGTAACTTAAAGGAAGTCGGCTATTACCTTTCGTTAATATCGCAAGAGTACGAATTTTGATACAAAAAGAAATACGATACACAAATCAAAATTTAAAAATAAACGAAAAAGCCAAAAATGTAAATCTAGCAACATCGAATATCGAATGTAGGTACACCCACGCAAAATGCACCCAACTTTAATAATAGAAATCAAGTCAGAGGAAAAAATAAATAAGTTTTTAGTCCGTAAGGCAAGAGCACGAAAGCGTACAATTAATTTAGTTTAACATAAACTTCAAAAAAGGTCTAGGCTAGGCTGTAGGGAAACTAGAACTACGGATTAAGTGCAGTCTAGTAGGTACCCATCTAATAATTAGTAATTAGTCGCTTTTGTGTATTTATGACCTGATAATTATACCTTTTCGAGTTGGAAATAAAACTGAAATACCTATGCAAGAAAATTAAAAAAAAATGTTTAAGTAACTGGGTTTATTCTATAGGGACCCTGTTACTGTTGTTGTATTCATGTAGTATTTAAAGAAAGGTAAATTATATTTCTATCAAACAAAAGCTCGGCTATATTTAACCAAAACTAAATAAAGACCATAGAACTTATAATAGAATATGCAAAAGGTCGCCAAAACTTACATATATGAATTTGGACGCCACGGAATCAACTAGCGAAACTTGTCCAAGAAGGTAGGGATATCAAAACTTGGCTCGCGAACACACAAGTCATTCATTATCCAATACGCACTTTATATACCTTGGTTCACAGTACAATAATACAAAGTTGGTGTATTTTATCACACTAACAGAATGAGAATACTAAATATCACAATATTATTAAACAATTTGGCGTTAAAATACTTGGATTTGCGGGCACCACAGATTTGTTTATTGATCCGCAATTACGTGGCACTGTAATAGCAGCTAGTAGCGCTTCTCTCCGCCACTCCGCCGCTTCAAGTTGAAGTGTCTCGTCGGTCTCTATCGGTCGTTTACGGCATTGGAAAGCGTGCGACGGAAACCAGTTTTGATCATTAATAAAACGCCAGGTTGCCAGCTTAATTTGCTTTTAATCCTTATACTTAGTATAATATATAATAGTCTGAGATCAAACCCAATAAATAAACTTACTAGTTGAAGTTTGGTCAACGCCTACGTGGAAAAGGGTAATCAGATTTAAAATAACAGGTCACTGTTATTTTGTTTTCGTAAATAAATACATGGTCAAGGCACATATTTTATATTGTACGCCTATGTCTACGTAAAATAAGAAACGAAAATCCAATTTATTGAACGACAGAGAACGGACCATATAGGTAATAGGTATATGACATATATATTATACTAGCGTGTACCCGGCCTGCGTTGCAATGCCAGGCATTATACGCCTCTGAGATAATAATAAGGCGAGTTCACCATCACGTCAAGATTTATAAATGCAAACCCGAACAAACCTCTAAATTTATCAGTGTTTCTCCACAATATTATGCATGTATTATACATAAAAACCTTCCACTTGAATCACTCTGTCTATTAAAAAAACCGCTTCAAAATCCGTTGCGTAGTTTTAAAGGTTTAAGCACATATAGCTGGGGACAGACGCGACAGCGACTTTGTTTTATACTATGTTAAGATGTGGACCCTACAGAGCAAAGCAGTAAAGAGCGAAGAACGAATCGACAACCATGTCAACACTGCCAACCGTGGTATTTACAACTCAGAAAAAAAAAACGATCAGTCAAAATAATAATGCCATTTGTAAATTGTCAAGGTTTGTAAACAGATTGTTTAAGAACCACCCATCTCTACTTCACGGTAAATATCCGTCATCAATTTAGATTTTAGACAGTTAATTACTTACAGCCAAATGCACCGTCTTCCTGTTTTATCTAGATTAGTAAACCTGGATTATTATTTTCAATCTAGATTATTGATCATTTTCCGACGGTGCATAAGACAAACCGAATATAATCCAGATCAACCATGTAATTTTGATTAAACCTGTACTACGGTGTATTCGGGTGTCAATCAACCACCCTGGTGCTTAGTCCGAGACCCGAGAGTCCTTTGTAATGATGGGCACTATACAAGTAGTGTTTGTTCGTTTCCCATTATGGTATCTCTTCGTGCAACCTTCGGGTTCCATATTATCAATAAATAAAATGGCTACTTACCACACCTCTACGCAAATCCGTAAAAAGTAAAAACTCTCTAATATACAGTCGAGTCCTTCACTAAACAACACAACTTTTTACCATCATTCCCGAGTTTACTAGAGTACTAGAGAATATCATGTGTCCGCAATGCGGGCCAAAACCAAACTCCTGATTTTGCTTAAAACATTACACATCGATCAGAGTTGAGGCAATTTAATTTATTAGTGCGGGTCGGGTCATCAGGCACTCCGCAGCCAACATAGAAATAGTTCAGAGGCTGGTCAAAGGTCGTGATTTAAGTTTCGGGTATTTTTATTGATCAAAAGCGATTTGGTTACTGTTTTTTTTAAATAATTTAATAATTTCCTATTTTTATGGAGTGTATGTGAATTGCGAAATTAATTGAATTCAAAGCCACAGGCGCGTTGTTAAGTAGGTATCGAGGGTCGTATATAAAAACACTATGCAATTTCAACGAACGTGTCATTCAGTCCTTTTCCAATTTTAAGATCGACCTGAGTATTTAAAGCTCCATTTCAGGGTAATATATTTATATTTTTTTTTTTTAAGTTTACTATTGACCTCCCAATATAATTTACCACGAGCCACCACTGGATCGTATACCTTTACTTTTTAATTGAGCCATTCGTCCGGTTGGTTTAGTAAATTATTGGCATCTAGGCAACGTCGCCGATCGAATGCCAGGACAGAAAAACGAATGCCCCGTGGAGAACTAAATACCAAGACTATTATTTTGCTACTACTTACAGTAAATATTATGCAGATTAAATGCAAAAATGTTAACCAAGCCATGGTCTTGTTTTATAGGTTTGCATATTTTTTTAAATGTTTTTTGTGTCCCATGAATAGAACTAGTTGGTCTAATAACGTATTTATTGTTTCTAACATACACATAACATAATAATATACTGAGAAGAACTGTCGCCCAATTGGTGATGGAAGACAATTCCTTAGTTTTTACGGAATGAAATATCGAACGAAATATAGGTACATTCATCTGTAGTAGAACAAATACCTAGATACTCTAGAAACATTTGCCTTTACGGAAACGATAATAGGGTTAATCCGATCAAAAAGATCACTAGTCCTAGCGTTTCAAATTGAGCCATTTGTGTCTGGATATTTGTACAAAATATAAATGATCGTGTTAGATTCATTTTTAGTCAGTCCAAAAATAAATGAACTACGGTGGTTAAAAATTAAGACCGTGAAAAACTGCATTTGGGGCGCTTTCTGCATAGGCTGCTAAAAAGTGGAACTCCTACATATTATTTGCGCGAAAGGCTGGTCCTTCGAAGTTCTTTGCATCAGCGCGATACCAGGTTTAAGGGCCGTTTTCAAATACCCAAGCATCGTACAAGTTTGTTTAAACAATCGATTAGCTATACATCTGCCAAACTCCTTAATGATTCTGACCTATTAAAGTCTCGGGTTTCCTTTAAAACTACCTATTCAAATAATTTGCTTCAAAAATACGGATTAGTTTTCCCGGCTTTTTTTTTGTTTTTTTTTTCTGTTCCTCTGTGGTATTAATTAACCCAGGTTTTGGCTACTTTTGAGATAGATCATTATGGATGTTTGCAGGCGCGGATCTAGGATTTTGCCCAGAGGGGGGGGGGGGGGGAGAAGGCGCTTAAAAAAAAGGGCGCCGCAGGCGAACATTTTTTGGGTGCCACGCCCTTTTTTGAATCATGGTGCTTGGTTTTCAAGTGGGACAAATTAAAAATACAAAACAAAATTACAAAAACAACCCGGTGCATTTAGGAGGAGGTTAAACTTCCTATTCGCATCATGTGCTCGTTTTGCGCGCTTTCGGGCGCCTTCGGGGTTTTGATTTGCGCTTTGAGTTTTATACCTACATCTAGCAACTCTATCACAATTTTATGAAATCATATTTTTTTATTACTGTTTAAACTAGGACATACCTACTAAAATGTTAGTATTTTATTTTTAGAAATCATGGATATAAGAACATCAATACTCTCAATACAGTCGATTTTAAAAATTTTGCTCTAAATTATTGACCAAATTTGTTAAAATTTGGATGTATAGTTTTAAAAAAATGTTCGGGCTTTTCGCCTACCCACACTGACAAGGGTGCCCCGAAAAGTTTCTATTATTAATTATGTGAAGTTGAAATTAAGTTTTTTCTTATATTTATTTCACTGGAATTCGCGAATGACGTATTTGAGGTGTGGTTAAGGCTCAGGGGGGGCGAAACCCCAGTCGCCCCCCCCCTTCCTAAATCCGCCCCTGGATGTTTGATGGTTTTTGTTATTTAACATTTCAATTAAGTATAAATAACATTAAATGTATATATATTTATATTATATCCAACATAAGTTGTACCTTATTTTGTTATATTTTTATAAAATTTTTGTATGCTCGGTTAAAAGCAGCTCTGCTGAAATTCGCCGAGTTAAAAATAAAGACCTTTTATTATTATTATTATTTACATGAACTGTAAAGTCACTGGTTACTAGATGAGGAAAGTTACGATGTATTTATCAATTTATATAGTAAATTTAGGCTGCTACTTTGAAGCAGTCAGTCAACTTTAGGTATGGGGTATGGTGTTTTCAAACCTAATTAATATGCAGACAATTAAGCGGGTCGTCCTAAATACCCACTGTCAGCATTCCTAAAAGTCTATATTCACGCAGACACGTTATAATGCTTTGGTTCGCAGCGGGCCAAGAAGGCGGCGCTGAGTTGGAGCATTTTTATTTTTCAATTCAATAACCTCTAGACAGACTATACGTCATTATAAAAATATATACATCCTAAACAGACACTTTAATAGATTGTGTTGCGGTCAGAACTTTACCACAGAATCAACACTTTAACAAATTTCTCAAACGCACAACACACAGGCTGATTGTATATCCTAATTTCCTGAGGTCAATTTAAAAGGGTGCCTATAACCTAAATAACAATTGCAAACGCCATACACTTATCGACTACGGGGTGGACCTACCTGGTCTTGATAACAAGGACAACATTTCTATAAAAAATAATGGTAAAGTGACATTATTAAAATTGTAAATATGCCACCCTGTAGACCTTTCAGGTATGCAACAATAGGGTTTTATTAAAATAAATGACAGGTAGCAAAAGCCTAGACGATATACTTTGAGATGTACTTTACATATTATCCATAGTAATATGGACGAGAGCCCTAATAATATAGCAGCTCGTTATTAATCTGTCTAAGCTCTGAATTTGAATGAAAGTGGTCCACTCAGGGACAGGTACGCCACTGCCAACTATACCTGTTTATATCACTCTACGTCTACAGGTTGAATTACGATGCATATTGAACTACTAGAATCTAGAATGCAGTGATTTTCTTCACTTTCCTCGCGGAGATCTGTCGAGCATTGCACGAGGACGTAGATTCTGTTGTACTAGGTACTTATGTTTACTGGACGTTTATGTTACCCATCTTTTTAAAGTTGGTGAACTAATTAGTAACAAATATTTTTTTTATAAAATGATATTTTATAAAAATAAGCGTGTCAATTTTAATAAAGACATTCTTTATTTAGTGCAAAATGATTGGGCGCCACATTTACGTTATATGCATGGTATATCTTTTCCGATAAGATAACGTTTTTATTTAATTTTAGAAATTAAACATGGTTAAGCATTCCTGCAATTCTGGTTTACCAAGAATTAGGATTTAAAATTATACTATATATAGTGTAAGCACTATACGACATTTAATATTATGTGATAAAAAAACAAGCGAGTATACAGTGTGTCTTCCTATGAACCTAATTATACTTGTATATATAATATCTAATGGTCTTGCATTTTTTGAAAAAAGTGATTTTATTATAAAATGTTTTGCTTATCCTACGAAATTCAGTAATATTCTAAACTTCATCACATCGCATAAAGGGTGCTTGAAAACCAAAACAAAGTACAAATTAATTATGAATCCAGTATATTTCTGATAAAAAAGATAAAAACAAATAACTACGTGTTGGAATTATTTTTGACTTGTTTGCCCATATAAGGGTGCGAAACATATGTAACCTTTAAGTTTACACCGGGTGGTGTACCGCCAGACTGGCCATAGGAAATCATATCTAAATTTTGTTACCCTTAAACATGGGCTACCCTATTAAGTTCGTTTTCTGTACTCCAAAATCTACAATTTTCAACATTTGGTTCATTGGCAGAAGAAAATATTTTCTTTAATTTCGCAGATCCATCATGAGCGCGAAAAATTCACTTATTCCTAAACCAATGGAATTCTTAGTTAAAGATTTTCTTGAGGACTGTTTTAAAAATGTTATTTTCGCTAACCAGCATGGCTTCATAAAGGGAAGGTCAATAACAACAAATTTACTAGTTTATTCTGATTACATTTTTAATTCCCTAGAAAATGGTGTTGACTGTCAAATTTACGCCCATAATCGGTCACCAAGATTTTTGTTTTATTAAATATTGCAAAGGTTTATAAGACACCTAAGTGTTGAAGAAACTTGTGTTTTGGTTCTCTCTTTATTGCTATTGCACAACACCTCGATTTTCTTCTCATCGGTGCTAAGCTTGCTTTCGATTAGAGTTGTTAAGAAAAGAACAGAACAGGTTCTTTAGAACAGGTTAGAGATAGCCTGTTCAGTGAACTGTTCTTTGTAAAAGAACTGAACCGGTTCTTTAGATAGACTTATGACAGATGATTGCGATCGAGTGATGTTAAAGAGCAGGGAAATTGGTGCGGGAGTTCAGCAGTTCTAACCCCCCGGGAACCTGTTCACCTGTTCTATTGTCAGAAAAAAAGAGGTAAAAGGTCACCATAGTAGTAAAAAACCGCTTTTTCAAAAAAAAAAAAAAAAAAAAAAAAAAAAAGGTCGCCAGTTCCGTAAGCAAAGTAAAATCACAGAACACCGCTGCGTCCGCGTGTATGCTCTCACTGCTCTCTGTTCCCTGTTCTGCTCCAAAAAAGAAGAAACAAAGAACAGCCTGTTCTTTTTATTCTGAAACGACGACCCGCAAGCCATCTTTCATAAATCACCAGACACACATAAAAAGAACAGGTTGTTCTTTCTTATAAAGAAACAGGAATGCAGCGGTGTTCTTTCCGTGTTGTTAGTTTAGGTAGAAAATTATTGATATTCTACTGTATATTCTACGCGTAGAAAATTATTTTTCTACACCAACTAATTTTCTACATCTCAAGATGTAG
The DNA here is from genome assembly GCA_963969555.1 of Polydrusus pterygomalis. Classification (NCBI taxonomy): domain Eukaryota; kingdom Metazoa; phylum Arthropoda; class Insecta; order Coleoptera; family Curculionidae; genus Polydrusus; species Polydrusus pterygomalis. Next base: position 36,006,583 of record OZ018381.1, on the reverse strand, counting down.
AAAATTATTTTTATATTTTCGACCATTATTTTTGTTTAGACCTTTATTTAAACACTTTACACATTAAAATAATATTACAGATCAGGTAACATAACTTAAGTAACGAATTAAAAAACAATTTTTCATTAAATAGGTAACTGTTTAAATAAAAATAATACGAACACATTAAGAACATAATATTAGGTTATAAATGTTATAGTTCAGGTTAACAAGCTAATAAATACTCGTCAGATTTGTTATGGTCCCTCATCTGCAAGTGATAATAGATGTAAGTCAACATCTTTGAATTTTCTGAATTAAGTCGGTTACGGATAGGTGAATGAACAAATAACCAATTTGAAAATAACCTTTCTAGCTGAGCTGCTGACGCAGGAAGTTTAGCTTAATTGCCAGGTGGGACAAGGAAGGACAATGCTTTTCAGTTAATTCCCAAAAAGTTCGCACGTTTGTAATCTTTTTATCGTAGCGTGTCTCTTATTCGATCTTCGCTTAACATTCTGCCACGATAAACGTGATACAAGGAGTAAGCGGCCAGGGAAAAGATATTTAAAGCGTTCTTTTGGCGTTTTTTTACATAAGGGACGTACTCTTCAAACCCTTTTGGCAATTGAAAGTTCATCCATTCTACAGCTGCATCTGCAATGGAAGCATGAGTACTTTGTAATGAATTAATAATTTTGCAAACTGGATTGAACAGTTTAATACTGTCTTCAATTTGCTTTTTTAGATTTTCGTCAAATACCAGTTTTGTTATGTTGGCTTTAAATACTGTGGCTTTAGCAATTATTGTTCGCATTGCCTTTAAGTTCTCCAAATAATTAACGAATGAGTCGCGAAGAGAAGACCAAAGACCAACGTGTTTCACCAGCTAGGAACACCCTTTTACCCCCTAATTTTTTTGCACGGAGATTCGCTGTAGGACTGTTGCAATTTGTATACCACAAATTTATCTGATTTTCCATTTTCTTCATGTTGCTTGCATTGTCTGAACAGACTGCATACATTTCTGTGGTGTTAACTTCCTAACTACACAGCTTTCCACAATCTCTTATTGTTTAGAAAATAATTCTATGGTATTGTTCTTTTTTCTACATTTTCTACATAATTTCCTACATTTTCTACGCTATTTTCAACACGTCGTTACCCAACCCTGGCTGAGACATAGGTCGTCGGTTAGGGAACCGAAACCAATGAAGATTTGGTTTATTGTTTAATGCGAAGGTGCATAAAATTGCTCGACAATTATTACCTATCGTTATTGACCTTTTCCATAACTTTAAAACTAAAGTTTGCTCTTCGTATTTCATCATCATCTTCCATCAATGACTGGTGTTTTAGGTATTTATACTAATGATACGCATCTATTATACCTACGTAATTTACGCAGTAATGTGGAGTAAGTATTTCGTAGTTTTGTCAAGCATCCTGGTGCTAATTCCATTATTTTTCTTCTACGCGGTTCTAAATAGTCATTATTTTCTCACGCTCTACCTTCGAGGACATCATTATTTTGCTCTAAGCAATTGCATTTTATTAATTACAGTACCTTTGCCCTCAAAATTACAAACAATATTCAGAAATGTTGTTTTGCTTGGAATGGGTCTGTCAGGAAAAATCGTAGAGAACATATAAGATACTTACCGAGAACTATTTTACATGTACCGTGCGAGCAAAAATTATTTGCATCAAAGAGGGCCTTGCATCTAAGGACGTAATGCTTAGCCGTAGAGCTTAATACCTGTTGATGGGTGTCAGTAACTACCTGAATTAACAATCAATCCGTTATTCCGTCATCTTTGACAGTCGCTACAAGTAAGTAATTCGATTCATCGCTAATTTTTCCAATTTCTTGAACAATTCACACAATGGGCTTTACGGAACAGCACAAAACATTCATGGTTGAAGCGTATTTTCGAAACGGGGTTAGAGTAAATGGTGAGTGGCAATACCGAGTTTGTGCATGGACGGTTTTCACGAACATTATCCTAACGTTGCTTTTATTGCTGGGGATTTTTATCATTGCCTGAAAAGAACCGTGGCTGTGTTTAGGGAAACAGGTTCTATACAACACAAAAAAGATTGTAAGAAAGTATTCCAAGAAATACAAGCCGCATATTTTGAAAGACGCGGGAATTACTCTCAATGGTTTTTACCAAAAATTTATTGGAAAAAAATTATTTATTAGACCTGACATTTTTTTCGGATGAAGCCTGGTTCCACCTCTCCGGTTGTGTGAATTCTCAACATACAAGCATGTGGAGTAGTGAAAGTCCCCATTTTTTTGTAGAGTCCATATTGCACCCTCAAAAAATTGGTGTCTGGTTAGCTGTTTTCCGAAGAAGAATTGTTGGTCCTATTTTCTTTCATGACACAGTTACAGCACAGCGGTATAGAGACAATATTTTGAATCCATTTGTGGAGCAATTACTTGAAGACGAACTACGTTTTGGATATTTTCAACAGGACGGTGCAACCGTCCATACAGCCGCCAAAACTATTAACTACTTACGCAATATTTTCGACTACAGATTGATCAGTTTTCGATCAGACATTAAATTACCACCTAGATTACCTTGTTTAACGGTTATGGATTACTTCGTTTTTCCTCATTTAAAGAACACTATTTTTAAAACACCAGTTGCAAATTTAGAACAATTACAAGAAAGGATTATCCAAGAATGTGGTAACATTTCTCCAGAGATGCTGGTCAACACTTTCGAAAATATGAAGAGACGTGTGAATTTATGCTTGGAGCATGGCGGTGGCCAATTTCAGCAATTTATGTAATTGTTTTTCTTTTTCTTTCTGTATATTCTTACTTTGTTAATTTTGTAAACAACAAAAATAAATTTGTATTTGTCTGCTTATTTTATTACTCATTAGTTTGGCATATAATGTCATAATATGAATTTGACAAAATGTTAACCTAGATTTGGTTAGATATATCGTCCCCATATCATTGGGATCTAAACCAAGCCCTACGTTTTTTAATCCAAGCCCTCTTTGATAGAAATTATTTTTGCTCGCACGTTATAAGACACTTTCCGAGAACTATTTTATATGTAGTACCATTTAATATTTGGTATATTTTTTTGAATACTGTAAAACATGTTGAAACTAATAAAGAATAAAAGGCTAATATCATAAATATCTGGTGGTTTTATTGAGGTATGCATCACAGCCCTATTTAATTTTTAAGAATTTTACGAAGAATAACAAAATTTGGTGTGCGAGTCGCTTAAATACCCTTAGGAATGTCTAATACAATTTTCATATAAAATTATGGGGGACCCAATATTTGAGAGTATCAAAATGTACCTACATGTTCTGTTCAAATAAAATTTTCTAGGAAACTTCCACATTCAATCAGAATTTGCATTTCTGGTGATAAGATAAGTAGGTGAACATATTTTAACTATATACGCCCACAATATACAGTAATATACACACAAACATGAAAAATGGCCCGTCGTCGTCGTCTCCGTCGCGTCGCCAAGCCTTCGCACGTGAAGGGCTTCTGAGCATGACGCGGTGCCCTCTCGCCCTTCATTCCCTCGACCCGACCTTATCCCTTTGTGCTGGCTTGCCTTACCCCTCTCGCGGCCCGGCACCCCCGAACGGTGACCTAGTTTGGCGGGAAGAATTGGGACCGTCGGCGCAATCTACGAATGGGCTGTTGCATCAGAGCTGGAAACGCGTTGATGTAGGTAAAGAAGTCGATATACACATTGGAAAATTTCAATTTTAAGTTTAATTATTTTCTTGTGCAAGCATCCGAAAAAACGTTAATTTTCTTGTTAAATAAGGATTGTTGGAACAGAAGCTAGCACCAGATGCCCAATTACCCATGTCGGTATACTAAATGAACCCCGCCCTTTTGTGCAAAATTTATTGTCGTTATTTATTAAAAATTACTCACAATGTAATAAACATGTACGTAATATCACGGTCTTTGAGTGAGTACAGGGTGGTCCACGTCCACTATCCGATCCCAGAATCCGTTAAGACCTCTGAAGAAAAGTTAAACACAATTTTTTTTTTGAATTGGATTTTATTTTTAATCATCAGGTAAAATAAACCCATTTTTTCCCTCCGCTGTCACCGAATTTCTCCAAAACGGCATATACAATTTACATCAAATTAAAAATCTTGAAAAAAAAATTTTAAAAACATCCTTAAATTATGTCTCTCATGTAGCAGATTTTCCGATTATCCTTTCGTTTATAAAATATACTATAGTCTGTTGGTTAATGCGAGAGATGAATAAATCATTAAATCCAGTGGTCTTCGCCTTATTCCATAGGTGTAGTCCAATTATTAGATATTACCGTGCGAGCAAAAATTATCTACATCAAAGAGGGCCTTGCATCTAAGAACGTAATGCTTAGCCGTAGAGCTTAATACCTGTTGGGTGTCAGTAACTACCTGAATTAACAATCAATCAGTTATTTCGTCATCTTTGACAGTCGTTACAACTAATTTGATTCATCGCTAATTTTTCCAATTTCTTGAACAATTCACACAATGGGCTTTACAGAACAGCATAAAACATTCATGGTTGAAACGTATTTTCGAAACGGGGTTAGAGTAAATGGTGAGTGGCAATACAATCCGGGTTTGTGCATGGACGATTTTCACGAACATTTTCCTAACGTTGCTTTTACTGCTGGGGATTTTTATCATTACCTGAAAAGAACCGTGACTGTATTAAAGAAAACAGGTTCTATACAACACAAAAAGGGAACAGGAAGACCATCTGTAAGAACAGAAGAACTTGTTGCAAACGTTCGTGAAATAATGCAAAATACGCCAACAAATTGTATAAGACGCCTGTCCCAAGAAGTGGGAAGATCTTATAGAACATGCAGGACTATTCTTAAGCCGCAGATTTTGAAAGACGCAGGAATTACTCTCAATGGTTTACCCAAACTTTATTGGAAAGAAATGATTTATTAGACCTGACATTTTTTTCGGATGAAGCTTGGTTCCACTTCTCCGGTTATGTAAATTCTCAGAATACACGCATGTGGAGTAGTGCAGCAATTACTTGACGACGAACTTTCTTTTTCTTTCTGCATATTCTTACTTTGTTAATTTTGTAAACAACAAAAATAAATTTGTATTTGTCTACTTATTTTATTGCTCATTAGTTTGGCATATCATGTCATAATATGAATTTGACAAAATTTTAACCTAGATTTGGTTAGATATATCGTCCCCATATCATTGTGATCAAAACCAAGCGCTACGTTTTTTAATCCAAGCCCTCTTTGATGCAAATAATTTTTGCTCGCACGGTATTATAACTACTTATTGTACCTATGATTCTTGCAAGTGGTCTCGAGATCGGGTAGATAGACACCTGACCTGTTTAGTTACTTTCCGGGAGTTGTTGGAAAAGTTCGCTCTTGAAAATGGCTAGTGTTGCTGAGAAGCGGATTAGTAAAACTGCGCTTTATAAAAATGAGAAAAATATTATTCTCAATGTGTTCAACGCTCTCCGCCACCAAAATTCAACATTCAGAGTTGCAAAAATAGTTGAAATGTGTTCGAATCTGAGTGGAGTCAGACAGTCAAAAATGTACCGACATGTGCACGAGGATAAACGCGGCCTCATCAGATCATCAAAGAGAAGTACAGGAAGAAAATAAACTGTAATAAATGAGGATGAAAAGACTGGCATCAAAAGAATCATATCTACGCTCGTTTTACTTTAAAAAAAGAAATAAAAAAGGATAATTTAATTCCACCTATGGGTAAGAAGAAACTATGGAAAACCATGGAAAAAATGGCACATTGCTTGTAAATAAATGCAGAATTCGAAAATGAAAATTTTTTTTTTTAAATAAGAAAGTTGGTACTTGGCCAGGAGAAACTAAACACTCTGTAGACGTGAAAATAACATACTTTAAAAATAAGCCAATCCAAAAAACTTTTGTATTTACCTTTTCTTCATAGGCCTTACAGATTCTAAGATCGGATAGCGGGTCATCTTACGTGAACCTCTCTATTCTCCAGTCTCAAATTCACAAATATTTATGTCAAACCGACAACATCGCTAGCCTGCCGACGGATAAATAAAAATCGAACTGACAACCGGCAATGCATGTTGTGAGCGGTGAAACGGGGAGAGAAAATCATTTCCCAATTTCCATTACAAAGCAGCCATGATATTTGTCAGAGCTTGCCAGCAGTTTTTAGCGAGCATATTAATTGTTAATCAAATGTCGCCCAATTCCTGATCAGACTAAACAAGGTGGCATTGGGTGGTATCTCGGTGAAACTTTTGCTTACCATCGAAAGTTCTGTATTTTAAACTATCAACTACAAGGCATAGCGTCTGAGGCAATAATTGTCCCGTCAAATTTGTCGGATTGCTCCGCGCCCGTTCGTTTAATCTTTCAGGAGGCGGTCAACTGAAAGTACATACAGGATATTTGGGGAGGAAAGGGCAATATTTTGGGAATGGGTTCAGAGGGTGAAAATAAGAGAAATAAACCTATATATTTTAGTCTGATTCTGAAATAATAGGTTCTAAAGTTTTTGTAAGTTAATTTTTATTTTAAAAACGCAGTACAAACTAACTTAAAGAATATTTTCAAAAACCCCTCCACCAACTTCAATACATTTTTCGGCACGTTTGTTAATCGCTCGGGTAGCACGTTGGATTGAGTGGAGATTGTTTTTTTATAAAAGCTGCAGCATTGAAAATTCGATCGCGGAGTGCTTCTCTCGTTTCCACTCGTGTTTCATTTACTAGCGATTTCATCCCTCCCCAAAGGCAATAATCAAGCAGGTTTAAGTCTGGTGACCTCGGTGGCCAAACTTGCGGACCACCTCTGCCAATCCAGCGATAAGGAAAACGGTAATTCAAGAAATTTCGCACACGGAGACTAAAATGAGGTGGGGCTCCATCATGTTGGAAGTAGATTCGATGTCGAACATTTAACGGAATATCATCCAAAATGTGTATCAAATGGTCTTCCAAAAACCGTAAATATCCTTCTCCAGTCACCAACAACTGGTCGTTGAGCATTCCACACCAGAAATTCATACTGAATCAATGTTGAAAGTTTCGTTCAAATGTAGCATGAGGGTTTTCATCTGACCACCGACGTTCATTGTGGCAATTATTAATTCCATCACGAGTGAACCGAGCTTCATCGCTAAATAAAATGTGTTTGTGCAGACTTCAATTTTGATGGATTCCTTCCATAATTGTACCCTTGAAGCAGGATGACCATCTAGAAGATGTTGAACGGGTTGAACGTGAATAGGTTTTAAACCGTATTTCTAAGTGATTCCCATACGGCTAGATGTGATGGTATATGAAGTTCATTTGCAACCAGTCTCGTAATTATACCTGAGTTCTCTGCGACAATATCTAGAAAATTTTCTTCATTTTCCACATCTAGACCTTGCACTCTTTCAAGAAACAATTCTCACGCTTGGAAACGTTCCAGTTTCCTGAGCACTTGCAAATACTTTTTGAAAAACTCTTCTATTAGAAACTCTTCGATTTGGAAAACGACGTCGATATTCATTAACTGCGCGCATCGCACTACCGTTACAGTAACCATGCACGAATATCATGTCGGCATACTGAATGTGTGGGGCATTGTAAGTTATGAAAATCTTGGTTCAAGTCGATACGCTCAATATGAAACTAACTGACAACTACTTTGCATGCCAAAACTATCAATCAAAATGTATCGGACGTTTAAAACTAAAGCCTCCTTCATTATTTCAATATAAAAAAAATTCAGAACCGATTATTTCAGAAATGGTTGAGAATCGAACTAAAACGTATGGGACGTATTCACCCTCTGAACACATTCCCAAAATATTGCCCTTTCCTCCCAAAACAACCTGTATTTTTTGTCGGAGAATTTAGACCGATCTTCAAAAGGAAATTTTCAAAAAGCGGGAAATTTAAAAGATTAAACTTGTTTAAGTGGTCAAAAACTAAAAATAAACTCACTTTTCGAGAGATTCGTCAATTCTATATATTATTTATCCAATCTCAGTTTGAGGACATTCCAATCATTCCATACGGCGGTAAACAGTCTCAAAGAGACCGACCGCACAACCAGGGTTGTCAGATCTTTCTTCTTCAATTCTTTAAGTTTTTTTATTAAAGATATTTCATTTATATCAGTATTCAATTGTTAGTCAGTAACTTTTTTTTGAAAGCTAGTTTGCAAATATACTTTAAATCGAGGAGTTTTGAGTGTGACAGAAAAAAATAACAAGCCATTCATTGTTATAATAATACATTCTTTAGTCCTTAAGAAACAATATAACTGAAATCAAGACAAAAAGTGTTTTCAGTGTTTAAAAACAACTAATTAACAAACCCTTGTTTCTCGTATATACTTACATTGTGCTTACAAATCCGAAAATTTTGAAGAATTGGCAACAGCATGTAATTTGTTGCGATTGCAAGCGCCAGGATATAAGCTGAACCGGTACCCGGCCCGTCTGACGATCGATTCTACCAGACAGAGATAGGCCAGTGACCGCCGATGGCGTGGAAGAGACGGAGATAAAATATACGTGGTTATGCCTTGATGAACGGGCCAGAGTCTGGTTGACGAGAATGAAGTTCTGGTAAAAAAATTAAAGCATTTTCTGAGCAGTGTCGTGCCGTGTCAGGTTTATTTTTCTGATTTTAGTTTTGTATATAGAATTTTTAAGTTACCTTATTATTTTAATATAATATTATTATATATACAGTGGGTTTATAAAGTGTAGTATGTACAAACACCTAATGTAAAACAAACTTATAAGTGTGTATACGCATATTAATTATTTGTGTGGAACGCCTATGGTTAGGAAATTCTCACAGTTTAATGTCATTAAATTGACCTAAGAAACACTATAACTATTTCATTTTATGACAGTGGAACTTCCCCGATTTTGTTAAAATTAGTGATCCTCATAATTTGGAACTGTTTCTTCGGCAAAGTCTAATACTTTCGCTTTCGCCATTTTCCGCACTTTATTCCATTTTATCATCATCAAAAAATAGCTAGTTTGTAAATGGCACAATATTTTGACAGTTACAGCAAAATTTATTTTTATTGTACTATTTTTTATTTATCAAAATTATAAGAATTCAAAGCAGTTATTGAGCTCTGGATGGACACTTTGAATGTTGTATTGCTTTCTCTTGTATCAATAGAATAAGCTTTTGGTAAGAAAAATGTCTACTTAATATTTAACAGCCCCTTTTCACTTTTGATGTCACCCGAAGAACAATAATTTTACATCGCAAACTCGCAAAGACAAGACAAACAACGTTTGAACCTACAGCTACCCAGTGATACTAAATGTATACCTGTTTAATTAAATTTTACTCGTGATATTTAGTGACAGCCGAACGCCTGCAACTATTTTTGAAATACTTATCTTGTCGATCGATTGTTAATAGTATAAAAGATAAATGTATAAAAATTACTTTATTATTTCTAAATAATAACATATCTTGAAATAAATTCGATTGGTTTATTGGAGTGTTTCGATTAAATAGTATAAAAGCATGTCGCGAATAAAAGCGATGGTATACTCTTAATATTAACTTTATTGGAAGAAGCATTAACTTTTGTTTATCTATTTGTTATTTTATACTGTTTACAGAGTTCTAAACCGTAAAATACACTATGTACCTACAGAATATTATCTTATCTCAAGAGTATTTTTTGATTTTGTAATTATATTTATGTCTTTATACAGTGAGTTTGTAACTTGCAATAATATTTAGTAATAAATTCAGTGAATGTAGTACAGTTTATTTCTTCTGGAAAATTCTTTGGCACTGGTTTAAACATTTTAGTTGTGGTCTTTTTTTATAAAAAAAAATTGACACAGTGTGTTCCAAATTAGAGATATGAGGATATCGATATTTTTTAAATGGCAACCCTAGTTTCTTATTGGCTATTTTCAAAGTGCATATTAAGTTATACATGAATACCAAATTTCGGATTTTTATCTTGCCATTTATCAGATATTAAACAAACAAAATTAATTTAATTGAAAAATAAAAAAAACATTATTTCTTTCTTTAATACTTTTTCTTCAATAAATAATAAATACTCAAAATGTCCATTCACTTTTAGGCAATATCCTAAACGCAAGTAAAACTCCATTTGAACATTTCTAATTCCTTCGGGAGAAATTAACCTACACTCGCGTCTTATTCGTGCTTTCAACTCCTCAACATTTGACAACAAAAAATGAAATTTGGTACTTATGTAAAACTAAGTATGCACTTTAAAAATAATGAATAAAAAACTAGGGTTGCCATTTAAAAAATGATCGATATCGCCATGTTTCTAATTTGGGACACACTGTGTCAATATATTTTTTTATAAAAAAATACCACAACTTTAAATGGTAATATCGGTGTCCAAGCATTTTTCCATAAAAAACGGTACTGGATATTTAGCGATACTGTCCATATATTTATATAAAATAATGCTTTTATTTAATATCCGGCAGAGTTCAGTAAAACAGCTCTGCTTTTCTACCTGTGTGTGTATACATGCCATTAAACTCTGTGCGGAAATATTTCGCATCCGCTCTTATTATTTATACTTAAGTAGCAATATCCTTATTAACTACAGGGTGGTGATTTAATAACGGATAAATTCAATACAAAAGAAATGGGGACGTGTTTGGAGAAACGCTCGAACCAGTCGATTTTGTTTTTAAATTGCGCATGTTTTGACATAAAATGTAGGTATACAGGGTGTACCACAAAAGTGTAACAGAAATTTTTTTTCTTCTTAAATGGAAACCCCTGTATGTTATTGCATTTTCAGATTGTCCGTAAAAATCTAGCCATGTTTGATGCATAATGTCATAAAGATCTCTTCAACTGTTCACGAAATATTGAAGTTCAAATATTAAAATAAAACTTTATTAAATTGATTTCTAAATTACATTTTTAAAAATCTCAAAAATTACTTTAGCAAATGCTGGAAGTGTCCGCCATTAACAGCTCTGCAGTACCCCAGCCGATCAATGAACTCCTGCTGTACATTTGACACGTCAAATATTTACAAACAGAGGTGAACTTCAATATTTCGTGAACAGTTGAAGATATGTTTAGGACATTATGCATCAAACATGGCTAGATTTTTACGGATAGTCTGAAAATGCAATAACATACAGGGGTTTCCATTTAAGAAAAAAAAAATTTTCTGCCACACTTTTGTGGTACACCCTGTATACCTACATTTTATATCAAAACATGCGCAATTTAAAAACAAAATCGACGGGTTCGAGCGTTTCTCCAAACACGTCCCCATTTCTTTTGTATTGAATTTATCCGTTATTAAATCAGTATAGGTATATTTATGCTAGCTGAGTACATATTAAAAAAAAAACATGATATTGTTTATACCCTAATCGAAAAAGACGTTTAAAAGCAAAAAATCAAAGTTATCTTATGCAGTTAAAATTTTGAATAATATGGGATAGAAACCGCATTAAAAAAAAACTTTTTTTAATAACTTTTTTCGATATTTTCAGAAATAACCCCACTTTTGAATTATTTTTTGGAAAAAATTAAAATTTGACAGATAATTCGAATCACGTGACTACTATTTTTTATGCTTAATTTTCATCTCGATCGAACCAGAACTTGATACCAAAGTCAAATTTCGAATAAAGTTATTATTTAAAAAAATCCCATATGATGCGGACTTTACTGGTCACACTACTCATACTGTATATTGGAGTACTCCAAATGAACATAGATGTGTACAAACAAGAACTCAATACCCTCAAAAGATAAATGTTTGGGCGGGCATAAAAAAATTATAAAATACGTAGGTATCTTAAAATTCCAATGCTTTCAAACATTTAAAGGGATATTTGAATTTTGTTTTAAATTACACAAAACTTTGCTAATTAAACCATCATTTAGACTCTTTTAAACCCCTAATAAAACAATTTTAAAATAAAGGACCCTGTATAAAGATCCATAGAAAACATTGGATATAATTAAAATGGTTCTTGATTAACTAACTCAATTATAACACCAAGAAAACAACACAAACATTAGAAGAAGTTTGATGACCTCTTTGTGGTGTGCAATGCATTTCAACCGTATTACAGTCCGTTAGTAAGATACAGTGTGTGGGTTTCGTTCATTAAATTTCATTCATTTTTAAACCATTTTTGGTTTTGCGTTTTATGGTCTTTACTAAAATTAATTGCAGAATGTTGCGGTGAGTAAACTACGAGTTCTACTCTATTATCTATACTATAAATGTCGTCGATAAAATTCGAAATTCCAGATTTTGTGATACCGCAAGTGTCCCCTATTTTAAACATTTCAGCGTCTCAGTCCCGTATTGTTCAATTTTTTTTTAACAACAGGTATTCAAACATGAGAATAATAATTATACTATTAGAAAGTTACTAGTCACAAACGTCATTCTATTTCAACATTTGATATCAAAACTTTCTGATTTTGGGTTTTGCGTTTTATGGTCTTTACTAAAATTAATTGCAGAATGCTGCGGTGAGTAAACTACGAGTTTTACTCTATTTTATAAATGTCGTCGTTACAATTCGTAATTCCAGATTTTGTGATACCGCAAGTGTCCCCTATTTTAACCATTTTAGCGTCTCAGTCCCGCATTGTTCTATTTTTTTCTAAACAACAGGTATTCAAACAACATGAGAATAATAATTATACTATTAGAAAGTTACTAGTCACAAACGTCATTCTATTTCAACATTTTATATCAAAACTTTCTGATTTTGGTGGATTTCAAACATTGGCATAGCCATACTGTTACTGTAAATTTTTCTATACAAAAAAATAGATTAAAATTCTAGGGAGTTGTTGTGCTTATTATACAGGGTGTCCCAAAAGTAATGGGACACAGAGCAACAGCGGACTCCTTAAGGCGAAATAATGCGATTTATTTAAACTTGCCTTATCCCAAAATTGATAACAACAAAGATACAGGGTGTCAAAGTTTTAATTTTGTTTTCGATTTTTTGCGATTATTTCTTAACGAATCGACATAGCAGCACAAAATTAAGGGTTTTAAGGTTTTTTGAGGTGATAAATTCAAAATGATTCATAGTTTTGGTGTAACCAGTAGAGGGCGCTGCCTACGGCACGGCCCACTCCTTTTAGGTGGCATAACTTTGTATAGGATTCTTATATCGATTCGACTATTAAAAAAACAAGTTACTTTACTTCTTTTACATCAAAAACGTATAACTCATTGAAGTCGCTAGGAGCAACCATTTTCGAGATAACCGCATTTTATATGCCAATGCAACAATTACGTGGTCCAAAAACAACGGAAAATCGAGCAACGGTGGATTTCTAACTTAAAATTATTGTAAATCAGCTACATTTGCTAAGCGTCAAAGTTAATGTAAATACTTCAGGTTGACTATTTTTTTCTAATTAAAACGCTTTTTCGTATACGGAATTATTAATTTTATTCTAATCAAAAATTTTATTAACTTTGACAAATGATACTTTGTGTAACATGTTGTTGCCTTAGAAACATCGTTTCTTAATCAAGGCCAGCTGTGATAAATAATACTAATACACAATTATTTTAAATATTTTAGCAAAAATATCGAATGCGATTATCTCGAAAATGGTTGCTCCTAGCGACTTCAATGGGTTATACGTTTTTGATGTAAAATAAGTAAAGTAACTTATTTTTTTAATAGTCGGATCGATATAAGAAGCCCAAATAAAGTTATGCCAGCTAAAAAGAGTGGGCCATGCCGTAGGCAGCGCCCTTTACTGGATACACCAAAACTATGAATAATTTTGAATTTCTCGCCTCAAAAAAGCCAAAAATCCTTAATTTTGTGCTGCTATGTCGTTTCATTAAGAAATAATCGCAAAAAAATTAAAACAAAATTAAAACTTTGACACCCTGTATCTTGGTTGTTACCAATTTTGGGATAAGGCAAGATTAAATAAATCGCATTATTTCTCCTTAAGGAGTCTGCTGTTGCTCTGTGTCCCATTACTTTTGGGACACCCTGTATAGAGAGATAATTTCAGTCTCCCTAGCGCAATTGGTTAGAGCTAGGGAATCCGATCCCGCAAATGCTGGATTCCGCGGTGATTTCGCGGGATTGACATTGCGGGATTCGCGAGATTTGCGGGACTCGATGTGGGTGCTATGTTATTATTTATCCAATCTCAGTTTGAGGACATTCCAATCATTCCATACGGCGGTAAACAGTCTCAAAGAGACCGACCGCACAACCAGGGTTGTCAGATCTTTCTTCTTCAATTCTTTAAGTTTTTTTATTAAAGATATTTCATTTATATCAGTATCCAATTGTTAGTCAGTAACTTTCTTTGAAAGCTAGTTTGCAAATATACTTTAAACCGAGGAGTTTTGAGTGTGACAGAAAAAAATAACAAGCCATTCATTGTTATAATAATACATTCTTTAGTCCTTAAGAAACAATATAACTAAAATCAGGACAAAAAGTGTTTTCAGTGTTTAAAAACAACTAATTAACAAACCCTTGTTTCTCGTATATACTTACATTGTGATTACAAATCCAAAAATTTTGAAGAATTGGCAACAGCATGTAATTTGTTGCGATTGCAAGCGCCAGGATATAAGCTGAACCGGTACCCGGCCCGTCTAACGATCGATTCTGCCAGACAGAGATAGGCCAGTGACCGCCGATGGCGTGGAAGAGACGGAGATAAAATATACGTGGTTATGCCTTGATGAACGGGCCGGAGTCTGGTTGACGAGAATGAAGTTCTGGTAAAAAAATTAAAACATTTTCTGAGCAGTGTCGTGCCGTGTCAGGTTTATTTTTCTGATTTTAGTTTTGTATATAGAATTTTTGAGTTACCTTATATTTATTATTTTAATATAATATTATTATATATACAGTGGGTTTATAAAGTGTAGTATGTACAAACACCTAATGTAAAACAAACTTATAAGTGTGTATACGCATATTAATTATTTGTGTGGAACGCCTATGGTTAGGAAATTCCCACAGTTTAATGTCATTAAATTGACCTAAGAAACACTATAATAAAAAGATGTTTTATGCAATTAAAAACAGAGTAGAGTAGCAGGAAAATATTTATTGCATATAGGTACAATACACTAGTACCACTAGTTTAACGTTGCATGTTACATTGATTTTGGAAGTATTTTCGGAGAAAAGATAACATGTTTAATGTTTCATCTTTTAGACTTGATTTTATTTTATTGCACATGATTGTATCCTGCGGCCGAAAACGCACGTTCAGCTTCGACACTTTTGTCGGCGGAATAGATTTTACACCGTTATATGCAGCTTCCAAGTACATTCCCCTATTCCCTCCGCATTCAAAAAGTGTCGTCTCATGTTTTAGTAACTGATCAAGTGATGCTTTGGCGGGCACCGATACATTCGTGGCCCTATGATTCGAATAGTTAGCGCATATCGATTGATGTGATAAACTTTCCAAAGGGTATACCATCTTTAGCTACCATTCGAGACACTCTTTCTTCCATCGAAACTTTTTTCTCAGATGAAAAAAAATCTGTAATTTTCATTTTCTTAGATAGCACAGAAGAACCACTAACATCTGAGCGCTTAGAACTAAACGAACTACTCGAGCTGCTGGTACTATATTTCATTTCCTGTGTTATTTTTATCAATATCAACACTACCGCTGCTGCTCTGGACTTTCAAATTAATATTATGGTTTGTTTGTAAGTGAGCGTGAAGACCTTTGGTGGAACGAACAGAGATTTTGATAATGTTAGGGCATAACTTACATTTAGCTGTAAGACCATCTTCAGACTTTAAAAAATAATTCCAAACTAAACTTGAACCTTTATTCTCTTTGTAAACTACACTGACACTTATTTTTGTGATTGCTGTTAAAATTCCACGTATTATAATTTAACCACTTGATAAATGTCACCAGATACTAGTTGAATAACGCTCTTACTTTCGCACGTACGCAAGAAAACTTTCTGTTTAACGTATTTTCAATAGCCCAGCAGGGCAGGACATCCCCGACGCGTCGACCAAAAATACCGCAGTTCATTGTTTGCTATCCCGCAAATCCCGCGGATTCGCGGGATCGATGGGCTCAATCCCGCAGGTTTGCGGGATTGGATTCCCTAGTTAGAGCGTTCGACTGGTAATCGGGAGGTTCCGGGTTCGATTCCCGGCGAAGGCAAAAAATAACTTTTTCTATTTTAAAAACTTTGTCTGCACGCCGCCTAACATTTTTAAGAATACACATTTAAAACAACATAAATGTTTTGGACCACTCTGTTTTAAACTTTCAAATAAACATTCTTATTCTCCAACGTATTTTACCTAAAAAAGGCAGTGTAAATAAGTAAGTAAGTGGTAAGAGTTGATTTAAGCAGCCCTTTTTTGAGATATCTGGATTTTTTTAAAAATATTAGATTCCCTGCCCTTGGAACTTCTAAGAGGAATGTGGTTTATGCATGACGGTGCTTCTCCACATATTTCGTTGAACGTACAGTATCCAACCAAACAGATGGATAGGTAGAGGCATTGATGCATTCGCAAATTGGCCAGCTCGATCCCCTGATATCACCCCGATAGATTATTTTTTATGAGGAACGTTGAAACCCTTGTTTTCTAGGTCAGTAGATACAGAAGATGAATTAAAGAGACGTATTTAAACTGGAATTGACGCTTTGAGAAATGATGACGAAATATTCCAACGAGTTCAATTTAATTTTTTTTAAAGTGTTACCTACTCTTTATACACACGAAAATGGAGGTCATTTTGAACATTTGTTAAAAGCATTTTTATATCTCTTATTGACTGGTTTTACTAGAGAATTAAATTAACAACACATTTATGATTGTGATAGTAAGAGCATTATGCTATGCATAATAATAATACCATTATAATTTCTCATAAAATAACGATCGTAATTATGAATTCTTAATTCACTTGCTCCTACTACTAGATTAGTAAGACGCTGTCGCAACAACCTCTGCTTACTTGGTGCTCAGTCTAGAGTTTCTAGACGGCAATGAGGCTGCTGATAGTGCTGATGTGCTTGCCAGAGAAGGCACAGGCGCGTCTGCCAATCTAACAACTTGCAGCATAGCTAAGCAATTGTTGCCCCTACTTGATAAGAGGAAAACCGCAGGTTTATAACACAGCTATATCACTGTCGTAGTTCGTAGTCACCGAACATTGCCTTTTCGGTAGACACGCCGAACGTATGCCAATACCAGCTTACGACTACTGCCGAAGTTGCAGAGATGAAGAAGAGGAAGATAATTTTTGGTCCGCATTTCTTAAAACTCGACAACACAACACAAGCAAGACCCTAATGAAACAAATATTTCCCATTTTTTTGAACGACGGCCCCTAGATGGATGAAAATGTATAGTATATTATAAAAGTTTATATTGGTAAAAATATTATTTGTCGTATTTTTATGAAACAAGTATTTCGGCCCCTAACGAGGTGAAAAGGGGCATGAAAATTTATATTGGAACATTATTTTGAAGATTTAATTGAAATTTAGCAGAAATACTCTACAACACAAATATTGAAACAAGTATTTCTGATTTTTTTGAAAATTGACCCATCAAGGGGTGAAAAGGGGGTATAAATCTAATATTGGAAAAAACTTAACGTATTTCAATAAACTCTACCCCTATAAGGGCATAAAAGTTTATATTGGAATAATATCTTTTGTCATATTTTCTTGAAATTTAGCAGAAATACTCTACAACACAAATATTGAAACAAGTATTTCTTATTTTTTTTTGGAAATTGACCCATAAAGGGGTGAAAAGGGGGTATAAATCCTTAAAAACTTGAGGCATTTCAATAAACTCTACCCCTATTTATAGGGGCATGAAAGTTTATATTGGAACAATATTTTTTGTCATATTTTCTTGAAATTTAGCAGAAATACTCTACAACACAAATATTGGAACAAGTATTTCTTATTTTTTTGAAAATTGACCCATAAAGGGGTGAAAAAAAGTTTATAATGGAACAATATTTTATGTCATATTTTCTTGAAATTTAGCAGAAATACTCTACAACACAAATATTGGAACAAGTATTTCTTATTTTTTTGAAAATTGACCCATAAAGGGGTGAAAAAAAAGTTTATAATGAAACAATATTTTATGTCATATTTTCTTGAAATTTAGCAGAAATACTCTACAACACAAATATTGGAATAAGTATTTCTTATTTTTTTGAAAATTGACCCATAAAGGGGTGAAAAAAAAGTTTATAATGGAACAATATTTTATGTCCTATTTTCTTGAAATTTAGCAGAAATACTCTACAAGACAAATATTCAAACAAGTATTTCTTATTTTTTCTTTTGGAAATTTACCCATAAATGGGTGAAAAATGGGTATAAATCTCCAAAAACTTGACGCATTTCAATATAAGTACTCTACCCCTATAGGGGCATGAGAGTTTATATTGAAACAATATTTTTTGTCATATTTTCTTGAAATTTAGCAGAAATACTCTACAACACAAATATTGGAACAAGTATTTCTTATTTTTTTGAAAATTGACCCATAAAGGGGTGAAAAAAAGTTTATAATGGAACAATATTTTATGTCATATTTTCTTGAAATTTAGCAGAAATACTCTACAACACAAATATTGGAACAAGTATTTCTTATTTTTTTGAAAATTGACCCATAAAGGGGTGAAAAAAAAGTTTATAATGAAACAATATTTTATGTCATATTTTCTTGAAATTTAGCAAAAATACTCTACAACACAAATATTGGAACAAGTATTTCTTATTTTTTTGAAAATTGACCCATAAAGGGGTGAAAAAAAGTTTATAATGAAACAATATTTTATGTCATATTTTCTTGAAATTTAGCAGAAATACTCTACAACACAAATATTGGAACAAGTATTTCTTATTTTTTTGAAAATTGACCCATAAAGGGGTGAAAAAAAGTTTATAATGGAACAATATTTTTTGTCATATTTTCTTGAAATTTAGCAGAAATACTCTACAACACAAATATTGGAACAAGTATTTCTTATTTTTTTGAAAATTGACCCATAAAGGGGTGAAAAAAAGTTTATAATGGAACAATTTTCTATGTCATATTTTCTTGTAATTTAGCAGAAATACTCTACAACACAAATATTGAAACAAGTATTTCTTATTTTTTTTTTTTGGAAATTAACCCATAAAGGGGTGAAAAGGGGGTATAAATCTCCAAAAACTTGACGCATTTCAATAAACTCTACCCTTATCGTGTTTATAAACTCACAGTCCATAAAAAGGTTCTGTGAGCGTTATTAACGATCTGTAATGAAGTAATGATGATGAATCTTATATTTTTGGTATTATTTTTATGATTAAAGCTGACATTGTTATAGAAAGAAAAAGAAGTGATGTAAGAAAGCACCAAAAAAATGTATTTTTAAAAATACCATGGGTATCTATCAAAGGTTCTATTGGGTGGGGTTCTATATGGTACCAGCTGCTTTAAGACCAGGGCTGAAGCCTTTGCAAATGGTAAAAAGTGAAAAAAAATAATAGTAGAACGAAACCCAATGGAAAAGGAAGAGAATATAACAAAAATGAAAGGAAAAATAAATTACGGGCGATCCGAGGTCGGGAAGTGGAGGGCGGTGAGTTTTTAAGGTTAGAAAACGATTTATCTCGATTTTTCCTTTCATTTTTGTTATATTCTCTTCCTTTTCCAATGGGTTCATCCTACTATTATTTTTTTTGGTTTCAAAAATTATTGACCCGGGTCTATTTGTTTCGATAGTAAATTTATAATAATTATAAATAACAATTGAACTGCGCGAGCAAAGCTGCGCGGGTACCCGCTAGTTAGACATAAATATCGTCGTTGCAAATGCAAAGGTTAAATAGAAATTGGGAAACAGTCAAACACCGTCGACGTATTTATGTTTATAAAATAAAAGCATATTTATTATCTTGCAATTTAACAACAATAATTTCGCACGAAACGTCCAAGTGTCTGGAGCTTATTGTTATATCCGATTAAACTTTTTCTTGTTGCAAAATTGTTCGTAACAAGTTCAACTACGCAGTAATATTTTTAACGCGATGTTAGCACCTAAAGCGAATTACCAATACCACGCCCGCAAGTAGAAGCCAAATAAACACGAGCTTTGTAAACCTGCACTTGGAAATTGATATTTTGTGTTTTGAAACCAGGACAATGCGTTGTTGTCAAGTCTTTCTACATTTCGTGCTCCATTCTACAACTACTATACATGCAATCAATATAAGAATTTTTCTGCAGTTTTAAATATTATACCTAGGCTAACTTCAGGTCGTCGTAAACTTTAAAATTTTCTAAAGCAGATGGAAGATTTTTGTAGCTAAATCATTGTCTATTCTTATTCTATTGCCAAACAGTCACTTGCTGCAGACGGTAAATGTTATTCAGTTATTAAAAAACGGAAACGGAGTATTTAACGAAGAGGAAGCTTGATGGCAAATGAGCCCATAATGAACCTTGTTGCCAATCCGATTGGTCATTCATGGTAAAATGTCAGTAAGACGGGGGGCTTAGTTTTACGTGGGTTCCGAATCATAATTTTACCGATTGACGGTTGACAGTAGTTTTGCGGTTTTATTTATTGTCCGTCATAGCGCATGCGTCACCATGGTGCCAGTTGAGCGACGTTGCCTCAGAGCCTCTTAATCCATCGGAATCAGTATCAGAAGTGTCTCATTCATGGGACACTATCTTAAACATACAATCATTTGGTTAAGGAGGTCCCTAGTTTATTCAGATCAGTATCAGACACGTGTTATATGCGTCCCTACATAGGCCACTGTCTGACAAGCATCTAGATACAGACCAGAAATGTTCTAATAACCCCCCACGCACACAAGTCAATTATCTTTAAGATGTAGTTTAGTTAAACACATTAGCTTGTCAAGCTGAAATTATTAGTAGATTATTGTTTACTGTATGGTGTCAAATTTCGCCGAAAGAGGAATATTTTCGATTATAAGAAAAATATAGCATGTTGCATTTATTAAATGAAAAAAAAAATGTCGTTTTAATGTAGTAATAGTTATTTATGTATCAAGGGAATTATAAGGGTCTTAATTACCGATGGAAAAGTTTACTTTCCGTGGGCCGCAGATAATTTTATTTCTGACTGATTTAAATTTTTGTTCATTTTTAAACCGGAATAAATGTTTCAATTTATTACCTTTCCGGTATATTTGAATCAGGTGCCGCCAATAATGACATTGACGTTGTAATGACATGAATAAAAAATAGTTATTTCAGCATTATTTCTTGTTTTATTTTACCTGTAAAAGGTAGAGGGAATTAGAGAATCTTTAATATCCCAAGGGAGTTATAACTATGGAGAACTATAGGGTAGGAGGCCGATCGACAATGGCAGCATTTTCAAATTCTGTCCCGGTTTTTTGGTTAGTTCGCTATTGGCCGATAGATGGCTCTCGCGTCCGAAGTGGGCTGATGTTGTCTTCTTCTTCTTCGTTTTTAATATGGAAAACTAGATCCTCCATAGTTTTTAACTTTTACTTAAACCCTTTATTTTTCTGTGCTTTTACTTTTGACAATTGACATTTTATTTTTCGAAATAACAAATAATGTTTGAAGGCAAGACAAGACAAATAACGTTGTATTGTAATTAATTTCCATATTTATAATAAATAATGGTACAATTTATAAAAGTAGAGTTTGCTTTGTGTCGGGGTGTAAGACAGGATCTTTTTCAGAGAGAAAACGCAGCCAAATAAGTCTCTTTCTAGCTCCAAAGGTATAGCTAGAATGTTTAATACCCTGTATTTTAAAAACCACGCATCGTTGGAACTTTATACAGGCCGAGTTTACCAATAAGTATAACAAAGTAAGTGTAAATTTATATAAAAGTCCTTATTTGTTCCTTAAAGAACTAATTTAAATAAAAATCGTTATTGCGTCCATAAGAAACCATTATTTGATAGCCCACTTCGAACACGCGCGCCATCTTACAGCGACTCGTAAAGCTGAATTACCGATGCTAATTTGGGACCGAATCCAATGCATTGCGATCGGCCTCCTACCTCAAGTCCTCCATAGTTATAACCCTCTTTATTGATAGCGTAACCATGATGATATAAACTTATAATATCCCGGATCCCGGTCAGAAATAAACAAACAAATAATACCTTGTATTAAAAAACCCTCTAACCTCGCTGCATCCATTAACCTTAAGGTGGGATTAACGACACCATTTTCTAGCTTTAAGATGGAATTATCAACGTCATTCAATCTATTGCCAACCTATAACCTATTTCGCGTTGATTTTTTGAGTTTATTATTTTAATAACTAACATTTAAAGAAAATCAATATCGTCGGTACATTATTTAGGTAGTATCTGATATGTTACAAAAATATCAATTTATTTCATTCCTAATTTTGGGAGAATTGTATTATTGAAACAACAATGACATAATAATGGTAAAAAAATATTACCCGATATTTTTCGATCTACAATTCTCCTAAAATAATTTATAAAATTCCTTAATATTTATTTAATATGTCAATTATTACCCATAGAATATAAAACGCAGTCGATATTGATTTTATTTAAATTTTCTGTAAAAGCTAGAAAAATAAATAAATCTACGCAAAATAGGTTATAGGTTGGCAAGCATGTTGATACTCTCATTTTAACTGTTAAATTGGATTTGCCTAACTATTGATGATTCGCATGCGCACTGCAGTGATGTGTTGATCAGAGTAGCTATTTTTATGCTTTTGGCATAATATGAAGAAGAAAGACAGACATATTCTGGAGCTGGTAGAGCAAGGCAGATGTTAGTCAGCCGGTCATAGTTTTGTTTACTTTCGTGTTTTGTGCAATTACAACCCCTTTTCTGTTAAAACAAACACATATTCTCTAGAATTCTTAGGAGAGATGACATCTATATAGACTAGAAAATATCGTGTTATCAGTAAAATCGACGTGTTTACTTTCAAGGATTTTAAGGTAAATTGTGGCAATGTAGTGGTTTCAATGAACTGCTTTTTTAAAAGTTTTTGTGTATTTATTCAAAAACAAATACCGGCATACTATTTGCCAATGCCTCTCTGAACAGCCCTTCCAAAATAAGATACCAACTTTTTTTTTAATAATTGCAAGGTTCTGGAAGTTACCCCTACATTCAAGCCATTTATAAGAACTGTGCTCTTAAGAGGAAGTAACCCCTTTTACCACAATGAAAATTGTCGAACGTTTTGCTGGTCAAACGAAAAGAAAAAATAAAAATTTGTATTTAGAAAATAAATTCTACTTTAAATACCCCATCCAGAAAAGTAAGTGACGATCTAAAATATTCCCAAAATTTTTTTTAGAATTTTTTTTAATTTTTAGTAATTTTGTAATATCTTAAAACAATTCTTTATTGGTCAAAAGCAAAATGACTTTCCCGGGTGTAGAATGTTGTACCAAACAAATTACGGCCTTACTTTTTTCTCAAAAACGTTGGACGCGTAAAGTGAATTTAAGCGTGTAAAGTGGATTTACGCGCCCAACGTTTTTGAGAAAAAAGTAAGGCCGATATTGAAAAATGGCTTTAAGAAAAATTGTTTGGTACAACATTCTACAACCGGGAAAGTCATTTTGCTTTTGACCAATAAAGAATTGTTTAAGATATTACAAAATTACTAAAAATTTTAAAAAATTCTAAAAAAAATTTTGGGAATATTTTAGATCGTCACTTACTTTTCTGGATGGGGTATTTAAAGTAAAATTTATTTTCTAAATACCAATTTTTATTTTTTCTTTTCGTTTGACCAGCAAAACGTTCGACAATTTTCATTGTGGTAAAAGGGGTTACTGCTCTTAAGGTGGGAGTATCAACATGCTTGCCAACCTATAACCTATTTCGCGTATATTTATTTAATTTTTCTAGCTTTTACACAAAATTTAAATAAAATCATTATCGTCTTTATATTTTATAGGTAATAATTGATATATTAAATAAATATCAAGGAATTTCATTAAATATTTTAGGAGAATTGTATAGCGAAAAATATCGGGTAAGATTTTTTTTTAACATTATTATGTCATTGTTCTTTCACTATACAATTCTCCCAAAATTAGTAATAAAATGAATAGATATTTTTGTTATATGTGTCAGATATTACCTAAATATTGTACCGACAATATTGATTTTATTTAAATGTTAGTTAGGTAATCTAATAATAAACTAAAAAAAGCAACACGAAATAGGTTATAGGTTGGTAATGGATTAAATGACAAATGACGTTGAGAATGCCATCTTAAATAATGTGATATTTACATAGGATTTAGGAATAAAATATTTTAAACTTGGCAACGGCGTGTTTCGTTTATAAACCTCACCACGACGGACGCAATCAAAACTACTTTTTACAAACGGGCTTGGCAACAGACGAACCGCTTGGTTGGTTGGTCGGTCCGTTGTTTGGCTCGAGGGCAAAATGTTATTCATTTGCAATAGGTGTAACTCTAAACATGCTTCTGTCCTTTGTTAGTAAATAACAGAAATAAGCTAGAAGGTACACGATACACAGAGCAGGTGGTAGTTCCTCCAATAAAGGAAAGTCGAGATACTAGATGAACAATATTCTTAATTTATAATTATAACAGAAGAATTTTGTTAGCAAGGTTGGTAGGACTGAACGAATGAATGTCTATAAATATATCGATACAAAGTGAATTTGGATTTTCTGTGTGGCGTTCGACAAGGCCGAATATTTCTAAATAATATTTAATCGGGGGCGGCGGGCGGTAACAGAAGCTAAATAATATGATTTCAATGCAAACACCACAGCCGACTTTTAGAAGCTTTAGAACACAACGTTCT
Source organism: Polydrusus pterygomalis (assembly GCA_963969555.1). NCBI lineage: Eukaryota > Metazoa > Arthropoda > Insecta > Coleoptera > Curculionidae > Polydrusus > Polydrusus pterygomalis. The sequence goes on along the minus strand of OZ018381.1, from coordinate 35,981,698 downwards.
GTCCTGTCGACGATACTTTATACATTAAATAATATACAACCTGACTTTTTTTCCATACGCTAGCCTACCGACATACCTGCCTATGTTTTTTACATAACAATTGTTTTAAAGCGGTATACCCCGGTTGCAGTGGCGTAACAAAAGCTGATGGATCCTATGCAAAATATGAATTAGGGCCCCGCGAGGGGCCCCCATACCACCAAACGCAATTAATTTTTTTTTAAATCACTGCAATAAAATATCGGTTTTACCAAGAACGCATCCCCATACAAGATAATTAAAAATTCTGATATTTTTCTTTAATATACTTGAAACTATTAGGATATCCCCAATGCTCCCCAAGTCCAAGGGCCCTTAAGCAACGAACGAGATGGCAAACAGGTTGTCACGCCACTAACCGGTTGTAAGCCTAATTTGCCTAATATAATTAGATAAGAAAAACAAATACTTCACAACGCGAATAGGTATTCGCTTTTAAAACAACAAACGGAGAGAGGGAGAACAACCCAGACCTGGATAAAGTTTTAGTCCGAATAATCAACCCGTCGCTAGCATAGACAATTTACCTTTAGATACGTAGGTAAAGTCGCCACAGTGGATCTTTTCCCGTGCGTCATCACTTTCACGTCATCAAAATCGTATGAATCAAATTAAAATTACCGAGACGAAAAAATTCAAAACTAAGTCTAAGTTCATAAAATGGACGTGCCTGCCTACCGTTTGACGTACCTACAGAATATCCCGAAAAATTATTATTTATTTTAAGTTTTGCCCGGCATTCTCTATTATCTAAAATAAATTGACAAACAAATGTTAATACATTTAATACTATTTTTAAAGCTTAAAATCTAGACAAGTTTGGTGTTTTATTGACTATTAAAATCGCAAAAGTCAAATTTTTGACATCCTTTCATTTAAGGGAATTTAGCCACTGCCGGTAAACTTTTCAAAGAACTTTTACGGTTAGAATATTTAAAATAAATAAATTAGGTATTATAAAAATCCATAAATACTTACCGCCAAGACAGATGGTGGGTATAATTAGCTCTAAAAAGAACTATTTTTAGAAAAAGGAACAGTTTTAAGACACACAAATTTACAAAATACGAATTAGATTGGCAGATCAAAACAAGGTTGACAATGACGTTCTAAAATACAACGGTAGTCAACTAAACAAATAAAAAAAGTAATTAATTGACGTCTATAGTTTTATTCTTGTCTAGCACGTTATATTATTGCGGAATCTTGGAGACGTTCTTTTATGCTTTTTTCTACTGACGTTTTATAATAACCTCTTTTCGATTGTCATTATGGTTTTTTAATAACCTCCTTTTAAGCGCAGCGTGCTTAAAAAACTTTTAAGCACGTTACCAGGAGCAACGTGCTTAAAAAACTTTTAAGCACGTTACCAGGAGCAACGTGCTTAAAAGTAACGCAGGTAATTATTTACAATTAAAACGTAACCACAGACTAGGTATAATTTAATATTTTTTGGCAAGTGTCAATGAAACATAGGTAATAAAATGTTAGTAAAAATAAGTTTTTTTATTATAAAACCTCAGTAGAAAAAATACTGTATACAATTCGTTACGAAACAATGTCTTTTAGGCACGCTCGGCTTTGCCTCGTTGGACAATTTCACGTCGCGTGCCTAAAAGACACTCATTTCGCAACTTATTGTATAAATAGCTATTATTCAAACTTGTTACTGTTATAAATAAGGATGCAGAGTTATTAACCACGTTGAGTCCTGATCGTTGATTGATGACGCACGGGCAAAGATCCACTGTGGCGACTTTACAGCTTATCTCCTGCGCAAACAAAAGTTACGTTTTATGGGTAAAAAAATATGTCCGAGCGCATGACTCACCGGTCAGCTGCCTTCCCTGCGAGCAGCATCGGGCATGCGCACAAACCTCGTGTTATCGGCCTGTCCTACTTTAGCGACATGCTCAAAATACACTCCAGAACCGACTCTGACGCAATTTTTGTTGTTGTGTTTCAGGGTTTCTCTGTCGATTCCTTTTAGCTATTGTGAATTGTGGGTGTTTAATTTTTACGGATTTCTAGTTTTTGTGTATTTTAGTGAATTGTGTCTGATTGTGAGAAAATTAATTCTGTCAAAGTTGCTGGTTGGTTAATTTTTTGGTTAAAATCTGTACACCCTGACATTAAGCTTTTAATAAAGCCAGTATTGAACGGGTCAAGTTCTTGGGCAAACACTTTTCAAATTCTTGAGCATGAAATTTTGCTTGAAGATTTTTTACACGTACCCAAGTTTTTACCAAATTGTAAAATTCAATACAAGTTATATACCAACTATTTATTTATTTGACTTAAAGTTAGGTACGCGATAACACCGTAGAGTGATGTAAAAAAACCGTTTTTTTGACCACCTGAAAAAAAACCAATCCACGTTTTTTTTCATAAAGGCATCATTTAAAAATACCGCCATAAAACAGACCGTTCTATTTAGTTTGATAACTTTGATAGAATGATAGGTTCTATTTTATGTTCCTGTTCAGTAAACCAAAGAGCATAGAGCATAATATAAAGAGTATTTACTGTTGTTACTGTATGTTAATATAGGTTACACTTTTTCTTTTTATATTGTTTGTATAGTGCAACTACAAGGTTTTTGCGTTATTTTTTTTTATAAGTTGATGGTTTACGGTCGTTTTTTTCTTTAAATATATGTTTATTGACAAATGTAAACATATTTTCGTGTTGATTGCACTATATTTTAAAAAACTCAACAAGATAATACAGATTTTTAATTATTGTGAAAAAAAAACGCTATTCAATTTAGAAAAAAACCATACCCCTATGTTTTTTTTTTTCAAAACAAAACATCGAGTTTTGAAAAAAAACATCAAGGTCGCTAGCAAATAATGTATTGCCAGTCCAGTAAATTCCTTACTCGAAACAAAGGTTTTTGAAAAACGCGATTTAAAACTTCCTACCAGCAAAAAGCAAAATCCTGATGTCCTGGTGTCATTTATCAAAAGGAGACCCATCCAGAACTGGTATTTTCATATCTGGAAGGATTTTGCAAGAACCGCATATTCTCTTCATTCTTTCCTAATGTAATAATAAACATTGTGGTTTCCCGAAAAAGCCCAAACTGTGGTTTTACAGGTGTTAAATGTTAAAAAATAATATTAATTTAGCTTAACTTTTGCATAAACCGCATTTGTCAGTCAATAAATATATACCGAAACCGCTAAATGCGATTTAAAACCCTTGCAATGGAATTTAGTAGTGTGGCCAGATTTTTTTCGCTCTATTGTGGGCCATTGGCCATGGGAAATCCATGTATGTAAATTTTGCTAATTTTGGTCCTTGTATGATGGACTCGCATATCAACTTCCATTATTTTTTTTAATCACCAATTAAAAGATATTTAGAAAAAACTATTCGTAACGTTCTTAAAAGTTGAATATGGCTCTGATAAATTCCTCAATGAAACCACCAATTGTGATATTGTCAAATGTTACTACACATTTTATTTTTATTAGTTTTAACATGTTTTAAAGTATTTAATAAAAAATAATGATTCTACTCGAAAAATTTAGAATACCTATTCAGGATTGGTTTTTTGCTTGAAATGGGTATGTCACATAACATCGCCGAGTGTGTAAATGCAAAAACGTCTTTATTCAGGTGTTATGTTGTTTTGTGTAGGTACTGACAAGAAAGAGCTAGTAAGCATTAAAAATCCAATAATTTTTCATATACGTTTTGTTCATATTGAAAGATAAGATAGAGAGTAGTTATACAAATTCTCCTTTAAAAATCCAACTAAGTATGTATATCTCAAAAAAAAAGCACAAATGGGGAGGATTGGGAAATTGGAGTCCAAAATAAGTTATTCTAATTATAAGATAATTCTTTTTTCTACTCTATATCCCATATTCTATGTTAGTTTATCTTTCAGTTTTTGTGTTTTAAGGATTTTTGACTGTTAATTTTAAAGAAAACAATAACATTTTGTTTATCTTTAAAAGTGTAGATTAATACTCCAATATATTGCTAAAATGCCTTTACTTATAAATAAATTGTATCTTCTTCCCACTAATTTTTTTCTTGCATTTGTTATTTTCTGAAGAACTTACTTAAAAATATTCACACGTTTATTGTAGGTACCTGCTACAAATCATTGATACGAAGTATTTTATGATGAGGCCCTCACAACTGCAATATTAGCTATTTACAAAGGCCCTTGAGCCTCTTAAAGTTGGACCTAAAGACTTAATGTATTTTTTGAAAGAATTCGTCCATTTTTTATCAAAGAGACCAGATAATTTGTAGCAGACAAAACACCCATAGTCTTGACCTCAAGAGATCCTGAAGTAATTTTTTCCACTTCATTTTTGCATTACTTAGTAACAAAAGATAAAGATTTCAAAAATAGTTACAGGTGTATATGTGTATATATTATTATTTAGTACCCATTTACTTAGGTAGGTAATTAAACAAATACAAATTTGGTATATTTAAAGGTTCAAAATGTTGTAGATTTTTAACTTTCATTGAGAAAAAATAATTTCTAAAGATCATCTAGGTATTCCCGAGGGTCGAGCCGAGGGTATTTCTGAAATAAATTATTGTAACCAAATCTAAAAATTTTAATGTAAAATTGAGTGTAAAACAGTTAAATGATAAGTTGTCCATAACTTTTAACTGCCGTAAATCGTATCTCACAATTTGGAGAAATGCAGTGACAGCTACTAAGGGCAAATAATGAGTGAAATGATAATGGGTTACCTACCCCTTATAGTAATGTACCTAGTATGCATAGCAAATTCCAGTAGAGTATTGGGGAAATTATTTTGGGAGGAGGTATCAAAAAATGCACCGAAGGTAAACATTTTTTACCTTCATTATCAGCAGTTTAAAAAAGTGCATTGAAACAATAATAGTTCTCAAAACAAGATATTTTAATGCTCGTTTTAATGTTACCAATCCTATACTTATTATGTAAATATTATTGAAGTTGTTCCTCCTTCCCAGCGATACGCCCCTGCATGTTTCCACAGAGTTACATATGGGTAGGGAATATTTATATTAACATTTCCAAATATATTAAGTTCCGATGTTAGTAAATAAACATTGCAGGCCTTTATATACAGTTTTTTTTTATCTTGCTAGTTCCCGCGGACGCGTTTTTTTTACTGAAAATAAGTTTATATTCCTAGTACAAATTCAACAAGGCTAGTACACCCTATTATGGAATTCTTGCTACGTTTAGTATGTTTTATCACAAATTCAATGTTATATGAACGTATATCATATTAGCCATTACTTACCTATTAAATTAAAGTCTTTTGGATGCAAAATTCGCACAGATATCACTTTTAAATTCACAATTCAATACAAACGAACGTCATACACACAAAGCGACGCCATTTTGTGAAAACGAGAAGGCAAATTGTCGTAGGATATGGTAGACTATTGGTCGCGGTTCGCGGTAGTAATATGTATCACAGAGAAAAAAGGTTTTATCCGGTATTTTTCAAAATTTTCGCTGTATAAAATATGAACGACCAGTTTTACGCATGATAGTTCTTTCTTTGTATCATGAGTTTTACGGTTGCACGTGGAAGGGGGGGGGGGGGGGGGGAGAAAAATATTTTCTTAGAAGAAACTAACCTCTTAAGACTGGATGCGCGGTCAAATTTTCGCCCATGAGGACTCGGTCTTAGCTCTTTCCTCGTCTAAGACCGACACCTAATTCACAACGTGCATTGAATAAAAAACAATGGAAGTAGCATTAGCTATAAATCAGGTACTTTCCATTAACTTCCAAACAGAGAGGGGCCTACTTAACCGCGGCAAGGGGGAGGAACAAACTTTGCTGTGCTAAGTTAAATTTTTAAAAGGAACGCTTAACTTTAGTAGAACTAACTACCAAGGTTAGTTCTCTGGCTTTGCTATTTAAAAGAAAGTTAAAGGAACTCGATAACAGAGACTTTTTGCACCTCTTAATAGAGACTTTTTGCACCTCTTAATTCGTCATTCTTTTGTGGTTATGGTTATTCTGAGCATGCGCAATGTCAGAAAGGTGATCCGCTATGCATGGTTAATAACCATAACGGACTCCGTTAGTTACGGAAGGATAAGGAAGAGCTTATCGTTATCCTTATGGTTATGCTTAAACTGCATGGTCGCCGGAACATACAAAAGTTATGAAGCATCATTGCTATGAATTAAAATTGTGATAAGCAATTAATTAAAATCCAAAGCAATAGTAGCTTTACATTAAAATATACAACTTAATCAAATTATTGTTAGGTTAGGTATTTTATTTTGTTTAGGTGCGCCGGCGCCAAATTAATAACTACAGACAGAACGTATAGGCGCTGCAAAATCTCTGGTTTTAACAGTGGCGCTAATCGTTATGTTTAATAAAGTTAACCATAACGGAGCTAAAAACTGATATTAATTTAAGAGGTGCAAAAAGTCTCTAATTCGTCATTCTTTTGTGGTTATGGTTATTCTGAGCATGCAGCATGCGCAATGTCAGAAAGGTGATCCGCTATGGTTAATAACCATAACGGACTCCGTTAGTTACGGAAGGATAAGGAAGAGCTTATCGTTATTCTTATGGTTATGCTTAAACTGCATGGTTGCCGGAACATACAAAAGTTATGAAGCATCATTGCTATGAATTAAAATTGTGATAAGCAATTAATTAAAATTCAAAGCAATAGTAGCTTTACATTAAAATATACAACTTAATCAAATTATTGTTAGGTTAGGTATTTTATTTTGTTTAGGTGCGCCGGCGCCAAATTAATAACTACAGACACTAACAGAACGTATAGGCGCTGCAAAATCTCTGGTTTTAACAGTGGCGTTAATCGTTATGTTTAATAAAGTTAACCATAACGGAGCTAAAAACTGATATTAATTTAAGAGGTGCAAAAAGTCTCTAACGCGAACCATAAACTGCGACGGAAGGCAGACAGAGGGGTATGAAACCGAGATACGAAAAGTAGCAGCTATTAATTGCCATTAAAGTCACTTGTCATCGCACTACAAATGGCGTCTCTTTCAAGAAAATAGACAGTTGACTAAAAATAAAATACATGATATGTCAACGGCAACCAATCACATTGCTTCATTTCTTAACCAACCTGTTTGTGTTGGTTTGTGAACGTCTTTTTGATGGAGTATCATGGCGGTTCGCCGATAAATTTTTTGTAATTTTCTCGGTAGTTTTCAAGATCTTGCTGAGCAAAGAAAATTTATAGGGTTATAGAAATGTTAACACCTTGTTAAAAAAATCTCAACATAGTGGAGAGAGAGAAATGAGAATGAGAGAGCGGTTTTAGTGTGCCTGCTGGCCATCAGAGGCGCGATGGCGGGAAATTTGAACAGCGGTTTTAGAACTTTTCAATTTTATTATTAACTTTCGAACGAGTTTTTATTGATTTAATTTGTGATTCAATATAAATATTATTAAATCACAAATTAAATCAATAAAAAGACGCACAAACGTATTTATTTTATGGAATAAAGGCACGTTTTTATATTAACCAAGATTTGGAAAATAAAGATGGAAGCACTTTATCGTAAATAATTTTTTTCTTCGTTTATTTATAAATAAAAACTGCATTGACAACCATAACAAAAAAATAACTGAAAGGGAAAGAAAAACTCTAAGTCTTCCTCCACTAATATATTCAAAAAACTCTATTTAAAGATATCTCTACATGTTTCAAACATAGAAATGTTCATCTTCAGGAGAAATAAGATGTTATAAAAAGAAAAATAACTAGTGCTAACGTTCTAAGCTAGGCTTTAAGATAGTGAGAAGGGCACATTAACATTCTACGTCATAAAAGCACCAAAGAACAAAGTACCGAAGTGTTAAATTTGCCAGGTATAGGATAATAAAAGTAAAATTAAAGGAAGCAAGACCCATATGTGAAGCGAAATTATTAGTACAGCCGTAGAAAAAAGTAAAATTTGGGTTTAAACATGCTGAAGAAAAGGAAAGAAAAAGTGATCAAGTGTGAGGAAGAAGTAATGAATGAACAGTAAAATTAAGAGAAAAGATAGCGTTAAGATTCAAAATTGGGTCGTCATAATGTGAGTCTTAGGTTAATCTCCAAAATTCTTAGGAATAAAAATAGTAGTAATCCCGAATTCTTTAGGTTCAGCATATTAAAAGAAAAGTTCAAAAACCAAATAATTATTAACTTTCAGCAAGTGAGCCAAACAGCTGGGCCCCAGCTGTTGGTTTTTGAACTTTTCTTTTAATATGCTGAAGCTAAGAATTCGGGATTACTACTATTTTTATTCCTAAGAATTTTGGAGATTAACCTAAGACTCACATTATGACGACCCAATTTTGAATCTTAACGCTATCTTTTCTCTTAATTTTACTGTTCATTCATTACTTCTTCCTCACACTTGATCACTTTTTCTTTCCTTTTCTTCAGCATGTTTAAACCCAAATTTTACTTTTTTCTACGGCTGTACTAATCATTTCGCTTCACATATGGGCCTTGCTTCCTTTAATTTTACTTTTATTACCCTATACCTGGCAAATTTAACACTTCGGTACTTTGTTCTTTGGTGCTTTTATGACGTAGAATGTTAATGTGCCCTTCTCACTAACTTAAAGCCTAGCTTAGAACGTTAGCACTAGTTATTTTTCTTTTTATAAAATCTTATTTCTCCTGAAGATGAACATTTCTATGTTCGAAACATGTAGAGATATCTTTAAATAGAGTTTTTTGAATATATTAGTGGAGGAAGACTTAGAGTTTTTCTTTCCCTTTCAATTTTTCACTCCACTTTAAGTATGGACTATTTCTTCAATTTAAAAAAATAACTGTTTAGAATAAACTAATGTCCTTAGGTTACGTCTCACAGGTCTCCCTCATTAGGAATTGTCTCAATTCATATAATATATCACAAATACTGTATAAAACACAAGCACTAGGATGCAACGAGACACGTATTAAAACATCCATAAACTATCAGGTGATTCTTACAGCATTCTCTGAAACAGAAGAAACAGTATCGGGTTGACATTAAATTTCTCTGTAAAATATGGCCAATGGCCAAGTATCTACTTACCGAGTTAGCTCAAACCATTATCTTTGTGCCATCATACATCATATTATACTTCTAATCTACTCAGTAAAATAAAAATGTTAAAATTATCATTTCAATAAGAGACAAAACTATCTGTTCGTATTTAACTGATAGATTGAAGTATTACCTCGGGAACAAATGCGTTGCAGTTATCTGCAGGCTGCCCAGTAATATTTTGTTAAGATTGGCTTGTAAACCAATACCTATTACGTATGTGAAACATTTCATGTTAATTTATTTATTGTAAACTTGGATGAAAAATTGGTATAAGTGTAAAATCAACTTGATGAACAAGAAAAAAATAATTACCTGAATGGTAGGCTGGAATAATAACTGAAAAATTACACACATCGGCGAAGTTTTCTATGTTATGAAACTTATTTCTATATTAATGAAATACACAACTCTTCATTCTTTTTGATTCCAGGTGTTAATTTATACGAATGAAAAAAACTGTAATATTATTTTATTTATTTTATATGTATACCTAATATATAATGTACCTACATGTAAATTATTTTGTGCAATAAAGTTACACTAAAATTTGTTTTACTAAAAGTAAGGCTCAAGAATTTCGATATCAAGGTATAATATTTTGGCATTTAAACTTTGTTATAAATAATTTTTAATAAAAATACGTTTTTATTACAAATCGTGCAGTGCTACTTATTGTATTTATTGGTAATAAAACGTATTTTTTATAAAATTACCTACTTAAAACAAATTTTGAATTTCAAAATATTAATTTGACCTTTAAAAAATAAAAACATATGATGGCTTTCCCCTACCACCCTTCTGCCATGATTGGTTCAAACGCACTACACTTGAGGACGCTGCATTCGCATCTGATGTCATTTCAAAGTCACGGCGGCATCGACATCGACCAAATAGCGGAAAGTCCCTGATTGGTTAGAACGTGAAGTGTACCATTTGTGGCAAATTGATCATTGATCAAAGATCAGAGGCCCACGCAAGACAAAAGACAAGTCTACCATTTAGTCCAGCAACTGCGTTTATTCGTCTTAACATGCCTCTATAACCTCAGGCAGACATCGACCTGTACATAAGAGTTCATATAATATATGTTTATTAGTACCTAGTATCAGTGTATCCTGAACCGTTATCCTTTAAACCATAAGCATAGATAAAGGTTTTAAGAGGGATAAGTAGGGAAGCATCTCGATGTATCTAGGATGCGCTTATATTTAAGCTTTCATGAAGATTAGAGAAGCAAAAAACTTGCTTAGGGCTGAAAAGCTAGAGGTCAGTGGAAGGCGAACAGAACATCCTCTGTGCGTCAACATGCCACATGATAATCCGGAGTTCGGACCAACGAATGCAAATAGCCGAATAAAAGTTCGTGTGCGAATGCTACACCAAAAAATATATAACAATTTACTACACCCTTCCTCCTGCGTGACTGACAGAGAAAGCGGTTAAAGCGAGCAAGAATAGTTATAGTTATGTTCGCTATGTCTAATCCATGTCTAATCTAAACCAAAAATCAAACAAACAGAAAAGTGAGGAATTTAAAATTTTGTTCTTTTGTATACGTTAGTTCGTTCCTGTTGGTACTTTGCAAGACCTAATTATTTATACTGTTTAAATTTAGTTAAGTATGAAGACTTACAATAGAGAGGTTATTTAAATATTTCAATCTCAAGGAAGTGTATTATCGCTTCTGCCTTAAGAAACACTAAACCGAAAGACTAATCCGAATGGCTTCTTAATGGATACCCCAATAACAATATCAAGTACTTTAAGCAGTGTAGAAAAATCCCATAAGAAAATTAGTGTACCACATTCTGAATCAAGCATTGCTCGAGTTCCTGTTAGTTGGGACAGTCCATCAAAACCTTGGGATAGAGAATCGAGTTGCACACCAAGCACCTTACAGAAAGTTAATAACTGGATTAATAGTTTAAATAGACTTAATAGAGGCAATGTAGACAGGAATATTGGCAGCCACAGACAAAGCTCAGATTTCAGTGATTTTGACCTACAGAATGAACTTAATATAGAAGGAGATCACAAAGGTGATTTAGTAGGCAATCAGATAATTATGTCTGACCACAATAAAACAGAGCTAAAGAGCCAGAGGGCAGAGGGTAAGTAATAACTTTTTATGTTAATTTATTAACCATGTCGGCACATTTACAGTTAGGTCTTCTCAGACATCCTCCATAGTTTGAACTTACTTTTAAGCAATTGAATTTATGTAGATGTCCGATGCAAATGTTTACTTCCTCCCTCCTCCCACCTCATACTAAAAGCGAATGATAAATGTAAAAATGAGTCTGTTTGATACAACCAAGAATACAATAAGTACCTAAGTACCTACCTATATTTATTCTAAATACAAAAAAGTTAAAGTAAAAATTAAACATAGAAATTGAAATGCATTTAAATAAGTATTTAATCCACAAGCTTTAATGAAATGTTAAGTCATATTGTAATTTGTTGCTCCTAAAGCTGAGCCTAAAACTATCAGCAACAAACAAGTCAGCAGCACTGAGCAGAAAAGATGTGTATGTATGTGTAGCTAGCTTGAGCAAGAGTGGTACTTTTAGGTATATAAAGCAATGTGATGTGGTATAATAACTTAATGAAGTAAATCAAAATGGTTGGGAAATGGCCCTTAGATTGAATGGACAGGAGAGTGCCTAATTATTTTGGGTTTCTGTGCCCCTTGACTTATTGAGAAAGTTATAGTGTCAACTACGGCGCCAATGCTTTAAATATGGTTTTTTGATATCAGCTTATGTTATAGGTTTTTTTTTTTTTTATTACTTTTTATTTTTGACCCTTAATCAGTACATAGATACTGGCACCAGGGCCTATAATACTTATAGTTTACTTTAAATAAAAATTTTTTTTTTGCTTAGCTTAAAACTAAAATATATGTAGTATACTTGCTAAAGGTAATAATTGTAAATTGTCCAAATTGTACTAAGTATATTATTGTCAAAATTTGTCTGTAAAAAAAAAGCAAATTCAAATTTTTCACGTACCTAATATACTTAATGCTAATATCTAATAGTCATAGCCATGTCAAACAATGGTGTGATGCGAATCTATTATTTATTTATTTACAATTATGTTTTAATATGTTTTAATATCAGCAAAACTAGTATACTTAGGTACCTTTAAGTTTTCGTTTTCTGACTTAACTTTGACAAATAATTTTGTTAAGAACTGGGGCGTTGCTAAATTCTTGGGTGTTCAAATCGACGACAAACTTAAGTTTAACGACCACTTTCTTGCATTAAATGGGAGACTAGCGTCCGGTTCTTACACAGTGAGAGTTGTCTCAAGAGAATTGGGGAAGAGTGTGGGTAGAATGGTTTATTTTTCACTTGTTGAGAGTCACTTGAGGTATGGGTATGGTATTGCTTTTTGGGGACTTGGTAGTTAGGGCCTATTGGGCTCTACATTGGTTTTGCAAAAGAGGGCATTAAGTAAGATACTTGTGTGGTGTTAATTGTCATACTCACTGTAAACCTTTATTTGTCAGGGAAGGGATTTTAACTTTGATTGCAATTTTTATCTTGGAAACAACCTGCCTTATCCATAAAAAATATAAGAATTATGCTACTAACAGCTTCTATACCATGCGTACTGTGAATGATTTTCCTCTTCCTATACCAAAAACAACTCTTACGAAAAATTCCTTGATATTTGAGAACATCAAAATTTATAACCACATACCACTGGCTTATCGGCAGGTGATTGATGACAGGATTTTTAAGCAAGGACTAAAAAGGCAACTAATTACTAGACCCTACTATGTATACTATCTAGGAATTTTACGATGATAATATCTAGGCATTTCCTTTGACTTTTTATTTTATTTTTATTTTATTTCATTTAAACTGATGATATTCCTGCCAGATTTTTTGGTAGGATTGAGCTTGTCTTTGTCTTAGATTGATTTGTGTGTAATTTTTTTTACCATTACTATTTTATTGTCTTATAATGTGTGATTATCTATTTATTTGTTTATTGGATTACTTATTCTTACTTTATATAGTGAACATTGTAATTTACATACATTTACAATAATAGTTTTAATACTGTCCAAAGCTTTGTTAACAAGACGTACTTCTTCTAACAATAAAGTGTATTTTGATTTGATAATATGTTGGGAAAAATCTGAAATACCTATTTTTTAACCTTGAAAATAGTTTAAATCTAGGTTTAAATAATATATGCAATATATTTCTTGACAAAATGGTGAGTTTCAAATTCGTGTCGGCTTTTTGGGTTTCCAATTTTGGATTACCTGCTTTTATTATTTTATTATATTTAAATATTTTTATTATTATTATTACTTATTTGTTTTTTATTTTTCTGTAAATTGTTTTCAGCTTTGTCAATAAGATTCTGTCTTGGACAATAAAGCATATTTGACCTGACTATATTTTATATACAAGCAGGCGGAAGAGAATGACATGTTTTGTTATGTTTTAAAAATTATAAATCCATTAACTCTGTAGGTACCTATATTACCTATGCTTTCATTTTCATGTAGGTACAGTAAACTCAGTTTTGTTAGTATCATTTGGAATCCTTTTTACACAAATCTCCACAAAATTGGTCCTCTTCCAAAATACTTCAAAGTCGATTTGTAAGATTTTTACTTTTCAAACTATCTAATGTGTACACTATCACCAGTATCAATGAAATTTGGCGTCAATATACTTAAAATATAATTGTTGGAGTATGAACAACTGATTCCTGATCTAGTTTTCATTTATAAAGTTGTTGGAGAGCCTGAGATAATAAGAACGGTCAAATATTTCGGCTAAAAAAACTCCAATAAATGGTTTTAAAAATATAACAAATAGTATAGTCAAAATAATTTGTACTGCTCTATTGTAGCATTTTGTATTTTTGATACAGAAAACAACTAAGTACTTAATTTACTTTTTCTATTTCACCTTCATAATAAGCTCAGTACGATACGCATTTGCGTATCGTAATGAAGCTATTTCGATACGCGTTTTTTCTTTATTTGATGGTAACATTTAAATGTTTTATTTCATTGACTTGCGCGGCCTTTGTGATTTACGAGAAAACCCATTTCTCGCAGAGGAAAAATAGCTTGATAACCTACTTTTTTATTCTGTGTGGATAACAGTCATGTATGTTGGTTGCATAAATCTATAAATCAATCTTTTGTAGATGCTTCAAGCTATCATTTTCTGCCAAATCCTATCTAAAATTCAGCTACTAACCTTCCAATGTCGATTTTAAGTTCAACTTTATTTGAATTTTCCATCTTCCCTATACTAAATTGCAATGCGGTGACGTAAAATCAGTCTTTTGAAATTCGAAAAAAAGTAGCAAAATTTCCCGAATTTCCGAACGCTCTGTATATGTACCGAATGTACAAGGATCACACAACGTATTCCGTCCAATTTCAAATCTCATATCGCTAAAATAACTTTAGAATATCGTGGTGAAAATGGGTCAATAAATCAAAAAATGACAGTTTGCAAAATAATTTTTGTTGTCCAGAGGCTACTATGATAAAAAATAGTATTACCAACATAAAATTTAGACATAAACATAAAAATTTACAAAATTTGAAGGATTTATTTTCTTTTTAAAATGTATTTTTCTTGATTATAAAAGGTAAAATAGAAAAAAATGTATAAGGCACATGTTTCATAAGGCGTTTTGGCGCACGTGTCAATAAAAAAGCTCGCCACTTTGTGGCTCGTTTTTTAAAATAGACGCGTGCGCTAAAACCGCTTCTTATGAAACGTGTACTTTAATATACTCTTAAAAACGATCAGAATAATGATATTTTGCTTTGAAGAAAACGACGCGTTATGACGAAGTATCGCTCGTAGAAGAGAGACCGACAATACCCTGAAAAGCGCACCGGTCGCCGTTTGACGTAGCGCTGTCGCGAGGCGTTGAGGTAGGTCAGCACCGCGTGAGATAACCTTAGTATTTATAGATCTTGGTACTAATTTACTATAATGCGACCTCTTTCGCGGCGGAAATTTCATTTCGTGCACCGTCTCGCAACACTAGAATCAAATATCAAATACTTATTCTCCTGTACATCCTGTAATCAATTCAACACTAATTTAGGTACAAATTCTCCAATTATTTGAATTTGTTATTCTTTTAATAAATGTTGTTCAAACATTGACATCTTCTGTACCAGTTTAAATTCTTATAAAAATTCACTCAATAATCTATTTATTGCTTAAATAAGGCATATTTAAAAAGTTATGTATCAGCAGAAACTGCAGAAAGATAGTGGTGACGATTGGCAAGGCTGCTTCATTTCTGGGGTTGTTGAAGTATGGAGTCCCTCAGGGTAGTGTACCGTCACCATTGCTGTTTCTGCTTTCCATTAATGATCTTAGGGATCACATTTTGTCAAAGAATTATGCGTCTCTGGACTCGTTATAATATGCTGATGATGTAACGGTTTGTATATCTGTCAGGCATGTTGATGACTCGCAGTTGCAGGCTGACGCTATCCTGGACAGTTTTCGTGATCTTAAAATAAACTCATTGTAAATCCAATAAAAACTCATTACATGTTGTTCCATATGAGAAAGGCTATGACTTTATTGCAGTTCAGCCTAGTTGGTCGGACAATTGAGAGAGTCACTAGCTGTAAATTCTTGGGTTTGTACGTGTATGTGGTCTGTCCATGTTGAACATGTAGCCACATAGTTAAAATATGTTTTCTTTGCCATAAGCAATCTGAAAAGCATCTTGACAATAAAGCTGTATATTATGCCCTGACATGATCCCATCTGAGATACATGATCCTGTATTAGGGACAGACAAATCAATCGAGTCAAATTTATATATTCTTTTGACAATAAAACGTTTTTAGTTGAGTTGTATTTGCTGATGGTAAATAATGTCTAATCAAAGTAAGACACTTAAAAAAGTCACTGTACTCGTGTTTGTAATTTTTGAGAATTTATTTTATGTTGTCATGACAAGTATATTTTCACATTATTATTTTTCAGATGAATTTGATAATCACTGCAGGTCTCCATATGATTTCGGAAATGCCAAAGGATCCCAATCTACTTCAAAATCTCCCGACGAGACTATGTTTGGCGGGGGATCCAAGAAACATTTTCATCCTAAAGCTGTTAAACGACGCAAATCACAAAATTACGGTCCGGATGAAAAAGATGACGATAAATCTGATGACTATGATAGTGACGAACCGTTTAGTCCTGAGAGTGAGAAAAAGAAAGAGCTATGCACTTACCTTCAACTTATGAAACCTACTGATAAAAAAACTGTGATGATTTTACAAAATCGCAGGTCTGTTAGAGTCAAAAATTTGAGCATTATGCAGGAAAAACGAGAACTGGAAAAGAAAATAAAAGAAGCAAATGCCGAGAATGGAAACGAGGATGACCATTCGGACAACATAGGACTTGAACAAGAGTACCCAGGTTTAAAATCATTTGATGAAATGAACATGGATCTGGATAAAAAGAAATACCAGTGGTTAAAATATACCGGTGCTAAAAGTTCTATTGATTTGTTTTGTTTCCCCAAGCCCTCAGATAGTCTTAGAAAAGTTGTAAACCACTTTGATGATGTTAAAGATTGTTGGTTTGAAAAGAGCAAGAAGGAGTCGTGTGAAAGGCAACCTAACATATCCATCGATTTTAAAATTAAATCATCATCGGATACATCGAAAAACCAACTAAGAGAGAATAAAGAACGAAGTAAGAAGAATGGCATTGACACATCTCAAAATAACAAACATGAGGGTAAGAGAGCAACCGTTAAACCAAAGTTAAATACCGTGTCCGAATATATTCGGTATAAAAAGAAAAAGTCAGAGAGAGAGGCGGCTAAAAATGAATCTATTGCTCCACCTACAAATGGAGAGGTTAATAAAAAGATTGATGTCGAAAGGGATCAGGCCGTTGAAGTTCACAAAACCAAAACGAGAGCAATAGTCAGTAATAGAAGCATAAATGATAATGTAAATAAAAAGAAAAAGGAAGAAACTGATAAAACTAATAAGTCACAGAGTTGTCCTAGTACTATTAATGTTGAGAAAGCAAGACCGGACAATTCCAATTCTACAAATCAAGACCAATTCCTAATACCTAAACCATCCATACGTTTGGTACATGATCTAAAAGACTTTGATATTGTAATTAAGCAAAATAAGGACCTCATAAAAAATAATTCTCTATCAAGTTGTGTTGCCAAGTTGGAAAATAGTAAAACCAGATGTAAGCTAGTGGATAATTCTGAGACTGTGTTGTCTCCCTTCACTATTAAGCTTGACCGCGAGCAGACTACAGCAAAAAAAGAACTTTTGGATATGTCTAAAAGCAAAGTACACTCGCTTAAGAGAAAGATTAAAGCTAAAAAGTTGAGCACTGAACGGAATGTCCGAAGAAGTAGCTTTAAAATAAAACTTAAACCAAAAAGGAAGTCATTAGGAACTCCAGTTAAAAGCGACAAAAAGCTAAATAGCAATAAATCTCCTTTGATATCTGATATTATGAAATCATTACGTACTAGAAGCATCGACACTCCAACATCTGAAATAACCTCGTTAAAAAATAAGAAAATAAAGAAGGAAAACGTAATGAACAAAAAAGAAAATAAAAAAGCAAAATTGCTAAAGCAAAAGAACCAAGAACAGACCATAAAACCTAAAAATTTAGAAAATAATGCGGAAGTACTATTAAAGGTGCCTTTAAAAGATACAAATAAGAACCCCGTTGAAAGTATAATCAGTAATTCCAAGTCTCCTGTCAAAGACAAAAATTATAAAGCAATTATTGATGATCCTAAGTTGCCAATTAATGATAAAATATCCCAAAAAAATAATCTACAGGACTTAATGTCTGATATCGATTTTGGAAACCTTAGCAGTGAACATAAGACAAGTTTACTCATTAAAGATACCAATCAAAGTAATATTGATGCAGATATGCCCATAATCGCTATATACCATAAAAACAATTCCGATGGCTTGGATAATATCTCACGAGAAAAGACAAAAGAAAAAAGCGAATTTTATTCTCAGATATTAAATATTGAGAAATACCCTGAAGAAAGCTCTACTGATGTAGTTAACAATCAGTCATTATTATTAGAGAGTAAAACGGAAAACGACTCTGGGTTATATACTATAAGCAAAAGGTGTTCAACACCAATTTCATCGAAAGAAAAATCAGAGAGGAATTCTTACCAAATCCCCCCAACTATTATTGAAGCTCCGCCGTTTATAACATTTAAGAAGGAAACTGCAGTTAAGACATCTCATAAATGTTTGAACATTCCGACGCCGAAAAGTGTTGCGTCGAATTTGGAGAAAAGTCCTACCAGTTGGTCATCGGAAAGTCCCAGTCACAAACGGAAAAGGAATGAACATTCCATAAACATTTTTAAAGAGCACGGTTCCGTATTGAAAGCTTTTTATTTGGACTATAATTTAGTGCTCTGCCAAGAATTTAATGTGTCGTTTTGGAATCAATCACCATTGGGCAATGTTTTAGGTAAATATAAAAAAAATATTCTGTATCTCCAATATTTTCTGCAATATGAACGTTATTAACATTAAAAGGTTTGTTCATTAGAGGTTTAATATGCACATAATTCTAAAACGATTAAAGATAGGAAGAGTGACATATTTATTTATTTATTCAGAAGTATCAACATCACTGGTGCCATTTACAGATACATCTTAAAGCTAGCAAGTATAATAAAAAAAATAAAACAAAAGCCAATGAGGCAAACAAGTATCAAAACACCATAAAAGTGGGTACTCAACTGAGCATCACAATATTACGTCCTCTGCAACCTGAGCCAAATATATACTAGTCAATAGACATAAAACTATACTATGATCAGATTTACTTACAAGTTGCTGCAATTAAATCTTTAGTCTGTTAATTGGTTGTTCTCAGTTTTCTCTCGACCAAATCCTTGAACTGACCAAGACTAGTTGTATCTCTACATCAATATCAGATGCATACAGATTAAAAAATCGGCACATTTTGTAACTTTTTTAAATTTTTTGTACAGGTTTGTTCGAGGATTGGTCAGATAAAAAATATTTGAGGCTGGCTAGTTGACTCTACTGACAGCAAGTGGTAGTTTACCAAGAATTCCGGGGCAGTCAATATAGGCTCTTATACAGGGTATCCCAGCGGCAACCGCTTCCATCTATGTATGGACATTTATACATACTTAGAAAAAATTTGAAAATTTGACAGTATGCTAATGTTGATGGGGGCTATTTTCAATATGGCTATGTATTATTACATTTTTGAATACTATGCTAGATTCATCCTCTCTCTCATCCAGTCTAAGCGTTTTGACATATTTAAGTTTTTATGTCAAAAAAATAAAGAAAATAACTTTCAATTTTTTCTTTATTATTTAATTTGGGTTGGATTCCTAGTTGAAAAAGACCTGCTTCCCTAGATTGTAATATTATGTTGATAACTAATTAATACAGGGTGTTAAAAATAAAATTGATAAAACTGCAAAAAATCTACCTTTTCAAATGGAAATCCGTAAATATATAGTTGTCCATATACAGTGACCGGCAGAAAGTGCGCAGCATATGGGAAAGTTTTTTATCTTCAAGTTTACAAAATTAATTTTATTTTAGATAGGTTCTGCATGTTCTCAAACCAAAATAACACCCATTAAATCCGGTAAAATTCTTATGGTATACGAGGTACGATCAAAAATTTGATATTCCGCTAAAAGTAAAGTACCTTCATCTGTCGTTTTAGGATATTTTTTTACTAAGAATTATTGTTTTAATTTGAAAGTTATACCCAAATTCCAAATTTCGTTTATTTTGGACAAAAAAATGGATTTAATCGTGTTTTCTGAATAACCTTGTATAAAAAATAAATGACAATTGAACAGTACGAAAATATGATTTTCTGCAGACTTTGTTAGAGATAACCGTCGATCATAAGTCCGATTAGTGTGTTTTCATAATAATATAGCTTTTTAAAATAAAAACATAAAAATATTAAATAATTTGCTGCACACCGTATTTTATTTTCTGAGGGAACAAGTTAATTTCATCTAACTGATATTTTTTTATTTAAATTGTCTAAAAGCATCTCCTAAATAGTTTTTGTCTCCTTATTTTGCGTGACGAATAAAATCCATTCAAAATATATTTTTAATATAATTTTTTTTCTTTATTAATCAAAAGGAAACTTTCTATGCATACTTCAATATATAAAAAACTATTTAGGAGATGCCTTTAGTCAATTTAAATCAAAAAATATCAGTTAGATGAAATTAACTTGTTCCCTCAGAAAATAAAATACGGTGTGCAGCAAAATATTTAATATTTTTATGTTTTAATTTTAAAAAGCCATATTATTATGAAAACAAACTAATTGGACTTATGATCGACGGTGATCTCTAACAAAGTCTGCAGAAAATCTTATTTTCGTACTGTTCGATTGCCATTTACTTTTTATACAGTGTTATTCAGAAAACACGATTAAATCCATCTTTTTGTCCAAAATAATCGAAATTTGGAATTTGGGTATAACTTTGAAATTAAAACGATAATTCTTAGTAAAACAATATCCTAAAACGAAAGATGGAGGGAGGTACTTTACTCTTAGCGGAATATCAAATTTTTGATCCTACCTCGTATACCATAAGACTTTTACCGGATTTAATGGGTGTTATTTTGGTTTGAGAACATGCAGAACCTATCTACAATAAAATTAATTTTCTAAACTTAAAGATTTAAAAAAAACTTTCCCATATGCTGCGCACTTTCTGCCGATCACTGTATATAGATCGAAGCGGTTCCCGGTGAGACACCCTGTATAAGTATCTAATATGTCACCATTCCTATCTTTAATCGTTTTGGAATTATAGGCATTTTAAACCTCTAATGCACAAACCTAATTGACTAACCAGGCAAATGTGACATGAATGATTTTGACAGAAACGATTACCTCACACTCAAAGAGCGGTCCTCGGATTAATTCTTGATTTACTTATCACTTTAATTGTGAATTAAGTACATCTGCCACAATTTGAATAAAGTTATGTATAATAACGCCTACATTGGAAAAAATTGACCAGAGCAGATTTTAAAAAAATATTGATTTACTATTCTTTGTAATTAGGTTCCCAAACCATGTGGTTTGATGTTGGCAGTATACCGAGAATAGCAATGAATAACAACTGTATATTTAAAGAGTCACTAGACATGGTAGTGTACACAGTGAACACAGTTGCATACATCGAATTGTGGATAAAGGAACATCAAAGTGATATCAGGGAAGGTCCTGTAGCCGATGTTTTTGCCACTGTTTACTTTTCGAAGAAAGGACAGAATGGCCTGGTTAAGAAAGTGCTGCAGCTTGAAAATATAAATGGGTAAGTTAGGAGCTGCTTTCGTTCATTGGAGTTTACATTAGGATTTTTACACAGTACGGCAATTTACGCTCTGCTTCTCAATGTACATATTTAGTTGCCAATCCGATTAATTCTGTTTGAAAGTCTTTGACAAACAAAATTAATCAGCTGATGCACTATGATTGCACTGTGTAAATGCCACTGACTTCACAAAGAGCGTCACAAATAAATTTACGAAGAACTTCGCAGTTGTAAAGACCGCTTTAAATGGAAGACCCTATATCGGGCGGGTGTCCCGCTAAAATTGGCTAGCGGCTGTATCTCGGAAAGTATTAATAATGCATTTTCGGGAAACATTTTTTTATAGGGACAAAATACAAAATTCAAGTTTTTTTTTTCAAAAATAGCCGCATTAAAGTACTGTTTCGACATCGGAAATGAAAAGCTTATGCATTCTTGCGTTAGTTTGGTCCTAAGAACTTTTTTCGTATCCAATAATAAGGGTGGGCGAAGCTGGTAAATAATTTATTACTAAAAGTACTGTATCTTTTACATCTTTTACACAATTTTAATAAATTTGGCCGCATTGGAAATAAAATTTCATGCTTAATAAATAAGTAATTTTGTTGATAGTCGCTAATTCGTATTTTGTTTTACAGAGGGCGCTATGTATAAAAGTTTCAGTTTTCTTAGTTTTCATTAAACTAATTAAATGGAACGGTATACTTTCGTATAATTTTTTTTTTGCCCTTTAGAGTTATTTCCAAATACCTAACCTTATTTTTTCAAAAAAAAAATTAATGTTAGCCATTTAATAATTATTTTTTTTATTGAGACCCTATTTCGCTTATTTAAAATACGCCTCAGCGTGTTTAAATCCCACTTTCAAAAACGCGCGTGTTTTAAAGTTACCATGGCAACATCAACAACCCGTGAAACGTGAACTCTAAATATGTCAACTTTTTAATTATTGATTTGACAGAATTAACATTTAACGTCAAATAATGGTTATTTGTTTCACTAGGCAGAAAAGCACAATATTTCATGCCGCGGCTGGTGTTTCATACACGAGGCGCAGCTGAGGCTAGGAAACCAGCCAAGGCATTAAATCTGCTTTTCTGCCTAGTAAAACATATAATTTTTTCTCCAAATTTGTTCCAATTTCACGCAAAATCGTATTTTTTATATTTATTTATGTTATTTATGACATTTATTGAATTGTTGTGTTTACTTGTCATTTTAAATTTTAATTTTTAATGACACCTGACAGGCTCAAAATGTGTATTTTTTCTGCCTAGGCATAAAAAGTCCACTTTTTCTGACTAGGCAGAAAAAATACACCTTTTGAGCCTGTCAGGTGTCATTAAAAGACCGCTTTTAATATCATTTGGAGAAAAAATATTTTTTTAAGCAATACACAACCAATGTCAACGGTGACAACAATGAATCTTATGTGACAGATTGGAAGTTATTTTTTGTTCTCCCCATTTTCATGACAACGACAGGTATATCACATCACGAATTCGACCATTTCACTTACTTACTAAGTTATTATTTCCATTTTTTGTAATATAAATACCAATAAGTGTACCAATAAAAAAAAATAATGTAAAGTATTCGTTGATAACTGGTCTTTAAAACACTTGCTCTATTTCAAGCACTCCGGCTGCGCCGTCGTGCTTGCAAAATCGCGCGTGTTTTAAATACCTTAATATCCACTTATACTTTAATATACTATTATGTATTAAGGGTTTATGCCTACGAGGGCAACAATCTCAAAAAGCCGAGGGCCTTTGGCCCGAGGGTTTGTAAGTTGCCCGAGGGTATAGACATCAAGTAATGCCCGTGGTACATACAATATTTTATGTCCTACTCCAGGTAATTACCAGTTAAATTAAAAGAAAATTCAAAATCATGAAAGGTTTTTTACCTATAAAGTTACTAAATAAACAAAGGTAATAAGTGTTCATTGTTGTTCTGTGTCAAAGTCAAAAGTTGTTACCTTGATTTTTCCTATTTATTTCTCTTAATGCCCGAGGGCAGTAGAAACTCCCTTAATGCCCTAGGGTATTATATGTACACTGCGTTTTTTTTTAACGCTGGCCATAGGGATTTACATGGTAAATCTTTAAGCCTATGTTAGGCACATTTATATGAAACAAATAATATTAAAACTTGAGAATAGATAAAATATGAGATAGGAGGAAGAAGTTAACATACAATCTGTGCAAAAAATCTCCAAGAGATACCCAAAAAAGCTCTTTTTATTTTTTTTTAAATTACACTTTTTACCCCCTTGTATTTATGTAATTAACTACCTTAGGTAAAGAAAAATATTGACACGGCTGTCAGTATTTTCCTGACTTTCATGAAATTAGTTTAAATTATTAAACTTTATTGAAATAAAAGTTCTGCTTTAGAATTATTAAGAAAATTAATACATTTTAAACCACTTAAAATAAAACATATTTAAGGTTGAATTCTCAACGTCGCGTCGTTCAATTTATTGCCAACCTATAACCTATTTCGCTTTGGTTTTTCAATTTTATTATTTTTTAAACTAACATTTAAATAAAATCAGTATCGTCGGCACATTACTTGGGTAATATCTGATATATTACAAAAATATCAATTTATTTCATTGCTAATTTTGGGAGAATTGTATAGTGAAAGAACAATGAGTGACAATGACATAATAATGTTAAAAAAAATCTTACCCGATATTTTTCGCTATACAATTCTCCTAAAATAAGTTATGAAATTCCTTGATATTTATTAAATATGTCAATTATTACCTATAGAATATCAAGTCGATACTGATTTTCTATAAATTTTGTATAAAAGCTAGAAAACATAATTAAATATATGCGAAATAGGTTATAGGTTGGCAAGCATGTTGATACTCCCACCTTAATACAAACTAAATAATCATCAACATTGTATAATTTCCGTACAACTTGCCAAATATTATAAAAATGTCACATACCAGTTTATGTCAAATATACCTGGGTAAACTTAATATACAGGGCTGGGCAAAACAGCGTGATATTGTAACTTAAAATGGTATTTTTCAATATTTTGCGTTAGTAAAGTAATACAAACATGGTCCTAAATTGGATATGAGACCACAAGAAATATTTGTGTAAAATTTCAACTCGTAGTTCTCAATAGAAATGTGCCTAACATAGACTTAAAGATTTACGATGTAAATCCCTATGGCCTGCGTTAAGAAAAACGCAGTTCAAGTGTCTGGTAACAAACTATGGTATTATGAGACAATAATATTCGACTAGGCCATAAAATGATTTTATGCCTAAAATATTGATTAAGGAGGCCTTGGAATTGAGGAAGATAATAGTAGTTTCTCCTAAAAAGAAAATTTTAAAATAATAGCTTTTATTTTATATTTTTTAAATAATAATACTTTTTTAGCTCTTAGAGTCTACTTTTAAAGATATTTTAGTTTAGAATGTTGCCAGTAGGTTTGCTCGCTCCAAAGGTAATGTAATTGCCAAACCCTCAAAGGAAAAATCGATTGATACTTTTTTGAACGTTTTAAGATGCCGACCATCCATCTATATGCAATAATTTAGCCTCGTTAACAAGCAATATAATATAAACATAAACGAAATCTTGTCAAATAGTGACGTATGATTGATGCGCTTCATTTGTTTATTTAAAAAACTGACGTCCTACCAAGTTTTTGCTAGCAGTAGGTTTGAATGATTCGCCATGCTATAAAATATCTACGTTTACTATGTATTTAAGGAGACTTTATTATTTTAAAATTTTCTTGTTAGGAAAATTTACCGCCTTCTATTATCTTGATTAAGTGAATTCCAGGAGCTTCTTTATCAATATAATTTTAAATGGCTAACACTAATTTGAAAAAATAGGGTTATTTGGAAATAACTCGAAAACGGATGAAGATATCAAAACGCAGTTTTCGCCAAAATGTAGGTATTTTTATGCTTTTCAAAAATATCATACAAAAAGTATACCTTTCCATTAATTTTTTTACAGAAAATTAAGAAAAACTGAAACTTATACATGCATAGCGCCCTCTGTAAAACAAAATATAAATCAGCTACCATCAACAAAATTGCATTTTTATTAAGCATGAAATTCTATTTCAAATGAGCCCAAATTTATTAAAATTGCGTTAAAGATGTGAAAGATACAGTACTTTTAGTAATAAATTATTTACCAGCTTCGCCCACCCTTAATATTAGAGATACGAAAAAAATTCTTAGGACCAAACTACCGCAAGAATGTATAAGCTTTACATTTCCTATATCGAAACAGTACTTTAATGGGGCTATTTTAAAAATAACTTGAATTTTGTATTTTGTCCCGTCAGTTACGCCCTCTAGCGATACAACTTTAAAAATAATTTCCATTGTTTTATTTTTGCCGGTTTAGGTACCTATAAAAAATATTTACTCAAAATTTATGACCATTGTCCCATTCAAAAAAATTACACTGTGGCACCCTACTTTTTGGGCGCACCCTGTATAATTTAAAATATTTTTAAACCGTGTTGAATTGTAGAATATCCAACAGTACCATATCATAAAAGTTTATTATCGGCAAATCTTATAGGTTCGGACCTGCATAATTTTAGATTTGTGACTCTCGACCGAATATAAAGCAATTATAGGCTGTAATATATATTTTGTACCTATTAAATTATGCACTTATTAATAAAAACATTTTTAATATTTTTTCATCAACGCGTATAATGCAAATATTATTGTTAACAAAAATAATGTGTTACTTATGTTATATTATATTGTACTAAAACTGTATTGCCTTCATTTACCCTCTGAAATATTTAAGTCTTTTATTTTAATTAAGTATGGTTCTTGTTAGTGCAATTTAATTAGAACAATAACCATTGTCTTTATGCCAGTAATGTCAGCGCAATATTATTTAAGTTATTTTCTCCCAGGGCCGTAGTGGAAAGAAAAAAATAAGTGAAATTTAAACGATGCATTTTGGTAACGAACCGTTAAAGTTTTGAAAGCCGCATAAGATTTCTAACGCTTAGAAGTTGTCAAAATCATTTTTCGGGGAGCTTTTTTTTCAGCGAAGATTACAAATTATACATTTTTTATATACATGACAAACTAAGCACTTTTATTCGCGTCATATTAACCCTATAAAAATTGGGGCAAGGGTCCCAAATTATTTTTGGTCAAACATAGAGCGTGATAACGAAACGGATCAGCTTTTTATATAGAGTACCGCCCACTTAATCAAGAATCGCTCGGACCCGTCAAATAAATTTTTTTGAAATGCATTTTTTTTTTAGAAAAACTTAATTTTTTTTTTAAATATATTGTATATTTTTACATTCTACAATCAATAAAATTCTAGACATTTG
Organism: Polydrusus pterygomalis; assembly: GCA_963969555.1. Lineage (NCBI taxonomy): Eukaryota > Metazoa > Arthropoda > Insecta > Coleoptera > Curculionidae > Polydrusus > Polydrusus pterygomalis. The sequence goes on along the minus strand of OZ018381.1, from coordinate 35,954,820 downwards.
TCATAAATCATTCCCTATACCTATCTTCCACCGTTCACAAAATATTTTGTATTTTTGTCAATAGAGTGGCCACCGAGATCGCCCGATCTGAACCCACTGGATTTTTTTTAAACATCTTTTAAAATAGTTTCTCTTCATACTTTGTCTATTTTGATTGAAAAGTTGATATTTCTGTAACGGTTGAAGATAGGTATACGACATGATTAATGAAAAACGTCTAGAATTGATTGTAGAATGTAAAAACATACAATATGTTTCATTAAAAATATTAAAGTTGATACAATACATGTAGAATTTTGATGATTTGAGAAAATCGTTTTTTTTTTAATTTGCTAAAAATAGTATTTCCTATTTACATTTAAGTATGTCCTAAATGTGAATCGTATCAAAATTGTTGATTACCTACGCGATTATCATAATAAAACGTTGTTTATCAAAGTTTAAATAAATAAAATTAACATTCCAGGTTTGCCGATGACGTGCAGTATTCCGTCTTTAAATCGAGTCCAAGAATTGTCGTTAGCTGGCATTTAGCATGCAGTGAATTGGAAAGTAAAAAGACGAATATTCACTGTTACCAACTGACCCCCGACTACCAAACAGTTTGCAATATTAGTGAATATGAGGCGGTTGAACATTACGTGTCTTCGTTACACAACATTGAAGGTTTGTAGAAAAATGTCTTCGCCCCTCCACTTTGTTTGCCAAACTTACGCTGTTAAAAGTGTTAACGTGACGTAGAAAATTTAAATTTTCCACCTTTGTAACTATAAGACGAGGTATAGAATTAACAAAAATAAATGTATTGACCAAATTTCGACGGAAACCAACGCGAGTCGATGGAACGTAAGGGCGCGGCGATATTAATAAAAGTTAGGTTATTTTTATACTGCCATCCCCTACGTCTGATGCTATTGTTAAAGTATACACATCCACATGTTTAAAACAAATTTCTACTGGGCACATAAAAATTATCAGAATAAGTCAATTTGAAGTTCTTATCTTTAATGGTCCAAGATAAACGTTTTGAGCCTTAATAATATGGAGAAAGGAAATTATAACACATATTCCTTATATCTTCGGCGATAGTTATCTGAAAAAAACAGTCACCATAGTCAGGTCAAATTTTTTAAACACAGACCTGGAATTTTAAATCCAGTTTCGGGGACTTCCAATTTTGAGAAGTTTAAATCAACATTTTAACGTTTTGTCATCAATTCACACATTATCAGTATTTACCATTACAGCCCTATGAATTATCTTTAGGATTATATATCAAAATTACAATATTTCGTGGAAATCCATTACAATTAGGAGAATGAAAAGAGCAATTTAACTTTATCTAAAACACTAATGTTGAGTTGCACACAGATTTGATAGAATACTTAAGTAACCAGCATCTTTGACTGTGACATAATTGACATTAACAGAAATCACTTTCTCACAATCAGAGTGGCCGGTTAGCGAATTGTGAGTTAATAATGTTTGCAAATGTCCTTTGGGCAACCCAACATAATAATGTTTACAGAACTTATTTTTTCACAATCAATGTATCCCTGTTGTGATTTTACTAAATATGAACTAATCCGGCACGAAAACAGAGTTTGGAAGAGGAAAAACTTTTTTATTAGTATAGAATAAAAAGTAATTATTTATAAAAAAACGTCTGCTTGTGCTTACACTACAATTTCGAATGTCAGATTTGCGATTACCATACAGGGTTCGTCACAAACAATATTTTTTTTACTTTTTAGGATTTTTTTTTCAATCCCTTGATTTATTAAATGAATTTTGCTTGTGCTGAGACTACAATTTCAAATATCACATTTGCGATTACTATACAGGGTTCGTCAGAAAAAACATTTTTAGTTTTTTGGATTTCGTTTAAAATAAATTTACGTAAAAACAAACAACAAATAATCTGCAAAATATCTGGCCGAGTAACGATTTTGTTGTAAGAAAACCATTTTTTATTTGCCTAGTTTTAAAGTATTTTTATTATTACGACATGTCATATTTATTCAATTCATTCAACCATAAATTATAAATCTTTTATTCAAACGTGGTACCACCGAGTTAGCGCATAGTTCAACTCGACATCTGAATTCCCGATAACAGTTCTTATTTGCTGTATTGGGATATTTGCAATAACTACTCTTATTTTTTTCTCAAGAGATCCGAATAAGTTATTATTGAAGTTGGGTTTATACACATGTGGCTTCAGATATCCCCATAAATGAAAGTCGATAATTGTGAAATCGGGACTCCTACGTGCCAACTGATTTGTACCATAAGTGCCTTCCAATCCATTTGTTCTCAAAGTGATGATTTAGGTAATCATCAAAAGGAATTGAAAAAATTCCAAAAGACAAAAAGAGTTAACAAAGTGTTTTAAGTGATTTTCTTTTCACTTCCATTCTATAACTCTTGGTAACTTTCTTTTTAAATTATTATACTTTAGTAATTTAAAAATCTATAAATTATAGGTTGTGATAGCTTCATTATGGGCTGTGGAGAAAACAAAATTACCTTATGGAACATTGATTCTGGATACGTGGTGACTACCATTGAAATGTCAGAAATTAAATCACCATTATCTACCTTGTGGGTTAAATGCGATAGGGTGAGTATAAAAGAGCGAATGCCTTGAATATTTAGCGTATTTGGTAAGTGATGGACACGGAATTTTTTTTATGGCAATTAATACGTTGGAGATAAGAAAAAATTGGTTTTCAACTCTTTAGAAATATGTTAGTACTTCCATAACTTTTCTATGCGGTTTGAACGAGATTGTTGGCATCCGAAAATAGAAATATTTTCAAAACTTTGAATCTTTGAATTTTTATTCCCTGAATGATGAAACACCCTCAATGCAATTATCTAATAAATATTCATTATATTGATCAATCTTTAGAACTAGCAGTTATCCATCTTTGGAGATTTGATAAAAGTTTTCTTAAAAGAATAGAAAATATTTCATTTTAAAATGCCTTTATTCCAAACTAACTTTTACACTTCATTATATGGAAAATGTTTTTTCAGTTTCAACAGTCAATTAAATTTTGTTATTTTTGTCACGTTACATAAATCACCCAATCATATCAACATTTGACTGAAAACAACATTCCGGGTAGTTTTCAATCACTATGACATCAAGAATTTAATCATTATGTCAAGACTTTGACAGCTTCATATTCCAAATAAGTTTCAAAATGTCACGTTTTGTACCTTTACCAGTTGTACTTTTAAGAAATAAATGTTTTGTTGCGAGTATGGAGGACTTGAGGTAGGAGGCCGATCGCAATGCATTGAATTCGGTCCCAAATTAGCATCGGTAATTCAGCTTTACGTGTTTGAGGTGGGCATTTATTTAAATTAGTTCTTTAAGGTGGGAGTATCAACATGCTTGCCAACCTATAACCTATTTTACGCAGATTTTATTTATTTTTCTAGCTTTTACACAAAATTTAAATAAAATCAATATCGACTGCATATTCTGTAGGTAATAGTTGACATATTAAATAAATATCATGCAATTTCATAAATTATTTTAGAATAATTGTGTATCGAAAAATATTGAGTAAGATTTTTTTAAATATTATTATGTCATTGTCATGTTATATTCTTTCACTATACAATTCTCCCAAAATTAGCAATGAAATAAATTGATACTTTTGTAATATTGTCACGATACGAAATTTGGTAATTTATTTATTTGATAAATTTTGTGTTTTATTTAGTTTATTGTAAAATCATATTTCTTTAAACCTGAAAACTCGCGTTAAAACAAAAGCGATGAATATACACTTTGTTGTTCAGTGAACTTGCATTATAATTAGTAGTCAACATAATTTGTTTAACCTACGGAGTGAGCAAAATTGTGCTGACCTCAGATGTAGCATTGACCATTGAATAACAAAAGACATAGGCAGTCGTTCTTGAAATCACGTCATGAGTAAATGACGTACGACATGTGCCCGCTGGTCGGGAGAAGAGTCATCCAGAGTAACATAAGTAAGTAGAAAACCTTTTATTGTAAATACTCAAAACTAAACCAACCCTTATTTTATGTTTTTTGATTAATATATTTTATTTTTATAATTTTGCTTTTTTTAAATTCACGTTCCCTCTAAAGTCGATCCCAGAGACTTCTAACAAAATGAAGTCTCAGTCGCAACAAACACAGTTGTGACAATATATCAGATATTACCTAAATAATAGGCCGACGATATTGGTTTTATTTAAAAGTTAGTAAATAATAAACTAAAAAAAACAACGCGAAATAGGTTATAGGTTGGCAATAAATTGAATGACATTGAAAATTCCACCTTAAGAAACAAATAAGGACTTTTATATGAATTTACACTTACTTTGTTATACTTATTAGTAAACTCGGCCTGTATAAAGTTCCAACGATGCTTGGTTTATAAAATACAGGGTATAAACCAATTTTAACTTACCTTTGGAGCTGGAAAGAGACTTATTTGGCTGCGTTCCTTCTCTGAAGAAGATCCTGTCTTACACCCCGACACAAAGCAGACTCTACTTTTATAAATTGTACCATTATTCATTATAAATATGGAAATCAATTACAATACAACGTTATTTGCCTTGTCTTCAAACGTTATTTATTTCGAAAAATAAAATGTCAATTGTCAAAAGTAAAAGTAAAAAACGAAGAAGAAGACGCCAGCCCACCTGCGAAGCGAGAGCATCTATCGGCCAACTAGCGAACTAACCAAAAAACCAGGACGGAAATTCAAAATGCTGCCATTGTCGATCGGCCTCCTACTCTCTAGTTCTCCATAGTTGCGAGTTATTTTATTTTTTTATCAAAGTTTTCTGACCGAATATCCCTTGGACATTGACAACAAATGCCTAACAAATTTATGTCAATCGAAAGCGAGTGAGTCTACGTGATATTGCCGTTCTGACAGTCTCGGTAAGGCCGATATGAGTGGGTGTGGGTGACGGATAAGTAGTCCTTGCCACTGTTGTCACAGGCCACAAGGAAGGCAATGGTTGCCCTTATTTGGTTAGACTGAAGATGTTGTCAATATATAATTTGATACAATCGTTTATTTGCAGGGATTTATATTCACCCTACAACAGTGCGTCGATAGAGAGCTAAGGCTTATTGCAATTCATGCTATCAACTACACTTGGAAGAAATTGGCAAGTTATGTACCACCCGATGAGTATGACAGGTAACAGTTTTAAAATCTACTATTGTGAGTGGGAGGCTTAATCGCGACCACTGATCATTAAGATCTGTTTTATCATTCATCCGAATGCGTCGTCGACATATAGCGACTTCGGCAAAAGCTGTTAAAACTCGCTGATATCCTTACAGTGCGTATTTTTTTGTCGTAATATGGTGTATAGATGTATCGTGCATTGTCACATGTCAAATTTCCACAGTTATGGCTAATGTGATACCGGACCACTATCAAATGGTTTTTAAATATTTGTCATGTTCTTCTACCGTGCGAGCTAAAATTATTTGCATCAAAGAGGGTTTGGATTAAAAAGCGTAGGGCTTGGTTTAGATCACAATGATATGGGGACGATATATCTAACCAAATCTAGGTTAAAATTTTGTCAAATTCATATTATGACATAATATGCCAAACTAATGAGTAATAAAATAAGTAGGCAAATACAAATTTATTTTTGTTGTTTACAAAATTACCAAAGTAAGAATATACAGAAAGAAAAAGAAAAATAATTACATAAATTGCTGAAATTGGCCACCGCCATGCTCCAAGCATAAATTCACACGTCTCTTCATATTTTCGAAAGTGTTGACCAGCATCTCTGGAGAAATGTTACCACATTCTTGGATAATCCTTTCTTGTAATTGTTCTTTAAATGAGGCAAAAACGAAGTAATCCATAACCGTTAAACAAGGTGATCTAGGTGGAAATTCAATGTTTGATAAAAAACTGATCAATATGTCGCCGAAAAAATTGCGTAAGTAGTTAATAGTTTCGGCGGCTGTATGGGCGGTTGCACCGTCCTGTTGAAAATATCCAAAACGTAGTTCGTCGGAACTTGCTCCACAAATGGATTCAAAATATTGTCTCTATACCGCTGTGCTGTAACTGTATCATGTAAAAAAAATAGGACCAACAATTCTTCTTCGGGAAACAGCGAACCAGACACCAATTTTTTGAGGGTGCAATGTGGACTCTACAAAAAAATGGGGATTTTCACTACTCCACATGCGTGTATTCTGAGAATCCACATAACCGAAGAGGTGAAACCAGGCTTCATCCGAAAAAAATGTCATAAATTTAGCTGCTTCTCAAGAATAGTCCTGCATGTTCCTCCATAAGATCTTCCCACTTCTTGGAACAGGCGTCTTATACACTTTGTTGGCGTATTTTGCATTATTTCACGAACGTTTGCAACAAGTTCTTCTGTTCTTACAGGTGGTCTTACTGCTCTTTTTTTGTGTTGTATAGAACCTGTTTCCCTAAACACAGCCACGGTTCTTTTCAAGCAATGATAAAAATCCCCAGCCACGTTAGGAAAATGTTCGTGAAAATCGTCCATGCACAAACCCGAATTGTATTGCCACTCGCCATTTACTCTAACCCAGTTTCGAAAATACGCTTCAACCATGAATGTTTTGTGCTGTTCCGTAAAGCCCATTGTGTGAATTGTTCAAGAAATTGGAAAAATTAGCGATGAATCAAATTACTTGTAACGACTGTCGAAGATGACGGAATAACTGATTGATTGTTAATTCAGGTAGTTACTGACACCCAACAGGTATTAGACTCTACGGCTAAGCATTACGTCCTTAGATGCAAGCCCCTTTTTGATGCAAATAATTTTTGCGCGCACGGTATGTAAGATTCTCCAAATATAGGCAACGTAAAAAATCTTACGGTTCAAGAATGTAATATTTTTTAGGTTGAAGGGCGTATGTGTGGAAAATGGTATAGTCCTGGGGTTCTACGATCAAGGCATCTTATGCTGGAACGCCGAAAAAGCCGAAACGGTACTGGAAGAGTCCCATAATGATGCCGAGTTTATTTCTGGAAAGTATGTTATAAGTGTAGTTAATAATAAGGTAATCATAAAACATGCAATCACCCATTTAATATCCGCTTGTTAAAAAAATCGATTATTATCTACTATTTTTAATATATTATATGCGTTTTGTTCTAATTAGAATAGGTGTAAATACATGTATATAGAAACGTGTTTGTGTTGTTATCTTCTATGGTTTGTTAAAAACCAATATGAATTACGTTTTGTTGATGATATGATGAATGAACAGATTTTTTAAATGCATTAATTTTTAATTTACTGATATGTCTACCGGTACCCCTCGCACTTAAGGGTGCTTTGATTGACAGTAGCTAACATGAACTGACCTGGTTTTAGCACGTCCGAACGCCAAAATTAAGTTCATTAATCTAAAACCATATTACCGATTTTTACATTCAAAATAAATTTTGAATATTCTCATTTAATGTTAACTTGAATCAATTTTACATAAGGCTTTTTCAGTTCCATCATTAGGTAATTAAAATTAGGGAAAAGGTACTGATTTCTGGTGTTTTTATAGTTGCTGCCAATATATTAGATTTAGATATTAAAAAATCGTTTTTTAATGTTTTGTTTCTAACATTTGTTTAAAAATGATTCGCAGTCGTGTTTTTAGTTCGAAAAGCAAGAGAACAAGTCAATTAAACTTACTACCTTACCAAATCGAAAATAAAAAACAAACAAAACGGCCATCTTCTATGTTATCGCGTATCTAACCTCAAGCCGAATATATACAGGGTGAGTCGGGAGGAACGGACCAAACTTTAGGAGCGTAATATACACGCAAAAACAATTGGAAAAAACCCATATGTTCTTAGCGATGTGAGAGGAGAATATTCTCGAGAACGGGAATATTCTCGAGAACGGGAATATTCTCGAGAATATTCTCTGTAAGAAAATTCTCCCGAGAATATTCTCTAGAGAAGTTTTTCTACATAATTTACACCGCCTCGATTTACACTGAAAAATTTTGCAATGAGTTTTAAAATTTTGAGTTTCTCTAACCTTTTCTATAACTCTGGCAACGGTGTTTTACGTCTGGCAACAGTGATTCAGGGAAATCCCCTAGAAGCATACATCTATATGCGTTTTTAATAGTTAAATATGATCTTTCTTTATTTGACTGTTTTTTTTTGTTTAGTTTTTAGTTATTCTTGGGAAAGTATGTTATGTTTTTTAAATAAAATTTTTATTTCTTTTCGTTTTGTTTGATTAACGCCGTTCGACGTTTGACATTTGCCGAAAATAAGCAGAATAGGTAATTTTTAATTTCTTTTTATTCCCATTTCTAGCGGTTTTCTTACCATTCTCAGAAAATTCTCTAACTTGAGAATATTCTCTAAAAGATTATTACCGAGAATTTTACATCACTATATGTTCTTATTCGATAATCATTTGTTTTTCAAGTTATAGCGTAATACCAAATAAAGAAAAGCTCATATATTAACAGTTTCCTAATCATATCGTTCTTTTAATAAATGTTCAAAAATACCGCCATTGACTTCTAAACATTTTCTGCTTCGTCTACGAAGTTGCTCTTCTAATCGCTTCATGTATTTCTTCTTTAAAATTGGCTGCAGTATTTCTAATACGTCGAATTAGTGCATCCCGAGTGTCCACTTTTACTTTGTACATTTCATTTTTAAACCAGCCCCATAAACAATAATCTAGTGCTGTGAGGTCTGGAGATCTTGGAGGCCAATTAATAGGACCACCGCGACCAATCCAACGCCCTGGAAATGTTTCGTCTAAATATTGCTTGACCTGATGAGCAAAATGTGCAGGAGCTCCATCGTGCTGGTAATACATTTGCCTTCTGATATTTACAGAAACTTCCTCTAGTAGTCCTTGTAACTCATGTTCTAAAAAATTTAAGTAGTTGTCTCTTGTGAGGCGATTCTCCAAAATGAATAGCTATCGAGCATACCACACCACACGTTAACCGAAAACTTATGTTGAAAATTATTTTCAACTGTTGCGTGGGGATTTTCGATTGACCATTGAGAGTTACGAGTATTATTAATACCGTCACGGGTGAATGTTGCTTCATCTGTAAAAAGTATACGCGATACAACACGATGATTATTTATCCACCGACAAAATTCAATACGTTTAGCATAATCTTCCGGTTTTAGGTGCTGTACTCTCTGTACATGGTATGGATATAAGCCTTGCTCGTGGAATGTGTTTAATACTCTTTTTTGTGGAATGCCCAATTGAGTACCAATTCTTCGTGAGCTGGTCGTTGCATTTTCTTTTACTAAATCCAGAATATTTTCTACTTCTCCTAAACCTTGTCGAGTAGCTTGTTCAGATGTAATGTTGGCACTGGGAAGCTTACTATTCTCGCACAAATTGTTAAAAACTCTGATAAGCACGTTTCTAGTCGGATGTCTGTGATGTGGACACCGTTGACGATATTCTTCAACAGCAGCTGTAGCACTTCTATTACAGAAACCATAAATAAACACAATATTTGCATATTCTAAATTTGAATAAGTATTTGGCATTTTGTAACACTTTAATCACTCAAACTTGAAAATAAACGTTTAATTACTGCCACAATACACAGACACATTGTCAAGACAACATAGATGTCAAATAGTTTAGAGTCTTGAGCATGGCATACTCTAATTACGTGAAAATTTTGATAAAAGCGGAACGTAGAAAACAATTTGATATTACGCTATAACTTGAAAACAAATGAATATCGGATAAGAACATAAGATGGGTTTTTTACATTGTTTTCGCGTGTATAATACACTCCTGAAATTTGATCCGTTCCTCCCGACTCACCCTGTAACAAGTTGTTAAAAACTTGGGTACGTGAAAACGACATTTTCAAGCACAATTTTTGATCAAGAATTTGAACCAGTCATTGTTTATGGCACAAAAACTAGAAATCCGAAATATTAAACACCAACAGTCCACAATAACAGTTTTTTTTAAATAGCAAAGCCAAAGGCTAAGTTGCGCGTTCCTTTTAAAAATTTTACTCGGCTCAGGAAAGATTTTTTCCTCCTCCCTTGCCGTGAGTATGTCCATCTATATTTCTCATACGATTTGTTCGCGAAGCGTTCCTTTAACAACTTAGCTAAGCAGAGATCTTTGCTATGTTTGCTATGCTGTTTCAAAAAAAGTAAAAGGAAAGTACCTAATAGAAAAAAATACAAGAAATTCAGAGAAAACGTTACATTACGTGGTAATATACCTTTTTTAGGCGACGCTGGAGAATAAGAATGTTTATTTAAAAATTTAATACAGAGTGGCTAAAAAAAGTTATCTCGTTTTAAATGTGCGCAAGGTGCCGCAGGTGGCGCCCTCTAAATTTTATAATAAAAATGAGAGCAGATTTTAAGTTTTTACCCCCTCTAGCCGAATACTGTGACAATACACCAATAATCGATAAAAAAATTATTTATGAAAAACTAAAACCAAATTGAACTTTTGACACTGTATCTCCGAAATCATCCACTTTGGACCGAGGTAAGTTGGGTTAGATCCTCAAAATTTAAGCCTCAGGAATTTGTGGTGGCATTTTTTCCGCACCTTTTAGAGACATCCTGTACAACTTAAATAAATCGATCGATTATATAATGTAAGAAGTTTCTAACAATAGATAAAATGAAAAACTAGAAATACTTACTTATAAAAGTCAAAAAATGTCTTTTTTCAAATTGTTCCGAATAAAATACAGTGTGACCAGAAAAGTCCGCATCATATGGGATTTTTTTTTATTCATAGCTTTATTCGAAGGGTTATTTCTGAAAATATCGAAAAAATTGATTAGAAAAAGTTATTTAAAATGCAGTTTCTAGCTCACATGCAAAATTTCAGCAGCATAAGATAATTTTGATTTTTTTACCCACCACTAAAATTTATTTTCCACTTAATGAACATTTTACTGATGACACTGTGTTTTTTTTGTCTTAATATTAAGGTGTATTACTTTCAGACACAAACTACGTTTTCAAAAATACTTATTTTATGAAGTTACCTTATACAGGGTCAAAAACAAATAAACTTTACATCACATGCGACCAAACTTTAATAGCCCAATTTTGATTTTGTAGAAAAACACACATTTAATATGGCGCTACTTTAAAGGAAGTATCTGAAATAAAGCATCGTCAAAACTAAGAAGTTTTATGTAGTTTGCGGTGAGTCTTATTTTGCAAAAGTGGTGTAATTTACAGAATAAGGGTAAAAAATCAAATTTTTACATGTGGGCTAGAAACTGCATTTAAAAAAACTTTTTCTAATAACTTTTTTCGGTACTTTCAGAAATGCCCCTACTTTTGAATTATTTTTTGGAAAAATTTTAAATTTGACAGATGATGCGAATCAGTGACTACTATTTTTTTGCTTAATTATCATCTCGATCGAAGCAGAACTTGATGCCAAAGTCAAATTTCGAATAAAGTTATTAATAAAAAAATCCCATATAATGCGGCGACTTTACTTGTCACACTGTATAAAAAAGCAATAAAAACTCATTCCATTTAAAATAGTTTTTTAAACATTAAAACATATTTCTGAAAAAGTTCAGATAAATTCGAAGAAACCGATAAGAAAAGTTTTATAGTTTTAGAAATACTCTACCAGGTGTATATAGGTGGAAAGTACAAAATAACCTCCCAAACAATGTATTGTATATAAAATGTAAATATTATCTTTACTGTGATTGTCAAAGACGATGTTTATATTTTTAACGTATAGGATTGTCAAACATATTTTAGTGCATCCTAGTTGTCTTTATAAGTTATATTTTCTCTAAGAAATTATTTAAGAGTAACGTGTCACTTTTTGTATTCTATACAGAAATAAATTTTTTGTTAAAATTGTTTTGTTTTTAATTATTCACCGATTCCCCATTGCAGGATAACGAAATTTTGCACTGTATTTTTCATCGTTACATATACAGTACTGCAGTATGAGATAGTAAATAATGTTTAGATGCCCGCACTAAGGACAACACATCAATCAGTGTGGCCGGCGTGAACAACGCATGGCTAGGCCAGAGGATAACTTATTTTCTGCTACATAAATGCAGAAGATATTCATTTCAGTCATTCAGTAATATTTGGAACTTCGTTCGGGTTGTACAGTTGTATTCATACAAAATGCGTATACAAGAATTAGAATGAGAGGTAAGTTTTGTCATAATTGCGTAAAACCTGCTTGTCTAAATGATTGTTTGAGGTTATCACACGTCATAGATTATCAAGAATGCAAAGCATTGGCGTCGGTGTAATTAATTTTGAAACTGCATGGTGGTAACGTTTGATAAACTTTGACAGAACATAAAAATGCCTCGTCAGTTGTCTGAAGTTGAAAAGACTCGAAAAGATTATATCTTGAATCGAACAAGGATGGTCAATCCGTGCTGTAGCCCAGTTGTATAAAAAACTATATTCAAAATTAAGCAACGCTGGGAACAAGAAGAATCCCTAAAGAGGAAAATTGGTTCAGGTCGTCCCAAATGTTCCGACCCAGAACAGGATGCCGCTTTTTTGGGATATTTAAGAAATAATCTATTTGCAACTGCAAGGGATGCTGTTATTGATACAGCATTTCCTGCCTCCCAACCTACCGCCAGCGGAAGAGTCAAGGAATCTGAACTAAAATGTCATCCAGCTGCGAAAAAATGTTTCTTACCGAAGAACAGCGACAATCAAGGATTATTTTTGGTTTAATTTATATATACCGCAATCCTCAATTTTTAAACGGTCATTTTTACTGATGAAAAGACGTTCCAGTCGACTTATAACGGACAAATTCGCGTGTACCGTTCAAACAATACCAGGTTTGAAGAGCGATATACTAACCCCCGCAGTTCCAGACATGGGCGTTTCTCTGTAATTGTATGGGGCTGGATAAGTGTTCATGGACCCGGTGTTTGCTGGCGAATAGAGGGAAGATTTAATGCCGAAAATTACATTAACATTTTGGAAACCATTATTGTTACCATCTGCTGAGCAAATATATCCCAATAATACTTTCATATTTCAACAAAATAATTGTCCAGTCCACACTGCTAATGCTGTAACTCACTGGTTTCAAACCCATAATGTGGAAGGGCTGCCTTGGGTCGCTTATACTTCCGATATCAATCAAATTGGAAATATTTGGAGTATAAATCGTAAAAAAAATATATAATCGAAATTTTAGGCCACAAAATTCCGAAGATTTATGAGAAATAATGCATGCGTGCTGGGAAGAGTTTGATCCAAATATCGTATCAAATATAATTCAGTCAGTTCCGAATAGACTGGCTTAAGTAATAGAAAAACAGGGATATATTATGACCAAATATTAGATTTTATTTATTCTTGTTAAAACGTTTTTTGTTTCTATTGTAATTTTTTTGAATACAACTGTACTGGGTATTTTCGAATTATTTTACGCAGGTATTTTTGATTTTATGTCGTTAACTAATAGATACTTTTGAGTTGAAATACGGTTTTGGGGGCTTGTAAACTGTCGAAATTTAACACAATTTAAGGGTTTTAAAAATTTTAAGTTTTCGTTATCCCTTCTTTACCATAGCAACTATCAAGAAAGTTTGTTTCTATGCGATGGTCGGGCGATTTCGCACGACAACAACGTAAGCACTGTAACCGATTACACTTAAATGAGTACGTTTGTTTCCAGATGCGATGTCGTAGTGTAACCGCAGCCTTAGGGTAGGGAATATACATGTAAAAAATGGTCAAAGTATTATGTTTTGGACAAATACAGTTTTTATTTTACCAACACAAAAACTTACGAAATAAAAACAAAACATACTTAAACTTATAACAAAAAACACTTACTTAGGACTATTTTTCACTTAACTAACCTATGTTTGGCCAAAATATGAGGAGCGCACCACACCGCCTGAAGTTAGTCATACCAGCGTAACAAATCAATATGAATTTTATCACAAAAGTACGACTACAACTCAGTCATTAAATATATCTATATGTATAAACACTAACTAAAAATTACCTTCATACTTCAGCCAGGATGTTTTATTTCTATCCTAATCTAGTTTTTTTTTCTTATCCTAAAAAACTATTTTAATTCTAAGTACTAGTCTAGACCTAAAAGCTAACCTAATTTTACCAAATGCTCTCGCATCGCTTTTTACAATGATCAGAACTGTCTCGATCATGATTCACTTAATAGGTAGTCGTGTAGTCATTTAGGTTCTAAATCTTATATACCATCAATACTGAGGCATATAAAAATAAACTGATTACTGTCTATTCGGTTAACATTTTAAAAACATTCAAATGTAATGTTTTTAATGCAATATCCTTATGTTTTTGGTTGTAGCTAATCAACTCAATTAATGTAATTTATCCTCCCTAAAAACGTATTTGTCCAAAATTATTTTTTTATAAATAAAGTGGGATCGGTAATCCCGTTCATTGCAAATCCATAAAATAAATTAACTCAATATCAAAATTAATAATGGATTAGCCTTCATTTAAATAACTAACCTAAATAAAATATTTTAAACAAAAACAAAAATGGTTGTAAGTTTTACATGCTATGAATATATTAAATTACATTAATCGAGCCGAAGGTCTCGTTAAAGAGAGCTATCCAACAATTTGGTTGTTTTAATAATCAAACTGTCCACTTTTATCAAAATGTTCCTTAAAACTCAAAATACGATACCAAAAATGTAAACGAGGCAAAATGTCTCTTAATTGTATTAATCTCTTTGTTCTCACTTTTAAAAACATGACACAGGTTGGCATAAAAATTCAGGAAAATGCTCCTATCTTAATTTATTCAGACCACCGAGCATAGAAAACAACTAGAGAAAATACACGTGGCGATATCCTCGGAAAACTGCATCGTAAACAAAGTAGCACAAATAATATAAACTCTGACATAGGTTATTACTAGTCAGGATAAGTAAAAGGTCCGTAAACCACTGTCGGCTGCAGGACTCATTGAAAAATATTAAAGAGACTAAAATTTTATGGGCAATTAATGCTTACCACAAAGGGTTATATTGTCGGCCGCCCTTTATGTAATATCATTATTAAAAAGCGATATCTCAAAAACCGTAAGGCCTAAGAAGCTGACATATTGCAGATATTTGTTTTATTGCACAATAATTAACTAATCATGCAACTTTGACTGTATTGCACAGGAAGAAAAAATAATAACTACTTGTTATGTTTCACAAATTTAATCAGTTTCCTGACACGTGTTTCGGCCCTTTCGGGTCATTTTCAAAGGAGTGCAAGAAGATACTAAATTATACGTGACATTACAAAGGTATTATGGTAACTATAACTATAAATACCTTTGTAATGTCACGTAGAATTTAGTATCTTCTTGTACTCCTTTGAAAATGACCCGAAAGGGCCGAAACACGTGTCAGGAAACTGATTAAATATGTGAAACATAACAAGTAGTTATTATTTTTTCTTTCTGTGCAATGGAACAACAGTTTCACCAAGCATGTAGCCCAACACAAATTAATTATAAACTTTGACTGTAACAGTAATGACATTGAAAAACGAACTTTATTCACAATCAAAGTGGCTCGGTTAGCTTTTGTAAAGTTTATACACATTTGTACAAAAGCTAACCGGGTCACCTTTGTGCGATATCAACATAAGTGTAAATTTCACCTTCCTGGGCGTTACCGTTTTGGAGATATCGCTTTCTAATACTGACATTAAATTAGGGGGTAGCTTCCCCCTGGGAAAAAGGGTCGGCCGTCAATGTAAGGATGCACTTTGTGGTAAGTACAATAATTGTAAAATTTTAGTCTAATAATAATAAATACAATTTCCAATCGTCCTACATCATTTTTGTTAAATGCAGACCTGTCGACTATATTCCGGAAGAGGTTTCCGCTTTATAGAAAATTTTGGTTATTCCGGTACCCCAGGTGCATTTCCTCCCGTTATTTTCTGTGCTCGGAGATTCAGACGCATTAAAATAAAACGTGTTCATAGTTCGTATTAAAATCCCAAACGGCTAGTTCATATAATTTAGCTTATCTACTGTTGCTAACAAACAAATTTCGATGGAGGGCGCGTGTTTAAAGACACTATCCTGCAATAGCAGCTGGTTACATTGTGCCTTACTTTAGACCCCCGCGTTTTGAAATCGGACAAAATGTAACGCCCTTTAACGTTAAATTTAATCTGTTTCATGCCGAACTAATAACTGAAAAAACATACAAACTTCTATCACACAGAGCTATAATTTAAAAAATCTGTTTATCGGTTTCATCAGTGGAAAAACACCGAGTTAAAAAAATATATTAAAATATTTTTTCAGTTTATCCCTGTCAATGGACTCTCTGAAAAGGCACGATTTTAAGTAATCTGAAGCATTTTCTGTTGTTTGCCTCGTCATTTTAGCTCCATCATAAAAATGTTTCAGTTTTTATTATTTTTTATTTAACGATAGAAGTTGGCAATTAGACCAGGGTCGATAATTTTTGAAACCAAAAAAAATAATAGTAGGATGAAACCCATTGGAAAAGGAAGAGAATATGACAAAAATAAAAGGAAAAATAATTTACGGGCGATCCGATGTCGGGAAGTGGAAGGGGGTGAGTTTTTAAGGGTAGAAAACGATTTATCTCGATTTCCGGCAAAACTACAAGTCCTATGGAAAAACGTTAAATGGCAAAGTTGTAGGTAATAAAAAGATCTGAGTACAACTTTTTTTTTACAGTTTTTTCACATAACCTCAAAATTTATGTAAAAAATTGAAATAACCAAGTTTTTGGTTTTTTATTTTTATCTTTTACAAAAAAAAATTTTTTTTCACGAAATTTGGTGAAACTTACCTTTTTATGTCCCAAACACACTGTAATTTTTTTGATTTAAAATATTTATTTTTCACCTTATTTTGACTTAATATCGAAAAAGCACCCTAATTTTCAATCGAAAATTCTCACGTCAAAATATCTGCTTTTTTATAAAAGTCGGTGGGCTTTTTGTTCGTTGGAATCTCTACTTTCTAATGGTGTAAAAAAAATTTACATTACTATGGTAAATGTTCTCAAAAAATACAAAGAAACGAAAAAAACTCGAATCCGAAATTTTGAGGTTATGTGAAAAAAGTGTAAATACAAAAGTTGTAGATCTTTTTATTACCTACAAATTTGCCATTTAACGTTTTTCCATAGGACTTGTAGTTTTGCCGGAAATCGAGATAAATCGTTTTCTACCCTTAAAAACTCACCCCTTTCCACTTCCTGACCTCGGATCGCCCGTACATTATTTTTCCTTTCATTTTTGTTATATTCTCTTTCTTTTCCAATGGATTTCATCCTACTATAATTGTTTTTTTACTTTTTACCATTTTCAAAGGCTTCAGCCCTGGTCTAAATGGGCTCGATTTATTTTAAATCCCGGTACGTCATCAAAACGATGTGCAACACTATCTCGAATTTCTATTATTTATTAGTTAACACTAAAATAGTGATTGGATCTACCTCGGTATTATAAGAGCTTGAAGTATCGTTTATAGAAAGTTTTGTATCCTTACCTTTTTCCCATAAAATTTTTGAGGAACGAAATTTGGCATTTTTTTCTCAAATATCTTAAGATTAATTAATGCACATTTTGTAGTATTTAAAACAAGGTGTATTTACTTAATAAAAAATACTACTAAGGCAATAGAATACTCTCAATTTGACCTGATTAAACTTTTTTAATGTAAATTACTATTATTTTTTTAGTAAACGTTTTAAATGCTCGTTTAGGGTTACTTGGCACTTTCCAATACATTTTATCTACCTACTTACTTCATTACTTTTGCACAGCCCGACAAAGCTCGTTATATATTTTTTTAAATGCCTAAATATGCTTTAATAAAATCAAATGTTCTTTATAATAACTGTAGGTAAAATTTAACCTTTTAAAATTTGAAGTTGATAAATTGAGAATGTCCAACACTGTTTTGAAAACAACCACAATACATAACGAGCTATATGTAAGGTTTTCTCGGCCACCTTATTTACTTCTACCTCGATCTTGTCCTATTTACTAATAATAAAAACTGAAACTTTTTCCCAGATTCGAGCCGCCAAAATACTACTTCATTGGCTAATTCATCGTATATTAATCTATTTTACAATCGATAAACTGTCAGGAATACTAAAATGCATCTCTAATATATTACTATACATGACTGAAAGTATTAAAAAATCACAGCTGCGGTTCTGCCAGTTTACCAATTGAAAATAACCTCTGCTAGTTTTATTAAATATTTTTTGTCAGTCCATTCAAAAACAGTTATCAATTATATTTTTATAAATTCTAAAAATAAAAATTGCACTATAATATAATATAAAACTGTATAAATAGAAAATTTGTAACCAATTATTTAAAAACTGATAATAAATTAGTCAAATAAATATTATTCGACATTGGAATGTCAAATATACATGAGAATTGGTTTGAAAATAATTTGTCAATATAAATATACTACACCTAAATAGTTTATATTATATTGATTTTTTGTGTAATGGGCGCCACTCACATAACTGCATACTTGACAAGTAAACTTTAGCGAAAGGCTTTATATTGCACACAAGTCTTTAGACTTAACACTGTTTGGATTTTCGATTTGTATACGTCAATGTTGTTTCCGTTACCTCAATCAGTTTTTACTTCACTACGACATTAACAACGTTTTTAAATCTAGTTTCGTCTGCGAATGCTTGTAGACCACCAGATGTAATATGAGACAGACAGCTGCATCGGTCGAATATGCTAATACTGATACAACAATTTCACTTGAACGCCTGGTGTTCATATGTTCAAAGTGTAAAGTTGCGCAAAATTTTTGATCCAAATTTAGTTGCCAAGTATGCTGTTAGAATGACAAACCATTGTCACAGTCTGCGAACGCAACATTGTAGACAATAAGATATTATTTTGAGATAGACGTCAAATCCGTCGAATATGCTAATACTGATACTACAATAATTATACTTGAGCGTTTGTTGTTCATATGACCATAATGTAATATACAGCAAAACTTTTGATCAAGTTTACTAGTCAAGTATGCAATTAGGTGTAATGACTTGAACGCATCGTGTTAATATTTTCATAATGTAAACTTGCGCAAAACTTTTGCTCAAGTTTACAGTTAATAGTATAATAACAAGCCACTGCCACGGTCTCGTTTGAGAATGCTTGTCGACCACAAGATGTAATGACAGACAGCTGCATCCGTCGAATATGTTAATACGTACTAAAACAATTATTATACTTGAGCGTCCGGTGTGTGGCTTGTGTATACTTACTCAAGTTTACTTGTCAAGTTTGCAGTTAGGTATGATAACAAACCATTGCCAGTCTCGTCTGCAAACGCAATACTGTAGACTACAAGATCGTATGATGAGATAGACAGCTGCATCCATCGAATACCCTAATACTGATACTACAACAATAGTTATACTTAAGCGTCTGATGTTCATAAGGTTATTATGCAAACTTTGGTTCAAATTTACTTGTCAAGTATGAATTAGGTATAACAAACCATTACCACAGTCTAGTCTGCGAACGCACAAGAAATTATTATGAGAGACAGTTGTATACTTGTGCAAAACTTCTGTTCAAGTTTACTTGTTCCTTATGCAGTTAGGTATAATTTCAAACCATTGTTACAGTCTCGTTTGCGCCTGATTGTGCTCATACATACATAAACAATTATACTTGAGCGTTTGGTGTAAACTGGCGCAAAACGTTTTGCTCAAGTTTACTCGTCAGATGTGTGGCGTCCATTAGTTTAAAGTTTTATATGAGTGACATCACATCCAGTGTGTTTTATTTAGTAAACGAGTTAGGCACAGTACATTCTTATTACTTACTCTTGCATTTGTAAATCCTACCAACAAAAGTCAATAAATAACTATACATTTTTTACAACCAAAACTAAATAAGAGTAATTTTGGCGATAATGAAGGAAAAAATTAAATACAAAAAAACGAAAACAAACAATAATTACGTTGTAAGAGAATTTTTGGAAGTTTTAATATTGTATAGATGTTAGGAAGAATTATTAATTTGATTTAACTTGTGAGCAGTTTCGCGCGTATCTGCAGTAAAAGTGTACAACTACCTATGTAGATCTTCATCAAAAAATAAAATACTAAATTTACCTAACCTATGCTGCACAGGTGCAGCTTGGGAAGATCAAAACACTTTTTCGTTCACTGCCTACGGCCATTGCGCGCACATAATTTACCAAATTTGTGTACAAATAATATAAAGATTTATATGTATAGTCTCAAATTATCACTGCCGATCACCTAATATTATTTGGTCGCTTTGGGAAGCCACTTTTAAATCCACGAATATATAAGAATTAAAATCGTCACGATTACTGTAGTCAAATCCAACAAATTAATAAAGCTTTAACAAGCAGTAACATCGCAGCCCCTAAATAGTGTCGTAAGTTTATTATTAACATTTTTTTCTTCCTCTCGCCTCTTATTTTATTTGACTAGAGTAACGGTATTTGAATTTGATAATTTAGGTGCGATGCATATCAAAAAATCCTTTGCACGTCCCTGGTTTCTTTTATATAAATCTAAATTTCTAGCCTATGTTCTTTTTTTAAATTGTGTTGGTATATTCGTTATCTGTGTAAGAAACTATTTTCCGCCTTTTAACATTATATACATACCTCATCTAATAGGCAAAAATAAAAAAATCTAGATAATGGTAATTCACCCTTTCTTACACAGATATAAGTTAATATGACATATTTTTAATACAATGTTTTTGAAACTAGGAACATACTGTATCAAAAATATCTACTTTACATATTCAGTCCGTTTTTTCTTTTTGTAACAATAGTATAAAAAAGTTTTAAATTAAACAACGAAAATGACAGTGTCCTTTGGACGTAAGTCAGCTATTTGTTTTCTAAAACAATTTTAAAAACTCAATAACCTTCATATTGATAAACTACTACGCAACAATGAGGAAAATAACGACAGTGTGCATTCTTATATTTTTGGCTACATACTAATATGTACCGCATAGCCCCTGCTTAAGTTGGTTTCTTGTATATCATGTAGCTTAGAAAAACTAAAGCACACAGTCCACCGAGGGACAACATTCGTAAAAAAAAATCTTTTAAAGTATAGATTCTAAAGTATAACATTCTGTTTCTGTTGCCCATTTTTCTCCAAAACAGTCTCTTATAAAAGCCCACCGGTCAATTTCTAACGCGAAGTTCAAAATCCATCTGGGCGCATCCGCCTAAAAATGTTTCGTTCAGTAACTACTTATTTAAAACGCAGAAATCCTACTCCCTAAAATAAATAGATAAATTAAATTAAAAAGTAGTAAGTACAGGATTTGTCAAAACAGTGTGCAACCATAATTAACAAAAACAAATGAAACTCAATATTGTATCAAGCCTTGCTACAACGATATAACAAAAAAGGCTTCTTTCTACTAGGTAATCTACTTCATGGCACATTTAACAAAATCCTATACCAACGGTGCCTTTGAGAAGTCTTCCGATTTTAAATAAGTAGTCTTAACAAACCCCAATCACAATTTGCATTCCTAAAAAAAACAATCTATTTTTGGGGCGCGGGCTGATACGCTCCATATGGGTCTTCTGGACTCGCAGCGTTACTTGTGTGCTCCGAATCCACTGGTACCGCGTGTAAAATAGGGTATGGAGTATAATAGTTCTAAAACAAATTAATTTTTATTAATATTAAATGCTAATCACAAATTTCAATAAAAAAATGTTTAACAATTTTCTTACAGGTCTGTAGTTAGGAAAGAACATCCAGGATTTTAAAGCGGTTTGCAGGGTTTGTTTCTTGCATTATTTGGCCACCCGGTATAGAACCGATATATACACGCGTTTTGGGGTTCGGGTACCCAGACGTTTAAAAAGCATCGTTACAAAAGGTAAATGCAGATACAAAAATTTAGATTAAAATTAAAAAATCTAAGATCCATTGTATTCCCATTTTTAAATTTGTATCACTCTTAAGACCAAACACTAGTGAGGCATTTATTTTTTGTATTCTCCAAAATGCGGCAAAATACCCTTCTTTGGGTAGTTATTACCTACAGTTTTTAGTTAAAAAAATTAATTGATTCAGCCGATACTAGGTGGAAATCCATAATTATAGTATTATGGGATATCGTAAAACAAAGTTGAACGTGTACATTTCCAATATATTAACGAGAAAATAACATGTTTCGCTAACACTGTAGCTTCGTCAGATGACAATGATTTAATAAAAAATGAAAATAAAAAGGGTGCAATGAAATTAAATTTTTGAAGATGTAAATAAAACACTGGAAGGGTTAAAATGCGGGAAAATCCAACAGAGGGTTTAAAAAAATAAAATAAGGTACAATATGAGTAATTTACAAAATCTCAAGTATATGGTCAACAGAATAAATTTAACAAAGGTCAATTATTTAAATCTGATTGATCATTAAGTAACAGGTCCGTATTTTTAAGTTTATTTATTTCCATAGATTCTAACAAAATTAGTTTAAAGTCTTTGTTTTCTGTATGTAAGGTTTTAAAGGAAGGATCGAAATTATGTTGAATATCAAGTAAATGGTTAGCATAATAGCATATTCGGATATATCTATATGATTCTCCTTAAACCCCTTGGCTTCTAAACGACTCCTTAAATAAATTTAGTGATTGAGTACTGATATCACAAAGTCAACGTTGTGCACAACGTCGTCTTTTCGCCAAGGGCCCAGCGAGCAGTGTGTGAAGGGAGGACACTGTTTTATTGGTTCAAAATTCGTGCCCCAGATAAACAAATAACTAGAATAAATTCATGTTCTTCAGGCTATTCTGTACCCATAACGACTAATCGCTACCAAAAGCACTAGTATTTATAATAACAACTATGTATTTATGAGCTGGCTATCAAATAAATTAATGTATTTATTGAAACGAAAGGAAACCAAAAAGTCTTCTTACAATTTTATAAAAATAAAAATAATTTTTCACCAGTCTCGACATGTTTCGAACGTAGAAACTTTCATCATCCGGAGACAGAAAAAGGTTTTGCTGATGGTGTAATGAAAATTAAGCAAAAAAATAGTAGTCACGTGATTCGCATTATGTGTCAAATTTAAATTTTTTCCGAAAAATAATTCAAAAGTGGGGTAAAAATATTGAAAAAAGTGATTGGAAAAAGTTTTTTTTAAACCAGTTTCTAGCCCACATGCAAAATTTTAGCTGCATAAGATAATTTTGATTTTTTACTCACCAATAAAATTTATTTTCCACTTAATGAACACTTTAATGATGACACTGTGTTCTTTTTGTCTTAATATTAAGGTGTATTACTTTCAGACGCAAACTACGTTTTCAAAAATACTTATTTTATGAAGGTACTTTATACAGGGCGAAAAACAAATAAACTTTGCATCACATGCGACCAAATTTTAACAGCCCAATTTTGATTTTGTAGAAAACACACATTTAATATAACGCTACTTTAAAGAAAATGTATCTGAAATAAAGCCTTGTTAAAACTGAGAAGTTTTATGTAGGTTGCGTTGAGTCTTATTTTGCAAAAGTGGTGCAATTTACAAAATATGGGTAAAAAAATCAAAATTATCTTGTGCAGCTGAAATTTTGCATGTGGGCTAGAAACTGCATTTAAAAACCTTTTTTAATAACTTTTTTCGATACTTTCAGAAACAACCCCACTTTTGAATTATTTTTTGGAAATAATTAAAATTTGACAGATAATGCGAATCACGTGCCTACTAATTTTTTGCTTTATTTTCATCTCGATCGAAGCAGAACTTGATGCCAAAGTCAAATTTCGAATAAAGCTATGAATAAAAAAAATCCCATATGATGCGGACTTTACTGAGAATTTTTAAACCATTATTAAAAAAAATTCTCAAAAAAGAAAATTGATTTAGTGTTGTTGAGTTAGAGAAAAAAAAATCATTTCCAATTAAAAATTTTAAAAAATGTTAAATAGACAGTTGGGGAACTGAATTTTGCTAGATGATTCTTGGAGGTATTTATAATTAACCTACAAAAACCGTAAAGACACAGTCGTTATGATAACGACTGCGGTAGTTATTCTATGAGTAGTCATTACGGATACAGAATAGCCATGTTAGTTCAAAGTATCTTACCTACCTGTGGGGAAATGTACGATCCAGGCGTGGCCTGCAACTGCATAGCGCCCATCTGAGCAGTAAGCTGAGGAATGACATTCGCGTACGGCATTGACGTTTCACCAGCTTGCACCATAACGGGTATTGCGCGAGGTGTCTGACCGTCGCGGCCCTGTACGTGACCCTGTAGATTGTAGGCGTCATCTACCGACTGCATCTGTGCAGGCATAACGTACTGTGGTACCCACCCATGGGGGTTGTAGCCAGGGTACTAAAAAAAAATCGGTATTTTTTGTATGTGATAAGTCAGTTTTACGTTAAGGAAGTTGGCTTTGACAACTTATTCACGACAAATAACGAAATACCTTCAAGCTATGGTATCTGTTTTGTACAGAGCTAGATATTACATTCCTTTGAAATATGTACTTGAAAAATATATATTTTTCATTAATATTATCAAACGTAAAACCATTACAAAAATTGCAAAATAAAGTTTTTAAATGTATACACAAATTACCACATTTAGAACCAACTGTTAATCTATATAGACCGAAGGGGTATTTATTACACGTTCAAAACATTTATAAATTAAAAATTTATATTCTATTATTATTATTATATCTTTATTCTCAACCAACTTAAAAAGTTCATTACAGAGAATATAACACCCAATATACAATAATATATAAAATCACAAATAATAAAAATCATGTTTAGTAACTTAATACCTCCATCGAAATTATCCAAAAAAAATATATATAATAACCATTTACAAAAAATAATAATATATAATACGTTGTTAGTTTAGTTTTAAAAAATATTTTTTTAGTTTTTTTTTTTAAATCCATAATTTTGATATTTCTTTAATTTTTTTCGGCAAACTCTTGCAAATTGTTATTCCTTTATATAATATTGATCTTTGGCCAAAAGTACTCTTTACCATAGGTGTATGAATATGATGGTTTTGTCTCGTGATGTAAATAATGTTGGTTGAAGGAAATATTATATTCGATTGTTTTTCTTTAATAATAATAGAGTGTATTAGAATGCAAGATTTAATTTATAAAGCTTTCCTAAATTTAAATATCTGTTTGGTTTATACAAATTTATAGTTGGTTCTAAAAAAGGAAGTTAAGTACATTTAATTATTTTGTTTCGTGGTTTTTTTAATGGCTGAATTGTAGTTAAATTCGTAATTTTGATTAAACCAAAGAATAATATATATTTTTTAAATATTTTAATGATATATAATTTTTAGCTTTAAACAAAATGCCAATTATTGGTGAGATGTAACTTCTTAAATATTCAATATGTTTTTTCCAACTTAAATTTTCGTCAATATAATATAAACCTAAAAATTTAATTCTTTTAGTATATTTAATTATATGATTATTGAAAGATAGTGAAGAAATATTATTATTTTTTAATTTTGATTTACTTTTACATAAACATAAAACATGATATTATAATAAAAAATTTAATGATAATTTATTAATTTCAAGCTATTTACATATTATATTCAGGTCGTGGTTAATGTTATTATGAATTTGAGAATAGTCTTCATACATTTATTCTAATTCACTCTATTATTTTAAAAGAAAAAAATCAAACACGTTAGGAGAACAAGACACTACATGTTCATAACACCAGACGTTGTATAAATTATCAAACCAGTAAAAAGTAATTTCGGAAAAAATCGCTTTTATGTCACGGAATAATAATATATAACAATCTTCCAAAAAATATCAGAAAAATAAAAAAATTGGCAACTTTGAAAAACAATTAAAGAGATAGAAAAAAGAAAAGCACAAAGTCTTTCTCCACAATATTTTATTAGAAAAACTAGGCGAACCTAGAATAATTTATAATAATTAAATTCGACATGTTTCGAGTGTAGAAACACTCATCATCAGGAAAACAAAGTGAATGGTACAATGCTGATGTTGTTAGCAATAGAGAAAATAATAGTGGGATTGAGCCGTAATGGAGCTATCAAAGGTGTACAAGAGGTGTAAAAAATTGAATAGTCAAAAATCGACAGTCAAGACTTCAGCATACTGGAAAGTCAGGGGTTAGTGCAAAGGCCCTGTCTTGGGCAGAAAAATGAAGAGTGTAAAAGAAAAATTAGGGAGTTTTAACAGACTTTGTGAAAAACATTTGTTAAGTAGTAAAAAATTTTAAGTTTTATTCAGCTTTGTTAGAGACATGTAAAAGTATTGAAATAAGAGGGAAAGAAAAAGAAAAAATTGTGTTTCAGAAAAGTCAAAGCATCATTTAGCTTGAAGTAAAATACTGTTGGGGTACCAGGCTTTTTACGGCCCAGTTACCCCGGCAGGAGTCAAAACGTACACATTGTATGCAAAATTAAGTTTAAAAAAGTTTTTGTTTTACTAGAACATCCTTGTTAGAGAAGTTCCACTGCAACCAGCACGTTGGACTACTTCTTTAAAATTAAAGAGATATTTACTAAATTAAATTATTTAGACTATTTTTTTTTAATTGATTTTATTAATGAGTTAAATTGGATTAACTTCCATTTTTGATTGTTATTTTTTTTAATGGTTATTGTTTTCTATGTAATGAACTGTAAAAGTTAGTTTGGAATAAAGGCATTTTGAAAGTTAGGCTTCAACTTTTTATATTTTTATCAAAACTTGTTGGACGTATTACAGCGATATACATACCTGACTGAGATGCCTGTAATTATATGCCGGAATCATGTGCTGCCCGGCAACCCCGTTTTGCGCGAGGGCCTCGGGATAAGTCATAGCCCCCATCGACTCGGACGCATCACGCCACTTCATTGAGTTGTCATTACTCTGAAAATTATAATTTTCTTTTTTTTAGAAGTGTTTAACTTTATTTGGATAAGAATTCAAGATTTTGTTGATGCCGTACTCAAAACTATGATAAAGCATTGAGCATCTTTGTATATTACCACGATACATCTACAGTGTCACCAGTAAAGTCCGCATCATATGGGATTTTTTTTATTAATAGCTTTAATCGAAATTTGACTTTGGCATCAAGTTCTGCTTCGATCGAGATGAAAATTAAGCAAAAAAATAGTAGTCACGTGATTCGCATTATCTGTCAAATTTAAATTTTTTCCAAAAAAATAATTCAAAAGTGGGGTTATTTCTGAAAATATCGAAAAAGTTTTTTTAAATGCAGTTCCTAGTCCACATGCAAAATTTTAGCTGCATAAGATAATTTTGATTTTTTACCCACCACTAAAATTTATTTTCCACTTAATGAACACTTTACTGATGACACTATGTTATTTTTTGTCTTAATATTAACGTGTATTAGTTTCAGACACAAACTACGTTTTCAAAAATACTTATTTTATGAAGTTACCTTATACAGGGTCAAAAACAAATAAACTTTGCATCACATGCGACGCAATTTTGATTTAGTAGAAAAACACATATTTAATATGGCGCTACTTTAAAGAAAATGTATCTGAAATAAAGCATTGTCAAAAATAAGAAGTTTTATGTAGGTTGCGTTGAGTCTTATTTTGCAAAAGTGGTGCAATTTACAAAATATAGATAAAAAATCAAAATTATCTTATGCATGCAGCTGAAATTTTGCATGTGGGCTAGAAACTGCATTTAAAAAAACTTTTTCTAATAACTTTTGTTCGATATCACGAATCACGTGACTACAATTTTTTTTTGCTTAATTTTCATCTCGATTGAAGCAGAACTTGATGCCAAAGTCAAATTTTGAATAGCCATTAATAAAAAAAAAATTCCATATTATGCGGACTTTACTGGTGACACTGTAAGTGTCAAAAACTTTTTTGTTTAATATCGTGCTATAAAAGTAAATATGTATATAGCAATAGATATGTTTAAACGATTTATATATATGAAATTACCTTATTATACAAATTTTTCTTCTTATTACCACCATCGGCAAACTTAACTAAAAGAGGATCTTTGCAGTTTGGCAATACATGATTGTTAAATATCTGGATTATTTGTTCGCATTTTTCTTTGGACTCCATGCGGGCAAAACCTACTCCTTTCGATATGCCTGAAAAATATAATGTTGAAGTTTTAGTCTCTAATAATAATTAATAATTAGAAGGTAATATAGTGTCCCCGAAAATAATTAAAAAGTTAATATTGTGGCATATGAGCATATCGGACAAGTGTGTAACTGTTTTTTTTATATTGGAATACACAGTGATCCAAGCACAGCAATGCAAAGCAATGCTAATGCAAATCTTCATTTCATTCTAATGATATTTTGTTATAAGGCCTACCTTGAGAATCACGAAGTATTCTAGTTGATATCACTTGCCCGTACTTAGAAAGCAAAGTATCCAGATCAGACTCTTTAAATGTTGGAGGCAAATTTGCTATGTACAAATTCGTGGGGTCCTGCTCTTGTTGCTGTCAATAGAAATATCCATTATAAAACGAGTCAAACAACTATTATTATTAATATGAAATTGAAAGATAATATTTTTAACATTATGTTTCAAGATAAGATGTAAAAAAAACAACCTTTCGTTGATTATAGATGAAATATTTGAAGGAAAGTATAAATAACATTAATATTCGCGTGGCTGTAAATAATTAATAACATAAGATGAGATGTAATTATGCGTTTCTGTTTATTTTTTCTTATCAGAGCCTCCGCTAGTTTTTACACTCGTTTTTACATACATATATCAGATTTATGTCGTAGTTAGGTCATTTTTTTACACAAAATAATTCAGAGAATTTATTGGAAAATGACAAAGTTCAATAAGTTAGTACCAAACCCGATTGTAGGAAAAATCTTAAAATAACGTTGATATTTAAGGGAGTGATAGTGCTCCTCAAGACATGGAAAAAATACTTATAAACATGCGGTGACAAAGGCTTAATTTTTGGTATACAGGGTGTCAAAGTTTTTTTTTTTGTCGTTTTTTTGTTTTTCTCACACATTTCCCGAGATAATTATTTCCACTTTGGTATTAGTTTTCGGAATCCCCACAAGAAAATGTCAAAATTGTCGGCTGTAGTATAGGTACGGGATGTTATATTTTCTTACGCTACCGACAATTCCACTCTCCTGTACTTCTTTTTTGTAATACCCTGTATAAATACCGATATCATAATTTGCCTTTTCGTTCTTATCTCATTGGTTTTCGTTCCCTCCGTTTTTATTGTATCTGTCATTGTTTTTTTAGTTATTTGCGAAAATAGCAGTCGATGCAAACTAATAAGTATTGTCGAAGTAACAAAGAGACAGAATTACAGCTTCGTGTGAAATAATTCGCAATACTTTTTGGTATATTCGGGAGAGTCGACGGGTTGATTCCTGCGTATTAGCAAGAGGAGTTCATTTTCCGCAGTTCTTATACTTTTTTTAGTTAACGTTAGTATCATATTGTTAATTAATTAGAAAACTTTTTTTTTATTTTGTTGATGGCTATTTTTACAAATACCTAACTAGAAAACAATAACAGATACCTGTATAATGCGTTCGACAATTTTGACATTTCGTTGTAGAGATTTCAAAAACTAATAAGTGTAACAAATTGTAAATAATTATCTTGAAAATGTGAGAAAAAAAAAATAAAACTTTGACACCTTGTATATCAAACATGTAACCTTTTTGGCCGCATGTTTGTCTCCCCCACCCCCCCAATATCTACGTGACATTCATTAACAACCTGTATACTGTAAAATATTGCAAAAAAAAAAATCCGACCCAACATTTATATCATGAAAAGTTGAATTCTGAAATTACTTCTTTAAAAGCTTTTTACTCAATTGCATAGTAAGCCCTTATACACAGTTCATTTAAGGTGGGAGTATCAACATGCTTGCCAACCTATAACCTATTTCGCGTAGATTTATTTATGTTTTCTAGCTTTTACACAAAATTTAAATAAAATCAGTATAGACTTGATATTCTATAGGTAATAATTGACATATTTAATAAATATCAAGGAATTTCATAACTTATTTTAGGAGAATTGTATAGCGAAAAATATCGGGTAAGATTTTTTTTTAACATTATTATGTCATTGTTCTTTCACTATACAATTCTCCCAAAATTAGCAAGGAAATAAATAGATATTTTTGTAATATATCAGATATTACCTAAGTAATGTGCCGACAATACTGATTTTATTTAAATGTTAGTCAATAAAATAATAAACTTGAAAAAATAACGCGAAATAGGTTATAGGTTGGTAATAGATTAAATGACGTTGAGAATGCCACCTTAAAATATAAACAGCAACGCATATGGAATCAAAACAAGAAAATAATATGAATTATGCCAAGAGAAATATTAAATATTATAGTAAATCATAAAGTTTACTTCATTATTTTCAGCCAACCGCAAAAATAACCAAAGTTAGGATTCGTAAAAAATAAATATTAAAAGGTAGGTTTTTCCACTTAAGTAACAAAAATAATTATTATTACTATTCAGTAAATTAAAAATTTTACAAGCCAGTATAAATTTCTGATTTACTATAGTTAAGATTTAAAAATAACTTGTCCTTAAATTCGAAAATTATATTACATAACAGTATTGTTTTTCATGTTAGTCAGATAGTGCCACAATCCAATCATATCTGTACAAATTAATGCAATTAAGTACCAATATAGTCTTTTATTTAATCTTTTGTACAACATGCAATGCTTTTTTAGGTTACTGTACAGCCATATACACTAGAATTATTATTATGCCCAGTTTTCAAAAAAAAAATCAAATAAAAACTTAAGCCGTGCCACATTCCATATAAAAGCTTTCATTTTCTTAATATTGTGTTCTTGCAATGCAGTACACTTTTGTCAAAGACAAAATTAAAATGAGTTAGACAATTTGAGTGGTGAAAAGGGGTTCTCGCAATCACGTACGCATTGCGCCCAAAAAATACTGGACAAAGAAAAAGTTGCAGGTAGGTAAGTTTTGATTTGTTGTCATCAACTTATAAAATTACATTATCATTGATATTTGCTACATAAAAAAACGATAATCCAGCATTTACAGAACAAAAAGTTATAATTCACACCAGATTGAGGGACAACTTGTAAGAGCTATTGCTGCGGCTTTGAGAGTAAGCAAGAATATGGTGACAGCACGCAAGAAAAAATTGAAAAATACCGGGAAATTAAGAGAAAACCAGGTTCCAGCAGGAGGCAGGAGGGAGATCTCGACGTAGGATGAAGATGCCGAGCTTGTCGACTTTCTAAGAGAACATCCTTACAAAAACGTTATCATCGTGCAAATCGTATAGTGTGACCAGTAAAGTCCGCATCATATGGGATTTTTTTTTATTAATAGCTTTATTCGAAATTTGACTTTGGCATCAAGTTCTGCTTCGATCGAGATGAAAATTAAGCAAAAAAATAGTAGTCACGTCATTCGCATTATCTGTCAAATTTTAATTTTTTTTTTTTAAATAATTCAAAAGTACGGTTATTTCTGAAAATATCGCAAAAAGTTATTTGAAAAAGTTTTTTTAAATGCATTTTCTAGCCCACATGCAAAAATTTCAGCTGCATAAGATAATCTTGATTTTTACCCACCACTAAAATTTATTTTCCACTTAATGAACACTTTACTGATGCCACTCACTGTGTTCTTTTTTGTCTTAATATTAAGGTGTATTACTTTCAGACACAAACTACGTTTTCAAAAATACTTAATTTATGAAGTTACCTTATACGTGGTCAAAAACACATTAACTTTGCATCACATGCGACCAAATTTTAATAGCCCAATTTTGATTTTGTAGAAAAACACACATTTAATATGGCGCTACTTTAAAGAAAATGTATCTGAAATAAAGCATTGTCAAAAATAAGAAGTTTTATGTAGGTTGCGTTGAGTCTTATTTTGCAAAAGTGGGTAAAAAATCAAAATTATCTTATGCAGCTGAAATTTTGCATGTGGGCTAGAAACTGCATTAAAAAAACTTTTTCTAATAACTTTTTTCGATACTTTCAGAAATAACCCTACTTTTGAATTTTTTTTTGGAAAAAATTAAAATTTGACAGATATTGCGAATCACGTAACTACTATTTTTTTTTTTGCTTAATGACGAGAGAAATACCCATAAAACTTATCAAAGTAGATTTTTCGGTTAAAATTTCTGGCTAGATTCGCGCTAGGGACAAAGGACTTTCGCAAATTGTTCGGCGAAACCTGACCGCTGCTGTTTATCGAGATATTATTTTTCGAGTCATGAGTCCATCAGTTAAAGTGGTATATGGACTATTATGGAGAAGATTCTTCCAGCACGACTGAAATTGAATTTACCCGAGAAAAAACATTTACGTCTTGAAGATGACATGGAATAACTCCAAAGTTTCCAAGAAATTTTATAAATGGTAGTTTTTTAATGTCTGTATTAAATATGAGTGAAAAAAGGGTTATTTTACCATATGATGAACAAATTGTCTTAATGTATTTAAATTTTTTCTTTCAACTACATTAATTGCAGCCCTAGTTCAACTAGGGATAATAGATCCTTACGAAAATAAAAGCCTTAATTTAAAAAAAAAATCGTGAAAGGTTATTAAAAGCACACTTTAGTATTCATTTATTAACAACTAAAATTCTTTTTATAGCACTATAAGATGTTGGTAATTTATAATCAATTAAAATAGACTTATCGAAAAAAGGAGTTTAAAACATTTACGAATGTGTAAAAATATCTGAACTAAAACTGTAATTGATTACCTTAAACCTGTAATTAAGTAAGAAATAATAGAACATAAAAAAAGGAGAGTAATAATACTCAATTTTTTTTCTTTTATTTAAAAAAAATAAGGACTGGACATAACAATATGCCTAAATCAATTACTTTTTACTATCTTCTGCTAACACGAGTTATGTTAGGATCCGCTTGTCATAAGCCCATGTCAGTTGCATCATGGTTCAATTGCCCAATAATATCACGTGAACAAAACGTTATCTTCAGAAAAACTAAACCTCAGCTAGATTCAAGCACATAACTTTATTTGGGCGTTATTAGTATTATTATAAACCAATGTAGGCAAAAAGCATTACCTACCCTACAAAATAAAACTGGCAGAAATTTGTATTTTTTGAATTTTTTTTTGGTTTGGTAAGTTATAATATAAACAGTGAGGACCTAAAGTCCGCCCCCCCCCCCCCCCTCTAACTTCTAAACCGTTCGGTATATTTTAATGAAATTTTGAACGATAATATTTGAGCAAGTCTTGCACTTTTTGACATACCAATGACAGCTTTAAATGTCAAGATGACAGCTGGGTCTGCTTTTGGAATATTTTTTTAAATGGAACACCCTGTATATTTCTACATTTTTAAATTCCACATAAGATTATAATTATTTTTTATTAAATGCATTATTAGTCTATACTTCATAGTTTCGGAGATATTGACTCTCGAAGTGACATTTTTGAACTTTGACAGCTTATAACCTTCTAACAGTACGTCTTAGAGCAAAACGGCTTACATTCAATTTTTATTATCTTCCCAAAAAAATCAACTTCCGGTTAAACCGGATGTAACTCAAAAACAAGAAATATAGTTGTTCCGGTTTAACTGGAAGTTGATTTTTTTGGGAAGATAATAAAAATTGAAGATAGGGACATGTAAGCCGTTTTGCTCTAAGACGTACTGTTAGAAAGTTAGAAGCTGTCAAAGTTCAAAAATGTCACTTTTCGAGAGTCAATATCTCGAAAACTATGAAGTATAGACTAATAATGCATTTAATAAAAAATAATTATAATTTTATGTGGAATTTAAAAATGTAAAAATATACAGGGTGGGTGTTCCATTTAAAAAAAAATATTCCAAAAGCGGACCCAGCTGTCATCTTGACATTTAAAGCTATCATTGGTATGTCAAAAAGTGCAAGACTTGCACAAATATTATCGTTCAAAATTTCATTAAAATATACCTAACGGTTTAGAAGTTAGAGGGGGGGGGCGGACTTTGGGTCCTCACTGTATATAATATAAACAAATTATAATATAATAAAATATAAACAAATAAAAATAATACGTCCTCGCGCTGATACCATAAAACCCATAAATTCATCCCCTGTGTAGGCACCCCATAAGAGCTTCAAGGCAAGCACAAGGTTTTCCACCTATACGAATTCTTAGCGAAGCAAAAGCACTGCTTTCATATAAGTGAAACGAAATTAATCTAGGGTAGAAAGGAGCAACACATACACCCCGTGCTGTCGCGTCTCCTCGTCAATAACAATGGATTGCTAAGTTCAAAATGTAATTGATATGCTGGAAATAACTGATCAGGAACGAATCTTCTGCTGGGTTACAACAAAGCTGTAGTCGATGGGGACTTAACGCTAATCATTATTATTATTATAACGTCGAAATAAAGGTGTAAGCAAAAATCTAGCTGGCTTAAATTGTTTTTAATATCTTGTGTAGTAATGATGCACCTGACACGCTGTCATGACGTACGGAATCTAACTATTTTTACAATATTTCTAGAATAATTATGCTTTTGTAACTAAGCTTTGACCGCATATTTCAATGACTTTTAAGGAAAAAAAAACAGAAATATAAGTTTTAATTCTATCAACTTGTCACTTCAAAATATAAAGAAATAGATTTTTTTCAACAAAAAAAGGAAGTAAAAACTTGTTTCGTTTAAAACCAAAGTTTATATTTTAATGAAAAGGCTTACTTTTAAATGATAAATTATTATGGAAATTAATAAAAGTTGATGTAAATCAAAACGGATTGTCAATTTTGAAAATCATCTAATCATTTCATGCACCTATGCCACAGCACATTACAAGTCTATACTACATGTTTGATTGAAAACATATTATACAAACTAAATTCAACTCTGGTGTTATTAAAAGTGGTATATATTTTTCAAAGTAATGTGTATGTCAGGAATCGGAAATGTACATTTATTTAAGAACTTTTAAAATAGGTACTATAATACTGTATATACAGGGTTAGGAGAAATTACGAGAACGGTAGATTATTGAAAAACATGTCTTAAATAAAAGTTGTACGACTTTTAAAAATCGATATATCTCTAATAAATTGGAATATACAGGTTCGAACAAAAAGTTGTGAAGTTAATTTTTTTTTAAATGGAACACCCGGTATATTATCACTTATTTTGATCGTTTAGTTTACTTAAAACATTTTTTATTAACCATATGTTATGTCTCAATTCATTAGTTTCCTAGATATCATGACATTGTGATCAGTTACAAAACACAAAATAAATTTCAATAAACAACTGTAAACAACCTGTAAATTCTCATTTATTACAGATATGTAGATTATCAAAAGCCTTACAACTTTTATATAAAACATTTTTTGCTAACTCCTGTATCTTTTGGAATAATCGACAGTTCTGGTAATTTCTCCTAACTCTGTATACTATAATCACGACGTCGACTATTCGTTTATTATTTAAATATTTTGAGGTTACTTTTGTTTGTCAAATCAAGACAACTATCATTTTGGTTATTTCCTCAGATATAATTGTTATCAAGGTTAATTTTTGTGTAAATGTAAAAACTGACAGCTATAAAAATATGTGTAATTATCTTTATGTACAGTTACCGTCACAAAAATCCGGGCAGCAGTTTTTTCTATTGTAAGCCGACCTTTATACATCTCGAATACCTAAAAATTACCTGTTTTAATGACATTGATAAAAATTGTCAACTGAAATTTATTTACTAGTGAAATAAATTTACAAATATGCCCCGTCATTTAAATGCTGCGGAAAAGGCCAAAATTATGACACTGCTAGAAGAAGGATGGTCAGAGAGACGGGTGGCTCAAAGATTTTAAACGCCAAAAAGTACAGTTCATGATATCAAAATAAAATGGATGGAAACACATTCGCTGGAAAGAACAGGCCTTAAAAGGACATCGACAGAAGAACATGACAATACTCTTAATCAATACCTAAGGGAAATCCTTTTAAAACGGCTGTTTTAGCTCACAATGTAACTGATTTTACGGGTTCCGTTAGAACCGCACAACGAAGAACAAGAGATGGTTCAAATCTTCGCAATCACCCTGCAGTTAAAAAGCCTTTCCTAACGGTAATCAACAAAGAGCAAAGAGTGGGTTATGCATTACAATATTACGGAGGTGACTGATGACTGCCCGGTTCATACTGCCCACGCAGTATCTGATTGGATGCAACAAAGGGCCTTCTAGGAGTCCAGATTTAAATCCAATGGAAAATGTTACATGATCAAGAGAATTAACAAATATGATTTTCGTCCAGAAAATAAGAGAATAATTGTGGCTGAAAATACAAGAGACTTGGAATCAAAGGAATGGAAGGGCAGTAAAATATTAAATACTATTGGTTTTATTTCCTCCTCAGTTTATTTATATTGCCATAGTTTTGTAGTAGTAAAGTTACTCTTTACTTTCTTTTAGGCTATTTCTGTATTGAATAACAAGTTATTGTTGTTTAGTTTACTTTACCAAATTCTCTTTACCACTACTTTTACCTTTCAATTTATGGGAGTAAAGGTAAAAGCCTGAATTACCAAAATTCAGGAAAAAAATTTTAGCTGTCAGAATAGTGCCCGGATTTTTGTGACGGTAACTGTACCATTGCTGCCAAAAAATACTGGGACAAAGAAATTTCCTGGACTAATATAGATAACATAACATGTCAAATTGTAGATAGGTAAGTGTTGATGTGTGTCATCAACTTGTCAAATACATATATTGTCATCAATATTTGCTAGATTTGCTATATAGAAAAACAATAATGCCAGCATTTGACTATATAGAACAAAAAGCTATAATTCACACCAGATTGAGGGACAACTTGTAAGAGATATTGTTGCGGCTTTGAGAGTAAGTAAGAATACGATAACAGCATGCAAGAAAAAATTGAAGAATTCCTGGGAATTAAAAGAAAACCAGGTTTCGGTGGAAGGAATACCTCGATGGAGGATGGAGATACCGAGCTTGTAAAGTTTCTAAGAGAACATCCTCTTAAGACAGCCTTAAACGCGCAAGAGGAAACCAACGTTCCCGGATCCTCAGAACAGCAAAGATATCCAAGTCACAAACCACTGTATAAACAACCGATGTGCTGCTAAAAACAATTTTTGAAACAAATAGAAAAGAGTAGAACTTTGTAGGAAATATCTCAACCAGAATAATCATGGAAAGAGAAACAATTTCTGACGAAAAAACATGTCATTCTGTAACAATGGCAAAATTCGAGTATATTCCCAGAAACACGTTTTCGAAACCTTCGTCTTTATCAAAAAAACTACCTTGTCGGGCTTCCATTGTCTTTATTTTGTTACTAACCACTGTAGTACAGTGGTCAGAAGCCAAGGTTTTGGACACGGAACAGCACCGGAGAAAACAAAAATTCAAAGAAGCAGAGGGGCAGTTGTCTCGGTCTCCTTGTGGGTATGATTTAATTTCACTTTATAGGTCTATACGAACATACTTTATAATTTCAATATTATTGCTTGCCAAACCACAGTATAATATAAAGTTTTCATTTTGAGAGTAAATGAACGTCACCGATTTCTGACACACTGTGAACAGCCTGCAAAAGAGCCAAGAGTATTATTAAATTGAAAGTACTTGAAAGGAGAAATCTGCCCAATGGCGATTGTCAAATTACATTAAAATCGCATTGAATTTCCATTGGACGAGAAATGTTTTCAGTAAATAATTTAAAATATGCTTTAAAAGTACATCTTGCATGTACAATTTATTTTTTTATAGACTTTTAGAAACAATTTACAGACAAAAAATTAACCACTTTCAAGATGAATAGGTTATGTTATTAAACACAAGAGATGATTTTTAAATTGTTATTTAAAAACTCTGTCACAGTTGAAAGAATTTTTTACTTTTATTTCATAATTTTATTTAAATATTAGATACTTTAAAAACCTCTAATATTTTCAATGTTGCTTATTTATTACTTGAAAATAATAAACTTTTAAATAAGAGAATATGTAAATAAGTATGTGTCGCGCAAATCCCAAGAGTTAAGTGTAGGTATTTGATTTTCCAATACGAACGAAAGTTTTTTAAAAAAAAGTTCTGGCGAATTAAATTTTAGGTCCATAAACAAAATTCCAAGATTTTATTTAAAAAAAATCGAAAAACACAATTTAAAGAAAAAAATGTATTAATTCAAAAGAGTTTAACCCCTTTACGACTGACCTTTTCTAAGGTACCGTACTGGGACGCAAGATGTCGCACCGGGTTCTATAATTCCCGTCGATAAAAAAATGTATATCAAATTACAAAATTCCAGTTTTTCTAAAAAAACTTTTTCAATATGCCATGTACGTTGTTTCTGTTCTCAAAGATATTGCTCGTCGACGAGCAAAGTAGCCGCAAAACCGCAGTCATTGGGCTTTTTAAAAGGTTTCGCCCGAGGCTTTATATGGTAACTTTGTTCTTTAATGATATACACAACTACGCCTTCCAATTGTCAACAAAATCTACTGCTGTTGTTGACTAATTGGCTCAAATTTGTAAAAGAACACATATTCACTTAACATATTTTAGGATTAGACGACTTAAAAGCACTAAAAACTGTCAAAATTTGTTTGACAGATACCGAATAAAGTGTAATGGGATTATTAACAACTAAGTCCTAGTTCTTATAAAAGTTGAATATTAATATTTAAAACAATAGAAAATCAATTAAAATAGTGTCAATTTTCCTCAATGTGTTAATCTAGTAGCGTTAATGTATCGTGTAAAACCATAAAGAAACTGTGACAGAGTTTTAAGATAAAGCTAGGTATTACTTGCATGCAAACGTACAGTGGCTTGTCTACGTTGATGATACCAGATACCCACTTTCGCCATTTGCGCCTGAATGTTACGGGCAGTCAGTGCTTTGACCGCTCCTTCCGCAGCTACTGGGTTGTCAAAATCTACAAATCCATAACCTGCAAAAAATAATGTATACATTTAAATACAAGGCATCATTTAAACGTTACCGAGTTAAGTTAAATAACGAAACTATTTAAAAGTATTGACCCATATTTTAATGAAAAAGATAATAGAGTGTTTTATGCATACGCAGTTATTGGCATTTTACATCTGGGCGATGTCAAAGAGACGGGACTCATAGTTTTACGTGGATTCCGAACCACAATTGCTGGTATTATTCTTGGCACAGGAATAGATATAGGTATAGGTTAAAAGTGAGTGGGTTACAGCTGACCCTCCACTGCGACCATGCGGTCTATTGTGGCTCACACCTTATTTATATTTCTCCCAATAGGTCTAACTTTTTGATGAAGTTAATGATGGTATTGGGAGAGACATTTTTCATGTCATCCGGCAGCAGAGTCACCTCGCCAAATAGGGCGAATCTGATTATTCCTGCTGCGGGGTAAGCGTACGTTACGTGTTCTGCTGTTTCTGCATCTTCCATGCAAAGCCGGCATTCATCAGTTGGAGCTATTCCAATTTTATACATATGGTGTCGCAGCCTGCAGTGGCCGGTGTACAATCCCACTAGTGTTTTAAGGCATGACCTGTTGAGCACTAGAAGTTTGTCAGTTAGCTGTTGGTTTATATGGCTGTTTATAATTGCTTTTGAGTGTGTTAGACCTGGTAAAGTTAAACAGTGTCTTTCCCATTTGCTTTTTGCTTCAGCTAGTATTGTTTTCTTGGCCGTAGCATGTGATATACTTATTACCGGCTCGGGTCCTGTGAATTTTAGTGCTGCACCTCTCTTAGCGAGCTTGTCGGCAGCCTCATTACCCTCCAGACCCATGTGTCCCGGTATTCATATTAAGGATATTTTGTTGTTCAGACTTAGTTCGGATAATGTTTCGTGACAGCTCCACACCGTTTTTGAGGTACACCATCTTGACACAGGAATAACGGTCGTGTTGTTTCACTTCTTGCCCACCAGACCTAGACGACAGGGGCCCCTTATACGTCTCCTTGGTGGAACTTCTAATATTGCCCCCAGAGACTCCTTCAGGATCGGTATCAGACATGTCTCTCCACGGTACACTATCTGCTTTTATCGAGACCTTCCTTGTAACTAACTGCACACTTTAGCCGTGAGAATAGCCGGTGTGTGTCACATCCACAACACAAATATAATGGCCTGACGAATCAAACCGAAGAAGTATTTTAATCCTGCGAATCGGAAACCCGCTGCTGACTCGTGGCGACACTATTATCTTTTTGACGTAATTAATTTTATTATCTTAACCAGAATATGGTCATAAGTTATTAAATTTTAGTTGTCAATGTGATTCCTGCTAACAAATACATAATCGGGATCACGCGTTTGCCGCTTGTCATTGACAACATCTCATTATCGCTAAATAATGGATATCAAACAAAATGGCCGAGAAAAATTGTCTAAAAACAAGTTTGCGGTTTAAAAATTTATTTTGCATTTGTTTGCTGAATAAGGTGGGTCACAGGACTACAAATTCTAGGGTGTGGCGTCAATGGTAATGAAATTTAAAAAACAGCAGTAAATAAACGGTAAAATTGAAGCAAAGTAAAAGTAGGTACCTATATTAAATTTAAAACAGAACCATCGTTAAAATACTGAATTTTTATTGTTTGACGAATGTTTTAGTTAAAACTTTATATAATATAATATAACGCTCTTACAAAGACTAAATAAATACTAGTGATCGACCAATACCGATATATTGTGTGTGGTAAAATCGGATTTGATCACAATAAATAAAGTTTTTTTAGTACTCCTATGTTATGAATATGAACACATCATATTATATTTTTGCTTTTAACTATGGTTCAACTTAAAACCCAGAGTTACTGGGCTTGTTAATTAAATCTAAATGAACCCAAACGGGATTTTTAATTTTTGGCATTGTAAAATTTTTATTTCATAAAACAAACAGCAAAATATCGATCCCTTCAATCAAATCGGAACTAAATAAAAATGCCACGCGACAAAGAATAACAGGTGGTCAACGTCTCGGAAAGATGGGGAATCACCGCATCGTAAGCAGCATAACACGCTGTTGCCGGCTCAGCGGCAGCGGGGCCATATTTTTATACTGATAAATAGAATTTTAGAAAAAAATATATTGATATATCAGGATATTTATCACGGATATATATCCTGCCGACCTTGGGTAAAATTGAAATGGAAAAAAAAATTTCGAGCTTTTTATTACAAAATATCAAACAGATATTATTATAAAAGAGGTCTGACAACGAAGCAAGTTGTTATCAACCCACAACGGATAAAGAACTTGGGAAAGAACAGGTATAAAAACGAATGTTTAAAGTTACAAGAAGACGTTTTCAGTAAATACTAATATGGGTAATTAAGTTTAGGCAAAATGTTATGCAAAAATATCGTCTTGTCAGGGTTCAGCCGCTGAGTTTACAGTCCCTACCTCGTAAAACATTTGTCGAATAAATTAATAAATAACTGCTTGAAAAAATAACAACGTTAGCGTATCTTGTTTTTCTTTCCACCTAAAAAGGTATTTAATTTTTACAGGTACATTTTTACAAAGCTCAACTTGGGGAAATAGCGGCGTTCAATCACCGAAAAATTTGAGTGCGTGTTACGCGGTGTTGCCGTAAGACTTTATTAAACGCTAGTATATTGCCGCAATTATTATCCTAATTTGGGTGTCAAATAATGTTAACTCTTTTCTTTTTTTAAATAGTCTGCGCTGGCAAAACCCAAATTGTAGTATCAATTGCTGCTAAAATGGTCAGTTTTACTGGCTTTCTACATTACCGAAATGCAAAAGTAAATAGTGGGTCGTATTTATGCTCCTTCCAACGAAAAACGTATACCAAAATAAAAATAAACGCTGTA
This sequence comes from Polydrusus pterygomalis, assembly GCA_963969555.1. Taxonomy (NCBI): domain Eukaryota; kingdom Metazoa; phylum Arthropoda; class Insecta; order Coleoptera; family Curculionidae; genus Polydrusus; species Polydrusus pterygomalis. Next base: position 35,912,821 of record OZ018381.1, on the reverse strand, counting down.
AAGCTGTATTTTTCAGCAAATAATGAATTTATTCCAGTTAAAAATTCCACCCTGTATAAAGTCGCATAATAATATGTAGTCTTACCTTTACACTTGTTAGTATTTTTATCTAAAATAGCTTTGGTTGAAATAATTGTACCATACCTGAAAAAGAAAAGAAAAATTTAATTATTTAATAAAAGTTTTTTTCTTATATTAAATTGTATAACAGCATTATTACTTTAAGAATAAACCTAGATCTCTTAATGTGTGATATTCCAGTTAAGTATTCAATAATTATATGTAAATATATAACATACGCTTTTATCCATTTAACGGTTATTTATACCTAGTTAGGCAAGAATGCATTTTTAAACAATTTAAGTCGTGTTACATTATTAAAATCTAGGCAAATCACGTTAAACATACATACATAAATATTTTTAAGGAAGGAAACTTGCTACAACACCAATTAATAGTAAATTGTTACGGTGTTAGGTGCTGATGCTGTAGAACAAAGCGTTTTATAATTACATATACTTCTGTGAAAGGATGACACGTTTCTAATATTTATTTCTACAAACATCACTTTAAAGATAGTTTGAACGGTTGAACCCAAAACTAGCACAAATGACCTCACTTTCAGTTGTGTCGTATTTTAAGAATAACAGGACACAAAACTGGTAATTTAAGGTTTATACAAAAGCAATGCGCTATCCTTTCGGCCTGCAATCAGTAAAACACCTTCAATACGTTTCTTATGGTTTTTTACTGCAATAAATCTCTTCTCTCTTAATGAGTGCTCGAGCTGTCTTGTCTATTCGGTGTTGCTTGAACGTCGATATTTTTTACAGGTTCGCATTGCAATTCCGATTTTGATTATGCATTGCACATTTGTTTAGTTAAAATTAAGGACATTTTTTTAACATATAGTGAATCAATCAATCATGAATGTAATATTTTTTTACTTCTGGTTCTGTTATTGGATCAAATTGTGCAATAAATTCTAATTTAATATTTTTTATTATTACAACAACTTTTTTTTATAATGCAAAATATTAATAATATAATAATATATATAATATTTACACTGATCAGCTTTTTTTTTATCTTTTTTTATTTGTTTTCCTTTTAGCTTTATCAGCAAAAACAAATTTTTCAGACCATGGAGAATTATTTAATTTGATTTATGCATTTCCTGTAACCTTAGTCTACCATTGCGTCAATAAATATTCCTAAACCTAATTCTTTAAATTCTAATGAAACCTTAAAAACCGTGGTTTGAGTGATGTCATCATATTTAAAGTCTGTTTAATTTGAAGAAATAGTCCGTGCTTAAAGTGGAGTTGAAAGTATGAATAGGAAAGAAAAAACTAAAAGTCTTTCTCCACAAAATTTAATAGAATAAAAATTTTTTGTTAAAGGTCTCTACATGTTTCGAACGTAGAAACGTTCATCATCAGGAGACAGAAAAATATATTGCTGATGGTTTTAGCAGAAAAGAAAATTGGATTGTTGAAATGACATACTGTGAGGAAAATAGAAATAAAAATAAGTTAAAGCATACCGATACCCCGGTCTTTTTTTTTTGGTTGTTCTAGAGTTCTAGACCCTTTCAACTTCCAATCCAATTTTTGCTGCCATAAAAGCTCCATTAAGGTTTTATACCACATATCATTTTTTTTTCTGCTATTCTGCTAAAACCATCAGCAATATATTTTTCTGTCTCCTGATGATGAACGTTTCTACGTTCGAAACAACAACCTTTAACAAAGAATTTTTATTCTATTAAATTTTGTGGAGGAAGACTTTTAGTTTTTTCTTTCCTATTCAAAATATGTTTAGTTTAAGGTGGGAGTATCAACATGCTTGCCAATGCCAACCTATAACCTATTTCGCGTATGTTTATTTAATTTTTCTAGCTTTTACACAAAATTTAAATAAAAACATTATCGTCTTCATACTTTATAGATAACTAGCGTGTACCCGGCATGCGTTGCAACCCGCTGGTATAAATACAAACCCGATATATTAGTACCCGGCATGCCACTTTCTGAAATTGCACCCGTGCGAAGCCGGGGCGGGTCGCTAATTATACATAAAAAGCTTCCTCTTGAATCACTCTATCTATTAAAAAAAACCGCTTCAAAATCCGTTGCGTAGTTTTAAAGATTTAAGCATAAAAGAATAGGGACGGACAGACAGGGACAGCGACTTTGTTTTATACTATGTTAAGATTAAGATATTGACATATTAAATAAATATCAAGGAATTTCATTAAATATTTTAGGAGAATTGTATAACCAAAAATATCGGGTAAGATTTTTTTTAACATTATTATGTCATTCTTCTTTCACTATACAATTCTCCCAAAATTAGCAATGAAATAAATTGATATTTTTGTAATATGTCAGATATTACCTAAATATTGTACCGACGATATTGATTTTATTTAAATGTTAGTTTATCAAATAATAAACTAAAAAAAGCAACGCGAAATAGGTTATAGGTTGGCAATAGATGGAATGACGTTGAGAATTCAAATTTATATTTCTAGCTACCAAGATTTTCCCTTATAATAATTATTATAATTTCTATATTTATTCACATTAAGGGTAAAACCGTTTACATTACACCAATCAAACACACTACGCCGATCATTCTGTGACTTGTCACGATATTTCGTGGTAATTTCCACAAACAACTTAAAGTCATCTTTACGAAGTTTAAGTCAAAGTTTGTTTTTTTAGAAATATATTTGTGCATTATTAGCGTTTTCAGCAAAAGTTTTGTCATTATTTCGGATGCATGAGATATTTTGTTAAATGTTTATTTTTCTGAAAAGTAAGTAAAAATATGTTTTTAAATAATTATCTATTACACAATGATTAGTTCAAAATGAATTAATAATCTAGGAATTATTATATAATGTGGACGGAGATTACGCCTCTATACGAGTTCCTTAGTGTAAAAGCTTATAGTTTTTAAAATACTTTTTTTTTAGTTTATATGTTAACTTTGTTGTAATTTTGCCTTTGTCCCCCTTTATTCTGTCATAGATCTTTTAAGATGACTTTCGTCAACTAAGTAGGTACATTTTAAATCTCCCAAACACAAAGGTAATACAGTAGGATAAAGCACCTCAGATGTGTTAAAAATAATGCAACTTGTTATATTATTAACTAGCGTGTACCCGGCATGCGTTGCAACCCGCTGGTATAAATACAAACCCGATATATTAGTACCCAGCATGCCACTTTCTGAAATTCCACCCGTGCGAAGCCGGGGCGGGTCGCTAATTATACATAAAAACCTTCCTCTTGAATCACTCTATCTATTAAAAAAAACCGCTTCAAAATCCGTTGCGTAGTTTTAAAGATTTAAGCACATAAGACAGGATAGCGACTTTGTTTTATACTATGTTAAGATTATGTCAAAGTGGGCAGGCTTATTATAAATGGTGGTTTTATGTGAAGTCCTGCCCTGACCAATGTTCAAGTTGTGTAAACATAATGTTACCAGAAATGACATATGACAACTGCCGCCATTACAAACTAACGTGAAACTGAAAATTACATAAATTTATTTTCAACCAATTAGAAGGCTCCTTTTTGTTTACGTGGGAGATTATCGCGATAATTCTGTTAGTTCCTATTAACATAATGAAATTAATAAGTGATAATTTTTCTGTCAAAAATGAAGTGCTTTATATCTATTGGCAAAAGTCACTCAAAATAAAATCAAAATACATTTTGCTAACTTATAATTTTTATTGATACTAACCAATTTGCTTTACATATCGAACACCGGGGCTAAAAGAGACACATCAAAAATTTAACTAAACTTATCGGAAATATGTCTTTTTAAGTTTCATTTGAAACTATGTAGACATGTAATATCAGATGTTATGGTTAAAAATGAATTAATGTTTTTAATGTTCCTGAAATTTTAGTAATAAACCTTATTTACTAACAAGTAAAATCAACTTCTATTGTAAAAATACAGTGCGTCATATTAAACTAAACTCATCGAAAATATGTTTTTTAAAGTTTTTATTTGAATTTCAAACTATAAAGACATTGGATTTCAGATAACAAATTTGTTATTTAATGTTTCTCACATTTTAGTAATAAAAATGAGTTACTAACGGCTAAAATGAACTTCATTTCTAAAACTCTAATTAGTTACAATTAACTAAAGCCGCCGGATATATGTTTTTGTAGCATTTTAGCAAAAAAAATACAATAAGAAAAAACTCCAATTTATGAAATTTTCTTACCAAATCTCCCACGCAGCAGAATTAATTCCCGATAATTCTGCTGCTAGGGAGATTATAAGTGATAATTACTATAGGCGTCGCGCGTAGCGTTTCCATATTAGTTTTTTAAAACCCAGGACATTTAAGACCCAAAACCCGGACGAAATCCGGACGGAAAGTCGAACAATGTTAACCTAAAAGAAATAATCACAAAAGCATGTGTTAAATAACTTCAATAATACAAAAACTAGTCATAAGACTTGTACGGTTTCTTATTAACAGAACTGTACGTGCAATTAAAACTTGGAAAAATGGCGTATGCCCTATATGTAATTTTTTTATAAACGGCGACTTATTATTTAAAAATACGCAAATCAAAAGTAAACAACTTACTGTTGGCACATGTTGACAAGATCCTTGTCGGTCGTGCCCGGGTTCAAGCCCCGGATATACAAATTCGTCTTGCTAAGCTGCTCCGATCCGCCCATGTGACTCTGCGCCGATCCGTTGGACGACGCGGAATTGTTGGCGTTGACTTGCATGCCGCCGGATCCGCCCAAAGCGTTGTTGCCGGATTGGCCCCCACTCTGGCTACCGCCTGTATGGCTGCTGGAACTACTGGCGTTTGAGGGCGAGGTAGCGGTCGGGACGCGTTGATGCCCGTACTAAAATAAAAAGATATATTATGAAAGGCGTCTCTCAGGGTTCTGTTCTTGGGCTTTTATTATTTATAATAGGTATATCCTTTTTGGGGGTTGCAAATTTAGAATCGTTGAGGCCTTTACTTGATGGAAATTCATTATAACTCAATGAAAGACAATTTATTTTGTCAAATTTCCACTTTAACTGAAAAAACTTTTTCTTTACCATGCATTATTAAACGACCAATTAGAACTAAATAGTTCCCCTTTGCTAAATCTGTGTCAATAATCTAAATAGGGTTCTTTGGATTTCCCATAAGATTAAGATATATTATACCGACAATAATATTTAAGTTTACAATACCTAAACAGTGTTAAGAACATAAAATTAAATAATTAAGCTTGTAATGTGTATACCTGTATTGAGTAATTAAGTAAGACCATTTTGTTATTTTACAGAAATAAAATTAGTTAGCACCATACACCCGAAGAAGCTACAATGTAGCGAAACGCGTCGTGTAAAGAAAAAGTGTTTTCAATTAAAGTGGAAGTTTGACAAAATAACTTGTCTTTCATTGAGTTGCAAATTTATTCTATTAATAATATATAAAAAATAATAAAGAACCAAGCTAGTGTCCGTAAAAATAGTGAAAACTGAAAAATGTTATGGCTAGCGGACAATAAAGACGTGAACTGTGTAACTGCCTTTTTTATACAGGAGTACACAGGACACCAAAGATAATGGAATCTCTGGACCCAGGTAAACAAAGACGGACCGTTTTTTCCTTGTTAGAAGTCGTCAGAAAGCCATAACCTGACGCAAGTCCACAAAAAACGAAATCACGCATTCAAAATTACTTTATAAAAGCCAAGCAGTAATGAATACGCGGTAACGCTATCTAGTAGAATCAACTAAGTACATCACAAAAGACAATTCCATCAATATCGAAACACGGATTACGCGCACCATGGTGGCGAGATCCGGTTCTGATCTGCAAAAAAAAAGCAGCCTGTATTGGTTAAGCGTGCAATAGCTTTCCCTATACTAACGTGAGATGTAGAGTTGTTTTTGAGAAGTTCTCTTCTTTAATCTTTCGATTTTGCATTAGCAGTGAAATTGCCTTTTGTGATAAGTGTTGATTCGACTAGATAGAATTTTGTAGGGAATATCTCAACCAGAATAACTTGAAGTGAGAAAGAGCTATATTTTCTGACGAAAAAACTTCAAAATTCAAATTTGTGTACATAATATGTACAGTTACCGCCACAAAAATCCGGGCAGCAGTTTTTTCTATTGTAAGCCGACCTTTATACATCTCGAATAACTCAAAATTACCTGTTTTAATGACATTGACAAAAATTGTCAACTGAAATTTATTTACGGCTAGGGAAATAAATTTACAAATATGCCACGTCATTTAAATGCTGCGGAAAAGGTCAAAATTGTGACACTGCTAGAAGAAGAAAGAAGGTTGGTCAGAGAGACGGGTGGCTCAAAGATTTCAAACGCCAAAAAGTACAGTTCATGATATCAAAATAAAATGGATGGAAAAGCATTTGCTGGAAAAAATAGAAGGAACAGGCCTTAAAAGGGCATCGACAGACGAACATGACAATACTCTAATTCAATACCTAAGGGGAAATCCTTTTAAAACGGCTGTTTTAACTCCCAATGTAACTGATTTTCCGGGTTCCGTTAGAACCGCACAACGAAGAATAAGAGATGGTTCAAATCTTCGCAATCACCCTGCAGCTAAAAAGCCTTTCCTAACGGTAACCAACAAAGAGCAAAGAGTGGGTTATGCATTACAATATTACGGAGGTGGTATAAATGTTTGGGAAAATGTAATTTTCACAGACGAAAAGATTTTTCAATCATGTTAAAGCGGGAGAGTAAGCGACCACCAAATATCCGGTTTGATGAACGCTACACTCAGAACATTTCAACAAGCGGCCGTTTTTCTGTCAACGTTTGGGGGTGGATAAGTGCACATGGTAGGTATAGGAGTTTGTACGCGCATAAACGGTAGATTTAATGCACAAAATTACATACAAATATTGGAGAACGTGATGTTGCCATCGGTTAATGATGTTTCCCAATACTAATTACATTTACCAACATAAAAACTGCCCGGTTCATATTGCTAACGCAGTATCTGATTGGATGCAACAAAGGGACATTCAAGTATTACCCTGGCCTTCTAGGAGTCCAGATATAAATCCGATGGAAAATGTTTGGCGTTACATGATCAAGAGAATTAACAAATATAATGATTTTCGTCCAGACAATGCAGAACAATTGAGACTTGGAATCAACTAACGCCAGAATACTGCAATGGTCTCATGGCTGCAATGCCTAAAAGATTAACTTTAGTTATTCAAAATAATGGAAGGGCAATAAAATATTAAATACCATTGGTTTTATTTCCTCCTCAGTTTATTTATATTGCCATAGTTTTGTAGTAGTAGAGTTAATTACTTTCCCTCTTTTTAAGCTATTTCTGTATTGAATAACAAGTTATTATTGTCTAGTTTACTTTACCAAAATCTCTTTACCACTACTTTTACCTTCCAATCTATGGTAGTAAAGGTAAAAGCCTGAATTACCAAAATTCAGGAACAAAATGTCAGCTGTCAGATTAGTGCCCGGATTTTTGTGACGGTAACTGTACATATATAGTTCCAGAAACATGAGGTATAAAAAATCCAATTAAAGTGATTTTCGATTAATATTTGGGGCTGGATTAGTGCTAGGGGCCCAGGAGTTTCCAGGGAAGACTAACCGCTGCTGTTTATCGAGATATTCTTCTTCGAGTTATGATTCCATCGGCTGGAGTGGTATATGAAGAGGATTACAGTGAAACCTCCTATAAGCGGACACTCACGGTTTCGCCGATTTTGTCTGCTTATAGGAGGTGTCCGTTTAAGAGAGAAAACTTCAGAAAACTGCGAAATATTAAAACACATTTATTAATAAACGTACCTACATGGTTGTATTACTTATAATAAAACAGGACACACAAGCGGAAAACTAAATAACACTTAAAAATAGAAAATCGTTAAAAAATCAGGTAAACTTAAAAAGTTTCTTAGCACATAATACAAAGCTAGTTATCTACTTATTATAATACTAAACTCGAAAATGCTTTGTTGATGCATATTTTGAATTTTTTTCTTCAAAACAGTAGATTGAAAATGATATTCTAAATTTTTGAGATGTTGAAATGCAATTTAGTCCTCATTTGCAAAAATTTTTAAGTCGTTAATCACTTTCAAAGCCTCACTATAGGTAGTTATAGTGTTGCTCTTTTCAACACTGTCATGCTGGAGATCGCTGTCTTCTTCTGATGCAGAATCGGCTTTAATCACATTTTGAATTTCATCGTCAATGTTCAAACTCATCTCTTCCGTGGCTGTAGTATCGTCAGTTCGGGTATTCCTCGGCTGCAGAGTGCGTTCTCGCCAACATACTACATAACATTTATGCCATGTCTTGCGACGCGCCGTCCCGTTGCCAGAGATTCGCGTCCGGTTAAGGGAAGTTCCAGGATTTTTTAACAAAAAAAAAATTGTCCGGTGTCCGGTTATAGGAGTGAATTTTACATGTAAAGAAATAGGCAAAAGCTTGGTTCCAACAAATTTGTCCGCCTAAAGGGAGTGTCCGCTTAATAGAGGTGTCCGCAAGGAGAGGTTTCACTGTATTTCTTTCAGCACTACAATATACCAATTGGCATGGCAATAATTGATCAATAATTGACCAGAAAAAACGTTTAAGTCTTACCGTGAAGTTGAAAGAGTCCATACCTCAATTCTATTGAGAACGTTTGGAGAGAATGTATAGTTTGTATAGGTTTGATTTTAGACCGAGAAGCCAAGAACTGCCAACAGAAGATACTTGAAGCATAGAATGAAATAACTCCAGAATTTAAAAAAAAATGCTGTTAAGCACACCACGTCGTCTACGAGCCGTCATTGACCTGGGATTTAAGGAGGAGTAAGTAAAACAGAATACAGGGCCTGTTCATTAAAAAAAAGTAAAATTTTAAGGTTTAACTCGTGAACTACCTAGGTGTCAGTCTTCTACTACTAGTAAATAAGGTGGTGAGTAAAGATTCAAACCAATTGTATAGACGCGAAGCGAAGTCATGATTTGACCAACAAACTAACCTGAAAATATACCGATGTCAACGTCTTGGCGTCTTGTTATAATTTGACAAGCATAACTAACTTCAAATTATTTAGTTTTTATTTAGAATTTATTTAGAACTCCGCGCCGCTGACTTCAAGACGCAGCCTGTGGTGGACCTCACCCCTCGAAGACGCCCTCCCACCTGGATTTGTTAAAGTGCCTTTATGAGGAGGCTAGTAGTATAAGCTGTATCAGTCACTTCTTTAAAATCGAAATGTTGTCGATAAATTGCATTTATTGGCTAGATTTCAAAATATACAGGGGCTTAAAATTATTACGGAATATATTCTTTTGTTATAAGCCTTTCTGTCAAATTCTGACATGTAGAAGTTTTCCTTAGAGTATATTTAGATCCGCCAAAGTACTATATACTTGAAAATAGCATTTTAAATAGTTTATTTTTCTGGAGGCGTGCATATAACAAAAAATTAAACTACGCATATTTATAGTAAAATAACTCGAAAGTAAGCCATCTCCAACTTTTTAAACCGATATGAGCAATAATAATAAAAATAATATAATATTACACCCTGACTCATTATAATTCAGCTTGATATAATTATCAAAAAGATAACTGAACTGTGCAACCATATTTAATATTTAACATTTCATAAATTGGCTGTAATAGGTCGAGTAATATTATTTACAAATTTTGGTTTCTAAAAATAATAAAAATTATTAAAAATTGCTTGACAACAACATATAATATACAAATAAATCAAAACTGGTTCTTAAATAAATGGAATTTATTAAATTAAAGAGAAAATTTATATCACACAAGTAGTATACTACATACCAGTAGGTAGATGGAAACTAAGAAATTTTAGTCAAGCAGAAATTAATATGCAGAAACCACTAATTTATTGCTAACTGTCCACTTTTAACAAAAGCACTAAATATAATTTATTGTCAATGTAATTAAAAAACAGCAACGTATGAAGATAAGATAACTACTAAATAGATACTGATAATGAATGCATAAAAATTACTTTTGGGCGTGGAAATTTATATTTTAGCCAATATTAACGGGCTGTATTATTTTCCCCATTTATTAAAAACTACTGTAGGAACTTAAGGACTTCCCACATTCGAAGACATTAGTATCTACAGTGTAATAACCTTTTACGATTGGTTATCATTTTATCGTGGCTGATAATTATCTGACGTCATGACAGTTCTCAGATATACCGTTTAAATTATGATATATAATAAAAAATAATCATTACAACATAATTGGAGATAAGCTTAACAACTGGACAATGTTTCAAAAGGCCAGTACTATAAATTGAGTTCCTTTACTATTGGAGTATGAATATTGGTCCTTGGAGAATTAAAGAGTAACTAGTAGCGGTCAAATACCAGTCATTTGGTAGCAAATACCTACAGTTTTAAGTTACAAAAAAATAATACATAAATTAATAAAAGCAAAAAACGAGATTTGGTAAAATTTGCCCATATTTCTTCTGTTTACCTATAAATCCACTTCACGAGTTAATTATATAAAAGTTGTCTAATTTCAGCAAATCTTTTAATAAAGCCCGATTGTAAAGAAAAAGCGGACCAACTGAAACAAATGCCAGAACATGACACCTTCGTATACAAGGGGGGGGGGGGGTAATGGGGGAAATTACCCCCCCCCCCCAAGATTACTTAAGCGTTGTTTAATTTTGGCCTTACTCCTTAAAGTTGCTAGTATCCTAGAAAGGCACGTAGCTAGGGAGGGGGGGTACAAGGGGCCCGCCCCCCCCCGAAACGAGCTCTGATTTCGGCAACATAGGCAACACATTAAACATTTCCTACACTATTACATTTTCTTCACCTCAATTATTACCGGGTTTGTTTTTGTGCTTTTCTTGAGGATTTTATGTTTTTTTATTTTTCCCACTTGAAAACCAAGTACCATGATTCAAAAAAGGGCGTGGCACCCAAAAAATTTTGGCCTGCGGCGCATTTTTTTTTTGCGCCTTCCACGGGATCCCAGTGGGCCCCCCCGAGAAGAAATCCTGGCTACGTGCCTGACCCTAGCCGATCAATTACCCCCCCCCCCCCCCAGACACATGAGCTGGATACGCCGTTGGAACATGAAATGAAGAGGGAACCGTACCCAGGCTTTTAAACATAACCTTACGAGAGAAAAGTCATATTCAGCGGGCAGACCCGCACCGCGGGGGGGGGGGGGGGCGGCGCCCACTCATGGCCCCTTCAAAACTTGCTGTCAGCTTTGCTTTTCATAGGTATTTCATTTCATAATTAATTTTATTTTTTTAAATACTAAGAACGATTTTGTAAAAAAAAACTCTCGACGATCTGGTCGTTTTGTATAATATATTGTATTAGTACTTAGAGACATGTTTGTGCAGACTTGTTGCGTGTTCACGTGTTTTCTGTCTTTTGGATTCTATGAGGCTCGATCACTGCTACCACCGTTACTACCAGTGGCGCAACCAGAAATTTAGTTCGGGGGGGGGGGGGGGGGGCTTTAACCTCTTGCGCCGAAGGAGCTCTTTTGCGCCGCAGACGAAAAATTTTTTGGGTGCCACGCCCTTTTTTGGGTAAAATACGTATGATTGACGAGAGCGACAGCCCCCTAAAACTTCTGCAATAATACGCCGCTGGCCCTAACTAAATATTTATGAAAAAAAAATTAGAGATTTCATTTTAATTAGTGAAAATGTATTTAAAATAAGTAACGCATATATTAATCATACTTATACTAAAACAAAACAAAAACCTTATACAATAAGTTGTAAGTAATCACTAATAATACTAATATTAAAGTAAAATTCTTCGTTTTGTTTTTGCCTTTTCGTCCAGAATTTCTGCCACGGTAATATCAATATCGTGGTTCGCATAAAGAACTGCCAAACCATTTAATCTGTCCTCTTCCGTGGTGCTACGCTGATATGTCTTTAAATATTTTAAATTTGAAAAGGACCTTTCAGATGTGGCGGTTGTTATAGGCAAAGTTTAAAAAAATTGTAAAAGCCTTTTTATTGGCATCACATTCGGAATACACTTTGTCCAAATCTTCCTTCAGTTTTTGTTTTTGAATTTTTTATACCACATCTCAAGTTCAGCTTTTAACATCGTTTTAATGGAAAACTCTTCAAGGAACTCATTCTTGTAGAAGCTGTGAAGTTTCAAAAAACATTTAAATTGACTATCAAAATCTTGATTATCTTATGGAAAGAGGCATTCAAAATTTTGAAGGGTTTCTCGATGTTTTAAAAACCGATCCTCGAGATTTGCTATGAGGCCATCAAAAACGGAATAAAAATTGTTATTTTAAAATACTCAGCAGCGGAATCGGTTTTTATAACCAATCTTTGTGTTTGTCTTGGCGGTAGTTTAGGTACTCTGATTTCAATATCGTATTCCGAAAGTAGATCTTGAGCTTCCTTAAAAATATTTTGAAAATTATCATCTGCCAGGCCTCTTATTTCTTTAACTTGATCTGTTACGTCATTAGCTAACTGTAATGCTTAATAAAGGTTTAAATCGACTGTTTGTAGAATCTTGCTTAAAGGCAGTGTGTAGGCATATATTCTTTCTGTACACATTAGTGCGATCACAAATTTGGGACTTATAATGCTGGCCAGTAATCCAGATGCCTCAGTGGGAGTATTTCGGACGGTCCATTCAGTCAGACGTAGTATAATTTCACTATTGATAACATAATTGATGTAAATTATGTGGCTGAATATAAAATATTAGTAAAAGGCGTGACATGAAAAATTGGTTTGTAATTAAACGAATAGGCTAAGTTTCTAAGCTCGGGGAGGGGGGGGGGGGGCTGCAGCCCGGCAGCCCCCCCCCTGGTTGTGCCACTGGTTACTACCATACATGGTAAGCAACATTACAAGTGGTGTTTTAAAATTTTGATTTTGTATCATGTTTGCTGGATTATTAATTAATAACTACCTATGTTATGTCTACCAGTCTACCTAGGATTATAAGATAAATTCGAATTGTTTGTTGTTTTAATAGTAGGTACTTAACACATAATGTGGGTTTAACCCTAATTAAATTATTACAGGATAAACGAATTAAAAAATTCACTGAACCTGAACCTAATAGTAATCAAAATAGAAATTATCATTTTCCATTCGTTATAGAGAGGGGGGCCCTGAAAACGTTTGCGGGGGGGGGGGGGGCAATCAATTTTTGTTACACCACTGGTCCATATTGCCATCTTTCCCTTGTAACCTTCATATCGCGTTTATGTCCTTGGCACTGCCTTCACTACCCAATCATAAAACTTACCGAATTAGTATTATTGTAGTTTGCAGTGGCACTACTGTACGAAAGCTGCTGCTGTTGCTGCTGCTGGGGTGGCTGTGCAGGAGACTGTGCCTGTGCGGCGGTGTATCGCTGATAGTGCTGGTATGTGGTTCCCACCGCTGCGCCGGGATGCTGGTGCCCAGCGCCTACGTTACCCCACTGGCCGCGGTAGCCCCCCGGCGTTTGGTGCTGGGTGGCCATGGGTGCACCTAAAACAAAATTTTTATGATGTGAAACTTAATATGAAACTTTATGTCATTAAAATGACAGTCTTTTAAAGTATTAATTATTATAGTTGGGGAGATTAAGACAGTTACAAAATGAAAAACTTTATACAGTATGACCAGTAAAGTCCGCATCATATGGGATTTTTTTTTATTAATAGCTTTATTCGAAATTTGACTTTGGCATCAAGTTCTGCTTCGATCGAGAAAAAAAATTAAGCAAGAAAATAGTAGTCACGTGATTCGCATTATCTGTCAAATTTTAATTTTTCCCAGAAAATAATTCAAAAGTGGGGTTATTTCTGAAAGTATCGAAAAAAAGTTATTAGAAAAAGTATTTTTAAATGCATTTTCTAGCCCACATGCAAAATTTTCAGCTGCATAAGATAATTTTGATTTTTTACCCATATTTTGTAAATTGTACCACTTTTGCAAAATAAGACTTGACGCAATCTACATAAAACTTCTTAGTTTTGACAATGCTTTATTAAAGATACATTTTCTTTAACGTTGCGCCATATTATATGTGTGTTTTTTTTTCTACAAATTCAAAATTGGGCTATTAAAATTTGGTCGCATGTGATGCAAAGTTTATTTGTTTTTGACCCTGTATAAGGTAACTTCATAAAATAAGTATTTTTGAAAACGTAGCTTGTGTCTGAAAGTAATACACCTTAATATTAAGACAAAAAGAACACAGTGTCCCCAGTAAAGTGTTCATTAAGTGGAAAATAAACTTTTGTGGTGGGTAAAAATCAAAATTATGTTATGCAGCTGAAACTTTGCATATGGAATAGAAACTGCATTTAAAAAACTTTTTCTAATAACTTTTTTCGATATTTTCAGAAATAGCCCCACTTTTGAATTATTTTTTGGAAAAAATTAAAATTTGACAGATAATGCGAATCACGTGACTACTATTTTTTGCTTAATTTTGCATCTCGATCGAAGCAGAACTTGATGCCAAAGTCAAATTTCGAATAAAGCTATAAAAAAAAATCCATATGATGCGGGCTTTACTGGTCACACTGTATAGAAAGATAAGAGCAAATAATGCGAAAATAAAAATTTTGAATTAAAAGAAACATTAACATAGTCTTACGTCTCAAGAGTAATCAATGAGACTAATTTTAAGTAGTTCGGTTGCATCGCTATGTATGTAGTTGCATGCTGGTGATATTTATATTTATCTAAGATTGACATGTTCGAAGTAAGGTTAGGGTTGCCAGGTGTCCTGGATTTGGAAGGATGTCCTGGATTTGAGGCTTAAATTTAGCGTCCTTCGAAGAACTTTGGAAGGACACCTAATGTCCTGGATTTCTTAAATATTTTTTTTTCTAACAATCCACTTTGACTTTGATTCAATGGTGCAAATCGTAACTAACTTATCCATAGACATAAATATTGATAATTTGTACGAAGAATATTGTTTATTAAAACCTACCCTTGACAAAGCTTGCGCTTTACCTGAGGAATCCATTATCCAGAAATGGAACAACATCTTTTTAGCTAACCACGAAATTCATTATTTTTTAAAAATAGTACAGTTTGTGTTTTCAATATACGCTGACTCCGAAAGATTTTTTTCTTTATGCAATGCAGCCTGGAGCGACAGCCGAAATAAACTTTTGGTTGACCACGTAAAAGCAGAGCTTTAGATAAAAACAAATTTTAATTTAACCTGTAAAGAATTTTATAATAAATGGCAGTTAGAAACAAAAAGCTCTTGGAAGCCGTCCGTTTTAATAAAAAATATTCCGTATAATAATACATTTTTTTAAAGCATTTTTAAGTTAGTAAGTTAATTTTGTTAGAAAAAACTCAGCTTTTGTTCATTTTTTACATAAAATAAATTCTGTTTTAGTTTTAAAAAAATGTCCTTTTTAATTTGTGTCAGTCCTTTTTTTTTAAACTTGTGTCATGCGATTTGCAGATTTAAACCTGGCAACCCTAAGTAAGGTTGCTTAATTTATGATTGTAGCTGTCAACAGTAAGATCAACATTAGATAAATATTATTTAAACTTAGCAACGCAAACTAGTATGATTATGTTGAGGCCCTAAGCATAACATTATTTTATCTCAGTAGGATATAGTTTTTAATTTAAAATTTTTTATATAAGTGAATGGTACGGCTGCAAATGATTTAAACATATTTAAAATCAGCTTAAAATTCCTTTAAACTGTGATGAATTTGCCTTTAAAAAATCAGTAATAATTTCTCATTTGACAAGCGTTGGCAGGTATATTTAGCGTTTGTGAAAAATGATTTGTTGATATAAACAGACGGGGTACATATTTCACCAACACCAATAAGCTACCTCATGATTGTAAAAAATAATTTGTTGATATAAACAAAAGGGGTTCGCATTTTACTAATCAGCTACCTCATGATTGTAAACAACAATTTGTTGATATAAACAAAAGGGGTTCGCATTTCACTAATCAGCTACCTCATGATTGTAAACAACAATTTGTTGATATAAACAAAAGGGGTTCGCATTTTACTAATCAGCTACCTCATGATTGTAAACAACAATTTGTTGATATAAACAAAAGGGGTTCGCATTTCACTAATCAGCTACCTCATGATTATAAACAATGATTTGTTGATATAAACAAAAGGGGTTTGCATTTCACAACTTATTTTTAAGTTTGTAAACAATGATTTGTTGATATAAAGAAAAGTGGTTCGTATTTCACCAGCAGCTACCTTATGTTTGTAAACAATGATTTGTTAATATAATCAAAATGGGGGTTCTCATTTCACCAATCAGCTACCTCACGATTGTAAACAATAATTTGTTGATATAAACAAAAGGGGTTCGCATTTTACTAATCAGCTACCTCATGATTGTAAACAACAATTTGTTGATATAAACAAAAGGGGTTCGCATTTTACTAATCAGCTACCTCATGATTATAAACAATGATTTGTTGATATAAACAAAAGAAGTTCGCATTTTACTAATCAGCTACCTCATGATTGTAAACAACAATTTGTTGATATAAACAAAAGGGGTTCGCATTTCACTAATCAGCTACCTCATGATTATAAACAATGATTTGTTGATATAAACAAAAGGGGTTTGCATTTCACAACTTATTTTTAAGTTTGTAAACAATGATTTGTTGATATAAAGAAAAGTGGTTCGTATTTCACCAGCAGCTACCTTATGTTTGTAAACAATGATTTGTTAATATAATCAAAATGGGGGTTCTCATTTCACCAATCAGCTACCTCACGATTGTAAAAAATAATTTGTTGATATAAACAAAAGGGGTTCGCATTTTACTAATCAGCTACCTCATGATTGTAAACAACAATTTGTTGATATAAACAAAAGGGGTTCGCATTTTACTAATCAGCTACCTCATGATTGTAAACAACAATTTGTTGATATAAACAAAAGGGGTTCGCATTTCACTAATCAGCTACCTCATGATTATAAACAATGATTTGTTGATATAAACAAAAGGGGTTTGCATTTCACAACTTATTTTTAAGTTTGTAAACAATGATTTGTTGATATAAAGAAAAGTGGTTCGTATTTCACCAGCAGCTACCTTATGTTTGTAAACAATGATTTGTTAATATAATCAAAATGGGGGTTCTCATTTCACCAATCAGCTACCTCACGATTGTAAACAATAATTTGTTGATATAAACAAAAGGGTTTTGGATGTCACAACTTCGTTATGTTTGTAAACAATAATTTGATGAGGTAAACAAAAAATATTTAGTTTGCACGTATTCAAATATAAATACATACCGCAAACTTAAAACTGGCATTTTCCTTCTCATACATTAGTTCAAATACTTCAAATCAAACCTTCAAAATAAATACTAACCTACGGCGCACCCTTTAACCGGTGGTCCTCCTGCGCCTCCGAACTGGTGTGGTACCCCTGCGGGTAATTGTTGAGTGTGTTGATGATGCGTGCTTTGCTGGTGGTGGTGTCGAGCTACACCACTGATGGCACCACTAGTATTGTGAGTCTGCAAATAAAACAGACAATTAGACATTGAAATTAAAATAAATTTAAAGTTTTGTTATATTCTTGATTCATCATAGCGGTCGAATACACTGTCATATGGATGGGATAATGGGAATAATAAACAAAGGAATTTCTTATATTCAGCATTACCATCCTAAATCCTATTGAAAATACATCCCAATAATAAAAATCTTCCTAGAGGGTCACAAACCTTTCCCAGAGACAATTAAAAAGACGCCGCGAAAGCAGAAAGTTTGAAAACACGAGATCAGAACCTTATTACGTCCCATCCCATTATCCGCGCAGTTCTTTTATTTTCATCCTCGACGGATTCTATTGCTATCTTTGTTTTGATAAACTAAATAGACAAGAACAGCTTAAAAATAGAAAACAACCCGCCCGATATTCAGGAATACCTTCAGCTGAATAACTAGGACCCATAGGTCGAGGCAGGTGTGGCGTCAGTGAGTTTATCCCCGTGTTTTTGAGAATAAAGTCAACAACCCCAATAAAATGTAGGAACTTATTATGTAGCACACAAACGAATACTTTATCCGATCAAATAATAATAAATATTAATGGGGTCCTCCGCCTCAAAAGAATTCCGAAATAATAGACTTATGTGGTGAAAATACATACAAATCGAGATTCCATTCATAAACAATGCGGGCGACCCGGCCGACAACGACAGTGCAACCAGCAACGGTCCGTGCAAAAGTAGAGCAAGATCAAATCCGAATCCGGAGGACCGGTGCAAAAGAGGAGCAAGTGACTGTCGCTAATTTAAATACGATCCGCATCGCGTACCGCGTAGCAGACGAACAGTGACCTTGGAAGGTCGACGTCCGTTAAGTAGGCGCTGCTCGTTGCTGCTAGAAATGTCCGCTACATAAAATGCCGGCCGTGAAAGAAGATCCGCGGAACTAACTGACGGCCTTTCACGGTGTTGCCAAAACTTTTTTTAGTTTAAAGTAATTGAGACAGGCTAGGCTATAAGCCAATTAGTTCCTAACGTTGCTTTTATTGCTGGGGATTTTTATCATTGCCTGAAAAGAACCGTGGCTGCGTTTAGGGAAACAGATTCTATACAACAGAAAAAAGGAGCAGGAAGAGGAAGACCATCTGTAAGAACAGAAGAACTTGTTGCAAACGTTCGTGAAATAATGCAAAATACGCCAACAAAGTGTATAAGACGCCTGTCCCAAGAAGTGGGAAGATCTTATGGAGGAACATGCAGGACTATTCTTAAGAAGCAGCTAATTTATTTCCTTATAAAGTGCAAGTAGGTATTCCAAGAAATACAAGCCGCAGATTTTGAAAGACGCAGGAATTACTCTTAATGGTTTACCCAAAATTTATTGGAAAGAAATGATTTATTAGACCTGACATTTTTTTCGGATGAAGCCTGGTTTCACCTCTTCGGTTATGTGAATTCTCAGAATACACGCCTGTGGAGTAGTGAAAATCCCCATTTTTTTGTAGAGTCCACATTGCACCCTCAAAAAATTGGTGTCTGGTTAGCTGTTTCCCGAATAAGAATTGTTGGTCCTATTTTTTTCCATGACACAGTTACAGCACAGCGGTATAGAGACAATATTTTGAATCCATTTTTGGAGCAATTACTGAATCCATTTTTGGAGCAATTACTTGACGACGAACTACCTTTTGGATATTTTCAACAGGACGGTGCAACCGCCCATACAGCCGCCTACCCTATTAACTAAGTACTTACGCAATTTTTTCGACGACAGATTGATCAGTTTTCGATCAGACATTGAATTCCCACCTTTAGATCTTCTTTTGGGAGAAAATAACAACTGCACAACGGCGTATCCAGCTCATGCGTCTTGGGGGGGGGGGGTTAATTTTGTAAACAACAAATGTTATAATATGAATTTCGATATATCGTCCCCATATCATTGTGATCTAAACCAAACCCTACGTTTTTTACTTCAAGCCCTGTTTGATGCAAATAATTTTTGCTCGCATGGTACATCAATCAATCATGTACAGTGTACAGTATAATGTAAAACTGACACAAAGTCTTAGCCTCAAATTTAATTTTTCCATATAGGTACTATTAAAAAAATGGACGAATGCTTCCACAATCATGTAAAGTTAACAAACTTGAAATCCTGACACTAAAAGACATTTTGTGATTTTAGAGATACTAACCAACCGAAACGTTGTGTTAAGTAACAAAATAAAGACAATGGAAGTCCGACAAGGTAAATTTTCTTGATGTTTTCTTCAGTCTCATACCAACTTCATATCTAAAATTACTTTCTAATAATGAAAGAACCTCACACTTCTCTTATGGTTACATTTCCTAAATTGTTTGTATGTTGTAGAGAACGTCATGCTGATCAAAAGGATCCATGGCCACAACAAATCTACCGACCAGGTTTTGAGATACTAGATACTTTTGATCAGAATAACATTCTCTGACTCTACAACATACTAAAAATTTAGGAAATTTAACCGAGGGCCATTTTCTACAGTGTGACCAGTAAAGTCCGCATCATATATATCTGATTTCTGTCTCTACCAGTTTTCTTTATTTATTTTTTTTTGTTTCTTCTCTTTAGGTGTAGGGAGTTGCTTAAGGTAAAGAACAGGGGGAGCGGATTACCTTTTGGTTTTCACTCCCAGCTGACCTTCGGCGTTTTTCATTTCGGATATACTTTTTTTTTTCTTTTTGCGTTCTCGCTTGCTTTATTATTATTATTATTATTATTTTTGCTATGTATTATCTCGAAATGAAAATAAAGCCCTTATTTATTTATTTTTTTATTTATATGTTTTTTTTTTAATAATAGCTTTATTCGAAATTTGACTTTGGCATCAAGTTCTGCTTCGATCGAGATAAAAATTAATCAAAAAAATAGTAGTCACGTGATTCGCATTATCTGTCAAATTTTAATTTTTTCCAAAAAATAATTCAAAAGTGGGGTTATTTCTGAAAATATTGAAAAAAGTTATTAGAAAAAGTTTTTTAAATGCATTTTTTAGCCCACATGCAAAATTTCAGCTGCATAAGATAATTTTGATTTTTCACCCACCTCTAAAATTTATTTTCCACTTAATGAACACTTTACTGATGACACTGTGTTCTTTTTTGTCTTAATATTAAGGTGTATTACTTTCAGACACAAACTACGTTTTCAAAAATACCTATTTTATGAAGTTACCTTATACAGGGTCAAAAACAAATAAACTTTGCATTACATGCGACCAAATTTTAATAGCCCAATTTTGATTCTGTAGAAAAACACACATTTAATATGGCGCTACTTTAAAGAAAATGAATCTGAATAAAGCATTGTCAAAACTAAGAAGTTTTATGTAGGTTGCGTTTAGTCTTATTTTGCAAAAGTGGTGCCATTTAAAAAATATGGGTAAAAAATCTAAATTAATCTTATGCAGCTAAAATTTTGCATGTGGGCTATGAAACTGCATTTAAAAAAACTCTTTCTAATAACTTTTTTCGATAGTTTCAGAAATAACCCCACTTTTGAATTATTTTTTGGAAAAAATTTAAATTTGACAGATAATGCGAATCACGTGACTACTTGAACTTGATGCCAAAGTCAAATTTCAAATGAAGTTATTATTTAAAAAAATCCCTAATGATGCGGACTTTACTGGTCACACTGTATAAGAGAAGTGCGGGGTTCTTTGCAATTCTTATTTTTACACCTCCCTTCTAGTTAACATCATTAAAATTTGTTTCGCTTATAATCCTATAAAAATGGGTTATGCCGATTAAATTAACTTGAAATTTCATAGACAAGTTTATTTACAATGGTGAAGGTCCGCCTCACTGCTTGCCATTATCATTTTAGCGGACATGCGAATAATCCCGAACTTTCATCTAATAATAAGATGAAATTAATTCAGTAGCGGCGCAGATTATTCTAGCTGTAACCATCTTTTTGAGGTGGAGTGTAGGGCGAGTGCATGTCCATATTATTGGTCAAAGTGCAAACATCGAAAATGTTATATGTATTAAAGATTTGAAATAAGTGTAAATAATGTTGGGTTGTACAACAGGCAAAAAACGTTCGGAAAGGACATTCATAGGTCCAGAACCGGTACTGGGTATCTCAAGATGCACAGTCCGAGAAGCCATAAAACGATGGACAAAGAATGCTCGCAGAATCTACTGGAAAAACAGACAGGGATTAAACCACAGCACATCTTTCATCGGGGATACACAGCTAGCGAGACAGACTTCTGATGAGCAGAAACCAGCTGAGAACAATCCCAGGAATTCTGAGAGAAGACCTGGCTGTTAAGAAGCACCTGCATCGTATGCAACGGTACAACGGAGATCTAAGCTGCAGGCTTTGCGGACGAGATAGGGAAACTGTACGGCACCTAATCTGCCAATGCGAGGCACTGGATCGAAAAAGGAACCAAATAATCGGGCAACAAAGACTAGAACCAGGGGATATACCGACACTCTTCTCAGTTGACCTACACAAACTGGTGCAAGGGACTGGAATTAATGAGTGGTAGAGGTGGGAAGTTTGATTCTTTTTGGTGAATCAGTTCTTTTGATTCATTCAGTTAAAAAAATTCGTTCTTAAATGATTCTTTTCCTTTTAAAATAATAAGATAAATAAGATAATTTTAATTTTTTACCTACCACTAAAATGTATTTTCCACTTAATGAACACTTTACTGATGACACTGTGTTCTTTGTTGTCTTAATATTAAGGTGTTTTACTTTCAGACACAAACTACGTTTTCAAAAATAATTATTTTATGAAGTTACCTTATACAGGGTCACAAACAAATAAACTTTGCATCACATGCGACCAAATTTTAATAGCCCAATTTTGATTTTGTAGAAAAACACACATTTAATATGGCGCTACGTTAAAGAAAATGTATCTGAACTAACGCATTAAGAAGTAATGTGCAAGTAAGAAGTTTTATGTAGGTTGCGTTGAGTCTTATTTTGCAAAAGTGGTGCAATTTACAAAATATGGGTAAAAAATCAGAATTATCTTATGCAGCTAAAATTTTGCATGTGGGCTAGAAAGTGCATTTAAAAAAACTTTTTCTAATAACTTTTTTCGATACTTTCAGAAATAACCCCACTTTTGAATTATATTTTGGAAAAAATTAAAATTTGATAATGCGAATCACGTGACTACTATTTTTTTTTTTGCTTAATTTTCATCTCTATTGAAGCAGAACTTGATGCCAAAGTCAAATTTCGAATAAAATTATTAATAAAAAAAATCCCATATGATGCGGACTTTACTGGTCACGCTGTATTTGTTTGTTTTTCTTCAACTGGACTTCGTCGACCTTTTTTTTTGTACTCCGTTAGAAGTGGGAAGTTCGATCATTCAGTTAAAAAGATTCGTTCTCAAATGATTCTTTTCCTTTTCAAATAAATCGAAAATACTGAATCATCGATCTCGTCCTATATATTATTTGTATGTTTTCCTTCAACTGTACTGCCGTCGTTTTTGTTGGTACTCCGTGCGCGAACTGTACTTTAATCGGGTTTTGGGTCCCAGTGAACGAGTGAACCAAATGAATGAGTGAACGAAATGAACGAGTGAATCAAAAAAGGGTCGAATCTTTTTGGAAAGATGAATTAATCTTTCTATTTAGTTAAGTGATTCGTTCGTTTTGAACGAATCGTTCGCGAACGACACACCTCTATTAGATACCAAACCGCTCAGATCTTGATTTAAAAACTTTCGTTATGAAGGTATTTTATGCCCAAATTATCAACAATTTCAGGTGTAACGATAGATCAGAAATCGGAACCAAAACTGAATGAATATTATTTTGCGTTGTATTCGAAGCTTAGTGTTCACTAATCTTAAAAAAGCACGATGTAACCGCCATCCATTGACGTAATACGAACTATCAATCTAGAACGCCACTGTTCAGTTGCCATCTCTGTGCCACCACAATGAAGTAAGTGACCTCGGGTGTCCCAGATTCTCTTGTACCGAAGAGGAAAGCTTAGGTGCACCTTTCGGCACCGCCAGCATCGAAGGAATTCCAACGCGGTCATTAATTTATTAGTCGTTCACACTCGAAATCGAATACTATATTTAATTTCTTGACTGTAACCACAATGTCCTTGGATATGTTCCTTCTAATTTGACAGAGTATGAAAAACTCTAAAATAATAAAGTAACAATCTGATGAATGATATTATTATATTTCAAGTATTGGTCCATTTGACTATATATTGGGAACAAAAGTAGTAAAGTAGATCCTTTAGTTTTTGCGATACTTTGATTCGCACAACGACTTCGTATATCAGAATTTCCAATACTGTCTATAGCAGTATTTGCAGAACCCGGGTATCTTCTTTCGCTTTTATTGCAGTTTCGAATATATCATCTCTTGGATAATTATGCAGTCTCCTATCTTGTTCAAGATAGATCTTTAGTAAATTTTAAGGAGATCTGAACCTGCATCTCTAATGAGTCCCAGTATTATTGTCTAGTCCGGTATCCCCTTACTCCAAGTTCGCCTGAAATATCAATAATAAAAGCACCATCTCGGAGCCAACTGTAAATAACAGCCTGTTGCTGGGGGGTTAATTGTGGCATATTTTTAAACAAAGTGTGCTCGACGAGTTAATGATAAAGTGACAATCGAAATTGACATGTAAAATTTTCATATTTTACCAAGTTCGACAGTAAATAATTCCTAATAGCCTAGGAGAAAAAAGAAAATTTTGCTGTCCTATAGTTTTTTATCGGCACGGTTTTCCCCTTATGTCTAATACCTTCGATAGCTTTAGTGTTTGCTTATGTGTTTTGAGTAAATGATAGAAAAGCAAGTTTTGCGAGTGAAGAATCTCCAAAAGCGAAGTTAGGCCCCTAAGGAATGGAGTTCCATCATTGCAATTTGTACCCTAAAGTAACGCCAGCAACCACATCCAACGGTGTGTTAGAGTATTTTCGAATCACCTTGTAGTTAGATCATATAGTTTCCCATATTTGAGTCTTTACAGTCTCAGGGCGAGTCATTGTTTTGTTATGCAATGTAATTTATTTTTTATGCAATTAAATCGTTTAACCGATAAATATTTTTACCGGGATATTGCAAAAATAGTTGTAGTCCTATTAAAGAAACAGTGCGCACTAAAATACCTTATTCTTTATAGATTTAACGAAATTCCTCAAATCAAAATATCATTATTGTACAGAAAAGGACAACAGAGCCCAGTTAAAAACTGGGATGACAACAACATTGCTCTTTATAATCTCATTCAAAAACCAGCTCGGTGAAGTTACAGTGAAGATATAGTCATGCCGAACGCACCTAGACTTTTCAAAACGAAATGCTTCGGAACACGTATAGATACGTAACGACCTTTTGATGTCATGTCGCTATAGCGAGATATATACCTTTGAGTTTGTGGCTTAATGCATATCAGAATCAAAGAAAGGGATGCACGGTTTGATTTGCATTGTTAACTAGAATAAGTTATGCCAAGGCGTCATTACAACAAAAGACAGTGAGTTTCTAATTGTCGGTTAAACATAAATTGACATTTTTATGCAGCTAATTTTTAGTTAATATAGACACAGAGGAGTGATAGGTCGGCGCTACTCGCTAAACCAGAGAGGGACCACTTCGCGTTCTTAGCAATCAGAACCTTTTTCGGTATCGACGTTGTGGTCTACTGGTCAGCGCAGCGGCCTCACAGATCGTAGGCCCGGGTTCCATTCCCGGTGCCGGCAACGTCGATGTTAAATTTGGTTTAAGAGGTGCGCCGTCTTTCGAAAGAGACGTTAAACTGTGGGTCCCGTGTCATGGATGTTGGCACGTTAAAGAACCCTACCCTCGACAAAGAGGGATTCGGCAAAATTACCAGATAGTGTGTGACAAATTCCCTGGCGTCGGTGATTGGCCTAGTTGCGGAAAAAGGCCGACGTAAAATAAATTAATAAAAAAAACCTTTTTCGGTATTTTTCCATATGGCGGAAACCACACCAGGAATGGGCATTTTCATTGGCCTGGCGTGACCCTATTTAGAGTATGGGGGCTTGCGCCTTTATTTTTAAAATTTTAAGTGCAATCTTTACTACAAAATTTTGACACTTTTTGACGTTGGTTTTTTTCTACAGCATTTATTTAATAATTACCAACATAAAACCAGTTTTATTTAATTGACCAGCCGATTTGAATTTCATCATAATTTTATTGTTTTGACATTGTTTCTAGGTCCTGGTCCTCGGCAGACCTTGGCCAAAATGGCAACGCTTTGCAAAACGCAGACTTTTTGAATGACAGTGACAACCGCCTTTGCATGATTTTGTTCTCAATTACTTATTAAGTCAAAATTTACAAAATCGATAATAAAAAACTACAGTGTGACCAGTAAAGTCCGCATCATATGCGTTTTTTTTTTTATTAATAACTTTATTCGAAATTTGACTTTGGCATCAAGTTCTGCTTCGATCGAGATGAAAATTAAGCAAAAAAATAGTAGTCACGTGATTCGCATTATCTGTGAAATTTAGTTATTTCTAAAAAATAATTCAAAAGTGGGGTTATTTCTGAAAGTATCGAAAAAAGTTATTCAAAAAAGTTTTTTTAAATGCAGTTTCTAGCCCACATGCAAAATTTTAGCTGCATAAGATAATTTTGATTTTTTACCCATATTTTGTAAATTGTACCACTTTTGCAAAATAAGACTCAACGCAACCTACATAAAACTTCTTAGTTTTGACAATGCTTTATTTCAGATACATTTTCTTTAAAGTAGCGCCATATTAAATGTGTGTTTTTCTACAAAATCAAAATTGGGCTATTAAAATTTGGTCACATGTGATGCAAAGTTTATTTGTTTTTGACCCTGTATAAGGTAACTTCATAAAATAAGTATTTTTGAAAACTTAGTTTGTGTCTGAAAGTAATACACCTTAATATTAAGACAAAAAGAACATAGTGTCATCAGTAAAGTGTTCATTAACTGGAAAATAAATTTTAGTGGTGGGTAAAAAATCAAAATTATCTTATGCAGCTGAAATTTTGTATGTGAACTAGAAACTGCATTTTAAAATACTTTTTCTAATAACTTTTTTCGATACTTTCAGAAATAACCACACTTTTGAATTATTTTTTGGAAAAAATTAAAATTTGGCAGATAATGCGAATCACGTGACTACTTTTTTTTGCTTAATTTCTATCTCGATCGAAGCAGAACTTGATGCCAAAGTCAAATTTCGAATAAAGCTATTAATAAAAATGAATCCCATATGATGCGGACTTTACTGGTCACACTGTATACAATGTATGTATAATCCTTTCAAATACATGCCTAGTCGGTTATGTTATAAGACTTGTTTATAAAAGAGGTATAATAATAATATGCAACGTTTATGAAGCGTGAAAATATTGTTTTAAGAATAGAATTTGAAAATGTAGCCTAATTTATGAGTGTACTTTTAAAAAGTGCACCTTTTCCATTGGAAGGTTTCAAGTATTGACTCCCTGGCGTTGTTGATACAAAGCAGCGAGTGTCACCCGAGTAACTTAGGCAGAAAATAGAAATTATGGTATTAAAAAAGTAAAAAATATTGACAAATGTAATCATGATGCGTCGACTACTATTTATATTTTCGAAAACAATTAATCGGCAACTTGCCAACTTGATGCAATAAAACGAAACTTTATAGATTACAAAGTTTTAGTAAAAAATAAAAATCCTTGACACTTACTTGCACCAGATTTTCACTACATATCAACAGTTTATTTTATTTTTTTAATTTCTGGTGTTGCCACACTTTGTGAAAGTAAAGAGACTTATACAACAGTCCTGTTAAAACAAAAAAAACAAATAAAGAAGAGGAGAGGTTACAGGTAACTGCCAACTCGAAAGAAATTTTTATAGCTATCGAAACTTCATTTTATACATTTAGATACCTTAATGTAATAAATTGATAGTATGTACAACCCCAAAGTATAAGTTCAACTCTTTAACATACAGTGTGACCAGTTAAGTCCGCATCGAGGTCCGCATCATATGGGATTTTTTTTTAATAACTTTATTCGAAATTTGACTTTGGCATCAAGTTCTGCTTCAGTTAAGATAAAAATTAAACAAAAAAAATAGTAGTCACGTGATTCGCATTATCTGTCAAATTTTATTTTTTTCCAAAAAATAATTCTAAAAATATCGAAAAAAGTTTTTAGAAAAAATTTCACCTGCATAAGATAATTTTGATTTTTTACCCATATTTTGTAAATGGCACCACTTTTGCAAAATAAGACTTAACCTCGGACTCAACGCAACCTACATAAAACTTCTTAGTTTTGACAATGCTTTATTTCAGATACATTTTCTTTACAGTAGCGCCATATTAAATGTGTGTTTTTCTACAAAATCAAAATGGGGCTATTAAAATTTGGTCGCATGTGATGCAAAGTTTATTTGTTTTTGACCCTGTATAAGGTAACTTCATAAAATAAGTATTTTTGAAAACTTAGTTTGTGTCTGAAAGTAATACACCTTAATATTAAGACAAAAAGAACATAGTGTATTCAGTAAAGTGTTCATTAAGTGGAAAATAAATTTTAGTTTAACTTTACGTAAAGTTTATATATTTTCAACGATTTAATTTGAAACCCCTTTACTTTATTTTTTATTTTTTACCCATATTTTGTAAATGGCACCACTTTTGCAAAATAAGACTCAACCTCGGACTCAACGCAACCTACATAAAACTTCTTAGTTTTGACAATGCTTTATTTCAGATACATTTTCTTTACAGTAGCGCCATATTAAATGTGTGTTTTTCTACAAAATCAAAATTGGGCTATTAAAATTTGGTCGCATGTGATGCAAAGCTTATTTGTTTTTGACCCTGTATAAGGTAACTTCATAAAATAAGTATTTTTGAAAACTTAGTTTGTGTCTGAAAGTAATACACCCTAATATTAAGACAAAAAAGAACACAGTGTCATCAATAAAGTGTTCATTAAATGGAAAATAAATTTTAGTGGTGGGTAAAAATCAAAATTATCTTATGCAGCTGAAATTTTGCATGTGGGCTAGAAAATGCATTTAAAAAAACTTTTTCTAATAACTTTCTTCGATATTTTCAGAAATAACCCCACTTTTGAATTATTTTTTGGAAAAAATTAAAATTTGACAGATAATGCGAATCACGTGACTACTATTTTTTTGCTTAATTTTCATCTCGATCGAAGCAGAACTTGATGCCAAAGTCAAATTTCGAATAAAGCTATTAATAAAAAAAATCCCATATGAAGCGGACTTTACTGGTCACACTATACAGGGTGTTTTAGAATAAGATGCTGATCCTTAACGGTGCGACTCCTTAGGTGATTTTAAGAAGAAAAGTTCATATTAATATATATCCTTAACCTATCAACTTTCGAACTACAGGGCGTTAAAGTTTTAAGAAAAAAATCGTTTTTCTATCATAACTTTAAAAGCTTTCTAGCTACTTTTAGGAATTTTTCACACATGCCCTCTAAGCATCAATAGTCATTTTTTGGTGTAGAAATTTTTTAAATTTTTTAACCAGTGGCGTCCTGAAAGGGTTTGGACTAGACATTTTGGAAAAATATTATGTAAGCCACTGCTTTTTCTCAAGATAAAAATTATTTTTAAAATACTCATTCATTTTAGGCCAAATTTAATATCTTGCCTTTTTATCGTCCGATAAACAGTTTCCGACAAAAAAAAATAAAAAGCATTAAATGCGCATTCGCTATGTGCCTATGGTTTATTTTTTAACAATAAATTAAAACAGCTAACTTTAAATAACATGTGAACAAAAACGAAAATAATTTAGATTAGCTATTGAAAGTGGCCACCACTTGCAAGAATGCATGCTTCAGCTCTTCTCTTCATTGTGTCTCGTACCCTTTGAAAAATTCCTGGAATATTCCTGATAGTGTCAAAACAAACCATAGGCACATAGCGAATGCGCATTTAATGTTTTTATTTTTTTTGTCGGAAACTGTTTGTCGAACGATAAAAAGGCAAGATATTAAATTTGGCCTAAAATGAATGAGTATTTTAAAAATAATTTTTATCTTGAGAAAAAGCAGTGGCGTACATAATATTTTTCCAAAATGTCTAGTCCAAACCCTTTCAGGACGCCACTGGTTAAAAAAATTTAAAAATTTTCTACACAAAAAAATGGCTATTAATGCTTAGAGGGCATGTGTGAAAAATTCCTAAAAATAGCTAGAAAGTTTTTAAAGTTATGATAGAAAAACGTTTTTTTTTTCTTAAAACTTTAACGCCCTGTAGTTCGAAAGTTGATAGGTTAAGGATATATATTAATATGAACTTTTCTTCTTAAAATCACCTAAGGATTCACACCGTTAAGGATCAGCATCTTATTCTGAAACACCCTGTATAGAAAACGTTCTACCGCGAATAACACCTTCCTTTCCTATACCTTTGTATCATTAAGGGTTGGCCGGAGAACCATTTCTCGTCTACTTTATCAAAGGAGGTCTAATCACTTTCATCCGTGTCAAGTATGTATATGTATCTACCAATAAAAGTATGCTAGTATACATCAGAATAATGTACACCCCAGTAGGACTGAATATAATATCACTCTCCCCTTCCCATAATTGCGGCAAATACCAGCAGCGGTAGACATTTTTTATTTACATAAAAATCTTCGCATGTCAATTGGTTGTTGGTTGCCGATATGGCCCGGCAGCTTTTGCAAAATACAATAAAAAAATATAAAGTAACAGCGACCATTTCATATTTTTTTTTTAATATTAGATTATGGAGAAAACGGAGTAGGTACCAATACACCAATAAATTACCTATCAAATAACGTGGCAAATTGGAGTCACCTTTCTTCCTTTCTAAACAATTTGCGCCACAGGTTTTAAATAATTCATGACTGGAATTTTATGGTTATGCAACGCTGTTAGAATAAAATTGCAAAGTAATTAGGTAAGTGCCCCCCTAGAAGTAACGTTGACCCTCTTCTATTCAATCCAGGAAATATTGTCACAACAAGAAGTTTTAAAACGGAAACATCGTAAACAGAATAGACCTTTCTTTTTGAATGATACAAGTGACCACAGTCATTTCATGACCTTATTTAATTGTAGATTTAATTTACGGCAAAACTGACAAATTGAAAAAATAAATTGGTTCAACCAACAAAACTATTCTAAAATAATTAGTGACCGACCGAAGGTTCGGTTTCGGCTAGTTTCGGCTTCGGCCAAAAGGCGGCCGAACCTTTGGCCATGCCGAAACTCAGTGTTCGTGAACTGTTGCGCACCGTTCGGCTAACTTTGGGTAGGTTCGAGCAAAAATTATTTGCATCAAAGAGGGCTTGGATTAAAAAACGTGGGGCCTGGTTTAGATCACAATGATATGGGGACGATATATCTAACCAAATCTAGGTTAAAATTTTGTCAAATTCATATTATGACATGATATGCCAAACTAATGAGTAATAAAATAAGTAGACAAGTACAAATTTATTTTTGTTGTTTACAAAATTAACAAAGTAAGAATATACAGAAAGAAAAAGAAAAATAATTACATGTATTCTGAGAATTCACATAACCGGAGAGGTGGAACCAGGCTTCATCCGAAAAAAAGTCAGGTCTAATAAATCGTTTATTTCCAATAAATTTTGAGTGAACCATTAGAGAGTAATTCCTGCGTCTTTCAAAATCTGCGGCTGGTATTTCTTGGAATACTTGCACTTTATAAGGAAATAAATTTAGCTGCTTCTTAAGAATAGTCCTGCATGTTTCATATGATCTTCCCACTTCTTGGAACAGGCGTCTTATACAATTTGTTGGCGTATTTTGCATTATTTCACGAACGTTTGCAACAAGTTCTTCTGTTCTTACAGATGGTCTTCCTGCTCCTTTTTTGTGTTGTATAGAACCTGTTTCCCTAAACACAGCCACGGTTCTTTTCAGGCAATGATAAAAATCCCCAGCTATAAAAGCAACGTTAGAAAAATGTTCGTGAAAATCGTCCATGCACAAACCCGGATTGTATTGCCACTCACCATTTACTCTAACCCCGTTTCGAAAATACGCTTCAGCCATGAATGTTTTGTGCTGTTCCGTAAAGCCCATTGTGTGAATTGTTCAAGAAATTGGAAAAATTAGCGATGAATCAAATTACTTGTAACGACTGTCAAAGATGACGGAATAACTGATTGATTGTTAATTCAGGCAGTTACTGACACCCAACAGGTATTAAGCTGTACGGCTAAGCATTACGTCCTTAGATGCAATGCCCTCTTTCATGCAAACAATTTTTGCTCGCACGGTATAAACAGATTTTTTCTGTGTCGAGACTTTTTTTGGTTTTTTTTAGAGAATCGATCTCGTCCTATATAAAATAAATTAATTTTCTGTATACTATAAACTTTTTCAGGTTTCGGTTTCGGCCGAAACTGAGACAAGGCCGAAGATTCGGTTTCGGCTGAAAATCTCGTTTCGGTCGGACACTAAAAATAATATAAAATAAGTAGAAACGACATTCACTAGTCGGGTATGAAAAAGGGAACCAGTAATTTTTTTGCAACTGAAAGGTCTACAGAAAGTGGGTGGTTCACTCATCACTCATTAACTTTTTTAGACGTAGGAGGCGTTAAACGATATGTAAATGGAAAAATGTGTCTCGACAAGCTGTCAGCTGTCACCTAAATAAAGGAAGTAATGATTAAAATTTGGGGCGGAATATAGGGTTACACGTTCAGACGTCATACGGTAATGGACTCAAACTAATCGATATGGATATCTTAGTTTTAAATGAATGGAAAACAACTCGGTTAGTATAATATAAAAATTTATAATAGGAAAAATATTTTTATTGATAAGTGACAATGAATATTATAATTATTATCGATGTAGTTCAGTAAACCAGTTAATAGTAGCTTTGAAATTATTGTTCCATATGGCCAAGGCATTATGACACTTCAAGTGACCCGACATAAGCCGATCAAAAGCTATAGAATTTATTACTATGTGCGAATACCAGTGGCGTGCAGTCAATGTAGGCAAAAAGGCATTGCCTACCCTAGTAAAATCATAAATTTACAAAAAAAAATTATAACATTTCCTAATTTAATTTTTACAGAAAATCATATTATTATGCGTTTCCTTATCTACGTTTTTATGAAACTACTAATCGTCTATACTATATTTCTATAATAGTATCAAGGATTGTCCCAACATAAACATAAATCATCAAACAAACGTAATAATCGCATTTAAAACCGACCGAAATCAGCATAATATTTCCTTTCAGTGTTGCCAATCGGCGGACTTTAGTCCGATTTTCGGACTTTTTTTTAAGGCTATGGACTTTTGTCGGACTTTGAAACTATTTCGGACTTCTTGATACCTGACGAAAATATGCTGAATGCACAAATTTGGAAATAAAATCGGCAGGTAACTTATTGTTTATTTACCATGGGTTGTCTTATTACTTATTACATTAACTTTTTTATTATTGTTTTTTTTTGTTATTAAAAAGTAAATGTTTATAGAGTTATCAGTCTTTTTCATTATATAATATACCCCAACAGTAAAAAATAAATATCACTTATGGCGAATGCGCTAGACGAAGCATTTTCATTTCGACGCGGACTAAATCGGACTTTTTCGTGCCACTGGGCGGACCTTTTCACCTAATGTCATTGGCAACACTGTTTCCTTTGTAGGTGGCCCATATGAGCAGGACGAAGGTGTTTTAAAAAAATTTATGCAGGCTATAGCTTCGTTTAAAGGCAGCACCTACATTTTCAGGTTTTAAGTACGGATTTAAAGGCAGGGATGTAGTGCCTTATGTTAAAACGAGACAGAGCTATTGGCAAATGTCGTAGCGCAATTAATTTTGTCACGTGTGAAACGACAGGTCGACTTTATATTATTATTTTCAAAGACATTATTGATAAGTTAAGGTGGGAGTATCAACATGCTTGCCAACCTATAACCTATTTCGCGTAGATTTATTTATGTTTTCTAGCTTTTATACAAACTTTAAAGAAAACCAGTATCGACTTGATATTCTATAGATAATAATTGACATATTTAACAAATATCAATGAATTTCATAACTTATTTTAGGAGAATTGTATGGCGAAAAATATCGGGTAAGATTTTTTTTAACATTATTATGTCATTGTCACTCATTGTTCTTTCACTATACAATTCTCCCAAAATAAGCAATGAAATAAATTGATATTTTTGTAATATATCAGATACTACCTAAATAATGTACCGACGATATTGATTTTCTTTAAATTTTAGTTATTAAAATAATAAACTGAAAAAATCAACGCGAAATAGGTTATAGGTTGGCAATAGATTGAATGACGTTGAGAATTCAACCTTAATTTTGGCGCCTTCAGGCCCATATAAGTATCATGTTACGCTTAGAATTAGTTTTGTGTATATGTCGTAGGCTGATAGTGAAATCCGTCATTTCATAAAAAGCCTAGTCATATCATGAAGCGTGGCTAAAAGGTATATTGCAACTGGGTTGTTCGTTGTTCCCCAGAGCATTTTTTCAATTTTTTCAACTAATATTATTTTATAAAAATAAAATTTAAATTAAATTTTAAAAAAATGCTCTGGGGAACAACGAACAAACCAGTTGCCAATATACCTTTTAGCGTGCAGCATGATATGACTAGGCTTTTCATGAAATGACGGATTTCACTATCAGCCTACGACATATATAAACATACCCATTTTTATGAGGTTTAGAAGTATATCAAAGTATCAAGGGTACCGATAGAAGTAGGTAATTTAAGTAATTTTAGTTTTTGTAAAGCCGTCGTGCAGGGTTGAAGATAATCCTCATAGTGCATCCACTAAAGTAGCCCTTAATAATGATGTTAGCCGACGATCAGTGTTGCGGGTATTAAAACAAGAAAAGTACCATCCGTACAAAATTAGGTTGCTGCACGAGCTAAACGAAGATGATCCCGACCGCCGACTACAGTTTTGTGAAACTATGATGGAAATTTGCAACTTAAATCTATTTTTCCATCGCAACATACTTTTTAGCGATGAAGCCACGTTTTGTTTGAATGGTTCGGTAAACAGACAAAATTTTCGGTATTGGAGTACAAATAATCCCCGTTGGATGAGAGAACAGCACACGCAATACCCACAAAAAGTAAATGTTTGGGCAGGGATATTAAATGATAGAATTATTATTATTACCTTTTTTTTTCGATGGAAATCTTACAGGAGACCGGTATTTACAATTTCTTCAAAATGAATTAATTCCCACACTAGCAGCGGATTTTCCAAATCCGAATCAGCCTCATCTACCAGAAGCGTCTATTTGGTTTCAGCAGGATGGTGCTCCGCCTCATTTTGCTCGACAAGTACGAGAGTATTTGAATACTGCGCATCGCGAACGATGGATAGGTAGAAGAGGACCCATAGAATGGCCTGCAAGATATCCCGATCTTACACCCATGGATTTCTTTCTTTGGGGTTATTTGACATCAAAAGTGTATAAGGATAAACCACAAAATTTGGAAGACTTAAAATTTAAAATTAGATATGAAATTAGGCAAATTAATAAAAATACTGTAAATAATGTTTTAGAAGGGTTTTTAAGTAGATTAGTATATTGTCAAGAAGTTAATGGTTTGCATTTTCAACACTTAATAAACTAATTTTTTAACCTTTTTTTAAAGAATTTTTTTTTATGATGTAATTTTTCTCTAAAACCGTTAGAGATAAGGATAGAGTATGCTACATGAATTATGCGCAGAATTTGACGTAGAATTAGGGTAATAAGTAAAAATAGGGGGGTTCTATTTAAAAAACAAAAAAATTTTGCTACATCTACTTTTTGACACACCCGGTATAATTTCTTTTTGAGGCCAAAAATCCGGAAGAAAGAATTATAATCGACGTGTCAGAGCGTTTTTTCAAAAAATGAATACCTGATTTTTAAATGAATTTGTTCCATATTTTAGCCCATCACTGTATGATCACATTTTGACGTTATTAGCTTTTTTTTATAGGCATTTGTCAAAGATATGATGGCATCGATATTTTTTTTAAATGGAAACATACAGCTTGTGATACATCGTTTGAAAGTTAATGTCTCGCACAGTATGCTCATAAATTTTGGCGCGATTCTGTCAAATTCATTTCAAAATGGCGACTTTTAAAATTAAAAAAAAATCTATTTAAATCAACGGAAATGATAATCGTCGATGTTTTTGTTTACCTTGCAAGGTAAGAAATCTTCATTGTTTCACGTTTAGACATTTTGTGACATTGTGAACTTGTAAAATTAATTTAGGTATTTCCCAAGTATTATTTTACAATTTTCTTAAGAAAAATGATTTTGTCGGAAAGACAGCGTATCGAAGTCTTGATATTGTTAGGACATGGAGATAAAATAAGAAATCAAAGTGAAGTGTGAACTTTATTTAATGCTAAATATCTGGATTATCAAATTTCACAGGTAGTTAGTAAAATATCCCACAAATTTGATGAACATGGCACAGTACAGGACTTGCCTAGGAAGGGACGGTCACGTGTTTTAGGCGAAAATGAAAAATTGGATATTGCATTATCTCTGCAGGATAATCCGCATGTTCCAACAGTTTCATTGGCTCAAAATCATGACACATCTAGAGGTACTATTGGAAGATTTTTGATAGAAGAAAAGTACCACCCTTATAAAGTATATATTGTCCAAGAGCTTTTAGAAATGACTATGACAGGCGTTTGCAATTTTGCAAAGAAATGATGAGACGGTGTGACGAGAATAATAGGTTTCCACAGAACATATTATTTTCGGACGAAGCTACTTTCTATTTAAACGGGATGATTAACAGACATAATTTTCGTTTCTGGAGTCAAGAAAATCCACGATGGATATTTGAAGCGCATACTCAGCGGCCCCAGAAAGTAAATGTATGGACAGGTATCATTAAGGTGGGCGTATCAACATGCTTGCCAACCTATAACCTATTTCGCGGAGATTTATTTATTTTTTCTAGCTTTTATACAAAATTTAAAGAAAATCAGTATCGACTTGATATTCTATAGGTAATAATTGACATCTTAACATAGTATAAAACAAAGTCGCTGTCGCTGTCTGTCCGTCCCTACCAGCTATATATGCTTAAATCTTTAAAACTACGCAACGCATTTTGAAGCGTTTTTTTTTAATAGATAGAGTGATTCAAGGGGAAGGTTTTTATGTATAACTAGCGACCCGCCCCGGCTTCGCACGGGTGCAATTTCAGAAAGTGGCATGCCGGGTACTAATATATCGGGTTTGTTCGGGTTTGTATTTATACCAGCGGGTTGCAACGCATGCCGGATACACGCTAGTATATCAAGGAATTTCATAACTTATTTTAGGAGAATTGTATAGCGAAAAATATCGGGTAAGATTTTTTTTAACATTATTATGTCATTGTTCTTTCACAATACAATGAAATAAATTGATATTTTTGTAATATATCAGATATTACCTAAATAATGTACCGACGATATTGATTTTCTTTAAATGTTAGTTATTAAAATAATAAATTCAAAAAATCAACGCGAAATAGGTTATAGGTTGGCAATAGATTGAATGACGTTGAGAATTCAACCTTAATACCCGAATTTTGGGGCCATTCTTTTTTGAAGGAAACCTCACAGCTGAACGATACCTGGATTTCTTAACCTTCGAGTTGATGCCTGCTCTAGCGGTAATTTTTTCCAACGAAGTAGATCCAGATATACCTAATGAAACAATTTGGTTTCAGCAAGACGGTGCTTCCGGCATTTTGGTGTCAATGTGAGAAGATATTTAGATGAGATATTTCCAGGTCGCTGGATTGGACGACGTGGTACAATTGAATGGCCATCGAGGTCCCCAGACTTAACGTCTCTAAACTATTTTCTTTGGGGATATTTAAAAGAAAAGGTTTACCAAAATAGGGCAAATAATATTGAAGATTTGAAATACAAAATTAGATTGGAGACACATAACATACCGGCTGAAGCCATTTGGAATTCCGTCGACGGATTTTACCATCGTCTGGGAGCACGTCAAGTAGAGGGTATGGAGGACATTTCCAGCATTTGCCACATTAAACCACCTTTTTGTTGTGTTTTGTTTCGTTACATTTTTTTTTTGACAAAATAAACCATAACTATTGTTAAGTCACAAAATGTCAGAACCTGAAACAATGAAGATTTCTTACCTTAAAAGGTAAAAAAAATCAATGATTTGTCATTACCGCTTATTTAAATAGAGCTTTTTTTAAAACTTTAACAGTCGCCATTTTGAAATAGCTTGACAGAATCACGTCAAAATTTATGAGCATACTGTACGAGATATATTAGCTTTCAAATGATGTATCACACGCTGTATGTTTCCATTAAAAAAAATTCACAGATCTTGCATCTTACGCAAGTATCATAGGCGTTTTGAAAATACCTACCACATACAGTGGCTAGAAGGAAACCATTATGTCACAGCACAGATTACTCCTATCTGTTAGTATGTAACGTGCCGCTATCACGCGTTATTATGACGGCATGGATGCTCCGATTTAGTTTGAAATAATAATTAAATTATTATACCTGGAAATGTGTAAATTATACTTAGAAATGTGTAAATTTGACTGTTTTGTTAAAATAAAAAATATAGGATAATCTGTATATTAGTACATTATTATTGAAGAGAGCTCAAAACCACCTTTTCAAAAATAGCGACAAAATTATTTCTTTAGCTATACACAGCCATTTACCTGCTGGTCCTTGTACTCTTTGTTCATGAAATGTCTAAATCTTAAGTCGGCTATGAAATGTTTTGGATTGGTATATCCATTCTCCCCCGACTTTCTGTGTAATACGCCAACACCG
The DNA here is from genome assembly GCA_963969555.1 of Polydrusus pterygomalis. Taxonomy (NCBI): domain Eukaryota; kingdom Metazoa; phylum Arthropoda; class Insecta; order Coleoptera; family Curculionidae; genus Polydrusus; species Polydrusus pterygomalis. The sequence goes on along the minus strand of OZ018381.1, from coordinate 35,874,369 downwards.
CCGCGCTATTTCGCTTTGTTTCAGCGACATTCACGGTTTATTTTTTTCCAATTTTATCGAAATTGAAACAATCAAAAATGCGGTTACCAAGATATCGGCTCATATGGACACCTGAAAATTTTAAAAATTACGAAAACGTTATCTGATATCAATGAAATTTAGACGAATAGAATCTATTTGCACTGTCGTAGATTAAATTTTGAATGATACACGTTCGATATGAACGTTGTTAATGGAACTTGTACAATTAAACCACTCGGCTGACGCTTCGTGGTTTAACGTTGCACACGTTTCATTATAGTGTTCATCGAACTAGTATCATTAATAACTATTTACTAACTGTTCTCTCTCCCGGAAATATTATCTTAATATCAACAAATATAAATGCCGAAACCCAATGATGTCGTCATATCTTTGACAAATGTCTATAAAAAAACAAACGAATAACGTCAAAATGTGAGCATATATAAAACTAAGTTGACGTGTCGGAGCGTTTTTCCCAAACGTTACAGGTTAAGGCTATATTAATTTTATTCCGGACTTCTGGGCAACCCTGTACACATTTTATAATGGTCGATGGAAAATTATACAAAAAGTTCCATAAAAACGTATAGGGGCCACTATACGAAGGCCATTAATCTAAAAAATAAAATCTAGACCCGTATGTCCCAAAACCACCGTCATCATTCAATGACGTTATGACAAAGGCCATTGTTGTATCGCAACTTCCGATCGATTAATGACGCAACAAACATGTTCTTATTCTCCACTTTTGGGTAGCATTATTCCATGCAATTAGGAATAAATTTAAGCGTGGAATTCGAATGACATCACCTAATGAGTATTTATTGGAATTTAAACATTGATTGCGAGTCTGTACCCATATGCAACCATGTTGGTTGAATCATACCTCAGGTGTTTCGTTTTGTTGAAAAAATATTTACAAGATTTCATACATAATTAATGTTTCCTTTATAGATTTACCTATGTAGTTTGGTAATAAATTTGGTCGTGATTATTTTTGGGTAAAATACCTCAGGAACATGACAAGTTTAAAAAACGGCTACGTCTAAAAAAGTTAATATCTAATCTCTACTATTTGTCCTCGCCTCCAAAAGGACTTTTGTACAGAGCCTTCTGTCTTACCGGCAAGATACCGTGCGACCAAAAATTATTTGCGTCAAAGAGGGCCTTGCATCTAAGGACGTATTGCTTAGCCGTAGAGCTTAATACCTGTTGGGTGTCAGTAACTACCTGAATTAACAATCAATCAGTTATTCCGTCATCTTTGACAGTCGTTACAAGTAATTCGATTCATCGCTAATTTTTCCAATTTCTTGAACAATTCACACAATGGGATTTACGGAATAGCACAAAACATTCATGGTTGAAGCGTATTTTCGAAACGGGGCGGGGTTAGAGTAAATGGTGAGTGGCAATACAATCTGGGTTTGTGCATGGACGATTTTCACGAACATTTTCCTAGCGTTGCTTTTATTGCTGGGGATTTTTATCATCGCCTGAAAAGAACCGTGGCTGTGTTTAGGGAAACAGGTTCTATACAACACAAAAAGGAGCAGGAAGACCATCTGTAAGAACAGAAGAACTTGTTGCAAACGTTCGTGAAATAATGCAAAATACGCCAACAAATTGTATAAGACGCCTGTCCCAAGAAGTGGGAAGATCTTATGGAACATGCAGGACTATTCTTAAGAAGCAGCTAAATTTATTTCCTTATAAAGTGCAAGTATTCCAAAAATAAATTTGTATTTGTCTAATTATTTTATTACTCATTAGTTTGGCATATCACGTCATAATATGAGTTTGACAAAATTTTAACCTAGACTTGGTTAGATATATCGTCCACATATCATTGCGATCTAAACCAAGCCCCACGTTTTTTAATCCAAGCCCTCTTTGATGCAAATAATTTTTGCTCGCACGGTACGAACACTGATATATTCCGGCGAGCAAATAGGCCACAAGTTCGCTCCAGTCGCGGATACAGCAAAGCAAGTTTCTCTTTCTTAACTAACTCCAGGTAAGGACTGTTCAAGCTTTCGCTAACAAATGCAAATAAATTCCTAATTTTTATTGGTATAAAATGCCCGTCCACAGACGACAATTAAGGCCCAGTCGTCCCAACGACCGTTCGCCGTGAACATCACCACTGAAGTCCCTTTGGAAAAAAAACAACTAAGATTGAGCTATATAGCACTTCTAGGGCGTTGGGCTTTCTTCATTGATTAACTTTGTGATGACCCGCGGTTCCGAGCGTTCCTTATCTCCAAAAGGACTTTGGTACAGAGCGTTCCGTCTTACCGACATGATATGTTTTCCATCAAGAGGTAGCAGCACACGTGCAAGACGAATTGGTTCATGCCGCAGTACATTATTCAGTACATTATTAAAACATTCAAAGATGCGTTCTAGAGGACCAAGATTGTTGTTGAGCGACAGGAAGCCATCACAGGTTCAAATTACGGGAGGTTATATCGTCTCTGTCTTAACTAGCTCCAGCTAAGTGAGCTAAGGATTGTTCAAACTTTCGCTATCATAGACAAATAAATGCAGTTTTTATTGATATAAACTGTTGTCCACAGCCGAACAAGCGACGGTTCACTATAGACATCGTTCCTTCAGAAATGGGATACCTTGATCACGCTTCATGAATGTCTTTTATTGGGTTTTCATCATTGATTGACTTTGTTATGACCCGCGGTTCCGAGCAACAAGGTTATTTTTAAAGTTAAACTTACCAACTTGAACTGGAGGTAAACTAAGACGATACAATCGGGCCTTACGTATATACGCTATTTTCTTAGTTTTAATGGGCCTATTATTAATTGTTTCCATACCAATAATAAAACAGTGCCTAATCATCTATTTTGACATGGTTTAAAAAGCAACAGTAATGGGAAACATTCTTCTAGCCTAGCACACTATACCTGTGAGAGAATTCTAATTTATTTCAAATAGCAACAATAAATAAGAATATAATGGGCCGGAAGTACGTTTAACGAGCTTTAAATTAAGTTTGTATTTGAAATTATGTTTCTTGCAACTCCCAAAACATATTCTGTTCCTCGAAAAATCGTAGCGTCTATATGTAAAATATTGGCTTAATAGCAATTTTACCGTCTTAAATGATTTATATAATAGCTGCAGCTTCCTATTTTTTGTGTTAGTTTAAGTAATTAAATAAAAAGGAAAATAAGCCTATAGAAAAAGGACATGGTGAATGATTTCTCTTCATAGGAGTCGACAAAGATATCAAAAATAATTAGATTAAAATAAAAAATATATATTTTTAGGTATGATGGAACTGATGTGCGAGGGCTAAGGGCGCTAACTTGAGCTGAAAAAATTATTTACATTTGAAGAGGCAAATGTGGACGGTACCTAGGCTTGCCAGATATAAATTTGGAAAAAGGGGTACTTATCTACATGCAGGCAGGCGCATATACAACTCTTAGTTAAGGGGGGGGGGGGGTAATTAAAGGAGAAAAAGGCGCTCAAAAAAATAGCGCCGCAGGCGAAAATTTTTGGGTGCCACGCCCTTTTTTCAATGTTTGTGCTTGATTTTTAATTAGAAAAATAAAATACACAACACAGAATCCTCAAGAAAACCACAAAAACAGTGAAACAAACCATAAAAATGCTTTTAAAAAAATTCACTTTAATTGGAAGAAACAATAAAAACATTAAAGCGAAAGTAAAACAATATGTGGATTTAAAAACTTACTAACTATTTATTGTAATATAAATAAAAAATATAATAAAAACATTAATCTACGACAGTGCCATTATGACGTATTTAGCATTATCATTTAGATGCCATTATGACCTTCATAATAGCACTCAGTGCCATTATGAATTCATAATAACATCCAAATGTTAAGATACAAAAACAAAAAGAAAGTCGGTGCAAACTATTTATTTGTTATTATTACTTAGAAAGTAGGGAATCTATTACGCTTTGCGCGATATCTTCGACATCCGAAGGGACACTCTGCTCATTCCACCAAAGGTCTACACACTCACTTACATTCAAAGCATAATATTAATTTGAAAGTCCAGAGAAGCAGCGGTAGTGTTGATATTGATAAAATAACACAGGAAATGAAAGCTAGTACCAGCAGCTCGAGTAGTTCGTTTAGTTCTATTGCTAAGCGCTCAGGGTTTTTCTGTGCTACCTAAGAAAATTAAAATTACAGATTTTCTTTTATCTGAGAAAAAAGTTTCGATGGAAGAAAGAGTGTCTCGAATGGTAGCTAAAGATGGTATACCCTTTGGAAAGTTTATCACATCGATCGATATGCGCCAACTATTCGAATCAGAGGGCCACAAAATGTATCTGTGCCCGCCCGAGCATCACTTGACCAGTTACTAAAACATGGGATGACACTTTTTGAATGCGGAGGGAATAGAGGAATGTACTTGCAAGCTGCGTGCAACTGTGTAAAATCTATTCCACCGACAAGTGTCGAAGCTGAACGTGTGTTTTCAGCCTCAGGATACATGTGCAATCTTAACATAGTAAACATAGTCGCTATCGCCCGTCTGTCCCTATATCCCTATATGTGCTTAAATCTTTAAAACTACGCAACGGATTTTGAAGCGGTTTTTTTTAATAGATAGAGTGATCCAAGAGGAAGGTTTTTATGTATAACTAGCGACCCGCCCCGGCTTCGCATGGGTGCAATTTCAGAAAGTGGCATGCCGGGTACTAATTTATACCAGCGGGTTGCAACGCATGCCGGGTACACGCTAGTAGTGCAATAAAATAAGATCAAATCTAAAAGATGAAACATTGAACATGTTATCTTTTCTCCGAAAATACTTCCAAAGTCAATGTAACATGTAACGTTAAACTAGTCGTACCATTGTATTGTACCTATATGCAATACATTTTTTTCTGCTGCTCCACTTTGTTTTTAATTGCATAAAACAACTTTTTATTAACATATAGCACCCACATCGAGTCCGGCAAATCCCGCGAATCCCGCACATTTAATCCCGCAATGTCAATCCAGCGAAATCACCGCGGGATCCAGCATTTGCGGGATTGGATTCCCTAGATATAACGAATGGTTGTTTTGATGTGATTTAAGGCGGAAAAACACAGTCGCACTTGATTATATGCTTTTAAACGTAAACACGCAGATTATTCCTTTTAAAAAATGTAATAAATTATCGATCTGAGAGAAACGGGTGCCAATATTTGACCATGCAGCCCATGCGCCACCCTGTATAAACACTTTTCTATCCGTTTTAACGGGCCTCAATTTTCCAAGTAAAAGAGCGAATGTATGGTCGCCTATTGAGACTTAAACCGACGGAATCTGATTTAAACGGACAGAATTAACTTAGGTGTATCAGCATTTTACATTTGGCAATACGCGTCGAACCTTTTCGAAAGTTCATCGTCCGCTACAAAATGTAAATGTCTACGCTGGTGTTGTCTTTAAAATCGAAGAGTTCCAAACGGTTTCGAGACCTCATAATAGAAAAGTTGACTGTTAATGAGGCGTTTTTTTAAACTTGAGTTGTAGGTACTTTATTTTTGTAAGCGATGTTATTTGCAATAGTATTGCCTTTGTAGCTTCCTTAATATTCAGAGTGTCAATTGGCAAACATCCCACCCTTAATATCTGGGTTCCAGTAAGGAACATAAAAAATCGGCAATTTTATTTTGAAAGTAGACATTTTTAAATAGTTTTTACAGTATTCCTGGTTTAACTCTCTGGGAAGGGTAGATGTTACATGTAACCCTGAAAATCTTAAATGGAAAGAGGGTCAGGTGACACATAATTTAAAATGTCGTTTAATTCTCCGAATTTATTATTCCTTGATCGTTTAAGATTTTAACAGCAGTGTTCACTAAATGGATTTAAATTTAAAACTGTCTTAAATTGGTAGTTCTAAGTAAAAGAATTATTCTTCGGTAAAACGATTTAATTGCAAAAAAATCATATCATGGTTTATTAAAACAATGATATGGTGAAAACACCACTGGGAGACAATAAGATGTAAATATTTTGATGGGCTAAATTTAAAACTCTTTCGTGAATACAGGTGTAAGGGTCTTCTTCCACGAGGTTAAACCACGATGGCTATAAATATTCTTTAAAGGTGCCCCCTTCAAAATAAATTTGACGCATCTTTCCAATTTTTAATATTATTTACTGGAAACGATATATTCAGGGTGGGAAGTTTTCAAATTGACATTCGATATAAGGACTATGTTAAAATATTACTTTACAGAAACACCGATCACTTAATAAGTAATAATAATCGATCAAAACCTGAGCTTACGAAAGTAAGGGTTTCTTCCCCTATGAACCAAAACTCAAGGGAAAGAACATTACTCACTTAGAAATTGCGATCAGTAAAGTAGAGCGATAACGATGAAATTTAACGATGAGTAGCTTGTATTAGTATTTTTACAACTTGGAAGAATTCGGCCATTTTTTCTCAAATGTTGTAAATATAATGTAAAAATGACACAGCCTCGATTAAAATTATTTTTGGCTGTATATTTAGTTGTTTCGCCTTAACTTAAACTGATATCATCAGACCTTACAAACAATTGAACACAATCTCCTGAGGTCGAGACTTTGTGTGATTTTTACATTATATTTTTACAATTGGTCGATAATAAGCATCTAAAAAAAATGGGTTCATTCTTTTATTTTTTCAAATTACCTAAAGGATACTTCAGTTATTGTAAGATAATAATTATCGAAAACACAGATAGACTTATTTCTGTTTATCTAATCAGCAGTAATCACTAATTCCAAAAATAAAATTTTAGTCAATACAATTACTAAGACTTTTAAGTGTTTACAAAAAATAATAGAAGGCAAATAAATTTAAATATTTAATTAGATAATGATAATAACAAAGACAATTAGGTAACTTGTTTTTTTTTAATTGATTATCATTTTCCAGATAATATGAATAGAGGAAAGTTGCACAAAATTGGATCCTCTTTTTCTTTAGCGATAAACTCACCTATAATTTTATACAGTGTGACCAGTAAAGTCCGCATCATACGGGCTTTTTTTAAGTAATAGCTTTATTCGAAATTTGACTTTGGCATCAAGTTCTGTTCCGATTGAGATAAAAATTAAGCAAAAAAAATAGTAGTCACGTAATTCGCATTATCTGTCAAATTTTAATTTTTTCCAAAAAATAATTCAAAAGTTTCTGAAAATATCGATAAAAGTCATTAGAAAAAGTTTTTTTAAATGCAGTTTCTAGCCCACATGCCAAATTTCAGCTGCATAAATAATTTTTATTTTTTACCCATCACTAAAATTTATTTTCCACTTAATGAACACTTTACTGATGAGACTGTGTTCTTTTTTGTCTTAATATTAAGGTGTATTACTTTCAGACACAAACTACGTTTTCATTCCGTCTAAAAGGTATATTGGCACCGGTTAGTTCGTTGTTACCCAGAGCATTTTTTTTAATTTTATTTTTATAAAATAATATTAGTTGAAAAAATTGAATTGAAAAAAATGCTCTGGGTAACAACGAACAAACCGGTTGCCAATGCCAATATACCTTTTAGACGGAATTTGAAATCATCCAGTCAGAATATAGGGGTGCCGAATCCTATAGCGGAATGTCTAGATGCATCCCGGCAGGAGTCAAAGCATACACATCGTGTGCAAAAGTAAAAGATTTAAAAGATTTTTAAAAATTTTTGGTTTTACTAGAACATCTTAGAAAAGTAACCTTTTCTTTGTTAAAGAAGTTTAACTGCCAGCAGCACGTGTCAGAAGGGAAATGAACTTGACATTGTAAAAGGGGAACAAATGGCCAGTGTTTCGGCGGTTAAATTGAAAAAACCTTCAAGTATGCTAAAAAATTATCCATTACGGCTCAATCCCACTTATTATTTTCTCTATTGCTAACAACATCGGCATCGTACTATTTACTTTGTTTTCCTGATGATGAGTGTTTCTACGCTCAAAACATGTCGAATTATTAAGAATTATTCTAGGCTCGCCTTAGCTATTCTAATAAGATTGTGGAGAAATACTTTGTGCTTTTCTTTTTTTTATAACAGGAAATGTTTATACAAAATACTTGACTGTGATATTATTGTTTCTATTTTCAATTATTTTCTACTCATCTAAACCGTTTCAGAAGATTATTTTATTCTTAGTTTAAATTATAGTTGTTATCGATGTCGTATACTTAGAACGGCTAACGGTCTACGAGCTTGAGGTCATCCTAAATACATTAATCGAAATTCCTTGAAAGAAGTAAAGTTAAAATAAAAGATTTTAATTATTTTTGGACAAAGCCGGGAATCTTTGTTGATGCACTTTCCGTAAGGTCCGATGGCCTGTTTATATTTTGACGGCAATAAAGTCTTTGTATAGGTAGCTGGCAACAAAGAGGGCTGCTAGTAACTAGGTAGTCAAAAAAAAATTAAAATATTATCTCATATCGAAAGTCATGTTCTTTGTCATGCCACTGTTATCAGATTATTCATTGTTTCATTGTAACAATATTATCGTTCGTCATTGTCATTATATTACGGCTACAAATTCAGACCATACACGACGTATTTTTTGAACAAATAATCAATATTTAGTATGGGAATCACAAATTTGTAATTTGAATAGATATTTCCAAGATTATAGATAAATAATACAATTTATTTTATTTTCCCCTGTTCTTACCGCGTCCGCGTCAACTACGCACACTTTATTATTGCTTACCTATAACGGAATTAACTAATATTCGTAAGGCCAAAAAGGAACAGTTTATCCAATAAGGCACAGCGTATGAGGACACTCAAAATTATCGGAAAACACCCATAGGTCAAGCGATGACGTCTTTATGGAAACGAACGAAAACCAACAACAAAGGGTAAATCCCGAGAGTATAAAAATAGTTCGATCAGAGAATGACACATACATGCACCGATCACATGATCAGATGGTCCGAAGGTTGAACCAGTCCCAAGATAGGAAATTCCGCGATGCGCGATGTTTAATGCCAGCAAACTAACGGAGGAAGATGAACTTGACGTCCGCATAGCCGATGTCGGACTAGGAGTCGTCGCACAACCGCACAACTCAACTTGAAAACCGAAAAATAGAATCAGCAGGAAAAGCAAGAGCCGTGGCAATAGCCGTCTCCTGTATTGGGGTTGTGTTACGCAGTATTTAAAGCTGGTAGATACGATAGAGTTCGGGTCTCGAGCATCGTTATTAGCGACGGCCTTTTCACACCTAAGAGTCATCTATAGGGGTTGTCGCAAAGTGCGATCCGATCGACATCGATCATTAGCAACTACGATTCAATTATGGCTGAATATATGAACGTCCGTAAAAGAAAAATCTACAGTGTACGTAAAAATTGCAGATATGATGATTTCAGAAAGTTATATCGATTTGACTGCGAAAATGTTGAGTGGTTGGCAAATTATTTTTTGACTGATACTGGTAAAAGGCGAGGGGGTGCACTGTCGCCTTTAAATAAGATTAAAGTCTTTCTGCGGAAATTGTCGGATCCGGGCGTCCAAAATTCTGTATAGGTGAAGAACTCGGTGTTCACCAAACTACTGTCTGTAAGACATACACCTCTGTAATGGATGCAGCTTTGGAGAAGGCCAATATTTTTATTAAATTTCCTACAAGTGCTGAAGCTGTTGTGGAAGCTAAACGGTTGTGGTCAGAGAGATTTATTTATGTTCCTTCAATTTGTGAACGAATATCAATTGCTTGTCTTTAATTTCTTCATCACTACTATCACTTTCCTCATTTTCACTGAAATCTGCCATATCACAAATATAAGGTTCCTATTTTCCACAAAAACGTAACAGATTACTATTGTACTAAATAAATAGACCAACGTTGTTGTATTTACGTCAACTCTTTTGCAAATTAGGCACCAAACTGAACATGAAATCTATAATCTGAACAAGTGGATAAGCCACGTCTGAACTTGTGTTAAATAAGCATTTGCTACAGAGGTGTAAGAAAAACAGCAATTGCTTCAAAATTTTATTCATATCCAGATCTAGCAATCGCTTTTACTTATAGCATTTACTAGTCAAGCAACTGCTTTTACTAAAAAGTAATTGCTTCAAGTAAATGTTTAATTTTTATTCATTAGGCTCATTATATTTATCTCATTTAAATTATGAAGCTGCATAATATGCGCTTGATTGCTAGTGAACTTGTACCGGATCTACGAGTTCTCAGAGTAAATTGAAGTAAAAATGCGTTTTTTGCCTTCAAGACAAACTTTACCCTTTTAAGGCTGCATCATCCCATGTAAAATAAACCCAATTTTTGCGGTTTGCTGTCACCGAATTTGTCCGAATCCGTAAATACGATTTACTTCAACCTAAAAAATATAGACATACCTATCCTTACACTCTCTTTCTCACGTTGTCGTTTTCAAAATATACTAGAACTTGTGTTAGAATAAATAGGCCAACTATAAAAATTATTTTCTTCAAAAGAAAAGCCTAAATTAAAAATCTATTACAAGACAACTTTACAAAAGTATGCTTCGATACATGAAATGCAAAGATCTCTTATTGACATAATTACCTTCTTTAAGGTCATGTTTTATTAAATCAAGAAATATCTGAAAATGATTTACAAAACGATTGTGTCATTGTCTAGTATAAGTAGATAGTGCCTAAACTATCTGAATGTATAGTTTCCTTTTCAATAACTAATACTTAAGCTCGCGCTAGTGTGAACACAAAAAGCCGAACATATTCATACTATCAAAGGTATACTTGAAAACACAAATATTAGTGTAAATGCAAGACAGTAGTGCCTAATCTACTCTTTGTTCTTTAATTTTTACATAGGTAATTCATAACAAACTTAAAAAGTTTGTGCTGAGAATACAAACAAATACTATAACACATACATATTCCTCACAATCCTTATAATCCTAAAAATTCAACGGAGTCTTTCCCTGGGTTTAATGCTTAATTGGGTTAAAAAAAAGAAAATTACATAAAAGCATTTGTATTAAACTGAACAATGAATAGCAGCTACTGCTATTTCCCTTAATATGTATTAGGCTCTCTATGTCACTAACGCAAACATTGTGCTGCTCTGACCATTGTGAAACCACTTTAAGTGCTGCTAGAACCTTCATAACGGAAACTTTGATTCACAACTCTCATTATCTTGTTTATTTTTAATCGAGCAACCAGTTGATTTGGCAATTCCGTATTTCTTTAATAAAATTGTAATCCGCATACATAGCTGAATCTATGATTCTTGACGTCTCACCATTTTTACAAAACGGACCAACTACAACAAGAAACCAACTAATCACTCGGTGAGATGATGATGAGGCATAGAGCAGCCAAAGAGAGTTGTTAATTCTATCGAGACTCCCAACTGTTCACACTACTGGATATTAATTTATTCATTTTGATTGTTCATACTACTGGGAGGTTCATACGAGCGCGTGTTCACACCAGCGCAAGTCTAATGTAGTTGCTCAACTTTACAAAAAAAACTCACTTCCAGCTGACCACATTTTAAACACTTCGACGAAAAACATCCGTCTTCACCATTCCATGGGAAACGGGAAATGCTACAAATTTTAAGTTAAGCCTCTTAGTTGCAAATACCAGAGAAAAAGTTTTGTCGGCCAGTGTAAAAGGCGAGGCGACTGGCCAGCAGGATTTATTCTTCCTATTGACCAACGATCAAGAACCGAAGAATCCGAAGTATGCGATTACAGTAAGTGACACAGATGCCGGTCGAGGTTGCCGGCTATTAATAATTTTGTTTACAGCATTTTCATTCTATTTCTTTCATGTTACTATCTACCTTCGGTTAACCCTTGGCACGAATGACCTATATAATATAAAATAAACTATAATGTAGTCTATCTAGATAAGTTTTATTATGCAAAGTACCAGTATTGCTTCTGAAAAGAAGCTAGGTGGTTGTGGGTAGTCCAATATTCTTCACACTCCACACTGCAGCCTTATGGACTGCAGCCTAGAAAGTCCTTTTTTCGTTTTCCATAATTCGTTTAAATGTTTTGTGTATTTTACGAGTCAGGGCTTCGCAGCTGTATGTGAGGTGGTTTCCTCCTATTTACTTCACCACATAGTCTCTATTCTACAGGTTCGGTGCAGATTCTTATTTTCTACAGGTGTGTATAAGTGCTAATAAGCTAAGCACTTGCTTTATCTATACTCATGCTGGAAGCAGCATTCCAGTAGTTAGTTTATTTAAAGGGATGCATCGTCCAACCATATTTAGCTTTTCTTGACCTTTAATAATTTAATGTCGCATTCGATATTACAAGGGTTGCAATTTTGCTTTGACTAGCATTCAATAGCAGTTAAACCTTGTTCTTGGCCTTGATCATTCAAGTCATTGTAATTATTTATATAAAGTTGAAAGCTTTGAGGGCACCTTCACGAACTGACTGAATGTGTATATTTTGTTTGTGATACTCTTATTCAACATCCCTATAACATATGCATTTGGAACCTCTGATTGGCTGTGGGTTTTTTTTGTAATGGATTCTAATATTCATTTCGGAGCTTCGTAATTTATTAGTTAATATACCTAATTTGTGGTTGGTTAATTTTCCAGAACTTCTCCCATTTTGGTTTTTCCCAGAAACACAAGCTCTGAAATATTTATCATACATGTTTACTGGTTAGATAAGGATTTTTCAAAATTAGATAATGTATATCCATGTCAGTTAGTTGTTTGTTAATATAGCTTATCTTTATCTACTTTCCAAGAAAAAGTAACAAAGTTAGTCATCCTTTAATATAATGAAATAAATAATGTGGCTCAATAGTTGGGAATATAAGAGCGTGAATGTAAATTCCTGTAAAATAATTTTAAAAAAGCACTGTTACAGTTACACCTGGCATTGTTTAAGCATGAAAAAATTATTTTACTTTCTTCTAAAGAAGAACAGGCTCCGGGCACAGGTACATACCTAGTAGCCAGTTTTTTACCTGTATATAGATAAAATGGGCTTTTCACTAAATTTTGATTTTGACCCTACTGTATATAGGGAGAATACAAATTCCTACGGTTTCAGTTTTTAAATTATTTTCAAGATTCTTTTCTATGCATCCTTGTATTGCATAAACTTCTGCTTGGTATACTGTGACGTAGTTCCCCAGGGGGGTACTCTGGTGCTCATGTCCATTCAGGGTCTTTCCCCAAATATACCTGCGCCTACACCGATGACCGTGTTTGATACATCAGTAGTCTTTGTATAATGAAATGACGGAGGTGTCATATATGTATGATATATGTCCATATATCAGAGTCGCAGCTGTTTTTAAATGGTTTTGTAAAGTAGTAAGATTGTAGATTGCTTTCGTGCGATCGGTTTGCATCTCTAAGAGCTCGTCGTTGATTAGATCCGTGAACTTTTGTATGCCCTATTTTTGGGGGGTGTTGTTTCCATTCCTCATTTTATCCTAGAGGCGCTGCGTTGGCCTCCATTCATATTACCAATGGTAATTTTACTCATGCCCATTTAATTACGATTACTTGCTGTATTTTAGTCTCTGATGATATTCAGAGATTTATCCAGACAAGCACTTATACTTTTCATTGGTCTTGTATAAAATACTACTTATAAAATATTTTTAACTAAAACAAATTTTCATTGTTGTTGTTTGTGGAAACTTAATTATGTTCAAAGCTACGAAGTCAAAAGTAACTATCCGCTGATTATATAATCAATAGGAAATAATTAGGTACTAAAATTAGATAAAGCATTTACCTTTACGCTAAAGATTCCTAAATCCCAATTATCTGGGTCAACGAAGGTAAAATATTATTAAATTATGGGAATCCAATTAGGCTAATATATTATGTATTTTACAAAAAGGCACGCCAGTACAAGGCAGTAAAAAGGATTAAATTGTCATATATTTTAAAATTACGTGAGAATTTCGTATACTTAATATCCATTTATACCCTCACCACGCCAAAATTGTTAAGGATTTTTTAAGGAATTATGAATTTTGGGGTGTAGATTACGAATCTGAAACGATTTTCCCCGGAAACGCTTAGTTGTTGAGATATTCCTTCGTAAAGTGCCTGTTCTTAGGTTTCTGATGCAAAAATCGCAGTTATATTGTGAGTCAGCACTACAATATGTATGTGCAACATGGCGAAAAGAACTAAATGAAGAAAAAGTGGTGCTTAGTGTAGGATTTGTAGACTTGCAGCGTGCGTTTGAAACAATCGATCATGGAATTGTTATAAAAAAGTAACTATATGGTGTAAATGGCAGAGCATTAGACTGGATTAAAGACTATTTAAGTGACAGGTACCGAATGACTAGACTGGACGATAACATAAGCTATCAACTAAAAGGGAAAATAAATGGGGCGTTCCACAGGGAAATGTGCTAGGTCCCTTATTGTTTATTACATATTTCTGTTAATGTTATCCATATAGCCCTAAAAAATCGTTTGTTAATTTATTTGTGTATCAGGGAAATAACTGATATTTTGAACAGGGGACTTAAAATATTATATGACTGGCTTTGTCAAAATAAATTAAAACTGAACACATCAAGGACAAAATGTATGGTAATAGGAATAGGTTCAAAACTAAATTGTAAGAAATATGCTGAATCAGGATTAGCCCTTAACGGCCTTAACATTAATGAAACTTCTATTACCTTCGTGTCGGAAATAAAATATTTGGAAGTTTTTTTAGATCCTCAGCTACTACTTTTGCTAATCAGGTGAATTATCTTTATAGAAAATTAGGAAGAAATATTGGTTTCTTCTGTCGCGTTTCCAATTATTTGTCCCAGTGGACCAGAACACTTGTTTATAACACAATTATTTGCTCCGCTTTAATTACTGCGTTTTTTGTTAATATCTTGTACTCAGGGATATATATTATGTAGACTCCAGATTCAGCAAAATAAGATTATGCGAATTATTCTCAAATGCAATAGGTATACCCAGTAAGAAGCATATAACATAGTGCGAATTTAGTTCTAATAAGTATATAAAATGGAACATGTTTTCACGATTATAACATTCGCTCTGGGCACCACTACAACATTGAGACGGTTAAGACTACATCTTTGCAAAACTCGTTGTTTTTTTGAGGGAGTTCGCATTTTTTATGACACCCCGGAGAGTATTAAAAATGCAAATAGTACGGGTGATTTTACCAGAAAAGTATTTTATTATTTAAGGGACACATAGATTAGAAATTATAATTTTTGTGACTAACATGTAAATACTATTTTGTAATTTTCCTAACAATAACTAGATGTAAATAATATTTTGTAATTTTCTTAACAATAACTAGCCAAGTGCTAAATAAAGAATATTATTATTACTATTATTCATTGCCGACACAAGAATTAGGGCTTGCAATCCCGGAATTCAGCATTGCGGCCGATCACGCCATCGCGTTTTTTTTCGCGTTTTTAATTAAAAATTATATTGTGTTGTGTTTCTAGAAGTAATATTTCCAAATATTGTAAAACTGTTTTTGAACTCAGGAGCAAAGGGTCTGATTTGGTCGATTTCAAGGAATGAACCGATAAGATCATGAATGTATATGTCGTAGGCTGATAGTGAAATCCGTCATTTCATGAAAAGCCTAGTCATATCATGCTGCACGCTAAAAGGTATATTTGCAACTGGTTTGTTCGTTGTTCCCCAGAGCATTTTTTTCATTTTTTTTTAAATTTAATTCAAATTTTATTTTTATAAAATAATATTAGTTGAAAAAATTGAAAAAAATGCTCTGGGGAACAACGAACAAACCAGTTGCAGCTTTTAGCCACGCTTCATGATATGACTAGGCGTTTCATGAAATGACGGATTTCACTATCAGCCTACGACATATACACAACTAATTTAAAATGTAACAAAATACCAATAAAAGTTTGGTTTGTACATGTGTTACTACATTTTATCTTCTAAATTACTGGCATTCGGCATAGCTGTCATTATTTCTTATCAATTTGTATCCTAGTTTTTATGTTATTTATCTTAACCTACAGATAAAAATAAATGACTTGAGTTATAAAAGACAGATTTAACAACACTAATGCCATTACCGAGATTATGTTAATGTTTGATAATAAAAGGGGTGTTTCTTCGACCTTTCGTTTTGCTCCGAGCTGATAGGCATCGGTTCATTCAAATTCAATTAAGCAAATTGTGTCTGTTTTTGTCACAAGAAATTTTAATTTAGTTTTTAAATAGGTATAAATTTTGTTAATTTAAAAATAATTGCTTCGACGGTCACATATCAATAGCAACTTCCCAAGTTTCACAATATTTGTTTGATAAATGAGGTTTGTGCGAGGCACACAATGTAAATTGTTTACTCTAAAAACGATTCCATGTAGTACTGGTTTGTACATACATACTCAGAAAATTTTCAAAAATTAATAGCCAATTTTGTTTTGCAGACGTTTTAACTGGACTTAACTTACCTATTGACCCGTGGTCAATGCCCACTGAAATATCCTTTGATAATTTTCTGATTAGAATTATTGATAGCAACATTTTGTAATAATGAAATTGAAGAAAAAGAATATTTAGATTTTTCGTAAGGTTCGGGTTTGAAATAATTAGCGTACAGGGTAAAAAAAACTTTGCATCACATGCGAACAAATTTGAATAGCCCAATTTTGATTTTGTAGAAAAACACACATTTAATATGGCGCTACTTTAAAGAAAAATGTATCTGAAATAAAGCCTTGTCAAAACTGAGAAGTTTTATGTAGGTTGCGTTGAGTCTTATTTTGCAAAAGTGGTGCAATTTACAAAATATGGGTAAAAAATCAAAATTATCTTATGCAGCTGAAATTTTGCATGTGGGCTAAAAACTGCTTTTAAAAAAACTTTTTCTAATAACTTTTTTCGATATTTTTAGAAATAACCCCACTTTTGAATTATTTTTTGGAAAAAATTAAAATTTGACAGATAATGCGAATCACGTGACTACTATTTTTTTGCTCGATCGAAGCAGAACTTGATGCCAAAGTCAAATTTTGAATAAAGCTATTAATAAAAAAAATCCCATATGATGCAGACTTTAACTGGTGACACTGAAGAGTTTAAGATTGTTGCTGTCTTTGCCTATTAAGCGCAATTGTCATTGTCGGATTCCTCTTCTGCGCATTGCCGTCAACAAGCACCATGAGCTAACTAACGTCCGGATATTCAACCATGGGGCTCGCTCGGTGCCGATTTCCAATTCTATCCAACTAATTGTTGTCAATAGTGCGCCAAGTCAACGTTTGGATTTAATTCCTTTATCAAAGATTCCTAGTATAGGTACCAACAATCGATTTTCAGGTAACCAACCGTGGGGTCGATCGGGCCTAGTGAGTCATCTCGACAAGTAGAAAACAATTCAATAATTTTTATGCCGACGATTGCCGACACCAAGGAACTAACTGGCAGCGTAACGACAATATCTAATGTGATTGGGAAATTTTTTAATGTTCCTTTTACGAGTCGTTTTGGGGAGTCTAGGGCGTTTAAATAACACAGGTAATATAGGCAGATACGCCACTGGGTCTACTTGTAACTAATCGTAATAATATATAAGTTAATTAAAAAAAAATAGTTACCAAGTCCGGTCCTAATGGCTACACGGGTATCGCAAAATCTAAGTCCAACCCGGATATTCTCGGTGCAATAGAAACTACGCCTCCGGACAAGTTTGCAATTGAAACGATGAGTGACGCGTGAGAGATCGATCCTTTTCGTTATAATTACTTTTCTCTTTTATTATTAAGTTTGAAAAAGAAGATTGGATTTAATAGAAAGAACAGGGTTGACCAGGGTCCATTCTACGGACAAGGACACCGCTACCAGAGGCGAAGAAATTGATAAGAACCCGACGTAAAACTTGAAGAGAATGTATGATTAAAAAAAATAGGTAAATTTTTTTTATTTCGATTCACCTCGTATAATATTGCTTACATTTTTTAAACCATTTGCCTTATTATCCTGTTTTGCTTTTACTTTGACGAATGTAAACATATTTTAAAAGAAACTCAACTATTTTAATGTAAATGATGATCAATTTTTCTCAATGTCAAAATTTACTAATACCTTCCGGTTGTGATCTTGCTATTTTTTTTTATTATAATAAAATATGTGTTACCTGCCTCTTTAGATAAGAAAGTTCTAGTTGACTGTTTTGAGCACAAGCATTCTTTGGTTACATACCTGAAACAATTAAATATAACTTTTTAAGATAGCAGATGATAAAATTGAACGCCTTGAAATAATTTGGTACTTTTGAAAACAAATACTTATCTAACGTTACATAAATATATAAAGTAAAGTAAAGTTCGTGTAACTTGTGGTGCTCAAGTCTGGTGCTAGAGTTTTCAGGTCGCGCAAGCACCTCTAGCGTGACTTAACGACCAGAGATGGCCGGAACCGACAGCTTTACGTCTCCTCCGAAAGACGATCTTACACCAACCAACTAAAATTCGGTCATACTTTTTTTTTTTTTTTGAGGTACCCTTTTAATCAAGGGATTTATCAAGAGAAAGGAGACTATCAAGCTTGCCTTAAAACAACGAAGGAAGCGTGCTGATAGCCAGAATATTACATTTGTAGGCTTTGAGAATGTGCATCACGTCATATTAATTTATTAGCTCTCTTGAGGATAGTATGCATTTGATCCTTTCATTAATCCTATAAGACGTGTACAATTCAATCAAAAATTATTATTAGTACATAAACCTAATGTACAGGCTATTTCGTGCTGCAGTTTCCACGGCTACAATCGCCGTTTGGATCGCCAACCTTCTAAAGGAGAAGGCGCAATCAGAAGACAGGCTATAGATTCTTACAAGAGTTTTTTTTTATCAAACACCGAGCAAACCGCAATAAAGAATTAACTCTGCCGTTTGCCTATTGACCACTACTCACTACCAGTCATTGGAGGAAAACAAGGAACTAGCAAAAGTCGTATTAAGAACTACTGTAATGGAGGAATGGCAACAAAGATGGGACGATAATGAAGAAAAAGGCCAATGGACAAAGAAATGGATAGGAAATATTTCGGAATGGGTGAATTGTAAGCACAGAAGGCTGGCTTATTGGCTTACTCAGGCACTAACGGGAGTGTGTTAGGTGGCTGGAAATTAGACAGAATGCTGAAAGGAGCATAGGTGAAGCGTGGCATAGGTATAAATAATGTATGTGCTCAAATGATAAGAACAATTCTACGAACTAAACGAGAAAAATGGGAGAGATTGTGAAGAAAAAAAAGGGAAGGAAAAGGGAAGAAAAAGGAAAAAGGAGAAAGAGTGAAAGAGAAAAAGAGAAAAAAGAAAAGTGCCTGCTATCCTGATGTTATGTTTGTCTGAACGGTTCCAAGGTGGCACAAAAAAGAGGCAAAGAAGAAAGAGGGGAGACTAAAAGTCCATCTGAGGAGGAAGTTTTTTTGGTTGGTAGGCGTATCTTGGATAGGTGCGAATCCGACACACCCCGGTTACATACGAACCATTTCGCTCGTAAGTCTTTCGAAGATTCTATTACCTCAAAAAAAAAAAAAACTACTCTGGTGTTTGACAGTTTTGGTCTATTCCAATCAGGCCCGGCCCTACACTAAATGTCCACACAAGCGATTCCAAATTATTGCGCCCCAAGCAGCCGCTTGTGATAATTATTGGTTCTAACGCCGGGCCTGATTCCACTACTAATTTACATATGAACCAGTGTTGGGTACAATTAAAAGCCAGCAATTAATTGTTCCATAAACGAAGTATTTAATCGTTAGTCGTTAATCCCCAAACAAATAAATTTTGCCCATTTATTTTAATATTAGTAATTTTGAAGTCCTAAAACGAAGCGTATTAAATGAACTGGAAAGAATCAGCCGAAGATTATGGTCTGAAACACCCTATCAATCGCAGGACCAAGACATAACCCGCGACTAGAAACGGAATTAAATGGATTTATCGATGTCACCAAAGCAGACGTCAGAGACTCTAAGGCAAACTAATTAGTAGGCGGCGGCAAGGGCGTTGCGTTGGGCCTAGGACGCAAATAATAAAGCTAGGCAAAAATACCTAAGAAGGTTGAAAAGAACATCATCGAACAGTAGACAAAAAGTACTTCATATATTATTATGTAACTGGATCTAAGAAGACCGAGATATAGTGGCTTTTAAACAGAACATTCCAGTCTAAGAAGGATCCTGACTCTGACTGATTAATGTAAAGGACGCAACATGGCCAGGGTATGATACCAACTGGGTCCCGGATGCAAGGACCCGAGAATCAGTGGTTCTCCGAATAAAGGAAATCGCGACCATCTGAATCTACTTACTGGCTGATTAAAAGGTTGAGAAGGTTCAGCAAGGGTTTAGATTGTTGAATTGTTTGGGATTTAGGACTTAAATACAGGTAAAAAGGATCGTCATTGGCAAAAAGAATTATAAACTTTTCAGCACATACTACTGGATAACCAGCTATTCTCCAGTACTTAACAAAAGGTTACTTTAGTATCCTGCTGGTAGTGATAGGTATGAAGACTGAGAATATAGTATCTATCCGTATTTCCATAGAGATTGAAATTCACAGATTGGGGAGAATTAATTTTCCTCTTATTATTTCATACAAAAGTTCTTAAATGTTGAAACAGTGGAAAAAGACAAATAACTTTTCTGTATGTCTCTGCCTTATGTAGAAGATAATACATCTTATCCATAGGTAGATGAACCCGGCAGATGCGGATATAATTTTAACCCTTCCACAATTTTCATTCGTTAACTCTTATATGCCACTCAGTTTCACGGAATCCAGAGTATTAAAGACAGAGACCGTAGCTTTGCTAAGCTAGGTTAGTGCAGCTTCACGGTCTGCACTTCTTGAAATTTTCCATATTCTAGTTGGTGTCTCTATTTTAAAAGCAGCTAAGCCGATCTGTTTATTGTCATCTTCGCGTTATATCAAGTAATATTTAAAGTAATTGGTACAAGAAGGTGTTAATTCTTTTATGCACGCCTACACAATTCCCAGTCATTTAATCATTTAAGTTTAAAAAAGTGAGTGAACACCTTCTTGCACTAATGGCTTCAATTAACAGGTGGCTCTATGCTCATTAAAAGGGGCTCTACAGTCTACAAAGTCCAATGCTGCCGGTTAAGGATTAAAATAATCAGCAGTATCAGCATGCAACACCAATAATGTTAAATGTTTATGATGCCAACTCACGCAATGTAATAGTTAAAATTGCAAAAAAAAAACTGATGTGTGAAAATTACTTTAAAGTTTTGGGGAATTTGGCACATCTATGGATCTGGTATACCCAAATCTTTACAATTTCAAGGTCTCATCTATTATCACCCACGCTTTAAACAGCACAACAGCAGCGTTTTTGATAGCAAGTAACAATAATTTATTAAAATCCGACCTCAATACTTAATTATATCAATTATGTTTTTTGTAGGTATACACCAAGTCAAATATACCTAGTAATAGAGTAAAAATATGTGGCCATGCACTTGACAATGGATGTGTAATGGTCGTTATAACGTAGGTAGAGTAGAAGTAGGTATTTAGTATTTACATAAACTTGACCTTGGTAAACAGCAAAAGCTTTATGCGGGCACGTAAACATAAACATTTTTTTAAATAATTCGGAATGTAATGATGGATGTGCGTGACCCGACACATTACTAGCCATTAGGGTTCAAACATATGTGAGCGTTTTTAGCACCCTCGCTTGTGGGTCGTTACGCAATCAAGTGTTTTGACGATCCGACGCAGTTCTGGAAATATTATTTAAAAGATTTAAAATCACCGACGGTGAAAATAAGTAACCTACCGTTACTTTATTGTAATTAAGCTTATTCCTAGGAGTTGAAGTGTTACTATTATCCATTCGAACCGCCATAGTAGTAAGAGTTATCACAGATTAGGTTGTATCAATAAGTCGGGGTGTGTCTGTTCTTTAAATACGGGTCATTGCACACTAGCTGGAGGTCATTTCACGGCACTTTTGTTGTTTTGGGGGCCTAAAGATGTCGAAGACCCGTGTATCGGCAGCCGGCGCCCGCGATCACGTCGACTATGGATTTCATTCGCCACTCCCCTCGGTTTGTCAGGCAGACACCATTTTAGTTTATACGTCGCGAAAAGTTGTGCTGTTTGCCGACAGAGTGCTTCTCCTCGCGTCGCGGCCAGCTGGCTCCTACTTAGGTTTAATTCGTTACAAGGGGCGTGTAAAAAGATTACTATAAAAAGGTACCTATGTGTATAACGTGGGTCATGGATACGGTACTATTTCGTCCCTTATTGTTATACAGGGTGTTCGGAGACGCTCTCTTCAAATGACATAACAGCGACTATATGCGACTTCCGGTTATACCGGAAGTCGCCTTAAACTTGGTTATTTTAAATGGAGCACCTTGTATAATATACATTTTTGTATTCCTTACTTCATTCCCGACAACTTTTATTAAAAGTCTACTACTCTACGTTTCTGAGGAAAAAAAAATTTTTTTTTTGCATTAATTGAATATATTTTTAAAAATAATGGTTGCGAAATTAGATATTATTGTGCTCGATCATGAGAATTGTCGGAAAATGGAATTTTATATACAGGGAAGTAGAAAAGTAACAATTTCTAATCTTTACCAAATTTTTTTTTTAACATTATTTTTAAATACGATACTACCTTGCTGGTTCATTCTCAATGGATAGGCGAGAACATTGCCTATCATCCACAAGGGGTATCCCTACTTAACTATTTATGGCCTTCTTGCTGAAAATCAATAAGAATAATAATAATAATAATAATAAAAGTTTATTCAAATATTTTTTTTTTACATTTAATGCTAATATATATATTTTTTGGATAAACTATCAATTCTGAACTCAGAGACTGCCCCGGAATCACCGTAAGGTATACCGTCAGGAAAGCCTTGGACAATGTTTTCCCTTCTACTGCCTTCCTTCTTCTGATTTGTTTTTCAGTATGTCCTTTAAAAAGTATTGGTCCTAGAATGCTTGATATAAAGATTAAAAAGTGTTACTTTTCCACTTCCCTGTATTTAAAATGTCATTTTACGACAATTTATTATTGATATAGTATGATACAAAAACTTTTAATAAAAGTTATTGGAACAAAAAAAATAATGTAACTTTCAAACCCAAGTAACATAACCGTGTATATTCATTTTCAAACTTTGCGCGAGTTGATCGCTATGAAGTTATTTGTCTGTTTGAATGATGCTGCCAAAAATTATTGTATAGCAACCTATAAAAACAAAAACCTCATTACAATAGTCCTGCAAAAAGTTATTATCGTTTTGGGAAATAGTCGAATGTGACGCCAAAAAGTGCACTTTTTGAATTTCAAGTATCAATTCCCAGACATAAAAAACAATCGATTTAGAGTTGATCTCATCAATAAACGAAAAGCTACGCTGCCGCCATTCATTCTAGGACTCGAAACAAATTATTATTAGGTTGTCGTCACCTATAGTTCTTTGGGGAGAACAGTTTCCTAATGTACCGAAAAGAAAGATTAACAAAAATTAATCTTGTTTCATTGGATGAAATTTCTCTTAAACGCGAAGGGATGTCGGAATTGTAGACAGATAGTTTCCGCGGCGTGCGCTCAAAGGGTGAAAGCCCTTTTGCCTCAGTCTAGACACTGCACACTGGAGCACGGCAGGGCGGGATTGTTAAACATGGAGTCTAAATTACATTAATGCATTGCATATAATTGTTAAGTCAGAACAAAATGTTCAAAATGGTAGATATTGGAGTGCAGAAAAAGAACATAGATTTGATGATAATTCTTACTTTCATTACTATTAGGTTCAGGTTTATGAATTTTTGAATTCGTTAATCGTATAAAAATTTAATGAGGCTTTTGAGGAATTTTATAATCCTAGGTAGACTATAGTTATTAAGTCATTATACGTAATATTCCAGCAAACATGATGCGAAATCAAAATTTTAAAACACCCCTTATAATGTTGCTTACCGTGTATGGTAGTAACGGGGGTAGCAGTGATCGAGCCTCATAGAATCCAAAAGACAGAAAACAGTAAAATACATGAACACTCAACAAGTCTGCACAAACATTATGTCTCTAAATACTATACAAGGTATTATACAAAACGACCAGATCGTCGAGAGTTTTTTTTTGTAAAATCGTTTATAATTTCGTCGATATGTAATGTTTTAACAAACTCGTGTTCGATACTGATTAAGGAAAAATCCGAAAGGCGTTGTTGTCCCATGGCGTTAGGTAAATGGGTTTTTACTATTTTAAGTTTGGAAAAAGATCGTTCCGCTAACTGGTAAAGTTGGAAATAACATCACTCTGGAAATTTTGAAGACACTGATTTTTTTATTAATAGATGATCCGCAAGTTCATACACTGTTTTTAGGTTTGAAATACTATCTCCAAGTGCCTTTCTGAGGCTTAAAATTTGACTAGGAAAGTCAATGGACAAGTCTTTATGGTATATCGTTTGTAAATTCCGCGCTTTCACGTATACTTCTTCACTTAACGAAGTTTTCAGGATATAAAAAAAAAATTAATTGAAATAAAAAAATGAAATGAAATACCTATAAAAAGCAAAAGTGGCAGCAAATTTTGTGGGTATTATGATTATGGGTTTTAAATTGTATAAGGTTTTTATTTTTAAATACATATATTTTATATAGTGACCGGCAGAAAGTGCGCAGCATATCTTTAAGTTTAGAAAATTAATTTTATTTTAGATAGGTTCTGCATGTTCTCAAACCAAAATAACACCCATTAAATCCGGTAAAAGTCTTATGGTATACGAGGTAGGATCAAAAATTTGATATTCCGCTAAGAGTAAAGTACCTCCATCTTTCATTTTAGAATATTTTTTTACTAAGAATTATTGTTTTAATTTCAAAGTTATACCCAAATTCCAAATTTCGCTTATTTTGGACAAAAAAATGGATTTAATCGTGTTTTCTGAATAACCCTGTATAAAAAAATAAATGGCAACCGAACAGTACGAAAATAAGATTTTCTGCACACTTTGTTAAAGATTACCGTCGATCATAAGTCCGATTAGTTTGTTTTCATAATATTATAGCCTTTTAAAATAAAAACATAAAAATATTAAATATTTTTGATGCACACCGTATTTTATTTTCTGAGGGAACAAGTTAATTTTATCTAACTGATATTTTTTGATTTACATTGACTTAAAACATCTCCTAAATAGTTTTTTATACATTGAATAAAAATAGAAAGTTTCCTTTTGATTTATAAAGAAAAAAATTTGAATTAAAAATATATTTTGAACGGATTTTATTCGTCACGCAAAATAAGGAAACTTTCTATGCATACTTCAATGAATAAAAAAATATTTAGGAGATGTTTTAAGTCAATGTAAATCAAAAAATATCAGTTAGATACAATTAACTTGTTCCCTCAGAAAATAAAATACGGTGTGCAGCAAATTAGTTTTTATTTTAAAAAGCCATAATATTATGAAAACAAACTAATCGGACTTATGAACGACGGTAATCTCTAACAAAGTCTGCAGAAAACCTTATTTTCGTACTGTTCGGTTGCCATTTATTTTTTATACAGGGTTATTCAGAAAACACGATTAAATCCATTTTTTTTGTCCAAAATAAGCGAAATTTGGAATTTGGGTATAACTTTCAAATTAAAACAATAATTCGTAGTAAAAAAATATTCTAAAATTAAAGATGGAGGTACTTTACTCTTAGCGGAATTTCAAATTTTTGATCCTACCTCGTATACCATAAGACTTTTACCGGAATTAATCGGTGTTATTTTGGTTTGAGAACATGCAGTACCTATCTAAAATAAAATTAAATTTCTAAACTTAAAGGTAAAAAACTTTCCCATATGCTGCGCACTTTCTGCCGGTCACTGTATATTAAGATGTTATAAATGTGAAGTTGTCTTATGTTCAACTTTTTTGTTTCTGAATATAATTCTTTTGAAGGATGAAGATAATCTTTATTAAATATAATTTTTAGAAACCTTTTTTGTAATATTTCTAATTGTTTAACTAAAGTTCTATTTATTCCTCCCCAACCTAAAATTCCGTAATTTAAATGATTTTTAACTAATGCGTAATACAATATTTCCATATGTCTATACATCAGCCTATTATTACACATATCAACATTTACTATTTCAAAAGTAAAACTATGATTAAATTTAACCAAAATCGTAGATAAACACCCAACGGGTAAAAATATAAATACCGGGTAAATACCCAAAAAATATTTACCCAACTGAAAACACGGGTTTTTGTTGAAAGGTGTTTTATTGCAAAAATAATAGCTATGAGGACATTTCCAACGTATTTTAACTTTAGTCAGTTATTAATTTGGTGTTCTGTGGTCGGTATAATCGTTTCTATTTTTTTTTTCACATTTGGAAATTCTACAGTACAGGGTGGCCAACTAAGAATGCGAGGTACTGTATCTGGGAAACTATCCATCGTAGTTTTTTATTAAATGCATTATTAGCCTATACTTCATAGTTTCCGATATAGTGACTCTAGAAAAGTGACATTTTTTAACTTTGACAGCTTCTAACTTTCTAACAGTACGTCTTAGAGAAAAACTGCTTACATATCACTGTCTTCAATTTTTATTATCTTCCGAAAATAATCAACTTCCGGTTAAACCGGATGTAACTCGAAAGCAGGAAATATAGTTGTCCCGGTTTAACTGGAAGTTTATTTTTTTGAGAAGATAATAAAAATTGAAGATAGGGACATGTAAGCCGTTTTGCTCTAAGACGTACTATTAGAAAGTTAGAAGCTGTCAAAGTTCAAAAATGTCACTTTTCGAGAGTCAATATCTCGGAAACTATGAAGTATAGACAATAATGCATTTAATAAAAAATAATTATAATTTTATGTGGAATCTGAAAATTCAAAAATTTACAGGGTTTACCCTTCAAAAAATGGAAAATTTTGGATTTGCGCCCTCTAGCGGTGGATTTAGAAACTTAAAAATATTTTCCAGGTTTTTCTCTTGGCCGTTTTAGTAATAATTTTTTTTGCCGCAAGCCTCTACAATGGATATTTTCCCAGATACAGTACCTCGCATTCTTAGTTGGCCACCCTGTACAGTGTGGGTTTGTAACTTGGAATTAAGTAATTCAGTAAATTAAATACAATTTATTTTTTGAAAAATGCTTGGGCACGCGTATTTACATTTTAAGTTGTGGTATTTTTTATAAAAAAAAATATCGATACAATGTGTCCCAAATTAGAGATGTGACGATATCGATTATTTTTTTAAATGACAACCCTAGTTTATTATTGACCATTTTTAAAGTGCATATTTAGATACATAAGTATCAAATTTCAAATTAATATTCCCTGTCAAATGTTGAGGAGTTGAAAGCACGAACAAGACATGGAGTGTAGGTTAATTTCTCCCGAAGTAATTAGAAATGTTCAAAACGAGTTTTACTTGCGTTTAGGATATTGCTGAAATGCTGAATAATGAATGGACCAAAGACATGTTATATAAGGAGACAAAACATTTCATTCATCAAAAACCATTTGTTTACAATAATACATACTTCCAAAGTTTCAGATAGGTTAGAAGGAGATGGCTTGAAAAAATGGCAACACTGTAACTCGCTATTATCGTTACAATGCATTGGCATCTGTTTTTTAGGATCAAAAATAATCCATATACAGTGTGACCAATAAAGTCCGCATTATATGGGATTTTTTTTATTAATAGCTTTACTTAAAATTTGACTTTCGCATCAAGTTCTGCTTCGATCGAGATGAAAATTAAGCAGAGAAATAGTAGTCACGTGATTCGCATTATCATGTCAAATTTTAATTTTTTCCAAAAAATAATTTAACAGTGGGGTTATTTCTGAAAATATCGAAAAAAGTTATTAGAAAAAGTTTTTTAAATGCAGTTTCTAGCCCACATGCAAAAATTCAGCTGCATAAGATAATTTTGATTTTTACTATATTGGGTCGATATTTCAAAAAGTCGCCTTTTCTTATTGGCCCAATATAGACAAACTAGTTTGGCCCAATATATCTTCCATATTGGATCAATGTTGGATCAATATTGTTGTGCTACTTGGGATTGATTTCTGTTAAAACCGAATTATTTCTCTTTATAGATGCAAAAATTCGAAAAGGCATTTTTTAACATTTTTTAAAAAATATCCAATATTACTCTCATATTCCCATGAATTTATTAAAAATGTGTTTAATGGAAATTTTCTTTAGTTCATCGGTTTTGTGGAATAATTGCGGTGTTTAGTGTTTTGCGATATTTTTTTTGGGACTAATTAAGATGGGTCCCAAGTGTCAAGTATGCGAGAATTCGGAAAATAATAATTCTGCACTTACTTTTCATAGATAAGTTAACAGAAAGTTGGGTTATTTGTAGGTTAGGTTTATCCTATAGTAGCAAGGTCACGTTCAAATGTAAATGCACCGCAATCCCTACTCCCGGCCCCACCCAGCTCCTCACCGCCTCTCTCCAACAAACGATGTTGTCAACACATTTTAATGACATGTGCCATCTATGTGTACCATTACCAACAGTTAAGTACTTAAGGTGGAATTATAAACGTCATTCAATCTATTGCCAACCTATAACCTATTTCGCGTTGAATTTTTGAGTTTATTATTTTAATAACTAACATTTGAGGTGGGAGTATCAACATGCTTGCCAACCTATAACCTATTTCGCATAGATTTATTTATGTTTTCTAGCTTTTATACAAAATTTAAAGAAAACCAGTATCGACTTGATATTCTATAGGTAATAATTGACATATTTAACAAATATCAAGGAATTTCATAACTTATTTTAGGAGAATTGTATAGCGAAAAATATCGGGTAAGATTTTTTTTAACATTATTATGTCATTGTCACTCATTGTTCTTTCACTATACAATTCTCCCAAAATTAGCAATGATATAAATTGATATTTTTGTAATATATCAGATACTGCCTAAATTATGTACCGACGATATTGAATTTCTTTAAATGTTAGTTATTAAAATAATAAACTCAAAAAAATCAACGCGAAATAGGTTATAGGTTGGCAATAGATTAAATGACGTTGAGAATTCAACCTTAAGTGGGAGTATCAACATGCTTGCCAACCTATAACCTATTTCGCATAGATTTATTTATGTTTTCTAGCTTTTATACAAAATTTAAAGAAAACCAGTATCGACTTGATATTCTATAGGTAATAATTGACATATTTAACAAATATCAAGGAATTTCATAACTTATTTTAGGAGAATTGTATAGCGAAAAATATCGGGTAAGATTTTTTTTTAACATTATTATGTCATTGTCACTCATTGTTCTTTCACTATACAATTCTCCCAAAATTAGCAATGATATAAATTGATATTTTTGTAATATATCAGATACTACCTAAATAATGTACCGACGATATTGATTTTCTTTAAATGTTAGTTATTAAAATAATAAACTCAAAAAATCAACGCGAAATAGGTTATAGGTTGGCAATAGATTGAATGACGTTGAGAATTCAACCTTAAAGAAAATCAATATCGTCGGTACATTATTTAGGTAGTATCTGATATATTACAAAAATATCAATTTATTTCATTGCTAATTTAGGGAGAATTGTATATTGAAACAACAATGACATAATAATGTTGTTATAATAATAATAATAATGTACCCGATATTTTTCGCTCTACAATTCTCCTAAAATAATTTATAAAATTCCTTAACATTTATTTAATATGTCAATTATTACCCATAGGATATGCAGTCGATATTGATTTTATTTAAATATTGTGTAAAAGCTAGAAATATAAATAAATCTACGCAAAATAGGTTATAGGTTGGCAAGCATGTTGCTTAAGTAAAAAAAAATTGATTGAATTTGAAAACTGTAGGTAATAGGGAACTTTCCATTTTTTTTTCAATAATATGATTTAGTTAGGCCTAAAAAAAATATTCCCCAATTATTACTCCTTAAAAATCAGTAATAACTTGGTAAAAATTCTTTAAAGTTCGCGCGTGTCAAAAGCATTTCAAACGACCAAGCCCGATGACGTCACGAAGTATGACTTTTCCGTTATCCGTCATCCGTCATCCTGACCGGTGGCCGAGCTAGCGAGTTTGCATTTGGATTGCCGTGTGTTATTGTTATTGTATTGTTGTTTTAAGGTGGAATTCTCAACGTCGTTCAATTTATTGCCAACCTATAACCTATTTCGTGGATGTCATCACGACAAATAATACTTCGTGACGTCACGACCCGTTTTTACCCGCTTGGGATAATTTGAATTTTGGGGCAGTTTTAAATCTTTCTAGCGGTCTTTTGGGACGAAATATCGTCGGTCTTATGGCATAAGGCCCTATCTCGTTTTTTGCAAGTTTTCAGGAGAGCAATTTAAAGAAAGCTAATATCTTTACGTCAACAGAATACAAAGAACTCTACCGATTTTCGCTATCTTTTTTTGGAATTATGAAGAACAAACCATGTAAATTTTTTGTGAAATACCACATTTCAAACTAGAAATTAACATTTGGTTGTAATAATGGTTTATGTGAGATAGGGCCTTTTGTAAAGACACTAAAAATGTTATTGGTATATTTTGGTCGAGATAGGCCCTTCGAAGTAGAAATAAAATGACCGATTTTACGCATGTTTTTTATAATAAGTAAAACACAAAACAGTAAAAAATAACAAAAATAAAGAAAAACTAAATTTCATACTTAAAAAACATGATTAAAAATATTATTTTAAAACGAAAACAGAATAAACTCAGAAACAAATCGAATTTATAGTCATTATTTTAACATAAAAAACGAAAAAATGTATCTCTACAAAATTAAAATTTTTATTATTACAGCCTAATACTATAAACAGTAAAAAAAACGACAAAAAACTTTTATTTTATTTTTGAGTATGTGGTAATGAGCGGTAAAATAATTTATCTTCAGGCGAAGAAATAACAGGCTTAATGACAGAACAAACTTTTGTCTATGCTATGTTCTTATACAATAATTATGTTTTAATATATATTTTAATTTAGTTAAATGCATGCGTCCAGGAATGCTTTATATTTTATATGACTTGCTACAATTTGTAATTTACAAAAACGTGGTCAAATAAATATGTCTATGTCTGCCTATTTCTATGTATATGTCTATACGATATATATTTTACTAACACTCTATTAGGTACAGATTATGGATATTCATGCCCCTCTTAGAACGTATAAAGTAGAGGTAAACAAGGACCTTAGTCTCCTTGGATAACCGACAACATAAATTACATGAAAAATCAGAAATCAAGCTTTATTGTTTTCGTCGAACGAAAGAACGCGAACATTGGAATTACTATAAGCAATTACGCAACTTAACAATCTCAGCTATCAGATCCGAGAAAAAAGCTTATCGAAACTATAATTTTCAAGCTTGCAGAACAAAAGAAAAATGGAATGACATTAGATTTTCATACTTTAACATAGATATAGGCCTTTGCTCTTTATTTAATTTGTGGACCATTAAACAATGTAGCATTTGCCTTTTTAAAGACATTGAAAGGTATTGCTTGTCTACGTGGCTAGTTTTAAAAAATATTTTATTAGGATCTTCCTTTTTTACAAAAAACTCAAATACATCCGACCATTTAAATTAATTTCCGTTGTCATCCGTTTTCATAGATTTAATTCTTAGATCTTCGCTTAACTTTTTATAATCTAAAAAGTCTTTATAAATTAGATGGTAAACTTTATAAGGCTTGTTTTGCCTTGCCAAGCGAAATACTGGAACCAACTGTGACGGGCCTAAGTCAAGATTCTATCGAAAATTGTCACGACAAAAAGCCCTATCTCAAGATTCGCCTTTATGCTGTAATAAAACTGTTCATATTTCGAGATAGGCCCAAGTGTTTTGTCGCTTTTATAAAGAATTAAAATGATTTGAAGATAGGACCCTTGGCTAAAAACAAGTATACATTAAAACAACATATTCTATGACCTTAGCGCATTTTGGCCCTATCTCGAGATAGGGCCTTATGTCATAAGACCGACGATATGTTGTTTTTTTTGCTGCCATATGTTTTATGACAATATATACTTATGATTTATAGAATTTTTTCACCATAAAATTTTTGTCAAGTTCCCTATTGTACTTCAAAGACGGGGATTTAACCGCGTTTTGGAAAAACCAAATATTGATCAAAAAATGAAATGGCGAATGCGTCACTAGTGTTTGCTCTTAAGAAATTTTATAGCAGTTATGTTGGGTGAATTCTTAACGAAATTTGGACGTGGTCCCGAAAAGTTTTCGTATGCGGACCACTCCCTTCCAATATTCGGGGTGGAACTATTTTTGGGTTTGTAAGTACTAAATCTGGCGCTATTGCTAATACTCTTACATTTCCCCTAGCTGTAGATACTAGGGGACTGGATGTACCAACGTGCCTGCCTATTTAATTTAAAGTCGACTCGTTAGTCCTGACAAGTGGTACCTATAATAAAATTGAAACCACAGGTGACCAGCGACCGGAATCGGCTGGTGTGGTAACTAAAAAAAAATAACCCAAATAAATGATTTTGATGTCATGTCATGACCTAGCCGGAATATTTCATTGACATAGCAGTGTAGCGGCAGACTTTCTCCCGAAGACAAGATCAGGGTGGTGGACGAGGTCATCGACCCACGGCGACCGGGAGAATATTTCGTCGGAAACAGAAGCGGAGCAGGCCCACAGACATGTAATGTATAAGGAGAGTAAATTGTTTACATTTTGCCCCGATCAGAAATCGTTTTTAACAGAAATCAATGATGACAAATTTCTGCTCACGGCCCTAAATCTAATAATAATAGGTTTATTTAAAAATTAATAATATAATAAATATGTTTGTGTTGTCTTCTATTCTTCAATCCCCTGAAGCTGAGCTTGTTAGGGGCAAATCTTATTTTTTGTTTTAGTATGTAAAATCATAAATCATAAATATGCATTAAAAATCAAGTTTTAAATTAAAAATTTTAATTTATAGTAGGTATAAACGCAGTTTTTTTTAAAGATATTACCTTTAATAAAATTATTAGTTTATACTTTTTAAGTAAAAAATATTACCTATATAAATTATTCAGAACAATATTAATTAATTAAAGCATTTCTAAAAATATTTTCAAATTGTCTGTTTTTAATATCCATGTTTTTATTTCGACTTTAAATTTTTTGAATGAAATCAATTTTTTAATTTTTGTTGGTAAATAATCGTTTAAATAAAAACATAAATATTTCAAATTTTTTTGTCCTGTGGACTTATTTATTTTAGGTTTTATGGTTATTTCATTTTTATGACATGTATTATGATTATGGTTTTTAAATTGTATAAGGTTTTTATTTTTAAATATATTAAGATGTTATAAATGTAAAGTTGTCTTATGTTCAACTTTTTTGTTTCTAAAAATAATTATTTTGAAGGATAAAGATAATCTTTATTGAATATAATTTTTAGAAACCTTTTGTGTAATATTTCTAATTTTTTAACTAAAGTTCTATTTATTCCTCCCAAACCTAAAATTCCGTAATTTAAATGAGTTTTAAGTAACGCGTAATATAATATTTCCATATTGTCTTACATTTAAAATTTTTTTAATATTTTTAAAAATCGGTAGTAAACTTCTTAATTTTTTAATTAAGTATTCTGAAGTGAAAATTTCAATTTAATTTACTGTCAAAAATAATTCTTAAATATTTTATTTTATTAATTTTAAAAATTTGAATACCTACTATTCATATTTCGTGGTAGGTTATTTAGGTTTAAGGTAAAAGGAATATAATTTGTTTTATTAAAATAAATTGTTAACGAATTGTTATCAAACAAACTTTTCATAATTTTTAAATCTTTTTTAATTTTATTATTTAAGTTGTCCCAATTTGTATCGGTATAAAAAATTGTAGTATCATCTGCAAAACTATGAATTTGTATATCGCAATTTATACTAAATAGGTCGTTAATATAAATATTAAAAAATAATGGTCCTAAAATTGTTCCTTGAGGAACACCATACTTAAATACTTTTGGATAGCTTTTCTTCTTTATCTATTTGTATTTGAACATAAGTTGGTCTTTTTTTCAGATAATTTTTAATTAATTCTAATTGCTTTGCTCTGAATCTGAATCCAATATTTTCAAACTTTTTTAACAGTAAATTATGGCGAACTGTATCAAAGACTTTTGCTAAATCTAGAAAAATACTAATACAAGGTTTTTTATTATCTAGTCTAGCGCATCATATATTTGTTCTGTTAGATAGCAAATAGCGTTTTGTGTTTATTTACTATTTTGAAACCCAAACTGTTTATTAGAAATAAAATGTATTTTTTCCAAATAATTTTCAATTCTTAATTTAAAAATTTTTTCGAATACTTTTGCTATCGAAGATATTAATGTTATTGATCTATAATTACTAGTTTTACTAGAATCTCCATTTTTGGTTTTATTATACCAATATAGATCTACCGCCTGTCTTTGAAAACGAAGGTTATATTAGATGTATTAGTTATGTGAACCCTTTAAGTAAAAATGTAATACTAAATAGGTATTTGGGTTTTTTTAAATTTTCTACTAGTCAAATTATTTATAGTTTCCTAATGATATCAATTTATAATGCTTTAGGGAAATCATAACGGATATGTTGTATGGACGTTTTTACTACGAGTGACGCAGAATTATTGATATTCATTTATTATATCTAACGTTACAGTTTTGGTGAGTTGTGTTTGTGATCGATATTATTATTTACAATGGTTCACCAGTGCGTGGTGTGCAACAGACTCGACCATTCTAACCCTGGATTAAAATTTCGGCGGTAAGTGGGGTTATTCAGGTTATGTATTTTTTAGCTTAAAAGCAATGGTGTAGATGGTAATGTATTTTAAGTAAAAGTTGTAGTAGTTGTAGTAGTAGTAGGTATAGTAACAAGATTTATTTAGCAATGTGCTACAATTTAACAAGTTTTACAAAATATTTAAAATTATTTAACAATATCATCTATGAAGTATTAAAAAAAAATTTATCAGTCACTATTATGTTTTTTAAATAAATAATTTTTTAATGATTTTTTAAAAATTTTCAAAGAACTCTGTGATTTAATTGAATTATTCAAGTTGTTATATTCACTTCATCCTTTATGGAAACCCGATTTATTTTTGATACTCTGCTTAGACAAAAATCTGGTTGAATATATAGTTATGATTTTCAAAATTTTAAGTTAAAAAATCTTTTAAATGGGCAGGTGGTAAGTTATTTTGTATTTTAAAAATACAAGTAGGTACAGATCAAAAGAAATACTAAATTTTTAACATTTAACCACTGAAGTTTCCCTAACATTAAATTTATCATCGTATATTTATCCACATTTAAAATTATACGCATAGCTTTATTTTGCAAAACTTTGAGTCTATTAAAGACTCCATCATTTGCTGTGTATAAAATAGTTGAACGATACAGGGCACAAAAATATCATGATATTTATATAAATATCAAAATATCCGATATATATTGATATATATGTGATATATATCCAAAATGTGATATTTATTTTTTTTTAAATTAAGAAACTATTTTGATAGGGTTTATCGGGTTGCTGACTTAAAATATACACATATATGCTTTATGACATATTTTTTTATAACATTATTATGATGTAAAGTATGAGAAGAACATATTTTTAAAAAACTGAAAACGTAAACTTTAATTTTTAAAACTAAATTGTTAACAAAGAACTTACATAAAAATTGCCACTTTTTTGTCATTTAAACATATCTATATTATATAATTAAATAGCACAAAATAATTTAAGATTTTTTAATGGAATATTTAAATTTTCTCTTAAAAATGGAGCAAAGTAACCCCAGTTTACTGCGATCTGTTGCCATTTTTATTAGCAAATTATTTAAGGACATTTTGATATATATCTTGATATATATCGGATCATAAATATCGTGATATATATCAAGATATATATCCTGATATATATCAAGATATATCCTGATATATATCGACTGATATATATCCTCGCGCCCTAATAAAAAATGAGGTAAAATTATAGTGTTGTAAATTGTTTTTCGTGAAAATAAACTTAAATTATGACTACCGTCAAATGGGGTGAAATTGATTTTATGGGGAGACTTTGATAACAGGTAATATTTTGTTCAATAAATTTAAATATCCCGCAATTATAATCCGCGGACATCCGCGCCATGCTCAGTCGAAAGAGTGGAGTTTCGCCATTGTTGTGTCCTGTTAGCATGCCGGTAAGTGTTTGTTATAATATTTTTGTAAATATTCTATAATAATACTGCAAATTAGCGTTAAATTGACACTGTCTAAAATTATAAGTTATTTCATCAGTTTTTAGCAATTTTATTAAAAAATCGGTTATTTACGATGAGGTGGTTTCTACTTAACCTCATTTCATGTAAAATTCGGCGCCAAATATGCTTGGTTGAAAACTATTAGTTGATATATCATGCTCACTTTGATAACACTTTCGGGGTGAGATTGATAGTAATTTATATATGAAATAAAGTTGATGTTTTTGAACGTTAAATTTGTGTTAAAATGTGTTAATTTAAGTTCTATAATTTATATATGAAATAAAGTTTTCTTTTGACATCATAACTAAAGTCTAATTTTCACTTTTGCGAGGATAGTTTATTAAAATTTAATTCTTATGCTGAGTGATAAGGGGTGACTTTGATAATCTCTGTAAACTTATGGATTTTCAAAGTCACCCCAAGCGCACATAAAATTGATAAAAAAAAATATATTAAGAGTGAGGGAAAAAGTGTTACAATGATAACTCTTAGATCCAAAGCATTCGTTGTAATGCAAAAAAACAGTGCCTATCTAAGCCACCCCAATTTGAGCATAACTTTGATAATGAGGTTATTATTTATTTTCTAGCAAAAAAAAACAATTTTTGAAGTTTGTTTTAAGCCTGGAGGTCTTCATTCGGCATAGTGCAAATATATATATTTTTTTTTGGCGCAAAACTAGGTGTACTTTTCTTGTAATTTACATATTAATCAAAAAAGCTAACAATTTCACCCCATTTGACGGTACTTCTTTTTAAATAATTAATTTTTTTTCCAATTTTAGATACAAGATTTGCAAATTTTAATTTAGAATCTAAAATTACTCCCAAATATTTAAAAGAGTTTATAATTTCTAATTTTTCATTATGAATATAAATATTTATATATACAGGGTGATTCACGGTGGATGGAACGTTAGACGTTTCTGACGAACCAGTAAAGGAATCGTTCTGAAAATTTGGTCGTTTACATAAACGAACACGCTCTACCTATCTAAAATATTTTTAACAATACAGTGTTGCCGCTTCCACCCAAAAATAATAGCCACTTCGATATTTTAAATGGAACACCCTATATATTATTTAATTTTTAAATTCTACATAAAATTATAATTATTTTTTAATAAAAGCATTATTAGTCTTTGCTTAATGGTTTCCGAGATATTGTCTCTTGAAAAATTACATTTTTGAACTTTGACAGCTTCTAGCTTTTTAACTGTACGTCTAAGAGCAAAACGGCTTACATGTCCCTATCTTCGATTTTTATTATCTTTCCAAAATTGTCAATTTCCGGTTAAACCGGATGTAGGAAATATGATACTTCCGGTTTGACCGGAAGTTGTTACTTCTGGAAAGATAATAAAAATCGAAGATAGGGACATGTAAGCCGTTTTACTCTCAGACGTACAGTTAAAAAGCTAAAAGCTGTCAAAGTTCAAAAATGTCATTTTTCAAGAGACAATATCTCGGAAACCATTAAGCATAGACTAATAACGCTTTTATTAAAACATAATTATAATTTTATGTAGAATTTAACAATTTAATAATATATAGGGTGTTCCATTTAAAATATCGAAGTGGCTATTATTTTTGTGTGGAAGCGGCAACACTGTATTGTTAAAAATATTTTAGATAGGTAGAGCGTGTCCGTTTATGTAAACGACCAAATTTTCAGAACGATTCCTTTACTGGTTCGTCAGAAACGTCTAACGTTCCATCCACCGTGAATCACCCTGTATATATCTATATTATTCACGTTATTTCCAATAACCATAAATTTTGTTTCAAAACATTTGGCATATCAATTGAATTATATAAAGAATAAATAATAATGGACCTAAAATGCTACCTTGTGGTACCCCACTATTATTATATTCCTTTTTAGAAAAAATGTTATCAATTTTTGTTTTTTTGCTGCCTATTACATAACTAATTATATTTTTAGACACAAGGTATACGAAACTGCAATAAAAAATGCAGGTCGGTATTTAATAATACATACCTGATAATGGTACCCGAAAGACGAAACGTCAGAATCAATACCTGATAACGTGTTATAGAAAATAAAAAAAGGCAATGCAATTATTGTAAAATTATTTTTTTTCTATCTCTGTAAATGTTAGGAAAAAATAAAAACCAAAACGTTTGAATTTTTTAAACGAATAACGTTTTGGTTCGGCTCTTTTTCAGAAATATAATGCAGTAATATTGAGCAAGAGCATCGTTAGGTCAGAATATAATTAACACAGGTACATTTTTGTTATTTAATGACGAAGAAGTCAAGAACAACATTAAAACAGTCTAATGACCGTTAAAACAGTAATTTTAATCTATAAATAAATGTTTTAACTGTAATTAGAGTAATTAGACTTGTTTTTCGTCATTAAATGACAAAAATATATTTGTGTTAACTATATTCTGAGCTAACGATGCTCTTGCTGAACGATCAGTCGAGATTAGCTAAAAAATATTTTTGTGCTTAAGGTGGGAGTATCAATATGCTTGCCAACCTATAACCTATTTCGCGTAGATTTATTTATGTTTTCTAGCTTTTATACAAAATTTAAAGAAAATCAGTATCAACTTGGTATTCTATAGGTAATAATTGACATATTTAATAAATATCAAGGGATTTCATAACTTATTTTAGGAGAATTGTATAGCGAAAAATATCGGGTAAGATTTTTTTAAACATTATTATGTCATTGTAACTCATTGTTCTTTCACTATACAATTCTCCCAGAATTAGCAATGAAATAAATTGATATTTTTGTAATATATCAGATACTACCTAAATAATGTACCGACGATATTGATTTTCTTTAAATGTTAGTTATTAAAATAATAAACTCAAAAAATCAACGCGAAATAGGTTATAGGTTGGCAATAGATTGAATGACGTTGAGAATTCAACCTTAAACAAAATTGATAAAGCTACTCAGCGATTTATTGTAGCATCGTCAGGTTAGAACCAACACAGTTTTTTTTTAATATGGGCTAAAAACATAAGAAAATAACGATCCAAAACTAAACTAATCGAAAAAATTAAGGTCATCAGGTAGCTGATGCAGATAGATACAATAGAAATAATTTTTGAAATTTCTTTATTGAGTGCAAAGTAAGTATAATAGAATAATTATTTGAAGAAATAGTCCATGCTTAAAGTGGAGTTGAAAGTATGGGAAAGAAAGAAAAACCAAAAGACTTCCTCCACAATATTTAATAGAATAAAATTCTTCAAGGGTCTCTACATTTTTCGAACGTAGAAACGTTCATCATCAGGAAACAGAAAGTTTATTAGAACCTTAACGGAGCTTTTATGGAATTAGAAAATTGATGTGTAGAAGAGACATAATATGAAGAAAATTGATAAGGTTAAACCATATTGAGTATGCTAAAAAAGTTATTAAAGGGGGTCTAAACCAACAAAATAAACTGTGGAAGAAGAAAAAACCTTCCTGAAAAGAAGGTGTCGAAGATTATTTAAAAATTTTTATGAAACTTTCAAGTTTATGTCAGTTATAATGATAAAATTGTACCTAATATTACCATACTTAAAATTACATTGCAAAAAGTGTTTTGTGGGGTACTGAGGATTAAGGTTACTGAGCTTTAATCCTCAGTACGTCACCTTCTTTTCAGGAAGGTTTTTTCTTCTTCCCCAGTTTATTTGGTTGGTTTAGACCCCCTTTAATAACTTTTTTAACATACTCAGTATGATCTAACCTTATCAATTTTCTTCATATTAATATTATGTCTCTTCTACACATCAATTTTTTAATTCCATAAAAGCTCCATTAAGGTTCTACACTATTTTCTCTTCTGCTAAAAAGTGCTAAAAACATCAGCACTAAATAAATTTTCTGTCTCCTGATGATGAACGTTTCTACGTTCGAAAAATGTAGAGACCCCTAGAGAATTTGTATTCTATTAAATTTTGTGGAGGAAGACTTTAGGTTTTTTCTTTCGTTCCCAGAATAATTATTGATAAATAAATTTATTAGGAAGGAAATAATTATGCATAACTCGTTTATTCAGGGTTGGCAAGTATCATGATATTTATATAAATATCAAATATCGGATATATATCTGATATATATCAAATATTTTTTTTCAGCTGAAACAGGTAAAACCATACTATAGTAGGTAGCCAAGTAAAATCAAGGAACCTAGATATGTATTTAAGGTGGGAGTATCAACATGCTTGCCAACCTATAACCTATTTCGCGTAGATTTATTTATGTTTTCTAGCTTTTATACAAAATTTAAAGAAAATCAGTATCGACTTGATATTCTATAGGTAATAATTGACATATTTAATAAATATCAAGGAAGTTCATAACTTATTTTAGGAGAATTGTATAGCGAAAAATATCGGGTAAGATTTTTTTTAACATTATTATTTTATTGTCACTCATTGTTCTTTTACTATACAATTCTCCCAAAATTAGCAATGAAATAAATTGATATTTTTGTAATATATCAGATACTAAGTACCTAAATAATGTACCGACGATATTGATTTTCTTTAAATGTTAGTTATTAAAATAAAAAAACTCAAAAAATCAACGCGAAATAGGTTATAGGTTGGCAATAGATTGAATGACGTTGAGAATTCAACCTTAAGTAAATATTATATTTTTATTTTGGCATTTTAAATTTAAATTTTATTACGGATTAACGTTGTAATAAAAAAAAGCACACACAATGCACAGTCGCGTCGACGAACGCTTCAGTAATGAAAAATAATAATGAAATAAATAGGGGATACCAATCGTAATACCAACCCAAACCATACAACATTCGGCGGTAAATTAAAATTTCCAAAAATTTGTTTAATATCGTTAACAGTTTATTCAGCACTTAAAAAAAAGTATTTTTTTAATAATAAATATCATGATATATATATCAAGATATAAATATCATGCCAACCCTGCGTTTATTACCTAAAACAGTTGCTGAATTAGCATAAGCATATTTTTTTTTGGGGATTTTGCAAGGTATTTTCGACATGGCTATGGCGCGAAATGGAAGAAAAAGATGGAATAATGAGGAATCGGGTAAAAATCGGGCCTCTACTTTGAAAGGTCTTTGATTTATACTCCATTAAGCTGATAAAATTTCGAATAATGTATTTTCCAGATAAACAAACCATCTGAGCACAAAAAATTTAATTGTAGTTTTTTGCATGTTTAAGATTTCTTGAAAATTCACAGGGTGCGTCAAGCGTCAAGAACAGATGTCAAAATCTTTTTTTAAATGGACAGTGTCAGTATACAATTATGATACCTACAATTAGTAGACTCCCGATTATCCGAAACTCGAGCCGAAACCCGATTATGCGAACTCCGCATTATCCGAAACGACCCGTGAACCGGATTATCCGAAATGATTCTTGCTATCGAAATGATTCTTGCTATTCCTCATTATCCGAAATTTCTAAGAAACGTTTTGTTGTTGCGGCCAAAAATCGACAGACTTTAAAATTAAAACAAGTACCAATTACCTCTTTCTTGAATTTATGAATACATACTAATGTACATACATACATAAGTATTAGAATTTATTATGTATGTATGTATGTATGTATGTATATACATCTATAAAAGTACATAGGGATAGTTACTTTTCCTATAGTTAATGATTTTTCTCCATCTCCGCATTATCCGAAATTTCGATTATCCGAAATCGGTCCGGTCCACATCATTTCGGATAATCGGGAGTCTACTGTTAGTACTGTATATGATTTTCCTCACATTTTTAGATTCCTTTTAAAATTCTAGCGCTATTTCGCACTTAAACATAACATTTCATAAGTCTAAAGTCAACTGTTTCTAAAATACAGGACATCAAAAAACAAATTTAGTATAAACGTATCCCTACAGTGTCAAACTGTTACCATAATTCCAAAATAACTTTTTCGGAGATATTGACGTTTAAATCATTATTTATTTACCTTCTTGTTTTTTGATTATTGTTTCGTTAATTTTTCGTTTTATCCAAAAATCGGACAAATACCCATCATTGGAAATTGGAATACAATTACCTACAGTTTGAAATAAAAAAAGTTGTGATTTATAAAGTATTAAAATCACAAAAAGAAATATATTTTATTATTAATTAATCAACTATAAAATTTTAATCTTGAAACTGTAGGCAACAATAATACTCCCGAGAATACACCGGTTGGCTGCTTTTTGGATAAAGGGCAAAATAAATGAAATAGGTATTAATTAAATGATAAAATAGGGAATATAGGAATTTTCCAAACCCCTAGAAAAAATTTAGAAATTTCCTTAAAAATATTTTTAGGTAAGTACTTAGGTACCTAGTTTGCAAAAATATTTTTTTTCTTATCTGCAAAGACGGACAACTAAGTAAGCACCTACCTAAGTAGGAACCCCAATGGGCTAATGGTGGTCATTTTTTTATTAGAAAAAAAAATATTGTCAATAACCCAAGTGCTAAAACTCCCTTAAGATTAAAAAAGTCTTGGCATCTAATTTTTACTGTAGGGTAACAGGTAAGCCATATTAAGACATATTAAGAATGTGAAATTATTTTTATACGTCTCTATAATAATAATAATCTTTAATAATAGGGCCAGGATACAACTGAGTCGACACCGAGTATAGGTAGAGGTAATACCAATACCTACCTAGGTATATAACTTTTCTTACCAAAACTAGTTTTCAAAATGCGTTACTTACTAAGGACGATCGGCCCCACCTCTGACTACCCAAATACGAGAAATTTATTTAATAATTGATAAATTTAAAGTATTGCACTCTAATGTTCTAAATTGGTTAAAATTTTAGCCAAATTGTTGGGTATAAAATCTGGTACCTAAGTATGAAATATTATTGTTATTTTATAGATATGGATAAATAAGGGTAAAAACTTCCCTAAAACCCAACCATATTTAAATAAATTCATAACTAATTAGTCATCTAGGTACATACCTCAACTGAGTTCTGGATTCCTTTACCCGGAATGTTGACTGATTTCTAAAGGCACTCTCCGGCAAACA
The DNA here is from genome assembly GCA_963969555.1 of Polydrusus pterygomalis. Lineage (NCBI taxonomy): Eukaryota > Metazoa > Arthropoda > Insecta > Coleoptera > Curculionidae > Polydrusus > Polydrusus pterygomalis. Next base: position 35,830,946 of record OZ018381.1, on the reverse strand, counting down.
CTTTTCTGAGTAGACCAATCTTTAATTCAAAATAAATTTAATGAAATCCGCAAATATGCAGAATGCATACGCCCTCCTGAAGGTGACAGATGTCAAAACGCCCAAAATAATGATTTTTTAAACTTGAATTTGGAAAGTCAGTCTTTCTAAAGTATTTGTACTAGTTTTTTAGTTATTTAATTCTAGAGAGATTGCCTTTTAAACCCGAAAAATAACAACACTAACGAAATTATTTATTTTCAAGTCGAGCCACACACCACATAAAAAATTATTGAAAATTGCAACATGCAACGTGACGTCGAGTATGCGCAACAACCAATACAAGAATACATACATGCGCAATGATAACGAAAACGTCATAAAATTCAGATCATTTTTGTATGCGCAAAAACACCACTCTAGTGACTTTCCTTTTACTTATTTAAAGAAAACCATGATCGACTAGGATAATAGCCGAGTTCCTTTTAGTTACTTTTAAAAGCAAAGCCAGCGGCTAAGTTAAACGTTCTTTTTTTAAACGCTCGGCTAAAATGCTTTCATCCCTCCCTTGTGTCGGTTAAGTACTTACTATATTTAAAACTCATACTACTTTTACGAAGTTGTTCTCAAAGCGTTCCTTTAAGCAAAGATTTTTACTTTGCTATACTGTTTAAAGATGCAAACAGAACTTACCTAAATGTTGCGGCTAACTAGTTAAGTATTCCTTACCGAAGTGACAAGAGTCATTTCACTGTGCTTTTATTTTAAGCTGATATTGGTATCCCTGTTTGGCCGAGGCGACGCAACTGAGAGTATACTTTTGGCTATTTACCTTTTATAAAAGTGCTGGGTCAGAGCAGCGACAGACAGACAGAAGTGTCATCCCTGGTTAAGCGGCTATATGCTCCTATTATTCCCATGTTCCCTAGGCTACACATGCACAAAGGATCGACATTCGGGCCTTGTCCTGACCAAGTTCAATTTTTTAAAGGTATGCTCAACTAGCCGGTGGCTTTGCTTTGCTATTTAAACGAAGCTAATGGAACTCTGGTGTATGCAGCACAAGTCATTATAATCCAGATTATCCATTAATCGCGCTTTAAATAATTTTTTTTGGTATATTGTAACACCGTAAAAACTATATAGATTAAAGTAAATACTAACCAACCTTGCAATCCTTGCATTCTGTGTTATTGATTAAAAACACAAAAATATTTATAAAATTGTTTAAATGTATTGACAGTCGATATGACTTTTATATCGTTACTTTTAAACAGCAAAGCAAAGCCGACGGCCTAAGTTGCGCGTTCCTTGTAAAAATTTAACTTAGCTCCCCCCGGGCCACGGTTAAATATGCCCCTCCATATATCTTATAAGAATTATACGATTATACGTTGGCGAAGCGTTCCTTTAACAACGTAGCTAAGCAAAGACTTTTATACTTTGCTTTGCTGTTTAAAAGAAATCAAAGAGAAATTACTTAATAATTAGATTCCTTTTGCTTCACGAATAACTTCGTATACTTTTTGTTCTGTATTCGTATAGACCTGTGAAAAATATAGAGGGGCATACTTATCGAGGTAGAATTGGCATACTTATCGCGGCAATTTTTAAAAGGAACGCTCAACTGTCGTTTTCCTTGCTATGCGATTTAAAAGTAACTAAAAGGAACTTGGCTTAATTTCGTTATTTGTCGCTGGACGTTTGAGAAGAGAACCTTTTTTTTTGTCTGTGTTAGTGGTCAGATTACCGTCAGATTGAGGTTAGAATTAGAAACTCAAGATTTAACAGATTCAAGTTTCAAGTCAACCATATAAATTTTCTTTGCTCAAGACCAAGACATCCTTTTAGTCTTTCCATTGGTGTTCTGTGGTCTTTCCTCTTTATTCTTTTTAAAATTTAAATTTGGTAAAACAGCAAAACAGACACATAATTAATAATATTTAAATTTCTCTATGGCAGAAAGCAACGGTGAAAACATGAAGAGTTGTGTAGGTGGAGATACTAGGCCTCAATTTGGAAACCGCTACCTAACTGGCGAAAATGATGTATATGAACATAATGCTTGGTATGAGATTGTCTATTAGAAATTTACTTTCTATATGATACTGCCACACGAGATTCAGGAGAATACCCAAATATGGTACCCGATATCTTGTAGACAAATCAAAAATTTTTAGTTTTACTTAGTATTAGAATTAATCTAAGTACTTACTTATTTAGGTATTTACTTTTATAGTTTCTTAGATATAAATATCGTAGGGATGATGTAGAATGGAATGAAGAACAAGAACAAGAGGCATTTCAAAAAGTGCAATTGAATGGTAAAATCAAATTTTCTGGTCAGGAAATTGAGAAGTATGAAAAAGAGGCTAATACATTTTGGAATGCTTTTTATGATATACATGATAATAAATTTTTTAAAGATAGGCATTGGCTATTTACAGAATTCCCAGAATTAGCAAATACAAGCCAGGATGGAAGTACCATTTTTGAAGTTGGTTGTGGGGTAGGAAACACAATATTTCCTATATTACAATACAGTCAAAATAATAAACTAAAAGTTTATGGGTGTGACTTTTCTGAAAAAGCAATTGATATTCTAAAGGGATCCGATGTATTTGATGAAAAAAGGTGCAATGCTTTTGTATTGGATATTAGTGAAAAGGAGTGGTCTGTTCCATTTAGCGAAAATAGTTTGGATATCATTGTAATAATATATGTTTTATCTGCCATAAACCCAAACAAGTAAGTAAAATATTGTCAGTTGCACAGTTTTATTAATAAATAAATGCTTGTAAAAAGTGGTGGCACAGAACAACTTTTATTCAATGGGATAATGAGTGTATATGTTCAAAAATATCTTCTTTTAAATGGGGGTTGTTACTTAATAATTTTAAGCCTAATTCTGTAAATTAATTTTCAAAACAATATTTAGTACCTGAAGATCTAATACCCCGTCTAATACATAGGAAGTTTCTTAAAAAACATAACTACTAAAGCAATGTGGAGTTTTTCTGTAGATACCTACCTAGATAATTATAATTAGCTCAATAATTAGCTATTTAAAATGTTGGATTATTATTTTTTTCATTTCAAGTTGTTTAGCTCTGTAAAGAACCCAGGTAAAAACATGAAAAAATTATTATTTAGGTCCAATTACATGATACAATGTACAGATCTGAAAATCAGTCGCATTAACTGTTATTTTAAATATTTTAAGCATATTTAAATATTAAAAATATCTCATGTTATCAGTGGCGGTTGCTCTATAAGGCCGCGTGGCCGCGCGCCCTCCTAGGAATTTTAACATAACACACAAATTAAATGTTTATTTATTAAATATTTATTATTACTATTCATTTTAATACTAATATTATTATTATTATTATTGAAATAGGTAGTTAAAATTTCTAAATTTTAAAAAACCATAGCAACTCACCAGTTTTGAACTCATCTCTAATTGTCCGTTTTCGTTGACCAACGCCTCCTCGTGTGAATTTTAGATAATTGAATTCCGTCGTTGAAACGCTGCGACGGACGGTGAATCTCGCCCGGCGTATATAAATTTCGCGGAATGAACCCGAACGTCACCCGGTTATATCCGATTTATTTAGGGACTCATAAGCGCGCGTCGAGTTCGAACTAATAAAAATGAATTTCGTCAATAATATAATTCAACTAAATTTTTGTAGGCTGCCATTAGCGGATAAACTTAAAATTAAAGAACTGGGGAGGCCGTTGCCAGATATAAAGTCATCACAAACTTGTGAACGACGGGTCAAAAACCGATCTTGTACGCGTCGGTTTTCAAAAGACATTTATAAATGTATGTATTAATTTACCTACAAATTTTTTTATAAATAGATACTTTTTCGAGCAATTTGCTTATATGTCATTTGGTATTGGATTTCTATTGCGCCCCTCCAAACACAAACCCCACGACACGCCACTGCATGTTATACATACTGTCCTATACCAACAGTTCAAATTAAACTTTGTTATATTTTAGATATAAAAATGTTGTCTCTAATATTTACAAGTATCTTAAACCAGAAGGTATACTTTTATTTAGAGATTATGGTCGCTATGATTTAGTTCAATTAAGATTTAAACCAGGAAGGTCAGTAGGAGATAATTTTTATGTTCGAGGAGATGGAACGAGAGTTTATTTCTTCACACAGGGTAAGAGACAAAATCATAATGTAGGTAAGTATTTTTGAAAACGTAGTTTGTGTCTGAAAGTAATACACCTTAATATTAAGACAAAAAAGAACACAGTGTCATCAGTAAAGTGTTCATTAAGTGGAAAATAAATTTTAACGGTGGGTAAAAAATCAAAATTATCTTATGCAGCTGAAATTTTTGCATGTGGGCTAGAAAATGCATTTAAAAAAACTTTTTCTTATAATTTTTTTCGATATTTTCAGAAATAACCCCACTTTTCAATTATTTTTGGAAAAAATTTAAATTTGACAGATAATGCGAATCACGTGACTACTATTTTTTTTGCTTTTCATCTCGATCCAAGCAGAACTTGATGCCAAAGTCAAATTTCGAATAAAGCTATTAATAAAAAAAAATCCCATATGATGCGGACTTTACTGGTCACACTGTATAAATTTTCTTATCCTGGGACGCACTGTATATTCTAACAATTAAAAATTATTACAATCGAAAACATTACTCATATAGCTACATAAAACAGGAGAGAAAAGTGAGAAAACAAATATTTTCACTATAACCTAACATTTTTTATCATTGTAATATCAAAATTTAAAAATTGTCGTATTTCATCTTGCTTTTACTTGCTGCCGCTAGGAGGCAGACGTTGCCACGTCTTACGGGCTCTATATCAGCGTGAAATGTTTCAAATAATATATCTACTGTTCTGACTGTTGGTGATGTCCAGATAGCAATAGTTTTTTTACCAACCCAAATAACATAACCTTGTATTTTTAAAGTTGGCGTGCGTTAATGCCGTTAATAGCTACAAAGATGCCGTCAGTTGCAAATTGCAATGATGCTGCCAAGCCAACTTAAATTAGTGTATGGCAACATTGGCCATAAAAACAAAACATGCGGCTATACAATAAGCTATATTGTCAGACATACGCGACATTGAAGCGAGCGTTTCCCAATTGCCCCAGTTTCATACATTGTGTATACAGCGGACATGCCAAAAACGCCTTTCGTCGAGCAATACATCTTTGCTGACGATACGGCCATGACGTGCACCCATAAAAACCTTGCACACATTCAAAGATGTTTACAAAATCAGATTAACACGCTTATTGACTATTTTCAAAAATGGAAAATAAAAGTTAACGCTGAAAAAACTCAAGCCATTCTCATTTCCAACAAGAGAATAAACAACATCAATATCCAAAATCTTGAACTAGACAACACTGAAATACCTTGGAGCAACACCCTAAAATACCTCGGTGTCACTCTTGACAAAAAGCTCTCATGGGCCCCCCATTTTGACAATAAAATCAAAAGCGGAAAGCAAGCATTTGGCCGCCTATATCCTCTCCTGGGTCGCAAAAGCAAACTGTCACTTAAAAACAAGACGCTACTATACAAACAAGTAGTGCGCCCCTCCATACTATACGGAAGTAAAGCATGGTGTCAAGCACCTAAAACACGAAGAAAACGTCTTCAAACACTTCAAAATAAAATTCTTAGGGCCATCACAAACGCGCCCTACTACATTAGGGGAGCGGCGATCCACCGCGACCTTAAAGTAGAAACAATTCAAGAATTCCTAAACAAAAGACATACTGAGTTTTAGAAAAAAACAGTTTCACCCAAATCAATTAATTCAAGATTCATTTCCCATAAATCCCGCCCCAAATCTGCTCAAAATCCGCAATAGGAGCATAAATGCTCCTATTATACAATAACATAAAAAACACAAAAACAACATCCTAATCGTCAAGCCATGCTTGATTGTATGACAACAAAAATTGATCAAACCCGAAAAATTTGATCAATTTTCAAAAAGTAAAAATAAAAATAATTCTTTCTTCGGAAAAAAAAAATTATTTTTAAAAAATTTCACTCTACCGAAACACTATCGTCCCCCCCAAAGGACAATTGTCTTTTAATTTCAGAAAACCCAAAGTGTGTAAAAGTGCTCAACGGCACTAACACGTTAAAACCCAAGAAAGAAGAAGTATAAGCTATATTCCATTTGCTTCTTTTAAACAGCAAAGTAAGTAGGTACTTTTCATTTTTTTCTTTTAAACAGCTAAACAAAGTAAAAATCTTTGCGTAGCTAAGTTGTTAAAGGAACGCTTCGCGAACAACTTCGTATAGCAACTAGAGAGGAGCATGCATAACCGTGGCAAAGGAGGAGGAAAAAATGTTTGCTGAGCTAAGTTAACCCTTAACTGGTATCGTGTTTTCCAGTTACGTAAATGGTATTGTGGGGTCAATTTTGACCCCATATATAAATTGAGTGTTACAGAGCAACAACAATCTTAAAAGCCAATATATTTATTTTTTTTAATTTTTCTTGTATAAATACATATAACCATGAAGAAAAAAAACTTTTTATTACAACTAAGATATTACATAACGATAATGCAAATAAAGTAAAAAAAAATTCACGAAGAAAAACATGATTCCTAATAAAATGGGGCCCAAGCCAAACCGATCATTTTCTACTAAAAATTCTCTGATTTTTACCATGTCTACTCATCAGAAGAGTCCCTGAAATATAAAATATTACAATTAGACTTTATGTAAAAAAAATTACAATGACGTTTTATAACTTACATTTCAGGTGCTTCGAATGAATTGCAGACAATTTTCTGAACACAATGCTGCTTGCAGACAGCTTTAGAACATTTGAAACATTTTGTGGGATGTTTTCTGTCATTAGAGCGGGGGCATAAACCACATCTCATTCGTTTGGCGGGATTTGGATTAATATTCTCGTGGGACGGAAAATCTTCGTATTCTTTATCCGAAATTTGTTGTTCAGAATCCGAATCGTGCTCACTGTGTTCACTTTGTCCATCGGAAATATCACCGTCACTTTCTTCGGGACCTTCTATATTTTGTATATCATCAACATCACTGTCATTCATTAATATCTCCTCTAACTCACGATCAGACAGAAATTTGCGCGACATGGTTTTTAAGAGGAAAAAAACGTAACTGGTATCGTGGGGTCGTGGCTGACCCCAAACGAGTATATTTCAGAGACAACTGACACTGTAGTTACGAGAGTCGAGCACCAACTAAATGGCTTTAATTTACGAGGCTACTAAAACGCTCGGCGCGTGTTGTCAATATTACCGATTTTTCATACAATTTAAAGCGCTTGGGGTCAGCCTTGACCCCACGATACCAGTTAAGGGTTAAATTTTTTGAAGAAACGCTCAACTTAGCCGTTGGCTTTGCTGCTATTTAAAAGAAGCTTAAAGGAACTGCTATTATCAGATTATTTTACATTTTCTAAACTGCAGATAAAAATGCTCCGTAATTTACCCCAAAATTTGTTGTAATTTTGATTTCAGTTTTACACGTATAATATTTTTAATATACCTAATTGCATTTTTATAGATGAAATCAAAACTTTATTTGAAGAAGCCGGTTTTATAGAAAAAGAGAATAGGGCCGATAGGAGGCTACAAGTAAATAGAGGAAGATTGTTGAAAATGTATAGGGTATGGATTCAAGCAAAATATCAAAAACCGAAATAAACTCTATTATCTACATTACACGTTATCTTTTATTTCTTTTACTAAACAATTAGCTACCGCCTGCAATGGGTCTTTTCCCTATAACCGAATTTATCATATTAAAAACTGTCATATCTTGACTGAATTAGAACCTATTGAAAATACATTCGAATAATGAAAATTTTCCTAGAGTATCACAAACCCTTCCTAGAAACAGTTTAAAAGCCGCAAGAGCAGAAAGGTCGAAAACGGCTTCTTTCAAGGTGGTTGCGCTGGTCAACATGCAGACCATCTGAGACAGCGCTTTGATGTTTGATGTAGAGATGAGTGATAAGTTTCAAATTAATTTAAGCAATCGCTGATTAACAAACTGTATCGTTAAAGATCAACTCCAGATACGCACCTGAGCGAGCGCTATAATTTGTTGATTAGGTACTTTCCATATGTTTATTTTAACCAGCTAAACAAAGTAAAAACCTTTGCTTAGCTAAGTTGTTAAAGGAACGCTTCGTGAACAAGTAGAGAGGGGCATATACTTAACCGAGACAAGAGGGGAGGAGAAAAATATTTGCTGTGCTTTGCTATTGAAAAGAAGCTTAAAGCAACTCTGCTGATATGTTGATCGCAGACTATGTAGGTACTTTCCATTTGCAACATTTGCTTCTTTTAAACAGCAAAGCAAAGTAAAAATGTTTGCTCAGCTAAGTTGTTAAAGGAACGCTTCGCGAACAACTTGGTTATAGTCCGTATGAGAAATAGAGAAGGGCATACTTAACCGCGGAAAGGGGGGAGGAGGAATTTTTTTTTTAAAAGAAACGTTTAACTTAGCCTTAGCTTTGATTTGCTGTTTAAAAGAAACTTAAAGGAACTCGGCTTCACAGAAAAAAAAAGGGTTTAGGCTCGGTAGAGCTTAGAGCTTAGCAGAAATAGATACTTTCCTTTTGCTTCGTTTAAACAGCAAAGCAAAGACACCAACGGCTAAATTGAGCTTTCTTTTTAAAAATTTTACTTATTAAAGCAAAGATTTTTTTCCTCTCCCCTTTGCCGCGGTTTAGTATATTTCTGATACGATTATACGAAGTTGTTCACGAAACGTTCTTTTAACAAGATAGCTAAGCACAGATTATTACGTTGCTTTGCTTTTGAAAAGGAAAGTGCCTCTATTGTATGAAAAATATAGGGGAGAGGAGAAATCTTCACTGAGCTTTGCTATGCTATATATAGTGCGTTCGGTTTTGAAAAGGTCGAGCAGATGCAGATTTAATGTCACGTGATATTCGGGCTAAACGAGCGCGTAGCATTTACCGAACCCTTATAGAGTTTGTCGAGTTCCATCCGACATAAAATATAAAATTAACGTTAACCTCACTTTATGTTGGTGGTTTGAAGAGACGAAAATGGAAAATATTTCAGCACTTAAGGTGCTTTTAGTGCTACGGATATCTGGGTATTTTGGTAATCGGGTTTTGGGTTATTATGGGCGTGTCCGGCGATTCAGTTACTAAGGGCTTTTTCTGCGGCGGTTATTTCGAGAATTGGAGATTAGATTACCGTATAACCTGAAAATTATTTTGTATTGTATACTATTACATTCATCCATACATATTTTATAGGTTCTGTTGGAGATTATACTTTTATTTTTGTTATTCATTTTTTCCAAAGGCAGTAAACATTTGGCGCGGCACAAAAATTTCCGTTGGAGCCCTAACAAACATAACCTATACCTATGAATTAAAATTAAATTAACGTCAAAATGTCAAAAAAACCAAAGAACATCGGAGAAAAGTTGAACTTGAGCCAACTTTTGGGAGATCGGGGATTCGGGGATTTTGACGTTTCTCCTTGGGGTCACATGATCATTTCAACCAATGGTGTCATTCCCGAAATACCCAAATCGCTAAATCTCCATAGCACTAAAAGCACCTTTAGGGGAGGACAAATGATGATGTTTGATGATAATAGCGACGAGGAAGAAAGCTGTTCGATTACAAAAGTTGATGGCTATGCCGAAAATATTGTCCCAGCATTCTCTGACAAACAATTTCAATATAATTTTCGTATAACACCGGAAACTTTTGAAGTTCTATTGCAAAAAGTGCACAGTATTTTGCCTCCCGAAGCAACTCACAAAGGACATCCATCAATACCGTTGGAAAAAGAACTTTAGTTATGATCTGGTGTTTGTCCAATTTGGAATGATTTCGGTACGGGAATTATGTTTGATTTTGTATGTTAGGTTAGGTAAAACAAATTTTCAAATTTGCTGTCAAAACACAAATTCAATTAGTTTGATCTGTTAGCTCCATATTTTTAGGTGAGGCGATACGAGGTAACTCCGAGTGCTCGATTTTTCAAATATCGAACGGCGAGCAGTTACACCCGAGGTCATAGATCTAATAAACGAACGCAACACTGCACCAATGAGCAGACCGAGCAGGAGACAGATTTGCATTAACCGAACGCACTATAGGTAGTGCTGGGAAGTTTAGTTCATTTTGCCGATTTCAATCTTTCGTTCCCGTTCAATAAAGTGAATAGTTCAAAAGACTAGTTCGTTTAGTTCACTGATTTATACTGGCATAGTGAAGTAAAAGAAATATTTTAAAATTTAAATTATATATTAAATTAACAAAAAATACAGTAGACACCGACAATATTTTTTATTCATTTCCATACCGAAATAGTCCGAAATCATCGCGGCATGCATCGGTCGGTCAGGTGACAAAACCTATAATCTCGGTCGTCTCGCTCTCGCTTGCATAGTTCATTCCGTTTAGACTTTAGTTCGCCTTGTTTCAATCTCTCAGTAATTACTGATTGAATCTTTTAGTTCAGTTGTCAGATTCGATCTTTTGAACTAGTTCGTTCGCGAACTACACAACTCTACTATTAGGGGGTGTTCGAGTAGAAGCACAGAACCCTCTGAGCGCGCCCGAAATTATCCTAGCGTGTCTGTTTTGAAGCCCCGAGCATGAACTTCTTCGTTGGAGATAACACGGGGCATCTGCTCGGAGCGCGCCCGCATTTCCCGGTCAAGAGAGGTGGAGAACATCGGGCAACAAACATTTAATTCAAATTAACGGCTATTGTACTGTCATTATTCTGTAACCTAACTTTCAAATTCGAGCCCTGTGAATTTTAATTTCCTGAGATTAGTTGCTTTAAAATTTCTCTTAAAATGGATGAGATCTGTAAAATTTGGGACAGTTTTTTTCGCAAAATTAAATTATTTTATTAATGTTTGCTTTACAACATCTTCATCTTCGTCAAACAATAAATCGCCAGCAAATGGAAGAACCTGTATTCTCAAAATATCCATCACAGAAGTCAACTGAACAAATTAGTGACAAATAAATAACCAAGTAAAAACGGCGGGGCGCCAGAAAAAGTTATACACGTATTCTGTGAAGTTATTTTCAAAGAAAGTTAGTTATATATAATAAAAATAGTTCAACCCGCGTTCGATTAGACCATTCCCTCTAGTTCTCCAAAATGCACGCTTCTGACGTCACGATACTCGAAACCCGCTCTGCCGGGCGTGAACTCGAACGCCCCCTTAAAAGTAACTCTGCTAATCTCTATATCGACCTTAATCAACCAGTCATTCCCATGATACACAGAAAAATATGCATCATGAGTCATTCCTATGTGAGATTTGCAACTGTTACATGTGTTTGCAATCAAGACTTGATAGCCACACGCCGTTACCGCTATCATTAATCAATCGCCTCTAAAGAATATTTACGCCTGTGGGATTCCAGTCTTAAACAAGAAGCCATTGTAAACCAGAACAGATCACATTTCTCTGTGGAGTAGCTAGAGGCTATAGTGCCGGGTCCACACCGCCGCAAACATTGTTATGCCGGGTCCACACCGCCGCAAACATTGTTAGCTAACAGTGTTCGCTAACATTGTTAGCTAACATATTTCAATGTATCGAATTCCAATAACATTTCCGCTAACATTCGCAGTCTTAATAACAGTGTTTGTGAACAAAAAACGATGTTTGCCAATTTAGCGGTAAACTTCAAAGGGAATAAATGTTATTTCGATATTTTTAGGTAACTACTGGTATTTTCTTAGTTGTCTGTGTGCTAATTGAAAATGGAGTGGTCTGTGGAAAGGTGCATAGCCTTAATAAAAGAATTTGGAAAACACTAGTGTTTGTGGAATGTTCAGGTAGCAGAATATAAAAATGTAATAAAGAAAAAAGACGCGTGGAATGATATTGGTAGTATTAGTTTCTTCAACAACGTTTTAACCCACCATCTTCGTTTTCTTTTCTTTGCTTGAGAGTTCAATAAAACTGTTATGGCACTACTCAAAATAAGGTCATCCTCACTGCTACTCGACATTATGACGATCAGCTTCTGGCGAACATTCAACTTACAACTTTTGTCTGGACGAGGTATGTTAGTTAACATTTGTAACGAACAGTTGTTAACAAACACCTCTTCATGAACATTGTTAGCTAACAAAGTGTTACCTAACAATGTTTGCGGCGGTGTGGACCCGGCATTAGGTAACACTTTGTTAGCTAACAATGTTCGTGAAGAGGTGTTTGTTAACAACTGTTCGTAACAAATGTTAACTAACATACCTCGTCCAGACCAAAGTTGTAAGTTGAATGTTCGCCAGAAGCTGATCGTTATAATGTCGAGTAGCAGTGAGGATGCCCTTATTTTGAGTAGTGCCATAACAGTTTTATTGAACTCTCAAACAAAGAAAAGAAAACGAAGATGGTGGGTTAAAACGTTGTTGAAGAAACTAATACTACCAATATCATTCCACGCGTCTTTTTTCTTTATTACATTTTTATATTCTGCTACCTGAACATTCCACAAACACTAGTGTTTTCCAAATTCTTTTATTAAGGCTATGCACCTTTCCACAGCGTCTTTTTTCTTTATTACATTTTTATATTCTGCTACCTGAACATTCCACAAACACTCGTGTTTTCCAAATTCTTTTATTAAGGCTATGCACCTTTCCACAGACCACTCCATTTTCAATTAGCACACAGACAACCAAGAAAATACCAGTAGTTACCTAAAAATATCAAAATAACATTTATTCCCTTTGAAGTTTACCGCTAAATTGGCGAACATCGTTTTTTGTTCACAAACATTGTTATTAAGACTGCGAATGTTAGCGGAAATGTTATTGGAATCCGATACATTGAAATATGTTAGCTAACAATGTTAGCGAACACTGTTAGCTAACAATGTTTGCGGCGTTGTGGACCCGGCATAACAAAATATATATTGCCTAGAACTATGGAGGGCTTTAGGAAGGAGTCCGATCAAAAATGGCTGTTCTTTAAATTTACGTCCCTGTTTAGTAGTTAGTTCGCTGTTTCCCGGTCGCGGCGCAGTGATCGTCAAGTGTTTGACTTTTTACAGGTTTTGATAGACGTCAGCGGTATTTTTATCCAATAATTAATAAAATAAGCTTTATTAGATATAATATATACATATCTCAGCCTGTAGAGGGTTTTAGTTAACTAAATTCAATAAAACAGTTGATTATTCCATAAGAACCCATGCATTTTACAGATTTAAAGGAACACATGCGCCCCTGACGGCCATTTTTAAAGCTGCTTTACCGATCCAAAACTTTGCCCGAAACCAATGTATTGCGATCGGTCTCCTAACCTAAAGCCCTCCATACCTAGAACTTAGGTTCAACTCACCAAGCGCTGTCATGTCTAACTCCCTGACCCCTTCCCATTTGTAGAGGGTGTCCTATGTTGTGTTCGTTAACTAAACCTTCAGTCCCCTAAAACAGCAGTTAAGCAGTCCAAACCGCATTGTACGCAAAGAAGAAAAGTCAGTGGTCGTGATATGGTACAGACCAGACAACATCACGATCACCCCTTATGTTTTGGCAAATTACTCTGTGGAGTTCAGTTGACGTTAACGAAATAACATAACCCCGTTCCTTTAACAATAAATAAAAACAAATAAAATTTTAAAAATTATACCGGTAAAGAGACAAAGTCTTTATGGTGCAAAGTTGTTTGTGTTTTTGGCGAGGATTTCTAAGTTTTGATTGCTTAATTAGTTCTTGCAAGAGTCCAGCTTTTCTATGTAATATATTTTTAAAATACTACTTACCGGTGATGAGTAGGAATAATGACTAACCACATAATATGTCCACAAGAAGACTGGCAAGGTGCTCAACAACAACAAAGAGTGACAATGTTCCAAGTAAAAAAATTGATTTGTCTGAATTTACTTATAAGCCTAAAACTGCCTTAGTGTTTTCAAATACAACAGAATCAGCTGAAAATAACATAGAACAGAAGGGTAAAATTACTAAGAAAAAAGAAATTAAAAAGGAAACAAAGATTTTGAAACGTGAACATGTTAAAATTGAATATGAACCAGTTCAGTCCTCAAGTAAAAGTTTAAAAAATATGCCACTTAATTGGAAAGATGTTTTACAAAATATTAGGGAAATGCGTAAGGACTTTGATGCCCCCGTCGATTCTATGGGATGTGATCAATGTCATGATCAAGATGCAGAACCAGAGGTAAAAAAGTTCTACCTAAATGTTGAAAGAAATGCTCTAAATTACAAGATGTGCAGTCCCTAATGTCTTTGGCTACTCCAGGATTTCAGAAGCCTTTTTTTATATCAAAATGAAACAATAGTTAATAAAATCCCTGGTATTTTTTAGGTTATTAGATATCAAACCCTTAATAATTAATAAAATCCCTTGTATTTTGTAGGTTATTAGATATCAAACCCTTTTGTCTTTAATGTTAAGTAGCCAAACTAAAGACCAAGTAACACATGCTGCAATGTTGCGGTTAAGAGAACATGGCTGCACCATTGATGAGATTTTACAAACACCCGATGAACAGTTGGGTAAATTGATCATACCGGTCGGATTTTGGAAAGTAAGCAGTACCTTTATAGTGGGTATAAAAAGTATGCAACATGGGAAACAACGCCTTTTTTACTTTTTCTTTAATAACAATAAAGGCAGCTGTTAATAATATTGTTATTATTTTTTTAAATACATATATGTACCTACCTCAGAAAGTTTTAAAATCTGTGTACTACCTCAAATGAATTTTTTTTTAAACACAACTATTGTTTTAATTTGAAGCTATCTAAATTTAAATTCATGAAGTTTTAATTTTGCGAACTGTCATTTACGTTTCTATGTACTTATGTATATTTTACGAAAAGTTTTTCAGTGGGAAGAGTATCATGTTTCATGCACCAACTTTTATTAAGAATAAAAGATTCTAGAAAATCAGTAATAGAAAGGTTTTCCACATATTTCGTACTTTATTTAAATGAGGTTCAATTCTGATGGGCTAAAATTGGTCCTAATTAACTCTAAATGTTTTAGTTCAACTTTAGTAGAGTATAATAGTTTTCCATTCTAGTGTTTCACTATGGTTTATATTGTAGAGCAAAGTAAAGTACATAAAGAAAACGTCTGAAATTTTAAAAAATCAGTACAACTATGATATACCTAAAACAGTAGAAGATCTTTGTAAACTTCCTGGAGTTGGCCCAAAAATGGCACATTTATGTATGAAGATAGCATGGGGTGAAGTAACAGGCATAGGTAATTCTTAAAACTAAAAAAAAAAATACGATTTTGCTTTTGCACTAATAAAAAGCAATTATTGCATACAGCAAAAATTGTTATTTTTGAATTTAATAAATCCATATTATTTCAAAAAAGTTTAACAAAAAAAACTGTCGTTAAGGATCCTTACCCAACAGTTTTCCATTCACTATTCCCTCCATTAATAATAGGAAACCCATGATATCAGATTTAAACGATTGAAAACAAGCCCACGCTATTAATAATATAGCTTTGTATTCATTGTAAACTTTTTTGATGACCTTATCTTTCTTTTTAGGAGTTGATACGCATGTCCATAGGATTTCAAATCGTTTAAAATGGGTAAACACGAAAACGCCAGAAGAGACAAGGAAAGAATTAGAACGTTGGTTGCCTTATGAGCTCTGGAGTAACGTCAATCATTTATTGGTCGGATTTGGGCAACAAATATGTCGACCAACAAATCCTCAATGTGCAACATGTCTAAATCACAATCTTTGTCCTTATGGTATTAAATTTATTAATAAAGGGTTAACCTCAATTAAAAGGGAAACAAAATAATGTGTTAATTTTCATATAATAAGTTTAGAGTAAGTACCTAGGTATCTAGGTACTTTAAAAAAAAAATTGTGGTAGATTTTTAAAAGATCTGATTTGAAGAAAGTTTTACAAATTGCTTAGGTATTAGGACTTAGTTTAGAAGAGATAAATAATTAGGTGTTTGTATTTTTATTGCATTTTTGCATTTTAGTTAAAGGTACCTATTGTAAAACAAATAATGTAATGCAATTTTGTTTAAAGTTTAGTTTATTAAAAAAAAAAATTAAGAACATGTTTATTTTTTTTTTTGTTAAGTTATGTAGGTAAGTCTTAAGTACCTACTTATGTAAATCCTTAGAAGAGTGTTGGTTTGTCCGTTTTTTAGCTTTCTTTCCCTTCTTACCAATCTTGCTCTTAATTGTATCATTCTGTTTTCTTAACTTAAATGCTTGTTTTTTCTGCTTTCGTTGTTCAACTTTATTTTTTTTCTGAAAAATTTTACTTTTCTGGACGTTTTTTGTAGCTTGTTTTTTTAGTTGCTTCTTAATTTGTCTTTCTGAGTCAAATGTTGTTTTGTTGACTTCTTTCTTTTTGATTTGAGGTTTATTCTTTAAATCCATTCCGGGAATTTCTTCTGTTTCACTAACAGGATCTGGATCCGTTTCTTCATCAGTTTCATATTTAGGCTGATTGGCACCTATCCAATTGTTTTGTTTCGCAATCTCATTGGCGGAGAGTTCAACAACTTTAACGGTAACGTCGTCTTCTTCATATTCTTCTTTATGTAAATTTTCTAATTCAGGAATATCCCGATGTGAAACTACTAGCTTTTTGTACGATTCCTTCGCATCGGCTTTGAGACGTTTCCTTTCTTCCTTTAGTTCCTTTTCTAAGTTTTCTTGAGCCTCTTTTTTACGCATAAGTTTCCTTTTCCGAAACCCTGTTAAAAACTCTCTGAAAAATGCACAGAAATTGAGGTTAAGGTCGAGAAATCGGGTTACAAATTTTTGTTTCTTGGGAAAAGAATAATTATTAGCATGAATGTGCATACAAACATAAATTACCTGCGTTTGACTTCATCAAAAACCAAATGTATTTTATTTGCACGATTTTTTGGCTTTCTTTTGCCTCGTTTGACGTTTGTTAACGCCATGTGTTTTGTTTACTTTACTCCTCGTCGTTCCATGTGCAAATCTATATTAATTGCGCAGTGAAATCACAAGATATTTAGAAGTAAATGTATTTTAAAAAACTGTTTGTTCCAAAATTTGTTATAATTAGTACTTTGCTTCAATTGACATTGCCTAAAATTTAACAAGGCCTTTAATTTTTCAATATTATGAATGTAGTTTTTCTTATGATATTTGACATTTGCCCCTTCCACAGTGCTGTCGGACCAATCGGGTGTAGTTGCTCGCATAAAGTCGGACTCAACGACATCATGGCTGTCAGTATAAATTTGTCCATTGCAAGATGAACTTTCCCTCTGCTAAATATTTATATAAAAGAGTTTTTTTGTATTTTTCTCTATTAAAAAGGGTAATGCTTAGCATGAAACGTTACAGAATGTTACATGAAATCAACTAAGTTCCCTAGAGGCTTTGGTAAGTATTAGTGTATTGATTTTTTATTGGAAAATTGTTTTTTTAACATAAAAAGATCTAAATGACTCTCCATATTACGTATTAATGAACCATAATTTAATAATTATTTATTGCTGTTGTTTATTTTTTGGGATTTTTGTTAAAACGGTGCATATAGCTAGTAATTATTATCCTAATATTTTTAAAATCGCCAACATATTGGTAATCTTTGCTAAAATCTCTTGTTATTGCTTTTAATCTGAAATTAGCAGAGCAAAATTAAGGCCATCTATATTCTATACGTTACTTTAATATTTTAGCCATATGTTTCTAATATTAATGGTAACAAATTAACTACATCTCAATTGTTTTTTAGTGAAAATGGATCCAAAGAAGAAAATTTGGTATATAAAGGCAAATATTTTTTTATGTTTTTCAGAAAATCAATAATTGTCAGATTGATTAAATTACCCACCCAGATAATTTAATTTTACAAAAATCCTAAAAAAATTAATCTACACAGGTACTACGGCATTGGGGAAATATTCTTGTTTTAGATATAACGGCTAGTAGTTAGGTACCTTTTGTATTTAAAAGGGCTGCTAGGTACCTACATATTTCTACATCATATTAACATATAGGTATCTTACTGACTTTGTTACGTGACATTGTGTGGAAAAAATTCATTCTCTATGCTGATGATAATGTGGTACTTAGGTACTGTAATAAATTAGGGAATAATAACCATGGCTTTATTTTTGGAAATCAAATATCATCCTATATAAAGATTCAATATAAATAGATAATTTTTTAGTAGTGGTTTACCAATTAGGATTGTGTAGGTATCATCTCGTGTATCACTTAGAAATGATGTCTACTATGCACACCTCTACATCTCTAGCTAGGTACAGCATTGTATATAGGTAACTATTTTATCCATTTAACTAATCTATGACCATTTATAAATATTATCCACCTTATGGTTACATTACATATACAGGGTTGGCCGGGTTGGCAGTGGATTTCAAAAATATCACCTACATATAGTTTTATATACAGGTCTGACAGTATTCTCAGAAACTGACAACAGTTTGTAGTCTATTCCACTTCAACTTGGAGATTATCATAGGTACTACCTACTCACTTTTCACATACAATAAGGCAGTGGCGCAGCCAGAATTTTGTATTAGGGGGGGTTTAAAAAAAAATATAACAGGAATTCAAAATTTTAAAAACTAAAACCGTAAAAAACCATCTTAGTCTGGGCGTCTGGGGGGGGGGGGGGTTAACCCCCTAGCCCCCCCCCCCTCGCTGCGCCACTGCAATAAGGATCGATGTATGGATGAAAAGAACACTGAAAAAAAAATTTAAGGTGGAATTCTCAACGTCGTTCAATTTATTGCCAACCTATAACCTATTTCGCTTTGTTTTTCAAGTTTATCATTTTTTAAACTAACATTTAAATAAAATTAGTATCGTCGACACATTACTTAGGTAATATCAGATATATTACAAATATATCAATTTAAATCTTACCCGATATTTTTCGCTATACAATTCTCCTAAAATAAGTTATGTAATTCCTTGATATTTATTAAATATGTCAATTATTACCTATAGAATATCAAGTCGATACTGATTTTATTTAAATTTTGTGTAAAAGCTAGAAAAATAAATAAATCTATGCAAAATAGGTTATAGATTGGCAAGCATGTTAATACTCCCACCTTAAGCTGCTGTGAAACAAATTTGGGGTTGCTAAAAGCCTGTTTACATTAGGTGCAATCGCTGCATGCAGTTTATAGCGAGGCAATTAATTGCATTGCATGACCATTTACATCACGTTTACATTATGAAGCAATTAATTTCAAGCAAGTAGTATCTTGACAACAGATATTACCAACCCAAACATCAGCTGATTAAATAAGAGGTTATGTGTTATGTTGATTTTCCTGTAGGTGTTTCTGTAATTTTTGTTGTGATTTTTGTTAATTAAAACATATTGACTTTCAAAAATATATTATATTAAAGAAAATCACAAAAACCTACACCCAACGCTTCAAAATACAAACAACTACTTTTGTAAAGGTTATGTTTACTTTTGTTATCAGGTTGGTATTGAAAATAATACTAGAAAAATCACTAAAATTGCATGCTTTTTGCAATCAAATTAGAACATTTCCTAATTTCGTGCGATGCAAATAAAATTGCATCAGCTGATCAGAAAGTCACCAAAGCGCATGCCTTGAGGCAAATTTTTATTGCAATTGCATTGACTGCACCTAATGTAAACAGACTTTTAAACAGTATAGGTACTCATAGCAAAAATTTTACATACAGAATGACTCAGATTAGTGTAGGTACCACAAAGTAATAATATTAAAGAATTTTTATTTGTCCTTATACAGTTTTATAGTTTCCAAAAAATATTAGGTAAAAGAAAATTAGCTATAAGTACCTATTAAAAAATGTATATAAAAATTATTTATAATCTGAATGTTTTTTATCCTAATTTAACTTTTTACTCTTTCACATAGGAACAAGGACAGTTGGTTATAGTTCGAATGTTCAAAATTTTAACACTTTAAAGGCAGATAAGGATAAGAATGTTTATTATGGTTCTCTGACACCACGTGTAGAAATAAAAAAGAACTATTTTTAGTTTTAATGACACTTTTAATCAAATTTTAAATGTAAAATACAACAATTTTAAATGCATCGCATTAGCTAAGATTTTGCACTTATCAGATTTATGCCTGTTGCCTGGCCAGTATTTATAGTTTCAAAATTTAAATGTAGGGCTGTTTGTACACAAAGTACATGTGGTGTCTCGCACACCATAGATAATTGGAAAACTATTGAAAAAGCCAGAAAATAAAATTTAAATTTT
Organism: Polydrusus pterygomalis; assembly: GCA_963969555.1. NCBI lineage: Eukaryota > Metazoa > Arthropoda > Insecta > Coleoptera > Curculionidae > Polydrusus > Polydrusus pterygomalis. The sequence goes on along the minus strand of OZ018381.1, from coordinate 35,810,669 downwards.
CAGAAAAACTATCCCCTACTATTTAAAAAATATCTTATTAGTAGCATTAGCTAAACTTGTGGAAACTTCGTATTTCATCTGGGAGTAGGCAATAATAATAATAATAATAATAATAATGAAAATAACATACAGCAAAATGAACAGCTTGTAACTTGGCAAAAGACACATAGATATAGAAATGTCACTGAATTGGTTAGAAAGAAGGCGGCTACATGCTGAGAGAGAAGGATTTATAATTTCAATCCAAGACATTGTCATTCGAACGGGAAACTATGAAAATGTCATCTTGAAAAGATATGTGTGCAGAATATGAAATTTCCCTGTAGAAACGATTAAACATATTATGGCAGGTTACCATCAGAAAGCTGTGAAAAAGAGAAATAATAATAATTAATTCACAACCATATACCGGGTGTTTCTCAAAAGACGTTCCTATAACTTTTCTGTATTTATAGATTTTAAAATTAAATATTGAGATTATGGCTAAAAGATGAGTCTGCATTTATTGGCATAATTTTCAGTTTGTTAGCACCTCCGTTTTGACCGGAAGTGACCTTGACTTTGGTATTTTAAATGGGACATCTTGTATATTTTTACTTATTGGGATTCAGCATAACATTCTGAGTAAAATGACACCTCACTTGTTATTTTTGACGTGACATTTTTATGTTTATTTTTTATTTTCAATCTAGAGTCCTACAAATTAATTAAATCTGTTAATTTATAGTCAAGTATATGAAAATTAAAATTATGTTATAATACTTAATTGACTTTCTAAGTTTCGCAAAAGTGAAATTTTGTTTTCTTGACGTTTACTCCATTTTCTCACATGGAACGATGATATTTCACTAGGATATATAAAAACGAGCTTTTTTTTCAACAATTTGATACCATACACTCCTATGCTATTTTAAAATTGACACTGAAAAATTTGCCTTAAATCCCAATCTCAAATTTAAAAGCGTTATGCATTATTGCCGCCCTCTCTTTTCTATAGAAATATAAATGCGGCTTTGAAAAACAATGGAATGGTGTTGAAACGCAATATGGCTTTAATTTAAAGTTGTAATGTCATTAGTTTATAACACACTAGCGTGTACCCGGCCTGCGTTGCAGCCCGTCATTATACGACGTGAGATAATAAGGCGAACCTCAAACTCAACCGTTTGCCGGCCCGTCCACAATTTCCATGCATAAAACATAGTCTGTCTTCGTCTATTCCGGCTTCGGATCGATCGTTAAACGGGCCGGAGACCGGTTAGGTTGGGTCGTTCGTTCTCCCTACTCTAATTTATCAGTGTTTCTCTATAATATTATGCATGTATTATACATAAAAACCTTCCCCTTGAATCACTCTACTATTAAAAAAACCGCTTCAAAATCCGTTGCGTAGTTTTAAAGATTTACGCACATAAGGGGACATGAACAGGATAGCGACTTTGTTTTATATTATGTTAAGATACAATACCTACATGCAATCTTGCGACTTCAGAAGAATTTTCTGGTCACTCCAAAAATTAGGAGCATATCAATTTATTAATTTCTAGTAAAACTAACCATTTTATCTGAGTTACAATGTAAGTTTAATAAACGAATGACATTACAATTTTAATTAAAAACCATATTGGTTTTCAAAACCGTTCCATTGTTTTTCAAAGCCGCCTTTATATTTCTTTAGAAATGAGAGGGCGGCAATAATGCATAACGCTTTTAAATTTGCGATTGGGACTTAAGGCAAATTTTTTCGTGTCAATTTTAAAATATCATGGGAGTGTATGGTATCAAATTGTTGGAAAAAAAAGCACGTTTTAAATAACCTAGTGAACTACCATCGTTCCATTTGGAAAAATAGAGTACCTACCTAAACGTAAAGAAAACAAAATTTCCTTTTTAAACGCTTGTGAAACTTAAAAAATAAATTATTATATGACATAATTTTAATTTTCATATACTTACTTACTACTTGACTATAAATTAACAGATTTAATTAATTTGTAGCACTCTAGATTGAAAATAAAAAATAAACATAAAAATGTTATAACAGGTCAAAAAATGACAAATGAGGTGTCATTTTACTCAGAATGTTATGCTAAATCCCAATAAGTAAAAATATACAAGATTTCCCTTGTTTAAAATACCAAAATCAAGGTCACTTTCGGTCAAACCGGAAGTGCTAACAAATTGAAAATTATGCCAATAAATGCAGACTCATCTCTTATGCATAATCTCAAAATTTAATTTTAATATCTATAATTATACAGAAAAGTTATAGGGGTGAACGTCTTTTGAGAAACACCCGGTATACAGTACTGGCAACCCTTACAGGATCAATATTTGACGTTAAATACCAAGTGCCAACATCTGTTCGAGCACTATTTACATTCCTGCTGCATTCCTCCTCCATATCAGCACATACAAGTTCGGACTAAAATTTGTAGGTAAGCGTACGCTGGTGTTTTGAAATGGTTTCTATGGTAACGGCGATGCGGCGCGACGAGAATGACATTAGATAGTCCGGGAGTCTGCGACTAATTTGGTCAGATATTTCGCCATAACTTATGTTTAGTTAAAATTAGATTAATTTCGAACAAACTCAACGCATAACGACGGTTTCAAGGAAAGCTGATTCATCGTTGATTACGAATTCATAATAGTCCTAGATGTATTATGCATGCTCTTGCTATTACAAGTATTATGCGCCTATTATCAACTGGTCGTAGATAAATTATTATTATATGTATGTGTCATGTCCAACACTAATGCTGATTACATTCTTTAACGCATAACTACCTAATAACTTTTAATGTCCCTATCTTTTTTGTTTTTTTTTATCAGCCATTCAATTTTATGATGCCAACTTCCTCTTAAAATGATTTCTCAATATATTATTGTACTATGCTGTTTTTCATTTACATCAGTCCATCGACTTCCCTTAAAACTAAATAGTGAAAAATTTTTTTTTAACAAACATGATTTTAAAATAATTCTAGATATATAGGCACTGTGCTAAGTTAATGGTGGTGTTTTTAACTAATTAGGAACGGTTTTACAGGGTGATTCACGGTGAGTGGTTTATTAGATCTTGGGCATAAGTAGTATCGATTATATTTTTAAAACTTTGGTATAATATTCGGCATACTAATTAACTTAGTAGGTACTTACAACAATATCCCTTGCCAGCCTATTAAATATACTACCCATACGATATATTGGAGAATTCTTGTAAAGATTGGTTCTAGGAAAATCTAAATAAAATGTCTTTATAAAAAGTGCATTTAAACACTGCTTAATAAAATAGCAAGTAGTAAATAAGCCCGCTACTTTTTATTAGACACGGCATTGTAACGGAATTACGCACCCTGGTGGGTACTTCTAGAGTAATCTATTTCTGTATTTGCCAAACAAGCAAACTGATATGGAGAAGTACGAAATGTCGTACCCTATACTGGAGTGTGTTTGCGCCGTTTTGTTTTTTGAGTCATTTCACATCCACACTTCATTTTTACCTGTATTTTGCTTTGTTGTTGATTCCAACGTGATGGCGTTGCGACTTATTTACTACTTGCTATTTTATTAAGCAGGGTTTAAATGCGCTGCAGTGTTATCAGTGGAGTTGCTTCGGGTTGTGGCGTTCTGATGAGTTCCTAACAAGGACGAAACAACTGTCAATGTCTACTCGGCCCCAGGGAGTCCATTGTTTTTGGCATCCCCGTGTACTTCAATGCAAAATGCAGGTCTTTTCACACTTCAAAGTCCGCTAGCCAAGATTATTTTTCGTTGATAATGTCTTTATGTCTATTATTATACCGTGCGAGCAAAAATTATTTGCATCAAAGAGGGCCTTGCATCTAAGGACGTAATGCTTAGCCGTAGAGCTTAATACCTGTTGGGTGTCAGTAACTACCTGAATTAACAATCAATCAGTTATTCCGCCATGTTTGACAGTCGTTACATATAATTTGATTCATCGCTAATTTTTCCAATTTCTTGAACAATTCACACAATGGGCTTTACGGAATAGCACAAAACATTCATGGGCGTAACGTATTTTCAAAACGGGGTTATGAGTAAATTGTGAGTGGCAATACAATCCGGGTTTGTGCATGGACGATTTTCACGAACATTTCCCTAACGTTGCTTTTATTGCCGGGGATTTTTATTTTTATCATTGCCTGAAAAGAACCGTGGCTGTGTTCAGGTTCTATACAACACAAAAAAGGAGCAGGAAGACCATCTGTAAGAACAGAAGAACTTGTTGCAAACGTTCGTGAAATAATGCAAACTACGCCAACAAATTGTACCTATAAGACGCCTGTCCCAAGAAGTGGGAAGATCTTATGGAACATGCAGGACTATTCTTAAGAAGGAAAAACAAAGGATTATCAAAGAATGTGGTAACATTTCTCCAGAGATGCTGGTCAACACTTTCGAAAATATGAAGAGACGTGTGAATTTATGTAATTATTTTTCTTTTTCTTTCTGTATATTCTTACTTTGTTAATTTTGTAAACAACAAAAATAAATTTGTATTTGTCTACTTATTTTATTAAGTACTCATTAGTTTGGCATATCATGTCATAATATAAATTTGACAAAATGTTAACCTAGATTTGGTTAGATATAACGTCCCCATATCATTGTGATATAAACCAAGCCCTACGTTTTTTAATCCAAGCCCTCTTTGATGCAAATAAGTTTTGCTCGCACGGTATATCCGATTGACCGAAAAAGGTAACTGAGAAAGCCATTCTGGATTATCTACAGGTTGCGACAAAACTTTATACAGATACAGCAGACATGTCATAGGTTGCTCTATTTTCTAAATACATTATGTTGAAGATATTTAGCAATGCTTGATGTTTACCTATAGTCTTTTTCGGGGTAAAATTCAAATCTTTTGTAGAACATATACTTACAAACTTACTAACTGTTTTGAGTTTCACTGTATTTTTAGTAAAACACAACAGTACAATATAGGTAGGTATATTCGCGGAATATTCCACACTGGCGTGGAGTCCGCACGTGTATGCCGTATTTTAAATTTAAAATTTATTTTCAGGATCATAATCCCGCTCGAGAACTTTACCTATAAGGAAGAATTAACTGTTCAACATGACTTCAAGCAGGTAAATATGTTTTTTCATTGTCGGCATCTAAACATATCATTTACTCTCCCATACTCACATAAAATTCCACTCTAACTTGGAATTTGCCAGTAGTGTATATTATACCTGTGTTAAAATGTCTCAAAACCAGACAGAACAAATCCATTATGTAATATAATAAAAATAGATATACAGTCCACTTTAAAGAAGGAGTTTAATTTATACAGCGTGTTTGTGGATTTGCTTGCCAAATGGAAGACTTCTTTATCATCAATTTTTCGAAAAAAAAGTTATTCTTTATAAAAAGTTTTGCTTTGAAAATTATTAAGATTGGCATAAGAATTTTTTTTTAATGTTGTACATGGTGTCTCAAAAAACGAAAAACTTTAATTCTAAATGTGAAAAACTTTATACCAATATTTATTATCCGGCAAATTGGAAAGCGCGAAAAGCGCATTAAATCGGCAACTAATTTGTAGTATACAGGGCAATGATAAAGTTTTTTTTTTTAAATAGTTACTTAACATTTTTGATAAACAATATGGATAAATACCATCGCAATATTTATTATTAAGCCATCAATGTACTATTTGCAGGTTCATTTAGTATACAGAGTGATTAAAATATTTAGATAATTTACTTATTTATCCATATTGTTTATTAAAAATGTTAAGTAACTATTTAAAAAAATCTTTATCATTGCCCTGTATACTACAAATTAGTTGACGATTTAATGCGCTTTTCGCGCTTTCCAATTTGCCGGATAATAATTATTGGTATAAAGTTTTTCACATTTAGAATTAAAGTTTTTCGTTTTTTGAGACACCATGTACAACATCAAAAAGAAATTCTTATGCCAATCTTAATAATTTTCAAAGCAAAACTTTTTATAAAGAATAACTTTTTTTTCGAAAAATTGATAATAAAGAAGTTTTCCATTTGGCAAGCAAATCCACAAACACGCTGTATATTATATATATTATCTTTTCAAAAATATTAGAAAAAATAATATGCGACTTTCTAGAAAGCCAAAATTTACTTTTTGTTAACCAGTATGATTTTCGCAGATCTAAGGATACAGAAATAGCTGTAGGAGATATCATAACAAATATTCAAGCTAATTTCGACAGCAGAAAAAATGCTGTTTACTATCCTTAGATCTGTGTAAGGCTTTTGACACCGTAAACCATGATATTTTATTAAGAAAATTATACAGTATTGGTATAAGGGGAAATACACACAAACTACTTCAAAGTTATTTAAGCTATCGTAAACAATTTGTTCAAATTGAGGAAAGAAAAAGTTCGGAAAAAGAAATAATATGTAGAGTTCCACAAGGATCAATATTAGGTCCGTTATTATTCTTAATTTATATTAATTCAGTTTCCAAATTGAACTTAAAGAGCAATATAAAGCTATTTGCAGATGATACAACAATTATTTATTTTGCTGAAACTCTTTCAGGGATGTATTTTGATATTAATAATAATTTAAAAATACTTCTTTCTTGGCTTTAATCAAACGTACGTTAAATTTTACAAAATCTTTTATGTTTATAACTAAAAATAAAATAAATTCCATCATTAACCCCTTAACATTTAATAATGAAAATATTCAATATTCAAAAACGACAAAATTTTTAGGATTAGTTTTAGACGAAAATTTAAATTGGAAATGCCATATCCAGTATATTATCAACTCTATATCTCCTTTGGTATCTGTTTTATACAGAGCTAGATATTTCATTCCTTTGAAATACTTAAAAATATATATTTTTCATTAATATATTCAAAATTACAATACTTAGCTTCTGCATGGGGATCTGCTTTTTATCAAACTTAAAACCATTACAAAAATTGCAAAATAAAGGTATTAAATGTATACACAAATTATCACATTTAGAACCAACTGTTAATCTATATAGACGAAAGGGTATTTACAGGTTCAAAACATTTATAAATTAAAAATTTGTATTCTAATTCACTCTATTATTTAAAAAAAAATCAAATAACACTTCAGGAGAATAAGACATTACATGATCATAACACCAGACGTTGTATAAATTTTATCAAACTATACCAGTAAAAATTAATTTCGGAAAAAATCGCTTTTATATGACGGAATAATAATAATAAAATAAAACAATCTTCCAAAAAGTATGAGAAAAATTAAAAAATTGGCACCTTTTAAAAAACAATTAAAGAGATATTTACTAATTTAAATTATTTATACTATTTTTTAAATTGATTTTATTTATGAATTAAATTGGATTAACTTCCATTTTTTTTAATGGTTATTATTTTCTATATTATGTTGTCACTTTCCATGTAATGAACTGTAAAAGTTAGTTTGTGTGTTAGTTTTTTTTGAAAGTCAAGTTAAACAAAATTTGATAAAAAGTAGCATCACGCCTGTGGACTTTATTGCACACCGTGTATACGTTACTTGTACATTCAAAACATCAATATAAAGTAGTGTGACATATTATTAAAACAACATCGTTTAAGATTAAAAAAAATTAGCACAATCATGATGACGTTGCAGGAGATTCAAAGTTTCGGTCCGCAAAAGCCGGTATATTAAAAACTTTTTAAATTTGCTTATTGTTTTTGTGTCTAATTTTATTTCTGTATGACAAACAGAGAAGTAGCCTTCGAGGGGGCGGTCGTAGGGTTAGTCAGGAAGTGGCATGAAAAAAGGGTGTATTTTGCATTTTAGGGATGTTCGGAGGGGAAGGGAAGGGCTGGCAGAAATAAAGCTAAGCGTGTACGGTTTTTTTACCCTGGGAAACCAGGAAGGGAAGTGATTTGGTTGCTGACATTTATTGCAAAAAAACGCAACGTCGGGTCGATAGAGTATGTCAGTAAAAATTTTTACTAAGGACGTAATGTTTATCAAAAATAATTTTGTGGTTTTTAAGTTATTTATTTATTTATTTTACATTAAGGAATACAAACGGGACGAACCCAGGAACAGTATTCACTAAATAAAAAAATATATAGTTCTAATATAGGTAAAAAAGTTATTGGAATATTCTTAGATTTGCAAAAAGCATTTGATGCAGTATCACACAATAAACTGTTATCTAAACTAAAATCTTATGGAGTTAGAGGTATCGCATATAATAATTTATTTAAAAGTTACTTATCAGATAGAGAACAGAAATTAAAAATAGGCAATTTCAATAGTAAAAAAACTATTTTAATTTGTGGTGTTCCTCAGGGTACTGTTTTGGGACCAATTTTATTCTTACTTTATGTTAATGATATATTAAAATCAGAGTTAAATGGAAAAATATTTTCATATGCAGATGATACTGTATTAATAATACCAGCTAATACTTGGAATGAATGCATTTTAAATTCAGAACTAGACATTTCAAAAATAAAAAATAATTTTAAGTTATGACCTATTAAAATTAAATTTAACTAGAACAAAATTTATGACTTTTTCTTGTTATAAAGATACTCAGCCGATTAGTTTAAAAGAAATTAAAATTCATGATTTAAATTGTTTAGAATTATCAAATATAGTTAGAATTAATTATGCTAACTGTTCTTGCCCAAATAAAATTAAAAAAGTTGTATTTATAAAATATTGACCAAAATTTAAAATGGGATCATCTAATTAACACTTACAAAAAAATTAAGAAACACTTTATGTAAATTTAGACTTTTAAAAAATATTGTGAATCAAAAACTTTGTTTAACGTTTTATTATGCACTTTTTCAATCAATTCTTTCCTATGGTATGATTGATTGTGGAAGGGGAAGTGCATACGACTCGAATTTGAAACCGCTTATAACAATACAAAAATATGTTTTAAGCATAATATTTAATATTTTATTTCCTTCAAAAATGCTATTTGTTTATAATAATATTCGGAGTTTAAAACAAATTTATTACAAAACTGTTATTTTATATATAAGTATATATAAAAATAATAATTTATCACACAATATTACTCATATATACCAAACAAGACAAAAAACAAATCTATATTTTTGTTATGATAATTTTAATTTAACACTTAAAAAATACTGCTTTATTTGTTGGCATCAAAATTTTTACTATATTACCTACTAATTTGAAAACTATGAGTATTTTGACATTTAAAAGAAAATTAAAATCATGGATTATGCAAAATTATATAAAGGTACCTAAGCCAACTTATATAGGTAATATAATAATAATACCAAATATTACAATTTTTCTATTATAATTTCTCCCTTATTTATAATTTTTCCTTTTTTTTGGGGGGGGGAAATATTTTTGAATTACTTACTTATATTTTTAAATATATTTATGATGTCATTAAAATTAATAATCTAAATGGGTGTATATTTTTTCATTACAAAATCGGACAGATTTGTTAATCTCTGGTTTTGTAATGATGCTTTCATTGGATTTATTTTTATTAAAAAAAAAACAATGTTATTGATTTTTAATATTATTATAAAAAAACTTGCAAATAAATAATAATAACAATAAAAAAAATAAAGGTATATAAAAATATGTAAATGTGTAAATATTAACAGATCAGTGTTATTATACTAAAACTGAACTCATAAGATACTTCCTATGCAATATGATCCAAATAAAACTTTTTAAGTGCACTGGTTAGAGCCATCAGGGAATTAAATCAGATATCCAGTTGAACCAAATTTGAAAGTGTATTATACGATTTACAGCAACGATTCAGAGGCGAGTTACGAGTGATAATTTGTTGTACTGGGTTGTATATGGAAAAAAAGTTGGTTTCGCGTGTTATAGGATGGAACGTTTATAAGTATTTAATAAATTAATAATTGGCGTTGAATCGATCATGTTGTTGAGAATTTTGTAGGCAAATTTTATGTCGTTTTGCCTTCTATCCTCAAGGGATAATAACTTTAAAATCTGTTTGATTGAGGTAAAGTTGTCGTTTAAATAAAATCTGTAGCATAGATATTTTATAAAATTTTCTTGGACTTTTTCAATTTTACCAATATATATGTCGTAGGCTAATGGAAGTTTTAGGCAAATCCTATATCCGGTTTGTTCGTTGTTACCCAGAGCGTTTTTTTTTAATTTAATTTTTTCAAATTGAATTTAAAAAAATGCTCTGGGTAACAACGAACAAACCGGTTGCCGATATACCTTAGCATTTCTCCAGGCAAAAGCCATTTGCCTAAAAGCATTTCTCCAGGCAAAAGCATTTGCCTAAAACTACCATTAGCCTACGACATATACATCATATTGAGGATTCCAGATTACCGATCCAAATGAAAGTACACTATTAACACATGACATGTATAATGTATAGTGATGTGAGAGGAGAATATTCTCGAGAGAATCTTCTACATAATTTATACCGCCTTGATTTACACTGAAAAATTTTGCAATGATTTTTAAAATTTTGAGTTTCCCTAACCTTTTCTATAACTCTGGCAACAGTGATTCAGGGAAATCCCCTAGAAGCGCGAACGTATACTCGTATGTTTTTAATAGTTAAATGTGATCTTTCTTTATTTGACTGTTTTTTTGTTTAGTTTTTAGTTATTCTTGGGAAGGTATGTTATGTTTTTTAAATAAAAAATTTATTTCTTTACGTTTTGTTTGATTAACGCCGTTTGACATTTGCCGAAAATAAGCAGAATAGGTAATTTTTAATTTCTTTTTATTGCTATTTCTAGCGGTTTTCTTACCATTCTCAGAAAATTCTCTAACTTGAGAATATTCTTGAGAATATTCTCCAAAAGATTATTACCGAGAATTTTACATCACTAATAATGTACGAATATATTCTATTTGTTTAAAACCCCTACAAGTTCTTATAATAAAACCAAGTGTTTTTTTTAGCTTTAGTGGTAATTTGCTGCAAAACAAACACCTATGTCTTTTACGATAGAGACTCAAGTTATTGGTATATTGTTGATAGTATAATTTAATAAAATTTTATTTATATTTCTAAAAAACGTAATAGTGTGGCACTTTTTAAGATCAAGGTAGAGGCAGTTACGCTGGCAGTACGAAAAAAGATTATTTGGGTCCGGTTGAATGAGCAAGGCATTTGAGTTATTAGTGACCACATGATAAACTTTTAAGTCATCTGCGTACATTAAAAAATAACAAAATTTAATGTAGCTGACAATATCGTTTATATAAATATTAAATAAAAGAGACCCTTGAGGCACTTCAGAACTGACCTCAGTAGGAGCTGATGAAAACATACCAATTTTAACAGCTTGGGTTCTGTTGCTCACATAAGAAGACAGCCATCAAAGCAGACTCCCATGGATACCGACGTCAGCAAGTTTCTGTATCAAAATTGCGATTCATATTTATTATTCATAATTTATTAAAGGGAGTACGCCCCCCCTAATCAGTCCCCCCTCCTCCTCCTCCAACCGCTTCGGCCCATCAATGTTAAAATGTAATTTCTAATTATAGTTAGAAGAATACGATTATTATCGATTTTACTACTGATTTCGACATTATATGAAATTCGTTAATCAGCCTGGTTTCAGTTGGATTTATATTTTAATTGTTTTTTTTAAATTAATGTTGATTAACATTTGTAATTTTAATTACATTAATATATTTATTGCCATCAAATAATTTCGCAATAACAAAGCATCGTAACCCCGATCGTAACAGAAACAGTGTACAGCATGATTTATATTAAACAATAAATTATACGCTGATAATAGCAGTTATTTCCATGTAATGCTCTGTGGGCCTCATGTTTGTACCCTTTAAGACCCTTATATTTTATGTTACCATAAATCCTTAACTTTTAGTACCCATTCTTATTTTGAGTTAATCTTCCGAAATTTGTTGTACAAAATATTTCATGCGAAGTAAAGGTTGTAAGATTTCAGTCAATGCTATACTGACAACAGTATAAGCAAATCGATAATTAAAATTACGCGTAATATGTTTTGAACCATATTTAGCAATAGAGTTTCAACTGACAATGTTATAAATCAAAAGGAATAGAAGGTTATAACAGGGTCAGGTAGTGGTAATTGTGTAACATATGTAACAATGTTACTAACTCTTAATTTTTCTACTCTTTCACTTCTTTCACATTTTTATCTTTTATATTCATCATAATATATTGTTTTTCTCTCTTAGCTGTTTTAGTGTATTATAGCATAGGTTTTGGTTCTTTCTAAAGTTATCTGTCATTTTTTCTTCGAATTTTGTCCATGACTTCTGTTATATTCTTATCTTATTGACAACTACAGGCCAATATCCCTGCTCAGTGTATTTTCGAAAATCTTCGAACGTATACTACAGACTAATGAATTTTCTTGGCTGATTTAAAGTAATAAGGAACGATCAACATGGTTTTCAACGGGGTAAATCCACCGAGACAGCTGCATTTCAACTTATATTTATACATCAAGAGCTAGAATCAAACAAGGTGGTTGTCGGAATGTTCTTTGATTTATCACGGGCCTTTGATACTTTGAACCTAAAGTTTGTCGAACAGAAACTCTATGCTGTTGGAATAAAGGGAAATGCACTGTCCTTAATATTGTCATTTCTAACCGAAAGAAGGCTGTTAGTCAAAATCGGAAATCATACCTCCTCAGAATATGAACTAAACACCGGAGCTGCCCAAGGATCTGTCCTCGCACCTCTCATATTCATATTATTTGTAAATGATCTATCACTACCGGGATGTACCATCAAATTTGCCAACGATACCACGGTTGCCATGTCAGCACTAGATGACCCTGAAGCACACAGGAAAATACAAGAAGTAACAGAAGAAATGAACGGATGGTGTTTTTCGAATCAACTTATACTAAACGGTTCACATTCATTTCAAAACTTCTCCTAAAATGCAATTAAACCAGGCAACATCCTCTTCCAAATTTCTGGGAACGTATCTTGATTCCAACCTATCGTGGGAACCTCAATTGGATCATGTATGCTCAAAACTGGCACAAGCTTACTACGCTATACTAAAGTTAAGATACACAGTGCCTGTCCCTACTCAAATAACATCTTACTCCGCATTAGCTTATCCTCATCTCAGCTATAATATTTTACTGTGGGAACAAGCAGTAAACATAAACCGAGTATTTCAAGCACGTCTAATAAGGCTCATCTTTGGATTGAAACCAACACAAACATGCAGAGAAATATACAAAAAACAGAAAATCCTCACAAGTCACTTCAATATACATCCTTAAGTGCTCCACATATGTATACAAGAACAAGAACGAATTCCAAGAAAACAGAAACAATCACAACTATCCTACAAGAAACGCAAATGGCCTTATAGTCTCTAGACACACTTCAACACGATATGAACAATCTCCCCACTATGCCTGCATCAAAATTTTTAATAAAGTGCCAAAAGAAATCAAACAATCCATAACAAGAGATATATTTTCGAAGAAAACTAAAGGACATTCTTATAAAAAATGCATTTTACACACTAAAAGACTTTTTGAATGCCTAAACGATGTCATATTTGTGTAAAAGGTCTAGATTTTTCTCATACATATCATGTTTGTAGTCTGAAATTTAAGGTGAACTGCCTCCTAAGTTAGTTAATTTTATAGTTTTATATGACGAACCTCAAATCATAATGTATGATCCTTAGTAGAATAAATTTAATTTCAATTTGAATTATTCATTATCTTACTTGATTCACAACATTCCTTAGCAGCCTTTAATAGAGTATTTACATTTTACCTCAACTTCATGTTTTTCCTCAACAAACAAACCACTTCATTTTGTTCCCTTTGCTTTTAATATATTATGTTTAAATTCGATAGAATGAAACATTGCCTTTGAACCGCATAGATTAACATTTCTTAATTATTCATCTAGATTGGACAGACTGTTCGTCCTTCTCGAAACTGGCAGCTCGTCGGTGACTCGATCGGCAGCTGCAAAACAGTTAGGGGAGGTACAGCGACTACATCCGCATGAACTCAACACTCTATTGTCGAGGACAGCTACTTATCTACGTTCAACCAATTGGGAAACCCGTATTGCTGCTAGCGAAGCTGTTCGAGCTATAGTCAGCAATGTGCCGCAGTGGAATCCTCGGGGAGTTTTGGATGTCAAGAAAGGTAAAAGTGAAATTTGTATGTGAAATAAATAAATAAATCGGTCAACTTTGCTTTTAGTAAAAGTGAAAGCGACGTCTCCTTTGTTTAATGCGGTTAAATCGTTATTCTGATTTTGAGTCCTCAGAACATTAGAATTTAGTTTTTGAAGTTATGTTCTAAAATTTAAATTTGGCCACCATCAATCCCTTGGGTCTAGGAATAATTTATATAGAGGGTGAAAATAAGAGAAATCAACCCATATGTTTTAGTTCGATTCTCAACCATTTCTGAAATAATCGGTTCTAAAGTTTTTGTAAGTTATTTTTATTTTAAAAGCGAACAATTGCAGGTACTGCAGTACAAACTAACTAAAAGAATATTTTCAAAAACCCCTCCACCAACTTCAATTCATTTTTCGGCACGTTTGTTAATCGCTCGGGTAGCACGTTGGATTGAGTGGGGATTGTTTTTTTATAAAAGCTGCAGCATTGAAAATTCGATCGCGGAGTGCTTCTCTCGTTTCCACTCGTGTTTCATATGGCGATTTTATCCATCCCCAAAGGCAATAATCAAGCAGGTTTAAGTCTGGTGACCTCGGTGGCCAAACTTGCGGACCACTTTTGCCAATCCAGCGATTAGGAAGACGATAATTCAAGAAATTTCACACACGGAGACTAAAATGAGGTGGGGCTCCATCATGGAAGTACATTTGTTGTCGAACATTTAACGGAACATCATCCAAAATGTGTATCAAATAATCTTCCAAAAACCGTAAATATCCTTCTCCAGTAAGACGCCCATCCATTTCGAATGTACCAAACATCTGGTCGTTGAGCATTCCACACCAGGCATTAATACTGAATCGATGTTGAAAGTTTCGTTCAAATGTAGCATGAGGGTTTTCATCTGACCACCAATGTTCATGGTGGCAATTATTAATTCCATCACGAGTGAACTTAGCTTCGTCGCTAAATAAAATGTATTTGGCAGACTTCGATTTTGATGGATCTATTCACAAAATTGTACCCTTGAAGCAGGATCACCATCTAGAAAATGTTGAACGTGAAAAGGGTTTAAACCGTTTTTTCTAAGTGACTCCCATACGGCTAGATGTGATGGTATATGAAGTTAATTTGCAACCCGTCTCGTACTTATACCTGAGTTCTCTGCGACGATATCCAGAACATTTTCCTCATTTTCCACATCTAGACCCTGCACTCTTTCAGAAACAAGTCTGACGCTTGGAAACATTCCAGTTTCCTGAGCACTTGCAAATATTTTTTGAAAAACTCTTCTATCAGGAACTCTTTGATTTGGAAAACAACGTCGATATTCATTAACTGCGCGCATCGCACTACCGTTACAGTAACCATACACGAATATCATGTCGTCATACTCCCTGTGACTGAATGTGTGGGGCATTGTAAGTATGAAAATCTCGGTTCAAGTCGATACGCTCAATATGAAGCAGCTACTATGCATGTCAAAACTATCAATCAAAATGTATCGGACGTTTAAAACCAAAGCCTCCTTCATTATTTGAATATAAAAAAAATGCAGAACCGATTATTTCAGAGATGGTTGAGAATCGAACCAAAACATATGGGTTTATTTCTCTTATTTTCACCCTCTGAATACATTCCCAAAATATTGCTCTTTCCTCCCCAAACACCCTGTATGAATAAGTAAAAATCATCTTGTTTACACTAAAAACGGTTAAACAACATTTCTGTATGAATTTTTTTCAGTGACTTACTAATAGGTATAGTAATTTTACACCTAATCTGTTTAAGTGTGGTATTTTTTTTCTAAAATCTAATCTATACAAAACCTATCTATGTTCCAAGAGGAAGTCTACTCTCGTGATTAAAGAATAAATCTAAAATTTTCACTATCTATCTAAAATAATTATATAAAATTGTAAAAGGGACTGATTCACCAACGGCCAGTCTAAACCCCGAATCCTAGACTAGAATAGATAGATATAAGTTCCTTTAATAAAATAATAATATACGTATCTCGTAATTTTTTCAAAATTCACTTAGAGGTTGAAGAGAGGGGTGTAGCCTATTTTAAGGGGGTACCTATAACTGTCGTCTGTAAAATTATATTAAGCTATATTGCTAAAAATTGGTACCATTACCACTGTTAAAATAAGTAAGTACGCATTTTAATGTTTTAGGAAATTTTGCCCCTAGGGGGTAGAAATGTAGGGGGGTTAGTTTTCAACGCAACCACAAGAGCAAACAGATATAAGTAAAATAGTGTTTTAAAATAATGTTTTAATATCAGCAAAACTAGTACTCTCACCTTTAAGTTTTCGTTTTCTGACTTAACTGTGACAGATAATTTTGTTAAAAACTCGGACGTTACTAAATTCTTGGGTGTTCAAATCGACGACAGACTTAAGTTTAAGGACCACATTCTTGCATTGAATAGGACTAGCGTCCGGTTCTTACGCAGTGAGAGTTGTTTCAAGAGACTTGGGGAAGAGTGTGGGTAGAATGGTTTATTTTTCACTTGTTAAGGGTCACTTGAGGTATGGTATTGCTTTTTGGGGATGTAGTAGTAAGGGCCTATTATTGGGCTCTACATTGGTTTTGCAAAAGAGGGCATACTTGTGTGGTGTTAATTGTCATACTCACTGTAAACCTTTATTTGTAAGGGAGAGATTTTAACTTTGATTGGAATTTTTATCTTGGAAACGGCCTGCCCTATCCATAAAAAATATAAAAATTATGCTATTAACAGCTCCTATAACATGCGTACTGTGAATGATATCCTCTTCCTATACCAAAAACAACTCTCACCAAAAATTCCTTGATATTTGAGAGTATCAAAATTTATAACCACGTACCACTGGCTTATCGGCAGGTGATTGATGACAGGATTTTTAAGCAAAGACTGAAAAGGCAACTAATTACTAGACCCTACTATACTATCCAGGAATTTTACAATGATAATATCTAGGCATTCCCTTTAATTTTTTTAAAAAACTTGGATTAATGTATATTCTTGCCAGATTTTTTATAAGATTGAGCTTGGATTGATTTGTGTGTAAATTTTTGACCATGACTATTTTGTTGTCTCATAAGGTGTGATTATTTATTTATTTATCTATTTATTGGATTACTTATTCTTACTTTATATAGTGAACATTGTAATTTCCATAACAGTTTTAATACTTTCCAAAGCTTTGTTAACAAGATGTACTTCTTATAATAATAACTAGCGTGTACCCGGCCTGCGTTGCAGCCCGGCATTATACGACGTGAGATAATAAGGCGAACAAACCTCAAACTCAACCGTTTGCCGGCCCGTCCACAATTCACATCCATGCATAAAACATAGTCTGTCTTCGTCTATTCCGGCTTCGGTGCTTCGGATCGATCGTTGAACGGGCCGGGGACCGGTTAGGTTGGGTCGTTCGTTCTCCCTACTCTAATTTATCAGTGTTTATCAGTGTTTCTCTATATTATTATGCATGTATTATACATAAAAACCTTCCTCTTGAATCACTCTAACTATTAAAAAAACCGCTTCAAAATCCGTTGCGCAGTTTTAAAGATTTAAGCACATATAGGGACAGGACGGGCGATAGCGACTTTGTTTTATACTATGTTAAGAAGTGTATTTTGATTTGATTAGTTTTGACAAATTCGTCGCTTGAAACAAATAAACATGGGTTTAGGCATTTACGTGCTTCAATGCTCTAACAGACAATTACGTACGCGTATTTCCTGTTTTCTTGGAAAATCGGTCCCTAAAGGGGTGAAAATGAGTTTCGATTTGAAAAATATTGGTTGTCATATTTTCTTGAAATTTAGCAGAAATGCTCTACAACACAAATAGTTAGAGACCGACCGAAGGTTCGGTTTCGGCTAGTTTCGGCCAAATAATCTAGTTTCGGTGACAGTTTCGGTTTCGGTTAAAAACCGGCCGAACCTTCGGCCATGCCGAAATTCAGTGTTCGTGAATTGTCGCGCACCGTTCGGCTAACTTTGGGTGGGTTCGTAGGCAGTGTTCTATATAAATAATAGATTTTGAACTGAAACTGAGACCAAGGCCGAAGATTCGGTTTCGGCTGAAAATCTTGTTTCGGTCGGACACTACAAATAATAGTAAAACACGTATTTTCTTATTTTTTTTCGGAAATTTGGAGCCCCGTTCAGTAAAAGGTGTAAGAATATAGCCGTCATATTATGCAACAAATTAATTTGACTTAGAATCTGTCAAAATTTGACAATTTTTAACAAAGAGAAATTATTGATTTTTGTGTTTTTTAAAGATTAATATAATATACTCATTGGTCACAGTTTTGCTAGATAAAAATGTGTTTCGTATCGTTTTTTATTTATTTATTTCTTAATAATATCGAAAAGTAAGAACGTAGGAAATTTTATTTTATAAATATTTAATTTTAAGTCCTGTCCTGGGTTACATACCAACCTACAGAAAATAAACACACCAGACTATCCACCTTATTGTCACGTGATTTGACCACGACCTTTGGAAACGGTTCAAAATATATTCTTTTAAAAAACCACTTTGACTTCTTTGTCATTTTCTAGGTGCACAAATATTAATTAAAGTGTATTATTTTTATAGAAGATGAGCCAAGACCTCCAGTGTCGTGCATGGGAAGACTCCGCTTTGAACAGTTTGATATGTCTAAAGTGTTAGCCAACAGTACACACCTAATGGCGTCAGAAGGAAAAGAGTTTGACCTAGAAGAAGATTCAGCTTTGGGTATGTTACAGAAATTATCGCAAGGAATACGACCTCTCTAGTAACTGCTTTAAAAACTCTCTTGGTTGCCAGCCAATGAGGGATTACCTAGGATTTTTTGTTGTTGTTAGCGCCTATAAACCGTGTATGAAGGCCATATTTTTTTTCATCTAGTTCATTGTAATCGTTCCCCTGAAAAGGAATTCCAGGACCTGATTTTCCGGTTATATTTTTTGAAATTTAGTCTAATAAGTAAAACGAACACGACAATTGTCCGACAAAAAGTACTACAAATACCTCTATTATAACGACTATTCATTCATTCTTTTAAAGGTGTTATAAAAATTTACAAACATCAGTAGCTTTGTGGATTTAGATGGCAAAATATGCCCGCCAATTTATGCCAAATATAACAAATTAAATTTGAGTTTTTGCAGGTCTTGATGTTAAAGAACGAATGGCGAAACAGAGACAATTATTAAATTGTCGACTAGGTCTCGACGTGGCTGCAAAAATGGGTTTCGATACATCTACTTTGTTTTCAAATGAAGACCTGGCGGAAAATATTGATAAAGTAGAGTGTAATGACAAAAATTGCGAAATAGTAAAAGTAAGTATGCAGTTTTTTAAGGTTACTACTTTCTATAGTACTAATAACCTCATCATTAATTTATAGTTTACCCTTTATCCCTGAGTGACTAAATATCATAGTTTAGCATTAGGTCAGTAAACAATAATCATGAAAGTGGCATGTTTGGGGCGTTGATTGCGCATGTAATTAAATCCCAGTACACATCGGCATGCGCAATGCAAAATTCTCATTTCACAAATGGGAAGATAGACAGGTCCGGATTTAAAAATTTAACTTACAATTTACCTACCCACAATTCTATAAAATAAATTCAAAGAAGTAGTCCATTCTTAAAGAGACCCGTCGGCGTCTCGTCAAAATCCTTGTTTAATTTACAAATCAAAAAGTGACATATGTTTCGCCCTTATATGGACATCATCAGACCTAACATTTAAACAGAAAAATTAAAATCAAATAATAAAACGTATAATCAACATTACAGCTGTTTTTTAGCTTATTTCAATATTTCTCTTTTTTTTAGAAACCTGTGAAAGAGGTTATATGTAGTGTGGCGGAAGGTTTAAGTTGTCGCGAAATGAACAGAGCCAAAAGAAAAGCAAGACAAGCTGTACATAAACAGAGATCTCGAGATGTCGGCGAGGATGGTCATGTTAATGGAGATGAACCGGATAAAAAGAAAATTAAGACTGAAATTAAAGACGAAAATGTTGTTTTGTTTGGTAAGTAGTATACCTAATATACAAGATCCTGCAATAGTGCGTCAGGCTTCCATAGCTCCTATACGAATTTAGTTAGAAATTTCATTCATACGCTAACTTATACTGTTTAATACGGGGTACTTCAGGAAAATATTTTTTCATATAAAGAGTGGCCCAAAAAAGTGTGGTCATAAAAAAATATAATTTTTTAAATGGGATACCCCATATTTGTTTGCATATTTAGATTTAAGCTGTTGTCCTTTATAAATGCCTAAAATTTTGTTTCATTTGCTTTGGTAGTTTAAGACCAATCAATTAAAAACTAAAAAAAAAATTATTTTGAAGTGAAAAAAATGTCAAAAAAACAATCTAAAATTAGGTTTTCAACCACGGTATTAAGTGAGTTTAATGAAAAGAGAGAGAAAGATACTATGAATCGAATAGTATTTATCTATTTTATACAGGGTGTTCATAATAAGGTTTCAAAAATGACACATTTCAAACCTATTTTTCTCAACTTTTCCAAATGAAACACTCTGTATATTATTTCGGTATTTTATATTAAATATACAAGCAATTTTTTTTTGTAGTTGAAGCATATAAGTTATTTCCAGCCGTTTTCGAAATAAATGTAAATTTCATAAATTATGTTGATTAAACAGAGTTTATTTTTAAAATTAAGCGTAGGCGACTAGACTAATATTTAAAAACTACAGTAATTGTTCAAAATGTCTTCCATTTTGTTCTGTGCACAAGCCAACACGCTTTCCAAAAGATCTGTTTACTTCCCTTAAGGTTGAATTCTCAATGTCATTCAATTTATTGCCAACCTATAACCTATTTTGCGTTGATTTTTTGAGTTTATTATTTTAATAACTAACATTTAAAGAAAATCAATATCGTCGCTACATTATTTAGGTAGTATCTGATATATTACGAAAATATCAATTTATTTCATTGCTAATTTTGGGAGAATTGTATAGTGAAAGAACAATGAGTGACAATGACATAATAATGTTAAAAAAAATCTTACCCGATATTTTTTCGCTATACAATTCTCCTAAAATAAGTTATGAAATTCCTTGATATTTATTAAATATGTGAATTATTACCTATAGAATATCAAGTCGATACTGGTTTTCTTTAAATTTTGTATAAAAGCTAGAAAACATAAATAAATCTACGCGAAATAGGTTATAGGTTGGCAAGCATGTTGATACTCCCACCTTAACATTTCAGTGGAAATGTTAACAAGCACGTCTCTTGTTCTTTGCTGCATATTATTAGCAGTTGTAGTTCATGTTCATGAATTTTTTTAATAACGTAAACCAACTGGCACAATTTTCCAACGAATAAATGGCTTAAATGAGCAATATAATTAGAATCTTCAATTTACAGATATTGAACTGTCAAATGCAAATCTTTATTTTTAGCCTAAACAAAAATATAGACATTTCTTGTATAACATTTTTTTTAAATTGTTATTCATTAATATACTAAATATATTGGCCAAATAAATTTAATATTGTGTTGTAACTTATTGTCAGTTTTTTTTAAATAACACCGTCTAACTGAATATAAGGTTTTAACTAAAAATAAATCCATTAACAGCCATATTCAGGTGCGTCTCTAAAAGGGGAGCCGCCTCCCCAATAAAATATATTACCTATAATAAAATTATTAATTTATAATTTTTGAGTAAAAAATATTACTTATATAAATTATTCAGAACAATATTAATTAATTAAAGCATTTATAAAAATAATTTCAAATTGTCTGTTTTTAATGTCCATGTTTTTATTTCGACTTTAAATTTTTTTAATGAAATCAATTTTTTTATTTTTGTTGGTAAATAATCGTTTAAATAAAAACAAAAAAATTGGAAAATTTTTTGTCCTATGGACTTATTTATTTTAGGTTTTATGGTTATTTCACGTGTAATATGATTTTTAATAAATTGTATAAGGTTTTTCTTTTTAAAAAGTAAAGTAAAGTTCGTGTAACTTGTGGTGCTTAAGTCTGGTGCTAGAGTTTTCAGGTCGCGCAAGCGCCTCTTTTTAAATATATATATTAAGATGTTATAAATGTAAAGTTGTCTTATGTTCAACTTTTTTGTTTCTGAATATAATTATTTTGAAGGATAAAGATAATCTGTATTAAATATAATTTTTAGAAACCTTTTTTGTAATATATCTAATTTTTTTAACTAAAGTTCTATTTATTCCTCCCCAACCTAAAATTCCGTAATTTATTAAATAAGTTTTAACTAACGCGTAATATAATATTTCCATATGTCTTTCATTTAAAAATTGTTTAACGTTTTTAAAAATCGGTAGTAAACTTCTTAAGTATTCTAAGTGAAAATTCCAATTTAATTTACTGTCAAAAATAATTCCTAAATATTTTAGTTTATTAACTTTAAAAATTTTAATGTCTTTATTTATTTGAATACTATTCATATTTCGTGGTAGGTTATTTAGGTTTAAAGTAAAAGGAATATAATTTGTTTTATTAAAATTAACTGTTAACAAATTGTTATCGAACCAATTTTTTATAATTTTAAAATCTTTTTTAATTCTATCATTTAAGTTGTCCCAATTTGTATCGGTATCAAAAATTGTAGTATTATCTGCAAAACTATGAATTTATCCATAGCAATTTATACTAAATAAGTCGTTAATATAAATATTAAAAAATAATGGTCCTAAAATTGTTCTTTGAGGAACACCATACTTAAATACTTAAATAATAACATTTTCAGATATTGAAACTAATGATTCTGGCGATTGGCCACTAGAATGGTTTTGTGATCAGCTTGGTCAAGATCTGTTTAGTTCAAGTTGGGAAACGAGGCATGGCGCTGCTACTGCTCTTCGTGAAGTCCTAACCGTTCATGGAAGAGGTGCTGGAAAGGCCTTATATTTACCTGCAAAACAGGTAACTACTTAACTTTTTTTAGAGTGTTTATTCTTTTCATATGCTTTCTAAACTAGATATCAGCTGATGGCAATAATCAACTGACCCTGTGTTCATGACTGTATGCCATAGTGTGGCTTTTGTGTAATTTGTTTAATTTTTAATCTTTAGAAGATTATTCAGGGTTAGGAAAAATTACCAGAACGGTCGATTATTTCAAAATATACAGGGGTTATCAAAAAACGTCTTATATAAAAATGTAGGCTGTTAAAAATCTACATATCGGTGATAAATTGAAATATACAGGGTCGCCCACAAAGTTGTGGAGAATGATAGTTATATTTTTTAAAATGGACCACCCTGTATATTTTTACTTATTTTGATTGTCGACTCAATTTTAAACATTTTTTATTAACCATGTGTTATACCTAAATTCATTACTTTCCTAGAAATCGGCGTTTCAAATAATAACGTATAACGATGCGATTTTCGAACATAGTGAACAACAAATAAGGCACGACCATGGTTACTAATAAATAATTAATAGTTTGACATCTGAGACTCAAATTCTGACAGAAATAGACAAAAAAGAAAATAGCATGGCATTTTTACTTACTGAAACAGAGAGAATTGATATTTTAATTTTAAGGGGGTTTGGCGATAAACAGAGATCATATCATATAATTTGCATCCAGACAGGCACATTAAAAAAATGCAGTTTTTCGAACTATTGAGCGTTACAGAATGACTGGTACTGTAAAAAACCGCCCAAGATCTGGAAGACCTAGGACTGCTACCTCCGAGGAAAAAAAGCTGGACGTTCTGCTTGCGATAGAAGAAAATCCCAAACAATCCACCAATCAGCTTGCTTTGGATCATGAAATTGATCAAAAATCTGTACGAACCGTTCTTCATACTGAGAAAATGCATCCATACAAAATTAATGTTGTACAAGAACTTTTTGACGTTGACTGTGATCGAAGGCTAGAATTTTGCGAAATAATGACTAGAAATATGGAAGAAAACCCGAATTTTTTAAACAATATTGTGTTTTCGGATGAAGCGACTTTTACACTACACGGAATGGTGAATAAGCAAAATTACCGTTACTGGGCGCGAAATAACCCTAACTGGTATGAAGAGCTGCATACACAGTTCCCAAGAAAAGTTAATGTCTGGGCTGGATTGTTTGCGGGACATGTAATTGGACCCTTTTTTATCGAGGGAAATTTGAACGGTGATCGATATCTCCGGCTTCTTCGGCAAGAAATAGTTCCAGCTATAAACAATTTAAATGCTTAAAAACTTAACCTGGTATCAGCAAGATGGAGCTCCTCCACATTTTACTCGCGAAGTTAGAGAATTTTTGTATGTCACGTTCCCAAATCGATGGATAGGAAGAAGAGGGCCTATCGAATGGCCTTCACGGTCCCCCGATCTTTCGCCATTAGATTTTTTTTATTGGGGTCACCTGAAAAACATAGTTTATCAAAATAAATCCAATAATTTAGAAGAATTAAGAATGAAAATTGTCAATGAAAGTGCGAGAATAACAAGGGAAATGGTTTTAAACACCCAAAGACATTTTTGCGATAATTTGTATCATTGTCAGTTAGTAAATGGGGGTCATTTTCAACACTTATTAAAAAATAGAGCCGATTTGCCATGATTTGTTATACGTTTTTGTTTAAAGTTAACTTAATAAATTGTTTCTTGAAATTTATTTTGTGTTTTGTAGCTGATCAATTTATGTAGGAAAGTAATGAATTTAGGTATAACACATGGTTAATAAAAAATGTTTAAAATTGAGTCGACAATCAAAATAAGTAAAAATATACAGGGTATTCCATTTAAAAAAATATAACTATCATTCTCCACAACTTTGTGGGCGACCCTGTATATTTCAATTTATCAATGATATGTAGATTTTTAACAGCCCTACATTTTTTATATAAGACGTTTTTTGATAACCCCTGTATATTTTGAAATAATCGACCGTTCTGGTAATTTTTCCTAACCCTGTATATCTTATAGAGGCAGAAATTATTTTCCTTTATAAAATAATTATAAGATATAAAATGGATAATAAGTAGTTCTTAAAACAGCTTTAATTTAGGAAAAAGTTAATACACAAGAAACATTATCCACTAAACCAGGGTTGGTTGAATTCGTCCAAGTGGACATAATTGGACGATTTTGTCCAATTATGTCCGTCCGGACAAAATCAATTGTTCTGGACAAAATGGACAAAATTGTACAAAATCAATTAAACACGTATAAAATTAAAAAAACTTTATTATATTAGGATTAGGGTGTCAAACAAAACTTAAACAACAATAACGGGATACCGTCGGATCATCGTGCCGTCGGATGACGGACGCATGAAAATTCACCTTAAGGTGGGAGTATCAACATGCTTGCCAACCTATAACCTATTTCGCGTAGATTTATTTATGTTTTCTAGCATTTATACAAAATTTAAAGAAAATCAGTATCGACTTGATATTCTATAAGTAATGATTGACATATTTAATAAATATCAAGGAATTTCATAACTTATTTTAGGAGAATTGTATGGCGAAAAATATCGGGTAAGATTTTTTTTAACATTATTATGTCATTGTCACTCATTGTTCTTTCACTATACAATTCTCCCAAAATTAGCACTGAAATAAATTGATATTTTTGTAATATATCAGATACTACCTAAATAATGTACCGACGATATTGATTTTCTTTAAATGTTAGTTATTAAAATAATAAACTTCAAAAATCAACGCGAAATAGGTTATAGGTTGGCAATAGATTGAATGACGTTGAGAATTCAACCTTAAGGCCCCATAATGAAATAACAAATAGCCATTTTCTGGAATTTTCAATTTGGTATTTATTGTTTATATAATACACAATACAAACGTGTATTTTGGGTTGCCTAAATCAACAAATTTAATAAAATGTAATGAAATTTGAGTTTGTCCAATATTGTCCGATTTTGTCCGTTTTTGTCCAATTTTGTCCATGTCCTGGACAAAATCAAAAAAAGTGGACAAAATCACAACCCTGCACTAAACACATGTGCTTTTTCAATTTTTTTAGATGGAAGCTCATCACCAGGTCTGGCTTGAAGATATGTCCATAAGGCTCCTTTGCGTCTTAGCCCTGGACAGATTTGGAGACTTCGTTTCCGATGCAGTAGTGGCGCCAGTACGCGAAACCTGCGCCCAGGCCCTTTGCGCTGTTTTAAAGCTAATGGATCAAGCGAATTGTTGCAAGGTTTTGGACGTTCAACTTCAACTATTAGGCCATCCCGATTGGGAAGCGAGACATGGAGGCCTGCTCGGTTTGAAATACCTGTTGGCTGTGAGGACGGATATGATTGATGATCTGTTGCCGAAAGCATTTCCTTATATTTTACAAGGTTTGTTTATTATTGGAAGAATGTTGCCGTTTCTTTAACTGAGTCGGTTACACGAACAATTTTGTAAGCGATATAATATTGAAAATTAAACGTTGGGTGTTTTACGGGACCATAGTTTATTACTAGAACTCTTAATTCTATCAACATTTGAGGTAATCTCTCAATGGCTGTCACATTCCTAGGTTAGGTTAGGTTAGAGTGGCAGACCTCTGGCATTGTCTAAACAATCACACGTAGTCTTATAAGGACCGTTGTGGTACCACACATGTTCCGCGGAACCTATTCGCATCAGCTACCTGATGGTTAACGCGATCGTAAAAGAATCTTGACAGCTCAATCAAACCAGCCACTAATGTTAATAAACTTAGTAAGTTGATCCAGTTGTAGGCTGCTTACTTACTCCAGATCATTAAAAAATGGTTCGCCCAGTGCATTGAACCTTCTTCTCGCGAGGCCGGGGATTCACACAAAAAATGCTGAATACTTTCCTCCTTTTCTTCATCTCTGCAACTTCTACAGAAGTCGTTAGTTGGTATTTGCATACGTTCAGCGTGTCTACCGAACAGGCAATGTCCGGTGATTACGGCAGTGATGTTCCTTAGGTCCTTCCGACTGTGCTGTAATAGCGCTGCGGTTTTCCTGTTATCAAGTAAGGGCCACAATTGCCTGGAGATGCTACAAGTTGTAAGCCCTGTCCATCTGCAAGTTGTTTAGCTATTCGATCTATATCTTTTTTGACTGATCCCAGTGGTCTAGCCACAGTATTCTCTGCTAGTTGGACAGACATGCTTGCGCCCTCCCTGGCGAGCGCATCAGCAGTCTCGTTGCCATATATGTTGCTGTGTCCAGGAACCCAACACAAGGTGATTCGATGTTGAGCACCAAGTGTGCAGAGATTGTTGCGACAGCGCCTTACTAATTTTGACTTAGTACTGCTGGAGCAAATTGCCTTTATGGCTGCTTGACTGTCTATATAGATAGCTATAGACGCAGGTCCTCTCAAGCCAGGGTGATCCCGCAGGATGTTGACTGCTTTATCCACTGCAAAAAATTCTGCCTGGAAAATGCTGCAGTAGTCAGGGAGTCTATACGACCTCTGTATTAGCATGCTCTCGGAGAAGATACCAGCTCCCACCCCGACGTCCATTTTTGAACCGTCTGTGAAGATCGAGTAATCCACCTCCATTGTTACTTGATTGCCTTCCCACTCTTCCCTACCCGGAATGAGCATAAAAAAGCTCCTTCCAAATTCTGGCAGCGAAACAGTGTAATCGGTCGGCTCTCGCAATTTTTGGCCTGGATATATCCTTAGTATGCTGCTGTGTCCGTAGTTGGTACTGGTCCAGCATTTCGACTCTTTTCGCCGTAGAGCACTTTTTGCAGCCACACTTTTCACATTCCTATCTTAGATTTTTCTTCTCTGCCCAGGAATGTTACCCAATTGATACGTTATCATTGTTAAGCTGGTTTAACAGTTGAAACGATAAAATCCTAGTTATTCTGCATCCCAATAAAAAAAAATGTTCTTCTGTCTCCTCGAGAGCTCTAGATACATTCATTAGTTTTAACATGCTTATACAAATTTTAACAGAAATTGTTTTCTTGACATATTATACAAGGATAGTCGAAACGTTTTTTTTTGCCTAGTATCAAAACACCCTGTGGAATAATTAAGAAGCAAAATTACTTTAAAATATCAATTTCCATTACGCCGCAAATATTCTTCGCATTTTGGTTTTTGGTTCATGTCAATACGTGCATTTGTTCTCACCCAAATGCAAAATGATCTTGATAAGGTTAATAATTTAGGAAACGCAAAACTAAAGCTATTGATGACTGATTTCTTGTACTTAAAACTATTCGGAATCGTCGTTTGACGTCAGTACAGGCGAGAAACCAACTTCGATTGGTTCAAAATAAAAATGTCAGTTCTTGGACAGTTCGTCGAAGATTACACGAAGGTAATTTAAACTCACGCAGACCAGCAACTGGGCCTAAATTACTACCGCGTTATAAGAGTCAAGAATGGAGGAATGTTACCCAGGATGATATTCGCCGGCTAATTGATGACATGAACCGACGTGTACGGGCAGTAGTAAGGGCTAGAGGAGGCAATCGAAATAATACAGATGTGTTTAAGTGAAAAACTTGTTGTTGGTACCTGTTAAGTTGTTTTGCGAAAATATTATTTTTTAAATTCTAGGTATAGGCACGCACCTTCTTCCGTAAATTTATTTGTTTATTAAATCTCGATTATTACAATAACATTTGTTTTCTTGCATTTTAATAGTCTATTTTATTTTGAATGCAGTGGCAATGAGAAAATTATAATTTAAATTATTGACATCATCAACATCATTTTGCATTTGGGTGGGAACCAGGGCACGTATTCACATGAACCAAAAACCAAATTGCAAAGAATATTTGCGGTCCAATGAAAACTGATATTTTAAAGTAATTTTGCTTCTCAATTATTCCGCAGGGTGTTTTGACACTAAGCAAAAAAACTTTTCGATTATCCTTATACAGCGTGTCCAAAGAAGTTCTAGACACATGGGAATTGTTATTCTTTATAAAAAGTTCTGCTTGATGCGCAAATAATATTGACATATTAAAACTTAAGATATCATGTACAGGGCGGCAAAAAAATATAGAAACACAGAATTACGTTAAGAGGGAAGTACCCTCGATTTTTATTTTAGAACAAATTATTATAAGAAAACTTTACTAAGGACTACAAAACGCGGTCAGATACAATTTTTCGTTGAAATATTTTAATTTACAGGGTACCATCAAAAACACGTTAATAAGTCGAAAAATATTAAATGATTTTTGACTAACATGTCAATATTCGTTACTATAGTATTGCACATTATTGCGAAATTGTTGCAGGTATAAAATAAAAAAATATTTTGCAAAGGCTTTTTGATGGTACCCTGTAAATTAAAATATTTCAACGAAACATTGTATCTGACCGCGTTTTGTAGTCCTTAGTAAAAGTTCTTATAATAATTTGTTCTAAAATAAAAATCGAGGGTACTTCCCTCTTAACGTAATTCTGTGTTTCTATATTTTTTTACCGCCCTGTACTTGATATCTTAAGTTTTGATATCCCAATATTATTTGCGCATCAAGCAGAACTTTTTATAAAAAATAACTTTTTTTCGTAAAATCAACAATAAAAAAATTCCCGTTTGTCTCGAACTTCTCTGGACACGCTGTATAATATGTCAAAAAACCAATTTCTCTTAAAATTTGTATAGGCATGTTAAAACTGATAAATGTATCTATAACTCTCTAAAAAATCACTTAAATCGGAGTAAGAATAAGAAAGCAGTAACGGCTCGTGAGTTGTGAAACAGGTGAAGTGTTCGGGAAAGAAAAAGCCCGCCCAAATTTGGTCAATAATTTTTAGTAAATATTTTAAAAATTTATGATTACCTACTTATTTTACGAGTTATTTTTATTGAAAATGAAATAGGTAAGATAAAAAAAAATAAAAAAGGCCAATTTATTTTTCATTAGTCAGTACATTGCTCGGTACTACATTTTACACACTATACCTTTTTTATCCCCATTAACAGACACGGCCAACAATAAAGTTTATTTAAAAAAATACTACCCGTCAACCATGAATAAAGATTGTACCATGACGATTGAAATCTCAAGGCATAAGACTTGCCCACACTTTTAACGATTTTTCTTACCGACACCGACAAGTCTGGAGTTGGTCTTCCACACTTTAATATATCCGCCTTTATCTTCATCTTTCCATCTTAACCACGAAACCACCCCTAACAGAAGTAATTATTATTTTTATTATTATTAGTCACTTTTAACTTTAAAAATTCAAACAAACCGTCCCACACCGTCGAAATTCCCGAACCAATACACCATACTACAATACTTACATTGTTGTAAAATTTGCTAATTATCTAGATGAAGTGCCAGAGCATTGCATATGGAGCGGCACTTCGGTTCGATTTAAAATTAGGTATCGCCATGAATTTTATAATTATTGGCTTAAGAAAATTATAGGCAGGAACAGGAAAAGTAAACTAATAAACAGTAACCTATATATTATGTATATACAAAATTATTAAGGGGTAACAATGTTTTAAAACGATTATTATTTATCGTCTTTCAAATTTCCGTTTAATACTCTGAAGCGTTTTTTGTTCCCGCGTTTTCGACTTCAGTTCATAACACAGTTGGCATTTAAACGTTGCAACACTGCGCCTGATACGATGAGTCGCGATATTAATGCGCGGTGCCGACCGAAGAAGGAGTAAGGTGTTATTGTTCATATTGTTGTAGTATGGACGCAAAGGTAATATTTTTAAAGTTGGGCACGGTCATTTTTTAAACAATTTATCGACAAGGACAACAAACACCTACATAACAATGTAAGTGAGTGTGAGATACAATAATTAGGTATAATAAAAAGTTCAGTATATATAATAAGTAAAATATAATATAGGTTATTTTTCTTTAAAATATAGGTGAAGTGGCACCTCAGTCACTTCACCTGACGAGCCGTCACTGTAAGAAAGTTATAAAGCCCTAAATTTAATCCAAATTTTATGATGCCCGTTTTTTTTGCACGGAAGTGTATTAAAATTGTCCTTATCCGATTTTTATAGGCTTATCTGATCCAGTAGATGACGTCAGTGCCGTTGCCGCTTCTTCGCTGATACCTGTAGCTTCAAAGTTAACAGAACTTGTTCTTGGCTCAGTTCCTCAAGTAAGTTGGTAATCAAAAATATAATTCGCTTCTCAGTACTGAAACTTCCCCGTTAGTACTACCCCATTTTATTTGCGACTGACCTGACAAAGACAAAGCGCATTAAGATTATTTTATCCAACACATGACAGTTATGACTATCATTATCAATGCCATTTTAGACAAGTAAACTATCAAATAACACACTAGTAAGTTATAATCCATAACTCACTAGTGAGTTATGATTATAACACACGTTCATATTTAAAGTAGTATTCTATTTATTTATATTACAATTACAAGCAGAATTCACATTTTTTGGTTTTAGTGTCTGGCAAAACTACGTAAAAATATGTCCCTTTGTCTTGAATATTTTCTATTTTCAATTTGATCAATTCATCGCATCTACAAGCACCGCTAATCCCCATTATCAAAGCCACTTTCATCAACAAGTACTCGTCGTCGGGAGCTTCCTTCAAAAACTTCTCTATTTCAGGTCGTTCTAATGTCTTGGACTTCTTTGGTTTGTATCCCTGTGATTTGCTTTTCAAAAAGCTCGTTAGTTTGCCATATTTTGAAATGTCGATTTTTTTATAAAGGTGAATAGTCGAGCGAAGCATCGAGTATTTGGTCCATAGCGACGATGGGGCTAATTGTTTTTGCAAATGTACAAAATAAGCCAATAGAACATTTTCATTGATACCTTTTATCTTCCGTGAATTCATCCAAGACTCGAACATTTTGAACTCCTTGTCGTAAGCATCTCGGGACTTTTCTGGCAAAATCTGCATCGCTGCTTCTTCCGCTTCCGTAAGGATATCCTCAGGAACGTAATTTTCATCGGTTTCCTCCATTTTCTATAGGTTTTTTTTCTTCAAAAAAGCTTCCCTTTTCTGCAGGGAAACTGACAAGTGTCAAAATTTATTTAAACATTTGCTAACAATGTAGCATGCCCGTGGCAACCAAACAATCAACCAACTTTGACCAAAATGTAAAAAAGTCACTGTCATGTTATTCTGACATTTATAGGCTACTGAGACGCAAGTAGCTTTGATTATTTTTATTTTGATTATTTTGATTATTAATTATTATCTCATAAAAAACCGATTTCTTCCACTTGTTGGATAAAACATTGTATGCCACTCGTGTGTTATGTTTCCTAAGTCACTTGAGAATTTAGTATAAATCTTTCACAAGGGACTTATTTTCAACATAACACACTAGTACCATAAATAACTATTATTTTCTCAGGTAATTACAAAACTTTGGGATCTGCTCTCTGAACAAGATGAACTGGCAGCGGCGTGCAATAGTTTTATGGGCCTCCTAGCCGCCATTTCGAATCTACCTCAAGCACAATCCTTACTCCCTTCGCAACCCCTCAACGATGTCGTACCTCGTTTGTGGCCATTTTTCGCTCATAGCACATCTTCCGTCCGCAAAGCCACGTTGCAGACTTTATCTACTCTCACGGAACGACCGAAAAATGGCGCGCCTATGATGTGGGAGGCCCAGTTGCTGCAGGATGCTATGCGACATGTATTTCAGCGCGTTTTGGTAGAGCCCATTGCTGAAGTAAGTATACCGGTGTTTATCAATAATTTACTTTTTTTTTTTTATTCTCAACCAACTTAAAAAAGTTTATTACAGAGAATATAACGCCAAATATGTTTAGTAACTATTAATAACTCCATCGAAATTATTCAAAAAAAAATATATATAATAAACATTTATAATAAAAAAAAATATTAATATATAATACTTACGTTAAAGTTAGGTCAGTTTTAAAAAATATTTTTTAGTGTTTTTTTAAAAGTCCATAATTTTGATATTTCTTTAATTTTTTTCGGCAAACTGTTATAAATTGTTATTCCTTTATATATTATTGATTTTTGGCCAAAAGTACTCTTTACCATTGATGTTTGAATATGATGATTTTGTCTCGTGATGTGAATAATGTTGCTCGAAGGAAATATTATATTCGATTGTTTTTCTTTAATAATAATAGAGTGTATTAGAATGCATAGTTTTAATTTATAAAGCTTTTCTAAATTTAAATATCCGTTTGGTTCATATAAATTTATAGTTGGTTCTAAAAAAGGAAGTTTATATACAGTGTGTCCACGGATGGACCTAACTATACTTGTAAAAACTTTATTTTCAATTTTTCGAAAAAAAGTCATTCTTCATCATTTCTTTTGCTTATTAAATACATATAATTCACGTAAGAAAATTTCCATTTTTTTATACAGGGTGCACAAAAAATGTAAAAATGTAGATTTGCAAAATTAAAAATTTTTGATCCAACTTTTCTGAATGATCAAAATAAAAGAGATTGGAAAGAGAATTCGAAAAGCCGAATAAAGTTTTGAGATATGACCTGTGGTAACTACGATATTTTATATTAAAACTTTAATCTGAAGGAAAATATCAATAATTAATTTAACTTTAATATAAAATATCGTAGTTACCACAGGTCATATCTCAAAACTTTATTCGGCTTTTCGAATTATCTATCCAATCTCTTTTATTTTGATCATTCAAAAAAGTTGGATCAAAATTTTTTTATTTTGCAAATCTACATTTTTTGTGCACCCTGTATAAAAAAATGGAAATTTTCTTACGTGAATTATATTTATTTAAAAAGCAAAAGACATGATGAAGAATGACTTTTTTTCGAAAAATTGAAAATAAAGTTTTTTACAAGTATAGTTAGGTCTATCCGTGGACACACTGTATGCATTTAATTATTTTGTTTTGTAGTTTTTTAATGGCTGAATTGTATTCGCTGATCCCTTAAAAATTTCTTTATTCCAAACTAACATGCAGCAATTATCGCCCAAAATCTGTTTTACTAATCTTTTCAAAAATATTAGAAAAAATAATAAATAATAAATTATGCGACTTTCTAGAAAGCCAAAATTTACTTTTTGCTAACCAGTATGATTTTTGCAGATCTAAGGATACAGAAATAGCTGTAGGAGATATCATAACAAATATTCAAATGTCGACAGCAGTAAAAAATGCGGTTTACTATCCTTAGATCTGTGTAAGGCTTTTGACGCCGTAAACCATGATATTTTAATAAGAAAATTATACAGTATTGGGATAAGGGAAAATACACACAAACTACTTTAAAGTTATTTAAGCTATAAAAGAAATAATATGTGGAGTTCCACAAGGATCAATATTAGGTCCGTTTTCTTAATTTACATTAATTCCGTTTCCAAATTGAATTTAAAGGGCAATATAAAGCTATTTGCAGATGATACAACAATTATTTATTTTGCTGAAACTAGCAGAAATGTATTTTGATATTAATAATGATTTAAAAATACTTCTTTCTTGGCTTCAATCAAATAAACACGTTAAATTTTACAAAATCTTCTTTTATGTTTATAACTAAAAATAAAATAAATTCCAACATTAACCCCTTAACATTTAATAATGAAAATATTCAATATTCAAAAACGACAAAATTTTTAGTATTAGTTTAAGACGAAAATTTAAATTGGAAATGCCATATCATTGAATTTAACTACAATTCAGCCATTAAAAAAAACTTCAAAACAAAATAATTAAATGCAGACATAAAGGAATTTTCACTAAGAATACTTAATTCAAAAATTAAGAAGTTTACTACCGATTTTTAAAAACATTAAAAATTTTTTAAATGTAGACATGGAAATATTATATTACGCGTTAGTTAAAACTCATTTAAATTACGGAATTTTAGGTTGGGGAGGAATAAATAGAACTTTAATTAAAAAATTAAAAATATTACAAAAAAGGTTTCTAAAAATTATATTCAATAAAGATTATCTTTATCCTTCAAAAGAATTATATTCAGAAAGAAAAAAGTTGAACATAAGACAACTGTACAGGGTCTTTGATTATATTTACGTGGCTTCTGGAGTCTTTGTTTTTGAAGATAGAAAAAAATGTTTTAAATAAAAATTGTAGTTTGTCTTTTATGTTATCTTTTGAAATTATCATTAAAAAAATATCACTTTTGACAAATGGGAAAATATTGGCAATTTCAATTTTTTTAAATGGAACACCCTGTATATTATGCGTTACAATGAAAGATCTTTTTTTTCTGATTTCAAATATATATATATTGATGCTATTTGGGTGAACCATTTTTGAGATATTTTAGCTTAAACTATAAATAAATTGCAAATAAATTTCATATTTTGTATCAAGAAAGCCATGGAAACAATAAAATTGTTATGTTTTATGAATTTATAACTTAGGTATTTTCTACATATCCTTCTTGATTTTGGATACATTTTAACAAGTTTCCCTTCATTTTAGAATTAACAGAAGCGGAAATAGATAGTTATAAAGTTAATCTTTATAATTATTCTTAATAGTTAAAATGATAAACTTCAAAAATATCGAAACGTCAAATTTGTCAAACATACAACATAACAATTTTATTGTTTCCATGGCTTTCTTGATACAAAATATGAAATTTATTTGCAATTTATTTATAGTTTAAGCTTAAATATCTCAAAAATGGTTCACCCAAATAGCATTAATATATATATATTTGAAATCAGAAAAGAAAGATCTTTCATTGTGACGCATAATATACAGGGTGTTCCATTTAAAAAAATTGAAATTGCCTATATTTTCCCATTTTTCAAAAGCGATATTTTTGTAATGATAATTTCAAAAGATAACATCAAAGAGAGATTTTTATACAAAACATTTTTTTCTATCTTTAAAAATAAAGACTCCAAAAGCCACGTAAATATAATCAAAGACCCTGTACATTTATAACATCTTAATATATATATTTAAAAATAAACACCTTATACAATTTAAAAACCATAATCATAATACACGTCATAAAAATGAAATAACCATAAAACCTAAAATAATTAAGTACATAGGACAAAAAAATTTCAAATATTTCTGTTTTTATTTAAACGATTATTTACCAACAAAAATTAAAAAATTGATTTCATTAAAAAAATTTTAAGTCGAAATAAAAACATGGATATTAAAAACAGACAATTTGAAAATATTTTTAGAAATGCTTTAATTAATTAATATTGTTCTAAATAATTTATACAAGTAATATTTTTTACTTAAAAATTATAAATTAATAATTTCATTATAGGTAATATAATTCTTCAAAAAAAAAATGCGTTTAAACTATAAATTAAAATTTTTACTTTAAAACTTGATTTTTAATGCATATTTATGATTTATGATTTTACATACTAAAACAAAAAATAATATTTGCCCCTAACAAGCTCAGCTTCAGGGGATTGAAGAATAAGTTTATAGGACAACATAAACATATTTATTATATTATTAAATTTTAAATAAACTTATTATTATTAAAAAGGTTTCATAAAATCCGTTCATCGAAGCACCTGCACCTTAAGCGTAAATATTTAATACAACGTTTTTTTTTCAGGTAAGACAAGTAGCGGAAAATGTATGGGAAAACTTAGTACGCAATTCTGGACTGGTGGAGTTGTTACATGCTGCCTGTCCATTTATAACAGTATGGTTGTTTTTGACAATGCAGCCAGTTAAAGTGCCATATGATCATAATTTTTTCATTCACGCGAAAACGCAAAGAAAGACTGCTAATAGCCTGAGCCAGTTCGATAACACTATTGGTCATCCCAAATACTATATAGGAGGTAAATATTTTGTTGGTCGTCAGTAGACAATTTTCCTTTTAGCTAAAAAGATAGGTCAACTTATGTTATATACAGTGTGGTTGTTTAAGTGTGCAACATATGGGAATTTTTTTTATTACCGATTTGTCAGAAAATTTTATTCTTGATAAAAGTTGGTGCATGTTCGATAATCATATTAGGTGCACTTGGAATGGTTGCAAGTCAAACGGCGTACAGGGTAGGCCAAAAAATATAAAACTTGTGGAAGAATAAAGTACCCCTATTTCAGAAAATTTAGCAAAATGTTATTAAGTAAAGTTGTTTAGAATTAAAAGTTATGCATAAATTCAAAAACATGACCTCCTAAAATAAAAAAATATATTTTTTTAAAAAACATTAATACTTTCCCAAAAAAATTTTTTTTTATATTCACCGATCTTCATAAATTAATCAAAATCAAATCAATTTCACATATCTTTATTCAAATGCAAGCATATTTGTAAAATTTATTTGAATTTTTAATTTATTAAGGAATCACAAACTTCATGTTTGTTGCAACGATATTAAACACAACTTTAAAATATCCTAAAAATTCTTTTTAACAAGATAAAACATTAGTAATGATAATATTATGCTAATTAAAAAACTATCATTTAAAGTGCAAAATTTTTATTTTAAATGTTTAACAAAAACTTTATTCTTATACAAATTTTATATTTTTTGGCCTACCCTGTACGCCGTTTTACTTGCAACCATCCCAAGTGCACCTAATATGATTGTCGAACATGCTCCAACTTTTATCGAGAATAAAATTTTCTGAGAAATGGGTAATAAAAAAAAATGCCCATATGTTGCACACTTAAACAACCACACTGTATATATACAGGGTGTCCCAAAAGTAATGGGACACAGAGCAACAGTAGACTCCTTAAGGCGAAATAATGCGATTTACTTAAACTTGCTTTATCCCAAAATTGATAACAACCAAGATACAGGGTGTCAAAGTTTTAATTTTGTTTTCGTTTTTTTGCGATTATTTCTTAACGAAACGACATAGCAGCACAAAATTAAGGATCTTGGGGTTTTTTGAGGTGAGGAATTCAAAATTATCCATAGTTTTTGTGTAACCAGTAGAGGGCGCTGCCTACGGCATGACCCACTCCTTTTATCTGGCATAACTTTGTTTAGGATTCTTATATCGATTCGACTATTAAAAAAATAAGTTTTTTTACTTCTTTTACATCAAAAACGTATAACTTATTGAAGTCTAGGAGCAACCATTTTCGAGTTAATCGCATTTCATAATATGTCCTATGCAACTAAGTACGTGGTCCAAAAGCAGCGGAAAATCAAGCAGCGATGAATTTCTAACCTAAAATTATTGTAAATCAGCTACATTTGTTTAAGGTTGACTATTTTTTTCTAATAAAAACGCCTTTTCATATACCTACGGAATTACTAATTTTACTCCAATCAAAAATTTTAGTTAATACTTAGTTTAATAACATTTAAAAGTAACAAAATAGAAAAAAAAAAGGATAACGCCGTGATGGCAATAATTGTTCAAAACGGCCAACATTGACTTCCTTCCATACATTTACCTGCGCCCTGCACTCCGACCGTTAAAATTTTCTTGTGCATAAATACAAAGCATATCACGCATTTCCGCATTGGAAAATAAATTATGTCGAGGCATCCCTAAAAAACTTATAATATCTACGTAGGTATTGTACGAAGAAAATTAATAACTTTGACAGATGATACTTTATGTAACATGTCGTTGCCTTAGAAACGTCGTTGTTTTTAATCAAGGCTAGCTGTGATAAATAATACTTATCCGAATACACAATTATTTTAAATATTTTAGCATTCTTGCATTAAAAATATCGAATGCGATTTTTTCGAAAATGGTTGCTCCTAGCGACTTTAATAAGTTATACGTTTTTGATGTAAAAGAAGTAAAGTAACTTATTTTTTTAATAGTCGGATCGATATAAGAATCCTAAACAAAGTTATGCTAGATAAAAGGAGTGGGCCATGCCGTAGGCAGCGCCCTCTACTGGATACACAAAAACTATGGATAATTTTGAATTCCTCACCTCAAAAAACCCCAAAATCCGTAATTTTGTGCTGCTTTGTCGTTTCGTTAAGAAATAATCTCAAAAAAACTAAAACAAAATTAAAACTTTGATCTTGGTTGTAATCAATTTTGGGATAAGGCAAGTTTAAGTAAATCGCATTATTTCGCCTTAAGGAGTCTGCTGTTGCTCTGTGTCCCATTACTTTTGGGACACCCTGTAGATAAAGAGGAGATATATCTGAAAGTAAATATGGCGGTCCTGAAGGAATAATTTTAGGAACATTATTTTTTAATATTTCATAGTTTTGCAGATGATTGTGCTATTTTTATAGCGATATAAATGTTTAAAAGTGAGGAGATAAATTATATTTTTATTGAAAGAAATAAATAATGTAAACAAGGAATTTTTGTTTAAAAATAATATGGGTACCTATAAAAGGTTCTATTTGGTAGTATGTATGGTACCAACTGCTTTGTTTTGATAGCGAATACCCGCTAGTACCTAATACATTAATTGACAAAAGTTAATGCTAATTAAACAATTTTTAGGAAGTGAAACTACACCTGTAGCCACTAGGGAGGCAAATGCAATTCAAGTACGTTGCATGGCAGCCCGAATGTTAGGACTTTTATCATGTTATATAGTTAAACCTGCACCAGGAATAATTTATAGAGATGACATAGAGAAACCAATAGACTGCTATGAAAAAGTATTGCTTGTCCATCTTAATTCCAAATCAGCTTTACAAAGACTAGTCACAGGTGAGCAAATAAATATAGAAACCGCAAAAAATGCGGCATCAAATAAGATTTTTTTACTCGCCAATTTGGGTAAAATTTGACTTTAACGGAAGTATTTGTTTTCCTCAATAAATGATGCACGTAAACGTAGTGATATTAACCATATATTTTTTATTTAAAAATAGCCTCTTTACCTTGTTCTTCTATAATTTTATTAGTAGATTTTAAATACGCTCCCAAACAGTCTATTCAAAAATACTTAACAACAGAGGCTATGATTGTCAATTGACTTTTGCCTGATTTATCGCAGAAAAACTTCTATGTATGATGAGACTATTGCATATATTTTAGAATCACATGTAAATTTTTATCACAAATATCACAGCGCAGCGTGTAAAAGACGAATGGTTTGTTTCAATAGATAATGTCTCGGTTTAGTCTATTCTTAGATTGAATGAGGTTCTTTTTAAGGTTTGGTAATTTCTGAATGGGCCAAGCTTAATACCGAAATTCAAGACTGCCCAGCACCGTTGAAACAACGCTTATACCAATGTCAGGATGAAATATTATATTTTGATGAAATAGCTCACAGTTTTACAAGACTTGCCCAAGAAACAAGGGATTTTCTGGCCACTGCTCGGCACTACAAGATCCCCATGGAAGTAGATAATGACCAACCTCTAACTTTACCATTGATAGTCCAGTTGACGGGACCTGCTACTGAACAAATTCTAGTAAATTTTAGACTTAAAGCAAAAATTATCGAGAACCTTCAAGAAAGAAGAAGATCAATTCATAGTTGTGCTTTGCTTACCGGGAATGAACAAAAAATACTTACTATTAGTACAAAAGGTAAGGATTCTATCCAGGACCTTAGTGTATGTGTAATCATTATTGTTCTACATTGTAATACTTACTATTTTCTTACGGTTTTAGATGTCCGCGCTAATAACGTGGTGTGCCCAAAAATAAAATTTGCCGAAAGTGAAAATATTCTCTAATGTTAAAAAGTTCCATCTTTTTAATCGACAATTAGAAATTTGAACTAACACACAATAAAATTCAATAAAAATTAAAGGATTAAAAAAAAATACAGTAACTTTGATTATCATCAAAATATTCATTTTCCCAAGAGGGGGACGCGGTCATCTCAGCGGTAGCGCTAAACGACCGTGCGCAGTAGCGGGTCTGCAAGGACGGTCAACTATTTTAAAAGTACGGTAAAGGTAATTATAAGCTTGCTAACAGACTTGGAGAAACAAAAAACGGACGCGCTCGGCTGTTGATATTAGAATAAGGTGTTTGCGAGTGTGCGATAAACTACTTACGGTATCGGTAAAAAATTCCAGACAAACTGTAGCACGACCAGAAGTCAGCAGGTAGAGCGTCCGTTCCGGTAATATTTAAAAAGTAAATAAATTCAACGACGTTAATACCCGCAATAAAAATTATCTATTAGCTCATGATACGGTACGCTTTTCACGTTAATTTGACTTAATGTTTTTTTAAAATTCTATTGTTCATAATTGCAGTAAGCACCATCTTTTGATTTGTTTAATTATTTATCTTTATTTTCTCTTTTTAGCTTCTTTATCGGGCGCCATTGTAATGTTTAAAGCATTGCCAGATAAGCTAAATCCTGTAATCAAACCCCTAATGGAATCCATCAAATACGAACCAGAGGAAAGTCTTCAAAAAATAAGCGCTCGTCACTTAGCAATTTTATTAGATCAATGTCGCTGGCGGACTCCCTGTCCCAACGAGAAAATTCTCACGAATCTTTGTACCTTTCTAAGGTGCGACCCGGAGTATACCCCACAAGTTTTTAGAAACGAGCAACAGAACACTAATGAAAACGAGTTGTGGAAAAAGGATAATTACAACGGGATTGTGACCCTTATAAATCAACAAAAGAATGCAGAACGCGCCGCGTTCAAAAGATCAAATAGCACTGGAAGAGGTCCGGGCCGACCACCCATAAACGAAGTTCAAATAGAAGAGCTAGTGAAAGACGATGAGCCTCAAAGATTGAACAGGATTCAGCGGAGAGGGGCTATGTTAGCGCTAACAGAGATAACCAGGTACTTTGGAGATGAACTGCCCCAGAACTTACCTAAACTTTGGGAATTCATGGTAGGCCAACTTGTCAACAAAGTAGACCCTAATAATTTTGTGCCAGTATACGGTAACGACCAAGAAGCTGAGCAACTAGTATGGGATCTGCAAGTATTAGAAGTGACTACTCCTAGTTTGCATGCGAGCCTTCGTCCAGGCCTAATGGATAACTCGCTTTCTACACTGTGCTTGCTCTTGTCGCATCCGTACCGAGCTGTTAGACATTTAGCGGCCAGATGTCTTGCTGTATTTGCAAAGCTTAATTCGGTAAAGGTTATGGAACTGGTGGTTAGTAAGGTAAGTGGAATCCGAAGTCCCGTGTTTTGTGTGTACACGGAATACAATTTAATTTAGAATTATTAACTATTTTTTCATTTATAGGTCCTACCGAAGCTAGGAGCTACCGACTGTGATATAGATAGACATGGCGCAGTAGAAGCCATTGCATGTATAGTTGACAACCTTCAATTTGACATTATTCCTTATGTAGTACTACTGGTTGTCCCGTTATTGGGGCGTATGTCAGATCAAAACATGTCTGTCAGACTTATGGGTACCCATAGTTTCGCGACCTTAGTCCAACTCATGCCGTTGGACGGTGGCGTGCCAGAACCACCTGCTTTAAAAGATAGTATTCTAAACGAGGAAAGAAACAGGGAAAGGGAGTTTTTACAGCAATTACTAACGCCCTCGTCTATTCCCGACTACGTTATACCGGTAACAATAGCCGCTGAACTTAGAACCTATCAGCAAGCTGGAGTAAACTGGTTGTCATTTTTGAATAAGTACAAATTGCATGGAATACTGTGCGACGATATGGGTTTAGGAAAAACTTTACAGAGTATTTGTATTCTGGCCGGTGACCATTATTATAGAGACCAAAAATATAAACAGACCAAATCGGCCGACTGTGCTCCTATGTCGTCTCTTGTTGTTTGTCCTCCGACGTTAACAGGTACGTTAATTATTTTATATGTAGCATTCGGATATCGGCAATTTACCTTTAAGAAATACAACCTCTCTGGTGACGTTTGGTTAATCCAGAAGTAAGTTATGCACGAACAAAGGTCGGTTAATAATAATTTCAGATGGTCGCCATAAAAAAAATAGTGTTAGAATAGTCAATTTTTAGTTTTTCTCAAATGCATATTTCCAAATTCCCTTCTCGATTTAAAGGAGTAAGTGAGACAACATTCCTAGCCACTCTATTTCAATAGTAACGAATGCAGGTACGCCGGCACTGTCCGAGGGGCCAGCCAGGTTGGTACATCCATGTCGATGTCGGTTGTCAAAACATGGCAAGACTGACATCGATTTGTTTAGTAAATAAATATTTTGAGGCTATACAGTTAGTTCTAGCTGAGTAGTCGGTCTTGAGAAGTAAACAACATTAACTATTAAGATAATCATTTTTATGATTAGGATAAAAATACACAAAATATAAATATAATTTGTTTATATTTTTATCAATTTTTTTTCATAGGATTTGGTCTTGGGGGGACGCAGGAAAATCGTAAATTTGGTATATGATTTAACTTTTCGGCATGGGAGTAAAGGTATTGATATACTAATGACTGAGAAAATAGAATAGAATATACAGGGTGTCCGGAAAAGGAGGTCAATCCGTTAACCATATATTCCTTAAGGTTGAATTCTCAACGTCATTCAATCTATTGCCAACCTATAACCTATTTCGCGTTGATTTTTTGAGTTTATTACTTTAATAAATAACATTTAAAGAAAATCAATATCGTCGGTACATTATTTAGGTGGAATCTGATATATTACAAAAATATCAATTCATTTCATTGCTAATTTTGGAAGAATTGTATAGTGAAAGAACAATGAGTGACAATGACATAATAATGTTAAAAAAAATCTTACCCGATATTTTTCGCTATACAATTCTGCTAAAATAAGTTATGAAATTCCTTGATATTTATTAAATATGTCAATTATTACCTATAGAATATCAAGTCGAAACTGATTTTCTTTAAATTTTGTATAAAAGCTAGAAAACATAAATAAATATACGCGAAATAGGTTATAGGTTGGCAAGCATGTTGATACTCCTACCTTAAGGTGGGAGTATCAACATGCTTGCCAACCTATATTTCGCGTAGATTTATTTATTTTTCTAACTTTTACACAAAATTTAAATAAAATCAATATCGTCTTCATATTCTATAGGTACTAATAATTAACATGTTAAATAAATATCAAGGAATTTCATAAGTTATTTAAGGAGAATTGTATATCGA
The DNA here is from genome assembly GCA_963969555.1 of Polydrusus pterygomalis. Lineage (NCBI taxonomy): Eukaryota > Metazoa > Arthropoda > Insecta > Coleoptera > Curculionidae > Polydrusus > Polydrusus pterygomalis. The sequence continues at coordinate 35,766,588 of OZ018381.1, read as the reverse complement.
AAAATATCGGTTAAGATTTTTTTTAACATTATTATGTCATTGTTCTTTCACTATACAATTCTCCCAAAATAAGCAATGAAATAAATTGATATTTTTGTAATATATCAGATATTACCTAAATAATGTGCAGACGATATTGATTTTATTTAAATCTTAGTCAATAAAATAATAAACTAAGAAAAACAAGGCGAAATAGGTTATAGGTTGGCAATAAATTGAATGACGTTGATAATTCTACCTTAAGCAGAAATAATGTGACTTTTATAATGTCATTTTTCATTTTGGACCCACATGTTCGATATACTTGTAATCTATAATATTTTATTAAGAAAATTATACAGTATTGGGAAGAATTACACACAAATTACTTTACTTACAAGTTATTTTTAGCTAAACAATTTGTTCGATTTCGGGAAAGAAAAAGTTCGGAAAAATAAATATGTGGAGTTTTACAACGATCAATATTACGTCCAGTATTATTCTTCATTTATGTTAATTCCGTTTCCAAATTGAACTTAAAGGGCAATATAAAGCTATATATGCAGATCATACAAAAATTATTTATTTTGCTGAAACTTTCGCAGAAATGTATTTTGATATTTATAATGATTTAAAAATACTTCTTTCTTGGGTTCAATCAAAAAAATAAACTTTAAATTTTACAAAATTTTCTTTTATGTTTATAACTATGAATAAAATAAATTATATCATTAACCCCTTAAATTTTAATTATGAAAATATTCAATATTCAAAAACGACAACATTTTTAGGATTAGTTTTAGACGAAAATTTAAATTGGAAAGACCATATTCAGTATATTGTAAACTCGATATCTCATTTGCTATCAGTTTTGTACAGAGCTAGATATTACATTCCTTTGAAATACTTACAAAATATATATTTTTCATTAATATATTCAAAATTACAATATTTGGCTTCTATATGGGGATTGTTTATCAAACTTAAAACCATTAAAAAAATTACAATATAAAGTTATTAAATGCATACACAAATTACCACATTTAGAACCAACTATGAATCTATATAGACCGAAGGGATATTTACACATTCAAAACATTTATAAATTAAAATTGTTATTCTAATTCACTCTATTATTTTCAAAGAAACATTCAGGAAATAAGACATAAGACCAGACATTATAATATAAGTTTATCAAACTATACCAGTTAACAATAATTTCGGAAAAAAAATCGCTTTTATATGACGGAATAATAAAATATAACAATATTCCAAAAAAGATCAGAAAAATGAAAATATTGGCAACTTTTAAAAACAATTAAAGAGATATTTACTAAACTAAATTATTTATACTATTTTTTTAAATTGATTTTATTAATAAATTAAATTGGATTAATTTAAAATTTTAATTTTATTTTCTATATTAAAGTAAAAAAAATTAAAAATGCTGCCATTGCCCATCAGCCTCCTACCCCTAAGTCCTCCATACCCGAGTTAAACGTCAAATATTCACTTGTTTTTTATATGAATAGGCCTGTATTTTGTTTCACTCACTTCTTAAACCCCAGAAGGTCTTGCCAAATTCGAATGGTATTAGAAAATTTTGAAAAGATGTAAGTAAGCTTTAAATGCTGCAACAACGATTCCTAATTTAACCTTCTACTGTAATAATAACAAGGGTTTCATTTGATAAGCATCGAATTTGAAACTTACCGTCCAAGCTGGCGGCATGTTTAATTATAAAATGCGTTTCAGGTCACTGGGTCTATGAAGTGGAAAAATTTGTCAGCAATAAATATCTTCGACCTCTTCAGTACAATGGCAATCCAGTAGAACGGGAAAAACTACGCAGCAAATTTAGAAAATATAATTTAATAGTAGCATCCTACGATATTATCCGTAAAGACAACAATTTCTTTTCAAATATTAAATGGAACTACGTTGTTCTGGACGAGGGACATATCATAAAGAATGGGAAAACCCGGACGAGCCTAGCAATAAAAAATTTGGTGGCGAACCACAGACTGATACTGAGCGGTACTCCGATACAAAATAACGTACTCGAATTGTGGAGTCTATTCGATTTCCTTATGCCTGGATTCTTAGGAACGGAAAAGCAGTTTACCGCTAGGTACTCGAGACCTATATTAGCTAGTCGAGATCCCAAGTGTTCTCCTAAGGATCAAGAAGCTGGTGCTTTAGCTATGGAAGCTCTGCACAGGTATATTTATTTTTCTTATAACATAGTAAAACGGTGCTTTATACACAACATTCACTACTGTATTCACCTGAAGATACATACCAGATGAAAAGTTATGATTTAAAACGAATAATGACCATGCACATCCAAAACTCTTCATCATTCACTACTGTAATGAGTAACGATTTATTTAAATCATTACATATTGAATTGTGTATAGCATATAATAAGACTAAGACATTTAAGGACCTATAATCATGAGCTTTTTTTCATGTTTTTATACCGGGTGTTTCTCAAAAGACGCCCAGTAAGCATTTTATTCCCTAAAGGGAAATGTGTAATTGGCGACGTCGTTGTTTAGTCACACTTCCTTTTTTTTGTGTCAAAATGCACGCAAAATATTGAGTGACGTCATAGACTGTTTGCAATTTGACACCAAATAGGAATTGTGTGTTCTTTTACACCGTGTAAGAATTGTGTTAACGCTCAAGGCATTGTTACATATCTAAAATTAAGGAGTACCATGATGTCGGAATTGTGTTAAAAACATGCCGAAACTGTGTCTGTGTCGATCAAAGACACAAACACGTAATTCTGGAATGAGCGGTGTGCTACAATGTAGGACTTTTGTTGCTGAAACCACATTGTAAACTTCTGTGTAACGCAAAGTGGAAATGTTTACTGATATTTGTCTAAAGACACGCACGCGAAGTTGGTGTGACACAATAAAGCCATTTTCACCGCTATTTTTCTATATTAACACAAAATATTTTGATTTAACACATAGTAGGAATTTTTTCATGTAACTTTTTGGTTATGTTTTCATTATTATATTGTCGTACTTGTACTTTGAGGTGTTGCTTTTATAATTTTGTTCAATATGTCTAAACGACCTCGAAATTACAAAACAACTAGCTCATATTATAGAAAAATAAAACGTTTAAATTCTACTCCATTCTTGTCTAAAACTGTTTTGGCTAACGCACATCCGGTTCCATCAAGTGCTCACAGTGATTCCAATAAAGTAACAAAAAATCAGGATGTGGGAAAGCTCATATTAAAATCACTGACGCTTTATGCGAAATTAAAACAGCAAGTCCCTTGTGACACAGGAATGGCAGAATCCGACCAATCAAATGTACAATTATGTAGTAGTGGTGCTTTGAATAGACCGGCGACCAGTGTAAGCGATGATTGTCTACCATCGTGTTCAAGTGAACCAAGTAAAACAGTTTCTAGTATACTGGATCGTGGTAGAAATTATAGCCATCAAGAAGATGAAAATGAATTTAATACCGATGTTGATGCTGATGGATATTTTTCACCTAAACGTAAACACCATATAATGCCGGCATAAATATCGCGCCGGGGTTGACGCGTTGATACCTGTTACAATTACGGTCAAAATTCGGAAGCGCGTTGTCAATTTTCCGCAATTTATAGTAAACACACATAATGGGGAATTGTGTCAAACGATTCCCTATTTGTGTTATTAATAAAGAACAGTGGGAATTGTGTGACACAATATTCCCTATTTGTGTTATTATTAACAATTAGTAGGAATTATGTGACACCGCGAAGAAAGTGCGTCACGCATTGCCCAGCTTTCGTCATTTTACACATATGGGTCACAATTAAGGAATTTTGCGTGTAACCGCCATATTTTCTGTATTATCTTTCGATATATTTTTTTACCCATAAATTAAAACGCCAATTGTGTTAATATTAAAATAATATATGTAATTAGTTTAAAAAAACCTAGTTTCCACATTACTTCTTAAACGTTTTTATTTGTCAAAACTTAAAAGTTTAAAAATTATTATTTTTTTATGTTTTTTTTTTCTAAAGATTTTTCTTATATATTTACCCGTATATTTATTATGTAAAGGCTTACTAGTGTAAGTATATGGAAAAAGTAGACAGAACAGCTGTTGTCGCAAGTAAACAAAATATTTTGTAAGCTTGAAAAAGTCCTATTACTTATATATATTTATTATTATTCATTATCTACTGTTTATTTACACATCCACTTGGGCCCATGTAAGGCACAATAAAATATAACATCTATAACGGAATGCTACTCTGAAAGAAACATTAAATATAAAATAATATAAATAATTCCTAAGTTGTGTAAAGCAGTTCACCTCATAATTTTTAAAATAATTTAGTGGGATTTGTGGCAGACAATTAAGGATTTGTGGCAGTCATATTTTCTCAATTGTGTCGCCTATGTCTCGGCAATGTGTAATTTGACCAATTGAAAGACAAGGCACAAGTATCGAAATTATTCCCACATTTGCCCTTAAATGTGTTGTGCCATCGTGCTCCACTTCCTACATATAAAAGTCACACAGAGGTAGTAGTTTCGACACACATGTGTGCTGTCGGGCACAAGATCTTAATGCAATTACGTAATTATTCCTTAAATGAGTCAAAATTGTGCTCACTGGGCCTATAACTTTTCTGTGTTTATAGATATTAAAATGAAATTTTTAGATTATGCATAAGAGGTGAGTCTGCATTTATTGGCATAATTTTCAATTTGTTAGCACTTCCGGTTTGATCGGAAGTGACCTTGACTTTGGTATTTTAAATGGGACATCTTGTATATTTTTACTTATTGGGATTCAGCATTAACATTCTGAGTAAAATGACACCTCACTTGTCATTTTTTTACGTGATATAACATTTTTATGTTTATTTTTTATTTTCAATCTAGAGTGCTACAAATTAATTAAATCTGTTAATTTATAGTCAAGTACCTAGTATATGAAAATTAAAATTATGTCATAATAATTGACTTTCTAAGTTTCACAAGCGTTTAAAAAATGAAATTTTGTTTTCTTGATGTTTACTCCATTTTTCAAATGGAACCATGATAGTTCACAAGGATATTTAAAACGAGCATTTTTTTTTTCAACAATTTCATACCATACACTCCTATGCTATTTTAAAATTGACACTGAAAAATTTGCCTTAAATCCCAATCGCAAATTTAAAAGCGTTATGCATTATTGCCGCCCTCTCTTTTCTAAAGAAATATAAAGGCGGCTTTGAAAAACAATGGAATGGTTTTGAAAAGCAAAATGGCTTTAATTTAAAGTTGTATACAAGATGTCCCATTTAAAATACCAAAGTCAAGGTCACTTCTGGTCAAACCGGAAGTGCTAACAAATTGAAAATTATGCCAATAAATGCAGACTCATCTCTTATGCATGATCTGAAAATTTCGTTTTAATATCTATAAACACAGAAAAGTTATGGGGGTGAACGTCTTTTGAGAAACACCCGGTATGTTGAATATCTCCTTGAAATATATATGAAATGTTTACAATACTATAGACAGTGGACTTTTAGGACGCTTTTAAATTTAGACCTCTTTAGTGAATACATATGTTAAAGATTAATTGTTTTCAGGCAAGTTTTGCCATTTTTGTTAAGACGAATGAAGGAAGATGTGTTGGATGATCTGCCTCCCAAAATCACTCAGGATTATTATTGTGAACTAAGTCCATTACAAGAACAGCTTTATGAAGATTTCTCTAAATCACAAGCACATCAAACATTACAGGTATTTTTGTTTTATCTACAGTGACGGACATAAATTTGGCCACATATGGGAAAATTTTTATTGATAGAATATTGAAAAACTTTTTATACCGAATACCTCTGCATATTGGGTAATCTAAACATTAACCGAAAATATAAATTGTCATTTCATATTTTGTCATGAAAATTGGTATTAGATGACGAGATATCAAAAAGAGTTATTTGAAAGAGATGTTGAGATATTAATTCAATTTAACACTATTGCCTACTGTCCCTAGATTTATGTAAAGCATTTGATGCAGTCAATCACAACATTTTACTTAAATGCCTATACAATATTGGAATTCGGGGAAATATTTTTTTATTGTTAAAAAATTACTTACGTAATAGAAAACAGTTTGTTCAACTGGAAAATGTTAAAAGGTCACAAAAAACATAACTACTTAGTGGTGTTCCGCAAGGGTCAACCTTAGGACCTACTTTTTTTTAATCTACATTAATTCTATAGCAAAATTAAATTTAAAAGGTAAAATAAAATTGTTTGCTGATGATACTAGATACTATTGTATATTTTCATGAAGACTATGCTCAAATTCATAATAACATTAACCACGACCTAAATATAATATGTAAATGGCTTGAAATTAATAAATTATCATTAAATTTTAATAAATCATCTTTTATTTCTATAAGTAGGTAAATCAAAATTTAAAAATAATAATATTTCTTCATTATCTTTTAGTAATCATATAATTAAATATACAATTGAATTTTTAGGTTTATATATTAATAAAAATTTAAGTTGGAAAAAACATATTGAATATTTAAGAAGTTACATCTCACCAATAATTGGCATTTTGTTTAAAGCTAAAAATTATATATCATTAAAATTCTAAAATTAAAAAAATACAAAACAAAATAATTAAATGCATACATAAACTTCCTTTTTTAGAACCAACAACTATAAATTTGTATGAACCAAACGGATATTTAAATTTAGAAAAGCTTTATAAATTAAAACTATTCATTCTAATACACTCTATTATTATTAAAGAAAAACAATCGAATATAATATTTCCTTCGACCAACATTATTCACATCACGAGACAAAACAATCATATTTAAACACCTATGGTAAAGAGTACTTTTGGCCAAAGATCAATATTATATAAAGAAATAACAATTTACAACAGTTTGCCGAAAAAAATTAAAGAAATATCAAAATTATGGACTTTTAAAAAAACTAAAAAAATATTTTTTAAAACTAAACTAACTTTAACGTATTATATATTATTATTCTTTTTTTTTGTAAATGGTTATTATATACAGTGACCGGCAAAGAGTTCGCAACATATGGGAAAAATTTTTATTAGCGGAATATTGAAAAATCTTTTTTGGGGGATTAGGCAATCCAACGATGTGTCAAAAATGACAGTGGTTGGCAAATACTGCTTTATAATTGGTGCAAGTGGCTTAATGCTTTTTGCCCTTAGGGATGTTCCGATACGCTGAAAGTATCGGATCTTTTGTATCGATCCAGATCGGTACAAATATATATAGGTATATAGAATATAGGCAATACTGGCATTCTGTATACCAAGAAAGGATAGCCAAAGCTTGGTGTGCGCGCGGATTGAGGGAGAAGAGCAGCAAATGCAGCACGAACGACGCGTGGGTTTTGGAATTTTGGGATCTATCGATACTATCTGAACGATACTAAGTAAAATATTTCGATACTCATTATATATCGAATAAAAAATATCGATACAAAATATCGGAAGGTAAAATATCGATACTCAAAAATATCGTATCGTATGGCGCATCCCTAGTTGCCCTCCACTGTCATTTAAAGTCACGTGGTTTGGATTCCCTAATTGGATGTGCACGTCCCATAACCTTAAAATCGATTTTGACACGCACGTGACCAATGGTATGGCGGGAAAGTTAAAAAAACCAATATGAAATCATCATAAATCAGATAAGTTGATGAGAAATCGAAAAAATTCCAAGAATAAAAAGTGTTTAGAATTCCATTAGAACCTTAAATACAATGTTTGGGATATCTACTTGAAAAAACATAAAATCGAATATTTTTGTAAGTATTTTTTTACCGAATTAAAAATTTCCATATTTTTCCTTTCTTAAAGCTTCATTAAAGTAAAACCGACATCTGGTGACCACAACTAGAAATATTCTTTTGTTTTTCTGACAATTTGGAGCAATAATTCAAAAAATTCGTTTACACTTGGATACCAGCTGTTGCAATAGTCTATTTCTAATAACCTTATCGATATTTTTTATATCGAAATATTCTATTATGTTAAGAAATCTTTAAATTCATTAATTAGCAAATTTTTTTTATAACCGTAAAAAATAATTTTGAATTTCGCAGAAATCTTTAAAAAAATCTAAAAATTAATAAAAATTTAAATTATTTTATTGAGCCAAATAAACAACAATAGAGAGAGAGTCAAAAAACTATATTAGTAATAAGCATTAAATAATTTTATTAATACTGATAACACCAAAATTAACTCAAATTAAAAAATTTAACCGAGTATTAAAACTCGGTATGACCGCCATTTCGCTCCATACAGAATATTGTTCGAGATACCATTTCTTTTGAAACATTTCTGAGCATTTCGGGAGTTATTAGGTCTACACAGTGTATAATTATTTGTTCCAAATGTTCAACATTTCAAAAGGGCCGCTTTTTGTAAACCTGGTTTTTTAAGTACCCCCACAATTAATGAATTTAGGGATTTCTTAACATAATAGAATATTTCGATATGAAAAATATCGATAAGGTTATTAGAAATAGACTATTGCAACAGCTGGTATCTAAGTGTAAACGAATTTTTTGAATTATTGCTCCAAATTGTCAGAAAAACAAAAGAATATTTCTAGTTGTGGTCAACAGATGTCAGTTTTACTTTAATGAAGCTTTAAGAAAGGAAAAATATGGAAATTTTTAATTCGGTAAAAAAATATTTACAAAAATATTCGATTTTATGTTTTTTCAAGTAGATATCCCAAACATTCTATTGAAGGTTCTAATGGAATTCTAAACACTTTTTATTCTTGGAATTTTTTCGATATCTCATCAACTTATCTGATTTATGATGATTTCATATTGGTTTTTTCAACTTTCCCGCCATACCATTGGTCACGTGACGTATGTCAAAATCGATTTTAAGGTTATGGGACATGCACATCCAATCCCCCAAAAAAGATTTTTCAAAATTCCGCTAATAAAAAATTTTTCCCATATGTTGCGAACTCTTTGCCGGTCACTGTGTATTTTTTTTATAATAATTTATCTCATACATTATCGGGTTCTGCCTTTATCATCATACATTTCTGAATCTTCCTTCCCAATTGCCAGAGGCGCTGGAATTGGTAAACCTTCTCCGATTAACAAGTTTTATTGCTGAGGGAATATGCAATATTATGTTGGCTCTTTTGCTGAAAAAACCATAACTTAAAAATCTTAAGTGCTAAGAAGTTTTTTACCTTTTACATTACAGTCGCGAATTGGCTGTAAACTAGTGTTATTATATTAGATGAAATTTCTTAAAACTGATTTTTTTTTGTAGGAATCCATTTCTTCAGGTGCCACTGCCAGCTCCATCCAAGGAAACACGCATATATTCCAAGCGTTACGTTACCTTCAAAACGTGTGCAACCACCCTAAACTAGTACTGAACCCGACCCACCCCCAATATCAACATATCATGACGCAACTCCAACAGCAAAACGCCAAACTGGACGATATTAATCACTCGGCTAAATTGCCCGCCTTAAAACAGCTGCTTAATGATTGTGGCATAGGCCTTCCGCAAGACAATGGCATTTATAAAGAATCGGCGGAAATCGCCATTAATCAACACAGGGCGTTGATATTTTGTCAATTAAAGGCGATGTTGGATATAATCGAGCATGATTTGTTTAAAAAGAATATGAACAACGTGACCTATTTGCGGCTAGACGGCTCCATTCCGCCGGTTATGAGGCATTCAGTTGTTACAAGGTATTTTTTTAAAATATATATTTATACAGTGTGACCAGTAAAGTCTGCATCATATGGGATTTTTCTTATTAATAGCTTTATTCGAAATTTGACTTTGGCATCAAGTTCTACTTCGATCGAGATGAAAATTAAGCAAAAAAATAGTAGTCACGTGATTCGCATTATCTGTCAAATTTTAAGTTTTTTCAAAAAATAATTCAAAAGTGGGGTTATTTCTGGAAGTATCGAAAAAAGTTATTAGAAAAAGTTTTTTTAAATGCAGTTTCTAGCCCACATGCAAAATTTCATGTTCATAAGATAATTTTGATTTTTTACCCATATTTTGTAAATTGCACCTCTTTTGGAAAATAAGACTCGACGCAACCTACATAAAACTTCTTAGTTTTGACAATGCTTTATTTCAAATATAATTTCTTTTAAGTAGCGCCATATTAAATATGTGTTTTTCTACAAAATCTAAATTGGGCTATTAAAATTTGGTCGCATGTGATGCAAAGTTTATTTGTTTTTGACCCTGTATAAACTTCATAAAATAAATATTTTTGAAAACGTGGTTTGTGTCTGAAAGTAATATACCTTAATATTAAGACAAAAAAGAATACAGTGTCATCAATAAAGTGTTCATTAAGTGGAAAATAAGTTTTAGTGGTGTAGGTTGCGTTGAGTCTATGGAGGACTTGAGGTAGGAGGCCGATCGCAATGCATTGGATTCGGTCCCAAATTAGCATCGGTAATTCAGCTTTACGAGTCGCTGTAAGATGGCGCGCGTGTTCGAAGTGGGCTATCAAATAATGGTTTCTTATGGACGCAATAACTATTTTTATTTAAATTAGTTCTTTAAGGAACAAATAAGGACTTTTATATGAATTTACACTTACTTTGTTATACTTATTAGTAAACTCGGCCTGTATAAAGTTCCAACGATGCTTCGTTTTTAAAATACAGGAACATTCTAGCTAGAGGGTTTTACCTTTGGAGCTAGAAAGATACTTATTTGGCTGCGTTTTCTCTCTGAAAAAGATCCTGTCGTACACCCTGACACAAAGCAAACTCTACTTTTATAAATTGTACCATTATTTATTATAAATATGGAAATAAATTACAATACAACGTTATTTGTCTTGTCTTGCCTTCAAACATTATTTGTTATTTCGAAAAATAAAATGTCAATTGTCAAAAGTAAAAGCACAGAAAAATAAAGGGTTTAAGTGAAAGTTAAAAACTATGGAGGATCTAGTTTTCCATATTAAAAACGAAGGAGAAGAAGACAACATCAGCCCACTTCGGACGCGAGAGCCATCTATCGGCCAATAGCGAACTAACCAAAAAACCGGGATAGAATTTGAAAATGCTGCCATTGTCGATCGGCCTCCTACCCTATAGTTCTCCATAGTTGAGTCTTATTTTCCAAAAGTGGTGCAATTTACAAAATATGGGTAAAAAATCAAAATTATCTTATGCAGCTGAAATTTTGCATGTTGGCCAAAAACTGCATTTAAAAAAAGTTTTTCTAATAACTTTTTTTGATATTTTCAGAAATAACCCCACTTTTAAATTATTTATATTAAATTTCTGAAACATAACAACTAGTTATTATTTTTTCTTCCTGTGCAATGAAATTTAATTTCAGATTTAATAATGACCCGTCAATCGATGTGCTGTTACTTACCACTCAAGTTGGTGGTCTTGGACTAAATCTAACTGGGGCAGATACAGTCATTTTTGTTGAGCACGACTGGAATCCTATGAAGGATCTGCAGGCTATGGATCGAGCCCACAGAATTGGCCAAAGAAAAGTTGTGAATGTTTACAGACTTATAACTAGGTTAACATTGGAAGAAAAGATTATGGGGTAAGAATGATTTATGTGCATTGTAATAATTATACAGCGGTATGGTAAAGAATCGAATCGGCCTTTTATATAGAATACCGCCCACTTAATCGAGAATCGCTCGTACCCGTCAAATTAATTTTTTTTGAAATGCATTTTTTTTAGAAAAAAATGCTACGTGTATCAACTTTAATTCTTTAAATGAATTATGTATATTCTTACAGTCGACAATCAATTCTAGACATTGAGGATTTTCCTGTGCCCAGTATCTGTAGTTTTGTCTGTTAACCTGACCATTCGTGCGTGATTATCTGTTAGCTGTAATAATAATAATAATAATAATAATAATAAGTTTATTTAAAATTTAATAATATAAAAAATATGTTTATGTTGTCTTCTATAAACTTATTCTTCAATCCCCTGAAGCTGAGCTTGTTAGGGGCAAATCTTATTTTTTGTTTTAGTATGTAAAATCATAAATCATAAATATGTATTAAAAATCAAGTTTTAAAGTAAAAATGTTAATTTATAGTATAAACGCAAATTTTTTTGAAGAAATATATTACCTATGGAGAACTATAGGGTAGGAGGCCGATCGACAATGGCAGCATTTTCAAATTCTGTCCCGGTTTTTTGGTTAGTTCGCTATTGGCCGATAGATGGCTCTCGCGTCCGAAGTGGGCTGATGTTGTCTTCTTCTTCTTCGTTTTTAATATGGAAAACTAGATCCTCCATAGTTTTTAACTTTTACTTAAACCCTTTTATTTTTCTGTGCTTTTACTTTTGACAATTGACATTTTATTTTTCGAAATAACAAATAATGTTTGAAGGCAAGACAAGACAAATAACGTTGTATTGTAATTAATTTTCATATTTATAATAAATAATGGTACAATTTATAAAAGTAGAGTTTGCTTTGTGTCGGGGTGTAAGACAGGATCTTTTTCAGAGAGAAAACGCAGCCAAATAAGTCTCTTTCTAGCTCCAAAGGTATAGCTAGAATGTTTAATACCCTGTATTTTAAAAACCAAGCATCGTTGGAACTTTATACAGGCCGAGTTTACTAATAAGTATAACAAAGTAAGTGTAAATTCATATAAAAGTCCTTATTTGTTCCTTAAAGAACTAATTTAAAGAAAAATAGTTATTGCGTCCATAAGAAACCATTATTTGATAGCCCACTTCGAACACGCGCGCCATCTTACAGCGACTCGTAAAGCTGAATTACCGGTGCTAATTTGGGAACGAATCCAATGCATTGCGATCAGCCTCCTACCTCAAGTCCTCCATAATATTACCTATAATAAAATTATTAATTTATAATTTTTAAGTAACAAATATTACTTATATAAATTATTCAGAACAATATTAATTAAAGCATTTCTAAAAATATTTTCAAATTGTTTGTTTTTAATATCTATGTTTTTATTTCGACTTTAAATTTTTTAAAATTTTTGTTGGTAAATAATCGTTTAAAAATCGGAAACTTTTTTATCTTTAGGTTTAGAAAATTAATTTTATTCTAGATAGGTTCTGCATGTTCTCAAACCAAAATAACACTCATTAAATCCGGTAAAAGTCTTATGGTATACGAGGTAGGATCAAAAATTTGAAATTCCGCTAAGAGTAAAGTACCTCCATCTTTCATTTTAAAATATTTTTTACTAAGAATTATTGTTTTAATTTCAAAGTTATACCCAAATTCCAAATTTCGCTTATTTTGGACAAAAAAATGGATTTAATCGTGTTTTCTGAATAACCCTGTATAAAAAATAAATGGCAACCGAACAGTACGAAAATAAGATTTTCTGCAGACTTTGTTAGAGATAATCGTCGATCATAAGTCCGATTAGTTTGTTTTCATAATATTATGGCTTTTTAAAATAAAAACATAAAAATATTAAATATTTTTGCTGCACACCGTATTTTATTTTCTGAGGGAACAAGTTAATTTCATCTAACTGAAATTTTTTGATTTACATTGACTTAAAACATCTCCTAAATAGTTTTTTATACATTGAAGTATGCATAGAAAGTTTCCTTATTTTGCGTGACGAATAAAATCCGTTCAAAATATATTTTTATTTTAAATTTTTTTCTTTTTAAATGAAAAGGAAACTTTCTATGCATACTTCAATGTATAAAAAAACTATTTAGGAGATGCTTTAAGTCAATGTAAATTAAAAAATATCAGTTAGAGGAAATTAACTTGTTCCCTCAGAAAATAAAATACGGTGTGCAGCAAAAATATTTAATATTTTTATGTTTTTATTTTAAAAAGCCATAATATTATGAAAACAAACTAATCGGACTTATGATCGACGGTAATCTCTAACAAAGTCTGCAGAAAATCTTATTTTCGTACTGTTCGGTTGCCATTTATTTTTTATTCAGGGTTATTCAGAAAACACGATTAAATCCATTTTTTTGTTCAAAATAAGCGAAATTTGGAATTTGGGTATAACTTTGAAATTAAAACAATAATTCTTAGTAAAAAAATATTCAAAACTGAAAGATGGAGGTACTTTACTCTTAGCGGAATTTCAAATTTTTGATCCTACCTCGTATACCATAAGACTTTTACCGGATTTAATGGGTGTTATTTTGGTTTGAGAACATGCAGAACCTATCTAAAATAAAATTAATTTTCTAAACTTAACGATAAAAAACTTTCCCATATGCTGCGCACTTTCTGCCGGTCACTGTATATTAAGATCTTATAAATGTAAAGTTGTCTTATGTTCAACTTTTTTGTTTCTAAATATAATTCTTTTGAGGGATAAAGATAATCTTTATTGAATATAATTTTTAGAAACCTTTTTTGTAATATTTCTAATTTTTTAACTAAAGTTCTGTTTATTCCTCCCCAACCTAAAATTCCGTAATTTAAATGAGTTTTAACTAACGCGTAATATAGTATTTCCATATGTCTTAATTCTAAGTGAAAATTCCAATTTAATTTACTGTCAAAAATAATTCCTAAATATTTTATTTTATTAACTTTAAAAATTTGAATGTCTTCATTTATTTGAATACTATTCATATTTCGTGGTAGGTTATTTAGGTTTAAAGTAAAAGGAATATAATTTGTTTTATTAAAATTAATTGTTAACAAATTATTATCAAACCAATTTTTTATAATTTTAAAATCTTTTTTAATTTTATTATTTAAGTTGTCCCAATTTGTATCGGTATAAAAACATGTAGTATCATCTGCAAAACTATGAATTTGTCCATCGCAATTTATACTAAATAAGTCGTTAATATAAATATTAAAAAATAATGGTCCTAAAGTTGTTCCTTGAGGAACACTCAACGCTCAATCATTATTTCATATAATAATTGTTCTCGCCTATCAGGATCATCGTCCAATAACTCTTGCACAATTACTGGTTTGTAGGGATAAAACTTTTTTTTTTTTTTAATTTAGATACAGTGGTTTGTTGAGTATCGTAGTCACACCCAAATTGTGTGCTTGAGCTATGAGAATCTTTCTGTAGTGACAGTAACAGGACGGAAAGTTCTCCACTTAATTGCCCCTAACACTCGATAGGCGTGCGATTTCGATATTTTTCATCGAACATATTACTGACTTCCCTTTGACTTCTACTTTTTTCTCCCCAACCCAACGTAATCAAAATGCTATGCGTTTATCCTCAGCGAGGCGCATATTGGATGTAACATCAGCAGAGCAAAATTCAAATTTGATTAATATTCATTTTTTGACAAACTCTCAAACTTAATAGCAAATTGTCAATGCCTTAAAGATTGTGACTTGAGTTCAGAACGTTGCTAAGTCGAGAAACATACGAATGGTGCATACCAGTATTAAAATGTTAATATTTCGTAAACGGTTGAAGATAGGTATAGGTCATGCTTTATGAAAAATGTCTAGAATTGATTGTGGAATGTAAAAACGTAAAAATATAGAATATATTATTATTATGTGTATAGAAAGGTTTTAAGACAGTCGTTGATTGATGACTTTCATAATAATTACAGGTTTAAAATTAACAAAGTTAAAAATAGTACTAAATATTACCTCCCAAACTAATGTAACCTTATGGTATTGGTCTATATTATTAACTCTTTGTAGGTTACAAAAGTTTAAAGTACAAACGGCTAATACCGTAATCAGTGGAGAAAATAGTCAGATGGAAACGATGGGTACGGAACAGCTCTTGGATCTTTTCTCAAATAAACCGGGCGGGGGTAAAGAAGGCGCCTCAAGATCTGGTAACGGAGTCAAAGCCATAATTGAGTCATTACCTGAATTGTGGGAACATAAACAATATGAGGATGAATACGATTTATCTCAGTTTATGTCCAAGCTTCAATAAAGTGGTAAGTAGTATTTTTTCACGTTTTTTCGTATTTTTTTATCGTTTCGAAGCTATTACAAACACTTTATACATTGCAATCTTTTAGCAATGCATCAGAGGGATTTTCTTAGTAAAATATTTACCTTGTGTTTGTTCTCTACTTCAAATTATTAAATCCCAGCGATAAGTGTAATTGCAGCTAAGTATGGTAAAATACTACTAAAATTATGTATGATTGTTTTTTTAGTAAAATCTTGAAAATAATATTTTGGCAAAACATATCTAACAATCATTCCATTGTAAAGAGTAAGTATGGGTAGACCTGGGGGTCGATACCTAAAACCCCCTAATTTTGCACCTTTCGACGTAACATCATAGATTAGTAGTAGCCCGGGAGGCAGCGTTGCATTTTCGATGGTGATTTCAGGTCGCTTGATTTTGCGTGTATTCGATGGTCTAGAGTCTAGATATAGCTAGCAATCGAAACAAGCGTCAGCTGTCAGAGTCGTGGTGGACCTAGTCTTAAGAGAATGTCAATTATATAAAAAAAAATATCTAAAAATAATTTCAGGTCGTTTGAAAAGTTGTACAGCAAATGTTTATATGGTGACAATAAATAAAATAAAAGTCGGCCGCAAAGATAATGGGGGATTATGAGTCGGCTGCTTATTCAGGGTCCTGCACCTCACCCCCCGTCTTCTATAGCTCACTTATTAATTAAGTTAAAATTTTAATATTTTGCCGACCTTACCTGTATCTTGGGGCGCATTTCAGGAAAATATTTTTTTCATACAGGGTTTTCCAAAAAAGTGTGACGTCATAAGGATGTATTTTTTTAGATTACAGGCCATATATTTTCTTACTGATTTGGGTGCCTCCTATAGTTACCTACATACCCCTAAAATTTTATTAAAGTCGATTCAGTATTATAGGTTAAAAAAATAAAAACTAAAAATAATGCCTCGTTAATAAAATTATTCAAAGGTACTTATTAAATAAAGTCTAACAGTCTCGTTAACCAAGTTTAGTTATTGCGAATTGTACAGAGTGTCCAAAGTTTAGTGTCAAACTTTGCAAACTTTAAAGCAATCTATTTTCTTATTTCAAATAGAAACCACTGTATATTTTTTTGTCATTCGATGCAGAATTAAAAATCAAACATTTGTCCTAATTATAACCCTATTTGAAATAAGAAAAATAAATTACTTTAAAGTTTGCAAAGTTTGACACTCAACTTTGGACACTCTGTACAATTTGTATAATCAAACTTGGTTAACGAGACTGTTACTTTATTTAATAAGTAACTTTGTATAATTTTATTAACGAGGCATTATATTTATTTTTTAATTATTTTTAAAACCAGTGGTGCAAAACTGATATTTTTGTATTTTTTTTCGCCTATAACACTGAATCGACTTTAATAAAAGTTTAGGGGTATGTAAGTAACTATAGGAGTAGGGTTGTGGATTTGACCGGTCAATTTGTTTTTGGTCAATTGACTGCAATAAATTAAAATTTAAAAATGCAGTGGATGAACTATACTTGCCAAATTTCTTATTTTGTATTTTGGAAAAAATTAATTTTTTATAACAAGTTTTGCTTGTTCTGAAAAGTCTATTGCCGTACCTAAATTTTATACAGGGTGGTCAAATGGATGATATAGGTAGGTCCATCCAGGTACACATTCTATAAGTGTATATCTCAATAGTTGCTCCACAGTAGATACATTTCCCTTTTACTTTGTTTCCTTCTCTTATTTCGGTGAAACAATTCCAAATTTTGGTTTTGGACTTCCCCAAACTCATCGTAAATGCGACGTCGCATCGTTAGTTCACAAAAATGCAATGCAAGTGCAAACCCTAACTCTGGCAAATACGAAAAGAAAATAAATAGACTGACAAGGAAATGTCTATGAAAATGGTATAAAAAGAGAATAACAATAACTTTTCTATTCCTTTCCTTCACTGTGATTGAATCCGTTCCGGGAACCACTAATAAACGAGGCCGACTATTGGGATTCCCAGAATCAGGTGTTATTATTTCCTTAAATAACGGCACTATAACGATACACTAAACATTATCCTGGGTGGTAGGAGGTAATCTGGACAGATCACAAATGCATAAATAATAAAATAAAATTGATATATTTTGACCGAATTTGACCGGTCAAATACGTCATGGTCAATTGACCATGCCCAACTCTATATAGGAGGTACCCAAATAAGTAAGAAAATATGTGGCATGTAATCTAAAAAAATATATCCTTATGACGTCACACTTTTTTGGAACACCCTGTATTAAAAAAATATTTTCCCGAAATACGCCCCAAAATACATGTAAGGTCTGCAAAATATCAAAATTTTAACTGAATTAATCAGTGAGCTGTTTAGAGAAGACGGGGGATGAGGTGCAGGACGCTGAAAAAGCAGCTGACGCATAATCTCCCATTATCTTGGCAGCTGACTTTTTTAAAATTTATTGTCATTATATAAACAATTGCTGTACAAATTTTCAAGCGACCTGAAATAATTTTGAGATTTTTTTTTTGGAATAAATTGACTTCTCTCACGACTAGGTCCACCGCTACTTGAGCAGCTGACGCTCAGATCATTAAATGACTACCCAATGAGAATTACTTGTGATAAGAATTAGACGACCTGAAATGATTGTGTCATTTGCAACGCTACCTCCCGGACTATAGCTTTTTCCGGCGGCTTGCCATCCTCTGTTTCATAATCTTCGAGAATACCGACTATTATTACTTTAGGCCGTAGTTATTGTCTAATATGAGATAACAGACCGGTGAAAAAGTAAATGAGTTAGTAAATACCGTATATAGAAGTAAATAGTTAAATTTAAAGGCGAATTGAACCATTACTTTTAAATAGTAGTTAAAATTATAAACGTAGACATTTAAAATATTGAGTAAGATATTTGTTACTGCCTATCTGTCTATTTTGTTGGGTCGGTACTGCCGACCCTACCACACACAGTCACACCCTGTAAGTACTAAAAATGCTGACATCCACAACATAAAAATCTCTTACAACTTCTTGTTTAAGATTAAATTCTCAACGTCATTCAATCTATTGCCAACCTATAACCTATTTTGCGTTGTTTTTTTAGTTTAATAACATTAACTAACTTTTAAATAAAATCAATATCGTCTGAACATTATTTAGGTAATATCTGACATATTACAAAAATATCAATTTATTTCATTGTTAATTTTGCGAGAATTGTATACTTAAAGAACAATGACAATAATTCTTTATTTCTTACTTATAGAATATTCAGTTTTAGAAAGTGTTACAAATTTTAAATGTCAAGAAACAATCGTTTGCTTTATTTTTCGTTTTTTAGGCGCTTTAGTAAAAAGTCTTATTTTCTTTTGTAGGGCAAAATTTAATATTTCAAATGGTTCGGAAATTTGATCGCTCACCTTCGGCTCGGTCCACCGAACAGTAGAGCCGTTCTGAAACCTTATTATTTAATGTTCTATTATCATTCTAACATTTTTATTGCTAAAATAATTTACTTTTTGTATCCCACTGTAAATTTCATTCAAAACAATTTATCACTAATCGATGAAGTTATCTTAATCCGTAAATACTTCTGTTCGAATTGATCAAAATCGCACACTACGGCGCAGTTTAGGAATTTCATTCATTTGCTTGCTTTGCAGGAAACCAAAATTGGGTCATCCCTGTGGGAACTGACCTACTTTCTAGTTAAATAGATCACTGGGGCAAGAAATTCGATATTTCGGTTTCGTTAAAGTTTTGCAAGCTTTGTGGCTGCCCGATAACATTTTATATTGTTTTTTTTTTATCTCATCAGGGAATTTAATTGAAGCAATGCGTATATAAACAAACCATATATTGCTACCTACCCCAGATAGAAATTGTTCTCGCCTATCCATTTAATTAACCAACAACGTGGCATCGTATTAAAAAAAAATGAAGTTTTTTTTAATTTTTTTATTTATTTATTTGCAGGTGTTTTTATAATAATATTAAAAATTAATAACATTGTTTTTTTTTTATAAAAATAAATCTAATGAAAGCATCATTACAAAACCATTGATTAACAAATCTGTCCGATTTTGTAATGAAAAAATATAAGTAAGTAATTCAAAAATATTTCACCCAAAAAAAAGGAGAAATTATAATAGAAACATTGTAATATTTAGTATTATTATTATATTACCTATATGTATATTAATTGGCTTACCTTTATATAATTTTGCATAATCCATGATTTTAATTTTCTTTTAAATGTTAAAAAACTCATAGTTTTCAAATTAGTAGGTAATATAATAAAATTTTTGATGCCAACAAATAAAGCATTATTTTTTAAAAGTGTTAAATTAAAATTATCATAACATAACATAAATATAGATTTGTTTTTGTCTTGTTTGGTATATATGAGTAATGTTATGTAATAAATTTTTATTTTTATATATAAAATGGAAGTTTTGTAATAAAGTTGTTTTAAACTCAGACTATTATTATAAACAAATAATATTTTTGAAGGAAACAAAATATGTTTATTAAATATTATTTTTAAAACATATTTTTGTATTGTTATAAGCGGTTTCAAATTCGAATCGTATGCACCCTAGGAAAGAATTGATGCATGATGAAAAAGTGCATAATAAAACATTAAAAGTTTTTGATTCACAATAATTTTTAAAAGTCTAAATTTACATAAAGTGTTTCTTAATTTTTTTGTAAGAGTGTTAATTTGATGATCCCATTTTAAATTTTGGTCAATCAATATTCCTAAATATTTTATAAATTCAACTTTTTTATTTTGGCAAGAACAGTTAGTATAATTAATTCTAACTATATCTGATATTTCTAAACATTTAAATCACGAACCTTAATTTCTTTTAAACTATTCGGCTGAGTATTTTTATAACAAGAAAAAGTTATAAATTTTGTTTTAGTTAAATTTAAGTTTAATAGGTCATAACTCAAATTATTTTCTATTATTGAAATGTCTAGTTCTGGATTTAAAATGCATTCATTCCAACTATTGGCTGGTATTATTAATACAGTATTATCTGCATATGAAAATATTTTTCCATTTAACTATGATTTTAATATATCATTAATATAAAGTAAGAATAAAATTGGTCCCAAAACAGTACCCTGAGGTACACCACAAATTAAAGTCGTTTTTTTTACTACTGAAATTATCTATTTTTACTTTCTGTTCTCTTTCTGATAAGTAACTTTTAAATAAATTATATGCGATAATTAATTATAATTGATAAATAGCGGAAACCTAGAAACTGACTCGCCCGAATACGCACAATTGTAACAGTTACTAATACTACAATAAAATCGGTACTATGGCAACAAGCATATTTTAACTATTTTTATTTCAGCAATTATAAAATAATACAACTTAGAACTTATTCTAATTATTATAAACTACCTCATTATTGCTAAAAATTTAGATGCACAATGGTATTTAAAATAGTGTGTGTGTATCTTCTTCCTTATTATATAATTAAATATTCTTGAGGTTTTAGGTTAATCTATCATTAATAACAAAAGTAAAACAACTATCACCTACAATATCACGGGCTTAATAACCAATATTCGTAACAAAAGTTAAGGTGGCAGTATCAACATGCTTGCTATTTCGCGTAGATTTATTTTCTAGCTTTTACAAAAAATTTAAATAAAATCCATGTCGACTGGATATTCTATAAATAAAGCATTATTGTCATTGTTCTTTTACTATACAATTCTCCCAAAATTAACAATAAAATAAATTGATATTTTTGTATTATGTCAGATATTACCTAAATAATGTTCGGGCGATATTGATTTTATTTACATGTTAGTTAAACTAATAAACTAAAAAAAAAAGAGCGTAGAATATAGGTTGGCAATAGATTGAATGACGTTGAGAATTTAATCTTAAACAAGAAGCTGTAAAAGAAAAGTTTGGTTTGATTCCTGAGGCGTATTCGATTCGCTGGTTTAGATCGATCCGGATAGATCCAACTGACCTGAGTTCGATTGGCAAAAATGATCACTGTTCCCCCACTACCGTCAAAGTGAACCAGGGAAGTTGCAGGATCACTAAAATCAGATCAGTTTCTTGTTTTGTTTACTTTATGGTTTTGGAGTTATAGTTCCATTCTGTCCCTGTTTTTAGATTTTCATTGGGTATTTATTAGTATTCTTTGTTTTCAAGAAAATAAACTGTGATTTAGAAGTAGGAATGGATGAATTACGACTTTTTCAACCCATCTAGGTAAATACTATTTTCTTTACATACATAAGAAGACCGGAAATAAAATATGTTAAAAGTTGTTTTTCTTTACGCCTCCGC
Source organism: Polydrusus pterygomalis (assembly GCA_963969555.1). Lineage (NCBI taxonomy): Eukaryota > Metazoa > Arthropoda > Insecta > Coleoptera > Curculionidae > Polydrusus > Polydrusus pterygomalis. The sequence goes on along the minus strand of OZ018381.1, from coordinate 35,744,323 downwards.
TTTATAAAATACTACTACGCTACTCGTTGACTCATTTTTGAACATGAAATGAGGTTAAGTCAAAATTGAAACCCAAGCCATTGAATAACAAACTATATAAGAATGACGGATGTCCGAGAAAAGTTGACAATCCATTTTTGACGTCTTGGAGCTGGTTTGGCCGCCATTGTGGAGTTCATCGCAACTCTAACCTTAAATATGTCGTTATAATGCAGCGCTTTGGCAACAGATGTCTCAAATTCACTGATGTGATGTGGTGGTGTTGCCGCATATCGTATTTTATTGGAATTTTTAAGGATTCAAGCATTTTTAACGGAAAATAAAATAGGAGGTTCTCAATTTCACCCGAATGTCAGTGGCGGCTCGCGGTTGTAAAAAATGGTGAAGAGCTTAGTAGCAGTTTGTGCTCAGAGGCATAAAGCCCGCCGCAGGCGAAACTTTTTTGGACCACGCCCAAATTTGGTCAATAATTTATTACTTTATTACTTATAAACGAAAAAAAATGACCACAATAATAATTAATATAATTTTTTAGATCTACAAAACAATTTTTGTAAGGCAGCACTACTAATACATAGCCAATTATACTCTAAAAACCAGGAACACTTAAAATTATAATCTTATAGGATCTGCCACTTTTTTTCGATTCTTTTTTTAAATCTATGTTTAAGATTCCAGTAGGTCGCCCGTGTTCTAAAACGTATCTTATCCTCATCTGTCCCACGACTGAATGGAGTTTCTAACAAATTACAAACTATGTCATTAATTGGGTTTATTTTTAAAACGTACAATAAAAATTAGTACTTAGGTCTACTGAATTAACTGAAAAATAAAAACAAAACTTTCTAATCACACAATAAATAACGTAAAAAGGATATCTATAGCCGTAAGTTTCGCGAAGCCTCAAAATAAATACCCGAACCAATACTTAAAACAATAGTGCATATGACTGATCTATTTTTAGATGCACTTCAATTACGTCTCACATGCTGTCGTGTACCTGACGTCACGTAACCATAGCGACGGTGGAAATCAAAGCCACTTGACTGTACGTTCAGTATGTTGGGTTTTCGCCGCTCTTCACTTGCTGCTTTGACCTTTCGATGCGACGGCGACGGACTCGGTCGGCTGGGGCGCGCCAAAATGCACGAGTGTTTATAATAGAATTATTGTCCATCGGAGTTAACCGTGGTTCTATTATGCATAGCTACATTTGGATTAAATTAATATTATTAATTTTAAGGTAGCTGTATTGGTACATTTAATATTTAATATTGTCGAAAAAAACTTCCTCCTGGTTTTATTTTTATTGGTGAAGGGCCCCTTCACCTACTTCACCTGACGAGCCGCCACTGCCGAATGTATGTTTTTGATAATAATATGTACGTTGAGAACGGTACCTGGCCAGAATAGCTTCTGCAGCTTATAGGCCATATTTGAAGGAAGAGAGAGATAATATGTACGCTGATTATTCCGGGGTTAATTGGACCGATTTTCACAATGATTTTACCGTTGCATTAGGTGCTAAATGTTAAACAAATAAAAGTAGATAAAAAGCGACAGCAAGTATAACTAATAAAGGTTTTATATTATATTTATTATTAATTTTTGACCTGCTAATATATAGACCACATAATTGCATACCTACCACTATTTACAATCCATTGCACCTGCCTCTCCGGAAAATGAAATAATCTTATTCCTGGGAAGGCGCGAGGCGACTTCCCACATTGAAAATAGGCACACGTGTTGCCAGCCATATCGCGTCACTCAGTCTGATCCTTTTTCAATCGAAAATAAATATAATATCGTCGGCTTAATGCAAAAACTCAGTAAGTCAATATTTCCAGGTTTTGGGATTATTGTAAATTTGACTAAGTCTTCTACCGATACAATATTTGAAAAAATATTACAAAAGTAAAAACTCAATAAGTGTCTAAAACTATCAATTTTGACTTAATGAATTTTTGCACTAAGCCGACTATATATTATAAACAGACAGGCGGCAACAATGTTTGAATTTAGCAGTGAAAAGGTTAGTCGCTTTCTTGTTGGTGAACTCATTGTGCCATCTATGAATTTAACGTAGCAGTTTTAGGAAATCGGCCCATATGGCCTTCTTATATAGTTTGATATTCAATGCCCAAGCGAACAACTGAAAAATCCGTAATTCACCGTTGATCACTGAACTGATTTTTAAGATCAGATCGTTCCAAATTTCGGTCCCAATCGAATACGTAGGTTTATTCCACATTATTCTTAAAACGTACAATTATTTTTAAATATAATTTATTATCTCTAATTGCAATAGCGCATTGCTTTGTCGCATTCCTTCCTGTGACATCCTGTATGTGGTAATAGTAATAATAATAATACTTTAAATTCACTCCTAAGGCTTAGTTTTTATTTTTAACCTCGCTATACAGACAGAGTTACGACCAAAATAATATCCCGCTTTGTTCTCAGAATGATACATTTCCATGACGACCTTTCTTCGCTGACCTAAAAATTTCCATTCTGTGTCAAGGGCGCGACGAATTGTTTTCGCCCTGACCTGGTTCGTTGCAGACTCGCGTAGCGGACTTACATTCCCGGGATTTCACGGGAGCTAAGATATTACTTGTCGGAAGTGGAAATTATTTGAAACTATCGTTAACTATAATAGTATTCATATATTAAAAGAGAACCAACTAAAAATATCTGGAAAAGTATAAATGTGATATTTGAGGAAAACTAAAAAAATAACGCTTATACAGTTTATCTGACACTTTTTATGAAAAATGTTCGAGACGACAGAATTTTTATTGCCAAATTTCCTTGAAAATGACATACATATTATTATTATTATTACAGTTTTTTGTAATTGTAGCGTGTACCTGGGTTCTGTGAACGTTATTACCAATCTGTAATGAATGAGATATATTTTTTATAATGATGAATCTATATTTTAGATTCAAACACAATCTACAAATCGGTAATGACTAAAATGGTTTTTATTAAAATATCTTAATGATGTGACGGGAATTGGTTTGTTTAATATGCATTACTATGCACTTGTTCTATTGGGTTTTAGCTGCCATGTAATTCGTCCGCACTAACTGCTTAAGATTCTTCGTCAATGTGTCATAGCTTTGTGAAACAGATAAGCAAGGATTTGGTAGATTTAAAATATAGAGAAAAAACAGCAACGGTCCTAGAACTGATCCCTGTGGGACTTTTAACCTTATTTAATTCTGAGACTTGGTGTTTCCGTAACTTTGAATGGGCGATGAGTTAGTTACCATAACTTGACTGAAATCATTTTGACTTGCTTGGTCAGTACCTACCACATATTATACATAACCAGTATAGTTGCTAATGGCATGTTACAAGATTGAGACTGCTTTGTGGATCATGTAAACACTGAACAGGGCCCTTAAAATGTATTTAATTATTTTTGGTGCTAAATTGTTGAAACGCTAGTTTATTATGTGTATGTCGTAGGCTGATAGTGAAATCCGTCATTTCATGAAAAGCCTAGTCATATCCTGCTGCACGCTAAAAGGTATATTGGCAACTGGTTTGTTCGTTGTTCCCCAGAGCATTTTTTTAAATTTAATTTAATTTTATTTTTATAAAATAATATTAGTTGAAAAAAATGCTCTGGGGAACAACGAACAAACCAGTTGCAATATACCTTTTAGCCGCGCTTCATGATATGACTAGGCTTTTCATGAAATGACGGATTTCACTATCAGTCTACGACATGTATACGATAGCAGTGGTAGTTAGGTACCTTTACCAGAATTACAATTTAAAAGACGTTATTATAGTGTATTTATTGTAAACTAGACAACACAATACTAAAAAAAATCACACAAACACACAAGACATAAATGAAAATAATAAGTCACCGGTTCTGTTCGCATCGAAACAACAGCCGAGTGACATTTTTATTGTTTACACTACATATTGCGCATGCTCGCTATCCCAGTACCGAGCCTCGGTGGCATTTTTGTATAGAGAGCGTCCAGTAAGCCGCATTCGTGATGTTCGACCTCGGCACGTATCGGGCGTTCGGTACTACGACAACAGTCGGACTACCATACGCTCGATTAGGCGGAAATCTTGGTTTTCTTTGGTTTTTGAATTTTAAAAAAATGCTCTGGGTAACAACGAACAAACCGGTTGCCAATATACCTTTTAGACGGAATTTGTTCCTCTAGTTATCGCCTCCTTATAATCCTCTACTTATAAGAAAAAAGCTAAAAAAAATTAACGCCCCGGTGGACTCATTTTTCAATAGCCTGGTTGCATACCTTTGGCAATATACTGGTAACATATATGTGGTCAGTACAGGCAATTTAGTCGGTTTGTGAACTCTGCTCAGTGGTAAAATAAGAAATGATTATTATTTAACTAATTGACTTTTTTTTTAGATATACAGAAGCGTTAAATCCTAAAGCTATATCAGCATGGCTTTGTTGGACAAACCAAAGAACTTGTATCACCGGTCGGTAAGGTAGTATACAGTGCTCCCATAAATTACCCCCTCCCCATGCTATCTTGGGAATTGTTCGAGTAATATAGTTCAAATTCGGTAATTGTAAATGATAAGTAAAATACTTACTTTTGAACAAACATTTGTTGTGTTATTCAAGCTGGTGAAGATCCGCCAATAGATTTTTTTCTTCATATTTTTTCGAATCGCCATCTTGAATATCAAAACAACTATTTTGGTTCATAGGTAGGTATTTTACTTATCATTTATACTTCTGGATCCTTTTTTGAGTTAGCAAGGATCGGAGGGGGGGGGAATGGATTGATGCAAGCACTGTATCTAGATAGTTATAGAATTAAAAACAGTTGTACTTTTATATTTATTTTTGAACATATATATTGCTTTTATTTTATAGAAGTTTTATTGATGTTAAAATGCTAACCTTTTTTTTTAATATTGATGATTATTTTGCGTAAACGTCCAGCCTATCGGAGGGTTCGGAAGATCGACGTCAAGTAGCCAGACATCATTTTTTATTTTTTGTCAGCAAAATAGTGCATGACCTAAATCATTCACCTTATATTACCACCTTGTTAAGCTAGCCTCATAAAAAGGTAAAACTGTTTTATATTCTTACTTCAGTTGGACTTTTTCATTTGTTCAAATAACGTAGGTATGCTATTTTTATTTGTCACATTACTAGTATAACGTGTACTAGTTTTTCAGTGTATAAATATACCATTTGTTGTGTCAAATACATTAAATTGTGCGACTCTGTAACCCATTTTAGCGCGCTGCTTTTAGGATAAATCTAAAATCACAAATACGGTGTAAACTTCGTTACAGAATCGTACCGATTCGAGTCTGAATTATGCAAATGAAATGTCCTCGTGTAGTTATCCAGTAGATTAGTTTTTCGCCACACACAGTTTTGGTCTGCTGTAACTCTTACTTAGTTTACTTTAGAAATAAAATTATGTATAAAGCAGAACACGCATTGAATCGGCATAGCACAATCGAAAGGTTTGGTATACGTGCACTGTTCCACTGTATTCATCATCGCCCAACCTAAATCCCTGATCCTAGAATCAAGAAATTTATAATCTAAACAATTTTATTTTAAATTTATACGATAAATAAATCACGGCGTTATATCGGTTGCACGTGCATTATAACAGTACTTTAATATATTTGCCAGGCTAGTTCCCCGTGTAGAAAACAAGCAGGTTTTCTCCGTGTATCATAAGGTGGTTTGGCTTCGTTCGGTGAAGGTCACTGAAAACGGGCCAATCGATATCAAAGGGACCGACAGGTATTCTCGTTTCTCATTGGCGGGAGTTCTCTGACGGTTTTTAAGAACCGATGGCCGATTCAATACGTTCAATGTCGATATTCCGAACGAAGCGTATCGAGCCGACCCGACCGTGCCGAGTAGAATCAATCCTAGCTCCTTGCACCCAGGAATTGGATTTGGGACCTGATAAAAAAAAAAATATTTGAGGAGGGGGTGGAGTGATAGAAAAATATGGCCGAAGCTGCAATTTATTTGGTAGCCCATCTCCTAAGCGCCATTGTAGATGAGGCAGGATAAATTTGCGTCTCCAACATCTTCGCAAGGCCGTATCTGGAGGACATTTGTAAAAAAAAGATACTACCACCAGAAATCGTAACAAAACCCGAACTTAAAGAGGGGTGTGACAAAAAACAACAACTTGTAACACGTTGACTGCCATTCCGGTCTATAGGACCGAGAATAAAAGGTTCCAACTTTAAAAACGCGGCCTATTAGACCATGATGCAATTTGTCGCACGCGCCAACTAGGTCCATTGGACCGCAATCATTTTTAGTTTCCCAGGGCCAACGGTCTTTTCTCATCGGGGAATATTCGCTGTGATAGACCGAGCTGGCGCATGGGACAAGTTTCCACCACTCAGTAAGAAATTCTGAGTCCGTAAAGCGATTTTTTTAAATTGACGCCAGAGCCCATTCCATTTGTCCTACTTTATGCAATGTCACAATTTTTTTTGGCATGGTCATGGACAAAAAAGCGAATATGATTTTGGCAGTCAACGTGTTTTAACAAAACGTGCTATTTAGTAAAAACCGCACCTTTTTACTTAAAATAATAAACCGAGATAATGCCCTGTAAAGATAGCGCGTGTCATCGTGTGACGTCACACTGTCGAATCTGGAATACGCACGCTACGTCAGTGATTTGTCCTTGCGGGTGGTTGTGTTGTTAGGTTCTCAAACAGGTGCATTATTTTTTAAGATATATTATTATAAATATCATAATAGCTATTTATACAATAAGTTGCGAAATGAGTGTCTTTTAGGCACGCGACGTGAAATTGTCCAACGAGGCAAAGCCGAGTTGGACAACACGTCAAAGTGACTAAAAGACATTGTTTCGTAACGAATTGTATACAATATTTTTTCTACTGAGGTTTTATAATAAAAAACTTAATTTTACTAACATTTTATTACCTATGTTTCATTGACACTTGCCAAAAAATATTAAATTATACCTGGTCTGTGGTTACGTTTTAATTGTAAATAATTACCTGCGTTACTTTTAAGCACATTGCTCCTGGTAACGTGCTTAAAAGTTTTTTTAAGCACGCTGCGCTTAAAAGGAGGTTATTAAAAAACCATAATGACAATCGAAAAGAGGTTATTATAAAACGTCAGTAGAAAAAGAAATGTTAAAAATTGTTTGTGATAAACTGTTGGGCTGCCTGGCGATGTCAAGGTATTATTAGTTTTTTTGACCTTTTAACAAAACTCTGTAGGCACTTTTAATAGTTTATCATAAACAATTTTTTAAATTTCTTTATGATATTTATAATATCCCACTAAAACAATGCACCTATTGAGATTCATTACCTAATTTCAAATAGTTGCCGACTTTTCTAGGGAAAAAAATTAATTCCCCGACAATACAGCCTGGCCTAGATATACTATTTTAATTACACAGGTCTTACGCATTTAACATATTTTATACGCCTGTGATTACACAATTAATTGCAAAAATGAAATGCCTGTTTTTCCACCTTCCTAGAATTTAAAAAACGACTTCTTGGACCAAAATCTTTGACATCGTCAAACTCAATCTGCAACAATGAGTCCAAAGTATTTTGAGAAATTTACTGATTGAGCAGTTTTTATTGCAAAGCTAATAAAACACAAAATAATTAAATCAAATTTGACACATAAGTAGACAAAGGTTGTCACTATTGAACGTTATGTTGCTGTAAGAACAAAATTTCTGTCAGTGACTCATCGCTTTCATACAGAGAGCAGCGGGTTGTACGAAGTCAGAAGAAACTATTCCAGTGACGTGTTGAAATTCTTATTAGAGCAGAATATTTTCTTTGGACTTCGCACAACTCGCTAAGTCACTGAAATAAATGTTGGGCTTATTATACGCCTAGCCTATACGCAACGCGTGTAAATACAATTAGGCAGTTTTCTTGTTTTCCTCGTCATTTTTCACAAATATTTTTACTAAAATGGAGAATGAACCCGGATCTACTCATGAGTAGGTAAAAAAGACTGACATTTTTTGTTCTGGGGTTTGGCCCTGCTTCGATAGAAACTAATTTGTGTCATAATTCTAATTTCGAAAATGTCTTGGAAATTTACAAATCCACTAGGAAAGTGCTTTTTCCGAGGCTTTTTATCTAGGAGATACGAAAAAATGTTATTAAGAAAAGATGTTCAGAAAGAACAATCGAGTAAGAAAACAAAATTTTGAAATACTTCGCCTATACTTTGCATTAGTTTCATTCCCTCCCCCCTCCCCTCCCTGTTGATGATATTAAGAAAAGTTGTTCAAAATAATAAACTATGTAAATTTGCAAACTTTCAACACGATATTCGAAATTTGGTTAGTTATAGGAAATGTCTGTGAAAATAATGTTAAAATATCAAAATAGGCTAGGCATACAATTTTTAAAAAATTGCGTTCTTACTCCGTTTTTCTTTTGGAACATATTTTCTTAATAACATTTTTTCGGGCTTTCTAAAGAAAAAGCACTTTGCTAGTGGAAAAATAAGTTTTTTGTAAATTAGTTTCTACCCAGGCAGGACTAAACCTCAGAAGATAAAGGACACTGTATGTCAGATAAGTAGTGTCAGGTTGCACAAAGATTTTAAACAATAATTAACTAACCAGCAACTTTCACATAAATTACGTTGGAGAAACGGTTTTTTTACAATCAGAGTGAGCTCAGGCTCAGAGATGTTTGTCAATGTCATATAATATATCACAGTCAAAGTTTACTGTTAAAAACCGTTGTGCAACTATTTCGTAAACACTGCTGGATTTGAATTTTAAAAAAAATATCAAAGTGCTGCAAAGAATGTGCTCACTAATTTCTTCTATCCATTTCCAGGATTCATTTTACAGCAGACCAAATTGTATACTATTAATTTATTATCATGCTCTCATTTAGTTTAATAATCTGTAGGTATGTAAGTTTATCATTTCCATTTAAAATTAGTGTTTTTCATTTCAAACTGTCCACATTGTTTCAGCAATAAAGGTTTTTAAAGAAAATTGTTTTAAAAAATATCTGGAATAGAGCGACATAAAACTTCGTCGAGTAACCGAAAGGCCGGTCATAAAATCCGCAGTAAAGATAACCTTGGTTTTTATCTTATTGGTATTGTTGCAAATAGGACAATTTCCATGTTTACCCTTTTCCTGTCTCCTCTATTTATAGCGTTGTCATTTATCTAATCGGCCAATAAAAAAAACTGAGCCCTAGATGAATAAAATACCCGGCCATTGGAAACTCTGTATTCTGCCACCAGTTCTGCCGGAAAAAATATCGAGAGATCGAGAACGATTGTCTTAGTAATAGGTGCAGAGGAACCCTCGTTTTAAAATAGCTTAAAAGCCACAAAAAGTGTAAAATTTTATCCTCTTATCAACAAAACTGTGCGTGCAGGTCAAATTCTTCAGTTTTAGAAAAACACATAGCCACGCGACGAGTCCCCAGTTCTAAAGGCAGGGGTGAACATATAAAAGCGATCAAAACGACGCGCAAGTTAAGGTCGTTACGCTGCCAGTTTGTTCGCACCGTGTAAAAAAATAAATATTTTTACTTCAATTTTATTCTTACAAATATTTCACTCAAAAGTTCTAATTAGAAAATTATCAAATCATAAATAAATGGGGGGTTTATATTGCAAATCAAGCCCAGCCAAAACGTTTGCAAGACAAAATTGGCTCTTAATTGTTTTAAAATAAAAAGTCCCGAGAGTAAAACGGTACTATTTGTAACTGTAACAAAATCAATACACTTTTGCTTTCTAAGGGCCGTAAAATATGGGTCAAGTTTATTGACACATACCTTTTGTTTAGATAACTTGTAACTGATGTTGTTTGGTCTCCCTGGGGTATTTTTATTTTGTGGTACTTGAGAACAAAGATTGGAAGTTATTACGCAGTAATAATGCCAGCTTACAAAGTAAATAATAATCTGCAATGATAGGTAACGAAATGGGGGAGGGTTAATTAAGGGTAATATTTTATTTGACAATAAACAAGTAAAGTTATCAGAAAGGGTTATAATTATTTGGTATGATGTTGCCTGTAGAACGTTGATTTATAACTGGTGTACATAAAACGGTGTGATGGGTTTTTCTGAAAATTAATGTCCGGCAGCAGGAATGACTTGAGTGTCCATTGCTGAAGACCGTTGTCGCTCGGCTTTCTAGTAATATGAAAAACAACGCCCGCTTGAGAAGAAAAGTGACACTTGCGGAAAGCAGGCGAGCTCCTAACTTTTATTGCACTTTTATAAGTTATACAGTGTGTGTATAAAGTCTGGAAACGGCTTAATAACATCACAATTTACTGGCCGATTTAAACCAAATTTGGTACAGTTGTGTAAGAGGATCTAACGCACCGAATGACGATATTGGCGTTGTTGCCAGCTTTTTAGTTTGTCTGGAATTCGAACGAATTTTATATTTTTAAATATAACACCCAGTATATTTTTACATTTTTAAATTCTACATAAAATTATAATTATTTTTTATTAAATGCATTATTAGTCTATACTTCATAGTTTCCGAGATATTGACTCTCGAAAAGTGACATTTTTGAACTTTGACAGCTTATAACTTTCTAACAGTACGTCTTAGAGCAAAACGGCTTACATGTCCCTATCTTCAATTTTTATTATCTTCCCAAAAAATCAACTTCCGGTTAAACCGGATGTAACTCGAAAGCAGGAAATATAGTTGTTCCGGTTTAACCGGAAGTTGATTTTTTTGGGAAGATAATAAAAATTGAAGATAGGGACATGTAAGCCGTTTTGCTCTAAGACGTACTGTTAGAAAGTTATAAGCTGTCAAAGTTCAAAAATGTCACTTTTCGAGAGTCAATATCTCGGAAACTATGAAGTATAGACTAATAATGCATTTAATAAAAAATAATTATAATTTTATGTAGAATTTAAAAATGTAAAAATATACTGGGTGTTATATTTAAAAATATAAAATTCGTTCGAATTCCAGACAAACTAAAAAGCTGGCAACAACGCCAATATCGTCATTCGGTGCGTTAGATCCTCTTACACAACTGTACCAAATTTGGTTTAAATCGACCAGTAAATTGTGATGTTATTAAGCCGTTTCCAGACTTTATACACACACTATATGTTGAAATGTCCGACAGTAGGAATGACTTGAGTGTCCACTACTGAAGACCGTTGTCGCTAGGCTTTTCACTAAACTACGTAGTAGTGCCTTTATACCAAACGTGTACGTACATCTATAAAAATACTCTGTAACTAAAATGCCAAATAATTTGCAGATTAACAGGCTACCAATTAAAACCCAGAGTGTAGAGTGTGGTCGCAGACCAAAGATAATTATAAAAAGGGGTATTTTTGGGGGGTAAAGTGTCACCATTACAGTCGCAGACAGAATCAGATGTAGGTGCAAACAGGCTAAGTTATGGGAGACAGGCCATATTACACTAAGTTTTGTGAAATGTATTAATTAGGGATTTTATTCTTTATGTTATTTAAGGTATATCTGATTGAAATGTTCATAAATCGTATATGGCCAAAATGCTTTTATAATAGATAGATTGTTTTTAAAACCTCTTTAATTTTCATTTACTGGCAGCGGAATACCGCATCATAGGGAAACCGTCAGAATAAGGTTAAAGCTAAAAAATCTTAAAACCTGACATACCTTTACCGTTGTACCAAACTTTAAAAGAACCTAAAAATAAACACAACGTAGACAGGGTCGTACCACAAAATTTGACGATTACAGCTAGAGCGACGGACTTCTGCAGCTGATGAACACACACGGGGGTCGGTCAGTTTCACTTGTTATAATAAAGAAAATAAAATCCGACCGTATTTATGTGTAGATGCACGTGTGGGGCAAATAGCTCCTTTACAAACTCCCTGTGCAGCACATTCGTAGGAAAACCTGCATCATATGCACGAGGAAAACTCGATTTGTCATGGGGTTATCAATGGTGGACGAAATAATAAATCAATGTGGTTTTGTAACTTTTATTGTCGGTCAAAATTCTAATCAACTAATTAATACTCTTAACTATTAAACTTTGATATGATTTTCATATAAATTATGTATATATGAATAATACCAATAAACAGCATTGATACCATTTGTTTAGTCCAAATTTCATCAGGCAATGGGAAATATAAAATTACGTCCTCCTAAACAATAAAAATGCAAGAGTGTTAAACACTAATAACGCCTTCGCCGCATCGTTTTTTCATTAATATTTCGGTACTTCTTCGTTTTATCCAAAAATAGGCCTGAATTACCTACAGTTTACTTTAAAACGGTTGTATCTATAAATTAATAAGAGCAAAAAAAAAATATGCGCAAATTTGACCAAATTTCGTTTTAAGCTTTTATTAATTTTTTTAATTTAAGTATGTAAGTAACCAGTAGTACCAAAATAACGGGTATTTGGCCGCTTTTTGGAGAAAACGAAAAATTGTCACTAGCGTTTGCTCTTAATTGAAACAAAAATTCGAATTATTTTAATACATAATTTTATCTCAAATTACGAATAATAATTTTATCCCAGCAAACATAATATATTTAATTCGGTGAATAATTAGGATATAATTCGGAGAATTCAGAAAATCGATACAGGGTGACCCATAATCATTCTTAAAGCAGGATTTTATGATAGATAGTACATGTTATATTTTAGATATTTTTGAAAAACGGGGTTATACTGTGTGGTCGATTAAGTGTGCCCCCCCCCCCCCCTCTGCTAAAATAATAGACTATATCTGTAACCATACTGAATGTTAAAAAAAAAATTGGGGCAGATCAAACTTACAACATCCTGTGAATCTTTTTGCCTGATGTAGGGCGACACGATTTTTTAATTTGAACTGGGGAATCCCGCAATGAAAGTGGGCCACACTGTATATGAAACAATAATTAAATATAATTATAGTAGATTTTGAAAAATTTGACAATACAGACTAAACTTATAAAAATATGTATTTGTAAACGGTATATTATTAGATAAAATAGTGTACATTCTTAAGAGGTAGACATAAGAGAACATCCTGACGCTTAAGTATACAGTTTTTTTTACGATCGATCCACGATACACATAGTGTTTCACAATTTTTTTTTAATTCACTGAAAAAGGGGTGTAGCCTAACTATCTACAATTTAAGCTATATTGCTGAAAATTGGTACTAAGCTTACTCTGCTAAAATAAGCAAGTACATGTTCTGATGTTTTGAGAAAGTTTGTCCCTAGTGGGTAGAAATGGAGGGAGAAAGTTTCCAATGCAACCGCTAGAGAATGATATAAGTAAAAAATTTAGACAATAAAATAAATAAACAAAAGTTTAGGCATATACGAAAATTTTGCCCCCAGGGGGTGGAAAAAGGGGTAGGCATAAAAGGTTATATTGAAAAAATTTTTTTTCGAATTTCTTCACAGTCAGCATAAATACTCTATCACTCTAACACCTATTTCTTTTTTTTAAAGTCGGTCACTCGAGATGAATGAATGAATCTATATTTTTAATATTATTTTGATGAACAAAGCTAGAAGATAAATGACATTTTTATTGAAAGAGAAAGAAATAATGTAAGAAAAAAATATTTTTTTTTTGAAAAATAATTGGGTCCCTACTAAAAATATGAAAAATAAGTCCCCCTAACTAACGTTTAAGGTGGGAGTATCAACATGCTTGCCAACCTATTTCGCGTAGATTTATTTATGTTGTCAAGCTTTTATACAAAATTTAAAGAAAATCAGTATCGACTTGATATTCTATAGGTAATAATTGACATATTTAATAAATATCAAGGAATTTCATAACTTATTTTAGGAGAATTGTATAGCGAAAAATATCGGGTAAGATTTTTTTTAACATTATTATGTCATTGTCACTTATTGTTCTTTCACTATACAATTCTCCCAAAATTAGCAATGAAATAAATTGATATTTTTGTAATATATCAGATACTACCTAAATAATGTACCGACGATATTGATTTTCTTTAAATGTTAGTTATTAAAATAATACACTCAAAAAATCAACGCGAAATAGGTTATAGGTTGGCAATAGATTAAATGACGTTGAGAATTCAACCTTAAGTGTCCACGAACAAATTAATATACTATAACTTTCACTAAACGTATGCCTGTAAATGTACATTTACTTGATTTAAAATAAGTTGTCCTAACGGTGCCCGATTCCACCATCCGCGAATCAGGATATCTGTATCGCAACTTTCTGTATCCTTACCATCCATAGACATATACCTTTAGATCCGTAAAGCTTATTTTACATGCGCAAAGCCATAAATTTGCCGCTTTCGTGATTGCTGATCTAATTACATATATGTCTATGGTTAAATCATGTGGGTTTGAATCTGCGGTGTATCGGTGTATGTTTCTCGCTATAAGCACTGTGGACGAGTATTTTTATATCAATCGATAAAATTTAACGTGGGTGTTACTTGCCCCTGATCGGCATGTGTATCGTGAAATCGATTAATAGGATCGTCTTTTTTTACTCAAAAAGGGAGTGGCTTCCTCCATGTCGAAAATACTTTATCTTAAAAATACAAAATCACAGCACTTTGATTAATACGAATAACTCTAGTTAACAAGTCAACATTAAACATCCCAAGATCTATAAACTAACTAGGTTGTCTCGTTCGATGCTGACCTACCTCATCAGTCATCTACGCACTGTAACAGCTGCCTAATGGTCGCCATAAGACGTCACGTCTTCCGCCCTACTCGCCCGTACCCCTCACCTAGTTAGTTTATAGATGCTGTAAACATCCTACATTCTAGGTATTTCTATTCTATTTATTGCGCAAGCAGTTATGATTTTTGTGCTTAAAGCTTTGTTGTAATATGGTTGGCTAGAATACGTAGTTTAATCTATTGGAAATCACATTTCTGACAAGCATTTTTATATGAATATATCAATAAATATTGCCGTTATTAATGGCATTACAACAACTACATATTTCAATTAAACGGTTTTATACAGGGTCTGTAATTTACTTATATCTCGTAAGCTATCACATCTAGGAAAAACGTTATATTTAATGGATTTCGAAAAGTAAAATTTCCTTTTTTTTTAAACTAAACTAGTTTATGGAATTTGGTGGTTCACATTTTTAACATTTCGGTAAAAATAGCCTAATTTATGGATTGGTGTGATTACGGAAACAACAGAACTTATTTAAACATTTTTTCTCTATATCTAATAGCTCAACAGATATCAACTTACCAATAACTATCGCCTACTTGATCAATTCAATACACCTTAACATACGGAACAAAAATATTCCAAAAAATAGCGTTATAAAACAGAAGTATTTGTATAATACAACACTTTAATGATCGTGTAATATTGTTATGCGTATATAGTATTAACCATGGAAGAGGGAAACTGACACGTTACGGTGAGTTAGAGCTTTGTATTTATATTAGATTAAACTGTAAAAAACGTTTTTTTTAATGTCTACAAATTATTGTTTACAAACATGAGGTGCTTTCGGGAATCATGTATTACCAATTTTGTAACACTGGTTCCAATCATAGTTCAATAATGTTAATAAAAGCAAGAATACAGCCCGTTTTGATAGTGTCATTTCACTCCCCCTCTGTATTATATTTCCATTGAATTAGGTAGGTCTTTGTTCCTTGTTTTTATTTGTGCACAATCTATTTTCTTGAACCAAACAAGCTCGTTGAGACCGAAAGCAGACGTAATAGTCCCAGTAAATGGGGTATGAAAACGCGCTATGATATAAACAACTCACGAGGTGACGTCATGCGCAGACCTGAACGCATTTTGGTATCGTATCTTCTTTTTTATTGTAACATACGTGTGTATAATTAAATCAACATGTACTTTTCTTTTGAGGGGTAGGAACAAATCTTTGATAAGCTTTGCTTTGCTATTTAAAAGTAACTAAATAGGAACTCGGCTAAAGTAACAATAATGATGATCTCGAAAAAAACACCTTGACTGTCAAATTTGACAGATACCGTTTAATTTATTTAAATGGCAAACCCCTATTTTAAATTATATTAAAAATATGTTTAATGAATTTTCAAATAATTTGACGAAAAATTGAATTTGCATAATAAAAGTTGCCGTATTCATGAACCTGTCGTTTTAAATACCCATCTGTCAAATTAGGACGGTTCTAAATTTAGTACTGTTTGGTAAATACGGCTGGTACGTTTTTGATGTAAAAGAAGTAACGTAACTTATTTTTTTTAATAGTCGAATCGATACAAGAAGCCTAAACAAAATTATGCCAGATAAAAGGAGTGGGCCATGCCGTAGGCAGCGCCCTCTGCTAGTTACACAAAAACTATGGATAATTTTGAATTCCTCACCTCAAAAACCCCAAAATCCTTAATTTTGTGCTGCTATGTCGTTTCGTTGAGAAATAATCGCAAAAAAACGAAAACAAAATTAAAACTTAGACACCCTGTATCTTGGTTGTTATCAATTTTGGTATAAGGCAAGTTTAAATAAATCGCATCATTTCACCTTAAGGAGTCTGCTGTTGCTCTGTGTCCCATTACTTTTGGGTATATATAGGGTATATATTTAATACAAAGAACACCAAAAAAAAATGAAATACATTTTTACAACAGAATTTGTTGTTATTGGGCAATAACAATAGGTTACTATTTAAATAAATTATAGATGGCATTGTATTTGTTGATAATTTTTGATACTAAATTTGTGATTCTTACAAATAAATCGCTAACTAAGTTGTAAGTGCTTTACTGGTGCATGTGTTAAAGATCACTCAAGGGTCGTAAATAAAAATCACCTCTATCTCTGGCCTAAACTTTTGTAGTTTATTGTAGGGACCGTTTTTGCTAGCTACCCTGTCAATTATAATGATAGTAATGTTTGCATTAAGGGATCTTAATTATTTCTAACTTTTTACAAATAATTTATTTTTTCTTATGTTTAACTTTCTGCTCGCATGGGTTCATTCAAAATATACTATTGGGATTTATATCCACTATTTAAACCTTATCTTATTTAACCTCTAATCTCTTTTCATTAAAAAGAAAAAAGGTATTTACTTCTTTCTAACTAAAAAGCTAACTTTTATTTATGTAAGTCAACCCTATTTACTTGTTGGCAGAGCTGCGATATAAAGTACTAAACAAGTATTTCAAATCTGTACTAAGTACTACATAAAGTATTTTATTTAAAGTACCTACCGATAAAAACGACGCTCCTGGTACTTGATTTTTTAAATATGTAAAACTTAAAAAGTATGAAAAAAAGGGCAAGTATTTTGGGGAAGCTAAAAAGGTCAAAATATACACCGAACAATTCGATAGGGTCAGTTAAAAGGGTCCTGAAATGAGAATTTTCAGGTTGCTGAGAAGCGTTTCAACCAAAGTTTTAAAGAAATAACATGTAAGTATTTAATGCAACTACTTAAGTATAAATATATAATACTTAAATTGGCAAAATTTAATACCTAAGTACTTCTACATATACTGTACTGATTCTTCCTTTTTTTTCTGGAAAAAAATAGCCCTTAATATTTTTTGTACATATTACTCATACTTAGATCATCTCTGTTTGTTGGAAAACAAAACAACTATGCATTCGAACAATCGTCTGTACATAGTCACACCCACAAAATAGCTAATTTTATGTAAAATGATTGGATACATTTGGGTTCGAAAGGGACATCGATGTTAAAACTTTATAATTGGTAAACATGCCATTTTTTAATGTTACAGAGTGTAATATATTCACCCTATATTACCCTACACTTATTTCGTATTTTGTTCTACAAGGTGTATACAAGTGTGTTATTTAGAGTGAATACATTACACAGAGGATGTATTCTCAATAATACTTACTACTGTTTGTTTGAAGGTTGTAGACAATGATGTATCTTGAGTAATAGATGTGTTTTGGACTTCCGTTGCCTTTCGTTTTTCATATCACTAAAAAAACTAAAGGCAATGGAAGTCCAAAACACATCTATTACTCAAAATACTTACTACATTGAACTACTAAAACTTCTATGAGAATTTTTTGGTGAGACTTGTAGCATCTGAGAGAACGTCCAAAATAAAAATGAAGATCACCATTGAATTCATGATTCTCATTGACATCGTCTTGACGATGAATAATTATTATAAATATTGATGCAAAATAATATTACATATAAACCCACCAAGTTTTATTTCTGTAATAATTTAAACAATAGTTATAGGATGAGAGTTTCTCTTGAAACCCTCTGTATGTACGTAAATGTCAACAATACAGTTACTAGTATTTGCTAAATGGATATCAAATGTACGAGTCTAGTCACCGTATAAATAGCCGTTGAAATAAGTATTGGGCGGTCAAGTGTGTCATTGTTCTTTCAGGTCAAGTAAACATGTTATTTTCGAGATTAATTTGTTTTGTAAATGACTGAACCGGGATGTTTGCAAACATATTTCTTCATTTAATTTATGAAATATCTTCAAAAGCCCTTCGGGGTACAAAACTCGGCTGAAGAACAATTCTGTAGCCACGAACAACAAAATTTACTTGACCTACCAATACTGTTTGTTTCCATGGTTATTAGACCCAAACCAAATTTCAAACCCTTTTAGAGAATACGTCGCGGCGGTAAAATTCAGTAAAATCAGATTTAGATAATTACATGCAACCGTATTATAAAGTTTCGACATGTTCAGTAAATTTTCTGTAATAAAATAAAAGCTAACGAGGAATAAAACTGATAAATATAAATATGTCCTTTAGAGTATTAAATATGATCCAGCCTTTCTACTAGCGTGTGCACCTTTATCGTGACACACGATGTGCACAAACTTTAAATTATTGACAGTAAACAAGTCATTATAAATAGCCTTAACATCTATAGAGATTTTTTCTTTATAAATCACCCTATCGCACTCACATAAAGCGCTACGTACGGCCGGCAGTATACTTCTCGAGCGCTCGACCTGATGATCCAAATTCCATGTTTGAAAAATGATACGTTCCTCACGACTAGTGTATGGATTAATAGAGTGTTTGGGCGTGTATAGGCAGGTCTCCTTATCCCAACGACCGCTGCAACTAAACACTCCCAACGGATCGCAGAGGGGCTTTAAGTTCGTGTCTCCAGTAGAAGCGTTCCTGTCGAACAAATGTCCATGGTATTTATTTAATTTTAACTTACTTTGTAATTCTTTTAAAAGGGCGTTCAATTTTTCGGAAGGCACATTGTTAGCGTGATTTAAATCTTCTTTTGTTTTGTAGTAATAGGTTCTGATCCGATCTTGGGCCCTGCGGAACATATATCCTTCCTTTGTTTTGGCACCGGTGTCTAGGCCTGTGTGAAATAAAAAGTGGTCTCCGAAATGGTATGAGAAGTGCAGTAACATGAGAATGGTATGAGCATGTTTGTTAAAAATGATATGTGTGATATTCCACGTATAATTATCAGGTAATAATTATTATATTACACAATGCCTACCCAATTCCCACGTGCAAAACGTCATACTACACTGTTAGCTTAGTTAGTTCAATAGCGAATGCATATCTAAAATAGCGAACGACTGTTGACTACAGCCTGGAATGTGGGGACTTATTCCAGCTCCGGAAGTAGTGCGCGTGTTTTTGGTTGCCAACTCTTTTTTAGGGGAAAAATTAATTCCCTGACCACACAACCTCTTAATGAGAAGATAATTTAAATACACAGGCCTTAGAAGCATTCTACTTTTTTTTATAGGGCTGTGGTCAAGAATGTATTTGTATCGGCGCGGTTTCTGTCGAGGCGGCACCGTTGATTTTTTTCATCGGGTTAACATACAGCGTGTCCAGAGAAGTTCTAGACATACTTATGGGAATTTTCTTTATTGTTGATTTTACGAAAAAAAGTTATTCTTTATAAAAAGTTCTGCTTGATGCGCAAATATTATTGACACATCAAATCTTAATACATCATGTACAGGGCGGCAAAAAAATATAAAAACACAGAATTACGTTAAGAGGGAAGTACCAAAGACTTCTAATATATAAAATAACCATAAAACCTAAAATAAATAAGTCCATAGGACAAAAAAATTTCAAATATTTATGTTTTTATTTAAACGATTATTTACCAACAAAAATTAAAAAATCGATTTTTTTAAAAAAATTTAAAGTCGAAATAAAAACATGGATATTAAAAACGGACAACGTTGTGGTCTATGGTCAGCGCAGCGGCCTCACAGATCGTAGGCCCGGGTTCCATTCCCACTGCCGGCAACGTCGATGTTAAATTTGGAATTTGGTTTAAGAGGTTGCGCCGTCTTTCGGAAGAGACGTTAAACTGTGGGCCCGTGTCATGGATGTTGGCACGTTAAAGAACCCTACCCTCGACAAAGAGGGATTCGGCAAAATTACCAGATAGTGTGTGACAAATTCCCTGGCGTCGGTGATTGGCCTCGTTGCGGAAAAAGGCCGACGTAAAATAAATAAATAAAAAAAAAAACAGACAATTTGAAAATATTTTTAGAAATGCTTTAATTAATTAATATTGTTCTGAACAATTTAAGTAATATTTTTTACTTAAAAATTATAAATTAATAATTTTATTATAGGTAATATATTTCTTCAAAAAAGCTGCGTTTATACTATAAATTAACATTTTTACTTTAAAAAACTTGATTTTTAATACATATTTATGATTTATGATTTTACATACTAAACAAAAAATAAGATTTGCCCCTAACAAGCTCAGCTTCAGGGGATTGAAGAATAAGTTTATAGAAGACAACATAAACATATTTATTATATTATTAAATTTTAAATAAATTTATTGAAATTTTTTTTTTTTCGTAAAATGAACAATAAATAAAATTCCCAATGTCTAGAAATTCTCTGGACACGCTGTATATTGAGCAACATTGAATTTTCCAACCCCGAAAACGAGATAACAGTTATTATTTTTGATAAATATTTCATTAAACCCTTCTACCCGATTTCTTTTAATGACAGTAGAACCCTGAAACCGACACACTACCCAACATTTTACAAAAATACTATTTCATCCTGTCGTGCCTCGTCCTTAAACTTTTTTAAAAATGCATCGTTTACAATAATTGGTTTTCTTGGCCGAAAAACAGTATTTTTGACAAAAAAAAGTAATTTAAACCCCCTTTACCCCACTCCCTTTAAATATTTAGCCAAACTTGGCTGTTTGAACCTCAACGTTTTTAACGAGAATATTTTATTTTTTAATTGTACAGAATATTAAAATATTGAAACAAGAAAAAATTATAAATTACATAAATACGAAGGTAATTACTTACCCTCAAACCATTCAGGATGTTCAGATTTGGCGCTAAGCTTCACCTTTTCAGTATCGATTCCCTTAAGTACTTCTGCCAGTTTAAAAACTTTATTCTTCATTTTCTCCGTAAAAAACTCTTGTACCTTTTCCCCCGCATTTAAATATTCCTCATTGACCTCCCTTATTGTCTTATATAATATTTCAGCATCTGTTTCGGCTCGTTCTCCGCGTTTTATCTACAAAAAAAAAACGTTTCATAAAACCTTCTGGGTTATTTGAAACTCACGTATTTATCAGTTAACTCTAAAATTTTTCGATATCGCTATAAATTTTCTGGGAAGTTTACGTACGCAATAAGACATTTAAATTCGATTATCTCAGAAACGACTGCTCGAAGGGACAACTACTAGGTATACCTTTTTGGACAAAAGATGCCAAGGAATAAGATATTTCAACTGGAAATTTAATATGCCGAAGCACAAAAAAGTTATGAAGCTTTAGATGCAGGCAATCTACATCGAAACTGTGATCAGATCTCGATTTTTCATCCTAAAAAGCCTCTTTGTGTGCCTGTAGATTGTATTTCGTTGTGCAAATGTATCAAAAATGAGTGTCAAAATAAATAAGATTGATTATTTGTATTTTTTGGCTTATGTTCAAATTTGCTTTTTCGCATTTAAAATTTTTTTATCAACTTATTCTTGTTTTTATTTTCAACTTTTTTGTCTGTTTATTTTTTCAATTGACTAGCTATAACAATCTTTAATCATAAGAAACAATTGGATATTGTCACTAAAACAATCATTAAAATGGTTCCAAAGCATTTGGTCAGTCCATTTACTTGATATCTATAAGGGGATGGGGTGTAAAAATAAATGGACCAATACTCCCCCTGGCAACATCCAGAATCATAATCTGCAAGCTTTTCTGAGTACAAAACCATGCACAGACTGCGGTCCTCATATTTTGCACACTCAACTCCATCCAGCGCCCGCACTAATTGTCAATGCCTTAAAGATTGTGACTTGAGTTCAGAACGTTAAATTTTATGATTCACCCTGTATCGCTTTTATTGACTCGGATTGGAATATAAAGAATGACTAGTAACAGCTGATTTTATTATGCTCAAATAGGGGTAAAATACCTGGTATTTCGTATTTTCAGTAAGTATGGAGTAGTGATGTATCTTGATATATAACTTTATTTTATTATGATCATCACATCAAACGATCAAACTAGGTCTAAGCTACACGAACAAGGTATGAAAATAAAGAGAAACCCACACCAGGGTTGCCAGATTTGTGGGACAAATAAATGGTACAAACGAATAAATTTCATGATATTTGTCAAGAAATAATGGTACTTTTAAAAAACTGGACAAAATCGATTTATTCTGTAAAAAAAAAAAAAAAGTCGAAGGAAAAACACATTGCAAATATATGATGGGAAATAGAGATTCAGGGAGTATTTTATTTTCCTCTACCGTGCCAATACACAAAAATGGTCGACCGACAGAGAAGTTCAGTAGTACAGAAATCAGGTAAATATGTAAAAAGATAAGCTCGATTCACCATTTTCGAAAGGATCCAAATAATGGTATTTTTGTTACTTTTAAAGGTACGGGTACATAACGACGAAATAATGGTATAAATACCATTAAAATGGTACGTCTGGCAACCCTGACCCACACCAAGACAGATTATCCTGATGTATGTTTTGGTATCTGTTATTTGCAGCCTTGCAATCTTCAAAAAGTTTAAAAGACACTCTTCTCTATACCTATGTTATATAAAAGAAAAAACGTAAATACCTAGCTAGTTTATATTACTCCATTTTCTTGTTCAAGAATTTGAACAAGTTTTTTGAAGAAATTGTGAAAATCAATACAGGTACCAACTGATATTTGACTTGAGGTTAGGTACGCGATAACTTCGAAGATTGGTTATTTTGCTGGTTTTGTTTATTTTTTATATTCGATTTTATAAGTTTTAAAGTTTAATTGCCTTGTTCTCTTCCCTTTGGAACTAAAAACACGACGACGAATCATTTTTAAAGAAATTTTAGAAACAAACCCTTAAAAACAATTTTCTATCCTCAAAATCTGATCGGTTTGCAACTACTTAAAATGTCAGAAATCACTACCTTTTTTCCCAATTTGATCAAAAAAATTGAGAAGAAATTCCAATTTTCTGGCAAGAATTTAAATTTTAAAGTCCGGACCTGTTTATTTTCCCATTCGTCAAACGATAATGTTGCAGTGCGCATGTCTAATCGTGTATAGCTTTGTTTACATGCGCAAGACCATAAATTTGCCACTTTCGTGATTATTGTTTGGTTATCTAAAGGTAAGTATCTATGGTCAATATACGTCGAGAAGCAAACCAAAATGGCAGTTCAATTTTTGATATTTTGACGTCATGATCTGACAAACAAAACTAACCTGAAAATATACTTATGTCATGTACCATAAATTTTAAATTAATAAATAAACCAAGGTTGGCAGGATATATATCCGTGATAAATATCATGATATATATATCAATATTTTTTTTTCTAAAATTCTATTCATCAGTATAAAAATATGGCCCCGCTGCCGCTGAACCGGCAACAGCGTATTATGCTGCGGTGATTCCCCATCTTTCCGAGACGTAGACCACCCTGTTGTTCTTTACCGCGTGGCATTTTTATTTAGTTCCGATTTCTGATTGAACGGAGCAATGTTTTGCTGTTTGTTTTATGAAATAAAAATTTTACAATGCCAAAAATAAAAAATCCACTTTGGGTTCATTTTGATTTAATTATCAAGCCCAGTAATTCTGGGTTTTAAGTTGAACCATAGTAGGCTTGCCAGATATAAATTTGGAAAAAGGGGTACCTACTTATCTACATGCAGGCAGGCGTGTATACAGCGTTTAGTTATGGGGGGGAGGGGGGTAATTGAAGGAGGAAAAAGCGCCGAAGGCGCTTAAAACAATAGCGCCGCAAGCGAAAATTTTTCGGGTGCCACGCCCTTTTTTCAATGTTTGTGCTTCATTTTTAATTGGGAAAATAAAATACACAACACAGAACCCTCAAGAAAACCACAAAAACAGTGTAACAAACCATAAAAATGCTTTAAAAAAAATTCAACTTTAATTGGAAGAAACAATAAAAATATTATAGCAAAAGTAAAACAATATGTGGATTTAAAAACTTACTTTAATATGGTAAATTATACAGGGTGATTCACGGTGGATGGAACGTTAGACGTTTCTGACGAACCAGTAAAGGAATCGTTCTGAAAATTTGGTCGTTTGCATAAACGGACACGCTCTACCTATCTAAAATATTTTTAACAATACAGTGTTGCCGCTTCCACACAAAAATAATAGCCACTTCGATATTTTAAATGGAACACCCTATATATTATTAAATTTTTAAATTCTACATAAAATTATAATTATTTTTTAGTAAAAGCATTATTAGTCTATGATTAATGGTTTCCGAGATATTGTCTCTTGAAAAATTACATTTTTGAACTTTGACAGCTTCTAGCTTTTTAACTGTACGTCTGAGAGCAAAACGGCTTACATGTCCCTATCTTCGATTTTTATTATCTTTCCAAAAGTGTCAATTTCCGGTTAAACCGGATGTAGGAAATATGATACTTCCGGTTTGGCCGGAAGTTGTTACTTTTGGAAAGATAATAAAAATCGAAGATAGGGACATGTAAGCCGTTTCGCTCTCAGACGTACAGTTAAAAAGCTAGAAGCTGTCAAAGTTCAAAAATTTCATTTTTCAAGAGACAATATCTCGGAAACCATTAATCATAGACTAATAATGCTTTTATTAAAAAATAATTATAATTTTATGTAGAATTAAAAAATTTGATAATATATAGGGTGTTCCATTTAAAATATCGAAATGGTTATTATTTTTGTGTGGAAGCGGCAACACCGTATTGTTAAAAATAT
Source organism: Polydrusus pterygomalis (assembly GCA_963969555.1). Taxonomy (NCBI): domain Eukaryota; kingdom Metazoa; phylum Arthropoda; class Insecta; order Coleoptera; family Curculionidae; genus Polydrusus; species Polydrusus pterygomalis. The sequence continues at coordinate 35,719,054 of OZ018381.1, read as the reverse complement.
TTTAGATAGGTAGAGCGTGTCCGTTTATGTAAACGACCAAATTTTCAGAACGATTCCTTTACTGGTTCGTCAGAAACGTCTAACGTTCCATCCACCGTGAATCACCCTGTATATTGTAATATAAATAAAAAATATAATAATAATTGTGCTCTTGATAAAAATGTCCGAGCGGCCTAAAATGGGGTATTTTCGGTACCCCTTTTAGGTTTTTCAAAAAAGGGGTACTTTAAAAAATATAATTACAAAAAGGGGTATTGTACCCCCAAAAGGGGTACTTCTGGCAAGCCTAAACCATAGTTAAAAGCAAAAATATATGATGTGTTCATTAGGGTTTTGCCTGGTCAAATTCGGTTAAAAACTTTTACAGCCTCTTGTGAGAGTTGGTCCTCATGGGGCATTGTCCATAGCAAGCAAGTACAACATAAAGCTGTTAACTGGCAGTGGAAATAAAAAATATGGAAATTCGGAGGAACCAGCGCTAAATTTCAATAGTGAGGATGAAACGAGTGATTCAGATTCTGAAGAACATAAAGGCAATGCCAGGGGTGAGTTCAGTGACAAAGATGATGTACCTTTATCTAAGCTATCTACCTAGCTATCTACCAAGGCCAGTATTGTCAGCAGTCTCTTATTTCATTATCAATCAGTCACTCATTACTTCATTAGCAATTTACTATTGTTAGATTAATATTATACATAATATTTATGTGTAATTAGTATATTGTACCTCAGAATGGTTTCTTTATTTTTTTTAGCTTATTTAATAAAAACACGTTTCCGTGTAATTACTCATGGCTGCATTTCTTTTGACCAAACAGGAATTTGACCGGGGCTTAGTCAATTGACCACAAAAGATGGTATGGAATGGAATGGAATATGGTATCCAAAAATGCTAAAATATACAGGGTATTCCATTTGAAATACCAATGTTGGCCATAACTTCCGGTATAACCGGAAGTGATACAAACGTCAAAATATAATATTTTAAAAGTTCAAAGCCAATCATGCATGCTACCAAACTTTTAGAAATATAACTTTACTCGTTTCCGAGATCTTCTAATAGGCCACTCAACGTGAATCACCCTGTATAGTATCGGATATTTATATAAATATCATATTTGCCAACCCTGAAATATGTCAACGTCTTGTCATGATTTGACAAGCAAATCTAACCTCAAAATATTTAGTTAATCTCCCGTGCCGCTGACTGGGAAGACGCCGTCTCTGGTGGATCTGCCCTTTGGAGACGCCCTCCTACCTGGATCCGTCAAAGTGCCTTTACGAAGAGGCTAGCTCATGTTGTCTCACTCACTTCTTTAAAATCGAGAAGGCTATGATGTTGAGTATTACTTACCCAAATTAACAGTGTCTGTGCTGGTAAAGTTTGAAAATAGTCATCGCCTTCCACCATCGTCCCATCTGGTGTCTGAAAATTAATATCTGACGGAGAGAAAGACAGCTTAAACTTTTCAATAGTTTTCTTCTTAAGCTCGTCGAAATTCTTAACGGCAATACCTACGCGCGTTTTTCTCTCCGCATCAGTTACTTTATATCCTTTTGTGGTAGACATTGTCATCTGAAAACAATAAGTGTTCACCATTGGGATCTCGGAAACTATAAAAGATACAGTAAAAAAAATAGGGCAAAGTTGGATAATTTGGAGCTTAAGTTAATGCTAGTAGCGACTAGTCTATTATAAATTTAAAACAACTTTGATAGACCAGGGTAGATAATTTTTGAAACCAAAAAAAATAATAGTAGGATGAAACCCATTGGAAAAGGAAGAGAATATAACAAAAATGAAAGGAAAAATAATTTACGGGCGATCCGAGGTCAGGAAGTGGAAAGCGGTGAGTTTTTAAGGGTAGAAAACGATTTATCTCGATTTCCGGCAAAACTACAAGTCCTATGGAAAAACGTTAAATGGCAAAGTTGTAGGTAATAAAAAGATCTACAACTTTTGTATTAACACTTTTATCACATAACCTCATCAAAATTTATGTGAAAAATTCAAATAACCAAGTTTTTGGTTTTTTATTTTTATCTTTTACAAAAAAAAAATTATTTTCACGAAATTTGGTGAAAACTTGCCTTTTTATGTCCCAAACACACTAATTTTTTTGATTTAAAATATTTATTTTTTCACCTTATTTTGACTTAATATCGAAAAAGCACCCTAATTTTCAATCGAAAATTCTTACGTCAAAATATTAGCTTTTTTAAAAATGTCGGTGGGCTTTTTGTTCGTTGAAATCTCTACTTTCTGATGGTGTAAAAAAAATACATTACTATGGTAAATGTTCTCAAAAAATGCAAAGAAACGAAAAAAAACTCGAGTCCGAATTTTTTTTTTGTTTAATCATCATGTACAATTTTGAGCTATTTATTAAAATTTATACTTTAATTACTCGAAAAACGTAAGATTCCATGTTACATTGATAAACAAAAAAATTACAAATCCATAAAACATAAAGATCGCAAAAAATATACAAAAATAGTTGTTCTAAATATAATTAAAGGTAGGATTTAAAGAGGATTTCATCACATTTACCATAGTAATGTATATTTTTTACACCATCAGAAAGTAGAGATTTCAACAAACAAAAAGCCCACCGACTTTTTTAAAAAAGCAGATATTTTGACGTGAGAATTTTCGATTGAAAATTAGGGTGCTTTTTCGATATTAAGTGAAAATAAGGTGAAAAAGTAAATATTTTAAATCAAAAAAATTACAGTGTGTTTGGGACATAAAAAGGTGAGTTTTCACCAAATTTCGTAAAAAAAAATTGTAAAAGATAAAAATAAAAAACCAAAAACTTGGTTATTTGATTTTTCACATAAATTTTGAGGTTATGTGAAAAAAGTGTAAATACAAAAGTTGTAGATCTTTTTATTACCTACAACTTTGCCATTTAAAGTTTTTCCATAGGACTTGTAGTTTTGCCGGAAATCGAGATAAATCGTTTTCTACCTTTAAAAACTCGCCCCTTTCCACTTTCCGACCTCGGATCGCCCGTAAATTATTTTTCCTTTCATTTTTGTTATATTCCCTTCCTTTTCCAATGGGTTTCATCCTACTATTATTTTTTTTCACTGCTTACCATTTTCAAAGGCTTCAGCCCTGGTCTATAAGTGCTGTTCGGATAACATAATAAAAAAAACGCGACTGTCAATATTCATTTAAACCATTAAACTACATAATCATTAAAAATACTAGGTTAAAAATAATGATTTCTTATTATTAGAGGGAGTTTTTTGCCAGCACACAGTTATATCAGCACCCTGTATTAATTTGGTATTTCGAATAGTAAGCAATACTTATTCGTAAATAAAATGCATGTTGCCAAAGTGCCGGATATGATTACAATTATTTTATGAATTCTCTTATTTACGTTTTGCAAATAGTAGAATAATTATTGATAGATAAATGTATTATGAGCAAATATGAGGAAAATAATTAGGTACGGATTACTCTTTTATTAAAGCAGTTGCTAGTGCTATTAATAAATTTGCATATTTTTTGGGGAAAGGCTCGGGGAAAGGTATTTTCAACAAATATGTAAAAAGAAAAAAACTAAAAGTATTCCTTCACAAAATTTAATAGAACAAAAAAATCTACATCTTTCGAACGCAGAAACGTTCATCATCAGGAGACAGAAAAATAAATTGCTGATGGTTTTAGCAGAAGAGAAAATAATAGGTGGTATAAAACCTTAATGGAGCTTTTATGGAATTAAAAATTGGTGTGTTGAAATGACATAAAGTGAAGAAAAATAGAAATAAGTTAAAACATACTGAGCATAGGCGTCGACTCCATGGGTGCTATGAGTGTGCAAGCACCCATACAAATTAATATAATTTCCGTCAAGGTAAGGATGAAAAAAATTAGCTAGAACTTTTTTTAATACAATAATTTTTTTTTTATTTATTTAAATCACAACAGCAGTCACAAGACGTGTGATTTACAGATTAATAAAAACAACTTTTTTTTTCTAAAAGGAAAATTTATACTTTCTTTAATAAAAGCCTCATTTGTATGTGAATCGTAGGACTACTACATTCATTGTATTGTATCTGATTTTTATTAATTAATAATACCTACAAAACTACATGGTAAAAAGTAATTATTATACTGTAATTATGATTAAGTAATGTTTTAATTTTTTCTGTATGACCCCTCCGAGCTTGAGCAAATGTTTAAAAGTATCCAAATAAGAACTTGTTGCAATTATTAAAGTTCTAAATTACAACATTGACGAATACCATACCTAATCATTATCCAGTACAGTGTAAATTGAAGAGTTTCTTGGAAAAATGTTAAACCATAATGTTTTTTATTGAATTTGACTTGAAATACAGCCTATAAATAATTAAATATATCAGCTGTAACATAAGGCTACTTATATTTGACATTGCTAAAATCTAAAAACAGTAAGACTATTTTACAATTTTTGCTTTATGCTGTTCTTCCAAGACCTTTAAAATACAAATAATTTTTATCCCTGTATCCTGCCCTGGACAAAGTTAAATTCCGGTGAGAAAAACAAGATGGAAATATGAACAGGGTAGAAATGTGTAGGTAATAATTATCTAGGACAGCCAATATAACAAACCGAATTCTTGTTAATCATTACCATTTATATGTTAACTAGGAGCACTAATGGAACTCACTTTAAAATTATGTTCGAACTGAGGCAGAGCAAGAAGATTTTTGGTTTAAATACTACAGAGACGTGAAAGGAAAAGGCAAATGGGCCAATGCCAATGCCAGACTGAATTTCCCTTTCTCCGGTATGGATAATCGGGAAATGCACGAAGAAAACGCGCAAACGCTTTAGGGTAGGTTTAAAAATCCATAACCTTACCCAACTGGAGCACCAGGGAAATGTAATGTTTGTTGCCTAAGATTTATAAAAATAATTTTAAACATGAGTTTTAGTATGGAGTCACTACTTTACTTCCTACTCTACAAGAATGATATTACTTTCAGGTTTTTTATAATTATAATGTACCTCAATTAAACTAAGCTTATTTTTCACAACCTAAAATTGACGACGAGTACTGTAGCGATTTCATACACAGAACACACATAAAGACTTCATATTCATACACGACTTACCAGTCGAAACGGGAAATGTTGTTTTTTAAACGAAAAAATTAGAAATTTATGAACCAACTTTGTCGGTGGTAAATAAACAAAAACAATTTCAGTTGGGCGTAAATAGTTACTTGGTTATCGGACGAATGGTTCTAATAATGAAAATCACGGTACCAGCTGTATTCCATTTTAGGTTTAGCAAGCAGAAGCACAGAGGAATGATAGGCCGACTTATCCCTTTTTTTCCCGACCTATCAATAATTTTTTCAATATCACTAACAATCTTTTCATTTGCATGGCATACCTTTATTTATTAGAAAGTTTGACTTTTTAAAAGTGTATCATTCTTATCCCAGTTCCTGGTATCTCGCGGAATGAACTACAGGAGCTCCAATTGAAGAAGCAGGCAGAGGGTATATGCGGAGAAGTTATGACGGCTATGGGTATATGCTTAAGACATTTCGCAACAGAAGCTAACTAAATACATGAATAGCACAGAACTCCAATAAAGATGAATAGCGTATCCATTATTGAGTTCCTTTTAGTTACATTCAAACAGCAAAACCAAAGGCTAAGTTGAGCGTTCAATTTACAAATGTAACTTAGCATAGCAAAGATTTTTACTCTGCTTTGCTGTGTTTAAATGAAGCAAATGGAGAGGACCTATTATCTAACTAGCAGGTCGTTAAATTAATAGCTTTTTAAATAGTTTATATATAAAATCTACTCTCTCATGTAGCCATGAAATTACTTAAACTAAACCGGGGATTACTGGGTCTTGAAGCGGTATGCACCAGCCGTCCTTAATCCAGCATCAATAATTTGTTGTTATGTTGTACCAAGGTTAAAACTAGATTAAAGGTAATCCTACAACATTGCATACCGCTGTTGGACACCCAATAGCCCAAAATATTATGATCACAACCTAAAATTTTCAAAATTTATCTAGAACAAATAAAATGGTTTTCTTTTTCTACTAAATAAGACATTCCTATTTTAATTAGACAAATTATTCTTCTAACAACATACAATCATTTATTCCACATTTGGAAAAGGCGGAAATACTTTTTTTGTACTTTAAACATCCTAGAGGGTTCAAAAGGAATTAGCTCATACACTGCACGTGTTTTTCCATTGGTTATATTCAACGTACGGACCATTGTTAAAATTATTAGACCTTCGATTATATGTTGTTTACCGATCAAATTGTCAACCAAACATTTTTTTTCAATAAAGATTTAAAAATAATTAATACCGTTAAGGTTTTAAATACATTCGTTTAACAAAATAATGGGATCAATCAGAAGAGGTGCACTTATAGTGGTAGAGGGAGTTGATCGTTCGGGGAAATCCACACAATGCAAAAAGTTAGTGGAATCGTTGCGTGAGCAAAACATTAAATCTGAATTGATGAACTTTCCTGATAGAACTACATTAACTGGAAAACTTATTAGCGAATACTTAAAAAATAAAGACTGCAAATTAAACGATCATGCTATTCACTTGTTGTTTGCGGCAAACAGGTGGGAAAATGTTGATAAAATAAAAATGCTACTGTATAAAGGCACCACATTAATTGTAGACAGATATTCGTATTCTGGAATTGCTTTTTCGTCTGCTAAAAAAGGTAAACTGAAGTAACTTAAGTTACCATGGTAGTAATTATCTCTTATAACCACTCCATTAATTAGTTTCACAGAAAAAAAAAATTAGTTTCGGGAATGATGTAAGTATTTTGGGATGTAGTTTATGAATTTGGTTGCCATTTTTGATATATTTCTTATATAGCGCAGCTTTATCAACGTTAGATTTCAGATGCATAACTTCAAAATTTATCCATTTCTGATGTTTTATAAAATTTGCGAGAATTTGACTTTTTAATTTTATGTTTAAAAACTGGCAACCCCAATTAATCCAAAACAAATAAGCAACCTGCCTCTTTAATGCTGAAGTATTATGGATTAATTTCTGAAGACTAAAGTTAAACAGAAAAATTTTACTACTGATTGTGTACAATTAAAAATAGTGATCAAGTAGAAGTTTAAGTACCTACTTCCAAAACAGTCACTAAGAAGCCTATCTCATCACCTAAGTGTTTTTGCCAAAAACAGCACAAATTTATAATCTACACACCAATACACATTCTATCATTAATCACTTTTGGCATGGTGTAGGTAGCAGAAAATTATCAAAGTTATTGTTGACTTTCCCTATGGGTTTCATAAACATTGTATAAGTAGATAACTACATACCAATTTTTTAATAATATCTATTTATTTATTATGACATCATTTTCCCTAAGAATGCAGAGTAAGAAAACAAAATATCATTTTATTCCTTCATTCATTCACAGAAATATTGACTTAAGTAGCAAAAAAATATTTCCCTCTTCAATATCTCCTGGTTAGTTTTCTAACAAATGATATGTTCCCTAAGCTGTACCGACTGTAAACTGTTGGAAAGACAACTGGATGGAAGCCTTTTTTAAGTTGTACTATTGATAACTGTTCTATTTAAGGTATGGACCTAAATTGGTGCAAGCATCCCGAAAATGGTTTACCTAAACCCGATTTAGTGTTTTTGTTAACTTTGACTCACGAAGAAGCTTCAAAACGTTCTGGATTTGGCGAGGAGCGTTACGAAAACGAATCAATGCAAAACAATGTTGCTAAGATGTTTTCACAAATTACCAATGATAATACATGGAAGATTGTGGACGCATCTGGCAGTGTTGATAGTGTTCAAAGTACACTTCTTGAAACTGTTATCCAAAAAATTAATGAGGTTGAAATGGAACCTCTAGAGATTTTAGATTTTATTCAGAAAGAAAGTTAGGTTATTGTATAAAATGATAATAAGCTCAGTATTTTCCTAATTCTTAGCCAGTTTTTTTTTGTCTTAGCCAATTTTTTATTTAATTTTTAGCCAATCTGATACAGGGAAACAACAAACGGGTAGATACTTTTTTAGGCAACACATGTTTGATGTTAAAATCGTTACCTACAGGCATGGCATAATAATTCAGTTCTTTGATATTTCAGCACTATAATAAAAATTTGGCCACTGTCGATCTTTGGCGTTAAAACTTTTTTGTTGAAAAATAAATAAATATACAAACACCACCTCAAAATTGATTGTATTTTCGAGAATAATTTTGGGCGTAGATTACGAATCTAAATACGACTTTTGTCAGAAACGTGTAGTTTTTGGTATCAATTCGTAACAGTTAGATTTCTGACGCAAAAGTTACATTTATTTTTATTCATTTAGCACAAGAATTTTAAAAAAATGAGTACCTATGTATAATGGGTCATGTTCCATGCAGCTTGGCACTTTTTCAAGCAAAATATAACCTTAGGTTACGCTAACACATTGAAATCATTTTGCATATTTAGGCATGATGAACCTCTATAAACCTAGCAGAACAAGGTGCTCAAAATTGAAAATTTTTGTATGGAAAATTAGGTGCTAATTAGGTGCCGACTTTAAAATGTAGGTGCTCCTATGGTTTTTGAGAAAATTATATTTTTGTGTTGTTCTGCTAGATTAACGTTAAGCTAGCAGAACATTACTGTCAAATAAGCTAATCAAGAACAAAATGTAGTACCAAAATTAGGTGCTTATTTGGTGCTTATTGCATATCTAAAATAAATTAATTAGTTAAGGTTTTTAAAAAATACCGCCATGTTCTGCTAATTTTAAGAGGAACAAATTCCGTCTAAAAGGTATATCGGCAACCGGTTTGTTCGTTGTTACCCAGAGCATTTTTTTTGTATTTAAATTTTATAAAATAATATTAGTTGAAAAAATTGAATTAATAAAAATGCTCTGGTAATAACGAACAAACCGGTTGCCGATATACCTTTTAGACGGAATTTGTTCCTCTTAAAATTAGCAGAACATGACGGTATTTTTTAAAAACCTTAACTAATTAAATTTTTTTTTAGATATTCAATAAGCACCTAAAAAGCACCTAATTTTGGTACTACATTTTGTTCTTGATTAGCTTATTTGACAGTAATGTTCTGCTAGCTTAACGTTAATCTAGCAGAACACAAAAATAGAATTTTCTCAAAAACCATATGAGCACCTAAATTTTAAAGTTGGCACCTTATTAGCACCTAATTTTGGATAAATAAGTTATTATTTGTTAATCCTTATAATAAAACTGTTCTGGTAGCTCAGCGTCAACCTAGCAGAACATGGCGGTATTTTTTAAAACCCTTAACTAATTAAATTTTTTTTTAGATATTCAATAAGCACCTAAAAAGCACCTAATTTTGGTACTACATTTTGTTCTTGATTAGCTTATTTGACAGTAATGTTCTGCTAGCTTAACGTTAATCTAGCAGAACACAAAAATATAATTTTCTCAAAAACCATAGGAGCACCTAAATTTTAAAGTTGGCACCTAATTAGCACCTAATTTTGGATAAATAAGTTATTATTTGTTAATCCTTATAATAAAACTGTTCTGGTAGCTCAGCGTCAACCTAGCAGAACATGGCGGTATTTTTTAAAACCCTTAACTAATTACATTTTTTTTAGATATTCAATAAGCACCTAAAAATCACCTAATTTTGGTACTACATTTTGTTCTTGATTAGCTTATTTGACAGTAATGTTCTACTAGCTTAACGTTAATCTAGCAGAACAAAACAAAAATATAATTTTCTCAAAAACCAAACCACCTAATTTTCCATACAAAAATTTTCAATTTTGAGCACCTTGTTCTGCTAGGTTTATCGAGGTGCATGATGATTATGATGGAACTGAAAACAAATGAACATGAAACCAACATTCGAGATACCGAAATATGAAAAAATTAATTTTGTTACAAATTTTAAATTTAAAAAAAACAATAAAATGTCCTCCTTTCTTTGATTTGTTGACGTGTATGAAGTTTAAAATTGTTAAAAATAAGTGATTAATTGCAACAAATTCTAGGGTGGGGACATAACCTTAAGAAAAATAGCACTTTAAGAAATATAAAAACTTAAGTATTTCGATAAAAATCGTTTTCACTTCATAAACTACCCCGCCGAAATTCATAATTCCTGAAAAAAATCATTAATTTTGTCGTTCGTATAACAATAACCGTTTTACAGCCCACAAGAATCAAAAATAATAAATGAATAAGTTATTTTATATTTTCAGAATAACGTTTATTATTTAAAATTTTTTAAAAAATTCTGTATGTTTAGATTTAATATTTCAAAAAGTTTATTGTTCAAATGTTTATTATCTATGAGAGGGGGGAAATATTAGTGTGTGTAGGTGATAGCCGTTAATGTAATTTTTAGTTCCCAAGGAATATTAATAGGTCTCAACTATTGTATATATTGTATATTATATATTTTAAAGCAATATAATATGTTTGATATCAAATATCAGTTTTAGTTTCCTAAAGACTTTTGATCTGGTAACCTTGATATTAACTACTACTGGTCATGCCGTGTCAAAATGTAGTAGGCCTTTGCAAAATATCTAAATTTTCGAAAAATAGGTGGATACTGCTCTGTAAGTAGGAAAATAGCAATACCACCATAGCATTAGATAGTGTATAGAGACCAGATTGAAGACATCAAAATATTTTCAAAAGTTCTTTTTAATGTTTACTTTCAAACTTTAATTTTATCGTTATTTCTAATTTTTCTTAAACCATTTAAAAAAATGATGCCAAAATTCGTCTATTTTTGGAGTAATTAGGTTTAAACCAAAGTAATGTCTGCAACATCCAAAAAAAACTGAAAAAACACCAGACATTTTAGACTCATTTAAGAAGAGCCTAAATATATTGTCTAAGATTACACATAAAGTGACCCTATCCCTAGATACACTGATTATTTGGTTTATCATGGCCTTCTTGCCAAAAATCAATAAATAGGGAAATAAAATGCATAGAGCCAGTCACAATTTTTCTGAAAATCAATAAGACTCTTGATATTTAGACCATTTTGCGAAAAAGTCTTAAACTATTCTGGTTAGGTATAGGGACACCCTATGGGAAATGTTCTCGCCTATCCACTGAAAACTTTGTAGAATACATATATTTAAAAATAGTCAGGGTGTTCTATTTGAAATAACAAAGTTATGTGCACTTCCAGTTCAACCGGAAGTGACAGTCTGACGGTTGACTACTGAAAATGTGCCCACAGTGCAACCATATTATAACCTACCAAAATTTCATAATAATGTTTGATTTTCTAAGGACGTGACAAACTGGGAAGTAATTCCCTTGTCACCTGGTATGTCTTTTAGAGGATTATATTTTTGACTTTTTTACCATCAATGTTGTCAATTTTGCCTTAAATTAAGTAGTAAAATAAAGGTCACGGCGGTTGTCACTGTCATTGCCAAACCTGATTATGCTCGTATAGGGCGAAACATGTAACAAAAATTACCCGACAAAAAATTTTTTGAGGCAGAGACCTTTTTCTTTCCGGTTAAGCTAGATATTTGCCGAAAAAAACACAAAGTATTAAAATAACAACTTTATTTAGGACTTGTATCAGGCTCGTCCGTTACCTCTACCTCTCGTTTCCTTTTCCCTTGATTCATTTTACTTTTGGTCACTTTATCTTTGCCCGTCCTAAAATGATACAAAAAGTTGCTGTGTAGTTTGAAAAAAAATATTTTCAGCAAACAAAAATAAATTCCTTTAGCGCTATACATCCTCGTTTTGTTTGCTAATTATAAATGTATAAATCATTTGCCCTAAAACTCCCAAGCATAGAATAATAACTTTTAAAAGATCTGCAAATACCCTTTTCGCGCCACTGTTCTCGCTAATATACAGAGACCGGCAAAAAGTTCGCAACATATTGAAAAAATTTGTTAGAAAAGTACCGACCAACTTTTTCCGGGGAATCGGTTCTGCATGTCCGATTTTTTGACGGATTTTTTTGACGTATTTCAATAAAATCTACCCCTAAGGTAATAAAATAAACGCAAAGTCCTTGGAAAGGTTCTGTGAGCCTTATTAACTAACTATAATGAAATAAATGTATTTTTTAATACCGTGCGAGCAAAAATTATTTGCATCAAAGAGGGCGTTGCATCTAAGGACGTAATGCTTAGCCGTAGACCTTAATACCTGTTGGGTGTCAGTAACTACCTGAATTAACAATCAATCAGTTATTCCGTTATCTTTGACAGTCGTTACAAGTAATTTTATTCATCGCTAATTTTTCCAATTTCTTGAACAATTCACACAATGGGCTTTACGGAACAGCACAAAACATTCATGGTTGAAGCGTATTTTCGAAGCGGGGTTAGAGTAAATTGTGAGTGGCAATACAATCCGGGTTTGTGCATGGACGATTTTCACGAACATTTTCCTAAGGTTGCTTTTATTGCTGGGGATTTTTATCATTGCCTGAAAAGAACCCTGGCTGTGTTTAGGGAAACAGGTTCTATACAACACAAAAGGGGAGCAGGAAGACCATCTGTAAGAACAGAAGAACATGTTGCAAACGTTCGTGAAATAATGCAAAATACGCCAACAAATTGTATAAGACGCCTGTCCCAAGAAGTGGGAAGATCTTATGGAACATGCTGGTCTATTCTTAAGAAGCAGCTAAATTTCTTTCCTTAGAAAAGTGCAAGTATTCCAAGAAATACAAGCCGCAGATTTTGAAAGACGCAGGAATTACTCTCAATGGTGTACCCAAGATTTATTGGAAAGAAATGATTTATTAGACCTGACATTTTTTTTCCGATGAAGCCTGGTTCCACCTCTACGGTTATGTGAATTCTCAGAATACATGCATGTGGAGTAGTGAAAATCCCCATTGCACCCTCAAAAAATTGGTGTCTGGTTAGCTGTTTCCCGAAGAAGAATTGTTGGTCCTATTTTTTCCATGACACAGTTACAGCACAGCGGTATAGAGACAATATTTTGAATTCATTTGTGGAGCAATTACTTGACGACGAACTACGTTTTGGATATTTTCAACAGGCCGGTACAACCGACCATACAGCCGCCGAAACTATTAACTACTTACGCAATTTTTTCGACGACAGATTGAACAGTTTTTGATCAGACATTGAATTCCCACCTAGATTATATTGTTTAACGGTTATGGATTACTTCGTTTTTCCTCATTTAAAGAACACTATTTTTAAGACACCAGTTTGCAAATTTAGAACAATTACAAGAAAGGATTATCCAAGAATGTGGTAACATTTCTCCAGAGATGCTGGTCAACACTTTCGAAAATATGAAGAGACGTGTGAATTTATGCTTGGAGCATGGCGGTGGCTAATTTAAGCAATTTATGTAAATATTTATCTTTTTCTTTCTGTATATTCTTACTTTGTTAATTTTATAAACAACAAAAATAAATTTGTATTTGTCTACTTATTTTATTACTCATTAGTTTTGGCATATCATGTCATAATATGAATTTGACAAAATTTTAACCTAGATTTGGTTAGATATATCGTCCCCATATCATTGTGATCTAAACCAAGCTCTACGTTTTTTAATCCAAACCCTCTATGATGCAAATAATTTTTGCTCGCACGGTAATCCATTGTTTTGGTATTATTTTCATGAACAAAGCTAGAAGATAAAAGATATTTTTTTTTAAAAAGAAAGAAACAATGTAAGAAAACACGAAAAAAATACCTTTTAAAAACATAATTGGTACCTATTAATAATTGGGTAGTGTACGTACGCGGATACCCGCTATAGTCTATTTCGGAAAGGTGTAGAGTAATAAAAGCTCATTAGGTATGCAAAGGGACTACAGAGTGGTGACCCAACGAATATTTAAGCAACTTTCATAATTTGGCATTGATTTCATTGCAAAATTATTTCTTTTCATCAAGTGCAGGTAGTGCCACCCGGGTTTGGGCCAATTTATGGGTTTTGCCTATTGTTGTCCATTCACAAACACTGAAAATGGTGTGATAAAGGCGTGCGGGTAGGATATTCGTAAAAAGGAAATAATTTTATTTTAACAGAATAAAAATGAGGCATTATTAGTATTAGTATTAGTACATAGTATTAGCTACACTTATTTTTTATTAAACATTATAAAAAAAATACAAAATACAAAAAATACATTATACAGAAATTAAATTATAAAAAATCATAATATTCTTCGTCATCTGAGGAACTGTCATCTCCTCTTGACGTTATAATTAACGGGTCGACGGTCCGATCGATCAGGTGGTCAAGATTCACATTTTCTCCTCTTCTTTAATGACTTGATGGACTGCTTTTCGCCAGTTCTCTGGTGTCACTTCCTTAATGGCTTGCTCAAATAGTAGCTTAACGTCTTTCATTTTGAATGTCGTGTTGTGTCTTGCTTTTACTTGCGCCCATATAAGTACTATAGGATTTAGTTCGCAATGATATGGCGGTATGCGCAGCACAGTTACACCATGTTTTTCTGCTATATCTTCCACGGCATATTTCATAAAACGATGTTTGTGTAAATTTGCTATAGCTAATAGTTCCTTCTTTATCAAATTATATTCAAACTCAATACTTTTGATGGTTAACCAGTCGATAATTTCTTGTTTTCTCCAAGATGAAGTTGGAGTCTTATCTGTGCGTCGTGAATGATAGGTCGCGTTATCCATAACTACTACTGAATCAGCTGGAAGATATGTTATCATTTTACCAAAATAGTCCTCAAAACATTCGAATTGATGTCCTCGTGATAATCTCCCGTATTGAACACTATATACGGCTTAACAGCAAATACTGATGCGGTAAACTAAATATACTTACAGAAAAAGAAAACCACGAAGTCTTTCTCCACAATCTTTATTCATCGAAAAACTAGGCGAACCTAGTATCACATCGACATGTTTCGGGTGTAGAAACACTCATCATCAGGAAACAAAGTGAAAAGTAAAATGCTGATGTTTTTAGCAAAAGAGAAAATAATGGTGAGATTGAGCCGTAATGGAGCTTTTAATGGTGTACAAGAGATGTAAAATTGAAAAATCAGAAGGTCGACAATCAAGACTCCAGCATACTGAAGAGTCGAGGGTTAAGTGTAGAAGCACACTGTGCAGTGCAGAAAATTATAGGGTAGTAAAAATTAGGGAGTTTTGAAAAACATATCTGTAAAAAGCATTATTAAATTACTGAAACATCCTGAGTTTTATTAAGCCCAGTCAGAAACAGGCTTTTTACGGCCCAGCCTGGTACCCCAACTGTTTTTACTTTTTAACCAAAAGATGCTTTGACCCAAAAAACAACTTTTTTCTTTTCTTTACATCTCACCCCAACATTTTCACATATTTCTGACTGGGCTTAATAAAACTCAGGATGTTTCAGTAATTTAATAATGCTTTTTACAGATATGTTTTTCAAAACTCCCTAATTTTTACTACCCTATAATTTTCTGCACGGCACAGTGTGCCTCTACACTTAACCCTCGACTCTTCAGTATGCTGGAGTCTTAATTGTCGACCTTCTGATTTTTCAATTTTACATCTCTTGTACACCATTAAAAGCTCCATTACGGCTCAATCTCACCATTATTTTCTCTTTTGCTAAAAACATCAGCATTTTACTTTTCACTTTGTTTCCTGATGATGAGTGTTTCTACACTCGAAACATGTCGATGTGATACTAGGTTCGCCTAGTTTTTCGATGAATAAAGATTGTGGAGAAAGACTTCGTGCTTTTCTTTTTCTGTATCATTTAACTCCACTTTGAGTATGGACTACTTCTTCAAAATTAAATATACTTATTAAGGTCATACACACGCGATATATGAAGTTTATTCCAAATTACCACCTATTTATATGATCAGGCAATGAGGCCAAAGCCAAACTCGGTACCTGTTAAATGGTACCTGTTAAACGCAAAACGTAACTTTATAATCTACTAATTAACTAATCCCTACACAATATTTCGATTTCGACACTTCAGGCCAGAAAATATACCTTTTCTAATCCTCTTACGCAATTACTTGAAATTTTAATTTTACAAACAATACTATTTTTTCTCTGAAATTTTTGGTTAGTTATCATAAATAATTTAATGCACAAAGTTTACCTGCGCCTATGGCCGACACCGAAATTGAGCCGAACTGGACGGAATTTCCCATTTTATTACCCTACACCTTTCTGAAATAGACTATAGTTCACAATAAAGTAAAAGCACAATTTTTAATACTTACATAGCTTGAGCCCTGAAACCGGGACCCCAGAATGGCAAAGGATTTTCCTGAAACCGAACGAGACCCATTTGCTTGGACTGAGGGTTCGCTTTTGGATGAAGTTCAAATGAATATTCTCGTTCGGGTTTTTGGCCTAATATCGTTAACGCAACCTTATTTTCAGCAATTCTTTTTTGAGAAGCCGGATGAAGTTTTTCCCAACATCGCATAATATCCCACACAACTCTGGGTGGCGCATTTGTTTTTAACGATGTTTTATTCATATGGGTATACGACACCTTGTAGCCTGCGTTTAAAATGGCCGATCTAGAAAAAAAAATATGGAACAAACCTTATTTTAAATTTTTACTTATTTTATTTATTGAGCTCGTTTTACTCAATCGATTTTAAATAATATACCGGGTAGCACATCGCCTGACTGGCCATGGGAAATCCCATGGAAATTTTGAAAAAAATTTAAAAAAATCGAAGATTTATTTTAAATCTCGGATTTGAATTACAAACGTTATTCTAAATAAGTTTTCTAATTGGCATTTTGGTCAAAAATGAAAAATAAAGATAGTTTACTCTTGGAGAAAAATCATGTTTTTGAAGTTTTTGCGAACCCTGTATAAAAAATCAAAATTTTCTCTTGGTGAATTGCATTTTTTTACAAGCAAAACTTTTTATCAAGAATGACTTTTTCCCGAAAATTAAAAATTTTCAGCCATTTGTGCTATTGTAAACCCTATCCGCGGACAGTCTGTATATTGAAAATTCTTACGCTTTTTTTTTAATTTAACTAAAAATTACACATAATTTTTCTAAACTTAATTCAATTTAAAACTACAAAATGTATTTTTTAGACTGAATTAAATGTCTATAGAATTTAGAGTAGAATTTTAAAATAAAATAAAACATTCTATCACAATGTTGTGCCGATGAATCAACGCTAATCTAACACCGCTGACACATAGGGCTGTTTGGTGGCAGACACGCTTTAGTCATACAGCCGCACCAACGCGCTTCGACAACCAGTGCAACCAGGTCTGCAGGATATGGTTTTTGTTACCACGACTTACGACCTATATCTCCTGGCCACACTGTCGACATTATACCGGGTGTCCACGGAAGGTGGCTCGCCCCTCTAACTTTTTTGTTTTTCAAGATAATGAAATAAAATTCGGGGGATTTGTATGCGACATAAAACTGCATTTTTTGACAGGTGACTCAACATTATGGAACTTCCGGTTTAACCGGAAGTGACATAAACTTTCGATTTTTAAATAGGACACCTGGTATATTTTTACTTTTTTTGACTCCATATGACATTCTAAATACAACGATGTGTCACTTGTCACTTTTTGTCACCAAGAAAATATTTTTTTTCCAAATTTATTGTTTTATCTAGAGGGCTATGAATACCTTAAAATCACTTATTTCAGTTCTCTAATCTTGGGAAAAATACAATTTTACTATTTTTGATCCAATGCTTTGTGCTATGTAAAACTTAATCTTTAAAGTTGTATAAAACTAATTTTTTTTTAAATGGCAACATGGTGGCTCGTCGGGTTAAGAAAAAAGAGGATATTATTACGATTATTTTGATACCATACACTATTAGGTTTTAGAAAAGCTGTCATTAAAAAACTTTAAAAGGGTAACTTGGAACTTTCCTAAAATGAAGCATCCTTTTGAGAATAAATTTAGATTTAAATGCATTAAGTAGCCTGTGACCAGCAAAACTGATATATAAAACAAAATTATGCCTTGAAGAAAATTGAAATGCCAACAGCTTCTGCCAAAGTAAATTAGTTTGTTTTTTAAAAAACATGGAAAATAATAGTTTTACAAGGAGTGAAAACGTTGATTATGAATTAGTGTTTGGAGAATGTAGAAATAATTCAACCGATGCTGCACGACTTTACGCACAAAGATATTTTAATCGGCGTCATCCAACCCGGCACTATTAGGTACCCAAAACTGGTTCCGAAAATGCGAAACCTTTGAAGTATAAGTATTATTTATTATGAATAAACTCTATCTATCTATCAAAAGATGCTTCATTTTGGGAAAGTTCCAAGTTACCTTTTTAAAGTTTTTTAATGACAGCTTTTCTAAAACCTAATAGTGTATGGACTGTATGGTATCAAAATAATCGTAATAAAATTCTCTTTTTTCTTAACCCGACGAGCTACCATGTTGCCATTTAAAAAAAATGAGTTATACAACTTTAAAGATTAAATTTTACATAGCACATAGCATTGGATCAAAAATAGTAAAATTGTATTTTTCCCAAGATTAGAGAACTGAAATAAGTAATTTTAAGGTATTCATAGCCCTCTAGATAAAACAATAAATTTGGAAAAAAAATATTTTCTTGGTGACAAAAAGTGACAAGTGACACATCGTTGTATTTAGAATGTCATATGGAGTCAAAAAAAGTAAAAATATACCAGGTGCCCCATTTAAAAATCGAAAGTTTATGTCACTCCCGGTTAAACCGGAAGTTCCATAATGTTGAGTCACCTGTAAAAAAATTCAGTTTTATGTCGTATACAAATCCCCCGAATTTTATTTCATTATCTTGTGAAACAAAAAAGTTAGAGGGGCGAGCCACCTTCCGTGGACACCCGGTATATTATACAATATTACGTCAGGTATGCATGTCGCACGTTGTCTGAAAGATAGGCCTAGAAGTATTTTTAATAATAAAATTATTATTACCTTAAAAGCATCATGGGTGGGGTTCCCACTCGAATACTGCCAGCTAAACGTTCTACAGTATAGTATAATGGTACATCTATTAATTCTTCCGATATAACACTTAGCACTCCTTGTATTCTTTTATAGGTTCCTAATAGTGGGGAGGCGGAATTGAGGACATCCATTACAAATTCTGGTGAATGAATTGGAGCTGACCATATTGGACCTCCCATCTGGAATTAATAAGTAAATTGAAAAAAGGAAATAAATCTGGTGTTTACAAATTAAAATGTAATGATTGCTCTAAAGTTTATATCGGACAAACAGGTCGAAACTTCGAAAAACGAATGAATGAACATCATGCTAGTTTTATAAAAAACACAACAGATTCTAATTATTCTAACCATCTCACAGTGGTCGATTTGGCGATTTTACGGGGACATTGTTGTAAACCTCTCTGGATATCATTAAAATGGTTAATATTACTACTTTAAGATTAAAAAAAAAACATAAAGCATAATTATAATTTGGGCAATTTAGCATTAAAAAAAAATAATCTTATTTATACAGGGTGTTTAAAATAAAATTGTTTAAGTCCTTATTTCGGAAATTTACTTTATTTACAAAATTTCATTTATTTATATTAGACTTAACATTTTAAAATAAAAAACTATAAGTCCGCTTCCACTTCACTTTCTGAGGTTTCACTGAGTGAAGTGTCTTGAGGATCCTCCTCTTTTAGCGAACGAGGACTTGAAACGACAGTCTTTTGTATAGCGTGAGCGACATTTCGCTTGCCCTTTTTAATTAAACTTGATTGGACTGCAAAAGCAAGTTCTTCGGAACTATGACTAGCTACCAATTTTTTAATCCGTCTTCTTTTTGATCTAGTAGACAAATCGTCGAAATTTTTAACGGCTCTCGATAGGGTAGTAGGCGTCGGCGTCGCAGGGACTTGACATATGGACGGCTTTGGGACATATCTATGTATTTCTTCTTTTAACCAAGCTTCGTTTCGCTTTAAAAAGCTTTTCTTATTTTTTCCACTTGCTTTCCACTTGATAACAATTTTGTTAGAAAAGAAGGAAATTTTTTTAACTACTTCTTCTTCTGACGAGAATGGAATACTAGATTTGATGTAATCCACCATTTTTGTCTTGCAATGACCGTATTGGCCCGAGAAAGCAAAGAGTCGCTCAATAAAAGTTCGAAGAGTTGCAACCTCGTCACGCCAGGCGGTGGACCTGGGGACAAAACAAAATAAATAAATATCTTCCGAGCATTTACGAACCTTCACTTTGTATTTTTTAGAAAGGTAAAACATTACTAAGCAATAAAAAATAGTGATAGGACCGAAACAAAGGGTACTTTTTTTCTGCTAGTCTAACAAATTTCAAAAATAACCCAAATAGAGGATTTTTTTTTTGTTACTAAACCAAATCATAGTGGGGATAATAAAAGTATTTTCAACTATATTTACTAACCTGAGGATCCAGCAGACATGATTTAATAAAACTTTTAACTTCAAGAACAGTACAACAATTTAATATCACTTACGAAACACAAATATCAGCAGCGCGACCGAAAACCTACTAAAAGGGCTTCTACCTGCGATCGGTCTTTATGTCATTTTCTTTCTGGCTCTTTTAAGAATAATATAGGTAGTACTGAAGCTTTTTCTACCTAAATACTAGCTTATAATATATTTTTGAAACCCTTTATTTTTTCGGCTAATGACCTCGTAATAAGGTAATTTCTATCACTGTGCATCTGTTAGAAATAAATCATACATTTAATCATAACTACGATATCTTGCACATTGAAAACAAAAGTACAAAATTAAATTTGCTTGAAACCTTAGAAATAAATAGGCTTAAAAATAACAATACGCTTCTTAATGATCAATTGGATTTCAACGGATCACCTCTTTTGAATCTCTTTAATTAGTCTGTAAACATTATTATTGGTTTTTCTAACAATTTAAACAACCTGAAAATTACCTGCAATTTTATTGTTACACCCAAGTTATAAGTTTTAAAATACCATTTTTAAGTACTCCTTTGAAGAAGCAACTGTGTTGCAAAACATGTCAAGTCAAAATAAAAATATGTGGAAAGTGTAAAATTAGGTATAATTTTTTTTAAAAATTTTTACTATTTATTTATTATAATAATGGATTTCCACCAAGTAATAGCCTAATCAATTCTATTATATATTAGCATTAAAAGCTATATTTTTAATAATAATCGGTCATTTTTTTATCTAATTTTTGTTTTGCATATACTTTTCCATATAAAATGCAATTGCATAATAATATACTTTATTCAATAATAAAGTACGCTTGCTGAAAAAAGCATCACATATTTTAGACTTCCTTGTATCATGTATAAATGATTTTTTGCCAATAACTTTGTAAAAAACGGGTCATCCATAATTTTTTTATGTAGAATTACTTAAAATTAAATACTCTTTCAGTGTTTCTTTCAAAAATTGTGAAATTCGGAGGGTCCTAAAATGCACCATCACCTCTTCTATAATGCTATTTTAAAGTATGTAACTAAATAGCTAATCGAAATACAAGAAAAAGTAAGGTATTTCTATTATAGCCGTCATACGATAAAAGTCAGCAGGATCGGTGAAAATATACCAGCTCTTCCTTGGTCATGATTCAAGGTAACTTCCAAATTTCGGGTTTATCAGTGGACTAATTTTTTTTTACTTTACAAGTTTATTACAGGGATAAGTATATAAAAATAACTAACAATTATTTATTTTAGGGTATGGTCCGAAAGTAACTAGTATCATGGTTTAGCGTTCCGTATTTAACCAAATGATAGCGGTAACCAAAAAATAGGTTTATTTTGGAACACGGTTTTCGGATACGACGTCACCCAAATGTCAAAATGCTCACCGGCTTTAAACGCCAGTTACAAGTGGTTTCTCCTGTCACTTGTCATTATAAAATATTGTTATGAATTTAATTTCAAAATATTTGGCCGATGGTTGGTAATTTATTAAGAGAATGAATCTCAATGAAATTATAAGTAGGTGTATTTAGCATTTCTGTAAATTATCAGTCTGTCGTGAACTTTTCAAAATTAAAGGTTATGATTTTAACGAACATGGTGATTTTTCGTCCCGAATATAACCGGATTTTTATGGTTGATCTGTCATTTGTCGAGGTTAACCGTGGTTACTGGTGGTGATATTCGGACCATATCCTTAATAGGTATATATATATAAAAAAGAGACAGTTAAAAAAAATCGTTTTTTATTATAAACGTTCGATTAACTCGTTAAGAAAATTATACTAGGAAATATTTTTTTAAATGAAATTTAAATAATGGTAGTTTTTTTAATGTTTTAATATTTTCGGGTAAAATATTATATAATATTAATCCATTATTATAACAATGGCCGTTTTCCAAAGTTACTGTTTATTTTAATAGTTTGTAAAAAATTAGTTTTTTCTAGTATCATGTCTATGAATATCATGAACTTTTTTAAACGTTAGCATTTCTGTAAATTATCAGTCTGTCGTGAACTTTTCAAAATTAAAGGTTATGATTTTAACGAACATGGTGATTTTTCGTCCCGAATATAACCGGATTTTTATGGTTGATCTGTCATTTGTCGAGGTTAACCGTGGTTACTGGTGGTGATATTCGGACCATATCCTTAATAGGTATATATATATAAAAAAGAGACAGTTAAAAAAAATCGTTTTTTATTATAAACGTTCGATTAACTCGTTAAGAAAATTATACTAGGAAATATTTTTTTAAATGAAATTTAAATAATGGTAGTTTTTTTAATGTTTTAATATTTTCGGGTAAAATATTATATAATATTAATCCATTATTATAACAATGGCCGTTTTCCAAAGTTACTGTTTATTTTAATAGTTTGTAAAAAATTAGTTTTTTCTAGTATCATGTCTATGAATATCATGAACTTTTTTAAACGTTATGTTAGAAATTTTTTGTTTTAAAAGTAAAGAATAAATAAATATGCAAATTTTTAAATTATATAAATTATTTATATCAAGGTATTTATTCGGTTTATATAAATTTGTTGTTGGTTACAAGTGCGGAAATCTATGAACACATTTAATAATCTTACTTTGTAATTTCTTTAAAGGTTTTAGTACTATTGAATTGGCTGAACCCCAAATAGAAATAAGATACTGCATTTTTGAATGTACTAATGCATGATAAATATTTTTTAAATAATTTAAAGATTATACAATGACGAATTTTAAAGAATATCCCAATTAACGGAGAAATGTTAGTTCGAATATGTTCTACGTGTTTTCTCCAGCTTAAATTTTGATCAATATTATGATCCTAAAAATTTTATGTTATCTTTGTAATTAATATTTTTCCCTTAAATATTAATGGTTGCTTTTCCATATCTAGTCTTTGTTTGTCAATGTACATAAATGAAGATTTATTAAAATTTAAAGTTAATTTATAAGGTTGCAACCGGTCAAATATAATTTTTAAATCTTTTTTGATATTTAATTGGATGTCCCTAATATTTGTAGCATAATAAATAATTGTTGTGTCGTTGGCAAAAAGTTTAATTTGTCCATATAATTTTAGTTTTGAAATAGAATTGATATAAATAAGAAACAATGTGGGTCCTAGAATAGTACTCCACATGTAATTGATTGATAGGAACTAATATTACTTCCTATTTTAACACACTATTTTTTATTTTTTATATAACTTTCAAACCAACGATAAATTTTTCCTCTTATGCCTATATGAAATAATTTAACTAATAATATATCATGGTTTACAGTATCAAAGGCTTTACACAAGTCTAGAGATAAAGTGCCGCATTTTTTTTGGTATCTAGATTTAATTGAATGTTAGTAATAACATCCATAGCTGCAACTTCAGTATCTCTAGATTTGCGAAACCCAAACTGATTCTCGAAAAGTAAATTTTGTCTTTCTAAAAAATTCGTTAATTTTATAATTATAATTTTTTCCAACATTTTTGACAGAACAGGCAAAACAGATGTTGGACGGTACTTATTAAGGATTATTAGTTTTATCGCTTTTAAAAACTGGTGTTATTATACCTTTGGGCCGAACCATTTGAACAGTCTTTACAACTAGATGAACTAAAAATAATACTAAGGATATAGGCTTACATGATAAGGACTTCCACAATGTTCACATTTGTTTGACACTGGAAAACCAGTGGGCAGACAAAATTTTACAAGTTTATTATTTTTCTCATTAGTTTTCGTTATTCCTAAGGGTTGAAGTTCAAAACTGTCACAGCCTGTGCAATGGTATACATGGGAGAGTTTGCTGAAAAAATATACAAACAGTTAATATAGGATAAAGATACAATTTAAGCAAAATACATTGACTGCGCCAAAAATCTATTCTGGAAAATATTAATAAATATTCTGAATTTCAAAATTTGTTTTAGAATATTGCAAATCATCCTAAATCAACAAAACAAAATTGTTAAATTTGAAGAAATAGTCCATGCTTAAAGTGGAGTTGAAAGTATGGGAAAGAAAGAAAAAACTAAAAGTCTTCCTCCACAAAATTTAATAGAATAGAATTCTTAAGAGTCTCTACATGCTTCGAACGTAGAATCGTTCATCATCAGGAGACAGAAAATGTATTTAAATAATGCTGATGGTTTTAGCAGAAGAGAAAATGGTGAAGGACCTTAATGGAGCTTTTATGGAATTAAAAAATGATGTGTAAAAGAGCCATAATATGGAGAAATTAATAAAAGTTAAAACATACTCAGTATGTGAGAAGTCAGTAAATGTGGTCTAAACCAACTAAAAAACTGGGGAAGAAGAAAAACCTTTCTAAAAAGGAAGTGTCAAAAATTATTTAAATTTTTTTAAAAACATTTTTTGGTTTTTGTCAAAAAGACATTGGTAGGATAAAATTGGTAGTAATTATCACAGAGGTAATCTGTAAAAATATAATTGAAATTAAGATTAAAGAATAAAGTCAAAAACTTTTTTTTTATAAAAAAAATTTTTGGATAAAAAGTAAATACTTACGAAAATTACATAAAGGAAAGCGCTTAGTGGGGGTACTGAGGTTTAAAGCTCAGTAACCCCGCAAGAGGTTAATTTAAATTCGGTAGAATTAATTAGAAAATTGCACATTTTTTTAAAAAACTTCTATAGGTCAAAAAAGGTTGTTCAATCCATCTTAATTTACTTTGGTCCCCCGCACGTGGACGTTGAACAACCTTTTTTGACCTATAGCTGTTCAAGCCATCTTAATTCACTTTGGTCCCCCGCACGTGGACGTTGAACAACCTTTTTTGACCTATAGCTGTTCAAGCCATCTTAATTCACTTTGGTCCCCCGCACGTGGACGTTGAACAACCTTTTTTGACCTATAGCTGTTCAAGCCATCTTAATTCACTTTGGTCCCCCGCACGTGGACGTTGAACAACCTTTTTTGACCTATAGCTGTTCAAGCCATCTTAATTCACTTTGGTCCCCCGCACGTGGACGTTGAACAACCTTTTTTGACCTGTAGAAGTTTTTTAAAAAATGTGCAGTTTTCTAATTAATTCTACCGAATTTAAATTAACCTCTTGCGGGGTTACTGAGCTTTAAACCTCAGTACCCCACTAAGCGCTTTCCTTTATGTAATTTTTGTAAGTATTTACTTTTTATCCAAAAATTTTTTTTATAAAAAAAAAGTTTTTGACTTTATTCTTTGATTTTAATTTCAATTTCTATTTTTACAGATTACCTCTGTGATAATTACTACCAATTTTATCCCACCAATGTCTTTTTGACAAAAACCTAAAAATGTTTTTAAAAACATTTAAATAATTTTTGACACTTTCTTTTTAGAAAGGTTTTTCTTCTTCCCCAGTTTTTTAGTTGGTTTAGACCACATTTACTTTCTCTCACATACTGAGTATGTTTTAACTTTAATTAATTTCTCCATATTATGGCTCTTTTACACATCATTTTTTAATTCCATGAAAGCTCCATTAAGGTCCTTCACCATTTTCTCTTCTGCTAAAACCATCAGCATTATTTAAATACATTTTCTGTCTCCTGATGATGAACGTTTCTACATTCGAAACATGTAGAGACTCTTAAGAATTCTATTCTATTAAATTTTGTGGAGGAAGACTTAGTTTTTTCTTTCTTTCCCAAAATTGTTAAAGCCTAATATTACACTTTGATGATGACGATGATGATAGCTGTGAAGAAAAAGTTCCAAATTCCAATTCAAACAAAATCGGGGACGTTTTACTTTCACAAAAGGCTAAATATTAAGCCCCACTCTGTTCCTAAATAATTCAATAAGTGAGCTGTCACTAAAGTGTATAGTAAACTTGTACGCAGATGATAGGACACTAGTATACTATGGTAGAAATATTAATTCAATTAAATCTAATATTATTAGTGATCTGGAAAAAATAAGCCTTCGGCTGCAATCTCATAAACTAACCGCATATAGAAAAGTCCTCCTATATGGCAAAAAGAATCTCAATAATTACTCTCATAAATTATTTGAAAATCAGAAGCTTTAAAAATCTAACAAAATATTTAGGTATTTTAATAGATAGTACCTTGAGCTGGTCTATGGTCTAAAAACATTGCCCGTTTTATTGGGATTCTCTATAAAGTCAGCTTTTGAAAATTTCCTCTTAAAAATCGGTCGAAATTTTCGAAAGAAACATATGTATGTATATGTACCTAGAGTAGCTCGCCAGTAGAAGTAAATAATAAACTAGTACCTAACTTAAAAGTTATAGCTGACTGGTGGGTTATTATTTGTAACTCACTCAATTTGTCACATTAATCCTAACTTCACATAAGTATAGGATAACAACAGCCCAACAGTCATAAACCTGATACATAGATACAGAAAAACTGTATCAATTCCCTTAACTCTTAAAAACAATGTTAAACAATACCTTGTAGTATATTTACATTTTTGCGCTCCATAGTACACTCTAACAAAAACTCGAATGTAAAAATCAGCTGATAAAGATAACAGTGGTACAATGTAACGGCCATATCTATTGGCATGCGATTCAATGCACTGTAACAAAATCCTAATCGCCATTTCATGACAACATTTCATCTTTAAAGACAGAGCACCATATTTAGAATAGCAGGTTTCTGGTCCATTTCCAGCTAGGACGGCCATGTCTGTTGCTGTAACTAGTAACAAACCTCCATTTTTGATTGCTTGGACAGTGGAGTCTAGGAATATTGATGGACATCCGTAGGGATCCAAATCTATCACGTCAAACTGTTTATCTCTTCTGTGTTGATACATAAGCATCCTGAAACAAATACTTTGTTACCGACACCTAGTGCATTTTCGACCAAATAAAAATAACCTAATTAGTCAACAAGTAATGGCACTATTACTTAATATTTAAATTTTTGGAGAAATTCAAGACCTCCATGCAAGCGCTTTCGATTAAAATAAAATATTCATACAGGTCGAATTGATAACCTCCGTAAAAAAGTGAATACTTACGTTGCATCATTGTGACTAGGTGTAACCAAATGTCCAACATCATTCAAAACAATATTCTGATTGATATCTGCGACAGCTTTAGATGATATATCATTAGCAACTATTTCTTTTACACAAGGTATTTCCTTGGCATAACGTATACTCCTCAAACCAGTTGCTGATAAGGCTTCCAAGATAAAAATGCCATTCTCATAGTTTTTGCCACATTCAAATGTTTCAATTTTTGCTTCATGTTTTGTTTCGTCGCTATTTTTGGAAAAACGTTCCTTTTGAAGTTGCTTTGCAAATGTCGATATTACTGAGATGCTAAGAAAGGAGTGTCTAATCTAAAGAATACTTATTTAAAACAATAAAGCATGTTTTGAAATGAATTCAAATCAAATCAAATAAAGTTGCTGTAATATTTCCTATAGTAAGTAAAACTTACCGTTTCTGAGATATTGTCATTTCAAAAATAACATTTTCCTCTCTGACAAGTAGTTTTTCGTTTTTTATTCGGTATCTAAGAAATGTGAAACCGAAAAATCTCGTTTTACGGGTTTAACAGTTAAAACGAAATATTGAATTTTTTGAATTTTACACCTTTCACCCAAACGGTATCGCCTTAATAAGCAGTAACCTTGAAGGTAGGTTTCAGAGTGTGCGGGTGGGAGTCGTGACGTCTGCAAGGAGAGAGTTGGCTATGGGAGTTCCTCAGGGGTCTGTTCTAGGACCTCTTCTATTCTTATATTTATGACCTTCCTAACATAGACCCCTATACACACTATACTATCTTTGCAGATGACACCACCTTTTCCTGTGTACAGGGTCACCCAACCAGGACGGTTACGGGGCTTTTCTTTCAAAGGCATACTAGACGTAATAAACTAAATAAATATATAATATATAGTATTGGGATAAGGGGAAATACACACAAACTACTTCAATAGTAATTTACGTTACAAGACCGGAAAGTAGTGTTTTTCAGGTCGAGACAAGCATTTCCAGGATTCCATTTCCAATTTTCGGTTGCGTGACGTACAATATTTTTTTTAAGACCGACACTTCGATATATTTTATAATCTACGCGAAACAAGTCTGACATAAAGAACAAAATTAAAAATCAACGAACTGTCACTCGACAATACATCGAAATGTTGTTGTCATAATAACGAAATCAAGGTATCTTGTATTATCAAAGAGCGATTGGAAAAACAAAAACCAGGGTGACAGTGACATTAGAGACCGGAAAAGTGACTTTAGAGACCGGAAAAATCTTTTCCGGTCCGATCGGAAAAACGTTATTTTCTAGACGAAAAATTGTCCAGAAAGTGTAAATTTTCTGGTCGGTTTTAAAAAAAGTTATTTAAGCTATTGTAAACAATTTGTTCAAATTAGGGAAAAGTTCGGAAAAAGAAATAATATGGGGAGTTCCACAAGGATCAATATTAGATCAGTTATTATTCTTAATTTACATTAATTCCGTTTCCAAATTGAACTTAAAGGGCAACATAAAGCTATTTGCAGATGATACAACAATTATTTATTTTGCTGAAACTCTTGCAGAAATGTATTTTGATATTAATAATGATTTAAAACTACTTCTTTCTTGGCTTCAATCAAATAAACTTACGTTAAATTTTACAAAATCTTCTTTTATGTTTATAACTAAAAATAAAATAAACTCCATCATTAACCCCTTAACATTTAATAACGAAAATATTCAATATTCAAAAACGACAAAATTTTTAGGATTAGTTTTAGACGAAAATTTAAATTGGAAATACCATATCCAGTATATTATCAACTCGATATCTCCTTTGGTATCTGTTATGTACAGAGCTAGATATTTCATTCCTTTGAAATACTTAAAAAATATATAAAGTTACAAATTACCACATCTAGAATCAACTGTCGATCTTTATAGACCAAATGGGTATTTACACATTCAAAACATTTATAAATCAAAAATTTGTATTCTAATTCACTCTATTATTTTAAAAGAAAAAAAATCAAACATAAAACTTCATGAGAATAAGACATTACATGAGCATAACACCAGACTTGACCAGACGTATAAATTATCAAACTATACCAGTATTAAATTAGTTTAGGCTGTCGCGGCCGGTCGGTGAGCTAGTTAGTGTAGTCATGCTTCCTCAG
The DNA here is from genome assembly GCA_963969555.1 of Polydrusus pterygomalis. Classification (NCBI taxonomy): domain Eukaryota; kingdom Metazoa; phylum Arthropoda; class Insecta; order Coleoptera; family Curculionidae; genus Polydrusus; species Polydrusus pterygomalis. The sequence continues at coordinate 35,689,464 of OZ018381.1, read as the reverse complement.
CAATTCCAGCCCACGACGGCCTTTAGACCCGAATCATGACTATACTAGCTAAATTAAATTATTTATACTATTTTTTTTTAATTGATTTTATTAATAAATTAAATTGGGTTAACTTCCATTTTTTTTTAATTGTTATTTTTTTTAATGGTTATAATTTTCTATATTATGTTGTCACTTTCCATGTAATGAACAAATGAACTGTAAAAGTTAGTTTGGAATAAAGATATTTTCAAAGTTAAATATACCTATAGCTTTTTAAAAATTTGATTGTTTATATCTTAAAAATGGTTTGAGCTAATATAGACAAACTATATATTTATGAAAACAGGAAAGTAACACCTTTCATAGAAATAAAAAATATACCGGGTGTTCCAATGAAAAAAAAACTTTATGTCACAGTTCCTTTGTTTTAAGCCAAGTTGCTTTTTAAATGGCAATTTTAGATTCCACGGTAAAACATAAACAAGATGGCTATATTAGTTTTGATAGGCCACTGTTCAGTCCTGGTTGGATGACCCTGTACATCAAGATTGTAATGAGGTCAGAGAAGCTTCTAAAGAGGCGCGTGTAAGAGCATATGAATGGCTTACATCTAACCAACTTTTCTTGAACAATGAAAAATCCAAAACATGATATTTTCTATGAGACAAATTCCTGCAGACTCTGATACTAAAGATGTTAAATTTCTTGGGGTAATATTTTGACTTCTATTGACTTGTGTAAAGGAAAGTTTTAGCACTAAATAAATACTTATTTTAATTTTGACTGAAAAACTAAGATGGAAATGTGCAAGCTGTTTTATCCAAGATGTAAAAACCATTTGACATTCATTTTTTCAAATGTCAATATCTTAAAAACAGTAAGTTTAAAATATAGAAAACTTGTATGTAGCATGATTTCTGCAACCTACAAGTAGTATTTAATAGATAAAAGATTGTAATATTTGTAAAGGTCTTTGACTGTTTACTTATTTGTCTTTTATAGGTATATTCCTATAGGTAGATAATATTTATTTAGGAATGTGGACTAAGGGTAATTAATGTCAAAAATAATAAGGTTCTGCAAGATATGTCTGTCAGTATTTGCACCCCTTAATTTAAAAAGCCAAAATAACTTTATTTAGCATGGCCAGAAATATAAGCTAGGAGGTTCTGCCTCAACTTCGCCTTTTGTAACTTATTTACAATAAAGTATTTTATTATTATTATTATTATTATTATTATTATTATTATTATATTATTATTATTATTATTAATTATTAATTATTAATTATTAATTATTAATTATTAATTATTAATTATTAATTATTAATTATTAATTATTAATTATTAATTATTAATTATTAATTATTAATTATTATTATTATTATTATTATTATTATTATTATTATTATTATTATTATTATTATTATTAATTATTATTATTATTAACAACCTCCAACATTAATTTAAAAGCTTAGTTTTCACAAATAACATGTCTGATAATATAAATGCCTAAATGCTTTACCCTTGACTTTATTTAAAACTGCTCAGAAGTGATAAAAAGCTATAGGGTAAGGTAAGATTATGTTAGATATTTTACTAAAACTATAGATATCTGGGTTAAAACAAAACAAAACTGCTTCCTAAAATAAAAAACTAATTGTCCAAGAATTACTTAAACATTATTTTATTCTTTATAAAATAAAAATGTCCAGTCAAAACATAAGTCTTTTGTTATTCTTTTTGTTAGTTAAGTACAATGTAGTTTAATCCCTGAATTTTTGAAGTAGAGGACGGTTTCTTGCAGAAAGTATATTAATCTTAGTTCAATATTAGGTATACCTTAGTAACAGCCTTATATACCGCCTTATAGTGCTAACATTACTCGGCTGTAAATGACTTGTTTGTTTATTTTTATCCACAGAATGGTTAAAAAAGAAATACTCTCCTTGCAACTGCACTGGTGGCTAGATGATAAGCAGCGCATATTTATTGGAATGGCCATGCGTTAGGGAACATTATTACATTCATTTGATTATTTATCAAGACATTTTTATTACCTTACCCTATATGGCTTTCGAACTAAAACTTTAGACTCATATGATCATCACTGTAGCACTAGACAATGGTTTTAGTTATAATGTACATATCAAAGTTTATGTTGTAATAGTAAAAAAGGTAAATATTGACTTCAACTTTATATTTAAAAATTCAATATTACCTAAGGTCTCTATTAAATTCTTGGACGGGGTTGTAGAATACGTTACCACCAGTTTGGACTTTTGCAAGACCTTCTATTATTTCTTGAGAATTATTAATTACTTGATCTGTTTCCATATTTCTTAACCTTTGTTTATTTCTGGTGAAAGGTGATAAAAAATAGGTTAGTTTTTCTCCAGCCAGACGTACTTTCAAAAACATTGGCGAATTTTTCAAGACCACAAAACACAAACAAAGGCAAAGACAAATACCGACTGCTCATGCCAAAGAGTCAATACCACAGACAAAGGAGTGAAAGGATTAATCAGCCCACAGAAGAAAAAAGGACTTACTCATTGGTTAGATTCGGATCACAGTGGATATTATAACCGTCTTTTGAACGAGTTACTTTGAAAGTGCTATTTATCGGACTACCGAACGACCGCCACATCTAGTGTTTTCGTCCTTGTCTGTGGTCAATTTCAAATTACCAACATTTTTTGTCTGTGGTCAGAATTGTCAGAACAAATTTAATTTTTATTTGAATTTCTTGCTTTGATTGTGTTATTTGTATAGTTATTGTAATAACATAATAACCATAGACAAGCGAGTTGCGCGCTCTGATAATAACCGAAATTGATTTTACATGGTACTAGAGATAAATAATTTTATGAAGAATGGCTTTAAACGAGAGGTATAATACAATTTTAGATAAGTGTATAGGATCCCTAACAACATGGAAGAGCTTTATCAATGAAGATTGGGAAGGTTTAGATAAAGATACTGAGCTCGCCAAATTGCAAGTTATTGCTCAAGAATATTGCAGTATAGATGAATATCACAAGCGATCAAACAATGCAATTCAGAATTTGGAACCAATTATCACAGATGCCTCACAAAACTATAATATTGATGCTATGTTTAAAGAGAAATTAGCAGAGCTACCGGTCGAAGATCCAACTTCAAATGAGATTTGGAAACAACTTTTTACTAGCGACCTATCTGTTCAAGAAGTAAAGTTTAAAAAGAAAAAAGATAAAACACAATATGAGGAAGTCGATGATTCGCTCTTATGTTCAAGTTCCTTCACTGCACCTATAGACCCTATTTCTAAAAGGATTATTCGTAAACCAGTTACAAACAAGAAATGTAAACATGTGTATGACACTGAGTCAATCTATGATTACATTAGACAATCGAAAAATAAAGCAAAATGTCCATATATGGGATGTAAAAATAATAAATTGGTTGTAAGTGATCTGCAGCAAGATGATCAACTTGAACTAAAAATTACAAAATATTTGGAAAGTCAGGAAAATGAAGAAGACAGTGAAGACGATTCAGATTAATTAAACTTAATTATTTTCTCATATTGTATAAGTAAATATTAAATAAACTTTTATAGCCCATCGCCTTTTTTTTCTTTTTAGAAGTGTTTTATCACCTCTACGTTAGACATGCCCTCAGGACAAAAAAAATCAGTTATATATTTGACAAAATTTCCTTCTAAAATAAAAACTTTACCACTATCCCTTCTTTATAGTAAAAAACTTTCTTTTTTCCACACACCCTAAAAAATACCAAACTATTGCTAGCCACAGAAACTGATGGTGGTCAATATTTCTTAGAACTGAGACAATAATTTAAAACCAAGAGTGAATTTAATTTTTTTACAAATTTACTAATTACGTAGTTGTTTACTGTATGTAAAATGTGGTACTTATACAGTGTGGTTGTTTAAGTGTGCAACATATGGGAATTTTTTTATTACCGAATTCTCAGAAAATTTTATTCTTGATAAAAGTTGGTGCATGTTCGATAATCATATTTGGTGCACTTGGAATGGTTGCAAGCCAAACGGCGTACAGGGTAGGCCAAAAAATATGAAACTTGTACAAGAATAAAGTACCCCTATTTTAGAAAATTCAGCAAAATGTTATTAAGAAAAGGTGTTTAGAATTAAAAGTTATGCATAGATTCAAAAACTTGACCTCCTAAAATAAAAAAATATATTTTTTTAAAAAACATTAATAACTTCCCAAAAAAAATATTTTTTTATGTTCATCATAAAGACCTTCATAAATTAATCAAAATCAAATCAATTTCACATATCTTTGTTCAAATCCAAGCATATTTGTAAAATTTATTTGAATTTTTAATTTATTAAGGAATCACAAACTTCATGTTTGTTGCAACGATATTAAACACAACTTAAAAATATCCTAAAAATTATTTTTAACAAGATAAAACATTAGTAATGATAATATGCTAATAAAAAACTATCATTTAAAGTGCAAAATTTTTATTTTAAATGTTTATTAAAAAACTTTATTCTTGTACAAGTTATATATTTTTTGGCCTACCCTGTACGCCGTTTGACTTGCAACCATTCCAAGTGAACCTAATATGATTATCGAACATGCACCAACTTTTATCAAGAATAAAATTTTCTGAGAAATCGGTAATAAAAAGATGCCCATATGTTGCACACTTAAACAACCACACTGTATATATTTTCTTGCAAGAGAAAGTACCTATTGTAATTGCGAAAAATTCCTTTGAAGATACCAGATGTTGACGTTTTATAGTCCTAGATCACGAAAAATATGTTTCCCATTTCAGTATGTCTGTTGGCTGCTGGACAGCTCAACTCAGAAATATAAATAGGTCATTTTATATAGGTATAAGGTGTATACCTATACAATACAATACAATACAATACAATACAATACAATACAATACAATACAAAATGTCTTTATTTAATACCAAAGAAATTTATAAAAAAAACCTTAGGGAAAAATGATAGCGACGTTCAAAATAATGCTCTTCCACGCAACCATATACTTTTTTATTGCATCATGTAGTACACTACAGAAAGTACAGTAATATTCTAATTGGTAGAAACAAACTGGAAGGAATATAAAAAAGGGAAACAACTAACAGGAAATAGTCACAGGTTTATAAGCACTATGCAGGGAGTATAAAATCGAACAGTATGCTATCTTTAAGGTCGCAATACTAAGTCGGAAGATACCGAGCTGAGGGAGGGGAAAAACACATTATAGTTATATTGACAAAAGGCGTTCAGACCATAGTTAGTCCTGTATGTACAAACCCGTGTCTGTCGCGTACTCTTTCTTCGCCCTACCAGTAAAACTGAACTCAGTAGCTCTTAGCAGTCAATAAGACCATTGATAAGCCTATGCAAAAATATACAAACCCTGTCTACACTACTCAAGACTGTTAACGCCACGCCACATAGCAATAGCCTAGTTTCGTATGTTAAATTTTTGTAGGAAAAATGCAAGATATATTTGGCGAATTTATTTTCTTTTTCAAGCCTATTGATATGACAAGCATATAGTAAGGACCAAATGACAGAACAGTATTATAGAATGCCGCGAACTAAACCGTTGGTAGAGACAAGTAAGAAAGGCACTCTTCACACGGAGAAGCTGTAGTAGCTCGATTACTGGGAGGCTGGGCGACTAGGCCACCCCGTTTGTAGAGCTTTTGTGTCGCTAACATGTCTAGTGTTTAAAATGTTTCTTTAGGATTATATTCGTCTATTGGTTACAGGGCAAACCACTAAAGATGTATATAACGAAAAAAGTATAGGTCAAAGATATTTGCCGACTTTTTTCAATAGTAATCGCGACTTTCCATGTTTTGTCAGTCAACTGATCAATTTTACATATGTGCAAAAAGATACATGAACAATCATGCATACAACCAACAACTCCTATAAACAAGGAGTTATTGATACAAGATACAACCCAGAACAGACGGCCACAATATTCCTTCCTTCTATTAAACTATCTGTTTGTGTAAAAGTTGGGGTTCTAATGCAAAATCCCCATTTTTATCCTTTCCTGACACGGGGTTTAAAAAATGATAATAACGGGTCATGTTTCATGCAGTTTTGGACTTTTCCGATTTTCCTTTTTTTGGGGCTATTTTAACCGAATTGGATGGATTCATTGGATTCCAATACATATTATTATACCAAATATATTTGAGCGTCTTACCAATTATTACAACAGCCCTGCTGCTGATCAATCACACATTAACTTGCAAGAATAAAACTAAAAAATATTGGGAGTGTTTTATTAAAAATAAATAAAAATAAAATTATTTCATATCACTGTATATCAACAATATATACAACCCTATGTACAAAGCAATAATATAGGTATAAGAAAGGTATACTTCAACTTTAATCTTAAAATATAAATAAAGGTTTGTACTTAATAAAAGTTACAAGTTACAAAATGTTGGCTTAAAGAAACTATAATACAAAAAGCATTCTTTTTTTTAATTAATTTACACAAACCGATACTTAATTTAATTAATATTTTAATTTAATTATAACATTAAATACTAGTAGTCACTTCAAATGTCTTTTTCACTTGATAAGGATTTTCCTCTGGTTCTATATTTCCAAACATAGGTTGTTTGTCTGTCTCGTTGTTTCATTATACCTACATGACCATAAATACATTTTCGTTAAATTTTTGGAGCCAATGGCATTTTTCGACTAGAATCTATTATTTATTATCGTAAAATAACTAACTCTAAAATAATATTTTTAGTATAAACATGTTATCAACAGAATGTACTGTTATTTTAATTTTATCATTATTTAACGAAAATAAAATTTGTACAACAGGAATTTGGGAAAGTTATGAAAATGATATATCCCTACCGCGAGTCTAAACGTTTCTTTTACTTTCCTAGCAAGTAGTAAGCAATCGTATTAGTTATTTACATTACTAGATACGAAAGTTAATTTTTTGGTGTGAGGAGGTTTTTGAATTGCCGAGGCAAAGCCGAGGTGATTTAATACCTCCGACCACCAAAAAAGGCTTTCGAATCGTGTAATGTATTAAATTTTTTCTACTAGTGTTCTCTGATCAATATATTATTAAGTAATAAACTTTGATTTTATTCAAATTAAAATGATAAAATAATTTTTTTTTTCACCTATAAAATAATCCATGACAACTAGTTATTTGAGTATTGTTGACAACTAGTTATTTGAGTACTGTCAGAGTCTGTCAGTTCGATTTTTTTGTCCTGGCACCGAAAGTATTACTTTCGTAGCTAGCAGTAGTAGAAAAAAGTATTTTTTCTACTACTGTATAAATAAATTAACTTTCGGGCCCTAGCAACACGAAAGAAAACGAAAGTAAATGTTACAGTTACCTGAATATTATCCGTTGCTAGCTACGAAAGTAGGTTGCTAGCTACGAAAGTAATACTTTCGGTGCCAGGACAAAAAAATCGAACTGACAGACTCTGACAGTACTCAAATAACTAGTTGTCAACAATACTCAAATAACTAGTTGTCATGGATTATTTTACAGGTGGAAAAAAAACTTATTTTATCATTTTAATTTGAATAAAATCAAAGTTTATTACTTAATAATATATTGATCAGAGAACAGTAGTAGAAAAAATTTAATACATTACACGATGCGAAAGCCTTTTTTGGTGGTCGGAGGTATTAAATCACCTCGGCTTTGCCTCGGCAATTCAAAAACCACCTCACACAAAAAAATTAACTTTCGCATCTAGTAATGTAAATAACTATTGTTGGTTACACTTAATAATTAACTAACCAGCAACTTGACGGTGATATAAGTGACATCGACAGGCATTATTTACTAATTTTCAATCAAAGCGCCTGATTAGCAATAGAAAAATTACGCTAACCGCGGCGCTTTGATTGTGAGAAAATTATTTCTGCCAATGTGACTTATGTCACCGTCAAAGGTGCTGGTTAATTAATTATTATTAAACATCTAAATGCAACCCGACATTTGTCTTTTATTAAGTGTAGAAAGTCTCTGGATCATAAAAAAGAATGTTTTTTTTTACTTTGGCCCTCTGTTGCGCAAAACTTCAAAACTATTTATGAAAATGAATGTTAAAAAGTAATACGAAGTGTTGGCATTTTTGAAATTCATAGGAATTCGAGTTTAGAAAAATACTTTGGACAAAATATTCGTAGGTAACAAAAACCACGGGATTGAGAATTTAAAATAACTAAAAATATTATTCTGAAAATAATAGATAAAATAAATAACTAATTCGGTTGATAAGTTTAAAAGTAAATACTGTTAACTAACTCACACTTTAAAAAAAGACGGTAAAAAATACAAGAAAAGAACTTAGGTTGCTTAAATATAATATTGTTTGTATCAGACTTTTGTGTAAAAGCAAATTTTTGATCACAGTCAACATACTAGAATCTTAAAGATAGCAGCTTCAGGGTGTACTAATTCAAGATAATTACTTTATACAGGGTGGTGATTCGGCTGGCGCTATATATCAAATCCCCTGCAAAATTTAGGGTGGTCCAATGTTGTCTCCCTTGGTTATTTTAGACAAAAACTGTAGGTACCTAAGTATTTTAAAGAATTCATTAAACCAAGCTCACTTGCAACAATTAATAATTTTCATGCAGTCTATCCAAAGTTATTTAATAAATATTATCTTTATGTTCCTAAAATAAACAATAATGGTCTGAATTATTTCAATGAAGATACTACCGTGCGAGCAAAAATTATTTGCATCAAAGAGGGCCTTGCATTTAAGGACGTAATGCTTAGCCGTAGAGCTTAATACCTGTTGGGTGTCAGTAACTACCTGAATTAACAATCAATCAGTTATTCCGTCATCTTTGACAGTCGTTACAAATAATTTGATTCATTGTTAATTTTTCCAATTTCTTGAACACAATGGGCTTTATGGAACAGCACAAAACATTCATGGTTGAAGCGTATTTTTGAAACGGGGTCAGAGTAAATGGTGAGTGGCAATACAATCCGGGTTTGTGCATGGACGATTTTCACGAACATTTTCCTAACGTTGCTTTTATTGCTGGGGATTTTTATCATTGCCTGAAAAGAACCGTGGCTGTGTTTAGGGAAACAGGTTCTATACAACACAAAAAAGGAGCAGGAAGACCATCTGTAAGAACAGAAGAATTTGTTGCAAACTTTTGTGAAATAATGCAAAATACGCCAACAAATTGTCCCGCCAATTTCAGCAATTTATGTAATTATTTTTCTTTTTCTTTCTGTATATTCTTTTTTTGTTATTTAATTTTGTAAACAATAAAAATAAATTTGAATTTGTCTACTTATTTTATTACTCATTAGTTTGGCATATCATGTCATAACATGAATTTGACAAAATTTTAGTCTAGATTTGGTTAGATATATCGTCCCCATATCATTGTGATCTAAACCAAGATTTACCTTTTTTAATCCAAGCCCTCTTTGATGCAAATAATTTTTGCTCGCACGGTAGCAAATATTTTGATAATTTTGTCAGTATCAACTTTAAAAAAGGTACGACCAGTTGACATTTACTGGTGCTTTTATTATAAATTGTCAGAACCGTATTTTTTTATTTCGCCAAATTTTAGATTTACATTTTTCTAAATAACCCCTTGATAACTAAATAAATCTAGTCAAAATTTAGCAAGTTAGTTTGTCAAATTATTCCCATCAATAAATGAAAATAAATTATCGGTGTAAAATAAATAAGTGAGCCAATTTTTGACCACCTTAAATTTTGAATGCGATTTTTTGTTGCGTTAGCTCATGTACCACCCTGTATGCATATTAAATATTATTACCACGTCATGGTACATCTTAGAATTTTATTACTTGCGTCAACATTTCATCTTGTTAGATAATGCTTGTACATATTTAGGATAAAAAGGTAGAAAAAAAAAACAGGTATACAAGGTGAGAGTTATTTACTGGAGGCAAAGTTGCATATTTTAATGCCGAATAATTTATTAAAAACAAATTTTAAAAATTCTGATGACTTCTGGAGATATCAGGAATTTTTTATGACAAAATTCCGATTATTTTGAAAACCCAAGAGCACTTTTTATCCTTTTGATACGACTTTTTGTCTTTTAGATATCCACTTTAACTTAATTTTTTTTAATACAAACCATACTTTTTTTTAAATTCTTGAGTAGCTTTAACCTCTTAAAACTAATGTTATTTTAAAATAATAATAATATTTACAACACGAAACGTTTTAACTTTTGTTTGTTTGAAGGTGGTAGACAATGAAGTAATATCAAAAAAAAATCATTACCTTGTCGGACTTCCATTGTCTTTACTTTGTTACTTAACACAACGTTTCGGTTAGTTAGTATCTCTAACAGTTTTCAAGTGTAAACTAAAATAAATTATAATTCTAAGGCTACTGTCTTAAATACTATCCACGTTCACAGGGGGCAATACCTTAATTACGGATCGAATCATTCAAACTCCAAAAAACAGGGCATAATTCAAACTCTTTATCACAGAGCATCTAACGTTTGCAACAATCCGGAAGACCTTAAAATTGAAATTTCAAACATCAAAAAAGATTTAAAACAGAATGGTTACCCTGAAACCTTTGTAACTAATACCATCTGAAAACTTAAAAATCGCGAAGTAAAAACTAATGCAGAAACGAAAGAGGAGCAAGCATTTCTCACAATAGCTTATGTCAAGGGGATTTCTGAAAAGATTAGAAGAATAACCAAAAACTATAATATCAAAACAGCCTTCAAATCTGGAAATACGCTTAGAAACTTACTTACAAAAGTAAAACACCCCAGTAATGAAAACACAAAAAATTGTATCTATCAAATCCCTTGCGAATGTGGCGAATCGTACATTGGAGGAACGAAAAGACCTCTTCCCGTACAAGTTAAAGAACATCTGAAACATTCTCAAAGAGGTGAAACGTCGAGATTAGGTATAGCGGAACATGTATGGACCAACCAAACCAACATAATATACAGTGGTCAGAAGCCAAAGTTTTAGACACGGAACAGCACCGGATAAAACAAAAATTCAAAGAAGCAGCCTTCATAAATCAAAATACCCATATATTTAGTAAACCAAGTATAGATATCCCAAATATCTGCAAGCCTCTCCTTGTCCAAAGCCAATAGCTCATACTTCACACTCCAATAAGCACGTAGGTGGAGTCGTCAAGCTTCATTGCACATGGATAGTAAAGGGTTTTCCAATAAGAACGATATGATTTCAAAATGAAATAAAATTAAAATAATTTCAGATACAACAAAACGTTTTATATTATCTTAAAGTATAGTCGATAACATTTATGTTTTAAATAACACATCGTTTAAATGTCCTCCGCGACTTCGTGTACACGAGCGAATTCGACGAACCCAATTTTCGATGACTTTATGCAATAAATCGGGCGTGATCTGACGAATGCAGGGTTCAATGTTCAACCTTAATGGATGGATCAAGTGTTTGTGGTCTGTTTTCATAAACCTTAGATTTCAAATACCCACACAAGAAGTAATCTAAAGGAGTTTAATCACAGCTTCTTGGAGGCCACTGAACAGTAGCATTCCTTGAAATAATCCTTTCGTCAAACTTTTCTTGCAGTATATCGATAGTTTCATGAGCAGTGTGACATGTGGCACCGTCTTGCTGAAACCACATATCATCCAAATTAAGTTCATCTAAATCTGGCCACAAAAAATTTCGTAACATCTGTCGATATCGTTCACCATTCACTGTAACTGCATCTCCTGCCTCATTTTGGAAAAAAATGGTCCGATGATGCCACCATACCATAAACCACACCATACAGTTACCTTTAGCGGATACAAAGGCTTCTCATGAATCTGTTGTGGATTGTTTTCACACCAAAAACAGCAATTTTGCTTGTTAACGTATCCACTTAACCAAAAATGAGATTCATCTGAAAAAATAATTTTTTTGGCAAAATTAGGATCCCTTTCAAGTTGTTCTAAACTCCAAGCAGAAAAGTTTCTGCGCCGACGATGGTCCAGTGGCTTAAGTTCTTGGGTCAAAACAATCTTATACGGGTGTAAATTCAAGTATTCTTTCAAAATACGCCAAGTTGTCGTTTTTTTAATCCTTAACTCTTAAGCACGACGAGGAATTGATAAATTTGGATCCACTGCAACACTAGCTCTTACAGCAGCAATATTCTCAACAGTTCTTGCGTTTCGATGTCTTCTTGGTGTTTTTACATCGTGAAGAGTAAAATTATTTTCAAATTTCTCAACGATGCGACGAATGGCAAGACGATTATTTACACCAAAGTTTTCGCGAAGTGCGCGATAAGTGTTTACAAAAGATCGTCTATTTTCGTAAAATTTTTGGATAATAACCAAACGTTCTTGAAGCGCGTATTTAGCCATAATAAATTGTTATAGTTTACTGACAATAACTGACAACTGGTGACAGGTATAACTTTATTACCATGATTACCATATCGTTCTTATTGGAAACCCTTTATTTAAGACAGTAGCCTTAGAATTATTATTTAGTTTACGGTTGAAAACGGTTAGATATACTAACTAACCGAAACTTTGTGTTAAGTAACAAAATAAAGACAATGGAAGTCCGATAAGGTAATAATTTTTTTGGTTTTAACTTTTCTTGAGGAACATAAAAATTGACTTTGCTCTTTTTATCAATTTAGAATAAATAAGTGTGATGCATTATTAGTTTTGGGATCAACAAAAACAATTTAAATCCCATTCTGATATATTTTTTTTGGAAAATTAGGTCTCAATAATCAATATTGGTTTTATTAGTTTGAAATTGGAGACAAAAGACCGATTTTTTCTTAAGGAGCATAAAAATTGTATTAAGAAATCTTACAATATAGCGACAAGTGTGATGGTCATTAGTTTTGAGAGCTCAAAAGCTACTCAATTTTTTTTAAAGAAAATTCCAGTTCGTATTTGAAAAATTAAGTTGATAAAAAATGAAACGTCGTATCTAAAAAATAAAATTATTTCCTTGAAGAGCTCAAAAAAAGTGCTCTTGGTTTTTCCAAATAATTAATGTTTTGTCGTAAAAAAATAAAGGAAAAATTGATTCTTTCGATTTTTATTGGATATCTCCGGAAGTCTTTAGAATATTTTAATTTCTTTGTAAAAAAATCATCATTAAAGTATGCAATTTTGTTTCCATTTAATCAATTCTCTATTTCCTATACCTACTAAGATACCAATGCTAATTAACTTATTAGATTAAATAACCTCATTTAAGAAAAAATATTAAGAGGGGAAATGACGTCCATGAAACCTGCTCTAATGATAAGCAAGTCGCTTTTAAAACCTAAAATAAATAAGTCCATAGGACAAAAAAATTTCAAATATTTCTGTTTTTATTTAAACGATTATATTAAAATTAAAAAATTGATTTCATTAAAAAAAATTAAAGTCGAAATAACATGGATATTAAAAACAGACAATTTGAAAATATTTTTAGAAATGCTTTAAATAATTAATATTGTTCTGAATAATTTATATAAGTAATATTTTTAACTTAAAAATTATAAACTAATAATTTTATTATAGGTAATATAATATTTCTTCAAAAAAAAACTGAGTTTATACGATAAATTAACATTTTTACTTTAAAACTTGATTTTTAATGCATATTTTATGGTTTTACATACCTACTAAAACAAAAAATAAGATTTGCCCCTAACAAGTTCAGCTTCAGGGGATTGAAGAATAAGTTTATAGAAGACAACATAAACATATTTATTATATTATTAAATTTTAAATAAACTTATTATTATTATTATTTTATTAACAACAGGATCCGTTTGGTCAATTCCAAGGCCTTCTTAATCAAGACTCTAGGTATAAAAATAATTTTATTTCTGACCGGGATATTATAAGTTTATAACATCATAGTTAGGCTATCAATAAAGAGGGTTATAACTCCCTTGGGATATTAAAGATTCTCTAATTACCTCTACCTTTTACAGGTAAAATAAGACAAGAAATGATAAAATAACTATTTTTTATTCATGTCATTACAACGTCAATGTCATTATTGACGGCACCTGATTCAAATATACCGGGAAGGTAATAAATTGAAACATTTCTTCCGGTTTAAAAATGAACAAAAATTTAAATCGGTCAGAAATAAAATTATCTATGTACCACGGGAATTATAAGTCTCAATTACCTCGGTCAATTGCTATCCCTCGGGCCAAGGGCCCTCGGGAAGTAAACTTTGCCCTCGGTAATTAAGATCCTTATAATTCCCTTGATACATAAATAACTATTAAATTACTGAAATTAATTTCCCTGTGTAAGATTATTACGGTAATTTCCCTTCTTATAATTTTTCTAATATTTTCCCCTCATTCAGGTCAATTTTATGAATCAGATAACATGTATAATCGATACTTAATGTCATTAGAAAAACCAATGGCGTTCAATAACGTAAGTTCGGCCGGTTGTCTCCTAGACGATAAAGGGTTTGTCAAAAATAATAATAGTAGGAGCGAAGCAGGTGACTTATACTTCGTCAGTGCTTTTACTATCTTGTAACTAGAAAATAGCAACCTATGCATTAAGGTGTTTGTGTGGAAAAAATCAGGAAGTTACTACATGGAATTACATTCGAAATTAGCTCGTTTTATTTATGAATGCAACTATCAACGTAAGTGCACAAGCTTTACATTCGAATGATGACCAATCGGTTTAAGACGGGTTTCGCTGAGACGAAAATTTCGAATGCGAGAAATTTGACACTGACTGGACTGGACTCTGAGAGCAAATAACGAAAATTGAATGGAAGATACTACTTTTATTATTTCGTATAATAAAAATTAAAACAAAACATTAACAAATCGAAAAATCTAGAAATGACCTGAGCATACTGATTTGATTTTTATGTTTAAGTGTTCATAGTATGTTGACCGAAAAATTAAAAATAATAAATTTGAAATTATCAGATGTATAATGTTACAATACTTAGATGAGATTTAATGTGTCTGAACTAATAATACAGTCGTATAAAATAAAAAAATCTACAAGTACGCTTTATATGCATTTTTTACCTAGACAAATATACAAAAAAAAATAAAGTAAAAAGTGCATATATTACAAAGGATGTTAAAAAATTAAAACAAAAGAAGATTTAAAAAAGGATTGTTTAAAATACGATAAAAGATGTAACACAATAATTGACAGGTGCTTGTCTAAAGGTTTTCCTGTAATCATAAAATATATTAACTTCTTAATTAATAAATCGTGCACATTCATTCAGATTTAATTTTATTACAGTATCACAGACATAAATATATCACAGTCCTGGTTACAACAATCACAGACATACGCCAATTTAAAGAACTCAAGATTCGCTCACCATTTTACTACTGTCACATCAGTATTCGACTATATACATAGTAAAAGTTCATAACTACTTTGGAATACAAAGAAAATGCTGAGACCAACATATCGACCATGTACGTAAAGAACGTATGAAATAGAGGAGAAATTATTTATTATGACGGTTTGTAAGAGTTATAGGGACTTTTTGTGGGTTTTTATATTATTAAGATGTTTTTAAAAAGGAACAAGAATAAAACTTGCGTAGATAGCATTTAAACATCTTGATGATGAGTATTATAAAAAAAAATATTTTCATCTTCATAATAAATAGTGTCCGACCGAAACAAGATTTTCAACCGAAACCGAATCTTCGGCCTTGGTCTCAGTTTCGGCCGAAACCGAAACTTATTTATGCATGTTAAAAATTCTATTGTATAATACTGAAAGTGAAATGTAATGTATTTTTTACCCATGTAGGGACAGTGAACTCGTGTTAAATGAAATAAAAAACAATAATTGAAATATATAACAAAGATTTCTATTTATATAGACAACACTGCCTACGAACTCACCCAAAGTTAGCCGAACGGTGCGCGACAATTCACGAACACCGAGTTTCGGCGCACCAGAAGTTTACGCCGATTTTTGGACGAAACCGAAACTGTCACCGAAACTAGATTTTTTGGCCGAAACTAGCCGAAACCGAATCTTCGGTCGGTCTCTAATAATAAATAATTTCTCCTAGGTATATACACTAGGTATATACTTTTCCTAACTGCAAAGTTACTCCACTACTCTCTGGCAGTTTCTTCAACTTAAAGACTATTAATTTTAAGAACTGTCAAATCTCCTAAGGTGTCTTCTTCTTTGGATTATTGTTACTGTGTACGAGGTGAATGAATTTTTTTATGAGCTTTGTCTCACTTAACCTCATTTAACTATATTGGTCTTTAATTATCTTCCTAGTATATATTTAATTTGTAGCTGATGCTGACCTTCTCTAAGGTCGAAACATGTCCTACTTTATTATTATGTACCTACTTTATCTTATTATGTACGTATGTATGTATTTTACGTATTAAAACTATTTTGTGGTTCAGACAGACCTTATATTCCAAATTTTTAAGGTTTATTGATCAAACTCCTTAAATGAAGCTAATTTAATTTTTGAATATTTAAGATTAAAAGCCGCAAGATCCCTACGCTTTACTTACACGATCGACATTATTTTCGGTAGTATTTTCTTTGACGGAATTCCCATGCACTCTTCATAACCTGTTAGGATTAGTACACTGTAGTATAATAGGGTGGCAGGAGGCGACAGTATGAAATGCTACGTCATCGAACCTTTTTTTATGGGGTACTTTACTAAAGACGATAAATCCAAACGGTAGAATTTGAATCTTCGCCACTAAAAAAAATTAAAATTCGTTTACAAACCCTGCTTTTCGAAGTTTTCATGTTGTAACTTTTTTCTTCCTTTTTTTTGGAGATTCGTATATAGCAGGTAATTTACTAAGACGATAAATCCAAATGGTAGAATTTTAATCTTCGTCACTAAAAAAATTAAAATCTGTTTGCAAACGCTACAGGCGGAATTGACACGTACCCCAAAAAAAATTCGTTGCTGCATAAACGGTGCGGATGAACGTTGCTAACTTCACAGACTTGATTTCTTGTTGTTTTCTTTGCTATTGTGAATTGTGGGTGTTTAATATTTATGGATTTCTGGTTTTTGTGTAGTTTAGGGAATTGTGTTTGTGCCTCGGATACAATGACTAGTAAAGACCATTGTATGATTTCATTATGCCCAAATAATGGTAAAATACCGGGTATTTCGTCTTTTCAGTAAATATGAGACAGTGATAGTTCTGGACATGTAATTTTCTTTTATTTTGCAGTGCGTATGCCATAATGATCTGCTACCTCAGATCATTGGCGTATGCCTATTCCTGTGTGATTTTTTGTTTACAAGCCAATAATTAACAGCATAAAATAGGATAAAAACAAAATAAACGGTAGTTCGATGACATAGGATTTCATGATGTCTCCTTTCCCACCTAAAAACATTTGTTATATACTTAAAACCCAATATTATATGCAGTGACGTAGCAGTCGAAACCATGGAAACTGCCAAAATACTGTGTTATCATTGGCGGTTTGCCTTGATTTCCATGCTTTCGACTGCTACGTCACTGCATATAATATTGGGGTTTGAGTATAGCAAATCTAACGTATTTACACTCTCAATCAAGTTCAGGTAAAAAATGGCTGGATTTTGGTTATTTAGAAACACCTAGTAAAATAACAATAAAAAAGAATAAGGCACCTGTTTTAACGGTACTGCGTAACGAGGTTAACCATCCCCTAATGGGATTTACCCTGGGAACAATTCGACTGGCAAGTTTTATATTATGCTACATTGAGAATTTACTAAATGACCCCAAACATGGCGGCGGTGCCAAGAAACCTTTCCCGAAATGTTTGTTGAATGTTATTGGCCAATCAATCAAATCAATTACATAGAAGTGTAGTCTCAGAAGAAAGTTTTTCTTGGGTCATAAGAAGTAACAAGCATTATTTTAAAAAATATTGCATTCTTAACGTAAATGGCGTACGTGTTTTCCTTACAATTGGTATGTGTTTTGCTAATGGGGATGCTCACCCTTCCTTGAACCAAATTAGGCTTAATTTTTTAATATAAAAGCGCCCAACATGGTGTCAAAAATTTTAAAAATACAGGGGGTCCTACTAAGCTTTAGCCCCTTAAATGGGGGACCTGGTTCTGGCCTTATTTTTGATCAATCTATACAATCCCAAATTATTAACAATACCTTTTAGGACGTTATTATAACCTAATCAGAAAATTGCAATGACGGCGATTGATATAATACACATGGCGTTGCTAGCAAAGTAGTGATGATTTAAATGGAATGCAACATATCACAACTAACATTTTAGTCAAATTTCAAAACTTTACCTAATAAATAAATAAAAAAAAACATGAAAATGAATTCATAACCTATCTTTAAAAGAACATTCACTCCATCATTTATCAATAATTATTGTCTACAATTACTTACTGTCATAATTCATGTTACCATTTTCCCAATAAGAAAGGGCTTATCGCAAGACTTACCAAAAATGTACAAAAAAACTACTTCATTCTTTAACATGTTAACATGTAACTTCCTAGAAATAAATAGAACGCAACAAAATATAAAATACCTGATCTTCAGTTTCTAAATTTTTCCTTTTCCTAGATTTCCGTTTAGATTTACCGGTAAATACATCGGAACTGCCAGCAATACCCAGTCTTAAGTGGATCGGTAATTTGCCATCTAATAAGAATAAAAAAATTACTATATAAATATATATAAACCAGCGGCGACCGTTACTATGTTCATTTCTGACAGGATGTCTTTTCGTACACAGTACAATTATCATGACGATGCAGAAGCACCAGGTTGCCTTATTAAATTTTTTGTGATATTTTTACAGCGTTAAAATTTACTTTGTACCGTGCGAGCAAAAATTATTTGCATCAAAGAGGGCTTGGATTAAAAAACGTAGGGCTTGGTTTAGATCACAATGATATGGGGACGATATATCTAACATCTAACCAAATCAAAATTTTGTCAAATTCATATTATGACATGATATGCCAAACTTATGAGTAATAAAATACGTAGACAAATACAAATTTATTTGTGTTGTTTACAAAATTAACAAAGTAAGAATATACAGAAAGAAAAAGAAAAGTAAAAATAGTTACATAAATTGCTGAAATTGGCCACCGCCATGCTTCAAGCATAAATTCACACGTCTCTTCATATTTTCGAAAGTGTTGACCAGCATCTCTGGAAAAATGTTACCACATTCTTGGATAATCCTTTCTTGTAATTGTTCTAAATTTGCAACTGGTGTTTTAAAAATAGTGTTCTTTAAATGAGGAAAAACGAAGTAATCCATAACCGTTAAACAAGGTGATCTAGGTGGGAATTCAATGTCTGATCGAAAACTGATAACTCTGTCGTCGAAAAAATTGCGTAAGTAGTTAATAGTTTCGGCGGCTGTATGGTCGGTTGCACCGGCCTGTTGAAAATATCCAAAACGTAGTTCGTCGTCAAGTAATTGCTCCACAAATGGATTCAAAATATTGTTTCTATACCGCTGTGCTGTAACTGTGTCATGGAAAAAAATAGGACCAACAATTCTTCTTCGGGAAACAGCTAACCAGACAGCAATTTTTTGAGGGTGCAATGTGCACTCTACAAAAAAATGGGGATTTTCATTTTCACTACTCCACATGCGTGTATTCCGAGAATTCACATAACCGGAGAGGTGGAACCAGGCTTCATCCGAAAAAAATGTCAGGTCTAATAAATCATGTCTTTCCAATAAATTTTGGGTAAACCATTCAGAGTAATTCCTGCGTCTTTCAAAATCTGCGGCTTGCATTTCTTGGAATACTTGCACTTTATAAGGAAATAAATTTAGCTGCTTCTTAAGAATAGTCCTGCATGTTCCATAAGATCTTCTCCATTCTTGGGACAGGCGTTTTATACAATTTGTTGGCGTTTTTTTTTTCATTATTTCACGAACGTTTGCAACAAGTTCTTCTGTTCTTACAGATGGTCTTCCTGCTCCTTTTTTGTGTTGTATAGAACCTGTTTCCCTAAACATAGCCACGGTTCTTTTCAGGCAATGATAAAAATCCCCAGCAATAAGAGCAACATTAGGAAAATGTTCGTGAAAATCGTCCATGCACAACGGATTGTATTGCCACTCACCATTTACTCTAATCCCGTTTCGAAAATACGCTTCAACCATAAATGTTTTGTGCTTTTCCGTAAAGCCCATTGTGTGAATTGTTCAAGAAATTGGAAAAATTAGCGATGAATCAAATTACTTGTAACGACTGTCAAAGATGACGGAATAACTGATTGATTGTTAATTGAGGTAGTTACTGATACCCAACAGGTATTAAGCTCTACGGCTAAGCATTACGTCCTTAAATGCAAGGCCCTCTTTGATGCAAATAATTTTTGCTCGCACGGTACAATTTAAAATTATATAAAGTTTTAAGTTTATAATAAGCATTTTTAATTATATTTTTTTATATGAACTTCAAAGGTCAAATATTGATCAAAAATGATTCCAAGATTTCTAGGGAATAAATATTCATAATAATCTGGGAATCAGTGTCGATTATTATTTTTGAATGAATATTTTTTGGACCGATTAAGCTTGTTCCGTTTTCATTATGTTTCAAGCCATGACCCTTTACTACTTTGGACACATTAGAAAGATCCTCATTTATCAATGAAATCCAGTGCAAAAGATTATCATTTCTTATTTTGTGATATATTTGCTTATCATTAGCAAAACCTTATAGATTACCATATTTATGTCATGAATAAAAAAAATTATATGTATAAATTATAAATAATAGAGGACCCAGTACGGGGTGCTTGCGAATCGTTGCGATAAGTGTGCGCTTCAAATTTTATTCTGTCAAAAATAAACCTGCTGTTTCGACGGCCTACCTATACATTATTAAAACATTTAAAAAAAATAGACAAAAAGTAAATATAAAAACGTTGATTATACCTGGAGAGGCCCGGCTTTTGAACCCAAATTTAAACGTTTTATTCTTATAAACTCTTACGTGTCTGTTGGACTTTACTGTTAGCTGTAATCTACTTGCAATAAAATCAGCTGTGAACAAACTTTTGATACTTGCCAATTCTAGATAGAAAAACATGTCCGGTTATTACAAAGGTAAATTTAATATCAGTTTTAATATCAGAGCGGAATTCCGATAGATGTTTCATTAGTAACCTTTTTACTGGCCTTTTCGTCAATACAGGGGTTAATGGTAGAAAACGATTTATCTCGATTTCCGGTAAAACTACAAGTCCTATAGAAAAACGTTAAATCGCAAAGTTGTAGGTAATAAAAAGATCTCCAACTTTTGTATTTACACTTTTTTCATATAACCTCAAAATTTATGTAAAAAATTCAAATAACCAAGTTTTTGGTTTTTTATTTTTATCTTTAATCTTTTAAAAATTTTTTTTATCCACAAAATTTGATGAAAACTTACCTTTTTATGTCCTAAACACACTGTAATTTTTTTGATTTAAAATATTTATTTTTTAACCTTATTTTGACTTAATATCGAAAAAACACCCTAATTTTCAATCGAAAATTCTCACGTCAAAATATCTGCTTTTTAAAAAAAGTCGGTGGGCTTTTTGTTCGTTGAAATCTCTACTTTTTGATGGTGTAAAAAAAATATACATTACTATGGTAAATGTTCGCAAAAAATACAAAGAAACGAAAAAACTCTAATCCGAAATTTTTTTTTTACTCATTATGTACAATTTTGAGCTATTTATTAAAATTTATACTTTAATTATTTGAAAAACGTAAGATTCCATGTTACATTGATAAAAAAAAAGTATAAATTTTAATAAATAGCTCATAAATTGTACATATTGATCTAAAAAAAATAATTTCTGATTCGAGTTTTTTTTCATTTCTTTGCATTATTTTGAGAACATTTACCATAGTAATGTATATTTTTTTTACACCATCAGAAAGTAGCGATTTCAACGAACAAAAAGCCCACCGACTTTTTTAAAAAAGCAGATATTTTGACGTGAGAATTTTCGATTGAAAATTAGGGTGTTTTTTCGATATTAAGTCAAATAAAGGTTAAAAAATAAATATTTTAAATCAAAAAAAATACAGTGTGTTTAGGACATAAAAAGGTAAGTTTTCACCAAATTTCGTGGATAAAAAAATTTTTTTGTAAGAGATAAAAATAAAAAACCAAAAACTTGGTTATTTGAATTTTTCACATACATTTTGAGGTTATGTGAAAAAAGTGTATATACAAAAGTTGTAGATCTTTTTATTGCCTACAACTTTGCGATTTAACGTTTTTCCACAGGACTTGCAGTTTTACCGGTAATCGAGATAAATCGTTTTCTACCCTTAAACCCCCCCCCTCCCCGACCTCGGATCGCCCGTAATTTATTTTCCTTTCATTTTTGTTCTATTCTCTTCCTTTTCCAATGGGTTTCTTCATCCTACTATTATTTTTTTTGGTTTCAAAAATTATCGACCCTGGTCTTAATTATTAATTTAATATTATTAGTTTTACGATTTTAATTACGGTACAATAGGTTGTCAAACCTTGCGCTCACTGAGAATTAATCCAGCTGTTTGTATTGAAAAACGCATGGCATTTTGGCGGCTTTGTACTACGCCGCGCAAATTAATTATAATATGGCAACGCAGCATTTAACGCGAAACATGCGCAGGCGCACCGCTTGATTGGCTCGTAGCTACAATATTTGGGCGGCGAAACTCTTCTATGTCGTCAGGGTTGTTCATATTGCCCGTTGAGTTCGATGTTTCAATTGTAAATAAAATTAGCACACATTTTAAACAATATATTAACACCACAGGAACAAACACGAACAAACAGTCAGGAGTCTCAGTATCACACGTTTGCATCTTCCGCAGTGTTGGTTTTTTTATTTCGTTATTAGAGATCCTAACCTATACCTAATAGATAGAGAAATTTATTAATTATGTATTAAGTGTCATCTAACGGGTCAATAACAGAATGTGTTGTTCTGAATGCTATTTTTTTGATAATATTGCCCCCCCCCCTCAATTATCAAGGTAAGTGCCGGCCGGGAAAAATCATTTGCCGATAATTAAACTTTTGTTTTAAATATTGTTACTCTTTCAATTAAATTGCGACTGTAGCAAAATTCAGTTTATGCAAAAATGATCAGATCATGACAAACCTATTTGTCTTTTTATAAACATATCAATATAAAAATCATTTGCAGTACATATACCTACCACTGATAGATAATTCTTTGGGCTTCGGTCTTTTGGACTTTTTTATAGGTAGGGCATTTTGAAGAGCATTCTGCAAAAGTCTGGATGTAACACCTTTGCTGCTTTTGTGTTTCTGTAATTTTTCCGCCCTCTTTTTACTAAGTTGTGCTCGTAAGTCGCCTGAAAACACATAATTATGTGATTGTATGTTGTATGGAAATTAAAATACCACAGAATTGCAGAAAAATATTTTAAAATGTCGTCTATAATAAGCGAGGAAATTTACCATTTATCTTTTAAAACATATCACCCGACGCTACTGGTGGATTATAAATATAGCTGCATGAAAAAAAATTACAAACGGTTGTGTAGGACGAATATGGGCAAACGGCGCAGTCGGCCAGATTTTGGGGGTCTACCTACTCAACTGTTTAGTTGTTGTTCTCAAGGACACCCACGGAGTCATCTTGGTCGCAAATTTTTTTATTTTACTTTACTCCCAACCAATTTTGCAAGTTTATTACAGGGATAAATAAGTATATGAAAATAACTAACAATTAATACTCTAACTCTAACTAACTAAAAAATCGTTTTGTATAAACGTTTGATTAACTCACTAAGAAAGAAAATTATACTAGGAAACATTTTTTAAATGAAATTTAAATAAGGGTATTTTTTTTAATGTTTTAATATTTTCGGGTAAAATATTATATCATATTAACCCATTTTGTTAGAATGTGTGAGAGAAAGTTGTAGGGCCTTGATTATCCTATGTGTTTAACTCTTTACCATCCGTGGTCCAGTACTGTATGTGTTTTTTTTAAGTCGCCCAGAAGGACCCCTGTGGCGTGAAGCGTGTGTCCCTGTTTATTTATGTATCGCATAGGGTTAATATTTGTCTCTTAGAAATGTCGATTTAATTATTAGTGAGAATGAGGTAGTATGAATGTTTTAAAAATAAAAATATAAATTAAGTTACGGTAGTGGCTGTATGCATTATGTGCAAAGCCAAAAAATCCAAAAAAAAAAAAAAATATTAACCCATTATATAACAATGACCGTTTTCCAAACTTGTTTATTTTAATAGTTTTTAAAAAATTAGTTTGTCTAGTATAGTTTTGTTATAAAAGTAAAGAATGAATAAATCTCGGAATAAATATGCCAATTTTAAATTATATAAATTATTTATATCTAGGTATTTATTCGGTTTATATAAATTTGTTGTTGGTTCTAAGTGCGGAAATCTATGAAAACATTTAATAATCTTACTTTGGAAAAGGTTTTAGTACTATCGAATTGGCTGAACCCAAAATAGAAATAAAATACTGAATTTTTGAATGTACCGGGTGTTCCACTAAGAATAGCTTTCGGCCGTATCTCAGAAAGGGTTAGTCGTATGGCTTGCGGAAATTTTTTTTTTCAGTAAAAGTGGCCATGAGAAATTGCTGGAAATTATTTTTAAGTTCCTCATTTCGCCGCAAGAGGGCACAATTAAAATTTTTTTTTTTAATTCTAAATTTCTCCGAAAGTTCTCATAATATGCCCGTTTTCCACTAAACGGACAAACAAAAACAAAACACAAACTCGTGTCGAATCAAAACAAAACTGCAACTTTTCGCAAACATTTTGAAGACTGGTGAGTTTTGCGACAGTTGGAGTTTTGTTTTTCGTGTCCCGCTCGAAAGCGGTACATCAAAGGGTTCGACGTGTTTTGAAACTCGAGCCTGTTTAGTGGAAACGGTCGTGTTGTGGTTTTTATTTTCGTCTTGCTAGTCTGAATACGAATTTTGTACTGGTACCTACCTAGGTAAGTAGGTAACTTTTTTTTTGTTATAGACAATAAGAAATTTATATACATTTATAGTTACAGACACAGCTAGTTTATTAATATAGACACCATACATACAGTGAGGACAAAAAGTATGGAATAAATTCATTATCTAAAAGACGATTTATTTTATGAACAATCGCTCGGACACGTCAACTTTCTTTTTATTTTCTACATATTTTAAAAATATTTTTCCTTATACAGGGTTGCCCAAAAAATTAGGACACAAGTCAACTTAATTTTTTTAAATAGAACACCCTATATATTATTACATTTTCGAATTCTACGTAAAATGCTAAACAATTTTTGTGTAGCATGTGATATATCTATGTCGAATAGTTTCAGAATTACACACGTTGAAAATTAATTTGTATTCTTATTTTCTGTGGTGTAACGGCAAAAAAAAAACTTAGTTAGTTAGTTATTAATTACTGCAAAATCTTTTCCAACATGACGGAAATTATGAACGTCTGAAAGTTATCTAAATGGATTTCAATATTTGTTTTTTTTTTAATTAAACAGGGTCGCTCAAAAAATAGATATTGAGAAACTTTTTTTAATAACAACAATGCTAAATTTCAGAAAAATTAACAGTATTAACACTAATAGTAAGTAATGCATAATATTGGATACTCTGAAGGTAATTTAATGGTATTTAATTAGATGTTCAAAATGTTCACTATTTGCTACTTGGCAATATTCAAGTCTATTTACAAACTCAATTTGATTGTTATGCACTACACTAGGAGGTATTAGTCGAATTTCATTTCGAATGCGAATTTTCAAGTCCTCAAGATCTATAGGTTTTGTTTTGAACACTTTACTCTTCAAATAACCCCATAGAAAAAAGTCCAAAGGTGTCAAATCAGGTGATCTCGCTGGCCACTCAATAAACCCCCTCCTCCCGATCCACCTGTCTGGAAAAACTTCATCACTAATATTTCAATTCTTTCTGTTTCGATTAATTTCATTTTTATTAGATGAAATTAATTCACGAAATTTTTGACTAGAAAAAATTTTGATGTTTCTTATTTGATAGTAAACTTTAATGAAATAATTTGCTGACATTACATTTAACGCTTTGTTTCTTTTCGGATTTCCAAAGCCTACTTTATTAATAGGTATTACAAATTAATTTTCAACCTGTGTAATTCTAAAACTATTCGACATAGGTATATCACATGCTACACGAAAATTGTTTAGAATTTTACGTAGAATTCGAAAATGTAATAATATATAGGGTGATCTATTTAAAAAAATTAAGTTGACTTATGTCCTACTTGTTTGGGCAACCCTGTATAAGGAAAAATATTTTCAAAATATGTAGAAAATAAAAAGAAAGTTGACGTGTCCGAGCGATTGTTCATAAAGTAAATCGTCTTTTAGATAATGAATTTATTCCATACTTTTTGTCCTCACTGTATATACACTTAGTCAGTCACTTACTTTATTTTCAAGGACTTTAGTATAAACCAGCCACAACTAACAATAAACAAATCTTCTGTAGACATGTTTGTTATTGAAGAAAAATGTTTTCCGACTTCCTCGCGACAACCAGTGGAAAAGGACCGAAAACAAAAACAGAACTCGATCACAATGTAGCTTGCTAGATGGAAATAAGAGTTTTGGGTTTGTTTCAGTTTTGTTTTCGTTTTTCAAGTTCCAGAAAACACAAACACAACATAAACTCAACTGTCCGTTTAGTGGAAAACCGGCATTATGGTGTACTTCTAGTTACATCATTAGAAAGAATAGATAATTCTGCATCATTTTGGTTTAAGGCTCGTTGGCGTACCGACCTTGATAAGAGTGGGGAAAGCTATTGAAAGTGTAAACATTAAAATCGCTGTAACTTCTAAGCGATTTATCCGATTTTACTAAATTTAAGCTTGTTTGGAAGGGAAAGGTAAGTATCTTCAATCGCCGTATCCAACAGTACACGATAGTGTTTAATAAAATTGCTAGAGGGCGCAATTTGTAATAATAACAGTTTTTTCGATTTTATCCCGAAAATTCAAATCATACGGTATAACTATGACATCATAATCGAAAAGTAGATGAAATTTGCAAGAAAAAATGTGAAGACCGCTGTTCGATATCCTTGTTCGTTTCAGAGTTATCGCCAAAGTAATAATTATTAATACAAATAGCGCCCTCTAGCCATTTTATTAGAAACTTTCGTGTACCATTGGATACGACAATTGAAGGTACTTCCAAACAAGCTTAAATTTAGTAAAATCGGATAAGTCGTTTAGAAGTTACAGCGATTTTAATGTTTACACTTTCAATAGCTTCTCCCACTCTTATCAAGTGAAAGTGTAAACATTAAAATCGCTGTAACTTCTAAACGACTTGTCCGATTTTACTAAATTTAAGCTTGTTTGGAAGTACCTTCAATTGTCGTATCCAATGGTACACGATAGTTTCTAATAAAATTGCTAGAGGGCGCAATTTGTATTAAAAATTATTGTTTTGGCAATAAGTCTGAAACGAACAAATATATCGAACTGCGGGCTTCACATCTTTTCTTGCAAATTTCATCTACTTTCCGATTATGATGTCATAGTTATACCGTATGATTTGAATTTTCGGGATAAAATCGAAAAAACTGTTATTATTACAAATTGCGTCCTCTAGCAATTTTATTAGAAACTATAGTGTATCATTGGATACGGCAATTGAAGTTACTTACCTTTCCCTTCCAAACAAGCTTACATTTAGTAAAATCGGATAAGTCGTTTAGAAGTTACAGCGATTTTAATGTTTACACATTCAATAGCTTCCCCCACTCTTATCAAGGTCGGTACGCCAACGAGCCTTAAACCAAAATGATGCCGAATTGTCTAAGCTTTTCGATGATGTAATCAGAGTTAAGTATACCTTAATATAGGAATTTTCGGAGAAATTTAGAATTAAAAAAAAAATTTATTTGTGCCCTCTTGCGGCGAAATGAGGAACTTAAAAATAATTTCCAGCAATTTCTCATGGCCACTTTTACTAAAAAAAAATTTTTCCGCAAGCCATACGACTAACCCTTTCTGAGATACGGCCGAGAGCTATTCTTAGTGGGACACCGGTACTAACACATGATAAATATTTTTTAAATAATTTAAAGATATACAATGACGAATTTTAAAGAATATCCCAATTAACGGAGAAATGTAAGTTTTCTCCAGCTTAAATTTTGATCAATATTATAATCCTAAAAATTTTCTGTTATCTTTGTAATTAATATTTTCCCCAATAAATATTATTGGTTGCTTCTCCATATCTAGTCTTTGTTTGGCAATGTACATAAATGAAGACTTATTAAAATTTAAAGTTAATTTATAAGATTCCAACCAGTCAAATATAATTTTTAAATCTTATATGATATTTAATTGGATGTCCATAATATCTTAAGCATAATAAATAATTGCTGTGTCATCGGCAAAAAAGTTTAATTTGTGTATATATTTTAATTTTGAAATAGAATTGATATAAATAAGAAACAATGTGGGTCCTAGAATGGAACCTCTACTAATTGTTTGATAGGAACTAATATTAATTTCCTATTTTAACGCATTGTTTTCTATTTTTTATATAACTTTCAAACCAACGATACATTTTTTCTCTTATGCCTATATCAAATAATTTAACTAATAATACCTATATCATGGTTTACAGTATCAAAGGCTTTACACAAGTCTAGAGATAAAATGCCGCATTTTTTTTTTGGTATCTAGATTTAATTGAATGTTAGTAATAACATCAATAGCTGCAACTTTGTTATTTCTAGATTTGCGAAACCCATACTGATTCTCGAAAATTCGTTCTAAAAAATTCGTTAATTTTATATTTATAATTTTTCCAAAAATTTTTGACAGAAGAGGTAAAACAGATATTGGAGGTAATTATTAGGATTATTAGTTTATATGGCAACCAATGCTGTTGATACTGTATGTAAAAAAATAAATAAATTACTGAAACAATATAAAAAAATAAAACCACACCTATTAACTAAGACCACACTTATAAAATGAAACAAGAAAACTAACCTTCATTGCTAACTGCGTTTTCAAGTTCATCCTCCTCATTTTCAACGACGATTTCAGTTTCGAAATCATCCTCGTCCTCAGCCTCATCCCTAGTTGTTTTGCCCAATTCAACTTTTCTCACGCCTTTTTCTACTTTCTCTTTAGTATCTTTCTCTGGTTCCTCTTTTTCTTCTTTTTCGTATTTTGATGGATTCTTAATTTTAATTTCGATCTTCCTTTCAAATCTTTTAGGTGTCGGGTGTCGTTCAGACTTGAGCATTATACGCCTCTTCAATGAAGATCTTTCAGATCTAGCAGCCGTTCTAGTGTTGGTTGCTGATTCCGTGGATTTCTTATCAGGAGATCTCTCATCTTTCTTCCTTATACGAGGACTGCGGCTCCGGTCACGCGTTCTCTGTCTCTTCGAATTCTCAATTAAAGGCTTATGCTTAATTTCTTTTATTTCGCCGTTAATTAACTTCGAAAAAGGAAGAACGACAGGTTTCACAGTAGCTTGATCTTTCGCTTTAAATCTCCCCTCATTTTCGCTGCCAGAATCTTCGTCTGAGAACAGATCAACTTTAGGCTCAAGTTCCAGTTCATCTTCTTCAAGAAGGGCGTCTTCATCTAATAATGCTTCCTCCGTTGGTTCCTTGAGCTCATTAACGGTTTTAGCTGGTAACTCGTCAGTGTTCTTGGCATTGTCCACTTTCTCTTCACTTTCTTTATTATCTATAGGCATATCTTCCATTTTTTCTTGCACTTCCTTGGGTCTTAGCCTAATCTTTCCCTCTCTAACATTAATTTCTTTAGATTCAAATTTTCGTTTCCGGGCTTCTAAGATAGGATCCAGAGATCTTTTTGGGCTCAAAGCTGGACTCTTATCTTTACTTTCTTTATTATCACTTTTGGATGAAGACTTTAATCCAAGTCGATCCCTAATGTTTACTTTGTTTTTAGGAGAATTTCCCATTTCTAAAAAGATCATAAAAATAAAATAAATCAAAAACAACATACCTATTATTTTTTATATATGATTTTTATACAGCGCGTAGTAAGTTTGATTATGAGCGTATTAAATTTTAATTTACTTCTTACAAGCCTTTTAAAAGTATTTTGTAAGCAACCATGTTATTTCTGTGGCTTAGACAATGCCGGGTGAAAAACTACAGTTTGTGCTCCTTAACACATTGCTCAACACAGCGCTTTAAGATTGCATGAATTAATCAATTAACATAAATAAAATGGTCATTTATTCTTAGTCTAGTGTTCAGCTTACCTTTTCTATCTCTCCTTCTGGGTGAAACCGACCTTTTTCTAGGGCTTACAGATCTTCGTTTTGAATTAAGTGGTCTCAGCTTGGGACTAAACTGCCTTGGTTTTGGACTAAATGCTCTTGCTTTTGGACTGAATGCTCTTGGTCTGGGACTTAGCGGTCTTCGTTTGGGACTTAGAGACCTTCTCTTAGGACTTAAAGACCTTCGTTTGGGACTTAAAGACCTTCGCTTGGGACTTAAAGACCTTCGTTTAGGACTTAAAGATCTTCTCTTAGGTGACCTTCGAGGAGACAAATTTCTTCTAGGTGACAAAGATCTCCTAGGCGACAAAGATCGTCGCATAGATAGCGGCCTGCGAGGCGATAAAGATCTTCTGGGGGATAAATTTCGACGAGGCGATAATGATCTTCTCGGCGACCTAGGACTAAGAGATCTACTTCGTGGAGAGGGACTTCTTGAATAGGACCTCCTTGGAGACCTTTTTCTTTTTTCTACAATCGCTCTATTTTGTAAAACAAATGCAGCACTTCTGGGTGAAAGCGGCGCCATCGTTTGATTTTGTAAGGTATCGGCGTTAATTAACAGAGGAGAAAGCGGTCTTTCAAAAAATGGAGGGGCATTAATTGGTGGCATTCCGAGGTTTGGTGGTCCAAAAGATGAAGTGAAGATCGGAGGAACATTTCCTGGCGGATATTGCATTGGTACAGTAAAGGGAGGCTTTTGGTATGGTGACGATAGTGGGAAATTGGGAGATTTACCTCGGTAATTATAAAATTCTCTTCGATTAGGCGGAGAATGCCGTCTTTTTTTAAATTGCGGCTCTTTATCCACCGATTTTTCCCTGGGGGGTGAAACGGTTTCAAGAATAGTAACTTTTTCTGCATCGGCTACTAATTTCTCGTCCGATTTTGGTTTTTCTTCAACACTTTCATCTTTGGACTCATTCTCTACTTTATCGCCATCAACTTCAGGTTCAGACAGTGATTTTTCTTTTTTCCTTTTTGTCTTCGTTTTTACTTTAGCTGGTTTTTCTTTACCTTTGGTTCGTCCCTGAATTTCGTCATCTAATTCCTGCATCAGAGCTTCTAGGCTATCAGTTCTTTCTAACTTCAAGGGACTATCATCATCAGATTCAGTGTGTTTCACTGCTTCTTCTTCAGATTCGTCATCTGACTTATCTGAATCATTAAAACGATCAAATTTGCTTGACGTTTCATCGGATTTTTTTTCTTCTGAGGATTTATTAACGCTATTGTATCTGTTATTTAGCGATAAATTTGATTTTCCAAAACTCCCTAACGTTTCTGTTTCTTTATCATTTTCTGAGCCAACTGGAGTAATAGAGATTAAGTTACCAGATCGACCTCTACCACTTGAAAATTGCCCCTGGAAAAAAAAAACAATTATGGAGCTCATTTTTGTATTATATTTTTCATATCTCCAGTTTAGAAAAATATATTGGCTTGCGGTTTTCACAAATATTCTTCTTTCTGCTTAAGTTAAAAAGATACTTATACCTATATGATTGCATTAAATTTTTTTTAGCAAAATGAATAAATTGTTTATTATACATAGTGCCCTTTATCTGTCGCAGTGAAATTCAGAACGGCTTCGTTTTTATTAAATTGATAAAGCAAAATAATCCCTATTTAGGGAGTTCAAATTTGTCAAATTCCGATAAGCCAAACCAAAGTTGTGAATATTTTTGCTAAACAATCCTACAAACAAAAAGGTAGAATAAGTCAAAGTCAAAGTCAAAAAATGCTTTATTGTCGAAAGATATAATCTTGTTGACAAAGCGAGCCCTAAATTTTAAAATTGTTTAAGCAAGAAAGTCAAGAAATGCTCAGTAAAGTCCATTTCTACACTCTAACAACTTTATACATATAAAAAAATAAAATAAAAACCACAATGAGAACGTAGAAAGATCAATAATAAAAACCTAATCAGTGCTATTATAAAATCAACAATATATACAATACTAACAAATGTAACAGAACAGCTAAAACGGATCACCATCTATCATGGAAATACTCCTCAATCCCATAGTATGCCTTGGATAATAATTTCTTTTTTACCTCAGATCGAAATTTATTAGAACAAGTTAAAGATTTTATGTTATTGGGTAGGTGGTTAAATATTTTTTTCGCATTATAATATAAAGAGCGTTGAACTTGTGAAGAGGCTGGTATGGGTAGAGGAATATTCATAACCTGTCTGGTATTAAAGGCAGATCCATCATTCATTACGGACCTAAACTTCTTATACATTAAGCAAACACATTCCAAAATAAAAATACATGTCAGTGTCAAAATTCCATGTCTTAAAAAATAGGGTTTACAGGAATCTCTCTTACCGATCTTATATACAAAACGAACTGCCCTCTTTTGCAGTACAAAAATGGGATTCAACAAATATTGATAACTACCCCCCCAAAAACAGATACCGTATCGTAGATGAGATTCAATTAAAGCAAAGTATACACTTCTTAAAGACAAAACATCAAGCTCACGTGCCAACACTCTAAGTGCAAAACAACCTGACGCAAGCCTGCTGGATAAGCTGTACATATGATTTTTAAAAGTCAACCTATCATCTATGTGAAGCCCCAGAAACTTAGTACATGCCTGATTTCTAATAATTTCGCTATCCATAACAATGTCACTAATATCACATTTAAAACACAGTATATTCGTCTTGGAGACATTGAAAGTTAAAAAGTTATTGTCACACCATTTCCTAATCTTAGCAATATCTTCGCTCACCAGCTCAGCCAGATTGTCAGCATTATCACTATGCCATAAGATGGTCGTATCATCAGCAAAGATGGTCAACAGACCTCCAATATTAATTAGTGGAAGATCGTTAATATAGAGTAGAACCAATATTGGCCCCAGTACTGAACCCTGAGGCACACCACTGTCGACCTTAGATGACTGAGAAGTTTCCCCAGGAAGGGATACAGTCTGAGAGCGATCAGACAAGTATGAGCGAAACCATGCCAGTGAGACATCCCTGAAGCCGTAAACTTCAAGCTTCCGCAGCAGTACACTATGGTTGACACAATCAAATGCCTTCGACAAGTCACAGAGGACTGCCGCGGACGCTCGTCCCTCATTCAGATTTAAATAAAGATTTTCAGGGAAAGCAAATATTGCGTCGTTCGTATTTTTTTTATTTTGAAATCCAAACTGGTTGACTGACAATATGTTATGTTTTATTAAAAAAGACAACATTCGCGATTTAACAAGTCTCTCAGCGATCTTTGAGAGGGAGGGCAGCAAAGAGATAGGTCGAAAGTTGGAAGGTGAACTTAACTCACCTCCCAAAAATAAAAACTCAAAAGCGAAAGTTATCCAGAATTTTCTTTAGATTGAAAAAATTCTACTTCTAAATTCCGCTTTTATTTGTCACTATAGTTACGCCCCTTAGCGGCCAACCTAGAAACTTAAAATTAATTACCAACAGTTTCTCTTAGTCACTTTTCTTATAATATTTTTTTTTTCGCAAGCCGTAGGGTAAATTGTTTCCAAGATACAGCCGGCGTCTATTTTTAGTTGTATACCCGGTATATCTAGTAATAGTATAACTGTAGACACTTTAATTGTATGTGTTAATGGCTGTTGCTGATACTTGAATGAATAAATAAATAATATTTCTAATATTTTAATATTTCGGTGGGAACAGTAACCCTACACCCCTACCACATTTATTATCTCAGGATGTATTACATTTAAATCTTTACATTTAAATTTAGTTGTATTAACAGTTAAAAGTTATCTTCTCTACAAAGTTTTTGTTAAGTAATAAATACCTCGATAAATACTAAGATACATTTTTTTCAAAAAAAATGCAACCACCTAAGATGACTAAACACCTGTACTTATGTGTAATAGCTACAATTTTCCTATAAGTTTAAATTTCAAATAATTGAACAGATTTCAAATAAATAAATAGACATAAATGAGTAGAGACCTTCCAGACTAGAGAAGTGACCTACATAAGCCAAAATTCAAAATAGGTTCCTAAATATATGAATCTTTTCAAATATGTAAGATCTACATTTTTTTTTGAAAATATGAATTTTAGTGATATTTTTTATTTCCAGGGGTATGAGATTATAAATCTTGGGAGCGAAATAATTGAGAAATCTTAAGTTAATATTGTTATTTTTAGGTAGTTTTATATAATCATTTGCTTTATTTCACGTTAGGTGACAATGACTGATATGATTTTTTAGATCTTAATTTTTATAAATAAAAATGCTAGTCTCCAAGACATATAGAGACCTTATATCCCGCCTTATATCAAAAACTTTGTTAGAATGCAACATGCTAGTAGGATAAAGTCGATTTTTCTTGTAGATTATTTTTAAAATATACTTCCGTACAATGCTCAGA
Source organism: Polydrusus pterygomalis (assembly GCA_963969555.1). Taxonomy (NCBI): domain Eukaryota; kingdom Metazoa; phylum Arthropoda; class Insecta; order Coleoptera; family Curculionidae; genus Polydrusus; species Polydrusus pterygomalis. Next base: position 35,654,725 of record OZ018381.1, on the reverse strand, counting down.
GGGTGCAAAGCCATCCCATACATACCCCCATAAATCTATACATTTAGAGGGTTTGTTTTCTATTTGTTTTAAAGCATACTATGCTATTACCCACGGACCTCTAGAAGAGACCCAATTGTTTACATTTTTACAAGATTGCTCATCATTCCGTCCTTTACTTCCATTTCATTGCGCCATAGTCATATTTACATATTTGCCGAAAATACCTTTCAAAACCCCCATAAAAATATAGTAATTTAGCCTTTCCAATAGCTCTAGCAACTAAGTAAAAGAGTAATCCATAATGATTTCCCCCATTCTCATAATAAATTTATTTAATTGGGTTGGAATTCTGTGGTATTACCATCATTGAACGTAGGTGAAAAAAACTTTTAAAATATAGACCAATATCACTTCATACTCTTACCAAAAACGTTAAGATTAATTTTTGAAAAAGAGGAACATTCTGAAAAAACTTGAAAAATTATGCTCTTAAGAAACAACAAACATCTTCATCTTCAAGTAATAAATTAACACCTTGGTTTTCAATTATTTAACACATTTTAATTTCATTCATGGGAATAGGAAAGTAATACTGGATAATTTTTTCCTAAGTGAAAATTATTTTTCGAAATTTTGCATGAAACTTTGTAAAAGCGCATAAAATTAAAATCCTAAACACCTTTTTCGAATAAATATTTTCGATATCTCATGAACTAAGAGGTACCTATCAATTTTTATGACAAAATAATATTATGTTTCTTACAATTTTACCCCAAAATGAGTAGTAACGTGACAAATGTGAAAATGAGCTTTTAGTTTACCAATTATGTAGGGATAGTCGGAGAAATTCCATCAATAAAATTTTTTCTGTTATTATAAATAACTTTAAAGTGTTGGTTTCTATGTATTTATGTTTCGTTTTATAACTAATTTAAGTGGGTACCTATATACTGGCATTGTCAATAGAACTTTGAATAGGTAATCTTCTAATAATAAAGCATATTTAAATTAAATGGTTTCTACCATAATAAAACATATAAATACCTAATAAATAAATCTGTAATAGAAGCCAGTCTTGTGCCAAACTTAGCATAAAAATAAGTCCATACAGTACTTTTCTTACAGTTTGCAAGCACAAAATATGAATCATAGCATCCAAATTTTTTAGTATATTTTTCCAACATATTGAGATTGCAATGGATAGATGATACCTATGTTATGCTAGTAAATGATATTGATATCAATGCTAAGTATCATGTTCTTTGTAAAAACTTTATTTGCTGTTCACCTTACAAAATGAGTTTGTTAACAAATAATACACAAGAATATTTTAAATACATTAAACTTACCTACATTAAAATTAGAAAATAAATGTATGAACTTACATTTTTAGTTCCCCTTCCAACAAAAAACCTTCCTCTTTTTGCAGAAAAATTTCCATGGTGCCTATTTCCATGTCTAACTGCATGATCCTGCCTCAGTTCGCGTTCATTATGTCGTGGAAAGTTAACTTGATTATTTATGAAGCCCTCATTGTAGGCCACACTTTTCTTTTTTAACGACTGCAAAGCTGCTAGTCGCAAGGCTTCTAAATCTTCCTCATCGTCTGATACAGACATCTGAAATAAAGTTAAAATATACATCTAATTTAGAAAGTTTTAAAAAATATCATTATCTGCTTACTTGTTTAGTAACTTCCATTTCTCAGCAACAATATTTTTACGATTAAAATTTAAGACATAATAAAAATTATAGCTCTGAATCCACCAAAATGGCTGCACACGTTTTGTTTTGACTCTTGACATTCACCACAGAGAAGTTCTGATTTGTGTGTAGATTGTAATGGCCTCCAACTTATCTATCAGCTTCCAACCAAATTTTCCTCTCTATCTTTAGGAAAGCTCGAGGATAAAGCGCATACTAAAGGCGTCGATCTGTTTTCCTACTAACCCTCTTACAGTTTAAAAGATAATAGGTCAGGATATACATACCTATATCAACTTTTCTCTTCGATTTAATCGAATTTCTTTTAGTTCATTCATACAGAAACAAAATCAAAAGAAATCATGGTTGGTTGGTTAAAGGCGGGGGTCGGGATCGACGTGTGGCCCAAGCTTCTTACACTGCAGCCGTCTGGCTTATTGTGCGCCCCAGTCTTGTTAGAAAAGGTTTGTTCCTTCTACGAGGTCCAGTAGTTTTCTTCCAAGTTTGTCATGCGGAACGTTATCGCCGCGTCGAATGTTTCCTAAGATTTTAAATATTTTACGGTATAACGCTTCGCAGCTATATATGATATGAGAGGCGGTTTCGTCCTCTTCATCGCAAAGTCTACATTCAATGGGTCCATTATAGACTCCCATTCGTTGAAGGTGTTTTCTTAAGTGACAATGGCCTGTTCCTGTTAGTAGGCCGGTCACTAGTTTTAAGTGGGTTGGCGTCAAGAGCAGCATTCCAGCTGATAGCTTCTTCGAGGGCCTCTCGATAACGGCTCGTGTGTGTGCCTGGGCAGGTGTACCGTTCCATCGAGATAGATGTTGTTTTTGCGCCCATCTGTCTAATGTTGTTTTGGTTGCCTTTTTTGATATTTCAAGGGCGGGTTCTGGGCCCCTGAAATTTTGAGCAGATCCGGTTCTTGCCAGTTCATCTGCTTTTTCGTTGCCTTTTATCCCTGAATGACCAGGAACCCATAGGAGTTCAACCTTAATGTTTCTGGCAGCCAGGTCTTTTAGGTCGTGATTTTTGATGTAAATCGGAAGGAGTTAAGAGCCTTAAGGGCAGCTTGTCTGTCTGATAGGATATGTATCTTTTGGTCGTGGTGTGGTAGCCATTTTCAAGATTCTTTTATGCGCATGCTTGTATCGCATGAACTTCTGCTTGGTATACTGTGGCGTAGTTTCCCAAGGGGATGCTGATTTCAATTCTGGGTCTTTCCCCAAATATACCTGCGCCTACTCCGTTGGCCGTTTTCGATCCATTAGTGTAGTACCAAACTAGGCCATTGTCTAGTGACGGAGATTTTCCTTTGGACCACATATCAGGGTCGCACCTGATATTAAATGGTTTTGTAAAGTTATATATCGCTTTCATGTGATCGGCTGCATCTCCAGGAGCTCGTCGTTGATAAGGTCCGTGGCTCTTGTGTGTCTTATTTTCTCGGGGCGTTGTTTCCCAGTTTGCTTTCATCATAGAGGCGCTGCAGTTGGCCTCCATTTTGATGTGTATATCTAGTGGTGTTAGTCCTAGTATGACTTCCATTGCTGCGGTGGGGGTGCTTCTCATTGCACCGCTGATGCACAAGCAGGCCAGCCTCTGTACACTATTGAGTTTTGTGGCTGTCGTGATTTGCTGTGTTTTTGTTCACCGAACTACAGACCCATATGTCATCAAGAGTTTGATGACTGTGACGTATAACCACAGCACCATCTGCGGTTTGAGTCGTCAGGCAGTGGCGTAACTAGGGGGGGACCAGGGCCCCCCTCCCCAGAGGTCTGCCTGCCCCCCCCCAGAATCCGCGAGAAACAAATTTGTTCTGCCAGACCACCCAAATGCGAACGATAAGTCAAACGACAAATTGATTAATTGAATTTTTTTTATATACCTACATAAATTAATTATATTTATTCATCAATTTTATTATAATTTTAGTCTAGTCTATACCCTATACGCGCAACTAAAACTCGGAATCGGAACTCCAAGCCAGGTCTGTAAAGTTAGAAATCCAATGATGCCTGCCAAGACGCTCTCGGGATCTAATCAGAATAAACATGTCCAAATTCAACTCGAAAAATTTCCAAAAAAAGTTTTCGTGACAGCTGAAAAATCTAACCGATAAAAAACGAGGTCTTGTGATATTACTGTTGATTATTAAACAAATTTGTTAAAATTTGGGCATGGTCCAGAAAAAATTTCGCCTGCAGCTGGCTCTCCACCTCTACACGAGCCGCCACTTTAAATCACAATAACAGGGCCACCCCCAGGTCAGAGGGCTAGTTACGCCACTGTCGTCAGGTTTTCCCAAACAATCTTCTGCATCTCATTAGACACATTTTTGCCTTGTTTAGGTTATTGCTAATATGTCGGTTTCATGTCAGTTTGGAATCCAGGGTTAGTCCTAGATAATTGACTTCACTGACTGTTTTTATCTGGTCACCAAAGATTTTGGTTGTTATAGTTGCCTGCCTACAAATGCCGATTAACGTGCTGGGTAGCCTGAGCTGCTAGGGCTGTACAGCCAGCTGCTGTCCTCTTAGGAAGCTGCCGAACTGTTCCCCAGGGTTAACATTTTACTTTTCTGCAATGATAAGAACGAATACCTGTGTTGGTAAGAGTAACTTATAGAATATCTACGCAACCCAAATTTTAATTTGGCAAGCATGCAAAACCTTAGGAAGCGATTTAGCCTCTGTCCGATTAATGGAATGAAAAATTATGTCTTCATGGTGATAGGTTGATGTTTCATGTCAGTCATTAGTTTTACAAAAAAAATATTGGAAATGTCTTACATTCAACATGCAGTGATGTGTTGCAGGATTCCTTCCTAGTTATCTTCTCTTATATTAATTTTATTAAGATTTACTAACGTGATCCCGATCTTGAATCTGTTTACTGTAGTAATTTTAATTTTCTTTCTGGTTATATTTTTATAAATCTTGAACCATGGCGATTTTAGTGGATCCTTTATGGCGGCACAGTTTTCTTTCCCTTTGAATCGTCCCATTTCCTTAAACTTGAATATCCATTAACTTCCATATTTCCTTATATAGTTCGGGAAGAGTATAAAGCTTTTGGGGCGGGTGCATTTTATCTTCATTAGCTAGATTGTCTGCTAGCTCGGCTTCTCGGTTAGTTTTTTTCTACTAGTAGGACTATTTCTTTGCTTTTAGCTAATACTCCTCTCATACTTATTTTGTGAAGTGCACTTAATGCTTAGACGAGGTAAAGGAGGCATGCGCATCTACCGCGACAGAAGCAAAGTGTGACCAAAAATTCGATTATTCTGGTGCCAAACATCCTATTGTCACCAAGCGGGTTGTTGTGTTTTTGATTGCAAAGTGAATGAAACATAGTAGTATTTATCGTTGAATAAAATAGTAGTTTGTTCATCTTACGGGTGCAAAAGTCGTAGCTATCGAAAGGAGCCAGGAATAAGCTTTACAGGTAATAATATATTTTTTCAAATTGTCATTTTCTTGGTGCCAAACAGTAAATTCTGCTCACAATCGCAAGTTTATGATGCCGCGTCCCTTCCTTTACCTCGTCTAAGACGTAATGAGTGTGAAAAGACGAATGGAATTTCCTATCTCGTTTTCTTCTAAAATTGTCAGAGCAACATATATTGCGTAGACTTCTGCTGAACGTATTGTATGCAATCTTGGTAGGCGATATTTATGTTTAAGATACCTACTCCTATTTCTACTCTACCTTCCAGATCTAGAGAGCCGTTGATGTATACAAAGTAATAGTTTTCTGGCCACTGCCTGTCTCGCTTAGAAACTTCATGTTGTTTTCTGCTTCTTTAGTAAGCTCGACTTTTGTGAACTCCTGTTGCCCCAGTTGTTCCTTCATTTGAATTAGGAAACGCGTTAAATTGGGCAATGTTCTTGTATAAGGTAGGTGAGTCGCCACCATGTCAAAAGCTTCTACTATAGTGGTTTGTATTAGTTCTCCAAAATATGGTCCTGTTGTTGAAGTCGGCATAGTGCGGCCATTATTTCGTACTCTAAATTCACTTTAAGCAGTAGTCGCTTCGAACTTCGAACTACTAACCAGCTAAATGCTTCATTACATCAGTAATAAGATTGGGTGTGCTCCCCACCAGTACCTGCAGAAACATCTCATTAGATTTATTCCTTTTTGGGCTTTCTCACACATATAATCTACTTTATTTTTGCAGCTTAGTTTGTAGTTAAGACATATGCCTATATTTTTAGCTGTTTCCATTCGATTTGTTGAAAACTACATTGTTGTGTGGTATCTCTTGACATTAAAAAATATAGTGAAACTGTGAACTCATGTTCTTTCAACCAGATTCTTAGGTTTTCAAATGTTTTGGTTAATATCTCGACCATGTCTTTTTAACTTAACACAGCAAGGACTTTTCCTCCCCTTTGCCGCGGTTAACTCTCCATTTTCCATACGGACTACACGAAGTTATTTGCGAAGCGTTCCTTTAAACAACTTAGCTAAGCAACGATTTTTAATTTACTTCGCTGTTTAAAAGAAGCAAATGGAAAGTACCTAATAGCTTAGTTCCCAATAAGGATTGATTTATATTCCTAGGGAAACCTCCCGACGCACCCATGATGCGCTTATCCCCAAGCTTTCATGAAGATTAAAGAAGAAAAAAATTGGCTGGAGGCTGAAAAGCTAGAGGCCATCGCAATCCTCGAACAACAACAACAACAATCCTCTGTGGTATTTATGGACTGAGGAGGGGTTGGCAACGCTGTTGGTGCATATGCATTGCATTTTTGGGTTGTGTCAAAATATTTTTAATTTATAATAAAACTGGATTAAAACCTAATAGGAAAGTGCAGAAAACAATCAGAAATATAAAAACTACAAGAACTTTAATAGCATATCCCACTTTTATTTATTTGAATCTGTTTAGGTACAAAAAAATGTAACCTTTTGGTTAAGTTGACCTATTCTGTGGTTTTATCTTATTAATAAAAATGTTTAATTATTATTTAGCGTGGCCTACAAGAAGTACACATTTCTAAAAGGTAGGATCTTTATAACTTAAGTAAATGAAGCGTAATTTCGGCATATATATTTTTAGTAATAGAACATTTAAGTACAATAATAAAATATGGACTTTTGGAAAAGTGAATATGAGGAGGGCAATTCTACGTGTTCGGCTCTAGCGGGACTACAGGAACTGGTCAATAGTCCTAATGTATCCCGAGATTCTATTGAGTATAGCTCTGATGATCCAAGTAGTATAAGTGATCCCGCTGAATCTCTGAAGATTAAACAACAAGCAACACTATTAGCAAAAAAGCGACTTCAAGCCTATTCCTCTGTTAATAAATTTAAACCGGGAAATGCAAAAGATGAAACGTGTGTTCCTGACAAACCTCCGGAAAAAGTTCAGAAGAACAAATTTAAAAAACTCAAAACAAGTAAGTAACATTTCATTATTACCTAAGTAATCCTACCTAAGTACCTACCTACTAAGTTTAATTTAAATTATGTATTTTGGGGAGTAGTACACTAATATGCAGGTATTCCTTTTAAAGGGCCCTCTTGTGAGGTGTATCAAGTTAGCACAGCAACTTGCTTTGAAAAAGATGGGAATGCGTATAATGATTGCCCATCATATGCCCACTTTTGCCCATACAATAGATTTTTTTGCCCACAATTTGTTTAAAAATAAATCAATTATAAATTTTTGCGGGCCAGCGTCCATTGAAAAAGTAAAGTAAGTATAAATGCCAATGCATCAGAAAAAAGCTTTTCGTTTGCCCATGTTTGCCCATCAATTTGTTTTTTCAAAATTAAATTTTTACAATTGTTAAATAAACAAAATAAATTGAAAAATAAAAAAACCGACTTTTTTTGCATTAATCCATAGATCTTTGTTTGCCCATGTTTGCCCATCAATCAGTTTTCTCAATATTAAATTTTTACAATTGTTAAATACCTAAACAAAATAAATTGCTAAATTAAAAAAGCCATTTTTTTTTGCATTAATCCATAGATTTTTGTTTGCCCATCAATCAGTTTTCTCAATATTAAATTTTTACAATTGTTAAATAAACAAAATAAATTGAAAAATTAAAAAAACCGACTTTTTTTACATTAATCCATAGATCTTTGTTTGTCCATGTTTTCCCATCAATCAGTTTTCTCAATATTAAATTTTTACAATACCCAAACAAAATAAATTGCTAAATTAAAAAAGCCAATTTTTTTTTTTGCATTAATCCATAGATTTTTGTTTGCCCATTAATCAGTTTTCTCAATATTAAATTTTTACAATTGGTAAATAAACAAAATAAATAAAAAAATTAAAAAAGCCAATTTTTTTGCATTAATCCATAGATTTTTGTTTGCCCATGTTTGCCTATCAATTTTTCTTAATTTTACATTTTTACAATTGTTAAATAAACAAAAGAAATTGTAAAATTAAAAATACTATTTTTTTGCATTAATCCATAGATCTTTGTTTGGGTTTGTTCGGGTTTGATCAAACAAAAAAAAACCCGAACAAACCCAAACAAAGGATTAATGCAAAAAAAAATTGGCTTTTTTAATTTAGCAATTTATTTTGTTTAGGTATTTAACAATTGTAAAAATTTAATATTGAGAAAACTGATTGATGGGCAAACAAAGATCTATGGATTAATGCAAAAAAAGTCAGTTTTTTTAATTTTTCAATTTATTTTGTTTATTTAACAATTATAAAAATTTAATTTTGAAAAAACAAATTGATGGGCAAACATGGGCAAACGAAAAGCTTTTTTCTGATTTATTGGCATTTATACTTACTTTACCTTTTCAATGGACGTTGGCCCGCGAAAATTTATAATTGATTTATTTTTAAACAAATTGTGGGCAAAAAAATCTATTGTATGGGCATACGATGGGCAATCATTATACGCATTCCCATCTTTTTCAAAGCAAGTTGCTGTGCTAACTTCATTAAGGTCCTCTTTTGGAGGTTAGAGTGTTAAAAGTTACGGACATCTGATTTGGAAATTTTGTCTTACTAGCAATTTATTTTTGTACAAAGTGAATTTCAACCTTTTTCCCCGCCTTTTTCTTTATCAAGAAGGTAAGTACGTTTTTATGTTTTTCAAATAAAATTTTCTATATTAAATTTTAGTATGTAAGTAGGTACTCAAAAATCAATAATAGCTTTAAAGGACAAAAAGGATTAAATTATATAAAATATTTCTCCCCACTAATTTTCTAGTAGGACTGCCTAAGTATATTGACAGTGTTTAGACAATTTTTATAAGACAGAATAGAGAAAAGCTTTATTGTGTAAAGAATATTCAACAGAAAATTGTTTTTCATTTACAAAGCTAGTTCTAATAGTAAGTACCCCCCCGTAAGTACCTTTTTTAAATACACATGTAGGAAACTGAGATAATTAGAAAAAAAAAAATAGGAAACAAACACTAAGTATTAGGCGAGGTATTAAGTAGATTTTTAAACCATTATCTCAAAAAAAATATATATACCTACATAGGTAATTATCTCGGTAACTATAATAAAAATACTTATAGGTAAGTACATGAAATAGAAATGTTAGAAGTAAACATGGTCTAACTCTTAAATTCATATGAATAAATAAATAAATAATGCCTTTATTTTACGAAGAGGAAAAAAAAATACAAAACAATAAGAAAAATATGAGGAAAAATAAAAATATTTAAAAATGTTGATGGTATTTGCTGCAGCATGTCTAGCTGTAAATAGCTACTCTACTATATGGGCAGGGTTGGAAAAAAACCCGGTTTTTCTAAAAAAAAACCAAAAAACCGGGTTTTTTTGGTTTAAACAGGTTTTTTTGGTTTAAACCGGTTTTTTTTAAATTTAAGCCAGTATTTTTAAATAACAATGTAAAATGCTAACGACCACGTACGAAATGGGAAATAGGGGAATACCTGAATGCAAATCTAAAGCGGGGCTGGACTGGCTGGTGGGGTGGAGGTAAAATAAACACACAGTATTGCCAACACTAAGATATTTTCATTTAACACAGGGACGTGTTCGCATTGCCAGTAGTAAAAATAAAAACTCAAATGCCAATAATAAAAATTTAAAAAAAGAAATGGGTTTTTGGTTTAAACCATATGGTTTTTAAAAAAAAACCATCTGGTTTAAATCACGGTTTAAACCAGCCAACCCTGTATATGGGGTAGTAAAATTGTGAATTCAAATACCTACTCAAAATACAAAATCTTGTTATTTTTAAAGGTTTTTTAAATTTACTCAAACCAAGTTCTTTCCATAGGTAAGTAGGTAGGTATATATTAAATGCTACATCCCTCTTCGGTTATAATCCATTTTCTAAACATTGAAGCACGATGAAGTAATTAAGTACACATAAATCTTCAAATCTTGCATGCAATTCCTTTTCTACCTTACTGTGGACTAGTGAAATAACCCTAGCACATACATTTTTTGTTAAAGTTTTAAAAATAATTTAATAATAGGGTATTGCAATACAAATGTTAACAATATGAATTATACTATTGTTTTTTACTATTCAAAAAAGTTTAGCTAACTTTATGGTTTATTTGTTTTTTATAGTATTTATTTATTGTTTACTTTACAAAAACACTTAGGATACTTCCTATATGTACTCAGGTACAAGTAAAGGCTTAGCAACTAGAAAAATCTTAGTACTTTCTTAACTAAGATTACTTAGTTGTAATAATAACAAAATAATAAAACAACATTTCGAGCAACATTTTAAATCTCTGCATTATTGTTAAATTATATTTTAAGTTGATTAACACTAACAAAAAATATATCAAAAGGTTTTCTTATATTTAAATCATGTAATATACGACTTGATAGGGATATATTTTCACTAATATTAAATAAATCATTATTGGTAATTCTAAGGTTAATCTTTGTTACTATGTATTTAAGTAAACCGCAGCCTTTGTATTTGATATGATTGACAATATATTATATAAACATGACAGCTATTTTGTTCCTTCTATGTACGGGTCTCCCAACGAGGACTGAACAGGGGCTCATTTTTGAGCTTCCTTGTATTTAAAGAAAAATCCAAAATAGCCAATCGATGTACTTTTTCCTGCAGAATTCAAAAATGAAACTAAAAATTTATTTGAACCAGAAACAAAAGAGTTATGCTATGGATAAGGTGTTTTTTAAATGGAACATAGCTTTTTTTATACGATTTTTGGAACGAGTGATTTTTTTTTGTCCGTTCTGATTAAAATATTTAATATTGTGACAGCTATTTTTATTAAATTTTAATGTTTTATCCAGTATAATTTAACTTTTACCTGTTTGAAACATACACTAGGTAATAAAGGTATAATCACCTTTGAATCCTTCAAAGTCAAAAAATTTGACAAATTTACTATAATATTGCCGAAATGACTTTGAAGGATTCAAAGGTGATTATACCTTTATTACCTAGTGTATGTTTCAAACAGGTTAAAGTTAAATTATACTGGATAAAACATTAAAATTTAATAAAAAATAGCTGTCACAATATTAAATATTTTAATCAGAACGGACAAAAAAAAATCACTCTTTCCAAAAATCGTATAAAAAAAGCTATGTTCCATTTAAAAAACACCTTATCCATATCGTAACTCTTTTGTTTCTGGTTCAAATAAATTTTTGGTTTCATTTTTGAATTCTGCAGGAAAACGTACATCGATTGACTATTTTGGATTTTTCTTTAAATACAAGGAAGCTCAAAAATGAGCCCTGTTCAGTCCTCGTTGGAAGACCCTGTACCTAATAAAGTTTCAAATTGAAAATTATTCAACATTACCTTGTATACCTAGATATGTATACTGAGATATAAATTTTCGACAACGCTTCTGTACTTTTTCAATATGGTTAGTGAGAGTTAAAGCTATCACTTAAAGAAATACGTTGAAATTTCTAATGGAAATTTTATTGAGAATAATATCAATAAACTTAGTAATAAATGAAAACACCGAAAATTCGAAGAAAATCTTATTCATATTATATTATAAATATTTTGGCAGAACAGTCTCTTAACCACTGCATAAGCTGAAACTTTCTTATAGAACTGATTTTGATGCGGATCATGCAACCAAAACAATTGTTACATAGTATGATTTTACTACAATATTTTTTAAAAACGAACGTATTCGGTAAGTATTTGCAATGTTTATTTAGCTCCAAAATGCACAACTTTGCTTTAACTTAACCCTCTTTCTATATGTTACTGTCTTTGAGATCCATATGTATATGCACACAAATTTGAACCCCCCCCCCTTTATTTAAGTATCAATATCGATAAAATTGATAATGATTATTTTTTAGCCATTTATCCTGATGATGCTGCTAAAGCTGTGATACGGGATATAGAAATTTTAAAACGAGCTGGCTATGGAGGTCCCCCCCCACCCAGCTCTGTTTTACCGACAATACTAGGTGATATGAATATTCCCTTTGAGTCGCTGTTACCCATTTCTCTTGGCAAACTTAATATTGATAGATCGCCAACAATATCATTATATTCAGGTTTGTACTTACATCATTATCTACTAGGTGATTCAATAGGGAACTTGACAAAAATTTTAAATGGGAAAAAAATTCTATAAATCATAAGTACATATTGTCATAAAACATATGGCAGCAAAAAAAAACAACATATTTCGTCCCAAAACACCGCTAGAAAGATGTAAAAATGCCCCAAAATTCAAATTATTTCAAGCGGGTAAAAACGCGCTGCTAGTAATCGTGACGTCAAGGGATATCATTTGTCAGATTTGTGTGTGACATCCACGAAATAGGTTATAGGTTTTCAATAAATTTGATGATTTGTCAGATTTTACATCCACGCGTCAAGCGACACGACCTTAAAACAACAATACAATAACAATAACACACGGCAATCCAAATGCAAATTGGGTCGCTCGGCACCTGTCAGTAGTGGTGGGCAAGACGGATCTATTTTGGGATTCGGGTCACCAAATACGAATCAGCACAAAGATCCGACTCATCCGCCGGATCCCGGGTCTTGTCCCAAAAATCATAAAGAAAATCTTATCGGTTCTCGGCTCGGTTATTCTGAGTCACGATCCGTGTCATTGATCATTATTTTAAACGATCTTACGCGGTAGCGCCATTTAACATTATTCAAAAAAAAGAAAAGTGATCACAGAAATGGACAAACATTTGAATGAACCGCTTATTAAAAGATACGAAGATTCTTTAATATGGCGGTTTCATAGAAAAAACTTATATTCCAGACTCTATGAAATCATCAAGAAATAAGTGACGCAACCCACAATACAATAAACACAACAGTAATAAATCGCCACGCTTCGTTTTCTTTTCCAACGCTGCGACCCGCATGTCAGGCATCGGAACGACTTTAAAAAATCTTTTAACGGATCCGAGAGCCACGAGCCACTCTCCATCGCAGCTCGTGGTGCCGTAGCAGTGAATTTTATCCCTACGCCGAACGTGAACCTAGCCGTCGACAATCAAATCAAATAGATCCGTCAGATCCGTGATCCGTCTATTTCATTTTGAGAGTCGGATCAGTCTCAGATCCGATCCGCCCATCGCTACCTGTCAGGAGTGTCAGGATGACGGATGACCAAAAGTCATACCCCCTGACGTCATCGGGCTTCGCGCGCTTGAGAGATCGTTTGAAATGCTTTCGACACGCGCGAAACAAAAGAATTTTTACCAAGTTATTTTTGATTTTTAAGGAGTAATAATTGGGGAATACTTTTTTCAGGCCTAACTAAATCATATTATTGAAAAAAAAAAAAATTGGAAAGTTGCCTATTCCGTTAAATATTGCGTTCCCCGGATTTTGTATATTATATTCTTTCTAAACTTATCCGGATACTGGTGTAAATGTAAATGATAAGTCTTTGTTTAAAATGTTTTTAAAGTCAGAGGAAATGAACGTTACTGGGCAACACATAGTCGTTGCTTTCATAGCTAGGTAGATATTTTGTCTTTTGTGTTTCTTAACTGTAAAATTAGTAGAACTGGTTGTAAATGGATTTATTTTTAGATAATGATGAAGCTAATTCGTTTAGAAAACGTGAAATTAAATGTCGCAACATAAGAAAGAGCGATGCAATTAGGAAACGTTCTCCGTCACCAAAAAATACATCAAAGGGTAATAAAATGGACAAAGGAAACAATAAGGAAAAAAAGGAGTATCCACTAAACTGGACCGAATATAAGGAACTAAATCTTAATCCACATAAAGATGCATTGTTAAAATCTAAGTTGTTTAAGAAACCTAAGTCTAAACATTTTTCGTAAGTATTGGGAAATACACACAAATTACTTTAAAGTTATTTAAGCTATATTATGTTCAAATTGGAGAAAGATCGAAAAAGAAATAATATGTGGAGTTACACAAGGATCAATATTAGGTCCAATATTATTCTTAATTTATATTAATTCCATTTCCAAATTGAACTTAAAGAGCAATATAATGTTCTTTGCAGATGATACAACAATGAGATTGAGATGTCTATCTTGCTCTGCCATTGTTAGAACCTATTCAAATTCAAATTAAATTTATTCTACTGAGGATCATACATTATGATTTGAGGTTCATCATATAAAACTATAAAATTAACTAACTTAGGAGGCAGTTTACCTTAAATTTCAGACTACAAACATTAAATGTATGAGAAAAATCTAGAACCTTTTACACAAATATGACATCGTTTAGGCATTCAAAAAGTATTTTAGTGTGTAAAATGCATTTTCCTTCCAAATATACCTCTTGTAATGGATTGTTTGATTTCTTCTGGTAGTTTATTAAAAAAATTTGATGCAGGCATAGTGAGGAGATTTTTTATATTGTGTTGAAGTGTGTCTAGGGACTATAAGGCCATTTGCGTTTCTTGTAGGATAGTTGTGATAGTTTCTGTTTTCTTGGAATTCGTTCTTGGTCTTGTGTAATTGTGTATACATACCGGGTGTCCACGAAAGGTGGTTCGCCCCTCTAACTTTTTTGTTTTTTAAGATAATGGAATAAAATTCGGGGGATTTGTATACGACATAAAAATGCATTTTTTGACAGGTGACTCAACATTATGGAACTTCCGGTTTAACCGGAAGTGACATAAACTTTCGATTTTTAAATGGGGCACATGGTATATTTTCCCTTTTTTTGACTCCATATGACATTCTAAATACAACGATGTGTCACTTGTCACTTTTTGTCACAAAGAAAATATTTTTTTTCCAAATTTATTGTTTTATCTAGAGGGCTATGAATACCTTTAAATCACTTATTTTAGGTCTTTAATCTTGGGAAAAATACAATTTTACTATTTTTGGTCCGCCATGTGTGCTGTGTAAAATTTAGTCATTAAAGTTGTATAACTCATTTTTTTTTTAATGGCAACATGGTGACTCGTCGGGTTAAGAAGAAAAAAAGGATTTTATTACTTTTTAACTTTAGTATAGCGTAGTAAGGTTGTGCCAATTTTGAGCATACATGACCCAGTTGAGGTTCCCACAATAGTTTGGAATCAAGATACGTTCCCAGAAATTTTGAAGAGGATGCTGCCGGGTTCAATTGCATTTTGGGAGAAGTTTTGTAGAAATGAATGTGAGCCGTTTTGTCCTCGTTTAGTATAAGTTGATTGAAAATATATCCCAATAATAAAAACATTCCTGCGATGTATTTTCCAGAAACAATTAAAAAGACGCCGCGAAACCATCAAGTTTGATCACAAACAGACCCACGTCATCCCATAACCCACAGTTGTTTTAATTGCCAGCCGAGCCATGCTATCTTTGTTTCGATAACTATAACAGAAAAGAACGGCTGGCCCGTCGGCCAGAACGCTTTCGGCTGATCGAAGCTGCGTATACGTGGGTCAGTGTTTTCGCGTATTTTTACGACAGTGAATTTTTTAAAATTATTGCTCAACTGCATAAAGTGCCACATGCTTCGACCACTGATGTTGCACTGATTAAAAGACCGCATCGCATTTAAACTGGTCCTCTTAGCCCTCTTCTTTTCTAACCTCGATGTACCATCGTGCCGAGAAAAAACTGGTACACAGGAAAATGTCCTGTGTTCTCCTAGACTATTAGAAAAAAATTTATATAAAGCCTGATACCAGTAAAACTTCTTATGAAATTTAAATGTCAGTTAAGATTGTCACTTTATGATTAACTAATTTTCTTTGTATAAATATGCCACAATTATATATAATATAGTCGGTTGCGAGATGGTGTTGCTATTAGGGATATTGCAGACGAATTAGGTATAAGTAAGAGTACCGTGCTATTGGCAAAACAAAAAATAGCAAGACATGGGACTATTATTAGAAAAGCAGGTTCAGGACACCCGAAAATTTCTACTAGAAGACTGGTTAATTATCTAAGGGATCATCCGTTTGAAACAGCAATAAAGGCGAAAGAAGAAACGGCCTTTTCAGGTTCTGCAAATACTGCCAGAGAAAGGCTTCGAAATTCCGATATACGAAGTCGTTGTGCTGCCAATAAAATTATATTAACGGAAAGAAATAAACAGGACAGGTTAGAATTTGCACATGAACATGTAACTCAAAATAATTTATGGGAAACAGTTATATTTTCTGACGAGAAAACTTTTCAGTCATGCAATAATGGGAGAATTCGGGTGTATAGGTCTTCTGGCATGCGGTATGATGAGAGATACACCCACAAAACCAACCAAAGTGGGCGTTTTTCTATAAATGTTTGGGGTTGGATCAGCGCTAGAGGACCAGGAGTTTGCCAAATAGTAGAAGGAAGACTATCTGCAGCCGTATACGTTAATATACTTAATGAAGTGATGATACCATTGATAAATGCTGTATATGGTCAAAATTTTACATTTCAGCATGAAAATGCTCCAATACACACCGCACGCATTGTAAAAAATTACATTCAAGAAAATAATATTGCAGTTCTTCCCTGCTCTTCGAAGAGTCCCGATCTCAACCCGATCGAAAACATTTGTCATGTCATGTATAAACATGATTTTCGACCAAAAAACAGGGATGAATTACGC
Source organism: Polydrusus pterygomalis (assembly GCA_963969555.1). Taxonomy (NCBI): domain Eukaryota; kingdom Metazoa; phylum Arthropoda; class Insecta; order Coleoptera; family Curculionidae; genus Polydrusus; species Polydrusus pterygomalis. The sequence goes on along the minus strand of OZ018381.1, from coordinate 35,638,017 downwards.
TACAGAATAATTCAAGCTTGGGATGAAGTAACGGGCGAATTATGCAGAAACCTAGTTTTAAGTATGCCACAAAGGCTCCAAGAAGTAATAAACAGAAACAGTTCTATGACCAAATATTAAAAATTGTGTTTGTTTTGACAAATTTTGTATTTGTAATTTTTTCTTTTTATTCAATTCATTTTATTACCTACTATCTTTGTTTTTTTATTTTGTGGCGATGTTAAATACAATTTAAATAAAATCTTTGACGTTTTTAAGAAAAATCTAATAAATTTAGTTTATAATCTATATTATGTCCCTCAAATTTAAACAATAAGAAATATATTTTGTTCTACCCCGTATGGCAAAATAAAAAACGTTTTATTATGTAACCTAGGTTACTTTTTAAAAATTAGATATTTTTACCTTTTCAGCTCTAGCCACCTTTTATAGTCTAGGAGATATGTTATGTCGTTCCTCAGTTTTTCAAATTTGCTGTACCAGTTTTTTCTCGGCACGATAGTACGTCCCGCCCCGCCTACCACGTGGCATCAGGCTGATGCCTGATTGGATAATAACTAAAACACTTGTCATATTATATGTTGGGATAAACTATTTTCTCTGATAAAAACTGGTATTTTTTTCAGGTTTAAAAGATACTTTAATTTTGAATCACCACCTCCTCCAATTGAAGTTTATAAATGTCAGCCGATAAGTGGAGATGCTCTCTGGATACCGTTTCCTCAAATAAGGTAATTATCTCTTAACTCAATAAAATCGCATTATTACTATGATGGCATAAAAATTCAAATTGAAACTGATTTAGGTATTGGTGTGCAATGTCTCAAGTCTTAGTGTTATCCCAAAATTGTGTCTTATTATTGTTTCGCCACTAGACGAGAGAACTGTTATAATAATGAGAATCGTCATCAGAGACTTGAAGTAATATATGTCAACAGCTGATGAAATGATTTACGCTGCTGCAGGTTATGGTTTCTTTAATACATAGGTCACTACAAAATTCTTGCCAGTTATTTCAGATTTTGTCCGTCCCAACGCATTTTGGTATACATCACCGAAACTATTTTTTAGATTTCTACCTGTTTTAAGTAAATTGATTGACAATTTAAAAAAATTAAAAATAACCTCACCACTGACATATGGAAATGTGTTTTTGAAAAGTTTCAATATTATTAAGATAATTTTTTTTATGCCTCCCCATCCTAGTATTCCATAATTTAAATGGGTTTGTACTAAAGAATAATAAAATATTTCTAATTCTTTTATATTTAAAAATTGTTTAAGGTGTTTAAATTTTGGTATAAGAATTCTTAGTTTTCTTACAATGTATTCACTATGTAAATCCCATTTTAAATGTTTATCAAAAATGATTCCTAGATATTTAATATTTTCACCTTCCTTTATATTAATATCATTATTGCATATTATTGGACCAATATTTGGAAGTTTATTTTTGTATGAAGTAAATGAAACTTGGAAGTAATAACTACAATCCTTGCCACAATCACACTGAAGATCAGAACCAAACCAACAACAACAAACGAGAACAACGTCGGTCTGGTTGTTTCGTGCTCGGTCGAAGGCGGTTCAATAAACATTTATGAAAACACAGTCGAACCGCTGCGTGAATTATTATTATTGCAAGCAAAACTTTGTGTTAGGCAGCGGATTGTATTTGCATAAACAGTTTTGTATTATGTTTCATTAGATATGCCCATGCTAATGCCAAATCGCCTGTATGCCATTAACACTTTATGTGGTTCGTTTATGTTTATGTTTTTGACTTGTACTTGTGACTTGTATTAAAGAACAATGACTTCAGCAGTCCAAGAAATATTACAGTTCAAAACAAGCGGTGCATTAATATTTGATAAACGTTTAGAAATTAGAGAAAATTGAGGCCCAAACCTTTTTTGGATCTGAATCTAGATAAGTACGTTTTAAACCGCAATTGACTATAAATGGTTTTATAACTGGTATTGGTAAGTACTGGTTCTTGATAGGTTTCGCTTGTTACGTTACTTGGATTTTGCGCATTATTAACTTACGTCCTTTGATATTTATTTCATAAATAATTTGTGCCATTAAATCGTCATCAGCCTATGTAGTTTTTTGTGAAACTCGAATTGGACGGTAAAAATCTCATTCCAATGAAATTCTGACCAAATCAGTGAAGGCTACTTTGCAACAAGCACCAGAAAAAGCATATTATCATACATAAGTAGGGCTGGGCAAAAATTCGATTTATCGATATATCGATAAACTATATTTAAAAAATAAAATATCGGTATTATCGATATTTATCGATTATATTGATATTCGATTGGAATTTCAATATCGTCCTTATAACACATTTAAGGACCAACATTTAATTCAATCTTTTTTCATGTTTTCATAATTAGAGTCTCCTCTTGAAATGAAGGTACGGAGTTTTACAGGGCACATAAGAAAATATTGATATACAGTGTCACCAGTAAAGTCCGCATCATATGGGATTTTTTTGTTATTAATACCTTTATTCAAAATTTGACTTTGGCATTAAGTTCTGCTTCGATCGAGATGAAAATTAAGCAAAAAAATAGTAGTCAAGTGATTCGCATTATCTGTCAAATTTTAATTTTTTTCCGAGGGGCACTGAGAAAAATTTGTACACCATTTTCCATATTGCCGAATTTTGTTCGTATTTTCTGTATTTTCCTTGTATTTTCTGAATTTTTCTCGTATTTTCTGTATTTTCCTTGTATTTTCTTAATTTTTCTCGTATTTTCCGTATTTTCTAGAACTTGTACACCATTTTCGCCAGTGCATCGGGATAATTCACTGATGAAAAATTTGTAATTTTCACAAAATTGGCTTACTAAATCAACATCCATTGGGAAAAAAAATTTGTTTTAATAATAACGGAACTGGCGACCTTTTTTTTTTTAGAAGTCAATCTTAAGTCGGTTAGTCCCATCACTAAAACCGTCGAAAACCCGGCAGCGTTGTCACATCTTCCAACAATTTTACGTCGTTACCAAATTGATTGCCGCGCGTATTTTCTATATTTTCCTCGGAATTTTTGTATTTTTCTCGTATTTTCTTCGTATTCTCTGTATTTTCTTCGTATTTTCCGTATTTTCTTCGTATTTTCTGTATTTTCTTCGTATTTTCTGCACTTTCCTCGTATTTTTGTATTTTCTCTGCATTTTCCTCGTATTTTCGTATTTTCTCTACATTTTCCTCGTATTTTCGTATTTTCTCTGCATTTTCCTCGTATTTTCGTATTTTCTAGAAGTTGTACACCATTTTTGCCAGGGAATTACCCCTCGTTTTTTTCCAAAAAATAATTCAAAAGTGGGGTTATTTTTGAAAATATCAAAAAAGTTATTAGAAAAAGTTTTTTTAAATGCAGTTTTTAGCCCACATGCAAAATTTCAGCTGCATAAGATAATTTTGATTTTTTACCTATATTTTGCAAAATAAGACTCAACGCAACCTACATAAAACTTCTTAGTTTAGACAATGCTTTATTTCAGATACATTTTTTTTAAAGTAGCTTTATATTAAATGTGTGTTTTTCTACGAAATCAAAATTGGGCTATTAAAATTTGGTCGCATGTGATGCAAAGTTTATTTGTTTTTGACCCTGTATAAGGTAACTTCATAAAATAAGTATTTTTGAAAACGTAGTTTGTGTCTGAAAGTAATAGACCTTAATATTAAGACAAAAACGAACACAGTGTCTTCAGTAAAGTGTTTTTTAAGTGGAAAATAAATTTTAGTTTAACAACGTAAAGTTTATCTATTTTCAACGATTTAATTTAAAACCCCTATATTATAATTTATTATTAAGCTATGCCATAATAACGTTTTTGTAAAAAAACACACATTTAATAAGGCGCTACTTTAAAGAAAATGTATCTGAAATAAAGCCTTGTTAAAACTGAGAGGTTTTATGTAGATTGCGTCGAGTCTTATTTTGCAAAAGTGGTGCAATTTACAAAATATGGGTAAAAAATCAAAATTATCTTATGCAGCTGAAATTTTGCATGTGGGCTAGAAACTGCATTTAGAAAAACTTTTTCTAATAACTTTTTTCGATTTTTTCAGAAATAACCACTTTTGAATTATTTTTTGGAAAAAATTAAAATTTGACAGATAATGCGAATCACGTGACTACTATTTTTTTTTGCTTAATTTTCATCTCGATCGAAGCAGAACTTGATACCAAAGTCAAATTTTGAATAAAGCCATTAATAAAAAAAAATCCCATATGATGCCGACTTTATTACTGGTGAAAATGCCAAAATGGGCAAGTGGACTGTATATCCAAAAAAAATAGCAATTTATAGAGAAAAATCAAAAAAAAGGAACGATTATTGGCACAGCCGTGGACTTACCAATTGCTTTATTTACGCCGCGGCAGGCTGCCTTTTCTCCAATTTTCTATGCACTCTTTTCAGCAGATTGGCTGGTCACACCAATTTTTATCTGCACTTCACTCCGGTCAATGCGCGAGTGTGCTTCTCTTTCGGGGTACCGTATCGCCCAGTAAGTCGTGCCAATAGGAGCCGCGAAATTTAAAAATATTTAAACGAAACGGAGTGGTTATTGCCACAATCCTTTTTTTCCCAAAAAACATTAAAACGTAATATTTACATTAAATCATTTAATAATTAAAGAAAAATCATCAAGATTAACCAACTGGTGACACTGTATTTATAATATAATATTTTTATGTTTTATCTATATCTATATCGAATAACGATATTTAAAAAATAAAATATCGATATTCGATATTGGAATTTCAATATCGCCCAGCCCTATACATAAGTATTAGTTACTTTTTTATCTGCCGTTTATTAATTATTTTCTTTTATAGATCTACAGCAACTAGACCTCATATCTTATATAGTACAAACAAACAAGTCGCATCACCAGGGTACTTGACAAGAGCACAACTGTTTTCAGTGATCCCGACTGAAAGAAAAGCTGCGATTGAAAAATTGTGGAAAGAACCGTCAAGGTACCTATGTCTAAAGGACCCCACACGCCTGAAGTTTTCACTTGGTTCTTGAAAACTATAAACGTTTTTTTCTTTATTGGTGGAAAATTAGGCTTTAAGTTTCCTTTCACTTATAAAGAAATAAAATATGCACAGGATGTTGAATAATTTATAGGCGGATCCAATAATTAATATTATTTAAAAATTATGAAAATCCCAAAAAAAAACAAATTACCAATTTTTGTTACTTTGAACACATACGACTAGATTTTGTTCTTATTTTAATATCTTGTAGTACCAGGATATACAGGGAAACGTGGGTATATAGGTTGGTGTAGAGAATATTACCTGGTATTTTTATCCAAAAAAATTAAAATTCACCTGAAAATCTAATGAGGATATTTTTAAATTTTCCAATTTTTCGAAGTTTTACTTGTGGAAATCATTGTAACTGGATCCTAAATTAGAATATGTTAAAAAATAATTATTGTCAAAAAAATTTTTTTGAAGTGAAGTGAATACTTGAGGCCTAATTTTCCACCAATAAAGAAGACAAAAGTTAATAGTTTTTAAGAAACAAGTGCAAACTCCAGGCACTGCAAATAATATTAAACTAAAAACTTGCCAACATAAAACTAGCTTTGGATTACGGCCAAAAGCCATAAGCGTTGTGATGGTCCTTTATACTATTGTTATGGTTTAATTTAATATCGTTTAAAAACTTTCCGTTATGTAACTAATTATCACAGAATCAAATAATAAATGTAATGTGTACTAACTAGGTGGTCTTTGTTGTTCATTTTACTTTTGATTTTTTCCAGGTGCCAACCGAGTTATAAAAAAAATACCTCTAGAAAATGGTACCCCAGAAACTGGAGAAAGTTTGAAAATTCAGAGGCTAAATTATTGGAAAAGTCAGTAGGTCTCTCATTTCTTCAAAGTTACTCTGATGAAGAAGAAGAGGACGAGGCTTTAGAAGATAATAATGAGGAGGATCTAGAAAAAGAAGTAGATTTAAAGGAAAATAAAGGCACCTCGCCGTCGGCAACTCCAAAAGAGCAGCCAAAGAATTTTGATCAAGAAATTGAAGAAAGCTATGAAGTGATAGATAACTGGGATGCATCCAGTACTAGTCAAGTTGCTAATGTTGTTGCAATTGAAGAAAAAACTCCGCCAATAGAAGAGAAGGAAGAAGGTGAAGTGTCACTCGACGACAGTCCGAGAAATATTTCTGAAGATGAATATCAGAAGACTAAAAAAGAACTTGAAAGTTTAGAGGAAGCCCTGAAGAAATCGACCAGTTATTTGGATGATTTGGATAAAGATAGCGTTGAAAAAACACCTGTAAAACCAGCAAAGAAGAAAAAAGAGAAAAATAATAAAAATAGTCGCCAAGATAAAGAATCTAAATCTCGAAATAAGAAGAAAAAATCCAAAAAAACAAGAAATAAACAAATAGATGAGAGTGATGATGCGATGGAATCTTCCGATTTTGAAGAGGAATTAGTTAAAAAGAAAAAACAAAAAAAGAAAAAAATCATTAAAGGAAAAGAAGATAAAAAGGAGAAAAAGCGTAAGGCGAGAAAGAAGAAATCTAAGAAGAAAAAAGAGGAAGTTGATAATAATAGTGAAAGCGAGGACTATAAAGTCGAATCTGATATTGAAAAAAAAATACCCAAAAAAATTAGAAAAAAGAAAAGAAAAAGTACTGATAAAAGTAAAGGGGGAAGCATCAGTGAAGAGCTTAGCGGCAAAGTGCAACACAGAAAAAGTAGTGTAGATATCACACACGAAGGGTATGAGGACGATGTGAAGTTCTTTACAGCTAGATTTGACAACGAAGATGATTTAAAAGGAAAAACAAAACATAAAAAAGAGGATGGTGATAATAATAAAAATATTCACAATAAAAAAGCTAATATACAATTAGATGATCCGCCGATTGCTTTAAAATCAGTCATCACTACGAAGCGTAAACCAAAGCGGGGTAACAGTGAATCTGGTGAGTCATTAGCTTCAGACATACAACAGAAAAATGAATTGAAAGAACGACAGAGTGAGAGTAGGCAGAGCAACGATAGAAATAAGATCAAAGATGAAACCCTTAAAATGGCCGAAGACAGAGACGACGGAAAGAAAGATGAGGGAAAAGTTGACCTACTTAAGAAAAACGCGGAATATTTGAGAGAGCAAGATAAATTAAGAGTTAAACAACAAAAGAAATCGTCTTCGGATGACTCGAACCTTAAGAAAACATCAGAATCTTCTATTAGAAGCGAGGATGAAAGTCAAATTGTATCAAAAAATGAAAGAGTAGAAAAACATAAGAATAATGAGCCGAAAACTATCGATAATATTAGTGAATCCAAAGAACATGAGAGAGATAAGACAAAACTAGTTAAATCGCCAATAAGAGTTCCTAAGGATTTACCTGGCCATGACTTAAATGTAACTGGTAAACTGGTAAACGAATTTTCTGAAACTGAAGCAAACATTAAAGGTACACAGATAGAAGACGCCGGAAATAAAATAATTTCTCCAGAAATACGTACTGTAAAAACTCAAAAAGATACCACAAAAACTCTAAAAGGAGATTATGAACGGGGTCAAAATAAACAACCCTTAGAAGTACATGAAAAAATGTCTAGTATCGATGAAAATGATTTAAATAACCTATCTGGATTGCAGAGTCACGAGGACACCAATATTCAAAAGCGTCCAGACTGGGAAAAATTGAAAAACAAACGGAAACGTCATGTTTCCGATGCAACCCAGGAAAAATTTGAAAAGGTTAAACGATATTCAAAGAAGGATGAAACTATGGACGCAGAAATGTTTCCTTTAGAAAAAGATTTACCGATAATTCATATTAAAACGGAAAAAGAAGATGATTCTTACACCAATGCACGTGAAGGTACATCCAAACCACTAAACACATCTTGGGAAACAGACGAAGAAGTTTTGGACGTGGGAAAACGTTCCGGCAATGAAGAAAATTTATTAAATCTAGAAATACCTCTAAACATTAAACATTTTCCTCGGAGAGAAGTTAAAATTGAAAGTGATATTTTTGATAATGATGAAGAGTTGAGAGAGCTTCAAAGGCATTCCCGTGATTTAAGTGCTGAAAGAAAGAAGTTGGAAATTGAAAAAATGAAAGTTAAAAGGCTAGAACGTAAACTGTTACAAGCCCAAGAAAAAGAGTTACAACAAAACACTCGAATTACACATTTAAAAACGAAACGAGACGAAAGGGAACAAAGTGAAACAATTGCTGAACTCAATGTACAAACACCACCGAAGAAGAGAAGATGGGATATAAAAGCTTCAGATCCTGCAATGTCAACACCCAAAATTAAAATGGAAAAATCTATAGAAATTATCGATGTGGACGCTAATACTTCGAATAACACTATTACATTAGAAAATGAATATGAAGAGTTTCTAAAAGCCGTTACGTCGACTAAAAAAGAGAGTGTAAGAAAATCAATTGTCATAGATAGTAGCTCAGATTCGTCTATTATCTTGAATGATGACCAAAAGTCCAAACGTCAAGTTGAAATGAACAGTAGTGTATTAAGGGAAAAAACACCTGTTAAAAAAAGAAGTCCAATTAAACAAGTTATAACAAACCTTGATGATTTGATTTCTGAACCAAAAGAAACAATACCAGTAATAGACATTCCAACTATTCAGATTCCATTGCCTCCCACAAAGCCGGAAGAAATTCGACCGGTTCCAGTACCATTACCCAAACTGGAAGCTGTGTTTGACCTTAATAAACCTATGATTAATCTGAGTTTGTCGGCTAATGTTACTCAAAATATTACTCTAAGTCTTGCCCCTAGCATAACAAGTTTTTCCGCACCTATTACTTCTAGCATAGATATTTCGAAAACAAGTGTTGAAATATCCACACCTGTCTCAAAGGATACCGTTGTTAGTATGAATAATATTCCTTTGCCAGTAAGTAAAACGCTCAGTGCATCCCATTCAGCTTCTAATTTAGCAGATGTAGAAACTACTATGCCATTTTCTTCAAAAACTGAAACAGTTCTTTCACCTAAAACTCAACTTTTTAATGTTGAGGGTGAGACAAATTTTCCCAAAATCGCTTGTGAATCTGGTCCAGGTTTGGAAAGTACCTATGTTATTGATAAAGTAACGAAAAATACCCCAACAAAACAAAAAATCGTATTTGCTACCTTAACTCTTCCTACTAAAAAGCAATTGCTAAATAATTCGAAATTAAATTTAGATGATTCAGATAACGATGATCAAACAATCATAGAAGAGTTAAAGAGAAAGAAATTAGAAGCGCTAATAGAAGACAATAAGAAAGAGGTCCTTATTGAAGAAGTAAATAAACAAGTTTTAATTGAAGAAAATCCTTTTGATGAGCCCAGAGCTAAGAGTCCCGTCAGTAATCAACAGATTAAAAAGTTCGATCCCCCTGCAAAAACAGGATCACACAAATCTGCTTCCAAACGTGAGCCATCTCCAAGGCGAAGAAGGGAATCGCCATTAAAGAAAAAAGAGTTATCGCCAAGAAGGAGATCTCCTAGACGGAGGTCTCCTCGAAAATCGCCAAGGAGAAGAAGCCCTACAAGAAAACGGTCACCGCCTAGGCGAAGATCGCCTGGCAGACGCAGTGTTTCGCCTAGGAAACGGCGTAGTATGTCTCCAAGGAAACGAAGAAGTCCATCACCAAGGAGAAAGCGTAGTACATCCCCAAAGAATAGACAATTATCACCCAGAAGAAATCGTAGCATTTCGCCTAAAAGCAAAAGGAGAAGTTTATCTCCAAGATCCAAAACCAACCGGCATAGCACATCGTCGCAACGACCACGGAGTCCTAAATCAAGCGACCGAAAGAAGTCACCTGTACCATTACATGTGTCTTCTCCATTTGGTGCTCCAAAACGCAGCGTAGCGGACTCTACCATTAGTGATGATCAGTTACCTCAAAGCACTTCTAATGATGACTATAATGATAATATTTTCTCCCACTTTCATGATAAGAAGAGGGAACCAGACTATGATTCGCCCAAGCGAATACCATTGGATGTTAGAATTAGTCAAGTGTTAGGTTATGATGTTCCGTGTGAAGAGCCTCAAAAGCCAACAAGTTCCACAGCTTATAATTATAATGATCATCAGCAATTGTATCAATATCCTGAACAGTATAGTAATATAGAATCGCAGGTTACCACACCAACAATGAGAACATCTATTAATCAAAGCAGGCCTCAGTCATGTTATAAACAAGTGGGAAACATGTTGCAAATTGTGCCTAGTGATAACTTAATTGATATACCGATTCCAGAGCCGCCTTATCAAGTTAACACATCACATGTGGCTCAGTTTACTCATCAGTCCAGTTATGAGGTAAGGACGCTTAGTGTACGCGTATAACTTTTTTATTCTACAAAAAATAGTTTATGTTCCAGTTTTAACGATTTTAAATAAATAATTAATTTTAATTTTACTAGCTTAGCTAGGTGAAAATAATATTTTGTGAACGGTTTATTTTGCATCTTTAATAAACCCCGACATATTTTAAACCATGCAATGATAGTCATAAGTTATATCACAAGAGGTGAATATTCTAAATAAAATATTTACCTCGAGTGGTATATGTTGAGATTATATACCAAAAAAAAAAGAAAAAATACAACGAAATGCAAGATTTTTAAAATGATTTATGTAGCTACTAGAAAAACGGACAAAACGAAACAAAACCTAAACAATTGACAAAGTAATAAAACTAACAGAAAATTAGTTATAAGTATTATTGTTAAACACACAGTTATTATAATAAACAGTAGTGGCTTGCTGGTGTTGCTGGAAACTCTTCGAGCTGCAAGAGACTGGAGCTTCGTGTTGGTCCAACCCATTAGTTGGAGGGTGACCTCTTAAACCTTGAATAGTGTTTTTGTGATGAGTTTTGTCCATCTGCAAGTATGGCTTTATGGATGCAGCACTACTATGTCCAGTTATTTTTATAAGAGTTTGTTCGCTCACACCTGCTTTGCTTAATGTAGAGACAGCTGTGGCTCGATTGGAATGGTTTGTGATTTTTTTCTTTCTCAGTATCTAGTCCAATTTTTTGTGCTGCTTGTTTTGTCCAATTAGAAAGAGTATTTTTTCCCATGGGACAGTTTTTGTACCAATTTCCCATTTTCCAATTTGGATTTACTGTCAGGAATAGTCTTTGGGTAGTTATATTTTGCCCTCTTTTTGAAATTAGTTTTCTGTAAAGGCGAACTGGACATAAATCGGCATCTTTTGTGTTTGCCACTAACCATTTTGAATTTGAAACCTTCTTGTCTCCGCCTTGGGATGTTTTTGAAAAGATTGGGTTATATTCCATTCTATTACTTTTTGTACCATCGCTATTCTATGAAATACGTATTTAGGCATGTCTCGGCTTCTCCTCCTCTCCATGCTAATTCCACAGCCGCTATTTGATAGAACTTTTTCTGTAAATCCTCCGGGTTATTTTCGTCAAACATTTTTACCTTCTTTTTGTACTCGTCGTAGGTTAGTGCTCTTGCACTTTTCCGGTGATTTTTTGGATCAGCCTGAAGCAGTTTTCTTTTAGAATTTCTAGCCATACGTGCTTTTTGGAATTCAGGATCTTTAAAAGGATCAAATTTAATGTTGTATTTATTGAAGTACCTTTCTTGAAGCAGTTGGGCTGTTTGGTTCCACATTGTCTTGATAACCCCTTCCTTGTAGTCAGAACCATTTTTTTTCTTCATATTAAAACTCCAGTCTTCCAATATAGCGGCAAGCTGTATTATAGTTGTATTTTTGGTCAATATATACTGCCGTGTTTCGCAGAATTTCTCGAATTGGGTCCATATATACTTTTTTGATTTTGTTGTATTTTCTGGGATAGTCTTTTCAGCGTTTTTTCTTATATTTTCGACTGAAACATTACCGAATCGGCAAGATTCCATTTTTAAAAAAATGTGACATGAATCTGACAACATCAAAAACTTGATTTGTTGAAAGGGATTTTTGTTATTATAGAAACGGTCTATAGCAACCATCAAATATTTTAAACTTGTTATGATGTTGTTATGCATTGGCATTGTTGTGGCAGGTGGCCCGGGGTATATCCACTTATGCGGGGTATATTCAGTATAATATGCTCGCAAAACAGCGTTTAATTGGTCAGAATCGGATTGAGGTATATAATCACGGATATTCTGCTCTAATTAGAATTTCAAAAATATACGCCATTGGAAGTATTTCCTCTAACTTTGCACAGCCCACTGCTCTCTATATGAAAGCAATGAGTTACCCACGGAGATTTTGGACTCAGAGCTTGCAAATAACTACCATACCGGGTGTGGTGTTTCCCAAAAGACACCCCTATAACTTTTTTTTCTGTGTTTATAGATATTAAAATGAAATTTTGAGATTATGCATAAGAGATGAGTCTGCATTTATTGGCATAATTTTCAATTTGTTAGCACTTCCGGTTGGACCGGAAGTGACCTTGACTTTGGTATTTTAAATGGGACATCTTGTATATTTTTACTTATTGGGATATAGCATAACATTCTGAGAAAAAGACACCTCACTTGTCATTTTTTGACGTGTTACAACATTTTTATGTTTATTTTTTATTTTAAATCTGGAGTGCTACAAATTAATTAAATCTGTTAATTTATAGTCAAGTAGTATATGAAAAATAATTGACTTTCTAAGTTTTACAAGCGTTTAAAAAATGAAATTTTGTTTTCTTGACGCTTACTCCATTTTTCCAAATGGAACGATGGTAGTTCACTAGGATATATTGAAAACGAGCATTTTTTTTTCAACAATTTGATACCATACACTCCTATGCTATTTTAAAATTGACACGAACAAATTTGCCTTAAGTCCCAATAGCAAATTTAAAAGCGTTATGGATTATTGCCGCCCTGCCCTGTCTTTTCTAAAGAAATATACAGGCGACTTTGAAAAACAATGGACTGGTTTTGAAAACCAATATGATTTTTAATTAAAATTGTAGTTTCATTCGTTTATTATTAAAGTTACATTGTAAATCAGATAAAATGGTTAGTTTAACTAGAAATGAACAAATTGATATGCTCCCAATTTTTGGAGTGACCGGAAAAATTATTCTGAAGCCGCAAGATTTTACGTATTGTATGTTTTATAAACTAATAACATTACAGCTTGAAATTAAAGCCATATTGCTTTTCAAAACCATTCCATTGTTTTTCAAAGCCTCTTTTATTTTTCTTTAGAAAAGAGAGGGCGGCAATAATGCATAACGCTTTTAAATTTGCGATTGTGATTTAAGGCAAATTTTTCAGTGTCAATTTTAAAATAGCATAGGAGTGTATGGTATCAAATTGTTGGAAAAAAATGCTCGTTTTAAATATCCTAGTGAACCACCATCGTTCCATTTGGAAAAATGGAGTAAACGTCAAGAAAAAACATTTTATTTTTTAAACGCTTGTGAAACTTAGAAAGTCAATTATTATGACATAATTTTAATTTTCATATTATTACCTACTTGACTATAAATTAACAGATTTAATTAATTTGTAGCACTCTAAATTGAAAATAAAAAGTAAACGTAAAAATGTTATAACACGTCAAAAAATGACAAGTGATTTCACTCATAATGTTATGCTGAACCCAAATAAGCAAAAATATACAAGATGTCCCATTTAAAATATCAAAGTCAAGGTCACTTCCGGCCAAACCGGAAGTGCGAACAAATTGAAAATTATGCCAATAAATGCTCTTATGCATAATCTTAAAATTTCATTTTAATATATATATTATATAAAAAGTTATAGGGGTGAACGTCTTTTGAGAAACACCCAGTATATCCAACTTCTGAAAATATTTATAATAACAGATGTTGCATCAATCTTTACATGTAAAAACATAGCCGATGTCCATAACATTGTTACATATTATCAACTTAACATTTTGATGCCATATTTGGTGTGTTTGGAAAGCACAAAAAGTCATTATTGCTAAATCAATTGATTCATTTATTAATAATAATTTATTTCATGCTTAGAAGTAGTTATCTTCTACGGAATAGTCCGAATACATAAACAACCCGTCTGGTATAATATATCCAAACTCAGTTTGGTGACATAAACAAGCTTTTAACGGCTTTCAAAGAGATCGACCTCACAACCACGGTTGCCAGATCTGTTTTTTTTTTAAATTCTTTAAGTTCTTTTTATTAAAAGTGTTCTTTTTATATTAATCAATAATGTTCGTTTACAACGTGTCATCTATTAAAATTGTTTTATTTATATTATATTATCATATTAAAAATGTAAACCATTATATACCCTACGCATCTTAATTATTTGGTAGATACGACGCCTATGGTTAGGACTTTAATACTTTTTTATGTCATTAAATTAACCTGAGAAATACTATAAGACAATTCTTGGTTTTCAGGTTAAGACATCTGCACATATGGATATTAAACCACAAATTTTACAAGTTGGTAATATGTTGCAAATAGTACCAACCGAAATGATTCCTACAGAAATGATACCAGTTCCACCAATTCACACTGAGGTTCCTGAGGTACTATACTATTATTTATAACCTATCACATTTTTATTTGCGTAATTAGCGGTTTGATATTTGTTTTTCTTCACAAAGACACTAAGATATGCAGTCGTGAACAAAAGTATGGACACTTTTAACTCCCCAACATAAATTTTATTTTTTTACGAAATGCAAACAATTTATATTATGTTAACTAACTAATATTATGCTCCGGGCGTATTCCCAATAGTTACAAATTGAGTCAATGTAAGCTAATAATTATATATCATTAAAATATTTAAAAATATATATTATTCTTTGGTTTATTCAAAATTACAATACAGTGTGGTTGTTTAAGTGTGCAACATATGGGCATTTTTTTTATTACCGATTTCTCAGAAAATTTAATTCCTGATAAAAGTTGGTGCATGTTCGATAATCATATTAGGTGCACTTGGAATGGTTACAAGTCAAACGGCTTACAGGGTAGGCCAAAAAATATAAAACTTGTACAAGAATAAAGTTTTTTAATAAACATTTAAAATAAAAATTTTGCACTTTAAATGATAGTGTTTTAATTAGCATATTATCATAACTAATGTTTTATCTTGTTAAAAATAATTTTTAGGATATTTTAAAGTTGTGTTTAATATCATTGCAACAAACATGAAGTTTGTGATTCCTTAATAAATTTAAAATGCAAGTAAATTTTACAAATATGCTTGAATTTGAACAAAGATATGTGAAATTGATGTGATTTTGATTAATTTATGACGGTCTTTATGGTGAATATAAAAAAAAATATATTTTTTTTATTTTAGGAGGTCACGTTTTTGAACCTATGCATAACTTTTAATTCTAAACAACTTTTCTTAATAACATTTTGCTGAATTTTCTGAAATAAGGTACTTTATTCTTGTAGAAATTTTATATTTTTCGAACCAACTATAAATTTGTATGAACCAAATGGATATTTAAATTTAGAAAATCTTTATAACTATGGATTCTAATACACTCTATTATTATTAAAGAAAAACAATCGATTATAATATTAAATTTCATCCGACCAACATTATTCACAACACGAGACAAAACCATCATATTCATACACCAATGGTAAAGAGTACTTTTGGCCAAAGATCAATATTATAGTATAATGGAATAACAATTTACAACAGTTTGCCGAAAATAATTAAAGAAATATCAAAATTATGGGCTTTTTAAAAAACACTAAAAAAATATTTTTTAAAACTGAACTAACTTTAACGTATTATACATTAATAGTTTCTTTTGTAAATGGTTATTATATATATATTTTTTTTTAAATAATTTCGATGGAGTTATTAATAGTTACTAAACATAATTTTAATTATTTGTGAATTTATATCTTAACATATAAAACAAAGTCGCTGTCTGTGTGCTTAAATCTTTAAAACTACGCAACGGATTTTGAAGCGGTTTTTTTTAATAGATAGAGTGATTCAAGAGGAAGGTTTTTATGTATAACTAGCGACCCGCCCCGGCTTCGCACGGGTGCAATTTCAGAAAGTGGCATGCCGGGTACTAATATATCGGGTTTGTTCGGGTTTGTATTTATACCAGCGGGTTGCAACGCATGCCGGGTACACGCTAGTATTGTATATTTGGTGTTATATTCTCTGTAATAAACTTTTTTAAATTGGTTGAGAATAAAGATATAGTATATTATTATTATTATTATTATTAAATGTAGGTTAAAATTGAAAACAACGAAGAGATTTTACCAGAAATGTTGTTCACGAGTCCATTACCCGAAAAACCATCGGCAGAGGCCGCAATGTTGAAAAAAATCGCCGAGAGAAGGGAGGAAAGGGAAAACAGGCGACAAGAAAGAGAGCGCAGGCGGAGGGAAAAGGAGAGGAGAAACAAAGAAAAAGAAAAGGTGAAACAGGCGAGAATGAAAATTAAAACTGAGAACATGATAAAGGTATGCAAATCCATGATGTAGCATAAACTAAATTTTTTTAAAGTACTAAAAATAAGGGACATTTACCTGCAATATTTAAATATTGACATCGAACTCAGAAAAAAAAATGATCAATTTCTATTTTTTGTCTAGGCCAAATTTATTATTTGGGTACAACTTCGAATTTTTTACTTCCATGCATGCAACTGCCATTGCTGGCAACTTTTAAACGTAAAAGTATTGCATATGTCAAAAATTTATAATGTTGTGATTCATAAATGATTTTTTGAGGCTATTTCAAGTGTTACTTCTCTAATTTTTTATTTAGTGTAAAGGGGGTATCTCGTATGTTTAGTAAATAACAATGATCCTAGTAACATTGGTTTTATATAAATTATTACAGAAAGCATTGCAAATGGAACAAGAAGAACTTGAAGATGCGGATATATCTGAGGAGAACCCTATTCAGTGGCCACCTACACCAATAGTGGTTGCTCACTCATCACTTAAAGAAGCTGGTAGAAGTATTCTATTAACGAGCATTAACAGGTATGCTTAGGAGTTGCCTGTTTTGTTTACTATCAAAAATAAAACTTACCTATAATCAGTATACAGTTTACTGGTAAGGAGGCATTTACTAATTTATTTATTTATTTATAAGTATCAACAGCACTGGTGCCAATTACAGATACATTTTACAGCTAGTAAATATAACAAAAAAAAAATCACACAAAAAAAATAAAACAAAAGGAAAGCCTATAAGGCGAACATGAATCAAAACCCCACAAAAGTGGGTACTCAACTGTATCACAATATTACGTCCGTTAATTGGTCCTCAGTTTTCTCTCGACCAAATCCTTGAACTGACCAAGACTAGTTGTATCTACATCAATATCTGATGCATACAAATTAAAAAAGTGGCACATTTTGTAAATTGGAGAATTTTTGTAAAGGTTTGTTCGAGGATAGGTCAGATAAAAAATATTTGAGGCTCGCGAGTTGACTCTATTGACAGCGAATGGTAGTTTACCAAGAATACTGGGGCAGTCAATTTTACTAAACAAAGTGCATAGTAAAATTTGGATTCTTCTTTTATTCAATGAAAGCCTGCTAAAGACATCCAAATGGACACACTAATGGCGGCGAAGTAATAAAATTACGTATACAAAGTGCCCGAAAATATATATCGGTATATTTTGAGGTTAGTTCTGCTAGTCACGTTATGACAAGGCGTGGCAAAGATGTCAAAAAATCAACTATTATTTTAGTTTGCTTCTTGGCTATGCAGTTTCAAAATGTTTTTATTCCAAACTAACTTTTACAGTTCATTACATGGAAAGTGACAACATAATATAGAAAATAATAACCATTAAAAAAAATAACAATAAAAAATATTGAAGTTAATCCAATTTAATTTAGTAAATATCTCTTTAATTGTTTTTTAAAAGTTGTCAATTTTTTAATTTTTCTGATTTTTTTGGAAGATTGATATATTTTATTATTCCGTCATATAAAAGCGACTTTTTTCCGAAATTACTTTTTTCTGGTTTAGTTTGATAATTTATACGTCTGGTGTTATGATCATGTAATGTCTTATTCTCCTGAAGTGTTATGTTTGATTTTTTTCTTTTAAAATAATAGAGTGAATTAGAATACAAATTTTTAATTTATAAATGTTTTGAACGTGTAACCTTTTCGGTCTATATAGATTAACAGTTGGTTCTAATATGTGGTAATTTGTGTATACATTTAATAACTTTATTTTGCAATTTTTGTAATGGTTTTAAGTCTGATAAACAAGCAGATCCTCATGCAGAAGCTAAGTATTGTAATTTTGAATATATTTATGAAAAAAATATATTTTTTAAGTATTTCAAAGGAATGAAATATCTAGCTCTGTACAAAACACAGTGGCGTATTTAGAATATTGCCACGGGGGGGGTCTATACCTTTCGTTTTATCTTTCTTTCTTTCTTTAAAAAAGCGCCGCAGGCGAAAAAATTTTCGGTGCCACGCCCTATTTTGAACTATCAAAATTTAGAATTTCTATGTTTTAATAGCTGAACCCAAAAAAGGAAGAAATTAAGAAATTTTTAAATATAAACGCAATAATGGGAATATATATATTTTTTAAATATATATGTTTAAAAATATACATTTCTACATAATATGACCGATTCCGAAAATGATTGGTTTTCAAGTTATTTTTGCCATTTTTTTTTGCCAAGTTTGGCCATGTTGTTTTGTTATCTGTGACACAGTTACTTAATTATTTGTAAAAACAAAGTATTGCTAATAGTTCTAGTTTGCAAAAAAATTACAAAACTAAGTGAACATCATTTCAATTTTTTTAAATTAAATAAATTAGACACGCAGGTAAAAAACAAGAAAAAAATTGAAATACCTCGAAAACCAAGCATTTTCGGAATAGGTCATATTTAAGAAAAAGTCACAAATTACCTCCTGCGAGGAATTAATCGAATTATCAATCAGCATGTATATATTATTTTACTCACTTAAATTAGAAATTAAATGCAACAAGGCATCTGATCTGTTCTGAGTTTTTTTTAATGTTGAGCCTACGGGGGGGTCCAGACCCCTCGGACCCCCCCCCTAAATACGCCACTGACAAAACAGATACCAAAGGAGATATCGAGTTGATAATATACTGGATATGGCATTTCCAATTTAAATTTTCGTCTAAAATTTGTTTTTGGTTTGCTTTTGACCATAGACATGTGCCTTTAGATCAGCAAATAATAATCACGAAAGTGGCAAATTTATGGCCTTGTGCATGTTAACAAACAGAAATAGGCATGCGCACTGTAAAATTCTCATTTAACCAATGGGAAGATAGACAGGTCCGGGCTTTAAAATTTAAAATGTCTCACTAAAAGCTTAATGTTGTGGTGCACAGATTTTAAGCCCCTATTACACGGGCCAAGTTCTTGGTCAAGTTTACCTATTATCTATAAACGAATGAGATGAGCCGCAATGTATTTTTTTCAGAAATTTTGATTTATCTACAGAAGAAAAACTTATAAAGATAGTAAAGTTTGCTGACGGTGTTAGACCTGGCGAAGGAACATCGCCATCTGCCGGTGAGGAATTATCATCTCCACCGCCACCTAAGAAAAAACTTCCCAAGGAAAAGAGGTTTAAGAAAATGAAGTTTAGCAAGAAGAGTGCCAAGAAGAAGGTAAAGGTTGGTAGAGCTTTTTTTGTTTTAATTTATTTTTCTTTTACAATTTTACTTATTTAATGCGTAGAGGGTATTTTTTTCTTTTATGCCATTTTTGTTTAAGTTTTTTTTATTTAAACATATTTTCAGTTTTGGAGCATTTTTTTCCATTTGGGCAAATGCCTTGCTATTCCTGTATTATTTTAACGCTAGGTCCGTTTTTAAAAATACATACCTGATGATTGTACCCGAAATATGAAACGTCAGAATCAATATCTGATAGCGACACGTTATAGAAAATAAAATGCAACAATGAAAATGTAAATTAATTTTCGCCATCTCTTTAAATAAAGCAAAAATAAAAACCGAAACGGGGTTTTCCGAATGTTTTCGAAAGCACTAGAAATTTTCCAAATTTTTCGACGGCTTGTTTGTTATTTTCAAATTGCGCAACTTTGCTCCAATTTAACTTTCGTTGAGCGCCGATTTGTAACGCCCTGTATAGGCTCTTTCAGCGGAATTCTATATACGTTTCGGACGTTGTAACATCCATCTACAGGGAAAATACAACCGTAGGAAGATAATTTGAGATTATTACCTTAGTAGAGCTTTTAAGGTTATATAGGGAAAAAACCCCACAGCCGTCCTATTTTTTTCCCTATATCTCTACAGCTCCGCTTTGAGATAATGGACTACTTCCGTAAAATTTTAAGGTTATTATCTTAAGCAAGTTTAATATCATAATCACATCACGAGACAAAATCATCCTATTCAAACACCAATGGTAAAGAGTACTTTTGGCCAAAAATCAATAATATATAAAGGAATAACAATTTATAACAGTTTGCCGAAAAAAATTAAAGAAATATCAAAACTATAGACATTCAAAAAAAAACACTAAAAAAATATTTTTTAAAACTGAACTAAGTTTTTCTCTGTAATAAACTTTTTTAAGTTGGTTGAGAATAAAGATATATATTATTATTAATATTGATATTACTAGATAGCTAAAGGTTGGAACGTTGTTTGTGATTTTTTTTTTATTCCTAATTGCCTATTTATACTTACATAAATACGTGTAGATACAATTAGTGAAGGCTATAGATACCTGCCAATTAACTAAACATCGTTTATATTATTGTTTTATTTGTATCCAAATCAAAAATCTATCATTTTAGGTAAAAATAATCAAAAAACCGCCTTCGCCCTTAGTGGACAGTGACTCCGAGGATAACCTACCCCCACCGTCACCACCGCCAGGTTCTCCACCGCCTCACATTTTCCCACCACGGATAAAAGTTAACCCAGTGAACAATGTACCGGCTGCCTATTTGGCTTCGATAATACAGACTGCGCAACAACAGCAGGTTAGTTTTTTTGTAAATCACACACTTTTTATAAGGCAGACGGTAATATGACGGAAAATAAAAGAAACATAAATATCAAACCATTTAAACCACTAAAAATTATAAAATTATACCATATTATAAATCTTATAATGACGAAATACATTTTTTAAGTACAAGATGTAATTTTGTAGCACTTCTAGAAGTTGTTATAGAATCGCACCGTTAACTTCATACCATTACTTAGTATAATATACTACATATATTATATGCTTACATTCAAAAACTTTAACTTGCTGTTCACATGCGAAATCTGTAAAACCGGTAGATATTAAATTTCAAATTTTTGCAGCAACAACAGTTACAACAACAGCAACAGTTGCAGCAGCAACAACACCTGCAACATCAACAGAAATTGCAGCAACAGCAGCAACTACAACAGCAGCAACAGTACCAATCGAACATTTACTGTCCTTCAATTAATCTTCTTATGGCGCCCCCGCCCCCACCGCA
This sequence comes from Polydrusus pterygomalis, assembly GCA_963969555.1. NCBI lineage: Eukaryota > Metazoa > Arthropoda > Insecta > Coleoptera > Curculionidae > Polydrusus > Polydrusus pterygomalis. The sequence goes on along the minus strand of OZ018381.1, from coordinate 35,616,496 downwards.
AGGTTAGTGAAGTGAGTTGTTAGTCGTATAAAGTTGTATCAGACCTACTCTACTACTCTGACGTATTTAAGTTAATATACTAGAAGGGTTATCGCTAGTAGACGAAAAAACAAAAAGGTTTTTTCTAGTTTGGAACGTATTGCTCCTAAAACAGGGGTACATAATCTAATATTATAGTATTATTTTAGTGCTTCAGCAATTGAATCGTTTATTATTGAAAGGGCACATGTCCACATTCTGGCTAAAATTACATTTTTATCGCATTAGCATCAGTAAACCTAGACCTATTTGGTGTTGAAACGGCTTATGTCCGCATTAACTCTGTACGATTTTATAGCACTGTAAAGTTATCATTTATTTTTAAAAGGGCTCATGTCCAGGACATGTGCCCATTCAATAATAAATACATAATATATTTATTTTCCCTGTCTTTAATCATTTCTCAATGCAAGATTAATGGGTATTGCGTCGTCCTAGGTTAGGTGTTAGTTCTAAAAGTATTTTGGAGCGTTAACATGTCGAGTGGAAGTACAAGTAGTGATTCCGGTTCTGACACGTCGGTACGACCCCAAAAACGAAAATGGGGCGTTTGCAAGCAAAATATATACCTATCACGAAGGCATTGCCAAGAAGGGCGCTAATGAAGTGTGTTCATTCCTATATGATTATATACAAAAAAATATTCCTGTCACAGCTAAAGAAATACACCTATTTTCTGATGGATGTCCAGGCCAAAATAAAAATCACACTGTTTTGAGATTTTTATTGGGACTATCTATTAAGCGAAATATTATCATAAAACAATATTTTCCCACTAGAGGACATAGTTACTTACCATGTGACAGGCATTTCGGTATAATAAAAAGACGTTTAAAAAGAGAAGATCGAGTTTATTCACCAATGCAATATTCGATAATGATTAATGAATCGTCTAATGGAAAAATAGAAAGCACTCTTTTGGAAAATAACGACATTGTTCTAGATTTTAATAAATGGTGGCCTAAATATTTCAAAAAGCTTGTAGCACCAACTCAACCATTGTCAGATAAAAGAAGTACTTTATTCAAAATCTCCGAGTATTCCTACTTCGAAATGAGCAGTGGGGAACTTACAGCTTTCGAATCTATTAAAGGCTTAGTAAAGGAAAACTTCAAGCTGACTCGTCCCAATATACGTAATATGGACTTACCTAAAGAAAAAGCATTTTCCGGAATGAATGTCATCAACGAAAAGAAAATCGGTGACATTAAGAAGGTGCTTCATTATGTGCCTGAAGAATACAGAAACTTTTACGACCGCATTACTTCGTGGCCAACTACAGCTGAAGCTCTCCCCTCGGATGATGAAAATTAAGATTAAGTATCGTATTTTCGTATTTTGTTTTGAACTTTTGTTTCTTTGTTTGTATTTTTAATGTGTTTTTGATACAATATTATAACAATAAATACATTTTTGATAATAATTAACTATTTTTTCTGCGAAATCGTAACGTTTGTTATTAAAAGGGCACATGTCCATAAACAAAATACGCTCTAAAAATGTAAACGAAATGTCTATAATTCTGAAAATGTTAACGAGAGTCCCTATTAATATGATCTACAGATTACCAGTTGGAAATGTAGAAAAAAATCGGTGAGAAAAAAGTTAGTACGTTTTTTGTGCCTGGTGTAAAATGTCAAAAATGTGACACGTGCCTTTTCAATAATAAACGATTCAATTGTACATTTTTAAGCGAAGAACTTCGAGAATCATTGTTCCATTTCACATAACTCAATTTTTTGAAAACCCACCACCAGTATCCAAAGTATTAAACGAATAGAAATCAAATTTGTCACTATTAAACGTTGGCAATGAACAGTTAGTTGTTTCACAATCGTGACTAGGTAAATAAAGTTAAATTAAAAGAACCGTCCTCAAGGCTTTGCAACATCGTAAATTACCACTATCTAACCCAATTTCTGTCATAAAATATTAACTATCACGGAATAAGAAGTAATTCAAGTATGCGGAGTATTGCGGAGCTACTTTCAATGCTTACTTTGGGGACGTTTTTTGATCTTGATATTTTTTTCCAGTTTCCCTTGTATACTCAAATGACTGAAGTGTACCATACGGCACTGGGGCGACACTTCTGGCTTTTCTGCCAATAACCTTGACTTGTCAAGCCAATAAAATGACGATAAAATTTAAATTTTCTGTCAATTATTTTTAATGTTTTAAACTGTATTTGTGTTGCTAATTACGGAGACGTAAAAGCGTAAAACGAGGTTGGCAAGTAGGGTCTGGCGCCAAGCTTTCCCCTCTATTCCACTACTGGTAGATACAGTACATCGTTGTTTGGTAGTTTACCTTAAAAACTTTTAGGTAGTTTTTTCGTATATAAATTAGAAAACCCTGTATTCATCTTCAAAGCATTTTGTTACTGCATGTAATATATTTTCAGCCCTATATTGAACATGCGTCGAGATGCTTCTGTCAACTGAGCAAAAATAAAACATTACAAAGGAAATGGTGGGTCATATTTAGAGCTACACATGTTTTAATCAAAATATTTTTTTATCCCAAGACGGTTTTAGAGAGGGTAATTTATGAACTACAAGACATTTGATTGTATTGCACCATTTTATTGTAGTGAGATCATGAAACGGAGTTTAAGAGTGGATTTTTGCTTAAATATCAATTGCTGGCCATTTTCGTACGAGATAGGATCTTGAAAAAGAATATTATTATCTTTCCTAGGAATTTCCATCCAAATGTTGTCAACCACAGAAAATACTGGCAGTGTTCAATCTAAGGCCGAAAATACTTTACAAATTGTCTATTATAACCGTCCAACTATTGAGATATAAGAAACAGTAAGAGTTCAAGGGTTTACGTGTGGACTTTTCAGCCTATCAAAAAATTGCCAATAAAAGTAGAAAATTTTGCTGTTACCAGATTTTTAAGTGTTTTTAAAGTCCAAATAAAGCTGTAAAACACAACGACGACGATAAACTTAGTTTTGTGAAAATTTTTCTTAGATAAGAGCACAGAAAAAATAATAGGTTAGGTAAATTTTTAGTATAATTCTTTAAATTAAACTTTAAAATTTGTTCAACTTTCTGTCGGCCAAAAAGAACATAATAAATTGTTCATAATTAAGTAATTTGTTATTGATGACAGTCGTCAGATGGCAAAAAAGTAAAGACATTTCCAGTTTTTTTAAATATAGCCAGATTTCAAAGTAATATTTGAAATAGCTATCAATATTCACCCTTTTAACCCTCATACTGATTATTGCGATCCCATTATCGATACTCGAATGTATTCGTATTATTAGGCAGTTTTTATGGCAGAGGCAACCCCATAAAATCTCACGTCATCAAACATCTATTTGTGTGATAATAGGTTAGGTCAGGTTGTCTGTGATAATAGGAAAATCTTAAATATGAGTCGTCATTTTAATTTGCTTTATTTTACCATACATTAGAGTGTTTTTGGTAGATTAAAAGAAAGTATCTTGTTGACAACATAAAATAAAAACCAATAAAAGGAGGTCTATGGCACAGCGCGAATTTTGATTTTTAAACTGCAAATCTGATAGGACACGTAAAATTTGAGAATATATATATAAAAATATTGATTGGTGTGTTTACTGTGGATTAGTCAGATTGATTAAGAAAATGACCAAACCATTAAAATAGTTGTTGGCATAGGACAAGAAATAAAATGTTTCTTTCGTTTTCCAAGGATATTTATGGAAATGGAATGGGGTTTTCAATGCTCATTCAGAGTAGAACTAGAAGATTGGGGGAGGCAACCAGGTAACAATGGAGACAGATCACTCGATCTTTACAGACGGTTCAAAAATGGGAGCTGGTATATTCTCCGAGAGCATGCAAATACAGAGGTCATATAGACTCCCAGACTACTGCAGCATTTTTCAAGCAGAAAGTATGGTAAATGTATAGTGCACAAAGCAGATGGACAGAGCTGACAACCTGTGGCATCTCCGAGCAATCGTGGCTCCTACTTGATAACCGCATCGTTCTTACAACACCGTCGGAAAGACCTAAAAACTACAACTGCCGATGCCGTAGTCACCGGACATTGCCTTTTCGGTATACACGCCGAACGTATGCAAATACCAGAAGTTGCAAAGATGATAAAGAAGAAGAAGAAGAAGAAGAAGAAGAAGAAGAAGAAAATATTTAACATCGATCACGTATAGTATCACAATAGTCCTCATAGGATTACGTGGGACTGTTTGGACAGTGCCAGAAGTCTGACACTCTAACCTAACCTAAGTTTACCTTTGTAGTTTTTGGAGGTTGCAGTACGCCTAAACTGGAGAAAAATAATGGATTAACCAATTTGAATCAGAAACATTACAAGCATTTCTGCATTGACAAGTGGAAAGAACAGCTATCCCGTTTTTTCGATTTTTGTTTTATACATTGTGACCAGTAAAGTCCGTATCATATGGTTTTTTTTTATTAATAACTTTATTCGAAATTTGACTTTGGCATCAAGTTCTGCTTCGATCGAGATGAAAATTAAGCAAACAAATAGTAGTCACGTGATTCGCATTATCTGTCAAATTTTAATTTTTTCCAAAAAATAATTCAAAAGTAGGGTTATTTCTGAAAGTATCGAAAAAAGTTATTAAAAAAAGTTTTTTTAAATGCAGTTTCTGGCCCACATGCAAAATTTTAGCTGCATAAGATGATTTTGATTTTTTACCCATATTTTGTAAATTGCACCACTTTTGCAAAATAAGACTCAACGCAACCTACATAAAACTTCTTAGTTTTGCCAATGCTTTATTTCAGATACATTTTCTTTAAAGTAGCGCCATATTATATGTATGTTTTTCTACAAAATCAAAATTGGGCTATTAAAATTTGGTCGCATGTGATGCAAAGTTTATTTGTTTTTGACCCTGTATAAGGTAACTTCATAAAATAGGTATTTTTGAAAACGTAGTTTGTGTCTGAAAGTAATACACCTTAATATTAAGACAAAAAAGAACATGGCGTCATCAGTTAAGTGTTCATTAAGTGGAAAATAAATTTTAGTGGTGGGTAAAAAATCAAAATTATCTTATGCAGCTGAAATTTTGCATGTGGGTTAGAAACTGCATTAAAAAAAAACGTTTTCCAATAACTTTTTTCGATACTTTCAGAAATAACCCCACTTTTGAATTATTTTTTGGAAAAAATTAAAATTTGACAGATAATGCGAATCACGAGAATACTATTTTTTTGCTTAATTTTCGTTTCGATCGAAGCAGAACTTGATGCCAAAGTCAAATTTCGAATAAAGCTATTAATAAAAAAAAAATCCCATATGATGCGGACTTTACTGGTCACACTGTATTATCAATAAACTTAAAAATTTACCCTAAAAAGCGAATTTAGCCGACCCTTGCTGTTTTCGACATCCCAATAGCGGGACGCCTGTAGTAGACAGCCTGTATAAGCATAACGTCAACTTAAACTTTTTGTTTAAGGCCATCCTCATCATCAGAGTCCCCATGGAACAGCGGTGCCTCCAGCAGCCTCGCCCCATGGTTCACAGTCGCACTTCCACCCCTCGCTCGCACCCCCGCCCCCACCCCCGCCGCCAGTCAGTCCACACAATCATTATCCTTCTAGTTCTTCCGGACAATCCGGTAAATTTTTAGTATAAATCTTTAAATTACCTCTAAAATTCATTTTGAACGTTGTGTCGGCCAAAAAGAATCTAACAAATTATTTGTAATTAAATTTTTTGTTATTAATGACAGCCGTCAGAAAAAGGGATACCGCGCTGGACAAAAAAGTAAACCGGACATTTTAAAATTTTTTTTTAAATATCGCAAAATTTCTTCGGAAAATTTCCCAGTGATATTTAAAATAGCTATTAATTTCACCAAATATTCATACTTCTAACCTTCATACTGATTATTGCGATCCCATTATCGATACCAGAATTTAATCGTATTATTAGGCAGTTTTTGTGGCAGAGGCACATAGTACCGTGCGAGCAAAAATTATTTTCATCAAAGAGGGCTTGGATTAAAAAACGTAGGGCTTGGTTTAGATCACAATGATATGGGGACGATATATCTAACCAAATCTAGGTTAAAATGTTGTCAAATTCATATTATGACATGATATGCCAAACTAATGAGTAATAAAATAAGTAGGCAAATACAAATTTATTTTTGTTTCATACAAAATTAACAAAGTAAGAATGTACAGTAAGAAAAAGAAAAATAATAACATAAATTGCTGAAATTGGCCACCGCCATGCTCCAAGCATAAATTCACACTTGTCTTCATATTTTCAAAAGTGTTGACCAGCATCTAATAAATCATTTCTTTCCAATAAGTTTTGGGTAAACCATTGAGAGTAATTCCTGCGTCTTTCAAAAATCTGCGGCTTGTATTTCTTGGAATACTTGCACTTTATAAGGAAATAAATTTAGCTGCTTCTTAAGAATAGTTCATAAGATGTTCCATAAGATCTTCCCACTTCTTGGGACAGGCGTCTTATACAATTTGTTGGCGTATTTTGCATTATTTCACGAACGTTTGCAACAAGTTCTTCTGTTCTTACAGATGGTCTTCCTGCTCCTTTTTTGTGTTGTATAGAACCTGTTTCCCTAAACACAGTCACGGTTCTTTTCAGGCAATGATAAAAATCCCTAGCAATAAAAGCAACGTTAGGAAAATGTTCGTGAAAATCGTCCATGCACAAACCCGGATTGTATTGCCACTCACCATTTACTCTTACCCCGTTTCGAAAATACGCTTCAACCATAATGGTTTATTCTGTTCCGTAAAGCCCATTGTGTGAATTGTTCAAGAAATTGGAAAAATTAGCGATGAATCAAATTACTTGTAACGACTGTCAAAGATGACGGAATAACTGATTGATTGTTAATTCAGGTAGTTACTGACACCCAACAGGTATTAGGCTCTACGGCTAAGCATTACGTCCTTAGATTCAAGGCCCTCTTTGATGCAAATAATTTTTGCTCGCACGGTAGATATAACGTATTACGAACAAACTCTGACAGACCACCACATAGAAGTGCGTTTTTAGTACGTCATCGAACATTCGTCTTTTAAATCCTAGTAGAGTAATAATTGTCTTGTAAAATAGATCTTGGTCTGCCTTGTCTCACCCTAAACCACCCTATAGGGATGCGTTTTCAGTACGTCATCGAACATCCGTCTTTTAAATCATATAGTTAAAAATTGTCTTGTACAAGAATATCTTGGTCTATCTTGCCTCACTTGGGCTGAAGTACTTGGTAGACCACCATTACGGGATGCATTTCTATGGCTTACTAACGTCACCGAACCAGGGCGCAAGGGCAAAACAGACCAATATTTTAGAAGACAACTAATACTTTAAGGACACATCAAGACAATTAATACTTTAAAATATAATAATAACAAACGGTTGTTCGATGAGATATGGTGTCATACTGTTTTATGATTCTATGATTAGGATTTTAAACTGGGCCTTGAAAAATCCAGTTCACATTCTCGCCGTCGGCGTCGGTAGACTCCGTCCACATGCGCCATATCATATCTTGTTTTCATTGTATCATGGGTGTTGGTGAATAAATAATTAATTTTAAATTTTATTTTAGGGCATCATCGTCACTATTAGCAGCAGAAAAAAACTGTTTAAAATAATTAGTTTTTACAAAATGTATAATGTAAACGTAGATTAGATATTTATTACCGAGTCTTTCTAAGCGAGAATAATGTATCTATTAATAGGGTTTATTTTGCTCCTATTTTGTTGCAATAGATATTGTATTAAGAATTTGTCAGATTGGCTTCACGCAATATCCTTCTAGAATACCCAGCTTTAATACCTTAAAATCAAAAAATTCTTAAAGGTTGAAATATTTTTCAAAAGTGATGGTATTTATTTTGTCTTAAATGCCGTTTAAAACATGAAATAAAATATGTTTTGATAGGAAAACATTAGTTTATGTCTACACATATTTTATTTGTTTTCCCTGATACTTATTTCTTGAGATCTACTGAACCTTTATAATCATTTTTCTATTTATATTAGTTATATCAGGTAATTTTAAAAGATACCTTGACAATCTGCAATACTAACTTGAACCTAATTTACGGGATTGGTTGTGGAAGTAATTAACTAAAGAAGTCACTGTTAATACTAAGCAAATTAACGTTATTCAATAATATTGCTAACATATCTTATATGGTGCGATTCTATAACTTTTTATTATTACGTATTATAAAATATGTTGGTATATCTATAACGTTAGACGAACAAGTAAAAGAGACCAACTTTTTATTACTCAAGCGTACATTTTTATATGGTGACCGCAGTATCTCTTCGCTGCCAATAGCTTCATCTTTATTTGCTTATTAGTCTCTAACCTTAGTGTCAGATATAAGAAATTACCTTATATCGAGTTACAATTTTCCATTCGTACCGCCGGATGGCGGATGGAGGCTATTTACAGTACTTGCATCTCTTATTTATAATGTGGTCTGGAGAACTTTTTGATGATATGTTTGTGAATCCCACGAGCTTTCATCAATTTTTGGTTTAAATGAACTTAAATTACTGTCAACTTAATCCAGGCGTGTTATAATAGGGAACTTGACAAAAATTTTAAATGGTGAAAAAATTCTATAAATCATAAGTACATATTGTCATAAAACATGGCAGCAAAAAAAACAACATATTTCGTCCCAAAAGACCGCTAGAAACATTTAAAAATGCCCCCAAATTCAAATTATTTCAAGCGGGTAAAAACGCGCTGCTAGTAGTCGTGACGTCAAGGGGTATCATTTGTCAGATTTGTGTGTGACATCCACGAAATAGGTTATAAGTTTTCAATAAATTTGATTATTTGTCAGATTTGACATCCACGCGTCAAGCGACACGATCTTAAAACAACAATACAATAACAATAACACACGGCAATCCAAATTGGGTCGCTCGGCACCTGTCAGGAGTGTCAGGATGACGGATGACCAAAAAAGTCATATCCCCTGGCGTCATCGGGCTTCGCGCGCTTTAGAGATCGTTTGAAATGCTTTCGACACGCGCGAAACTTTAAAAAAATTTTACCAAGTTATTTTCTATTTTTAAGGAATAATAATTGGGGAATACTTTTTTCAGGCCTAACTAAATAATATTATTGAAAAAAAAAATTGGAAAGTTCCCTATTGTGTAAGCAGTACATTCTACATACTATAGCATACTGCCAAGAGTGCCAAGACCTAAAAAAGTGCTTTAACATCACTATAAAGTTATAGAGTCGCAGCACCTAAAATACAGCCAAAAGTGGAAAAAATCCAGTAAAGCAAGTAACTCCTCCCAGGCCGCTCTTAAAACGCTTTTTTTTTAATATGATTAAGAGGTAATACGTTTTTTGAGTGTAGTTTGAATAAAACGCGTTAGACTAGATAAGGTGTGTGCAAAAATATTAAGTTAATGAAATAGTGTTTTGTAAATAAAATATTGTATAGTTCATTCGTTTTATTTCTTAAAATGTTTGTCTTCAGATAAAGAAATGATTCTCAAAAGCCAATAAATGATAAAGATGGCCCCCCCTGCATCCAGAAAAGCTATTATCGCTTTAGTTTTTACCCTTTTATTGTATTTAATTAATATTTTTGTAAAAATAAATCAGTTAATAACTTGTCAAATTTAATCTTGCTACATGTTTATAATATAAAATATATTTACAAGGTTGGAGGGCATTTGATAGTAACAAGGCCTCTATGTGAGTTTTGACAGTTGTTAGATTGACAGATGTAAGTGTCGACCTACCAAACCGACCACAGAAAGGATCTGAAACAACAGACCTATTAAATCCACGTTTGTTATATTAGCTATAAGCTTGGATAAACTTTAGAGGTTATGTTTTCTTAGATGCCAATTAGTGTCCCGGAATAGCTAAAGGTTTAAACGTTATTTATTGACATCTGATAGATGTTTAATTTTTAGATAGGAATTCCTAAAGATCAAATATTTTGCTGCTCATTATGCATTTCAAAAACGAAAATTAAAAAAGTATTTTTTTATTACCTATCGCTTATAGTCAGAAAGATGTACAATGAATATAATATATTTATTGGCTGCGATGGTACCAATCTCATACATATATTGGATTGCACAAAGGTTTTTAACAATAATTAACAAACAAGGCAATTTTGACTGACAATATTGACATTGGCAAACATAATTAATTTATTGGTTTGTAAAGTGTATATTAATAATTATAAATGTTGTAAGTAATGCGTTATTTATGTTTTGATCTGTATTATGTTAAGTTTAATTTATCTGCATGCATAAAATATTGTTGTTGTTATCTTACTCATAATCAAAGTTTCCTGATTAATAAATCAAAAATTAAGCTAACCGGGCCACTCTGATTGTGAGAAAATCGTTTCTGCCAATGTCATTTATGTCACAGTCAAAGGTGCTGGTTAGTTATTTATTTTTTGTTTAAAATCTGTGTAATCCGCCGATTATCTTTTAACCTGGCTAACTATGGGACGTTACAACAAATATAGGTCTAGAAATGCTTTGCCCGCCCAGAGAAAAGAATACGTATCGCAAAGAAAACAGAAATAGCTAGGTTCTCCTGGGTGTGACGCCTCTGGCTTCAACTAAATTGTAGTGCTATTTACGCCGTCGAAGGGAGATATATAGTGCGTTGGACGCAGGTGCCATAAAAAATATCTTTTTTCAAACAGTTTTAATTGTTGGTTTAAGGTGGGTTAGGCGGGAGTATCGACATGCTTGCTAACATGTCGTAACCTATTTCGCGTAGATTTATTTATGTTTTCTAGCTTTTACACAAAATTTAAATAAAATCAGTATCGACTTGATATTCTATAGGTAATAATTGACATATTTAATAAATATCAAGGAATTTCATAACTTATTTTAGGAAAATTGTATAGCGAAAAATATCGGGTAAGATTTTTTTTAACATTATTATGTCATTGTTCTTTCACTATACAATTCTCCCAAAATTAGCAATGAAATAAATTGATATTTTTATAGTATATCAGATATTAAGTAATGTGCCGACGATACTGATTTTATTTAAAGGTTCGTCAATAAAATAATAAACTTGAAAAAATAACGCGAAATAGGTTGGCAATAGATTGAATGACGTTGATAATTCCACCTTAAGGATAGCAATTATAATGAATATAACGGTTGTGACTGTGTTTTTGTTTAATTTACTTGCACTAGTTATTCTGGCTTAGAAAGACATTTTCGTAAATTCGCTAAAAAGGTTTGAAACTTAAACCCCGTCTAAATGCGGCTATGATTAGCTTAAATTAATGCTTTGACTGTTGTAAGTGACAGAATATCAAACAATTTATTGTAAAGGTAACTCGAGAGTCTTCTCCACAGCTCCACTCTGAGATAATGGACAACTTCCATAAGATTGAAACAATTAATTGTAACTTACACGTTCAAAGGGTTTGATTAAGGAAATTATGATTAACTGGTAATTAAAACCGAAATGACTCTCCCCCCCTAAACAACTGTCGAAATGGATGGTCTGTTGGTCGGCGCTGCAGTACCTACTTACTTTTTTACTCATCCCTCAGTGGCGTTGTAATGCAAATTTTGGTACATTTTAGGGTTGTACATTCGGGTTACGAATTTATTGCAAGTAGTGCAACGCCAATGAACGGACCTTAAAACTATACCATTTATATTTTGCTTTTGTCACTGCCAAACCGGTAGAAATTTTGGAACTCGTAGTTTAGGTTTAATGTTAATATGGGCAGTCGGAAAATAATTTAATAATTCCATACCTATATATTGTGGTTGTTTAAGTTGTGCAACATATGGGCATTTTTTTATTGCCAATTTCTCAGAAAATTGTATTCTTGATAAAAGTTGGTGCATGTTCGATAATCAAATTAGGTGGGTTGGAGGTAGGTTGGAATGGTTGCAAGTCAAATGGCGTACAGGGTAGGCCAAAAAATATATAACTTGTATAAGAATGAGTTTTTTAATAAACATTTAAAATAAAAATTTTGCACTTTAAATGATAGTTTTTTAATTTGATTGAAATTGAATTGATTTGATTTGATTTTGATTAATTTATGAAGGTCTTTATGGTGAATATAAAAAAAAATTTTGGGAATATATTAATTTTTAAAAAAAAATATATTTTTTATTTTAGGAGGTTACGTTTTTGAATCTATGCATAACTTTTAATTCTTAACAACTTTTCTTAATAACATTTTGCTGAATTTTTTGAAATAGGGGTACTTTTCTTGTACAAGTTTTATATTTTTTGGCCTACCCTGTACGCCGTTGGACTTGCAACCATTCCAAGTGCACATAATACTCGTATATCAGATATTATCTAAGTAATGTGCCGACGATACTGATTTTATTCAAATGTTACCTAATAAAACAATAAACTTGAAAAAACAACGCGAAATAGGTTATAAGTTGGCAATAAATTGAATGACGTTGAGAATTCCACCTTAAAGTTAGGTAAAGCTAATGTCAAAAAAGTTCCGTTGCCGAGTCTATATTGTTTTAAAGAAGCCGTGTCCTTTCCTTATTCATCATTAACTTTATTTTAAAGTAATTTCCTTGTGAATGTTACAGTTACAAAATAGGGAAAATTCTGCTTATGTATCATAATTATTTCCAGAAGTACCAAATCACATTTTACAGTATGTATAATCAATGACAATTTTTTTATGTACCGTTATTTTTAACAGAGGACAAAGAACCTGTAAGTAAATTAAATAATTTATGTAAAACTAATTTTTACCAAACCTCTAGATGTAATGTCATTTTTACGAAATTGGTTTATTGTTTGCATATATTGAGCTATTTGTGACGTTAGCTGCCCGTACTCCTTAGTAAACCATAACACTGCCTTGGGTTCCAAAATTATTTTACTGTTTTGTTTGTGCAAAAATAATTGAAGGTTTTTCCGGTATAAATATCATGCCTGTTGTGCTCTTGTAAACATTTCCGAAAATTGAATATACCGGGTGAGTACGATTTTTATGCCGTGAAGAGACAATATTTGCCGATAATAAGTTACTGTTTTATGGTCTGGTTGGATGTTCTGCACAATTTTAATTTTTTTTGTCATTTAATTTTTTTTATATAATTGGTGTACCTTTATTGTAAAATGTAATTTTTTCGTATACGCTCACAAAGTGGGGTGTCACACATTTGATTTTTAAATGGAACACCTCTAGTGAATTTTTATAAATGCTACGTGCCATTTTATAATTTTTTCGCCATTGATAATTTACGAAAGAGTTTAATAAAAATAATTTTCAAGATAATTCGACATGTGTGTTTATGAAACAGCATACATGGTGGGTACAAAAATAGGAAAATCGTTCAAGAATAAAGTACTTTTATATCGAAGAAGAATAGATGAAAATGTTATAAAGAAAAGTTCTTTAAAATAAAAACTTTTGAAAATTTTTTTATCAGGCATATGTTTCTTATATCTAATGTTTATCTATGATGAGTAACGTTTTAACAAACATTTGAGGTGACATGCCTACTCCGAGAAAATCTTCAATTATTGACTTAATCATACAATAAATACTTTATGTAAATATTTAAGTTTCAAATTATTAGTATTTCATGTTCAAACATTTTTAGTAAATACGGCATTAAAGGTTTAAGTAAATTGTACATACTCTTGTATCCTGTAATGACTTCTTACTTTATTATTTTTTTATATATTTGGATTTCCTTTATTAATTTAACAGACTGTTTATTTAAAAGTTACACTAGTTTAAATAAAGTTGGGTGATTTTATGACGCTGTTTTTATTTTAGCAAATAAATATATTCGGGTTAAACTTCAAGTATACAACTCAGTATTATCTGAGGTTTACTCTTTGTTCTTAATATTGTTTGGATTTCCTTTATTAATTTAACAGACTGTTTATTTAAAAGTTACACTAGTTTAAATAAAGTTGGGTGATTTTATGACGCTGTTTTTATTTTAGCAAATAAATATATTCGGGTTAAACTTCAAGTATACAACTCAGTATTATCTGAGGTTTACTCTTTGTTCTTAATATTGTTTGGATTTCCTTTATTAATTTAACAGACTGTTTATTTAAAAGTTACACTAGTTTAAATAAAGTTGGGTGATTTTATGACGCTGTTTTTATTTTAGCAAATAAATATATTCGGGTTAAACTTCAAGTATACAACTCAGTATTATCTGAGGTTTACTCTTTGTTCTTAATATTGTATGTTGTATGGAATTTATAAGGAGAGCAGTGGCGGAACCAGAAAAAGGTTTAGAAAGAAATTCTAAACGAACTGCTTCCTACTTGGCGAATGGACTTTTGGACGCCATTGAAGACAGGAGAAATTGCTTATTCATAATATTATCATTTATACGAGGAGGCGGTTGCAGTCATGCCTATACGCGACTACTTTATGATAATATTATATAGACATTAGACTGTGAGTTAGTTGAATCTCTCTTTTGGTCACATCTGCATGTATTTATTGCTGTTCCAGGTGCTAGATTTCAAACTAGTATCTTTATTAGTTATTCTGGTTAGCGAACTTATTTATCTAGAATTTTTCAAATTAGAATGATGAGACGGAACGTTTGTGATAGACATTTCTTTGTTGTTACTTGCTTAGTAACCAATGTATAGTTAGGAATGAAAATAAGTTGTCCGTCCATATCCTAATAATAAGCTAGAAGAGTACAAATATTAAGTAAGTATCGCAAAGCAAACGAAATAGGTGGATTGTTTCCCCCACTCTCTCAAATCGGATCTCGCACATGCATTGTTCTCATAATGTCAACGCCTCCCATTCGACTGAATTTTAAATTTTAGTGCTATTTACCCATTTTTAACACGGGGTGTTTGAAGTGAGTGACTTAAAATTGGCGTTTTGTTATTTTTAGCACTAACAATAAACTTTCTATTACTATTAGAAACTAGAATGGATAACGAAAATTTGAAGAGAAAAAATTTAAAGAGCACAAAAAATATTAAATAGACTATAAAAGAAAATTTGAGCTTTAAATTTTATAAACATTATAGTTTAAATGGAAATTCTGAAACGTCGATGGAAAAAAGAACTATTCGACATAAATAATAAGTTAAGTAAGTAAGAGTAAAGGCTATACAAACTATAACGAGATTACGGTCAAACCACGTTATCTGTCCTTGCTATAAATTTAAAATAGGACTAAGATAATCCGTGTTTTAATTCCTGTAATGAAATAGCCGATCCACAACATATTCTTTTTGAATGCCCATCAAACACAAATAATATTGAAGATTTTTTCATACAACTAAATAATTCAAAAACTATATTTCCTACAAACCTAGCAAATCTACTGTCCGACGGTAATAAATTGAATATAGTTTATAAGCATTATACTAAATTAAAATTACTCTTTGTCTGAATGTGGGTTAACCATCCCTACATTCGGCCAATGAGACACTAACTATAAGAATCCTGTCAGTGCTGGATTTACCATTAGGCTGAGTAGGCTGGAGCCTAGGGCGGCAAATTTGGCCCAAAAATATTTTTTTGTCTTACAGAAATAAATGGTACAATCTTTATTCATGGTCGACGGGTAGTATTTTTTTAAATAAACTTTATTGTTGGCCGTGTCTGTTAATGGGGATAAAAAAAGGTAGTTGGAACTTTACCGGCTTTGCAGAAAGAAATTTCATTTTCAATAAAATAAGTAGGTAATCATAAATTTTTAAAATATTTACTAAAAATTATTGACCAAATTTGGGCGTGGTCTTAAAAAAATTTCGCCTGCCGCGGGCTTTTTCTTTCCCGAACACTTTACCTGTTTCACAACTCACGAGCCGTCACTGGTATAGGGGCGACAAAAATTAAATAGCCTACTAGCGGCAAATTTGTAAATCCGTCACTGAATTCTGTGTTACCCCATGTTTACCCTTACTCCAAACTCCGGTCGTATATCCATCCGGGACAGCCGACCGAAAAACTAAATATCCTACCCAGTGTCCCAGTGATAACAAAAAAAAACTGATAAAAAAAAAAGATGGAATTCAAAAAAAAAATTATTACAAAAATATATATATATATATATATGCGTGTAATATATAAAAAAAAATGCAAAGAAAAAGGAAAGTTTAAATACTTACTCCGATTGTTATAGATTATTGTTAGGTTAAATTATTGTTATTAAATGAATCAAGACCAACGGAAAAGAAAAAACAACAAAAATTACAATATTAGGTAGACAACCTACAAAAATCGGCTGGCCTGTTGGAAGTTTTCCAGTGCCATTGAAAATTACTTTGTGTACATACACAACATTAGTAATAATTTTCCTTTAGGGTAAATGTGTATGTGGATATTGTTTTTATTTTATAATATACATATCAAATTTTTATATCATTATATTAAAAACTATACATAGACATATTATGTCGAACAAGTTAATTTGTCAATATTACCTTAAACCTATAATCTACATAGTTATAATAATCGCCCGAAGTATTCATACATATTTATTTTAGACGGGCTTGATTAATGTTTTTAACACTATTTTAATACTGTCTATCAAATAATACATTTATTTATTGAATAATAATAATTAAATATAGTGCTTGATTAAAATAACAGTTAAATTCTTATAATTAATACGTTGGCAATTAATTAATATGGAGGTGCACCAGGTCCACCTATAAAATAAAGAATAAATTAATAAAAGCGAACCTTCAATATCAGTCAGTCACAATAATATAGGTACCGGATAGAAAAACATCTTTACCAAACCTTAACGAGTAAAAAGCTTTTCAATCAAAAATTGACCTAAAACCCTGGAAACACTTACTATAGTTTACCAACAAAGCTTTTGGAAATTTTATCTTAAAATTTTAGAATTATAATATTTCAACAAATAACAAAACTTTAAAAAGGAATAAGTAAACCTATATTAAAATTTCTTCTTGTTTTATACCTTGATAGGTAAATTAATATTTGCATGTTTAATATGTATCTTAATTCTAATATAAAAAATGAAGTTAAAATATATCCGAGCTCTTTCGGCAAAATAAAAATATGATAAAGATAAATTTCCCCAAAAACAAATTTCATATCTGTAAAGCAATCAAAGCAAAATCGACGTTTCGAAGAACTGTACTTCACAAGGCATAACAACCTAAAGCTAATTTTTTATATATTCTATGTTCAATAAAATATATAGTGTGACCAGTAAAGTCCGCATCATATGGGATTTTTTTTTATTAATAGCTTTATTCGAAATTTGACTTTAGCGTCAAGTTCTGCTTCGATCGAGATAAAAATTAAGCAAAAAATAGTAGTCACATGATTCGCATTATCTGTCAAATTTTAATTTTTTCCAAAAAATAATTCAAAAGTGGGGTTATTTCTGAAAATATCGAAAAAAGTTATTAGAAAAAGTTTTATTAAATGCACTTTCTAGCCCACGTGCAAAATTTTAGCTGCATAAGATAATTTTGATTGTTTACCCACCACTAAAATTTATTTTCCACTTAATGAACACTACTGATAACACTGTTATTTTTTGTCTTAATATTAAGGTTTATTACTTTCAGAGACAAACTACGTTTTCAAAAATACTTATTTTATAAGTTACCTTATACAGGGTCAAAAACAAATAAACTTTGAATCACATGCGACCAAATTTTAATTAGCCCAATTTTGATTTTGTAGAAAAACACACATTTAATAAGGCGCTACTTTAAAGAAAATGTATCTGAAATAAAGCATGCTCAAAACTAAGAAGTTTTATGTAGGTTGCGTCGAGTCTTATTTTGCAAAAGTGGTGCAATTTACAAAATATGCATTAAAAAAATTAATAAGTGTAAAGCTTTTTACCTAATAGCTTTCTTATAATTTTAACAACTTATACTACGGAATTAATAATATCTTACCTGGTCCACCAAATCCAGGTCCGGAATTAAAACCTGGGCCTCCATGCTGAGGAGGACCGCCTCCAAATCCACCAGGACCTCCAAATCCTGGGTCACCTCCTGGACCTCCATGGTTCCCACCCCAATTACCGCCTGGGGGTCCTTCGTGATGCCCTCCTTGAGGTCCACCCCATGCCCCTCCAGGTCCGGCATGTTGACTTCCCGGGGGTCCACCTTGTCCACCCCACTGTCCGGGTGGTCCGCCATGTCCTCCGGGGGGCCCGCCTTGTCCTCCCCAATTACCTCCTTGGTTTCCACCTGGTCCTCCCCAACCTCCGCCGGGTTGCCCACCTGGGCCTCCGTGATGATGCATTGTTTATTTAAATTACAATTTTTTACAAATTCAAAAAAGTATACTGGTTACTATGAGGAAAATTTTACACTGAAAAATGTTTCGAAACGTACTTGGTACTGTAGATAATCTAAGGAAGATTAAAAAATACGAGTGAATATGATGTGATATAGTTATTTTAGGTAATAGTATCATAGGCAAACAAACGTGAAGTGATTTTTTATCTTCGAGCATTTGTTGTTTCAATCCGCATGCACGAGGATCGATACTTTTTCGATTATGTTTTTCTATAACCAACTGAAATGACAAATTAATTAAATATTACAAAAGAATTAAAAAAAAAATTGGGTTGTTTGAAGCCGGTTTAGTCACTATATGATAAATTGAAATTTTTTGCAATAAGCACAATCTAAAAGATACAAAGTCATTATACACACTAGCTTTTACCCGCCGCTTCGCTGGCGGTTGCTTACATATACCGATGATTTAATCACAGTGTAATTGATTCTTATAATAATAAGCCTTTGGGCTTAATAATACATTTTAGTTTGTTCATACACACTGAATTATTACAATTTTCAGGATTTTGAGAGGGAATCCACAAGCCCCCCGTTGTATATCGTCAAAAAATGACATGGCGAAGGAGTCACTAGTGTTTACTTTTAAGTACCTATAGTGTTATGGTGAGTTCACATGGGCGGAAAAGCCGACCAGCGTAACGAGGCATCAAAAATATATAAGCAGTGTGATTGGCTAGCAGTCGCCGTCTTTGATAAATGACAGTTACGTCTAAAATCCGTAGGAAGGTCATTTTGTTTCAATTTCTTACTGAACTGCCCATCACAAAGTCTCTCAATTGCATTTTAGATTTGATTTGATGTACGATTATTCTATATTTTAAATTAAATATGTAAAGACTTTGTATTCAAAAACAGGTTATACAGGGTGTCCCATAACTTATGGGCCGTAGAGTAACTGGAGATACTAGACATCAAACTAAGCCGATTAAGTCATATAAGTTTTTTCGGATTGTTACTCGTTCTAGAGATACAGGGTGTTGAAAGTAAAAGTTTATTATTATTATTATTATTTATTTAGTTAAAAGTTTAATAAAGTGTATTGAGGTCAACGGTGGTCACTTTCAACATTTACTAAAGTGAGCTTCTTGTTTTTGTTCCACTGTTTCGAATTTATTGCGTTGTGATAATTAAAATATTAATTTAACTATGTACTATGTTTTTTTATGCTTTGGGATGTTTAAAGGAAAATATCTCGAAAACCGTTAAAGATATTAAGATCAATCAAGTACACCTTTTTGACTCAGAAAATGCCCTTCTTTAAGAAACTTTAATTGAAAAACACCTAATATCACAGGTAAGAAAAAAAATCATAGATTTATGAAGCCCGGTATGCAACTAGCGCCCTCTAGTGTGAAACCTAAAAATTTCTACAAATTCTTATTTCTTGCTCATAAAAACATAATACTGCCAACTTTCAATTCAATTCATTAAACGGTTTTAAAATTATGGCTTATTTTCGAGAATAAACTTTTACTTTCAACACCCTGTATCTCTAGAACGAGTAACAATCCGAAAAAACTTATATGACTTAATCGGCTTAGTTTGATGTCTAGTATCTCCAGTTACTCTATGGCCCATAAGTTATGGGACACCCTGTATATTGAAAGTCTTTTGTAGATCTCTCGAATTATGCTTGTTGCACTATTTCCCTCTGGATGTGATATTGATAGAAATATGGATTATAGTATAAAATAATAAATATAATTACGTTCAATTGTTGCACATACAGGTGTTTATTACCTAGGTGCACACTACAAGTACAATAGTAAATACCTAAAATATTGCTGTAATATGTAGTTTTTGTGAA
Source organism: Polydrusus pterygomalis (assembly GCA_963969555.1). NCBI lineage: Eukaryota > Metazoa > Arthropoda > Insecta > Coleoptera > Curculionidae > Polydrusus > Polydrusus pterygomalis. Next base: position 35,596,340 of record OZ018381.1, on the reverse strand, counting down.
TAAATAAATATAATAAATACTTTCAATAATTAAAAGAAAAACTTTTTAACGCAACGAAAAAGGAAGGTTATATTGGTTTTGTTTACCTTTCGCGGTTTTATTTAAACATGACTTGGAGACGTTCCGCGTGCCGTTAAAAAAGAACGGCGGAGTTGCGCTTTTCATTTTAACAAATAAAATATTAAACTAACATTGTAAATCAGATAAAATGGTTAGTTTTACTAGAAATGAACAAATTGATATGCTCCTAATTTTTGGAGTGACCAGAAAAATTCTTTCTGAGGCCGCAAGATTGTATGTTTTTTAAACTAATGACATTACAACTTTAAATTAAAGCCATATTGCTTTTCAAAACCATTCCATTGTTTTTCAAAGTCGCCTTTATATTTCTTTAGAAAAGAGAAAGGGGCAATAATGCATAACGCTTTCAAATTTGCGATTGGGATTTAAGGTTGAATTCTCAACGTCATTCAATCTATTGCCAACCTATAACCTATTTCGCGTTGATTTTATTATTTTAATAACTAACATTTAAAGAAAATCAATATCGTCGGTACATTATTTAGGTAGTATCTGATATATTACAAAAATAACAATTTATTTCATTGCTAATTTTGGGAGAATTGTATAGTGAAAGAACAATGAGTGACAATGACATAATAATGTTAAAAAAAATCTTATCCGATATTTTTCGCTATACAATTCTTCTAAAATAAGTTATGAAATTCCTTGATATTTATTACATATGTCAGTTATTACCTATAGAATATCAAGTCGATACTGATTTTCTTTAAATTTTGTATAAAAGCTAGAAAACATAAATAAATCTACGCGAAATAGGTTGGCAAGCATGTTGATACTCCTACCTTAAGGCAAATTTTTCAGTGTCAATTTTAAAATAGCATAATATGAATATGAGTGTATGGTATCAAATTGTTGAAAAAAAATGCTCGTTTTAAATATCCTAGTGAACCACCATCGTTCGATTTGGAAAAATGGAGTAAACGTCAAGAAAACAAAATTTCATTTTTTAAACGCTTGTGAAACTTAGAAAGTCAATTATTTTAATTTTCATATACTGCTCGACTATAATTATATATATTATATATATATAAAAGATTTAATTAATTTGTAGCACTCTAGATTGAAAATAAAAAATAAACATAAAAATGTTATAACACGTCAAAAAATGACAAGTGAGGTGTCATTTCACTCATAATGTTATGCTGAACCCAAATAAATAAAAATATACAAGATGCCCCATTTAAAATATCAAAGTCAAGGTCACTTCCGGTCAAACCGGAAGTGCTAACAAATTGAAAATTATGCCAATAAATGCAGACTCATCTCTTAGGCATAATCTCAAAATTTTATTTTAATATCTATAAATATAAAAAAGTTATAGGGGTGAACGTCTTTTGAGAAACGCCCGGTATAAAGGCATTGAATGCATTTCTTGCATATTTTGTCAGTTTTATAATAAAATGAATATTTTTCATAAATTATTATTTTAAGAGCATATTTTTGTTTTTGGCTTTATCAAAAAAATTAAAATGTTAAAGGTTTAATGTCCATTTCGGTACCTACTTAGTTCAGGGATTTTCCAATCTGAAGATTATAATAATTATATTTACAATTTGGATATAGGTACACAAGCACACACAAGGTATTAAAAAAAAACTTTTTCCGCTAAATGTAACATTATTCCCGGTAAAATAGGAGGTCAAGTAAGGAACAAATTGGATGGAACTGTAAAAAATAATGAAGGATTTAAATACTTAACTGCAGTAAAAAGCATTTATGAGGATAAACCATCCACGAAGTCTTGACCTTATATTATTTTGCCACCTAAGTTGCAGTATTGTCCGATTACATCAGTCGATGTTGAAAAAAGCTTCTCTTTGTATAAACATATTTTTACTAATAGAAGACACTTCTTTTTAGTTGAAAATTTTGAAAAATATTTAGTAATAAATGCATTTTATACAATTTTAGGTTAAAAAATTCTTTACTTTTATTTTTCTTTGTTTTTTTTTTTGCATCTTTTTAAAAATAAACATAGTTTTTAGAACCCAATGTGTTTCTTTACCTCATTTTACTTTAATAAATTAAGAAATATTGCATGCCAGTATGCATATTTGGTAAAAGAAATTCAAATAACTGCATATTTTAAAGGCAAACAATACATATATATGCGCATATTTTGGCTGAATTTAAGTGCATTTAATCCTCCCTTTAATGATATATCTTAATAAAATGATGCACCTGAGATTTATTACCTGTTGAAAGAGATATCCTTTGCCGTACTTTTCTTATCATTAAAACAATTATGAACTAAACACAGTGACATTCTTAATACCTATTGTTTTAAAAGTTTATATATTACAAAAATAACAACAAATTGTTCAACAAAATTAATAAACACCACATAAACATGCGAACAAATTAATAACAATAGGCTTGATTGGCGCGCCAACTCGCCGTAGTTCGGCGAGACTCGTGTTTTTGGTGGCGTTAATATAAGTTCAAATGGTTGCCAACTTTTTTTTATCAGGAAAAAAATTAATTGCCCGACAAGCCAGCCTTTTCTACAGATGCTATTTTAATCACAGGTGTTATGGGGATTATCAAGCATTCTACTTTTTTTTATAGGCCTGTAGTTCAGCCTTACTTTGAGGTAGTATTAATAAACAATAGTTTTTAATTGCAATATTTAATTTAATTAATCTAGCACGATGAATAACACGCTTTTAAAAGAAGTATAAGAAAAACATTAAAGTATTCTTTCGTAAAACAATAAATACGCTTGGGCAGATAACACCTTGGACTCTTGCACTTCTGATACATAAGAATCGCTAATATAGTACCACTTCCCCGGAGGTGGTTCGGGCTCCCCTGCGGCACCCTGTTGCAGCTTGTTAACTTTTTCTTTTTGGTTTTTGGGGATGAAATTCCATCTGGGACTACCATCTTCTAATGGAGCACGCACTTTAATATAGGCAACGTAATGCCCGCCGTGAATAGATCCGCTATGTTCCACGACTCCATATAAGGAATAAAGAACTTTGGTTTGGCCAGCTTCAAATGTTGGCTGGTTTTGCGACCTTTTTGAGCAAAACGGGCCAAGGTCTAGGAGACTTGAAAATTTAACAAATTTAGATACCTTGGCAGAACGAAAGCGATAAACCTAAAACAAAACAATTATTTTTTTTTTAAGAGTCACTACTTTAAGTGGAGTGTAAATTTAAAGGGAAAGAAAACTGACACTATTGGTATATTTTATTAAATTAAACGATGTTAAATTTCTCTTTTTTATGTATATTATTCGGAATATTCCGAAAAACGTGTCAAGCGGTAAAAAGTGAAAAGAAGAAAATTAAATATGAAAATTTTAGAATTTTACCATTTTTTAAAAAAAATTTTACTCACAACCAACTCTAAGTTTATTACAGGAATAAAAGGGTATATAAAAATAACTAACAATTATTACTCTAGACGTCTAGACAGTTAAAAAAAATCGTTTTTTATAAACGTTTGATTAACTCATTGAAAGAAATTTACAGTAGGAAATTTTTTTTTAAATTAAATTTAAATAAGGGTAGTTTTTTTAATGTTTTAATATTTTCGGGTAAAATATTATATAATCCATTATATAACATGCAATGATCGTTTTTCAAAGTTGCTGTTTATTTTAATAGTTTGTAAAAAAATAGTTTGTCAAGTATCATGTCTGTGAAGATCATGAATTTTTGTAAACGTTATGTTAGAAATTTTTTGTCTTAAAAGTAAAGAATGAATAAATGCAAATTTTTAAATTATAAAAATTATTTATATCCAGGTATTTATTCGGTTTATATAAATTTGTTGTTGGTTCTAAGTGCGGAAATCTATGAATACATTTAATAATTTTATTTTGTAGTTTTGTAGGTTTTAGTACTATCGAATTGGCTGAACCCCAAATAGAAATAAGACGCTGAATTTTTGAATGTACTAACGCATGATAAATATTTTTTAAATAATTTAAAGATATACAATTAACGGAGAAATGTAAGTTCGAATATGTTCTACGTGTTTTCTCCAAATATTACATATGTTTACTTATTTATTTACAACTCCGCGCTACAGAATCATAAATTTCAAATGGTACAAATCAACACAACATTATTGTTAAATATAGAGTTAAGGTACGATGAATAAAATCAATTAAAAAATATATATCATTGCATTAAAAAATTTTTTGAGAAAAATGATGAATTGTTGATTTTGCTGAATAGCGCCCTCTAGCTGTCGCAACTGAATTCAGAAGACTTCATTTTTTACAAAATTGACAAAACAAAATAATCCCTACTAAGCGAGTTCAAATTTGTCAAATTCCGATAAGCCAAACCAAAGCTGTAAATATTTTTGCACGGCAATATTTGTCCCCTCCTACATAAATAAAAAAGTAGAGCAAAAACTGAAATACAAGTTATCCAGAATTTTCATTAAATTGAAAAAATGTAACATTTTATACAATGAGATATTTCCCAGCAAACAGTGTTATTAGGCAAGGTAAAGATTTGGTATTGGCAATGTTGGCTTCATGATGGCAAAATGTTGCCAATACATTATTCTTAAATTTGCAACAATGGCAAACATGCATAATTCCTCAATAAAAAATATGCATTGGTCCATCATTCCAAAAAAGGTAATCCTAACTTTTTTAACTTGCCAATGAATTTAAATTACATTTTTTTTACAGAAATGCCAATATTATTTAACATCAGGCCGCCCGTTAATGTCCCATTACATTTTCTTTGATAATGCATGTGTGAATGCGTTTAACTATTCTAGGATTAAAAATTAAATGATAAATTATTTCTAACGTCCTAAATGTATCTACATTGTGTATTTCCGCCTATGAATTTCTTATAGCAGGCAACCAGTAAATGCCCATTTCCGATATCGCGACAAAGAATGAGTAAATGCATTTTGTTAACCTAAATATGGCCTAAAAATGTTGATCTTTTTCTTAATTTATAAATCCGGCGCTTTAACTGTGTGACATGATGATATCATTGGTCTTACGTTAATCTGCATTGGTAGATGATTGGTCGCGAAGCGGGATTATGGGAATGGGGTTAGAAATATCTTTAGTTTGTTTGTAGTATTCTTGTTTTCAGTTTCGACCGATTTCACGGTAAATTTTTTAATCATTATAGGTATTATTATAAGTTTTCTCTCCGATTTCCTGCAACCTAAGTATACCTATACAATAAATAAAAAGCGAACTTTGAATTTAAACCAGATACAATATTAATATTATCATAAAGTCTTTTACCAACACAGGCAGTTGAAGCTTTACCTATGGTTAAAACCACGTTAAAACGCAGACGCCATTTCTCGACGGGGGATTCAGCCTGTTTTGTGCTTTAGTTGCTTACTGCCTTTTTTTCTGCAGGAGAATGACGGATACGTGAGAGTGGAATAATAAATCGCCAAAGTAAGTATTTTTTTTATACTTATTGGAAACAGTTATAATATGATATAGGTACCTTTATAATAATACACAAAACATGTTTAAATCTACCAGTAAATCCACAAAAAAATTGTATGGCCGTGAAGCTTAAAATAATAATTCTATGATTTTTTTTTCAGGTAAATGTTCTGAAACTTTTCAGGGGGGCGAAGACTCCACAGACACAACTAAGAGGGTTATGACCAAGTTAATTGGACACGACTTTGCCTTGGTAATAAATTGATCGGGAAGAAATAATAAGCCGCCATTTTATTCCTTTATACATTGAATATCACTATTTTACCTACACATAAAAGATGTAATTTAACAGGTATTGCATATGTAAATATTTTTAAATACATATTATGTACAGAAACGCTGGTGCTTTATTTTTACCATTTAACATGTAAAGGCTAAATAATAAATTGCCTTGATTTGCCCAGCAACGCAAAGTGCCTGGCGGCCTACTGACGGCCAGCGGGTCAAAAAGATACATTTGCGGTAATGGCTGCCAATACTGTGCCAATGAACAAGGAGGGCAATGCCAATGCTTTAAAAGCGTTTTGCCTGCATGGCATGTTTGCTGGGTTACTATGAGAATTTTTGAGAAAATCCCGATTTCTCTCGGTCACTTTTGTAATAAACAGTGTGTCCAAAAAAGTATGCAACATATGGGAAACTTCTTTATTACCGATTTCTCAGAAAATTTTATTCTTGATAAAAGTGCGGCTAATAGTAAGGGAGCAAATGCAGTTTTTTCTAAATTGCTCTAAGACTGGACTTGACCGTACTAGGTGAAAATGACAAATAAATTATTAGTTATTTCCACTCGTATAAATAGAGTTGGATTCTGTTATAATTTTTATTAGAACCCAAGCTGGCTAACATGTGTTTAAATATGCGTGCAACACGCTAATATCTAAACCCACCAGTCTAATTAAAAAGTTTTAAAAGGTTTGCAACTACTTAATACATTTTTATAATAAACACACGATTAAGATATTTGATTAATATATTAAAATCGCGTAATTAAAAAATCGACCAGAGGCGTACCGTTTAGGGGAAAATAGATATTAAGAAAGAAACATAAAAAATTGAGACACATAACTCAAATTTCGTATTTGGACTAAGTTTTTATTTGCAAAAACATTTCCATGAAAAATTTTTGTTGTATTTGTACTAATTACTCTTTAAGGCCATTTCGAAAAAATGGCATTTGCTCCCTTACTATTAGCCGTAGGTGAAATATGCATTTATAGTTTTAAGGCATGCACCAACTTTTATCAAGAATAAAATTTTCTGAGAAATCGGTAATAAAGAAGTTTCCCATATGTTGCATACTTTTTTGGACACATTAAATATTTTTTCCGCAAGCCGTACGGTAAACTGTATCCAAGATACGGCCCCTTTTGTGCACGCCCGGTACACTACTAACCTGAAATCGTTTAAGATGCAATATTAATACGGCAGGCGGATTATATATGAGCAATTGTTTAGAAGCATCTGTATAGACAGTCTTTTTTGGAGTACCACCATGACGTTTCGTACATAAATCACAGCTAACTTTGTTCGTTCCCATCATAAGTTCACATTCGGTAAATTGATTTAGGCATGATTCTACTGAACATTCACCCTCTTCGCATTGATACCTTGGAGCTAGAGTGCCGGAGTATACTGCAATGTCATCTGAATCATCGTCTTCGTCCATCTGAAATAAAAAAATTAATCTCGATTCGACATTTCTTGCGAGCAAACAGTGTGTCTAACTGATGGTATTTTTCACTAAATATTGACGTGAACATAGATAATATACCGGGTGTTTCTCAAAATACGTTCACCCCTATAACTTTTAGGGTTTTATAGGTATTAAAATAAAATTTTGAGATTATGCATAAGAGATGAGTCTGCATTTATTGGCATCATTTTCAATTTGTTAGCACTTCCGGTTTGGCCGAAAGTGACCTTGACTTTGATATTTTAAATGGGACATCTTGTATATTTTTACTTATTTGGGTTCAGCATAACATTATGAGTGAAATGACACCTCACTTGTCATTTTTTGACGTGTTATAACATTTTTATGTTTATTTTTTATTTTAAATCTGGAGTGCTACAAATTAATTAAATCTGTTAATTTATAGTCAAGTAGTATATAAAAAATAATTGACTTTCTAAGTTTCACAAGCGTTTAAAAAATGAAATTTTGTTTTCTTGACGTTTACTCCATTTTTCCAAATGGAACGATGGTAGTTCACTAGGATATATTGAAAACGAGCATTTTTTTTCCAACAATTTGATACCATACACTCCTATGCTATTTTAAAATTGACACGAACAAATTTGCCTTAAGTACCAATAGCAAATTTAAAAGCGTTATGCATTATTGCCGCCCTGTCTTTTCTAAAGAAATATAAAGGCGGCTTTAAAAAAACAATGTAATGGTTTTGAAAAAATGGGTTTAATTTAAAGTTGTAATGTCATTAGTTTATAAAATATACACTCTTGCGGCTTCAGAAGAATTTTCCTGGTCACTCCAAAAATTAGGAGCATATCAATTTGTTCGTTTCTAGTAAAACTAACCATTTTATCTGATTTATTTTATTATTATTCTGTATTTTTTTATTGTTTTATATTTATATGAAAAGTATTTTCTAAATAACTTCCAATTGGCTTATTAGAAAATAATAAAATTTGGTGTGCTAGTCCACAATTCAAGGACCTTTAAAAAAGTCTAATACAATTTTGACGTAAATTTAGTATGGAAGGAATATTTTAGGATAGCAACATTTACATGGGATTTCCCATGGCCAGGCGATGCACAACTATAAACAAATATAAATGAAACGAATATTTTTAATATGTAGACAACAGGCACAAATCTCGCCGATACTCTCAAAGGCGTTAAAAATAACATTTTCACCTAAACAACTCACCATTTCACTGGGCGAATTCATTGCACAAGCGCCTTCGGCGCTTCTATCTTGTTCGCAGGCAGAGTCCATTTTACTCGAGTCTCCGTCGTTTAATAAACTAAGTTTCTCTAGATCTACCTTAAGGTCTATATTTTTATTTGTATTTTCTGTAAATGCCAATCTTGAAACTGGGCGTTGTAAGGAGCTAAAAACAGACACTCATGACACTTGGTTTAAAAGTAGATTATTAGACAAGGTAACACAATACATGGTTGTGCTTTGTCACAATTCATGTATTGTACATAACTTGTAAACCATGATATTTTATTAAGAAAATTATACAGTATTGGGATAAGGGGAAATCCACACAAACTACTTAAAAGTTATTTAAGCTATCGTAAACAATTTGTTCAAATTGGGGAAAGAAAAAGTTCGGAAAAATAAATATGTGGAGTTCCACAAGGATCAATATTGGGTCCGTTATTATTCTTAATTTACATTAATTCGAGGGGTAAACCGCAGTCCCAAATCTTGTACACTAATTCCAAGTAATACCACTAATTCCAGGACTAATTCCCTAATTCCATGACTAATTCCACGACTAATTCCACTAGTAATACCACTAATTCCAATACTAATACCACTAATTCCAATACTAATATCACTAATTCCACCAATTTCTCTAATAATTCCACTATTTCCACTGGTAAAATTAGACATTATAAAAGAAATGTAATAGTCAAGCCTTGGTTTAGATACAACATAAAAACACCTTATTTATAGGAAATAAAAACTAAAGCGCTGCTGTTACATTTTTATTAAGTTAAACATGTAAGTAAGGAAATAAGAATTTTAAAAATAATGTGACGAAACCTATATCGAGGCTTTTTTAATAAACATTATATTAAATTATGCTTTTTTAGTTCCTTTATACTTTTTAACTATATTAAGATAGTCATGTCGTTTTAATTCGAAAGGTCCAGCCCCTACTAAATCTATAGGACCGAAAAAAACGTACCTACTTTCTATTAACAACATCAGTGTCGTCTGACCGTGGCCATACAAATTTGTCCAATTCCGATTTCAAAAATTTAATATTATAGTTCTCCGAGTCAACACATTCGATTATTCTTCATATACCATTGCTTTTCATAACTCACTGCGTAATATTTCTCTAATAGAATATCTAATAAACTTATCGGATCGGTATTTTATGTCATATAATATCAAGTATAATACTTGAAGAAATTTGTAGGTAATCTCTAACATGCTAAATGTAAAAATCAGGCATCAATTCACGCTTTGTTTGCAAAAAGAGGAACGATGGAATATTATTATGTGGTTTTTTGATGTAAATGAAAAAATCATCGTTCGTGTAATATTTAAAATGTAAATTGAAAATAGAAACTGGTTGCGCCTACTAATTATTTTAAAAACCATGATATGTCTCTATTGATAAATTGAATATCGAAACATTACCAGTTAGTAGTTTCGATATGTTTTATGGTAATATTATTTAAAACTAACCAAATAAAAACGATAAATTTTAAATTTACCTAAATATTGAAACTTACTAAATCTCAAAGCTTTAATATGTAGACAGCTGAATGTGTAGAATCTGCTTAAATAATAGTAACGATTTTACTGGACATCTGACCTGACATACACAATATTTTAGATACCTCTGAGGATTCTTCTTTCACTGGCTATGGTTAAATAAATAAATTAATTTTATGTTAAGTCAATTTAGGTAACTAGACTTTTATTATGTTTCAGGAATAGTTATTTACATTACTAGATGCGAAAGTTAATTTTTTGGTGTGAGGAGGTTTTTGAATAGCCGAGGCAAAGCCGAGGTGATTTAATACCTCCGACCACCAAAAAAGGCTTTCGCATTGTGTAATGTATTAAATTTTTTTTACTACTGTTCTCTGATCAATATATTATTAAGAAATAAACTTTGATTTTATTCAAATTAAAATGATAAAATACGTTTTTTTTCCACCAGTAAAATAATCCATGACAACTAGTTATTTGAGTATTGTTGACAACTAGTTATTTGAGTACTGTCAGAGTCTGTCAGTTCGATTTTTTTGTCCTGGCACCGAAAGTATTACTTTCGTAGCTAGCAACCTACTTTCGTAGCTAGCAACGGATAATATTCAGGTAACTGTAACATTAAATTTCGTTTTCTTTCGTGTTGCTAGGGCCCGAAAGTTAATTTATTTATACAGTAGTAGAAAAAAACTTTTTTTATTATAGCGGCAAGCTTTAAGGCTCGCTTTAAGGTGAATTTTCCTGCATCTGACACGTTGATCCGTCGGCGCTGATTGGTCATTATATTTTGGTGCCAATTTTTATCCGAAAAGTTTACCATTTCATCTGTCATCGGACAGAGTTAAAATAAATTTTTCCGAAAATCGATCGGAAATATTAACATTTTTGTACTGTACGGGAATGTTATTTCTGTACTTTGCTTTATTTCCATACAAAACCAATATTTCCTTTATTTAAGGATAAAATGATTATACTAATGCTTATTTTAAAATTATAACAGTTGATTGTAATAACTTCCGATCGATTTTCGGAAAAATAGTATGTATACCTCGTAGGAAAAGCCACATTCCCAACATTTGTGACCAGGGATAAGACACAGATCACAAACGATTCGTATCATCGGATAATGGATGCATAAAAATGCAAAAAAATTTAAATTCCATAAATTTTCTGACCAATCAAAAGCCGTAAATTCAGCCAATGGGATTACCATCATATCAACGTATCGACGGATATCGGATGCATGAAAATTCACCTTTATTCGTAAGTAGCAACTTATATATTTTTATTTTAGTGTAGTATACATTTTACTAGACTGTTGTCATATTTTCTCAGTGTATTATCCCGGCCAAGTGTCTAATATTTATAGCACAAGGTCATAAATATTACCCACGCAACATCAATGGCGCCGACACGTTTTGTCACCCCTGGTTTCTGCTTGTAAAGTGGCAACGCGGCACCCCTGCAAGATGACCATGCCTGTTAAGAACGTCGATGATTGGATGTAAGAAAACGGCGGCATTGCGCTGGCCACCACTTAAGTTTTTGTGTGATATTGCCAGAAATATGGATACCAGACTACATAAAAAATCGTTTTTGATATCAGTAATTGCTCGACTAATTCCACTAATTTTAGTACTAATTCCACTAATTCCATCAGTAATACCACTAATTCCAGCAGTAATACCACTAATTCCAGCAGTAATACCACTAATTCCCCTAGTAATTCCACTAATTCCACCACTAATTCCAGAGGGTTGTACACCAAAATTCCACTGCGGTTTACCCCTCGGGGCAATATAAAGCTATTTGCAGATGATACAACAATTATTTATTTTACTGAAACTATTGCAGAAATGTATTTTGATATTAATATTAATAATGATTTAAAAATACTTCTTTCTTGGCTTCAATCAAATAAACTTACAATTTTACAAAATCTTCTTTTATGTTTATAACTAAAAATAAAATAAATTCCGTCATTAATAATTACTATATATATATTAATAACATTTAATAATGACTATTTAACTAGAGTGTTTTACACTGGCAAAATGTCATAGCAACGGCCGGTCTTCTACTGGCAAAATTACTACCTGCACCTACCTGGACAAAATTCACATGTGATTTTTGCCGCGGCAAAATTTTGTCTTTTTTTCTAGTTAAATAGTCATGTCGAATACCACTCGAGAAAAAATTGTGTAAGCAAAATTGTTCTCAAGGATTTATTTAAGTTTGTTGCTTTTAAGCAATTTCGCTCATGACATTTTCGACAAAATCACTCGCCTGACGGCTCGTGATTTTGTCAAAAATGTCATTCGCGAAATTGCCAAGCAACAAACTTTCATACCTTTCGAAAATTTTGCCGACAAAATTTTATCTCTTGTGATATTATATATGAAAATATTCACTATTCAATAATGACAAAATTTTTAGGATTAGTTATAGACGAAAATTTAAATTTGAAATGCCATATCCAGTAGAGTAGTAGAGCTAGATACATTCCTTTGAAATCCTTAAAAATATATATTTTTCATTAATATATTCAAAATTACAATACTTAGCTTCTGCATGGGGATCTGCTTGTTTATCAAACTTAAACCCATTACAAAAATTGCAAAATAAAATTATTAAATGTATACACAAATTACCACATTTAGAACCAACTGTTAATCTATATAGACCGAAAGGGTATTTACACGTTCAAAACATTTATAAATTAAAAATTTGTGTTCTAATTCACTCTATTATTTTAAAAGAAAAAAATCAAACATAACACTTTAGGAGAATAAGACATTACATGATCATAACACCAGAAGTTGTATAAATTATCAAACTAAACCAGTAAAAAGCAATTTCGGAAAAAAATCGCTTTTATATGACGGAATAATAAAATATAACAATCTTCCAAAAAATATCAGAAAAATTAAAAAATTTGCAACTTTTAAAAAACAATTAAAGAGATATTTACTAAATTAAATTATTTATACTATTTTTTTATGGTTATTATTTTCTATATTATGTTGTCACTTTCCATGTAATGAACTGTAAAAGTTAGTTTGGAATAAAGACACTTTGAAAGTTAACTTATATCTTTTTAGAAACAAGCCAAGTTTTCGACGGTTGCCGCTTACTTTAACGAGTATACCGTTTGTAACAGAGCCCCTTCACTTACTTATTGATTTCTCTAAAATCCTCATCTGGACTATTATTGCCTAGCAACGGACTTCCCATGTCGACATTGGTCTCACTCGAAGCCGGACTGTTATCGGGGCTATTGGGCGACGAACCATGAACCCCACTTCCACTCGGGGCAACCGGGCTCGGCACCCCGCTATCGTCTACGTTTATCTCCGTGGGGGAATTTAGGCGATGGTTATTTGAATCGGGACTGCTGTTTTCTATCTTGTCCGAATTGTAACCCGATTCGGTACCCTTGGTAAGGAAATCGTCTGAAGGGGCTGGTAAGGGGATAATATTGCTGCAGGAATCCTGAAAATATAAAAAATTGATAAAGTTTTTATAAAAAAAAACACATTAATATCGAATGCGCGCATATACCGTGCGAGCAAAAATTATTTGCATCAAAGAGGGCCTTACATCTAAGGACGTAAGAACTTGTTGCAAACGTTCGTGAAATAATGCAAAATACGCCAACAAATTGTATAAAACGCCTGTCCCAAGAAGTGGGAAGATCTTATGGAACATGCAGGACTATATATTCTTAAGAAGCAGCTAAATTTATTTCCTTATAAACTGCAAGTATTCCAAGAAATACAAGCCACAGATTTTGAAAGACGCAGGAATTACTCTCAATGGTTTACCCAAAATTTATTGGAAATAAATGACCTGACATTTTTTTCGGATGAAACCTGGTTGCACCTCTCCGGTTATGTGAATTCTCAGAATACACGCATGTGGAGTAGTGAAAATCCCCATTTTTTGTAGAGTCCACATTGCACCCTCAAAAAAATGGTGTCTGGTTAGCTGTTTCCCGAAGAAGAATTATTGTTGGTCCTATTTTTTTCCATGACAGTTACAGCACAGCGGTATAGAGACAATATTTTGAATCCATTTGTGAAGCAATTACTTGACGACGAACTACGTTTTGGATATTTTTCACAGGACGGTGCAACCGCCCATACAGCCGCCGAAACTATTAACTACTTACGCAATTTTTTCGACGACAGATTGATCAGTTTTCGATCAGACATTGAATTCCCACCTAGATCACATTGTTTAATGGTTATGGATTACTTCGTTTTTCCTCAATTAAAGAACACTATTTTTAAAACACCAGTTGCAAATTTAGAACAATTACAAGAAAGGATTATCCAAGAATGTGGTAACATTTCTTCAGAGATGCTGGTCAACACTTTCGAAAATTTGAAGAGACGTGTGAATTTTTGCTTGGAGCATGGCGGTGGCCAATTTCAGCAATTTATGTAAATATTTATCTTTTTCTTTCTGTATATTCTTACTTTGTTAATTTTATAAACAACAAAAATACATTTGTATTTGTCTACTTATTTTATTACTCATTAGTTTGGCATATCATGTCATAATATGAATTTGACAAAATTTTAATGTAGATTTGGTTAGATATATCGTCCCCATATCATTGTGATCTAAACCAAGACGCACGTTTTTTAATCCAAGCCCTCTTTGATGCAAATAATTTTTGCTCGCATGGTACATGATAAATTAACTCAATTAAAGGACCATGTCTTAACAAATCCTGAGAACATGCTGTGAAAAAATTGCATCCATTCCTCGTATCTAAACATTTCAAAACTTTAATACACAGTTTACATACCTCTACATTGTCCTCAACATCTGCATCAGACTCTTCACTGTCAGACTTATTTTCCATAGAAACGTCGGCCGATTCGGAATTATTAACGTTTAAAACATTCCTATTATTTTTTTGCTTTTTATTTTTTTTTCTCTCGGCGCGTTTTTCCTTCTTCATTTGATGCTTCGAAGGCTTATTATCTTCAAAGTCATCCGCTTTTCTTCTTAAGACTGGGGCTACTTGCTTTTCAGAAATAGGTAAACTGAAATTGTATTAATTTATATATTAACATAGCAATCTATAACGGAAATTCATTCACCTGCACAAAAAATGAGTATTTTAATGATATACAGTGTGTCCACGGATGGACCTAACTATACTTGTAAAAAACTTTATTTTCAATTTTTCGAAAAACAGTCATTCTTCATCATTTCTTTTGCTTATTAAATAAATATAATTCACGTAAGAAAATTTCCATTTTTTTAATACAAAAAATGTAAAAATGTAAATTTGCAAAATAAAAAATTTTTGATCCAACTTTTTTGAATGATCAAAATAAAAGAGATTGGAAAGAGAATTCGAAAAGCCGAATAAAGTTTTGAGATATGACCTGTGGTAACTACGATATTTTATATTAAAACTTTAATCTGAAGGAAAATATCAATAATTTATTTAAGTTTAATATAAAATATCGTAGTTACCACAGATCATATCTCAAAACTTTATTCGGCTTTTCGAATTCTCTTTCCAATCTATTTTATTTTGATCATTCAAAAAAGTTGGATCAAAAATTTTTTATTTTGCAAATTACATTTTTTCATTTTTTGTGCACCCTGTATAAAAAAATGGAAATTTTCTTACATGAATTATATTTATTTAATAAGCAAAAAAAATTATGAAGAATGACTTTTTTTCAAAAAATTGAAAATAAAGTTTTTTACAAGTATAGTTAGGTCCATCCGTGGACACACTGTATTTCTGGTCTAAAACAAAAATTTAAGTTTGGCTACCATCAATCTCAGCAGCGACTAGTTTATCTTTCGAGATAAAAAAAATTTTTGGGTCCCTATAAATGAGAAAAATTATTGTTTTTTTTTAATTACCCCAGCTTTTGAGATATGCGGATATCTCGAAAACAGTCCGTTGTAGCGAAAAAATGTATAAAACTAATCTTGACCGACCTTTCTATCTCCTCTCCCCCCAAGCGGATAGGCTAGGGGCGGGGACTTATTTTTACATACCTCAAATCTAAAAAGTTTTCATCCCTATGCGATACATGCTGACAGACTTGACACTGAAGAGTGCTAACAAGTACACCTCGAAACACTTGTTCTGTTGCTAACATCATTTCCGAAACTTGTTGACCATAAAATTTAATAATTTGCTTTTTTTCGTCGTTTACAGTGGTTGGATTTGTTTTGCTGTTAAAACCTAAAATCCATAATAATTCTTTCTGAAAAGGAGGCCAGCAGAAAGTGCATCCCTCGATTTTAATGAAATTTGGTATAATATGTATGTAGATGGCCTACTCTCACTGCGCACCTCCCACACACGTAAAATAATGCGCGCTGCAAACACAAAACACTCAGCGAATTATTTTTTTGGTGTAACTTGTTTTAGTTAACTACTAGTTTACCAAATTTCAGCTTTTCTGATATCCAGTTTACTCAGCGCATATTTGTTTACGTGAGTGGCTGGGGCGTGATCCCCCACAATAATGTCAGCTAAAATAGGGTTACTTACAGCTGTCATAAATAATTCAAAGGAGAATGGCGGCCGTGTCCTTTATATTAATAAAGAAAGTGCCGAGTATAAAACTTACCTAATTTTTCTAATATAACCAGTTTAAATCTCTTTTGGTCTTCTTCTCGAACTGCTTCCAACAAATGCCGCAATAATTCATGGGCGTCGTGCTGATCGCCTCCTCCAAATTGGGGCATTCGGAAGGTTAATTTCTGCAGTAAGTTTCTCGGGTTAAATACCTCAGGTCGGCCACTCTGTAATTCATGCAATGTTTCAGCTAAGGTTTGAGTAAGAAGGCGCCACCTTTCAGTTTCCCCTACAAAAAGTGATTGTGTCGGTTGTAGTGCATCCCAAGTTTAGTGTAGACCTTTGGGATCTCGATTGTTATGCGAGTTTATTAGAGTTGTCGAGTAAAGTAATAGAAAACAGTTTGTTCAAATGGAAAATGTTAAAAGTTCACAAAAAAACATAACTTGTGGTGTTCCGCAAGGATCAACCTTAGGACCTACCTACTTTTTTTAATCTACATTAATTCTATAGCAAAATTAAATTTAAAAGGTAAAATAAAATTGTTTGCTGATGATACTACTATTGTATATTTTCATGAAGACTATGCTCAAATTCATAATAACATTAACCACGACCTAAATATAATATGTAAATGGCATGAAATTAAATAAATTAGGTATCATTAAATTTTAATAAATCATCTTTTATGTTTATAAGTAAATCAAAATTAAAAAATAATAATATTTCTTTACTATTTTCAATAATCATATAATTAAATATACTAATACAATTACATTTTTAGGTTTATATATTGATGAAAATTTAAGTTGGAAAAAACATATTGAATATTTAAGAAGTTATATCTCACCAATAATTGTCATTTTGTTTAAAGCTAAAAATGATATATCATTAAAATATTTAAAAAATATATATCATTCTTTAGTTTATTCAAAATTACAGTATATGATTTCAATTTGGGGATCAGCGAATTTAACTACAATTCAGCTATTAAAAAAACTAGGAAACAAAATAATTAAATGCATACCTACATAAACTTCCTTTTTTAGAACTATAAATTTTTATGAACCAAATGGATATTTACATTTAGAAAAGCTGTATAAATTAAAACTATGCATTCTAATACACTCTATTGTTATTAAAGAAAAACAATTGAATATAATATTTCCTTCGACCAACATTATTCACATCACGCGACAAAACCATCATATTCAAACACCAATGGTAAAGAGTACTTTTGGCCAAAGATCAATATTATATAAAGGAATAACAATTTAAAACAGTTTGCCGAAAAAAATGAAAGAAATATCAAAATTATGGATTTAAAAAAAAACTAAAAAAATATTTTTTAAAACTAAACTAACTTTAACGTATTATTACTTTTCCATGCTTATATATACAGGGTGGTCCTTAAGTACATCAAGAAAATCTAGGATATGATTCCTGGCATCAATTTAAGTTGAAAAGTTCATATGGACTTATGCCCTAAAATGCTTACCCTCTAAGATACAGGGTGTTATATTTTTAAAAAATAATTGTTTTTTTTAAATTTCGAAACTCCTTGAAGATACGGTATTGAAAATTGATGTCGATTGATTTCGTATTAAACTGCACTTTTTGGTTAAAAAAGGGTTTGCCTACTTCCACCAGTGGCGTGCATGAAGATACCATCAATATTTTTTTTGTGAAAATATGTGATACGCCACTGTTTGTTTTAAACTCTGATGCATTTTTATGCATTACTGATATAAGCGGAACAAAAGTTGTCTCTACTATGTTTTTGAAAAAAATGGTAGTTTTAAAGGAAAATGGAAAATATTTTAACACCCTGTATCTTAGAGGGTAAGCATTTTAGGGCATAAGTCCATATGAACTTTTCAACTTAAATTGATTCCAGGAATCGTATCCTAGATTTTCTTGATGTACTTAAGGACCACCCTGTATATTTTTTTAAAAATAATTTCGATGGAATTATTAATAGTTACTAAACATGATTTTTATTATTTGTGATTTTATATATTGTACATTTGGTGTTATATTCTCTGTAATGAACTTTTTAAGTTGGTTGAGAATAAAGATATATCATTAAAAAAAAAATATATATATATCACTTAGTAAGGGTAGAGTTAGAGGTTGGTATGTTTTACGGTATATTCCCGTTTGGCGGTAAATTTGTAAGGAATATACTTATTTTGTCATTAAAACTGCTATTGGATGAGAAGCCAAATTAAAGTTAAATTTTTCTAAAATAAAATGTATGGTTATGGGTTCAAATTTAAATATTTTAATTGGTGGTGATAAACTAGAAATAGTAGATTATTTTAAATATTTAGGTATATTGATCGACTCAAAATTAGAATTTAATATCCAATTAAAAAATTTAATTCTAAACTTGTTTATATTGTTCTAAAATTTTGTTTATCGCGGATGAACTAAACAGATTACAACTTTTACAAAATAAAGGAATGCAAATTTTACCTTCTAGGTGTGGTAGAGTAATTTCCTCCATATCCTTATTTTTGAGCAGACCGCCAGGGAGGTGAAATGATTGGCCAGATTTCGCGGTGTCTTCCAGCAGCTGTAATAAGTATGGAGTCTGTCCCAGGCACTGCATTACCGAATTAAAGAAACATGTATTGCCTAAATTTGTTAATCCTCTAGGTCTATCCAATCCTGTAATTCCTAAGGCAGACTTTCTGGACACTGCTCCAGAATTGTTTGTTATGCCTGATGGCAATGTTGTGACCACATCGATTACCTTAAAAAAAGTACTTATTTATTTATTTTTTCCAAAAAAATTCCAGTTTATAAGGAATTATATGTAATAATATGTACTAATCACAACATCTTAAATACCGTAAGTAGGTAGTAAAATATAATTAAATAAAAATAAAATAGAAATATTTAATTATGTTTAGATTTCATTTTTAAAAATAATAATTATAAAAACAGTGCACATTTAAATATTTTTAGTTTAAAATTTAGCTTCCCCGATTTTAAATTTTTCTTAATTAGGTACCTACCGTTTTAAAACATTTTGTATTTAAAAATTTTAATTCTTGGGGTATTTCGTTGTAAAATTTCATACCTTGATGGTAAATGGAGTTCTGACAGGCCCTAGTTTGTATTAAAGGTAAGTCAATATTAAAAAAGTCCTAGTTAAATGATTATGAATTGAATGTTTATTTTCTGATATAATTTGGTGAACAAAAACAATATTTTGCGTCAAGTAAATATCCTTAACCCTTTCGCTGCTATTGACGCCAATTGGCGTCTCCAAGATTTCGTGCCCTCAGTGCTATCGACGCCTTTGGTTTTTCTGCGTTTACCGTGAACTGCTGTTTACGCCGAATGGCGTATTAAAGGTTATTTGTATTTATTCGGTCTCGCAATTGTTTCCCAGGAATTTTCCTTCGCCGCTGCCGCTGGCGGGCCACGTGAAAGGGCAAAATGGACACGTAGCGCCCTGATTTGCACCGTTAGTGTATTTACGTAGGTATTCATAGTAAGTCATAGGTTGTTGTTTTGTTTTAAAGTTTATAAAGATATACAAAAATGGATAGTTCTTTTATAAATAAAACTAATAAAAATTTTAAGATTTTTTCGAGGATTTTTTTTTTTTTTTTTTTTTTTTAAATTTTTGTTTGTATTTTTATTTATTTTTTGTTTTTTTGTTAAAAATGTAATATAATTTATTTTAGTTTCTTGGAAACACAGTGCATATGCGTTTTTTGTATAATAATATTTTTTTTTTTTTTTGTATTATTTTTATATATTTTTTATTATTTAAAAAATTATTTATTTGAACCCTATAAATCAGTTTTAATTTATTATTATTAATTTTGTAGAAGTAGTTATTATTATTACTTTCCGAAAAGTTTCAAGCAAAAAAAATAAAAATAAATTTTTTTAAATATAGCCGCAACCAGGTATGGAGCTGCTCGTAGAGATAGCCGCAGCGAAAGGGTTAATGGACATAATATAAAAAATGTATACAAAAGTTTAGTTGAATATTGTCTGTCCAACGAATATATAGTTTAAATTGCTTTATTTTGTAAAACTTGTAAAAGGTTAAGTACATTTTGAAAAGCTGTTAAGTTAAATATTGTAAATGAGAGTGAATAATAGCAAAATAAATAGGACGTAACATATAATTTGGAGTCAAAAAAACTGAGTTTCATTAAAAATAAACTATTATCTGTTTAATATATTCAATGTGTCCACTCTAATTAATAGCTTTATCTATTACCAACTAATTATTAGTGTTATATGCAGAGGGTTTTGTGTATATTTAAATTGTTACAAGTTTCAAGTGTCTATTGCTGTTATAGCAGATATAATAAAAATTGTTATTTTGTATTTTGATTCGAAAAACCTTCAAGGCAAGGCAGTACAAAATGCAAATACCAAGGAAGCCTTTAAGGCATCCTCAGAGGCGGTAGTCGGTAGAGAGTGTAAGTAAGCCATCATTGTGGCGGATATTAGAATAGAATGAATAACTTTATTAACCTCCAAAAAAAATTAGAGTGAGAAAAACCTATTCTTGCAAGACGTATGCAACAAGGATGGTATTTTTACAGAAACAATCACTACAACTGGGAATTCTGCTGCAGAGAACTCTGCATATAGGTTTTATCTTGCATATTTGTATGTTGTTAATTACCATACTTATATATTTTGGAAACAGTACCTACAGTCCGAGGTACATTCGAAAATATAAATTAAATTAAATCGGAAACTATATACTTACCTAAAAACACGAAATATTGAGATTGCCAACTAGGTACCTACCTACTTATAAAATGTGTGCAAGGTATAGGTATAAATATACAAGGCAAAACCTTCTCCTTAAACAGGTTAAAATATTTTACTTTATTTCAGACCCTTTTTTTTTATTAATTTTCTGTTATAGCTACAGCTAAAAAAAGGAAATGTGTCTGTTCTGTTTTTTAATGAAGGTTAAATTTAATTGTAAAGGTACCATAATAATTATCGATTACGAACGATAATGCCAAACTATGCATCTAAAACCTAATATCTACAATAAGTTAGGTACCTAAGTACTTTAAAAATATATATATATAAAAAAAAAACTAAGTGTTTCTGCACAAGAGATGCCGAGATTCATAATTCGTGCTCCAAAATAAATCATTCCTGAAAAACTATCAATTTTGGCATGGTGTAGCTATAACAGAAAATTACTTTTTTTTTTTATTTTGCCATCAAGTTGCTAAATATTGCCACTATAGCAAATAGTCAATTCATCAATTTTTTTTGTATGAGGTACAAGGTGATGGTGCACTTACCCTCGGAGTAAAACAGTGATTAGCAAAAATTCATTTAAAATTGTAATACAAGGAAGTGTATGTGATGCTTTTTACAGCAAGCATACTTTATTATGGAATATATCTTACCCATTTTCTATACATAGGGATTACTAAAGTAGGTATATGCAAAACAAAAATTTGATAAAAAAGAGATTATTAAAAAAAATCATTCTTAATGATAATATAAAATTATGTCCTTGGTATTATTTTATCATATCAAAATGCTTGCTTTTTAACCATAAATCGAAACTAAAGAAGCAACCTTGTCAAATGTATTTTTAATTTAGTATACATTAAAAGGGACTTGAACATAATCTTCAATGGGTTCTAAAAGGTGTTTTGGTAAGGGGTACATTGTTACCCAGGGCATTTTTTTTAATTTAATTTTTCTCAACCAATATTTTTTTAACTGAATTAGCCTAAAAAACAAGCCATATCCTTTATTAATTTTCTATCAATTTATATTTCATACCAAGTCTGGCAACATTGTAATTAATGACTAAGGTTAGAGAAAAACAGTCTGGTCCTTAAATTTTTTACGTTTAATGTGTCCTATACATACAGGTCTTTGCACTTTCAAGAATTGTGAAATTCCTAGGGTCCTGAAGTGCACCACACCCAGTACATTATATAGTAATTTTGTTCTTACATAAAAGAAACCATTTCTTAATGCTTTCACAAAAATATTTTTCAAAAAGTAAGTTCTACTTAACCACACCCACACTGTTCTTTGTCTATATAGGAATAGTACCTTGTCAACTAATGAAGGAGAAGAAACTTGTTTGATTTTATTAGATTCTGCCTGCTTTTTTAAATATTCAACAGCTTCCTGTAACTTTTTCTTACAAGTGACATTAACCTCATTATCACAGTCGTAGCACCAAATACTCCAAATTGTGGTATTAACACACACTGAATGAGAATCTGAATGTGGTGTATTAAAATGTGCAAGGGCATGCATGTGTTTCCCTCGTCCACAAGCTTGATTGCCACATTTTAAACAAAGCCAAAGAGATAGATCTAGTTCTAGTTCTAAATCTGCTAAATCTGGATCGGTAGGCTGATTCTTGCATTCTTCACAATCAGTAAGAAAGCCAGTTTTTAGAACAGATTTTTTTACTTTGTTTAAATCAACTGCTCGGTTTATATGACTGCATTCAGTATTATTCTGATTTTCATCACCAGATTCTGATGATTCATCATCATTATTGGGATCTCTTTGATGTTTTTTCTTACTCATTTTGCTATATTATAAATTAAGTTGGCAGAAATAATGTATTCCACGTTTTAAATAACCTTTAAATTAAAATAAACCTGACCTAAGGTAAAGGCATAAATATTCTTTAATAGAAGATTTTAAAAATCACTTCAATTAAGTTAAACTACCTAGACCTAAAACAAAAAAATATTTTCCAGTAATATCCACTCCAACTTATGCACTTTTTCACTTTTGCATTTGCACAAATCTTCGGTAATCAGTCTTTCTTCTTCTCACACCTTCATTCATGACAAATGACAATCGTGAATCGTGACTTTGACACTTTTTGACGTTTAAGTAAAAAACGAAGATGATGGGCAATGAAGATCCTAAGTCTCCCTTTATTTTTCTGTGAAGTCCCCATGGGCGTAAATATTTATAACGGTTTATAGAAGAGTTACTTTAAATTTCTTTTAAATAACAAAGCAAAGCCAGTGGCTAAGTTGGGCGTTCCTTTTAAAAATTTAACTCGGCCCAGCAAAGATTTTTTTCTTCCCCCTTGACGGAGTTAAATATGCCCCTCTATATTTCTCACAGAACTCCAATAAAGATATTTCTCAAGCGACTCTAATAATAATTTAAAGAACTTCGCAGCGTTCCTTTAACAACTTAGCTAAGCAGATACTTTTACTTTGCCGTTTAAAAGAAGCAAAAGGAAAGTAGCTAATATATGTTTGCCTAAGGCACAGAGAAATTATAGTAGAACCTTGTCATTAGACGGGATACTTCCAGTTTTGGCCAATCAGGAACTTTCTCGGTATTTTTCCAATATGGTGGCAATGACACCGAAGTGGGCATTTCTATTGGCCTGGTATTAGGGTATGACCACGGCATTATGCTGTGGTATGACCATATTAATCCAAATAAAATAAAGGCTCTTTATTTTAAAAGTGTAATCTCTACTTCCATATTATATATGTCTTTAATTTCTCCTATCCCACCACAGCATTTGCAAAAAAATTGAAGAAATCGTTGCCAATTTTAATTTCATCTTATATTATTGGTCTGATATTTTAATTAAAGTCCCTAGAGCCTGGACGGAGAGTCCTCCCACTGCCTAAAGCGAGCATAATGTAATGTTGGCTTTTTGTTGATATTACAAGGATATATTTCATGATCTTTATATAAAAAAAATTAAATGACTCAATTCGAAAAACGCTATGAACCACCCTGGCAACATACAAGAGTTTCGCCGCCTAAATATTGTAGCTAGGAGCCAATCAGGCGGTGCGCCAGTATACTTGCGCCTGCGCATGTTTCGCGTTCAATGCTGCGTTGCCATATTGTAATTTACGTTCGTGGCGTAGTAAAAAGCCGTCAAAATGCAATGTGTTTTTAAATACAAACAGCTGGACTAGTTCTCAGTGAGCGCAAGGTTTGGCAACCAATTGTACCGTACTTAAAATGGATAAACTAATAATAGTAAATTTATAATAGCAAATGATGATAAACGAAATGTTTGTTATTGGAATTAGAAGAGTTAATTAACCTAAACTGGTTTATTTTACTCACCGCTTAACTTAAATAATAAACACCAAGAAAATTTAGTCTCTGAAACCTGACGCGTGAGCTTGCTACGGCCCACTACTGAACTGGGAACTTTTAGGAAGAAACCATTATCAGCTGTTAATGTCACATTGTGGGTGTCAACTGTCGAAACGCTGTTTTTAAAAAAATAATAATTTCAGCTCGGTAATAACAACAAAATATATACAATGCGATGGTTTTAATAGATTGACTTTTTACATTACAATAATATACAAACAAAATATAATAAAATATTACACCATGTAAATAGTTTAATAAAGAAATTAAATATATACAATAAAAACAGTAAGAGTATTTTTTAACAAGGATTGCAGCGGATTTTCTTACGCACAGTGATGACAAAAAAAGTTTCATCAATTAGATGGAATTGTGCTTTCATTGGCCAAACTGTAAACTCTCATTGGAGAGCTTCTTTAGGGCAATTTCGCTCAAGAGGAAATACTAGCGAAACATTCGCCATATCATTTTCTTATCAATATTTCGTTTTCCCATAAAGCGACCAAACACCGTTTGGGTAGCAATTATCTAGTTTTAAGCTAAAAAAAATTATTTGATAAATTAATAAAAGCAAGTAACGAAGTGTTGTCAAATTTGCCAATATTTCTTTTTCGGCTTTTATTAATGTAGGTAATTGTACCCCAAATATGGGTATTTGGCCGCTTTTTGGAGAAAACTAGTTTGCTCTTAAATTGATAGTGTATTTTTTTGCCACCACCGCACCGACCTATACATATAAAAACTAAAGTGGATTTATTAACTAATTAAACTAAACCATACACTGATTATTATAAACGAATATATTATTGTTTATAAACCACCCTCTTTGTAGTCTCTCTGTGCCATAAAAAATATTTAAAACTTTTTAAAGACGCAAATTTATTGCTTAGTTAAAAATATTAGTTTTGTATAATAATACAATGCGTAACAAAACATTTTACCTATATTTACAAACTATAAATAAATCACAATCTGCTTTCTTAACATTTTAAATAAAGATATACAATGTCAAGTGCCGTTTCACAAAGAACCGATGATCAGTGCTGATGATCGGTCGCGCAGCAATTCTTGTTGTAACGGTCGACCGATGATACGCTCATATGTGAAAGACACGGTTTAAATAATGGGCCAGACCGATCATCAGCACTGATCATCGATCCTTTGTTAAACGGCACTTAATATTTCTTAGCAAGTGTCAAATATCTTTAGGATTTAACAGATAATTATACGTATTTCAGTGCTTTCATTTATGGTCTGCCCATTTTATCTTGAGAAATATGACAGAAAAAAACATTTTAACAAAAATTCACCAAATTGGTCAATCCACTGACCAAATTACACTGCGACATACGGATACGGCATTTTGCATTGAACTGATAAAAAGCAATATATTTATTGACAAAAAAGGAACAACATCGCTTTTGAAACCTAAGCAAGTTGATGTAGTGTTTAGCTAATCCAATCCCGCACCCAAACTTTAATCCCGCAAACATGCGGGATTGAACCCATCGATCCCGCGGATAGCAATCAATGAACTGCTGTATTTTTGGTCGACGCGTCGGGGATTCCCCGCCCTGCTGGGATATTGACAATAAGTTAAACAGAACAGTTTTCTTGCGTACGTGCGAAAGTAAGAGCGTTGTTCAACTAGTGAACTAGTATCTAGTGACATTTATATCAAGTGGTTGAATATAATACATGGAATTTAAACACCAATCACAAAAATGAGTGTCAGTGTAGTTTACAAAGAGAATAAAGGTTCAAGTTTAGTTTGGAATCATTTTTTAAAGTCTGAAGATGGTCTTACAGCTAAATGTAAGTTATGCCCTAGCATTATCAAAATCTCTGCTCGTCCCACCAAAGGTCTTCACACCCACTTACAAACAAAGCATGATATTAATTTGAAAGTAGTGTTGATATCGATAAAATAGACAGTTTTCGTTGTCTTTTAAAAGCGATTCCGATAGCCGCTATTTGACAACTTTGACATTTGAGCTGTCATTTATTGTTATCGTTACGGATAAGTGGCGGGAGCTAACGGACGGAAGACAAAGCCATAGCGAAAACGGAACGCATGCGTAATAACCATTTTTTTGAATCTAAATTGAAATTTCCATACAACTGTGCTCGATTAGCTCGATATTGAATGTCCTGGCGATCAAGCACCTCCAAGAGAAGGGCATCATCCAAATCCGAATCACAGGATGAGTCCAATAAAAGCAACCTTTCGTCTATCATGATGTTTTAGAATTTTGGGTACTAGGAAATTAAACCCAAGCAAAAAAGATAGCACAAAACGTATATGAAAATATGAACACGAACCATTAAAGATAGGTTATGTTTACTGTCGAATTCGACTTAAAGTTAAGCGAATTGAATGAAAACTATTTTTACGATCTGTCAAATAGCGGCTTCGTATTCGTATTCGTTATGGTTAACCGTTTGAATTTGCCAATACAACGAAAACTGTTTAATAACACAGGAAATGAACGCTAGTACTCGCTCGAGTAGTTCGTTTAGTTCTATTGCTAAGCGCTCAGATGTTAGTGGTTCTTCTATGCTACCTAAGAAAATTAAAATTACAGATTTTTTTTCATTTGAGAAAAAAGTTTCGATGGAGAAAAGAGTGTCTCGAATGGTAGCTAAAGATGGTATACCCTTTGGAAAGTTTATCACATCGATCGATATGCGCCAACTATTCGAATCATAGGGCCACAAATGTATCGGTGCCCGCCAAAGCATCACTTGATCAGTTACTAAAACATGAGACGACACTTTTTGAATGCGGAGGGAATAGGGGAATGTACTTGGAAGCTGCATATAACTGTGTAAAATCTATTCCGCCGACAAGTGTCGAAGCTGAACGTGCGTTTTCGGCCGCAGGATACAATCGTGTGCAATAAAATAAGATCAAATCTAAAAGATGAAATTTTAAACATGTTATATTTTCTCCGAAAATACTTCCAAAATCAATGTAACATGTAACCGTTTAACTAGTCGTACTATTGTATTGTACCTATATGCAATAAATATTTTCCCGCTACTATACTCTGTTTATAATTGCATAGAACAACTTTTTATTAACATACAGCACCCACATCGAGTCCCGCAAATCCCGCAATGTCAATCCCGCGAAATCACCGCGGGATCCAGCATTTGCGGGATTGGATTCCCTAGGTGTGTTAATGCAAGGCTGTCTGCCTAGCAGCCACTAAAAAAATCGGTTAAAACAAAAAAATCAACATTGATTGATAGATCCAAGGTGGTGAGTTTTTAAAAACGATCTTATTTGTGCCAAAATATCTAATAAAAATAATTTAAACCGTTTCCATCTTTTACTTACGATTCCCCTCTGCACCGACAGACAAACCATTAGGTACTATTCATTTGTTTCTTTTAAACAGCAAAGTACAAATCTCAGCTTAGCTAAGTTGTTAAAGGAACACTTCGCGAACAACTTCGTCTGGGAAATAGATAGGGACATACTTAACCGCGACAAGGGGGGAGGAAAAACCTTTGCTGTGCTAAGTTAAATTTTAAAAAGGAACGCTCAACTTAGCAGTTAGCTTTGCTATTTAAAAGAAGCTTAAAGGAAGTCTGCTACTGGCTCGGCGGATGCCGAGTCGGCACATGTGTATGTGTTATTTTTTTAATTATGCAAAACACACACAAAAGTGGGGTGCGTCGCGCGGTTTTGAAACCGCTTCGGTGCAGTATTAATGCATCCGCCGCTAGCTGTTTTCTGGCTTGTAGTGGTTCTAGTTGAAAATGTTATTTTTAATACATAAGCGCCTCAATAATAGTTCTTGTTGTTCCTTGCAAAACAAAAATATATCACTTTTATAACCAATCTATATATATATATATAAATGAATGTTTGTCCGTCTGTCTGTCTGTCTGTCTGTCTGTCTGTCTGTCTGTCTGTCTGTCTGCCTGTCTGTCTGTATGTCCCGTATGCGTTCCTATACCATTTATCCGATGAAAATTTGGTGAGTTGTTGTGTGCAGGCCGAGGAAAATTATGGCATAAAAAAAGTGGCGCAACGCATGCCGGGATTTGGTGAGTTGTTGTGTGCAGGCCGAGGAAAATTTTAGCATAAAAAAAAAAGTGACGTAACGCATGCCGGGATGCCGGATATTTGTGAAATGTCTTTCCTTCAGATTTATTTTAGTAAGTAGCGTAGCAACGCGCGCGGTGTATAGCTAGTATAATATAAACCTTATAAATACTGAGAATGACTTGAAGATTCCTTGCTTTTACGATATATTATTACTCTGTTGTATTATTGGTATTAATTAAATAAAAATTAACTATATGTATTTTAAATTATGATAGTCCATGTTATTTTAGGATTACTTAGGATAACGTAAAGTATGTGTCTAATCTGTATGTAATATCAATAAAAGAAAGAAATTAATATCAATGAAAGCTTAAAAGGGGCATTCTCAGGGTTGTGATTTTGTCCACTTTTTTTGATTTTGTCCAGGACATGGACAAAATTGGACAAAAACGGACAATATTGGACAAAATCAAATTTCATTACTTTTTATTAAATTTGTTGATTTAGGCAACCCAAAATGCACGTTTGTATTGTGTATTATATAAACAATAAATACCAAATTAAAAATTCCAGAAAATGGCTATTTGTTATTTCATTATGGGGCCTTAAGGTACATTTTCATGCGTCCGTCATCCGACGGCACGATGATCCGACGGTATCCCGTTATTGTTGTTTAAGTTTTGTTTGACACCCTAATCCTAATATAAAAAAGTTTTTTTAATTTTACATGTGTTTAATTTGATTTTGTACAATTTTGTCCATTTTGTCCAGAACAATTGATTTTGTCCGGACGGACATAATTGGACAAAATCGTCCAATTATGTCCACTTGGACGAATTCAACCAACCCTGGGCATTCTCATTTCATTAACAAAAACAAACAACCACCTTGTAAAACAGTAAATTCCAATGTTACCCCCGTCCGTACAAATACAGGAAAGGGGCAAATGCCAAAAATAGGTTCCCATAATTTTCTGAACATATTTTATACCTTCTTAAGATATTGCCTTGTAACACCCTGTATGATTCCAAACTTGAAAACCAAACAAGAAAATGACTAATTATATTTAAAAGGTATTCTAGAGAAACACTCCATACTTCCTTTTTAAATTAACCGTCTTAAAAATTGGGAAGGACTATTAAAACCAGACTTAATAATAGGCAATTTACCTTTAGATAAGCAAACAATAATCACGAAAGTGGCAGATTTATTGCCTCGCGCATGTAAACAAGGCTAGACACTATTAGACATGCGCACTGCAACATTATCGTTTGACGATTGGGAAAATAGACAGGTCCGGGCTTTAAAATTTAAATTCTAAATTCTTGAAAAAAAATTTTACTTTCTTCTCAATTTTTGATCAAGTTGGGAAAAAAGGTAGTGATTTCTGGCATTTGTAGTAGTAGCAAACCTATGAGATTTTAAGAATAGAAAATCGTTTTTAATGTTTTGTTTTTAAAATTTGTTTAAAAATGATTCGTCGTCGTGTTTTTAGTTCGAAAAGGAAGAGAACAAGAACTAGTGAATTAAACTAGTCTTATAAAATCGAATATAAAAACAAACATAACCAGCAAAATAATCAATCTACGGTGTTATTACGTGCCTAACCTCAAGTCAAATAGTAGTTGGTATATAACTTGTATTGATTTTTACAATTTGGCAAAAACTTGGGTATGTGTAAAACATTTTCAAGAAAAATTTCTTGTTCAAGAATTTGAAAAGTGTTTGCCCGAGAACTTGACCCGTGGAATACTGGCTTTATTAAAAGCTTAATGTCGGGATGTACAGATTTTAACCAAAAAATTAACCAACCAGCAACTTTGACAGAATTAATTTTCTCATAATCAGACACAATTCACTAAACTACACAAAAACTAGAAATCCGTAAATATTAAACACCGACAATCCACAATAGCTAAGAAAACAGAATCCACAGAGAATCCTTAAAACACAACAACAAAAATGGCGGCCGAACCGGTTCTGGAGTGTATTTTGAGCATGTCGATAAAGTAGGACAGGTCGATAACACGAGGTTTGTGCGCATGCCCGATGCTGCTCCGAGGGAAGCCAGCTGACCGGCGAGTCATGCGCTCGGACGTATTTTTTTTACCCATAAAAGGTAACTTTTGTTTGCGCAGGAGATAAGCTGTACGTATCTAAAGGTAAATTGTCTATGAACTAAATTCGTCCCACGCCAGTGGAAATACTACTCAACGTCCGCATACGGCTAGATGAAAGGTCGCGCCAGCGCGGCGCCGGGTACTGCGGTCTACTAACCGTTGAAAAGTTGAAATGGGAGTTCTGATGTGACCAGATTCTTTTTTTTTAGCTTTCGTAAGTAGTTCTGGTGAAATGTATGGCTTGTAACAACAATCGTTTCCGAGCTGGAAGAACAAATATTCCCACAGGGAATGTGTACTCTGAATAAAGGACTGTAAGCAGCTTAAAACAGTTATTTATTCCTGCAATTGCACGTTTAGTTTTGTGTCGCGCGGGGAAAAAGTTCGACTCTTATAAAAAAATTAGATTTTGCGTCATTCTTTGTTTTTGAGGTAGATGGGTAATTTTAATTTACTTCTGAGGTGTTCACTTGTCATTTAATGCCATCCACCAGTAGCGGGGGACCTTAAATTAAAATATTTTTGATGCAATTTGTTTTTATTTTGTTTTTATATAAGAATTTGCGGGTTTAAATATAAGAAGTCGTTTCCACCCGAATTTAGGGTAATTCATAACTAAAAATAATTTTTTTAGCGTTGTTTTAAAAACACCGATGCAATAATTTCTGCACCCTTTCATATTTTGCACCTCCTGGAGAACCTGCTTTACAGTAACTATGACACTGGGAATAAGCGCCCCAAGGAACGTGCTAGACCTGTACAAGGCGATTCCGTGCTAATTAAAAATTAGTTTCGAACCGTTTGCTGGCACAAATCAATAATTAAACGGAATATGGTAATCACCAAACTAAAGTTAAGATAACCTGTAATGCAAGCATAATTATTGCTTGCAGAGAGCAGTGCTTCCGGATGAGACTACAAGCGATAAAAATCCTTACAGACTATGTTAATTTTTTTTCGAAATAGCATCGCAGCGAGCGCTCAATGTATGGATTAAATTAAACTTTTAAGAGGTACTGTAAAAATGCTTGAATCCTGCAGTATACAGGGTGTTACAAATTCGACTTTGGGATCTTGTAAACGGTAAGAGATGCAGCGAAGATTCAATTGGGGAAAAGTTGCGCAAAATTTAGAAAAATCCTAGTGCACAAATGGTGAGTGTCGAATTTGCAACACCCTTTATTTAACAATTTTCTTTTGCAATTCAAGTATAGCATGCGGTCCTTATAGCAGATATGACGCCATCGATAATGGAATGTCTCAAATTATATGAAATATTTGCATCCGAAAAAAAAATTGTTTGTATGAAATACAAATATCTGATAAACAAATGGCGGTTTTTAATTAAAAATTATTAATTATGCATAAATATAAACAAAAAAGAAAAAAACAAATTGACAACTATGCTAGTTCTAGTGTTTTTTTAGAATCGACTATTTCAATAATTTTAATCGAATGACATTTTTGATTCAATGCATAGGTTTTAAGATATTATGATGAATATCTTTGAAGTCTTTAGAACAAACCTTTTTATTAAATACCACAATAGAAGGCTTTAACGGATAAATACTTCTTAATTTTCTATTAAGCGCATCACATAAAAAAGATATGTGTTATTCTTTTAATATAAGCGAACTTACTGTTTTAGGATATTTAGTTATAAAATATATGATATGAATAATAATCATCACGTAATCGCAAATGCCTTCTTAAAAAAGTTGGCAATTTTTAATCCCAAGAAAAATTTCAGTACTGGTTCTGGTTTTATCCAAGTTTGCTTAATTTAATATGAAATTCCTTAAATATTGTTAATTGAATACTGATCGATTAACATACATAAAAGTCAATATCCACTAGTTTTTAAAGTTACAAATCCTATTTATGAAAATAACGATTTTCCATAAATTTCTTCTGTTACTAAATAATAAAGCAATAATAAAAAAATTGATAGTTAAATTATTTACCTTCTACAATTATTTACCAAATTTAAAGTAGAGAAAATATTATGCTTTTTATACTGTATTTTTATTAATGTAAAAATCCAGATACTGTAACGTGGTTTACTGAACTGTTATAACAACATTCCCCCCCATAAGTTAACTTGGCTAAATAGATAACAAAAGTAAAAAAAAACTTTTAGACCAAACAGTAGAGCTATGCCACTTCTAGGAAAAAGTCCCATAATATTAACAGAGGACCGAAATCCTGCAGGAGCAAAAAGTGGCACTTTAAAGGGCGTGTTATTCTTTTAGTCGTTTTAGAGCTGTTTTTAGTTATTTTTAAGCTGTTTTTGAATATTTTGAAGCTGTTTTTAGTTGTCTTGGACCTGTTTTTATTGGTTTTTTGTTGTTTTGGGACTGGTCTTAGTTACTTTAAAGCTGTTTTTAGTTGCTCTGGTGGACCTGTTTTTAGTTGTTTTGTAGCTGTTCTAGAGTTCTTTTTAAAACAGGTTAAAAAAAAACTAAAACAGGCCCAAAACAACTAAAAACAATTTAAAAAGAGCACGCATGCGACGCATTTTGTTCCCAGTAAAGCGCTTTCTCTACATATAAGAAAGCAGAACAGCGCCCCCAAAAATGAATTGTATCCGTTAGAACCTATAATCCACAAGACGTGGGGGTTCGTAGCGATCGGCAATCGCCGCGCGCCGTAGTATTAGTTTCAACGTATTTGTTGCGCAGGTCACATCGTTGTTAGGAACCCTCTAGCTGTCCTGTCTGAATTTGAAGTTTATTGATCGTATCAATACCTGTTTTAATTAATTTATTTTTACTTTGTATTTAAGTTTTTTTAAACTTTGCCCGTCAGATAAAGCAATAGAAGATTTTTATTTCGCACAACCCATCGTTAGTGTTGGACATTATAATCTATGGACAAATTTAACCATCTCAGTAAACCATGTTGCATAATATACAGGGTTAGTTGAAATAACCGGAACGGCTAATTAAACTACCAAGGCTTAATCAATAAATTTTGGTACAGGTGGATAACTTACAAAATTGAATTGAAAATTGACAATTGCGAAGTTGCCAGATTTTTAGTTTTTTCTGTAACTCAAGGAATTTTTTTTTTTCAAATGTAACACTACTCTTTTTTTATTGAATTCAATTCCTCCCATCAACATTATCATTTCCTGATAGTATCAAATTTTGATTTCAAATAGTTCTATGGGAAAAAAAGTTAATTAGTTACAACTGTAACTCAAAAAAAAATCAATCTATTTCCATTTAAAAACGTTTTAAATCATGTAAAAAGGAAGGTTGGTAGACATAATGTACCATTGCGATAAAAAAAAAGTAGTACAAGAATTAGTAGTCCCAGATAGAACTCTTGGTCTATAAGGATATCGAGAAGTGGATATCGTCGTCACTATGAAAACAATATAATTATGCCACCTAACTTTTTAGGCGTTACCATGAAGAATTCTAGTGACAGTATGTTAATAAAGGTGACACTGACACAAGAATTCTGGTGACACTGAGTTATCAGTTTGAAAGAAAATATTTTATAATGGACCAGCAGATTAAATTATATTTTGTTGTACTTACTTACTACTTTTTTTTTTTTATCGCAATGGTACCTAATAGTATCGATTTCATAATCAAATTAATGTAGTGTACTATAATATGTAAGTAATTTTTACTAGCTATGTTATTGTTAGTAGTTGTTTGTTGTTATTATCGTTATCGATACTTATAGGTAGGTACATTATGTCTACTAACCTTCCTCTTCACATTATTTGAAACGGTTTTAAATGAAAATTGGATTTTTTTAAATTTTAGAGTTAGAGTTGTAACTAATTAACTTTTTTCCCATGGAACTATTTGAGATAAAAATTTGATACTATCAGTAAATGGTAATGTTGATGGGAGGAATCGAATTCAATAAAAAAAGAGTAGTGTTACATTTGAAAAAAAATTCCTTGAGTTACAGAAAAAAACTAATCTGACAACGTCGCAATTGTCAATTTTCAATTCATCCATCTGTACCAAAATTTATTGATTTAGCCTTGGTAGTTTTGAGGAAAATTAGCCGTTCCGGTTATTTCAACTAACCCTGTATATTCATATGCAATGTTAAACGACAAGAACAATATCACACTAGAAGCTGTTTTAATTTTTGAGAACTACAGTACTGATTTTTAGCGGTAAGTATGTGCTTTATTAACCGTAGCAAGCAAATATTATTATATCGGCACTATGTTAATCTTATGGGACTTTTGTCATAGAAGTTACATAGCTTTCTCTACTCAAATTGGCCATAGAGGCCCATGATGATGTACGATTTGCTATGAAAATTGTTTACTAACGACGTTTCGTATCACTTGTCATCAGCATTTTAATTAATCCTAAGATGCCCTGCTGCAAATGTTGCAAAACTGATTGTGCCGTAGATATAATAAAAAAAAAACTCTTTTACAGGCAGTTATTTATAATACGAAATTAAAGTGTTTTTTACCTTAACCAATTATTGCTACTTGCAAGTGTTTAGCGAGTTTTGAAATTTGACTAGCATAGAGGCACTTCAAAATTGAAACTGTGAGAGGCAGTTAAAGTGAAAGGCACTTGGACAGTCTTTAAAGCAAATGCACTTTGCCCTACAACAGCATTTGTGTCGCGTGTTGCACCGTAAAGATGATAAGGATACTCCATAAAAAGAGCAAACATCACCTGAAAAAAGAATTATACTATAATGATAATGATAAAAATGGTAAATGTATACATTCGTTATTTTTCGGTCGCCTACACGTTAGACTCAAAATAATTTTTGAAAAAAATCGTTTCCAATTATAAGGAATTTTGTTTTACCTTAATTCTAAAATCATTCTACAGCGAACCCACAGGTTTCTTCCACGGCCTGAGTCAATTTTTCATAAAGGACCTGATAGGACTCGTAAGGAGGTATATCGATTCTATTAAAACATGTGTGTGCCTTGGGTAGATTTTGAGGCGGAGCATCGATACAGTGAATTGTAAACAGCCTAGGTCCAGCTGCACCGGTACTTCCTAAAAATAATAAAACCTCTTAAAGTTTTACGTATTTCATTGTGGTACAACAACATTAAAAGTTAGCATACTGTTTTCATTGTAATTAACCAGAAATATATAATAATAAGTTTATTTAAAATTTAATACTATAATAAATATGTTTATGTTTGAAGGTTGGAGACAATGATGTTTCTTGAATGATGAAAGAGTTTTGGACTTCCATTGTCTTTATTTGTTTTAAATCACAACGTTTCAACTAGAGATACTTACCAGTTGAAACGTTGTGATTTAAAACAAATAAAGACAATGGAAGTCCAAAACCCTTTCATCAAATATGTTTATGTTGTATTCTATAAACTTATTTTTCAATCCCCTGAAGATGAGCTTGTTAGGGGCAAATCTTATTTTTGTTTTAGTATGTAAAATCATAAATCTGCATTAAAAATCAAGTTTTAAAGTAAAAATGTTAATTTAAACGCAGTTTTTTTTGAAGAAATATATTACCTATAATAAAATTATTAGTTTATACTTTGTAAGTAAAAAATATTACTTATATAAATTATTTAGAACAATATTAATTAAGTAAAGCATTTCTAGAAATATTTTCAAATTGTCTATTTTTAATATCCATGTTTTTATTTCGACTTAAAATTTTTTTAATGAAATCAATTTTTTAATTTTTGTTGGTAAATAATCGTTTAAATAAAAACATAAATATTTAAAAAAAATTTGTCCTATTTACTTATTTATTTTAGGTTTTATGGTTATTTCATTTTTATGACGTGTATTATGATTATGGTTTTTAAATTGTATAAGGTTTTTATTTTCAAAAATATATATATTAAGATGTTATAAATGTAAAGTTGTTGTTCAACTTTTTTGTATCTGAATATAATTCTTTTGAAGGATAAAGATAATCTTTATTGAATATAATTTTTAGAAACCTTTTTTGTAATATTTCTAATTTTTTAACTAAAGTTCTACTTATTCCTCCCCAACCTAAAATTCCTTAATTTAAATGAGTTTTAACTAACGCGTAATATAATATTTCCATGTCCTACATTTAAAATTTTTTTAATGTTTTTAAAAATCGGTAGTCAACTTCTTAATATTTTAATTAAGTATTCTAAGTGAAAATTCTAATTTAATTTACTGTTAAAAATAATTCCTGAATATTTTATTAACTAACATTTAAATAAAATCAATGTCGTCGGCACATTATTTAGGTAATATCTGACATTACAAAAATATCAATTGATTTCATTGCTAATTTTGGGAGAATAATAGTAATAATAATATATATCTTTATTCTCAACCAACTTAAAAATTTCATTACAGAGAATATAACACCAAATATATAATAATATGTATATAAAATCACATATAATAAAAATCATGAATTTTGATATTTCTTTAATTTTTTTCGGCACACTGATCCCCAATTTGAAATCATATACTGTAATTTTGATTAAAACAAAGAATAATATATATCTTTTAAATATTTTAATGATATATAATTTTTAGCTTACATTGACTCAATTTGTAACTAAATAAAGTAACAATATAAGTCCCACTTACCTTGTAGCGCTTTAAATCCTTGCAAAGGCACTCTTGAACTACCAGTAACAAACTGGAGTAACCTGGCCCTCATTTCTTCAGAATATGAGTCGACAACTTGCCAGAACCACTGAACCACCGGGGTTTCGGAGGTACAGTGTTTTAATCTCGTATGTGAACGCCAATCTGCTATGTCTATTGAACCTAAAAAACACACACACATTATAAATTAAACTGTGTAAATATTCTAAATAAAAAATGTTTAAAAAAAACTATATCAGAAGTATATCCTCAATACAAAGAATCAAAAAATAATTTTAATACCTTGACTTATATAGGAAATTCCACCAAGAAAATTAAAACCTATTTGAATCAAAAAGAAATAAATGTAGCTTATAAAACAAATAATACTTCAGGTAAAAAATTAAAAAACCATAAAACAATGACCAACAATGAGAACAAATCTGACGTCTATCAATTAAATTGCGGATCGTGTCCAAAAATTTATATAGGTCAGACAGGTAGAACATTCAAAACCAGAATCGCTGAACATAAAAGAAGTTTTTTACGTCAAAAAACAGACTCAACCTATTCCAATCATATTACCGAAGAAGGCCATACATTTGCAGATAATTTCAAAATTCTTCATACAGAAAATAAAAGCCATAAACTTAATTTGTTGGAAAGTTTGGAAATTAACCATCATAAAAACACCAGTCTTACTTTTGAATGACCAAACAGATTTGAATAAATCGCCCTTATTAAACCTTTTCAATAATTGACCATATTCTAAAAACAGCTCTGTGGGTATTCCGTTAATATAATAATTCCCTTAATATAATTACTTGTTTAAGAAAATTATAATTAGTAAAGTATTTTTCACCCTAAATGATATCGACTTATATTGACTGCAATAAAACTACTGGTTTAATCCCATTGTTATACACAATCAACAAGCAAATACACTACAGTTTATTTGCATTTTTATGGCCGAGCTCTTGCAAAACGTCCCAGGTAGTTAAATGGAGTCAACCATTTATTGTGAAAAATACTTTATATAAATATTTAGGTTAAAATTATAGTACCTCACTTGATTTAAAAAATCCCTTGATAGTAGCAAAACGCGCCGGGTTATAAAATAAAAATTATGTGGAAATTAGACTAAAGTCTTTATTGCAATTGTTTATACCCAGTTAAATAAACTAAACTAAATGATTTATATTTAGCTTGTCCTTGTTTTAGTTTTGTACACCTATAAAATATTGTAACATCTTACCTATTCCACTAATAACTAATTCCAATTCTCTTTCATCAAAGGGCCTAAGAGATGCCGGTGGTATCAGTTCTGTAAATCCCTTTTGAAGTGCAAGAAATTGTTGTTCAATGCCTCTCATAAACCTAGAAAGCAAACAACGTAACATTAAAAACATTTAAGTACGCCGTGGAATCGATCCCGCATGTTTAAAATTATTACTTTAGAACGAAATGAATGAAAAATAGAACTGTTAAGTTCTGAAATTTTTATTTTTAAGAAAATTACATATTATGGTAATGACGGCAGCACAAAAAGTTTTTATGATCGAATGTTACTTTAGAAATTGTAGAATGGTTAGTGGCTAGTGAGTTTATTTAACACAGGAACCCATTCAGGATTTCCACACCAAGTCAAGGATTTTGGTCAGTAACGCTTAAGTTTTAACTAGATGTGGCTTTGTGTAAAGAAAAATGAGATGTGACTAGAAAGAAAGGTAGTGGGAGAGCTTACGCTCGCACTGCACAAGTGTATAAGTGTTCGACATACGCACAAGGGCTTTTAGCTATATCCCAGCGAGGATTAAGGTGGGAGTATTAACATGCTTGGCAACCTATAACCTATTTCACGTAGATTTCTATATTTTTTCTAGCTTTTACACAAAATTTAAACAAAATCAATAACGACTTTATATTCTATAGGTATTAATTGGCATATTAAATAAATAGCAAGTAAGTTTTTATTTTAGGAGAATTTTATAGCGAAAAATATTGGGTAAGCATTTTTTAAACATTATTATGTCATTGTTCTTTTACTATACAATTCAACCATTAAAAAACGACGAAAGGAAATAATTAAATGCATACATAAACTTCCTTTTTTTAGAACCAACTATAAATTTTTATCAGCCAAACGGATATTTAAATTCAGGAAAGCTTTATAAATTAAAACTATGCATTCTAACACACTCTATTATTATTAAAGAAAAACAATTGAATATAATATTTACTTTAACCAACATTATTCATATCACGAGACAAAACCATCATATTCAAACACCTATGGCAAAGAGTACTTTTGGCCAAAGATCAATATTATATAAAGGAATAACAATTTACAACAGTTTGTCGAAAAAAATTAAGGAAATATCAAAATTATGGAAAAAAATATTTTTTAAAACTAAAATAACTTTAACGTATTAGATACATATTATTATTATTTTTCGTAAATGGTTATTATATATACTTTTTTTTAAATAATTTCGATGGGATTATTAATAGTTACTAAACATTATTTTTATTATATGTGATTTTATATATTGTATATTTGGTGTTATATTTTCTGTAATGAACGTTTAAGTGGGTTGCAAAATTAGCAATAAAATAAATTGATATTTTTATGTCAGATAGATATTACCTAAATAATGTGCCGACGATATTGATTTTATTTAAATGTTAGTTAATAAAATAATAAAATAAAAAAAACGACGCGAAGTAGGTTGCCAAAAGATTGAATTACGTTTAGAATTCACTCTTAAGTAACTTAGTTACGTGTTGAATTTGGCGGTGTTCGGTGTGTACAACTTACCTATAATTCACATAGAGTTTAACGTATTCCCTTTTGTTATCTTCTGTTACTGCTATTGATGATCCGCCCGGTTTTAATTCGTGCACTTTTACAATTCCAAAACTGTTGTTTTCAACAGAAAAGGTCGTGTCCAGGACACCATCAATGTTGTTTTCGCTAAAATATAAACAATAGTATACCACTACGGTTCGGATTAACGACGACAGAGGGCAGTAGGTATATTATTCTAAAAATTACACACTGGTGAATAGTTCGCTATTAAAAAAAAATTAAACTTTGTTATCGCATTTTTTGGTATACAGGGTGTTTCAATAAAAACTCCCAGGCCAATCATTTCGAAAACTAAAAGTGACATGTAAATTCTGTAAACGCCAGTTTTTAGCCTATATGACTGTCTTCACAACTGTGTTTGAATAATACAAGATGTAGGTGGTGCCACGGTGCAAATAATTTTTTCGATGACAGGAACTTTTAAATGTTGTGGTTCTTAAAGATAATTAATTTTTGATCAAATTATGTCCCATAAAAATCTTGATGTATCCAACATGAACGGAGATATTTGGGGTTAAGTTTTTTTTTTAAATAATTTTAACGAGTATTTTAATTATAAATATTTTAATATCCTTTAGCGGATTTTAATTTAATTTTGGTAATGATAATTTTAGTGATAAAACGCTCGTGTGGCGCTCAACTATTACGTTCAGTGACGTCTCAGGGGGCGCCTTAACAAATAATATTGGCAAAAAATAAGACGCCACTGAGTTTTTGGTAATTTTTATATTTTTTGCGGATTAAGCAACTGAAAGTTTTCTTGTCATATCTTGCTTCGTTTTCGAGAAATAAAAATAAAAACAATTTTATTGCATACCTATCTCTGGAAAACAAAAATCATTTAATAATTTTGTATAATTTCTCATCAGTTCTTTCATAAAACATCTTTTAATTTTATTTTATTATGCTTTAATGTTTTAAGTTTGCTTTTAAACAACAAAAAATATAACCTGTTAATGTATTCAATAATTTTTGTTTTCCAGAGATATGCAATAAAAATGTTTTTATTTTTATTTCTCGAAACCGAAGCAAGATATGAGAACAATTTAACAGAAAAGAAAAGGATATTTTTCATTGCTTAATCCGAAAAAAATATAAAAATTACCAAAAACTCAGTGGCGTCTTATTTTTTGCCAAAATTATTTGTTAAGGCGCCCCCTGAGACGTCACTGGGCGTAATAGTTTAGCGCTACACGAGCGTTTTATCACTAAAATTATCATTACCAAAATTAAATTAAAATCCGCTAAAGGATATTAAAATATTTATAATTAAAATACTCGTTAAAATTATTTTTAAAAAAAACCTAACCCCAAATATCTCCGTTTATGTTGGATTTATCAAAATTTCTTATGGGACATAATTTGACCAAAAATTAATTATCTTTAAGAACGACAACATTTAAAAGTTCCTGTCATCGAAACATTTCTTTGCATTGTGGCGCCACCTATAGACTTGTATTATTCAAACACATTTTTTACACAGTTGTGAAGCCAATCATAGAGGCTAAAAACTGGTGTTTACAGAATTTACATGTCGCTTTTAGTTTTCGAAATAATTGGCCTGCGAGTTTTTATTGAAACACCCTGTATATCTTGATAAACATCATGGTATTTATGCGACGATATTTATCCTGATATATATCAATATTTCTTTTTCTAAAATTCTATTCATCAGTATGAAAATATGGCCCCGCTGCCGCTGAGCCGACAACAGCGTATTATGCTGCTTACGATGCGGTGATTCCCCATCTTTCCGAGACGTTGACCACCTGTTGTTCTTTGCCGCGAGGCATTTTTATTTGGTTCCGATTTCTGATTGAACGGAGCAATATTTTGCTGTTTGTTTTATGAAATAAAAATTTTACAATGCCAAAAATAAGAAATCCCGTTTGGGTTCATTTTGATTTAATTAACAAGCCCAGTAATTCTGGGTTTTAAGTTGAACCATAGTTAAAAGCAAAAATATATGATCTGTTCATATTCATAAACTTGTATTTTTATCTACATTTTACATTCATAACATAGGAGTACTAAAAAATCTTCTTATTGTGATAGCAACTATCATTGAATAGAATTGAAATACAAATTTACAGGTTTATAACATGTTTATATTAAATTAAGTGATTTTGAATTTTTTTAAATATATTTTTACAGAAAAGAGATGAAATAATTTAAAAGTAATTAAAAATATAAATAAATATCCAAATTTGGATATATATCGGAGATTTATATTAATATCATGATATTTGCCAACCCTGTTGGGTACCCAATTGACCAATTTTTTTACAAAACGAAAAAGTAACGAAATATTGACCTGAAAAGGAAATAACGCTAACTACGAAGATTGTTTTTAAATTTTAACTTACAGCATCCATGTAAGACTCCGATGCAGTTCAGGATCTACGCCTTCAATATCTTGAAGCGTTATCGGTTTGTTCAACAATTGCTTGTAAAAAGGTAACGTAAATCCTCCTTCTAACTGGTGATTGTGAAATACTGCAATACCCAATATTCTACCAACAAAATGAAAATAGGACAAATGTTCGGGGTTCACAGAAGAATCCGGATTAATTTGTAGCGTGTAGTGATCGTCCCTGCTGTATTGAAACAAACCATATTGGGGATTTAACATTTCTCTGGAAAGAAGGTGAAGCCATTCCCTGGCAACACCCCCGTAATCAAGTCCCTCTTCACCTCGAAATTTTACCATAAGCCTTTTTCGCATGTCTTTTGGTCTCATTTTCATGATAAGCCTAGAAAAAACATAATTATTGATTAACAACCTTAGATGAAACGATTCTCATTATAAAATTCATGATTGAATGATGGATGTGTAGTCATAAATTAACAATAAATTTAGAAAAATCTTCTTTTTTTTTGTATATGGGAGACAATGAATTTATACAGAAGTGATTTTGGGGATATCGACACTAGGTTTAGTAAATATATGGGTATTTTGGTTCATAATTTGAATTGAGTTTTCGTCAGTGCTGTTCTGTGTAAAAAAACCTTGGCTTCTGATCACTGTATATTATTTCGGTTGGTCCAGTTCAGATAGTAGCCTTAGAATTATGATTTAGTTTACCCTTGAAAACGGTTAGAAATACTAACTAACCGAAACGTTGTGTTAAGTAACAAAATAAAGACAATGGAAGTCCGGCAAGGTATTTTTTTTGATAATACTTCATTGTTTACTACCTTCAATCAAAATTACATATTGTAAGAAAACAACACAAAGTCTCAGCCTTAGATTAAAACTATTTTTGTCTGTTTATATAGGTTGGTAACATGTTTCGAATTAAACTGGCATTATCAAACCTTACAAACAGTTGAAGACAATTGGAGAAATGCAAAGGGTCTGATGAATTAAAGAAGATATCGTACATGAAGCCAAACCAAGTAACGCAGCTTTAAAGATAATGGGGTGCTTTTGACTATATTTCGCCTATCTGCCTGATAGGCGGCAATCAAATTTTTGTTCGTTTTTCAATAAACTTTCGGATGTTTCGGCAAACAAAATATACATTTTTACATGGGCCTAATGGGATTGATGTTTATTCAGACGACCATGTGTTTTTGGAACTAACCTACCTGTAGCTCTCCTCAAAAACTTCGCTTCTTGACACCTCCAGCCTACAATGACCACTTTGAGGTTGTAACGCTGTA
This sequence comes from Polydrusus pterygomalis, assembly GCA_963969555.1. Lineage (NCBI taxonomy): Eukaryota > Metazoa > Arthropoda > Insecta > Coleoptera > Curculionidae > Polydrusus > Polydrusus pterygomalis. Next base: position 35,552,398 of record OZ018381.1, on the reverse strand, counting down.
AGCTCGGCTCTAAGAACTTTTAATTTTGCCACTAAATCTCTTCTATATTTCGGTAGGTGCTCGCTTTCACTTAATAATCCCTACAAAAACATTTTAAACTTATTACTTATAATAAATCATCAAGATGGCCTGCAATTTTCGTACTGAATTCCGAAAAATTGCGTTTTTTAATAGCATGCCTTGATATTAAATAGACAGGCAACATATCTTAACATAGTATAAAACAAAGTCGCTGTCCCCGTCTGTCCGTCCCTATTCTTTTATGCTTAAATCTTTAAAACTACGCAACGGATTTTGAAGCGGTTTTTTTAAATAGATAGAGTGATTCAAGAGGAAGGTTTTTATGTATAATTAACGATCCTCCCCGGCTTCGCACGGGTGCCATTTCAGAAAGTGGCATGCCGGATACTAATATATCGGGTTTATTCGGGTTTGTATTTATACCAGCGGGTTGCAACGCATGCCGGGTACACGCTAGTTAAAAATATAAATGTTGTAATGAAGCGCGTATAATGAACACTCTGATGATTATAACACTCGTCGCCAGCTTTTAGATCCCATGTACCGGGTGAGTCAACGATTGCGCGGAGTACCTAATTTCAGGCCTTGAAGATAAGATTTATCGATAATAAGCTTTTGTAATAAGGTATGGTTGGATATCTGGCACATTTTAAAAAATATTTTGAATTATACAGGGTGCGCCAAAAAAGTCATAGTTACATTTTTTCAAATGGGACACCCTATATTTGAATACATTTAATAATTCTACCTGTTATTTCGTAAATTTTTATTAATGGTTTATTATACGAAAAAGTTATAGTTTTTAAGATAATTCGACTTATAATAAATTTTGCATTCGCAAGCATTTCGTTGTTGTGAAAATGCTACTTAAATTTTGACTCTAAGCGATTCATAATTTTTATACTTTCTAAATAAAGCCAAAAATACATATTCACTATGAAATATTTGACGTCTCATTTACAGGGTGTTTACTTTCTGTGACCAAAGTCAGAAAACTTCTAATTGAAAAATATCACTTTTATTAAATGGAACACCCTATATATTTTTCTGTCATCTTATAGCTCACCATAAACTCTTCAACTTACCCGTAAAGAACGTCCTTCCCTATGTCTAATAGTGTTTGAAATATTTTGATATTTCGAGATTTAATGTCCTCGTTATAGCATCTTTTGTCAATGGATCACGCCTGTTAAATCAAATATTTCCCTTAAATTTTGAAAACTTCGAGGACTGGGTGTTCGCCGCTCGGGATATTTTACCCTGTAGAGTTGTTCAGCAAAAAGACACCCTTTATCCGCCTCGTCCAAAACATAAATCATGTCAATTTATTCATTTTTTGAAAACTTCATTTTGAGTACCAACTTATAAAATGACTGGACAATAAACTTTGCAGTAAAAAGGCTATAAAAGGCTCCGAACTATTAGAGATAGGGATAGGACGTTCTTCACGAAAGTTGAAAAGTTTATGACGAGCTATAAGATGACAGAAAAATATATAGGATGTTCCATTTAATATAAGTGATATTTGTCAATTAGAATTAGAAGTTTTCTGACTTTGGTCCTAGAAAGTAAACACCCTGTAAATGAGACGTTAAATATTTCATAGTAAATATGTATTTTTAACTTTATTTAGTAAGTATAAAAATTATGAATCGCTTAGTGTCAAAATTTAAGTAGCATTTCCACAACAACGAGATGCTTGCAAATGCAAAATTTCCATTATAAGCCGAATTATCTAAAAAACTATTACCTTTTTGGTATATTAAACCATTAATAAAAATTTAAGAAATAACACGTAGAATTAATAAATGTATTCAAATATAGGGTGTCCCATTTAAAAACATGTAACTTTATGACGCCCTACTTTTTGGGCGCACCCTTTATACTTAATTCAAACTATTTTTAAAATGTGCCAAAAATCCAGCCATACCTTATTACAAAAGCTCATTATATTTATATGGTTATAACATACTAGGGGCGTACCTACTCTTAATTTTTTTTTTCATTATTTCTAGTTCGATTAGGGTGTATACCATAAGGGTTATGCACATCTGGACTTCGCCTTTTCTGATATTAAGCTGTAACCGTTTACTATACAAGTTTGAATTGTAATGTTATTATTTTAATTGCTTAAATCCGAAATAAAGACAGTATTATTATTATTATGTAACTCAAGCTCGCCGAAATTAAATTGACAGTTTCTGAAATACATAATAAAAGTGGAAAAGGTATGAGCTTTTACTTAAAACTAGCTATACCCCGCGCGCGTTGCTACGCTACTTACTAAAATAAATTTGAAGGAAAGACATTACACAAATATCCGGCATCCCGACATCCCGGCATCCGTTGCGCCAATTTTTTTTTATGCCGAAACCTTCCTCGGCCTGCACACAACAACTCACCAAATCCCGGCATGCGTTGCGCCACTTTTTTTTATACCGAAACCTTCCTCGGCCTGCACACAACAACTCACCAAATTTTCATCGGTATCGGATAAATGGTATAGGAACGCATGCGTAACATACAGACAGACATTCATTTTTATATATATAGATAAACCGCGCATGCTGCGACGTATTAAATGGCAACGTTACTGTTCTGTCATTGTTAATGTCATTCTTATTTACGTCTACTCGCGTAAATGCCAACCCAAAGAATCATCAGCCAAAACTGTATAAAATTATGTAATGACACATGCAAATACATTAGTTCATTACCTGCGGCAAATCTTCATGAAGCCTTGATCTGGGTGAAATCGGGGCAGGGTTTTGTGGTGCAGCCACCTCAGCACTAATAGGAGGGGGTCCAGTCGTTGTTGTGGCTGTATTTACACTTAAAGCAGTTGTTGTACTAGCTGATGGCTGACTATTTACAATAGGCTGAGGATTTACTCGTTTCAGGATGTTGTTTAATATTTGTGAATTTAATCGGGGGTCGGTAAATTGAGTCGTTCGACTATTGTGATCAACAAAATAAATCTAAAAAAATATAATTATTGTTAAATCAACATACGTACTATCGTAGAGATAGATAGATTTAACGTCCGTAAATAATAAATAAAAAGGAAAGCGGGAGCAGTACTGTACTATCATTTGTATTTAAGGGACGTTAAAAACAATAGACAACCTTGAGGCTACGCAACCGTTTCGTCCTGCTTAGGACTCATCGGAAAGCCATGACCTATAGTAAGGTATTGACATGTCGTGATGGTTAATAAGTAGTTCAAGGGAAACGACGTGACGAACAGTAGACCATTTGATTCATTTACACGCAAGTAACTATGAAACCTGGTATAACCATTCTAATAAATATAAATCTTGGTATCTTTTTTGATCATTATTTGACCTTTGAAGCTCGTCCAAAAAAACATATTAAAAATGCTTATTACAAACTTAAAATCTTATATAATTTTAAATTGTACTTAAACACCGATACAAAATTAGGGCTTGTAAATTTTATTATATTATTTTAAGTGGTTTAGATTGTAGTGATGTTATATAATATCATGAAAATATAAATTATTAAAACAAACAAAAGTTACAAATATTACAAAATAATTGTATAAGATTTTCGACTACCCTTCAAAAATACGACCTTGTTATTCCAACCTATAGGCAATGTAATACATATTATAAAACTTGAATTTAGACGTGAAATTCATTTAGATTGTTTTATTCCTAAAATAATTTCTACTAAAAACCAGATTATTTATTTGAAAAAATTCAATTTAGAATTACCCAGAACATGAACACTAGAAATGAAAATAATTTGGAAATACCAATACATCATAAAGAAAAATATAAAACTTCTTGTAAACATAATAGTTCAATAATATATTACAATATAGAATCTGATATAAAAAAAAAACGATTAGGCTTTTAAGTCATTTTAAAAAACATTATCTTAGGGTCGGATTGGAAAAATGATTAATTTTTAATAAAAATCCTATCTTTTTGTGCCAACTAGTATAGTTATTTTTAGTTGTTACATTTTAAAATTTTTATATTTTGGCACAAATAAATATCTTTATTATTATAATTAAATTATGCATAATCTCAACTTCCTGTTTAACCGGAATCTATTAAGATTATGGCATATTTTCTTACTCTACAGAGTATTTTAGGTTTCAGTCATAAAACAGTTCTTGTTGAAACTTTTATATTCTGGACACATTCTGGCCTTGTTTTCCATATTCAAACCAGTCGGGTGAATTTTTGATTTTATATATCCTATTGTGCTATGTTAAAGTTCGTGTAATGAAAATTTATTAAAAATATTTTGCAAATATATTCTTTTATTATGGTCGGACTTTGATTCGGATCACCAAACTTTATAAAATTCTGAACGGGTCAAAAAATATTCAGACTGTCCGCTGATAGGTTTTACAATAGCACAAATAGATAAAAAATGTCATTTTTGGGGAATAAGTCATTCTTGATAAAAAGTTTTGCTTGTAAAAAAATGCAATTCACGAAGAGAAAATTGTGATTTTTTATTCAGGGTTCGCAAAAACTTCAAAAACATGATTTTTCTCCAAGAGTACCTGTATTTTTAAAAAAAGTAAATGTCTGGTGTGCGATTTCTTATTATGGCATTATTGGTCCATACTTTTCGAAAACACGTGTAACCGTAGGAGTTACCTTGAAACGTTGGAAACATTCCTTTGTGACAACCTAGAAGAATTGCCTCTCCAATTTAGGAACGAAATGTACTTTTAACAAGATGGATGCCCTGCGCATTGCATTTCGCAATTGAAGTGAGGGAATGGCTTAATAATACATTTGGCCACAGATGGATTGGTCGGAATGGTCCGGTTCTGTGGCCCCCAAGAAGTCCCGATTTAACTATTTCAGATGCCTATCTTTGGGGGCGCCTCAACAATTAGGGTACTCCCGTCCAATTGAGAACGACGTACAGCTTCTAAAACAGCGAATCGTTGAAGCTGTTCAAACAATTTCCATTGAAGAAATTCGAAGAAGTTTTGACCACATTCGTTTACAGCTGGAAAAATGTGTTGAATATGGAGGGGGAAGTGTTTGAATAGCAAATTATGAAATTATTATTTGTTATTTTAAGATTTTTTTGTGTTATTTCCGGGGTCATTTCATTTGTGAAATTAAAAATACATATTTCTGGTGACACCAAAAATCAGTTTTTGAAACTTTTTGATACCCCTCTGTCATTGATAATGTATGTATTTCGACCGCTATTGCTGCTATCCAAAAAAAAATCTTTTACCTCTAAAAATTAAAAAAACTAAAAAAATCCAAGATTTATTTTAAATCTCGGATTTAATTTCTAATTGGGATTTTGGTCAAAAATGAAAAATAAAGGTAGTTTACTCTTGGATAAAAATCATGTTTTTGAAGTTTTTACGAACCCTTTATAAAAAATTAAAATTTTCTCTTTGTGAATTGCATTTTTTTACAAGTAAAACTTTTTATCAAGAATGACTTTGTAATAAACTAAACCTTTACGAATGTAGGCTTTATTTTGCAGAACTTGGCATGAAAAGTTAAAACATGACATTGACTGAATTGTCACCAGTAACACACATAGAACAGGTAAAGTTTATACAAGAATAATCATAAGTATTTATACTACATTCACCCCCAGTTTACTTTTCTTTTATCATGAGAAATATTTAGGTTTATTTCGGATTCTTGAGGATCTACGCAGTTGTGGTGTCTCTGTAGTGTTTTCCTCGGTATGTTGAGTTGCTATATTTTCTTCGCTATTTTTAGCTAAGCTGTCTGGTGGTTTATTCTGATTATTAAAATCTCTGTTGCCGTTCTCTGCAACATGAGATTGTTTATCAAGTTCAGTTTCTGCATTTAATAACTCAATATCTCCTCTAGGGGCCAAATGTTTAATGGAAACTGTACTTTCTCTGCCATTATTATGACGAACGAGTGCGTAATTTGGATTGGCCTCCAGTAATTCAACTTCCTCCACCAAAGGATCAAATTTACTATGGCGTACAAACTTTTTTAATAAAACAGTATCCGATTCTTTTAACCACGAGGGGATAGAGGTTCCACTAGTTGATCGTCGTTGATAATTAAATAATCGCTCATGAGGAGTGCAGTTAATTGCTGTACAGAGTAGACTTCTAATAGAATGTAATGCATCTGGTAACACAATTTCCCATTGTATGGATTTTAGGTTTCGTGATTTCAGTGCAAGAGTAACATTTTTCCAAATTATACCATTATATCGTTCTACTTGACCATTTCCTTCTGGATTATAAGGTGTAGTTCGACTAGAAGCTATTCCTCGAGATTGTAAATAGTTTTTAAATTCATTGGAAGTAAAGGATGTTCCACGGTCTGAATGAATGTAAGCTGGCATTCCAAATAAACAAAATAAACCATCTAAACATTCTATAACAGTTGCCGATGAAGTGTCTTTACATGGAAATGCAAATGGAAATCTGGAGTATTCATCGACTATAGTTAGCATGTATGCATTTTTACTGGAAGTAGGTAATGGTCCTTTAAAATCGATGTTGAGTCTTTCGAATGGCGATGTAGCTTTAATTAAATGAATGCTTGAATTTCTTTGGAATTTAGGTTTTATTTCAGCGCAGATAGGACAAGCGGATGTCATTCGTTTTATTTCTTCAGTGGAATATGGCAAGTTTCTAATTTTTACAAAATGATGCATTCTTGTAACACCAGGATGGCACAAAGATGTGTGTAATTCAAATAGTTTGTTGCTTAAAGTTGAACTACAAATTCTTGAAAACGCATCTGCTACTGCATTTAATGTTCCAGGTCGGTAAACAATATCATAACTGTAGCATGAAAGTTCTAAACGCCAACGCATAATCTTCTCATTTTTTATTTTATTGTGGTTTGCATGAAACATAAATGAAACTGATTTTTGATCCGTGATTATTTTGAAATGTCGCCCAATTAAAAAATGTCTCCACTTACGAATTGCTTCAACGCAGGCATATGCTTCTTTTTCTACAGATGAATGTCTTTTTTCAGAGTCCGATAATGTTCTAGAGAAAAAGGCAATAGGTCTTCCTGATTGGCTTAAAGTTGCAGCAATTGCCACATCTGAGGCATCCGTTTCAACAGTTAGAATTTCATTTTTATCTACTGTCCATAAAAGTGAATTTGCTATGTCACTTTTTAGCTTTTCAAAATCTGAAATTACATTTGGCGGTAAAGGAAACGTTTTACAGTCGATTAAACTTCTTATTTTATCTGAAAAGTTTTTAATCCATCTTGAATAATGCGAGAACATTCCTATAACTCTTCGTAGACTAGGTGTATTTTGAGGATGAGGCAAATTTAAGAGAGGTTTTAATCTGTCAGAATCTGGTTTTAATGATTTGTTTTCAATTGTATATCCTAACAGATTTATTGATCCCTTACTATAATAACATTTGTTCTCATTTAGTGTAAGTCCATATTTTTGTGTAGCAGCCAAGAACATTTTAAGATTTAAGTCATGGCTCATTTGATCCTTGCCGCATACAGTAACATCGTCAAGATAAGCAAAAACACCTTGCAGACTTTCTTTAAGTATAATAGAATCTATAATTCTTTGAAAACAAGATACTCCGTTTGTAACTCCGAATGGGATTCTTCGAAATTGATAAAGTCGACCTCCTGCTTCAAAAGCTGTAAAAGGCTTGTCATTCTCGTTTATAGGAATTTGATGATATGCTGATTTTAAGTCGATAGTGCTAAATATTTCATACTCTGCTACTTTTGAAACAAGGGCTTCTATATTAGGTAGAGGGTAAGCATCAAGTAAGGTAAATTTATTTATAGTTTGAGAATAGTCTATAACCATTCGACGTTTGTGATTTTCAGTTTTAGTAATAAGTACCTGAGCTCTCCATGGCGATTTCTTATCAGTTAGAAATAGTAAAATTGGTAAACTATTAACCAGACTTTTTTGCGTCTAATGTAACCAAATGATCCAACGGGCGACGTCACAGAACACTGAACTTCAAATTTAAATTAAATTTTTGGGCAAGGATTCGGATTGTCTAAACTTACCCTTCCAGAAGTGGTTTGCCTCATCTCCCACCCCGATGGCAATGGCCCTAAATGATCCAAAGCCAGACTTAAAGGTGCCAAATCCTTGGGTATTCTAGGGTCATGCCATGTTGACACTCCCGTCGGTATATGATAAAAATACACTTGTCCTTGCTGAGTGGTTCTTAAATCTAAAATTATAAGTTTGACAGAGTTTACTTTAATTGCAAAATAAATTTCATCGCATCAAAGCTCAGATAATTCTCTTACAAATACGTAAAACAAGTAACTTTGAACACTTAAGGAGAATAATACCACAGACACTATATAAATGATCAAACTAGATCAGTAAAACTTACCATATCCAGGAGGTAGATCTAATTTAGATGGCTGACCACTCGTCGTCCCCGCATTAGCAACTGCCTGTCCCACAGCCGCCGCGACCTGCGCGGCCATAACAGCGTTCCTACTTCTGCCCCCTCTTCGCCTATTACTACCATCCCGCCTCTCATCGCCCCCTCGAGGCCTACGCTCCCTATTAGGTGCCCTTTGCGGACTAACACCGTTAGTTTGCGCGACGGCAGATGCAGCTACAGTTGACACAGTAGGAGACGTCAAAACCGTACTCGCATTAGAAGAAGTTGTCGGAGTATTTACTTGAGGATTTTCAACGGTGGCAGGGGAAGCGGGAGAGTTGGGCGCCGGGTAACTTCGAGGCTCCGGTGCCGCAATAGGAGATGCTGGGCCGGTTGGTGTGGAACGTGGTTCTTTGTGCTGTGGACTGACGATGGGAGATGTGCTCGAACCGGGTGTTAGCGACAATTGTACGTCATGAGAATTATTATTGGTTTGTTCTTCAGTTCTAAAATATTAAACAAAATGTTAACGATTCTCGGTTATTTTTAGAAAAACCACTCTTTGATTTGACCCATACAGCGGGTGTGCACCGCCAGACTGACAATGGGAAATGCCATGAACATTTTGCTACACTCGAATATTGGTTCCTCTATTCATTTTACATCAATAATGTATAATACTTTTTTGAAGGTCTTTGTATGAAGGACTTAATTTTCTTATTTTCTAATAAGCCAAATAATAGTTATTTAAAAGAAACTCCACGTAAAATTCTTAAAAATTTAATACGGTTGTGATACATACACTAGCAGAAATAATTATGATAATGTTAAATGTTACTACATGGAAAATAGGGCTCGGAGAGTATCCGAAATGTCCACTGCATAAACAGTAAATAGTAGAACTATGTACTGTGATTAATAAATAATAATATTAAGTTTATTTAAAATTTAATAATATAATAAATATGTTTATGTTGTCTTTTATAAACTTATTCTTCAATCCCCTGAAGATGAGCTTGTTAGGGGCAAATCTTATTTTTTGTTTTAGTATGTAAAATCATAAATCATAAATATGCATTAAAAATCAAGTTTTAAAGTAAAAATGTTAATTTTTTTTTGATTTTTTTGAATTTTTGAAGAAATATATTACCTATAATAAAATTATTAATTTATAATTTTTAAGTAAAAAATATTACTTATATAAATTATTCAGAACAATATTAATTAATTAAAGCATTTCTAAAAATATTTTCAAATTGTCTGTTTTTTAATATCCATGTTTTTATTTCGACTTTAATTTTTTTTAATGAAATCAATTTTTTAATTTTTGTTGGTAAATAATCGTTTAAATAAAAACATAAATATTTGAAATTTTTTTGTCCTATGGACTTATTTATTTTAGGTTTTATGGTTATTTCATTTTTATGGCGTGTATTATGATTATGGTTTGTAAATTGTATAAGGTTTTTATTTTTAAATATATATATATATTAAGATGTTATAAATGTAAAGTTGTTTTATGTTCAACTTTTTTGTTTCTGAATATAATTCTTTTGAAGGATAAAGAATACAGATAATCTTTATTGAATATAACTTTTAGAAACCTTTTTTGTAATTTTTTAACTAAAGTTCTAATTATTCCTTCCCAACCTAAAATTCCGTAATTTAAATGGGTTTTAACCAGGGTTGAAAAAAAACATGTTTTTTTTATATTTAAACAAAACATGTGTTTTTTATTGTTTAAAACAGTTTTTTTTTGTTTTAAACATGTTTTTTATTGGGCAATTAAAAACATGTTTTAAACAAAACATACCTATGTTTAAAACACGTTTTAAAAAGATAAATTCAACTTTGACGACTTGTAGCTCATGGGCAATTTTATATTTAACTGTCTGACAAAAGTTTAAGCAAAAATAAAATAATTTTGAATGTAAACTACGAATGTACAGCGTGGCCTTCAGTGGCTAATTTTACGTTAAAATATGGGGAAACTCATAAAATTGATTGTTAGAAATGTTTAATTATGTTCACGTTAAGTGAGAAATCTATGAAAATAGAACAAATTTAAAACTGTTAGTTTCTCTGTTTCTTTTAAGATCTACACTAATATTTAAGCTTACTTTGCATTATTTGTTTGAAGCTATTAGTATTAGTCCTGTTAAATGCTCAACTTTAGGTTAATAATATTAACTATATCCATCTGTATGTTCCAATTATTTTTGTGTTTTTTTTTTTTTCAATTTTTTTGGGTGATATGAGGAGACAAAAAAAGTGATATTTGACATCTACTACATTGAGAAAAAACGAAAAAAAAAACAGTATATTTTAATAAATGTTTTAAACATGTTTAAAACATCTGGTTTAAAACATTTTGTTTTAAACATAACAACCCTGGTTTTAACTAATAAATTATTAAATAAAACTGCTTAGAGCAAAATAATGATGTATTGGATGGTAGAGCACAAGAAAATAACGCACATTTAGAACTGTAAAATGTAAAACATGTTGAAATTAATAAAAAATAAAACGTCTAGTAACATTTGACATTACATATCATAATGATTACTGGTTTGTTTGGGGTATGTATCAGAGCCGTATTTAATTTTTAAGAATTTTACAAAAAGTTTCTTTTAAATAACTATTAATTAACTTATTAGAAAATAATAAATTTTGTGTGCGACTACATTATACCTTCAAAAAAGTCTATTATAATTTTAATGTAAAATTAGTAGGGGACCCGATATCTGCATAATAATGGTTTTCCCTACAATATTGAATAAACCCTAAAAACATCTAACCATTATTTTTTTCAAAGCATTTAAAATGTTTTTGTTATTTTTTTAATTATGAAAAATGAATTATTTTTGTTGCTTGACTTACATTAATGATATTAATTTAAAATATGTGTGAGAAAACTTAAAAAAGGTTTTCGTTTATAAAAAATAATTAACCTAAACCTATTTTTACTGGAAAAACCGATAACGGCCTATTGTTCCCTATAAAACAATTAAATTGTAAAAAAATAAAATTTACACGAAATGGCATCTCAAAACAACGAAACGATAAAAACACAACTGGGACACTTTATAAGGTTTTGAAGTATTTTAATGGACTAGATGTAAACCTCCTTCGTTCAAGATTTAGTTTAAACAATAGATCGGATGAAATGTTCTTATTTCTGTATCACATATTATAAAACCAAATAATTAACTTTTTGCATGCGTTATTCCTTATCACAAAATACAGAGTTCACTCTGTACAGAGTCACCAGTAAGTCCGCATCATATGGGATTTTTTTAATTAATAGCTTTATTCGAAATTTGACTTTGGCATCAAGTTCTGCTTCGATCGAGATGAAAATTAAGCAAAAAATAGTAGTCACGTGATTCGCATTATCTGTCAAATTTTAATTTTTTCCAAAAAATAATTCAAAATTATCGAAAAAAGTTATTAGAAAAAGTTTTTTTTAAATGCAGTTTCTAGCCCACATGCAAAATATCAGCTGCATCAAATATTTTGATTTTTTACCTACATTTTGTAAATTGCACCACTTTTGCAAAATAAGACTACGCAACCTACATAAAACTTCTCAGTTTTGACAAGGCTTTATTTCAGATACATTTTCTTTAAAGTAGCGCCATATTAAATGTGTGTTTTTCTACAAAATCAAAATTGAACTATTAAAATTTGGTCGCATGTGATGCAAAGTTTATTTGTTTTTGACCCTGTATAAGGTAACTTCAAAAAATAAATATTTTTGAAAACGTAGTTTGTGTCTGAAAGTAATACATCTAGGGGTTTTAATTAAATCGTTGAAAATAGATAAACTTTACGTTGTTAAACTAAAATTTATTTTCCACTTAAAAACACTTTACTGAAGACACTGTGTTTTTTTTTGTCTTAATATTAAGGGGTATTACTTTCAGACACAAACTACGTTTTCAAAAATACTTATTTAATGAAGTTACCTTATACAGGGTCCAAAACAAATAAACTTTGCATCATGTGCGACCAAATTTTAATAGCCAATTTTGATTTTGTAGAAAAACACACATTTAATATAGCGCTACTTTAAAGAAAATGTATCTGAAATAAAGCATTGACAAAACTAAGAAGTTTTATGTAGGTTGCTTCGAGTCTTATTTTGCAAAAGTGGTGCAATTTAAAAAATATAGGTAAAAAATCAAAATTATCTTATGCAGCTGAAATTTTGCAAGTGGGCTAGAAACTGCATTTAAAAAACTTTTTTTGATATTTACAGAAATAACCCCACTTTTAAATTATTATTTGGAAAAAATTAAAATTTGACAGATAATGCGAATCACGTGGCTACTATTTTTTTGCTTAATTTTCATCTCGATCGAAGCAGAACTTGATGCCAAAGTCAAATTTTGAATACAGCTATTAACAAAAAAAAAATCCCATATGATGCGGAGTTTACTGGTGACACTGTATATCTAAGCTATCTAAGCTAATAAAAAAAATGTTTTTCTAAAAACACAATTAACTTTTTTTAAATAAAAACAAAATATTTGCTATCATATTGCATTATTGCCACAATTCATATCTTAAAGATAAAAATAAAATGATTACCCGTTAATTTCAATGTTACTGTTATCACCACTGTCATTATTATTGCTCGGTCTATTTCTATTTGCACTCCTAATTTTCCCACCTATCTGTGGTCTCACCCATTGCGTCGACTTGGTGGCGTGATTAACATAGTAAGGTCGGCCATTGGTGGCCCTGCGTTCCTCCCAACCCGACGGTAAATCGTCACTGGCGTTTCCATTTTCTGCGATATGATTCTCGACGGTCTGATTATTGGGGGGCCCTCTAATATCACCCAAAGGACTCACAATGGCAAGGGGAGTTCCGCCGCACGGACCGTCGCGCGAGAGGAGGGATATGATTATTTGCCCTTTCACTGGTTCGCTGTCGTCCTGCGAGGCTTTGCATAAATCCAAACACTGATCTAAAAAAAATAAACAGCGTTCTGAGAAGCTTTTGTGATAGTGAAGCGGGTAATGAACAAAAAAAAATGTTATTTTTATCTGGGTTTTGAATTAAAATAAGACCTCCCTTAGAAAGGCATTTAAAACATACGAAATAAAATAATTTTAGGGACAGTAGAACATATTCTCATTACTAAAGGGAGGAATTTATAGGGGAGGGTGGGGTAATAAGGTTAAAAAAATCAATAGTTTGACTTTGAAACTAAATTATAAAAAAATCGTCTATGATATCGCTTTTTTTTTAAATATTCCTAGTGGTGGACCTTTTGTGGCTAAGAAGAAAAATTGACGAATATTAAATCCTATTTTTTGTACGAAAAAAATGAGAGTTCTTATTACCCCACTACCAAGTTCTTATTACCTAGTTTGGGGTAATAAGAACTTGGTAGTGTATGGAGTGTAATGGCTCTTGTTGGAAAGTGCGTTGGGTATTGGGTAATAAAAACTGATCCAAGTTTGTTCTTTTTACCCTGAAAAAATAACTGCTGTGGAACAAACCAACTTGAAATGCGGCAGTTTTAAAAAAATATACGGTAGTATTCGTTAGTAATAATTTACCAATTTGTTGAACAAAAAGTAGCAACAATGGACAGACCGAAACTGGTGCTAGAAAGAATACAGGTAATGTCTTAATTTTTAAAGATATTAATAATTTTAAAATATGTTTATAAGAAAAAAAGTTGTGAGCATTTAAATCTTCATATGTTAAAATAAATATTTTTAAAGAATTTCACTTTTTACATTAGTTATATAATATGCAAAATTAAATCCCACAAAGGATTTTTAGTTGATTCCTACCTGGCATTCATGTTATTAAAAAAAATGGTTCATAGAACATCCTTAATTTATTAAAAAACTAAAAATAACATGTTTTAAGCATTTGTAATCTCCTTCCTCAAAATTTTTGTAACGAGTACGAATTAAATCCAGTTCAGTAATATGAAATGGGTAAGTTCCCAATGATATTGTCCATAAAAAATAAAGTTCTGGCGCACAATTTCTTCAGTAGCATGGTAGTTCCATGTGAACATATAATTGAGTCCCTCATGTAGAAACTTCATAACACATGTCTCATCGTCATTAATTTTAGTAATACGTCCTATATAATATTATATTGAGTTCTTATTACCCATGTACCCAAGTTCTTATTACCCCAAAACGTCTTTTTTCGGGTAATAAAAACTCACCTAAAAAAAAAATAAAATAAAAAAAGCTGTAATAGTTTGTTACCAAAAACCCTTTAGTTGAGACCTTTAACTTACGAGATAGGTTCATAATAAAAGGCACAAACCAAAAATACAAATTTTTATATTAGCCGCTACTGAAATCTCAAGAGCCCAAAACACCAAGCTAAAATACATTTTCAAAAAAAAAATACAAAATGATACAATAAAGCCGAATACATTATTTTGACGATACCTTTCGTTGTATACATTATTTTATATATTTTTAAAACCAACTATAGGAGTTTTTTGTAGATGAAATGTTTGACCGTTCCTATTACCCCACGCTCCCCTACCTATGAATTTTTTGCATATTTAGTCAATTTTATAATACAATGTATATTTTTCATAAATTATTATTTTAAGAGCCTATTTTTATGTTTTCGGCTTTATTAAAAAATTTAAAACGTTAAAGGTGTAATGTCCAGTTCGATACTTATTTCAGGGATTATCAGATCTGAAGATTACACTTATAATAATGATATTTACATTTTGGTTATACACAAGGTATTTATTGGGTGTTTCCGGGGTTTGCAGGCATATTGTTAGGGGTTGTTTGTCACCTAATAATGCGTCACAAACTGTATTTATATCGATTTGTAATTCATACTTCTGTTTTAGTTTTTCGAAAGATTTCACTATTTTCAGTGTGAAACTAGTAATTTCAAATTTGTGTTCAGAACGTCTAAGGTGGCGAAAACGTCTTCGTGGATTAAAAATTTCCCAAAGTTAGAGTTTAGTGGAGAAAAAGTCTTTTGTAAAGCTTGTACAAAAATTATTGTTTGTGAAAAGAAGTTCCAAATCGACCAACATTTGAAAACACCGCTGCATAAGTCAAAGTTACAAAAAATAAAATCTGAACCACTTCAGCTGAGTGTAACAAACGCATTTCAAAATGTTGGAGAAAAATCGAAATCTGAAAAGGAAATTTTTTAAGAAGACTGGCTTTGGTCGCAGCAAACATACCTTCAAAAAAAATGCAAAATCCGCAATTTGGAGAAATTTTCCCGCTGCTAATAAAATTGTGTTCCTGATAAAGGGGTTTGTAATTGAATTAGAAAATAAATGCATAATGCCCTATTAGTATTAACTGCCACATAACTACCATGATAACAATAGTTATTCCAATTAGAAGTTATATCACAGTTAATATTAACAAGATAAATATTAATAATTTGGGAATTAGTAATTTTCAATAATTTTTATTTAATCTTTTTCACAGATTACTACTCCATTGAATGCCACAATAGAGATTATAAACTTAATTCTGAAAATATAATTCCGGATTAAAAGAATCTAATTTTCCACAAACTCGACACTGACGCACCATTTTCTTAAGTACCTATATCAATTAAATCCTGTACAAAGAACTAAAACGAACCAAAACTTCACAAAAAACCTACAACTAACAAATTTCGTGCATTCTGACCA
The DNA here is from genome assembly GCA_963969555.1 of Polydrusus pterygomalis. Taxonomy (NCBI): domain Eukaryota; kingdom Metazoa; phylum Arthropoda; class Insecta; order Coleoptera; family Curculionidae; genus Polydrusus; species Polydrusus pterygomalis. Next base: position 35,536,352 of record OZ018381.1, on the reverse strand, counting down.
CTAACCATACTGTCGCAGAATACTTACTGTAGCGGTTTCAGTTGCTACCTAAGATGTACGCCGCGTGAAAAAGGAAAGCGACGTTGCCGCTATCATTCTAAATTTTGTCACAATAGAACCAAAATAAGTATTTACTAAATACAAAGACCTGTTACTGAATACTGTTACTAATATTTATCTTATTTACCAACAACTCAAAAACTTGTTCTACCTATATTATCCTATTAAGTTTTGTAGGTTATTAGCAATTATTATACTTGTAAAAAGGTATTTTATTAATCTAATAATATCTAAAATTGGCAACAATTATTCTTTTATGGGGAAAAAACTATGAATGCAAAAAAAATATAAAAAAATCTTCCTTCGTGTAAGTGGCACTTGGGCCCTTCGGTGCTGATGATGGTACTTTCTAGTACCGAAACATGTACACCCCAATAAATTGACTTTTCTTTCATACAAAATTAACAAAGTAAGAATATACAGTAAGAAAAATAAAATAAAATAAATGAAAATGGGACAGGCGTCTTGTACAATTTGTTGGCGTTTTTTCATTATTTCACAAACGTTTGCAACAAGTTCTTCTGTTCTTACAGATGGTCTTCCTGCTCCTTTTTTGTGTTGTATAGAACCTGTTTCCCTATACACAGCCACGGTTCTTTTCAGGCAATGATAAAAATCCCCAGCAATAAAAGCAACGTTAGGAAAATTTCGTGAAAATCGTCCATGCACAAACCCGGATTGTATTGCCACTCGCCATTTACTCTAACCCCGCTTTGAAAATACTCTTCAACCATGGATGTTTTGTGCTGTTCCGTAAAGCCCATTGTGTGAATTGTTCAAGAAATTGGAAAAATTAGCGATGAATCAAATTACTTGTAACGACTGTCAAAGATGACGGAATAACTGATTGATTGTTAATTCAGGTAGTTACTGACACCCAACAGGTATTAAGCTCTACGGCTAAGCATTACGTCCTTAGATGCAAGGCATTCTTTGATGCAAATAATTTTTGCTCGCACGGTACTTTGGGTATTTTCAATAAACCCATTTATACAGGGTGCTCATTTAATTCCGCTAATGCGGCAAAGTCAATAGAATGTGGAGTGGCTAAGTAGTTATTAGAAATACGTAAAAAATGCTAATACAAAATTTAAAGAATATGACAATGCAAACGAACTCAGTTAAAATATTTTTTTTAAGTTTACTCCAAAAAACTGGACGAAAAAGATACAACCTTTTCAAATGGAACACATATTTTATTGCATTATCGAATTCTAGGAACCAAACCAAGTAAAGTTGCTCTATACCTAAAATCTACTGTTAACTAGATACTGACATTTAAAAAAATGTCGCCAGCTTCATAATTATTTTAATGTTGTTCCACGTAAAAAAGTTTGACGACAATAAAAATATATTACGCAACAATTTTTTTTTTAAACTCATGTTTATTAATGCATTATATCACGATACAGATTTTAATTAAATTTATATGGGCGTTAGTAGGAAGATCACGAGCCGTAGCATAAATAATGTGTTATTATTAAATACTGGTACCGGGCCGCTACAAATAATCACACAAAAACCAACACGGAGTAAACATTACATACGGACTTATATAGGAAACAAGCTTATTATTACACAACAAAAAAGAAAACCTTTATAAATTTGTGTATGCTTTTAATTACTTTCACTTTTTTATTTTGTTGTGTGTTGTTTTAGAACAAATCCTAAATGCTTTTTGTTGTCTTGTTGTTTTTATTGATATAGAATGTGGAACAACCACCGACTTATATAATAATAGGGTTTTGGTTCTATTAGCTTATTTGCAGGGTTGTTTCGTTTTAAACATTTTGTTTTAATAATCTGTTTTAAACATGTTTTAAACATTTGCCTAGGTTTAAAACATTTTTTGTTTAAAACATGTTTAAAACACTTAAATTAAACAAGCGTTTTTTTTTTCATTTTTCTTTATTAATATGATGAATAAAAGTAGGAAAAAATTTTAAATACATTAACAAACTTTTTAACATACATATTATTTATTTATTAATAATAGGAACACAACAAAAATTAGAAAACTTAAAACATTTTGCATACAAGCGTTAACAAATTTCTCACACTCTTTCAGTCTCATACTCATCTAAGTCATCAATCTGATATCTGATCAGTCACGTCAACAATGATGGAATTAAGCTCTTTAAAAATTGAAACCAACTTAGCAGCTTTGCCATTGCACAGCCGATTACGTAGTTTTGAATGGACTAAACCGTATGATGAGAAGAGTCTTTCAATGTTGGCTGGCGATGCAACAGCTATATGAACCTGTTGAGCAAGTTCCATTGCTGTCGTATTTATATTTTCCATAGAACGCCACCATGCCAATGGTGTGAATATTTTTGGGTTTTGGATATCTCATCTAGCGTTAAATCCTCATCTGACTCGGAATCATAGATAGTTGACATTGGTAGGTAGCTAAGAATTTTCAGATGGAACACATTTTTGAATATGTTTCTTCATACTCAGCACTAGTCCAGCCATAATTACTTTACATTTTTTACATTTAACAGTCACTGATTTTTTGTTATTATCTGTAACAACATCAAAATATGACCAAATGGCATCTTTCTTTCTTCCCGTAGACGACATTTTTTAAAAAAAGAACAAAGAACACCACAAAATAACTTACAGTAGACGTTATTGCAATAGCCAACTTGCAATAATGCGAATTTATAAAAAATAGTCTGTGGTTCCCTCAGGCCAATAGTTCCTCATTGCAATTGGTTTTCTTATTTCGGGGATTCACCGGCACAGCCTCACGGCGATGGCGCGACGTAGTTCGTAACAGCTGATCGCGACAGTTTAGTACAGGGTTGCCAGGTCTACTGATTTATCAGTAGATCTACTGATTTGCCTTCCCATCTACTGATCTACTGATATCATTAGCAAATCTACTGATTATTCTGTATACTGTCGTCGCGACCGAAACCGACAGAGCGCAACCAGCAGCACACTTTTTGTACGATGGGAAAGATCACAGATTTCGAGAATGCAGTAAATTTGAAAGTTAGGAGAACCCCGCACGCCTACTTTTCCATAAACCCTTTATTTTTCTGTGACTTTTCCTACGCCGGCAACCATTCCGAGTTCAGCCGCTCCTCAACCCAGTTTCAGCCGACGCGACGCACGCAAGCAAACGTCGCGTCGCGTCGATGATAGGTTGGGCAGTTGGGCGTCCCCGAATGTATGCACATTTTTAGATCTGCACAATAATGATATGTACAAAAAAAATAATGAGGATTTAACCAATTCTGATTAATTTATTTTAATATTTTTGGTTACTTTATGACTGAGTTAGGTATACCTTTATTTTTATCCTAAAAATTTGTTGCATTTTGTTTTGTGTCGAATAAATATTTATGTTTTTTGAATCATTTTTTATTACTTTCTCATATTCTGAGCATCTACTGATTTTTACTGATTTTCTTCACAACAAGTTACTGATAAAAATATTTGTGACCTGGCAACACTGGTTTAGTACAGAGTCGGAGTTCAAATAATCTATTATTTAGTAGAATAAGAGATCAAACATTTTCAATTTATAATATGTTTGAAAAATTATGATTCAAACAATGTTTTTTTCTAAGTTTTATTTGTTTAAAACATAAAATTTTAAAACAAAAAAAACATGTTTAAAACAAAAAAAACGTTTAAAACAAAAAAACATGTGTTTTGTATAAAATTAAAAAATACATGTTTTTTTTCAACCCCGCTTATTTGCCATCCATTATTTTGAGTTGGCTTGGCAGCACCTGTCCAACTGACTGTAACTTCGTAGCGATCGACGAGCGCCAACTTTGAAAATACAGGGTTATGTTGATTGGGTTTGTTGAAAGTAGGGTTTCCAATTTTCGGGACCGGGATTCCGGGATTAAAAATCAAATCCCGGGATCAACCCTAATAATTAATAATATTTTATATTACAAAATCTTAAGACTAGCAAGTAGCAACAGAAATAATAAAAATGCAGACATATGGCATTTTTGTTAGAAAATTCAAGAATAAAAACCATTTTTATAAATTTACGTTTTGTAAATAAAAAAATTAAGTCATGCGTACGTACGTAAAACAAAGGAAAGAACTTTTTATTAAACAGCGCAAACAAAAAAATTGTTAAACATTTACGATTTGCTTAGTAAAAATAAAATATGCTCTTAAAAACACCAACGTGTCTAAAGTTGAGTCGTTTATGCGCGATTTAAGTTTGGTCGCAAATGCGACTGCTGAAGAAAAGGCTCTTTCAGCTTCCACACTTGTAGGTGGTACTGTCAGTAAATATTTGTAATACTTTTGCAAATATAAACCTCTTAATCCTCCATTTTCAAAAAGAGACATTTCTGTTTTAATTACGTTAAGACTTTTAAGATGAACTTTTGGATTTTCCGATATTTGCCGCCAATTAGGTTTAGTTCAAGTGGTACCAGAGCCAATGGCTTCTTGAAGCTTTTGCTTTAAAGTAAAAATCCCAGTCGGCTTGTCTTTTATTTCAGAGGCATATTGTCTTCATCGTCGGATTCCAAATCTGAAGTAATACATTTTTTTAAATGTTGATATATTTTTGACAAATTGAGCTATGGCTTCAGAATTTGGGTGTTTGAATAAATTGCTTCCATGATGGGTGCTAGGATTTTAAAGGTATGAGATAACCACAGACATTATAGTTCGACGTTCATTTATACGATTTGTAAGCGCTTGTTGAAAGTCTTTACTAAGTGGCGTATTTAGATTTGCAAGTTCTTGAAATAAAAATTTGAAACTTACATCAGCCGTACACAAATTGGCGTCTTTTCTACAAATCGCGATTTTCGGGATTGCTATACTTCAATCCCGGGATTTTCGAGATCCAGGATTCCGAGCTAGAAACCCTAGTTGAAAGGTAAAAAAATAATATCTGAACATCACAACAGTTTATCATAAACAATTTTTAAAATTTCTTTATGATATTTATAAATATATATCTTAATAAAACGATGCACCTATTGAGATTCATTACCTGTTAAAAGATATATCCTCTGCCGCACTTTTCTTACTATTAAAATAATTATGCACTAAACACAGTGGCATTGTTAATACCTATCGTTTTGAAAGTTTGTATATCACAAAAATAACAACAAATTGTTCAACAAAATTAATAAACACCACAACACGCGAACAAGTTAATAACAATTGGCTTGGTTGGCTCGCCAACTCGCCGTAGTTCGGCGAGACTAGTGTTTTTGGTCGGCGTTAATATAATTTCAAATGGTTGCCAACATTGTTCTAGGGAAAAAAATAATTTCCCGAAAAGACAGCCTGTCCTGGAAATGTTATTTTAACAACACAGATCTTATGGGGAATAAGAATTCTACTTTTTTTTTATAGGCCTTTGCTTACAACAAACGCTGATATCAAAACGATTAGCGTAAGAAACGTCTGAAACCAGTAAGTTAAGTACAATATTAACCATACATTGTAATATCCTTAAAATAATACTATTTCATACTTTTAATATTAGATTGCACAAATATTTTAAATAATAATCATTTTGGTCAATGTCATTTGTGTTACAGTCAAAATTATATATGGTTAGTTAATTTGTTGTTTAAAAGCTTGGTGCAACCCGACATAGAGTGTTCTAAAAAATAAGATAGGTTATCAATATTTTTAACACCTGTCACCGAAAATAAGATTGAAATTGTATTAATGTTATTTATGATTTACTTATAGGATAGTCTAAAAATAATACTGACAGATTCAAAAAATGTCAAAATTTAAAAAGTAAGAAAACTAAAAAAAAGCTGAAGATTATAATAATTATATTTATATTTTGGTTATACACACGGTATTTTTTTTTGTGTTTCCTGGGTTTGCAGGTATATTGTTAGGGGTTGTTTATCGTCACATAATAATGCGTTATTATTACCTGCTTAAGAAACTGTATTTAAATTAAAATAAATTAATTTCAAATGTAAAAAAGTGTTTCTAAAAGCACCTCTAAGAGTGGCAGTTGTATAAGGAGGGATTATCAGGAGTTAGTTTACCTCCAGAACCTGTAATTAACAGGTGGGGAACATGGATTAAGGCCTCTATATTCTACACAGAGCATTTTGAAGCTATTAAAGAAATAATTTTGAATTTAGAAGACGATTCGCTATCACAGTAACTTACAAAAAGTTCACAACATATGGGAATAGTCACAAATAAGTATTCTACTCGCTCCTAAATTTAAAAACTAAGTCCAATTAGTTTAAAAAAGAGTTATACAATCATTAATTAGATTCGATCCCCAGAGCACTGTATTATTTCTTAAAATATGTAAAAACTAAAAAGTTTAAACATAATTAAAAATATATTATTGAAAAAAATACAGATATTCCCGAGTATATTCCCTGCCTACTATACACTATACCCAAAACAATTTTTGTAATTTTTCAGATCTTTGTATTTTTTTTATACACGTGGTCATAATGGGTAGGTATAACATAAGTAAACATGTTTCTCTGATCTTAATAAGTTTTTTTTAATCCCTCCAAAAATACCATGCGACTCATTTTGAAGAAAAATTCTATTTAATTATTATTTAGTTTTAACCTGCCCCTCTATATTTAAAATATATTAATAAAAATTGGTTTTCTCAAACTTTAATTATTTCAAACTAGCCAACACCTAGAATAATTAATAAAGGTATACTTACAACCAGTGTCCTTAAGTCTTTGAATTAGAGAATTCACTATTCGCACACAGCCTAAAAAGCCACTTCCTTGTTTTTTATGCACCTTACGATGATTCCAAACAGAAATCGTTATTGTATCAGTTTTTCCAATGTATAAATCATAATGCGAATTCCATTTGGGGTCTAGGGTATTTTTTACTGTCTCTGTAGAATGACACTGACCACTTCCGTCTACAGATATTTTAGCAAATGGATCTGGAAGCCCTACAAATTTAAAGGAACATGAAAGCTGTCCTTAAAACTATATTATATTTAGGCCAGATTATAAATGTTTTACAAGTAGATACTTACGGAACAGGTCTTTTCGGACTAAATTTCTAGCACAAAGAACTGCAAAAAAACAGATTAATTAGTATTATTACATCACAAATTAATATACTTGGGAGGTCCCTTCAATGAGGCCATATTGTTTGACAGTTAAAACAATGCACTCAATTTTGTTATATTTTAGCTCAAATGGGCCCAGTTCAACAACAATTTATACTCACTAGTCAGACGAATCTTTTGGGCCCCATTTCGACGGGATGAAGGTGTATTAGACATTATAAAAAACAAAAAATAATACGACACTATACATCATCTACTATTTTTCGCCATGTTCAGAATTTCTGAAGTTTATAATTAATTATTTTAGCGCCACCTATGTCAAAAACAATATACTACGCCATTGGAAGCAAAGGACGATCTACAATTTCTTTGTGCCATAAGCGCTTTTGGCATGTACTAGCACAGAATATATAGCTACGCAATAGCTATATTATATTCTGTGGTACTGGTTTTTAGCCCTGATCCCATCGAGCATCGAGAATTCGGTGAGGTAGACTGATTCCCATGCGTAAATTCGACAGCGTACCTATTTTCTTTAGTCTTCTTAAGTCCCCATGGGCATAAATATGACAGATAGTGGAAGTGGGACGTGATTTAGAAAATGTCGGTAATCAACCAATCTATCTAGTATTATTATATAACGGCACTATGCTAAGACAAGCCCTTGCCGAAAACCACCAAACCTTAAACGAAATCGAAAACGAAATCATAAACTAAATATGTAAGAACTGAAACTGCACAGGACTCGCCAATTTTCCGAAGCATTCAAGCATTTAACTCCATCCCAGAAATTATAACAGCATTACCAACCAAGGAAAGCATGCGTCGTGATCTCATAAAGTACCTACAATCAAAGACTTAAACCTAAAATAGTTCCTATTTAAATAATTTATAGTATGTATATTTTATAATATTTGATTGTAAATACAATAAATTGTAAATTTAAGGCCCTGGTACCAGTAAACACATTACTGTTTGGGAGTCAGTTATAAATAAATAAAAAAAAAAAAAAAAAAAAAAAAAAAAAAAAAAACTAAACCTAGACATCCCGCTTTAATGGCTGAAAGCGAGGCTCGAGGCCGCGATGTAAATTCCAAGAAGCGAAGTGCCCTTAGACGGATATTCGCGTTTGCTAAATGTTTATCACGGACACGGCGTAAACTTGTTACAGATTTGTACGTCGCGTCGTACAAAATTATGAGCGGTAAAATATTTTCATTACATCCTTCCTCCATCGTCGCCCTGGCTAAAGACCAAAACTTCACTAAGAAATTATTAAAAATACTAACTAACCCCCTGCTGAAATAGATTAAATCCCACCGTAAAGTCGGCAGAACGTTACACAATCTTCAGCAAGCAGAAGAATTAATAGAGCGTGAAGTAGCAATCAAGAAGGAACCAACTATACAGCCTGAAACAGACAAAACAAAGAAAAAATGTCTGAAAAATGTGCCCTATTTGAAAAATAGTGACCTGCTGGAGACCTATCTTTAAACTTATATTCAAGAAAGGAACCCACGAAATACTAACGAAAGTAAACTAAGCTGCAGGGAGAGAATTGAGGATCTCGAGATATTACATATTGGGTATGTGGTTGGTGTGGGTAGTGGTAAAGCTTTCATAATCGATATAGGTAGCCCACTAACACACAACCTCTCTTAAACAGAGTTGGAAATAAAAACCAAGTAGGGTAGGGTAGGGTAGGTCCGGACATGGGGCACCTCTGGACATTTCAAATTTACCGCGAAAAAATCCTTGGGTTCTTGCCAACCAAAAAATGTTTATTTATATTTGTATTGGCCGTGGCTGTGCAAGTTGTTCGGCTATCAATAAATATTAGGAGTTTGTAGACATTTGTTTAAATTTTTCGTTGCCGTTGTAAGAAAGGTTGCGAAATTCGTAAGGAATTACATCTTTACTAATAAATTTAAGGTAAGATATTTACCAAATTTATAAAATAAATATTAACTTGTTTTCCTAGACTTAACCTTAAAATTAATTGAAATACAAATGCATTTAGGGATATTTTGCCGCCAGAAATGCACGGTAATATGGGGCACGTTCGGACATATTTCATGGGGCAGTTTCGGACTGTCCGAACTAGAGTAGTGGACAGAATATTCGACAATGGAGACTATTTGGTCAATTTTTTGAGGAAGTATAAAAGTGGCTTTCATTTTCCAAATGTTAAGAATATTTCAACTATTTCCAGAAAAGATGTGGTAAGCAAATTGCCAAAACCCACAGATTTGCTAGGAACATCCAGAACAGCAGGAATTTTAAAATTTAATGTAAGTATGTTTTCATATATTATCCAATAACATATTATTTATGCCGACTTGATTAATAAAATATCATTAAACTGCAAGGGTCGTCATTAATTTGTCATTTCACCTTAATATAGGTATTTTAATATGTGTCCGGACCTTCCCCATGGTGTGTCCGTCAGTATCCCATATGGGGCAGAATCGGACAAATTGCATTTTTTTTATATCGCTATTTGACAAAAAAACGCATTTTTGCCGAAAAGGTATAGTCGTTAAATTTATAAAAGATGAATCTGCGGTTCTGCTAATATTTTCGATTTAATTTAAATGTAACTGATTTCAAAATTATGGCCATTTGAAAAAAACTGTCCGAACCTACCCCACCCTACCCTACCTACTCAAATTTGGCGATAGAGATCAAAAATATATGAAAGCTTTACAAAATAGACATTATTCCGATCGTAATATCGGTGGAGGGAGCTATGACCAAAAACTTTATGCCCAACTTGAAAAAACTAGGCCTTTCAGGCAATTTATACCAGCAAATGCAGAAAAAGACATTCGTCATTCTCTAACCTTGCCATATATAGTACGGAAGTTTTTAAATAGTACACGCGTTAAGATGAATTTCTTTTCTGCACTGTAAAAAAATACCAACAATACCAACAAAAGCTGTAAAAAACACAATAATATATTCGTGTAAGAGTTCTAAACATATTGGCTCTTTATTTTTAGTTTCGACAGGTATTTATACATTATCTTCATCGTATATTATGCCATGTTTGCTAAGTAGTTCTTTTAGAGACTGAATTTTTTCATCGTCTAGTTTTTTTATTTCCATAATTTGATTCTCATGCATTTCTAACATTTTTATATATTTTACTTCTAACGCATTAAGCATTTTTTCAAATTCTTCTTGTCGTTCGGCACTAGTTTCTGCAATAAGTTCGGCTTTTTGCATTTTAAGTTGAATCTAAAAATTTCGAAACCTAAAGTATTATTTGCTCAATTTTGCTTTTATGAATGTGTGATCAATAACAAGTTTACAAATAGAGATGTATATGTAGCGATACTCCCAATACCAAACAGCTCAATCCGCGCCCTTGACTTTATACCTAATTAAGGATTTGCTTAGGGTGCAATACTGGTAATCCTAAACTTAAAGCTTTTAATGTAAATATATCAATACAAAATGGACTTGGTGCGAGTTAAAAAGACATTGATCAAGATTCAACGTTCGGGTTTGTTCCGCCCTCGCTGCATTCCCCCTCCATAGCAGCATATGCGTTCGGACTGAATTTTTCAGGTAAGCGTACGGCTGCTGGTATTTTGAAATGGTTTAATCGCAAGAATAAAAAATTAAAATTATTTTATGGTAGGTATGCGAAGGCCAAGAGCGCAGAGGAAGTAGGTGTTTAGCAGTTTTTTATTCTGACCAACCTATCCAAATACCCATTTTTGACCACCACTTTGATAAAATTCGAAAGTAATTAAATGCAGACACAACCCAATACTGAAACTGAATTTCTGTCGATGAAGTGAGGTGATTTTGTCAAGCGTGGACAGCACAAATTGTCGAAGGTATCGATCTAGCCGCCTCGTGCTCTCAACTTACAAATAATGGGTTATTCTACATTAATTCATTTTTCATGTTAATACAATTTTTGTTCAAATATATAGAAAAATATTTATTTTTATTTTTATTTATTTATTTATTTAATTTTATTCATTCACAATATATTTACATAGACATTATCTGTAAGTATTACACATTCTATACTTTTAGACTAAATTTAGAAACACCTAGGTGTGAGACACTTGTATGTGTTTGGTTTAACCTAAAATATAAAGAAAACAATATGCTATGCACAAATGACAAAATATGTTACACACTCAGTTACACACAGAGAAAATGAAATAATAAGAAAATACCAAAAACACTGAGAAATCGATATTGACTTTAAAAGGAAAAACACACAATAACTACAGTACCCGAAGAAAGTCAACAATATTTTCAAAAAGATAATTGCTAAATTGTTTTTTAAATTGTTTTTTGTTTGTTAAAGTTCTAATACGTTTAGGTATTAAGTTATATAGCTTTGGACCATAATACGTTACAAAATGTTGCATCATCGTAGACCTGGTTTTACAGATGTGTATTAAGTCATTTGTTTTTCCTCTAGTTTGGTGATTGTGTGATATTTTTAATTTTATGTGACTGTCATTAGAGTAAAAGAAGTTACACACCACCATAATGTACAGAGTTCTAATATTACATACGTCTCGAGAATAGAGTTGATTAGTTGGAAAAAGTTTTGATTTTTTAAGACAGATTTTTACAAAACAATTTTAAGCAACTCGAAGTTGCTCAAGATTACTGCCATACATTCCACCCCAGATCAGAATACCATATCTCAGAAGAGGTTCGACAAGCGCCCTATAAACCATAATGATGAGCTTTTTGCTTAGAATCCCTCTCAAGATATAAAACTTGTGTATTAGACATCTAACTTTTTTACATAAATATAAAACATGTTGGTCCCATCGGAGATGCATGTCAATGACTATACCTAAATATTTAATGTGCGTGACCTCCATAAGTGGTTCCCTATAATACCAGGTATCGCAATTTGATTAAAATTTGGTCTATTTACAGCATTTAGAGAGAAGGCAATGTAGTGAGACTCTTTGATATTTAAAGTTAATTTGTGATTGTCTAGAAATTTTTTAATTTTAATGAAATTTGTTTTTATTTTGTGTTGTAACAAATACCAACTCTCATCATTAAAAATTATAACAGTGTCATCTGCATATGCCACCACCTTTCCACCGACATCAAGACTACAGATTATATTTATATATAAGTTAAATAAGATTGGTCCCATGACAGTACCCTGAGGTACGCCATGCTTAACGATCGCGGAGGAACTATAATCACATCTCCAACCCTGACATGCTGGATACGTTCGCCCAAATAGCTCTCAAAGACCTTCCACACAATGCCCCTAATGCCACTACATTGGAGGACATCAAGCAAGATGGAGTGGGACACCGTGTCGAAAGCCTTTGCAAGGTCCAAAAACAAAGCAATACACTTTCTGCCCCGATCCAAACTCTCCACCACTTCCTGTGTCAATTCAAGCATAGCGTCAGCCTTACCGCGGCCCTCAACGAAACCAAACTGATTCTCGGACAATAGATTATTAGTGTTCAGAAATCGGACAAGCCTATCTTTCAAGCATTTCTCAAAAAGTTTTGTAACATTAGAGATAACACTTATGGGTCTATATTTATTTGCGTCGTCCATACTGCCAGATTTATGAAGCGGAGTAACAATTGAGATTTTAAATTCTTTAGGAACATTACCTGCCTTAAAGAATAAATTTACTATATGTACTTTAGAGGATATACATATACCATCTAGACCCGGTGAACAGTTGTTCTTTAAACTGTTTATGTACTTGTTAATTTCCGTGTTATTTGTTGGATATAAAAACATTGAAGTAAGATTATTGTTTTGTAATATTTGTTATTGATTGTGAGTTGTAATTTTGTCCGACATAGTTTTTCCGATATTAATAAAAAAATCATTGAATGTATCTGCTATTTTCTTTTGATTTGTTATAACTTTGTTATCCCTATCCTTTATCAGAGTAATATTATTCTTTGTTGTATTTTCATTTAACGCTTCACTAATTAAATTGTAATTTTTTTTCATATTGCTTTGATTTTGTTCGATTTTTTGTTTATAATAGTTGTTCTTTATATTCTTGTATATTATATTCCGTTTTAAATTTTTTTTAAGTTTATCTCGTGTTTTTATAGAAATGATTATTCCCTTTGTAATCCAAGGCTTAATTTTTTGCATAGTATTTCGATAAGTTACGGTGTTTTTTCTTGTGAGTTTAGCTAATACACCTTTAAAAGGATTTTTTAATTTGAAATATAACAACTCGGCTATAGTCTCTCTCATTCCTTTTAAATGGAGAAGGCTATCTGGTTGATTTAAGTCGCCCTATGGGACGTCCCTCCACAATGCGACCGCTGGCTTTGCTATGCTACTTAAAAGTTACTAAAAGAAATTCGGGTTATCTGCCAAGCCAACACCGAACACATCAATAACTTACCTGTCTTTTTTCTGTGCCTCTTTTAATTAAATTGGAATTTCAAAATAGAGTAATTTTAGTTATTTTGTGAAAAATAAAATATAATTAATATCTTACAAAGAATTAAACATGGATAAGGAAATCAAACTTTCCAGGTCAATACTAGACATGAAATTTATGAAGAAGTCAAAAGAAAAGGTGTTGAAAGAACAGGAAGATGCTGAGGGGCAAGCAATGTATTCCAACGAAATTACTGAAGAAATGAAAAGAAATGGTAATATTAATTTCAGAGAAGCTAGTATCACGATTTGTAAAGGACTAGTTGATGGAAGGCTTTCGTTTGGAGGAATAAACGCTGATATTGAGAAAATGATGGAAAATGATTACAACAAGCGTCTTAATGAAATTGAAACGAAAAAAGAAAAGGATATAACTGATGAAGAAATGGCAAAAGGTTACTCAACAGTTGTTAATACTATTGGTAATAAATTTAAACCCAAAAAAAGTAAAAACAAAAAGTTTCAAAAACCCAATCCCGATGAACAAATTTAATAAACATTTTAAATAAATTGTAATGGCAACTTTGCAAGAAAAATAAATTTTTTGTTTTTATGAGTCATTTTAAAACGTTATTATTCTCAAATCTAAGAGCTGTTACACACATATTTGACATATTATTATGTGGATTGCTTAAGTAGGTACCTATATATAATATATCCATTTAGGTACTAACAGTCTGTAGAAAAAATAACAACTATCAAAATTCATATATATTTCACTAACTGGGTAGAGACCTTGGCCAAATCTTTTGGCATTTTTTTGATGAACATAACCTTTTTGGATGACAGTGACAACTATCGTGACAAGATTTATTTTATTACTTAAGCCAAGATTAACAAAATCAATGATATAATAAAATTATTATTAGTAGTTAAAAAAATATAAAAATAAAGAAATAACCAGCCGGTTAATTATTGTACTCTATAGTAACATTAATAGTAGCCTCTATTAAAATTACATAATATGTCAACTATGATCAAGCATACAAATGCAAAAATAACATTTTGAGAAGTTTTCCTAACTTATTAGTGTATTGTTACTAAACTGACCTTTTTAATAGGAGGGTTTCAAGTATTGATCATCTGGTTGTTATCAATAACACTTGAGGATTTGTAACACTTTAATAATCTAGCGGTTAGTACTTATAAGCAACCCATTTAATTTAGCATATTTACACATTTTTACCTGCAAAGCGGTATTTTTAATTTCTAGTTCTTGTCGTAGTCGTTCAATTTGCTTTAAATATTCTTTCTCAGATCTTTGGAAAAGTTTATCCATTTTTGAAACACATTTTTTTAATAAAAGTAACTTTTTGTCACAGCTACAGCTGGATACTTGACTTTGCAAAGCGGATATATCATCTGTAATCCTATAAAAAAAAATGAAATTATTTCCATAATAAAATATAATCTGTAAAACTGGATAGTTTGGGAATAAAATATTGTTTCTTTTATGTCACACTACTGGCACATTCTGTAGGCTGTAATAGTTATTTTTTACCTTGCACACTGTTGCTGAATGATCTCTGTTAATCTACAAATCTCATTATCTCTTATTCCTGTTACAACTTCGTTTTGCTTATTTAGTTCTGATATTTTGTGTTCGTAACTGGCAATTAGTTTATTTATTTTTTCTTCGCAGTTCTTATCAAGTTTTTCAATATTAGCTTGAAACGATTTTTCCAATTGAAATATTTTATCATCATGGATTTCTTTTAATTTTACAATTTCATCAAAATGAAGATTTTCAAACATTTTTATAGCCTGGTCCGATTCTTCCTTAAAATGATTTTGTTTAGTTCTAGTAGTTAGGTATTTAATGCATTTATTTCAATTAACTTTAATATTCTTTTGTCAGTTTTAATATCTGCATATTTGTCACCATATATACGTGAACAAACCCTAACACATTAGCAGGCGCATAGCACTCCCCTAACCCAACAAGAAAATCGTTATTGACAGGTAATTTAGAGTCTATTAATTCAATTTTGAACCGAATACAGTTCTAGCAATCGATTGTTGCAATGGCAATTTGGTTGAGCAACAGTAACGATTCTTGCTGGGTTGGAACAAACCTCATGTTCGTTAAAAAGCTACACATTAAATATTGTTCTCAATCAGTTGGCACTAGTATATTATGTGCATCTATATACACAGAAAGAAAACCGCGTAACTAATTTTGGCAGACTGGCTCACAAGGATGATGGATCGTCTTCTAATGGAGACTTAAGGTATTATGGTGGCAACAAAACTGTTTTAGAGGAAACGCTTACTCTACATTGCCGTCAAGATTTGTTTTCAATGTTTAGAGGAAAACCTCGCGTTGTCAAGACAAAAATATATTTATAATGATTTCTTACCATATTTTTATTTCTGACATCATCTATTTCGATTTCCAATTTTTGTATGACTGCTTTGAGTTCATTATTCTGATATGTCATTTCAGATAATCTCAACTGGAGAGAATCAATAGTATTTTTCCAGTCTTCGGTAATGTAATTATTATCCTTTGGCATTTTAAAATTGGAATTCTCCACATTATAACAGTTAAAAATCGGAGCTTGCCACGATAAAGGTCGATCTAAAAGTATTAAAATTTAATTTCAGTAATTTCGTAACCTTAGCAAGAGTAGCCTTAAAATAAAAAGTATCTTAATATAGAAAAGGAGGAGGCATGGGATATAATTGAATGGCAAAAAAACGGGGTCAATAAGCATGGATGCTAAATAAAGCAGATCGACCAAAACATCCGATTATTCCAATTAGGTAGGTACTTTCCATTTGCTTCTTTTAAACAGCAAAGCAAAGTAAAAATATTTGCTTAGCTAAGATTTATACAGGCTATTAAGCATTCAACTTTTTTTTATAGGCTTGTGTTTAAAAGTAACGAAAAAGGAACTCTGCTAATGTATTGTAAAACTAAAAAAATTAAAGAACACCTATACATCCTATTTTATAGCGGTGACACCTTAAAAAACAGCTGTAAAAGAAAATCGATTAAATAATATTTTATATTGGTCATACCGATTTGCATTTTACTCTGAAAATAATTTGTTGGTTTATCAGAATTTCGGTAGATATTATTATTACTTCTTGTAATTTGAACTTTTAATTGCTTTTTTTTTCGCATTGAAAATTCTGAATTCGAACTACCGTCTGTCAAATCAGACCAAGAATCTTCATTCTCTCCATTGTCAGTTTGTGTCAATTCATTATTAGTTAAACCAGTTTTTCCCTTATTTTCCTTGTGAACATTAGTTATAGGTTCTCCACAATCAAAACCTTTGTTAATTAGTGGCTTTTGGTAGATTAATTTGGCTGCTGACTGTTCCTGTCTTCCAATGAGTATAGGAATATGTTGTTCCTCTTGTTTGTTTTCCGGTGTATCGCCTTCAGTTTTTTCTGATTCTAAATGACATACGGAACCCCAAGTTTCTGTATTATGAGGACACAAAAGGTTTGTGCCAGTTGCATCATTTTCCTGTTTATGGATTATTGAATTCTGAAGATTTAATAGTCTGCTCTTCCTACGATGTAAATCCTGCAAAATATGTTAAGGTTTATCAAACATAAGTAAGGTCTAGGGGGAAAATATGAACCCTTTATGTGGTCGCAATAGCCGCGGTCTTACACCTACGCACGCTCTATATTTTGGAAGATCGAGGGGTGTTGGAGCCCGGTATAAGTAACGCGGCAGAACTTGCTATATAGAGCTGATCGTATTGCGTTGTTTTACACTAGTAAGACCAATGGATATTAAACAACGCTTGGACAGTGTGTACGGTGGTGACTCCTCTCTGTCATTTTCAACCGTAAATCGGACTGAGGGAACAGAAGATAATCCACGTATACGTACGTTGTGGGCTGGCAGTCGTAAGGTGCTGCAAGTTAGGGCTTTTCGATACAAAACCAATATATTATGCTTCATGAGCACGTATTTTACATATTGAATATAAATACAGGGTGTCCGGGATAGTGATGTGAGAGGAGACTATTCTCTGTTAGAAAATTCTCCCGAGAATATTCTCTAGAGAAGTTTTTCTACATAATTTACACCGCCTCGATTTACAATGAAAAATTTTGCAATGATTTTTAAAATTTTGAGTTTCCCTAACATTTTCTATAACTCTGGCAACAGTGTTTTACGTCTGCAACAGTGATTCAGGGAAATCCCCTAGAAGCGCGAACGTATACTCGTATGTTTTTAATAGTTAAATGTGATCTTTCTTTATTTGACTGTTTTTTTGTTTAGTTTTTAGTTATTCTTGGGAAGGTATGTTAATCAAATCAAAAAAGAATAGGTAATTTTTAATTTCTTTTTATTGCTATTTCTAGCGGTTTTCTTACCATTCTCAGAAAATTCTCTAACTTGAGAATATTCTCGAGAATATTCTCCAAAAGATTATTACCGAGAATTTTACATCACTAGTCCGGGAAAATGTGGGAAATCTCCCGGATATGAAAAAATTTCAAAAATTCAATTTTTTTTTCATATGATGTATTATACCAGGTAAGACCCTTCAAATTACTATGCCAGAAAGTGTTGCGAATTACTCACAGCTGCAGGGACGGACTAGCTGTGACACTAATGTGCCCATTTTTTTTTACGCCCTGTATGATAAAAACTTTGGACAACGTTTTTTACATACCTTTAACTATTGACTAAAAATTAAGTACTTTTCATTCATGTCGCGAATCCTAACCGTTTTCGGAAAAACGTCATTTTATTGCGATCATATTAAGCAGTTAAAAGTGAACATTTATAATTTATAGGAACAAAGATGTATCTTTTATTGAAATACGCTAAATATACATGATGTAAATATGTTAAAAATGACGTTTTTCCGAAAACGGTTAGGATTAGCGACATGAATGAAGAGTACCTACTTAATTTTTAGTCAATAGTTAAAGGTATATAAAAAACGTTGTCCAAAGTTTTTATCATACAGGGCGTAAAAAAATGGCTACATTAGTGTCACAGCTAGTCCGTCCCTGCAGCTGTGAGTAATTCGCAACACTTTCTGGGATAGTAATTTGAAGGGTCTTACATGTGGTATATATCTTATGAAAAAAAAATTGAAATATACCTGTTGGTTTAATAATTATGTGTCAAAAACTTAATTCCATGGAAGCTCTTTGGGAGCCCATATCTCCGAAGAGGAGAAAAAAGTTTATATGAACTTGTAGTATTCTTTTCGCGTGTTTTTTTCATATCCGGGAGGTTTCCCACATTTTCCCGGACACTCTGTATATGAAGGCCTGTGAATGATGAATCCCTTTTATTAACAATATCGCTTAATCTGCTGTGTTCTATTTTTTGTATTGTCGGAGCATTTTGCTTCGAACTGTGCCTATTTTTCCACCAGGTTTGTAGTGCTAATACCGAGTAAGTAAAGTGTATTGAAATACTAAACTTTTATTTGTTTCACCCAGTTAAATTAAGCCGAAAACTTTTGCTTTTACTTACCTGTAATAATAGTTTACACGATTTTCTGTTCATTAAAATCTTTGTCAAACTTTTTAAAGATCCTATTGGGGGTGCTTCGTTAAAGGGTGGCAGAAGTTTGTTCTTTTGAATTTGACCACACAGCTCAACCAGATATAGATTTCTCAGAACTTTATTTACATTTGGATTGCTTAATTTCTCCAGCCATACCCGACATTGCAATAAATAAGCATTAGAATTTATCTGCGGAATATGTTCTCGAATTACACTAAGAATTTTCTTAAATTCTAGATCTAAAATGTCTGATTTTATTCGTTTATCAGCTGGATTCATTGTTTGGAGGTAAAGTGAATGAATTTACCGTGTATTTTATAAAATTGGTAGAAATGTTTTAGAGATGCCAAAATATACAAATACAATGAGTAAAAGAACAAAAAATATAAAACTGATTCTTTTACGCGATGTCTAATCATTTTGACTGCGTCATTGTCAGTTTAGATAACTCTTTAATCGCCAGTAAAAACATAAACTTAATGTCGTTTTGTGTAACGGGTCACAAGGGGGGAGGAAAATAAAGAGTATATTAAAAAAAAAACTCTTATTCTAGATATTGTCGCTGTTATAAAACCATGAACATAATAAACGACACTATATATCAAAAGACGTCGCCGCAGTTCTTGTTTGCCTTTTGTAAATCAGCTAAAACACCTTAATTATATCTGAAAACAGTAATTTCTTGATATAAATAAAAGGAGTTTAGCTCACATATACAGGGTGGTCATTAAGTAATGGGACACAGAGCAGCAGTAAATTATTTACTTCAAAACATAACGATTTAGCGCAATTTTTATAATCCGAAAATTTATATTAAGGTTGAATTCTCAACGTCATTCAATCTATTGCCAACCTATAACCTATTTCGCGTTGATTTTTTGAGTTTATTATTTTAATAACTAACATTTAAAGAAAATCAATATCGTCGGTACATTATTATTTAGGTAGTATCTGATATATTACAAAAATATCAATTTATTTCATTGCTAATTTTGGGAGAATTGTATAGTGAAAGAACAATGAGTGACAATGACATAATAATGTTAAAAAAAAATGTACCCGATATTTTTCGCTATACAATTCTCCTAAAATAAGTTATGAAATTCCTTGATATTTATTAAATATGTCAATTATTACCTATAGAATATCAAGTCGATACTGATTTTCTTAAAATTTTGTATAAAAGCTAGAAAACATAAATAAATCTACGCGAAATAGGTTATAGGTTGGCAAGCATGTTGATACTCCCACCTTAAGACAGATACCGGGTGTCAAAGTTAAACAAATTATTTCGAGTTTTTTAGATATTTTCAAAAGTTTTCGGAGCATTGGGTTAAAATTGGGTGTAGGGGAGTTTTTTGGGGCGGGAAATAACAATCTGAGCTCATTTTTCTTCTATCGGATAGAGGGCGCTACGAGCAGCACTTTTCTTACTTTTGAACTGCAATAACTTGTTGTCACTAGGTATAATAAGACTTATCACTCCTAATTATTAATCTTACGACTTTTTTACGTAAAAAAGGTACTCTTGTCAAATAACGCTAAAGTTGATAGTTTTCGAAATATTTGCTATTTTAATACTCAATGACCTTTTCGTTGTTGGAGATCCAGCAGAAAGAATTCTTCAATACAAGTTGTTTTTGAATAATTGACGGGTAAATAAAACACAAAATTTCAAACTTTTGTTTATAATATTTTACAATAGAAAAACGATTTTTTTGGTTAAACTTTTACAAAATACGTTTTACGTTCGGATAAAATAAGAAGTATTACCTTACATGTTACATTAAAATAGCAAATATTTCAAAAACTATCAACTTAAGCGTTATTTGACAAGAGTACCTTTTTTACGTAAAAAAGTCGTAAGATTATTAATTAGGAGTGATAAGTCTTATTATACCTAGTGACCAAAAAGTTATTGCAGTTCAATAGTAAGGAAAGGGCTGCTCGTAGCGCCCTCTATCCGATAGAAGAAAAATGTGCCCAGATTGTTATTTCCCGCCCCAAAAACCCCCCCTACACCAAATTTTAACCCAATGCTCCGAAAACTAGTGATGGGATAACTCGAGTAAAAAATAACCGATCAGTCGATTTTTTCAATCACTTGAATTATTCGGTTATCATCGGTAATAATTCGAGTGACGAAAATTCGAATTATTTTATTTTCAAACGACCCGCATGCCATTTTTTTTTAGAAGTCTAAAAAAATATGTGGTTGATTATTGAAGTTATTAAAAAAAAAACGGTTTTTTACTACTTTGGCGACCTTTTTTCGTAATATAGCATTCGAGTGAAAATTCGATTAGCATTCGGTTTTTTAAATCACTCGAATTCTCGGTAGTCGATTATTAAAATAACTCGATTTTTCCCATCACTACCGAAAACTTTTGAAAATAATATCTAATAAGTAGTAGTAGTAGTAATTGAGGGGAGGTTCCGAAAAACCTGGCAAGTAGACCAATCGCGATCCTCTTTATGAAGTTGAGTATGTCGCTCCAGGCCAGGGCCTCCTTCTGGAGAGCCGCTGATCCCAGGACCTGGTGCCTGAGTCTTCCCAGGGCCTCGCAGGTACCTAGAAAATGCACCGGGGTCTCTTCCTTCTCCAGGCATCCGGCACAGATTGGGTCGTCTTCGACACCAATCGGTGATAGGTGCTTCCTCAGCTTGCAGTGTCCTGTCAGTATCCCAATCAAGGGATTTAGGACACATCGTCTTCTATTTAGAATCCAATCTAGCTTAGTCTTGCTCGGCCAAGCTATAAAGTCCTTAGCTTGTCTGCACCCTTGGATCGTCCGCCATTGCTCCTTAGAGCGGCGTTCAGCCCACTCGTTGAGTGCGGATCCTACCTGCTTTTTTGTTATTCCTATAGCCGGTTCTGGTCCAAGGAATGGGGTCTCAGCTCCACCTCTGGCAAGTTCGTCTGCCAGCTCGTTACCCTGAACCCCTTGGTGTCCGGGGACCCAGACCAGGTTTACCTCTTTCCTCCTCGAGAGTCTCTCCAGGGCATCGACGCATTCGCTGACGAGGCTGGTTGTGACTGTTGGTTTACAGATGGCTTTTAGGGCAGCTTGGCTGTCGGAGCATACATATACCGCACGCTCTTCGCAGTCCCTGACCTCTGCCATGCTGGCCGTCATTAAGATGGCAAACACCTCTGCTTGAAAGACTGTTGCGAGCCGTCCTAGTGGGTAGCTCTCTCGGGTGTCAGTCTTTTCAATATATACTCCGGCTCCTGAGGAAATATCTAATAAACTCGAAATATTTTTTTAACTTTGACACCCTGTATCTGTCTGATAGGCCGACTATTGGTATTCTTTGATGCCAAAATATGGAAAAATATCGGTTATTCGTAACGCGTTCATTTAAATACTTTAACTTGGCTCACGAAAGATTTTTCTTTTCCCGTTGTATGAAACTCTAATTTCTCATACGAGTTGTTCGCGAGGCGATCATTAAAAGCAAAGGATACTGTTAGCTATTTTTCTTAGCTTATTTGCTTGATCAACTCTAGACGGCAATTATCTTCCTGTGTACCTTCTCTTTTTTTCTTCACAATAAACCTACTACATTTGTTCACAAAACATCTATTGGTCTTTTCCCTACTAACTAGTTGTTTTATATTACTTTTCCAATCTACTTTTTATACATTTTCGGCACTACTCTCATTAACAATACTTTGTTATGCTGTTTAAAAGAAGCAAAAGGAAAGTGCCTAATCCTCTTTTCTGTGATTCATCTCGTCATTCGGTTTCAGTTTTATCAGCTGGTTGTCAGGGGCAACGAATATGTCAACATTACATATTATGGAATTTTAATTTGAAAGTTTAAAGAATTATCTTTTTGCTGAAACTGAAAGCAGAAAAATATTTTTGCAGAAACCAAGAGCAGGAAGATAATATGTAGAAAATGAGTCTTTATATTGAAAATCCCGTCAGTTTCCCAGAGAGTGGTTCAATTTCTGTTAACGCTGTGTGGCATCAAAATGTACCACTCTTAGCGGTGGCAAGTTTTTCTCAAGAGAAAGGGGGATTCGTTATTATTTTTGATGAATTGGTAAGGTAATAACGGTTATACAGTTTATAGTATTAAGGTATTGTATACACTTTTCTTGTTATATTCAAAAGTTTCATCATTTTAACTTTTATACATTAGGTACAGGTAAAGAAATAAAAAATAACAATTAAGAAGTTAGATAAACCCGGCCTTTAAATTTATTTTGGAGACATATAGTAGGTACCCAGCTATTTCTACATTATAAAAAGTATAGTAACCAGTGTAGCCAAGACGTTCCAGTCCCCAGTTTTTATTTCTAAAGTGGAACGATCAGACCAGTTATTTAATATGTCTGTTGCTTCCTGCAAAGTATTAGTAAATACTTTAGCTTGAATTTGCGAATTCAATACCCTTAAAGAATTGTTCGCTGTATTGGCAAGAAAGAATAAAGCATATTATGAAGGATAGAACAACAATATTATTTAGTACACTTTTATTGGCAGATCCGTGAAATATAATTCCATAATAATTAAGCCATGATTTTACTAGTGACTTATACGTATCCTTCCGCTATTATATACCTTACGCCTTTGCAGGGGGAAGCCACTAAAGATGTCAACTATCCCTTTCACAGGAGTTATCAAGTGACTGCTCTAACTTGGCATCCCGAAAGAACGATTTTACTAAGCGGTTGGGAAAATGGGGATCTTAAAGTCTGGAATGGGACGGATAAGGATTTTGTTAACGTCGTCGGTCCCCACAAAGCGCCCATAACGTTTCTTGAGTTTAGCGAAAAGGGAGGCCGATTAGTTTCATGTGACTCGGTAAGTAATTTTAAAACAATATACGGCCTTCATTTTAATTAGGTACTACTTAATAACCAACCCAAAATATATTTAAACCTTAATAAGTATATATCTTTATTCTCAACCAACTTAAAAAAAAGTTTACCTACTTATTACAGAGAATATAACACCAACTATGTTTAGTAACTATTAATAACTCCATCGAAATTATTCAAAAAAAAATATAAATAATGACCATTTATAAAAAAAATATTACTTAATATATAATACGTTAAAGTTAGTGCAGTTTTAAAAAATAGTTTTTAGTGATTTTTTAAAAGTCCATAATTTTGATATTTCTTTAATTTTTTTCGGCAAACTGTTATAAATTGTTATTCCTTTACTTATATAATATTGATTTTTGGCCAAAAGTTTTTTTTATCAGTGGTGTTTGCATATGATGATTTTGTCTCGTGATGTGAATAATGTTGCTCGAAGGAAATATTATATTCGAATGTTTTTCTTTTATAATAATAGAGTGTATTAGAATGCATAGTTTTAATTTATAAAGCTTTTCTAAATTTAAATATCCATTTGGTTCATATAAATTTATAGTTGGTTCTAAAAAAGGAAGTTTATGTATGCATTTAATTATTTTGTTTTGTAGTTTTTTTAATGGCTGAATTGTAGTTAAATTCGCTGATCCCCAGATTGAAATCATATACTGTAATTTTGAAAAAACCAAAGAATAATATATATTTTTTAAATATTTTAATGATATATAATTTTTAGCTTTAAACAAAATGCCAATTATTGGTGAGATGTAACTTCTTAAATATTCAATATGTTTTTTCCAACTTAAATTTTCATCAATATATAAATCTAAAAATTTAATTGTATTAGTATATATTTAATTAAATGATTATTAAAAGACAGTGAAGAAATATTATTATTTTTTAATTTTGATTTACTTATAAACATAAAAGATGATTTATTAAAATTTAATGATAATTTATTAGTTTCAAGCCATTTACATATTATATTTAGGTCGTGGTTAATGTTATTATGAATTTGAGCATACTCTTCATGAAAATATACAATACTTAGTAGTATCATCGGCAAATAATTTTATTTTACCTTTTAAATTTATTTTGGTATAGAATTAATGTAGATTAAAAAAAAGTAGGTCCTAAGGTTGATCCTTGCGGAACACCGCAAGTTATGTTTTTTGTGTACTTTTAACATTTTCCATTTGAACAAACTGTTTTCTATTACTAACAATAAATAAATATTTCCTCGAATTCCAATATTGTATAGGCATTTAAGTAAAATGTGATTGACTGTATCAAATGCTTTACATAAATCTAGGGACAGTAGGCAGCATTTTTGGTTGCTATCAACGTTTTGTTAAATATCTTTAATAATATCTGCAGCTGCAACTTCTGTATCTCTAAATTTACGAAAACCATATTGAAATGGAGAGAGTATTTTTTTTCTTCTAAAAAATTTACTATTCTATTATTTAAAATTTTTTCAAAAATCTTTGAAATTGCAGGTAAAACAGAAATTGGACGATAGTTACTACTCAAATATTTTTCTGCATTTTTAAAAACTGGTGATACTTTTGCCATTTTTAATTTATCTGGAAATAATCCGGTTTTAAAAGAAATTGTGATTAAATGATGTAATATACGAATTATATTATATTTTAGAATTTTAATAATTTTGATGGAAATATTATCAAATCCCGTTGCTTTCTTCGAATTAAGCTCATCAATTATTTTGCCTATTTCTTCAAATGTGATATATTCTTTATTTAAAAACATAGAACTTGAAAATTTATTTTTGTTGCAAATTTTATTTTCCAACACAAAAGATCAACGATCTATTTAAGTCTATTGACAACAATTTATTTTTTATGTTTCATTCATCAGACAGGTTCTGTTGTTGGCTGGAAAGTTGATAGCAAAGGTGAAACTAATATGGTCTTTCATTTGGACCTTAAGGAATCTATAACTCATCTAACATTTAGATTGACAGTCAAGAGTAATCCGGACTTTGACGTCGAGGGATTAGCTAAGGCCGCTGTCAATGGCAAGTTATAATGTGTAGTTGTGGGTGTTTAGACCCCCCCTGCCTCTGGGCAAAGGAATCCAAGTAAAAAAACATTTGTATTTTGCATTACAATTTTTTATACCGATACAAATTGGGAAAACTTAAATAATAAAATTAAAAAAGATTTTAAAATTATAAAAAATTATATTCCTTTTACTTTAAACCTAAATAACCTACCAAGAAATATGAATAGTATTCAAATAAATGAAAAATTCAAATTTTTAAAGTTAATAAAATAACATATTTACGAATTATTTTTGACAGTAAATTAAATTGGAATTTTCACTTAGAATACTTAATTAAAAAATTAAGAAGTTTACTACCGATTTTTAAAAACATTAAAAAAAATTTAAATGTAAGACATATGGAAATATTATATTACGCGTTAGTTAAAACTCATTTAAATTACGGAATTTTATGTTGGGGAGGAATAAATAGGAGTTTAGTTAAAAAACTAGAAATATTGCAAAAAACGTTTCTAAAAATTATATTGAATAAAGATTATCTTTATCCTTCAAAATAATTATATTCAGAAACAAGAAAGTTGAACATAAGACAACTTTACATTTATATAACATCTTAGTGTATCTATATTTATTTAAAAATAAAAACCTTATACAATTTTAAAACCATAATCATAATACACGCCATAAAAATAAAATAACTTCCACCATAAAACCTAAATTAAATAAGTCCATAGGACAAAAAATTTCAAATATTTATGTTTTTATTTAAACTATTAATTACCAACAAAAATTAAAAAATTGATCTCATTTAAAAAATTTAAAGTTTAAAATAAAAACATGGATATTAAAAACATACAATTTGAAAATATTTGTAGAAATGCTTTAATTAATTAATATTGTTCTAAATAATTTATATAAGTAATATTTTTTACTTAAAAATTATAAACTAATAATTTTTTTATAGGTTACTTATATATTTCTTCAAAAAAAACTGCGTTTATACTATAAATTAGCATTTTTACTTTAAAACTTGATTTTTAATGCATATTTATGATTTCTGATTTTACATACTAAAACAAAAATAAGATTTGCCCCTAACAAGCTCAGCTTCAGGGGATTGAAGAATAAGTTTAGAGAAGACAACATAAACCTATTTATTATATTAATAAAATTTTAAATAAACTTATTATGTAATATTATTAAGTGCCGTTTCACAAAGGACCGATGATCAGTGCTGATGATAGGTCGGGCCCATTGTTTAAACTGTGTCTTTCACTACGAGCGTATCATCGGTCGACCGTTCCAGCCCGTAGCGTGTGCAGATCATCAGTTGCGACCGATCATCAGCACTGACACTGATCGTTGGTCCTTTGTGAAACGGCACTAAATATGTTAAAAAGAAACGTCGTTTATTGACTGCCTGTCAATGACTAAAAAAAAATTATAATCATTTTGCCAGTACTGTATATTCATGCCAAAACGGTTTCTGGGAAAAAAGGCCGCAAAGACGGATATATCACACACCCAAATAATTCAATAAGCGGTTGTTTTTCCAATTTTGGCACAGAACACTAAAGAATAAGGAAAACATGTTTTTCTCCTCTAATACCTCATTTCCACTTGCTTTTTATATAATATTTACTCTAAATAAAATATATATGTAATGAAAACTTAGGTACTTACAATTAATTTATGTCATAGGAGACGAAAACGCATTGGATATGTTCAGCAATTGGCGACCTAAAACAACAGCCAGAAAGTTTCGTGTGCAAGATGGACTAGATAATTTATCATTCTTCATTGCAACGCAAGTGGGGTCTATTTATTATGTAAACTCTAGGTAAGACATTAACAGTAATATTCGCTAAGGTTTTTAATTTTAATTTGTCCTTATTTGACAGAGGTTTAAAGTGGCACGTTGTACAAAGATTATAATCAATAACTACCTAACCAGACAACATTAGTTGTGACATCAATGGCCTGGTTGGTAAATCAAGAATTAAGATAACGTACAGGCCAGTTTGATTGTAAGAAAATTATTACTGTCCATGTCATTTATGTCACAGTCAAAGCTGCCTGGTTAGATGATTTTTGAATAAATCTTCGTGCAACCCGCCATAAGTAAACTAAGTTTTGTATCAGCTTTGGTAGCTTCGTGGTTAATGCGGCATACTTCCCCTGGGCTCGACGTTTTTTGGAAAGTCAATAGAAAAAATCATTGTTTTAGGCAACCTAGTAATTTTTTTCTTATGATGAATATCCATAGACTATAGACCATAGAGAGAATATATTTTTTTCTTTAATGATAACATAGTGAATAAAAATGCAAATTTTTAATTTATACAGAATTTCAATATTTAGCAAATTTTTTGGTCTATAAAGGTTAACGGTTGGTTCCAAAAATGGCAATCTGCATGTAAAGGGTGATTTTTTAAGAGTGTTCGAACTTCTATCCGAGAAGGCTGCGAAATGAACTGTCACTTTTCGCGCTTGTAGTGTCAGAATTATTCAGTATAGTCTGGCAAATCATTATGGAAAGAATAACACCAGAGCAACGCTTTCCAATTCAATATTTTCCACATTTATCATCAAAACCAGTGTTCTGTGCGCCAAACTTATCGAGCACTTCGTGAATTCTATGGTGCCCATAATCGCCCAACCGAACGATGTATTCGCCGCATTATAGACAAATTTCGAACGCAATTTACATTACTCGATATTAAAACAAAAACCAGACAAAAATCTGTGCGTTCCCAAGAAAATATCGCCGCTGTAGCTGCCAGTGTTGATGAAGACCTAAATTTGTCAATTCGTAGACGTTCGCAAGAAGTTGGGCTTTGTTATTCGACTACGTGGACAATTTTGACTAAGAATCTTGGTCTGGTGCCTTACAAGATCCAGCTTACACAAGAACTTAAGTCGCAAGATCATCGTTTGCGTCGTACGGTCGCTGAGTGGTCTCTTAGTCAATTGCAACTTGATCCAGAATTGAACCGCAAAATTTTGTTCAGCGACGAAGCTCATTTTTGGTTGCATCCAGAGAAATGTACGGTATGGTGTGGATTATACGCCGGTGGCATTATTGGGCCGTTATTTTTTTTTTAAATGAAGCTGGAAACCGCGTGACAGTTAATGGGGATCATTACAGAGCGATGATTAATGACTATTTAA
Organism: Polydrusus pterygomalis; assembly: GCA_963969555.1. Lineage (NCBI taxonomy): Eukaryota > Metazoa > Arthropoda > Insecta > Coleoptera > Curculionidae > Polydrusus > Polydrusus pterygomalis. Next base: position 35,507,294 of record OZ018381.1, on the reverse strand, counting down.
TTTCAACTTTGAATGGTATTGATTTGGAGGGGATGTGGTTCCAACAGGACGGAGCCACATGTCATACAGCCAACGCAAGACTGGATTTATTGAGGGAAGAATTCGGTGAGAAAATTATTTCGAGGAATGGACCTGTCAACTGGCCCCCAAGGTCGTGTGATTTAACGCCATTAGATTATTTTCTGTGGGGTTGTGTTAAATCATTGGTCTATGCCGATAAACCGGCAAATATTGACGCATTAGAACATAACATAACGCGGACAATTGCAGACATAAGTCCCCAATTGCTTGAAAAAGTGGTCGGAAATTGGATTGACAGAATGCGCTTTGTTAGAGGACATTTGGCCGACATTATTTTCAAACATTAATGCCATTAAATATTATTTCACATAAAATAAATAGTTTAGAGATATCTAATATGGTTGTTGTTTAATTTAAATTTAAAGTTCAGACACTCTTACAAAATCACCCTTTATATACATTTTATTGCTTTAGTTTGTAATTTTTTAAGAAGCTTTAATGTTGAAAAATTTTAAGATCCCCCACAAAGATACTAAATACTGAGTTTAGAATATACATTTTAATAAATTGTTTTCTATTATATAAATAATTTTCAAACTATTATTTATTATATGTATATGTTAATCCAGACCAGAAGCAGTCCTAAAAATCAGTGTATCCATCGCTTCTTATTAACTTTTTGCAGTGCTTCATGTTCGGAAGTGTTAAACACAGAAGGAACAGCCTTATCGTACGTAGTTCATCATCCAACAAAAGATGCTATAATAATTATGATGGAAGGATTGACAGTTGGATATTTTTCAGTTGATAGACTAGGTCATCTTAGCGAAATGGCTAAGGTGAAATTAAGCGGGCGCTTACAGACAAGAACCGTGGGTAGTCAAGGTTTAACATGGGCCGGTAACTCTAGCTTAGCTATTTTGACAGGTAATTTTTTTTGCTTCTAACCTCATCGGATTTTGCCGTTAAAATATGTCCTTCAGTGTAGAAGTTACTTTACTGTCTTCCTTTAATGTGATATCCGGTATGCTCTGAGTAGAATGCACCTTAAGGTGGGAGTATCAACATGCTTGCCAACCTATAACCTATTCCGCGTAGATTTATTTATTTTTACACAAAATTTTAATAAAATCAATATCGTCTTCATATTCTATAAAGTCGCCACAGTGGATCGTTTCCCGTGCGTCATCACTTTCACGTCATCAACATCGTATGAATCAAATCAAAATTACGAGACGAAAAAAGTCAAAACTAAGTCTAAGTTCATAAAATGGACGTGCCTGCCTACCGTTTGACGTACCTACATAATATCCCGAAAAATTATTTATAATTTCGAGTTTCTCTCGGGGTTTATTCGTACTCTAACGCAGTCTAACCCATTAATTCCCAGCTAAAAATGAATTTCAATACATTTATTGAAATCTTAAACTAACATTCTATTTTAAAGGGGAATTATATTTAACAGCTGTATCTCGGAAACGAATCGTTTGCGGATCCATGTTTATAGACATTTTTTTCACTATTTTTTTGGATATACCCATAGAGAATCCTTCTCTTATTATAATTTAATATATTTAAATAGGTATGTTTCTGTAACAACCTGTACTTTTAAATATAGTTTTGGGAAATAACCTAATACACAAAAAATGCACAAAATAATTTATAAAAATGTCTTATTAATATGTATTTCGGGTAAATATTCTGTAGGTTGGTGAGATGTGCTGGTTGCAGATTTGGATAAGTATAGTAGTAGGATGGAATGTAGCATTTGTTTTAAAATCCAAATTGGTATTTTTTGCTGCACGTGTTCTTTCATGTATTTTTTAAGGAATTTTTCAAAGAATTTTCCAAGCACTGGAACAGATGAAATATGCTTTAAAGGTCCCCCATTTGCTTTCTCAAATTGTCGGGCTTGTGTCTTGAGAGTTTTGCCCGGCATTCTCTATTATCTAAAAGAAATTGACAAACAAATGTTAAAACATTTAATACTATTTTTAAAGCTTAAAATCTAGAAAAGTTTGGTGTTTTATTGACTATTAAAATCGCAAAAGTCAAATTTTTGACATCCTTTCATTTAAGGGAATTTAGCCACTGCCGTAAACTTTTCAACGAACTTTCACGGTTAGAATATTTAAAATAAATAAATTATTATAAAAATCCATAAATACTTACCGCCAAAACAGATGGTGGGTATAATTAGCTCTAAAAAGAACTATTTTTAGAAAAAGGAACAGTTTTAAGGCACACAAATTTACAAAATACGAATTAGATTGGCAGATCAAAACAAGGTTGACAATGACGTTCTAAAATACAACGGTAGTCAACTAAACAAATAAAAAAGTAAATAATTGACGTTTATAGTTTTATTCTTGTCTAGCACGTTATATTATTGCGGAATCTTGGAGACGTTCTTTTATGCTTTTATTTAAACTTGTTACTGTAATAAATAAGGATGCAGAGTTATTAACCACGTTGAGTCCTGATCGTTGATTGATGACGCACGGGAAAAGATCCACTGTGGTGACTTTAGGTAATAATTAACATGTTAAATAAATATCAAGGAATTTCATAAGTGATTTAAGGAGAATTGTATATCGAAAAATATCGGTTAAGATTTTTTTAAACATTATTATGTCATTGTTCTTTCACTATACAATTCTCCCAAAATAAGCAATGAAATAAATTGATATTTTTGTAATATATCAGATATTACCTAAATAATGTGCAGACGATATTGATTTTATTTAAATCTCAGTCAATAAAATAATAAACTAAGAAAAATAAGGCGAAATAGGTTATAGGTTGGCAATAAATTGAATGACGTTGATAATTCCACCTTAATATATTTTTTATTTTAGGTGATCTTACTGTTAGAATTTGGGATTTAGATACGAATGATAACTATGTCCTACCTACCACAATGAAGCTCTACGTAAACGACGAGAAGTCCTCCTCTGTTAGTGAAATATTTACCTGTGTCGCATATTGCAGGCTTAATCAAACACTTTGTGCTGGTACAAATATAGGTAAGAACACTTGGCACATTTATGTTGAGTTGCAGAGAGATATTAAACAATAATTATTTACTAGCCAGAACACTTTGATTGTGATATCAATAACATTGGCAGACATTAGTAATACTCACACTGAATTTTGCTAGGTCAAGTGGAAAGTATATTTTAGACACAACAATTTTAAACCATAATAAAATGATTTTTTGATTTATATCAGTAAAGCGTTAAAAAAATGTTTTATTTAAAAAAAAAATGTATGTTTCATTTAAGGGTTGTTCTCACATGTGATTTTATTGCCATTTATATAATTTATGGTTATTTTATGTGATTTTCTTCTTAATTTTCCATTAGGCAACTGGTATTTCTTTATTTGCAATCGACCTCAATAGATAAAATAAAAAATATATCTGTCAGCTGTTGTTACTCTTGAAAACGGTTAGAGATACTAACTAACCGAAACGTTGTGTTAAGTAACAAAGACAAGGTAATTTTTTGAAAATATAAAAGTTCTAGAATAGGCCCTGATACCCCAAGCTAATTATAATCATCTTACTTAACTAACATACAACAGTAGTCGTCTAGTTGCCCCAATTTTGTGGGGCAACTGAGCCCAGAGGTAAAAAAACATAATTTTTCACTTTATTAATTTACAATTAAAGTTTTTAACAAGTAAATATTTTAAACTAAACTTCCCTTAAGACACCTACTTATTCAAAGGTTCATTTAAATTAACTTTGTATATTTATTGTCAGTACAAATGTCTTAGTCACATAATAGGGAACTTGACAAACATTTTAAATGGGGAAAAAATTCTATAAATCATAAGTACATATTGTCATAAAACATATGGCAGCAAAAAAAACAACATATTTTGTCCCAAAAGACCGCTAGAAAGATTTAAAAATTACCCAAAATTCAAATTATTCCAAGCGGGTAAAAACGCGCTGTTAGTAGTCGTGACGTCAAATGGTATCATTTGTCAGATTTGTGTGTGACATCCACGAAATAGGTTATAGGTTTTCAAAAAATTTGATGATTTGTCAGATTTGACATCCATTAAATGCAGGTGATAGCTTAAAATAACAATACAATAACACGAACACACGGCAATCCAAATGCAAATTGGGTCGCTCGGCACCTGTCAGGAGTGTCAGGATGACTGATGACCAAAAGTCATTCTACTGTCATACCATATGACGTCATCGGGCTTCGCGCGCTTTAGAGATCGTTTGAAATGCTTTCGACACGCGCGAAACTAAAGAATTTTTACCAAGTTATTTTTGATTTTTAAGGAGTAATAATTGGGGAATACTTTTTTCAGGCCTAACTAAATCATATTATTGAAAAAAAAAATTGGAAAGTTCCCTATTGTGTTGTAAAATCATGACTCAGTTACCCCACCTTACCTTAATAATTATATAAATTGGTTTGATAACAATTTGTTAACAATTAATTTGAATACAATAAATTATATTCCTTTTACTTTAAACCTAAATAACCTACAACGAAATATGAATAGTATTGAAATAAATGAAGACATTCAAATTTTGAAAGTTAATAAAATAAAATATTTAGGAATTATTTTTGACAGTAAATTAAATTGGAATTTTCACTAATTAAAAAATTGAGAAGTTTACTACCGTTTTTAAAAAACATTTAAAATTTTTTAAATGTAAGACATGGAAATATTACGGAATTTTAGGTTGGGGAGAAATAAATAGAACTTTGGTTAAAAAATTAGAAATATTACAAAAAAGGTTTCTAAAAATTATATTCAATAAAGATTATCTTTATCCTTCAAAAGAATTATATTCAGAAACAAAAAAGTTGAACATAAGACATTACGTTTATAACTATATGATGATAAAATATTGCTAACAATAGCTCATAGATAGATGTTAAAAACTTATTGTTAAAATATTTAATCATATACCGTTTTTTCTTCCATCCTTTTTCGTGTCGGGTTTTCTTTTTCGGATTATTTAGCTGTCTGTCATTCATTCTTATCCTACTGAGATTTAAGGTATTCACTGTACAGTGCTTCCATTTTAATTTGTCCCACTTTTAAATGGCTGTAAAATACGTATTTTTTAAACTATAAACTTTGAATAAAAAAAGGAATTGTAGGGATTTGAGTAAAGTTTTATGTTGTTGAGTCAAAAATAATTTAAACTGTAAAATGTCAAAATTATCGACATAACTTACTTTTTTTAAATGGAACGCCCGGTATATCATTACATATTTAAAAAACATTTTTTTTCGGATTACGAAAATATACCATACCTACATGCCCTTTCTTTTTATTTTTTTTAGCCTAAATCGATATAATTATAATTAAAATTCAAGTTTTTTCAAAACATCAAGATCCCCGCGTGTATTATTTTCAATAATTATTGTCATAGTTTTTATTACAAATGTCATATATAAATAATATACAGGGTTGGGCAAATGTTCCGGAACGGCTTAATTACAGGCGAACGAAAAGTGATATCGGATCCGGGTTTTGGGCAATCTATAGGACTAAAATTTTACTATTTGACTATTATACCATATGTCAGTAATGTCACGAACTGTCAAGTGTTAACGTTATTTTTTTTTTTTAATGGAACACCCTGTATATTTTTACATTTTTAAATTCCACATAAAATTATAATTATTTTTTATTAAATGCACTATTGGTCTATACTTCATAGTTTCCGACATATTGACTCTCGAAAAGTGACATTTTTGAACTTTGACAGCTTATAACTTTCTAACAGTACGTCTTAGACCAAAACGGCTTACATGTCCCTATCTTTAAATTTTATTATCTTCCCAAAAAAATCAACTTCCGGTTAAACCGGATTTAACTCGAAAGCAGGAAATATAGTTGTTCCGGTTGATATTTTGGGAAGATAATAAAAATTGAAGATAGGGACATATAAGCCGTTTTGCTCTAAGACGTACTGTTAGAAAGTTATAAGCTGTCAAAGTTCAAAAATGTCACTTTTCGAGAGTCAATATCTCGGAAACTATGAAGTATAGACTAATAATGCATTTAATAAAAAATAATTATAATTTTATGTGGAATTTAAAAATGTAAAAATATACTGGGTGTTATATTTAAAAATATAAAATTCGTTCGAATTCCAGACAAACTAAAAAGCTGGCAACAACGCCAATATCGTCATTCGGTGCGTTAGATCCTCTTACACAACTGTACCAAATTTGGTTTAAATCGGCCAGTAAATTGCGATGTTATTAAGCCGTTTCCAGACTTTATACACACACTGTATATGACATAACACACACAATAATTATTGAAAATAATACACGGGGGTATCTTGATGTTTTGAAAAAATTCGAATTTTAATCATAATTATATCGATTTATGCTTAACAAATAAAAAGAAAGGGCATCATGTATGGTATATTTTCGTAATCAGAAAAAAAATGTTTTTTTTTAAATATGTAATGATATACCGGGCGTTTCATTAAAAAAAAAGTAAGTTATGTCAATAATTTTGACATTTTATAGTTTAAATTATTTTTGACTCAACAACATAAAACTTTACTCAAATCCCTACAATTCTTTTTTTTATTCAAAGTTCTAGTTCAAAAAATACGTATTTTACAGCCATTTAAAAGTGGAACAAATTAAAATGGAAGCACTGTACAGGTTGTTCCCCCCCCCCCCCCCCCCCCCCCCCCTCCCACATACAAGTATAGTTTCCGAGATCGCAATGGTGAGCATCGAATTTGGGACACCCTGTACTTTCAGATACTTCAGTATAAAACCCTTTTTTCCATTAAAACCATTCTTCTTTTTTTACAGGTCGTATCTATTTTTGGATAAAAAATCAAAAAGGAGTTTTCGAAAATGCCGAGGACTCATGGGAATTGAGTAACATCAACAATATCAGCGGTACCATCAAACAATTAAAATGGGGATCTGTAATGATGCGCTTACCCTTATTAAGCGTCAATTGCGTGACCTCAATTTACATTATGAAAGAACAGACCGTGTGTAGTACCTTTTCGGACAAAATTTGGGCCACACAGAAAACGGCCAATCAAATTTGGATCGAAACCGGCAAGAGCAATCGTCTATTGGAACTTGAGTCTCAAGTAAGTGATATGGCGATTTCTGAAGACTTTATTGGCTTTTCCAATGGAAGGATTATTAGTATTTATAACATTAGTTGGAAGGACAATCAGATTCGAAATGACGATAAAGGTAATATTTATAGCAGAAGAAATAAAACATTAGCGTACATATAGGGTAGAGTGGGGCTAACTGATCCACTTTGGGATTAAACTTTGTTTCCAGCTTTTTCTGAAGCATAAAAATGTCAGCTTTGTTTGTATCATAAAGGCCTTTTTACAGTCGGCAATACTATTTGCAACTTAATTGCTGCAATGCATTGCAGGCGCAAGACATTGCCTGAAATTTGTCTTGCAGGATGTTTTACAGCTGGCAATTCTATTTTCATTGAAAAGGATCGCCAACATTACAAAAATAAATGCCTCTGTTGATAATCTGTCAATGCGAAAACAACCGAATAACAATAACACAAAACAAACCGAATAAGCGCAAAGAAACAGTGAACTCACAACAAAAGAGAAACAACCCAAACTCTGACAAAAGTCAAACTCAGCTTGAGCGCGTCCTCTCTAGGAACTTTCGTTTTTGTTGGTCACAATGAACATGCATATAAATCCACCAGAATTGCAAACGCACTTGCAACAAAAATCGATCACGACCGATTTTTCGCAATAGCAAGAGAATTGCCAAATCCGATCAGCTGGTTCTCTACTGCGCATGCTTATAAGCAAGACAATTGCAACTTGCAAATAGTATTGCCGACTGTAAAAAGGCCTTAAGTGTTATTGTCAGAACAACTAACAGAGAAGCGCAATAACTTTAACAAAACATTTATTTATTTGTATAAACACACATACTGAATATTAAAAAATTTTAATATACAGTGAAACTCATTTCAGTTAAGTCTACCTACATTGAAATCTGACACTGCTACTTTTTACTGGCATTGTTAACTTATAAATAATGTCCTCTTTTGGAACAAAACCGCTTTCATTTTTTGAGGAAAATTTGACTGCCATGTCTAAGGGTTGCAACTTGTGACAGCAATGGTGTGGTAAGGTTAATAGGATTATTCCATTTTCTTTTGCAAAATTCAACGCACCAATGCTTAAATTACTCTCGTGGTTGTCAATTATAATTAGTTTAGGCTGTTCTTTTGATGGCCTCTCATGTTGTGCGAAATATTGCAGGACAGGTAAAAACAACTCAGTGTTCATCCACCCGGACGGCGTGACAGCTCCTTTAGTGCCAAGAGGAGATCCGTTTAGCTTATGATCCTTAAAATTAACGCGCGGAAAGATTAAAAAAGGTGGCACGAATTTTCCTACAGCACCAATAATTGCTACTAGAGTGACTAAAGTTCCTCTTTCACCAGAAATCAATTTCTACATTTCTTTTACTCGTTGTTGCTAGGATTTTGTGGGGTTATGAACCGTGGTAACTCCGGTCTCATCTAGATTGTATATATCGTTAGCTTGTAACTTATGTTTATCTTTTAGGGTTCGCAGATTTAAAAAAATATGCTTCAACATCAAAACATATATTTAAAACCAATAAGAAAACTCTGGCAGCAGGTTAACTGAACACATGTTCATTTAACCCACATTGAAAGTGTCCAGTTAAACCCACTCCATGCTAAAACCGAAAGATTATAAAAATTTTTAAAAATAATGACTGTAGGAAAACCTACATAATATGCACAAATTACACTAAAATACTTACTAAGATGAACTATATAACACACTCCTTTTAAAACAAAATTATTTCGGCAATAATAAAAATGAAACGGGAACCAAATAATTTACTCGGCCGCAATTAAAAATGTTTATACTAAATAAATGTATTCCTGAAGAAATCTTAAGAAGAAATTTAGTTGTACCCCTAGCTCATAGATGGCAGTTAGATTACACTGTTCAGTTAACCCGCCTGTTCACTTAACCCCGTTCTACCCTACCGTGCGAGCAAAAATTATTTGCATCAAAGAGGGCTTGGATTAAAAAACGTAGGGCTTGGTTTAGATCACAATGATATGGGGACGATATATCTAACCAAATCTAGGTTAAAATTTTGTCAAATTCATATTATGACATGATATGCCAAACTAATCAGTAATAAAATAAGTAGACAAATACAAACTTATTTTTGTTGTTTACAAAATTAACAAAGTAAGAATATACAGAAAGAAAAAGAAAAATAATTACATAAATTTAGCTGCTTCTTAAGAATAGTCCCGCATGTTTCATAAGATCTTCCCACTTCTTGGGACAGGCGTCTTATACAATTTGTTGGCGTATTTTGCATTATTTTACGAACGTTTGTAACAAGTTCTTCTGTTTTTACAGATGGTCTTCCTGCTCCTTTTTTGTGTTGTATAGAACCTGTTTCCCTAAAAACAGCCACGGTTTTTTTCAGGCAATGATAAAAATCCCCAGCAATAAAAGCAACGTTAGGAAAATGTTCGTGAAAATTGTCCATGCACAAACCCGGATTGTATTGCCACTCACCATTTACTCTAACCCCGTTTCGAAAATACGCTTCAACTATGAATGTTTTGTGCTGTTTCGTAAAGCCCATTGTGTGAATTGTTCAAGAAATTGGAAAAATTAGCGATGAATCAAATGACTTGTAACGACTGTCAAAGATGACGGAATAACTGATTGATTGTTTATTCAGGTAGTTACTAACACCCAACAGGTATTAAGCTCTACGGCTAAGCATTACGTCCTTAGATGCAAGGCCCTCTTTGATGCAAATAATTTTTGCTCGCACGGTAGTCAACAGCATTCTAACGGGGCCTACAGACACACGAACATGTATTAGTACATCAACGCGCGTTGATGTGTGTGGATCACATTTCTCTACAGACACAGGTACTTGTATGTTAGTCTTCTAGGCGTTGCGGTGTCAGCATGTCGAATGACGATGAACTAAACTTATTGGCAGAGGCTTGCGTGTGTGTTATAAGAAAAACTTTTTAAATCCGCCATGTTCAAATCAAACTACAACAACAAAACTAACACGACACTGACAAAATCCTTGAAATAAACAAACTTTCGTCTCCACCGCTTCATATTGTGCGCGCGTTTATGTACGTGCGTACATAAATTCAAGCGGGAACAGTAAACATTTGCGTCGGTATTTTAACGGTAAATTTGTCTACACACTGGCGAACATCAACGCGCGTACATGTACTAATACATGTTCGTGTGTCTGTAGGCCCCTTAACAAGACGTGGCTGATGTCATGAAATTATCCGAAATTATAATAAAAGAACAGAGTTTCCAAAAATGTGAATAAGGAAAATAAAAAAAGGGCGAATTATAAACAGCCGACATAAAAGTTTTAACTGTCAATTTCGAAGAAAACGGGGTTAAGTTTTATCTGTTAAATTAGATTTCAGCATTTACATTTTTGATTTGCTTAAAAGGTCGCGCTCGACATCGTAACTTTCAACTAACCTTTTTAAAGGTTATAATATGTTAATTTTGTGGTAATTTTGCCTTTGCCCCTCTTTATTCTGCCATAATATATGTCTTTAAGATGTTTTCCGAGTCGTCAAAAAAACTTACACGGTATTTTTATTTTAGAGGAAAACTATTGTGAATTTTCTGTAACCTACAACACAAATTTTTCCTGTGAAAATGATGGTATTATCATTTATCATAAAACAATAATAGCCATACACCCCCAAAGGATTAGCCTGTACACGTCAAGTGGGAGTATTATATCACAAATAATATCCAATTCTAATGAAGGGGAGCCAATTGGTATGGATGTAACCAGTAATTATCTTACTATTTCTACCATGGAAGGACACTTAAAGATATACGATCTTTTGGAAAATCAACCTAAGTTGGTGACTCCGATTAAAAATATCGGCAGTGTAATCGATGATTTTGGAGAAATAATCGAAGCTAAAACTAACTCTAAGGGTATGTATTTAAAATTTAATAGGTGATATTATATGTCAACTAGCAGGTAGGTCATTATAATGTCAAAAATATTTGCTATATAAAAAAACGATGATATCAGCATTAACTGTAGCACAGAAAGCTATAATTCACACCATATTGAGGGACAGGGAAAAGTACATCTCACAGTATATTGGCTTGTGCTACCTGTCGTTTATTTTAATAAAACCTCATTGTTATATACCCGAAAAGTCTACAATTACTACAATTATAATAATGTCACTTGTTTACCAATATTTTGCCTAGAAACTTTCGTTGTCCTTGTTATCAAGAGCAGGTAGGTCCACCCCGTATTCGATACGTTTATGACGTTGTTTTTACTTATTATATTGGATATTGTAATGGATAACGCAAGTTATCACAGTCGTTTGCTATATAGAGCGTCAAACAGATAAAGCATTGAAACTGAAATACAAAAATATTTATTGGAAAATGATATTTATTTTGAATTTATTTACAAGAAAGAACAACTTTTAGAAATCTTAAATACACTTAACATTAAAAAACGATACGTATGTGATAACTTGGCGGAACGATGTGTTATACTGGCTTACGTGTTCCACGTGTTATTGTATATATTTAAACCCATAGAGCCTATGAGGCACCAAGTAAAATCAAAGGCGAGAGCCCCTACCGTAACTGCAAGTGTCGTAAAGTTAATTGAAACTGTTATAAACAATATACCTGCCGAAAGCTCGGAAAAAACAGTAAAGCATATTTTAAAAGTTAAAGATTTGTATATTTATATACAAACTAATATACAACCCATTGTTATTAACCTAAATGACTACCTACTCTGACAGTGAAACAGAATTAGGTTCAAATTAAACAAATTTATTAATTATGTATTACTTTATTTGTTAGTGTTGTAAAATTAGTTGGGACACAAGTTAAAAGTATATTTTTATGACTGTTTGAATTAAAATTAGAGCTAAAATTTCCAGTCTTATTGGCCACCAGGTTAATTTTTGCGAGCTGTATCGAATCCCAACGAGAATCCGATATTTTTCGACTTTGACGTTTAATAACTTTCTTCCAATAGTATATTTGAAATTTTCATACAACGTACCCCCACTATTCCTCTCTAAAACCAAAAAGTTTTAATCGTCCCACTATAACCGTTTCCGAAAAAAAAATAGCAAATGTGAAAATGTCGAAACTGTAGACGACAACAACAACAACTACGCCGACAACATACATAGATTATTCTCACCAAACAGCTATTTAAAACGAAAATTTTCAAGAGGCGATCAGGGGTCGAGATTTCGTACCGAAGAGTGTGTCCAAAAAAAATTATTTTATTAATAAATTTATGAAAAAAATTTTTCCTTTGTCACAGCTTATGATTTTAGGTAATAAGGTTGCTATGACGCTAGCAGCATCAAATTTAGTTCCGGATGGGAAAGTTTACATTTGGGATATTGAAAGCGATGAAATTGCGTTCTACGACTTCCGGAAGTACAGCGATATTGACAAATATTCGTTGAATGAATATTATGATCCGGATCAACCAAAAGATTATGAACAAATCGGAGATAAGATAGAATCCGACGTTGCTTTTGACAACATTTGTAAAAATAGAATTCCTCTGTCCATACATTGGAGCGAAGATGATTCTAGATTACTAGTGTGTAATGCTAGAAAAATTAAGGGTCCAAGTACGAAAAAGGGGTTTGAGTTTAAAAAGGGTAAGTTTCGTTGTGATGAGATAAATAGACAAAAAGGCCTCTAGAGTATAATAAAAAAAAATTTAAAAACAAGCGTTAGGCTCTCTTATTTTCGACGTTTCGTTTTTTTTATATAATTTATTAATATTTAAATTAAAGTTTTAATACCTACAAAAAATTGTAAGAAACATTTTCAAATGATACTTGGCTGTGATAAACCGTCAGGCTCGTAGATAGGGGCGGTACCGTAGAACTACCCCCCCCCCCCCCCCCCCCCCCGAGGGGGGTTTGTGTCATCAATTAATGCTTAAATTAACCCCATTATGACTAAGTTAGCTTCTAAAATCTCAATATACAATTCTCCTAAAATAATTTAATATGTCAATTATAGAATCTGAGGACATTTATTTTATTTAAATTTTGTGTAAAAGTTAGAAAAAATGTTTTTTTACATACGCGAGGCCATCAATTTTCCACTTTCGTGATTATGCTTATCTAGAGGTACATGTCTATGATTATTTTTCACAAAGTAATAAGTTAGAAACGTCTCTAATTTCAGATGAATTAAAATCTTTAAAGGATGAAGAGCAAATAGTTATAGTTATGTTTGTATTACCTGAAAATGGCATAAAAATTCACGATATTAAAGTAGTGGAATCTGATACCAGGTTAATGGGCATATCCATACCGTATGTTATAACACTACAAAAGTTGAGCATCGTTCGGGATGTCATGAACGACTTTACTGGTCTGGAGGATTGTGATAAAAATACAAAAGAAGCTGTCATCGATTTTAGTTACAATTTAAGTCTCGGTAAGTTTGTACGTTATTAATTTTTCTGTACCTAATCAGATTTAAAAAAAAAACCGTAATATGATCAGATTTCCTATCTATACAGGGTGATTCAAAAGTACTTTGACAAACTTCGGGAGGTAATTGCTGGTAATATTTTAACACGAAAAGTTCTTATAAACAGTGGTCCTTGGCGACTTCCTTACGGAGATACAGGGTGTTGAAATGTTAGAAGAAATAGTAATAATCTTTAAATAACTCCTTAACGAGTTATTTTTTTTTTTTGAAATTTTGTGAATTAAATAAGCATCTAAGGACACTTATTTTCAAAGTACAACACGTTCGTAAATTTAACCAGTGGCGTCGGTACCAAATGTTACTATTATATTTTTTGTGAAAACTATGCTACACCACTGACTTATTTTATTTTAGCTTTTTTCTTATAAATCCCCCTTTTATTTAGAACAAAAAAGATCACGTGTGTTTTTTTGATACGAGGGACGGTTTAAGCGTAAATGATTATTTTATTTTAATATACACAAATATTAAAAAATGTGTTTTAAACTGATCAACCACTCACATATTTATTACAGTATTTTAACGAATACCTACATACATACTTACTAATAAACAAATATGTATATGCCTAAGGAAGGTATCTGAGGATGCCTATTTTCTAAGTATAACACGTTTTCAGTGGCATACATATTTATTTATTAGTATGTTATTTTTTAATATTTTGTATTTTGACAAGGCGGCTTTGGAAATGCTTTTGTCGATAAATTAAAATATATTTGACAGTTAGTTACCACTAAGTTTTATTTCTTCAGTTTTGTTATTTTTAATGGTAACTAACTGTCAAATATATTTTAATTTATCGACAAAAAAAGCATTTCCAAAGCCGCCTTGTCAAAATACAAAATATTAAAAAATAACATACTAATAAATAAATATGTATGCCACTGAAAACGTGTTATACTTAGAAAATAGGCATCCTCAGATACCTTCCTTAGGCATATACATATTTGTTTATTAGTAAGTATGTATGTAGGTATTCGTTAAAATACTGTAATAAATATTTGAGTGGTTTGGATCAGTTTAAAACACATTTATTAATATTTGTGTATATTCAAATAAAATAATAATTTACGCTTAAACCGTCCCTCGTATCAAAAAAACACACGTGACCTTTTTTGTTCTAAATAAAGGGGGGATTTATAAGAAAAAAGTTAAAATAAAATAAGTCAGTGGTGTAGCATAGTTTTCACAAAAAATATAATAGTAACATTTGGTACCGACGCCACTGGTTAAATTTACGAACGTGTTGTACTTTAAAAATAAGTGTCCTTAGATGCTTATTTAATTCACAAAATTTCATTAAAAAAAAATAACTCGTTAAGGAGTTATTTAAAAATTATTACTATTTCTTTTAACATTTCAACACCCTGTATCTCCGTAACGAAGTCGCCAAGGACCACTGTTTATAAGAACTTTTCATGTTAAAATATTGCCAGCAATTACCTCCCGAAGTTTGTCAAAGTACTTTTGAATCATCCTGTATATAGGATACGTCATAGGCGTACCACACTATTAATCCGTAAAAATTAATTTATCGAACTTTGTGATGAAAAAAAAAGAGTTTTTTTTTATATAAACCATTTATTAATGTACGAACTCTGGTGCTCATATTCCGTGAAGTAAAGATTAATAAAAAAAATTGTTTCTTCCAATTTTTTTAAAATTAAATTTACATAAAGTGCTTAATTTTTTATTGTTTTAAATAATCCTAGGAAATATGGACGCTGCATTTAAATCGATCAAGCTAGTACAAAGTGAAGGAGTATGGGCAAGTTTGGCTCGGATGTGTGTAAAGACAAAACGATTGGATGTGGCCAGTGTGTGTTTAGGGCATATGGGCAATGCAAAGGCTGCTAGGGCGCTTAGGCTAGCCATTGCCGACGAGACGTTGCCGCAAGAAGCAAAAGTTGCCGTATTGGCTATTCATCTTGGCTCATTGGTAAAAAATATCATACAATAAAAACCATCATATTCATTTTTGTTATTTGTATAACCTTTTATAGTATTTGTAGAATTATACCGTTGATCTTTTGACTGCAATAAACCCTCATTATCCCTTTGACCATAAAATAAATAATGAAATCCCAAATTTTAAAACCTTTTCGAGCAGAACCGGACCAGGTACAAATTTAATTTATACCTATGCCTGATTCATATATAAATACAAACTGATTTTAATAATTTTAGTCTTTAGTGGTTTTCCTGCGAGTAATTTTTAGTTAGTGGTAGAATGTGGCGTCCTTGGAATTGTGCTGATAGGGGGCATCTTCAAGTATCACTTCTAAAAGAAAGCATTTATCTACCGATGCCAAACTAATAATTAAAAATGTGTATCAATCTTTGTTGAGTAGAAATTTTAATTCGATGGATGCTTTAGCAGAGACGTCTACTTTGACAAAACCTCCTTTATCTTCGGTAAGAGACATAGTACTTAAACCTGTTAATCCTAGAAAAAATCGGAGTGATTCTGGCACGTTTAGAAGCATTGACGAAAATGACATGGATTTATTAAGAAGAAAGATTTACCAAATGTATGAGGCACAAACTGTACCCACTTTGATTTCCCTCAAAGAGCGGCTGATTACCATCAAGATACCGACGCACAACTTTTTGAAGATTGGTTTAAACATAAACTCCTTAAAGATATACCTGAAAATAGCGTCATTGTAATGGACACTGCTAGTTATCATAGCCGGCAAGCAAAAATCATTCCCAATTCCAATAATACAAAAGCAGAAATTCAAAATTTTATGATTGAAAATGATTTATATTTTGAAGAAACTTACAAAAAACGAGAACTGCTTTTTTTGGCAGTAAGAGTCAACGGTATAATTCTGCAAATACTATACATCAAGCGCCAAGAGTCAAAACACTAACTTCTAACTAGAGACCGACAGAAGATTCGGTTTCGGCTAGTTTCGGCCAAAAAATCTAGTTTCGGTGACAGTTTCGGTTTCGTCTAAAAATCGGCGGAAACTTCGGATGCGCCGCAACTCAGTGTTCGTGAATTGTCGCGCACCGTTCGGCTAACTGTGGGTGAGTTCGTAGGCAGGGTTGTCTATAAAAATAGATATATTTGTTACATATCGATGGTTAAAGTGCAAAACCTCGTAAGTCAATTTTTATAAATTTTACAGGAGAAGCGAAAAACGAACTGAGAAATTTGAAAAAGTATTTTAAACAAAATTAGATGATTTGCTGAACCATTTTCTGGGGATATACAATAATATACATACTTTTTGAAAATTTTTGTTAATTAAGAAAATCTACTTACGAGGTTTTAACTTTAAATATTTAAACTTGGAAAACTTGAAAAATTAGGTAACTCTAGTATCAAAACCTCGTAAGTCGAATTAAGAGATTTCTGAATTTAAGTACTGTCTGGCAAATTAATTTTACGAGGTTTTGGCAGATGGCGCCAGGGGTCCGTAAAATTAATAATGGACTTACGAGATTTTGTAAGCTTAAGAATATATTTTTTTCTAAGTGTTTATCGAATAAAAGGTTAAATGGAAAAAAACCGAGGTTTTGCACCTTAACCATCGAAATTTCAATTATTGTTTTTTTTTTCATTTAACACGAGTTCACTGTCCGTATATGTGTAAAAAATACATTAGATTTCAGTGCACAATAGTATATTATTATGTATACAATAGAATTTTTAACGTGTATAAATAATTGAAAACTGAACTAAGGCCGAAGACTACTTCTAACCGAATGAAGTTTTTGATAAAACTTGTACCAGAGTTGCCTTGTCACAACCTATGGAGAACCCCTTAAGAGGCAAAATGTAATGACTCTTATTATTTTCTTTTAAGTCAAATAAACGTTATTTGTAAAAAACTATTCGGAAAATTCTTAAAAATTAAATACGGCCCTGATACTTAACTCAATGAAACCACCAGTAATAATTATGATTATGTCAAGATTCAAGAAAAAATAACAAGGATTTAGTGATACTACTACGGAAATTAGTTCTTGGAGAGTTTCCGAAATGTTCGGGTTTGTTCAGTGATAGTGGTAGATCGTTAATATAAAGCAGGAATAGGATTGGACCGAGTACGGAACCCTGGAGAACGCCATGCATGCTTTTCTGCTTATTACATTTTTTATTACCACCAAGATAAACAAACTGTCTACGCGGATGGTAGTGCATGCACTACCAAATTTTTTCCGTCTTACGTCATTTATATTGCATCTTTTGAGGTTTTTAGGGAGCGGAATATACAGGGTGTCCGGGAAAATGTGGAAAATCTCCCGGATATGAAAAAACCACGTGAAAAGAATACTACAAGTTCATATAAACTTCTTTCGTATCAGCCTCCTCTTCGGAGATATGGGCTCCCAAAGAGCTCCCATGGAATTAAGTTTTTGACTTTTGACACATAATTATTAAACCAACAGGAATATTTCAATTTTTTTTTCATATGATATATAGAAAGTAAGACCATTCAAATTACTATCCCAGAAAGTGTTGCGAATTACTCACAGCTGCAGGGACGGACTAGCTGTGACACTAATGTGCCCATTTTTTTTACGCCCTGTATGATAAAAACGGGTAGGATTAGCGACATGAATGAAGAGTACTTAATTTTTAGTCAATAGTTAAAGGTATGTAAAAAACATTGTCCAAGGTTTTTATCATACAGGGCGTAAAAAAAATGGGCACATTAGTGTCACAGCTAGTCCGTCCCTGCAGCTATGAGTAATTCGCAACACTTTCTGGGATAGTAATTTGAAGGGTCTTACATCTGGTATACATCATATGAAAAAAAAATTGAAATATACCTGTTGGTTTAATAATTATGTGTCAAAAACTTAATTCCATGGGAGCTCTTTGGGAGCCCATATCTCCGAAGAGGAGGCCGATACGAAAGAAGTTTATATGAACTTGTAGTATTCTTTTTATATGTTTTTTTTCATATCCGGGAGATTTCCCACATTTTCCCGGACACCCTGTATATTAATAAAGATGCCATAATACTGTTTCCAACACAGTAAAGTGCTAATATATGCGGATGATTTGAAAATTTTAGTTCGTTGTAGCTTGTCTAATTATTGTTGCATGTATTTTTATTTCTGCATGTATTAATATATTTTTGACAGTATAATTTGTACATGCGTTGGATATAATTAAACAATTTAATTGATGAAAAAAATGTTTATCCTAATAACTGAAATCCCAAAACAATCAAATTTGAGAATAGCGAATAAGCCAAATTTAACCAGTCAGAAAGGAGCTTAGTGTTTTGGCCATACCACCTATACCTAAAAAAAATTACGCAAAAAGTTACAATTCATACTTTTATCAAACTATTATACGAATAGATTATTTTTCTTAGGACGAAGCCGAACAATTATACATCCAATGTGAGCGTTACGATCTTCTTAATAAACTTCTGCGCTGTAGAAATAAACTGGAAGCCGCGCACGATCTGGCCGAAACAAAAGACCGAATAAATTTGAGAAATACCGAATACGCATGGGCGAAAGCTTTAGAAGGAAATGGACAGTATAAAGAGGCAGCTGAAAGGTAAGGTAGTTAATCAAATAATGCCTGATTAAGGGCAAACACTAGTGACGCATTCAC
The DNA here is from genome assembly GCA_963969555.1 of Polydrusus pterygomalis. Lineage (NCBI taxonomy): Eukaryota > Metazoa > Arthropoda > Insecta > Coleoptera > Curculionidae > Polydrusus > Polydrusus pterygomalis. The sequence continues at coordinate 35,488,077 of OZ018381.1, read as the reverse complement.
CATTTCAATTTTTAAATAATATTTTTGTTTTGTCCAAAAAGCGGCCAAATACCCGTCTTTGGGTAACGATTTCTGCAGTTTTAAATTTGATTGATAAATTAATAAAATCAAAAAACGAAATTTGGTAAATTTGCTTATGTTTCTTTTTCTGCTTTTAATAATTTATAAATCCAACCTTTTTTAACGTAAAACTGACTGTAGGTAATTGTATTCCAAAAATGGGTATTTGGTTGATTCTTGGATAAAATGAAGAAGTATCGACATATTGATCAAAAACGTAATGTTTGCTAGGATGGGGAGGCATAAATAAGAATTATCTTAATAATATTGAAACTATTAAAAAATACATTTTGAAAATTATTTACGAAAAAGACCACCAATATTTATCTGATTTACTGTTTAAAGATAGCAAAAAATGAATATTAAACAAGTATTTTCTTACAACATGATAATATATACAGGGTGTTCTCAAAGTTGAGTAATTTATTTTACCAGGTTGTAGAACTCGTAAAAATAAGTAATTGTACCAAAAATCATTTATATAAAAGTTGCAGAATAAAGAAGTCATTAACAATTGAAAAAATGTAAAATTTAAAAACTTAAGACCTGCTCTTTGGTATTCTCGACCACTAAAACCCGTAAAATGAAAACATTGATAACGCAGTGGTCGAGAATATCAAAAAATCAGGTCTTACAGTTTTTAAATTTTACATTTTTTCAATTGTTAATAACTTCTTTATTCTGCAACTTTTATATAAATGATTTTTGGTACAATTACTTATTTTTACGAGTTCTACAACCTGGTAAAATAAGTGACTCAACTTAAAGAACACCCTGTATTTTTAAACATAAAAATAAAATAAATTATATTAATCACACACATGAAACTCGTCATAAAAATACTATTACATATAAAAATAGAGTAAAAAAAACAATAGCACACAAACATTTTTTAAACATCAATCCATATATTTATCATATGCTAACCACAGTTAATTAAAATAATTAAATCATTAAATAATTATAGAAATAAAATTAAAAATTTGATATTATCCAATTCCAGAGATATATTCAAGAACGTCATTAATAAATAATAAATATACCAAGCTATAATGAATAAAATAAATATATATATTTTGAAGAAGTAGTCCATACTCAAAGTGGAGTTGAATAATATAGGGAAAAGAAAACCATAAAGTCTTTCTCCACACTTTTAATTCAGTAGCTAATAAGCTAGAATCGACATGTTTCGAGTGTAGAAACACTCATCATCAGGATGTTAAAGTAAAAATTATGAACAGCTGATGTTGTTAGCAAAAGAGAAAATATAATAAAGTTAAGGTGGAACTAATCCATAATGGAGCTTTCAATAACACGCATAGGGAGTGAGAAAATTTGTTTGCAGTCAAGAGGTGAAAATCTATCAGCACGCTGAAAGGTCCGGGACCAGTAAGAAAGCCACTGTGGGCGGGAAATGAAAGGAAAAACAGGACATATCAGTATAATTCCATGTCAAATGAAGTGCTTTGTGGAAATCAGTTCAAGTGTGTGTGATAAGAAAAATATAGTTTGATTTGATTAGAAAAATTCATCCGTGTCGAAGAGGTGTGAAAGAAAAAGTCAGATATGAAGAGGGGGAGAAAGAAAAATTGTGTTTTTTTTTATATTTTAGTATAGTTGCTTTCTGTAAAAGATAAAGAAAAAAGAGATGTAATGAATGAAATGTAATAAAATAAGTTAGATTAGCTTACCATTTAGCTTGAAGAAAAATGCTGTTGGGGTACTAAGCTTGTTACGGCCCAGTTACCCCAGCAGGAGTCAAAACTGACACATATTGAAGAAATGAAATAAAAGTTATCACATTATCAAAGGAAACTTTTGATATTTAATTTATTATTATATATAGATATAGATATTAGATATAGATTATTAATTATTAACCTACCAATGGGGGTCGCTACATACTGAATTTTTTAGGACACATATTCTTTAATCATTTGAACAACAATTTTTTTTAAATGTACTAAAACCTTTTAATTATGGATATATTGTTTCTGACTATTTTAGTGTTTATTGTGAACCTTAATTGAGCTTTCCCTCGATACCTTTCTATTAATTCAGGTGGATTTTATTAGCATACTGAAATACTTTAATTTGACCGCGAAAATACATGTCACTTGTTTCCCCCCTTTTCAATGTCAAGTTCAAGTTCATTTCCCGTTTGGGTTAGACACGTGCTGGTCGCAGCGACTTTTTCTTTCACACCTCTTCGACACGGATGAATTTTTCTAATCAAATCAAACTATATTTTTCTTATCACACACACTTGAACTGATTTCCACAAAGCACTTCATTTGACATGGAATTATACTGATATGTCCTGTTTTTCCTTTCATTTCCCGCCCACAGTGGCTTTCTTACTGGTCCCGGACCTTTCAGCGTGCTGATAGATTTTCACCTCTTGACTGCAAACAAATTTTCTCACTCCCTATGCGTGTTATTGAAAGCTCCATTATGGATTAGTTCCACCTTAACTTTATTATATTTTCTCTTTTGCTAACAACATCAGCTGTTCATAATTTTTACTTTAACATCCTGATGATGAGTGTTTCTACACTCGAAACATGTCGATTCTAGCTTATTAGCTACTGAATTAAAATTGTGGAGAAAGACTTTATGGTTTTCTTTTCCCTAAATATATATATATTATATACATGATGTATTGTATCTTTGTATACTGTAGTGATATAAAATATACCAATAAAATATTGTGATATTCGTTTTATATTATAATCTAGTTGTGCCTGAATTATGAAATATATTCTTGAAAATAAATATTATATTATTTAACTCAAAACAAGTATTTTACTTCTGAGTTCGGAATTGATAGTTTATACAAAAAAAAATATATATTAGCATTAAGGTGCTTTTTGGATGGCAAGATGATGTAGAAATTCTGCTTTAGGCATTGAAAACTTAAATCAAGTAGAATCTACTTTAGGGGAGTGACTTAAAGATGTCAACATTTTAGGTATGAGAAAGCGGGAACGCATCGCTATGATATTCCTAGGATGTTAAGTGATCATCCGCAACAGTTACAATCGTATATGACGACAACCAAGGACAAGTAAGTGGTATTTTTGTTCTTTGCACATACAGGTTAAACCTTAAGGTGGCATTCTCAACGTCATTTAATCCATTACCAACCTATAACCTATTTCGCGTTGCTTTTTTTAGTTTATTATTAGATTAACTAACATTTAAATAAAATCAATATCGTCAGTACAATATTTAGGTAATATCTGACATAACAAAAATATATATTCATTTTATTGCTAATTTTGGGATAATTGTATAGTGAAAAAACAATGACATAATAATGTTAAAAAAATCTTACCCGATATTTTTCGCTATACACTTCTCCTAAAATATTTAATGAAATTACTTGATATTTATTTAATATGTCAATTATCTATATATATATATAAATGAATGTCTGTCTGTCTGTATGTCCCGTATGCGTTCCTATACCATTTATCCGATTACGATGAAAATTTGGTGAGTTGTTGTGTGCAGGCCGAAGAAGGTTTCGGCATAAAAAAAAGTGGCGCAACGGATGCCGGATATTTGTGTATGTCTTTCCTTCAAATTTATTTTAGTAAGTAGTGTAGCAACGCGCGCAGGGTATAGCTAGTTACCTATAAAATATGAAGACGATAATGATTTTATTTAAATTTTGTGTAAAAGCTAGAAAAATTAAATAAATATACGCGAAATAGGTTATAGGTTGGCAAGCATGTTGATACTCCCACCTTAAGTTTTACCCTCAGATTGCACTATTTTTATTACTTATTTAGTTAAAAATTAATAAATTATCACCCCCAAAATTTAAAATACAGACTCTGAGGTAGATTTTCTGTTATCCAACAAGGTATTAGAGAGTAATAAAGATGTAAATGGTATAATATGTCAAAGAACCTTAGACCCCTTTAGTAAATACGGCTGTAAATGTTTTGCAGAATATTCTTAGTCAAAACGTTCTTGGAATGATAGTATTGATAGAGCTTACTAAAATGTAATATTTTATTTTAGAGAAATGCTAAAATGGTGGGGACAATACGTTGAATCCCAAGGAGACATGAATACCGCTTTAAAGATTTATGCTAATGCCGGTGACATATACTCACAAGTTCGTGTACTGTGTTTTTTGGGTGAAGAATCACGAGCAGCTGAACTGGCGAAAATTAATTCGGACAAAGCTGCCTTTTACCACATGGCTAGATATTACGAAACAGTGGGACATTATGATGATGCTGTTAATTTTTATACAAAAGCCACTGCCTACGCCAACGCGGTGCGATTGGCAAAGGAAAATAATTTATCCGACGAACTTTGGAATTTAGGTGTGTGTATACAGGGTGGCCATTTAATACGGCAAAGTACAATCAATAGCTGAATACTTCTTTATTACTACCGGGTAACCGCGGGTTAGCCCGCGCAAAACTATTGTTATTCAATTGATAATAAAAGGCAAAGCATATGTATATTTTTGGATTTAGCAAAAGCGTTTGATACTGTAAGTCATGAAATACTTTTAAGAAAATTAGAAAAAATTGGTTTTCGAGGAAATGTATTAAATTTATTTGAAAGTTATTTAAATAATAGACCACAACATGTAAAAATTGGTAAAAGTATAAGTATACCAAAAATATTTAGCTATGGAGTCCCACAAGGCACAGTCTTAGGACCATTGTTTTTAATTTATATATAAATGATATATTTAAACTAAATTGTCAAGGTAAATTACACAGTTTTGCTGATGATATTGTAATTTTTTATGAAGGATTGAATTGGAATATTGTAAAAAATATAATTATTGATGATTTTATTAAAATTAACAACTGGTTTAATAATAATTTATTAACAATAAATTGTAATAAAACAAAATACCTCCCATTTACTTCTTATAAAAGTAATTTACCAAATAATATAAATACTATAAATATTAATGATAATATAAAAATAGAACAAGCTGAAAATATTAAATATTTAGGAATAATTATTGACAAACATTTAAAATGGAATTTACATAGTGAATATATTACTAAAAAATTGAGAATACTTATACCAAAATTTAAACATCTTAAACAATTTTTAGATATTAAACACTTAGAAACCATATATTATTCATTGGTACAAACGCAAATAAATTATGGAATATTAGGTTGGGGTGGAATAAATAAAAATAATCTCCGTAATATTGAAATTATTAAAAAATGGATTTTAAAAATTATTTATAATAAAGAATATTTATACTCTATTGATATGCTTTATAAAGAAAGCAAAAAAATGGATACCCGACAATTATTTTTTTATAACATATTAATCTATATTTTTAAAAATAAAAATAAATTAAATTTTAATATTCATAAATATAACACTAGAAATATAAATAATATAACGTTAAAGAATAAAATCAACAAAATTATAGGTCAAAAACATTTTTTAAACATAATTCCTTATATTTTTGATATTCTACCAAAATCGATTAAAGCAATTAAATCTATGATTAAATACAAAACAAGAAATTAAACTATGGATAATAAAAAATCAAAGATATTTTTTCAATAATATTATGGATAAATATTTTAAAATATAAAATATATTATATATGATTGCGTATATTGTTGTGATATATTATATTATATTATATTATTGTGATACATAATATGTATAAAATTCATTATATTCATGGATATGAAATTATAATACCATAATTATTACTCACTACAAGTAAGACTTCGTGAGTTTAATTCTATTTCATTTTAGTTTGTTCAAAGTTCTAATTTAAAATTTGCAAATATTTTATTATATGTACCTATATATTGAATAAACTTTTTATTATTATTATTAATAATTCGCTAAGCGAGCGAAACTTCTGGTACCGTACCATACATACCGTTGTACCAAACTTTAAAAGAACCTGGTAATAAACACAATCGTACCACAATATTTTTTTTTACTTTTTATTTATTTTTTACTCCCAACCAACTTTACAAGTTTATTACAGGGATAAATAAGTATATAAACATAACTAACAATTATTACTCTTAGTAGGTATATATACAGGGTGTTAAATAAGTACTTGTACAAACTTTAAAGGGTTAATCTTTGACGAATTTTAAGATAAAAGTTTCATATGAACATGGGTCCTTAACGGCTTGGTTCTTGAGATACAAGGGCGTCCAAACAAACTATTTTATTTGGTTTTTTGATTATATTTTTGTTCAGTAACATCGCAATTAGACGAAATTCGAGATACTGAGTATATTGATTACGAGAAACTCAAATATTAACTTAGTTTTTGTTTAATGTTAGATGGCGCCACATACGGTGTTGTTCCTGAATTTAATTAACCATAACTTTTTTGTGTCGCACTGTATAGTGATATGTACATAATGTGATAGTGAAACACTGCACATGTCACTAAAAAACTATTTTTTTCGCTTATTTTTCAAAAACTCGGAAATGATCAAACTTAAAAAATCCCAACGCAGGTTCAACTTCAAACCCGTTTTCATCTAAAACGGCTGCTTTTAGCGACAAATACTAAGAGTAACTTTTGTATGTAAAATTAAACGTAGAATAGGTCTGCCTAGTCAAAAATGATATACAGTGCGACACAAAAAAGTGATGGTTAATTAAATGCAGGAACAACACCGTATGTGGCGCCATCTAACATTAAACAAAAACTAAGTTAGTATTTGAGTTTCTCGTCATCAATATACCCAGTATCTCGAATTTCGTCTAATTGCCATGTTACTAAACAAAAGTATAATAAAAAAACCAAATAAAATAGTTTTTTTGGGCGCCCTGCATCTCAAGAACCAAGCCGTTGCGGACCGATGTTCATATGAACTTTTTATCTTAAAATTCGTCAAAGATTCACCCTTTAAAGTTTGTACAAGTACTTAATTAACACCCTGTATAAAGAAAATACAGTTAAAAAAAATATTCGTTTTGTATAAACGTTTGATTAACTCATTAAGAAAGAAATTTACATTAAATTTTTTTAAATTTAATTTAAATAAGGGTAGTTTTTTAATGTTTTAAGATTTTCGGGTAAAATATTATATAACATTAATCCATTATATAACAATGACCTTTTTCCAAAGTTGCTGTTTATTTTAATAGTTTGTAAAAAAATAGTTTGTCTAGTATCATGTCTATGAAGATCATAAGCTTTTGTAAACGTTATGTTAGAATTTTTTTGTTTTAAAGGTAAAGAATGAATAAATATGCACATTTTTAAATTATAAAAATAAAATATAATTTGTTGTTGGTTCTAAGTGCGGAAGTCTATGAATACATTTAATAATTTTATTTTGTAATTTCTTTAAAAGTTTTAGTACTATCGAATTGGCTGACCCCCAAATAGAAATAAGATACTGAATTTTTGAATGTAATGACGAATTTTAAAGAATATCCCAATTAACGGAAAAATGTCAGTTCAAATATCTTGTACGTGCTTTTCCCAGCTTAAATTTATATAATTATATAAACCTAAAGATTTTATGCTATCTTTGTAATTAATATTTTCCCCATTAAATATTATTGGTTGCTTCTTCATATCTAGTCTTTGTTTAGCAATGTACATAAATGAAGATTTATTAAAATTCAAAGTTAATTTATAAGATTCTAACCAGTCAAATATAATTTTTTTAATTGGATGTCCGTAATATTTTTAGCATAATAAATAATTGTTGCGTCGTCGGCTAGAAGTTTAATTTGTGCATATAATTTTAATTTTAAAATATTTGAATTGAAATCCGTCACTTTGCTTTAAGTGACGGATTTCATCAGGTGATTAACGCACCTGGGGTCGGTCAGTTTCAATACAAACGTTGCAAAACGGCACGTGGTCAAAAAAAAATTGAGAGCTACCCACCGTGAATTATTATCCTTTTATGTATATTTGCCTTCCAAAAACATCTAACGTTATTATCCAATTTTTAGGTTTGGTGGTATCAAATCGGGAAAAAATTGAAATTGCAAAATACTTCGAAGAACAAAACGTCCTTGAAAACGCAGTGGTACTTTATCACAGGGGTGGTATGCTACATAAGGCTCTCGAGCTGGCATTTAAGACTCAACAATTTGAAATTTTACAAGAAATTGCCACGCAATTGGACGCCGACTCGGATCCCGCTTTAATCGACAAATGTGCTCAATATTTTGTTAGTAACGAGCAGTTTGATAAGGGAGTAGATCTCTTGGCTATCGCGAAAAAGGTAATTAAAAAGAGTAATCTACAAACATCACATTATTATTAATTCACCTCTTTTGAAACCCACACGTTCAACGGTAGTTGTCAGTCAAAGTGGTCATTTAGTACAGCTAGCGCGGCAAAGTTCAATAGCCGAGTTGTCATTAGAAATACGTAAAAAAATTTTGATTCTACTTTACAAAAATAATGTCATAAACAAACAAATATTTTTTTAAATTGCTCATAATTCCAGAAAGATTAAGGTTGAATTCTCAACGTCATTCAATCTATTGCCAACCTATAACCTATTTCGCGTTGATTTTTTGAATTTATTATTTTAATAACTAACATTTAAAGAAAATCAATATCGTCGGTACATTATTTAGGAAGTATCTGATATATTACAAAAATATCAATTTATTTCCTTGCTAATTTTGGGAGAATTGTATAGTGAAAGAATAATGAGTGACAATGACATAATAATGTTAAAAAAAATCTTACCCGATATTTTTCGCTATACAATTCTCCTAAAATAAGTTATGAATTTCCTTGATATTTATTAAATATGTCAATTATTACCTATAGAATATCAAGTCGATACTGATTTTCTTTAAATTTTGTATAAAAGCTAGAAAACATAAATAAATCTACGCGAAATAGGTTATAGGTTGGCAAGCATGTTGATACTCCCACCTTAAAAATATGAATAGTCAGTTAGAAAGAAAATTGTATTCTCTACACGTTAGTAAGATATAAAGCACATGGTGTTCCATTTACGAAAATTAACTTATGCACATTTATCTAACTGGCTAGAAAAACCCCCAAAGGTTCGCAACCTATTTGGACCCCTGAGTTTCAGTTTTGACCCTGTGAATTATATAGAATAAATGTTTTACACAATTTTTAGTATCAAGAGGCCATACAGCTTTGCATGACCCATAATGTACAACTGACGGAAGATTTGACGGAAAAGTTAACGCCAGAAAAGGATAGTATAGACGAGAAATTGAGGATTAACGTGCTGCAAACTTTGGCGGAAAGTTTAATGTTGCAAGGCGATTATCATTTGGCCACTAAAAAATTTACGCAATCTGGCGACAAGGTAATGTGTGTGAGGGTGTGTGTGTGCAGTTTCGTTTTAATGTAAATCTCATTTAAATTACGGAATTTTAGGTTGGGGAGGAATAAATAGAACTTTAGTTAAAAAATTAGAAATATTACAAAAAAGGTTTCTAAAAATTATATTCAATAAAGACTATCTTTATCCTTCAAAAGAATTATATTCAGAAACAAAAAAGTTAAATATAAGACAACTTTACATTTATAACATCTTAATACATATATATATATATATTTACACGATTATTTACCAACAAAAATTAAAAAATTGATTTCATTAAAAAAATTTAAAATCGAAATAAAAACATGGATATTAAAAACAGACAATTTGAAAATATTTTTAGAAATGCTTTAATTAATTAATATTGTTCTGAATAATTTATATAGTAATTTTTTACTTAAAAATTATAAATTAATAATTTTATTATAGGTATTAAAAAAAACTGCTTTTATACTATAAATTAACATTTTTACTTTAAAACTTGATTTTTAATGAATATTTATGATTTATGATTTTACATACTAAAACAAAAAATAAGATTTGCCCCTAACAAGCTCAGCTTCAGGGGATTGAAGAATAAGTTTATAGAAGACAATATAAGAACATATTTATTATATTATTAAATTTTAAATAAACTTATTATTATTATTATTATTATTATTATTATTATTATGATTATTATTAATAATTACTTAAATCACAATCCGCTATGGCGGTTTTTTTAGATTTAGTAAGGTATAATTTAATGAGAAAAAAATAACTTGGGAAATATTATTTTAAATTAAATTTACCAAGGGCAGTATTGTTGTCTGTTAAAAATGTATTTAAAACACTTTACAACTTAATATGAGCTAATATGAAAACAGAGTTTAAAACCATTTAATTTTTTTAGGTAAGGGCTATGAAAGCTCTCTTAAAATCCGGGGACACAGATAAAATAATCTTTTTTGCTGGTATATCAAGACAGAGGGAAATCTACATAATGGCGGCCAACTATCTTCAATCACTCGATTGGCAGAATCAACCTGAGGTTTTAAGAAATATTATAACATTTTATTCCAAAGGAAAAGCATTGGATTTGCTTGCAAACTTTTATGTTGCTTGTGCTCAGGTAAGATACTATTTAAAGTTTGGTAAATATTGCTGCAATTAATCTGTGAATGATACTGAGAAAAAAAGGGGTTATGACCATCTTAGTGTGTTCTGAACCACAATTTACCGGCATATGTTATTCTCGGCACAGTTTTTACGGTCTTGTTGTAACACCTTTTGTCCATCACAGATTTCCATGGAGGGCGGGTGTTTCTTGGCAAGCGTTTACAGTAAAAAATATTTATTACAAAAGTGACCAAGAGAAATTGTTGGAAAAGTTCTATTTCATATTTTAAATCGGAGCCTTCATCAATAGTTTACAAATAACGTATTAAAACGTCAGCTTGAATTTTATAATATATTTTTATATCCCCGGTTTTAAAAAAAATATTGGCTTGCGGTTTTCACAGATGTTCTTCTTTTTGCTTAAGGTAAAAAATATATATCGTTGCATTTAATATTTTTGTGAAAAATGACGAAATTGTTGATTCTACTGAATACCGCTCTCTAGCTGTCACACCAGAATTCAGAACAACTTCGGTTTTTATGAAATTGATAAAACAAAAGAATCCCTACAAAGCGAGTTCAAATTGGTCAAATTCCGATAAGCCAAATCAAAGTTGTGAATATTTTTGCATAGCAATAATTGTCCCCGCTTACAAAAAAAAAGTTAGAGAAAAAACTCAAAAACAAATTCCAGAATTTTCATTAGATTGAAAAAATGCTACCTATAGACATGTTTACTATGAGGAGAAAATCCCGTTTTTTGTTTGGCCGCTATAGTTACGCCCCCTAGTGACTTAATAATAATAATTTCCAGCAATGTCTCTAGGTTGCTTTTGTAATACATATTTTTTTTCGCAAGCCATACGGCAAACGGTTTCCAAGATACATCCCTTTTTAGTTGTACACACGGTTCCGTAACATATCTACAAACTATAAATTAATATTTAGAAGATAATATAGTGTCCACGAAAATCTTCTAAACATTTTTATGGCTCAAAACTCAAACGGGTTGCGCGCATTCTAGTTGGTGTCGGCGCTGATCTGTTTTCTTCTTTTCGGCAAAGTGGCAGATGTTTTCGCTGAAAACGCAAATAGCGTTCCCTATACTGGATTGTGATACACTTCTTGGTTTATTTTTAATTGTCTACCTTTCGATTTATTAACAGTGTGACTGCCTTTTATATTGGAGTTAATTCCGCTGGGATGGCGCTACGTTGTATTGATGGCCGCTTTGCTTTTGCAAAGAGGCTTTTAGTACATCGTACTGCTGTTTTTGGAATATTGGAATTGCTTGGGTTACGGCTGCCCGTAGAGTCCTAACAAGGACGAAACGGCCGTCGTGGTCTACCTGCCCCAGGGTATCCATTGTGCTTGGATCCCTGTGTATTCCAATATGAAGAGCAGTTACACACTTGTCCGATAGGCCACAATATTCACTTTTAACTATAAATTAATGTTTTAGGTTGAAATAGATGAGTTTCAGAATTACGAAAAGGCATTGGGTGCCCTGACTGAAGCGTCTAGGTGTTTACAAAAAATTACGAATCCGAACGATTCCGGCCAGATTTCGAGAGCAATGGATATCGTGCAGCAACGACTAACAGTGGTTAAGAAATTTGTTGACATTCGTAAATTATTTGAAAGGGGGGATTCACAAGCTGGTAAGATACGTATTTTTCAAATTTCTTCTTGAAAATGATGCAATTGAAATTGGTTTTTTCAAAGAAATTATTTAACAAAAATATGTGTATAGGTACATTAAAAATAACTATTGTTTATTTTTCGTCTATAAAATGATGTGCACTTTTAAGAAACTTACAGTTTTTAGGGAAATAATAATATATTGTCATCGTTACACCTTGGTTTAAATGTAGCCCTTTTTTTAACGAACAGTAAATATATGTATTTTCTTTTGGTGTTATATACAGGATGACTTACAATGGCTATATATTTTACACTAAAGAAGATATCACAAAACCAAAAATATAATTTCTTCAAAAACGTGAGGAAATAAAAATGACCCACCGTTAAAGCACTACCCCATCCACTATAAAATCTTAAAAGGTACTACCCACCCCACTTGTGACACCTCTCTGAAAAGCTTATCAGCAATACCAAATTTAATGAGATTTAAGTACGCAATGTTAGCAAAATTTTGAGAAAATGTTTGGTGCAAAATTTGGCAGAAAAATTAGAAAATAAGCGTAAATGATGAAAAATTAACCCAAGCCTGTATTAAAACAAATCAAATCAAATCAAAATACACATTTTTGTTATAAGAAGTACATCTTGTTAACAAAGCTTTGGACAGTATTAAAACTGTTAAGGAAATTACAATGTTCACTATACAGTGAGGACCTAAAGTCCGCCCCCCCCCCCCCTCTAACTTCTTAACCGTTTGGTATATTTTAATGAAATTTTGAACGATAATATTTGAGCAAGTCTTGCACTTTTTGACATACCAATGACAGCTTTAAATGTCAAGATGACAGCTGGGTCCGCTTTTGGAATATTTTTTTTAATGGAACACCCTGTATATTTTTACATTTTTAAATTCCACATAAAATTAAAATTATTTTTTATTAAATGCATTATTAGTCTATACTTCATAGTTTCCGAGATATTGACTCTCGAAAAGTGACATTTTTAAACTTTGACAGCTTATAACCTTCTAACAGTACGTCTTAGAGCAAAACGGCTTACATGTCCCTATCTTCAATTTTTATTATCTTCCCAAAAAAATCAACTTCCGGTTAAACCGGATGTAACTCGAAAGCAGGAAATATAGTTGTTCCGGTTTAACTGGAAGTTGATTTTCTTGGGAAGATAATAAAAATTGAAGATAGGGACATGTAAGCCGTTTTGCTCTAAGACGTACTGTTAGAAGGTTATAAGCTGTCAAAGTTCAAAAATGTCACTTTTCGAGAGTCAATATCTCGGAAACTATGAAGTATAGACTAATAATGCATTTAATAAAAAATAATTATAATATTATGTGGAATTTAAAAATGTAAAAATATACAGGGTGTTCCATTTAAAAAAATATTCCAAAAGCGGACCCAGCTGTCATCTTGACATTTAAAGCTGTCATCGGTATGTCAAAAAGTGCAAGACTTGCTCAAATATTATCGTTCAAAATTTCATTAAAATATACCGAACGGTTTAGAAGTTAGAGGGGGGGGGGGGGGGGACGGACTTTAGGTCCTCACTGTATAAAGGAAGGAAAAGTAATCCAATAAATAGATAAATAAATAAATAGATAATCACACCTTATGAGACAACAAAATAGTCATGGTCAAAAATTTACACACAAATCACTCCAAGACGAAGACAAGCTCAATCTTACAATAAATCTGGCACATTAATCCAAGAAAAAAATTAAAGGGAATGCCTAGATACTATCATTGTAAAATTAATAGTATAGTAGGGTCTAGTAATTAGTTGCCTTTTTAGTCTTTGCTTAAAAATCCTCTTATCAATCACCTGCCGATAAGCCAGTGGTATGTGGTTATAAATTTTGATGCTATCAAACATCAAGGAATTTTTGGCGAGAGTTGTTTTTGGCATAGGAAGAGGAATATCATTCACAGTACGCATGTTATAGGAGCTGTTAATAGCATAATTTTTATATTTTTTATGGATAAGGCAGGCCAAGATAAAAATTCCAATCAAAGTTAAAATCTTTTCCCTGACAAATAAAGGTTTACAGTGAGTATGGCAATTAACACCACACAAGTATCTTAATGCCCTCTTTTGCAAAACCAATGTAGAGCCTAATGGGCCCTTACTAGTAAATCCCCAAAAGGCAATACCATACCTTAAATGGCTCTCAACAAGTAAAAAATAAACCATTCTACCCACACTCTTCCGACAACTCTCGCTGCATAAGAACCGGACGCTCTTCCATTTAATGCAAGAATGTGATTCTTAAACTTAAGTTTGTCGTCGATTTGACCACCCAAGAATTTAGCAACGCCCGAGTTTTTAACAAAATTATCTGTCAAAGTTAAGTCAGAAAACGAAAACAAAGGTGATAATACTAGTTTTGCTGATATTAAAACATAATAGGTTCGCATCACATCATTGTTTGACAAGCAATAAATCGTTCTGCACAACTAGCCTTAACTCTTCTGCATTTTTTCAACGCCACAAGATAGTAGTATCGTCGGCGAATAAAGTAAAGATACCACTGATATCAATGGAAGGCAAATTATTAACATACCATAGGAATAAAACCGGGCCAAATACAGAACCTTGAGGTACCCCACACTGGATGTTCAACTTAGAAAAATCAAATGGCCCCGAACTACCTGAGACCTGCCAGAAAGATAGAAAGTGAATCAGTTCAGGGTAGTGCCCCTAACATCGTAACGCTCCAGTTTAGCCGGCATTATTCTGTGGTTAACACAATCGAATGCCTTAGAAATTTCATAGAACACTGCTGCCGCCACGTCGCCCTCGTTTAAACTACCGTAGAGGCCCTCCCAGAATGAGAAAATCGCATCGTTACTCGATTTAGATGCCTGAAAACCAAACTGACAGTCACTTAGCAGGTACCTTATTTTTCAATAAGAACCCAACAAGTCTCTTTTTAACGAGCTTTTCAATTATTTTAGATGATGTGGGAAGCAGTGAAATAGGTCGAAAATTTGCCCGATCATCCACTATTGGAGTGCTATAGCTCTGTATTAAATTTTAAATGATTTAAAAGATGCAAGTTTTATTCACCCACGCTTTTGTAGATATGTTATTTTTTGTTGTTTTTGATATCTTCTTTAGTGTATACAATATAGTCATTTTAAGTTTTCAAAAAGTTACCCTGATATCTTTATAACTATTGTTTTGTTAAAAATAAATAAACATCAGGCGGCCAGTACTGATAGCAATTACCTTATTTTTATACATGATGGTAACATTACATTCCTTTTTTTTTGGTGGCGGACAGTATAGTGCTTTGCTTTATTCAATGTCTATGTAGACCGTTTAGGCGTGACGGTTGAACCAACAACTTTTTGCATTCATATTACAGAAAGTTGGGATTAGAATGAATTTTTCAAATTTGTCCAAACACTATCAGTTTCTACTTGTTTCAGGAATGACCCAGTGTCGTCAACTTTTAATGCTAGGTGGTCAAGAATTAGAAGCCTCAGTTAGACGGGGTGATATTTATGGTTTAATGATACACAGTTGCGTTAAATTGGGAAACTTTACAGACGCAAAACAGCTGGTGGTTGAATTGAAACAATTTTTATTAGCAGAAGGAAATAAGATTCCTTTAACTTACTATGTAAATAAGGAAATCATCGAAGCGCTTGCAAAGGGATTAGAGGTACCCGTTAGCAATTTTATTCCCGTTGCAACGAGGGTTTCGAGCCAAGACAACAACGATGATACGGTAGATGAGGTTTTGGACGAGTAAATGAAATTACAAACTTTTTTTTAACTGAACCAAGATTAGATATGAAAACTGGGGTTTTCAAACTAGTTTACTCCGTCTAAATCAAACCGTTTTGCTATGCTGTTTCCATTGTTAACCAGATGATAATAGGGAATAAGCTACGCAAGTTAACAAGATAAACACCTTTAAAATATTGGGAAAATGCTTTAAGTTAATACTTCTGTTGCCTTTAACACGTTGAAGGACAGTAAGAAACCTTAGTGAGTGCCAAAAATGACACACGTTGGACGTCTATCGGCGTTCTGTATAAGAATATGGCGGGAAAGCCAAAAATCCTGAGTGGAGGGAGTACGCATCAATATAACTTGTAAATCATATTTTATTAAGAAAATTATACAGTATTGGGATAAGGGGAAATACACACAAACTCCTTCAAAGTTATTTAAGCTATCGTAAACAATTTGTTCAAATTGGGGAAAGAAAAAGTTCGGAAAAAGAAATAATATGTGGAGTTCCACAAGGATCAATATTAGGTTCGTTATTATTCTTAATTTACATTAATTCCGTTTCCAAATTGAACTTAAAGGGCTATATAAAGCTATTTGCAGCTTGCAGATAATTATTTATTTTGCTGAAACTCTTGCAGAAATGTATTTTGATGTTAATAATGATTTAAAAATACTTCTTTCTTGGCTTCAATCAAATAAACTTACGTTAAATTTTACAAAATCTTCTTGTTTATAACTAAAAATAAATTCCAACCTTAACCCCTTAACATTTAATAATGAAAATAGTCAATATTCAAAAACGACAAAATTTTTAGGATTAGTTTTAGACGAAAATTTAAATTGGAAATGCCAGTATATTATCAACTCGATAACTCGATATCTCATTTGGTATATGTTTTGTACAGAGCTAGATATTTCATTCCTTTAAAATACTTAAAAAATATATATTTTTCATTAAAATATTCAAAATTACAATACTTGGCTTGGGATCTGCTTGTTTATCAAACTTAAAACCATTACAAAAATTGCAAAATAAAGTTATTAAATGTATACACAAATTACCACATTTATAACCAACTGGTAATCTATATAGACCGAAAGGAACACGTTCAAAACATTTATAAATTAAAAATTTGTATTCTAATTCACTCTATTATTTTAAAAGACAAAAAATCAAACATAACACTTCAGGAGAATAAGACATTACATGATCATAACACCAGACATTGTATAAATTATCAAACTATACCAGTAAAAAGTAATTTCAGAAAAAATTACTTTTATAATATGACGGAATAATAAAATATCACAATCTTCCAAAAAATATCAGAAAAATTAAAAAGTTGGTAACTTTTAAAAAACAATTAAAGATATATTATTTATTAAATTAAATTATTTATACTATTTTTTTTTATTGATTTTATTAATGAATTAAATTGGATTAACTTCCATTTTTTTTATTGTAATTTTTTTTAATGGTTATTATTTTCTATATTATGTTGTCACTTTCCATGTAATGAACTGTAAAAGTTAGTTTGGAATAGACATTTTGAAAAAAAAAGAAAAAATGACAGTGCTAGCTGTGGCAGTATCCGTCCTTAATATTTCATATGACGAACGGGACGTCGATACGCGTTCTGCCTTTTATCAGCGGTATGAGTTCAGACGCCGAACGGCGTTAGTGTCCTTCAACGTGTAATATATAAATAAAAAAAAATACATAAAATTAATAAAAGGGTCAAATATTTGTAAACCGTGGGTTTAAAGTAGAATGGCTTTTTTATGAGATGAAGGTATTTGTTGGAAAATAAAATACATTTTAACAAAATGTTTTAGTATTGCACTCAGAGTAGTATCACATAAATGTTTCATTAGGTGTTATTTTTACTTTGTTATTGTAGAACTATTGTTATTTAATCTGTGAGATCCAATTGGATTTTTCACTATAACCGAATGTGTATCATATTCAGCAAGGACATCTTAATGTATTTAGAACCTACTAAAAACCCAAAAATAAAACCGTTCTAGAGTCTTGCAGCACTTTTCTAGAAACTTTTAAAGGGCCGTCACTTCGTTGGTGTACGATGACATCGGTATTAGGTGTTCGTTGAAACTTAAAAAAATTGAAACCGTAGAAATTTTTTTTTTTTTTTGCTCTATGCGGTGGTTAAAAATTAAAATTTAGTGAAAAATCCCATTTGTCTTTTATTCATGTAAATAATTAAAATAAGTTTCAAAGTAAGTCAAATAGATTATTTTAATTTCAGATGCCTTAATTTAAAACTAACTATACTAAGTCCATGCGAAGTTGTTGATGGTTCTTGTTTGACATCCTCTCATTGTTAAAAATGTGTGAAATTCATAATTTTGAATACAAAAAGTTAAGCCAGTTAATACTTTACAAATTATACTCTCTTTAAAAAAAATATTTGACAATAACCCCACATTTTATTATTTTGGATCAAACGTTTTTTCTTTAAATAATTTCATGAATATATTCACAGACCAATTTTGACATAGGCGCTCTGGCGAGATTGTCATGGGTTCGACTCGTGCTTGGGCCAGTCTCAAACATTACATTTTTTATAAATTTAATTATCGAAATAAAATTATCCACAAAATATATACAGGGTGGTCGGTAAGTAGGGGGCAAACTCTCGGGAGAAGTCGTGTTTCATATACTTTTTATTGCCATAGTGCCCCCTGACCGAGATATCGGGTCCCAACGGGGGACCAAGCGATTTAGCTTTTTTCTTATTAATTTTTACACCATCTCGTATAATTTGATACAATTTTGTACAGTGTAAAGATACCTGGAAAAGGTTACTACCCAGTAACATTTAATGTCTCAGGAAAGCTAGAAACGGACTCTCCCCAATATACACAAGTCAAAATTTTGTCATGGTATTGAATTAAAATAAAAATATTATTTTTAAATAATATAAACATTTTTCTTCAAAAATGAACTGTTTGCGAAATAAATTTGGGTTTTTGCAGTAGTTAACTGTATTAAATACGTATTTAAATGACATGAAATTATCGTAAAAACCATTTTACTCGTACTTGTTGTTTAAATTTTGTTACTGATGTTGCAAATATTAAGCCTGGGACATTAGTAGGTAAGAGTAAAAATATGCTTGTTTCCATAGTATCCATTTCTTTTTATTGTACTATTAATAACAAACTGTTGCAAATAGGTTAGAAAAAAATAATTTTATTCGAAAAGGGCTAATTTGCCATGGACGCCAAATCCGTGGCAATTATTGTTCATTTTATTAATCTTACCGTTATTCCAAGAGACATAATAAAGTTTTTATAAATAAAAAAAAAATTAATTATGAAAAGATTTTATTAAGAGGAAAAATTATTATGATTACTTAAAACAACCATTTTAAAGTAGGTAGGTAACAATTCAAATATAGTAGGGGTGTTGTAACTTACATTTAGCATTTACAATCTGATCTGATTGGTAATTTAAATATTAAATAACTAAATTTACTAATAACTGATACAGGTCACGATATCTCAATTATAGATGTTATAACATCTATTTAACAACAAATAAAAACATATTTTCTCACTAAAGTCTTAAACTTAAACAAAACGCATAATAACTTCTTAAATATTTAAAAAACGAAACGAAAAACTTAGCTTAAAATGGGTTGAACATATTCTTTCCAAATGAAAAAAATCCTCCTCCAAACGATGGCACCTCCGGTGGCTTAAACGCTTGCTGCTCATTTTCTTTTAGTTCGTATGAATGTTCATCCCAACTTTTTCCAAGACCAATTTCTTCTAAAGTTAAAAATTAGAAAAAAAATTAGGATAAATTACATACTGTTGTAACACGAACCACGTGTGTTATCAGCCATTTACAGCCTAATGGTGTTTTCACATATAGTTTAAAAACACTTCATATCTTTGCTTGAAGGAGAATGTCTTATAAAAAAAAATAGTTTTGTCGGATTTGTTTTTATTTTGTTATTAACTGAACATAACTTTTCGGTTAGTTAGTATCTCTAACTATAGTAAATTCATCCCTAAAAAGTTGCTTGTGCGCGGTATCCGATAGGATTTAATATATTTTATTTTAGTGATTTTTAAGTTGCCGAAAAATGGTTGCTAGTGCGCGGCTACCCTAACACGGGGGTGGCTTGGATTTATATAGCCGCGACTTATGTTTGGGCAGAATTAATTTAGTATAGTTTCATTTGAAAATGGTAATTACACGTTCACAACTTAATAACTCAGAAATAACGCTTCAAGATAATGATAAGACATTATTACATAATCATAACACCAGACAATGAATACATTTTTAAACTATACCAGTAAAAAGTAATTTCAGAAAAAAATCGTTTTTATGTGACGGGAGACGGGATATTAACATGATATAACAGAAAAAATAGAATAAATCAACAATTGGCATCATATAAACAACAATTAAAAAATTATTTACTCGCCTAATAATTATATAATTTATTTTATTGATATAATAATTATTAATATATTATTATTTATATAACAGAGTACATCATGTTAAAATTGGTAAAAATATTAGTTCACCAAAAATATTTAATTATGGAGTACCACAAGGTACAGTCCTAGGACCAATACTTTTTCATATTTATCTAAATATTTTTAATTTAAACTGTCAAGGAAAACTACATAGTTTTGCTGATGATACGGTAATTTTTTTATGAAGGTCTAAATTAGAATATTTAAAAAAATACTATTGAAAAAGATTTTATAAAAATAAGCAACTGGTTTAATAAAAACTTATAAATTATAACAAAACAACATACATTCCATTTACTTCATACATTCAAAAATAAACTTCCAAATATTGGTCCAATAATATGCAATAATATTAATATAAAGAAAGGTGAAAATAATAAATATCTAGGAATAATTTTTGATAAACATTTAAAATGGGATTTACATAGTCATTGTAAAAAAACTGAGAATTCTTAAACCAAAATTTAAACACCTTAAACAATTTTTAAATATAAAAGAATTAGAAATATTGTATTATTCTTTAGTACAAACCCATTTAAATTACGGAATACTAGGATGGGGATGCATAAATAAGAATAATTATCTTAATAATATTGAAACTATTCAAAAATACATTTTGAAAATTATTTACGAATAAGACCACCAATATTCTTCTGATTTACTATTTAAAGATAGCAAAAAAAATAGATATTAAACAAATATTTTCTTACAACATTGTTAATATATATTTTTAAACAAAAATAAAATAAAATATATTAATCACACACATGAAACTCGTCATAAAAATACTATTACATATAAAAATAGAGTAAACAAAACAATAGCACACAAACATTTTTTAAACATCAATCCATATATTTTTGATATGCTACCACAGTCAATTAAAATAATTAAATCATTAAATAATTATAGAAATAAAATTAAAAATTGGATATTATCCAATCCAAGAGATATATTTAAGAAAGTCATTAATAAATAATAAATATACCCAAGCTATAATGAATAAAATAGGTATATATTCTATACATGATGTATTGTATCTTTGTATACTGTAGTGATATAAAATATACCAATAAAATATTGTCATATTCGTTTTATATTATAATCTATTTGTGCCTGAATTATGAAATATATTCTTGACAATAAATATTATATTACATATTTAACTCAAAACAAGTATTTTACATCTGAGTTCGGAATGGATAATTTATACAAAAAAATATATATTAGCATTAAATGTCAAAAAATAATTTGAATAATTATTTGTAACAACTTAAATTGGATTACCTAATATTCTTTTTCAATTCTCTTCGGTCGAAATTATTAAGTGCCTTTTTATAGGGAAGTGGCGGCTAGTGGAGCAAACTTCTGGGTAGGTCTGGCCTGGCCAGCAATTTAAATAAATAAACATATAAATCCTGGTATAAAAATAATATAAGAGTTTCAGCAGTACTTTGTATTTTCAATATATTTAAATTTTCATTCGCCTCTGACTATGACCCAGAATTTTTTTAATTTAAGAATTTTAATAGCGAAACAATAATGTCGAAACACTCACTAATGTTAAAAGAATAACTTGCTCGGACTTCCATTGTATTTATTTTGTTACTTAACGCAACGTTTCGATTAGTTAGTATTCTAACAGTTTGCATCTTCAAACTAAAAACTGAGAACATATAAACGTTTTATAAACTTACCATTATCGAAATCTAACCCTACATGGGTTTCTCTTTCTGGATCTGTTAACGACAGATTAAATGAGGAATGGTTAGCACCACTGGCCTGCTGAGGAATCTAAAAAAATGGCAAATTGTTTTATGAGCCACATAAATTACCATGTAAAAAGATATCAATAGTATCATAATTTTACAGCTATTTGTGCGTCCATGATAACAAAGCAAATAGTCCACCAATCGGGTCAGTCAGTCCATAACGGAGTATTACCTAACTAACTTTTAGAAGCAATTATTAATAATATTCAATACTAGATAAAAGAGTGAACAGCTTAAAAATGCTTTACTGCTTACCATTACTTCATTTTGATCAGTGGCTCGATTACCAAATGTATTAAATTTATTGCCAAACATTGACTGTCCACCGAACAGAGACTTCGTTTTAGTTTGGCTGGTCGGTTCCAAGTTAAATCTCACACACTTGCTTTGTTCTGACACTGCAGGTTTTGGAACAATTTCACATTTGGGAGCTGAATAAGGGTCAGGTTCAGGCATATCAGAAGTGGTATTAATCCTACCTTGTTTTGTCTCGCCTTGAAGTATACGGTTTTCTTGAAGTGCAGATGGGGAAACCTTTATGAAATAAAACTGGTGTTATAAATTGCGTGACAAAATAATTGGTCATGTCATTACTTACAAGTAAGTCAGAGATTAACTAGATTTAAAGTGACTTAAATTAGAGGAAAGTTACTGATTCTAGGAAACTAATGTAGCTCTGGTAATGTTAAACGTCAAAATTTCACCTGCTTTTTTAGTGAATAGGCATGTATTCTGTTTCACTTACTCCTTCTTAAATGCCAGAAGGTCTTTAGTTTAGTAGGTTTATCTAAAGCAATTATTGTTTACAAACATGAAGCATTAGCTGATTGGTAAAAGGCAAATAAGCCACGCCTATTCTCGTTTTTCTAAAAAAACCATCGCGTTTTTTTGGTAAACAAAACGTGAGTTCCTGGATTCGTCATATTATAAGCTTTGGCTTTGATGGCTAGTCTGAGTATTCTGATGGACTAGCTACAAAAAGACAACTAAAATTCCAAATTAGATGTCTTTAAGGAAACCATTCCAAATTAGTATTTTAATTTACAGTATTAATATTTGGTTGATTATTTTGATAAGACATAAACTTTATAAACTTTTTCGAACGTTTGTAGTTAGATAGTCAGCATGGTGGCATGGTATCCAACAAATACCAATTATTGATCTTAAAAACCTTCGAAGCCAATACTATACTGACAGAACTAATAACCTTAAGGACAACTTAACGTGTAAATTTATACTAACTGGAGGATATTCCATCTTTAGTTGTTCAGCTCCCATCTTTGAACTTTCAACCATTTGGTAATAAGTTGATACATTGTCCTTCATTTCAATCACGATCCCCTGACGTTCCTCTTGAATTATCTGCTTTCTCATATCAGCATTTTTAATTGAAGACTCTTGTTTTTTAGCTGCCGGTGTTTCGCTCTAAAAAAGCGTATTTTACACACACAGATGAGGGGTTTTTATTTTCATAAAAATAACCTTATAAAGCTACACAGATAATAATAATAATAAGTTTATTTAAAATTTAATAATATAATAAATATGTTTATGTTGTCTTCTATAAACTTATTCTTCAATCCCCTGAAGCTGAGCTTGTTAGGGGCAAATCTTATTTTTTGTTTTAGTATGTAAAATCATAAATCATAAATATTATGTATTAAAAATCAAGTTTTAAAGTAAAAATGTTAATTATTAGTATAAAAGCATTTTTTTTTAAAGAAATATATTACCTACTTATAATAAAATTATTAATTTATAATATTTAAGTAAAAAATATTACTTATATAAATTATTCAGAACAATATTAATTAATTAATTAAAGCATTTCTAGAAATGTTTTCAAATTCTCTTTTTTTAATATCCATGTTTTTATTTCGACTTAAAATTTTTTTAATAAAATCAATTTTTTAATTTTTGTTGGTAAATAATCGTTTAAATATAAACATAAATATTTGAAAATTTTTTGTCCTATGGATTTATTTATTTTAGGTTTTACGGTTATTTCATTTTTATGACGTGTATTATAATTATGGTTTGTATAAGGTTTTTATTTTTAAATATATATATTAAGATGTTATAAATGTAAAGTTGTCTTATGTTTAACTTTTTGGTTTCTGCATATAATTCTGTTGAAGGATAAAGATAATCTTTATTGGATATAATTTTTAGAAACCTTTTTGTAACATTTCTAATTTTTTAACTAAAGTTCTATTTATTCCTACCCAACCTAAAATTCCGTAATTTAAATGAGTTTTAACTAACGCGTAACATAATATTTCCATGTCTTACATTTAAAAATGTTTTAATGTTTTTAAAAATCGGTAGTAAACTTCTTAAGTTTTTAATTAAGTATTCTAAATGAAAATTCCAATTTAATTTACTGTCAAAAATAATTCCTAAATATTTTATTTTATAAACTATAAAAATTTAAATGTCTTCATTTATTTAAATACTATTCATATTTCGTGGTAGGTTATTTAGGTTTAAAGTAAAAGAAATATAATTTGTTTTATTAAAATTATTTGTTAACAAATTGTTATCAAACCAATTTTTTATAATTTTAAAATCTTTTTTAATTTTATTATTTAAGTTTTCCCAATTTGTATCGGTATAAAAAATTGTAGTATCATCTGCAAAACTATGAATTTGTCCATCGCAATTTATACTAAATAAGTCGTTAATATAAATATTAAAAAATAATGGTCCTAAAATTGTTCCTTGAGAATGATGATGATGCATCGTTCAGTAAATTTTATATCGAAGTATTGATTTGTCATAATTACATAATAATATAGTTTCTAATATGGATAATGTTCTATAATAGCAATTTTTAAGATTGTTAGTTCTTTGTGCATTAAGCTTGCAAAGAAAATTTACTATTTGACTTCTTGGCGGGTTTTAGGTTACGTTGCAATAAAAAATAACGCAACGCATACGCCAGACCAATCGTCAGAAAATAATCTACACACCGACCTGATAGTTTTTCAAACAAGTTTGCAGATGATACTACAATTTTTTATACCGATACAAATTGGGACAATTTAAATAATAAAATTAAAAAAGATTTTAAAATTATAAAAAATTGGTTTGATAACAATTTGTTAACCATTAATTTTAATAAAACAAATTATATTCCTTTTACTTTAAACCTAAATAACCTACCACCAAATATGAATAGTATTCAAATAAATGAAGACATTCAAATTTTTAAAGTTAATAAAATAAAATATTTAGGAATTATTTTTGACAGTAAATTAAATTGGAATTTTCACTTCGAATACTAAACTTAATTAAAAAATTAAGAAGTTTACTACCGATTTTTAAAAACATTAAAAATTTTTAAATGTAAGTATGGAAATATTATAATATTACGCGTTATTTAAAACTCATTTGAATTACGGAATATTAGGTTGGGGAGGAATAAATAAAAATAGAACTTTAGTTAAAAAATTAGAAATATTACAAAAAAGGTTTCTAAAAATTATATTCAATAAAGATTATCTTTATCCTTCAAAAGAATTATATTCAGAAACAAAAAACTTGAACATAAGACAACTTTACATTTATAACATCTTAATATATATTTAAAAATAAAAACATTATACAATTTAAAAACCATAATCATAATATTCATAATACACGTCATAAAAATGAAATAACCATAAAACCTAAAATAAATAAGTCCATAGGACAAAAAAATTTCAAATATTTATGTTTTTATTTAACCGATTATTTACCAACAAAAATTAAAAAATTGATTTCATTAAAAAAATTTTAAGTCGAAATAAAAACATGGATATTAAAAACAGACAATTTGAAAATATTTTTAGAAATGCTTTAATTAATTAATATTGTTCTGAATAAATAATATATAATAAATTTATATAAGTAATATTTTTTACTTAAAAATTATTGATTAATAATTTTATTATAGGTAATATGTTTCTTCAAAAAAATTGCGTTTATACTATAAATTAACATTTTCACTTTCAAACTTGATTTTTAATACATATTTATGATTTTACATACCCTAAAACAAAAAATAAGATTTTAACAAGCTCAGCTTCAAGGGATTGAATAATATGTTTATAGAAGACAACATAATAGATATTTATGTATCAAGGGTACTAAGTAGATGATTATGCCCTGAGGGCGACAGTCTTACAAAGCCGAGGGCCTCTGGCCCGAGAGTTCGTAAGTCGCCCGAGGGTATATATCTATTAGTACCCGTGGTGCATACAAAATTTTATGTCATACCAGTTCGTTTTGAATAATAAATTTTTTTTTTAATTTAATTTGATTTACCAACTTTTGATTTTTACCTGCGACATTACCTTGACATTATTAAAATGTTTAATGTGTCAAAGTCAAAAATCAAAAATGGAACAAGATGCACACTTAATGCAACACTTAATGCTCGCGCGGGCCATAATGTGTACTTTATGCCCGCACGGGCGTAAAGTAATCCATTATGTAGATGGTATCTAAGGTATAAAAACACAATAATGTACTATTGACATAAACATATTTATTAAATTATTAAATAAACTTATTATTATTATTATTATTTCAGTTAAAACAGAAAACTGATAGTTTCCTAATCGTTAGTAACTCTGGTTGGAACGTGTTTAATCTACTGCGCATAATCCTGACGGTTTTCAACGCTGGTTGCTATTATAAGTTTGACAAATTTCAAGTAAGACCAGTTTTTAGAGTCAAAACTCTATAGTGCGACAATTTGTATTGATATGTACGTACATTTAAATGCTCAGGTTGACTTGGTTCAGACTGTTGGCTAGCCTGAGACAATTGATTCCCTGATTTTTGGGAAGGAGAGCGAATACCAGTCACGAATCTGGGACTGTTCATCATTTTTTGCAATTTACGTGAGAACTCCAAGGTGTTATGTTTACGTTTTGGGGGAGGTGTCAAATTTGAGGTCACAAAGGCGGGTACGATAACTTGTTGATTTAAAATCTGAACTTTTGGAGATGGTAATACGGTTCTGGTTTCATCCTGTGTAAACAAGTTATTCAATTTCTCGTTAAACAATTTTGGGTCCTTTTTCTGTTGCGGCGGAACAACTAAAACACAAAAATTTGTTTCAATATTTCACGTTTGAAATGTTCCAAATTCTCATAAGTTGCTTTTAACTGTCAGTTTAATGCCCAGTGTGGTTAAACATGGTTGAAAAACAATTTTAAGCTAAATCAGAACCAAAAAGTTTACAGGATGACTACCAATAATGATCTGCAGATCACTGATGACTGCTTTCTGTCAATACGAAATCATTACCTATTCAAATAACAAACAAGCTATTGTTTTTGGAGGAAAAAGTAAAATATATTGTTGCATGAACTTGCTAACTTAACTATAGTTTTGGAAGTTATTTCTCAAAATTTAGAAGTAAGTTTATTTAGATGATGCGAAAAGCAAATAAAAATAATAGTTTAAATTGCTGTCAAATTAAATACAGATTTTCTAACCAACTACATATTATATGTAATTTGACAGGTAACTTACGTGAGGTAAGTATTTTAAATAAAAGAGATTCACCAGTCAAAGTTTTACTTAACTGGCTTTAACCCAGCTATCTACAATCATACCATAGAGAGTAGGTACTGGATACAAATATTTTACGCGTTAAGTGAATACCTTATTAATTGAAATAAAATAATATAAACGCTTACCAACTTTGTTCTGTAAATTATTGTCTGTGCGACATTCTTGCGATCCAAACTAAAATAGAAAAAAACTTGATTTATTAAGTTTTACATATTCTTGTATCAACCATTAGTTGCTGTGCCAAAGGCTTTACAGAAATTAACATAATTTTTTTTTTTTGCTACCTGACAGTTGTTCTATGAAACAAAAAACCATCTATCCTTAGAAAAAGCCTTGAGAATATTATTGCAATCAACACATATCCATTCGTTTAAACAAGTTACCTACTTGTTTATATTTACCACAGTAATTTAATCTTTAAAAAAACATTTATTCTAAAAGCAACTATTATTAAAAAAACTATTTTATTAAGCCTTACTGTACCAAAATTATAAAGAAATGTTTCTAAATACTAATGTTGGCACAATCAACGTCATCTGATTAGGAAATTAATTAGGTTAACGGGTCCCCTTTCATTGTAAGAACATTGTTGCAGCCAACGACATTTAAGTTACAGTCAAAGGTGACTCCAACGCTCGCCAGTATACAATGTGTATTAACGATGTATCTAGTAATATTTTACATTGATAATAATTATTGTTAAAGTATTTTTTACCCTAAATGGTATCGACTTATTGACTGCAATAAAACTATCGGTTTAATCCCATATTGTTATACACAATCAACAAGCAAATACAGTACCTACATGGTAGGACTTGAGATATTAATTAAATTCATTAAATATCCTAAATAGATAGTTAAATATTACCTGCTATAATTACAAATTATAATCCGACACTGACCGACAGTTTATTTGCATTTTTATGGCCGAATTCTTGCTAAACGTCCCAGGTAGTTAAACGGAGTCAACCATTTTTTGTGAAAAATACTTTACTATAAAAAACACTTTGCAGTTTAAACTTACAGTAATATTAGCCATCCTGGTGATCTCTCTCGGAGTGCCTAATTTTTGTTTTAACTTGACTTTTTCTTGAACAGCAAATAATCGCTTAAGTGCCGCAGCTTCCTCAAATTTCAGTTTTGCCAACTCCCTTACCCGTTCTTCATGTAAATAATTCTCCGCCATATTTACGAAAAAGTTATAAAAGATTTTTTTTTGCATTTCTTTTTTTTGGGCATTGATTTTTATTCTTCGTCGGATTTTAACTGCCAAATCTCTTCTCTCAAAATCAACTTTGAGAAACTGAATCTGAAATATTTTGGTGGCGTAAATATATCTAAATTTATGTAGATTCCAACCGTGTAAATAAAGCAAAGAGCATGTGAACAGCAAATAAAGAAGGTTTAAGCCGCTTAGGGGCAAACAGCAGTCAGGCATTCGCCATTTTATTTTTTGATCAATATTTCGTACTTCTTCGTTTTATCCAAAATGTTGCCAAATACACGTCTTTGGAATACAATTAAGTACCTAGTCATACGTAAAAAAGGTTGGAATTATCAATTAATAAAAGCAGAAAAAGGAATATAAACAAATTTTGATTAAATTCAGTTTTTGCTTTCATTAATTTATCAATGACATTTTTTAAACTTAAAACTGATGTATTTTGTTATGTGTTGATATAAATATCCAAATATCCGATATATATCCAAATTTGGATATTTATTTATATTTTTAATTAAATACTTTTATATATTTTTGCTTTTAACTATGGTTCAACTTAAAACCCAGAATTACTGGGCTTGTTAATTAAATCAAAATGAACCCAAACTGGATTTTTTACTTTTGGCATTGTAAAATTTTTATTTAATAAAACAAACAGCAAAATATTGCTCCGTTCAATCAGAAATCGGAATTAAGGTTGAATTCTCAACGTCATTCAATTTATTGCCAACCTATAACCTATTTCGCTTTGTTTTTTCAAGTTTATTATTTTTTGAACTAACATTTAAATAAAATCAATATCGTCGCACATTACTTAGGTAATATCTGATATATTACAAAAATATCAATTTATTTCATTGCTAGTTTTGGGAGATTTGTTTAGTGAAAGAACACTGAGTGACAATGACATAATAATGTTAAAAAAAATCTTACCCGATATTTTTCGCTATACAATTCTCCTAAAATAAGTTATGGAATTCCTTGATATTTATTAAATATGTCAATTATTATTACCTATAGAATATCAAGTCGATACTGATTTTCTTTAAATTTTGTATAAAAGCTAGAAAACATAAATAAAGCTACGCGAAATAGGTTATAGGTTGGCAAGCATGTTGATACTCCCACCTTAAATAAAAATGCCACGCGACAAAGAACAACAGGTGGTCAACGTCTCGAAAAGATGGGGAATCACCGCATCGTAAGCAGCATCATACGCTGTTGCCGGCTCAGCGGTAGCGGCGCCATATTTTTATACTGATGAATAGAATATATCTTGGAAAAAAAATATTTATATACAGTATGTCCAAAAAAGTATGCAACATATGGGAAAATTTTTTATCACCGATTTCCCAGAAAATTGTATTCTTTATAAAAGTTGGTGCATTCCTTAAAACTATAAAAAATGCATATTTCATATTTCACCTGCGGCTAATAGTAGGGGAGCAAATGCCATTTTTTCGAAATTGCCTTAAGAGTAAAGTATCTTAATTATTAGAAATACAGCAACATTTTATATAGAAATGTTTTTGCAAATTAATAACTTAGTCCAAATACGAAATTTGAGTTGGGTGTGTCAATTTTTATTTTTTGTTATATGCATTTCTTTAAAATAGGCTTTTGGACTTCAGCGTACTGGGTGAAAATGACAAATAAATTATTAATTATTTCCAGTAATATGAATAATTTGGATTCTAACATAATTTTGTTTAGAACATAAGTTGGCTAAAATGTGTTCAACTAGACGTGCAACACGCTAATAGGTATCTGAACCAACTCGTAACATTGAAAGGGTTTAAAAAGTTTGCAACGTACTTAATCCATTTTTATTATAAACCCACGATTAAGTTATTTAATAAATATATTAAAATTGCGTAAACAAAAAATCGACCAGAGGTGTACCCTTTAAGGGAAAATGGAGATTAACCAAAAAAAATTAAAAATTGTGACACACCTAACTCAAATTTCGTATTTGGACTAACTTACTAATTTGCAAGAACATTTTCATATAAAATTTGGCTGTATATTTCTAATAATTAAGGTACTTTTACTCCTAAGGCAATTTCGAAAAAATGGCATTTCATTAGCCACAGGTGAAATATATGAAATATGTATTTATAGTTTTAAGGTATGCACCAACTTTTCTAAAGAATAAATTTTTCTGAGAAATCGGTGATAAAAAAACTTTCCAATATGTTGCATACTTTTTGGACACACTGTACCTATATCAGGAAAAATATCAGGATATTTATCACGGATATATATCCTGCCAACCTGGTGTAAAATTAATAGGGGAGCCTTGAGGGTATCAAAATTTACATGGGGTTTTCCATGGCCAGTCTGGCGGTGTATACCACCCGGCATTAACTTTGTATAAACATTTTTTTCTAATTTGGTATCATCATAACAAGTCTATTACGCGTAATAGACTTGTTATGATACCAAATGCGTAATTATATTTTCTTAATTTACTACCACTCTGTATAATCTCGTATTTTTTTATAGAGTCCTTTTTGACAAGTTACTTTATCAATAACTCACGATGAAGCATTTATTTCTACCTTATGTTGCTGCAATTCTCGATAAACAGGATTTTGGTTCAGTTTTTCTTTGGCGTCGCTGTACAACTTTCTACATTCTTGTTCAACAAGTTCCACTTCCTTCTCTTTAGCTTTCAATTCTCTCTCAGCTAATTGTTCGAAATATTGATGGTTTATTAACGACTGTCTGGCGACTTCCTGACTGGCTAACATACTGGAATAAAAAAAAAACACTAAAACGTATAAACTAGTATTATTTACACATTTAAAAATCAATGCGTTATTGGTCGAAAAGTTGAAAGAAAATACATTAAAAATTATATGCAAACAATTAGGTACAGTACAGAAGGACTCTTACCTGGTTTTAATAATTTTAAGTTGTTCAATCCGTTTTTGTAGAAGTTTATCTTCTTCTTCAATTCTTTTCTCTTCCATCTCTAAGTGTTTGAGTTCCTCCAAAAGTTTCTCTGTACCATTTTTATAATCTACAAAAAAAAACCTTAAAAATAGAATAGGTACAGTCGTTGTGTTCATAAATCTATAATACACATGTTTTGTCTCGTTGACAATGACATGGCATGACGGCATTGTCAACATAAATCCCATATTGTTGTCAACTTTATTGAAAATTTTGTGACAAAAAAATAGAATGCCACAGCAACACCGTTCAGAAGGCTCGAATTATTGCCTACGTACAACATGGCATGCCTGTGAGGGACATCACGCAAGTAATGCATGTAAACAAAAATACTGTTCAGAAAATAAAACATCGATGGGAGACACAGGGAACATTAGATAAGAAAAAACCTACGGGAAGACCAAGGGCTACCACACAAGAAGAAGATATCGCTCTTGTGCAGTTTTTAGAAGAAAATCCATTCCAAGTAGCGGTAAAAGCCATGGCGGAAACAAATTTTCCTGCGTCGAGATCCACCAGTCTCTCGAAGAATAAAAGAATCCCCATTGAAAAATTATGTTGCTGTCAAGAAAGTAATTTTAAATCAGGAACATAAGCAAGCAAGAATTATCTTTACTAAATAACATATTGCGGGAAGACTGGAACAGGGTTATTTTCACTGATGAGAAACTATTCCAGTCGTCATTCAACGGCCATATTAGAGTTTATAGACCTTGCAGATTTAGATTTGACGAGCAATATATCCATAATTCCGAAAGATCTGGAAAATTTTCAGTAAATGTGTGGGCCTAGCTGGCTCAGCTATCAAGGTCTGGGAGTTTGTTGGGTAATAGATGAAAGGTTTACAGCGCTGAGTTACAGGAATATTTTGGAAAATGTTATGTTGCCAAGTGTTTCAAAACATTTTCCCAACCATAATTTCATATTCCAACAAGACAACTGCCCAGTTCACACTGCAAGAATAGTGAATGAATGGTTTCAGCAGAACAACATAGAAACTTTTTGTGGCCATCCAAAAGTCCTGACATCAATATAATGGATAATGCGTGGAGTATATTGACAAGAAAAATATACGATGTAAATTTTAGACTCAAAAACAAAAATGAGCTGGTAAATTTCTTACAAGAAACATGGGACGAACTAAAGTGATATGCCCCGATTTGATAAGAAATCTTTATTCCTTTATTACCAGAAGATTACACAACATTTTAGAACAAAATGGGGCAATGACCAAATAATAAGTAAATTAATTATTTGGATTATAGTACATCAGTAGGTAGTACAATAAGTGTGTATTTCATTTTCAGTTTCTTTATAATGTTGATAAATATTGTTTCAATAAACTGTGTTATAATTTAGCTAACTTAGTTTCTTAAGGTTAAAAACAATTTTGCAGGAACTAGATTTCATTTTAAAAATCAACCTACTGCCTTGACAGTATATATGATATGTACATATTGTACCACTTTTTTTTGAAATGTGGTGCACCCCATAGGCATGGACGTAGTTAGACGGTCAACACTGGGGGTGCTGAAGTCCAGTGGCGGCTCATGACATGTTAACGCGGGGGTGCACAAAAAGCCCGCCGCCGGCAAAAAATTTTTTAAGACCACGCCCAAATTTGGTCAATAATTTCTAGTAAATATTTTAATGTGATGTTAATAGCAGGTTTAGGTCTTTCAATGTTCTTGACAATCACTCTCTCCTCCAACGGTAACTTGCTAAAAGATTTTTTCAAAAATTCCACGGTGTATTTTATATCCGAAGACGCACTAATTGTTTTTTCGTGTTTATTTAACTTTAAACTTGAACTGAATTCAATAAAACCATATTAAACCTTCATAAACAAAAAAAATGTAGTCAAAATACCGGCTAAAAATTTCCGCGAATTTGAACGACTACGACTGGTTAAATTTAAATTATCAAATTAATGCAGAATTGCAGAACATGACATACACAAGCTAATATGCCGCTCTCGTATTTTACGAGATTTTTATGATCATAAACCCGCTCTGACAAGTAAACTGGGCGTGAACTACACGGTACACGAAGAGAAATTTTGAACAGAATCCGCAACTACCTAAATATACTTGAATTTGTACCAGAATGCTTGAAATATTAATATGAAAAATTCATTACATAATATAATGTATATTATAAAAATAGGTTAGTTCTAAAACTAGCCTATATATTGTAAATTTTTTTTGGGGGTGCTAATTTACATTTCGGGGGTGCTAAGCACCCCCAAGTACCCCCCTAACAACGCCTATGCCCATAGGCAGGTTTACATAGTACAAAATGTGTCCTATTTTTTTATGAACAGAACTGTACGTACTACTTTATATAGGTACTCTCAAGAATAGAAATCCAGCATTAGGTTTAATACAATTTTTAATACTTGTTTTGGAAGCGGGGTTGTATGGCGGCCTATTATACCACACGATCAAAACTGATGGCAGTGGCGTGGCGTACATATAGGCGTTTACAAAACGCATATGCGTCACTGCCATCAGTTTTGGTAGCGTGGTGTAAATACAATCAAAAATTATTTATGTTATAGGGTCGTGTGCCAAAAACACTAGACATACATACAACATACTGCAGTAGTTGTACTGATATTTATAACTGAAACCTTATAAATCAATGAAGGTATAAAATAATCAAAGCAAAAAGCACATAAGGTAAGTCGGGGTTTCCGGACCCATGGGGTAACTGGGCCATAGAATATTTCCCGCCACGTTGTTTAAATTATTTTATTTTACACAGTTGGCTGTCGTTAAGTCCAGTACCAACAGCGTAAAACGACACGCAGAACCTAAAAATCCTTAGTTTGGAACTTTATAGCAACAAGAAGTTTCGTCCATAAGAATCTTTAAACATCGTGCTGTAACAAGTGTGTTTTTTAAGCACATCTGTGTACAGGTAAGCAGTATAAAATATATTTTATTTTTGGGGTAATATTTACCCTTTATTTAAAGAAATTACGTTCCTAAATACTTAACAATTAATAATTTACAAGGATACAAACGTGGAAAGTATGGCCCAGTTCCCCATAATAATTCTGCATATGGGGTATCTGGGCCATACGCTTGGGGTATTTGGACCACTAGGGTCCAGACACCCCTCTTGCACTTCAAGAAAGCGACAACGACTCGAAGTTTTGGTCTTCAGAAGATGAAGAGCCTACTGATGATTTATGTTTTAATATGCTGTGATATCTGTACACTGCACAATTTAATATTGTTTGTCTTGTGCGCTATTTACAAATTTTTACTATGTTTTATAGCGATGCGTCAGTTGCTACTGTTAAGTGTGTATGTATACAGTGATGTGTGATTAATATCTTGCCACTATTTTACTTTACTTTACTTAAGGTCTATGTAAAATAATTTATAACTTTTTTAAAATGTATTTCTGTGAGTTATAACTATTTTAAAATCATGTGTAATGTAATCTAAATGCTGTTACTATGATTTTTGTTTTTATTGTTCCTATGAAATTATTCTTTATGTTTGTTTTAACAATGTTCTATGCCGATTGGTTTTTAAATAAAAAAATGTTTATGACTATGACTATAGGTGACTTCTGCGTAGTTAAAGTTTATGGAAAATCGACTGCAGTTTTCAGGCTTTATGTAGCTAAAATTATTTTAAAAGAAAATTATGGATTCGTTGGAAGATTTTTTAAACGGCACCGCCAAACATTAAAATTCTTGAAAACAGATGAAGAATCGTTAATTGCTAATAGAGATATTATTCGTAAGTTGTCCAAGCCAATTAAAAGTAGTTCAGCGCGTTATAAAGACATGATTGGCTTTGTTTGAAGGTGGTAGACAATAAAAATTCAAGGAAGCAGCTTTCATGAATCAAAATACACATATATTCAGTAAACCAAGTATAGATATCCCCAATATCTGGAAGCCTCTTCTTGTCCAAAACCACAGCTCAAACTTCACACTCCAATAAGCACGTAGGCAGAGTCATCAAGCTTCACTGCACATGGATAGTATTTAAGACAGTAGCCGTAGAATTATAATTTAGTTTACACTTGAAAACGGTTAGAGATACTAACTAACCGAAACGTTGTGTTAAGTAACAAAATAAAGACAATGGAAGTCCGACAAAGTAATTTATTTTATGATTGGCTTTAGCACTGATCTTTCAGATCTCACGAATGTATGTTAAATTTTTACAGTTATACATATATGAAGTAATGTTAAAAATGCATTTTTAATGGGTGCTTTTTAGGTTTTTTTTATTTTTTTTTCGTTATCGTTAATGTTATTTTGGTAATAAAGTACCACATAAGTAATAATTTGTTAATTGCTTAATAAATGTTCTTAATTTCTTTACAGGGTGCTCTTTTTTTTTCTCCCAAGCACGTACCTAAAGTCGCCACAGTGGATCTTTGCCCGTGCGTCATCAATCAACGATCAGGACTCAACGTGGTTAATAACTCTGCATCCTTGTTTATTACAGTAACAAGTTTGAATAAAAGCATAAAAGAACGTCTCCAAGATTCCGCAATAATATAATGTGCTAGAAGAATAAAACTATAAACGTCAATTAAGTAATTACTTTTTTTATTTGTTTAGTTGACAACCGTTGTATTTTAGAACGTCATTGTCAACCTTATTTTGATCTGCCAATCTAATTCGTATTTTGTAAATCTGTGTGCCTTAAAACTGTTCCTTTTTCTAAAAATAGTTCTTTTTAGAGCTAATTATACCCACCATCTGTTTTGGCGGTAAGTATTTATGGATTTTTATAATACCTAATTTATTTATTTTAAATATTCTAACCGTGATAAAGGTCTTTGAAAAGTTTACGGCAGTGGCTAAATTCCCTTAAATTAAAGGATGTTAAAAATTTGACTTTTGCGATTTTAATAGTCAATAAAACACCAAACTTTTCTAGATTTTAAACTTAAAAAATAGTATTAAATGTATTAACATTTGTTTGTCAATTTCTTCTAGATAATAAAGAATGCCGGGCAAAACTTAAAAAAAATAATAATTTTTCGGGATATTATGTAGGTACGTCAAACGGTAGGCAGGCACGTCCATTTTATGAACTTAACTTAGTTTTGACTTTTTTTGTCTCGTAATTTTGATTTGATTCATACGATTTTGATGACGCACGGGAAAAGAACCACTGTGGCGACTTTACCTTCATTACAGTGCCCAGTTAATAGCAGAAAACATTATTCTAGCTAATGTTTGGTATTTTTTATACTTTCTTTATTTGTCCACTAGCGTGTACCCGGCATGCGTTGCAACCCGCTGGTATAAATACAAACCCGATATATTATAGTATACCCGGCATGCCACTTTCTGAAATTGTACCCGTGCGAAGCCGCGCGGGTCGCTAGTTATACATAAAAACCTTCCTCTTGAATCACTCTATTAAAAAAAAAAACGCTTCAAAATCCGTTGCGTAGTTTAAAAGATTTAAGCACATCTAGGGACAGACGGGCGATAGCGACTTTGTTTTATACTATATGTTAAGATTAAATGGCCCAGATACCCAGATTTATAATAAAGCAACAACATATATAAAACTAGATCGATGGTCCAGTTACCCCTTTTTCTCGGGGCAACTGGACCCTTGGTACAATTTTGAATTTTTTATTTTTCTTTTAAATATTAAAATAATATTCCATCGTCATACACACTTTTTAAAGAGAAGCAATCTTAGGCTTCACTGAAAAAAAATAAAAAATTACGTAGCGGACCAGTTCCCTGTAAAATTCTAATTATAACTTACCAAAAATATAAGACGTTTTAAAACCATGGCCCAGTACCCCCCGACTTACCTTATCATGTGAAGCCTGGAATTTGGCCGCAGGAGTATGTGTATGTGTCCCATTTTCTTGGAAAAGGCAAAGGCATAATGAATTAGTCCCGACTAATAAAATAGGTAGATAAAAGGTTTCCTTGGACTATGCGTTAAAGGCATGCATATTCTTAGGAAACTTTACGTTAATGGTAAAATTAAGGATAGCTAGCTAACTTACACTCAATTCTAATATCAGTCTCCATTATCTTCTTAGCCTGTTCTTCCACAATAGTGCAGATATTATTTATGGCTTCGCCGATGGTTCCAGACTTTTCACCCATTTCCATTCCAAAATTTTCAGCCATTTCCACCCTCTCCAAAGAAGCGACTTTTTCCTAAAATTTTAATAATCGTTTTAATGGCGTAGTGGCGTCGTTATTATCGAAATACGTGTATAAACAAGGCCAACTTTGTGATAAGTTGAAATAAGAAAAACTTTTAACAAGCCTACTCTAATTTTGAATTTAGCATCACAAAACACAAACAAAGGATTTGATTGACGACGTCGAAATTCAGCTGCACAGAGACATAATAGGTCGACTTATCGCTGGACATTGGAACGCTAGTATTTTATCAAAAAATATCTACTTTGTTGAAACGTCAAACCCATGGACGTCGCAACGTAAAAGCAAGGACACAGCCTGCTTCTTCACTGGAGAAGTAGAGATTTCAGTGACAAGGACATATCAGACCAAATTAGTGGTAATATAATAATATAATGTGGTTACTGGTTGGGGTATGAGAGACGCTCGAGGTTCAAGCCGTTCTAATAAGGAAGTAATAAGTAATCTTTTTGATTAATCGATGCTCTTAGCCAGAGAAATATCCCTATAAGGTATACCTAGGTACCTAAGTCATTAAAGAAATTAATTTGCATCTTATGCCTTTTAGTTTAAGCAGACTTTCTAAAATGCCAGCTGTATATAAGAATAAAATCTATAACTAAATATTTAAGTTTGGGGTATAGGTAAAATTTTTATACTTTATCGATGATAGCAGATATATATAGTTGCTAAATATGGAATCTAATTTGAATTTTGTTGGAAAAGTTAATGAATGAAGTAATAAATCTATGAAAGATAAAAGCAAGACCATATATATGAACAGGAAAATGTAAACTAAAAATAAGTAAATAATATTTATATACCCTATACCTAAGTGTTCACTTTTATTAGATAGAAATTTGAATAATATATATTTTATCACTTACTATTTGTTTTTCACTATTATTTTAAGAGTTTTATTGTGGCAATAATGTGTAAATTTGACAGTTTGTACCAGGCGCACCAGGGTATTCGGATAACATATAGGTAGTAAAAATTTGTCCAGTCGGCTTCTTCATGAGACACCTATATATACCACCTATATATACTATATACTGTTCATAGAGTACACCTATTCATATAAGTTCCAATATATCACATCAAGGAGCAAAAATCTTGTCGCTCCTTGATGTATTGAACTTAGCCATATTATCCAGACTGTACATCAGTTTAAAAAAATCTGCGGATGATAGGTATACAGGGTCCTGCAATAGTGCGTCAGTCCATAGCTCCTATAAGAATTTAGTTATTTTATTCAAACGCTAACTTATAATGTATCGGGGTACTTCAGGAAAATATTTTTGAAGTGAAAACTTCTTTAGGCGCGTTTAGCACTTTTTGTGGGCACTGAATTAAACTGAGCCGTCACGCTCGGATGTGTAACGCTCGTCTGCGCCGAACAATTGTATTTGATATTATTAATTTTACCTTGTTGAAGTTTTCACTTCTGTCGTGTGGTCTTAAGCACACACACAATTTTTTTTATATACAGGGTGACCCAAAAAAGTGTGGTCATAAAAAGTTGTGATTTGTTAAATGGCATACCCCATATTTTTTTGCATATTTTAGATGTATGCTATCGTCCTTTATAAATGCCTAAAATTTTGTTTGATTTGCTTTGGTAGTTTAAGAGCAATCAATTAAAAATTGAAAAAAAATTATTTTGAAGTCGTAAAAAAAATATCAAAAAAACAATCTAAAATTAGTTTTTTAACCACGGTATTAAGTGAGTTTAATGACAAGAGGTTTAAAGATACTTTGAATCGAATAGTATTTATTTACTTTATACAGGGTGTTCATAATAAGGTTTCAAAAATGACACATTTCAAACCTATTTTTCTCAACTTTTTCAAATGGAACACCCTGTATATTATTTTGGTATTTTATATAAAATACACAAGCAATTTTTTTTGTAGTTGAAGCATATAAGTTATTTCCAGTCGTTTTCGAAATAAATGCAAATTTCATAAATTATGTCGATTAAACAGAGTTTATTTTTAAAATTAAGCGTAGGCGACTAGACTCATAATTAAAAACTACAGTAATTGTTCAAAATGTCTTCCATTTTGTTCTGTGCACAAGCCAACATGTTTTTGAAAAGGTTTGTTTATTTTCCTTTTAACATTTCAATTGCAATACCAGCAAAGAGGTTCATTAGTAAGGTTTATTATCTCTAAAACCCATAGTAGGCTTTGAAATAAAACATGGATTCTTATACTTAGTTTGACAAGTTCTTTAATTCATTTTAAAAAAGTGTAATATCGTGTGAATAAATTATAAGAAATTATCTTGATAATACCTCTGTGAACCAATGGATCGGTAGAAACGGACCCTCCAGCCAGCTAGATCGCCGGATCTTACAAAACTAGACCTTTTTTTATGGGGACACGTAAAACAAATTGTTTACAATGATCCACTTACAACTGCTAATAAAATGCAGCAAAGGATAAGAGACGTGTTTGCTAGCATTTCCCCTGGAATGTTAAGGAAAATAAACAGACCTTTTCAAAAACATGTTGGCTTGTGCACAGAACAAAAAGGAAGACATTTTGAACAATTACTGTAGTTTTTAATTATTAGTCTAGTCGCCTACGCTTAATTTTAAAAATAAACTCTGTTTAATCGACATAATTTATGAAATTTGCATTTATTTCGAAAACGACTGGAAATAACTTATATGCTTCAACTACAAAAAAAAATTGCTTCTGTATTTTATATAAAATACCGAAATAATATACAGGGTGCTCCATTTGAAAAAGTTGAGAAAAATAGGTTTGAAATGTGTAATTTTTGAAACCTTATTATGAACACCCTGTATAAAATAAATAAATACTATTCGATTTATAGTATCTTTAAACCTCTTGTCATTAAACTTACTTAATACCGTGGTTAAAAAACTAATTTTAGATTGTTTTTTTTGATATTTTTTCCACGACTTCAAAATAATTTTTTTTCAGTTTTTAATTGATTGCTCCTAAACTACCAAAGCAAATCAAACAAAATGTTAGGCATTTATAAAGGACGATAGCATACATCTAAATATGCAAAAAAATATGGGATATGCCATTTAAAAAATCACAACTTTTTTGGGTCACCCTGTATATGAAAAAATATTTTCCTGAAGTACCCCGTATATGATACAGTATGTTAGCGTTTGAATGAAAGTCCTACCTCAATTCGTATAGGAGCTATGGAAGCCTGACGCACTATTGCAGGACTCTGTATATTGGCACACCTATCTAAATTTATCTTATGCTAACGCGCGTCCACCTCTGTCGTCGCATTTGCTTGTGCGTTTTAGCCTGCAAAGAAGTGCAGGAGGCAGGAGGCTTAGTCTCTCCCAAGCCCCAAGCAGCAATATTACGATGGGGCCCAACGTCGGCACCCAACGCAGTTACAACCTTGTTACGACTCGTAGTCGCACCAAAATATGGTCAATCATTTTGCGTCGTTACAACGTCAGCAACCGATCTGGCGTCGCCCTCTCTGATATGTCCTTATATCACTGACTCTATAAAATAAGTAGATAAAAAAGAACAATAAACGACTTGCATTCATTTAAAAAAATTAATTGCCGTCATTAACGTAGGAGTAAAATAAAAGGTACTTTCCATTTGTTTCCTTTAAACAGCAAACCAACAAGAATTTAAAAAACATCAAAATCAAAAAACCTCTTTACGGTTTAATAGACTGCTATGTAATGCTTGCCAATCATATACCAAGTTTACACGAGAGCTTAATGCGCATTAAGTAATAATGCGATTTTGCGAAAAAACGGTTTCTATTGCGTTTACACGACGAGCTCAAAAAGAGGTTTTTACGATGACGTTAAAC
This sequence comes from Polydrusus pterygomalis, assembly GCA_963969555.1. NCBI lineage: Eukaryota > Metazoa > Arthropoda > Insecta > Coleoptera > Curculionidae > Polydrusus > Polydrusus pterygomalis. The sequence goes on along the minus strand of OZ018381.1, from coordinate 35,446,155 downwards.
AGCTGTTTGCTATTGCCAACATAAGAAAATATCAAATGTATCTTTCATAAACCAGCTATTTCTGTTTATTTAAATTTGTGGAATGAAATTGAAAACTTAAATAAAATAATATACCTACAGATATCTCCCAATTGCAGAAGTTACAAACAATGAGTGATTTCCATTTTGTTCGAATCTGAAGAGCAGATTTAAAGAAGCTTCTTTTTTAAGTTCCTCCACTATTTTAAAAATATCTGCATTTCGGTACCGTTTTCCATCCAACATATTTATAATGTTTTTGTCCCGCATGATGGTTAAAAGAAAATGAGTTTCTAACTCCAATTAATTCTTTTCTTTTCCATTTCTTCAATAGGTAATTTAAATTTTTATTAAGAAAAGTTAGAGTTTACCTCAAACTTTATAACCAAAAAGTATGCCCAAAACAACTGATCTTCCTGTTTGGTTGGTAGCACTGAGAGATAAAATACGCATTTGCGTTTACACGAAGGTTAAATGCGGTTTTAAATCGGATAATCCACATATTTAATGCGTTTTTAAGTAATGCGAATTATGTTTTTCAAACCGATTTAAGGGTGTTTACACAAGCGTTTTAATAAAATTCGCATTCCGTTAATGCGCATTAAGCTCTCGTGTAAACTTGGTAATTGATAAAGATTTATAGGTGATGCCAATAAATTTTCATCATCCGGTATTTTTCATTGTATTTTACTATAAAACAACATTTAACTGGCATATTTTTAAACTTTGCCGCGTTCTTTATTCGCCACTGCTTTACCGACCGCATAAAAAGGCGTGGCTAAAAGATAATGGTGGGATTTAAACCAATTTAAAATTTAATATAATTTATTTCGTTTATTACCTAAAAATTGATTAATTCTTTTCGTTGGATTCAATTTTTATCAATCAAAACAGGTGTTCATATTCATAGGACAATTTGAATTACTCAAATAAAAAAAAATTCTTTGTTTATGTCAGAAAGAATTCAGATAATGACAGAATCCGCCATGTTGAATTTCTCTGTTTATAAGTTTGCGGCGCCCCGCTTCAGTTAATGGCATTACACGAATTTTCTGATTTATCAGTAAATAATGTGAAGAATAGATCGAAAAAATTGTTTTTAAAGACAGTGTATTAGATATTGTAATAGATTTAAATGCTTGGTGCTGTTGCCTTGTCGTAAAAACTACCAAAATTAGTTCTTAACTTTGGCAATGGCTACCTCTCGCGTCCCCCCAGTCCCGATATGACGATAAAATATTTTTAATGTTGCGTTTTCTGTTTAAAAATACTTGCATTTGAAGTTAATGTAAAGACTGTTTAGTGTGTAAATATATACTCTCTACAAAATGAACAACGAAAATCAAAACACTATCCAAAATGCCCATGGGTCTGGTGGAAATAACGATGTAAGTTCAGTACAGGAGCGGTTTAAGATAAAAACAAACAATGGTACCCACAAATAGATTTTTCTTTTGCTTAAACTTGACTTAGACACCTTGGTGTTTTTTTTAACTTATCTAAGGATAACTAACCTACTTACCTGTGTATTTGGTTGTACAATTTTTTGTTTGATTTTATTTTAGTTGAATATTGTTAACTTTTTATTTCGTTGTAACAAACCCAGGATCTAAACAACTTGACCATCTGATAATTGCAAAGTGTTTACTGGTGGTTAAATATGTTTTTTTTCTTTTTTTTACTGCTTGTCGATACTTAAAACCTTATTCAAAAAGTTTATTTTTTTAAAACTAACAATATTCCCTGCCTTTCTTTATATACATTTTATTTTCATTCATGAAACATGTTTTAGTTGACATATAAGTATTATTTTAATAAAGATTACTTATATATAGGTAAGTTTAATAGTCGGGTTTGTTAGGATATATATTTTTGAGGATTTTATTTTTTGGACTAGGGTTTTTGGGGCAAGTGGGAGCCAGGCGAGTTACTTATTATTTTAGAGTTACGCTTCTTGCAACACTTAAAGCTTTTCAAGATTATTTTATAAACCTGCAAAAGGAAGAGACCATTGTTTTAAGTACCTATTGCATTAACGATAAAAGTGTATGGCTGGTTTAAAGTTTCAAGAAAGTTTTGTGTTCCATGTAACATTAGCAAAACATTATTATATTTATTTTTTTTACATTGTGGGCATATGTAGTTAGTAGGCAGTATTGAGCCTATAGGGGGTATTTTATTGTGTAGATTGCAAATAAGATGTTAGTTTTTGCTAGTTATTCCTTCTTGGCAGTTTGCATTTTGGCAAGTCAAATTATTCTCATTTGTAAAGTTTTCGTTCGTTTATTTTTTTTCTTCACAATGAATACCTTAATGATTAGGTACACACTTCCTTTTTAAATTTGCTATACTCACCTATAATAATTAAACATCTAAGTACTTATGAAACATTTAAAATAGAAAAATTTTGAAACTCCTATTTTTAGCTTTTATTTTACCTACCCCAAACTCTAGTAACATAAAGGAAAAATACCTGAAATCCTTATAAAAATTTGGGACACCTCTTAATTACCAAAGATTAATGGGTACCAAATGTTTAATCATGTAGAGGATATGCTATAATATGTTCGATTGTATTTTCATGCCTCATTTATTTGTAATAAATTAAAATTATTTTAGCGGTCCTTACTTACCCCATTTTACCCTAATTATTATTTTTAAAGTAATAATTTAATAAACCATTTAAGGTGGAATTCTTAACGTCGTTCAATTTATTGCCAACCTATCACCTATTTCGCTTTGTTTTTTCAAGTTTATTATTTTTTAAACTAACATTTAAATAAAATCAGTATCGTCGGCACATTACTTAGGTAATATCTGACATGATATATTACAAAAATATCAATTTATTTCATTGCTAATTTTGGGAGAATAGGGTACTTGCACGAAATTTAAATATTAAAATTTTTTGTATTTTCTCATAGTAAACGGATAAATATTGTATACATATTTTTTTTTTTGCCTTAAATCCAAATACTTTTTAAAATATTCAAGATTGAAATTTACTAAAATTTTAAATATTCAAAAACGATTTTGATTGGTTTTACGTCACTAATAAGTAAAACGTTGCCAAATATATAACAATAATTGTACAGTTTTGGCGTTGCCAAACGTTTCACATTTTAATTGTACAGTTTCTTTATAAAAGGTATCGTAGTTAAAATAATTATTAATATCAAGTCATACTCGGCCTTATATTGATAGGGTGAATAATTTTTAAAATATAAAAATAACTATAGCAATCATCAATAATTGTTTAGAAATTCTTCATGTCGGTAAGAGAAATATATTCCCATGTCGATAATTTGATTTGGCAACACTGTAAGTGGCATGAAGACCGGAATTTCGGCATCTGCGACCACAGAGAAGAAAATGTTTTACGTCCGACAGTTTCAACATATCGACACTTTAAAAACCCGTCAACCAATTTCAATAAATCAAGTATTAATGAAGGATAATTTAAGAAGATATGAAAAATAAAACAGCATAGCTAATATTAGCCTTTTTATGAAATAAATAAGTTTTCTTTTAATAGATAATTAAACATAATCACGTTTAAGGATGTACAGATTGCTTTTTCACGATCGGTGTAAGCTAGAGTCATTGCCAAATGAGGTTAGATCAGATCCTGTCAAAAAAAATCAAAATACTCTTTTGATATTTAAGTAATTTTTATTCCTAGTCTTCGGTATTAATTTACAAAATTACAACTGAAGCCCGAACAGTTTGCTAAACCTGAAAGCTTTGTGCTAAGATGTGTGAAAGCCATGTATTTTATAATGCTGCTAAAACTTTTATAAAGACAGATAAGTAGGTATGTGCATTTTTATATTGGGTATATTGTAATTTGTAATATATTATTTTTTACATTTAAATGTTAATGAAGGGTATATATATAATTCTTGAATTTTTTTAAAGGGAATTAGGCTTACTAAATATTATATTATGAACTGGAACATTAAAGTCATAATAATTCTGTTCGATAAATACTGATAGTGAGTAAAATTGGAATACAAATTAGGTACAATATCAATAATTATTTTTTAGTGATAAAAAAAACCGTGATTCTACTATTGAATACTGGAAAAGCAAGAGGAAAACATGGATAATAATAAACAATGGAAAAATGTGTTCCGAACATAGGGAGAGCCAAGAAACAGTCAATGAAAGACAGTAGGAAATGAGTGTTTTATCATGATTTTATATTATTTTTTAAAGTAATTTACTGAAGAAGAATGGATTGTCCCATATTGAATTGTAAATAACTAGTTGATCTACTCTTCTTTCCACATCAGTACATTGCTATTTAGTTTATTTAAAATTAGATGATAAAGGTGCGGTAACTCTGAGGAATACCCAGGTCTAACGAGGAACCATTATAAACTGAGACTCGATGCTACCAGAAATAATATAAATTTGATGTTGTGCTCCTGGAACTTATTACAGCAGAATAATTTTAGTGTCATTATATTTTTTTACGTTATTTGAGTTTAAAATACCATTAAGAGTTTAATTAAGTACGGCCAGTAATAATACATGTAGGTACCTACTTAGTAATATTGGTGTAATAGGTATAAAAAATATATTTTATCTGAAAAAATAACCTGTAATGAATCTCTACAAGTGATATCTTAAAAATATTAAAGATTAAATATTTGTAGTTTATCTTTTAATTATTTTTGACAATATTAGTTTCCACCTAGAAATGAAACTGGCAGCAATAATTTAAGAAATCAAACTAAAGTGGGATGGAATAATCTTTTCTTCTGTTTTGTTTCTTACGGTGAAATAAGGTAGAAATGATACAAATGTAAAAAAATATTATTTATCTTTATTCTTCTAAAGGTATACCTACTTCAGTTTGTTAATACTTAAATTTAGTTAATCAAATTTTTTTTTATTTGATAAGTATGCTAAAGCTTACATTGGCAGTTATAGAAACACAAATTTTTGGGGCAAAAATTTTTCAGGAATTTTACTTTAAACATTAAAAAACACTAGAAACAAACATTATTAATGGTTCGTTCAAATTAATTTCTCAGTCATCCAGCATAAAGAATCTTATGTCCAGTGTCTGTTGAAATCTTTTGATTTGTATTATTCTTAGGGTAATGTACTAGCATCCTTAAATATTTTTCTGCCTCTTAAGAAGTGGCTTACCAATCACCAGACCACACAGGGAAAAATATGTTTCAAACGACTGATGCTAAGAACTTCTAAGCTATATATCTTAATTAGTGATCTTCTTAACTATCTTGATAAGTAACTTTAGATTTCATATTCCGTATTATGTCAAAATTGAGAGGCGATGCCTCGGTACATCTTTTTAAAAAAAATTTCTTATGTGGCTCATAAATTTCCATATCTTCAGATAACCTAAAACTTTTTTTTTTAAATTGAATTAAATTTTTATTATTGTTACTCTACAGCAATACCTATTTGTAAAATATTTCAAAAAATGGAAACAGATTTAATATAAATTAATTTATACTTACAAAATCAAAGAAATTGTGGATAAAAAGCCTGGAAGAACAACTAGCTGCTGACTGTGGGTTTGTCAACGAACCATCTCAGATGGAACTTGAATAAATACGTTTTCCGATGGAAAGACCAGGAATAAGTACTTTTACGTTTTACAGAGAATTTTAAATGCAATAGAAAAAATAAACAATAAAAAGTATGGTTATGAATCACTCCGGTACATTTATTTTATTTAAAATTGTATTGTACAGCGGAATTAAATTGTACCATCGGCGTATTTGGCAACATCGCTATTTACTTATTATTGACGTCACGAAAAAGGAAGCGTTTTGGCGCGTGTTTAAAAAAGAGGAATTTTATTTGACGATATCTGCTAATATTTTGGTTTTTATGAAAAAAGAAAAATGGGGGGCGTAATATGAGCCTATAATGAGTTAAATTAAATTAAAAAAAAAAAATGTGCAAGGACCCTATTGTATAGTGAAAGAACAATGACATAATAATGTTAAAGAACTATTTAAATTATTTTTCGCTATACAATTCGCCTAAAATAAGTTATTAAATTCCTTGATATTTATTAAATATGTCAATTATTACCTATAGAATATCATGTCGATATGTAGGTACTGATTTTATTTAAATTTTGTGTAAAAGCTAGAAAACATAAATAAATCTACGTGAAATAGGTTACAGGTTGGCAAGCATGTTGATACTCCCACCTTAACATAATTATTAACCTAATGATGATTATCTTTTATTAACGAAACGTCTACCTAATTGAAGTTTCAAAACATTTTATCTAATGTTTGATATTTTCCAAATAAATAAATTAGCTATTACACCGAGTATTACACATTATTTATTATACCTACCTAACTACTTATTATTAAATAAACCCAGCCACAAGAAAACTGGGCAGATATTTTTTGCATTTAAATTTTATTATATTTTCCAGATATTTATGGTTGGTGGGTGTATGAGAATATTTAATATTGTCTCAGATATTGGCGTTTTAGACACATATAATAACAGTCCTATAACAATGTTAGTGATATTACACCTGTTGAAATCCCTCATTTCAATTAATGAAATAAGAGTATTAAAGATTAAGTAATTTGAGAACCTAATTATGGTTATAATATATAAGTTTAGTTGCAGAAAGGTTTATAACAATAATTAACGAATCAGGCAACTTTGACTGTGACATAAATTACATTGTCAAACAATATTTTTTACTCACAAACTTATCAGATTAGGCAATGGAGAATATGCTAACCTGGCCACTCTGGGAGAAACTTATTTCTGCCAATGTCATTTATGTGACAGTTGCCAGTTGCTGGGTAGTTAATTATTGTTGAAAATGTTTGTGCAACCAGCATTAATCTATTTTAAAACATACTTAATACTTAATATAAATATCACAAGTTTAGAGCTAATAAAGTTAAATATTACATTTATTATACATGGTTTTTTAACAATGTGTCAAGTCAATCTTGTCGTGTAGATAATTGTGCATATAAGTCAATTTTCGCACAACATCCTGTGTTTTACTTTACTAACACATGGAAAAACTAATTTCCTATCTTAAAAACTAATATGTCACTATGCCTTTTTTTTGTTGTCGGGTGGTTTTTTGAGCAAATCATTGCTTACTTATATTACCAAAATCGTTAATGTCAATTCAAGTTGTATGCTCGGTTTTGCCCATAATTCCAAAACTATTATAGATATAGGGATAGTAGCATAGTGTAAGATTTTTAGATAGAAAATTGACTTGGCATAATTTTAAAACTACCATTATTTTGTTTTATGTCACTTTTAGAAGGGTAATATTTTGATTGAAGCGGGCAATCTTCACATTCAATATTTTCCAAGGTTGGCAGGATATATATCCGTGATAAATATCCTGATATATACCAATCTTGATTAGTGATGTAAAATTCTCGGTAATAATCTTTTGGAGAATATTCTCAAGTTAGAGAATTTTCTGAGAATGGTAAGAAAATCGCTAAAAATGGCAATAAAAAGAAATTAAAAATTACCTATTCTGCTTATTTTCGGCAAATGTCAAACGGCGAACGGCGTTAATCAAACAAAACGTAAAGAAATAAAATTTTTATTTAAAAAACAACGTACCTTCCCAAGAATAACTAAAAACTAAACAAAAAAAAAACAGTCAAACAAAGAAAGATCACATTTAACTATTCAAAACATACGAGTATACCTTCGCGCTTCTAGGAGATTTCCCTGAATCATTGTTGCCAGACGTAAAACACTGTTGCCAGAGTTATAGAAAAGGTTAGAGAAACTCAAGATTTTAAAAATCATTGCAAAATTTTTCAGTGTAAATCGAGGCGGTGTAAATTACGTAGAAAAACTTCTCTAGAGAATATTCTCCTCTCACATCACTAATCTTGATAAATATCATGATATTTTTGCGACGATATTTATCCTGATATATTATGTATATCAATATTTTTTTAAAAATTCTATTCATCAGTATAAAAATATGGCCCCGCTACCACTGAGCCGGCAACAGCGTGTTATGCTGCTTACGATGCGGTGATTCCCCCATCTTTCGGAGACGTTGATCACCTGTTGTTCTTTGCCGCGTGGCATTTTTATTTATTTCTGATTGAACGGAGCAATATTTTGCTCTTTGTTTTATGAAATAAAAACTTTACAATGCCAAAAATAAAAAATCCATTATGGGTTCATTTAGATTTAATTAACAAGCCCAGTAATTCTGGGTTTTAAGTTGAACCATAGTTAAAAGCAATAATATAATATGATGTGTTCATATTCATAAACTTGTATTTTTTATCTACATTTTACATTCCTAACATAGGAGTACTAAAAATACTTGTTATTGTGATATCAACTATCATTGAATAGAATTGAAATACAATTTTACAGGTTTATAACATACATGTTTATATTAAATTAAGTGATTTTGAATTTTTAAAATATATCTTTACAGAAAATAGATAAAATAACTTAAAAATATAAATAAATATCCAAATTTGGATATACAGTATGTCTCCGTAAGTTCGCATCATATGGAAAACTTTTTTATTATTGATTTCTCAGAAAATTTTATTCTTTATAAAAAGCTCTGCATGGCCTAAACCTAAAATGTAACTATCAGATGTTAAATTTTCCCAGACATATACGGGGTTTGTCAAACAATATGAATTTTGCCCAAGAGTTAAGTACCTTTATTTTTGACAATATCGAAAATTGTTATTAAAAAAAGTTGATCAGAACTAAAAACCACGTTTAAATATGCAATTACACCTATTTACGATAAAAAAAAATATTTTTTCTTTTTTGAAACGTATGTGTACAATAACAATGCTTAAAGTTACATGTAATCTAGGGTGCTTTGACATACAAATGTGATGATAGCAAGAAATGTTTGACAGGGACCGTCAAAACGCGTTAAAATTTATAAAGTACATAAAAATGGTGTTATTAAATTGTGAAGAAAAAATTGAAATTGTTTTGATTGTGGGAGAAAACTATAAAACGCATAGAGAAGCAGCAATTATTTTTAATAATAGACATCCCAATAAAAATATTTATCAATCAACTGATACAAGAATAATGAATAAATTTAAGACAACTGGAAGTTTAAACAATAACTTTAATGGAAAACGCCGAAAACTGGTTGCCAATGAGAACACGCAGTTAGAAGTAATGCTGTCTGTTGTAGAACATCCATGACATCCAAAAGTGTCATTGCGCAAAAGAAAGTCGTTGATACAACAAAATGTAAGTAAGGGTACTAACAGTGGGAAGAATTTTAAAACGAAATAATTTCAGACCATTCAAACCAAAAATCGTTCACACATTAAAAGAAAGGGACTATGATAGGCGCTTTGATTTTTGCTCTCTCATCTAAGGAGAGTTAGAAGAGGACCGTTTTTTTCCGAGACGTATAATTTTTTCCGATGAGGCAACATTTTCTTCAAATGGAACTGTCCCGTCACAACATTGTCGCTGGTGGTCTGAGGAAAATCCCAATTTTACAATAAAGTCTCGTGACCAATATTCATTTAAAACGAACCTGTGGTGTGGAATTTACAAGAATAGGACCATATTTTTTTCACCAATCTATGAATGCCGAACGTTATTTACAATTTTTGCAAAATCAAATCAGTGACTTTATGGACGAACTACCTTTACAAGAACGTCAATGTGTTTGGTTCCAACAAGACGGTGCAACATGCCACAGTACATTACAGATATTCAGATATTTTTGGGCCTGCTAGATCCCCTGACCTAACCCCTTTAGATTACTTCTTATGGGGTTACTTAAAACAAAAAGTTTACCAGCAATGGCCTTTTCATGATGTTAATCATTTGGAGAGGATAATTACACAATCATGCCGGGAAATTTATTCAGAAATGATAAGAAAAGTATTAAGGAAATTTGCCAATAGAACGATGAAATGTATTAAACGAGAGGGTGGATATGTTGAGGCATTAGTGGAATAAGTGAAAATTAAATTTCTATTATTATTATGTTAGTTACACAATTTATTATTTGTATGTGTTTTCTTATTTGCAATGTAATAAATTATTTAAAAAAACAAAACATATTTTTTCATCGTAAATAGGTGTAATTGCATATTTAAACGTGGTTTTTAGTTCTGATCAACTTTTTTTAATAACAATTTTCGATATTGTCAAAAATAAAGGTACTTTACTCTTGGACAAAATTCATATTTTTTGACAAACCCCGTATATGTCTGGGAAAATTTAATATCTCATAGTTGCATTTTAGGTTTTAGACCATGCAGAGCTTTTTATAAAGAATAAAATTTTCTGAGAAATCAATAATAAAAAAGTTTTCCATATGATGCGAACTTATGGAGACATACTGTATATCGATATATATAGGATATTTGGATATTTATATAAATATCATGATATTTGCCAACCCTGATATTTCCAGAAATACTAGAGCTTTTTCGCTAGAGCCCATTTTTATCCTAAATCCGTGATTATTATTAAAATTTGGTAAGTAATTCTGCACCTTGACATACTTAATACTAGCATCACTTAAAACCTGTTATAGACTTACATAAAAAACCATCACTTATAATAATTAATAGCTCTGATGTCCAATATATCGCTAAAACCGTAAGGTCTAGGAAGGTGATATTTTATAGGCATAATAGCCACTGAAAATGCCACGTGGGGGGGGGGGGGGGCTCTTCGGGTACCGTTGTTTAAAAAAGGTAGCAAATTCATGCAACATTAAATATAGACATTGTAAGTTTTCAAAAAGTCACCCTGTATATATATTTTGGAATCTTTGGCAATTTTAGATCGGGGAGGTAAATGAACTCGGTCCCTACCATTGGTAAACTATTATTGATGTCAACTTTAGTTCTCACCGGGCTTTATTGGCTCTGTGGTTAACGCGACAGTCACATAAAACTCTAGGACTAGATTTCGTGGTTAAAACCACATCTGGCAAACCAGTTCAGATCTGGTGACGTTTAATGCAAAGGAACGTTGCTGTCCGACGTCATTCTCATGGCTTGGAACCAATATTAAAATATAGGTCTTTCGTGTTCTGGATTTTCTGGAACCAGATTATGATAGCTAACTAGACTACAAAAACCAATGATTGTAATATATTAAAAATAAATTAACAAAATGTTGATAATTTGGTCACTTATAAAATATACAGGGTGTCCGGTAACTTATGGGCCATAGAGCAACTGGAGATACTTAGTAGATATAAAAATATGTCTTTTGAGCCAAATTTGCCCAAGTAAAATGTTAGAGGTTAAAGAGATACAGGGTGTTGAAAGTGAAAATTAATTTTCGAAAAATGATGATAATTTTGAAACGGTTTAAGATATCGAATTCAAAATCGGTATAACTAGGTTTTCGAGAGTGAGAAATTCGAATTTGGTTTTAATTTCAAGATACTCCCTAGAGGGCGCTTGCTGCGTGCTTAATGTTGAACTAATTCATCCATATTTTTTTTAACCGTGCAGTTACTAGTATTTATACTTTAAACTATAAAAGAACCTACCTTTTTACGTAAAAAAGGTACTCTTGGTCGATCTCGATATCTCAAGCCGTTACCCAGATTTTAACGTCTGAATGTTCCATTGCACATTCTGTTGATTGCTGAGAAATATTTAATTCACAAAGTGTGCCTTGCATTTTGACAAAATTTGTTGCGGTGAAAACTGTCATTATTTTCTACTTTTTCCCGTCAAAGGTACGTAAATAAAAAGTTTTTGCAATATCCAAGTACTGTAATCTTTTCATATAAAAATGCCCAGGCTTAATAAGTTTTCCAACCGTGATTTACGTGATATGGTCTGCGTTTATGCACAAGAGAATTATAATAGTCGTGCTGCACTTAGAAGGTATGTAGAACTCTACCCAACCAGAATCATTCCAGACCGAAAAATATTTCAAAGAATATTCAATCAGTTAGGTGAAACAGGTTCGTTTTATGTCAAAAATCCTGGTGGACGACGGAAAACTATAACGGTCGAACAAGAAGAAGAGATCTTGGTTCGTATCGCGGAAAATCCTGAATTAAGCACTAGGCGTTTGGAAGCTTCTACAGGAATAGGTAAATCGACCGTCTCAGAAGTCATCAATGCAGAAAATTTATTTCCTTATCATTTCACGCCCGTTCAAAATTTCCTGCCAGGAGATTTGCCAGTCAGATCAGAATTCTGTCAAAATCTACTAAATAAGAATAACGAAGATCCCATGTTCCTGAGAAAAATATTATTTACTGACGAGGCAACTTTTACAAGACGCGGAATTTTTAACTGGAAAAATAATCATCACTATGCTTTGGAAAATCCACGACTACCCAAAGAAAGACATTTTCAGCACGAGTTTTCGTTAAATATTTGGTGCGGCATTATCGACAATTTCTTGATCGGCCCATATCAGCTTCCGCAGAGACTTAATGGAGAACAATATTTGCAGTTTTTAGAAAACGATTTACTTTACCTTCTGGATGATATACCTCTGAACATAAGACACAATATGTGGTACATGCAAGATGGTGCCCCAGCACACTTTGCAGTTCCTGTTGGAAATCATTTAAATCAGCGTTTTCCACATCGGTGGATTGGTCGCGGAAGCGAATTTCCTTGGCCACCGCGTAGCCCAGATATTAACCCGTTAGATTTTTATCTGTGGGGTCACATGAAGGATTTGGTATATGGTGATGAATCCAATACACGGGAAGAACTTGAACAAAAAATTCAAGAAGCCGCCATTGTTATAGGAGATAATCAAAATATCTTCCTGAATGTGAGACGTCATTTGTTAAAAAGCTTAAGAAAATGTATTGAAGTAAACGGTGGACACTTTCAACATTTACTAAAGTGAATTAAAACAAATTTTTAATAGTTTCCAATATTTTCATTTTGTTTTTTTTTCTGCCTTTTTATCATCAAGTCCTAGAGTCTGGGTAACGGCTTGAGATATCGAGATCGACCAAGAGTACCTTTTTTACGTAAAAAGGTAGGTTCTTTTATAGTTTAAAGTATAAATACTAGTAACTGCACGGTTAAAAAAAATATGGATGAATTAGTTCAACATGAAGCACGTAGCAAGCGCCCTCTAGGGAGTATCTTGAAATTAACACCAAATTCGAATTTCTCACTCTCGAAAACCTAGTTATACCAACGAAATAAGAATACAAAGGAAGTAGGGTATGGTAGATTGACAGTTGTCCGGGATGGGGTCTGATGGCGGCAACATTTAACGCACGCGCGTTTCCGGTTTACCTGTGGCGTATCATTAAAATGGTAATAACAAAATGATTAATGAAATTTTATTTGGACGAAAAAAATAAAAAATATATTTAGATTCATATATAGATAAAGGTAATTTATTGGTGTTATTGTACATTGTACTTACACATGTCATATAAATAGAAAATAATTACTGAAAATAACAAACTACAGATATTACATACTATTACAAACAACATTAATTCATTACAAATAACATTTTTTTAAAAACAATTCTTAAATAATTTGCACATCACAATTTAAAAATTCATCTACAGAATAAGCTATAAGATACGGTAAGGTTGGTGTAATAAAACAATACAACTATTTCTTTTAATTATTTATTTAAATAAGGTAACGGAGGTGAAAGGGTAATGTAAATATCTGGTTAAATAACTAAAAAACACCTGTTATTATACATTAAAAAAAATTGCAGAAAACAAATTGTTTCAGATAATCGGCAAAATTATTGCCAAAACGTCTACGTTAAAAAATAAAATTTAAAAAAAACCTTACTCTTTCTTCATAAACCAAATCACAAGAAAATAATAAAATATAATATAATATAGTCCTGTTTATTATAATATGTACCTAAATAATATTAATGAGATTTCTAGTATACAAGAAAATTGTCAAATGACAAACTATGCAGATAATACAAACATTTTATTTATTTGTAGTATCAACAACTTAACAAGTTAATTATAGATACATAAACCCCATTTCTAAAAGCTATCCTAAGCTATAATAAATATTCAATTAGCATTTGCCCAAGCAGTTCATTCCTTAATTTTAATTTTTGATAGTTTAAATTATATATGTCAATGTCTCCACAATATTTATTAAAATAGAGCACAGTCACAGTGGTGAGTTTTTGTATAGATTTGTCCTCGGTGTAGGAATATAAAATACATGTGCGGATCTAGTATTGACTAAGCCTATTCTAAACGGAAGCAGTCCTAAGAACTCTTTATTATCTATTTTGTCTCTAAATATTTTATATAAGAAAATAATTCTTGCTTCTATACACAATAGTCTTAAAGAAGGGATATTAAACAAATTACACAAAAGCCCTTGATCTGTACCTCTTGGCGGATAAACTGAAAATGACTTGTAGTACAAAATTTTTTAAAATTTACGCTGAATAGATTTTGAAAGAGCAATCTTATTGGCATACTGAGGATCCCAAATAGTGCATGCATACTAAAGTTTTGTAGCTACCAGGGATTTATATAAAGTTATTATGGCGTTAACATTTTAAAAGTATTTACAAGTTCTGATAATAAATCCTATCATATAAAGACCATGAGCTTCTCGAGCAACATATTTAACAATTTATGATTGAAGTAAATAATTTTTGGTTTTCTAAAGATTAACTGATATTAAATAAATCAAAGACCGTTATCACCTTGTTTAAGACTAACCCATACACTTTGGAGAATCCGGAAACAGTAACCATTAATGATTGTCATATAAGATTAAAGGAATATACTAAAATCTTAGGTGTGTTGTTGGATAGTAAAATGTCCTGGAAGAACCATGTCCTAGAAGAGGCATATCCTGGAAGAGCCATGTCCAATATATGTTGTAACCAGAAGGTGTTCCAGTTAGATTCACAGTAGGATAATTATCTTCAGGCAGGTTTTGACAGGGTGTCTTATAAGATATTGCATAGGAACGTACCTGCCAAAAAAATATAAGTTTTTTAATTATTTGTTTGGCACCTTTACCAAATGACACAAAAGTAACTATAACCTGATACTAACTCTCTTTGAAAAATTTTTTTTTTATATTTTGATATGAATTTCTTTAAATGATAGAAGGTTTGGGACTTGCTTTGAATAAATTTTTTTAATCAATGGTATCTCCAGTCGTCCTCAGGTGAATATTGAGAAAACGTTTCTATCATTCTAGAAACATCATTGTCTTCAGTCTTTAAATATGAATTTCTTTGTTTATCGTACCTACACTTCCATATTTTATTACATTCTTTATCCATGGGTTTAAAATTTTAAAAGTAGATTAAACCAATAAAACATCTAAAAACTTTTATCGATACATAATTTATGAAAAAGTGACAAAGCAGCTTCCTCAGAAGCATAAATAATGCAGAATTATTTGTATTCATATTCTTAAGTACCTACCTACATATTTTCCAATATATTATGTAATGACCCGATACAATAGTTTCAAAACTTACATTTTTTAACCTGGCTACTTCAAAAGTAGGCACTACTGCAGTTGGGACCAATCTAACTTTTAATCTTGAGGTTCTGTCAAAGCAATCTTCAGGAAAATGCTTCTAGCAAAGAACTGTATTTCGTGTAGGATCCCAATCACTTCGGTTTACAATTTTCAACCACGCCTTTTTTCTTAGGTAATTATTTGGAAAACTAAAAACCAATAAGTATTTTTAATTTGCTTTTTTGTAGAAATGGGGTAACCCAGTCGATTAATAAATAAATAATATTTTTCTGGTTTTATAAGACGAACGCCCATGAATGACATGCGAGGTTCGGAGGTTATGTGTATTTTGATATTAAATTAAAATATATTTTTTTTCTATACAGATTAAAAAAGTTTATATATCTAAACATAAACTTACCGATGAAATGTAATGCCCAGTTTTTTACTTCATAGCGTTTGGGAGCACCTACAAGCAGCACAACTAACCATATTTAAAGCTTATTAATTAACCCAGAATAACAACTAATTAAAATGTTTTAATCGCTGTCCAGCGCTAAAAGTATACTCCACTGTCACACTAAAGTAATTATAAGTTTACTAGTATTCGTTAAATATGGTTGTTAACTAATTAAAATGCAAAATAACTCAAAAACGGCCAAGAAAGCAGAAATCACAGCTCGACCTGTCAACCACGGTCAAACACCAAAACAAACATGGAGTCATATTGTGGTGTCTCAAAATGGCCGACTTCCGTCGGCCGATTTGTTAGGCGGTTTATGCAAAATCCTACTTCCTTTGTATTCTTATTTCGTTGAGTTATACCGATTTTGAATTCGATATCTTAAACCGTTTCAAAATTATCATCATTTTTCGAAAATTAATTTTCACTTTTAACACCCTGTATCTCTTTAACCTCTAACATTTTACTTGGGCAAATTTGGCTCAAAAGACATATTTTTATATCTAGTATCTCCAGTTGCTCTATGGCCCATAAGTTACCGGACACCCTGTATAACACAACTTTGTGAACGATTTTCATAAATCTGAACGATTAATTGCTTAGCAGTTGTGTTGTGTTTAAAAATATCCTCTTAGGACATCGTCGAATATATATCAAAAATAATAAACCATCTGCTGCAAGTAATGAAGCAAATGACAGGTTATCGAATAAGAAGGCAAATGAAAAATGTCATAGGTTTACTTTTACACGCATGACAGTCACGTAGTGTTAACTAATTTATCAGCCTGTGCAAATTAGTCGCTTTTAACCGACTCAATTTGTCGAGGGCGTAGATATTAAATTTGTGTTCAGTATTCTCCGATTCGTCTTATTGTTGTAAACACCATCGCTTATTAAAGTAGCGTAGCCCACAGACTGGAACTTTGTTTAGCAAAGCAGCCAACAAAAACGGTTTAAAAAAGTAGGTAGCAGTAGTGTATTAGGCTACAGACTGCAGGCTTAAGGTGGAAGTATCAACGTCATTCAAATGCCAACCTATAACCTATTTCGCGTTGATTTTTTGAGTTTATTATTTTAATAACTAACATTTAAAGAAAATCAATATCGTCGTTACATTATTTAGGTAGTATCTGATATACAGTGTGTCCCCGGATGGAGTTGACAAGAGGAAAAATATCTTTACTATTGATTTTACGACGAAAAGTTATTAGAATTGTATATTGAAACAACAATGACATAAAAATGTTAAAAAAATCTTACCCGATATTTTTCGCTCTACAATTCTCCTAAAATAATTCATAAAATTCCTTTATATTTATTTAATTTGTCAATTATTACCCATAGAATATGCAGTTAATATTGATTCTATTTAAATTTTGTGTAAAAGCTAAAAAAATAAATAAATCTATGCAAAATAGGTTATAGGTTGGCAAGCATGTTGATACTCCCACCTTAAACTATCTTGCATGCTAATCGGCACCCGAGAGTGATTCTCCGCAGGACCGCAGGATTGTGATACAAAGAGAGACAATAAAAATATCTAAACTAGTTTCTTATAATTTTAACCAAACAAAACAAACTACATTTATAATTTACCATAATTTAACATTTCTTAAAGTATATTATCCAGAATTTGGCATGACTTAACATTTGGGAATTTTATATTATCCACGAGGTTGGCATTAATGTCTCCTGTGAAAATTAAAAACATTTTTAACGAGACTATATCTTACGTTGAATAAATATGAAACTTTTATCCTAGTTATATAATTTTACAATGTCGACTTTAATGCGTCGTAGATTTAACCACTATTTTCATTTTCATATGCCACCACTTTAATACTTGCAAACCTAGCGGCAGTAAATCGGTTAATGTTGTAAACTGTAATAAAATGTTTGTTTTATTTAACTTGTAACAATTTTTAGAAGTTTTATGTTACGGTAAAGTTGACAGATAATTTCGTACACTAAACTGTGACACTGTAAATTTTTTTTACCTTTGTAACGTGTTAATTGTTATCATGATATCTGTCAAAGCATTGTAATTATCTTATTTGATTTAAAATGCCTCATTTAAGTTTTATTGAAAAAGCAAGAATAATATGTTTAGTAGAAATAGGGTGGTCTTATGGAAAAATAGCTGCTCATTTTAGAGTACCTAGAAGTACTGTTCAAGGAATTGTAAAAAATGGCGCTATCATCAAACACTTGATAGGTCTGTGTTGGGTCTGGTTTAAATAATAGAAAATCATCAAATGAAGAAGACCGAAATTTGGTGGAGTATTTAAGGCAAAATCCATTTGAAACTACAGTATCCGCTATGCACATAAGAGGATTCCCTGCTTCATCTAGAACTGCGCAACGACCGAGTAAGACAATGTTCCGAATTAAGAAATCGAGCAGCTGCATCCAAACCGTTTTTAAAAAATAGTGATAAGGAACAAAGAATTGGGTTTGCTATGCAATATTTACCAGAAAATGATTTTTTTTTGGCAAAATGTTATCTTTTCCGATAAGAAAACTTTTCAGTCTACATAATGGAAGGATTCGAGTATATAGACCACCAAATTCCCGATATGATGAGAAGTATACTCAAAAAAAGCGAACCAGTGGACGTTTCTCCGGTAATGCGTGGGCATGGATAAGTGTTTACGGTGCAGGTGTATGCTGGAATATTGGTGGAACACTAAACAGTAATATATATCTTCAGATTTTGGAAAATGTTTGTCTTCCTTCTGCCGCGATAGTTTTTGAAGGAAATAACTTTATATTTCAGCAGGATAACTGCCCTGTGCATACTGCAAGAAATATAGGAAACTGGTTTAGATAATACAACGTAACATGTCTGCCTTGGTGCTCAAGAAGTCCTGATTTAAATCCAATTAAAAATGTTTGGGGATTGATGGTAAAAAAAAAATGTATAAAATAAATTTTAAACCACAGAATAAAATAGAGTTATTTGATAAAATAGAAGAAATTTGGCAAGGGCTAACTCCGGATTACACCAGAAGTATTATTTTGTCAATGCCAAGAAGATTACGATTAGTGTTAGAATCCAATGGCGCAGCAATTAAATATTAGTATTTTGTTTGTTGTTTGTTAATATATTTACCCTTTTGGCTTTATACTTTTTGTAATTTTCCTGGTATTATTTTATAATTTTCTTATTTCGCGGCTGTATTCTAAACACAAAAATATTTAGAAATAACCATTATTACTTTTGGTAAAAAATCGTTCATACAATAATTTACAGCTACCTATAAATATAGCTGGTGTTCTATCCAGGTATAAGCAGCAAGGTCAGAAACCCGTTTTACCCAATTTTGTTGTAATTGAGTTATGTTTGGGTGGAGTGTACGAATTTATATGTCGTCAACTGTACCATTGCGATAAAAAAAAAGTGGTACAACAAAATATAATTTAATCTGCTGGTGGTATTTTCTTTCAAACTGATAACTCAATGTCACCAGAATTCTTGTGTCAGTGTCACCTTTATTACAATAGTGTCACCAAAATTCTTCATGGTAACGCCTAAAAAGTTAGGTGACATAATTATATTGTTTTCATAGTGACGACGATATCCACTTCTTGATATCCTTATAGACCAAGAGTTCTATCTGGGACTACTAATTCTTGTACTACTTTTTTTTATCGCAATGATACATGTTGAGTTGACTACAAATAAATTCGTACTTCTGTCTCTTCTTTTAGTAAATTAAATTGTCTTACCAATATGTGGAAAATACGTCAGGTTTTTCTAATTTCACATAAAAAGTTGTCTATTTTTACCCCACTACCTTTCTGGCTACATTTCTTAAATATCGATCTTTTCAAGACCACAGTTCTATTCAGCGTACAAAGTTTACCAAAATATCTAAATTTTAAATATGTATGTATAAAGGTTTCGAAAATATTTAGAAAAAAACATATTTGGAGTACCCTCTTTTCGTAGTAAGTGGACATAAGACACAATTTTTTATGACTTTTTACTTTATTATTAACCAATCTACTCAATCCCAAATTATTGACCATACATTTTAGGACACCCTGTACATTATGTCTATGGATCCCACTACATAATATTCTATAAAGGGTCGACACACTGTTTTTTTTTGTTTTAATAAAAAAGGATTTACTGTTAAGGAATAAAATTACCATGTTTTTTCTAGATTTCCTCTCAAAGGCAAAACTCTACAATACCAACAGATCTTCGGGTAAATACAACAGCATTGAATGCTGTGGCTTTGAGTAGTGTTGCTAAGTATTGGGTATTGACCAATCTATTACCAGGTCCCATACCACAGGTTTCTGTTTACGGATTGTCGGGCGGTGGAAGGGATAATCAAGGAAAACTTACCCAGGTAATATGACATCATTATCTATTTTTTAACAAGTAAGTAGTATGGTTTTATGAGCAGGAGTGCATAGTACAGAACTCTTATTTTGTACAGGATGCTGTTCTCAGTCAGCATGCAGCGGGATTGTTGCAAGCAGATCCTCAACTTCTACTGCAGCAGCACGGCCAAATCCCTGTCAGCATATCAACGTCTCAGGGCACCATTGGCATTCCTGCTGGGGCTATACACCTCGATGCCATATCACAACAGCACGGGCATCAGCAGCAGGTTGAGCACAACCAGATGAATCGCGATGTGAGGGTAACTAAATTTAATTACATTAACTATTTCCTTCAAAAAATATTAACTGTAGCAATTTTTAACCAATTAAAAATAATTTACAGCAAATTCTTCATGCCAGTTCGTTTGGGCTGAAAGGATTTTGACAAAGTTGGTCTTATTGTGCTTTAGTGTTTTTTTTTTGTAAACCTTACTACCGTGCGAGCAAAAATTATTTGCATCAAAGAGGGCCTTGCATCAAAGGACGTAATGCTTAGCCGTAGAGCTTAATACCTGTTGGGTATCCAGTAACTACCTGAATTAACAATCAATCAGTTATTCCGTCATCTTTGACGGTCGTTACAAGTAATTTGATTCATCGCTAATTTTTCCAATTTCTTGAACAATTCACACAATGGGCTTTACGGAACAGCACAAAATATTCATGGTTGAAGCGTATTCTCGAAACGGGGTTAGAGTAAATTGTGAGTGGCAATACAATCCGGGTTTGTGCGTGGACGATTTTCACGGAACATTTTCCTAACGCTGCTTTTATTGCTGGGGATTTTTATTGTTGCCTGAAAAGAACCGTGGTTGTGTTTAGGGAAACAGGTTCTATACAACACAAAAAGGAGCAGGAAGACTATCTGTAAGAACAGAAGAACTTCTTGCAAAAGTTCGTGAAATAATGCAAAATACGACAGATTGATCAGTTTTCGATCAGACATTGAATTCCCACCTAGATCACCTTGTTTAACGGTTATGGATTACTTCGTTTTTCCTCATTTAAAGAACACTATTTTTAAAACACCAGTTGCAAATTTAGAACAATTACAAGAATGGATTATCCAATAATGTGGTAACATTTCTCCAGAGGTGCTGGTCAACAGTTTCGAAATTATGAACAGGCATGTGAATTTATGCTTGGAGCATGGCGGTGGCCAATTTCAGCAATTTATGTAAATTTTTTTTTCTTTCTGTATATTCTTACTTTGTTAATTTTGTAAACAACAAAAAAAAATTGTATTTGTCTACTTATTTTATTACTCATTAATTTGGCATATCATGTCATAATATGAATTTGACAAAAAATTTTACCTAGATTTGGTTAGATAAGTCGTCCCCATATCATTGTGATCTAAACCAAGCCCTACGTTTTTTAATCCAAGTCCTCTTTGGTGCAAATAATTTTTGCTCGCACGGTAGTAGATTGGGGTATATCACTGTCAACCTACTGGGACATAAGATTAACATGGGGCCTAATACCTTGCAAAAGTATATTCAGGTACCGGGGGGCTTGTAGCAGGAAGCCTGTACGGCAGTGCGCAGCTCAAAAACGGCTCAGAAGCAGTCAAAAACAGAAAGAACAGCTTTAATCTTTATCTGAAAACTGCATAAAAACTAAATCATACCTTTTTTTATTAGTCCGGATATTATAAGCAATAGTAAGTATAAATTATCCAAAACTATGTTTCAGATGACCAACTCTCAACAAAATCATGTGCAAAACCTAGTGCAGGTGCAAGTGAATCAGGATAACATGGTCTCTGTTATAGACGAGAATAACGAAAAACATCACAAAGATATATTAACTGCACAACTGCAAGCTGCTCACCTGCAGCTAAACGAATCCCAGTTAAACAGTCAAGTCTTAACTGTGCAACAGTTACAGCAGTTACAAGCGCAGCAAGTTCAGCAAGTTTTGGATAACGTCATGGTAAGTCAAGTTACCACACAAACCCGAACAAACCCGAACAAACTGCTCAAGGAAAAACGGGAAATTTGTAAAATGATAAAAATAGTATATTGTTTTATTAGGAGTAAAACATACTATTTTTTCTTCAAACGTGGTTTAAATATGAAAACGTAAAGATACAAAATGTGCCTTCACTATAATCGAATTAATCGTATTCAGTATTAATATCCTGAATTAAAACCTTTTGAAAATACATCCCAATAATAAAAATCTTCTCAGATGGTCACAAACCTTTCCTAGAGACAATTAAAAGGCGCCGCGAAAGCAGAAAGTTTAAAAACATGAGATATCAAAACGTATATTACGTCATCCCATTATCCGCCCAATTCTTTTATTTGTCAGCCTCGACGGATTATATTGCTATATTTGTTTTGATAAACTAAATAGACAAGAACAGCTTAAAAATAGAAAACAACCCGCTCGATGTTCGGGTAGATGCGGCGTTCGACCTTCAGAATAACTCGGTCCCACGGGTCGAGACAGATGTGACGTCAGTGAGTTCATTCCCGTGTTGTTATTAAAGATCGTATATTGTTTATTTATTTTCTCAGTAAATAATTGAAAATTTGAAAAACCGTAGAACATTTTATTTTTTCTTTCTCTATGTGATAAAAATTTAAACTTAGTGGAAAAGCCCATTATACAGGGTGTCCGGAAATGATAAGCAGAAAAATTAAAGGATAATTCTAGACCGAAAATAAATCCTATCTCTCCCTATAACATTTTTTCGAAAATTGATTATTAATCCGGGGTGTTACAGGGTGTTAAAGTTAAATCTTATTTGCAGTTTTAAAATATCAACAATAAATTAAACATTCAAATCAAAGGTTCAAAGTGACGTCCTTCCTCTTCAATGCATAAATTAATTCTTCTTAAAAAATTCCTACGAACTCCATGGAATATTCCTTCCTTTGCTATGCTATGTTTAAGGTTGAAAATAAATTTAAATGATTTCGTATTCATCACATGCAAGCAATGTTATTTTAGCGTTTTTCTCGAAAACGGTTAGATTTATCGAAACAAAAGTAGTATACCTTTTTTATGTCAAAAGGTTAGGAGAATAAAAATATTCAGTCAAAATGCGCCTACAGTGTAGGACAAAAAAGTTGGAACCATTCAAATTAAAGTATAGGCTCCTGTGTGGCGCCCTCTACAAAATGCGAAAAAACGGTGGGCAAATTTGTATTCCTCATATAGCCCCATATACGAGAATTCGTCAAAATATATGAGCGTGGCAAAAGGTATTGCAAAAAAAAACTGCAAATAAAATTTAACTTTACCACCCTGTAACTCTGTTAATAATCAATTTTCGAAAAAATGTTACAGAAAGAGATAGCATTTATTTTCGGTCTAGAATTATTATCCCCTAAATTTTTTGCTCATCGTTTCTGGACACCCTGTATATTTTATTCATGAGAACACAGTGATACTATTACTTTCGCTGCCAATAGCAACCGCCTTCTGACAAAAAAGCAAAACTTTAACGTCAAAAAATTAGTAGAAAAATGTCAGGTTTATTGATGTTTGAAGAAAAAATTGTAAGACGGAATGGAATTTTTTAAAAACAATATTTAAATTTTGCATATAAGCCTACAATTTAATTCTAAGCAACTTTTTCAATTACATTATGAATTTTTGGTCATGCAGACATGCAAAACTGATAACCCAAAAAAGCTTTTTTTTAATTGATACCCTATTCCGCTTATTTAAAGTACGCCTCAGCGTGTTTAAATCCCACTTTCAAAAACGCGCGTGTTGTAAAGTCACCATAGCAACATCAACAACCCGTGAAACGTGAAGTCTAAATATGTCAACTTTTTAATTATTGATTTGACAGAATTACCTTTTAACGTCAAATAAAAGATTTTTTTAAGCAATACACAATCAATGTCCGGTCTAGGACGTTATGACGCGGCCGGTTTGACGCGGCCGTTTCGACGCGAGGAAGTTTCGACGCTAGGACGTTTCGACACTGGCCGTTTTAACGTGAAAAATATGTAACTTAGTTTTTAATTTTATGTAGGATTTTTTTATTTTTGTAGGTAGGTAAGTAATAAATAATACAGAAAAAAATATAGTACTTGACAGTTTATTTATCCAAATAATTATTATGCATTCATAACATAATTATGCGATATTGCTCTTAAATACTCAGTAATATTCCTATTTCTATAATCCCTAACTATTAATATTATCCTCTCGTCACAGTCGCGATACTTTTTTAATTTAGTTGGCGGCTGTTGACCCGAAAGTAATTGCTCGTAGTACAAATCCCTTCCTGACTGTATCTTCTTAAGAGCATCAATGTATTTCCAGATCGTTGGATGGTCCATGGACATTTCGTTTTGTAATCGTCTGTGTGCAGCTTCGGCGTGATTATTTGTTCTGTCTGTGCCATCCAAAACGCGATTGTAAACAGACCAAAGTGTAGGCGGAAATAGCGCATTGCGTCTTCTTCTACCCCGTCGTTGAGGACGACCTAAGTATGAGTCCTCGAACCATTCTAGTAGAGGGTGCAACTCATTAGGCAGCTCATCGAACAAGTGGTCGATTGCATCATCCAAGTCCCCTTCAGGAACAAATGCCAAAGAAGTCACCATACGGGCTTGAAGACTGAAATCAGCATCTGTATTGTATCGAGACAGCAAATTCATGTGCGCCAAATGCTTCTTCATGTTTTTTACTAAATGGAAAAAACAACCTAGCAGCTCTGCATTTGGAAAAGCTTCTTTGAATGCATTTATGGCACCTAGTTCAAAGTCGCACGAAATTTTTTCCGGGCTTGCACCTGGCTGGAGATCTTTGACCAAACCAATCATTCTGGCATATGTAGCTTGCTGTTTGTTGGGCAGGAGGGCATAAATAACAGGATGAACTCCCCCAAATTGTTTAGCCATTATAACGTAGGTCTGATAGAAAATTGAGGGAGTTGGTTTAAATGTTCCATCAACAAACCAATGTTTTGAGTCCTTCAAAATCTGTAAAGAAAACAACATATAATTCCCATGAAAATTGAAATTGTTTTAGCAAACATAATATAATACGAATTTTTCTAAAATTAAATTTTCGAAGATAAATAACCTATTATTGTTGTAATACTTACTTTCAGGTTCTGTTTGCGCCCAAAAAGTAAAATTCTGTTCGGATCCGGTCCACTGTCACTCAAGAGAAACTGTTCCTCAACATTGTTTGCACTTGCATAAACTTTATATTTTTCTGGTATGACGAGTTCTTCACGACTAACTGGGGTAGGTGGTGCAAGGTCGATTTGGTTTCTCTTCCTTCTAATCATTTTCTTCATGGCGGTGTGATTCGGCAATGCAGCTTTTGCACCTAAAGAGATTCCTGATGCACAGTGATTTATTATTGTAGCCGTGGATTCCATCGTTTCTTCACACCTTCTCTTTATTGATGTTTTGATAACTGCAGCCTCCACATGTGCAGCGGAACTTCCGTGGCAATGCTCGTTAATTTTTTTAATAACCACGTCGTCCTGGGTATGAATCCTGGCCTTGCAGCGTTGTTGTCCTTCAATGGTATGGTCACATCTCCAAAACTTTTTTGAATTGCATGAACTTGTTTTATCAAAAACGTACAAAAAACCACCGTCTGAGAATTTACGTCTTCCCCTTTTGCTTGTAATTTCCATGTTGTAGAAAATAAAATTAAGTAAAATAGAACAAATCAGGACACAATGATTAAGAACAAGAACTTGTTTTATACTGAGGATATGAAAAGAAAAATTAATCTTTATACCCTTGAGGTACCTACCTAAAATGGGTTAATTAACTACCTACCTGAACTAGATTACCATTTCTTAATCCCAAATTCTTATTAATATGTGGTATTTAAATGATGATTTTCCAGAATGAGATTAACATAATTTAATTCTTTATTTCTTTTCATAGAAATTTGATGATAATGATAACATTAACAGTTAGGGATTATGGAAATATTAATGAGTTACCTACCTCAAAAATAACAATAAAATCCTAAATAAAATGTAAAAAAATTAAAATTATTAAAAATTATCCTTGGCGTCAAAACGACTCGGCGTCAAAATGACCGGCGTCGAAACGTCCTCGCGTCGAAACGGCCGCGTCGGACCGGCCGCGTCAAACCGGCTGCGTTAAAACGTCCCATTCCGATCAATGTCAACGGTGACAACAATGAATCTTATGTGACAGATTGGAAGATATTTTTTGTTCTCCTCATTTTCATGACAACGACAGGTATATCACATCACGAATTCGACCATTTCACTTATTTACTAAGTTATTATTTCCATTTTTGTAATATAAATACCAATAAGTGTACCAATAAAAAAAAAGAATGTAAAGTATGCGTGGATAACTGGTCTTTAAAACACTTGCTCTATTTCAAGCACTCCGGCTGCGCCGTCGTGCTTGCAAAATCGCGCGTGTTTTAAATACCTTAATATCCACTTATACTTTAATATACTATTTCGATACTGTACTAATAAATTTTTTCCCCCTATGTTGCGAATTTTTTGCGGGGGTTTTTGATTTTTTAAAATGTAAATGGTTATTTCTTTTATTAAAAGATTCATTCATTATATTTCTTCTATTATCATTTAACACATACATCGCTCTTCTAACTTTTAAGACACAAAAGTTATGAGTGATCTCAGACCAAGCACTAGTGCTTGGTCTGAGTGAGTGATCCACATTCATATAACATACACTCTACTTTTGTTTGTATTATACAAATGGTAAATTTGTGTTTTTAATAATTGTTACAGGTAAGAATGGAATCATCTATGGAGCATAATCAGCAACAGCAGTCTCACAACGAGCAACAAAATACGATGCAAGATAACATAGAAATAGTAAAAGATGAAAAATCAATCCAATGCAAATTCCTTAATAATGCTCAATTGGGCCTTCAAGAAGTAAAAGGCAATATTATGGATGTACGAACTGCGGATGGAAGCATAGGTTTGTTTTCTAATCCCAGCGAATACAGAGTGTCAAAGTACAATAACTCTTATGGTGTTAGATAGAGAAACAAGTTTTTATAAGAACTGTACAGCGACATACATTTTTTAAAATGGTACACCCTTTTTTTATATCAAAATTTCACTTATTTTGATATAGAGTTTAATTAGCCTATACAGGGTACTTTAGAATTTATGGCCAATTTAATGTCAAAATTGTTTTGATTTCATGGGGCTGTATCTTTGTGGTAAATTTCAATAAGAAATGAAAGAAAATTTTGTCATTATAAGATTTATACTGTGTTTATATCTGTCTAACACTACTGGGACACCCTATATGTAAATGCAAAATTATTGTTGTCCAATCATATTCTAAACGCCGTTGCTTGACGAATCGGAATTAAATGTTGCAGATTGATAATATTTGTTTTAGGATGTTTAAGGATTTAATTAAAAAAAAAGTCGAATCCAATACTTTTGTCGATTTTATCGAGATTAAGGAAACCCATTAGGCTTAATAGACCAGGGCTGAAAATGCCTTTGAAAATGGTAAAAAGTGAAAAAAAATAATAGTAGGATGAAACCCATTGGAAAAGGAAGAGAATATAACAAAAATGAAAGGAAAAATAATTTACGGGCGATCCGAGGTCGGGAAGTGGAAAGGGGTGAGTTTTTAAGGGTAGAAAACGATTTATCTCGATTTCCGGCAAAACTACAAGTCCTATGGAAAAACGTTAAAAGGCAAAGTTGTAGTAAAAATATCTACAACTTTTGTATTTACACTTTTTTCACATAACCTCAAAATTTAGGTGAAAAATTAAAATAACCAAGTTTTTGGTTTTTATTTTTCTTTTACAAAAAAAAAATTTTTCACGAATACTTTTTTATGTCCCAAACACACTGTAATTTTTTTGATTTAAAATATTTATTTTTTCACCTTATTTTGACTTAATATCGAAAAAGCACCCTAATTTTCAATCCAAAATTCTCACGTCAAAATATCTGCTTTTTTAAAAAAGTCGGTGGGCTTTTTGTTCGTTGAAATCTCTACTTTCTGATGGTGTAAAAAAATATACATTACTATGGTAAATGTTCTTAAAAAATGCAAAGAAGCGAAACAAAACTCGAATCTGAAATATTTTTTTTTAATCATTATGCATGTACTATTTTGAGCTATTTATTAAAATTTATACTTTAATAATATCTTAATAATACTTTTTTATGTCCCAAACACACTGTAATTTTTTTGATTTAAAATATTTATTTTTTCACCTTATTTTGACTTAATATGGAAAAAGCACCCTAATTTTCAATCGAAAATTCTCACGTCAAAATATCTGCTTTTTTAAAAAAGTCGGTGGGCTTTTTGTTCGTTGAAATCTCTACTTTCTGATGGTGTAAAAAAATATACATTACTATGGTAAATGTTCTCAAAAAATGCAAAGAAATGAAAAAACTCTAATCCGAAATTTTTTTTAAAAATCATTATGTACAATTTTGAGCCATTTATTAAAATTTATACTCTATATTACTCGAAAAACGTAAGATTCCATGTTACATTGATATTATTAAAGTATAAATTTTAATAAATAGCTCAAAATAGTACATGCATAATGATTAAAAAAAAATATTTCAGATTCGAGTTTTGTTTCGCTTCTTTGCATTTTTTAAGAACATTTACCATAGTAATGTATATTTTTTTTACACCATCAGAAAGTAGAGATTTCAACGAACAAAAGGCCTACCGACTTTTTTAAAAAAGCAGATATTTTGACGTGAGAATTTTGGATTGAAAATTAGGGTGCTTTTTCGATATTAAGTCAAAATAAGGTGAAAAAATAAATATTTTAAATCAAAAAAATTACCGTGTGTTTGGGACATAAAAAGGTAAGTTTGCACCAAATTTTGTGAAATTTTTTTTTTGAAAAATAAAAAACCAAAAACTTGGTTATTTGAATTTTTCATATACATTTTGAAGTTATGTGAAAAAAGTGTAAATACAAAAGTTGTAGATCTTTTTATTACCTACAACTTTGCCATTTAACGTTTTTTCATAGGACTTGTAGTTTTGCTTGAAATCGAGATAAATCGTTTTCTACCCTTAAAAACTCACCCCCTTCCACTTCCCGACCTCGGATCGCCCGTAATTTATTTTTTCTTTCATTTTTGTTATATTCTCTTTCTTTTCCAATGGGTTTCATCCTAGTATTATTTTTTTTGGTTTCAAAAATTATCGACCCTGGTCACAGATCATTGTTTATAATTCACAATTAAGTAAATTTAATATTTTAGTTAAAATACAGACAAATATGCAGGAACAAGAGTTAGCAAAAACTTTAGGCGTTGAGATGGTTCAAAATATGTATAAAGTAAATGTCGATGATTTGAATCAGTTGTTAGCATATCACGAGATATTTGGAAAGTTACAGTCTCAGGGTAAGTTAACGTTATTTATATATTTGAAATATTATATTTCCAGATTTAATTGAGTGAAGTATTGCTATTGGGAAAACATTAAAAATTTCCGTAACATATACCCAAAAAAAAATTTTCCATGCGTACTTAAATGTATATTATTTTTTTAAGGTGAGGTATCAAATAATTCGAATCAAAATTTAACCACAAACAATTCAAATAACAATACTGTCAACATACAACAAAACCCTTCAAACATAGCCATTATTGCTAAGGATGAACATGAACCCAATACAAGTACCCTTCAACAGAATGAAAACGCGACGTCTGTTATAACTGGCAATCATCAGTGTGATCTGTGTTTAAAGACGTTTCAATTCCGCTACCAACTTATTGTGCACCGACGCTATCACAGCGAAAAGAAACCTTTTACTTGTCAGGTATGTGTTATATTAAATCGCGTTTTTACGCAGTTTGGGATCGCCATTTTATGTTTTTCTATTGCTTGATAATATAATTATAATAATAATAATAAGTTTATTTAAAATTTAATAATATAATAAATATGTTTATGTTGTCTTCGATAAACTTATTCTTCAATCCCCTGAAGCTGAGCTTGTTAGCGGCAAATCTTATTTTTTGTTTTAGTATGTAAAATCATAAATCATAAATATGCATTAAAAATCAAGTTTTTTAAAGTAAAAATGTTAATTTATAGTATAAGCAGCTTTTTTGAAGAAATATATTACCTATAATAAAATTATTAATTTATAATTTTTAAGTAAAAATATTACTTATATAAATTATTCAGAACAATATTAATTAATTAAAGCATTTCTAAAATTTTTTTTAATGAAATCAATTTTTTAATTTTTGTTGGTAAATAATCGTTTAAATAAAAACATAAATATTTGAAATTTTTTTGTCCTATGGACTTATTTATTTTAGGTTTTATGGTTAATTAATTTAATTATGAAGGTGAACACTCTTAATATATATTGATGATAATTTAAGTTGAAAAAAAACATATTGAGTATTTAAGAAGTGACATCTCACCAATGATTTGGCATTTTGTTAAAAGCTAAAAATTATATATCATTAAAATATTTAAAAAATATATATTATTCTTTGGTTTATTCCAAATTACAGTATATTATGGTTTCAATTTGGATATCAGCGAATTTAACTACAATTCAGCCATTAAAAAAATTATAAAACAAAGTAATTAAATGTATACATAAACTTCCTTTTTTAGAACCAACTATAAATTTGTATGAACCAAATGGATTTTTAAATTTAGAAAAGCTTTATAAATTAAAAATGCATTCCAATACACTCTATTATTAAAGAAAAACAATCGAATATAATATTTCCTTTAACCAACATTATTCACATCACGAGACAAAACCATCATATTCAAACACCTATGGTAAAGAGTACTTTTGGCCAAAGATCAATATTATATAAAGGAATAACAATTTACAACAGTTTGCAGAAAATATTTAAAGAAGGATCAAAATGATGGACTTTTAAATAAAAACTAAAAAAATATTTTTTAAAACCAAACTAACTTTAACGTATTATATATTATTATTCTTTTTTTTTTGTAAATGGTTATTATATATTATTTTTTTTAAAATAATTTCGATGGAATTATTAATAATTACTAAACATGATTTTTATTATTTGTAATTTTTATATATTGCATATTTGGTGTTATATTCTCTGTAATGAACTTTTTAAGTTGGTTGAGAATAAAGATATATTATTATTATTATTATTATTAATCGTCCGTATTTCGTTATGATAGAGGCCAAAAATGAATACTTGTTTCGCTGGATCTTTGCAAAGCCTTTAATACAGTAAATTTTTCTATTCTTTTAAGGAAACTGTATTTCAGGTGTATTTTTGACTTGTTTAGAAATTATTTGAATCAGCGAAAATATAAAGTTCGTATCAAAAATAAATATAGAAAATTTTAATTGTGGTGTTCCGCAAGGTTCGATTTTGGCCACTTGATTGATTTTCCCTTATTTATATGAATTCATTCTATATTTAATTTAAAATTGAAAGAAAAAATTAGGTTGTTTTCTGATGATACAACTATTTTATACATTGTTGATTCATATGAAATTATACAAATTTTATAAATCATGACATGAAACTGATTGAATTATGGATGTGTAGTCATAAATTAATATTAAATTTAGAAATCCTCTTTTTTATGTATAGGAACGAAAATTTATACAGACGGGATTTAAAATTAAAAGTCGGGTATTTAAAACAATCAAATAAAAATTCAAATTTTGGGGTTGGTAATAGATAAAACTATTAATTGGAGTGAACACATTGAATATATATTAAACAGAACATAATTGCACCAGTGGGGATTTAAAAAAAAACTCAGTTTTTTTACTGTTATATGTTACGTCCTATTTTTTCGGCTATTATTCACTCTCATTTACAATATTTAACTTTTATATGGGGATCAACTTTTCAAAATTTACTTAACCCTTTACAAGTTTTACATATTCCTTGGATAGTCTACATTCAATTACGCTTCTGTATAAAAATTTTAATATTATGTCGATTAAGGATATTCACTTCACCCAAAATATTGTTTTTGTTCACCAAATTATATCAAAAAATAAACATTCCAATATACAGCCCAATTACAGACACGACGTACATAAATATTTAACTAGAGCTGTTTTGAATATGGACTTACCCTTAATACAAACTAGGACAGGTCAGAACTCCCATTTATAATCAAGGTTGTACAACGAATTACCACAAGAATTAAAATTTTTAAAACAAAACGTTTTAAAATGGTACTTAGGAAAATACTTAAAAAATAGGAAGCCATGTTTTAAACTATAGTCTATTTCAGAAAGGTGTAGAGTAATAAAATGGGAAATTCCGTCCAGTTCGGCCCAATTTCGGTGTCGGCCATAGGCGCAGGTAAACTTTGTGCATTCAATTATTTATGATAACTAACCAAAAATTTCAGAGAAAAAATAGTATTGTTTGTAAAATTAAAATTTTAAATAATTGCGTAAGAGGATTAGATTCTGGCCAGAAGTGTCAAAATCGAAATATTGTGTAGGGATTAGTTAATTAGTAGATTATAAAGTTGCGTTTAACAGGTACCATTTAACAGGTAGGGAGTTTGGCTTTTTATTTATATATGTTTTATTTTAATAAAGAAATACCCACCCTAGATAAGATTATAATGGAGCTTGGCCAGGATGACAGTATTCCGTTGATAACAAGAAAACTTTTATGGACCACTTTAAAAAATATGGATTTTGTCTGGGAAAAGCATAACCGTAAATCACTTTTACTGGAAAGCGATGAAATCCTATAGAACTTATATGGGCGCAAGTAAAAGGATTTGTAGCAAGACACAACACGACATTCAAAATGAAAGACGTTAAGCTACTATTTGAGCAAGCCATTAAGGAAGTGACACCAGACAACTGGCGAAAAGCAGTCCATCATATCATTAAAGAAGAGGAGAAAATGTGGGATCTTGACCACCTGATCGATCGGACCGTCGACCCGTCAAGAGAAGATAACAGTTCCTCAGATGACGAAGAATATTATGATTTTTTATAATTTAATTTCTGTATAATGTATTTTTTGTATTTTGTATTTTTTTTTATAATGTTTAATAAAAAATAAGTGTAGCTAATACTATGTACATGATGCCTCATTTTTATTCTGTTAAAATAAAATAATTTCCTTTTTACGAATATCCAATCGGCACGCCTCTATCACACCATTTTCAGTGTTTGTGAATGGACAACAATAGGCAAAACCCATAAATTGACCCAAACCCGGGTGGTACTACCTGCACTTGATGAAAAGAAAGAATTTTGCAATGAAATCAATGCCAAATTATGAAAGTGGCTTAAATATTCGTTGGGTCACTCTGTAGTCCCTTTGCATACCTAATGAGCTTTTATTACTCTACAGTTCTACACCTTTCTGAAATAGACTATAAAATATATTTAAATATGCAATTCTTTCCTTCTTCTTCTAAACGATATTTATTAGTTTAATTTATTACATTGAAATAAATAATTAAATTAACTGTATAATTTTTAAATATTTTTTATTTATTTATTGATTTACCTTGTATTTTTAATTAATTATATTTTACCGCTTACGTTATTTAAGATATCATAATTAGTAGATAATCCCTCATATAACAATGTTTTTGGGATTTTTTTTGGAAAAACTAAATAAAAATGAATGCACTTCTTTTTCCAGGTGTGTGGTAAGGCTTTCCCGAATAATCAGGAACTATCTAGGCATGGAAAATGTCATTTAGGGGGTAGCATGTTTACGTGTACCATCTGTTTCCACGTCTTCGCCAACGCACCAACTCTGGACAGACATATGAAAAGGCATTCGACCGACAAACCGTATGCTTGTACAACCTGTGGCAAAACGTTTGCTAGGAAAGAACACTTGGAAAATCATATGAGATGTCACACGGGTGATACTCCGTATAGGTGCCAATTTTGCGGTAAAAATTTTACAAGGAAAGAACATATGGTTAATCACGTGAGAAAACACACTGGGGAAACTCCTCACAGGTAAAAAATACGTTTGTTATATTTTTTTATGCCGACTGAATAACAACAGAAATATTAAATACTATTAAAACTTCTAGACCACTAACATTTCTTATAAATAATATTTTTAAAACCAGTATATATACAGAAGCTTTCAAAATTGGTATAATAAAACCTATTTTTTAAAATGGAGATTCTAGTAAAACTAGTAATTATAGACTAATAACATTAATATCTTCGATAGCAAAAGTATTCGAAAAAAATTTTAAAATTAAGGATTGAAAATTATTTGGATACATTTTTTTTCTAATAAAACAGTTTGGGTTTCAAAAAAATAAATCAACACAAAACGCTATTTGCTATCTAACAGAACAAATATATGATGCACTAGATATTAAAAAACCTTGTATTAGTATTTTTCTAGATTTAGCAAAAGCCTTTGATACAGTTAGCCATAATTTACTGTTAAAAAAGTTTTAAAATATTGGATTCAGAGGAAAGCAATTAGAATTAATTAAAAATTATCTGAAAAATAGACCAACTTATGTTCAAATAGATAAAGAAAAAAGCTATCCAAAAGTATTTAAGTATGGTGTTCCTCAAGAAACAATTTTAGGACCATTATTTTTTAATGTTATATTAACGACTTATTTAGTATAAATTGCGATGACAAATTCATCGTTTTGCAGATGATATGTCTCCTTATATATTACAGGCCTGTGTTTCCCAACAGACTGGGTAGATTTTATCACCTACAAGTCTTCGAGGCGTAAACATTCAGTATTTTCACTTTTTTTCGTTCTGAAATAAAATTTTAAATTAGGTCCTTATGTACATTTCGAGATTCCTTTTCCTTACCATCTTTATTGTTGCAGGTGTGAAATTTGCAAAAAGTCTTTTACGAGAAAGGAACATTTTATGAATCATGTAATGTGGCATACTGGAGAAACTCCGCATTGTTGCAGCATATGTGGTAAAAAGTATACTAGGAAAGAGCATCTTGCAAACCACATGAGAAGTCACACTAACGACACTCCATTTAGGTATGATCTGATTTGGTTAAGATGAGTGTGGTAGTACCATTAATTATTGTGAATACATTGAATATCAAACTATAAGAATGGCGGATGTCCGAGAAAAGTTGACAACCCAGTTTTAGACGTATTGGAGGTGGTTTGGCCGCCATTGTGGAGTGGATCGTAACTCTAACCTTAAATCTGTCGTTATAACGCAGCGCCTCGGCAACAGATGTCTCAAATTCACTGATGTGATGTCGTGGTGTTGCCGCATATCGTATTTTATTGGAATTTTTAAGGACTTAGGCATTTTTAACAGACAATAAAATAGGAGGTTATCAATTCCAGCCGAATGTATGTTTTTGATAATAATATGTAAGCTGATTACTCCGGGGTAATTGGACCGATTATTACAATGATTTTACCGTTGCATAAGGTGTTAAATGTTAAACAAATAAAAAGTAGATAAAAAGCAACAGCAAGATTTTTTTTCGTCAAAAATTAATCGTTTCTGGGTTAGTTAAAATAATAACAAATAATTAAGGACAGATAGGTAATGTAATATTTACTCTGATCCTTTTAAAATCAAAAATAAATATAATATATTTTTTCTTCAAACGTCATATAAGTGATAACTTATGTGACGTTTCTTAATGACATTAAATGTCATATTAAATTTTTAATTGTTATATTTATTTTGTTTTGATAGATGCCAAACAAGTACGTATCCATGATAACGATACCAAAAAGGGAATATACAGTGAAATAAGTTAAAAATTCAATCTTGTTATCTTCATTAAAAAATTCGTTTTATTTTATTGTTTTATCTCAAATAATATGATGCACGTTTGTGTACTAATGCCAGTGCAAGGCGATCCAGGCACCGCACCGATGCGCGGGATGGTATGGTAGTGGGGAGAGGATCATGCAGCAAGTCAAACAGACAGGCGGCAACAATGTTTTAATTTAGCAGTGAAAAGGCTTGTCGTTAGTGGCTGCATCAACACGCTTTATTTTTGATGACTCATTGGTGCCATCTATGAATTTAACGTAGCATTTTTAGGAAATCTGCTTATATGGCCTTCTTATAGTTTGATATTCAATGGTGAATATAATGGTTATTTGATTTGTAAAGAACTCGAAAAGGAATCTAAGAGACGCAGTGTGAACTAGCAATCACGACCACAGTTGGATTTTTAATAAACGTATCTTTAAAATGAGCCTATGTTGATTAAATTTTGATAAAGGGTATGGAAGATACAGCAATTTTAAAATTATTTTTTTTACAAGCTTCTCCCAACCCTTAACAACGATACAAAAAAAAGTCTTAGAAAGAAACTACCGCAAAAATTAATGGTCTTTTTATTTCCTTTATTATTAATAAGTGAGGACTGTAAGTAACAGCGATTATTAAATAGTAATTTACGTTACAAGACCGGAAAGTAGTGTTTCGCAGGTCGAGACAAGCATTTCCAGGGCGAGCCGTAGGCGAGTCCTGGAAGCCTGGAAATACCTGCAAAACATTAATTTTCGGTTGCGTGACGTACAATATTTTCTTTAAGACTGACACTTCGATATACCGTGCGAGCAAAAATTATTTGCATCAAAGAGGAAAAAAATAGGATCAACAATTCTTCTTCGGGAAACAGCTAACCAGACACCAAATTTTTGAGGGTGCAATGTGGACTCTACAAAAAAAATGGGGATTTTCACTATTCCACATGCGTGTATTCTGAGAATTCACATAACCGGAAAGGTGGAACCAGGCTTCATCCGAAAAAAATGTCAGGTCTAATAAATCATTTCTTTCCAATAAATTTTGGGTAAACCATTGAGAGTAATTCCTGCGTCTTTCAAAATCTGCGGCTTGTATTTCTTGGAATACTTGCACTTTATAAGGAACTAAATTTGGCTGCTTCTTAAGAATAGTCCCGCGTGTTCCATAAGATCTTCCCACTTCTTGGGACAGGCGTCTTATACAATTTGTTGGCGTATTTTGCATTATTTCACGAACGTCTGCAACAAGTTCTTCTGTTCTTACAGATGGTTTTCCTGCTCCTTTTTTGTGCTGTATAGAACCTGTTTCCCTAAACACAGCCACGGTTCTTTTCAGACAATGATAAAAATCCCCAGCAATAAAAGCAACGTTAAGAATATGTTCGTTAAAATGGTCCATGCACAAACCCGGATTGTATTGCCACGCACAATTTACTCGAACCCCATTTCGTAAATACGCTTCAACCATGAATGTTTTGTGCTGTTCCGTAAAGCCCATTGTGTGAATTGTTCAAGAAATTGGAAAAATTAGCGATGAATTAAATTACTTTTAATTACTGTCAAAGATGACGGAATAACTGATTGATTGTTAATTCAGGTAGTTATTGACACCCGACAGGTATTAAGCTCTACGGCTAAGCATTACGTCCTTAGATGCAAGGCCCTCTTTGATGCAAATAATTTTTGCTCGCATGGTACATTTAATTATTTATTTTATTTTACATTATTTTTAAATGCGTCGTATGACTTCTCGTAACGGGCTTTTGATTTTACTAGCAATATATCGCTTCCAAAATTTCTTCTGGAATCTCATTTTCCGTGTCGGATAATTCAAAATCTGAATTCATATTAGGCAGTTGAAGTACAACCAATACGTAAGCAAATTTATGCACGTTAATTGAGGAGTTAACGTGACGAACCGGTGGAAAGAATTTTAGTTGAAGTGCTTATATTTTGTGTCCGTTAACGTAACCTACAAAAAATGCAAATTTGACATTTGTCATATTATTATGTTAATTTTTTACCTTTATTTTTCTGTTGATTTTTTAAAAGTTAAGAAAATTGCATAAAGAAGGAAGAAAATCAAAAAGGAGAGTATGGAAGAGTATAAAACTTTGTTTTATTTTTAAATCTTCTAAAAATACAAAACAAAATACAAATAAAATGGAACAATACCATCGATAACAAACTTAAATCTATACTTATAGAGAAAAAAAAATTCAAAAGTATCTCTGATGAACTAAAATCACAATTATTGAATCACAAAACTTAAGATCATAAAAAAACTTTTTATTTTTTAACTAAAAAACAAATAATCCGGATTGTTGATAAATTAAAATTTTTTTGATTACTGCAAAATTTGTCAAAAAATGACATTTCGGAAATAATCGGTTATATTCGGAGGTCCTTCGGGTAACGGAACGTTAATTTTTCACGCCCGTAAAACAACGCAAGGTAACGTACGCCCGTTGAACTGCTTAAAACACGTACGTCAAAATTTGATTACTGCGCATGCGTAGCTGTCAATTTGTACGTATACGTTAACGTTCGTGACCGCACTTCAACTGCCTATTTTTAAATTTGCGCACTCGCGAAACAAGTTTGACATAAACAACAAATTAAAAATCAACGAACTGTCATAGTAACGAAATCAAGGTAGATTGTATTATCAAAGTGCGATTGGAAAAAGGAAAAAACAGGGACCGGAAAAATCTTTTGCCGGTCCCTCACGTCCATTTTCTGGTCTTGATCGACAAAACGTTATTTTTTGGACGAAAAATTGTCCAGAAAGTGTATATTTTCTGGTCGGTCTTAAAAAAATATTTTACATCATTTTTTCTTGGTCGATTTCGTTCCATCATTTTTTTCCATATACACATTATACGTACGCGTACCTTAGTGTAAGCCCCGTATAATATCAGCCCAACGGTCATAAATCTGATACACATAATAAAATAAATAAATAAATAAAATGCCAGTAAAATAGTAAGCAATAATTTACTTTCAGGTGTGAAATTTGTGGTAAAGCATTTACAAGAAAAGAACATTTTACCAATCACATTATGTGGCACACTGGAGAAACTCCCCATCGTTGTGACTTTTGTTCGAAAACTTTTACTAGAAAGGAACATTTATTAAATCACGTGAGACAGCATACGGGTGAATCGCCACATAAATGTGTGTTTTGTAATAAATCCTTTACGAGGAAAGAACATTTGACAAATCATGTTCGGCAACATACAGGTAAAGTTTGACCAAGGTATTCACACTGAGTAGACAATACAAATTTAATTTTTATTGAATAATAAACGACTTTATTGTAACAATAGAGTCAATCTTCCTAAATGATTAAAAGCATTTTTACCTAGCTTCTAAAATAACTTATTATTAAAAACATTTAGTACAGTGTACAGAAAAAGTTATAATTTGTGGAACATTTTTTCGTTTAGTTTACTTTTATCTCTATTTTAGGAGAGACTCCATTCAAATGCACCTTCTGTCCCAAAGCTTTCACCAGAAAAGACCATTTAGTTAATCACATACGACAACATACAGGTGAATCTCCCCACAAGTGTACTTACTGTACAAAATCGTTTAC
This sequence comes from Polydrusus pterygomalis, assembly GCA_963969555.1. Classification (NCBI taxonomy): domain Eukaryota; kingdom Metazoa; phylum Arthropoda; class Insecta; order Coleoptera; family Curculionidae; genus Polydrusus; species Polydrusus pterygomalis. The sequence goes on along the minus strand of OZ018381.1, from coordinate 35,406,498 downwards.
TAGGAAAGAGCATCTCAATAACCATATAAGACAACATACGGGTGAATCGCCCCACAAGTGCCATTTTTGTGCGAAATCTTTTACGAGAAAAGAACATTTGACGAATCATGTCCGAATACATACAGGTTAGTTATATATTGGGTGACCCAAATTTGATGGTCACCATATGTAGTTAGTTTAAGCATAGAGAAATAAAACCAAGAGAAACCATCCAATACAAACATTTTACCGCTCGTAAGTGTGTACGGCGTACAAATCTGTAACTAGTTATGCCAAACGTTGTCTGTATATACATTTAGCGAACGCAAATATCTTTCTAAAGCCACTTCGCTTGTAGTAGTAGTAGTAGTAACATGTTTTATTTAGCAAAAAGCTACAATAAAAAATTTTTTATACATTTTTATAGATTTATTTTAAATTTTAAAACGCAACCTTTTGACAAAAACAACAGAAAAGTTAAATATTTTGTAAATTGTATCAAATATTACGTATCATTTTGTTTTTTAATTAAATGTAATTTTAAAGTTTTTTTAAACATTTTTAATGATTTTTGAGATTTAATAGAATTTCCCAAATTTTTATATTCTATCGAACAAACCTTTATAAAAAATAGATTCATAAGCTAATGTTTTAGACACTCTATCCACATAAAAATTTTAATTAGTTCTTGTTTTATAATTATGATGGTCATAATTAAAAGAACAACATTTTTTTAAACAATCAGGCAATAAATTATTTTTAATTTTATGTATAAAGATACATACTAAATAAAAAATTAAATTTCTGACATTCAACCAATCTAAATTTTCAACATAAAATTAATTTTTGTATATTTAGTTAGTTAGATTTGTTTGCAGATAACGAGCATACAATTTGACTTAACAGGTATATGAAAGTTAAGGGATTTTATGTTCGTTGTATTGCCCTAAAATTCCAGTTGACCTGGAGGTTGATACTTGAAAACTCCAAGTTAAAAAGTGTACTTTTAAAAGTGCACTAATAAATTAGGTGACTTTTTTAAACGCTATTCTAAAAATGTAATTTTTCGCATGCATAAAATTTTTAAAAAATTTAAAAATTAAAAATTGCTTGTAGGAAAAATGTTGATCCTAACTCATGCGAAAAGTCACTTTTCCGCTACGCGTCGTTCGGATAACGGCAGTTACGTGCGGAAAAGTGTATTTTTGAAATACGTTTTTTTTTCAAGTCGTTAATAGTAATACACTACATACTTAGTATTTAACAGGATCCAGAATCCACAATCCAGAAGACGACAAATATATATACAGTGTGGTTGTTTAAGTGTGCAACATGTGGGAATTTTTTTTATTACCGATATCCCAGAAAATTTTATTCTTGATAAAAGTTGGCGCATGTTCGATAATCATATTAGGTGCACTTGGAATGGTTGCAAGTCAAACGGCGTACAGGGTAGGCCAAAAAATATAAAACTTGTACACTTAAACAACCACACTGATATCGAAGAATAAATATTTTTTTTTGTAAAACTTGGGCAACCGATTTTTGAAAAATTGTAGTTTTTGATAGGTAACGATAATCACTCGAGCGGGTTCCAGTAGGTTAAGTTTCATTTTTTTTCAAAGCAAATACTAATGCAAAAGTTAAATTTTAAATAAAATAAAAAAAAAATTATGATGCAAACTTTTTATTTCTTAGGCGAATCGCCGCATCGTTGTGAATTTTGTCAAAAAACCTTTACGAGGAAGGAACATTTGACGAACCATCTACGACAGCATACAGGAGAAACTCCCCATTGTTGTAATGTATGTTCGAAGCCTTTTACTAAAAAAGAGCATCTGCTTATTCACATGCGATCGCATACTGGTGAAAGACCTTTTAGTTGTACCGAATGTGGAAAATCTTTCCCACTTAAAGGTAAGTTACAGTTTTGGTTTAGGTGAACAGTAAATTTTACACATTTTTAAGCACAATTTCTTGATCCAGAATTTGAAATAGCACAAACTACACAAAAACGAAAAATCCGAAATATTAAACACCCACAATCAACAATAACCGAGATCCTTTAGTTGCTTTTAAATAGCAAAGTTAAGCGTTCGTTTTAAAAAGTTAACGTAGCTCAGCAAAGATTTTTTCCTCCTCCCTAGCCGCGGTTGAGTATGTCCATCTATATTTCCCATACGATTATACGATTTGTTCGCGAAGCGTTCCTTTAACAACTTAGCTAAGCATAGATTTTTACTTGCCTGCTATGCTGTTCAAAAGAAGCAAAAGGAAAGTACCTAAAAGTAAAAGAATACCAGAAATCCACAGGGAAAACGTAACAACAAAAATGGCGCCGAGCCGGTTCTGGAGTGTATTTAAATAATTCCGATAAAGAAGGCAAATCTAATAACAAGAGGATTGTCCTCATGCTATATAATTTATTTAAAAGTTACTTATCAGATAGAGAACAGAAAGTAAAAATAGATAATTTCAGTAGTAAAAAACTACTTTAATTTACTATTAAAATATACATATATAAATATACTGTTTTGGACCAATTTTATTCTTACTTTATATTAATGATAATATATTAAAATCAGAGTTAAATGGAAACATATTTTCATATGCAGATGATACTGTATTAATAATACCAGCTAATACTTGGATTTAATGTATTTTAAATTCAGAATTACACATTTCAATTAAAATAATTTGAGTTATGACCTATTAAACTTAAATTTAACTAAAAAAAAATTTATAACTTTTTCTTGTTATAAAGATACTCAGCCGAATAGTTTAAAAGAATTTAAAATTCATGATTTAAATTGTTTAGAAATATCAGATATAGTTAGAATTAATTATGCTAACTGTTCTTGTCAAAACAAAATTTAAAAAGTTGAATTTATAAAATATTTAGGAATATTGATTGACCAAAATTTAAAATGGGAGAAACACTTTATGTAAATTTAGACTTTTAAAAAATATTGCGAATCAAAAACTTTGTTTAATGTTTTATTATGCACTTTTTCAATCAATTCTTTCCTATGGTTTAATTGGTTGGGGAAATGCATACGACTCGAATTTGAACGTCTAAAATATTTTTTCAGGTAATCTATTATTTCACCAACGCTCCCATAACAAAGGCCAACAGGCAGACAGACCTTTTCGGTGTGACCTATGCGAAAAAGACTTTATGTGTAAGGGCCATCTAGTGTCTCATAGGAGATCTCACGGTGGCGAAAAACCGTTTACCTGCACGGAATGTGGCAAATCATTCGTAGAGAAAGGTAATCTTTTGAGGCACAGCAGGAAGCACATTTTAGATAGGGAAAAGGCCAATTTAGCTGAGAATATGACTACGCAAAGTGAGTATTTATTAGTTTTTAACTTTGTTTATTTTATTTGAAACATTGTTTTTTACATTATATTTTTTGTTGGAAATTGGAATAAGTTTGTATACTTCATTGTAACGTTCCTGCTTATATTTTTCAAATGATCTGTAGCGTGTGATACATATATTGTGTACCGAGTGTACAACTAAAAAGGGACGCCGGTTGTATCTTGAAAATCGTTTACCATGCAAATTATATTCCTTTTACTTTAAACCTAAATAACCTACCTTTTTAAAGGTAATAAAATAAAATATTTAGGAATTATTTTTGACAGTAAATTAAATTGGAATTTTCACTTAGAATACTTAATTAAAAAATTAAGAAGTTTACTTCCGATTTTTAAAAACATTAAAAATTTTTTAAATGTCATGGCAATATTATATTACGCGTTAGTTAAAACTCATTTAAATTACGGAATTTTAGGTTGGGGAGAAATAAATAGAACTTTAGTTAAAAAATTAGAAATATTACAAAAAAGGTTTCTAAAAATTATATTCAATAAAGATTATCTTTATCCTTCAAAAGAATTATATTCAGAAACAAAAAAGTTGAAAATAAGACAACTTTACATATATAACATCTTAATATATACAGTGAGGACCTAAAGTCCGTCCCCCCCCTCTAACTTCTAAACCGTTCGGTATATTTTAATGAAATTTTGAACGATAATATTTGAGCAAGTCTTGCACTTTTTGACATACCAATGACAGCTTTAAATGTCAAGATGACAGCTGGGTCCGCTTTTGGAATATTTTTTTAAAGGGAACACCCTGTATATTTTTACATTTTTAAATTCCACATAAAATTATAATTATTTTTTATTAAATGCATTATTAGTCTATACTTCATAGTTTCCGAGATATGGACTCTCGAAAAGTGTCATTTTTGAACTTTGACAGCTTATAACCTTCTAACAGTACGTCTTAGAGCAAAACGGCTTACATGTCAAAGTTCAAAAATGTCACTTTTTGAGAGTCAATATCTCGGAAACTATGAAGTATAGACTAATAATGCATTTAATAAAAAATAATTATAATTTTATGTGGAATTAAAAAATGTAAAAATATACAGGGTGTTCCATTTAAAAAAATATTCCAAAAGCGGACCCAGCTGTCATCTTGACATTTAAAGCTTTCATTGGTATGTCAAAAAGTGCAAGACTTGCTCAAATATCGTTCAAAATTTCATTAAAATATACCGAACGGTTTAGAAGTTAGAGGGGGGGGGGGGACGGACTTTAGGTCCTCACTGTATATATTTAAAAATAAAAACCTTATACAATTTAAAAATCATAATAATGCACGTCATAAAAATGAAATAACCATAAGGCGGGGTGACACACTGGAGAAATAAGTTTCATGAAACTTGTTGCTGAAACAAGTTACGTCAACCTTTTTTTTTATGTCAATGTGAAATTTGTATGCGAAACAATTTCGGGTCGCCTGTTTCACAAACACCAGTGTGTTTCGTCTCATTTAAATATATGGGTTGTGTGATACTGAAACAAGTTTCCTGTTTCCTGCAACAAATTTCACGAAACTTATTTCTCCAGTATGTCACCCGCATTAAACCTAAAATAAATAAGTCCATAGGACAAAAAAAATTTCAAATATTTATGTTTTTATTTAAACGATTATTTACCAACAAAAATTAAAAAAGTGATTTCATTAAAAAAAATTTTAAGTCGAAATAAAAACATGGATATTAAAAACAGACAATTTGAAACTATTTTTAGAAATGCTTTAATTAATTAATATTGTTCTGAATGATTTATATAAGTAATATTTTTTACTTAAAAATTATAAATTAATAATTTTATTATCGGCAATATATTTCTTCAAACAAAGCTGCGTTTATACTATAAATTAACATTTTTACTTTAAAACTTAATTTTTAATGCATATTTATGATTTTACATACTAAAACAAAAAATAATATTTGCCCCTAACAAGCTCAGCTTCAGGGGATTGAAGAATAAGTTTATAGAAGACATCATAAACATATTTATTATATTATTACATTTTAAATAAACTTATTATTATTATACGTCTTTCGAAAAAAAATTAATACAGAACTGAAAAATAAATTGCTATTTCTGCTATTTTTAAGTTTCAAGGTTGGCAACTAGGGGGCGCAACTATAGTGAGATCAGAATGCGAGATTTTCTCAAAAATACTCATAGTAAAGGGAATGGTGTATCAAATATAACATCTTGGCGAACTAATAAAAAAAAATCGGGATGACTTTTGTTTTTAAGTTATTGCTGTATCTTTTTGTTTGACGGGATAAATATTGCCATGAAAAAATATTTACACAAATGTGGTTCTTACCAGAACTTGACAAATTTGAAGTTGCCTGATAAGATTTCTTTTGTTATATCAAGTTAATAAAAACTAACTTGATCCGAATTTCGTTGCGACAGCTAGAGGGCGTTATTTAGCAAAATCAATAAATGTCTTTTTAACTTAAGTAAAAAGAAGAATAAAAAAGAAGAATATCAATGAGAACATTAATTTAAAGAACCGTTTTTATAATTATGGTTTTAGAGAAGATACAATGGTATGATATTTGTAACTTTTTGCCTACAAACACCGTATTAGCATGTCAGTTCCTTATCTTAGGTTTCCAGAAATATATTGACTTGCGGTTTTCACAGATATTATTCTCATTTACTCTTCTTTTCGCCGAAGTTAAAAAAGTAAATCTAACAATTATTTATAGATAATGCGCCACAACCTAATGAAAATCCAAACAATCTTCAGATCTCACAAGTCCAAGTGAGTCAGACTCCTCAGCAACAGCCGTCTTCAAACAGCAATATTGTACAGAGCGGACATTTGATGCACACCTCTAACCACCATTCTGTTGTAGTACCTACTAATGGTAACGTTTTAGCTACCTACTAGAATTTGGATCAGTTTTGGAATTTATAGAGCTAAGAATTTTTCGTCTAAACTAAGTTGTCCTTTTAAAATTTTATTACATTAATTCATTTATGTTATACAGTGCAAAATTCTCATTGAACGAATGGGAAGATGGACAGGTCCGGGCTTTAAAATTTAAAATGTCTTGCTAAACTTTTAATGCTGGGGTGCATAGATTTTAAGCCCGTATTTCACGTGTAAACAGCTAAAATTTGCGCTAGGTTATTGCCACAATTAATAGACAAGAAATTGGAACATTTGTTGACCAAGTTGGGGGAAAAGGGTAGTAATATCTGGTGTTTTTAGTAGCTGCCAATCTATTAGATTTTGAGGTTAGAAAATCCTTTTTGTTACTAAAATTTGTTTAAAAATAATTCGCCGTCGTGTTCTTAGTTCGAAAAGCAGCAAAAGAACAAGTCAATTAAACTTGCCTTATCAAATTGGAAATAAAAGCAATCAAAACAGCAAACTTTTATGTTATCGCGTACCTAACCTCAAGTGAAATATTAGTTGGTAAAGTATTTTTCACAATAAATGGTTGACTCCGTTTAACTACCTGGGCTGGGACGTTTTGCAAGAGCTCGGCCATAAAAATGCAAATAAACTGTCGGTCAGGGTCGGATTATAATTTGTAATTATAGCAGGTAATATTTAACTATCTTGTGCTTGCGATTTCATCTTATTTAGGATATTTCATGTCATTAAATAATATATTATTAATAACGAATTAAATATCTAAAGTCCTACGCTCAGTGGCGGATTTACAAATTTGCCGCTAGTAGGCTATTCAATTTTTGCCCCCCCTCAGTGGCGGCTCGTGACTTGTTAACTTGGGGGTGCACCAAAAGCCCGCTGCTGGCGTAATGTGCCAGACCACGCCCAAATTTGGTCAATAATTTTTAGTAAATATTTTAAAAATTTATGATTACCTACTTATTTTATTGAAAATGAAATAAGATAAAAAAAAATAAAAAAGGCCAATTTATTTTTCATTAGTGGGTACATTGTTTAAAAGTAAAGTCCAATTATTCGGTTTTTATTTGCATTAAACTAGATCTACACTTTGTGGTCTGTGTCAAGTTAATTTCGGGTTTAGGTCTTCCCTCAATTTTAATTTCAATTCGTCACTCGTTTCTTTGTGTAGGTATATAATAATGTTTTTTTTTTATTTCTGTAAGATAAAAAAAAATTTTTGGGCCAAATTTGCCGCCCCCTAAAATCTGCCGTTTTAGGCTTCAGCCTACTGGTAAATCCATCACTGCCTACCCTGTAGTGTATTTGCTTGTTGATTGTGTATAACAATGGGATTAAACCGGTAGTTTTATTGCAGTCAATAAGTCGATACCATTTAGGGTGAAAAATACTTTAACATTTTGCCAGTACCTTGGGTACGTGTAAAACAACATTTTCAAGCACAATTTCCGATCAAGAATTTAAATAAATTGTCTATACCAGTCATTGTTTATAGCACGAACACAATTCACTTAACTACACAATACAGAAGTACACAAAATCTAGAAATCCGAAATATTAAACACCCACAAAACGAAGTTGCTCGGGAAGCGTTCTTTTAACAACTTGTCTAAGCAGGTATTTTTACTTTGCTGTTTAACACAGAAGCAAAAGGAATACAAGAAATCCACAGAGAACACGTAACAAAAATGGCGCCGAGCCGGTTATGGAGTAAATTTATCTGAGCTCATTAAAGAAGGAAAACCTAATAACAAGATGGTTGTGCGCATATCCATTCCTGTTGGGCGTCAAGAGATGTGACCGGCGGCATGAGCTGTGCGAATAAACATATTTTTTTTACCCATAAACTTAACTTTTGCCTGCGCACGAGATAAGCTGTACGGACCTAAAGGTCTTTGGTTTAACCATATTATTATCACACTTTTTATTTCTTTAACCTTAAAAGGACAACTTCGTGATACCGCGAGAAATAGTGATCTCGTTTGTTAGCCTCAATTTTTGCAAATTCACAATTAAGGAAATTCTAATTTGGAGAAAAGTCGATTGAAATTACAATCATGCTACTAACAAGGAGACCGCCATAAGTGGCGTCACTGATTTAATAAAATTTGCAATACTTATGTTGGCCTCCCTGTAAGGGAGTTAGGGAAAAGCTGAAGTGAAAGAGTATAAAGACACTTAGCTTTACAGGTAGCGCAATACCTTGTTTATTTCTCCGTGTTTCGAGCTAATAACCTGACCAATAGACAAGGACTTGATGTGGCCATACTTTGACAGTTATTTAGTAACTCTTAACTCCAACTTGAATTTCATTTTACCCATCATACAGGGTGTTACAATTCGACGATCGCCATTTAGGTAACAACCCGTCGAAAAATTTGGGGTCTCCGAAACTGCAATAAAAAATACAGGTCCGTATTTAAAAATACACATACCTGATGATGGTACCCGAAAGGTGAAACGTCAAAATCAGTATCTGATAGCGGCAATGAAAACGTAAAATTAGTTTCTCGCCATCTCTGTAAATAAAGCTGGAAAAATATAAAAACCGAAACGAGAATTAGCCATGTTTAAACTGCGCAGTTTTGCCCCAATTTCACCTAAGCTGTATATCTCTAACCGTTTGCGAGATCTCGAGTGGGCGTCGAATTTGTAACACCCTGTATAAATACATTATAATAAAATGTTATATTTCTTGCCAGTATAAAGTTCCAAAACTGAAAAGGATTAAAGTATTTCAGTATTTGTGATATAGAGAGTTCTTAAATAGTTTTAGAATTAGTAGTTAAAGTTTAAAAACTATTTTAAAATACTGCCTAAGGCTGAAACTAATAATTTATAGGTTTGTTGACTGGTCAGAAGAGCTTTAAAATAGATGGTTTTTTAATCTAGCATAAATTTCGGGAATAAACTTATACGTACACGTACATTCGTACATGTTTAGTTTTAACCTCGACAAAAAAATAAAATGGACAAAGCTATCCATTCGTGTAGCAATTAAATCCCATTTGCTAGGGGAATAATGTAAGGGGAAAAGGATCCGATGGGGGTCCGAGGAAAATGGAACTTACGAAGACTACGCGCTTGTGCCGTTCCGGCGGCCAGTAAGGTGTAGGCAAAGCGATATGCGATCACTAATACAGGTACAGTATTATACACGTGAAAATAATGTAAAAAAACTGAAATGTTCTTATCCAATTTTCATTTCAATTTTTTTAAAACTGTTTAGCATTTTGTAGTACTTTAATCATACAAACTCGAAAGTCAACGGACAATCACTGTCACAATACACTGACATATTATCAAAACAATGTTTTGGAGCCTTGAACAGAGCATACTCTTATTTTGGGAAAATTTTGATACAAGTGAAGCGCCAGATAACATTTTTTTAATTACGCTATATATCTTAAAAACAAATGAAAATCGGATAAGACCAAATGCGTGTTTTTATATTATTTTCACGTGTATTATACACTCTTGGAATTTGGACCGTTTCTCCCGACTCACCCTGTATATTATTATTATGTATGTCTCGACGCTAAATGTAGGTGGCTTTGTCCAAAAAGGCCTAGCAAATAATTGCTTATTTGTCTGTGGGTCTAATCATCCAGGGTGTTATGGTTTTACAATAACTTAATAATATTTTTATAATTTTACATAATGTATTTTTTATTATTTTATATAATTTAACTCTTTTTTTGCATTAGAAAGTGGCAATCTGCTAGTAAGTAGAAGAGGTAGTCGTTTCATTGAATTATAAAATTTTCAATTACGAGAAGATGTACAAGGTCAGTTTTACGTTAAAACCCGTTGACTTTATAAGTTATTAATAACAAAAAAAGAAATTGTACAAAATTGAGTGAATGTCGTTTTTTGCTTTTATTAATCTATCAATTAATTTTTTTTAAACTTAAAACTATCTAACTGCTACCCAAAGAGGGGTATTTGACATCTAGGATGATGATGATGATTACGTGCGACGGTATTTAAGTTAGATAGGGTCTAGTTAAATACGAGTTGTGTTGTTGAAAGAATGCTCGACAAGTAACATGCATTTTCAACGCATTAGCAGTTTCCAGCGTTTGACAGTTTCCATGGTGCGATTATTCCTCTTTAATCTGTTCCCAAACAATAAGAAAAATAAAATTTTAATATTTTAAACTTTCTACATAATTATCTTTTACTGTAAAATTCTAATATAAACTAATATCTCTTGGAAAAAAATAAAACCACAAAGTCTTTCTCCACAAGTTTATTAAAATAACTAGGCGAACTTAAAATAATTCTTAATAATTCGACATGTTTCGAGTGTAGAAACAATCACCATCAGGAAAATAAAGTAAATAGTACAATGCTGATGTTGTTAGCAATAGAGAAAATAATAAGTGGAATTGAGCCGTAATGGAGCTTTTAATGGTGTACAAGAGGTAAAATATGAATAGTCAGAAGACCGACAAGACTTCAGCATACTGGAAAGTCAAGGGCTAGTGCAAAGGCTCTGTCTTGGGCAGAACAATGAAGAGAGCAAAAGAAAATTAGAGGGTTTTAACAGACTTTGTCAAAATCATTTAGGTATAAGTAGTGAACTGAGGGAAAGAAAAATCTTGTTTCAAAAAACTCTGTCGGAGACATGTAAAAGTAGTGAAATGAGAGGGAAAGAAAAAGATTGGTTTTCGTAAAAGTCAAAGTATCATTTAGCTTGAAGTAAAATGCTGTTGGGGTACCAGGCTTGTTACGGCCCAGTTACCCCGGCAGGAGTCAAATTATACATCACATTGTGTGCAAAATTAATAAATTTAAAGAAAATTTAGAAAATTTGTTCTAGTAAAATTAAAATTGTTTTTTAAAATCTTTTAAATTTAGGCAGGAGTCAAACTATACATCACATTGTGTGCAAAATTAATAAATTCAAAGAAAATTTAGAAAATTTGTTGTTCTAGTAAAATTAAAATTGTTTTTTAAAATCTTTTAAATTTATTAATTTTGCACACAATGTGATGTATAATTTGACTCCTGCAGGGGTAACTGGGCCGTAACAAGCCTGGTACCCCAACAGCATTTTACTTCAAGCTAAATGATACTTTGACTTTTACGAAAACCATTTTTTTTCCCTCTTCAGTTCACTACTTTTACATGTCTCCGACAAAGTTTATTGAAATTGCCCAAGACAGGGCCTTTTCACTACCGCTTGACTTTCCAGTATGCTGAATTCTTGTCGGTCTTCTGACTATTCATATTTTACACCTCGCGTACACCATTGAAAGCTCCATAACGGCTCAATCCCAGTTATTATTTTCTCTATTGCTAATAACATCAGCATTGTATTATTTACTTTGTTTTCCTGATGATGATTGTTTCTACACTCGAAACATGTCGAATTATTAAGAATTATTTTAAGTTCGCCTAGTTATTTTAATAAACTTGTGGAGAAAGACTTTGTGGTTTTCTTTTTTCTATACATTTAACTCCACTTTGAGCATGGACTACTTCTTCTTCAAAATTAATATCTCTTAACTTTATTCACGTTACTCGATATTTTTGTGTTGTGCAATATTTAGGCAGTATTTTTGAAATTATGAAAATGGGAGCAATTACCTTTTACATATACTCATATCATTTTTATGTACAGTCTGTAAGCTAGTTTAAAACAAATTGAATCTTTATAATATGTAATATATTATCATAAAATTGTAAAAACGAATTTTGTATGTAGATATTTACAAAAATATGCTGTACAAAATAAATGTTGATCAGGCTTTATAAATTTGTGGTATTAAATTGGTTGATTTTAGAAATTGCTAAAAATATTTATTTGATAGGTGTTTTATGTTACTTTCTTTTGGAAATATTTAGTCGCCTAACTAAATAATATTATTAAAGAAAATTTAAAAATGGTATGAAGATTGTTTTTCCATTAAATAAGATGGTAGAATATTTATAAAAAAATTAATTTCGGACCAAAATCTACTCATATTGTACAGCTAGGAGTAATAAAACGTAATTCAGAGTACCAAAAGTTTAGTAACTGTATTCCGTAGAAAATTATTAATTTAGGTTATTTACCTAAATTAAAAATTTATATTTTTTACATAACTTCTAAAAAATAATTTTTAAAAGAAAAAAAATTTCGCAGCCTACAATAATCTTCTTTTTATAGATTTTTAAAGCCAATAAAGTTGTGAAACTGTGTCACTTTTGAATAAAATTCAGTCATTATCCCAATCTTTATTTGTGTCCCTCACACTGAGTATGCGTGAAGACGCCCTGGGTGTTTACGTTAGTCTCGAATGAGCCGTAAAATACCGAATGCAAATATTAAACTCTGGCATGCTGTGAGCATTTTTCTAGCTAATGATACCATTCAGCGCTATTTTTCACTTTATTAGTTTTATAAAACTAGGTTGACTTATACTGGAAACTAAAGTAATTCGGATTATCGAAATTTGAGTCTGGTGCACTTTAGGACACTTGGGGAATTTAAACAATTTTTGAAACTGCAATGGAAAGACCTGTTTGTATAGAACACATTAAAAGCAAATAAATTATGGATGAGACTATTTTTCTCTAAAAAGGACGGCTATTTTTATGCGAAAATTAGTCATTCCCAACAATGTGGTCACACTTAGTATAATATAAAAATTAATGGGAAATCCATAGAAGTTACTTTTTTTGGGCCCATTCTGTTAAAAATTGGTTGAAAATAATTAAATTAAAAAAAAATTATCCGGATGCGATTGGAGAGTGTAAGTCCCTTTTAAGAAAAAAATGTGAAATTAAATTTGACAACATTGTTATTTTAATATACAGCCGACCACATAACTATAAAAAAAAAGTAGAATGCTTACTAGGCTGTATAAATGCCTCACTATAATATCTCTGTAGGAATGGGGATTTGGTTTTTATAGGTTGCCATCCACTAATTTGAGTTGGCAGCATCATTCCAACTAACTGTTACTTCGTAGCGATCGGCACGAGCCAACTTTGAGAATGGGTTATGTTGTTTGGGTTTGTTGAAAGGTAAAAAAAAATAATATCACCACAACAGTTTATCATGAACGATTTTAAAAATTTCTTTATGATATTTATAATATATCCTAATAAAACATTGCACCTATTTATTACCTGTTGAAAGAGATATCCTCTGCCGTACTTTTAAAACAATTATATATATACAGTGTGACCAGTAAAGCCCGCATCATATGGGATTTTTTTTTATAATTAACTTTATTCGAAATTTGACTTTGGCATCAAGTTCTGCTTTGATTGAGATGAAAATTGAGCAAAAAAATAGTAGTCACGTGATTCGCATTATCTGTCAAATTTTAATTATTTCCAAAAAATAATTCAAAAGTGGGGTTATTTCTGAAAGTATCGAAAAAAGTTGTTAAAAAAAGTTTTTTTAAATGCAGTTTCTAGCCCACATGCAAAATTTCAGCTGCATAAGATAATTTTGATTTTTTACCCATATTTTTTAAATTGCACCACTTTTGCAAAATAAGACTCAACGCAACCTACATAAAACTTCTCAGTTTTGACAAGGCTTTATTTCAGATACATTTTCTTTAAAGTAACGCCATATTAAATGTGTGTTTTTCTACAAAATCAAAATTGGGCTATTAAAATTTGGTCGCATGCGATGCAAATTTTATTTGTTTTTGACCCTGTATAAGGTAACTTCATAAAATAAGTATTTTTGAAAACGTAGTTTGTGTCTGAAAGTAATACACCTTAATATTGAAACAAAAAAGAACACAGTGTCATCAGTGACGTGTTCATTAAGTGGAAAATAAATTTTAGTGGTGGGTAAAAAATCAAAATTATCTTATGCAGCTGAAATTTTGCGTGTGGGCTAGAAACTGCATTAAAAAAAAATGTTCTAATAACTTTTTTCGATATTTTCAGAAATACCCCCACTTTTGAATTATTTTTTGGAAAAAATTTGAATTTGACAGATAATGCGAATCACGTGACTACTATTTTTTGGCTTAATTTTTATCTCGATCGAAGCAGAACTTGATGCCAAAGTCAAATTTCGAATAAAGCTATTAATAAAAAAAAATCTTGCCAGGCTTGCCAGTATTGTATATCTAAAAATACTTCTCAACTAGTACTGTTTTTAAATTTCCGTCTAGTCCTCAATAGCTCTGATTTGGGTTCAATTACTACCAAGTATACCTATACTCTAAATTCAAAATATTTTTATTACGTAAGTGGACAATTTCACAGCAGCGCCAAATTCATGGTTGCATTGTTAACCTGCGTCTGAGGTATGAAGTAGGGGGAGATTGTGTAATCGTTACTACACTGAATTATTTTGAGTTTCTAGTATAGTAAGCTTATACGGAATTATACTGCCATTGCTTTAGGACTTATGGTCTCGTAATAATTAGGCAATCTAACATGAACTCACGACAAACATTATTACGAAATATTTTGACTAAAATTTATAAGCTTTTTCTCGGTAGTTAAATTAAGAACGCTTTATTTTTCTCAAAACATAAATATTAAATGAATAGGAAAGGAAAAACTAAAAATCTTTTTCCACAAAATTTAATAGAATAAAAATTCTTGTTCATGTTTCGAACGTAGAGACGTTCATCTTCAAGAGACAGAAAAATATATTGCTGATGGTTTTAACAGAGGAGAAAATGATAAGTGGTAAAAACCCTAATGGAGCTTTTATGGCATCAAAAATTGAATTGTTGAAATGACATAATGTGAGCAAAAATAGAAGTGAAAAAAAGTTAAAACATACCGAGTATGTAAAAAAGTCAGTTTAATGGTTTAGAACAGTGCTTCCCAAAGTGGGCGATAACGCCCCCTTATGGGCGCTGCAGGCCTAAAGGGGGGCGGTAAGAGACCCAGAAAAAAAATGGGGGCGTTGTGTAGAGGCTTGTGGGGCGATTTGTAATTTCATCTAGCTAGGAAGGCTCTTAGACACCGACTGAGCTTTCGACACTCGACTACAACTTGTGAACATCAACCAATATTAATTAAGAGATTGCTCAAACTCTGTTCGATTTTTCCCTCCGCGTAGTTCATATATCTGTCCTGTTTTATTGAATAAATAAAATAAAAATCATGTCAATCGGTCGCTCCGTTTCGAAATGAAAGTAGACACAAACAAACAAATAAAAAGGCAACAGACACACTTTCGCATTTTACTAGTTATTAGTATTCGTAGATAATAGACCGCGGGCAATCATGTTTTGTCAAATACCCGATTTGTGCATTCCTGTATCAATCGGCTGGTTCATAGAATACTTGTTCTTACTTGTTGAGTACGATTGAGCGTCGAATGAGATAAACGAGTTTATGCATGTTTGGCTTATTCCTGTCGGTGCGTGCTGCTTATGCAATCCTATATAAACAACGTAATATTTATTTTCATTTGCGGTTTCGCGCGTAACTCTTGCGGGTTATAGTAAAAGTCTCGTTTAGAATGAATGTTTAAACTCCGCTAATATAGCTCACAATAATTAATTAATTTAATTTGAAGTTATAGTGGTTTTTAAGTAGGCGCTAAAAAATAATTTATTCTCAAAGTGGGCAGTAGACAAAATAAGTTTGGGAACCACTGGTTTAGAACAACCAAAAAAGACCGGGGAGGCAGAAAAAACACTTCCAAAAGTATGTCAAAAGGGTTTTCTTAATAGAAATATATCTTTAAGACATTGTATAATATAGGAAAAAAATTATGTATAGAAATTAAGCATTGTTAAGCATCATGTATTTAAAATAGAACGATTTTTCGGGAAAAGCGGTTTGGGGCACTGAATTTTAAGGTTCAGTAACCCCATCAGACATTAATTTCAATGTAAAGAAAATAATAGCATAAAGTGTCTTTCGTCTTAACACGTGAACAGTTGAACAGCCTTTTTAAATTTTATTTTTCCTAAAATGTTTAAATATGCTATTATTTTCCTTATAAAAACCCTTTTTTACATCTTTTTTTTAGAAGGGGTTTTTCTGCCTCCCCGGTCTTTTTTTGGTTGTTGTGGACCCTTAAACTGACTTTTTCACATACTCAGTGTTTTACCTTTTTTCACTTCTATTTTTCCTCACATTATGTCATTTTAAGAATTTAATTTTTGATGCCATAAAAGCTCCATTAAGGTTTTTTACCACTTATCATTTTCTCTTCTGCTAAAACCAGCAGCAATATATTTTTCTGTCTCCTGAAGATGAACGTTCTAAACATGTAGAGAGCTTTGAACCAGAATTTTTATTCTATTAACTTTTGTGGTGGAATACTTAGTTTTTTCTTTCCTATTCATACTTTCAACTCCACTTCAAGCATGGACTACTTCTTCAAAATAAATATTAAAGTCCAGTATACCTTTTGGTATAATTTGATAGGTTCATTGTAAAGTTATTTTACGGAATTCTGATAAGCATTCTTTTATAAATTTTTGCTTTTTAGATTATTAATAAATATTTATTTTTTTAACGTTACAAATGGCTATACATTGATATTAAATAAATTTAAAGTATAGTATTAAGATGTACATATTTATATCAAAGTAAATAGTATTTAAGTTTATTTTACCAACGGTCAAAATTGTATTTTTTTTTACTTAATAAATTGACAGTTGTATTTAATAACTTTTTATTTAAAAATCGAATAGTTTCAAAAGCAACCTCAGAATATTAGCCCAATAATTTAAGGTAATAGATTTGGCCACTAGACTGGCCATGTAAACTTTGCTCCCCCATTCATTTCACATGAAAATTGTATTAGACATTCTTAAGGGTCCTTGTATGATGGACTCACACACCAAATTTTGTTATTTTCTAATAAGCCAAAAGTTATTTAGAAAAAACTTCGCAAAATTCTTGAAAATTAAATACGGCTCTGATACTACATACCTCAATGAAATGGTAACGTTAAACGTTACTAGACGTTTTATTTTTTATTAGTTTCAACCAATGATCTGCTAGCTAGGTAGCAGATCATTGGTTTCAACATGTTTTACAGTATTCAATAAGAAATAATAATTGTACTAATTTAATAAACGCAAGTACAGTATAAGTTAACGACATATAAATTCGTACACTCCACCCATACACAACTCAATTACAACAAAATTGGGTACGAGTTTCTCACCTTGCTGCTTATACCTGGATAGAACACCAGCTATATACATAGCTGTCAAATATTGTATGTACAATTTTTTACCATAAGTAATAATAGTTATTTCTAAATATTTTTGTGTTTAAATTACAGCCGTGAAATTAGAAAATTATAAAATAATACCATGAAAACTACAGAAGTATAAAGCCAAAAAGGGTAACTTTATTAACAAACAACAAACAAAATACTTATATTTAATTGCTGCGCCATTGGATTCTAACACTTATCGTAACCTTCTTGTCATTGACAAAATAATACTTCTGGTGTAATCCGGAGTTAGCCATTCCCAAATTTCTTCTATTTTATCAAATAACTCTATTTCATTCTGTGGTTTAAAATTTATTTTGTACATTTTTTTACCATCAATTCCCAAATATTTTTAATTGGATTTAAATCAGGACTTCTGGAGCACTAAGGTAGACATGTTACGTTGTATTGTCTAAACCAGTTTCCTATATTTCTTGCAGTATGCACATGGCAGTTATCCTGCTGAAATATAAAGTTATTTCCTTCAAAAACTATTGCGGCAAAAGGAAAAAAACATTTTCCAAAATCTGAAGATATATATTACTGTTTAGAGTTCCACCAATATGTCAGCATACACCTGCACCGTAAACACTTATCCATGCCCACACATTAACAGAGAAACGTCCACTGGTTTGCTTTTTTTGAGTATACTTCTTATTATATCGGGAATTTGGTGGTCTATATACTCAAATCCTTCCATGATGTTATGTAGACTGAAAAGTTTTCTCATATATAATATCACAAGAGATAAAATTTTGTCGGCAAAATTTTCGAAAGGTATGAAAGTTTGTTGCTTGGCAATTGCTTAAAAGCAACAAACTTAAATAAATCCTTGAGAACAATTTTGCTTACACAATTTTTTCTCGAGTGGTATTCGACATGACTATTTAACTAGAAAAAAGACAAAATTTTGCCGCGGCAAAAATCACATGTGAATTTTGTCCAGGTAGGTGCAGGTAGTAATTTTGCCAGTAGAAGACCGGCCGTTGCTATGACATTTTGCCAGTGTAAAACACTCTAGTTAAATAGTCATCGGAAAAGATAACATTTTGCCAAAAAAAATCATTTTCTAGTAAATATTGCATAGCAACCCCAATTCTTTGTTCCTTATCACTATTTTTTAAAAACTGTTTGGATGCAGCTGCTCGATTTCTTAATTCGGAACATTGTTTTACTCGGCGTTGCGGAGTTCTAAATGAAGCAGGGAATCCCGTTATGTGCATAGCGGATACTGCAGTTTCAAATGGATTTTGCCTTAAATACTCCACCAAATTTCGGTCGTCTTCATTTGATGATTTTCTATTATTTAAACCAGACCCAACAGACCTTTCAAGTGTTTGATAATAGCGCCATTTTTTTACAATTCCTTGACCAGTACTTCTAGGTACTCTAAAATGATCAGCTATTTTTTCATAAGACAATTTTTACTAAACATATTATTCCTGCTTTTTTAATAATACTTAAATGAGGCATTTTTAAATCAAAAAAAATAACGACAATACTTTGACAGATATCATGATAACAATTAACACGTTACAAAGGTAATTAAGGTAAAAAAGTAGCATTTACAGAGTCACAGTTTAGTGTACGAAATTATCTGTCGTCAACTGTACTTAAAACCAAACAATGATAACTTTATTTATTTAAACATTTGGAGGCAAGTGGAAAAAAAATACCTATTATTAAGGTTACAACTAATTTCAATGGAAACGTAATGTTTTTTAAATAGATGCTCAAACAGTACCTGTTCCGTTTACTACCAAGCAATATCCTGAACGGTCATAAGATTCAGATTCATTATTAAGGTGATACGCAGAGATTCGATTTATACCCCTGAAATAGCATTCTTTAGTTTTTCCAACTTTTGATAGCGGACATTTTTTATAAATATACACTTTGAATGTGACACCACAGGAAAAAATCGTTTGGTGAAAGATCCTGAGTATAGCTGGTTAATTTATGGTGTGGTTTAATATTGTGCGTGTATCGAAAACGTTCTTACTTCTCGTGCATTGTACGCATTACAACCGTCCATTTGAAAAGAAATATCTTCATTCTCAGGAGCAACTTCTTCTAATGCAGGTGCAATTTGATTTAGTAAATTTTCTTGTCCCAACTTTTGTTCCAATAATCCACCCAATTATCGTATTGAGTCCTTGTTCGTACAAATCTGTGTTCATTTTATGTACTGGAATATCTATAATTTTAAACATTTGATTCATTGTTTAATATGACTAGATATTATCATATTCATCGGTAAAACAAACATTACGTGATAATTCCGTATCGTTATTTACCTCTTCCGTAACGTCAAAATAAAAGTTTCCCTTCTTATTTTATCACATTCTCCCAATTTCTGATGTTTGTAATATTTATACCAATGGTATTTATACTTGTGTAATTTGGGCAGTGCCAGTGCCAAGAAGCCTGGTGCTAATTCCATTAACTTCTTTTAGATGGAGTAATACTTCTGAATCGGCATTATTTTCTTATGCTCTACCCGAGTACATCATTATTTTGCTCTAAGCAGCATTTGTTAATTACAGTATAGTCCGCCGCACGGTCCTAGATCTACAACCCCTAAAGAGGCAGGTATAGAATGTCGAAAAAGTAGCTTTAACGATGTTTTAACTAAAAAGTAAAATAAGTTAATGGTGTACGCACTTCCAGCGATGATTTAGATGTTCATTAGAAGTGTTCAGTTATATAAGATAGCATTGATATAGCAATGAATATATCAAATTCTCATGTGTAAAATTAAAATATATAGAATTATTGTAAAATGTAGAGCGTCCGTATCATTTATATCAACGAAAAATACTCTTGGCTAGCGGACTTTAAATTGTGAAAAGACCTGCATTTTGCATTAAAGTACACAGGCATGCTAAAAACAATGGATTCCCTGGAACCGAGTAGATATTGACAGCTGTTTCGTCCTTGTTAGGAACTCATCTGAATGCCACAACACGAAGCAACTCCACTGATCACACTGCAGCGCATTTAAACCCTGCTTGATAAAATAGCAAGTAGTACATTTATTAACCCCGCTAGCCAAGAATATTTTTCGTTGATATAAATTATACGGACGCGATTACTCTACTTTTTATTAGACACGGCGTTGTAACGGAAGCACGCACCCTGGTGGGTACTTCTAGTGCAATCTATTTCTGTATTTGCCAATCAAGCAAACTGATGTGGATGTCGTACCCTATACTGGAGTGTGTTTGTGTCGATTTGTTTTTGAGTCCTTTCACATCCACACTTCATTGTACCTGTATTTTGCATGTTGTTGTTTTCAACGTGATGGCGCTGCGGTTTATTTACTACTTGCTATTTTATTAAGCAGGGTTTAAATGCGCTGCAGTGTTATCAGTAGAGTTGCTTCGGGTTGTTTTATTCTGATGAGTTCCTAACAAGCACGAAACAGCTGTCAATGTCTACTCGGCCCCGGGGAGTCTATTGTTTTTGGCATCTCTGTGTACTTCAATGCAAAGGCAGGTCTTCTCACACTAAAGTCCGCTAGCCGAGGATATTTTTCGTTGATATTATTGTAGAATGTTAATAAAAAAATACAATAGGTATATTCCATTAAACATATTAAAGTTGATACACGTAGCATTTTTATGATCCACCCTAACAAAAATGCATTTGAAAAAAATTAATTTGACGGGTCCGAGCGATTCTTGTAACTGGGCGACGTTCTTATCAATGGCTGTTCCGTTTCTAATCATAACGCTGGCGCTGTAGGTGTACGTGTACAAACCCAGGTTCCGTTTCTATGGCACCAGACAAATTAAAAATACGTTAACGCTAACTATCAAGCCAATATTATACTCTATATTTTACTGATATACGTATGATTAGCTAATTGTCTAAAAATCCTGTCTTGTTCACGTAAAGATAATTTTAAACTGGAATTTTAATATTACAATGTAATTTAAAAATATTTATATAAAAGTAATTATTATTGTGGTTTTGTCTATTTAGCAACTTGATGTTTGTCACGAGATACAAAATAAATATGATCATGATCACTGATGATCAGTCTCAATGACCTTCGAAATTACCATACGAAACAGGTATAATTTGTAATAAAAACAACACTACTTAAGAACTGAAAATAGTTTGGTTAAATATTAGCGCATTAGTTATAGAAGATACTCTTTTAAAAACAATTTACGTCTTATTATCGACTGTGCATGGGTTACAGTAAATTGCTGGCTAAAATGTCTGCTTAAATTATTAATTTAATCAAGCTTTCCTCGTTTCTGCTGCTGGCGATATTTTTACTTGCGTAATTTCAGCAGCAAGGTTTTGTGGATATTTTATATTATTTAATTTATAAGTTAAAAACAGAAAAGGTGGTCTTCTGGCTGTTACAACATTTAGGCTCATATTATATGTATTATACAAAATTATTAATTTTGATTTGAAAACGCTTCGACCATACTCTTTGCATGACGTGCAAGCTGTGATGGACCGTCATACAGGTAACAACAAATAGAAGTCACTCGCAGGTCATAGTAATAAGGCTAATTTTTACATCATATATTAAACACAAGACAATCAAGAAAATTAGTGCATGTTACAGTAAGTAAGGGCAACTGCGAACATTTATGGTTGTTTTGCTGCTGCCATAATATGATAGAGAGTTGTCTATACCATACTCACCCTAAATTGATGGGTGGAGGCTCTACATACAAAAAATTGAATTAATATTTATATTACATCCACATATGGAGGGTTAGGAGAAATTACCAAAACTGTCGATTATTTTAAAAGATACAGGAGTTAGCAAAAATGTTTTTTATACATGCTGTAAGGCTCTTAAAAATCTACATTATCTGTAATAAATTGGAATATATAGGTGCGCCCAAAAAGTTGTGAACAATTAAAGTTATTTATATATTTGTTTCTCAGGTAAATACGACTACATGTTGTTAACTGTATTAAATTGATTATTGAAATTCATTTCGTGTTTTGTAACTGATCAAAATGTCATGATATTTAAGAAACTAATGAATTTAGGCGTAACGTATGGTTAATAAAAAATGTTCTAAATTAGCTAAACGATCACAATATAACTTAAATTTTCCACAACTTTTTGGGCCAACCTGTATATTCCAATTTATTACAGATATATATATTTTTAAAAGTCTTACAACTTTCATATAACACATTTTTTGCTAACTCCTGTATCTTTTGAGATAATCGACCGTTCTGTTAATTTCTCCTAACCCTGCATAACATATACAGTGTGTATCAGCCAAACGGAATAAATTCGATAATAATTACATGGGGGCGTGTCCGAAAAAATGCTCGGACACGTCGATTGGTATTTCTAGTTGTGCATTTTTTTCAATAAAACTTTTTATACAGGGTGTGTCATGTAACAGTGGCCAATACCAACTTTCTTATTTTAAATGCAACACCCTGTATATTATTCAATTTTTGCCTGGATTCTTCAGAAAATTTAAGACATATTTCATGTACCGGGTGGTCAAATAAGCGAGGACGTCGGCTTTATCTCGGAAACCATTAATCGTACAACTTTCGGAAAGATTTTTTTATAAGTAAAGTGCTGAAAATTACTTTTAAGTTCCTCATTTCGCCGCAAGGGGGCACAATTAAAAATTGTTATTTTAAATATCTCCGAAAATTCCCATATTAAGGTATAACTCTGATTACATCATTGGAAAGCTTAGACAATTCTGCATCATTTTGGTTTAAGGCTCATTGGCGTACCGACCTTGATAAGAGTGGGAGAAGCTATTGAAAGTGTAAACATTAAAATCGCCGTAACTTCTAAACGACTTATCCGATTTTACTAAATTTAAGCTTGTTTGGAAGGGGAATATAAATATCTTCAATTGCCGTATGCAACAGTACACGATAGTGTTTAATAAAATTGGTAGAGGGCGCAATTTGTAATAAGAACAGTTTTTTCGATTTTATTCCGAAAATTCAAATCATACGGTATAACTATGACATTATAATCGAATAGTAGATGAAATTTGCAAGAAAAGATGTGAAGACCGCAATTCGATATCTTTGTTTGTTTCAGAGTTATTACCAAAACAATAATTTTTAGTACAAATTGCGCCCTCTAGCAATTTTATTAGAAACTATCTTGTACCATTGGATATTGGATACGACAATTGAAGGTTCTTATCTTTTTCTTCCAAACAAGCTTTAATTTAGTAAAATCGGTTAAGTCGTTTAGAAGTTACAGCGATTTTAATGTTTACACTTTCAGTAGCTTCTCCCACTCTTATCAAGTGAAAGTGCAAACATTAAAATCGCTGTAACTTCTAAACGACTTAACCGATTTTACTGAATTTAAGCTTGTTTGGAAGAAAAAGGTAAGAACCTTCAATTGTCGTATGGTACAAGATAGTTTCTAATAAAATTGCTAGACGGCGCAATTTGTATTAAAAATTATTGTTTTGGTAATAACTCTGAAACGAACAAAGATATCGAATTGCGGTCTTCACATCTTTTCTTGCAAATTTTATCTACTTTTCGATTATAATGTCATAGTTATACCGTATGATTTAAATTTTCGGGATAAAATCGAAAAAACTGTTATTATTACAAATTGCGCCCTCTACCAATTTTATTAAACACTATCGTGTACTGTTGGATACGGCAATTGAAGATACTTATATTCCCCTTTCAAACAAGCTTAAATTTAGTAAAATCGAATAAGTCGTTTAGAAGTTACAGCGATTTTAATGTTTACTCTTTCAATAGCTTCTCCCACTCTTATCAAGGTCGGTACGCCAAAAACCAAAATGATGCAGAATTGTCTAAGCTTTCCAATGATGTAATCAGAGTTATACCTTAATATGGGAATTTTCGGAGAAATTTAAAATTAAAAAAAAACAATTTTTAATTGTGCCCTTGCGGCGAAATGAGGAACTTAAAAGTAATTTCCAGCAATCTTGACCACTTTACTTATAAAAAAATCTTTCCGAAAGTTGTACGATTAATGGTTTCCGAGATAAAGTCACACAGTCCTATACCTATCTTCAACTGTTCCGAAAATATTAAGTGTAACATAACAACACACTTAATGCTAATCGTCAGAATTGCCGCTATTGGTCTAGGGAAAATCCTCACTGGATTAGAGAAGAGCATACGTAATATCCTGAAAAGGTTAATGTTTGGGCAGGAATAGTTGAAGATCATATCATAGTATCATAGGTCCCCTTTTCATTAATGGCAATTTAAATGGCTATAATTATTTAGCACTGCTCCAAAATAATGTCTTGCCAACTTTGACAAATTTATATCCTGATCCAGCAAACCCACAACTTCCAGCGAATATGATATGGTTTTAGCAAGATGGAGCACCGCCCCATTACCAAATCAATATCCGGCAGTACCTCAACCGAGTATTTCCAAATCGGTGGATAGGGAGGCGTGGATCGATGGAATGGCCAGCACGATCGCCTAATCTGATTCTTATGGGGTTATGTCAAAAATATTGTATACAAAACTAAACCCCTCGACTTAGCTGACTTAAGAAGACAAATAACGCTTGCGATTAGATCGGTCACGCCTGAGATGTTCAGTAACATTAGAAGAAATTTCTATTTAAGATTAGGATGTTGCCAAGACGTTCGCGGCCAGCATTTTCAACATCTCCTACATTAATGTCTTTTTTTGTTTTTTACATTATCAAGAAATAAACAGTATTACTTATTAGTTTTTAAGTGTGTTGTTCATTTTCGCAATAAATCTGAACACACATAATATTTCCGAAACAGTTGAAGATATGTATAGGATGTTGTACATGAAATATGTCTAAAATTTTCTGAAGAATCTAAAAATGTAATAATATACAGGGTGTTGCATTTAAAATGAGAACGTTGGTATTGGCCACTGTTACATGACACACCCTGTATAAAAAGTTTTTATAAACTGGGCAACTAGAAATACCAATCGACGTGTCCGAGCGTTTTTCGGACACGCCTCCGTGTATTTATTACCGAATTTATTCCATTTGGCTGATACACACACTGTATGTAGTTACATCCCCCATTTTGGCTGTCAAGAAACGATAAATGTTTGCAGTCACGCTTGCATTACTGTATAAGGGTCTCCTCAGTGGCGTAGCCATAGGGGGGTCAGGGGGCGGTTGACCCCCCCGCCCCTCCTGGCTTGGCGCCCCTTTGCTACTTAAATAAAATTTAAAAATCGGTCCTATTTAAATTTTCATAACCTTAACACAGAACAAAATACCAAAAAATCACAAAGCCTGTAAATGTCGGTTTTAAAATAAATGGCAATTTAATAATCGATGAATATAAATCATTTTGCGCTTTGTTTCAACAATTAAAAAAAGAAAAGATTACCCTAAAAACAGATGAGATACTTCCGTATCTTATTTCAAATATGCTTAAAGGTTCATTCCCAAATATACGCATTATTTACACGGTATACTTACCTTACTATTGCAACGAACAGTGCCAATGCGGAAAGGTCCTTTAATGGGTTAAAAAATATTAAAACTTATAATCACTCGACAATGACGGAACAACGATTAAATGACAAAGCTATATTAAACATAGAAAGTGATTATGTCAAAAATTTAGATCTTTCTAATGTTTTAGATGATTTCAAAAGCCTTAAGACTCGTCGAATAGCTTTATAGTTATATAAAAACATTTTTTAAATTATTGATTTAAGTTGTGTAAGGTCAGAATATTAAAATATTTTTAGTTTTGTGTTTATTTTTGATTGTTTAGTACTTGTTTTTATTATAAAATGATTTATTTTTTGTTTTATTAAAAAAAAAAAAACGTAATATAATATAATAATATATATCACAGAAAGCATACAATGCATTTTTTTACCCGATGTTGAAATCTTATGTTTTTTTAGCTGAAATTTAAAACGCGTCTTAGTTTGGAAACTATACTTCTATTGTCACTCACCAATAATTTAAAAAAAGGCTTTAATGGTGCTTAATACCATGCCTTATTTTTTTGTCGATGTTTAACTGAATCTGGATTTAAAAAAAATATGACAAAATGTGTATTAAAAAATATGGGCGCCCCAAAAGGACTTCGCCCCCCCCCCCCCCGCCCCAAAATCCTGGCTACGCCACTGGGTCTCCTTATCGCACATTGTAAACGTCTTCAATAGTTTGGCGAGGCCAGAATGTATGGCCTTTTAAAGATACTTTTAAAAATATGTCTTATTTAAAACGCCTTGGTACTATGACAACGACATGTATTTTTCAGCACCTTTTTTTCATACTAATTTTTTACAGTTATTTAACACTACCTACCTACATATTTCATTTATTTGGGTTGATGATTTATTACCGCACCAGTGAAGTTATGAACTTATAGTAGCAGTTGCAAAGAGCTCATTTTTCAACACTACCTGGAACTTACGCTATTAACTATAAAGTGTTGCAATAATTTGGTCTCCATAATTAACACAATTGCGAAAAGGGCAAGAACGCAGAAGAAACGAGCGTATGAGGATGTTTCAGATAACTGGCCACCATATACAAAGTAAACACATTAAAGAAAAGTTTAATGACTAAAGCCTATTGGTTTAAGTGGTATGTTGTTCAACAGGCGGTATCACTTTCTTTTAGAGTATTTTTCCACATTTCTTTTATTTCATATTTAGTCGGATTGCACAAAGATTTTAAACAATAATTCACTAACCATGCAACTTTGATTATGACATAAATGGCATTGGCATAAACGATTTGCTTACAGTCAAAGTGATCTGGTTAGCCTAGTAGGAGATATCATAACAAATGAATCGATTATTTCTTAAAGGGCCTAAGTGCTATTTCGGTCATTTTCTGTTTGGTGCGAAAATTCAATGCTCGAGGCAAACTTTAGCGTTTGGTGCAGAAAGGTACTAACTATCATTACCGCGTAGTTGTGTTTATGGGCGAGGAAATATTTGTTTAGTGCAGAAAGGACCCAAGTTAGCCAACTTAGCCCCTTTAAGAAATAAATGTTAAAAATTGCGTCATGACGTATTTGACCTTCCTTCGGTGTTTTGTTTCGGTTTTAAATGCAAGCCTGTCGGATTGTTTTTAATTGTAAACTAGCTTTGTTACCGTGCATTTGGCCGCATTAAAAACGCATTTTCGTTGCAATATGTCTAGTTCAAACGAAAGTATAGATACGGATAATGAAGAAGAAATATTAGCATCAGAAATTACTAAGAAAAGACGTCTTTTGCAATTTCCATTCTCAACCATTACGCATACAGCTCTGAAACTCCAGGTTATGTTGTTGCATCAGAATATATTAATAGCATTTTTGGTGTCAGCCACTTCCGTTTGGCTTTACCAAAACAAAAAAGTCATTTGAGTATGGAATGGCCCACAGTACCAGCATATCCTGACGGCATGGTGCCAATTTTGGAATCAAAAATAAACCATCTACAATGTCTAAATCAGTGGGTACCTGAAGATAAGCAAGATTTTTACATCCACATAATAAATTTCTGGAAAACAAAAAAGCCCAAGGAGAAGACATCTAAATAGAGCCAAAAAATATCATATATTTCTTAAATATTTTCATTTTAGTTAGAATGGCATTTTATTTTTCACGTTCTTGTTAATAAAATTGCTTTAAGTTTGAAATTATGTTTTTGTATTCGTATTTAAAATATATATTTCATATAATAAAGAAAATAAAAAGAAAAATAAATGAGTATATTTCTAAAAAAAAATGTATATTTCTAAAAGGACCTAAGTTGTTTTTTTTTGAAAATTCGCCATAGTAAAAAAAACAAAAAGCAATCCTCAATATCACTAATTTACAGCTTTAAGTAAACCATACTTTAAATTAAAAAATAAAAAACATAAGAAATGTACGGGTTTTATGAAAAAAAT
Source organism: Polydrusus pterygomalis (assembly GCA_963969555.1). Lineage (NCBI taxonomy): Eukaryota > Metazoa > Arthropoda > Insecta > Coleoptera > Curculionidae > Polydrusus > Polydrusus pterygomalis. Next base: position 35,378,205 of record OZ018381.1, on the reverse strand, counting down.
ATATTTTTCTGTTTTTCTCAAAACTAGCAAATATCACTTAGGCCCTTTAAGAAATAATCGATTCAAATATTCAAGCTAATGTCGACACCAGTAAAAAATGCTGTTTACTATCCTTAGATCTGTGTAAGGCCTTTGACACCGTTATCCATAATATTTTATTAAGAAAATTATACAGTATTGGGATAAGGGGAAATACACACAAACTACACTTCAAAGTTATTTAAGCTATCGTAAACAATTTGTTCAAATTGGGGAAAGAAAAAGTTCGGAAAAATAAATAATATGAGTTCCACAACGATCAATATTAGGTCCGTTTTATTCTTAATTTAATTTACATTAATTCCGTTTTCAAATCGAACTTAAAGGGCAATATAAAGCTATTTGCAGATGATACGACAATTATTTATTCTGCTAAAACTCTTGCAGAAATGTATTTTGATATTAATAATGATTTAAAAATATTTTTTTCTTGGCTTCCATCAAATAATCTTACATTAAATTTTACAAAATCTTCTTTTGTTTATAACTAAAAATAAAATAAATTCCATCATTAACCCCTTAACATTTAATAATGAAAACATTCAATATTCAAAAACGACAAAATTTTTAGGATTAGTTTTAGACGAAAATTTAAATGGGAAATGCCATATCCAGTATATTATCAACTCGATATCTCATTTGGTATCTGTTTTGAACAGAGCTAGATATTTCATTCCTTTGAAATACTTAAAAAATATATATTTTTCATTAATATATTCAAAATTACAATACTTAGGTTCTGCATGGGGATCTCAAACTTAAAATCATTACAAAAATTGTAAAATAAAGTTATTAAATGTATACACAAATTACCACATTTAGAACCAACTGTTAGTCTATATAGACCGAAAGATATTTACACGTTCAAAACATTTATAAATTAAAAATTTGTATTCTAATTGACTCTATTATTTTAAAAGAAAAAAAAATCAAACATATAACACTTCAGGAGAATAAAACATTACTTGATCATAACACCAGACATTGTATAAATTATCAAACTATATCAGTAAAAAGTATGTTCGGAAAAACATCGCTTTTATATGACGGAATAATAAAATATAACAATCTTCCAAAAAATATCAGAAAAATTAAAAAATTGGCAACTTTTAAAAAACAATTAAAGAGATATTTTCTAAATTAAATTATTTATACTATATTTTTTTAAATTGACTTTATTAATGAATTAAACTGGATTAACTTCCATTTTTTTTTATTGTTATTTTTTTTTAATGGTTAATATTTTCTATATATATATGTTGTCACTTTCTATGTAATGAACTGTAAAAGTTAGTTTGGAATAAAGACATTTTGAAAGTTAATTCTTTATTTATTAGTCAGGCAACTTTGTGAGTTACTTATTGCTTGAAAAATCTTTGTCCAATCCAACATTCGTCTTTTAAGACTATTATAGTGTTTCCTCCATGTGAACAAGCATGTTTTGAACTGATTTATTTGCCTCACGTGTCTGCTGTTATTCTCTAGGTTTAATAAAATAATATATTATTGAATGTTTGACAACACAGGGATTTTAAACCGAAACTTACAATTAAAAACTATAGGTCTTGCATACTAATTATCACGCATTGCATCCATTTCCGGTGTCGCTATTTATAACAATAAAAACTGCGTTCAAGGTACTTTTCTTATTAATCTACAGTACAGGGTGATTAGCAGGGAGTGGCTTAATCATTAAAAGATTTATGTTGCTTTGCACAAAAGTTTTGAACAATAATGAACTAACCATAGGCAACTTTGAGTGTAACATAATTGACAGATATCATTTAGCGGTCTTTCCATCTGTGAAGTTATTAATAACACTCAAATGCACCGTTTTTATTTGGATTAGTAAATCTGGATTAATTTTCGTTGATCTGGATTAGTGACGTTATTTTTTGACGGTGCATAACACAAATCGAATATAATCCAGATAATAATTAGAAGATGGTCACACCAGCCAGGTGCCAGCGTTGATCTGTTTCTAGTCTGCAAAATGGCAGATGTTTTCGGTGAAAACGCAAATAGCGTTCCCTATACTGGATTGTGATGCACTTCGTGGTTTATTTAGTTGTCTACCTTTCGATTATTACCAATGTAACTGCCTTTTATATTGGAGTTAATTCCGCTGGTATGGCGCTACGGTGTATTGATGGCCGCTCTGCTTTTGTAAAAAGGCTTTTAATACACCTTACCGCTGTTGTTGGGATTGCTTGGGTTATGGCTGCCCGTAGAGTCCTAACAAGGAGGAAACGGCCGTCGTGGTCTACCCGCCCCAGGTTATCCATTGTACTAGGATCCCTGTGTATTCCTATATAAAAAAACAGTTACACACTTGTCCGATATGCCACAATATTCGCTTTTAAAAATCCAGATATTTTTTTAATAGTTCTCTGTGATCCAGATTAACCATATAATCTCGATGAAACCGGTACCGTGCTTTCGGGTGTAATGAAGTCACTTCAAGGCTAACTTTGATAATGTAAAGAGCTTATATAAACTCATAAAGTGATCAGAACAAGTTATATTTTTCCGTCGATTCCGATTTTTTTAAAAAGTTTGGTTATGTTTATAAAAGCCACCAGACAGCTATAGCAGAGCAGCTATGATTGTTAGATTTGCAGATTGCCGATATGTTGATATATATTGCTGTAGCTTTCTTCTATGGTACCCTTTTTTATTTTGTTATACCAAATGATAGTATGAAGATTAACCATTTTTCATTTAAACAACAACCAAAAAGTCCAAACCAAATGAACCTAAACCACAAAATACGTTTATCTTGATAAAGTTGTTCAAAAGCTCGAAATTGTAAAAACAAAATTAATCAGCTGATGCACAACGTAAAGGCTATACCAATTTCGCGAAGAAATTCAAGAATATAAATTCACGAATACCTTCACAGTGGGTAAAGATCGCTTAACACAACCATAATTTTTGTCAATATTATTTAGAGTCAAAGTTATCTGGCTAGATTATTTATTTAACATCTTTATGCAACCCTCCAACATATTGAAACTGTGACACAAGGCGTAATTAACTTTAAACCTTAAAAAAACAATATGTTATAACGCATCTATTCCTTCCGGTTATACCGGAAGTTTGGTTAAAACAAAAATTGTAAATTGGCAGAAAGAGAGGTTAGGTGACGTCTTTAAGATGCATTATGTCATGGTACTATTTTTTTTTTTACTTTTTATTTTAGACACACAATAAAAACATTGTCACATTAGAGATATTAAAACATATTTATGTTTTACCTATCTATTATTGATCTATAATACCTTAGAAACGGAATATGTTATGATAGCAATAATACCTGCTATCACACCTAGGGCATTATAAGCGGGCATTATGATAATGCCCGCTTGTAGAATACTTGGTCCAGAGAGAGTTCGGACTGTATTTTTCCGACTAAAAATAATAAAGTTTGTTAAACATATGTATTAAAATAAAATCAATAACTTACCAGTTCCTGGAAATATGCCATTAAAACATTTTCGGTTATTTGAAGAATTGTGTTCGTATCTTTCCAAATACCAAATATGCCATACTCCCGATCATACTGTTGCCTTGATTTAACTGGCAAAAGATTTTCGGTCGCTTTTATGACCTTTTCTCTTATATTTTGTGGAATTTCTTCCATTTTGAGCAAATCGTTAAATAAAAAATGCCAACTGACTAACTGACAGAAACATCAAAGTCAAACTTAACACCAGTCATTATCTACTTACGTATACAGGTACAGGTGCAACTTATTTTTTATATTGCGAATAAATAATGTAATTAGTCATTGAAAAACTCTTTTTTAGGTAAAACATAAAGCATTGTATGCACCACGGGCTTTACTGGACTATAATGCCCATCAGGCAGAAACCTATCCCTCGGGCCAGAGGCCCTCGGGCTATTTCTACCTTCAGGGCATTATAGTCCCCGTAACGCCCTTGATACATAATAGCTATTTATGTATCAAGGGCGTTACGGGGACTATAATGCCCTGAAGGTAGAAATAGCCCGAGGGCCTCTGGCCCGAGGGATAGGTTTCTGCCTGATGGGCATTATAGTCCAGTAAAGCCCGTGGTGCATACAATGCTTTATGTTTTACCTAAAAAAGAGTTTTTCAATGACTAATTACATTATTTATTCGCAATATAAAAAATAAGTTGCACCTGTACCTGTATACGTAAGTAGATAATGACTGGTGTTAAGTTTGACTTTGATGTTTCTGTCAGTTAGTCAGTTGGCATTTTTTATTTAACGATTTGCTCAAAATGGAAGAAATTCCACAAAATATAAGAGAAAAGGTCATAAAAGCGACCGAAAATCTTTTGCCAGTTAAATCAAGGCAACAGTATGATCGGGAGTATGGCATATTTGGTATTTGGAAAGATACGAACACAATTCTTCAAATAACCGAAAATGTTTTAATGGCATATTTCCAGGAACTGGTAAGTTATTGATTTTATTTTAATACATATGTTTAACAAACTTTATTATTTTTAGTCGGAAAAATACAGTCCGAACTCTCTCTGGACCAAGTATTCTACAAGCGGGCATTATCATAATGCCCGCTTATAATGCCCTAGGTGTGATAGCAGGTATTATTGCTATCATAACATATTCCGTTTCTAAGGTATTATAGATCAATAATAGATAGGTAAAACATAAATAGCTATTATGTTTTACCTATCTATTATTGATCTATAATACCTTAGAAACGGAATATGTTATGATAGCAATAATACCTGCTATCACACCTAGGGCATTATAAGCGGGCATTATGATAATGCCCGCTTGTAGAATACTTGGTCCAGAGAGAGTTCGGACTGTATTTTTCCGACTAAAAATAATAAAGTTTGTTAAACATATGTATTAAAATAAAATCAATAACTTACCAGTTCCTGGAAATATGCCATTAAAACATTTTCGGTTATTTGAAGAATTGTGTTCGTATCTTTCCAAATACCAAATATGCCATACTCCCGATCATACTGTTGCCTTGATTTAACTGGCAAAAGATTTTCGGTCGCTTTTATGACCTTTTCTCTTATATTTTGTGGAATTTCTTCCATTTTGAGCAAATCGTTAAATAAAAAATGCCAACTGACTAACTGACAGAAACATCAAAGTCAAACTTAACACCAGTCATTATCTACTTACGTATACAGGTACAGGTGCAACTTATTTTTTATATTGCGAATAAATAATGTAATTAGTCATTGAAAAACTCTTTTTTAGGTAAAACATAAAGCATTGTATGCACCACGGGCTTTACTGGACTATAATGCCCATCAGGCAGAAACCTATCCCTCGGGCCAGAGGCCCTCGGGCTATTTCTACCTTCAGGGCATTATAGTCCCCGTAACGCCCTTGATACATAAATAGCTATTATGTATTTCCTGAAAGGTTCAAAGCTGATTGCGCCCAGTGCAATGTCAACAAGAAAATCACTCTGTATGAGACATACATCCTTGTTCAGAAAGATGCATATTTATAAATGACCTTTATTACACCTTGTAACTATAAAATCATTATTCTGATTCTCTCCGATTAGATAATTATGTAATAAGCTCACTTCAGTTTACTGGGTTATTAATAATAATTTATTATAATTATAATTTTTTTGTGGGTAAATACTACTTATTGCCGGTATGTTGAGCATCGCGTATAGAAAAATACCGTTATGTAAAATTGTTTTAAAAATTTTACTGTACCTACACACATGGACACCGAGCAATAAAAACAATAATGCATGTTTACCTTGTATAGGAAAATGGCATAAACAAAGTAGGTAATACAAATTTGCTCCCTTTACGTGAATTTTGACACACATTGAATAGGAAGATGTTTTCTTTTATACGCGTTTATTTATCAAAACCAAATAAACCACAGTTTTTTTCCTCCATTTAAAATTATATTAAATTAACGTCATGCAACCACGGAACACAATAAACAAAGAACCGATACCGTGCATCCCTGCCGAGAATATGCCTCATATAGTTCAGGACGTGGGGGGGTTTTGAATGCAAAAGATGGGGTAGTAGCGATTTTTTAGTATGTTGTTAGGCTTGGGGCCCTAATGAAAAATCCAAGTTTTCGACCTCAAGGCGCATGCGCTCGAGCCGCCATCTTAGATTTTAGGTACAAAAATTTGGTTTTTTGATAATAACTCAAGAATTGTGGCTTTCACGACAAAAGATGTTCTATACAAAGTTAAAGAGAATAAAATTTCCTACATTTTTGGTAGAAACTTTTTTTTGTAGCACACATATGTTAGGAGTTACAGCTCCGTGAAGTTGCACTATTTGAAAAAAAAATGCGGAAACTTTTTGGTTGTTTTATTTTATTATTCTTATTATATATAACTATAGTTTTACATAATTATAAAAAAAAACTATAGGCATTTGAATATTATCATTTAACAGTAGTATACTTTTCATAAACAAAGTTAAAGGCGAAAAGTATAATATCGCATTTTCTTTTTAAATTTAAGGATAGTAAATTATGATTTTAAAGCGTTACAAAAATTAATTTCTACCACATTTTGGTACGTTTGGATGATCCGGATTGGTTATTGTCGGTGTCCTGTAGTTTTTTCCTGATTGAATAGGGATGACGTATAGTGTCACAACAACTGAAGGCATGCAAGAACAGAATGTGCTTGGTTGCTTCTTGGTATTTAAGGCTATTTGCTCTCAGCAGTTTTTCCTCTTCCAGGTTTACGGAAGTAGATAGAACTTTCGGCTGGTGCTAAATAGCCAAATAACAAAATATAATACTTTTTTTTCAAAAAGTGCAACTTCACGGAGCCGTAATTCCCAACATATGTGTGCTACAAAAAAAAATTCTACAAAAAATGTAGGAAATTTTATCCTCTTTAAATTTGTATAGAATATCTTTTGTCGTGAAAGCCACTGTTTTTGAGTTATTATCAAAAAAACCAAATTTTCGTACCTACAATCCAAGATGGCGGCTCAAGCGCATGCCCCTCGAGGTCGAAAACGGATTTTTCATTAGGGCCCCAAGCCTAATACTACAAAATCGCTACTACCCCACCTTTTGCATTCAAACACCCCTTTTTGATACCCACGTACTGGAGTAATAATATAAACTCTTATAAAAAAAACGCATACATAAGACCTTGTAAGAACTCAGTCTGTTATTGTTATTGAATTCCTAATATTTTATGAGTCTTAGGAAGCTCTTTTTTTACGAGAATTCATACGTACCAACCAGAAAACCCCCTTTAAAGCCTAAAAAGAAAAATTTCCTATTATATTTTTGATTCATTGATATGGAAACTTATTTAAGTGTTCGTGAGGAATATAATATCAATAATTAACCTTTTTGAAAATATTTTATGGCCTATATAGGTATGAAGTTGTATCATATTCTATCTTATCCTATCATATATAAATATATTTCATGTATATTTAATAAATATATTTACTTACCTTTGTAATGTACCTACACTGATCCCTTACATTAAAAAGTTTGGAACATCTATTTGAATTTAAAATGCATCGGGAAACAGCGAAAGGATGGAAATTTGTCTGCTTTTTTAACCCTTTTACGAGGTTTAAGAATTTATAAGGTTGTATGCGTTATATTGATGAGTTTATAAGTTTATTTGATGTTTTATGCTTGAGTAATTTGTGAGGAGATATGGTTGATATAACTATGCGGTTTTTATGAGAATTTACAACTGTTAATAAATCATCATACAAAGTTAAAATTAATCATCATAAAGTACCTATATTATACAAGCTTATTAGTTGTTATGATATTTTATTCTAATTTTGTATGGTCTTTTATGAATCAATTTTTTTTACAAGGTTTTATGGCGTGGTGTTTTGATGAGTAGAATCAGGTTTTTCCATCTGATGAAGACGTCACTGTGTGTCGAAACAATTTTGATATAAATAATTAGGAGAGATGTTTAAATTGTTTGTGTTTTTTTACATCTATAGTTTTTATACAGACACGAGTTACTTTTGTAATCATAAAATTAATAATAAATATACTCCTCTCATAACAGGAACATATTAGGAAAAGTCCCAAGTTACTTCTGTACGCATAAATTCAAATAAAACATACAATCTTATAAATTGCGTATAAAATTACGTCCGTATACATACCCACATAAAACTTTATAAGAAATCTCATGACCACTACGCATAAATACAAATAAATGATATGTTCAGATTGAATTGAAAATTGATTTTCCTATGAACTCTAATAAATCATTAAAAAAATCGTATGCGGTTTGAATTAGCAACCTTATTAAATCTCGGTAAACCTCATAGATCCTTATAAAACTTATTAGAGAATTTATGAGACTTTATGAGGTTTTATCGGCAGGGATGTGTTTTGAATTAGAATTTCAGAATTTTCTTTTTTGGTGGAAGGTACATTTTATTGTTTGAAAAGACACTTCGTTATTATTGTGTATTCAACCCTTGCATAAGAGGAATATAAAATTACTTTAATCTGTTTTTTTTTTACTTGTGGCTTCAAAACAAAAAAGACTAGAATACCGTTTTGTTAGTACAAAGACAAGGTGTTTTCAGAAAAGTATAATAAAAATGTTTTTTCTACAGTTCTTTGTTATTTCACCACTCGGTACAATCATCATCAATCACATCTTGTGACCACAAAAAGATCAAAAGTCAAAGTACCTAACAATAAGAACTTGATATCATTCAAATCTCAAACTCAACCAGATATAGACATATTTTTTATTCACGCAGTTGTATAACCTTGAAAATCGCAAAGAAAACAATAATAATATCTATATATTTATTTACAATGAAGCAATACTGGGTATCTGGGTAAAGTGCAGAGGCCGATTTTTTGTTTATTGCTTGTACCGTTTTTATTAACCTCCAATTAAATTGCAATTATTAAGTATCAAAAAAACTTCACTTCCCTCGTTAATATATACATTTTTAGTGGTTTACTCTGATGTGTGTAGACCGTAGACATAAGGTAAACGCCTATGGTATAGACTTATATATTTCAAATATACAGAGGGTGTCCGCGAAATACGTGTATAAAAAGCTAGCACAAATTCCTGAGGCTAAAATAGGAGGATCTAGCCTAATTTACCATATTTATACAGTCACCAGTAAAGTCCGCATCATATGGGATTTTTTTTATTAATAGCTTTATTCAAAATTTGACTTTGTCATCAAGTTCTGCTTCGATCGAGATTAAAATTAAGCAAAAAAATAGTAGTCACGTGATTCGCATTATCTCTCAAATTTTAATTTTGTCCAAAAAATAATTCAAAAGTGGGGTTATTTCTGAAAATATCGAAAAAAGTTATTAGAAAAAGTTTTTTAAATGCAGTTTCTAGCCTATTTGCAAAATTTCAGCTGCATAAGATAATTTTGATTTTTTACCCATATTTTGTAAATTGCACCACTTTTGCAAAATAAGACTCAATGCAACAAAACATAAAACTTCTTAGTTTTGACAATACTTTTTTGCAGATACATTTTCTTTAAAGTAGCGCCATATTAAATGTGTGTTTTTCTACAAAATTAAAATTGGGCTATTAAAATTTGGTCGCATGTGATACAAAATAAACTTTAAAGTTTATTTGTTTTTGACACTGTATAAGGTAACTTCATAAAATAAGTTCTTTTGAAAACGTAGTTTGTATCTGAAAGTAATACACGTTAACGTTATTATGACATAGCTTAATAATAAATTATAATATAGAGGTTTTAAATTAAATCGTTGAAAATAGATAAACTTTACGTTGTTAAACTAAAATTTATTTTCCACTTAAAAACACTACTTACACTGTGTTCTTTTTTGTATTAAGGTGTATTACTTTCAGACACAAACTACGTTTTCAAAAATACTTATTTTATGAAGTTACCTTATACAGGGTCAAAAACAAATAAACTTTGCATCGCATGCGACCAAATTTTAATAGCCCAATTTTGATTTTGTAGAAAAACACATTTACTATAGCGCTACTTTAAAGAAAATGTATCTGAAATAAAGCATTGTCAAAACTTTATGTAGGTTGCGTTGAGTCTTATTTGCAAAAGTGATGCAATTTACAAAATATAGGTAAAAAACCAAAATTATCTTATGCAGCTGAAATTTTGCATGTGAGCTAGAAACTGCATTTAAAAGAACTTTTTCGAATAACTTTTTTCGATATTTTCAGAAATACTTAACCCCACTTATGAATTATTTTTTTGGAAAAAAATTAAAATTTGACAGATAATGCGAATCACGTGACTACTATTTTTTTGCTTAATCTCCATCGAAGCAGAACTTGAGGCCAAAGTCAAATTTTGAATAAAGTTATTATTAAAAAAAAATCTCATATGATGCGGAGTTTACTGATGGTGACACCAAAGACTTTCCATATTAGAAGTCTTTGGGTGACACTGTATAAATATGGTGCTGTTAGCCGTCACGTTTAGTGTAAATTCTCATATTTCGTATGACTCCACTACTAAAAATGACTAGGTCTTTCTTTAAACTTGTTCGTCTTAGCGTATCTATTTATCAAAATATAAAATTAGGCAAAGAAAATACTTCCTCAATAGATAAAATATTTTAAAAGTTTATTCTAAATCTAAACGTTTGACTAGATTTTAACAATTTTATGAATTTAAAATAACATGTTTCCTGGCATTTAACATATGGTTACATTCAAATGGTTATTCGTCAACGGAAAACTTTTGAACGTCCCTGTAAAAATGGACCAGAAATAAAATTAAGTAGTATTATTCAATTAAAATCTTACTTTGGATTGCAAACAATAAATTCTTTGTTATCATTGTGATCATCATTGCAGCAAAGTACCTGTATTTACCTATTCTAAACTACGCCTAAATCTAGAACTAAGAGTGTGACGATATTTACATTTTTTATAACAAAAAGTATCACATTTATTTAACCAACAGAGTCAAACAAGAAACACCATAACCGCTGCTAGTAACGAAATCAATCCCGTCGCTAGTCTATCTGATCCGGCAGCGCCTAGTTCAGAGTTTTCGATACTAACAGAAGCATTTGTTGATTCTGGTCGAGGCGATGAAGTAACAGTCGATGGTTTGCCCGTTGGTTCCGTTTCAGGTTTAGCTTCTGGTTCCACTTTAGGTTCATGTTGAGGTTCCTCTTTTACAGTTGTACTACTACTGGATGTACTAGTCTCACTCTTATAATTGTAGGACTCATCATACAAATAACTCCTTCCGCCAATATTAGAAGCTATTAACCTAAAGTTGGGCTCATTCAGATTTAATTTTTCGTATATAAATTTATTTAACCTGTTAACCAGAAGCGTTAAGTTTCCACTGGCATCAAATGTAAACGAATTTGCCCATTCCAAATATCTTTCGTCTTTGGCGATGATTTTTTGATCAGTTTGGAACGGAGTGTTAATGTCCCATCTGGCAATACTGTTAGTGGCAAGTAAGCTATAGTACAACATTCCTTTATTATCCATTATCATGCCTACACTTTGTGATGCTTTCATTCCATAATCTTTCACTTGTCCTTGATACTCTCCATTGTTCATGGCAAACTCTTCGTTTCTTAAAACACTCGTGTTAATCGAATAGAGATGCAACGAAGAGAGCGGCGCATAAAACACTTCTCTGTCTTCATTCACCACTATTCTGTCGCCGCTAGTACGTATTCTGGGTCCTAGTGCTATACTAGCTATGTTGAGAGAAGCGCTTATAGGGATTCCATTAACTCGGAAAAATGCTGCGTTAGGGTCAGCTCGCATCGATTGAGAATGTCGTATTTTCCAAGAGCGCTGATCTTTCATGGAAAATACTATAATTCCTGAAAAAGAAGACAAAAATTAATTACCACTAATAAAGCTTCTCGTATAGGTATTACCACAGAATATATAGCTATATATTCTGGGGTATTACACAAAAATATCAAAAGGTTGACAATGATACCGATTAGGTATCTGCGATCCCGGGTTCAGGGTACATTGACTGATTACTCTTTATTGTTGGTAGGTAAGGTGATGAGCCTAATGAATAAAAATTAAGCAATTACTTGAGCAATTACTTTTTAGTAAAAGCAATTGATTGACTAAAAAATGCTATAAGTAAAAGTAATTGCTAGATCTGGGTATGAATAAAATTTTGAAGCAATCGCTGTTTTTCTTACACCTCTGCAGCAAATGCTTATTCAACAGAAGTTCAGACGTGACTTATCCACTTGTTCAGATTATAAATTTCATGTTCAGTTTGGTGCCTAATTTGCAAAAAATTTGACGTAAATACAACAACGGTCTATTTATTTGGTACAATAGTAATATGTTACCTACGTTTTTGTGGAAAATAGGAAACTTATATTTGTGATATGTCAGATTTCAGTGAAAATGAGGAAAGTGATAGTAGTGATGAAGAAATTAAAGACAATCAATTGATATTTGTTCACAAATTGAAGGAACATAAATAAATCTTTCTGACCACAACCGTTTAGCTTCCACAACAGCTTCAACACTTGTAGAAAATTTAATAAAAATATTGGCCTTCTCCAAAACTACATCCATTACAGAAGTGTATGTCTTACAGACAGTAGTTTGGTGAACACCGAGTTCTTCACCTACAGAATTTTGAAAGCCCGGATGCATATACAGTAACAGCACGCGGGCTAAAAAATCCGACTTTCCGAAGTCCTGGCTAGTAACGACACTCGCGCTAGCAGCAGTTACAGTAATAGCACTCGAGGTATAAAAAGGTATATCGGCAATCGGTTTGTGCGTTGTTAGCAGAACATTTTTTTTTTAAATCCAATTCATTTCATAATATTTCATAAAATATTAATTAAATTTTAAAAAAATGCTCTGCTAACAACGATAACAAACCGATTGCCGATATACCTTTGTATACCTCGCGTGCTATTACTGTAACTGCTGCTAGCGTGAGTGTCGTTACTAGCCACCACTTGAGGAAGTCAGATTTTCTAGCCCGCGTGCTGTTACGCATTCTGCTGTCTAGCACACGTGCCATTACTGATTATGATTTTGGCGATCCGAGCTGAAACGAAGTTTTTAGCCCGCGTGCTGTTACTGTATATGCAGCCCGGATCCGACAATTTCCGCAGAACATATATTCAGCCATAATTGAAGACACAAATTAAGAGCAACGCAGTGATGCAGGGGTCGACCTACCTTAAAAAGTTGAAAGCAATTGCTACACTAGAAAAAGCAATTCCTTAATTTATTCATCACATTTTAAGCAAACGATAGAAATTGCTTCTATTTTTTAAGAAAAAGCATTGACTAGAAGCAGTTTCTGCAGTTTTAAGCAATTGCTGGACGTAAAAGCAATTACTTTAGTTTTTATTCATTGGCTTTCAAGAAATTACTTCCATTTTATAAGAAAAAGCAATTGCTACATCTTTATTCATTAAGCTCAAACTATGAACATGAACTACTGCAGTCGTTATCGGCGTTAAGGTTTTTAGTAGGTTAATTTAGCAAAAATTGTTCTAGGTTTTAGTGACTGGTACTATTTAAAGTCTCTATTGAAGGGTTGGAGACAATGATGTTTTGATAGAACAGTTTTTGAATACTCAGTATTCACATGTGGCCGACTGAAGATACTTTGAAACGTAGTGATTTAAAACAAATTAAGACAATGCAAGTCGAATAATCTTCTACCATTCGCAAATTACTGTCTTGACATGGAATTTAAACAGAATAGTAGAGAAATGAGCATAAATCAGAAACAATACATAGAAGATTTGTTAAAGAAATTTAATACCTATGCAAAAGTTGCAACGTCTGTGCGAGTGGGCTCCCGTTCTATTAACAGAAGATCATAATAAAACTGGTTGTAGTTTTATGTTGGCTGATGCAGCCAGTGGCGCAGGGAGGGGGGGGGGGGGTTTAGGGGTTAAACCCCCCCCCCAGACGCCCAGACTAAGATGGTTTTTTACGGTTTAGACTAGGGCTGAAGCCTTTGAAAATGGTAAAAAGTGAAAAAAAATAATAGTAGGATGAAACCCATTGGAAAAGAAAGAGAATATAACAAAAATGAAAGGAAAAATAATTTACGGACGATCCGAGGTCGGGAAGTGGAAGGGGGTGAGTTTTTAAGGGTAGAAAACGATTTATCTCGATTTCCGGCAAAACTAAGTCCTATGGAAAAACGTTAAATGGCAAAGTTGTAGGTAATAAAAAGAAAGAAAGAACTTTTGTATTTACACATAACCAAGATTTTGGTTTTTTATTTTTATCTTTTACAAGAAAAATTTTTTTTTACGAAATTTGGTGAAAACTTACCTTTTTATGTCCCAAACACACTTTAATTTTTTTTGATTTAAAATATTTATTTTTTCACCTTATTTTGACTTAATATCGAAAAAGCACCCTAATTTTCAATCGAAAATTCTCACGCCAAAATATCTGCTTTTTTAAAAAAGTCGGTGGGCTTTTTGTTCGTTGAAATCTCTACGTTCTGATGGTGTAAAAAAATATACATTACTATGGTAAATGTGATAAAATCTCCTTTAAATCCTACCTTTAATAATTATATTTAGAACAACTATTTTCGCATATTTTTTGCGATCTTTATGTTTTATGGATTTGTAATTTTTTTGTTTATCAATGTAACATGGAATCTTACGTTTTTCGAGTAATTAAAGTATAAATTTTAATAAAGAGCTCAAAATTGTACATAATAATTTAAAAAAAAAAAATCGGATTCGAGTTTTTTTCGTTTCTTTGCATTTTTTGAGAACATTTACCATAGTAATGTATATTTTTTTTACACCATCAGAAAGCAGAGATTTCAACAAACAAAAAGCCCACCGACTTTTTTAAAAAAGCAGATATTTTGACGTGAGAATTTTCGATTGAAAATCAGGGTGCTTTTTCGATATTAAGTCAAAATAAGGTGAAAAAATAAATATTTTAAATCAAAAAAATTACAGTGTGTTTGGGACATAAAAAGGTAAATTTTCAACAAGATTACTTTTTTTGTAAAAGATAAAAATAAAAAACCAAAAACTTGGTTATTTGAATTTTTCACATAAATTTTGAGGTTATGTGAAAAAAGTGTAAATATAAAAGTTGTAAATCTTTTTATTACCTACAACTTTGCCATTTAACGTTTTTCCATAGGACTTGTAGTTTTGCCGTAAATCGAGATAAATCGTTTTCAACCCTTAAAAACTCACCCCCTTCCACTTCCCGACCTCGAATCGCCCGTAAATTATTTTTCCTTTTATTTTTGTTATATTCTCTTCCTTTTCCAATGGGTTTTATCCTACTATTATTTTTTTTGGTTTCAAAAATTATCGAGCCTGGTTTAATTTTAGTTTTTAAAATTTTGAAATCCTGTTCTTTTTTTTGAAAACCCCCCCTAATACAAAATTCTGGCTGCGCCACTGGATGCAGCAATTAGTTAGGAAACCCAGAAGCAAAGAACAGTGGCTCTACGGACATTACATTGACAGAAGCATGACTTTAAAACAAACAAATAACATATTTTGTACTAACGACAAAGGTTACAGATAAATAAGGGTTTTTTTTTAAAAGTAAACAGTGGATGCTGTTTTTGGAACACACGTAGTTCTGTTAGCATTCTAAACCAATATAAATAAATGAAAATAAGTAGAGTGGAGTGAGTGAGTTGTACCAATCTTTATTTATGTCTGTAAAGGTTGTTTGATGAATAAGGAATAAAAAATTTAGTTATTTTCTTTAGCCAATGATTAAGTGAGAATAAGACAACAACATAAAACACAACTTTGCGTAGGTATCATCGAGCGTCAGTAACTGCCCACGGCTATGTCATGGTCATCTTTACCTTATGCATTAAAATGGGTTGAATCAAAGATTTCTTTTTTAAGTTTATTTAGTGATATAAAAAGTAGGCACATAATTAATAAACTTCTAAAACACTATGAATAATTTACTTTGTTATAATATCACTGTCCATTTAAAAAAAAATTGGTGACTGCAGTTTCGTGGTACTACTACATTATCAAACTGAATACTTTTGAACTACGGTGTACCCTTATAAATAGATTTAACAAATGATGTTTATAGCAATATAATACAGATCATTAGTCTTTAATAATTAAGTTATTTATCCTTAAGTATTGTGAATAACAGGGAATTCCACAGGTCGGTTTGGTCATTTAGTAGGTTTATGGTAGGGTCCTTAATATGTTTGTAAATTTCAATTGATTCTAAGGTATTAAGTGTCTTACTTTTTGGGACATTATATAAAATTTTTAAATTATTAATATCTGGGGAACCTCTCCACTACTTGTTATGTTTTAAAAATTTAATCAGTTCCCTGATACGTGTTTCGGCCCTTGCGGGCCATTGTCAGAGGAGTACAAGAAGATACTCAGTATATACTATACTCAAAACCCAATATTATAGGCAGTGACGTATTATTCGAAACCATGGAAACTAATGCAAACCGCCAACGACCATACAGTATTTTGGTCGTTTCCATGGTTATGAGAGCTACGTCACTGCCTATATTTTTGGTAATAGACTATAGTAGTATCTTCTTGTACTCCTTTGACAATGGCCCGAAACACGTGTCAGGAAATTGATTAAATTTGTAAAACAACAAGTAGTTAGTTATTATTTTTTCTTCCTGTGCATTTAAAAATAAAATCGAACTTTGGCAAAAATTAACCCTTTTTTCTCAATACGATTTTTTGTTTTACAGTACCTTCAAGATGAGGTGTCAAAATTTTAGAAATGGATAATAATTTTAAGTATTTATGTTTATAAAAAAATAGCCGCAGGCCTTTGGGAATTTACCGAGAAGACAATAAATACATGCTATGAATTATTTATGGTCAGTAAATAACCGAACTACGATGTTACCTTGAAATAATTTAATACGTCCATTACAAGGCAGAAGGTGAAGGAAAGGTTACCTATATCTCAAAACTATTGGTTCCCAAAATTATAATATGCGTGATATAAAGAAGTAAGCTTGCTGCGTTGCGATACCGAGATGAGTGGTATTGATCTGTTTTAGAGTTATAGTAAGCACATTTAGGCTAGTGAGCAAGCCCGGTCTCCCAAATCACCAGACCTCAATCCTTTGGATTATTTTCTGTGGGGTCACTTAAAGCCACTAGTTTACAAAATTCCAATCCAAAATGAACAAGATCTAAAAAACAGGATATTTGAATCGTGTGCCATTAATAATATACACTAGGTACATTCGAAAGAGTTCGTCAATCAATGCATTGCAGTAGGCAGCGGTCATTTTCAACACTTGTTGTAAATGTTATATATTATAAACTATTATATATAAACTCATTTGTGGAAGTAGTTTAGTTTTCATCTTGTGTAGTTTAGTATTCATCTTATGAATAATCTAGGTTTGTCAGATCACAATAAAATGAATAAAATACACATAGTTTTGCTTATTTTTCAAAAACTTTTAATGCACCTTAGAAAATTCCAAGGCAGATTTAAGATTAAATGTAGGTGGTTTTAAGGGTTTAAGGATCTTAGGGAGCAAATAAAATCCAAATTTTAATTTGCCGACCTTTCGGAAAATATATTTCCTTCCTCAAGGCTCTGAAACAATAGGATTATTTCTTAGGTTTCAACAATATACGATAAAAACATTACATAATTAATTTGTTTGAAAAAATGACAAATCTTATTTTCGATAACATAACATACCAAAAAGTCCATATGTATACGCACGGATAGAGTTTGGAAGAGGAAAAACTTTTTATTAACAGGTATAGAAGAAAAAGTAATTCTCTATAAAAAAGTCTGCTTGTGCTGAAACTACAATTTCAAATATCACATTTGCGATTACTATACAGGGTTCGTCAAAAACAACAGTTTTACTTTTAGAATTTTTTTTTTCAATTCCTTGATTTATTAAATGAATTTTGCACGTGTTGAAACTACAATTTCAACTATTATATTTGCTCCGAAAAGGTTTTTCTGTTTCCTTCCGCCAAACTCATCCCCAGACGCGTTTCGCCGTTTACGGCTCATCAGTGAGGCTCAGTTTGGCAGAAGGAAACAGGGCTCGAAGACAAATCACTTGTCAGGGTCGATCATCGACGGGAAATATAGAACCCGGTGCGATTACTATATAGGGTTCGTCAGAAACAACAGTTTTTGTTTTTTGGATTTTTTTTCGATTCTAATTTTCAATTCCTTTTGATGATTGGCTAAATCATCACTTTCGAAACAAATGGATTGGAAGGTACCTATGGTCCAAATCAGTTGGCACGTAGGAGTTCCGATCTCACAATTATCGACTCTCATTTATGGGGATATATCTGAATGTGTATAGAACCAATTTTAATAATAACTTAGATTTCTTCAAAGAAGAAATAAGAGTATTTATTGCAAATATCCCAATACAGCAAGTGAGGAACAGTTATCGGAAATTCAGATGTCGAGTTGAACTATGCGCTAACTCGGTGGTATCATGTTTGAATACAAGTTTTATAATGTATGATTGAATGAATTAAAGAAATATGACATGTAATAATAAAAATACTTCAAAAATAGGCAAATAAAAAATGGTGTTCTTACAACAAAATCGTTACTCGGCCAGATGTAAAATCATATTCGAAGTAAAAAAGCAATAATAGTCGTTTGTTTTTACATAAATTTATTTTAAACGAAATCCAAAAAACTAAAAATATTGTTTCTGCCGATCCTTGCATAATAATTACAAATATGATATTTGAAATTGTAGTTTCAGCACTAGCAAAAGTCATTTAATAAATCAAGAAATTGAAAAAAAAAGATCCAAAAAACTAAAAATGATTTTTGTGACGAACCCTGTATAGTAATCGCAAATATGATATTCGAAATTGTAGTTTCAGCACAAGCAGACGTTTTTATAAAGAATGACTTTTTCTTCTATACCTACCTACCTACTAATAAAAAAGTTTTTCATCTTTGAAACTCTATCTGTGGACACACTGTATATCCTTGATATATTAAAGAGTAACACAGTAACAAGCAGGTGTAATTTTTCTTTTATATCTCATGGTGTTTAAAGAGAAAAATAAAACTTTAAGAAATAACGCGCAAACTGTAAAGAGAGGCACAAGAAAGTTACGACAATTTGTGTATTTTAAGTTTCTTAAAAAGTAGGTAAACCTACACCAAAATTTTCAAGATATTGATAATAATAATTGATAAGATATTTTGCTTATTGAGATACTGATTTTCCTCCTTTGGGGCTAAACATGACCTTCGGTTTCTCCAACACAACAAAATCATTTTGTAAAGTAGGCTATGACAAACTAAGAAGAACCAGTCTTTTAAATGCCAGAAATGAAGAAATTAATTTACTTAACAGATTCTTTAAAATAAATATTTTTACCAATCAAATGTTTCTCGTTTCTGCTAACGTAAAAGAAGTCTAAAGATTATTGTATAATGGAAAGTTTTCGATAGAGACCCAACACAACGAAAAGTAAGACGGTATATTTCAAAAACCAAGAGTTTCCGTAATCTACGGCCTTAAATTCACAAATCCTAAAAAATAATTAGAACGGTGTTCATAATACCTAATTACCTTTAGTTACCACAAGAATACTTTTATGTTTTCAGAATAATAATAATTTTTATTAAATAAAGTCAGTCATCCTTATCCGATTCCTTCGTTTAAAAATGCTATTGTTCAGTATTTATAGTGGGGAGGGGGAATATATCAACTATATCCTCCCCGTTAGTACGCCACTGTATATACATACAGGGTGACTTTTTGATTACTTACAATGGCTATATTCTCTACAGTAAAGAATATATCAAAATATATTTCTATTTTGCGGACTCATCCACTTTAAAAACGTAAATGGCACTACCCAACAACGCCTTTAAACAGAGGGGTGATTGCACTACGCCACTACCTCTCTGGAAGGCTTATCAAATATGCATTTCAGCGATACTTACCAACATTAATGAAGCGAAATGTTAGCAAAAGTTTGAGAAAATGTTTTAAAACTGGCTTTTGCAAAATTGAACAGGAAAAATTAGAAAATAAACGTAAATGATGAAAAATGATTCCAGCCCAGGCCTAAATAAAAATACTACTGTAGTGCTCAAACTCTCTATTTTTTTCCTGCAACAACGCAAATACTTCCCCTAGATTTCAGTGTTCCGGCGGCGCCTATAAACGGTACTCTTTTTCTGAACCCCTCGTATAAAACTACCGATATTAATTGGACTTTTGTGCACTTCGTGCGTAAGATAATTAACAATTTTGCGCTAGGCCTACACAATGTGCCACGCACAGGATAAATACCGTTGGAAGAATATATTATTATTATTACCTACTTATTTTACTGTTTTAGGATGTACCGGTGTTTCAGCCGGTGAAACATAGGAAATTCCGTGCAAAATTTAGGAGGCCCCCTTAGTTATTTTAGACTAAAAGAGCAGGGGCGAATTTAGGATTTCGTCTTGGGCGGGACGCAAGCAAATCCTAAATTTGAGGTATACCGGGTGTGCAACTAAAAAAGGACGCCGGCCATAACTTGGAAACCGTTTACCGTACGGCTTGCGGAATAGTAATTTACGTTACAAGTCCGGAAAATACTGTTTTTTTGGACGAGTCGACAAAATTCTAGGACGAGCCGTAGGCGAGTACTGGAAGTCTGCGAGTCCTAAAAAACTGTTTTCGGACTTGTTGCGTACACTCTTTTTTCGGCAACCGTGTACAATAACAAAGCAATGAGACACATTTCTTTATTATATTTCTTTGTAGAACAAAATTTCGAACATTTTAATTCTTATTTGTATTAAATATTGAAATTCGAACAGAATATAGGTACTAACAGAAACATTCTAATTCTTATTTATATTAATATTTATATTAAAATTCGAGCAATTGCTAATATTGATGTGATTCTTCCCGGACTAGGCACGTACTTCCCGGACTAGGCCGGAGAAATGCTACTTTCTCAAAGGAAAAGCGTCCGGGAAGTGGGTACTTCCCGGACGGTTGCCGAAAAAAATATTTATTGCAAAAGTGACTAAGAGAAATTGCTGGAAATTATTTTTAAGTTTCTAGGATGACCGCTAGGTGGCGTAACTATAGTGTCAAATAAAAAAGCACGATTTTTTTAAAAATCGTTATAGTAAAGGTGTACCAATAGAAGCATTCCTTTAATCTAATGAAAATTTTGGATAACTTATGTTTTTGATTTTGAAGAAATAGTCCATACTCAAAGTGGAGTTAAATGTATAGAAAAAAAAGCACAAAGTCTTTCTCCACAAATTTATTAAAATAGCTAGGCGAACCTAGAATAATTCATAATAATTCGACATGTTTCGAGTGTAGAAATACGCATCATCAGGAAAACAAAGTAAATAGTACAATGCTGATGTTGTTAGCAATAGAGAAAATAATAAGTGGGATTGAGCCGTAATGGAGCTTTCAATGGTGTACACGAGGTGTAAAAAATGAATAGTCAGAAGACCGATAAGACTTCAGCATACTGGAAAAGCAAGGGCTAGTGCAAAGGCCCTGTCTTGGGCAGAAAAATGAAGAGAGCGAAAGAAAAATTAGGGAGTTTTAACAGACTTTGTGAAAATCATTTAGGAATAAAAGTAGTGAAAAATCGTAAGTTTCATTAAACTTTGTCGGAGACATGTAAAAGTGGTGAAATGAGAGGGAAAGAAAAAAGAATAAAATTTAAAGCATTTAGCTTGAAGTAAAATGCTGTTGGGGTACCATCAGGCTTGTTACGGCCCAGTTACCCCAGCAGGAGATCAAAGCATACACTACACATCGTGTGCAAAATTAAAAGATGTAAAAGATTTTTGTTTTTGAGTTTTGGTCTACCTTTTTGTCTAAGGGGTGACAAATATTACTATGCAAAAAAATTTACAGCTTCGGTTTGGCTTTTCGGAATTTGTCAAATTTAAACTCGCTAAATAGATATTCTTTTGTTTTATTACTTTGATAAAGGACGAGGTCGTTTTGAATTCCATTGTGACAGCTAGAGGGCACTATTTAGCAGCATCAACAAATTCCTTATTTTTCTTAAAACTTTTAAATGCAACGATATCTTAACATAGTATAAAACAAAGTCGCTGTCGCTATCTGTCCGTCTCTAACTATGCTTAAATCTTTAAAACTACGCAACGGATTTTGAAGCGGTTTTTTTAATAGATAGAGTGATTCAAGAGGAAGGTTTTTATATATAAAAATGAATGTCTGTCTGTCTGTATGTCCCGTATGCGTTCCTATACCATTTATCCGATTACGATGAAAAGTTGGTGAGTTGTTGTGTGCAGGCCGAGGAAGGTTTCGACATAAAAAAAAGTGGCGCAACGCATGCCGGGTACCGGGTAGCGTAGCAACGCGCGCAGAGTATAGCTAGTATTATATATTTTAATTTAAGTAAACTGACGTTTTAATACGACATTTGTAGGCAAGAAGGTACAAAATGTCATACCATTCTGTCTTCTACAACACGCAACACTTCTTTAAAATAATGTTCTGTAAATTTAAATTATTAACAACAAAAATAGAGGATGGTTGCATTAATAAAACAAATTGCAGTAAAATTTTAAGTGAGCAGTGAAACAAAAAAAAATGCAATAAGGCTTGGCTTTGAAATATGCTCCCGCCTAAATTCGCCACTGTAAGAGTGTTTACAAATTTTTTTTTAAAGAATTCAATAAGCCATATATTTGGAGCTTTCAATTTTAAATTTAAATATATTTAACTAGTTATGATTGTCTAATAGCCAACTCCATTGATTATTAGGGAAAACGCCGTCCCCTTGCCTCTCCCCACCCCTAGAGCCGCCCTTATTTGTAGCATATTGCTAAATAAATCTTGTTACTTCTACTACTAACCTCGTAATAACAATGTATTAAAACAAGCCAAGAGTTTGAAGTAAGAGCATCCTAAGTAATGCGATATTAACAATGAATAACTGAAATATGTAAAGCTTATTAGTAACATAATTAATAAGAGTATTAAATGAGTCATTAAATTATGTACGTTGAATTATAACGGTTATTGGCTAATTGGAATAAGTAGGAACATATATTTATTTTAATTTTAACACAATAAAAGATTTACAAAAGGAGTTATCACCGTTATTATGTGAACTACTTGTAAAACGATTTAGGAAAACAGACCATTGTCTTTATTATAAAAAGAATGAGTATTTTCACTATGGTCGAATTCATCATATTCAGCACTACCTAACATCCTGAATCAAAACTTAAATAATGTTAATAAAAATACATCACAATAATAAAAATGTTCTAGAGTGTCAGAAACCCTTGCTAGAAACAATTAAAATGACGCTGATGCGAAGGCAGAAAATTTGAAAATAACTGATCAGATCTCTATTGCAGCCAAAAAATACTGGAAAAAGGAAATTTACTTAGGTTACCTACCTATTATCCTGTTGCAACTTCGATCATAAATTCGATCATAGTTCCAGACAGATAAAGTTGCCACAGTGGATCTTTGCCCGTGCGTCATCAATCAACGATCAGGACTCGACGATAACTCTGCATCCTTGTTTATTACAGTAACAAGTTTGAATAAAAGCATAAAAGAACGTCTCCAAAATTCCGCAATAATATAACGTGCTAGACAAGGATAAAACTATAAACGTCAGTTAATTACTTTCTTTATTTGTTTAGTTGACAACCGTTGTATTTTAGAACGTCATTGTCAACCTTATTTTGATCTGCCAATCTAATTCGTATTTTGTAAATCTGTGTGCCTTAGAACTGTTCCTGTTTCTAAAAATAGTTCTTTTTAGAGGTAATTATACCCACCATCTGTTTTGGCGGTAAGTATTTATGGATTTTTATAATAACTAATTTATTTATTTTAAACATTCTAACCGTGAAAGTTCTTTGAAACGTTTACGGCAGTGGCTAAATTCCCTTAAATGAAAGGATGTTAAAAATTTGACTTTTGCGATTTCAATAGTCAATAAAACACCAAACTTTTGTAGATTTTAAGCTTTAAAAATAGTATCAAATGTATAAACATTTGTTTGTCAATTTCTTTTGGATAATAGAGAATGCCGGGCAAAACTTAAAATAAATAATAATTTTTCGTGATATTATGTAGGTACGTCAAACGGTAGGCAGGCACGTCCATTTTATGAACTTAACTTAGTTTTGACTTTTTTCGTCTCGTAATTTTGATTTGATTCATACGATTTTGATGACGTAAAAGTGATGACGCACGGGAAAAGAACCACTGTGGCGACTTTAGGTAAGCTTTAATTTGTTGTCATCAACAACTTGTCAAATTTATCATCAATATTTAATAGTTACCTACCTACTAAAAATACGATAATGCTATAAAACAAAACAAGAATAAAAATTTATAATTCACACCAGATTAAGGGAGAGGGTACTTGTAAGAAATAGAAGAAAGCAAAATTAAAGAATACGGAAAAATTAACACATAATATGTGACATCAACGCGGATGCATCGAAAAAAAAAATTTAATAGAATTTTACAAAACAAATCACAAATCTAATAAAATTATTCTAAGCTCATTTCTAAACCAAAGGTTTAAAGGTATAATCAAGATTGAGAGGCAACGGCAAAATAATTATTTCACGAATAAAATTAAGGCCTAATACTTCGATGCATCGACAAGTTTCAAGTGGCCTCGATTTATCGCCTAAAAACGGCACATCGCATTAAAAATATCGATGGTGTCGATGCATCGATGTACATCGAATATCCCTATTTCCACTTGGTGTTTCTTTGCGATTTTTTTGACAGCGGTTTACATTTTTTTTCGGTTTTGTGTAACAATTGCTGTTTTGTGATATTTTCTGAAGGCTAATTAAGATGAGTTGCAAGTGTCAAGTATATGCGAGAATTCGGAAAATAATAATTCTGCAGTTACTTTTCATGGGTGAGTAAATAGAAAGTTGGGTTATTTGTAGGTTAGGTTTTTTCTATAGTAGCAAGGCCACATTCATAGATAACTCAGGTGTAATCCCCACTACCTGCCCCACTCAGCTCTTCACCCCCTCTCTCCAACAAATGATGCTGTCAACACATCTTAATAGCGTTTATGAATGACACGTGCCATCAATGGGTACCAGATACATACAATACATATAATATTGCGGCTTCAGAAGAATTTTTCTGATCACTCCAACAATTAGGAGAATATCAATTTGTTAATTTCTAGTAAAACTAACAATTTTACAATGTAAGTTTAATAAACGAATGACATTACAATTTTAATTAACAACCATATTGGTTTTCAAAACCATTTCATTGTTTTTAAAAGCCGCCTATATATTTCTTTAGAAAAGACAGGGCGGCAATAAGGCATAACGCTTTTAAATTTGTGATTAGGACTTAAGGCAAATTTTTCAGTGTCAATTTTAAAATAGCATAGGAGTGTATGGTATCAAATTGTTGGAAAAAAAATGCTCGTTTTAAATATCCTAGTGAACTTTGGAAAAATGGAGTAAATGTCAAGAAAACAAAATTTAATTTTTTTAAACGCTTGTAAAAATAATTTAAATTTTCATACTACTTGACTATAAATTAACAGATTTAATTAATTTGTAGCACTCTAGATTGAAAATAAAAATAAACATAAAAATGTTATAACACGTCAAAAAATGAGGTGTCATTTTTACTCAGAATGTTATGCTGAATCCCAATAAGTAAAAATATACAAGATGTCCCATTTAAAATACCAAAGTCAAGGTCACTTCCGGTCAAACCGGAAGTGCCAACAAATTGAAAATTATGCCAATAAGTGCATACTCATCTCTTATGCATAATCTCAAAATTTCATTTTAATATCTATAAATATAGAAAAGTTATAGGGGTGAACGTCTTTTGAGAAACACCCGGTAGATGGTTCGAGGATCTATGGAGGTTTATATTCAATTTGTTTTATTTATTAACGTATACGTTACGTACCTATATTATACAACATTTACTATTTTCATTTTTTTTTGTATAATGTTTCAATAATCAATTTGTTACGTCTATTTGTTTAACTAGATAATTTTAACATTTAAATAAAAGTAAGAAGTCATGTCATTGTAACCTCCTATAAAATTCGAAACATGGAACTAATTTTTCACGGCCACGAATGTTTATTTTATTAATTTACCACGAAAAAACATATCAAAACGTGAATATTAAGTACTTGTTTATGGTTAATATTTTGTAGTACCTATCACTTTTTGTTAAAATAACAAAAATTATAGGAGTAATGCACCCGTGGTCTTTTTTATAAAAAAATATTGATATAGTGTGTCCCAAATTAGAGATATAACGACATGGACGGACTGCATGGGTCTGGAAAATGTGTCGAGCTATATATTAAGCACCCTAAAAAATCATTTCTACTCGTTATTCCATAGAATACACCACTCCCGAATTAACTTATTAAATTCAGTTATTAATTTACTATGCATTATGTAAGCATTTTCGATTTTAGTGTTTGCTTTTTAAATTACGTGCAAAAAGATATCAACTAGACAGCATGGTTTTCAAAATAAAAAATCTACGTCTACTAATTTGTGTGAGATAACTCAGTATATTTCTGAGAGCCTTGATGGAGGGGGTCAGGTGGATGTAATATACACAGATTTCGCAAAGGCCTTTGACAGAGTATCGCATAGCATCCTTACACAAAAATTGCATAATGAGTTTGGTTTTCATGATAATCTGGTGCATTTCTTAAAATCATATTTGTCTAATAGATCACAACGGGTTGCTGTCAGGGGTTACTATTCTGATTACTTTTACACAACTTCAGGTATTCCGCAAGGCTCTAACCTTGGACCTTTGCTCTTTCTGTTGTTTATTAATGACTTAGTTAATGAAATAGATGGTACAAAGGTATTGTTGTTTGCTGACGACCTAAAGCTATACGCAAGAGTTAACAACTACAATGACTGCCAATATATCCAGCAAAATTTGGACAAAATGTATCTGTGGTCAACTAAGAATAAATTACATTTCAATATTGACAAATGTTTTGTACTTAGTTTTAATAGGAGGAAAACGCAATTCAATTTTGAGTACAAAATGAATGACAGGGCATTGGCTAGGGTGGTAGAAATGCGAGATCTTGGGGTAACCTTCGACACTCAGCTGACATTCAGAAGTCATATGTATGATATAACTACTAGGTCATCCAAAATGTATGGATTTGTTGTTAGAAATAGTAGAGAGCTTAATGTGGAATGTGTCAAAACTTTGTATGTTTCATATGTCAGGAGTATATTAGAATATTGCTCTATAATATGGAGCCCGTGTTATGAGAATCAAAAATATAGTATAGAAAAAATTCAAAATAAATTTCTAAGATATATACACTATAAGGAAACAGGGGTATACCAAATACATATACCAAAATTAGATATAATGAAAACCCATAATATTCAAACTCTTGAAAACAGGAGAAATGTTTCTTCCATCCTTTTTTTATATAAAATACTAAACAACATGATAAATGCTCCCGATTTATTAGCTAGACTTAACTTTTATGCTCCAGCGTATAGAACACGAAATCCTCTAATTTTTTATATTGATAATACTCGTACTAACTACTACAGCAATTCACCTATTATTGTAATGTGTAAATTATATAATCAAAAACGATTGCAGTTTGATATTTGGAATATTAGATCAGTAAATAAACTCAAATCAATACTTTATGGAATATTGTAAATGTGGAATTCATTATTGAGTGTATTTATGTTTGGCTTTGCCTTCCTACCTAGATTAGTTTTCTACCCTACACTATAATTGGATGTAAATCTGTTGTGTTTGTAAATAAATAAATAAATAAATAAATAAAATCCGTGCAAATGTAAAACCAACATCGAATAAATCCTGCTGATTTCGTAAGGTCATGCGCCATAGAATTCATGGGGACGAGACGGAACGAACTGGCAGTGTTATGATAAAATTATAATATTACTGGGATTAGCGTTGATTGTATCTTCTCGATAACTTTCCTGATTTTGGCAATTACTTTCAACGTACCTTCATAAGATTTCATAAAATACTACAACTCCCGAGTTTTATAACTTTTATAAAGCAATAAGACACTTTTAAATTTGAATTAAACAGTTTTATTTCAAAATAATAAGGGAAAGAAAGAAAAATGGGAAAGAAAGAAAAAACTAAGTCTTCCTCCACAAATTTAATAGAATAAAAATTCTTTAGGGGTCTCTACATGTTTCGAACGTAGAAACGTTCATCATCAGGAGACAGAAAATTTATTTAATGCTGATGGTTTTAGCAGAAGAGAAAATGTAGAAGTGACATAATAACTGTATGATTGGTCCATGGCAAATCAACTGCCTTTTAATTTTGATAAATGTAAACATATGAGGTTCTCCTACTCTAAAAAAACGACTGACTTTGTTTATACAATCAATGATAATAAAGTAGATTCAGTATCCGAAAAATATGATCTAGGAGTTTTATTTGACGATAAATTATCATTTAATTCACACATTGAATCAATAGTAAAGCTATCTTATAAAAACCTCGGATTTGTATTGCGAAACGCCAAACTCTTTACTTCTACAAAAACTCTAAAGGTTCTATTTAATAGCTTAGTTAGAACAAAACTTGAATACGCCAGTATTATTTGGTCTCCACTTTATGCCAAATACATTCAAATGATTGAAAAAATCCAAAAGAAATTTATTCGCATCTCGGACATCTTACTAAAAAAAAACCATGACATTAGCCTAATCTAAAGCGCTACAACCTAATGACATTACACAATAGGAGAACCTTCAGTAGTACTGTTTATATTTATAAAATATTTAATAACTTAGCATTAGACAATACAACATTAAATAAGGTGGGTATTTGTATACCTAATAGAACTAGACAACTAGGTTATAGAACTTTTCATTATAAATCAATTAGAACTAATTATCAAAAAAAATCTCCCGTTAGATGTATGATTGTTAATTACAATGAAAACCAAAGATACTGTGACATATTTGGCGATTCTAAAACTTTATTTATAAATAAACTTAAAAAACGAATCTCTAACATAACAGATTCTGTAGATATCTAGAGACTCTCTCTACAAATTCTGTCATATTCATTATAAGTATATTATGTATGTAAGTTAAGTGTGCTCTATTGTATATGATATTGATTGTTACCTACTATTAGCTTTACTATTGGATACTATGTGTAAATGGGTTAATATTAAATTATAAGTATACTACGTGTGTAAGTTAAGTGTGCTCTATTGTAGGAAATTGATTGTAACTATTAGGTTTACTAATTAAATACTACATGTATAATTGGGTCAATGATATGTCCTGTATCAACCTGTATTGTGTAGTTTTCAATAAATAAATAAATAAAATAAATAAGAAGAAAATTGAAAAGGTTAAAGTAAATTAAGGTTTTATACCATTTACAGGCTAGTAGGTATATGCTGTCTCACTTACTTCTTTAAAATCAAGAAGGCTATGATTTCTTATATTAAAAATTACAACTATATAGTGTCCGACCGAAACAAGATTTTCAGCCGAAACCTAATCGTCGGCCTTGGTCTCAGTTTCGGTAGAAACCGAAACTTAAATTGAAATTTAATTTATTTTATATAGAACGGGATCGATCTTGGAAACGGATTGACCTCTTCCCCAAAAAAAAGGTCGACAGAGAAAAAAATCTATTTATATAGACAAAACTGCCTACGGAACCCACCCAAAGTAAGCCGAACGGTGCGCAACAATTCACGAACACTGAGTTTGGTCATGGCCGAAGGTTCGGCCGGTTTTTGACCGAAACCGAGACTGTCACCGAAACTAGATTTTTTGGCCGAAACTAGCCGAAACCGAACCTTCGGTCGGTCACTAATTATAACTAAGTTCTAGGGAAAACGCCGAACCACGACAATGATGAGTATATAATTTATTTTAAATTAAATAGTACTGTAATCATCAGTTTTGGAATTTTACCTCTAGAGGGTAAAACACCTATAAATTTATCTAAAGATGAAAAGCTGGAATTTTACATAAATCTGTAGTTTATGTCCGAGACATCCACTATAAGAAAGGATATTGCAAAACTGTATTGCGCTCTATAGGGGATAAAAGCAATTCCTAAAAATTTCGGGAATTTGTCTTGGTTGCAACAGTAATCACTTAAATGACCTTTTAAAAATTTTGGATTCATAATAATGCGAGGTTACATTTTTTTTGCAGTATTTTTCATAGTACATCGCGTATAATGTTACCCCCCTTTAACTTCTTTGTTTGGCAATTAGGAGAAAACTGTTAAATACAAAAGTTGTAGGATTTAATGTAAACTTCTTGCAAAATATATTTTCGTAGATACAGGGTGTTGCATAAAAGCGTGATAGATCAAAGTTATATTTTTTTAAATGGAATACCCTGTATGTTGTTGCATTATTGGATTCTACGGATAATTCTAAACATAATTTATATATACCACTATATATCTAAATTGAACCGTTTTCGATTTATTGATGTTTGAAAATTACTATATATTATACTAGAATTTTGTAACATGATCATCGGAACACCCTGTATAAGAAAATAAGGTCATTCAAGTCAAGATGTATCGTTTTCATAGATAACAATATTAACAATGGTAACTTTATTCAGTTCAGTATCGTCATCCTGTTATCCATGGAAACGATACATCTTGACTTGAATGACCTTATTTTCCTATATAATATAGTAATTTTCAATCATCAATAAATCGAAAACGGTTCAATTTAGATATACAGGGTGTTCATTTGAAAACTTCCCACCTCGATTTTCCTGCTTTGAAATGAAAATGTGGAAAATCGCTCGGACCCGTCGATTTTTATTTCGAGGGGGACATCTTTTGCGTATATTGTCAATCTTGTTACTTTAAGCCCCTAGGAGGGAGGGGGGTAAGATCTAAATCTTAAATGGATACCCCTATTTTATATAATTTTTTTGGATTCTGCATAAAATTCTGAACATTTTTTAATAAAAGCATTATTAGTCTATTCTTAACAGTTTCTGAGATATCGACTCTTGAAAAATGACATTTATGAACTTTGACAGCGTCTAGCTTTCTAACTGTACGTCTTAGAGCAAAACGGCTTACATGTCCCTATCTTCGATTTTTATTATCTTTCCAATAGTGTGAACTTTCGGTTAAACCGGATGTAAGAAATATAGTACTTCCGGTTTGACCGAAAGTTGACACTATTAGAAAGATAATAAAAATCGAAGATAGGGACATGTAAGCTGTTTTGCTCTAAGACGTACAGTTAGAAAGCTAGACGCTGTCAAAGTTCAAAAATGTAATTTTTCAAGAGTCAATATCTCGGAAACTGTTAGGTATAGACTAATAATGCTTTTATTAAAAAATGTTCAGAATTTTATGCAGAATCCAAAAAAATTATATAAAATAGGGGTATCCATTTAAGATTTAGATCTTACCCCTCCCTCTCTCCTAGGGGCTTGAAGTAACAAGATTGACAATATACGCAAAAGATATCCCCCTCGAAATAAAAATCGACGGATCCGAGCGATTTTCCACATTTTCATTTTAAAGCAGAAAAATCGAGGTGGGAAATTTTCAAATGAACACCCTGTATAGTGGTATAATATATAAATCATGTTTAGAATTAGCCGTAGAATCCAATAATGCAACAATATACAGGGTATTCCATTTAAAAAAATATAACTTTGATCTGTCACGCTTTTATGCAAGTATTGTATCTACGAAAATATATTTTGCAAGAAGTTTACATTAAATCCTACAACTTTTGTGTTTAACAGTTTTTTCTTAATTCCGAAACAAAGTAGTTAAAGGGGGGTGACATTATACGCGATCACCCTCTGTACCTACATAATAACTTACAATATACACAAACTACCAGGGAGGGGAGGGGGGTGATTTGACAAAGAAAAAATTTAATTGTGTGTTTTTAACTCACCAGGGTCTTTGTTAGAATTGTCGGTAATATAGGCATATCCTGGCTCAGTGTCATCCAGGACTATATCATATAGAAAGCTCCCATTAGAACTAGCGACATTTTCGGGAAACGTGTACGTAAGAATGTTCTCCATTGTTTTAATATCGTATATTAACAATTTCGGTTTGCACTTGATCACGGCCGTTCTGCTTAACGTTTCCGTTCTTCCCCCGTCTATAATCCAAATTTGCCCTTTAACATCTATTTCAACATTCTGGACGTTTTGCAGGGCACCGCAGTCGTCCAAATTGTTCATTTCCCATGAAGGGAAAGGCATCAAATGCGGGGACGTATCACTGGTAATTCCCGAACGAATTCTTGCTAGGGTTGCTGGTACTCCACTTTTCATTCTTGGTAAAGTTATGTAATAAAATCCATCGTAGTATTTGATTCCCGCGATGATGTTGTTTTCGGGTACATAACGCCGTTGCTCCATATCATTTTTATACTGCTCCTCACTATCCCACGTGAAGTTTAAATAATTCCATTCGCGTACTACCTTAAATTTTCCCAGCGTACCGGTAACTAACAAAAGGTGTAGTAGGATCGCGAAAACAACGTTTGTATTTAACATGGTGAAGACCCGTTGCGTACCGGTTCCGGCGAGGTAAATTAAAATACTGACCAAGATTTTATTTGTTGTACTTGCTTTATACTTTAAACTTGTCGGCAGTGGAAATTATTAAAATGATGCTAATGTAGACGATTTTCTTACATGTTCACATTCAGCGACTGCTGAGAATTTTAGCGTTGTTGTTTTTGTTGAAAATATACATTAAAAACTGTCCGTTAAAAAAATTGAAAATTATTTATATTTAGTAAGAATTAGGTAAAAACATGCAGAGGGATTTTTGAAAATCAAAAAAATTAATGTCTTCGCCGCGAATCGAACCCGGTTGTCTTATAGACTTTGGAACAAACGCAGTAACTAATTAGGTACATATATCATACAGAGACACCAAAATTGGGTACCTCTATATGTCTAATTTGCTGACAAACATTTAAATCGTGTTACACGCTACACAGATTGAGCCAGCTTATCCAAAATAGGTATAGATAATAAGGATCAATAAAGCCACTTGCAGGTACCATCAAACCTAGTATAGCGTCATACTAGGTAGAACTGTACTCTTATAAATTTTTGAAAAATCGTGCCACAGGCTAAATAAATTGAACCAGCGTTCATCCAAAATACGTACGGATAATAAGGGTCGATAAAACCAGTTTAGTGCCACAAACCTGAACAAACCTAGTGTAGCGTCATACTAGGTGTGATGAGTGCCATAAAACCCAGTATAGCATCATACTAGGTTTGATGGCACTAAACTTGTTTTATTGACCCTTATTATCCGTAGGTACGTATTTTGGATGAGCGCTGGTTCAATTTATTTAGCCTGTGGCACGATTTTTCAAAAATTTATAAAAGTACAGTACTACCTAGTATGACGCTATCCTAGGTTTGATGGTACCTGCAAGTGGTTTTATTGATCCTTATTATCTATACCTATTTTGGATAAGCTGGCTCAATCTGTGTAGCGTGTAACACGATTTAAATGTTTGTCAACAAATTAGACATCTAGAGGTACCCAATTTTGGTGTCTCTGTATGATTTCCCTTTCTTGGAGGTAATGCGAATAACAATAACCAAAACATATATCACTTGGGTTACTCTAACACAACGAAATAATTTTCTATATTTACTATAAATACAAAGAAATAATTTTGCATAGATAAGGCTATAATCAAAATCTTGGAAATGTGTTAGTAGTGGAAAAAAAATTATATTAACAGCGGTTTTGACAGCTTATAGCCCTTGCGTCTTAAATGCCTCGTCGTCGGTTCGCTCCTCGTGATCTACTCGACGCTCGGGCAATAATAGTAGCTGTCTAAACCTTGGTTAATAATATACTATTATTAAAAAAACAATAAAATGTGTCATTTACTTTGATTCATTAACGTATAAGAAGTTTAGATATTATGATGCAACACAAAATTGCTAAAAATGAGTGATTAATTGCAACACCGATGCATAATTTTCGGATGGTGACATGAAACTCTGAGAAAATGACACAACATTTAGTAAAAAGCCCATTCCGAAAATGTAATGAAAAAGCCTGAAAATTAAAATTTTATGTTAGCTGTCTTACATAAGAGTGATTTACGAAGAAAAAACAATATTAAATTCTTCTCACTAGGCATCATTTCAGTTTTAAATGCTGTTGTTTTAATCAGTTCCGGTTATATTGGAAGTTAAGGCCACTCTTATTGCATTTTGAGCATTTACGGACTGTCCGCGGATAGGGTTTACAATAGCAATGGATGAAAAAGTTCATTTCTCGGGAAAAAGTCATTCTTGATAAAAAGTTTTGCTTGTAAAAAAAATAGAATTCACGAAGAGAAAATTTTGATTTTTTATACGGTGTTCGCAAAAACATCAAAAACCTGATTTTTCTCCAAGAGTAACTACCTTTATTTTTCATTTTTGACCAAAATGCCAATATAGAAAACTTATTTAGAATAACGTTTGTAATTTAAATCCGAGATTAAAATAAATCTTCGATTTTTTTTAGTTTTTTTAATTTTTAGAGGTAGTAAATGGAAATTTTGCTGCTCAACAAAAATATTAATATAAAATTTTATTAGACTCTATTTTCATAATGGGTGGTGTGTATCTTATTTTAAAATTTTAAATACATTCTTACCATCTTTTGTAAAAAAAAACGATTTTCTTTACCTATTTATTACTTTGCTTTATATTAGAACAAAGGGTTTATTTAGTTCAATGTTACGGTGCGGGCGAAAGTTCTTACAACTTTGTGATAGAGAAATTTAATCAAAGATACAATAACGTTGACGTCTCAAAAATGGGACTTCATAAATTATGAAGAAAATTTCAGCGAACTGGTTCAGTTTATAATTTAAAAACAAAACAAAAAAACTATGATCAAAATTACCAGTGGCGCAACCAGAAATTTTGTTCGGGGGGGGCTTTAACTTCTTGCGAAAATTTTTTTGGGTGCCACGCCCTTTTTTGGGTAAAATACGTATGATTGACGAGAGCGACAGCCCCCTAAAACTTCTGCAATAATACGCCGCTAGCCCTAACGAAATATTTATGAAAAAAAAATTTAGAGATTTTATTTTAATTAGTAAAAATGTATTTAAAATAAGTAACGCATATATTAAGCATACATACTAAAACAAAACAAAAACCTTATACAATAAGTTGTAAGTAATCACTAATAATACTAATATTAAAGTAAAATTCTTCGTTTTGTTTTTGCCTTTTTGTCCAGAATTTCTTCCACGGTAATACCAATATCGGGGTTCGTATAAATAGGTAGACCAGGGTCGATAATTTTTGAAACAAAAAAAAATAATAGTAGGATGGAACCCATTGGAAAAGGAAGAGAATATAACAAAAATGAAAGGAAAAATAATTTACGGGCGGTCCAGGGTCGGGAAGTGGAAGGGGGTGAGTTTTTAAGGCTAGAAAACGATTTATCTCGATTTCCGGGAAAACTAGGGGAGAGCAAGGCAATATGACATACTATCTTTTGAAAATCAATTTTTACTAAACCAAAAGGTATATTAGGTTTTATTATTTTTTTTAATATGGCCTCTTAACATTTTAAGTAAATTAAAATATTTTACTTGTAAGAATTGCAACATTTAGGAAACATTTCAAAAAATAAGAAGCATTACAAAATTCATTTAACCTTATAGGGTACCTAAGGCAAATTGACATACTAAATTTTTCCCTTAAAGGCATAATGACATGGTTGTATGAAATTAACTGTCCAATGAGTAAAAAAAAATAACAATGTAAGTGTAAAATGTAGTTTCCATTTTATGTTTGTTGTACATTAACGAAATTAAAAAAAAATATTGAAACAAAATATGAATAAATTAAGAACGACATACCGCTAAACAGGCAAAACGACACACTGATGTCATTTTGCCCAATGTGCAATATAAAGAATAAATATATTTTCTAGGTTATAATTTTATTCAATCATTTAAATGTTAGTGTAATATTAAAACTAGAGGGCTAATAGTTGTGGGTTAACACTAAAACATTGGCAGCGACCTTTTATATTTTAACCAAAAATATTTCAACAATCACTTACCTTGATATTTTACATAGGAAAATACTCAAACTCTCGATCGACTATGCTATTTTATTACGACTGACGATCTTAGCGGTATTAAGATGTGTTTTGTATTAGAGAACTCAACACGAATGTAATCGCACTGGGCCGAAAACAGGTAATATGTCATTTTGCCTGCTATGCCATTATGCCTTGCTCTCCCCTACTAGTCCTATGGAAAAACGTTAAATGGCAAAGTTGTAGGTAATAAAAAGATCTACAACTTTTGTATTATCACTTTTTTCACATTGCCTCAAAATTTATGTGAAAAATTCAAATAACCAAGTTTTTTTTTTAAATTTTTATCTTTTACAAAAAAAATTATGTTTTTACGAAATTTGGTAATAACTTACCTTTTTATGTCCCAAACACACTGTAATTATTTTGATTTAAAATATTTATTTTTTCACCTTATTTTGACTTAATATCGAAAAAGCACCCTTATTTTCAATCGAAAATTCTCACGTCAAAATATCTGCTATTTTAAAAAAGTCGGTGGGCGTTTTGTTCGTTGAAATCTCCACTTTCTGATGGTGTAAAAAAATATATACATTACTATGGTAAATGTTCTCAAAAAATGCAAAGAAACGGAAAAAACTCGAATCCGAAATTTTTTTTTTAATCATTATGTACAATTTTGACCTATTTATTAAAATTTATACTTATAATTACTCAGAAAACGTAAGAATCCATGTTACATTGATAAACAAAAAAAAATACAAATCCATAAAACATTGAGATCTCAAAAAACATGCGAAAATAGTTCGCGTGACATGAAAAATTGGTTTGCAATTAAACGAATAGGCTAAGTTTCTAAGCTCGGGAGGGGCTGCAGCCCGGCAGCCCCCCCCCCCCTGGTTGCGCCACTAAAAATGACGCCTCAAACAATTAGTGTACTCCCGTCCAATTGAGAACGACGTACAGCTTCTAAAACAGCGAATTGTTGAAGCTGTTCAAACAATTTTCATTAAAGAAATTCGAAGAAGTTTTGACCACATTTTTCTGTTCCTATACATATTTCTAGTAACACCAAAAATCAGTTTTTGAAACTTTTTGATACCACTCTGTCAATGATAAGGTATGTATTTCAACCGCTAATGCTGCTATTCAAAAAAAAATTCTAACCATAAAGTTTTAGCTGAAAACTGACTTTATAGATACAGATTGTCAAAGTGCAATAAGTACCATTTCTAAAGGTGTGAAAACTATTCATTTTAGGTAGAAAACATGCCGAGTAAAATCTGACCTTTATGCCATAAGCTAAATAAACCTATATTTCCCATCTAAATGGCCGACAGCGAGGCGCAAGGCGGCGGCATAAATGCTGAGAGTGACTTTAAACGGATACTGGTGTGATTTGGACGTTGTCCAAAATCATGAAAGGTAAAAATTTTACATTGGAGGGTTTCTCTTGATTTCGTTTCTCTATGGTTATTAGAGGCAAAGTTTCAACAATATAAGTCTACAAGTTTCCTTATCTTCTAATAGGCCACTTAACGCGAATCACCCTGTATAATATGTACAATATCTCCTAAATTGTACAACGGTTTGTAAATGAGGTGGAATATACTCGTAAAAACTGCATATCTCTAATAACAAACTAATTGCTTGGGTAATTATTGTAAAAGCAATATTAAAGAAAACCCGTTTGACAAAATATGGAACATTTAGTTACATGATATTTTCACGTAGTAGATGTTAATTATAATTAGCTGATTTTCAATTCCAACACAATGGCTATGGTATTTTTTAAAACAAGTATAGGTTTTATTTTTAAAATGGGGGGCGGGCGTTCAAGGTGCATGTGTCAACAACAGCAAGGCAATAATATTACCACAAATATGCAAAATAGGTATAAAGGAAACCAATTACACAAAAACCCAAATCCTCTTAAGAAACAATAAGGTGTTTCATGAAAAATGAAGGAAATCTTGAAAATTACATGTTCGAAATGTTTGGCATTGTAAGCTAAGCACTATAGCCAAGGCTGTCCCCCAGTCCCCACATATAATAGTCAAAGTGCTGACATCTGGGGATTTGTCAGGTCACTTAATTTTTATCCGCCGATTTAGAAACATTAAGCTTAAGATTTATTATCTTACTTGTAAAGCAAACTGAACGGGGGGGGGGGGGGGCATCCTCCGACGGTTTGCGTTATATTTAATGTGTTGAGAGTAGTGACCGCCCGAAGGTTCGGTTTCGGCCAAAATCCGGCCGAACCTTCGGCATGCCGAAACTTTTTTATTAATAGCTTTATTCGAAATTTCACTTTGGCATCAAGTTCTGCTTCGATCGAGATAAAAATTAAGCAAAAAATAGTAGTCACGTGATTGGCATTATCTGTCAAATTTTAATTTTTTCCTGAAAATATCGAAAAAAGTTATAAGAAAAAGTTTTTTTAAATGCAGTTTTTAGCCCACATGCACAATTTCAGCTGCATAAGATAAATTAAATTTTTTACTAAATTTATTTTCCACTTAATGGACACCTTTACTGATGACACTGTGTTCTTTTTTGTCTTTTAAGGTGTATTACTTTCAGACACAAACTACGTTTTCAAAAATACTTATTTTATGAAGTTACCTTATACAGGGTCAAAAACAAATAAACTTTGCATCACATGTTGTGACCAAATTTAATAATAGCCCAATTTTGATTTTGTAGAAAAACACACATTTAATATGGCGCAACTTTAAAGAAAATGTATCTGAAATAAAGCATTGTCAAAACTAAGAAGTTCTATGTAGGTTGCGTTAAGTCTTATTTTGCAAAAGTGGTAAATTTATAAAATATCGATAAAAAATCAAAATTATCTTATGCAGCTAAAATTTTGCATGTGGGCTAGAAATTGCATTTAAAAAAACCTTTTCTAATAACTTTTTTCGATACTTTCAGAAATAACCTTACTTTTGAATTATTTTTTGAAAATAATTAAAATTTGACAGATAATGGGAATCACGTGACTACTATTTTTTTTGCTTAATTTTCATCTCGATCGAAGCAGAACTTGATGCCAAAGTCAAATTTCGAATAAAGCTATTAATAAAAAAAATCCCATATGATGCGGACATACAATTCGTTCCCAAGATCGATCTCGTCCTATATATAAAATAAATTAAATTTCAGCATGCAATAAAATTTTTAACACGTATAAATAAGTTTCGTTTCGGTTTCGGCTGAAAATCTTGTTTCGGTCGGACACTAGTTGAGAGCTTTCACGCCTAAAACGGTGTCTTCCTCCGTTGAAAGCCCAAACACCATACAGTGATGGGCTAAAATATGGAACAAATTCATTTAAAAATCAGGTATTCATTTTTTGAAAAAACGCTCGGACACGTCGATTAT
Source organism: Polydrusus pterygomalis (assembly GCA_963969555.1). Taxonomy (NCBI): domain Eukaryota; kingdom Metazoa; phylum Arthropoda; class Insecta; order Coleoptera; family Curculionidae; genus Polydrusus; species Polydrusus pterygomalis. Next base: position 35,338,699 of record OZ018381.1, on the reverse strand, counting down.
AATTCTTTCTTCCGGATTTTTTGCCTCAAAAAGAAATTATACCGGGTGTGTCAAAAAGTAGATGTAGCAAAATTTTTTTTTTTTAAATAGAACCCCCCTATTTTTACTTATTACCCTAATTATACGTCAAATTCTGCGCATAATTCATGTAGCATACTCTATCCTTATCTCTAACGGTTTTAGAGAAAATTTACATCATAAAAAAAAATCTTTAAAAAAAGGTTAAAAAATTAGTTTATTAAGTGTTGAAAATGCAAACCATTAACTTCTTGACAATATGCTAATCTACTTAAAAACCCTTCTAAAACATTATTTACAGTATTTTCATTAATTTGCCTAATTTCATATCTAATTTTAAATTTTAAGTCTTCCAAATAACCCCAAAGAAAGAAATCCATGGGTGTAAGAGCGGGAGATCTTGCAGGCCATTCTATGGGTCCTCTTCTACCTATCCATCGTTCGGGAAATACAGTATTCAAATACTCTCGTACTTGTCTAGCAAAATGAGGCGGAGCACCATCCTGCTGAAACCAAATAGACGCTTTTGGTAGATGAGGCTGATTCGGATTTGGAAAATCCGCTGCTAGTGTGGGAATTAATTCATTTTGAAGAAATTGTAAATACCGGTCTCCTGTAAGATTTCCATCGAAGAAAAGAGGTCCAATAATTCTATCGTTTAATATCTCTGCCCAAACATTTACTTTTTGTGGGTATTGCGTGTGCTGTTCTCTCATCCAACGGGGATTATTTGTACTCCAATACCGAAAATTTTGTCTGTTTACCGAACCATTCAAACAAAACGTGGCTTCATCGCTAAAAAGTATGTTGCGATGAAATAATAGATTTAAGTTGCAAATTTCCATCATAGTTTCACAAAACTGTAGTCGGCGGTCGGGATCATCTTCGTTTAGCTCGTGCAGCAACCTAATTTTGTACGGATGGTACTTTTCTTGTTTCAATACCCGCAACACAGATCGTCGGCTAACATCATTAATAAGGGCTACTTCAGTGGATGCACTATGAGGATTATCTTCAACCTCTAACAAAATGTTCAATTGTGAGTTTTCACTAATTTTTGGACGACCTGGCCGTAGACGATCCTTTACATTCCCTGTTTCCCTGAATTTCTTCTCAATTTTACTTACTGTAGATCTTGTAATCGGCCGTTCTGGATACTTAGCGTTAAACAAGTTACAAACTTCTTCTTGACTTCTTGTTTTGTCTCCACATCCAATTAAAATTAAAATTTCGATTCTTTGTGTTTCATTTAAATGCACCATGATCACCGATTTTCAAAATTATACCTAAACTAATTTTTGATTGACACATGACTTGCTATCGTAGTAACAATTCATTTAAATTTACCTGTTTACCTTTAAGTAGGCGGTACATGTACCTACCTTTTTTAAATAATTTTTTTTGTATGATGTAATTTTTCTTTAAAACCGTTAGAGATAAGGATAGAGTATGCTACATGAATTATGCGCAGAATTTGACGTAGAATTAGGGTAATAAGTAAAAATAGGGGGGTTCTATTTAAAAAACAAAAAAATTTTGCTACATCAACTTTTTGACACACCCGGTATAATTTCTTTTTGAGGCAAAAAATCCGGAAGAAAGAATTATAATCGACGTGTCCGAGCGTTTTTTCAAAAAATGAATACCTAATTTTTAAATGAATTTGTTCGATATTTTAGCCCATTACTGTATAAGATACTTAATGTCGTAAGACTTAGAGGCTCTATACCTACATATCATTTTTGTTCACAGCAAAGCTACCAACTTAATTACCAAGCCTCAGTGGATATCCCCATTTGGGACCTCGAGAGCGAAGTCCATTTCAGGATTGGCCGTGTTAGAAACTTCTTAATTATTATTATTACTTTGCACTTATTACTTTGCACCCTCGTGTTCTATCGCCGGTGATTTGTCATAGGTTAAATCTCAAGAGCTTTAAGTGTCACCGGGTAAATTTCGCGTAGGTGGTTTTTCAAACATTTTTACTTCTAAAATTTTCGAGACTTAATGATTTCACGATAATTTTATTTTATAAAAATACACATTCTGCACAAATTCTGCTTTGACTTACATCTGACGAGGAATTTAAATTTATAAAAATAAGGGAAAGAAAGAAAAAACTTAGTGTTCCTCCACAAAATTTAATAGAATAAAAATTTCTTTATGGGTCTCTACATGTTTCGAACGTAGAAACGTTCATCATCAGGAGACAGAAAATTTATTTAATGCTGTAGGTTTTAGCAGAAGAGAAAATGGTGCAGAACCTTAATGGAGCTTTTATGGAATTAAAAAAATTGATGTGTAGAAACGACATTATATGAAGAAAATTGTGAAAAGTTAAAACATACTGAATATGTGAAAAAGTCAGTAAAAGGGGTCCAAACCAACCAAATAAACTGGGGAAGAAGAAAAAACCCTTCTGAAAAGAAGGCGTCGAGGGTTATTTAAAATTTTAATAAAATATTTTTTTAAGTATATCTGTAAGACATTATAAGGATAAAACCAGTCATAGTATTACGAAGATATCACAATAAAATATCCAATAAGTGTTTTGTGGGGTACTGAGGGGTAAAGTCAGTAACCATTGGCGTAGCTAGCCTTAGTTTTCAGGGGGAGCCTGGGCCCCAGTGTATTGCATTATTGTAATTGCAATTTTTTTTCTATTGAATATTTCAGGGGGGGCCCCAGGCTCCCCTAGCTACGCCGATGCCAGTAACCCCACAAGTGGTTAATTTAAAATCAATGTAATTAATTAACAAATCACTCATATTTTTCAAATGGTTGTTCACGTCCACGTGTTCAGACAAAAGTGAAGACACTTCACTACTATGCAAGCTCACGCGTCAGGTTGTGTCATTATTTTCACCACAGCTGATCTGGGAACTTTAACGACGAAACCATCAGATCAGCTGTTAATGTCAAATGTCGTTGTCTTCTATCGAAACGTTTTGTTTTAAGAAGAAGTTAACTATAACGCTAAAATAAAAATCAATAAATATTTCTGATTGACCATTTATTTTGAAAACTTTCTTGTTTTTTCAGATGCCACCTTACATAGAAAATACCAAACGACATTACCTTTCTATCTTAATTAAAGACAATTTTTATTAGAAAATGATACTTATATTTTAAAATCCCGGTTTTTCTTCTATACTTAGAACAATTTGTACAACCCTGCTATAGAAGAAAAACAGGTAAAAAAATATACTTAGGTACTGCTATTCTACAAAAAATGATCGGACATTTTTTCAATAGCCATGTGTTGGTTATTATGAAAAGATGATACCACAATTATGGTTTACATTAGTTAAAAATCAACCATCTTTGTTACAAATAGCATTATTCTGAATGATAAACCAACTATTGGCTGCATATAAAATGAAAAATAATTTGACTATTGTAAAAAAAAATCATAACTTACACTTAGCACAACCAGTGGGAGACAAGGTATAATAAAATTCAAAAAATATGTGTATTTTTCTTATATTCAAAATAAAAACAAAACGTTTAACCTAAAAATAATAGAAAAATATATTAAGTACATTGTAATGCATTTTTATTTAGGTAAAAAAAAATCATAATTCTGAAAAAATTTGGAAGAAACTTAGGGAAAATTCTAATCCGATAAATTCAACGAGAAAAATTTACATATATAGGTATTCCAGGTGTCCAAAAAACATTTTTACAGATTTCTGTTAACACTCTACACACAGGCATGGAAATACATACGTTTCCTCCATCCCATCATATCGCATCATCTTACTTATCGTTTTGCTGGTGTCAAGTCTCCCGCTGCGATTCAATTATTATTAAATAAATAATAATTTTTTTCATACCCAATATTATATAACAATAAAAACAGACCTTTAGTACGTAATTATTATGGCACCTGTGTCCAACACAGTACATTTCCCTGCGATACCGTAAATATCACTAAAATTTAAAATTCAGTCGAAGAGGGAGGCGTGACACTAGGAGGACGAATATCGAGATGCGATACGATGGAGTGGGGGAAACATCATCTACCCATTTCAAGCTTTGTGATACTTAATTTTTTCCATATTATTACAAATTAAACTAGCGGTGAAACAAAAATTTTTGATTGGACACCCTAAAAGAAATAGGTTAACAAAAAAAAACATTTCTATTAATAAATTAAGCTGAAAAAAAGAAGAGATCAATACTCAGCCAATAGTAGCTAATTTAAAGACTTCTATTCAGTACCCTTTGTGCTTCGGTTAGTTTGCATTTAATTTAAAATTAAATACCATGTGAGATTTCCACCCCTTTGTCAAAATATAAAAAAAAATTCGTTATAAAGTAATTGCTGCGATAGCTCACTGGGTAGGGACAAACAGTTTGTAAAAAAAGTTAGTCCGCGAGAGCAGCTACAAATTTATCAAAACAAATAATTTGATTAGGTAATCCATGTCAGTAAGGAATAAACATTTTGAACTGCCGCGCCGGCCAACTTTGGCAGGGTAGTTTTTTATTACTAATACATTCAGGCTATAACCAATGACATTTGTTAAAATAAAGCACTCTGACTGCATTTATAGTTATTAATGATACTAGTTCGATATGAACACTATAATGAAACGTGTGCAACGTTTGCACAAGTTTCATTAACAAAGTTCATATCGAACGTGTATCATTCAAAATTTAATCTACGACAGTGCTAATAGATTTTATTCGTCTAAATTTCATTGATAGCAGATAACGTTTTCGTAATTTTTAAAATTTTCAAGTGTCCATATTAGTCGATATCATGGTAACCGCATTTTTGATTGTTTCAATTTCGAATTTGACAACGTCATTATTGCCGTCTAATTTTCTATTGTATGCAAAGCGTTGGCCAAAAATAATTTAAATATGGGAGATTCTGAATCCGAAAGTGTCCCTTCGGATGTTTACAATAAATAAATGCAATCCGTTTTTCTAAGTAATAATAACCAATAAATAGTTTGCAACGACTTTCTTTTTGTTTTTGTACCTTAACATTTGGATGTTATTTTGAATTCATAATGGCACTGAGTGCTATTATGAAGGTCATAATGACATCTAAATGATAATGCTAAATACGTCATAATGGTACTGTCGTAGATTAAATGGTTTAAAAATTTTAATATTGAAATTATTATCAAAAAAATTACCTTGTCGGACTTCCATTGTCTTTATTTTGTTACTTAACACAACGTTTCGATTAGTTAGTATCTCTACCGTTTTCAAGTGTAAACGAAATTATAATTCTAAGGCTATATTATACTGTCTTAAATACGATCCTTGTGCTTAGAAGCTTTCTTACAAAAGTAAAACCCCCCGTAATGAAAACATAAAAAATTGTATCTATCAAATCCCTTGCGAGTGTGGCGAATCGTACATTGGAGAAACAAAAAGACCTCTTCCCGTACGAGTTAAAGAACATCTGAAACATACTCAAAGAGGTGAAACTTCGAAATCATGTATGGAACAACCAACATAATACCTATACAGTGGTCAGAAGCCAAAGTTTTGGACACGGAACAGCACTGAAGAAAACGAAAATTCAAAACAGCAGCCTTCATGAATCAAGTTACCCATTTATTTAGTAAACCAAGTATAATCATCCCCAATATCTGGAAGCCTCTTCTTGTCCAAAACCAAGAGCTCAAACTTCACACTACACTAAGCACGTAGGCGAAGTCATCAAGCTTAATTGCACATGGATAGTATTTAAGACAGTAGCCTTAGAATTCTAATTTACTTTACACTTAAAAAGGGTTGGAGATACTAACTAATCGAAACGTTGTGTTAAGTAACAAAATCAAGACAATGGAAGTCCGGCAAGGTATTTTTTTTGATATTACTTCATTGTCTACCACCTTCAAACAAACATTGAAATTATTAGTTTTATTATAACATGAAAATTGTTGAGAAATTCGAAGAAAAAAGATAAAATTATTGAGAAGTTTTGTTTTGAATTGGTAGAAGATATTTTGTAATACATTAGTACCGACAAACATGACCATGGTGAGGATTTTAAAAATTTGCAAAATTCTACAGGCTGCGCGTTTTGGCAAACTCCGTGTTCTACAGTTTTACAGTCTGATTTTTTGAACTTTTGGTTTGATTTATATGTATACAGTGTCACTGGCGGATCCAGAAATACTTCTAAGGGGGGGCCCGTATGCAAAAAATCACAATAAATCAGTATATTTATATTTTATATTGTGAAAACGTAACACAAATTTTTGTAACAGGTATTCTATTCAACTAAAAATACTTGGTTTAAAAGGAATTTAAAATAATCATTCATTTTCGGTTTGTTCGTTTTGTTTCAACGGGCTTTAGGGGGGGCGGGCCCCATTGCCCCCCCCCCCCCCCCTGAATCCGCCTCTGTACAGTGTGGTTGTTTAAGTGTGCAACATAATATGGGCATTTTTTTATTACCGACTTCTCAGAAAATTTTATTCGGGATAAAAGTTGGTGCATGTTCGATAATCAAATTAGGTGCACTTGGAATGGTTGCAAGTCAAACGGCGTACAGGGTAGGCCAAAAAATGTAAAACTCGTACAAGAATAAAGTACCCCTATTTTAGAAAATTCAGCAAAATGTTATTAAGAAAAGTTGTTTAGAATTAAAAGTTATGCATAAATTCAAAGACGTGACCTCCTAAAATAAAAAAAATATATTTTTTAAAAAAACATTAATAATTTCCCAAAATTTTTTTTTATATTCACCAAAGACCCTCATAAATTAATAAATATCAAATCAATTTCACATATCGTTCAAATGCAAACATATTTGTAAAATTTACTTGAATTTTTAATTTATTAAGGAATCACAAACTTCATGTTTGTTGCAACGATATTAAACACAACATTAAAATATCCTAAAAATTCTTTTTAACAAGATAAAACATTAGTAATGATAATATGCTAATTAAAAAAACTATCATTTAGAGTGCAACATTTTTATTTTAAATGTTTATTAAAAAACTTTATTCTTGTACGAGTTTTATATTTTTTGGCCTACCCTGCACGCCGTTTGACTTGCAACCATTCCAAGTACACCCAATGTGATTATCGAACATGCACCAACTTTTATCAAGAATAAAATTTTCTGAGAAATTGGTAATAAAAAAAATGCCCATATGTTGCACACTTAAGCAACCACACTGTATATTATTTAGTGTATTATACAATAGCCGAGTTGTTATTTAAAATACACATATAAAGTATGATTAAATGAAGCAAATCAAAATGACGAATAATACGTTTAAGATCTCTCTACCATCTAATAAAAAGTTTCACAATTGCTTGGGAATCTACAAAACGCGGCAACGCTGAGTAGCGTTGGTATTTTCAACGACAAACAAATCTTAAGTACGCCTTGCCTAGCAGGCAACCCCAAGACAGTACCTGGTTTGTAAAGTAACTGATTTGATGCCACGATCTTTATTTTACAACTGTTAAGGTGCGTCTCCACTCGCAACAAAACCTCGCACCGAACGCCGTTGCGAACAACATCGCGTTTATGTGTGGACGAGAAATGAAATCGCACAACGCAACAAAGCCGCGAACATCGCAACATCACCGCGTTCCATTAGTTGTCGATTTTCTACCGTCGCATGAAAGGAACTGTTGCGGGCTCTCGTTCACTGCTTTGTTGCATATGTGGACGGACGACGGACGCTCGGTGTTTTGGTAGTCTTGTCTCTTCGTTCAGGAAACATATATTTAATTTGTTTGTCAGTTGCAAAACACGATTCAGTTGTAGCTTTATTTTGTTAATTGTTGTTCATTTAGACCTACTTAATTAGATATGGACTAAACACAAGAGGCAATTTTACAGCTTATTGAGCCATTGTATAGGGAACAAGAACTTTTGTGGGATGCAAAACAAAGCAAAGTGTCATAATAGATATGCTGCTGCCACCGTCTTCTTCTTTTTTGTTTTGTTTTTCTTACTAATAAGGCGTCCATAAATATATAGGCTGCTGCTGCAATTTCCATTGTCAGCTCAACAAAGGTCACTTACTAACTGAAAAAATCGGAACGCCTTTATGTTCGCGACGCTGTACGCTCCTCCCTGATTGTTCCTTTTCAAAAAATATCCGCTTGTTCGCGGCGATGTTCGCGACGGCGTTCGGTGCGAGGTTTTGTTGCAAGTGGAGACGCACCTTTAAGTGTTCATTGACATGTCATGTGAATATCCTCTATCGTCTCGATGCAAAAGTACGTTTATACGTATTTAGTTGATCATCGTTAGTTTTAGGTACCTATAAGAAACCCTATAGCAACTTTTCCAGGTTTGATTTCTAAAAACAGTTTATATCATAAATTACACCCATAAATTTGAAAAATCCAAACTTCTCCTAAGATATCCTAATCACAAATTCTAGCATCAAAAATGCCAGTATTCATTCTGGCCAGTCAATACTAACTTACAAAACTATCAGCACGGGTTATCTCTCTTTTGGTAACTCGCCCAATCGATCTTATTTTAAAATTTTTGGGGTGGAACAATCTCACGAAATAATTGTTTATATCACAACATAAAATGAGATTAAAGTACAAAAATATACAGTTTAACATATTCTAATCACCGGTTAAGTCCCGTTATATAAATGATAAGCGACTTTGACAGTAAAAAATAACTTTTTGATACATTTAATTAGAGAGCTTATATACTTCAAAACTGTAACGAACTATATGTCTAAAGTTTTCTGAAAAATCCAAAAATTAAATAATATACAGGGTGTTGCATTTAAAATAAGAAAGTAGGTATTGGCCACTGTTACATGACACACCCTGTATAAAAATATTTTATTGAAAAAAATGTGCAACTAGAAATACCAATCGACGTGTCCGAGCGTTTTTTCAGATACGCCCCCATTTATTTATTATCGAATTTATTTCATTTGGCTGATACCTGTATGTGAAATGACAATTTTATTACTTTTTCCTTTTAAGGTGGGAGTATCAACATGCTTGCCAACCTATAACCTATTTTACGCAGATTTTATTTATTTTTTCTAGCTTTTACACAAAATTTAAATAAAATCAATATCGACTGCATATTCTATAGGTAATAATTGACATATCAAATAAATATCAAGGAATTTCATAAATTATTTTAGAAGAATTGTGTAGCGAAAAATATTGAGTAAGATTTTTTAAAATATTATTATGTCATTGTCATGTCATATTCTTTCACTATACAATTCTCCCAAAATTAGCACTGAAATAAATTGATACTTTTGTAATATATCAGATATTACCTAAATAATAGGCCGACGATATTGATTTTATTTAAAAGTTAGCAAATAAAATAATAAACTAAAAAAAAACAACAACGCGAAATAGGTTATAGGTTGTCAATAGATTGAATGACATTGAAAATTCCACCTTAATTAATTTTTACTAACGGGCAATCATAAGATAACGTTTATAAAATATGACGGGTTATTTTAAAGTCATTCTGTCAAAGTCATTTATCAAATTATATACCTGTACTGATTAATATATTTTAAATAAAACTTTAAACAACTTGGAAAACCTGTGATTACACTTTCTTAACCTAATCATTTTATTAGCAACGCATTTATAAAACACAAGACGCTTATTGTATGTTGCAAACAAGATATACATTTTTTTCGTGTTAATAAAACAAAAAAAATCAACTTAAGAGCTGATATTACCCCAAGTGACAGCTCCTTTTTAGGGTCTCGTTTTCAATTTAAGGAACTATGTAACTAAAACTAAAAAATAAATAAACAAAAAAGAAAGGCAGTTTGTTTAAACACAGCAGTAAACGTTTTCCATACAACTCCTTTATTTTGTGAACCCTTAAAAACAAACCGATTTAAATTATAGCTACGATGTTTAAGAAAAATAGGCCTGGCAGAACAGCAAGATAGTTATGGAACCATACTACTTATTACTATAATAGATGTTTACTATACAGTATACAGGGTCCTGCACCTCACCTCCCGGCTTCTATAGCTCACTTAGTAATTAAGTTGGAATTTTGATATTTTGCAGACCTTACCTGTATCTTGGGGCGCATTTCAGGAAAATATTTTTTTTCAAACAGGGTGTTCCAAAAAAGTGTGACGTCATATGGATGTATTTTTTTAGATTATATGCCATATATTTTCTTACTTATTTGGGTGCCTCCTATAGTTACCTACATACTCCTAAAATTTTATTGAAATCGATTCAGTTTTATAGGCGAAAACAAATGAAAACTAAAAAATATCAGTTTTGCACCAATGGTTTTAAAAATTAATAAAAAATAAAAATAATGCCTCGTTAACCAAGTTTGAATAATACGAATTGTACAGGGTGTCCAAAGTTTAGTGTCAAACTTTGCAAACTTTAAAGCAATTTATTCTTATTTCAAATAGAAACCCCTGTATCTTTTTATGTCATTCGATGCAGAATTAAAAATCAAACATTATTAGTCCTAATTACAACCCTATCGCATCAAGACTTATTTGCAGATCATTTTATCAACTATTCCAACAGTCATTATGGCTTTGAAAAACAAGTTATTGGTATTCAAGTTTATTAATGCGACAAGAGACCATTTTGACTTTAGTAATCTAAAAGTTTCAAATATTGTTGATATTTATTCATAAATGACTGTTGGAATAGTTGATAAAATGAGTTTTCTGCAAATAAGTCTTGATGCGTTAGAAATTGCGATGATGTTGAAACTAGGACAAATGTTTGATTTTTAATTCTGCATCGAATGACATAAAAATATACAGGGGTTTCTATTTGAAACAAGAAAAATAAATTGCTTTAAAGTTTGCAAAGTTCGACACTAAGCTTTGGAACCTGTAGAATTCGTATTAATCAAACTTAGTAAACGAGACTGTTATACCTTATTTAATAAGTACCTTTGTATAATTTTATAAACGAGGCATTATTTTTTATTCATTTTAAATACCAGTGGTGCAAAACTGATATTTTTTTGGTTTTTATTTTTTTTTCGCCTATAATACTGAATCGACTTTAATTAAATTTTAGGGGTATGTAGGTAACTATAGGAGGCATCCAAATAAGTAAGAAAATATATGGCATGTAATCTTAAAAAATACATCCATATGACGTCACACTTTTTTGGAACACCCTGTATGAAAAAAAATATTTTCCTGAAATGCGCCCCAAGATACAGGTAAGGTTTGCAAAATATCAAAATTCTAACTTAATTACTAAGTGAGCTATAGAAGACGGTTAGGTGCAGGACACTGTATGCCTAAATATAGGAACAGCATTTCATTCTCTATTTGTCAGTTTATTCGATTTACAAGTGGGACAGACCTGTGCAATGGGCATACGTAGAACACTTTACCTTGTATGGTATAGGAACAAGATGAGATTTTATTGATTCCGACTAAAACTTAAAAGCCACAAAATAAGCGAAATGTGAAAAGTAGCAGTCAAAATTGATTCTAATTGGATAAATAAACCAGGCCAATAACACGGTCTCTTTTTGGTGTGTTTACCGCCATATTGAAAACATATCCAGAAAAGTAATTGGTAATAAACCAGCAACAAACGCCAACCTAGCATTCATCTGTGTAACCTAAGCGACAATGTAATCCACCTTAATTTTTTGACTTGCAGAGGGCGTTCGATGCCGTCCAAGGTACACTTTCTACCTAACGCCGTGTCCTAGTTAAATACGAGTGCGTGCGATGTGTGCGGAGCGATGCGTGCGACGCGGTGACATTTAGAATTAAACGCAGAGCAACAGATGAAGATGTCCAAATTAAACACGAAATGCGTGCGTTGCGGCAAATCGCATCGCACGCAATGTTTTAAAATTAAAACGGTTTTATTTTTCTGTCAGTTCTCGTCCGACAAATTGCAATCTAATTTTGGAAGTGTAAAAAAAAAAGACATAGGACAAAAGAAATCCTCAGTCAAAAGTTCTTATTTTCATTCTGGTATACTGCTGAAATGTCGTTTCATCAGCACTAGTGTCCTACCGAAACAAGATTTTCAGTTTCGGCCGAAACCGAATCTTATTCGGTCTTGGTCTCAGTTTCGGCCAAAACCGAAACTTATTTATACATGTTAAAAATTTTATTGTATGCTGAAATTTAATTTATTTTATATATACCTATAGGACGAGATCGATCTTGGAAACGGATTAAACTCTTCCCATTAAAAAAAAAGGCCAACAGCGAAAAAAATCTATTTATAATAGACGACATTGACTACGGAACCCACCTAAAGTTAGCCGAACGGTGCGCAACAATTCACGAACACTGAGTTTCGGCCGGTTTTTTGGTCGAAACTAGATTTTTCGGCCGAAACTAGCAGAAACCGAACCTTCAGTCGGTCTCTAATCGGCACGCAATTGCGGATAAAAATGATGAAACTCACCATAAATTAACCTGTTTCTAAAAATCATAATATGAGTTTTTCTCTTTTACGTCTCATTAATATTTTTAAAACTAATAATATTGCTACTATGTGTGAACGCAATACGTCAAATATCGTTCCGTAATTTGCCACCTCCGCAAAAAAGGACGATGCGTGCGTGCAACGTAGTTCCCGCATCGCACGCACTCTTATTTAGCTAGGACATGGCGTATCGCCGCGCGATGTGCCAACCGAACAAACTGACTAATAAAGAATGTTTTGAGAAATAGGTTTCAAAAATATGTAAAATACGCCTAGCGAAAGTTAGCATAGAGGACAGGATGATTCATAAAAAATGTTTTAGTAAAAAATACATTTTCCTTGTCGGTAAATTTGGCTGGGTGTACTATAGAATCGAATCTTTTATGATGACGACCAATAATAGCACACCATTAATATTTGATTAAAAATCGGTTATCTCGGGGTTATTATCAAATTTTATACCACTGACCGCGTTTGTTGTTAACGGGTGTTACAAACTGGCCGCTTACCATTTGGATCTCTTATATGGAGATACAACTAAGGTTAAATTGGAGCGAATGTGCGCAATTTGGATACGGCTAAGCCGTAAAAAAATTTGAAAAGTTCCGAGTACTTCGGAAAAAACCGAAAATTGTTACGGTTTTTATCGGAACACCAACTAAGAAATAAAAACGGATGGGATGAAAATATAAAACCTGTTACGCGCCATCTTTATTTACAATTTAAAAAGTAATAAAAACACACTATTTTCGATCTGGTCTGGTCGATGCTGGTTTCTTTCTAAAAATTCCCAGTTCCGTAGTGGGCCGTAGCAAGCTCACGCGTCAGGTTTCAGAGACTAAATTTTCTTGGTGTTTATTATGCAATTTGACCGATGAGTAGAATAAACCAGTTAATTAACTCTTCTATTTCCAACATCCAACATTTCATTAATTGTCATTTGCTATTATAAATTTAATATTATTAGTTTATCCATTTTAATTACTGTACGATAGGTTTCCAAACCTTGCGCTCACTAAAACCTAAGCCAGCAGTTAGAATTTAAAAACACATGGCATTTTGGCGTCTTTGTACTACGCCGCGAACGTAAATTATAATACGGCAACGCAGCATTGAACGCAAAATATGCGCAGGTTGGCTCGTAGCTACAATATGTGGGCGGCAAAACTCTTGTATGTTGTTAGAGTGGTTCATAGCGTTAAACCGAAATTAGAATTTTTCGGAAGCACTAGGATTTTCAAAATTTGTCAACGGCTTGTTACCCATATCCAAATTCCGTTAATTTAACCTTTGCTGTATATCTTAGCGTTTAAGAGATCCCATTGGTGAGCATCGAATTGGTAACATCCTGTATAATATGTTATGCCAACCTAAGAAGTATGTAGGATGAAGACTTTTTGTATTTTCGCTTCCAAACCTTCTATTTTATACTGCAAAGCGGTTTCGACCTAAAATGAAATTTTATGTTTAAAACGTATTGCTTTGCAGGAGGCACTAGTGATAACCTTTTAAGTTAAAAGCCCACGGCAATCTAAAATAAAAAAATTTGCAGCGGAAATGCAAACAAATCTTTTCCTGCCGAGGAACATCAAACCTTTAATCTAGTAGAATGATAAAGAAGGTAACTCCAGAACTAATTCTACGTCCAAAAATTCATTTAAATATGGGACCACCAACGCTTACTTTTCCCAATACATGTTGGGACACTGTTTTAATTTTTTCAGTGATCATAACAGTGACATTTTATGTGGGTATGATAGAATAAACAATTTGCTTAGATGCCCACAACAAGGACAACGGAGGAATCAGTGTATTTACGCTAATAGTTCGGTAACAGAGTGATTACAGTATCAGAGTTAGGAAAAACTTTAAAGTCATTGATGTCAATTCCTTTAAAAGTTTTACTGCCGAATATACACTAAATGCATTTTTAAGAGTTTCCTTATTGGTGTTAACTTTTTTAGATCTAATTTCATCCATTCATCCAGTTAATCTCATATGCAAAATGGGTCAAAAAAGTTATAGGTCGATATAGGTTTCGATATATTATGTTTTAAGAGGGGAAAAAAAAAGGATTTTAAACCACAAATATGTTTTTGTTAAAATATTTTAGAATTAAAAGAGGCTCTTAGCAATAAGGGGAGTATAAGAAGATTTACTGATTTATTTGCTAACTATTTACTAAAGCCAATGCAATAAATTGTTACTTTTAAAACTTCCTGTTTCGTATTCACAAAAGACAATGAGGCTTTTGAACTACAAATAAATCTGGTGTTACCAACGGGGTGATGTAAAAACTGCCAAAACAACTGTGAAATAAAGTTGTATATTAAGTGATGTAATTGTTTTGTACTTGTAGGTATTTTGGTTATCAAAGTTTGTCATTGTATGGTAGAACGTTGTTAGGCTTATCATAAAGTAACATTGGTTTGTATCTAGAAAAAAGGGAAATTATTGTAGTCTGTTATTATGCCGTTAACCATCCGCCATCGTTATACAATCCCGTGCAAAAAAAAATGGGCATCATAAAATTTGGATTATAACTTTTTTATTTTTACTCCGATGTAAGTGATTTTTTAGAGAGCTATAGATACTTATTAGTTTTAACATGCCTATACAAATTTTAAGAGAAATTGATTTTTTCACATATTATGCAAGGATAATCGAAAAGTTTTTTTTTTGCCTAGTGTCAAAACACCCTGTGGAATAATTAGGAAGCAAAAATACTTCAAAATATCAGTTTCCATTAAGCCGCAACTATTCTGTGCATTTTGGTTTTTGGTTCATGTCAATACGTGCATTTGTTCTCACCAAAATGCAAAATGATCTTAATGAGGTCAATAATTTAGGAAACGAAAAATTAAAGCTATTGATGGCCGATTTCTTGTACTTAAAACTCGTCGGAATCGTCGTTTGAGGTCAGTACAGGCGAAAAACCAACTTCGAGAGGGACGAATTAAAAATGTATGTTCTTGGACAGTTCGTCGAAGATTACATAAGGGTAATTTAAACTCACGCAGCCCAGCAACTGGACCTAAATTACTACCGCGTCATAAGTCAAGAATGGAGGAATATTACCCAGGATGATATTCGCGGGCTAAGTGATGGCATGAATCGACGTGTACAGGCAGTAGTAAGGGCTAGAGGAGGCAATAGAAATAATAGAGATGTGTTTCAAGTGAAAGTTGTTGTTGGTACCTGTTAAGTTTGTTTTGCGAAAATGTTATTTTTTAAATCTTAGGTATACGCACCTTTTTCCGTAAATTTATTTGTTTATTTAATCTTGATTATTACAATAACATTTGTTTTCTTGCATTTTAATAGTCTATTTTATTTTGAACTAGCGTGTACCCGGCCTGCGTTGCAGCCCGGCATTATACGACGTAGCTTTCTCTGAGATAATAAGGCGAGTTCACCATCACGTTAAGATTTATAAATACAAACCCGAACAAACCTCTAAATTTATCAGTTATTCTTTACAATATTATGCATGTATTATACATAAAAACCTTCCTCTTGAATCACTCTATCTATTAAAAAAACCGCTTTAAAATCAGTGTCGTAGTTTTAAAGATTTAAGCACATATAGGGACAGACGGGCGACAGCGACTTTGTTTTATACTATGTTAAGAATATGCAATGGCAATGAGAAAATTATGGAAAAATTTAAATTATTGACATCAAGATCATTTTGCATTTGGATGAGAACAAATGCACGTATCGACATGAACCAAAACGCAAAAAATATTTGCGACCCAATAAAAATTGATATTTTGAAGTAATTTTGCTTCTTAATTATTCCACGGGGTGTTTTGACACTAAGCAAAAAGAAACAACTTTTCGATTATCCTTGTATAATATGTCAAAAAACCAATTCTTCTTAAAATTTGTATAAGCATATTAAAACTAATAAATGTATCTATAGATCTCTAAAAAATCACCTAAATCGGAGTAAAAATAAAAGAGTTATGTTATAAAGTCCTAAACTTATTCCAAATTTTATGATGCCCGTTTATTTTTGCACGGGAGTGGAGTTTAAGAATATAAACGTTGGTAAAGCCTTAACAATTTTCTTTCTTAAATAGTCTAACGGAATAAATTTTCATTTGCCCACAATAAGGTTCTGGAGATACCTTCTTGACCCAAATTACTTAGATAACTTAGTTGACAAAAAGAAAAACTTTTTAATAATATAGCTTTTTCAACCAAGCGCAAAAGTTACATTGTAATAACGTAACGTATCTTTCAAATATTAACGGTGTTCATAACATATATGCCTCGGGGGCAGAAAATTTGGCTCTTAACAATACAGAGTGTCAAAAAAGTCTGGAATATTGTAAACATTTCACTAACCAGTACATACATTTTTTTTTTAAATTGGCACATCCATATAGTTGAAAACGGCACACCTAGGTAGAACAAAACCGATTCAACTTGTACAGTGTTGGAAATAATAATACCTTTTTTAAATTTTATTAAATAGAACGTCCAGATAGGCATTGTTAGGTGGTAAATAGGCATTTATTAAATTTTCATTCGCAAGTACTCAAAAACTAGAAATTATGATGTTTCCTAATATGTGGATAAGAACAAGAGGCGAAATTGATTAGTGGCCTGCCAGATCCTCGGACCTTACCCCATGGAACTTTTCTTTGTAAGGTGATTGAAAGAATATGGTAAAATTAGATCGGTTAATAATGAAATGTAGCAGGTCGCCGGGACGCATTTTCACGGTCCATCGGGCATCGACTCGATACGATTCCCATGGCTGTTAGAAAATTAATTTTTAAGTATATATGTTGCAGACAGTAACTTTGGTTTAAACCTAATTGCTCCAAAAATAAACGAATTTTGGAATAATTTTTTAAAATGGTTTAAGAAAAATTAGAAATAACGAGAAATTTAATGTTTGATCATTATTCCTAAAGTTAACATTAAAAATAACATAATTTGATCCCGTCAATCTGGTCTATACAGTGTGTCCAAGAAAGTATGCAACATATGGGAAAGTTTTTTTATCACCGATTTCTCAGAAAATTTTATTCTTTATAAAAGTTGGTGCATAGCTTAAAACTATAAATGCATATTTCATATTTTACCTGCGGCTAATAGTAAGGGAGTAAATTCCATTTTTTCGAAATTGCCTTAAGAGTAAAGTACCTTAATTATTAGAAATACAGCAAAATTTTATATGGAAATGTTCTTGCAAATTAGTAAGTTAGTCCAAATATGAAATTTGAATTAGGTGTCACAATTTTTATTTTTTTTGGTTAATCTCTATTATCCCCTAACGGTACACCTCTGGTCGATTTTTTGTTTACGCAATTTTAATATATTTATTAAATAACTTAAACGTGGGTTTATAGTAAAAATGGATTAAGTAGTTGCAAACTTTTTAAAACCTTTCAATGTTACGAGTTGGTTCAGATATTAGCGTGTTGCACGCCTACTTAAACAAATTTTAGCCAACTTATGTTTTAAACAAAATTATGATAGAATCCAACTCTATTCATATTACTGGAAAAAAATTAATAATTTATTTGTCATTTTCACCCAGTAGGTACGCTGAAGTCCAAAGCCCTATTTTAAAGAAATGCATAATTATAAAAAAAAAAATAAAAATTGACACATCTAACTCAAATTTCGTATTTGGACTAACTTTTTAATTTGCAAAAACATTTCCATATAAAATTTTGCTGTATTTCTAATTTTACTCTTAATTTCTGAGAAATTCGTGATAAAAAACTTCCCCGTATGTTGCATACTTTTTTGGACACACTGTATATACAGGGTAAGACAGAAAAATAAGTATTTTTAGAATAGTATTCATATTCGGACATAACTTTTAATTCTAAACAACTTTTATTTGAAATGAAAAATAAGAGTACATACTCAAATATCTCATGTATGCTCTAAGGTTTTTTTTTTCAGGCTTGGCCATTGCCTAGCTAAGTGCCTAACATTTTGAACATCTAATCAAATGGCTTTTGTTAAATTTCTAGGTATTTCCTATTTACCGTGTGTTCTTGTTCACTTATTTAAAATTTGTTATCCTATGTCATTTTAAGGGATCATTCCTTCTTCAATAATGTACATTTTTAAAATAAAAAAAAAAGTATTCTTTCTAGCTTATACCGTATGTACAATTACTATAGAAATTATTTCGCCTTTCCTAGGTGTGCCATATTTAACTATAGGGTTGTGCCAATTTCCAAAATTATATTCAGTACCTACTCTTTAAAATATTTGCAATACTCCAGACTTTTTTGACGCCCTATATACTCAGTCAAATTTAAAATTCCATCATTAATCCCTGTGGATACTATTCGTCTACCTCTGAAATCGTTAAATCCAAAGTGCATAAACACAAGTAGGGCGTTAATAATAACTAACTATAATAAATGTGTGCTTTATGAAAGCTGTATTTGTATTGGTAATCCGACGGTAAATCGGCACTTGAAAACCACAAATACATCGTCTTTTAACGGACTCAAACATTACATAACTCGTTGGCGATGCATTTCTAATTTTGAAATGTCGGGTCACCCACGTTATTATGGAATTACCCAGTTCGACACGTTTTTTTTTTCATATGGCAACCATCGTTTTAACTCATTTCCTGCTAACGTCGCTGGATCAATATATAATTTATTATGACTAGTAAAAAAATGGCTTCATCGTGTCGCATATCCTACTTTATGTTATAATAATACGGACTATTAACCACAGAATTAATGGACTAGCAAATTGTGATTTTCCACTTTATTATAACATTAAAACCATATTAAGTGGAACTGTTTATTAGTTGTAAATAAAAAAAAAATATTCACTACTAAAGGGGTCATAAGTTTAGTTTAGTTAAATTTAAATATCGATATGCCATATAAAGTCAATGCCACCGTTAAAACACAACTGGCTTATTACAACTAGTGATGGGTACGAACTGTTTAAAATAACTATTCTTTAGGGTGAACTAGAGGAACTAGTTCTCAAATTTAGAACGAAGTAGTTCGCCGCGAGCTATTATATGATTTCCGAGATGTAGAACGAACTAGTTCGCTGCAAGCTATTAAGGGATTTTAACTGTTAAAGTATTAAGGTAGTTCTGGAATGTAGAACGAACTAGACCGCCAAGGGCGGGACCGTAGAGCCGAGTTTTTTTTAGAAGTCAGAAATCGCGAGACAAAAACTCACTGAAAGAGTGAAAGAACTCTTAGAACGATTAACGATGACGGTTTACTTCTTTTCTTACTAGTTCGCGCGAACTAGTTCAATAAAAAGAACAAATAAGCCCATCACTAATTGCAACTTCTAAATCTCATAGAGGAATACATTTTAAACTCCCTAAGCGATAACGGGCAAGTTTTTCCCGATTAAAACTTTGGAAATTTGGGGAAAACGAGAATAGTTCGTGTCAGGCCAAAAACATGAATACTAAACATGTAACACAAATACCCCCTAGTGATGTCTGTCAGTTAATCATAGCCATGTTTTGAATGTTAATTACCGAATCAAAATCACTATCGTTAAATTTAAAACCAGTTAATCTTGTTCCGCTTTTTGCTAGATTTTTCAAACTTTTGGCGTATTTTATTTTTACGTTCAAACGTCCGTAAAGAATAAATCAAAAAAGAAATATTGGGGCGGGCGGACAAGTAGGTACTGTTTTTAAGGCGAAAATAATGGACAGGAGCAGTCAGGGAAATTGCGTGCAAATTTGAAGACGTAAGGTTACCGTCTGCCAGCGGCTAATCGAAAGAGCAAATTTTTATATATACAGAGTGACCACTAAAGTCCGCATCATATGGGATTTTTTTTTATTAATAACTTTTCTCGAAATTTGACTTTGGCATGAAGTTCTGCTTCGATCGAGATGAAAATTAAGCAAAAAAAAGTAGTCACGTGATTCGCATTATCTGTCAAATTTAAATTTTTTCCAAAAAATAACTCAAAAGTGGGGTTATTTCGAAAAGTATCGAAAAAAGTTATAAGAAAAAGTTTTTTTAAATGTAGTTCCTAGCCCACATGCAAAATTTTAGCTGCATAAGATAATTTTGATTTTTTTACCCATATTTTGTAAATTATTGTACCACTTTTGCACAATAAGACTCATCGCAACCTACATAAAACTTCTTAGTTTTGACAATGCTTTATTTCAGATACATTTTCTTTCAAGTAGCGCCATATTAAATGTGTGGTTTTCTACAAAATCAAAATTGGGATATTAAAATTTGGTCGCATGTGATGCAACGTTTATTTGTTTTTGACCCTGTATAAGGTAACTTCATAAAATAAGTATTTTTGAAAACGTAGTTTGTGTCTGAAAGTATTACACCTTAATACTAAGACAAAAAAGAACACAGTGTCATCAATAAAGTGTTCATTAAGTGAAAAATAAATTTTTGTGGTGGGTAAAAAATCAAAAAATCTAAAAAATGCATTAATAACTTTTTCTATACAACCCAAACCCACCTATTCGCTAACCGCCATATTTCTTTTTGGATTTTTTAGGATTATGTTAAGAAGTTTCTTTTGGTATTATTTCGACGTTTGGCAATAAATAAACTATGACTGCATTTGACGGTCCAGTTACTATCTTATCATAGGTAATCCTTTTATATTGAAGAATCTATAAAACCTTTTCAAAATAAAGCACAGTCAAAAGAATAAAAAATCGGGCGGTAAAAATCTAACTCACCCCGGAGCGTTCTTAACCTTAGCACAAAAAAATAATTGTTTTCATAATTTTATTCAACAGTTACATACGATGGTGTTTTGTACTTGTATACCTGTTATTTCTCTTGTATTATTATATGTAATAATAATTATAACTGATCAAACAGCAACATTTGTTAATCCACCTTGCTATCACATTGAATATAATAAAAATTATGTTTAAAAAAATAAATTTGAGATTAAAAAAACGAATCTCCGATGCACAGAAAAAAGAAATAGTGGCGTTTTTATCCATCCTTAAAGAAAGAACCCTAATACTAATACTGGTTTGTATGGACGATATTAAAAAAAAAAGGAAGAACGCAACAATCAAACAATTTACAGGCGTAACGCACCAAAATAAAGAAGTGTAAAGTAATCCCATATTTAGTTTCAAAAACACTGATCACCTTTTTATAACTCTGTCAAATGGGCCAGTCCTTGGGAAAATAAAATCAAGTTATAAATGACATAATTTTGAACCAGCATACCTTTGGACTGAAGACTGTACCTGGAGATGGATTTTAGGCGTTTTAATAAGCGCCAAAAAATTGAAATTAATTTGTTGGTACATAGAAAAACATAAAATAGTATAGTGCCAAGTATTAGGAATAGTAAGGAATGTTTTCTCATCAAAAACATAGTTTGCTACCATCTATGATGCTATACTTATGCTTGTTTTTGTAAGATCGACATTTGAAGAATATAATAACAAAACTTTTTAAAAAATATGGTTTTATTATTTTGGAAACCGAATTATAGTATATTAGCTGCCGCTTTATTGGATGTCACATGCTTTTCAATAAAACGTAATTTTCCCTAAATCAATACTAGCACGAAAATTGCAGACCATTTTTAAAATTAAAAATACGAATATAAATTAGATGCATTTCCCCTACTTTTGATAAAACTAAAATATAGAGATTTCAAATAATCATTAAATCATTTCAAAAAAGTTAAAATACCCCATTTTGGCCTTGACAACGCAAATTTTATTAAATTCAAATTAGGTTGTCTCATGAAATGACCATTATAAATTTATAGATCTTGCCGTTGACATTTCTCGTTTCCATAGTAACGGCAATGAAAACGCATTGACATATTAAATTACAGTGTGACCAGTAAAGTCTGCATCATATGGGATTATTTTTATTAATAACTTTATTCGAAATTTGACTTTGGCATCAAGTTCTGCTTCAATCGAGATGAAAATTAAACAAAAAAAATAGTAGTCACGTGATTCGCATTATTTGTCAAATTTTAATTTTTTCCAAAAAATAATTATATATTTCTGAAAGTATCGAAAAAAGGTATTAGTAAAAGTTTTTTTAAATGCACTTTCTAGCCCACATGCAAAATTTTAGCTGCATAAGATAATTTTGATTTTTTACCCATATTTTGTAAATTGCACCACTTTTACAAAATAAGATTCAACGCAACCTACATAAAACTTCTTAATTTTGACAATGCTTTATTTCAGATACATTTTCTTTAAAGTAGCGCCATATTAAATGTGTGTTTTTCTACAAAATCAAAATTGGGCTATTAAAATTTGGTCGCATGTGATGCAAAGTTTATTTGTTTTTGACTCTGTATAAGGTAACTTCATAAAATAAGTATTTTTGAAAACGTAGTTTGTGTCTGAAAGTAATACACCTTAATATTAAGACAAAAAAGAACACACTGTCATCAGTAAAGTGTTCATTAAGTGAAAAATAAATTTTAGTGGTGGGTAAAAAATCAAAAAATCTAAAAAATGCATTAAAAAACTTTTTCTAATAACTTTTTCGATATTTTCAGAAAAACCCCCAGTTTTGAATTATTTTTTGGAAAAAATTAAAATTTGACAGATAATGCGTATCACGTGACTACTCTTTTTTTGCTTAATTTTCATCTCGATCGAAGCAGAACTTAACGCCAAAGTCAAATAAAGCTATTAATAAAAAAAATCCCATATGATGCTGACTTTACTGGTCACACTTTATAGTTCTGGCATTCGGATTATTACGGATTCACAATAGTCCTAGGTATAATGCTCTTACTAACACAAGTATTATGCTTCTATTATTAACTGGTTGTAGATAAAATAACATTAACAGCGGCACACACAAAAAAATGAAGTGTTGAACTGGGGAACACAATACATATCTTCCATTTATTTCGGGCCGTTGATTACGAATCTTGTGTCAGATCAGAGGAAACTTTTTCGGAAATCTCGAAAAATAACTGAAAAATGTTATTTTTTATTAATTAGTTGAAGATAAGTCATTTGAGAGCAAACAGTAGTGACGCATTCGCAATTTCTTTTTCTTGTCAATATTTTGTTGGTTTTTCGATTTGTTCAAAAACCGAAATTACCATTCTTTGGGTGATAAATTAATAAAAGCACAAAATTAAATTTGTCCAAATTTATTTTTCTGCTTTTATGGAATTCCAACATTTTTTAACGTAAAACTGTAGGCAATATATATCCGTGATAAATATCCTGATATATATCTTGATAAATATCCTGATATATATCTTGATAAATATCATGATATTTATGCGACAATATTTATCCTGATATATATCAATCAGTATAAAAATATGGACCCGCTGAGCCGGCAACAGCGTATTAGGTATGCTGCTTACGATGCGGTGATTCCCCATCTTTCCGAGACGTTGACAACCTGTTGTTCTTTGCCGCGTGGCATTCTTATTTAGTTCCGATTTCTGATTACACGTTTTTTACTGTTTGTTTTATGAAATAAATATTTTACAATGCCAAAAATATATGATGTGTTTATATTCATAAACTTGTATTTTTTACCTACATTTCACATTCCTAACATAGGAGTACTACAAAAACGTGTTGTGATAGCAGCTATCATTGAATAGAATTGAAATACAAATTTACAACATGTTTATTTTAAATTAAGTGATTTTGAATTTTAAAAATATATTTTTACAGAAAACAGATGGAATACTTTAAAAATAATTAAACATATAAATAAATATCCAAATTTGGATATATATCGAATATACATCGATATATATCTGATATTTGGATATTTATATAAATATCATGATATTTGCCAACCCTGACTGTAAGTAATTGTAATCCATTGGATAAAACGAAGAAATAATGAAATATTAAAGAAAAAACGAAATGGCAAAGGCGTCACTAGTGTTTGCCCTTCAGCAGAAAACATAGATTTTCTGTAGAACCGATACCAAAAATACCATTTTTCCGATTTCGAAAAAGTGAATGGCAATGGCACCCAAACTACACGGGAAATATGTAGTGGGGTCAGAAACTTTTTTTGTGTACTGGTTTAATTGCTACCTTAAATGTCCTGTTTGCAGGTTATATTAATATGAACGTCTTAATTATTTGGTACACTCATAAATGACCTTCCAAAATGAAGCAAAAAAGCTAAAAATAGGTTGGTTCAGAATTATGCCACCTATAACCGAGGTACCGAGGACTAGTCCAACACAGTAACAAAAAAAAAATTAAGCTTCTGTAGAGGTAATGAGCGAGTTTTTGGGAGTGTAGGCCGTCGCATTCGGATCGAGCTTCGAGAGACCCGACGGTGGACTCTCGGCTAACCGTACGCGCGACACTGACGATCCCGTACTGGTCACTGAGCCTGTATTGTTGAATGAGTCGTTTGGCATCACCGCCAGCACTTGAGCGATTTTGCTCTTCAGTTCTTCGATCTCTTTCTCTTGTGCTCTGTTGGAGTCTAGAAATGCACATAAGTATTAGAATTTAAAAGTAATTCTTTAACCTAGGTAGTGCCACCACCAAGTAGAAAATTAAGAGAAATGACCGCCCAATCTGGCCAAATACTTAACTGTGTAGAAGGACACCATACTCGTAAGCATGCGCCGTTATGACGATGTTTGCCATCTTTTGTTTACAACGTTGTCGCGAACAGATGCGTAAATTCATACCTTGCGAGCAAAAATTAGTTGCATCAAAGAGGGCCTTGCATCTAAGGACGTAATGCTTAGCCGTAGAACTTAATACCTGTTGGGTGTCAGTTGCTGAATTAACAATCAATCAGTTATTCCGTCATCTTTGACAGTCGTTACAAGTAATTTGATTCATCGCTAATTTTTCCAATTTCTTGAACAATTCACACCATGGGCTTTACGGAACAGCACAAAACATTCATGGTTGAAGCGTATTTTCGAAACGGGGTTAGAGTAAATGGTTATAGTGGCAATACAATCCGGTTTGTGCATGGACGATTTTCACGAACATTTTCCTAACGTTGCTTTTATTGCTGGGGATTTTTATCATTGCCTGAAAAGAACCGTGGCTGTGTTTAGGGAAACAGGTTCTATACAACACAAAAATGGAACAGGAAGACCATCTGTAAAAACAGAAGAAAGTTGTTGCAAACGTTCGTGAAATAATGCAAAATACGCCAACAAATTGTATAAGACGCCTGTCCCAAGAAGTGGAAAGATCTTATGGAACATGCAGGACTATTCTTAAGAAGCAGCTAAATTTATTTTCTTATAAAGTGCAAGTATTCCAAGAAATACAAGCAGCAGATTTTGAAAGACGCAGGAATTACTCTCAATGGTTTACCCAAAATATATTGGAAAGAAATGATTTATTAGAGGAGCATATTCTTACTTTGTTAATTTTGTAAAAAACAAAAATAAATTTGTATTTGTCTATTTATTTTATTACTCATTAGTTTGGCATATCCTGTCATAAAATGAATTTGACAAAATTTTAACCTAGATTTGGTTAGATATATCGTCTCCGTATCATTGTGATCTAAACCAAGCCCAACGTTTTTTAATCCAAGCCCTCTTTGGTGCAAATAATCGCCTTCAAATCAAAAACTTGACTAGTTTGGTATATATATGATATACAAAAGTAAAAGGCCAATTTAAGTAACTTTTCATGTCAGTGATCATATACAGGTGTCACATTTAAAAAATATACCTATAGTCACCTTTTCAAGTAACCAAGTTAACTGTATTTGTAAACCACCATATCGCAACTAAGATTTAAGTGTAAAGTTGAAAGCCCTCTGGTATCATTTAATTGTCCACCAAATTTCAGGCTCTTAATATTTCCGAGTTAAAAAATATCAACATTTTTAGTTAGCGTTTTCCGTCACAAAAATTGGAATTTAATTATTAAGCATTATTTGAGTTATAATGTTAATCGGTTATAAATTGTATTTTAGTTGCTAATTTTGTGTTTTTCGTTATGTTTTAGTTGACTTGTCTAACTGGTACAATGGATCCTAAAGAAGAAGCAATACTTTTAAAAATATTTAAAAAGTTAGAGTAAGAAGAGCTGCCTCGGAAAAAAAATATTACAGTGAAAAAATTGGAGGATAAAGAAAGCGACGAAGACTATGCCGAAAATAATTTGGATTCAGATTCTGAGTTATCCGCGAACGATTCTGATAATTTTGTTAATTTATTCGTTGGTACCATATCGCATTTAAACAACTTACTCTCTCTGATCTCCACCTGACGTTTAGCCTCTCCCAGAGCACTGAAAAGGTCCAATTTAATGCGAGTTTCCGCAGAAAGTGAATTTTCGAGGTGGGAATTTTTCTCCTGAACTGTAGACAGCGCCGCGAGCAACATATCGGTATCGCGAACCTGCTCTGCGAGTCCCTGACTTTCAAGTTCCAGTGTTTTGCACCTAAAAATATAGTGACGTTAGCATTTACTACAACAACAGGTGAATATAGTCAGACCGGTCTTACCATTTAACAAAGTTATACTTTCAATTTTTCTTTTCTTTTATTGCGTTTAATCATACTATCCAAATAAAATCCGTAAGACAAATATGACAGACTTATGCAATTTTGACATGAAAGAAAAGGATATGCATTTAATTTTCAGCGATTCACAAAGTTTGTACCTGCCACCTTCGTCTTGATTTAAAGATGTCAGTTTTGTGACTTTGACAATTAATTTAATGTGACAATATGGACGATAAAAAGCAATTTTCTGTTTTTTTGTATCCCCAAGGAAAAAATGGTGCTTAATTTGTTAAACTATTTCGAGAATGAAAGAAAAAGTGAAAATTCGCCAACCAATATGTAGGAAACCGTAGCAAAAGCACTGGGAATTAGTTTAAGGACTGTGCAGAAAATTGTGCACGAAAGAAAGCATAATATAATACCGAAGAATACTAAAAAATGTAAACGAAGAAAACCAAATTAAAGTGGGAGTTCGGAACGTCATTTATGATTTATACAGATCAAAAAGCAATGTAACTCTTCCAGTTTTAAAAGAAAATTTAAAAATTCGAGGTGTTTTGGAAATCGTTATCAAAATTAATAAAAAAAAGTTGGGTTTTCGCTATAAAAAAGACTGTAACCGGAGATTTTTATGTGAGCAGCCACAGATAGTGAGTCCGCGTGTTCAATTTTTAAAAAAATATACGGAAAATTACAAATCAAAATTTAGAAAAGTAGTACTTTTAGACGAAACACTGGATATTTTCAAATGGAAGTGGTTCAAAATCTTGGCAAAATAATTCTGTGAAAGGCGTGAAAAGAAAAAAGGGATGTGGCACGGGAAAGCAGTTTATTATTTTACATGCCGGTTCTGTAACAGGATATGTTCCAGGTGCAAGCTTAATTTTTTCTTCCACAGCAAAAAATTCTGACTATCATGACGATATGAATTGCGAAATGTTTGAAAAATGGCTAAAAGTGCAATTAATCCCAAATTTAGATGAGCCGTCTTTAATTGTATTTGCATATCATTCAAGAATTTTAAGGTTGAATTCTTAACGTCATTCAATCTATTGCCAACCTATAACCTATTTCGCGTTGATTTTTTGACTTTATTATTTTAATAACTAACATTTAAAGAAAATCAATATCGTCGGTACATTATTTAGGTAGTATCTGATATATTACAAAAATATCAATTTATTTCATTGCTAATTTTGGGAGAATCGTATAGTGAAAGAACAATGAGTGACAATGACATAATAATGTTAAAAAAAATCTTACCCGATATTTTTCGCTATACAATTCTCCTAAAATAAGTAATGAAATTCCTTGATATTTATTAAATAAGTCAATTATTACCTATAAAATATCAAGTCGATACTGATTTTCTTTAAATTTTGTATAAAAGCTAGAAAACATAAATAAATCCACGCGAAATAGGTTGGCAAGCATGTTGATACTCTCACACCAACACGAAAACGAAACGTTAGGTTTTAGGTTAGGTCTACTCGAACCACAGTTTAAGCTTGTTTGGAAGTATCTTCAATTGTCGTATCCAATGGTACACGATAGTTTCTAATAAAATTGCTAGAGGGCGCTATTTGTATTAATAATTATTACTTTGGCGATAACTCTGAAACGAACAAGGATATCGAACAGCGGTCTTCACATTTTTTCTTGCAAATTTCATCCACTTTCCGATTATGATGTCATAGTTATACCGTATGATTTGAATTTTCGGGATAAAATCGAAAAAACTGGTATTATTACAAATTGCGCCCTCTAGCAATTTTATTAAACACTATCGTGTACTGTTGGATACGGCGATTGAAGATACTTACCTTTCCCTTTCAAACAAGCTTAAATTTAGTAAAATCAGATAAGTCGCTTAGAAGTTACAGCGATTTTAATGTTTACACATTCAATAGCTTCCCCCACTCTTATCAAGGTCGGTACGCCAATGAGCCTTAAACCAAAATGATGCAGAATTATCTATTCTTTCTAATGATGTAACTAGAAGTATACCATAATGTGAGAATTTTCGGAGAAATTTTGAATTAAAAAAAAATATTTTAATTGTGCCCTCTTGCGGCGAAATGAGAAACTTAAAAATAATTTCCAGCAATTTCTTATTGGAAGATTGTTATATTTTATTATTCAGTCATATAAAAGCGATTTTTTTCCGAAATTACTTTTTACTGGTATAGTTTGATAATTTATACAACGTCTGGTGTTATGATCATGTAATGTCTTATTCTCCTAAAGTGTTATGTTTGATTTTTTTCCTTTTAAAATAATAGAGTGAATTAGAACACAAATTTTTAATTTAGAAATGTTTTGAACGTGTAAATACCCCAACTGTTAGTCTATACAGGGTGGTCCTTAAGTAATGGGATACAGAGCAGCAGTAAATTATTCACTTTAAAACATAACGATTTAGCGCAATTTTTATAATCCGAAAATTTATATTAAGACAGATACAGGGTGTCAAAGTTAAAAAAATTATTTCGAGTTTTTTAGATATTTTCAAAAGTTTTCGGAGCATTGGGTTAAAATTTGGTGTAGGGGGGTTTTTTAGGGCGGGAAATAATAATCTGAGCTCATTTTTCTTCTATCGGATAGAGGGCGCTACGAGCAGCACTTTTCTTACTTTTGAACTGCAATAACTTGTTGTCACTAGGTATAATAAGACTTATCACTCATAATTAATAATCTTACTACTTTTTTACGTAAAAAAGGTACTCTTGTCAAATAAGGCTAAAGTTGGTAATTTTCGAAATATTTGCTATTTTAATGTAACATGTAAGGTAATACTTCTTATTTTATCCGAACGTAAAACGTATTTTGTAAAAGTTTAACCAAAAAAATCGTTTTCCTCTTGTAAAATATTATAAACAAAAATTTGAAATGTTGTGTTTTATTTACCCGTCAATTATTCAAAAACAACTTGTATTGAAGAATTCTTTCTGCTGAATCTCAAACAACGGAAAGGTCATTGAGTATTAAAATAGCAAATATTTCGAAAACTATCAACTTTAGCGTTATTTGACAAGAGTACCTTTTTTACGTAAAAAAGTCGTAAGATTATTAATTAGGAGTGATAAGTCTTATTAAACCTAGTGACAACAAGTTATTGCAGTTCAAAAGTAAGAAAAGTGCTGCTCGTAGCGCCCTCTATCCGATAGAAGAAAAATGAGCCCAGATTTGTTATTTCCCGCCCCAAAAAAAACCCCTACACCAAATTTTAACCCAATGCACCGAAAACTTTTGAAAATATCTAAAAAACTCGAAATAATTTTTTTAACTTTGACACCCTGTATCTGTCTTAATATAAATTTTCGGATTATAAAAATTGCGCTAAATCGTTATGTTTTAAAGTGAATAATTTACTGCTGCTCTGTGTCCCATTACTTAAGGACCACCCTGTATAGACTAACAGTTGGTTATAAATGTGGTAATTTGTGTATACATTTAATACTTTTATTTTGCAATTTTTGTAATGGTTTTAAGTTTGATAAACAAGCAGATCCCCATGCAGAAGCTAAGTATTGTAATTTTGAATATATTAATGAAAAATATATATTTTTTAGGTATTTCAAAGGAATGAAATATCTAGCTCTGTACAAAACAGATACCAAAGGAGATATCTAGTTGATAATATACTGGATATGGCTTACGTTTCTATATTTTATAACTGGATACGCTATTACTTAAGAAACAGCAAATTTTACATATTTAAATGTATTTTCAGTTGCTACCATATTTACCTGTCTTCAGCCCACCGCTGTGCTTGTCGACACTCCGCAAGTTCTGATTCTAACTCACGCCGGCGGCTTTTACACACTTCCGTGCATTCTGTTCTGGAAGATTGCTGTGCAACCTATTAGGAACAAATAATTTTGAAACACATCATCGTCATGTAAAACGTGTTTGTTTTTCGATCTTTACCAGGTAATTTTTTAAATAATTCGTCACGGTCAGACACACACATTGAGCATATTGATAAAAATTGATACAGAAACTGTTTCAAAGTTATTTCAAATGACGACATACCTGTGCAAGCCTTGCTTCCTCTTGCTTTCGACTTTTTCGTTCTTGGTTTAGTTGAGATTCTAAATTCGATCGAAGTCGTCTTTCCTCTGTGATACGTCGCTCTAAATTTCCTATTGATTGCTTATCTGATTGTTTAGTTGCAGTGGCATTTTGTAATCTTTCCTGGAGATCGTCAATTTGTCGCTGCAGCAGAGAAACTTCTCCTTTTATACCCTTTTCACTTGTCGTTAAACAAGCAACCTAAAAATAAATTCAATAAGTACATTTTTTGAAATCTAAATGGCAACATGGCTTTCGAGAATCAAGTGATACATATTCTGTAGCTGTTCAGTTTATTTATTTATTTGCAGGTTTTTTTTTTATAATAATATTAAAAATCAATACCAGTTTGTTTTTTAATAAAAATAAATCCAATGAAAGCATCATTACAAAACCATAGATTAACAAATCTGTCCGATTTTGTAATGAAAAAATATACACCCATTTAGATTATTAATTTTAATCACATCATAAATATATTTAAACATATAAGTAAGTAATTCAAAAATATTTCACCAAAAAAAAAAGGAAAAATTATAAATAAGGGAGAAATTATAATAGAAAAATTGTAATATTTAGTATTATTATTATATTACCTATATATAAGTTGGCTTACCTTTATATAATTTTGCATAATCCATGATTTTAATTTTCTTTTAAATGTCAAAAAACTCATAGTTTTCAAATTAGTAGGTAATATATTTAAAATTTTGATGCCAACAAATAAAGCATTATTTTTTAAAAGTGTTAAATTAAAATTATCATAACATAAACATAGATTTGTTTTTGTCTTGTTTGGTATATTATATGAGTAATGTTATGTAATAAATTTAATATACATATACAGGGTGATTCAAAAGTACTTTGACAAACTTCGGGAGGTAATTGCTGGCAATATTTTAACATGAAAAGTTCTTATAAATAGTGGTCCTTGGCGACTTCGTTACGGAGATAGAGGGTGTTGAAATGTTAAAAGAAATAGTAATAATTTTTAAATAACTCCTTAACGAGTTATTTTTTTTTTATGAAGTTTTGTGAATTAAATAAGCATCTAAGGACACTTATTTTTAAAGTACAACACGTTCGTAAATTTAACCAGTGGCGTCGGTACAAAATGTTACTATCATATTTTTTGTGAAAACTATGCTACACCACTGACTTATTTTATTTTAACTTTTTTCTTATAAATCCACCCTTTATTTAGAACAAAAAAGATCACGTGTATTTTTTTGATACGAGGGACGGTTTAAGCGTAAATGATTATTTTATTTGAATATACACAAATATTAAAAAATGTGCTTTAAACTGATCAACCACTCAAATATTTATTACAGTATTTTAACGAATACCTACATACATACTTACTAAAAAACAAATATGTATATGCCTAAGGAAGGTATCTGAGGATGCCTATTTTCTAAGTATAACACGTTTTCAGTGGCATACGTATTTATTTATTAGTATGTTATTTTTTAATATTTTGTATTTTGACAAGGCGGCTTTGGAAATGCTTTTTTTGTCGATAAATTAAAACATATTTGACAGTTAGTTACCATTAAAAATAACAAAACTGAAAAAATAAAACTCAATGGTAACTAACTGTCAAATATGTTTTAATTTATCGACAAAAAAACATTTCCAAAGCCGCCATGTCAAAATACAAAATATTAAAAAATAACATACTAATAAATAAATATGTATGCCACTGAAAACGTGTTATACTTAGTAAATAGGCATCCTCAGATACCTTCCTTAGGCATATACATATTTGTTTATTAGTAAGTATGTATGTAGGTATTCGTTAAAATACTGTAATAAATATTTGAGTGGTTGATCAGTTTAAAACACATTTTTTAATATTTGTGTATATTCAAATAAAATAATTATTTACGCCTAAACCGTCAATCGTATCAAAAAAACACACGTGATATTTTTTGTTCTTATAAAGAGGGGATTTATAAGAAAAAAGTTAAAATAAAATTAGTCAGTGGTGTAGCATAGTTTTCACAAAAAATATGATAGTAACATTTTGTACCGACGCCACTGGTTAAATTTACGAACCTGTTGTACTTTAAAAATAAGTGTCCTTAGATGCTTAATTAATTCACAAAATTTCATAAAAAAAAATAACTCGTTAAGCAGTTATTTAAAAATTATTACTATTTCTTTTAACATTTCAACACCCTGTATCTCCGTAACGAAGTTGCCAAGGACCACTGTTTATAAGAACTTTTCATGTTAAAATATTGCCAGCAATTACCTCCCGAAGTTTGTCAAAGTACTTTTGAATCACCCTGTATACAGGGTGTTTCAAAAAA
Organism: Polydrusus pterygomalis; assembly: GCA_963969555.1. NCBI lineage: Eukaryota > Metazoa > Arthropoda > Insecta > Coleoptera > Curculionidae > Polydrusus > Polydrusus pterygomalis. The sequence goes on along the minus strand of OZ018381.1, from coordinate 35,305,437 downwards.
CATGTGCCATCGCTCGGGTGGTGATTCCTTACCCAAAAATAAGGCAAATAGTTCCTATTAACATGGGTCCGCAGATGCCTTGTTTAAAAGATACAGGGTGTTCAAAATTTTAAATATTTCCGGTTTTTTCAATATATTTCCGAAACGGCTTAAGTAATTTTAGTAAAATTTGGGTTGTGAAAAGTACTTATCATAGCAAAAATTTAGGAATAAAAAATGTGTTGACAGGTTGACCAGGGGCGTGCGTGCGATCAGATGCTCTACTCATTTTGAACAAAAAATAGGTACGCCACTGACTTTTTCACATTTTGATAGCACAATTTTCTAATAATTTTAGTGGCTAAAAAAAAGTACTTCTTAATTTTTTTTATGGTCGGCATCGTTTGGAAGATAAATGCAATTTTATTAGGTATAGCGTAAAACGTTTTTAGCAAATTAGGTATTTATTGTTTTATAAAAAAATTATTTATTATCAACCTAAACATAATTATTACAGTAAATGCTGAAAATGTCCACCTCTAACTTCATTACAAGCATTTTACCTTCTACGTAAAGATCTTCTCACTCTGGCACAAATACGAGGATTTTCCCGAACACGGACAAACGCCATTTCAATTCGTTCCAAAAGTTCTTCTCTACTTTGTACTGGCGTGTTATAGACAAGCTCTTTTATATGCCCCCACAGATAAAAATCCAATGGATTTAGGTCAGGGGATCGAGGTGGCCATGCTATTGGACCACCACGACCAATCCAACGATGACCATATGTTTCCACAAGTTATTCCCGAACAAGTGCTGCAAAATGTGCCGGTGCTCCATCGTGTTGAAACCACATTCTATTTCTCACTAATATAGGCAACAGCTCTGGTAAATCAATTCTAAGAAAATTTAAATAAGACACATGGTCAAGTCTATTTGGCAGAATAATAGGACCAATTATATCATTTCCAATTATTCCAGCCCAAATGTTGATGGAAAACTGGTACTGCGAGTTTGCTACTCTAATTAAATTGGGATTTTCTTCAGCCCATGTATGTAAATTATGAAAATTTATAATTCCCTTTCTTGCGAATGACGACTCGTCTGTAAAAAGGATACGCCTAGGGAAATGTCGATTGTTCTCCAACTTATTTAAAACACACTGACAAAATTCTTGTCTAGGCCCATAATCTCTAGGTAAAAGTTCTTGCACTCTTGTAAAGTGATATGGTTTTAACTGTTGCTCTTTCCAAATTCTATGTACAGACGATGCAGAAATATTTCCTATTTCGTTAGACACGATTCTAGTACTTGTAGAAGGGTTACGATCCACTATATTAAGAGCCGCCTCCTCAACCTGAACAGTTCGTCGGTATCTTCTTCGGCCAGAAGTAGATTTAAAAGGTTTTAAAGTGCCGGATTCTCTTAGACGTCTACAAACGTGTTCGAAAATATTTTTAGATGGATATGTTCGTTGAGGATACCTTACACGATAAATCCGTGCTGCGTCCCTTCCATTTTGTCTCGCTTCACCATAAATTAATATCATATCAGTTAATTCAGCCAATGTATAATGTACAAAGGGCATTTTGATGCTATAAAATAATTTACGATTTTAAAACCCTTTAAAAATTGAATCGAAAACATGAATTTACTTGCTTAACTTACTAAAATTTTTAAAATATTAGTAAACACCAATGACAGACGGAAATTATAATTATTAATAATATGTAAAGATACGAGTCAATATAAAACTGACAGATTAATCTTTGTTTTAGATTCGACCATGTAGCATACTAGATCTTTTAACTTATTAATCTTGCATAAGCTTTAATATTTAACAGAGATTGATAGAATTGCATTTATCTTCCAAACGATGCCGGCCATAAAAAAAAATTAAGAAATACTTTTTTTTAGCCACTAAAATTATTAGAAAATTGTGCTATCAAAATGTGAAAAAGTCAGTGGAGTACCTATTTTTTGTTCAAAATGAGTAGAGCATCTGATCGCACGCACGCCCCTGGTCAACCTGTCAACACATTTTTTATTCCTAAATTTGTGCTATTATAAGTACTTTTCACAACCCAAATTTTACTAAAATTACTTAAACCGTTTCGGAAATATATTGAAAAAACCGGAAATATTTAAAATTTTGAACACCCTGTATCTTTTAAACAAGGCATCTGCGGACCCATGTTAATAGGAACTATTTGCCCTATTTTTGGGTAAGGAGTCACCACCCGAGCGATGGCACATGTTTTTTGAAACACCCTGTATATATAAAATGGAAGTTTTGTAATATAGTTGTTTTAAACTCAGAATATTATTATAAACAAATAATATTTTTGAAGGAAACAAAATATGTTTATTAAATATTATTTTTAAAACATATTTTTGTATTGTTATAAGCGGTTTCAAATTCAAGTTGTATGCACTTCCCCAACCAATTTTACCATAGGAAAGATTGATTGAAAAAGTGCATAATAAAACATTAAACAAAGTTTTTAATTCACAATATTTTTTAAAAGTCTAAATTTACATAAAGTGTTTCTTAATTTTTTTGTAAGAGTGTTAATTTGATGATCCCATTTTAAATTTTAGTCAAAATAATATCTAAATATTTTATAAATTCAACTTTTTTAATTTTATTTTTGCAAAAACAGTTAGCATAATTTATTCTAACTATATCTGATATTTCTAAACAATTTAAATTATGAAATTTAATTTCTTTTAAACTATTCGGCTGAGTATCTTTATAACAAGAAAAAGTCATAAATTTTGTTTAAGTTAAATTTAAGTTTGATAGGTCATAACTCAAATTATTTTTATTATTGAAATGTCTAGTTCTGAATTAAAAATGCAGTTGATTTCAGAAATTAAAATGGTTTAAGATAGAGACCGAAAATATACACTTGTTTGTCTGGGTCTTGGAAAAACCTTTTATACAGTAAATTTCTGCGTAATATGATGGATATTTCGAGTGTAGTTTTGGATTGGTTTAGACATTAAATATCAAACTATAAGGCCATATGAGCCGATTTCCTAAATCTGCTACGTTGAATTCATAGATGGCACAATGAGTTCACCAACAAGAAAGCGACTAACCTTTTCACTGCTAAATTAAAACATTGTTGTCGCCTGTTTGTTTGACTTGCTGCATGAGTTTTTTAAATTTATTTTTATAGCTTATCGTAAAACTTGATTTCACATAAGTACCTACACCTATCCTAGATTTAAGTAGCTTACATTTATTTTCCTACCTATAGTATAGTCTAGACTTAAAAATGTCCCTATTTTTAATTGTTTTGTAGCTTAGCTTATAATATTTTCAACCTTTTGAAGTCCCAACGTTAATTACATGAAAACATATTGACCGCCATGTATTCTTTTTCTAACAGAATTAAATGACGACTCTCACTATTCAATACATACCTAGGCTACAACGTATATGTTGGGTAAAATATGAATGATGTGCGGTTTGTTTGTATAACTTGGTTTTTATTTGCAATTATTACTACTTTTCAAAATGGTTAAAATAAGTAGGTTTTACTTTCTTACTTAAGAAACATCCAGTTTGTTTGTATTACAGTATTACGTATTTTGCTATTTTTCGACGAAATAAAACCTATTTTAGTTATACTTGCTGTCGCTTTTTATCTACTTTTATTTGTTTAACATTTAACACCCAATGCAACGGTAAAATCATTGTGAAAATCGGTCCAATTACCCCGGAGTAATCAGCGTACATATTATTATCAAAAACATACATTCGGCTGGAATTGAGAACCTCCTATTTTATTGTCTGTTAAAAATGCTTGAATTCTTAAAAATTCCAATAAAATACGATATGCGGCAACACCACGACATCACATCAGTGAATTTGAGACATCTGTTGCCGAGGCGCTGCATTATAACGACAGACAGGCGACAGATTTAAGGTTAGAGTTACGATCAACTCCAAAATGGCGGCCAAACCAGCTCCAATACGTCAAAAAATGGGTTGTCAACTTTTCTCGGACATCCGTCATTCTTATATAGTTTGATATTCAATGGTTTAGAAAATATCTGAATCAGCGTAAACAAAAAGTTCGTATCAAAAAAACTATATCAAATTTCTTCCTGTTAATTGTGGTATTCCTAAAGGCTTGATCTTCGGCCCTCTGGTTTTCATTATTTATATTAATGCTATACAATACAATACAATACAATACAAAATATTTATTAGTTCTCAAAAATTCCAACTAAGGATAGAACATGTCAATGTTTAATTTAAAACTGAAAGGAAAAATTAGGTTAGTTGCTGGTGCCTTTTTATACATTGCTCAATGAAAATCTCCTACTTCTTTTTAAGAAGTATAATTAAGTTACCTGTATTCTTAATTCTTGTTCACTGGCTCGACTTTGTTGCAAATCGGATCTAAGCCTTCGCGTCTCTGTTTCTAATTTTTGTAAATACTCTTGCGCCTCTCTTTCTTTGTCTTGTTCCCTCCTCTCTCTTTTTCTTGTCTGCTTTGATTCGGGTTCTGTTGATTCTTCATTTAGATCAACAATCGAACCATTGCTGTGTGAATGATTAATCTGAAATATGAAATAACAACCAGTTTTTAGCAACATTAGCACCTCCGTAAGTGTTAAAACAAAGTTTTATCTTATTTAATTTTAAAATATCTTTTAATATGTATTTAAACATTTATAAAATTAAAATGCACTTTTCAAAGTCTTACATGTTTTGTAATTTTTTGAAATGAATAATGACGGTTTCGATTGCAATTATTGCCATTAATAATAATAATAATAATGTTTATTTAAAATTTAATAATATAATAAATATGTTTATGTTGTATTCTATAAACTTATTCTTCCCCTGAAGCTGAGCTTGTTAGGGGCAAATCTTATTTTTTGTTTTAGTATTTAAAATCATAAATCATAAATATGCATTAAAAATCAAGTTTTAAAGTAAAAATGTTAATTTATGGTATAAACGCAGTTTTTTTTGAAGAAATATATTACTTACCTATAATAAAATTATTAATTTATAATTTTTAAGTAAAAAATATTACTTATATAAATTATTCAGAACAATATTAATTAATTAATTAAAGCATTTCTAAAAATATATTCAAATTGTCTGTTTTTAATATCCATGTTTTTATATCAACTTTAAATTTTTTTAATGAAATCAATTTTTTTTATTTTTGTTGGTAAATAATCGTTTAAATAAAAAGATAAATATTTGAATTTTTTTTGTCCTATGGACTTATTTATTTGAGGTTTTATGGTTATTTCATTTTTATGAGGTGTATTATGATTATTATAGTAAAGTATAGATAAATTGTATAAGGTTTTTATTTTTAAATATATATATTGTTATAAATGTAAAGTTGTCTTATGTTCAACTTCTTTGTTTCTGAATATAATTCTTTTGACGGATAAAGATAATCTTTATTGAATATAATTATTAGAAACCTTTTCTGTAATATTTTTAATTTTTTAACTTAAGTTCTATTTATTCCTCCCCAAGGCGTAATATAAAATTTCAATAATGTCTTACATTTAAAATTTTTTAAATGTTTTTAAAAATCGGTAGTAAACTTCTTAATTTTTTAATTAAGTAGGTATTCTAAGTGAAAATTCCAATTTAATTTACTGTCAAAAATAATTCCTAAATATTTTATTTTATTAACTTTAAAAAGTTGAATGTCTTCATGTATTTGAATACTATTCATATTCGTGGTAGGTTATTTAGGTTTAAAGTAAAAGGAATATAATTTGTTTTATTAAAGTTAATTGTTAACAAATTGTTACCAAATCAATTTTTCATAAATTTAAAATCTTTTTTAATATTATTATTTAAGTTATTTTTTAACATGCGCAAGGTTATAAATTTGTTACTTCCGTGATAATTGTTTGCTTTATTTAATAAATATTACTAACTATAGGTATACTAATTTTCATAATAAATGTATATTTAGTTTTCTCAAATTAAAACAAATATTATTCACACAGCATTTTATGCGTAGCAGAACATAAATCGAAAATGCCATGTTAATTAAATTTATTTAAGAAATTTGCAACGCGCCACACATGACAAAGCGGTCGAACAAACCCGACTCCCTTTTCAACATCCATTTTAACTAAAATGTATAACTGTTAACTGAGTAGTAAACAAAAATGACTAACCTTATTTTGTTTTTCTATGTGTCTCTCTGTATGCCGATGATCGTGATGGTCGCCAGCACTCTCTCGGCTTTTATCTGCTGACGACCTCTTGTGAGATCTCGTCCCATGGCTAACCCCATTTGGTATCGTGCCGTTGGGTATGTGACCATTTTTCTCCTGCAAAGCAAAAAATAGTTTAAGCTGGAGAAATTTAAACAAGATTTACGTTTTCGGGCAATACGTTTACAACGTTTTATGACAGACTCCTGACGTAAAAATAGGTTGATTCAGACCGAGATCTATCTCAACACGACGGCCGACCGCATATTATTCACTTTCTGCCAATGTAATACTAACTTCGGGTGAAGTCAATGTTTTTCGGCAAGGACAAATTATTATTGTTCAATTGGGCTAACGCTGGCCGTTTATTAAAAGGCAAAGCTGTATAGCAATCCCAAGTAGCTAGTATTTTATGTGAAAATTACAATTTAATTTACTGTCAAAAATAATTCCTATATATTTTATTTTAACTTTAAAAATTTGAATGTCTCCATTTATTTGAATACTATTCATATTTTGTGGTAGGTTATTTAGGTTTAAAGTAAAAGGAATATAATTTGTTTTATTAAAATTAATTGTTATCAGACCAATTTTTTATAATTTTAAAATATTTTTTAATTTTATTAAGTATTTAAGTTTTCCCAATTTGTATCGGTATAAAAAATTGCAGTATCATCTGCAAAACTATGAATTTGTCCATTGCAATTTATACTAAATAGGTCGTTAATATAAATATTAAAAAATAATGGTCCTAAAATTGTTCCTTGAGGAACACCATACTTAAAATACTTTTGGATAGCTTTTTCTTTATCTATTTGAACATAAGTTGGTCTATTTTTCAGATAATTTTACACGCTGTATGTAGTGGCAGCCAGGCACAGTGCTAGTGTTTTATGGCTAGTTGTCAGACGCGAAAAACTGCAGCGAATCGCGAAATAAATGATTTTAAATTTACCTTATGGCTATGGTTGTGAATCTTATTATTATTATTTTGTACATTTGGTGCTGAGGGGGCGGCACTAGCGACCGCGTTAGTTTGCGTCGTCGCCACTTGATCCGAGGCGTCGGGCGGCACCTCCACGGGCAGCGCCTGCTGCATCAGTTGCATATAAAATTGATTTTCTTTTGCAACGTATTGCTGCTTTCGCTGCCGCATTCTATAACAAAAAAAAACTCAATGAGAGGTGGCCGGTTTAGTTTTAAATTACGAAAAATACAGGCTGATTCTCACGGCCTATTAGTATATCTTGGATACGAGGAGAGTTATTGGCACTGGAAGTAAGAACTATTGAATTTAAAAAACAAAATTTTTTTTTTCAATTTTTTTTTTTATTCAAAAAAGTATTATTGTTTTGTATGGATATTTACCTGTAACCAACATATGACTTAAATCCAAAACCTAACGTAACTACTGGGTAACCTATGCAGTGCGCAGCAAATGGCCTGCATAGATCTAGGTGTCCTGGAAGATGTTTGACGTCGCGCAGTCGAATAGCAGCTTCCAGATATACAAATAATATCCAGAGTACAATCGTCGGGGCACAGATACCTAAAAATGTTACAATATTATCGGTGGAATTGGAAATTATAGTATGAAGAGGGAATGAATCGAGAGGGTGTATGTTAGGGGTGGGAAGAAAGATTTCTTTTTCCGCTAAATGTAACAATATTCCCGGTAAAGTGGGAGGTCAAGTAAGAAACAAATTGGATGTAACTGTAAAAAAGAATGAAGAATTTAAATACTTAACTGCAGTAAAAGCATTTATGAGGGTAAACTAATGAGTATTCCTAGCGTTGTATTGGCCTTAATTGAAGGAGGCTATATCAACTAATGTTTGAAGACGATAATGAGGAGTACGTCAAGATTTTGGAAAAGGTATTAGACGGTTTTGCCGAAGAAACGGTACCCCGATTTGCACATCACCAGTTCAGACAGCCCTTTAGATTGTCCCCAACTACCTTTGAAGACTTGCTTAATAAATAAAATGCAGTTTCAGAGGGAAGATTGATAGCTGTAGGTGCTGGCCATCCGGAAATGTTATTGGATAAACAGACCATGATAGCAATCTGGGGTTTATCAAATATGGAAAGTTTTAGGTAAAACCCACCAGAGTTTATGCCTTCCTTAGCCTTGCCTAATGTGTATTTTCAATTTAGATCAGTCGCTGATCGATTTGGAATAACCAAGTCAACCTGCTGGGATGTCTTATATAGAATATGTAGAATCTTTCTGTGTATTTATGGTCAAATAAACATGGTATAGCGTTTTTGTTCTTCCACATCATATAGTTCCACTTCCTGCATATTATTTTCAGTCAAATCACAGAAAAATAAAGGCTTTGTTCAAACTACCAAAATTTTAAACCTAAATATAAACATCAAACTTAACCTCACAAATTCAGCTGAGATTAATCGCTTTCCTCGGTCAAAATACTCCGAGCAAAAAGATAATCCTCGGAGCGCTCCGATTTTAATTGCCGAACTGTTGAGATTTATTTCCCCTCCATTAAGATGTCATAAACGAACGATTTAGATCAATCCAAGCGGTCTGAGGTAATTGCCGAACGCGGCTAGTAAATGCCTTTTATACAATTTTAGGTTAAAAAATTTTTTACTTTTATTTTTTTTGCATTTTTTACAAATAAACATATTTTTTAGAACCCAATGTGTTTCTTTACCTCATTTTACTATAATAAATTAAGAAATTCCAGTATGAATATTTGGTAAAAAAATGCAAATAACTGCATATTTTAAAGGCGAACAAGGCCAATTTTGCGCATATTTTGGCTGAATTTAAGTGCATATAATCAGCCCTTTATTTATGAATAACACCATAGTGATTAGTAGGTTTCCTCTAGGATGTTAAAGAGACGGAAATCCGGTCACTCCAAAATGGTGTTTTGACGGATCCTGGCGTCTGTCAAACTGACACACTTTAAAAAAATGTTTAGTCATCTCTCATCCACTTAATCAACACACAATACCCTTTGCCAAGGCATGAAATTTCTGTCTTTGTCTTTACATTGTACTAAGATACATAATATGCGCATAGTATTATATGTATAGGAATTATTTAGAAATGACACTACTTACCTTTATCTGTGTGCCAAACGTATTGTACCCATACGTACGTGCTGGCAGCAAAAAATAACCAGTGTACAGGTATGAAGAAGTAGCATAACATATCTGAAGTCAATGCAATCAAAACGAAAAATATCGAAAAGGCCAAGCCTTGGTACTTAAACGAGTCGTAGACTGAACGTATTAAAAGGTAGAATGGCCATAAAAATTCGAATCGGAACTCCAAAATAAAATCGGCGAGTATCACTAAGATCCACAGAATAAGAAACTTCAAATACAGAAGAGTACTGAAACAAAAACAAAATGATATTACTATATACTTATACAGGGTGCTACGAATTCGTGTTTGTACACGTAGATTTCGAAAAAGGTAAGAGATACGAATATGGTGAAATTGAGGCAAAGTTGCGTTTTTTGGGATACCTACTATCTATATCGGTAAGTTTACTTTATTATGTATATTTTTTAGGTAACTTAAGAACAATATAATTCATTAAGATGTAAATGAACACTAGAGTTGTTTTGCCTTGCAAAGTTTTAAAGACTACGTGGATTAAAGCAAAACAATTCTTTAACAAACTCAAATTTTTTAAATTGTAGTTTTGTTTTTATTAAAATCAATTCTGTGCATATATCTTAAAAACATAAAAATTCAGTTAAAACATTTTTCAATAAACAGGGACATTTTTACAGAGTAGTAGGTAAATGATGTCTGAAACATGGCACTCTGATGCTGAGGCACCTGCAACTTATTAGGAAGCCTCATGTCATGGGAACATATATTTTCATGAAATACAAACCTACTTTTAAAAGAAAGATGCAGTATCAGAATATTTAGAGTTTTAACCAAAAAATTCCCCAAATGTAACATTCTACAGTTGTTCATTACTAGCCACCTGAGATTTTTAAATGTATGAGAAATATGATCAAATTTTGGAACTCCAAAAATAAGGTGAGCATGTATTCTGTACCCTTTGTATCCTATTCCTATCTGCTACATCAATGCATGGCCCATAAATGAAATCACAGTAGTTAAAGCTGGACAAAACGATACTCTCACAGAGCATTTTGCACAATTTAAAGTTTAGGACATGACAGTTTGCTGTAATACTTTTAAAGACATATATGACTTTCAAATTAACTTTTTGACATACTCCTTAAACCTTAGTTCAGTATCCAAGATTATAACCAGATTCTTAGCTATTTTAACTACCTAAACCATAAACAACTATAGGTATTGATATTATCATTCAAAAATCCAATTTTATTCTTATTCTCAAAAAGCATCAAGGATGACTTCAATGGATTCAACCTTAGGTTGTGATCTAAAGAAAGTTAATTTAACATGTTTAAATCTTTCGTAAATCTAGGTACCTACTAAAAATAAGGGAATTTTTCTTCTTGTATTTTACATTATGGTGTAGGTATTAAGTGAGTAGGGATACAAGCTACTCAAGGGGTAAATTGATTGGGGGACAATTTAGAACAATCATGGCAGAAACCACTATTTCCTGAAAAGGATCATTTTAAAGTTTGTATAACTGACATTATTTAGCTGGAGTTGGGTGTATAAGTTTCTGTCAGCAGTCTTTGGGGTAGTGTTTTTACCGAGGTTTTTACTGTAGAATAGAGTATTGTTCCCATTAAGGATAACTTCAAGTAGGTAGGTACCGGTGTAGGTATCAATTTAAGTTTAGTTTTAAATAGATGCATAGAACTTATCACACAAAATACCTACATTACCTAAGTATAAATAATAATATTTAGTGAGTTTTCATGAAATATTAGGTATTTTCTTTAGGATTTATACCTAGGTTTTGACTGGAATTCAAATGTAAAATAATGAAAACAAAAACCAATATTAGGTATAAATGATCTGTACTTAGTTAAAATATTATATTGATATAGGTAACGTAATAGATAGGTAAGTACCTAATATAAAAACAAAATTAGTTTGTGGGTATATTAATAGATTAGGGGATAAAAATAAGATTTGTTTTGACAGCTGCAATTATAACCTTTCTACTTCTTTTTCTACTATATCCAGTAATATAAAGAAAAATAAATAAAGTTTTTTTTATTTAAACGTTATATTATTATGTAACTTGAATAGTTAAATGATTTTTAAAAATAGGGCCTTAAGTTCTATTTATTTCAGGACACCAGCCATTTTGAAACACATATGGGACAAAATCGTTTAGAATGTGACAGTTCTCAATAATATAGGCAAGTAAAGGCACATTCAGACTAGGAAATGAGTGGGAAATGTACCTTCCGTAGAATCCTTCAGTAATTTTGTTTCGTTTCATAGGTCTTCTCATCTTAGCCAGCTCAACATTTCGCCTCTTCATAATTTCATACAGAACCACTAAACTAAAAATGATAATTCACTTCACTTTTTAGCAGCTCTTCCCAAAATCCGCGGTTTTTTCATGGATTTTCGATCACAAAAACTTGCTTTGCGGTAAACGTAAACGTCTGTTGACAACTCGAAGTGCGTTTACTGCGTTATAGTTATCGCTTTCTACCGAAAGGTAGCATTATCTTATTTCTTTTTTTTCCACAAAAATATAGTATTCTCTAATCTTTTTCATAAGCTTCAAAGAAAGCTACTAGATGTCGCTACAATACCTATTCATAGAGGTGACTTTATGGATATAGTGCAGACAGTGTTCATCAACGAATTCTTGCTCCAGGGTTCAACCCTTAGATAAGGAAAAGGTTCAACCACAGAACAAACCGTGAGAGAGCGCATCTCACTGGTCTATGGTAAAACCCTTTTTTTGTGTTGAGACATACGAGCGATTAAAATTTGGCATTGTTCCATTGTTGTTTCTACCATGTGTGTGTCTCGCCCATAGACATTTACTTTTAGTTCCGCACAGCTTATCGCGTGCGCAAACAAAAGTAATTTTCTGGGTAAAAAATGCGTTTGTCAGTCACACGCCTTGCCGCCCTACAGGTATGGGCATGCGCACAACCCTCTGCTTGTTATTAGGTTTTCCTTGTTTAGCAACATCCTCAAAATACACTACAGAACCGGCTCGGCGCCATTCATTTGTTGTTTTACGTTTTCTCTGTGGAAGCGAAGGCGAAGATCAAAATTCTACTATTTGGATTTACCGTCTTTAGTAAACTACCCCAAAGGGGTAAAAAAAGAAAAAAAGTTACACGATAAAAAATTCAAATGATAGAATTTCAATCTTCGCCACTAAAAAATTAAAATTTGTTTACAAACGGTACAGGCGGAAATTGACACGTACCCAAAAAGAAAAAATCCTTGCTGCATAAACAATAGGGAACTTTCCAATTATTTTTTTTTCAATATACAATGATTTATTTAGGCCTAAAAAAATATTCCCCAATTATTACTCCTTAAAAATCAGTAATAACTTGGTAAAAATTCTTTAAAGTTTCGCGCGTGTCAAAAGCATTTCAAACGACCTTTTAAGAAGCGCGCCAAGCCCGATGACGTCAGGAAGAATGACTTTTCCGTCATCCGTCATCCTGACCGTTGGCCACAGATTACAGAAACTAATAGCGTTTTCGATTTACTGCTCTCGCGCACTCTGAGAGTGCTCTCCCCGAGATTTGCGTGTTCGGTTATCCAAATCCACTGCTCTCACTCGGAGTAGCATGTTCGATTTACAAATTTGGTTACTCTGAATCCGTTTGAGAGTGCTCTTTTTAGATCTGAAAATTTTTACAGAGTAGAGAGGCAGCGCTTGCGCAGAACCGCAAACCACCACCATTTTCTATTCTTTTGTTGATGTGTGATCTCGTTTGTTGTGTTTTCTGTGTTTGTTTTTCGTCTAGTTCGATGAATATTGTATATAATATGTCATAAACGCGCTCAAGTGATTTAAATTTGAAAATTAATTGTTTATTTTTGTTTGTTGACATCTGTCAAATTTTCAAGCGCAATTACGTTCAATTTACACTCCGTCCGAAGGCAACCGCCTTCGGAGTGACAGCAAATCTCGGGCCGATCGATGACGTCACAGAGCGCTCTCGGAGCACTCTCGGAGTTGTAAACCGAAAACGCTATTAGATAGGTTACTTCGGCTTTCCCGCCAAAATATATTATTTAAATTATTTTTTATGTCAGATCGCAAATTGTAGATGGCGACAGTAGTTGGCTCCGCCCACTTTAGTTTCCGAGTTCTCGTACAGGAGACGCCATAGTCCTTTGCGATCTGCGATCATTCGTAATAAACCCTTTATTTTTCTGTGTCATTCGTTTCGTTGCTGTGGTTTCGTTCGTTATTGTCGCGCAGCTTTATTTTTGAGTTTAAATTTTGAATCTTGTGTTAAAAATTAATGTTTCGCTCCGGGAACGAAAAGGGGACTTAAAAGAAATGCTGTGCCGACTCTGCGTATACCAGGTATGTAGAAAATATTTTAGTAAAAAAGTTTGTAGTTTGAAAAGTTTTTGATTTCTGGGCTTGCCTCAGTCTGAGATTTTCGCCAGTGTAATTTTTTTTATGTTATCAGTGACATCGTTTGGGCGGTGTATGTAGCTGTCCTAATTTTTCACTCTGCTGGCTTTATTATAAGTGTCATGGCTTGTTGGGTTGCCATCCGTCCCTATCTATTACTCAAACACTGTCCACTTATGAAGAATTTTTTTGCTTTTAGGTTTTGCAGACAACATTCAAAGGGCGATTCCAACACAGTCTACAATTTCAGGAGAACTCGAACGTTAGTTAATGAAGGAATATCCGGCAAGAACAACATGGTGTTCTTGGGTATTACTTTCATTTTCAGTATTTAAGACCTTTAATTTTAAACCTGTTTTTTAATAATAATTAGGTACTTTTTGTGAGTAGTAAAAGAGTTCTTCAGCATGCAAGAAATTGTAAGTGTAAAAACATTGGGTGGAAACCAGGTTGTATTAAAAAATTACCCGTAAGTATTTAAAAAAATATTATTCACCCATTCTCACATTGGTTAATAAATACAAAAAAAAATTGTTTAGCTTAAAAAAAAGCATAATGATAATGAACGATAAACATTAGTTTTATTGAGAAAAAAGCATGGGGTGCTCGATATACGAAAAATATAGCACAAAGCGCCCCACGCTTTTTTTTACAATAATACTAATGTTTATCGTTCATTATTATTTTCTGCCTATATTAAGAATTTCAAGAATTATTTTAAACTATATTTATTTTCTGCTTTGATTAATTATTAAAGCGTTAAAGGTTTTTATTTGTCAGAAACGAGCCCTTCGAATTTTAATGCATCTAAATTATGTAGCATCATGCAGAGGAAAATTTAAGGAGTATCGACTCTTGATTGTATCTGCAATTTTTATTTAGGAATGCATGCATACTCTTCTTCTTTAAGACTCAATCGTTTTTTGTAAATATGTTAAAGCACAACAAATATATCCGACAAGAAATCTATAATATACATATCCCAGGCAGATTAGCCATGACTTAAAAGGGTGCATACTATCAATGTATTAAGCTTTGTAATCATCTACCGAATGACCTAAAAGTAAAAGACAACCTGAAAAAACTAAAGAGAAATATTTTTAACTTACTATATTTAAAATAGAACCCTCTATAATGTGGGTAAATATTATAGATATCTTGGTCATGGATAGGTTAAAGATTGTTTTTTATAGATCTAGAGAATTTACACATAATTATACTGGATATGTTATTGTGTAATACTTTTCGTCTTCGACACTATTTAATTCCCACCAAGCAAAATGTTGTTGCAGCAACGTTCTAGTAACTTTTCAAAGAGAGCTGCAATGTTGCTCTTTTTCTTGCGGCGTGAGGTTGGGGACATCCCTGCAAGCCTTAATCGGCCGTTCAGGAACGTTTCAGTTGCAATATTGACAAATATATCGCTTCGGCAATATTGTAGCGATATTGATATTTAAATTACAGCAACGTTTCACGCAATTAATTGCAGCAACCTTGGCACAAAAACATTACAGCAACCTTGGCACAAAAACATTACAGCAACCTAATTTTTTGAAATTCTATAGTAACATTACACTAGAAATGTGACGGCGATTGAAAAATATATAGGTTGTTGCAATAGTTGCATGCCAGGTTCCAGCAACATTATAAAACACATGTTAACTTCGCTTGGACAATGTTTCTTAAAATAACATTTAAAACACAAACAAAACAAGATAAAATACAGCTATATAAAAGAGAAACACAACTAAATGGTAATAAACATTTTCTTCCCCTATTTAAAAAATTTGATCCATTTAACCAATTTTTGTTTTAAAGAAATATTCTCAATCAAGTATAGGAGCGGATTTAGGCTCGATTTAGTACAGAGTATAAGGTATGTTTGCAGGACTTGTTACTAGCCATTTTAAGCGTGTTTGGCAGGCCCTTTTCTGGGCCTCTATAGAAATAAGAGTTCAGTTTATTCATTAATTATTCGTTTATTCATTATTCATGTTATAAAAAAAAACAAATGTATTTATTTTGCTTTATATAATATTATTATAGGTATAACATATATTCGGGGTGATTCACGGTGGATGGTACGTTAGACGTTTATGGAGAACAGGCGATACGTTTTATTTGAAAATTTGGTCGTCCAAATAAACGACCATGGTATATCGTTCTAAAATATTTTCAGCATTGCGGCGTTGCCGCTTCTGCCCAAAACAGGTGGCAACATCGGTATTGTAAATGAAACCCCCCATATATTTTTAAATTTTTAGATTCTACGTAAAATTCAAATACTTTGTTTAATACAATATTCATTGTTATACGTTACGTTATATATATACTTAATAGTTTTCGAGATATTGGCTCTTGAAAAATGACAATTTTAACCTTTAACAGCTTCTATATAGCATTCTAACTGTATGTCTTAGAGCAAAACGGCTGGTGTTCCTTCCTTCAATTTTTATTATCTTCCCAAAAAATCAACCAAATCAATCAATCAAAGTAATTAATTTCCTGCTTTCGAGTTCCATCCTGTTTAACCGAAAGTTGACAATTTTGGGAACATAATAAAATCAAGGACATCAGGAACATGTGAGCCGTTTTGCTCTAAGAGACATATATAGACTATATATATAGATATTGACTCTTGAAAAATGCCATTTTTCAAGAGTCAATATCTCGAAAACTATTAAGTATAGACTAGTAATAAATATATTAAAAAATAATTTGAATGTTACGTAGAATCTAAAAATATAAAAATATATAGGCTGTTTTATTTAAAATAACGATGTTGCCACCTGTTTTGGGCAGAAGCGGCAACGCAGCAATGCTGAAAATATTTTAGAACGATAGACCATGGTCGTTTATCTAGACAAACAAATTTTCAAATAAAACGTATCTCCCGTTCTCCGATTCACTGTGAATTACCCTGTATATATATTAAGTATACACTTTTCTTATATTTAATTCCTTCAAAGTTTTGTTTCCCTAACCCCTAATCTGTTTTAATTACTTCGTTTAAAACGTGTCTTAGCATGCTGAAACCAGTTTTTGTAAAAATTTTCAAAATCTTGATCTGTAAGTTCTTTAAAATTAGTTCGGACAGCATCTAAAATTTAAAAAAATGACAATCACTAATAGATACAGGATACAGTGATTAAATTATTACCGGAAATTTTTCTGAAGACTTGAATATTCATGATCGAGGAAAAATTTACCGTTTATAATTTAAGCACGTGGGATTTCGGTTAGAAACTTTTAAACTCATTTATTAAAGAACCTACGTACAAATTAATTTTTTTATTAGAAATGACATATATTCTACAAATATCTTTGAAATGGCGTTTCAGGAAAATTTTCATTTATTAATTTTACCACAAACGTCAAAAATTTCCGGTTATTCTGTGGGTTTTAATGGTAACCGAAGAAAAATCAAGCTTCTGATTGGTTGAAATTAAGAGTGTAAAATTTTCATTAAAATTTTTAATTTGATTAAATACAAATCTGATGTATTTATTATAATATAGAATTGCCAAAGAAAAATTTAAATCTACCTGTTATAAGTGAAGTGAGTTTTAAAGTTTTTTTTTTGAAGAAGTAGTCCATATACTTACTTACTTAAAGTTTTTGTTTTGTAGTTCCCCTTGGCACCAGTCCAACTTAAAAACTGCCCCACATAATTGGTGAAGACCTTTTCCAAACATCTGTACACTGCATCTTTCAAATTTCTTCCTCCAGTTAGTCTCAAAAATGTATCTAAAATTTCAAAACACTGCTATTCTCACTTATGATTTGTGTGCAATTTCTCATAATAATTTTCTTTTTAAAAATAGCAAAAAATGGACAAAGGTCCCCAACTATAGGGTATTGGCTTGTGACATACATTCTCATTCTACTGATTTGGAACCCGTAACTATATAAAATTTACTCGTGTATAGGTTATACGAATGAAAAATTTCTGTGTAGGTTTCGCAAACACATTTTTTACTAGTAACCTATTGCTAGTACTAGATGCCTACAAATTCAACTTCAATTAACTTTAGGGAGTACACTATCTTAAGTTGTCTATTGAATTAACTTGCAAAAATTGTGTCTGCAAGCCTATCCAGTGAAAACTTTGGAATATCTGCCGTTATAATACCGTATGCATGCGCTTTTTGCTTTAATTTTGGTAATTTTTTTGGAAGGGGTTCTTTCAGTTTAGTCTCCAGTGACGTGTAGTACCACACACAAGACACACCAATACAAATTAAATAATAAAATACCTAGGTTATGTTTTGTGTTTAACAGCACGACCTCCATTTCCAAAAATTACCTACCTAATAGAGAACAACTTGTTCTCTGCTAAAAAGTACCTAAGCATGCATAAACTTTTATTAAATTTAATGTAACCTACCTTATTTCTTAATAAAACACTGTCCTTCACTCTTTTAAAAGAAATGCCAAGCCAAAATAAAAATGGCCGATCCGATCTGACTCTGAGACCGAAAACATAACCCCCCCGACCGACGCGTGGCGTACCTATTTGAAGCAATGATTGGGCAGCACAATTGCAATTACAAAAAGACATTCATAAACCAACATTGCTGCTAAGTTGCTATGTAATTTGCCTGAAACTTTCTAAACTGAAGATTGCTAAAATATTGCACGTTACAGGTTGCCCTTGAAACATTTCTCTAAATTTATATATCGAACATAGCATAGAGAATCCGAAAGCAAAGTTCTAACAATATTTAATATGAAAGGTTTCAAAAGTCAACGTTGCGGGAATTAACTAAATAGAAAAGTTGTTTTAGAGAGTTCCACGGTGTTTACCTATAAGCTTTCAAATACAATATTGCTCTTGCAAGAATTTTGAAGGAAGATTGCAATGTTGCGAATGCGAGTGCGAGGTTTTTTGCTTGGTGGGTTGTATTTACTCAATTTATTATTATTATCAATTTCCTAGTAAAAGTGCACGTAACCCATCATCATTCTTCTTGTATTGCTTACTCCAACTCATCACAAAGTTCATTTTGGTTTATATCCTTTTACTGGGAAATAATTTCAGTATAGTTTTTAACGATTTTTATACAGTATCTATGTATTTTCTGCATTTGTAATAAATATTAATAATTACTCTCTATAGTTTTCATACAAATTAATATTTGATTCCTTACTTTTTTTCAGCAAATTGTTGTATTGCTAGGTTTGAATTATTTATTTTTTCTGCTTTATATATCAGCATTTTTGGAGCCACATTATTTCTTACTTTATTATCGCTATAACCACAAATTAAAGAGTAAGGTCCAGTCAAATAAAAATTAAGCAGGACATAATACATTTTTATGGTATATTTTTATGGTATATTTTTATTTCTAATGTCTACACGATTGTACTAAAATTAATTAGAGACATTATAAAATAAAGATTACTATAAACCTGCTTAATTTTTATTCCCCTGCTCGTCCCAATTGGTAACGCCTTCGATTTCCAGTATTGTTCAAAAAATAAAGTAGCAAATAACTCTCCAAAATTCTCATACAAAGCGGCAAAAAATGAATATTCATCCCAGCAATATCAATTTTGAATTTAAAAAGCGGCAAATGGTATCCACCGATAAAATAGTAATCTACGTGATATCGATAAAACAGTTTTCTTTATTAGGTATAGAATGCAATAAACAGTTTCCTTTTATTCTTTTTGTGTTTTGGATCGCAAATACTATGACTACTAGCGACAAATATTATTTGACAATTAGAAGAGTTCAGTTTCCTATCTAAGTTCTTTTCTGTAATCTGTGCCGTTGGCCGAGCTACTGATGAGTTTGCATTTGGATTGTCGTGTGTTATTGTTATTGTATTGTTGTTTTAAGGTGGAATTCTCAACGTCGTTCAATTTATTGCCAACCTATAACCTATTTCGTGGATGTCACACACGAATCATACTTCTTGACGTCACGACCCGTTTTTACCCGCTTGGGATAATTTGAATTTTGGGGCATTTTTAAATCTTGCTAGCGGTCTTTTGGGGACGAAATATGTTTTTTTTTGCTGCCATATGTTTTATGACAATATATACATACTTATGATTTATAGAATATTTTCCCCATTTAAAATTTTTGTCAAGTTCCCTATTGTCTGCATAAACCTCAGACCAAGCACTATGGTCTGAGGCATAAACGGTGCTGATGAACGTTACTAACTTCACACATATTATTTCTTGTTTTTGTGCACATATTACGGATTCCGTATTTTGTGTTTTTGTGTTTGTTTTTACCATGTCGCAGTTTTGTGGATTGTAGGTGTTTAATTTATTCATTTATTGTAGTTTTTTTTGTAGTTTAGTGAATTGTGTTTGTGCCTTCAGTGACTTGTACGATTTTAATATGCCCTAGTAGGGGTAAAATACCGGGTATTTCGTATTATCAGTAAGTATGAAGTAATGATAATTCTTGATATGTAATTTTATTTTATTATGATCAATTTAAGCACATATATCTAACTAGGCCTATCTAGGCCACACAAACAAGATGTTTTTCCCCATTCCCCATTCGTTAAACGGTTAAACGATAATTTTGCAATGCCAGCAATGCGCATGCCTATTCCGGTGTGGTTTTGTTTACCTGCGCAAGGCCAAAAATTTGCCGATTTTGTGATTATTTGTTTGCTTATTTACAGGTAAATGCCTATGGATGTATTGTTGTAAAATAGCACAAATTTGCCAATGATATTTTTGAAAAGATACATTTTTTTTGTTACCTACTTATTTCTTAATAGCTTTCTGTTGTATATATGGCCATTGGTTTGTTGTTTATGTTAAAATTATTATTTAGCCCATGATTACTTTGTATAAAAAATATAAAATACTTTTTTTTGGGGTTACCTTGTTCTTCTTATGATGGATAAAATATAGCTATCATAGCAATACAGAGTATTATTTCTTCAATGGATTGTTTCAATATTTACTTTAAATTTTTTTTATTGTGTTATTGCTTTCAGAGCTGTCGGTAATTGAATTAATATAATTGAAAAATCGTGTTCAATTACTTTTTAGTAATTGAATTACTGTAATTAAATTACTTTTTGAAAATAGTAATTGTAATTGATTTTCCAATTATTGTGATAAAGTAATTGTAATTGGTAATTAGTTTTAAGAAATCTGAGGTAATTGAATTACTTAAAAGTAATACAATTATTTTAAAAAGTAATTAAATTACTCCCAAATAATTCAATTACATAAAAAGTAATTTAATTACTCCCGAATAATTCAATTAGATTAAAAGTAATTGAATTACTCCAAAATAATTCAATTCCTTTAAAACTTTTCATAATTCCTTTACTCCAGAAAATAAAAAGTATTGTTTGGTTAAATCACGGCTAAGGCTAAGATCATTAATAGCCTGACAAACATTTCGAAGAATTAGTTATATTTTGAAAGCCTATAAAAAACAAACGTTTCGTAGGAATTTTTTTTTTGTAAAAATTTCGCGTTTCTTTATACCTATCTGTATATTATAGTACATAATACTATTAGTATGTAGTACAGTAGAACTCCAATTATCCGAACTCCGGCTATCCGAATCGCCGATTATCCGAATCACAAACAACTGCTCACCGTCAAGCGAATGCGTGACCTGGCTGCCCGAAAACGGTTGAAGACCGCAAAACAGCTTACATTGACGGAGATGTTTAAAAAACAATGATTTTTATTTCTAAACTTGTACATACATAAGTACATTTTATTTATACTATTTAAAACATGTGAAAATTTCATTTAGTACATAATTCAATAAAAAAATAGTGCAATATCAAAACGTAGCTTTTATTCTCTCCAATGGCAATTTTTTTAAAAAAAATCCGATTATCCGAATATTTGATTATCCGAATGGGTCCCGGTCCCCATTAATTCGGATAATTGGAGTTCTACTGTAGTAGGTATTAGTACCTACCTAGTTTTTTTTCAATTATTTTTTATTTTCCCCAATATTACGTTTGTTTTATTTCAACAAATAAATCATATTATATAAAAAAGACAGTTTTTATTATTGGTCAATTTGTTAAAGGTAAGTAGGTACTTATCAAAATTAGGAGATCAAGTTTAACTATATATTTCGAAATTTTTTTAATTTCTTTCTATAATAAAGTTTGGTAGTAGGACCTACTGCAATTAAAAAAAATAATACCTTTTACCTATAATAGTATACAACTCTTTTTTTGTAAAATGTAAAAAAAGTAATTCCATTGCTAGCATAATATACTAATTCAATTTTAAAGATGTTATCAATTACCAAACTGTAATTTAATTACCAGAATGTAATTCAATTATCAAAATGTAATTGAATTACCAAAATGTAATTAAATTACTCAGAGTAATTTATTTGCCAAAAATAAAGTGCCTATAATTTATAGATTCAGAGTAATTCAATTACTTTTAGGGTAGTTCCATTACTATAAAGTAATTGAATTAGTATAAAAGTAATTGAATTAAACTGATGAGTAATTCGAATGCGATAATTGATCCAGGAATCAATTCCTTTTAGTGGGTAATTGGTAATTTAAATATTTTTATCATACTGTTAGTAATTGGTAATTGTAATTGATGCCTTTTTCGGAGGGTAATGGGTAATTGTAATTGAATTACCTTTTAAGAGTAATTGCGACAGCTCTGGTTGCTTCTTCCGATTTAATCGCGCAAGCTATAATAACGGAAAACCCAAAATTGCGTAGAAAGAGTAAACGGTAGACACTCGCATGCGCAAGCCTAAAAAACCCCATTTGTGCGGTTCATCTCGGGAAAAAATCAAGAAATCCCCGTTGCGAAAGGGTTAAGGATTAAAATTGACCCTTGGTCCACGGAAGGTGGCTCGCCCCTCTAACTTTTTTGTTTTTCAAGATAATGAAATAAAATTCGGGAGATTTGTATACGACATAAAACTGCATTATTTGACAGGTGACTCAACATTATAGAACTTCCGGTTTAACCGAAAGTGACATAAACTTTCGATTTTTAAATGGGGCACCTGGTATATTTTTCCTTTTTTTGACTCCATGTGACATTCTTAATACAACGATGTATCACTTGTCACTTTTTGTCACCAAGAAAATATTTTTTTTCCAAATTTAATGTTTTATCTAGAGGGCTATGAATACCTTAAAATCACTTATTTCAGTTCTCTAATGTTGGGAAAAATAAAATTTTACTATTTTTGATCCAATGCTATATGTGCTATGTAAAATTTAATCTTTAAAGTGTATAACTCATTTTTTTTTAAACGGCAACATGGTGGCTCGCGGGTTAAGAAAAAAGAGGATTCTATTACGATTATTTTGATACCATACACTTTTAGGTTTTAGAAAAGCTGCCATTAAAAACTTTAAAATGTTAACTTAGAACTTTCCTAAAATGAAGCATCTTTTGAGAATAAATTTAGATTTAAATGCATCAAGCATCAAAGTAGCCTGTGACCAGCAAAACGGATAAAACAAAATCATGCCTTGAAGAAAATTGAAATGCCAACAGCTTCTGCCAAAGTAAATTAGTTGTTGTTTAAAAAACATGGAAAATAATAGTTTTACAAGGAGTAAAAAAGTTGAAAAAAAATATTTTCTTGGTGACAAAAAGTGACAAGTGAAACATCGTTGTATTTAGAATGTCAAATGGAGTTAAAAAAAGTAAAAATATACCAGGTCTCCCATTTAAAAATCGAAAGTTTATGTAACTTCCGGTTAAACAGGAAGTTCCATAATGTTAAGTCACGTGTCAAAAAATGCGGTTTTATGTCGTATACAAATCCCCCGAATTTTATTTCATTATCTTGAAAAACAAAAAAGTAAGAGGGGCGAGCCACCTTCCGTGGACACCCGGTATAATAGATAGGTAGTTACTTTTTCGGGGGACTATAACATCTATCAAAAATACCAGCTTCATTCCCGTATATATATCGCTCTCCGAGGCCATCTTTGTTCACAATTTTAGTTTCTTGAGTGACCCGGCGTTGCAATGAAATATAAGCAATGGTTGGACCATTGTCCAAATTCATCAAAACCAGCGAATTATCGAATTATATCGATGCACGCGATGACGACGCGACGCCGACGCGACGTTGGCTCCACATCCAGTGTTTGTGCGAAAAGTGGCAATTAAAATATAAGACTTTTTTTACGTAAAAGAATTTATTTATGTAGTAGAAGCAGACGTAAAGAACTCTTGAATTATTGACAAAGCGACACCATTGGTCCAGCCGAAACCAGCTTGTACAGTATATTCTCCCCCTCCCCCAAACTTTCCAGGATGAATAGCGTCATATTTCTCAAACATTATTTTGTTTTCACTGAAGCCTTTCATATTAGCATATATCCACCTGGAAAACAAAAATGGATTTATAGGTGATTTTTTTAAGACCAAACACTAGTGACCCATTTGCCAACGTTGTCCATATTTTTTTCTGCTTTTATTTATTTATAAATCCAACCTGTTTTCACGTAGAACTATCGGTAATTGTATTTGGCCTAATTTAGGAAAGAGTAACGAAATATTGATTAACAAAAAACGAAATGGTGGATGCGCCACTAGTGTTGGCTCTTAAATGAGCTTTGCAATTATTACACCAAAGGGATCTGTCGCTTGACCTGTACACTTACAATGCGATTACCGAAAAAGATAATCGATTTTTGATTATTTGAAATAATCGTTTATTTTCGATTAGGCGTATAGGAAATAATCGATTTATCAAAAATAATTGATTAATCGAAATTATTTAGTTATATCCGATTAATCGACTAATCGAAAATAATCGATTCATCGAAAATCAAAAATAATCCATTATTAAAACAACCGATTAATTGAAAATAATCGATTAATCGAGATTAATAGATTATTTCTGATTATTCGAAAATAATAATCGATTAATCGAAAATAATCAATTGATTTAATCAAAATAAATCAAAAAGTCGATTCAAACATTAGATCGTTAAGAATATTAATTTTATGAAAGCGCACAGACTGAAAACTGTTAAACAAATTATTTCGTTGATAGTCTTGCAATATTTTTTAAACCGATTTTTAGGGTACCAGGGTTGCTAATAAATATATAGAGACTTACAGCAATAATAAGTAACTATAGCAACTTCAATCATCCAAAAACATACCTTTATTTTCGAATAATCGAAAAATAGTTTTTTTGGTCAATTGATTAATCGAAAAATCGTTTTTTTTTTCGATTAATCAAAACATCGTAATTTTTTTGTCGAAAACCTAACTAATCGAGTAATCGAAAAATATTTTTTTTGGTTAATCGATTACAATCGAAAAATAATTTTTTTTCGATTTTGATTTTTGATTAATCGAAAAATGTTTTTTTTTCGATTAAGTATACTTAATAATCGATTAATCAAAAAATCGTAAAATTATTTTTTTTCGAATAATCGATTAATCAAAAAATCTTTTTTTTTCGATTAATAATCGAGAGAGTAATTTTCAAACATCATTAAGTCGAAAACGGTTAAATTTAGATATATAGTGGTATATATAAATTATGTTTAGAATTGCCCGTAGAATCCAATAACGCAACAATATACAGGGTATTCCATTTAAAAAAATATAACTTTGATCTGTCACGCTTTTATGCAACACCCTGTATCTACGAAGATATATTTTGCAAGAAATTTACTTTAAATCCTACAACTTTTGTATTTAATAGTTTTTTCTTAATTTGCGAAACAAAGAAGTTAAAGGGGGGTAACATTATACGCGGTCACCCTGTACCTAAGTCTTGATAATTTATTTTAAGTTTGTAGTTTACCTAGTTGCAAAGGTATTCGCAAGCTCAGTGGCATTGTTATTCTCCGTTCTCTTTAATCCGAGAATAACAAACTCTTGTAATGGTGGCCACGCATTTGCTAAATCCCACTGTTCACCACCTTGATGCAAGGAAGTTGGAATACCACCTTGATAACTATCCACCCCTTCTCGTATGAAGTAAGCTGCAGCGTTTTGGCCGTATACGTCTTTCTTTCCTTCGTCGTAACTTTCTGCCCATAAAGGCGCGAAGTTACTGGGATAAAACTGTTGTCTCTGCTTCTGTAGCTGGACATCGAAGTCGAACCAAATTCCATAATCCTCATTGTAGAATACCTATTTAGGAATAATGAATAACTTTTAGTCGAGTTCTTTTAAAAAATATACAGGGTGTCGAAAATGATGAACAAAAAATTAGGGGATAATTCTAGACCGAAAATAAATGCTATCTCTTTCTATAACATTTTTTCGAAAATTGATTATTACAGAGTTACAGGGTGTTAAAGTTAAATTTTATTTGCAGTTTTTTTTGCAATACCTTTTGCCACGCTCATAATATTTTGACGAAATCTCGTATATGGGGCTTTTTCAGGATGAGAAATACAAACTTACCCACAGTTTTTTCGCATTTTGTAGAGGGCGCCACATAGGAGCCTATACTTTAATTTGAATGGTCCCAACTTTTTTGTCCTACACTGTTTGCGCATTTTGACTGAATATTTTCATTCTCCTAACCTTTTGACAGAAAAAAAGGTATACCGCTTTTATTTCGATAAATCTCACCGTTTTCGAGAAAAACGCTAAAATAACATTACTTGCATGTGATAAAAAATACGAAATCATTTTAATTTATTTTCAACCATAAATATAGCATAGCAAAGGAAAGAATATTCACTTATAATCTCCCTAGCAGCACAATTATCGGGAATTAATTCTGCTGCGTGGGAGATTCGGTAAGAAAATTTCATAAATTGGAGTTTCTTTTTGTAATTTTTTTGCTAAAAGGCTACAAAAACATATTTCCGGCGACTTTAGTTAATTGTAACTAATTAGAGTTTTATGAATGAAGTTCATTTTAGCCGTTAGTAACTCATTTTTATTACTAAAAGGTGAGAAACAATAAATAACAAATTTGTTATCTAAAATCCAATGTCTTTATAGTTTTAAATTAAAATAAAACTTTAAAAAACATATTTCCGATATGTTTAGTTTGCACTGTATTTTTACAATACCTAAGTTGATTTAACTTGTTAGTAACTAAGCAGGTTTATTATTACTATCAGAAACATTAAAAACATTAATTCGTTTTTAACCATAACATCTGATATAACATGTCTACATAGTTTCAAATTAAACTTAAAAAAACATATTTACGATGAGTTTAGTAAAATTTTTGATGTGTCTCTTTTAGCCCCGGTGTTCGATGTATAAAGCAAATTGGTTAGTATCAATAAAAATTATAAGTTAGCGACAAAATATATTTTGATTTTATTCTGAATGACTTTTGCCAATAGATATAAAGCACTTCTTTTTTGACAGAAAAATTATCACTTATTAAATTTCATTAAGTTAGTAGGAACTAACAAAATTATCGCCATAATCTCCCGTTGCTATAAGCAACGTAAACAAAAAGGAGCCTTCCAAATGGTTGAAAATAATTCATGGAGTTCGTCTGAATTTTTTAAGAAGTTTTAATTTATTCATTGAAGAGGAATGACGTCACTTTGAATCTTTGATTTAAATGTTTAAGTTATTGTTATAGTAACTTAAGTATTTTAAATCTGCAAATAAAATTTAACTTTAACACCCTGTAACCCGTTAATAATTAATTTTCGAAAAACTGTTATAGAAAGGGATAGCATTTTATTTTCGGTCTATGATTATCCCCTTAATATTTTGCTCATCATTTCCGGATACCCTGTATATTTCTAGGTTTGATTTTATAAAAAATTTAAATGCAACCATTCCACTAAATTTTAACTCTTTTTAACACTAACTAAGTAGTAAAAATTGTAAAACCGCAGGTAGTTTTTTCTCTTTTCTTTTAAAAGTTATGGCGCAAATAATAGTGGAAGAGTGTAATTTAATTTCGGCTTTTACCAAAGCTTTGCAATTTTCTTTTCATTAAAACGTTGAAATCCACAGTAATAGCCTTTCTGAGTATATTTGTTAATTTAAGTTTTTTAAAAATAATTTATAGATAGTATTAAGGTTGCATTCTCAACATCGTTCAATTTATTGCCAACCTATAACCTATTTCGCTTTGTTTTTTCAAGTTTATTATTTTTTAAACTAACATTTAAATAAAATCAGTATCGTCGGCACATTACTTAGGAAATATCTGATATATTAAAAAAATATCAATTTTTTACATTGCTAATTTAGGGAGAATTGTATAGTGAATGAACAATGAGTGACAATGACATAATAATGTTAAAAAAAATCTAACCCGATATTTTTCGCTATACAATTCTCCTAAAATAAGTTATGAAATTCCTTGATATTTATTAAATATGTCAATTATTACCTATAGAATATCAAGTCGATACTAATTTTATTTAAATTTTGTGTAAAAGCTAGAAAACATAAATAAATCTACGCGAAATAGGTTATAGGTTGGCAAGCATGTTGATACTCCCACCTTAAGTATTTATTTATCTAAAAAATACAATAATAATCCAAACGTTACATTTATAGCCAAGCGTTTGTATGCTGACATATAGTGACTGCGCCCCCCTAGCGGTAGAATTAGAAACTTAAAAATTATTGCCAGTATTTTTGTAGTCATATTTCATAATACATTTTTTTACCCCAAAGTCGTAGCATGTATGGTTTTGGAGATACCCATACCACCCGTCGTGGATTACCTTGTATATATTTGCTTACTCATGTGTGACTTAACATCTGTATGTGCAATTAATGCTAATCAATTTCTAATCCTGAAGTATGGAAAAATCACCGTAAAGACTATAATAAAATATTAATACCATCCCTACAATACTACGCTCTCCTATACACCCACATGTATCAAGAATAAAATTCATTCATAAAATATAAACAAGAATTCAAGAATATAACTCAATATAATATACTTGATATTTTCAAAATAAGGCCTCAAATCCATTTAAATTTTGAAAGATGAAAGTTCTGCAACCCAAAACAAATTTCTTCTGGTGAAGCAACTGCCTAGTTCCAAGGGGTAAAAGATTATACATTTTTGGTGCTAAATAAGTGTAAAGGATCTTAAATAATAATAATAATAATAAAAGTTTATTCAAATATTTTTTTTTTACATTTACTTAATGCTAATATATAATTTTTTTGTATAAACTATCAATTCCGAACTCAGAAATAAAATACTTGTTTTGGGTTAAATAATATAATATTTATGGTCAAGAATATATTTCATAATTCAGGCACAACTAGATTATAATATAAAACGAATATAACAATATTTTATTGGTATATTTTATATCACTACAGTATACAAAGATTACAATACGTCAGTTATTATGTTATTCATTATAGCTTGGTATATTCATTATTTATTAATGACGTTCTTGAATATATCTCTTGGATTGGATAATATCCAATTTTAAATTTTATTTCTATAATTATTTAATGATTTAATTATTTTAATTGACTGTGGTAGCAAATCAAAAATACATGGATTGATGTTTAAAAAATCTTTGTGTGCTATTGTTTTGTTTACTCTATTTTTATATGAAATAGTATTTTTATGACGAGTTTCATGTGTGTGATTAATATAATTTAATTTATTTTTATGTTTAAAAATATACATTAACATGTATATAAATTAATATAATGGATATTAAACAAATATAAATATTTGTTTAATATCCATTTTTTGGCTATCCTTAAATAGCAAATCAGAAGAATATTGGTTTTTCGTAAAAGATTTTCAAAATGTATTTTTGAATAGTTTCAATTTTATTAAGATAATTCTTATTTATGCCTCCCTATCCTAGTCTGTATCCCATAATTTAAATAAGTTTGTACTAAAGAATAATAAAATATTTCTAATTCGTTTATATTTAAAAATTGTTTAAGGTGTTAAAATTTTGGTATAAGAATTCTTAGTTTTTTTACAATCTAGTCACTATATAAATCCCATTTTAAATGTTTATCAAAAATTATTCCTAGATAGGTTATTTAATATTTTCACCTTCCTTTATATTAATATTATTATTGCATATTATTGGACCAATATTTGGAAGTTTATTTTTGTATGAAGTAAATGGAATGTACCTCTGTTGTTTTGTTATAATTTATAGTTAATAAGTTTTTATTAAACCAGTTGCTTATTTTTATAAAATCATTTTAAATAGTATTTTTTAAAATATTCCAATTTAGACCTTCATAAAAAATTACCGTATCATCAGCAACACTATGTAGTTTTCCTTGAAAGTTTAAATTAAAAATATCATTTAGATAAATATTAAAAAGTATTGGTCCTAGGACTGTACCTTGTACTCCATAATTAAATATTTTTGGTGAACTAATATTTTCACCAATTTTAACATGATGTACTCTGTTATATAAATAATTTTTAAATAAAGTTAATAATGTCTTGTTATTAACTGGGGTTTTCAAATGTCTATTCACATTACTTCTAGTTCCATAAAAATTATGGTTAATATAGGGTTTCTTGTTAGTTTTATAAACGTAGGAGCAAGTTGACACACAGTAAAGTGAACGAACATCAAGAATTTTCTGCGATTACAGAAGATTAATGGAAAAGCCCCTATTAAGTTTAAATATAACTCTAACTGGCACATAAAAAGTCAAAATTTGGAAAAATCGTCTATAAAACTCGTTGTGACAGAAAGTTTTGTGTATAATTAGGTACTTTACAGGCCCGGTTCTAGACCTCCTGGCGCCCCCGGGCAAGGGTCTTATTTAGCGCCCTCGAAATTTTTATTTCATATTTTTTCCTGAATATATACCGGGTGTTTCTCAAAAGACGTTCACCCCTACAACTTTTCTGTATTTATAGATATTAAAATGAAATTTTAAGATTATGCATAGGAGATGAGCCTGCATTTATTGGCATACTTTTCAATTTGTTAGCACTTTCGGTTTGACCGGAAGTGACCTTGACTATGATATTTTAAATGGGACATCTTGTATATTTTTACTTATTTGGGTTCAGCTTAACATTATGAGTGAAATGACAACTATTGCTTTTCAAAGCCATTCAATTATTTTTTAAAGCCGCCTTTATATTTCTTTAGAAAAGGCAATAATGCATAACGCTTTTAAATTTGCGATTGGGATATAAGGCAAATTTTTCAGTGTCAATTTTAACATAGCATAAGACAGGGCCGCCGCCGCTAAGGTGTTGGCCGCCCATGTGCAATATTTGTATTTTTTATTATTGAGATCGACTGGTTTGAAACTGATGATAGAAGATCATTTTCGTAAATGTATTCAAGAATATCACTAGGACCTTTTTTGTGGTAAAATATGGTTCAATAGCTTTAATTTCTTCATAAAAATCGGGTGCACTAATATCACTCTCTAAACTGTTTATGTCTGTAAGAGCTTGACGCATTTTCTCACAATTGATTTTAAGTTCGTTATCGTTTTTAATTTTGGTTACATTTACGTTAAAAATTACTGTTTGTTGTTGAAGTAATTGGAACCTTCTTTAATTAGCGTTATGTCAGCATCCAAATCTTAACTTAAAAAATTACTTTTAATTCAGGAGATAATATAGGTTCATCAGTTTCTTCATAATAATATAGGTTCATCAATTTTTCTTTTAATTCGGTGGGTAAGTAAACTATTAAGCTAAGGAAATGCTTCTTCCATGCTAGCTTTTGTAGCTATCTTTGGTTATAAAATAATTATTGTTAGGAATATTAGAGTGTACCGAATCATTATTATTTAATTAAAATTTTTTTTTTGTTAAATAGTATTATCAGTGGGGTCTGCTTTGGCCGCCCCTATTTTTGGCCGCCCGTGTGCGGTGCACACTTTGCACACATGGTAGCGGCGGCCCTGGCATAAGAGTGTATGGTATCAAATTGTTGAAAAAAAAATGCTCGTTTTAAATATCCTAGTGAACCACCATCGTTCCAAAAAATGTAGTAAACGTCAAGAAAACAAAATTTCATTTTTTAAACGCTTGTGAAACTTAGAAAGTCAATTATTATGACATAATTTTGATTTTCATATACTTACTACTTGATTATAAATTAACAGATTTAATTAATTTGTAGCACTCTAGATTGAAAATAAAAAATAAACATAAAAATGTTATAACACGTCAAAAAATTACAAGTGAGGTGTCATTTTACTCAGAATGTTATGCTGAATCCCAATAAGTAAAAATATACAAGGTGTCCCATTTAAAATTCAAAAGTCAAGGTCACTTCCGGCCAAACCAGAAGTGCTAACAAATTAAAAATTATGCCAATAAATGCAGACCCATCTCTTATGCATAATCTCAAAATTTCATTTTAATATCTTCAAATGTAAAAAGTTATAGGGGTGAACGTATTTTGAGAAACACCCGGTATATATACTTATACCATCAAAAATACTTAATTTTTTTGACATGATATTTTAAGAAGGAGCGGCTCTCTGTGCACTCTGCAGTGACTAATTTGCAAATTATTTGCTCCCTTCAATGTTTTAATTTTAGAAAAAAACAAGTCGACACGAGTCTATCCAACTGAGTCTGCTGTTTTTTTTTAGTCGCCGCGCCGCGCTAAGGGCGGACTATAAATATCGAGGTTTAAAGATCATCGATGTTCCATTTTCGATGTTTTTTTGGCCCCTATTAAATGGGTTAAAGGCACCCGCTTTGTTTCAGAATTTATAAAAAATACTTGGGCGCCCTTATCTCTTAAATACCTAGTATATTATACATCGAAGGTTATACAGACGCTTATTTGTTTTACCTTTGGCAATATTTTGCGCCCCTTGGACTGTGCGCCCCCGGCGTCTGCCCGGGCGCTGGGACCGGGCCTATGTACTACTTTGCTTACTTAATGCTTACCATTTCGATAGATTTCTTCCATGTTTCCGACTTCTCCGACCATTCCGCCTCTTTATCGCTATTACCCAAAAACCTATAGAACAATGAGAGGTCTCCAAATGCTCTACATAATATGGAATTGAGATCTACAGGTATTACTCTTGGAGTATCAATTCCCGTTAAATTGGTGTTCGTATCGCCATTTTTATCGAAAAACCAGCGACTCGAAAAATCCCATCCAGACTCAGCGGCACTTTTTAATGATCGATAACAGTGCCTCTAAAAACAGATAGCTGACGGTCAAGTTTTACCTCGGGGGGCTTAATAAGGCTATAATACCAGTGGCGTAGATAGCTTTTCATTCTGGGGGGGGTCTCGGGCTATTTCCCCGCTGGAGGCGCACCGCCGGAGGCGAAAAATTTTTGGGGTGCAACGCCCTAAAATTTTGTTTTGAGCTCTCAAAAATGTAGCTTTAAAGTATCAATTCAACAAAGTTTTCCCTGTTATTTTGAAATGGATAGATTTTTTAAAAAATATACCCATTTCTTATACAGTGTCCGCAAGAAAGTCCGCCTCAAATGGGATTTTTTTTTATTATTAGGTATAGGTAAAAATTGAAAAGGCAGTTCGTTTTTGCTTACCTAAAAACCAAAAATTACGTATACTGAAGCAGCTGCACGACTTGCGTTACCTGTCAAATTTGACATTTTTAATAAAATAGGTTCAAAAATGCCCTGATTTAACAAAATATCGAAAAACTTTATTCGAAAAAGTTGATTATTTAGGCATTAAGTAAAATTTCAACGAAAGCTTCCAATATTTTCTTTTTGTACATCTGTTTACTAACTTAAGAAAAATGAGAAACGTTTGTTTTGGCAAAACTGATAACAATTTCAGTTTTTGAAGCAAAACAAATAATAGGAAACAAAAACTTTACACAAAATTGCATTAAGATTACAAATTAAGTAAAGGCAAATGGTTTTACTTCGATGTATAAAAGTTAATCTACGAGGGTTGATCAAAATTTTCAAGAACCTGGCAAAAAATAAAAATTGTATTAGACTGTCAAAATTTCGTACAGAGACTAAAAATGCCTAAATAAACAACTTTCTCAAATAAAGTTTTTCGATATTTTGATAAATAATGGCATTTTTGAACCTATTTTATTAAAAATGTCATATTTGACAGGTAACGCAAGTCGTGCAGCTGCTTCAGTATACGTCATTTTTGGTTTTTAGGTAAGCAAAAACTAACTGCTTTTTCAATTTTTACCTATACCTAATAATAAAAAAAAATCCCATTTGATTCGAACTTTCTTGCGGACACTGTATAACGTAACGCGAGCGTTTTGGCGTTTTTATTTTAATAAGCACTAATGGAATTAAGAGGAGATAATTTTCTTTTTTTCAACAATCCTTTTTCTTTGTGGCTTTGAATATGTTGATTGTTAATTGTTTAACTTACGTATCGTGATATTGTCTTACTATCTCTGGGGGGGGGGGTCCAGACCCCCTGGACCCCCCCCATATCTACGCCACTGTATAATACCAAATCTTCTATGTTACTCATTGAGAGAAGTATACAGTTAGAGTGTTTTAGAAATTACTTATTAGATTAAACTTAAACCAATACATCCTCGTATAAATATGTTGCCTTGCTATAAAAAGCAACAAAATACAGCCGCATGGGATGAAATAAAGTCAACATTTATTTGTACCGTGCGAGTAAAAATTATTTGCATCAAAGAGGGCTTGGATTAAAAAACGTGGGGCTTGGTTTAGATGACAATGATATGGGGACGATATATCTAACCAAATCTAGGTTAACATTTTGTCAAATTCATATTATGGCATGATACGCCAAACTAACGAGTAATAAAATAAGTAGACAAATACAAATTTATTTTTGTTGATTACAAAATTAACAAAGTAAGAATATACAGAAAGAAAAAGAAAAATAATTACATAAATTGCTGAAATTGGCCACCGCCATGCTCCAAGTATAAATTCACACGTCTCTTCATATTTTCGAAAGTGCTGACCAGCATCTCTGGAGAAATGTTACCACATTCTTGGATAATCCTTTCTTGTAATTGTTGTAATTTTGCAACTGGTGTTTTAAAAATAGTGTTCTTTACATGAGGAAAAACGAAGTAATCCATAACCGTTAAACAAGGTGATCTAGGTGGGAGTTCAATGTCTGATCGAAAACTGATTAATCTGTCGTCGAGAAAATTGCGTAGGTTGTTAATAGTTTCGGCGGCTGTATGGGAGGATGCACCGTCCTGTTGAAAATATCCAGAACGTAGTTCGTCGTCAAGTAATTGCTCCACAAATGGATTCAAAATATTGTCTATACCGCTGTGCTGTAACTGTGTCATGGAAAAAAATAGGATCAACAATTCTTCTTCGGGAAACAGCTATAACCAGACACCAATTTTTTGAGGGTGCAATGTGGACTCTACAAAAAAATGGGGATTTTCACTACTCCACATGCGTATATTCTGAGAATTCACATAACCGGAGAGGTGAAACCAGACTTCACCAAAAAAAAATGTCAGATCTAATGAATCATTTCTTTCTAATAAATTTTGGGTAAACCATTGAGAGTAATTCCTGCGTCTTTCAAAATCTGCGGCTTGTATTTCTTGGAATACTTGCACTTTATAAGGAAATAAATTTAGCTGCTTCTTAAGAATAGTCCTGCATGTTCCATAAGATCTTTCCACTTCTTGGGACAGGCGTCCTATACAATTTGTTGGCGTATTTTGCATTATTTCACGAACGTTTGCAACAAGTTCTTCTGTTCTTACAGATGGTCTTCCTGCTCCTTTTTTGTGTTGTCTAGAACTTGTTTCCCTAAACATAGCCACGGTTCTTTTCCGGCAATGATAAAAATCCCCAGCAATAAAAGCAACGTTAGGAAAATGTTCGTGAAAATCGTCCATGCGCAAACCGGGATTGTATTGCCACTCACCATTTAGTCTAACCCCGTTTCGAAAATACGCTTCAACCATGAATTTTTTGTGCTGTTCCGTAAAGCCCATTGTGTGAATTGTTCAAGAAATTGGAAAAATTAGCGATTAATCAAATTACTTGTAACGACTGTCAAAGGTGACGGAATAACTGATTGATTGTTAATTCATGTAGTTACTGACACCCAACAGGAATTAAGCTCTACGGCTAAGCATTACGTCCTTAGATGCAAGGCCCTCTTTGATGCAAATAATTTTTGCTCGCACGGTATTGCATATAATATTAACACTGTGAAGTAGGTAATATCTCTAAAATAATATAAGTTATACCTTGAAACAGGTTAGACTTTTTTTTATATTTACCTTTTCCTCGTCATCCGTAAAGTAATTGCAAGTTTTTATATCCTCCTTGTACGATTCAGGTCTCGGTGTATTACTTTCTGGACCGTAATGTGCAAGTTGATATTGCGTACCATCTTTCTCAAAACTGGCAGTTCTGTTCTTTAACCAAAACGTAAGTTCTTTTTCTATGTAATCAATATTATTTATTAACCAATCCGCATCGCCCGTGTATTCTATATAAACCATAACCATTAGTGTAAAGACTGGAGGTTGTGATCTATTTAAATAGTATACTCTTGCACCGTTAGGTATAAATCCATATTGATCAATAAGATGGCAGTAGTTTTCCAACATTCCTTTCACTGTATCGTACATTTCACTAATAAGTAGGCCCTTGATTATCCAATATGTGTCCCAATAATACAATTCCCTAAAATGTTTAAGAGATAGAGAGGCATGCACCATTTTGTGTACCGTTAACTGGGGCTACTTGCACACCTTTTCAGCACATTTCCCGATTTACCGTAACATTGTAACTTTACAACTTTGAAAAAATTACATTGTACCGACCTATCCAAGGGCTACCCATGGCTGGTATAAAAATTGGAAGAATCCAGCCATGGGTCCCAAAAAAAATGTTTTTGGGGTGTGCAAGTTATCCCATGGTTGGGGCAACTTGCACATCCATGGAAAAATGTTCATAAATTGCATTCTAAAGCCTATTCTATGCATGTTACCCCTTAGTCATATGAAGAAAAAAAAGGAACCTATTTTATATCAACTGCCATCATAAACCAATAAAAAATCAATATTTTTAATGAAAAAATATATTTTTTTTATCAAAATACATGAAACTTAAAAACAAATACCTACCTACTGAATAAATATTTAGAAATATTAATAACAAGTTTAAAAAAAATAAACAAACTTTGTCCTACTAAAACTTTGGTAAAATAAGGCACATTCTTTGAAAAAATCACAAATGTAACATAAAATAAATAAAAATACACGTGGTGTGCAAGTTACCCCGGGGTGGGCAAGTAGTTTACGGTATCAGTTTTAAGAAGAGAAAAGACTTTATATTATCATAAACAAATAGATAATAACAAGAGAGATGGTAAAAAAATGTGGAGAACCTTTAAAAATGTAGTTAAACCTACAGTTAGAAATAACATTAAAGAAATAATTTTTGAAGATAAAAAAGAAACGGAACCATTTATTATTGCTGAAAAACTAAATTCTTATTATTTTCATAGCATTAAAGAAATTGTTTAGTCAATAAATTCAGGAAATGAAGTACGATGCCAAATAGTTAATAGAAGTAATAATTTTTTTGCAGAATTCAATGAAATACCATTAAATAAATGAAAACTAGTAATTTCAAAATTAAATTCAAATAACAACTATGAAGAAATATTGAATAAAAAGGCGTTAAAAAAAACATTTGGCAGCATTGGTTACCCATTATTAAATTTTATAAATTCTTGTTTAAAATATGGAAATATGCCTGATGAATTAAAATGTTCTTACATTACACCAGTGCCAAAGGTAAAAAACACTAAAAGATGGGATGAGGCCAGTAAATGTTTTATGGAATGTTGAGAAATTATTAGAAGAAGTCGTATATGAACAGTTATTAGAATTTATTGATGCCAACAAAATTTTAGTTTCCTTTCAAGCTGATTTTCGAAAAGGGTAGGTACTCTACAGAGACAGCCATTCAATGTGTGATTGAGACATGTAAGAGAACTATTGATAAAGGGAAAAATGTTATAGATGTATTTTTGGATTTTAAGCTGGCATTCGAAACAATTGACAGGGCTAGATTATTGAGTAAATTGTATCAGTATGGTATTTGCGGAAACGTTTATAAATTGTTTAAAAATTATTATTTTAACAGATCACAAAAAACAAAAACATATTCAAATAAAAAAATAAATAATATAGGAGTTCCTCAAGGAAGTATACTAGGTCCATTATTATTTATTTTATACATTAACGATATGCCATTAGTTTTAAAAATGTGTAAGTTACAAATGTTTGCTGATGGCACTTTAATTTACATTAATGTTTTAAATATTTTTGAAGGTCTTAATACTCCAAATTCTGAGATAATATATTATTAAATTGGCTATAAGTAAATAAATTAAAATTAAATATTTCAAAAACTAAATGTATGGTTATGGGTAATAATTTAAATTGTTAAAATGTAAATGTTGTAATTGATGATGAAAAATTGGAATTAGTCAACAGTTATTTTGAAAGTATCATATCGAAGATTGCCGGAAAAGTAGGTTATTTTAAAAGAATCAGTTCTAATTTAAGTTTGTTTTAAAAAATACTGTATTTAATACTATTATATTACCACATTTTCTTTATTGTTCTTCCATTTTATATTGTGCTAGTGGGAAATATTTGACAAAATTACAAATTTTACAAAATAAGGCAATGCGGATTATTTTAAATTGTGACAAATATACAAAAATAAATTTTATGTTAAAAAATTTGGATTGGTTGAATGTCAGAAATTTAATTTTTTATTTAGTATGTATCTTTATACATAAAATTAAAAATAATTTATTGCCTGATTGTTTAAAATTTTTTTGTTCTTTTAATCATGACTGCATCATAATTATAAAACAAGAACTAATCAAAATTTTTTTGTGGATAGAGTGTCTAAAACATTAGCCTATAAGTCTATTTTTCATAAAGGTTTGATAAAATATAATAATTTGGATAATTCTATTAAATCTCAAAAATCATTAAAACTATTTAAAAAAACTTTAAAATTACATTTATTTAAAAAACAAAATGATACGTAATATTTGATACAATTTGCAAAATGTTTAACTTTTCTCTCTGTTTTTTTTTGTTAAAAGAAGGTTCCGTTTTAAAATTAAAAATAAATCTATAAAAACGTTGTTAAAAAAATATATTAAAAAATATTTAATTGTAGCTTTTTGCTAAATAAAACATGTTACTACTACTACTACTACTATTACTACCATTTTTTAAAATTAATGTTTGCTAAAGTAGTTTTTTTTCTTGCTTTATCCAGTTTTGCGTTAAATACCCTTAGGTTAGGTTAGTGTGGCAGACCTCTGGCATCCAGTGGTCTAGCCACAGTATTCTCTGCTAGTTCGACAGACATGCTTGCGCCAGGGGTGTTCCTGAGTGCACAATTGTGCATATTTTGCCCAATTTAGAGTGAATATGCACAATGTGCACCCCCTAGACAAAATATGCACAATCAACCCTTTGGCGACAGATAGCAAACATAATTGCTTAGGGTTCTTAGCCAAGGAAAACCTTTATACCGAAATTATTTTCTTTTGTTTTGTAACTGCGACAACGTCGCATTATTGAACAGCAGTATTTTAGTGCATTAGACTAAGGCGACAAGTGCAGCAAGTGCATTATTTTGTGCTTGAATGGGGATTTTTCTCTGTTGCCAAATCTCGCGAAACAAGCGAATACGTAATATTGATTACTAATGAATTATTAAAACGTGTTAGACAAAGAGATCACCCCTACACCCCTTTGCTTTGGTACTTTGACCAGGCCTGACTTTGACTTTGGTCATATTCAGAACCCTATAAATTTTCTTTGATATTCAGGTAAATCGACAACAAACGCAAACGTGTGGGTGATCAAGTGAACGATTATTTTTGTGGTTGTGTTTTTGTATACATATTGTATATTGGCGGTTGGTAATGTAATAATGAAGAAATTAGAAAGGTATGTAGGTAATATACCTAATAATAGTTTATAAACATACCTAGAATAAAATGTGTTTTTTTATAATAAGTAATAACACCTGATGTTTTTTTTTACTTTCTTCTTAAATCTTGAACACCCTCGAGTTTTTACATAGTGGAAATTCTATAAATGCACAATCTGAGCCCAATATGCACAATTTTACTGTCAGTTGATGCACAATTTAAAATATCGTAGGAACAACCCTGGCTTGCGCCCTCCATGTAGAGCGCATCAGCAGTCTCGTTGCCATATATTTTGCTGTGGCCAGGAGGAACCCAACACAAGGTGACTCGATGCTGAGCACCGAGTGCCACTGCCACGTTTACATTAGAGATTTGGTTTCAAAATTTCAATAAGCTGGATCTGTTGGAAATAAAAAGTCAACAACCTAGAGTTTTGGACGAAGATTATGCAGACTGAGGTTATTGGGAAAGTTTCTATTACCTAATCCAAAGGTGTCAATACGTTATTTTGTAGAAATGATATTTTTGGTATATTTTGTTGGCAAGAAAAAGTATACAGTCGTTCTCGGAAAACGTTTTCTTAGTGTATATGGCGGATTTATCGAAAACTGTGAAGTCATCTACTTTGTGGTCGCAGTATTCCATGCTACGCAAAATACATGATATTACGAGCATTATTAAAACGAAAAAGTGTTGGTTATTTTCCAAAGAAATCAAAGACCCTACTTATAACTAAAGAAGAGTTTTAAAAATTCCTTTGCCATGCTCCAGATGACAAATACGTAATGTTGAAGGTAAATATAACTATATAATTTTATTTTAAATTTCTTACTAACAATTTTCTTAATTACAGGTTGCTTTTATTTTCGGAATCGCGGGCGCATGTCGTCGAGAAGAACTGGCTCATATGAAAATTGATGACATACAAGATTTGGGAACGGCTTTGTTAATAAAAATTCCCTATAATAAATCAAACAAACCGAGATCATTTACGGTGACGGGAGAATATCTAAAGTATTATAGAAATTATATGGCTTTACGTCCAACAAATATGAGTGATGGGCGATTTTTTGTGTCTTATCGCAATGGAAAATGCTATAAGCACGTTGTCGGTATAGGTACACCAATTTGGCTCCATACCTGAGGAAATAGCGTCTTACCTTAAGAGGAAGTAACCCCTTTACCACAATGAAAATTGCCGAACGTTTTGCTGGTCAAACGAAAATAAAAAATAAAAATTGGTATTTAGAAAATAAATTCTACTTTAAATACCCCACCCAGAAAAGTAAATGACGATCGAAAATATTCCCAAATTTTTTTTTAGAAATTTTTTTTATTTTTAGTAATTTTGTAATATTTTAAACAATTCTTTATTGGTCAAAAGCAAAATGACTTTCCCGCGTGTAAAATGTTGTACCAAACAATTTTTCTTAAAGCCATTTTTCAATATCGGCCTTACTTTTTTCTCAAAAACTTTGGGCGCGTAAAGTGAATTTAAGCGTGTAAAGTGGGTTTACGCGCCCAAAGTTTTTGAGAAAAAAGTAAGGCCGATATTGAAAAATGGCTTTAAGAAAAATTGTTTGGTACAACATTCTACACCCGGGAAAGTCATTTTGCTTTTGACCAATAAAGAATTGTTTAAGATATTACAAAATTACTAAAAATAAAAAAAAATTCTAAAAAAAATTTTGGGAATATTTTCGATCGTCATTTACTTTTTTGGATGGGGTATTTAAAGTAGAATTTATTTTCTAAATATCAATTTTTATTTTTTCTTTTCGTTTGACCAGCAAAACGTTCGGCAATTTTCATTGTGGTAAAGGGGGTTACTGCTCTTAAACTGCCGAATGCCAAGGAATTCACGGGACATTGTTTCCGAAGAACATCGGCCACATTGCTGGTAGATGCGGGAGCAGACATAACTTCTCTAAAACGGCATGGAGTTTGAAAATCTTTTGGAGTAGCCGAGGGCTACATTGATGATTCCCTAAGCAATAAGTTAGAGCTGACCAAGAAAATATTCAACATTCCACAATCTGAACTGCAATCAGTACCGACTCAGGTATCGCAATCCGTCTTTCAATCGAGTTCAACATTGGAGAATAATATAATAACGCAGGACAAAAATTATAACACATCCTTAAAATCAAATTTACAGCACCCTGCTCTTGTTCAAAATTGTTCTAATTGTACCGGGTGTTCCACCTAAGGAGGTAATCGGCTATATCTCAGAAAGTAATAACACTAGGACTTTGGGAAAAAATATATATCGATAAAAGAGGCTAAGAGAAACTGCTGGAAATTATTGTCAAGTTGGAAAAATGACCGCTAGGGGGCGTAAAAGAACTTTCAAAATAGAAATGCCGATTTTCTCTTGATTTTTCTTAATAAAAATATGTTAAAAATATAAGCATTGTATTCTTCATAAAATTATGCAACTTTATGTTATGAATTGTTTTTTTCTATTTTCAATAATAAAGTGGTGGGAGAAGGTCAAACCTTTTTTCTTTCAAACGCTCATATCTCTGCTTTGGATAAACCGATTTTATTCAACTTGGTCTTGAAAAAAATCCCTTCTTTTCCTCTACACGTAGATCTATTATTAACTATACCATATTGATTCTGATGGTGGCCACTAGATGACCTTTTTCCGTAATTCCTCAATGAATAAGGATTTTCTCAAAAAAATCAAATGTTATGATATGACTTTTTCATCATATTTTATTTTAGGCTTATAAAGGCTATTAAATAGTGGAATAAAAAATCCAGGTCCGTATTTAATATAAAAAAAGTTGATGATGGTCGCTCGAATCCGAAACGTCGGATTAAAAAACTAACCCCATAAGCTTGTAGAGGAGAAAAAGTCACTATAAGGAACTGAAAACCGCAACGTGATATCTTTTGTTAAACTAGAGAAAATCGAATGTTTTAAAAAATGGCCTATTTTTCCATATCAATAATTATTATCCCTAATTTCTCTAGTTTAACAAAAGATATCACGTTGCGGTTTTCAGTTCCTTGTAGTAACGTTGCCTCCTCTACAAGCTGATGGGGTTAGTTTTTTAATCCGACGTTTCGGATTCGAGCGACCATCATCAACTTTTTTATTTTAAATACGGACCTGGATTTTTTATTCCACTATTTAATAGCCTTTATAAGCCTAAAATAAAATATGATGAAAAAGTCATATCATAACATTTGATTTTTTTGAGAAAATCCTTATTCATTGAGGAATTACGGAAAAACGCCATCTAGTGGCCACCATCAAAATCAATATGGCATAGTTAATAGATCTACGTGTGGAGAAAAAGAAGGGCTTTTTTTCAAGACCAAGTTGAATAAAATCGGTTTATCCAAAGCAGAGATATCAGCGTTTGAAAGAAAAAAGGTTTGACCTTCTCCCACCACTTTATTATTGAAAATAGAAAAAAACGATTCCTAACATAAAGTTGCATAATTTTATGAAGAATACAATGTTTATATTTTTAACATATTTTTATTAAGAAAAATCAAGAGAAAAATCGGCATTTCTATTTTGATAGTTCTCTAGCGGTCATTTTTCGAACTTGAAAATAATTTCCAGCAATTTCTCTTGGCCGCTTTTATCGATATATATTTTTTCCCAAAGTCCTAGTGTTATTACTTTCTGAGATATAGCCGATTACCTCCTTAGGTGGAACACCCGGTACATTTAATATAAATATTGTAAATAATCGAAAATAAAATAAACAGTTTGTTGAAAAAAAGTTAGCGTCCGAAAAATATTTTTCGGTCTGGGACGAAAAGTGTTATCTAGCTACCAGCGCAATAGTTAATGCCTTATTAAAAAGATTACCTTTTCGTACAAATATCTGATCTATAAAACGTCAGTTTTTGACATAATCGGATAAAAAAATAATAAAAGCAAGATACGAGATTTTCTCTAATTTGTCAATACACTGGGAGTTTGTACCTTGGAATAAATTCAGTGAAATACAGTTTTTTGGAAAAATGCTTGCGACGGTTATTAACATTTGGAGTTGTGGTATTTATGTCCGGTGTGCAATCTGTGATTGCATAATATAGTATCATGTTTTGGTACCGTGCTTCGGTTGCAAATGCACATAGAGTTTTTGTGATGCAAAAGAGAATAGTAAGAATT
Organism: Polydrusus pterygomalis; assembly: GCA_963969555.1. Taxonomy (NCBI): domain Eukaryota; kingdom Metazoa; phylum Arthropoda; class Insecta; order Coleoptera; family Curculionidae; genus Polydrusus; species Polydrusus pterygomalis. Next base: position 35,261,765 of record OZ018381.1, on the reverse strand, counting down.
ATGTTGGGGATGCATTATCGGGATTCTTGTAGAGGTAAATTTAAACAGCTAAACATCATGACTGTGCCATCTCTCTTTATATATAGCTGTGCTGTATTTGTCAAGTCTAATCCTGGTGTTTTTGTTCGAAATAGAGATGTTTATGATAACATTCAAACTAGGGGTAGAAATGACTTGCTAACACCGGCTCACCGAACATCTCTATTTCATAAGGGTCCTCTCATGAGTTGCATTAAGGTATATAACTCTTTACCTGATAATCTTAGGGCCATCAGGGGCAGTGAATTGTTTAAGCGTCACTTAAAGGCCTTTTTAATTGACAAAGAATTTTACACGCTTAATGATTTTCTTCTTCTGAACACATAATTAGTGAAGTGTCAGTTTGTTGCTCCGGTTTTTGTTTTTAAACTGTTACTTTTATTGTTTATTTTGTTTTGAAGTTTTTATTTTTTGTCTTGATTGTTTTATTGAATTTTTGTGTATGTGTAGGAATATATATATATAATATATAATAAGGTATTCTTCAGTTTGAATATAATTATTGTTTGACTATGTACTGTGAGATTGTCAGTTATCTTAGTAATTTTTTCCACTGACGTTGTCAATGTTCACTCGTGAATGATTTTTTATGACAATAAAGATATTATTATTATTATTATTATTATTATTATTATTATTATTATTATTTAAAAAAAAAAATATTCATACAGTGTGTTCCAACCACTCACCATTGATCACCCTTTAAACCTACCTAAATCGCCCTCCCGGCACTATATATCCATTTGGTATTTCAATAATTGAATGCTGTTCTGGATTTCTTATTACATCGATACTAACTTCGCGTCCCAAGTCGGGCCATATGTTGACAAGATCTTGAGCAAATTTTCGCACATCGGGGTAGCTAATTTTGTTTAAAATAGCTGGGTTGCTGGTAAAGTCTTTTGGCGTCCATCTTATCTTAAAAGGTTTAATTTGTGCTTGAGTATTACCATAGACTAAACAAACTTAGACGTCCTACCTAACGGGGCGAAAGCGAGAGGCACGTGGCCGTCATGTAAATGCTGAGTAGCGAAGTAATTCAAGACGAAAATTACATAAATTTATTTTCAACCAATTCGAAGGCTCCTTTTTGTTTACGTTGCTTATAGCAACGGGAGATTATCGCGATAATTTCATAAATTTATTTTCAATCAATTAGAAGGTTCCTTTTTGTTTATGTTGTTTATAGCAACGGGAGACTATCGCGATAGTCTATAGCCTATTAACCTAATGTAATTGAAGGGTGATAATTTTGCTTAGGTATACCACTAAAACTTAATTTTAATTCAAATGTCAAGTAATTTCGAAGTGACAGGTGAGACAAACCAGCAAGTAACAATCAGTTTTTTAGTCGTGATATTTATTGTTACAATAATATTGTGTAAAAAATGATTCGTTTTGGTAATGAATCGGCAAGTTCGATTGCTAAAGAAATTGAGCAGTTAGTAACTGATTTTTATTACTAAAATTTGAGAAACATTAAATAACAAATTTGTTATCTGAAATCCAATGTCTTTATAGTTTTAAATTCAAATATAACTTTAAAAAACATATTTCCGATGAGTTTAGTTTAATATGACGCGCTATATTTTTACAATTGAAGTTGATTTTACTGTTAGTAACTAAGGTTTATTACTAAAATTTTAGGAACATTAAAATAAACTCCAATTTATGAAATTTTCTTACCGAATCTCCCACGTAGCAGAATTAATTCCCGATAATTTTTTTCTCGGTTTCACTCATGTTTTGATGTTGTTGATGAAAATTTCCCTCGTCTTCGACTCGGGATAATTTTCTATCGTCAAAACCATTCGTGACCTTAAAAAAATTATCGGTAATAATTCTGCTGCTAGGGGGATTATAAGTGATAGTTTTGTTAGTTCCTATTAACATAATAAAATTAATAAGTGATAATTTTTTTGTCAAAAATGAAGTGCTTTATATCTATTGGCAAAAGTCACTGAGAATAAAATCAAAATACATTTTGTTGCTAACTTATAATTTTTATTGATACTAACCAATTTGCTTTACATATCGAACACCGGGGCTAAAAGAGACACATCAAAAATTTAACTAAACTCATCGGAAATATGCTTTTAAGTTTCATTTGAAACTATGCATGTAATTTCAGATGTTATGGTTGAAAACAAATTAATGTTTTTAATGTTCCTGAAATTTTAGTAATAAACCTTAGTGACTAACAAGTAAAATCAACTTCTATTGTAAAATTATAGTGCGTCATATTTAACTAAACTCATCGGAAATATGTTCATTTGAAACTATGTAGCCATGTAATATCAGATGTTATGGTTGAAAACGAATTAATGTTTTTAATGTTCCTAAAATTTTAGTATCTAATAAACCTTAGTTACTAACAAGTAAAATCAACTTCTATTGTAAAAATATAGTGAGTCATATTTAACTAAACTCATCGGAAATATGATTTTTTAAGTTTAATTTGAAACTATGTGGACATGTAATTTCAGATGTTATGGTTGAAAACGAATTAATGTTTTTAATGTTCCTGAAATTTTAGTAATAAACCTTAGTTACTAATAAGTAAAATCAACTTCTATTGTTAAAATATAGTGCGTCATATTTAACTAAACTCATCGGAAATATGTTCATTTGAAACTATGTAGACATGTAATATCAGATGTTATGGTTGAAAACGAATTAATGTTTTTAATGTTCCTGAAATTTTAGTAATAAACCTTAGTTACTAACAAGTAAATTCAACTTTTTTTGTAAAAATACTTAACGGAAATATGTTTTTTAAAGTTTTATTTGAATTTAAAACTATAAAGATATTGGATTTCAGATAAAAAAATTGTTATTTAATGTTTCTCACACTTTAGTAATAAAATTAGTTACTAACGGCTAAAATGGACTTCATTTCTAAAACTCTAATTAGTTACAATTAACTAAAGCCGCCGGAAAAATGTTTTTGTAGCATTTTAGCAAAAAAAATTACAATAAGAAAAAACTGCAATTTATGAAATTTTCTTACCGAATCTCCCACGCAGCAGAATTAATTCCCGATAATTTTTGTCTCGAAAATATTCGTGAAAATTATCGGTAATAATTCTGCTGCTAGGGAGATGATTATTAAATGTACCGGGTGCATGGCCCCCTTTTAACGCAGGATTCCAAGGCATTGATATTTTTCAAAAACATTGTTATAGGATATTATGTCTACATTTTAAAATTATTCTGAATTATACACGGTGTTCCAAATAGTCAGTTCATATCAGAAATATATTTTTTTAAATGAAACACCTTGTATATTATGACCTTTTATTAACCTTCTATTCAAAAAACGAGAAAAATACTTATTTTTTTGTCTAAACTTTTTTTTAAAATTTCTTTTTAACGTTTACGTTAAGAATATTGGTTTAACTTTAAATCTCCTATTCCTGTATGGTACCTGAGTTATGGAACACCCTATGAACAGGGTAGTAGTAGTAGTAACAAGATTTATTTAGCAATGTGCTACAATCTAACAAGTTTTATAAAATATTAAAAATAATTTAAAAATAACCTCTATGAAGTATTAAAAAATAATTATCAGTCACTATTTTGTTTTTTAAATAAATAATTTTTTTAAATTTTTCAAAGAACTCTGTGATTTAATTGAATTATTCAAGTTTTTATATTCACTTAATCCTTTATGGAAAACCGATTTATATCTTAAATGTTTTGATACCCTACTTAGACAAAAATCTTTGTTATACCTGGTTGGGTTGAATAGTTATGATTTTGAGTTAAAAAATATTTTAAATGAGAAGGCAGTAAGTTATGTTGTATTTTAAAAATAAAAATACAAATTAAAAGATATATTACATTTTTAACATTTAACCACTGGAGTTTCTCTAATATTAAATTTATTTTCGTATATTTATCCACATTTAAAATTATACGCATAGCTTTATTTTGCAAAATTTGGAGTCTATTAAATACCCCATCATTTGCTGTGTATAAAATAGTTACACAATATAAAAAATGAGGTAAAATTATAGTATTATAAATTGTTTTTCGTGAAAATAGACTTAAATTTTGACTAATTCTTTTTAAATAATTAATTTTTTTTCAAATTCTAGATACAAGATTTTTAAAATGTAATTCAAATTATAATTTAGAATCTAAAATTACTCCCAAATATTTAAAAGAGTGTATAATTTCTAATTTTTCATCATCAACAAAAATATTTATATCTGCATTAAGTATTCACGTTATTGCCAATAACCATAAATTTTGTTTTAGAAACATTTAATTTCAATTTATTTATCTTATCTTTAACCAGTTTGATATATTTTTTAATTTAAAATTTAAAATTTCTATACAACCAAGAATATTTTTACCCTTTATATATCTAATAAAGTATTATCAGCAAACAATTAACTAACACTTTCTTTCAAAACATTTGGCCTATCATTTATATAAAACCTAAAATGCTACCTTGTGGTACCCCAATATTATTATATTCCTTTTTAGAAAAAATGTTATCAATATTTGTTTTTTGCTGCCTATCACTTAAATAATTTTGAAACCATTTATAAAAAACTCCCCTTAATCCATTCTGATATAATTTTTTTAATAATTTATCCCTATCAATTTTTTCGAAAGCACGTTTAAAATCCAAAAATACTATCAATACAACTTCATTTTTGTCAACGCTTCGCTTCCAATTTTCAGGGTGTTCCATTAAAAAGGAAGTATGTTTGCCCTGGCTCTTTGGGACACCTTGTATAACACAAAATAATTTTAAATTGTAAACCTAATGCCTCTCTATAACTCTGTTTTTGAAAAAATTTTCGAAAATTTCAGTAGTTTAGATGCTATGGAATCCTATGTTTACATATTATGGACGGTTTCTCTTGGTTTTATTATTACTCTATGGCCTATGGCCTATGGTATTACGTAATTAGTTAATTTTTGACATTAAGAAGCTTCTCCTTTTTTTGGATGATATTTAAAAAGTTATTTCAATAAATTTTCGTTTAAAATTTTGCAATTTATTAATTTGTTTCTGTTAGGTTATACTTTTTACACTATTTAATACGATAGCATTTTTCAAACAATCTTTACTTAACAAATTTTAATTTTGAACCTAAAGATTGTTAGTGAAACTCACGAATACTTGCATGGAGATCAAATAAGCAATGTTTATTTAGATGGAAATGAGTTTGTAATCTTTGAAGATGGTATTAGATAATGACAACTTTTTTATATCTCCATTTTTTATAAGAAGTTAAGAAGTATGAAAATTTTAAAAGATATTAACTCGTTTTGAAGATCTCGTACAGTGAATATAGTAGATATATTTTACCACAATATATTGGGTCATGTATAAATAAATTTAAAAAAATAACTCACCGTTTCATTCGAACTAATAAAATTTTCTTTTACAAATTCTTCTACTTGCTCTTTGGTTGGGTTATTGTTGGTGTCATTTAAAAGTTTTCTAGAAACGAAACAAAATTAAATACAATGTATGTGTATTTGACTCTAAAATTTCGGAATCAAGTTTGCAACCTTGTTTTTTTTCCGTATCCCAATCCCAAAATTATTTTTTTGCTTGGTTGCAAATAAAAATAATATTGGTCTCAGTGGATATATGTAAGTTTGCAACCTCATAGGAAAAACGGAATTTTAATTTTTTCACAGATATTAATTTTTTGCATTTTTACTACAACTGCCGAAAAAATTGCAAAAATTGCAAACATTCTGCAAATTACAGTTATTATTACCACTTATATTTTATGCAAGCGCAAGAGGTTGCAAATTAAAGTACTTCACAAGAACGTTATTTTAGTTTTTCGAATTTGCAGAACTTTTGGAATTTCTATCGGAAAAGGAGAATGAAAAACAAATTCTTTTTAATAAAACAAACAATTTTGTTTTGTTGGAATAGTTGTATGTGGATGTCAATTGTTATTTTTCAAAATTTCGAAAGTTTGCAGAACTGGAGTTTTTTGAGAACTTTTGTAATTAGTATTCAATTTTTTAAAAATCATGTCTATATCCACTGGCCTAGTTAGGCCTAGTAGGTTTAATACTAATCTATAGGCTTTATTTCGTTTGAATATTAAACTCATTTTTCTGAATAATTTCAAATTATGATCATTGCCGCTTTCTTTGTACCGGGTGTACATAAAAAGGGACACTGGCTGCATCTTGGAAACCGTTTACGCACGGTTTGCGGAAAAAAGTATTTATTACAAAAGTGACTAAGAGAAATTGTGGGAAATTATTTATAAGTTCCTACAGTTACTACAGTGGCCAACAAACCGAAGGTAATATTTTTGAAATCTAATGAAAATTCTGGACAATTTTTGTTTTTGAGTTTTTGCTGTACATTTTTGTTATATATATTCATAACTATGGTCTGACTTGTTGGAATTTGACAAATTTGAACACGCTAAGTGTAAATTTTTTTGTGTTTTCAATTTTATAAAAAAACGAAGTCATTGTGATTTTCGTTGCGACAGCTAGGAGGCGCTAGTGAACAGAATCAATAGTGTATTTATTTTGTAATTAATTTTAAATGGAATGATGTATATTTTTTAACAAGCAAAAAAAAAAGAATAAATAAGTAGAATATACAACAGGGTGAGCAGTAATCAGCATCATATGGGATTTTTTTTTTATTAATAGCTTTATTCGAAATTTGATTTTGGCATCAAGTTCTGCTTCGATCGAGATGAAAATTAAGCAAACAAATAGTAGTCACATGATTCGCGTTATCTGTCAAATTTTAATTTTTTTCAAAAAATAATTAAAAAGTGGGGTTATTTCTAAAAATATCGAAAAAAGTTATAAAAAAAAGTTTTTTTAAATCCAGTTTCTAGCCCACATGCAAGATTTCAGCTGCATAAGATAATTTTGATTTTTTACCCACCACTAAAATTTATTTTCCACTTAATAAACACTTTACTGATGACACTGTGTTCTTTTTGTCTTAATATTAAGGTGTATTACTTTCAGGCACAAACTACGTTTTCAAAAATACTTATTTTATGAAGTTACCTTATACAGGGTCAAAAACAAATAAACTTTGCATCACATGCGATTAAATTTTAATAGCCCAATTTTGATTTTGTAGAAAAACACACATTTAATATGGCGCTACTTTTAAGAAAATGTATCTGAATTAAAGCAGTGTCAAAACTAAGAAGTTTTATGTAGGTTGCGTTGAGTCTTATTTTGCAAAAATGGTGCAATTTACAAAATATGGGTAAAAAATCAAACTTATCTTATGCAGCTAAAATTTTGCATGTGGGCAAACTGCATTTAAAAAAACCTTTTTCCAATAACTTTTTTCGATACTTTCAGAAATAACCCCTCTTTTGAATTATTTTTTGGAAAAAATTAAAATTTGACCGATAATGCGAATCACGTGACTACTATTTTTTGCTTAATTTTCATCTCGATCGAAGCAGAACTTGATGCCAAAGTCAAATTTCGAATAAAGCTATTAATAAAAAAAATCCCATATGATGCGGACTTTACTGATGGTCAAGTGGGCTGTGAAACAAAAAAAAAAATGGAAGAAAGCTTTGATTTAAAATATTATGAAATAATACGTGTCACAGGTTTAATGGGTTAAATTTTGATTTATTTCCTTTTTAAGCACGTCAAACGACTCTTCGTTTGAGATTAGCATTTTGATGCAGCACAAATTTTAGGGAAATAAATCAAAGCCTTCTTTCATTTTTTTTTGTCTTACAGCCACTTACAATTTTACCGCAATTTGTTTCATTAATTCAATTTTTAAAGTAAATAATTTAAATTTATAGAACATTAATTTAAACAAGTATTACCTATGTTATTTAGCTTTGTAGAAGACACAAAAAAAAATATCACTTTTTTAGCCCTATATATTTTTCTATCATCTTATAGCTCGTCATAAACTCTTCTTAATAAACTCTTCCTATCCCTATCTCTAATAATTTCTGAAATAATTTGATATTTCGAGATTTAATGTCCTCTTTATAGCATCTTTTGTCAATGGATCACGCCCGTTGAATCAAACATTTCCATTAAATTTTGAAAACTTTGAGGACTGGGTGTTCGCCGCTCGGGATATTTTATCCTGTATAGTCGTTCAGTAAAAAGACACTTTTTATGCGCCTCGCCCAAAACATGAATCATTATATCGATTAATTAATTTTTTGCAAAATTCATTTTGAGTACCAACTTATAAAATGACTGGACAATAAACTTTGCAGTAAAAAGGCTTAATTTTTCCATTGATCTGATTCTTAATGTGTCATCCACTGCGATTATTTTCATTTATTTTCCATGGCTATTGTGATCCATTGACAAAAAATGCTATAACGAGGACATTAATCTCGAAACATCAAAATATTTCAAAAACTATTAGAGATAGGGAATCAACAGTGTATTTATTTTGTAATTAATTTTAAATGGAATGATGTATATTTTTTAACAAGCAAAAAAAAAGAATAAATAAGTAGAATATACAACAGGGTGAGCAGTAATCAGCATCATATGGGATTTTTTTTATTAATAGCTTTATTCGAAATTTGATTTTGGCATCAAGTTCTGCTTCGATCGAGATGAAAATTAAGCAAACAAATAGTAGTCATCATATGATTCGCGTTATCTGTCAAATTTTAATTTTTTTCAAAAAATAATTAAAAAGTGGGGTTATTTCTAAAAATATCGAAAAAAGTTATAAACAAAAGTTTTTTTAAATCCAGTTTCTAGCCCACATGCAAGATTTCAGCTGCATAAGATAATTTTGATTTTTTACCCACCACTAAAATTTATTTTCCACTTAATAAACACTTTACTGATGACACTGTGTTCTTTTTGTCTTAATATTAAGGTGTATTACTTTCAGGCACAAACTACGTTTTCAAAAATACTTATTTTATGATCCATTGACGTTCTTAACGAGAGAGTTTATGACAGGCTATAAGATGACAGAAAAATGTATAGGGTGTTTCATTTAAAAAAAGTGATATTTTTCAATTATAAGTTTTCTGACTTTGGTCCTAGAAAGTAAACACCCTGTAAATGAGACGACAAATATTTCATAGTGAATATGTATTTTTTACTTTACTTAGAAAGTATAAAAATTATGAATCGCTTAGTGTCAAAATTTAAGTAGCATTTTCACAACAACCAGATGCTTGCAAATGCAAAATTTTCATTATAAGTCGAATTATCTTAAAAACTATAACTTTTTCGTAAATTATACCATTAATAATAATGTATGAAATAACACGTAGAATTAATAAATGTATTCAAATAAGTTGTAACTTTATGACACCCTACTTTTTGGGCGCACCCTGTATAATTCAAAATATTTTTAAAATGTGCCAGATATCCAACCATACCTTCATACAAAAGCTCATTATCGACAAATCTTATCTTCAAGACATAAATTTACTCCGCGCAATCGTTGACTCACCCGGTACAACCGGTTCATTTCGTTATAAAAAGTTAAACGTTATACAAACCTAAAATTATCCAACGTTACTGACACTGGATTCACTTGACTCATATCCACAAAAGATTTCGAATCGTTGAAAATTTCAGCCCGTTGAACGATATCCAGTAGTTCTCCTTGACAGTAGATCTGACTGGGACACGAAGGAATATCGGCTGACGCATCATCTTTTAAAAGCGGTTTCGTATAAACGGACTCAAACGAAAAAACGGCCAATATTAATGCCACAGACACTTTCCGCAGCATTATCTAGGTCTGAGCTGGAAGGAATTTTTTCATTAATTTATAACCTGAAAATAAATAGGAATAAATTAAGAAATTAAATAATTAATAGACTAGGAAATAATTTACCTGATAAATAAACACATTTGGAATAATAACAATTGTTGCTAGTATTATGTCAATAATAATTACTATACATAGTGGATCTGGGTGTCATGATGTAAATAACAGAGTCGTACTGAGGGACGATCAATTTAATTTTCACTTATAATCTCCCTAGCAGCAGAATTATTATCGATAATTTTTTTTAAGGTCACGAATGGGTTTGTTGATAGAAAAGTATCCCGAGTCGAAGACGAGGGAAATTTTCCATCAACAAAAACATGAGTGAAACCGAGAAAAAAATTATTGGGAATTAATTCTGCTGCGTGGGAGATTCGGTAAGAAAATTTCATAAATTGGAGTTTCTTTTAATGTCCCTGAAATTTTAGTAATAAACCTTAGTTACTAACAAGTAAAATCAACTTCTATTGTAAAAATACAGTGCGTCATATTAAACTAAACTCATCGGAAATATGTTTTTTAAAGTTATATCTGAATTTAAAACTATAAAGACATTGGATTGTCTCACCTGTCACTTCGAAATGACTTGACATTTGAATTAAAATTAAGTCGTAGTAGTCGTACCTAAGAAAAATTATCACTTATTAATTTTTTTAGGTTAATAGGCTATCGACTATCGCGAAAATTTATTGACAGTTCAAACAGCCAATTAAATTTTGTTATTCTTTATCATCTTACATAAATCACCCAATCATATCAACATTTAAGTGAAAACAACACTCCGGGTGGTTTTCAATCACTATGACACCCAGGGATCATTTATTATGACACCAATACTTTGACAGTTCATATTCCAACTATATAAATTTCAAAATGTCACGTTTTGGCAATGCAAATTTTCATTGCATTAACGCGCTAGTTAATGAACCAATCCCAAAAAATACCAGAAACAGTTACAAATACACGTGGGGAATATTTATGGAGTTTTGCTGTGAACGCAAATACGAGTTAAATAAACAAGCGTAGAAGAGCTGGCAATGATACTGAAAGATTGGGTGGTTAATATGAGAAAAAAAGATGGGCTGAATTCAAAGAAGCAACGGTAAAGACTATGTGGAACCTTTCGTGCAAAATTTTACAAGAAAAGTACTATAATGAATATAAGATTATGATTGACCCGTTTAACAGCATAGTATTTAAACCAGCCCGAGATGCCCGCGATGCAACCAGAAAGAAATTACAAGCAGATCCATGTAAACGTAAGACCAGTTCAGTTTCGTTAAGTCTATCTGAAGTAAACCAAATAATATTGTTCTGGAATGAAAATACCCCTGAAGGTCTTATGCGTAAATTCTACCATATTGCTGCAGTAGAATTAGGGTGGAGAGGAGGCGAAGCAGTTGCATGTCTCCTGGATTTTTTTCAAATCGAAAAAATTTACGATGGGTCTCCAATAAATCGTATTGAATATAATCCAGTGTTCAGTAAAACTTGCCAAGGCGGATCAAAAAGCTGTACAAGTAGTAAATGGTTGATTGTCAATAGTGAAAGTCAAAGATGCCCTGTACGCCTGTTTCATAAATTGATATCAAAACGAGGCGTACATATAACCTCACCACAACTGTTCTTAAAACCAAATCGACACTGGAAAATGGAAACCGATAGTCTGCTGAAGCTATCGGCCTGAATGTAAAGGACACAAAAATTACAAACCATTCAAACAGGTCAACTGCTGTTAGCGAATTGGCAAAAAAGGTGTGCAAGAACAACAATTGCTGAAAATCACTGGTCATAACAATCCAAATTCTATAAAACCATACTTTAACATCGACCAAGAACACCACAATAAGATTATTAATACTATGCGTGGTAATGGATCTTCTATAGTAGAAAAAAATAGCCAATCAAATGTTACGTTAAATTTTAATAACTGCACCTTTACAAATTGTACTTTTAATAAATAAATAATTTTACGAAAGTAGTCCATTATCTCAGAGTGGAGCCGTGAAGATATGGGGAAAAAACACACAGTCGTCTCCACAAATAATTTATAAGTGGTCAGTTTATACAGGTGGACATGTTTCGGCACTAGAAAGTGCCATCATCAGCACCGAAGGGCCCAAGTGCCACTTACACGAATGAATGTAAACAAAATTTAAAAACATGAAAAGGACAAGAACATGTTGTATAATTGGACGAAAACAAAGTTAAAATATTTAAAAAGTGTTAAAAAAAATTAAAAATCGATTTTAAAAAACCGAAAGGAGTTTCCTCCTCTTTTCTTTCCCGTACATAGCAAACCTATGACTGTGTGTTTTTTCCCCATAAATAAATAATTGTTTGGTTGCGAGAAATTTTATTTTTTTATCAAAAATTTATCAAAAAATTTTCTGACCAAATATCCCTCGGACATTTGACCAATGCCTCATAATTTTATCTCAAGCACGTAACCAAGGTACCAACCCTCCGCCTTCAGCGTCGGGTTATTACCAGGCAACCTGCTTTCGACTAAAATTATCTCGTCCATTATCAATGTCCCAGGGTTATTATAGCTGATAGTCTCCCGTTGCTATAAGCAACGTAAACAAAAATAAATTTTCTATTTAATAATAAAATAATATCATACCTTCAACTTCTTGCGGGGGACCCGTCAAACTAGTCGCGATGGAACTTTTTTTTAGCAAGACTAAAAACTAATTGAATGTAGAATCAAAATGCAAATACATATCCGGATATTAGGTAGTAAACCAAAGTCGGAGGACTATTTATTATTAGAAGATAATATAGTGTCCGCGAAAATAATTAAAAAGTTAATATTGTGGCATATCGGACAAGTGTGTAATTGTTCTTTATATTGGAATACACAGGGATCCAAGCACAATGAATACCTTGGGGCGGGTAGACCACAACGGCCGTTTCGTCCTTGTTAGGATTCTACGGGCAGCCATAACCCAACCAATCCTGACACAGTGGTAAGAAGTATTAAAAGTCTTTTTACAAAAGCAAACCGGCCATCAATAATCAATACACCGTAGCGCCATCAGCACACACGCCCTGTGTATTCCAATATAAAAAACAGTTAAACACTTGTCCGATATGCCACAATATTCGCTTTTAATTAGTTATTATTATTAAAGTAAAATTTTACAGGCAGTAATACTTCAAAAACTCAGAAAGGCTCAGAAACCTGAAATACAGCGTCTTTTTCGGAAAAATCAGGTTCGATTTAGAAATGACGCCCGGACCCACGACGTTTAAATAATGACCAAAGCGTTTTTTTTGGTAAAGCAAAAACCACAAGTTGTATTTGCTTCGCACTACCGACAGCAACAGATAGGTTACTTTTAATGAAACTAAAATAATCCAGATCCAAAACATTGTAACATAAGTATATACGCCTCCTAAGCTTAAATTGTATAAATACAAGGGGACAATAACTAATATTAAGTTTTCTTTCTCATAATAATAATAATAATAATAATAATAATAAAAAAAATTTTGCTAATTCTATTTTTTTATAATAAACATTTTTATCCCCAAAATCTATCGGGCTTGTCTGTAATATTCCTTTTCTCTACGACATTTACGGTCAACAGTGACTTGCGTACTTTTAGAGGCAGGGGGAGGGGCACAATTGTTTAGGGACATCAAATTACTCTCACTAGTAATCTCCCTAGTACTCGAAATACTATCGGAAATATTTCCGATTATTAATTTTTCTATTGGTAATTCCAGTAGGAAACTAAAACTACCAAGTAGGCTCTGTGCCTGTGACCAGACAAATAATGTCTAACGAATTATTTGCAAAATATAGACGCCTGACAAACAAAAATTACAAAAATACAACATTCCGTTCACTGTAGTCATACAGAGTTGTTGATAGTTAATAGAATACAATATTTTTGACTAACAAAATGTTTGTTTCATACTACTAAAATCCTAAGAACATATTTTTTGGGTGTATATAGAGTCCATATAATTATTATAAAATGAAAAAAATTGCCCTGTCGTGTGAAGAATATTCGCAAAAAATATATTTTCGGTAAATTTTAGTAGCAAAACGTACATTAAAATGGATTGCTTAAGATTCTGTTAAGTTGTCTTTAATTATTTCATGTAATTAACATTTAAGAAAGATGTTGAATTTATGCCATAAATATCTAACGAATTTTTTGCAAAATATAAATATCTATATTATTATACTGTACAAAAAAAAGGGGAAAAAGAGACTGCATAATATAAACGGTATTAAAAGTATTTATTGAGCTATATTAAAATCGAAGACTCATATTAAAATAATTAAATAATTATTATTAATATTCTTTTCATTATTGTTACGATTAATGTTAAACACACTTATACACTGTTATTATAAACAATCGATGACTGTGCGTTTGACAGAAAAACTATCACTTATAATATCCCTAGCGGCAGATAAATTATTACCGATAATTTTTTTCTCGGTTTCACTCATGTTTTTGTTGATAGAAAATTATCCCGAGCCGAACACGAGAAAAAAATTATCGGGAATTAATTCTGCTGCGTGTGAGATTCGGTAAGAAAATTTTTTCGTATTGTATTTTTTTTTTGCTAAAATGCTACAAAAACATATTTCCGGCGGCTTTAGTTAATTGTAACTAATTAGAGTTTTAAAAAAGTTCATTTTAGCCGTTAGTAACTCATTTTTATTACTAAAATGTGAGAAACATTAAATAACAAATTTGTTGTCTGAAATCCAATATCTTTATAGTTTTAAATTCAAATAAAACTTTAAAAAACATATTTCCTATGAGTTTAGTTTAATATGACGCACTGTATTTTTACAATAGAAGTTGATTATACTTGTTAGTAACTAAGGTTTATTACTAAAATTTCAGGAACATTAAAAACATTAATTCGTTTTCAACCATAACATCTGATATTACATGTCTACATAGTTTCAAATGAAACTTAAAAAAACATATTTCCGATGAGCTGTTTTTAAATATGACGCACTATATTTTTACAATAGAAGTTGACTTTACTTGTTAGTAACTAAGGGTTATTACTAAAATTTCAGGAACATTAAATACATTAATTCGTTTTCAACCATAACATCTGATATTACATGTCTACATAGTTTCAAATAAAACTTAAAAAAACATATTTCCGATGAGTTGTTTTTAAATATGACGCACTATATTTTTACAATAGAAGTTGACTTTACTTGTTAGTAACTAAGGGTTATTACTAAAATTTCAGGAACATTAAAAACATTAATTAAAAAAAAAGGAGCTTTCTAATTGGCCGAAAATAAATTTATGTAATTTTCGCTGTAATCACACCGAGAGTACCCAGAAGGAAAAAACTTCAGGAAAGTTTTGTGGTCGCCGTAGTAACGAGCTGAAATAAAAGCTACTTATAAGCTAAAAATTATAGGTGTGAAATTTTCAAATTTAAAAAACTTACAGCTAGATTTAAATAATTCAGTTGTTTGTAGATTATAGTATGTCATTTCAGGCATTGTTCCCCTATAGTGTGTCATTTATACAGTCTCTAAAGTGTTCTCTTTTATTTTATAGTTCTTTGGTACCCTATATGATTTTTCCTGTCCCCTAATTTTACGGGCCCCTGGGCGCTAATAGGTACATGCTCCCAGACTGTGCAAAACTAGTAATGTATTTTTTAATTCATAATTATAAAAGGTAAATTATTATAAATTAATGAAAATTGTTTAAATGGTTAAAATGTTGTAAACACGTGTTTCACGTTTTTAACATTGTAAATGGCCAAGTATAATATGATGAAGGACATCGGGATTTCTTCTTTGTTAACGGTCGTTGGTATAAATTAACCTAATTAAAATAGAGAGTGTTTACTTTCTTGTCTGCCGGATCTCTTGCCTCAAGCGTAAAACCACCCCCATTAAATAAAAAGTCAACAAGACAAAAAATTATATAATAACTTGATAAAATGTAAAAACAGTACAGTAAGAAAATTCTCTCTCCCTTTTTTTATTTTATACTGAGGACAGCGGCGCACCCAGGATTTTATGTTAGGGGGGGCCCCCCAACCAGTGCTGGAAGCAAATTTTTTAATAAACTTTTAAGTTACGCATTTTTCTAGAACTTTGGAGCTTTTTTAACAGGTACTCTTGCAGGAAAGATCGCAATAGCCTAGTCATGGGAGTCGTTAAACGGTTTCTTAGGGGGGGGGGCATTGGCGGCTTGTGACTTGTTAACTTGGGGGTGTACTAAAAGCCTGCTGTAGGCGAAATGCGCCGCAGGTGAAATTTTTTTAAGACCACGCCCAAATTTGGTCAATAATTATTATAGTAAATATTTTAAAAATGTATGATTACCTTCTTGTTCTATTGAAAATGAAATAAGATAAAAAATAGAAAGGCTAATTTATTTTTCATTAGTGGGTACATTGGTTAAAAGTAAAGTTCATTCATCTGTTTTTATTTGCAGCAAACTTATCAATAACAATAAAGTCCCTAGATTTACACTTTGTGGTATGTATCAAGTTAATTTTGACAGTTTAGGTCTTCCCTTAATTTTAATTTCAATTTTTTGCTCAATACTTAATGAGCTAAAATTGTTTCTCAAACATTCATAGTCGTTTTGGCATTAAAACTGTTTATTTTTATTAAAATAAGTCTTTACTACCCCAAAATAATAACAAAAATATAAAGGAAAACTCGAAATAATAAATTCATAAATTCAATCAAACCATATTAAACCTTAATAAGTCAACTTTTGTCAATAAGACAACTTCCAGGGGGAGGGGGAGGGGGAAATGCCCCACCTGGCCCCCCTCAAACGAGGCCCGTGAGGTAAATCTAAGAAAATTGACTTTTTAAAATACTTATCCACTTTCATAATTTTTATTTCATTGGGGGTTTTGGGGGGGGCCAATGCACCCTTGGCCCCCCCCTGGGTGCGCCACTGACTGAGGAAAATGATCTGATACAACAGGTTTGCTAAGACATAGTTTGTATTGGTATACAGGGTGTTTCAATAAAAACTCCCAGGCCAATTATTTCGAAAACTAAAAGTGACATGCAAATTCTGTAAACGCCAGTTTTTAGCCTCTACGATTGGCTTCACAACTGTGTAAAAAATGTGTTTGAATAATACAACATGTAGGTGGCGCCACGGTGCAAAGAATTTTTTCGATGACAGGAACTTTTAAATGTTGTGGATCTTAAAGATAATTAATTTTTCATTAAATAATTATGTCCCATAAAAATTTTTGATAAATCCAACATGAACGGAGATATTTGGGGTTAAGTTTTTTTTTAACTTATCACTAAAATTATTATTACTAAAATTAAATTAAAATATGCTAAAGGATATTAAAAATATTTATAAATAAAATACTCGTTAAAATTATTTAAAAAAAAATAACACCAAATATCTCCGTTCATGTTGGATTTATCAAAAATTTTTATGGGAAATAATTTGATCAAAAATTAATTATCTTTAAGAAGCACAACATTTAAAAGTTCCTGTCATCGAAAAAATTCTTTGCACCGTGGCGCCACCTACATCTTGTATTATTCAAACACATTTTTTACACAGTTGTGAAGCCAATCGTAGAGGCTAAAAACTGGCGTTTACAGAATTTGCATGTCACCTTTAGTTTTAGAAATAATTGGCCTGGGAGTTTTTATTGAAACACCCTGTATACCAATACAAACTATGTCTTAGCAAACCACACACAGTCTTGTTGAATAATGAACTACTTTTAATACATCAATTTTGTTAAGAAATAAATTGTATCTTCTCAATGCGACACAATTTGTTCCCAGTAAAGCGCTTTCTGTACAATTAAGAAGGCAGAACGGCGTCCTCAAAAACGAATTGTATCCGTTAGAACCTATAATCCATAACCCGTTGGTGGGGGTTTGTAGTGATCGGAAATCGCCGCGCGCCCTGCATTAGTTTTAACGTATTTGTTGCGCAGGTCAGTTCGTTGTTCAGAGTCTTCTAGCTGCCTCATCTGAATTTGAATTTTATTGATCGTACCAATATCTACCCGTTCCAATTAATTTATTTTTACTTCGTATTTAAGTTTTTTTAAACTTTGTATGTCAGATAGAGCAGAAGTAGAATATTCTTATTTTGCACAACCCATCAAGTATTCGTGTTGTTCTCAGATTAATAAACTACGCCCCAACTTGAACAAAATCTGGAGAAAAATATTGACTACCGTCAAATGGAGTGAAATTGATTTTATGGGGAGACTTTGATAACAGGTAATATTTTGTTAAATAAATTTAAATATCCCGCTATTATAATCTGCGGACATCCGCGCCACGCTCAGTCGAAAGAGTGAAGTTTCGCCATTGTTGTGTCCTGTTAGCATGCCGGTAAGTGTTTGTTATAATATTTTTGTAAATATTCTATAATAATACTGCAAATTAGCGTTAAATTGACACTGTCTAAAATTATAAGTTATTTCATCAGTTTGTAGCAATTTTATTTAAAAATCGGTTATTTACGATGAGGTGGTTTCTACTTAACCTCATTTCATGTAAAATTCGGCGCCAAATATGCTTGGTTGAAAACTATTAGTTGATATATCATGATTTTGACTTTGATAACACTTTCGGGGTGAGATTGATAGTAATTTATATATGAATCTTGATGTTTTTGAACGTTAAATTTGTTTTAAAATGTGTTAATTTAAGTTCTGTAATTTATATATTAAATAAAGTTTTCTTTTGACATCATAACTAAGGTCTAATTTTCACTTTTGCGAGGATAGTTTATTAAAATTTAATTCTTATGCTGAGTGATAAGGGGTGACTTTGATAATCTCTGTAAACTTATGGATTTTTAAAGTCACCCCAAGCGCACATAAAATTGATAAAAAAAATATATTAAGAGTTAGGGAAAAAGTGTTACATTGATAACTCTTATACCCAAAGCATTCGTTGTAATGCAAAAAAACAGTGCCTATCAGTCACCCCAATTTGAGCATAACTTTGATAATGAGGTTAATATTTATTTTCTAGCAAAAAAATCAATTTTTGAAGTTTGTTTTAAGCCTGGAGATCTTCATTCGGCATAGTGCAAATACATTATATTTTTTTTGGCGCAAAACTAGGTGTACTTTTCTTGTAATTTACATATTAATCAAAAAAGCTAACAATTTCACCCCATTTGACGGTACATAATTTTTTCTCAAGTGGTATTCATTGTAATCATGACTATTTTCATAAAATAAACTGAAAACTGATTTCTTAGAACTACTATTGTCAATAGCATGTTATGGCAAGCAATACCTTGTTGTTATGGTCAGCTGAATTAATTTTATTGCGAGTATAATTTAGTATAATTCACTCTAGTCTAGTCAGAGTGATAATTTCTATTATACAGTGTGTATCAGCCAAACGGAATAAATTCGATAATAAATACATGGAGGCGTGTCCGAAAAAACGCTCGGATACGTCGATTGGTTTTTCTAATTGCGCATTTTTTTCAATGAAAACTTTTTATACAGGGTGTGTCATGTAATAGTAGCCAATAACAACTTTCTTATTTTAAATGCAACACCCTATATATTATGCAAATTTTGGATTCTTCAGAAAATTTTAGACATATTTCATGTATAATATCTTATACCTATCTTCAACTGTTTCGGAAATATTAAGTGTTTTCAGATTTATTGCAAAAATTAACAACACACTCAAAAACTAATAAGTAATACTGTTTTTTTCTTGATAATGTAAGAAACAAAAAAAAACATTACTGTAAGAGATGTTGAAAACGCTCGCCGCGAACATCTTGGCAACATCCTATTCCTAATCTTAAATAGCAATTTCTTCTAATGTTACTCGGTTGAGGTACTGCCGGACATTGATTTGGTAATGGGGCGGTGCTCCATCTTGCTGAAACCATATCATATTCGCTGGAAGTTGTGGGTTTGCTGGATCAGGATATAAGTTTGTCAAAGTTGGCAAGACATTATTTTGGAGCAGTGCTAAATAATTATCGCCATTTAAATTACCATTAATGAAAAAGGGACCTATGATGTGATCTCCAACTATTCCTGCCCAAACATTAACCTTTTCAGGATATTGCGTAATCCAGTGAGGATTTTCGGATTTTCCCTAGACCAATAGCGGCAATTCTGACGATTAGCATGACCGTGAAGTGTAAAGATGCACTCATCAGAAAACAAAACATGTTCTAATTGGATCACATTGTTCACAAAAATACGTTCTCCTTTCAAAATCGTCTTCCATGTCTCCATGATCATTTTATACGGATACATTTTATTTTCTTGTAATGTTCGAATAATGGATGAATGGCTAACATCGAATATTGGGGCTTTTTTTCGACTGAAAGTATGGGGGTTTTCCTCAAACTCAAGCATAATATCTAATTTGGTACCATCACTTATTGCATTGGCATCTACTTTTTTTTCTGCTTTACATGTCCAAGCTGACGAAACTGCTTTTCTATTTTACTAATTTTTCCTTGAGTTATAGGCGGCAAATTTGGAAATTTTTTATAAAATAAACAAGCACAAGCAAATTTCATTTGTGTCCGTGTTTTATCTCCATAACCAATCATCTATAGAATTGTTATTTTGTGCATTTCTGTTAAATAAACCATTTTTATAATATGCAGTTAACGAAATTTAAACGACTATAAACACTGACAACTAGTTTCATGCAGACAGACAACAGTTTGCTAAGGTCATGTTAATCAGTTAAAAATGTTGTTGCTCATTATCTATGGAAGGGATATATTCCCTATATCCCCTGTGGCTACGCTATTGACCAGGTTCGCTTGCAAATATAAAACAATAATAATTTGTATAAAACAATATTTTTTTTACCTTGATTTCCTTCTTTGACCCTTCCCCTCTGCCCATGGCTGGATGGTTATAGAGGTAACAAACGGCATGTAAAAAATGGCATTGATTACATTATATTAACAGGTTGATAGCATCATAAAATAAAACGACATGTCCACAAGAAGTTATTACCTGTAAAAACTTTGAATATTTGTTTGAATTCTCTTACCTTCTTAGATCAACACAAAAATGTACTTTCACAAGACTGAGCTTAAGATTTACAGATTAACTGTAGCTAAGTAATCTGTAATTACTTATTGGGTAATAACATTTATTGTAATTGTCTACGGAAATGTTTGCCACGAGTTTTACTTTGCTTTAAAATATTTTTATTCGTGCATTTGTCCAAGTAATGAATTGTGGTTTTTTAATATAAAAGATATGTTAAAATTACCACAACATGGACTATACGGTGATAGAGAGCTGTTGCAAAAATGTATAAAGATTATTTTCAAGGTATTTTTGAAAATAACACAGTATATTATGGCAAATCATTGTAAGTAATTAAGTATTTTAAAGAAATTTAAATTTTTGTAATTAATATGGACCACAATGCAAAAACAAAAAGATTGAAATATTTTTAATAATTAGGGGCTCGATACTCGAAATCCATCTAATGAACCTTTCGACTATAACCGAATTCATCATACTTTGATGAAGATACGGATCAGCTCGGAACCATCTAATTTGTTTTTTTGAAATGAATAAGCAAAGATACTGTACAATACAAGCAATAAAACAAGTATTTCTTATCCTATTAAAAGTCTGCCTTTAAATGGGAGGTATTAAAGTTTCTATTGGAAAAATCTTTTGTCGTATTTTCTTGACACTTAGCAGAAATACTCTACAACACAAATCATAAAAAACGTATTTCTTATTTTTTTGAAAAACGGCCCCAAAAGTGGATCCTGAAAAGTTTATTCACTGAAAAAAAAACCCTTCTATTTCTTATAAGAATTCACATATCCTTTATACAACTGTTTAATACTATATGTGACAGCAACGAGCTTTTCAACTATAAGACAACGAAAATTGCTAGACCATTGTGTAGTGATAATATCAAGATAATTTAGCCAATAGGAAATAGGAGTTAATACTATCATAGAAGCCTTTATTGCTCTGAATACTCACAGTAATTATCAAGTTCTATTGGGGATGTAATCTAGTTTTATACAGGGTGTTTCAGAATAAGATGCTGATCCTTAACGGTACGAATCCTTAGGTAATTTTAAGAAGAAATGTTCATATTAAGATATATATTTTTCCTATCAACTTTCGAACTACAGGGCGTTAAAGTTTTAAGAAAAAAATCGTTTTTCTATCATAACTTTAAAAACTTTCTAGCTATTTTTATGAATTTTTCACACATGTCCGCTAAGCATCAATAGCCATTCTTTAGTGTAGAAAAATTTTAAAATTTTTTAACCAGTGGCGTCCTGAAAGGGTTTGGACTAGATATTTTGGAAAAATATTATGTACGTCACTGCTTTTCTCAAGATAAAAATTATTTTAAAAATACTCATTCATTTTAGGCCAAATTTAATATCTTGCCTTTTTATCGTCCGACAAACAGTTTCCGACAAAAAGCATTAAATGCGCATTTGCGATGTGCCTATGGGTTTATTTTTTAACAATAAATTAAAACAGCTAACATTAAATAACGTGTGAACAAAAACGAAAATAATTTAGATTAGCTGTTGAAAGTGGCCACCACTTGCAAGAATGCATGCTTCAGCTCTTCTCCTCATTGAGTCTTGTACCCTTTGAAAAATTCCTGGAGTATTCCTGATAGTGTCAAAACAAACCATAGGCACATAGCGAATGCGAATTTAATGTTTTTATTTTTTTTTTGTCGGAAACTGTTTGTCGAACGATAAAAAGGCAAGATAATAAATTTGGCCTAAAATGAATGATTATTTTAAAAATAATTTTTATCTTGAGAAAAAGTAGTGGCGTACATAATATTTTTCCAAAATGTCTAGTCCAAACCCTTTCAGGACGCCACTGGTTAAAAAATTTAAAAAAATTTCTACACCAAAAAATGGCTATTGATGCTTAGAGGGCATGTGTGAAAAAGTCATACAAATAGCTAGAAAGTTTTTAAAGTTATGATAGAAAAACGATTTTTTTTCTTAAAACTTTAACGCCCTGTAGTTCGAAAGTTGATAGGTTAAGGATATATATTAATTTGAACTTTTCTTCTTAAAATCACCTAAGGATTCACACCGTTAAGGATCAGCATCTTATTCTGAAACACCCTGTATACTGTATTAGTTGCGACTGGCAGTTGTAATAAAACTTGGCATTATTAATAAAAATATTTGCTTGCTACGGTTAATAAAGCATATACTTACCACTAAAATTCAGTACTGTAATTCTCAAAAATTCAAATAGCTTCTAGTGTAATATTGTTCTTGTCCCTTAACATTGCATATTATGATTATCTATTATGTAACTTGGTTTAGAGAGATCGTAAAATTCGTCCATAGATTATAGAGTCCAATACTAATGATGGATTGTGCAAAATAAAAATTTTCTATTGCTTTATTTGACATGCAAAGTTTTAAAAAACTTATAGGTACACAAAGTAAAAATTAATTGGTACGATCAATAGAATTCAAATTCAGACAAGACGGCTAGAAGATTCCGAACAACGAGGTGACCTGCACAACAAATACGTTAAAACTCATACTACGGCGCGCGGCGATTGCCGATCGCTACGAACCCCCACCAACATCTTGTGGATTATAAGTTCTAACGGATACAGTTCGTTTTTGGGGACGCTGTTCTGCTTTGTAATTGTAGAGAAAGCGCTTTACTGGGAACAAAATCCGTAGCATTGAGAAGATACAATTTATTTCTTAACAAAATTGCTGTATTAAAACTTGTTCATTATTCAACAAGACTGTGCTGCTAATGGAACTGATTACTACCAATAAAAACACTGTTCTAGCAAACTTGGAATTGATATAATACTAAAGCGGGTTTTATAAACTAGCAATTTAATTGGGAAAACTTAAATAATAAAATTAAAAAAGATTTTAAAATTATAAAAAATTGGTTTGATAACAATTTGTTAACAATTAATTTTTAATAAAACAAATTATATTCCTTTTACTTTAAACCTAAATAACCTACCACAAAATATAAATAGTATTCAAATAAATGAAGACATTCAAATTTTTAAAGTTAATAAAATAAAATATTTAGGAATTATTTTTGACAGTAAATTAAATTGGAATTTTCACATAGAATACTTAATTAAAAAATTAAGAAGTTTACTACCGATTTTTAAAAACATTAAAAAAAATTTAAATGTAAGACATATGGAAATATTATATTACGCGTTAGTTAAAACTCATTTAAATTACGGAATTTTAGGTTGGGGAGGAATAAATAGAACTTTAGTTAAAAAATTAGAAATATTACAAAAAAGGTTTCTAAAAATTATATACAATAAAGATTATCTTTATCCTTCAAAAGAGTTTTATTCAAAAACAAAAAAGTTGAACATAAGACAACCTTACATTTATAACATCTTAATATATATATTTAAAAATAAAAACCTTATAAAATTTAAAAACCATAATCATAGTACACGTCATAAAAATGAAATAACCATAAAACCTAAAATAAATCAGTCCATAGGACAAAAAAAATTCAAATATTTATGTTTTTATTTAAACGATTATTTACCAACAAAAATTAAAAAAGATTTCATTAAAAAAATTTTAAGTCGAAATAAAAACATGGATATTAAAAACAGACAATTTGAAAATATTTTTAGAAATGCTTTAATTAATTAATATTGTTCTGAATAATTTATATAAGTAATATTTTTTACTTAAAAATTATAAATTAATAATTTCATTAAAAAAATTTAAAGTCGAAATAAAAACATGGATATTAAAAACAGACAATTTGAAAATATTTTTAGAAATGCTTTAATTAATTAATATTGTTCTGAATAATTTATATAAGTAATATTTTTTACTTAAAAATTATAAATTAATAATTTCATTAAAAAAATTTTAAGTCGAAATAAAAACATGGATATTAAAAACAGACAATTTGAAAATATTTTTAGAAATGCTTTAATTAATTAATATTGTTCTGAGTAATTTATATAAGTAATATTTTTTACTTAAAAATTATAAATTAATAATCTTATTAGAGGTAATATATTTCTTCAAAAAAAAACTGTGTATAATATAAATTAACATTTTTACTTTAAAACCTTATTTTTAATGCATATTTATGATTTATGATTTTAAATACTAAAATAAAAAATAAGATTTGCGCCTAACAAGCTCAGCTTCAGGGGATTGAAGAATAAGTTTATCGAAGACAACATAATAGTATATTAAAGTACACGTTTTATAAAGCATCATTTTATAGCACGACAAGTGCTTAAAACTGATTTATATATATATTATAACACGTACTTTATACTATTTTTTCTAATTTGTAGTTTTTTCAATAAAAAATACATATTTAAAAAGAAAATAATTCCATCAAATTTTGTAAATTTTTATGTCTAAATTTTATGTTGGTAATACTATTTTTTATCATATCTATGGACAATAAAAATTATTTTGCGAACTGTAATTTTTTGATTTATTCACCCATTTTCACCACGAGATTCTGAAGTTATTTTAGCGATGTGAGATTTGAAATTGGACGGAATACGTTGTGTGATCCTTGTACATTCGGGTGTATATACAGAGCGTTCGGAAATTCGGGCGATTTTGCTACTTTTTTTCAAATTTCAAAAGACGTGATTTTACGTCACGGCATTGCAATTTAGTATAGGGAAGATGGAAAATTCAAATAAAGTTGTAGTTAAAATCGACATTGGAAGGTTAGTAGATTGAATTTTGGATAGGATTTGGCAGAAAATGATAGCTTGAAGCATCTACAAAAGCAAAATAGTTCTCCGTCAATAAAGTTATTATTTAATATGTGTTTTTTAATGAACTAAAACAATACATACAGATTTGTAGATCTAGGCAACCAAACATACATACGTGGATTCGTGTAGTATTTTGCATATTTGGACTAAAAAATATTAGTTATCTAGAATGCTATGCTAAACGGTGAAAGAAACATGTCATGTAGGGCCAAACTTTAAATAATAAAATTCGGAGTTCGAAATAGATCTATTACGAACTCGCTAGCGCGTTCGAACTGTTTCGAGACAAAATTAGAAAAACATATTTATTATATTATTAAATTTTAAATAAACTTATTATTATTATTATTATTATTATTATTTAATATGAGTTAATAAAAAATAAACTATGTCATAGCAAACCTGTTGTATTAGATCATGATCATGAAAAACTGTTCCTAACGGTGTGAAAAGGAGGTAAGCATTAAAGTTTCTATTGGAAAAATATTATTTGTCTTAGGCACCAATTAATTTGTATGTTGCAACAATAATGGTAAGGGCGATCTCGTATTTTCCTCATGCCCTTGGAGCATACTAAATGTTTATTCAGTATTTTGCGATATTTCTGTTGTAAAGTAAAAATTAAAAATTCCATCAGTCTCTGTGGCGACTATTGTCGTCCATCTTTGGAGATATTATATTTTTCTGTAACCCCTCCAAAATTTTTTAGGCCAATAGCAAAAGTGATGTTATTACTTACCGATTATTCTGAACCAGGTACCTAATACTAATATCACTCACATTATTTGTAAACTCGTTGTTAGATGGGGCTATATTTTTATACGATAATTCCTTTTAAATCTACCCTAAATCTACAGTTTTCTTTATAGGTTGCAAACTACACAGTGACTACATTTAGTCATTAATTCATTTCAATTTATTTCAGTATGCTTAATTGCACATGATACAAATTAAATATTTCGTTTCTGCTGACTGAATCTAAATTAGCGAAGAAATTTCAGACTGAACACAACAAAAGACATTTACTTTATTTACTGTTAAGTAGTAAATATTATTATTAATATTTATTAATCGTTCAAGGATGTTATAAACTAATTAGTTTATTTTTTGCTTCAGCAAATGGATTTTTAAATAAGGTATAAAATAAAAAGGAAGATTAAGTATATTATAATCATAGTATTATGGGATAGAGTAAAACAAAGTTGAACTTGTAAATTTCCACTATATTAACTAGAAAAATTACATGTTTCGCTAACACTGTTGCTTCGTCAGATGACAATGATTTAATAAAGGTGAAAATTAAAAATTGGGGTGCAATAGAATAAGATTATTGAAGATGTAAATAAATTAGTGGAAGGGTTACAATAGCGGGAAAAACCCAACAGAGGGTTTAAAAAATAAATTAAATTAGGTACAATATGGGTGATTTACAAATTTGCATTTTTTGAGAACATTTACCATAGTAATGTATATTTTTTTTACACCATCAGAAAGTAGAGATTTCAACGAACAAAAAGCCCATCGACTTTTTAAAAAAAGCAGATATTTTGACGTGAGAATCTTCGATTGAAAATTAGGGTGCTTTTTTGATATTAGTCAAAATAAGGTGAAAAAATAATATTTTAAATGAAAAAAATTACAGTGTGTTTGGGACATAAAAAAGTAAGTTTTCACCAAATTTCGTGAAAAAGAAAATTTATTTGTAAAAGATAAAAATAAAAAACCAAAAACTTGGTTATTTGAATTTTTCATATAAATTTTGAGGTTATGTGAAAAAAGTATAAATACAAAAGTTGTAGATCTTTCTATTCCCTACAACTTTGCTATTTAACGTTTTTCCATAGGACTTATAGTTTTGCCGGAAATAGAGATAAATCGTTTTCTACCCTTAAAAACTCACTCCCTTCCACTTCCCGACCTCGGATCGCCCGTAAATTATTTTTCCTTTCATTTTTGTTATATTCTCTTCCTTTTCCAATAGGTTTCATCCTACTATTATTTTTTTTTGGTTTCAAAAATTATCGACCCCGGTCTATTATGGCTAGTGGGTTGTTTAATTTACCCAATTACAAGTTTGGTTACCATAATTCTTAATACCTATTTTTATAACTGGAATATTCAATATAAAACTAGTAGGCATTTTGATAAATTGTAACTTAAAAAACTGCATTAAATGCATCCGGTCAATATAAGAAGGTATTGGTATCGTCCTTTCTGATGCGTATGCGTATGCATATTTTCATAATTTTCTTTCATCGTCACTAAATGGGCAACTGGTATAGAGGGTTTTAAATTTCCATTATGCAATTACACAGCTTTTAAACTGTATTTACACGAGTCTATAAATAAGCGCCACTCACAGGGAGAATGCTCAATATCAAGTTCCTGCATTAAACCATCGATATCAGTACACCACACAACGAATTTTCCATACTGTAGATAGCAGAAGACGTAGCATTTCTTTTCCTGAAAGTTGTAATTTTGGTTTTTTTGGCTAACAAGTTCCATTCCTGAAGACGGGAACCAAGAAGTTCTGACTGTTGCTTTGATAACCCCAAATCACGTGCTAAATCATTTAACTCACTTTGAACAATGAAATGTGGCTCGCCGGAACTGGGCCCTGGAGTAAAATCAGGGTCGGTACGCTGTTCCTCGGAGCTGCCTGATGATGCGTTGTCTCCAATATCTTCCAAAACAATATTTTGCGGATTTAAAGGCGCAATGGGCACTGGTAAATCTGCATTATGAGGAACAGGCCGTATGGCAGACTGCAAATTTGGATAGTCAATCTTGTGCTTTCCCGTTCTGGAATAACCTTCAGTCTTTGTCAGGCAAAAATAGCAATTGTCAAAATGATTAGTGGGTTCTTGCCATACCATTGGAACTGCATAAGGCATGCTTTTTCTCTTTCCCTGCATCCACTCCACCAATGACACGCTACAACTAACACAACACACATGACACTGCTTGTCTTGATCTCCAATTAAAACGCCAAAATATTTGAAGTAGGCTTTTTTAACATTTTCAGAAAATGGCCTGGCTTGTGATTTCACCATAAATGCTCAACAAATGTAACAACAAATGTAACAAAATCTGTCAGGAGAAATTTTGCAACTCCGGCGCGTTTGATTCGACATTTTCTTTCTTAAAAAAACTTTTTTATCTATACACAGAGAACCACTCACTTCGAAACTTAATAGAAGACTAATGTTTACTGTTAATTTTATGTATAATAGACAGTTTTCGTTGTCTTTTAAAAGCGATTCCGATAGCCGCTATTTGACAACTTTGACATTTGAGCTGTCATTTATCGTTATCGTTACGGATAAGTGGCGGGAGCTAACGGACGGAAGACAAAGCCATAGCGAAAACGGAACGCATGCGTAATGAACATTTTCAATGACCAAATCGGAAATAAAGTTTGCATTCAGCATTATTATAGTTTTCTAAATTGAAATTTCCATACAACTGTGCTCGATACTGAATGTCCTGGCGATCAAGCACCTCCAGGAGAAAGGCATCATCCAAATCCGAATCACTGGATGAGTCCAATAAAAGTAACCTTTCGTCTATCATGATGTATTAGAATTTTGGGTACTAGGAAATTAAAACCAAGCAAAAAAGATAGCGCAAAACGTATATGAACATATGAACACAAGCCATTAAAGATAGGTTATGTTATATTTGTTATGTTTCCTGTCGAATTCGACTTAACGTTAAGCGAATTGAACGAAAACTATTTTTACGATCTGTCAAATAGCGGCTTCGTATTCGTATTCGTTATGGTTAACCGTTTGAATTTGCCAATACAACGAAAACTCTCTATTATTCTAAATAATACAGTTCAGGTAATTTTTCTGTTATAAAATGCATCCATTGTAACCGTCCCCTAATTCTACCTGCTAATGTAAAATGGTCTTATTAAGCTATTGAAAAATGGTATGTATTGGGGCTTTCCGAATATTTTTTCTATTATTAGAAGGGTATTTCCATTATAAAAATAAAGAGCTGACCTGTGTTAGAAAAATCTTGTCGGCCAGTGAATTAACTGACGAAAAAATGTTATAGGAAGGGATAGCATTTATTTTCGGTCTAGAATTATTCCCGACATTTTTTGCTCATTATTTCCGGACACTGTGTACAAATATAAATGTGATAGATTTCGTCAAATATTTCTGGTTACCTTATTTGAGCATTCTGCAGAACTCTTACATAATTTTGGAAATATGACTGAATTGAACTAGCTACAATGGCGACTGCTTCTGGGGAGTTCTTAAATAAAGTTATGTTTCAACGAGATGTCATACTTATTTGTGTTGTTGTCGGGGGTAATTACACGAGTGCTTAAAAATTTTCGATAATTTTGCATGAAAGCTTATTGCCTAAAAACTACATTAGTTTATTTTCTCATTTTGGCGAAATAGCCCGAGTCCGAAGGAGGGGTTATTTTACAAAATGTGAAAATAAACGAATGTAGTTTTTATTATGCTTAAATGCAAAATTTTCTGAAAATTTTTAAGGAAGAGTGTAATTTATGGAGAAAATTACTCGAATTAACAAAAGTTAAATGCAATAATGTATTATATATTTTACTTTAATAATTATTAATAACGCAGTTGTAATAATTAATATTAGAATTGGACTCAATTTGAAGAATGTCAGACTGACATATTATTCCAATAATGGCGTTGTAAAGAGGTAACTATGGTTTTGTGTTCAATAGCTAGAGGGGTTGTTTTCGATAGCTAGGGGTATTGTTTTCAGCTATAATAACCCTAGGACATTGATAATGGACGAGATAATTTTAGTCGAAAGCACGTTGCCTGGTAACAACCCGACGCTGAAGGCGGAGGGTTGTTACCTTGGTTACGTGCTGGAGATAAAATTATGAGGCATTGGTCAATGTCCGAGGGATATTCGGTCAGAAAATTTTTTGATAAATTTTTGATAAAAAAATAAAATTTCTCGCAACCAAACAATTATTTATATATTAAAAGTACAATTTGTAAAGGTGCAGTTATTAAAATTTAACGTAACATTTGATTCGCTATTTTTTTCTACTATAGAAGATCCATTACCACGCATAGTATTAATAATCTTATTGTGGTGTTCTTGGTCGATGTTTAAGTATGGTTTTATAGAATTTGGATTGTTATGGCCAGTGATTTTCAGCAATTGTTGTTCTTGCACACCTTTTTTGCCAATTCGCTAACAGCAGTTGACCTGTTTGAATGGTTTGTTATTTTTTTGTCCTTTACATTTAGGCCGATAGCTTCAGCAGACGATTTTGTCCAACTATCGGTTTTCGTTTTCTAGTGTCGAATTGCTTTTAAGAACAGCCGTGGTGAGGTTATATGTACGCCTCGTTTTGATATCAATTTATGAAACAGGCGTACAGGGCATCTTTGACTTTCACTATTGACAATCAACCATTTACTACTTGTACAGCTTTTTGAACCCCCTTGGCAAGTTTTACTAAACACTGGATTATATTCAATACGATTTGTTGGAGAACCATCGTTATTTTTTTCGATTTGAAAAAAATCCAGGAGATATGCAACTGCTTCTAGCTAAATGCATGAGGGTAATTTTCGGGGTAAGTAAACGCATTTTTTAGTGATGTTTTCAGTTTTTTCTTAATTTCGCTGCTTTTATTTAACTTACTAAAACGCAAAATATTTTTAGCAGTTTTTTTTTGATATAGAATGATGTCAAAATGTGCAGCACGCTGTAGAGGCTTACTTTTACTAAGACAAAAATGCGAGCAAAAATGTCCCTCCTGCTAAAATTATTATTAAAACTATTTTCTTTAAAATTCATAAAATGTAGATTGAAACAAATTTTAATACAAAATTTCTTGACAAGACTGATATAATTTATAGTACGAGGCCAAATAGTGCCAATACAGTTTTTCTACAAGCAACAGAAAGGAAACTGTAATTAATTAGCTTTTTACTCGTAAAACTATCTAGATATCAGTTTATTTAAAGTTAATTTATTTTTTATCTAGACCATTTCGATACTACCTATCTAACACTTATTTTATATGTTTTTTGGCACGCAATGTAACTTTTAAACCAATTTATCTTAAAAACGACACTTGAAATTATGCGTCAAATGTCGACGTTTTAGGTCACAAAACTACTTGACGGGGAATGATGAAATTTTGTATATGGATTTCCCCTGCACAAAACCGGCTGTAGTTTGGGTTTGCTATATAATACAAGATGAGTATTGAGTACGCTCGTACAACCAAGTTTTTACACTAGAAATTTAAAGTATCTACTAACTAAATATGTACTAACCTCTCTTTAAAATTATTGGTAGCTCAAAAATGTGTACCCTTTCTGCACAGGTTATAAATTAACTAAATTGATTGCGAAGCGGGGTCTGTTATTTTAAATGTTTTATAAAAATATCTAGAGATTAGATAACAAATTAAAATTATTTAAGGGGATAGGTAATTTCCTCTCAAGAGAAATTATTGCAATGCCGTAGAAGGGGGTTTCTTGGAACATGAAACACATGGGTAATTGGATCGAAACTTCCTATTTTAAATTTTGCTCAAAATTTGGCAACAGCGGGATGACGATGTACCTACTGTAAGTGCTACAGTTCGATTGTGAGGCTCTGTCTATAGTATTATTGTACAGAAAACTTCCCACCTCGATTTTCCTGCTTTAAAATGAAAATGTGGAAAATCGCTCGGACCCGTCGATTTTTATTTCGAGGGGGACATCTTTTGCGTATATTGTCAATCTTGTTACTTCAAGCCCCTAGGAGGGAGGGGGGGGGGGTAAGATCTAAATCTTAAATGGATACCCCTATTTTATATAATTTTTTTGGATTCTGCATAAAATTCTGAACATTTTTTAATAAAAGCATTATTAGTCTATACTTAACAGTTTCCGAGATATTTACTCTTGAAAAATTACGTTATTGAACTTTGACAGCGTCTAGCTTTCTAACTGTACGTCTTAGAGCAAAACGGCTTACATGTCCCTATCTTCGATTTTTATTATCTTTCCAATAGTATGAACTTTCGGTTAAACCGGATGAAAGAAATATAGTACTTACGGTTTGACCGGAAGTTGACACTATTGGAAAGATAATAAAAATCGAAGATAGGGACATGTAAGCCGTTTTGCTCTAAGACGTACAGTTAGAAAGCTAGACGCTGTCAAAGTTCAAAAATGTAATTTTTGAAGAGTCAATATCTCGGAAACTGTTAAGTATAGACTGATAATGCTTTCATTAAAAAATGTTCAGAATTTTATGCAAAATCCAAAAAAATTATATAAAATAGGGGCATCCATTTAAGATTTAGATCTTACCCCCCTCCCTCCTAGGGGCTTGAAGTAACAAGATTGATAATATACGCAAAAGATGTCCCCCTCGAAATAAAAATCGACGGGTCCGAGCGATTTTCCACATTTCTATTTTAAAGCAGGAAAATCGAGGTGGGAAGTTTTCAAATGAACACCCTGTATGTAAAGTGACTGACAGCCTAAACCCCTAATCCTAGAATCATGAAATTTCGTAATTGTCTCCAACTTATAATACTTATAGACAGTGCATGTGTTCACGGATAGAGTTTGGAAGAGGAAAAACTTTTTTATTAGTAGGTATAGAAGAAAATGCCATTCTTTATAAAAATGTCTGCTTGTGCTAAAACTACAATTTCGAATATCAGATTTGCGAATACTATACAGGGTACGTCAAAAACAACATTTTTACTTTTTAGGATTTTTTTTCAATTATAATTTTTAATTCCTTGATTTATTAAATGAATTTTGCTTCTGCTAAAACTACAATTTCAAATATCACATTCGCGATTACTATTCAGGGTTCGTCAGAAACAACAGTTTTAGTTTTTTGGATTTCGTTTAAAATAGATTTACGTAAAAACAAACAACTATGGTTGCTTTCTTACTTCGAATATGATTTTATATCTGGCCGAGTAAAAGAGTAAAAAGTGTTGTAAGAAAACCATTTTTTATTTGCCTACTTTTGACGTATTTTTATCACTACACGCCATATTTCTTCAATTCATTCAATCATAAATTATAAAACTTTTATTTAAACGTGGTACCACCGAGTTAGCGCATAGTTCAACTCGACATCTGAATTCCCGATAACAGTTCCAAACTTGCTGTATTGGGATATTTGCAATAACTACTATTATTTTTTCTTTCAAGAGATCTAAGTTAATATTAAAATTGGTTTTATACACATTTGGCTTCGGATATCCCCATAAATGAAAGTCGATAATTGTGAGATCGGGACTCCAACGTGCCAACTGATTTGGACCATATATAGGTACCTTCCAATCCATTTGTTCCCACAGTAATGATTTAACCAATCATCAAAAGGAAGGAAAAAAATCCAAAAAACAAAAACTGTTGTTTTTGACGAACCCTGTAGATATGTAGTAGTGATATTGTAGTTTCAATACCAGCAAAATTCATTTAATAAATCATGGAATTGAAAAAAAAAGATCCAAAAAACTAAAAATGGTGTTTGTGACTAACCCTGTATAATAATCGCAAATCTAATAGTTGAAATTGTGTTCAACACTAGCAAAATTCATTTAATAAATCATGGAATTGAAAAAAAAAGATCCAAAAAACTAAAAATGGTGTTTGTGACGAACCCTGTATAGTAATCGCAAATCTCATATTCGAAATTGTAGTTTTAGCACAAGCAAACGTTTTTATAAAGAATGACTTTTTCTTCTATACCTACTAATAAAAAAGTTTTTCCTCTTCCAAACTCTATCCTTGGACACACTGTATATCCACTAAAAAGGGATTTTTCGACCCCTAAGGGAAAAAAGTGAGGGTTGACATTTTTTTTAGGAATTTCTGTATCTCAGAAACTAAAACTGGTGGATGCTTCAAAATTGATATATAGTTGCCATTTTTGATTAAATAAGAATACGAGTGTTTCCTCATTTTTTCAAAACTCACTTAGCGGTTGAAAAAACGTAGCTTATTTTGAGGGGATACCTATAACGGTCCCTAGTTTTAAGCTATATAGCTGAAAATTGGTACTATGCTTACTCTGTCAAAATAAGCAAGTACCTACCATAGACAATTTACCTTTAGATACGTACAGCTTATCTCCTGCGCAAACAAAAGTTACGTTTTATGGGTGAAAAACACGTCCGAGCGCATGACTCGCCGGTCAGCTGGCTTCCTTCTGGACACCTTCGTGCATGCGCACAAACCTCGTGTTATCGGCCTGTCCTACTTTATCGACAATGATCGACATGCTCAAGATACTCTACAGAACCGGCTCGGCCGCCATTTTTGTTGTGGAGTTTTAAGGTTTCTCTGTGGCCTCCTTGTAGTTTTGTTAACTATCGTGGATTGTAGGTGTTTAATATTTATGGATTTCTAGTTTTTGTGTAGTTTAGTGAATTTTGTCTGATTGTGAGAAAATTAATTCTGTCAAAGTTGCTAGTTGGTTAATTTTTTGGTTAAAATCTGTACATCCCGGCATTAAACTTTTAATAAAGCCAGTATTTCACGGGGCAAGTTCTCGGGCAGAAACTTTTCAAATTCTTGAACACGAAATTTTGCTTGAAAATGTTTTACACGTACCCAAGTTTTTGCCAAATTGTAAAAATCAATACAAGTTATATACCAACTAATATTTGACTTGAGGTTAGGTACGCGATAACACCGTAGATTATTGGTTACTTTGCTGGTTTTCTCTGTTTTTATATTCGATTTTATAAAACTATAGTTTAATTCACTTGCTCTTGTTCTCTTCCTTTTCGAACTAAAAACACGACGACGAATCATTTTTAAACAAATTTTAGAAACAAACCCTTAAAAACAATTTTCTATCTTCAAAATCGGATGAGGTTTGCAACTACTAAAAATGCCAGAAATCACTACCTTTTTTCCCAACTCCAACAACAAGAAGTTAAATTTTAAAGCCCGGACCTGTCTATTTTCCCATTCGTCAAACGATAATGTCGCAGTGCGCATGTCTAATAGTGTCTAGCTTTGTTTACATGCGAGAAGCCATAAAACTGCCACTTTTGTGATTATTGTTTGCTTATCTAAAGATAAATTGTCTATGGTACCTACGTGTTTTAATGTTTTGGGAAATTCATAGTTTAAACATATTTTCTGTACGAATAATAATTACCCTAGAGCCAGTTGTGAAAATAACCATAACAACATTATAACAGTCATAAATCTGAGACATAATAATATAGAACAATAATTGTACCAATCCCCTTAAAATGTGGATTTAAAAAAACTCTTTATATTAAACCTATCTATTGTTTGTTTTTCATAAAATTTAATAAAAACATCCAATTAAAACAATGACAATGAAATATTACATGTTACAAAAATTTTTTTTATCAGTTACCTTGACCTTCATTGGTAATATAGGTAGGCCTGGCCTAGAGCTTCTAGATCTCCAAGTAAAGGATACATTACCATGAACTTAAAGCCAGGGGCGACACTGTAACGATGACGAGGTAACGGGCCAACCAAGTCATTCATACTTTATTACAAAATCATATCTACTATCCAGAAGGGTCATAATGAACTAACTGAGAAGCCAAGTGCGTTCTTTACCTTCTTATTATACCGTGCGGGCAAAACTTATTTACATCAAAGAGGGCTTGGATTAAAAAACGTAGGGCTTGGTTTAGATCACAATGATATAGGGTCGATATATCTAATCAAATCTAGGTTAAAATTTTGTCAAATTCATATTATGACATGATATGCCAAACTAATGAGTAATAAAATAAGTAGACAAATACAAATTTATTTTTGTTGCTTACAAAATTTACAAAGTAAGAGTATACAGAAAGAAAAAGAAAAATAATTACCTAAATGCATAGACAAGCGAGTTGCGCGCTCTTAAGGATAGATAGGCAACTTAACATACTAAATTGGTTCCCTGATAGCGCCACATGCGACCGGGGGCGAAACTAAATATAGTCGTGGTGGGGGTAGGCGCCAAGCATAAAAATTTAAATTTTATTATTACTTTGAATTCAAATTTTCGCGCTTCTAACCTAATCTAATCTAAAGTTTGAAGCGCGAAACATCTGATTCAAGTTAAAATAATTTGGGAGAACGAAAGGAAATTATAACAATGATATGGCGACAAGATTTATTAATATTAGATATTTACATAAATATGGTTTACATAAAAAAACAGCTTACATTATTATATTATTATTTTATGTAGATTTTTCTAACAATTCCGTGTTATTTTCAAAGTTTTTATTTAATAAACTAGTTATTGTACCTTGTAGTTCATTAAGTTGTGAAGTAAAGTTTCTTTCTATATCTTTAATAGCTTTCGCTGTACTTTCCAATCGTTGGGCGACATTAATGAAGTCTTCAGGAGGTTCCACGCTTTTGTTAATTGCCTTGGGTTTTCTTCCCAATTTCTTTAGTCGCGACATATTAAATATATACCTATTTACGATTCTCAAACTACCGACTGCGCCATGTTAAGTTTATAAATTATATGTACAGGGTCCTGCAATAGTGCGTCAGGCTTCCATAGCTCCTATACGAATGGGGTTAGGAATTTTATTAATATGCCGACTTAAACCGCATAGTACGGGGTACTTCCGGAAAATATTTTCTCATATACAGGGTGGCCCAAAAAAGTGTGGTCACATAAAGTTCTGATTTTTTAAATGGAATACCCTGTATATTATTAAATTTTCACATTCTACATAAAATTATAATAGATTTTTTATAAATGCATTACTGGTCTATATTTAATAGTTTCCGAGATATCAATATTTGAAAAATGACGTTTTTGAAATTTGCCAGCTTTTAGCTTTCTAACTGTACGTCTTAGAGCAAAACGGCTTACATGTTCCTATCTTCGATTTTTATTATCATTCCAATAGTGTCAACTTCCGGTCAAACCGGATGTAACTCGAAAGCAGGAAATATAGTACTTCCTGTTTGACCGGAAGTTAAAATTTTTTGGAAAGATAACAAAAATCGAAGATAGGAACATGTAAGCCGTTTTGCTCTAAGACGTACAGTTAGAAAGCTAGAAGCTGTCAAAGTTCAAAAACGTCATTTTTCAAATATCGATATCTCGGAAACTATTAAGTATAGACCAGTCATGCATTTATAAAAAAATTATTATAATTTTATGTAGAATGTGAAAATTTAATAATATACAGGGTTTTCCATTTAAAAAATCACAACTTTATGTGACCACACTTTTTTGGGCCACCCTGTATATGAGAAAATATTTTCCGGAAGTACCCCGTACTATGCGGTTTAAGTCGGCATATTAATAAAATTCGTAACCCCATTCGTATAGGAGCTATGGAAGCCTGACGCACTATTGCAGGACCCTGTATATGAATAATTATTTAATAATAACTTTATTTTTTATATATTTTACAAATCAATCATAAAATGACAATGACAATCTTTCACCAGTCCAGGTAAGACTTCAGGATCTGTCACAACAAGCCATATTTTTATCTTTCTCGCACATATTATGCAGGTACAGAGAGAGAGAGAGGTACAGAATGTTGGCCATGCTCATTCTAAATGAATATTCTGTTCCTACCAACGTTAGGAGATCAACAACCTTATAAAACAAAATTCCTACAATAGCGCCACTAGCGACCGGGGGCTAAATTAAACGAACAGGGGACGACCTTCACCATTTAAGTTATCCTAGCCTGCCTAAATGCTTCAAGCAAAAATTCACACGTCTCTTCATATTTTCGAAAGTGTTGACCAGCATCTCTGGAGAAATGTTACCACATTCTTGGATAATCCTTTCTTGTAATTGTTCTAAATTTGCAACTGATGTTTTACAAATAGTGTTCTTTAAATGAGGAAAAACAAAGTAATCCATAACCGTTAAACAAGGTGATCTAGGTGGGAATTCAATGTCTAATCGAAACCTGATCAATCTGTCGTCGAAAAAATTGCGCAAGTAGTTAATAGTTTCGGCGGCTGTATGGGCGGTTGCACCGTCCTGTTGAAAATATCCAAAACGTAGTTCGTCGTCAAGTAATTGCTCCACAAATGGATTCAAAATATTGTCTCTATACCACTGTGCCGTAACTGTGTCATGGAAAAAAATAGGACCAACAATTCTTCTTCGGGAAACAGCTAATTTTAACTGCTTTCTTAAGAATAGTCCTGCATGTTCCATAAGATCTTCCCACTTCTTGGGACAGGCGTCTTATACAATTTGTTGGCGTATTTTGCATTATTTCACGAACGTTTGCAACAAGTTCTTCTGTTTTTACAGGTGGTCTTCCTGCTCCTTTTTTGTGTTTTATAGAACCTGGTTTCCTAAACAGAGCCACGGTTCTTTTCAGGCAATGATAAAAATTCCCAGCAATAAAAGCAACGTTAGGAAAATGTTCGTAAAAATCGTCCATGCACAAACTCGAATTGTATTGCCACTCATCATTTACTCTAACCCCGTTTCGAAAATACGCTTCAACCATGAATGTTTTGTGCTGTTCCGTAAAGCCCATTGTGTGAATTGTTCAAGAAATTGCAAAAATTAGCGATGAATCAAATTACTTGTAACGACTGTCAAAGATGACGGAATAACTGATTGATTGTTAATTCAGGTAGTTACTGACACCCAACAGATATTAAGCCTACGGCTGAGCATTACCGTAAAATAGGGTGAATAGGATCAATTTTCCACTTTGAAAGCTTGTAACTTGAATACTATCTGCCTGAATTAATTTCTCAATAGCTTAAAACATGAGTTAAGGTTGGTACTTTTAGATGGTGGTATAAGTGTTTATACCGGGTGTACCCTGTTGTATATATATATTTTTTTGTGCACAAATTCTATTCACCCAGCAGGCGGTGTCAATAGGATCATTGATTTATTTATTTACTGTATCGCATTTAAACAACCGCGGGGTGTATAGAATTTTGCACACAAATTTATCTTAAGTAATATAAAAAAGTACTAAAAATAATATTACCTAAATTTTATAAGTGCTGCAGAGTTGTAGATATATGGAGTTTGTAAGACAAAAGCAAAGATAAAATGACAACAGTTTACCCGCTAAATTTGACGTTTTAGGTTATGGTATTCAGCCTGCGATGTGGCCAAGTTATTTTAAGTTTAATGTCATAAAAATCTGTACATTGAAATGACCTACACTTTAAAATTACAATTATTACAGATTTTTGAAATTTGAAGGTAACTTTCAATCCTATTTACCCCGCTGATCCTATTCACCCCATTTTACAGTACGTCCTTAGATGCAAGGCCCTCTTTGATGCAAGTAATTTTTGCTCGGACGGTATCTAATTAATTGAATTTTACTGGTGCTGTTTGGTGACAGCCGAACGCCTGCAACTATTTTTGAAATATTTATCTTGAGGGTCGTTAATAGTATACAAGTCATATGTACAAAAATTACTTTATTATTTCTAAATAAACAAATATATTATGTTGAAATAAATTCAATATGTCGAGACGGTTTTGAGTAAATGTATGTTGCGAATAAAAGCGTTGGTAGACACTTAAGGCAAATGGGGATCTTTAACTTTATCCGTAAGTAGCTAACAAATAGTATTCAGTGCTTTTGTCATTAAGGTTATCACAATATAGTTTGTTTACAAGACAACTACATACAGTTTTTAAATGCAGGTTAAGCATTTTGTAAACAAAAAACTAAATTAACAGCAGGAGCTCTTTGATACAACAATACAAAAATGTAAATATTTATTTATTAGCTAAGACAGACCTTAATAGGGATAAATTAATTTAAGTGTCATAAATAAAAATATCAGGGCCGTTTACTATAATGTGTGTAAACATATTTTCATCAGTCAGAATCATCTGCTTTTTTTTCTTACAGCTTTAGTATTTTCAAGGTTCCCCGAAACCAGAAAATGATCGTTAAACACATCCAATAGTTATTAGATACACAACACTAGGCACCTTTTAAACTTTAAACTAAGCAATCTGATACAAATAAGAAGGTGCTTGTGATAAGAACTTTAAAATAAAAACCCGGCCAGTCTGATCCCTAAGGACAGTTATTTCGATACAATTTAAATTTCTAATAAGGTATAATATGGACTTAACTTACCGAAAATTGTAGTCTAGCCCTGTCAATATCGTTCGTTATACTAACCTATTGCCTTTAGCAATTTAAAAGCCCACCTACCTATCCTAAGATATATTTCTATTGGATCGCACAATATGTGTATCTTTAAGGGTTACATTTCTCAAGTGTTTCCACCCACTTGAAATAGTTTTAGGTAATTTATTACACGACACAATATATTCTTGTTCAGTTTTCTGCAGTGCTAAACATTTTGAAGCTTTAGAAAGATAAAACAAAGCATATACAGGGTGTCTCACTGTCGATGGTACCTTAGACGTATACGGAAAACGGGACATAGGAATTTTCTGAAAATTTGGCAACATGGGTGATTGGCATTGCTCTATCGATATAAAAGATTTTCAACAACGCAATGTTGCCGCTTATACAAAAAAGTAGCATCAGCTTTGATATTTTAAATAAGACGACACCATATATTATATTATTGCCTTTTCCGCTACGCTAGTACTTTCTGATTATTTTTGTATAATACTTTTCACCTATCTTTAGCGGTTTTCGAAAAATTAATTAATTCCCATATTTTTTGTTCAAAACATAGCTTCAATAAAATGTTTATTACGGCGATATTTGGACTCGTAGAAAGCTGAAATTTAGGATTTAGTTTATCAATGCCTTGTGTATTAGCTAGGTGTAAGGAAATTTGTTCTGTGTTGTACAGGGTCTTTCAAAATTCATCATTTTACCGCTTGATATAAAAATGGGAAAAATGGAATTTTTTTGAATGGAACACACTGTATATTATTAAATATCTTGAAAGAAAATTAAAGTCCCATCCAAATGATATATTATGTTCCTATACCTAAATAGTTAGGTTTTCGAAATAAACCAAGTTTCTGTAAAAACCGGATTATTTTGGCATATTTGTTTTAGATAGCCATGAAATACAAAGATGAAACATGTCATTATGAAAATTTGACAATTGGTAGGTACATTAAGAATAAAAAATTAGCGCGTTTTTAAAGTTTATTATAGAGAAAGTGACCTGAAAATAATTAAAATGGAGGGAGTCTTTGTTTTGTTTTGTTATGTACAATTTCATTGGATTCATTGTATTTTTTATTATTAATAAAAATATTTTGTAATCGTACAAATTTTCTCTTGTTGATTGGTTGTGGATCCGGAAACAATTCATTGAACTTTCCGCATGTTCTTGCTATAATTTGGTTACATTGTCCCTGAAGAATAAACAATTTCATTAAAACTTCAGATGAATAGTTATCTCCTTCCATTTTCATTATTTTCAGGTCACTTTCTCTAATAAACTTTAAAAACGCGCATATTTTTTATTATTAATGTACCAATTGTCAAATTTTCATAATGACATGTTTCATCTTTGTATTTCATGGTTATTCAAGACAAATATGCTTAAAAAATCCTATTTTTACAGAAACTTGGTTTTATTTCGAAAACCAAACTATTTAGGTATAGGAACATAATATATCATTTGGAAGGGACTTTAATTTTCTTTTAGGATATTTAATAATATACAGGGTGTTCCATTCAAAAAATTCAATTTTTCCCATTTTTATATCAAGAGGTAAAATGTTGAATTTTGAAAGACCCTGTATAACACTGAACAAATTCCCTTACACATAACTAATACACAAGACATTGATAAACTACATCCTAAATTTCAGCTTTCTACGAGTCCAAATACCGCAGTAATAAACATTTTATTGGAGCTATATTTTGAACAGAAAATATGGAAATTAATAAATTTTTCGAAAACCGCTAAAGATAGCTATAAAAAAGTATCATACAAAAATAATCAGAAAGTACTAGCGTAGCGGGAAAGGCAATAATATATAGGGTGACTCATTCAAAATATCAAAGCTGATGCTACTTTTTTGTATAAGCGGCAACGTAGCGTCATTGAAAATATTTTAAATCGATAGAGCAATGCCAAATACCCATGTTGCCAAATTTTCAGAAAATTCCTATTTCCCGTTTTCTGTAAACGTCTAAGGTAGCATCGACCGTGAGACAACCTGTATATTATGCATTTTTTGCATATTTTGTAAATTTTATAATAAACATATTTTTATGTTTTAGGCTTTATCAAAAAATTTAAAACGTTTTAATGTCCAATTCGGTACTTATTGTAGGGATTTTTCAATCTGAACATTATAATATTAATTATATTTACATTTTGGTTATACCGAAGGTATTTATTGGGGGTTTCCGGGGTTTGCAGGTATATTGTTAGGGGTTGTTTATTGTCACTTAATAATGCGTTATTTTTACCTGCTTAACAGAGGCGAATCCAGGGGGGGCAATGCCCCCCCCCCCCCCCTAAAGCCCGTTGAAACATTGAAAATTCTTTTTTAGTCGAATAGAATACCTGTTACACAAATTTGTGTTACGTTTTTTACAATGTAAAATATAAATATACTGATTTATTTTGATTTTTTGCATACGGGCCACCCCTTAGGAGTATTTTTGGATCCACCAGTGCTGCTTAACAAACTGTATTCATATCGATTGGTACTACATACTTCTGTTTTAGTTTGGCGGAAGATTTCAGTATTTTCAGTGTGAAACTAGTATTTTCAAATTTGTGTTCAGAATGTCTAAGGTGGCGAAAACGTCTTCGTGGATTAAAAATTTCCCAGAGTTAGAGTTTGGCGAAGAGAGTGTACTGTAAAGCTTGTACAAAATTTATTGTTTGTGAAAACAAGTTCCAAATCGATCAACATTTGAAAACACCGCTGCATAAGTCAAAGTTACAAAAAATTAAATCTGTGTCACTTTAGACTTATATATTGCTACCTAAGCTAAGTTGCAGTATTGTCCGATTACATCAGTAGATGTTAAAAGAAGCTTTTCTTTGTATAAGCATATTTTTACTAATAGAAGACTATCCTTTTTAGTTGAAAATTTTGAATAATATTTAGTAATAAATGCCTTTTATAAAATTTTAGGTTAAAAAATTGTTTACTTTTATTTTTCTTTGTTTTTTTTTGCATTTTTAAAAAAAGACTAAACATATACTTAAAACCCAATGTGTTTCTTTACCTCATTTTACTATAATAAATTAAGAAATATTGCATATACTAGTATGCATATTTGTTAAAAAAATGCATGAAGATTTTTTAATATAATGTGCAACTTCTTGATTAATTTTATGGTTTTTAAATTAACCTCTGGCGGGGGCTACTGAGCTTTACTTCTCAGTGCCCCACAAAACACTTTTATTGGAATGCAATTCTGTATCTATTAAATACTTTTTATTCAAAAAAAGTAAAAAAAAATTTTTACTTCATTCTTTGATTTTAA
This sequence comes from Polydrusus pterygomalis, assembly GCA_963969555.1. Classification (NCBI taxonomy): domain Eukaryota; kingdom Metazoa; phylum Arthropoda; class Insecta; order Coleoptera; family Curculionidae; genus Polydrusus; species Polydrusus pterygomalis. The sequence continues at coordinate 35,217,779 of OZ018381.1, read as the reverse complement.
TTTCAACCTCTATTTTTACAGATTGTGATATCTTCATTATTTTGACTAATTTTACCCTTACAATGTCTTACAGACATACACCTAAAGATGTTTTCTAAAAACTTTTAAAAAAGCTTGAAATAGTCTTCGACACCTTCTTTTTAGAAAGGGTTTTTCTTCTTCCCCAGTTTATTTGGTTAGTTTAGACCCCCTTTACTGACTTCTCACATAAGTACTCAGTATGTTTTAATTTTCATCAATTTCCTTCATATTATGTCTCTTCTACACTTCAAGTTTTAATTCCATACAAGCTCCATTAAGGTTCTACACCACTTTCTCTTCTGCTAAAACCATCAGCATCAAATATATTTTCTGTTTCCTGATGATGAACGTTTCTACGTTCGAAACATGTAGAGACCCCTAAAGAATTTTATTCTATTAAATTATGTGGAGGAAGACTTTTAGTTTTTCTTTCTTTCCCTTATAATTTATTGTTTATAGCATTTACCAAAACAATTAAATCTTTGAATAAAAAACATTCTAGCGACGCGCGACGTCGACGAGACTGCGCTCATGCTTATTTCAGCATCACATTACAAAAATGGTTTAATTTTTTATCTCATTTTGTTATTTTTAAAAGATTATTTAAGCATTTTGGTTTAATTAAAGCTTAGCTGTTTGACCCTTGTTTGTAATTCAAACTTGTTTACCGATTAAGGTGGTAGAAGTAATTGGCTTTTCATTCAATAAGAATTAAATTTGGTTATTTTTCAGACCTGAAGCTCATTATTTCTGTGATTAAGACTTGATGAAATCCGTCGAAGTAATCTACAGTTTGAAAAAGTCTTTTTCTTGGTAGCAAACTGGTCTACCTATAACTTAAAAACCAACTCGATTTCTTATTAAAATTTTTAACTAATTTACATGGAACTGGAATCAATTCAGTAAATCCTTAGTTTATTTTTGGAAAAATGCTTGGGCACGGGTTTACTGAATTTATACTTACAAGTTCACATTGTATACACAATAGCATATATAGATAACAAATTCAACCTCATTTAGAGGTTGTTTTTTTAACTCTGGGGCTGTACAACAAAACAGCAATAAAGTGTTACTATTGGAAAGCTGCTTTCTAACTAAAATTTCTTTTTAAACACCCGTTTATTGAACTCAATATATTCCTTGACAAAATGGTGAATTTCGATGTCTCATCGAACGGAATGTCCTGCAGGCATAGAATATACAGTGTGTATCAGCGAAATGGAATAAATTCGATAATAAATACACGGGGGCGTGTCCGAAAAAACGCTCGGACACGTCGATTGGTATTTTAAGTTGCACATTTTTTAAATAAAAACTCTTTATATAGGTGTGTCATGTAACAGTAGCCAAAACCAACTTTCTTATTTTAAATGCAACATCCTGTATATTATTCAATTTTTGGATTTTTCAGAAAATTTTAGACATATTTCATGTATAATATCTTCAACTGTTTCGGAAATATTAAGTGTTTTCAGATGTATTGCAAAAATTAACAACACACTCAAAAACTAATAAGTAATACTGTTTTTTTCTTGATAATGTAAAAAACAAAGAAAATATTAACGTAGGAGATATTGAAACTTGTAATGTTCGAATAATGAATGGCTAACATCGAACATTGGGGCTGTTTTTCGACTAGAAGTATGTGGGTTTTCCTCAAACTCAAACATAATATCTTATTTGGTTGTTGGCGAAACTGCTTTTCTATTATACTAATTTTCCCTTAAAATAAGCGAGCAACTTCCATATGTGTCCGTGTTGTATTTCCATAACCAATCATCTGTAGAATTATTATTTTGTGCATTTCTGTTAAATAAAACATTTTTCTGATTTGCAGTTAACGAAATTCAAACGACTATAACACTGACAACTACTGTCATGCAGACAGAGAATAATTTGCTAAGGTCAGGAGTTTTAAACAAAAGTAAAAAAAAAACTATTTATACCTTTTTTAATTTAATATCAGTAAAAAGAAACGCTAAAATGCAATAATATTTCCGAAACAGTTAAAGATAGGATATTGTATATCAAATATGTCTAAAATTTTCTGAAGAATCCAAAAATTGAATAAGAAAGTTGTTATTGACCATTGTTACATGACACACCCTGTATAAAAAGTTTTTATTGAAAAAAATGCGCAACTAGAAATACCAATCGACGTATCCGAGCGTACGTAGCGTATCCCATATATTTATTATCGAATCGAATTTATTTCATTTGGCTGATACACACTGTATAGTTGTGCGTAGCTATATTTTCTGTGCTGACGAGATCTGCTAGTATTTTTAGAAAATGTTTGCTTATTTATTTCCTTTTAGTGTTTTATAATAATTGAATAATAAGAAACAAATTTGTTAAAAGTCTATGTATATTTCACCCCCTGACCACAACTTTTTTTTGATAAATAGTACGGTAGGTACAAGTAGTTTCCCTTAATAATTTTGAAAATTATAAACCACCAAACATTCTTGCAAAAAATGTTATTGGAATTCCTTTTATAAATCCAACCCCATTGACATTTTTAAGTAGAATTAAAAGCGAAAATAATGTGGCATATCGGACAAGTGTGTAACTGTTTTTTATATTAGACTATACAGGGAACCAAGCACAATGGATACCCTGGGCCCCTTGGGGAGGGTAGACCACGACGGAATTGCTTGGGTTATGGCTGCCCGTGGAGTCCTAACAAGGATGAAACGGCCGTCGTGGTCTACCCGCCCCAGGGTATCCATTGGGCTTGGATCTCTGTGTATTCCAATATAAAAAACAGTTACACACTTGTCCGATATGCCACAATATTCGCTTTTAAAACTGGTCACGATTTTAACTATTTAGTAAAAATTACCTCTTTCTTTCACCATTCGCCAAAGTTTTATTTATTGTCTGTATCGTCAGGTACACATTAAGGCACTAGCGTCAAGTCAAAATGTTACACATGCTTTATGTTGACATGACAGATTGCTGTTTAACATACCCGTCTCGATTTTATTAATTATAGCATTGAATATAAAACTATAAGAAGGCCATATGAGCCGATTTCCTAAATCTGCTACGTTGAATTCATAGATGGCACAATGAGTTCACCAACAAGAAAGCGACTAGCCTTTTCACTGCTAAATTAAAACATTGTTGCCGCCTGTCTGTTTGACTTGCTGCATGAGTTTTTTAAATTTATTTTTATAGCTTATCGTAAAACTTGATTTCACATAAGTACCTACACCTATCCTACATTTAAGTGGCTTACATTTATTTTCCTACCTATAGTAGGTATAGTCTAGACTTAAAAATGTCCCCATTTTTAATTGCTTTCTAGCTTATAATATTTTCAACCCTTTGACGTCCCAACGTTAATTACATGAAAACAATGACATATTGACCGCCATGTATTATATTTCTAACAGAATTAAATGACGACTCTCACTATTCAATACATACCTGGGCCACAACGTATATGTTGGGTCAACTTTGAATGATGTGCGGTTTGTTTGTATAACTTGGTTTTTATTTGCAATTATTACTACTTTTCAAAATGGTTAAAATAAGTAGGTTTTACTTTCTTACTTAAGAAACATCTAGTTTGTTTGTGTTAGTGTATTACGTATTTTGCTATTTTTCGACGAAATAAAACTTATTTTAGTTAAACTTGCTGTCGCTTTTTATCTACTTTTAATTGTTTAACATTTAATACCCAATGCAACGGTAAAATCATTGTAAAAATCGGTCCAATTACATCACATCAAAAACATACATTCGGCTGGAATTGAGAACCTCCTATTTTATTGTCTGTTAAAAATGCTTATATCATTAAAAATTTCAATAAAATACGATATGCGGCAACACCGCGACATCATATCAGTGATTTTGAGACATCTGTTGCCGAGGCGCTGCATTATAACGACAGATTTAAGGTTATAGTTGCGATCAACTCCACAATGGCGGCCAAACCACCTCCAAGACGTCTAAAACTGGGTTGTCAACTTTCTCGGACATCCGTCATTCACTTTGATATTCAATGTCAATGATTATAATTATGACAAGACGCCCAGACGTCGACATCCCTTTGTTTAGCCATTTAATATTTTGTGGTTAGTTTTATGGGAGAACTTTGTCATCGGTATATTTTCAGGTTAGTTTTGTTTGTCAAATCATGACAAGACGTTTGACAGCACGTTGACATCGGTATATTTTCAAATAATTTAATACCCTTGCAAGTGGTTTAATATAAAAAACTGGTTGCTTAAATAATTGGACCAGTGGCTTTCTTTGTTAGACCACCTACTTTTTATAAGTAAAATTAAAAATTTAGGATATAATATTTGATGTTTTTACAAATAACACTTTTACTGTGACCACACTGGAAAAAGTCGTTTGGTGAAGCTTACATTGGCCAGCTAGGTCTCCTAGCTGGCCAATGTAATGTAATCAATAAGGTTTAATTCAATCCTATCGTGCGTCCATCGAAAAGGTTTTGACACATTCTCTTACCAAAAAAATTACCTTGTCGGACTTCCATTGTCTTTATTTTGTTACTTAACACAACGTTTCGGTTAGTAAGTATCTCTAACCGTTTTCTCTGTGTTATCTACGTAGTTCCTACTTTCAAGTAAAATATAGGTTCTATGCCCAAGATGACGGTCTTCCAATGGGTTCAAATCTCTCTCCGGTGGTGGCTAACCTGTACCGGGTGGTCAAATAAGCGAGGACTTCGGCTTTATCTCGGAAACCATTAATCGTACAACTTTCGGAAAGATTTTTTTATGAGTAAAGTGGTTAAGAGAAATTGCTGGAAATTACTTTTAAGTTCCTCATTTCGCCGCAAGGGGGCACAATTAAAAATTGTTTTTTTAAATTCTAAACTTCTCCAAAAATTCCCATATTAAGGTATACCTCTGATTACATCATTGGAAAGCTTAGACAATTCTGCATCATTTTGGTTTAAGGCTCATTGGCGTACCGACCTTGATAAGAGTGGGAGAAGCTATTGAAAGTGTAAACATTAAAATCGCTGTAACTTCTAAACGACTTATACGATTTTACTAAATTTAAGCTTGTTTGGCAGGGGAAAATAAGCATCTTCAATTGTCGTATCCAACAGTACACGATAGTGTTTAATAAAATTGCTAGAGGGCGCAATTTGTAATAATAGCAGTGTTTTCGATTTTATCCCGAAAATTCAAATCATACGGTATAACTATGACATCATAATCGAAAAGTAGATGAAATTTGCAAGAAAAGATGTGAAGACCGCAGTTCGATATCTTTGTTCGTTTCAGAGTTATTGCCAAAACAATAATTTTTAATACAAATTGCGCCCTCTAGCGGCTCTAGCAATTTTATTAGAAACTATCTTGTACCGATGGATACGACAATTGAAGGTACTTACCTTTTTCTTCCAAACAAGCTTACATTTAGTAAAATTGGTTAAGTCGTTTAGAAGTTACAGCGATTTTAATGTTTACACTTTCACTTGATAAGAGTGGGAGAAGCTATTGAAAGTGTAAACATTAAACTCGCTGTAACTTCTAAACGACTTATCCGATTTTACTAAATTTAAACTTGTTTGGAAGTTCCTTCAATTGTCGTATCTAATGGTACACGATAGTTTCTAATAAAATTGCTAGAGGGCGCAATTTGTATTAAAAATTTTCGTTTTGGCAATAACTCTGAAACGAACAAAGATATCGAACTGCGGTCTTCACATCTTTTCTTGAAAATTTCATCTACTTTTCGATTATAATGTCATAGTTATACCGTATGGTTTGAATTTTCGGGAAAAAAACGAAAAAACTGTTATTATTACAAATTGCGCCCTCTAGCAATTTTATTAAACACTATTGTGTACTGTTAGATACGGCGATTGAAGACACTTACCTTTCTCTTCCAAACAAGCTTAAATTTAGTAAAATCGGATAAGTCGTTTAGAAGTTACAGCGATTTTAATATTTACACATTCAATAGCTTCCCCCACTCTTATCAAGGTCGGTACGCCAACGAGCCTTTAACCAAAATGATGCAGAATTGTCTAAGCTTTTCGATAATGTAATCAGAGTTATACCTTAATATGGGAATTTTCGGAGAAATTTAGAATTAAAAAAAAAATTAATTGTGCCCTCTTGCGGCAAAATGAGGAACTTAAAAATAATTTGCAGCAATTTCTCATGGCCGCTTTTACTAAAAAAAATTGTTTCCGATAGTTGTACGATTAATGGTTTCCGAGATAAAGCCGACGTCCTCGCTTATTTGACCACCCGGTACATGGAATGGTTTGAGTCACACGCTATTAACACTGCCAAGATTAAACCTAAACTTTGGCTTAGATATATTGATGATACCTTTATCCTTTATTATCTGTACAGAGAGCAACGAAGAGCTGATACGGTTTTTGGAACATATTAATAGTATAAGACAATTCATTTTTACCATGGAAACAGAAAAACATTCCACTCTACCTTTTCTCGATGTTCTCGTCAAACGAAGTGCTGAAAACAAAAAAAAATTTAGTGTACAGGAAACCCACTCACACCGGGCAATACCTTAATCACGGATCGAATCATTCAAACTCCATAAAACAGGGCACAATTCAAACTTTATCACAGAGCATCTAACGTTTGCAACAATACGGAAGACCTTAATATTAAAATTGCGAACATCAAAAAAGATTTAAAACAATATGGTTACCCTGAAACCTTTGTACCTAATACCATCTCAAAACTTAAAAATCGCGAAGTAGAAGCTAATACAGAAACGAAAGGGGAGCAAGCATTTCTTACAATACCTTATGTCAAGGGAATTTCTAAAAATATTAGAAGGATAACCAAAAACTATAATATCAAAACAGCCTTTAAATCCGGAAATACGGTTAGAAACTTTCTTACAAAAGCAAAACCCCCGTAATGAAAACACAAAAAAATTGTATCTATCAAGTCCCCTGCGAGTATGGCCAATGGAGAAACAAAAATACCTTTTCCCTTATGGACCAACCAACGTAATATACAGTAGTCAGAAGCCAAGGTTTTGGACACGGAACAGCACTGGAAAAAACGAAAATCCAAAGATGCAGTTTTCATAAATCAAAATACCCAGATATTTAGTAAACCAAGTATAGATATCCCCAATATCTGGATGCCTCGTCTTGTCCAAAATCAACCACTCAAACTTCACACTCCAATAAGCACGTAGGTGGAGTCGTTAAGCTTCATTGCACATGGATAGCATTTAAGACAGTAGCCTTAGAATTATAATTTAGTTTACACTTGAAAACGGTTAGAGATACTAACTAACCGAAACGTTGTGTTAAGTAACAAAATAAAGACAATGGAAGTCCGACCAGGTAATTTTTTTTTAATATTACTTCATTGTCTACTATACCTTCAAACAAACAAAATACCCATATATTTAGTAAACCAAGTATAGATATTCCCAATATCTGGAAGCCTCTTCATGTCCAAAATCAATAGTTTAAACTTCACACTCCAATAAGCACGTAGGCGGAGTCGTTAGGCTTCATTGCACATGGATAGTATTTAAGACAGTAGCCTTACAATTATAATTTAGATTACACTTGAAAACGGTTATACGGAGATACTAACTAACCGAAATGTTGTGTTAAGTAACAAAATAGAGACAAGTTAATTTTTTTGATATTACTTCATTGTCTACCACCTTCAAACAAACACATTCTCTTACGTTTCATGAATTGTGCGCAGGATAACCGTCCATTTAAAATATATACCAACCAATTTGTTGTGGAAGTCCATCATACAAGGAACTTTAAAAAAGTCTATGAAATCAGAATTCATATGAAATAGGCCAGTCACGGTATAGCCACCCATATTTTAAGCATCTCTTGAATAATTCTTTATAAATTTGCACCGAAAGAAAAAATAATAACTAACTACTTGTTATGTTTCACAAATTTAATCAGTTTCCTGACACGTGTTTCGGCCCTTACGGGTCATTGTCAAATGAGTACAAGAATATACTAAATTCTACGTGACATTACAAAGGCATTTATATCATATTATGGTAACTATAAATATGTCATAAACTTAAAATTATGATTAGAAGATTGAATGGTCAACTGTGGGTTTTCCTAACTTTTAAAGGTACAGATACATATTTAGTCCTGAATTAGTATGCTACTAAGAATGAGGAAGCGCCTGAAGGTATTTCGGTTTGATTAAGAACATTACATTTGTTTCTAATGACTTTTTTGATAGCTATTGTTTTTAGTAAATTTAGTTTTCTGCTTTTATTGTGTATATGGATTTTATGTTGTTAGAGATTGAGTAATTGCGTAATATGCAGTGATCGGCTGAACCTGTTTTTTTTAAAGATGTTATGTGTTCTTAGAGCCTGGTGTCAACATTTCTACCTGTTTGTCCAATGTACACCGAGAAAAAAATTTAGTTAAAATAACTCGATATTTAGTTAACCGAACTATAATATGTAGTAGAATAGGCCCCATGTTAGATGACTTGCTAATTTTACTAAATCTATTTTGCTAGAATTATCTATTGGTTGCAACTAAAAATACTTGCTGTTTTCTGCATAGTTGGAGCTACTATAAACTTTAGTTGCGCTAGCTAAAAGTATTTAGTAGTTTTAATATATAACCTATTAAAAATAGGAAGGCATTTAGTAGAATAAACCAAATGCATTAACTGTATTTGGTATCCTTACCATGCTATTTAAACTTATTCTTTTGCTGTGTTACATACTTTTATTTGTAACAATAAATTGATGATCTTACTTAAATTAGATTAATGTATTTGCAAAAGCTACTATTTCTTATAGCTAACCTTAAAAGTTTATCTTGCTAAAAATCCGATTTAAAGATCCTTTTTTTTTTGTTATATCTAATAATGCCATTACCATTTCATTTTTTGTGTTTTAACGGGTAAAATAAAAATAGATGTAAATTTGTACCTATTTTTATTTCAATAGAATTTATTTAGTAATAACAAACTTAAACAATAACAAGATCAATCAGAAATCTAGTAGATACATATAGATTAAAGAAGTAATTTATAGTAGGTACCTACCATTTGCTTAAATATTTTTTGGTTTTAGAACTTCAGCTAAAAAATATAACTAAAAAATTGTTAGTGGCGTGAAGACACAGTTAAAAAGTTTTATGCGTCCGCTTAGATTTTACCCCAGAACCCCTTGAATACCAGTCGAACGTTCTATCAATTGCACTACGGAGTTTCCAGACAGTAGCAATGTCACATTGAAATCAAATAATTTTTATTGCTATTCTTTCTTCTAGAAATCTAGTGCATCAAAGGTCTAAAAAAAATTAGTTTGATTAGTGTATACCTAGTAAAAGTTTATTAGTAGTTTTGTTAGAGGCCATTAATAGAATAAAGCCAAAGTTCCATGCATTCGGCGTCCCGTGCAAAATTAAAAAAATCTGGGGTTATAAAAACTTTAAAATTTTTAAATTTCTGTCACTAGTAAGTATTTGTTTTGTGCAATCTCTTAACTGAGAAGATTTTTTTAAATTGAGAGTAATTAGACAAAGTGACAGTTTCTCTTTGATAACACGAAAACAGAATTGGCCTTGAAACGTTAGAGTCGTATATTATAATACGTTTTCTATAGATTAAGGTTCTGCAAAAACAAATAAGTATAAAACACTATAGATACAGGTTAGAGACCAAATATTATTATATATAGGTATAATTAAATTCACTGACAATAACTTCTACAGGATTTTTGTTCTACTTACTTTTATTAATTTAAAAAAAATGATTTCCCTTTACTGTGCTGTAATATTTAAAAACTGGATTTTAAATTTGAATTCTTTAAAAATCCTCATTTGTATAAAATTTGTAAAAGCTACTAAACCAAAAAAACACCCTCGTAATCACATCTAAAAATTAATTGGCACTTACCTATTATTAATATTGTTTTAATTTCTGGATGACATCAAGCGTTCGTGGGATTATGAAAATAGTTGTTTGCAAAAATTTTTACTTATTTATTAATCTGCATGCTCCAAGCTCCAAAATACACAATAACAATATGGCGTCGGCTCTATCATTTGGATTAAATTCCATTTTGATACTGAAATAAAAGAATAATTGGTTATAAAATATCCCAGGACCAAATAGAATGCAGGCCACCCGCAGGGTGCTGTATCCACTGTAGGTACTTGCTATTAACTTTCAACTTACCCAAATACTAAATAGCTATTATGAAATAATCAAGACACAAACACAAAAGAGAAAATTCAGGTATCCATAATTTGCGTAAAGCTAAATGTTAATGCCTCCCCGCCATGTCGGAGCTAACGTGTAAATAGTGGTTTCGTTTCGTATTCGAGTACGCCGACTCCTCGCGAACGATTACCTTGCCTGGTAATGTAGTTAAACATACTACTTCGTCTGAGTAGAATTTAATGGAGATATTGCTAAATCCACTAGAAAATTTGGTGACCATTAAGACTAAATATTATTTCGAGTTGTATCTAATAGATCGATGGTAGAAACTATTTAGCAAGAAACTTTTTTAGTTATCAATATGCTATTTAGTTAAATTCAATAAAATCATACTAATCCTTAATAGATTTCCATAGCAAAATGATTTTAGTTGCTACAAAAACCCTAATAGGCTAAAGTTGCACGTTTTTTTGGTACTTTAACTAAATAATTTGCCATTCTTACTCATTTCTTCTCAGCAAAGAAATTTAGTAAACTAATTTTCTCGGTGTAGATAGCATCGCAGTTGTCACATTCTATTTGGTAGACCCCACTTTGTAAAAGTTTGTTTTTAGTTTCTATTTTAGCATTGGATATGTGTTTGTGTAAGTTGTTTTTATTGACTTGTATAGGAATGATATTAAGGTTTTTTAGTAAGTAAGGTACGTAAGCCAAAAAATCTCCAAAAAACTTAAAAACCTTAATATCATTCCTATACAAGTCAATAAAAACAACTTACACAAACACATATATCCAATGCTAAAATATAAACTTAAAACAAACTTTTACAAAGTGGGGTTTACCAAATTGAATACGACAACTGCGATGCTATCTACATTGGATAAACAGGTAGAAATTTTGACACCAGGCTTAAAGAACACAAAACATATATTTTAAAAAAACAAAATAAAACAGGGTTAGCTGATCACGGCACAAAAGACAATCACTCTATCTCTAACAACATAAAACCCATATACATACACAATAAAAGCAGAAAACGAAATCTACTAGAAACAATAGCTATTAAAAAAGCCATAAAAACAAATGTAATGTTGTTAATAATCACACCGAAATACCTTCAGGTGCTTCCCTATTTCGTAATAGCACACTTATTTAGGACTAAATATGTATCTGTACTTTTAAAAGTTAGGAAAAGCCACAGTTGACCATTCAATCTTCTAATCCTAATTTCAATTTTATGACATGTTTATAGTTACCATAATATGATATAAATATATTTGTAATGTCACGTAGAATTTAGTATCTTATTGTACCCCTTTGACAAAGGCCCGCAAGGGTCGAAACACGTCTCGGGGAACTGATTAAATTTGTGAAACATAACAAGTACGTTATTATTTTTTCTTCCTGTGCAATGGAACAACAGTTTCACCAAGCATGTAGCCCAACACAAATTAATTATACTTTATATATTTGTTCGCAAGTATCCAAAATCAAAATAACAGCAAGCAAACATCACTTTAATAAATAACACAGCTACTTTATCAGAGGAAATAAAAATCAAATGTATCTCATATCCCAACAAATAAAAACGTTTAACCTTAAACCCTCATATGCTCCTGCTTTCACCCCCGAAATCCTCAATCTAAATAAAATACACTGCCAGGGCGTAAAATAAAACTTGGAGTGGAAACATTTTACTACACCGCCCTCGGATATCATCTAAAGGGCAAAAACACATTTCTTTAAATCAGACTTTAATTTGACGAATACGAAAAGAGAACAATAAAAGAAAAGACCTGACGCATATAATAAGATAGGCAATATTCCAACAAGCCTCAAGAGGGTGCCCGTCGTTTAAAGAATTGTCATTCAGATTGCCCTCTTATTTTTCTCAATGCCGTTTGTCCTTATAAGCGACATTTTGCAATATTGGCGGATTTTTGCAAGAATAATTTAATTCAAGTAAATGTACCTTCTTTTGAAATGAACAAAAGGTCTTATAAGATTAGATTATTTATTAAGTTATCCGATCTTTCCGACTTTCCGTTCTTAATGTTTATTCCATTGTGTCTGTTACATTTACACAGTAAAAGCATTTTAATATTTAATTTTACTATATAGTGCACACCTCTTATACCGTGCGAGCAAAAATTATTTGCATCAAAGAGGGCTTGGGTTAAAAAACGTAGGGCTTGGTTTAGATCACAATGATATGGGGACGATATATCTGACCAAATCTAGGTTGAAATTTTGTCAAATTCATATTATGACATGATATGCCAAACTAATGATTAATAAAATAAGTAGACAAATACAAATTTATTTTTGTTGTTTACAAAATCAACAAAGTAAGAATATACAGAAAGAAAAAGAAAAATAATTACATAAATTCACACGTCTTTTCATATTTTCGAAAGTGTTGACCAGCATCTCTGGAGAAATGTTACCACATTCTTGGATAATCAGTGGCGTAACAAAAACTGAGTGGGCCCCCCCGCCAACGTTTTCAGGAGCCCCCTTTCTATACCGAGCGGAAAATGATAATTCTTATTTTCATTACTATTAGGTTCAGGTTTATGAATTTTTAAATTCGTTAATCGTAAATATTAATTTAATTATATAGGGTTAAACCCACATTAGGTATTAAGTGCCTACTATTAAAGCAGAAAACAATTCGAATTTATTTTATAATCCTAGGTAGACGACTGGTAGACATAATATAAGTATAGTCATTAAGTCATTGTACGTAACATTCCAGCAAACATGAAGGAAGCAAAATCAAAATTTTAAAACATCTGTTATAATGTTATTGCTTACCAATTTAATGGGGGTAGCAGTGATCGAGCCTCGTAGAATCCAAAAGACAGAAAAACAGTAAAACACATGAACACTCATCAAGTCTGCACAAACATTATGTCACAAAGTACTATACAAGGTATTATACAAAACTGAAAGAAGTTGTCCATTTCCTCTAAGAGACCTGATCAAAGTATACGTAACTTTAAGTGTTTTCTTACGTATATATTATACAAAACGACTAGATCGTCGAGAGTTTTTTTTTTACTCGTTGTCGCTACAGGCCCAGGTTCGGATTCTGATGCTTCTGGGGTAGCACTTACACTCGTACTCTTACTCGTACTTGCACCGGGCCCCCCCGCGGTGCGGGGTCTGCGGGGGTGTTTGTTACGCCACTGTGGATAATCCTTTCTTGTAATTGTTTTAAATTTGCAACGGGTGTTTTAAAAATAGTGTTCTTTAAATGAGAAAAACGAAGTAATCCATAATCGTTAAACAAGGTGTTCTAGGTGGGAATTCAATGTCTGATCGAAAACTGATCAATCTGTCGTCGAAAAAATTGCGTGAGTAGTTAATAGTTTCGGCGGCGGCGGCTGTATGGGCGGTTGCACCGTCCTGTTGAAAATATCCAAAACGTAGATTGTCGTCAAGTAATTGCTCCACAAATGGATTCAAAATATTGTCTCTATACCGCTGTGCTGTAACTGTGTCATGGAAAAAAATAGGACCAACAATTCTTCTTCGGGAAACAGCTAACCAGACACCAATTTTTTGAGGGTGCACTACTCCACTGCGTGTATTCTGAGAATTCACATAACCGGAGAGGTGGAACCAGGCTTCATCCGAAAAACATGTCAGGTCTAATAAATCATTTCTTTCCAATAAATTTTGGGTAAACCATTGAGAGTAATTCCTGCGTCTTTCAAAATCTGCGGCTTGTATTTCTTGGAATACTTGCACACACACACACACACACACAAGAGAAGATTAATTTAAATTATATGAACAATCTCCTCCGAAAAGATTACATACCCGCCACCCCTTAATATGTAAAACACAAAAAAAAGGTATTTGTATTAATCTCACTCAACTAAGATTAGTAAGGGTGCATACCCCCAATACTTACCCAATTGAGTCTACTCAAGGCGAACTGAACTGAAAGGTGACGCACGCAGCGGGATAAAGGTTGGCCTAATACCGGGCGAAAAACTAAAAAGTACACTTTCAACTTTGTGGACGAACAACGCAGAGCGATGAAAACTACATGTTGTTATGTAATCTTTTCGGAGGAGATTGTTCATATAATTCAAATTAATCTTCCTTTAGGTAAGTCGATTAATTTTTTAATTAAATTACATTGGGGAGTTCGTGCAACAAATAGTCAGAAAACGGTAAAAAGTTCCCAATTATTGAGAAAGGTTCAAAACGACATATAGCTCTAGAAACAGTTGCTTGTAATAATCCTATGACCCTCTATGATGTTAGTGAGTAGACCAAGACAGATATCCAGCCACGGCAAAATAGCGTTTTCATGGCTCCCCGGCTCCCGAGATCGGAAAGATTGGAGATGAAACTAAAGTTTTGTCGTAGCGCTACAAAAAACGTTCAGTCATTACAATGGAAAAATTGTATTTAAGTACTCCCTAACATGAGCACTGAGCGTTCATCTTCAGCGAGGCGCATTTTAGATGCAGCAGAGCCAAATTAAAATTTGATTAAAGATTGCGTCTTGAGTTTAGAACGTTGAGAAATGCCGAATGTTTCTCAAAAGACGTTCACCCCTATAACTTTTTTATATTTATAGATATTAAAATGAACTTTTGAGATTATGCATAATAGATGAGTCTGCATTTATTGGAATACTTTTCAATTTGTTAGCACTTCCGGTTTGATCGGAAGTGACCTTGACTTTGGTATTTTAAATGGGACATCTTGTATATTTTTACTTATTTGGGTTCATCATAACATTATGAGTGAAATTACACCTCACTTGTCATTTTTTGACGTGTTATAACATTTTTATGTTTATTTTTTATTTTCAATCTAGAGTGCTACAAATTAATTAAATCTGTTAATTTATAGTCTAGTATAGTAATATGAAAATTAAAATTATGTCATAATAATTGACTTTCTAAGTTTTACAAGCGTTTAAAAAATGAAATTTTGTTTTCTCCATTTTCCAAATGGAACATTCACTAGGATATTTAAAACGAAAATTTTTTTTCCAACAATTTAATACCATACACTCCTATGTTATTTTAAAATTGACACGAAAAAATTTGCCTTAAGTCCCAATCGCAAATTTAAAAGCATTATGCATTATTGCCGCCCTGTCATTTCTAAATAAATATAAAGGCAGCTTTGAAAAACAATGGAATGGTTTTGAAAACCAATATGGTTTTAAATTAAAATTGTAATGTCATTCGTTTATTAAACTTACATTGTAAATCAGATAAAATGTATGTATTGTATGTATTGTATGTATTGTATGTATTGTATGTATTGTATGTATTGTATGTATTGTATGTATTGTATGTATTGTATGTATTGTATGTATTGTATGTATTGTATGTATTGTATGTATTGTATGTATTGTATGTATTGTATGTATTGTATGTATTGTATGTATTGTATGTATTGTATGTATTGTATGTATTGTATGTATTGTATGTATTGTATGTATTGTATGTATTGTATGTATTGTATGTATTGTATGTATTGTATGTATTGTATGTATTGTATGTATTGTATGTATTGTATGTATTGTATGTATTGTATGTATTGTATGTATTGTATGTATTGTATGTATTGTATGTATTGTATGTATTGTATGTATTGTATGTATTGTATGTATTGTATGTATTGTATGTATTGTATGTATTGTATGTATTGTATGTATTGTATGTATTGTATGTATTGTATGTATTGTATGTATTGTATGTATTGTATGTATTGTATGTATTGTATGTATTGTATGTATTGTATGTATTGTATGTATTGTATGTATTGTATGTATTGTATGTATTGTATGTATTGTATGTATTGTATGTATTGTATGTATTGTATGGAGATTCATGAGAGAGAGAAAAAAAAATTGTATATTTTGTTTTAGATATTTTGCGGTTAAAAAATTTAACGCGATTGAAATAAAATTCCTATATACCACTATAATAAGCAACTGGCTAATTGTTAATTAATAATCCATATTTGATTCATAAAAAATCAATAAGACATAAAAGGTAATGGGGTTATGCAATATTTAACATGGAATACCCAATTTCTTTTTGGCGTCATGGTTGCCAAACTGGGAACTGTTATGATACCATGTTAAATCTAGTGGCAATATAAAATTTTATTAATGGGTAACAAATTAAGGATATAACGTCATTACCATTAGAGAGTTATTAGTTGTAATAAATTTAAAAAAAAATGTCTTTGGGCCAGCAACAAAATTTTGTGCATAAAAAACTAATAAGTAAGGTATTATTTTAGTAGTTCAAGGGGTTCGGTGCAATTTTTCTTTATACATATAGAGTAAACGTGGATAGATGACGCAAGGAGAGATCGAGTTGTAATTTTCCATGTATCGGGTTGTAATTAGGGGTGTGCATCAAAATCAATTAATCGAATTTTTTTTTTCAATTAGATAAGTAGGGGAGACCGGGGCAAGAAGATCCCCTGGGGTCAAACGATCCCACGTCTTTTTGTCGCCACTGTATACACAAGATCATCCGTAGACTTGGCAACAGTACCTTTCAAGTACGGCGGGTTAGTACAATAAATGACAGCGATCAGTGTGCAAGTGTTTTGGCACTGTAAAGCGTTTTATGATTTTTGCCGACTTGTAATAGGTAAGCATTTCAGATTATCCATGTTCGTTACTAAAAAACAGTTAGGTATAAAAATATTCGATAGTAGCTATGAGAAAGTATAGTGCAGAGAACAAACTGGTCGATAGTTTTGCAAATTTTAGTACGTTTAAAAAAAGTTAGGTTAACTTTATTATGCCGCTTACAAATGGGCAAAAGGATCCCGTTAACAATGGGGCAAAATGATCTCCTAAAACAATGGGGCCAAATGATTACAGGGATCGTTTTACCCCACACGTGTTTCGAAAATAATATGCAATATGTATTGTCGGTAATTTTATTAAAATTAAAATTTTATTATTGTTTTCCGCATTCGGACAAGAATTATTTACCATAATTTTGTTTCAGATCGCAACAATGCTCAGAAGACGAACGAAGAGGCAGTCATGCCTCCCCGGGTAGCGGGGCAAAATGATTACTTTTAGGGTTTTGTTAGTTTTAGATTTTTTTCGGTTCATTTGGTTCTTTTCTTTAATAAAAATGCTTAAAAAACGGCTTGTTAATTTTATATCCACAAATTTAGCTTTAGAAAAAAAAAAGAACATTTAATTTAATTTGCATAGGGAATCATTTTTCCCCAAGTAGAGGGGCAAAATGATTACTTTGCATATGTCTACTTTACTGGCTGAAATTTTAAAATCAACTTAACCAAAATATAAAAATATAAAAAACATATAAACAATATATAAAACTACATGCTTGCAAAAAGACAAACTCCTAACTCTCAGTGGATGGGACATCTAAGGCAAAAACTATTAGGGGGATCTTCTTGCCCCGGTCTCCCCTAATCGATTATTCGAAAAAAAAAATTTTACGATTTTTTGATTAATCGATTATTAATCGAAAAAATAACGATTACATCTTTAGCAAAGTTACAAAAATGAATTTTATAAAAATTTAATATTAAACGCTGATGATCTGGAACTTCTAAATGTCACTGTAAATTTACTTAGTCCAATTCAAGAAATTTCCGAAACTCTGTTCGGCGAAAATTATGTAACCGGGTCCACCTATTTGTATTGAATTGGGTAAAACACCACACAGGTGAATAATTATGAAGAAACCGAAATTGAGAACGATATCGTGAGTTTGAAAAAAGAAATAGCTCTCTAAATTTTTCAAATTTTGAAAGATCGATATGAAAGCGATGAGCAAACCAGCGAACATTTGCACATTGCTTGCTGCTTTAATAGATCCACGATTTAAAGAAACATTTTTTGACTCTACAAAAATTAAAATTATAATCCAAAAAATAAACAGAACTCAGCAGTAAACTTGAATCTATTCCTATTTCTGTTACCAGACAAGAGATATTAGGTGAGAATAAGTAGACCAGGGTCGATAATTTTTGAAACCAAAAAAAATATTAGTAGGATGAAACCCATTGGAAAAGGAAGATAATATATCAAAAATTAAAGGAAAAATAAATTACGGGCGATCCGAGGTCGGGAAGGGGTGGGGGGTGAGTTTTTAAGGGTAGAAAACGATTTATCTCGATTTTCGGCAAAAATTCAAGTCCTACGGCAAAACATTAAATAGCAAAGTTGTAGATAATAAAAATATTTACGACTTTTGTATTTGCACTTTTTTCAAATAACCTCAAAATTTATGTGAAAAATTCAAATAACCCAGTTTTTGGTTTTTTATTTTTATCTTTTACAATTTTTTTTTTTATACACGAAATTTGGTGAAAACTTACCTTTTTATGTCCCAAATACACTGTAATTTTTTTGATTTAAAATATTTATTTTTTAACCTTATTTTGACTTAATATCAAAAAAGCAACCTAATTTTCGAAAATTCTCATGTCAAAATATCTGCTTTTTTAAAAAAGTCGGTGAGCTTTTTGTTCATTGAAATCTCTACTTTCAGATGGTGTAAAAAAAATATACATTACTATGCTCAATGTTCTCAAAAAATGCAAAAAAACTCGAATCCGAAATTTTTTTTTTTAATCATTATGTACAATTTTGAGCTATTTATTAAAATTTATACTTTAATTACTCGAAAAACGTAAGATTCGATGTTACATTGATAAGCAAAAAAATTACAAATCCATAAAACATAAAGATCGCAAAAAACATGCGTAAATAGTTGATCTAAATATAATTAAAGGTAGGATTTAAAGGGAAATTGAATTGAATTGAGAACATTTACCATAGTATTGTATATATTTTTTTACACCATTAAAAAGTAGAGATTTCAACGAACAAAAAGCCCACCGACATTTTTAAAAAAGCAGATATTTTGACGTGAGAATTTTCGATGGAAAATTAGGTTGCTTTTTCGATATTAAGTCAAAATAAGGTTAAAAAATAAATATTTTAAATCAAAAAAATTACAGTGTATTTGGGACATGAAAAGGAAAGTTTTCACCATGGTTATTTGAATTTTTCACATACATTTTGAGGTTATGTGAAAAAAGTGTAAATACAAAAGTTGTAAATCTTTTTATTACGTACAACTTTGCCATTTAACGTTTTTCATAGGACTTGTAGTTTTGCCGGAAATCGAGATAAATCGTTTTCTACCCTTAAAAACTCCCCCCCCCCCCCTCCCCCTTCCCGACCTCGGATCGCCCGTAATTTATTCTTCCTTTCAATTTTGTTATATTTTCTTTTTTTTCCAATGGGTTTCATCCTACTATTATTTTTTTTCACTTTTTACCATTTTCAAAGGCTTCAGCCCTGGTCTAAAGAGCGGACTTACATCTATATTCAAATCCCTTAAAACCATTGGAGACACTGCTCCTACCAGTATTAGCGTTAAAATAAAAATAATAAGTTGATCAGTACATGAATATGCCAACGATTGACGTTGATGATGGTCCATTAGTATGGTGGAGACATAATTGTCATGTATTTCTTCTTCTCTCCCAATGTGCGAATTTTTTTTGTGTATACCTACAGACATCAAGCGTACCATCTGAAAGGGTATTCAGTAAAGGAGGACACATAGTAAGCGACTTGCGGGCCGCACTAACTGGTGATCACATAGAACAGCTCGTTTTCCTCACCATGAATAAAAGTTATGTAATAAATAAAACTTCTTAAATATAATTTTTTATTTATTTTTGCTTGATCACGTGAAATAATTTTTAACCCTACAGGTAGTCTATTTTTCGATTAATAAGGTTTTTCCGTTAATTGATTTTTTGATTTATTTTGATTAAATCAATCGATTATTTTCGATTTCTCGATTAATCGATTATTATTTTCGATTAATCAGAAATAATCAATTTTTTTCGATTAGTCGATTATTTTCGATTAATCGATTGTTTTCGATTAATCGGATATAAGTAACTGTTTTCGATTAATCGATTATTTTTGATAAATCGATTATTTCCGATTAATCGATTAATGGGTAATAATTGATTATTTCAAATAATCCAAAATTGATTATCTCTTTCGGTAATCGCACAGCCCTAGTTGTAATACCGCAAAAATGATCGAGATGAAATTTTGGTTAGAAATTGTAAAAATAGGGTTACCAAAAATGAAGGAAAAATACTACTTATAGAGAGTTTTTTTTCGAAAAGAATCTTCTAAAGATTGACACCCTATGAAGCAGGGTAGTGTCGTATTCAACTCTGATGTTCCTGCGGTTTTCGCACCATAGGCGTATAAACCTTCAGCCTTGAATCGAGATGGTGTTCTTCAAAGACGGTATGGGGCTGTCACGAAGCACTATCTGAACTAAGCTTAAATAACAAAATCACTTTAATATGGATTCGGGGACACATGGGTCTGGAGGGAAATGAGGCTGCTGACAAGCTCGCAAAGAGGGGAGCAGCAACGAAATTCACCGGGCCTGAAACGGCAATAAGTAGGTATATCCCACGCTACGGTTAAGATATTGATTTTGGACGAAGCAACAGATAAGTGGCTAAACTTACCAGGCCTAAGACGCTCAAGGGCCCTTATAAACAGCCATAGAAATCAACAGCTAACTGACAAACTACTACAGCCCAATAGGACGCACCTGAAAGCACTGGTGGGATTGCATACCGGCCACTGCAGATTGCGACACCACATGCACAAAATTGGATTAGCGCAAGATTAAGAATGTCGGTACTGCATGGAAGATGCAGAAACAGCGGAACACATACTGTGCGCCTGCTTCGCAGCAGCTAGAATCAGATTTACCCTATTCGACGAAGTGACACTGCTGCCGGAAGACATGAAGAATGCCTCTTCCAATACAATTATCAGCTTTATTCAGAAGCTGGATCTATTGGGAGAAATATAAACAAGGTGTGAGCCCCAATAGATCATACGGTAGCAGTGGAGGGTTAAATGTAATCCACTTACTTTCAACCTAAACCTAACCTATAATATACAACACTGTGGGTCGTTTTTGGTGGCTACTTAAAAAAAAACAATTTTTATCCGATTGTGTCAAAAAATGACGTTTTATAGATCAGATATTTGTACAAAAAGGTAACCTTTTCAATAAGGTATTGACTATTGCGCTGGTAGCTAGGTAACACTTTTCGTCCCAGGCGGAAAATATTTTTCGGACGCTAACATTTTTTCAACAAACTTTTTATTTTATTTTCAATTATTTACAATATTTATATTAAATGTACAATTAGAACAATTTTGAACAAAAACAGGGTGCTGTAAATTTGATTTTGAGGATGTGTTATTATTTTTGTTCTCCGTTATGATATTATTCTCCAATGTTGAACTCGATTCGAAGACAGATTCCGATACCTGAGTCGGTACTGATTTTTATTAACAAAGCCGTTTCCAAATCTTGTATGTCATCAATTTCCATATGAGCCAGTTCTTCTCGACGACATGCTCCCGCGGTTCCGATTAGTAAGAAAAGTAAGAAATTTAAAATAAAATTATTTTGTTATATTTACCTTCAACATTAAGTATTTGTCATCTGGAGCATGGCAAAGGAATTTTTGAAACTCTTCTTTAGTTACGGTCTTTAATTTCTTTGAATAATAACCAACACTTTTTCGTTTCAATAATTCTCGTAATCTCATGTATTTTGATATATCGTGGGCGTACAACCAGAACCCTATAAGTCCAAAAAGCTAAATGTTGAGAAAAACGTGTTTTTATCTTTTATGTCTTATACAAAATCACATGTTCACAATAAGCAAACAAAATAAGTTTATTTAAATATAACTCCATTTGAGGTTTATATTTAAATTAATTAAAACACAATTTTTTTCTAAAAACAATTTTTATTCTGGTTTTTTACAAAAAAAAAGGACTTAAAGGATTCTTCTTAAATACAATTTTACTTCTTACGGACTAAATGGGATAAAGGCTCATTATCGGAGTCGCTAAAATCTGACACATCCCTGTCACTGTCTTCAACGGAAGGCTCCAGAGTTAGGTCTGGAATATTTTTCTCAGTGGGAAGGGACTTATACCATCCATGAAATTCAGAGGAAATTGCTTCACTTTTACATAATTTTAAAAGATCATTTTTTTTCTTTATGCTAATTGGTAGCTTTTTCTGGTACAATCGTTTCAGTTGTTTTGGAGGTGCTGGTGGTCTTCCTTTCCTACATAATATGTTTATTGCTTTATAGTCACTGTTGTGTTGATACTTATACTCAATTATTTCGCGATGTTGCTTGGAATATCGCAAACCTTTTATAAGCAACCAGTTAACTGTTTGTCCTTCAGTATCCTTAGATTTATTTTTTATTAGCAAGTCAGATAAGCACTTTAAATCCCAAAAATCTTTTAAATTAAGTTCCTTAACAATATAAGGGCCGCTGTTTTTATTTCGATTTCTATCCGATCGTGCCAGACTAAAGATATTGAGCCAGTCCTTTATGGTATATACCGGAACAAATTTTTTTGTACGTTCAATCGCGCTATGCATCGATTCTGCTTCCATATAGGAATGCCCACTTTCCAAAAACGTGTGCTCAATTATTTCAAGATGAGATGTCTGTGCTAAATACAGCAATAAAGCGGCTACATGGATATTTCTGTTTTGGCCTTCACATGTATCAGACCAAAGTGATACTTCTGTGATATGTGGAGGTAAGCTGGACAAATATTGAAATAAACACGATCCTATCTGAGAACTTCCCCTTTTGCTATCTAGTTCAGTCCAACAAACACAAACCTGTGCTTACAAGTCTCCCGTTAAACAACAACTAACCGAAGCGCGAACAGGTGTTTAGCATAACCCAACTTAATATGGACTTAAATGATTTTTCATGTCCAGGTTTCTGTTGTTTACGTTTATTATTTTTTAAAATCCACTAAGTGCACTTAATGGATTTATACTGTCCGATATTGTGCTTTTTGGGACTTAGTTAATTTTGTGAGAATTATAGCTGCTTTGTAATTATCGTTATGGACTTAAAGGGTTTTTTAAAAGTTGCGTATTACCTGTATGCACATTGCACACATCTATGAAAAAATGTCATATTGACAAATGGTGGACTTAGTGGATTTTGGTTGTACGCCCACGATATCAATGTTGTGTTTAAAATTTACCACTGCACGTAGCATGGAATACTGCGACCACAAAGTAGATGACTTCACAGATTTCGATAAATCCGCCATATACACTGAGAACTTTCTTCGTGCCGGCAATCCATACATTTTTATAAGCTCTTTCATATATTTCCTTAGATTTTTGTGGCAACAAATGTAACATAACTTCATTGGCATTTTCTCGAATATCAGGTGGCGTACCTACTATAAGATATTCACTATCATTTTCTATTTCCATTTTTGTGTTGTCAAGTTTTAAAATTATCGCCTGATTGACAAAACGTCAAATGATATTATTAATTTAAGTAATTATTTGTTATATCCATAGATACGCATATTACAGGTCTCATTGTTAACCGACAAACATTAAAAGCGACATATTAGTGCAAGATGAGATGTATTGGTTTACTTTATTTTTACATCATTTTATAATCGGAACAAAACCACAACCGGATAAAAAATATCGTCTGTCATACAGACGAAAAATGTATTTCGCACTATGCGGGTTACCGGCCTCGGCTTTGCCTCGTCCGGTAATCTCCCGCATTACTTCCGGAATACTACATTTTTCGTCCTTGTAACATAATATACTATTATTGAATTTTGAATAGTTTATGTCTTGAAATAAATCCCATAGATTTAGTCGTTTTTGACTAAACGGTATTAATGCAAGGCGTGAGTGACAAATATACCCAAAGCGATGGCAGCTCTTTAAGAATATTCCTTATTTTTACCTTTGCAGAAAAGCAATCCGAATTTAATAACACAAAAATTATTATTGTATTCTTACTTATATCGCGTTTTAAATCAAGTTAACCTTACTTCCCGAATTCAAAACTGTAAACCAAACATTGTGGCAAGCAATTCTGGAGAGAAGTAAATTTACCCTATATACGAACATTTAGAAGTTTAATTTTCCAAATAATATGAGTATGCTCTCGTAGTCAGTGAATTTCAATGTCTGAGTCAGTCAGGTACCTATTAACTTTCCAATATAGAAGTTGTAACATAGTTTACCTGACATTCAAGAGCATGCTAAAAGAGATTTTATTTATGTTACCGAGTTTTAGAGTTACGTGGTAGTTTTGTTCAATTTTACTAGAGCAAATAAAAACTACGTTCTTTATTTATACATTTTCCATCAGCATTTGGATGAATATACTACTTTAAACGGGGAATATACATAATCTTTTGTTGAAATTCTACGATGGAATTTTTAATAAATAGTTAAGGAAGATGACAATATTTGCCATTATTACAATTTTATTAAGTTTTTACCAGTGGCGGCGGCAAACATTTGGGGGCTTCCCGCAAAATTATGTGTTAATATACAGTGTCACCAGTAAAGTCCGCATCATATGGGATTTTTTTTTATTAATAGCTTTTTTCAAAATTTGACTTTGGCATCAAGTTCTGCTTCGATCGAGATGAAAATTAAGCAAAAAAATAGTAGTCACGTGATTCGCATTATCTGTCAAATTTAAATTTTTTCCAAAAAAGAATTCAAAAGTGGGGTTATTTCTGAAAATATCGAAAAAAGTTATTAGAAAAAGTTTTTTTAAATGCAGTTTCTAGCCCACATGCAAAATTTCAGCTGCATAAGATAATTTTGATTTTTTACGTATATTTTATAAATTGTCCCACTTTTGCAAAATAAGACTCAACCATCCTACATAAAACTTCTTAGTTTTGACAATGCTTTATTTCAGATACATTTTCTTATTTTTGAAAACGTAGTTTGTGCCTGAAAGTCATATATTTTAATATTAAGACAAAAAAGATCACAGTGTCATCAGTTCATAAGTGGAAAATAAATTTTAGTTTAAGTTAACGTAAAGTTTATCCATTTTTAACGATTTAATTTAAAACCCCTTTACTTAATTTTTTATTTTTTACTTTCAGGCACAAACTACGTTTTCAAAAATACTTATTTTATGAAGTTACCTTATACAGGGTCAAAAATATATAAACTTTGCACCTCACCTGCGACCAAATTTTAACAGCCCAATTTTGATTCTGTAGAAAAACACACATTTAATTTTAAAGAAAATGTATCTGAAATAAAGCATTGTCAAAACTGAGAAGATTTATGTAGGTTGCGTTGAGTCTTATTTTGCAAAAGTGGTGCAATTTACAAAATATAGGTAAAAAATCAAAATTATCTTATGCAGCTGAAATTTTGCATGTGGGCTAGACACTGCATTAAAAATTTTTTTTTCTAATAACTGTTTTCGATATTTTCAGAAATAACCCCACTTTTAAATTATTTTTTGGAAAAAATTAAAATTTGACAAATAATCCAATTTAGGTGACTACTATTTTTATTGCTTAATTTTTATCTCGATCGAAGCAGAACTTGATGCCAAAGTCAAATTTCGAATAAAGCTATTAATAAAAAAAATCCTATATGATGCGGACTTTACTACTAGTGACACTGTACATAAATACTAATTTTTATTGTTTGTTTTTTATGTTTTTTTAATATTAATCTAAAATTTATAAATACGTCAGCTAGGCAGGCGGAGTGGGGCCCCCATGAAGTTGCCCCCCCCCCCCGCGTTGCGGGGTTTGTGGGGGCCTTATCGCCGCCACTGGTTTTTACACTACTTATTAGAAATTACATTTTTAAACATTTGTATTTACTGGCAATAATTAAAAAATGATAGTTTTTTTAGCCTTATCAAATATTTCAATATGAAAAGATCTGCAAAGTCTTTATTGTATATTTGTACTTGAGAACTATTAAAATTTCACAGTCTTGGCAGAAAGGAAAGTATTGTACTTTTTTTAAAATTTATTTCTACAATTTAAAGTCAACTAAAAATATAAGTAAAATTATTCGAAAAAGTAAAAATAAACAAATAAATTAAGATTGATTCGAACCATAGACATTTATCTTTAGATACGTACCGGGTGTTCCACCTAAGGAGGTAATCGGCTATATCTCAGAAAGTAATAACACTAGGACTTTGGGAAAAAATATATATCCATAAAAGCGACCAAGAGAAATTGCTGGAAATTATTTTCAAGTTCGAAAAATGACCGCTAGGGGGCGTAAGAGAACTTTCAAAATAGAAATGCCGATTTTCTCTTGATTGTTCTTAATAAAAATATGTTTAAAATATAAGCATTGTATTTTTCATAAAATTATGCAACTTTATGTTAGGAATCGTTTTTTTCTATTTTCAATAATAAAGTGGTGGGAGAAGGTCAAACCTTTTTTCTATTAAACGCTGATATCTCTGCTTTGGATAAACCGATTTTCTTCAACTTGATCTTGAAAAAAAAACCCTTCTTTTCCTCTTCACGTAGATCTATTAACTATACCATATTGATTCTGATGGTGGCCACTAGATGGCGTTTTTCCGTAATTCCTCAATGAATAAGGATTTTCTCAAAAAAATCAAATGTTATGATATGACTTTTTCATCATATTTTATTTTAGGCTAATGAAGGCTATTAAATAGTGGAATAAAAATCCAGGTCCGTATTTAAAATTAAAAAGTTGATGATGGTCGCTTGAATCCGAAACGTCGGATTAAAAAACTAACCCCATCAGCTTGTAGAGGAGAAAAAGTTACTATAAGGAACTGAAAATCGCAACGTGATATCTTTTGTTAAACTAGAGAAAAAACCAGTGATTTAATTGATTAATGAATGTTTTAAAAAATGGCCTATTTTTCCATTTTAATTATTATTATCCCTAATTTCTCTAGTTTAACAAAAGATATCACGTTGCGGGTTTCAGTTCCTTATAGTAACTTTTCCTCCTCTACAAGCTGATGGGGTTAGTTTTTTAATCCGACGTTTCGGATTCGAGCGACCTTCATCAACTTTTATATTTTAAATACGGACCTGGATTTTTTATTCCACTATTTAAAAGCCTTCATTAGCATAAAATAAAATATGATGAAAAAGTGATATCATAACATTTGATTTTTTTGAGAAAATCCTTATTCATTGAGGAATTACGGAAAAACGCCATCTAGTGGCCACCATCAGAATCAATATGGTATAGTTAATAGATCCACGTGTAGAGGAAAAGAAGGGCTTTTTTTCAAGACCAAGTTGAATAAAATCGGTTTATCCAAAGCAGAGATATCGGCGTTTAAAAGAAAAAAGGTTTGACCTTCTCCCACCACTTTATTATTGAAAATAGAAAAAAACGATTCCTAATATAAAGTTGCATAATTTTATGAAGAATACAATGCTTATAATATTTTTAACATATTTTTATATAGAAAAATCAAGAGAAAATCGGCATTTCTATTTTAAAAGTGCTCTTACGCCCCCTAGCGGTCATTTTTCACACTTGAAAATAATTTCCAGCAATTTTTCTTGGCCGCTTTTATGAATATATATTTTTTCCAAAAGTCCTAGTGTTATTACTTTCTGAGATATAGCCGATTACCTCCTTAGGTGGAACACCCGGTACGGCTTACCTCGTGAGCAAACAAAATTTAAAGGTGAAAAAATAAGTCTGAGCGCACGGCTCGCCGGTCAGATGCCTTTCCTCCCAGCAGGATTGGGCATGCGCACAAATCTCGTGTTATAGGCCTATTCTTCTTTAGCGACATGCTCAAAATACACTCCAGAACAGGCTCGGCGCCCTTTTTGTTGTTGTATTTTAAGTTTTCTCTGTGGACTCCCTTGTTTTCTTAGCCATTGTGGATTGTGGGTGTTTAATATTTACTGATTTCTATTTTTTGTGTGGTTTAGTGAATTGTGTTTGTGCTTCTAGTGACTCGGATTGGAATATAAACAATGACTAGTAAAAACCGTTGTATGATTTTATTATGCCCAAATAGGGGTAAAATACCGGGTATTTCGGATGTTCAGTAAGTATGGAGTAGTGATGTAGGTATCTTGATATATTATATAATTTTATTATGTTTAATTTAAACACATGTTACTAAGCCTAGGCTACACAAACAAGGTATAAAAATAAAGAGAAACACACACCAAGACAGATTATCGCAATGCATGTTTTGGTATATTTTATTTGCAGCCCTACAATCTAATTCAGTACGCCTATTTTTCGGGCAATATATTGCTCAAAACGTTTAAACACATACATATATTTTGAAGAAGTAGTCCATACTCAAAGTGGAGATGAATAATATAGGGAAAAGAAAAGCATAAAGTCTTTCTCCACAATTTTAATTCAGTAGACACGTGCTGGTCGCAGCGAACTTCTTTTTTTAAGATGTTCATGAAAAACGAATAAAAATTTTCTAAACAGTTTTTTTTAAATTATCAAAAATTTTCTCTGAAAATGTCGTAAACTTTTTTATTTCGATTCTAAATCATATGTGTCAGTTTTGACTCCTGCTAGGGTAACTGGGCCGTAACAAGCTTGGTGCCCCAACAGCATTTTACTTCAAGCTAAATGGTAAGCTAATCTAACTTATTTTATTACATTTCATTCATTACATCCCTTTTTTCTTTATCTTTTACAGAAAGCATCTACACTACTTTAATATAAAAAAACACATTTTTTTTTTCTCTCCACCTCATATCTAACATCTTTCACTCCTCTTCGACATAGCTGAATCAAACTAAAATGTTTTTATCACACAAACTTGAACTGCTTTCTACAAAGTCCTTCATTTGATATGTCCTGTTTTTCTCTTCATTTCCCGCCCACAGTGGCTTTTTACTGGTCCCTGACCTTTCAGCGTGATGATATATTTTCCGCCTATTGACTGCAAAAGTTTTCACTCCCCATGCGTGCCTTTGAAAGCTCCATTATGGATTAGTTCCACCTTTAATTTTATTATATTTTCTCTTTTGCTAACAACATCAGCTGTTAATTATTTTTGCTTCAATTTCCTGATGATGAGTGTTTCTACACTCGAAACATGTCGATTCTAGCCTAGCTACTGAATTAAAATTGTGGAGAAAGACTTTATGCTTTTCTTTTCCCTACATACATATATGTATAATACAAATTAAAAAAAAAATACCTAGGTTGTTGGTTATCCAAAGGTGAAAGTATTCTACGGGTCAAGTTCTCGGGCAAAAACGTTTTCCAATTCTTAAACAAGAAATTGTGCTTAAAAATGTTTTACACGTACCGAAATGTTAGCCAAATTGTAAAAATCAATACAAGTTATATACCAACTAATATTTGACATGAGGGTAGGTACGCGATAACATCGATGATTGGTTATTTTGCTGGTTTTGTTTGTTTTTTATGTTCGATTTTATATTTTTAATTGACTTGTTCTCTTCCTTTTCGAACTAAAAACACGACGACGAATCATTTTTAAACACATTTTAGAACAAAACTTAAAAACAATTCTCTATCCTTAAAATCTGATAGGTCTGCAAGTACTAAAAATGGCAGAAATAACTACCTTTTTTCCCAGCTTGATCAAAAATTGAGAAATTCCAATTTTTTGGCAAGAATTTAGGGCAAATTTTAGCAATTTACACTTAAAAATAGATCAAAGGTCAATTTTTACAATTTCTTGAGCAAGAACTTAAAGTTTAAAGCCCGGACCTGTCTATGTTCCCATTCGTCAAATAATAATGTTGCAGTGCGCATGCTTAATCCGGTGTAGCTTTGTTTACATGCGCGAGGCCATAAATTGGTCACTTTCGTGATTATTGTTTGCTTATCTAAACGTAAAGGTCTATGATTCGAATAAACCCATTAAAATTAGTTGTAAAATAAAAATACGAATATTAGGTAAACGCACAAAAAGAAACTTACTCAGTTATATGAAAATTTAATTTTTAAAAGAAAATTTAATTTATTTCTTATATAGGTACTTCTAGTTTTGTATACAGGGTGATTCACGGTGGATGGAACGTTAGACGTTTCTGACGAACCAGTAAAGGAATCGTTCTGAAAATTTGGTCGCGTACATAAACGGACATGCTTTACCAACCTAAAATATTTTTAACAATACAGTGTTGCCGCTTTCATGCAAAAATAATAGTAACTTTGACTTTTTAAATGCAATACCATATATTTTATTTTATTTTCGAAACCACCATTACTTTCCTTACAATTTTTATTAACTCTACTCTATACTTATCTCTACCATTTCTAAGATATAAATTAATTTCCGTTTTTTTTTGTCCGAAAACGTCACTTTTAAAAATGCTGATAATTTTGAACTCTAAAACAGTGAAATCCTGAACTTTGGTAAATAGTTAACTAATACCATAGAACTCTTTGCCATAGTCCCAAATCTTAGTTGCAATATACAGGGTGGTTGAAAAATACACTTATTCTGGTAACTTGAAAAAGTGACCATAAGTTATTTTTTTCAAATGTAACACCCTGTATATTAATACGGATTTAAAAAGCTGCTAAAATTTCACTTTATTCTTGTATATCATACCTGTACCTAACTAACTAGTTTAACCATTTTTTTGACGTATTAAGCATGATTTGTAAAATTTTCTATACAATTCAATTTTATTCGGTTTTTAGTAAGTTAGCCATGACAAAAACTAAAGTTTACATATGTTACTATGGTTATCGTTTTGACATTTCATTAAGTTTAGATACAAGATAGAAATACAGTTTAAAATCATGGAAGAAAACTATACAAATGCAGTTTTTATGAATTTATTTATTTTATTTGGACAATGTGATAGAATTATCGCCAAGACATGTATAAAGTTTACCGAAATGTACTCTAATTTACCGACAATAAATCTTAGAAAATTCATAAGGATCCAAAACAATTTTATTAAATGTTAACTAGGTAGTCAAATAATAAAAGACTACTAAAATTATAACTAATAAAATACTATTTTGACAGATGTTCAAAACGCTGGCCGTTTACATCCAAACGCTTTAATAATATGCGGGTGTTGACTGCATGGATTTCAAGAAAAATTTAGTTTTAATGTTTTTTGCATGTTAATGCAAACACACATTGTCCAAATAAAATAAATAAATTTATAAGAACTGCATTTGTATTTGTATAGTTTTCTTCCATGACTTTAAAGTGTATTTCTGTCTTGTATCTAAACTTAATGAAATGTCAAAACGATAACCATAGTAACATACGTAAACATCAGTTTTTGGTCATGGCTAACTTACTAATAACCGAATAAAAATTAAATTGTATAGAACATTTAACAAATTATGCTTAATACGTCAAAAAAATGGTTAAACCAGTTAGTTAGGTACAGGTATGATATACAAGAATGAAGTGAAATTTTAGCACCTTTTTAAATCCGTAATAATATACAGGTTGTTACATTTGAAAAAAATGACTTATGGTCACTTTTTCAAGTTACCAGAATAAGTGTATTTTTCAACCACCCTGTATATTGCAACTAAGATTTGGGACTAGGGCAAAGAGCCCTATGGTATTAGTTAACTATTTACCAAATTTCAGGGTTTTAGTGTTTTAGAGTTCAAAATTATCAGCATTTTTAAAAGTGACGTTTTCGGACAAAAAAAAGGAAATTAATTTATATCTTAGAAACGGTAAGAGATAAGTATAGAGTAGAGTTAATAAAAATTGTAAGGAAAGTAATGGTGGTTTCGAAAATAAAATAAAATATATGGTATTGCATTTAAAAAATCAAAGTTACTATTATTTTTGCATGAAAGCGGCAACACTGTATTGTTAAAAATATTTTAGGTTGGTAGAGCATGTCCGTTTATGTACGGGACCAAATTTTCAGAACGAATCCTTTACTGGTTTGCCAGAAACGTCTAACGTTCCATCCACCGTGAATCACCCTGTATACTTACTGATAATTTAATTTTATAGGAAAACATTTTTTAATGCCACAACACATTATTTTGTATCCTTCACGGTACACGGTGCCAGACATTTTTTGAGCTAGAAATACAGAGTGATTCAAGAAATAATAGCTAATAATAATACGTTTATTAGTTCCACAACAAATGATAATTTACATTTTACATAATAATATAATAATATAATAATATGGGGAATCATATGCCATATCCGCAGCATCCCATGCAAACCTATGTTGAGGCCAAAAATAAATTAAATAAACTAAACTTTATTACAGGGAAAAATTTAGAATACAGATTAGAGAAGGATAGAGAGGCTAAAGGCTGTATAGTGGACAGAGACAGAAAAATAAAATAAAAAAAGGAAGAGAAATGCATAGGAGGAAACAAGAAGGGAAAAACCAAAAAGATAATTGAGTGTAAATCGCGAACGAACCTTCTTTTTAAATAATAATATAATGGTATATTAGATATTGGTATTTATACCAGCTACTGAAGTAATCCCGATTTTATTTTCTTTGTTTGTAAACGTATTAATATTGGAAGAAAAGGTATTAATTTTGAATTTGTTAATAAGGAAAGCAATTGAAATTTGTTTACTAATACAATTATTCTATCCCCGATGATGGTGTAGACTACACCGAAACGTTGGCATTGACTTAGCCAATAAAGAACTGTCAAAGAGAGTCGAAAGCCAATTTTTAATTTACCATTAAAGCAGCGGACAAAAAAATAAAGATCTTAAACTCTTTTAATTATCCTAAATATACAGGGTGTTATTTAAGTATGTGGCCAAACTTTAAGGGTTGCTTCTTTAAGTGATTTTAAGAAGAAAAGTTCATATAAACATGGGTCCGAAAATGCATACTTTTTACTATACAGGGTGTCAAACTTTAAAAAAAAAATCGGATGTTCGTAAATATCTCAATACTCTTTTATTCGATTTTGTTGAAATTTGGCAACTTTGTTTGCAATAACAAGAGAATAATTTAGCCTTAATTAGAATAACATTATTAAGTCTAGTGGCGTCCCGAAAAACAGTCTACACAGTCAGACTAATATTTTTAACAAAAAATGGCGCGCCACTGACTTTTTTTAAAATTATCTATTTTTTTCGACTAAGCTACTACAAATACAACTGTGTTATTTTTTGAGTTTTTTTCATAATAATATCTTGCTTTGTTTTCAAGAAAAAAAATAAAAACCACTTTATTGCATGTCCCCGGGCAATAAGAGTAAAAAATTTAAACTAAGTACCAAACTATTAAGCAATTAAAATTACAGGAAACTCCTTAATTCGAAAAAAATACATAATTTTAAAAAAGTCAGTGGCGCGTCATTTTTTTGTCAAAAATTTTAGTTGGACTGTCTTCCGGGACGCCACTGGACTTAATAATTTTATTCTAATTAAGGCTAAATTATCCTCTTGTTATTACAAACAGAGTTGCCAAATTTCAACAAAATCGAATAAAATAGTATTGAGATATTTACGAACATCCGATTTTTTTAAAAAGTTTGACACCCTGTATAGTAAAAATTGTGCATATTCGGACCCATGTTTATATGAACTTTTCTTCTTAAAATCACTTAAAGAAGCACTCCTTGGAGTGTGGCCACAAACTTAAATAACACCCTGTATAATTATTTCTAACTTATAACAATTTCTTTGATAAACCTAAAAAGTTCGTGAAACAGGGTATCAACACGGATCCTCCCAAGTATTCGACTTCCGAAAGCAATGTATAGGGTAGTAAGTTAAATTACCTCGGTAATTTATGTTATTAAGAGCAAAATGGTCGGGGAATCTGGTTTGGAGCAGATAAAGAAGTTTAATGTGTGCAAGGTTATAGGTCGGGGAGAATAACGTAGATATATGGACTGGGACTGCTTTTTTGGCTGTAAAAACCATTTTGGGTTGGATAAATTGTTTTACTAATGCTCGAGGTCTTGAAATAATTCATTTTAGGGAAGTTTGCTGTTAGGAAATAGCAAAAACTTTATTTTATAGCCTGTTTTAGGACTCTTGGAATATACTATACTTTCATAACCAAATTTAAGAACAATATTTTCAAAACATATTTTGCTAGCCTATCGTCGGTCAAAAGGACGATTCCTTTTGAATTGGCACAACTAGAGTTTATACAGACTGAATTCGTCTCTGAATAGGACTCTGTCTGGTTGAACCCACAATCATTTTTATTTTAATAATATATACCTAAAATAAATATTGCGTGTAGTTCCTACTAGATGGCGATGCTTCTTATTCACTACTTTCAATGTTCTCAAGTAAGTCTGTGGAGACATTGGGCCAAAAAACACCCCTATAGAAACCTAAGTGAAATGTTACGTTCCGGTTATGTTTTTAGCGCCATCTATGGAGTGCAAGGCGTTTTATATTTTTAATAATGGTGCATGCGCCGGATCTTATTTCAAAGTTCGCCGTAAATATTTTTATAATTGATACTTTTATTATATTTGAAAAAAAATACTTTGAAATTTTATTCCTAGAAATGGCTAAAATTTCAAAATAATTTTTATCAAATATAATAAAAGTACTCAGCAGTAAAGATTAAAAGTCGTGAGAGCAAGAAAGATATTTATTTATAACCTAGAAAAATATATAGCCTAGGTACTTATCGACAGTTTTAGTACAGGAAAGTTATTATTTTAGTAATAGTATATAGGTAGATTTATCGATGATTATAAATAAAAATAGTGGGAAACGGCATAAATAATTAATACACTAGCAAGTAGCACTTTTTTTTTTAAATGGATTGTTAATATTTTTGGGCCATTGCTTGAATATGGTTCCATTACTAGGATGAGGAAACCTAAAACGTCGACTGTGGTAATCTGGTAAACTTTACATTCTGGGAAGCAGGAGCACTTTATCTTGGAACGTTTTACTTTCCCAGAGAACATTTTAATTTCTTGTGCATAAACTTTTAACTATAAAAGAGCGCACAAAAACGCACAAATAACAAAAAACCACAAAATATCCAACAATTCACCCGCACGTTAACAAGCCTAGCCAAGCCAAGACTAGGATACATTCGGAACCAAAAAACATGCCCCTATGTTTTTTGATCGGAACTAAATCAAATTATTCATTTTGTACGCGAAGAAAACTTTTATTGATGGTGGCGCCATCTCGGAAATGTAAGGCACTTCTAAAAAACAGTCATTCGATCGTTCCCATATAACTTATTTTTCTATAGGGGTATGTTTTTTGAATTGGGCTATTATGGCTTTCCGCTGAAAATCTGACAGAGACAAGAGCAAACCAACAACCAACACACAAACCCCTGTATTCAAAATTACCTATATATTTCGAATAAAACGGACAACTAAAATAATGAGTTAGACAAACATCAGCTGCTGCTGTTTCTTTCTTGGTTTTCTTGTGTTAGTGTCTTTCGACACTTTTACACACTTATTGTATCTGAAATGAATAAGACAAATGTGCCCTAGGATGGACGTTAGTGATGTTTTTTGATTTGTATTTTGGAGATTAAAAAATAATTTTTTCTAAGAAAAAACTAGATTTCAATTTTTTCCAAAATTTTTTGGTTTTGAAAAATTGACCAAGTTTTTTACGTTTGGCCAATTTTTGTTGTTGATTTAGAAATCAAACAACTTGTCGTACATTCAAGCTGAGCTTGAAGTTTTTTGATGTTTTTTTGTGTCATTTTTAGGTAATAGGAGCATTTATGCTCCTGTGACGTATTTTGAGCAAGTTTGGGGCGGGATTTATGGGGAATGAATTTTGGATTAGCTGATTTGGGTGAAACTGCTTTTTCCTAAAGAACTCAGTATGTCTTTTGTTTAAAAATTCTTTGATGGTTTCTACTTTAAGGTCGCGGTGTATCGCCGCTCCCCTGATGTAGTGGGGGGCATTGGTGATTGCTCTAAGAATTTTATTTTGAAAAACTTGAAGACGATGCCTGCGAGTTTTAGGAGCTTGACCCCATGCTATACTTGCATATAGCACGGCGGGGCGCACTACTTGTTTGTATAGTAATGTCTTGTTTTTAAGTGACAGTTTGCTTTTCCTAGACAGGAGTGGGTATAGGTGGCCGAAAGCTTGCTTTCCAAGGTTGATTTTTTTGTCAAAATGGGGGGCCCATGTGAGCTTTCTGTCAAGGGTGACGCCAAGGTATTTTAGGGTGTCACTCCACGGTATTACGGTATTGTCAAGTTCGAGGTTTTCGATATTTATATTGTTAATTCTCTTGTTGGAAATGAGAATGGCTTGTGTTTTATCAGCGTTTACTTTTATTTTCCATTTTTGAAAATAGTCAACAAGAGTGTTAAGCTGATTTTGTAAACATCTTTGGATAAGTGGTAAATTTTTATGAGTGCACGTCATCGCTGTATCGTCAGCAAATATGTACGGCTGAATGAACGGTGTTGTTGGCATGTCCGCAGTATACAGGATGTATGTAACTGGGGCCATTGGGAAACCTTGGGGAACGCCTGCTTCGATAGCACGTACGTCTGACAAAATACCGTTTACACGGGTTTGAAATTTTCTATCTTGGAGATAGGATATTATGAATTTTATGAAATTTATGTTTATGTGATAAACATGATGAAGTTTGTATGCGAGGCCGTCGTGCCAAACTTTGTCGAAAGCTTTCGATATGTCTAGAGCGACCATGCCTGTGGAGGCCTGGCGCTGGAGACCATCGGTGGCTCGGCTGTGTCAACAAGTCTCTAGCAAGCTGGTCTTCAGTGGAATGATTTTGGCGGAAGCCAAACTGTTCGTCTTGAATAATGTGGAGTTCGTTTAGAATATCCCATAGTCTGATTAGAAAAATTTTTTCTGCGATTTTTGCTATGGATGATATGAGACTAATCGGTCTCCAATTTTGGGGAAAAGTGCGGTTTTGGAATCAGTATCACGATCGCTGTTTTCCACGTGTCAGGATAAACGTGGTTTTTAAACATGAAGTTTATGATTTTTGTGATATTTTGAATGAACAAACATCAGCAAACGCACTGGGAGCACATGGCAGTAGCTCCTCTCAAATATCCCGCCTACATCCATAATAAGGATTCCTAAAAACCAAGTTTCTGTTCCAAAATATTAAATTGTAAATATTTGTAAATATCTATAAATATCTGTAAATACCTGTAAGTATCTGTAAATATCTGTAAATATCTATAAATATTGTAAATACGAGTAAAAACAATGAACGAAAGCGTCGTATATAAAAATGAATGAGTAGAATGGAAGAACAAATGAAAGATAGTAAGTATGAATGGAAACTTAAACCTAACGGTAAAAACAAAAATCTGATATTATCATTAAACAACAACAGTGTTCCTAAAATTTAAAGCTGGTTTTTCCAGCAAAACATAATTCTTAAAATCACCCCAAACAAGAAAATG
The DNA here is from genome assembly GCA_963969555.1 of Polydrusus pterygomalis. Lineage (NCBI taxonomy): Eukaryota > Metazoa > Arthropoda > Insecta > Coleoptera > Curculionidae > Polydrusus > Polydrusus pterygomalis. Next base: position 35,180,314 of record OZ018381.1, on the reverse strand, counting down.
CACAAAAATTTAGTATAACTGGCGGAATTAGATCTATAATAATCGTCCAAGAGCATCTGCTCGAAAGAGATTTCTCCGAAATAAACATAAACACGGCTACTAAACCACGGGTTAACATCAACCCCGGCATGGGCCCTGCTTGGCCGCGTTTCCCCAGAAAGGTGCCCAAAACACCATTCACTGGGCGAGCATCACTACATAGTATAAAACAAAGTCGCTGTAGCTGTCTGTCCGTCCCTCTGTATGCTTAAATCCTTAAAACTACGCAACAGATTTTGAAGCGGTTTTTTTTTAATAGATAGAGTGATTCAAGAGGAAGGTTTATATGTATAATATATGCATAATATTGTAGAGAAACACTGATAAATTTAGAGGTTTCTAATGTGATGTCGTAAATAAACATATTTTAGACCCGCGTGCGAAGCCGGGGCGGGTCGCTAGTATTTTTATATATTATATTATGTATATATTATTTGGTATCATTTTGGGCCATTCTTCCCTAAGTTTCATGAAGATACAAAAAAAAATGCCAAACTAAAAATAAACGCAACCGTAGTTCTGTATTTTTTTCAGCAAATAAAGAGGCTTTCTCATACTGAATTTTTTCCAGTTAAAAATCCCACCCTGTATTATGTTATTAACTAATCGGCGTGCAGCCCATGGGCTGCACGCCAACTTACAAGTTATTAAAATTACCTACTATCAACGATATTTAACACTTTAACCCCTTTAATTTAGTTGCCTGGTTTCGAAATCAAATAAAATTGATGTTTTTTGAACAAATGTCATCCATGTTACTTCTAATTTCATCAATTTTAGTGCACGTTTGTTTGCGTTAGCTTTTACGTGCTTCAAACGAGTCAGAAATTGAATTTGGCACAAGCCGTTAAGTCGTTTATCCTGTGGATAAAAATGTTTTTCGCACGTTTATTTACCTACCTTACTTTTGTTGTGGTGTATTTTAGTCGGTTTTCCTTATAATTTTTTATACCATTTCATTTTCAGGTGCGTTTATGATGTAAACCCCCTGTTATACAGTCCTAGCAAGCATGAAACCCCAAAAGGCTTGAAGCCACTTTTGCAAGCATAAAGCACTCAAGCTCTGTCCAGATCTGATTTTTTTTAGTGAACGTATAACTTCTTAGCCGACTGCATCATCTTGCTTTAATTATAATATATCTAGACCAATAAAAATACCTGTTAGAATGAAAATTCACAATCGTTAAAATGCAGTAAAAGTTTCTTCACTTAAATTTACGGGTGGCATTTTTTAATTTCTAGTGCGAAGAAATGGGTAATAAATTTATTTTCAGGTAATTGTGGAAGAAATGTATTGCGTGCAAGTATTCTGGAGAATGAATAAGTATAAAATACATAATCCGCTTCAAAAAAACTCTAGAAAGTATAAAAATATTAGAATAAATTATTAGTAACGCCTTATTTTATTATGCCGGGTTGCAATTTCAAAACTAACCAGACAATTTTAACTGTATTTATTGATATATTCCCAGAAATGATTTTTTAACAATCAAAGTTGTCTGGTTAATTTTATGATATACAGTGTGACCAGTAAAGTCCGCATCATATGGGATTTTTTTAAATTAATAGCTTTATATATATTTTATAGTAAAACACTTATAGCTTTTTAATGTTTCATTTAATATAGGATTGCTCTACATATGTTTCGCCTTTCTAGGGCTTTTTCAAGAGTACTTATGATACTAAAGTTAAATTCTAAATTTACAAATTTATATTTTTCTACCACTATCGTAAAATATTGAAAAGAATAATTTAAGTTACCTGGGAGCTATTCTTATTGTTTATTGGGCCTATCATTGGGAATTCCGGGGTTAGTCGACAAAATACACCTATCTAGAATTGGGGTATTTTCAATATTTTACAATAGTGGTAGAAAAATATAAATTTGTAAATTTTGGAATTTAACTTTAGTATCATAAGTACTCTTGAAAAAGCCCTAGAAAGGCGAAACATATGTAGAGCAATTCTATATTAAATGAAACATTAAAAAGCTATAGGTGTTTTACTATAAAATATATATATTAAAAATGTTTCACAACGAACTAACTGCTGAATCAGTACAGTGTATTAATAGCTTTATTTGAAATTTGACTTTGGCATTAAGTTCTGCTTCGATCGAGATAAAAATTAAGCAAAAAAATAGTAGTCACGGATTTGCATTATCTGTGTTATTTTAATTTTTTCCAAAAAAGGTGGGGTTATTTCTGAAATTATCGAAAAAAGTTATTTTAAATGCAGTTTCTAGCCCACATGCAAAATTTCAGCTGCATAAGGTAATTTCGATTTTTTACCCACCACTAAAATTTATTTTCCAATTAATGAACACTTTACTGATGACACTATGTTCTTTTTTGTCCTAATATTAAGGTGTATTACTTTTAGATACAAACTACGTTTTCAAAAATACTTATTATGAAGTTACCTTATACAGGGTCAAAAACAAATAAACTTTGCATCACTTGCGACCAAAGTTTAATAGCCCAATTTTGATTTTGTAGAAAAACACACATTTAATATAGCGCTACTTTAAAGAAAATGTATCTGAAATAAAGCATTGTCAAAGCTAAGAAGTTTTATGTAGGTTGCGTTGAGTCTTATTTTGCAAGTTTACAAAATATCCCAAGTAGCATTTTTAGACACATTACGGTAAATGTGTCTAAACTGTTGTTTCTGTTTCCGACACAAATTGGAAATTGTTGGCAACATGTATGGAAATATTTTCGAAACGTATACATTTTAAATGGCGCATTAGCACGTGTTTCCAAGTGGTTGGTACGGGCTGTGACTTTCGCTGTTTCAACGCAAAATCGAAACTTTTATCGAAAATGTTTCGAAAAATTTTCAGAAATGTTTGGAACATGTTTCCATAAATGTGTCGAGTGGGAGTTCATTTTACAAAGAGAGGGCGCTGACTGTTGGAATTGTAAATTGTCAAAATGGAAACATTATTGAAACAAATAATTAGATATGTAATATCTATCTCTCTGCAGGTTGTAAAATAAAAGAAAGTAAACAATATGATGACAGCATAATTTCGCCATAATGAATTTGTCACCAGAGTATTTTCTATAAGTGATACAGTTTTTTCGTATGGTTTATTGCAGAGGAGATCCAAAAATCGTTGACGAAATAAATTTTATCGTGCAATTTAGTAATTTAGCTTTATATTCTTAAGACGCTCCCGGTATATTGACATTTACACACAAAATAAATACTTTGTCAAAAAATAAAATCTTAAATATTTTTAAAATTTTACTTAATTCTTCTTTCAATTGATTAAGCTAGCAAAATGGAACTAATGTAACCACTTGTTTACATTTCAAATGACGCAGGAAGTTAATTAAAGTCCATTTTAATAATATAAAAATGAATTTGTCAAAATGGCCGCCAGAAAGCGAGAATTATTCTGGTCTAAAATGGAGTCGACACACAATTTCTAGTATTTGGTTTCTATAATGTTTCGATAATCATGTAGCTATAATTCTTAGAAAATGTGTCGAAACATGAAGAATGTTTCGATATTGTACCGAAACCATGCGAAACAAACGTCGCTAAAGTAAAAAATGCACAGTCCCGTCAAGAGGAAGGTTAAGCTTAGAAGCATAAAACTTCTGTATACCGTCACGGTTTACACTACCACTTTACACTTTCTGTGACATATAACCTACAAAATTGGTTTGTACTTTGTTGAACGTTTAATAAAGCCTTTTGTAAAACCTCGAAGAATGTTTAAACTGTTGTTTTCTTCCCATATTAACAAAACAAAAATGTACAATTTATAGGTTATAATCGTTATAATCGAGGTTATAATAATAATTGCCCGGGTGCGGTAGTGTAAAGGTTTCTGGCAGTTTCGAAAATTATTTTCTTTCGTAATTAAATGGATATCACTGTTTGGTAAATATTTCAAAGCAGAAGAATACCAATTTGTTTTGAATCACTTAATTCGAAAATGTGTCGCTACAATTTGGGAGCACATGTGTCTAAACACAATTTTATAATATATATATAATATTATATAAAAATGTTTCGAAACATTTTCTTTTGTGCGTTTCCTAAATGTATCGACACTGTAGTTTGGAAAGTATTTTGAAACTAGCAGTTCTTAATTGTTTCTAGTAACTAAATTCGAAAATGTGTCGCAAAAGTTTCGAAACACATGTGTCTCCACACAATCTAAATAATTTTAATCGAAAATGTTTCGAAACGTTTCTCAGCAAAGAATTTGTGTCCAATTTGTGTCTATAATTGCTACTTGGGATGGGTAAAATATCAAAATTATCTTATGCAGCTAAAATTTTGCATGTGGGCTAAAAACTGCATTAAAAAAAAAACTTTTTCTAATTACTTTTTTCGATACTTTCAGAAATAACCCCACTTTTAAATTATTTTTTGGAAAAAATTAAAATTTGACAGATAATGCGAATCACGTGACTACTATTTTTTTTGCCTAATTTTCATCTCGATCGAAGCAGAACTTGATGCCAAAGTCAAATTTTGAATAAAGTTATTATTAAAAAAAATCCCATATGATGCGGACTTTACTGGTCACACTGTTAGGTATATGCATTTTTTGCATATTTTGTCAATTTTATAATAAAATTCATCTTTTTCATAAATTATTATTTTAAGAGCATATTTTTATAATATAACTTTATTTTAAACCTTTGTGACAAACGGGTCCTGCATGGCCGGCGTCCATTTTTATTTGGCCACCCGGTACATTAGTCACAAATAGTAATACATTATTTAATCAGCAGAATCTAATTTATTTTAATACTAACAGGCTATCCATTACCATCAACATAAATTTAACGATGCAATGAAAAGCCGCATGCCTTTATGATAAAATCTTAATATTCCTGCTTAAATAAAGGGGTAGATCACAGAAGTTCCGCTGAAAAAGTTTCCTCCCTAACAATATACTTAACAAAATACTTCTTTTTATATAATTTCGTTTTTTAACATAACAGGCAATGATGTGTTTGGGAGATCTCTAGATGTTATCGTCTATAATAGGTAGGGAACCGTCCGCTCGCCAGGGAGGGCGCAAGCATGTCCGTCGAACTAGCAGATAATACTGTGGCTAGACCACTGGGATCAGTCAAAGAGGAGATAGATCAGATAGCTAAAACTTGCGTAAAGTAGATGGACAAGGCTGACAGGGGCGGATGGGCCCACCGGGACACCGGGAGATATCCCGGTGCGCCGGTCCCTCAGGCGTCGATCGGCGGCGCCGCTGTTCGCGAACTTTTTCTTTTCTTTTTTAACAAATTGAATTAATTTTGAAAATAATCGGAAAAGCAAAAAACCTGAATTTATTTATGTTCTCTTTATGTTCAATATTTTTAATTAAATTTTTATTTTAATAATAAATATTTTTTTCACCTAAATGTGTTTTCAATGTAATAAATATACGTAGTTTAAAAAAAACTAAAAAACATGCTTTAATAATTAATCAAACTAAAAAGCGGAAAATAAATATATTTTAAAATAATTCTTGAAATTCTTAATATAGGCAGAAAATAATAATGAACGATGAACATTAGTATTATTGTGAAAAAAGCATGGGGTGCTCGATATACGAAAAATATAGCACAAAGCGCCCTACGCTTTTCCCACAATGATACTAATGTTTATCGTTCATTATTATTTTCTGCCTATATTAAGAATTTCAAGAATTATTTTAAACTATATTACTTGTTTTTCGCTTTTTAGTTTGATTAATAATTATTAAAGCGTGTTTTTTAGTTTTTTTAAACTATATTTATTTTTCATTTTTTATTAGGAATTATTGTTAAGAAAATTTTTTTTTTGAGTAGATTGAGCTAGGTTAGTAGATTATTGTATTGTCGCGGTTCTTGATAAGTCTACAAAATTTAAATTTAATCTGACCGTTTAAAGTGGGTCAACATCGGGTTCAAAGAAGTTGGTTATAAATAAACATACATACAAACCCGAACAAACCCGATAGTCTATGCCGAATTATAAGAAAAGAACGATATTTGCAAATTTTAAAAAAAAAATTATTTTCCGACATTTTCCATACATATTTCAGGAAAATTTCGTAATATTCATAAATTGCCATTTTTCTCAGAAAGTATAAACTTTAGGAAAAAAGTCTATACATATAGCTAAAAAATTTTTAAATAAACGTTTCATAAATATAGTTATATAACATTTTTCTCTCAAACTTGCAATAACGAAGTTATTCGCAAGAAATAAAAAAACGACAAAAATTTTCGAAATAAAAAAAAAAAATTTGTAAAAATTTTATTTTGACAGGTAGAATTTTTTTATAATTTTTCTCTATTCTTAGCCACAATATCTATACGACCCCACGTTTGTTTCATTACTATCGGTTATTGTAATAATTGTGACATATTGATAGGTGTCAAATTTTGACAAGAGAATTTTTTGCGTATTTTTTTCAACTTTCTACCGTCAATATACATACGACCTTATAGTTTTTTCATTAATATCATTTTTTTAAACGATTTGACATATTGAAAGCTGTCAAATTTTGACAGGCAAATTTTTTGCTTATTTTTCCCTAAGTCTCCACATCGATTACTATACGACCCCATAATTTGTTTCGTCAAAATCGCATCTTTGTTTTATACCTGACAGCTGTCAAAATTTGACAGGAGAATTTTTTGCGTATAGATTATTGTATTGCCAGCGGTTCTTGATAAGTCTACAAAATTTAAATTAAATCTGACTGTTTAAAGTGGGTTAAAATCGGGTTCAAAGAAGTCGGTTACAAACATACATACAAACATACAGGTGCTAATAAAAGCGTGTTAAAAATTAAGTTTGTTTTTTATTTATAAGTTATTATAAAAAATATGTCGTAACTGGATGAAAAAATACATATTTATGTCTTTTAATTTTTTTATTGGATAGACACGACGCCGACGCGGCGCCGTTTCAATTGACTTCCCGCGCCTGTCCGAGGTGTCCCATCCGCCCCTGAGGGCTGATAGCATCTCCAGGCAGTTGTGGCCCCTACTTGACGGCAGGAAATCCACAGCGCTATTACAGCACAGTCGAAAGGACCTAAGAAACATCACTGTCGTAGTCACCGGACATTGCCTGTTCGGTAGACACGCTGAACGTATGCAATAATAATAATAATAATAATACGTCTTTATTTCAAATTAATTACATCCCAGACAGCACAAAGATATCTTAAAGATATCCAAAAGATGTCAACAATAGACATTCATGACGTCTTATGGACGTTTCTTAACGCCATCAAGACATCTTATGGATATCTTAAAAAGGTCGTATGTTACAAAACCCAGCGTCTATACCACATCTTATGGACGGCTTAAAAATATCTTATGGACATCTTATAGATATCTTATGGAGACCTTATAGATGTCTTTTGAATACCTTATAGATGTCTTATGAATATCTTATAGATGTCTTATGGACACCTTAAATACATTTTATAGGCCAAACCGCAGAGCCCTAAAACATTTTGTTTTGTTTGTTAAACATGAAACATCATATTATTGCTTAATAAATGGTTTTATTAATGTATTACATAATTAAAACTTTTTTAATAATGAATTTCGCCTATCTGTGGCCCTTCTTAGCTACGTCGCGATGGCATCCTCGGCATCTTTTCTACTGTTTTGAAGCCCTGCACCGCTATTTATATTTGAGCATTCATTGATTACACCAATTTTAATTATTCGAAAACTAAAAACAAACACCACACCACAGAAAAATATGTACCATACAAAACATTTTTTAATATACAATTCGTTTTCTTTTAACGGTTCACTAAGTAGAAAGTAAAAAACGGCAAGTCATCATCAGCAAAACTATCAAAAATCAAACCCATCGACAGTTGACAGTGTTGACATTGCGTCAATTTCAAATGGCAAAGGGGAGCGCTTTTTTGCCAATCCTAAGTTCGCACCTTTAAAATTAAAGTGACACAATCCAAAAAATAGAGTTTTGCAGAAAACAGGAAAAACTGTAAAATATATTGAACCCCTCTAACTCTTTTGTCTCCTAAGCCCAAGTAATAAATTAAATTAAATGTTAAATTTGGGGAAACATTAGCTAAATGGTTTTACTAGAAGACAATTATTTAAATTTGATATTAAAACCTACCCTTAATAGTAAAAAAAATAAAAATAAAAAACAAGTTATGTCTTTTTACTGCCAAATTTTTATTAACAACGAACGAATTATTTGGAGTTATGCCATTTTAAAATTAAAATTGTCGTTGTATCAGCGAGTCATTTTAAAATAAGTCCTTTTTTAAATAAATACCAGTTACTTTTTTGTAAAATGTTTGGAATCAAGTCAGTTTAGACTTAAAGCAGTGTCAATTTTATGTCGCATGCGACCACATACTGAAATGATACTCTTTAGTATTAAAAAGACGCGCGAATACCGTTAATATGAAAAAGGCATAAATAGGTTCCTCTAATTGGGGAGAAGCGATTTGGTATTAGGTCCAGTGGCAGCTGACAGAGGGCGGTATTTAGTGCCATTATATGATTAAACCTAGAAATATACAATTTTCGAGTTGTGTCACTTTACTTTTAAAGGTGCGAGTTGTTCGCGATGTTGCCAAATTTACTGATTGTAAAATTTAACTCTATTTTTTGTCTTTTACAAAAAAAAAACCTATTCAAGAAAACGTCCGAATGGGTAACAATCATTTAAATTGGATTAGACAAGTATACAAAAAAATAAAAGTTCTGAGAACGGCGACGGTCGGCGAGCGGGCTGACGATCCGAGATGGCGGCAATCGAAAGTGTCCATTTAAAAAATATATAAGCTAGAGAGAGACAGAGATACTACAAAGACAGAAGAGAGACAACTCTCTTTCTGTGCTATAACCTAAAAAAAACACGAACGTCATATTTACGATATTTTAGCGACATCTTATGTACGTCATCTTACAACATCTTATATATGTCTGGAAAAAAACGTATTTAAGATGTCTTTTGTAGGTCTGCAGGCGTTCAGACATAATTAAGACCTAAAATGGACGTCTTTAAGACATTGTGTGCTGTCTGGGATGTTTGCAATAAAATGAAATGACGTCAAAATACCAACTAACGACTTTTGTTGAGTTGCAGAGATGAAGAAGAGGAGGAAAAAAATAAATTAGCATTTCTTGTTTGAATGCCCCGGCCTCGCGAGAAGAAGGTTCAATGCACTGGGCGAATCATTCGTTAATGATTTGGAGGAAGTGAGCAGCCTGCAACTGGGTCGACTCGCTAAGTTTATTAACAGCAGTGGCTGGTTTAAATGAGCTGTCAAGATTCTTCTACGATCTACGTCGCATTAATCATGAGGAAGCTGATTCGGATAGGTTCCGCGGAACATGTGTGGTACCACAAAGGTCCTTATAGGACTACGTGTGACTGTTTGGACAATGCCAGATGTCTGCCACTCTAACCTAACCTAGGGAACCGTAAAAGCTTAGAACCTGAGTGAACGCATTTCAAAAGACGCAGCTTTTAAATTGTAACTTTTTCGAAATCATCCAAGTTGATTCTCAAAAATGCCTAAACAGTAAGCATGTCTGATTTATGTCCGAGGGACGTCTCTAGGTAAATATGGGACGTTCCATGGACGATGGAACATCCCATATTATTAACGTTTCAAGGGATGTTCTCGGGACAGTTCTGTGTTATCTGGGACATAACCAATATTAATAAAGAGGGCGGAATATAGGCACTCATTTTTTGCATATTTTGTCAATTTAATAATAAAATGCATATTTTTCATAAATTATTGTTGTAAGAGCATATTTTTATGTTTTCGGCTTTAACAAAAAATTTAAAACGTTAAAGGTTTTAGGTCCAGTTCGGTACTTATTTCAGGGATTTTCAGTCTGAACATCACATAATAATTATATTTACATTTTGCTTATACACAAGGTATTTATTGGGGGTTTCCGGGGTATACAGGTATATTGTTAGGGAAATAAGGGTTGCAGAGCCAAAAAACTGTTTTTAAAAAAATTATGTTTATTACAGTATGAACCAGTTCGAGAGTTCGATATTGATTTACAATGCAATATGATTAACATTGCATAAAAGTGCAGTGTTGACGGTTTCTTCTGAATCATCCTTCTTCACATAACTAGGGGTTGTTTCTTGTCACTTAATAAATAAAGAAATGTGTCTCTGATTTGTTATTCTACACGGTTGCCGAAAAAATAGTGTACGCAACACGTCCGAAAAAAGTTTTTTGGACTCGCAGACTTCCAGGAATCGCCTACGGCTCGTCCTAGAAATTTGTCGACTCGTCCAAAAAATTTTCCGGAATTGTAACGTAAATTACTATTCTAAAAGCACATCTAAGAGTGCAGTTATATAAGGAGAGACTACCCGGAGTTAGTTTACCTCCAGAACCTGTAATTACCCGGTTTAATGGATTAAGGCCGCAGGACTAATTTTGGATTTAGATGACGATTCGCAGTGTGTTGTGCAAAGTAAAGAGTTGTTAAATAGTGCAAGTGTAGCTAAAGATCTTGTTTATATTAGGGTTAATTTCAGTTTTATACCGGAAATAATATCCTCGTTGGAGAGTAGAAATTTAAGTTTAAGAGATTCAATTAGTATTGTTGAAACGTTTTCCGCTAAATGTAACAACATTCCCGGTAAAGTAGGAGGTGAGTAAGGAACACATTGGATGTAACTGTAAAAAATAATGAAGGATTTAAATACTTAACGTCAGTAAAAAGCATTTATGAGGGTAAACCATCTAACGAAGTTGTATCTTGGCCTTATATTTTGCTACCCAAGTTGCAGTATTGTCTGATTACATCCGTAGATGTTGAAAGAAGCTTCTCATTTTTAATAAAAATAAACGTATATTTTAGAAGCCAATGTGTTTCTTTACCTCATTTTACTATAACAGAAATATTGCATACCAATCAATCAATCAACAAAATCTTTATTAATGCATCATATTTTGTATACATCAAGAATTTTAACTTGCATAATATATTATAAATATATAAGGTATAGATATAATATTTATGTGTGTGGTTGTCCGTAGGTCAGGTCAGTTGTGTAAACTGTCTCTACCCAGGACACGGCACTGGCGGACGCCAGCGGGGTTGGTGTTAGCCCTAGGTTAAATTTCTTGACTTATCATTATGTTCTCGGTTTGGCCGGTTCCGTGACTTCTCTACCGCCATAAGGGAATTTATTTTATTCATCACTGAATTTAAGGGGTATGTAGCGCTGTTTTTGTGTGAAATTTTTATAAGTAACTATTTACTGGAAAGACATTATTGAAAAAACCAGCTTGATTTTCGTCAGGTACAGTAGCGCAAACGTTTTGCCAATTGGCTTGAAATAGGAGGTGTATCTGTAACTGATTGGGCGGAGCTTAAACTCCGTGCCAATTTCGTGGACGCCGCGTTACTTTTGTTGAATTATGCTTTATTTTATTGGAAATAAAGGGGTAGTCTTGAGTATATTGGTTTGTGGGGTACGTTGACATTATGTCTTATTTGTAATAGATTTTGCGTTATGTTTGTCTGTTGGGGTTGCGTCATAAAGAATTTAGTGGATATGTCCTGTACATAGTCAAAAATGTAGGGTGTTTGTGTAGCCTGGTGCAGGTGACGGATTGGTGCATAGTTTGTTTCCCTTAGAACTTGTCTTAACACTTTATTTTGAAGTCGTTGAATTTTCTTGAAGTGCCAATCCGCCATACTACACCAGACTGGTGCTGCGTAGGTCAATGTCGGTTTAATTATTTGGTTGTATATTGTCAGTTTATTGTACGGTGCTAATGGTGAATTTCTGTTTAATAGTCTATGTAGTATGTGCGTCGTTGCAATAAATTTTGATGTAATTTTGTTCGTATTATGTTTAAATCGTAATGTATTGTCAAGAACTACCCCTAAATATTTTAATGTCTGTGTTGGTATTATTTCTTTCCCGTTGATTATAATGTTTTCATTTATTTTATTGTTTGTAATTTTTCTGGTTAAAATTAAGCATTCACATTTATTTTCATTTATTTCGAGTTTCCACTTCTTGTACCAGGGTAGTAGTAAATGTAAGTGGTTTGAAATTAACTGTCTTGCAGCGTTTGCATAATAAGAACTGGCATATAGTAACACGTCGTCCACAAAAATAGCTAAGTTTGTGTTGGGAAAAAATGGAATGTCGGCAGTATATAAATTAAATAGGGGAGCTGCTAAATTTGTACCCTGCTGAAGGCCGGCATGCAAAGTCACCGGTTCAGAGAAATCACCTTCTATTCTTACCTTTAAAGTTCGATTTGTTATGTAAGAATAAATTAGAGAAATTATATGAAGTGGAAAGTTGTGAAATTTTATTAATTTGAAGATTAGCCCATTATACCAAACATTGTCGAACGCCTGCCTTATGTCTAAAGACAGGAGTACCGTTGATTGTTGTTGGTTAAATTTTTGAATGGCGTGTTGCGCAACATGCGCAACCAACAGCACGGCACCCCTGCCAGTTCTAAAACCGAATTGCTGTTCTGGAATGTTCTGGTCTAATCGGCCGATCTTCATTCTTTTAAAAATGATTTTCTCAGCTATTTTTCCGAGTGAACTTAGGAGAGCTATTGGCCTGTATGATTCTGGTTGATTTTTCGGTTTCCCGGGTTTTAAAATCGGTATTATGATAGCTCTCTTCCATCCACTCGGAAAGTGTTGCAATAAAAACATTGCGTTAATAATATAAGTTAATTGAACTATTGTTTTTCGTGGTAAATTTTTAATTAGAATGTTGGTGATCTCGTCTTCCCCTGGTGCTTTTTTATTTATCAGCTCCTCTATTACCCTCTTGATCTCAGTCGGGTTTGTAAAAAGTTTTTGTCTTATAGTTGGTGGAATTGGGTATTTGTTTTTTGTGAATTTATTTGCTAAGTCAGTTATTTCATTTTGTTCGTTAGTAGTGTTTGGTTTCCCCGCACATATTTGTCCATAGTGGTCCGCTAATGTCTGAGCTTTTTCTTTGTTTGTTTGTGGGTATTGTGTAAAGTTTGGTATTTTTGTCTCTGTCTTTTTTGTTTGTGCTATTAATTTCCAAAGAGAGTTGTCAGTTGTTGATAGGTTTGTTATAATATTCGTCCATGTTTTATTTTTATGTTGTTTGATTTTTATTTTTATTTCATTTATTAATTGTCTCATGTCTATGTAGTCTTGTATTGTCCTTTGTCTTTGCCATCTTTTCCTAATAGCATTTTTAAATTTTATTAGGTTAATAATGTCTTGTGGTAGTTTAGTTTCGTTTTTATGGATTTGTACCTTTTTTGCTACTTTGTTTCTGGCGTTTTTAATGTTGTTTGTCAGTATGTCTACTTCGTTTTCTAATTGTTGTGTCGTTGTTATGTCATTATTTATCTTTGTATTTTGGTTTAATAGTTGTCTGTAGTAGTTCCAATTTACATTGCTATATGTCCATGTTGTTTGTTTGGTGTCACTTTGTATGTTTGTTTCCCAGTTTAGTAGTACAGGTAAATGGTCAGATGAAAGTTCATTTAGTACTATTGCTTCTGGTAGGTCTGGTATATTTTTATACAGAAAAATGTCAAGGTATGATGGTTGGTAGTTTGGGTTATAATAAGTTGGTTTGGGTGGTAAAATAATTTGTACGTCGTAATTATTTAAATAGTTCATTATCGTTCGTCCTTGTCTGTTTGTTATGTGTGCTTTCATTGTAGTGTGTGTTGCATTTAAGTCTCCAAATATTAGTGTTTTGTTCGCTTGATTCATAATTAGGTTAAGGTCATTGTCAGTATAGTGTAGGTTAGGGGGTGCATAGCAACTACTAATCACTGTTCCATTTTTTAATTTTATTGAGACGTGTTCAATACGTGAGTTTGTGTTGTTTACTTTTTTATGTGGTATGGAGTTTTTAATTAGTAGTGCTACACCCCCCCCTCTAGCGTTTCTGTCAGTCCTGTATATTTGGTAGTTTCTAAATTTGGTTTTGATCAAGGGGGTTAGTTTAGTCTCAGTTACAGACATTATTCCTATTTTATTTTTAGTAAGAAAGAATTTTAATTCGTCTTGTTTGTTTCTTAGTCCGTTAGAGTTCCAAGTTGCTATTCTTAGAGAGCTAAGAAAGACTATATTTGGTAGTTATTTAAGTTTCCCATAAGGGTCATCATCAACGATACTCGCTCTTCTTGATTTCTAGTCTTTCTTAGCTCTCTGGAGCAGTCATTTAGAAAACGTATGAATTCATTTATGTTGATCAGACTATTAAATTCCCTCATAGCGGTAAATAAGTCACTTGCCTGTGCCATTCCGTGCTCATTCTGATTTGTCAAGTGGGTGTCGCTTTGTGGGCTGGTCCTGGGTAGAGTTGCAGTCTGTTGTCTGGTGTTGGTCCGTGGTAGATTTGGGTATGTCTGTTCGTAGTCCGTTTCTTGGGGGTTTCTTTCATCCTGTTGGGGGTAGTCTACTACGCTACTTGCCCTAGCGTTCGTTGGGCCACTTGCCCTGGCCGTTTGCGTCCATGGGTTGTTCTTTGGTGGAGGTGCAGGCTTGTATTGTTTGATCTGTTTAGGTTTGTTATTTGCTATTTGCTGTGCTTTGTAAATATAGACATCGCACGTCGGGGATGTAGCTTTATGATCCTTATTGCAGTTAACACATTTTATTGAGTTATCCGCGTGACACTGCGACGTAGGGTGCTGCCCTGCACAGCGAAGGCATCTTTGGTGTCTGTGGCAGTTGGTAGTGGCATGTCCCCACTGCCCGCATTTTTTGCATTGTATTAAAAGAGTGGTTTGTTTTCTTCTTTCCCATGTTATACGGACATAACTTAAATATTTGATTTTCTCCAAGTGCTGAATTTTAGTATTTGTGTCGGTGGTTACCATATATAGAGTTCTATATTGTGTCTTCATAATATACACTTGTTTGACTTTGATGTTATGTTGCTGTGTGAGTTCATTTTTTATTTCTTCGGTTTCTGGTACGTGGTCTAACCCTTTTATAATGAATGCATGCGTTCTTTCGTCCTGTAGCGAGTAAGTATGCCATTGTAAGTCCTCTTCTGTTTGTAGTTGTTGTTTGTAACTGGTGAATTCGTCTTTGTCTTCTATGTATATTATTGTGTTATTTTTTGTGAATTTCAGTGTATATCCCTTTTTTATGTATTTATTTAGGTCCGCTGTCAGTTCATCGTAGGCTGCCTTGTTATTTATTATTCCTTTCAAAATGATTGGTGGCGGTTTTGTTTGTTTTTTAGCCGGATTTGTATTTTTTTGTGTTGAAGTAGTATTTGTCGGTTTGTTGTTTTTTGGTTTGAATGTTTGTTTTGTTTTGTTGGATATTTCTGATTCGGCTGTTGATTTGTTGTCTTCTTCAATTTCCATTTCTTCTTCCGATTCGTCCGTTAATGGTGCATATTTGTTTGTAAGTTTGATTGGTCTATCCCGTAGAATAGTGCTGTATTTATTTTTTGCTGAAGTTTTTGGTTTGATAAAAATTTCTTCTCCTTTCTGGATGGCTTCTCTTTCCATTCTAATTCTATCTTCTAATGGTTGATTTTGTATTTGTTGTTTTTGTTGAATGTTTTGTTTGTCTATCTGCTGTTGAAGTATTTGTTGCTGCTGCCGGGTTCGTAAAATTGTTTCGGTTTCCGTTTTCTTGGTTTTTGTTTGTGGTGGTGGTGTTAGTGGAATATTGTTCTTTACCGCATGCTTCCGTCTCAGATGTGCGATGATCTCCATCCTGTTTCTGTCTCGTTCTATCTTATCTTTGCATTTCTTGTAAAAGTCGGAACAGGTACCGCAGTATCCTTTATGAGTTTGAAGATATTTTAAGACGGTTTTTCCCGATCTTTTTGGTACTAGACTTGTGCTAGCGTTGCTCGGTGCGCTGCTTGCAATGCTTATATTATCGATTTCATGGTCACTGTTTTCATTTCCCTCTGTGTTTAGTTGGTTTTGGGTGCCGGGGGCACCCCCTTGATTGTCCATTCTTCACTTCAGGAACGATTGGAATGTTTGGAATTTTTCCTTTTTTGTAGAGGCGCGTGGCTTTTCGGTACAGTTTTTATAGTCACTGCACGCCACTTGTCTTGTGGTAAGTAGCACTATGAATGTTTTTGCACTCGTTTTCACGTTTCAGGTTTCGGTTTTCGTCGTTCGCGGGTGCTCAAGCGACGTGTTTACGCTACGACTGCTAAACACACTCTCCCATACCAGTTGGTATAGTAAAAACCAAGCAAAATTTTAACGCGATTAGGTTAGGTTCTATCATATTTGACATAAACTGTGCAATATATGTCAAATATGACAGAACCTAACCTAAATGCGTTAAAACTTTGTTTGGTATTTACTGTATGCATATTTGGCAAAAAAATGCAAATAACGGCATATTTTAAAGGCAAACAATGCACATATATGCGCATATTTTGGCTGAATTTAAGTGCATTATTAATAAACCTGTAGGATTTTTATATGAGAATATTTGGATTAAAAAAAACACCTTTTATGTTTAATATTTGTATTTATAGATCACATTGCAACAGTCAACTTTGGTATATTTTTGAGTTAAATATTAAATTACATTATACATGGTCTCCCGAAACATTACAAAAATGTATACAATGTACATACAGCGGGAGTAAGTATAGCGTTTAATACATTTTTAATGTACTTTGTGTGTTGCTACACATAATTATATTGCAAATTTAAAAACCATTTTCTTTTTACAAGAAGTCAAATTAATTTTATAAAAAGTTTATACTCTAGACTAAGCAAAAAGAAAATGTGAATTTTAATAGTTCATAAATAATCGCATTAAAATCATTCCCATTTTAACAGTATAAAATTTTACTGACATATCAGTCAGTAATCATCGTCAAGTTTTTAACATATAAGCAAGACATCTTTCTAGACATCGTGGACTTTTGTACCGTGCGAGCAAAAATTATTTGCATCAGAGAGGGCCTTGCATCTAAGGACGTAATGCTTAGCCGTAGAGCTTAATACCTGTTGGGCGTCAGTAACTACCTGAACTAACAATCAATCAGTTATTCCGTTATCTTTGACAGTCGTTACAAGTAATTTGATTCATCTTTACAATTTATTGAACAATTCACATAATGGGCTTTACGGAACAGCACAAAACATTCGTGGTTGTGCATGGACGAATGTGGTAACATTTCTCCAGAGATGCTGGTCAAAACTATCGAAAATATGAAGAGACGTGTGAATTTATGCTTGGAGCATGGCGGTGGCCAATTTTAGCAATTTATATAATTATTATTTTTCTTTTTCTTTCTGTATATTCTTACTTTCTTAATTTTGTAAACAACCAAAATAAATTTGTCTTTGTCTACCTATTTTATTACTCATTCGTTTGGCATATCATGTCATAATATGAATTTGACAAAATTTTAACTTAGCTTAGATTAGATATATCGTCCCCATATGATTGTGATCTAAACCAAGCCCTACGTTTTTTAATCCAAGCCCTCTTTGATGCAAATCATTTTTGCTAGCACGGTAACAAAAACGTAAAACAAGTATAGGTATGGGTACTAAATACTTTTGCTGGTGCTTGCCTTAATATAGTAAGATAAATAAATTAAAAATAACAGTTATTTTATTTGCTTTACAGGTCAATATTAATGTGATTTCATTTACATTTTACATATTTTTGCAGGTTTAAAAAAAAATCTGGATCCTGGCTTGTGCTAAAATAAATTTTTTAATCTTTAATTTGTTGACATTTGTTTAGGACCGTTACATTGTGCCGTCTTGATTGTGTTAGCAAATAATGACTTAACTTTGTCAACAAGAATATTGTTCTTCAGACAAAAAGTACTTTTAAGTTTGAGTTTGATTTAAAAGGAAGCATAATATCGTGTTAGTCTAAAGTATCAACTTTATAATTTAATTTACAAAAACTCTATATAACGGTTAAAACCAATTAAAAATATTTATACATTTCCTTAATAGTTTACGATGTAGAGTTTACAAATGCATGTACCAAGAATTTATATACAAAAATTATTTTATTTTAACTCTAATTTACCACCATAAGATTAAAAATATTAACGTAAAATGGAATAAAATTAAAACGGTTTAAAAGTGCTTCGCTTCATTTTTCTCCATTCATTTAAATTATTTTAATACAGGGTGCCCGTAAAGCTATGGTCAATAATTGAGGATTGAGTAGATTAGTTATAGAAATAAAGTAAGAACTTCATATAAAACTGTATCCTATGTCCACTTAATCCGAAGCTGCAGCTTCCTAAAGGGGGTACGCTGAAGATAGTTTTTTCTAAATCAATTCGAAACCTTTGTAGACACAAATTTAAAATTCACATATTTTGGTAAAATTTGTACGCTGAATAGCACTGTTTGACCAAAAATATGAGATAGTAGGGTAAAATAGACATAATTTTTTTTTACGTTTACATTTATACTTTTTTATGTCAAATTAGAAAAACTTGACATATTTTACGAAAAAAAGGTACTATTGGTGTGACATTTCTAAATAAATTTATTCAAAAATAGCTAATTTGTGTTATTTACTAGTATTACCAAATCCCAAATTTAATTTACCTAATTGATTTACTAATTTTGTGGTATTTTAAAATAAACTTTAATTATTTATTTTTGGGTATTACTTTTAGGATTTGTTAATAATAGTAAATAACATAAATTACCGATTTTTTAAAAGCAAGATAGTTTTTATTCTCCGCGTTTTCGTAGAAATTTTTATTTTGGTTTTTTGATATTATCTTCTTTAGTGTACCTATATAGAAAATATAGGCATTGTAAGTTTTCAAAAAGTCACCCGTATAGGTTTTATATTATCTACCTATTCTTATTTTAACCTCCTGAGGTTTTGTGTCATATATATACGACATAAAAATAACACCTGCCTGGTAGCGCCATCTTGTATAATAAACGTAAATTACTGTCTTGGTATAAGAGGAAAACTCTTTAACCTTATATATTTCGGTGGTAATAGAGTTTAGTGCAAAATAGGTTAGTGTGCAATGACATAGTGTGAGAGCATGGCCGACCGCTTCCGATCACGCCGGAAGTAATCTTAAAATATTGCGAGCATCTTATGTTTTTTCTTTACGTTTTTATGATTGTAATGAAGCTTGAGGATCAGGGTATGCTACTAAATATATATTTTTTGAATCTAAAAATGCATAATGTGAATATAGAAATTATCAATTTTATGTCATGTATGTATTACATGGGTTCTTGGCTCCAAGTAGTTAATATTACTATGTCATATTGGTATTACATGAGGTCCTAGTTTGATTGTATTACATTGGGGGTTCAATACAGGGAAACTCAAAAGGAAAAAAACATACCAGCCAAATACATTCTTCAGTTAAGGGTTTTCAAATTAAACTTGGCAGAACAGTTTATTTCAGATAGCACTTTGTCTTCTGACTCAGAGAGCGACAGTAACTACGAAGATTTAGAACCGAAACATAAAAACCGAATGGTGGAAAGTCAGCCTATACCTGCCGAAAGTTTACGTTACCATAAGTCTCAACATCTGGTCGACTCGACTATGCTGGGAAGCAACAAAGATGCAGGAAAGTTAACTGCAAACATACTACGACCGCATTTTGCATCAAATGCAAAATATTTTTATGTAGCACACAAAAAAGAAATTGTTTTCTCCAATTTCACACTAGACCTTGAATGATTTTTTCAGTTGATTTTCAGAAATTAAGCTTAAGTTTATATTTGAATTATGCTAAAATATTTATACATGTCATAAATATAAAATTTTCTTAGATGATAAATATTTTATTGATCTTATTTTTTTGTAATATTTAAATTTGACGTTGGAACAAAGACCCGATGTCATTTATATATGACATTAAGAAAACGCATATTTTCCTTGGAATATTTTTTCAAACTATTTTTTACAGTAAACAACAGTAATATAATTACACTAAAGCAAAAAAAAAATGTAAAAATTAAAAAAAAAATTGCTGGGTCTCAGGAGGTTAAAAGAACTGATGTTGAGGCAGTTTTATGTATCAAAAATTTATTGAGGAACAGGAACCTACGTGACTGAAGTTATTTGCAAATATATCTTGTATAGATAAAAAGCTTGAAAATTCCAACCGTAAGGGAGCTTTTAATGTCTTGGACGGAACGGTAACGGAACGACAATTTTAGCGGCATGAATCGAAGGAAAGCGAAAACGCATTGAGTGTATGAGAAATTAAAAGCTGTATACTGGAACTCAATGTGTTTTTGCTTTCCCCCGGTTCGTGTCGCTATAAGATATCGTTCCTTTATCGTTCCGTTACCGCTCCATTATCGTTCCGTTAACATTCCGTTACCGTTCCGTCCAAGAAATTAAAAGCGGGGGGTAATTTTTTCGGACACCATCGGTACTTTTAATGTTCGCTCACATTATTGAGAGCAGCAGAGGCAACGTGCTTTGACACCTTGGTACGCGGATGACTATTGATTGGTGGGTATAATGAAGGAAGCACTGGGGATATCTCATATAACTTATAGCGACAGTTTTTTAAATATTTTCCTGAATGTCCTATTTAAGGAGCCTTATGCACTCCTTAGGTTACATTGAAATTATATTTTTTAAAATTATAAATAGTACATGCTTATTACCTTGTTATCTATTTAAAACTTTTTAGTTTTTATTGTCAAGATAACTCCTCTTAAATACGAATACTATAATATAATATATTATCAGGGGCGGTTCTAGACCCAAAATATTGGGGGGGCACCACATTGGCGCAGCCACAATTTTTGGTAGCCTTCGCTTGATTTTATTTCTCTTGAGATATATTAAAGTTTTTTTCAGAAATGTTGGGGGGTCCTGGGCCCCCCCGTAGAACCGTCCCTGTATATTATATACAGGGTGTCCCAAAAGTAATGGGACACAGAGCAACAGCAGACTCCTTGAGTCGAAATAATGTGATTTATTTAAACTTGCCTTATCCCAAAATTGATAACAACAAAGATACAGGGTGTCAAAGTTTTAATTTTGTTTTCGTTTTTTGCGATTATTTCTTAACAAAACGACATAGTAGCACAAAATTAAGGGTTTTGGGGTTTTTTGAGGTGATGAATTCAAAATTATCCATAGTTTTTGTGTAACCAGTAGAGGGCGATGCCTACGGCATGGCCCACTCCTTTTAGGTGGCATAACTTTTTTTAGGCTTCTTATATCGATCCGACTATTAAAACCATAAGTTACTTTACTTCTTTTACATCAAAAACGTATAGCTCATTGAAGTCGCTAGGAGCAACCATTTTCGAGATAATCGCATTTGATATTTTTAATGCAAGAATCCTAAAATATTTAAAATAATTGTGTATTCGTATTAGTATTATTTATCACAGCTGGCCTTGATTAAAAACAACATGTTACACAAAGAAGTATCATCTGTCAAAGTTAATAAAATTTTTAATTAGAATAAAATTAATAATTCCTTATACGAAAAAGCGTTTTTATTAGAAAAAAATAGTCAACCTTAAGTATTTACATTAACTTTGACACTTAGCAAATGTAGCTGATATACAATAATTTTAAGTTAGAAATCCACCGTTGCTCGATTTTCCGTTGTTTTTGGACCACGTACTTGTTGCATTGGCATATAAAATGCGATTATCTCGAAAATGGTTGCTCCTAGCGACTTCAATGAGCTATACGTTTTTGATCTAAAAGAAGTAAAGTAACTTATGGTTTTAATAGTCGGATCGATATACGATGCCGAAAAAAAGTTATGCCACCTAGAAGGAGTGGGCCATGCCATAGGCAGCGCCCTCTACTGGTTACACAAAAACTATGGATAATTTTGAATTCCTCACCTTAAAAAACCCCAAAACTCTTAATTTTGTGCTGCTATGTCGCTTCGTTAAGAAATAATCGCAAAAAAAACAAAATTAAAACGTTGACACCTTGTATCTCGGTTGTTATCAATTTTGGGATAAAGCAAGTTTAAATAAATCGCATTATTTCGACTTAAGGAGTCTGCTGTAGCTCTGTGTCCCATTACTTTTGGGACACCCTGTATAATATAACAATATAATGTTTTACTAACTATTTAATTTATTTATGTATATATACAAATGTGCATGCCAAAATAAATGAATTTTCAGTTTTTCATTAACATTTCGTGACCTGTTTGTTTTATCCAAAAATCGGCCGAATAACCCTCTCCCCCCCACCCATGGAGTAAAATATTAACTATAGTTCTGCTTTAAAAAAGGTTGAATTTATAAATTATGGCATATATATTTTATAATTATGGGGATTTTAAAAATACTCTGTTTTTTGACTTCAAATTATATGTTACGTCCTATTTATTTTGCTATTATTCACTCTCAGTTACAATATTTAACTTCAATATGGGGATCAACTTTTCAAAATTTGCTTAACCCTTTACAAGTTTTACAAAACAAAGCAATTAAAAATATACAGTATGTCTCCGTAAGTTTGCACCATATCGAAAATAAGAAAAACTGTATAAAATATGTCTCCTTCTATTTCATTTTTCTTGCCCCAGAAACAGATAAATAAAAAATCATGCGTCCCCATCCTAACCTCTACAAATTGGCATTTTAAAGGAAAATTATTTTAAAAACTAAAAGCACACCCGCTAAAAACCAAAATTTGTATTATAAAGCAAAATCATCAATTTGGGAGTGGTTCAATTAAAGCAGAAAATTACCAAACAATAGTGTATATTATAGGAAAAGAAACAATCAAGGGTTCACTATCACTGGCCCCCAGGGAAGTTAAAAAGTATTTTCCATTGGCTTCTTTTAAATAGCAAAGTAAATATCTTTGCTGAGCTAAGTTGTTAAAGGAATGCTTCGCGAACAACTTCGCATAAATAGCATGAGAAATATAGAGGGGCATACTTCTTAACCGCGGCAAGGGGGAGGAAAAAATCTTTGCTGTGCTTTGCTTTGCTATTTAAAAGCAACGTAAAAGAAACTCGGTTCAAAATTATTATAGATAGATACCGATTTTTTTGCTTAAATTAATTTTGATCACATTGTCAATGGATGGTTAGTTAAGAGAAAACTATTAAACTTACCCTCAAGTTTATAAAAAACTGTTTTTCCTATATCTAATTATAATTTACACTTTATATAACACATTATTATAATACAATAATTACAAACATTTTATGTAAAATTAAATAAATGTAAAAGGCAATAAGTAACTAAGTCATTGAAAGAATGTATACTACAGCTAGACACCACCGGCCATTGGTAACCAACTTGAATTTGAGCAAAACATATATGTACGAATCTGAAATCCGGACAGTTTTTTGTCACATTGTAAATGAACCGTTTAATTAGGTACTTATTTATTACGTAAAATAAAAATGGCTCGAAACACATAATTTGGGAATAACGCCAGGAACTGGAAGACAAAATTTAAGGAGCGCATGAAATAACTCCGGAGATTATTCAAAATTTGGTGGCCTCAATACCCACAGGATTAATTTCAGCGATTGAGAAAAATGGAGCAAAGACAAATTGTTAGTTTTTTTAGTTTTATTTGGGGTTTCATCCATGGGTTTATGTATTTGTGTTCGATTAAGTTCTTGTTTTATTTTATTGTTGCTCTAAATATAAACATTACGTACAATACTGCGTATTTTATTTCTCATAAAAGTGAAATATTTAACCATTAAATAATAACAGATTTTTATTCAATTATAGTACCAGCTAGTAAAACCTTCATTAAAAAGCCCAGTTTACCAAAACTCGCGAGAAAGCCACAAAATGTCATTTTGGTGTACGGATTTCAAGTTCATTAACTGGACAGGGTGTCCCAAATTCAATGCTCACCATTGCGGTATCGGAAAGTATACAAGATACAGCAAATGTTAAATTGGGTTAAAGTTGGATAATTTGGAGCTTAAGTTAATGCCAGTGAGATATTAAGAAGATTCCGACTACTTACGGAGATATGGGGAAAAAACCGAAAGCTTAATTTTCCATTTTGGTTTTTTGTGTTTTTTGTTATTTATAAAAATATTAAAAAACATAAAGCACTTTATTACGACACATTTAAAGATAGTTTCTAATTTAAAAAGCAACGTTTTGGTTTTCAGATATCACTATCAGATGAAAATTTTTATATAAGGACCTGAAATTAAAATATTATTTTCTGCGATTTCTCAAAACATAAACCAATAACGTCTTCCGAGATTCCTATGGTAAGCATCGAATTTGGGAAACCCTGTACTTGTATGTACAATATACCATATTATTATACATATACCTACTTATCTACATGTCAATATAACAACCTAAATTTAAAAAATTCTTAAAACTATGCAACAAAAATTGTAAAAGTATTATATTATGTCATATTTGAAAAATAAAATAACCTTTACATAGTTTAGGTGTAAAATTTAATAAAAATGTAAATAGGGCAACTAACTTTCAACTACTTTTATATACAAGGAATAAAATAGAAGACCATTATTTTTACAAGAATAATTTTACACTTTTACAATCATTTGGTATGGATTAGCAACTTATACTGTCTACTTAATGGTAGGAAGATCTACATATTAATTTCAGTATTTTAATCTGGACAAAGATTTGTACATTAAATAATATATAAAACAAATGGATGTTCTATGTCTTACCGAAAACGCATTCCCTAAAAAATAGACCCCCCAGAGACTGCAATTTTACTCAGAATATTTTTTGTCGAGACAAGTCATAAGATATTCATACAATTTGTCTTTTCTGCAGCTTGTTGCTTGGGGAGGTACAATCATATGAAAGTTACAGGGTAGTTTGTGACTGAGTTAAAATGTCAGCAAAAGAAGTTTTGGTTGTTGCCATAATGGCCTCACTTTTCAATATTCTAGTTGCATACAGTTGGCAATATACTGGTTACATATACGTGATGCCAACCAATCTAGATGTATGTCTTATTTATAGTACATGATTTAAATTTTTTTAAATTCTATTTCTATAGGGTCAAATAAAAACAATTGAACAAATTAAGCGTAGGTATCATATTATGTGAATTCGTTTAATTTATCATTTTCTGAAAGCGGATCTTCACTCTTCTGAAGACAGTCTCTAATGCCCTTAAGGACAATCTCCACTCGGCGGTCTAATGCCTTTAAGTGAGGTTCCCAAAGGATTGGCGTGATTGGATCTGTTGCCATGCTTTGTTCCATTGCTGCGCTGAGCTTGGTCGGTCCATTGTGAAACCTGAAACAACCATAAGATGGTGTAAAGTAATTTGTAGATATTAAAACAACTAAAAAAAAATAACATTTTTTTTTTTTTTTTTTAATAATTCAAAAGTGGGGTTATTTCTATAAATATCGAAAAAAGTTATAAAAAAAAGTTTTTTTTAAATGTTGTTTCTAGCCCTCATGCAAAATTTCAACTGCATAAGATAATTTTGATTTTTTACCCACCACTAAAATTTTGTTTCGATTTAATGAACACTTTACTGATGACACTGTGTTCTTTTTTGTCTTAATATTAAGGTGTATTACTTTCAGACACAAACTACGTTTTCAAAAATACTGATTTTATGAAGTTACCTTATACAGGGTCAAAAACAAAAAAATAAACTTTTGCATCACATGCGACCAAATTTGAATAGCCCAATCTTGATTTTGTAGAAAAACACACAATTAATATGGCGCTACTTTAAAGAAAATGTATCTGAAATAAAGCATTGTTAAAACTAACAAGTTTTATGTAGGTTGCGTTGAGTCTTATTTTGCAAAAGTGGTGCAATTCACAAAATATGGGTAAAAATCAAAATTATCTTATGCAGCTGAAATTTTGCATGCCAAGTTATTAATAACAAAAATCCCATATGATGCGGACTTTACTGGTCACACTGTATGTGCATCATTTCCAAATGATAAACCAAGTCAGTCGTTGTGGCATTACCATGGATTCAAGATATAATTTCGTAAAACTTTGCAATATGTGATAATACCGAAAGCAAAGGACTAGCCAAAAATAAATATAAGGACAGTGGTGTACAGATAAATACCGGAAGTTGGCACTAAACCACTTCTGATACAAACTGACTTTCTTGACGTATTTCAATAACTTAGTTCAGAGAAGCGCGAAAGCGTAAGCGAAAATTTTGTAAAAATTCACTGTCTGTTTATAATAAAATAAAAATCCGCACAAAATATTTATATCTTGACCATCTTCATCGGCAGGGTTATTGCCTTTATCCTATTTTTCGCTATTACATTTCTTAAGAAGAGTTTCATTATACTTTCAAATTTTTAAATTATTCTCGTTTTAAGGTCGATGATACTGAAATTGCCCTCTCTGGACAATGTACTGCAAACATCAATACTTTTCGGCTGCTGTTTCCTGGCAAAAATAAAAGCCAATACTTGAGTGTTATTACTTACTTATATTTTTAAATATATTTATGATTTGATTAAAATTAATAATCTAAATGGGTGTATATTTTTTCATTACAAAATCGGACAGATTTGTTAATCTAGTGTTTTTGTAATGATGCTTTTATTGGATTTATTTAAAAAAAAAAAATGTTATTGATTTTTAATATTATTATAAAAAAACCTGCAAAAAATAAATAAATAAATATATCTCATTCGATGCGGAATAAAAAATTTAATATTTTTCTCCAAATAAGTAATCAAATATATGGCATGTAATCTAAAAAAATATACAGTGACCGGCAAAGAGTTCGCAACATATGGGAAAAATTTTTATTAGCGGAATATTGAAAAATCATTTTGGGGGATTGGATGTGCATGTCCCATAACCTTAAAATCGATTTTGACATACGTCACGTGACCAATGGTATGGCGGGAAAGTTGAATAAACCAATATGAAATCATCATAAATCAGATGAGTTGATGAGATATCGAAAAAATTCCAAGAATAAAGAGTGTTTAGAATTCCATTAGAACCTTAAATACAATGTTTGGGATATCTACTTAAAAAAACATAAAATCGAATATTTTTGTAAATATTTTTTTACCGAATTAAAAATTTCCATATTTTTCCTTTCTTAAAGCTTCATTAAAGTAAAACTGACATCTGGTGATCACAACTAGAAATATTCTTTTGTTTTTCTGACAATTTGGAGCAATAATTCAAAAAATTCGTTTACACTTGGATACCAGCTGTTGCAATAGTCTATTTCTAATAACCTTATCGATATTTTTTTATATCGAAATATTCTATTATGTTAAGAAATCCTTAAATTCATTAATCCAAAGAAAATTTAATTTATAACCGTAAAAAATAATTTTGAATTTCGCAGAAATCTTTTAAAAAATCTAAAAATTAATAAAAATTTAAATTATTTTTTACGGTTATAAATACAATTTGCTTTGGATTCATGAATTTAAGGATTTCTTAACATAATAGAATATTTCGATATAAAAAATATCGATAAGGTTATTAGAAATAGACTATTGCAACAGCTTGTATCCAAGTCTAAACGAATTTTTTGAATTATTGCTCCAAATTGTCAGAAAAACAAAAGAATATTTCTAGTTGTGGTCACCAGATGTCCGTTTTACTTTAATGAAGCTTTAAGAAAGGAAAAATATGGAAATTTTTAATTCGGTAAAAAAATATTTACAAAAATATTCGATTTTATATTTTTTTAAACATTGTATTTAAGGTTCTAATGGAATTCTAAACACTTTTTATTCCTGGAATTTTTTCGATATCTCATTAACTTATATGATTTATGATGATTTCATTTTGTTTTTTCAACTTTTCCGCCATACCATTGGTCAGGTGACGTATGTCAAAATCGATTTTAAGGTTATGGGACATGCACATCCAATCCCCCAAAAGAGATTTTTCAATATTCCGCTAATAAAATTTTTTCCCATATGTTGCGAACTCTTTGCCGGTCACTGTATAATCATATCGTCTATAAACATAAACATTTTTCTGAAATGCGCCCCAAGATACAGGTAAGGTCTGCAAAATATCAAAATCCTAACTTAATAAATAAGTGAACTATAGAAGGCGGGAGGCTAGGTGCAGGACTATAACAAAAATCATGACTCTCATTTTATCATTTCAACCATTTTTATTTTATGATTCACATTTTATTTTTTAGAACAATCCTATACGTTACAACCAACCTTTCATAAAAAATCGTAGCTCTTTCATTACTTTCCTTTTTATCTTTTCTTTATAAATATTCCATTACCTATAGTATTAGAGTTATTTTTAGTAGTATATATTATATATAATATAAAATTACTGTCAGAAAGGTAACTATTGTATATCATAAAAATATAAATTATAAAAACAAACAAAAGTTACAAACATTACATAATAATTGTATAAAATTTTCGACAAGCCTTTAAAAATACGAGCATGTTACTTCAACCTGTTAGTTTTATTTTCTAATATGGTGGTTCTAGGGGGGGGGGTTCCCCCTCCATATCTACGCCCTTGGAACACAATTGTATTGAGAAACGTAGACTTGTATGCGTTTGTATAAATAATAAATTGACTCTTGAGAGCAAAGGCCATAAAACTTTTGTTATGAAGGAGTGGAGTACAGTTGTATTTATAGAAAAAGCGTACAAGAATTAGAATGAGAGGAAAGTTTTGTCATATTTGCGTAAAACCGGGTTGTCTAAAGGATTGTTTATTGGAGATTATCACACGTCATAGATTATCAAAAATGCAAAGCATTGGTGTCGGTGTAATTTATTTTGAAAAGCATGGTGGTAACGTTTGATAAACTTTGACGGAAGAACATAAAAATGCTTTTCAGTTGTCTGAAGTTAAAAAGGCTCAAATTGTATCAAGAATCGAAGAAGGATGGACAATCCGTGCTGTAGCGCAGTTGTTTAATATAAATAAAAAAAAGCTGTATTGAAAATTAAGCAACGCTGGAAACAAGAAGAATCCCTAAAGAGGAAAATTGGTTAGAGAGAAAACAAACCCAAACGTTCCAACCCTGAACCGGATGCTGCTTTTTTGGGATATTTAAGAAATAATTCATTTGCAACTGCAAGGGATGATGTTATTGATACAGCATTTCCTGTCTCCCAACCTACCGCCAGCAGGAGAGTCAAGGAATCTGAACTAAAATGTCGCCAGCTGAAAAAAATATTTCTTACCGAAAAACAGCGACAATCAAGGATTATTTTTTTGCTTTAAAATATTTATACCGCAATCCTCAATTTTGGAACAGGGTCATTTTTACTGATGATAAGACGTTCCAGTCGTCTTATAACGGACAAATTCGTGTGTACCGTCCAAATAATACCAGGTTCGAAGAGCGATATACTAACCCCCCACTTCTAGACATGGGCGTTTCTCTGTAAATGTATGGGGCTGGATAAGTGTTCATGGACCGGGTGTTTGCTGGAGAATAGAGGGAAGATTTAATGCCGGAAATTATATTAATATTTTAGAAAACATATTGTTACCATCTGCTGAGAGCTGAGCTCAATAATACTTTCATATTTCAACAAGATAATTATTGTCCAATCCACACTGCCAATGCTGTAACCCACTGGTTTCAAACCCATAATGTGGAAGTGCTGCCTTGGGTCGCTTATAGTCCCGATATCAATGCAATTGAAAATATTTGGGGTATAATCGTAAAAAAAATATATAATCGACATTTTAGGCCACAAAATTAAGAAGATTTATGGGAAATAATGCATGCTTACTGGGAACAGCGTGATCCAAATATTGTATCAAATATAATTCAGTCAATTCCGAATAGACTGGCTCAAGTAATAGAAAAACAGGGATCTATGACCAAATAGTAGATTTTGGTTATTCTTCTTAAACGTATTTTGTTTTTATTGTAGATATATTATAAAATAAAAAAAATAATTTGTATTATTCTATTGAACTAACGCCCAACGCCAATGTTTTGCATTTTTAATAACCTTTAACATGCGATAAGTCGGTTTTACGCAAATATGGTTAAGGTTTCCTCTCATTCTGATTCGTGTACGTTTTCTTTTATGAATACAACTGTACAAGACAGAGTCGAAAAATTCGAAGTAAATATTTTAGTGCAGTTAATATTTTCCACTAAAAATTACCGCTAGATTGTTGACAAACTTTTAATTTATTTTCTGCTATAAAGGGGGAATGCAGTTGAGTCTTGTTCGTTCTCTTATTAACTTGCGCCAAGTCCATTTTGCATTAATTTATTTACCTTAAAAACGTGGCCAGTACTGTATACTTGCCCTTTGACACATGCTCCTATTTTAGTCTCTAAAGTTTCTAATAATTATTTCTACCATCAGCAGTGCCAGTTTGTTGTACAAAATTGTAATGCACGAAGGTTTTAAATAACAAAACAAGACAACGCGGCAGAGCTTTGTCGTCTCGCCTTTTGTAAATACAAATTTCAAAGAGAATTGTTAATAAATTAAGTTTTGCTACAATGTTTATTTTCAACGGTTATGTGGACAAAAACATGTGTTTATAATGTACAATCTGCCGGAGGCTTAGCGGCATTAATGATTGAGCCAGGGTTAAATTGTTTTTCTATTTTTTTTAACAGCGAAATGGAAAGAAGGGAAAAATCCGCTCCAGGATTAAACGATAACAAGTACGTAGAGACGCTTTAGAAGGGGCTTAGTTTGTAAATATTTCAGATTACGGAAGTATTAAAAAATCGTACGCGTTGCCGGTTGAGTATAATAGCTCGTAAAGAATGGCGCCCGTCTCGGCAGCTTTGTCAACTCGGTGGATTTATTTTATTTAATTGGTTTTCAGGGTTCATCATCCAAAGGGTTCTTTACAAACCTTTCATTGGGAGAGGGAGGAACCAGCATTAGTGTCGTTAAGTCGTATACCGGGGCAGTGGCGTAGCCGGAATTTTGTATTAGGGGGGGGTTTAAAAAAAAAAAGAACAGGATTTAAAAATTTTAAAAACTAAAACCGTAAAAACCGTTTTAGTCTGGGCGTCGGGGGGGGGGGTTTAACCCCCCCCTCGCTGCGCCACTGTACCGGGGGGGGGGGGGGGAGGAAACAAATAAGAATAGACGCCAGCCATATCAGGAACCGTCACTAAGTTTAGAAATAAAATTTCTTATTACAAAATTGACCAAGAGGAAACTAGAGACTAAGAAGATTATACAGGGTGTCCGGGAAAATGTGGGAAATCTCCCGGATATGAAAAAAAAAACACGTGAGTAGAATACTACAAGTTCATATAAACTTTTTTCGTATCGGCCTCCTCTTTGGAGATATGGGCTTCCAAAGAACTCCCATGGAATTAAGTTTTTGACACATAATTATAAAAGCAACAATTTCAATTTTCAATAAATAATTCAAATAGCTGAAATCTGACCTTTAATTTAACAATAAAGTAGTGGATATAATAATTGTTAGTTATTTTTATATACCTACTTATTTATCCCTGTAATAAACTTGTAAAGTTGGTTGGGAGTAAAGTAAAAAAAATCAGTTTTTAATTTTAAACTTTGACGTCCTATATATCGAATATGAGGGTCAAAAATTAAAAATGGCATTATAAAAGTCATATTATTTTTTCTCAAGGAATTAATTAATTGACCTTTTTTTTTGATAAATATTTATTTAAATGCAAAATGGATTAAAAACGAAGAAAACTTGTGTAAACAGCAAGTGGATACGTTAATTGAGATTTTATGAAAACACGTATTTGCGTTATTGCCAAAAAATAGAGATTTCAGCGCATTTGCCTTTATTTTTTAACTTTTCCTGACAAAATTTTGCCAAAGTCAGTTTTATAATACATCTTTTCAAAAAGATTTCGTGAATCTCATTAATTGTGGTTTTGCGAGAAAGCATTGTTGATAAGGTTTTTAGAGAGGTGTCATAAGTGGGGAAGTGCCATTTAAGTTTACAAAGAAGTTGAGGGTAGTGCTTCCGAGGTAGGTGATCTGCAAAATACCTAATTTTTATTTGTAGAAATGGAATTTTTGGTTTTTTGATATATTTTTAAAATAAGTCAACTCAAGTGAATCTGACGTTAACACCTGCCTCTGATATATTATAAAAAAACTAACAATTTTAAAAAGTTACAAAACGTTATAAATAAAAAAATTTGAACTATGTGTTATTTTATTGCAAAATTTTAGTTTCCGTTCAAGCTGGTTTTCGAAAAGGGTACTCGACAGAGACAGCCATTCAATGTGTGGTTGAGACGTGGAAGAGAACCATTGATCAAGGGGAAAATGTTATAGCTGTATTTTTGGGTTTTAAGCGAGCATTCGAAACAATTGACAGGGCTAGATTATTGAGTAAATTGTATCAGTATGGCATTCGCGGAAACGTTTATAAATGGTTTAAAAATTATTTAAGTAACAGGTCACAAAAAACAAAAATATCAAAAACATATTCAAATAAAAAAAAATAATATAGGAGTTCCTCAAGGAAGTATACTAGGTCCAATATTATTTATTTTATACATCAACGATATGCCTTTAGTTTTAAAAATGTGTAAGTTACAAATGTTTGCTGATGACACCTTAATTTACATTAATGTTTTAAATATATTTCTGAGATAAATATATTATTAAATTGGCTAAAAGTAAATAAATTAAAATTAAATATTTCAAAAACTAAATGTATGGTTATGGGTAATAATTTAAATTGTCAAAATATAAATGTTGTAATTGATGGTGAAAAATTGGAATTAGTAAACAGTTTTAAAGATTTAGAGATAATTACTGATTCAAAATTAAAAAATTTCAATTTTATTGAAAGTATCATATCGAAGAATGCCGGAAAAGTAGGTTATTTTAAAAGAATCAGTTCTAATTTACGTTTGTTTTCTAAAAAAACTGTATTTAATACTATTATATTACCACATTTTCTTTATTGTTCTTCCAATATATTTTGTGCTAGTGAGGAAATATTTGACAAATTACAAATTTTACAAAATAAGGAAATGCGGGTTATTTTAAATGGTGACAAATATACAAAATCGTTTAATCGTTTTTATTTTTTGTGTCTGACGAATTCTATACATTGTAAAATGTCTTTAGAAATATATACATTTTATCATTATTATTATTATTATTAAAAATAAATTTTATATTAAAAAATTTGTATTGGTTGAATGTCAGAAATTTAATTTTTTATTTAGTTTGTATACATAAAATTAAAAATAATTTATTGCCTGATTGTTTAAAATTTTTTTGTTCTTTTAATTATGATCATCATAATTATACAACAAGAACTTATCAACATTTTTATGTGGATAGAGTGTCTAAAACATTAGCTTATAAATCTATTTTTTTATAAAGGTTTGATAGAATATAATAATTTGGAAAATTCTATTAAATCTCAAAAATTATTAAAACTGTTTAAAAAAACTTTAAAAAACATTTAATTAAAAAACAAAATGATACGTAATATTTGATGCAATTTACAAAATGTTTAACTTTTTTGTCTGTTTTTGTTAAAAGAAGGTTGCGTTTTAAAATTTAAAAATAAATCTATAAAAATGTGTTAAAAAAATGTATTAAAATAGCTATTTACCTAACAAGTGCGGAAAATTAATTAATTATTCCGCACGAGTCTGCCGTTCACCGAACGACGCGTAGCGGAGTTCGGTGAAGTAGCCGAGTGAAGGGAAAACATTTTCCGCACGTGTCAGGTACAATAGTTTTTCTACAGACGTGTGGAAATAAGTAACACATATTTCAAAGAAATTTAATAATTTTTAATTAACTATAACAATCACGTACATATGTAACAGTAACTAATTCTGAGAAAAAAAAGTAATCTACAAGTTATAATTGATATATTATTGATTTTGACATAATCGTGCCGAAAAATTTTTCCGCACTAGTGTGGAAAAACCAATTTTCCGCACGGATTTTTCACATAATCGTGCCGAAAAATTTTCCGTACTAGTGTGGAAAAACCAATTTTCCGCACGGATATCAGTGCGGAAAATTGATTTTTCCACACGTCTGTAGGAAAAATATTTAATTGTAGCTTTTTGCTAAATAAAACATGTTACTACTACTACTACTCTTTAGGGTAGAAAACATAGCCAAATTGTAGGTTCTCAAAAAGTCACCCTGTATAAATTTCCTGGCATTATAAGAACTAATCTTTTCAACTGTAAAAATTGCTTCATTTCCTCGCATAATATCAGAGACTATATATGTTAAAAATTGAATTTAACTTTTGTAAATCAAGCATACTCGAAATGGAGTTTCGGTAAAATTTTAATATAATTACGCCAATTTCTCGCTAACTCTCGCCCAGTTAAAACTTTTTTATTGACATTCCAAAGGAACAAAGTTTCACCCTAATTGAAAATTTTTGTATCCTGGTAGGAATTAAACAAAAGAAGCGAACTTTTCAGCCCATTTAATAAATAAAGAAAACCCCAAAGTATAGAAGGATTTGATTTTCTGTTTTGGATGGCTTTAAATTGCTTTTTAAGGTTCGGAAAAAAAACCTAAACCATACGGTAATAGTTATTTTGTTCGTATTAATTTGGTTTGATACGTACGTAAAATGAGTTTTCGATCCAGGGAAAAATATAAAAAATGCTTAAAAATTGAGAAATCTTGATGTTTGTAGATTGCAAGATATTTTCTCGTTTCGTTTCGTCAGAGTACAAAATCACAACCACCCTGAAAGAAGCCGTGAAACAGAAACATCGACAACACTGCTTGAAGATCCATGTGTCACGTGATTTTTTTTTTGAGGTTAGCCACGTTTTAGTATGTAATTTACGCGTGAGGTAGGTGTAACTTTGCGGTTTTTCGTATTAATTTGTATTTTTATTCGGTTTTCGATTGATATCTAATAGAAAATTTAAGTGACACGATTGCTAAGAACCTCTACAAAATATTAGTGGACATTTTTGGTGCGCGTTTGCTGTAATAGCATTAGTAAAGTGAAAAATCCAACAGCCTGGCCGGCCTAGGGCGGTTTGTTTACGGGTCTTATAATGGCGGCGGAATTTTATTTGTTTTAATTTAAAAGTTGTGTTTTTTGTATTTTAGTTAGCTCCTTGGGATAACCTTTATTGTTTTGTGGCTATAGGTAATTTATTAAATATCGAAGTGTTTATTTAGCTTGAAGGTATATGTGAATTAGTTTTAAAATATTACTAGTAGAGATAGTTCGTAAGTAGGTAGGATACCACTAGATTTTTAGGTACTTAGGTAAGTACTATTTTTCTCTTTTAGTTTGTTTATTTATCAACATGCCAAGACCCTGCTGTATTCCTGGGTGTAACTCTAACTATAAAAGTGTTTTAAAAGCAGGTGAAGAGGGTGTATCAGTTTTTCACTTCCCAAAAGATGAAAATCTGAAAATTCTATGGCTAAAAGCCATTCCAAGAGCTAATTGGTCGCCCACACAGTATTTTGTAGTTTGTGCTAAGCATTTTGTCCTCAGCGATATTTTGCCTGATGGCACCACAAAAAAAAAATTCCAACTAAAGTGAGACTAAATTTAACAGATGTTCCGTGCTTTTATCCCAATTTACCTGCTTACTTGTCAAAAACTGTTCTCATTCCTAGAAAAAGTCCAGCGGAGAGAAACGAGGAACAACAAGAGCGTACCTCTCTTAATCAAGCTTTCGAGCAATCAGATTTTATAAAAAGTTTTGACGATCTCAGTAATTATTCACAACTAATACGTCTAAATTTTAGGAAGTAAAAATTGTAAGTGACTCTAAAATATATTTTTATAGTTTAGATTTGACCAATGACTGTATAAATATTGTTAATCGGGTTTCAGTGGACATTGATATGAAGGTAAACGTTTTTTAAAAGGTAATGAATTGGCTTACAATGATTTGGAATGGATTTTACTCTTTGAAAGAATAAAAATAGATAATCATATGCAATGTTAAACGACGAGAACAATATCAACAATATCATACTAGAAGCTATTTAAATTTTTGAGAACTACAGTACTAATTTTTATTGGCAAGTATATTCTTTATTAATCGTAGCAAGCAAATATTATTATGATTAATGTCAAGTTTCATTACAACTGCCAGTCGGAACTAATACAGTATATGACACCAGATTATACCCCCAATAGTACTTAATAATTACTGTGAGTTTTCAGAGTAATGGTAGCTATAAACCATTCCATGGTAGCAATAACTCCTATTTCCTATTGTCTAATTTACCGTGATATTATCACTACACAACAGTCGAGCAATGTTCTTTGTCTTACACTAGGAGAGCGCGTTGCTGTCACATATAGTTTGTTTAATACTATATGTGACAGCAACGCGCTTTTTTTTTACGTCAGCCTATTTCCGCAACGAGGCCAATCACCGACGCCAGGGAATGTTGCCGAATCCCTCTTTGTCGAGGGTAGGGTTCTTTAACGTGCCAACATCCATGACACGGGACCCGCAGTTTAACGTCTCGGTGCTCCTCTTAAACCAAATTCCAAATTTAACATCGACTTTGCCGGCACCGGGGATCGAACCCGGGACCTTCGATCTGTGAGGCAGCTACACTGACCACTAGACCACAACGCCGATTCCACAACACGCTTGTATGTTGTATAAAGAGTATGTGGCGTCTTATAAGGAATAGAAGGATTTATCTCAGTGTAACTACTTAATTGAAAATGTAATATAATATATTAAAATTAATAATAATTTCGTTATCGATATCGTCACCAACAATAAACTTGTCATTGTAAAATACGATTAGTTTCGAGAAGTACAAAATGATCATTTAATTATGGCAAATAATATTTTTGATTTTTTCTGTGTATTTTCTTTACTTCAAAAACACATTTTAATAAATGTAAATTTAAAGATCATTTCTATAAATTATTCTACAAGTTTTAACCGGCGTTAACGTTTCTGAATTTGGTTCCCGTCTGGAAATTCAACGCAATTAAACCAGATTATGTTGTTTTACATTTTATTTATATGCAATAAATAGAAGAGAAATGCCTGGGCACGTATATTACTTGGTTTACTGTAGCGCATAACAGGGCTTCCTCTGAATTTTAACTACTCGGAATGTGAGCTGAGAAGTGTAGTTGTAAAAGTGGTTTATATCATGCGATTTGTTTAACGCGGTTAGTCTGCTTTCTGCCATATTGTGACTTAATTATCAACTGGTAAACTTAAGTGGATTAAACCATTTTATGGAAGGAACTTATATTTTGTCATAATTTCAGTCCCATGTTCAAAGTCTGAATTTATGTTTGAAATATTAATTCTGTTCAACAAGGTTAAAATTAATGTTTGGTGAATACCTATATCAGTAGGGGAAACCGAGATAAACTTAACAGGAATATCATCTTGTGTAATTGCCTAGATATAGGCTACATCGTGTGCGTAAATTAGCTTGCCAGCTGGAACATTTTTTTATCATCAATTTTTGGAAAAAGGTAGGGGAAAGTGACCTAATATGGGATATCGTTTGTTAAACTGTCATATTTTAGGGAAAAATTAACCAAATTTTTTTTATTATTTTTTTTTGTGTTGACATTAATGTACTACCTGCCAGACGCATTGATATAACTTTTGTGTACTATTTTTAAAAGAAACAGGCGATTTAGACTAAAGTGTCATTTTATTGATTTTAAAAAATGGTGTCCTAATATTGGATATGCATAATATGTATACAATATTATAAATGTATTTAAACAAAAAAAAAACAATTGCATTTCCCATATTTCGTATGCCCCACTGTTTCCTTTTGTTCGTTGCCATTCTGAAAATAAATAGATAGATAATAATTTCCTAACCGTTTGATTCAAATCCTAATATTGGATATCCAATATTGGGTGAACCGCTTATGTCCAATATTAGGCACCCCATCATATTATTAGGTTATATTTTTCTACGGAAAACTAACCACAATTATACCGCAAAACCTAAATAAATACAATGCCTACCACAGTAGCTTCAACACTGACATACAACTTCTTAAATTACTTACCTGATTTTCGATATTTCAACGCTCAAACAGGTCGCGGTAAAATATTGTCAAGCGTGAAAAGTAACAAATTGCCAATAAGTATCACTTTGATGGACTGTACTAGCAGGTTGAAAAACTTCGGCCATGCATTTTGAGGTTTAAGTGAACTACTTGTTAATAGATGGCGTTCCATATTTATCTGGTTTGGCAAATACAATGGTGTCCAATATTAGGAGCTATCCCAATATTAGGCTACTTTCCTCTATTCTTATGAAAAGTTTTGTCGATTTTGAAAAACTTTTTATGGATTTTGGTTGGATTTTCAGGTGTTCAGGGTTATCCTAACTGTAAATCGGTAGAAAAACATTGGTTTTTCGGTATATCGACTTCCATATCGGTGGAAAAATGTACTAAAATCTATCATATTAACATTTATTGGTTGTATATATCCTTGTGCCATCTCTTAGAAGTCCCATACAATCTGTGCAGACACCCGTTTCGACCTTATGTATCATATAGAAGATTACATTTCAAGTCCCCCGTTGTTTATCAAACACCTAATAGGGATATTTCTAAAACTTTTGACGGCATTTGGTACTTTATATACCCATTCTTTAGGGGAAACCCCACAAAAATAATCCAGTAAGATTCGGGTATCTCGCAGGTCAATGGAAAAAAACAAATCTTGATCAGTACTCTATCTTCCTATTATGATTTTTCAAAAGCTGCAGCTGCTTCCGGGCTGCACAGCCAGCTCAAAGACGATGGTCAATTGAAACTGCCTCAACAGATTTGTAATATCTTTGGACCTGTTATGTAAAAAATAATTTATGTGTTCAAGACATATTCTTCCAAAAACTTACTTTTATGCGATAAAAATATTAATTTATATCGAAGAACACTCAGCGCCGACCTATTGTTCCTCTGTGACACAATCATTTACAAAGGCCCGGTTTAATAATGTGCTGATAAGGTCTCTGGTTGTTACCAAGAGAATAAATTTTATCTCTCTGGTAAACCGCCGGAAAACTTCTGATCAGTTTATCAACAAAATTTTAACCAAAGGACAGATAACCGGAGCTATACAATTTGGCAACATGTGGTAGCAAAATCCACCTAATTAAAGAAGATATTATAGGGTTATATATCATGGTACGTTATGTTTTAAATGTGTTTTACATTCATTCTATATATTATATACGTTTGAGTTTATTCTATTATAAGTTCAAGAAAATGAATATAAAGAAGGAAAACGAAAAATTAATAAAAAAAAGGTTGCAAATTTTTTACACAGACACAGCAGGAATTGTTGCAAGGGGGCTTTTAGAGCACAGTTCCTATAAAATAAAAAAAAATGGTCAAATTCAAATATAGTTTATTATAACAATAGTCTGTAGGATAGATAGCAAATCATATTTTCTATTCGATGTAAAAAAAAGCTGTACCGTATCGTTAGACAGTCTAAAACGATTGACAAAATCCCTGTATCATCCTAGTAATTTATGTGATTTGGGGGGTCGTGAAAAATCCTTGGCTTTCTAAATAAAATATTAACATAATCTTCCAAATCATCATCTGAATCCGATTCATTTGAAAACATTTTAACATCATTCATTTTTTTTACAATTGCTAAAAACAGTGAACTCTACCTAAAGAATGCCAAAAATGATAAAATTTGAGGTTATGGCTTTTGATTTAACCCACTGGTAAATCGTTAACAGCCGAATATTTCGCTGGGTAAATTATCCTGCTGGCAATAATTGTTTATCTTGCTGTTAACGCTACCAGAAGATTAAAAAACAGATTTTTTTCATTAACAGCAGGATAACTATGCCAGAGGCTTAGCCAGCACATTATTAAACCGGCCCTTACTCCGGTTTTATCATAGACAATTATTTACCTTTAGATACGTACAGCTTATCTCCTGTGCCAAACAAAAGTTACGTTTTATGGGTGAAAAAATACGTCCGAGCGCATGACTCGCCGGTCAGCTGCCTTCCCTCTGGGCACCTTCGGGTATGCGCACAAACCTCGTGTTATCGGCCTGTCCTACTTTACCGACATGCTCAAAATACACTCCAGAACGGTCTCGGCCGCCATTTTTGTTGATGTGTTTTAAGGTTTCTCTGTGGAATCCCTGTAGTTTCTTCGTGGATTGTGGGTATTTAATATTTACAGATCTCTAGTTTTTGTGTAGTTTAGTGAATTGTGTCTGATTGTGAGAAAATTAATTCTGTCAAAGTTGCTGGTTGGTTAATTTTTTGGTTAAAATCTGTACACCCCGACAAAGCTTTTAGTACAGTCAGTATTCCACGGGTCAAGTTCTCGGGCAAACACTTTTCAAATTCTTGAACAAGAAATTTTGCTTGAAAATGATTTACATGTACCCAAGTTTTTGCCAAAAAAAATCAATACAAGTTATGCCAACTAATATTTGACTTGAGTTGAGATTGGTTATTTTGCTGGTTTTGTTTGTTTTTATATTCGATTTTATAAGACTAGTTTAATTCACTTGTTCTTGTTCTCTTTTTTTTTGAACTAAAAACACGACGACGAATCATTTAAAAAAAAATATAAAAACAAAACCTTAAAAACAATTTTCTATCCTTAAAATCTGATAGTAGTTTGCTACTACTAAAAATGCCAGAAATCATTACCTTTTTTTCCAACTTGATCAAAAATTGAGAAGAAAGTCCCATTTTTGGCAAGAATTTAAATTTTAAAGCCCGGACCTGTCTATTTTCCCATTCGTCAAACGATAATGTTGCAGTGCGCATGTCTAATAGTGTCTAGCTTTGTTTCCATGCGCGAGGCCATAAATCTGCCACTTTCGTGATTATTGTTTGCTTATCTAAGGGTAAATTGTCTATGGGTTTTATTTGCTGATTAGGTTTCTAAAGAGTGGTAATAGAAACCTGTAAAACTTAGGTGCGTCATCGAGAAAGAGCGAGAGAACCTAAAACTTGTAGATATACGAAAAATATAAAGAAATAGAATTAATAATAGTGTTAGGAACTGGACATTTGAACAATAAAGGTATACGACAAATTTCACCTTAGTCTTTAGACTAGCATTTTTCTAATCTGACTGGAAAAATGCCTGTATCTGGTTGGAGGATTGTGATTGTTGCCAAAAGGAGGAAAAAAAATAATTTAATAATTTTCATAGAGGAATAAGGGTTTTATTTTTTATAAAAAATCTTTTAAAAGTTTTATTAACTTCAGTGGCGGATTTACAAATTTGCCGCTAGTAGGTTATTTCAATTTTTGCCGCCCCTATATCAGTGACGGCTCGTGAGTTGTGAAACAGGTAAAGTGTTCGGGAAAAAAAAGCCCGCTGCAGGCGAAATGCGCCCCAGACGAAGATTTTTTAAGGCCACGCCCAAATTTGGTCAATAATTTTTAGTAAATATTTTAAAAATTTATGATTACCTACTTATTTTATTGAAATATTAATTTACGTTACAAGACCGGAAAGTAGTGTTTTTCAGGTCGAGACAAGCATTTCCAGGGCGAGCCATAGGCGAGTCCTGGAAGCTTGGAGAGACCTGGAAAACACTAATTTTTGGTTGCGTGACGTACAATATTTTTTTTAAGACCGACACTTCGATATATTTTATAATCTACGCGAAACAAGTTTGACATAAAAGAACAAAATTAAAAATCAACGAACTGTCACTCGACAATACATCGAAATGTTGTTGTCATAATAACGAAACCAAGGGATCTTGTATTATCAAAGAGCGATTGGAAAAACAAAAAACAGGGTGACAGTGACATTAGAGACCGGAAAAGTGGCATTAAAGCCCGGAAAAGATTTTTCCGGTCTCTAATGTCACTTTTCCGGTCTTGCGATCGGAAAAACGTTATTTTCCAGACGAAAAATTGTCCAGAAAGTGTAAATTTTCTGGTCGGTTTTAAAAAAATTAAATTTCTTTCTGCAAAGCCAGTAAAGTTCCAACTACCTTCTTTTATCCCCATTAACAGACACGGCCAACAATAAAGTTTATTTAAAAAAATACTACCCGTCGACCATAAATAAAGATTGTACCATTTATTTCTGTAAGACACAAAAAAATTTTGGGCCAAATCTGCCGCCCCCTAAAACCTGCCGCCCTAGGCTCCAGCCTACTCAGCCTAATGGTAAATCCAGCACTGATTAACTTGCTAAAATACCTACCTACAACTAAATAAACAGTTTTATCAAAAATCTCTCAAAATTTAAATTATTTTCACTTAAAAGCTAGTCAAATAGGCATAATGGTGCTATTTTTTGTCTTAGCCATCCTGGTTTAAACCCTTTTATGTCATTTAAATTATGATGATAAAATTGAATATTTACTAAACATTTCGTAATTCCACCTCGGATATTATCGTTCATCTTACAAAGTAATTACACGTGTGTTAGCGATAAAATATTATTCATTACCTTGCTTGGTTAATTCTCGACCTCAAAGCAATTAAACTCATATTTTCATGTCAAAGGCGAAGGCAAACACATCGTTTATACTTCCAGTATAAAGCCCCCAATTAGGCTTGTACTTACCGTTAGGGGCAAAAGAACATAAAAATTACTTTACAAATAGAAAAACATTGTTTATTGCAATAAGTTGTTTTCCCCCCTTTCTATTATCGACCAACATTTGTTTAGTGATATTTGAACGCTTAATAAATTGCATTTAGAAGTTCTGCAAAGAAAATATTTCTTAAACCGGAAGTGACAAAATGGCATCTCTCATATCATGAAACGCAAAATAATATCACATATAAACTCACCAAATTTTATTTCTTTAATTTAAACAATAAAAAAGTTATAGGGGTAAGCGTTCCCCCTAAAACATCCGGTGTTTCAATAAAAACTCCCAGGCCAATTATTTCGAAAACTAAAAGCGGCACGTAAATTCTG
Organism: Polydrusus pterygomalis; assembly: GCA_963969555.1. Classification (NCBI taxonomy): domain Eukaryota; kingdom Metazoa; phylum Arthropoda; class Insecta; order Coleoptera; family Curculionidae; genus Polydrusus; species Polydrusus pterygomalis. The sequence goes on along the minus strand of OZ018381.1, from coordinate 35,137,489 downwards.
TAAACGCCAGTTTTTAGCCTCTGTGATTGGCTTCACAACTGTGTAAAAAATGTCTTTGAATAATACAAGATGTAGGTGGCGCCACGGTGCAAAGAAATTTTTTAATGACAGGAACTTTTAAATGTTGTCGTTCTTAAAGATAATTAATTTTTGGTTAACTTATGTCCGATAAAAATTTTTGATAAATCCAACATGAAAGGAGATATTTTGGGTTAAGTTTTTTTTTTAAATAAGTATTTTAATTATAAATATTTTTAATATCCTTTAGCAGATTTTAATTTAACTTTGGTAATGATAATTTTAGTGATAAAACGCTCGTGTAACGCTAAGTTATTACGTCCAGTGACGTCTCAGGGGGCGCCTTAACAAATAATACTGGCAAAAACTAAGACGCCACTGAGTTTTTATATTTTTTTCCGATTAAGCAACTAAAAACATACTTTTCTTGTCTCTTAAATTGTTTTCTTATCTTGCTTGGTTTTCGAGAAATAAAAATAAAATCAATTTTATTGCATATCTTTGGAAAACAAAAATCATTAAATAATTAATACGTTGTATTTTGTTGTTTAAAAGCATTAAAACATTAAAGCATTATAAAATAAAATTAAAAGATGTTTTACATTTTATGAAAGAACTGATGAGAATTTATACAAAATTATTAATGAAAATTAGAACAATGCCAAAAACTATTTAATGGGGTCGAATGAGGTGTTCTAAATTATTGCCGTTTTCATATGTACACACATAGCAAATCGATATAATCGATAATTCGGTCCTGCAAACTCTCAATAGTGTATTTCGAATAATAGCAAAAAATACCACCTATTAATTATTTAATGATTTTTGTTTTCCAAAGATATGCAATAAAATTGTTTTTATTTTTATTTCTCGAAAACCATGCAAGATATGAAAACACTAATTTAACAGACAAGAAAAGTATATTTTTAGTTGCTTAATCCGAAAAAAATATAAAAACTCAGTGGCGTCTTATTTTTCGCCAGTATTATTTGTTAAGGCGTCCCCTGAGACGTCACTGGACGTAATAATTTAGCGCTACACGAGCGTTTTATTACTAAAATTATCATTACCAAAGTTAAATTAAAATCTGCTAAAGGATATTAAAATATTTATAAATAAAATACTCGTTAAAATTATTTAAAAAAAAACTTAACCCCAAATATCTCCTTTCATGTTGGATTTATCACAATTTTTTATGGGACATAATTTGATCAAAATTTAATTATCTTTAAGAGCGACAACATTAAAAAGTTCCTGTCATCGAAAAGCACCTTAAGCGGTTGGCTGAAGAAACAGAACCGGGCTAAATTCTTTTACCTTCGCCTTTGTCGTCTGTTAAATTTTGTAAGGGATTCTTAATATTTTGTAAACATATAGCGTACATACTAATTTTATTATTTATAAAATAAAATATTGACAGACCCGTACCTATCAAAATAAATAAACTGCTGCACATAATTATCGTTACAAGAGCATTTTTTAGTCAAATTTGATACCGTGTAATTCCTGATATACTGAACGCATTTTAAAAAGCTGGTCAGATTTCAAAAGGTATTTTTATCCTCTATTGAATCATTCGTAACAACTTCTTAGATTTTGACCGGGGGCTATAATACAGGGTAAAACAAAATGTCGTGCATTTTGAAAAAAATTTCACTTGCTCCCCATTTTGCAGGAAGACCATGCTGATATTTTTTGAACCTAACATTTCATAGATATTGATCATATCTCGGGACCTTTTTGGGATTTTGCGAATATCTACTGTCGTTTTCGAAAAAATAAATTTTTTCGAAAATTTTTTTTTTTTTTTAATTTTATGTTTCTACACCAATTTGCTCGATTTTGTAAAGTGCATCATTAATCAAGTTATCTTTGTTAACTTCTATTTCTATCCTCCTCAAATAAAGAACTCATCATGCTGTGCATGAATATATACAATGCTTTTATTCTCGCAGTAAATTCAGGTTACTCCGTATATTAGTATAAGTTTCCATATTTATCCTATTAAAATCAAGAGTGCCAGTTAAAAAAGCTTTAATATAAACGTCATGTTGCCTATCAATGGTTCAATGTTTGTTAGTGGCAAATTGACAGTATCGTTGATACTTTGTTATGTTCAAAAGAATTCTTTAACAAATACAAAAATCAGCTTTACCACCCAATAAACCAATAGATTATCAATACTTGTAAATTAAATCAATCAAAAATGCCACGACTATCTCAAAGGGAAATGGAAAATGCTGTAAGGTAAGAATTAGATATAATTTAATTTTTTTTCGAATCTGCCAAAGTATTTTTTCATAGGTTGAGAGGATTGGGACATTCTCTAGAAGAAATAGCAGCCCTTTATAACACAAGCCGTATGTCTGTTTCGAGATTCTTAAGAAGGTACGCGATAACTGGAAGAGTGGAATATCGTCGTGGAACTAGACGACCCAGGATTACCAATCGTAGAGATGACCAGCGTATACTGCTTATTGTAAACCGCTGAAGAACTCGTAATTCGAGACAGATAAGAAATGCTACAGGTTTAAATGTATCCTGCATGACCATACGGCGTCGCCTTAACGAGCGAAATTTACATGCTCGAAGACGAGCAGCGTGTCCCCAACTCCTAAGAATCCATCGAGCCGCGAGAAGGACATGGGCAATTGACCATCAGCATTGGGGAGTAGCAGAATGGGCTAGGTGCATGTTTGTAGATGAGGCTAGATTTAACTTGTATAATTCTGATGGGCGTATTTTAGTGTGGAGAGAAAGGGGGGAACTATTCAGAGAAGAACATATGGAAGCAAGGGTGGCGTTTGGAGGAGGCGGAGTAACTGTTTGGGGTGGAATCATGAGGAATGGTAGAACTGAATTGATTGTATTGATTGGGGAAAATATGACTGCCGCGACGTATAGAGAAAGATGTTTGAGAGCTATTGTTTTGCCCTTTGCAGATAATTTTGGGGGCGACTTTATTTTAGTCGACGACAATGCTCGCCCTCATAGAGCAAGAATCGTGAACGACTTTCTTAGGGAAAACAATATCGCGCGTATGATTTGGCCTGCTAGGTCGCCTGATATGAATCCTATAGAGCATGTGTGGAGTAACCTTAAGTTACGTTTGAATCGGGAAGGGAATGCATTTCAAAATTTGCAAGAATTGGTGAATGCGATTTTGCGTGAATGGGAAGCTATTCCCCAAAACATGATTACAGTATTAGTGGATTCTATGCCGGAGAGAGTAAGGGACGTCCTTCTAAATAGAGGCGGTCCAACAAGGTTTTAAATGTTCATCCGCCGAATATTTTTATTTGAAGCACTCCAGATTATTTTTTTTACATGAATCATTATAATGAACAAAGTACTGATTTTATTCTTGATTTAAGTTCCTAAATAAAACTATTGTAGGTATATATTCGCATGATGAGTTTTTTATTTGAGGAGGATAGAAATAGAAGTTAGCAAAGATAACTTGATTAATGATGCACATTACAAAATCGAGCAAATTGGTATAGAAACATAAAATTAAAAAAAAAAAAAAAAAATTTTCGAAAAAATTTATTTTATTTATTTAAAGTTGAATTCTCAACGTCATTCAATCTATTGCCAACCTATAACCTATTTCGCGTTGATTTTTTTAGTTTATTATTTTAATAACTAACATTTAAAGAAAATCAATATCGTTGGTACATTATTTAGGTAGTATCTGATATATTACAAAAATATCAATTTATTTCATTGCTAATTTTGGGAGAATTGTATATTGAAAGAACAATGAGTGACAATGACATAATAATGTTAAAAAAAATCTTACCCGATATTTTTCGCTATACAATTCTCCTAAAATACGTTATGAAATTTCTTGATATTTATTAAATATGTCAATTATTACTTATAGAATATCAAGTCGATACTGATTTTCTTTAAATTTTGTATAAAAGCTAGAAAACATAAATAAATCTACGCGAAATAGGTTATAGGTTGGCAAGCATGTTGATACTCCCACCTTAAGGTTGAATTCTCAACGTCATTCAATCTATTGCCAACCTATAACCTATTTCGCGTTGATTTTTTGAGTTTATTATTTTAATAACTAACATTTAAAGAAAATCAATATCGTCGGTACATTATTTAGGTAGTATCTGATATATTACAAAAATATCAATTTATTTCATTGCTAATTTGGGGAGATTTGTATAGTGAAAGAACAATGAGTGACAATGACATAATAATGTTAAAAAAAATCTTACCCGATATTTTTCGCTATACAATTCTCCTAAAATAAGTTATGAAACTCCTTGATATTTATTAAATATGTCAATTATTACCTATAGAATATCAAGTCGATACTGATTTTCTTTAAATTTTGTATAAAAGCTAGAAAACATAAATAAATCTACGCGAAATAGGTTATAGGTTGGCAAGCATGTTGATACTCCCACCTTAAGTAGAGATTTCAACGAACAAAAAGCCCACCGATTTTTTTAAAAAAGCAGATATTTTGACGTGAGAATTTTAGATTGAAAATTAGGGTGCTTTTTCGATATTAAGTCAAAATAAGGTAAAAAAATTAATTTTTTAAATCAAAAAAATTACAGTGTGTTGGTAAGTTTTTACCAAATTTCGTGAAAAAATTTTTTTTTTTAAAAGATAAAAATAAAAAACCAAAAACTTGGTTATTTGAATTTTTCACATACATTTTGAGGTTATGTGAAAAAAGTGTAAATACAATATTACCTACAACTTTGCCATTTAACGTTTTTCCATAGGACTCGTAGTTTTGCCGGAAATCGATATAAATCGTTTTCTACCCTTAAAAACTCACCCCCTTCCACTTCCCGACCTCGGATCGCCTGTAAATTATTTTTCCTTTAATTTTTGTTATATTCTCTTCCTTTTCCAATGGGTTTCATCCTACTATTATTTTTTTTTGTTTCAAAAATTATCGACCCTGGTCTATTATCGACGAAACCAGATCAGCTGTTAATGTGAAATATCGTTGTCTTCTGTCGAAATGCTTTGTTTTACGAAAAACCCGCGGCGTCATCTGATAGCGTCGATGTTAAACACCTTTAAAGCATGACTAATATTTATAATTAACAGAAACATTATCTTTTATACCTTATAAACGGTGATCAGTGCATAAAAAATCAAATTCATTAACTCATCCCCATTAAATTCATTGTTTGGAATAAAGTCCCCATTAACCAAACGGCTACGGAAAAATAGAGTAGACATTTAGATAGTATCTATATGGCCATACACTTATACAGCCCACGGCATTGTTCTTTCTTCCGAATGCAATTAACCAAAATGGCGATCGTTACACGCGATGTCTAAAATAAAGGATTTCTATTAAGAGGCCAGGTCTAGTTAAACCCTAGGGAAACCTCAAATCCTTCCTCCTTTCAACTTTAGGAGAACACTTCATAAAAGAAATCTTTACTGCTTACAAAAAATAATTACAAAAGTTTGTTTAGTTCGTTGGGAAGTTTTCTACTAGTGTACCAGATTAAAGGTTATTGTAAAAAAAAACTGTTTATTTATACTGTCCAATTTATAATACGACTTCACCTTATTAATTTGAGTAAGAGAGATGACTTCTTACGATAACAAGAAGCAGTGGCGTGCAGTGATAAGACAAACAAAAACAGAATGGTTACCCTGAAACCTTTGTAACTAATACCATCTCAAAAGTTAAAAATCGCGAAGTAAAAACTAATACAGAAACAATACCTTTTGTCAAGGGGATTTCTGAAAAGATTAGTAGAATAACCAAAAACTATAATATCAAAACAGCCTTTAAATCCGGAAAGACGCTTAGAAGCTTTCTCACAAAAGTAAAACCCCCCGTACTAAAAACACAAAAGATTGTATCTATCAAATTCCTTGCGAGTGTGGCGAATCGTACATTGAAGGAACAAAAATACCTCTTCCCGTACGAGTTAAGGAACGTCTGAAACATACTCAAAGAGGTGAAACTTCGAGATCAGGTATAGCGGAACATGTATGCACCAACCAACATAATACAGAGTGCTCAGAAGCCAAGGTTTTGGACACGGAACAACACTGGAGAAAAAGAAAACCAAGTGTATATAGGTATACCCAATATCTGGAAGCCTCTTCTTGTCCAAAGCCAACAGCTCACACTTCACACTAAAACAAGTACGCAGGCGGAGTCATCAAGGTTCATTGCACTTGGATGGTATTTAAGACAGTAGCCTTAGAATTATAGTTTAGTTTACACTTGAAAACGGTTAGAGATACTAACTAACCGAAACGTTGTATTAAGTAACAAAATAAGGACAATGGAAGTCCGACAAGGTAATGTTTTTAATAAAGACCGACCAAAGGTTCGTTTTTTTTTTAGTGGGAAGAGTGCAAAAAATTGCGTGCCACTGACTTTTTTTAAAATTATGGATTTTCTTCGAATTAAGCAAACAAATACAATACAATATTATATACAAAATTATATCCTGAGTTTTTTTCATATCTTGCTTTGTTTTCGAGAAAAAAAATAAAAACCACTTAAACATTTTTAACTACTTACCAAACTATTAAGCAATTAGGTACAATTACACGAAAGTCCTCTTTTGACTTTTTTGGCACAGATTAAAACTGTTTTCAATAAAAGCAATTAACATAAAATAATCGCATAACGTAAGAATTTATTACTGCAATGTTTAATTATGTTTTTAAAAGAAAAAAAAATAAAACGCAGAGCCTTTCATGTATTCTCACAAATGTTTGTCTATTTGGTACAATACGATGTGGATATATTTCTTGATAAATGCGCACAGCCTCTCTGGAATTGTCTTGGGCCATTCCATAAATAAAATGCATATCGGCCATTTCTGAGTTTGTAAATTGAACCATTTTCCAACAATTAGGAAATTTATAATCTTAAAACTGTTAAAAATACTTCAAATAATTACGATGAAATAATAAAATTACTTGGCACTCTTTTAAGTTATGACAGTTTATGTAAAACCCAAATTTGTTTGAACAGCAACTGTTTTTCCTTCTATAGCACTCTTATTCTTTTTCTGTTACTTTTAAAACATTGTATAGTCTATTACCAAAAATATAGGCAGTGACGTAGCTCTCATAACCATGGAAACGACCAAAATACTGTATGGTCATTGGCGGTTTGCATTCGTTTCCATGGTTTCGAATAATACGCCACTGCCTATAATATTAATAGGTTTTGAGTATAGTAATAAATTATTACGTTATGCGATTATTTTATGTTAATTTCTTTTACTGAAAACAGTTTTAATCTGTGTGAAAAGGACTTTTGTGTAATTTTAATTGCTTAAGGTGGAATTATCAACGTCATTCAATTTATTGCCAACCTATAACCTATTTCGCCTTGTTTTTCTTAGTTTATTATTTTATTGCCTAAGATTTAAATAAAATCAATATCGTCTGTACATTATTTAGGTAATATCTGATATATTACAAAAATATCAATTTATTTCATTGCTTATTTTGAGAGAATTGTATAGTGAAAGAACAATGACATAATAATGTTAACAAAAATCTTAACCGATATTTTTCGATATACAATAATTCTCCTTAAATAACTTATGAAATTCCTTGACATTTATTTAACATGTTAATTATTACCTATAGAATATGAAGACGATATTGATTTTATTTAAATTTTGTGTAAAAGTTAGAAAAAATAAATAAATCTACGCGAAATAGGTTATAGGTTGGCAAGCATGTTGATACTCCCACCTTAATAGTTTGGTAAGTAGTTTAAATTTTTTACTCTTATTTTCCCGGGGACATGCAATAAAGTGGTTTTTATTTTTTTCTCGAAAAAAAAGCAAGATATGAAAAAAACTCACGAGATAAAATAGTTGTATTTGTAGTTGCTTAATTCGAAAAAAATACATAATTTCAAAAAAGACAATGGCGCGCATTTTTTTTGTCAAAAATATTAGTTGGAATGTCTTCCGGGACGCCACTGGACTTAATAATTTTAATCTAATTGAGAATCTAAAAATTTAAATTAACCTCTTGTTATTACAAAGAGAATTGCCAAATTTCAACAAAATCGAATAAAAGAGTATTAAGATATTTACAAATATCCGATTTTTTTTTAAGTTTGACACCCTGTATCGTAAAAACTATGCAGTTTCGGACCCATGTTTATATGAACTTTTCTTCTTAAAATCACTTAAAGAAGCACCCCTTGGAGTTTGGCCACATACTTAAATAACACCCTTTATACTAAACTAAAATACCCACATTAAGCTAAATTACCACAGTACCTAAAGTAAAACAAAAAAAAAATCGTTCTTAAATTTGGCTTTGCAACATCGCGGACAAGTCATAAATTATTATTAATTAACCTATTTTTTGTCATAAAATAATACCTGTCACTAAATACATAATGAGTAACTCAGGAGTTATTTTCACAGCTTACTTTACGGACTATTCTTTTTGATCTTACGTTATAACTGTATCCTTGTAACTATAAGAAGAATTATGTTTTTTATATTTACCATTAAAAATATCGATATAAAAAAAGAAATAATAAGTTCTACAAATTTAATTTGTCTGATCGTCTGGAAAAAAAAATTGGGAACTTTTATCTCTATTTATTAAAAAGTATTATTATGCACAGAAAATGAGAGTGGATAATAATGATGCAGAATATATATTTTTTTTCTGTGACGGGAAAAACGTTTGACATTTTATCTCTGTTGACAGGTAACAAAATGTCACTTTTTATGAAATGATTTTTTTCCCCGGGAAAAAAAGATTACTTTTTTCCGGATATAATATACATATTTATAAATAATATAAGTAAAGGTATATTTAATTTTAGAACGTTTTATTATACAAAAAGTAAAATTTTCTTTATATCAAAAGTACAATTATTATTAAATGTGCATTGCATGAATGACATGTTCCTTTTACCATTCGGTACAATAGTCGAATTTTCTGGTGTTGAAATTATATTTTTTTTCTGCTATGGACAGAACTGCCGTTGATATACCCAGGGACGTATCTAGGAATTTTGGCGCCCCGGGCGAATAGTAGTTCTGCGCCCTACCCAGTGGCGGTTCGTGACTTGTTAAATTGGGGGTGAACTAAAAGCTCGCTGCAAGCGAAATGCGCCGCAGGCGAATTTTTTTTAAGACCACGCCCAATTTTGGTCTATAATTTTTAGTAAATATTTTAAAAATTTATGATTACCTACTTAATTTATTGAAAATGAAATAAAATAAAAAAAATAAAAAAGGCCAATTCATTTTTCATTAGTGGGTACATTATTTAAAAGTAAAGTCCAATCATCTGTTTTTATTTGCAGCAAAATTATCAATAACAATGAATTCCCTAGGTATCATATATAAGAAAATAAATTTAAATTACCATTATTTTTTCTTTATGGGGTAATTCTTTATGAAGTATGGGGGTGCACGTGTTCCTGTGCTTCTGTGGAGAAACCGCCACTGGCCCTACCAGACAATCTTAAATCTAAAATTGTATATCTAAATTTTAGTTTAAAAAAATATATTAACAAACTTAAACTTTCACAGTTAAATGTAATTGTATTAGTAAATTTTTAAATTCCCGTATTTCTAATGACCATTTTGGCGCCCTGTTAATATGGTATGTGCTACCGATTCATCAATATACCCTTCAGCGACTGTTGATGACTTCCAACCGCCATGTTTCTTTAGTGTCATCAAGTCTCCCCCAGATTCAACTAAAAGTGTAGAAGACGATCTTCGAAATGTATATAATTTAACATTTTCAAGTTGAAGAAAATTAGCTACTGTTTGAGGTATCTTATAAAACTGATTTTTACCCACGACCTGATTGATACATTTTCCATTGTGATAGGCATAAAATAGGCGGCGATCCCTTGCTGCTGTTGGACGAAGGGATACGTACATTTGGTAAAATTTAATATATTTTTCGGTAACTACAAATCTCCTGTTTAAATCATTCTTTGTTTGCTTAATTTTCACAATTAATAACGTTCCCGAATCTTCAATATCCTGGCTGATTTCACAAATTCGACAAGCTCCTGCAATCGCAAATAAAACAACAACCTTGGCCATTAAATAAACTTCATCGGGAGCATTATTTAAAAAATCACTAATATCTGTACCGGTAAAAAATCGCAGCTTTCTTGGGCGTGTAACCTTTCCCATTTTGTTTGAGAAATGTAATTAGTTTGAAATATTTTGAAATGTCTACATTATTATTGGATTGTAACATACTTTTAATCATTGAATAATTCTACCACACTGTTGATGGCTTTTGCTATTGTGCCAATTCCGAAAAATAGGCTAATAACACCGTCTCCGATAAAGAACTGCATGTCTTTCTCATCTTCTATTCCATAAAAAAAATAGTGTATTGTACACGGGAAAAATATTAAATTTTAGCTCTCGGTTTTTTGTCTCTCTCCGCTTCGCGTCGGGTGACCACACAACCTCGAGCTAAAATCTAATACTTTTTTCCCTTGTATAATAAGAGAGATTGCAGTCAAATCCGGAGTGCCACAGGGATCACATTTGGGCCCTATACTGTTCTTGCTCTTTGTCAACGACGTAACTTTTAATTCAAAAAAATGCAAGTGTCTTTTGTATGCGGACGATCTCAAGTTCTATTACGTCATAAATTCCATGAAGGACTGCGAGGTGGTTCAGTCCGAGATAAACAGGTTGGTCCTCTGGTGCGCAGGAAACTATCTTCACCTTAATGTAGGAAAATGCAAAGTTATGAGGTTTTAGCGTCGTAAGGAACCAATACTTTTTGATTATTTCCTGAGTGGAAAACTTCTTGAAAGTGTTACCAAGATGAACGATTTGGGAGTTACCTTCGATCGAGAAGTAACTTTCAACGAACACATTTCTAATATTACCCTTAAAAGTTACAGAATGCTGGGTTTTCTGAAAAGAAACTGTAACCATATGTATGATGTTTCCGCCATAAAATGCCTCTACAACTCCCTTGTTCGGAGTATTCTGGAATATAGTAGTATAGTTTGGTCGCCATCATATGAGTGTCATATAAATCGCCTGGAAACAGTCCAAAACAAATTTGCTAAATTTCTCTTGTATAAACACAGATTTCCATATAGAGATTTACTATATACCACTAGAATACAGTTAGTTGGACTAGATAGTCTCGAAAATCGACGGAAAAATGCTATGGTGCTTTTCTTACATAAAATTGTTAATGGCAAAATAGACTGTGCTGAATTACTTTACAGTATTAATTTTCGCATTCCACAAAGAGATACTCGAAGTAGGCTGCTTTTTCAAGAACCACGGCATCGAACTAATTATGGGTTTCAAAGTTGTGTGGGAAGACTGATAAAGAATTATAATTCGAACTTCCTGGATTACGACCTATCTCATCAGTCATTTGAAACTTTCAAAAGAACCATTTTAAAATTTTAATCTGTTGTCTCTGGTCTTTGTCTATGTATTATTTTCCTTTTGTATATAAGATTAATGTTTTTAATTGTCTACCCATACCATTTGGAGAGAGATCTCTGTAGTGTATTATTGTGAATAAATAAATAAAAAAATAAATAAATAAATAACTATTTTTATACATACTTAATTTACTGATAATACAATTGATTTTATATTTTTTTTTGTATAAAACGTTCAAAATTCAAGCAAATCCATTAAAATATTTTATTACATTTTTATTTTATTAGTTGTACCTACACATAAAACTTTTATTGAGCTTTGTGTTTTCTATCTCGTGTAATCGCCTTTATTTTTCGTAAAAAAGCCGGTTTAGATTACAAGCAGTTTATACAAGAGCACTTGAGAAGCTTACACTACTCTAAAAAGCTTTCTTTAGCATTCGTTTTATTTTGTCATTTGTAAAGTTAACAGGGTGTTTTGCAATAAAAAGCTGTTTGTAAAAAGAACGTATATACAATGGACTTTGCCTAATAAAGGTGATTGCCACGAATATTGCGATCTTGCATTAAAAATCCTCTAATAAATATATCTATTAATCCCGTATAAAATATATTTTTAAAGTTTTTATTTTTCTAAAAATTGATAAAACTTTATTATATTTTTTTTTTACTTTACTCCCTACCAACTTTATAAGTTTATTACAGGGATAAATAAGTGTATAAAAATAACTAACAATTATTATTCTAACTTAGAAGGTTTATATAAAAAGAAAGTACATTAAAAAAAATTTATTTGTTTTGTATAAACGTTTGATTAACTCATTAAGAAAGTAAATTATACTATAAGAAATATTTTTTTAAATGAAATTTAAATAAGGGTAGTTTTTTAATGCATTAATATTTTCGGGTAAAATATTACATTCCATATGACCGTTTTCCAAAGTTACTGTTTATTTTAATAGTTTGTAAAAAATGAGTTTGTCTAGTATCATGTTCGTGAAGATCATGAACTTTTGTAAACGTTATGTTAGGAATTTTTTGTTTTAAAAGTAAAGAATGAATAAATATGCAAATTTTTAAATTATATAAATTATTTATATCTAGGTATTTATTCGGTTTATATAAATTTGTTGTTGGTTCTAAGTGCGGAAATCTATGAATACATTTAATAATTTTATTTTGTAATTTTTTTAAAGGTTTTAGTACTATTGAAATGACTGGACACCAAATAGAAATAAGATACTGAATTTTTGAATGTACTAATGCATGATAAATATTTTTTAAATAATTTAAAGATATACAATTTAAACCATTGTCGTATATCTGCTCTATAACTTTCCTCATTTTGGCAATTATTTTCAACGTTTCTTCCTAAGATTTGAATGACTATATTATTAAAATAATAATATTCACATGAGGTTCATGCGCCGAACTTTTTTTTGTAGTTACTAGGTCTCATCACTGCTTTAAATATCAACTATACTATGTTGATATTCAAAGCTGCTAAAATAAAAATATTTTAGTTAAATATTTCTAAAATTTATCATTTTTGTTTTTACTCGTTACCCACTAATTTGAAATGTAAAACCAATAAAGGGGTTTTGAAAATGTCAGAATATCAAATTAAAAATAATATTTTATACACTTTATTTTTGTTTTAAATTGCTGGCAATATATTAATTGGACAAAAAATTATTAGGTTTGGAGATGCGCCATAATTTTTACAAAATATTTGAATGGTTAAAAATGTTTTGTGGGAAACACAACACCAATTATTCATAGATAAAGAGACAACTCGTTGACAAGTAATTTGTTTCAAACAAATTATTTTTTCGGAAAAATTAGATGCACTTATGATATTACCCCCGATTATATAATTTATTACCATTTTTATGTAGACAATAGGGGTCTTTAACTTCAAATTTATTAATTACATTAGTATATTAAAAGGTATAGCTTAACCGTCAACAATTTTCTATAATCCATCTGTCTCTATAACTGAGTACAATGAAAAAAAAAACATAAAGAACTTTGATATTTTCAGTCGGATTCACAATGTTAAAAAGAAATTCATTGAATAAAACCATCAGACAAAAATAAGCTAACAACCCGAAACACATTTTTTTCCATGTTTGTTTATCCCAGATTATATGAAACATGAGTTTTATTTTTGCTTGATATTAAAAAATCCCATTTATTGCAAACAACAAAAAATAGATTAGGAATAGTACATTATATACTTAGGTTGAGAAGTGAACTATTATATAGCGAGCGCTTTTATATACTGAGGCGCGAAGCGCCGAGGGATATAATGTGCGAGGTATATAATAGCCTTCTCAACTGCGGTATATATAGAATTTTTTCTACTACTAACAATAAAATATTACATATTCGTTTAAATCTTTGTTACCCATTTTCACCTAATTTTTTACAAAATTTGAAAATCAAGTCACTTAGGATTTTACTTGTCAAATGCGATCTTCTGTCAGTATGTAGAAAATATTCGGGTTAGATAATAATATAAAGTTAAAATTATAAAATGTCTGAAATTGAGAGTGAAGAATTGGAAATTTGTACCCCACCCGAGCTTAGAGAGCCGGCAAATAGCGCACAGTGCGATCTGTTACCAGAGAAATCTAAGAAACTATACTTGAATGCATACGCGCAATTAATGGACTGGTGTGTAAGAAAAAAAGCTGGTAAAATATCAGAAAATGTGTTATTAGCATATTTTCAAGAAAAAGCCGATAACAAAAAGTGTTCACATTGTGGGCACACTATTGCTTAAGTCGACTCTTTCAATAAAAGACAATATCGACATTTCGAAATTTTTTAAACTGACAGCATTTTTAAAACAAAAAAACCGTTCCTATAAACCCAAAAAATCATCGGTATTTACAAAGGAAGAAATTGACAAATTTATAATTAAAGCTCCTGATGTTGAATATCTATCAAAAAAGGTACTTTTTCTTTTTTCTATTTTGTTTAGTTTTGGTATATATTTATTGTAGGCCATTATGGTAATTGGAGTGGCAGGTGCCTGCAGAACCGATGAATTATGTAGTATGGTATTAGATAATGTAGTTATCCAGAAGGATATAATTATAATAACAATTCTAAAATCCAAAAACGGAACATCCAGAAAGTTTGTTGTTGTGGAGCCGCAATGGGTTGAAGTTGTTAAAAAATATCTAGCTAACAGGCCACCGGATATACAAAAACTTTTTATACTATACCGTAAAGGTAAACATATTAAACAAAATATAGGACACAACACGATTGCTAAAGTGTCCAATGTAGTGGCTCAATATTTAAACTTACCACATCCCGAGACCTATACTGGCCACTCTTTAAGACGCAGCTCTGCAACCCTTCTGGCAGAAAATGGGGGAGACTTATTATCCCTAAAAAGGCATGGTGGGTGGAAATCAGCTACTGTGGCTGAAGGTTATATTGAGGAATTAATAGCAGATAAGAGGAGAATTGCTAACATAGTGCAAAAACCCACCTTATTTAATAAAGATTTAAATACACCTTCAACCTCTCATGCACATCGGGACAGTGTCGTAGGCCAATTTGAAGCATCTGATGATCTGGTGCTAGATCACAATGAATACAATACAACTGGGGAGGCAACATCTGTTCACAACACCGAACTTAATGTACCAGTTGCTATGATGCAATCATAAATACCAGCAATGCAGGTATACACATGACTTGCCACAATTGTACAATAAATTACAATTTTAATTAATTATATTTATGAACTTTAGTTATTACCCGTTTACTGATCTCCAGAGTTGTTATTTATTTGATTTGGGTTATGTTTTTTTGAGTGTTTTTTCATGTATTTAAAAGTACCAGGAACACCACGAATTTGGTTGATTTTTCATTACACATAAATAAAATATTACAAGCGAAAATTGCAATTTTATTATAAATAAATTAGGTTTGTATTTATTACCACAGAACCATTCCTGAAAGTATCTTCCCAATAAAATTATAATAAAAAGTCCTATTTTATTGATAATTGAATCCTGTTTTCCAGAATTTCTTTGTTTAAAATGGTCAAAAAAGGCTCAAAATCAATAATATGTTAAAGAAACGGTGAGTTAAGTTATAAAATTGTCTGCAACAACCTTATTGAACAGCTGTTTTTCATTATTGACCTAGGAAATTTTTTATTATTATTATTAACCTAGGTGAAGAAATGTTACTTCTCGATAAAGGAATGAAGTAAATAATGACGATTTCTCAAGTAAGTAGTAGAAAAACATATTTTCCTCTTACTACTAAAAACTCTATACAAGAGGTGCAATCTTTCGCAAAATTACAGCAAAAATTTTACACCCACCTTTTTTAGCCAATAAAAAACTTTCATTTCAGCTCATTACTACAGCAACCACAAAACTTTTTCTCCTGGGTATCCTGGGTGTGATTACAGCGACACTTTTTCTGTCAAACGCACAGCCATCTATTGTTTATAATAACTGTGTGTTTAACATTAATAATAATCATCATTTATAATCTCCCTAGCAGCAGAATTATCGGGAATTAATTCTGCTGCGTGGGAGATTCGGTAAGAAAAATTCATAAATTGGAGTTTTTCTTATTGTAATTTTTTTGCTAAAATGCTACAAAAACATATTTCCGGCGGCTTTAGTTAATTGTAACTAATTAGAGTTTTAGAAATGAAGTTCATTTTGGCCGTTAGTAACTCATTTTTATTGCTAAAATGTGAGAAACATTAAATAACAAATTTGTTATCTGAAATCCAATGTCTTTATAGTTTTAAATTCAAATAAAACGTTAAAAAACATATTTCCGATGAGTTTAGTTTAATATGATGCACTATATTTTTACAATAGAAGTTGATTTTACTTGTTAGTAACTAAAGTTTATTAATAAAATTTCAGGAATATTAAAAACATTAATTCGTTTTTAACCATAACATCTGATATTACATGCATGTCTACATAGTTTTAAATGAAACTTAAATCAAGATACATCACTACTCCATACTTACTGAAAATACGAAATACCCGGTATTTTAACCCTATTTGGCCATAATGAAATCATACAACGGCTCTACTTAGTCATTGTTTATATTCCAATTCGAGTATACGAGTTATCTAAAGCACAAATACAATTCACTAAACTACACCAAAACTGAAAATTCGTAAATATCACACAATCCACAATAGCAAAGAAAACAACATGGAATCCACAGAGAAAACTTAAAATACAAGAACAAAAATGGCGCAGAGCCGGTTTTGAAGCGTATTTTCAGCATGTCGCTAAAGAAGGGCAGGCCGATAAGAACACGTTTGTGCGCATGCCTAATCCTGAGGAGGGAAGGCATCATAAAACCTAAGCTTTTGTTTGTGCGAGAGATAAGCTGTACAAATCTAAAGGTAAATGTCTATGGAGCCACTGCAATACCGCGCGGTGTCAGAATTTTAACGCTCTCTCTCTCTTCTTTCTTTGTTTCACACTTACCAATGCTTGATGCAAACAAGCAGGCTATTTATGAATGCATAATTTGGTCTATTCTATAAGAGGTCTTAAGACGAAACCGTTTCTGTAATACTTTTTAATTTTAAATATAACTTTAATTATACCTACCGTCATCTGGGGTGACCGCGAACAGTAGGGGTTGACTCGGACAAGCGTGCATCTATACATGTTTATTTCAAGATCTTCCAAACTCGGCGAGATTAATCATTTGTTCGGGCTGGATGCTGGATCATGTTAGTAACCAGTTGGCGACGGGGTACAGTCTATCGCTGCGATTGAAAACGCCGTCAGTGGCGTACAGTGGCGTATAATTATTAAAAAACATTTAAAAAAAAATTTTACTCTCCGAACCCGCCCCAGAGACGGGTTTAAAGCAAGGTTCAATGCAAATAAAGACCTGTCCGTCTTTACCCCACACATAGGGGCAAGGCCGGACACCATTTGACCAAAAAAAATTAGGGCTTGTTTACACTAAGGTCAATTTTTTTTTAACGGAATCTTATTTTAGAGATTCTAAGAATGTTAAATTTTAAATTTGAAGTTGTTTGGATAAATCTTACTCCAGTTATCGCAAAAAAAACCTCGAAAATCGTCCGCGGTCACCCCAGATGACGGTACTTAAAATAAAAAAATATATCAGATCCAAAATTTACCTACTTGCTTGTTAAGACAGGCCTTGTTTTTGTCATAACATTTACCTAAAGCCACAATACGACAACTTCACTTGAAGTTTCTCACACTCTCACACCTATACGCGATATGCGATCTTTGTTCTTTATAACGTTATGACGTTTATCATTTCTTTTGATCCTACTTTGACTTTATCAAAAATATTGCAACAGTATCGTTTAAGCAAATGTTCGTTCTCGTAGTACCACAACAAAATGAAATAAAACATTTAACTATTAATATAAATAGTAATAATTAGTTTGGCACCCTAGATTAAAACCCTTTGTGAAGCTTTAATGACTAACAAAGCTTGCCTAAATTTAACGCAAAATTGTAATTATACCTTGTCAACCACAAAATCTAAATCTAAAGAGAATATATTATGAGTTTGGCATGGTTAACAGTAACTGTAATGTAATTACTTTTTTCCACTACTAACCTTTAACATCGCCATTATTGACCGATTAATTAACGCCAGAAATCGTTTTTCTCTCCCTTCTCAGTTGCTATTGACAACGGTCAATAATAAAGCATTGAAATCCATTATTGACCGATCTATTTAAAACCAGGTAACTTGATTTGTTAATTCCCCAACAAATAACATGAAAGGTGATATGTCAACAAAGCCAACTGACAAGAAACCAAATTATCTTGCCAATATGCCAAAGCAGGTAACTTGATTAAAATATATATTTATACCTACCTAATATTTTTTATAATTTATTAATACTGTACAAAATAAAAGTGTTAGTAGTGGAAAAAAAATTATATTAACCACGGTTTAGACAGCCTATAGCCCTCGCGCCCTAAATCCCTCGTCGCTTCGCTCCTCGTGATTTAAACTTGACGCTCGGGCAATAATGATGGCTGTCTAAACCTTGGTTAATAATATACTATTACATTTTAATCGCTAACGGTTATTCTGAATATATACAGCTTCTACGCTATTCTGTTCAATCGAACATATCAGTTTTACACTTACTAAATTATGAAATATACTATATAGGTATAAGATAAATGTCAGTAATAAACAGGGTCCTGCAATAGTGCTGCATGCTTATATACAGGGTGTCCGGGAAAATGTGGGAAATCTCCCGGATATCTTTCGTATCGGCCTCTTCTTCGGAGATATGGGCTTCCAAAGAGCTTCCATGGAATTAAGTTTTTGACACATAATGAATACCAACAGGTATATTTCAATTTTTTTTTTCAAATGATGTATACCAGGTAAAACCCTTCAAATTACTATCTCAGAAAGTGTTGCGAATTACTTACAGCTGCAGGGACGGACTAGCTGTGATACTAATAAGCCAATTTTTTTTACGCCCTGTATGATAAACACTTTGGACAACGTTTTTTGACATAGCCTTATCTATTGACTAAAAATTAATAATATCAAATCTTCGATCTAAAATTAGAGTTTAACTTTTCTGTTCTGTGTAATTCTGTGAATGGCCAATAATGTGCGTTTTATTTTATCGACACGAAAAGAAGAGTATTGTTGTTGCAAACGTTGCTAGGTACGAAATAAATAAGTATCCTGCATGTTTGTAGTTGTCAGCGTTCACGTCACTGACACATTAATTCCTTACTTTGATATTAATTTAGTGTTTTCGCTTTTCACGATTTAGTAGAGCACTTACCACTTGAAACCCGCCGAAACATGTACTTTATGCGTGATGGGCACCACCTAATTTCAGCGTTGCCGTGCGGGAGCACCTG
Organism: Polydrusus pterygomalis; assembly: GCA_963969555.1. Classification (NCBI taxonomy): domain Eukaryota; kingdom Metazoa; phylum Arthropoda; class Insecta; order Coleoptera; family Curculionidae; genus Polydrusus; species Polydrusus pterygomalis. The sequence continues at coordinate 35,118,162 of OZ018381.1, read as the reverse complement.
AATAACGTCTATCCATACCGTTGGATAGGTAGAGGAGGACCTATTGCCTGGCCTCCTCGATCTCCCGACCTAACGATATTGGATTTTTACCTGTGGGGACACCTGAAAACCTTGGTGTATTTCACTCCGGTTGATAGTAGGGAGGAACTTCTACGAAGAATTACGTTTCATTGTGATCAAATTAGGAACAAAGCTGGGTTATTGTGGCGGGTACAGCAGTCCTCAATTCGTGGTGCCCGCGAGTGCATCAGACTTCACGGAGCCCATGTTGAACCCACTTACGAAGTTTTTAACTAAGCAGGTAAAGCTTAAATTTTTTTTTGACAAATATGTATCTTGTATCCAAATACGCTAAATACCTGATCTAAATAAAATGACGTTTTCCTGAAAACGGTTAGGATTAGCGACATGAATAAAGAGTACTTAATTTTTAGTCAATAGTTAAAGGTATGTAAAAAGCGTTGTCCAAAGTTTTTATCATAGAGGGCATGAAAAAAAATGGGCACATTACTGTCACAGCTAGTCCGTCCCTGCAGCTGTGAGTAATTCGCAACACTTTCTGGGATAGTAATTTAAAGGGTCAAAAACTTAATTCCATGGGAGGTCTTTGGGAAAATAGTTAAATACATTTTAAGCCGGCCCTGTTTAGTGTTTACATGATCCACAAAATGATGATGTGAACTGCGCAAACTCTGTATCCCGCTTTAGTCCTCCATAGGGGTCACAATATTGTAATATGCTATTAGCAATATACTAGTTATATATATTTTTTATATGTGTGTTTCTTAAGGGAATGGCCACCGTGAGACATCCTGTCCGGGGGGGAGCTATTATGTCATTTACTTCCTCTAGTAAATTCGCCCTTGGCTCTCCCATCGCAATGCTTATAGGGGTAAATTTTAGTTTTTCAATTACCTTTATGATTATCTACTTTTAGTCACTTTAAGTCTTAAATCAGTTAATTTTTATCGCCTTACTCAAAAAAAACAAAAATAAAAAAAAATCTTCCAAAGAAACCATTCAAAACAAGTTAGCAACATTTTTTGCAAAGTAATAAATCTAGCGGCAAATTTAGCTCTCGGGTATTGTTTTAGTGCTGATAATTGACTGTTCAACAGCCGATTAACTTAATTAATAAATCAACGCCTTAATAAAGAAAAAGGTGGCATTTTATTAATTATAACGAAGAAACATGGTTCTTATTAAAGAAAATTGTCTAAATGGAAAGCGAAAACAGCTTTTTAGTCTTGACTTTTCGGTAATAATTGATTTACTTGAATTAATGAGACGTTTATTTGCTACAACTTAATGTACCTGAGTTATTATTAAGTCATTAGGTTTAGAGGACAGAATTGGAGTTTATGCGTACATTTTTGGGCTTATTAAAAATATAAGAAACTTCGAAGATTCTACGAAATAAATAATGATGTTTCAATGTTCAAAGAACATATCGTCTGACGGCAAAATTGTAAATAAACTGCTTTTATTTTAAAACTATCAAATTACGTAAATATTATATTTCGGTACACGAGTCACAATTCCTAAATTAGAACGGATTTATAGCACCTAAACTATGAGAGATTTATAAAAAAGTGTTATATAAAAGTTAGAGGGTTTACAATGGAGTATAACGTCAAAATATTAAAAATTTTTTTTTTAATGAAACACCCTATATATTTTTTCTCTTTCTGATTCCGCTAGAAAAAAGCTCTAGTCATATTTACTTTTTTGAATTTGATTGCGACTTTGCCAAGTATTTAATTATTTTCTCGTATTTAAAAAAAAATATGGTACCTAGTTATTAAAACAATTATAGTTGTCGATGGAATTATTAGAATTAAATAAAATCTTTACCATAAGTACCTTAAAGTACATAGTATGTAACCATATCACTAGTTGTTCTATTTATTATGTGCACTCTTGGCAAATTTCGCCAATTTAAACATGTGATATTTCAATTTTTTTAAATGGAACACACTGTATTTTTTTTACAAATAAGGTGTATTTTTTTAATGCCTTAATTTTTTGTTAAATATGTCATGCACCTAAACCTTCTACTTTTTGAAATTTTTAAAATTCATGATGAGCTACACGAAAATGAATAATTTTATTATTTTCATCAGAAACATTCACTGACATTCTTTGACGTCTCAAACTTAAATAGCAAATTGTCATTGTCAACGACTTAAAGATTGCGAAAATGAATTGATTGTAGAATGAAAAATATACAATTTGATTTATTAAAAAAAAATAAAGTTGATACCCGTAAGGTTTAGGTTAGGTTAGAGTGGCAGACCTCTGGCATTATCCAAACAGTCACACGTAGTCCTATAAGATGTGACGGTTTTTTCTCAGGGTATATTTTACGTGGGTTTAGACCAATAAAACTCTGAGCATGCCAGGAAATTTACTTTTTATTGAGACAGGCTTTCTTGTTTCTTTTACCTGTTTTTGCAAATCTGAAAATACATCTAAAAATAAGGTAAGTTTCAGGTAGGTAATTATTTGTCTAAGCATAATAAAGAGTAAGTATTTTTAATACAAACTTAATTACAGAGAAATCAAAAACTCAATAAAATACCTCAATATTATGAACTGTAACATTTTATTTGAGAATTAGATATTATAAGGAAATTCACCTACCTGGTACTTGACGTGTAACTTTTAATTAGGGTAAATAATTAAACAAGTTTTCAAAGCCGAACAGCTACTAGCTTTGGCAAAGGTTCAAGAAAGAAAGGAATTTGTCGATTTTGGTAGGTACCAACGTAGTACTCGCCGTGAACAAATAGCGCAAAAATGGTCGCAAAAAAAGTACAAGATAAGGTGAGATAAAACGCGCTCGACACTGAATATTCAAAGTTAATACCCTTAGGTCCCTCTAAGGATCGTTGTGGTACCAGACATGTTCCGCGGAACCATCCGTATCAGCTTCCTGATGGTTAACGCGACTAGATCGTAGAAGAATCTTGAGAGCTCATTCAAACCAGCCACTGCTGTTAATAAACTTAGTGAGTCGACCCAGTTGCAGGCTGCTCACTTCATTCACACAAGAAATGCTGAATCCATTTCCCCTCTTCTTCATCTCTGCAACTTCTACAGAAGTCGTCAGTTGGTATTTGCATACGTTCAGCGTATCTACCGAACAGGCAATGTCCGGTGACTACGGCAGTGATGTTTCTTATACGAGTAGGTCCTTCCAACTGTGCTGTAATAACGCTGCGGTTTTCCTGCCGTCAAGTAGGGACCACAATTGCCTGGAGATGCTACAAGTTATCAGCCCTGTCCATCTGCTTTGCGCAAATTGTTTAGCTATCCGATCTATCTCCTCTTTGACTGATCCCAGTGGTCTAGCCACAGTATTCTCTGCTAGTTCGACAGACATGCTTGCGCCCTCCGTGGCGAGCGCATTAGCAGTCTCGTTGCCATATATATTGATGTGTCCAGGAACCCAACACAAGGTAATTCGATGTTGAGCACCAAGTGTGCAGAGATTGTTGCAACAGCGTCTTACTAATTTTGACTTAGTACTGCTGGAGCAAATTGCATTTATGGTGCTTGACTGTCTATATAGATAGCAATAGACGTCACTCTTCTAAAGCCAGGGTGATCCCGCAGGGTATTGACTGCTTTATCAACTACAAAAATTTCGGCCTGGAAAATGCTGCAGTAGCCAGGGAGTCTATTTGACCTCTGTAGTATATGATACCCGTAGCATTTTTATGATCCACCATGTCCTTTATAGTATATTTTACTAAAAAAAAAATACATTTCAAAAAAAAAATTGGATTCTTGATTAAGTGGGCAGTGTTCCATATAAAAGACTGATTTCCGTTTCATTCTATATGTTATTTTATAGCTTCAACCAGATTATTACTAGAAGCGAAGGCTGTTTATCCAGCTTATAGCTCTTTTAATATCACGTATGAAAGTACACTGCATAGACAATATTTACATTGCCTTTTAAAAGGGTAAAGTTTTCGCTGAAAGACATTCAACCTTCTTTTATAACCACCAGTCTTAGGATGTTGAGAGCGTATTCTATTGTAAATAAGGGCAGAGCACATATCTAGAGTGCCGCCAGAGGCGGCTTTGTTAATGTTAGATTATATTTTGAATTGTTTTCGTTGAAAGGAATAATAATATTAGCATCAATGGCGGCTCTTGTCTTGGACATGGGATGGTTGCAACCGTTGATAGGTACCTATAATTAATAGTATATTTATAGAAAATTAGGATTACAATTTTTTTTAATAAAATAATTAACTTTTTGGTTTCTCCATTAAAACCAATTAAAAAACCACAAATCATAAATTTCCGGACAGTGCTATTAAAAGTTCGTATTTTGGTAGACACAGGTAGGCATTTACGATTGTGGGGGTGACTGTTATTTAAAATCCATCAACTCATAATGCTAGGCAAAAAAAACAGCATATTTACTTGGTCAATATTTAAGAGTAAATACTAGTACCGTGCGAGCAAAAACTATTTGCATTAAAGAGGGCATTGTATCTCAGGACGTAATGCTTAGCCGTAGAGCTTAATACCTGTTGGGTGTCAGTAACTACCTGAATTAACAAGGGAGTGTCCAGTATACTCCTTAAAGTTCTGAAAGTTCAGAAATTTAGCAATTTTACTTGGAATTGAAGAAATCGAGTTTTTCCCGACAGGCTGGTTTAAGCACTTTCCATTTTGATATCATATGAAGAAGCGAGGATTAAAATTCGTCATGTGGGATCTTATATCAATGTAATTTCGAACTATTTTGAAATAACAAACCTTCTCATCGTCACTTTTAGACACTATAAATTTAAGTGCCATTCCATTTTTGGAATCAGGAATAGTAACAAATATGACTTCATGCCTTAAATTCCATTTTCATTGCACGGAGTTCACTAAAACGGCACGCTCCCACAATTCCCATTATCATTACAACCTTCATCGTTAAATAAATATCATCGGGGGCTTCAAACAGGAATTTATTTACTTCTTCCCTGTGAAACACATTAGATTTTTTGGGTTTATATCCGTCATTTTTTCTTTTTAAAAATGCTCGAAGTTTAGGATACTTGGAAATATATATGTTTTCCTTTATGAAAAGGGTGGACCTCAGCATGGACTATTCACACCATAAGCTTGATGGAGACTTTAATACAGCAGATTTTTCGTGAAAGTACGCCAAAAGCACGATTTCTGAAACTGCAGTAGCAGTGTTTATTTTGCACCATTTCTTGAAGTAATAATACGTTGCTTCATACCTCTTCCTCGATTTTTCTGGCAGCAGCGACAGACAAGCGATATTTGCTGATTCTTCTATATCCATTTGACTTTTATACAAATCAATAATTTCAATTTCTCTCAATTTTCGATAATAAACTGTCAGCTTGACGTTGTTAAAATAAGAATGCTTATGATGCTATGGAAACCGGTCCAAGCTGTCCATAATTTCATACGAAAAGTATGGAATTAAATTAATAAAAATCCAAGAATAAATTTTGCGGGAAAGAGAACAAATGTTATATACTTCACGGGATGTAAGTATATTTACTAGTCTCGAACTTTAATGCCAGCCCTCGCTATCGCTCGGGCGCAAAATCGTTCTCGACTAGTAAATGTTGCTTACATCTCTTGTAGTATAAATAACTATAACATTCTTGCCGGATCTATTATAAACGACCGCATAAAATTAATCTACCAATTATCAGATTGGTATCTAGAGTCCCATTAATAGTGAGCAATCTTTAATTTTGTGTTGGAAATCTAGACGGAATACATGGCGCTCGTGAACGTTCGTTATTTAGTTTCTTTTCTTTGTTTTTTTTCGAATTGAAAAATTATTGAAGCCCCAAGTGATCTTCGAGTGTCACTTAGGGCAGCTGGGTTCACGTTTCAGCCCTCGGCAGCGGCATTTATTTTCTATTAGACTCTGAATAATACAATCGAGAGCCACTTAAATTTCAATAGAAACACGTCGAAAAGAAAGCTTTAGTTAATTCTTTACTGAAAGCTAAACAGTCTCGGGAATTCTTTTATTCAGAAATAAAGCTCTCCGGGGTTAAAACAGGGCAAGTTTTTTAATGGACGCTTAAGAAGTGGAATTAATTTAAAACGTTTTAACACGTATTAAAATTTATCTTGATGAATAAAAATTACAGCGCCTAAAAGAGATATTATAAAGTATTTTCGGGTTCTTTCTGAAGTTTTGTGCTGGAGAGTCAATTTCCTGCGAAGAATAGCTCTTTTGATTTAAAACCCATCCAGAATATTATCGCTTTTAAATAAATTGAGCCAGTCGGAATACTAAAGGGCTACGCTATACTGACAAAATTCTTAGATGCGATTTGGAAAAATTTAAAATATTCTGAAAAAATACGAGGATTGTTTTGATTTCGCGAAATAAGTTATAAGGTGTACATTTCTCTATTTTATACAGGTATGGAAATGCGTTGTCCGTCCATAACCCTAGTAATAAGTTGGAAAAGTAAAAATATTAAGTGTCGCAATAACAATAAAATGAAAAATTCTTTACAAACAATTAAAAAAAAACACAAAACTCGTACAAATATAAGTATTCCGATGACTAACGACGACATCGCAAAAACAAATAATAATAATAAAAGTTTATTCAAATATTTTTTTAACATTTAATGCTAATATATAATTTTTTTCTATAAACTATCAATTCCGAACTCAGAAGTAAAATACTTGTTTTGAGTTAAATAATATAATATTTATTGTCAAGAATATATTTTATAATTCAGGCACAACTAGATTATATTATAAATCGAATATGACAATATTTTATATCACTACAGTACACCAAGGTACAATACGTCATGTATATAATATATATATATATTCATTTATTTTATTCATTATAGCTTGGTATATTTATTATTTATTAATGACGTTCTTGAATATATCTCTTGGATTGGATAATATCCAATTTTTAATTTTATTTCTATAATTATTTAATGATTTAATTATTTTAATTGACTGTGGTATATCAAGAATATATTATGTATTGATGTTTGAAAAATGTTTCTGTGCTATTGTTTTGTTTCCTCTATTTTTATATGTAATAGTATTTTTATGACGAGTTTCATGTGTGTGAATAATATAATTTATTTTATTTTTATGTTTAAAAATATATATTAACATGTTAGAAAATATTTGTTTATTATCCATCTTTTTGCTATCTTTAAATAGTAAATCAGTAGAATATTGGTGGTCTTTTTCGTAAATAATTTTCAAAATGTATTTTTGAGTAGTTGCAATATTATTATGATAATTCTTATTTATGCCTTCCCATCCTAGTAGTCCATAATTTAAATGGGTTTGTACTAAAGAATAATATAATATTTCTAATTCTTTTATATTTAAAAATTGTTTAAGGTGTTTAAATTTTGGTATAAGAATTCTTAGTTTTTTTACAATGTAGTCACTATGTAAATCCCATTTTAAATGTTTATCAAAAATTATTCCTAGATATTTAATATTTTCACATTCCTTTATAATAATATTATTATTGTTATTGCACATTATTGCACCAATATTTGGAAGTTTATTTTTGTATAAAGTAAATGGAATGTATGTTGTTTTGTTATAATTTATGGTTAATAAGTTTTTATTGAACCAGTTGCTTATTTTTATTAAATCTTTTTCAATAGTATTTTTTTAAATATTCCAATTTAGACCTTCATAAAAAATTAACGTATAATCAGCAAAACTATGTAGTTTTTCTTGACAGTTTAAATTAAAAATATCATTTAGATAAATATTAAAAAGTATTGGTCCTAGGACTGTACCTTGTGGTACTCGATAATTAAATATTTTTGGTGAACTAATATTTTCACCAATTTTAACATGATGTGCTCTGTTATATAAATAGTTTTTAAATAAAGTTAATATTTGACCACGAAATCCTATAATAAATAAATACTAGGTACTATTACTCATAGAAAAGGAGAAGGGTTTGTTCGATTACTACAGCCGTTTGTGTTACTATGTTTGAATGGCCGAAACGTGGAAAAAGAAAGCGAGGTTGCCACTATCATTCTATATTTTGCCACCACGGCACTAAAATAAGTAAGTACTAAATACAAAGGTCTGACAGACGGTTTGATAACAGCGCTAGACCATGCATCTAACCAAACAAATTGTGAACGCTGGAATCTTTAATTTTTTTAAAACATAAACAATGTAGTCTATTCTACCGTGCGAGCAAAGATTATTTGCATCAAAGTGGACCTTGCATCTAAGGAAGTAATGCTTAGCCGTAGAGCTTAATACCTGTTGGGTGTCAGTAACTACCTGAATTAACATTCAATCAGTTATTCCGTCATCTTTGACAGTCGTTACAAGTAATTTGATTTATCGCTAATTTTTCCAATTTCTTGAACAATTTACACAATGGGCTTTACGGAACAGCACAAAACATTCATGGTTGAAGCGTATTTTCGAAACGGGGTTAGAGTAAATGGTGAGTGGCAATACAATCCGGGTTTGTGCATGGACGATTTTTACGAACATTTTCCTAACGTTGCTTTTATTGCTTGGGATTTTTATCATTGCCTGAAAAGAACCGTAGCTGTGTTTAGGGAAACAGGTTCTATGCAACCCAAAAAAGGAGCAGGAAGACTATCTGTAAGAACAGAAGAACTTGTTGCAAACGTTCGTGAAATAATGCAAAATACGCCAACAAATTGTATAAGACGCCTGTCTCAAGAAGTGGGAAGATCTTATGGAACATGCAGGACTATTCTAAAGAAGTAGCTAAATTTAATTCCTTATAAAGTGCAAGTATTTCAAGAAATACAAGCCGCAGATTTTGAAAGACGCAGGAATTACTCTCAATGGTTTACCCAAAATTTATTGGAAATAAATGATTTATTAGACCTGACATTTTTTTCGGATGAAGCCTGGTTCCACCTCTCCGGTTATGTGAGTCCACATTGCACCCTTAAAAAATTGGTGTCTGGTTAGCTGTTTCCCGACGAAGAATTGTTGGTCCTATTTTTTTCACAGTTACAGCACAGCGGTATAGAGACAATATTTTAAATCCATTTGTGGTGCAACCGATACAACCGCCGAAACTATTAACTACTTAGCAATTTTTTCGACGACAGATTGATCAGTTTTCGATCAGCCATTGAATTCCCACCTAGATCACCTTGTTTAATGCTTATAGATTACTTCGTTTTTCCTCATTTAAAGAACACTATTTTTAAAACACCAGTTGCAAATTTAGAACAATTACAAGAAAGGATAATCCAAGAATGTGGTAACATTTCTCCAGAGATGCTGGTCAATACTTTCGAAAATATGATGAGACGTGTGAATTTATGCTTGGAGCATGGCGGTGCCCAATTTCAGCAATTTATGTAATTATTTTTCTTTTTGTTTCTGTATATTCTTACTTTGTTCATTTTGTAAACAACAAAAATAAATTTGTATTTGTCTACTAATTTTATTACTCATTAGTTTGGCATATCATGTCATAATATAAATTTGACAAAATTTTAACCTAGATTTGGTTAGATATATCGTCCTCATATCATTGTGATCTAAACCAAGCCCTACGTTTTTAATCCAATCCCTCTTTGATGCAAATAATTATTGCTGGCTCGGTATGAGAAGTCTATGGTTAAAACAAAACAGTACCTAAATGAAAAATGGAAAATAATTATTGTATTTCTCTTTTTGTACAGTTGACGACGTACATTGCATTATTAAAACCGTATTTCTTTTCTACTCGCTTTTCGCAAAATAAAATGCCTTTGTTTTAACCAGTTTGTAAGTCTCGATGCTTATTTTATGAGTATCGCGACTTAAAGCAAACTCAGAGATAATTTCGTAGCCGGCTAAGCATTTTCCTGGTATTATTTTATTGTGCTTTGCAGCTTTTTTAATTAGTATTTTAAATATTTATATTAAAGCAGAAGGTTTACTAGGGCCTCATATTTTCCTGGTAGGTATGTTGTATTTTCCTACTAATTACATATATTATCTGCTTTTAATTAAAATAATATATTTCAGGTTACTAAATAAAATGTGGGCCAAAATTTATAAGTCATATTATAAATTTATTTCTAGTTGTTACTACATTGATTGCAATGGTATTATACAGTGTGACCAGTAAAGTCCGCATTATATGGGATTTTTTTTTGTTAATAGCTTTATTCGAAATTTGACTTTGGCATCAAATTCTGCTGCGATCGAGATGTAAATTAAGCAAAAAAATAGTAGTCACGTGATTCGCATTATCTGTCAAATTTTAATTTTTTCAAAAAATAATTCAAAAATGTGATTATTTCTGAAAATATCGATAAAAGTTGTTAAAAAAGGTTTTTTTAAATGCACTTTCTAGCCCACATGCAAAGTTTCAGCTGCATAAGATAATTTTGATTTTTTATCCATATTTTGTAAATTTCACCACTTTTGGAAAATAAGACGTAACCTACATACAATGCTTTATTTCTATTTCAGATACATTTTCTTTAAAGTAGCGCCATATTAAATGTGGGTTTTTCTACAAAATCAAAATTGGGCTATTACAATTTGGTCGCATGGGATGCAAAGTTTATTGGTTTTTGACCCTGTATAAGGTAACTTCATAAAATAAGTATTTTTAAAAACGTAGTTTGTGTCTAAAAGTAATACACCCTAATATTAAGACAAAAAATAACACAGTGTCATCAAAAGTGTTCATTAAGTGGAAAATAAATCTTAGTTTAACTTAACGTAAAGTTTATCTTTTTTCAACGATTTAATTTTAAACCCCTTTATTAAAATTTGTTATTAAGCTATGTCATAAAAAAAGTAAAAATAGTCTTTTATTATTTAAGTGCAGTTTCAAAAAAATTAATTACAACGATACACCAAAAACACGTTTACAACGACTAAATATGGGTAAAAAATCAAAAATCAAAATTATCTTATGCAGCTGACATTTTTTCTGTGGGCTAGAAACTGCATTTAAAAAAACTTTTTTTAATAACTTTTTCGATATTTTGAATTATTTTTTGGAAAAAATTAAAATTTGACAGATAATGCGAATCACGTGACTACTATTTTTTTGCTTAATTTTCATCTCGATCGAATCAGAACTTGATGCCAAAGTCAAATTTCGAACAAAGCTATTATTAAAAAAAATCCCATATGATGCGGACTTTACTGGTCACACTGTACAGGGTGAACTCTGTATTTCGTGATAAGGAATAACGCATGCAAAATAGTATATTATTAACCAAGGTTTAGACAGCCATCATTATTGCCCGAGCGTCAAGTTTAAATCACGAGGAGCGAAGCGACGAGGGATTTAGGGCGCGAGGGCTATAGGCTGTCTAAACCGTGGTTAATATAATTTTTTTTCCACTACTAACACTTTTATTTTGTACAGTATTAATAAATTATAAAAAATATTAGGTAGGTATAAATATATATTTTAATCAAGTTACCTGCTTTGGCATATTGGCAAGATAATTTGTTTTCTTGTCAGTTGGCTTTGTTGACATATCACCTTTCATGTTATTTGTTGGGGAATTAACAAATCAAGTTACCTGGTTTTAAATAGATCGGTCAATAATGGATTTCAATGCTTTATTATTGACCGTTGTCAATAGCAACTGAGAAGGGAGAGAAAAACGATTTCTGGCGTTAATTAATCGGTCAATAATGGCGATGTTATAGGTTAGTAGTGGAAAAAGTTAATTACTTGGTTTTATAATATGTGATACAGAAATAAGAACATTTTTTTTTTCAAAAAGTTAATTACTTGGTTTTATAATATGTGATACAGAAATAAGAACATTTTTTTTTTCAAAAAGTTAATTACTTGGTTTTATAATATGTGATACAGAAATAAGAACATTTTTTTTCGTATTAATACATAAAATTGCTAAAGAATAAAGTCTATCTTTTTCGATAGTTGATCTTAAATATGTTTTAATTCACTTTGGTGCTGAAAATAAGCGTTCTGCATGCTTCAGCCCCAAGCTCGGGCTTGGTCGGCCTAGGCCCAAATTCGGCGCTGACTATGCAGTTTAATAGCAAGTAAATTCATTTTCCACGCTATAAATTAAGTAGATCTAAATAACGTAGTGTTTCAACACTAATATATTAGAGGATACCGATATAAAATATTGTCAAACGCATCTCTTTCAAAAAAAGACAATACGTCTAAGAGTATTATAATTACTGGACATTCCTAAGCCCTATTGGAGTTAATTTTTTTTAGAGCATAGAAATGTCACGTCAATGTAGTCCTAGTTAAAATTCAATTAGATCAAATGTATTTTATTACACAATTATTAGACCAATCTACATGCCATTTTATTTTGTATTTGTCTGTTTTTATCTAAATGGCCGATCAGTCGACGTTCCACCGAATATGGCAGTTAGAGATTTAATTACAGCAAAAATAACATCCATTATTTATAGCTAAAATAGTTTTTTAACGGTAGATTCAAAAATATAATAGAAGGGTAGTGAAGGCTGTAAACACATTGTAGGAGGAAGGATGAACATTTTTTGTATTAGCTGCAACATTTTAAAATTACTTTACGTTATATACAGAGTTTGTACTAACAAGAGGATGATTTAGCCTCAATTAGATTAAAATTATTAAGTCCAGTGGCGTCCCGGAAGACAGTCCAACTAATATTTTTAACAAAAAAATTGCGCGCAACTGACTTTTTAACAATGATGTACTTTTTTCGAATTAAGCAACTACAAATACAACTATTTTATGTCCTGAGTTTTTTTCATATCTTGCATTATTTTCGAAAAAAAAAATAAAAACCACTTTATTAAATGTCCCCGGGACAATAAGAGTAAAAAAATTAAACTACTGATAGTGTTTCTTAGGTCAATTTAATGACATTAAACAGTAGGAATTTCCTAACCATAGGCGTCCTAAACAAATAATTAAAATGCGTATACACACTTATAATTTGTTTTACATTAGGTGTTTGTACATACTACACTTTATAAACCCACTGTATATATAATAATATTATATTAAAATAATAAATATAAGGTAACTCAAAAATTCTATACACAAAACTAAAATCAGAAAAATAAACCTGACACGGCACGACCCTGCTCAGAAAATGCTTTAATTTCTTTACCAGAACTCCATTCTCGGACCATTGTCCACAAGTTCCAAATTACGTATATTTTATCTTCGTCTCTTCCACGCCATCGGCGGTCACTGGCCTATCTCTGTCTGACAGAATCAATCGTCGAATCGGAGACCGCTTCAGCTTATCCCAGCCGCTTTAACTGGCGCTTGTATCCCTTGCTGTTGCCAATTCTTCAAAATTTTCGGATTTGTAAGCACAATGTAAGTATATACGAGAAACAAGGGTTTGTTAATTAGTTGTTTTTAAACACTGAAAACACTTTTTGTCTTGATTTCAGTTATATTGTTTCTTAAGGACTAAAGAATGTATTATTATAACAATGAATGGCTTGTTATTTTTTTCTGTCACACTCAAAACTCCTCGGTTTAAAGTTTAAAGGATATTTGCAAACTAGCTTTCAAAGAAAGTTACTGACTAACAATCGAATACTGATATAAAAGAAACATTTTTAATAAAAAAACTTAAAGAATTGAAGAAGAAAGATCTGACAACCCTGGTTGTGAGGTCGGTCTCTTTGAGACTGTTTACCGCCGTATGGAATGATTGGAATGTCCTCAAACTGAGTGTGGATAAATTATACCAAACTATTAAGTAATTAAAATTACACGAAAGCCCTCTTTTAAATTTTTTCGCACAGATTAAAACTGTTTTCGATAAAAGAAATTAACATAAAATAATAGCAATAGTTTAGCAAGTAGTTTAAATTTTTTACTCTTATTGTCCCGGGGACATACAATAAAGTGTTTTTTTTCTGGAAAACAAAGCAAGATATGAAAAAACTCTGAAGATTAGTTGTATATGTAGTTGCTTAATTCGAAAAAAATACATAATTTTAAAAAAAGTCAGTGGCAAGCAATTTTTTTCTCAAAAATATTAGTTGGACTGTCTTCCGGGACGCCACTGGACTTAATAATTTTAATCTAATGGAGGCTAAATTATTCTCTTGGTATAACAAATAGAATTGCAAAATTTCAACAAAATCGAATAAAAGAGTACTGAGATATTTACGAACATTTTTTAAAAGATTTCACACCCTGTATCGTAAAAACTATGCATTTTCGGACCCATGTTTATATAAACTTTTCTTCTTAAAATCACTAAAAGAAGCACCCCCTTGGAGTTTGGCCACATACTTAAATAACACCTTGTATACATTTCTTACTTATGAAATTACGATAGCCATGTTGTTATATGTATTTACTACTTATTAAGTTACCATAGGCGGTTGTTATATAAATTCCTTACTTCTGAAATTACGATAGACATTTTTTATTATGTATTCTCTACATATGAAGATAGAATAGGAATCTGTTATAGCTATTTTTTACTTAGATAGAAGATTAAGTATTTGTTATGCTTTTTTCTAAGAAATTAGGATTGGCTACCACGCGTCGCGTTGGGTGTACCGCAATATCGTGCGGAAAAGTAACATCTTCCGCACTTGTTACGAAAATATATTTATTTCACGAACTTTTACATGAGTTTGACACGTACTTTTGGCGAGAAAAGTTTACTTTGCATATGGTAGTAAGGACGAAAATAGCCATTTACCTAACAAACGTGGAAAGTGCTGCATTTTCGCTAGTTTTTCAGTCCAACTTTTTAATGCTCAAATTACTAATCAAAGTAATAGTAAAACTATTTTCCTGTATCCTTGCAGGAAATAGACCAGGGCTGAAGCCTTTGAAAATGGTAAAAAGTGAAAAAAAAATAATAGTAGGATGAAACCCATTGGAAAAGGAAGAGAATATAACAAAAACGAAAGGAAAAATAATTTACGGGCGATCCGAGCTCGGGAAGTGAAAAGGGGTGAGTTTTTAAGGGTAGAAAACGATTTATCTCGATTTTCGGCAAAACTACAAGTACTATTGAAAAACGTTAAATGGGAAAGTTGTAGGTAATAAAAAGATCTACAAATTTTTTCACATGACCTCAAAATTTATGTGAAAAATTCAAATAACCAAGTTTTTGGTTTTTCATTTTTATCCTTTACAAAAATTTTTTTTTTACGAAATTTGGTAAAAACTTACTTTTTTATGTCCCAAACACACTGAAATTTTTTTGATTTAAAATATTTATTTTTTCACCTTACTTTGACTTAATATCGAAAAAGCACCCTAATTTTCAATCGAAAATTCTCACGTCAAAATATCTGCTTTTTTAAAAAAGTCGGTAGGCTTTTTGTTCGTAGAAATCGCTACTTTCTGATGGTGTAAAAAAATATACATTACTATGGTAAATATTCTTAAAAAATTAAGAAATTTTCTTTTTAAATCATTATGTACAATTTTGAGCTATATATTAAAATGTATACTTTAATTACTCGAAAAACGTAAGATTCCATGTTACATTGGTAAACAAAAAATTGCAGGTCGAAATATACTACTATAATTAACAACCAAATAAGTTAATAAAGTTAATATTTAATAAGATGTTCGTTTCTTTGCATTTTTTGAGAACATTTACCATAGTAATGTATATTTTTTTACACCGTCAGAAAGTAGAGATTTTAAGAAACAAAATGCCCACCGACTTTTTTAAGAAAGCAGATATTTTGACGTGACAATTTTCGATTGAAAATTAGGGTGCTTTTTCGATATTAAGTCAAAATAAGATGAAAAAATGAATATCTTAAATCAAAAAAATTACAGTCTGATTGGGACATAAAAAAGTAATTTTTCACCAAATTTCGTAAAAAAAAAATTTTATTGTAAAAGATAAAAATAAAAAACCAAAAACTTGGGTATTTGAATTTTTCACATAAATTTTTAGGTTATGTGAAAAAAGTGTAAATATAAAAGTTGTAGATCTTTTTATTACCTACAACTTTGCCACTTAACGTTTTTCCATAGTTTTGCCGGAATTCGAGATAAATCGTTTTCTACCCTTAAAAACTCACCCCTTTCCACTTCTCGACCTCGGATCGCCCGTAAATTATTTTTCCTTTAATTTCTGTTATATTCTCTTCCTTTTCCAATGGGCTTCATTCTACTATAATTTTTTTGGTTTCAAAAATTATCGACCCTGGTCTAAAAATCTAGTTCAAATAAACTATAATATACATTATTTATGTTCAGAACAGTCATAAAAGCAGCTTTTTTCTTTAGTTATGTTCTTCCTAATCACAATACAAAACTTGGGGCAATTTATTATTTCGCACAAACATAGTAAACCACCTGTCAAGATTAGCTTGTTTCGAGTAAAATTTCATTTCATTTGGCAGGGCGAGAATGGCCGCTGGCAGTAAAGTGTGACTTAGAGTAGTTAAACTTTTAATATATTCTCGGGAGTACTTTAAACATAGCCAGATAATATGCCAGATGAAATTATTGGTTTAGAATTGTTGCTTATTAAACCAGTTAGAAAAAATTTTTGGTAATGTTATTTCTCAACGAGCTTTATACAGTGTCACCAGTAAAGTCCGCATCATATGGGATTTTTTTTACCAAAAGTGGGGTTATTTCTGAAAATATCGAAAAAAGTTATTAAAGAAAGTTTTTTTAAATGCAGTTTCTAACCCAAATGCAAAATTTCAGTTGGATAAGATAATTTTGATTTTTTACCCACCACTAAAATTTATTTTCCACTTAATGAACACTTTACTGATGATACTATGTTCTTTTTTGTCTTAATATTAGGGTGGGTTACTTTCACACACAAACTACGTTATCAAAAATACTCATTTTATGAAGTTACCGTATACAGGGTCAAAAACAAATAAACTTTGCATCACATGCGACCAAATTTTAATAGCCCAATTTTGATTTTGTAGAAAAACACACATTTAATATGGCGCTACATTAAAGAAAATAATGTATCTGAAATAAAGCCTTGTCAATACTGAGAAGTTTTATGTAGGTTGCGTTGAGTCTTATTTTGCAAAAGTGGTGCAATTTACAAAATATAGGTAAAAAATCAAAATTATTTATGCAGCTGAAATTTTGCATGTGGGCCAGAAACTGGATTTAAAAAAACTTTTTCTAATAACTTTTTCGATATTTTCAGAAATAACCCCACTTTTGAATTATTTTTTGGAAAAAATTAAAATTTGACAGATAATGCGAATCACGTGAATAGTATTTATTTGCTAATTTTCATCTCGATCGAAGCAGAACTTGACTTCAAAGTCAAATTTCGAATAAAGCTATTAATAAAAAAAAAATACCATATGATGCGGACTTTACTGGTGACACTGTATAGATTTTAAAAGGTCAGTTTTAGAAAAAATGCATGGACACGGGTATTAACATTTTAAGTGCTTGTCGTTTTTATAAAAAAATTGGTGATACAGCGTGTCCCAAATAAAACGATATCTATTTTTATCGACTACTTGGAAAGTGCTTATTAAGTTATACATAAGTACCAAATTTCAAATTTTAATTCCGAATATCCCATTTATGCCAATTTGATGACTTCTTTGCTTATTTACGGGCTCTAGAGGCATAACAATTTCACAGGGATCTAATTTTTCCGAAGCAAGACACTAATGTATCTTCGTAATTATTATTTCAATTTACAGTGCAGGCTACTATGCTATATCTGTTCAGGCGACTTTATTTCTGAAGACAGTCTATGCATATTGCAAAACCCAATCTGCTCCTGGGCTACTGATTAATGCATGGGATAGTTAAAGTGTCGCCCGTTGCTGCTGTTAAAGTAAAATTCGTCGAATCTGTTTCGGTAACTTTTTATACGAAAACGTTGTTGGGGTTGAAGACTAAAACAGTTTTGTATTAATGGCAAGTCTACTTTGTGCAGCACAAAGCGTTTTAAAAATTGAATATTGTTTTGACAAGTTTATGTTTACAAATAAATATTATTTCTTGAGAACTGGCCTATTGGACGATCTTTGAAGCCAGTAAAGTTAAATATTTTAAAATTTGACATCAGGCATATTGACTTTGGCCCAGATACAATTACACAATAGGCATTAGGCGATAAGCAATAAGGGACAGAAATAAGATTTAATACGAAGAAACAAATTGATCGCGACACAATTAAGTTTTGATTAACAAGCAACAAGAGACCAAATTTAAAATATCGAAATAATAATAATAAAAAGTTTGTTTAAAATTTAATATTATAATAAATATGTTTATGTTGTCTTCTATAAACTTATTCTTTAATCCCCTGAAGCTGGGCTTGTTAGGGGCAAATCTTATTGTTTGTTTTAGTATGTAAAATCATAAATCATAAATGACTGTTTGAAGGTTGGAGACAATGATGTTTCTTGAATGATGAAAGAGTTTTGGACTTCCATTGTCTTTATTTGTTTTAAATCACAACGTTTCAACTGGTAAGTATCTCCAGTCGTCTTCAGGTGAATACTGAAGTATTCACATTCACATTCATACTGACAGTATTCACCTGAAGACGACTGGAGATACTTACCAGTTGAAACGTTGTGATTTAAAACAAATAAAGACAATGGAAGTCCAAAACTCTTTCATCATTCATAAATCATAAATATGCATTAAAAATCAAGCTTTAAAGTAAAAATGTTAATTTATAGTAAAGGGTTTTCCAATAAGGACGATATGATTTCAATATGAAATAAAATTAAAATAATTTCAGATACAACAAAATGTTTTATATTATCTTAAAGTATAGTCGATAACATTTATGTTTTGAATAACACATCGTTTAAATCACAGCTTATTAGAGGCCACTGAACAGTAGCATTCCTTGAAATTATCCTTTCGTCAAACTTTTCTTGCAGTATATCGATAGTTTCATGAGCAGTGTGACACGTAGCACGGTCTTGCTGGAACCACATATCCTCCAAATCAAGTGCATCTAATTTTGGCCACCAAAAATTTCTTAACATCTGTCGATATCGATCACTGTAACCGCATCTCCTGCCTCATTTTGGAAAAAAAATGGTACGATGATGCCACCATACCATAAACCACACCATACAGTTACCTTTAGCGGATACAAAGGCTTCCCATGAATCTGTTGTGGATTGTTTTCACACCAAAAACGGCAATTTTGCTTGTAAACGTATCCACTTAACCAAAAATGAGCTTCATCTGAAAAGATAATTTTTTTGGCAAAATTAGGATCCCTTTCAAGTTGTTCTAAACTCCAAGCAGAACATTCTCTGCGCCGACGATGGTCCAGTGGCTTAAGTTCTTGGGTCAAAACAATCTTATACGGGTGTAAATTCAAGTCTTCTTTCAAAATACGCCAAGTTGTCGTTTTTTTAATCCTTAACTCTTGAACACGACGAGGAATTGATAAATTTGGATCCACTGCAACACTAGCTCTTACAACAGCAATATTCTCAACAGTTCTTGCGTTTCGATGTCTTCTTGGTGTTTTTACATCGTGAGAGTAAAATTATTTTCAAATTTCTCAACGATGCGACGAATGGCAAAAGATCGTCTATTTTCGTAATTTTTTTGGATAATAACCAAACCTTCTTGAAGCGCGTATTTAGCCATAATAAATTGTTATAGTTTACTGACAATAACTGACAACTGGTGACAGGTATAACTTTATTACCATGGTTACCATATCGTTTCAAAATCATATCGTTCTTATTGGAAAACCCTTTATAAACGCATTTTTTTTTAAGAAATATATTAGGGACCTATAATAAAATTATTAATTTATAATTTTTAAGTAAAAAATATTACTTATGTGAATTATTCAGAACAATATTAATTAATTAAAGCATTTCTAAAAATATTTTCAAATTGTCTGTTTTTAATATCCATGTTTTAATTTCGACTTTAATTTTTTTATTGAAATCAATTTTTTAATTTTTGTTGGTAAATAATCGTTTAAATAAAAACATAAATATTTGAAATTTTTTGTCCTATGAACTTATTTATTTTAGGTTTTATGGTTATTTCATTTTTATGACGTGTATTATGATATGATTATGGTTTTTAAATTGTATAGGGTTTTTATTTTTAAATATATTCAGGGTGTTATTTAATAAGTGTCCGATATTGTACAGGACGATTCCCCAGTTATTTATAAGGTGAAAAGTTCATATAAGCATGGGTTCGCAAAGCCTTCATTTTTAAGATACAGGGTGTTAAAAATTTTATTTTATTTTTGTTATTCGAAAATAATTTTTGAAATAATGTCGATATTTGGAAGAAAATTAGTATTTGTGGATTTTTTTACTATGAGAAATTTAAATTTGATCTTAGTTTGGCCCTTAATTGTATGGGGCGCCACCCGCAGGCCTATTTCTTTTTTTGGGAGTCACAAATTTTTTGTGCGTGTGTGTATCACATTTTTTTAAAATGAAAAATCAATTTTTCTATCATTTTTATTCGAAAAAGCTGTGCTTGTTAAAAATTGCTACAAGAAGACGATATCCAGATATTTTGATTTAAATTAATCGATGTTTTTTTTTTTTAAAAGTGAAATAATTTTGAAACCCTTTTTTTTTTAATCATCATAGAAACATTTCAAAGCTAGTTTTAAACAACAATAAACAACTGAACCCTAGATATGTTAATACTAAATTAAAATCACAATAAATGTTGAAAATGTCCACCCCCTGCCTGTATGCACGCATCCAATCTTCTTCTCATTGATTCGCGAACTCTTTGGATAATAAATTTATCAAGTAGGCTAGGAGGTTTATTCTGCAATGTTTTAAACTTTTTGGAACCTATCAAGTAGGAGAGTAAGCTAATTCAATTTTTTTTTTGTGGTGTCATGTCTAAAATAATATGTTGACCTATAGTTAAATCAGTGGTCTTCAACCGGCGGCCCGCCATTAACTTTTTTGTAGCCCGCATAAAAATTTATTAATAAAATTAAACATTAAATATCCAACCATACCATGATACCCATAGATAATTTCACACAACCTTATTATCGACAAATCTGATACTCAAAGCATAACATTAAGTGGCGCAATCATTGACTCACCCGCTACAAATTGTGACATTCGTTTTCTAAATCCTAAAAAATATAAACTAATAGATAAAATAAAAACATTTATTTTACCCGACAAAATAAAGAATAAGATATAATCGGTACAAACATTACTTATTCGCGTTTCATTAAAAATTCACCGCAATCTTGAGCATTAAATCTGCAAAATTGTGCTTTGTGTACTCAATACGAAAACGTGATTAAACCCATTTTTTGCGAGATGGCAATTACGCCGGGGAACGTCTAAAATTACAAGATATTAAATTTCCGGGAAGCAATGCTGGGCGGATTTTAGCTGTTGTCATTTAAACAAGTGTCAGGTTTCCACCCTTAATTAAAACAAAATGCCTTGACGCTTTTTCCGGTGACGTGATTCAAAGACGCAAATTAAGGTAATGTCTTTGGCATTCGATCATCTTAATCTGCCGACTTTATCGCCAGAAATGGGGGATAATAAGGAAGCTTGGTCGTTTGCCAAAAAAGTGCAAGCAAATTGCCGAAAAAAATGGTAAAGTGTGAAATTACATAATAAGTGCCGTTATAGATTACGATGATCAATTGGGATAGACCAATTATATCATCCATAAACGTTTACAGAGTACCTTCTATTATATGACATGTCTATGAGCATTTCAACAAATAATCAATTTAATAACGTGTGATTTACGCAAGATGGTTGCTTGGTTTAAACAAGTACAAACATTTTTAGCAGAGACTGTCGCTGAAAAACTAGTATCTACCGGTGGCACCATGCGCTAGCCTGCTAGGTTCCCGGATCTTACCCCATTAGACTTTTATTTATGACGATTTATCAAAAATGAGGTACACGAATTTATTCCCCCTGAAACTCGCCAAGTTCTTGAGCAACAATATCGGGATATTTTTAGCCATATTAACTGTAATACCCTTCATCATGTATCCAGATCTGTCGAAAAAAAATGTCGGCGAATTATTAAACTTTATTGAAGAGATAGGTCGACATTTTAAACCTTAGTATCGGTTTGTTATTAATTATAACGTTTTCACCTTAATAATTTATAAACAGATTTTGTTTTTAAGTTGACTTTATTCTTTAGTAAAATGATTATCCGATATGTCGGTGTTGCCAAATTTGTTCGAATTTTTCCTAAAAATGTTCTTTTGAGGTTATAATTTTTTAATTTATAATAGTGTTTATTAGCATATTATAGGAAAAATTACGTACAGTTACCGTCACAAACATCCGTGCACTAATCTGGCAGCTAACATTTTTTCCTGAATTTTGGTAATTCATGCTTTTACCTTTACTACCATGAATTGGAAGGTAAAAGTAGTGGTAAAAAAATTTTGGTAAAGTAAACTAGACAATAATAACTTGTTATTCAATACAGAAATAGCTTAAAAAAAAGTAAAGTAACTCTACTACTACAAAACTATGGCAATATAAATAAAACCAATAATATTTAATATTTTATTGTCCTTTCATTACTTTAAATAACTGAAGTTAATCTTTTAGGCATTAAAGCCTCCAGACCATTACAGTATTCTTGCATTACTTGATTCCAAGTATCTTGTATTTTTAGCCACAATTGTTTTCTATTTTCTGGACGAAAATCATTATATTTGTTAATTCTCTTGATCATGTAACCCCAAACATTTTCCATCGGATTTAAATCTGGACTCCAAAAAGGCCAGGGTAATTTTTGAATGTCACTTCGTTGCATCCAATCAGATACTGCGTGGGCAGTATGAACCGGGCAGTTATCATGTTGGTAAATGTAATTAGTATTGGAAAACATATCATTAACCGATGGGAACATCACGTTCTTCAATATTTGTATGTAATTTTGTGCATTAAATCTACCTTCTATGCGCGTACAAACTCCTATACCCTGTGCACTCATCCACCCCCAAACGTTGACAGAAAAACGGCCGCTTGTTGAAATATTCTGAGTGTAGCGTTCATCAAACCGGGTATTTGGTGGTCTATATACCCTTACTCTCCCGCTATAACATGATTGGAAAATCTGTGTGGAAATTACATTTTCCCAAGCATTTATACCACCTCCGTAATATTGTAATTCATAACCCACTCTTTGCTGGTTACCGTTAGGAAAGGCTTTTTAGCTGCAGGGTGAATGCGAAGATTTGAACAATCTCTTATTCTTCGTTGTGCGGTTCTAACGGAACCCAGAAAATCAGTTTCATTGTGAGCTAAAACAGCCGTTTTAAAAGGATTTTCCCTTAGGTATTGAATTAGACTTTAGAGTATTGTCATGTTTCTGTCGATGCCCTTTTAAGGCCTGTTCCTTCTATATTCTTTCCAGCGAATGTGTTTCCATCCATTTTATTTTGATATCATGAACTGTCCTTTTTGGCATTTGAAATCTTTGAGTCACCCGTCTCTTTGACCATCCTTCTTCTAGCAGTGTCATAATTTTAGCCTTTTCCGCAGCATTTAAATGATGGGACATATTTGTAAATTTATTTCTCTAGCCGTAAATAAATTTCAGTTGACAATTTTTTTCAATGTCATTAAAACAGGTAATTTTTAGGTATTCGAGATGTATAAAGTACAATAGAAAAAACTGTTGCCCGGATTTTGTGACGGTAACTGTAGTTTCCGATAAATGAAAAATCCAATATGGCGGTCATGAGATAAAAGAAAATTGATGATGGTTCCAGAAAACCAAAACGTTGCAACTAGAATATTGCCAAGTACGCATATTCCATGTAAAAGGTTACCACGAATATGTGTCTACATATTTAAAAAATGTTGGGAAATAACATACACTCCCCGACAATAAATTCCGGACAAGAAAAATTAGTCATTTTGATAGTCCTGTAACTTTTTTATTTCTTTTCCGATTTTATTAAAATTTTGAGCAAAGTGTAGCCCTATGTTTTGACAAGTTAGCCGAAATTTTAGATTTAAAAAAATACTGATGGCTCGACCAATATATAGGGAAAAACAAAAGTTACTTTTTAACCTCTATTTTCTTAACGCCCTGTGGAAAAATGGAGCGGTGAAATGTAGCTTTGTTACGTTTTGTTTTAAAGTGTGACCCTTTTTTGACAGAATGTTTTTTGGTTCGCCCTAATATCTGCTTTTTGAGAAAAGATACAGATGTTTAAAAAAAGTGGTGCAATTTTTTAAATTTTATTTACAATTATAACGTTACATTATCTTATAGACTAGCTTAAAGAAAATCGTAAAATTAAATAGCGCGTATTGCCACCTCGTGCCGTTATAACTTCTCTCATGCGACGTGGCATGCTTGCAACGCAGTTTTGAATGACTTCTTGAGGAATGTTTTGCCATTCTTCAAGAAGAGCTGCTCGCAGACCTGGTGTTTCTAAATTTCGATTTCGAACACGTCTACCTAGCATATCCCACACATGCTCAATTGCGTTTAAATCTGGGCTATGGGGGGGCCAATTGAAGTCGATGAATGTTAACCTGATCTAAATATTCCGTTACAACCCGTGCCTTGCATCGTCTTGCATTAATATAAAATTCGGCCCAACGAACTCGGCGTAGGGTACCACGTGTTCTGCCAAGTATTGGTTGATGTATCTATCAGCAGTTATAAAACCATTTTCAACCAACACTAGCTCTGTACGAGCATGTTGTGATACCCCAGCCGACACCATGACACTACCGCCTCCAAACGGTATTCTTGGAGTTATGCAACATTGGGCGTATCGTTCACCTGCCTGGTCTCCTCCAAACCCGTTCACGTCCGTCAGGTGAGCGCAGACAAAACCGCGATTCATCTGTAAATAGTACCTGCAACCACTCTTCTAGTCCCCAGTTTTCATGTTTTTGTGCAAAATGTAACCGTTGTGTACGGTCAGCTGGGAGTAATTTGAGACATGCAACGGGTCTTCTGGACTTCAATCCCGCTTTATTTAACCTGCGTTGGATGGTTCTTGCAGAGATTGTGGTACCACGTACGTCTTGAAGTCTGCGACTAATTACAGTAGATGGTACATTACGATCACGTAAGGCAGTTAAGTTTAGAAATTGGTTATCACGTTGATTAGTAGTGCGTGGTCTCCCTAAGCCTCTACGTCGGGTGTACTCACCAGTTTGGCGAAACCAGCTAATCGCGTCTTGTATAGTACTTTTAGGTTTGCCTAAGAATTCCGCAATATACCGTATATTGCGGCCATTATCATTCAGTGCAACAGCACGTGCCACATCTTTTTTTACAACAAAAAACTTTAAATAATGTCTTCTGCAATGGCAGCTTACTGACAATACTTATAACGTTACTACGCAAAAAAAAAGCGAGGCGATTAGATAAGTAACGTTATAAATGTAAATAAAATTTAAAAAATTGCACCACTTTTTTTAAAAATCTGTATCTTTTCTCAAAAAGCAGATATTAGGGTGAACCAAAAAACATTCTGTCAAAAAAGGTCACACTTTAAAACAAAACGTAACAAAGCTACTACACCACTAAATTTTTCCACAGGGCGTTAAGAAAATAGAGGTAAAAAAGTAACTTTTGTTTTTTCGAGCCATTAGTATTTTTTTAAATCTAAAATTTAGGCTAACTTGTCAAAACATAGGGCTACACTTCGCTCAAAATTTCAATAAAATCGGAAAAGAAATAAAAAAGTTACAGGACTATCAAAATGACTTTAATTTTTCTTGTCCGGAATTTATTGTCGGGGAGTGTAGTTCTAAGGAAATGCAAAATTTTAGTTTATTCAAAAACCATAGAACGAAAATCGATCCGCAAGCACCGATAAACTGCTAACACAATTGCGTAAAAATATTTCCAATTAAACCGTCTTTTTATCTCTTATAGTTCCCGAGATCGCAAGGTGGACAAATCAGACTGAAGGGCTTTGTTTTCGTACTCATTATAAAATTACAAAATTTGCCCCACGTACGACTTTATTCCCCAAGAAAGCCGCAATAATTGTGTTATAAATGCGTCTTTTGTTATCCTTTTCACCCCAATTTAGACCCTGGGTAAAATCAATTAAAGTTTGTTAATCTCTATAAGGTGTTAACTGCTACGAAACTCAAGAAGCCGTCATAAACTCCGTCGAAAATCGATATTCTCATTATATTGCCGTGGAACTGCCCACTGGGAACAATATCCGAAACGCGTACCTATCTCGAATATCTAAATCATATTTCATTTTCTACCGTCGATAAGGTGTCGGTCTTACACAGTCACGTATGAAAAGTTATATCAAAATTCACTATCATTCAAATGTATATTTGGGAATGTGACCGAGCACACATCAAAATGATAGGTTTAGACGGGGAAAAAGTATGTTTTTACGTGGCTGAAAATATGGTAGATACAGGAAAGAAAAGCGAATGGTTATCGTAGCGAAACACGAATACATTATTTGTTTGATTAAAATAATAGTTAATTGCATTTTAAAATTGTTGGCATATTAATAACCAACGCGCGGAAATTTACTAACAATGACTTTTTCCAGGACCCGAGTGAGCACCTTGTTCATTTATAGCAGGGTGCCCGGAAATAATATTTATAAAGGTCTTTATTTGTTTATTCAAAAGGCGAGGTTCAGCTCGACAGACACAAATGTCTGGCGTCTGTTCAACTAACCCTAGTAGTAGTATTAATAATAATGATAATAATTTAAAAAAATATATATGTTTATAAATCTACCGGGTGTTTCTTAAAAGATGTTCACCCCTATATTTTTCTGTATTTGTAGATATTAAAATTAAATTTTGAGATTATGCATAAGAGCTGAGTCTGCATTTATTAGCATTTTCAATTTGTTTTTGGTATTGTAAATGGGACATGTTGTATACTTTTACTTAATGGGATTCAGCATAACATTCTGAGTAAAATGACACCTCACTTGTAATTTTTTGACGTGTTATAACATTTTTATGTTAAGTTTTTATTTTCAATCTAGAGTGCTACAAATTAATTAAATCTGTTAATTTATAGTCAAGTAGTAAGTATATGAAAATTAAAATTATGTCATAATAATTGACTTTCTTAGCTTCACAAGCGCTTAAAAAATAAAATTTTGTATTCTTGCCGTTTACTCCATTTTTCCAAATGGAATGATGGTAATTCACTAGGATATTCAAAACAAGCATTTTTTTTTCAATAATTTGATACCATAGACTCCTATGCTATTTTAAATTGACAAGAAAAAATTTGCCTTAAATCCCAATCGCAAATTTAAAAGCGTTATGCATTATTGCCGCCCTCTTTTTTCTAAAGAAATATAAAGGCGGCTTTGAAGAACAATGAAACGGTTTTGAAAAGCAATATCGCTTTAATTTAAAGTTGTAATGTAATTAGTTTGGTCACTACAAAAATTAGGAGCATATCAATTTGTTCATTTCTAGTAAAACTAACCATTTTATCTGATTTACAATGTAAGTTTAATAAACGAATGACATTACAATTTTAATTTGAAACCATATTGGTTTCCAAAACCATTCCATTGTTTTTCAAAGCCCCCTTTATATTTCTTTAGAAAAGAGAGGGCGGCAATAATGCATATCGCTTTTAAATTTGCGATTGGGACTCAAGGCACATTTTTTCGTGTCAATTTTAAAATAGCATAGAAGTGTAAGGTATCAAATTGTTGGAAAAAAAAATACTCGTTTTAAATATTCTAGTAAACTACCATCATTCCATTTGGAAAAATGGAGTAAACGTCAAGAAAACAAAATTTTAATTTTTAAACGCTTGTGAAACTTAGAAAGTCAATTATTATGACATAATTTTAATGTTCATATACTACTTGACTATAAATTACCAGATTTAATTAATTTGTAGCACTCTAGATTGAAAATAAAAAATAAACATAAAAATGTTAAAACACCTCAAAAAATGATAAGTGAGGTGTCATTTTACTCAGACTGTTATGCTGAATTCCAATAAGTAAAAAATATACAAGATGTCCCATTTAAAATACCAAAGTTAAATAAATGCAGACTCCTCTCTTATACATAATCTCAAAGTTTTATTTTAATATCTATAAATACAAAAAAGTTATAGAGGTGAACGTCTCTTGAGAAACACCCGGTATATATAATATATATTATATGTATATAATACTCATATGACCTCCTCCGTCAGAAACTAATAATATGTATATTCGAACCTAATTTTATGTTCTATATTTATATTAATATGTGTTTACTTAAATTCCTGTTTATTATCTAAATAAGTTTACTAATTTAAATTACGGTAATTAATACCTACTCTTCAGTACATTAGAAAATTATAATTATTGAACTAGCGAAATGTCATTTTGTTCAGTTAATTAAAGTAAATGATGTCGGTAAATTAGATGCACAATATAAATGAAAATAAAGTCAATGCTGCGATCTATTGGTTGCGCATCGTGAAAGCAATATCATTAAATCGACTTTGTCGCTATTGGAGTATACCAAAGTTAAATAAATGCAGACTCATCTCTTATACATAATCTCAAAGTTTCATTTTAACATCTATAAATACAAAAAAGTTATAGGGGTGAACGTCTGTTAAGAAACACCCGGTATATATAATATATATTATTTGTATATAATACTCATATGACTTCCTTCGTCAGAAACTAATAATATGAATATTCGAACCTAATTTTATGTTCTATATTTATATTAATATGTGTTTACTTAAATTCCTGTTTATTATCTAAATAAGTTTACTAATTTAAATTACGGTAATTAATACCTACTCTTCAGTACATTAGAAAATTATAATTATTGAACTAGCGAAATGTCATTTTGTTCAGTTAATTAAAGTAAATGATGTCGGTAAATTAGATGCACAATATAAATGAAAATAAAGTCAATGCTGCGATCTATTGATTGCGCATCGTGAAAGCAATATCATTAAATCGACTTTGTCGCTATTGGAGTATACCAAAGTTAAATAAATGCAGACTCATCTCTTATACATAATCTCAAAGTTTCATTTTAACATCTATAAATACAAAAAAGTTATAGGGGTGAACGTCTGTTGAGAAACACCCGGTATATATAATATATATTATTTGTATATAATACTCATATGACTTCCTTCGTCAGAAACTAATAATATGAATATTCGAACCTAATTTTATGTTCTATATTTATATTAATATGTGTTTACTTAAATTCCTGTTTATTATCTAAATAAGTTTACTAATTTAAATTACGGTAATTAATACCTACTCTTCAGTACATTAGAAAATTATAATTATTGAACTAGCGAAATGTCATTTTGTTCAGTTAATTAAAGTAAATGATGTCGGTAAATTAGATGCACAATATAAATGAAAATAAAGTCAATGCTGCGATCTATTGGTTGCGCATCGTGAAAGCAATATCATTAAATCGACTTTGTCGCTATTGGAGTATACCAAAGTTAAATAAATGCAGACTCATCTCTTATACATGATCTCAAAGTTTCATTTTAAAATCTATAAATACAAAAAAGTTATAGGGGTGAACGTCTGTTGAGAAACACCCGGTATATATAATATATATTATTTGTATATAATACTCATATGACTTCCTTCGTCAGAAACTAATAATATGAATATTCGAACCTAATTTTATGTTCTATATTTATATTAATATGTGTTTACTTAAATTCCTGTTTATTATCTAAATAAGTTTACTAAGTTAAATTACGGTAATTAATACCTACTCTTAATTACATTAAAAAATTATAATTATTGAACTAGCGAAATGTCATTTTGTTCAGTTAATTAAAGTAAATGATGTCGGTAAATTAGATGCACAATATAAATGAAAATAAAGTCAATGCTGCGATCTATTGGTTGCGCATCGTGAAAGCAATATCATTAAATCGACTTTGTCGCTATTGAAATTTAACAAGTTTAACAAGAGGATGTCGCCTACATATGCAAGACAAAGAAAATTCTATTCAAGCAATGTCAAGCATTTCATTTCTGAATGTTATTTTGTTCTCATCAGTAGTTGCATGTTTTTATGTATGCTTTTACTTATAATTATTCTGGCTGAGGCATAAAAATTTCAATTTTAACTTTGCATGTCGAAGGAACACTTTTCTGTTTAAAATAAAAAAAAACAATTAATATTTGTGTAAACTTAATATAAGTACATTTTTGCAGTAAGATTTAAAATATCTTGACAGTAGTTATAGATGATTCGTTCTGCATCAGATTGCGCCAACCCCTTGCCAGCAGTGTACAGGTTGAAAGCTGTTTATTAGTCGTTCAAAGCTATTCACTAGTCGTCCATCAATAGTCGTTCAAAGCCGTTCAATAGTCGTTTAAAGCTGTTCATTAGTCGTTTATAGCCGTTCTAGGACGGCTATATTGAACGACTTTGAACGACTATTAAACAGCTTTGAACGACTAATGAACAGCCGACGAACAGCTTAAATGGCTAATGAACAGCTTTCAACGGCTTTGAACAGCTAATGAACCACCATGAACGACTAATGAACGACCAATTAACGACTGATGAACGGCTTTGGACGACTAATGAACAGCTTCGAACCTGTACACTGCTGGCAAGGGATTGGCGCAATCTGATGCAGAACGAATCATCTATAACTACTTTTGACTTATTTTTTTGTCTTCAGCCACGGATAAATTAGCGTATTTAGCTAATTGGTTAAATTTCCCATTGTTTATTCTAATTTTGCTTGATATTAAGCCTAATACATTTTGTTTGTTATGATTTGAGGATATTCCTTAACAAAACCGATAATTGTGGTATTTCCTAATAAGAATGGAATGTCACCTCAGGCTTCATCGGGTTGTCATAAATGACAAGTGACTTAGCCACAAGGCGGCGAGTTTTAAGAGACTGTAAAGAAGAAAGCAAAATGGCTGAAAATCAAGTTAAGTGGAAATATTTATAACTATTTCCAAAAGTTCCGGTTGGTATTTTGTTATATTCACATTTAGGTACATTTATCAAGTTAAATTTTGTTTTAGGCAATGCCAATGCCTGCCTATTGCGTATATTTTCAGAAATGTGAGTTTTAAGCCTGTATAAAATTGATCTTTGCCCGTGTCAATCTCGAGATTAACTTGTCATCCGAGCATAAAACTGGGCGAGCTAGCTAAACTAAAACGACAGTATAATTCCGTTTCAGTTCGATTAATAATTTCCTATTAAGCAAAAAGGTTATCCGGGTTGACATGGAACTTTAATCTGCTTAGCGTACAAAAAAATTTTGATGAAATCTTAATAGAACTTTTTACGGATGTGAAATGAATTTTTCTGGTGTAATAGACTTTACAATGTTACTAGGCTCCCAAAATAGTAACCATGTATTACAAATATTACTTTTGAAATCGACAGCATAAGTTTTGGCATTAATTGTTTGTACAGGGTGTCCCAAATTCGAGCCTCATCATGGGGATCTCGAAAACTATAAGAGATACAGCATCGGTTAAAGTGTGGCAAAGTTGCGCAATTTCGTACTGAGCAATATCGCAAAAAAATATCTGAGCTATCTTTTTTAGTTTTTTAAACTTTTGCAAAAAACTAAAATTTTGAGTTTCTGTTTTTTTAAACTGCTTGACTTATTTTATCCGCCATAGAAAAACAAGCACAACATTGTTAAGGCAACTTTTTACGCTCCATATTGTGACGTTTTTAAAATTTCGTTACAACGTTTCGTTTTTATGGAACTATTAT
Organism: Polydrusus pterygomalis; assembly: GCA_963969555.1. Taxonomy (NCBI): domain Eukaryota; kingdom Metazoa; phylum Arthropoda; class Insecta; order Coleoptera; family Curculionidae; genus Polydrusus; species Polydrusus pterygomalis. Next base: position 35,086,479 of record OZ018381.1, on the reverse strand, counting down.
CAACTTTATTATTTTAAATACGGACCTGCATGTTTTATTTTATTTTTTGATAGCCCTTTAAGCCCTGAATTCAACCATGTATCACACCTAATTATATTTAGACGTTTTGATGTCATTATTACATCTTCAGGAATGTGGTAATTATTTTTAAATACGGCCCTGGTGTTAGTTACTTAATCTTTTTACCACATACGACATGTAAATGGATACGGAATTTTATACAAATAATTTACTATATTTAAGTTTTTATGTAAATTGTAACAAAGTAAAAATAAAACCAAACAAAACAAAGGTTGCTATGACAAGAACTTTTACTTGATTGTTTGGCTTAAGGTGGAACTCTCAACTTCATTTCACCTATTGCCAACCTATAACCTATTTCGCGTTGCTTTTTTTAGTTTATTATTTGATTAACTAACATTTAAATAAAATCAATATCGTCGGTACAATATTTAGGTAATAGCTGACATATTATAAAAATATCAATTTATTTCATTGCTAATTTTGGGAGAATTGTATAGTGAAAGAAGAATGACATAATAATGTTAAAAAAAATCTTACCCAACATTTTTCGCTATAAAATTCTCCTAAAATATTTAATGAAATTCCTTGATATTTATTTAATATGTCAATTATTACCTATAAAATATGAAGACGATAATGATTTTATTTAAATTTTGTGTAAAAGCTAGAAAAATTAAATAAATATACGCGAAATAGGTTATGGGTTGGCAAGCATGTTAATACTTCCACCTTAATTATCTTGACAACTGCAGTCACCATTTATACTGAATATTTCAGCAAAATTATGTTTTCTGCTTTAGAAAAGCGCGACATGTTACGAGTTTATTATTCTTCCAATAGGAATTCACAAATTTCTTGTGACCGTTATTTACAGGACTTTCCTGAACGCTTGCAGCCTCATTATAGTTGTTTTGCTACGCTTGATACTAATTTAGCTCAGTATGATGGTGGTTTTAATAAACCAAGAGTTAAATATACACCAGGGCCGTATTTAAAAATAATTATTCTCATTCCTGAAGATGTAATAATGACATCAAAACGTCTATATATAATTAAGTGTGGTACATGGTTAAATTCAGGGCTTAAAGGGCTATCAAAAAATAAAATAAAAAATGCAGGTCCGCATTTAAAAAATTAAAGTTGATAATAGTTCCACAAAAACGAAACGTTGTAACGAAATTCTAAAAACGTCACAATATGGAGCGTAAAAAGTTGCCTTAACAATGTTGTACTTGTTTTTCTGTAGCGGATAAAATAAGTCGAGCAATTTAAAAAAACAAAAACTCAAAATTTTAGTTTTTTGCAAAAATTTCAAAAACTAAAAAAGATTGCTCAGATATTTTTTGCGATATGGCTCAGTACAAAATTGCGCAACTTTGCCACAATTTAACCGATGCTGTATCTCTTATAGTTTCCGAGATCCCAATGATGAGGCTTGAATTTGGGACACCCTGTACAGACCTCCCTCCACCCATGTTCAGTATTTTTTAGAATACCTTGAAACATATTTTGTAGATAATCCAGCAAATCAAATTGACATTATTATAGGAGACATAAATATAAATATTTGTAATTACCTCGATAACACTACCAATTCGTATATATCTATATTAGGTCATCTTGGACTCTTCTCCTCCATTAATAGTCCAACGCGAGTTACAAATGAATCAGCATCATGCTTAGATCATATATTTGTTAGAAAAAAATTAAAAACGAATTTTGTTCAATTCGAATCATTTATTCTTAATTCAGCTATCACATACCATTATCCTATAATGCTTAACAGCACTAAAGAAAATGTGAAAACACAAACAACTCCAAAAGGTACAACTTACACAAGTTATAAAACCGATTATGATAAAATTAGATATTTGTTTCAAAATCAAGTTTGGCAAACTGTTCTCGAATCAGACGATGCCGAAATTGCATGCGAAAAATTTTACGAGATAATTCTAAATATTTTGAGGGAATCTACAATTGAGAATACAGTTAAGGTACGGCAATACAATAAAATAAAACCTTGGATCACAAACGGTATTATTAGTTCTATCAAACATAGAGATCAATTAAAAAAGCGCTTACTTTTAAATTTCAACAACGCTGACAACACAGTCTATAAAGAATATCGAAATAATCTTAATAAAATAATTGAAAAATGTAAATATAACTACTACAAAGTACAAATAGAAAACAATACTCATAATATTAAAGAGATTTATAAAATAATATCAGAAGCGGCGGACCAAAAAATAAATATCCAAAAACAACAATAAAATTCAAATAAAAAGGAATGACGTAATTATACCCAATGATAAAGACATGGTAAATTTCTGCAACAATTATTTTGTAAATATTGGTCTTCAAATGCATGAAAAAAATAACCCCCCCCCCCAACACTGAGCCCAATAAAATCCATAACAATATATCATCTATGTTCCTAAAACCAGTCAACGAAAACGAAATTATCAAACATATCAGTTCTCTAAAAAATACTTGTGCCCCTGGAACAGATAGGGTCAACACGAAGATAATAAAATCATACCATAAATACATCATAAATTCTCTTATTCACATCATAAATTTAATTTTTAAAACAGGTAAAGTCCCAAACAAATTTAAAATGTCAACTGTTACTCCTATTTATAAATCGGGTGATAAAAACAACGTAGGTAACTATCGACCAATTAGTATCATAAATAATTTTGCAAAAATTTTTGAAAAGTGCGTTAAAGATAGACTAATCAATTTTCTCGAAATTAATAATATTCTTTAAAAAAATCAATACGGATTTATGAACGGATCCAGCACCGAAACCGCTATATATGAATTAACTAGTCAGATAATACACAAATTAGACAATAACAAGAAATGCCTTGCCGTATTCCTTGACCTAGCAAAAGCGTTCGATACAGTGCCGCATCATTTACTACTTGATACGTTGCGCAATTATGGAGTAAGAGGCGTTGTATTGAATGTCTTAAGAGAGCTACCTAAATGATCGACAACAAGTATTAAAAATAGCTGATACCCAGAGTGATCCTCTGAGCATTAAAATTGGAATACCGCAAGGAACCGTACTAGGACCAATTCTTTTCATAACATACATAAATTCCTTAACAAAAATACATATCAATAATGGTAACGTCATATCTTACGCAGATGACACAGCGGTCATTTTTGAAGGTGAAACGTGGGAGGAGGTTAAAAATAATGCTATTCAAGGAATTAGTACAATAAAACAATGGCTAGATCATTTTAAATTAACACTGAATACATCAAAAACCAACTATATAGCTTTTTCTCTTACCTTACATAATCGTCCAAATTTTAATAAAATAAAAATTATTAGCCTAGAATCCTAGATGATGCTATTCATGAAGTAGAAACCACAAAATATTTAGGCATCACTATTGATAAACACCTTAAGTGGAATCAACATGTCTTAAACCTAACGAAAAATATAAGGAAATTAATCTACAAATTTTACATCCTAAGGGAAATTCTTGGAAAAAAATTGTTACTATCCATATATAAAGCGCTTGTAGAATCTTTAATAAATTATGGCATAATTGCATGGGGTGGCCTGTACAAAACTTCGCTAAAACCATTAAATGTTGTTCAAAATTATATATTAAAAATAATTAATAAAAAAAAAAAACACTACTCGACCCAATTACTTTACAATGAAGATACTTTAAATGTATGATCCCTAAACATATTAGCAGTCTCAATATTCACTCACAAAAAACCCGAATTAAAAAAACCTATTAATCATAGATATACAACGCGAAGCAAAACTGAAAAACACGTCAGAAAACCTCACAGTAATACAAATATTAATTTGCTCTTCTTTAGCTACCTAGCTCCAAAACTATATAACATATTACCCGTAGAAATTAAAAATATCAACAATATTAAAAAATTCAAGAAGTGTTGCAAAACTTTTATATATACAGACAATCATAAATTCACTGACTTATTCTAAATTCTTAATTTTCTTTTCTCTGACATATAGCTGTTTATAAATATTTATAAATATTTTTCCTGTTTATGCACACTAATATAGTGCAATTATTTTAGGTTAAGTGTATTTACATAATAAACTAGTTCCTAAAAAAATCAAAATGTAACTAATAATTTAAATATTATAAAATATTTTTTATTTTGCGCATACAGGGATTTAGTTCTCTACGTGCAAATATAAAACCCTACAGAAAATGTTAACTTTGTATTAGATTGGGTACTTTTAGTACAAAAATACAGTGTTATAATTTATAACTCAGTATGTAATATATTTCTATTCTATTCTATTCTATTCTATTCTATTCTATTCTATTCTATTCTATTCTATTCTATTCTATTCTATTCTATTCTATTCTATTCTATTCTATTCTATTCTATTCTATTCTATTCTATTCTATTCTATTCTATTCTATTCTATTCTATTCTATTCTATTCTATTCTATTCTATTCTATTCTATTCTATTCTATTCTATTCTATTCTATTCTATTCTATTCTATTCTATTCTATTCTATTCTATTCTATTCTATTCTATTCTATTCTATTCTATTCTATTCTATTCTATTCTATTCTATTCTATTCTATTCTATTCTATTCTATTCTATTCTATTCTATTCTATTCTATTCTATTCTATTCTATTCTATTCTATTCTATTCTATTCTATTCTATTCTATTCTATTCTATTCTATTCTATTCTATTCTATTCTATTCTATTCTATTCTATTCTATTCTATTCTATTCTATTCTATTCTATTCTATTCTATTCTATTCTATTCTATTCTATTCTATTCTATTCTATTCTATTCTATTCTATTCTATTCTATTCTATTCTATTCTATTCTATTCTATTCTATTCTATTCTATTCTATTCTATTCTATTCTATTCTATTCTATTCTATTCTATTCTATTCTATTCTATTCTATTCTATTCTATTCTATTCTATTCTATTCTATTCTATGTAGTCAAAATTATTTTCCTCTAATATATTTATTGTTACCTACCTCAATGAAGGAGGTTATCAAGTATATTTTTTTTGTTTAACCGATTTTAGTAATGGGTAGAGTAGATTGCCGAGGTGGTATTATTTTTTTGTATTAGAAATAAATGTATGTAGGGGTGGGTAAGAATAGGTAGAACGTAGCAAAGAAAAAATATTTTCTTAAAAAGGTTCAATTTTCGAGATAATCGAGGTCAACCTAGTCAATTTTGAACAATACATTTTTTAAAAGGTACAGGGGTAGGGGTAAGGGGGATAAAATAATATTTTAGTTAAAAATATGTAGTGACATGAATACAAAAAAGTTTGTTTATTATGCAATTATTATTTTCCAGTATCCAGTCAGCCTATGGTTTACGATAAATTTCTGAGCGATTTGTGTCAGTGGCATAGCCACGGTAAATATAGGGGAAATGAATAGCATTTTTAAAAGACCTAGTCGGTACATACAGAATTTTATTTAATAATTATTCTATTTATGTGAGTCTTGTATATGCACTGAGGAAAATGGTAATAATCAGATCCATTGGCAGCACAGTCTTTTTGAATAATGAACTACTTTTAATACAGCAATTTTGTAAGGAAATAAATTGTATCTTCTCAATGCTATGGATTTTGTTCCCAAGAAAGCGCTTTCTCTACAATTAAGAAAGCAGTATTAGTTTTAACGTATTTGTTGCGCAGGTCACATCGTTGTTCGTAGTCTTCTAGCTGTCCTGTCTGAATTTAAATTTCATTGATCGTATCAATATTGTTTCAAATTAATTTATTTTACTTTGTATATAAGTTTTTTTATACCTTATATGTCAGATAAAACTATAGAAGATTCTTATTTCGCACAACCCATCATTGGTATTGGACTTTATAATCTATGGACGAATTTTACCATCTCATGTTGCATAATATATAATCATATGGAATGTTAAACGACAAGAAGAATCACACTAGAAGATATTTCAATTTTTGAGAACTGCAGTACTAATTTGTAGTATATGCTTTATTAACCGTAGCAATCAAATAGTATTATAATTAATGTCAAGTTTCATTACAACTGCCTGTCGGAACTAATACAATATATAAAACCAGATTACACCCCCAATAGAACCGTCATTCACAACATAAATATCAGATCTAAGGGAAAGCTTACTATTTCAAGTCATAATACTGCATTATATAAACGATAGTTTTCATATCTTATAGCAACACATTTAATGGACAATCCTATGGGAATGCCATGAAGCTAAGCCAATGTGAACATTTATGTCTCTCTTTTCGTATGTATATGAATTTGACCAATCAATTTATAAATGACATTGTTCATCATCTAGGGCGAAAAATCGTGACTTACTTTACATGTTACCATCATTAATATTCCTAAGATTCCCATGTCTTTAGGTATACATATTCAATAAAGTGTTTTCGTTGATTGTCTAATAATATACATTTTAAACTTTAATGGTTACCTTACTAAGACTGTATTGATAAATAAAATATTACTCTTTTACCACATTTATTCAGCTTTCATGTTAAAAGAAGCTCATAAAATAAGCATGCCTAAAGTAATGGAAAACATTTACCAGCAAATTGAATTTTGTCTGATTGACACTCCAATTCGATAAATATAAATATTCCACTATTCGTGATCAACTGCATGCTAAAATTAGGGTGTTTTTTATATCAATTTTTTTATTAATAGTAAAAAAGTAAAGAAATGCTTAGTTTGTTGTTTAAGGGCTCCGGCTTCGTATTTTTAAGTTCAGTTCAGATTTATGTTTATTGACTATTTTTCTGATGTGGGAGAAAAGCTAGCAAACAAATCAATAAAGGAAATAACACATTTTCAAATTAAAAAATAAACAATATAAATTAATTTTATTTAGAAGAAACTAATCATCAAGAAGTTGAAAATGTAACAGAAATATTAAAAACTATTAAAACTACTATTTCTAGACCACTAACATTTCTTATAAATAATATTTTTAAACCCAGTATATATCCAGAAGCTTTCAAAATTGGTATAATAAAACCTATTTTTAAAAATGACGATTCAAGTAAAACTAGTAATTATAGACCAATAACATTAATATCTTCGATAAGCAAAAGTATTCGAAAAAATTTTAAAATTAAGAATTGAAAATTATTTGGAAAAAATCCATTTTTATTTTTAATAAACAGTTTGAGTTTGAAAAAAATAAATCAACACAAAACGCTATTTGCTATCGAACAGAACAAATATATTATGCACTAGATAATAAAAAACCTTGTATTAGTATTTTTCTAGATTTAGCAAAATACTTTGATACAGTTAGCCATAATTTACTGTTAAAAAAGTTTGAAAATATTGGATTCAGAGGAAAGCAATTAGAATTAATTAAAAATTATCTGAAAAATAGACCAAAGATGTTCAAATAGATAAAGAAAAAAGCTACCCAAAAGTATTGAAGTATGGTGGTCCTAAAGGAACAATTTTCGGACCATTATTTTTTAATATTTATATTAACGACTTATTTAATATAAATTACGATGGACAAATTCGTAGTTTTGCAGATGATACTACAATTTTTTATACCGATACAAATTGGGACAACTTAAATAATAAAATTAAAAAGATGTTAAAATTATCAGTAGATGTTGTAAGAAGCTTCTCTTTGTATAAACATATTTTTACTAATAGAAGACAATCCTTTTTAGTTGAAAATATTGAATAATATTTAGTAATAAATGCCTTTTATACAATTTTAGTTTAAAAAATTGTTTACTTTTATTTTCTCTGTTTTTTTTTTGCATTTTTTAAAAAATGAAATTTAGAACCCAATGTGTTTCTTTACCTCATTTTCCTATAATAAATTAAGAAATATTGTATACTAGTATGCATATTTGGTAAAAAAATGCAAATGACTGCATTTTTTAAAGGCAAACAAGGCAGATTATATTATATGCGCATATTTTGGCTGAATTTAAGTGCATATAATGCGGCCTTTAGTTATAACCGTGATCCCAATAATCCGCATAGCATTTTGGACCCATTGTATGATGAAAAAATAATTTGTAGCCAAATTCTTCTTTTATGCAGAAAAATATTCTCCAAAAAACAATATTACAACAAGGCTTCCGTAACGTAACAACTAAATTTTCCCAGTAATATCGTTTCACTAAAATTAAGCTACACTGCGACAGACAGGTTAGGTATTATGCATTAGTCTTATTAAATTTTATTTGATATTAAATTTTCATGGCAAAGCCTGACAATGTTATGAGAAATTTTGGTGGTTCTATTAAATTTAAATTTGAAAACTGTTACCAAGGTAGATAAGCTGCCAATCTTCCCGAAAATGTATGTTAAAGAGAAGTAATTTAATGAATTTTATAACCTACATGAAACTGCGAACAGGCGCCTTCTTAAAAGATTGTTCTGAACGCTCACATGCTAAGGGCTATACTCATAGTGACAGATTGAGGCCGAGGGTCTGTAACAAAAATTGCGACGATTTCTACCTTATTTTTTTCTAGAGATGTTTAAAATATAGATACAAGTAGGCCTTTAGTACATTTTTCCGTCGTTCTTGGAATTGCTTGGGTTATGGCTGCCCGTCGAGTCCTAACAAGGACGAAACGGCCGTCGTGGTCTACCCGCCCCAGGGTATCCATTGAACTTGGATCCCTGTGTATTCCAATATAAAAAATAGTTACACACTTGTCCGATATGCCACTATATTTTCTTTTTCTTTTAATTATTTTCGCGGACACTATATCATCTTTTAAACATTTTTATGGCTTAAAACTCAAACGGATTGCGCGCATTCTGGTGGGTGCCAGCGTTGATCTGTTTTCTTGTCTGCAAAATGGCAGATGTTTTCGGTGAAAACGCAAATAGCGTTCCCTATACTGGATTGTGGTTGCACTTCGTGGTTTATTTAGTTGTCTACCTTTCGATTATACCAGTGTAACTATCTTTTATATTGGGGTTGGTTCCGTGGGATGGCGCTAAGGTGTATTGAGGGCCGCCTTGATTCTACAAGTAGGCCTTTAGTACATTTTTCCGTCGTTCTTGGAATTGCTTGGGTTATGGCTGCCCGTCGAGTCCTAACAAGGACGAAACGGCCGTCGTGGTCTACCCGCCCCAGGGTATCCATTAAACTTGGATCACTGTGTATTCCAATATAAAAAATAGTTACACACTTGTCCGATATGCCACTATATTTTCTTTTTCTTTTAATTATTTTCGCGGACACTATATCATCTTTTAAACATTTTTATGGCTTAAAACTCAAACGGATTGCGCGCATTCTGGTGGGTGCCAGCGTTGATCTGTTTTCTTGTCTGCAAAATGGCAGATGTTTTCGGTGAAAACGCAAATAGCGTTCCCTATACTGGATTGTGGTTGCACTTCGTGGTTTATTTAGTTGTCTACCTTTCGATTATACCAGTGTAACTATCTTTTATATTGGGGTTGGTTCCGTGGGATGGCGCTAAGGCGTATTGAGGGCCGCCTTGATTCTACAAGTAGGCCTTCAGTACATTTTTTCGTCGTTCTTGGAATTGCTTGGGTTATGGCTGCCCGTCGAGTCCTAACAAGGACGAAACGGCCGTCGTGGTCTACCCGCCCCAGGGTATCCATTGAACTTGAATCCCTGTGTATTCCAATATAAAAAATAGTTACACACTTGTCCGATATGCCACTATATTTTCTTTTTCTTTTAATAGATACATTAATTTATTACTAGTGCTTAAGAGTCCGTAATAAGCAGTTACAAATTTTGTGCTCATCTTTGTTGGTATATTTGCTGGTCCCCCAAGAAGCGATGCTAATAAATTTAATGTAAGTAAAATACTTATTGAGTTAAATTTGTAAAAGGTTTAAATCCGATCTGTTCATTTTGTTATTTCATTTGGTTATTTTATTTGGTTATTTCGTTTGGTTATTTTATTTGGTTATTTCATTCTTTGTAAACCCATCAGGTGATCTTCATTTAATTTGTTAATAAATTTGTTTTCAAAATAAATTTGTTTTCCTAAAATAGTCATTAAGGTTCCGCTACCTCTACGCCCTCGTCGCACCCTAAAAACTGGGCGTGACATATGAAAGAATTGGAAAAATATCTTCACATTTTTTTTAACGGATCAGTAATGTGTGGAAACAAATCGAAGTCCTATGGCGCAAAATCTTGGCTCTATGGCGGATGATCTAAGACTGTATAATACCTAATTACTCGATACATTCAAGTGTTTGATAATCTTTATGTGCTGTATGGATTCAAAATAACAAGAAGTGGATAAAGTGATTGTAAATAAAATAGTTTACAAACCTCGGTGGAAAATTTCATTACTGTCTCGAGATTTAGTTAACTACCAACTCTCTCGACAATAATGAAACACTTTCCACCTAGGAACGTTATGCACTATTACAATAAAATAGGTTTGTTCGGGTTTGTTCGGGTTTGTGTTACTGTCCTATGGAAAGTTTTGATGCCGACCAACTTTTTTTGATATTCTAGTTTTAAATTTTTAAATATTGTTTCTTTCAGTTTCTGTTAGAGTTAGATTATACAATTATAGTTAGAGTAACATGTCGCTATTAAAAATCAGGAATATTACTTACCGGAGTAAAGTTTCTAGCGTGGATTGTCTGATCATGCAGCACTGCAAAAGTGGAGCCAATATCGTTATTTCGTCGTGAAATGGTTTTCCAAATCCTCGTCCATGATCCAAATGTAAGGTGAAGGTGTCATTACCAAATAATCTAAAACGAAAGAAAATGATCTTTATCGCGCAGCGCTAAGTTGTAAGAAATAAAAATACTAATTCTATAATAAATATTTATTTATGTACATTGTTAAACAAAGACTAGATATGGAGAAGCAACCAATAATATTTAATGGGGAAAATATTAATTACAAAGATAACATAAAATTTGTAGGTTTATATATTGATCAAAATTTAAGCTGGAGGAAACACGTAGAACATATTCGAACTTACTCCGTTAATTGAGATATTCTCTAAAATTCGTCTTTGTATATCTTTAAATTATTTAAAAAATATTTATTACGCGTTAGTACATTCAAAAATTCAGTATCTATTTGGGGTTCAGCCAATTCGATAGTACTAAAACCTTTAAAGAAACTACAAAGTAAATTTATTAAATGTATTCATAGGCTTCCGTACTTAGAACCAACAACAAATTTATATAAACCGAATAAATACCTAGATATAAATAATTTATATAATTTAAAGAATATGAAGAATAATGTATAGTTATTGTCCTTTACGGGTTCTAGCTCCAATTTTATTAAATATATAAACATAAAAACTTTTTGTTGTTTGTATAGTTAATATTTTCACCATTAAATATTATTGTTCGCTATTTGATACCTAGTATTTGTTTGGTAATGTACATAAAAGAATATTTATTGAAATAATAAATAATTGTTATATCTTCGGCAAAAAAGTTAATTTGTCCATGTAATTTTAATTTTTAAATAGAAATGATGTAAATAAAAAACAATTTTGGTCCTAGAATGGAACCCTGTGGTACTCCACAAGTAATTGTTTGATAGGAACTGACATTACTTTCTATTTTAACGTATTGTTTCCTATATAACTTTTAAAAAATAGTTTTTAAGGGGGTAAACCACACTCAGGTCGTAGGTCAAAAGTCACTTGTCACTTGTCAATATATTTAAGCTAATTTTTCCAAAATGGCTTTTAAATAAAATACAATTTAGCAGCCTTTCTCTATCTTAAAAACGATTCTAGCAAAAATCTCAAGTAGTTTTAGGAATATAGAATCGCTAATTAGAATTAGTTGCGTTGTTTACATACGAGCAATAGTGATTATCAAGTATTTCATACCCATAATTTACCGATAGAAGATACAACTAACTTTGAGATACAGTTTGTCTAGCTGGTCGAAGTTTTCTGTTAAAATTAAATCAGATATGACAGATGGCGGAAACAGCATATACCTGCTTGAGCAGCAAATGGAATTCCCAAGATATAGTTTTGAATGCATCAGACAGTATTACAAAGTTAGTTGTAATGCATCCTTCAAAGAAAAAAAATATATCTACAGAATGACACAGAAAAGTGCAACGTGCTTACTTAATTTTTGTTTATCAATCAAAAATTTATTGGAATATTCTTAGATTTGCAAAAAGCATTTGATACAGTATCATACAATAAGCTGTTATCTAAACTAGAATATTATGGAGTTGGAGGTATCGCATATAATTTATTTAAAAGTAACGTATCAGATAGAGACCAGAAAGTAAAAATAAATAATTTCAGTAGTAAAAAAACGACTTTAATTTGTGGCGTTCCTCAGGGTACTGTTTTGGGACCAATTTTATTCTTACTTTATATTAATGATATATTAACATCAGAGTTGAATGGAAAAATATTTTCATATGCAGATGATACTGTATTAATATTACCAGCTAATACTTGAAATGAATGCATTGTAAATTCAGAACTAGAGATTTCAATAATAAAAAATAAGTTGAATTATGACCTATTTAACTTAAATTTAACTTAAACAAAATTTATAACTTTTTCTTGTTATAAATATACCCAGCCGAATAGTTTAAAAGAAATTAAAATTCATGATTTAAATTGTTTAGAAATATTTATTTAATTATGCCAACTGTTCTTGCCAAAATAAAATTAAAAAATGATGAAAGAGTTTTGGACTTCCATTGTCTTTATTTGTTTTAAATCACAACGTTTCAACTGGTAAGTATCTCCAGTCGTCTTCAGGGAAAAATTAAAAAAGTTGAATTTATAAAATATTTAGGAATATTGATTGACCAAAATTTAAAATGGGATCATCAAATTAACACTCTTACAAAAAAATTAAGAAACACTTTATGTAAATTTAGACCTTTAAAAAATATTGTGAATCAAAAACTTTGTTTAATGTTTTATTATGCAGTTTTTCAACCCATTCTTTCCTATGGTATAATTGGTTGGGGAAGTGCATACGACTCGAATTTGAAACCGCTTAATAACAATACAAAAATATGTTTTCAAAATAATATTTAATAAACGTATTTTGTTTCCTTCAAAAATATTATTTGTTTATAATAATATATATAAAAATAAAAATTTATTACATAACATTACTTATATACAGGGTGATTCAAGGTGGATGGAACGTTAGACGTTTCTGACGAACCAGTAAAAGAATCGTTCTGGAAATTTGGTCGCTTACATAAACGGACATGCTCTAACAACCTAAAATATTTTTGACAATACAGTGATGCCACTTCCACACAAAAATAATAATAACTTCGATTTTTTAAACGGAACACCATATATTTTATTTTATTTTCGAAACCCACATTACTTTACTTACATTTTTTATTACCCTAATCTATACTTATCTCTTACCATTTCTAAGATATAAATAAATTTCCGTTTTTTTTGTCCGAAAACATCACTTTTGAAAATACTGATAATTTTGAACTCTAAAACACTGAACCCCTGAAATTTGGTAAATAGTTAACTAATACCATATGGGTCTTTGCCCTAGTCCCAAATCTTAGTTGCAATATACAGAGTGGTTGAAAAATACACTTATTCCGGTAACTTGAAAAAGTTACCATAAGTCCTTTTTTTTAAATGTAACACCATGTATATTATTACGGATTTGAAAAGCTGCTAAAATTTCTCTTGATTCTTGTATACCTGTACCTAACTAACTAGTTTAACCATTTTTTTGACGTATTAAGCATGATTTGTAAAATTTTCTATATAATTAATTTTCATTCGGTTATTAGTAAGTTAGCCATGACAAAAACTGATGTTTACGTATGTTACTATGGTTATCGTTTTGACGTTTCATTAAGTTTAGATACAAGATAGAAATACACTTTAAAGTCATGGAAAACTATACAAATGCAGTTCTTATGAATTTATTTATTTTATTTGGACAATCATGCTTAATACGTCAAAAAAATTGTTAAACTAGTTAGTTAGGTACAGGTATGATATACAAGAATTAAGAGAAATTTTAGCAGCTTTTCAAATCCGTAATAATATACAGGGTGTTACTTTTGAAAAAAAGGACTTATGGTCACTTTTTCAAGTTAGCAGAATAAGTATATTTTTCAACCACCCTGTATAATGCAACTAAGATTTGGGACTAAGGCAAAGAGCCCTATGGTATTAGTTAACTATTTACCAAATTTCAGGGTGTCAGTGTTTCAGAGTCCAAAATTATCAGCATTTTTAAAAGTGGCGTTTTCGGACAAAAAAAAACGGAAATTCATTTATATCTTAGAAACGGTAAGAGATAAGTATAGAGTAGAGTTAATAAAAATTGTAAGGAAAGTAATGGGGGTTTCGAAAATAAAATAAAATATATGGTGTTGCATTTAAAAAATCGAAGTTACTATTATTTTCGTGTGGAAGCGCCAACACTGTATTATTAACGGTATTTCATTTAAAATGTCATCAAAAATATTTTTGCATGTAAGTCACCAAATTTTCTTTCAAATCGATTCGTTACCTGGGTCGTCACATACGTCTAACGTACCATTCACCGTGAATCACCCTGTATAATAGGAATTAGCCTATCTAATATTATAACTTACTTGAATGTTTCATAATGGTGCCTGTCCATATTTCCAATTAAGAAATCAAATACGGACATATCCATCAAGTCGTACAACCTACGGCCTTTGTCGTAAGGGGGAATGTCCCGAACCAGCTGGCAGTAGGTCGGATCGGTCTCCCACTGGGCTTTCCGACGTTTGTGGTAGGAGCGTCGCCAGGGATGTCTCCAGACCTGATATAAATTAGGAGAAAAAAATAAATAGCAATGGAAAATAAACTGTTTTAGTAATATTTTTATTACATTCATTGATGCGGATTTGCGATTACTGGTAAAATCCATGACTTTCCCAACAACTACCGTGCGAGCAAAAATTATTTGCATCAAAGAGGGTTTGTATTCAAAAACGTGGGGCTTGGTTTAGATCACAATGATATGAGGACGATATATCTAACCAAATCTAGGTTAAAATTTTGTTAAAATTCATATTATGACATGATATGCCAAACTAAAGAGTAATAAAATAAATAGACAAATTTAAATTTATTTTTGTTGTTTACAAAATAAACGAAGTAAGAATATACAGAAAGAAAAATAATTACATAAATTGCTGAAACTGGCCACCGCCTTGCTCCAAGCATAAATTTACACGTCTCTTCATATTTTCGAAAGTGTTTACCAACATCTCTGGAGAAATGTTACCCCATTCTTGGATAATCCTTTCTTGTAATTATTCTAAATTTGCAACTGGTGTTTTAAAAATAGTGTCCTTTAAATGAGGAACAACGAAGTTTGTTGGCGATTTTGCGTTATTTCACGAACGTTTGCAACAAGTTCTTCTGTTCTTACAGATGGTCTTCCTGCTCCTTTTTTGTGTTGGATAGAACCTGTTTCCCTAAACACAGCCACGGTTCTTTTCAGGCAATGATAAAAATCCCCAGCAATAAAAGCAACGTGAAAATCGTGCATGCACAAACCCGGATTGTATTGCCACTCACCATTTACTCTAACCCGTTTCGAAAATACGTCCCCATATCATTGTGATCTAAACCAAGCCCTACGTTTTTTAATCCAAGCCCTCTTTGATGCAAATAATTTTTGCTCGCACGGTATAGTGTTTTTCTTAAGGAATGAAATTAATGAAATTTTAGGATAGAGACAATAAGAAATATTTTATTTTTATATTTAATCACGTATAACCACGCAGAGGATATTTGTACATACTCTGGTATGCTGCATTTAATAGTATATTATTTAACGAGCGTATAATGTAGGCCATAATTAAACGAGGATGAAGTTTACGGCACGAGCCAAAGGCGAGTGTTGTAAATCATCCGAGTGTATTATGGTTCATTAGACGCGAGTCGAATACCATACTTTATCTTAAAGTTGAGTTCATATGGGAAATATAATAATTACACTTGTTGTTTTAGGATAATTACACTTGTTGTATTATGGATACCATAATGCTCTTATTATCAGAAAAAAAGTTCAGTTCATATGGGGAAATATAATAATTACACTTATTGTTTTATGATAATTACACTTGTTGTATTATGGATACCATAATGCTCTTATTATCAGAAGTATTATGCACCTATTATTAAATGGTTGTAGATAAAAGCACTTTAACTGTTAAAAAATAAATATTTTTTGTTGATATGCCAGGATATAATTAGAAGTATAATTTTTTGCTTCCTGCTTTTATGAGGAAGCCCTAGGTATATGTTATTATACACTTGAACCCACATAACTACCAAGACAACAATAAGACGTTTTCTCACAGATAAAAATGTTAACAAGAATTATTTTTATTTACTCTTTTCCTGATTACTACACCACTGAATGGACAAATAATACAGATTATAGCCGTACATGTAAAAAGATAATTCCGGATCTAATTTTCCGCAAATCTGACACTAACACACCCTTTTGAATACCTATTAAATAATAAAATGATAAATCCTTTACAAACACGTACAAATACGAGTATTCCGACGACTAACCACGACATCGCAAAAGTAAGTACTACAATTACTCACAGAAAAAAAGAAGGGTTTGTTCGATTACTACAGCTGTTTTTGTCGCTACACGTGAATGGCCGACGCGTAAAAAGGCAAAGCGAGGTTGCCGCTATCATTCTAGATTTTGTCATCATGAAACTAAAAGAAGTAGGTAGGTACTAAATACAAAGACCTGAAATAAGGTAACGTTTCCTTAATTATCTATAAGAAATATCCCTAGACAAAATATTCGTAGCTGTAAGTATGTATATAGCCGTTATTGCCACATTATACCCTGTGCTATTACCATTTCCTTGTTTTAATTTTGCAGGAACATACATGGGAGCGATTTTTGCATTTTTATCAAGTTTAGTATTTTAAATTAACTATTTACAAGATACACGTTAGGATACACGCGATCAACGGAAATCCTAACATGTTGGGAGCTGATTTGCCACTTTCTTGTCATCTGGTAAAGCAGCTTGTCACGAAACTTAAAAGGCACTGTGTTGTTAAATGAGCGGAAGTTTGATAAGATCTTAGTTTATTTAGTTAGAATTTATAATTTTACATTACATAGTACATTTTACAGCAACTGCGAAAGCGAAATTTCTATTATGTTAAAACTGGATTTAATTAATAGAAAATATCTAAACTTTGACATACGGGGAGGGGGGGTGGGGCAAGATTTACATACTTTTATAAACATGTTACATAAATGGTTTATGGTACGTCATAACTAAAGGGCAATATATACATATTTATACAAAATGCATATACAGTGTGACCAGTAAAGTCCGCATCATATGGGATTTTTTTTATTACTTAATAGCTTTATTCGAAATTTGACTTTGGCATCAAGTTCTGCTTCAATTGAGATGAAAATTTAACAAAAAAAAGAGTAGTCACGTGATTCGCATTATCTGTCAAATTTAAATATTTTCCAAAAAATAATTCAAAAGTGGGGTTATTTCTGAAAATATCGAAAAAAATTATAAGAAAAAGTTTTTTTAAATGCGTTTCTAGCCCACATGCAAAATTTCAGCTGCATACGATAATTTTGATTTTTTACCCATATTTTGTAAATTGTAAAATTTATTAAAATTAATTGTTATATGATTATGACTCTTTTCATTAAACTATTTCGTTAACGTTAACGTGTATTACTTTCAGACACAAACTACGTTTTCAAAAATACTTATTTTATAAAGTTACCTTATACAGGGTCAAAAAAAATAAACTTTGACATGCGACCAAATTTTCATAACCCAATTTTGATTTTGTAGAAAAACACACATTTAATATGGCGCTACTTTAAAGAAAATGTATCTGAAATAAAGCATTGTCAAAACTAAGAAGTTTTATGTAGGTTGCGTTGAGTCTTATTTTGCAAAAGTGTTGCAATTTACAAAATATGGGTAAAAAATCAAAATTATCCTATGCTGCTGAAATTTTGCATGTGTGCTAGAAACTGCATTTAAAAAAACTTTTGTTAATAACTTTTCGATATTTTAGAATAAACCCCATTTTTGAATTATTTTTTGGAAAAAATAAAATGTAACAGATATGGCGAATCACGTGACTACTATTTTTCTTTGCTTAATTTTCATCTCGATTGAAGCAGAACTTGATGCCAAAGTCAAATTTCGAATAAAGCTATTAATAAAAAAAAATCCTAAATGATGCGGACTTACTGGTCCCACTGTATATATGCATTTTTTGCATATTTTGTCAATTTTATAAAATATTTTTATGTTTTCGGCCTTATCAAAAAATTTAAAACGTTAAAGGTTTAATGTTCTATTCGGTACTTATTTCAGGAATTTTCCAATCTGAAGATTATAATAATTATATTTACATTTTGGTTATACACAAGGTATTTATTGGGGATGTCTGGGGTTTGCAGGTATATTGTTAGGGGTTGTTTATTGTCACTTAATAATGCGTTATTATTAAATGCTTAACAAATTGTATTTATATCGATTGGTAACACATACTTCTGTTTTAGTTTGTCAAAAGATTTCAGTATTTTCAGTAACTCAATTGGTATTGTTGAAACTTTTTAAGATTTTTTACTTTTTATACGTGAGAGTAGGTACCGATCTGTGTTTACTTAAAAGAAGATTATTTACATGCCTTTTTCTTGTATTATATCGACTTATCTTTTAAGCAGCATTTTTAAAAAGAACAAAGATAAATAAAATAAAATATATCCCGTCACCTAACCTCACTTTTTGTAATTTCACAATTTTTTTTTAATTTACAGCTATAGACCAGGGTCGATAATTTTTGAAACCAAAAAAAATATTAAAAGAATGAAACCCATTGGAAAAGTAAGAGAATATAACAAAAATGAAAAGAAAAATAATTTACGGGCGATCCGAGGTCGGGAAGTGGAAAGGGGTG
The DNA here is from genome assembly GCA_963969555.1 of Polydrusus pterygomalis. Lineage (NCBI taxonomy): Eukaryota > Metazoa > Arthropoda > Insecta > Coleoptera > Curculionidae > Polydrusus > Polydrusus pterygomalis. The sequence continues at coordinate 35,067,476 of OZ018381.1, read as the reverse complement.
AGTTTTTAAGGGTAGAAAACGATTTATCTCGATTTCCGGCAAAACTACGAGTCCTATGGAAAAACTTTAAATGGTAAAGTTGTAGGTACTAAAAAGATCTACAACTTTTGTATTTGCACTTTTTTCACATAACCTCAAAATTTATGTGAAAAATTCAAATAAACAAGTTTTTGGTTTTTTATTTTTATCTTTTACAAAAAAAATTTTTTATACACGAAATTTGGTGAAAACTTTCCTTTTTATGTCCCAAACGCACTGTAATTTTTTTGATTAAAAATACTTATTTTTTTACCTTATTTTGACTTAATATCGAAAAAGCAACCTAATTGTCAATCGAAATTTCTCACGTCAAAATATCGGCTTTTTTAAAAAAGTCGGTGGGCTTTTTGTTCGTTCAAATCTCTACTTTCAGATGGTGTAAAAAAAAATAAACATTACTATGGTAAATGTTCTCAAAAAATGCAAAAAAACTCGAATCAGAATTTTTTTTTTAATCATTATGTACGATTTTGAGCTATTTATTAAAATTTATACTTTAATTACTCGAAAAACGTAAGATTCCATGTTACATTGATAAGCAAAAAAATTACAAATCCATAAAACATAAAGATATCGAAAAACATGCGTAAATAGTTGATCTAAATTTAATTAAAGGTAGGATTTAAAGGGGAATTGAATTGAGAACATTTACCATAGTAATGCATATATTTTTTTTACACCATCGGAAAGTAGAGATTTCAACGAACAAAAAGCCCACCGACTTTTTTAAAAAAGCAGATATTTTGACGTGAGAATTTTCGATTGAAAATTAGGTTGCTTTTTCGATATTAAGTCAAAATAAGGTTAAAAAATAAATATTTTAACTTAAAAAATTACAGTTTGTTTGGGACATAAAAAGGAAAGTTTTCACCAAATTTCGTGAATAAAAAATTTTTTTTGTAAAAGATAAAAATAAAAAACCAAAAACTTGGTTATTTGAATTTTTCACATAAATTTTGAGGTTATGTAAAAAAAGTGCAAACACAAAAGTCGTAAATCCTTTTATTACCTACAACTTTGCCATTTATTTTAACGTTTTTCCATAAGACTTGTAGTTTTGCCGGAAATCGAGATAAATTGTTTTCTACGCTTAAAAACTCCCCCCGCCCGTAACTTATTTTTCCTTTAATTTTTGTTATATTCTCTTCCTTTTCCAATGGGTTTCATCCTACTATTATTTTTTTTCACTTTTTACCATTTTCAAAGGCTTCAGCCCTGGTCTACTATACCAGTTTTGTTTTTCATTATCTAATTAAATTACAAAAACCTACAGAAGTTATTTAAAAACAAATTCAACGTTTTATTTTTAGTTAAAATCCTGCAAATACATACATCGACAACGTCACGCCCTGTAATTTTAGCTCGTTAAAACGAGGTCCTGAATAATTTTATATGTATTATTGAAAGGTCGCGATTGTGAAATAATAAATCTGTTAGAATTCTGAAGGCGATTAAAGACCTTTTAAATGGTGTTTATTTAAATTTTCTTGTTCTTAAAGAAAATGTCCCTGCTGCCATCCTAAATTAAATATATTTTAAAACGAAGATTTTAGGTCAATTCCAAGTTTAAAGGGCAATGACTAGATTTTAATATGTATCTAATTTATATTTATTGTGCTCCAGTACCCGCCGAGCCCCCCCCCCTATTTTTTGGTATGTGGGCCAGTGACTTCCGAGCTACATATTTTCAGGTAATCATTTGTTTTTGATTATTTTCCGATTATTTTATGAAAGTATTTTTCCTTTTATGTCGTTAACTAATTAATTATTGTATTTAAAAATGCCACAGCGTCTTTCGGAAGAGACGTTAAACTGTGGGTCCCGTGTCGTGGATGTTGGCACGTTAAAAAAAAACCCTACCCCCGACAAAGAGTGATTTGTCAAAATTACCAGATAGTGTGTGACAAATTCCCTGGCGTCGGTGATTGGCCTTGTTGCGGAAATAGGCCGACGTGAAATAATAAAAAAAAAATACTTTTTCGGATAAAATATTATATAATATTAATCAATTATATAACAATGACCGTTTTACAAAGTTGCTGTTTATTTTAATAGTTTGTAAAAAAATAGCTTGTCTAGTATCATGTCTGCGAAGATCATAAACTGTTGTGAACGTTATGTTAGAAAGGCAAGTATCTTCAATCGCCGTATCCAACAGTACACGATAGTGTTTAATAAAATTGCTAGAGGGCGCAATTTGTAATAATAACAGTTTTTTCGATTTTATCCCGAAAATTCAAATCATACAGTATAATTATGACATCATAATTGGAAAGTAGATGAAATTTGCAAGAGAGATCTGAAGACCGCTGTTCGATATCCTTGTTCGTTTCAGAGTTATCGCCAAAGTAATAATTATTAATACAAATAGCGCCCTCTAGCAATTTTATTAGAAACTTTCGTGTACCACTGGATACGACAATTGAAGGTACTTCCAAACAAGCTTAAATTTAGTAAAATCGGATAAGTCGTTTAGAAGTTACAGCGATTTTAATGTTTACACTATGGAGAACTAGAGGGTAGGAGGCCGATCGACAATGGCAGCATTTCCAAATTTTGTCCCGGTTTTTTGGTTAGTTCGCTATTGGCCGATAGATGCTCTCGCGTCGCATGTGGGCTGGTATCGTCTTCTTCTTCTTCGTTTTTTACTTTTACTAGTTTTACTTTTGACAAATTGACATTTTATTTTCGAAAGAACAAATGACGTTTGAAGACAAGACGGGACAAATAACGTTGTATTGTAATTGATTTCCATATTTATAATGAATAATGGTACAATTTATAAAAGTAGAGTGTGCTTTGTATCGGGGTGTAAGACAGGATCTTTTTCAGAGAGGAAACACAGCCAAATAAGTCTCTTTCTAGCGCCAAAGGTATAGATAGAATGTTTAATACCCTGTATTTTAAAAACCAAGCATCGTTGAAACTTTTTACAGACCGAGTTTACTAATAAGTATAACAAAGTAAGTGTAAATTTATATAAAAGTCCTTTTTTGTTCCTTAAAGAACTAATTTAAATAAAAATAGTTATCGCGTCCATAAGAAACCATTTATTTGATAGCCCACTTCGAACACGAGCGCCATCTTACGGCGAGTCGTAAAGCTGAATTACCGATGCAAATTTGGGACCGAATCCAATGCATTGCGATCGGCCTCCTACCTCAAGTCCTCCATAGTTTACACTTTCAATAGCTTCTCCCCCACTCTTATCAAGTAAAAGGTAAACATTAAAATCGCTGTAACTTCTAAACGACTTATCCGATTTTACTAAATTTAAGCTTGTTTGGAAGTACCTTCAATTGTCGTATCCAATGGTACACGATAGTTTCTAATAAAATTGCTAGAGGGCGCAATTTGTATTAAAAATTATTGTTTTGGCAATAACTCTGAAACGAACAAATATATCGAACTACGGTCTCCACATCTTTTCTTGCAAATTTCATCTACTTTCCGATTATGATATCATAGTTATACCGTATGATTTGAATTTTCGGAATAAAATCGAAAAAACTGTTATTATTACAAATTGCGCCCTCTAGCAATTTTATTAGAAACTATCGTGTATCGTTGGATACGGCAATTGAAGTTACTTACCTTTCCCTTCCAAACAAGCTTAAATTTAGTAAAATTAGATAAGTCGTTTAGAAGTTATAGCGATTTTAATATTTACACATTTAATAGCTTCCCCCACTCTTATCAAGGTCGGTACGCCAATGAGCCTTTCACCAAAATGATGCAGAATTGTCTAAGCTTTTCGATGATGTAATCAGAGTTATATCTTAATATGGGAATTTTCGGAGAAATTTAGAATTAAAAAAAAAAAATTTAATGGTGCCCTCTTGCGGCCAAATGAAGAACTTAAAAATAATTTCCAGCCACTTTTACTAAATGTTTCCGCAAGCGATACGACTAACCCTTTCTGAGATACGGCCGAGAGCTATTCTTAGTGGGACACCCGGTACATGCGTAATATAATATATTTTTTACAATTAAGTTATAACTCAACTTCAGCAAGGCTGCGGAAGACGTTTATAGGATAATCTAATCTTTACTTTAGACCCCGATCGAAAATGTCTGAAGCAGTTGTTACTATGAATAAGAGGTTGGTTTTCCGGCTTAATACTAATTATAATTATTAGATTATAAGCCTCGATTAAATATAACATATTGGAAATGTTAACAGAAAAAATATAAGTAAAGGGGTATGTTTATTAACGAGTCCTTTGACCTATTTATTTATCGGCATGAAAATCTCCAGCCATTTCGTTGATGATAGTAACTTACTTCTGGGCTATTAGCTATATTACATCTAAAATTAGTTATAAAAATAGTTTTGGTAATTGGTTTCGGTTACTTTTCGGCAAAGAAAAAAACAACAAAAACAAGTAAATTTATTTTTCCGTTAGCCGATTGAAAAGCACAAATTTACGCTTCCAAAAAAAGCAAAAAATATAGCACTTTTTAGAGAAGCATGATTGCAACTTCATGCATCATGCAACAAAGATAGATTTTTTGATAGAAATATTTTGATAGTGATTGATTTTTGTCACTTTTGAAGTCTGATTGGTAATTAATAAAGAACGGTTTACATGCCCTTTAATTCAGCCAAAATATGCGCATATGTATGCCTTGTTTACCCTTAAAATATGTAGTTATTTGAATTTTTTTTACCAAATATGCATACTGGTATGCAATGTTTCTTAATTTATTATAGTAAAATGAGGTAAAGGAACAAATTGGATTCTAAAAAATATGTTTGTTTTAAAAAAAATGCAAAAAAACAAAGAAAAATAAAGGCATTTATTACTAAATATTTTTCTAAATTTTCAACTAAAAAGGTTTCTACTATTAGTAGAAATATATGTATACAAAGAGAAGCTTTTTTAATATCTACTGATGTAATCGGACAATACTGCAACTTAGGTGGCAAAATATAAGGCCAAGATACAACTTCGTTGGAGGGTTTAACCACATAAATGCTTTTTGCTACAGTTAAGTATTTAAATCCTTCATTCTTTTTTACAGTTGTATCTAATTTATTCCTTACTTGACCTCCTACTATACCAGGAATGTTGTTACATTTAGCGGAAAAAGTTTCAACAATACTAATTGAGTCTCTTAAACTTAAATTTCTACTATCCAACGAGGATATTATGTCCGGTATAAAACTGAAATTAACCGTAATAAAATAAGATCTTCAGCTATACTTGCACTTTTTAACAACTCTTTACGTTGCACAACACATTGCGAATCGTCATCTAAATCCAAAACTAGTTCTTTAATGGCTTCGAAACGCTCTGCGTAGAATATTGCGGCCTTAATCCATGTTCCCCACCGGATAATTACAGGTTCTGGAGGTAAACTAACTCCTGGTGATCTCTCCTGGTACAACTGCACTCTTAGAGGTGCTTTTAGAAACACTTTTTTTTACATTTGAAATTAATTTATTTTAATTTAAATAAAGTTTGTACGCATTATTAAGTGACAATAAACAACCCCTAACAATATAATTGCAAACCCCGGAAACCTCCAATAAATACCTTGTGTATAACCCAAATGTATATATAATTATTATAATCTTCAGATTAAAAAATCCCTGAAATAAGTACCGAACTGGACATTAAACCTTTAACGTTTTAAATTTTTTAATAAAGCCGAAAACATAAAAATATGCTCTTACAATAATAATTTATGAAAAATATGCATTTTATTATAAAATTGACAAAATATGCAAAAAAATGCATATACAGTGACCGGCAGAAAGTGCGCAGCATATGGGAAAGTTTTTTATCTTTAAGTTTAGAAAATTAATTTTATTTTAGATAGGTTCTGCATGTTCTCAAACCAAAATAACACCCATTAAATCCGGTAAAAGTCTTATGGTATACGAGGTATGATCAAAAATTTGAAATTCCGCAAGAGTAAAGTCCTCCATCTTTCAGAATTATTGTTTTAATTTTAAAGTTATACCCAAATTTCGCTTATTTTGGACAAAAAAATGGATTTAATCGTGTTTTCTGAATAACCCTGTATAAAAAATAAATGGCAACCGAACAGTACGAAAATACGATTTTCTGCATACTTTGTTAGAGATAACCGTTGATCATAAGTCCGATTAGTTTGTTTTCATAATATTATGGCTTTTTAAAATAAAAGCATAAAAATATTAAATATTTTTGCTGCACACCGTATTTTATTTTCTGAGGGAACAAGTTAATTTCATCTAACTGATATTTTTTGATTTACATTGACTTAAAGCATCTTCTAAATAGTTTTTTGTACATTGCATATGCATAGAAAGTTTCCTTTTGATTTATAAAGAAAAAAATTTAAATTAAAAATATATTTTGAACGGATTTTTTTTTGAATTAAAATTTTTTTCTTTATAAATCAAAAGGAAACTTTCTATGCATACTTCAATGTATAAAAAACTATTTAGAAGATGCTTTAAGTCAATGTAAATCAAAAAATATCAGTTAGATGAAATTAACTTGTTCCCTCAGAAAATAAAATACTGTGTGCAGCAAAAATATTTAATATTTTTATGCTTTTATTTTAAAAAGCCATAATATTATGAAAACAAACTAATCGGACTTATGATCAACGGTTATCTCTAACAAAGTCTGCAGAAAATCGTATTTTCGTACTGTTCGGTTGCCATTTATTTTTTATACAGGGTGATTCAGAAAACACGATTAAATCCATTTTTTTGTCCAAAATAAGCGAAATTTAGAATTTGGGTATAACTTTGAAATTAAAACAATAATTCTTCGTAAAAAAATATTCTAAAATGAAAGATGGAGGTACTTTACTCTTAGCGGAATTATACATTTTTGATCATACCTCGTATACCATAAGACTTTTACCGGATTTAATGGGTGTTATTTTGGTTTGAGAACATGCAGAACCTATCTAAAATAAAATTAATTTTCTAAACTTAAAGATAAAAAACTTTCCCATATGCTGCGCACTTTCTGCCGGTCACTGTATATACAGTATGACCAGTAAAGTCCGCATCATATGGGTTTTTTTATTAATAGCTTTATTCGAAATTTGACTTTGGCATTAAGTTCTGCTTCGATCGAGATGAAAATTAAGCAAAAAAATAGTAGTTACGCGATTCGCATTATCTGTCAAACTTTAATTTTTTCCAGAAAATAATTCAAAAGTGGGGTTATTTTTGAAAGTATCGAAAAAAGTTATTAAAAAAATTCTTTTTTAATGCAGTTTCTAGCCCACATCCAAAATTTCAGCTGCATAAAATAATTTTGATTTTTTACCCATATTTTGTAAATTGCACCACTTTTGCAAAATAAGACTTAACGTAACCTACTTAAAACTTCTTAGTTTTGACAATGCTTTTTTTCAGATACATTTTCTTTAAAATAGCACCATATTAAATGTGTGTTCTTATACAAAATCAAAATTGGACCATTAAAATTTGGTCGCATGTGATGCAAAGTTTATTTGTGTTTGACCCTGTATAAGGTAACTTCATAAAATAAGTATTTTTGAAAACGTAGTTTGTGTCTGAAAGTAATACATCTTAATATTAAGACAAAAAAAAAACACAGTGTCATCAGTAAAGTGTTCATTATTAAGTGGAAAATAAATTTTAGTGGTGGATAAAAAATCAAAATTATCTTATGCAGCTGAAATTTTGCATGTGGGCTAGAAACTGCATTTAAAAAAACTTTTTCTAATAACTAAAAATTATTTTGGAAAACATTAAAATTTGACAGATAATGTGAATCACGTGACTACTATTTTTTTGCTTCATTTTTATCTCGATCGAAGCAGAACTTGATGCCAAAGTCAAATTTCGAATAAAGCTATTAATAAAAAAAAAATCCCATATGATGCGGGCTTTACTGGTCACACTGTATATGCATTTTGCATATATTCCGCCCTTTAGTAATTAAGCATATCGAGAAACAAATAGGTAAAGTATTTTTCACAATAAATGGTTGACTCCGTTCACCTACCTGGGACGTTTATCAAGAGCTCGGCCATAAAAATGCAAATAAACTGTCGGTCAGGGTCGGATTATAATTTGTAATTATAGCAGGTAATATTTAACTATCTTGTGCTTGCGATAACATCTTTCATTCTTTGTGTTATTAATAACGAATTAAATCGGTAGTTTTATTGCAGTCAATAAGTCGATACCATTTAGGGTGAAAAATACTTTACTTAGTAAATAAGTAAACTTCCCTTACCTTGGTCGGTGCTACCTTACTAGATGGCAAAAAAGCGGCAAAGCTTCCCTCCAAAGTATCCGGCCGTCCACATATAGCATGTGACGTGTCGCAGTAGTAGGAACATTTTCCATGGAAGCACAGGTTATCGGATGGGGATACGAAAAATGTATTTAACAAATCTCCCTCAGCTTTCTGGTACAATTCGGTGGTCATGTTTAGCACACGTCCGGTAACTGGCATAGCGCGTCGAAAGCCGAGTAATCTGAAAGTAACAAAAAGTACCATATTCAGTAGCGGCTCGTGGTTACTTTAAATGGGGGTCAAGCAAATACGAGACGGCTGCCATGCCCATAAAATTATTTTTTGAACTATTAAAATTCCTTGTTACCTAATAAAAAAATTATAAAAGTTTACTTCCTTATTTTTGTCCATACTTGTTTAACTAATTTATAAATTGGGTTGTGGACGATCATTTGTTTTAAACATAAAACATTTATCGAAATTTAAACTAGCTATTACTGTTTTTTAAGTGTTATTTAAGTTTTTTAAGTTTTACGGCAGCAACTATTTAACACAACACTCTTAGTACCGTAAATTCGATAATTAAAAATTAAATGTAAGTAGGAAAAGTAGGTTATTTTAAATGAATCAGTTCTAATTTAAATTTGTTTTCTAAAAAAACTGTATTAAATACTATTATATTACCACATTTTCTTTATTGTTCTTCTATTTTATATTGTGCTAGTGAGGAAATATTTGATAAATTACAAATTTTACAAAATAAGGCAATAATGCGGATTATTTTAAATTGTGACAAATATACAAAAATTAATTTTATGTTGAATAATTTAGATTGGTTGAATGTCAGAAATTAAATTTTTTATTTAGTATGTATCTTTATACATAAAATTAAAAATAATTTATTGCCTGATTGTTTAAAAAAAATTGTTCTTTTAATTATGATCATCATAATTATAAAACAAGAACTAATCAAAATTTTTATGTAGATAGAGTGTCTAAAACATTAGCTTATAAATCTATTTTTTCTAAAGGTTTGATAGAATATAATAATTTGGAAAATTCTATTAAATCTCAAAAATCATTAAAACTGTTTAAAAAAACTTTAAAAGTAATACGTAATATTTGATACAATTTACAAATGGTTAAACTTTTCTGTCTGTTTTTGTTAAAAGAAGGTTGTGTTTTAAAATTTAAAAATAAATCTATAAAAATGTGTTAAAAAAATGTATTAAAAAATATTTAATTGTAGCTTTTTGCTAAATAAAACGTGTTACTACTATTACATGTCAACAATTACGAACTGACAATGAATATAATAATAACAATAATAAACGTCTTTTTATTTGGTGTTAAATAAATTTACAGTTTTTTTTGTCTATAAACAAAAGCTACAGCCATAACAGGGCGAGATTTAGCTGCGGTAGCTATTCTTGCACCTAACCCCGTATGCCTGTGTACAGTAAAAAGGTTAAGAAACTAAATAAATAAATTTAACATACCCAAAACCATCGTAACAACGAGAAAAAGCAAAAAAAACATTATATATAATACAAATTAAAAACTAGGCAGGCACCTATACTTAACATAAAACATAAAACAAAACTTTAAGTGATTTTAGATAGATAGATAGATAGAAACGTCTTTATTTTCGACTCGGCGAAGGTCAGCAACAGCTGTTTGCTTAACCGAGCATGTATAATACATTAACAAAAATTTAAATTTTACAAAGAAAAAATAAAAAATACTAAATTCGAGTAAGTAATATTACCTAAATCTAATTATATAGAAAACTTAAAAATTACAACTTAAAAAGTAATAATACATTGATATTAAATCTACACATCTTTAAAAATAATTCAAGCATAATTTCCTAGCAAAAACCTACGATATTTGGCCCTAAATGAATTCGAACTTAGATTAAGGAATGTGTTACATATATCAGCATTGTAAACTTTAGTTACAATATGCTAGGCAACTGTGACGCCAACAGTATTCGTTTGTAATGAATTTTAAATGCTATAGGTTGCAACATCTTAAGGTCGCCATACAGTTTATTATAAAAGTGTGGTGCTTGGTAACTGAAAAATCTTTGAAACAATGCTGTTGAATGCTTCGGAATAACAAAAAGCGATTTAAAACGGGTGTCTCGCTGATGTATTCGAGTTCTTGGGATCAATCTGTCATTGAGGTAAGAAGGAGATCCCGTAATTACTATCTTGTGAACAAAAACATCAAAGTGAAGGTGCCTTCTATTGTTCATGTTTAGCCATTTAAGCTCAAGAAGGGAATCTGATATTCGATCGTACCTTCGAAGCGAACAGACAAAGCGACAACATGAATTTTGCACTCTCTGAATTTTTCTATCCACAAGACGCGTAAGAAACAAACCATAAACAAAGGAACAATAATTAAAGTATGACAATACTAATGACTCGCATAACAAACGTCGATGACTTTTTGACAACATATGTCTGTTAGCGTAAAATACCTTCAACCTATAGAATGCTCTTTGAACAGTCTTATTGACCTGATCAACAAACTTCAAATTAGAGTCAACTAAAATGCCTAGGGACTTTGTCACGGTACGCACTGGCAACTGTTCAACCTTGTCGATGCCAGGTATCTTTTGATCTCCAAAAAACACAAGCATCGATTTGCTTGGATTTAGAATCAAGTTGTGCTTTCTTGAGTACTTAGAAATGCTGTTGAGCTCTCTGTTAATCACAAATTCACCCACATGGTATGGTGCTCATTGGGGAGAAAACCATAACTTAGTTGAATATCATCAATAATAAATCTGGTGCGAACAGTCCTTTATGTTATTTATTATATCCGCCGTATATATTATAAACAACAGTGGTCCCAAGATTGAGCCCTGAGGTACACCCGATACCACAGGCAGCAATAATGAAGTTTCGCCATTTAAAACGACCATATGATATATATTCCTCAAATAGGATGATATGAAGTCTCAGAGGGGCCAGGCCCCCTGCCCCCTCCTAGTTATGCCATTGAGCCAACTCTAGTTACAGTTGGTTGAATTGCAACATGAAAACATGTCAAAGTTTTAAAACTGTTAAAAATGACCTAGTTACAGAATCTGTATCTTAACTATAAAGTTACAGCGAAGGAAGCTTATCCAAAGTAGGTAGCTGACATTCTAATATACAGTAAGTTGTGTTTATAAAGCCCTTGTGTAAAATGCACCTTTTATAAAAGAAATCTAGTAATGTACTATAAATTATTTTGTTTGTACATTAAAAAAAGTCATTATAAACATAAAGAACGTACTAAAATAAAAGTTTCAGACATAAGCGTTAAAAAAGTTAGTTTTAAACTACTTTTATTTGACTAACTTTTCTACTATACGATTAAGTAAATTGCTCGCTTACAACCAAATGGCAAGATAAAGAAAGAACAGGAAGTTCCATAAAGTATAAAGTAAATAAGGGTTAGGGCATTATGTTCAAACTTTAATGTGTCATCTTAGAACCTTAAAAAATTTAGTTAAAGCCACAGTTAGAAATAATATTAAATAAATTATGTTCGAAAAACTAAATTCTTATAATATTCATAGACATTAAAGAAATTGTTCGGTCAATAAATTCAGGAAATGAAAAAGTATGCCAAATAGTTAATTCACACACTAATTTTTTTGAAGAATATAATATCATTAAACAAAATAAATAATTTTTTTCGAATAATCACCTTGGTAAGATTCTGTGAAAGTTTATTTCTCATCTAGACAAGTGTGTATCAATAACATTTTTTACCAGAAACAAAAATGTTAATAATTTTCGTTATACCTACTAATAATAATAGTGATATTAAATCGGTTATTGAAATACGTGATTTAGGTGTTATAATGGACAGTAAGTTAATAATTTTTAGCTCTCACATTGAACGGGTTGTCAATAAATGTAATCGATTTTTAGGATTCATTATAAGAAATAGTTTAAAGTTTAATACTTCTCAAACAGTTCTAAACTCCTATTACCCGTTTATATTTAGTAAACTTAAGCTTGCATCATTTGTTTGGAACCCTCAGTACGTGGTTTACCAGCGATGGCTGGAAAGTATTCAAATACTTTTTTAGGGTTCTTACCACGTAAGACAGACATAGCTATAGTCAATAGCAATTATAAACCTATTATAAAAAAAATATTCAATAATGACACTTACTGAAACTGTCATGTTGATTCACCAACACTTAGATCAAAGTTAAACTTCAATGAACCGATTATGGACTTAAGGCTTCAAAATATTTTTAATATTCCACTTAGAAATACTAATTCTGGAAAGAATTCTTCTCCCTGACTGTAGAGGCATTCGTGCCTGTAATAGGCTTTTTTTAGGCATGGAAATGTTCAATATGTCTATAATTAATTTTAAAAATATGTAAAATCACTGCCGTGATTTTTATTATTTTAACATAAATGTATGTAGGTACTTACTTAATTTAAATATTATTAATTCCCACTAGCTCATACCACAACGTGGATGCTATATTGGGCTCAGTGTCTGTTGTATCCCCATTTGTAAAAAAAAATAAACATTAGTAATTTCAAAATTAAATTTAAATACCAACTATATAGATATGGAGAAATTTTGAATAAAAAGGTGTTAAAAGAAACATTTGGCAGCATTGGTTAACCATTATTAAATTTGATAAATTCTTGTTTTAAATATGGAAATATGCCAGATAAATTAAAATTGACCATTTTTAAAGCACATATTTAGATACATATTATACAGGGTGTTACAAATTCGATATACCAGCATTGGAATCTCGGAAACCATAGGAGTTAGAGAAATGGTTAAATAGGGGCAAAGTTGTGCAATTCGGTGCTGAATATAATGCCGCTTCAAAAGTTTTCAAATTCCGAATACTTCCGATTTTATTCGAAAAAAACCGAAATTTTTTAAAATCGTTTTTATTTTTTCCTGAGCTCATTTGACTAGCTATTTAAAAATAAATGACACTTTGTCATTGCCACTTTTTCTTCTCTACAAAATGACGTTACTAAACTAGAGATCCCCGTCTCGTCTCCGAGCAGCCACCACCAACTTTACTTTTTTAAATACGGACCTGGATATTTTTAACCGATTTTTAAACCCTTCTACCCTCAAAATGTAATGGCGATATTACTTTCTCATAATGATGAATTGTCCTTACTTATTTTTTTAAATTCATATTTTTTACACTTCTTGTCACTTTATTTTATTTAAAACATTCATACATAATATAATTTATTTTAAAGAATTTTCAAATAATTCTAAATTTACTAATAATTATAAATCCTAATTTTCTAAATGTTCAAATAGTCAAAATTATTTTTGGGTATTACATGTATTACTTAAAACCTAACATGAACTTTAGACAAACTTTTTCATGAAACTTATTTGTAAAGGTTTTAAACAAAATTAAGTTTTAATTAATATTGTGATTCGTGGCCAGGACCGGACTGACAAGAAGTGTAAAAAATATGAATTTAAAAAATAAGCAAGGACAATTCATTATTATGAGAAAGTAATATCGCGATTACATTTTGAGGATAGGAGGGTTTAAAAATCGGTTAAAAAAATCAAGGTCTGTATTTAAAAAAGTAAAGTTGGTGATGGCCACTCGGAGACGAAACGGCGGATCTTTAGTTTAGTAACGTCATTTTGTAGAGGAGAAAAAGTGGCAATGACAAAGTGTCATTTATTTTTAAATAGCTAGTCAAATGTGCTCAGGAAAAAATAAAAACGATTTTGCAAAATTTCGGTTTTCATCGAATAAAATCGGAAGTATTTGGAATTTGAAAACTTATAAAGCGGCATTATAATCAGCACCGAATTGCACAATTTTGCCCCCATTTAACCGTTTCTCTAACTCCTATGGTTTCCGAGATTCCAATGCTGGTATGTCGAATTTGTAACACCCTATATATAAGTATCCAATTTCAAATTTTTATTCCTCGTCATAATGTTGAGAAGATGAAAGCACGATTAAGATATTTGAGTGTAATAGAGAGAGTGTATGAGAAAAGTAATTAGAAATGTTGGAAACGGGTCTTAATGGCGTTAAGGATATTGCCAAATATAGTGAATGGACAACATGTTGGGTATTTATTGACGAAAAAGTATTAAAGATGGGACACATTGTTTCAATATTTTCTTATAAAAATTGCCACAGCTTAAAATGTTAATACCCATGTCTAAGTATTTTTCAAAAAAAACTAATCCATTTAAATAATATTTTAATGGACTAAATTTAAAACTTTATTAAATCCCAATGTTTAGGGCCAATATTCTGCAACCATTTTTTCGGTTGGTGTAAAAAACGCAATTAAAACTGTTTAACGTTTTTTATGTACTAAATAAATAATTGTCGGTTAGTACGTGCACTTTTAATTCCGAACATAATTAACTCGTAAATATTAACCGCCGTTGCCTGTGCGGGTCGTGGAATCAATTTGGCTTAACTCAAAAAGTTAAAGCCATGCTAAATTATTTACAATGGGAGCATGGCTTACAGGAAAGCAATTTCTCATTATGATCCGCTTTATAACACTCCACTGCGTACAATACATATTTAAACCATTGATTCTCTCTTTACAAATACAAAATAGAAAATGCTTGAATGTTTGTTTTTTACGACCGTGCGGTGAGTAGTAGTTTATTATTATCCGGATTCGAGTCTAGTAACCGAATCAGCGTTTTTAGACACATTTTGGTAAATGCACCGAAACCTATGTTTCTGTCTCCGACACAAAAATAAAACTGTTGGCTACAAATTTGGGAACATTTTCGAAACGTACACATTTTAAATGGCGCTATTGCACGTGTTTCTGGGTGGTTGGTAATAGTTTTTTTTCGAAGAGAATCTTCCAAAGAGACCCTGTGAGGCAAGGTACTGTCGGATTCAACCCCCTGGTGGGGGGCCACTAACCGACTAAACTCCCAGTGTTCCTGCGGTTTCCGTGCCATAGGCGTATAAACCTTCAGACCACACGTCTCAGTATTTCAGCTCTGCTCGCCTCATGCATGCATGCTTTGCGTCATCATACCTCGCCAAGGCTTTGGTACCGGTGTACTAAGCTGGCTTTGTCCTCTAACTGGGTAGTAAGCTTACCGTATTAGGGTTTGTGTTTGCGATGTTTGTGCTCAGATGAGATGTTACGTGCCCACGGATGGGGACCCCGCTATTTTAGGGAGAGAACCAACAGCGCTGGTCTGAGCAGTAGTATATTATTGCAGCAGTATTTCAGCTCTGCACGCCTAAATTTTATAATAAAATGCATATGTTTCATAAATTATTATTTTAAAAGCATATTTTTATGTTTTCGGCTTTATCAAAAAATTTAGAACGTTAAAGGTTTAATGTCCAGTTCCAGTTCGGTACTTATTTCAGGGATTTTCCAATCTGAACATTATAATAATTATATTTACCTACATTTTGGTTATACACTAGGTATTTATTGGGGGTTTCCGGGGTTTGCAGGTATATTGTTAGGGATTGTTTATTGTCACTTAATAATGCGTTACTATTACCTGCTTAACAAACTGTATTTAAATTAAAATAAATTAATTTGAAATGTAAAAAAAGTGTTTCTAAAAGCACTTCTAAGAGTGCAGTTGTACCAGGAGTTAGTTTACCTCCAGAACCAACAAAGCCAAAAAACACAAAAAATATCAGAAAGAATAAAAAACTGGCCCGTTGCCGCGCGTCATAATAGCTTGTGGATCCGCAACTCCCAGCTGATGCGGCGTTGCCCGATGTCATTTCATGGCTTCTTATTAAGATGGTTGTGACCAGACTCTAGACGCTTTTGCTTGGGCTGCCCTAGAAAAAGAAGCGATAGCGACGATTTGAGCCACCTTTTTTTCAGGCATCGAAAACATCCAATGAAATTGTCCGTGTCACTTGATCGATCTCTTTTTAATCCGCGCCAAGTACATTTTGTATTAATTTATTTACACTAAGTTCAGACTTGCTAATAATGTTTAACTGGTTAGCTTATTTTTCTCAAATCGAAATAATGGTACACTTTTCCGGTCCCTATTTGATTACTTTCCAGTCTAGGCCGCTAAAGCGATATTATCCGGGTAGAAAATGTTCTAAAGTTGTATCAAGAAAATATATCTATATTTACTAAACAATAATGATCTATTAAAGTGCCGCCTTTAAATAAGAAACATGATCCGCTGTACCTAAATGTATAGATTCTGAAAGCTCCAGAGTATAAATTACCGCTGCATGAAAAATGTGGTTATTTGTTAGACGCCGTAAATTTGTCATTCTTCTGGTGTAAAAAAAGGCTACGAAGTTCGAATTTCGAAGTGGTTAAAATTACAAGAAGTTGGAATATTGTCTGGGTTACAAAGTGAGCCACTATTTGAAAAGTTGTTGATTTATTCGTTGCGAAAACTTTATGTTATAAATTACGTAAAAAACAACCAATATTGGTGCCGTGTGATCGAATACTACTTATTTTCCATAATAATTGTTTAAGAGCACAGTCTCAAGGTCGATCATGTATAAAAGACCTATAAATGAGTTGAATGCAGGGGTAACTTCCGGATTATTAAAAAAAATTATTAATACTAATAATAATAATAAAAGTTTATTCAAATATTTTTTTGACATTTTAATGCTAATATACCGGGTGTCCACGGAAGGTGGCTCGCCCCTCTAACTTTTTTGTTTTTCAAGATAATAAAATAAAATTCGGCGGATTTGTATACGACATAAAACTGCATTTTTTGACAGGTGCCTCAACATTATGGAACTTCCGGTTTAACCGGAAGTGACATAAACTTTCGATTTTTAAATGGGACACCTGGTATATTTTTACTTTTCTTGACTCCATATGACATTCTAAATATAAGGGTGTGTCACTTGTCACTTTTTGACACCAAGAAAATATATTTTTTCTAAATTTATTGTTTTATCTAGAGAGCTATGAATACCTTAAAATCACTTATTTCAGTTCTTTAATCTTGGGAAAAATACAATTTTACTATTTTTGGTACAATGCTATGTGCTATGTAAAATTTACTCTTTAAAGTTGTATAACTCATTTTTTTTAAATGGCAACATGGTGGCTCGTCGGGTTAAGAAAAAAGAGGATTTTATTACCATTATTTTGATACCATACACTATTAGGTTTTAGAAAAGCTGCCATTAAAAAACTTTAAAAAGTTAACTTAGAACTTTCCTAAAATGAAGCATCTTTTGAGAATAAATTTAGATTTAAATGCATCAAGTGGCCCATGATCAGCAAAACTGATAAAACAAAATCATGCCTTGAAGAAAATTGAAATGCCAACAGCTTCTGCCAAAGTAAATTAGTTTGTTGTTTAAAAAACATGGAAAATAATAGTTTTACAAGGAGTTAAAAAAGTTGATATGTTATTAGTGTTTGGAGAATGTAGAAATAATTCAACCGATGCTGCACGACTTTACGCACAAAGATATTTTAATCGGCGTCATCCAACCCGGCACTATTAGGTACCCAAAACTGGTTCCGAAAATGCGAAATGAGCCTGACAATAATAACATATCAACTTTTTCACTCCTTGTAAAACTAGTATTTTTCATGTTTTTAAAACAACAAACTAATTTACTTTGGCAAAAGCTGTTGACATTTCAATTTTCTTCAAGGCATGATTTTGTTTTATCAGTTTTGCTGGTCACAGGCTACTTGATGCATTTAAATCCAAATTTATTCTCAAAAGATGATTCATTTTAGGAAAGTTCTAAGTTAACTTTTTAAAGTTTTTTAATGGCAGCTTTTCTAAAACCTAATAGTGTATGGTATCAAAATAATCGTAATAAAACCCTCTTTTTTCTTAACCCGATGAGCCACCATGTTGCTATTTAAAAAAAATGAGTTATACAACTTTAAAGAGTAAATTTTATATAGCACATAGCATTGGATCAAAAATATTAAAATTGTATTTTTCCCAAGATGAAAGAACTGAAATAAGTGATTTTAAGGTATTCATAGCCCTCTGGATAAAACAATAAATTTGAAAAAAAATAGTTTCTTGGTGACAAAAAGTGACAAGTGACACATCGTTGTATTTAGAATGTCATATGGAGACAAAAAAAGTAAAAATATACCAGGTGTCCCATTTAAAAAAAGAAAGTTTTTGTCACTTCCGGTTAAACCGGAAGTTCCATAATGTTGAGTCACCTGTCAAAAAATGCAGTTTTATGTCGTATACAAATCCCCCGAATTTTATTTCATTATCTTGAAAAACAAAAAAGTTAGAGGGGCGAGCCACCTTCCGTGGACACCCGGTATGTATAATTTTTTTTTGTATAAACTATCAATTCCTAACTCAGAAGTAAAATACTTGTTTTGAGTTAAATAATACCTGTAATATTTTTGTCAAGAATATATTTCATAATTCAGGCACAACTAGATTATAGGGGAAAGTCGCCGGGATTGGACCACTTTTTGGTTTTTAATTAGTTACGGGCCAGAAGAAAGGGATTTGCCAAAAGTAAATTATTATATTGCAGTATACATTTAGCACCTTTATAGTTTAAGTAAAAAATCTTAGAAAGTAACCATTTAAAAGAAAAATATGTTTTTCTAAACCCTGGTAAGTGGTACATTTGTGGAAACGGGTTGCCTTGATTGGACGACCCGGTTCCTCAAATGGACCAGCTACATAAACCACAGTAAATACCAACAATTTAATTAAAAAATATTATATTTAACATTATGATTTTAAGCCGAATGCATAACACAAAATACAGAACTTAAGAAATCTACATCCATCTAATTTCAGACAATATGGACAAAAATCAAATTTACTGGGGGGCTTATATTGCTACAGACAGCGTGAACCCACTTGGCGCATTCTTGACATTGAATCATATCTGCACTTAAATTTTTCTTACACAAAATACAATACCAATTTTCTTTAGTTTTTTTGTTAATGGTGCCGTGAGTGCTTATTCCAGCTGAGGTAGATGGCATATCAATATTGGTACTTCCCAAGGATATCTTTCTTTTCCCCGTTGTACATTGCTTTTGATGTTTTTCATCATTTCGATATGCATTTATTGCCAAATTTAACTCATCAAGTGTCCATTTACAATATTTAGTTTTTGGCATTCTGAAAAATAAATAAAAATTATGGTGTTTCCTCGATTGGACCGGTCCAATTGTGGAATCAAAAGGCGGTCCAATCAAAGAAACAAGTGCTTTTTCTAGCCTTAATTTTAAAATGATCACAAAAAGTATAAAAAACATAACTAAAATACGTTAAAATATACCTAAAACATCATTCTACTAATAAATATTGATATATTTAAAATTTACTTACTTTAAACTTTAATATCTTCTTCGCTAAGGTGTGACAAAACAATAACAAAAGCACGTAAACAGTGTATTTACCGAAAAATATGTAACCGTACACTAAAAGAACGAAACCGTTGGTAGTTCGATGTTACCGATGACAACAGAGCCACCTATTGCGGTTTTGCCCAATCAGCGACCTAATTGCTAGCTGTAATCGGTGTGGTCCAATCGAGGAGCAGGTTCAATCGCGGGAACTTTCCCCTAATATAAAAGGAATATGACAATATTTTATTGGTTTATTTTATATCACTATAGTATACGAAGATACAGTACGTTATGTATATAATATATATATATATTTATTTTATTGGTATATTTATTATTTATTAATAATGTTCTTAAATATATCTCTTGGATTAAATAATATCCAATTTTTAATTTTATTTCTATAATTATTTAATGATTTAATTATTTTAATTGACTGTGGTAGCATATCAAAAATATATGGATTGACGTTTAAAAAATGTTTGTGTGCTAGGTATTGTTTGGTTTACTTGATTTTTATTTGTAATAGTATTTTTATAACGAGTTTCATGTGTGTGATTAATATAATTTATTTTATTTTTATGTTTAAAAATATATATTAACATGTTGTAAGAAAATATTTGTTTAATATCCATTTTTTTGCTATCTTTACATAGTAAATCAGAAGAATATTGGTGGTCTTTTTCGTAAATGTATTTTTGAATAGTTTTAATATTATTAAGATAATTCTTATTTATGCCTCCCCATCCTAGTACTCCATAATTTAAATGGGTTTGTACTAAAGAATAATAAAGTATTTCTAATTTTTTTAAATTTAAAAATTGTTTAAGGTGTTTAAATTTTTGTATAAGAATTCTTATTTGTTTTATAATGTAGTCACTATGTAAATCCCATTTTAAATGTTTATCAAAAACTATTCCTAGATATTTAATATTTTCCCCTTCCTTTACAGTGACCGGCAGAAAGTGCGCAGCATATGGGAAAGTTTTTTACCTTTAAGTTTAGAAAATTCATTTTATTTTAGATAGGTTCTGCATGTTCTCAAACCAAAATAACACCGATTAAATCCGGTAAAAGTCTTATGGTATACGAGGTAGGATCAAAAATTTGAAATTCCGCTAAGAGTAAAGTACCTCCATCTTTAATTTTAGAATATTTTTTTACTACGAATTTGTGAAAATGTTTTAATTTGAAAGTTATACCCAAATTCCAAATTTCGCTTATTTTGGACAAAAAAATGGATTTAATCGTGTTTTCTGAATAACCCTGTATAAAAAATAAATGGCAACCGAACAGTACGAAAATAAGATTTTCTGCAGACTTTGTTAGAGATAACCGTCGATCATAAGTCCGATTAGTTTGTTTTCATAATATTATGGCTTTTTAAAATAAAAACATAAAAATATTAAATATTTTTGCTGCACACCGTATTTTATTTTCTGAGGGAACAAGTTGATTTTATCTAACTGATATTTTTTGATTTACATTGACTTAAAACATCTCCTAAATAGTTTTTTATACATTGAGTATGCATAGAAAGTTTCCTTATTTTGCGTGACGAATAAAATCCGTTCAAAATATATTTTTAATTCAAATTTTTTTCTTTATAAATCAAAAGGAAACTTTCTATTTTTATTCAATGTATAAAAAACTATTTAGGAGATGTTTTAAGTCAATGTAAATCAAAAAATATCAGTTAGATAAAATTAACTTGTTCCCTCAGAAAATAAAATACGGTGTGCAGCAAAAATATTAAATATTTTTATGTTTTTATTTTAAAAGGCTATAATATTATGAAAACAAACTAATCGGACTTATGATCGACGGTAATCTCCAACAAAGTCTGCAGAAAATCTTATTTTCGTACTGTTCGGTTGCCATTTATTTTTTATACAGGGTTATTCAGAAAACACGATTAAATCCATTTTTTTGTCCAAAATAAGCGAAATTTGGAATTTGGGTATAACTTTGAAATTAAAACAATAATTCTTAGTGAAAAAATATTCTGAAATGAAAGATGGAGGTACTTTACTCTTAGCGGAATTTCAAATTTTTGATCCTACCTCGTATACCATAAGACTTTTACTGGATTTAATGGGTGTTATTTTGGTTTGAGAATATGCAGAACCTATCTAAAATAAAATTAATTTTCTAAACTTAAAGATAAAAAACTTTCCCATATGCTGCGCACTTTCTGCCGGTCACTGTATATTAATATTATTATTGATTATTGGACCAATATTTGGAAGTTTTTTTTTTATGAAGTAAATGGAATGTATGTTGTTTTGTTATAATTTATAGTTAATAAGTTTTTATTAAACCAGTTGCTTATTTTTATAAAATCTTTTTCAATAGTATTTTTTAAAATATTCCAATTTAGACCTTCATAAAAAATTACCGATCATCAGCAAAACTATGTAGTTTCCCTTCCGAAATTAATATGTAATTTTGGAAGGGCTGTTCAGGGACGCATTGACAAATAGTATATCGGTGTTTTTTTTTTAAATAAATGCACAGAAACTTAAAAAAAAAGTAGTTTTTAAAACCACTAAAATTGCCACAATTTACCTTAAAATCCTTGAAAGTAAGCTCAGAACTAAAGTAAAAACAACAATTTTTATTGGTAACACGATATTTTATAGTCTATCTAGATGTCATCTCTCCTAAGAATTATAATAAAATATGTGTTTGTTTTAACACGAAAGGTTCCGTAATTGCACAAAACACGAAAGTAAACAAAACTATGACCGACTGACTAACATCTGCCTTGCTCTACCAGCTCCAGAATATGTCTGTCTTTCTTCTTCGTATGCCAAAAGCATAAAAATAACTACTCTGATCAACACAGCACTGCAGTGCGCATGCGAATCGTCAACAGTTCGACAAATCGAATTGGCGAAAGAAAATGGTGTCGTTAATCCCACCGTAAATATACTAAAAACCAGAGCTGGGCATGCTACTGGAAACAAGTAGCTAGCTACAAGCTACTTAAAATTTAAGTAGTTAAGCTACCTTGTAATAAGGCTACCATTATTTAAAAGGAGCTTAGCAACTGGTAGGTAAGCTACAAGCTAATTGTTTTTAAAGCTACTTCTATAGGTTACTCTTAAGGTTACGTTAGGTACTTTATGTCAGTAAATGTAGTTTTGAAAAAAAGCGTTATGAAGGGTTAAAAACGTTTATTGTAATATATTGAAAATATAAGAATATTAAGTTTTAAAAATACACTTTAATATATTATCGAGTATATTTTTTAACAGTGCACCAGAGATGTAAATCATAAAAAAATGATTTTTGCCATACTTTCAAGCAGTTAGGTTACAGTTAGGCAATCCTTTTTTTGATATTATATGTGTGCGTAGTTGTTTCAGCTTCAATATAAAATAGAATTTGTCATTATAACAAAAATCAATCTCATAATAACTAAAAATACGCTTCGGCGAAATATCTGACCACAGACTCCCGGACTAACTAATGTCATTTAAGTCGCGTCGTTGCCGTTACTATGGAAACGAAAATGTCAATATAACTAGGTATCCTGATTTAAATGTTAAAATTTTGTTTGTGTTTAATAAGTAATAATGAATTTTGAAAATAGTGCAAATGGAATACGATGAAAGGCATAAAATTTGACTTGCGTATAATAAACCCATAATACACTCGGATAACCTATTTAAGTACTTACACCTACTTAAACACTTTTACAACCGGTAACTGAAATTACCTTTTCCATAATGTATTTTAATTTATTTTACTGCACTTATTTTTATTCTAATCGCGGCTTTGATGTTTCTTTTTGATTATACTTTCCTATGACCTTCTAATCTTACACTTTCTTTTGACGTAAAGAAGTGGGAATATTTTTCTAATTTTGTTTTCATATCAAATGTTTCGATATCGTATTTTATTATTTTATGACACTTTTTTTTATTTTTTAAAAGTTGGTTTAAATTATGTTGCTATGTAGCATGGGCTGTTGCTCGTTGTGACACTTAATTAAAGCTCCAAGAGAATATCAGACATTAGATATTTGCCAAATAATAGAAGCGGCGCGGCGACCTATAATTCTTCTGTGCTCAGCCACTAAAAAAATTAAAATTCGTTTACAAACGTTTGAAAATTCGTATGTGGCAGGTAATTTACCCCTGGAGTAGTTTACTAAAGACGATAAATCCAAATGGTAGAATTTCAATCTTGGCCACTAAAAATAAAATTCGTTTACAAACGCTTCTTTTCGAAGTTTTTATCCTATAACTTATTTCTTCCGGGTTTTTGGAAATTCGTATATAGCAGGTAATTTACCCCTTCGGGGTAGTTTACTAGTGACGATAAATCCAAACGGTAGAATTTGAATCTTCGCCACTAAAAAAATTAAAATCTGCTTGCAAACGCTACAGGCGGAATTGACACGTACCCCAAAAAATTTTTTCGTGGCTGCATAAACTGTACGGATGAACGTTGCTAACTTCACACATATGATTTCTTGTTGTTTTCTTTGCTAGTGTGGATGTTTAATTTGTGGATTTCTGGGTTTTGTGTACCGTAAAACGGGGTGAATAGGATCAATTTTCAACTTTGAAAGCTTGTAACTTGAAAACTATCTGCCTGAATACATTTCTCAAAAGCTTAAAACATGAGTTAAGGTTTGTACTTTTAAATCGCCGTATAAGTTTTTATACATGGTGTACCCTGTTGAATATATATTTTTTTTTGTGCAAAAATCCTATTCACCCCGCAGGCGGTGTCAATAGGATCATTGATTGATTTATTGACTGTATCGCATTTAAACAACCGCGGGGTGTATAGAATTTTGCACACAAATTTATCTTAAGTAATATAAAAAAGTACGAAAAATAATATTACCTAAATTGTGTAAGTGCTGCATAGTTGTAGACATAGACAAGCAAGTTGCGCGCTCTCAAGGATAGATAGGCAACTTAACATACTAAATTGGTTCCCTGATAGCGCCACATGCGACCGGGGGAGAAACTAAATATAGTCGTGGTGGGGGTAGGCGCCAAGCATAAAAATTTTAATTTTATTATTACTTTGAATTCAAATTTTCGCGCTTCTAACTTAACGGAAAAGTTTGAAGAGCGAAACATCTGATTCAAGTTAAAATAATTTGGGAGAACGAAAGGAAATTATAACAATGATATGGCGACAAGATTTATTAATATTAGATATTTACATAAATATGGTTTACATAAAAAAACAGCTAACATTATTATATTATTATTTTCTGTAGATTTTTCTAACAATTCCCTGTTATTTTCAAAGTTTTTATTTAATAAACTAGTTATTGTACCTTGTAGTTCATTAAGTTGTGAAGTAAAGTTTCTTTCTATATCTTTAATAGCTTTCGCTGTACTTTCCAATCGTTGGGCGACATTCATGAAGTCTTCAGGAGGTTCCACGCTCTTGTTAATTGCCTTGGTTTTTCTTCCCGATTTCTTTGGTCGCGACATACTTATTAAATATTTACGATTCTCAAACTACCGACTGCGCCATGTTAAGTTTATAAATTATATATTATGAATAATTATTTAATAATAACTTTATTTTTTATATATTTGACAAATTAATCATAAAATGACAATGACAATCTTTCACCAGTCCAGGTAAGACTTCAGGATCTGTCACAACAAGCCATATTTTTATCTTTCTCGCACATATTATGCAGGTACAGAGAGAGAGAGAGAGGTACAGAATGTTGGCCATGCTAATTCTAAATGAATATTCTGTTCCTACCAACGTTAGGAGATGAACAACCTTATAAAACAAAATTCCTACAATAGCGCCACTAGCAACCGGGGGATAAATTAAACGAACAGGGGACGACCTTCACCATTTAAGTTATCCTAGCCTGGTTGTAGAGATATGAAGTTTGTAAGACAAAAGCAAAGATAAAATGACAACAGTTTAACCGCTAAATTTGACGTTTTAGGTTATAGTATTCAGCCTGCGATGTGGCCAAGTTTTTTTAAGTTTAATGTTATAAAAATTACTTTTAACAATCGTTACTTAAAATCTGTACATAGAAAATACCTACCCTTTAAAATAAAAATTATTACAGATTTTTGAAATTTGAAGGTAACTTCAATCCTATTCACCCCGCTGATCCTATCCACCCCGTCTTACGGTACTTTAGTGAATTGTGTTTGTGCCTCGGATACAATGACTAGTAAAGACCATTGTATGATTTAATTATGCCCAAATAGGGGTAAAATACCGGGTATTTCGTATTTTCAGTAAATATGAAGTAGTGATAGTTCTTGTAATGTAATTTAATTTATTATGATCAATTTAGACACATCTAATTAGGCCTAGGTCACACAAACAAGGCGTTTAAGTCTGGACCTGTCTATTTTCCCCATTCGTTAAATGATAATTTTGCAGTACGCATGTCTGTGTGTGGTATTGTTTACATGCGCAAGGTCATGAATTTGCCACTTTTGTAATTATTATTTGCTTATCTAAAGGTAAATGTCTATGTAAGGATTTAGAATTCAAATTTTAATTAAAAAATAATTAAAAAGTAAATTTAAACATACAGTGTCACCAGTAAAGTCCGCATCATATGGGATTTTTTTTTATTAATAGGTTTATTTAAAATTTGACTTTGGCATCAAGTTCTGCTTCGATCTAGATGAAAATTAAGCAAAAAATAGTAGTCACGTGATTTGCATTATCTGTCAAATTTTAATTTTTTCCAAAAAATAATTCAAAAGTGGGGTTATTTCTGAAAATATCGAAAAAAGTTATTAGAAAAAGTTTTTTTAAATGCAGTTTCTAGCCCACATGCAAAATTTCAGCTGCATAACATAATTTTGATTTTTTACCCATGTTTTGTAAATTGCACCACTTTTGCAAAATAAGACGCAACGCAGCCTACATAAAACTTCTTAGTTTTGACAATGCTTTATTTCAGATACATTTTCTTTAAAGTAGCGCCATATTAAATGTGTGTTTTTCTACAAAATCAAAATTGGGCTATTAAAATTTGGTCGCATGTGATGCAAAGTTTATTTGTTTTTGACCCCGTAAAGTTTATCTATTTTCAACGATTTAATTTAAAACCCCTATATTATAATTTATTATTAAGCTATGTCATAATAACGTTAACGTGTACCTATTACTTTCGGACACAAACTACGTTTTCAAAAATACTTATTTTATAAAGTTACGTTATACAGGGTCAAAAACAAATAAACTCGCATCACATGCGACCGAATTTTAATAGCCCAATTTTGATTTTGTAGAAAAACACACATTTATTATAACGCTACTTTAAAGAAAATGTATCTGAAATAAAGCATTGTCAAAACTAAGAAGTTTTTGTAGGTTGCGTTGAGTCTTATTTTGCAAAAGTGGAACAATTTACGAAAGATAGGTAAAAAATCAAAACTATCTAATGCAGCTAAAATTTTGCATGTTGGCTAAAAAATGCATTTAAAAAAACTTTTTCTAATCACTTTTTTCGATATTTTCAGAAATAACCCCATTTTTGAATTATTTTTTGGAAAAAATTAAAATTTGACAGATAATGCAAATCACGTGACTACTATTTTATTGCTTAATTTTCATCTCGATCGAAGCAGAACTTGATGCCAAAGTCAAATTTCGAATAGTTATTAAAAAAAATCCCATATGATGCGGACTTTATTGGTCACACTGTATAAGTTATATTCGTCACTTTTTTTTAACTACCCCGTATGCTCCAGTAGAATTTTAGAATACCTATATACGTTAACAATCCCTATAACACGTTTTCATTGGTTAATTTAATTTCGTTTCTTGACTGGAACTTTAGGGAACACCGATTTTGCATGTTTACAACAAACTCTTTATTCTCGCGTAAAAAAACTTTTAGCACCTGCCATTTCCTGGCTCAAATAGCATTTTTTCAGACATTTAAAAAGGATTATACCAAATCACACACCTGCAAAAGTAATGGTATTTTAATTGCCACATTTCAAAAGCCGTACACGTATCAGATTATATGAATATCCATTTAAAACAGATTACAATATTTTCGAACGGTTTTAATAATCTGCACTTTAAAAGTTTTAAGTCGACATTATGTTTTATAACAATTAATAGCCAATACCAGCAGCGGATGCTTTTTTTTGGCCAAGTAAAAAATAAAGGAACAAAAAATTAAAAACCAAAACTGAAAATTTCTGTTTTTTCGGATATCTCTTTAACAATTTTCGTGACTCCTACCATTTTTGAGATCCCCAGTATACGCAAACGAATTAATAGTACCATGTATCGTAGCAGCTTCTTACAACAGCTTCAGATCAGCACTGCAAGTACTCTTCCTGAAATAGCGGGGTTCTCATAGCCGTGAAGCATGGGCAGTGCACGTGTTATCTCTTCTGAAGCACAAACACATACACTGCACCCAATCAGACACGTAGCCAAACACTATCACAGTAATTCGCTAACATCAAACATAACTAACAGTTCTAACAGCTTACTACTGCTTCAGATCAGCCCTGCAAGTACTCTCCCTGAAATAACGGAGTCCTCATAGCCGTGAAGCATGG
The DNA here is from genome assembly GCA_963969555.1 of Polydrusus pterygomalis. Classification (NCBI taxonomy): domain Eukaryota; kingdom Metazoa; phylum Arthropoda; class Insecta; order Coleoptera; family Curculionidae; genus Polydrusus; species Polydrusus pterygomalis. The sequence continues at coordinate 35,039,315 of OZ018381.1, read as the reverse complement.
GCACGTGTTATCTCTTCTGAAGCACAAACACATACACTGCACCCAATCAGACACGTAGCCAAACACTATCACAGTAATTCGCTAACATCAAACATAACTAACAGTTCTAACAGCTTACTACTGCTTCAGATCAGCCCTGCAAGTACTCTCCCTGAAATAACGGAGTCCTCATAGCCGTGAAGCATGGGCACGTGTTATCTCTTCTGAATCACAAACACATACACTGCACCCAATCAGACACGTAGCCAAACACTATCACAGTAATTCGCTAACATCAAACATAACTAACAGTTCTAACAGCTTACTACTGCTTCAGATCAGCCCTGCAAGTACTCTCCCTGAAATAACGGAGTCCTCATAGCCGTGAAGCATGAGCACGTGTTATCTCTTCTGAAGCACAAACACATACACTGCACCCAATCGGACACGTAGCCAAACACTATCACAGTAATTCGCTAACATCAAACATAACTAACAGTTCTAACAGCTTACTACTGCTTCAGATCAGCACTGCAAGTACTCTCCCTGAAATAACGGAGTCCTCATAGCCGTGAAGCATGGGCACGTGTTATCTCTTCTGAAGCACAAACACGTTCACTGTAAAGCAGGGGCGGCTCGTGGTATTTGAAAGTGGTGAGGCACAGTTGAAAACATTTTTTTTAGCAAGGTTAGATTTTAAAGTTAGTCTAGTGGTCACTCTACTTCGTCAGTTGTGTAATAGGTACCTTTTGTAAAAAAAAGTATAATATTAAATTTAAAAAATTGGAATATAGTTTGTAAAGCTAGGGCTATGTTAAGTGTTTTGAAAGCTCCGATTTGATTTCCCCACCCCACCGATAGTAACAAGACGTTTACTCAAATCTGGAACAGGTCGCTTTTACTTCTTTTACTATGTACACTTTATCTTCATAGGAATTACTTGAAAAATGCTGCTCATTTACTAAAAAATTAACAAGATCACAAGTAGGATTGCGAATGTTTACATTTACCTGGGGAAGTTGTGACGCTGCGCTAGGTCCCGCTGAATCCATTTTTCGCTAATAAGCACAAAACAAATAAACTAATAAGTAATAAAAGTAATGTAATATTAATATTTTAGAAAAATTACTGCCCACTGTTGGATAAAAAGCAAAACAAAAATCAGTACGGAAAACCACAAAAGTATTTACCGAAAACTATAATAAAATAAAAAATGCAGGTGTAAGTCAAATTCACTATGCACTATGTACTATCTCTAAACTCTAAACTTTCAACGGACAAGGGACAAACAACCTGTTAATCTAATAATAGCATTTCTCCAAATTCATCTAATAGATTAGATCAGTCCCCTCGCGTTCGCCTTTAATTTACGTAGAGAGTTGAGGCTGGCCACAAAAGAATGTTTTTATGCGCTATTTAAAGCTAGATTCGACTGGACTATTATGGTATCATACAAGCAGAGTACATATATCGACCTATACCGTGATACAAGACATTAGATATTTTCACTAATACAAGGAAGCGGGAGGCCGGGCCTCTAACCATATACGACCGCATGCAGAAATGAGATGGATGATATAAGAACAAAACACGCAACGGATCAGGAAAGACAAGGAAGCGCGAGACCGGCTTTTACCATATACGAACGCATGCAGAAATGAGATGGATGATAGATGAAATTTCTAGCGAAGCGCGTTAAGATTGACGGCATTAACTCTAATGGATATATATTTATGCAAATAGTAAAATAATATATATTTGTAATTTATTTAATTTGCAAAATTATTGGTGAGGCACTGCCTCACCTGCCTCATAGGAGAAGCCGTCACTGCTGTAAAGTATTTTTCACAATAAATGGTTGACTCCGTTTAACTACCTGTGACGTTTTGCAAGAGCTCGGCCATAAAAATGCAAATAAACTGTCGGTCAGGGTCGGATTATAATTTGTAATTATAGCAGGTAATATTTAACTATCTAGTACTTGCAATAACATCTTTCAGTCTTTGTGTTTCTTGTGTATTATTTATTTAGGATATTTCATGTCATTAAATAATATATTATTAATAACGAATTAAATATCTAAAGTCCTACCCTGTAGTGTATTTGCTTATTAATTGTGTATAATAATGGGATTAAACCGGTAGTTTTATTGCAGTCAATAAGTCGATACCATTTAGGGTGAAAAATACTTTACCAAAAGCCTTAGACCTACACAAACACCTTCACAGTAAGCTGCAAATAAACAAGTAATATGACAAAACCGAAACCTAGGTACACCGGTACCTAGGCATAGGTGCATAGGTGCATCATATGTGAAGCAAAGTACGCATTAGGAGTGCAGAGCGAAAATACTAAACGAGTGGTCTGAAGGTTTATACGCCTATGGCGTGGAAACCGCAGGAACACGGGGAATTTAGTCGGTAGGCAGTCCCATCGGGGTTGAGTTCGACACTACTCTGCCTCACAGTGTGCCAGTCTATAGGATTCTTCTCGAAAAAAAAACATGTATATTTCGTCTATTTCGTCTTTTTCCAGAAAGATCATCGACATAGGGTAAAATGCAATTACGGCAGCATGCTGTAAGAAGGGCCAGAGGGCTATTAAGTTTTAATATAGCCAGCCGCAGCATTTTGAGAAGTTATTTTAATATCGTAATATGGTGTGTCGCGCACCAGTATTATGATGTTCAAGGCATTTAAGCCGTGCATTAAAAATCCAAAATGAAGCTGAACTACGCTTAATGTTTTTCTTTTTTGCGGCAAAGCTTTTACTACGAGATATTACCTTTTTACGTATTATAATGGTGATTAAATTATGTTGGTGGAATCTTTTAAAAACGTTTTGTAGGGGTTGTTATACCGCTGAAAGATTGATATTTTTTTGACTATTAAAAATAAATTAAATAATCATTATCTTGCTTTATGTATTTTGTATCCAGGCTCGACACAATAGCTATTTACATACCAAGGGAAAAAAATAGTGCTTTTCCTCCCGTGGATAGTTTGATGCCCGACGCGAAGCGGAGGGCATTAATTATCCAAGGGAGGAAACACATTTCCCCCCTGAGGTATGTATATAGATAGTTTTTTCTACTAGCTTACTAGAAAGCTGTCAGACTATAATACTGGATTAGTAAAAATTACTGGAACGCTTAAATATCTTCAAAGTTATTAAAGTTGTGCTTACAAAAATAGGCATCTGGAAGTTTTTTTGCATGCGAAATTGAACTATTAAACTTTTAGCGGTTAGAGACATTTTACGTGTTTCGGCTCTTTTTACTAACCCGGTAGCATATACAGTAACAGCACGCGGGCTAGAAACTTCGTTTCAGCTCGGATCGCCGAAATCATAATCAGTAATGGCACGTGTGCTAGACAGCAGAATGCGTAACAGCACGCGGGCTAGAAAATCTGACTTCCTTAAGTGGTGGCTAGTAACGACACTCGCGCTAGCAGCAGTTACAGTAATAGCACGCGAGGTATAAAAAGGTATATCGGCAATCGGTTTGTTCGTTGTTAGCAGAGCATTTTTTTAAAATTTAATTAATGTTTTATGAAATATTATAAAATTAATTGGATTTTTAAAAAATGCTCTGCTAACAACGAACAAATCGATTGCCGATATACCTTTTTATACCTCGCGTGCTATTACTGTAACTGCTGCTAGCGCGAGTGTCGTTACTAGCCAGGACTTCGGAAAGTCGGATTTTCTAGCCCGCGTGCTGTTACTGTATATGCAACCTGGTATGGGGCTATATCACAAAATATCAAGTAGTTGTTGCGTCGCCGTCGTTATGTTTACTACGCTTTGTTGCTATGATATTTTTAGTAATACAAACATAATAGTAAGCTGTCAGATTGTTTGTCATTACTTATTAGAAGTTTCTACGTTTTGAAAATGAGTTCTAGCGAAGATAACCTGCCGCAAGATCTCGCTGAAGAGGCACGAATAGCGACACTTAATCTCCTTCCTGAAAAATTAAGAGAACGATATGAAAAGGAATACAGTTTGTTCAAAGTATGGTTGGAAGAGCGCGGAGTAAAAAAAGTTTCCGAAGATGCCACCTTGGTGTATTTTTCGCAGCGAGCAAAAAAATTAAAACCATCAACATTATGGAACAAATATAGTATGTTGCGGTCTGTACTAAACGTTAGGGAAAATATAGACATCATATTTCCAAAATTAGTAGCGTTCCTCAAACGGCAATCTAGCGGTTATATGTCCAAGAAATCTCTAACTTTAGAAAGAGATGAAATCTCAAGATTTTTGGTGGAGGCCCCAGATAGAGATTATTTGCATATGAAGGTAAGCTTGTTAAATTTTAAAATATGCATTTTTTGATAGATTCTGTTTGTTTGTTTTTTTCAGATCGCTTTACTATTTGGCATTTGCGGGGCTTGTAGATGCGAAGAACTAGTTAAAATGGACCTTAAAGACCTTGATGATCGTGGCGATATGGTAATAGTAATCCTTCCAGTTACAAAAACTAAGAAAAAACGCATATTTATTGTCTCCGATGATATAATAAACGGATTGTCCGCCTTGGATTTATACAGAAAGTACAAGAATTCTAGACAGCCCAGAACACCGCACTCCAGATTTTTTATCAATTACTGTAAAGGGAAATCATCTGTGAATGTGATTGGAAAAAATACAATGGCCAAAATTCCATTTAAAATTGCAACATTTTTAAAATTAAAAAACCCCTAAAGTTATACAGGCCATTATTGTTTCCGAAGAACTTCGGCGACGCTGCTCGTCAATGCAGGTGGTGATTTGTTGACAGCAACACACACACTTTCAATAGCTTCTCCCACTCTTATCAAGTGAAATTGTAAACATTAAAATCGCTGTATCTTCTAAACAACTTATCCGATTTTACTAAATTTAAGCTTTTTTGGAAGGAAAAGGTAAGTACTTTTAATTGTCATATCCAATGGCACACAATAGTTTCTAATAAAATTGCTAGAGGGCGCAATTTGAACTAAAAGTGATTGTTTTGGCAATAATTCTGAAACGAACAACAATATCGAACTGCGGTTTTTACATTTTTTCTTGCAAATTTAATCTACTTTCCGAATATGATGTCATACTTATACCGTATGATTTGAATTTTCTGGATAAAATCAAAAAAACTGTTATTATTACAAATTGCGCCCTCTAGCAATTTTATTAAACACTATCGTGTACTGCTGGATACGACGATTAAAGTTACTTACCTTTCCCTTCCAAACAAGCTTAAATTTAGTAAAATCGGATAAGTCCTTTAGAAGTTACGGCGATTTTAATGTTTACACATTCAATAGCTTCCCCCACTCTTATCAAGGTCGGTGCGCCAACAAGCCTTAAACCAAGATGATGCATAATTGTCTAAGCTTTCCAATCATATAATCAGAGTTAGACCTTAATATGGGAATTTTTGGAGAAATTTAAAATTAAAAAACTAATTTTTAATTGTGCCCCCTTGCGGCGAAATGAGGAACTTGAAGGTAATTTCCAGAATTTTCTCATGACAGCTTTACTCATAAATTTTTTTTTCCGAAAGCTGTACGATTAATGGTTTCCGAGATAAAGCCGGCCTCCCTTATTAATGGGCCACCCTGTACACTATTTTTCCTATTATTAATGTAAAATTTTGGTTTTCTTTTGATAAGTTTTATAACCTTGCCCCCCCCCCCCTAAATCCGCCACTGCGACGGACCGTCTAACAATAAAGACTAGTAATAAATGACTAAAATTAATGCAAAGGCAACAATGTCAATGGAATAAAATTGGCTATTTTCCTGCGTTATCATAAATCACATTACAAAATCAAGACGAAAGGGTGGTATGGGACAAAATAGAAAAACCATTGAGTATATTTATGAAAGCATCAGTACACATTCCGGAGATGATTTCGTTGACTTTTATAAAGAAAAAGCGGTCTCCCGATGAAAGGATATGGCAAACTCCGGCAAAATACATACCTACATGCTTGAAAATCTCTGCAATTTTCCACTATATTACGTAGGCAATGATGGTAATATTATTTTATTTTTATGCAGACTAAAATGCATAGACATCACGTTAAGAGAATGAAAAATCTAAAAAGTAATATTTTCGTTATACCCAATTAAAACTTTTTGTTACAAAATGTTCTGGTAATTAAAGGTACTTGTACATTATGTCGGTATCATCTCAAAAAAGCAGTAAGTAGCAGAACCTATACTATACCGAAATACTTATGAATTAACTACAAGAAGTAAAACATCAATGTTATTAATGTAAGTATAAGCATTACGCCCACACTATTTACTATTTACACAGTGGCGTAGGCAGCCTTGCGGGGCGGGAGGGGCGAACATATTATGGGGGCGCTTTATGATTTTTTAGAACCACTATTATTATTATTATTATTAAAAATATGGTGTTTTTTTATTATAAAATGTATAAAAAAAACAAATAGAAATAATAAAAATCGAGTTAAGACACATCATAATATATTCTAAATAATAAACAAAAATAAATGGGATTCATGCCATTAAAAAAATACGGACAAAAAACACTAACTTTCGTTAATAAAAATACATCATATACTTAATAGTAAATAGGTAGGTACTCTAATTTTACGCTATAATATGCACTATTGCAGATATAAACAAAAAATCCTTCATACACTGTTAGAAATCCTGGACGTGAGAATCAAAAAAATCTATAATCAATTAAAATAAATCAAATTTAACTTAAAATGTATAGTTATTTTAACTCTTTTGTGTTTAGTTAAAATCAGATCTTAAGAACTAACTTTTCTGGAAGTCGTTTTAACATAACAGCTAACTAGTTACAAATTTAAAAAAACCCTTTTGCTTACATCTGCTTCTCTTATTTTCTTTTAGTCGACTATTTGATTTAATAAATACAACTTTTCTAAACAATAATTAAGCTACTACTGCTTTGGTTTATTTAAAGTGATTTTTTTAAGCATTTGTCTTTACTTACGCCTTAAAATCGGAATAAATCACGTATGAAAGTTATATTTATTCAGGGCGAGCTGTTAATTTGATTAAAAGAAACAGTAAAATATACTGATATGATAAATTAAAGTTAACTACAGATTTGTTTCAATGTAACTTTTCGCAATTAGTTAATGAAATTTTTTTTGCAGTTGCTTTAGAAATACGATTTATAAAATAAGTTAATACTAATATAAAAAATGTGTTAAATTAACTAATTAAGTTGTAATATTTACTGCACAATAAAATCAGATTAATGTCAAAATAGTAACATATTTTATGAGTTACTGATTGACTGAAGCGGTTTTAGTTAAATAAACAAAAAAACGGGAGTGGACTTTCTGGGACATAAAAAAAAAGTTAAATTTGATTCTTTTCTTTTAACAGTGTAGTTACCATAACGATATAAATACCTTTGTAATGTCACGTAGAATTTAGTATCTTTTTGTACTCCTTCGACGATGGCCCGCAAGGGCCGAAACACGTGTCAGGAAACTGATTAAATTTGTGAAACATAACAAGTAGGTAGTTAATATTTTTTCTTCCTGTGCAAAAAATCCTCTTTTCGGCAACACAATAATGAACATTTGCCGCCGCGACTCAAACGCCGCCGCAGTGTGCCGCATGGCCTTTGAATAAATCATTCGTAAATAATCATTTATTTTAACTCATAAAATAAAAATTAGTTCTTTTACTTTTAATTGAAAATTATATTTAAGGCATTTCAAAAAAATATGGTGTTTGTTTTTCAAAATAGATATAATAGAATAAAAAAATTATTTTCAATTTCAATAAATAATACAGGGTGTAGTATATTTTTATATTGCATACGGGCACCAAGCGGTAAGGGGCGCCATGCAAGGGGGGTGGGGGGGGGGCAGGCGCCCCCCTGGCTCCCACCTGGCTACGCCACTGTATTTACACGGTATACACTGATATGCAACATATATTTCACATGTTGACACTTTTTCAGCTAAAACGGTTAGATGCGGAATATGATCTTCGTCGTGTACATAAATATATGGCCAGTTATATATATATCTATCTTTCATCAATGTAACGATCGTGTCAACGAGGTCGTCCGAATTACTAGGGACTTTTAAATTAAAGGTTGGCGAATACATGTTTGACATATTATAACAAAGGAGGTTCGTTCATTCGTAGTTAGTAATAGTTATGGAGGACTTGAGGTAGGAGGCCGATCGCAATGCATTGGATTCGGTCCCAAATTAGCATCGGTAATTCAGCTTTACGAGTCGCTGTAAGATGGCGCGCGTGTTCGAAGTGGGCTATCAAATAATGGTTTCTTATGGACGTAATAACTATTTTTATTTAAATTAGTTCTTTAAGGAACAAATAAGGACTTTTATATGAATTTACACTTACTTTGTTATACTTATTAGTAAACTCGGCCTGTATAAAGTTCCAACGATGCTTGGTTTTTAAAATACAGGGTATTAAACATTCTAGCTATACCTTTGAAGCTAGAAAGAGACTTATTTGGCTGCGTTTTCTCTCTGAAAAAGATCCTGTCTTACACCCCGACACAAAGCAAACTCTACTTTTAGAAATTGTACCATTATTTATTATAAATATGGAAATTAATTACAATACTACGTTATTTGTCTTGTCTTGCCTTCAAACATTATTTGTTATTTCGAAAAATAAAATGTCAATTGTCGAAAGTAAAAGCACAGAAAAATAAAGGGTTTAAGTAAAAGTTAAAAACTATGGAGGATCTAGTTTTCCATATTAAAAACGAAGAAGAAGAAGACAACATCAGCCCACTTCGGACGCGAGAGTCATCTATCGGCCAATAGCGAACTAACCAAAAAACCGGGACGGAATTTGAAAATGCTGCCATTGTCGATCGGCCTCCTACCCTATAGTTCTCCATAGTAATAGTATATTACATAACAAGTGATGAAAGTGGTACTGTCCAAAGGAGTTTGAGAAAATTACTTTTACACGAGTAATGCACAGACAGCCTAAGGACTTCATAGCCAGGCCAAACAAGACTAGGCTACAGTGGATTCTAAACAAAGGACGATGTGCCCTACATCCCTTAATAGGGATACTGATTCGACACTGCAAGGTAAGAAAGCATGTAGATCTGATCGTCTTTGGAAGCCTAGGGACACTACTACGCTACACATTTCTGGTACCTCTGACTGAAGCCCTGGGACGACTTAGGCATCAGGCGCTAGGATCGGCAATTTTCCAAAAGAAAGAAATTACGGCCCTGACCTGAAGCGAGATCATTGCCTTCATAATGAGGTAGGGTCGTTTTGACGAGTGCTAAAGTGGTTAGACTGGTGGGGGGAAGACTCTGGGGTAGGCAACACGATCGCTGTTGCTCTACTTACCAGGTTTCGGAACCTCTCATCAATTACTACCACTAACCAGCAACTTTGACTCTGACATAAATGCCATGGCAGAAACGATTTTCTGACAATCAGAGTGGCCCGGTTAGCTTAATTCTTGATTAGTCGGTTAGTTAATTACTGTTAAAAACCTTTGTGCAACTGAGAATCAGTGTTTTAACCGAGAACTATGTTCTTTATGCAACTTGTAGTAGTAGTAGTAACATGTTTTATTTAGCAAAAAGCTACAATTAAATATTTTTTAATTCTTTTTTTAACACATTTTTATAGATTTATTTTAAATTTTAAAACGCAACGTTTTTTAAAAAAACAGACAGAAAAGTTAAACATTTTGTAAATTGTATTAAATATTACGTATCATTTTGTTTTTTAATTAAATGTAATTTTAAAGTTTTTTTTAAACAGTTTTAATGATATTTGAGATTTAATAGAATTTTCTAAATTATTATATTCTTTCAAACCTTTATAAAAAAATAGATTTATAAGCTAATGTTTTAGACACTCTATCCACACATAAAAATTTTGATTAGTTCTTGTTTTATAATTATGATGGTCATAATTAAAAGAACAAATATAAAAACAATCAGGCAATAAATTATTTTTAATTTTAGGTATGTATAAAGATACATAGGTACTAAATAAAAAACTAAATTTCTGACATTCAACCAATCTAAATTTTTCAACATAAAATTAATGTCACAATTTAAAATAATCCGCATTGCCTTATTTTGTCAAATTTGTAATTTATCAAATATTTCCTCACTAGCACAATATAAAATGGAAGAACAATAAAGAAAATGTGGTAATATAATAGTATTAAAATACAGTTTTTTTAGAAAACAAACTTAAATTAGAACTGATTTTTTTAAAATAACCTACTTTTCCGGCAATCTTCGATATGATACTTTCAAAATAATTAAAAATTTTTAATTTTGAATCAATGATTATCCCTAAATATTTAAAACTGTTTACTAATTCCAATTTTTCAAAATCAATTATAACATTTATATTTTGACAATTTTGACATAACCATACATTTAGTTTTTGAAATATTTAATTTTAATTTATTTACTTTTAGCCAATTTAATAATATATTTATCTCAGAATTTAGAGTATTTAGACAGACCATCAAAAATATTTAAAACATTAATGTAATTAAAGTGTCATCAGCAAACATTCGTAACTTACACATTTTTAAAACTAAAGGCATAATTATTGTTGTTACGTGAATATCTAGTAAACATGTTTAGTTCGGTTATTTTTAGGTAGATTGAACAAAACTTCCTTCTTTTCTTATTTTAGAAATACAAACCCATTTTAAAATGATTAATTTCAGACACTTAAAAAATATTTTATTATCTTGACTTTTTCAAGTTTATGTTTTAAATTTTACTCCACTGCTTTAATAAAATTAAAAAGAATAAATACTATAATTCTATAAAAGTTGTATACATTTTTATACGTACCTATCCAAGTGAAATGCAGCAATCTCGGCATTGTGTCGCTCGTAATCCGTAAAGTAAAAATGATTGGGGAGGGTTTGTTGCTCTCGAGGGAATCTGCAACAGGATAGATAACTTTGTATTAAAAAGATACAAAAGCAGTTTTTTCGGGGTCCTTTATTCAATCATGAAATTATTAATATAAATAATACATTGCTTAAGAATTGAACACAAGGACCTAAGTCCACTTATTTTGCTCTTCTTAAAATATTAATAAGAAAATTCCCCTCATGTATAAAAAAAAATACCCATAAGATGCTACGTTGCTGATTCATTCAATTTATAGGCGAGAACATTGTCTATTTGTCCACATAATGTGTCCCTTCTATGCCCAACTAGAATAGTTTAAAACCCATTTACGGTTTATTTCAATCGGTGCAATTTCATTTTACTTTTATTTTTATTTTGTTTTACACAATTTGTGGCTGAAGCCTTTGATGAGAACTGTCAGGTTGATGTTATTTTTACAGATTTTTCTTTGATAGATTGGACTATGGAATTTTACTTAATAAACTCAGCTCGTTTGGTATCTCAGATAATCTTATAAAGTTTTTCCATTCTTATCTAAATGAACGACAACAAATGTGTGGAGTGCGGTGGCCAATCATCTGTGCCATTGAATGCCACATCGGGTATACCACAGGGTCCACTTTGGGTTCTTTAATGTTTATAATATTTATTAACGATATTATAGTTAATAATCTTGACAGTGATGGTCTTCTTTATACCGATTACAAGAAAATCTATGCTCGTATTCGTAACCTGGCAGACTGTGAAAAATTTCAATTGTCCATTGACATGATATATAGATGGTGTTTCAAAATAAATTGCCGTTAAATATCAGTAAGTGTAACCTAATGACCTTTTCATTAAAACGACATACCATTGTGTATGATTACAAAATTAATAACATTACAGTGGATAGAGCTGAGACTTTGCGCGATTTGGGTGTATTATTTGACAATAAACTATCTTTTGCTCCCCACATAAATGACCTTGTTGCCTCCTGTCATAGATCCCTAGGTTTTCTAATAAGACATTCTCGTAATTGTTTAAATTGCCATACAATAAAAATACTTTTTTTATGCATTTGTAAGATCTAAATTGGAGTACGCTTCGGTTGTATGGTCTCCATATTATCCAGTGCACTTTAATCGCATTGAAAGGGTCCAACGACATTTTCTAAAATATCTAAGTTTTAAAATTGATGGTCAGTATCCTGAAATCGGTATTCTAGAAGAAGCTCTATTGAAAAGCCACTCGTTTTGCTCCTTAGAAGATCGACGTACAGTTTTTCAACCTAAATTTCTCCACAATATCTTGCAGTTGAATGCAATGATATATTAGAAAACCTGCAATTCCTCGTCCCTAGAACACGTCATTCCCACACTTTTTATGTACCAACCGCGCGTACCAATATCTGTAAATATTTATCGATTGTGCAACACATACAATCTGCACCAAAATAGATTTGACATTTTTAGCTGTGGTTTATCCAGTATAATTCTAAATTAGCGTGTTAGTGACTTTTTAGGCATAATTATTCTGGTTCAATATAATAATATAAGTCTAAATTTCTTGTTATCATAAAGTTTTTGAATTATTTTTATAACATAACCTATTTTATGGGGAAAAAACACACAGTCGTCTCCACAAATAATTTATGAAAAGTCAGTTTATACAGGTGGACATGTTTCGGCACTAGAAAGTGCCATCATCAGCACCGAAGGGCTAAAATAAATTGAGAATAGAAAAAGAATGACAAATCAGATCAATGTATGTACTTACCCCAAGTGCCACTTACACGAATGAATGTAAACAAATTTTAAAAACATGAAAAGGACAAGAACATGTTGTATAATTGGACGAAAACAAAGTTAAAATATTTAAAAAGCGTTAATAAATTTAAAATCGATTTTAAAAAACCGAAAGGAGTTTCCTCCTATTTTCTTTCCCGTACATAGCAAACAACTTGATTAAACGACGATGACAAGTCAAAAAGGAGGATAGTAGTGACATCTGACAAATTAACGCAAAAGCAGAAAGGTCCCAATATAAATGGGAACTGGCGTGAAAACGTGGTTCTCGGGCAAGAAACGGACATCTAGTTGTACAGTGTGTAAAGTAACAAGTAACAGTTATCGGCAAGAAGGCGAGTAACCCGCCGGGACAAAGGTAAGGCGAAAGCCCGCAAGATGGATGGTCATCTAGAACAAGTAAAGTAGGGAACCATCTAGTCATCTCAACATTCAGCAATAAAAGGAAGGAGAAGGAAGGTACACGTAAATATGGCCACCTAGTAGACAGTGTTAAAATCAGAGATCGAAAGGAGGAAGGTAACGGTTATTAGATAAGTATATGCGTTGGTGAAAAGTAAAAGCTTTATGGTGGTCATGGTAGATGGAGAATGAGTAAGGGTTGAATGTGGAGTAATTAATTACAAGCAAAAATTCAAAGATTCAAAAAACGGAATGCAAGCGAAGTTAATTTGGTCGTTCACACAGGTAAGGTTAATATTAAGAAGAGCCCTATGGATTTCCATAATTTCGAGGAGATTTAGTTTGCCGCCCTTATTACAGGAATGAAGGAGTTTAGTGTTAGTCAAGGGGTCAAAGGTGTGATTATCACAGAGAACATGAGAAGCAAAATTAGATTTGAAGTTGTGATTAGAGAAATCAGTGCCCTGGAATTTATTCTTTCTTTCTTTACAATGCTCGTTGACTCGGGCTGAAAGTTTACGCCCTGTTTGGCCAATATAACAAACATTACAGTTCTGAGCCCCACAAGAAAGTTTATAAACCCCTGACTTATCTAGTAGGGAAGTTTTATCTTTAGAGTTAATCAAAAACTGACCAACATTGTGGTTGGTTTGGAAAGCAATAGAAATATTGAACTTATTTAGAATATTTTTGGCTGTGAAAGAAATGTTACCCAAAAAAGGTAAAATGCAAAAACTTTTTGGTTCTTTAGGGGTTGGAGTCAATAAATTTTTATTAACAAATTTCATAGTGAATTTGTAATAAATTTTATTAATGATCCTGAGGGGAAATTGGTTATTAAATGCAACTTGTCTAATGTAGTTTAATTCGTTTTGAAAATTATGGTGGGTTAATGGTAAAGAGAAAAGTCTGTGGAAAGCTGTATTGAAAAAAGCAAATTTGTGTTGAGGAGGGTGGTTTGAATTAAAGGGAATGATAGAGTCAGTGGTGGTGCGCTTATGAAAAATTGAGAACTGAAGACTGTTATTGACTTTATGTATTGTTAAATCATGGAAGTTGATGGACTTATTTTGTTCAATTTCCAAAGTAAATTTGATGGAGGGGTGTAAAGAATTCAAAAAAGAAAACAATGGGTGGATATCACCAAGGGAGCCATCAAAGAGTAGTAAAATGTCATCGACATATCTGTAATAGAATATAATTTTAGGAAAGAGGCGGTGTTGTTTTAATTTAGATTCTAGGGAAGCCATAAAAAACTCTGAGCCATGAGCGTGGAGAGGTTCGATCCCATGGCTAGACCGGACTTTTGGTTATAGTGTTTGTTGTTAAACATAAAAAAAGTTCTGTTTCAGAACAATGTCAGTTAGTCAACATAAATCTATTATTTGTGAGGGGTTCAAATTCGAATTATTAGACAAGTGGTTCTCAACTAGGTTTAAGCAATCTGTAGGGGGAATACTAGCGAATAAATTTTTGACGTCAAATGAAATCGGCAGGGCGGAGTTAGGAACAAAAAAGTCCTTGATTTTATCAGTAAGAGACTTGGAGTTCTTTATAGCAAAAGGGTTCTGAAAAGAAGTAAGATCTGGAAGGATATTATTTAGCCAAGCAGAAAGTTTAGAAACGGGGGAGTTGATGAATGAAACCACAGGTCTAATGGGGCAGTTAGGTTTATGAATTTTGGGGAGGCCATATAAACGGGGAGTAGAGGGGTTCATGACAGAAAGAGACTTAACATTACCATTGAGAAAAATTAGTGTGTTACTGCAATCCTTGATGACTTTATTGACCCTAGTGTTAAAGGAGGTAGTGGGATTGTAATAACCTATTTTATTTTAAATAGCCTATCTACCCATTTGTTAATTGGTTCATTGTAACTATGAAATGGTGTAAAATAAATAAATAAAAGCTTTAGTATATTCTTTCCGACCAACCCTGTACAGTTTACAAAAATGGTTTCGTCCTTTCTTGGTGTGTCATTTATGTTCAGTAGTTTTTAAAGTTTTTGCAATATTCCAACCTTTTTTGACACTCCACATAATAAGGACACAACAGGCATCAATCTGATTAATCAAAAACGCATTTCATATAAATGTCACCAATAAATTAAATGCTTTGCAGCCGTATTATCAATTATTTAAATAGTTGTGTGCAGGTTGTTTATTGGATAAAACTCTCCAGCAATTTTTCCTCTGAATAATTAAATCATTTTCATAATTATTTTAATTTGGTGAAATTTTAAACGATTGAAACGATTTTTAGTAGCCAAAAATGGCGTTTTGTATGCGTAGTTAGTGGAGCTATTTTTTTTAAAATTTAGTTTGTTAATTTGGTGTTGTCGTTAATTCTGTCCAATTTGAAGGGATATAAAATATATAGTTAAAATACAAAATCAAGTTTAATGAACTCCTGACATCAGAATTGGTCGATTGACTTATGCAGGAGATACATATTTCGTCTTGCACTATATGGTTCCAAACATTATTAGTATTTATCCATAAATTCAAATCAAGAAAAAAAACAATATATTTTAAGGTCTATTTACAAAAATACACATTGTAGACAATGAAGGGCAAAGGAAGGAAATTAATTCCTTTCGAATTTTATTTAACTTTCAGTTTTTAATCCGTTTTCGTTTAACTACTCAAAATGTCCTCGTCTTATTCATGTTTTTAGTTTTAATTTTTTAAAAATCTTTTACATTGCTTGTATTAGTGGCACTTGGGCCCTTCGGTGCTGATGATGGTACTCCCTAGTACCGAAACATGTACACCACTTTAATCTAACTCTTTTATTATAAGTATTTGTGGAGACGACTGTGGGTTTTTTTCCCTATATCTCTACAGCTCCACTTTGAGATAATGGACTACTTCCGCAAAATTATAATTAAAGGTTGAACATTTGTAATCATACAATTGTAAGAATTTTCCAGCAATATTTTCCTAAGGCTTGAAAGGCAACAGAAGATATTTGTTTCGTCTTCAATCAGCCGCTCTTTGAGGGAAATCAAAGTGGGTACAGTTTGTGCCTCATACATTTGGTAAATCTTTCTTCTTAATAAATCCATGTCATTTTCGTCAATGCTTCTAAATGTGCCAGATTCACTCCGATTTTTTCTAGGATTAACAGGTTTAAGTACTATGTCTCTTACCGAAGATAAGGGAGTTTTTGCCAAAGTAGACGTCTCTGCTAAAGCATCCATCGAATTAAAATTTTTAATCAACAAAGATTAATACACATTTTTAATTACCTATTAGTTTGGCATCGGTAGATAAATGCTTTCTTTTAAAAATGACACTTGAAGATGCCCCCCTATCAGCACAATTTCAAGGACGCCACATTCTACCACTAATAAGCCTAACTAAAAATTACTCGCCGGAAAACCACTAAATACTAAAATTATTAAAAATCAGTTTGTATTTATATATGAATCAGGCATAGGTATAAATTGAATTTGTATCTAGTCCGGCTCTGCTCGAAAAGGTTTTAAAATTTGGGATTTCATTATTTATTTTATGGTCAAATGGATAATGAGGGTTTATTGCAGTCAAAAGATCAACGGTATAATTCTACAAATACTATACATAACTTTTTTGCAAATG
This sequence comes from Polydrusus pterygomalis, assembly GCA_963969555.1. Classification (NCBI taxonomy): domain Eukaryota; kingdom Metazoa; phylum Arthropoda; class Insecta; order Coleoptera; family Curculionidae; genus Polydrusus; species Polydrusus pterygomalis. The sequence continues at coordinate 35,022,637 of OZ018381.1, read as the reverse complement.
TTGACTTTCGTTTATACTCTTAATCGCTCTCTCTCTCATTAGAAGCTTACAATAATCCTCCATCATTGCTGGATCCCAACTGCTTTGGTACAGCTGATCCATTGTTAGTATGTCTTGGTGGAAACTTTCTCCTTCTTGTTCGTCACTAACCGCACCCAAGTTTTCTGGGAAAAATTTAAATAGGAGTACAAAAAGTGTATTTTAAGAGACATACGACAGCCCATTTTGCAGTAGCTTTCAAGTAGTTCTTCTACAAGTTTTTCGTAGTTTTCCGCTTTTTTGTTTCCTAAAAACCACGCAGCTAATTCAACATTACTTAATTATTGATCAAACTATTGATGTCTTAGTATTTTTCTAACTCGTTGCCCACCAAATATTCCTTCCTTAAGCTTTGCATCACTTAGTTGAGAAAAAATTTGTTTGAGTTATTTAAATAAATGCGTGTCCTTCTTTATCTAACGCTTAACGAAATTTTCCATTAATCCCAGTTTGTAATGTGTAATGGAGATAAAACAACTTTTTTTGGGGATCAACAAGAGGTATATTTTTTACGTTTACTTGACCTGGAATATATTGATCTCTCAGAAGCCATTCTTTTACTTGGTAATGGCTCTTTGGTGCTCTACTATCCCAAAGACAAAGAAAACAGCAATACTTCGTGAATGCACTCTGAAGCCCTAGTAGTAGTTCTATGAGTGGTTACCACATATTTGCCACTTATATATATATAGCTTATTGCATTTAGAATAAGTGACATACTTTTGTATGTTTCCTTTATGTCAACTGCATATACAAGACGAATAGAGGGGAGAGGGGGTATTTTAAACTTATTTTAAACGAATCTATAAATAGGCGTCATTCGTCTGGGTTATGTGCAAATCCTAATTTTTCCTTACACTATTTGGATTAGGTGATTGCTGATACGTTAAAAGTGAATGTGTTACAGCTAACCCTCCACTGCGAGCATGCGGTATATTGTGGCTCACACCTTGTTTATATTTCCCCAATAGGTCTAACTTTTTGATGAAGTTAATAATGGTATTGGGGGAGACATTTTTCATGTCATCCGGCAGCAGAGTCACCTCGCGGAATAGGGCGAATCTGATTCTTCCTGCTGCGGGGCAAGCGCACATTACGTGTTCTGCTGTTTCTGCATCTTCCATGCAAAGCCGGCATTCATCAGTTGGGGCTATTCCAATTTTATACGTATGGTGTCGCAGTCTGCAGTGGCCGGTGTACAATCCCACTAGTGCTTTAAGGCCTGTTGAGCGCTAGTAGTTGTTTGTCAGTTAGCTGTTGGTTTATATAGCTGTTACAAATGCTTTTGAGTGGACCTAGTAATTTGAACCAGTGTCTTTCCCATTTGCTTTTTGCTTCAGCTAGTATTGTTTTTCTGGCCGTAGCATGAGATACCTCGGGTCCTGTGAATTTTTGTGCTGCACCTCTCTTGGCGAGCTTGTCGGCAGCCTCCAGACCCATGTGTCCCGGTATCCATATTAAAGTTATTTTGTTGTTCAGACTTAGTTCGGATAGTGTTTCGTGACAGCTTTACACCGTTTTTGAGGTAGGACACCATCTCGATTCAAGAGCTTTTAATGCAGCTTGAATGTCGAAGAATATTTATAACATTGACCTATGTGCATATCGTCGATCTATCAGCAGTCTTGCACACATTTCAATTGCATAAATCTCTGCTTGAAACATGGTTGTCATAGTTCCCAGGCTGATAGTTGATAGAAATAAGGTACTTTTCTTCACGTTCTGGAAAGTAAGAATCGTCCTTTTCTGATGCATTATCGGGCTCTGCCTTATATTATGATTGCTTTTAAGCCCTTGCGCGTTGAGACCTTGTGGTTGAGGTGTCATTTTTAGACACCCCCCACGCGGTGTTGCCATATCGTGCACAATTTCCCTAACTTCGGGAAAAGGGAAAATACCTAAATTTAGCTCCCATATATTATAAATTAATTTTTAAAATGATGTGATTAAAATAGTCATTAATTTTTGCTGAAAAAACTTAATAATGTTACGTTTTAAGAAGTTTTTACGATTTATCCATGCCGAGGATGAGTAGGTACACTTTTATTAGGCACAAAACTTATTGACAACAATTAAATCAGTTTAATTTTAAAATGTTCGGTAATATTATTTATTACGTGATTTCGCTGCTACACATTTACATTCTAGTTTAACAAAACAATTTCGAGGTTTCAAATTGAATAAAATTTTAAATGCCCAAACAGTTTTCAGTTTTAAACGTGGTGGTTCTTTATGCATAATTAATAAAAGGTCTTTGTTTAATTCACGGATTTTCCATTTTCGCGCTTTTAATTGAGATGAATGAATGATGTCAAAAGTAAATGGGAAAATCGTCATTTTTAAATTCATTTTTACTGTAATTGCTCTATGTGTGTTTTCTGCTATTCGGTATTTTGGAATTTTGTAAAAATCTGAAACTCTATAGGCGATGTACTAGTGTGGATTAGCGGTTTCACCGCTTACCGGTACCTGTTATAATGTTCCTGTATTCTTTTGTCAAAATGTCTACCCGTTTGGCCAATGTATGTTTTAGGACAATCTTTGCATTTTAATTTATAGACGCCTGATTTTTTGTTTTTATCCCTTTTAGTTTTATTGTTTTTGATGAATTTACTTAAAGAGTTATTAAATTTGTAACACACATTTATGTCAAGTTTGTTAGAAAAATTGCCAATTACTTTGCTAGGTTGTCCAAAGTAAGTGACAAGTTTCAATATCTTCAATAAATAATTTATTGCACCCCAATTTTTAATTTTCACCTTTATTAAATCATTGTCATCTGACGAAGCTACAGTGTTAGCGAAACATGTAATTTTTCTAGTTAATATAGTGGAAATTTACAAGTTCAACTTTGTTTTACTGTATCCCATCTTATCTTAACATAGTATAAAACAAAGTCGCTATAGCCCGTCTGTCCCTATATCCCTATATGTGCTTAAATCTTTAAAACTACGCAACGGATTTTGAAGCGGTTTTTTTTAATAGATAGAGTGATTCAAGGGGAAGGTTTTTATGTATAACTAGCGACCCGCCCCGGCTTCGCACGGGTGCAATTTCAGAAAGTGGCATGCCGTGTACTAATATATCGGGTTTGTTCGGGTTTGTATTTATACCAGCGGGTTGCAACGCATGCCGGATACACGCTAGTTAACTATAAATTATAACAAAACAGCATAAATTCCATTTACTTTATACAAAAATAAACTGCTAAGTATTTTTCCAATAATATGCAATAATAATATTAATATAAAGGAAGGTGATAATATTAAATATGTAGGAATAAGGTTTGATAAACATTTAAAATGGGATTTACATAGTGACTACATTGTAAAAAAAATAAGAATTCTTATACCAAAATTTAAACACATTAAACAATTTTTAAATATAAAAGAATTAGAAATATTTTATTATTCTTTAGTACAAACCCTTTTAAATTAGGGAATACTAGGATGGGGAGGCATAAATGAGAATTATCTTAATAGTATTGAAACTATCCAAAAATACATTTTGAAAATTATTTACGAAAAAGACCACCAATATTCTTCTGATTTAGATTTAGATGCAAAAAAATGGATATTACACAAACATTTTCTTACAACATGTTAATATACATTTTTAAATATAAAAATAAAATAAATTATATTAATCACACACAACTCGTCATAAAAATACTATTACATACAAAAATATATAGAGTAAACAAAACAATAGCACACAAACATTTTTTAAACATCAATACATATATTTTTGATATGCTACCACAGTCAATTAAAATAATTAAATCATTAAATAATTATAGAAATAAAATTAAAAATTGGAGATTATCCAATCCAAGAGATATATTCAAGGACGTCATTAATATATTATAATAAATATACCAAACTAGAATGACTAAAATAAATAAATATATATATTATATACATGACGTATTTGTATCATTGTATATTGTAGTGATATAAACCCGAACAAACCATTTCTCAAAGTTTTCACTATTCATCGAATCATGATAATGACCAGATTTCAGGCCGGACTGAAAAATCAAACTGGCATGTATTCACAAATCCATTTTCTGAATCAGCATGTAGAATAATATACCGTATATCCTCTAACGATTTTTTTTAGGTGTATGAAGAATATCATCTTGCCAACTTCGCCTAAAAGCCCCTTTACTTGTATATCCGGGTTTCATCCTGCTTTATTATATCTACTTACCTCGTAAACTGCGTTAAAGGGCAAAAGAGTCTTTTCAGCATCACTTTTTCATTGAAAATAATCAAATAATTTTGAAATTAATGCTTGTTCTTTTTCACAATTCCGTGACATTTTTGAAATAATATTGATTAAAAATGTCACTGTCAAAAATGACAATAAAACTTTTTTGACTGGCTAAATTATACGACATTCATTATTGACGCAAATTTACTACCGTGCGAGCAAAAATTATTTGCATCAAAGAGGGCCTTGCATCTAAGGACGTAATGCTTAGCCGTAGAGCTTAATACCTGTTGGGTGTCAGTAACTACCTGAATTAACAATCAATCAGTTATTTCGTCATCTTTGACAGTCGTTACAAATAATTTGATTCATCGCTAATTTTTCCAATTTCTTGAACAATTCACACAATGGGCTTTACGGAACAGCACAAAACATTTATGTCTGAAGCGTATTTTCGAAACGGGGTTAAAGTAAATGGTGAGTGGCAATACAATCCGGGTTTGTGCATGGACGATTTTCACGAACATTTTCCTAACGTTGCTTTTATTGCTGGGGATTTTTATCATTGCGTGAAAAGAACCGTGGCTGTGTTTAGGGAAATAGGTTCTATACAACACAAAAAAGGAGCAGGCATACCATCTGTAAGAACAGAAGAACTTGTTGCAAACGTTCGTGAAATAATGCAAAATACGCCAACAAATTGTATAAGACGCCTGTCCCAAGTGGGAAGATCCTATGGAACATGCAGGACTATTCTTAAGAAGCAGCTAAATTTATTTCCTTATAAAGTGCAAGTATTATAATTTTGTAAACAACAAAAATAAATTTGTATTTGTATACTTATTTTATTACTCATTAGTTTGGCATATCATATCATAATATTATGAATTTGACAAAATTTTAACCTAGATTTGGTTAGATATGTCGTCCCCATATCATTGTGATCTAAACCAAGCCCTACGTTTTTTAATCCAACCCCTCCCTCTTTGATGCAAATAATGTTTACTCGCACGGTATATCACCTAGTTTAGATAAGTTAGAAAGATAAGTACTAGTCGTGACGTAAAGGTCAGCGGTCATTGAACTGATGTTACTATTGAAACATCCAGTCGACTGTGCCCCAGGAGTCACCATGAGGACTGCTCAAACTCTAACGATATTAAAGGCTTTAATTTATAGTTAAAAAGTCGAGGACAATAATATATGAGTGGCGAAATATTTCGTTAAACCTAACACCAATGACTTTTATAGGATATGAAAAATATTACCACGTAATTTTTGGTGCTGTAAAACCATAAACAGTCAATAAAGTAGTTTTATCACCTTTTGTGGTCAATATGGAATAATAAAACTAGGCAATAACGGCTGTAATTTAGATTTTGACGTGCTCGTGACATTTAATTTTGGAGTTTTATTAAATTACATGATTACAATAAAACATTTAAAACGTTAACAAAAAATGTCAGTTATAAATTATATTATATATTAGTTTATAGTTTAGTCGTAAAATATGTAGGTAACAATCCCAGGCAGCACAAACACGACTTATGGACATGTTGGCAAAAAATTTAAAGGAATATATCTATGGTGGGTGGTCAAACGGGTATAAGTCAGGATTATACCCAAATGAATTTTTATACTTTTTGTATCTATTTTAGAATCCCACATTGACTGGTTCAAATAAAACAAGTCAGTGTCTTTAAAATATTCGTATTTTAAATATGATCTACTTAGTTTAACTCAAAAATAATTTGATTTTGGTGGCCATAACAGTACAAGTTCAGTTGTACTATTAAGATATTTACTATTGAAAAGTCTAAATAGTACAAGTTAACCTATACTATATATATTTTTATTTAATATTGACTTATACTATTTGTATCGTTTTGACAACCAGAGTTGTAGGTTATCATGCTCTTATAGAGAAACAGAAAAAAAGTTGGGCACTGAAATCTCACATCCCCATGATTGGTATCAACTGGTTAGAAGCGTTGGTAAGAAACAAGTTTATGGTTAAGGAATTAACATACGACCAGTTTTTAAATCTTGCCGATTTATACAAAAGCTCTTTGGTATTGCGAAAAAATGATTCTTCTGGAGACCCTTTTAAATGGCACGATGTGCAATGGCTTCGTTATACCAGAGAACCCGGCCAGATTTATTTTAAAAATAGCCTTATTAACGAAGAAAATTTCAAGAAAATTTGTTTTGCTAGACGAGGAAAAACCTAGCATATCTGAAAAGCCCTCCATATCTAAAGAAAAAAAAAACTGATTTAATACAGTTACTGCCGTCAATATCTCCAGCTTTTCGTCAATTTTACCTTGATTTACCCACAGATGATGATGTACGTGATACCTACCCAGACGTGGTTGAATTTGACGAAGATTAGGTAAAAAACCTAAATAAAAAATAATAATGTAATCTTTTTAAAACGTGTTTTAAACATAGGTATGTTTTGTTTAAAACATGTTTTTAATTGCCTAATAAAAAACATGTTTAAAACAAAAAAAGACTGTTTTAAACAATAAAAAACACATGTTTTGTTTAAATATAAAAAAAACATGTTTTTTTCAACCCTGATAATTATAAACCAAGAACTAATTAAAATTTTTATGTGGATATAGTTTCTAAAACATTAGCTTATAAATCTATTTTTTATAAAGGTTTGATAGAATATAATAATATTTGGAAAATTCTATTAAATCTCAAAAATCATTCAAACTGTTTAAAAAAACTTTAAAATTACATTTATTTAAAAAACAAAATGATACGTAATATTTGATACAATTTACAAAATGCTTAACTTTTTTTTTTGTTAAAAGAAGGTTGCGTTTTAAAATTTAAAAATAAATCTATAAAAATGTGTTAAAAAATGTATTAAAAAATATTTAATTGTAGCTTTTTGCTAAATAAAACTTGTTACTACTACTAATAATATATGTGACGTTTTTTATTACTTCGCGCGAGGTCTCCGCCACATACATAATCTCGTTGCGTACGAATAGAAGTCTCGATGTGAATGTCTTATTTTTATCGCAGCAGGAAAGATAGAAGGAATTGTTGGTTGCATTGGTTTATTGGTTATTATTCTGATTAATTATCCGATTCTTCGTAGCATCTTTAAGACATCTTGTAGCTTTCTAAGGGCGAATGTCCTCATTTCATCGCACCCAAGGAAGACTTTCAGTTCCATCCTTATAAGAAGTTGAGATTTGTCGGAAAGCCATGATCTGATACAATGGCCCACTTTCACAAACAGTTATTTACCAAAAAATGGTAGAAGTCGGTAGGTAATATGTATGTATAGCACCATCCAATAGGAACTAACTTACGAAGTGTTTATTGTCTTATAGTAATATACAGGGTGGCGCATCGAAAACGAAACAGAGGCATTTACTGGCAGCTCAGTTCTTTTTTGGAAAAACGCTCCGACACGTCGATTTTGTTTTCGAAGGGAACAGAAAATTGGCAAAAAATCACGTTAACACGTGCAGCCCCCTGGGCGGGGGTGGCACCACCCCTAAAATCCTAAATGGAAAGGGGAGTAGAGTGATACCTTATTTTAAAGGTATTTCAATTAACTTTATAATGATGTAACATTTATGTACTTCAGTTCAGTAGTTTTGGAGATTTATTGATTTAAAACTTAAAGTAGACTTTAATAGGTACATCAGATTAGTTTGTACTACTTTCAGAAGAAATTTGAGTAAAATCATTTACTTAATAAGTAAATGCTTCTCTTTACCACCCCCATGGTTTGTTTATCATTTTGGTGTTGAAAATAGCCATTGGAGCGTTTTTTGTGGCAGAAAAGTTGTTTCGTGAAGAAAGATAAGAAGGGAATGTCTCGTACTTATTTTAAATAGGAATTGAGTACATAGTTTGCGATTAATTCGACCAAACTTTGTTGTTAAAATACCTTTTAACGCTTTATACATAAATTAACCATGGTATATTTCACGGCAGAAAGGGTTGAAATAATCGAAATATTTTTCGGAAATAATCAGTGCGCTAATAGAACAGCACAAATATTTAATGAGCGACACGAGAACAGTAACGTGCATCGAAAATATGTTCTAGAACTTCTAGCTAAATTTCGGGAAACTGGATCAGTCGCCAATAAAAAACGCAACATTGAAAATCCCATAAGGAACGAAGCAATAGAAGTGGGGGTTTTAGGGCAAGTTTATGTAGATCCTACTTTAAGTACCCGCAAATTGGATACTGTGTGAGGTGTTAGTCGACGTAGTATCCAACGGATTCTAAAGGCCAATAGTTTTCATCCGTATAAAATTCACCTTGTACAAGAACTTAATGAAGACGATTTTGATCGGCGATTACAATTTTGTGAATATATGAGTGAACGAATTATAAACGATGAACCTTTTTCTTAAATGGCGTAGCAAATCGTCATAACTGCCAATATTGGCCCGATTCTAATCCCAGAGTTTATCAGGAGGTACACACACGACAGCCACAAAAATTAAATGTTTGGGCTGGTATTTTTGACGATAATTTAGATTTTTCTTATCTGGAAATTTGACGGGTAAAATGTAATTGGAATTGCAAGACACCATAGATCCTGCATTAACAGCCATAATTGAAAATCAGAATGATCGGCGGTACATTGCGAATAGGTTGATGTTCCAACAGGATTGTGCCCCACCCCATTATGCATTACGTGTTCGACAATCTTTCGATCAGACATTTTCAGGTCGATGGATTGGTATGTAGCAGAGGTGCCATTGAATGGCCCCCAAGATCGCCAGATTTATCACCTCTGGATTTCTTTCTGTGGGGTCACTTAAAAAGCAAAATCTATGCTACTCAGCCAACATCGTTAGAAGATTTGCGACAAAGAATTGTGAATGAGTGCCTTCATTACTCCTCAAATATTGCAAAATGTGCGGCAACGTTTTGAGCAAAATCTTTATTACTGCATGGAGAGTCATGGTGGTCATTTCCAACATTTACTTGCCGACGGGATAGTTCAGTTTTCATTTTAAACCTGTTTCAGACCAAAAGACTGTTTTCAATTTATGTAAATGACCAAATTTTCCGAACGATTCGACTTCGACCAAGTTCGTCATATACGTCTAACGTACCATTCACCGTGAATCACCCTGTATTTGCCGATTTTTATCAGGGCAAAGGGAAACCCTGGCTCAATATATCGAGCAATAAGAAAACCAAACCTCAGTAAACAAAACCAGATAAATAATATTGGTTTAAATGTCAATTCATCGCAAAAGAAAATAACCCTCAAATTTATGCAGCACAAACAAAGATTTAAAATGTCGACAACGTGTCGTAAAACCAAAGATTTGCTTGCCATTCGTTTGATTTGCAGAAACACTAAATCTAAATTCTGTTCAAAAGGTGCGACGAATACTAAACAAGGTACACACGCAAGAAACAAAAGATTTTATAAGGGAAGTTTGTATGAACCTATTCAGCATTTTGTTTTCTATCCACGCGGCATGTTGAGTTGCTGAGGTTTTAAGTCCATTGTTATTTATCACTTTAAAGAAAAATGTTGGTATCGAATTGAAACCGATAAAGGTATTTCTGACGTTTTAATTTGTTAAAATAACGAAACTTAAAGCGAAACATATAATATTAAAGAGTGGGATTTAAAGGGTAAACAGGAAGGCACAACAAACACATATTCTGACATATCTTGTGAAAGCAACGTACTAAGCCTCTGGTTACTGGTGACCAAAAACGGAATTAATCATAAACTGTCCTTTTAACTATAAACAAGTGGTGTTATCCAGTATGTGTCGTTAATGCTTTTAAATATACAGGGTGTCCGGAAATGACGATGAAAAATTTTAAGGTGTGATTCTACATAAAAAGATATGAAAAAAAGTTCATATTAACATAGGTCCGGAAATGCTTCCAGAGGGAGCTACAGGCCCTTGAAGATGGTGTCATAAAAGTGGTTTTTATTTAATTTATTAGGATCTACTTACAATACAGGAATTAACTTCTACGTATAAGTTAGAGTAATTGGAGGTCACTCTTTGAAAATATCAGGTGACCCATAATTGCAACCAGTGGCGTGGGAACAAAGGGGTGGTTAGTTATTTAGGGTTATATTTTTCGCCGAGTGTATTTTTGCTATCTTTTAAATAAATTATGATTCTTTGAACATTTTTACGTAAAAAAGGTTCCCTTGGTATAAAGTCGTATAGTCGACCGTTTTCGAGATAAACGGACTTTAATGCTCAGATTTTTTTTTATGGGGTTACCTAAAATCCTTAGTATACGAAGTACCAGTTCGCAGCGTTGAAGAATTAGAGCAGCGGTTGTTTGCTTGTTGTGAAGTTATAAGAAATAAACCTGGTATTTTTAGAAAAGTTAGAAGATCTATAAGAAAACGAGTTCGAGGATGCATTGAAATGAACGGAAATAATTTTTAACACTTATTATAAAATTTATAATAACATTGAAAAGGATTTAAAAATTTAGGGACAGCGTTGTTTATTATTTTGTTATTGATTTGTTGGTTTTTTATTAATAAAATTATTATTAAAAAAAATCTGAGCATTAAAGTCCGTTTATCTCGAAAACGGTCGACTATACGACTTTATACCAAGGGAACCTTTTTTACGTAAAAATGTTTAAAGAATCATAATTTATTGAAAAGATAGCGAAAATACACTCGGCGAAAAAATATAACCCTAAATAACTAACCACCCCTTTGTTCCCACGCCACTGGTTGCAATTATGGGTCACCTGATATTTTCAAAGAATGACCTCCAATTACTCTAACATACGTAGAAGTTATTTCCTGTATTGTAAGTAGATCCTAATAAATTAAATAAAAACCACTTTTATGACACCATCTTCAAGGGCCTGTAGCTCCCTCTGGAAGCATTTCCGGACCTATGTTAATATGAACTTTTTTTCATATCTTTTTATGTAGAATCACACCTTAAAATTTTTCATCGTCATTTCCGGACACCCTGTATGTAGAAATGATTAGGGGAAGGTTGCCCATATTGGACCAATTTCCAGATTTCTTATCATAGATCCTGCTAATAACCAATACCATCTGTATTTCAGAGGGTATTGTAATAACGCAAAATCGATTTTGAAGCTATACCTTAGTATACTTTAGTATTTTGTTCAATGGCAGGATCTTTTGCAGAATTTTATTTCAAAGTATCTATAATATACCAGGCTATAAAAAAACCTCTGCAAGTGGTTCAATATAGGAAACCGGTTGCCTAAATTGCACCTGGGGGTTCCAAAATTGGACCACATGATTTAAATCGAAAGCTTAGGGGTTAAATAAATAAATAAAAAATAAAATTGTTGGTATAGGAAGTTTTATACTTATATTTCAAAAAAACATCAAATTTACAATCAAAATTTCGGTAGAAGACATCCTAATGCAAAAAAAGTACCTATTAGTTTCCTATATTGGACCAGTCATAGTTTCATTTTTAACTCAAAGAAAAAAGATTTTAGCAATATTGAAATGGTGTTAGTTCATGACAACTTATTTAAAGAGAAAAATTATTTTTGCACAATTTGGAAACATTGCCTAAATTGGGCCGGATCAATTTTGGCAGACCCAGTGGTCCAATTTAAGCAACTACCACGTGTTTTACAAAACCAGGAAAGAAACAAGAAAAAACAAATATGGCATGATAATAGGAGAAATAGAAAGAGAAAAACTTACTTGAAAACTTCCATAAAAAAGGTTTTGCTTAGAGTTTTTTGGTTCTAAGGTAAATTCTTAGGAAAATCCTAAAAATATTACATTAAAATTGTGTAAATTAAGTTTTGCTCTGTACACGCCAAGCACTAACGGCCAACTAGATAAGTTTATTGCCGATCAAAAGTTCTAGGTGGAAGTATGTTACAGTGTTGCCAGATATGGCACTTGTTTAGTTTCGGAGAAATGTACTGTGGTCCAATTTAGGTAGCGGTTCAATATAGGCAACCTTCCCCTGTTTGATTTTTAACCTTTTTAAACGAATGTTTACTTCGTGAATCAAAATTGTAATTGACTTTTTTAAAGGTCCTTATATGGATGGACTCGCATACTAAATTTTATCATTTTCTACCGTGCGAGCAAAAATTATTTGCATCAAAGAGGGCCTTGCATCTAAGGACGTAATGCTTAGCCGTAAAGCTTAATACCTGTTGACTGTCAGTAACTACCTGAATTAGCAATCAATCAGTTATTCCGTCATCTTTGACAGTCGTTACAAGTAATTTGATTCATCGCTAATTTTTTCAATTTCTTGAACAATTCACACAATGGGCTTTACGGAACAGCACAAAACATTCATGGTTGAAGCGTATTTTCGAAACGGGGTTAGAGTAAATGGTGAGTGGCAATACAATCCAAGTTTGTGAATGGACGATTTTCACGAACATTTTCCTAACGTTGCTTTTATTGCTGGGGATTTTTATCATTGCCTGAAAAGAACCGTGGCTGTATTTAGGGAAACAGGTTTTATTCAACACAAAAAAGGAGCACGAAGACCATCTGTAAGAACAGAAGAACTTGTTGCAAACATTCGTGAAATAATACAAAATACGCCAACAAATTGTATAAGACACATGTCCCAAGAAGTGGGAAGATCGTATGAAACATGCAGGACTATTCTAAAGAAGCAGCTAAGTTTAAGAACACTATTTTTAAAACACCAGTTGCAAATTTAGAATAATTACAAGAAAGGATTATCCAAGAATGTGGTAACATTTCTCCAGAGGTGCTGGTTAACACTTTCGAAAATATGAAGAGACGTGTGAATTTATGCTTGGAGCATGGCGGTGACCAATTTCAGCAATTTATGTAATTATTTTTCTTTTTTTTCTGTATATTCTTACTTTGTTAATTTTGTAAACAACAAAAATAAATTTGTAGTTGTCTACTTATTTTATTGCTCCTATTACTGTTTTGCCTATCATGTCATAATATGAATTTGACAAAATTTTAACCTAGATTTGTTTAGATATATCGTCCCCATATCATTGTGATCTAATCCAAGCCCTCTTTGATGCAAATAATTTTTGCTCGCACAGTAATAGACCAATTAAAAGAAGCAAAACATAATTTATTGACCATGCCTAAATATTGATACATCTGGTCAAAAAATTATAGTAAATACTGGGCTACTAGGAAACTATGATTCTGTTTAGAATGTGTGGCATGAGGTTTGTTTGGCGCAGCCGCGACTTTAAAAGGCATATTATAAACAACAAAGCCATATTGTAATAATTGACTTTTTGTGATTGAGATATTTCAATCGAGGGCGGCAAATTTGGAGGGAAAAAGATTGATTTTATGTTACAACTACAAACATTTACACACCTTTTGTTTAACACGTTGTGTTAAGTAACAAAATAAAGACAATGGAAGTCCGACAAGGTAATTTTTTTGATATTTCTTATTGTTATCATGGAAGTTATGTTACTGTTAGTATTAACAGAACATTTAATAATTTGGGACCTAAGTGAGCAAAGTGAAAAACGTCTGCTTCATAAATCTTCTGATATTAAATATAATATTTTGTATTGCTTATTTTATCCTAATACTAGCGTGTACCCGGCATGCGTTGTAACCCGCTGGTATAAATACAAACCCGATATATTAGTACCCGGCATGCCACTTTCTGAAATTGCACCCGTGCGAAGCCGGGGCGGGTCGCTATTTATACATAAAAACCTTCCTCTTGAATCACTCTATCTATTAAAAAAAAACCGCTTCAAAATCCGTTGCGTAGTTTTAAAGATTTAAGCATATATAGGTAGGGACGGACAGACAGCGACAGCGACTTTGTTTTATACTATGTTAAGATAAGATTAAGATATTTTAAGAATCTTTCACCATCGGATTGAGTACTGTTATCTTTTTATATCCTCGTACTTTATTTGGTATATATTCTAAGCAATTAATCTAAGAATAATTTATTACGGTAAGTTGAATTGTAACCAATCAAGATAATGGCAACACAATCATCTTGTTTGTAAAATTTTCCTAAATTTTAGCTAACTTGACAAATTCGATAAGTAATTGGAAATATTTTTAATCATCTAAAAGCTTTTGATGGTGAATTTGAAAATAAATTTTATTTAAACTATAAAATCTTAAATATATACAGGGTGCTACAAATTCGTGTGCGTACATGGGGATTTCGAAAACGAAAATAGAGGCAAGGTTACGTATTTTGGTAAATGAAAATTATGAATTTTTCAAATATCTTCGAAAAAATCCGCAAAAACAGAAAAATTCAGTTTTTGTTTTTAATCAAATTGTTTGCGCTGTAATTTTTTATTTGAGAGAAAAACAAAAACACTTTTTGATGGCCGATTTTATGTTCTACAAGATGGAATAATTAGTTTTTAAAATGGACATGGACAACTAAATTTACTAGAAACAATTGCTATCAAAAAAGCCATAAAAAACAAATGTAATGTTGTTAATAATCAAACCGAAATACCTTCAGGCGCTTCCCTAATTCTTAATAGCAAACTAATTTAGGACTAAATATGTATCTGTAACTTTAAAAGTTAGGAAAACCCACAGTTGACCATTCAATCTTCTAATTCTAATTTTAATTTTATGACATGTTTATAACTACTATAATATGATATAAATACCTTTGTAATGTCACGTAGAATTTAGTATCTTCTTGTACTCCTATGACAATGGCCCGCAAGGGCCGAAACACGTGTCAGGAAACTGATTAAATTTGTAAAACCTAACAAGTAGTTATTATTTTCTCTTCCTGTGCAATGGATTAATACCTTGATTTTCAATTATTTAACACATTTTTATTAAATTCATGGGAATATAGGATATTTGATATTTTTTCAAAAAATAATAAAAAAATTTTTTTTTTTAATTATTGCATTAAGGTGGGAGTATCAACATGCTTGCCAACCTATAACCTATTTCGCGTAGATTTATTTATGTTTTCTAGCTTTTATACAAAATTTAAAGAAAAATCAGTATCGACTTGATATTCTATGGGTAATAATTGACATATTTAATAAATATCAAGGAATTTCATAACTTATTTTAGGAAAATTGTATAGCGAAAAATATCGGGTAAGATTTTTTTTAACATTATTATGTCATTGTCACTCATTGTTCTTTCACTATACAATTCTCCCAAAATTAGCAATGAAATAAATTGATATTTTTATAATATATCAGATACTACCTTAATAATGTACCGACGATATTGATTTTCTTTAAATGTTAGTTATTAAAATAATAAACTCAAAAAATCAACGCGAAATAGGTTATAGGTTGGCAATAGATTGAATGACGTTGAGAATTCAACCTTAAAATAAAAATCTAAACACCTTTTTCGAATAAGTTTTTACCATATCTTGTCATGTTATACCAAATTTCATGACAAAATATCTTTTATACAATTTTTACTATAATGTTATTTGATGGCGAAGGGCAAAATTTTTATATAAAAAACGAAACGTCGAATTTGAAAACTAATAACGTCGTCTTGTGGAAAACATAAACGGCTAGTAGTCGATTCACCCAGTAAACCTGCATGATGGCCGACATGTCATATGACAAAAGTCATATTCCAGCTAAATAAAATGAATTTTTGCATTTTCAATGACTTTTGTCATATGACATGTCGGCCATCATGCAGGTTTACTGAGTGAATCATGCAGGTTTACTGAGTGAATCGACTATAGGTATTAAAAGGTTTTTTTAGTAAAAAAAAGAGAATGTGGCGATTTACAGCACCCTGTATATTGGTAGTTTAAAATAAGAAATATTTAGCATTTGTAAATTAAATTATATTAAGTTATTTAGTAAAAAGTAGAAAATGCACATTTGTTAAAAATATGCTCAGTAGGTAATACTAATATTGATTTTAATAAAACACCAGATGTACTTTTACTGATGTCATAGTCTACTAGAGGGTCGTTTGTGACCTGAAAGGGACTCTCGGTTCACTCTTCAAACTGGCATGTTGTTTTTGGTTTTTATCCTGTTAAGTATTAAAAATAAATTTGTTATTTCTCGTTTCTTGTTTTCCAAATATCGACGTTTATTTGTTTAACGTACCTGCACGGCTACCAAACCCCAAAAAAAAAAATCAAAAACCGAAACTGAAAATTTCTGTTTTTTCCGAAGGTATTCGGAATAACGACCATTTATTGTTCTGATGTCAAAAAGGATAGATTAAGTAATAATTATTATTACTGATAATCTACACTCCGCGCAAAAAATACTGACATAAAATTTGGATTAAGTTTAGGACTTTATTGGTTTTAACAAGCCTATGCAAATTTTAAGAGAAATTGTTTTTTTGACATATTATACAGGGATAATCGAAAAGTTTTTTTTGCTTAGTGTCAAAACACCCTGGGAATAATTAAGTAGCAAAATTACTTCAAAATATCAGTTTCCATTAAGCCGCAAATATTGTTTACATTTTGGTTTTTCGTTCATGTCAATACGTGCATTTGTTCTCACCCAAATGCAAAATGATCTTGATGATGTCAATAAATTAGGAAACGCAAAACTAAAGCTATTGATGACAGATTTCTTATACTTAAAACTCTTCGGAATCGTCGTTTGACGTCAGTACAGGCGAAAAACCAACTTCGAGAGGTTCGAATTAAAAATGTCAGTTATTGGACAGTTCGTCGAAGATTGCACGAAGGTAATTTGTTTATTAAATCTTGATTAATACAATAACATTTGCTTTCCTGCGTTTTAATAGTCTTTTTTTATTTTGAATGCAATGGCAATGAGAAAATTATGGCAAAGTTTAAATTATTGACATCATCAAGATCATTTTGCAATTGGGTGAGAACAAATGCACGTATTGACATAAACCAAAAACTAAAATGCAAAGAATATTTGCGGCCCAATGAAACGTGATATTTTGAAGTAATTTGGCTTCTTAATAATTCCACAGAGTGTTTTGACCCTAAGCAAAAAAAAAATTTCGATTATCCTTATATAATATGTCAAAAAACCAATTTCCCTTAAAATTTGTATAAGCATATTAAAATTAACAAATGAATCGACGATAGCTCTCTAAAAAATCACCTTAATCGGAGTAAAAATAAAAAAGTTATTTAAACCACTAAAACTATTTCCAAATTTTATTATGCCCTTTTTTTTTCCACGGGAGTGTATTATAACAGCCTTAAAATGACATATCTTTTTATAAACAATTTTATTAAAAAAAGTAATACTTTTTTTAATAATGTCTTACTCTGTTTTATGATTATATTTATTCCTAATTGCTCTTAGAAGTACCTTTTCCCGTAAATTTATTTGTTTATTAAATCTTGATTAATACAATAACATTTGCTTTCCTGCGTTTTAATAGTCTTTTTTTATTTTGAATGCAATGGCAATGAGAAAATGATGGCAAAATTTAAATTATTGACATCATCAAGATCATTTTGCATTTGGGTGAGAACAAATGCACGACTTGACATGAACCAAAAACTAAAATGCAAAGAATATTTGCGGCCCAATGAAACGTGATATTTTGAAGTAATTTGGCTTCTTAATAATTCCACAGAGTGTTTTGACCCTAAGCAAAAAAAAATTTTTTCGATTATCCTTGTATAATATGTCAAAAAACCAATTTCCCTTAAAATTTGTATAAGCATATTAAAATTAACAAATGTATCGACGATAGCTCTCTAAAAAATCACCTTAATCGGAGTAAAAATAAAAAAGTTATTTAAACCACTAAACTATTTCCAAATTTTATTATGCCCTTTTTTTTCCACGGGAGTGTATTATAATAGCCTTAAAATGACATATCTTTTTATAAACAATTTTATTAAAAAAAGTAATACTTTTTTTAATCATGTCTTACTCTGTTTTATGATTATATTTATTCCTAATTGCTCTTAGAAGTTTCTCAAGCACCTAACAATTGA
This sequence comes from Polydrusus pterygomalis, assembly GCA_963969555.1. Taxonomy (NCBI): domain Eukaryota; kingdom Metazoa; phylum Arthropoda; class Insecta; order Coleoptera; family Curculionidae; genus Polydrusus; species Polydrusus pterygomalis. The sequence continues at coordinate 35,004,466 of OZ018381.1, read as the reverse complement.
GAAGCCCGGCAGTAAAATCTATGCTAATTCCTTGGTTTACCAGTATACAACTTCATTAAAACATACATTTAGACCCCATTAGGGATATCCAGAACTTTATTACGTCACTGTTTTGAGCTTAGGGATTCCGGCGTCATGCGTCAGGGAACTTTGTGGTTTGTAAATTGCGTTTTTTATATACACAGCTTAAACTTGGCTTTACTGGTAATATCACCTAGAAATGGTAAACTTACCATATTGTGTCGCATTATATTAGGTTTTTTTTTTATCTAATACATAGTAACACAAAGTTAAAACAGATACAAACAAGGATTCAAAGTATACAATAAAGCATAATAAAAAAGGCATGAGTATGGTGAAGCATTTCACATCCACTCATGATAAGCACCCAGGTTAGCCCGGTAAGGCTAGTGGTAACCATAGGCCTATTGCATGCTCAACCCTCATAAGACCTGGGTTCTTAATAAGCATCGCAAGGCAAGACTGCCTTGTCGGAGAATTAATTTTGTTTTATTACAATTATACAATTGTACCAAAAGACGAGCCAATTCAGCCAAGCAAGCATATTGTTATTAAGTTGTTCTCGTGTTTGTTGTATTGTTTATTAATTTTGTTGAACAATTTGTTGGTTTTTTTGTGATATACAAACTTTCAAAACGATAGGTATTAACAATGCTACTGGGTTTAGTGCATAATTGTTTTAAAAGTGCGGCAGAGGATCTCTTTCAACAGGTAACAAATCTCAATAGGTGTATTGTTTCATTAAGGTGTATTATAAATATTATAAAGAAATATTTGTTGTGCCTAGTGATTCCCTAATATTTATTTATTTATTTAATTAGTTGCAGTTTTTTTTTAAATAATATTAAAAATCAATAACATTGTTTTTTTTTAAATAAAAGTAAATCCAAAGAAAGCATCATTACAAAACCATAGATTAACAAATCTGTCCGATTTTGTAATGAAAAAATATACACCCATTTAGATTATTAATTTTAATCACATCATAAATATATTTAAAAATAGAGGTAAATAGGTTGTAATTCAAGAATATGTCACCCAAAAAAAAAGGAAAAATTATAAATAAAGGAGAAATTATAATAGAAAAATTGAAATATTTAGTATTATTATTATATTACCTATATATAAGTTGGCTTTCCTTTATATAATTTTGCATAATCCATAATTTAAATTTTCTTTTAAATGTCTAAAAACTCATAGTTTTCAAATTAGTAGGTAATATATTAAAAATTTTGCTGCCAACAAATAAATAATGAATTAAAATTATCATAACATAAACATAGATTTGTTTTTTGTCTTGTTTGGTATATACGAGTAATGTTATGTAATACATTTTTATTTTTATATAGTGTGTCTACTTAAGTTGGAACCATATGAAAAACTTTTTTATTATTGGTTTTATGGAAAAAAATTATTCTTCATAAAAAGTTCTGCATGGTCTAAAACTCAAAATGTAACCTTCAGTTATCAAAATTTCCCAGTCATATACGAGGTATATCAGAAATTACGAACTTTGCCCAAGAGTAAAGTACCTTTATTTTTGACAATACAGAATAATGTTATAAAGAAAAGTTATTTTGATTGAAGAGTTATATTCAAATATGCAATTACAGTTATTTAGCATGAACATTTAGGTTTTGTGATTATTTACGTTTTACATTTATAAATTATTTGTATTTATCTCTCTTATCTATTTAAAAATGATAACCTTTCCCTGTGTTAGTATTTTTGAAGAACCTTGCAATTTAATTACGTTATGAATACATAATAACTATTCATTTTCGAAAAGGTTAGCATTTTTTAACAGATAATAGAGATAAATATAAATAATTTATAATATAAAACTTAAATAATTACAAAACTATAATTTTCATGCTAAATAACTATAATTGCATATTTGAATACAACCTTTAATTCAAAATAACTTTTTTTCGTAACATTCTTCTGTATTGTCAAAAATAAAGGTACCTACTTTACTCTTGAGCAAAATTCGTAATTTCTGATATACCTCGTATAGGGCTGGGAAATTTTAATAACTTACACTTTAAGTTTTAGACCATGCAGAACTTTTTATAAGGAATAACTTTTTTCCATAAAACCAATAATAAAAAAGTTTTCCATATGGTTCCAACTTAAGTAGACACACTGTATATATAAGATGGAAGTTCTGTAATAAAGTTGTTTTAAACTCAGAATATTATTATTAACAAATAGTATTTTTAAAGGAAACCAAATATGTTTATTAAATATTATTTTTAAAACATATTTTTGTATTGTTATAAGCGGTTTCAAATTCGAGTCGTATGCACTTCCCCAACCCACCGGCGTATACAAGGGGAAGGGTAATGGGGGTAATTACCCCCCCCCCCCCTCCCAGATTACTTAAGCGTTGTTTAATTTTTGTCCTTACTCCTTAAAGTTGCTATTATCTAGTATCCTAGCAGGGCACGTAGATAGGGGGGGGGGGGGTGCAAAGCCCCCCCCCCCGAAACTCGAGCTCTGATTTCGGCAACATAAGCAACACATTAAACATTTCCTACACTATTACATTTTCTTCACCTCAATTATTACCGGGTTTGTTTTTGTGCTTTTCTTGAGGATTTTGAGTTGTGTTTTTAATTTTTCCCACTTGAAAACCAAGCACCATGATTCAAAAAAGGGCGTGACACCCAAAAGCTACGTGCCTAATTCTAGCCGATTGATTACCCCTCCCCCCCCCCCAGACGCATGAGCTGGATACGCCGTTGCCCCAACCAATTATAGCATAGGAAAGAATTGATTGAAAAAGTGTATAACAATCCATTAAACAAAGTTTTTGATTCACAATATTTTTTAAAAGTCTAAATTTACATAAAGTGTTTCTTAATTTTTTTGTAAGAGTGTTAATTTGATGATTCCATTTCAAATTTTGATCAATCAATATTCCTAAATATTTTATAAATTCAACTTTTTAAATTTTATTTTGGCAAGAACAGTTAGCATAATTAATTAATAACTAATATCATGAGTTATTTTTTTTTGACCTTTCAAAAACCCCAAATAACATAACACTGTATATTTAAAGTTGGCAAAAGTGGATCGCTACGTAGTTACAGTATTGGCATACACAATGATCTGGTACCTATGGATAAAACAATACCCAATGAACCTATTGACCAAATCGTATTTCATTCTGAAGTAAAGCGACATACAAGTTTCGCCCCCCCTAACTTTGTTTGCCAAACTAACGCTGCTAAAATTATTAACATGATGAGAGAAATTTAAATCTTTGTCTAAAAACTTACAAAAAGTTTGCAGTATGGCAACGCAGCAGTAAGAGATCCGCCCCCAAAGATGTGACCGCCACTACATTTATCTGAGGCCATGATGACGTTGTTTCATTTCCTTCCGTTTAGAGATGTTTACAGAAAATGTAAAAACTTTTTTTAATGCAATTAGTATTACAAAACAAATCGCAAATGTAATTATTCCAAGCTCACGCCTTAACTGAAACCACAAAAAAAAGGTATAATCAAGATCAAAAGGCAAAGGCAAAATAATTATTTTACGAATATAATTAAGGCCTAATACATCGATTAAAACATATCGATGCATCGACAAATATCAAATGGCCTTGATGCACTGCTTAAAAACATCCCTATTTTCGTTGGAAGTTTCTTTGATAGCTGCCAGAAAAAAATATTAATTCTGCCCTTACTTTGCATAGGTGAGTACACAGAAAGTTAGGTTTAAACTAAAGTAGCAAAGTCACATTCAAATGTAAATCCGCCGTAATCCCTACTCCCATCCCTACCCAGCTCTTTACCGCCTCTCTCCTACCGTGCGAGCAAAAATTATTTGCATCAAAGTGGGCTTGAATTAAAAAACGTAGGGCTTGGTTTAGATCACAATAATATGGGGACGATATATCTAACCAAATCTAGGTTAAAATTTTGTCAAATTCATATTATGACATGATATGCCAAACTAATGAGTAATAAAATAAGTAGACAAATACAAGTGTATTTTTGTTGTTTACAAAATTAACAAAGTAAGAATATACAGAAAGAAAAAGAAAAATAATTACATAAATCGCTGAAATTGGCCACCGCCATGCTCCAAGCATAAACTCACACGTCTCTTCATATTTTCGAAAGTGATGACCAGCATTTCTGGAGAAATGTTACTACATTCTTGGATAATCCTTTCTTGTAATAATTGTTCTAATGGTGTTTTAAAAATAGTGGTCTTTTAATGAGGAAAAACGAAGTAATCCATAACCGTTAAACAAGGTGATCTAGGTGAGAATTCAATGTTTGATCGAAAACGGATCAATCTGCCGTCGAAAAAATTGCGTAAGGAGTTAATAGTTTCGGCGGCTGTATGGGCGGTTGCACCGTCCTGTTGAAAATATCAAAAACGTAGTTCGTCGTCAAGTAATTGCTCCACAAATGGATTCAAAATATTGTCTCTATACCGCTGTGTTGTAACTGTGTCATGGAAAAAAATAGGACCAACAATTCTTCGGGAAACAGCTAACCAGACACCAATTTTTTAAGGGGGCAATGTGGCCTCTACAAAAAAATGGGGATTTTCACTACTCCATATGCGCGTATTCTGAGAATTCACATAACCGGAGAGGTGGAACCTACCAGGCTTTATCCGAAAAAAATGTCAGGTCTAATAAATAATTTATTTTCAATAAATTTTGGGTAAACCATTGAGAGTAATTCCTGCGTCTTTCAAAATCTGCGGCTTGTATTTCTTGGAATTCTTGCACTTTATAAGGAAATAAATTTAGCTGCTTCTTAAGAATAATCCTGCATGTTCCATAAGATCTTCTAACTTCTTGGGACAGGCGTCTTACACAATTTGTTGGCGTATTTTGCATTATTTCACGAACGTTTGCAACAAGTTCTTTACAGATGGTCTTTCTGCTCCTTTTTTGTGTTGTATAGAACCTGTCTCCCTAAACACAGCCATACACGGTTCTTTTCAGGCAATGATAAAAATCCCCAGCAATAAAAGTAACGTTAGGAAAATGTTCGTGAAAATCGTCCATGCACAAACCCGGATTGTATTGCCACTAACCATTTACTCTAACCCCGTTTCGAAAATACGCTTCAACCATGAATGTTTTGTGCTGTTCCGCAAAGCCCATTGTGTGAATTGTTCAAGTAAATTGGAAAAATTAGCGATGAATCAAATTACGTGTAACGACTGTCAAAGATGACGGAATAACTGATTGATTGTTAGTTCAGGTAGTTACTAACACCCAACAGGTATTAAGCTCTACGGCTAAGCACTACGTCCTTAGATGCAAGGCCCTTTTTGATGCAAATAACACTGGCCGACAAAAAAATATTTTTTTGTTATAAGACAAAGCTAAATAGCATCTTGTGGTAGAATGGACCTATCCAAATACGAAAATGAGAAAAAAAAAGTTGTAACACGTAACGTTTTCTTGTTACATTTATAGTACCACATTTAATGTTATAATATTTAATATCTATTGAAAAAATAATTTAAGAATTTTCTAACGGTGTATATCGACTATATTTAAATTTTTACACCTACTAAAAATACCTTACATCTAAGAAAAACACAAACATTACAAATATTAACTGAACACACTAATTAAATTTTATTTTTTCCTTTTATGAGGGGTCCTATCTTCTCTTTTCAAAAACCAACAGTAATCACCCATCATGGCTGGATTCCATCGTCCTTGATAGCGAATTTCCATTGTCCTGATATCCTGGTGGAACCTTTCACCCTGCTCGTCACTGACAGGTCCCAAATTTTCAGGAAAAAATTACAGATTGGAACGGAGGAAGTGAATTTTTAATGACATTCGGGCACCAAGCGATTTAAATCTAAAAGTTCATCAACTAACTGTTGATAGTTTGCATCCATATTATTGTTGCCCAAAAATCCCCTAACTATACTAACAAATGAGTTCTATGCTCTGAGTTCCTGCCTGGTAAGCTTCTCTGTAAAGTTGACATCGTCCAGCAATTTTCTGATTTGTGGCCTAATAAAAATGCCTTCCTTTAATTTGGCATCACTTAACTGGGGAAAGACTTGTCTTAGGTATTTGAATCCATCACCGTCTTTATTCATAGCTTTCACAAAGTTTTTCATCAGCCCAAGTTTAATGTGAAGAGGAGGCAGAAGGACTTTTTTGGGGTCTACAAGAGGTGCAAACTTAACATTTTGAGATCCCGGCTGAAATTCACTTCTTTGTGGCCAATCTTTTATTACATAATGCTGATCTACTGCACGACTGTCCCACAAACAAAGAAAACAGCAATATTTTGTAAATCCTCCCTAATTTTTCTGTTATATATCCATTTTAACCGTCCCCTAATTAAATTGACTAGCTGCTAATGTAAAACGGTCTTATTAAGCTATTGAAAAATGGTACGTATATATTGGGGCTTTCCGAATATTTTTTCTATTATTAGAATGGTATTTCCATTTTAAAAATAAAGAGCTGACCTGTGTTAGAAAAATCTTGTCGGTCAGTGTAATTTTTGCTCGCAAGGTATAAACGATGTTGTCAACACATTTTAATAGCGTTTATGAATGACATGTGCATGTGCAATCTATTAGGTACCAGATCATTGGGTTTACAGAAAAAAAGGAATACCGTTTAACTTAACTATTATTTTAAACCGAACCTATAAAACCCACCGTTAGTAAAATTGTAAAATAACAATTTTAAAAATAACTATTATAAGAGCAAACGATATGGAAATTTTACCGTTTTGACTTACCGGTCACGTATGTCTAGACCGATTCGTTATCTATCAGAGGCGTACGTCATTCGCGACAGCAGAATAATGTCATTCTTTCTTCCGACATACATAAAAATCACATTTTAAATTTCTCTGGGGAATATCTTTATTTGCCATGAATAAGAAAATATTCTCCGTCGTAATGCCTTTTTATTTAAACCACGAGATGTACGTGAATCATGATTATTTCCTTTTATAATTTAGTTAGAATTGCAATATTAAATAAGTATTTATTTACGTAGTTTTTGTTATTTCTGATGTAGTTTCTTATTATAAATTGGAATGTTTAAAAAATACTAAGTATTGAAAAAGATTTTATAAAAATAAGCAACTGGTTTAATAAAAACTTGACTATAAAAACTATCAATTATAACAAACCAACATACATTCCATTTACTTCTTACAAAAATAAACTTCCAAATATTGGTCCAATAATATGCAATAATAATATTAATATAAAGGAAGGTGAAAATATTAAATATCTAGGATTATATACCTCAATCCGATTCTGACCAATTAAACGCTGTTTTGCGACCAATCAGATGCATATTATACTGAATATACCCCGCATAAGTGGATATACCCCGGGCCACCTGCCACAACAATGCCAATGCATAACAACATCATAACAAGTTTAAAATATTTGATGGTTGCTATAGACCGTTTCTATAATAACAAAAAACCCTTTCAACAAATCAAGTTTTTGATGTTGTCAGATTCATGTCACATTTTTTTTAAAATGGAATCTTGCCGATTCGGTAATGTTTCAGTCGAAAATATAAGAAAAAACGCTGAAAAGACTATCCCAGAAAATACAACAAAAACAAAAAAGTATATATGGACCCAATTCGAGAAATTCTGCGAAACACGGCAGTATATATTGACCAAAAATACAACTATAATACAGCTTGCCGCTATATTGGAAGACTGGAGTTTTAATATGAAGAAAAAAAGATGGTTCTGACTACAAGGAAGGGGTTATCAAGACAATGTGGAACCAAACAGCCCAACTGCTTCAAGAAAGGTACTTCAATAAATACAACATTAAATTTGATCCTTTTAAAGATCCTGAATTCCAAAAACCACGTATGGCTAGAAATTCTAAAAGAAAACTGCTTCAGGCTGATCCAAAAAATCACCGGAAAAGTGCAAGAGCACTAACCTACGACGATTACAAAAAGATGGTAAAAATTTTTGACGAAAATAACCCCTAGGATTTACAGAAAAAGTTCTATCAAATAGCGGGTGTGGAATTAGCATGGAGAGGAGGAGAAGCCGAGACATGCCTAAATACGTATTTCAGAGAAGAATATTATAGCGATGGTACAAAAAGTAATAGAATGGAATATAACCTAATCTTTTCAAAAACATCCCAAGGCGGAGACAAGAAGCTTTCAAATTCAAAATGGTTAGTGGCAAACACAAAAGATGCCGATTTATGTCCAGTTCGCCTTTACAGAAAACTAATTTCAAAAAGAGGGCAAAATATAACTACCCAAAGACTATTCCTGACAGTAAATCCAAATTGGAAAATGGGAAATTGGTACAAAAACTGTCCCATTGGAAAAAATACTCTTTCTAATTGGACAAAATAAGCAGCACAAAAAATTGGACTAGATGCTGAGAAAGAAAAAATCACAAACCATTCCAATCAAGCCACAGCTGTCTCTACATTAAGCAAAGCAGGTGTGAGCGAACAAACTCTTATAAAAATAACTGGACATAGTAGTGCTGCATCCATAAAGCCATACTTGCAGATGGACAAAACTCATCACGAAAACACTATTCAAGGTTTAAGAGGTCACCCTCCAACTAATGGGTTGGACCCACACGAAGCTCCAGTCTCTTGCAGCTCGAAGAAGTTCCAGCAACACCAGCAAGCCACTACTGTTTATTATAATAACTGTGTGTTTAACAATAATACTTATAACTAATTTTCTGTTAGTTTTATTACTTTGTCAATTGTTTAGGTTTTGTTTCGTTTTGTCCGTTTTTCTAGTAGCTACATAAATCATTTTAAAAATCTTGCATTTGGTTGTATTTTTTCTTTTTTTTTTGGTATATAATCTCAACATATACCACTCGAGGTAAATATTTTATTTAGAATATTTTTTGACATTTTTCCGCAAAATTTCTATAAAAATTGCCCTCGACAAAAATTCTTTAAAAAAAAAACCCTCCAGCTTCGCTGTCGGGATATTTTTAAAGAATTTTTGTCTCGCGAATTTTTGACAGAAATTTTGCACAAAAATGTCAAAAAATATTCAAAAAAATATTCACCTCTTGTGATATAACTTATGATTATATACCTCAATCCGATTCTGACCAATTAAACGCTGTTTTGCGACCAATCAGATGCATATTATACTGAATATAACTTATGAATAATTTTTGATAAATATTTAAAATAGGATTTACATAGTGACTACATTGTAAAAAAACTAAGATTTCTTATACAGTAGAGCTTCGCTAATCCGGATTAATAAAAACCGAGGCAATCCGGATTAGTGAAACATCCGGATTATTGGAATCTTTTTAAAAGCTATAAAAATGCACCAAATACACATTGTTTTAGCATTTATTAACACACAAAATTTAAACATTTACTAACACATAAAAAATAAAAGAAAAAGAACACCCACACGCAGTTCTTACACCTACCGACATAACAACGACAACGAAAAAGTTACATAAAATTATCGAAGAACACATGATCCGGACTATGGAATACATAAAATACATAAGAAATCCGGATTATAGAATACATAATGTAAATAAGTAATATTTAAATTTTGTCCGGATTACTGGAGAATCCGGATTAGTGGAGTTCGGATTAGCGAAGCTCTACTGCACCAAAATTTAAACACCCTAAACAATTTTTAAATATAAAAGAATTATAAATATTTTATTATTCTTTAGTACAAACCCATTTAAATTATGGAATAGTAGGATGGGGAGGTATATATAAGAATTATCTTAATAATATTGAAACTATTCAAAAATACATTTAAAAATTATTTACGAAAAAGACCACTAATATTCTTCTGATTTACTATTTACAGATAGCAAAAAAATTGATATTTAACAAATATTTTCTTACAACATGTTAATGTATATTTTTAAACATAAAAATAAAATAAATTATATTAATCACACACATGAAACTCGTCATAAAAATACTATTACATATAAAAATAGAGTAAACAAAACAATAGCACACAAACATTTTTAAAACATCAATCCATATATTTTTCATATGCTACCACAATCAATTAAAATAATTAAATCATTAAATAATTATAGAAATAAAATTGAAAATGAGATATATTCAAGAATTAATTAATAATAAATATACCAAGCTATAATGAATAAAATAAATAAATATATATTATTATATTATACAGGGTGTTTCATAATAAGCTGCTGATCCTTAACGGTGTGAATCCTTAGGTGATTTTAAGAAGAAAAGTTCATATTAATATATATCCTTAACCTATCAACTTTCGAACTACAGGGCGTTAAAGTTTAAAGAAAAAAATCGTTTTTCTATCATAACTTTAAAAACTTTCTAGCTATTTTTATGAATTTTTCACACTTGCCCTCTAAGCATCAATAGCCATTCTTTAGTGTAAAATTTTTTTTTAATTTTTAAGCAGTGGCGTCCTGAAAGGGTTTGGACTAGATATTTTGGAAAAATATTATGTACGCCACTGCCTTTTCTTAAGATAAAAATTATTTTTAAAATACTCATTCATTTTAGGCCAAATTTAATATCTTGCATTTTTATCATCCGACAAACAGTTTCCGACAAAAAAATAAAAAGCATTAAATGCGCATTCGCTATGTGCCTATGGTTTATTTTTAACAATAAATTAAAACAGCTAACATTAAATAACGTGTGAACAAAAACGAAAATAATTTGGATTAGCTGTTGAAGGTGGCCACCACTTGCAAGAATGCATGCTTCAGCTCTTCTCCTCATTGAGTCTCGTACCCTTTGAAAAATTCCTGGAGTATTCCTGATAGTGTCAAAACAAACCATAGGCACATAGCGAATGCAAATTTAATGTTCTTATTTTTTTTTGTCGGAAACTGTTTGTCGAATGATAAAAAGGCAAGATATTAAATTTGGCCTAAAGTGAATGATTATTTTTAAAATAATTTTTATCTTGAGAAAAAGCAGTGGCGTACATAATATTTTTCCAAAATGTCTAGTCCAAACCCTTTCAGGACGCCACTGGTTAAAAAATTTTAAAAAATTTCTACACCAAAAAATGGCTATTGATGCTTAGAGGGCATGTGTGAAAAATTCATAAAAATAACTAGAAAGTTTTTAAAGTTATGATAGAAAAACGATTTTTTTCTTAAAACTTTAACGCCCTGTAGTTCGAAAGTTGATAGGTTAAGGATATATATTAATTTGAACTTTTCTTCTTAAAATCACCTAATGATTCACACCGTTAAGGATCAGCATCTTATTCTGAAACACCCTGTATACATGATATATATTTTATAGTAAAACACTTATAGCTTTTTAATGTTTCATTTAATATAGAATTGCTCTACATATGTTTCGCCTTTCTAGGGCTTTTTCAAGAGTACTTATGATACTACTTATGAAAAAGCCCTAGAAAGGCGAAACATATGTAGAGCAATTCTATATTAAATGAAACATTAAAAAACTATAAGTGTTTTACTATAAAATATATATATCAAAAATGTTTCACAAGGAACCAACTGCTGAATCAGTACAGTGTATTATATACATGACGTTGACGTTTTGTATCTTTGAATATAGGTACTGTAGTGAAATAAAATATACCAATAAAATATTGTCATATTCGTTTTATATTATAATCTAGTACCTGAATTATGAAATATATTCTTATATTATATTATTTGACTCAAAACAAGTATTTTACCTCTGAGTTCGGAATTGATAGTTTACCTATACAAAAAAATTATATATTAGCATTACTTAAATGTCAAATAAAATGTTTGAATAAACTTTTATTATTATATGGGGAAAAAACACACAGTCGTCTCCACAAATAATTTATAAAAAGTCAGTTTATGCAGGTGGACATGTTTCGGCACTAGAAAGTGCCATCATCAGCACCGAAGGGCTCAAGTGCCACTTACACGAATGAATGTAAACAAATTTTAAAAACATGAAAAGGACAAGAACATGTTGTATAATTGGACCAAAACAAAGTTAAAATATTTAAAAAGTGTTAAAAAATTAAAAATCTGGGGGAAAAACGGGAAATAAAAGAGGAGGAAACTCCTTTCGGTTTTTTAAAATCACGGCTCCACTCTGAGATAATGGACTACTTTCGTAAAATTTTATTATTATTATTAAGGCTGTTGGGATGTATAGTCTGTTCAATGACCGCTGACCGTTACGTCATATTATACATCTTTGCGGTACGTCGTAAATTAATTCCGCCAGTTTGACGTACCGGTGGTAAAGGTTATGATTTTGTTTCGGCTCGATCTACATAAAGACGGATGCACGTGAACAAGTAAAATACAAGCGCGTTTTTTTAAATTTTAAATTTTTATTTTGATACTGTTAATGACGTCAAAAATAAGTAGTAGATTTAGGGTAAAACGTATCATGGGATGAAACATTTTGGTCTTAAAAATCGGTATGAAATTTTTAATTATTTAAATTTACTGAAAAATAAATAAAACTCATTTATAAAATTTGAAATCGAATCATATATTTTTTTTCTAGTCCAATAGTTTATAAATTTTGTTTCAAATGTTTTCATATCATAGGTTTCCTGGCAAATCTGTAGGAAATCATCACTAATCTACAGCACTGCGCAAATTACGTTAGTAGAAATGTGATCCGTATAAATACCAAAAACATTGGGGTTGCAGAAGAAGAAATTTATATTTACATACGTACAATATCTTTATTTTATTTATTCTTATTAAAGCAACATTTATATTATATTTAATATCATTATTAATTTTAATGTATTCATATTTTTCGATCGTCTCTAAAACTTTAAATATTAGCCACTAAATAATTCAATATTTATTATCTTAAAGTCCAATAGTTCTTTGTGTGATGGCCATATTGACATGAATTTACACTACGACAACATGCTATTATACAAACATTTATCCTATCCAATCAGTTACCCCGCAACTATAAATCTATTGTGTCTATTTAATAGAAAGTAAACATACTCTTGACGTGGTCTATCCTTAATAGTCATTTAGTCTAGTTTATCATTTAATGTTAAACAATCAACGCTTGTTATTTCTGGGTTAGGCATACTGTATACTGAGCGGTTGATTAAACCAAATCAATAGCCAAAGAATAGAGCATTATAAGTGTTTCAGGAGATGAGAAATATCGCGCTATTAAAAAAATCCTCTTGTGGTCTTTCAAATCTCACCTTGTTAACATTTGACTATATGTTTTCTCGTCCACAATCTGAACTGCAATCAGTACTGACTCAGGTATCGCAATCCGTATTCCAATCGAGTTCAACATTGGAGAATAATATCATAACGGAGAACAAAAATAATAACACATCCTCAAAATCAAATTTACAGCAACCTGTTCTTGTTCAAAATTATTCTAATTGTACATTTAATATAAATATTGTAAATAATTGAAAATAAAATAAACAGTTTGTTGAAAAAATGTTAGCGTCCGAAAAATATTTTTTTTAAAACCGACCAGAAAATTTACACTTTCTGGACAATTTTTCGTCTAGAAAATAACGTTTTTCCGATCGCAAGACCGGAAAAGTGACATTAGAGACCGAAAAAATATTTTCCGGACTCTAATGTCACTTTTCCGGTCTCTAATGTCACTGTCACCCTGTTTTTTGTTTTTCCAATCGCTCTTTGATAATACAAGATACCTTGATTTTGTTATTATGACAACAACATTTCGATGTATTGTCGAGTGACAGTTCGTTGATTTTTAATTTTGTTCTTTATGTCAAACTTGTTTCGCGTAGATTATAAAATATATCGAAGTGTCGGTCTTAAAAAACATATAGTACGTCACGCAACCGAAAATTAGTGTTTTCCAGGTCTCTCCAAGCTTCCAGGACTCGCCTATGGCTCGCCCTGGAAATGCTTGTCTCGACCTGACAAACACTACTTTCCGGTCTTGTAACGTAAATTACTATTTTTTAAAACAGACCAGAAAATTTACACTTTCTGGACAATTTTTCGTCTAGAAAATAACGTTTTTCCTATCGCAAGACCGGAAAAGTGACATTAGAGACCGGAAAAGTCTTTTCCGGACTCTAATGTCACTTTTTCGGTCTCTAATGTCACTGTCACCCTGTTTTTTGTGTTTCCAATGGCTCTTTGATAATACAAGATACCTTAATTTCGTTATTATGACAACAACATTTCGATGTATTGTCGAGTGACAGTTCGTTGATTTTTAATATTGTTCTTTATGTCAAACTTGTTTCGCGTAGATTATAAAATATATATCGAAGTGTCGGTCTTAAAAAAAATATTGTACGTCACGCAACCGAAAATTAGTGTTTTCCAGGTCTCTTCAAGCTTCCAGGACTCGCTCGACGAAATGCTTGTCTCGACCTGAAAAACACTACTTTCCGGTCTTGTAACGTAAATTACTATTTCCGCCTGGAACGAAAAGGGTTTAGCTACCAGCGCAATAGCCAATACCTTATTAGAAAGGTTACCTTTTTGTACAAATATCTGATCTATATAACGTCATTTTTTGACACAATCGGATAAAAATAAAATTTGAGGTCTAAGCATAGTACATTTTTTTTATTTTACGTAATTTTGGTTTACAACATTTGGTAAAAAGTTTTTTTTTCAAGTTATCTAAAGTGCCACTAAACGCATTGTGATACTATAATAATAAGTTAAAATTGAGAGCCATAATATTTTTTTTTAACGATTGAAATTGCGCAAAAATATTATTTCAATATTTATTATAGCTCATTATTTTATAATATGTAAGTAATGTTAATAGTGAATTGGAAACTTATTATAAATGGCTGTGTCAAAATTAACTTGCCAAAAGACAGTGTATATGATTTAAAACAAAAAATAAACAGCAAATCAAGCTAAACATCAAACTAAATACCGCAGTTCTAAAAGAAGTTACACAGTGCAAATACCTAGGCATAATCACTTCAAATGACTTACTTTTTAACGCACACATAGATCACGTCATTAAAAAACTGTCTCCCATTATTGGAAATATTAGAAGATGCGCTCATCAATTAAACAAAAATATACAATACCTCTAATACAATTGTTTTGTTGAACCATATTTAAGGTACTTAATACCATGTTGGGAGAACACAGGCGAATACATGTTGGACAAACTGCAGAGGTATCAAAATAGGAATATAAAAACAAATGTTTCTTTAAACTATACGGCAACTAGCTATAAACATTATCCGTTCCTAAACATCAGACAATTAAAATAACAAGCAAAATTAATACACTGATTAGAAAATAAATTACTAAAATCAAATGTAGTGTTGAGCAAAAATTTGGGCTTTCATAAGTACAACTTAAGAACAAACAGGAACCTTAGAAATAAGTTCTCTAGAACCGAAAATTGTCAAGACTCTCCAATTTTCCGAAGCATCCAGGTGTATAATGAAATACCGAAAGTCATTATTAGTAAAGAAGCCAAAAAGACTTACGTATATTTTAAAAATTATATTAAAACTAAAGACCCTCCAAATAATTACCATAATTATGTTACATTATGTGTACTATCGTTGCCTACGTTGTACTATCTATATTTTAGCGACTGTTACCTATAAAAGATTTTTTATTTTTGATGGTACGTGTAGGCCTCGGTGCCAGTATCTCTGTACTAATTTAAGGTGAGAGTATCAACATGCTTGCCAACCTATAACCTATTTCGCGTAGATTTATTTATGTTTTCTAGCTTTTATACAAAATTTAAAGAAAATCAGCATCGACTTGATATTCTATAGGTAATAATTGACATATTTAATAAATATCAAGGAATTTCATATATTATTTTAGGTGAATTATATAGCAAAAAATATCGGGTAAGATTTTTTTTAACATTATTATGTCATTGTCACTCATTGTTCTTTCACTACACAATTGTCCTAAAATTAGCAATGAAATAAATTGATATTTTTGTAATATATCAGATTGTACTAATTATAAGCAATGTGCCGACGATACTGATTTTATTTAAATGTTTGTTTAAAAAATAATAAACTTGAAAAAGCAAAGCGAAATAGGTTATAGGTTGGCAACAAATTAAACGACGTTGAGAATTCAACCTTAAGGTCATAAAATAAATAAATAACTAAAAAAAAATGGCCAACAAATGGTTCTATTCCCGGTTCTATTCAACAGTTAAAACCTCAATACCGTGCCACAAATCGTTTAAAACATATTTTGTCTCAAAATAGAAGTAAATTTTCGGTTCATCACTTTTTTTGTAGGTGAGTGTATATGGTTATAAATAATAGCTTATTTTTTATAGCTGTTGTTAAAATGTTGTTATAGCAACTCTTTTGTGTAGATAAAGTATCACTTTAACCGCAAGGGTAGATAAAGTAACACTTTAACCTTTAACAGCAAGGGTATATAAAATGTTTTAACTTTTTTTATTTAATTAAATTTACAAATTCAAACACAATAATTCGAAGGATTAACAACAAGTGTAATTTTACCATTAACATTATTAGAAACATCTATCTTTCTTCTTCTTGTTTTAATTCTTTTCCGTCCATTTCGTATTCACTTCGTCCACAAAACGCAAAAATACTGAACACTCCACAAAAACATAACTGTAAAATTTGTTTGACTTTTGTTGACAGAGTAATTCATATCCCTAGTAACGGAGCAACACAGTTGCGATTTTTGTGCCAAAACTTACATTTTCTTTGAAATTTTATTTTGCACATAAATTTGAAGTCTTGCTATAGAAAAACGTGTTGTATTGCACACGGCGATAAAATCGCATTATCTTCTCGACGCTACAAAACACTCTCAAAGATAAAGTACAATTTTATCGTCTTGTACGATAAATAACTATTACCGAACTCTTCAATATTTTTCGATCTAGGCCGATAAAACACTATTTCCGGTCAATAATTCGGCTGGAAAGTAATGATTTTTTGGTTTAAAAAATATATTTTACAACAGCGTAGGCGTAGTATGAGTTAACGTTTTATGCCTCATTCTAACGGAAATATCTTATGCGTTCCAACTCATGAACGTAAGGCTAAAGGAAAATATTGACATTGTTTTCGCTTAAAGTTCGATGACAAGGAAGTTTACACAAGATTAACTAAATATCTACGAGACTTCTGAGGCAAAAATTTTAATGTTTTAATAACAGGCGGCAAAGAACTACAAGTATGGAAAAAAACGCCTACACAGCCGTATTCTCTAAAGTGATCTAAATATAATAGTTAAGGAGCTAGCGTGCAAAAAACGCCATAGTTGGCTGCCCGTCAGTCGAGTTTGAAAAAACGTTACCATTACTCCACTGAACGGTGCTTGAAGTTTTGATGCTTTTACCCGTCAACTTTAAGATTTATTGGCAATAATGACATAGGGCGATTGGCCATAGTGAGGAGCCCGTCAGTCAGGTTGAAAATTAGGTTCTGTAGGTTGCCAAGATCATGTATCTAAAATTTCGTTGCGATCTAACCACTAGATCGTGAATTAGGCCAAATGGAAGATTATAATTTGTTTTTTGACCGCCATTTTGTTGGCCATAGTAAGGAGCCCCTCCAAAACTTGTTTCTACCTCTTCGTTTGGATAAAATGACGGCAAAAATGCACTTGACTGACAAATCGAATCACGACGTTCTTCCCTGGGTGACCTACAAATCTCGAAAAATCCAATTTTTCAGTCTTTAGCATGGCTTTTTCAGAAATTCAACCAAAATTATCAGTCAATCATTTTTCCTGATTTTTAGACATCCAATTAAGTAGAAATCACAAACGACTGACATTTTCCTCGAATATTTTCAATTTGGCCATACTTTGAAAATTTTCTGATTTTGGACTTTCTTATAATGGCTCAATAATGCTGTTCCAAATGGACTTAAAAGTAAAACAATGTATGACGATGATGTTTGATGACCTAAAAAACGTTTCAATACATAACTATCACCTATTTACCCCTTCCTCCACCCCTCTGCTACCCTCCACCCCTATTCATTCGTTGAATTTATGTTATATTATATTGGATTCAGTAATAAAAAAATATAGAATTTTTGCCACAAAAAGATACGATAACCAATTTCAGCAGTAAGAAATGAATAATTACGGAAGAAAATCGAAAATTAAATGGTTATTATTTATTGAATGAAATTGTTGGCATATTTGGGTTGAGCAAGCTGGGTTGTGTTAGTAACATTTCAATTTCAAACATCATCGTCATACATTGTTTTACTTTTTAGTTCATTTGGAACAGCATTATTGAGCCATTATAAAAAAGTCCATATCAGAAAATTTTCAAAGTATGGCCAAATTGAAAATATTCAAGGAAAATGTCAGTCGTTTGTGATTTCTACTTAATTGGATGTCTAAAAATCAGGAAAAATGATTGACTGATGATTTTGGTTGAATTTCTGAAAAAGCCATGCTAAAGACTGAAAAATTGGATTTTTCGAGATTTTGTAGGTCACCCAGGGAAGAACGTCGTGATTCGATTTGTCAGTCAAGTGCATTTTTGCTGTCATGTTATCCAAACGAAGAGGTAGAAACAAGTTTTGGAGGGGCTCCTTACTATGGCCAACAAAATGGCGGTCAAAAAACAAATTATAGTCTTCCATTTGGCCTAATTCACGATCTAGTGGTTAGATCGCAACGAAATTTTAGATACATGATCTTGGCAACCTACGGAACCTAATTTTCAACCTGACTGACGGGCTCCTCACTATGGCCAATTGCCCTATGTCATTATTGCCAATAAATCTTAAAGTTGATGGGTAAAAGCAAAACTTCAAGCACTATTAATGGCAACGTTTTTTCAAACTCGACTGACGGGCAGCCAACTATGGCGTTTTTTGCACGCTAGCTCCTTAACTATAATAAAGTAAATTTAAAACTGTTAGGGTTACGGGTGGTTTTGTTGTAATAACTTCTAAACCTAATCTATTATGTGTCCAGGCTATTTGCGGCCCAGTTACCCCAACAGTTTCTTTTTTACTTTAAGTCAAATGATGCTTCGACTTTTATGAAAAACAATTTTTTTCCTTTTTCTTTCCATCTCACTTCAATAATTTCACATATCTCTGACAAAGCTTAATAAAACTCAAGATTTTTCATTACTTTAATAATGATTTTCACAGATAAGTTTTTTTTAAACAACCCCCTAATTTTTCTTTTACTCTTCTCACTTTTCTGCCCAGGACAGTGCCATTGCAGTAACCCTTGCCTATACGGTATGATTGCTGAAGTCTTGATTGTCGGTCTTTCGACTATTTAATTTTATACCTCTTGTACACCGTTAAAAGCTCCATTACGGCTCAATCCCACTATTTTCTCTATTGCTAGAGCATCAGCATTTTGACTTTCACTTTGTTTTCCTGATGATGAGTGTTTCTGCACTCGAAACATGTCGATGTGATTCTAGGTTCGCCTAGTCATTTGAATAAAGATTGTGGAGAAAGACTTTGTGCTTTTCTTTTTCTATAAGTGGTTATTATTTTTTCATCCTGTGCAATGAACAACAGTTTCATCAAGCATGTAGCCCAACTCAAATTAATTATATTATTCATCATTTTTCACGATTTACGGGCATTTATGTGCTTTATTTTTAGATAGAGGTATTTTTCACCCCCATTATAGGGGTAGTTTTAAGTTATTAATTGGGGGGATTAAAGCCTATGTTTTTTACAATTTATTTGCATCCATTTATTGTATCTAATGTGTTCATTTTAGGGATTGTTTTTGCTGTAACGCAAAAATTTGGGGTTTACGACTTTTTTAGTACGAGATTTGGTTTCAGCTTCGAAAAGTACATAAAAATATCATGGTCAGGTTTCAGAGTTCAGAACCTTTTTTTGTGGGCCTGCGTCTTTCAATTAAATAATTTCTAGAATTAAATTTTATGCTTGGAATTATAAATGGGTTTTTGGGCAAAAAGCTGAAATTAAATACAGCAACGCCAAGATATTTATTTAATTTTTTGACTTACTTGTAGCTATGTTCTGATCTTCCCAATGATCTGTTTTTGTTATTTTGTTGCATGAATCGACTTTTCAACTCAAAATTTTAATTAAAATATAATTTCCATGACTACACCTTGACAATATTTTATTGTCAGTTGTATTACAGCTTTATAAAGCTTTAAGGCACCAAAGGAACGTGTCTCGGAACTCGGAAAAAACTTTTTTAATCGAAAGGGATTACATCCAATCTTACATAGAGAAAACTTTGTAAGCTTTGTTTTAATACTGAAGGTTTATATATCCTGAACTTTACAAAATGTATATTTAATTAATGGAAACTATATAACCCGCTAGAGGTGAGTGGCTATAATATGACAAATGAAAAGTTACAATATTGTATAAGTTTAAAAAAATTGGGCACACAAAAAAAATTATCGTAAATTAGAATAGCAATATATTTTTCTCAAAAGAAGATCATATAATTTGATATGGAAACGGATCATCCTTTTATATACCGTGCGAGCAAAAATTATTTGCATCAAAGAGGGAGGGCCTGGTTTAGATCACAATGATATGGGGACGATATATATAACCAAATCAAGGTTAAAACATTGTCCAATTCATATTATGTCATGATATGCCAAACTAATGAGTAATAAAATAAGTGGACAAATACAAATTTATTTTTGGTGTTTACAAAATTAACAAAGTAAGAATATACAGAAAGAAAAAAAAATTACATACATTGCTGAAATTGGCCACCGCCATGCTCCAAGCATAAATTCACACGTCTCTTCATATTTTCGAAAGTGTTGACCAGCATCTCTGGAGAAATGTTACCACATTCTTGGATAATCCTTTCTTGTAATTGTTCTAAATTTGCAACTGGTGTTTTAAAAATAGTGTTCTTTAAATGAGAAAAAACGAAGTAATCCATAACTGTTAAACAAGGTGATCTAGGTGGGAATTCAATGTCTGATCGAAAACTGATCAATCTGTCGTCGAGAAAATTGCGTAAGTAGTTAATAGTTTCGGCGGCTGTATGGGCGGTTGCACCGTCCTGTTGAAAATATCCAAAACGTAGTTCGTCGTCAAGTAATTGCTCCACAAATGGATTCAAAATATTGTCTCTATAACGCTGTGCTGTAACTGTGTCATGGAAAAAAATAGGACCAACAATTCTTCTTCGGGAAACAGCTAACCAGACACCAATTTTTTGAGGGTGCAATGTGGACTCTACAAAAAAATGGAGATTTTCACTACTCCACTTGCGTGTATTCTGAAAATTCACATAACCGGAGAGGTGGTACCAAGCTTCATCAGAAAAAAATGTCAGGTCAAATAAATCATTTCTTTCCAATAAATTTTGGGTAAACCATTGAGAGTAATTCCTGCGTCTTTCAAAATTTGCGGCTTGTATTTCTTGGAATACTTGTATTTTATAAGGAAATAAATTTAGCTGCTTCTTAAGAATAGTCCTGCATGTTCCATAAGATTTTCCCACTTCTTGGGACAGGCGTCTTATACAATTAGTTGGCGTATTTTGCATTATTTCACGAACGTTTGCAACAAGTTCTTCTGTTCTTACAGATGGTCTTCCTGCTCCTTTTTTGTGTTGTGTAGAACCTGTTTCCCTAAACACAGTCACGGTTCTTTTCAAGCAATGATAAAAATCCCCAGCAATAAAAGCAACGTTAGGAAAATGTGTGAAAATCGTCCATGCACAAACCCGGACACTAACCATTTACTCGAAAATACGCTTCAACCATTACATCCTTAGATGCAAGGCCCTCTTTGATGCAAATCATTTTTGCTCGCACGGTATAGAATACCGCCAACTAAATCAAGAAAAAATTAGTTTTTTTTTGATGCATTTTTTTTTAGATATCTAGCCACATTTTACACTATATTCCCCTCTTCTTAAGTCTTGTCCGAAAGTGGATCCGGAGGATTATAAAAACAGCTTATTTGCCCAACAGCCCACAGCCTAATATAATAATAATTATTATTTTATTGTTATAACTTTGATTTTGTTTGATGCGGGTATCACCCCTTAAAGGATATTATTCGTATCGCCCCCTCCCCCAGCAACTCCACTGTGTTAATTCTCCAAAGATAAAAACCCTTCAACTGTTTTTTAATTCCAAGTACGCACCTAACAGTTTAAGCGTCGCAGCATAAATTCCTGTTTTTCCCGTTAATATTTTTATTTCATACAAAAGAAGGGTGAAATGAAAATGTTTTATGGACGAGGAATAATGAGGATTAAAAGTAATTCTTTTGTCGTTTAAAGCGGCTCAAGAGCCAAGTCAGGTCGATGTCAAATTGATTAAACACGTTCCAGCCTCATTAGTTTAATCGAGTAGAGATTTGTATCTAGGACTTAATAGCGGTATTTCTTATTCTAAGGGCTCTTTATAAAGGGGGACCATTAAATTTAAAGCATAATTAGGGATTTTAAAACTGCATTTATTTGTTTATTTTTAAAATTTCACGGGTAATTTTTGCAAATTACTTATAAACAATACCGGGTCACCCATCGAATTTAGAATACAAAGGAAGTAGGATCTTGCATAAACCGCCTTACAACGCAACCGACGGAAGTCGGCCATTTTGAACCCCCAGCTAATGTCTAAATATGACTCCATGTTTGTTTTGGTGGTTGACCGTGGTTGACACTAGTTGACAGGTCGAGCTGTGATTTCTGCTTTCTTTGCTGTTTTTGAGTTAATTTCCATTTTAATTAGTTAAGAACCATATTTAACGAATTCTAGTAAACTTATAATTACTTTAGTGTGACAGTGGAGTATACTTTTAGAGCTGGACAGCGATTAAAACCGTTTAATTGGTTGGTATTGTGGGTTAATTAATAAGCTATAAATATGGTTAATTGTGCTGCTTGTGGGTGCTCCCAAACGCTAGGAAGTAAAAAACTGGGCATTACATTTCATCGGTAAGTTTATGTTTAGATATATAAACTTTTTTAATCTGTAGAGAAAAAAAATGTAAATATTTTAATTTAATATCAAAATACACATAACCTCCGAACCTCGCATGTCATTCGTCATTCATGGGCGTTCGTCTTATAAAACCAGAAAGATATTATTTATTTATTAATCGACTGGGTTACCCCATTTCTACAGAAAAGCAAATTAAAAATACTTATTGGTTTTTAGTTTTCCACATAATTACCTAAGAAAAAAGGCATGGTTGAAAATTGTAAACCGAAGTGTTTGAGATCCTACACGAAATAGAGTTCTTTGCTCGGGGCATTTTTCTGAAGATTGCTTTGACAGATCTTCAAGATTGAAAGTTAGATTGGTCCCAACTGCAGTAGTGCCCTACTTTTGAAGTAGCCAGGTTAAAAAATGTAAGGTTTGAAACTATTGTATCAGGCCATTACATAATATATTGGAAAATATGTAGGTAGGTAGGTACTTAAGAATATGAATACAAATAATTCTGCATTATTTATGCTTCTGAGGAAGCTGCTTTGTCACTTTTTCATAAATTATGTAGGTATCGATAAAAGTTTTTAGATGTTTTAATTTTAAAGCCATGGATAAAGAATGTAATAAAATATGGATGGTAGTATAGGTACGATAAACAAAGAAATTCATATTTAAAGATTGAAGACAATGATGTTTCTAGAATGATAGAAACGTTTTCCCAATATTCACCTGAGGACGACTGGAGATACCATTGATTAAAAAAAAAAAAATCAAAGCAAGTCCCAAACCTTCTATCATTCAAAGATATTCATATCAAAATATAAAAAAAAATTACAAAGAGAGGTTGTATCACATTATAGGTACTTTTGTGTCATTTGGTAAAGGTGCCAAACAGTGATAATTAAAAAACTTATATTTTTTTGGCAGGTACGTTCCTATGCAATATCTTATAAGACACCATGTCAAAACCTGCCTGAAGATAATTATCCTACTGTGAATCTAACTGGAACACCTTCTGGTTACAACATATATTGGACATGGCTCTTTCAGGACATGGCTCTTCCAGGACATTTTACTATCCAACAACACACCGAAGATTTTAGTATCTTCCTTTAATCTTATATGAGAATCATTAATGGTTACGGTTTCCGGATTCTCCAAAGTGTATCGGTTAGTCTTAAACAAGGTGATAACGGTCTTTGATTTATTTAATATCAGTTTGTCTTTAGAAAACCAATAATTATTTACTTTAATCATAATTGTTAAATATGTTGCTCGTGGTCTTTATATGCTAGGATTTATTATAAGAACTTGTAAACACTTTTAAAATGTTAACGCCATAATAACTTTATATTAATCCCTGGTAGTTACAAAACTTTAGTATGCATGCACTATTTGGGATCCTCAGTATACCAATAAGATTGCTCTTTTAAAATATATTTAGCGTAAATTTTTAAAATTTTTGTACTACAAGTCATTTTCAGTTTATCCGCCAAGAGGTACAGATCAAAGGCTTTTGTGTAATTTGTTTAATTTCCCTTCTTTAAGACTTTTGCTTATAGAAGCAAGAATTATTTTCTTATATAAAATAATTAGAGACAAAATAGATAATAAAGAGTTCTTAGGACTGCTTCCGTTTAGAATAGGCTTAGTCAATACTAGATCCGCACATGTATTTTATATTTCTACACCGAGGACAAATCTATACAAAAACTCACCACTTATAATACTGTGCTCTATTTTAATAAATATTGTGGAGACATTGACATATTATATAATTTAAACTATGAAAAATTAAAATTAAGGAATGAACTGCTTGGGCAAATGCTAATTGAATATTTGTTATAGCTTAGGATAGCTTTTAGAAATGGGGTTTGTGTATCTATAATTAACTTGTTAAGTTGTTGATACTAGAAATAAATAAAATGTTTGTATTATCTGCATAGTTTGTCATTTGACAATTTTCTTGTATACTAGAAATCTCATTAATATTATTTAGGTAGGTACATATAATAAACAGGACTATATTATATTATATTTTATTATTTTCTTGTGATTTGGTTCATGAAGAAATAGTAAGGTTTTTTTAAAATTTTATTTTTTAACGTAGACGTTTTGGCAATAATTTTGCCTTCATCAGTATTTATTATCTGAAACAATTTGTTTCCTGCAATTTTTTTTTAATGTATAATAACAGGTGTTTTTTAGTTATTTAACCAGATATTTACATTAAGGACCCTTTCACCTCCGTTACCTTATTTAAATAAATAATTAAAAGAAATAGTTGTATTGTTTTATTACACCAACCTTAACGTATCTTATAGGTATATATGAATCTAAATATTTTTTCTATTTTCTTCGTCAAATAAAATTTCATTAATCATTTTATTATTACCATTTTAATGATACGCCACAGGTGGACCGGAAACGCGCATGCGTCAAATGTTGCCGCCATCGGCCCCCATCCCGGACAACTGTCAATCTACAATACCCTACTTCCTTTGTATTCTTTATTCGTAGAGGTCACCGCAAAAATTTAAATTTGTATTGGACCAGAAAACATGGGCAAATGGCTTTGCTATTTGTTACTACAACTATTGTTGTACTACGAAACGGCCGTAATGCCAAAACTTTTTTTATATATAGTGACGAATAACAAAGTATACAGGGTGTTTCAATAAAAACTCCCAGGCCAATTATTTCGAAAACTAAAAGCGACATGTAAATTCTGTAAAAGCCAGTTTTTAGCCTCTTTGATTGTCTTTACAACTGTGTAAGAAATGTGCTTAAATAATACAAGATGTAGGTGGTGCCTCGGTGCAAAGAAATTTTTCGATGACAGGAACTTTTAAATGTTGTCGTTTTTAAAGATAATTAATTTTTGGTCAAATTATGTCCCATAAAAAATTTTGATAAATCCAACATGAAAGGAGATATTTGGGGTTAAGATTTTTTTTTAAATAATTTTAACGAGTAAGTATTTTAATATTGAATAATGATCATTTTATTGATAAAACGCTCGTGTAGCGCTAAATTATTACGTCCAGTGGCGTCTCAGATGGCGCCTTAACAAATAATATTGGCAAAAAATAAGACGCCACTGAGTTTTTGGTAATTTTTATATTTTTTTTTGGATTAAGCAACTAAAAAGATCTTTTTCTTTTATGTTAAATTGTTTTCTTATATTGTTTCGTTTTCGAGAAATAAAAATAAAAACTATTTTATTGCATATCTCTGGAAAACAAAATCATTAAATAATTAATACGTTGTATCTTTTGCTATTAATCGAAATACACTATTGAGAGTTTGCAGAACCGAATTTTAATATCGATTTGGTATGTGCGTATATGAAAACGGCAATAATTTTGAACACCTCATTCAACCCCATTAAATAGTTTTTGGTATTGTTCTAATTTTCATTATTAATTTTGTATAATTTCTCATCAGTTCTTTCAGAAAATTTTAAACATCCTTTAATTTTATTTTATAATGTTTTAATGCTTTTAAACATCAAAAAATACAACGTATTAATTATTTTATGTTTTACCTATCTATTATTGATCTATAATACCTTAGAAACGGAATATGTTATGATAGCAATAATACCTGCTATCACACCTAGGGCATTATAAGCGGGCATTATGATAATGCCCGCTTGTAGAATACTTGGTCCAGAGAGAGTTCGGACTGTATTTTTCCGACTAAAAATAATAAAGTTTGTTAAACATATGTATTAAAATAAAATCAATAACTTACCAGTTCCTGGAAATATGCCATTAAAACATTTTCGGTTATTTGAAGAATTGTGTTCGTATCTTTCCAAATACCAAATATGCCATACTCCCGATCATACTGTTGCCTTGATTTAACTGGCAAAAGATTTTCGGTCGCTTTTATGACCTTTTCTCTTATATTTTGTGGAATTTCTTCCATTTTGAGCAAATCGTTAAATAAAAAATGCCAACTGACTAACTGACAGAAACATCAAAGTCAAACTTAACACCAGTCATTATCTACTTACGTATACAGGTACAGGTGCAACTTATTTTTTATATTGCGAATAAATAATGTAATTAGTCATTGAAAAACATAAAGCATTGTATGCACCACGGGCTTTACTGGACTATAATGCCCATCAGGCAGAAACCTATCCCTCGGGCCAGAGGCCCTCGGGCTATTTCTACCTTCAGGGCATTATAGTCCCCGTAACGCCCTTGATACATAAATAGCTATTATGTCATACCAGTACATTATTGTGTTTTTATACCTTGGATATATGGCCCGCGCGGGCATTAAGTGTGCATCTTGTTCCATTTTTGATTTTTGACTTTGACACATTAAACATTTTAATAATGTCAAGGTAATGTCGCAGGTAAAAATAAAAAAATTGGTAAATCAAATTAAATTTAAAAAAAAATTTATTATTCAAAACAAACTGGTATGACATAAAATTTTGTATGCACTACTAATAGATATATACCCTCGGGCGACTTACGAAGCCTCGGGCCAGAGGCCCTCGGCTTTGTAAGATTGTCGCCCTCAGGGCATAATCATCTACTTAGTACCCTTGATACATAAATAACTATAATGATTTGTGTTTTCCAGAGATATGCAATACAGTATATTAAAGTATAAGTGGATATTAAGGTCTTTAAAACACGTGCGATTTTGCAAGCACGACGGCGCAGCCGGAGTGCTTGAAATAGAGCAAGTGTTTTAAAGACTAGTTATCCACGAATACTTTACATTATGTTTTTTTATTAGTACACTTATTGGTATTTATATTACAAAAAATGGAAATAATAACTTAGTAAGTAAGTGAAATGGTCGAATTTGTGATGTGGTATACCTGTCGTTGTCATGAAAATGAGGAGAACAAAAAATAACTTCCAATTTGTCACATAAGATTCATTGTTGTCACCGTTGACTTTGGTTGTGTATTGCTTATGGAGGGCTTTAGCCTAAAGCCCTCCATAGTATTGCTTAAAAAAATATTTTATTTGACGTTAAAAGGTAATTCTGTCAAATCAATAATTAAAAAACTTGACATATTAAGACTTTACGTTTCACGGGTTGTTGATGTTGCCATGGTAACTTTAAAACACGCGCGTTTTTGAAAGTGGGATTTAAACATGCTGAGGCGTACTTTAAATAAGCGAAATAGGGTATCAATAAAAAAAAAATTGTTTTTATTTTTATTTCTCGAAAACGAAACAATATAAGAAAACAATGTAACAGACAAGAAAAGGATATTTTTAGTTGCTTAATCCGAAAAAAATATAAAAATTACTAAAAACTCAGTGGCGTCTTATTTTTTGCCAATATTATTTGTTACGAGATACGTCACTGGATGTAATAATTTAGCGCTACACGAGCGTTTTATCACTAAAATTATCATTACCAAAATTAAATTAAAATCTGCTAAAGGATATTAAAAATATTTATAATTAAAATACTCGTTAAAATTATTTATAAAAAAACTTAACCCCCAAATATCTCCTTTCATGTTGGATTTATCAAAATTTTTTATGGGACATAATTTGATTAAAAATTAATTATCTTTAAGAGCGATAACATTTAAAAGTTCCTGTCATCGAAAAAATTCGTTGCACCGTGGCGACACCTAAGTACATCTTGTATTATTCAAACACATTTTTTACACCGTTGTGAAGCCAATCATAGAGGCTAAAAACGGGCGTTTACAGAATTTACATGTCGCCTTTAGTTCTCGAAATAATTGGCCTGGGAGTTTTTATTGAAACAGCCTCTGTATATTCGTTTTTATTTTACATAGTTAAAATGTATTGTCACAAGTAACGGACGAGTCAATTAATTATTTTTTGTAAATATTTATCATAATACTAGCATTATTACCACAAAATTTGATGAGAAATCGAGATCGGATGACAAAACTAAAAAGTTTAATAGTTTAGATGCTACGGAATCCTGCAATGAAAGGGTGGGCCATCCGGTGTAACATACCCATATCAAAAGCAGTAAACTAAGATGATGACGTTATAAAATAAAGTTGTCCGTATATTCCAAGATTATATGGGCCAATTTTATTAGATGACGGTTGTAACCCCTAGACCACAGAACACGTAACAGTCGGTAATTATGTGTGCATTTATTATAACACTGTGAACTGTGGGGCCAAATACAATGGACTCGTTTAAAAGTTTAATTTTAGTATTTTTGAAAATAATGTGAAGCTGTAATGAACAAGTTTTCAAAAATAGCGTCTAACGTTCAACACAACAAACAACGTTTGAACCGTTAGCTATCTAGTAATTCCAAATTTATACCTGTTTAATTAACTTTTACTGATGATATTTAGTGACAGCCGAACGCCTGTACCTATTTTCCAAAAATATTTATCTTGGCGATTGTTAATAGTATACCGTGCGAGAAAAAAAAAATTTGCATCAAAGAGGGCCTTGCATCTAAGGACGTAATGCTTAGCCGTAGAGCTTAATACCTGTTGGGTGTCAGTAACTACCTGAATTAACAATCAATCAGTTATTCCGTCATCTTTGACAGTCGTTACAAGTAATTTGATTTATCGCTAATTTTTCCAATTTCTTGAACAATTCACACAATGGGTTTTACGAAACAGCACAAAACATTCATAGTTGAAGCGTATTTTCGAAACGGGGTTAGAGTAAATGGTGAGTGGCAATAAAATCCGGGTTTGTACATGGACGATTTTCACGAACATTTTCCTAACGTTGCTTTTATTGCTGGGGATTTTTATCATTGCCTGAAAAGAACCGTGGCTGTGTTTAGGGAAACAGGTTCTTTACAACACAAAAAAGAAGCAGGAAGACCATCTGTAAGAACAGAAGAACTTGTTGCAAACGTTCGTGAAATAATGCAAAATACCCCAACAAATTGTATAAGATGCCTGTCCCAAGAAGTGGGAAGATCTTATGGAACATGCAGGACTATTCTTTAGAAGCAGCTAAATTTATTTCCTTATAAAGTGCAAGTATTCCAAGAAATACAAGCCGCAAATTTTGAAAGACTCAGGAATAACTCTCAATGGTTTACCCAAAATTTATTGGAAAAAAATGGTTTATTAGAACCAGAACAGAAGAACTTGTTGCAAACAATACAACACAACACTTTCGAAAATATGAAGAGACGTGTGAATTTATGCTTGGAGCATGGCGGTGGCCATTTTCAGCAATTTATGTAATTATTTTTCTTTCTCTTCCTGTATATTCTTACTTTGTTAATTTTGTAAACAACAAAAATAAATTTGTATTTGTCTACTTAATTTATTACTCATTAGTTTGGCAAATCATGTCATAATATGAATTTGACAAAATTTTAACCTAGATTTGGTTACATATATCGTCCTCATGTCATTGTGATCTAAACCAAGCCCTACGTTTTTTAATCCAAGCCCTCTTTGATGCAAATAATTTTTACTCGCACGGTAGTATAGAAGTGAAATGTACAAACATTACTTTATTATTTCTAAATAAACAAATATCTTTAATATAAATTCGATAAGTTCAGAGAGTTTCTTGTAAATCGTATAAATGCATGTCGCAAGTAAAAGCAATGGTAGACTGTTCAATGACTGCTGACCATTACGTCACCACTAGTGATTATCTTTCTAACATTTGTGAACTGGGTGAGATAGTAAATTTGCGTCAATAATGAATGTCGTATAATTTTACCAGTCAAAAAAGTTTTATTGTAATGTAATTTTGAACACTGATAGATATTTGTAATTGACTATTTTACCCTTCAACGCAGTTTACAAGGTAAGCAGATATAATAAAGTAGGAATTGTGAAAACATAAATAATAAACATGAAAAATATATGGCAATGTTTTTATAAATAGCTATCTGTTTAAGAGAGTTTCTGTCTGATGCTTTGGTAGTTTCGTGTTCAACAATCCAACGAGTTAAGGCAAAGAGGATATAGAAGGATGTAGATTTTAGGAATCGCAATAATGTAGCTATTTTGTCATCCCGTGATCGACAACTTCACGAAATTCATGAACACATGAATAAGAGAGCGTATTTATGGGATGTATAGAGCACATGAACACGTTACCATTCGATCAATAAAACTAAACCGTAAAATCATGGCGTAAAATTAACTTTAAAAAACAGGCGTTTTTTTAGAGAGCTACCCCATATAGCCCAAAA
Source organism: Polydrusus pterygomalis (assembly GCA_963969555.1). Classification (NCBI taxonomy): domain Eukaryota; kingdom Metazoa; phylum Arthropoda; class Insecta; order Coleoptera; family Curculionidae; genus Polydrusus; species Polydrusus pterygomalis. The sequence continues at coordinate 34,973,395 of OZ018381.1, read as the reverse complement.
CGAGTAGTAACAGAATTTAAGAATAACCTCAACTTTCAATTTCTCTTAAAGCCTGTTTTTCTGGATGACACCTGGATATACAGTAAAGGTGCTTTTAGGCGAAGTTGGCAAGATGATAGGTACTCTTCATACAGTTAAAAAAAATCATTAGAGGGTGTACGGTATATATTATTCAACATGCTGGTTTAGAAAATGGATTTGTGAATAATGTAAGTTTGATATTCAAGTCTGGCCTGAAATCTGGTGATTATCATGATTCGATCAATAGTGAAAATGTTGAGAAATGGTTTGAAGAAAAGTTGTTGTTGGAAGAACCGTCGCTAAATATCTTGGATAACGTCATTCTAAATAACAAATTTAATACAAGTTGATCAGAAAGATTTCTTATTGCATGGTTAGAACAAAAACAAATTTCAGTTTCACCATTTGCAATTAAGAATGAAATCTGGATAATAGTGAAGCAGCATATCCCACCCAAACGTTACAAATAATCTAAAAAGCGTTATTTATTTTTTAATTATTTTAATTTTATTTTAATAGGTTGGATGGACTAGCATTGCAACATGGACACCGAGGTTTAAGACTTTCTCCATATCGTTGCCATTCTATGCAACCTGTAACAAATGAAGTAGTTTTGAGTCTATGGAATGAAGCCATAGATAACGTAACAGTGAAAAAATGGAAAAATTATGTAACACACACTAATAAAATTATAAATGATGTGTGGGAACGGGAAAGATTTATCGATGCTTCAGATACTCTTTCACTTATTATTATCTTGGACGAATCTGTTGATAATGATCCTTGCGGAGATGATTTACTTTAGTTATTAAAAAACTGTATTTTGTTGTGTTGTCATTGTTTATTATATTTTTTTCCTTAAAATTTTATAGACAAGATAAAAATACTTTAAACAAAATTCATAGACTGATCCACTAAAGATGCACTAGACAAAAGAATATATGATTCAATTTAAAATTTTATTAATGAGTTTTATTTATTTTTTAGTAAATTTAAATTAATTAAATATGTTATGCTGATTTTCAAAAACTAAATGTTTTATCTTATGAAAGCTTTTACTCTAAATAAACTACTTATTTCTGACTTCATTAACAGTATAAAAATAAGGTATAGTGTTTCTTAGGTCAATTTAATGACATTAAACTGTGGGAATTTCCTAACCATAGGCGTTCCACACAAATAATTAATATGCGTATACACACTTATAAGTTTGTTTTACATTAGGTGTTTGTACATACTACACTTTATAAACCCACTGTATATAGGTATAATAATATTATATTAAAATAATAAATATAAGGTAACTCAAAAATTCTATATACAAAACTAAAATCAGAAAAATAAACCTGACACGGCACGACACTGCTCAGAAAATGCTTTAATTTTTTTACCAGAACTTCATTCTCGTCAACCAGACTCCGGCCCGTTCATCAAGGCATAACCACGTATATTTTATCTCTGTCTCTTCCACGCCATCGGCGGTCACTGGCCTATCTCTGTCTGGCAAAATCGATCGTTAGACGGGCCGGGTACCGGTTCAGCTTATATCCTGGCGCTTCCAACCGCAACAAATGACATGCTGTTGCCAATTCTTCAAAATTTTAGGATTTGTAAGCACATTGTAAGTACCTATATACGAGAGACAAGGGTTTGTTAATTAGTTGTTTTTAAACACTGAAAATACTTTTTGTCTTGATTTCAGTTATATTGTTTCTTAAGGACTAAAGAATGTATTATTATAACAATGAATGGCTTGTTATTTTTTTCTGTCACAATCAAAACTCCTCGGTTTAAAGTATATTTGCAAACTAGCTTTCAAAGAAAGTTACTGACTAACAATTGAATACTGATATAAATGAATATCTTTAATAAAAAAATTTAAAGAATGCCATGGCAATATTTGGTCTACCTAAGGATGGCAATATTAGGTACCCGTGAATCCACTGGACAAAACTATGGAGGGCTTTAGGTTAGGAGTCCGATCGCAATACATTGGTTTCGGGCAAAGTTTTGGATCGGTAAAGCAGCTTTAAAAATGGCCGTCAGGGGCGCATGTGTTCCTTTAAATCTGTAAAATGCATGGGTTCTTATGGGATAATCAACTGTTTTATTGAATTTAGTTAACTAAAACGCTCTACAGGCTGAGATATGTATATATTATATCTAATAAAGCTTATTTTATTAATTATTGGATAAAAATACCGCTGACGTCTATCAAAACCTGTAAAAAGTCAAACACTTGACGATCACTGCGCCGCGACCGGGAAACAGCGAACTAACTACTAAACAGGGACGTAAATTTAAAGAACAGCCATTTTCGATCGGACTTCTTCCTAAAGCCCTCCATAGACAAAACTATGGATTTCAAGAAACACCTCTTTATATTAAACATAACAACGCTACAACAACAAAACGTGTACCTAAGGACTTTCCTTGTCTAATTTCTTGCACCTTTTATTTTAATTGGAAAGCCGATACAACGTCAAACAAATGACAATTTTTTTTATAACAGGGGCAAACAAAAAGCAGAATCTACGGTTCCGATGCTTTACGCTGACTGGGCACTTTTCTGGTACGTTCAATTAGTTGATTTCATTCCTAAGCATGGTTTAGTACGTATATCGGCCGCAAGAATAATGACGTCATGATTTTGGCTTGGGTGGCAATATTAGGAACATGGCAATATATGGCTTAGGTACCTTAATAATTAAAAACTTGAAAAAACGCGCTTGTTCACATGCATCCGTCTTTATGTAGATCAAGGCTAAGGAAAATCATAACCTTTACCACCGGTACGTCAAACTAACTGAATTAATTTACAACGTACCGCAAATATGGAGAATATGACGTAACGGTCAGCGGTCATTGAACAGGCTTTACTACCCCCCGTAATATATCTTTGCGTTTTAGGTATAGGTCGGTATAGAACTTGTCTTTTTCCACTTACCGAGTTTTAAAAGTTAAATTGCCTCTATCCAGTGCTTTATTACAGTCTGATATACCTTCGTGTAGACGAATAAGTTTTCAAATATTATGCATTCTTTTATTACCCAAATAAACGCGAAACGTATTCATGGAGCGCTATAATATTGTAGAATGTATGTTGTAATGTACTTTTACAAATGAAGAAAAATTGGTAACCGACAGTAACATTGTAACAGGGTCCCAATAATGTGTTTTTTTACAATTTCGTGTCTGTACGGAAAAATGCATACAGGGTTAGTTGAAATGGAACGGCTAATTTTCATCAAAACTACCAATTCTAAATCAATGAATTTTGATACAGGTGGAAAACTTTAAAAAATGAATTGAAAATTGACAATTGTGACGTTGCCAGATGTTTAGTTTTTTCTGTAACTCAAGGAATGTTTTTTTTTAAATCTAACACTACTCTTTTTTTTTATTGAATTCGATTCCTCCCATCAACATTACCATTTCCTGATAGTATCAAATTTTTGTCTCAAATAGTTCTATGGGAAAAAAAGTTAATTAGTTACAACTCTAACTCTAAAAAATCCAATCTATTTCCATTTAAAAACGTTTCAAATATTGTGAGAAGGAAGGTTGGTAGACATAATGTACCTAATAGTATCGATAACGATAATAACAACAAACAACTACTAACAATAACAATAGCTAGTAAAAATTACTTACATATTATCGGTTTCATAATCAAATTAATGTAGTGTGCTATAATATGTAATTATTTTTACTAGCTATGTTATTGTTAGTATTTAGTTGTTTGTTGTTATTATCGCTATCGATACTATTAGGTACATTATAATATCTACCAACCTTCCTATTCACATTATTTGAAACGTTTTTAAATGGAAATAGATTGGATTTTTTTAGAGTTAGAGTTGAAACTAATTAATTTTTTTTCCCATAGAACTATTCGAGATAAAAATTTGATACTATCAGGAAATGGTAATGTTGATGGGAGGAATCGAATTCTATAAAAAAAACAGTAGTGTTATATTTGAAAAAAAAAACATTCCTAGAGTTATAGAAAAAACTAAAAATCTGGCAACGTCGCAATTGTCAATTTTTAATTCAGTTTTTTAAGTTATCAGCCTGTTCCAAAATTCATTTATTTCGCCTTGGTAGTTTTGAAGAAAATTAGCCGTTCCGGTTATTTCAACTAACCCTGTATGTATACAGTGTATCTCACGGTGGACGTCCATTAGAATTTATAATATTTCGAAAAGTAATGCGATTTTAATCCTGCAAATTTGGATAATCAGGTTCTCGGAGACAATATTTTCAATTGGAATAATAACGACTATATGCGACTTCCGGTTATACCGGAAGTTGTCTCACACTGGCTTGCTTTTAAATGGAGCACCCTGTATAATATTTTTTTAGTGTTCCTTTCTTTATTTCCAATAACTTTTAATAAAGGTTTTTGTATCTTACATACAAATTTTGACCATTAACAGTGTGTCGAATAAAATTGTATAATTCTGTTCAAAGATAAAAGAGTCAAACTCGAGATCCGGTTGTGGAATTAGATATTATTGTACTCGCTAATGGTTGGCGAAAAATAAAATTTTAAATACAGTAAAGTGGAAAAGTAACAATTTTTGATTTTTATCAAAAAACTTTATTTTGCTAAATACGTTGTTGGTTTATTTAATGGATAGGCGAGAGCATTTCCTATCAGCCCATATAGGATGTTCCTATACCAACCTAGAATATTTTAAAACTTGTTTGTGTTTTTGGGCCCCTACGTAATGATAGCGACGATATATATTATATTATTTTTGGATCCCTTGCCACTAATCTTACATAATGCCGTTATTAGAAAACAATGCTTTTACATTGTATTTGATTTTTATCCAGGGCTGCGAAACTTTGCTTTTTAGTTTTTAATTTCTCCTAAACTAGTGAAGCACATTCAATAAAATTATAACCAATTATAAAGGGCACTAACACAAAACCTAAAAATACAAAAAAATACAGGGTGTCTCGTTTAAACCAACAACTAACTGACAAACTACTATGACAGCGATCTTAGACCAAAGTAAAGAGGGCTGTGTACTAGTGCTCAACAGATCATGCCTTAAAGCACTAGTGGGATTGTACACCGGCCACTGCAGATTGCGACAGCATATGTATAAAATGGGAATGAATAGCCCCAACTGATGAATGCCGGAACTGCATGGAAGATGCAGAAACGGCAGAACACGTAATGTGCGCCTGCCCCGCAGCAGGAAGAATCAGATTCGCCCTATTCGGCGAGATGACTCTGCTGCCGGATGACATGAAGAATGTCTCTCCCAGTACCAATAGTACTATCATTAACTTCATTAGGAAGTTGGACCTATTGGGGGAAGGGGAAATATAAACAAGGTGTGAGCCACAATAGATCGCATGGTCGCAGTGGAGGGTTAGCTGTAACCCACTCACTTTTAACCTAACCTAGCTACGATGCGGTGTGTTCTTAGAGCAATTTGACTTTATAAGTAAGTTAATATACTCTTCTCTCTATCATGTTAGTTGCTATTTTACGGTTATTCATAAATCCTTAAAACATATTCACTTTGTTTACCTTTAAATGAACCATTCATAATCACCGTTGATTTTTGAACGGACTATGCACGAATGCCAGCCTAATCATTACCTTGAAAAAGTACCAACCCGAAAAGTAAAGGACAAGGAAATTTATTTAACTTTCGTTTATAGTCTCCCCTAATGGAGTGGCGTTTTCTGGCAATAGAAGTGTATTAATAGGACCTAATTAAGTTAAACAAAGCTTTTAACATTTAAAAGGCTTGCCTAACTGACCGTTCCGCCAATTAAGGGCTTACCAAGGGTTTATAATCTGTTGCTTCGCGTAATTTTTAAGTGTTCGCGTTAAGTGGTATATTTCTCCATGTGCCTACTCTAAAAGGTTAAGTTTAACCGGGCTTTAATTAATTGAATAATAATAATGATGAAATCAACGATAATCAAACAAATCCTTTCATAAATGTATACAGTAACAAACGCATGTAAAAACGCATCTAATATCTATCGTTTGTTTGAAGGTGGTAGACAATAAAGTAACATCAAAAAAATATCTCATCGGACTTCCATTGTCTTTATTTTGTTACTTAACACAACGTTTCGGTTAGTTAGTATCTCTAACCGTTCTCAAGTGTAAACTAAATTACAATTCTAAGGCTACTGTCTTAAATACTGTCCATGTGCAGTAAAGCTTGGTGACTCCGCCTACGTGCTTATTGGAGTGTGAAGTTTGGGCTGTTGGTTTTGGACAAGAAGAGGCTTCCAGATATTGGGGATATCTATACTTGGTTTACTAAATATATGGGTATTTTGATTCATAAAAGCTGCTTCTTTGAACTTTCGTTTTCTCCAGTGCTCTTCCGTGTCCAAAACCTTGGCTTCTAACCACTGTATATTATGCTGGTTAGTCCATACATGTTCCGCTATACCTGATCTTGAAGTTTCACCTCTTTGAGTTTGTTTTAGATGTTCTTTAACTCGTACGGGATGAGGTCTTTTTGTTTCTCCAATGTACGATTCGCCACACTCGCAAGGGATTTGATAGATACAATTTTTTGTGTTTTCATTACGGGGGGGGGGGGGTTACTTTTGTAAGAAAGCTTCTAAGTGTATTTCCGGTTTTGAAGGCTGTTTTGATATTATAGTTTTTGGTTATCCTTCTAATCTTTTCAGAAATCCCTATGACATAAGGTATTGTAAGGAATGCTTGCTCCTCTTTCGTTTCTGTATTAGTTTTTACTTCGCGATTTTTAAATTTTGAGATGGTATTAGATACAAAGGTTTCAGGGTAAGCATTCTGTTTTGAATCTTTTTTGATGTTTGAAATTTCAATATTAAGGTCTTCCGGATTGTTGCAAACATTAGAAGCTCTGTGATAAAGAGTTTGAATAATGCCCTGTTTTATGGAGTTTGAATGGTTCGATCCGTGATTAAGGTATTGCCCTCGTCTTAATTTTTTTTTTAATATCTATCGCATCTACAATATGCCTGATGAATTAAAATGTTCTTACATTATTCCCGTGCCAAAAGTAAAAGACACTAAAAGATGATTATTGACTATTTTTAAAAGTGCATATTAAGATTATCAAAGTTTAAATAGTGCACTGAAAACATAGTGAGCATTTATTGATGAAAAAGTAATAAATATGGATAGAAGGTTTTTTTTATTTTTCAATTCGTTTATTTCTTGATAATGTAAAAAACAAAAAAAAAACATTAATGTAGGCGATGTTGAAAATGCTCGCCGCGAAAGTCTTGGCAACATCCTAATCTTAAATAGAAATGTCTTCTAATGTTACTGAACATCTTAGGCGTGACCGATTTAATCGCAAGCGTTATTCGTCTTCTAAAGTCAGCTAAGTCGAGGGGGTTTAGTTTTGTATACAATATTTTTGACACAACCCTATAAGAAGAAGTCTAATGGCGTCAGATCAGGGGATCGTGCTGGCCATTCCATCGATCTACGCCTCCCTAGTATTGCCATTTAAATTGCGATTAATGGAAAAGGGACCTATGATATGATCTTCAACTATTTCTGCCCAAACATTAACCTTTTCAGGATATTGCGTATGTTCTTCTCTGATCCAGTGAGGTATTTCCCTAGACCAATAGCGACAATTCTGACGATTAGCATGACCGTGAAGTGTAAAGGTCCACTCATAAAAAAAAACATGATCTAATTCGATCACATTGTTATCTAACATTGTCATTATTTGTTCACAAAAATATGTTCTATCAAAATCGTCTTTCATGAGGTATCATTTTATAGGGATACATTTTATTTTCTTGTAATCTTCGAATAATCGATGAATGGCTAACATCGAACATTGGGGCTGTTTTTCGACTAGAATTATGTGGGTTTCCCTCAAACTCAAGCATAATATCTAATTTGGTATCATCACTTATTGCATTGGCAGCTACTTTTTTTTTATCTGTTTACATGTCCAAGCTGTCAAAACTGCTTTTCTATTTTACTAATTTTCCCTTGAGTTATAGGCGAAATAAGCGAGCAACTTCCATTTGTGTCCGTGTTTTATTTCCACAACCAATTATCTGTAGAATTGTTATTTTGTGCATTACTGTTAAATAAACCATTTTTCTGATATGCAGTTAAAAAAATTCAAACGACTATAACACTGACAACTACTGTCATGCAGACAGACAACAATTTGCTAAGGTCAGGAGTTTTAAAGTAAACAAATCTATTTATACCTTTTTTTTATTTCATATCAGTAAAAAGAAACGCTGAAATGCAATAAATCGAAAAACACTAAATATTTCCGAAACAGTTGAAGATAGGTATAGGATATTGTACATGAAATATGTCTAAAATTTTCTGAAGAATCCAAAAATTGAATAATATAAAGGGTGTTGCATTTAAAATAAGAAAGTTGTTATTGGTTACTGTTACATAACACACCCTGTATAAAAAGTTTTTATTGAAAAAATGCGCAACTAGAAATACCAATCGACTTGTACGAGTGTTTTTTTGGACACGCCCCTATGTATTTATTATCGAATTTATTCCATTTGGATGATACACACTGTATCTTACAGTACTAAATTAAAATTTTTTATTCCTTATCATTTATAAGATATTAAACAAACAAAAATTAATTGACCGCGTACCTGACCTCAAGCCAAATATTGGTAACATTTAACAACTTGCCAAAAACTTGGGTACGTGTAAAGAAACATAATAAGAAAATAGGTATCAATGACCTATTTTCAACTCTACTATCCTGTTGCTGTATAACTTCTTACTACGGGACACTCCGTATATCAATCCTATACAAACATAAATTTACACCAATAACTTACCTCATAGGTTTAAATAGCGCTTGTAATTCATTTGGATAATCGATGACTAACTTTAGTTGCGTTCCTCCGGATTTCTGAGCTAGAACAAATAAATCAAAGTTTAAGACAGCTTCACATATAAACTTATGTTTGGGTCACGCCAGTCACAAACGTTATTACCGTCCTACGAGTCACGGTATGTTGCCAACTCTTATATTTTTACGATCGAATGAATTCGGGAAAGTCAAGTAAAACTTTAACTGTCAGCACTAGGACACTAGGCGACAATCCCATTTTTTTAAATATATATTATATACCTATATAATTCATACTGTTTAATATACCGGCTTTAAGTCCTTTTTATTGACCCTTGATAGCAGTGGCGTAACTAAGGACATGTGCGCCCCTTCGCAAAATTTTGAAAGCGCCCTGCTATTTTGCACCTGTCATACCATAGTAAAAAATATTGTCATTTGTAAGCGTTGTTTAATATACAGTGACCGGCAGAAAGTGCGCAGCATATGGGAAAGTTTTTTACCTTTAAGTTTAGAAAATTAATTTTATTATAGATAGGTTCTGCATGTTCTCAAACCAAAATAACACCCATTAAATCCGGTAAAAGTCTTATGGTATACGAGGTAGGATCAAAAATTTGAAATTCCGCTAAGAGTAAAGTACCACCATCTTTCATTTTAGAATATTTTTTTACAAAGAATTATTGTTTTAATTTCAAAGTTATACCCAAATTCCAAATTTGGCTTATTTTGGACAAAAAAAATTGATTTAATCGTGTTTTCTCAATAACCCTGTATAAAAAATAAATGGCAACCGAACAGTACGAAAATAAGATTTTCTGCAAACTTTGTTAGATATTACCGTCGATCATAAGTCCGAGTAGTTTGTTTTCATAATATTATGCCTTTTTAAAATAAAAACATAAAAATATTAAATATTTTTGCTGCACACCGTATTTTATTTTTCATTCAACTGATATTTTTTAATTTACATTGACTTAAAGCATCTCCTAAATAGTTTTTTATACATAAGTATGCATAGAAAGTTTTCTTTTGATTTATAAAGAAAAAAATTTAAATTAAAAATATATTTTGAACGGATTTTATTCGTCACGCAAAATAAGGAAACTTTCTATGCATACTTCAATGTATAAAAAACTATTTAGGAGATGCTTTAAGTCAATGTAAATCAAAAAATATCAGTTTGATGAAATTAACTTTTTCCCTCAGAAAATAAAATACGGTGTGCAACAAAAATATTTAATATTTTTTTGTTTTTATTTTAAAAAGCCATAATAATATGAAAACAAACTAATCGGACTTATGATCAACGGTAATCTCTAACAAAGTCTGCAAAAAATCTTATTTTCGTACTGTTCGGTTGCGATTTATTTTTTATACAGGGTTATTGAGAAAACACGATTAAATCAATTTTTTTGTCCAAAATAAGCGAAATTTGGAATTTGGGTATAACTTTGAAATTAAAACAATAATTCTTAGTAAAAAAATATTCTAAAATGAAAGATGGTGGTACTTTACTCTTAGTGCAATTTCAAATTTTTGATCCTACCTCGTATACCATAAGACTTTTACCGGATTTAATGGGTGTTATTTTGGTTTGAGAACATGCAGAACCTATCTATAATAAAATTAATTTTCTAAACTTAAAGGTAAAAAACTCTCCCATATGCTGCGCACTTTCTGCCGGTCACTGTAGAAAGATCTCGAGAAAGATATAGAACATTGTAAAGAACAATTTTTGTTGTAAAAATAATGTACTACTACGAATTTTAGCTTATTGCTGCGCGCCAAAATATGAATTTTGGTGCGCAGCGAGTTCTCTAGATTAGTAAAGTGCTCTAATTCTCTATATTAGATTAGTAAGGTGCTTAAGGTGGCCCGATCCGTCTCCTGGCGGGTTTTCAACAAATGCTGTGTGTGATTGTAGCGGCGCCCACGCGGGGTTTCCGGCGCGGATATTTGTACGAACCTTTATACTGTTATTGGGGTAAAATTGTTAATTATGATTTACGTTACCCCTATTTTATATAGGGGACTCATATTAGTCATATTTCATTGTTTCTCATTCATTATTGTTAATTTTTAACTTTAATATTGTGATAATGAAACTATTATTTTATTATTTCTTGATTTTTTTTATATATAACGTCGCTTTTCATTTGTTTTATTTTTTCATCAAGGAACTTAAGGGCGCCCCTGGCTTTGCTGCGCCCCCCCGCAATGCGGGGTCTGCGGGGGCGTTAGTTACGCCACTGCTTGATAGTGTTTTTATATAAAACGAAACGTTGGGATAAATACATTTCATTGCCTGCCTCATTCCCGCTATATTTATTCCCGTTCCACAAAATTTCAGTATCGTTGAAAATTTTTATTTAGATTTTATATAAGATATTAATTCTTATAATTAAGCTTAAGATATGGAACGGGAAAGTTTAGAGTAAAATATGGAAATGTGTGTTTTTACACTAAGGAAAATGTTCTAATATTAGAACAAGTTTGCTAAGACAAAGTTTGTATTGATACCTTATTTTTTATTAACCCATATTAAGGCCCGGTTGTATAGGTTGCGGTTAATCGTCATTTCGTTTTTATAGGTTGTGATAATCAACAGTTCCTTTGATTAACCGGTAAAAATTATGAAATGCGAAATTATAGGTTATGATTAGGTCCAAACCAGCACTTTAACCAAGAATTAACTTAACCGCCCAAAGAGCACCGGTTAACATACACCGGTCATGATTAAAATGTTAAAAAATAGGTTTTTTTAAGAAATAGCATTAATAATAGTACAATAAACCTTATAATAATTTTCCCTTTAAAATTATTAATGATTATTATTGTATGATGACGATGAAGACATTAAATATTGTGGAAGCCGAGACCAAAGATCAAATCATCTAGAAATCTGGAACGATCAGGAGTTTGTAGATCGGTTTAGGCTTTTAAAAAGCATATTTTTACTTTAATAGTGTAATTGAAACTTATTGTGCATTATGTGTATCAAAAGATATTTACACAGATTTATTTACGGTTTTTTTATGTGACTTATTTTTGCTGTTTTAGTTTGGAAATAAATACATTACCTACTTTATAATTAAAACAATACGTCAATAATTATTTATTTACCATCAGCGCCTTCTAAAAATCAAAAAATAGGTTAGAAAATCTCTTATTTGAAGATAGGCGCAAAATGAGGTCGAAGGAGTTTTCGATTGATTTAATTGCATAACCTGCATGTATAAAACTGAGAATCAAGAATAATTCTAACATTAAAATTGTGATTAATCTCTAGTTTACTGTTCTGATTAATCGACACCTATACAACTGGGCCTTAATAAATTGCTAGTGTATCAAACCCGCTTTAGTGTAATATCAATTTCACTACACACAACAGTGTTTTTATTGGTAGTAATCAGTTCCATTAGCAGGACAGTCTTGTTGAATAATGAACTTCTTTTAATGCAGCAATTTTGTTAAGAAACAAATTGTATCTTATCAATGCGACGCATTTTGTTCCCAGTAAAGCGCTTCCTCTAAAATTAAGTAAGCAGAACAACGTTCCCAAAACCGAATTGTATCCGTTAGGACCTATAATCCACAAGACGTTGGTGGGGGTTCGTAGCCATCGGCAAACGCCGCGCGCCGTAGTACTAGTTTCAACGTATTTAATTTGAAGAAATAGTCCATACTTAAAGTGGAGTTGAAAGTATGAAAAGGAAAGAAAAACACAAAGTCTTCCTCCACAAAATTTAATAGAATAAAATTCTAGTTAGAAAGGTCTCTACATGTTTCGAACGTAGAAACGTTCATCATCAGGAGACAGAAATCTATTTTATGCTGATGTTGTTAGCAAAAGAGAAAATTAGAACCTTAATGGAGCTTTTATGGACGTAAAATTTTTTTAGAAAAACATTTTAAATGTAGAAGAAACATGGCTTGAAAAAATTGACAATGGTTGAATACTGAGCATTCAAAAACGTTGTTAAAGTAGGCTTAAACCAACCAAACTAAATGGAGAAGAAGAGAAAAGAAAAAACCCGGGAAAAAAACTTTCTAAAAAGGTGTCGGAAATTATTTAGTTTTAATTCTTGAAATTTATATCCAGCTTAAGTAACACATTATGAGGATAGAAGTGCAGTAGCACAATAATGTTGTTAGGTAAACGAAAAGTTTTTGGGGTACTGAGGATTAAACCTCAGTAACCCCGCGACGGTTAATTTGAAACCAAAAGTTAAAAAATTGAACATTTTTTGACTTTTGATTTTTTTTAAAAATGTTTAATTTTTTAACTTTTGGTTTCAAATTAACCGTTCGCAGGGTTACTGAGGTTTAATCCTCAGTACCCCAAAAACTTTACGTTTACCCAACAACATTATTGTGCTACTGCACTTCTATCCTCATAATGTGTTACTTATGCTGGATATAAATTTCAAGAATTAAAACTAAATAATTTCCGACACCTTTTTAGAAAGTTTTTTTCCCGGGTTTTTTCTTTTCTCTTCTTCTCCATTTAGTTTAGTTGGTTTAAGCCTACTTTAACAACGTTTTTGAATGCTCAGTATTCAACCATTGTCAATTTTTTCAAGCCATGTTTCTTCTACATTTAAAATGTTTTTCTAAAAAAAATTTACGTCCATAAAAGCTCCATTAAGGTTCTAATTTTCATAAAAATAGATTTCTGTCTCCTGATGATGAACGTTTCTACGTTCGAAACATGTAGAGACCTTCCTAACTAGAATTTTATTCTATTAAATTTTGTGGAGGAAGACTTTGTGTTTTTCTTTCCTTTTCAACGTATTTGTTGCGCAGGTCACATCGTTGTTCAGAGTCTTCTAGCTGTCCTGTCCGAATTTGAACTTTATTCTGTTCTGTTTCAATTAATTTATTTTGACTTTGTATTTAAGTTTTTTTTGAAACTTTGCATGGCAGATAAAGCAATAGAAGATTCTTATTTCGCACAAGTCATCATTAGTATTGGACTTTATAATCTATAGACGAATTTTACCATCTCAGTAAACTATGTGTCATATGCGATGTTAAATAACCAGAACAATATCACACTAGAAACTATTTAAATTTTTGAGAACTACAGTAGGTACCTACTGATTTTTAGTGGTAAATATATGCTTTATTAACAGTAGCAAGCAAATATTATTATATAGGGAAAAGAAAAGCATAAAGTCTTTCTCCACAATTTTAATTCAATAGCTAGGCGAACCTAGGGTAGAATCGACATGTTTCGAGTGTAGAAACACTCATCATCAGGAAATTGAAACAAATATAATGAACAGCTGATGTTGTTAGCAAAAGAGATAATAAAAATAAAATTAAAAGGTGGAACTAATCCATAATGGAGCTTTTAATGGCACGCATGGGGGGTGAAAACTCTTTTTGTAGTCAAACAACAGAAAATATATCAGCATGCTGAAAGGTCAAGGACCAGTGAAAAGCCACTGTGGGTGGGAAAAGAAGAGAAAAATTAGGAAGTATCAAATAAAGGACTTTATAGAAATTATCTTAAGTGTACGTGATAAAAACATTTTAGTTAGATTCAACTATGTCAAAGAAGTGTGAAAGACGTATGAGGGAGAGAGAAAGAAAAAGTATGTATTTTTATTAAAGTGTTGTAGATGCTTTCTGTAAAAGATAAAAAAGAGGGATGTAATGAATGAAATGTAATAAAATAAGTTGGATTAGAGTTCCATTTAGCTTGAAATAAAATGCTGTTGTAAAATGTAAAAAAAAAATATATATATTATTATTATTAATGTCAAGTTTTATTACAACTGCCAGTCGGAACTAATACAGTATATAAAACTAGATTACATCCCCAATAGAACTTCATAATTACTGTTAGTGTTCAGAGTAATAACGGCTATAAAACATTCTATGTTAGCATTAACTCCTATTTCCTATTGGCTAAATTACCATAATATTATCACTACACAACGGTCTAACAATTTTCGTTGTCTTACAGTAGGAAAGCGCGTTGCTGTCACATATAGTATTAAACAGTTGTATAAAGAGTATGTTAATAAGAATGAAGGCTTTTTTCTTAGTGTAAGATTAAGAAAATAGAAGAAATTTGTACAGTAGGAAGTATTCAAATATTTTCTTTATTACCCATTTCCTGAGAGGCGCTCCGCTACAAAATATGCGCATATATATGCCTTGTTTGCCTTTAAAATATGCGGGTATTTCCATTTTTTTTTACCAAATATGCATACTGGTTTACAATATTTCTTAATTTATTATAGTAAAATGGGGTAAAGAAACACATTGGGTTGTGAAAAATATATTTATTAAAAAAAAATGCAAACAAAAACAAAGAAAATTAAAAGTAAAAATAAAAAAAATTTAACCTAAAATTGTATGAAAGGCATTTTCTACTAAATATTATTCAACAATTTCAACTAAAAAGGATTGTCTTCTATTAGTAGCTATCGCAGTAAATGTAACGCAACTTGGCAGACGTGCGAAATTGTGACCGTATTGACGCAAGTTTCCCATAAACGATAAAGGGGTAGATCGGTTAAGAGCAAGTCAAAGTTACTTCCTTTAATTATTTTACTAAATTTAAATCTCCCATGAAAAATTAATTTTCCAAGGGTTTGTGCTGTTGCTGGTTTTATTCTATAAATATACTTGCAAAAGTTACATATTTTAACTTTGCTTGTAAAGGAATAAGCGACTCTTAGCAAACGTCGAGATGAATTGAGTATTTGAGTAGACTAGAAACTATAACAATTAATGGGATTGGTGCGATTTGTCTATATTTATCCGGTTTATGTCGGGTAAGATCATTTTATTCTCCATAAGACCAGTGTTATTAAAATAGAAGCATCTCTAGAAATGGATGACTGGTCGGAAAATATTTTTTTCCCTAGAAAAAAGTTGGCAACAATTTGAAATTATATTAACGCAGGGTTGGCCACAATCATGATATTTATATAAATATCCAAATATCCGATATATATCCGATATACTCGTATATCCAAATTTGGATATTTATTTATATTTTTAATTATTTTGAAATTTTTTCATCTGTTTTCTGTAAAGATATATTTTAAGAATTCAAAATCACTGAATTTAATATAAACATATTATAAACCTGTAAATTTGTATTTTAATTCTATTCAATGATAGTTGCTATTACAATAACAAGTTTTTTTAGTACTCCTATGTTAGGAATATAAAATGTAGGTAAATTATCATATATCATATATTTTTGCTTTTAACTATGCTTCAACTTAAAACCGAGAATTACTGGGCTTCTTAATTAAATCAAAATGAACCCAAACTGGATTTTTTTATTTTTGGCATTGTAAAATTTTTATTTCATAGAACAAACAGCAAAATATTGCTCCGTTCAATCAGAAATCGGAACTAAATAAAAATGCCACGCGGCAAAGAACAACAGGTGGTCAACGTCTCGGAAAGATGGGGAATCACCGCATCGTAAGCAGCATAATACGCTGTTGCCGGTTCAGCAACAGCGGGGCCATATTTTTATACTGATAAATAGAATTTTAGAAAAAAAAATATTAATGTATATCAGGATAAATATCGTCGCTTAAATATCATGATATTTATTAAGATATATATCAGGATAATTCCCTTACTGGGGTATTTTGATTACAAACTGGCAACACTACTGATACTCCAAGGGATGACGTGCAACGGAAATTGTTTTGATTTTACTATATGTGAGTGAGTGAAGTATTGCTGTAAAAGTAAAGAAAAACCACCCATTTTGTAAAATCTGATTGGTCCCCAAAAGTAATAAATAAAATAGTGTCTGAAAAATATTATCCTCATTTTTAAAATTTAATTTAGCATTACAAAACAGAAACATATCACGTGCAAAGACTAAAAGGCGAATATTTCATATTTTTTCAATTTTATACAACGTCAGGCAAGTGACTGAATGCTTCGCGGTATTATTACTCCACACCTAAAATCTGTTTTCCGCGCAAACGAATTTGCTTTTATTCTGTCTAGAGTGAAGCCCATTTTTCCTCTTTTTCGTTTTAATTTTATGAGACGTTGCGTTTTTCAATTTTAAAACTCGATGGTCGTATAAGGCCTAAGTATCCTGTTTCTGCATAATATTACATACTTATACCAGGCTATGTTCCCAACCTTTTATTTTTAATTCAGAGAAAGAAAAAAGTTTACTTGAAAAACTGTTTTATAGCTAAGGTAAGGTGTATTAAATTAAATGACATTAAAAAACTTAATGTAAGGGGCATTTTTCTTTCGCAACTGTACCGGGTGAGTTAACTAAGGAATTTTAAATCTTGAAAATAAAATTTGTCGATAGTAAGCATCCGTTGGATATTGAGCCTAATGAATAAAAATTAAGCAATTACTTTTTAGTAAAAGCAGTTGCTTGACTAGCAAATGCTACAAGTAAAAGCAATTGCTAGATCTGGATATGAATAAAATTTTGAAGCAATTGCTGCTTTTCTTACACCTCTGTAGCAAATGCTTATTCAACACAAGTTCAGACGTGGCACTTGCTCGGATTATAGATTTTATGTTCAGTTTGGTGCCTAATTTGCAATAGAGTTGCCGTAAATACAACAACGTTGGTCTATATATTTAGTACAATAGTAATCTGTTACGTTTTTGTGGAAAATAGGAAACTTATATTTGTGATATGGCAGATTTCAGTGAAAATGAGAAAAGTCATGGTAGTGATGAAGAAATTAAAGACAAGCAATTGATATTCGTTCACAAATTGAAGGAACATAAATAAATCTCTCTGGCCACAACCGTTTAGCTTCCACAACAGCTTCAACACTTGTAGGAAATTTAATAGAAGTATTAGCCTTCTCCAAAACTACATCCATTACAGAAGTGTATGTCTTACAGACAGTAGTTTGGTGAACACCGAGTTCTTCACCTACAGAATTTTGAAAGCCCGGATCCGACAATTTCCGCAGAAAGACTTTAATCTTATTTAAAGGCGACAGTGCACCCCCTCGCCTTTTACCAGTATCAGTCAAAAAATAATTTGCCAACCACTCAACATTTTCGCAGTCAAATCGATATAACTTTCTGAAATCATCATAACTGCAATTTTTACTTTTACGTACACTGTAGATTTTTCTTTTACGGACGTTCAGATATTCAGCCATAATTGCAGACACAAATTAAGAGCAACGCACGTGTATGCCGCGAAGAACTAAAGTTGACTGCTACCAAGCAAATGATGCACCTACCTTAAAAAGTTGGAAGCCATCGCTTCACTAGAAAAAGCAATTCTTTAATTTATTCATCACATTTTAAGCAAACGATAGCAATCGCTTCTATTTTTTAAGAAAAAGCATTGACCAGAAGCAATTCCTGCACTTTTAAGCAATGGCTGAACGCAAAAGCAATTACTTTAGTTTTGCTTTCAAGAAATTACTTGAATTTTATGAGAAAAAGCGATTGCTACATTTTTATGCATTAGACTCATTGTGCGCAATTTAAACACATTTTTAATTCTACAGGGTGCATTTAAAAAGTAGGGTGTCACATAGTTTGATTTATTAAATGGGACACCCAAAGACCTTTTATACATAGACCACATTGTTTACATTTTAAAGCAATCGAATATCCCATGGTTCACCATGCGCCTTGTTCGGTTCGCTGTATGGTTCACTATACTTAACACATGCTGTGGCCAAACTTACTGTTAAGTAACCCCCTTGCTACGCAGCTGTGTCAAAGCATAAAAATACTCGTTGGAATCGTTGACTCACGCAGTGGCGCAGCCAGAATTTTGTATTAGGGGGGGTTTTCAAAAAAAAGAACAGGATTTCAAAATTTTAAAAACTAAAATTAAACCAGGGTCGATAATTTTTGAAACCAAAAAAAATAATAGTAGGATGAAACCTATTGGAAAAGGAAGAGAATATAACAAAAATAAAAGGAAAAATAATGTACGGGCGATTCGAGGTCGGGAAGTGGAAGGGGGTGAGTTTTTAAGGGTAGAAAACGATTTATCTCGATTTCCGGTAAAACTACAAGTCCTAAAAACGTTAAATGGCAAAGTTGTAGGTAATAAAAAGATTTACAACTTTTATATTTACACTTTTTTCACATAACCTCAAAATTTATGTGAAAAATTCAAATAACCAAGTTTTTGGTTTTTTATTTTTATCTTTTACAAGAAAAATAAATTTGTTGAAAATTTACCTTTTTATGTCCCAAACACACTGTAATTTTTTTGATTTAAAATATTTATTTTTTCACCTTATTTTGACTTAATATCGAAAAAGCACCCTGATTTTCAATCGAAAATTCTCGTCAAAATATCTGCTTTTAAAAAAAAAAGTCGGTGGGCTTTTTGTTCGTTGAAATCTCTGCTTTCTGATGGTGTTAAAAAATATACATTACAATGGTAAATGTTCTTAAAAAATGCAAAGAAACGAAAAAAACTCGAATCCGATTTTTTTTTTAATTATTATGTACAATTTTGAGCTATTTATTAAAATTTATACTTTAATTACTCGAAAAACGTAAGATTCCATGTTACATTAAAAAACAAAAAAATTACAAATCCATAAAACATAAAGATCGCAAAAAATATGCGAAAATAGTTGTTCTAAATATAATTAAATGTAGGATTTAAAGGAGATTTCATCACATTTACCATAGTAATGTATATTTTTTTTTGCACCATCAGATAGTAGAGATTTCAACGAACAAAAAGCCCACCGACTTTTTTAAAAAAGCAGATATTTTGACGTGAGAATTTTCGATTGAAAATTAGGGTGCTTTTTCGATATTAAGTCAAAATAAGGTGAAAAAATAAATATTTTAAATCAAAAAAATTACAGTGTGTTGGGACATAAAAAGGTAAGTTTTCACCAAATTTCGTAAAAAAAAATTTTAAAAGATAAAAATAAAAAACCAAAAACTTGGTTATTTGAATTTTTCACATAAATTTTGAGTTTATGTGAAAAAAGTGTAATTACAAAAGTTGTAGATCTTTTTATTACCTACAACTTTGCCATTTAACGTTTTTCCATAGGACTTGTAGTTTTGCCGGAAATCGAGATAAATCGTTTTCTACCCTTAAAAACTGACGCCTTTCCACTTCCCGACCTCGGATCGCCCGTAAATTATTTTTCCTTTCATTTTTGTTATATTCTCTTCCTTTTCCAATGGGTTTCATCCTACTATTATTTTTTTTCACTTTTTACCATTTTCAAAGGCTTTATTCAGCCTGGTCTAATCCGTAAAAAACCATCTTAGTCTGGACGTCCCCTAAAACCCCCCCTCGCTGCGCCACTGGACTCACCCGGTACATTCCCCTATTTTTATTTCTAATATTAATCACTTTTGGACAACCGTCCTTTTAATTCTTTAGACTATTTTTGTAACAGGAAAATAAAGCTTTATCTCTGTTATAAATCTAATAAATAGAAAAGCTAAATAAAGCATTCGATATTTCTTGATTAGTTTTACAAATAATTCTGGTCGTTAAAAAATAATGTTTTACTGAAACTTGAACGTAGTTGTGTTTTATGATTTTTGATTGATGACTGAGCATAAATTATATTGTAAATTCAATGTAAGCAATACGATTTTTTAAGTGGAAATATTTCAATTTTGTTATTTATATCTTTATGCGGTATGCCGTAATAAAACATTTTTATGAAACCTATAGATGTATTTATCTAAAACCGATTTATAACCAGAGGTGGGCAGTAGTTAAGCTAGGTACTAATTAGCTACTTCTTTGGTAGCTAATCTAATAGCTTTATATATTCTACTTCCAAACCAAGTAGCTTGTAGCTGTAGCTTTTACATTAATTTAGTATTCATGAAGCATTAAAAAGTAACAAGTTACTCGAAAAACTACTTAAGCTAGTCTCGGTAGCTTAAGTAACTTTTGGTAGCTTAAGTTACCATTAAGTAATTTAAGCTACCTATTACAAATAACTACTTTACCGACAAAATGCAGATTTTGTTTATTTATTGTCATTGTGTTGCATCCTTCGATGCTAACAAAGAAATTAAAAAAAAAAAAAGTTGAAATAAAATTTAAAAAGTTTTTGGATGACAGAGGGAAGCACATTACTACGTTAGAAGATTATCCAATCATTAAACAATTATAGGATCCAATACCTTTCTTGCCTCTTCAGCTCAAGTGGAGAGATTATTTTAGATTGTTAGATATATTAATACTCCCAGACGACATGGATTGTCGGACAGCTTATTTGAAAACCTCTTTCTGTTTAAATGAAATTGTTTTTTGTTGCAACATCAGTTCCACCTTCTTTGGCATTTTACCTTCAGGGTATATAATTATAAGGTAGCTTGCCCAGCTCTAAAATTTCTTCATTTCCACAAAGTTATTGCGATAAAGACTTTAGTCTAATTTCCACATAATATTTATTTTATAACCAGACGCGTTCCGCTACACTGTAACTGAACTTTATCAAGGGATTTTTTAAATCGAGTTAGGTACTATAATTTTAACCTAAATATTTATATACTAATTATCTTTTTCTTAAACAAGTAATTATATTAAGGGAATACTCACAGAGCTGTTTTTAGAAAATGGTCAATTATTGAAAAGGTTTAATAAGGGCGATTTATTCAAATCTGTGTGGTCATTCAAAAGTGGACAGGTGTTTTTATGACGGTTAATTTCCAATCTTTCCAAAAAATTAAGTTTATGGCTTTTATTTTCTGTATGAAGAATTTTGAAAGTATCTGCAAATGTATGGCTTTCTTCGGTCATATGATTGGAATAGGTTGAGTCTGTTTTTTGATGTAAAAAACTTTCTTTATGTTCAGCGATTCTGGTTTTGAATGTTCTACCTGTCTGACCTATATACATTTTTGGACACGATCCGCAATTTAATTGACAGACGGCAGATTTGTTCTCACTGTTGGTCTTTGTTTTATGGTTTTTTAATTTTTTACCCAAAGTATTATTTGTTTTATAAGATACATTTATTTCTTTTTGATTCAAATAGGTTTTAATTTTCTTGGTGAAATTTCTTATATAAGTCAAGGTCTTAAAAGTATTTTTTGATTCTTTGTATTAAGGATATACTTGATATAGCTTTTTTAAAACATTTTTTATTTAGAATATTATCTATTAATTTAGGTTGATAACCATTACACAGGCCTGCATGAAATTTGTGATGACGTGATTTTTGTTTTTTGAGCTCAGTTTTTATATAGAAATAACTAATTAAAATACAATTGGTTTCTATCACCCACAGATTTTTTTTTTGGAAAAAAAAAGAAAAAATATAAAAAAATGTATAATAAGCGTTTTAATACATTTTAAAATGAATGAAGTACTTCAAATTGTAAATGATTGATGAATAAAAAATTATTTTCTGTGGTGCTACAAACCTTCCGACTGGATACTTTTATCGACTTCAAAAAGGAGCTTTAAAGCTGTTATTTTATGAAAATTTAGAGGAATTACTTTTAAGAATACAATATGAAAATCACAACTGGGAAGTGGGTGAAGATCAAAAAATGTTAGGTCTTCTCTTAGGTCAGCAGTCTGGATTTACTAAATTTCCATGTTTCCTGTGCGAGTGGGCTAAAGGAATCAAGAACAGCATTGGATAAAAAGAGACTGGTCACAAAGGGAGACTTCAACACCTGGATACAAAAATGTAATTCGCGAAAGTCTTATTGACCCTCAAAAAGTTTTACTTCCACAACTTCACATAAAACTTGGACGTATGAAACAATTTGTTAAGGCATTAAACAAAGAAGGAAATTGTTTTAAATATTTGTGTAAAACATTTCCGGCTCTGTCAGAGGCAAACTTAAAGGAGGGAATCTTTGTAGGGCCGCAGATTAGCAGCTTGATGAAAGATACAGAATTTGAAAAGGTAATGGAAGATAAGGTAAAACATGCATGGAATGCTTTTAAAGAAGTTAAACATAAATTACTACTATGTTGAGATCGTTGAAAATATGCTGGAAAATTTCAGGAATTTCAGAATATGAGCATAAAAATTCACTTTTTACATTCCCATTTGGACTAATTCCCGGAAAATCTTGGGGACGTGGGTGAAGAGCAAGGTGTAAGATTTCATCAATATATTAAAGAGATGGTAAAAAGATACCAGTGGCGCTGGGACACAAAAATGATGGCCGATTTCTGTTGGACATTAAGAGGAGATATTCCTTTAGCTGAAACAGAAAAACAACCAAAAGAAGCTTTTCTGAAAAAAGAAAACGTTTTTTGAAGAAGCGTAACAAATTATAATAGTTTATATGTATATATTTTGTATATTTTTGTATTTTTTTCCTTAATATATTTAAAAACTAGCTTATAAATTAATTAAACCGTGTTTTTTCTATATTTTTGGATTTTACCGGTTTGAAAAATAACCTTACGTGATATAAAAAAACTGAAAGCAGATTTGAAATCAGCGCTACCAAATTACTAGAAAACAGTTAAAATTTTTAAATCAACTTTCAAAGTGTTAAAAAACGCAGGCCTGTGTTATTTATTAAAATTTGTTTTATATTATAGCATTACAGCATACAATATATTATAGCATGATACATAGACTCACTAGCATCCCTTTGTCAAAATAATATTTTGATAAAGAACGTTCTCTGTCCATACTACAAAAGCCCTTTATCGACATCGACACATCTTCAAGGCATAAAATTGCTCCGCGCAATCGTTGACTCATCCGGTACATGTTTTTGGTTATCATTTTTAAAACCCATATTATATAAGGGCTAAAACTAAAGCTACTTTAAATAGTCCTACTTGAATTGAATTTGTAATAAAAGTTATACCCACTGTATCATTAATCAAAATGCCAAAAACCCGAATGCACGTCAGCTTTCTGTGAAAAATTATTTTTAACGATCAGAATTATTTGTAAAGCTAATCAAGAAATATTGAAAGCTTTTTGTGACGCCAGAAATAATTTATCAAATTCACACTATAAGTAAATTTAGCCCCATTTTCATATTTGTGGCATAGAAAAGGAATTTCAACATAAAGGTGTTTAATTAAAGAATTTAAATCGTGAATTATAGTCAGATTACCATAAAAACTAACAATTAATTAATTTTTTGCTCTATTATGTATGTACACAACAATTATAACGAATTTTCGTTGTTTTAGGGATTGTGAATAAAAAATTTTAAATGTTACCAAACGATAATTCTAAACTTGCAAATGAGTAATGCAACCAGTGGCGGCTTGTGACTAGCGAGTCAGGGGGGGGCGCTGGCTTTAAATAAAAAAAAAATTTTAATGTCTATTATTTTCAAAAGTACGTGTTTGTTTTTTCTAACTTTCTCGTTGTGAATTTTAATTTCATCAGCATAAGCACTACTTAAACAAGTTAAAATATTAGTCCTAACATCTCAAAACTTACCACATTATGACGATGTTTTGCACTATTTTCATGTTTTTTTATTTTCTCTGAAAGATGTTTTAAGTCCTGCACGCCATTTATAGTCCAATTATCACCCCGTCAAAAAGAAGACACACGAAACAAAAAACAATAATTTTTGTCCTCACAACCGCATACCTATTCAGGATTTTTTATTATATATTTCTTTGTCAAACTTACGCGTAAACTGTGCCTTACTTTTACATTTTGATTGCACTTGTACTAGGTATGTTCAATTTCTAGTGGCCGCCCTGCATTTTTTAAATCAAGTTTTTCACTTAAGCTCAGAGAACTAAACACAAGCTTCTGTAAATCACTGACCTTCATATTACACGACATTTTCCAACTTTATAAGTTTTATAATGTAACTAATAAATCAAATCAAAACAAATAAACAAAACATTAGCGCCTAGCGGCATCGATATTCGACAGGTCGCCTCGCCAGAGCACATAATATCAATTATTCTACCGTGGCATCGCGAACAGCTGTTGTTGGGCGCGGAAAATTGGAGCTCGTCCGTGGCCGCTCGTTGTGCGATGTGTAGGTGACGTCACGCCTTTGTCGTCATGGCGACTCATCGAGAAGCCGCGTTGAATCGGGACGGATAATCGGTCGCCCCCGCCCGCCCGCGCTTAGTATAACATAATATTGAGAGCGCGGAACTCGCTTGTCTATGAGTATAACCTGCCCGTTGGAATAGGGCTATGTTTGGTTTATGCCCGCGCTTAGTATAACCTACCCGCTGAAATAGGGCTATGTTTGGTTTGAATTATTTTAATGGATTGCTCACATAGATTGCTTTATTGGTTTTTTAAGTAAAGTATTTTTGGATTCTATTTGAAATAATTGCAGGGAGGGCGGCGCCCCAGAGCCCTTCATTAACGAGCCGCCACTGAATGCAACCCCTCCCCCTTCCTGGGCTAAACTGGTTATTTTGGGTTATTTATAATATTTTTTAAACAAAAAATACTACTTTTATATTTCATTACAACATTTACATTCTTTACTACTTATAAATCCATATATAGCGGCATGGACTAAAAAATTAATACCAGTGCTAGAACCCTGGATAAACATAAAACATGGAGAAGTGGATTTCTACCTGCCCCAATTTCTCACGGGGCACGGAACCTTTCAGGCCTACTTGCACAGATTAAAGCTGCGCGATGGGGGTGAGTGCCTATATTGCGTATAGGCTGATACAGCCGTGCACTAATTTCTCGAATGTGTGAGATGGGATAAGGAAAGAAGAGTGCTTTAAGACAAAATCGGTAGAATAACACCTGAGAACATTATTAATAAAATGATGCAAAGTAAAGAAAGTTGGGACGCAGTAAAGGGAGCCGCCATGATAATCCTGTCAACAAAAAGAAGAGAAATGGAGTCACAGAGCTAAAGAATGGGAATAAAGAAGGAATAAGAAGGTGATGTAACAACACTTAGTACACCCGTACACCCCCCTCGAAGTAATACCGGAAGGCAGTTGCAAGGGGGAAAGCAGCAGTGTCCAGGGGAGGAAGTTTTTTAGTCGGTAGAAATCCGACATAGGTGCCCCGGCCACATAAGAATCCTCGGCCGGAAGTATTTTCGAAGATTTTTTTACCTCCTCCTAAAGAAAAAAAAACTACCTAATAAATCCCAGAAAGTTAATTCCAGCGATTTTTATAATTAAAATTGGTTTCAAGAAGATATTATATAAATATGCTTTACATTAACCAAAAAAAAGCTGGATTATAAAAACACTTCATTATGGTACACGTTGTTTTTTTTAGTTTATTATTTCATTAACCAGCATTTACATAAAATCAATTTATTTCATCTTTAATTTTGGGAGAATTGTATAGTAAAAGAACAATGATGTAATCCATTAAATAACAAGCTAAAAGAACGCCATATGAGCAGTTAGCCGTAATTTTTGCAAAAATTTTGCCAAAATGTTATTGATTTATGCTTTGGGGAATTTTCTGTTCTTGTTATAGCATCTTTGGTCTATGGATTTCAGTAGTCTTTTTCCTGTAAAGTTTATTGTCCACTTATCTATACGCAAAATGAAGTTTTGCAAAAATTACTTGTATTATATTTTGGGCGAGGCATCTAAAATATAGTTTTTATCTGAAAGAGCTTTTTGAATCAGTATTAATATATAGGGTGTTACATTTAAAAAATATACCTATAATCACCTATTCAAGTAACCAAATTTTTGTAATGTATTGTATTTTTAAACAACCCTGTTTATCGCAAGTAAGATTTGGGTATAGGGTTGAAAGCCCTCTAGTATTATTAAACTGTCCAGCAAATTTCATGGTTTTAATATTTCAGAATTAATAATGTGATTTAGGCATAGAGATAAAAGCCCCCTGGTAGTATTTAAATGTTGACGAAATTTCAGGGTCCTAACCTTTGACAGGGTCTGGCACCAACGCCCAATCTACAAAATGGCCACCTCAGGGTAGTCAAAGAAAATCTGCAAGATAATATGGAGCTATCTGCAAGAAAGAACCTTCAGCGTCAAAATTGGACAAGAAAGATCAGAACCACGAATGCTAGCAGCAGGAGTACCACAAGGATCTGTGCTAGGCATTCAACTGTATTTAATATATTATACAAATGATATACCAAAAACAACAGGAGCTTTTCTGGGACTTTTCGCTGATGATACAGCTTCAGATCAGCACTGCAAGTTTTTCTCCTGAAATAGTGGGGTCCCCATAGCTGTGAAGCATGCGCACATGTACCTCTTCTGAAGCACAACTACCTACACTACACCAAATCAGACACCTACACAAAGACTATCACAGCAAGTCACTAACAAAACACACAACTAATACTTCTACAACAGCTTACTAATGTTTCAGATCAGCATGGCAAGTACTCCCACTGAAATAGTGAGGTCCTTATAGCCGTGAACCATGGACACGTGTTATCTCTTCTGAAGCACAAACACGTACACTGCACCAAAAGCCTTACACCTACACAAATACCTTCACAGTGGGCTGCAAATAAACAGTGGCGGCTCGTGACTAGCAAGTCAGGGGGGCGCTGTCTTTAAATAATGCGGATAACTATAACCAAATCGTTTATTTTTGTTACACATAGATACCAAATGATAACACTAACAAATATTATTTTTTGAAGTGGAAGACAAATCTTATCATCCCCGCCAAAAACAAGACACACGAAACAAAAAAAAATAATTTTTGTCCTCACAACCGCATATCCAGGATATTTAATTATATATTTCTTTATCAAACTTACGCGAAAACTGTGCCTTACTTGTACGTTTTGATTGCACTTGTAGGTACTATGTTCAATATTGGTAGTGGCCGCCCGGTATTTTTTAAATCAAGTTTTTCACTTAAGCTCAGAGAACTAAACACAAGCTTCTGTAAATCACTGACCGTCATAGTAGACGAAATTTTTCAACTTTATAACATAACTAATAAATTAGTCAAAACAAAACATCAGCGGCATCGACAGGTCGCGTCGCTTCGAAACGAAACGCGAACAGCTGTTGTTGGACGGAAAATTTTGAGCCCATCAGTGCAGCTCGTTGTACGATGTGTAGGTGACGTCACGCCTCCGTAGTCATGGCAACCGACTTAATAGTCGCGTTGAATTGGGACGGATAATCGGCCGCCCACGCTTGATATCTTGCTTGTGCGAATAGAAAATGCTTATTCGGTATAGAGTCAATCGGGGGAAATGTAAACTTTTTTATCATCACTACCGAAGAAGGTATAAGAAATGTTTTTACTTAACCCGCAGTGAATTCAATTGATATTTATGGCGAAAACCACGTTGTTTTCATTTACCCAAATGTAATGGGTAAATGGAAATATACAGGGTGATTCAAAAGTACTTTGACAAACTTCGGTAGGTAATTGCTGGCAATATTTTAACACGAAAAGTTCTTATAAACAGTGGTCCTTGGCGACTTCGTTACGGAGATACAGGGTGTTGAAATGTTAAAAGAAATAGTAATAATTTTTAAATAACTCCTTAACGAGTTATTTTTTTTTATGAAATTTTGTGAACTAAATAAGCATTTAAGGACACTTATTTTCAAAGTACAACACGTTCGTAAATTTAACCAGTGGCGTCGGTACAAAATGTTACTATCATTTTTTTTGTGAAAACTATGCTACACCACTGACTTATTTTATTTTAACCTTTTTTTTTATAAATCCCCCCTTTATTTAGAACAAAAAAATATCACGTGTGTTTTTTTGATACGAGGGACGGTTTAAGCGTAAATGATTATTTTATTTGAATATACACATATATTAAAAAATGTGTTTTAAACTGATCAACCACTCAAATATTTATTACAGTATTTTAACGAATACCTACATACATACTTACTAATAAACAAATATGTATATGCCTAAGGAAGGTATCTGAGAATGCCTATTTTTTAAGTATAACACGTTTTCAGTGGCATACATATTTATTTATTAGTATGTTATTTTTTAATATTTTGTATTTTGACAAGGCGGCTTTGGAAATGCTTTTTTTGTCGATAAATTAAAATATATTTGACAGTTAGTTACCACTGAGTTTTATTTCTTCAGTTTTGTTATTTTTAATGGTAACTAACTGTCAAATATATTTTAATTTATCGACAAAAAAAGCATTTCCAAAGCCGCCTTGTCAAAATACAAAATATTAAAAAATAACATACTAATAAATAAATATGTATGCCACTGAAAACGTGTTATACTTAGAAAATAGGCATCCTCAGATACCTTTCTTAGGCATATACATATTTGCTTATTAGTAAGTATGTATGTATTTGAGTGGTTGATCAGTTTAAAACACATTTTTTAATATTTGTGTATATTCAAATAAAATAATAATTTATGCTTAAACCGTCCCTCGTACCAAAAAAACACACTTGATCTTTTTTGTTCTAAATAAAGGGGGGATTTATAAAAAAAAGTTAAAATAAAATAAGTCAGTGGTGTAGCATAGTTTTCACAAAAAATATGATAGTAACATTTTGTACCGACGCCACTGGTTAAATTTACGAACGTGTTGTACTTTGAAAAAAAGTGTCCTTAGATGCTTATTTAATTCACAAAATTTCATAAAAAAAAATAACTCGTTAAGGAGTTATTTAAAAATTATTACTATTTCTTTTAACATTTCAACACCCTGTATCTCCGTAACGAAGTCGCCAAGGACCACTGTTTATAAGAACTTTTCATGTTAAAATATTGCCAGCAATTACCTCCCGAAGTTTGTCAAAGTACTTTTGAATCACCCTGTATATGGGGTAAATGAAAACACACTAAAACAATCTTTTCTATTACTTTAACTAAAATTTTCATGTTCTGCTGGGTACATTCTAACAAACCAAGTTGAAAAGTGACCGTCAAGCCTAGAAAAACTTAAAATTTTCATTTATACCTTTTCTACATAATTTTAAAATAAAGTTTGCAAAAATCGTTTCCATTTCCCCCGATTGACCCTAACTTGCCCGTTGGAATATGGCTATGTTTGGTTTGAATTATTTTAATTAATTGCTTATACATACATTGAGTTATTGGTTTTTAAAATTGCAGGGTGGGCGGCGCCCCAGAGCCCTTCATTACGAGCCGCCACTGCAAATAAACAAGTATTAGGACAACACTGAAACCTATGTATACCGGTACCGAGGTCTAGGTGAAGTACGAAGCAAAGCACGCAGTAGGCGTGCAGAGCAGGAATACTAATCGAGTGGTCTGAAGGTTTATACGCCTATGGCGCGGAAACCGCAGGAACACGGGGAGTTTAGTCGGTAGGCAGCCCCATCAGGGTTGAATCCGGCACTACTCTGCTCCACAGGGTGCCAGTCTTTAAAAAATTCTCCTCGAAAATACCAAAACTTTTTTAAGTTAGCGTTTTTTGTCAAAAAAATTGGAATTTAATTATTATTTTAGAAACGGTAAGAGATAGGTATAAGATAATGGTAATGAAAGTTGTTAGGACTATTAGTAAAAATTTATGAAATAGCGGGTAGAATTCAACAATCCACTCAAAAACAAATATTGTTACACCCTACTTTTTAAACGTACCTACCTACCTATATAATTCAAAATAGTTTTAAATTGTGCAGAATATCCAACCCTACCACGACACAAAATCTTATTATCGACAGATTTTACCTTCAAGGCATAAAATGATTTAAACATTTTTTATTTCAAATTATTTTATTTCATTGCATAATTTTGATGAAAATAATAATTATTCTTTGTCACAGATCTTTGCACCTTTTTTAAACTAACCAACAATATTCTACTTGACATATCATTTTTTTTTCTTGCGTTCCCATGCGGGTTATCTCTCCATTATAATGGAAATGACAATGTTACATTATACCAAATTATGACGGACGCGTACGAGAGATGACTTCGTTAAAAATTCTGCATTTTAAAGCTCTATAGTTTCAGGGCACGTAAATGTATATTCCCGGTAGTCAAAATTTGAAAAATTAATTTAAAGAGTTACAGAGTGCTTTATGCAATGGATCTGGCATAAGAGACAATTAAAAATTAAGTAAAAGATACGTTATTTGGGGCTGAAATAAATGAAAGAAAACTATACGAAAAACAAGTGATCTCTACGGAAGCGTAGAAGGGCCACCAACTATTTTTTTTGATTTTTCCGACTTCTAAGTCGATTTTATCGAGTTACAAGTCGGAATTATATTTTTCTGACTTACAAGTCGGTTTTATCGACTTCTAAGTCGATTTTATCGAGTTGCAAGTCGAAATTATATTTTTCTGACTTAGAAGTCGGTTTTATCGACTTCTAAGTCGGTTTTATCGAGTTACAAGTCGAAATTATATTTTTCTGACTTAGAAGTCGGTTTTATCGACTTCTAAGTCGGTTTTATCGAGTTACAAGTCGAAATTATATTTTTCTGACTTAGAAGTCGGTTCTATCGACTTCTAAGTCGATTTTATCGAGTTACAAGTCGAAATTATCTTTTTCTGACTTAGAAGTCGGTTTTATCGACTTCTAAGTCGATTTTATCGAGTTACAAGTCGAAATTATATTTTTCTAACTTAGAAGTCGGTTTTATCGACTTCTAAGTCGATTTTATCGAGTTACAAGTCAAAATTATCTTTTTCTAACTTAGAGCTCGGTTTTATCGACTTATGAGTCGATTTCATGGTGTCGTGTTAGTTGGGGACTTCTTACTTCGAGACTCTACTTGCTAAACTTAAAACTATTCTTATTTCGCCCCGCAATTATTTTCATACCTTTCTATGAACCCTTCGATTTGTTACTTGACCCCTTTTTACCTATATTACTTATAATTCGTAATAATTATTTTTATCCGTTTTCTTATAGAGTGTATGTGTATTAAAACCTTATTATGCATGCAAAATGACTTTAATTACTATACATTTCAGGGAAACTGTTTATTAAGAAACCAAACTTATAGTATAAAATGCATGCCGAAATTTTTTGGTAACATTAGTTCCAATTTTCTTAATCATTTAAGAAAAATTATAAATGATTTAAATTTAAATGAAAATTACAACGAGGTTTTAACTAAGAAACTAACGAAAGAAACATTTACTGTTATTGGATATTATCTTCTTTACTTTATTAAAGTTTGTTTAAACAAAGGAGAAATTCCATTAGAACTTAAATGTTCATATATTACTCCGGTTCTAAAGATTAAAAATTCAAAACAATGGAATGAAATGAGAACAATAAATGTATTATGGGATATAGAAAAATTAATAGAAGAAGTAGTTTATGAACAAGTTATGGATTTTTTGAATAAAAACAAAATTTTTATTTATTCTCAAGCTGGGTTTCGAAAAGGATATTCTAGTGAAACAGCCATATAATATGTAGTAGAAAATTGGAAAAGAGCCTTGGAAAGAGAAGAATATGTAATAGCAGTATTTCTTGATTTTAAGCGAGCTTTTGAAACGATTAATAGAGATATATTATTAGAAAAATTATTTGAATATGGTATATAAGGGGTAAAGTTTATCAATGGTTTCAAAATTATTTAAATAATAGATCACAGAAAACTAAATTTGGTAATTTTTTTTCAACAATGAAATTTAATAACATAGGAGTACCTCAAGGAAGTATTTTGGGGCCTTTACTTTTTATCTTATATATTAATGAAATGCCATTAGTCCTAAAATTTCTTAAAATACAAATGTTTGCTGATGATACTCTTATCTATATAAGCGGTAAAAACTTTTAGAAATTTTGGAAATTTTAAATTCAGAACTGATTCTATTGTCAAACTGGTTAAAAGTTAACAAATTAAAATTAAATGTTTCTAAAACAAAATGTATGGTTATGGGTGTAAATTTAAATAATTATACAAATATAAATATTTTAATTGATGGTGATAAACTAGAAATAGTCAATTCTTTTAAATATTTAGGTATATTGATTGATTTAAAATTAAAATTTAATAACCAATTCGAAAATTTAATTTACAAAATTGCGGGGAAAATTAGTTATTTTAAAAGAATAAGTTTAAATTTAAAATTTTATTCAAAAAAAATTGTATACAATGCTTTAATTTTACCACATTCTCTTTATTGTTCTACAATTTTGTTTATGGCGGATGAAGGTGTAATAAATAGATTACAAATTTTACAAAATAAAGCAATGCGAATTTTACTTAATATGGATAGATATACAAAAATGAATGTGATGTTAAAAAAATTAGAATGGTTAAATGTAAAAAATTTAGTATTATTTTTGGTTCTAATATTTATTTTTAAAATTCAAAATGATTTGTTACCGCCACATTTAAAGCAATTGACTGTTCTAAATAGTGATCAACATAATTATTTAATACGAAATAACAATAATTTTTTTCTTAATAATTTTTCAAAAAATATTGCATATAAATCAGTTTTTCATAAGGGTCTTATTGAATTTAATAAATTAAACAAGTCAATTAAAAATCAAAAAAGTTAAAAATCTTTTAAAAAAAGTTTAAAATCTTTCTTATTAACTTAACAGGACAAATAAAATTTCAAAAGGTCATTTAATTCAAAAAATAAATAAAAAAGGGTATAAACTTGTTAAAATGTATCATGTAGCCACGTGCTAAATAAATCTTTTTACTACTACTACTACTAGTTCATTTTACTAGTGATTGGTTTTACTATTTTCACTTTTGCCATGGAGTATCAACCCATTGAAAGTACAAAAGGTGGTAATATTTTATTGGAATCTTTTTACCAATACTACTTTAAAAGGGAGAACAAAAATTCGACGGTTTTTTGGATCTGCAAGAATAAAAAAACCTGTTCTGGTAGTGTAACTACTTCATCAAAAAACGAAATTGTGCGACGAACTATTAATCAGTGTGTCTCTAATGTTGCCGACAATGATATAAGTGTTTGTTTATATAATGCTAAAAAGAGATATCAAGAGAAGAAGTGGCCCCCCTTATGGATGCTGGATTGGAGTTTGTTAGTAGCCTTCCTGCATTTTCCAGTGTTAAATCTTTGCTATATACTGCAAGAAATAAGGCAATGGGTGCTATAACATTCAAAAAACGGGAGAATGTTTCTATTCCTAAACAGCTATCGAAAGCATTTTTGCTTATAGACGACGGCCGCATGGACAAAATTTTGGTATTCGCCTCCCCCACTGCCCAACAAACTATGATGGCCTATTCAGATTTCTTTGAAGATGGTACTTTTTAAATCTGCAGCCCACAATTCCACCAATTTTACATTCGTGCAGATATATAAAATATAATTTCGACTTGTAACTCGATAAAACCGACTTAGAAGTCGGTTTTATCGACTTCTAAGTCATAAAAATATAATTTCGACTTGTAACTCGATAAAATCGACTTAGAAGTCGATAAAACCGACTTCTAAGTCAGAAAAATATAATTTCGACTTGTAACTCGATAAAACCGACTTAGAAGTCGATAAAACCGACTTCTAAGTCAGAAAAATATAATTTCGACTTGTAACTCGATACAATCGACTTAGAAGTCGATAAAACCGACTTCTAAGTCAGAAAAATATAATTCCGACTTGTAACTCGATAAAATCGACTTAGAAGTCGAAAAAATCAAAAAAAATAATTAGTGGCCCTTATACGCTTCCGTAGATCTCTCACTTGTTTTTCGGATACTTTTCTTCTTTCTTAATATTTTGCAGATCGTGACGTGCTAAGTAAAAGTGTCCATAACCGTTATCCAATCCTATGACTACTTTTTGAGTTATGGCGTTTTAAACTTGGGCAATTTTTTACTGTGAAATTTTCTGCATTGCCTGTTGCTGAGTTTTCCCTTATTTCTGAAAAACTATTAACTTTTTTTTCTTCTTTATTGGTGGAAAATTAGGCTTTACTTTATCTTTCACTTATGATGAAATAAAATATGTACAGGATGTTGAGTAATTTATAGGCGGATATATAATAAAATATTTTTTTCTATAGCTGATGTTAAAATGTTGTTATAGCAACTCTTTTGAGTAGATAAAGTATCACTTTAACCGCAAGGGTAGATAACGTAACACTTTAACAGCAAGGGCAGATAAAATGTTTTAACTTTTTTTATTTAATTAAATTTACAAATTTAAACACATATTAATTCGAAGGATCAACAACAAGTGTAATTTTACAATTAACATTATTAGAAACATCTATCTTTCTTCTTTTTATGTTAATTCTTTTCCGTACATTTCGTATTCACTTCGTACACAAAACGCAAAAATACTGAACACTCCACAAAAACCAGAATGTTAAATTTGTTTCACATTTTTTGACAGAGTAATTCATATCCCTAGTAACGGAGCAAACACAGTTGCGATTCTTGTGCCAAAAATTACAATCTTCTTTGAAATTTTATTTTTCACCTGAATTTGAAGTCTTGCTATAAAAAAAATTGATGTATCGCACACGACGATAAAATCGCATTATCTTCTCGAGCGTAATTAGCGTCTCGACTGACGTCTCGACGCTAAAAAGCACTCTCAAAAATAAAGTACAATTTTATCGTCTTGTACAATAAATAACTATAAAAATAATTATGAAAATCAAAAAAAAAAGTTTTTTTTTATTTTGAAAACAAACTGATAAATTTTATTTATATTTTAATATCTTGTAGTATCAAGGTATGAATGAAAAGTGGGTAATGTCCAATTTCTCTAAAAACACGTCGCAATTCAATTTAATATTTATGCGTTTCCTCCAAATAACACAGCAAACCATTTTCTGATGCGGTTTTGTTATATATGCTACAGCATTCACGAAACTGATTGTACACTTTCTCATATTATATTTTTGATTTAGTGGGCAAAGCATTTGATACAACGATCTTCGCCGCATCCGTTATTTCTTGAGGTGTCTCACTATCGCTATCAGACATTATGGTACTGGACAAACTTGAGCAAAATATTGTAAATTTCTTGACACGAGACACTATAGATTTGACAATCAATGTTCCTATGAATTTTAAATTTAAATTTTTAATCAAAACACGATAAATTGTGATGAAAATTACATTAATTTATTTTCAACCAATTAGAAGGCTCCTTTTTGTTTACGTTGCTTATAGCAACGGGAGATTTTCGCGATAATTTTGTTAGTTTCCATTAACTTAATGAAATTAATAAGTGATAATTTTTCTGTCAAAAATGAAGTGCTTTATATTTATTGGCAAAAGTCACTCAGAATAAAATCAAAATACATTTTGTTGCTAACTTATAATTTTTATTGATGCTAACCAATTTGCTTTACATATCGAACACCGGGGCTAAAAGAGACGCATCAAAAATTTAACTAAACTCATCGGAAATATGTTTTTTTAAGTTTTATTTGAAACTATGTAGACATGTAATTTTAGATGTTATGGTTGATAACGAATTAATGTTTTTAATGTTCCTGAAATTTGAGTAATAAACCTTAGTTACTAACAAGTTAAATCAACTTCTATTGTAAAAATATAGTGCGTCATATTAAACTAAACTCATCGAAAATATGTTTTTTTAAGTTTCATTTGAAACTATGTAGACATGTAATATCAGATGTTATGGTTGAAAACGAATTATTGTTTTTAATGTTCCTAAATTTTAGTAATAAACCTTAGTTACTAACAAGTTAAATCAACTTCTATTATAAAAATATACTGCGTCATATTTAACTAAACTCATCGGAAATAATAATATGTTCTTTTAAGTTCCATTTGAAACTATGTAGACTTAGTAATAAACCTTAGTTACTAACAAGTTAAATCAACTTCTATTATAAAAATATAGTGCGTCATATTTAACTAAACTCATCGGAAATAATAATATATTTTTTTACGTTTCATTTGAAACTATGTAGACATGTAATATCAGGTGTTATGGTTGAAAACGAATTAATATTTTTAATGTTCCTGAAATTTTAATAATAAACCTTAGTTACCAACAAGTAAAATCAACTTCTATTGTAAAAATACAGTGCGTCATATTAAACTAAACTCATTTCTAAAACTCTAATTAGTTACAATTAACTAAAGCCACCGGAAATATGTTTTTGTAGCATTTTAGCAAAAAAATTACAATTAGAAAAAACTCCAATTTATGAAATTTTCTTACCGAATCTCCCACGCAGCAGAATTAATTCCCGATAATTTTTCTGCTGCTAGGGAGATTATTAGTGATTATATACCTCAATCCGATTCTGACCAATTAAACGCTGGTTTGCGACCAATCAGATGCATATTATACTGAATATACCCCGCATAAGTGGATATACCCCGGGCCACCTGCCACAACAATGCCAATGCATAACAACATCATAACAAGTTTAAAATATTTGATGGTTGCTATAGACCGTTTCTATAATAACAAAAATCCCTTTTAACAAATCAAGTTTTTGATGTTGTCAGATTCATTTCACATTTTTTTTAAAATGGAATCTTGCCGATTCGGTAATGTTTCAGTCGAAAATATAAGAAAAAACGCCGAAAAGACTATCCCAGAAAATACAACAAAAACAAAAAAGTATATATGGACCCAATTCGAGAAATTCTGCGAAACACGGCAGTATATATTGACCAAAAATACAACTTTAATACAGCTTGCCGCTATATTGGAAGACTGGAGTTTTAATATGAAGAAAAAAGATGGTTCTGACTACAAGGAAGGGGTTATCAAGACAATGTGGAACCAAACAGCCCAACTGCTTCAAGAAAGGTACTTCAATAAATACAACATTAAATTTGATCCTTTTAAAGATCCTGAATTCCAAAAAGCACGTATGGCTAGAAATTCTAAAAGAAAACTGCTTCAGGCTGATCCAAAAAATCACCGGAAAAGTGCAAGAGCACTAACCTACGACGAGTACAAAAAGATGGTAAAAATTTTTGACGAAAATAACCCCGAGGATTTACAGAAAAAGTTCTATCAAATAGAGGCTGTGGAATTAGCATGGAGAGGAGGAGAAGCCGAGACATGCCTAAATACGTATTTCAGAGAAGAATATTATAGCGATGGTACAAAAAGTAATAGAGTGGAATATAACCCAATCTTTTCAAAAACATCCCAAGGCGGAGACAAGAAGCTTTCAAATTCAAAATGGTTAGTGGCAAACACAAAAGATGCCGATTTATGTCCAGTTCGCCTTTACAGAAAACTAATTTCAAAAAGAGGGCAAAATATAACTACCCAAAGACTATTCCTGACAGTAAATCCAAATTGGAAAATGGGAAATTGGTACAAAAACTGTCCCATTGGAAAAAATACTCTTTCTAATTGGACAGAACAAGCAGCACAAAAAATTGGACTAGATACTGAGAAAGAAAAAATCACAAACCATTCCAATCGAGCCACAGCTGTCTCTACATTAAGCAAAGCAGGTGTGAGCGAACAAACTCGTATAAAAATAACTGGACATAGTAGTGCTGCATCCATAAAGCCATACTTGCAGATGGACAAAACTCATCACGAAAACACTATTCAAGGTTTAAGAGGTCACCCTCCAACTAATGGGTTGGACCAACACGAAGCTCCAGTCTCTTGCAGCTCGAAGAGTTTCCAGCAACACCAGCAAGCCACTACTGTTTATTATAATAACTGTGTGTTTAACAATAATACTTATAACTAATTTTTTGTTAGTTTTATTACTTTGTCAATTGTTTAGGTTTTGTTTCGTTTTGTCCGTTTTTCTAGTAGCTACATAAATCATTTTAAAAATATTGCATTTCGTTTTATTTTTTCTTTTTTTTTTGGTATATAATCTCAACATATACCACTCGAGGTAAATATTTTATTTAGAATATTCACCTCTTGTGATATAACTTATGATAATTAATAAAATAGTTAATAACAAAAAAAAGTTATTTTATGGCACATTTGATTAATTTTTAATTGAATTTGACAATCTCAAATACCTATTTTGCGCACAAAAATAACATCTTTATTATTCGTCATCGGATGAATATGAATATTTTAGTTTAATTTAAGTTTTTGCCTTATTTTACTAGTTTTTTTCTATTATTGAAAACATTTATTTTGGATGCTTTTCAAATTCTTTACCAAGATCATTCTTAAAAAATCAAATAAAATTATATTTTCTTAACGTATTTTAAATTAAAGAATAAAAAGAACTTAATTTTAACTAGGACGAAAAGCAATTCAAATTTTAAAATATTCAATTTCTATTTCATTTCCGTTATGTTCGAGTCAGCGTAGCGTCTAGGTCTTGTTGAAACTTTAACAGAATATGGTATGGTGATGAATTTTAATTGGTAATTTAAGTAACAACATTTAAAAGCTGAACCCTTCAAAGTCTCAAACTTTTATAGGCATTTAATTTTATGATAAATGTGCTTTTACCTTGTATAAAACTCGCTTACTCGTTTTACTGTGTCAAACTTTACTTTTTGAAACAAAATACTTGACTTTAGTTTCGTCCAAATTTCAGTCTAATATGCTTTTAAATATTACATTCATTTTGCCGCTATCCTTGGGAAGAAGTAAAAATCTAACAAAAGAAACACGTTCTACAGGGTGTCCGGGAAAATGTGGGAAATCTCCCGGATATGAAAAAAACACGTGAAAAGAATACTACAAGTTCATATAAACTACTTTTG
Source organism: Polydrusus pterygomalis (assembly GCA_963969555.1). Lineage (NCBI taxonomy): Eukaryota > Metazoa > Arthropoda > Insecta > Coleoptera > Curculionidae > Polydrusus > Polydrusus pterygomalis. Next base: position 34,934,056 of record OZ018381.1, on the reverse strand, counting down.
TATCGGCCTCCTCTTCGGAGATATGGGCTTCCAAAGAGCTCCCATGGAATTAAGTTTTTGACACATATATTAAACCAACACACTCAATGAAAGACAATTTATTTTGTCAAATTTCCACTTTAATTGAAAAAACTTTTTCTTTACACGACGCGTTTCGCTACAGTGTAGCTTCTTCGGGTGTATGGTGCTAACTAATTTTATTTCAGTACAATAACAAAATGGTCTAGATCTTAAATACTCAATACAGGTATACACGTTACAAGCTTAATTATTGAATTATATGTTCTTAACACTGTTTAGGTATTGTAAACTATATCTTAATCTTATGGGAAATCCAAAGAACCCTATTTAGATTATTGACACAGATTTAGCAAAAGGGAACTATTTAGTTCTAATTGGTCGTTTAATAATGCACCGGAATTTTTTAATCGATTTATTTCTAAACTTTCCAAAAGATTACGTTTTTGACCCTTGCTTTCAATATGTAAAATTTTAAATTTGTTATCAAAATTATGTTGTTCTTGTAAAAAATGATTAGAATTACTCAAGTCATTTTATGTTAAGTTTATAAACATAATGTCGTAAACGGCTTAAATTTTTTGCTATAGGGTGTTGAATTTTTTCTTTTTTAATGAGTTTTTTGTATTATCTCCGAAAGTTCTTTAGATAATATTTTTAATTTTGGCATAAACATTAAACCACATGGTTTAGTTATAAAAGTTATGTTTTTGTTCCACCAGTGGCGTCCCTGCAAACATGTCCTTTGATATTTTTTATATAAAAAGTAGTACGCCACTGATATTTTTCTATGTGGATATTATTCCTGATTAGCCTGATTAATTTTACATAAAAATGGTATCTTGGGTTTTTCTCCTAAGGCACACTGTTCTTAATTAAAATAATTAAATTAAATTAGCTTCATATTGCAGTATCGTATAATTTTTGATCACATAAATCAGTTATCCTGGAACGGTGACGTTCTTAAAGACATACCTAACTTCTTAACGGCAGTCTTATTTGCATTTCCTCCTAGAATAACTACCTGTGTTACTTGAAGATGTACCATATGCGCTAAGGAATCAAATGTGGTACATGCATTATGGAGCTCCTGCTCATTTCAGTGTAATTGTTCGCGACCATTTGGATGCAGTTTATCCGAATCGTTGAATAGGTCGCGGAGGAGCTCAACATTATCTAGCAAGATCCCCTGATCTCAATAATTTGGATTTTTTCTGTTGGGTCATCTTAAAACTCTAGTGTATAAAACTCCCATTAACACTTTAGAAAATTTAAGGGAGCGAATAATTGCCTTTGAAACAATACGGAACTCGCCTGGAATATTTGAACAAGTGCGCTATTCGATGCAAAGACGGGCAAAAGCATGCCTATCAAGTGAAGGTGGTCATTTCCAACAATTTTTATAAAACAAAATTTTGCATTATCAATGTTAATAATAATAAATAGTAGAGTTAATTTAGGTCATTTCCAACAATTTTTATAAAACAAAATTTTGCATTATCAATGTTAATAATAATAAATAGTAGAGTTAATTTAATTTAATTATTTTAATTAAGAACGGTGTGCCTGAGAAGAAAAACGTAAGAGACCATTTTTATGTAGAATTGATCAGGCTAATCAGAAATAATATCCACATGGAAAAATGTCAGTGGTGTACCACTTTTTTTCTAAAAAATATCAGAGGACATGTTTGCAGGGACGCCACTGGTGGGTCAAAAAATAACTTTTATAACTAAAACATGTGGTTTTATGTCCTATTAGCACATGCCAAAAGTACTTTCGAAGATATTACAAAAAACTCATTAAAAAAGAAAAAACTCAACACCCTGTAGCAAAAAATTTAAGCCGTTTAGGACATATATTTATATGAACTTTTCTTCATAAAATGACTTGAGGAATCACACCCTAAAATATTAGCACGTCAATAAAGAACACCCTGTATATTACTAAATTAAAAAAATATATATTTGTGCTTTTTAAACACAATCACGAAAATTATTTATAATATAACTAGCGTGTACCCGGCATGCGTTGCAACCCGCTGGTATAAATACAAACCCGAACAAACCCGATATATTAGTACCCGGCATGCCACTTTCTGAAATTGCACCCGTGCGAAGCTAATTATACATAAAAACCTTCCTCTTGAATCACTCTATCTATTTAAAAAAACCGCTTCAAAATCCGTTGCGTAGTTTTAAAGATTTAAGCACATAAGACAGGATAGCGACTTTGTTTTATACTATGTTAAGAAGATGTACATACATATATGAAAAATATTATTAATTAAATTCAGTGAAATAATAACGTCAAAACTTTTAATCCACCTCACGTTGAGTTCGATGTTTCAATTTTAAATAAAATTAAGACTGTGTTTTTGCAAGTCATTATTGTAATAAACCATTAAGACTCCCGTACAAGTTTCAAATATGGTGAATGCGAAGGTAAAAAAAAACTTAGCCCAGTCCTGTCGCCAACATCTTAACGTAAAGTGGACCAGACTTCAACGGGGTGCCATAAATGACAGGTGACTAAGTCATGATGCGGCGTGTTTGCTTGATTAGTGATCATTGAATTTAGGATACACTCTATAAGTATTTGATATTTTGGTGACCACTGACTAATTTCTTTCTTCTCTAGGTGCCGTCCCCGCTACGAAGGTTGGCAATTATCAGGGCGATTCTTATTTTTGAAACCGCAGCTCTAAATAGTTCATTGTTACTACATCCAAACCATTCCCTAAGATTCTTCAGCCATGAGTTTCGTCTCCTTCCTATAGATCTCTTTCCTTGGATTTTTCCCTGCATAATGATTTGCAACATTCTATATTTTTCTCCCCTCATGACATGTCCCATATACAGTAGTTTTCTTCTCTTAATTGTTGGAATTACTTCTCTCTCTTTGTGCATACGCCTCATTACTTCAACGTTGGTTACTCTCTCCACCCATGAAATCCTCAGTACTCTCCGGTATATCCACATCTCAAATACCTCTAGCCTCCTCATATCAGCCACCCTCAGTGTCCACGACTCCATCCCATAATATAGTACATACAGCACATAGCATCTCATCAGTCGTATTTTTAATTCAAGGTTTAGATCTTGGGAGCAGAAAAGTCTCTTCATTCTTGTAAATGTGTTTCTGGCTTGTTCGATTCTGATTCGTATTTCTTGGGAGCTGTCATTGTTTTCATTAATGGTTGTGCCTAGGTATTTGTATTCTCTTACTCTTTCAATAGGTTGATTCTTCACATATATCCTATGAATGTCCTGAGTTGTTTTTGTTATCAGCATATATTTTGTTTTGCTTATGTTCAGTGATAGTCCATAATCTTCGCTTACTGTGACCATTCTATTAATTAGCGTCTGTAGGTCTTCATGTGTTTCAGCTAAAATTACCGTATCGTCAGCGTACCTCAAATTATTTTTTGTGAAAGCGTTTCGAAATAGACATATTTCGATATTGATTAGAATTTCGAAATGACACTCTTTTAGGCACTAGTGTCTAAATGTGACAGTTTTAGGCACTAGTGCCTAAAAGTAAAAATGAAACGTTAAAATCAATGAAAATATCTATTTATTATATATGTTAAATAATGTACAATTATTATGTAAACTGTTGAACTGAATTCTAGAAGCATCTAGCTTCTCTTCTTTAAGAGCAATGTAATTATTAGTAGTCGAAATGGATAAACTGCTAGTACTGACAATGCTAACTTCTGCTTCTGAGTGAACTACTTTTATTTTTGTATTTTGCGTATCTTTCTGCCCTATGATTCTTTTTGCTATTTCGTTTTTCTGTTCAATGGAATTTTCTATATAACTCTCCTCAACTGAGCTTGATCGCCAACCTCCATGACGCTTTAAAAGTGTCATGTCCGCTCCAGAATGTAACAACATTGTTGCAGAGCTGCGCCCGAAGCAATGGCCAGTGTATTCATTGGTGTTGGGGAGTCCAAGGAACTCTGCTATTTTTTTTTGGCATACCTCCAATTGTATTAATTCCAAATGGCAGGGTACAGCATTTACCACTTCGATATGTCAAGAAAAATCGCTGATATGTCGTATTCAGTGGACGAAGTTTTGCGTACTTACGAAATAGATCTAAAAAATTGATGCCATCTATTGATCCCTTAGTAATTGTAAACATTCTTGGAACATGAGTTTTTGTGTTCGGAATTTTGACACTGATAAACGACTGACAATCTTTGATGGCATCTAATTTCAAAAATGTGATTTCTTCCCTCCTACATGCTTCAAATACTCCAACGATTAAAACAACTTTGGCTAAATATATTATATAATACTTTTCCCGTAGACACTTTTCACCCCTTTAGGGGTCGATTTTCAAAAAAAGAAAAATAAATACGAATAATAAATAAAAAGTAAGTAGTAGTAGTAGTAGTAGTAACATGTTTTATTTAGCAAAAAGCTACAATTAAATATCTTTTAATACATTTTTTAACACATTTTTTTAACACATTTTTATAGATTTATTTTTAAATTTTAAAACTCAACATTATTTTAACAAAAACAGACAGAAAAGTTAAACATTTTTTAAATTGTATCAAATAGAACGTATCATTTTGTTTTTTAATTAAATGTAATTTTAAAGTTTTTTTAAACAGTTTTAATGATTTTTGAGATTTAATAGAATTTTCCAAATTATTATATTCTATCAAACCTTTATAAAAAATAGATTTATAAGCTAATGTTTTAGACACTTTATCCACGTAAAAATTTTGATAAGTTCTTGTTTTATAATTATGATGGCCATAATTAAAAGAACAAAATTTTTTTAAACAATCAGGCAATAAATTATTTTTAATTTTATGTAAAAAGGCATACTAAATAAAAAATTAAATTTCTGACATTCGACCAATCTAAATTTTTCAACATAAAATAATTTTTGTATATTTGTCACAATTTAAAATAATCCGCATTGCCTTATTTTGTAAAATTGGTAATTTATCAAATATTTCCTCACTAGCACAATATAAAATGGAAGAACAATAAAGAAAATGTGGTAATATTTAACTTATTATTTATTTTTATTTAACTTTTTCAATTCATTGTATTAAAAATCTTTTAGATGCCCCACGCTACTAGTGAACCCTTGAGCCATTGTAATACCACGTGGAGTCGGGAATTTAATGCTCTCTTTCTCGCTCTTCCGATGCATCATACCAAGAATTGAATGATACTTCTCTTGTGTTGAATAATTGTACAGTTACTAGGTATAATTATAGTCGAAATAGTCATATTATGTATTTCAAATAACATTGCTCTATAATATTCAGTTTAACAATTCCGGCCGGCTGGGTTTTGTTAACTCGTAATTTAATGACTGTTTGAAGGTTGGAGACAATGATGTTTCTTGAATGATGAAAGAGTTTTGGACTTCCATTGTCTTTATTTGTTTTAAATCACAACGTTTTAACTGGTAAGTATCTCCAGTCGTCTTTAGGTGAATACTAAATAATTAAGTAACTACAAGACTATTTATACTAGCTAGGTGCACTAAAGCATAACTGAGGTGGGTGTAGTCATGCGTTCAGTTGGCAGCCGATCTTATCTAAGATTACATCTATCTAACAAAGGTTTCTAGATATTTCTTATGTCTAATGATGGTTTACTAAAGCAGCCTGGGTTCTGGTGAATAGCAGCAGCTTCCTTGAACTTTCTTTTCCTCCAGTGTGGTTCCTTATGTTGGATTTCAGCTTCTGACCACATGATATGGTGACCATGTTTCCAGGCATGGTCAGCTGCACCTGAGTTTTCGGTCTCTCCTTTTAACGTATTGTTTTTGTGTTCTTTAATCCTTGTTTCCAATGGTCTTAATGTCTCACCTATATAAGATTGGCCGCATTCGCAGGGGATCTGGTAGACGCAGTTTTTCCTATCCTTTTGACTTGTGGGCTTTGTCTTCGTCAGGTGGCTTCTTAGGGTGTCCCTCAAGTTGAATACGGTGTTGATGTTATATCGTTGTCCTAGTCTTCTTATTTTTCCAGATACTCCTTTGACATACGGAATATTGAGTGTTGGTTGTGACTCTCTGCTTGCTTCTTGCGCGTTGGGTCGATTTTTACGATTTTTTAAATATTGTGTCAACTAATCTTGTGGAGTAGCCATTTTTGTTGAGGTCGGTCTTGATGTGGTGAGTTTCTTTTTTAAGTGCTTCTTCCGAGTTACAGATTGTAATTGCTCTATCCACGAGGGTTTTAACTATGCCATGTTTCGTACTGTTTGAGTGATTTGATGTAAAATTGAGATACTGACCTGTATGCGTAGGTTTTCTGTATACTGAAGTTTGGATGCTGTTGCCATTTTTCTTCACGTTGACATCTAGGAACGGTAACTGGTTGTTTTCTTCTTTCTCCTTGGTGAATTTGATTGTTGGTGTTAAGCTATTGAGGTGATTTAGAAAATCTCCTAGTTCGTCGTCGGTTCCATTCCAAATAATAAAGGTGTCATCCACATATCTCAGCCACATTTTTGGTTTCTTCTTTGCCTGTTCCATTGCTTTGGATTCAAACCATTCCATGTAAATGTTGGCGATTATTGGCGAGAGAGATGAGCCCATCGGTAGTCCGTCTAGATTCTTCAACCAAGTAGACGGACTACATAACGTAAAAAGCTATAGACCAATAAGTAAACTATGCATTTTCGGGAAAATTTTTAATTCTCTAATTTTTTTATGTACGCAGAAGACCTAAACATTTTTCGAATAATCAGGGTACCGGAGGATTGCAATGGGCTGCAGGACGATCTTAATGCCTTGGTAAGATTCTGTGAAAGTCAGAGTTTATTTCTCAATCTAGACAAGTGTGTATCGACAACATTTACTAGAAACAAAAATGTTCATAATTTTCGTTATACTATTAATAATAGTGATAATAGTGATAATAAGTAAATCGGTTAATGAAATACGTGATTTAGGTGTTATTAATAGTAAGTTAATATTTAGCTCTCACGTCGAACAGGTTGTCAATAAGTGTAATCGATTTTTAGGATTTATTATAAGAAATAGTTTAAATTCTAATAATCCTCAAGCAGTTCTAATGTTGTATTACGCGTTTATATTTAGTAAACTTAATTTCGCATCAGTTGTTTGAAACCCTTAGTACGTGGTTTACCAGCGAAGGCTGAAAAGTATTCGAAATAAATCTTTACGGTTCTTATCACGTAAGAGAGACATGGCTATAGTCAATAGCTATTATAAACCTATTATGAAAAAATATTCAATAATGACACTTACTGAAAGACGGATGGTTTCCGATGTTATTATGATTTACAAATTGGTGAACTGTCATGTTGATTCACCAACACTCAGAGCAAAGTTAAGCTTTAATGTACCGATTAGGGACTTAAGGCTTCATAATACTTTTAATATTTCACTTAGAAATACTAATTCTGGAAAAAATTCTCCTCTCTGTAGAGCGATTCGTGCCTGTAATAGGCTATCTTTAGGCATGGAAATGTTCGATATGTCTATAATTAGATTTAAAAAATATGTTAAATCACTGCTGTGATTTTTCTTACAATTTTTATGTTAACATAAATTAGTAAACTTACTTAATTTAAATAGTATTAATTCCCACTAGCTAATACCACAACGTGGATACTATATTGGGCTCAGTGTCTGTTGTATCCCTATTTGTAATAAATAAATAAATAAATCATATGATTTTTCTATTCGTGGGTAATATGCTATTTACAATACTGATTACGCAATGTACTATTAATATTTTTGTTGTCGCGTTACCGCGTAACGTATTAGCTAAATATCGCTCTAATGTCTCTAATTCAATTTTCTCTACCACCAGACTCCGAGCCCATCTATTGTGTAATCGTAACCAGAGACTCTGGCTTTATTAAAGCTCATTTAGTCCACGATAGAGCTCACCTCACACACATCTAATCCCTTGGTGATGCCGCGACACCGACGGTGATGAATGGCTTGTGCGGTTTTCAATTATAAACCTTAAGGGATCGCTGATCAGAGTGTTATTTCTAAAGTAAATGACTTATTTGCGCCCACCGACATGAAATGTATCTAAGGGCCTACATTAAAAATAAAATAGCTTTTGTTATTTAAATAATAACTAGTATTATGATATATTATATGTATAAAAATATAAAATAGTAGTAAACGCTATAGTTCATAGCTAACTAATATCATTTACTAAAAAAAATTATATACCTACTATATTGCCCTGTTTTAGTTTTCTGACCTATCTATTAATAATCTTTTTCGTAATAACAATCATAGTTTGTGAAATGTTAATTAACAATTTTAAAGAAACTTAATGTAATACCAATAACTAAATTTGCATTAACAAAATATCAATCATACTTTATGAAATGATGAGTAATTTTAAGAAACCGAATATCGTACCACCCCAAGTTGATTTAATCGGACAAATTAACAATCATAGATTATAGAATGTTGATAAATAATTTTAAAGAAACTTATCTAAAACAGACAACTAAATTTGCTGTAACAAAATAGTAATCATTCTTTATGAAATGATGAATACTTTGAAGTAACTGAGTATCGTACCACTCATAGTTGATTTGATCGTAACAAAATAACAATAATAGATTATAGAATGTTCATAAATAACTTTAAAAAAACTTTATCTAAAACAGACAACTAAATTTTACAATAACAAAATAGCAATCATACTTTATGAAATGATTAATATTTTTAAGTAACCGAGTATCGTACCACCCTTAGTTGATTTGATCGTAACAAAATGACAATAATCGATTATAGAATGTTGATAAAAAAACTTTAAAGAAACTTTTTGTAAAACAGATAACTATAATTTGCATTAACAAAATAGCAAACATAATTTATAAAATGATGAATATTTTTAAGTAACCGAGTATCGTACCGCCCTTAGTTCATTTGATCGTAACAAAATAACAATCATAGATTATAGAATGTTGATAAATAACTTTAAAGAAACTTTATGTAAAACAGATAACTAGATTTGCATTAACAAAATAGCAATCATACTTTATTAAATTGTAAATACTTTTAAGTAACCGAATATAGTACCGACAATAGTTGATTTAATCGTAACAAAATAACAATCATAGATTATAGAATGTTGATAAATTACTTTAAAGAAACTTTATGTAAAACAGATAACTAGATTTGCATTAACAAAATAGCAATCATACTTTATGAAATAAAGAATACTTTTAAGAAACCGAGTATCTTACCACTCCAAGTTGATTTGATCGTAACAAACTAACAATTATAGATTATAGAATGTTGATAAATAACTTTAAAGAAACTTTATGTAAAACAGATAACTAGATTTGTATTAACAAAATAGCAATCATACTTTATGAAATGAAGAATACTTTTAAGAAACCTAGTATCGTACCACTCCAAGTTGATTTGATCGTAACAAACTAACAATTACAGATTACAGAATGTTGACAAATAACTTTAAAGAAACTTTATGTAAAACAGATAACTAGATTTGCATTATCAAAATAGCAATCATACGTTATGAAATGAAGAATACGTTTAAGAAACCGAGTATCGTACCACTCCAAGTTGATTTGATCGTAACAAACTAACAATTATAGATTATAGAATGTTGATAAATAACTTTAAAGAAACTTTATGTAAAACAGATAACTAGATTTGCATTAACAAAATAGCAATCATACTTTATGAAATGATGAAAACTTTTAAGTAATCGAATATCATACTACCCGAAGTTGATTTCATTATAATAAAATCACAATCATAGTTTATTCCTATGTTGATAAATAACTTGGAAGAGACGTAATGTAACACCTAAAACTAAATTTATATTAACAACGCACCAATCAGTGTCGTATTAGTATCCGATATTGACTATATATAGGCAAAGTAGCAATCGCCTTTCAAATGTATATTACTTTTTGATAATAAAATCAAATGTACTTACAAACGTGTAAAACAGTCTCTGTTCGCATTAGCCTAAGTAGTTCGTCTACCAAAGGTGTATCTTTGGAATACAGTTCATGCTGTGATATTTGTAATTGAAACTTTTCCAGGGTTGTAGCATTTTTTCTGAAACAAAAAACAAGATGATACTACTCTTAACAACACAGCAGACAGCACGCGCAAACAATCTGGTCTTTTGCATTTTTATAGCTACAAAGAGTTATATGTCGCACTGAGAAATCCGATAAAATATACCTGTAATATTATTTATAAAATATGTCGTTTAAAAATGTAGGTAGCCATTTTGGTTGGCTTTAGAGCCAAAATATATAACTCATTCATTGCAAATTAATTATTTAAATCCCCTTGTAACACGCTTCTGGCTGTTTGTTTGCAAACAATGGGGGTTGCTTTGTGTTTTCGAATAATCACAAATTTAATGTAATCATAAATATCTCATGATGTCAATTTAAAATCATAGAATAACATATTAGGGATTAATATAAGCTTGGCAAATGTTGATTTCTTATCAGCAACAAACATTACATTAAATAAATTAGGTTGTTGATAAAAATATCTCTTTGAGGTAAATCTTACTCTTCCCACTAGTAGTTAAAGCTAAAAATTGTGAACCACACTAATAAAGAGTTATAATATGTTCTCGCGAAATCCCGATTATTTCACGTTAAACCATTGTGGCCTAGATATCTCTTGTGAAGAGGCTTATAGAAGCTTACAAATACTAATTTATTATTTATTTAATTACTAACCTAAAAATAAAATGACTAGAACATACACGTCCATTTCTAAGAGAACGTTTAGTTAAGGGGGCCCGTTTTAATGTATTAACTCAAACATTTCGACGTTCTACAGGAAACGGCAGGAAACGGAAAAAATACATCTTATCTTATTTGGCTCGCTTTCCACCATTAATTACATAACGATGGCATTTTCAATAATTTGTAAATAAAATTTGGCGGATTAACTATAAATTTTAAAAATTATCTGCTTGCTTACAAAGCATGTACTAAAGTGCCACTAGTGACGACTTTGTGCCCTCCAGATGACATGGCAGACCTATAAGTGACGTCATTGCGAAATAATTAATTAATTAGAAAGCGGCACCGAGCAGAGAAAACACAAGTGTAAAATTATAGGAATATAAAATGCTGATCACAAAGTTTGACAGATTGTTTTTTTAACATCTTTATGTAGTAGTAGAAGTAACATGTTTTATTTAGCAAAAAGCTGCAATTAAATATTTTTTGAATACATTTTTTAACACATTTTTATAGATTTATATTTAAATTTTATAACGCAACCTTCTTTTAACAAAAACCGACAGAAAAGTTAAACATTTTGTAAATTGTATCAAATATTACCTATCATTTTCTTTTTTAATTAAATGTAATTTTTAATTTTTTTTTAAACAGTTTTAATGATCTTTGACATTTAATAGAATTTTCCAAATTATTATATTCTATCAAACCTTTATAAGAAATAGATTTATAAAATGTTTTAGACACTGTATCCACATACAAATTTTGATTAGTTCTTGTTTTATAATTATGATGGTCATAATTAAAAGAACAAAAATTAAACAATCAGACAATACATTATTTTTAATTTCAAGTATAAAGATACACATACTAAATAAAAAATTAAATTTCTGACATTCAATCAATCTAAATTTTTCAACATAAAATTAATTTTTGTATATTTGTCACAATGGAAAATAAATTACCTTATTTTGTAAAATTTGTAATTTATCAAATATTTGCTCACTAGCACAATCTAAAATGGAAGAACAATAAAGAAAATGTGGTAATATAATAGTATTAAATACGGTTTTGTTAGAAAATAAACTTAAATTAGAACTTATTTCTTTTAAAATAACCTACTTTTCCGGCAATCTTCGATATGATACTTTCAAAATAATTTTAAAAAATTAATTTTAAATCAATGATTATCCCTAAATATTTAAAACTGTTTACCAATTCCAATTTTTTACCATGAATTACAACATTTATATTTTGACAATTTAAATTATTACCCATAACCATACATTTAGTTTTTGAAATAATTAATTTTAATTTATTTACTTTTAGCCAATTTAATAATATATTTATCTCAGAATTTAGAGTATTTAGACCATCAAAAATATTTAAAACATTAATGTAAATTAAGGTGTCATCAGCAAACATTTGTAATTTACACATTTTTAAAACGAAAGGCATATCGTTAATGTATAAAATAAATAATATTGGACCTAGTATACTTCCTTGAGGAACTCCCATATTATTTATTTTTTATTTGAATATGTTTTTGATATTTTTGTTTTTTGTGATCTGTTACTCAAATAATTTTTAAACCATTTATAAACATTTCCGCGAATACCATACTGATACAATTTACTCAATAGTCTAGCCCTGTCAATTGTTTCGAATGCCCGATAATTATTAGGTACAGGTTTAATGCGGTCTGCAAAATTAGAAACATTGTTTTTGCAGATTAATAGTATGGTACGCATATGACGCAATTAATGCTCACAATATATTACCTTCTCGTTATAAAACGACGTTAAAATATAACATGAAAAAACACTACTAACAAAAGGTGAATTACTTGAAATTTTTTATTTTTTGCACGGCTTTCTTATCCACCCTGTATTATAAAGTGCATTGTTTATGCTATAGGCGTACAGTATTATTAATCTGCAAGTAACGATGATTCAAAATTTGCAAACCGCATTAAAATCTGAGATGTAGTTTCCAAAGTTGTCGACGTTGTGGTCTGGTGGTCAGCGCAGCAGCCTCACAGATCGTAGGCCCGGGTTCCATTCCCGATGCCGGCAACGTCGATGTTAAATTTGGAATTTAATTTAAGAGGTGGCGCCGTCTTTCGGAAGAGACGTTAAACTGTGGGCCCCGTGTCATGGATGTTGGCACGTTAAAGAACCCTACCCTCGACAAAGAGGGATTCGGCAAAATTACCAGATAGTGTGTGACAAATTCCCTGGCGTCGGTGGTTGGCCTCGTTGCGGAAAAAGGCCGACGTAAAATAAATAAATAAATAAAAAAAAAAAGTTTCCAAAGTACAGACCGGTAAAAAAAGTGTTTAAAAAACGATTTATCAAACTTTATGATGGGCAGTTTAGTACAGTCAATTGCATTCGCTGCGAATAAAAAAAAAATATCTTTTATTAACTTTGGAAAAAATTATTAAATTCAAATAAAGCCCAATTAACGAAAACTCTAAAGTTTCCCGGTTTGACAACAGCGCTTTTCCTTTAAAGAGCCTTTCATGGTCTGCTTGTGTTAATTGATATTTGATTATACTCTTAATCCGCTATCGCTGATTAACTTTGGATGTAATTTCGACAACAATGTCATCCGAGTAATCGCATTATAGGTGTCAGAAGCCAAACGAGGTCGTGTAACGAGTTTCTGAAAAGTTTATTGAAAACAATAGTTTGCACAAGCGAAGTATTTTCTTTAAAGAATTATTTTTCGACCAGATGTTTTAAACTGCCTTATTTTAAATCACTGTACCGGGTGAGTTACCGATTGCTGCCGAAGATAATATCTGGCACATTTTAAAAATATTTTGAATTATATCTGTACTATGGAGGTAAAGGATCGTATCTCCATTTTTGTAGTGAATGGAGATAATGCATCCACTAAAATACCCGAGTATATATTTGTTTAGTGGTAAAAAATCGTATGTCTATTATTACTAAGTTCTGAGATAGTACGTTTAGAAACGATAGTATTTCCACTTTTCAAAGAGGTAAAAAGTCGTATTTCCAACATACGATTATGCGCCCTTAAGTTTCATAAATACCAAATTGGTAAACAATCGTAACTCCATACTTTATGTCGTCGGTTAAATAGAGTGCTACAAAATGTCTACAAAAGGCCAGTGGCGTAGCTAGGATATTGTCTTGGGGGGGGGGGGGCATATAGTTGCATAGAGGTGTAAAGCCCGCCGCAGGCTAAACATTTTTTGGACCACGCCCAAATTTTGCTAAATTTTTCTATTATCTATAATTGTTACGTAATCGCCTAAGTACAATCCGCAACTGAAATAATCTAGAAGTCCTACAAACAAACCACAACCAAACGTAATTACCTAGGTTTTCCTACGATGTTTATATCTTAGTTTGTCTTATTTACGTAAATAAAAGAGAGAAAAGGAAATTTACACCACCAGACACCAGATCCGCGAATGTCACATAAAACAAGACGACGGGGATGTGATGATCAAAACAGACGCGTTGTTTCTCAAAGTAAGCCTACCTACGTTAAATTTAAAAGGGCAAAAAAATTAAATTTAAATATTGTTTTTGAAATATTGTTGATAATTCCTTTTTTTTTATGGCTCTTGGGGGGGGGGGGGCAAATGCCCCGATGCCCCCCCCCCCTAGCTATGCCGGTGCAAAAGGCCACAAAATGTTAACAAGAGGCCAAAAAATAGTAAATCTTATAAGAGATCCTAGTAATAACCCATCTGGTATCGCTAATAGTTAGATCGTGAACAAATATTCAACAACTATTGGAATGAAAATAAGACATGGGACCTCAAACGACAGTTTGTGCTTTCCAGAGTAAAAAGTTCTCCAATTAAACGGAAAAGGCCGTCTAATGGTACAAGAGCCCAACAGAGAAAACAGAAAATACGTTATAACTTTGAAGTTGATAGAAAAATTATCGATGTGTGAAAATTTTTTTTGTGAATACATTAGGGATATCCGAGACAGTGATTAGAAACGCATTGAAAAAATCAGTAAGAGGAGGCTTTGTATCACAAGACATGCGCGGGAGACACGTACCAAAGAATAAATTGCCTGAAATTATTAAGGAAGGGATTCGCGTTCATATTCGGTCTTTTCCAGTTTATCAAACCCACTATAGTCGTGAAAAAATTTAAAAAAGAAAGTACTTAGGAAACGAACTTAATACAAACAAGATGTACAGTCTGTACAAACTTAAAAGTGAGGAAGAAGGCGTTCCAAAGAGTCAGATGCTAAAAGTTTTTATTCACTGAAGCTTTGGACCTTAAATTTAACCATATATGACGCCACAGAAAAAAAGCTTACTGCATGGTTTGGGATGAATCTATTGCTAGTAGAGGAGGCCACGAAATTGCATCGGCTTTGCTAAAATGGACTAACGAAGTTGTGAAAGACTCTGACACAGAGAGATTGATAATTTGGTCTGACAACTGCCCAAGCCAAAATCGAAATATCATGATGGCAGTACACTATTTTTATCTTTTAAATAGTTGTCCCTCCTTGACATCAGTAATACATAAGTTTCTTCTCAGGGGATATACTCGGATGGAAGCAGACCATGTTCACGCTCTGATTGAGCGTACCTTAAAGAAGCAGCCCACAATGACGATAGCTACACCTTGGGATTGGCAACAGTTAATTCGATCGACTGGGGCTACAGTTTGGAACATGGAAGTAACTGATTTTAAAAATTTTGATTTATTGTACACATCTTCAAATGTCCCATTTGTTAATCGAAAAATTAATACAGAAAAAGAAAACTTTCTTATTTCGTCAGCAGTATGGCTAGAAGTACGTCGTCAAAGTTCAGGTGTGCTTTATTATAAAACAGACTTTACCGATAACGAATTTAAAAGTGTTGATTTAAATAGATTTTCCAGAAATTTTTTTTATTTCACATGAGTTGCCTGCAATGCGCAAAATTTCTAAAGGTATAAGCGCTAAAAAACACCAACATCTTTTAATAGCTATTTATACAATAAGTTGCGAAATGAGCGTCTTTTAGGCACGCGACGTGAAATTGTCCAACGAGGCAAAGCTGAGTTGGACAGCACGTCAAAGTGACTAAAAGACATTGTTTCGTAACGAATTGTATACAATATTTTTTCTACTGAGGTTTTATAATAAAAAACTTAATTTTACTAACATTTTATTACCTATGTTTCATTGACACTTGCCAAAAAATATTAAATTATACCTAGTCTGTGGTTACGTTTTAATTGTAAATAATTACCTGCGTTACTTTTAAGCACGCTGCGCTTAAAAGGAGGTTATTAAAAAACCATAATGACAATCGAAAAGAGGTTATTATAAAACGTCAGTAGAAAAAATTATTTGAGTGGATACCTTCTCAATTTCATGACTTTTATAAAAACATAATTGTAACCGATCAGGAAGTTCGAGAATCTGATACGGAATGAAACATCTTGTAACATTTTCTAATTTTTTTTGGAGTTAGGGTTTACATTTTTTATGAGTTACCTGTTTTATTTTTTAGTGGTAAAGAATCTCAAGTGCCCTTAACTTTTACCAGGTAGATATTGTTATTAACATTTGTAAGGTAAAACATGTCGATTGACTAATTGGATATACGATTCTTTACCTCTATGGTACAGATATAGGGTGCGCCTAAAAAGTAGGGTGTAATAAAGTTAATTTTTTTTTAAATGGGACACCCTATATTTGAATACATTTATTAATTTTACGTGTTATTTGGTAAATTTTTATTAATGGTTTAATATACGAAAAAGTTATAGTCTTTAAGATAATTCGACATGAAAATTTTGCATTTGCAAGCATCTCGTTGTTGTGAAAATGCTACTTAAATTTTGACTCTAAGCGATTTATAATTTTTATGCTATCTAAATAAAGTCGAAAATACATATTCACTATAAAATATTTTACGTCTCATTTACAGGGTGTTTATTTTCTGTGACCAAAGTCAGAAAACTTCTAATTGAAAATTATCACTTATATTAAATAGAACACCCTATATATTTTTCCGTTATTTTATAGCTCATCATAAACTCTTCAACTGTCGTAAAGAACGTCTTATCCTATGTCTAATAGTTTTTAAAATATTTTTATATTTCGAGATTTAATGTCCTCGTTATAGCGTCTTTTGTCAATGGATCACGCCTGTTGAATATAATAAAATATATATAATAAAATAAAAATGCTATTTTTATCAGCCTCGCCCAAAACATAATAATATCGATTAATTCATTTTTCAAAGCTGCTGGTTTAATTCATACAATTTTACAAATTTTTCATTGTGCTAACTTGACGCTGCGTCATTTAAAGCCATAGCTAGAGGGGGAGGGGGGGGATGAATGGTGTTTAACCTTTCGCTCCACACAACACACCACTATTCATGTGTATTTTTTAAATATTAAGGTGGGAGTATCAACATGCTTGCCAACCTATAACCTATTTCGCGTAGATTTATTTATTTTTTCTAACTTTCACACAAAATTTAAATAAAATCAATATCGCCTTCATATTCTATAGGTAATAATTAACATGTTGAATAAATATCAAGGAATTTCATAAGTTATTTAAGGAGAATTGTATATCGAAAAATATCGGTTAAGATTTTTTTTTACATTATTATGTCATTGTTCTTTTACTATACAATTCTCCCAAAATAAGCAATGAAATAAATTGATATTTTTATAATATATCAGATATTACCTTAATAATGTGCAGACGATATTGATTTTATTTAAATCTTAGTCAATAAAATACACTACACAACACATATTTAACGCATAACGAAAAAATTGCCTCAATTTTGATGTTATATATTTTCCAAATTTGTTGTTCGTTTTTAATGATTTTTTTTCTAATTGTAAGTTTATTCCTTAAGCATATCATTGCTTTTGTTGTTTTGCTTAAAAAAGTAACCCCCCCCCCCACCCTCCCCGCCATTCCTCAAATCCCATTAAGACTATTGCAAGGGAAAATATTTTTTTTAAATTTTTTTTATTTTACGTCGGCCTATTTCCGCAACGAGGCCAATCACCGACGCCAGGGAATTTGTCACACACTATCTGGTAATTTTGCCGAATCCCTCTTTGTCGAGGGTAGGGTTCTTTAACGTGTCAACATCCATGACACGGGACCCACAGTTTAACGTCTCTTCCGAAAGCTCTTAAACCAAATTTTAACATCGACGTTTTTTTGCCGGCACCGGGGAACGAACCCGGGCCTTCGATCTGAGAGGCCGCTGCACTGACCACTAGACCACAACGCCGATAAAGAGAAAATATTGAAAATTATAATTAAGAAAGATTATTTTCACTGTATATTTCATCCTTTTTTTAAATTAGCTTTAACAATCCTTTTTATGCCTTTTAATCGGAAATGTCTTATTGGCTCAATTTTTTATAAACTTGGGCGTGGCCCCAAACCTTTTTGACCTGGGGCGCATTGCTTGACTGGGGTCCCCTTAGGGTGCTAAGCTTAAGTCCAGATAATAATGGGTTTGTTTGGGTTTGTGGGTGTGTGTGGGTTCGGGATGCTCACTCTTTTAACTCTATGTGCACAAAACGCTCCTGATCAGTTCGGATATTGTCCTTTCCAGTAAAAGGTGTGACTCGAAGTGCGGTCGGGTATTGCGACACGGAGTTAAAGGAGCTCACTCCAAGAGTTCCACCTCGCGAGAGAAGAACTCCGGAGCGGGCATGCGCAGTGATTGTGTTTTTAGTATTTTCCATATTCATAGGTTATGGGTTTAGCTTATTTTTGTCTTCAATCAAAATCAAACATGAACGCGCAAGAAATATCATCAGAAACAAATTCCGCAGTAGTGGACCGAGACGGAAAACCAATTATTACGGACAATAATTTATTGTTATCATTAGAAAAATCTTCAAAAAATATTTCTCTAACAAAATTAAGTAGGTATTGATGGCACCAGATGACGAAAGAAATCCATATTGTAAATTAAATAATAAAGGTACAAAAAACACAAAATATTTACATAATATAAAATAATAAACCACAAGTGATGAAGCACAAAGACGAAACAAGCGATTGAGGTTATTGTGATTAACTTTAAAAACTGTCGAGCGTTCGGGACATACCTTTCATACACCTAAAACTCTAAGGTCATGTGATTAAAACGCCACTCTAACTCTACTTCAGCTCCGTAAACAATCCCGAACCCAGCTATTATAATATAAAATTATAAGAAAATTAAAATACGTCATATTTTTACCACTAAATGGAGAGTTCATAATTTTATCGTCGAATATAGTTCCACAAAATACCAGCAATCAGACTAACAGTATAATACGTCCTAATAATAATAATATTAAGCGACGGTCATAATAAAAGGGTGCAAATTAGGCCTGGCCCTTTGTGGTCCAGTCCGCAGAAAATGTCATTCATGTGTTCCACGACGGAGACACAGTGTTCGTGGAGGCAAGATTTTACGGCCGACCTGCTTGACTCATTGCTTTCCCGCCCCGAGAGACTGTGAGGACTCCCGGGTCCACCGGTGTCACCCCTTGTTTGCCTCGAATTACTGCTACATGACCGTTCAGTTAGCGTGACTATGTTACCTGTTGGATAGATACTGGGAAGGACCCCTTACACGTATTAGGGGAAATGGCTTCCGGCTAATTTTTCTGAATTATTAGTATTTTGTAAATCTTGACGTTATGAGTAAAAGCGTCCATGGTCGTGATTCAATTCTGATGACTAGTTTTTGAGTAAGGGCTTTTTAAAATTGGCTTGACTTGATTTTTTTCTTAAAAACCATTGGGTCTTCTTTTCTTCTTTATTGGTGAAAAATTAGGCAGATGAAATAATTAATAATATTTAAAATTTATGAAAATACAAAAAAAAATTATTTTGTATTATAATTTTTTTTACTTTACTCCCAACCAACTTTACAAGTTTATTACAGAGATAAGTATATAAGAATAACTAACAATTATAACTATAACTTAGTAGGTATATCTTAACATAGTATAAAACAAAGTCGCTATCGCCCGTCTGTCCCTATATCCCTATATGTGCTTACATTTTTAAAACTATGCAACGGATTTTGAAGCGGTTTTTTTTAATAGAGAGAGTGATTCAAGAGGAAGGTTTTTATGTATAACTAGCGACCCGCCCTGGCTTTGCACGGGTGCAATTTCAGAAAGTGGCATACCGGGTACTAATATATCGGGTTTGTTCGGGTTTGTATTTATACCAGCGGGTTGCAACGCATGCCGGGTACACGCTATTATTATATAAAAAAAAGACAGTTAAAAAAAAATAATTCGTAAAAACGTTTAATTAGGTAACTCATTAAGAAAGAAAATTATGCTAGGAAATATTTTTTTAAATGATGGTACTTTTTTTAATGTTTTAATATTTTCGGGTAAAATATTATACATATAATATTAATCCATTATATTATAGAAATGACTGTTTTCCAAAGTTACTGTTTATTTTAATAATTTGTAAAAAATTAGTTTGCCTAGTATCATGTCTATGAATATCATGAACTTTTGTAAACATTATGTTAGAAATTTTTTGTTTTAAAAGTAAAGAATGAATAAATGTGCAAATTTTTAAATTATATAAATTATTTATATCTAGGTATTTATTCGATTTATATAAATTTGTTGTTGGTTCTAAGTGCGGAAATCTATAATTACATTTAATACTTTTATTTTGTAATTTCTTTAAAGGTTTTAGTACTATTAAATTGGCTAAATCCCAAATAGAAATAAGATACTGAATGTACTAATGCACGATAAATATTTTTTAAATAATTTAAAGATATACAATGACGAATTTTAAAGAATATCCCAATTAACGGAGAAACGTGGGTTCGAATATGTTCTACGTGTTTTCTCCAGTTTAATTTTGATCAATACATAATCCTAAAAATTTCATGTTATCTTTGTAATTAATATTTTCCCCAATAAATATTATTGGTTGCTTCTCCATATCTAGTCTTTGTTTGCCAATGTACATAAATAAAGATTTATTAAAATTTAAAGTTAATTTATAAGAATGCAACCAGACAAATATAATTTTTAAATCTTTTTGGATATTTAATTGGATGTCCCTAATATTTTTAGCATAACAAATAATTGTTGTGTCGTCGGCAAAAGTTTAATTTGTCCATATGATTTTAATTTTGAAATATAATTGATATAACTAAGAAACAATGTGGGTCCTAGAATAGAACCTTGTGGTGGTACTCCACATCTAATTGTTTGATAGGAACTAATATTACTTCCTATTTTAACGCATTGTTTTCACATTTTATATAACTTTCAAACCAACGATAAATTTTTCCTCTTATGCCTATATCAAATAATTTAACTAATAATATATCATGGTTTACAGTATCAAACCAACGGCTAGATTTTATTCACATTTTAATATTTTGTAGTATCAAGGTATGAAGAAGCAAAGTGGGTATAGGTTGGTGTAGAATATACTGTCTGGTATTTTAATTCTCAAAAAAAAATAACGTTCTGTACCTGAAAACGTAATGACGATTTAAATGTCTATGTTATAATTTGATACATTGAATTTTTATCCAATCTGTAACTTTTTTCGGACATGAATTATTTTTTAACACATTCTTATTTAAGATATACAGGGTTATTCAGTTACACGATTTACACAAGTGAAAACTTTTAAAAATAGGAAAATAAAATTTTTTTTTTAAGAAATGGCAAAATATTATTATTAAAAATAAAAAAATTTTTTTGGTAAAATGTGTGGACGGTGTATCCCATATTAGAGGTATGATATCGACAATTTTTTTAAATGGCAACTTTACTTTTTTATTGGCTATTTTTAAAGTGCTTAAGTTATACATAAGTATTAAATTTCAAATTTTTATTCCTTGTTAGTTTTAAGATATTAAACAAATAAAAATTAAGTTAGGTATAATTGAAACATAAAAATTTAGCTCTTTAGTCATCGTGTAGTCGACAACTACACGAAATTCGTGAACATACTATAAGAGAGCGTATTTATGAGATGTATAGAGCAGGTGAACACGTTACCATTCGCTCAATATAACTAAACCCTAAAATCATTGATGGTGTTAATATATCCACTGGTTCATTAGCGGACTGTTTAAGAAAATTTAAATTTAAATGGCGTAAATATACTGTATCAAACAGGCATTTTTTAATAATGCAATTAATTATTTTAATTTTATTTTAATAGGTTGGAGGAACTAGCATTGCAACATGGACATGAAGTTTTAGGACTTTCTCCATATCATTGCCACTTTAATCCTATTGAAATGGTTTGGTCGGAATGCAAGCGCTATTATGATGCAAAAATAAGTTCTATGCATCCTGTAACAAATTACGTAGTTTTGGTTTGGGTCTGTGAAACGAAGCCATAGAAAATGTAACAGTGGAAAAATGAAAAAATTATGTAACGCACACTTATAAAATTATAAATGATGTGTGGGAGCGGGAAAGATTTATCGATGCTTCAGATACTCTTCCCCTTATTATTAACTTGGATGAATCTGATGATGATGATCCTTGCTGAGATAATGTATTTTAACTATTAAAAAATTGTGTTTTGTTGTGTTGTCATTTTTTATTATATTTTCTTTTTTATGATTTTATTAATGAGATGAAACTATTTTAAACAAAATTTATAGACTGATGCACTAGATTAAAAAAAAATGATTCAATTTTAAATTTTATAAATGAGTTCAATTTATTTTTCAGTAAATTTAAATTAATTAAAAATTTCATACTAATTTTCAAAAACAAAATGTTTTATCCCATGATACCTTTTACCTTAAATAAACTACTTGTTTCTGACTTCATTAACAGCATAAAAATAATAATTAAAATTGTGAAAAAACGCCCTTGTATGTTACTTGACTGTTCACATGCATACGTCTTTATGTAGATCAAGCCTAAGAAAAATCATAACCTTTACCACCGGTAAGTCAAACTGACTGAATTAATTTACGACGTACCGCAAATATAGAGAAAATGACGTAACGGTCAGCAGTCATTGGACAGATATAAGATATAAGATATAAGATATAAGATATAAGATATAAGATATAAGATATAAGATATAAGATATAAGATATAAGATATAAGATATAAGATATAAGATATAAGATATAAGATATAAGATATAAGATATAAGATATAAGATATAAGATATAAGATATAAGATATAAGATATAAGATATAAGATATAAGATATAAGATATAAGATATAAGATATAAGATATAAGATATAAGATATAAGATATAAGATATAAGATATAAGATATAAGATATAAGATAAGATAAAAGGAAGAGAAGATAAGATTCATTCAATTCAGATACAAGGCTTTTCTGAAAATAGAAAATTAGTAATTTTACTTTAAAGATATTTGAAAATCAGTTTGAAGCATTTATTTTTGCAAATACCCCGCTAAAAATTGAGCAACTTTAAAAATCTCTGAACCGCCTATAATCAGGCCATCTCCATTGATTTGAGTTTCTAAATATTACAGCTCAGAAGCGCGGTGAAGTTTTTATTCAAATAATCTTATCTCGTCGCACTTTATCATGATTAAGAGCATCTACATCACTTCTCTATTACGTTGAAAAGACACCCGCCCTTTATATGCTTTCCTATTAAATGGCCGTCTTATCGATATCACATGATTGATAGCCACTTCGCGTTTGCATGTTGCCGATTCTAAGTTTCAAGATCATTTATAAAAGTAATTAACTGTGAGTAAAAGGTTGCTTGATAATGGACATCTGTGATAAAATGGGCGAGTCGTTTTTATCTCTGACAGATATAGATATATGCACGAGTTAGCACGGAGTCATGCATTTTCATTCATTATAATAATGGAAAAGACTTAGTATAATAATTTAATTTGCTGTTTGGCAAATGTGCTGTGTACATCATAAAAGCATTGTTTTTAGAGGTTATACTTAACTGACAGGCATCGGCATGCGAAATTAATACCAATTGAACCATTGTGTTT
This sequence comes from Polydrusus pterygomalis, assembly GCA_963969555.1. Classification (NCBI taxonomy): domain Eukaryota; kingdom Metazoa; phylum Arthropoda; class Insecta; order Coleoptera; family Curculionidae; genus Polydrusus; species Polydrusus pterygomalis. The sequence goes on along the minus strand of OZ018381.1, from coordinate 34,910,300 downwards.
TCAACAGCTCTTGTTATAAATACTTGTTTCTCTGGTGTTATTTTGCTAATAAATATTAAGTAAAAATGTCTGGAAGTGAATGTTACTTAACTCTTAGTGGCGATATACATATCTGTTTTTTAACGAACTTTTTCGAAACCCAAAGTTAAAAATCCAGGTCCGTGTTTAAAAAGATAAAGTTGATAATGGATTTAAAACATTGAAATGTCAGATTTCAAATCTGATAATGCCAAATTGCAGAGAAGATAAAGTGGCAAATGAATAAGTCCAATTTACTTCAAAATTCCTTCTTCAATAAAACTAAGAATAGTCCTGCATGTTCCATAAGATCTTCCCACTTCTTGGGACAGGCGTCTTATACAATTTGTTGGCGTATTTTGCATTATTTCACGAACGTTTGCCACAAGTTCTTCTGTTCTTACAGATGGTCTTCCTGCTCCATTTTTGTGTTGTATAGAACCTGTTTCCCTAAACACAGCCACGGTTCTTTTCAGGCAATGATAAAAATCCCCAGCAATAAAAGCAACGTTAGGAAAATGTTCGTGAAAATCGTGCATGCACAAACCCGGATTATATTGCCACTCACAATTTACTCTAACCCCGTTTCGAAAATACGCTTCAACCATGAATGTTTTGTGCTGTTCCGTAAAGCCCATTGTGTGAATTAATCAATAAATTGGAAAAATTAGCGATGAATCAAACTACTTGTTACAACTGTCAAAGATGCCGGAATAACTGATTGATTGTTAATACAGGTAGTTACTGACACCCAACAGGTATTAAGCTCTACGGCTAAGCATTACGTCCTTAGATGCAAGGCCCTCTTTGATGCAAATAATTTTTGCTCGCACGGTAGTTTCCGAGATCCCAATGATGAGCATCGAATTTGGGACATCCGGTACGTACAGGTGGGCTTTTTTATATTTGGTATTTGGTTGTTCCCAGTGGCCCATTAAATGTGATGTATTAAATACATCCATTTCAGAGCATACATCCGTTGTCGATTTACATACTGTATAAAGATATTTTTACAAGCCGAAAATGATCTATTACATACACATACCCTTTCCATTGCCATTAAGGTACCTACCTAATGAGTATTGTGCGTGTGACAAAATTTAAAAAAAAAGGTATTAAGTTGTATTCGGATATTTAAATTAACATAGAAACTGTTTTGATCTTTTTAGAATGTTATGCTTATTAGAATAATATGAGATAAGAATCGCAAGCAAAGTTGCATGCGAAAATATGCAAAAATGAAGTAAATAAATGTCGACAGCGTAAAATTCCGCACCCACCCAACCTGCCGTTTGGTAAATAGCTAGGTTAAAATGTTGTAGTTTGTTGAATAATTTTCCTTCGAATGGATACTAATTGTATTAGAGGCCAACGCCCTTTTAAAATCAGGGCACCTTTATCTATGTAATAGATAAAAGATAGATAGCTTTAGAAAAATGTACTGTCCGTATCAAATGGTATTTTTTTATTTGTCGGTTTTATACCGTGCGAGCAAAAATTATTTGCATCTAAGGACGTAATGCTTAGCCGTAGAGCTTAATACCTGTTGGGTGTCAGTAACTACCTGAATTAACAATCAATCAGTTATTCCGTCATCTTTGACAGTCGTTACAAGTAATTTGATTCAACGCTAATTTTTCCAATTTCTTGAACAATTCACACAATGGGCTTTACGGAACAGCACAAAACATTCACGGTTGAAGCGTATTTTCGAAAGGGGGTTAAAGTAAATGGTGAGTGGCAATACAATTCGGGTTTGTGCATGAACGATTTTCACGAACATTTTCCTAACGTTGCTTTTATTGTTGGGGATTTTTATCATTGCCTGAGAAGAACCGTGGCTGTGTTTAGGGAAACAGGTTCCTTACAACACAAAAAAGGAGCAGGAAGATCATCTGTAAGAACAGAAGAACTTGTTGCAAACGTTCGTGAAATACGCCAACAAATTGTATAAGACGCCTATCCCAAGAAGGTGGAAGATCTTATGAAGCATGCAGGACTATTCTTAGGAAGCAGCTAAATTTATTTCCTTTTAAAGTGCAAGTATTCCAAGAAATACAAGCCGCGGATTTTGAAAGACGTAGGAATTACTCTCAATGGTTTACCCAAAATTTATTGGAAATAAATGATTTATTAGACCTGACATTTTTTTCGGATGAAGCCTGGTTCTACCTCTCCGGTTATGTGAATTCTCAGAATACACGCATGTGGAGTAGTGAAAATCCCCATTTTTTTGTAGTTGTTCACCCTCAAAAAATGGGTGTCTGGTTAGCTGTTTCCCGAAGAAAAATTGTTGGTCCTATTTTTTCCCATGACACAGTTACAGCCCAGCGGTATAGAGATAATATTTTGAATCCATTTGTGGAGCAATTACTTGACGACGAACTACGTTTTGGATATTTTCAACAGGACGGTGCAACCGCCCATAAAGCCGCCGAAACTATTAACTACTTACGCAATTTTTTCGACGACTGATTGATCAGTTTTCGATCAGACATTAAATTCCCACCTAGATCACTCTGTTTAACGGTTATGGATTACTTCGTTTTTCCTCATTTAAAGAACACTATTTTTAAAACACTAGTTGCAAATTTAGATGAATACAAGAAAGGATTATCCAAGAATGTGGTAACAGTTTTCCAGCGATGCTGGTCAACACTTTCGAAAATATGAAGGGACGTATGAAGTTATGCTTGGAGCATGGCGGTGGCCAATTTCAGCAATTTATGTAATTATTTTTTTTTTGTATATTCTTACTTCGGTTAATTTTGTAAACAACAAAAATAAATTTGTATTTGTCTACTTATTTTATTACTCATTAGTTTGGCATACCATGTCATAATATAAATTTGACAAAATTTAAACCTAGATTTGGTTAGATATATCGTCCCCATATCATTGTGATCTAAGTCTAAACCAAGCTCTACGTTTTTTAATCCAAGCCCTCTTTGATGCAAATAATAATTTTTGCTCGCACGCTATTATTTTAACAATATATTTGCGGCTGAAAGTCAAAATCCTACAGCTATTCATTGTAATTTGACGAGTTGATGGGGACGACTTTATTAGATAGTCGGCATCCAATAGGCTTACCTCAGGAGGCTAATTATACACTGTATACTACCGCATACGACACACGTCAATTTACCTGGAGCGCGTTATTACAAGTCCCTCAAGCGCGAGCTCACCTTGGAGCGGCATCTTGTAATTTCCTACAGCTGCTGTTATTATCATATATGAAAATTTAATTACAAAGATTCCGTTCAAGCGTAATTAATACTGCCTTCACGAGCATAATTGTTCAGTTAATGTCTGCATCCTGCAAAGATGCAGATTGTCTGTTCTCGGGCATATCGATGGGGACGTAATTGGTGATAAAAACATAATTGCGAGAATTTGCATAGAGTAGAGCGTCTAATAGAAAATGGAATTTTTTTTAAGGGCCCGAAACTACTTACTATGTACCGGGTGAACAACTAAGAATGGTCGTCGGGTATATCTCGGAAACTACTAAACGTAGAAACTTGGGATAAAAAAAAATATGATTAAAGCGGTCATGAGAAAATTCTGGAAATAAGGTTTAAGTTCCGCATTTTGCCGCAAGAGGGCGTAATTGAAAAGTAAATTTTAAAATTTGACATAACTCCGAAAATTCCACATTAAGGTATATGTTTGATAACACCATTTTAAAGCTTGGATAATTATGCATAATTTTTTTCTTATGCTCATTGACATACCGACTTTAATAAGAGTGGGGGAAGCTGTTCAAAGTGTAAACATTTAAAACGCTGTAACTTCTAAACGACTTATCCGATTTCAGCAAACTAAAGATTGTTTGGAAGAGAAATATATGCACTCTCACCAGTCGTATTTAGTTGTCCATAATAGTTCTCAATAAAATTGCTATAGGGCGCAATTTGTAATAATAATAGTTTTTTTAATTTTATCCCGAAAATTCAAATCAAACGGTATAATTATGATACCATAATCGAAAAGAATATGAAATTTTCTGGAAAAAATATTAAAACCGCAGCTCGATATCTTTGTTCGTTTCAGGGTTATTGCCAAAACATTAATTTTTAATAAAAATTGCGCCCTCTAGCAATTTTATTTGAAACTATTGTGTACCATTGGATAAGACAATTAAAGGTACTTACCTTTCTCTTCCAAACAAGCTTAAATTGAGTGAAATCGGATAAGTCGTTTAGAAGTTACAGCGATTTTAATGTTTTCACTTTCACTTGATAAGAGTGGGAGAAGCTATTGAAAGTGTAAACATTAAAATCGCTGTAACTTCTAAACGACTTATCCGATTTCACTCAATTTAAGCTTGTTTGGAAGAGAAAGGTAAGTACCTTTAATTGTCTTATCCAATGGTACACAATAGTTTCAAATAAAATTGCTAGAGGGCGCAATTTGTATTAGAAATTAATGTTTTGGCAATAACTCTGAAACGAACAAAGATATCGAGCTGCGGTTTTAATATTTTTTCTAGAAAATTTCATCTTCTTTTCGATTATGGTATCATAATTATACCGTATGATTTGAATTTTCGGGATAAAATCAAAAAAACTATTATTATTACAAATTGCGCCCTCTAGCAATTTTATTGAGAACTATTATGGACAACTAAATACGACTGGTGAAAGTGCATATATTTCTCTTCCAAACAGTCTTTAGTTTGCTGAAATCGGATAAGTCGTTTAGAAGTTACAGCGATTTAAATGTTTACACTTTGAACAGCTTCCCCCACTCTTATTAAAGTCGGTACGCCAATGAGCATAAGAAAAAAATGATGCATAATTATCCAAGCTTTAAAATGGGGTTATCAAACATATACCTTAATGTGGAATTTTCGGAGTTATGTCAAATTTTAAAATTTACTTTTCAATTACGCCCTCTTGCGGCAAAATGCGGAACTTAAAAATTATTTCCAGAATTTTCTCATGACCGCTTTAATTATAATTTTTTTTATCCCAAGTTTCTACGTTTAGTAGTTTCCGAGATATACCCGACGACCATTCTTAGTTGTTCACCCGGTACAATTCTTGATACGTCTGCAATGTTAATGATGTGTGTAAAGTGTATACGATCTTAGTTGAGACAGACAAAAAAACCAAAAAAAATTTGATGACAGACTTGTCAAGTCCACGTGGACTATCTTCGGACATCTGTATACAAATTTTGTTATATTTATATTGTAGTTTCAGTGTGTGATGCAGTAAATTGATCGTACCCACAATATTTACGTTGTCTCAACTGACTTCGTATGAAGTATAACTGCAGTCATTAAATATCAAACTATAAGAAGGCCATATAAGCAGATTTCCTAAATCTGCTACGTTAAATTCATAGATGGCACCAATGAGTAATCAAAAATAAAGTGTGTTGATGCAACCACTAACGACAAGCCTTTTCACTGCTAAAGAAAAACATTTTTGCCGCCTGTCTGTTTGACTTGCTGCATGAGTTTTTTAAATTGATTTTTATAGCTTATCGTAAAACTTGATTTCACATAAGTACCTACACCTATCCTAGATTTAAGTAGCTTACATTTATTTTCCTATCTATTGTATAGTCTAGACTTAAAAATTTCCCTATTTGTAGCTTTGTAGCATATTATAATATTTCAACTTTTTGACGTTCCAACGTTAATTACATGAAACATATTGACTGCCATGTATTCTATTTCTAACAGAATTAAATTACGACTCTGACTATTCAATGCATACCTAGGCTACAAGGTATATGTTGGGTAAAATATGAATGATGTGTGGTTTGTATAACTTGTTTTTTATTTGCAATTATTACTACTTTTCAAAATGGTTAAAATTAGTAGGTTTTTACTTTCTTACTTAAGAAACATCCAGTTTGTTTGTATTAGTGTATTACGTATTTTGCTATTTTTCGACGAAATAAAACCTATTTTAGCTATACTTGCTGTCGCTCTTTATCTACTTTTATTTGTTTAACATTTAACCAGGGCCGTAACCAGCTATTTTGGCGCCCGAGGCGAATAACAAATTTTTCGCCCCTTCTTCCCTCAACAGAATTTTAAATAAATCGAACATTTTCAACACTATTTTGAAGTCAAGCTTTTTTGTTTATTTTGCTGCAATTTACAATGACAATATAAGGATAATAAAATTGTACACCAGAAAAGTAGAATTGCATTATACAAAATATATTAAATTTTGTCAATTTTTGGCGGCCGGTGATTGCGCCCGAGGCAAGCGCCTCAGTCGCCTCGCCCTTAGTACGGCACTGCATTTAACACCTAATGCAACGGTAAAATCATTGTGAAAATCGGTCCAATTACCCCCGGAGTTATCAGCGTAAATATTATTATCAAAAACATTCATTCGGCTGGAATTGAGAACCTCCTATTTAATTGTCTGTTAAAAATGGTTATCTCATTAAAAATTCCAATAAAATACGATATGTGGCAACACCACGACATCACATCAGTGAATTTGAGACATCTGTTGCCGAGGCGCTACATTGAAACGACAGATTTAAGGTTAGAGTTACGATCAACTCCACAATGGCGGCCAAACCCCCTCCAATATGTCTAAAACTGGGTTGTCAACTTTTCTCAGACATCCGCCATTCTTATAGTTTGATATTCAATGCTGCAGTGCTAGATTTAAGCATATACAGACTGTCCGCGGATAGGATTTACAATAACACAAATGGATGAAAAATTTCATTTTTCGGGAAAAATACATTCTTGATAAAAAGTTTTGCTTGTAAAAAATGCAATTCACGAAGAGAAAATTTTGATTTTTTATACAGGGTTCGGAAAAAATTGAAAAACATTATTTTCTCCAAGAGTAAACTTCGTTTATTTTTAAATTTAGAATGACGTTTGTAATTTAAATCCGAGATTTAAAATAAATCTTCGATTTTTTAGTTTTTTTAATTTTTAGAGGTACCGGGTGAACAACTAAGAATGGTCGTCGGCTATATCTCAGAAACTGGAAGTCATAGAGCTTTTAAGTAAAATATTTTTTAGTAAAAGTGCCCAAAAGAAAATGTTGGAAATTATTTTCGAGTTTCTAAACTCACCGCTAGAGGGCGTAAATCCAAAATTTTCCATTTTTTGAAGGGTACACCCTGAATGTTTTTAAATTTTCAAATTCCACATAAAATTATAATTATTTTTTATTAAATGCATCATTAGTCTATACTTCATAGTTTCCGAGACATTGACTCTCGAAAAGTGACATTTTTAAACTTTGACAGCTTCTAACTTTCTAACAGTACGTCTTAGAGCAAAACGGCTTACATGTCCCTATCTTCAATTTTTATTATCTTCCCAAAATAATCAACTTCCAGTTAAACCGGAACAACTATATTTCCTGCTTTCGAGTTACATCCGGTTTAACCGGAAGTTGATTTTTTTGGGAAGATAATAAAAATTGAAGATAGGGACATGTAAGCCGTTTTGCTCTAAGACGTACTGTAAGAAAGTTCTAAGCTGTCAAAGTTCAAAAATGTCACTTTTCGAGAGTCAATATCTCGGAAACTATGAAGTATAGACTAATGATGCATTTAATAAAAAATAATTATAATTTTATGTGGAATTTGAAAATTTAAAAACCTACAGGGTGTACCCTTCAAAAAATGGAAAATTTTGGATTTACGCCCTCTAGCGGTGAGTTTAGAAACTCGAAAATAATTTCCAACATTTTCTTTTGGGCACTTTTACTAAAAAATATTTTACTTAAAAGCTCTATGACTTCCAGTTTCTGAGATATAACCGACGACCATTCTTAGTTGTTCACCCGGTACATAGAAATTTTACTGCTCTATAAAAATATTAATATAAAATTTTATTATTTAACAATCATATATTATAGAATGTTGATAAATAACTTTAAAGAAACTTTATGTAAAACGGATAACTAGATTTGCATTAACAAAATAGCAATCATACTTTATGAAATGATGAATACTTTTAAGTAACTGAGAATCGCACCACCCATAGTTGATTTGATCGTAACAAATTTACAATCATATATTATAGAATGTTGATAAATAACTTTTTTTTTCGGGAAAAAGTCATTATTGATAAAAAGTTTTGCTTGTAAACAAAATACAATTCGCGAAGAAAAAATTTTGATTTTTTATACAGGGTTCGCAAAAACTTCAAAAACATAATTTTTCTCCAAGAGTAAACAACCTTAATTTTTCATTTTTAGCAAAATGCCAATTAGAAAACTTATTTAGAATAACATTTGTAATTTAAATCTGAGATTTAAAATAAATGTTAGATTTTTTTAGTTTTCTTAATTTTTAGAGGTAAATGGAAATTTTGCTGCTCAATAAAAATATTAATATAAAATTTTATTAGACTCTATTTTCATAACGGGTGGTGTGTATCTTCTTTTAAAATTTTAAATGCATTCCTATCATCTTTTGTAAAAACAAGGAATTTTTTTACCTTTTAATTACTTTGCTTCACGTATGGGGCAAATTTGAACTTGTCAAATGGAATTTGATGTGTTTTGAAAATGTTGACCTTAGAACAGAGGGTTTATTTAGTTCAATGTTACGGTGCGGGTGAAAGTTCTGACAATTTTGTGATATATTTCATTGGAGTCTTGAATATTTCTTATAACTCGGTATAATTTTAGGTCGTCTGCAAACCGCAGATGATGGGAGGTAAGGTTGATGTCATTAGTAAACAAAAGGAATAGTAGGGGACCGGAATGGGAGCCCTGCGGTACCCCTGATGTTACCATGAATTGATTTGACAAGTAGTTGTTAATTTTGACACATTGATATCTGCCTGTTAGGAAACTCTCCAACCATCTTAATATAAGGCCCTCAACTCCCACAAGCTTTCATTTTTCACACAATATGGTGGTCCACGCGATCGAAGGCTTTTGAATAGTCTGTATAAATACTATCGACTTGGAAACCCTGTTCCAATAAATCTGTTAAGTAGTGCTGATATTCCAGCAGATCGGTCAGAGTCGTCCATCCGGGATAAAATCCATGCTGACTGTTTATTGTAACACTGTTACAGATCGACGATAATTGGTCGGTAACTAGTTTCTCAAAGACTTTCGAAATTGCAGACTGTAAACTAATCCCCCTATAATTTTGTTTCGACCACCAGATTTGTATATTGGTTGAATGTAACTATATTTCCAGAAGCATGGAAAAATTCCAAATTCAAGGGATAAATTATATAATCTAAATATGTGGTAGGAGAGGGTATAAGCACAATTTTTTACCTTAAAGGGAGGAACACCATCAGGACCAAATGATAAAGCTGTTGGTAGACTAGAAAGCTCTGTAAAAACATCGGACAATCTTATTGCTAGTGCGTTCACATGAAAGGTTGACTTAACGTTGTGATAAGATGGGGTATTCATGCTTTCCTTAGGGTAAACAGACTTAAAAAAAGAAGCAAAAAGATTTACTATATCCTGCCCATTAGAACCCGTTTGTCCATTCAACTACTGGAAGGTTAGATTGTCTTATACCATTCATGTATCTCCAAAATAATTGGGGACGATCATGAAGATTATTTTCTATTCTATGAATGTAAGTTTTATAGCACTCCTGCCTGATGTAGTACATTGCATAAAGAACGGAGCTCGGAAAAACAAGAGTAGTGGTTAGGGTTATTTGTTTGTATAGATTTTTTATGTGCAGTTTTCTTTTTGACAATTAATTTTTGAAGTTCTGGAGAAAACCAACTTGGAAAGTTATTGGGTTTAAAAGTCTTGACAGGTACAAATACAGGGTGTTCATTTAAATACTTCCCACCTCGATTTTCCTGCTTTAAAATGAAAATGTGGAAAATCGCTCGGACCCGTCGATTTTTATTTCGAGGGGGACATCTTCTGCATATATTGTCAATCTTATTACTTCAAGCCCCTAGAAGGGAGGGGGGTAAGATCTAAATCTTAAATGAATACCCCTATTTTATATAACTTTTTTGGATTCTGCGTAAAATTCTGAACATTTTTTAATAAAATCATTATTAGTCTATACTTAACAGTTTCCGAGATATTTAGTCTTGAAGAATGACATTCTTGAACTTTGACAGCGTCTAGCTTTCTAACTGTACGTCTTAGAGCAAAACGGCTTACATGTCTCTATCTTCGATTTTTATTATCTTTCCAATAGTGTGAACTTTCGGTTAAACCGGATGTAAAAAATATAGTACTTTCGGTTTGACCGGAAGTTGACACTATTGGAAAGATAATAAAAATCGAAGACAGGGACATGTAAGCCGTTTTGCTCTAAGACGTACAGTGAGAAAGCTAGATGCTGTCAAAGTTCAAAAATGTCATTTTTCAAGAGTAAATATCTCGGAAATTGTTAAGTATAGACTAATAAATAATGATTTTATTAAAAAATGTTCAGAATTTTATGCGGAATCCAAAAAAATTATATAAAATAGGGGTATCCATTTAAGATTTAGATCTTACCCCCCCCCCCCCCCTCCCTCCCTCCTAGGGGCTTGAAATAACAAGATTGACAATTTACGTAAAAGATGTCCCCCTCGAAATAAAAATCGACTGGTTCAAGAGATATATGATGATAATTATTATCTAGAAGTTTATCAGATGCTCTAGACACAATGAGATCTGACATATTTGAAAAAACCAAATCCAAGAAAATCCCATTATTATTTGTAATAAAGTTCATTTTGCTGAAATTAAGAAATGTAAGATAGTGGTAAATGGTTATTACAGAAGAATTTGCAAGAATGTCAGCCAATAAACCGGAATCAGTTCATATCGCATCTGGCTTATTATAGTCCCCGGCTAAAATAAATTTATGATCCGGATGCTGCCCGACAAGGTCCTCCACAATACCACAGTGTAATATAAGGATATATCAGATTTAGGAGGAATGTAGCATGTACCTACCAAGAATATATTTGTTCTTTGAGGCTTCAAAACGAACAAATACCTGCTCAACTGTGTCGCAATTGATATGAAGAATATTTAATGTTAAATACTTCCTAATGCGTATCATTACACCTCCTCCCCGCGTTTTTCTGCTAGTAGTTAAAATTTCTATCAAATCTATAAATGTTAAATTCACAGCTATTAAAATCATCACAAAGCCAGGTTTCCACAAACACTACAATATCATACGTACATAAATTAATAGACTGTCCTACAGTTTTTATCTTTGTTCGAATACCTCCCACATTCTAAAAATAACAGCTTAATCGTTTTCTGGACGTGCTGGATAATTATTGTTCTTAGCCTTAAAGATGAAACTTTAAAATAATTTCGAGCGATTTCTCTTCGCAGTTGACTAACAATATTTTTTCCAAAAGGTGTAAAGTTAACTGTCGCTGTAATAAGTCCGTGGGCCGTCTATTGAACACCCGTTACTACATTTAGCACGTGACAAAACTTGGTATGTTTAGAAAATTAATCGAAATTTCATATTCGCTCGTGCCTTAAATCAATGCAGACAGCAACGATTCCTTTTTCTAAAAAAATGCAGTCATTGAAAATATATTTACTGATTCAGACTACCGATACATTCACAAAAGTCCCGAACTCTTTTAAATATTACATTGGACTGTACGTACAGCTAGGCGGCTCAATTCAAACATGCTAAAATGTAAAAACAACGAAGCAAACAATTTTGGCTTGTGGCAGACCTTTTAAAACACAACTGTGATACGTCCCTTAGGGGAATAGGGTTATTTCACGCATCAAAAAAACGTAATAAAACGGATCCCGGTAACAGTGACGTATATAAATCGTTCTTAACAAACACAGAAATGTGAACGGGGACGATCTATGCTCGGCTAACTCAGCATGGTCCATAAAATTCCGAATCGGACATCTTTTCCAATGTCTTAATACAGGGTTGCCCAGAAGTCCGGAATAAAATTAATATAGCATTAACCTGTAACTTTTGGAGAAAATGCTCGGACACGTTAATTTAGTTTTATATATGCTCACATTTTGACGTTATTCGTTTGTTATTTTATAGCTATTTGTCAAAGATATGATTACATCGATCTTTTTTTTAAATGGAAATTTGCAGCTTGTGATACATCATTTAAAAGCTAATATCTTGTACAGTATGCTCATAAATTTTGGCGCGATTCTGTTGAGCTATTTTAAAATGGCGACTGTTAAAAGTTTTTAAAAAATCTCTATTTAAATAAGCGGAAATGATAAATCATTAATGTTTTTTTTTACCTTTTAAGGCAAGAAATCTTCATTGTTTCATGTTCTGACATTTTGTGACTTAACAATAGTTATGGTTTATTTGTTATTTATTTTGTAAAAAAAAAATGTAACAAAACAGAACACTACAAAAAGGTGGTTTAACGTGGCAAATGCTGGAAATGTTCTCCACCCTCCACTTGGCATGCTTCCAGACGCGGAAGTCCGAATGAATTTAGCCGGTATGTTATGTGTCTCCAATCTAATTTTGTATTTCAAATCTTCAATATTATTTGGCTTATTTTGGTAAACTTTTTTTTTTTAAATATCCCCAAAGAAAATAGTCTAGAGGCGTTATGTCTGGGGACCTCGGTGGCCAATCAATTGTATTACCTCGTCCAATCCAGCAACCTGGAAATATCTCATCTAAATATCTTCTCAAATTGACACCAAAATGCGGGGGAGCACCATCTTGCTGAAACCAAATTGTTTCATTAGGTATATGTGGATCTACTTCGTTGGGAAAAATTACAGCTAGAGCAGGCATCAACTCGAAGGTTAAGAATGTACCGTTCAGCTGTGAGGTTTCCTTCAAAAAAGAATGGCCCCAGAATTCGGTTATTAATAATACCTGTCCATACATTTACTTTCTGGAGCCGCTGAGTACGCGCTTCAATTATCCATAGTGGATTTTCTTGACTCCAGAAACGATAATTATGTCTGGTTATCACCCCGTTTAAATAGAAAGTAGCTTCATCCGAAAATAATATGTTGTGTGAAAACCTAATATTCTCGTCACACCGTCTCATCATTTCTTCGCAAAATTGCAAACGCCTGTCATAGTGATCTTCTAAAAGCTCTTGGACAAGATAAACTTTATAAGGGTGGTATTTTTCTGCTTTCAAAAATCTTCCAATAGTACCTCTAGATGTATCATGATTTTGAGCCAATGAAACTGTTGAAACATGCGGATTATCCTACAGAGATAATGCAATATCCAACTTTTCATCGTTACCTCAAATACGTGGCAGTCCATTCCTAGGCAAGTCCTTTACTGTGCCATGTTCATCAAATTTGTGGAATATTTTACTAACAGTGCCCTGTGAAATTTGATTATCCGGATATTTAGCATTAAATAAAGTGCACACTTCATTTTGACTTCTTATTTTATCTCCACATCGTAACAATATCAAGACTTCGATACGCTGTCTTTCCGACAAAACCATTTTTGTTTAGAAAATTGTAAAATAATACTCCGAAAATACCTAAATTAATTTGTGCAAAATGTGAGCATATATACAACTAAATTGACTTGTCCGAACGTTTTCCTCAAAAGTTACAGGTTAAGGCTATAATAATTTTATTCCGGACTTCTGGGCAACCCTGTATACATTTGCCTGCGGTGTAAAGAGAAAAATAAAGACAAGTTTATAAATTTATAATGTTGTTTCAATAGGTATAAATCAAAATAATTTTTCCTCGAGGAGAAACGTAAAGTTTTAGTAATTTTTTAGTCGCCAACAAAATGTCCAATTTCAGATACGTCGATACGAAAGAGATTTATTTATCTCGTCTTTTATTTTTTAGTGTCTGGGGGATCGATATAGTATTTATCAGCAAAGAATGTAATGACAACAGCTGTATACGTCCTTTTAGTACCTAACATTATGTTTATACAACTGGAACTTTGATCAGGGCCGAACATCACATTTTTTTATTATTGGACCTTTCTCTTAAAACAAAGCGATTCGACATTTAAGAGCAGTAGAGGGGGAAGGGATGTTTAACGAAAAGGCGAAGGGGTCATTAGTGTTTGCTCTTAATACGCTATATCTTTGCAAGCCATGCTTAATGCTAATCAAATATTTTTTTTTCCCAACCATTTTTACAAAAGTTTATCACAGGGAAATTTCCAAGTAAAAAAAAAATTTAATCAATTATTATTAACATCCCCTTACAAAGTTCAAAAGATGGTGAAGGCGAAGGTAAATGAACCTAGTCCGGTTCTGTCTCTGTAGCCAACCTCTTAACTTAAAATAGATCAGACTCCAACAGGGTGCCATAAATGACAAGTGACTAGAACCAACAATAAATGTATATATATAAGTCAATGCATACTATGATATAAATAATAATAGAGCAAGAAAACTATGCATTCTAATACACTCTATTATTATTAAAGAAAAACAATCGAATATATTATTTCCTTCAACCAACATTATTCACATCACGAGACAAAACCATCATATTCGAACACCTATGGTAAAGAGTACTTTTGGCCAAAGATCAATATTATATAAAGGAATAACAATTTACCACAGTTTGCCAAAAAAAATTAAAGAAATTTCAAAATTATGGACTTTTAAAAAAAAACTAAAAAAATATTTTTTAAAACTAAACTAACTTTGTATTATATATATTATTATTCTTTTTTTTTGTAAATGGTTATTATATATATTTTTTTTAATAATTTCCATGGAGTTAATAATAATGATAATAAACATGATTTTTATTATTTGTGATTTTATATATTGTATATTTGGTGTTATATTCTCTGTAATAAACTTTTTAAGTTGGTTGAGAATAAAGATATAGGTATATTATTATTATTAAAATGTATTATTATTTTAATGCCCTGCAATGCAACGATTATCTGTGTCAACTGATTTTTTCGAAATAGAGACTTACTTACTTGAAACTTCTCAATTCAAAAACTACATTTTTAAAAGTTCACCAATAAATTAGGTGATTTTTTCAAATAACATTCTTGAAACAATATCCTATCACTTCATAAATTAGAACAACTTTTTTTAATAACATTTTTTATTTTTTTTTTTAAACGGGAATATTTTACTCTTAAAACAATTTTAAATTTTTTACTCTTAATCTTAAATCATAAAACTTTCACCCGATTTAAATGGTAGGTATATTTAATCGGTATTGAATCAATGAAATGTACA
The DNA here is from genome assembly GCA_963969555.1 of Polydrusus pterygomalis. Taxonomy (NCBI): domain Eukaryota; kingdom Metazoa; phylum Arthropoda; class Insecta; order Coleoptera; family Curculionidae; genus Polydrusus; species Polydrusus pterygomalis. The sequence continues at coordinate 34,895,158 of OZ018381.1, read as the reverse complement.
AATATGACTTCATTATTTCGAAATAAAAAATATATCATGTATATATATAATATTCTTCAGGGTCCTGTTTTGGGACCAATTTCATTCTTACTTTATATTAATGATATATTAAAATCAGAGTTAAATGGAAAAACATTTTCATATGCAGATGATACTGTATTATTAATACCAGCTAATATTCGGAATAAATGCATTTTAAATTCAGAACTAGACATTTCAATAATAAAAAATAACTGGAGTTATGACCTATTAAACTTAAATTTAACTAAAACAAAATTTATGACTTTTTCTTGTTATAAAGATACTCAGCCGAATAGTTTAAAAGAAATTAAAATTCATGATTTAAATTGTTTAGAAATATCCGATATAGTTAGAATTAATTATGCTAACTGTTCTTGCCAAAATAAAATTAAAAAAGTTGAATTTATAAAATATTTAGGAATATTGATTGACCAAAATTTAAAATGGGATCATCGAATTAACATTCTTACAAAAAAATTAAGAAACACTATGTAAATTTAGACTTTTAAAAAATATTGTGAATCAAAAACTTTGTTTAATGTTCAATCAATTCTTTCCTATGGTATAATTGGTTGGGGAAGTGCATACGACCCGAATTTGAAACCGCTTATAACAATACAAAAATATGTTTTCAAAATAATATTTAATAAACATAGTTTGTTTTTTATTCTACGTTTTAAACAACTTTATTACTAATCTTTCATTGTATAAATAAAAATTTATTACATAACATTACTAATATATACCAAACAAGACAAAAAACAAATCTATGTTTATGTTATGATAATTTTAATTTAACACTTTTGAAAAATAATGCTTTATTTGTCGGCATCAAAATTTTTAATATATTACCTACTAATTTAAAAACTATGAGTTTTTGGCATTTAAAAGAAAATTAAAATCATGGATTATGCAAAATTATATAGAGGTAAGCCAACTTATTATATAGGTAGGTAATATAATAATAATACTAAATATTACAATTTTTCTATTATAATTTCTCCCTTATTTATAATTTTTTCTTTTTTTTGGGTAAAATATTTTTGAATTACTTACTTATATTTTTAAATATGTTTATGATGTGATTAAAATGAATAATTTACATGGGTGTATATTTTTTCATTACAAAATCGGACAGATTTTTTAATCTATAGTTTTGTAATGATGCTTTCATTGGATTTATTTTTATTAAAAAAAAAAGAAATTTTATTGATTTTTAATATTATTATAAAAAAAACCTGCAAATAAATAAATAAATTGGACAGGTTTATAGAGGGTTTCAAGTAAATAGTATAAAAATGCAGGTCTCGAGTAAAACTGATGGTCGATACTTAAGTAAATTACAGAAGGTAAGAAAGAAATTAAATTATATATTTTGAAAGCAATAAAAAAGGACTACAATATAAAGCCGAACCCAAATTACATATAAAAATAGAAATAGTTAAAGGTCGTTATTATTCTGTCCATGTTTGATCAATCGGTAATTTAAATCTGGTGATATCAAAAGCTGTTAACTTAACTGACAGTAAAAATATGTATTGTTATTATTTATTTGGATTCGAACACACGTCATATCCTTTTAAATATCAGAAATTTAATGAGTAGATAATATCATGTCATAATTTTATTTGAAATTTTGATTTATTATAGTAATTTTCCCTAATAATACTTAAATAAGTGAAGGTTTAGAAATATTTTCATTTCAAAATAAATATACAAGATGTCCCATTTAAAATATCAAAGTCAAGGTTACTTCCGGTCAAACCGAAAGTGCTAACAAATTGAAAATTATGCCAATTAATGCAGACTCATCTCTTATGCATAATCTCAAAATTTCATTTAATATCTAAAAAAGTTATAGGGGTGAAAGTCTTTTAAGAAACACCTGGTATATCACATATAAAAGTAAAGTAATGGTCAGAAGAAACAAAATGCAACTAGATAAATGAATACCTGTATAAGCACGCTGCTATGTTTAAATAAAAGTAAAAACTTTTTTGAATACAATGGCTGAACACGTAAATAAGGAACCAAAAGATCGTGCATAAAAAGAAGTAAGAACTACTTTATACAGGGTGGTTGGGGAGAAAAGGGCAATATTTTGGGAATGTGTTCAGAGGGTGAAAATAAGTGCATTAAACCCATATGTTTTAGTTCGATTCTCAACCAATAATCGGTTCTGCATTTTTTTATATTGAAATAATGAAGGAGGTTTTAGTTTTAAACGTCCGATACATTTTGATTGATAGTTTTGACATGCATAGTAGTTGTCAGTTAGTTTCATATTGAGCGTATCGACTTGAACAAAGATGTTCATACTTACAATGCCCCACACATTCAGTCACAGAGAGTATGCCGACATGATATTCATGTATGGTTACTGTAACGATAGTGCGATGCGCGCAGTTAATGAATATCGACGTCTTTTATCAAATCGAAGAGTTCCTAATAGAAAAGTTTCTCAAAAAGTATTTGCAAGTGCTCAGGAAACTGATATTTTTCCATGAGTGAGTATTGTTTCTGAAAGAGTGCAGGGTCTAGATGTGGAAAATGAAGAAAATGTTCTGGATATTGTCGCAGAGAACTCAGGTATAAGTACGAGACGGGTTGCGTATGGGAGTCACTTAGAAAAAACGGTTTAAAACCTTTTCACGTTCAACCTTTTCAACATATTCTAGATAGTGATCCTGCTTCAAAGGTACAATTTTCTGAATGGATCCATCAAAATCGACGTCTGCACAAATACATTTTATTTAGCGATGAAGCTCAGTTCACTCGTGATGGAATTAATAATTGCCACACTGAACATCGGTGGTCAGATGAAAACCCTCATGCTACATTTGAACGAAACTTTTAACATCGATTCAGTATTCTGGTGTGGAATGCTCAACGACCTGTTGTTTGGTCCATTTGCAATGGATGGGCGTCTTACTGTAGAAGGATATTTACGGTTTTTGGAAGACCATTTGATACACATTTTGGATGATGTTCCGTTAAATTTGCGACAACGAATGTACAGGGTTATCCAGCCAAGACTAGACAAGGCGATTTTTTGACTTTTCCTGTACTTTTATAAAAAAAAACTAAAATAGCCATCTTAAGTCATTTTCTCCCGCGAATTCGAATATCTTCAACAAAAAACAATTGAACATCAAACAAAAGTACTAGGGGTCACTTTGATATTTTTTTAAATGGGATGCCGTATTTTTAATGAGCTTATCCGATTTCTCATATAAATTTTGATCTAAAATGTTGGATTTTTAATTTAAAAACGCCTTTTTTCTTCAGTTTTAAATTCGGAAAATGTTCGTCTACCGTACGATTAATACCTGATAGATGGATACCCGTTTCACCTGTTCACCCTTTAACCTGCTTTAAAGCGTCCGTCAGTTAGACAAAATAATCAAGTGTCAAATTTCTATATATTTTTCACGTTCTTTGTGTTTGTCGAGCATTCTCTCCACTTTTGTAATATAATTTTATTACACTTAGCCGTTCGTCTAAAGAATATTTCATTATTTGTAATTAATTCGTGAAAAATATATAGAAATTTGACACTTGATTATTTTGTCTAACTGACGGACGCTTTAAAGCAGGTTAAAGGGTGAACAGGTGAAACGGGTATCCATCTATCAGGTATTAATCATACGGTAGACGAACATTTTCCGAATTTAAAACTGAAGAAAAAAGGCGTTTTTGAATTAAAAATCCAACATTTTAGATCAAAATGTATATGAGAAATCGGATAAGCTCATTAAAAATACGGCATCCCATTTAAAAAAATATCAAAGTGACCCCTAGTACTTTTGTTTGATGTTCAATTGTTTTTTGCTGAAGATATTCGAATTCGCGGGAGAAAATGACTTAAGATGGCTACTTCAGTTTTTTTTATAAAAGTACAGGAAAAGTCAAAAAATCGCCTTGTCTAGTCTTGGTTGGATAACCCTGTACTTCCAAGATGATGGAGCCGTGACGAAATTTCTAGAATTATCGTTTTTCTAATCGCTGGATTGGCAGAGGTGGTCCGCAAGTCTGGCCACCAAGGTCACCAGACTTAAACCTGCTTGATTATTGCCTTTGGGGATGGAGGTAGTAACGAGAGAAGCACTCCGCGATCGAATTTTCAATGCTGCAGCTTTTATAAAAAACAATCCCCCACTCAATCCAACGTGCTACCCGAGCGATTAACAAACGAAAAATGTATTGAAGTTAGTGAAGGGGTTTTCGAAAATATTCTTTAAGTTTGTTTGTACTGCAGTACCTGCAATTATTCGCTTTTAATATAAAAATTAACTTACAAAAACGTTAGAACTGATTATTTCAGAAACGGTTGAAAATCGAACTAAAACATATGGGCTTATTTTTCGTATTTTCACCCTCTGAACACATTCCCAAAATATTGCCCTTTCCTCCCCAACCCGTGTATATGAATTATCAGCAAGGTTTCGAAATATTTACTTTTTTTTTCTTTAAGTAAATTATTAGGACCCAAAATACGCAACTTCGTATCTCTAACCGTTTTCGAGATCGCACACGAAGTTGAAGCCCCCTGTTTTGTATAGGTAGTGGAAAAATTAATTTAAACTTTTCGTCATACCTTTTCTATTTAATTTTAAAGTTTATTGTTTTCTTCTCGGAAAGTGTCCGAGATAGCCGGACAAAATCCAGTGGAAATTCGTACACCGTAAGCCGAAAAAATATTTTACATCAGAAAAGTCCGAAAAGCGCTTTTACTAGACCCGTATTGTCTCCAAGGATTTGCCCACTTTCCCTTTTAAGATAGTGATATGTAAATAACCACTTATCTTATACCTTTACAGGCAAAATAGCATCCGATCAGGGGCGTATCAAAAAAAAATTTTTGGGAAATATGATTTTAATAAATATATTCTTGGGGGCACTAAGGGACACAACTTTAAAACTTATTTAAGTAACAGGTCACAAAAAACAAAAACATCAAAAACATATTCAAATAAAAAAGTAAATAATATAGGAGTTCCTTAAGGAAGTATACTAGGTCCAATATTATTTATTTTATACATCGACGATATGCCTTTAGTTTTAAAAATGTGTACGTGTAAGTGTTAATTTACATTAATGTTTTAAATATTTTTGATGGTCTAAATACTCTAAATTCTGAGATAAATATATTATTAAATTGGCTAAAAGTAAATAAATTAAAATTAAATATTTCAAAAACTAAATGTATGGTTATGGGTAATAATTTAAATTGTCAAAATAGAAATGTTGTAATTGATGATGAAAAAAAACATTGAAATGAAAATTGGTATTAGTAAACAGTTTTAAATATTTAGGTATAATCATATTTCAAAATTAAAATTTTTTAATTATTTTGAAAGTATCATATCGAAGATTGCCGGAAAAGTAGGTTATTTTAAAAGAATCAGTTCTAATTTAAGTTTGTTTTCTAAAAAAACTGTATTTAATACTATTATATTATCACAATTTCTTTTATGTTCTTCTATTTTATATTGTGCTAGTGAGGAAATATTTGATAAATTACAAATTTTACAAAATAAGGCAATGCGGATTATTTTAAATTGTAACAAATATACAAAAATTAATTTTATGTTGAAAAATTTAGATAGGTTGAATGTCAGAAATTTAATTTTTTATTTAGTATGTATCTTTATACATAAAATTAAAAATAATTTATTGCCTGATTGTTTAAAAAAAATTTGTTCTTTTAATTATGACCATCATAATTATAAAACAAGAACTAATTAAATCAAATATTTTTATGTGGATAGAGTGTCTAAAATATTAGCTTATAAATCTATTTTTTATAAAGGTTTGATAGAATGTAATAATTTGGAAAATTCTATTAAATCTCAAAAATCATTAAAACTGTTTAAAATTACATTTAATTAAAAAACAAAATGATACGTGATATTTGATACAATTTACAAAATATTTAACTTTTCTGTCTGTTTTTGTTAAAAGAAGGTTGCGTTTTAAAATTTAAAAATAAATCTATAAAAATGTGTTAAAAAAATGTATTAAAAAATATTTAATTGTAGCTTTTTGCTAAATAAAACATGTTACTACTACTGCTACTTATTCAATTTTACTAAATTAAAGCTTGTTTGGAACAGAAAGGTAAAAGTAGGGGAGAGTGGGGATCCTTGGGCAGGTGGGAGACTTGAGCACATGCCATTATAATATTCTACAAGTTCACTGGTGGGTTCTATTGCTGCCGTTTGTAATGCCCTTGATATGGCAACCCTGTAAACGGCCACTTGCCGCAATGGCGGCTTAGCTGTATAGACGGGCGCACGTTGTTTATTTCAGTGATTGAAAAGTCAAATTTTTATATGTTAGAGTAATTGTTTTCACTTGAAAATAAAGAGGAAAGTACATTGTGTTGTGATTTTTTCTTATAGCTACCTATTGTGTGCATAATTTATCATTATTTATTTTATTAATAGTTCACTTTTTTATAACGTATTTTAGCTTAATATATTTTAAGTGCCATGCGGGATGCTTGGCCACAGAAGCTAGGGGGAGGATTGGGCATGCCCAACCATCCCCGATTTATTTTGTTTTTCTATTCGTCGGCTTTAAATAAATATGAACTAAACTTATGTATATATAAGTGTACGGTTGTTTGTGTACATTTAATTAAAAATATGATTCTCACACGCTTTTACGCGAAAGTGGAATGTTAAATAAAAAATAAAATAAATAAGAAGTTTTTGTAAAAATATGTTTTTACTGTAAACTTGTTTCGATATTTTTTGGAAATTTCAACTGGTTAGGTTGCAAATATGTTTAAATTTATAATATAAATATACTGTTTTAAAGAAAATAATTAAATTCAATTATTTATATATCAGTGGCCAAACCTCCCACCTCAGGTGCCCAAACCACCCTACGGGTGGGAGGTTTGGGCAGTTCTGCAAGCATTTTTGGAATTGAAAATATCTTAAAATGTTATACTTATGGATTCTTATTTCATTTTAATTATTACTCTTAAAGCATCCCAGATGACATTGAAAACGACACAACATAAAAATGCTTGCTCGTTAATAATACAGAAGCATTTTTTGAAAAAAGTGCCCAGGTATCCCAAATCTCCCCTACTTTTAATAGTCGTATCCAACGGTTGTCAGAGTTGTTCATAGCGTTTTCCAATGTTAAATTTAGTGCATGTCAAATGCATTTCCATGTTTTATCTATAAATAACGCCATAACTTTTAATCTATCACACGTTGAGTTCGATATTTCAATTATAAATAAAATCAACGCTGTATTCTCGCAAGCCATTATACTAATAATTTCCCGAACAAACTACTATTGTGGCTAAGCGAAGTAATCGATTCGTTTAAATCGAATTTTTCTTTCCTTCTAAAAAATGAACTAAAATAGAGCTGCACCCTTCTTGCAGCCAAATCCTCGATTCGCAAAAACTTTGCATAAAGCAATTTAGTCGCCCAAACAAAACAATATTCAATTTAAATCGTGGTCAACCATTTCATAAGCGCACGAGTCATAAGTTAGTTTAAAACGAGGCGAAAGCGACAAGCAAAAAGGTGACCGGAAACCGTTGGTTATATTTCATAAGGGGTCCAGAGACCGAAACCCGATTAGAAATTTATTACGAAAGACAAAGGCCAAATGGTCTACATAAACTGACCACTAAAAGTTAGAAACTTATCGTTATCGTAAATAATGGATTATTATTGCATTTTCCGATTAACTATCAAATAAACCTGCAATAAATAAAGTTTTCCTTTAGATAGAGGAGCAACGCGACGGACGCAGTTGGGGCTCCTAAGCTAGAGCCGAAACTTTAAATTTAACTGCTAGAAGTATGCCAACAGTTTTGTAATTACATGTCGCTACCTTTATTAATAATTATTAAGTTCTATGTTACAATAATAGAGGGAAAGAAAAATGCTTTTATAGTTTCGGGTATCAGTAAAACCTACTACCGTGCGAGCAAAAATTATTTGCATCAAAGAGGGCTTGGATTAAAAAACGTAGGGCTTGGCTTAGATCACAATGATATGGGGACGATATAATATCTAACCAAATCTAGGTTAAAATTTTGTCATAAGTATTCATATTATGACATGATATGTCAAACTAATAGCCCCCCATACACCAGTGGATAACTTAACGAATTTGATATGGCACGAGCCAAATACGACGATAAAAGTTTATGTGTATGTGGCGAGCCGAGCTTCCTCGGGCCGTGTAATATCTGCCACGGATGAAATCAGCCGGTTTTAACCCGTCAATAGATTAGCTAGGTTAATTTGTCATCATCATAAAAAGTCATCCAACTTAATTTGAGGTTAAATTAAAATAATAATAATAACAAATAATGTCTGCCGATTCACGTTACTTATCAAAAGAGTTTATAACGGAATTTATTAACATTTACCAAAGTTATCCATGTTTGTGGCAAGTAAAATGCAAAGCTTACACGAACAAAAATTTGAAAAATGCCTTATTTTAAGTATAACCATACTTAACAAATGTCTGAAAGTCAAAGTCATTTCTAAAGTCGACGAGCCAAATTCGGCTGCCCAAAAATGACGAGAGTTTTGGTACGTGCCGGGCCTAGTTCGCAGACCAAACCGAACGGATCAAATCGGTCCAACTTATATGTTGGTGTAAGGGGGGCTATTGAGTAATAAAATAAGTAGACAAATACAAATTTATTTTTGTTGTTTACAAAATTAACAAAGTAAGAATATACAGAAAGAAAAAAAAATGATTACATAAATTGCTGAAATTGGCCACCGCCGTGCTCCAAGCATAAATTCACACGTCTCTTCATATTTTCGAAAGTGTTGACCAACATCTCTGGAGAAATGTTACCACATTCTTGAATAATCCTTTCTTGTAATTGTTCTAAATTTGCAACTGGTGTTTTAAAAATAGTGTTCTTTAAATGAGGAAAAACGAAATAATCCATAACCGTTAAACAAGGTGATCTAGGTGGGAATTCAATATGTCAGATAACTGATTGATTGTTGATTCTGACACCCAACAGGTATTAAGCTCTACGGCTAAGCATTACGTTCTTGGATGCAAGGCCTTCTTTGATGCAAATAATTTTTGCTCGCACGGTACCATATTCAAATAACTTTTCTAATAATATTTACCTATATTTATTATACACAAAAATACGGTTTTTTTTTATTTAACTTTATTAATTGCAATTTGTACATTGGTTATCAGGTTTTGAAATATAATATTAACGTCTATTCTCGTTGCATCAAATAAGTTTTTGATAGCAAAAAAAGGTAATTTTTGTTAATTGAACAAAGGTCCAGTAGCTTAGTTTTGGCACATTCATTACGCCAAAATGTAGTCATTGCCCATTGGTGATAATGAGGTATAATATGATTGTTTTACTTCTATTTGTGGTCCTGGTAAAATCTGTTATTAATAATTGTTTCATTCCAGTTATATATAATATAAAATTTGTTTTATATTCTTAACGTAGTTATTATTGGGAAAGAAAAGAAAGAAAAAACCAAAAGTCTTTCTCCACAAAATTTAATAGAATAAAAATTCTTCATGGGCTCTACATGTTTCGAACGTAGAAACGTTCATCAGGAGACAGAAAATTTATTTAATGCTGAAGGTTTTAGCAGAAGAGAAAATGGTGCTTTTATGGAATTAAAAAAATTGATGTGTAGAAGTGACATAATATGAAGAAAATTAAGAACAGTTAAAACATACTGAGTATGTGAAAAAGTCAGTAAAGGGGGTCTAAACCAACCAAATAAACTGGGAAAGAAGAAAAAATCGAGGGTTATTTAAAATGTTTATAAAACTTTTTAAGTATTTCTGTAAGACATTACAGAGATAAAATTAGTCATTTGTAGAAGTATTATGAAGATATCACAATCTGTAAAAATTAAAATTAAAATTAAAATCAAAGAGTGAAGAAGTAAAAAAATGTTTAATCATTTTTTGAATAAAAAGTAAGTACTTACGAAAATACTGTCTACAGGTGGTTTGTGGGGTACTAAGGGGTTAAAGCCCAGTAACCCCACAAGCGGTTAATTTGAAAACAATGAAATTAAATAACAAATCAAACATTTTTAGAAGATAAAGGTCAAATGGTTGCTCACGTCCACGCGTTGAGACAAAAGAGAATGAGAGATGAATTGATTGACAGCTATAAAGACAGATATAGTCAAAATCACAAAAAGTTTTAACGCGTTTAGGTTAGGTTCTGTCATATTTGACATAAATTGTGTGCAATATATGTCAAATATGACAGTACCTAACCTAAACGCGTTAAAACTTTACGTGATTTTGACTATAGTACGGCTGTAAAATTTAAATTAAGTAAATGAAAGAGGAAAAATTGTTCACAGAGGAAAAGCTCAATTAAGGTTGGTAAGTTATTATTATTCAAAAAATGTATCTTAAAATCTCCATTATGTATTATAATACTTTTTAAATACCACACACTTTCACGCTTCTCTTCAAAAAGTCTGGAATAGATGGATTCTTGTTACCGAATTTATTAAATTTATTTCCGTTAAAAGATTCATCCAACGTGTTTTTAATCAAAAATATATCCCAAATTTTTCTTAAGGAAAACGCTTTGTAATGCGTTGATAACCTATGACTGAACCGTTCTTATCGCAAACTAGCGAATCGCATAGCTTTTTGCCGTCATAAAGTATAGGCGTGGGGGTGAAAATGTTATCGGCCTGTAAGCGCTAGTGCTCTCTGTAATACCAACCGATATAATATATTTGCGCATTAACGACGATCCATATGCATGACTGGTTTCAACATTTTTTTTCATACCTTGTTTCATTCACGAAAAAAAAAGTTTTGGTTTCATTGATGTTGACATCCTGTTCGGTGTCTGATAGTTCGGGAGTTTATAACAAATTAAGGATGTGTTTTTACATGTATTTGATTTATTTTGGTTGTGCTTTTATATTAAAAATGTTCAAAAATATAATAATAGAGTAGTTATTTTTGTACACATTCATTTCATACTAGTATAAATTAGCTAGCAAGAATGTTGTGGTTAGACCACTGGGATCAGTCAAAGAGGAGATAGATCGAACAGCTAAACAACTTGCGTAAAGCAGATGGACAGGGCTTACAACTTGTAGCATTTCCAGGCAATTGTGGCCCCTACTTGATAACAGGAAAACCGCAGCGCTATTACAGCACAGTCGGAACGACCTTAGAAACATCACTGCCGTAGTCACCGGACATTGCCTGTTCGGTAGACACGCTGAACGTATGCAAATACCAACTATAGTGGATTTCACCTTAGTTTTTAATGGCCGCCGCTGACACATGTCATTTATAACATTTCTTTTTACAGAACTTAAGGATTGGCCAGGGCCGGACTTAAAAATTATGTGTGAACATCATGGGTCAATTTATTTGTAGTTGTAATTATATGGATGGAAACGAGAATTACCTAAGCAATTTTTAAGATATTTAAAAAAAAAACACTGAAGGGGAAGGGAAATAGGATAGAGTATCAGAAAAACAATTTCATTTAATTTTTATTCATAATATAATAAAGTGCTGGTATTTTGGTAAAAACACATTCTTAATTTAGTACAATAAAAAATATACAAGGGGCAGTCGTGAATCTAGTATCATCAATAATTAACTACGTTTTTATTAAAGAATTATTTTGTTTTTTAATTTGATTTTAGACCATGCAGTGTTAAGTTGAAAAAATCTATAGGTATATTATATTTAATAGCTTATTGTTTACTTTTTTATTTTCTTATTCACGGGTAGATATTTTTTTCTTTAGACTAGATTCTAAAGAGTTTGAAGTTTACAAAATAGGTCTAACTTTTCGTTGGTTTATAATAAAACAATAAAAGTTTGTAATGTTATCGAATTTGGTATTTTTTTTTAATGAATAAAGATAAAATAATGTAAGTAGATACTACAAGAAAATATTTTTGTCCATGCGTTTGCAGAACAGATACCTCAAGCACTCTTCAATACAACTGTATGTAAAACTTATTTTAGCATAATGGTTTTGTGGCACTGTGGTTTTCAAATTTAATTTTGTTGCAAGTTCCCTATTATTTTTGGTCTTCATCTGACAAGCTGTCGATGTCGTCGTCACCGTCCGAGACATTATTAATTATTTACTTACTTTTGCATAAAAAGAAACACGTCACAGATACACACAGTCCGGCAGTTTAAAACCAAACAGTCTAATACGCACAAAATATAACCAAAATGCTGTCGGAAAAATACCAAAAACAATTACACGATCGATCAAGAATTAACAGCAGAATGCACGCGGTGCGCGGTGTGTCCCAATGCGGCTCTATGATATTTAAAGAACGCGACGAGACAATCGAATTAATGAAGTACGAAAAGAGATATGCGAGAGCAAATGCGTAAGACAAAGATGCGCATACTAACGGCATATACGAGCGATGCTGTGCTTTTGACGAGTTTGAGCTCATTGAAGGGCAACGTATTGAACTGTGTAGTGTGCATCTTTGTCATGTACATGCAACTATACGGTCAGTTATATATCCATCTCTTGTAAATCTAGCCAATGCCCGTGCCTGAAAGCCGTTTATAGAATTAGGGATTTTAAAATCACGTGTTGGCTAATATGTTTGACAAGAGAGACGTCAAACCATTAAAAACGAAGGTGAAATCCACTATAACGACTTCTGAAGAAGTAGCAGAGATGAGGAGAGGCGGAAAGTATTCAGCATTTCTTGTGTGAATGCCCCGGCCTCGCGAGAAGAAAGTTTAATGCCCTGGGCGAACCATTCTTTAATGATCTGGAGGACTGGGTCGATTCACTAAGTTTATTAACAGCAGTGGCTGGTTTGAATGAGCTGTCAAGATTCTTCTACGATCACGTTAACCATCAGGAATCTGATGCGGATAGGTTCCGCGGAACATGGTTGCGTGGTACCACAACGGTCCTTATAGGACTACGTGTGACTGTTTGGACAATGCCAGAGGTCTGCCACTCTAACCTAACCTAAGAATTATGTTCAGTTACTCCAAGTTGACTACGACGGCGTTAAACAATAGTCAAATGCTATAGAAATGTATTCATGATCCCTTCGAGGTAATCCCCCCGTTAAAGAGCCTCTAAGTGGATCAACAACTCTTCTCAGGGTCGGCTTTACGGTACTTCGTCGCAAAGGCAGTGTCACTACGGGGCTTAGTTTGTAGCTATATAGCTGACACGTCGGGATTGGATCTCGTTCTTCAGTATTCATTAAATCGTCATTATTGTGCACCTTGAAGCTGTTACTTTCATAATATCCAACTAGAAGAAACTGAACTTCAAATTCGCAGCAAAATCGCCTTATAAAAATATTTAATTGGTAATATTTCGAAAACTAAAAACTTTCGGAATAGACAAACTTACTCAATCTTAATCCCTAATTTCAAATTATATTACTACACTCAGTATCCGCAAAATTTAATATTATTAGTTTGTTATAGTTTAGAGTTGATTTTGTAAATCGAACCGCGGCATTTCAATTTGTTGGCCCCTGCAGAGAGAGTTGGGAATTCCTCACCATATTAGGTAATCTAAAATGAAAGTAAATAATGCCTAGGTATATGATTTTGGCTCGCGGCGGATTTATATTAGAAAAATATTTCTTCTACAAGCGTGCAGAAGTTTGAATTCTAATCAACACAGATTTTAGTGTGGAAAATTAGTTTTTCAGTACTAGAGCGGGAAATTTTATCAACATACTATAATCATTTTATTACCCATGCATCTAAAGGCCGAGACACAATTAAAATATAAGCAATAATATGCAATAAGAAATAGGTAATAAGAAATAAAAAATATATGCATAATACAGTATTGTGATATAATGGTTAAATTGAACACTGTCAATAAATCTTCTTTTAACTTATAGTTTTGTCGACAGAAAAGGTTATTTTGGTGTTTTGTTGTTTTTTACGAATCTCACAAAATATGATTATTTTTGTAAGCTCATCGGTTTTATCACAAATACATAAATAAATTGCTAAAATAAAATTGAAAATACCTCTCTAACCTGAAAATCAAACCGACAAACGGCAAAATATTTATCGGGGGCATATTCTATAGGTACAGCTTTTTATTGGCCAGTAATAAGAAACTTGCAACAGAAAATCCATTTCGATATCATAAATTTTGTTTCTTGTTTATTGTTTTTTTTTTATTTTACTTTACTCCCAACCAATTTTACAAGTCTATTACAGGGATAAGTATATAAAAATAACTAACAATAAAATTATTACTCTAACTTACTAGGTAGGTTTATATACAAAAAAAAGACGGTTAAAAAAATCGTTTTGTATAAACGTTTGATTAACTCGCTAAGAAAGAAAATTATACTAGGAAATATTTTTTTAAATGAAATTTAAATAAGGGTAGTTTTTTTAATGTTTTAATATTTTCGGGTAAAATATTATATAATATTAATCCATTATAATGACAATGACCATTTTCCAAACTTACTGTTTATTTTAATAGTTTGCAAAAAATTAGTTTGTCTAGTATCATGTCTATGAATATCATGAACTTGTGTAAACGTTATGCTACAATTTTTTTATTTTAAAAGTGAAGGATGAATAAAATATGCAAATTTTTTTTAAAGGTATAGTACTATTGAATTGGCTGAACCCCAAATAAAAATAAGATACTGAATTTTTGAATATATTAATGCATGATAAATATTTTTTAAATAATTGAAAGATATACAATGACGAATTTTAAAGAAAATCCCAATTAACGGAGAAATGTAAGTTCGAATATGTTCTACATGTTTTCTCCCGCTTAAACTTTGATCAATATAACATAATCCTAAAAATTTTATGTTATCTTTGTTATTAATATTTTCTACGTTAAATATTATTGGTTGCTTCTCCTCTTCTCCATATCTAGTATTTATTTGTCAAAGTACATAAATGAAGATTTATTAAAATTTAAAGTTAATTTATAAGATTCTAACCAGTCATAAATAATTTTTAAATCTTTTTTGATATTTTATTGGATAGCGGTAATATTTTTAGCATAATAATTAATAATTGTTGTGTCGTCGGCCAAAAGTTTAATTTGTCCATATAATTTTAATTTTGAGATAGAATTGATATAAATAAGAAACAATGTGGGTCCTAGAATGGTACCTTGTGGTACTTAAAACTTAATTGTGTCGCGATCGATTTATTTCTTCGTATCAAATCTTATTTTTGTTGCTTATTGCCAATCGCCTAATGCTTATATTTTAATTATTGTGTCTCCGCCTTAGGTCATGTTATTTTTTCTGATTGTCCAAATTAACTTTATTCTATTACAAGGTGTGAAAATGTCATCGGAAGTTGCAGGCTATTTATAGAATTGCCTAATCCACAAGAATACATATCATCAAGTGTTAAATTTAGTTATTGGAAAAACATAATATTGTAAATGTTACGCGTGTGGAAGATGCGTTTTCTACACTTGTTATGAAAAATACTATTTTGAGAGTTTCACCGCATGCAGCTAAAAAAATCAATATTTTTCATTACTAAAAGTCACTTTTCGCTTAACTTTTAAATTTTGGTACAAAGTACTTTTTCATTTTGTGTTAAATAAAATCTACGATGTATCCAAAAACCCTTAACGCTATTTCCGCATCGCCCAGTTTATTAGAACTATGAGACACAATACAAACAATGCAAACAGCTATTTCTATTGCTGAAAGGATTTTAGTTAGAAAGGATGTAATAGACAATGAGATAGATGTCGTATAGGGTGCGGTTTTTTGTCACCTTTTTGGAGCACTGAAAATGACAAGTGAGGACAGAATAAGTTTGTTTTTGGTATCCTGTCGATGCAGTGGGAAAGCGTTCAAGATACTGCGCGGCAGGCGAAAAGTTTTTTGGGAATTCAACGGATTGTTTAGGCAAATTTAAAAAAGGATGAAATATACAGAAAAAATTAGCTTCTTTTTTTCTTTATTACACTTTTCAATATGTTCAATCCCAATATTCTTGATGGAATTTGGAGGTTACTGACAGACTATTTACCAGACTCTTTAAAGACATAAATATTTTTAATAGTTATTAATGATACTAGTTCGATATGAACACTATAATGAAACGTGTGCAACGTTAAACCACGAGGCGCTAGCCGAGTGGTTTAATTGCACAAGTTTCATTAACAAAGTTCATATCGAACGTGTATTATTCAAAATTTAATCTATGACAGCGCAAATAGATTTGATTCGTCTAAATTTCATTGATATCAGATAACGTTTTCGTAATTTTTAAAATTTTCATGAGGTGTCCATATTAGTCGATATCATGGTAAAGTCGATTCACTCAGTAAACCTGCAAGATGGCCGACATGTCATATGACAAGTCATTGAAAATGCAAGAATTTATTTTATTTAGCTGGAATATGACTTTTGTCATATGACATGTCGGCCATCTTGCAGGTTTACTGAGTGAATCGACTCTAACCGCATTTTTGATTGTTTCAATTTCGATTTTGACAACGTCATTATTGCCGTCTAATTTTCTATTAAATGCAAAGTGTTTGCCAAAAATAATTTAAATGTGGGAGATTCTGAATCCGAAAGTGTCCCTTCGGATGTCGAAGATATCGCGCAAAGCGTAATAGATTCCCTACTTCCCGAAAAGTCAAGGCAGGTGTACGAACAGACCTATCTAAACATCTAACATTTGGATGTTATTATGAATTCATAATGGCACTGAGTGCTATATGAAGGTCATAATGACATCTAAATGATAATGCTAAATACGTCATAATGGAACTGTCGTAGATTAAAATATATAAACAGTCCTGTGTGTACTTTTTAAAACCAGTAATCATTTTGGGAACGAGGGAGGTTAAACCCATTAGGCTTACCTTTTTTTTTATGGTCTCTGAGCCGAAGAAGTAGAAGAAACATCATAAGTTGTACTGCCAGAGTTCTTATCTTCAATATCTTGATGGTCCTCTATTTCTATTACGTCACTATTATAATCGTTCTCTACCTCTATTATATCCCTCTATTTATTTTCACTATTATTCATAGAGTTCTCTATGTCAAGTAAACCACTTTGGATTTTAGTTTTACGCAATTGATTAAAATGACGTTTTCACTTTTCATTAATTTCCGGAATAATATAGGTACATTTTATCAATCAAGGGGAAAATGTTATAGCTGTATTTTTGGATTTTAAGTGGGCATTCGAAACAATTGACAGGGCTAGATTATTGAGTAAATTGTATCAGTATGGTATTCGCGGAAACGTTCCCCATTCAAATAAAGAAATAAATAATATAGGAGTTCCTCAAGGAAGTATAATAGGTCCAATATTATTTATTTTATACATCAACGATATGCCTTTAGTTTTAAAAATGTGTAAGTTTCAAATGTTTGCTGATGACACCTTAATTTACATTGATGTTTTAAATATTTTTGATGGTCTAAATACTCTAAATTCTGAGATAAATATATTATTAAATTGGCTAAAGTAAATAAAATATTTCAAAAACTAAATGTATGGTTATCGGTAATAATTTAAATTGCCAAAATATAAATGTTGTGATTGATGGTGAAAATTGGAATTAATAAACAGTTTTTAAATATTTAGGGATAATTATTGATTCAAAATTAAAATTTTATAATTATTTTGAAAGTATCATATCGAAGATTGCCGGAAAAATAGGCTATTTTAAAATATGTAATATATTCGCCCTATATAACACACGTTTATACACCTTGTAGAAATTCCACTTATTTTGTTATGTTTTTTGTACCATGGCTATAAATATTTGGGTCGTCGAAATAAAGAATTATTCGTTGCTTAGCAGTAAAATAAGTAGTTTTATTTCCTGACTGTATGCAGATAAATATTAATTTAAATATACGAATTTTACCATTTAGAAAATTCAAGTTTCTTTCTAAATAATTCTAAATTATCACAAAATAAAACTGTGTTTAATACTATTATATTACCACATTTTATTTATTGTTCTTCCATTTTATATTGTGCTAGTGAGCAAATATTTGATAAATTACAAATTTTACAAAATAAGGCAATGTGGATTATTTTAAATTGTGACAGATATGCAAAAATAAATTTTATATTAAAAAATTTAGATTAGTTTAGGCATAAAATTAAAAATAATTTATTGCCTGATTGTTTAAAAAAAAATTGTTCTTTTAATTATGACCATCGTAATTATAAAACAAGAACTACTCAAAATTTTTATATGGATAGAGTGTCTAAAACATTAGCCTATAAGTCTATTTTTCATAAATATTTGATAGAATATAATAATTTGAAAAATGTATGTAATGTAAATAATAAAAAAACAAAATGATACGTAATATTTATCACAATTTGCAAAATGTTTAATTTACCTGCCTGTTTTTGTTAAAAGAAGGTTGCGTTTTAAAATTTAAAATCAATCTATAAAAATTTGTTAAAAAAATGTATTAAAAAATATTTAATTGTGGCTTTTTGCTAAATAAAACATGTTATTACTACTACTACTACCAATTAATTTATCCACTACGCCCGGTATCCAAGAAAATGTATTTAATTCACGATAATCCTTAATCAACACCTCATCATTTATTTTAAATTTTATACTTTTCCAGCCATCAAAATTTCTTATTTGTGTATTTATATTATTTTGATTTCTTGAGACTCTTTCTTAAATTTTCTCTAAATCTGGCTTCAAGGCAGAAAAACCAGTCCACAAATTACGAGCGAACATAATCATTGCCGGAGAAATAATAGGGAGTTGAGCCGGTAGGCAGCTCCATCAAGGTTAAATCCGACACTACTCTGCTTTAGAAAATTTTCCTCAAAAAAACAACCGGTTATTACATGACGCGCATTTCTGTTGTCCAGTATGAAAACTATGATACGACTTAAAATCAGATAATTTTCCAGGTCTATCGTATTTACATTGGGTCACAGATAAAGATCAAGACAAAGTCCCTTGTATGATTACACATATGAATCAATATTGTCTATTATTTTAAGTTTTTCATCATACCGGGACTTAATATCGCCACTAACTGTTGTTGGCAACTAAATATCTACACATATTTACTTGATATTTAGCAAAATAACACCAGAAAAATAACTATTTGTAACAAGAGCTGTCGAAAACGTTAAACGTAAAATTATGGATATATTACGTCCCCTGCGGAACCATTTCCGACATATCAAAGTCGGCGGTTATTACTTCTAATGTCCAACTACGCCACGGTTATACAGGTCGCTTACTTATACAGTGAGGACCAGAAGTCCCGCATAAATTCGATAAAAAATTAGGGATGCATTTTTCGGAAAAATGCTTGAACACGTCAATTTTTATTTTTATTTACGCATCTTTTGACGTGAAAGTTTAGTATACAGGGTGACACATGTTATAGATATGACATAATTCGATATTTTTTTTATGGAACATCCCGTATATTTTTCGATTTTTTAATTCTAATAAACATTCTAAACATAAATATCCGAAATAGCAGATCCTACGCCTAAAGTGAAAGATTATCGAGAAATTTTCGATTAAATAAAAAAATACTTAGTTATAAAAATATTTATTATAAAGGGGGTATCAACGATTAAAATATTAAAAAGTACTCTAATCATTAATCTAGTAACTGTTCGAACTGTCCTCCATTGACTTCTTGGCAGCAAGCAAGCCGCAATTCAAACTCTTCAAAAATGTTATGTGTCATTTCACGGGTTATTAATAATTGAATTTCATATCTGATATTATTTTTTAATTTTTCGATACTGTTGGGTTTGTTCATATACATTTTATGTTTAAGATAGCCCCATATAGAAAAGTCCATTGGAGTTAGGTCCGGCGACCTAGCAGGCCACTCTATTTGCCCCCTTCGCCCTATCCAACGACCCGGAAATACGTCATTTAAATATTCGCGCACTGCCTTACATATCATTTTCCAATTTCGTTATCCAATGCTAGCTCTTGAGTGGGTTTATGTGGATTTTCTTCAATGGATAGATAGATGTTTAATTTTTTATCTTCTGAAATTGAAGGCCGACCGGACCTAGAAAGATCTCGTACCTGTCGTTTCTCTAAATCTCTTCTCGATTCTGCTTACGTTGGACTAATATATCTGATTGTCTTGATATTTTATATTAAATAGTTCACAAACTTCCCTTTGAGTCCTAATACGATCACCACATCATAATTAAGACATCTATTCTCTGAGTTTCAGTCAATTTAACCATTTTCTTTTGTTAATTTTTAATTTTATTTTAGTATATACGAAATGCTGCCTGAGGCAGGATTAAATGTTACTTGATAGTTGTTAGCTATAAACTGACAACTAATAACAACAAATTTGAAGAACTGCTTTATACCTATTTAAATAATAAAACCCAAGGTGACTTTAAAAAGACTACTATTCAATCGAAAATGTCTCGATAATCTTTCACTTTAGGCGTAGGATCTGCTATTTCAGATAATTTAGAATGTTTTTTAGAATTAAAAAATCGAAAAATATACTGGGTGTTCCATAAGAAAAAATACCGAATTATGTCATATCTTTAACACGTGTCACCCTGTATACTAAACTTTCACGGCAAAAGATGCGTAAATAAAAATAAAAATTTACGTGTTCAAGCATTTTTCCGAAAAATGCATCCCTAATTTTTTATCGAATTTATGCAGGACTTCTGGTCCTCACTGTATAATCTCTTCTCCTTTGATGTTATCTTATTGAACCTCGTTAAAAATGCCACCTGCAGCCTAAATTCGTGTGATTGAAGAAGCCGCCCTCCTGAAATTTTTTTGACTTTTATAAAATAAAATTAGGGATTATGTGATTGACAACTGACAAGTAGCAGAATTATTTTTTTAAAGCCATGTATGTATGGCCGAAAATAATTTGAATTTGTTTCGGCAAACTCGGTTCTAGAGACTTCTGAATTTAAAAAAATGCCCAGGCGGTAAGTTTCTCAAAATCATTTGTATAGTTTTTATGCAGACACTGACATTTTCTCTAAGTTAGAGACTTTCAAAACGCCGCCGGGTAAAAGAGGCCCTAATAAATAATAAATAGTCAAGCCAAGCACAGCACCAATTCTTGTGCTTAGTCCGGTCTTGGCTGGCACTATTTTAAATGGACTTCATAGGTTAATATTTATATTGGTCGCCTAGTGAGCCCCCGCTGTCATATCTTTTTGGATAATATTTTATAATTTGTAGTTTTGTCGTAACCTTTGTGTATAGTTATGTATTATTACCTACACGTGTTTAACAATATATTTAAGACTGTAGTGTATGTCTGGAAGATCTGCGCTAATATATACTAAATTTAAGTAAGCGGTTTGCAGGCATCAGTAAATTGTGTTACATAAGAAAGTACAGAATCTACAGTGTGACCAGTAAAGTCCGCATCATATGAAATTTTTTTTTATTAATAGCTTTATTCGAAATTTGACTTTGGCATCAAGTTCTGCTTCGATCGAGATGAAAATTAAGCAAAAAAAAATAGTAGTCACGTGATTCGCATTATCTGTCAAATTTTAATTATTTCCAAAAAATAATTCAAAAGTGGGGTTATTTCTGAAAATATCGAAAAAAGTTATCAGCTGCATAAGATAATTTTGATTTTTTACCCACCACTAAAATTTATTTTCCACTTAAAATGAACACTTTACTGATGACACTGTGTTCTTTTTTGTCTTAATATTAAGGTGTATTACTTTCAGACACAAACGACGTTTTCAAAAATACTTATTTTATGAAGTTACCTTATACAGGGTCAAAAACAAATAAACTTTGCATCACATGCGACCAAATTTTAATAGCCCAATTTAGATTTTGCAGAAAAACACACATTTAATATGGCGCTACTTTAAAGAAAATGTGTCTGAAATAAAGCATTGTCAAAACGAAGAAGGTTTGCGTTGAGTCTTAATTTGCAAAAGAGGCGCAATTTACAAAATATGGGTAAAAAATCAAAATTATCTTATGCAGCTAAAATTTTGCATGTGGGCTAGAAACTGCATTTAAAAAACTTTTTCTAATAACGTTCGATATTTTCAGAAATAACCCCACTTTTGAATTATTTTTTACAAAAAAAATAAAATTTGACAGATAATGCGAATCACGTGACTACTATTTTTTTGCTTAATTTTTATCTCGATCGAAGCAGAACTTGATGCCAAAGTCAAATTTCGAATAAAGCTATTAATAAAAAAAATCACAGATCTTGCATCTTACGCAAGTATCATAGACGTATTGAAAATACCTACCACATACAGTGGCTAGAAGGAAACCATTATGTCACAGCACACATTACTCCTATCTGTGAGTATGTAACGTGCCGCTATCACGCGTTATTATGACGGCATGGATGCTCCGATTTAGTTTAAAATAATAATTAAATTATTATACTTAGAAATGTGTAAATTATACTTAGAAATGTGTAAATTTGAATGTTTTGTTAAAATAAAAAATATAGGATAATCTGTATATTAGTGCATATTGAAGAAAGCTCAAAACCACCTTTTCAAAAATACCGACAAAATTATTTCTTTAGCTATACACAGCCATTTACCTGCTGGTCCTTGTACTCTCTTTGTTCATGAAATGTCTAAATCTTAAGTCGGCTATGAAATGTTTTGGATTGGTATATCCATTCTCCCCCGACTTTCTGTGTAATACGCCAAGACCACCGCGCTATTTCGCTTTGTTTCAGCGACATTCACTGTTTATTTTTTCCAATTTTATCGAAATTGAAACAATCAAAAATGCGGTTACCATGAATATGAAAATTTTAAAAATTACGAAAACGTTATCTGATATCAATGAAATTTAGACGAATAAAATCTATTTGCACTGTCGTAGATTAAATTTTGAATGATACACGTTCGATATGAGCTTTGTTAATGAAACTTTGTGCAATTAGGTATAGTGTTCATCGAACTAGTATCATTAATAACTATAATATAAGAATATAGAACAATAATAAAGATAATCTACTTTTTATTATGTCCAAATAAAGGTATATTCAAAATTCAAACACACAGTATAATATTTAAAGAGTAATAATATTTGGTTTAAATAAACATCCTGATAAAGCCGACGCCGCTTGTGTGCAGCTGTGGCTTTTGGGAGATCCCGTAACATGAAAGTAGGTACTGGCCGATTCAATACTAACTACTATAACTATACTATAACTGTTCTCTCTCCCGGCCATATCTTAATATCAACAAATATAATAATAAATGCCGAAACCCAAAACAAAACACTATTAACACTTAGCAGATGATGTCATCGATCCTGTGCTGCTCGGATGTTTGTTTAGACTTCACCGCCGTGTTATTTATGTGCATGTCGCACGTCGCGTTCATTTTTCATGAAGAAGACCCGTATATACGCACCCAGTAGTATTTTCAATACTAAAAAATCCCATATGATGCGGACTTTACTGGTCACACTGTATACCGATTCTTTAATTCTAAAATAAATTTTCTTATTTCTTGCAAACGGGAGAGGCTTCACCCTTCAAAGACACCAATTTAATCCGCAGGTGGCATTCTTAACGGGGGGTATACATACATTTAGATACATCGAAAAGCTAAGAATTTTTCCCCGTGGGGAATCTTCTACTTTCGGCATGTTTTTCAAGAACGCTTTTACAATGCCTTTGCTTCCTTTACAATCGGCTTCCCAGGGTATTGACTTTAGTAAGAAAATCCGGAAGGAAAAACGGCAAATAACGCTCACGGAAACGGATTAAAGTTTACGACGTTTTTTGTGTTTTTTTAATGGAAACTTTCTAAGATTGGGACACAGCTAAATTAGGTTTACTTAGATGCAGAGATTTGTCTTGGAAGAATTTACGCGAGTAGGTACTAATTTTTTTCTTTTTAATAAATCAACAAAAGGTTCGATTCATTTGGCTTAAAATGACAAATAAGGGAAACATTTTATTTGTTTATCATTTTACTGGGTATAACAGAATACAGGCTTAGGGGAGATACGGGTAGCCCGCCCAGCTGGTAACACCGCTCATCGCAATATTACTGAAATGATGCGATGTATTAGTAGTGTCATCTATTGGTCGGGTCCATAACTAACCAATATGTGGCTCAATATACAAGAAACAGGTTGAAAACTACATTTTAAACGTTTATTCGGCCGACAACAGTTTTTTGAGGTTGTGCGTTTTCTGTCTAGTCAGCTTTAAATTAACGGTAAGTAGAGTAAATTATCATTAAACAATATAATATATGAAACTA
The DNA here is from genome assembly GCA_963969555.1 of Polydrusus pterygomalis. Taxonomy (NCBI): domain Eukaryota; kingdom Metazoa; phylum Arthropoda; class Insecta; order Coleoptera; family Curculionidae; genus Polydrusus; species Polydrusus pterygomalis. The sequence continues at coordinate 34,870,873 of OZ018381.1, read as the reverse complement.
AAGGGAATTAATCCTAGTTTATCGAACAGTATTGGTCTTTTGATAACTAGTTTGTATTTTTGTAGACTAACGCTCCGGGCGCTAGCAGTGATGAATCAGTCGAAGTAATATACAACGACGAAAGTTCCGACGACGTGGAAGATTGCAGGGAACAGAAACTTTGCATTATCTGCCATGAATTTGGGAAAACTGAAATGGTTCAAATCTGGTGTGAGTAACAAATGGGCACCCAAAGACTGTACTGGTCAAAGTGGTTTTAAGTCCCATATTTGCGATTTTTATATGTAAATTTGTTGTCAATCCATTCTAAAATAAATATCAGATAAGGCTAATGATCAGAGGCAGCTAATGATCGATTTAATTTATACTCACATACATTCCTCTGAAAAAAATTAATAATATATGGGCTGCATTAACTGACATAGTGGGCGGGGTTATCCTCTATGGCGGATATCCCCGCCCATTGTAAGCTTTCCAAAAATATTATTTTTTTTATTTAAAAAAAATTTTACACAAAATTAAGCAAGTAATAATAAAGACAATAGACGAAAGTATTTAGAACATTTTTCAGTTTATCGAGACAGTTATTACATCTTTCAAAACATCCATATTTGCTTAAGTGGGCGGGGCTGCCCGGATCTCCCCTATATTTGCATCAAAGAGAGCCTTGCATCTAAGGACGTAATGTTTAGCCGTAGAGCTTAATACCTGTTGGGTGTCAGTAACTACCTGAATTAAAAATCAATCAGTTATTCCGTCATCTTTGACAGTCGTTACAAGTAATTTGATTCATCGCTAATTTTTCCAATTTCTTGAACAATTCACACAATGGGCTTTACGGAACAGCACAAAACATTCATGGTTGAAGCGTATTTTCGAAACGGGGTTAGAGTAAATGGTGAGTGGCAATACAATCCGGGTTTGTGCATGGACGATTTTCCCGAACATTTTCCTAACGTTGCTTTTATTACTGGGGATTTTTATCATTGCCTGAAAAGAACCGTGGCTGTGTTTAGGGAAACATATTCTATACAACACAAAAAAGGAGCAGGAAGACCATCTGTAAAAACAGAAGAACTTGTTGTAAAGGTCGTGAAATAATGCAAATTACGCCAACAAATTGTATAAGACGCCTGTCCCAAGAAGTGGGAAGATCTTATGGAACATGCAGGTGTGAATTTATGCTTTGAATTGTGGCCAATTTGAGCAATTTATGTAATTATTTTTTTTCTTTCTGTATATTCGTCCATTGTTAATTTTGTAAACAACAAAAATAAATTTGTATTTGGCTACTTATTTTATTACTCATTTAGTTTAGCATATCATGTCATAATATGAATTTGACAAAATTTTAACCTAGATTTGGTTAGATATATCGTTCCCATATCATTGTGATCTAAGCCAAGCTCTGCGTTTTTTAATCCAAGCCCTCTTTGATTCAAATAGTTTTTGCTCGCACGGTAAAATAGCGATAAATCAGAATTAAGGTTATGGCAAAATGATTATGGTTAATCTATACCTATAAGAACGAGCCATGTAATAGTGACATGCATAATACCAATGTATCAAAACAACGACATCTTATTGTTAGTTATGTTTACGACCAGTTTTGTCGACACATTGTTCGTGAACTAAAACAATTTTACTCTTAATAGGCTCTCGCCGGAACTAGAAGTAGTTTGTGCTGCTGAGAGAGATAAGATCCTAAACCTCATACAATCAAAAAGTGCATTACTGCTCACATAATATTGGATAATGGGAAATCGTTGCAACTTCATTCTGTTTAATGTACCGTGCGAGCAAAAATTATTTGCATCAAAGAGGGCTTGGATTAAAAAGCGTTGGGCTTGTTTTAGATCACAATGATATGGGGTTATGGGGACGATATATCTAACCAAATCTAGGTTAAAATTTTGTTAAATTCATATTATGACATGATATGCCAAACTAATGAGTAACAAAATAAGTAGACAAATACAAATTTATTTTTGTTGTTTACAAAATTAACCAAGTAAGAATATACCGAAAGAAAAAGAAAAATAATTACAGAAATTGCTGAAATTGGCCACCGCCATGCTCCAAGCATAAATTCACAGGTCTCTTCATATTTTCAAAAGTGTTGACCAGCATCTCTGGAGAAATGTTACCACATTCTTGGATAATCCTTGCTTGTAATTGTTTTAAATTTGCATCTTCCCACTTCTTGGGACAGGCGTCTTATACAATTTGTTGCCGCATTTTGCATTATTTCACGAACGTTTGCAACAAGTTCTTCTGTTCTTACAGATGGTCTTCTTGCTCCTTTTTTATGTTGTATAGAACCTGTTTCCCTAAACACAGCCACGGTTCTTTTTAGGCAATGATAAAAATCCCCAGCAATAAAAGCAACGTTAGGAAAATGTTCGTGAAAATCGTCCATGCACAAACCTGGATTGTATTGCCACTCACCATTTACTCTAACCCCGTTTCGAAAATACGCTTCAACCATGAATGTTTTGTGCTGTTCCGTAAAGCCCATTGTGTGAATTGTTCAAGAAATTGGAAAAATTAGCGATGAATCAAATTACTTGTAACGACTGTCAAAGATGACGGAATAACTGATTGATTGTTAATTCAGGTAGTTACTGACACCCAACAGGTATTAGGCTCTACGGCTAAGCATTACATCCTTAGATCCCTCTTTGATGCAAATAATTTTTGCTCGCACGGTAGATATTCTATAAAAGAAAGTTTTGGAGGCAGATTAAAACCAACGACGTATTTTATACAATAGTAATATTGCTGTCCTTCTTGCTTACATGCAAAAATTTGACCTGATGTTAGATCAAAACTAAGAATCATTTATTTTTATCAAAAGGAAAATCTTCCAAAGTCTCCACAAAATTTAATAGAACAAAAATTTGTTCATAGGTCTCTACATATTTCGAACGTAGACGCGTTCATCATCAGGAGGCAGAAAAAATGTATTGCTGATGGTTTTAGCAAAAGAGAAAATGATAAATGGTATAAAACCTTAATGGAGCTTTAATGGAATCGAAAATTGGTGTGTCGAAATGACATAATGTGAAGAAATAGTATATTAAAGTATTAGTGGATATTAAGGTCTTTAAAACACGCGCGATTTTGCAAGCACGACGGCGCAGCCGGAGTGCTTTAAATAGAGCAAGTGTTTTAAAGACCAGTTATCCACGAATACTTTACATTATTTTTTTTTATTGGTACACTTATTGGTATTTATATTACAAAAAATGGAAATAATAACTTAGTAAGTAAGTGAAATGGTCGAATTCGTGATGTGATACTGTCGTTGTCATGAAAATGAGGGGAACAAAAAATAACTTCCAATCTGTCACATAAGATTCATTTTTTGTCACCGTTGACATTAGTTATGTATTGCTTAAAAAAATATTTTTCTACTACTGTATAAATAAATTAACTTTCGGACCCTAGCAACAGGAAAGAAAACGAAAGTAAATGTTACAGTTACCTGAATATTATCCGTTGCTAGCTACGAAAGTAATACTTTCGGTGCCAGGACAAAAAAATCGAACTGACAGACTCTGACAGTACTCAAATAACTGGTTGTCAACAATACTCAAATAACTAGTTGTCATGGATTATTTTACAGGCGGAAAAAAAAACTTATTTTATCATTTTAATTTGAATAAAATCAAAGTTTATTACTTAATAATATATTGATCAGAGAACAGTAGTAGAAAAAATGTAATACATTACACGATGCGAAAGCCTTTTTTGGTGGTCGGAGGTATTAAATCACCTCGGCTTCGCCTCGGCAATTCAAAAACCTCCTCACACCAAAAAATTAACTTTCGCATCTAGTAATGTAAATAACTATTTATTTGACGTTAAAAGGTGATTCTGTCAAATAAATAATTAAAAAGTTGACATATTTAGACTTTACGTTTCACGGGTTGTTGATGTTGCCATGGTAACTTTAAAACACGCGCGTTTTTGAAAGTAGGATTTAAACACGCTGAGGCGTATTTTAAATAAGCGAAATAGGGTATCAATAAAAAAAAATAAAAATAAGTTAAAACATACTGAGTATGTGAAAAAGTCAGGTAAAAGGGTCTAAAACAACCAAACTTTCAAACCATCAGCAATAAATTTTTCTGTCTCCTGATGATGAACGTTTCTACGTTCGAAACATGTAGAGACCTCTGAACAAATTTTTGTTGTAATAAATTTTGTGGAGAAAGACTTTTAATTTTTTCTTTCCTTTTCATACTTTCAACTCCGCTTTAAGCATGGACTATTTCTTCATTTATTTTTAGTTATATTTAATAACAATAAATTTTCCTGAAAATTTAAGTAAATTCTTAAATTTCAAGTATAAAATTTTTCCTAAAAATTAAAGTGAATACTTAAATTTCAATTCTAAAGTTTTTCCTGATCTTAAACTTCAAGGCTAAAGTTTTACCTGAAAATTAAAGTAAATTGTTAAATTTCAAGTCTAAAGCTTTTCCTTAAAATTAAAATAAATTCTTAAGGTTCATTGTAATTTTTCGGGTTTTGTAACAATTTATTCGAATTATTTATAGAGTGGTATGAAACATATTTTTTCTACTCCTTATTCGGTAAGTACTTCATTTTGATACTGATTTGAGGGAGGTAAGTACGTTTTACCTCCCTAGGGAGGTAAGTAAAGTACGCCAGCATAGAATTCTCGGTGACTTTTTCATCACTTGCATTAATACTGCACCAATCCAGAATCCTTAAAGTCCTTGTAACACCGATTGTACCGTTCCTTCGATTTCTGAGGTAATAGAGCAGCGTAAGCTGCATTCGCAACTGCATCAATATCCATTTTTTCGATTTCTTAAAAAAACTGACACTGACAGAACGTTTGTTTGATTATGAACATTATTAATTCCATAGCAATCAACGTGTCAACACTAGGAAACCTGTCATACATACAGGGTATTTAAGTTGGATAGCTCAAATTATAAAATTAAAAAACTTTTTTTTTTAAATTTGAGGGAACTGGAGTAGAAAAAATATAATACAAAACTCGGGAGGCAGTATTCTTGACCAGCCTCGGACTATTTTGCAAGCCCTCGCTATCGCTCGGGCGCAAACTATGTCCTCGACTGGTAAGTATCATCTGCCTCCCTTGTAGTGTAAATAACTATTGTAAACAAATAACTACCCTAATAACCAGTTTTTGAAAATATTTATAATAAAAACATAACAGACATAAATTTGATACATTTAAAAAGTAGCCGGGGCCATGTCCGTTTATAAAAAAAGAAGGAAAAATAATGAAAAAAGTTGTAGCTGTACCTTGAAAATCAGCGGGTGAAATGGTTGGCGATAGTAATTCATAATCACAAAGGCATATTTGACAATATCACAGCAATAATTTTAATTCTACGTTAAAAAGAGAAAATATGTATAAGAAAGGGTTCTATTCATTCTAACTTTCTGTAAAAAAAATACTTCATAAATATTCTAGATAAAAAATAAAACTTTAAAGGAGTTATACAAAGTTTCAATAAAAAAAACTCTTTTAAATGTCTTTTTAGCTTAAACATTTTTAGTAAACATTTCTCAGACTTTCCTGTAATTAAACACAGAAAGATAAAAATGTTCTTTGAGAATTTGAGGTAAAAAGGACAAAAGGCTAATTAAATAAATAAAGGATCCTTTGAGAGTCCAATAGAGAATCCGAACGCTGCAGTAAAAGTAGAATTGGCTGTATTATGTGGTTTCTCTTAGTCTAATTTTGGTATGAATATTATAGGACTTTGTTCTATTTTTGAAGGATATATTATTATCAGTTTAACTAGTAAGTGCTATTGTTCTAATTAGGGAAAATGGTGCAACCTTTATATTTGTACATACCAGGTGGTACCGACAGACAGGACATGGGAAAACTCGGATATGGACTTCCCTACCAATTTTACATCAAACTTGTAATAGATTTTTAAGAAGGTCCTTGTGTAATGGATCTCACATTAAATATTAATATTTTCTAATAAGCCTAAAAAAAGTTTTCGTAAATTTCTTAAAATTTAAATACGGCTTTGACACATATCTCAATGAAACCTCCTGTAAAAATTTGTATGATAATGTTAAATGTTGATAGACGTTTTATTTGTTATTACTTTTAATAAATTTTACGGTACTTATACAAAAAAAAATTAACAAAAAATTGCTGACGGTAAACCGATTTTTAGGTCAGGCGATAAACAACAACTAAATAATTACCGGCCGATATCAGTGTTGCCAATAATGTCAAAGATTCTTGAAAGAATAATAAAGGATGGTCTTAAGGTGGGAGTATCAACATGCTTGCCAACCTATAACCTATTTTAGGCAGATTTTATTTATTTTTCTAGCTTTTACACAAAATTTAAATAAAATCAATATCGACTGCATATTCTATAGGTAATAATTGACATATTAAATAAATATCAAGGAATTTCATAAATTATTTAAGTCATTGTTCTTTCACTATACAATTCTCCCAAAATTAGCAATGAAATAAATTGATACTTTTGTAATATATCAAAGATTACCTAAATAATAGGCCGACGATATTGATTTTATTTAAAAGTTAGTAAATAAAACAATAAACTAAAAAAAAACAACGCGAAATAGGTCACAGGTTGGCAATAGATTGAATGACATTGAGAATTCCACCTTAACTTACATTTAAATTAAATAATTTTTTTTATCTAAATGGCAATATGGCTTTCAAGAATCAAAAGATACATGTGTTGTTGATTTAATTTTAGAAATTCAAATGGCTTATGATAGAGGCTAAACATGTACACTTGTTTCTCTAGATCTTTGCAAAGCTTTTGATAAAGTAACTTTTTCTATTCTTTTAAGAAAACTCGATATGATGGGTATGTCAGGTGTAGTTTTTGACTTGTTTAGAAACTATTTGAATCAGAGAAAACAAAAAGTTCTTATCAAAAATAAATATAGCTAGTAAATCTCTTAATATTAATTGTGGTGTTCCGCAAGGTTCGATTTTGGCCGCTTTGTTTTTCCTTATTTATATTAATTCTATATTTAATTTAAAATTAAAAGGGAAAATTAGATTATTTGCTGATGATACAACTATTTTATACATCGCTGATTCACATGAAATTATACAAAATTTTATAAATCATGACACTGAAACTGATTGAATTATGGAGGTGTAGTCATAAATTAACATTAAATTTGGAAAAATCTTTTTTTTTATGTAGGTATAGGAAAGAAAACCAATTTATACAAAAGTGATTTAAAATAATTAAAAGTCGGGCATTTAAAACAATCAAATAAAATTAAATTTTTGGGGTTGTAATAGATGAAGCTATTAATTGAAATAAACACATTGAATATATTAAACAGAAAATAGTTGCACCAGTGGGGATTTAAAAAAAACTTAGTTTTTTGACTCCAAATTATATGTTACGTCCTATTTATTTTGCTATTATTTACTCTCATTTACAATATTTAACTTTAATATGGGGATCAACTTTTCAAAATTTGCTTAACCCTTTACTAGTATTACAAAACAAAGCAATTAAAAATATATATTGCTTGAATAGACAATATTCAACTAAACTTTTATATAAAAATTCTAGTATTATGTCAATTAAGGATATTCACTTAATGTAAAATATTATTTTTCTTCACCAAATTATATCAAAAAATAAACATTCAAATATAAAGTTCAATAATTACAGATGTTCACGATGTTTTGAAAAAATTTTTTTTAGAAATCAAAAATTTTGGGTAAACATCGATGTCTTTCGAGACAATCATCGATGTTTGTCGACAATAACCGATGTTTTTCAACACTAACCGATGTTGACGATCGTCGATGTTTTTTATTCACTGTTTTTCCAACATTAATGTCTACTTTTGATGTTATCATCGATGTTAGACATCGATTTCTTCGTTCGATGTGCCCATCCTCATCTGCGAGTCGCATTTGGATTTAATATAATTGAATATACATGCATTGCTACGAAAATTAATAAAACAATATATCTAAAGTTGGATTCAAATATTTCTCGGCTCCCATGTGCTTCGCACTAACAAGTAGACTAATGTAATTATTGTGTTCATCTATCCAAAATGGATTTGCCTTAAAATTGTCGAAACCAGGAGCAACAAATATGCATTATTTGTTTCTGCTTTTATTTGTACCGTAAAATTCGTAAAACGAAAGAACAATAATTTATTATTATGTATTCAAATGAATTTTGATTTACATTATCGAGGATTTTGAATAGAAAGGGAGTAGAATTGATCAGCGACAAAATGGAAAGTATGAAGGTGAACAATAATTTTCGGGGCCACGCCCATCTTTCGAATTTTTGATACAAAACAATATAGTACATGGCACACACTGCACTTGTAATTCCTGTTTCATATGTTTGTGGATAGGTACCGCTGCTGATTTAAGAATCGAAAGCACGGAAAATTTGAATATTGATACCTTTTGGGTATTTGCCTTGGACTATAGGGGGATAGTATATAGATACAGTGTGACCAGTAAAGTCCGTATCATATGGGATTTTTTTTTATTTATAGCTTTATTCGAAATTTGACTTTGGCAACAAGTTCTGCTTCGATCGAGATGAAAAGTAAGCAAAAAAATAGTAGTCGCGTGATTCGTATTATCTGTCAAATTTTAATTTTTCTTAAAAAATAATTCAAAAGTGGGGTTATTTCTGAAAATATCGAAAAAGTAATAAGAAAAAGTTTTTTTAATGCAGTTTCTAGACCACCTGCAAAATTTTAGCTGCATAAGATAATTTTGATTTTTTACCCACCACTAAAATTTATTTTCCACTTAATGAACACGTTATTACTGGTGACACTGTGTTATTTTTTGTGTTAATATTAACGTGTATTACTTTCAGACACAAACTACGTTTTCAAAAATACTTATTTTATGAAGTTACCTTATACAGGGTCAAAAACAAATAAACTTTGCATCACATGCGACCAAATTTTAATAGCCCAATTTTGATAGAAAAACACACAGTTAATATGGCGCTACTTTAAAGAAAATGTATCTGAAATAAAGCATTGTTAAAACTAAGAAGTTTTATGTAGGTTGCGTTGAGTCTTTTTTTGCAAAAGTGGTGCAATTTACAAAATATGGGTAAAAAATCAAAATTATCTTATGCAGTTAAAATTTTGCATGCGGGCTGGAAACTGCATTTAAAAAAACTTTTTCTAATAACTTTCTTCGATACTTTTAGAAATAACCCCACTTTTAAATTATTTTTTGGAAAAAATTTAATTTTGACAGATAATGCGAATCACGTGACTACTATTTTTTTCTTAATTTTCATCTCGATCGAAGCAGAACTTGATGCCAAAGTCAAATTTCGAATAAAGCTATTAATAAAAAAAATCCCATATGATGCGGACTCTACTGGTCACACTGTATATAGTCATTGATAGTTAAGGAGCATTGGAAAATACTTCTCACTAGAATAAAACAAACAAAATTTTTGTTTCCCTGAACTTCAATGCACCTGTGCACCTGTTCTCCAATAAAAAATAAGCCTCCAAAATAGACATTCACTATTGGCACAACATTCTCTTTCAATTAGTTATCATGATGTGTTATTCCTTTTACTTTCTTAATAAAAAAAAAGTCAGGCGGCATTAAATCCACATACAAGAATAACTTTTGTTTACTTCCAAAATAAGGTAGCCAAGGAGCTTTTCAGCTATATGACATAGGTACGACCTATTTTGACCTATTGTTTACTTTAAAATATGATGGTGTCATAATAGGCCTTTTCACTATATCCGAATTTATTATATTTAGAATTAACATCCTGAATTAGAACCTATTGAAAATACATCCCAATAATAAAAACCTTCCTAGAGGCTCAAAAACCTTTCCCAGCGAGAATTAAAAAGACGCCGCGAAAGCAGAAAGTTTGAAAATATGACTTCAAAATTCTATTACGTCATCCCATTATCCGCGCAATTCTTTTATTTGTCAGCCTCGATGGATTATATTGCTATCTTTGTTTTGATAAACTAAGTAGACAAGAACAGCTTAAAAATAGAAATCATCCCGCCCGATATTTAGGTAGACGCGGCGTTCGACTTTCAGCTGAATAACTGGGACCCATAGGTCGAGGCAGATGTAACGTCAGTGAGTTTATTCCCGTGTTTTTATTAAAAAGCGTGTCTTGCTTATTTATTTTTGTATATAATATCATAAGAGAGAAAATTTTGCAGCAACGAAATTGAATAAAACCAAGAGAAAATTTTGCCGATACAAAATTTTCTCTCAAATGATATTCGACAAGACTAGTTCACCAGAAAACAATAAAAACACACTATTAATTTTGCAAACTAGAAACTTTATTTATTTATTACTAATATTAAACGTACAGTTGTTATAAGTAATATATCATCCATTATTTTCTATTAAAGCATGGTTTTGGGTATGATTGACTTGCATTTGAGAAGTCGAATTTCCACATGCCTTATTTGTTGTTCTGAAATTTTCGATAAGCTTCAGATGATGAATAGGATCTAGCTGCAGATATGGTTTCAGAGAATTTGCGTTTGAGTGGCCTGTTAACTTAACCAACTCTTGTTTCCCAACACCTGGTTTAAATAGGGCAGACACAGTGGAAGATCGATGAGAATGATTTGTTATTTTATGCTTCTTTGTATCTATTCCAACTCTTTCCGCTGGAGTTTTGGTCCACTTAGATACTGTATTTATTCCTAGTAAAGTATTTTTGAACCAACATCCCTTCTGCCAGTTTGGATGAACGGAGAGAAATAGTCTGTCTGTGGAAATGTTTGATCCTCTTTTTTCCGATAATTTTAAAAATAATCTTACAGGGCATAAGTCTTTGTTTGATAAATTTCTTACCAACCATTTGCTGTTTGCCAATCCTTTTGACCCACCTTAAATTGTTTTGGAAAATATGCTGTTATATTCAATTCGTCCGTAAATTATTCTCCCATGGTATCAAACTTCTTTTGAAAATATTGAATTTTGCAATTTACGGCCTAATTGCCTCTCCAAGCTAGTTCAAATGAGCAGAGATGGAAAAACTTTTTTTGTGCTTCATCGGGGTTTTCTTCATAGTAGCTTTGCATTATTGTTAGTAAATCTTTGGTTGATAATGTTTTCGAACTTACTTTCCTCTTTTCCGGACAACTTTGGAGCTGCTTTCTCTTTGCATCTCTTGCCATTCGCGCATTTTTAAAGAAAATATCCGTAAAAGGGTCAATCTTCGAGGATTTTCGCCAGTTCCATCACAGTAGTAGTAGTACATTTTTCTAGTTTATAATTTCTTACCATTAGAAACTTTGAGAACTGTGCCCAAATTGAGTTCTTGGATTCCTGTGTGTTAAGTGTAATATTTTCAGCTATCGATTTTTTATTTTTTGGATAGATTGGTACCCAAATATTGCATTTTCGTTTAAATTGCTCATTTTGTCTTTTTCAAACCAGTGGCAGACTAACAATAGTTTTTACCTGACATCTATCTTGTTGATTTTGTCCAGGTGTATATAATTAAGAGTTTTTCCACTAGAAAACAGGCCGTTGCTATGAAAATTTGCCAGTATAAAACACTCTAGTGAAATAGTCTTAGTAAATAATAATTTAAAATTTTAAATATTGAAACCGTAGAAAATTTTATTGTTTCTTTCGCTATGCGACGGGATAAAAATCAAAATTTAGTTAAAAAGCTCATTATTGAACTGTAATTCTAAAATTTTACGTGTATGTTGGATGTCAGTAAAGTGTTGTTGCCAAAAATGTTTTACAAAACAGGTTACGTCAATACCAAAAATTACGAAAAATTATGACAAAAAAAAAGCTGAACGGAAATGTATTACGCCAGTATGTTTATAATATATTATGTATTATTTATTTATCAAAAATATTAAGGGTTTTGGTCACGTTTTTACATGTATTCGATAATTGTATACCTGTAGTAGAGACCCAAAGTGGCACCCAAAATATTTTGCCATCGGCGATTGGCCTGCGGCTCTTTTCGTATTTGCTTGAAATACTAAAAAATGATCCCCCATTTAAAATAATTACGAGCTGCCACTGCAACGATGCTAAAAACCTTTAGGCTAATCATTTTTAATAACATACAGGGTACGCCAAACTCGATGGCCCCTTAGAAGTATCTAGACAATGAAACAAGTTAGGAATTTGAAATTTAGGAATGGTCCATAGGAGGTCATGATCTCCAATTTGAAAATAGTTTTAACATTGCGGCGTTGCCAGATCTACTCTTACTACATACCAACTTTGTTATTTTAAATGTAATGCCCTGTATATTTTCACATTTTTGGATACCGCTGGACATTCTAAAACTTTTCTGTATAACCGATAGTATACCTATCTAGAGCCGTTTGACAAATAAAAATTATTTATTAAGAAATTTAGCAACACGCATCCCTCAATAAAAAAATAAGATTTTTCGCAACGGACAAAGGCAACCGACTGAGATTTTGGCTGTTGTTCCTTAATAGGTTGTTTTGTCATAATATGTCAGGCAAATTAAATTATCTCATACAGGGTGTCTACAACATCATATTCATTTCGTGCAACATAAAAATTGTAGTTATGCAGTAATTTTAAATGGAGCACCCTATATTTTAGAGTGGTAACTAAAAGATCCATTAATTCTCTATCTAAAAGTATTATGTGATGTCATACCTAATTTTAGCCGTTTTGGACTTATAAGCAAAAAACCAAAATAATGTAATTAATGTAAATATAATTTCTTATTAGCAGATGAAGTAGGCTATGACTTCAATCAAAAACGTTTGTCAAAATTTCACTGCCTATTTGGCAAGTAAACGCTGTACTTACGTTCGTAATCTATTATCTGAATATGGCGAATTCTTATACAAACGAGGAAATTTTAAAACTGTTTTACATTCATGGCGAGTGCAACAGAATTATTAATAGAACATGCAGAACATTTAACGAACACTATCCACACTTAGTCCCAATGAACAAAAAGAAATTCAATAGGATAGAAAATAACTTTAAGAACAATGGTCAAATAAAGCAGGAAAGAACCCAAATTAAACCTGTAACAGGTATGCATGAGGAAATGCAACAAAATATGCAAGAACATTTATTTCATTGTCTTCGTTACCTGTTACAGGTTTAATTTGGGTTCTTTCCTGCTTTATTTGACCATTGTTCTTTAAGTTATTTTCTATCCTATTGAATTTCTTTTTGTTCATTGGGACTAAGTGTGGATAGTGTTCGTTAAATGTTCTGCATGTTCTATTAATAATTCTGTTGCACTCGCCATGAATGTAGAACAGTTTTAAAATTTCCTCGTTTGTATAAGAATTCGCCATATTCAGATAATAGATTACGAACGTAAGTACAGCGTTTACTTGCCAAATAGGCAGTGACATTTTGACAAACGTTTTTGATTGAAGTCATAGCCTACTTCTTCTGCTAATAAGAAATTATATTTACATTAATTACATTATTTTGTTTTTTTGCTTATAAGTCCAAAACGGCTAAAATTAGGTATGACATCACATAATACTTTTAGATAGAGAATTAATGGATCTTTTAGTTACCACTCTAAAATATAGGGTGTTCCATTTAAAATTACTGCATAACTACAATTTTTATGTTGCACGAAATGAATATGATGTTGTAGACACCCTGTATGAGATAATTTAATTTGCCTGACATATTATGACAAAACAACCTATTAAGGAACAACAGCCAAAATCTCAGTCGATTGTCTTTGTCCGTTGCGAAAAATCTTATTTTTTTATTGAGGGATGCGTGTTGTTAAATTTCTTAATAAATAATTTTTATTTGTCAAACGGCTCTAGATAGGTATACTATCGGTTATACAGAAAAGTTTTAAAATGTCCAGCGGTATCCAAAAATGTGAAAATATACAGGGCATTACATTTAAAATAACAAAGTTGGTATGTAGTAAGAGTAGATCTGGCAACGCCGCAATGTTAAAACTATTTTCAAATTGGAGATCATGACCTCCTATGGACAAATCCTAAATTTCAAATTCCTAACTTGTTTCATTGTCTAGATACTTCTAAGGGGCCATCGAGTTTGGCGTACCCTGTATAATTGATTCACACTTGGGTTAATATAATAAGGGTAGGTATAGCGAAAATTGTCTTAAACTTTTGAAGTAATATACTGCCAGAAAATACGAGTAGGGGAAGGTCGCCTTTGATGGCATACTTCCCATAATGGCATACCACAGGTATCTTTGGAATAAACCGGTTTTGCGTCATCCCGCATAGTTAGACGGGTGCGCGATATTGACCGTTCAGTTGTGAGTCGAATTTCAGACGTAACGGACGTTTGTATGTAAAGTTATTTAATAGAACAGAAATGGTTAAGTGCCGAAGTAATATTAGCCAGTTTTTAAACCAAAAATGTATTATGTTAGGTGCATTAAATTAGAATCCACGATTTTTTTCCGATAACTATAAGATAAAGATGTTACTTTGCTATGATTATTTTAAATCTAAGTTGTGGTTTTAATTTTTTATAATTTATTTATTAGTCAGATGTCACTACTTATATGCTTTTTAAAAAGTTTTTTTTATATGTCTTTAGATTGTACTTCCCTGACAATGTTTTCATTATTTTTTAAAAAGTTTTAAACATATTCCCTAGTAGGTAATATAATATTTTAAGTTTTTTTGAACAGTTTTATGTGCCTGAATTTTTTAACAATAAAAATGTGCAAACTGTAACAAAAATATTCCTTTTACATGTATGCGTCCTTCAGATTTTTGCATTTTACTGGAGTATGCCATCATAGGCAATGCAGTTGCCTATGATGGCATACTTGGTGATTTTTTCTTTTCCATTTTTTTTCCAAAAAAATAGTTTTTGTATATTTTTAAAGTTTTATAATGAACCAGTAACGAATATTTTAACATGGTTAAATGGGTTAAAACGTTTGAACTAAAAAATATATTAGGTGGTAAAAAAAAGGTGCCATCATAGGCGACCTTCCCCTACCTAATTAGAATTATTGCAAGGCTGTAAATAAAATCGACCAAAACATTTCCTGAGATAATTTGCCTTGGTGTTTCTCCTTATTTGTACATCCTGTTTGTGTGGCCTAGGCCTGTTTACTAGTTCCTAGAGGCATAAGGTGGAACTGGGCCTACCGCCCCCCCCCCCCTTCGGGTTTATCCGCTGTGAAGTGTCAAAAATGGGAAACCCGGTACTTTTCAAAATTGTAACGAGGCAAGTTTAAAGAAATGCCATAAAATAATTCTTAGCATTTTATGTCACAAAACTTATAAACTAAAACCACTTTCACTTGAAAAATGAACCTTTCTTGCTATGAAGTAACTGTCTAACTCTCTTATTTATTGTTTCAATAATACAAAATCTCTTAGGGGAAAGTAGCGGAAATTAATATGTTTTCATTGCCATCCAGATGTACTTCCGACGCTTAGTTTTATATAAACATGGTTTTAAGGGGTTATAAATCCCTTTCTAAACAGAAAATATTTGCATTCAAAAGTATTGTTAAGTGTTGCGTAATAATTATTTCTTGTTTGTTTTCTAGATTTATGCCAAAATCGCCTTTAGAAAGGGCGCTTTACATTAGTGTGCTCATTGAAATTTGATGGTCACCATTGCGATCTCGGCATAGACAATTTACCTTTGGATACCTCCAGCTTATCTCCTGCGCAAACAAAAGTTACGTTTTATGGGTGAAAAAATACGTCCGAGCGCATGACTCGCCGTTCAGCTGCCTTCCTTCTGGACACCTTCGTGCATGTGCACAAACCTCGTGTTATCGGCCTGTCCTACTTTATCGACAATAATCGACGTGCTCAAGATACTCTCCAGAACCGGCTCGGCCGCCATTTTTGTTGTTGTGTTTGAAGGTTTCTCTGTGGATTCCCTGTAGTTTTCTTAGCTATCGTGGATTGTGGGTGTTTAATATTTACGGATTTCTGGAACCTAATGTTTGGTTGCACTAAGGTTTTTAACAATAGGTAACCGACTCTGTGACATTGGCAAACATTTACACAATTGAAGTTTTCTGATTAGTAAATCAAAAATGAAGCTAACTCTGATTGTGAGAAAATTAATTCTGTCAAAGTTGCTGGTTGGTTAACTTGTTGGTTAAAATATGTGCACCCCGACATTAAGCTTTTAATAAAGGCAGTAAGTATTCCATGGGTCAAGTTCTCGGGCAAACACTTTTTCAAATTCTTGAACAAAACAAGTTTTTGCCAAATTGTAAAAATCAATACAAGTTATATACCAACTAATATTTGACTTGAGGTTAGGTACGCGATAACACCGTAGATTGGTTATTGTGCGGGTTTTGTTTGTTTTTATATTCGATTTTATAAGACTAGTTTAATTTACCTGTTCTTGTTCTCTCCCTTTTCGAACTAAAAACACGACGACGAATCATTTTTAAACAAATTTTAAAAACATAACCTCAAAAACAATTTTCTATCCTTAAAATCTGATAGGTTTGCTACTACTAAACATGCCAGAAATCACATCACACAAAAATTGAGAAGAAATTCCAATTTTTTGGCAAGAATTTAAATTTTAAAGCCCGGACCTGTCTATTTTCCCATTCGTCAAACAATAATGTTGCAGTGCGCATGGCTAATAGTGCCCAGCTTTGTTTACATGCGCGAGGCCATAAAACTGCCACTTTCGTGATTATTGTTAGCTTATCTAAAGGTAAATATCTATGGATCTGGGTTGTTATTAAGGAGCCTACTGACTGCGGTTTTGTTGGCTGCATTGCTTGACGAGCCGCTCGACGAACAGTCTGTTCGAACAAAAACGATGCACAATGTTTTATAGTATAGGTAGCAGTAGCGTATTAGCCCACAGACTGCAGGTTTAAACTAGGTGGTATGCCAAAATTAACTCTTGTAACTCTAATATACAGACTGTCCGCGGATAGGGTTAACAATAGCACAAATGGATGAAAAATTTCAATTTCCGGGAAAAAGTCATTCTTGATAAAAAGTTTTCCTTGTAAAAAAAAATTCAATTTACGAAGAGAAAGATTTGATTTTTTATACAGGGTTGGCAAAAACTTCAAAAACATGATTTTTCTCCAAGAGTAAACTACCTGTATTTTTCATTTTTGACCAAAATACCAATTAGAAAACTTATTTAAAATAACGTTTGTAATTTAAATCCGAGATTTAAAATAAATCTTAGATTTTTTTAGTTTTTTTTATTTTTAGAGGTAAATGGAAATTTTGCTGCTCAATAAAAATATTAATATAAAATTTTATTAGACTCTATTTTCATAATGGGTGGTGTGTATCTTATTTTAAATGCATCCTACCATCTTTTGTAAAAACAAGAAATTTGTTTACCTTTTTATTACTTTGCTCTACGTATGGGGCAAATAGAATTTGATGTGTTTTAAAAATGTTGACCTTAGAACAAAGGGTTTATTTAGTTCAATGTTACGGTGCGGCCGAAAGTTCTTACAACTTTGTGATAGAGAAATTTAATCAAAGATACCCTAACGTTTACGTCTCAAAAATGGGACTTTTTGGGATTTTAAAGGCAAACAAAATATTCCCATTTAAGCCAACTTTTAATCAAACGCTGGAAGAAGGAGACGAAGCCAAACGTTTGGATTTTTGTCTTTGGGTCGGAAACAAAATTGTAAGTGAAAACAGGAATTTTCATAAATTTATCATGTTCTCCGATGAATTGACATTTTCAACAAACGGGAAAGTGTCTTCTGCGCATATTAGATACTGGAGCGAAAATAATTCCCGTTTTAGAATTCCTGCAAGATTACAAAAAAGTAAATCTCTGGTGTGCGATTTCTTATTATGGCATTATTGGCCCATACTTTTTCGAAAAGACGTGTAACCGTAGGAGTTACCTTGAAAGGTTGGAAACCTTCCTTTGTGACAACCTAGAAGAATTGCCTCTCCTAAACAAGATGTATGCCCTGCGCATTTCGCAATTGAAGTGAGGGAATGGCTTAATAACACATTAGGCCACAGATGGATTGGTCGGAATGATGCGGTTCTGTGGCCCCCCAAGAAGTCCCGTTTTAACTATTTTAGATGCCTATCTTTGGGGGCGCCTTAAACAATTAGTGTATTCCCGTCCAATTGAGAACGACGTACAGCTTCTAAAACAGCGTATTGTTGAAGCTGTTCAAACAATTTCCATTGAAGAAATTCAAAGAAGTTTTGACCACATTCGTTTACAGCTGAAAACATGTGTTGAAATACAAGAGTAAATAGTGGGTTGCATTGACTTTTTCATGCCCTTTTCAACGAGCTCATATGTTCACAATTAATTCCTTTACATTTGAAAAAAAATAAAGTGTTTCTACCCCTAAAAGAGGGGTAAATTTCATAAGGACACGAAAAATTCCAAACTAAAAATAAAGGAAGCCATACTTCTCCCCTCACCGCGTATTAAAACTTTATTAAATTTTAGCCGATATAAAAATTGACAGCCAAATAAAAGTTATTCTAGAAACGGCTCTGTACAATGTACATTTCCAATTTGCATATTTCCCGGAAGGTTTAAAACTGCTGCTTGCCCATTTAATGCATTAAAATTTAACAGCGTCATCATATAAATTGCCTCGGTCGGTTGTCGATAAAACCAAAAGAAGATATTAAAATGATATGACTTACCTTTACGTCCCTCCCGTGCTTAGGGACACGATAATAAATATTTTCTTTAATACTAAGTAATAGCCGGGCCGTCTAATTTTAAAAATATGAGGTGATAACAAAGCTTTAAATTTCTTTTCTTGCCGGCGATAAAATTTCACGAGCGTATTCCCTTCAAGCTTGCATAAATTTTGACGAAATTACCCTCTACTTTATCACATCATAAACACCCTAGGGTGCTACCACGCAAACAAATTGTTTCTAGTAAAAAACGAATTAGTTCTACAACAATCCTATCTATGAGATAAGGTGTTCCCAGGGTGGTATTCAGTAAAAACGGCCAAAAGAAAGAAAAGTTCGTTGTTTACATAAATCAAATCAAATCAAAATACGCTTTATTGTTATAAAAAAAATCTTTTTCATTAACAAAGCCATTAATTCAAAACTAAGTACAAGTTAATGCAGGAAAAGTACCTATACTAGTAACAGACTAAAAAAGTCATATAAAAAAATATAAAAACAAGTTACATAAAACAAAGAGGAACAGACAACTTTTCTATACTACTCAAACTCAAACATATAGCTTTATAAAAACCGAGTAGTAAAATGTTGTTCACAAAGCAAATTACAAACAAAAAAAACTACTAGAATTAAAATGTATCCTCTAAAAATTCGGAAACAGAGTAATATGTCTTGACCTCCCTCTTAAATTTTTTAATGCATAAAATCTCTCTAACCTGCCTAGGTAGATGATTAAACATTTTTTGCCCCTGTATACAAAATAATTCGTAATTAAGGTGGAACCCGGTATCGGAAGAGCTGTGGTGTGAGAATTACGGATAAAATAAGACGGAGCAGAGAGAATTTCCTGGCTAAACTTTTTATGCACGAGACATACGGTTTCTAATATAAAAATACATGGTAATGTTAAGATTTTGTTACTAACAAACAATGGCTTACATGACTCCCTTCGTTTCAAGCCAAACATAAATCGCAGAGCTATTTTCTGGAGAATAAATACGGTGTTAAATAAATGCCCGGAACAAGCACCCCAAAAACACACACCATACCGCAAGTGTGAATCAATTAAAGCGAAGTAGGCACAGGCAGCCCTCGCAGTTACTATATCCATTTCCCGGGAAATAACCCTTAAGGCATAGCAACCTCTAGAAACCTTAGTGGTTAGTTGTAAAACATGTGGCTCAAACTTCAACCTATCATCCACAAACAAACCCAGAAATTTATTATAATTTACTCTACCCAGAGTTTGAGAATTTAAAATGACGCCGTCCACTTGACATTTGAAGTTAATAATCTTGGTCTTAGATAAATTGATGGTAAGTAGATTAGCATCACACCAATCCTTCACTCGAACCAAGTCGTTACTGATAACAATCTCCATTTGGCCAGCGTCTCCGAAATGCCACAGAATAGTCGCGTCATCCGCAAAAAGAGTAAAAAGACCTGATACCCTATATAAATATATATATATGGAAAAGCAAGGTACCAAGGATAGATCCTTGTGGGACCCCAAAGGTCAAGCGTAAGCTGGAGGAAATGTCGTCATTGAAAATAACTGACTGATGACGATCCGACAAATACGATCTGATCCAGGCCAAGAAGGTCCCTCGAAAACCATATATTACATAAACATTGCATATACCTTTAGATCACAGACGTGTACCTTTCATATCACTGCCACTTTAATCCTATTGAAATGGTTTGGTGGTCGCTATTATGATGCGAAAATATGTTCTATGCATACTGTAACAAATGACGGTCCGTGGAATGAAGCCATAGAAAATGTAACAATGGAAAAATGGAAAAATTATGTAACACACACTAATAAAATTATAAATGATGTGTGGGAACGGGCTAGATTTATCGATGCTTCAGATACTCTTCTCCTTCTTATTAACTTAACGAATCTGATGATTTATTTTAACTATTAAAAAATTGTATTTGTGTTGTCATTTTTTATTATATTTTCTTCTTTATTAAAAAATTAATAAGATGATAAAAATATTTGAAACAAAATTTATAGACTGATGCACTAGACAAAAAAATATATGGGAAAAACTCAACGTCTTCCTCCACAAAGTTTATTAGAATAAGAATATTCAGTAAGCGTCTCTACATGGTTCGAACGTAGAAACGTTCATCATCAGGAGACAGAAAATATAATCGGTGCTGATGGTTTTAGCAGAAGAGAAAAAGGTGTAGAACCTTAATGGAGCTTTTATGGAATTAAAAATTTGATGTGTAAATTAAACATATTATAAAGAAATTGATGAGAGTTAAAACATACTAAGTATGTGAGAAGTCAGTAAATGGGGTCAAAACCAACCAAATAAACTGGGGAAGAAGAAAAAACCTTTCTAAAAAGTAGGTGTCGAAGAATGTTTAACATTTTTTAAAAAACATTTTTAAGTAGGTATGTGTCTATAAGACATTGTGAGAATAAAATTAGAAGTAAATAATTAGGTACTAAATATTACATTCAAGAGAAGTGTTTAGTGGGGTACTGAGGTTTCAAGCTCAGTAACCCAGCAGGATTTTAATTTAAAACTAGTAAAGTTCAAGTTGCACATTTCAAAAAAATTAGAGGAAAAAGCAGTTGTTCACGTCCACGTGATGGGACCAAAGTGAATAAAAGATCTTATTCCCCAGTTTATTTAGTTGGTTTTGACCCCATTTACTGACTTCTCACATACTCAGTATGTTCTAACTCTCATCAATTTCTTTATGTTATGTTTAATTTACACATAAAATTTGTAATTCCATAAAAGCTCCATTAAGGTTCTACACCATTTTCTCTTCTCCTAAAACCATCAGCACCGATTATATTTTATGTCTCCTGATGATGAACGTTTCTACGTTCGAAACATGTAGAGACTGTTACTGAATATTCTTATTCTATTAAGCTTTGTAGAGGAAGACTTTGAGTTTTTTCTTTCTGTCCCACAAAATTATCTGGCGAATCACTGATTAAATTGTTCTTTGTTTACATAAACATTACATATACCTTTAGATCACAGATATGTACCTTTTATATCACTGCCACTTTAATCCTATCAAAATGGTTTGGTCGGAAGTTAAGTGCTATTATGATGCAAAAATAAGTTCTATGCATACTGTAACAAATGACTGTCCGTGAAATGAAGCCATAGAAAATGATTCAGTGAAGAAAATTTCATAAATTGGAGTTTTTTCTTATTGTAACTTTTTTGCTAAAATGCTACAAAAACATATTTCCGGCGGCTTTAGTTAATTAGAACTAATTAAAGTTTTAGAAATGAAGTTCATTTTAGCCGTTAGTAACTAATTTTTATTACTAAAACGTGAGAAACAATAAATAACAAATTTGTTATCTGAAATCCAAGGACTTTATGGTTTTAAATTCAAATAAAACTTTAAGAAACATATTTCCGATGAGTTTAGTTTAATATGACGCACTGCATTTTTACAATGGAAGTTGATTTTACTTGTTAGTAACTGAGGTTTATAACTAAAATTTCAGGAACATTAAAAACATTAATTCGTTTTCAACCAACATCTGATATAATATGTCTACATGAAACTTAAAAAAAACATATTTCCGATGAGTTTAGTTAACTTTTTGATGTGTCTCTTTTAGCCCCGGTGTTTGATATGTAAAGCAAATTGGTTAGTATTAATAAAAATTATAAGTTAGCAACAAAATGTATTTTGATTTTATTCTGAGTGACTTTTGCCAATACATATAAAGCACTTCACTTTTGACAGAAAAAGTATCACTTCTTATTAATTTCATTAAGTTAATAGGAACTAACAAAATTATCTGTAGTAATATATTAAGGGATGGGGAAATTATCGAAAATCATTCCGAAGATTTCCTAATGGCAAAAAATCTGAGAATGATTTTCTGATTATTTCCCAATCCCGAAATGTATTTTGAAGATTATTTACCAAATAAAAAACTAAAATGGTAATCTCGTATCTCACAAAAATTCTGGAATTGCTTCCATACGAAATCTCTTGATCGCTTTGTATATTCAGATCCATTTTTATCGACATTTTTGGTGATTTCTTCGAGAGAAAAATCTCCAAAACGTTCCATTTTTGTAAAACGTTTAAATGATATCTCGAAATGACACTTTGGCGTTTGTTTGTATTTTATTTGTTGTCCATAGTAACAACCAAAAACGCCATTGTTCGTTATCTAGATAATCATCAAACATCACCACGACAATAAAAAGCCTGTTGTTACAGACGTGTGATTTTAACTGTTGACAAGTGCGATTTTCAGTATTGACGGGTGAGATTTTCACTTTTGACAAGGGTGATTTTTACCGGAGAGCGGGAGATTATCGCTGAATAATCAGGTGAAAATCAACCCGCTTTTATAATGGATGAGGTAAATAATCGTGATAATCTCCCGTTGCTATAAGCAACGTAAACAAAAAGGAGCCTTCTAATTGGTTGAAAATAAATTTGTGTCATTTTCAGTAAAAACGGCCAAAAGAAAGAAAAGTTCGTTGCTTACATAAACATTGCATAATATCCCTTTAGATCACAGACATGTACCTTTTATATCACTGCCACTTTAATCCTATTGAAATGAATTGGTCGGAATGTAAGCGCTATTATGATGCAAAAATAAGTTCTATGCATCCTGTAACAAATGACGTAGTTTTGGGTCTGTGAAACGAAGCCATAGAAAATGTAACAGTGGAAATGATGTGTGGGAACGGGAAAGATTTATCGATGCTTCAGATACTCTTCCCCTTCTTATTAATCTATCGCATCTGATGATGATGATTTATTTTAATTATTATTAAAAAATTGTATTTTGTTGTGTTGTAA
Organism: Polydrusus pterygomalis; assembly: GCA_963969555.1. Taxonomy (NCBI): domain Eukaryota; kingdom Metazoa; phylum Arthropoda; class Insecta; order Coleoptera; family Curculionidae; genus Polydrusus; species Polydrusus pterygomalis. The sequence continues at coordinate 34,847,377 of OZ018381.1, read as the reverse complement.
TTTCTTATTATATTTTCTTCTTTATTAATAAGTTAATAAGATGAAAATATTTGAAACTAAATTTATAGACTGATGCACTAGAGATGCCCTAGATAAAAAAATATATGATTCAATTGTAAATTTTAAAAACGGTTTTATTTTTCAGTAAATTTAAATTAATTTAAAATTTTATACTGATTTTCAAAAACAAAATGTTTCATCCCATGATATCTTTTACCCCAAATAAACTACTTATTTCTGACTTCATTAACAGTATAAAAATAATAATTGAAATTTTGAAAAAACGCGCTTCTATTTTACTTGTTCACATGCATCCGTCTTTATGTAGATCACGCCTAAGGAAAATCATAATCTTTACCACCGGTAAGTCAAACTGACTGAATTAATTTACGACGTACCGAAATATGGAGAATATGACGTAACGGTCAGCGGTCATTGAACAGACTTTATATAGTCGGATCTGGTCTTATCATGCAGGTTATACGATTCAAGAGAGACATACTCTCAGTTTTTGTTTTCTTTACTTAGGTTTAATTTTACCCTCTAAATAAAATACGTTAGATAAATGAGGCAGACTTATTCCATTTTGACATGAAAAAAAAGGATATTTATTTACTTTCCAGCGATTCTAAAAAAGCTTATAATAGCACCAGCTACGTTTTATTTTATTTATGCCAGTTTTGTGACTTTGACAGTTTGTGACAAAATGAAACAATTTTCTGGGTTTTTGCATCCCCAATCAAAAAAAATGGTACTTAATCTGATAAACTATTTCGAAAATGAAAGAAAAAGTGGAAATTCGCCAACCAATATTCAGGAAACAGTAGCCAAAGCACTGGGAATTAGTTTAAGGACTGTGCAGAAAATTGTGCATGAAACAAAACATAACATAATACCCAAGAATACTAAAAAGTGTAAACGAGGAAAGCCAAAGACTGAGGATTTAAGCGAAAATATTAAAATGGGAGTTCGAAATGTGATTTACGATTTATACAAATCAAAAACCAATGTAACTTTTCCAGTTTTACAAAAAACATTAAAAATTCGGGGTGTTTTGGAAATTGGACTTGAAGCGTTATCAAAATTAATAAAAAATTTAGGTTTTCGCTATAAAAAAGACTGTAACCGAAGATTTTTATGTGAGCAGCCACAGATAGTGAGTCAGCGTGTTCAGTTTTTAAAAAAATATACGGACAATTACAAAGCGAAATTTAGAAAAGTGGTATTTTTAGACGAAACGTGGATATTTTCGAATGGAAGTGGTTCAAAATCTTGGCAAGATGAGTCTGTAAAAAGTGTTAAAAGGAAAACGGGGTGCGGTACGGAAAAGCGTTTTATTATTTTGCATGCCGGTTCTGCAACAGGATATGTTGCAGGTGCGAGTTTAATTTTTTCTTCAACATCAAAAAGTGCTGACTATCATGATAATATGAATTGCGAAATATTTGAAAAATGGTTAAAAGTTCAATTGATACCAAATTTGGATGCTCCGTCTTTAATTGTATTAGATAATGCATCATATCATTCAAGAATTTTAAATAAACAACCTACTTCATCTTGGAGGAAAAGTGATATTTATGAGTGGCTGGAAAAACACAACCAAAATCCTTTACCAAATATGCTGTAAATGAAATACTGCATGAATATGGTCATGAGGTTCTACGACTGCCGCTATATCATTGCCAGTTTAACGCAATAGAATTAATATAGGCTGGTGCAAAGTCTTATTATGAAAAACATGTAGGTGATGGTCTTAAATCCGACCAAGTACAAATAGTTTGGCAAGATTCGTTAGATCATCACAAAAGTACTGGAAGAAATCGGTGGAACATACAGAAATATTAATAAGGGATTGGTGGGATCGAGAACAAGTACTAGATGTCGAAGTAGCGCCAATGATAATTGCTCCATTCGAAGACGACTCAGACGACGAGGACTTTTCAGATTTTATAAGTGACGATGATAGTTTTTACTATAATTATAAACGGTGTTTTTCGTTTACATTTTTTAGTATTCTTGGGTATTATATTATGCTTTTTTTTCATGCACATTATTCTGCATGTCCTTAAACTAATTCCCAGTGTTTTCATTACGGTTTCCTGCATATTGGTTTGCAAATTTCCACTTTTTCTTTCATTATCGAAATAGTTTATCAGACTAAATGCCATTGTATTTTTAGGTTTTAGTAGTAAAATTGTTAAAATAAATTGCACTGTTTATTATTGTCGTTTTTAATTAAAGGGTACAGTAGGTATGTAATTAACGATTATATAATTTTTTTGTAACTTTTTCAACTCCCCTGTACATAATTTTTACAAAACTAATAATATTAGGTATATGTGGCTATCTTCGCGATAGCTAAAATAATGGAACTATTTTCCTTCGGTATATTTGTAAATAATCTCACAACATTTTGATAGCCTCTGTGTTGTCTGATTTGACGCATATGATCAGCGACCTTTGGACCCGCACGTTAAGACCAGATCTGACTATACATATTTTTCTTCTATTCGAGGATTCATTTATTTAGATTTAAGCATACAAAAACCATTTTTATAATATCCTGTAAATGAATTAAACATATTTTAATGGGTGGAAAAGACAAACCTAATACTTACTCGATTGAAATCTTCTTTAATTCACCTATGGAAATATTTCGATGCTTCTTTAAAATTTTACCATCGTTTTTCAATACAGGATGTATTCGCGCGACATCAATTCTAAATTTTTCTTTTTCAAAAGTGTCCAGAGCCATGTAATCCATGATGTCACTAAAATCGTCCGTTTGTTCTTCCTTGGCGTTATCATCTGAAGCGACTTCTTTTTTGTTTGACGATTTAGATGCAACACCATTCAGTATCGCTGTCTCGTTAGGAAGACTTTCTTTGGAAATGTTTGTACTCAGACCACTGAAATAAAAAAAAAGTTATTAGAGAAAAAATTTTAATAGGGGTGTACCTTTTAAACAGGAAACAGGGAAAACCCAAAGAAGTATAGGAATAATTTTCAAAAATAAGATATACTTAGGGGTATTTTTATAGCCAATTTCGAAAATTTACTAGAAAAACAGAAAAATTCATTATAAGAAAAATAAAACCTACTCGCCAAAAAAACCTCGTCATAAATTTTCTAAGAATCTATGAGGCCTAAGAGATTTCATAAGGTTGCTAATACAAACCGAGTACGGGTTTCTTAATGATCTATTAGAGTAGGTATCAATTTTTATGTGGATTTTTCTTGAGGTTTAGTCAGAAAATATCATTTATTTGGATTTATCAGTGTTAGTCATGATACTTCTTATATAGTTTTATGTGGGTAGATATACAGGGTAGCCCATTTCTTTGACAAAGTAATATTTCGGCTCTACGAGTAGAGTTTTCCAGAAAAAGTTTTTACAAAAAAAGCAGGACATAAAAATATACAGCGTGTCCACGGATAGAGTTTGGAAGGGGAAAAACTTTTTATTAGTAGGTATAGAAGAAAAAGTCATTCTTCATAAAAACGCATGCTTGTGCTGAAACTACAATTTCGAATATCAGATTTGCGATTACTATACAGGGTTCGTCAAATACAGCATTTTTATTTTTTAGGATTTTTTTTTCGATTCCTTAATTTTTTAAATGAATTTTGCTTGTGCTGAAACTAAAATTTCAACTATTAGATTTGCGATTACTATACAGGGTTCGTCAGAAACAACAAATTTTGTTATTTGGATTTTTTTTTTCAATTCTAATTTTCAATTCCTTTTGATAATTGGCTAAATCATCACTTTGGAAACAAATGGATTGGAAGATACCTATGGTCCAAATCAGTTGGCACGTAGGAGTCCCGATCTCACAATTATTGATTTTTATTTATGGGGATGTCAGAAACCATATGTGTATAAAACCAATTTCAATAATAACTTAGATCCTTTGAAAGAAAAAATAATAGTAGTTATTGCAAATATACCAATACAGCAAGTCAGGAACTGTTATTGGGAATTTAGATGTCGAGTTAAACTATGCGCTAATTCTTTGGTAACAAGTTTGAATAAAAGTTTTATAATTTATGATTGAATGAATTGAAGAAATAATTTAAATAAAAATAGTTATCGCGTCCATAAGAAACCATTTATTTGATAGCCCACTTCGAACACGAGCGCCATCTTATGGCAACTCGTAAAGCTGAATTACCGATTCTAATTTGGGACCGAATCCAATGCATTGCGATCGGCCTCCTACCTCAAGTCCTCCATAGTTATAACCATATAAACATTTAAAGAAGAAAAAAAATGGTTTTTGCCTTTTTATCTGGCAGCTTGCTTGGCGAAGAGATAATTAAATGTATTTTGTCTAAATGTGTCTGGAGTATAGGAGTATGGAGTATAAAGGTTGTGTTACAGTACTTCTTAGGAAATACATTATTAATCTTTGTAACAATTTTTTTTAAAAGTATCTCAAATTTTATTCCTTTCCTCTAATATTCAAACATTAATTGTCATTTAATTATTGGATTTTGTAATTTAGAGCGTTGATTTTTAGGAAATAATTTTTAAACCCTCAATGATCTTCTATAGGACAACAAAAACCTTTGCTAAAAATCACGAAGGAAGATGTAAAAGGAGTAAGATTATATCGAACGCTGTTTGACGTTTCAATAATGCACGTTCATGCGTTACTGAATACCCTGAATAAGACATTGCTTTCTAAATATTTGACGAAGCAATCTTTTTTCTAAGTTCCAAAATTAATTCAAGTTTTTATCAACCTGTCACTTAAATAATGGAAACCGTTTAAGCTCCCAATTTTTCGCCGAAGAAAAGTGAGGAAAATCTTTGAAAAATGAATAACCGACGATAAAACTTTCACAAGCAATATAAAACTTTACTTGTTGCAAAATCGATACCTTCTAATAAATGAACATGCAAACATTTTTGAAGTAGTATGTTCTTACTTACAGCGTTATGATAAAGCGGATCAGTCTTTTATATAAAATACATAGGTAATTGATTTTTTTGAAATGCATTTTTTTAAGAAACAAGATATTTTACAGGATGGATGATAAAATGCTTTTATATTCTACAATGAATTCTAGACATTTTTCATAAATCATGCCCTATACCTATCTTCAACCGTTTACGAAATATTGAGCCTAATGAATAAAAATGTAGCGATCGCTTTTTCTTATAAAATTGAAGTAATTTCTTGGAAGCCAATGAATAAATACTAAAGTAATTGCTTTTGCGTCCAGCAATTGCTTAAAAGTGCAGAAATTGCTTCTAGTCAATACTTTTTCTTAAAAAATAGAAGCGATCGCTATCGTTTGCTTAAAATGTGATGAATAAATTAAGGAATTGCTTTTCCTAGTATAGCTATCGCTTTCAACTTTTTAAGGTAGGTCGACCCCGAGGTCGACCCCTGCATCATTTGCTTGGTAGCAGTCAACTTTAGTTCTCCGCGGCATACACGTGCGTTGCTCTTAATTTGTGTCTTCAATTATGGCTGAATATATGAACCTCCGTAAAAGAAAAATCTACAGTGTACGTAAAAATTGCAGATATGATGATTTCAAAAAGTTATATCGATTTGACTGCAAAAATGTTGAGTGGTTGGCAAATTATTTTTTGACTGATACTGGTGACTTGACGAGGGGTGCATTGTCGCCTTTAAATAAGATTAAAGTATTTCTGCAGAAATTGTTGGATGCGGGCTTTCAAAATTCTGTAGGTGTAGAACTCGGTGTTCACCAAACTACTGTCTGTAAGACATACACTCCTGTAATGGATGCAGTTTTGGAGAAGGCCAATATTTGTATTAAATTTTCTACAAGTGCTGAAGCTGTTCTGGAAGCTAAACGGTCGTGGTCAGAGAGATTTATTTATGTTCCTTCAATTTGTGAACGAATATCAGTTGCTTGTCTTTAATTTCTTTATCACTACTATCACTTTCCTCATTTTCATAATCTGCCATATCACAAATATAAGTTTCCTATTTCCACAAAAACGTAACAGATTACTATATTGTGCTAAATAAATAGACCAACGTTGTTGTATAAATTTACGTCAGCTCTTTTGCAAATTAGGCACCAAACTGAACATAAAAGCTATAATCTGAGCAAGTGATATATCCAGATCTAGCAATTGCGTTTACTTATAGCATTTGCTAGTAAATCAATTGCTTTTACTAAAAAGTAATTGTTTCAAATAATTGCTTAATTTTTATTTATTAGGCTCATTAACACTTTAATGTTGGTATGCACCATTGATACATTTCTCGACGCAACGTTCCGAACTCAAGTCACAATGTTTAGGGCATTGACAATTACAATTTGCTATTTAAATTTTAACTGATCAAATTTCAATTTTACTCTGGTGAAAATCAATACGTAGAAATTTGGATTATGTTGGGTTGTGGAGATGTAATATGAAAAAAAAATGGCTTGTCGGACTTCCATTGTCTTTATTTTGTTTAATTTGTTTTATTTAACATAACGCTTCGCTCTCTAACCGTCTTCAAGTAAAACCTAAATTATAATTCTAAGGCTACTGTCTTAAATACTATCCATGTGCAATGAACCTTGATGACTCCGTCTACGTGCTTAGTGGAGTGTGAAGTTTGAGCTGTTGGTTTTGGACAAGACGAGGCTTCCAGATATTGGGGGTATCTATACTTGGTTTACTAAATATAGGGTATTTTGATTCATGAAAGCTGCTTATTTGAATTTTCGTTTTCTCCAGTGCTGTTCCGTGTCCAAACCCTTGGCTTCTGAACACTGTATATTATGTTGATTGGTCCAAACATGTTCCGCTATACCTGATCTTAAAGTTTCACCTCTATGAGTATGTTCAGATGTTCTTAAACTCGTACGGGAAGAGGTCTTTTTGTTTTTCCAATGTACAATTTGCCACACTCGCAAGGGATTTGATAGATACATTTTTTTGTGTTTTCATTACGCACGGGGGGGGGGGGGGGGGGGGGGGTTTACTTTTGTGAGAAAGCTTCTAAGCGTATTTCCAGATTTGAAGGCTGTTTTGATATTATAGTTTTTGGTGATCCTTCAAATCTTTTCAGAAATCTCCTTAACATAAGGTAAGGTATTTCGTTTCTGTATTAGTTTTTTCTTCGCGATCTTTAAGTTTTGAGATGGTATTAGTTACAAAGGTTTCACGGTAACCATTCGGTTTCAAATCTTTTTTGTTATTTGAAATTTCAATATTAAGGTCTTCTGGATTTATTGCAAACGTTAGATGCTCTGTGATAAAGAGTTTAAATTATGCCCTGTTTTATAGAGTTTGAATGATTTGATCCGTGATTAAGGTATTGTCCCCTGTGAGTAGCTTACCGGTACACTAAAGTTTTCAGCACTTCGTTTAAGGGAACATCAAAAAAAGGTAGAGTGGAATGTTTTTCTGTTAAACGCAGCAGTAGTTCTGTGTTTTATCAGCAAATAAAGAGGCTTCCTAATACTACATTTATTCCAGTAAAAATTCCACACTGTATGAATGAATTATTATTCATGAAATCCTGAAGACCAATTATATTTTAAGTAATACTTTTTGAAGCAATTAGTATTTTACAAAAAGTCCTGATATTTCCATCGGGCAATACGGACCAGCAATTAACTCTAAGCAAATTAATTAAATTTCCAGATAATTAAATGTATCCTTAATCAGCTATTTTACAGGCTCTTTTTGTTGGTTGCCCTCACGGCTCTAGTGAAGCACGGAAAGGGGTTCATTAAATGGGGAATTTGAAATTAAGCTTCAAATACAATGTGCTGAACATGACGGATTGGGCGTTCGCAAATATTTTCTAACTCTATTTAGGGAGGTTATTTTATCCAAAGTTAGTTACTATAATTTGGCAAGATGCCCAATATATAAATTCAACAAAGTAGGTATAACTACTTCTAAAAATCATGGCATATAAAATAAATTCTAATTTGAAGAAATAGTCCATACTTAAAGTGGAGTTGAAGCATGAATAGGAAAGAAAAACACAAAGTCTTATTGCACAAAATTTATTAGAATAAAAATTCTTAAGTTAAAGGTATTTACATGTTTCGAACGCAGAAACGTTCATCATCAGGAGACAGAAAAGGTATATTGCTGATGGTTGTAGCAAGAGAGAAAATGATAAGTGGTAGGCATAAAACCTTAATGGAGCTTTTATGGCATCAAAAGTTGTATTGTTGAAATTACATTATGTGGAAATATTATATTACATACCGAAGAGGAAAGTGTTTCATAACTGTCGAGAGATTAGTTAGTTATCCGAGAGGCGAAGCGTCGAGGTTAACTTTAATCTCGTGACAGTAATGAAACCTTTCCTCTGAGGTTTTTATACTATTTTATTTACAACCACACCGTTAATTGAAAAGTAGATAATATTTGATTTTTCAAAAATTGTAGTAAAAATGTCAAAATATGACATTTATTGTTTTGACGCCAAACAAAAATATGCTGGTTGAATGACAATAATGAGGGAAATGAGTGAGGGAAATGGGTGAGGGAAGTGGGTGAGGGAAGTGGAAGAGGGAAGTAGACGTAGGTAATGTGACACTTTCAAACTTTTAAAAATGTTGTAATGTCAACATTACATGTATGGTTGTAAATAAATAATTTTATGTATATAAATTGCGCAATGTGGGCATCATGTATCAAATTCTGTAAAATAAAATAAAGCGAAGATTAAAATATGAGTTTTTTGTAAATGTAAAGAGAGTAGGTACTTATGGAGTATTTTTCCAAAAAGTTTGTTTAGGGCACATGTTTGGGGTTACTGGACTGTAAAATTAATTTGCTACAAACTGTAGCAATAAATATTTTCTACGCATAGATAGATAAAAAGCTGTTAATATTGCGCTAGTGGAACTTTATCGACAATTTACACTACTGCAAATTATCGCTGTAACTTGTTTCCCATTGGCCTAAAATGCCTAGGCAGACATACCTATCTATTTGATGGTTTTTTTTTTATAGTCATAAAATAATAAATATTAGTTGTTTCGAGGATATAACATCTAACTGTGTTAAATGAAATACAGTTGTATTCATAAAAAAAGCGTACAAGAATTAGAATGAGAGGTAAGTTTTGTCATATTTGAGTAAAACCGGCTTGTCTAAATGATTGTTTATTGGAGGTTATCACTAGGGGTGCGCAAAATAATCGATTGTTCGATTATGGATATATTTTTAATCGATTAATCGAAAAATCGATTATTTTTCGATTAATCGATTATTTTTCGATTAATCGATTATTTTTCGATTATTTTTCGATTAATCGATTATTTTTCGATTAATAAATTTATAATCCAATAAAGGACAATTGATTATGAAAACTTATAATTGCTTATTACACATATTACATTGTATGTCAATCAGAAGGACTATGCATAAATAAACAACATACTACAGCTTAACAAATGTTTTATTCATTGCAAGAAACACAAGTTGCTCTACGTGGTCCCCTGAAAGCGATGACCTAAGATCACTTACAATATGACCGCCTTTACTGAATACTCTTTCGTTGCGCGATCTACTTCCAATTGCTTTCTAATTCCCTACTAATTCCACCATTGTGGGGTGCGCAAAATAATCGATTAATCGATTATTTTTCGATTAATCGATTAATCGATTATTCTTCGATAAATCGATTATTTTTCGATTAATTGATTAATCGATTATTTTTCGATTAATCGATTAATCGATTATTTTCAATAATCGACAATCGATTATGAATTTTCATAATCGCCCAGCCCTAGTTATCACACGTCATAGATTACCAAAAATACAAAGCATTGGCGTCGGTGTAATTAATTTTTAACCTGCATGGTGGTAACGTTTGATAAACTTTGACAGAAGAACATAAAAATGCCTCGTTAGTTGTCTGAAGTTGAAAGGCTCAAATTATATCAAGAATCGAAGAAGGATGGTTAATTCGTGCTGTAGCGCAGTTGTATAATAGAAATTAATATAAAAAATTTTTAAATAAAAAAATAAATTCAAAATTAAACAATGCTGGGAACAAGAAGAATCCCTAAAGAGAAAACCCCCTCACTTCCTCTGTAAATATATGGGGCTGGATAAGTGTTCATGGACCTGGTGTTTGCTGGCGAATAGGGGAAAGATTTAATGCCGGAAATTACATTAACATTTTAGAAAACAAATTGTTACCATCTGCTGAGCAAATATATCCCAAGAATACTTTCATATATCAACAAGATAATTGTCCAGTCCACACTGCGAATGCTGTAACCCACTGGTTTCAAACCCATAATGTGGAAGTGCTGCCTTGGGTCGCTTATAGTCCCGATATCAATCCAATTGAAAATATTTGGGGTAGGTATAATCGTAAAACATATATATATATATATATATATATATATTCGAATTTTTAGGCCACAAAATTCAGAAGATTTATAGGAAATAATACATGCGTGCTGGGAAGAGCTTGATCCAAATATAATTCAGTCAATTCCGAATAGACTGGCTCAAGTAATAGAAAAAGAGGGATATATGACCAAATATTAGATTTTATTTATTCTTGTTAAACGTTTTGTGTTTCTATTTTAATTTTTATAAAACTGTTAAGATATATTATAAAATAAAAAAAAAATTGTTATTCTATTGAACTAACGCCCAACGCAAATGCTTTGCATTTTTAATAACCTTTTCCGTCGACCGTGTATTACAACCTTAATTAATGTATATAAAAAAGCATACATTAATAGCCCCTATTAATGCATAATTTTTTTTTATTAATAAACGATTTTAGGCAACCAAACATACTACAAAGCACGCACTGCCGCGTACATAATGGCGTTGCCATAGTTTCTGTCGATGTCAATAAGTTTGAAATTCAAAAATTTGTCATAATATGTAGTTTGGTTCTAAATAAAAAAAATATAATCTATTAACAAGACAATCGACGGAAAAATATTGTAACTAACACGTATATTAAATAGCGATTAATACACTAGTTTGTTAAATTACTATTAACTAACATGCGATAAGCCGGTTTTACGCAAATATGGTTAAGGTTTCCTCTCATTCTAATTCGTGTACGCTTTTTTTATGAATTCAACTGTAGAACCTTACTGTAAGTATAAGATAAGTGTTTTTAGGTGGTTAGAAAAATTATTTTCTCGCGCATTCCTTTTTTTTACCTAAAACTTGAACAAACTTGTACAAAACTAACCGTTCCACTTTGACTGTGAGTAAATTATATTATTTGTCAATGTCATTACTGTCACAGTCAAAGTTAGTTAATTATTGTTAAAATATAATATAAAGAATTATGAATTTACAGATATTACCGATATAAATATCGTAAGAAAGAAATAAAAAAAAATTGGATTTAATTGTTAACATTCTAGAAAAAAAGAAAAGTTTATTATACGCTACATTCTGACCTGATGGAAAAGACGACAAAACATACTTTGAAGAATGACCTGCAAAACATTGATAAAAATAATAATTTAACATGAATAATTAACGAAGTTGTTCATTTTGAATACTGAGTAGATATTTTTTATATCGCAATTTAAATTTGTTACTGTCAAGGGAAACCATTTCATTAGGTAAGGAGTTGTATAATTTAACAGAGTTGTAGGTAAATGATCTCTGAAACATGGCACTCTGATGTTGAGGCCCCGTCAACCTATTAGAAATATTTTAAACATATTTTCACGAAATACCAGGGTTGAAAAAAAACATGTATTTTTTAATTTTATACAAAACGCTGCAAAACGCATGTTTTTTTGTTTTAAACTTTTTTTTTTGTTTTAAACATGTTTTTTTTGTTTTTAAATTTTATGTTTTAAACAAATAAAACTTTAAAAAAAACATGGTTTAAATCATATTTTTTCAAACATATTATTAATTGAAAATGTTTGATCTATTATTCTACTAAATAATAGATACCTTATTTGAAGTCCGACTCTGTACTAAACTGTCGCGATCAGCTGTTACGAACTACGTCGCGCCATCGCCGTGAGGCTGTGCCGGTGAATCCCCGAAATAAGAAAACCAATTGCAATGAGGAACTATTGGCCTGGGGGAACCACAGACTATTTATAAATTCGCATTATTGCAAGTTGGCTATTATTGCACTAACGTCTACTGTAAGTTATTTTGTGGTGTTCTTTGTTCTTTTTTTTTTAAATGTCGTCTACGGGAAGAATGAAATATGCCATTATTTTGATGTTGTTAAAGATAATAACAAAAAATCAGTGACTGCTAAATGTAAAAAATGTAAAGTAATTATGGCTGGACTAGTGCTGCGTATGAAGAAACATATTCAAAAATGTGTTCCATCTGAAAATTCTCAGCTACCAATGTCAACTATCTATGATTCCGAGTCAGATGAGGATTTAACGCTAGATGAGATATCCAAAACCCAAAAATATTCACACCATTGGCATGGTGGCGTTCTATGAAAAATATAAATACGACAGCAATGGAACTTGCTCAACAGCTTCATACAGCTGTTGCATCGTCAGCCAACATAGAGAGACTCTTCTCATCATACGGTTTAGTCCATTCAAAACTACGTAATCGGCTGGGCAATGTCAAAGCTGCTAAGTTGGTTTTAATTTTTAAAGAGCTTAATTCCATCAATGTTGACGTGACTCAACAGATATATCAGATTGATGACTTAGATGAGTATGAGACTGAAAGAGTGTGATAAATTTATTAACGCTTGTATGCAAAATGTTTTAAGTTTTCTAATTTTTGTTGTGTTCCTATTATTAATAAATAAATAATATGTATGTTAAAAAGTTTGTTAATGTATTTGAGAATTTTTCCTACTTTTATTCATTATATTAATAAAGAAAAATGAAAAAAAAACGCTTGTTTAATTTAAATGTTTTAGACATGTTTTAAACAAAAAATGTTTTAAACCTAGGCAAATGTTTAAAACATGTTTAAAACAGATGATTAAAACAAAATGTTTAAAACGAAACAACCCTGCAAAATACAAACCTACTTTTGAAAGAAAGAGGCAGAGCCGGATTATTTGGAGTTTTAAGCAAAAAATGCCCCCAATTGTTTACTAGCCACTTAAGATTTTTAAACGTATGATCAAATTTTCGAAGTCCAAAAATAAGGCGGGAGCATGTACTCTGTACCCTTTGTATCCTATTCCTATCTGCTACATCAAGGCATGACCCATAAATAAAATCACAGTAGTTAAAGCTGGATAAAACGAGACTCTCGCAGAGCATTTTACGCAATTTAAAATTTAGGAGATGGCGGTTGTTGTATAATACTCTTAAAGACTTTTGAAATAGCTCTTTGACATACTCCCTAAACCTTAATTCAGTATCTAGGATTATACCCAGATTTTTAGCTGTTTTAAGTACGGGGAGCCTAACACCATCGATAACTATATTGATATTATCATTCAAAATGCCAATTTTGTTCTTATTCCCAAAAAGCATCAAGGATGACTTTAATGGATTCAACCTTAGATCATGATCCAGAGAAAGTTGATTTAGCATGCTTAAATCTTCGCTAAGCAAATTCGATGCGTTTATATAGTCTTGGCAATCGAAATGAAGGTAAATTTGTGTATTATCTGCATATGCCTGAACCTTACAGTGCTTTAAAGATTTTAAAATATCTGAGGTATAGATAATAAATAGAAGAGGTCCTAGGATAGATCCTTGAGGTACACCAGACAAAATTTGAATATGTTCTGAATAGTTGATTTTATTGAAAAACTTTTGGCACCTGTTGTTGAAGTATGATCTAATAAGATTTAGGGATGATTCTTCAAAGCCATAATATTTTAATTTTGAGAGCAAAAGTGAATGATTAAGGGTATCAACAAAGGCTTTTGAAAAATCTAGAACTAACGCGCTATTTAATTTTTTATCAATTTGTGCCATTATATCATCTGTAATCTTAACAAATGCGACAGCCGTATTAAAGTCCTTTCTAAAGCCGCATTGACTATCCGGAATTATTTTGTTAATGACACAGTATTGAAATAATTGACCATACGAGACTTTTTCAAAAATTTTGGAAAGTAGCGGCAATAAGTATACTTATGATTTGAAGATCATTAAAAGTTAAAGGATTATTAATTTTGGGCAATGGTCTACCAACGGAAATTTTCCATTGATCTGGAAAATAGTTAGCTTCTAGACCAGTGGTTCCCAAATTTCGCAAAATCTCGGACCCCCGAAATCGGATTATAGTAACATGCGGACCCCCATGGCCAGTTAATCTTTAAAAGTACTAAAACAACCGTTTTGTAACTTATTTAAACAACATTTTATTTATCAATACAACGTATTTTCCTTAAAAACAATAATAAACTAAAAAATAATTTAATTGTTTTATTATTAGGTGAGTTAATTAGTTATTTTTGTTTTATTTTCCCTTTGTGCTCCGTGGGTTCGCGGACCCCCAAAAAATAAGCCGCGGACTCAAAGGGGTCCGCGGACCACCATTTGGGAACCACTGCTGGACAACAGTTGATAATATGTGTGACATACTGATCTACTTTAATTATGTATATGACGCCGCCACTGGTGCGCATCGCACTTAAGAGATATTTTTTTTTGATAATGTGACTCGTATAGTTGTGTCGTATGTATTTTTTTTATCTAAAAAATAATACTTGAAAGAAGGAAGTCAAATAAAACAAAAATATTTTTAGGTCCTTCTGGGGGAATGATATAAAAATAATACTCGTAATCAATAAAGTAAAAATTCAAAAATGACTGATGTGATTAAAGTAAGTGACAGTTCAAGTATACTTAAATTATTATATTTTGATTTCTTCTTCTACAAATTCCTGTACGTATATGGCATAATATGGGGATCTTGAAATTGGCTGTGTGTTCTCTGACCGTAAGAGCGAAGGTAAAAAATACGAAGATGGTTAAATTGTGGCAAAGTTACGTACTTGGGGCTTACCAATGCTGTCGAAAAAAAATTGTAAATATTTTGAATACCTATACGAAAAAAAAAAAACAGAAAATTTGAGTTTTGATTTTTAATTTTTCGCGCCTTAATTTTTGACCTGGCAAAAAACAAAAAACCGCTTTTTGTTTATTATGTTCTGTTGCAAGATGGCGTTATTAGTTTCCAAATTGCCGTTTTATTCTTTAGATAAAATACCGTCAAGGCAATTTTTCCTAAATAAGGGATTAAGGTAATGAACCAGTAGCTGTCACTGAATCAATAGTTGTCAGTCCTAACGAAAATGGCTTATTACTAGACCAAATAACCTTAATACATCTCTAATATCACTGTGGCCCCTGCTCGCAACATCTAGTTTTCCATCCTTTTCCCCCAACAGTATTAAACCTTGCTCATTCCAATATGGCGATTTAATGTTTGTCAGTTAGTGTGGTATTCTTAAGATCTAACAAATTACCTTAGCCGTTACGTTAAGAAAGGTAAGTTTTGTTATAATTTATTTGTGGAATTTTATGATATTTATATTGCATTGATGTATTAGAGTGGTGATAATATACATCAAACGG
The DNA here is from genome assembly GCA_963969555.1 of Polydrusus pterygomalis. Classification (NCBI taxonomy): domain Eukaryota; kingdom Metazoa; phylum Arthropoda; class Insecta; order Coleoptera; family Curculionidae; genus Polydrusus; species Polydrusus pterygomalis. Next base: position 34,831,894 of record OZ018381.1, on the reverse strand, counting down.
TGTTTCTACATAAATTTGAAACAATTCTGAGGTCTTTTTTCTTTTAAAACAGCTGATGATAGCTACTAATTACATTTTAGAAGCAATAATCATTACTGGTCACTTGGTGCCAGGAATTGATAATAAATATTATTTGAATAATCAGTAGTTGGCATTTCCTGTATTTTTTTAAAGATTTCAAAATTATAGGTAGGTATTTAAGATATTCCTTTTTTGTTGCTGTATCTGTAACAAACCCGAACAAACCCGAGCATAAAATATAAAATAAAACAACCGAGAGAACAACAGAACAAGAGAAAATGAAAAAAATTAGATTAGAAGAAAGAATAAAGAAAAAACAAGAAAAAAAACAACAGAAAAAAATTAAATTTCAAGAAAGACAAAATAAATTGTTGTTAAAGAAATCTAGAAAGAGAACTAAAAGGGAATGGTCAGATTCTGAAACTGAAGAAGAATGGGAGGAATCGGGAAGTAGTGGTGATGACATCTCCGATTTTGAGAATTATCAAGAAAACGATAACGACTCAGAAGAAAATAGATGTTACAAATTGTATAAGAAAGGGGAGTTTATTTTAGTTAAATTTCCCGGGAAAAAAAGATATCACCAGTTTGTTTGCCTAGTGCAAGATATTTTTTGCGATAACGATCAGTTTGAAGTAGTTGCATTAAAATGTTGCAATGATTTGAAAACTATTTTTAAATTAAACGATAATGATGTAAGTGTTATACAGTCAACTAAAATTGTTGCTCGCCTTAAGGTGCCCACTCCGGAAATCCTCAGGGGAAAAACTGCACAGTTTTTCCTTGAGGATTTTACTAATATTGGCCTGAATACACCCGGCTCCACTCACACTTCGGAAATCCTTACGGCCAGGCCTGTGCAGTTTTTCCTCTGAGGATTTCCGGAGTGTGAGTGGGCCCCTTTACTACACCATCTATTAATAGTTTGGGAGATCGAGTTAGGTATGAATTCAAAAATCCAGTGGAAGTAGATGGGTAAATCAGTGCCAAGTACTGATTTTTTGAAGTGACAACTATTGATATTTTAATATTTTTGCCTGCCAATACTGATTTTTTGCGTATTAACAATAATATTTTTTTCTGTTTTTTAAAATTGATAATTTAAAGTAATGAATATTTAAATTTAGTTTGGAAGATTCCTAACTTTCGTTACAGGTCAATATTTTCCTATAAAAGTTAAATATATGTTATTAGTAACCTTTTGTTTTCTTTGTACCCTTAACACTGACAGCTACTGGTTCATTACCTTACTAGGCTTTATAAATTTATAACTATTCATTTCTGTTTTAGATTTTGACGTTTTGTTATCAAATAACACATAAGCAGTATTTTAAACTATTCTTTGTTTGCCATTACGGCCCTACACTGAGAAAAATGATAAAATACAACAGGTTTAGTATTTTATCAATTCCAGATTTGCTAGAACGGTGTTTTTATTGGTAGTAATCAGTTCCATTAGCAGCACAATCTTGTTGAATAATGACCTACTTTAAATACAGCAATTTTGTTAAGAAATAAATTGTATCTTCTCAATGCGACGCATTTTGTTCACAGTAAAGCGCTTTCTCTACAATTAAGAAAGTAGAACAGCGTCCCCAAAAACGAATTGTATCCGTTACAACCTATAATCCACACGACGTTGATGGGGGTTCGTAGCGATCGGCAATCGCCGCGCGCGTACCAACATATGTTTTATTTACATTATTTTGATTTTGTATAAATTTTTTTTAAAACTTTGCATGTCAGTAAAGCAATAGAAGATTCTTATTTCGCACAACCCATCATTGGTATTGGACTTTATAATCTATGAACGAATTTTATGATCTCAGTAAACCATGTTGCATAATAGATAATCATATGTAATGTTAAACGACAAGAACAATATCACACTAAAAGCTATTTAAGTTTTTGAGAACTACTGTGCTGATTTTTAGTGATAACTATATGGTTTATAAACTAGCAAGCAAATATTATTATGTTAATCATCAAGTTTCATTACAACTGCCAGTCGGAACTATTACAGTATATGAAACCAGATTACACCCCCAATAGAACTTTATAATTACTGTGAGTATTCAGAGCAATAATGGCTATAAACCATTCTATGGTAGCATTAACTCCTAATTTCTATTGGCTAAATTACCGTGATATTATCACTACACAACAATCTAGCAATTTTCGTTGTCTTACAGTAGGAAAGCGGGTCGCTGTCACTATAGTATTAAACAGTTCTATAAAGAATATGTCAATTCTTATAAGGAATAGAAGCCTTTTTCTCGGTGTAGCAACTATCTGAGACCTACATTTTGGTGTGAAATTTTCTTACCGAATCTGTCACGTTCTTGAATTAATAACTGGAAATATATCCTCGAGCACGAATTTATCGGAAATATTTCCGGTAGTAATTCAAGTATGTACGTACTAGGGAAATTACTAGTGAAAGTACAACTACAAGTATCTTTTAATATCTTATTTTTTAAAAATTGGTGAAGTTATTTTTTTTCTAAAACAAAAATAAACTCTACAATATAAACCAATAATAAATGATTACACTATACGTAAATATTTGAATTCCGGGATAGTGTTTATGCAATTTCTATGTGCACGTGTTCAGTGGCAGTCTGAGGGGGAAGATACTATTTTGGTATGAAGTGAACATGAATATCGAGTATTATTAACCGATTTGGAGGATAAAAAACAAGAATATATTTAATAAGTCGTTTTTTGTATCTTTGGGTTTGCTGTTGGGTTTGTATATTAGTTTTGCTTCCAGGTAATTTTCTGGTAAATTTTTATTAAGTAAACACCACGCCAAAATTGATGATTTTTTTAGGATTAAATGAAGTTTGGGTCGTTGATTACAAATCTAAAAACGATTTTCACCGGAAGTAGTTCGTTTTTGAGATATGTATTCCTATTTAAAGCACCTATACCTACCTGTTTTTAAAACTTAGGTTTCTGATGCTAAAGTAACCTTTTTGCGTTTCTAACATACGAATTAAGAAAAAATACGTAAAGCGGGTCATACACTTTTGTACTTTTTTCCCTTAATTTTTTTTTTGCTTGAAATAACAAAAATCAAAATATGTATAACCGTTGGTTCCTCCAACACAACGAAATAACGTTGCATATATGATAAACTAAAAACAAATTAATGCCCGGCCTCCTAAATGCCAGAATAAATCAATTAATTTAAAACACTTGGTTTTTAATATAAATATTTTAACTAAAAACCCAATAAAAATGCCTTTGAAATTTAAATGTGAAAGACGTTTAAATAACATGTAGGATATAGGTAACATAAAAATTTGCAATAGGAGTAAAAATTGGAAAATTCTGCGGTTCCCATTAAAATATAGCCCATTAAGAATGAATATTTTTAAAACTAAGCGTTTCCGACAAAAATTATTTTCACATTCGTAATCTACGCCCAAAAATTTACCATAGGTACTTGAAAAAATCATCAATTTGGGCGTAATAGAATATTAATAACATTTTTTTTTAACACGTTAACATGACCCAACTCAACACCTACTAATCCGCCCCCTTTAAAAAAAGCTGCGACTGCCACTGATGTGTTCTTAACAGCGATAAAATAAGTTCAAACAATCTTGTAATACACATGCCGAAGAAATAAACTGGTCGTATAATTGGTTATTGGCAACCATTAAATGTATATTATTAAAATTATGTTGTTGGATTCTCCCTGTAGTGATTAGGAAATATAAACAATGTAGAACAAAAATAAAAAGTATGAGATAAAAGCCTTAATATTACTCTAACAGTATCTGACTAGACATTGTGTGTTAGTTTTGGATAATGCTTATTCTTAAATCTTAATATCAGTTATATTGTTGTTCGTACACATATTTTTATTACTAATAATCAATGTTAGTACCGCAAACCACACATAATAAGTCATAAAACAGAGACGGAATCAGTATCACGACGCGAACGCTTGCACGTGAGGAGATATACCGGGTGTTCCACTAAGGTAGCCGAGGTATGACGACAAATTAGCAGTAAACCATGTTGCATAATAGATAATCATATATGCAATGTTAAACAACAAGAACAATATCACAATAGAAGCTATTCAAATTTTTACAGTACTGATTTTAGTGGTAAGTATATTATGCTTTATTAACCGTGGCAAGCAAATATTATTATGAATAATATCAAGTTTCATTACAACTGCCAGTCGGAACTAATACAGTATCTATATGAAACCAGATTACACCCCCAATAGAACTTGATATTTACTGTGATAATTCAGAGCAATAATGGCTATAAACCATTCTATGGTAGCATTAACTCCGATTTCCTATTGGCTAAATTACCGTGATATTATCACTACAAAACGATCTAGCAATTTTCGTCTTACAGTAGGAAATCGCGTATATTATTATGATTAATGTCAAGTTTCATTACAACTGCCAATCGGAACTATAACAGTATATGAAACCACATTACACCCCCAATAGAACTTGATAATTACTGTAAGTATTTAGAGCAATAATGGCTATATTCGAGGCTATAATCCATTCTATGGTAGCATTAACTCCGATTTCCTATTGGCTAAATTACCGTGATATTATCACTACACAACGATCTAGCAATTTTCGTCTTACAGTAGGAAATCGCGTATATTATTACGATGAATGTCAAGTTTCATTACAACTGCCAGTCGGAACTATTACAATATATGAAACCACATTACACCCCCAATAGAACTTGATAATTACTGTGAGTATTTAAAGCAATAATGGCTATAAACCATTCTGTGGTAGCATTACCATCTATTTCCTATTGGATCAATTACAGTGATATTATCACTACACAACGATCTAGCAATTTTCGTTGTCTTACAGTAGGAAATCGCGTATAATATTATGATAAATGTCAATTTTTATTTCAACTGCCAATCGAAGCTATTACAGTATATGAAACCACATTACACCCCCCATAGAACTTGATAATTACTGCGAGTATTCAGAGCAATAATGGCTATAAACCATTCTATGGTAGCATTAACTCCTATTTCCTATTGGCTAAATTACCGTGATATTATCACTACACAACGATCCAGCAAATTTCGTTGTCTTACAGTAGGAAATCCCGTGTATTATTATGATTAATGTCAAGTTTCATTACAACTGCCAGTCGGAACTATTACAGTATATGAAACCACATTACTCCCCCAATAGAACTTGATAATTACTGTGTGTATTAAGAGCAATAATGGCAATAAACCATTTTATGGTAGCATTGACCCTTTTTTCTATTAGCTAAATTACCGTGATATTCACTACACAACGATCTAGCAATTTTCGTTGTCTTACAGTAGGAAATCGTGTATATTATTATGATTAATGTCAAGTTTCATTATAACTGCCAGTTGGAACTAATACCGTATATGAAACCAGATTACACCCCCAATAGAACTTCATAATTACTGTGAGTATTCAGAGCAATAACGGCTATAAACCATTCTATAGAAGCATTACCTCCTATTTCATATTGGCTAAATTACCGTGATATTATCATTACACAACGATCTAACAATTTTCGTTGTCTTACAGTAGGAAATCGCGTATATTATTATGATTAATGTCAATTACAACTGACAGTAGGAACTATTACAGTATATGAAACCACATTACTCCCCCCCAATAGAACTTGTTAATTACTGTGAGTATTCAGAGCAATAACGGCTATAAACCATTCTATAGAAGCATTACCTCCTATTTCATATTGGCTAAATTACCGTGATATTATTATTACACAACGATCTAACAATTTTCGTTGTCTTACAGTAGGAAATCGCGTATATTATTATGATTAATGTCAATTACAACTGACAGCAGGAACTATTACAGTATATGAAACCACATTAATCCCCCCAATAGAACTTGTTAATTACTGTGAGTATTCAGAGCAATAATGGTTATAAACCATTCTATGGTAGCATTAACTCCTATTTCCTATGTGCTAAATTACTGTTATAATATTACTACACAAGGGTCTAGCAATTTTCGTTGTCTTACAGTACGCTTTGCTGTCACATATAGTATTAAACAGGTGTATAAAGAATACGTGCATTCTTATAACGAATAGAAGGCTTTTTCTCAGTGTAATACCTGAAAAATATGTTGTAATAACCGAGTTAATAACCATTGCTTGTGACTGAATGTAGAATTAAAAAATGAAAAAATATATAGGGTGTTTCATTTAAAATAAGAAAGTTGGTTTTGGTCAGGAGAAAATAAACACCCGGTAGACGAAGTAGTAGTGAAAATAACATACTTGAAAAATATAAGCCAATCCAAAAAACTTTTGTATTTTTTAACTTTCCTTTATCTTAGATGGACCACCCTGTACCTTCGTGTTATTGTGTCAAATTTTTTTTTATATTCAATATAAATATTAATTTGTCTTTTGACATAATCCATCACTGGAATGTACGGTTGAAATCCGCTCTCTACTAACTATGCTATTTTTACCTGTGAGTTTTCTGAAGCAGCCTATTCCTAAAACTATTATATGCAGATTCGGGACCATCCTGATTTTTCACCACCGATTTCATCCTTCCATGGGACGGCACCAAGTGTTTTTTAGATATACCCAAGTCCATTTGGATATCCATTACCAACATAAGAGTAAATAGCACCGCCACCACACTCAAACATATCACCAATCGTTCTTTAAGTCTAAGCCCGCCGCGAAACATTGTCGTTAGTGTTTTGTTAACGTCTCTAGTGTTTTTATTAGTTATGTGATATTCGTTTGCATTTTCCGTGACCGTCTCCAGTTCACTAGTTCCTATCACACTGGTAGCGTCTGGGTCTGTACTAACACTAACGTAATACGTTTTTGAATTATTATTATTGTTATAATTTGTTACTGGTGCATCAGCAAAAATTTTCGTTGACTTGATAACCGAATCGGTCGGAGGGGGACTGTATTTAGTTTTAATACGAGGATGTTCTATAATATTATGACTATCTTTGGATATATCTTTGGCGACGATCGGGTCAAACTGGGACTGAGACTGTGTTACTTTATTTTCATCATTATTTGGTAGCGGTTTTCTTAAAACTAATTCATTTGGCTGGTTATTATAAATATAAATTGGTTGTGTAAAATTATCGCACAGTAGAGATAACGCCTTATCGTTTTCTTTATCAAATTCAGATCGATCAGTACAAACGACTGGTTCGTTTTTGTCTTTCCTATTACCGCTTCTACTCGTAACCTTTAGAAAAGTTTTCGTCGCTTTATTGTCGAGTTTCTTGAAAAAATTATTTACTGAGAATTTTGCTACTTTTTGATCGGAATCGTTTACATTGGGCGAAGATTTAGTATAACAACCTTTGGAAATTAATGCACTGAACTGATTGAAATGAGGTTTCGTCTTATTGTGACAGTCAACAGAAAGCGACTTTTTTATCTGAAACGTTTTCTTTCTTTCTAAAATTGGACTGTAGTGATCGTGGATGTAACCATCTGGACCTTGGTTGAAACCGGTCGAAATTATAGTCGAATCTTTTCCGTGTGAATTTTGATATGTATGATTTCTTGAATATCGCCTTGCTAGAATAATGGATTTTTCGGGCCTTATTCCTAATTGAGGTGGGACGTGAGGTCTGGACTGTTCGTTGCGAAGAAACGTTGAAACGTTTTGGAATGTTGGAACTGTGGCTGCAGAGTTTAGACATTGCAGCCCTGTTTTGTTTCCTTGCTCCAGATTATTGTCTTCTTAGGAGATATCGAACTTTAACCTGAAATAGAAGGCAAGCATTAGTTACAAGTCTGCGGTAGGTAATGGGTAAAAAATCGGTACTTGTTATGTACCGGGCGGCCAAATAAGAATGGGCGCCGGCCATATCTCAGCAAGCGTTTGCCATACAAGTTCTAAAATAAAAATATTTATTACATTTTTTTAAGAAATACACCAAATGAGTGCATTTGATAGAAAATAAATTTTGTAAATGGCCATCAACGAGCCATGTCTTAAGTTATGTCCAAAACAGATGTTTTTTTTTACAAAAAATAGGATAATTCTGGCCCTAGGGCATATATTAAAAAAATACCGAAATTATCCCGAAATATAAACTTAGGTTATAAAATGACGTTAAAATATAACACGAAAAGACGCTACTAACACAATGTCACTTACTTGAAATTCTAAATTTTTTGCACGGCTTTCTTTTTCACCCTGTATATTATTAAGTGAATTGATTATATTATAGACGTACCATACTATTAACCTGCAAGAAACGATCTTTCAAACTCTGTAAATCGCATAATTGTGACGAGTAAAGGGCGAAAAATATGCAAAATGCATATACAGTATGACCAGTAAAGTCCGCATCATAAGGGATTTTTTTTATTAATAACTTTATTCAAAATTTGACTTGGCATCAAGTTCTGCTTCGATCGAGATGAAAATTAAACAAAAAAATAGTAGTCACGTGATTCGCATTATCTGCCAAATTTTAATTTTTTCCAAAAAATAATTTAAAAGTGGGGTTATTTCTAAAATATAGAAAAATGTTATTAGTAAAAGTTTTTTTAAATGCATGCAAAATTGCAAATATGCAAAATTTCAGCTGCAAAAGATAATTTTGATTTTTTATCCACCACTAAAATTTATTTTCCACTTAATGAACACTTTACTGATGACACTATGTTCTTTTTTTTTGTCTTAATATTAAGGTGTATTACTTTCAGACACAAACTACGTTTTCAAAAATACTTATTTTATGAAGTTACCTTATGCAGGGTCAAAAACAATTAAACTTTGCATCACATGCGACCAAATTTTAATAGCCCAATTTTGATTTTGTAAAAAAACACACATTTAATATGGCGCTACTTTAAAGAAAATATTTTGTAAATTGCACCACTTTTGCAAAATAAGACTCAATTATTTTGCAAAAGTGGTGCAATTTACAAAATATGGGTAATAAATCTAAATTATCTTATGCAGCTAAAATTTTGCCTGTGGGCTAGAAACTGCATTTAAAAAAACTGTTTCTAATAACTTTTTTCGATACTTTCAGAAATAAACTTTTGAATAATTATTTCGAAAAAATTAAAATTTGACAGATAATGCGAATCACGTGACTACTATTTTTCTTGCTTAATTTTCATCTTGATCGAAGCAGAACTTGATGCCAAAGTCAAATTTCAAATAAAGTTAATAATTAAAAAAATCCAATATGATGCGGACATTACTGGTCATACTGTATATGCATTTTTTGCATATTTTGTCAATTTTATAATAAAATGCATATTTTTTATAAATTTATGTTTTGGGCTTCATCAAAAAATTTAAAACGTAAATAAACCTTTGATAAATAAATTAATTTCAAATGTAAAAAAAGTGTTTCTAAAAGCACCTCTAAGAGTGCAGCTGTATAAGGAGAGGTTACCGGGAGTTAGTTTACCTTCAGAACCTGTAATTACCCGGTGGGGAACATGGATTAAGGCCGCAATATTCTACGCAGAGCATTTCGAAGCCATTAAAGTACTAATGTTTGATTTAGATGACGATTCGCACTGTGTTGTGCAAATTAAGGAGTTGTTAAAAAGTGCAAGTATATCTAAAGATATTGTTTTTCTTAAGGTTAATTTCAGTTGTATACCGGACGTAATGTCTTCGTTGGAGAGTAGAAATTTAAGTTTAAGAGACTCAATTAGTATTGTTGAAACTTTTTTCGTTAAATGTAACAACACTCCCGGTAAAGTAGGAGGTCAAGTAAGGAACAAATTGGATGTAACTGTAAAAAAGAATAAAGGATTTAAAAACTCAACTGCATTAAATAGTTATTTACACTACAAGGGAGGCAGAGGTGATACTTACCAGTCGAGGACATAGTTTGCGCCCGAGCGATAGCGAGGGCTTGCAAAATAGTCCGAGACTGGTCAAGACTACTGCCTCCCGAGTTTTGTATTATATTTTTTCTACTCCAGTTCCCTCAAATTAAAAAAAAAAATGTTTTTTAATTTTATAATTTGAGCTATCCAACTTAAATACCCTGTATGTATGACAGGTTTCCTAGTGTTGACACGTTGATTGCTATGGAACTCATAATGTTCATAATCAAACAAACGTTCTGTCAGTGTCAGTTTTTTTAAGAAATCGAAAAAATGGATATCGATGCAGATGCGAATGCAGCTTGCGCTGTTCTATTACCTCAGAAATCGAAGGGACGGTACAATCGGTGTTACAAGGACTTCAAGGATTGGTGCAGTATTAATGCAAGTGATGAAAGAGCCACCGAGAATTCTATGCTGGCGTATTTTGTCATTCCCTAGGGAGGTAAGTATTTACTTACCTCCCTAGGGAGGTAAAACGTACTTACCTCCCTCAAATCAGTATCAAAATGAAGTACTTACCGAGTAAGAAGTAGAAAAAAGCATTTATGAGGGTTAACCATCCAACGAAGTTGTATCTTGGCGCCTTATATTTTGCTACCTAAGTTGCAGTCTTGTCCGATTACATCAGTAGATGTTGAAAAAAGCTTCTCTTCGTATTAACATATTTTTACTAATAAGTATAGGTACTATCTTTTTAGTTGAAAATTTTGAAAAATATTTAGTAATAAATGTATTTTATACAATTTTAGGTTAAAAAATTGTTTTCTTTTATTTTTATTTTTTTTTGCATTTTTTTTTGAAATAAATATATTTTTTTGGACCCAATGTGTTTCTTTACCTCATTTTACTATAATAAATTAAGAAATATTGCATACCAGTATGCATATTTGGTAAAAAATGCAAATAGCTGTATATTTTAAAGACAAACAACAAGGCATACACAGTGTCACCAGTAAAGTCCGCATCATATGGGATTTTTTTTTATTAATAGCTTTATTCAAAATTTGACTTTGGCGTCAAGTTCTGCTTCGATCGAGATGAAAATTAAGCAAAAAAATAGTAGTCACGTGATTCGCATTATCTGTCAAATTTTAATTTTTTCCAAAAAATAATTCAAAAGTGGGGTTATTTCTGAAAATATCGAAAAAAGTTGTTAGAAAAAGTTTTTTTTGATGCAGTTTCTAGCCCACATGCAAAATTTTAGCTGCGTAAGATAATTTTGATTTTTTACCTATATTTTGTAAATTGCACCACTTTTGCGAAATAAGACTCAACGCAACCTACATAAAACTTCTTAGTTTTGACAATGCTTTATTTCAGATACATTTTCTTTAGAGTAGCGCCATATTAAATGTGTGTTTTCCTACAAAATTAAAATTGGGCTATTAAAATTTGGTCGCATGTGATGCAAAGTTTATTTTTTTTTACCCTGCATAAGGTAACTTCATAAAATAAGTATTTTTGAAAACGTAGTGTTTGCCTGAAAGTAAAAAATTAAAAAAAAAAGAGTAAGGGGGTTTTAAATTAAATCGTTGAAAATAGATTAAGTTTACGTTAAGTTAAATTAAAATTTATTTTCCACTTAATGAACACTTTACTGAAGACACTGTGTTCTTTTTTGTCTTAATATTAAGGCGTATTACTTTTAGACACAAACTACGTTTTTAAAAATACTTATTTTATGAAGTTACCTTATACAGGGTTAAAAACAAATAAACTTTGCATCACATGCGACCAAATTTTAATAGCCCAATTTTGATTTTGTAGAAAAACACACATTAAATATGGCGCTACTCTAAAGAAAATGTATCTGAAATAAAGCATTGTCAAAACTAAGAAGTTTTATGTAGGTTGCGTTGAGTCTTATTTCGCAAAAGTGGTGCAATTTACAAAATATAGGTAAAAAATCAAAATTATCTTATGCACCTGCATGTGGACTAGAAACTGCATTAAAAAAAACTTTTTCTAATAACTTTTTTCGAAATTTTTAGAAATAATCCCACTTTTGAATTATTTTTTGGAAAAAATTAAAATTTGACAGATAATGCGAATTATGTGACTACTATTTTTTTGCTTAATTTTCATCTCGATCGAAGCAGAACTTGATGCCAAAGTCAAATTTTGAATAAAGCTATTCATAAAAAAAAAATACATATGATGCGGACTTTATTGGTGACACTGTATATGCGCATATTTTGGATGGATTTAAGTGCATATAATCCGCATTTTAGTGATGAGCAAACATTGTCCGAAATCCAGCTCTATAATAAATGTATCCAGCTTTTTTTTACATATAAGCTAAATAGCTTTTAGATTTTACGCCTCGTTCCGTTCAATAGTTCCCTGGGTCCGCCCCTGGGTAATCTCGATATGAGTTTCTGTATACTCCACAAATAAACCCCTCAACATAAGGTTATTCCGGTAAACGACTTGATCTCGCGCATCAATAAATCGTTATAGCCGATTTAGCTTTCCCTTTCAATATAAGGCACATAAAGCCAATTTTTTCAGTTCATCATGTATCATTACCGGATTTTATTTGAAGTTGAGGCTTTATTAGTTTTCGGGTAGTTAGAAATAAAGGCAATTGAATTATAGAATTTATTGAAAATTTAGTTTTTTCTTTGTGAAATATAGTAAGAAATATAGTGGACAGTGTGTGTCCCAATTCGTTGTTCTCCACTTATTATACTCGGTTATTATCAGAGTTAAGTAGACCACAGACTTGGCAGTTTTTCTCGACGAGCGACTCGACAAGCCGCCCGTCGAGCATTATATTTGAACCATAAACACCAGAGTGTTTTAGTAGAAATAGCACTAGCGTAGTAGCCTATAGACTGCAGGTTTAAACTAGGTGGCATAATTATCGCTAATCCAACCTAAAAATTACCTGAAAGGGTCCTTAATTTGACCACGGCTCTGTTTCCCATTGGGGGCACATATTATGTATAACTAAGGGCATGTTACAAGATTGTGACCCCTATGGAGGTCTAAAGAGAAGGTTCCTCTTTTTAATTTCCTTATTGGTAATTGTTTTTCACTTTATAATACAATAGAATAGTATCACCGCGAGCGAAGCTGCGCGCACAGGTCAGTTTGCGTATTTTTCTCGGAAGCAGACGCCTATTTACCAACCAACTTTAGGTCACATCGGTCAACTTATTTAAGTGTTATACTGGGGAAAGACAGAAAAGTATATAGCTTTAAAAAATATTTTAAAGAAAATTCTGGATTTCGATTGGTGAGTGAAATAAAAGATAGCTAGCCTATTTTTTTATATTACAAAGAAGGTTCGTCTTGGTAATTTCCTTATTGGTCATTTTTTTTCACTTTATAATACAATATTGTATAGAATAGCATCACCGCGAGCAAACCTGCGGGCACAGGTCATTTTGCGTATTTTTCTCGGAAGCAGACGCCTATTTTACATAAGTAAACCAACTTTAGGTCACATCGGTCAACTTGTTTAAGTGTTATACGGGGAAGAGACAAAAAAAGTATATAGTTTTAAAAAATATTTTAAAGAAAATTCTGGATTTCGATTGGTGAGTGAAATAAAAGATAGCTAGCCTATTTTTTTATATTACAAAGAAGGTTTGTCTTTTTAATTTACTTATTGGTCATTGTTTTTCACTTTATAATACAATATTGTATAGAATAGTATCACCGCGAGCAAACCTGCGGGCACAGGTCATTTTGCGTATTTTTCTCGGAAGCAGACGCCTATTTTACATAAGTAAACCAACTTTAGGTCACATCGGTCAACTTGTTTAAGTGTTATACTGGGGAAAGACAGAAAAGTATATAGCTTTAAAAAATATTTTAAAGAAAATTCTGGATTTCGATTGGTGAGTGAAATAAAAGATAGCTAGCCTATTTTTTTATATTACAAAGAAGGTTCGTCTTGGTAATTTCCTTATTGGTCATTGTTTTTCACTTTATAATACAATATTGTATAGAATAGCATCACCGCGAGCAAACCTGCGGGCACAGGTCATTTTGCGTATTTTTCTCGGAAGCAGACGCCTATTTTACATAAGTAAACCAACTTTAGGTCACATCGGTCAACTTGTTTAAGTGTTATACTGGGGAGAGACAGAAAAAGTATATAGTTTTAAAAAATATTTTAAAGAACATTCTGGATTTCGATTGGTGAGTGAAATAAAAGATAGCTAGCCTATTTTTTTATATTACAAAGAAGGTTCGCGTTTTTAATTTTGTTATTGGTCATTGTTTTTCACTTTATAATACAATATTGTATAGAATAGTATCACCGCGAGCAAACCTGCGGGCACAGGTCATTTTGCGTATTTTTCTCGGAAGCAGACGCCTATTTTACATAAGTAAACCAACTTTAGGTCACATCGGTCAACTTGTTTAAGTGTTATACTGGGGAGAGACAGAAAAAGTATATAGTTTTAAAAAATATTTTAAAGAAAATTCTGGATTTCGATTGGTGAGTGAAATAAAAGATAGCTAGCCTATTTTTTTATATTACAAAGAAGGTTCGTCTTTTTAATTTCCTTATTGGTCATTGTTTTTCACTTTATAATACAATATTGTATAGAATAGTATCACCGCGAGCGAAGCTGCGCGCACAGGTCATTTTTCGTATTTTTCTCGGAAGCAGACGCCTATTTTACATAGGTAAACCAACTTTAGGTCACATCGGTCAACTTGTTTAAGAGTTATACTGGGGAGAGACAGAAAAAGTATATAGTTTTAAAAAATATTTTAAAGAACATTCTGGATTTCGATTGGTGAGTGAAATAAAAGATAGTTAGCCTATTTTTTTATATTACAAAGAAGGTTCGCCCTTTTAATTTCCTTATTGGTAATTGTTTTTCACTGTATAATACAATATTGTATAGAATAGTATCACCGCGAGCAAACCTGCGGGCACAGGTCATTTTGCGTATTTTTCTCGGAAGCAGACGCCTATTTTACATTAGTAAACCAACTTTAGGTCACATCGGTCAACTTGTTTAAGTGTTATACTGGGGAGAGAGAGAAAAAGTATATAGTTTTAAAAAATATTTTAAAGAAAATTCTGGATTTCGATTGGTGAGTGAAATTAAAGATAGCTAGCCTATTTTTTTTATATTACAAAGAAGGTTCGTCTTTTTAATTTCCTTATTGGTCATTGTTTTTCACTTTATAATACAATATTGTATAGAATAGTATCACCGCGAGCAAACCTGCGGGCACAGGTCATTTTGCGTATTTTTCTCGGAAGCAGACGCCTATTTTACATAAGTAAACCAACTTTAGATCACATCGGTCAACTTGTTTAAGTGTTATACAGGGGAGTGGCAGAAAAAGTATAAATTTTTAAGAAATATTTTAAAGGAAATTCTGGATTTCGATTGGTGAGTGAAATAAAAGATAGCTAGTCTATTTTTTTATATTACAAAGAGGGCATGTTACAAGATTGTGACCCCTATGGAGGTCTAAAGAGAGGGTTCATCTTTTTAATTTCCTTATTGGTAATTTTTTTCACTTTATAATACAATATTGCATAATGCTATTTTAAGTTGTGGTATTTTTATAAAAAAATATTGATACAATGTGTCCCAAATTAGAGATATGACGATATATATCGATAATTCTTTTAACTAACAACCCTAGTTTTTATTGACTATTTTTAAAGTGCATATTAAGTTATACATAAGTACCAAATTTCAAAGTTTATTCCTTGTCAAATGTTGAGGAGTTGAAAGCAAGCATGAGTGTAGGTTAATTTCTACCGAAGTAAGTAGAAATGTTTAGACTGAGATTTACTTGCATTTAGGATGTTGCCAAATAGTTAGTTGAGCATTTATTGGCGAAAAAGTATTAAAGATGGAAGAAGGTTTTTTTTGTTTTTTAATTAAATTAATTTTTGTTTCTTCAATATCTTATAAATAACAAGGAATAAAAATTTGAAATTTGGTATTTATGCGTAACTTTATTTATATTTTAAAAATAGTAAATAAAAAGTTATGGTTGCCATTCAAAAAAATTATCGATATCGGCATACATTTCTCTAATTTGGGACACACTGTATCAATATTTTTTTTTATAAAGAAGACCACAACCTAAAATGTTAATTAATTTGTGTTGGGCTACATGCTTGGTGAAACTGTTGTTTCATTGCACAGGAAGAAAAAATAATAACTAGTTATGTTTCATAAATTTAACCAGTTTCCTGACACGTGTTTCGGCCCTTGCGGGCCATTGTCAAAGAAGTACAAGAAGATACTAAATTCTACGTGACATTACAAAGGTATTTATATCATATTATGGTAACTATAAACATGTCATAAAATTAAAATTCTAATTAGAAGATTGAATGGTCAACTGTGGGTTTTCCTAACTTTTAAAGGTGCAGATACATATTTAGTCCTAAATTAGTGTGCTATTAAGAATAAGGGAAGCGCCTGAAGGTATTTCGGTGCCTGGTGTCAAAAATTCTACCTGTTTGTCCAATGTAGATAGCCTCGCAGTTGTCGCATTCTATTTGGTAAAAAAACAAAAACAAAATAAAACAGGTTTAGCTGACCATGGCCATACACTGCATAAAAGACAATCACTCAATCTCTAACAACATAAAACCCATATACATACACAATAAAAGCAGAAAACTAAATGTACTACAAACAATATCTATCAAAAAAGCCATAAAAAACAAATGTAATGTTGTTAATAATCAAACCGAAATACCTTCACGCGCTTTCCTAATTCATAACAGCACACTAATTTAGGACCAAATAATATGTATCTGTACCTTTAAAAGTTAGGAAAACCCACAGTTGACCATTCAATCTTCTAATATTAATTTTATGACATATTTATAATTACCTTTGTAATGTCACGAAGAATTTAGTATCTTCTTGTACTCCTTTGACAATGGCCTGCAAGGGCCGAAAGACGTGTCAGGAAACTGATTAAGTTTGTGAAATATAACAAGTAGTTATTATTTTTTCTTCCTGTGCAATCTAAAATGTTAATACAGGTGCCCAAGCATTTTTCCAAAATAAAGACTAAACTGGGTTTAACGTATTTATTCTAAGTTACAAACTCACACTGTATGATATTTTTTAAATAAACCGAAAATAAACTAAAGCATGTATATTTAATTTTAATATCATGTAAGTACTCAGCAACCCGGCAGCAACGTATCAGATACCCCGAATTAATTCAGCCTCGGCGGTACATTAAAATGAAATCATTAACACAGCGGAAGAACCCTTAAACAGTCAAAAATTAGAGACCGCAGAATAATCATGCAGTTTAAATAAAAATGCCTAATTGAAGTGCCTAAAAAGCTACGTCATATTGTGTATTGTGTATATGGGGGATGCATACTAAGTAGGAAAAAATAAGTACCTATTCGTTTTCAGACTATAATTTTTTTGTTTTGATTTTAAATTTAAAGGAATTGACAACAAGCGTTTACAAGTCTACTGTTAACAGTGTCTGTGGGTAAATAATATTAGTCAAGGAGCCATAGACATTTACTTTTAGATACCGTGCGAGCAAAAATTATTTGCATCAAAGAGGGCTTGGATTAAAAAACGTGGAGCTTGGTTTAGATCACAATGATATGGGGACGATATATCTACAACTACAAACACGAACAAATCCGGATTGTATTGCCACTCAACATTTACTCTCCGTTTCGAAAATACGCTTTAACCATGAATGTTTTGTGCTGTTCCGTAAAGCCCATGGTGTGAATTTTTCTCAAAAAATTGGAAAAATTACCGATGAATCAAAGTACTTGTAAGGACTGTCAAAGATGACGGAATAACTGATTAATTGTTAATTCAGGTAGTTACTGACACCCAACAGGTATTAAGCTCTACAGCTAAGCATTACGTCCTTAGATGCAAGGCCCTCTTTGATGCAAATAATTTTTGCTCGCACGGTAGGTACTTACAGCTTATCTCGTGCGCAAACAAAAGTTAAATTTTATAGTACGCCGGTTAGATGCCTTGCCTTGCAGCAGGATTGGACATGCGCACAAACTTCTTGTTATCGGCCTGTCCTTCTTTAGCGACATGCTCAAAATACAGTCCAGAACCAGCTCGGCGCCATTTTTGTTGTTGTGTTTTTAGTTTTCTCTGTGGATTCCTTGTTGTTTTCTTTGCTATAGTGGATTGTGCGTGTTTAATATTTACGGATTTTTAGTTTTTGTGTAGTGTAGTGAATTGTAGTAAAGACCATTCATTGTATGATTGTATTATGCTCAAATAGGGGTAAAATACTGCGCGGGTATTTCGTATTTTCAGTAAGTATGGAGTAGTGATGTATCTTGATATATAACTTTATTTTATTATGATCAATTGAATTTAAACACATCAAACTAGGCCTGGGCTACACAAACAAGGTGTGAAATTAAAGAGAAACACATACCAAGACAGATTATCCCGATGCATGTTTTATGTTTTGGTATATTTTATTTGCAGCCCTACAATCTAATTGGGTACGCCTATTTTTCTGGCCATATATTGCTTCAAAAAGCTTAAAAGACACTTTCCTCTATACTTATATTATATAAAAGAAAAAAGTAAATATATTAATCCAAGGCTGAAAGTTTTCCACGGGTCAAGTTCTCGGGCAAAAGCTTTTTCAAATTCTTGAACAAGAAATTGTGCTTGAAAACGTTTTACACGTACCCAATCAATACAAGTTATACACCGACTAATATTTGACTTGAGTTAGGTACGCGATAATATCGAAGATTAGTTATTTTGCTGGTTAAAATATTTTCAATATGGTAGCGGAAGTAGGTGTCAATTTGCCTATTTTAAATTGAACACCAATTTATTTATTTTATTTTTAAATCAAATATGGATATTATTACATTTTTGGATTCTACACGACATTTTAGACAGATTTTATATGTTATATCCTATATCTAAGTCCAAGCACACATATTTTAGGTGAAAAATTACGATTGCAGGGCCTAAAATATTTATGAATTTTTCGTATAAGGAAGGAAGCCTTTATTATTTATTTTGTGTTGGATTCCTTGCTGAAAAGGACCTGCTTAAATAGATTTTTTATAATATTTTGATACAGGTTGTATCTATGTATGTAAAAATTGCAAAAAAAATACATTTTCAAATGGAAACTCCTAAATTTTATAATACTTTTTTATTTATCATGAAAATTAGATACTCTTTTTTTTATTGAATTCGATTCCTCCCATGAACATTACCATTTCCTGATAGTATCAAATTTTTATCTCAAATAATTCTATGGGAAAAAAAGTTAATTAGTTACAACTCACAACTCACAAAATCCACGCTATTTCCATTTAAAAACGTTTCAAATAAAATGAAAAGGACGGTTGGTAGACATAATGTACCTAATAGTATCGATAACGATAATAACAACAAACAACGACTAACAATAACATAGTTAGTAAAAATTACTTACATATTATCGGTTTCATAATCAAATTAATGTAGTGTAGGTACTATAATATGTAAGTAATTTTTACTAGCTATGCTATTGTTAGTAGTTGTTTGTTGTTATTATCCTATTAGGTACATTATGTCTACCAACCGTCCTTTTCACTTTATTTGAAACATTTTTAAATGGAAATAGAGTGGATTTTGTTAGAGTTAGAGTTGTAACTAATTAACTTTTTTTCCCATCGAACTATTTGAGATAAAAATTGGATACTATCAGGAAATGGTAATGTTGATGGGACGAATCGAATTCAATAAAAAAAGAGTAGTGTTACATTTGAAAAAAAAACATTCCTTGAGTTACAGAAAAAAACTAAAAATCTGGCAACGTCGCAATTGTCAATTTTCAATTCAATTTTTTAAGTTATCCAACTGTACCAAAATTCATTGATTTAGCCTTGGTAGTTTTTAAGAAAATGAGCCGTTCCGGTTATTTCAACTAACCCTGTATATTATAAATTATAGAGACTCAATATAATTATTATAAAATGAAAAAATGGCATATGAATATGAATATTTATGAAAAATAAATTTTAGTAGCAAAACTTAAATAAAAATGGATTGCTTAATATTTTATTAATTTGTCTTTAATTATTTCATGTATGTATCTAAAATTTAAGGAAGATGTTTCATTTATATCTAACGAACTCTTTGCAAGAGACAAGAGAAATCCTTATTGACTGTTCTGTGGACAATCGTTCAATTACACTTTAGGAACTAAACGGGTTCCTTCCTATTTGTCTCAATCAAGTCATTTCTTGTACATAATCGTAGAATTTTTCTTCTGGGCGAACTAAAGCCAAAGGAGAACAGCTTAACTAAATTTGCCTTTTGAGCTTTTGAGAAAATAAACGTCAGATTACACTATTTTGTTTTTATACGCTAAAGCGGATCATTTTTCACCGTCTGCCGACATAAAATACCCTACATATTTTATAGGGGCTTTCGTTTTTCTTTGCCCTTCTGGTTAGACAGAATGGGAGTGTCCTGACATTTTTTGTAACGTGGATTTAAAAATTGTTCAAAGAGATTTTAAAAATAAAAATATTTAAGACTGTAAACTTAAAATACCTCCTATTTGGAGTATTCAAAATAATAATAGTAATTTAAGTAGATTGTTATAATTTATCCAAACTCAGTTTGAGGACATTCCAATCATTCCATCGGCGGTAAACAGTCTCAAAGAGACCGACCTCACAACCAGGATTGTCAGATCGTTTTTCTTCAATTCTTTAAGTTTTTTGTATTAAAGATGTTTCATTTATATCAGTATTCAATTTTTAATCAGTAACTTTCTTTGAAAGCTAGTTTGCAAATATACTTTAAACCGAGGAGTTTTGAGTGTCACAGAAAAAAATAACAAGCCATTCATTGTTATAATAATACATTCTTTAGCCCTTAAGAAACAATATAACTGAAATAAAGACAAAAAGTGTTTTCAGTGTTTAAAAACAACTAATTAACAAACCCTTGTTTCTCGTATACTTATACATAATATATTAACAAACCAGAAAATTTGGTAGAACTGGCAACCGTTCACAATTTATGCGCGTTGTCAGGGGTGATAAGCGCCAGCTACTTGCAGCTGGTATAGCAGAAGCGGTCCCCGACCCGTTCAACGATCTATTCTGTCAGACAGAGATGGGCCAGTGACCGCGGATGGCGTGGAAGAGACGAAGATAAAATATACGTGATTTGGAACTTATGGACGGGCCAGGAAATGGTCCGACTCGGACTCCGAGAATGGAGTTCTGGTAAAAAAATTAAAGCATTTTCTGAGCAGTGTCGTGCCGTGTCAGGTTTATTTTTCTGGTTTTAGTTTTGTGTATAGAATCTTTGAGTTACCTTATATTTATTATTTTAATATAATATTATTATATATACAGTGGGTTTTGTAAAGTGTTCAAACACCTAATGTTAAACAAACTTAAGTGTGTATACGCATTTTAATTATTTGTTTGGGACGCCTATGGTTAGGAGTTTCATACTGTTTTATGTCATTAAATTGCCATTAGAAACACTATACCAACAAATTCAAAAGAGCATCTTTCTGCCCACTTGCCACATACCTGGTAAGAATTTTTTTTAATATTACAGGTTAAAATGCATTTTTTCTCTGTACCGGGTGAGTCGATTGCGCGGAGTAATTTTATGCCTTGAAGATAAGATTTGTCGATAATGAGCTTTTGTAATAAGTTATGGTTGGATATTTGGCATATTTTAACAATATTTTGAATTATACAGGGTGCGCCCAAAAAGTAGGGTGTCATAAAGTTAAATAGTTTAAATGGGACACCCTATATTTGAGTACATTTATCAATTCTACGTGTTATTTCTTAAATTTTTATTAATGGTTAATATACGAAAAAGTTATAGTTTTTTAGATAATTCGACTTAGAATGAAAATTTTGCATTTGCAAGCATCTCGTTGTTGTAAAAATGCTACTTAAATTTTGATACTAAGCGATTCATAATTTTTATACTTACTAAATAAAGTCAAGGGTGTTTACTATTTAGGACCAAAATCAGAAAACTTCTAATTGAAAAATATCACTTTTTTCAAACGGAACACCCTATATATTTTTATGTCATCTTATAGCTCGTCATAAACTCTTCAACTTTCGAAAAGAACGTCCTATCCCTATCTCTAAAAGTTTTTGAAATATTTTAATATTCCGATATTTAATGTCCTCGTTAAAGCATTTTTTGTCAATGGATCACAATAGCCATAGAAAATTAATGAAAATAATGGCAGTGGATGACACATTAAGAATCAGATCAATGTAAAAATTAAGCCTTTTTATTGCAAAGTTTATTGTCCAGCCATTTTATAAGTTACTAGCGTGTACCCGGCATGCGTTGCAATGCCCGGCATACGCACCGGTATACGCCCTGGTATACGTCTTGGTATCGCTTTCTCTGAGATGCCATAATAAGGCGAGTTCACCATCACGTCAAGTTATACGTTACAGATTTTTTGATATATATATATATATATAAAGAAAAAAGGGTTGTTAATCTCGTCCGTATCATTCATAAGTGAAAACAAAAATATCTCGGCTTAGCGGACTTAAAGAGTGTGTAAAAACCTGTTTTTTTGCATTGAAGTACACAGGGTTCCAAAAACAATGGATTCCCTGGGGCCGGGTAGACATTGACAGCTGTTTCGCCCTTGTTAGGAGCTCATCAGAATGCCACAACCCGAAGCAACTCCATGATAACACTGCAGCGCATTTAAAACTTGCTAGAAAAAGTAGCAAGTAGTAAATAAGCCGCAGCGCCATCACACGGAGTCAACAACAATGCAAATCACAGGTCATTGGTTTGAAAGTAAAGAATTAAAACAAAACGGAGCAAACACACTCCAGTATGGGGTACGACATTTAGTACTTCCCATAACAGTCTGCTTGATTGGCAAAATTCAGAAATGTTGCACTAGCGTACCCAACTAGGGTGTGTGCTTCCGTTACAAAAGCCATGTGTATAAAAAGAAAAAAGGGTTGTTAATCTCGTCCGTATCATTCATAAGTGAAAACAAAAATATCTCGGCTTAGCGGACTTAAAGAGTGTGTAAAAACCTGTTTTTTTGCATTGAAGTACACAGGGTTCCAAAAACAATGGATTCCCTGGGGCCGGGTAGACATTGACAGCTGTTTCGCCCTTGTTAGGAGCTCATCAGAATGCCACAACCCGAAGCAACTCCATGATAACACTGCAGCGCATTTAAAACTTGCTAGAAAAAGTAGCAAGTAGTAAATAAGCCGCAGCGCCATCACACGGAGTCAACAACAATGCAAATCACAGGTCATTGGTTTGAAAGTAAAGAATTAAAACAAAACGGAGCAAACACACTCCAGTATGGGGTACGACATTTAGTACTTCCCATAACAGTCTGCTTGATTGGCAAAATTCAGAAATGTTGCACTAGCGTACCCAACTAGGGTGTGTGCTTCCGTTACAAAAGCCATGTGTATAAAAAGAAAAAAGGGTTGTTAATCTCGTCCGTATCATTCATAAGTGAAAACAAAAATATCTCGGCTTAGCGGACTTAAAGAGTGTGTAAAAACCTGTTTTTTTGCATTGAAGTACACAGGGTTCCAAAAACAATGGATTCCCTGGGGCCGGGTAGACATTGACAGCTGTTTCGCCCTTGTTAGGAGCTCATCAGAATGCCACAACCCGAAGCAACTCCATGATAACACTGCAGCGCATTTAAAACTTGCTAGAAAAAGTAGCAAGTAGTAAATAAGCCGCAGCGCCATCACACGGAGTCAACAACAATGCAAATCACAGGTCATTGGTTTGAAAGTAAAGAATTAAAACAAAACGGAGCAAACACACTCCAGTATGGGGTACGACATTTAGTACTTCCCATAACAGTCTGCTTGATTGGCAAAATTCAGAAATGTTGCACTAGCGTACCCAACTAGGGTGTGTGCTTCCGTTACAAAAGCCATGTGTATAAAAAGAAAAAAGGGTTGTTAATCTCGTCCGTATCATTCATAAGTGAAAACAAAAATATCTCGGCTTAGCGGACTTAAAGAGTGTGTAAAAACCTGTTTTTTTGCATTGAAGTACACAGGGTTCCAAAAACAATGGATTCCCTGGGGCCGGGTAGACATTGACAGCTGTTTCGCCCTTGTTAGGAGCTCATCAGAATGCCACAACCCGAAGCAACTCCATGATAACACTGCAGCGCATTTAAAACTTGCTAGAAAAAGTAGCAAGTAGTAAATAAGCCGCAGCGCCATCACACGGAGTCAACAACAATGCAAATCACAGGTCATTGGTTTGAAAGTAAAGAATTAAAACAAAACGGAGCAAACACACTCCAGTATGGGGTACGACATTTAGTACTTCCCATAACAGTCTGCTTGATTGGCAAAATTCAGAAATGTTGCACTAGCGTACCCAACTAGGGTGTGTGCTTCCGTTACAAAAGCCATGTGTATAAAAAGAAAAAAGGGTTGTTAATCTCGTCCGTATCATTCATAAGTGAAAACAAAAATATCTCGGCTTAGCGGACTTAAAGAGTGTGTAAAAACCTGTTTTTTATATATATATATATATATTAGTACCCGGCATGCGTTGTTAAAATGCCATTTTTTTATCCTATAATTTTCCTCGGCCTGCACACAACATTTCACCAAATTTTCATCGTAATCGGATAAATGGTATAGGAACGCATACGGGATATACAAATAAACATTCATTTTTATATAGATAGAAGATATACTCAAAATGAATTTTTTTAAAAATTATTAAATCGATATGATTTATGTTTTGGGCGAAGCGGATAAAAAGTTTCTTTTTGCTGAACAACTATACAGGATGAAATATCCCGAGCGGCGAACACCCAGTCCTCGAGATTTTCAAAATTTAATGGAAATGTTTGATTCAACAGGCGTGATCCATTGACAAAAAATGCTATAACGAGGACATTAAATCTCGAAATATCAAAATATTTTAAAAACTATTATAGATAGTGATAGGATGTTCTTCACGAAAGTTGAAGCGTTTATGACGAGCGATAAGATGACACAAAAATATAATAATATAGGGTGTTCAATTTGAAAAAAGTGATATTTTTCAATTAGAAGTTTTCTGACTTTGGTCCTAGATAGTAAACACTGTAAATGAGACGTCAATATTTCATAGTGAATATTTATTTTTTACTTTAGTAAATATAAAAATTATGAATCGCTTAGTATCAAAATTTAAGTAGCATTTTCACAACAACGAGATGCTTGCAAATGCAAAATTTTCATTATAAGTCGAATTATCTAAAAAACTATAACTTTTTCGAATATTAAACCATTAATAAAAATTTAAGAAATAACACGTAGAATCAATAAATTTACTCAAATATAAGGTGTTCCATTAAAAAAATTTAACTTTGACACCCTACTTTTTGGGCGCACCCTGTATAATTCAAAATATTTTTAAAATGTGTCAGATATCCAACCATACCTTATTACCAAAGCTCATTATCGATAAATACTATCTTCAAGGCTTAAATTTACTCTGCGCAATCGTTGAACCCGGTACTGAAAAATACCAACAAACATAGTCGTAGTTAGAGGGGTACTTGGGGGTGCTAAGCACCCCCAAAAAAAAATTTACAATATATAGGCTAATTTTAGAACTAACCTATTTTTATAATATAGGTACATTATATGTAATAAATTTTTCATATTAATATTTCAAGCATTCGAAGTCTGGTACAAATTCAAGTATATTTAGGTAGTTGCGGATTCTGTTCAAAATTTCTCTCTGTGTACCGTGTAGTTCACTTCCAGTTTACTTGTCAGAGCGGGTCTACGATCATAAAAATCTCGTAAAATACGAGAGCGGCATAATAGCTTGTGTATGTCATGTTCTGCAATTCTGCATAATTTAAATTTAACCAGTCGTAGTCGTGCAAATTCGCGGAAATTTTTAGCCGGTATTTTGACTATTTTTTTTGTTTATTAAGGTTTAATATGGTTTTATTGAATTCAATTAAAGTTTAAAGTTAAATAAACACGAATAAACAATGAGTGCGTCGTCGGATATAAAATACACCGTGGAATTTTTGAAAAAATCTTTTAGCAAGTTACCGTTGGAGGAGAAAGTGATTGTCAAGAACATTGAAAGACCTAAACCTACTATTACCATCACATTAAAATATTTACTAAAAATTATTGACCAAATTTGGGCGTAGTCTTAAAAAAATTTGCTGGGCTTTTGTGCACCCCCACGTTAACATATCAGGAGCCGCCACTGGACTTAAGCACCCCCAGTGTTGACCGTCTAACTAAGCCTATGCCAACAAAAAGCTGTGAAAAAGAGAGATAAAAATATTAACAATCAATAAACTGCTAACATAATTACCTGAAACTTTTCTCATTTAACCGTCTTTCTTTCTCTTATAGTTCCCTAGATCGCAATACCGTCAGCACCAATTTCGGATACCCTGTATATTTATTTATCTAACTGTAATTTAATAAAAATTTAACGGATTTTACTTCTAAATATTACTTATGTTTCCTCTTTTACCCATAACTTTCAAGAACGAAAATAAATAAGGTTGTTATCCGGTTTAGTCGACTACAAGATACATACTGACCATAAATTTGGGATAGAGCAGGCATATCTACTAAACGTACATGACAGTTGCCCATATTATCCTTGGTCGTATATCAAGAGAACACGCTCTAAATTCAAATCCACGTCCGGTCCTTATACCACTGTCATACTATTAAGTCGTTTGGCTGTAGACTAGGGAGTTACCTAAAGGGCTTTAAAGAATATTATTGGAATATTACTAAATATTTACTTTAAATCAACTAACTATTAGAATTTCCATTTATTTAGTTTTGAATTGCGTTCGCAAGTTATCATTAATATCGTATCATACGGTATGGTCGATTAAATGTGCAACAAATGGCTATTTTTTTAATGGTTGCAAAACCGAAATTTAAATATTGCCAGAAGTTGGCATGACTAGGGTGACCAGATCCAAAAAAGAAAAAAATAGGATTGCCTCTATAAAATTATATTAGATGGTAGAAAAATATATGAGATTTTTTTACTGAAAACTAATAAATCATTAAGCATTTTAACAACAAACTTTTTATTATCCTAAACAGTCACATTCATCATCAGGTACAGGTACCTATCACAGATAATAAAAACCCTAACAACTAAAAAAACAGTCCTAAATCATAATGAAAAAATTGGAAAAAAAATATACCTATACTTAAATCAAAACAATTTCCGTTGCACGTCATACCTTCGAGTATCAGCAGTGTTGCCAGTTTGTAATCAAAATACCCCAGTAAGGGAATTGCAAAGTATTTTTTTAAATAAAAACAAGCCAAATTTACCTAAACAAACGTTGTTTTTACGTTCTTCATCAAAATAGCTTATTAGAGAAGCTATTAGCTCTTTGCACCGGCTATTTAAATGATTCAGCATTTTTCCATAAATTAATGTAAACAACGTAATTAACAGAAATGTGTATGTATCTTCTTATGTTTCCTGACCGATTTTCAATTATCAGCTGATTGATGACGTGCAACGGAAATTGTTTTGATTTTACTATACTTAATTGGTAATGAATTATTGGCTCCAAAATTTGCATTGCAATTGTCTGCACTTAAAGCACTTACATTGTTTTAAGACAATAAGTTACGGTTTTTTAGGGTTTGATCCACAATTTTATACATTCCTAGAGCAGTTTCATCTGGGTTTTGAAGAAAATTAATAATTTTATTTACCATACCTTTGTTTCTATCAAAATACTGTACTGATATAGGAAAAAAATTGCGGTTTTCAACATTTGAGGCATCGGTTTGTATTGCAAAAAAAAAACATTATTGTTCCGCATATGTTCGACTACATCATGTATGGCTTTTTTTCCTCGATAAACAGTGAAAATATGAAAATATATGAGAAAAGTCTCATATTAAACACTTAAATATGAGATAGGAGAATGGGTAAAAATATATGAAACTTATATTAAAAATAGGAGGTCTGGTCACCCTAGGCATGACTGAAATAGGAAAATCGTTAAGGAGTAAAGGATTCTTATGTCGAAAAACAGAGAAAAAGTTATGAAGAAAGTTGTTTAGAATTAAAAAATATATACAAATACAAAAAACTTAATAATAAACCCTGTAAAATATTTTTTTTATATTTAGGTATTATTTTCTATGGTGCTTGCGGATCGATTCTAGTTCTTTTCGTTTTTGAGATATTTCCTTAGATCGGTTGTAACTATGTTATTTCCCATCAATATTTTTTAAATCTGTAAACACATTTGGCAACTTTTTACATACTATACAGTGAGGACCTAAAGTCCGTAAACCGTTCGGTATATTTTAATGAAATTTTGAACTATAATATTTGAGCAAGTCTTGCACTTTTTGACCTTAAAACATTCTCCAATTTAAAAAAAAATGGTTCAGTATTTTCTAAACAGGAATCAATAATATCGGTTTCTATATTATGACTACCACTGTTTATAACACATTTTTTTACCTACAGTTGTCTATTGATTGTTGCTGTCATACTGTTTTTAAATGTCTGATTGACAGAAAATATTTAGAAGATAAATTTGAAGCGATTATTATTTTTGGCGAAGCTAACCGAAATTACCATGCTGCTGTTCGTATGTTCAATAAACGATATCCGGAACGCCAAATATGCAGAAAATTTTTACGAAAACTAATCTTAAAATTTCAAGAAACTGGTTCGGTTAAAGACGCACCAAGGTCTGGAAGGCCAAAAATCGTGGAAGATGTGAAAGTCCAAGTTTTAGCTGAAATGGTTGTTACTCCCCAACAGCCAACGAAACACGTGGCTGAGGCATGTAATGTTTCTCGTAGTTCTGTCAAAAGAATTTTGAAAAGCCATAAATTTCACCCATATAAAATGAAAATTATACACGAATTAACAGAAGATGATCCAGATAGACGACTAGAATTTTGCGAAATTATGTCAGAAATAATCTTAAGAAATAATAACTATTTGCGAAATATCTGTTTTAGCGACGAAAGTACTTTTTTCTTACATGGACGAGTTAATACCCAAAACTGTAGGTACTGGAGTGATGAAAACCCTCATGTTTTTCGGGAGGGACACACACAGTTTCCCCAGAAAATAAATGTTTGGGCAGGCATTTTGGGTAATCACATTATAAGTCCCATTTTTCTGGAATATAATCTTAATGGCCCCAGGTACCTGGATATGTTACAACATACAATTACTCCACGTATTAATGATGTTGTTGCCCAAAACCCACATGAGTTTCAAGAGGTTGTATTTAAACAAGATGGTGCCCCGCCACACTATTTTAGGCAAGTCAGAAATTACCTAGACGAATCTTATGAAAATAGGTGGATTGGTCGTCGAGGTCCGACAGAATGGCCAGCTAGATCGCCAGACCTAACGCCTCTAGATTTTTTTCTTTGGGGATACGTTAAAACTGAGGTTTATAAAACGGCTCCAGGCTCATTAGAAGAACTTAGGCAACGAATTACAGATGTTTGTTCAAGGATAACGCCCAGGTGCTTCACAATGTCCGAGAGGAATTTACTAATAGAATATTTATTTGCCAAGAGGTCCATGGCGGTCATTTTCAACAATTGTTGAAGTAACCACTGTTTTGTAGATGTGTCCCTTTATCTTTTGTTTAAAATACTTATAATTATTACATTTCATTTCATACTGAACCAAATGTTTTTTAAATTGGAGAATGTTTTAAGCATTAAAAGACCTTCAAAATGAGGTACCATTGGAACCCCCTTTCTATTTAAAAAAATATTCCAAAAGCGGACCCAGCTGTCATCTTGACATTTAAAGCTGTCATTGGTATGTCAAAAAGTGCAAGACTTGCTCAAATATTATCGTTCAAAATATCATTGAAATATACCGAACGGTTTAGAAGTTAGAGGGGGGGGGGGGGGGACGGACTTTAGGTCCTCACTGTATAATATGCCTACTTGGCAATATATTAGTTACAACGTTTTGGTTTCCTGAAACCATCATCATTTTTCTTATGACCGCCATATTGGATTTTTATTTATCGAAAAGTACTTAATTTTCCCCATGATATGATACCAAACACTATAATAAAATAAAAATTTATAACCTCAAAATAAATAAAAATAACATATATATTATTTGGCAACACCAACATATCGAAAGATCCTTTTACTTAAGAATAAAGTTAACTTCATAACAGATTTCTATAAATGGTAAATATGGTTGTCAGATACCAAGGGCTATAATTTATCCAATGTCAGTGTGATGACATTCCAATCATTCCATACGGCGGTAAACGTCGGTCTCTTTGAGACTGTTTACCGCCGTATGGAATGTCATCACACTGACTTTGGAATAACAATACACTCGAGAAGGTAAAGTCAAATTTCTCTAAGAACACGCCGCATCGTGGCTAAGTCACCTGTCATTTATGGCACCTTGTTGAAGTCTGGTCTATTTAACGTTAAGATGTTGGCGACGGAGACAGGACTGGGCTAAGTTCTTTAACCATACCATTCACCATATTTTAAACTTTTACGGGGAACTTAATGGTTTATTAGCATCCGGGCTTGCAAAAATACAGCATTAATTTTATTTGCAATGAAAACATTGAACTCAACGTACGATAGATTAAAAGTTAAGGCGTTATTCATTGGAAAATCCTAGAAATACATTTGACATGCACTAATCTTACCAAAGGAAACATTTTCTTCTATCCCAAATCCAAATAAGTTTAGGTACTAAGCGTATTATTCACATTACTTACATAGCTTTTAACATTACAACAGGAAACCTATTTATTATTTAGAAATAATGAGTAACCATTACGAAGGTAAATATTAAATTCAATATTTAAATCTAAATTGAACCCATTAGTTAAATAAATACACCATGGGATGTTTCAAAACTATTAGGTTAAATGTAACCATTTACAACATTGTCAATTATTATGAAATAATCATTGGCATATGTCAGTCATTGTTTAGCTTAAATGAATATTTAAGGAATAAACTTTGTAACGTTGAAAATGAGTTTGCCACTAATTACCTATTATTGTAAAATAAACCCATATATTTGCATCTTATTTCAGACTTATGGTGAATTTTCTAAATGCAATTTTTGCAATTGCAAAGTTTTTTTAAATGCAATTTCTAGCCCACATGCAAAATTTCAGCTGCATAAGATAATTTTGATTATTTACTCACCACTAAAATTTATTTTCCACTTTACTGATGACACTGTGTCCTTTTCTGACTTAATATTAAGGTGTATTACTTTCAGATACAAACTACGTTTTCAAAAATACTTATTTTATGAAGTTACCTTGTACAGGGTCAAAAACAAATAAACTTTGCGTCACATGCGACCAAATTTTAATAGCCCAATTTTGATTTGGTAAAAAAACACACATTTAATATGGCACTACTTTAAAGAAAATGTATCTGAAATAAAGCATTGTCAAAACTAAGAAGTTTTATGTAGGTTGCGTTGAGTCTTATTTTGCAAAAGTGGTGCAATTTACAAAATACGGGTAAAAAATCAAAATTATCTTATGCAGCTAAAATTTTGCAAGTGGGCTAGAAACTGCATTTAACAAAAACTTTTTCTAATAACTTTTTTCGATAGTTTCAGAAATATTCTAATTAATACTTTTGAATTATTTTTTGGAAAAAATTAAAATTTGACAGATAATGCGAATCACGTGACTACTATTTTTTGCTTCATTTTCATCTCTATCAAAGCAGAACTTGATGCCAAAGTCAAATTTCGAATAAAGTTATTATTAAAAAAAAAATCCCATATGATGCGCACTTTACTGGTCACACTGCTACATAGTAGCCTATTTGCTTGCGTGGAACAATTTAATATTTTCGTGGGAATAAATGTTTACAAGATACATACACTTCTCGTCAAAATTAGCGAATAATCTAAAATCTATAGCAAAAGTTTGTTCTTAACAATCTTATGAACCGCTCATCCGATTTTGACGAACACATTTTTTCAGTGTAACCTAAGGCGTTACAAACCTTTTTAAGTTCCTAACGTTAATCTATGAAACGATTTTACTGATTGGGTGATTCATTAAGGGTGGCGACCGGCCATATCTCGGAAACTACTAGGCATAGAAACTTAAAGAAAAAAAAATTATGATTAAAGCGGTCATGAGAAAATTCTGGAAATTACTTTTAAGTTCCGCATTTTGCCGCAAGAGGGCGTAATTGAAAAGTAAATTTTAAAATTTTACATAACTCCGAAAATTCCACATTAACGTATATGTTTGATAACACCATTTTCAAGCTTGGACAATTATGCATCATTTTGGTCTTATACTCATTGGCGTACCGACTTTAATAAGAGTGGGGGAAGCTGTTGAAAGTGTAAACATTTAAATTGCTGTAACTTCTAAACGACTTATCCGATTTTAGCAAACTAAAGACTGTTTGGAAGAGAAATGTATGCACTTTCACCAATCGTATTTAGTTGTTCATAATAGTTCTCAATAAAATTGCTAGAGGGCGCAATTTGTAATAATAATAGTTTTTTTGATTTTATCCCGAAAATTCAAATCATACGGTATAATTATGATACCATACTCGAAAAGTAGATGAAATTTGCTAGAAAAAATATAAAAACCGCAGCTCGATATCTTTGTTCGTTTCAGAGTTATTGCCAATACATTAATTTTTAATACAAATTGCGCCCTCTAGCAATTTTATTAGAAACTATCTTATACCATTAGATACGACAATTAAAGGTTCTTCCAAACAAGCTTAAATTTAGTAAAATCGGATAAGTCGTTTAGAAGTTACAGCGATTTTAATGTTTACACTTTTAATAGCTTCTCCCACTCTTATCAAGTGAAACTGTAAACATTAAAATCGCTGTAACTTCTAAACGACTTAACCGATTTGACTAAATTTAAGCTTGTTTGGAAGAGAAAGGTAAGTATCTTCAATTGTCGTGTCCAATGGTACAAGATAATTTCTAATAAAATTGCTAGAAGGCGCAATTTGTATTAAGAATTATTGTTTTGGCAATAACTCTGAAACGAACAAAGATATCGAACTGCGGTCTTCACATCTTTTCTTGCAAATTTCATCTACTTTTCGATTATGATGTCATAGTTATACCGTATGATTTGAATTTCCGGGATAAAATCGAAAAAACTGTTATTATTACAAATTGCGCCCTCTAGAAATTTTATTACACACTATCGTGTACTATTGGATACGGCGATTGAAGATACTTACCTTTTCCTTTTAAACAAGTTTAAATTTAGTAAAATCGGATAAGTCGTTTACAAGTTACAGCGATTTTAATGTTTGCACATTCAATAGCTTCCCCCACTCTTATCAAGGCCGGTACGCCAATGAGCCTTAAACCAAAATGATGCAGAATTGTCTAAGCTTTTCGATGATGTAATCAGAGTTATACCTTAATATGGGAAATTTCGGAGAAATTTAGAATTAAAAAAAAAAAATTGAATTGTGCCCCCTTGCGGCGAAATGAGGAGCTTAAAAGTAATTTCCAGAATTTTCTCATGACCGCTTTAATCATAATTTTTTTTTCCAAGTTTCTATGCCTAGTAGTTTCCGAGATATGGCCGGTCGCCACCCTTAATGAATCACCCTGTATAGGGTGTTATTAGTAGAAGCGATTTTGTGCCGTAAATTTGAAACATTCTGTAGAGTAAACTGGTAAAGTTAGAAATTCCCGGTATGTGCCGTTAGTTAGATGACATCAATATCTCCAGACCTTTTTACCAGTTTTTTGATAAGTGTCTTTTGGCAATAGATAGGTACACTATTAAACAAAAAATGTGTCAAATTTTGGTAGGAAAATCTTTACAATGCTGTATCTTGGCAATGGTTGAACAGATTTCGACCAGTATTCAAGATTTTAAAAGCTCTTTTCCTATAGATTTTCCGTGATATAATAGTGATTTTTAAAGATGGCCATTTTCTTATTATACAGGGGTCGAGAAAATCATAAATATGTAAAGCTATGCCAACCGGGATATATGCTTTTGTTTTATTTCAAAATTAGTCATTTTTGACACTTTGGGTCAATATTTTGGGACGTTTTTTTTCCTATTTGATTGAGAGCTATTTGGCAAAAGATACACTATTAAACAGTAAAATCGTTTTACAAATTAACGTTAGGAACTTAAAAAGGTTTGTAACACCTTAGGTTACACTGAAAAAATTAGTTCGTCAAAATTGGACGAGCGGTTCATAAGATAGTTAATAAGAACAAACTTTTGCTAGATTTTAGAGTATTCGCTAATTTTGACGAGGAGTGTATAATATAATAATATATTTCTCAGTGAGCAGAATCAGTGCATTTTAAAAGTAAAATTACAAACCAATATGAACAAATACTAAAATTGTGAAAGCCCCGTAGCTCCGAGAATGTATTTAAATGTAGGTAATATAGTAACCTTAGTAGGGTCCTGTTGAAGTCCATAAAATTCTCGAATCAACTTATAAGGGTATACCTAGATATGTTACCATAAAAGATTTTCTTGCTTTTGAAAATGAGATCAATAAAAGTTTATTCTCCATGTATATTAATCTATTATCTTTTGTTGCATAACTGAAAAAATAGCAAAAATACAATCACACAAATCAGTGCATGTATTGTAAAAAGCGATGTAAATTTTTCAATAATATCAGGCTTTGATTAAAATCAGATTAGCTTTGCATATCGGTCGTTTTCGTTTCATTTTGTTCGGATAAAGGACCGCCTATCGAAATCGGACACCACGGCAACCGAATAAAATACAATAGAAAATACAGTCTATAACGAAAAACAAAAGTTACAACAGAGATATCGGTTTTTTTTCCAAAGTAACGGTAAGAGTTTTAATATACAGTGTGTTCTAACTGGGAAACACTATAATAATTCAATAATTATTGTAAACTTGCCATTTAGTATTTTGGAAGACATTGTTCAAAGAACTAATGGGTTAATTATTAGTATTGAAAATCTATTTTTTTAAAACCGACCAGAAAATATATACTTTCTGGACAATTTTTCATCTAGAAAATAGCCTTTTTCCGATCGCAAGACCGGAAAAGTGACGTTAGAGACTGGAAATAGTAATTTACGTTACAAGACCGGAAAGTAGTGTTTTTCAGGTCGAGACAAGCATTTCCAGGGCGAGCCATAGGCGAGTCCTGGAAGCTTGGAGGAAGTTTGACATAAAGAACAAAATTAAAAATCAACGAACTGTCACTCGACAATACATTGAAATGTTGTTGTCATAATAACGAAATCAAGGTATCTTGTATTATCAAAGAGCGATTGGAAAAACAAAAAACAGGGTGACAGTGACATTAGAGAACGGAAAAGTGACATTAGAGTCCGGAAAAGATTTTTCCGGTCTCTAATGTCACTTTTCCGGTCTTGCGATCGGAAAAACGTTATTTTCTAGACGAAAAATTGTCCAGAAAGTGTAAATTTTCTGGTCGGTTTTAAAAAAAGATTATTCCGGTCCCTGTTTTTTGTTTTTCCAATCGCTCTTTGATAATACAATCTACCTTGATTTCATTACTATGACAACAGCATTTCGATGTATTCTCGATGTTGATTTTTAATTTCTTGTTTATGTCAAACTTGTTTCGTAAGTTCGCAAATTTAACAATATGAATTCAGATTTTGAATTATCCGACACGGAAAATGAGATTTCAGACGAAATTTTGGAAGCAGCAAGGAAAGCGACTTACGATATATTGCCAGTAAAATCAAAAGCCCGTTACGAGAAGTCATACGACGTATTTAAAAATAATATAAAATAATTTAATGTAAGTATATCGAAGTGTCGGTCTTAAAAAAAATATTGTACGTCACGCAACCGAAAATTAGTGTTTTTCAGGTCTCTCCAAGCTTCCATGCTTGTCTCGACCTGAAAAACACTACTTTCCTGTCTTGAAACGTAAATTACTATTTAATACCTATTCTAAAAATGTTATTTTATACTTTTTAGAGCGTTTTTTAAGTCGGTTTTATTTTATTTTTTTAACAATTAGTGCTTTAATTCAAAAAAGTTTAGTCTGTTTCCTTTCCGTTAGTGCTTTGTGTTTTTACTCTTTCCACCCTTTTCATCCACACTTTTTTTGACAACACGGTCGACTTCTCCGACCTTAAGAACCATAAAAATGCAACACCCATGCACAGTTTTATGCAAATAATGGTATTTCATTCCCCCTTACTCCTTAAATTTTTTTTTTTGAAAATTAATGGTGTAGTGGTTTGGATTTATTGACCATATTTAAAAAAAAAAAGATAGTTAAAAGAAATTCGTTTTGTATAAACGTTTGATTAACTGATTAAGAAAGAAAATTATACTAGGAAATATTTTTTTAAATGAAATTTAAATAAGGGTAGTTTTTTTAATGTTTTAATATTTTCGGGTAAAATATTGTATAATATCAATCCATTATTATTATAATGACAATGACCGTTTTCCAATGTTACTGTTTATTTTAATAGTTTGTAAAAAAAATAGTTTGTCTAGTATCATGTCTATGAAGATCGTAAACTTTTGTAAACGTTATGTTAGAAATTTTTTGTTTTAAAAGTAAAGAATGAATAAATATGCAAATTTTTAAATTATATAAATTATTTATATCTAGGTATTTATTCGGTTTCTATAAATTTGTTGTTGGTTCTAAGTGCGGATATCTACGAATACATTAATTTAATAATTTTATTTTGTAATTTCTTTACTGGTTTTAGTACTATCGAATTGACTGAACCCCAAATAGAAATAAGATACTGAATTTTTGAATGTACTAACGCATGCTAAATATTTTTTAAATAATTTAAAGATATACAACGACAAATTTTAAAGAACATCCCAATTAATGGAGAAATGTCAGTTCGAATATGTTCTACGTGTTTTCTCCAGCTTAAATTTTAATCAATATAATAATCCTAATAATTTTATGTTATCTTTGTAATTAATAATTTCTCCATTAAATCTTATTGGTTGCTTCGCTATATCTAGTCTTTGTTTGTCAATGTACCTAAATGATGATTTATTAAAATTTAAAGTTAATTTATAAGATTTCAACCAATTAGAACCGAGAAAATTACATCTGCACATTCTTTGGCAAAATATTATTTTTTCTTTCCTCGGGGGTAAGAGGGGATAGAAAGAATTTATCCTTTTTTAAATATGTTGTTCAAAATTGCTTTCCTGTGCCAGAACAACATTTTTTTGCCGATTTACCTATCTTTTTTTTTTAGATTTAATATTACTAAGGTTTCGTACCCATGTAAAAAAGTCTAAAAGACTTTTTCCAATAAATTAAAATAGGTTACAGGTACCTACCTACCATGCATAATAATTATATCAACTATAATAATTATATTAATAGTACCTAATTACATTGTTTTTACCAACTTTCCTTGCTAATTAAAACACAAAACATGATTGTATTATTGCATGAAGAAAAAATAAAGCCTACGAATACGAGTACTTAAATATAAAATTTTACGAAATATTCAGGACAACTAAATGTTTTATGATATATGAACACCCAAGCTAATCAAAGATGTAGGATCTAAATGTTGACAAGTTTGACGTCAAAAAAAAATTTGCAGGCTCTCAGACCAAATGAATAAGAATTTATCTTTTCATCTGTAAGTAGGTGATGGTTATGTTTAATATTTATGTCTGATGCCAAACGTCAAACGTTGAATAGTGTTGCCATATAAGGAGAACCCAAAGAGTTATCTCTTACACCCATTACTGATTTTTAATAACATTTTAAACACTACGGATCAGCTTTTCCGACGTTTTATAAATGAAACATTGCGTCAAGAGTTAGTAAGATCTTTGAATACGTTATTTCTTTGCAAGTGCATAATGCTGGTAATATTAACGAAATTTGAAGACCATTAAAAAAGTCTAAAAGATGCTGAAGGTAAAAGAACTAAGTCCGGTCATGTCTCTTTAGCCAACCTCTTAACGTGAGAGACAGGATTTCAACCAATAAACCAACAACAGTGTGACGTACAGGCGCGACAAAAAGTACCTACTTTTAGAAATTAAATGTTTATATACCGTGCGAGCAAAAATTATTTCCATCAAAGAGGGCTTGGATTCAAAAACGTGGGGCCTGGTTTAGATCACAATGATATGGGGACGATATATCTAACTAAATCTAGGTTAAAATTTTGTCAAATTCATATTATGACATGATATGATAAACTAATGAGTAATAAAATAAGTAGACAAATACAAATTAATTTTTGTTGTTTACAAAATTAACAAAGTAAGAACATACAGAAAGAAAAAGAAAAATAATTACATAAATTGCTGAAATTGGCCACCGCCATGCTCCAAGCATAAATTTACACGTCTCTTCATATTTTCGAAAGTGTTGACCAGCATCTCTGGAGAAATGTTACCACATTCTTGGATAATCCTTTCTTATAATTATTCTAAATTTGCAACTGGTGTTTTAAAAATTGTGTTCTTTAAATGAGGAAAAACGAAGTAATCCATAACCGTTACACAAGGTGATCTAGGCGAGAATTCAATGTCTGATCGAAAACTGATCAATCTGTCGTCGAAAAAATTGCGTAAGTAAGTAGTTAATAGTTTAGGCGGCTATATGGGCGGTTGCACCATCCTGTTGAAAATATCCAAAACGTAGTTCCTTGTCAAGTAATTGCTCCACAAATGGATTCAAAATATTGTCTCTATACCGCTTTGCTGTAACTGTGTCATGGAAAAAAATAGGACCAACAATTCTTCTTCGGGAAACAGCCAACCAGACACCAATTTTTTGAGGGTGCAATGTGGACTCTACAAAAAAATGGGAATTTTCAATACTCCATATGCGTGTATTCTGATAATTCACATAACCGGAGAGGTAGAACCAGGCTTCATCAGAAAAAATGTAATGTCTAATAAATCATTTATTTTCAATAAATTTTGAGTAAACCATTGAGAGTAATTTCTGCGTCTTTCAAAATCTGCGGCTTGTATTTCTTGGAATACTTGCACTTTATAAGGAAATAAATTTAGCTGCTTCATAAGAATAGTCCTGCATGTTCCATAATATCTTCCTACTTCTTGGGACAGGCGTCTTAAACAATTTGTTACAACATTATTTTGCGAACGTTTGCAACAAGTTCTTCTGTTCTTACAGATGGTCTTCCTGCTTCTTTTTTGTGTTGAATAGAACCTGTTTCCCTAAATACAGCCACGGTTCTTTGCAGGCAATGATAAAAATCCCCAGTAATAAAAGCAACGTTAGGAAAATGCTTGTGAATATCGTCCATGCACAAACCCGGATTGAATTGCCACTCACCATTTACTCTAACCCCGTTTTGAAAATACGCTTCAACCATGAATGTTTTGTGTTCCGTAAAGCCCATTGTGTGAATTGTTCAAGAAATTGGAAAAATTAGCGATGAATCAAATTACTTGTAACGACTGTCAAAGATGACGGAATAACTGATTGATTGTTAATTCAGGTTGTTACTGACACCCAACAGGTATTAAGCTCTACGGCTAAGCATTACGTCCTTAGATGCAAGGCCCTCTTTGACGCAAATAATTTATGCTCGCACGGTAGGTACATAATATTGTTAATTGTTGTGGAAATTTTAAATTAATATGAGTTGTTCGTGCGTCGGAATACGTTTTATCATAAATAGTCTATTAATATCTAGATTTTAACCGACTTCATGTTACAAATTTAATTTCTTTAAATTTTATGCCTTAATCTGTTCCACGTGCTTGCACTTTGTATTTTGTATAATAATTTCGAAGCGGTGACACGCCCACTATTTTAATATAATAATAATAATATTAATAATAATAATAATAATAATAAACGTTTTTAATAATAATAGGCAGACAAGCAAAAGCGGGGCGCAGTCTAGCCACAAAGGCTACTCTACTGAACCACACACTGCTTGCTAAAATATATATAAAGAATTATGAATGTACAGATATTATATAAATATCGTATTATATTAATCCCTAATTCTTTTTAGCACACTAATTTAGGTCTAAATATGTATCTGTACCTTTAAAAGTTAAGAAAACCCACAGTTGGCCATTTAATCTTCTAATTCTAATTTTAATTTTATGACATGTTTATAATTACCATAGTATGATATAAATACCTGTGATATGACGTAGAATTTAGTATCTTCTAGTTTCTATTACTCCTTTGACAATGGCCCGCAAGGGCCGAAACACGTGTCAGGAAACTGATTAAATTTGTGAAACAACAAGTAGGTATTATTTTTTTTCCTGTGCAATGGCACAACAGTTTTACCAAGCATGTAGCCCAACACAATTTTATCTCTATCTATCTAATATCCAGGGTATTTCATAGAAAAAAATACCTATTTGTGGTGTTCCTCGATTTTATGTCACATCTTAATACTTCTAAATTATGATTCCATAACATCGAATAATTTAATTTTTTTCGATGTTATGGAATCCTTATAGTTAAGAATGGGCCACCCCGTATACTAACAAATTATATTTATTTAGTATCGTTCAAACCTCTTTTTATGTATTTGCGGTTGACGAGATCTCCATTCTTATGGAATATCCTATATAAAAAATAATTGCCATGTATTTCTAAGTTCGTGCGTCGATATAATGTACCTATTACTTTTTTAACGATGCGTTCCAACATAAATAGGTGCATTTTGTTGCAGATTGAATTACCACGCACTGATTGGTAGCTTAACATGATATATGTAGTATGTACAGTGTACAGGGTGGTGTCCCAAATTCGATGCCAGTGGCGGCTGGTTAATGAAAGGCTCTGGGGCGCCGCCCTCCCTGCAATTATTTCAAACAGAATCCAAAAATACTTTACTTAAAAAACCAATGTATGTAAACAATCAATTAAAATAATTCAAACCAAACGTAGCCCTATTCTAACGGGTAGGCTATACTCATAGACAATCGAATTGCGCGCTCTCAAAGTTGTACTAAGCGCGGGCGGCGGCGGGCGACCGATTATCCGTCCCGATTCAACGCGCCTTTTCAATGGGTTGTCATGACGACGGAGGCCTGACGTCACCGCATCGCACGACGAGCGGCCACGGAGAGCTCCAATTTTCCACTGTTCGCGAATCGCGATGCGACCTGTCGTCTTTTGATGCCGCTGACTCGCTTAGGTTTTGTTTATTTGTTTTGAGTTATTTATTAGTTGTTATAAAGTTGGAAAATTTCGTCTAATATGAAGGTCAGTGATTTACAGAAGGTTGTGTTTAGTTCTCTGAGCTTAAGTAAAAAACTTGATTTAAAAAATGCAGGGCGGCCACTACCAATATTGAACATTGTACAAGTGCAATCAAAATGTAAAAGTAAGGCACAGTTTACGCGTAAGTTTGACAAAGAAATATATAATAAAATATTCTGGATATGCGGTTGTGAGGACAAAAATTATTTTTTTTTTGTTTCGTGTGTCTTCTTTTTGGCGGGGATGATAATTGGACTAAAAATTGGGTGCAGGACTTAAAACATCTTTCAGAGAAAATAAAAAACATGAAAATAGTGCAAAACATCGTTATAATGTGGTAAGTTTTGAGATGTTAGGACAAACTAATATTGGTAATTATCTATTATACGCACACCACGCCGATTTTGATGATTTTTTCAGTAAACACGTATTTCGATGCGTAGATTACGAATCCGAAAACGAAAGTTGTCGGAAAAGCTTAGTTTCCGAGATATTTCCTTCTTAAGTTACGATTTTTCATGGGTTTGTTTACATTTGGGATTTTTATCGTTTTTCAGCCACCTCTCACTACTTTTTAGGTTACACAGGATATATACTAATTTAAATCGTGGTTAAAAGAAGGAAAATGCACGATTTTCCACTATGGAAAGCCATCGAAGAAACGAGGTTAGGGTAAGCTTAAGTTTTAGATTTTATGTTGGTAACCGTGAGTAATATTTGGTGCGAAACTATTTATATTTAAATCAATCTAGTGGGCGCTCTTTTTTCAATTTTTTTTCGTTTTTAAATGACGCTACCAACCAATACGGCTTTATTTTCATTATTAAGTTTGGTTTTTATTAGGACGCTATTCCAAAAAATGAATTTCACTGAATTTTTAGTATTAACTAATGCTTATTTGCCGCTTATTGATTATTTATTGGAGCTCGGAATATTTGTATCTAAAATTAATTGTGGAAAGTGCTCAAATATTTTCAAGTTAAACAAATATACTCTAAAGTTCCACTGCGGCAAGTATTGTGTGAACCAAAAGAAGAAGAAAACAAAGTGCAACCTCATTTTATAGGCAATATTCATTTTTCTTGTTAAATATATTGTTTCTAATTAATTATAAACTCACGTTTTCAAAAGTTCCTTAATTTAACCTAAATAAAAAGACAGAGACTGAAAAGTAGTGGAAAGCACTTTTAAAAACGAAAAAAATTGAAAAAAGAGCGCCCACTAGATTGATTTAAATATAAATATTTCGCACCAAATATTACTCATGGTTACCATCATAAAATCTAAAACTTAAACTTACCCTAACCTCGTTTCTTCGATGGCTTCCCATAGTGGAAAATCGTGGTTAAAAGAAGGAAAATGCGCGTTTTCACGCGCATTTTCCTTCTTTTAACCACGATTTAAATTAGTATATATCCTGTGTAACCTAAAAAGTAGTGAGAGGTGGCTAAAAAACGATAAAGATCCCAAATCCCAAGTAAACACGATGTAAACAAACCCATGAAAAATCGTAACTTAAAAAGGAAATATCTCGGAAACTAAGCTTTTCCGACAACTTTCGTTTTCGGATTCGTAATCTACGCATCGAAATACGTGTTTCCTGAAAAAATCACCAAAATCGGCGTGGTGTGCGTATAATAGATAATTACCCTAATATTTTAACTTGTTTAAGTAGTGCTTATGCTGATGAAATTAAAATTCACAACGAGAAAGTTAGAAAAAACAGACACGTACTTTCGAAAATAATAGGCATTTTAATTTTTTTTTTATTTAAAGCCAGCGCCCCTCTGACTCACTAGTCACGAGCCGCCACTGTTCGATGCTCACTATTGGGATATCGGAAACTATACAAGATACAGCAAAGTTGGACAATTTGGAGTTTAAGTTAATGCTGGTGAGAAGTCAAGAAAATTCCGACTACTTCCGGAGATATCGGAAAAAATCAAAAACTTCAGTTTCTATTAAAGCAGTTGCTATACAGGGTGTCCGGAAAATACGTGTACAACGTTTGACGACAGACTCCTGACG
Organism: Polydrusus pterygomalis; assembly: GCA_963969555.1. Lineage (NCBI taxonomy): Eukaryota > Metazoa > Arthropoda > Insecta > Coleoptera > Curculionidae > Polydrusus > Polydrusus pterygomalis. The sequence continues at coordinate 34,788,738 of OZ018381.1, read as the reverse complement.
TCAAAATAGGTCGATCTAAGCCGACTTAGTTATATCCAAAATTATCTCGTTTAGCCGGTAGAGGGAGTCAAAAATTTGTAAAAATATTGGTTTTTCCTAAATTACGTGAAAACCTGCTAATCGATTTTAATGATTTTTAGTATGTAGACTAATACTATAAAATGACGTTTTCTAGTAGTATAGTCACCGGCTGTAAATAAGTGGAAGTGTTATAAAAGTGATATAATAGGTCAACATTTCTCCTCATTTTTTATATGAACGGCGTTATGACAACCCAGATATTTTTGTAGAGTGACTGGATGTATTTGTAAGCTATTTTACCTCTTTAATATTTTTCGTTGAATGAGCTGTTTTGCCAGAAGAAAATATTTACAATATTTAGTATTATTAGTAATAATATTAAAATCAAATTACCTGTAACAATAATTTTTTAAGTGACCTTGTTGCTATGGCATTTAATAATTTGACAATTATTGACAAATTGTCACCTATGTCAGTCTATGAAATTTACTCAAGTATACGATCAACATTCTTGAATTACAAGTTCATTTTACCATTAAAAATGGAAAAGTATACGAACTCTGAGAAGGTTGACATGCTCCTGGTATACGAGTTTTGTCAAGGAAATGGGCGTCAGAGTGTTAGGGTTTACACGGAGAGGTTTCCTAACCGTTGAATACCAAACCACCAAACATTTGCCAATATCGAGCGTCATCTTCGGGAAACGGGCAGCTTTGGGAAAAACTTTGAAGGCAGGGGTCGTATGCGCACAACTCGAACTGTGGAAACAGAAGAGATGATTCTGGAAAGAGTTAAAGAAGAACCAAGTACCAGTACCCGTCGCTTAGAACGTGAGTTACATGTTCCTAAAACGATTGTCAATGAGGTTTTAAAAGAACAGTTGTTACATCCTTATCACGTGCAAAAAGTCCAGGAACTTTTACCGACTGATCCCCCCATGCGGCTTACATGTTGTCAAATTATTAGAAACAAAAGAATCGTGATCCAAATTTTTGTAGAACAATTATGTTTACTGACGAGGCGTGCTTTACAAGTCTGGAGTAACCAATCTGCACAACGAACATATTTATTCCGATGAAAATCCACACGCCATTGGCATTAAAGTGGCACATCATCAGCATCAATTTAAATTAAATATTTGGGCAGGTATTATTGATTGCTACCTTATTGGTCCCATTGTTATTCCAGACAGGTAACATGGAAATATTTATTTAAATTAAAATAAGTATAGCGGGAATACTTATTTGAATCTACTTGTAAGAGCGCTATACTTACCTAACTATTTATTTAAATGTTTTGCAAGACACATTACCAATTCTTCTGGACAATTTGCCCCTTTTACTTCGGAGGGAAATGTGGTATATGCATGATGGTGCCCCGCCCCATTTTTCCGTTGCCGTTAAATATGTGTGACTTCTTTTTGTGGGGCGCTATTAAAACAGAAGTTTACAAGACTCCGATAAACACACGCGATGATTTATTGCAGCGGATTTTAAATGCAGGCAACCATTTTAATAACCCCGAGACATTAGATAGGGTCCAATATCATTTTTTAAGGAGTGTTAATAAGTGTATTCAGCAAGATGGCGGTCATTTTACACATTTGCTTAAGTAATGTTTTTGTTTTACTTAGTTTCTTACAATACATACTTTCAACTTTGTTGTACTCTGTTTTATTTTTATTGTTAATAAATTGATGTATGCAGGTAATTGTAAATATTTTCTTTTGGCAAAACAGCTCATTCAACGAAAAATATTAAAGAGGTAAAATAGCTTCCAAATACATCCAGTCACTCTACAAAAATATCTGGGTTGTCATAACGCCGTTCATATAAAAAATGAGGAGAAATGTTGACGTATTATATCACTGTTATAACACTTCCACTTATTTACAGCCGGTGACTATACTACTAGAAAACGTCATTTTATAGTATTAGTCTACATACTAAAAATCATTAAAATCGATTAGCAGGTTTTCACGTAATTTAGGAAAAACCAAGATTTTTACAAATTTTTGACGCCCTCTACCGGCTAAACGAGACAATTTTGGATATAACTAAGTCGGCTTAGATCGACCTTTTTTGACGTCAGGAGTCTGTCGTCAAACGTTGTACACGTATTTTCCGGACACCCTGTATAGTAGGAATGGGAAAATCCGGTTTTTTTCGTGACCCGGGTCTTATCAGATCATACGATAGGGCCACAGAAGGTGATTGATCAATCAATCAATCAATCTTTCAAACGATTCGGTCATTGTGTACAAGTCGTTCATAGAGCTATTGGAATTGCCAAATAAGCATATTTTTTGGCGGATTTTGCGGTATTTTTGGAAAGAACAGAACTAGTTCTGATCCGTAAAAAACTTTACGAAGAAATTCACAAATATATTTGACATCATAGTAAGCCTCCGTATATTATAAATAGTAACTTCATAAATAAATTCAGGAAGATCTTCACAGATGTAAAGACCGCTCTAGGGATCCCTAAGTTTTGCGACAGTTGGCAACATGACACCACATTATGAGATCGATGTGTTGCAATCCTAATGGAGGTAGGTTCAATATATTTATTTTTTAGAACTTGTACTTTTTATGTATGTATATGGAACTTTATACACTTCCGTGTAAAAAAAGAAGGCATGATAAAATTTGGAATAAGTTTATACAGGGTGTTCCTTAATGACGTGCTAATATTTTAGGGTGTGATTCCTCAAGTCATTTTATGAAGAAAAGTTCATATAAACATATGTCGTAAACGGCTTAAATTTTTTGCTACAGAGTGTTGAATTTTTTATTTTTTAATGAGTACTATAGATAATATTTTCAATTTTGGCATATGCTAATAGGACGTAAAACCACATATTTTAATTATAAAAGTAATTTTTTTCTCCCACCAGTGGCGCCCCTGCAAACATGTCACGTGATATTTTTTAGAAAAAAAGTAGTACGCGACTGACATTTTTCCATGTGGATATTATTTCTAATTAGCCTAGTCAATTCTACATAAAAATGGTCTCTTGAGTTTTCCTCCTCAGGCACACCATTCTTAATTAAAATAATAAAATTTTATTAAATTAGCTCTACTATTTATTATTATTAACATTGATAATGCAAAATTTAGTTTTATAAAAATTGTTGGAAATTACCACCTTTACTTAATAGGTATGCTTCCGCCTGTCTTTGCATTGAATTATTTTAATTAAGAATGGTGTGCCTGAGAAGAAAACTCAAGAGACCATTTTTATGTAGAATTGACTAGGCTAATCAGAAATAATATCCACATGGAAAAATGTCAGTGGCGTACCACATTTTTTCTAAAAAATATCAAAGGACATGTTTGCAGGGACGCCACTGGTGGAACAAAAAAATAACTTTTATAACTAAAACATGTGGTTTTATGTCTTATTAGCACATGCCAAAATTAAAAATATTATCTACAGTACTTTCGGAGATATTACAAAAATCGCATTAAAAAAGAAAAAATTCAACACCCTGTAGCAAAAAATTTAAGCCGTTTAGGACATATGTTTATATAAACTTTTCTTCATAAAATGACTTGAGGAATCACACCCTAAAATATTAGCACGTCATTAAGGAACACCCTGTATAGGGCTTTATAACCTTTTTATTTTTACTCCGATTTAAGTGGTTTTTTAGAGAGCTATAGACACATTTATTAGTTTTAACATGCCTAAACAAGGATAATCGAAAAGTTGTTTTTTTGCTACATGAACCGAAAACCAAAATGCAAAAAATATTTGCGGCTCAATGGAAACTGATATTTTAAAGTAAATTTGCTCCTTTATTATTCCACAGAGTGTTTTGACACTAGGCAAAAAAAAAACCTTTTCGATTGTCCTTGTACCGGGTGAACAACTAAGAATGGTCGTCGGGTATATCTCGGAAACTACTAAACGTAGAAACTTGGGATAAAAAAAATTATGATTAAAGCGGTCATGAAAAAATTATGGAAATAATTTTTAAGTTCCGCATTTTGCCGCAATGGTACACAATAGTTTTAAATAAAATTGTTAGAGGGCGCAATTAGTATTAAAAATTAATGTTTTGGCAATAACTCTGAAACGAACAAAGATCTCGAGCTGCGGTTTTAATATTTTTTCTAGAAAATTTCATCTTCTTTTCGATTATGGTATCATAATTATACCGTATGGTTTGAATTTTCGGGATAAAATCAAAAAAACTATTATTATTACCAATTGCGCCCTCTAGCAATTTTATTGAGAACTGTTATGAACAACTAAATACGACTGGTGAAAGTGCATATATTTCTCTTCCAAACAGTCGTTAGTTTGCTGAAATCGGATAAGTCGTTTAGAAGTTACAGCGATTTAAATGTTTACACTTTGAACAGCTTCTCCCACTCTTATTAAAGTCGGTACGCCAATGAGCATAAGATAAAAATGATGCATAATTATCCAAGCTTTAAAATGGTGTTATCAAACATATACCTTAATGTGGAATTTTCGGAGTTATGTAAAATTTTAAAATTTACTTTTCAATTACGCCCTCTTGCGGCAAAATGCGGAACTTAAAAATTATTTCCAGAATTTTTTCATGACCGCTTCAATCATAATTTTTTTTATCCCAAGTTTCTACGTTTAGTAGTTTCCGAGATATACCCGACGACCATTCTTAGTTGTTCACCCGGTACAATATGTCAAAAAACAAATTTCTCTTAAAATTTGCATAGGCATGTTAAAAATAATAAATGTATCTAGAGCTCCCTAAAAATTATTTAAATTGATGTAAAAATAAAAATGTTATTAAGCCCTAAACTGAATCCAAATTTTATGATGCCCGTTTTTTTGCATGGGAGTGTAGTTGGCTAACCTGTTTCAAAAAGTTCCTATCAAATATGTTATGTAGATCTAACGATGTTTTTCAACCGCAGCAATTAAAATTTAAAGTGCATTCATAAAACATCACCAAGAAACTAGCTTAGCCAGTATTGTAATTACTTTGCCTTATGCTTCCATTCTACCTTGCCGTATATCCTCAGGATTATACAGCTAATTCCCAAGTTTATGTTAATAACCAACTAACTTTCCAGAGTCATAAACTAAAGCCCTGGACTTATTAAATATTTATTGTTAACTCTACGATCTTGACCTAGGACGTAGATATTTGATTAATCAAAACAGTTTGCTAGTTACATAAGGCGACGTTTATCTACTTTGTAAGGAAATCTTGATAATTATAGCTTTACGACTTTATGTTAATCGCCAGAACCACTTCCTTGAAATCTATATTCACTGAGAGTTTGTAACCAGTGGGCCCTTTAAAATCTTACATACAGAAAATAGTACCGGGTGAACAACTAAGAATGGTCGTCGGGTATATCTCGGAAACTACTAAACGTAGAAACTTGGGATAAAAAAAATTATGATTAAAGCGGTCATGAAAAATTCTGGAAATAATTTTTAAGTTCCGCATTTTGCCGCAAGAGGGCGTAATTGAAAAGTAAATTTTAAAATTTTACATAACTCCGAAAATTCCACATTAAGGTATATGTTTGATAACACCATTTTAAAGCTTGGATAATTATGCATCATTTTTATCTTATGCTCATTGGCGTACCGACTTTAATAAGAGTGGGAGAAGCTGTTCAAAGTGTAAACATTTAAATCGCTGTAACTTCTAAACGACTTATCCGATTTCAGCAAACTAAAGACTGTTTGGAAGAGAAATATATGCACTTTCACCAGTCGTATTTAGTTGTCCATAACAGTTCTCAATAAAATTGCTAGAGGGCGCAATTTGTAATAATAATAGTTTTTTTGATTTTATCCCGAAAATTCAAATCATACGGTATAATTATGATACCATAATCAAAAAGAAGATGAAATTTTCTAGAAAAAATATTAAAACCGCAGCTAGATATCTTTGTTCGTTTCAGAGTTATTGCCAAAACATTAATTTTTAATACAAATTGCGCCCTCTAGCAATTTTATTTGAAACTATTGTGTACCATTGGATAAGACAATTAAAGCTACTTACCTTTCTTTTCCAAACAAGCTTAAATTGAGTGAAATCGGATAAGTCGTTTAGAAGTTACAGCGATTTTAATGTTTACACTTTCAATAGCTTCTCCCACTCTTATCAAGTGAAAGTGAAAACATTAAAATCGCTGTAACTTCTAAACGACTTAGCCGATTTTACTAAATTTAAGCTTGTTTGGAAGAAAATGGTAAGTACCTTTAATTGTCTTATCCAATGGTACACAATAGTTTCAAATAAAATTGCTAGAGGGCCCAATTTGTATTAAAAATTAATGTTTTGGCAATAACTCTGAAACGAACAAAGATATCAAGCTGCGGTTTTAATATTTTTTCTAGAAAATTTCATCTTCTTTTCGATTATGGTATCATAATTATACCGTATGATATGAATTTTCGGGATAAAATCAAAAAAACTATTATTACAAATTGCGCCCTCTAGCAATTTTATTGAGAACTGTTATGAACAACTAAATACGACTGGTGAAAGTGCATATATTTCTCTTCCAAACAGTCGTTAGTTTGCTGAAATCGGATAAGTCGTTTAGAAGTTACAGCGATTTAAATGTTTACACTTTGAACAGCTTCTCCCACTCTTATTAAAGTCGGTACGCCAATGAGCATAAGATAAAAATGATGCATAATTATCCAAGCTTTAAAATGGTGTTATCAAACATATACCTTAATGTGGAATTTTCGGAGTTATGTAAAATTTTAAAATTTACTTTTCAATTACGCCCTCTTGCGGCAAAATGCGGAACTTAAAAATTATTTCCAGAATTTTTTCATGACCGCTTTAATCATAATTTTTTTTATCCCAAGTTTCTACGTTTAGTAGTTTCCGAGATATACCCGACGACCATTCTTAGTTGTTCACCCGGTACCTTGCAACTTCCGGGGTTTCCCAAAGTTCCATCCTTGGTCCTCTTCTTTTTACATTATTTATAATTAAAAGAAAAAGAAAATATTGTAGCATATCGGACAAGTGTGTAACTATTTTTTTATATTGGAATACACAGGGATCCAAGTTCAATGGATACCCTGGGGCGGGTAGACCACGACGGCCGTTTCGTCCTTATTAGGACTCGACGGGCAGCCATCCATAACCCATGCAATTCCGAGAACGACGGAAAAATGTACTAAAAGCCTCCTTGCAAAATCAAGCAGGCGGCCGTCAATACATCGTAGCGCCATCCCAGCGGAATTAACTCTAATATAAAAGATAGTTACACTGGTAATCGAAAAGTAGACAACTAAATAAACCACGAAGTGCACCACAATCCAGTATAGGGAACGCTATTTCCGTTTTCACCGGAAACATCTGTCATTTTGCAGACAAGAAAACAGATCAACGCTGGCACCCACCAGAATGCGCGCAATCCGTTTGAGTTTTGAGCCATAAAAATGTTTAAAAGATAATATAGTGTCGGCGAAAATAATTAAAAGAAAAAGAAAATATTGTGGCATATCGGACAAGTGTGTAACTATTCTTTATATTGGAATACACAGTGATCCAAGTTCAATGGATACCCTGGGGCGGGTAGACCACGACGGCCGTTTCGTCCTGTGTATTCCAATATAAAGAATAGGTACACACTTGTCCGATATGCCACAATATTTACTTTTTCTTTTAGTTATTTTCGCGGACACTATATCATCTTCTAATTATTTATAATAGTTATTTATTGTACCTACAGGGTTTTTCCGTATATTTTGGAGCACCCCTGGAGCTTTTATTTAAAGACCTAGAAAAAACTTTAAATTACCAAAGTTGCATGATTTCTCCTGAACTGTCAGAATTTGTTATCGGACAAAACAAATGAACATCGTAAATTTGTTAAATAATGTCAATGTCGATTTTTTAAAATGGAACACCCTGTATATTAATTTTTTTTTTAACTCCACACTCTTTTCTGATTCCAAATATGTATATATGTTATATGTTTACTTTAGTCGTTTAGGCAAAATTTCATTTCAAAATATTGCAGATTAGAAAATCTAGATTGCCCTGGAAACAATTTGGTTGTTATTAATCGCTTATGGCAACTGACTTGTGTCTCAAAAATAATATTTCATACCTTGAATGGTCTTGTCTTGGTATAATGGGTTACTCTAAAGATGAAAAATTCAATAATTATTAATAAATCGCAATATTTTGAAATGAAATTTTGCCTAAATGACTCAAGTAAACATATAACATATATACATATTTGGAATCAGAAAAGAGTGAGGAGTTAAAAAAAAATAATATACAGGGTGTTCCATTTAAAAAAATCGACATTGGCATTATTAAACAAATTTACGATGTTCATTTGTTTTGTTCGATAACAAATTCTGGCAGTTTAGGAGAAGTCGTGCAACTTTGGTAATTTAAAGTTTTTTTCTAGGTCTTCAAATAAAAGCTCCAGGGGTGTTCCAAAATATACGGAAAAACCCTGTACAAGACGATAAAATCGTACTTTATCATTAAGCGTATTTTTTAGCGTCGAGACGTCAGTCGAGACGCTAATTACGCTCGAGAAGATAATGCGATTTTATCGTCGTGTGCAATACAACATTTTTTCTATAGCAAGACTTCAAATTCAGGTAAAAAATAAAATTTCAAAGAAAATTGTAATTGTGCAACTGTGTTGCTCCGTTACTAGGGATATGATTTACTCTGTCAACAAATGTCAAACAAATTTTACATTCTAGTTTTTGTGGAGTGTTCAGTATTTTTGCGTTTTGTGTACGAAGTGAATACGAAATGTACGGAAAAGAATTAACACAATAAGAAGAAGAAAACCTGCCATCAGATGTAGAAGAAGCAGTGTTGCAAGCAGAAAGTTTATTGTTGCCCCAAAAATCTAGGATGATGTATGAGAAGAAATACCAGTCCTTTAAAAAGTGGAAAAGCATCAAGAATATCAATGGCGTGAGTGAAAAAGTGCTTATGGCGTATTTTTCTGAAAAGTCGAAGAAAGCGAAGCCATCGTCATTATGGTCGTATTCTTCGATGCTGAAGCGTACGTTGTTGGTGAATGAAAATTGTGACATTTCTAAATTCAGCAAGTCCACCTTACTGAAAAACCTGAGTGGAGCATACAAAGCTTAAAAGTCCAAAATCCTGGAGTCAGATGACATATTACATTTCTGACAGAAGCTCCTGATGACGGCTATTTGATTATGAAGGTTATTGCTATTTTTGGTGTGCATGGAGCCACTAGGTTCGATGAATTGCACAAGTTAGAAGTGTTTAATGTGGACGACAAAAATCGGTGATAGTCGTTTCATTATCTGATACTAAAACCAAGCAGGATAGGTCGTTATGTATTACTGACAAGAAAAGTGGAGTGAGTTTATTGGAAATTGTGAGAAAGTACATTGGCTTGCGCCCCAAAAACGTACCTCACAGTAAGTTTTTTGTGAATTACCGACAGCAAAAGTGGACTACTCAACCGGTTGGGATTAACACTATATATAAGATACCCAAGAAGATTGCGGATTTTTTGAAGCTAACAAATTCAGAAATGTATAAAAGTAGCAAAAGGAAAGTACCTATAACCTACAAAGTGTAGAGACTCTTGATTGTCTGTAGAAATCATCTATTATATTAAATTTGTGCCATGGAACAAATTAAGTAATAAACACATCTATATTTAGGACAACCAACTGGCAGATAACAAAAGACAAAAGTAAAACTATAACTACACGCATACAGCATGTAATGTGCAAGATAACTAAGGTTAATGGACTGCGGTAACAATTAACTGCTCTTTCTAATAAAATAATTATGGAATTGCAGCAATATTACCCAATTTACTTTTAATCAAGTTATGTTAAATGTAATGTTTCGTTTTCGCGAAACTGTTGCGAAAATACACAAACATTTGTTAACGAAATTTAATTCAATTCTTGCTCATATGATTCTATTAACATTAACCGAGCAAACAAAGTTAATTTTAGAAAATATTTTTAAAGCGTGTTTGACAAATTTTCGAATTTGCGTATCGTAATGAAAGCATTTAGATATGATTTTTTTCTAACTATACTACGAAATAATAGCTTATATACAGGGTGATTCAAAAGTACTTTGACAAACTTCGGGAGGTAATTGCTGGCAATATTTTAACACGAAAAGTTCTTATAAACAGTGGTCCTTGGCGACTTCGTTACGGAGATACCGGGTGTTGAAATATTAAAAGAAATAGTAATAATTTTTAAATAACTCCTTAACGAGTAATTTTTTTTTATGAAATTTTGTGAACTAAATAAGCATCTAAGGACACTTATTTTCAAAGTACAACACGTTCGTAAATTTAACAAGTGGCGTCGGTACAAAATGTTACTATCATATTTTTTGTGAAAACTATGCTACACCACTGACTTATTTTATTTTAACTATTTTCTTATAAATCCCCCATTTATTTAGAACAAAAAAGATCACGTGTGTTTTTTTGATACGAGGGACGGTTTAAGCGTAAATGATTATTTTATTTGAATATACACAAATATTAAAAAATGTGTTTTAAACTGATCAACCACTCAAATATTTATTACAGTATTTTAACGAATACCTACATACATACTTTAATAAACAAATATGTATATGCCTAAGGAAGGTATCTGAGGATGTTTATTTTCTAAGTATAACACGTTTTCAGTGGCATACATATTTATTTATTAGTATGTTATTTTTTAATATTTTGTATTTTGACAAGGCGACTGTGGAAATGCTTTTTTTGTCGATAAATTAAAATATATTTGACAGTTAGTTACCACTGAGTTTTATTTGTTCAGTTTTGTTATTTTTAATGGTAACTAACTGTCAAATATATTTTAATTTATCGACAAAAAAAGCATTTCCAAAGCCGCCTTGTCAAAATACAAAATATTAAAAAATATCATACTAATAAATAAATATGTATGCCACTGAAAACGTGTTATACTTAGAAAATAGGCATCCTCAGATACCTTCCTTAGGCATATACATATTTGTTTATTAGTAAGTATGTATGTAGGTATTCGTTAAAATACTGTAATAAATATTTGAGTGGTTGATCAGTTAAAACACATTTTTTAATATTTGTGTATATTCAAATAAAATAATAATTTACGCTTAAACCGTCCTTTGTATCAAAAAAACACACGTGATATTTTTTGTTCTAAATAAAGGAGGGATTTATAAGAAAAAAGTTAAAATAAAATAAGTCAGTGGTGTAGCATAGTTTTCACAAAAAATAAGATAGTAACATTTTGTACCGACGCCACTGGTTAAATTTACGAACGTGTTGTACTTTGAAAATAAGTGTCCTTAGATGCTTATTTAATTCACAAAATTTCATAAAACAAAAATAACTCGTTAAGGAGTTATTTAAAAATTATTACTATTTCTTTTAACATTTCAACACCCTGTATCTCCGTAACGAAGTCGCCAAGGACCACTGTTTATAAGAACTTTTCATGTTAAAATATTGCTAGCAATTACCTCCCGAAGTTTGTCAAAGTACTTTTGAATCACCCTGTATAACTAGTTATGTACAGTGTGACCAGTAAAGTCCGCATCATATGGGATTTTTTTTTATGAATAGCTTTATTCGAAATTTGACTTTGGCATCAAGTTCTGCTTCGATTGAGCTGAAAATTAAGCAAAAAATAGTAGTCACGTGATTCGCATTATCTGTCAAATTTAAATTTTTTCAAAAAAATAATTCATAATTGAAAAGTGGGGTTATTTCTGAAAGTATTTAAAAAAGTTATAATAAAAAGCTTTTTTAAATGCAGTTTCTAGCCCACATGCAAAATTTCAGCTGCATTAGATAATTTTGATTTTTTACCCATATTTTGTAAATTGCACCACATTTGCAAAATAAGACTCAACGCAACCTACATAAAACTTCTTAGTTTAGACAATGCTTTATTTCAGATACATTTTCTTTAAAGTAGCGCCATATTAAATGTGTGTTTTTCTACAAAATCAAAATTGGGCTATTAAAATTTGGTCGCATGCCGCATGTGATGCAAAGTTTATTTGTTTTTGACCCTGTATAAGGTAACTTATAACATAAGTATTTTTGAAAACGTAGTTTGTGTCCGAAAGCAATACACCTTCAGAAATAACCCTACTTTTGAATTATTTTTTGAAAAAAATTAAAATTTGACAGATAATGCGAATCACGTTACTACTATTTTTTGCTTAATTTTTATCTTAATCGAAGCAGAACTTGATGCCAAAGTCAAATGTCGAATATTTTCTATTAAAAAAAAAAATCACATATGATGCGGACCTTACTGGTCACACTGTATATAATTATTGAGTAAATAAAAGAAACTGGCCAGAAGTTAGATGTAGCGAAAATTTTTCCGTAATTACATAAAATAATCGGCAATTTAAGGTTTAAAAAAAAAGAAAATTAATGAATAATGAAGAGTTCAGTAAACTACATAAACATACAGTTTAGTTAGTACCTACCTATTACTATTTAAAGTTGCAAATTTATTTAAGTAGGGGATTTCACTTTATTCGTGTACCTCATTACCCTCATTACCTGTCGGCTGCAAATGAGCATCGCCATGACGCAAGTATGGAAGTGATGTCAATCCTTTTGTTTTGATCTGTGGTAATATTTCGATGGTGTCAACCTGGAGGTAGACACGTAAAACCCTCTTAACTGAAAAGTAAACTTTTTAAAACTGCACTAATATACCGTGCGAGCAAAAATTATTTGCATCAAAGAGGGTTTGGATTAAAAAATGTAGGGCTTGGTTTAGATCACAATGATATGGGGAAGATATATCTAACCAAATCTAGGTTAAAATTTTGCCAAATTCATATTATGACATGGTATGCCAAACTAATGACTAATAAAATAAGTAGACAAACACAGATTTATTTTTGTTGTTTACAAAATTAACAAAGTAAGAATATACAGAAAGAAAAAGAAAAATAATTACATAAACTGCTAAAATTGGCCACCGCCATGCTCCAAGCATAAATTCACCTTTCTTCAAAATCTGTGGCTTGTATTTCTTGAAATACTTGCACTTTATAAGGAAATAAATTTAGCTGCTTCTTATGAATAGTCCTGCATGTTCCATAAGATCTTCCCACTTCTTGGGACAGGCGTCTTATACAATTTGTTGGCGTATTTTGCATTATTTCACGAACGTTTGCAACAAGTTCTTCTGTTCTTACAGATGGTCTTCCTGCTCCTTTTTTGTGTTATAGAATCTGTTTCCCTAAACATAGCCACGGTTCTTTTCAGGCAATGATAAAAATCCCCAGCAATAAAAGCAACATTAGGAAAATGTTCGTGAAAATCGTCCATGCACAAACCCGGATTGTATTGCCACTAACCATTTACTCTAACCCCGTTTCGAAAATACGCTTCAACCATGAATGTTTTGTGCTGTTCTGAAAAGCCCATTGTGTGAATTGTTCAAGAAATTGGAAAAATTAGCGATGAATCAAATTACTTGTAACGACTGTCAAAGATGACGGAATAACTGATTGATTGTTAATTCAGGTAGTTACTGACACCCAACAGGTATTAAGCTCTACGGCTAAGCATTAAGTCCTTAGATGCAAGGCCCTCTTTGATGCAAATAATTTTGGCTCGCACGGTAGTAGTAAGTAGGCGGCTTTTTCAAAACGGTTGTCTTGAAACACTGTATAAAAGTTCGATTTTCATTCGTGCAATACAGGGTTGGTCCCGATAATGGGCCGTTAGCTGTATCTTGTAAAGTGTCTTATGTAGAAATTTGAAAATTTGCATGTTGCGGTGTGCGGCTATAAAATATTTGCAATCTCGTGCAACTTCCGGTTATACCGGATATGGGAAGAAATTTCTACAGTGTGACCAGCAAAGTCCGCATCATATGGGATTTTCTTTTATTAATAGCTTTATTCGAAATTTGACTTTGGCATCAAGTTCTGCCTCGATCGAGATGAAAATTAAGCAAAAAAAATAGTAGTCACGTGATTCGCATTATCTGTCAAATTTTAATTTTTTTCAAAAAATATTTCAAAAGTCGGGTGGGGTTGGTGAAAATATCGAAAAAGTTTTTTAAATGAAGCTTCTAGCCCACATGCAAAATTTCAGCTGCATAAGATAATTTTGATTTTTCAACGGATAACCAAAAACTATAATATCAAAACAGCCTTTAAATCCGGAAATACGCCTAAAAGCTTTCTTACAAAAGTAAAATCCCCCGAATGAAAACACAAAAAATTGTATCTATCAAATTCCTTACGAGTGTGGCGAATCGTACATTGGAGAAACAAAAAGACCTCTTCCCGTACGAGTTAAAGAACATCTGAAACATACTCAAAGAGATAAAACTTCGAGATCGGGTATAGCGGAACATGTATGGACCAACCAACATAATATTCAGTGGTCAGAAGCCAAAGTTTTGGACAAGGAACAGCACTGGTGAAAATTCAAAGAAGCAGCTTTTATGAATCAAAATACCCATATATTTAGTAAACCAAGTATAGATATCCCCAATATCTGGAAGCCTCTTCTTGTCCAAAACCAACAGCGCAAACATCTCACTTCAATAAGCACGTATAGCCGGATTTATCAAGCCTCCTTGCACATGGATAGTATTTAAGACAGTAGCCTTAGAATTCTAATATAGTTTATACTTGAAAACGGTTAAAGATACTAACTAACCGAAACGTTGTGTTAAGTAACAAAATAAAGACAATGGAAGTTCGACAAGGTAATTTTTTTGATATTAGGTAGTTCATTGTGTACCACCTTCAAACAAACACTAGTTTTGCTGATATTAAAACATAATAGGTTTGCATCAAATCCTCTTGCTGGGTTAAAACAAAGCTTATATAAAAATAGTTATTAATTATAGACATGGAAGCGATGAAAGCACTCTTTCCCTTCCCATGCTTTTCATGACCTTCTTTTGAACAAACGAGTGACTGATAATATCTATTAGTCGTATTTACTGTCAACTATTGATTTTTTGTATTAAATTTGTAAAAATTTAGGCGTGGTCAGACCCCTCAGACTAAAATGCTTGATTTGCCACTGGTTGACATGGAGTATCGTATTCATTATGTTAAAAATTAAAGTTAATTTGTTTAGAATTATTTTTCGATATTTTAGCGACATTTATTATAGAACCAATAACATGGTACAGGTAGGTTTAAACCATTTCCTGCGTTTCCAGTCACTGACTGCTTAAAATAAATTCAGTTCCGCTTTGCGTACCACAGAGGGCTTTGATAAATCTAAATTACAATTTAATGAATATAGTGTTTTTCAACAAGCCATATTATGTTATTAAATTAAAACTTTATAGTGTGTGAGAGGCACAATAGAGACATAATTGTACGGGGCCTTTCAATATTTTTATTTAAAAAACTCTCTTAAATATATAAAATAAGAATTTCAGAATATTATAATCTATTAAATGTATAAAATAAGAATTTCAGAATATTATAATCTATTATCAATACTTTTATACATACACATACTATTACCGTGCGGCAGTGGCGTAGCCATAGGGGGGTCAGGGTGGGGGATTGACCCCCCCGCCCCCTGGCTTGGCGCCCCTTTGCTACTTAAATAAATTAAAAAATCGGTCTTATTTGAATTTTAATAAACTTAACACAGAACAAAATACCAAAAAATCACAAAGCCTGTAAATGTCCGTTTTAAAATAAAATAAAAGTTATTCTTAAATAACGTCCGTCGCTACGCTAATTAAATCCACAATAGAGGATCTAAAAAAATAACGAAGTGACGATACTTGTTTTAATGAATTTGAATCGGGCGCAAAAAAATTGGCAAGAAAATGTGGTATTTTAGATGAATATATTTCTAAAAGACATACAAAAGTTAAACATTTTCACGATGAAAAAGAAGATGCTAACACTGAAAATTGCCCGTGCAAAAAATTTAAAACAAGCGTTTCTACGTTGCATTGGATACTTTCATACAAACACTAGCTGTGAGGTTTGAAGATTTTCTTCAAATTGCAAATAGATTTATTTGCTTATAGGCAGACGTTATCTCTCCGACACTAGATAATATAAAATATCTTAGGGATCTGTCAGCCTTTTATGAATCTGATATAAATGGCAATTTAATAATCGATGAATATAAATCATTTTGCGCTTTGTTTCAACAATTAAAAAAAGAAAAGATTACCCTAAAAACAGATGAGATACTTCCGTATCTTATTTCAAATAAGCTTGAAAGTTCATTCCCAAATATATGCATTATTTACACGGTATACCTTACTATTGCAACGAACAGTGCCAATGCGGAAAGGTCCTTTAATCGGTTAAAAAATATTAAAACTTATAATCGCTCGACAATGACGGAACAACGATTAAATGACATAGCTATATTAAACATAGAAAGTGATTATGTTAAAAATTTAGATCTTTCTAATTTTTTAGATGATTTCAAAAGCCCTAAGACTCGTCGAATAGCTTTATAGTTATATAAAAACAGTTTTTAAATTATTGATTAAAGTTGTGTAAGGTCAGAATATTAAAATATTTTTAGTTTTGTGTTAATTTTTGATTGCTTAGTACTTGTTTTTATTATAAAAGGATTTATTTTTTGTTTTATTAAAATTAAAATAGTTTTAACTGTGTTAAATGAAAAAAAAAAACGTAATATAGTAATATAATTTAATACCTATATCACAAAAAGCATACAATGCATTTCTTTACCCGATGTTGAAATCTTATGTTTTTTTAGCTGAAATATTCTCACTCACCAATAATTTAATAAAAGGCTTTAATGGTGTTTAATACCATGCCTTATTTTTTGTCAATGTTTAACTGAATCTGGATTTAAAAAAAACAATATGACAGAATGTGTATTTAAAAATATAGGCGCCCCAAAAGGACTTCACCCCCCCGCCCCAAAATCCTGGCTACGCCACTGCCGTGCGAGCAAAAATTATTTGCATCAAAGAGGACTTGGATTAAAAAACATAGGGCTTGGTTTCGATCACAATTATACAGGGTGTCCGGAAAATACGTGTACAACGTTTGACGACAGACTCCTGACGTCAAAATAGGTCGATATAAGCCGACTTAGTTATATTCAAAATTGTCTCGTTTAGCCGGTAGAGGGCGTCAAAAATTTGTAAAAATATTGGTTTTTCCTAAATTACGTGAAAACCTGCTTATCGATTTTAATGATTTTCAGTATGTAGACTAATACTATAAAATGACGTTTTCTAGTAGTATAGTCACCGGCTGTAAATAAGTGGAAGTGTTATAAAAGTGATATAATACGTCAACATTTCTCCTCATTTTTTATATGAACGGCGTTATGACAACCCAGATATTTTTGTAGAGTGACTGGATGTATTTGGAAGCTATTTTACCTCTTTAATATTTTTCGTTGAATGAGCTGTTTTGCCAGAAGAAAACATTTACAATATTTAGTATTATTAGTAATAATATTAAAATCAAATTACCTGTAACAATAATTTTTGTAAGTGACCTTGTTGCTATGGCATTTAATAATTTGACAATTATTGACAAATTGTCACCAGTCTATGAAATTTACTCAAGTATACGATCAACATTCTTGAATTACAAGTTCATTTTACCATTAAAAATGGAAAATTATACGAACTCTGAGAAGGTTGACACGCTCCTGGTATACGAGTTTTGTCAAGGAAATGGGCATCAGAGTGTTAGGGTTTACATGGAGAGGTTTCCTAACCGTCGAATACCCAACCACCAAACATTTGCCAATATCGAGCGTCATCTTCGGCAAACGGGCAGCTTTGAGGAAAACTTTGAAGGCAGGGGTCGTATGCGAACAACTCGAACTGTGGAAACAGAAGAGATGATTCTGGAACGAGTTGAAGAAGAACCAAGTACCAGTACCCGTTGCTTAGAACGTGAGTTACATGTTCCTAAAACGATTGTCAATGAGGTTTTAAAAGAACAGTTGTTACATCCTTATCACGTGCAAAAAGTCCAGGAACTTTTACCGACTGATCCCCCCATGCGGCTTACATTTTGTCAAATTATTAGAAACAAAAGAATCGTGATCCAAATTTTTGTAGAACAATTATGTTTACTGACGAGGCGTGCTTTACAAGTCTGGAGTAACCAATCTGCACAACGAACATATTTATTCCGATGAAAATCCACACGCCATTGGCATTAAAGTTGCACATCATTAGCATCAATTTAAGTTAAATATTTGGGCAGGTATTATTGATCGCTACCATATTGGTCCCATTGTTATTCCAGACGGGTTAGATGGAAATATTTATTTAAATTTTTTGCAAGACACATTACCAATTCTTCTGGACAATTTGCCCCTTTTACTTCGGAGGGAAATGTGGTATATGCATGATGGTGCCCCGCCCCATTTTTCCGTTGCCGGCAATACTTACATCATCAATATCCCAACCGATGGATTGGAAGGGGCAATGATGCACCAGTAAAATGGCCACCACGTTCTCCTGCGTTAAATATATGTGACTTCTTTTTGTGGGGCGCTATTAAAACAGAAGTTTACAAGACTCCGGTAAACACACGCGATGATTTATTGCAGCGGATTTTAAATGCAGGCAACCATTTTAATAACCCCGAGATATAAGATAGGGTCCAATATCATTTTTTAAGGAGTGTTAATAAGTGTATTCAGCAAGACGGCGGTCATTTTACACATTTGCTTAAGTAATGTTTTTGTTTTACTTAGTTTCTTACAATACATACTTTCAACTTTGTTGTACTTTGTTTTATTTTTATTGTTAATAATTGATGTATGCAGGTAATTGTAAATATTTTCTTTTGGCAAAACAGCTCATTCAACGAAAAATATTAAAGAGGTCAAATAGCTTTCAAATACATCCAGTCACTCTACAAAAATATCTGGGTTGTCATAACGCCGTTCATATAAAAAATGAGGAGAAATGTTGACGTATTATATCACTTTTATAACACTTCCACTTATTTACAGCCGGTGACTATACTACTAGAAAACGTCATTTTATAGTATTAGTCTACATACTAAAAATCATTAAAATCGATTAGCAGGTTTTCACGTAATTTAGGAAAAACCAATATTTTTACAAATTTTTGACGCCCTCTACCGGCTAAACGAGACAATTTTGGATATAACTAAGTCGGCTTAGATCGACCTATTTTGACGTCAGGAGTCTGTCGTCAAATGTTGTACACGTATTTTCCAGACCAGTATATGGGGACGATATATCTAACCAAATCTAGGTTAAAATTTATATTATGACATGATATGCCAAACTAATGAGTAACAAAATAAGTAGACAAATACAAATTTATTTTTGTTGTTTACAAAATTAACAAAGTAAGAATATACAGAAAGAAAAAGAAATATAATTACATAAATTGCTGAAATTGGCCACCGCCATGCTCCAAGCATAGATTCACACGTCTCTTCACATTTTCGAAAGTTTTGACCAGCATCTCTGGAGAAATGTTACCACATTTTTATGAACATGTTGACATTGCTAGTTGTTATAACTGTTCAGGATATTACCATTCAGCTAAAACTTGCACAAAAATAAAATTATGCATGAAATGTGGTAACACTGGACACAATGCCAATGAATGCACCATTTCCAAAGAAAATATTATTTGCCCAAACTGCAATGAATTCAATGAAAAATATAATACTGGGTATTTTATAAACCATTCACCATTTGATTTTAATTGTGAAATATTTAAACAAAACATCGACAAAGCTAAAAGAAAAATTGATTATAGTATTGAAGAATAGCAATTACAAAATATAGTAATTGAAGAAAAGTTAGTAAAACGTGATAAAGAACATAACAAAATTTACCATTTAAATACACAAGGATTTTTGAAAATTAGAGACGAAATTAAGCAGTTTGTAGTGAATAAAAAACCGTTGGTATTGTGTTTATCAGAGACTCACGTAACAAACGAAATAAATAGTCACGAATTAGAAATAGACAATTACAATTTGTATCGTTGCAACTCAAATTCAAACCATACGGGAGGACTCTTAGTTTATGTATATTATAAAATTATAGTCAATACTTTTAAAGACATTTCTGTGGACTATCAATATTGATATATTTATATAAATTTAAAAATTAACAGACAGTTTTACGAACTTTGTGTTTACTACAGATCGCCTAGTGGAAATATAACAGATTTTCTTACATTTTTTGAAATGCAATGTAATTTGACATGGGGAAAAAATGGCACAGTGATACATATTGGAGACTTTAATATAAATTTCATAAATAATGATTTTTATGTTAAAAAATTTAAACAAATAATCAATATAAATGGTATGAAGCAAATGATAACAGATTACACCAGAGTAACTAATAAATCTAAAACAATTATTGACTTAATAATATCAAACGACCATTATTTAAATACCAGTGTTGTACAGGAGCCGAAAATTAGTGATCACGATTGGATTTATGTAAATATTGAAAAGTTTTTAGAAGACAGAGATAAGAGTAAAATTATGAAGTATGTTGACTACAAAAAATTGTCAAATGAACTATTATCAAGTGTCTGGAATTATAATAGTTTAACCCTTGAATGCCTAAGCGGGGTCCTTGCGGGACCCCAGTACAATATTTTCTTTAATATTTCTGTAATAAAAAAAATCTAGCAACTGCCCCTTCAGGTATGTGCTTGAAAATAGCGTTAGCACGTGTTAGTTTGGTTTGAGTCGCCGACGCGCGACGCTGCGACAGTGCCAGGTTATAACGCTATTGTATGCAGAATAAACTCTTTTTACCAAGGTTAGGTATAATAGTATAATACCTACATATTCGTATTTGTTTTGCTTTAGTTAATATTTTTCAGGTGTTGTAAGTTTTTTTCATATATATATTTTGAACACTATAACCTTAAGCTTGTGTTTGATAATTAAAATACACTTTAATGCATATCCATATGTTTATTTACTATGGGGTCCCTTAGGGACCCCGGTTGGGCATTTACGTTGCTTTCAGTAGGCTGGGCGCTCAAGGGTTAAATGTAAATGTTTTGTTTGACAATATAATATGTAATGTTGAAAAGTCTATTAACAAAATTGTAATAACAAAGATAGTCACCAATAGAAATCATCCGACACCATGGTTTAACAAAATTATTATGGAAGCGAAGAAAAAACGTGACAATATGTATAAAACATTTATTATTACCAAAAGTTCTAATGATTGGGAGGAGTACAAAAAATTAAGAAACTGTTGTGTCAGTGTCTTACGAAAAGAAAAATATTATGATGAACAAATAGATAGAAATAAATATGATCCAAAAAGAATGTGGAAAACTTTAAAGAATTTTGTCAAGCCAACTACAAAAAGTGAAATAAAGGAAATGATATTTAACGGCAGAAAAGAAACAAATCCGTATTGTATTGCTGAAAATATGAATAATTATTACGTTAATAGTATTAAAGAAATAGTTGATGATATCGAGGTTGGAAATTAAATAGTATGTCCTAAAATTGCTACATGTTCCAATATCATTGAAGAATTCCGAGAAGTTTCATTAAAAGAATTAAAATTTAAAATTAACAAACTCAAATCAAACAATAATTATAGTGAAATTTTATCAAAAAAAGTAATGAAAGAAACGTTTACAAGCACAGGTGAAATTATATTAAGATTAATTAATACCTGCCTAAAATATGGAGAAATACCTGAAGATCTAAAATGTTCTATTATAACACCAGTTCCAAAAATTAAAAATACAAAAAAAAGCTGTGAAATGAGGCCAATAAATATATTATGGGATATTGAAAAATTATTAGAAATGACAGTTTATGAACAGATACTCGAATTTATTGAAGAAAACAAAATTTTAGTAAATATGCAAGGAGGTTTTAGAAAAGGATATTCAACAGAAACGGCAATCCAGTCTGTAATTGAAAATTGGAAGCGAAGCGTTGACAAAAATGAAGTTGTATTGGCAGTATTTTTGGATTTTAAACGTGCATTCGAAACAATTGATAGGGATAAATTATTAAAAAAATTATATCAGTATGGATTAAGGGGAGGTGTTTATAAATGGTTTCAAAATTATTTAAGTAATAGGCAGCAAAAAACAAAAGTTGCTAATATTTTTTCTAAAAAGGAATATAATAATATTGGGGTACCACAAGGTAGCATTTTGGGTCCATTATTATTTATTCTTTATATAAATGATATGCCAAATGTTTTAAAACAAAGTTTTATTAAAATGTTGGCTGACGATACCTTATTATATATAAAGGGTAAAAATATTCTTGATTGTATAGACATTTTAAATTTTGAATTAAAAACTTTATCAAACTGGTTAAAGGTAAATAAATTAAAATTAAATGTTTCTAAAACAAAATTTATGGTTATTGAAAATAGCGTGATTAATACAGACATAAATATTTTTGTTGATGATGAAAAATTGGAAATTATAGACTCTTTTAAATATTTGGGAGTAATTTTAGATTCTAGGTTAAAATTTGAATTACATTTTGAAAATCTGGTATCTAAAATTGGAAAAAAAATTAATTATTTAAAAAGAATTAGTCAAAATTTGAGTTTATTTTCACGAAAAACAATTTATAACACTATAATTTTACCTTATTTTTTATATTGTTCAACTATTTTATACACAGCAAATGATGGGGTCTTTAATAGACTCCAAGTTTTGCAAAATAAAGCTATGCGTATAATTTTAAATGTGGATAAATATACGAAAATAAATTTAATGTTAACGAAACTTCAGTGGTTAAATGTTAAAAATTTAATATTTCTTTTGATTTGTACTTTTATTTTTAAAATACAACATAACTTACTGCCTTCTCATTTGAAAGATTTTATAACTCAAAATTTTGAAAATCATAACTATTCAACCAGGTATAATAAAGATTTTTGTCTAGGTAGGGTATCAAAACATTTGATATATAAATCGGTTTTCTATAAAGGATTAAGTGAATATAATAACTTGAATATTTTAATTTAATCACAGACCTCTTCGAAAAATTTTAAAAAATCATTGGAAAATTATTTATTTAAAAAACAAAATAGTGACTGATAAAAATTTTTTAAAGATGATATTGTTAAATTAGTTCAAATATTTTATATAACTTGTTAAATTGTAGCACATTGCTAAATAAATCTTGTTACTACTACTACTACACTACATTCTTGGATAATCCTTTCTTGTAATTGTTCTAAATTTGCAACTGGTGTTTTAAAAATAGTATTCTGCGAATTCACATAACCGGAGAGGTGGAACCAGGCTTCATCCGAAAAAAATGTCAGGTCTAATAAATCATTTATTTCCAATAAATGTTGGGTAAACCATTGAGAGTAATTCCTGCGTCTTTCAAAATCTGCGGCTTTTATTTCTTGGAATACTTGCACTTTATAAGGAAATAAATTTAGCTGCTTCTTAAGAATAGTCCTGCATGTTCCATAAGATCTTCCCACTTCTTGGGACAGGCGTCTTATACAATCTGTTGGCGTATTTTGCATTATTTCACGAACGTTTGCAACAAGTTCTTCTGTTCTTACAGATGGTCTTCCTGCTCTTTTTTTGTGTTGTATAGAATATGTTTCCTTAAACACAGCCACGGTTCTTTTCAGGCAATGATAAAAATCCCCAGCAATAAAAGCAACGTTATGAAAATGTTCGTGAAATTCGTCCATGCACAAACCCGGATTGTATTGCCACTCACCATTTACTCTAACCCTGTTTCGAAAATACGCTTCAACCATGAATGTTTTGTGCTGTTCCGTAAAGCCCAATGTGTGAATTGTTCAAGTAATTGAAAAAATTAGCGATGAATCAAATTACTTGTAACGACTGTAAAAGTGTCAAAGATGACGGAATAACTGATTGATTGTTAGTTCAGGTAGTTACTGACACCCAACAGGTATTAAGCTCTACGGCTAAGCATTACGTCCTTAGATGCAAGGTCCTCTTTTATGCAAATAATTTTTGCTCGCACGGTATATTGGGCTTAGTATCTGTTGTATCCGTATTTGTAAGTAATAAATCAAGGTTGAAAAATTTCAACCCTTGTTTTTAAATAAACATTGCAACGTTTTTTGCCAGCGTGCAGCGGGCACAACTTCGTTATTTATATTTATGTTTCATTATAATCACACACAATGTCTTTTTTTTTTCATTATTCCACATTTTTCATTTAAATAAATTATTTTTATTTGTCCTATTATTTTCTGCAGTGTTAATACGCCGGCGAAAAAGTAATTTGTGTTGTAAACCCTTCTCTGTATATTTCATACCTAATTAAGTTACATCATTTCGCCAGCCCAGCATTTTTAATCTCGGTAGGCGCTGTTTTTCTCCACTGTTTGTTTATTCACTAGCTGAGTAACGAGTCTGCGAAGCCCTCTCTGAACGCTATTATCAAAAAAATTAATGGCCCGTGGGTAATTCATCCAACCGATAGTTGTTATGACAGGATCGGATCTATCTTTTTTTTTAAATAATAGCAGAGGATCGTTGCATTCTAAAACTGCAGTGCTGTGAATTTACCATAAATTCATCAATTTTTATTGTGTCGTGAACAAAAGTATCTAAACTTTTGACTCATCAACATAATTTTATTAAAAGCGAATACAGTGAAACCTCTCCTTGCGGACACCTCTATTAGGCAGACACTCCCTTTAAGCGGACAAATTTGTTGGAACTAAGCTTTTGCTTTGTTCTTTACGTGTAAAATTTACTCTTATAACCGGACACTCTAATAACCGGACGCGAACCTCTGACAACGGGACGGCGCGCCGCAAGACGTGGCATAAATATTATTATGTAGTATGTTGGCGACAACGCACTCTGCAGCCGGGGAAAACCCTTTAACCGGAAAATTACCTTTTTCCGTTTTAATGCGGAGACTAAATACTTATAAATGTTTTGGAGGCTCTTACATTAAAACCGCCTGGACTAAAGTTTCGTCAGCAACAATACCTATATAAATTGTTTCAAACAAGCTAGTTTTCAGAAAAAAACTGGCGATTCTACATCAATTTAGTGGGATCCAGAAGACTATCTTTATTTATCTACAGTACCTCAAATGGAAAGGTGTGCCAACGAAATAAAATAAACATAACACAAGAAAATCTTGAAAATTATATTCGAATTGACGATACTACAGCCACGAAAGAGATGAGTTTGAACATTGACGATGAAATTCAAAATGTGATTGAACCTGATTCTGCATTAGAAGAAGACAGCGACCTCCAGCATGACAGTGTTGAAAGCAGCAACACAATAACTACGTATAGTAAGGCTTTGAAAGCGATTAACGACTTTAAAATTTTTGCAAATGAGGACTAAATTGCATTTCAACATCTCAAATAAAAGATCATTTTCAATCTACTGTTTTGAAGAAAAAAATACAAAATGTGCGTCAACAAAGCATTTAAGAGTTTAGTATAACAAGTAGATAACTAGCTTTGTTATTATGTGCTAAGAAACTTCTTAAGTTTACCTAGTTTTTTAACGATTTTCTATTTTTAAGTGTTATTTAGTTTTCCGTTTGTGTAGTCCTGTTTTATTATTAGTAATACAACCATGTAGGTACGTTTATTAATAAATATGTTTTAAAATTTCGCAGTTTTCTCTCTTAAGCGGACACCTCTAATAATCAAAACCGGCGAAACCGTGAGTGTTCGCTTATAGGAGGTTTCACAACATAACGGACAAGTGTGTAACTGTTTTTCATATATTGGAAGACACAGGGATCCAAACACAATGGATACCCTGAGGCGGGTAGATCACGACGACCGTTTCGTCCTTGTTAGGACTCTACGGTCAGCCACAACTCAATCAATCCCGACAACAGCGGTAAGATGTATTAAAAGGCTTTTACAGAAGCAAAGCGGCCATCAATACACCGAAGCGCCATCCCAACAGAATTAACTCAGTATATACAGTGTGGTTTTTTAAGTGTGCAACATATGGGAATTTTTTTTATTACCGATTTCTCAGAAAATTTTATTCTTGATAAAAGTTGGTGCATATTCGATAACCATATTAGGTGCACTTGGAATGGTTGCAAGTCAAACGGTGTACAGGGTAGGCCAAAAAATATAAAACTTGTACAAGAATAAAGTACCCCTATTTCAAAAAACTTAGCAAAATGTTATTAAGAAAAGTTGTTTAGAATTAAAAGTTATGCATAGATTCAAAAACGTGACCTCCTAAAACAAAAAAAATATATTTTTTTAAAAAACATTAATATTTTCCCAAAAAATTTTTTTAATAAACGTTTAAAATAAAAATTTTGCACTTTAAATGACAGTTTTTTAATTAGCATACTATCATTACTAATGTTTTATTTTGTTAAAAAGAATTTTTAAGATATTTTAAAATAGTGTTTATTACCCTTGCAACAAACATGAAGTTAGTGATTCCTTAATAAATTAAAAATTTAAGTAAATTTTACAAATATGCTTGAATTTGAACAAAGATATGTTAAGTTGATTTTATCCTAATTAATTTATAAAGGTCTTTATGGTGAATATTTAAAAAAAAAATTGAGAAATTATTAATGTTTTTTTAAAAAAAATATTTTTTTATTTTAGAAGGTCACGTTTTTGAATCTATGCATAACTTTTAATTCTAAACAACTTTTCTTAATAACATTTTGCTAAGTGTTTTAAAATAGGGGTACTTTATTCTTGTACAAGTTTTATATTTTTTTGCCTACCCTGTACGCCGTTTGACTTGCAACCATTCCAAGTGCACCTAATATGATTATCGAATATGCAAAAATTTTATCAAGAATAAAATTTTCTGAGAAATCGGTAATAAAAAAAATTCCCATATGTTGCACACTTAAAAAACCATACTGTATATCAGAAATATAGAAATACCCCAAACCTCCTTTTCTGAAAACATATTTTCATTTTAAATGCATGGTGCTTGCTAATATCTAATTACTATACTTAAAAAAATTCTATATTTTACTTATTTTTATTTAAAAAAAAACCTTATAACATCTTCTTTTTAGAAGTGTTTTTCTGCTTTCCCGTTTTTTTGGTTGTTTTAGACCCTTTCAACTGACTTTTTCACATGTTTTAACTTATTTTTATTTCTATCTTTCCTCACATTATGTCATTTCGACAATCCAATTTTTGATGCCATGAAAGCTCCATTAAAGTTTTATACCACTTATCATTTTCTCTTCTGCTAAAACCATCAGCAATATATCGATGGCCTCAAATCAATACCACGTAAGTCAAAAACTGTAATTTTTCAGGAGAGACAAAAAACTTCGTACTCTTCGTAGTTATACTAAAAATGATAAATTAACAGAGGAAAACAGCTAAATGAATACGTCTATGTCCTATACAAATGTATAAAATGGGATGTTTAGAAAAAGTTGCTGATATTTTAAGTTCTAACGAAAGTAAAGGAGTTAAATTCCAAACTTACGGGTATTGATTTGAGAAAATCGAATATTAATTTAAATTATGAAAACTTTAAATTAATTTTTTTATACATTTAAGAATTTAGTTTTACTTCCACAGTCTTTGACAAAAATATTGTATTATTACACTAATAAAATTCAACAAAACATCACCACTTTTGTATTCAAGCCGAAAATAACCTAACAAGATGACGACTTGCGAGTTATTGAATCGACATTTATGGATTTTGAGTTACGTAGTATTGATTTCGCGCCATTTCCGAGGTAACGGATTTTTGTGGTTCTAATACTTTTTAACAGATGACGCCTATATGTCTAAGCAAGAATAAGGCGTCAAAATCTTAAAATGGCCAATTTCGGACTTACGAGGTATTGATTTGAGACTATCGATATATTTTTTTGTCTCCTGATGATAAACGTTTCTACGTTCTAAACATGGAATTTTTTTATTCTATTAAATTTTGTGGAGGTTTCTTTCCTATTCATACTTTTATGTATTGAATTGGGATGGGATACATAGTATACATAAAATGGATACAGAAATTTAGGCCTGCCACGCTCTTCTTTACGCTATTGCCTACTATAGTGTAATATGAAAATTCGCCCCGGGTGTCACTCATCCTAGCTACGCCACTGCTGGTATATTATTTTAGCCCCACTACTCAAGCCTCAGATGCGATCGAAAGTAGGTTATGATAGTTATTATAGGCAAACAATTTGAATTTCAAAAAAATAAATCTACACAAGATGCAATTTGTCACCTAACAAATCAAATATATAATTTAATCGATAATAAAATGAACAGTATATGCATTTTTTTAGATTTAGCTAAAGCCTTCGATACTGTCAGCCATAAAATTATTATTAACAAATTAGAAAAACTTGGATTTCGTGGTCAAATATTAACTTTATTAATTAGTACCTACATCATGTTAAAATTGGTGAAAATATTAGTTCACCAAAAATATTTAATTATGGAGTACCACAAGGTACAGTCCTAGGACCAATACTTTTTAATATTTATCTAAATGATATTTTTAATTTAAACTGTCAAGGAAAACCACATAGTTTTGCTGACGATACGGTAATTTTTTATGAAGGTCTAAATTGGAATATTTTAAAAAATACGATTGAAAAAGATTTTATAAAAATAAGCAACTGGTTTAATAAAAACGTATTAACTACCTATAAATTATAACAAAACAACATATTTACATTCCATTTACTTCATACAAAAATAAACTTCCAAATATTGGTCCAATAAAATATGCAATAATAATATTAACATAAAGGAAGGTGAAAATATTAAATATCTAGGAATAATTTTTGATAAACATTTAAAATGGGATTTACATAGTACACCTTAAACAATTTTTAAATATAAAATAATTAGAAATACTTTATTATTCTTTAGTACAAACCCATTTAAATTATGGATTACTAGGATGGGGAGGCATAAATAAGAATTATCTTCATAATATTGAAACTATTCAAAAATACATTTTAAAAATTATTTACGAAAAAGACCACCAATATTCTTCTGATTTATTATTTGAAGATAGCAAAAAAATGGATATTAAACAAATATTTTCTTACAACATGTTAATATATATTTTTAAACATAAAAATAAAATAAATTATATTAATCACGCACATGAAACTCGTCATAAAAATACTATTACATATAAAAATAGAGTAAACAAGACAATAGCACACAAACATTTTTTAAACATCAATCCATATATTTTTGATATGCTACCACAGTCAATTAAAATAATTAAATCGTTAAATAATTTTATTATAGAAATAAAATTAAAAATTGGATATTATCTAATCCAATAGAGATATATTCAAGAACGTCATTAATAAATAATGAATAAAATAAACAAATATGTATTTATATTATATACATAACGTATTGTATCTTCGTATACTATAGTGATATAAAATATACCAATAAAATATTGTCATATTCGTTTTTTATTATAATCTAGTTGTGCCTGAATTATAAAATATATTCTTGACAAAAATATTTTATTATTCAACTCAAAACAAGTATTTTACTTCTGAGTTCGGAATTGAAAGTTTATACAAAAAAAAATTATATATTAGCATTAAATGTCAAAAAAATATTTGAATAAACTATTATTATTATTATTATTATAGTAAGATTAAAAATATATATTTAAATTACGGCTTTTTGGAACACATGATTCGCAGTAAAAAATCACTAAAGGATGTCTTGATCATAAGTCATCCTCACACTGATTATGGTCTACATTATACGCTCGTTATATAATATACTATAATATTTTAAAATGTTATTTTTATTTCTAGCGAGGTTTCTAGACAATTTAGCTTCAAGCTGTCGTGATTATTGTGATTTTGTCGATACTAAATTACCTCCACATGGCATCACATTGAGGATGAATTAAATAGATGGCTTTTGCGATAGTCAGGCTATTTAATTCGATTTCAATTGCTAAGTGGATCATTTTATGATTATTTTTATTTTCTCACAGTCAAATATTATGAAAAAGATACGCAATTTTTATAATTTTCTTTTTCAATCTACAATTTATTGGTTTTGTGCTGTTAAAGAATTAAGAGTTTGTTATAATATCTGTTTAATAATTTTTAGGCCATTTTTCTAAACGTCAATATTGTTTTAAAAGTTTATGTTTAAATGTATTTGATTAATGATTTTTTATTGGTTCGTCTTTATCGAAAGACAATTTCATTTCATTGCCTCTAACGGTCTAACTTAGTTAATTGTTAAATGGTTAAAACTGTTAGAATACTGTCGTTAGCAGGGGGAATATACAGGGTCCTGCACCTCACCTTCCTTATTCTATAGCTTACTTAGCAATTAAGTTAGAATTTTGATATTTTGCAGACCTTACCTGTATCTTGGAGCGCATTTCAGGAAAATATTTTTTTTCATACAAGGTTTTCCAAAAAAGTCTGACGTCATAAGGATGTATTTTTTTAGATTACACGCCATATATTTTCTTACTTATTTGGGTGCTTCCTATAATTACCTACATACCCCTAAAATTTTATTAAAATCGATTCAGTATTATAGGCGAAAAAAATAAAAACTAAAAAATATCAGTTTTGCACCACTGGTTTTAAAAATAAATGAAAAATAAAAATAATGCCTCGTTAATAAAATTATACAAATATACATATAAAGTAAAGTCTCGTTAACCAAGTTTGACTAATACGAATTGTACAGGGTGTCCAAAGTTTAGTGTCAAACTTTGCAAACTTTAAAGCAATTTATTTTTCTTATTTCAAATAAGACTTATATCTTTTTATGTTATTCGATGCAGAATTAAAAATCAAACATTTGTCCTAATTATTAAAATTCTAATCTAAGCCCTCTTTGATGCAAATAATTTTTGCTCGCACGGTAGTAGCTTCGTGTTACCCTTTAAGATATAGTAATATATCACAAGAAAACAATAATGATTATGACCTACCCTGTTTACAGCTTGTAACCATGAAAGAAACTGCGGATTCAAGCTAGCCATGCATATGAACATTATATCAGTATACTATACATGACTCGGATTCACTTCCTAGCAGTGGCAATACTCCACCTCTGACTTGCTAAAATAAGCGGAACACGAACAAAAGGAGCAAAATGACGGAAAGATATAGAGAGCAAAAAGAAGCATAAACGATAATGATTTCGCACCTCCTTTGTCTACGATAAGTTTTGAACATCACCCCCATATTTTGCTTCGCTTTGTCAATTTGACGCTATTATTTTTGACTACTATATATTTTAATTAGTGTTTCAATCTCGTATCGTTTTTTTTCGAACGAGAACGAGAACGAGAATGAGACGAGAGTAGTCCGATCTCTAGCGAGACGAGACGAGACGAGAGTTTTTCTGCGAGAATCTCGTGAGACGAGACAAAAATATGCGAGAACGAGAAATCTCGCAAAAACTTAAGATTTCAATTAGGATTTGCGATAAACGTTAAAAAGAATCCAGTAAATAATATCGTGCGAGCAAAAATTGTTTGCATCAAAGAGGGCTTGGATTAAAAAACGTACAGCGTGGTTTAGATCACAATGATATGGGGACGATATATCTAACCAAATCTAGGTTAAAATTTTGTCACATTCATATTATGACATGATATGCCAAACTAATGAGTAATAAAATAAGTAGACAAATACAAATTTATTTTTGTTGTTTACAAAATTAACAAAGTAAGAATATACAGAAAGAAAAAGAAAAATAATTACATAAATTGCTAAAATTGGCCACCGCCATGCTCCAAGCATAAATTCACACGTATCTTCATATTTTCGAAAGTGTTGACCAGCATCTCTGAAGAAATGTTACCACATTCTTGGATAATCCTTTCTTGTAATTGTTCTAAATTTGCAACTGGTGTTTTAAAAATAGTGTTCTTTAATGAGGAAAAACGAAGTAATCCATAACCGTTAAACAAGGTGATCTAGGTAATTTAATGTCTGATCGAAAACTGATCAGTCTATCGTCGAAAAAATTGCGTAAGTAGTTAATAGTTTCGGTGGCTGTATGGGCGGTTGCACCGTCCTGTTGAAAATATCCAAAACGTAGTTCATCGTCAAGTAATTGCTCCACAAATGGATTCAAAATATTGTCTCTATACCGCTGTGCTGTAACTGTGTCATGGAAAAAAATAGGACCAACAATTATTCTTCGGGAAAGAGCTAACCAGACACCAATTTTTTGAGGGTGCCATGTGGACTCTACAAAAAAATGGGGATTTTCACTCCTCCACATGCGTGTATTCTGAGAATGCACATTACCGGAAAGGTGGAACCAGGCTTCATCCGAAAAAAAGTCAGGTCTCATAAATCATTTCTTTCCAATAAATTTTGGGTAAACCATTGAGAGTAATTCCTGCGTCTTTCAAAATCTGCGGCTTGTATTTCCTGAAATACTTGCACTTTATAAGGAAATAAATTTAGCTGCTTCTTAAGAATAGTCCTGCATGTTCCATAAGATCTTTCCACTTCTTGGGACAGGCGTTTGGTTCGCGTATTTTGCATTATTTCGCGAACGTTTGCAACAAGTTCTTCTGTTATTGCAGATGGTCTTCCTGCTCCTTTTTTTGTGTTGTATAGAACCTGTTTCCCTAAACACAGCCACGGTTCTCTTGAGACAATGATAAAAATACTTACTATACTTAAAACATATTACCCACACACAGAAGACAGATAAACAGAACAGACACGTGTTTTTAGAAGTATGACGCCGGTAACTGATGTATTTTTGTACTTGGGTGCATTCTGTTCCGCCACGTGCAGGCAACCAGCGTTGTCGTTTTGTGCATTGAATACTCAAAAAGGGTATATCCCACTTTTATTATTATAAAATTCTATTTTTGTATACATATGCAACCCTAAAAACTTGATTCAAATTTAAAGGCAACGGCGCGAACCGCGAAGGGCGCCGTAGTTATTCGTTTTTATAAAGTTTGAATTCGATTCCAGTGACGCATGCGTATTTGTTAGGTAATATAAGTATTATTATTTTTGTCATGTGCGAGTTGAGTGTTAGCAACACTTTTGAAAATCGTTTCAGAAGGATGCGTTTATAATACTCACATGGTAATGGTAATAATAAAAACCCGTATGTACCGTGCGAGCAAAAATTATTTGCATCAAAGAGGGCTTTGCATCTAAGGACGTAATGCTTAGTTGTAGAGCTTTATACCTGTTGAGTGTCAGTAACTACCTCAATTAACAATCAATCAGTTATTCCGTCATCTTTGACAGTCGTTACACAAGTAATTTGATTCATCGCTAATTTTTCCAATTTCTTGAACAATTCATACAATGGGCTTTACGGAACAGCACAAAAAATGCATGGTTAAAGCGTATTTTCAAAACGGGGTTAGAGTAAATGGTGAGTGGCAATACAATCCGGGTTGTGCATGGACGATTTTCACGAACATTTTCCTAACGTTGCTTTTATTGCTGGGGATTTTTATCATTGCCTGAAGAGAACCGTGGCTGTGTTTAGGGAAACAGGTTCTATACAACACAAAAAAGGAGCAGGAAAACCATCTGTAAGAACAGAAGAACTTGTTGCAAACGTTCGTGAAATAATGCAAAATACGCCAACAAATTGTATAAGACGCCTGTCCCAAGAAGTGGGAAGATCTTATGGAACATGCAGGACTATTCTTAAGAAGCAGCTAAATTTATTTCCTTTTTCCTCCAATTTCAGCAATTTATGTAATTATTTTTATTTTTCTTTCTGTATATTCTTACTTTGTTAATTTTGTAACCAACAAAAATAAATTTGTATTTGTCTACCTACTTGTTTTATTACTCATTAGTTTGGCATATCATATCATAATATGAATTTGACAAAATTTTAACCTAGATTTGGTTAGGTATATCGTCCCAATATCATTGTGATCTAAACCAAGCCCCACGTTTTTTAATCTAAGCCCTCTTTATTGCAAATAATTTTTGCTCGCACGGTACTTTGAGCTTTTGTAGAATTTTTTTATTGCGAAAACGAGAAATTACGAGACTCTCGCGAGAAAACATCTTGCGAGATTTGGAAATAATGTCTATTTGCGAGACGAGACCAGAGTTTTTTAAAAAGTGCAAGATTCCTCGTCTCGTGAAACACTACAGAAATACACTTGATATTGATTTTATGTAAATTTTCTGCAAAAGCTAGAAAAAATTACAAAATCTATGCGAATGCGGTTATAGGTTGGCAAGCATGTTTATACTTGCACCTTAAAATAAATCGTCTGAAGACTCCTGTTTCCTGATACTAAGGACATCCTTACGAACCTTGTTTTGATTATCGTTAGTATATGGAACCTAATTTTTAAAACACATAACGGCAATTATATCCGCAAATATCTATTTCATAACAAAACAATTGTGCCAATAGCCAAGGCCAAAAATATACAGACGATTTTATACGGTTGTTTGTTAATGTATGAGAATATTAATGTAGGCATATTATTTAACCGTCATTGCATGTTAGCAGGAGTTCAAGTTCAAAGTAAAATATACGTTTTTATTCTATTAACAATGAAGGTACTGACAATAAATTAAAAATATAGGTATATTAAAAATTGGGTAAGTATATAGTGCTATATTCGCTAACGTAACTAAGGGGCTGCTAGGTCCACGCTTTAACTGCGCCTCTTCGAAGGAGGTAAATGCACCAAAGTAAGCACACTTCATCATTATCAAAGATGTTATACATTTTCCATTTTGTAAAGATTTTGCTTCGTTATTTTTACTTTTATACTAGTTTGCTTAATTTTTACTTAGGCGCTCTTTTATTAGTCTGTAGTAGAATATTATGTAAAACTAGGTAGGTATATATTTTATGAAAAAAAAATGCTAGCCGCCCTCGTTCTCAGTTATTATTTGTTAATTTCTGTAATAAATTTAACAAATACAGTATGATCATTTTTTTTTTTTCATTTTTTTTTCTATTTCACGTTCATAATAAGTTCAGTACGATACACATTTGCGTATCGTAATGAAGCTATTTCGATACGCGTTTTTTCTTTATTTGATGTTGGTAACATTTAAATGTTTTATTTCATTGACTTGCGCGGCCTTTGTGATTTACGAGAAAACCCATTTTTCGCAGAGGAAAAATAGCTTGATAACTTACTTTTTTATTCTGTGTGGATAACAGTCATGTATGTTGGTTGCATAAATCTATAAATCAATCGTTTGTAGACGCTTCAAGCTATCATTTTATGCCAAATCCTATCCAAAATTCAATCTACCAACCTTTCAATGTCGATTTTAACTTCAACTTTATTTGAATTTTCCATCTTCCCTATACTAAATTGCAATGCCGTGACGTAAATTCGCGTCTTTCGAAATTCGAAAAAAAGTAGTAAAATCGCCCGAATTTCCGAACGCTCTGTATATGTACCGAATGTACAAGGATCACACAACGTATTCCGTCCAATTTCAAATCTCATATCGCTAAAATAACTTTAGAATCTCGTGGTAAAAATGGGTCAATAAATCGAAAAATGACAGTTTGCAAAATAATTTTTGTTGTCCAGAGGCTACTATGATAAAAAATAGTATTACCAACATAAAATTTAGACATAAAAATTTGAAGGATTTATTTTCTTTTTAAAATGTATTTTTCTTGATTATAAAAGGTGAAATAGAAAAAAATGTATAAAGCACATGTTTCATAAGGCGTTTTAGCGCACGTGTCAATAAAAAAACTCGCCACTTTGTGGCTCGTTTTTTAAAATAGACGCGTGCGCTAAAACCGCTTCTTATGAAACGTGTACTTTAATATACTATTATGATCTCAAATCAGTACAGAGATACTGGCACCGAGGCCTACATGTACAATTAAAATAACAAATCCTTTATAGGTAACAGTCGCTAAAATATAGATGTAACATAATTATGTTAATTCTGTGGAGGGTCTTTAGTTTTAAAATAATTTTTAAAATTTACGTAAGTCTTTTTGGCTGCTTTACTAATGATGACTTTCGGTATTTCATTATACACCTGGATGCTTCGGAAAATTGGAGATACACTTTTTGGGTCTAGAGAACTTATTTCTAAGGTTCATGTTTGTTTTTAAGTTATACGTATGAAAGTCCAAATTTTTGCTCAACACTACCTTTGATTTTAGTATGTTATTTTCAAAACCGTGTATTGGTTTGGTTTGTTCCAGATCTTTTAATTGTCTGATGTTTAGGAACGGATAATGTTTATAAATATAGCTAGTTGTAGTATAGTAGTTTAAAGAAAAAATACTTTTTATAATTTTGATACCTCTGCAGCTTGTCCAACATTATATTCGCCTGTGTTCCCCCAACATGGTATGAAATATCCGAAATGTGGTTCAACACAACAATTGTACAGTGTGTGTATAAAGTCTGGAAACGGCTTAATAACATCACAATTTACTGGCCGATTTAAACCAAATTTGGTACAGTTGTGTAAGAGGATCTAACGCACCGAATGACGATATTGGCGTTGTTGCCAGCTTTTTAGTTTGTCTGGAATTCGAACGAATTTTATATTTTTTAATATAACACCCAGTATATTTTTACATTTTTAAATTCCACATAAAATTATAATTATTTTTTATTAAATGCATTATTAGTCTATACTTCATAGTTTCCGAGATATTGACTCTCGAAAAGTGACATTTTTGAACTTTGACAGCTTATAACTTTCTAACAGTACGTCTTAGAGCAAAACGGCTTACATGTCCCTATCTTCAATTTTTATTATCTTCCCAAGAAAATCAACTTCAAGTTAAACCGGAACAACTATATTTAATGCTGTCGTGTTACATCCGGTTTAACCGGAAGTTGATTTTTTTGGGAAGATATTAAAAATTGAAGATAGGGACATGTAAGCCTTTTTGCTCTAAGACGTACTGTTAGAAAATTATAAGCTGTCAAAGTTCAAAAATGTCACTTTTCAAGAGTAAATATCTCGGAAACTGTTAAGTATAGACTAATAATGCATTTAATAAAAAATAATTATAATTTTATGTGGAACTGAAAAAATATAAAAATATACAGGGTGTTCCATTTAAAAAAATATAACTATCATTCTCCACAACTTTGTGGGCGACCCTGTATATTTCAATTTATCACCGATATGTAGATTTTTAACAGCCCTACATTTTTTATATAAGATAACCCCTGTATATTTTGAAATAATCGACCGTTCTGGTCATTTTTCCTAACCCTGTATAATGCAAAACGTAAATAATCACAAACACTAAATTTTTTTGCTAAATAACTGTAATTGCAAATTTGAATATAACTTTTAATTCAAAATAACTTTTCTTTATAACATTCTTCTGTATTGTCAAAAATAAAGGTACTTTATTATTGAGCCAAATTCGTAATTTCTGATATACCTCGTAGATGAATGGGAAATTTTGATAACTGAAGGTTACATTTTAAGTTTTATACTATGCAGAACTTTTTATAAAGAATAACTTTTTTCCATAGAACCAATAATAAAAAAGTTTTCCGTATAGTTCCAACTTAAGTAGACACACTGTATATAGTGCGTCTATACTGAAGTTAGCAACATATGGGAAACTTTTTTATTATTAATTTTACGAAAAAAAGTTATTCTTCATAATAAGTTCTGCATGGTCCAAAACCCAAAATGCAACCATCAGATGTTAAATTTTTTCAGTCGTATACGAGGTTTGTCAAAAAGTATGAATTTTGCCCCAGAGTAAAGTATACCTACCTTTATTTTTGACAATATCGAAAACTGTAATTATGAAAAGTTGTTCGGAATGTAAAACTATATTTTAATATGCAATTACCTCCTTCTACTTAAATTTTTAAACATTTTTACAAATTTTTCTCAAGTTACGGATACCGAACATTTATCTTTTTTATTTATTAAAAAATCATGGTAATCTTTCTTTTTCGTTCAGAAAATAATAAATCTCGAAACAATTTTTTTTTCTAAAAATCTAATTAATACACCATTAAAATAAAAACTCGTTCAAATACAATGTAATCATATCCATCTACCTCAACTTATTTTTTACTCTAAATTTGTAAAAATTTAAAAAAAAATAAGTATAGAAGGATGTAATTGCATATTAAAATATAGTTTTACATTCCGAACAACTTTTCATAATTACAGTTTTCGATATTGTCAAAAATAAAGGTACAGGGTCTTCCAACGAGGACTGAACAGGGGCTCATTTTTGAGCTTCCTTGTATTTAAAGAAAAATCCAAAATAGCCAATCGATGTACTTTTTCCTGCAGAAGTCAAAAAATTTGACAAATTTACTATAATATTGCCGAAATGACTTTGAAGGATTCAAAGGTGATTATACCTTTATTACCTAGTGTATGTTTCAAACAGGTTAAAGTTAAATTATACTGGATAAAACATTAAAATTTAATAAAAATAGCTGTCACAATATTAAATATTTTAATCAGAACGGACAAAAAAAAATCACTCGTTCCAAAAATCGTATAAAAAAAGCTATGTTCCATTTAAAAAACACCTTATCCATAGCGTAACTCTTTTGTTTCTGGTTCAAATAAATTTTTGGTTTCATTTTTGAATTCTGCAGGAAAAAGTACATCGATTGGCTATTTTGGATTTTTCTTTAAATACAAGAAAGCTCAAAAATGAGCCCCTGTTCAGTCCTCGTTGGAAGACCCTGTACCTACTTTACTCTTGGACAAAATTCGTATTTTTTGACAAACCTTGTATACGACTGAAAAAATTTAACATCTGATGGTTGCATTTTAGGTTTTGGACCATGCACAACTTTTTATGAAGAATAACTTTTTTCCTTAAGTTAATAATAAAAAAGTTTCCCATATGTTGCCAACTTAAGTAGACACACTGTATACCGGGTGTAACAGGATCATGGTACACCCCCCGTATCTCCGTTAGTTTTAAAGGTAATTGATTGAAATTGGGGATATCCCATACACATAATAAGCGGCACTTTTTGACCTACAAATGATTTTTTTTTCACTTTCGGTTTCGCCGGAAGTGACACCAACTTTCGATTTTTAAAAGGAACACCCTGTATATTATGACATTTTTGAATTCTGCATAATTTTCTGAATCCAATGATACCACAAAAGTGACATTTCAAGCGTAAGAAATATTTATTATTTAATTTTTAATTTTCCATTTAAGTGTGCCATGACGGTTCCGATTTATTCCAATTGATCCATCTAATGCTAGAAAAATCGAAGTCCCGTCAAAAATACTAAATTGCGTTTTTTATAAGCAAATAAAATTCATCGTAATCGTTTTTGGGGTAAAACTCAATTTTTCCAAATGGAACCATATTGGTATCGTGGTACCATTTCTTAGTACTATTAATAAGGAATTTATTCATACCTGGTAATAACATGTGCGATAAATACAATCAAAATTATAGCTAAGGCGTTCCTTATGAAACTAGGCTCCTTTTATGTGGTCTACAAACGCTTGAATATCGCAGAAGGAAGGCTCTGTTAATTTTTTTATACAAGGTGATCAATGGTCATGTGAACTGCGAGTGGTTACTGCATATGATCTCATTGCGCGTCCCAGTAAGGAGAACCAGACAACTCCAATTATTCCTGGAACGGACACATCGGACAAATTACGGTAGAAGTGCGTTTGTTGAAAGGATGTTAAGTAATTACAACAGACATTTTGCAGATTGTGATATTTTTGGGACGAGTCTCGGGGCGCTAAAAGACATTGAATTTATACAATGTAACTATGTGTCTTAATATATGTACCATTTAGATCTTAGGATTCTGTAGAGTACATTGTAAATAAATAAATAAATAAATAATTATTTTGTTCTAATTTAATGCTAAGAAGTTACTAAGGTGAACAAAAATAACAACAAATGTAAAGACTTTTCCAATGCACAATAAAAATACCGATACACCACCGAATACTTATTTGACAATCTGAATAATTTCATTGTTTTCAAAGCCACCTTAGTAACTTCTTAGCATTAAATTAGAACAAAATAATTGTATTTTCTTTTAGCTATAATTTTGATTGTATTTATCGCACATGTTATTACCAGGTATGAATAAATTCCTTATTAATAGTACTAAGAAATGGTACCACGGTACCAATATGGTTCCATTTGGAAAAATTGAGTTTTACCCCAAAAACGATTACGATGAATTTTATTTGCTTATAAAAAACGCAATTTAGTACTTTTGACGAGACTTCGATTTTTCTAGCATTAGACGGATCAATTGGAATAAATCGGAACCGTCATGGCACATAACACTTAAATGGAAAATTTAAAATTAAATAATTAATATTTCTTACGCTTGAAATGTCACTTTTGTGGTATCATTGGAGTCAGAAAATTATGCAGAATTAAAAAATGTCATAATATCAGGGTGTTCCATTTAAAAATCGAAAGTTGGTGTCACTTCCGGCGAAACCGGAAGTGAAAAAAAAATCATTTGTAGGTCAAAAAGTGCCGCTTATTATGTATATGGGATATCTCAAATTTCAATCAATTACCTTCAAAACTAACGGAGATACGGGGGGTGTACCATGATCCTGTTACAC
Source organism: Polydrusus pterygomalis (assembly GCA_963969555.1). NCBI lineage: Eukaryota > Metazoa > Arthropoda > Insecta > Coleoptera > Curculionidae > Polydrusus > Polydrusus pterygomalis. Next base: position 34,748,210 of record OZ018381.1, on the reverse strand, counting down.
CCGGTATATAAAGGTATTAATTATTGTATCATAATATGTTCGACATGACCACCTTCTTCTGGTAAGCATAATTACAAGCATTGCTGAAGATTGGATACTATGTCTCTAAATGGAGGGAGGCGTAAATTTTGAAAAATTGCTCTATATTGCTGTTAATTAATTCTGGAACAATATTACTGGTCTTGGAGCATTTGGATGTTAATATAGATGGCAACGTTGCAGCTGGGATGAACTTTATTGTTTTGTGGCTACAGTTAATTTATTAAATATTGAAGTGTTTATTTAACTTGAAGGTATATGTGAATTAGTTTAAAAATATCACTAGTAGAGATACAGTGTGTGTATAAAGCCTGGAAACGGCTTAAAAACATCACAATTTACTGGCCGATTTAAACCAAATTTGGTACAGTTGTGTAAGAGGATCTAACGCACCGAATGACGATATTGGCGTTGTTGCCAGCTTTTTAGTTTGTCTGGAATTCGAACGAATTTTATATTTTTAAATATAACACCCAGTATATTTTTACATTTTTTAATTCCACATAAAATTATAATTATTTTTTATTAAACGCATTATTAGTCTATACTTCATAGTTTCCGAGATATTGACTCTCGAAAAGTGACATTTTTGAACTTTGACAGCTTATAACTTTCTAACAGTACGTCTTAGAGCAAAATGGCTCACATGTCCCAATCTTCAATTTTTATTATCTTCCCAAAAAAATCTACTTCCGGTTAAACCGGATGTAACTCGAAAGCAGGAAATATAGTTGTTCCGGTTTAACTGGAAGTTGATTTTTTGGGAAGATAATAAAAATTGAAGATAGGGACATGTAAGCCGTTTTGCTCTAAGACGTACTGTTAAGCTGTCAAAGTTCAAAAATGTCACTTTTCGAGAGTCAATATCTCGGAAACTATGAAGTATAGACTAATAATGCATTTAATAAAAAATAATTATAATTTTATGTGGAATTTAAAAATGTAAAAATATACTGGGTGTTATATTTAAAAATATAAAATTCGTTCGAATTCCAGACAAACTAAAAAGCTGGCAACAACGCCAATATCGTCATTCGGTGCGTTAGATCCTCTTACACAACTGTACCAAATTTGGTTTAAATCGGCCAGTAAATTGTGATGTTATTAAGCCGTTTCCAGACTTTATACACACACTGTATAAGTAGTTCATTAGTAGGTAGGATACCTCTAGATACCTAGGAACTTAGGTAAGTACTATTTTTTTCATTTAGTTTGTTTATTTATGAATATGCCAAGCCCCTGCTGTATTCCTGGGTGTAACTCTAACTATAAAAGTGTTTTAAAAGCAGTGTAATATATTTTTATAGTTTAGATTTGACCAATGACTGTATAAATATTGTTAATCAGGTTTCAGTGGATATTGATATGAAGGTAATGAATTGGCCTAAAATGATTTGAAATGGATTTTACCCTTTGAAATGAAACTAAGCAGGTGGTCTTAGCTTGAAAACTTATTGTCTCGGTACCTCACATTGTGAAAGTAACGAAGTTACCCAGATAAGTCGGTGACTTTCTTAAGACAAGCGTAGATTTCTTGAACAATGCCTTAAGCTTACTAAATTTTGAGACTTCAGAAGTCGATAGTCGATCCTGTAATTTAAGCGCAGAAGTTAATAATTTGTATAATAGAATATTACTTTTGATCGATCAAATAAATCTACTCGTAGTGAAACAAAAACAGCTTCTCAGCGCAATATTACTATTATTTAATAATTAGGTAAGTTGTTCTTCTTATCCAAAACAATTTATTACTTTTTTGTACATTTTTCAATATCAATATAGTGGCAACAGAGCCAAAAAAACACAAAAAATATTATCAGACAGAATAAAAAACTCGCCTGTTGCCGCGCGTAATAATAGCTTGTGGATTCGCTACTCCCAGCTGATGCGGCGTTGCCCGATGTCACTTCATGGCTTCTTTTCAAGGTGCTTGTGGCACTGCCGTAGTTACCGGAGATTGCCTTTTCGGTAGACACGCCGTAACTTACAACTGAGTCGACTCACTTAGTTTATCAACAGTAGTGACTGGTTTGAATGAGCCAGATTCTTCTAGTTCTACGTCGTGTTAACTGTAAGAAAGCTGATGCGGTAACCGTAAAATATTGAACTATTTCTTGCTCTATAGGGTATATAGGATAAAAATTAAAATTTAGGGAAAAAGCCGATTACCTAAAATTAGCCACTAATTTTAGGGTCTAGGCATATAATAAGACTGCATATAACTTTTCTACTGTTAACCTTACAATTACTGTTTTTAATAAACCCAATCTAAATAAGTTTCGAAAAGTAAACATTACACAAAATTACCTTCGGGGAAGCCGCGTTTCTGCTTAAATTTCACTTTGTATTTGTCTGTCCTAGACGTTTAAAACTTGAACTAGTTTGTTTTATGCTTCGTGAAATTACACAATTTGAGTAACTCGTGTATTTTTGCAAAGTTACCTATATACGAAACAAAACACGATTTAGAGAAATCTTGTATATCTGATGGTTTAGAAGTTTGTGTACCTACCTACAGTGGCGAATCTAAGGTGAGGTGCCCCCCACCCCCTGAGATAATAAAACTGGTCAAAATCAAAACTTTTCATAAATAATAGGAAAAATAACAACATCTCGCAACAATGTAACAATAATTATTATTTATATATTATATTATAATAACATTATTACCTTTATTGCCTTTTTTGCGCCCCCACCCCCCTAAAGATAATCCTGGATCCACGCCTGCCTACCTAACAATTAGGTATACAAGGTGCTACAAATTTTTGTATGTACAGTGTGACCAGTAAAGTCCGCATCATATTGGATTTTTTTTTATTAATAACTTTATTCGAAATTTGACTTTGGCATCAAGTTCTGCTTCGATCGAGATGAAAATTAAGCAAAAAAATAGTAGTCACGTGATTCGCATTATCTGTCAAATTTAAATTTTTTCCAAAAAATAATTCAAAAGTAGAGTTATTTTTGAAAGTATCGAAAAAAGTTATTAGAAAAGGTTTTTTTTTTAATGCAGTTTCTAGCCCACATGCAAAATTTTAGGTTCATAAGATAATTTTGATTTTTTTCCCATATTTTGTAAATTGCACCACTTTTGCAAAATAAGACTCAACGCAACCTACATAAAACTTCTTAGTTTTGACAATGCTTTATTTCAGATACATTTTTTTTAAAGTAGCGCCATATTAAATGTGTGTTTTTCTATAAAATCAAAATTGGGCTATTAAAATTTGGTCGAAGTTTATTTGTTTTCATAAAATAAGTATTTTTGAAAACGTAGCTTGTGTCTGAAAGTAAAACACCTTAATATTAAGACAAAAAAGAACGCAGTGTCATCAGTAAAGTGTTCATTAAGTGGAAAATAAATTTTAGTGGTGGGTAAAAAATCAAAATTATCTTATGTAGCTGAAATTTTGCATGTGGGCTAAAAACTGCATTTAAAAAAACTTTTTCTAATAACTTTTTTTGATATTACCAGAAATATGACAGATAATGCGAATCACGTGAGTACTATATTTTGCTTAATTTTCATCTCGGTCGAAGCAGATTTTTTTTAATTGCTTGTAATTCCAAAGCAACTAAAAATATTTATAGAGACATAATGGCAATTTGTTTCGCTACACGTTAATTTCCTAGCAACTTTCTTTAACATTATCCAATAGCCTTTATTTTACCGTTTCTAAAATAATAATTAAATTCCAATTTTTTGAAAATGTTAACTTAAAAAAATGTTGACATTTTTTAACCCTGAAATAATAACATCCTGAAATTTGATGAACGTCAAGAGCCAAAACAGCCCTAACAAGTTAAATAATGCCAGGGGGCTTTTAACCCTATACGCCCAAAACGTAATTGCGATATACAGGGTTAAGCCTACAGTTAATTTTATCACATGAAAAGGTTACCAAAAGATAATTTTTTTTAGTGTAGTACCCTGTATATTATTACTGAGTTGAATACCGTAAATTTCTTGGCTCTTTTAAAGTTGAACCAAACTCTGTAAACGTTTTTTTCTGGATTCGTAAAAATTTCCTGAGGTTCATTGGCGGTGTATTTGCGTATACTTCATGTTTTAGCAATAATTTTATCATACTGTCCAAATAAAATAAGTAAATTATAAGAACTGCATTTGAATTGTTTGCTTCTATAATTTTTAACGCTATTAACAAAATACCACAACAATAACGATAGTGACATAATTTTTATGTTAAACAAGAGTTTATCATGACATTACTAAAAGCCGAATGGAATTTAAATTATTGCCGAGAAATATTACAAATAATCGTTTATAAGTAAAAAAAAACACGCACAAAAAAAAAAATAGCCAATTTAAGTAGCTTTTCGAATGAGTGATAATATACAGGGTGTTATATTTGCGCTGCGTCATCTGTTTCTAATCTGCAAAACTGCAGACTGTTTCGGCGAAAACGCAAACAGCGTTGCCTATACTGGATTGTGATGCACTTCGTAGTTTATTTAGTTGTCTACCTTTCGATTATTATCAGTGGACTGACGTTTGTATTGGAGTTAATTCCGCTGGGATGGCGCTACGGTGCATTGATGGCCGCTTTACTTTTGTAAAAGGCTTTTAATGCATTTTACCGCTGTTGTTGGGATTGCTTGGGTTATGGCTGCCCGTAGAGTCCTAACAAGGACGAAACGGCCGTCGTGGTCTACCCGCCCCCAGGGTATCCATTGTGCTTGGATCTCTGTGTGTTCCAATATAAAAAAAAAACAGTTACACACTTGTGCGATATGCCACAATGATCACTTTTTAATTATTTTCGCGGACGCTATATTATCTTATAAATATATAATAACCCTTGGGTGCCGATTACCATGCCACCAAGATTAAACATGCAGTCTGTTTGGTACTACGCTACTGCTATTTAAAGCACTGGGCGTCGTTTTTGTTCGAACAGACTGTTCGTCGATCAAAGCAGGTAACAAGGCCGCAATCTGCGGACTACTTAAAACTTGATCTTGTGGAGAGACCATGAAATTTTGCGTTCCGCTACTGATTCACGTTTTCATTGCCGCACCGGTATAAATAGACGTACGAAGTTAAAATTAAAGTTTAAAAATAATACGAATAAAAATTTAAAATGTGTATTAGTAGGTATTAATAGTATTGTTATTTTGTTATTAGGCTTAATCAAGTCGAAACCAAACACACTCACACTCACAAAAAAATGTTAAAATTAGTCAATTAAAAATTATAAATACCTATAAAAAAACGATGTCTGAAGTCTAACAAATAAATTGGTTCTGAAAAAAAAATCAAATTTTTAATTGCGTAGGTACATATTGACAAAAATATGGCATATAAATAATTATAATAATATATTACATATCGCTGAAAAGAAATGTCTACATAATTTATATTATATGTATAAATTTAGGTACACTCAGTGTGTCCGCGGATAGAGTTGGAAAAGGGAAAAACTTTTTTATTAGTACGTATAGAAGGAAAAGTCATTCTTTATAAAAACGTCTGTTTCTACTGAAACTACAATTTCAACTATTAGATTTGCGATTACTATACAGGGTTCATCAGCAACAACAGTTTTTGTTTTTTGGATTTTTTTTTCAATTCATTTTGATGATTGGCTAAATCATCACTTTGGGAACAAATGGGTTGGAAGGTACCTATGGTCCAAATCAGTTGACACGTAGGAGTCCCGATCTCACAATTATCGACTTTCATTTACGGGGATGTGTGAAGACACATGTGTATAAAACCAATTTCAATAATAACTTAGATCTCTCGAAAGAAATAATGAGAGTAATTATTACAAATATCCCAATACGGCAAGTTAGGAACTATTATCGGGAATTCAGATTTCGAGTTAAACTATGCGCTAACTCGGTGATACCCTCAGACCAAGCACTAGTGCTTGGTCTGAGGTGGTACCACGTTTGAATAAAAGTTTTATAATTTATGATTGAATGAATTGAAGAAATATAATAACATGTAATAATAAAAATACTTCAAAAGTAGGCAAACAAAAAATGGTTTTCTTACAACAAAATCGTTACTCGACCAGATATAAAATCATATTCGAAGTAAGAAAGCAACATTGGTTATTTGTTTTTACGTAAATTTATTTTAAACGAAATTCAAAAAACTAAAAATGTTGTTTCTGACGATCCCTGTATAGTAATCGCGAATGTGATATTTGAAATTGTAGTTTCAGCAGAAGCAAAATTCATTTAATAAATCAAGGAATTGAAAATTACAATTGAAAAAAAAAATCCTAAAAAGTAAAAATGTTGTTTTTGACGAACCCTGTATAGTAATCGCGAATGTGATATTTAAAATTGTAGTTTCAGCAGAAGCAAAATTAATTTAATAAATCAAGGAATTGAAAATAAAATCCTAAAAAGTAAAAATGTTGTTTTTGACGAACCCTCCAGAGTAATTGTAAGTCTGTAGTAGTAATTGCAAATCTGATATTCGAAATTGTAGTTTCAGCACAGCCAGACGTTTTTATACTCTTATAAGATTTTTAGTTTTTAGTAACATGTTTTATTTAGCAAAAAGCTAGAATTAAATATTATTTAATACATTCTTTTAACACATCTTTATAGATTTATTTTTAAACTTTAAAACGCAACCTTCTTTTAACAAAAACAGAAAGAAAAGTTAAACATTTTGGAAATTGTATAAAATATTACGTATCATTTTGTTTTTTAATTAAATGTAATTTTAAAGTTTTTTTACACAGTTTTAATGATATTTGAGATTTAATAGAATTATCCAAATTATTATATTCTATCAAAGCTTTATAAAAAATAGACTTATACGCTAATGTTTTAGACACTCTATCCACAAAAAAATTTTGATTAGTTCTTGTTTTATAATTATAATGGTCATGATTAAAAGAACAAAATTTTTTTAAACAATCAGGCAATAAAGTATTTTTAATTTTATGTATAAAGATACATACTAAATAAAAATTAAATTTCTGACATGTAACCAATCTACATTTTTTAACATAAAATTTATTTTTGTATAATTATTGTCATAATTTAAAATAATCTGCATTGCCTTATTTTGTAAAATCTGTAATTTGTCAAATATATCCTCACTAGCATAAAATAAAATGGAAGAACAATAGGAAAATGTGGTAATATAATAGTATTAAATACAGTTTTTTTTAAAACTAACTTAAATTAGAACTGATTCTTTTAAAATAACCTACTTTTCCGGCAATCTTCGATATGATACTTTCAAAATAATTTAAAAAATTTAATTTTGAATCAATAATTATTATCCCTAAATATTTAAAACTGTTGACTAATTCCAATTTTTCATCATCAATAATTACAACATTTATATTTTAACAATTTAAATGCTAACCCATAACCATACGTTTAGTTTTTGAAATACTTAATTTTAATTTATTTACTTTTAGCCAATTTTATAATATATTTAGAGTATTTGGACCATCAAAAATATTTAAAACATTAATGACAATTAAGTTATCATCAGCTAACATTTTTAACTTGCACTTTTTTAAAACTAAAGGCATTTCGTTGATGTATAAAATAAATAATATTGGACCTAGCATATTTCCCTGAGGAACTCCTATATTATTTATTTTTTTATTTGAATATTTATTTATTTATTTGTAATATTTACGGTATACACCATTAAATCAAAGGAAAGTAATAATACAGATACAGACTATATATATAATATAAACTAGTAAGCAGTAGCTTAAAGATAAATAATCCACACTTGGTAATATTCTCAGAGAGTTAATCAGTATTGGTCGGTCAGAGTGGTAATACACTACTACGTATTTTTCTCTTAAGATCAAATTTAAACTTAGAATGAGTGGTATGAATATCGAGGTCATGGCTGTTAAAGTTTCGCTGCAGCCTGGTTAACGGACGAAACATGCTATAATTTGTAGAATGGAAAGGTAAACAGAAGAGATTCCTGCTGCGAGTATTGTGTCTGGTATTAAAATACAGCTCAGATAAGAGATAATCACAATCTATGTCACCAGTAATAAGCTTAAATAAAAAACACATATCCAAGAGGAAACGTCTATTTTGTAGAGAGCATAGATTTATGATATTGAGAATAAGTTGATAATCTATATAAAAGTTTTGAAAACGAATTTGTAATTTGTGTGCACAAACACGCAGAAATCTCCTCTGCACGCCCTCGATCGCCTGCACATGTACCTGATAGTAAGGTGACCACAACACACTGGCATACTCCAGGCCAGATCTCACTATGGAGCAATACATTAATTTAAATGTTTGACATGAAAATTCTTTACAGTTTCTAGATACAAATCCTAGGTTTCTATAGCCCGTACATGTAATAGAATTAATATGGTTAACAAATGTGAGAGACCTATCCAGAATAACTCCAAGGTCACGAATCTCCCCAACTTTATCTAAGACGACACCAGCTATATTATAGTTACAATCAATGGGATTACGAGATCTATAAAAGGATATACTATGACATTTTTTTATGTTCAAATCAAGACCATTCATCTGAGACCAACAATAAAGGCCGTCCAGATCACTTTGAAGTAGAGCACAATCCAAACTGGAGTAAATTAATCGATATAATTTGAAATCATCAGCAAACAACAAATATAGAGACTGAGTAATAAAATTACCAATGTCATTTATAAAAAGTATAAAAAGTAAGGGCCCACTATGGGAACCTTGAGGTACACCAGAATGCACAGCAATCTCTTTAGATACAAAATTATTTATTCTTACTCTCTGAACCCTTCCAGTGAGGAAACTGAGAATCCACTGAAGAATGCCCGAGCCAAAACCCCAAGCCGCCAGCTTAGCCACGAGCAGTCTATGATCCACTCGATCGAACGCCTTCGAAAAGTCAGTGTATACACTGTCGACCTGGAGTTTATTCTCGAAGGCATTTAACAGGTAATCATGGTATGTCAATAGGTTCGTGAGAGTGGACCTCCCCGCACAGAAACCGTGCTGCTGCGCTACTATGACACGCCTGCACTCCCATGACAGCAGAGACGTGACAAGAGAGTCAAAGATTTTAGGGATGACAGACTGCATGCATATACCCCTATAGTCAGCCACATTGCTCCTGTCCCCAGACTTAAATATAGGAACAATAAATGATTGTTTCCAAAAATCAGGAAAGATTCCAGCTTGGAGAGACAAATTGAAGATAAAGTTTAATGGCTGGCTAAGAGAGCATACGCAGGCTTTCAGCAACACAGACGGAACACCATCGGGGCCATAGGAAGAACTTGATTTGCAATGCATGATGGCTTCAAACACATCAGTGACACCTATGCTTAGAACATTGACATTTATTAATTCTTGTAAATTGTTATAATACTCCGGAATATCATATGTAGATTTTGAATAAACCGTTGAAAAGTAGTCAGCAAACAAATCTACTGAGTCAGCGCAGGTGTCACCATGCAGATCACCAAAATACATCGCGCTGGGGTAACCAACTGCCCCCCTCTTGTTACTCAAAAAGCGCCAAAAACTCCCCGGATTGTCATGAAGATCGTTCTCAACTGACTGTAAGTAGTCAGCATAACATTGACTCGACAAAACTTTACACAATCCACGGAGCGTCGAGAACTCATCATAATCAGAAAGATTCCCGGATTCCCTGAAGCGCTTATGGGCCAGTTTTTTTTGAATTGTTAATCGTTTAAGTTCTCCATTGAACCAGACTGGAAAGTTAGAGCTTCTAAAGCGCTTCAAGGGCACGAACAAGGAAATGGCATGATAAAGCACACTATATAGTTTATGTACGGCCTGATCGACATCAGAGTTATCTAAATAAGAGGACCAATTAATACAGGATAAATAATTGTTTAAAGATACAAAATCGGCACTTTTAAAATCATAATATTCTAAGTCAAACTTAACATACTCTTTAGCACTAAGATCCATAATATCACAAGTATAGGCAACATGGTGGTTACCAATCGGAAGCAACAAATCAGTAGCAGCATAGACAGTGCAATCCTGAATATCTGAAAAACACAGGTCGAGAAAAACGCCATTGTCATTGGGGGCATCGATAAGTTGATGCAAATTCAAGAGTCCCACTGAATTGCTCACTACATGAGCCAGAGATGTCGGATGAGCCATCGGACGAGTGCCATGCTCCTCATTAATCCAGGTCGCCTCAGGTAAGTTGTAATCACCGAAAATTAAAAAGGAGCTATCAGGATAACTGGATTTTAGATCAACCAATGTGGAACAATGGCTCTCGTAGACCTCTAAGCCCGATCTAGGTGGAATATATACTGCTCCGAGAATTATTTTCTGGAAGCCCAATTTAAAAGATATATAAATCTCCTCAACTGTCACTCCAGAGATAGAAATTGGCCTAGTGTGAAGCTCCCTCCGCACAGCGACCAGGACACCTCCTCCTCTTTGTTTAATGCTGGTATCACTGTTCCGATCACATCGGTATATAATATAGTCACAAAGGTTTAGCTCACTTGATAAAATGTCATCAGTAAGCCAAGTCTCCACAATAACAATAATATCATAATGACAAGTAGCTGCCGCCAACCCAAGCTCCCGCAGTTTGGTCCTAAGACCCCCTACATTTTGAAAGTAGCAGACTAATTTTCGTTGGAATCGTTTTTTGGCAGAGATGAGAATATGTTTTTGATATTCTTGTGTTTTGTAACCTGTTACTTAAATTATTCCATTTCTAAAAGTTTCCGGTTTTTTGGTCGATGTGTAGAGGTAAATATTGGCGTGTTGCCCATCCCATGAGTTATGCAATTATTTAAAAAAAAAATTGAAGTTTTTAGGTTTCGATGTAGTCTAATAGTTTATGCTTCCAAGGGTCATAAGGTAATATACGTCATCCTGAATATTTATAATGATGTATTCATATTGTGTTAATACTACATACGTACAATTAAGCCAGTAGCCATATTTTGTTAACTGGAGTTATGTCCGAAGACATAAATTACAGATCTGTATGAGACACCATTACTAAATTAATTCACGTAGCGTGTAGCCTATAATGGACTATAGAATTTATAAATGAATAAGTGTGCATTTGATTTTGGTATAAGTACAGGTTAAAGTAATTTCTTGTAGAATTTCAACTCCCTCTCTAGGTAACACAATATATTGGATCATCAAGGAACAAGGAATAAAAATAACAGGTCAATTGTGTTTTTAAAAAATCGGCAATTATCTTTGCTCGGCACTCTCTTCGCTTAAATACAGGGTCACTTTTATGTATGGAAACTATCGATTATTTGCTAAAGTAAGATAGCTAGCGAAGAATGTTAAATACAAAACTTTTAGGGTTTTTAGAAAACTATTACACTGCACATAAACTAGGTATACAGGATCAGTCAAAAAACCATGGAAGAACAAAGTTACTTTATTTTAAATGGAACCCCCTGTATATTATTCAATATTTCAATTATTTACAAGATTCTAAAAAAAAATGTTAAGCACACCATATACCCAATCTTAACCGTTTTCGAGATATCGAGTTTCGAATATCGTTTTCAAATAAATTATTACATTCATTAATTTTCTAGTCCATCAAGTTACCTTAGAGAATATTTATCTCCATAAAAATGTTGTTTTCCTACGACCACCTACGAAAATGACAATAACAACACGGTTAACTTGGCTAGAAAGTGCCAAATATCACACGCGTGTTGTAAAAAAATATTTCAACACGAGTGTGGAAATACCAAGCACACTAAGATATTAAATTTAAACAGGTGTCAATTTGACGACAAAACTATTTATTAAACATAACAAACTTACGGGACACGTGGAGTGAATTGGGGTGCTGGGTGGGGTAAAGTACACTAGGGCATTACTGCAAATTTTTCGTTATTTTTGGGAACCGAAGAGTATTTATTTATGATAAAAATAATATTATCAAAAAGGGAAAATAATAATATGTCAGGCAACCCACCAACTGTCATGTTTCATGTTTACATGTCAACTCACAGAAAAGTTCTGTTCTGTTCTGTTCGAGGATTGCGATGGCCTCTAGCTTTTCAGCCTCCAGCCAATTTTTATACTCACACAAAAATAAAGCGTTTATGTCAACTGAGTTGAACCACAGAAAAAAAAAGGGGCAGCTATAGAGCAGAAATAGAATACCCTGGGAAATACCGATTTATAATTTTGCCATTATCTCGGATGTTTAATTATATTGGTGTAAGTGAAAGTGCTTTATGTACGTAAAATTATTTTAGCAATATTCAAAACAAATCGAATATAGACAGAACTTTTATAATTAGCAAGCTATCGATATTTAACTCCATCTCTATCTTTCAATAATGTTGAGGTTTAATAATGCGGTACATTAATTATCATAAAATAAAACTATAATAAAAAATAAATAAATAAATAAGTTAGTGAAGTGTCTAGTTAGGTTCTACTCAGTAAATGATTGTACTGTCTACTAACCCCTAAATCCCTTCTTTTTAGTAAATGTCACTCCTATCCTATGTTGTAATTGTCAATACTAAACCCTTGACCCTTAAAATAGCAGCTAGGAAAAGGTCAAATACACAAATCCAGAGACTCATATTAAGCAGTCCAAACCGCATTGTACGCAAAGAAGAAAAGTCAGTGGTCGTGATATGGTACAGACCAGACAACATCACGATCATCCCTAATGTGCTGGCAAATTGCCCCCAGGGAGCAGTGCCATTAAGAACAAGACAATGTTGAGGTTATGTTTGTGTTTTGTTTTTGTATGTATATTTAGGTATATTATTGTTTTATTTTTAAAGAATGCAAGCAGCTAAAAAATCAGAAACGAAATTTATTCACTGTTCATAGATACTAGGTATGATGTGCGTAAGCAAATAGGAGAAAAAGTTATTATTTTTATTTAAATCTAGGTAAGTTAAAATGTGTAAGTAGGCATTGTTTTTATTTTGTTTTAATATAGACGCTTCTGTTGGAATCCGCCTTGAAATTTGTTTTGCATTTATTGCGTTTGTACTTTGTCAATTTTTTTTAACACAATGGTGTACAAACTATTAAAAACCAAACAAACTCTTCTTGATTATTTTGTATGGTCGTAGGAAAAATTGTGTACATTACTCGTGTGAAAGTGATTTTCTCACACTCGGAGAATTTCCGCACTCGGCTGACGCCTCGTGCTAAATATCTCCTCGTTTGAAAATTCCCACTTTCAACACTTGTTATGTAATATACTATTTGTCATCTTGACAACAGATATGCCAAAAATTCTTACATTTACAATGTGTGAACAATTTTCGCCTAAAAATGGCACGTTTAAGTGATACCGAGCGCATTAAAATTTTAATGATGATAGGGTACGGCGATAGAACACGGAGTTTTACCCAAGTGGTGAATATTTTTAATGAATTGCATCCAGATCGGGAACCTATAACTAAATCAACTGTTTCCAAAACATTGCAGCGTTTTCATGAAACTGGAGGTGTGAAAGATCGACCAAAAAGTGGAAGACCGGTAAGCGTCACTAATGAAGAAAATTCTCTAAATGTCATGTTAGATGTGGTAGTAGGTAGAAAATCCAATAAATTCGACGCAACAGCGGGCTTTATATCATATTATGAGTCGATATTCCATTCAAAAAATTACCAAAAGAGAAAAATTCAAACCATATAAAATTCATTTGTCATAAGAATTGAGTGAAGACGATTTTGATCGCAGAATTCAGTTTTGCGAAATCATTATGGATAATCGACGGGAATTATAGAACCCGGTGCGACATCTTGCGTCCCAGTACGGGACCGGGACCGGGTTCTATAATTCCCGTCGATGATCGACCCTGACAAGTGATTTGTCTTCGAGCCCTGTTTCCTTCTGCCAAACTGAGCCTCACTGATGAGCCGTAAACGGCGAAACGCGTCTGGGGATGAGTTTGGCGGAAGGAAAGAGACAAAACCTTTTCGAATCATTATGGATAAATTGAATCAAAATGTCAACTTTGCCAACCACATTTTATTTTCTGATGAATCAACGTTTTGTTTAAACGGGCACGTAAATCGACACAGACTGTAGATATTGGTCAGACCAAAATCCACATTGGATGGAACAAGTTCATGCCCAACGACCACAAAAAACCAATGTTTGGTGTGGCATTATTGGTGGAAACGTCATAGGACCCTACTTTATACATGGAAATTTGAACTCTGAACGATATTTACTACTTTAACAAGAGAATATTGTTCCACAGCTCAGACGATTATTCCCGAACCATAATAATCACCATAATAATCCCAATTTACCGGCTGAACAAATATGGTTTCAACAAGATGGGGCTCCACCACATTTTGGACGGATGGTGAGGGAATATCTAGAGGAAACTTTTCCTGGTAAATGCAGCGGCGCACCCAGGATTTTATGTTAGGGGGGGCCCGCCAACCAGTGCTGGAAGCAAATTTTTTAATAAACTTTTAAGTTACGCATTTTTCTAGAACTTTGGAGCTTTTTTAACAGGTACTCTTGCAGGGAAGATCGCAATAGCCTAGTCATGGGAGTCGTTAAACGGTTTCTCAGGGGGGGGCATTGGCGGCTTGTGACTTGTTAACTTGGGGGGTGTACTAAAAGCCTGCTGTATGCGAAATGCGCCGCAGGCGAAATTTTTTTAAGACCACGCCCAAATTTGGTCAATAATTATTATAGTAAATATTTTAAAAATTTATAATTACCTTCTTATTCTATTGAAAATGAAATAAAATAAAAAATAAAAAGGCTAATTTATTTTTCATTTTCATTAGTGGGTACATTGTTTAAAAGTAAAGTTCATTCATCTGTTTTTATTTGCAGCAAACTTATCAATAACAATAAAGTCCCTAGATTTACACTTTGTGGTATGTATCAAGGTAATTTCGAGAGTTTAGGTCTTCCCTTAATTTTAATTTCAATTTTTTGCTCAATACTTAATGAGCTAAAATTGTTTCTCAAACATTCATAGTCGTTTTGGCATTAAAACTGTTTATTTTTATTAAAATAAGTCTTTACTACCCCAAAATAATAACAAAAATATAAAAGAAAACTCGAAATAATAAATTCATACATTCAATCAAACCATATTAAACCTCAATAAGTTAACTTTTGTCAATAAGTCAACTTCCAGGGGGAAGGGGGGGGGGCAAATGCCCCACCTGGCCCTCCTCAAACAAGGACCGTGAGGTAAATCTAAGAAAATTGACTTTTTAAAATACTTATCCACTTTCATAATTTTTCATTTCATTGGGGGTTTTGGGGGGGCCAAGGCCCCCTTGGCCCCCCCCCTGGGTGCGCCACTGGGTAAATGGATTGGGCGCAGAGGTGCAATTGAATGGCCTGCTAGGTCACTTGATATGACCCACCTTGACTTTTTCCTGTGGGACCATATCAAAAATTTAATGTACAAAAATAGGACACCAAATATCGAAGATTTGCAACAAAGAATAATGCATGAAATTTGTATTGCTCCCAATATCCTTTTAGATTCGCTACAAAATTTTGTTCACCGAATTCATTACTACCAGGAGGTGAACGGTGGACACTTTGAGCACCTTATAAAATAGGATTTCAAATTGTTGTTTACTAAAACTTAGTTTGTATTTTTTATTATTGTTTTTAGATTTATTTGAAAACGATATTCGAAACTCGATATCTAGAAAACGGGTAAGATTGGGTATGTGGTGTGCGTAACATTTTTTTTTAGAATCTTGTAAATAATTGAAATATTGAATAATATACAGGGGGTTCCATTTAAAATAAAGTAACTTTGTTTTTCCATGGCTTTTTGACTGATTCTGTATACTTAGTTTATGTGCAGTGTAATAGATTTCTAAACACCCTAAAAGTTTTGTATTTAACATTATTCGCTAGCTATCTTACTTTAGCAAATAATCGACCGTTTCCATACATAAAAGCGACCCTGTATAAATGGGAAAGAAAGAAAAAACTAAAATTCTTCCTCTTTCTTTCCCATACTTTCAACTCCACTTTATGGACTATTTCTTCAAATTAAATTAATATCTGTGGTCCGGCACTTGTACCGGTTTTGAGAACACACTTGCAAAATTTTCTGTTTTTACAGAATAATCCCTTTACGACTGACCTTTTCTAAGGTACCGTACTGGGACGCAAGATGTCGCACCGGGTTCTATAATTCCCGTCGATAATCGATCCTGACAAGTGATTTGTCTTTGAGCCCTGTTTTCTTCTGCCAAACTGAGCCTCACTGATGAGCCGTAAACGGCGAAACGCGTCTGGGGATGAGTTTGGCGGAAGGAAACAGACAAAACTTTTTCGAATTAAATAAATAAATGTTTAGTTATTCACCCCGAAAAAACCCGAATACTCAGATTATTCAACATTTCATACAAGGGATATTGCAATAATTAAATAATAAAGCTAAAGAAATACAGACATTTACCTTTAGATACGTACAGCTTATCTCATGCGCAAACAAAAGTTAAGTTTTATGGGTGAAAAATACGTTTGAGAGCACGGCTCGCCGGTCAGATGCCTTCCCGCCCAGCAGGATTGGGCATGCGCGCAAACCTCTTCTTAGCCTTCTCTAGCAACATGCTCAAAATATACTCCAGAACCGGCTCGGCGCCATTTTTGTTGTTTTAAGTTTTCTTTGTGGATCCTTGTTGTTTTCTTTGCTATTGTGCATGGATTGTGGGTGTTTAATATTTACGGATTTTTAGTTTTTGTGTAGTTTGGTGAATTGTGTTTGTGCTTTTAGTGACTCGGATTGGAATATAAACAATGACTAGTAAACACCGTTGTATGATTTTATTATGCTCAAATAAAGGGTAAAATGCCGAGTAATTTGTATTTTCAGTAAGTAGGTATGGCGTAGTGATGTATCTTGATATATAACTTTACTTTATTATGATCAATTTCAACACATCTAACTAAGCATAGCCTACACAAACAAGGTATGAAAATAAAATGAAACACACACCAAGACAGATTATATCTCGATGCATGTTTTGGTATATTTTATTTGCAGCCCTGCAATCTAATTAGGTACGCTTATATTTGGGGCAATATATTGCTTCGAAAAGTTTAAAAGACACTTTTCTCTATACTTATATTAGGTATAAGTATAGAAAAAAAAGTAAATACCTAGGTATGTTTATATTAATCCAAGGGTGAAAGCACAACCACCTTGAAAGAAGCCGCGAAACAGAAACATCGACAACACTGCTTGAAGATCCATGTGTCACGTGACTTTTTTTAGGTTAGCCATGGTTTAGTATGTAATTTACGCGCGAACTAGGTGTATGTGTCGTATTAATTTGTATTTTTATCCAGTTTTCGATTGAAACCTAATAGAAAATTTAAGTGACATGATTGCTAAGAACATCTACAAAATACTGATGAAAATTTTTGGTGCGGGTTTGCTCTAATTGCATTAATAAAGTGAAAAATCCAATAGCCTGGCCGGCCTAGCGGTTTGTTTACGGGTCTTATAAATGGCAGCAGAATTTCATTTGTTTTAATTTATAAGTTGTGTTTTTTGTATTCTAGTTAGCTCTTTGGGATAAACTTTATTGTTTTGTGGCTACAGTTAATTTATTAAATATCCCAGTACGGTACCTTAGAAAAGGTCAGTCGTAAAGGGCTTATTCTGTAAAAACAGAAAATTTTGCAAGAGCGCTCTCAAAACCGGTAAAGTGCCGGACCACAGATAGGGATGCACGATGGTTTTCGATATATCGAAAACATCGATATATCGGAGCAAAATATCGATGTTTTTACATCGATGGATTTTGACTCGATGGTTCATGACATCGATGGAGGTTAGATCGATATATCGAAGTATCGATGTTTCTTAAAATACATCGTTTTCAAAGTTATTAAACCAAAAGATTGGGATCATTTAGTATTTTTTATAGATATAAAATATATATTTTAACTATTTTAAGTGTTGCTACTTTCTAGCGTCATCTTAAATTCTTTGTTTCATGCACTGGCGCTAAATACTAGGGAAATTACGGCGCGTATTGGTGCTGCCAACCTGTAAATAATAAAAGCCGTGCTTTATGAACTAAGGTCGTTCCAGATGTAAAAAATCACTTTGAGGTACACATTATTAGTTTTTAAAGTGTTAAATAGGTAAGAATTTTTTTTTACTTCCAAAATAATGTATTATTCTGTACTTTGTTAAAATAGACCAATTTTAAAATATTAAGTATACACGTCTTTTATTATTTCTTTTATTGCAAATTGCGAAAAAAAATTCGATATATCGATATGTATCGATGTTTTTCGGTCGATATTTTTTCAATATCGATGGATTAATGTCGATGTTTTTGCTACATCGATGGGTCAAAATTCGATATATCGATTTTCGATGTATCGATGGATTTCGAATTTTGTGCATCCCTAACCACAGATATTAATTGAAAAGAGTTTTGTCTGTTTCCTTCTGCCAAACCCATCCCCAGACGAGTTTCGCCGTTATTACGGCTCATCAGTGAGGCTCAGTTTGGCAGAAGGAAACAGGGCTCAAAGACAAATCACTTGTCAGGATCGATTATCGACGGGAATTATAGAACCCGGTGCGACATCTTGCGTCCCAGTACGGTACCTTAGAAAAGGTCAGACATAATAAGCCCTTTACGACTGACCTTTTCTAAGGTACCGTACTGGGACGCAAGATGTCGCACCGGGTTCTATAATTCCCGTCGATAATCGATCCTGACAAGTGATTTGTCTTTGAGCCCTGTTTCCTTCTGCCAAACTGAGCCTCACTGATGAGCCGTAATAACGGCGAAACGCGTCTGGGGATGGGTTTGGCAGAAGGAAACAGACAAAACTCTTTTCAATTAATATCTGTGGTCCGGCACTTTACCGGTTTTGAGAGCGCTCTTGCAAAATTTTCTGTTTTTACAGAATAAGCCCTTTACGACTGACCTTTTCTAAGGTACCGTACTGGGACGCAAGATGTCGCACCGGGTTCTATAATTCCCGTCGATAATCGATCCTGACAAGTGATTTGTCTTTGAGCCCTGTTTCCTTCTGCCAAACTGAGCCTCACTGATGAGCCGTAATAACGGCGAAACTCGTCTGGGGATGGGTTTGGCAGAAGGAAACAGACAAAACTCTTTTCAATTAATATCTGTGGTCCGGCACTTTACCGGTTTTGTGAGCGCTCTTGCAAAATTTTCTGTTTTTACAGAATAAGCCCTTTACGACTGACCTTTTCTAAGGTACCGTACTGGGACGCAAGATGTCGCACCGGGTTCTATAATTCCCGTCGATAATCGATCCTGACAAGTGATTTGTCTTTGAGCCCTGTTTCCTTCTGCCAAACTGAGCCTCACTGATGAGCCGTAATAACGGCGAAACTCGTCTGGGGATGGGTTTGGCAGAAGGAAACAGACAAAACTCTTTTCAATTAATATCTGTGGTCCGGCACTTTACCGGTTTTGAGAGCGCTCTTGCAAAATTTTCTGTTTTTACAGAATAAGCCCTTTACGACTGACCTTTTCTAAGGTACCGTACTGGGACGCAAGATGTCGCACCGGGTTCTATAATTCCCGTCGATAATCGATCCTGACAAGTGATTTGTCTTTGAGCCCTGTTTCCTTCTGCCAAACTGAGCCTCACTGATGAGCCGTAATAACGGCGAAACGCGTCTGGGGATGGGTTTGGCAGAAGGAAACAGACAAAACTCTTTTCAATAAATATTGAAGTGTTTATTTAACTTATATTACATATGTGAATTAGTTTAAAAATATCACTAATAGAGATAGTTCATAAGTAGGTAGGATAGCTCTAGATACCTAGGTAGTTAGGTAAGTACTATTTTTTTCTTTTAGTTTGTTTATTTATCAACATGCCAAGCCCCTGCTGTATTCCTGGGTGTAACTCTAACTATAAAAGTGTTTTAAAAGCAGATGAAGAGAGTGTAATATATTTTTATAGTTTAGATTTGACCAATGACTGTATAAATATTGTTAATCAGGTTTCCGTGGACATTGATATGAAGGTAAAGGTTTTTTTTTAAAAGGTAATGAATTGGCTTAGAATGATTTGAAATGGATTTTACAACAATTTAACAACGCTTAAGTAATACTACATGACAAATCGGCAGAAAACGTATCTAATTTCACCATCTCCAGAAAATGAGTAACAAAGATGTAAATGACGAAAACTGAATTGGAGTGTATACATGTCAATATAAACCTACATGTCACCAGTATTAAGCGTGTGTATTATTTTACACACCATATTTGTTTCTAATATGGTCATTTTTGCAACGTAAGATGTTTTATTCATTAAAAGAAATACATTGTTATGTGTTACCTTTGTTTAACAAAATGTTACCCATTTAAATTGCTTAAAATTTGTAATTAGCATTTTTCTCACATCCTACTTTTACTTTTCTATTAACAACGCAATCGGGAATCATTATAAAACGAAAACATTATTTTAGTATCATAAACCATATTTTTACTAATCTAAATCTAGTGTTCTTGACATTGTAGATATACAGGGTATAGGGTGTCTCACGGTGAAAGTCCATTAGAATATTTTGGAAAGTAATGCGAGTTTAATCCTGCAAATTTGGATAATGGGGTTTTCGGAGACGCAAACTTGCCTATTTTAAATAGAACACTCTGTATAATATATTTTTTTTGTGTTCCTTTCTTCATGTCCAATAACTTTTATTAAAAGTTTTTTTGTTTTACTCTTTTCGTTTGTGAGAAAAAAATAGTTTTTCATGAAAAAGTAATAATTTTTGTTATTTACCATAAAATTTAAAAAACTTAATTTTTCTAAACACTACAATGCTAATTTAATAAATCGATAGGCGAAAACATTTGAACAAAATTAAAATTATGATATTACCGTAAGCCGGCAATAACCCATACTTTTCAGATTATCTCCAAAATTCATCATTTTATCGAAATATTATAGAGGACAAAAAATAATCAAAAACAAATGATTAGGTACCTGAGAAAATTTAGGTCGGACGTCACTAACGCACGTCCTAAAAAATAGGAGGGTTAGCGGGTATTGGACCACCCCCCCCCCCCCCCATTTTGAATATTTGGTTGAAGCAATGTACCAAATTTGAAATTTATATATTATTAAATACTCGAATTATTTTAAAAAATCAGTTATGAATTCAAACTTTGACGTCACACTCTGTATATATGTCGTAGGCTGATAGTGAAATCCGTCATTTCATGAAAAGCCTGGTCATATCATGCTGCACGCTAAAAGGTATATTTGCAACTGGTTTGTTCGTTGTTCCCCAGAGCATTTTTTTCAATTTTTTCAACTAATATTATTTTATAAAAATAAAATTTAAATTAAATTAAAAAAAAAATTGAAAAAAATGCTCTGGGGAACAACGAACAAACCAGTTGCAATATACCTTTTAGCCACGCTTCATGATATGACTAGGCGTTTCATGAAATGACGGATTTCACTATCAGCCTACGACATATATATATTTGTATTTTTGTATACATACAATATGTTGAATAATCTTGACTTATATATTATTATCTGATGTGACGTGCTATAAACTATTTGTGTAAGTAGTACTTAGTAGTAGTAGTAGTAGTAGTAGTAACATGTTTTATTTAGCAAACAGCTACAATTAAATATTTTTTAATACATTTTTTAACAACATTTTCATAGATTTATTTTTAATTTTAAAACGGAACCTTCTTTTAACAAAAATAGACAGAAAAGTTAAACATTTTGCAAATTGTATCAAATATTACTTATCATTTTGTTTTTAAAATAAATGTAATTTTAAAGTTTTTTTAAATAGTTTTAATAATATTTGAGATTTAATAGAATTTTCCAAATTATTATATTCTATCAAACTTTTATAAAAAAAAAACCTCTAATGTTTTAGACACTCTATCCACAAAAAAATTTGGTTAGTTCTTATTTTATAATTA
The DNA here is from genome assembly GCA_963969555.1 of Polydrusus pterygomalis. Classification (NCBI taxonomy): domain Eukaryota; kingdom Metazoa; phylum Arthropoda; class Insecta; order Coleoptera; family Curculionidae; genus Polydrusus; species Polydrusus pterygomalis. The sequence goes on along the minus strand of OZ018381.1, from coordinate 34,726,254 downwards.
TGATGGTCATGATTAAAAGAACAAAATAGTTTTCAACAATCAGGCAATAAATTATTTTTAATTTTATGAATAAAGATATACAGGGTGTCCCGAAATTAGCTGACAATATTTTAAGGGGATAAAGTACATTCAAAAATAAGACTAAAATCATCTATTAATATACCTTCAAAAACGCTTCGTTATGGGGCTAGAGCCCCCCGAATTGGAGCTATGACAAGGAGTTTTTTTACAATATCTCAGAAACCGATTAGGGTATCAAAACAAAATTTGATACATGTTTTACCCATAGCTAGACGCAATAAATGGTTTAATTAGCTTAACTGTATTTCTTCCAGTGGCGTCCCACTGGGTAGGTAGTTGGGAGAATATTGCCCTAAGTTTTTTATTTGTAGGATTTTCAACTTTAGGTGAAATTTTTAGAAGCCTTGAAGTCTTTTGTTGAAAAAAGGTACTCTTGTTTCATTGCGGTAGGATTTACCATTTTCCAGTAAAACCGATTTTAAAATTTTCGGTTTTTTAAAATCCGGTGAAAAGGCTAAGGTTTTTTTTTGCATATCTCAGCAAACACTTAATATTAAAACATCAAATTTATTAGAAGTTCTACTAGCGACAAATAATAATATTATACATAATCATTGGGGATTTATTAGTTAATATCCCACTGGATTTACGTTTAGGGCACTTCTTTCCACATGATGGGGCACCAGCTCACTACGGATGTACAAATGAAGAATTGGCTTGAAGAAAATTACCAGGTGGGTTGGTAGCCATAGCCTGGCCACCAAGATCACTTGATTTAAATCCCCTTGATTATTATTTTTGGGGACACATGACTGGAACTTGCTTAAGAATTAGTTTCCCGTGTGGTTACAATCAAATTTGATTTGCAATTTGTTATTATTTTTGTTTTATTTTAAAACTCTCTTAAAATCTCCATGAAAATAAATATTTAAAAAACAAAGGAATCTAAAAATATGTTTAATTTAAAAACGTTACATTCTGTCAAATTACAATAAAGGAAGGTTGTATTAACAAAAAATTTAAAATTAAAAAAAAAATTAAAACTATGAAATTAAAAAAAAATAATAGTAATATTTACTTAAGGCTCCACCCGTGCGACGTCACTGAAAAAATATTTTAAAGTAACATCCTTTAATACATATGCCTTGTCGCTAGTAGAAGTTCTAATAAATTTTATGTTTTAATATTAAGTGTTTGCTGAGATATGAAAAAAAAACCTTAGGCTTTTTACCGGATTTCAAAAAACCGAAAATTTTAAAATCAATTTTACTGGAAAATGGTGAATCCTACCGCAATGAAACAAGAGTACCTTTTTTCAACAAAATACTTTAGGGCTGCTAAGAATTGCACCTGAAGTTAAAAAATCTTAAAAATAAAAAACTTAGGGCAATATTCTCACAACTACCTACCCAGTGGGACGCCACTGGAAGAAATTAAGGTAAGCTAATTAAATCGTTTATTGCGTCTTGTTATGGGTAAAACATGTATCAAATTTTGTTTCGATACCCTAATCGGTTTTTGAGATATTGTGAAAAAACTGCTTATCATGGTTCCATTTCGGGGGGCTCTAGCCCCATAACGAAGCGTTTTTGAAGGTATATTAATAAAAGGTATTAGTCTTCTTTTTGAATGTACTTTATCTCCTTAAAATATTGTCAGCTAATTTCGGGACACCCTGTATACTAAATAAAAAATTAAATTTCTGACAGTCAATCAATCTAAATTTTTTAAGATAAAATTTATTTTTGTATATTTGTCACAAGTTACAATAATCCACATTTTGTAAAATTTGTAATTTGTCAAATATTTCCTCACTAGCACAATATAAAATGGAAGAACAAAAAAGAAAATGTGGTAATATAATAATATTAAATACAGTGTTTTTAGAAAACAAACTTAAATTAGAACTGATTCTTCTAAAATAACCTATTTTTCCGGCAATCTTCGATATGATACTTTCAAAATAATAAAAAATTATAATTTTAAATCAATAATTATTATCCCTAAATATTTAAAACTGTACACTTATTCCAATTTTTCACCATCAATTACAACATTTATATTTTGACAGATTAAATGATTACCGATAAACATAGATTTCGTTTTTGAAATATTTTATTTTATTTTATTTACTTTTAGCCAATTTAATAATATATTTATCTCAGAATTTAGAGTAATTAGACCATCAAAAATATTTAAAACATTAATGTAAATTAATAGTAGTAAATATAAGTTTGACTTTGACATAAAACACAAAATATTGAACGAATTGAAGTAAAATTAGGAAAAGGTGGTACTTATGAACGTTACTAGGCATAGTTACCTAGTTGTTTTTCTATCATCGCTACGTAGATTTTTTTGTTTTCCTTTCCATTAGTTACTGTACTTTTTGATAAAACTAGATTTTAAAAGTATACCAACTAATTATAAGATATATTATATATTACATAATATAATATACCGCATTATAATCTTATAAGGATAATTAACAACCCATATCATTACTAGTTGCAGTAATAAATACAGGATGTGTATTATCATTAAATTACACATTTCCGTTTTAAAAGTACTGGGTTCTATACCCGTTATGCAATTGATTATATAGTGTGTTTTTCTAAAAAGCGAACCAACAATATGACACAACTGATAAGATTTATTGTCGTGGTCTAATAGTGGCATAACAAAGGGGACGGGAGGAGTTTTACCCGCCCCTCTTAAATCTTCTTTGTTGTTCTAAAATTTTAAACTAATAAATTTAATTTTGAAGTAGTCCATACTCAAAATGGAGTTAAATGATATAGAAAAAAGAAAAGCACAAAGTCCTTCTCCACAATTTTTTATTAAAATAACTAGGCGAACCTAGAAAAATTCTTAATAATTCAATTCGACATGTTTCGAGTGTAGAAACACTCATCATCAGGAAAACAAAGTGAAAGGTACAATGCTGATGTTGTTAGCAATAGAGAAAATAATAGTGGGATTGAGCCGTAATGGAGCTTTCAATGGTGTACAAGAGGTGTAAAAATTGAATAGTCAAAAGACCGACAATGAAGACTTCAGCATACTGGAAAGTCAAGGGTTAGTGCAAAGGCCCTGTCTTGGGCAGAAAAATGAAGGGAGCAAAAGAAAAATTAGGGAATTTTAACAGACTTTGTGAAAATCATTTATTAAGTAGTGAAAAATCTTAAGTTTTATTCAGCTTTGTCAGAGACATGTAAAAGTATTGAAATAAGAGGGAAAGAAAAAGAAAAAAATTTTTTTCATAAAAGTCAAAGAATCATTTAGCTTAAAGTAAAATACTGTTGGGGTACCAGGCTTTTTACGGCCCAGTTACCCTGGCAGGAGTCAAAACATACATATTTTGTGCAAAATTAATAGTTTTAAAAAGTTTTTTGCTTTACTAGAACATCTTGTTACAGAAGTTCCACTGCAACCGGCACGTGTCAGAAAGGAAATAAATTTAAGTCAAAATATTAGTTCGAGCCTCTATCATAGTTTCTTCGTCTATCTTTCAATTAGGAGTTAGGGCTAGAGGCACTAGGGGGCACAATCATGGACATATATAATATATATGTAGCCGTACAGCCGTACACACAACCCTCTTGTTATCGGCCTGTTCTTCTTTAGTGACATCATCTAAATACACTCCAGAACCGGCTCGTCGGCATTTTTATTCCTATACTGTTTCTTTATTATTGCGGATTATGGGTGATTAATATTTACGGATTTCGAGCACTTAGTGAATTGTGTTTTTGCCTTTAGTGACTTGGATACAATGACTAGTAAAGAAAGACCAGTGTATGATTTTATTATGCCCAAATACTTGACACTTGACAAAATAAAGAAAGTGTCCGACGTTACTCAGACGTCAAATTCCTTACCATAAAATAACTATACACGCTTCGACCACTAAACGACGTCGGCTTACAGGACGTAATATTTTAACGTTCACTTTACGTCAATTTAAGGTCCATACCTATACATTGAGAAATGAGTCAAGCAGTGGTTTGTATTCATTGCCAAAAATGACGTCCTTATAGGTACAAATGTAGTCGTACCAAGTCAGAAAAATGTTAAATGGGTGATCGCCATCGGCCGCAGCCAAATCGTTGGTTTGCGATGACGTCGGTATTAGGTTTTTCCATCTATTTATCAGGGAGCGTTTTGCTTAATTAACCCAAAATTATTATTAGTGGGTAATTCAAAATTTTAAAAACTGAAAACTTGGATTTAAAAATTAACAAATCAAAAAAAATGCCTGCCGGCAATTTTGACGAAAATACGCCGAGATTATATAATTGAATTAGTCAACCTTCTGAACCTCTTTGAGAATACACTCTTTTTGTCAAATAAAGTAAAATATTAAATTTCAGGCATGTTTGAGAAAAATGGATAACTTCATCCAATAAATTCGTGTTTTTTCGTATTGTATTGTCGAGTCCAAGCACTAACAGGAAAAAGTAACAATACAATAATAAGTAGTTATTAGTTATACATACGAAAACATGAATTAATTTGTTTCGATGTATGTGATTACGTCGTAGCCGTTCTCCTAATAGTATTTTCAAATAATAGACAAATATAAATAAAAAATATACCGATGCCATTGGTGGTAATTTTTCTATGGGTTCTTCACTCAGACCATAGTGCTTGGTCTGAGGTTCTTCTTGTTATTACTATTTTTTTTGCTGACAAATACAACGTTGTCAAGATATATTCTTTTAAAATAATTTTTGGGGAAAAAGAAGCTCATATGAAAAGGACTAGATTTTTATTATTATGTATTAAAATCTTTCTTACCAAAATTTGGGTAACTTGGGAATTTCCTTGCATGTGGGGATCACTGAAGTTATAATAGAATTACCACAAGTAATACAGGGTGCTTAAAAGTTTGATCCAAACTTGGATATTCTCTGTATCGTAATTTTTTTTCGTATCACCCTTCACGTAGAGTAACGCCACAAAATATATAGCTACGCACAGTTTTAAGTTAAATAAAAAGGAACATTCAAATTGTTTTTATATTTAATAGTTAGTGGATGTGCCTGATGTTTATAATAAGTAAATCATGCATTTAGCAATCGGGACTTGCATGAGAGTCTATCGTCGCTTTTACTCGAGACATGCATTCAATCATTTACTCAAAACCCTTTAAACCTATATTATAAATAATAAAGTAATTTCGAATATCAGCTTTGCGATTACTATACAGGGTTCGTCACAAACAACATTTTTAGTTTTTTGGATCTCTTTTTTTCAATTCGTTGATTTATTAAATGAATTTTGCTAGTGTTAAAAATACAATTTCAACTATTATAGATTTGCGATTACTATACAGGGTTCGTCAGAAACAACAGTTTTTGTTTTTTGGATTTTTTTTTCAATTTTAATTTTCAATTCCTTTTGATGATTGGCTAAATCATCACTTTGGGAACAATTGGATTGGAAGGTAGCTATGGTACAAATCAGTTAGTACGTAGGAGTCCTGGTCTCACAAGTATCGACTTTCATTTATGGATATCTGAAGCCACATGTGTATAAAACGAATTTCAATAATATCTAACTAAGAAAAAATTAGAGTAGTTATTGCAAATATCCCAATACAGCAAGTTAGGAACTGTAATCGGGAATTCAGATGTCGAGTTGAACGATGCGCTAACTCGGTGGTACCAAGTTTGAATAAAAGTTTTATAATTTATGATTGAATGAATTAAAGAAATATGACATGTAATAATAAAAATACCTACTTCAAAAGTAGGCGAATAAAAAATGGTTTTCTTACAACAAAATCGTTACTCGGCCAGATATAAAATCATATTCGAAGTAAGAAAGCAACAATAGTTGTTTGTTGTTATGTAAATTTATTTTAAACGAAATCCAAAAAATTAAAATTGTTGTTTCTGATGAACCCTGTATAGTAATCGCAAATGTGTTGAAATTGTAGTTTCAGCACAGGCAAACTTCATTTAATAAATTAAGGAATTGAAAATTAGAATTAAAAAAAAATATTCTAAAAAGTAAAAATGTTGCTTTTGACGAACCCTGTATATAGTTATCGAAAATCTAATATTCGAAATTGTAGTTTCAGTACAAACAGACGTTTTGAGAAAGAATGACGTTTTCCTCTATACCTACTAACAAAAAAATGTTTACTCTTCCAAACTCTATCCGTGGACACAGTGATAGTCCAATAAATAAAGATTCTTTTTTACTTTGTTTTGTAATGTTTTTAAGTTGTCCTGAGGGATATCACAAAGCTGCTGTGGATCAGGCAACAGTACACGGGTCATAGGAGTTTCTTTAGCACGATATAACATTTAAGCCTCTGAGTATTCCAACTGGGGCACCTATGTTTTTTTACATCAATACGTATTCCCAGGACAAAGTCTTATCCAGATAAAAGTCAAATTACTTTATAATGGAAGAATATTTGACCATTAACAGTTATGTGATCTGGGAATCTTTCCACAGTTTTTGTTTGGCAATATACCGTGCGAGCAAAAATTATTTGCATCAAAGAGGGCTTGGATTAAAAAACGTGGGGCTTGGTTTAGATCACAATGATATGGGGACGATATATTTAACCAAAAATATGTTAAAATTTTTTCAAATTCATATTATGACATGATATATGCCAAACTAATGAGTAATAAAATAAGTAGACAAATACAAATTTATTTTTGTTGATTACAAAATTAACAAAATAAGAAGATACAGAAAGAAAAAGAAAAATAATTACATAAATTGCTGAAATTGGCCACCGCCATGCTCCAAGCATAAATTCACACGTCTCTTCATATTTTCGAAAGTGTTGACCAGCATCTCTGGAGAAATATTACCACATTCTTGGATAATCCTTTCTTGTAAATGTTCTAAATTTGCAACTGGTGTTTTAAAAATAGTGTTCTTTAATGAGGAAAAACGAAGTAATCCATAACCGTTAAACAAGGTGATCGAGGCGGGAATTCAATGTCTGATCGAAAACTGATCAATCTGTCGTCGAAAAAATTGCGTAAGTAGTTAATAGTTTCGGCGGCTGTATGGGCGGTTGCACCGTCCTGTTGAAAATATCCAAAACGTAGTTCGTCGTCAAGTAATTGCTCCACAAATGGATTCAAAATATTGTCTCTATATCGCTGTGCTGTAACTGTGTCATGGAAAAACATAGGACCAACAATTCTTCTTCGGGAAACAGCTAACCAGACACCCATTTTTTGAGGGTACAATTCTGAGAATTCACATAACCGGAGACCGGAGAGGTGGAACCAGGCTCCAAACGAAAAAAATGTCAGGTCTAATAAATCATTTCTTTCCAATAAATTTTGGGTAAACCATTGAGAGTAATTCCTGCGTCATTCAAAATCTGCGGCTTGTATTTCTTGGAATACTTGCACTTTATAAGGAAATAAATTTAGCTGCTTCTTAAAAATAGTCCTGCATGTTCCATAAGATCTTCCCACTTCTTGGGACAGGCGTCTTATACAATTTATTGGCGTATTTTGCATTATTTCAGAACGTTTGCAACGAGTTCTTATGTTTTTACAGATGGTCTTCCTGCTCCTTTTTTGTATTGTATAGAACATGTTTCCCTAAACACAGCCACGGTTCTTTTCAGGCAATGATAAAAATCCCCAGCAATAAAAGCAACGTTAGGAAAATGTTCATGAAAATCGTCCATGCACAAACCCGGATTGTATTGCTACTTACCATTTACTCTAACCCCGTTTCGAAAATACGCTTCAACCATGAATGTTTTGTGCTGTTTCGTAAAGCCCATTGTGTGAATTGTTTAAGAAATTGGAAAAATTAGCGATGAATCAAATTACTTGTAACGACTGTCAAAGATGACGGTAGAACTGATTGATTGTTAGTTCAGGTAGTTACTGACACCCAACAGGTATTAAGCTCTACGGCTAAGCATTACGTTAGATGCAAGGCCCTCTTTGATGCAAATAATTTTTGCTCGCACGGTACATAAATGCATACTAAGTTTTAACCACATAGGCAAAGTTTCCAAATCCCTCTTTATATTTTTCCTGGACAGTGTCATCAGCATATAGCTGAAGAGCCTATACAGGATTTAATTTGTAGTTCCAGTTAATATATACTAAGGACAACCCTACATTTTACTTCCATGGGAGAACTTCTGCTCTCTGTACTAACCGAGACACATTAAAATCTTTTATTTAACTAATGAACCAATCGAACTCCCTGCCCCCTTATACCTGTGCTCTATCTTACTTTTTTAACAGTGAATAATCACAATTCCCTGTATAACATAAGTGGACATGAAATGGACGAGATAAATAAAAAATAATTTAACAAAGTTTTTAAAATGAAAAGAACTTTTAAAGTTAATACATAACCGAGTTTTTTATTAGGCGAATTAGCCGAACAATGTTCTGTTTAAAAATGCCGGAAGCCGAAATGATTCTCAATCTCTGCCCTCGTTTTTAAGAACCTATTTGCCGCATAACGCGTGTCGTGGCGTACGCGGTTTCTATAACGTCTTCATTAACGGAGAGCAATTAATTTTCCCATAAATAATAGACTCAACAAAAGCTATAAAATCTGAAATAGAGAGTGGGTTTCCTTTCATTTCGTCAAATCCATCCCAAGACGCGTTTCGTTATGTCATGCATCAGCATCAGTGAGGTTAGGATCTGACGAAAGGAACACAAAGTTCAAACTATGAACAATATACGGCGAGTATCATCGGAAAGATGAAGCGCTGAGCGCCATCTAGTGTCGAAGTTGAACACTTCTAAAGCGAACCCTCACCACAACCTCCTTGAAAGAACCCGTGAAACAGAAACATCCACAACACTGCTTGAAGATCCATGTGTCACGTGACTTTTCTGAGGTTAGCCATGGTTTAGTATGTAATTTACGCGCCAACTAGGTGTAGGTGTCGTATTAATTTGTATTTTTATCCGGTTTTCGATTGACATCTAATAGAAAATTTAAGTGACATGATTGCTAAGAACCTCTATAAAATAATGATGAACTTTTTTTGTGCGGGTTTGCTCTAATAGCATTAATTAAGTGAAAAATCCAACAGCCTGATGGTTGGCCTGGCGGTTTTTTTACGGGTCTTATAAATGGCGGCCGAATTTTATTTGTTTTAATTTAAAAGTTGTGTTTTTTGTATTCTAGTTAGCTCTTTGGGATAAACTTTATTGTTTTGTGGCTACAGTTAGTTTATTAAATATTGAAGTGTTTATTTAACTTGACGGTATATGTGAATTAGTTTAAAAATATCACTAGTAGAAATAGTTCATAAGTAGGTAGGATACCTCTAGATACCTATATAGATACTTAGGTAAGTACCATTTTTTCTTTTAGTTTGTTTATACATGCCAAGCCCTTGTGTGTGTAATATATTTTTATAGTTTAGATTTGACCAATGACTGTATAAATATTGTTAATCAGGTTTCAGTGGACATTGATATGAAGGTAAAGGTTTTTGATACTTCAGTCGATAATCAGTCCTGTAATTTAAACGCAGAAGATAATAATTTGTATAATAGAATATTAATTTTGATCGATCAAATAAATCTACTCGTAGTGAAACAAAAACAGCTTTTCAACGCAATATTACTATTATTTAATAATTAGGTAAGTTGTTCTTGCTATCCAAAACTATTTATTACTTTTTCGTACATTTTTTAATATCAATATAGTGGTAACAGAGCAAAAAAAAACACAAAAAATATCAGAAAGAATAAAAATCTCGCCCGTTGCCGCGCGTCATTATAATAGCTTGTCGATCCGCAACTCCCAGCTGATGCGGCGTTGCCCGCTGTCATTTTAGGGCTTCTTTTCAAGGTGGTTGTGCCCGCACCTTCAACAAACTTATATAAATAAGTAAAATATCTGTAAATACCTAAGTCACAATTACAGGAGTGCTAGGCAATGCTGAAAGCCCATAGGCTATCGGTTTGGACCGAAAACCAATAATATCGTTGGTACTTGTACAACAGGAATTTTTAGATCAGTTGATCTACTGCAGAACAGTTGGTAGAAGACATTTTCAACATCTTATAAAATAGTTTTCATTCACACTTTGTCTATTTTATTTTAAAAGTTAATATTATATAAACGGTTGAAGATAGGAGTTTGGAGCGCGAGGAGAGTGTAAGAAATTAAATTAAATGACATATTTTTAAATCTACTATCTCCTGTTGCTGTATAGCCCCTTAGTTACGGGACACCATAATATATTATATCAATTTATAAAATTCCCACAAAAGTAACAATACCAAATGGGTTTCCAATATGGTGTTTTAATTAGACGTGCACCACAATGCTTACACCTCGCAAAAAATGTATTAATTTTTTTCTTGTATAATGTATCCTATTTTGCTTTTTATTATAAATAAATACTAAAAAAAAATTATTTTAGGTTTCTTCTTTTAATTTAGTTTTATAATGTTTTCACATACTTATTTTGGTAGGTACGGGTCTGTCAATATTTTATTTTATAGATAATAAAATTAGTATGTACGCTATATCTTTATAAAAAAAACTCCCTTACAAAATTTAACAGATGGCGAAGAGGAAGGTAAAAGAACTTAGTCCGGTTCTGTTTCTGTAGCCAACCGCTTAACGTAAAATATACCAGACTTTAACAGGGTGCCATTAATGACAGGTGTTAATGACAGGTGATGCGGCGAGTTCTTAGATTAATTTGACTTTATAGAGCATGATACAATGTTTCATTAAAAAAAATAAAGTTGATACTTTTATGATCCATCCTGTATAATATATTTTTTATAAAAAAATGGATTTCAAAAAAATTATTTTTGTTCGAGCGATTATTGAGTGGACGACATTCAAATATTATATCACAAGCCCTATAAAACTTAATAACGTAATATTTTTAGTAGGTACGATTTTGTTTGGAAAATAGATGACTACACAATAATTTAATAAAAATCCGAGACCGCGAAGCGGTCGAGAGTTTTTATTTTAAAATGTTTTTGCATAAAAATTGTTTTCCAAGCACAAGCATGCAAAAAATGTTTGGATAGTTTAATCCACTTAAATTTATAGATCAAGTGGTATTATAAGGCTAGATTAATTCCGGAATAATTTAGATTAAAGCCAAAAACAAAGAATGTTATTGTTAATAAAAGTTGACATTTTATGACGATTTTCTACAAACATCCTAAATGGGTTAAACGGGTCTAACATTTTAATGACTTATCTAAACGAAATTTATTCGAATAATGGTAGGTAGTGTCTAATTGGTCTATTTCATAATGAGGGGAATAATCTATATGAACGGATGATCAGCTTCTTTATCATCATGCAAAATCGTTTTTGCCCACCTACTTAACTTTAAAAATGTCTTTATTCCAAACTAACTTTTACAGTTCATTACATGGAAAGTGACAACATAATATAGAAAATAATAACCATTAATAAAAATAACAATAAAAAAAATGGAAGTTAATCCAATTTAATTTATTAATAAAATCAATTTAAAAAAAATAGTATACTTAAATAATTTAATTTAGTAAATATCTCTTTAATTGTTTTTTAAAAGTTGCCAATTTTTTAATTTTTCTGATATTTTTTGGAAGATTGTTATATTTTATTATTCCGTCATATAAAAGCGATTTTTTTCCGAAACTACTTTTTACTGGTATAGTTTGATAATTTATGCAATGTCTGGTGTTATGATCATGTAATGTCTTAGGCTTCTGAAGTGTTATGTTTGATTTTTGTTCTTTTAAAATAATAGAGTGAATTAGAATACAAATTTTTAATTCATAAATGTTTTGAACGTGTAAATACCCTTTTCCTACAGACGTGTGGAAAAATCAATTTTCCGCACGGATATCAGTGCGGAAAATTGACTTTTCCACAATAGTGCGGAAAAAATTTTCGGCACGATTATGTCAAAAATCCGTGCGGAAAATTGTTTTTTCCACACTAGTGCGGAAAAATTTCTCGGCACGATTATGTCAAAATCAATAATATATCAATTATAACTGGTAGTTATTACTTTTTTTCTCAGAATTAGTTACTGTTACATATTATGTATGTGATTGTTATAGTTAATTAAAAATTATTAAATTTCTTTGAAATATGTGTTACTCATTTCCACACGTCTGTAGAAAAACTATTGTACCTGACACGTGCGGAAAATGTTCTCCCTGCACTCGGCTGCTTAACCGAACTCCGCTACGCGTCGTTCGTTGAACGGCAGACTCGTGCGGAAAAATTAATTTTCCGCACTTGTTAGGTAAATAGCTATTCTGTCTATAGATATAGATTAACAGTTTTGGTTCTAAATGTGGTAATTTGTACATTTAATAACTTTATTTTGCAATTTTTGTAATGGTTTTAAGTTTGATAAACAAGCAGATCCCCATGCAGAAGCTACTTCCTTAAAAACACTCGAAAAAACTACCAAAATAACAATATTTCTAAAGTCTGGTTAACAGCCGAAACAGTTTTTATTTTTGCCGTTCCAGTTAGAATTGAATGATCTAGTTTTAAATCTACTATCAATATTTTACGTAACTTTTCGAATTTGTGATTGGTCCTAGGTAAAGATACCTAGCTGCAAAAAAACTACCGGCTGTAAAGGTTTTCTTTAATTTACCTTATTTACTTTCCTAATATTAGTGCTAGATAATTAGCTATTTAAAAATGTGGTTGTCAGTAATTACCTGTATCCAAATCATGTTTACCGGTATTTTGTTAATATGTCCCTTCTTGTTGCGATTATAAACTTAATTAGTATTCAACTACCTCGGCTCTTTTTACTACACTATCGCCGATTAAATTCGAAACTATTTTTATTCATAACTTAACCGTGATCAGTCAGTTAAAAGAAATCGTTTTAAAAATTTTCACGTGACCAATTCGCGACTTTCTCACGATCGAAAAACGACGGCGCTACACTAAGCAGCCAGCACACGACTGAATATTCAACTGTTTGAGTGAACACAAAGCCTACTTGATAAGAGAATCGGAAAATTTAATACCGCGCGCTTTGGCAAGCGCGCGCTATTTAGCGCGCTCAACACCCCCGCGATTTGCAAAAATACACACACGTTGCATCGTCACTTTATTATTTAATTAGTCTTGCTGACTGTAAGCTATTAATTATTGGTTGTTAAAAAGGATTTCTGAAGTAAAAACTTCTTTAGGCGCGTTTAGCACTTTTTGTGGGCACTGAATTAAACTGTGCCGTCACGCGTACACCCGTCACGCGTAACGCTCGGCTGTGTTACGCTCGAATTCGACTCCTATATGCCGCATCAGTCGCATTCAGTATCGACGTGGAAACAGTGTGCGTTGTTTGTGTGTTTAAGATCACAAGATAGACACTTGTTGCGTCTCAGGTATGTTCTGGCATTTTTGAAGTGAAGACTTCTTTAGGCGCGTTTAGCGCTTTTTGTGGGCACTGAATTAAACAGCCGTCACGCGTCAGACTCGGCTGTGCTACGCTCGAATTCAACTGCTATATTCCAATGATCTGCTACCTATAGATGCTGCACGCCATTCATAAACGCTATTTAAATCTGCTGCCAAAATCGTTTATAGGAGAGAGGAGGTGAAGTACTTCCCCCCGGCCGGGAGTGGGGATTACGTTGCCGCAGTTAGAATTTTACCTCGTTACTATGCGCTATCATATGGTCACAGCGGCGTCTCGTTTCAGGGTTCACAATAAAATATAATTATCCAATCTGAAATCAAATATTTTTTAACGTTTGTGAAAAAAAGGGTTTGTAGAACAGTAAAGTTTAATGTATGATAGAAAAAATGGTCCGCGGAGCAGTAGAATTCAATGTAAGTTAATAACTATTTATTGTAATAATTATTATAAGTGAAACTTTGGATATAGTCGGATCTGGTCTTATCGTGCGGGTCATACGATTCAAGAAAGACATACTCTCAGTTTTTGTTTTCTTTACTTGCGTTTAGTTTTACTCTCTAAATAAAATACGTAAGATAAATGAGACAGACTTATTCCATTTTGACATGAAAAAAAAAGGATATGTATTTACTTTCCAGCGATTCTAAAAAAGCTTATAATAGCACCAGCTACGTTTTATTTTAAATATGCCAGTTTTGTGACTTTGACAGTTTGTGACGAAATGAAACAATTTTCTGGGTTTTTGCATCCCCAATCAAAAAAAATGGTACTTAATCTGATAAACTAGTTCAAAAATGAAAGAAAAAGTGGAAATTCGCCAACCAATATTCAGGAAACAGTAGCCAAAGCACTGGGAATTAGTTTAAGGACTGTGCAGAAAATTGTGCATGAAACAAAACATAACATAATGCCCAAGAATACTAAAAAGTGTAAACGAAGAAAGCCAAAGACTAAGGATTTAAGCGAAAATATTGTGTTGGGAGTTCGAAATGTGATTTACGATTTATACAAATCAAAAACCAATGTAACTCTTCCAGTTTTACAAAAAACATTAAAAATTCGGGGTGTTTTGGAAATTGGACTTGAAGCGTTATCAAAATTAATAAAAAATTTAGGTTTTCGCTATAAAAAAGACTGTAACCAAAGATTTTTATGTGAGCAGCCACAGATAGTGAGCCAGCGTGTTTAGTTTTTAAAAAAATATACGGACAATTACAAATCGAAATTTAGAAAAGTGGTATTTTTAGACGAAACGTGGATATTTTCGAATGGAAGTGGTTCAAAATCTTGGCAAGATGAGTCTGTAAAAAGTGTTAAAAGGAAAAAGGGGTGCGGTACGGGAAAGCGTTTTATTATTTTGCATGCCGGTTCTGCAACAGGATATGTTGCAGGTGCGAGTTTAATTTTTTCTTCAACATCAAAAAGTGCTGACTGCAGTGACTGCCATGATAATATGAATTGCGAAATGTTTGAAAAATGGTTAAAAGTTTAATTGATACCAAATTTGGATGCTTCGTCTTTAATTGTATTAGATAATGCATCATATCATTCAAGAATTTTAAATAAACAGCCTACTTCATCTTGGAGGAAAAGTGATATTTATGAGTGGCTGGAAAAACACAACCAAAATCCTTTACCAAATATGCTTAAATCGGAACTCCTATCAATAGCAAAGTCTCTTAAAAAACCCAAAATATACGCGGTAGATGAAATACTGCGTGAATATGGTCATGAGGTTCTACGACTGCCGCCATATCGTTGCCAGTTTAACGCAATAGAATTAATATGGGCTGGTGCAAAGTCTTATTATGAAAAACATGTAGGTGATGGTCTTAAATCCGACCAAGTACAAATAGTTTGGCAAGATTCGTTAGATCATATTACACAAGAGTACTGGAAGAAATCGGTGGAACATACAGAAATATTAATAAGGGATTGGTGGGATCGAGAAGAAGTACTAGATGTCGAAGTAGCGCCAATGATAATTGCTCCATTCGAAGACGACTCAGACGACGAGGACTTTTCAGATTTTATAAGTGACGATGAGAGTTTTTAGGCTATAATTATAAACGGTGTTTTTCGTTTACATTTTTTAGTATTCTTGGGTATCATATTATGCTTTTTTTTCATGCACATTATTCTGCATAGTCCTTAAACTAATGTGTTGTGTTTTCATTACGGTTTCCTGCATATTGGTTTGCGAATTTCCACTTTTTCTTTCATTATCGAAATAGTTTATCAGACTAAATGCCATTGTATTTTTAGGTTTTAGTAGTAAAATTGTTAAAATAAATTGCACTGTTTATTATTGTCGTTTTTAATTAAAGGGTACAGTAGGTATATAATTAACGATTATATAATTTTTTTGTAACTTTTTCAACTCCCCTGTACATCATTTTTACAAAACTAATAATATTAGGTATATGTGGCTATCTTCGCGATAGCTAAAATAATGAAACTATTTTTCCTTCCTTCGGTATATTTGTAAATAATCTCACAACATTTTGATAGCCTCTGTGTTGTCTGATTTGACGCATATGATCAGTGACCTTTGGACCCGCACGTTAAGACCAGATCTGACTATAGTATTTTTCCTCTTAAACAATATTTCATGTCAATGTTAGATTTTTGACAGCAACTTGACTTTTATTTCTCAAGCTCAAAATTTTTCGTGTTTATTCCTAAATCAAAAAACAATGTCCGATAACCAATATTATTTCTATTTTTTTGTTCAGGAAGATAAGTATAAATATGAAATTTGTAATAACTTTAGTGTTTCTAATTGCTCATATATTTACAAATACTGATGGAAAGCGATCGTGTTCAAGCCCAATTTATTGCGAAGGAGAATTGTTGAATTTAGTACAAACTTCAAAGATTTTTAATGATTCCAAAACATTTGTTGATTTGTCCATGAAATATCCTGTCAATAAAACATTAGAAAATTTTGATGTGTTTATGAGAAAAACGGATCAAAATCCAACCCGAAATGAAATAAAAGAATTCGTTTTTCAAAATTTTGAAACTGTCGGTGAAATGGAAGACTATCATCCACGAGATTGGAAGCCAGAACCTAAAATTGTAAAGGAAATTAGTGATCCAAAAATAAGGTAAGATTTAAATTTTAAATAACACTTTAATATACAGGGTGTTCATTTGAAAACTTCCCACCACGGATTTTTCTGCTTTAGAATGAAAATGTGGAAAATCGCTCGGACCCGTCGATTGTTATTTCGAAGGGGACATCTTTTGCGTATATTGTCAATCTTGTTACTTTAAGCCCCTAGGAGGGAGGGGGGTAAGATCTAAATCTTATATGTATACCCCTATTTTATATAATTTTTTTGGATTCTGCATAAAATTCTGAACATTTTTTAATAAAAGCATTATTAGTCTATACTTAACAGTTTCCGAGATATTTACTCTTGAAAAATGACATTTTTGAACTTTGACAGCGTCTAGCTTTTTAACTGTACGTCTTAGAGTAAAACGGCTTACATGTCCATATCTTCGATTTTTATTATCTTTCCAATAGTGTCAACTTCCGGTTAAACCGGTTGTCAGAAATATAGTACTTCCGGTTTAATCGGAAGTTGACACTATGGGAAAGATAATAAAAATCGAAGATAGGGACATGTAATAGCCGTTTTACTCTAAGACGTACAGTTAGAAAGCTAGACGCTGTCAAAGTTCAAAAATCTCATTTTTCAAGAGTCAATATTATTATGTTGACAGTAATTAAATTCCAATTTAATTTACTGTCAAAAATAATTCCTAAATATTTTATTTTAACTTTAAAAATTTTAATATCTTCATTTATTTGAATACTATTTATATTTCGTGGTAGGTTATTTAGGTTTAAGGTAAAATGTGTTTTATTAAAATTAATTGTTAACAAATTGTTATCAAACCAATTTTTTATAATTTTAAAATCATTTTAAATTTTATTATTTAAGTTTTCCCAATTTGTATCAGTATAAAAAATTGTTGTATCATCTGCAGAACTATGAATTTGTCCATCGCAATTTATACTAAATAAGTCCTAAAATTGTTCCTTGAGGAACACCATATTTAAATACTTTTGGATAGCTTTTTTAATTAAAGATTTAAAAATAAGATAGTCGAGGAAGTTAGGCCATTTTACGTAAACGTAGTACCGATACCTTACCAATCAAAAGGTCAATTAATACATAAAATATTTTTCATTTTTGAAACTCATAGGTTTCTCACGTTAACCAAATGCTCACATATTTGCCTCAATTTAACCGTCTTATAATACGCAAACTAATTTGCAGCACCATGTATATAATTATATGTTTTTTTCTAGATCCTTTATGAAAATGTTAATTTCGTTATGGCCCCAGTTGACTAGAAAAATATCCCAACATGTTTTTGAACGACCAGAATCATTTTCGTTGATTCCAGTAAAAAATGCCTTTATAATTCCCGGCGGGAGATTTAAAGTAAGTATTAAATATCTATTGCAGCTCTTGGCCGGGCAGCTGAGTGGGAACTTTAAGCTTGCCAACAAAATTATGTTTTTTTCCGATTGACAGCAAATATTAATTTTGCAGACACATATCAATCAGCAAAGTATTACTTTTTTCTACTACTGTATAAATAAATTAACTTTCGGGCCCTAGCAACACGAAAGAAAACAAAAGTAAATGTTACAGTTACCTGAATATTATCCGTTGGTAGCTACGAAAGTAGGTTGCTAGCTACGGAAGTAATACTTTCGGTGCCAAGACAAAAAAAACAAGAATAATAGTTATTTACACTACAAGGGAGGCAGGTGATACTTACCAGTCGAGGACATAGTTTGCGCCCGAGCGATAGCGAGGGCTCGTAAAATAGTCCAAGACTGGTCAAGAATACTGCCTTCCGAGTTTTGTATTATATTTTTTCTACTCCAGTTCCCTCAAATTAAAAAAAAAATGTTTTTTAATTTTATAATTTGAGCTACTGAAATACCCCGTATGTATGACAGGTTTCCTAGTGTTGACACGTTGATTGCTATGGAATTAATAATGTTCATAATCAAACAAACGTTCTGTCAGTGTCAGTTTTTTTAAGAAATCGAAAAAATGGATATCGATGCAGTTGCGAATGCAGCTTGCGCTGCTCTATTACCTCAGAAATCGAAGGAACGGTACAATCGGTGTTACAAGGACTTCAAGGATTCTGGATTGGTGCAGTATTAATGCAAGTGATGAAAAAGTCACCGAGAATTCTATGCTGGCGTACTTTGTACTTCCCTAGGGAGGTAAGTATTTACTTACCTCCCTAGGGAGGTAAAACGCACTTACCTCCCTCAAATCAGTATCAAAATGAAATACCGAATAAGGAGTAGAAATTTTTTTTTATTGTATTTATTCAAGCGAATTTATCACTCTCGCATCGTTAGATGGAATAAAAATAGGAGATCGATTTAAGATATTTTTGGAAATTTCGATTTTATTTGTATACGAATCACCAATATATCCCTCCGCAACGGACGAAGATATCCAACCGCCATGTCTTTTTAAATCCAAAATATCGACACCTGGAGCATTTGCAAGAAAGGTAGTTGATGTTCTTCTAAACGAGTGACCAGTGTATTTATTTATATCTTGAAGTTTCAAAAATTTGGCAATTTCTTTGGGAACATTTGAAATAGTGAGTTTTCCAATTACCTGATTCACACACCTACCTCGTTCATAGCGATATAACAAGCGTTCGTCTTATGCATTATTTGGCCTAAGTTTAATATAATCTTGAAGTAACCTCATAAAAGAAACTGGACCTCCATCATCGGCTACCACAAAACTTCTTTGAACCTTGTTTTTGCTCTGGAGGATTTTAACAATAGATACATCAACCTTGAGTTCGATGTCGTTCAATTTCATTTTATAGATCTCATCTGTCCAATGATTATTCTCAATGGGAATAAAACATTTAACTTGGCAAGAATTTAAAAAACATATATATTTGTTATTAACATTGATAGTAAAATTACTACAATTTTGAATAAATAAGCCACCTTTTCTTTCCTCAGTTATCGTTCTCTTTACATTCACTATATTACCAATTTGATTCGCCTCATAAGAAGTTCCTACATTTGTCAAAATTTTTTCACAAATACTGGTTTTACTTGCCATTGAATCCTCAATGTACCCTTCTGCTATAGTTGAGGACTTCCACCCGACATGTCTTTTCAACATTGTTATGTCACCTCCTGGATTTACAAGTAAAGTGGCAGAGCTTCTGCGGAGGCAGTGTCCCGTATATTCTTTAGCATTCGGCAACTTTAAATAGACAGCTATTTCTTGAGGTATTTTACCAAATTTATGGATACCAACAAATTGCTTTACGGATTTACCTTTTACGTATTAAAAAAATCTCGTGTCTTTTAATTTAGGGATACCAATAGTTTATTGTTCATATCTTCAATATTTTCCAACTTTAAATTCAATAGTTCGTCGCGGCGACATGCACCCGCCATTCCAAAAATCAATACAACCTAAAAGAATGGATTATAAGTATTTTCACTTTATCGTATAAATATCTTATTTAAAACTTAATTTTGCTAATAAATACGCATCATCTGGCGCATCCAGTATACATTTTGTAATATATTGTTTTTCGAAAAGTCGGGACTTCTTTGCCTGGTAGCCTTCGGATGCCCGTTTTAAATATGCCCGCAACTTCAAATATATTCCTATATCTACGCCATTTTTAACATTCATAGTTGCCTTCAACATGGAATATACAGACCAAAGTGTAGAACTCTCTTCATTGTTTTAGATAATCCGCCAGTCTTCGCATTTTTCTCCATGCAATAATCCATAAATCGTTTATAATTTTCTTCATATTTCATCCGAGACTTCTCCGGCAACAAATTTAACTCAATATTTTTTGCCACCTCCCTTATTTCTGGAGGAGTAAGTACTTCTAAGTTGCTATCACTGTCCATAATATAAATACACCGATATTTTTCCACGAAACTGGTAGAAATTTCATAAGTTGTCAAACTATAATTATTATGGACATTTCCATAGCAACTTACCGTTCCAACAATTCCAATTTCTCTCAAATTTTGTTTTAATTTATCACTACAGGAAAAATAAAAAGATTGTGGGAATTGTAATAATTGACAAATACAATATACCTACATATATCATTATAAACAATCGGAGAAGAGATTGTATGTTCAATTCGGCAGCAAAGTAGATTGACTGCCTTGGCTGAATTCCTAGCCTCGCTACGCTCGGCTATGAACTATCAGCCGCGGCAGTCCATTTACTACTTTGCTGCTTAGTAAAACAAATAACTATTTTTTACTTACTGTACGAAATTTTATAATGATTTATGAGGTTTAAGAGATTTAATAAAGTTGCTAATTCAAACCGCAACGGTTTTTCTAATGAGCTCATAAGGAAATTAATTTTATTTGGATTTTTCTTGAGGTTCAGTCAGAACATATATTTATTTTATGAATAGTGGTCATGGGATTTCTTATAAAGTTTTATATGGGTATATAAGGACGTAATTTTATTCGGAATTTATAAGATATAAGAGTGTATCGATGGTTAAGGTGCAAAACCTCGTAAGTCGTTTTTTTTTCCATTTAACCTTTTATTCGATAAACACTTAGAAAAAAATATATTTTTTAAGCTTGCAAAAGCTCGTAAGTCCATTATTAATTTTACGGACCCTGGCGCTATCTGCCAAAACCTCGTAAAATTAATTTGCCAGACAGTACTTAAATGCAGAAATCTCTTAATTCGACTTACGAGGTTTGGATACTAGAGTTAATATATATATCACATATTATTCATTTCACATCACATTTTTGAATAAACAGGTTTGGTAAATTATGTCGTTTTATTTATTTAACCTACATATTTTATTAGTATTGTTAACAAATTAATTTTTGTTTTTAAAAATTGATATTTCGTTTCAAAACCTCGTAAGTTCTGAAAAGTTTAAATATTAAAAGTTAAAACCTCGTATGTAGATTTTCTTTTTAATTAATAAAATTTTTTTAAAAGTATGTATATCCCCAGAAAATGCTTCAGCAAATCATATAATTTTGTTTAAAATACTTTTTCAAATTTTTCAATTAAAGAGTCTAATCGTTTTTCGCTTCTCCTGTAAAATTTATAAAAATTGACTTACTAGGTTTTGCACTTTAATCATCGGTATGTTTTATTTAAATGTATGCATAGATAAGTTGGTAATTAGACTTTTCCTAATATTTTATAGGGATATACACTATACCAGTGTGTCCCCGGATGGAGTTGACAAGAGAAAAACGATCTTTATTTACTTTATTATTGATTTTACGACGAAAAGTTATTCTTTATAAAAAATTCTAATTGTCGAGAAAATGAATTTACCATAATATGGTATTTGTATATTATACAAATTTTAGATCAGATGTTGTAAATTAAGAAAACATGAAAACGCTTTAAGAGAGAAGTACTATTATTTATTATTTTAAACAAAATGTTTATGAAACAAAGTTGTTTATAATCCTAAATAAAGGCTAAATACAAAATTTGAATCTGAATTCTAACTTTTGTTTTTTATTTTTTGCAATAGAATTTATGAACATTTAAAATGAAAACCTAAGAGTGCTGACCTATTTATTTAATTTATTTCAAATTTGGAGAAATGTGTGCAGGTTGGAGGAGGATAATAATATGTAGAATAATAAGTTTTCCACAATTGTGTTTTTTGAATGTTCATAAATTCTATTGTAAAAAATAAAAAACAAAAATTAGAATTCAGATTTCAAATTTTGTATTTAGGCTTTATTTTGGATTATAAACAACTTTGTTTCATAATCATTTGTCTAAAATAATAAATAATGGTACTTCTCTCTTGGAGCATTTTCATGTTTTCTTAATTTATCAACACCCTGTACATCTGATCTAAAAATTTTATATAGTAAATTCATTTTCTCGACAAGCAGAATTTTTTTTATAAAGAATAACTTTTCGTCGTAAAATCAATAATAAAGATATTTTTCCTCTTGTCAACTCCATCCGCGGACACACTGTATAACTTTATGCAAAACTAACCAAACTGTAATAACTAATGTCAAAATTGATTTAATTGTTTTCAAAATCACTTCTAGGCCGTAAAAGATAGTGAAAACTTTACGACAGGTAATGGTAAACGTTGAAGAATATAATGATGAATTAGATTTTGTTCTTAAACTTAATCAGTGACGTCGTTTTAAGTAAATTGGGGGGGGGAGGGGGGCATAAAGGGGTCATGGCCACAAGAAAAGGAGGTACTTCTAGATTATTTCAAGTATTAAAAACATTAGTTCGTCGATTCTGGTAAATCTATTATTTGTGCAAAATTTGAATTAATCATTCCTAAAAATTCTAAAGGAATAATAATAAAACCAAAAAAAAAATTTGGCACCCTGTATATCGGAAACCAATGTAAGAAATCATTTTTGCTTTTGCTTAGTATGTACACAAAAAGTGTATCTTTATAATTTTTGATTAGATTAGCCCTTTTCGAGAAAATTTACTTATTAGGTTTTTATGTACGCCTATGGACAAATTTAAGTGCGAATCATTGAAAGAAAAATTATTTTAAAATGTGTAATTTTTGAAACCTTATTTTGGAAATCCTGTATAAAATAGATAAAATCTATTCAATTTGTAGTATCCCTAGACCCACGACTAATAATATTATACAATGCAGTATTTAAAAAAAAATGCATTTAGATTTTTTTCTCCAGGCCTGCAAAACTTTTTTTTAGTTTTTAATTTATTACTTCTAAAGTACTTAAGGTGGCATTCTCAACGTCATTTAATCCATTACCAACCTATAACCTATTTCGCGTTATTTTTTCAAGTTTACTATTTTATTGACTAACATTTAAATAAAATCAGTATTGTCGGCACATTACTTACGTAATATCTGATATATATATTACAAAAATATCTATTTATTTCCTTGCTAATTTTGGGAGAATTGTATAGTGAAATAACAATGACATAATAAAGTTAAAAAAAATCTTACCCGATATTTTTCGCTATACAATTCTCCTAAAATACGTTATGAAATTCCTTGATATTTATTAAATATGTCAATTATTACCTATAGAATATCGAGTCGATAGGTACTGATTTTATTTAAATTTTGTGTAAAAGCTAGAAAACATAAATAAATCTACGCGAAATAGGTTATAGGTTGGCAAGCATGTTCATACTCCCACCTTAAGCAAATGTAATAAAATTATATACAATTATAAAGGAAAATAAGACAAACCTAAAAATCCAAAAAATGCCAGGGTGTCCCTTAAAAAAAATACAATCTTATGTTATCATACTTTTGTTTCAAGAATATTGCTTTGGAAAAAGGTACCTTATTTATAAGTAAACTTTTAAAAGTGCACTTTTTAAATCACAAGGTATCAAGTATCGACCCCTTAGGCTTTATAGCTACTAGATTTTTAAAATAGTTAAATATTAGACACGTGAATGTTGAAAAAACAAATGTCGAAGAAGAAGTAGTCATATAATATGCATTCCACTGGAGTAAAGTACGATTTTCCCCTTCTCGCTTCGTATCGAACATATCTGCGGAAGGAAATGATGCAATTTCCTCTCTTGTAATGCAAATAGCTATTTTGGATTATAAAATTGATAAATTCTTATACAGGGTGATTCGGTACAGCCATTTTATTGTTTTTGTTTCTACGTATTAAATCTTATCGCCTATTGATTATTTTTTAATTGTGTCTTAGCCTTTATAGGCCGTTTGGTATCCTTCAACAACTCATCTAATAACTTGAAGAAATAGTCCATGCTTGAAGTGGAGTTGGAAGTATGCGAAAGAAAGAAAAAACTAAAAATCTTCCTCCACAAAGTTTAATAGAATAAAAATTCTCTAGGGGTCTCTACATGCTTCGAACGTAGAAACGTTCATCATCAGAAGACAGAAAATTTATTTAGTGCTGATGGTTTTAGCAAAAGAGAAAATGGTGTAGAACCTTAATGGAGCTTTTCTGGAATTAAAAAATTGATGTGTAGAAGAGACATAATATGAAGAAAATTGATTAAACCATACTGAGTATGTTAAAAAGTTAGTAAAGGGGGTCTAAACCAATCAATAAACTGGGGAAGAAGAAAAATCTTTCTATGAAGAAGGTGTCGAAGATTATTAAATTTTTTTATAAAACTTTTCGAGTACCTATATGTCTGTAAGACATTATAAAGGTAAAATTTCATAATTATGAAGATATCACATGAAGTTACATTTTTTTCCCCAGTTTATTGGTTGGTTTAGACCCCCTTTAATAACTTTTTCACATACTCAGTATGGTTTAATCTTTATCAATTTTCTTCATATTTTGTCTCTTTGACACATCAAGTTTTTAATTCCATAAAAGCTCCATTAAGGTTCTACAGCATTTTCTCTTTTGCTAAAACCATCAGCACTAAATAAATTTTCTGTCTTCTGATGATGAACGTTTCTACGTTCGAAACATGTAGAGACCCCTGGAGAATTTTTATTCTATTAAACTTTGTGGAGGAAGACTTTTAGTTTTTTCTTTCTTTCCCTTATCTAATAACCTTTTTTTTTACGTACTTCCAATAACAACTCGGCAGTAACGGCTCGTGGTAGCAAAAACTAGTGTTAGAGTTCATTAGCCCCTTTTAATATTATGCTTTACTTTCCTAATCATAGAGAGGACAATGTAAAGTCATTTTTTAATTATTTTTACCAAAAATTAACAAAAAACTTTCGAAAAGTATATAAATCGCACCGTAACCTAACGCTAACTCAGCTACTGCATTGCGCCGCATTAGTGTCACTAAATGACGTGGTTCGTAGAAAAAACCTAACGTATAGTGACGGGTAGTTCGCGAGCGAACTATCCTTTAAGGTGAACTATACGAACTAGTTCTACGTGAACTATTAAGGGATTCGTGGAATGTAGAAGGAACTAGTTTGCTCGGAACTATGGAGGGATGGATTTCTGAAATGTAGAACGAACTAGGTCGTTGCGAACAGTTAAGGGATTGCTGAAGTGAAAGTCGCTAAGTGATCGGACTGCTTTTTTTTAGAAGTCAAAAAATCTGTAATATAGTCTGTTTTCCAAGGCATAATTACTTATTATTGTGATCGTCCAAACGTTCTCATCACAAATCTTTGAATGAAACAAACATTAAATTTATTGAAAGCTCCTTTTCATGAACTATCAGCACAAAATGGCAAATTTGCATTACACAAAAAATAGCAGATTTTATCGTAAGGAACACCAAAGATGACCGTATGCACCAAGGCCAGTTAATCATGATTAGCTTATAATCATGATTAAATATCTCAATTAAGAAAATTTCCAATGCGCCAGCACTGCTCAGGAACTTAATCAAGATTAAAGTTAACCAGCCAATCTTGATGGGTTATATATTTAATCATGATTAAAAGGTTATTTTCCTGTTTTGTTTTGAAATTTGTCTCGAATTTTCAATAATAAAATTAAAATGGGAGACGAAATCATCTTCGATGATGATTTTAATGTAATGGATATTTTTAATGATGGCTTTCCGAGAGCTAGAAAGACTTCGGAGACAAAATTATTTTGATTTGATAGATAAATAGGGTTTGTTCAGCTAACAGTTCTTTTTTTTTCGCATCTAATATATTATTTTCTTCCTCACCAGTCAAACCCTTTTTTTTCTGTGAGTCAAACTCCATGACTCTAGATGCCGAAGTGTGAAATTGGGGGTTTAATGCGCAAAACAGCCAAACTGGAAAAAGTTCTAGGAAAAGTTGAAAAAACAACAAAAAGAAAACATAACCACAACTGTCAATCTGTTCGGTGTTTCTGGTCACAGAAAAATAAAGGGTTTATTTTTCTGGTTGATGGCACGAATTTTTGCATCTGAGCTATGTTGTCAAATCGAGGTTTTAACTTTACCCTGATTACAAAACCCACATATCCTTTTAGTTGGTGCATAGGCTGTTTTATTTAATTACGGTTACAATCACGATCACCTAATCATGCCTAATGGGTAAAATGGTGCCTACGGTCATTAAGCATTGATGTTAGCTGGCAACTTTTCGATAGCCTATAGTGTAGCCTGTTTAAGAATACGGAAGCATAATTCGGTCCCCCCAGTATAACGTGTGGGCTACACTCATTAAAAGAGTGCAGAGAGAGATATTGACTGCCCCGGTATTCTTGGTAAACTACCATTTGCTGTCAATAGAGTCAACCCGCGAGCCTCAAATATTTTTTATCTGACCTATCCTCGAACAAACCTGTACAAAAATTTTCCAATTTGCAAAATGTGCCACTTTTTTAATCTGTATACCTATGCATCTGATATTGATGTAGATACAACTAGTCTTGGTCAGTTCAAGGATTTGGTCGAGAGAAAACTGAGAACCAATTATTAACAGACTATATAAAGATTTGATTGCAGCAGCTTGTAAGTAAATCTATGCCTAATTGTGATCATAGTATAGTTTTATCAAGTATGTCTATTGACTAGTATATATTTGACTCAGGTTGCGGAGCGCGTAATATTGTGATGCTCAGTTGAGTACCCACCCTTATTGTGTATTGATACTACTTGTTCGCCTCATAGGCTTTCCTTGTAGTATTTTTTTTTAATATTACAAGTATAGGTAATAGAAAGTAATAAAAAACAAAAAACACAGACCAATTGATTCAATTAAAATAGCTAACCGCGATGCGGGGGGTGGGGAGGGGGTAGCCGGGGGCCCACATTCACGATCCTTTCAAAATTTGCTGCCAGCCCTGCTTTTCATGGGTATTTCATTTCATAATTAATTTTTTTTTATATCCTGAGAATTTAACTTCGTTAAGTGAAGAAGAATTATACGTGAAAGCGCGGAATTTACAAACGATATACCATAAAGACTTGTCCATTGACTTTCCTAGTCAAATTTTAAGCCTCAGAAAGTGACTTGTAGATAGTATTTTAAAATTAAAAACAGTGTATGAATTTGCGGATCATTTATTAATAAAAAATTAGCGTGTTCTTCAAGTTTTCCAGATGTATCTAGTGCAGTGATGTTATTTCTAACTTTACCAGTTAGTGTGGCATCAGCGGAACGATCTTCTTCCAAACTTAAAATAGTAAAAACCCATTTACGTAACACCATGGGACAACAACGCCTTTCGGATTTATCCTTAATCAGTATCGAACACGAGTTTGTTAAGACATTAAATATCGACGAAATTATAAACCATTTTGCAAAAAAAAAACTTTCGACGATCTGGTCGTTTTTTATAATACCTTGTATAGTACTTAGTGGCATAATGTGCAGACTTGTTGCGTGTTCACGTGTTTTACTGTTTTCTGTCTTTTGGATTTTATGAGGCTCGATTACTGCTACCCCCGTTACTACACATAAGCAACATTATAAGTGGTGTTTTAAAATTTTGATTTTGCATCATGTTTGCTGGAATATTACGTATAATGACTTAAGAACTACCTTTGTTATGTCTACCAGTTTACCTAGGATTATAAAATAAATTTAAATTTTTTGCTGTTTTAATGGTAGGTAGGTACTTAACACATAATGTGGATTTACCCCTAATTAAATTATTACACGATTAACGAATTCAAAAATTCATAAACCTGAACCTAATAGTAATGAAAATTAGAATAATTATGATTTTCCATTCGTTATACAGTGTGACCAGTAAAGTCCGCATCATAAGGATTTTTTATTTATTAATAGATTTATTCGAAATTTGACTTTGACATCAAGTTCTGCTTCAATCAAGATGAAAATTAAGCAAAAAAATAGTAGTCACGTGATTCGCATTATCTGTCAAATTTTAATTTTTTCCAAAAAATAATTCAAAATAAGTGGGGTTATTTCTGAAAATATCGAATAAAGTTATTGGAAAAAGTTTTTTTAAATGCAGTTTCTTGCAAAATTTCAGCTGCATAAGATAATTTTGATTTTTTCCCATATTTTATAAATTGCACCACTTTTGCAAAATAAGACTCAACGCAACCTACATAAAACTTCTTAGTTTTGACAATGCTTTATTTCAGATACATTTTCTTTAAAATAGCGCCATTAAATGTGTGTTTTTCTACAAAATCTAAATTCAGCTATTAAAATGTGGTCGCATGTGATGCAAAGTTTATTTGTTTTTGACCCTGTATAAGATAAGTATTTCTGAAAACGTAGTTTGTGTCTAAAAGTAAAAAAATAAAAATAAAATAAAGGGGTTTAAATTAAATCGTTGAAAATAGATAAACTTTACGTTAAGTTAAACTAAAATTTATTTTCCACTTATTGAACATTTTACTGACGACATTCTTTTTTGTCTTAATATTAAGGTGTATTACTTTCAGACACAAACTACGTTTTCAAAAATACTTATTTTATGGAGTTACCTTATACAGGGTCAAAACCAAATAAACTTTGCATCACATGCGACCAAATTTTAATAGCCCAATTTTGAATTTGTAGAAAAACGCACATTTAATATGGCGCTACTTTAAAGAAAATGTATCTGAAATAAAGCATTGTCAAAACTAAGAAGTTTTATGTAGGTTGCGTTGAGTCTTATTTTGCAAAAGTGGTGCAATTTACAAAATGGGGGTAAAAAAACAAAATTATCTTATGCAGCTGAAATTTTGCATGTGGGCTAGAAACTGCATTTAAAAAAACTTTCCAATAACTTTTTTCGATGTTTTCAAAAATAACCCCACTTTTGAAATATTTTTTGGAAAAAATTAAAATTTGACAGATAATGCGAATCACGTGACTTCTATTTTTTTTGCTTAATTTTAAGCAATAATAATAAATAAAGCTATTAATAAAAAAAAAACATATGATGCGGACTTTACTGGTCACACTGTAGAGAGGGGGCCCCTGAAAACGTTTGCGGAGAGGCCCATTCGGTTTTTGCTACGCCAGTGGTCAGTTAGTGGTGTTTTAAATTGTAAACATGCTTGTTATTGAAATTAACTTCAATTTTAGGAGTTTTATTATTGGGACTCCTATTGGATATTGAAAGGCCTGCTCCTAAGCGAAATGAAAGAAACATCAAAGGGAATTATAGATAACTTTTTGTATATGGTCAGTACGTATGGTTTTGTGCCCAATGGGGGTAGGATATATTATCTAAATAGGTACGTTCTAACAAATCTTGATTCCATCACTTGCTTGGAAAATTATTTAGTTTAGTTTTTTCTTATATTAATATTACAGAACAAAATTGGACTTTTTGGCAGTCCTCGCAGTAAACTGTCTAAGTTAAAACTTTGTGTTTCCTTTCTTTCGTCGAATCCTAGCCTCACTGATGAGCCATGATTCGCACATCTAATGGAAAAAAGACCCAACTGCAAAATTGGTTGTTTTGAGAAAACGCGCTTTTAAAAATTGAATTTGAATTATTTTAATTTTTAGGGTACAAAGTTTGGTTTAAAAACAAAATATAAACATCAGCGACTAGGTTTGTTCATTAATTATTAATAATGATCAAATTACTGAGTTTTTTTTTAAATGCTTTAGTAAATAACAAAAATATGTAATTGTGACACTTTTCTTCTTAAAAAATTAACGATTGTTTTTTAGTTACACTAAAATAAAACGACATTATTATATTTTTTTGTATTAAAAATAAACAATATAAGGTTTAAGTAACCATAAACACGAGGAACTTTAAACTATAAAAGTAATGGTAACTTTATAAAATAAAAACTATAATATACAGTGTCAGCATTAAAGTCCGCACCATATGGAACTTTTTTTTTTATTAAAGAGCTTAGTTAAAATTAAATATCAGCAATCGTTTTTGCTTCAAATTAGACTAAAAATTATATATTCAATTGTCACCATCTGTCATTCGGTATCTGTCAAAAATTACATTTTTGTCAAAAAATGCCGAAAAATGGCATTGTTTTACCGAATTTTAAAAAATGTTATTAGAAATAGTTGTTTCTAATACAATTTTAGGTCTAAATACAAAGTTTCAGATGTCTAGCGCAAAGTTGAATTTTTTGCCATTTTTTCAAAGTAACTTTTTTTTTATAGAATGTCAGTTGGCTTAATGGATTTTAAACTATTTGTTTATACCATACTTAATATTTTATTTAGTTTGTATGCTTATTTTTTCACTAGAATACCATTTTTTTCAAAATTTAAAATTAGAGGCAAAAAAAATTTCCACGGGTGGTGCAAAGTTATCATAATTTAAAAATTTTAACAGATAGACGTCATATGTTCTATTTTTTTGATAGTACATACACGTAAAAAGTTTAAAAAACTTATAATTAAATTTTCAGATATTAGATTAGTTCACAAATTTCAAATGAGAAATTATATTTAGTATAAAATAACATTTTTATGAAATATTAAATAATATAATTTGTCATTTGAAATTTGTGAACTAATCTGATATCTGAAAATTTAATTATAAGTTTTTTTAAACTTTTTACGTGTATGTACTATCAAAAAAATAGAACATATGACGTCTATCTGTTAAAATTTTTAAATTATGATAACTTTGCACCACCCGTGTACATTTTTTTTGCCTCTAATTTTATATTTTGAAAAAAAATGGTATTCTAGTGAAAATAAGCATACAAACTAAATAAAATATTAAGTATGGTATAAACAAATAGTTTAAAATCCATTAAGCCAACTTACATTCTATAAAAAAAAATGGCAAAAAATTCAACTTTGCGCTAGACATCTGAAACTTTGTATTTAGGCCTAAAATTGTACTAAGAAACAACTTTTTCAAATAACATTTTTTGAAATTCGGTAAAACAATGCCATTTTTCAGCATTTTTTAACAAAAATTTTATTTTTGACAGATACCGAATAACAGATGGTGACAATTGAATATACAATTTTTAGTCTAATTTGAAGCAAAAACGATTGCTGATAGGTAATTTTAACTAAGCTCATTAATAAAAAAAAGTTCCATATGGTGCGGACTTTAATGGTGACACTGTAGGTACTTGTATTTTACCTAACAAAAAATAAACAGAATAAAAGAAAAGTGACCTAAACTACAATTAAGTCAATTTCAAAAATAAAAATATTGCCAAATTTAGAGAAAAAACGTCTTAACTGGTACTTACGTCATTTTTCTGTTGAAAATTGCATGCACCTGCGTCGAAGGCTAAAGCCGAACTGATAGTTGGGTCACTGACGTCACTGTTCCAATTAAAAGTTGCGCGAAAGAAAGGTGACACTTCCGCCATCTCGCGGTTGTTTGCTTCAACACAATAATGTCGTTATTCCATTAGAAAGAATATAGCATTAGGACACTTATGACGCTTATAACTTAAAAATGGAATTTTTTGCAGTTAGGTCTTTTTTCCATTAGATGTGCGATATGGGGATGGATCTGACGAACTGAAAGGAAAAAACCCACTCTACTTGAAAATTGGAAAAGCCAAAACACGCCTATGTTAAACTTATTTTTAATTTTTTTTTAATTTATTATTCTCAACCAACTTAAAAAAAGTTTATTACAGAGAATATAACACCAAATATACAAAATATAAATTCACAAATAATAAAAACCAAAAAAAATATTAATATATAATACGTTAAAGCTTTAAAACATATTTTTTAAGTGTTTTTAAAAGTCCATAATTTTGACATTTCTTTAATTTTTTTCGGTAAACTGTTGTAAATTGTTATTTTTTTATTTAATATTGAGTTTTGGTCAAAACTGCTCTTTACCAGTGGTGTTTGAATATGATGATTTTGTCTCGTGATATGAATAATGTTGGTCGAAGGAAATATTATATTCGATTGTTTTTCTTTAATAATAATAGAGTGTATTAGAAGAAAAAATAACTAATTTTGGATTTAGATGACGATTCGCAGTGTGTTGGGTAAAGTAAAGAGTTGTTAAAAAGTGCAAGTGTAGCTAAAGATCTTCTTTTTATTAAAGCTAATTTCAGTTTTATACCGGACATAATATCCTTGTTGGAGAGTAGAAATTTAAGTTTAAGAGACTCAATAAGTATGGTTGAAACTTTTTCCGCTTAATGTAACAATATTCCAGGTAAAGTAAGAGGTTAAGTAAGGGACAAATTGGATTTAACTGTAAAAAAGAATGAGGATTTAAATACTTAACTGCATTAAAAAGCACTATGAGGGTAAACCATCCAACGAAGTTGCATCTTGTCCTTCTACTTAGCTACCTAAGTTGCAATACTGTCCGATTACATCAGTAGATGTTGAAAGAAGTTTTTCTTTGTATAAACATATATTTTTAATAATAGAAGACAATCATTTTTAGTTGAAAATTTTGAAAAATATTGAGTAATAAATGCCTTTTATACAATTTTAGGTTAAAAAATTGTTTACTTTTATTTGTTTTTTTTTGCATTTTTAGAACCCAATGTATTTCTTTACCTCATTTTACTATTATAAATTAAGAAATATTGCATACCAGTAATGCAATATTTGTATTGGTAAAAAAATGCATATAACTGCATATTTTAAAGGCAAACAAGGCGCATATTTTGGCTGAATTTGAGTGCATATAATCCGCCCTTTAATCATAACCATATTAATTATTAGGCATAAGTGCCGTTTTACACAGACGTAATTTTAACACAAATTTTGTGCTAAAATGTATGATAAATTTTATTAGTAAAAATTTATAACAAAAATATGTAAAAAATTACATGGAATTTTAATGTGTATGACACAGTAACAAATTTGGATATAATTTTTGCAAGAAATCATGCGCACTAAAGACCAGTGACGCATTGTTAAATGTCAATGTCAAATTATATCTAACCCATCTTTTCGGTAAATAAAAATAAAGTAATTTAGGGAATATAGTCGGCTTCCACTTAACTAGGCGCGTTATGAACTTATCATAGATAAACTTATATAGTGTTGTCTTGCTCAAACCAAGGTTAAAACGGCATTATAAAGATATCCGTAATATAAACGCGATAAGCCTATTGGTTATTTATGAATCTGAGAGAGAAGCACATCTAATTTTCAGTAATTATCAAAATGTTTCGAAGAACACTACCGTATATGTACGTTAATGTCGTGAATAAGCTCCCTAGTTTTCACAAATGTCATTATTAAAAATATTGTGACATAAAATGTTGAGTACAAATCGGTTTGCAGGTTTTCTGCATCCCCAGGCAAAAGAAATGGTTCTCAATTTAATAGATTATTTTAAAAATGAAGAAGAAAAGGCTACTGAAACCGGCGAGTTATTAAATCCCAAGTCTATTAAAGGGAAAGTATCGGAAGCATTAAACTAAGTTTAAGATCAATACAGAGGATTGTTAATGAAAGTAGTAGAAATATACCAATGAAGAAAACGCAACGACGATCAAGGAAAACGAAGATTAAAACTTTACAGAAAGGTAAAAAAATGGATGTAAGGAATGTTATATACGACTTATATGCATCACAAGTCGATATAACGCTTTCAGCTCTGAAAGATGCTTTGAAGGAACGAGGTGTTTTGGAAATAGTTCTCAGGTCATTATCAGCGCTCATTAAAAGCTTAGGATTTCGTTATAGAAAGGACTGCAACAGAAGATATTTGTGCGAACTACCAAGAATTGCAAGCGAACGAGTAAAGTTTCTGAAAAAATATGTTGAAAATTATGAATCAAAGTTTAGAAAAGCAGTTTTTTTAGATGAAACTTGGGTATTTTCTAATGGAGGTGGGTCTAAATCATGGCAAGACGACTCAGTGAAATCAGTAAAACGAAAAAATATTATAAATATATTATATATAAAAATATTCAAAATTATAATATACAATGTAAAATGCAGACAAATTCTGATGTTCTAATTTTTATTTATTAAACAATCACCCCTATTTACGGACCAACATTTGATTCCCAAGGGTGGTCGCTAGTCAGAGGTTTTACTGTAGGTATATTGTTTATCTAATTTTTCATCAATTTAGTTATTAAATTTTTGAATTATAAAACTATTTTGTCAACCGTGTGCAAAAACGCGAACGCACCCCTGGGAAATTAATTTTGGAACGAGACCCGTCACTGTTTATTATGTCATTTTTATTATGACTGATTGTTTCAAATTAATTGTTAACCTATTAATATTCAATTTTATGGAAAATCAGCTGTTCATATGCCGCCATATTGGTTTTTATATTTTGAAACATTTTTGAACCTCTGATTCAACTGATTTGATTCAGAAGGTCACGTGCGCCTAGTTAAGTGGAAGCCGACTATAGCAAATATTATTATAACCTCCAAATGCCAATTTCAATTAAACGTAACCTTTCTTTTTCGGCTTTTCTTAAAAGATTTTGACAAGTGTTATTTTAAATTACTGCGCATATTTTGGCGCACTTTTATTAATTTTTTTGATAAAATATAGAAATGTTTCTATATTTTCGTAAAATATTATAATATTTTTCTAATAAAATTTGCAAAGTGTGTATTACACGTTAAAATTTCTGCTGAAATTTATCGTCAAATTTGCTACTGTGTAATACGATACTAAGATATAAATTTAAGAATTAAAAAAAAATTAGTATATTTTGACAGTGACAAGTTTTATTACAGATCACAACCCCCTGTTCTGACACTGATGATGAAAGATTATATATTATTTACACAGGACTTTATTTTCCTGCGAGAGAACATACACATTTTAGATCTAGAGTTGCAGTTTTGGCTTAAAAGAAGAACTACTAAAGTAATTAAAAATGGAGAAGTTTACCATCTTGCCCATTTTGATTCGGAAAGCGATACTCCTAGGCCTGAATCTTATTGGGAGGACGTAGAAGTATGCGGTGTCCTAAATAATACAGAAGTTCAGGTAAGTTTTTTTGATTCTCTATATCTATCCAA
Source organism: Polydrusus pterygomalis (assembly GCA_963969555.1). Lineage (NCBI taxonomy): Eukaryota > Metazoa > Arthropoda > Insecta > Coleoptera > Curculionidae > Polydrusus > Polydrusus pterygomalis. Next base: position 34,690,995 of record OZ018381.1, on the reverse strand, counting down.
TTTTGATATTGGGGGATTTTTTGTCGTCGAGTATGGCGTCGGAAACTTGCCCTCTGGCTGGCCTGAATTGCAAATATACAGGGTGAGTAGAGATAGATGGGGTGTTCTGCATCCTCCATTTCCTCCACAGCTCTGCGCATGCCCAGGCAGTGCGCAGGCACAACAACACAACAACAACACAACAACAACACAAAAACAACACAACAACAACACAGCACAACAACAACAGACAATTAACATTTGACATATGACACACGCCTGCGCACTGCCTGGGCATGCGCAGAGCTGTGGAGAAAATGGAGGATGCAGAACACCCCATCTATCTCTACTAGGGTGGCCCAACGAAAACTTAACACCTCGAATTTCCTGCTTTAAAATAAAAATGTGGAAAATCGCTCGGACCCGTCGATTTTCATTTCGAGGGGGACATCTTTTGCGTATATTGAAAATTCTGAACATTTTTTAATAAAAGAATTATTAGTCTATACTTAACAGTTTCCGAGATATTGACTCTTGAAAAATTACATTTTTGAACTTTGACAGCATCTAGCTTTCTAACTGTACGTCTTAGAGCAAAACGGCTTTCATGTCCCTATCTTCGATTTTTATTATCTTTCCAATAGTGTCAACTTTCGGTTAAACCGGATGTAAGAAATATAGTACTAAGAAATAAGAAAGTCCAATTAAATTCATTTCAAAATTCTTCTTTAAATAAAGTCAGGAAAAAATAAAAACAAATTTTTAAAATTTACCTTTTTTCGAGAAGGACTAGGAATTTCCTGAAATTGTGCAACTTTGCCACAATTTAAACTTGTTCGTATCTCTTCTAGTTTCCGAGATCCCAATGGTCACCCTCGAATTTGGGACACCCTGTACATGATATATATTAAGATTTGATATGTCAATAATATTTGCGCATCAAGCAGAACTTTTTATAAAGAATAACTTTTTTCGTAAAATCAACAATAAAGAAAATTCCCATATGTCCAGAACTTCTCTGGACACGCTGCATATAAAATATATATAGGAACTCAAGCAGTTAAAATCGGAGATAAAATAAGTTCTACTTTGGGAATAGGTGTGCCACAGGGTACGGTTCTTGGACCCTTACTATTCAATATTTATATAGATGGGATAACAGCGGTGCCTAATAAGGGTAAGGTTTTCTGCTTTGCAGATGACACTATTATAATTCTGAACGGACGCACATGGGAACCTATAATCCAGAAGGCTGAGATGGCAATTACTGTAATCAAAAACTGGCTTGATTTAAGTTTGCTCTCTTTTAATATCAGTAAAACTAAATTTATGGCCTTTAGCCTAACTCAACGAACAAGTCCGGAAATTCAGAGCTTACGAATTCATGTATCAAACTGTAACATGGATAATAAATGTAAATGTACGGATACAATTAACAGAGTTCAGTTTTTGAAATACCTTGGAGTACATATAGATGAGAACATTTCGTGGAAAAGTCATATTGATTATGTCACCTGCAAAGTTAGAAGGTTGATTTATAAATTCTGCGAACGAAGACATATTTTGCCACTTAGAATTATTAAAATGGTGTACTTCTCACTTGATGAGTCAGTCATAAGGGGTAGTGCGTGTAAATCACTAGTGTAGCTCAAAAATATATTATCAAAGTAATGTTGTTTAAAAATAGAATGTATCCTACGGACTTATTATTTCTGAAAAGCAAATTATTAAACATTGATCAGCTATACATAAAATCAGTGATTAGATCTATGATTAAAACAGAGTAAGTATACTACAAAAATGTAATATCTCACAGATTGAACACAAGAAATGCAATAAGGCAGAATTTGGTTGTGCCGTCTGTGGCCTTCTCAGCAATACAGAGACATATTTCAGTTAATGTTCCAAAAATGTATAATGCTTTACCATACGAATTTAGACAAACATCATATAATTTATCAAACGTAACTTTCGCAAAAAATTAACAAAATTTGCTTAGAAAACGGTTTAAACATAACATCAAAGAAGCCAACATTAAAAAACAATTAGAAACATTAGGGCTAGAAACTGAGTAAGCTCTAAAAAACTAGCCCAAATTTCATTGTGCAGAGATTATCAAATCTGAATTTTTAAATTGTACAAGTTATTCAAACCCAGAAAACAGTTTAGTTAAAAGCATTAGAGATAGATCAAACCGCAACGAAATTATTTTTAAAAAAGCTGATAAAGAAAATACAGTAGTAGCCATAAACAAAAACAGTTACATAGAAAAAACACTTGATTTCATTTCTAAAGGTAATTTCAATATTTTACAAAAAGATCCAACGGAGAAATTCCAAAAAGCCATCAAAATAGCAATAAATTAATCTGCTAGTATCATTTCAGAATACCAAAAATTTAAATTAACTATTATGAATCCGCAAACACGACAGCTATACTCTCTAATAAAATTACATAAACAAAACTATCCAATTCGACCAGTTGTCTCTTACATGTCGGCACCAGCATATAAACTATCAAATTTTCTTATTGAGATCATTAAAAACCGGACTAAGTTCTTTTACCTTCGCCGCGCCGTCTTTGGACCCTTTCCAAAATTTCAATATCTTTGATGTAGTAAGGGTTGCAAATATTGTATCCGTATTCAATTTTTTGTCTAATATAGGAAGTGTACAATTTCTTTACAATCTGTAGAGAGTGATCATTGAAAGTCTTTAGCACCATAAAAATAAAACTATTGTGCTTCCCATATCGCTAATAAGTTGAAGATTATTTAGCAAATATGTTTCACAAGGGTTATTTGGGCCAACATGCAATACTGTATATTTTGATATATTAAGCTTCATGCACCACTGGCTTGTCCATGACTCAATACGCCTCAGATCCCTGTCCAGGCATTTATTTTGCAACAATCAACAAAGAAACAGTAATGGTCCTAAAACAGACCCTTGAGGGACCCCACTTATAACTGGATGTTTATTGGATAAAATATGTTTTATTCCTAAAAGTATTTATAATAAAAATCCAGATTATACACTACATTATATGAAAAAAATCAATTTGGAATTAACCTCAACATGAACACTAGGATATAAAATATTTTTCAAATACATCATAAGGAAAAATATAAAACAATAAAACTTCTTGTAAATATAATAGTTCAATAATATACAGTGTGACCAGTAAAGTCCGCATCATATGGGATTTTTTTTATTAATAGTTTTATTTAAAATTTGACTTTGGAATCAAGTTCTTCTTCGATCAAGATGAAAATTAAGCAAAAAATACTAGTCACGTAATTCGCATTATCTGTAAAATTTAAATTTTTTCCAAAAAGTAATTCAAAAGTGGGGTTATTTCTGAAAATATCAAAAAAAGTTATAGCAAAAAGTTTTTTTAAATGCAGTTTCTAGCCCACATGCAAAACTTTACTTTGTTTTTATTTTCCACTTAAAAAACACTTTACTGAAGACACTGTGTTCTTTTTTGTCTTAATATTAACGTGTATTACTTTCAGACACAAACTACGTTTTCAAAAATACTTATTTTATGAAGTTACTTTATACAGGGTCAAAAACAAATAAACTTTACATCACATGCTACCAAATTTTAATAGCCCAATTTTGATTTTGTAGAAAAACACACATTTAATATGGCGCTACTTTAAAGAAAATGTATCTGAAATAAAGCATTGTCAAAACTAAAAAGTTTTATGTAGGTTGCGTTAAGTCTTATTTTGCCTATATGCCCACATGCAAAATGTCAGCTGGGGTCAGGGGTTGAAAATATAGATAAACTTTACTTGTGTTTTTATTTTCCACTTAAAAACACTTTACTGAAGACACTGTGTTCTTTTTTGTCTTAATATTAAGGTGTATTACTTTCAGACACAAACTACGTTTTCAAAAATACTTATTTTATGAAGTTACCCTATACAGGGTCAAAAACAAATAAATTTTGCATCACATGCGACCAAATTTTAATAGCCCAATTTTGATTTTGTAGAAAAACACACATTTAATGTGAAAATGTATCTGAAATAAAGCATTGTCAAAACTAAGAAGTTTTATGTAGGTTGCGTTGAGTCTTATTTTGCAAAAGTGGTGCAATTTACAAAATATATAGATAAAAAATCAAAATTATCTTATGCAGATGAAATTTTCCATGTGGGCTAGAAACTGCATTTAAAAAAACTTTTTTCGATACTTTCAGAAATAACCCCACTTGAATTATTTTTTGGAAAAAATTAAAATTTTACATGATAATGCGAATCACATGACTACTATTTTTTGCTTAATTTTCATCTCGATTGAAGCAGAACTTGATGCCAAAGTCAATTTTTGAATAAAGCTATTAATAAAAAAAAATCCCATATGATGCGGACTTTACTGGTGACACTGTATATAACAATATAGAATCTGATAAAAACTAAACTATTCGGCTTTTAAAAGTCGTTAAAAGCTTTTACTTTTTTTATTATGGACTGCAACTTATTTAATGTAGGTACCTAACTAAAAGGACCACGGTGATAATGTTCCTGTAATGTAATAATGTATCCTTTTTAGCATGAATGTTACACCGATATTAAAAGTGGAGCAGAAAGTGGATGGGACTTTACATCCAGATGGATTTTCGATGATGCGGGCGAGCCCGAAGCTGATTTGACCAAAATCGCCACCCGTAGAAATATTCCCGTAGATCTGAATTCTTTTCTGTATAAAACTTTTAAGTGCATGCAGTATTTTTATACCACATTAAGGATGCCATTGGAAGCGAAATACTGGCAAGATGTGGCCGATAAATGGAGATATGATATTGAGAAAGTGTTGTACAACCAAGAGGACGGAATTTGGTAGGTATATAGGTCATAGACATTTACCTTTAGCCCAGCCACAGCCCTCTCTACTTTATCAAGCCACGAAACAGATACGTCGACAACACTGCGCTCGGTGGTACACGCTTCATAAAGTTGCCACAGTGGATCTTTGCCCGTGCGTCATCAATCAACGATCAGGACTCAACGTGGTTAATAACTCTGCATCCTTTTTTATTACAGTAACAAGTTTGAATAAAAGCATAAAAGAACGTCTTCAAATTTCCGCAATAATATAACGTGCTAGACAAGGATAAAACTATAAACGTCAGTTAATTACTTTTTTTATTTGTTTAGTTGACAACCGTTGTATTTTAGAACGTCATTGTCAACCTTATTTTGATCTGTCAATCTAATTCGTATTTTGTAAATCTGTGTGCCTTTAAACTGTTCCTGTTTCTAAAAATAGTTCTTTTTAGAGGTAATTATACCCACCATCTGTTTTGGCGGTAAGTATTTATGGATTTTTATAATAACTAATTTATTTATTTTAAATATTCTAACCGTGAAAGTTCTTTGAAACGTTTACGGCAGTGGCTAAATTCCCTTAAATGAAAGGATGTTAAAAATTTGACTTTTGCGATTTTAATAGTCAATAAAACACCAAACTTTTCTAGATTTTAAGCTTTAAAAATAGTATTAAATGTATAAACATTTGTTTGTCAATTTCTTTTAGATAATAGAGAATGCCGGGCAAAACTTAAAATAAATAATAATTTTTCGTGATATTATGTAGGTACGTCAAACGGTAGGCAGGCACGTCCATTTTATGAACTTAACTTAGTTTTGACTTTTTTCGTCTCGTAATTTTGATTTGATTCATACGATTTTGATGACGTAAAAGTGATGACGCACGGGAAAAGAACCACTGTGGCGACTTTACGTGAGTTTTTGAAGGTAGCGATGGTTTAGTATGTAATTTTAAGCGCGAACTAGGTGTAGGTGTCGTATTAATTTATATTTTTATCCTGTTTTCGATTGATATCTAATAGAAAATTTAAGTGGCATGATTGCTATAAGAACCTCTACAAAATATAAGTGAAAATTTTTGGTGCGAGCTTGCTGTAATAATGCCAGTGTAATAAAGTGAGAAATCGAACGGCCTTCGCGGCCGGGCGGTTTGTTTATGTGTCTTGGTGTTGTCTTATAAATGGCGGCAAAAGTTTTGGAATAAACTTTATTGTTTTGTGGCTACAGTTAATTTATTAAATATTGAAGCGTTTAGCTTAAAGGTATATGTGAATTAGTTTAAAAATATCACTAGTAGAGATAGTTCGTTAGTAGATAGGATACCTCTAGATACCTAGGTACCTATGCTTAGGTACCTAATTACTATTTTTTCTTCTTTTAGTTTATTTATTAATCAACATGCCAAACTCCTGCTGTATTCCTGGGTGTAACTCTAACTATAAAAGTGCTTTAAAAGCAGGTGAAGAGAGTGTATCAGTTTTTTACTTCCCAAAAGATGAAAATCTAAAAATTCTATGGCTAAAAGCCATTCCAATGGCTAATTGGTCGCCCACACAGTGTTCTGTAGTTTGTGCTATGCATCTTGTCCTCAGTCACATTATTCGTGAGGGTATTCATCTTTTGCCTGATGGCACCACAAAAAAAATTCCAACTAAAGTGAGACTAAATTTAACAGCGTGTTTTTATCCCAATTTATCTGGTTACTTGTCAAAAACTGTTCTCATTCCTAGAAAAAGTCCAGCAGAGAGAAACGAGGAACAACAAGAGCATATACATCTCAACTTAATCAAGCTTTCAAGCAATCAGATTTTATAAAAAGTTTTAACGATCTCAGTAATTATTCACAAAAAATTAATACTTCTGAATTTTGGAAAATAAAAATTGTAAAAGTGACTCAAAAATATATTTTTTTATTTTAGATTTGACCAATGACTGTATAAATATTGGTATAGTCGGATCTGGTCTTATCGTGCGGGTCATACGATTCAAGAAAGACATACTCTCAGTTTTTGTTTTCTTTACTTGCGTTTAATTTTACCCTCTAAATAAAATACGTAAGATAAATGAGACAGACTTATTCCATTTTGACATGAAAAAAAAAGGATATGTATTTACTTTCCAGCGATTCTAAAAAAGCTTATAATAGCACCAGCTACGTTTTATTTTAAATATGCCAGTTTTGTGACTTTGACAGTTTGTGACAAAATGAAACAATTTTCTGGGTTTTTGCATCCCCAATCAAAAAAAAATGGTACTTAATCTGATAAACTATTTCGAAAATGAAAGAAAAAGTGGAAATTCGCCAACCAATATTCAGGAAACAGTAGCCAAAGCACTGGGAATTAGTTTAAGGACTGTGCAGAAAATTGTGCATGAAACAAAACATAACATAATGCCCAAGAATACTAAAAAGTGTAAACGAAGAAAGCCAAAGACTGAGGATTTAAGCGAAAATATTTAAATGGGAGTTCGAAATGTGATTTACGATTTATACAAATCAAAAACCAATGTAACTCTTCCAGTTTTACTAAAAACATTAAAAATTCGGGGTGTTTTGGAAATTGGACTTGAAGGGTTGTCAAAATTAATAAAAAATTTAGGTTTTCGCTATAAAAAACACTGTAACCGAAGATTTTTATGTGAGCAGCCACAGATAGTGAGTCAGCGTGTTCAGTTTTTAAAAAAATATACGGACAATTACAAATCGAAATTTAGAAAAGTGGTATTTTTAGACGAAACGTGGATATTTTCGAATGGAAGTGGTTCAAAATCTTGGCAAGATGAGTCTGTAAAAAGTGTTAAAAGGAAAAAGGGGTGCGGTACGGGAAAGCGTTTTATTATTTTGCATGCCGGTTCTGCAACAGGATATGTTGCAGGTGCGAGTTTAATTTTTTCTTCAACATCAAAAAGTGCTCACTATCATGATAATATGAATTGCGAAATGTTTGAAAAATGGTTAAAAGTTCAATTGATACCAAATTTGGATGCTCCGTCTTTAATTGTATTAGATAATGCATCATATCATTCAAGAATTTTAAATAAACAGCCTACTTCATCTTGGAGGAAAAGTGATATTTATGAGTGGCTGGAAAAACACAACCAAAATCCTTTACCAAATATGCTTAAATCGGAACCCCTATCAATAGCAAAGTCTCTAAAAAAACCCAAAATATACGCGGTAGATGAAATACTGCGTGAATATGGTCATAAGGTTCTACGACTGCCGCCATATCATTGCCAGTTTAACGCAATAGAATTAATATGGGCTGGTGCAAAGTCTTATTATGAAAAACATGTAGGTGATGGTCTTAAATCCGACCAAGTACAAATAGTTTGGCAAGATTCGTTAGATCATATTACACAAGAGTACTGGAAGAAATCGGTGGAACATACAGAAATATTAATAAGGGATTGGTGGGATCGAGAACAAGTACTAGATGTCGAAGTAGTGCCAATGATAATTGCTCCATTCGAAGACGACTCAGACGACGAGGACTTTTCAGATTTTATAAGTGACGATGAGAGTTTTTAGGCTATAATTATAAACGGTGTTTTTTGTTTACATTTTTTAGTATTCTTGGGTATTATATTATGCTTTTTTTTCATGCACATTATTCTGCATAGTCCTTAAACTAATTCCCAGTGTTTTCATTACGGTTTCCTGCATATTGGTTTGCGAATTTCCACTTTTTCTTTCATTATCGAAATAGTTTATCAGACTAAATGCCATTGTATTTTTAGGTTTTAGTAGTAAAATTGTTAAAATAAATTGCACTGTTTATTATTGTCGTTTTTAATTAAAGGGTACAGTAGGTATATAATTAACGATTATATAATTTTTTTGTTACTTTTTCAACTCCCCTGTACATAATTTTTACAAAACTAATAATATTAGGTATATGTGGCTATCTTCGCGATAGCTAAAATAATTAAACTATTTTTCCTTCCTTCGGTATATTTGTAAATAATCTCACAACATTTTGATAGCCTCTGATGTGTTGTCTGATTTGACGCATATGATCAGTGACCTTTGGACCCGCACGTTAAGACCAGATCTGACTATAATCAGATTTTAGTGGACATTGATATGAAGGTAAAGGTTTTTTTAAAACGTAATGAATTTTATTTACAATGATTTAAAATAGATTTTACCCTTTGAAATAAAACTAAGAATGTGGTCTCAGCTTGAAAACTTATTGTCTCGGTATCAATTCATACAGTGTGAAAGTAACGGAGTTACCCAGATAGTAGGTGATAAGACGAGCGTAGATTTCTTGAACAAAGCCTTAAGCTATTACTAAATTTTGAGACTTCAGAAGTCGATAGTCAATCCTGAGCCAAAAAAACAAAAAAATATTATTAGAAAGAATAAAAAACTCGCCCGTTGCCGCGCGTCATAATAATAGCTTGTGTATCCACAACTCCCAGCTGATGCGACGTTGCCCGATGTCACCTGCGCAAACAAAAGTTACGTTTTATGGGTGTAATAAAGCGTCCAAGCGCACGGCTTACCGGTCCGATAGCTTCCCTCCGAGCAGAATTGGGCATGCGCGCAAACCTCTTGTTATCGGCCTATCCTTGTTTAGCGACATGCTCAAAATACACTCCAGAACCGGCTCGGCGCCATTTTTGTTGTTGTGTTTTAAGTTTTCTCTGTGGATTCCTTGTTGTTTATTGGGGATGTTTAATATTTACGGGTTTCTAGTTTTCGCGTAGTTTAGTGAATTGTGTTTGTGCTTTTAGTGGCTCGGGTACTCGGATTGGAATATAAACAATGACTAGTAACAGCCATGGTATTTTATTAGGCCGAAATAGGGGTAAAATACCGGGTATTTCGTATTTTTAGTAAGTATGGAGTATAGTGATGTAAGTATCTTGATATAAAACTTTATTTTAATCAATTTAAACACATCAAACTAGACATAGGCTACATAAACAAGGTATGAAAATAAAGAAAAACACACACCAGGACAGATTCTCCCGATGCATGTTGTGGTATTATTTTATTTGCAGCCCTGCAATCTAATTAGGTACATACGCCTATTTTTCGGGCAATATATTGATTCAAAAAGTTTAAACGACACTTTTCTTTATAACGATATTATATAAAAGAAAAAAGTAAATAATACCTAGGTATGTTTATATTAACCCAAAGGTGACAGTATTGCATGCACGGATCAGGTTCTCTGGCAAAAACGGTTTCAAATTCTTGAACAAGAAATTGTGCTGCAAATGTTTAACACGTACCCAAGTGTTTGTCAAATTGTAAAAATATTTGTCTTGAGGTTAGGTACGCGATAACATTGAAAATTGGTTATTTTGCTGGTTTTGTTTGCTTTTTATATTCGATTTTATAAGTTTTATGGTTTAATTGACTTGTTCTCTTTCTTTTTGAACTAAAAACATGACGACGAATCATTTTTAAATAAATTTTAGAAACAAACCCTTAAAAACAATTTTCTATCCTCAAAATCTGATGGTTTGCAACTACTAAAAATGCCAGAATTAACTACCTTATTTCCCAACTTGATCAAAAATTGAGAAGAAATTCCAATTTTTTGCCAAGAATAAGGGGCAAATTTTAGCTGTTTACACGTAAAAATAAATTGGTCCACTTTTACAATTTCTTGAGCTAGAACCTAAATTTTAAAGCCCGGACCCGTCTATTTTCCCATTCTTCAAATGTTGCAGTGCGCATGTCTAATCGTGTGTAGCTCTGTTTACATGCGCGAGGCCATAAATTTGCCACTTTCGTGATTATTGTTTGCTTATCTAAATGTAAATGTCTATGGTATAGGTATTAAGCATTAAAAAGTTACCATAAAAGTTGTTATATTCAGTAGTTCTTAAAATATTTGTAATATTCCACACTATTTTGACACTCTGTATGTGTATACAGCATTTAAACTTCTTATAGAATAGACTACACTGACTGCCTGAAAACCGATTTTTATTCGGCTTGTCACAATATTTATAACAAACTGAAAACTGACACATTTGTATTAACCTTCAATGAAATGTCACTGGAGTGATGATGTACACATTTTCATAATCACTGGAAATTATGTGAAATTATTAATTGGTTTTTCCAAAAAGCCGCAAGCCACCACAGACATTTACCTTTAGATCAAGATCAGCAAACAATAATAATGGCGGATGTTAACAAAGGCAAACGGAATAGGCATGCGCACTGTAAAATTCTCATTCAACGAATGCAAAGATAGAAAGGTCCGGCCTTTAAAATTTAAAATGTATAATGTATCCAAAGTCAGTGTGATGACATTCCAACCGGCGGTAAACAGTCTCAAAGAGACCGACCATTGTATGCCGTATGGAATGATTGGAATGTCATCACACTGACTTTGGAAAAACAATACCTTATTAAATCGAAAATGAAAAATCAAACAAATAAATGGCAATCGTGGATATATGCTATAGCGAACTTTAGATTAGCTAAATATTAGTTAGTAACATTTAGCAATTTTCCAAAAACTTACGGGGGTAAGTACGTAAGTATAGAATAACATTTTCAAGCACAATTTCTTGATCAAGAATTTGACATCAATCATTGTTTATAACACAAACTATACAAAAGTACACAAAAACTAGAATTCCGAAATATTAAACACCCACTGTTAACAATAACCGAGTTCCTTTTAGTCGCTCCTAAATAGCAATACCAATGGCTAAGTTAAGCGTTCCTTTTAAAAATTTAACTCAGCTCAGCAAAGATATTTTCCTCGTCCTTTGCCGCTGTTCGCTGTTAAGTAGGTATGCCCAGCTATATTCTCATACCATTATACGATTTGTAGACCAGGGGCCTTTGAAAATGGTAAAAAGTGAAAAAAAATAATAGTAGGATGAAACCCATTAGAAAAGGAAGAGAATATAACAAAAATGAAAGGAAAAATAATTTACGGGCAATCCGAGGTCGGGAAGTGGAAAGGGGTGAGTTTTTAAGGGTAGAAAACGATTTATCTCGATTTCCGGCAAAACTACAAGTTCTATGGAAAAACGTTAAATGGCAAAGTTGTAGGTAATAAAAAAATCTACAACTTTTGTATTTACAATTTTTTCAAATACCTCAAAATTTATGTGAAAAATTCAAATAACCAAGTTTTTGGTTTTTTATTTTTATCTTTTACAAAAACATTTTTTTCTTTCACGAAATTTGGTGAAAACTTACATTTTTATGTCCCAAACACACTGTCATTTTTTTGATTTAAAATATTTATTTTTGAGTTTATTATTTTAATAACTAACATTTAAAGAAAATCAATATCGTCGGTACATTATTTAGGTAGTATCTGATATATTACAAAGATATTAATTTATTTTATTGCTAATTTTGGAAGAGTTGTATAGTGAAAGAACAATGGACAATGACATAATAATGTTAAAAAAAACTTACCCGATATTTTTCGCTATACAATTATCCTAAAATAAGTTATGAAATTCCTTGATAATTATTACGAATATCAAGTCGATACTGATTTCCTTTAAATTTGGTATAAAAGCTAGAAACCATAAATAAATCTACGCGAAATAGGTTATAGGTTGGCAAGCATGTTGATACACCTTAAGGTGGGAGTATCAACATGCTTGCCAACCTATAACCTATTTCGCGTAGATTTATTTATGTTTTCTAGCTTTTATACAAAAGTTAAAGAAAATCAGTATCGACTTGATATTCTATAGGTAATAATTGACATATTTAATAAATATCAAGGAATTTCATAACTTATTTTAGGAGAATTGTATAGCGAAAAATATCGGGTAAGATTTTTTTTAAACATTATTATGTCATTGTCACTCATTGTTCTTTCACTATACAATTCTCCCAAAATTAGCAATGAAATAAATTGATATTTTTGTAATATATCAGATACTACCTAAATAATGTACCGACGATATTGATTTTCTTTAAATGTTAGTTATTAAAATAATAAACTCAAAAAATCAACGCGAAATAGGTTATAGGTTGGCAATAGATTGAATGACGTTGAGATTTCAACCTTAATATCGAAAAAGTACCCTAATTTTCAATCGAAAATTCTCACGTCAAAATACCTGCTTTTTTAAAAAAGTCGGTGGGCTTTTTGTTCGTTGAAATCTCTACTTTCTGATGGTTTCACCAAATTTCGTGAAAAAAAAATTTTTTGTAAAAGATAAAAATAAAAAACCAAAAACTTGGTTATTTGAATTTTTCACATAAATTTTGAGGTTATGTGAAAAACTGTAACTACAAAAGTTGTAGATCTTTTTATTACCTACAACTTTGCCATTTAACGTTTTTCCATAGGACTTGTAGTTTTGCCGGAAATCGAGAAAAATCGTTTTCTACCCTTAAAAACTCACCCCCTTCCACTTCCCAACCTCGGATCGCCCATAAATTATTTTTCCTTTCATTTTTGTTATATTCTCTTCCTTTTCCAATGGGTTTCATCCTACTATTATTTTTTTTGGTTTCAAAAATTATCGACCCTAGCATAGGCGTAGTTAGACGGTCAACACTGGGGGTGCTGAAGTCCAGTGGCGGCTCGTGACATGTTAACGTGGGGGCCGGTGCACAAAAAGCCCGCCGCAGACAAAAAATTTTTTTAAGACCACGCCTAAATTTGTTCAATAATTTTTAGTAAATATTTTAATGTGATGTTAATAGCAGGTTTAGGTCTTTCAATGTTCTTGGCAATCACTTTCTCCTCCAACGGTAACTTGCTAAAAGATTTTTTCAAAAATTCCACGGTGTATTTTATATCCGACGACGCACTTATTGTTTTTTCGTGTTTATTTAACTTTAAACTTTAACTGAATTCAATAAAACCATATTAAACCTTAATAAACAAAAAAAAATAGTCAAAATACCGGCTAAAAATTTCCGCGAATTTGAACGACTACGACTGGTTAAATTTAAATTATCAAATTAATGCAGAATTGCAGAACATGACATACACAAGCTATTATGCCGCTCTCGTATTTTACGAGATTTTTATGATCATAGACCCGCTCTGACAAGTAAACTGGGCGTAAACTACACGGTACACGGAGAGACATTTTGAAAAGAATCCGCAACTACCTAAATATACTTGAATTTGTACCAGAATTCGAATGCTTGAAATATTAATATGAAAAATGCATTACATATAGGTAATGTAGGTACCTATATTATAAAAATAGGTTAGTTCTAAAATTAGCCTATATATTGTAAATTTTTTTTGGGGGTGCTAATTTAGATTTCGGGGGTGCTTAGCCAGTGGCGGCTCGTGATAGTTGAAACGGGTGGGGCCAAAATATCAAAATAAAAATATTTAATGAGAATATAAAAAAAACTCAAAAAAAACTTACCGATTAATTCAATGGTGCATCTAAAAATGCCCCGCAAAATCGAATACATTTTTATTTGGTTCAAAATGTATCTATTTTTCTCAAACTCTTCACTATGTTTAACAAGAGTGTCTGACAATAGACAGAACTTAATTAACTTTTTATATTTAATTTACCCAACATACAAAAGCTAAAAATATTGTCCATGTGTACCTTGAATTTTTAGTGAGATTTCATTTTTTCCGATATAATATGAGCAACATCATCAGTTCCTTTTTGCGACCAAGTTTCTTCTCCACAAAACAAAGCGCACACAAAACAGAATATTTAACATTTTATTTGTCTCCTCGCACCCGCACAACCAACTGTTTTTTGAATAAATATTGTTATTAAATTTCCGAACACGCGAATTTTGTCCCACCACTTTGGGTTTTTGTTATAAGTAGCTCTGGCAATGGACGACCCAATTCCTTAACTCTCTCTTCTAATGAGAGAAAATCGCGAATTTTTTAAAAAAACTTCTAAACCTAACCTACAAAAGTCACAGAATAAAAATAGTCAAAACGAAAAGCTGTTAAAAAAAAGTTAAACTTCATATTTGGACAGGGAAAACCGTATTAAAAACAGCCGCCATCTGGTATCTGGTAGTGGAAGCAAATCAAGGCCCATTCGACTGCGACTCTTCATTCTCGTAACTAAAGCACGTGTAAATCCACCAATCGCGGCTTGATCTAAGGATCCGGCCCGCCACGAAGGCATATGCGCCAGTAAGAGAAGGCGATATGTTTATTATCTCTCTCGTAAGCAAGGTGTTGTCTGGCCATCTCCGGGGAATTTTCCCAGTCTCAGGGAGTTTTTGCAGAGTTAGACGTTATCAGATATCCTAAATTTTAAATTATTCACATTCTCATTTACAAAAAGAATGAAGCGTAGAGAGACTAAGTAATAATTATGAGTGTGAATAAATAGAGGGTGTACAGGTAGGGTAGGTAGGGCCATGGCACTGTGGCCCTACTGTAAGAGCCGCCACTGAGCACCCCCTAAGTACCCCCCTAACTACGCCTATGGACCCTGGTCTATTGTTCGCGAAGCGTTCCTCTAAGAACTTAGCTAAGCAAAGATTTTTACTTTGCTATGCTGCTGTTTAAAAAGGCAAAAGGAATATTTTATTTCAGGTACGATTACGATTTGAAACTGAACAAACCAAGAAAATACTTTGCAGCTAGCAATTTAGCACCACTGTGGGCAGATGCTGTTGACGAAGATGTTAAAAAAGAACGAGGCAACAACGCGTATCGATACCTCAAAAAACACGGGATATTAGATTATCATGGAGTACCGTCAACTCTGCTTAGTACTGGCAAGTATTACATAATAATAATAATAATAAGTTTATTTAAAATTTAATAATACAAGGGTGTCTCACGGTCGATGGTACCTTAGACGTTTCTGGCGAACCAGTAAAGGAATCGTTCTGAAAATTTGGTCGCGTACATAAACGGACTTGCTCTACCAACCTAAAATATTTTTAACAATACAGTGTTGCCGCTTTCACACAAAAGTAATAGTAATTTCGATTTTTTAAATGCAACGCCATATATTTTGTTTTATTTTCGAAACCCCCATTATTTTCCTTACATTTTATTAACTCTACTCTATACTCATCTCTTACCGTTTCTAAGATATAAATTAATTTCCTTCTTTTTGTCCGAAAACGTGACTTTTAAAAATGCTGATAATTTTGAACTCTAAAACACTGAATCCCTGAAATTTGGTAAATAGTTAACTAATATACCATAGGGCTCTTTGTCCTAGTCCCAAATCTTAGTTGCAATATACAGGGTGGTTGAAAAATACACATATTCTGGTAACTTGAAAAAGTGACCATAAGTCCTTTTTTTCAAATGTGACACCCTGTATATTATTACGGATTTAAAAAGCTGCTAAAATTTCACATAATTCTTGTATATCATACCTGTACCTAACTAACTAGTTTAACCATTTTTTTGACGTATTAAGCATAATTTGTAAAATTTTCTATCCAATTCAATTTTTATTCGGTTATTAGTAAGTTAGCCATGACAAAAAATTGATGTTTACGTATGTTACTATGGTTATCGTTTTGACATTTCATTATGTTTAGAAACAACATAGAAATACACTTTAAAGCCATGGAAGAAAACTATTCAAATGCAGTTCTTATGAATTTGTTTATTTTATTTGGACAATAACATGCAAAAAACATTAAAACTAAATTTTTCTTGAAATCCAAGCAGTCAACACCCGCATATTAAAGTGTTTGGATGTAAACGGCCAGCGTTTGAACATCTGTTAAAATAGCATTTTATTTGTTATAATTTTAGTAGTTTTTATTATTTGACTACCTAGTTAACATTTAATAAAATTGTCCTGGATCCTTATGAATTTTCTAAGATTCATTGGCGGTAAATTAGAGTACATTTCGTTAAACTTTATACATGTCCTTGCGATAATTCTATCATATTGACCAAATAAAATAAATAAATTCATAAGAACTGCATTTGTATAGTTTTCTTCCATGACTTTAAAGTGCATTTCTATCTTGTATCTAAACTTAATGAATGTCAAAACGATAACCATAGTATACGTAAACATCAGTTTTTGTCATGGCTAACTTACTAATAACCGAATAAAAATTGAATCGTATAGAAAATTTTACAAATTATGCTTAATACGTCAAAAAAATGGTTAAACTAGTTAGTTAGGTGCAGGTATGATATACAAGAATTAAGTAAAATTTTAGCAGCTTTTCAAATCCGTAATAATATACAGGGTGTTACATTTGCAAAAAAGGACTTATGGTCACTTTTTCAAGTTACCAGAATATGTGTATTTTTTAAACCACCCTGTATATTGCAACTAAGATTTGGGACTAGGGCAAAGAACCCTATGGTATTAGTTAACTATTTACCAAATTTCAGGGTTTCAGTGTTTTAAAGTTCAAAATTATCAGCATTTTTAAAAGTCACGTTTTCGGGCAAAAAAAACGAAAATTAATTTATATCTTAGAAACGGTAAGAGATAAGTATAGAGTAGAGTTAATCAAAATTGTAAGGAAAGTAATGGGGGTTTCGAAAATAAAATAAAATATATGGTGTTGCATTTAAAAAATCGAAGTTACTATTATTTTGGTGTAGAAGCGGCAACACTGTATTGTTAAAAATATTTTACTGGTTCGCCAGAAACGTCTAAGGTACCATCGACCGTTGAGACACCCTGTATAAGAAATATGTTTATGTTGTCTTCGATAAACTTATTCTTCAATACCCTGAAGCTGAGCTTGTTAGAGGCAAATCTTATTTTTTGTTTTAGTAATAATACTTTTTTTTTAATAATTAATCTCAAAAACAAAAAGAACCATAATCGATCGGCAAGCATCAATAAACTACTTACAAAATTGCCTTAAGGTGGGAGTATCAACATGCTTGCCAACCTATAACCTATTTGGCGTAGATTTATTTATGTTTTCTAGCTTTTACACAAAATTTAAATAAAATCAGTATCGATCGACTTGATATTCTATAGGTAATAATTGACATTTAATAAATATCAAGGAATTTCATAACTTATTTTAGAGGAGAATTGTATAGCGAAAAATATTGGGTAATATTTTTTTTAACATTATTATGACATTGTTCTTTCACTATACAATTCTCCCAAAATTAGCAATGAAATAAATTGATATTTTTGTAATATATCAGATATTACCTAAGTAATGTGCCGACGATACTGATTTTATTTAAATGTTAGTTTAAAAAATAAAAAACTTGAAAAAACAAAGCGAAATAGGTTATAGGTTGGCAATAAATTGAACGACGTTGAGAATTCCACCATAAACTGAACCGTCTTTCTATCTCTTACCGTTCCCTAGATCGCAATACTGTCAGCACCAATTTCGGGCACCCTCTATAATATATTGATGTGCAAATTTTTAAAAATTACATTCAGTAATTTCTGAAATATTTACAATTTTCTAAACTTTTTGACACCCCGTATAACGAAATATTACAGGTCTTCAATGGGACTTTCCCAATGCATGGTCACCCTATCAGAATATGGTTATTTTTGGATTGGCAAGATCAGGGGACGAAGAGGCCCAAGATGCTGCAAAGACATTAGCTCTTAAATGGGTACAATCAAATATCAAGGCATATGATGAAAATAAGGTAATTAAGTGTGGGCAGTACCTACTGGTCGAAGATTGACTTAGTGACAATGACATTTACGGTCCACTCAAAGTACCTACCTACCGTGCGAGCTAAAATTATTTGCATCAAAGAGGGATTGGATTAAAAAGCGTAGGGCTTGGTTTAAATCACAATGATATGGGGACGATATTAATCTAACCAAATCTAGGTTAAAATTTTGTCAAATTCATATTATGACATGACATGCCAAACTAATGGGTAATAAAATAAGTAGAAAAATAAAAATTTATTTTTGTTGTTTACAAAATTAACAAAGTAAGAATATACGGAAAGAAAAAGAAAAATAACTAGGTACATAAATTTCTGAATAATTTAATTTAATTTTCCAATAAATTTTGGGTAAACCATTGAGAGTAATTCCTGCGTCTTGTATTTATTGGAATGCTTGCACTTTATAAGGAAATAAATTTAGCTGCTTCTTAAGAATAGTCCTGCATGTTCCATAAGATTTTCCCACTTCTTGGAACATGCGTCTTATACAATTTGTTGGCGTATTTTGCATTATTTCACGAACGTTTGCAACAAGTTCTTTTGTTCTTACAGATGTGATTGATGATGTTTTTTGTGTTGTATAGAACCTGTTTCCCTAAACACAGCCACGGTTCTTTTCAGGCAATGATAAAAATCCCCAGCAATAAAAGCAACGTTAGGAAAATGTTCGTGAAAATCGTCCATGCACAAAACCCGGATTGTATTGCCACTCACCATTTACTCTAACCCCGTTTCGAGAATACGCTTCAACCATGAATGTTTTGTGCTGTTCCGTAAAGCCCATTGTGTGAATTGTTCAAGAAATTGAAAAAATTAGCGATGAATCAAATTACTTGTACGACTGTCAAGGATGACGGAATAACTGATTGATTGTTACTTCAGGTAGTTACTGACACCCAACAGGTATTTAGCTCTACGGCTAAGCATTACGTCCTTAGATGCAAGGCCCTCTTTGATGGAAATAATTTTTCCTCGCACGGTACAAGTTGATTCGCCTACAGCTTTTTTTTTCAGTTGATTTCTTGCACAAATATTTTTAACAATAACTAACTAGGCGACTTTGACTGTACCTACTGTGACATCAATGACTTTGACAGAAATTATTTTCTCACAATTTAAGTGGCCTGAGGGGTCGATACTTGTCATTCAAAAACTGCACCTTTTTTAAAGGTTATCGAAAATAAAATGGTTAAACGGGAAATAACCGATGTGTGCCCTCCAGCCAACATGGCCGACCTGTCACTCACGTGTTCAAGAATATTCAATAATACCTATGCCTAATTTATAGGTTATGTTTGAGAAATACAGTTCGGTGTCCAGTGGTCAATTCGGAGGAGGCGGAGAATACCACATTCAATCTGGCTTTGGATGGACCAATGGAGCAATCATGGAAATAATTGATTATTACTTTAGAACCAAAAACAGAAAGCAAATTGGTTTACAAGATTAGAGTAAAGTATACCAAACCTTTGTAACCGAACAAATAAAAATAGTTTTTTTAATAGACACTATAAATTGTATTACGCTGATCCGAAGCTGTAGTAAGAAGCTGCTAAGAACTTAATGGTGTAGGTGTGTGTATTGGTGCAGTGTTGTGTGTAGTAAGTTCTTGCATGGTAGGTAAATTTTTTTGTAGGTTTTTGTATACTAACTACTAACTATGGCGGCGTCGAGTTTAACGACTCCTTGGCTGTGGATAGAAGTTAAAACGGTATATTACTTCTACTTTTCTTCTTCTTTTATCTTTCTTCTTTGTTCCAGCAGCTAACTTCCTTTAAGGTTAAATTCTCAACGTCATTCAATATATTGCCAACCTATAACCTATTTCGCGTTGTTTTTTTGAGTTTATTATTTTAATAACTAACATTTAAAGAAAATCAATATCGTCGGTACATTATTTAGGTAGTATCTGGATATATTATAAAAATATTAATTTATTTCATTGCTAATTTTGGGAGAATTGTATAGTGAAAAAACAATTAGTGACAATGACATAATAATATTTAAAAAAATCTTACCCGATATTTTTCGCTATACAATTCTCCTAAAATATTTATTGAAATTCCTTGATATTTATTAAATATGTCAATTATTACCTATAGAATATCAAGTCGATACTGATTTTCTTTAAATTTTGTATAAAAGCTAGAAAACATAAATAAATCTACGCGAAATAGGTTATAGGTTGGCAAGCATGTCGATACTCCCACCTTAAGCTATTACAATAGCCGATTTCTTGGGCGCTTCTGTCAAAGATGACGGAATAACTGATCGATTGTTAATTTAGGTAGTTACTGACACCCAACAGGTATTAAGCTCTACGGCTAAGCATTACGTCCTTAGATGCAAGGCCCTCTTTGATGCAAATAATTTTTGCTCGCACGGCACCAATAACCCTATGATATCGATAATTTTTTAAAATTTATTTGACACAAATCTCACACTGTATTTAAATAATTAGGTATTGACGAACTTGGACGTGGCTCCAAAAATTTTTCTCCTGCAGCGCTTTTACCACTTCGTACAACCCCCACCCCACATTCCTAGGCAAGAGCACCTTTTAAATAAGTCTCGAACCGCCAAAAAGGTTTTAAAAAATTCTAAAAAAAAATACTGTTTATAACACGTGTTTTACATTTTCTTTATTGTTCTTGAATTATTACATCGGGCCTACAAGGAATTGTTTTTTGATAAATGCCACATTTTATAAAATAAGGCAATCTGATTTATTGTATAGGACAACAAAATAAATATTAAGTTAAAAAAATGGGTAACATTTTTTGATTGTACAACTTTAATCAGAAATGTAATCTTATTGATGCCGGAATGTATGAAAAAAGTTTCTTCTACAAATTCTGATCGTCACTACAAAACAAAAATAAATATTTTATATACACACTGTTACTAGAACAGTCAACAGTTGATCGTCGTTGAAAACAGTAACTTTTTCAAAAGTTTCTGTGAATAATTAGCATAATTCTACCTAGTTTATTTAAACCGTTTGTAAAAATCTGTTCCAATTATTTATAAGGAAGAAATTGACAAGATAAAGTGTGATACGATTGAATCAATTGTGTAACTGTTGTTTTGAAAGTATCCTAATTTCAGTCTAAACGGCTAATAAGCGGCTTTCGTATGGTAATGTTGCTAGGACTGTAAATAGATAAAGGATTTTTCTATCACTGTACATATCGGTCAAAAATCGGTGTACCTATTTATTAATGTAAATCTTGTAAATGTGCTAAATAACAACATTACTACTAATAGTGGCGCTCATGTTTAAGTCATTATTACAAGCAATAGTTTAAAATGTTTTCAAAAATTTGTAAAAAAAAGTTCCTACTGGCAAATGTTGTTGTATGGGAAACAACTGCGATCGTGTTTAAGTACAGGGTGATCGCGTATAATGTTACCCCCCTTTAACTTCTTTGTTTCGCAATTAAAAAAAAACTGTTAATTACAAAAGTTGTAGGATTTAATGTAAACTTCTTGCAAAATATATCTTCGTAGATACAGGGTGTTGCATTAAAGCGTGACAGATCAAAGTTATATTTTTTTAAATAGAATACCCTGTATATCGTTGCATTATTGGATTCTACGGACAATTCTAAACATAATTTATATATACCACTATATATCTAAATTGAACCGTTTTCGACTTATTGATAATTGAAAATTACTATAAAATATTATATAGGAACATAAGGTCATTCAAGTCAAGATGTATCGTTTCCATGGATAACAATATTAACAATGATAACTTGGTAAACTTCAAAAAAACTCGAAAAACACGAATTGTCAGTTTTGATAAACAGTAAGAATTTCTATTCAAAAATGTCTTATTCTATTCACCAAAAGCTGACAATTTTAATGACTTATATTAAAAATAATAATAATGTGAAAATGGCACAGCAAGAATTACGAAGAAATAATGCGCGTATGCACGTTCCCTGTAAACAGACAATTAGAAAAATATTTATTAAATTTCAAGAGGATTCAAACTTAAATAGAAAGAAAAGACGTATTCCACAAGACGAGGATACTGAACTGAACATTTTACTCGCTATTCAAGAAAATCCGAATAAATCAATTAAACAATAATTTCAACCGGCATAAGACAAATGCAGGATAACCTGAGAAATACATCATATGGAAAAATTCAAAAAACACTTAAACTATCTGGCTACAAACCTTTCAAAATTGGACTCACACCAAAATTGACTGTCCGGCAAAGAGAATACAAGGCATCGGACAACAGAAAATCCCCACAGTTACCGAGAATTCCAGTATCAGTGTCGTCAATCTGTAAATATATGGTGTGGCTTGATAATAAAATCATTGGGTCACATTTGTCATAAGGCATGTTAAATGGAAATATATATTTGCGATTTCTTCAAAATGAATTAGGAGACTTTCTGGATGATTTGCCACTAGCACGTTTAAACCAACTTACGTTTCAGCAAGACGGTGTCCCGCCGCACAACGCAATTGGAGTAACGAACTCAAACTCACTCAAATATTTGGAAACTGGATCGGACGGAATGGTCCGATTTAATGGCCGCTTAACAGTCCGGACCTCACACCTTTAGATGCTTTCTTGTGGGGCACACTGGAGGATAGAATTAATGCGAATAATATAGAGAATCTTGAACATGCACCTTAAACTACTGAAGAAATGAAATAAATCTAATAAATACGAATTATAAGTAGGTCTACTTCCAGCACCGGAGATGGAAGAACCTCTGAAGAAGCTCGCCACTCGTGCTAGCGAATCATAAGGAAGCAATTCCAACCGACGACGGCCTTTAGACCCGAATGATGACTACACTAGCTCACCGACTGGCCGCGAAAGCCTAAACCAATTTGTGATACATCTTGACTTGAATTACCTTATTTTCTTATATAATATGTAGTAATTTTCAAACATCAATAAGTCGAAAACGGTTCAATTTAGATATATAGTGGTATATATAAATTATGTTTAGAATTGTCTGTAAAATCCAATAGGGCAACAATATACAGAGTATTCCATTTAAAAAAATATAACTTTGATCTGTCACGCTTTTATGCAACACCCTATCTATCTGTATCTACGAAGATATATTTTGCAAGAAGTTTACATTAAATCCTACAACTTTTGTATTCAACAGTTTTTTCTTAATTGCGAAACAAAGAAGTTAAAGGGGGGTAACATTATACGCGATCACACTGTACGTTCGAAATTATCAATACGTTTTTGGTCCAAAAATTGAAAGGAAATGCAGCCATGTCAAACTTCAAACTGAATTGTTATGTAATATGCCCTGAAGCTTCATGAATGGGCATATGGCTATCGAATCAGTGGCACAGCAGCAGGAGGTTGTTATTATTATCCAGAATTTTATACAGTAAGGGTGTTATTTTAATACACACAACCAAACTTATATGGAATCACTCAGTATTTGTGACTAAAATACTTTGTAGGGAAAAACTTGGTATGCTAGTCGAAGATAAAATTTTTTGCTGTAAAAATAAACATGATAACAAAAAATAAACGACTGCATATTATTATAATCTTTTAAATTTTGCGTCCAGTAGTAAAATCACGTTACTCTTGTAATTTTATTTCGGTCCAAAAAAGATAATAATGCCTTATGTTGGACTAACAGATGTGCAGAGGCAGAGGGAAAAAATTGTTGCTCTCGTTGAACAAGGAATGCCCCAAAGAGACGTAGCAGATTTTAGTAGGCGTTACCCAGGGTCTTGTATTAAAAACGTATGGAAGGTATTTGGAATAAGGAACTCTCAATAATAGGCCTAGACAAAGTCGTCAAAGAGTTACAACTGAACAACAGGACCGCTTTGTGTGCCAAATTGCTAGAAGTCCGAATGTTTCCCATCCAGAGCTGAAACGACAAGTTCTAGAGCTACAGGTGTAAATGTTTCAGTTGAAACTATACGAAATAGACTATGTGCCCAAGGGTTGTACAGCAGGAGACAGTTACGGGTTCCAGACTTGTCCAGGCAAAACAAAACTGACCGGCTAAATTGGTGCCTTTAACACCAAAACTGGACAATTGAAAATTGGCAAAATGTTCTCTTTTCAGATGAGACCAGAATTAGCCTTTGATCAGATGATCGTCGAATTCGGGTTCTCAGAGCTCCAGGAAGACAAGCTAGACTCCAGGCTGCCAGATCTATCCCAAAATATAAAGGAGGAACCGTAATATTTTGGGGAGGTATTTTGATGGGAGCAAAAACTCCTTTGCTACCTCTCCAACAAACTTTAACCGGTCGGAGGTAAGTTGATTTGGTATTAGAGCCGGTAGTTAGGCCTTGGCGAGGTGCAGTTGGGGATAATTTTATCTTTATGCAAGATAATGCACCTCCTCATACTACCAGAGTGGCTCGAGAATTTCTTAAAACGGAAGATGTCACAATTTTAGACTGGCCTGCATGTTCACCGGACTTAAATCCAATTGAAAACTTGTTGGACCAGCTTAAAAGAAGGATTAGAGCTCGTCGGGACAATCCAGTAAATATCGCACAGTTCATTCAAGCAGCGTTAGGAGAATAAAAAGTTGACAATTTAATCAGAACCATTCCAGCGCGAATTGAAGATTGCATAAGGGCTAGAGGTGGCAATACAGATTATTAAAATTAATAATTTTCTTTTTTTTTCTTGTTTTTTAATAGTTAATTTAAATCTTATTAATTTTCAGAAACCAAAAAAAAACCGTTATGTTTCTTTTGTCAATTATAATTGATTCTTTAATTCGCATGTGAAAATTTTTTGATTAAAATATTGGGTAAAGAATGAATTTTATTTCTAAATAAATAATTTTCATATATTCCATACATAATAAAAAATATTAGGTGATTCCATATAAGTTTGGTTGTGTGTAATCTTTTCCCCAATAGCTACGGCTTTACCGACATTCACAATGCGAAATACCGGGTGACCCACTATGAACCCAGGATTCCATAGCATCTAAAGTACTGAACTAAAGGGAGACATTAGATCTACAATTTACAATTATTTTGAATTTATATAGGGTGTTCCAAATAGTCAGGGCATATTAAACATACTGTTTTGATATGGAACACCCTTATCTTATGATATTTTTGGATAACTTGATTACTTTTTAAGTATTATACAGTGTGAGCAGTAAAGTCCGCATCATATGGCAATTTTTTTTATGAATAGCTTTATTCCAAATTTGACTTTGGGATCAAGTTCTGCTTCGATCGAGATGAAAATTAAGCAAAAAAATAGTAGTCACGTGATTCGCATGATCTGTAAAATTTAAATTTTTTTCAAAAAATATTTCAAAAGTGAGGCTATTTTTGAAAATATTGAAAAAGTTATTAGAAAAGGTATTTTTAAATGCAGTTTCTAGCCCACATGCAAAATTTCAGCTGCATAAGATAGTTTTGAATTTTTACCCACCACTAAAATTTCAAAAACAAATAAGCTTTGCATCACATGCGACCAAATTTGAATAGCCCAATTTTGATTTTGTAGAAAAACACACATTTAATATGGCGCTACTTTAAAGAAAATGTATCCGAAATAAAGCATTGTCAAAACTAAGAAGTTTTATGTAGGTTGCGTTGAGTCTTATTTTGCAAAAGTGGTGCAATTTACAAAATATGGGTAAAAATCTAAATTATCTTAGTCACCTAAAATTTTGAACTACATAAAAAAAACTTTTTCTAATAACTTATTTCGATACTTTCAGAAATAACCCCACTTTTGAATTATTTTCTGGAAAAAATTAAAATTTGACAGATAATGCGAATCACGTGACTACTAATTTTTGCTTAATTTTTCATCTCAATCGAAGCAGAACTTGATGCCAAAGTCAAATTTCAAATAAAGCTATTAATAAAAAAACCCATATGATGCAGACTTTACTGGTCACACTGTATTAAAATATTCAACAAAAATAAACCAGAGTATAAACATTTATACCGAAAATATAACACGAATCTCTAGGGGCGTTAACACCCCCCCCCCCCCCCCCCCAAAGTCCCCTGCCTTCGCTGCGCCACTCTATCGGAGTGCAATCGAAACGTATAAGGTTTAATAAGTCGCAATAAACCCCCTTGTCTCGGCGAGCTAACTTTGAGCTCATTTAATTCTTCTTTTAAATAATATTGGACAAAAATTGTCATCTAAAAATCACGAAAAAAAAAAACGAATTAAAAAATCAAACAGAGTTACAAATATTAATGTAGACCTTAGCTATCGAGCCAGCGACAGAAGGGCCCGTATGTTCACCATACTTGCCTACACAAAACACTTTATTTCATCAGTCTTTGGTATAACACACTTTAAATAATAAAATAAGTCAAAAATATAAATTTTTTAAACAATTAACATGGATGAATTAAAAAACTACTATTTAATTTATAGAAGGGTTCGCCCCGTCGGTAAACTGGAACTTTAAACTGCTGTTTTTTCAATAGGAATTTCCTTTTTCTCACTTTCTAATTTAATACTTTGACTGGAACCAGAAGCGTGACTACTCGATCTTGAATGACTGGCACTGACGGAAGTTTGAATTTGGGGATTTGGAGGATTCTTGGTTCCCGATGAAGTTACACTCCCTACATTTAAAAAAAAATACGTAAGTAATGGGTAGTGATGTAAAATTTCCGAAATTTTTGGAATGGTCGAATATTTCGGAAAGTTTCGGAAACTTTCCGAAATATTAGGAAATTTTCTAAAATCTGCTATTTTCAGTATTTAAATTAAGCTTATAAATGCAAGCAGCCATTTTTATTAAAATCTACTTAGATTTACGTAACGTACACATGTAAAACAACAACACATGTAAAAAACATTGTACAAAAATATTTTTTTAACAACACGTAAAAGAAAACACCACTAAAAACAAAGTCTAAACTAATAATCCATATCTATATCTGAAAAATTTTCCGGTCCGACACTAGAATCGGTATCGTGTACAGAAAATCCATCATCACTTTCGGTATCAGACTCGGACTGCTCAGATCCGTTATAGTAAAAATCTTGAATACTCTCGCAAGATGGGGGCAAAGTCACGTGACACTCTGTCAATTTTGGTCTATTAAGTTGGCATGAATTACAGGACCGGACTTGAAAATTATACATGTGATACCTTCTAAAACAATTTATGCAATAGCCTCATCGGTTCTACCGCTTTAATATTGCCAAATAATAAGTAATAGGTAATAATTTCTTTTGAAAGTTATGTTTTATAAATATTATAATTTAAGGTAGGTAATAGGTAATAAGCATGAATTTCGATATGGTTTAAAGATAAAGTGACAAAATAGATTTAAAAAGTTTATAATATTATAAATATCCAAACCTTAAAAATACTAAACTAACTGAAACACAAATTAAAATAGGATTCTGTCACTCATATTTAGAATAGATTTTTTTTTTGTTTTATTTGTTCAGATTATACCTATAGGTAAAATACCTACAGTTCAACATAAACTAATTGAATTCAAGTTATTACATTCACTGTCAAGAAAATCCCCATATATGACTTACGTAATAAGGTACGTAGACCCAAATATGTTTTTTATGGAATTTGTTGGCTATGGTACGGTTACATTTCTTATGTGGGCTAACATAAAGTTAAAAGCTTCAATATAGCTAGGGATTTAATTTTTCTGTCAATGGAAACCCTAATTTAACAGTTTTTGACTTAACGTAAGGTACGAAATACGGTTTTTATAGAATTTGTTGGTTATAATACAGTTACATTCCTAAACTTGTATGTAGGCTAACATAAAGTTAAAAGCTTTAGTTTAGCCAGGGATTAAATTTTTCTGTCAGTGGAAACCCTACTTTAACAGTTTTTGACTTACGTAAGGTACGTAGACCCAAAAGTGGTTTTTATGGAATTTGTTTGTTAAAATGCAATTTATTGATACAGTTACATTTCTAAACTTGTATGTAGGCTAACTTTATGTTAAAAACTTTATTTTATTGTCATACAAACAATAATAATAGTAATATCAAATAATAATTTCACTTATGTGATGTGATGTACGTAGACACAGAAAATAGAATTATATATTTGTTCGCTATCCTATTACATACTAATATGGTTAGCTATTTTAACTACTATAGTAACATAATGTTACTTACTATTACCTTACTATTGCCAAACAATAATAATATTTACTAATAACAATAATAAAAATAATTCCTTCAAAATCAAATAGCTGCTTTTTAAAGGTTAATAATATGGAAAGCTGTTTTGGCATATCGTAGAACTAGGCGATACCCGGTTTTGTCCAACTCTCTCCTACCTACCTAACTCAGGGAAATACTTAATTTCTACTTATTTTTTTTGGAACAGAAAAGGATACCTAGATAATGTAAAATGCGAAAATTATACATTAGAAACCTAACCTTAACGAACAAACATTTTAAGAACAAAAATTTTACAAACCAACTTTTCGACAAAAACGGCGTTCAGATGAAATAAAACTTATTACTTATCGATGAAATCAACTTAACGAGCAAGGCACACATTAATAATTATGATCCCTAATAAAAAATAATTAAAAATTTTTAACCTGTATCTAAGTAACAAAAACGCCATTCATAACTCGGTGTTTGGGCTCATTACGGTCCGCTACAAATCTAGGGATATTATTATGTCCCAATATCAGCTGATCGATGACAAATAACCGCTGTCATCTGTTTTAAAACGAGACTATTCGTGATATTTAGTATAGCTTCTATTTCTATATTTATATTATTGCGAACGTTTCTTTGACTTTTTGGCGGAATTACGTCTTCTTTGTTTTTATATCTAAGATTTCTTAATTTAATGTTGTGCGCTATGTACATTAGCTTGCCAGCTCTGTTTGTCGTAAGTCGATTTTGTTTCTTACTATGTATAAATGAATATGTACTAAAACTGCGCTCGGTGGCAGCAGAGGAAGCTGGCAGTCCTAATATAGCAATAGCTAAGTCTTTTAAATTAGTTTTGGTGGACATTCCCTGCCACCACCCAATACAGTCCACTGATTTAGCGGAAAGCCAGATAAATTCCATTGACCAAAGATCGATCTTTGCACAATATTTTGTCAGTTCAACAAAAATGGCCTCTTTTCTGCCAACAAATTTGGAATGATTAGTTAGAAAATTTCACACCTGTCATTCTAAGCCAATCACACACTTTCATTTCGACAGTTACCAATGACAACCTTCAAATTTTTCGGAAATTTTTCTCCTCCTGCCAAGCTAGGCGAACAAAATTAATAAGTGGAAATTTTTTCTTGACAGCTATCATATGATCTGAAAATCAGTATTCAGGATCAAATTTTGGTATTTAATGCTTTTATTCATTTTATAATACTAAATAAATACAAATATTTATTTACCAAATATTTCTTTCATTAAAGCTATATATTTTTGGAATTCTGGTTCGAACTCTTCTCTTCGTAATGGAGAATAACAAGGATAATGGTTATCTTCCCTTTCCACTTCTATCAGATGTCTATGTTTAATATAATAGATGTAATATTTGGATGCAATTTTGTTCTGCTGAATTCTGGTTTTTCTTAAAAAGGAGGGGATATCTTCCTCCAAAATCTTCTGGATAGCTGAGAAAAGGTTTTCTTGATGGGGATTTAATTCAGTTTTTTCCATTAAACATTGCAAATACTTTAAATTTTTATGAGACATATTAATGTCCCCTATTTCAGAGCAAGATTTACAAACGCCGTAGGGCTTAAAATTAGTTTCTTGATTGTTTACTGCCATGATTTAGTTATTGTGAACTAAAGAAGCACGTTTAAGAAATAACTGTCGACGTGACGTATAGCAGAGACGATTTTGACATCACAAGCCTAAGCCTACTTGACTGTGGTATCTACTATCTACCTAGATTTTAAAAATTGTTTTATCTGGCATAACTAGCCTAAACTAGACTATACTATGCTTTCCCTTTGTTTTAGTAAATGAAATGTAGTAAAAATAAATAAATAGGATAATTTTCACTTATATTTTTTGCATTTCGTTTAACTAAACGGTGAGGAAACTTTTTTTTGAAAGTTTAAGTATTCCCATAATTATGGATTATTTCAATAAAATAATTCAAATAAATTTTAGGTGTGAAATTTTCTTACCGAATCCCCCGCGTCCTTGAATTAATATCCGGAAATTCTTCCTCGGTCACGCATTTTTCTAGAAAATTTTCACTCGTCTACGACTCGGGAAAATGTTCAAAAAATGCGTTCCTTCGGAAAAATTTCCGGAAATAATTCGAGCGTTAGGGAGATTATAAGTGAATATTATCAATACATTGCATGGCCTGTAAATGCTCTTCATTACTAAAAGACTCGTCCCTGTCAAAACAGGATCCAGTAAATTAGCTGCAAAATGCAGCGGTTTTAGTGCCATCTTTTTCTTTGAGAAAATCGAAAAAAAAATACACTTAAACCATTTTTTTTATTTATCATTTCAACTTTGAAATATTCCCAGGAGGGACATTTATTTTTCGGCATTTTTACTGACGCCTATTTTGGCAAAACCCAAAACAATCACGATCTAGTCAACCGTCGCGCCCTCCGTGCCGCAAAGACAAATGATGCAACCGCACTGCGAGCTGTGACTAGTCTGGTTTACGTCATGTCTACTAATTGGTAGTATACATTCTAAAAACATCATGGCGAACTTTCGCTCGAATTTTCGCTGTAAAGTTGCGAAACTTCGCATGAATCTTCGCCTCGAAAGTTTGCATCCTGGGAAATATTCGGCTTATTTAGAAGCGAATATTTCGGAAATTTTCGCAATATTCGGGAACATTCGGGCGGAAATATTCGCAACTCACATCACTAGTAATGGGGATGGAAATATTTTTATTTATGCAATAAAGACTTTAGTCTAATTTCCACATAATATTTATTTTATAACTCGACACTGTAGCTTTATCAAGGGATTTTTACAATCGAGTGAGGTACTATAATTTTAACCTAAATATTTATATACTAATTATCTTTTTCTTAAACAAGTAATTATATTAAGGTTGAATTCTCAACGTCATTCAATCTATTGCCAACCTATAATCTATTTAGCGTTGATTTTTTGAGTTTATTATTTTAATAACTAACATTTAAAGAAAATCAATATCGTCGCTACATTATTTAGGTAGTATCTGATATATTACAAAAATATCAATTTATATTATTGCTAATTTTGGGAGAATTGTATAGTGAAAGAATAATGAGTGACAATGACATAATAATGTTAAAAAAAATCTTACCCGATATTTTTCGCTATACAATTCTCCTAAAATAAGTTATGAAATTCCTTGATATTTGTTAAATATGTCAATTATTACCTATAGAATATCAAGTCGATACTGATTTTCTTTAAATTTTGTATAAAAGCTAGAAAACATAAATAAATCTACGCGAAATAGGTTATAAGTTGGCAAGGATGTTGATACTCCCACCTTAATATTAATACATGATCGCAATAAAATGGCGTTTTTCCGAAAACGGTTAGGATTAGCGACACGAATGAAGACTACTTAATTTTTAGTAAATAGGTAATATGTATGTAAAAAACGTTGTCCAAAGTTTTTATCATACAGGGCGTAAAAAAAATGGGCACATTAGTGTCAGAGCTAAAAATTGAAATATACCTGTTGGTTTAATAATTATGTGTCAAAAACTTAATTCCATGGGAGCTCTTTGGGAGCCCATATCTCCGAAGAGGAGGCCGATACGAAAGAAGTTTATATGAACTTGTGGTATTCTTTTCACGTGTTTTTTTCATATCCGGGAGTTTTCCCGGACACCCTGTAGATGCGCATAATTGTTTCGTTAGATCATCAAAATGACAGTAATAAAATAAAATTTATTTATTTATAAGGGGGTGATAAGTTTTAATATTCCCAGAGTAATTTTGTTTTATCGATAAATCTTTATTGTATTAAATAAATTAAACAAACACATTGATTATATTTTCTTATTGTTTATATTCTATTGCTTTTAAAATGGCTCGTTTCCATATTTATTGACAATATTGACATGATCTAGAGTTTCTTGAGCAAGAAGTGCCAATCACCAGCGAAATGATTGTAATTCCTATTTTAATAATTAAAATTGTTCTTATTTTCACTTGGTACCGCTAGGAGGCAGCCGTTGCCACGTTTTACGTACTTTACACCAGTGTGGAACA
The DNA here is from genome assembly GCA_963969555.1 of Polydrusus pterygomalis. Taxonomy (NCBI): domain Eukaryota; kingdom Metazoa; phylum Arthropoda; class Insecta; order Coleoptera; family Curculionidae; genus Polydrusus; species Polydrusus pterygomalis. The sequence continues at coordinate 34,658,429 of OZ018381.1, read as the reverse complement.
TTTAAAGAAAATCAATATCGTCGCTACATTATTTAGGTAGTATCTGATATATTACAAAAATATCAATTTATTTTATTGCTAATTTTGGGAGAATTGTATAGTGAAAGAACAATGAGTGACAATGACTGACATGAATGAATTGAATTGAATGACATAATAATGTAAAAAAAAATCTTACCCGATATTTTTCGCGATACAATTCTCCTAAAATAAGTTGTGAAATTCCTTGATATTTATTAAATATGTCAATTATTACCTATAGAATATCAAGTCGATACTAATTTTCTTTAAATTTTGTATAAAAGCTAGAAAACATAAATAAATCTACGGGAAATAGGTTATAGGTTGGCAAGCATGTTGATACTCCCACCTTAAGGGAATACCCACAGAGCTGTTTTTAGAAAATGGTCAATCATTGAAAAGGTTTAATAAGGGCGATTTATTCAAATCTGTTGTTGGTCATTCAAAATTAGACCGGTGTTTTTATGATGGTAATTTCCAAACTCTCCAACAAATTAAGTTTATGGCTTTTATTTTCTGTATGAAGAATTTTGAAATTATCTGCATATGTATGGCTTTCTTCGGTAATATGATTGAAATAGATTGAGTCTGTTTTTGACGTAAAAAACTTCTTTTTAAAAAGAAAAACAGACTCAACCTATTCCAATCATATTACAGAAGAAAGCCATACATATTACATTTCAAGCTGTTGAAACAATTTCCATTGAAGAAATTCGAAGAAGTTTTGACCACATTCGTTTACAGCTGGAAAAATGTGTTGAATATGGAGTGTTTGAATAGCAAATTATGAAATTATTACTTGTTGTTATTTTAAGATTTTTTTGTGTTATTTCCGGGGTCATTTCATTTGTGAAATTAAAAATACATATTTCTGGTAGCAACAAAAATCAGTTTTTGAAACGTTTTGATACCCCTCTGTCATCGATAATGTATGTATTTCGACCGCTAATGCTGCTATCTAAAAAAAATTCTTTTACCTCTAAAAATCAAAAAAAAACTAAAAAGATCGATGATTTATTTTAAATCTCGGATTTAAATTACAAACGTTATTCTAAATAAGTTTTCTAATTGGCATTTTGGTCAAAAATGAAAAATAAAGGTAGTTTACTCTTGGAGAAAAATCATGTTTTTTGAAGTTTTTGCGAACCCTGCATAAAAAATCAAACTTTTTCTCTTCGTGAATTGCATTTTTTTTTACAAGCAAAACTTTCTATCAACAATGACTTTTTCCCGAAAAATGAAATTTTTCATCCATTTGTGCTATTGTAAACCCTATCCGCGGACAGTCTGTATACGGTATAGCATTTGACCACATTGCTTGTTTTTATATTATTTATTTACTTGGTTACAACTTTTTTTTTTTTTTTTATTTATTTATTTTACGTCGGCCTTTTTCCGCAACGAGGCCAATCACCGACGCCAGGGAATTTGTCACACACTATCTGGTAATTTTGCCGAATCCCTCTTTGTCGAGGGTAGGGTTCTTTAACGTGCCAACATCCATGACACGGGGCCCACAGTTTAACGTCTCTTCCGAAAGACGGCGCCACCTCTTAAACCAAATTCCAAATTTAACATCGACGTTGCCGGGAATGGAACCCGGGCCTACGATCTGTGAGGCTGCTGCGCTGACCACCAGACCACAACGTCGACTGGTTACAACTTAAATATTACTATTCTTTTAAAAAACGAATACAGTTCCTATTTGTCATAATAATATCTAAATGGTCTACAATTTTTCATTTTTTATGTTATTAATAATAGCTGTCTTTACTACTACGTCATATGAATGTTTCATGTTATGTTATGCAGGGTGGACCAACGAAAACTTAACACCTCGGTTTTCCTGCTTTAAAATGAAAATGTGGAAAATCGCTCGGACCCGTCGATTTTTATTTCGAGGGGGACATCTTTTGCGTATATTGTCAATCTTGTTACTTCAAACCCCTAGGACGTAGGGGGGTATTATCTAAATCTTAAATGGACACCCCTATTTTATATAATTTTTTTGGATTCTGCATAAAATTCTGAACATTTTTTAATAAAAGCATTATTAGTCTATACTTAACAGTTTCCGAGATATTGACTCTTGAAAAATGACATTTTTAAACTTTGACAGCGTCTAGCTTTCTAACTGTACGTCGTAGAGCAAAACGGCTTACATGTCCCTATCTTGGATTTTTATTATCTTTCCAATAGTGTCAACTTCCGTTAAACCGGAAGTACTATATTTCTTACATCCGGTTTAACCAAAAGTTGACACTATTTAAAGATAATAAAAATCGAAGATAGGGACATGTAAGCCGTTTTGCTCTAAGACGGACAGCTAGAAAGCTAGACGCTGTCAAAGTTCAAAAATGTCATTTTTCAAGAGTCAATATCTCGGAAACTGTTAAGTATAGACTAATAATGCTTTTATTAAAAAATGTTCAGAATTTTATGCAGAATCCAAAAAAATTATATAAAATAGGGGTATCCATTTAAGATCTAGATCTTACCCCACCCTCCTTCCTAAGGGCTTGAAGTAACAATATTGACAATATACGCAAAAGATGTTCCCCTCGAAATAAAAATCGACGGGTCCGAGCGATTTTCCACATTTTCATTTTAAAGCAGGAAAATCGAGGTGTTAAATTTTCGTTGGACCACCCTGTATATTATATTTATTCTAGGATAAGCTGATTTATTTGATAAAATCTATGTATTTTAGTAAGATAAATAAAGCTCCTTCCAAAAAAAACACAAACTGACAACTAAAGGGATAAATCATGTAATACTCAATTTCCGCCTTACCTGATTGAATCTGCATATGGTATTTATAAATATTCTCCGTAGATTCGACCACGCCCTGTGTAAGATTTAGGCTACGACCTCTTACGCCGGTTTCTTTCGTTTTTGGAGACCACCAATTTACAAAATTACCGACTATAGGCACGTGCCTAATAATACCTTCCTGCCAAAGTTTATCTTCGTTTTCCTTTTGAAGGTCCTTTGTGGCTGTTTCAATACCTAAAAGTGATTGAACAAACTGACGTCGGGTTTGAATAATTGATTACAATTAAAAAAAAAATGGTTATTTAAAATAGCGAAGTTGCTACTAAATTTTGGTAGAACACTCAGTGGCGGCTCGTGACTAGCAAGTCAGGGGGGCGCGGGCTTTAAATAATGCGGATAACTATAATCAAATCGTTTATTTTTGTTAAACATGTCAAATGATAACACTAACAAATATTATGTTTTGAAGTGAAAGTCAAATCTTCGTTTTTTTTCGGAAATAAACTTCTCGGTGACTTTATTATTAAAATTATCGATGTCTCGAACCATCGCTTTTTCGATTGACAGCATTGCTAAAGCTGCATATTAGACGAAATTCGGACGGACAATCGGCCGCCCGCGCTTGTCTGTGCGAATAGAAAATGCTCTAACTTGCCATTTGGAATATGACTATGTTTGGTTTGAATAATTTTAATTGATTGCTTACATACATTGCGTTATTGATTTTTTAAGTAAAGTATTTTTGGATTCTGTTGAAATTGAAATAATTGCAGGGATATTTCATTTTTATGACGTGTATTATGATTATGGTTTTTAAATTGTATAAGGTTTTTATTTTTAAATATATACAGGGTGTCCGGAAACTTCGTTCGTATACTTTAAGGGGATATTCTACATATGAAAAAAAGTTCATATGAATGTAGGTCCTTAAATGACTTATAAGGAAGCTATGGCCGTCCAAAGGTGACCTCTAAAGATTAGTTTCTATTTTATATCTATGCAACCGCTTAAGGTACCGGTGTGCTTTTTGGCACACAAACTAATATTAACAATTGCTAATTTATGATATTGAGTTATTATAAAATTTAGTCAGGGACGTTCTTCGTTCTTACGGGGGGGGGGGGGGCTTAGTTTATTTATTCCTAATTTTGACACATTTAAAAAATTTTACCCAAAAATTATAATTCCAGTGATTTTTCTACACAAAAAGGTATTCTTAAAAAAATTATTGGACCAATGATTTAGGAGAAAAATCGATTTATTTAAATCATTGCATAAACTATTATCGAATTGTGTTTAAACTAAAACATCAAAGTAGTCTTATGGCAAATACAAATTTGAAGTAAAAAAACATCAAGAAGCCCATGGTTAGCGTTAAAATAAATTGACAATGACGTTTTTGTGATTTATTGTAGTGATCATTGATCAAGTGCAAAGTGTTTTTGATTAATTAAGGTGCAAATTTTAAAAAATTGCAGGTTATTCATTTGCTGAGTTAGCTGATATGGATTTTATGTATGGCAAAGCTAATGGTTGTGCTCGAAGAAGTAAGAACGTCCATGACTAAATTTCATAATAACTCTCAATATCATAAATTAGCACTTGTTAATATTAGTTTGTGTGCCAAAAAGCACACCGGTACCTTAAGCGGTTGCATAGATATAAAATAGAAACTAATCTTTAGAGGTCACCTTTGGACGGCCATAGCTTCCTTATAAGTCATTTAAGGACCTACATTCATATGAACTTTTTTTCATATTTTCATAATAATATGTAGAATATCCCCTTAAAGTATACGAACGAAGTTTCCGGACACCCTGTATATTAAGATGTTATAAATGTAAAGTTATCTTATGTTCAACTTTTTTGTTTCTGAATATAATTCTTTTGAAGGATAAAGATAATCTTTATCGAATATAATTTTTAGAAACCTTTTTTGTAATATTTCTAATTTTTTAACTAAAGTTCTATTTATTCCTTCCCAACCTAAAATTCCGTAATTAAATGAGTTTTAACTAACGCGTAATATAATATTTCCATATGTCTTACATTTAAAAATGTTTTAATGTTTTTAAAAATCGGTAGTAAACTTCTTAATTTTTTAATTAAGTATTCTAAGGGAAAATTCCAATTTAATTTACTATCAAAAATAATTCCTAAATAATTTATTTTATAAACATTAAAAATTTGAATGTCTTCATTTATTTATTACAAAGCCATAGCAGAATTGGACAACGCTGAAACAAACGACTGCGGAGACATAGGTACAGCATACTGCTAATGTAATTTATTCACCTTTAGCTTTTTGTAAAATCTATGAAACCAAATTTTAACAAAATCTAAAGGACGTATCCTTAAACTACATTTATATTTTTTATACCTTTTTTAACAATTTCACTCATGGAATCCATCACTCGTGAATTTTCTTCGACAGATTGTCCCACCCTTATAACGAGATTAAGTAACTCTTCAACATCGGACTGTGGCGTGAGCATACCAAAACGTACACACATTAGGCCATCCTGTCCTTCTCCCAACGAAAATGCCGAATCGGTTGATCTTAATGCGTCTACCAGTGCCACGTTAAGATTATTCAACTCGTCTTTTACTCGATCTGTAAGGAGTTCTTCCCATCCTTCTGGGCAATATCTTACACCGCCCATACCTAAAGGAGGGAAAATTGTATTTGGTCCTTGTATTTTTTTACATTTATTTCCCAAAATAATCCCGCGAATATTTTTAACATCTCAATATTGGTAACAAATATAAGTGTACATAGAAACATTTAAAAAAAATTTGTCGCAAAAAGTTATATTTCCAATGCCGCACAAAATATGAAAAGGTCAAGTGGCGGGTAGCTATGAAACGGCAAAAATGTGATACCAACAGTACAGAAGAAATGCGAATCATTCATAGACATTTACCTTTAGATAAGCAAATAATAATCACGAAAGTGGTAAATTTATGGCCTTGCGTATGTAAACAAAACCACACAGGAATAGGCATGCGCACTGAAAAAAGTATCGTTTAACGAATGGGACACAGGTCTGGGCTATTTAGGGCAAAATCCATTTGAAACTGCAGTATCCGCTATGCACATAACACAATTACCTGCTTCATCTAGAACTGCGCAACGCCGAGTAAGACAATGTTACGAATTAAGAAATCGAGCAGCTGCATCCAAACCGTTTTTAAAAAATAGTGATAAGGAACAAAGAATTGGGTTTGCTATGCAATATTTATCAGAAAATGATTTTTTTTTGGCAAAATGTTATCTTTTCCGATGAGAAAACTTTTCAGTCTACATATAATGGAGGGATCTGAGTATATAGACCACCAAATTCCCGATATGATGAGAAGTATACTCAAAAAAAGCAAACCAGTGGACGTTTCTCGGTTAATGTGTGGGCATGGATAAGCGTTTACGGTGCTGGTGTATGCTGGAATATTGGTGGAACACTAAATAGTAATATATATCTTCAGATTTTGGAAAATGTTTTTCTTCCTTCTGCCGCGATAGTTTTTGAAGGAAATAACTTTATATTTCAGCAGGATAACTGCTCTGTACATACTGCAAGAAATATAGGAAACTGGTTTAGACAAAACAACGTAACATGTCTGCCTTGGTGCTCAAGAAGTCCTGATTTAAATCCAATTGACAATGTTTGGGGATTGATGGTAAAAAAATGTACAAAATAAATTTTAAACCACAGAATGAAATAGAGTTATTTGATAAAATAGAAGAAATTAGGAAGGACTAACTCCGGATTACACAAGAAGTATTATTTTGTCAATGCCAAAAAGATTACGATTAGTGTTAGAATCCAATGGCGCAGCAATTAAATATTAGAATTTTGTTTGTTGTTTGTCAATAAATTTACAGTTTGTGGCTTTATACTTTTGTAGTTTTCCTGGTACCTATTATTTTATAATTTTCTTATTTCGTGAATGTAATTTAAACACAAAAATATTTAGAAATAACCATTATTACTTATGGTGAAAAATCGTACATACAATAATTTACAGCTATATATACAGCTGGTGTTCTATCCCGGTATAAGCAGCAAGGTGAGAAATCCGTTTTACCCAATTTTGTTGTATTTGGGTTATGTATGGGTGGAGTGTACGAACTTATATGTCGTCAACTGTATCTAAAGGTAAATGTCTATGCTTTCATTACGATACGCATATGCGTTTCGTATTTAACTTATTATGAACGTGAAATAGAAAAAAACAAATTGTCGAACTTCGCGATGAGCAGTTTAGTTCAGTCTTAATTCCTTTTTAAAAATCCTTCAATTTTATACCTATTTTTAAAAGTAAGAATACCCTTAAAATAATTTTAAAACTTACCGGCCCAATCCGGCAATTCAACTACTTTCAAAACGGGAGATGCTTCGACAAGTTTTTTAAAAGTCTCCTTGTGGTGAATTGTAGCTCTCAAAATAACTAACTGCTGTTCTAAACATTGAATGAATGCTTTAAATTCTTCCAACGTCGGTTGTTGGCCGCTAGAATTCTCGAACGGACAGAATCTTAAAACTACTCCTACGTTTTCTAGTTCACAAATATCAATTGGTATCTAAAATAAAGTAAAATTTAAAAAACCTTGTTTTTACCAAAATTTGCCATTTGCCTTTTGAAATTTATGGCCCACCTTTACTGGTGTATTACAAACACAATGAAATACACTTGATTGTGCAGATTGGGAAAAAGAAACTGCTTTAATCTCCTGGATTAAGGCCCAAATTGTTAATATCCTGTTGACACTAACTGTAAGATAGCATTATTGGGACACTTGTTATGGAAGTTATTTTGCTTTTAGTACCGTGCGAGCAAAAATTATTTGCATCAAAGAGGGCTTGGATTTAAAAACGTAGGGCTTGGTTTAGATCACAATGATATGGGGACGATATATCTAACTAAATCTAGGTTAAAATTTAGTCAAATTCATATTATGACATGATATGCCAAACTAATGAGTAATAACATAAGTAGACAAATACAAATTTATTTTTGTTGTTTACAAAATTAACAAAGTAAGAATATACAGAAAGAAAAAGAAAAATAATTACATAAATTGGTGGGATTTTCACTACACATGCGTGTATTCTGAGAATCCACATAACCGGAGAGGTGGAACCAGGCTTCATCCGAAAAAACTGTCAGGTCTAATAAATAATTTCTTTCCAATAAATTTTGGGTAAACCATTGAGAGTAATTCCTGCGTCTTTCAAAATCTGCGGCTTGTATTTCTTGGAATACTTGCACTTTATAAGGAAATAAATTTAGCTGCTTCTTAAGAATAGTCCTGCATGTTCCATAAGATCTTCCCACTTCTTGGGACAGGCGTCTTATACAATTTGTTGGCGTATTTTGCATTATTTCACGAACGTTTGCAACAAGTTCTTCTGTTCTTACAGATGGTCTTCCTGCTCCTTTTTTGTGTTGTATAGAATCTGTTTTCCTAAACACAGCCACGGTTCTTTTCAGGCAATAATAAAAATCCCCAGCAATAAAAGCAACGTTAGGAAACTGTTCGTGAAAATCGTACATGCACAAACCCGGATTCTATTGCCACTTACCATTTACTCTAACCCCGTTTCGAAAATACGCTTCAACCATGAATGTTTTGTGCTGTTCCGTAAAGCCCATTGTGTGAATTGTTCAAGAAATTGGAAAAATTAGCGACGAATCAAATTACTTGTAACGACTGTCAAAGATGACGGAATAACTGATTGATTGTTAATTCAGGTAGTTACTGACACCCAACAGGTATTAAGCTCTACGGCTAAGCATTACGTCTTTAGATGAAAGGCCCTTTTTTGATGCAAATAATTTTTGCTCTCACGGTATAATTATTGTACAACAGTTATTGGACGATGATCCTGATAGGCGAATTGATTGTAGAATGTGAAAATATAAAAATATACAATATGTTTCATTAAAAGAGAATTAGACTGATTTGTTTCTTTATCACCGTATATCTTTTATATTATTCAGTAATGCTATTTTTATTTATGCTAATCTAAAAGGCAAAGTACCTGTGGAGCATCTAATTGCAGGATCTGTCCTAACCAAGAATTGAGTTTATCATAATATGGGGGAATTTTGGTTAAAGCTTCACCTTCGCCCAGTTCTGGAGTGAACTGAAATACCACACAACAAGCTGTAGATTCAAATAACATCTGAAACAAGAAAAATTTATTAAAAAAAAAAGATTTACAAACGGTAAAAGTACGGCAAAATACTGGGGGTCCTACAAATTTAAGTGCGTACATCTAGATCTAGAAAACGTTGAGAGATACGAAAATTAAGGCAAATAATTTATTGAAAGAAAAATGTAAATATTTCGAATACCAAAATCAATAAATTTTTTTTTAATTAAAAAAAAATTCAATGAAAGCATCATTACAAAACCATAGATTAACAAATCTGTCCGATTTTGTAATGAAAAAATATACACCCATTTAGATTATTAATTTTAATCACATCATAAGTATATTTAAAAATATAAGTAGTAATTCAAAAATATTTCACCCAAAAAAAAAGAAAAAATTATAAATAAGGGAGAAATTATAATAGAAAAATTTTAATATTTTATATTATTATTATATTACCTATATTATGTATAATTTGGCTTACCTTTATATAATTTTGCAAATCAATTATTTTAATTTTCTTTTAAATGTCAAAAAACTCGTAGTTTTCAAATTAGTAGGTAATATAATTATTAAAAATTTTGATGCCAACAAACAAAGCATTATTTTTTAAATGTGTTAAATTAAAATTATCATAACATAAACATAGATTTGTTTTTTGTCTTGTTTGGTATATATTATAAGTAAATGTTATGTAATAAATTTTTATTTTTATATTTATATAAAATGGAAGTTTTGTAATAAAGTTGTTTTAAACTCAGAATATTTTTATTAACAAATAGTATATTTGAAGGAAACAAAATATGTTTATTAAATATTATTTTTAAAACATATTTTTGTATTGTTATGGGCGGTTTCAAATTCGAGTCGTATGCACTTTCCCAACCAATTATACCATAGGAAAGAATTGATTGAAAAAGTGCATAATAAAACATTATAAACAAAGTTTTTGATTCACAATATTTTTTAAGTCTAAATTTACATAAAGTTTTTCTTAATTTTTTTGTAAGAGTGTTAATTTGATGATCCCATTTTAAATTTTGGTCAATCAATATTCCTAAATATTTTATAAATTCAACTTTTTTAATTTTATTTTTGCAAGAACAGTTAGCATAATTAATTCTAACTATATCTGATATTTCTAAACAATTCAAATCATGAATTTTAATTTCTTTTAAACTATTCGGCTGAGTATCTTTATAACAAGAAACAGTCATAAATTTTGTTTTAGTTAAATTTAAGTTTAATAGGTCATAACTCACATTATTATTTATTATTAAAATGTCTAGTTCTGAATTTAAAATGCATTCATTACAAGTATTAGCTGGTATTATTAATACAGTATCATCTGCATATGAAAATATTTTTCCATTTAACTCTGATTTTAATATATCATCAAAATAAAGTAAGAATAAAATTGGTCCCAAAACAGTACCCTGAGGAACACCAGAAATTAAAGTAGTTTTTTACTACTGAAATTATCTATTTTTACTTTCTGTTCTCTATCTGATAAGTAACTTTTAAATAATTTATATGGGATACCTCTAACTCCATAAGATTATAAGGACTATTAAGGCTTATAATTAGTCTTCCACAGTATTAACAGACATTACAAAATAAACTTACCGCCATGCTAGCAGGCTTAGATATCAATTCTGTTACAGTATATGCACCACTCTCACCTCCAGGTTTTTGACCCTAAAACAAAAAAAAACTGCAGTAATTGTGACGTCGTGAGCCTTTAGAGGCGATTTTCTCTAAACTTTTGATACTTATTTTAGTATAATTATGTATTTAACGGTGTCTAACATCGTCACCATTAGATGTCGCCACAGGCTACATCACCTATCTAAACACGTTATAAATAGTGTTAGCTATCATGAATTGCTGTTTCTAATGTAGACCCAGTTTCACACTTTTTTCTTTAGTCTACAAAAATTTGATAACCTACGTGTAATTTCTATAAAATTGGATTGACAAATACACAGTTTTACTTAAAAAAAAAACAATAAAAAGTAGTTTCTTTCTTTAAATTGTGTAGTTCCTTAAAATGTCAGTACGTCATCACCTTTTTGTGCCTCGGTATAATCAATTATAAGTTAAAAATTCTTATTCCTTGGTATTTTTTGCCCAAAAAAATGTCGCTTCGAGTTGTCGTATCTGAGATAATCGAATTAAAATGTTTTATTACCTACTAAAACTCAAAAAATTGATGATAATTCTGAAATTAGAAGATAAAGGTTCGTCATTAATTATCATTAAATGTCATTTTATTTCTAAATTTTTCGCTATTGCTAAAGTGTGAAGGGGAAGTACGATCAGAAATTTGTTTATCTAGTTTAATTAATTTTTATTTATTATTTTCAACCAACTCAAAAAAGTTTATTACAAAGAATATAACACCAAATATACAATATATAAATTCACAAATAATAAAAACCATGTTTGGTAACTATTAATCACTTCATCGAAATTATTCAAAAAAATATATATATATATATATATAATAACCATAAAAATAACCAAAAAAATATTAGGCAGTTGAAGTACAACCAATACGTAAGCAAATTTACGCACGTTAGTTGAGGAGTTAACGTGACGAACCGGTGGAAAGAATTTTAGTTGAAGTGCTTATCTTTTGTGTCCGTTAACGTAACCTACAAAAAATGCAAATTTGACATTTGTCATCTTATTATGTTAATTTTTTACCTTTATTTTTCTGTTGATTTTTTAAAAGTTAAGAAAATTGCATAAAGAAGGAAGAAAGGCAAAAAGGAGAGCATGGAAGAGTATAAAAATTTGTTTAATTTTTAAATCTTCTAAAAATACAAAACAAAATACAAATAAAATGGAATATACCATCGATAACAAACTTAAATCTATACTTATAGAGGAAAAAAATCAAAAGTATCTCTGATGAACTAAAATCACAATTGAATCACAAAACTTAAGATAATAAAAATACTTTAAATTTTTAACTAAAAAACAAAAAATAATCTGGATTGTTGATAAATTTTGATTTTTTTGATTAGGTACTGCAAAATTATTTGGGATTTGTTTGTTATGTTTTGTGGTTAAAAAAAGTTATTCATTTAGAACCACAGAAAAAACTGTTTGTCAAAAAATGACATTTCGGAAATAATCGGTTATATTCGGAGCACCTTCGGGTAACGGAACGTTCATTTTTCACTCCCGTAAAACAACGCAAGGTAACGTACGCCCGTTGAACTGCTTAAAACACGCACGTCAAAATTTGATCACTGCGCATGCGTAGCTGACAATTTGTACGTATACGTTAACGTTCGTGACCGCACTTCAACTGCCTATTAATATATAATAGGTACGTTAAAGTTTTAAAAAATATTTTTTTAGTGTTTTTTCAAAAGTCCATAATTTTGATATTTCTTTAATTTTTTTCGGCAAACTGTTGTAAATTGTTATTCCTTTATATAATATTGATTTTTGGCCAAAAGTACTATTTACCATTGGTGTTTGAATATGATGATTTTGTCTCGTGATGTGAATAATGTTGGTCGAAGGAAATATTATATTCGATTGTTTTTCTTTAATAATAATAGTGTATTAGAATGCATAGTTTTAATTTATAAAGGTTTTCTAAATTTAAATATCCATTTGGTTCATACAAATTCTAAAAAAGGAAGTTTATGTATGCATTTAATTATTTTGTTTTGTAGTTTTTTTAATGGCTGAATTGTAGTTAAATTCGCTGATCCCCAATTTGAAATCATATACTGTAATTTTAAATAAACCAAAGAATAATATATATTTTTTAAATATTTTAATGATATAATATAATTTTTTATATGTTTTTATTTTTTATTTGTTTTCTCGCAGAAACTGCAAAATATCGCTTTTTAATATTGACATTAAATCAGAGACAGCTCCCCCCCTGGGGAAGAGGGGCGCCCGTCAATGTATGTATGAACTTTGTGGTACCTAACTACTAATTGCCCTTGAAAATTTACATTTCTGCGAAAGTTTCAGCAAAATAAATAATTGTTCTATCATCTGCAAAGAGCTCTATATTGCCTGGAAAGTCTAATTTAGAAGTGGAATTAATATAAATTTAAAAAAGTATAGGATCTAATATTGATCCTTGCATAATTCCACATATTATTTCCTTTACTGAAATTTTTCTATCTTCAACTTGAATAAATTGTTTTCCATTGCTTAACTAATTTTGAAGTATTTTATGTTTATTTCCTTATCCCACTACTGTATAATTTTAATTTTAATTTTAATAAAATACGATGATTTTCGATTAGGATTTATTATTATTTATGATTCCTTATTGTATAAAAAGATATTTTCTTCCTATCTTAATCTTTGCAAAATTTATGAGCCGCTTACTTTATTGCTGTCTTTTGCGGTACACTTAAATGCCATAAAAAAAACATTTTGCAATTGCGCTGTGGTACTGTTAACGTAAAAACTAAAAAACTTAAATGTAGGGCTATGTTAAATTACCGTGCGAGCAAAAATTATTTGCTTGAAAGAGGGCCTTGCATCTATGGACGTAATGCTTAGCCGTAAAGCTTAATACCTGTTGGGTGTCAGTAACTACCTGAATTAACAATCAATCAGTTATTCCGTCATCTTTGACAGTCGTTACAAGTAATTTGATTCGTCGCTAATTTTTCCAATTTCTTGAACAATTCACACAATGGGCTTTACGGAACAGCACAAAACATTCATGGTTGAAGCGTATTTTCGAAACGGGGTTAGAGTAAATGGTAAGTGGCAATAGAATCCGGGTTTGTGCATGTACGATTTTCACGAACATTTTCCTAACGTTGCTTTTATTGCTGGGGATTTTTATCATTGCCTGAAAAGAACCGTGGCTGTGTTTAGGGAAACAGGTTCTATACAACACAAAAAAAAGGAGCAGGAAGACCATATGTAAGAACAGAAGAACTTGTTGCAAACGTTCGTGAAATAATGCAAAATACGCCAACAAATTGTATAAGACGCCTGTCCCAAGAAGTGGGAAGATCTTATGGAACATGCAGGACTATTCTTAAGGAGCAGCTAAATTTATTTCCTTATAAAGTGCAAGTATTCCAAGAAATACAAGCCGCAGATTTTGAAAGACGCAGGAATTACTCTCAATGGTTTACCCAAAATTTATTAGAAAGAAATGATTTATTGGACCTGACATTTTTTTCGGATGAAGCCTGGTTCCACCTCTCTCGTTATGTGAATTCTCAGAATACACGCATGTGGAATAGTGAAAATCCCCATTTTTTTTGTAGAGTCCACATTGCACCCTCAAAAAATTGGTGTCTGGTTAGCTGTTTCCCGAAGAATAATTTTTGGTCCTATTTTTTCCCCTGACACAGTTAGAGCACAGCGGTATAGAGACAATATTTTGAATCCATTTGTGGAGCAATTACTTTGACAACGAACTACGTTTTGGATATTTTCAACCACCCATACAGCCGCCGAAACTATTAACTACTTACGCAATTTTTTCGACGACAGATTGATCAGTTTTCGATCAGACGTTGAATTCCCACCTAGATCACCTTGTTTAATAGTTTTGGATTACTTCGTTTTTCCTCATTTAAAGAACACTATTTTTGAAACACCAGTTGCAACATTAGAACAATTACAAGAAAGGATTATTCAAGAATGTGGTAACATTTCTCCAGAGATGCTGGTCAACACTTTCGAAAATATGAAGAGACGTGAGTTTATGCGTGGAGCAGGGCGATGGTCAATTTCAGCAATTTATGTAATTATTTTTATTTTTTTTTCTGTATATTCTTACTTTGTTAATTTTGTAAACAACAAAAATAAATTTGTTATTATTATTACTTATTACTCATTAGTTTGGCACATCATGTCATAATATGAATTTGACAAAATTTTAACCTAGATTTGATAAGATATATCGTCACCATATCATTGTGATCTAAACCAAGCCCTACGTTTTTTAATCCAAGCCCTCTTTGATGCAAATAATTTTTGCTCGCACGGTATAAAAAAAATACTTACTAATACTCTAACATGTCGAAAAACATCTAGAGCTGCATATAACCTCTCACTAGCCAAAAAGTTTTCTCGAATTCTCGATAATACCCCATCTTTTCCCAAACTTTGCAGGGCAGCCCAAAGAGGTAAAGTAATAATTCGTCTGCCCTGATGATCGGTATTTAAACCAGCCAATAGGGGGAGAGTGCTCTCTCTGGAAGCACCTACTTGTTTGCTTCTATTTACACTTGCAGTGGTATCCCATAATCTATATAATGTCTGTGATGTCAAGTTCGGAAATTAATAACCATTTAAACCTTGTAATTATGCGCTAGTAAATGTGTAAAAATTTCCAAAACCTTTGCAAATTCGAGAAACATATTCCAGAAAATTCAAAACGACGTAATTTAAATGAGTTTTAACTAACGCGTAATATAATATTTCCATGTCTTACAATTTTTTTTAATGTTTTTAAAAATCGGTAGTAAACATCCTAATTTTTTAATTAAGTATTCTAAGTGAAAATTCCAATTTAATTTACTGTCAAAAATAATTCCTAAATATTTTATTTTATTAACTTTAAAAATTTGAATGTCTTCATTTATTTGAATACTATTCATATTTTGTGGTAGGTTCTTTAGGTTTAAAGCAAAAGGAATATAATTTGTTTTATTAAAAAGACTGGCGAACTCTCTGAAATATCCCACATTATTTCACATAAGGATGTAATTATTTTTCTTATAAGTACATTAAAATAAATTATATTGCAACTTGGTTATAAATAACAGACCAAATTATCTCAACACCAAGTCATGGTCAAACTTTTTTTAAAAAATAATAAAGGATACAATATTTGGTAAACCAGGTATTCCTAGCCAACTTCCAAGTGTTAAAGTAAAACTATCAGCTACTGGAGAAACCTAAAATAAAGGAGATTATATTATGTAGCAACCAAAGTTAAAATTATTGGATCTGGTATATTAATAATAATAATAATGATGATAATAATAAAAGTTTATTCAAATATTTTTTTGACATTTAACGCTAATATATATATTTTTTTGTATAACGAACAAACCCGAACTCAAAAGTAAAATATTTGTTTTGAGTTAAATAATATAATATTTTTATCAAGAATATATTTCATAATTCAGGCACAACTAGATTATAATATAAAACGAATATGACAATATTTTATTGGTATATTTTATATCACTATAGTATACGAAGATACAATACGCTATGTATTTAATATATATTTATTTATTTTATTCAATATAGCTTCGTATATTTATTATTTATTAATGACGTTCTTGAAAATATCTCTTGGCTTAGATAATATCCAATTTTTAATTTTATTTCTATAATTATTTAATGATTTAATTATTTTAATTCTGTGGTAGCATATCAAAAATATATGGATTGATGTTTAAAAAATGTTTGTGTGCTATTGTTTTGTTTACTCTATTTTTATATGTAATAGTATTTTTATGACGAGTTTCATGTGTGTGATTAATATAATTTATTTTATTTTTATGTTTAAAAATATATATTAACATGTTGTAAGAAAATATTTGTGTAATATCCATTTTTTTGTTATCTTTAAATAGTAAATCAGAAGAATATTGGTGGTCTTTTTCGTAAATAATTTTCAAAATGTATTTTGAAATAGTTTCAATATTATTAAGATAATTCTTATTTATGCCTCCCCATCTTAGTATTCCATAATTTAAATGGGTTTGTACTAAAGAATAATAAAGTATTTCTTATTCTTTTATATTTAAAAATTGTTTAATCTGTTTTTGGCCTTTACAATAATTTTTTTATAAAATAATATGTAACTTAATTAGGTGCATTAGTTTCCGAAATATTGTAATGGATGGTTACCATAAGACATCCAGTATACACTTAAAAATACTTACATGTCCATTTCTTTGATGACTTGGCAACGTTAACGCTGCTAGACTGTGTCCCCTAATATGTAGCCAACAATCGTGTGCCTTAGCTAGTTCCTTTATCCTTGTAATATTATCAACATGGCCTGTTATAGGAGTACCGGCATCGGCAATAATTATTACAGGCGTTTTTCCCGTTATGCTGTCGTCAGTTAACATTTTTTGTAAAGCAGCAACATCCATCGTGTATTGGGAACCTATAAAAATAAAAAAATATTTAAATTAATCTTCTCACGTTCTAAAATGACATAACAATAGACATCATTTTCATCATATTTTTCCGAATTGTTATGATTTTATAATTCTAGATAAAGTATAAACCAATATTTTTTTCTGTAATTTTGGCGCCTTAATAATAATATTAATCTTTATTCTCAACCAACTTAAAAAGTTCATTACAGATAATGTAACATGAAACATACAATATCTAAAATCACAAATATTAAAAATAATGTTTAGTAACTATTAATAACTCCATTGGAAATATTTTTTAAAAACAATATATATAATAACCATTTAGATAAAAAAAATAATATATAATACGTTTAAGTTAAGTAGTTTAAATATTTTTTTAGTTTTTTTAAAAGTCCATAATTTTGATATTTCTTTAATTTTTTCGGCAAACTGTCGTAAATTGCTATTCCTTTATATAATACTAGCTATACCCCGCGCGCGTTGCTACGCTACTTACTAAAATAAATTTGAAGGAAAGACATTACACAAATATCCGACATCCCGGCATCCCAGCATGCGTTGCGCCACTTTTTTTTATGCCAAAATTTTCCTCGGCCTGCACACAACAACTCACCAAATTGTCATCGTAATCGGATAAATGGTATAGGAACGCATACCGGACATACAGACAGACAGACAGACAGACAGACAGACAGACAGACAGACAGACAAACATTCATTTTTATATATATATATATACATATGTAGATTAATCTTTGGCCAAAAGTACTCTTTACCATAGGTGTTTGAATATGATGGTTTTGTCTCGTGTTGTGAATAATGTTGGTCGGATGAAATATTATATTCGATTGTTTTACTTTATAATAATTATAATAATATGTGTATTAGAATTCATAGTTTTAATTTATAAAGCTTTTCTAAATTTAAATATCTGTTTGGTTCATACAAATTTATAGTTGGTTCTAAAAAAGGAAGTTTATGTATGCATTTAACTTTTTTTTGTAGTTTTTTTAATGGATGAATTGTAGTTAAATTCGCTGATCCCCAAATTGAAATTATATACTTACTGTAATTTTTAATAAATCAAAGAATAATATAATATATTTTTTTTGAATATTTTAATGATATATAATTTTTAGCTTTAAACAAAATGCCAATTATTGGTGAGATGTAACTTCTTAAATATTCAATTTTTTTTCCAACTTAAATTTTCATCAATATATGAACCTAAAAATTTAATTGTAAGTATATTTTATTATATGTGATATGAAAAATAGTGAAGAATATTATTATTTTTTAATTTTGATTTACTTATAAAAACATAAAAGATGATTTATTAAAATTTAATGATAATTTATTAATTTCAAACCATTTACATATTATATTTAGGTCGTGGTTAAAATTATTATGAATTTGAGCATAGTATTCATAAAATAATAATATGTAATAAGTTTATTAAAAATTTAATAATATAATAAAGATGTTTATGTTGTCTTCTATAAACTCATGAAAATATACAATAGTAGTGTCATCAACAAAAGCCTTGAAGTTACCAATATGGTAGATTACCTTAATTATTACCGTAATCAAGGCCTTCTGAGATTTAATTATTGGTGAGAAACTTAAATGGCGGATGCGTCACTAGTGTTTGCTATTGGCGATTTAACGTAAATAATAGAACCTCCGTTAACAGTCTTAAAAGCTCCCATGGCCGCCAGCCAATGAGAAATGTTCCCGGAATTTTTAGTAGTTTGTGATGAGGAAATTTTATAGTTTCTTTACTTTTTGACGTTATCAGTTCTTAACTGACAGGATTTGAAAATTTTATTTGACAGTAAATGGTTGTTGCCTACCCTTATCTAATCCTTTATAAACAAAGACAGCATCAACGTTTGATTTTTGATATTATGAAAAGGCTATGATTTTAATGAACTTACCAAAATGTGTGTTTACTGGAACAGGCCGAACACAAGCTAAAGGTAACCCCAACTGCCTACAAAGGTGTTGTACAATTCCTAATGGACTTGATATGCTACTGTATATTGTGGGTAGAGAAGATGAAAAAGTCAATGTTCCATCTTCTAAGTATCGAGGATACTTATAATGAAGTACCATTCTGGCAATTCTAACAAGACCTTCAAGGTGATCTTCATGATAAAACGCAGAGCAATCGAAGAATCTGAAAAGTTGTTATTTTATATTATACAGTGACTGCCAGAAAGTGTGCAGCATATGAGAAAGGTTCATGTTTTTAAATTTAATAAATCTATTTTGGGTTGAGAACGTTGTGCATGTTTCCCAACGAAAATAATACCCTTCAAATCCGGTGAAAGTCTTATGGATACGAGAAAAACCTATGCATGGAGTGCTAATTTAACAAAAGCATTTAGAGAAATATATACCATGCAAAATAAACTATCTAACTAACACATGCTCACTGTCAACCAGAGTAATTTCGAAAGGATCTAAGAAGGCTTCTGATTGGTAGGGCTTACTATACACTGGCTGAGTACTACGGCGATAGTTTCTAAACTTTTTTTTCTTTTTTGATATATTTTATACATTTTTCATTTTGTTTTCTCTTTCCTATTTGTTTTCTTTCTGTCTCTGTTTTCTTATTTTATCATGATACATAGGTACTTTTATCTAACACTACTTACTCTATGGGTATTGATGTATCTTACATTTATTTTACTGTAACATTGTGTTAATGTATAGTAATATGTTTGTTACATATTCCACTCTATTTTTAATATTATTCTGCTTAGTTTTAAATAATGGTTGCCTTATTGTCAATAAGTTTATACTTTGGGCAATAAAGCTTATTTTAACATTGAATGCAGTGATATGAACTAGTCACACTATGATTTCGGTAAGTCAAGCATATGGAATTTGTTTTATTAGGACTTTAATTTTTGGTAAAAGGATACCAGGTGTTCTAACCTCTGATCAGAGTGAAAGTTCATAGAAAAATAGAACACATGCCCCAGTGCTATGTTTTAAGCGGTTTTCTTTTAACAAACGAGATTAAAATTTATGTTTATGGTTAAAGAACATGACCTGGGGCTAAAAAAATTGGTCAATAGTCTAATGTCAACACAATTTTTAACCCCAAGCTGGGAAGTTCTTTTTTCTCTTAACTACATAACACAGAATACATACAACAAGAAGGGTATTTTGGCCATGTAATTAAGAAAATAAGATTTTTTCAAACAAAAAACCTTAAAATCTTGTAGTTACAAAAAGAAGTTTTATAACCTTGGTTATGAGTATGACGTAAAGTTGGCTTGTTACAACCAACAGCTAGAAGAAATACCTAACAAAAATAATTAAAATGTAAAATTGTAATAATTTGTCTACAACAATATCCAGCTACCTACAAATGGAATAAAATGTAATTCACAGCACAAGCAAGTGAACTTGTGGGTAACAACAGGCCTCAAAGAAAAACCTAACTTACCCGAACATTTGGCTAATCCATCTCGAAGTATCAGTTGTAAATCTTAAGCTTAGTTTTTGTAAAATAGCCCTTTCAAGACTTCCACAATAGGCTGCCAAGCTATGAGATATCATGACCAACTTGGTAGCAGTATCAAAGGGTGGAGAAGGAATAGGTTCCCCATCTTCATCAGTACTTATTAATTCATGAATTATCTGAATTATTTCATCGGAGTGTTTTTTCTCTAATCCTAAAAATACTGTGGTAGATTTTCGTACATTATCAGAAGAGACATTTGCTTCCACTGCTTGTTCTAACCGACTGACAATTTCGGAGGCTTCTATGGCAATTTCCCCCAATTGCGGCTAAAAACATTTATATTCAGTAACAAAACCTATAGTAAAAATAAGAACTGTTATTGATTATTTGTATGTGACGCGTCTTAAATATTAATAAACTGGAATATCATACCACTGTTTTGTCTGGTGTAGAGGACATGTTTTCGTTTCCTTTATTAGATCTTTAATATTTTCTGCTTTTTCAAAATGATGTCGTTTTTCCTAAAGGCGAGGAAGCCATCGTGGCAAAACTGACAAACTAAATAAATACTCCCCAGCTAGTATTTGTCCTTCGCCTACTCTAGCAGTTTATATTTGCCACGGACGCATAAAAAGAGATAAAATGATAAACGTTTTGCCGTTAACAATTTTCTAGATGTGTCAAAAACAGCTGTTATTCATTGTTTTGTCACGTACCACAGACAAGTGATTGGTTGTGACGAGCTAAATGTTGACCGAAAGCGATGACACCATGTGTATCGTTTATTTACTTCACTAGTCCATTTATTTCTAAAATGGACTGAATATGAACAGTTCGATAGGCCAATAAAAACTAAGCTAGTGGAGGCTTGACATGATCGCCCAACTACGACGCGTTGGGTTAATGTTTACACCGGTCTACCTTAAAAATAAATAGATGGTTACCAAATGCAAGCACCCCCAAAGGATTAGCTCGGACCACGCAAAATGTCTTTTCCTCGGCTAAAATTCTAGGTATTTTACTAGACTTGCCGTTCATATTCATCAATTTTATTTCTTTGGAGTGTGTTATAATAATTTAATCAAGGGCTGACCAACATTAGGTTCGCGGGCCGCATGCGGCTCGCTACGACATTCTTTGCGACCTGCAAAGCTTGACAAAAAAAATAAAAATGTAAAAATATGCCTTAAACAACTTTAAAGGGCAACTCTAGGATTAAACTTAGGTTTAACTCTAGGGAAAATTCATATACCTACGACCGAATCCCCATAGGCGTAATAAGGGCCAAATTATCAATCTCCTGGTAAAGTTACCAAGAAGATATTTTCCATAGATACAATAATTGTCTTAACAAACGTTTCCACAGTAATTATTAATTATGAGGGATTAATAATTTGGCCCTTTACATGACATATAAAGAGACAAGAAGACCCAATACTTAATATCTATCTTTCTTCTCTGTGCATTGTCACTGACATATTACATAACCTCGTTTTGTTTTGTATTGTTTTCTAAGGTTTTTTTAATGTTATTTTTTACTTTTTTTTCGGTAAATATCTTCGACAAGGAAAGCCTTGTCTAAGGTTAATAGGGAAAAAGGAAATCGCCATGACTGCAAAAGGTTGTGATCATTTTCAATCATTTAAAGATAATTCTGCCAATGTGGATACCATTCGATGGATTCATGCAGTTTTTGTCGTCGGCTCCCCTCCTAGATATCGCCAAATAAAGGTAAGTCTGTGTCATATTCAAGGCTATAAACCCCCGAAAGACACTGTACAATCAAGCATTATACAGTTTTTATTATTTGTGAAGTACCTACTTAGTGAGATATTAATTTCTTTAAATTGTTTTCAATATCTTATTGAAGGATTTCATTTTTCAGATTTGCAATTCCTACTGTAGGACATGTCAAAATCGTGGACCTTATATTCACGCTTGCTTGGAGTGTGTTTATTTTGGATGCCTAAAACATATCAGAGAACATACAAGGGATGAGGAACATAATTTTTCAATGGAATTAAATTTTGGCCAACTTTATTGCACTGCTTGCCAGGATTATATATATGACCCGGATTTGGATGATGCTATCATGAAAAATAAAATGCAGTCTGGAAAATTTCACAAAAGGTAGGTAGGGTCAACTGGGGTAAATGTAAAAGAGGGTAAAAGTAAACGCCGTTATTTTCAGGTTTAAATTACGCGCCGAGCGCCACTTGCGTTTTGACAGTAACATCATATTTCTTTAGAAAGGCGCGCCAACAAGCAGCGCCGCGTGCTGTTTTAATTTCAGTGTGAATAAAGTGGCCATAGGAGCATGTGTTTTTTGTTCTCATTACAAAGTTGTATTATTGTATATATTGTGGTTTAACTGGTAAGTAATGGTAAGTTTGTTTGCATTTTAATTATTATGGCTTTATGAACATGTATTTTGTAAAATCTGATATTAATTTTTTGTTAAATGAACTAAGTTTAACAAAAAACAAATGTTTATATTTACCCCTTATGTGTTCGGGAAAATGTAAACATAACTTTGGGGCAAATGTAAATAAGTTTACTTTTAACCCAAAGCTGGAAAACCGAACCAATTTATATTTATGTCTAAAGTTATTTTTTCCAGATGCCTAGAAACTATGTTAAAAAAACGAATGGACATATACAAAAGAAGATGTTAGTAGAGCTGTGGAGGATGTTAACAATAAAAATAAATCATACAGAGAAGCTGAACAGTTTTATGGTGTTCCTGCGTCTGTCATTTGCCAAAGACTTACTGCCAAAAGAAAAACTCCCCTTGATTCTATAGCAAGAGGGCGAGAACCCGCATCAGTAGAAGTTGAAAATAGTATAGAAAAATGTGTCATTGCTCGATTTTTGGTTTTTGACCACTTTAATAATTGAGTCCCAGTTATAGAGCAGTGATTTTTAAAGTTTTGTTAGCCTCGATTTTAAAAGTTTTGGAAGAAACTCGTTTCTGTCTGTTTTGAACAATATAACCCACCTATTTTTGTTAAAACAATTTTGTTTTTAGTATGTTAGTTTTTTTACAGAGAAATAAAGAGATACTTATAATATGTTTTTCATTATTTTATTCATAATAATTGCAATAAACGTTGGGGTAAATGTAAACAGGTCCTTAAAAATATCGCAACATTGTGTTTACATTTTCCCTATTAAAAGTACATAAAGAACCTACACATAAAAACGAGGTGTTTACATTTCCCCCTAGAATACCGGTCAAATGTAAACATAACAATCTTTTTTCATACCGCATTTAAATAAAATATAAATTTACAAACCAAATAATTTGATTGAAACACACATGTAAACATATTAAGCAATACCCTTTCTTATCCAGTTTTATTCTATTGCATTTTGGTATTAAGCAAATCAGACATTTGGGAAAATGTAAACAAACCTATTAAAAGTGTTTACATTAACCCCAGTTGACCCTATACAGTGTGTCCCGCTTTTCACGAATACACCCTGATATCTCAGTTTTGGTGGTGATTGTATGTTAGAAAAATGAAGTATTTGGCATAGTGAACAGTTTTATGCATCATAGGCGTGCGGTCTTGGGGGGTAAAAAAGGGTTGATTTTTTGAGAAAAGTATATTAGGGCTTATTTTAAATAATTTTTTCTATCAGATTTAGAATCAGCATCCCAAAAAACCCCTTAATTAATATTTTCAAAATCTCGAGCTGATTTTAGCAGTAAAAAAAATAATTTTTTAATTTGGCACTGTTTTAATAACTCCTTTATTTAAAACTATGATATCAAAATTACAAATTATATTATTTTAGATTTCTGTATTTTCAACATAACTACCTTCTAAAACAATACACTTTTCAACAATTCTTCTTAAACGTAAATTCACTTTTCTTAAAGTTTGAGGAGTAATTTCTTATCAAAATTTCGAAAAAAAAAAACTTAATCATAGTAGTTGCGACTGTTGCGAGGATACTGAATTCAACGAAATGACACGGAGGCGTTTGAAACGTAATAGGATCAGGACATTAAAACCAAAAAGTTAGCAATTAACAACCTATTAAAAAAAAAAAGTACCAAATTAAAAAATAATTTTGTTACTGCTAAAATCAGCTCTTGAGATTTTGAAAATATTAATTAAGGGGTTTTTGGGATGCTGATTCTAAATCTGAAAAAAATTATTTAAAATACTTAAGCCCTAATATACTTTTCTCAAAAAATCAACCCTTTTTTACCCCCCAAGACCGCACGCCTATGATGCATAAAACTGTTCACTATGCCAAATACTTCATTTTTCTAACATACAATCACCACCAAAATTTGAAGAAAATTGCATTATTAATAACTGAGATATCAGGGTCTATTCATGAAAAGCGGGACACACTGTATTATCCAGTGGCCCCCCACAACCCAGGATTCCACAGCAATAATTGTATTTAAAACTTTAGTGTTTCTTTAAAACAGAATTACCTATTGTACTTACCTACATAATTTTTGTGGGTACAATAATTTAAAATTACAGTTTTACTTACTTATAGATAACAAAAAGTCATAAAAATAACATTATACTGTTTTGGCATCGAGTTTGGCATACTGTAAGATCTGTTTTATGTTTTATAAACACGAATTTATATATTGGTTGAAGAACACTTCCTATTCTTGTTGACAAGGTAAAGTAATTATATATGTTAATGGGACCATTTGGAATTTGTAATTCTGTAGTGTCTTTGTTCGAATGAATAAATATATCTGAAGGACTTCGGTGGATGGCCATTTGGGAAACCAATAAAGATCATACTACTACTACTACTACTACTAAATAAAAAAATAATTTTAATGGGTTTGTCTGAATTCGTCTATTGGTATAATACCTATACAAAATTATCTTATGCAGCTAAAATTTTGCAAGCACCACTAAAATTTATTTTCCACTTAATGTACAATTTACTGATGACACTGTGTTCTTTTTTGTCTTAATATTAAGGTGTATTACTTTCAGACACAAACTACGTTTTCAAAAATACTTATTTTATGAAGTTACCTTATACAGGGTCAAAAACAAATAAACTTTGCATTACATGCGACCAATTTTTAATAGCCCGATTTTGTCGAGGATTTTGTAGAAAAACACACATTTAAAATGGCGCTACTTTAAAGAAAATGTATCTGTAATAAAGCCTTGTCAAAACTAAGAAGTTTTATGTAGGTTACGTCGAGTCTTATTTTGCAAAAGTTGTGCAATTTACAAAATATGGGTAAAAAATCAAAATTATCTTAGGCACCTAAAATTTTGAATGTGGGCTAGAAACTGCATTAAGAAATAACTTTTTTCGATACTTATAGAAATAACCCCACTTTTGAATTATTTTTTGGAAAAAATTAAAATTTGACAGATAATGCGAATCACGTGACTACTATTTTTTGGCCTAATTTTCATCCCGATCGAAGCAGAACTTGATACCAAAGTCAAATTTCGAATAAAGTTATTAATAAAAAAAAATTCCATATGATGCGGACTTTACTGGTCATACTGATTGTAATGCAAAGTTTATTTGTTTTTGACCCTGTATAAGGTAACTTCATAAAATAAGTATTTTTGAAAACGTAGTTTGTGTCTGAAAGTAATACACCTTAATATTAAGACAAAAAAGAACACAGTGTCATCAGTAAATTGTACATTAAGTGGAAAATAAATTTTAGTGGTGCTTGCAAAATTTTAGCTGCATAAGATAATTTTGTATAGGTATTATACCAATAGACGAATTCAGACAAACCCATTAAAATTATTTTTTTATTTAGTAGTAGTAGTAGTAGTAGTATGATCTTTATTGGTTTCCCAAATGGCCATCCACCGAAGTCCTTCAGATTTATTTATTCATTCGAACAAAGACACTACAGAATTACAAATTCCAAATGGTCCCATTAACATATATAATTACTTTACCTTGTCAACAAGAATAGGAAGTGTTCTTCAACCAATATATAAATTCGTGTTTATAAAACATAAAACAGATCTTACAGTATGCCAAACTCGATGCCAAAACAGGATAATGTTATTTTTATGACTTTTTGTTATCTATAAGTAAGTAAAACTGTAATTTTAAATTATTGTACCCACAAAAATTATGTAGGTAAGTACAATAGGTAATTCTGTTTTAAAGAAACACTAAAGTTTTAAATACAATTATTGCTGTGGAATCCTGGGTTGTGGGGGGCCACTGGATAATACAGTGTGTCCCGCTTTTCATGAATAGATCCCGATCGAAGCAGAACTTGATACCAAAGTCAAATTTCGAATAAAGTTATTAATAAAAAAAAATTCCATATGATGCGGACTTTACTGGTCACACTGTATATTATATCAGTATTGTATTTAGGACCCTTTTCAGTCTTATATATTTTTTAGGCTTTTTGAATGTATATCGTGGGACCCAACGGAAGAAGAGAGAGACTTATTATCAAATAGAACGAAAAAAGTTCGTATAACGCCGGAGTCAACAATTGGCCTAAGAGGTTTAATAAATTTGGGAGCTACATGCTTCATGAATTGCATCGTGCAGGCTTTGATGCATACTCCACTTTTAAGGGATTACTTTCTCACCGAAAGACATTATTGCAAAGGACAGTCAGGAACATGTTTGGTTTGTGAAGTATCCAAACTTTTTCAGGTAATTATCTTTACCACCAATATTTTAAGAAGCTCCTGAATTATATACAGTGTGTTCAAAAAAGTATGCAACATATGGGAAACTTCTTTATTACCGATTTCTCAGAAAATTTTATTCTTGATAAAAGTTGGTGCATGCCTTAAAACTATTTCATAATTCACCTGCGGCTAATAGTAATGGAGCCAATGCCATTTTTTCGAAATTTCCTTAAGAGTAAAGTACCTTAATTAGTGCAAATAAAAAACTTAGTCCAAATACGAAATTTAAGTTATGTGTCTCAATTTTTAATTTTTTTTCCTAATATCTATCTTCCCCTAAACGGTATGCCTCTGGTCGATTTTTTATTTACGCGATTTTAATATATTAATCATGTGTTTATTATAAAAATGTATTAGGTAAAGTATGTTTCACAATAAATGGTTGACTCCGTTTAACTACCTGGGACGTTTTGCAAGAGCCCGGCGGCCGAACCTTTTAAAACTTTTCAATGATATGGGTGGGTTTAGATATTAGCGTGTTGTACGCATATTTAAACACATGTTAGCCAGCTTGGGTTCTAATAAAATTTATAACAGAATCCAACTCTATTTATACGCGTGGAAATAACTAATAATTTATTTGTCATTTTCACCTAGTACTGTCAAGTCCAGTCTTAGAGTAATTTAGAAAAAATGGCATTTGCTCCCTTACTATTAGCCGCAGGTGAAATATAAAATATGCGTTTATAATTTTAAGGTATGCACCAACTTTTATCAAGAATAAAATTTTCTGAGCAATCGGTAATAAAAATCTTTCCCATATGTTGCATACTTTTTTGGACACACTGTATATGCCATGCTTCTTGAATTCTCCGCCATAACTTCTGAAATTTGTGGACGAAAATCATTAAATTTGTTAATATTTTTCACCACATAACCCCATTCATTTTCCATTAGACTGCACATTGAAAAGGCAAGATAAAAAGATAGAGAGCTCGGTAATAGTAAGTTAAGTATTTTCGCTGTCGGAGCGATCGATCGGCAACACATTATAAATACTAAATGTGTTTGGCCATATTACCGGGCAATCTGAGATTATTATTTCTTTATTTGCAGTTTTTTTTATAATAATATTAAAAATCAATAACATTGTTTTTTTTTATAAAAATAAATCCAATAAAAGCATCATTAATCATAAATATATTTAAAAATATAAGTAAGTAATTCAAAAATATTTCACCCAAAAAAAAAGGAAAAATTATAAATAAGGGAGAAATTATATTAGAAAAATTGTAATATTTAGTATTATTATTATATTACCTATATATAGGTTGGCTTACTTTTGCATAATCCATGATTTTAATTGTCTTTTAAATGTCAAAAAACTCATAGTTTTCAAATTAGTAGGTAATATATTTAAAATTTAGATGGCAACAAATAAAACATTATTTTTTAAAAGTGTTAAATTAAAATTATCATAACATAAACATAATTTTATTTTTTGTCTTGTTTGCAGTGGCGGCAGTAAACATTTGGGGGCCCCACGCAAACTTATATATATGATAATATACATAAATACTAATTTTTATTGTTTGTTTTTTATGTTTTTTTAATATTAATCTAAAATTTATAAATACGTCAGCTAGGCAGGCGGAGTGGGGCCCCCACGGAGCTGGGGGCCCCCCGCAACGCGGGGCTTGCGGGGGCCTTATCGCCGCCACTGCTTGTTTGGTATATTATGTGAGTTATGTTATGTAATAAATTTGTATTTTTATATAGGTATATATAAAATGGAAGTTTTGTAATAAAGTTGTTTTAAATTCAGAATATTATTATTAACAAATCGTATTTTTGAAGGAAATAAAATATGTTTATTAAATATTATATTTTTAAAACATATTTTTGTATTGTTATAAGCGGTTTCAACTTCGAGTCGTATGCACTTCCCCAACCAATTATACCATAGGAAAGAATTGATTGAAAAAGTGCATAATAAAACATTAAACAAAGTTTTTGATTCACAATATTTTTTAAAAGTCTAAATTTACATAAAGTGTTTCCTAATTTTTTTGTAAGAGTGTTAATTTGATGATCCCATTTTAAATTTTGGTCAATCAATATTCCTAAATATTTTATAAATTCAACTTTTCTAATTTTATTTTTGCAACAATAGTTAGCATAATTAATTCTAACTATATCTGATATTTCTAAACAATTTAAATCATGAATTTTAATTTCTTTTAAACTATTCGGCTGAGTATCTTTATAACAAGAAAAAGTCATAAATTTTGTTTTAGTTAAATTTAAGTTTAATAGGTCATGACTCAAATTATTTTTTATTATTGAAATGTCTAGTTCTGAATTTAAAATGCATTCATTCCAAGTATTAGCTGATGGTATTATTAATACAGTATCATATGTGCATATGAAAATATGATTCCATTTAACTCTGATTTTAATATATCATTAATAATAAAGTAAGAATAAAATTGGTCCCAAAACAGTACCCCGAGGAACACCGCAAATTAAAGAAGTTTTTTTACTACTAAAATGATCTATTTTTACTTTCTGTTCTCCATCTGATAAGTAACTTTTAAATAAATAATAATATGGATACCTCTAACTTCATAAGATTCTAGTTTAGATAACAGTTTATTGTGTGATGTATCAAATGCTTTTTGCAAATCTAAGAATATTTCAATAACTTTTTTACCTTCATCTAAACATTTTGATATAAAATGAGTTATGTAGATATTACGGATTACGGATTTGCCTCATGCATTGTGGGAAAACAATAATTTAAGCTCCGTTGTCAGATCAGTGCCCCCAGCAGCTCCTGCCGAGGTCGATTCCTTGGAAGTAGTGTCCAATATGTGCGCTTTCCACAATTTACATCAACTAAACACGATTACGAACAATCACAACTCAGTTCTAGATCTGGTACTTTTTCAAGACGAAAACTGTCAAGTTCGTGAAGCTGACGATTGTGTTGTACCTCAGGATAACTATCACCCACCATTGGACATTACAGTGCCTTATAAATGCGATAATACAAACAATTCTTCTTTATGTGAAGGTTATTATAGAGATTTCAAATCAGCAAACTTTAATTTAATTAATGATTACCTGGGAGGCATGTGCTGGGATGCTCTTCTTGCTCAGACTAGTCTGGATGACATGGTAAATGTATTTTATAATGCTATTTATTCAGCAATCGAATTATTTGTTCCCCTTAAACGTGTTTCCACAGGTAAATTTCCCAGATGGTTCTCACCAGCGCTTAAGCATTGTATAATAGAAAAAAAAAGGGCTCACAAACGCTACAAAAACTCGGGACTTCAGAGCGATTATCGTGAATTCTCTAGATTACGTTTAAATTGTAAAAGACTATTAGTCGAATCAAACAATACTTTTGTTGCTTTTACAGAAAACTCTTTAACCACTAATCCCAAACAATTTTGGAACTACGTTAATTCAAAAAAAAGAAGTAACGATCACCCCAGTGAATTTCAATACAATGGAGACTGCAGTGCTTTCGGAGCAGAAACTGCCAATATGTTTGCCCATTATTTTTCTCAAGTTTATAGTAGTCAACACTGTCCTGATTACCAACAACCACTTTCTGAGTACAACAACACTAGTGTCACAGAGTACAACATTTCCATATCCGATGTATACTCACATTTAAATTCCTTAGATATAAACAAGGGTCCTGGTCCTGACGGTATTCCCCCCTTACTTCTTAAGCACTGCAGCTTTATTCTGGCCCGGCCCTTACATACCATTTTTAACCTATCTTTAACTAAGGGAATATTTCCAGAATTTTGGAAACTAAGTTATCTAGCACCAATCCATAAATCAGGAAAGAAAGACTTAGTAACGAATTATCGACCAATTAGCATCCTGAGTACCATTCCAAAAGTATTTGAACATATCTTAACTAAGTATTTGACCTCCTTATTAAGCCCTTATATTGTTTCCAGACAGTTTGGCTTCCGGACCGGAATGAATACTGAACTCAACTTGCTAACCTACGTTGACTTCATTTCGGAAGCCTTGGAGAATGGCTTTCAGGTACACTCAATCTACACCGACTTCTCCAAGGCGTTTGACAGGGTCAATCATGCGGTTCTATTATCTAAGCTGGAGGGTCTGGGTGTTGGTGGCCAGTTGCTGTCCTGGATACGTAGTTACTTGACTGGGCGCTCCCAGATAGTCCGATTTAACAATTTCCAATCCACAAGTATAAAAGTTCCATCTGGGGTTCCCCAGGGGTCTCATCTGGGCCCCCTTTTATTTAATTTGTTTATTAACGACCTGGGGTCGCAATTCAAATACAGTCAATTCCTCCTCTTTGCTGATGATTTAAAATTGTACATGAAAATCTCCTCCCTCGATGACTGTTTAAATCTTCAGTCCGACTTGGACAGATTGGTAGCTTGGTGTAAGAACAATGGTATGGAGCTGAATGCATCTAAGTGCCACTTGATCATCTTTCATAAGACTAGGTCAGCGTTTGAACAGCCTTATTTAATCGAAAATAATATAGTTACGAATGTTCCCGAAATAAAAGATTTAGGTTTGATTATGGATTCAAAGCTTACTTTTATTCCTCACATCCAGAACACCCTCTCTAAATCTCTCCAACTTCTCGGATTTATAAAGCGCGTTACCGTTGACTTCACGACTACTAAAGCTATTAAGCAACTATATTGCTCATTAGTAAGAACTCATCTTGAATACTCTTCTTGTGTCTGGAATCCGTGCTATAATGTACACATTAAGAAGTTGGAGAAAGTTCAACATAAATTTTTTAAATACATAGCTTTTAAACTTAATGCACCACAACTAACATATTCTCAGCTGGAATCTAATATTCAGATCAGATCACTCTCTCAACGCCGCGATCTAAAAGATCTTAAAATGTTATATAACATATTACACAATAAATTTAACTGCCCTCTTTTGCTGGAAAAAATAGGGTTACATGCACCTTCAAGGGAAACACGTCTAAGAAATACATTTTCGATAGTTCCTCATAGAACTAATTATGGCCAAAATGGTTTTATATCAAGGTCAGGCAGACTGGCCAATGAGCATCCCACACTTGATTTCTTTTTAAATAGATCTATTTTTATGCGAAAACTTTATACTATAATGTGAAATCTCTCTAATTTTATCACACTGCTGAATACTACGTTTTTCTAAAATTAATTAAAATATGTTAACTCTGCGTTGGGATTAAGATTATGTATATTTTTGTGAAATTGGGCAAGTGCCCGTGAATAAATAAATAAATAAATAAATATATTTCTACATATCGCTGGTCATGTTTCCGGCAACTTCCAGCTACAACATTGCCGTAAAAACGTGGCCCGTTTAGAAGCACCTTAACAAAGACGGAATAACATCAAAGTTAAAAATATGTTTCAGGAATTTTATAATGGCGACAGAGTTCCTCTATCTTTACACGAGCTATTGCATTTAATATGGACCAATGTAACGCATTTGGGTGGTTATGAGCAACAGGATGCACATGAGTTTTTCATTGCTACATTGGACGTTTTACACAAACATTTTTCAGAGTCCATGCCTCGACCAAGCAATGCCGTTTCTCAGAATAACGCTGGCAGTTGTTCCTGTATTATACATCAAATTTTTACTGGAGGGTTGCAAAGTGATGTCGTCTGTCAGAAATGCAAGTAAGTTACCTAGTCTAGTAGTAGTAGTAATTGAGGGGGAGGCCAGTGTGAGTTTTTT
Source organism: Polydrusus pterygomalis (assembly GCA_963969555.1). NCBI lineage: Eukaryota > Metazoa > Arthropoda > Insecta > Coleoptera > Curculionidae > Polydrusus > Polydrusus pterygomalis. The sequence continues at coordinate 34,625,458 of OZ018381.1, read as the reverse complement.
TGCCAATCTCAATTTATGTCGGGGTAATGTCAGTTTACCGTTTTCCAATCTTGTTCTACACTCAACTTTTTCTAAAAGCAAAGCGTTTCGACAGTTTACACATGTGACATTAACAGCTGATACTGGTTTCTTCCTAAAAGTTAAAAGTTCAGTAGTGGACCGTAGCAAGCTCACGCGTCATGTTTCCGAGACTAAATTTTCTTGGTGTTTATTATTTAACTTGAACGGTGAGTAGAATAAACCCGTTTAAGTTAATTAACTCTTCTATTTCCAATAACAAGCACTTCATTTATTAACTTTTAATAATAATAATAAGTTTATTTAAAATTTAATGATATGGTAATAAATCTGTTAAAAAATATTAATAATAATTTAAATTTGCTATTATAAATTTAATATTATTAGTTTATCCATTTTAATTACGGTATAATAGGTAGCAAAAGATTGCACTCACTGAGAACTAACCAAGCGGTTTGTATTTTGAAAAACATGGCATTTTGGCTGCTTTGTAGTACGTAGCGAACGTAAATTATAATATGGCAATGCAGCATTGAACGCGAAACATGCGCAGGCGCACCACTTGCCTCTTGATTGGGTCGTAGCTACAACATTTGGGCGGCGAAACTCTTGTATGTTGTCAGGGTTGTTCATAGCGTTTTCCATTGGTAAGTTTTTAATACATTTTCTCAAACTAACGTGTAGAGCAACAAAAGGTACCTTTTGTTGCTCTACACGTTATTTTTAAAATCATGATTGTGTCGTAACTTTTATATTGTTTTGATGGTATTTGTTTGTGTGTTGACTGGGTGCGTCTCACTGTGTAGCCCTGTATGTGATTTTTCATACCTCTGCGCCCTGATGATGGCTTATGTGAGCCGAAACGCGTAGGCAATTATATTTTATATGTAAGAAGGTAGAAAGGACTTTTCTTCCCCAACACCTTTAAACTATCTAAACAATGACCCTTCTAGAGAGCAGCCATAACTTCGTTGTAAATGTTCATTCTTGTATTGCCTGTCTAAACTTGTCTGTCTCTATCTGCGTATTTTATTGTGTACTTAGTGTTTAAGTTTTTTTTAAATTTTTATCTGACTATGACTTAACGAAGCTTATGTATTTTGTATACCATGTAGTGAATGAATTAATAAATAAATAAATAAATAAAAAACCGGAAAAAACACCTTGATGACTTAGCATCCGTATATGCTTAGAAAAATACAAAACAATATATTTACAAAAAAATTGAACTTCTATTCGACCTACGCTAGTTCGAATAGACAAACTCTAAAAAAGTGACATAAAATTTTCCATATTATCAATAATAATAATAAGTTTATTTATTTAAAATTTATTAATATAATAAATATGTTTATGTTGTATTTTATAAACTTATTCTTTAATCCCCTGAAGCTGAGCTTGTTAGGGGCAAATCTTATTTTTTGTTTTAGTATATAAAATCATAAATATGCATTAAAAAAAGTAAAAATGTTAATTTATAGTATAAACGCAGTTTTTTTTTTGAAGAAATATATGGTACCTATATTAAAATTATTAATTTATAATTTTTAAGTAAAATATAGGTATAAATTATTCAGAACAATATTAATTAATTAAAGCATTTTTAAAAATATTTTCAAATTTTCTGTTTTTAATATCCATGTTTTTATTTCGACTTTAAATTTTTTTTAATAAAATCAATTTTTAAATTTTTGTTGGTAAATAATCGTTTAAATAAAAACATAAATATTTGAATTTTTTTTTTGTCCTATGCACCTATTTATTTTAGGTTTTATGGTTATTTCGTTTCATTTTTATGACGTGTATTACGATTATGGTTTTTAAATTGTATAAGGTGTTAATTTTTAAATGTATATATTAAGATGTTATAAATGTAGTAAAGTTGTCTTATGTTCAACTTTTTTGTTTCTGAATATAATTCTTTTGAAGGATAAAGATACTCTTTATTGAATATAATTTTTAGAAACCTTTTTTGTAATATTTCTAATTTTTTAACTTACGTTCTATTTATTCCCCCCCAACCTAAATTCCGTAATTTAAATGAGTTTTAACTAACGCGTAATATAATATTTCCATATCTTACATTTAAATATTTTTTAATGTTTTTAAAAATCGGTAGTAAACTTCTTAATTTTTTAATTAAGTATTCTAAGTAAAAATTCCATTTTAATTTACTGTCAAAAATAATTCCTAAATATTTTATTTTAATAACTTTAATGTCTTCATTTATTTGAATACTATTCATATTTCGTGGTAGGTTATTTAGGTTTAAAGTAAAAGGAATATAATTTGTTTTATTAAAATTAATTGTTAACAAATTGTTATGAACCCAATTTTTTATAATTTTAAAACCTTTTCTAATTTTATTATTTAAGTTGTCCCAATTTAAATGGGTATAAAAAATTGTAGTATCATTTGCCAAACTATAAATTTGTCCATCGCAATTTATACTAAATAAGTCGTTAATATAAATATTAAAAAATAATGCTCCTAAAATTGTTCCTTGAGGAACACCATACTTAAATACTTTAGGATAGTTTTTTTCTTTATCTATTTGAACATAAGTTGGTCTATTTTTCAGATAATTTTTAATTAATTCTAATTGCTTTCCTCTGAATCCAATATTTTACCAAACTTTTTTAACAGGAAATGATGGCTAACTGTATCAAAGGCTTTTGCTAAATCTAGAAAAATACTAATACAAGGTTTTTTATTACCTAGTGCATCATATATTTCTTCTGTTAGATAGCAAATAGCGTTTTGTGTTGATTTATTTTTTTGAAACCCAAACTGTTTATTAGAAATAAAATGTATTTTTTCCAAATAATTTTCAATTCTTAATTTGAAAATTTTTTCGAATACTTTTGCTATCGAAGATATTAATGTCATTGGTATATAATTACTAGTTTTACTAGAATCTCCATTTAAAAAAATAAGTTTTATAAATAAATACTCTACTTCTACTCATACTACGTTGTACAAGGCCATGATGCAACTCATAGAGCATTTCCTTATACTAGCAGAGACTTAAAAAGCGATAATTCGTTTAGGCCTTACCACTGGTAGTTTTATTGTGCGTGTCAATTTTTGGCTGCAGTTGTCATAAATGATTTTGATTATGTACGTCTTATAAATGGGGTAAAACCTGACTTAAGACTTAGGTGCTTAAATAAATAAATAAATAAATAAAACGAATGAAATGATGGCAAGTCACAATACATTTCATTACATTTTTACTGGTATTCATTCGTTATACATATAATTTTCCGATGAAATGCAATTTTGTTTTTAGTCACATTTCAACAACAATAGACCCAAGTTGGGATTTTTCTATAGACCTGGGACCAGTTACAGGAGGCGGCAGGTCGCCTTGCTCGCTCATAGACTGTTTAGAGAGATTTACAAAAGCAGAACATTTAGGTTCAAATGAGAAAATAATGTGTGAAAATTGTGGCTCTTACCAGGAAAGCACCAAGCAATTTACTATAAAAACATTACCAGTTGTAGTCAGTTTTCATTTGAAACGATTTCAACATTCCGAAGAGGTAAGCCAGTAAGAACCATAGACATGCGCCCTTAGATAAGCAAACAATAATCACGAAAGTAGCAAATTTATGGCCTTGCGCATATTGATATAATAATAATATAATAATAGTTATTTGTTTCACTAGGCAGAAAAGCACAAGATTTAATGCCGCGGCTGGTGTTTCATAGACGAGGCGCAGCCGAGGCTAGGAAACCAGCCAAGGCATTCAATCTGCTTTTCTGCCTAGTAAAACATATAATTTTTTCTCCAAATTTGTTCCAATTTCACGCAAAATCGTATTTTTTATATTTATGTATGTTATTTATGACATTTATTGAATTGTTGTGTTTACTTGTCATTTTAATTTTTAATGACACCTGACAGGCTCAAAAGGTGTCTTTTTTCTGCCTAGGCATAAAAAGTCCACTTTTCCTGAATGTCATTTGGAGAAAAATATGTTTATGTTGTCTTCTATAAACTTATTCTTCAATCCTCTGAAGCTGAGCTTCTTAAGGGGCAAATCTTATTTTTTGTTTTAGTATGTAAAATCATAAATCATAAATATGCATTAAAAATTAAGTTTTAAAGTAAAAATGTTAATTTATAGTATAAACACAGGTTTTTTTGAAGAAATATATTACCTATAATAAAATTATTAATTTATTATTTTTCTAATTACTTATAGCATTTCTAAAAATATTTTCACCTTGTCTGTTTTTAATATCCATGTTTTTATTTCGACTTAAAATTTTTTTAATGAAATCAATTTTTTTATTTTTGTTGGTAAATAATCGTTTAAATAAAAACATAAATATTTGAAATTTTTTCGTCTTTTGGACTTATTTATTTTAGGTTTTATGGTTATTTCATTTTTATGAGGTGTATTAATTATGATTATGGTTTTTAAATTGTATAAGGTTATTTTTAAATATATAGAGTAAGTTCGAGTAATATGGCCTATGCGGCTTATATGGCACACCAACATATATCTGATTCAAATCAAAAAACATTGAGGTGTGTTTTTTGATACAAATCGTCTCATTGCCTCCAATCTTCCGTTAGTCTGTTCCTATATCTCCTCTAGCTACCTCAGTCAAGGTTTTTATTTTTAAATATATATATTCAGGTGGCATTCTCAACGTCATTTAATCCATTACCAACCTATAAACTATTTCGCTTTATTTTTTCAAGTTTATTATTTTATTGACTAACATTTAAATAAAATCAGTATTGTCGGCACATTACTTAGGTAATATATGATATATTACAAAAATATTTATTAAATAATTTTGGGAGAATTGTATAGTAAAAGAACAATGACATAATAATGTTAAAAAAAATCTTACCCGATATTTTTCGCTATACAATTCTCCTAAAATAAGTTATGAAATTCCTTGATATTTATTAAATATGTCAATTATTACCTAGGTATAGAATATCAAGTCGATACTGATTTTATTTAAATTTTGTGTAAAAGCTAGAAAACATAAATAAATCCACGCGAAATAGGTTATAGGTTGGCAAGCATGTTGATACTCCCACCTTAAGATGTTATAAATGTAAAGTTGTCGTATGTTTAAGTTTTTTGTTTCTTAATATAATTCTTTTGAAGGATGAAGATAATCTTTATTAAATATAATTTTTAGAAACCTTTTTTGTAATATTTCTAATTTTTTAATTAAAGTTCTATTTATTCCTCCCCAACCTAAAATTCCGTAATTTAAATGAGTATTAACTAACGCGTATAAATATTTCCATATTGTCTTACATTTAAAAGTTTATTAATGTTTTTAAAAATCGGTAGTAAACTTCTAAATTTTTTTATTAAGTATTCTAAGTGAAAATTTAATTTACTGTCAAAAATACTTCCTAAATATTTTATTTCATTACCTTTAAAATGTAAATGTCTTCATTTATTTGAATACTATTCATATTTCGTGGTAGGTTATTTAGGTTTAAAGTTAAAGGAATATAATTAGATTTATTCAAATTAATTGTTATCAAACCAATTTTTTATAACTTAAAAATCTTTTTTAATTTTATTATTTAAGTTGTCCCAATTTGTATCGGTATAAAAAATTGTAGTATCATCTGCAAAACTATGAATTTGTCCATCGCAATTTATACTAAATAAGTCGTTAATATAAATATTAAAAAATAATGGTCCTAAAATTGTTCCTTGAGGAACACCATACTTAAATACTTTTGGATAGCTTTTTTCTTTATCTATTTGAACATCTTTGGTCTATTTTTCAGATAATTTTTAATTAATTCTAATTGCTTTCCTCTGCATCCAATATTTTCAAACTTTTTTAACAGTAAATTATGGCTAACTGTATCAAATTTTGGCTAAATCCAGAAAAATACTAATACAAGGTTTTTTATGATCTGGTGCATCATATATTTGTTCTATTAGATAGCAAATAGCGTTTTGTGTTGTTTTTTTTTTGAAACCCAAACTGTTTATTAGAAATAAAATGTATTTTTTGTAAATAATTTTCAATTCTTAATTTTAAATGTAAACAAAGCCATACAGGAATAGGCATGCGCACTGCAAAATTATCATTTAACGAATGGGAAAGTAGACAGGTTCGGGATTTAAAATTTAAGTTCTTGCTTAAGAAATTGTAAAAGTTTACCTTCAATTTATTTTCACGTGCAAACAGCAAAAATTTGCCAAAGTTCCAAAAATTGCAGAGAACTCGAATAATAAAACAAAACAATTACATTAACTTCAACGCTTTGTTTGTCCCTAATCAAAAGTGAGGTTATGTGCGTGACTTTTTCTTCCTGGACAATCTAATGTATAAATATACGTGATGACCGTTAGGATTTAAACGATAGTGCAAATCCCTGCAGTTTGATATTTTTAGGCTGAGGCAAAAATATCCACAGCGATTTCTTTTCCCGAGATGCTGGATATGACTCCGTTTATGAGTAAAAGGAAAAAGGATAACCCTTTTATTTCAGATAATAGATATTCCTTATTTGCTGTAATAAATCACTCTGGTAAGATATAGTTGCATCACATAATTAACACATGTCATTTAATTGAACAATTACGTCTACTTCTCTCATCAGTTTGTTAGGTATTAGCTATGGAGGGCTTTAGGTTAGGAGTCCGATCGCAATACATTGGTTTCGGGCCAAGTTTTGGATCGGTAATGCAGCTTTAAAAATGGCCGTCAGGGGCGCATGTGTTCCTTTAAATCTGTAAAATGCATGGGTTCTTATGGGATAATTTAACTTTTATTGAATTTAGTTAACTAAAACCCTCTACAGGCTGAGATATGTATAAGAGATAGTTTCGGGATACTTCCTTGATACATAATCCTCGTGTGTAGTTGGGGGTATTGCATTCTAAGACAATGTATCATTATTACAAGGATGCTTAGTTTTTTCAAATACAGGCGGTTTTTCTAGACACACAAACAACTTTTTGTTTGGAAAGCAAGTAATTGCACAATGCTGCACGTTGCTATATAGATACTATATATTAATAAACAATATTGTGAACCTTTCCTTGTGATTTTTACCCACCTTAGGAGCTTGAAAGAGACTAGGGTTCTTCTCACCACGATTTTTCCTGAGATTTTTATCAGAAGAATATCCACTTTTACAACCCGGTACGAAGCAAGCTAGCTGTTTCTATATCTTCTTACGCCACTCATTATTTATACTAATAAGGCCAAAATATTATATCTAGTAAAGCTTATTTTATTAATTATTGGACAAAAATACCGCAGACGTCTATCTAAACCTGTAAAAAGTCAAACACTGCGCCGCGACCGGGAAACCAGCGAACTAACGACTAAGCAGGGACGCAAATTTAAAGAACAGCCATTTTCGATCGGACTCCTTCCTAAAGCCCTCCATAGTATTAGCCACAATGGCTAAAATTGAAAATCCAACAAAAAAATTTTCGATCCACCCTACTCTTCGCCTGTCGTATGTGTAAACTGACAAATTGACAACGTCCTAGATGTGACTGTTCACCGAAAATCCTATCTAATAAATTTTCTCTAAACATTGATTTTTTCTCGATTAGGAAATTCCATCAATGCTGGACACTATACTGCATTTGTGCGCCAACAACACGATTATTGGTATAAATGCAACGATGATGTTATTACTAGGGCTAATCTGAAGGAAGTTTTAGACTCGGAGGGGTAAGTTCAGCTTTTACTGGTTGAATTATACGTATAATTAAAGAGATTTTGATTGATTACCTATTTTGTGTGTGCGTGTTTTCAACTGTCATCAAAAAGATTAGGGATCCTCAGTTTTATTTCTAATACCATATCTTCAATATTAATCGGTCTATTTTGGTTAACCTTCTTTTTTAAATCACACCACAAATAAAAGTCGAAAAGAGTGAGGTCTGGAGATCTCTTGTCCCTATCTACTTATTTGGAAACATTTGGTTAAAATTTAATAGTAGTCTACCAAGTCTACAAAGCAGTAATGATTAATTTAATTTTTTTACGCTTTGGCCTGTTTACCACTACAGCTTACCACAGCTAGTGGGCCAAATCCAAGATGAAATAGGCAATTTACTACCACCCACTGTTAGGGATTGCTACAAGATATTATTCAATCCAACAAAACCATCAACGATTGCACCAGGTTTATCTTAAAAATGATATTGACTGTCGCGAGAAACCTTTTTAGCTACAGACAACTTGAATCGTTCCAATTTATGTGGTCAATGTCTGGAAAATTCTTCTAGTAATGTTTCTTAGGAAAATGAAAAGGAGTTGATGAACGACTTCTATTATTATCTCTACAATTTTGAAAAACTTAATTTGATGACACTTTTATTAATCTTGAGATTGTGTGAGAAGTGCTGTCGTAAAACTATGAACTTTAGTTTATACACAAATTGTGTATTTTTTTATGTACCTACTTTAATTTTCTTATCTTCATATATTTTCGATTTCGTTATAGTTATTTAGATAAGATACGAGAAATTGCTGAATCTTCAGGGTTTAACGACGCGTTGGCAACAAGTCCATACTCGGACCAATGGGAACTAGGTTAAAAATAACAATGGAAACTATACAATCTCGTAAAATTCAGCTTTCGTAAAATTTGTTCCAGGTACATCATATAAAAATTCATAACTGCACTAGCATACAGTGTGGCCATTAAAGTCCGCATCATATGGGATTTTTTTTTATTAATAACTTTATTCGAAATTTGACTTTGGCATCAAGTTCTGCTTCGATCGAGATGAAAATTAAGCAAAAAAAAATAGTAGTCGCGTGATTCGCATTATCTGTCAAATTTTAATTTTTTCCAAAAAATAATTCAAAAGTAGGGTTATTTCTGAAAGTATCGAAAAAAGTTATTAGAAAAAGTTTTTTTAAGTGCAGTTTCTAGCCCACATGCAAATATAAATAATAAGACTTAACGCAACCTACATAAAACGTCTTAGTTTTGACAATGCTTTATTTCAGATACATTTTCTTTAAAGTAGAGCCATATTAAATGTGAGTTTTTCTAGAAAATCAAAATTGGGCTATTAAAATTTGGTCGCATGTGATGCAAAGTTTATTTGTTTTTGACCCTGTATAAGGTAACTTCGTAACATAAGTATTTTTGAGTACGTAGTTTGTGTCTGAAAGTAATACACCTTAATACTAAGACAAAAAAGAACACAGTGTCATCAGTAAAGTGTTCATTAAGTGGAAAATAAATTTTAGTGGTGGGTAAAAAATCAAAATTATCTTATGCAGCTGAAATTTTGCATGTGGAATATTTTCAGAAACAACCCCACTTTTGAATTATTTTTTGGAAAAAAATTAAATTTGACAGATAATGCGAATTAGGTGACTACTATTTTTTTGCTTAATTTTCATCTCGATCGAAGCAGAACTTGATGCCAAAGGCAAATTTCGAATAAAGCTATTAATAAAAAAAAAATCCCATATGATGCGGACTTTACCGGTCACACTGTATATCAACACCCAGCCTCAAAATCTTAATCCTAGCATCATGAAATGTTGAGGATGTCTTCTTCTTATTCATAGGCATCCACTAAGAGGGTAAGGGGTTACCTAAAAGTTTATATTGAAGAAAATATTTTTAGCCCCAAATTTCTTGAAACTCTGCATAGGTACCTAAATACTATAACATACAAAAATAATAAAACGTATTTCAGATTTTTTTTAAATCGGCTCCTTAAAGGGGTGAAAGGTATGAATATATGCAACTTGCGTACGTGCAACTTGCGTACACGGGATGTAGGTCTCGCGAACCAGGTAAAACTGCAAGAGTACATTATTCCAACTTGCGTACATACACAAATATTAGAAGCTTATAAACAAACTAAGGACATACAAAAATGCTCTGATAACAACGAAGAAAACCGGTTGCCAATACACCTTTTAGAACCGATTGGAGAGGGCGTATTAATTACGGTCCGTTTAAAACTCTGTGTATGTGAAGACATAAAAAAATGCTCTGATAACAACGAACAAACCGCTTGCCAATACACCTTTTAGAACCGATTGGAGAGGGCGTATTAATTACGGTCCCTTTAAAACTCTGTGTATGTGAAGACATAAAAAAATGCTCTGATAACAACGAACAAACCGCTTGCCAATACACCTTTTAGAACCGATTGGAGAGGGCGTATTATTACGGTCCGTTTAAAATTCTGTGTATGTGAAGACATAAAAAAATGCTCTGATAACAACGAACAAACCGGTTGCCAATACACCTTTTAGAACAGATTGGAGAGGGCGTATTATTACGGTCCGTTTAAAACCCTCTGTATGTACGCAAGTTGGAATAATGTACTCTTGCAGTTTTACCTGGTTCGCGGGACCTACCTACCCATGTACGCAAGTTGGAAGAAATAATCCTTGTACGCAAATTGGACGTACGCAAGTTGGAGGATACCGGAAAACATATTTTTGGTATTATTTTCATGAAGGTAAATGACATTTTTATTGAAAGACAAAGAAATAATGTAAGAAAGCACCAAATATGCTAGTATAATATAAATTATGTAATGTACTTTTTTGTTTTAGGTACATACTTTTTTATCACAAGCACGTTTTGGGATATGAATAAAAAGGGCATCGGAAGCACCTGCTAAAACGAATACAAGAAATCTCAAAATATTTTTGCCAAAAATGTATAATGGTAATAAAGTAGACGCAAAATATCGACGGTGGAATGGAGAAATGATTCATACCCCATTGATATTAATATCGCATTATGCATTTCTTCTTTCCATCGTCGCTATAAAAGTCATATACACATATCGGTGTTTTATTACATTATGTGTAAGTGTAAGTAATTATCTAATAAAAAGATTCATTTGGACTAGTGCTGGGCGATATTCGTCGTTGTTTTGACCATTATTTATTTATTTACATACAGTATTAAGAGCAGTGCTTGCCATTTACAGATACCTCAAGCTAATCTAATAAAAGTACAGGTAATGTAAGCTAAAATAAGCCTTGACTCTGGTTTTGTAGTTAGTTTTTAAAGATTCTGTGAATATACTTAGTGTTGTACTTACCGTGCAAGCAAAAATTGTTTAGATCACAATGATATGGGGACGATAATGACGATATATCTAACCAAATCTAGGTTAAAATGTTGTCAAATTCATATTATGACATGATATGCCAAACTAATGAGTAATAAAATAAGTAGACAAATACAAATTTATTTTTGTTGTTTACAAAATTAACAAAGTAAGAATATACAGAAAGAAAAAGAAAAATAATTACATAAATTGCTAAAATTGGCCACCGCCATGCTCCAAGCATAAATTCACACGTCTCTTCATATTTTCGAAAGTGTTTACCAGCATCTCTGGGGAAATGTTACCACATTCTGTTCTTACAGATGGTCTTCCTACGGCTTCCTGCTCCTTTTTTGTGTTGTATAGAACCTGTTTCCCTAAACACAGCCACGGTTCTTTTCAGGCAATGATAAAAATCCCCAGCAATAAAAGCAACTTTAGGAAAATGTTCGTGAAAATCGTCCATGCACAAACTCGAATTGTATTGCCACTCACCATTTACTCTAATCCCGTTTCGAAAATACTCTTCAAACATTAATGTTTTGTGCTGTTCCGTAAAGCCCATTGTGTGAATTGTTCAAGAAATTGGAAAAATTAGCGATGAATCAAATTACTTTAACAACTGTCAAAGATGGGAATAACTGATTGATTGTTAATTCAGGTAGTTACTGATACCCAATAGGTATTAAGCTCTACGGCTAAACATTACGTCCTTAGATGCAAGATCTTTGATGGAAATAACTTTTGCTCGCACGGTATATTGCCACTGTATGTTTTTGAACTTCCCCCTTCCCACACATGACCCAAGTGAAAAAGTCTTAATCAATCTATCGGACTTTCTTGGTTTAAATGTTTTCGTGGATTATCGAATTTCAGACACACTATATACCTGCCAAAAATTTATTATATACAAACAAGTTATAAAATCTAAAAATAAATAATGATTTATTTCTAGTTATGATGTATATACCTACCTAATTTTATCGTTGTGTACTACATACTTGTATGTATGTGTAAATAGATAAAATAATACACATTTATTTTAACCAAGGTCCTCTGGGATTTAGGGCGGGGTAAGTGAAACAGAATACAGGCCTATTCATGAAAAACGCCCTTCTACGCGCCTGGTGAGAATTAGTGGTTTTCGTTTTGCACCGCAACTGATTTTTTTTTGTTTTTATTTCAAATTTATGACGAAACTCCTATTTAAGGAAGTACTGATGACCGCAGTGATAAAGCTAAATTTATTTTTGCTACAACATCCTGCCACAAAATATTATTTGCCATATATTTTTTTTTTATTTTACTTTACTCCCAACCAACTTTACAAGCCAGAGCCATTTCTGCATAATACTAATATTAATAATAATAACATACTATTCACAACGAACTTAAAAGGTTAATTACAGAGAATATAACACCAAATATACAATATATAAAATCACAAATAATAAAAATCATGTTTAGTAATTATTAATAACTCTATCAAATATATTTTTAAAAAAGGTCCATAATTTTTATATTTCTTAAATTTCTTTCAGCCCTTTATATAATATTGATCTTTGGCCAAAAGTACTATTTGCCATAGGTGTTTGAATATGATGATTTTATCTCGTGATGTGAATAATGTTGGTCGAAGGAAATATTATATTCGATTGTTTTTCTTTAATAATAGAGTGTATTAGAATGCATAGTTTTAATTTATAAAGCTTTTTTAAATTTAAATATCCGCTTGGTTCATACAAAAAATTTATAGTTGGTTCTAAGTTCTAAGAAAGGAAGTTTATGTATGCATTTAATTATTTTGTTTTGTAGTTTTTTTAATGGCTGAATTGTAGTTAAATTCGCTGATTCTCAAATTGAAATCATATACTGTAATTTTGAATAAACCAAAGACTAATATATATTTTTTAAATATTTTAATGATATATAATTTTTAGCTTTAAACAAAATGCCAATTATTGGTGAGATGTAACGTAACTTTTTAAATATTCAGTATGTTTTTTCCAGCTTAAATTTTCATCAATATATAAACCTAAAAATTTAATTGCATTAGTATATTTAATTATATGATTATTGAAAGATAGTGAAGAAACATTATTATATTTTAATTATGATTTACTTATAAACATAAAAGATGATTTATTAAAATGTAATGATAATTTATTAATTTCAAGCCATTTACATATTATATTTATGTACATCACTCTCTCTTCTTCATAGCTGCGCGACTGCTATGTTGAATGTTACTGATCACATTTTTCGGACCACTGATTACGGTAAGTTAACTCTCTTGGTACTTTTAGATTATTCTAAGGCGTTTGATAGGTACGCTTAATCATAATTCCCTCAAGTTAATATTAAAATATATTGGTTTGTCCGCGCGATTGGTTGCATTTTTTGATAGTTACCTTTTTGACAGACAACAACGAGTAATTTTAGGTGGACATCTCGGTGGACATGTTTCTGATGCCAGGAGTATATCTAATGGTGTTCTGCAGGGTTCCATATTAGGACCTATATTATAGATATATAATATATACGGCATTTCTAATAAATGTTATTGTCAGTGTTGTTCAAATATACGCTGATGATTTTCAGATATTTTCTTTTTTTGATCCAAATGATATAAACCGAGCATGTGACTTAATTACTAAAGATCTAAATGCCATTTATACTGCTTCTAAAGAACACTCATTATCTCTTAATAATCCTACTAAAACTATTACCCTTCTATTTGGCAAAAACAAAGATCGAACATCGGTCCAAAATACTGTACAGATAAAGATTAACGATGTGCCAATTTCCTTCTTTGTGACAAAAAGTCTCTCTGACTTTGGCTGGACACTGATTTGAGATTTCATAAACATATTTCTGAGTGTATCAGAAAATGTATATTTAAGCTTAAGCTGCTGTACAGTTCTTGAACTGTTTTAGATCCAAACGTTAAATTTATGTTAAGCGAGTCGCTGGTCTTTCTTATCCACATTTTATCCCAAACACACTGTAATTTTTTTGATTTAAAATATTTATTTTTTCACCTTATTTTGACTTTTTTTGTAAAATCTTTGTTCATGTTTATACAATATTTGTATTTACATGTCAGTCTTATTTAAGAATAAAAAAACAACAGTAACTTAGGTACTAATATTTGACACTGAAAATGTTATGTTCTATTTATCTAATCCAATAGGTTTCCTAAAGTGATATTTAGGTTGGGATCTAACTTATTTAATCTAGTACATTTTGTTTTTATTAACTCTTTGTAATCGTTAAGGGTGGCATTGACTCCGTTGTTTAGGATATATTCTATGGTTTCTATTACTAGATACAGAGTGCAGTGATTTTGTCTTTTGTTGGTATATTTAAATGTAAGGTTTAAGATTGTAAATAGTCTACTCTGCGTTCCCGTTATCTGATTGACCATTTTTATGTGTAAATACAAAAGTTGTAGATCTTTTTATTACCTACAACTTTGCCATTTAACGTTTTTCCATAACTTGTAGTTTTGCCGGAAATCGAGATAAATCGTTTTCTACCCTTAAAAACTGACCCCTTTCCACTTCCCGACCTCGGTTATTTTTCCTTTCATTTTTGTTATATTCTCTTCCTTTTCCAATGGGTTTCATCCTACTATTATTTTTTTTTCACTTTTTACCATTTTCAAAGGCTTCAGCCCTGGTCTATTGAGAGATGCTGCTGGGTGGTTAAGTATGAAACAAAAAATACAGTTTCATTCGGCTGTCGTCCTTTTTCACAAAATAATAATTTTCCATACAGATATACACAATCTTAACATTATATTTTAGGGCACCCCATTACACCACCTATCCATGAAACTGCTCTGTTTGAACGTAGTTTTTCTTAAAACGTATCCGTTGTCTATAATGAATATCTATATTGGTCTAGGTCTAGCTAGAGCTTAAAACTAAATTTATTTTAACTTTCAAAAAAATATATAAAAGTATATTACTGGGTGTTTAAAGTTTTCTGCTTTCGGGTCGTGCTTTTTATTTCTGCTTTATACACCCCTGCACTGTCGTTACTTATTAATATTTTTGCATTAGTACAGAATTTATATAATATTATTAACATATTATCTTTATTTTGTTATTTAATTTGGGATGAAGTTTAAGGGTGAACCTATATACATTTTAATTTTAATTGTTTTTCTCTGATTAGGTTAGACATAATTACTAAACTAAGGTTAAGTGAAATACCAACTCTTACTAACAAGGATGAACTTTGCCCTTTCAGATAACATCGAATAGGATTTTTATTATTATCTTTCTTATTTACTGTATTATCTGAATAAAGATCGTCTACTATTATTGTTTTCGGCGGGTGTAACTTTGGACCACCCACCGTCTGGATTTGTCTACTTCGTCTCTGATCTTCTTTGTATTCAGAAATTTAAGAAAGCACCTTATGCAAACGATGACCAATTGTAAAAAGATAATGACTAGATAATGTCTAGTTTCAGGGCAGACAGGATTAATGTTTTCTGATTTTAAATCGGTCGTTGTAACATAATATAAAATAATCTGCTTATAAAATGTTTACACCCAAATATTTGCCAATGAAACTGGGTCATTGTCATTCCCATTACATCTTATGATTATGATACACTTAAAGAAAAACTGGTAATATTACACATCTTGTGGATTTAAAATCGTTTGCAACGAAATATATTTTTGTTATGAAATTATAGGGTTAGTAGCTATAGTGGTTTTTGGGAGTCAAACTAATTGACACATCAAAATATTTCTCTCCTGTTTTTTATCAGGAAAAAAATTACTACATATTATAATAAATACAGTGTGACCAGTAAAGTCCGCATCATATAGGATTTTTTTTATTAATAACTTTATGCGAAATTTGACGTTGACATCAAGTTCTGCTTCTATCGAGATGAAAATTAAGCATAAAAATAGTAGTCACGTGATTCGCATTATCTGTCAAATTTTAATTATTTCCAAAAAATAATTCAAAAGTGGGGTTATTTCTGAAAGTATCGAAAAAGTTATTAAAAAATTTTTTTTAATGCAGTTTCTAGCCCACATGCAAAATTTTAGCTGCATAAGATAATTTTGATTTTTTACCCATATTTTGTAAATTGCACCACTTTTGCAAAATAAGATTCAACGCAACCTACATAAAGCTTCTTAGTTTTGACAATGCTTTATTTCAGATACATTTTCTTTAAAGTAGCGCCATATTAAATGTGCGTTTTTCTACAAAATCAAAAGTGGGCTATTAAAATTTGGTCGCATGTGATGCAAAGTTTATTTGTTTTTGACCCTGTATAAGATAACTTCATAAAATAAGTATTTTTGAAAACGTAGTTTGTGCCTGAAATTAATACACCTTAATATTAAGACAAAAAAGAACACATTAGTGTCATCAGTATGTGTTCATTAAGTGGAAAATAAATTTTATAGTGGTGGGTAAAAAATCAAAATTAATAAATAGATACTGCAAAATCCCAAAAGCAAATGTTAAATTTCAATTAAAATTAAGAAAAGAAAGGAATAGAACAATAAATTAAAGAAAAGTAAGAAAACAAAAAAAAATCAAAAAGAACCTATGTGCAATGGAAATTTGAATAGTGACACAGATGATAATGATAGAAATATCGGCTGTGATTAGTGGTATCACAAAAAATATAACATTACAGTATCGCTGCTTTAAACGAGTATAAGTGTATTGTTAGCATTTTTTGTGATCAAAATTGTCCCTAATTATCTAGAATTTGTATTGTTTTTATAATAAACTTTCTTATTTTGTGATACATAAATTTTGTTTGTCTGTAAATATCATATTCTTTATAAATGGTCGAGAACTGACTTTAAAGTGCTGTGGTCGTAAATATAATACAATGATATTTTTAACATTAATTCAATTTATACAATAATTATCAAAAGTCTAAACTTGTAGTTGTCAAATTACCGGAAGACTTCAAAAAATGCCATGATGAATATCTGTTATCTGGTCCCAAAAAACACTTTCACCCTACTGCGATTATGAATTTAAGTATTTGAAACGTTTTTTTTTATTGGCAAGAACTATAATTAATAATAGTACCCCGGAATGACCATAATGATATATATGATACCTATTCTTAAATTCTTTTTAATTCCACGTTTTTACTTTTATATTATTTTATGACTAAATAAAAGTAATCTTATCTAAGCTATTAAACAAGATGGTTGTGACCGATCTGTAAAATATTTGTCCCCCTTAGGGAACAGAAATAGTTTACTTAGGTGTACCTATAATTGTCGAAAAAATCACGTTTATTAATATCGTAGTTTTCACTACAATCAATGAGAAATAAACAAAGAATTATAACGTGGACAGCATATATAACGATGACATCATAAACTATGTCATGGGCTTACACCTATTCTTTGGATTTCCTGCAGATCCGTAATAAATAAATAAATTTCTAAAAATACCAAAACTTATTAAAGATCCACCCGGTATTTTCTACTTATATCTTATACTCTAAATATAGTAGCCGAGTTATTTTTTAGTTACTTTTAAATAGCAAAGCAAAGCTCAGCAAAGATTTTTTTCCTCCCCCCTTGCCGCGGTTAAGTTCTACCCCTCTATATTTCTCATATGATTATACGAAGTTGTTTGTGAAGCGTCCCTTTAACAACTTAGCTAAGAAGCTAATCAAAGATATATTATAAACGGTTTCCAAGATACAGCCGTCGTGCCTTTTTAGTTCTATACCTGGTACAAATATTTTAAAAAATATTCCACTTTTAGGACAAAGCGGCCAGGTTAAAATTCTGACCGGGGCGGGGTTCCTTGTGTTATCAAACTCAACGGTTCTGTTCTGCGACTCTGCGTGCCTCTTCCAAGCGGTGCTCTTAAAGACCAATCGGATATTTATTTTACCCCGCACTCCCCGCAGGGGACGCTATTCTCTGCTTCTCATGCAGGTCCGTAATGAGTAAATAAATTCCTATAAAATTGTCAGGCTTCACCATTGGTTTTGGGTATTTTCTACTCGGCTCAAAACAATTCCTATTAGTATCATGACATTGCAATTGGTTTTTAGACAAAAATTAAAGATCTGACATTTCCATGTAATATTTTATATTCGGACGAAAGTAGATTTACTAACCTAGGAATGTTTAATAGTAATAATAAAATATATTAGGCTCAAATTTAACTGTTGGCTTGGAATTATTGGAGATACAATAATAGGGCCAATTTTTTTTTTTTGATGGGCACTAAATTGGTGAAAGATATCTTTAATTCCTCAGGGATGAAATTGAGCAGTTTTTAGAGCCGCTACAAAACAGGGTTAACATAAGCTTCAAGCAAGATGGTGCGCCGGTACATAATGCTCGTGAAGTCCAAGAGTATCTAAACTACAGAGATTTGAAGGAATTTGGATTGGTACTACTGGCCCTGTTAGATGGTGTTCTAGGTATGTAAGAAATAGTGCACTGAGAAAATTTTTTAGTAGTTTTAACTAAAATTTTAGTTAAATTAACTAAAAATTCTTAGTAGAATAGGCCTCAGCCTAGATGTCTTGTTATTCTTACTAAAAAAATCTTGTTAAAAATATTTAGTAAAAACAACTAAAAGATTTAGTAGTTCTCCAATAGAAAAAATAAATTAAATTATAGTTGATGTAGCCAAACATGTCCCACAGATGTTCGCAAAGCGTTCCTTTAACAACTTAACTCAGCGAAGATATTTATTTTGCTTGGCTGTTTAAAAGAAAGAACCTATATAAGGTAATTTCTGGTTAAAACGGAAGTGACAAAATGATATCTGTCATGTCATAAAATGCAAAATAATATCCCATATTAAACCGTGTATTAAACTTACCAACTTTTATTATTTTTAAACAATAAAACGTATTGGGGGGGGGGGGGGGTCAGCGTTCCTTTTGAAACACCGGGTATTTACAACGTTTTTCCAGAATCTGCGCCTATATTAGAATAAATATAGGTAGTTTAGAAACTAAAAAACACGCTTTAATAATTAATCTGACTAAAAAGCGGAAAATAAATATATTTTAAAATAATTCTTGAAATTCTTAATATAGGCAGAGAATAATAATGAACATTAGTATTATTGTAAAAAAAGCGAGGGGTGCTCGATATATACGAAAAATATAGCACAAAGCGCCCCACGCTTTTTTCACAATAATACTAATGTTTATGGTTCATTTATTTTCTGCCTATATTAAGTATTTCAAGAATTATTTTAAATTATATTTATTTTCCGCTTTTTAGTCTGATTAATTATTAAAGCGTGTTTTTTAGTTTTTTTAAACCATACCTATCTATTTTTCATTTTTTAGTTTGAGTTTACATAAATTTATTATGTTTAATTTAAATTAAATCTGACCCTTTAAAGTGGGTCAAAATCGGGTGCAAAGAAGTCGGTTACAAACAAACATACATACAAGCCCGATCGTCTATGCCGAATTGTAAAAAAATAAGGATATTTGCAAATTTTTTAAAAATTTTAATTTTCCGAAATTTTCCATACATATTTCAGGAAAATTTCGTAATATTCATAAATTGCCATTTTTCTCAGAAAGTATAAACTTTAGGAAAAAGTCTATATAGCTAAAAAGTTGTATCTCGAAGAAATCCACATCTCAGCTTCATATTATTTTTTCGTATCTCTTACGGTTTTCGAGATATCGGCCAAAATATGATTTCTATATTTTGCCTCATATCTCGAAACTGATAATACTTAGACGAAAATTTTTAAATTAAAATAAAAAAGACGCGTCTTCGAACGTTCCATAAATTTAGTTATATAACATTTTTCTCTCAAACTGACAATAACAGAGTTATTCGCAAGAAATAAAAAAATGACAAAAATTTTCACAATTTTACGGATAGAATTTTTTTTATAATTTTTCTCTATTCTTAGCGACAATATCTATATATACGATCCCACGCTTGTTTCATTACTATCGGTTATTGTAATAATTCTGACATATTGACAGGTGTCAAATTTTGACAACAGAATTTTTTGCGTATTTTTGTCAACTTTCCACCGTCAATATACATACGACCTTATAGTTTTTTTCATTAATATCATTTTTTTAAACGATTTGACATATTTACAGGTGTCAAATTTTGACAGGAGAATTTTTCGCTTATTCTTCCCGAAGTCTCCGCATCGAATACTATACGACCCCATAATTTGTTTCGTCAAAATCGCTTTTTCGTTTTATACCTGACAGCTGTCAAAATTTGACAGTAGAGTTTTTTGCGTGTAGATTATTGTATTGTCACCGGTTCTTGATAAGTGTACAAAATTTAAATTAAATCTGACCGTTTAAAGTGGGTCAAAATCGGGTTCAAAGAAGTCGGTTACAAACATACATACATACATATACATACATACATATACATACATACATATACATACATACATATACATACATACATATACATACATACATATACATACATACATACATACATACATACATACATACATACATACAAACATACAGGTGAAGCTAATAAAAGCGTGTTAAAAAACACTCATTTAAAGCATTAAATCATTGCTTAAATCCGATCAAATCATTTCAGTCCCCTTCTGTTTCATGTTGTTGCCGTCCTTTTTCATAAATGGAATCAGAAAACCAGTTTGTCATTGAAGATATACGCGCGCATATTATACGACGCTTTATAGTAAAATACAACGAAAATCGATTCAGTCCGTCAACACAGAAAACAGGTCATCCACAGTTTGTGCGGTTGGTAAACAAGTGCGTTTAAAAACCTCAGCCATGGCTATTAGTAGATTGTCCATTATTAAATTTCTTGAGTTGGTAAGTTAGCGCGAAATACTTGGATACGTATATTTTATTTTTGTTCACGGTTTACCGTGTAGCTAATGCTATAACGTACAAAAATGTTAATTTGGAAATAGTACTTATAAAATATATATACCGACTAAGGACCTATACATTTATGACGTAATAATAACGCTTTATGCTAGATACCTCTACTTTAAAAGTAAAAAAAAAAACAAGTTTCTCACTTTCAGAGGACTTTATTGAAGAGGAAATCGTTTGTTTCTACCAAACCAAAATAAAAACTCGTAATATATACTACGGCGAGTAAAAAGTATAAATTACCAAAATGTACTAAGCATGTATACTATTATGCATATATTTTTTACCATATCGTCACGCCGGGATCATTATCAGAATCTATCATACCTTTTTTTAAATAAAACATTCAATATCCCAGTTAGGATGCATATTATAGGTAATACATAGAACGTAATTTTAATTCATTAGTATCTTCTATTAGTCATTTCTATTTATAACTTCAGTTCGTACATTATAAAATATCGTAGGTGTCCTCATACCTAAAAATAACGGTGCAGCGACTGCTATTTTATATGTGATTAACTAATTAACGACAATTTTTGTTGTACTTATTGCAAAAAGATTGCATTAATCTATTTTGTAAAGACAGCGGCTGGTACTATATTTGACGCTTGACAAGTGTTTTTAAAAACTTATAGCCATGGCTATTAGTAGATTGTCCATCATCAAATTTCTTGAGTTGGTGAGTTGGCGCGAAATACTTGGATACGTATATTTTGTTGCCGGTATTTTATACTACGCGACCAAAACTGATGGCCGTCCACTAAGTGTGCAACAAATTGGATTTTTTTTATTAGTTGTACAACCAAAGTTTAAATACTGCCAAAAGTTGGTGCATATTCTATAACCATTTCGGATGCACTTAGATATGTATATACAGTATGTCTCCGTAAGTTTGCACCATATGGGAAACTTTTTAATTATTCATTTTACGAAAAAAAGTTAGTCTTCATAAAAAGCTCTGCATAGTCTAAAACCTAAAATGCAATCATCAAATATCGAAATTTTCCAGTCATCTACGAGGTTTGTCAAAAAATGTGAATTTTTCCCAAGAATGTGAATTTTTCCCAAGAACCTTTATTTTTGACATTATCAAAAATTGTTATTAAAAAAAGTTGGTCTAAATATGCAATAACACGCATTAAATTAATTAAATAATTAATAATAAATTAATAAAATAATTTTTCAACATAAATGCGTATAATTGCATATTTAGACGTGGTTTTTAGTTCTGATCAGCTTTTTTTAATAACAATTTTTGATAATGTCAAAAATAAAGGGAAAAATTCACATTTTTTGACAAACCACGTATATGACTGGAAAATTTCGATATTTGATGGTTGCATTTTAGGTTTTAGACCATGCAGAGCTTTTTATGAAGAATATCTTTTTTTCGAAAAATGAATAATGAAAAATTTTTCCATATGGTGCAAACTTACGGAGACATACTGTATATACATAGTATAATAATAAAAAATGGTTATTGGCGCCAAGACAAAATCTTTAAAATTGAAAAGTTGATATTTATTTTAATAGTTTGTAAAAAATTGATTTGTCTAGTATCATGTCTGTGAAGATCATGAACTTTTGTAAACAATATATTAAAAATTTTTTGGGTTTTTAAAAGTAAAAAATGAATAAATATGCAAATTTTTAAATTACATAAATTATTTATATCTAGTTATTTATTCGGTTTATATAAATTTGTTGTTGGTTCTAAGTGCGGAAGTCTATGAATACATTTAATAATTTTATTTTGTAGTTTCTTTAAAGGTTTTAGTACTATCGAATAATTGGCTGAACCTCATATAGAAATAAGATACTGAATTTTTGAATGTACTAATGCATGATAAAAATATTTTTTAAATAATTTAAAAATATACAATGACGAATTTTCAAGAATATCTCAATTAACGGAGAAATGTAAGTTCGAATATGTTCTACGTGTTTTCTCCAGCTTAAATTTTAATCAATATATAAACCAAAAAAATGTATGTTATCTTATTTGTAATTAATATTTTCTCCATTAAATATTATTGGTTGCTTCTCCATATCTAGTCATTGTTTAGCAATGTACATAAATGAAGATTTATCAAAATTTAACGTTAATTTATAAGATTCTCAGTCAAATATAATTTTTAAATCTTTTTGATATTTAATTGGATGTCTGTAATATTTTTAGCATAATAAATAATTGTTGTGTCATGGGCAAAAAGTTTAATTTGTCCATATAATTTTAATTTTGAAATAGAATCGATATAAATAAGAAATAATGTGGGTCCTAGAATGGAACCTTGTGGTACTTCACATGTTGTTTGATAGGAACTATAATATTACTTCCTATTTTAATGCATTGTTTTCTATTTTTTATATAACTTTCAAACCAACGATAAATTTTTCCTCTTATGCCTATATCAAATAATAATGTAATTAATAAGAAATGGTTGTTATATCATGGTTTACAGTATCAAAGGCATACAAGTCTAGAGATAAAATGCCGCATTTTTTTTTGGTATCTAGATATAATTGAATGTTAGTAATAACATGATTTTCATTCCAGAATCATTGGTTATTAAATCCAATTTTTTTCCTCCAGTGTATATATGTGTTAGGTAGGTACTAACTCTATTCTTTTATTCTGGTTTAGCTTATTGCAGTTGTCTGTGTCGGCCTACATTACAAAAGTCAAACTTTAGACTGGAATATTGATACACTTTCTGCTGTTGCATTCGGAGGATTTATCATCATTTTGATTGGAGGATTTGCAGGTTAGTAAAAAAAAATTGGCTGAACATGAATTTCACTTTCTTTTTAATGAGTCAATCATATTTACAGTATACCAGTGAGCTGCAAAAAGTTCGTAACATAATATGAGTATATAAGAAAGAAATTTATCAAAGTACAGAAAAACCTTTTAGTTTACGATTTACATAATATAATAAAAATAAAATTATCTAGAAAACAGCGCATTCGATCATATATTACCAATAGTATCTTTTTTCGTAAAATAAATATATCAAGTTTCTCTAATTTGATATAAAAAAGTATAAAATGTTAGCGTAAAAAAAATTATGTCTATTTTTATCCCAATGTCCCCTATTTTTGGCCACATTTCTTAAACTATCGTTCTATTCAGCGTACCTACAAACTTTACCAAAATATCTAAATTATAAAGTTGTATCTACAGGTTTCGAAAATATTTAGAAAAAAACCATCTTCAGAGTAAGGGGATGTAGCTTCGTCGTAAGTGGACATAGGACACAATTTAATAAGAAGTGTTTACCTTTTTTTATGTGTATAATATAATCATTTAATGAAAGTAAATTGTAAATATTCCAAATAGTACCTTCGAAAAAATCAGTTTTGGTTTTTAATTTTTGGCGCTTTAATTTTTTACTTGGGGAGAAAACAAAAACGTTTTTTGTAGTCGTTTTTTATGTTCTAAAAGACCGCGTTATTAATTTCAGTATTTGACGTTGCATTTTTTAGTTAACATCGTCAAGTCAATTTTTTTTAATACGGACCTGGAATTTTAAATACGGTTTTAATGACTTTTAAGCTTTAGAAATTTAAAAGAGTTAAATATTTTAGTGATTGTCGCATAATTATTTTTCTTCTTTTATTAATTTATAAATCCAACCGTTTTTGACAGAAAAATATAGGTAGGTAGGTAGGTAATAGGGAATTTGCACAAATTTTATTTATTGCATAAACATGTTCAGTCATAACAAAGAATAACATATACAAAATAATACGTCTTACATATCACTCTTTAATTTTTTATAAATAAATTAAAGTTCGTCGTCTGACGTCACGTAGTATGAATCGCACGCCCCCGCGCTATATATTTTAGTACGCTTTGACGTCACAGGCAAAATCGCTTCTATTTAAGGTAGGATTAACGACGCCATTTTCTAGCTTTTAACTGTAATATTCGATTTGCCTAACTATTGACGATTCGCATGCGCACTGCGGTGCTGTGTTGATTTAGTTATTTTTATGCTTTTGGCATATGAAAAAGAAAGACAGACATATCCTGGAACTGGTTGAGCAAGGCAAATATGTTAGTCAGCCGATCATGGTTTTGTTTACTTTCGTGTTTTGTGCAATTACGACCCCTTTCCTGTTAATAACAAACACGACATATTCTCTACAATTGTTAGGAGAAATTAGAATTCTTAGATAGACTAGAAAATATCGTGTCACCAATAAAAATTGTTGTTTTTACTTCAGTTCTGAAAATCGACGTGTTTACTTTCAAGGATTTTAAGGTAAATAGTGGCAATTTTAGTGGTTTCAAAAAACTGCTTTTTTTTAAGTTTCTGTGCATTTATTTAAAAAATACACCGGCATACCATGATACAAAGAAAACAAGATATGATCGATCGTCGAACAAAACACGTCTGCCACGCGCATGACGTCATCTGGTGACACAAATTTGAAATAATACCATTATTGCTTATGGGTCAAGCCGTTTTTAAATGTTTCTGATTGTTTCTACGCTGTTTTTTTAGTTTTAAATAGCATTTGTTTCAATTTTACTACAAAGAAATATTTTATTAATTATTTATAATAGACGAAATAATTTAAAAATATGATAATATGGAAATATGATAAAAAGAAAATTGTTAATGGCATAAATACATACAGTTTTGAAGATGACTGAAAAATACACACACCGCACACCGCATGATTTAAGTAAAATAAACTTTTTTAAAGAATAAAAAATACACCAATACACGATTAATCAATGAAAACAATGCAAATTTAAGGCAAAATGTCAAAATGGGTCACCAGGCTACCTCTACCAGCTGATCGCTTGGCTCCTCCCACATGCGCAATGTCATACCCAGTCCCAGACAGCACAAAGACATCTTAAAGATATCCAAAAGATGTCAACAATAGACATTCATGACGTCTTATGGACGTTTCTTAACGCCATCAAGACATCTTATGGATATCTTAAAAAGGTCGTATGTTACAAAACCCAACGTCTATACCACATCTTATGGACGGCTTACAGATATCTTATGGACACCTTATAGATGTCTCATGGATACCTTATAGATGTCTTATGAATACCTTATACATGTCTTATGGACACCTTAGATACATTTTATAGGCCAAACCGCAGAGCCCTAAAACATTTTGTTTTGTTTGTTAAACATGAAACATCATATTGCTTAATAATTGGTTTTATTATAACGCCTTACATAATTAAAACTTTTTTAATAATGAATTTCGCCTATCTGTGGCCCTTCTTAGCCACGTCGCGATGACATCCTCGGCATCTTTTCTACTGTTTTGAAGCCATGTTTTGTCAGCAGATTTATTGACACTGCATCCACTGATTATAGACCAATTTTAATTATTCGAAAACTAAAAACAAACACCACACCACAGAAAAATATGTACCATAAAAAACGTTTTTTAATCTACTATTCGTTTTCTTTTAACGGTTCACTAAGTAGAAAGTAAAAAACTGCAAGTCATCATCAGCAAAACTATCAAAAATCAAGCCCATCGACAGTTGACAGTGTTGACCTTGCGTCAATTTCAAATGGCAAAGGGGAGCGCTTTGTTGCCAATCCTAAGTTGTTCGCGATGTTGCCAAATTTACCGATTCTAAAATTTAACTCTATTGTTTGTCGTTTACAAAAAAAAACGATTCAAGAAAACGTCCGAATTGGTAACAATCATTTAAATTCGATTAGACAAGTATACAAAAAAATAATAAAAGTTCTGATAACGGCGACGGTCGGGTTTGTTCGGGCTGACGATCCGAGATGGCGGCAATCCAAAGTGTCCACTTAAAAAATATATAAGCTAGAGAAAGACAGGGATACTACAAAGACAGAAGAGAGACAAATCTCTTTCTGTGCTATACAACCTAAAAAAAACACGAACGTCATATTTACGATATTTAGCGACATCTTATGGACGTCATCTTACAACATCTTATGTATGTCTTGAAAAAAGCGTCATTAAGATGTCTTTTGTAGGTCTGCAGGCGTTCAGACATAATTAAGACCTAAAATCGACGTCTTTAAGACATTGTGTGCTGTCTGGGTATCTTGTTTTCTTTGTATCATGCCGGCATACTATTCATCAATGCCTCTCTGAACAGCCCTTCCAAAATTAGATACTTATTTTTTTTTAATAATTGCGGAAGGTTCCGGACCTGCATTCATGCCCTTTATAGGTCTCTTTTATACAGTATGGACCTTGAGAACTGGGCCCTTAATCCAGCAGGGGAATAAAAAAACACTTCTTCCTGAACTGTGGGTCTTTCGATGATATTAGCTAAAAGTAGCTTACGCTTAAGACCATTATTATTTTTCAAATTTAATTGTCACGCAAGTTCTCTACTGTATTCCAAAGAGGGGTATTTGGCCGATTTTTGAATAAAACGAAGAAGTAACGAAATATTGATCAAAAAAACCTAACGGCGAAGTATTCAGAAACAAAAATCTTTTTACGCCATTATTTTAATGTTTTTTGCAGGGTTGGCAGGATATATATCCGTGATAAATATCCTGATATATATCTTGATAAATATCATGATATTTATGCGACGATATTTATCCTGATATACAGTGTCACCAGTAAAGTCCGCATCATATGGAATTTTTTTTTATTAATAGCTTTATTCAAAATTTGACTTTGGCATCAAGTTCTGCTTCGATCGAAATGAAAATTAAGCAAAAAGATAGTAGTCACGTGATTCGCATTATCTGTCAAATTTTAATTTTTTTTTAAAAATAATTCAAATGTGGGGTTATTTCTGAAAATATCGAAAAAAGTTATTAGAAAAAGGTCTTTTAAATGCAGTTTCTAGCCCACATGGAACATGCAAAATTTCAGCTGCATAAGATAATTTTGATTTTTACCTATATTTTGTAAATTGTACCACTTTTGCAAAATAAGACTCAACGCAACCTACATAAAACTTCTTAGTTTTGACAATGCTTTATTTCAGATACATTTTCTTTAAAGTATCGCTATATTAAATGTGTGTTTTTCTACAAAATCAAAATTGGGCTATTAAAATTTGGTCGCATGTGAGGCAAAGTTTCTTTGTTTTGGACCCTGTATAAGGTAACTTCATAAAATAAGTATTTTTGAAAACGTAGTTTGGGTCTAAAAGTAAAAAAATAAAAAATAAAGTAAAGGGGTTTTAATTAAATCGTTGAAAATAGATAAACTTTACGTTAAGTTAAACTAAAATTTATTTTCCACTTAATGAACACTTTACTGATGACACTGTGTTCTTTTTTGTCTTAATATTAAGATGTATTACTTTCAGACACAAACTACGTTTTCAAAAATACTTATTCTATAAAGTTACCTTATACAGGGTCCAAAACAAAGAAACTTTGCATCATATGCGACTAAATTTTAATAGCCCAATTTTGATTTTGTAGAAAAACACACATTTAATATGGCGATACTTTAAAGAAAATGTATCTGAAATAAAGCATTGTCAAAACTAAAAAGTTTTATGTAGGTTGCGTTAAGTCTTATTTTGCAAAAGTGGTGCAATTTACAAAATATAGGTAAAAAATCAATATTGTCTTATGCAGCTGAAATTTTGCACGTAGGCTAGAAAATACATTTAAAAAAACTTTTTTTAATAACTTTTTTCGATATTTTCAGAAATAACCCCACTTTTGAATTATTTTTTGGAAAAAATTAAAATTTGACAGATAATGCGAATCACGTGACTACTATTTTTTTGCTTAATTTTCATGTCGATCGAAGCAGAACTTGATGCCAAAGTCAAATTTCGAATAAAGCTATTAATAAAAAAAATCCCATATGATGCGGACTTTACTGGCCACACTGTATCTTTATAGAAAACAGATGAAATAATCTAAAATTAATTAAAAATATAAATAAATATCCAAATTTGGATATATATCGGATATATATCGATATATATCGGATATTTGGATATTTATATAAATATCATGATATTTGCCAACCCTGTTATTTTGTTTTCTATATTATTTTAGGATACCTTATCAGTGCACCAATTAACAAAAAGATCGACATATTCTACAGTTTAGTGGGATGTGCTATATTTGTTGCTGCTGGAGCTCTTAATATCAAACATTACGAAAACGGCTGGAAAACTGAAACGAGGGACTATGGACTTGCTAAAGGATCTATGGCGATAATAAACGGCGTTCTATTTTTATTAGACTCGTTGATAACATGGCGTGGTGATTTTTAAAATGTTTTACAATTTTAGAGATTAGATATAAGTACCTAAAACGAATATTTATGTATACGCATACGCTTTTTGTCAGTAATCATAATCAAACTTGCTTTGATGTTCACCATTCTATTTATGAAAGCAAGATTGTTTTATTTTAAATCCTTTGATAACAATAATAATATGTTTAAATTTGTATCAAAAACATTATTTTATTCATATACATATTTTTAAATTGTTTAAAATTGAATTTTAAATATTTTTTATAATATAGTCACCTCCGCTTTTTATTTAGCTGAATGGTAAGGAGATTACTACGAATCCATGACAAAACGATAAGGTCTCTGATTTATTAAGACCAGTTTTAGGAACATCAATCCATTACCTCTATAGCCACATAGTATAGTGACATAATTTGCAAAAAACTGATAATCCTTTTATCGCTGTACATTTCAATGGGTGTTAACAACGGCAATGACATTTGCGCACGAATAACAGTCCATCTTTTTCCTTCTCTTACATTCGCACTATTTATACAAGAAAATCCTATATTTTATCTAATTATGTAAATTATAATAACTTTTAAATTACTAGATTTACAAACAGAACTCTGTGGCAGCAAAACTGATTTAGGCAAGGTCAGGGGCGGTTCTAGACCCAAAATATTGGGGGGGCACCACATTGGCGCAGCCACAATTTTTGGTAGCCTTCGCTGGATTGTATTTCTCTCGAGATGTTTTAAAGTTTTTTTCAGAAATGTTGGGGGTCCTGGGCCCCCCTAGGCCCCCCCGTAGAACCGTCCCTGGGCAAGGTGTGTCCATTATGGGCAAAACATTCGGTTTCACATGCATCAACCAACAAAAAAAAGCAGAAGCAAATGTTTTTTTTTTGTTTCTTTGCATCTAATGATTTCACTGTTTATCATAATATTGTCCGTGCTGCATGTCCTTTTCATTTACAAGCTTTTACTATTTTTAAAAACTTCACTTCTAAATTACTTTCATTTCATTTTTGTTTACTGTGGTTGTCAAAATAGTTGTTGCTACAAGAGCGTTTTAAGTCGTTTTTAAATAATTATAAATAAACATGCAACAGATAAAATAGTTTTATAGAATTTTTAACGAAGTTTTAAAGTATATATATTTCTAGCCTCTACCGAATGTACAAAAATGCACATGATTTAGCACTTTTCAAAAAGACGACAGATTTTATTGAACATAATTTAAAAATTATGGGAAACATTTTTTATTGTATTATAGTCAATATAATCAAACATCACAGCTTGTAACAATCTAAATATAAATATTTTGGAACAAAAAATTTGTTTGAAATAAATCATCTGCTAGCTATGATATAACTGATGATGGTCTGTCCGTACTGCATTTTACAAAGCCACAAACTGTACCTCAACACGATTTTTAACATAGGATATATATTTTTATATTAGAATATTTATACTCAGTAATATAGTTTTTAAAGCTTTTTATAATACTTTGATATGTCCGTATATATGTATTTTGTGTATATTTGTAATTCTTCTACAATGAGTTTTGTTAATATTTTACCAAATTATTGTAATATTTAACATTTATTCTATAATATGCTGTTACAATTGTATGGTAGAATAATAAAATGTTCAACCACTGATGAAGTTTATATTTGAATATGCCATCATAATCCATAATACAGGGTGGTTGGGGTAAATGCGACCTCTGTTATCAAAGACATAAACTCGACCCAATATGTTTCATTTAAAAAACATAAAACGCCTGAAAGCAGCCGATCTATTTCTTGAAATGTTATTGAAAGTCATGTACCTAATGGGTGGAAAAAAGAACCCCTTGGGTTATCTTCCTGTTATAGCAAAACTCTCCCCTAAGACAGTGTCTCCATATGGGCGTAAAATATGACAGCGTAAGTATGACGTGATTGGTCAATTCGGGCAACATTTTTTAAAATGGCGGTAATCAAGTCTAAGGCTGGATCCACATACATCCGTGATACGCATCCGTTGTGTACCAAATGATTAATATGAACCAATGAAATTTTAGAGCCCTAAAATTTCATTGGTTCAGATTAATCATGTGGTACATAACGGATGCGTATCACGGATGTTTGTGGATCCGGCCTAAGCCCGATGCCCCATGAGCGTAATTTGACAGCGTACATATCACAGAATTCTTCCGTATTCTGTGGTACATATTTTCAGAGAGACAAAACCCAAAATGTCGTTATTAGCTTAGTGCAGTTTGAGTGCAGTGACAAGAGTCAACGGAACGGAAACATTTAAGATTTATTTTATTTAGCCTTTACATTTTAAGTTAACTTTTTAATTACTTAAACATTTTTTTAAAAGTAAACAAACTGTTACAAGTTGGGCAAGCGCATTCTGTACGTCGACGCTTTAATTATCTATAAAAACACCATTTTAGAGTGGCCGGATTTCAGTCGTCCTTTCTACTCTTAAGCATTTTAGCTGGCCATGTTTCGAATACCGTGCAACCTATTTTCTGTCTGTGACTTTAGCAGAAAGAAAAGGAAGAGAGAACAGTCATCTGCTAATCGTTTCATCTTCAAGCTCGAAGCGGATCATGAAACGGTAAAGAAAGAATGCTTTTGACGATAAATAAAAGAAAGAAACACACAATCCATTTGGGTGTTAGACATTATTTGCTGTCACTTGTCGCTTAAAAGAAACGCGTCAACTGCAAATACCGCGTGGTCGATCTTTTCGTTTTCATCAGTTCGAGAAAATGGCAACCACAATTTCCAAAAAGCGAAAATTTGTCGGCGACGGCGTTTTTAAGGCCGAATTGAACGAATTTTTGACCAGGTAAAAGCGCTACTTTTTTAAATTTGTTTGAATATTTGCTTACATTTTGTAGTGTACCAACCTATGCGACATTGCGACCTGTTTTAACCTTCCATGCTACAAGTAGATTGTCGTATAGAATGTCGTATTTTATTACTAATCGTAATACTAGCTATTTTAAAATCGCGAGTTACATTTTCATGGAAATTTAAGGCCTATGTATAAAGGGGAGAGCCAACACCTCTAATATTTACATAAGGTTTGCCAATTTTGCCATCAGTGGAGAATTTTCTTCTGTCATATTTCTAAAACTAATGTGCTCGGGAGCACTATAGCAGAATGCCAGGAGTGTTTCAATTTTTCTTATTAGCTATTTTATTAACCATATAAATACAAATATATATACAAAATATTGATAGGTACTTTGTACCATCATTATCCTTATATTATAGGTACTTTTGTTTTCAGAATGCCAACTCTTATTTGTCGGTTTTTACTAAAATACTTTCATTTGGTTTGTTGCCTTTACTCGAGCCTGTTCTTTTTCCAATACCTACTGTAAGACCCAATGTAGAAGAATCGTCCTAATCATGTTAACTAACCCACTTGTGTGAATGTAAAAGTATTTGTTTAATCTCTCACTGAATTGAAATTATTTGCTCCAACGGAACCTAGCTAGTGCATACCTACATATAACGTTTTAAGAAAAATCTCACTTTGTTCTCGTAGTACTTCCCTGCTGTCTTTTTTAACATCTAATGGAAAAAATTTCAAAACAACACTACTTAACATATTCCCTAAAGAACTTTGCTTACCGCTGCAATTATATTGAATTGCTGGCTTAAAAGCAAAAATTAGGCTTAACACCAGGCAGATTTGTATTCATCAGAGTTCTCTGCTCCCAAAAGTTTGATGACGTTATGATTTAAGTTCTAAAATTCTCTAGGCTATGCCTGCACAGACTATGCTTTTTAGCATAGGTACCTATTTGTTCCTCTAGCTAGAGCCTAAACTAGTCGTATTGCGGAGTTGTGCCTATGGACAAAATTGCTCACTTGAATGGTGACTAGAGAAAACTTACCATACTATACCTACCTTTCCTAATTTGACCTTATTAAATAACAAAGTTAAAGGACCTGTCTCCTGTGTCACTCGGTATATCATGTCATATTTTTAGGGAACTGTCTGAAGATGGATATTCTGGTGTTGAAGTGCGTGTCACTCCAACTCGTACAGAAATTATTATTATGGCCACAAGAACTGACCGTGTTTTGGGAGAGAAAAACAGGAGAATTAGGGAATTGACTTCTGTTGTTCAGAAAAGGTTCAACTTTCCAGAAAACTCCGTAGTCCTCTATGGAGAAAAGGTCGCCAATCGAGGATTGTGTGCCATTGCCCAAGCAGAATCTTTAAGATTTAAGTTGATTGGTGGTTTGGCTGTCAGAAGAGCCTGCTATGGAGTGTTGAGGTACATCATGGAGTGTGGTGCGAAAGGTATGTGGGTTTATTTTGTTATTACTATGGAGGGCTTTAGGTTAGGAGTCCGATCGCAATACATTGGTTTCGGGCAAAGTTTTGGATCGGTAAAGCAGCTTTAAAAATGGCCGTCAGGGGCGCATGTGTTCCTTTAAATCCGTAAAATGCATGGGTTCTTATGGGATAATCAACTGTTTTATTGAATTTAGTTAACTTAAACCATCTACAGGCTGAGATATGTATATATTATATCTAATAAAGCTTATTTTATTAATTATTGGATAAAAATACCGCTGACGTCTATCAAAACCTGTAAAAAGTCAAACACTTGACGATCACTGTGCCGCGACCGGGAAACAGCGAACTAACTACTAAACAGGGACGTAAATTTAAAGAACAGCCCTTTTCGATCAGACTCCTTCCTAAAGCCCTCCATAGTTATTACACATTAGATGAGGGTGCCTGACTGCCAATGGTTAAAAACAGAACTGTCTAAAACAGCGATATAATAATTTTGATAGATCAATTTATGTTTATTAGACTTAGGATGAATAAATTTAAATTAAGAAGAAAAGTTAAACTATCCTCTTCAAATTCTTTGTTTTTCAGTTTCCAACTAAGTACCAGAACTTCCAGCATGTACCGCATGCCATTAAAATTTAATTGAAAACACAAATATTACATTTGGTTGAAGTTTAGTTCAATTTAATATTAAAGAACAGATATTTTTCTAAAAATCTAATTTGTTCTTGAATGTACCAGGTGTACAACTAAAAAGAGCTGTATCTTGGAAACCGTCTATTTATTTTTCTTTATGCTTTAGTTAAAAAAGATATACCCTTAGGTACATTTAAAATTTTTGAGAAAAATGAAGCAACTGTTGATTCTGCTAAAAAGCGTCCTCTAGTTTATATTTATAAGAGTATTTATATTTTTTCACCTTAGGCTGTAAAGTTTCCGTCAACCCTGGCATAGCTCAATCATAATGTTATTTACATAACTTCTTTTAATTTGTTTTTATTTATTTAAATTTTAGGCTGTGAAGTCGTAGTGTCTGGCAAACTGAGAGGTCAAAGAGCCAAATCAATGAAATTCGTTGACGGACTCATGATTCACTCTGGTGATCCATGTAATGACTATGTTGATACCGCTACCCGTCACGTGTTACTCAGACAGGGTGTACTGGGAATAAAGGTCAGTTATTATTTAATGTATACTGGTTGTCTTCAGCAAACAGTGAGCATCGGTGGCGTGAGGCTGTGCATAAATCCACTAAAATGCATTACTAATATTCATATATTCCTAATGCTATAAAATATCCTCTATTTAATAGTCATGTCACATTCAATTTTATTATGGATACCTATTACACATTTTGTAAAAACAAATTCTTTTAAAAAATAGTTTTTGTAAATGTCTTAAGAACAAACACTACTCGCGCATTCGCCATTTCATTTTTTGATTTAACTTTTGAAAATCGGCCATATGCCCGTCTTTGTAGGAAAAATACTTAGTGTTTTACGTTAAAAAAAGGTTGGATTTATAATTTAATAAAAGCAGAGAACGAAATATGTGCAAATTTGACAAACTCTTAACTTTTTTTTTTATTCAATATTCAATAACAACTTTTTTTTTCAGGTTAAAATCATGTTGCCTTATGATGCTACCGGTAAAATGGGTCCAAAGAAGCCCTTACCCGATAATGTTTCGGTCGTTGAACCCAAGGAAGAAATTATTCCAGCATTCCCAAGTTCTGAAATCAAACCAGTTAAGCCGGAGGGTCCACCACAAATTCCTGTTGCGATGTAGAACGTTTGAATAAAAAGTTTATATTAATATAATAGTTTCGTTTTTTAATTTCTATTAAGTACCTGATATAAGTTAGGTTAAGAGTGTTAACCTGCTAACTCCACTTTTGACTAATTTTGTTTTATTCAACTATTTAAATATAGATGGCGTTCTGCATCACCCAGAAATACTTCTACCTCTAAATTGTTGGCGATAGTTTAACAAAAAACAACTCAAAGGGGCACGCAATAAAAAAAAACGCATGTCTGCAATGCTGTAGCTTTTCCATTTTCGCCCCCCTAAGTAGACGTCTAAAATAAGGCTGCCAACCGTCCCGCCTTTAAAATTTTACCTAAAATCATTTGTTAAATCTGTCCCGCAAGTAACTTATTATTTTGCAAAGCATCTTTTATGCAGCCAGTTATCGACATTAAAAATATCGATGGATTTCGCCCAACCCAAATTTCATGGAGTTGAAAAATATGATTTTAAAAATAAATAGAATTATTAAATTTGTTTAATACCTTGTTTACATTTTTTTGTATTTAAATTTACTTTTGTTGTTCTATTCAATTAAATTAAAGAAGAATTTGATGGCCCAAGGGGTAGACAACCCTAACCCTATAGTCCCTATACAAGTTTACATGTATAATGGTGAAAAAGCGAATATTGTCCTGCTGTCCCACATTTTTGTAATTTTAAAAGTTGATAGCCTTAGTCTAAAACCGCCACTGACTTCATTTAGCATTTAAAAATTAGGAAATTTGCGTAAGCCGCGTTGGCATCAATTAAGGACCCATACTATTCAAATTATCTCCAAAACGCATCATTTCATCGAAATTTTATGAGACAAAAAATAATCAAAAACAAAACCTGAAAAAATATAATTTGGAAGTTACTGGCACATGTACTAAAAAATAAGGGGGTCAGCTAGTACTGGACTCCCCCCACCCTATTTTAAATATTTGATAATTGATTTTCTCAAAAGATGTAGAATAACTCTTTATGGTACTTAAAGCAATTTACCAAATTTGAAAGTATTATCATAATAGGTAAATAAATGCTCGAATTATTTAAAAAATCGGTTTTTAATTTCGAACACGAGTGTCACAAATGAATGAAACATGGCATAATCAAAGCCATATTGTTTTTGCTCAAGGAATATACTATGGTTAACGGATTGACCTTTTTCCGGTCACCAGTAAAGTCCGCATCATATGGGATTTATTTTTTATTAATAGCTTTATTCGAAATTTGACTTTGGCATCAAGTTCTGCTTCTATCGAGATGAAAATTAAGCAAAAAAATGGTAGTCACGTGATTCGCATTATCTGTCAAATTTTAATTTTTTCCAACAAATAATTCAAAAGTGGGGTTTTTTCTTTTTATTTCTGAATATATCGAAAAAAGTTATTAGACGTTTTTTTAAATGCACTTTCTAGAAAATTTCAGCTGCATAAGATAATTTTGATTTTTTGCCTATATTTTGTAAATTGCACCACTTTTTCAAAAATAAGACTCAACGCAACCTACATAAAACTTCTTAGTTTTGACAAGGCATTTATTTTCTTTAAAGTAGCGCCATATTAAATGTGTGTTTTTCTACAAAATCAAAATTGGGCTATTAAATTAAAATTTGGTCGCATGTAATGCAAAGTTTATTTGTTTTTGACCCTGTATAAGGTAACTTCATAAAATAAGTATTTTTGAAAACGTAGTTTGTGTCTAAAAGGAATATTAAGACAAAAAGAACACAGTGTCATCAGTAAAGTGTTCATTAAGTGGAAAATAAATATTAGTGGTGGGTAAAAAATCAAAATTATCTTATGCACCAGAAATTTTGCATGTGGGCTAGAAACTGTATTTAAAAAAACTTTCTCTAATAACTTTTTTCGATATTTTCAGAAATAACCCTACTTTTAAATTATTTTTTGGAAAAAATTTAAATTTGACAGATAATGCGAATCACGTGACTACTATTTTTTTGCTGAATTTTCATCTTGATCGAAGCAGAACTTGATGCCAAAGTCAAATTTTGAATAAAGCTCTATTACTTAATAAAAAAAAATCCCTTATGATGCGGACTTTACTGGTGACACTGTATATTAAATATTATTGTTTTGTATGTATTTTTTGCTGTTCTACTTTTTTTTTTATTGTATACTGTAACGTATAACAGTCTTGGGCAATACCTGTTATGTATGAATAAAAAAAGTAAAAATAAATGATTCAGTATTTAAATAAAAATATAAAACTTTTTTTTTGTGACGATATAATTTGTATTATTTTTTAATAAAAATGTATATTTTAACTTATTTTAATATATTTTTACATAGCCTAATAGTTTAGTTGGGTGTTTTTCCTTTAGCTTTCGCCTGCAAGTCACAGTTATGCGTCCACCTAACTTTGGTCAAATCGAATGCAGGAAAAGATTGCTTACACTGAGCACATAACATGGGTTGTTCCATTTTGTGTTCTTCTTTTAAGTGAGAAGCTAAAAGCCCCGCATTTTCAAAATTTTTCTGGCAATAGCTACAACTAAACGTAATTTGAGGCAATTCATCGCTCTTATTGCTGTCCGGGTCGAATTTCTTTAAAAAACGTACATAGTTGGATATTTTATCATCTGCTAGAAATGCTAAGGCTGTTTCTATTTTAGGTATTATAACTTCTGTGTATCCAAGATCGTACCGGGTTTGGACCCTGCAAATAAAAAGTAATTTAATTTTTTTTTTAATGGCGAAGATTGAAACTCTACCATTTGGATTTATCATCAATAAACCCCATGGGGTTAAATTACCTGCTATATACATATTTCCCATGGCTTTGCGTTAACAAATTAAAGATAAACTTGGAATTATATTTTTTTTAATAAAGTTCGGATTGACATGGTAAATCAAATAAAATATTTAGGGGTAATTCTTGAATCTCAGTTGGTGTTTTCAGCTCATATCGAGTTTACATGTAAAAAAATTGGTAAAAAAATAGGCTTTTTTCATAAGATATTACATAATTTAAGTCATTGTTTATAATACAATAGGGAACTCGACAAAAATTTTAAATGGGGAAAAAATTCTATAAATCATAAGTATATATTGTCATAAAACATATGGCAGCAAAAAAAATAACATATTTCGTCCCAAAAGATCGCTAGCAAAATTTAAAAATGCCCCAAAATTTAAATTATCCCCAGCGGGTAAAAACCATAGACAATTTACCTTTAGATACCTACAGCTTATCTCCTGCGCAAACAAAAGTTACGTTTTATGGGTGAAAAAATACGTCCGAGCGAGTCGGTCAGCTGTCTTCATTCTGGGAACCTTCGTGCATGCGCACAAACCTCGTGTTATCGGCCGTCCTACTTTATCGACAATAATCGACGCGCTCAAGAATACTCTCCAGAACCGGCTCGGCCGCCATTTTTGTTGTTGTGTTTTAAGGTTTCTCTTCTCTGCGGATTCCTTGTAGTTTTCTAAAGTTTTCAGCTATCGGATCGGCTATCGTGGATTGTGGGACTGGTGTTTAATATTTATGGATTTCTGGTTTTTGTGTAGTTTAGTTAGTGAATTGTGTTTGTGCTTTTAGTGACTCGGATTGTAATATAAACAATGACTAGTACTAGTTGCAGCCGTTGTATAATTGTATTATGCCCAAATAGGGGTAAAATAAACCCTCTATGGTGGCATATGAGCAAGAATTTAAATTTTAAAGCCCGGACCTGTCTATTTTTCCATTCGTCAAACGATAATGTTGCAGTGCGCATGTCTAATAGTTCCCAGTTTTGTTTACATGCGCGTGGCCATAAAACTGCCACATTCGTGATTATTGTTTGTTTATCTAAAGGTAAATTGTCTATGGTAAAAACCGGTCGTGACGTCAAGAAGTATAATTCGTGTGTCACATCCACGAAATAGGTTATAGGTTGGCAATAAATTAAACCACGTTGAGAATTCCACCTTAACACAACAATACAATAACAATAACACACGGCAATCCAAATGCAAACTCGGTAGCTCGGACACCCGTCAGGATGACGGATGACGTCATCGGGCTTGGCGCGCTTAAAAGGTCGTTTGGAATGCTTTTGACACGCGCGAAACTTTAAAGAATTTTTACCAAGTTATTACTGATTTTTAAGGAGTAATAATTGGGTAATATTTTTTTAGGCCTAACTAAATCATATTATTGAAAAAAAAAAATTGGAAAGTTCCCTATTATCTATCCGCACTTTACCTATTATTGTAACTCTTTGTTAATGGCTTGCAATAAAGAGAAACTATATCGTTTACAGCTGTTGCAAAATAAAGCAATGGGAATTATCTTAGGATGTACCAAGTATACCCCCCATTAAACCAATGTTAAATAGGGTGAATCCGGGTAATTGTGGCATGGGGTACACGTGGCTACCGCCATTTTTTATTTGATTAAGCAATGTTTTGTATGATTTTTAACTGAATATATTTGCCTACTAGTGTCTACTTTAAGCCTATAAAAATTTGTAGCTGTAAAGGAAAAGGATTGCAGCAAAATACAACAATTAGAGAGGAGATGCAATATGACTCAAAAATTAAATACGCAGAATTTTCTTTTGGTTGTATTATTCCCGTTTTTTAGAATTTGACAACGGAACCTTATTCTGTACAAGTATAAGCTAACTTGCAATTTTTTTTTTAAATGGACGTAGGAAAAAATACATGAGCTGCCACTTTTGCCCCATATTAACAGGCATCGGGGCAATTATGGCAGCACCTATGGGGCAAAAGTGACAGCCCTTGTCATAACCTCAATAACTAAGTGACTTTTTAAAAACTTTTAAATTAGGTGGTAAGAAATTACATAAAAATTTTAAATAATTGACAAAAACTTTATTGAACACTTTTCACAGTAGAAAAAATAGTACAGTGAAGTCCGCTTATAACGAACCCGTTTATAACGGGTTAATACGAACCATTTTCCCTTACATGAAAAATGAAACAAAATGTATTCATTACTGGATATAACGAACTTCGGATATAACGAACCATATTCTGTTAATTTTTGAAGTTCGTTATATGCGGACATTACTGTATATCTAGGCATTCCCTTTAAACTTTGATTAAGTAGTGAATATTCTTGACTCTGTTCGGTCAGTTTATATATGAAAGCCTATGCTACTTAAAAAAACACATCCACCGACACAACACACATAATGACATACCTAGTACATCAGCACAACATACGTTTTAGCCATAACATTGTAAAACCGCAACTTAGACTACATACAAACAACAATACAGGTATTGACTTATTTAATATGCTACCACCTTCGTTCAGGCAGCTAAATTTAGAACTATTTATGTATATGAAGTTAGCAAAACAACTCCGGACAACCAAGTTAAGTGTAACGGTAAAATTTACCGCTAATTAACCGTAAAAAAATTAATTTTGCCGCTCGTCTTTTTTAAAAAATACGAGGTGTTTTGCCAAGTTCATATAAAGTTGGCAAAACAACTTTGGACCGTGCAATATTTTTGGGTGTTCAATACTATGAAAATTTACCGTTAATTAACCGCTAATTAACCGTAAAAAAATTAATTTTGCCGCTCGTCTTTTTTAAAAAATACGAGGTGTTTCGCCAAGTTCTCGAGAAGTTAACAAAACAACTTTTTTAGACTAGCTAGTTAAGATTTATTTTTATACTACCTGAACAAACCCGAACGTGCAATATTTTTGGGTGTTCAGGTTTGTTCAGGTAGTATAAAAATAAATCTTAACTAGCTAGTCTAAAAAAGTTGTTTTGCCAATTTGTCGAGAACTTGGCAAAACACCTCGTATTTTTTAAAAAAGACGAGCGGCAAAATTAATTTTTTTACGGTTAATTAGCGGTTAATTAACGGTAAATTTTCATAGTATTGAACACCCAAAAATATTGCACGGTCCAAAGTTGTTTTGCCAACTTTATATGAACTTGGCAAAACTCCTAGTATTTTTTAAAAAAGACGAGCGGCAAAATTAATTTTTTTACGGTTAATTAGCGGTAAATTTTACCGTTACACTTTTGTTTTGCTAACTTCATATACATGAACTATTTAAAGACGTCTAAAAAAATACCTAATAAAAACTTCTCCCTATTCAATAGGGGAATTCCAACAGGCTGTGAGAGAAAACAGGAATATACATATTTTGGTTTAATTTGTTTTAAATTTTTGTTTGTAAAGCTTTTAAGTAGTCTGTTGTAGGTATGATTTGTCATGTTATATAATATTGTATACTGTTAATTTACTTTATTTCTCTGTATACTAATTAAGAGTTATTTGACGTATCAATGAAATGTATATTTCTTTTGAACAATAAATTTGAATTTGAATTTGCCAGATTTTTTGTAAGATTGAGCTTGTCTTCGTCTTGGATTGATTTGTGTGTAAATTTTTGACCATGACTATTTTGTTGTCACATAAGCTGTGATTAACTTATTATCTATTTATTGGATTCTTTTTTCTTACTTTGTATAGTACACATTGTAATTTCCATAACAGTTTTAATACTGTCCAAAGCTTTGTTAACAAGATGTACTTCTTATAACAATAAAGTGTATTTTGATTTAATTTAATATAGGTGACTTACCCTTTTGACAACTTCTTGTTTCTGAAGTAGGTACCTTTACCAATGTTAAATAAAGCAGATGTATTGGACGCTATAGTAGGTACATTATCTTTTAAA
Organism: Polydrusus pterygomalis; assembly: GCA_963969555.1. Classification (NCBI taxonomy): domain Eukaryota; kingdom Metazoa; phylum Arthropoda; class Insecta; order Coleoptera; family Curculionidae; genus Polydrusus; species Polydrusus pterygomalis. The sequence goes on along the minus strand of OZ018381.1, from coordinate 34,583,483 downwards.
ATTTGGAGTTCTTCAATATCAGCCAAAAATTCATCGATGACAGTCTGAAATGCTTCCATGATAGCTGGTCCTTTCTGAAAAAAAAAAAGGATTCGATCAATTATAATTATTAAATTAATTCAATTCAAATTGAGCATGAATCTCAAATATGAAAAACCTTTTCAATGCCAGCAGCTAGGTACACCTCATTTCATTTTTACTTACATATACGTGTTTTAATGCTTCTAATAATTCTGTCGACATTTTTCTCACATAGTCCAGAGAGTAACAATTTCGGGTCATCTTCGGATCTAATATTTTTACTTCCTCTATAAAGTTTAAACTTGTTGAGGGTAGAGGAGTCCCAACCAAACTAACATGTCTTCGAAATTCATGTAAATTTCTTCGTGAAAATGAAAAAACTGGACTGTACATATGAACACCGACATGGGGCCATGTGATCAGCTGTTTTAATGTTATTCCTTCTGAAACTGTTTTGTCCCATTCTAATACACTGTGTTGCTTAAGTATTACATCTCCTAAAAATAAAGCCACTTAGCAAATATTGGAATAAGTTTGGTGAATAAAGTCTTTCTAAAATTACGTTTTTTAGGGAACTAAAAATAAAAGCTTTTAATACAAGTAAAAATGCCATGCAATTGTATTCCTACCTTCATTACTATCAGTAAAAACAATGGTATTTAATAACACTGGTTTGGCCATTATATGAATAGTAAACGGTGCAAGTACTTTTGGTGCCAAACTATCAGTTTGTGTATTTCTATCAGCAATCTTCTTAAGCATATACATTTTTCGGGTTGAAGAGCTCTTTTCCTTTTGTAAATCATTAAGGGCATCTCGATAATGTGTTTTAATGGCTTCACTCAGTTTTAAGGTTATGAATTTGTGAAATTTTTCATACCAAGATTTAAAAGGTATATTTCCCGAGTAGTATTCGACACTTTTTTGCCATCCCGGCCAATTTTTTATATAATAAACCAGCAAATATGGTAAAATATTAGCCAAGTCCAAATCAAGACTATCCAAGTTGATTTGTAATTCCTTTCTTAACATGAGTCGTAATACCTCCAATTCTAAATTAACTTGCTTTCTATCCACTAAAGCAGAGAAGCACTTTTTTAATCCACAGTTTTTGGAGTCTTTTATTTTTTTTTTAACGATAGTAGCAGCCGAGGAATTAATTTCTGCTGCCATGGTTAGACGACGAAAGTTGAACTCAAAAACAAGTACCTTATGTACCAGTAATCATACACTTTACAACACAGATCTGCAAAGGTATTTTTTAAAATTTTAAAATATAAATGAATACTTGAATACTCAAACAACAAAAAACCAAAAAACAAACGAAACACCATTTGACGCCAAAAAACACAGAAAAAACAGAAAAGAAATACCACAGAAGAATAAAGGGTTTGTCCGGGTTTGTTTATATACGAATACAAATACATACACTTAGTGCGTTCGGTTAATGCAAATCTGTCTCCTCGGTCTGCTCATTGGTGCAGTGTTGCGTTCGTTTATTAGATCTATGACCTCGGGTGTAACTGCCCGGCGTTCGATATTTAAAAAATCGAGCACTCGGAGTTACCTCGTATCGCCTCACCTAAAAGTATGGAGCTAACAGAGCAAACTAATTGAATTTGTGTTTTGACAGCAAATTTGGAAATTTGTTTTACCTAACCTAACATACAAAATCAAACATAATTCCCGTACCGCGAAATCATTCCAAATTGGACAAACACCAGATCATAACTAAAAGTTCTTTTTCCAACGGTATTGATGGATGTCCTTTTTGAGTTGCTTCGGGAGGCAAAATACTGTGCACTTTTTGCAATAGAACTTCAAAAGTTTCCGGTGTTATACGAAAATTATATTGAAATAGTTTGTCAGAAAATGCTGGGACAATATTTTCGGCATAGCCATCAACTTTTGTAATCGAACAGCTTTCTTCCTCGTCGCTATTATCATCAAACATCATCATTTGTCCTCCCCTAAGTGCTGGAATATTTTCCATTTTCGTTTCTTCAAACCACCAACATAAAGTGAGGTTAATTTTATATTTTATGTCAGATATAACTCGACAAACTCTATAAGGGTTCGGTAAATGCTACGCGCTCGTTTAGCCCGACTATCACGTGACATTAAATCTGCATCTGCTCGCTCTGCTCGACCTTTTCAAAACCGAACGCACTAACTGTGGCGTGATTGATTCGCTAGTTTAGATAATCCGGAACGATCTTCCTCTGGCCTGTGTTCAATTTCGATTGGCAAATAATCACTGTTCACTACTCAAAGTGATCCCAAGTGAACCTGGGAAACTGTAGAATTACCAAAATCAGATAAACTGTTTGTTTTGTTTACTTTATGGTTTTGGAAGTTATAGTTCCATTTTGCCCCTATTTGTTAATATTCTTTGATTATGTATTTTTCAAGAAAATTAACTATGATGTAGAAATGGAAATGGATGAATTAGGTACGTCTTGTTAAACGCGTCCTAGGTAAATAATATTTCCAGTACGTGAATGAGAAGAATGGAAATAAAATATGTTAAAGTTGTTTTACTTCAGTTCCCCGCTTTATAAAATACTACTACCCTACTCGCGACTAATTTTTATATTCGTCTTTAGTCTGGATCCACATACATCCGTGATACGCATCCGTTGTGTACCACATGATTAATATGAACCAATGAAATTCTAGGGCCCTTAAATTTCATTGGTTTATATTAATCATGTGGTACAGAACGGATGCGTATCACGGATGTATGTGGATCCAGGCTTAGTCTTCTATTGGCTCCTATTTGCTCTTTTACTTCCCTGGGCGTATCTCCATGGGGGTTTCTTGGCACTGGAATTTCTGTAATCGTTGTGCCTTCATCAAATGGTTCTTTGATTATTCTTTCCAATCTTGTTACTTCATTTTCTAGCTCTTCGTCATTATTTATTGGTGGTATCACATCTATTTTATTTTCAACTTTTTTCGTGAACTCATCCCATCTTGTATGTTTCTTGATAATCTTTTCCATTTCTCTATTCCCTGTCCCCAGAATAAGTTCAATGGGATTGTGATCTGAAGTACCTATTTCTAGCGTTTCCAGCTGTATATCTTGTTTTATATTATGCAAAATTGCAATATCTAAGACTTCTGGATGTCCATTACCACTGGGAATGTACGTGGGCACATCTGGCCCTAAGATCTGGGCCCCATGGGTTTCTGCGTATTCTGCTTGTCTGCTGCCATTCGCATTTACACATCTGCTATTCCACTGTTCACTGTTCTGATTTGCAGTTTAGATCACCTATGATTATCTTTGGAGTAGCTCCTGCAAGCAGCTCGTCGATATTCTCCTGCACTAGTTTTTCTTTCGGTGGTAGATATACCGATATTATTTTTACCTGTCCCCTGCTTGTACTTATCTCTATTGAGATCATCTCTATTTCTACATCATTTATTCCTATTAAATGATGTTGTAGGCTTCTCTTTACTAGTAATGCCACTCCTCCATTATTATTGGGTCGATCGTGTCTATATACTTCATATCCTAGGAACGATATTCTTTCTTCCCTGGACATTTTTGTTTCTTGCAATGCCAGGATGTCCGGTCTTTTTTCTGCTAAGAAATCTTCTATTTCCATTTTTCTAGCTTTATGCCTTTGAATTCCAAGACACGATCATCACGGGGACTGTATGCCTATAGCCTGATTAGGCATTGCGGGTCATAAAATATACTAAATAGGCACTGAGCTAAGAGAAACACTAAGAGAGGGAGCTTAGAAATACCAGATGGAATATAAGCTTTAAAGTCTAAAGACTATAGATACTTAATTCAGCATGGAAAATGCAAAAAAAGCTAAGACAGGAAAGAACTACCATTCCACCGCTCTACGGAGTAAATGAAATGATACAGATGTAGAAAAAGCAGAAGTCTTAGCAGATACTAGTATTTGAAGGCAGGCTAAATGAACATCCAGAAGATATGAACCTATATATATATGATGAAGTCGTAGAAACGGTAGAAACCCTGGAAATGCTAGAACAAGCATAGGAGATACCAAAACTAACATCTCCAGGAGAAGTAAAGGAAATGCTAAAAATACTGAAAAAAAAGCAAAGCTCCAGGCAACGATGGAATAAGCAATCAAATGCTTAAAAATATGGACAGGAAAGGAATAGCCGCCTAGTGAATATAGCAAATGGAGTAATGAGAACTGATCGTCATCCCAAAAATTAGAAATATGCAGAAGTCATAGTACTGAATAAACCAGGAAAAGAGAAAAAAAAATTCCTCAGAACCATAGACCAATAATCCTGCTATCAGCACTAAACAAAGTGGTAGAAAGAATCATCAACAACACACTAAAAGATTAAACAGAGATGCTCAACATGCTGCCAGACGAACAGTTCGGCTTCAGAATTGCTCATTCATCAGAACAGCATGAGGCGCTGAGAATAGTGGAGACTGCAATAAAAGGTTTTCAAGAAAAGATGACAACCGAAGTGGCACTACTAGACGTAGCCAGAGAGAGCTTTCGATAAGGTCTGGGATCAAGGCCTAATCTACAAAATGACTACCTCAGGGTACTCAGAGAAAATTTGCAAGATAATATGGAGCAAGAAAGAACCTTCAGCGTTAAAATTGGACAAAATAGATCAGAACCAAGAATGTTTGAAGCCGGAGTACCGCAAGGATCTGTGCTAGGACCACAATTGTATTTAATATATACAAGCGATATACCATACCAGGAGCCTTTTTGGGACTTTTCGCTGATGATACAGTAGTTGCCATCAAGCATAGAAACATAGATGTCATCTGCAGAAAACTGCAGAACGAAGTCGACAAAATAGTGCAATGGTGTATAAGATGGAAAATCAAAATAAATGGACAAAAAAGTCAAGCCTGTGCAAGTACTGCAAAGAAAAAGATCTATTTCACCTAGGAATATAATCATTGATGAAGAGGAGGTCGCATCGACCAAGGAAGCTAATTATCTAGGAATAACCCTAGATTCCGGTCGGTCGAACATGGGAAAAGCACATCAAGAAAGTAATTATTAAGAAGACAACGGCAGATATAGGTAGGCTGTACCCACTGATAGGTCCAAATAGCACAATGGGGGTCAAAACCAAGCTGCAAATGATAAAAGCAGTAGCTGGACCACAGCTGACCTACGGCTCAGCAGCATGGGGCTATCCAGCAAATACATGTAAAACGGCTGGAGGCCACAGAAAATAATTATGTAAGAAAAGCAGTAGCGGCACCATGGTTTGTGAGAAATGCACAAATCCATAGAGATCTTGAATTAGAAACAAAAACATGAAAAGGAAAATAGCCAAATTTTTTGAAAAAGTAGGAACTCATTCCAATGAAGAATTAAGAAGATTAGTGGACTATGATCCAGCAACAGGATGAGGAAAGAGTGAGGGTATACTAGCTGGGTTCGGGATTGTTTACGGAGCTGGAGTAGGGTTAGAGTGGCGTTTTAATCACGTGACCTTAGAGTTTTAGGTGTATGAATGGTCTGTCCCGAACGCTCGAGAGTTTAAAATTAATCACCATAACCTCAATCGCTTGTATCGTCTTTGTGCTTTATCAATAATTGTGGTTTATTATTTTATATTATGTAAATATTTTGTGTTTTTTGTGTATTATTTAATTTACAATATGGATTTCTTTCGTCATCTGGTGCCAACACTTAATTTTGTCAGAGAAATATTTTTTGAAGATTTTTCTGATGATAACAATAAATTATTGTCCGTAATATTTGGTTTTCCGTCTTAGTCCACTACTGCGGAATGTGTTTATATTTCTTGCGCGTTGCGCGTTCATGTTTGATTGAAGACAAATAAGCTAAACTCATAACCTATGAAATATGTAAAATACTAAAAACACAGAAAAATAAAGGGTTTATACTAAAAAGACGATCACTGCGCATGCCCGCTCCGGAGTTATTCTCTCGCGAGGTGGAACTCTTGGAGTGAGCTCCTTTAACTCCGTGTCGCAATACCCGACCGCTCTTCGAGTCACACCTTTTACTCGAAAGGACAATACCCGAACGGATCGGGAGCATTTTGTGCACATAGAGTTAAAAGAGTGAGCTTCCCGAACCCACCTACTATAAGCGCCCAAGGAACCAGGTTTTGTAATAGCTTAAAACAAGGAAACTGCTGCTGGAACATAGAAAGAAGAAGTAGTATTATACCTAGCAAGGAGTCGTTAAACTAGATGTCTCCATACCTAGTTTAAGTAGTTAGCACACAAAAAAAGCCTACAAAAAGCCTGCAAAAAAATTTACCTTCCACACAAGAACTTACTACAATACTGCACTAATACTAATACACACACCTACACTAATACAAGTAAGTTCTTAGCTAGTAACAATCTACACCCTACAAAGCTTACTTCAGCCCAGACCAGCGCTGTTGATTCTCTCCCTGAAATAGCGGAGTACCCATCCGTGGGCACATAACATCTCACCTGAGCACAAACATCGCAAACACAAACACTAACACAGTACTACCTAGTTAGAAGACAAAGCCAGCTTAGTACACCGGCACCAATGCCTTGGCGAGGTATGACGCAAAGCACGCATTAGGCGAACAGAGCTAAAATACTAAGACGTGTGGTCTAAAGGTTTATACGCCTATGGCGCGAAAACCGCAGGAACACGGGGAGTTTAGTCGGTAGGCAGCCCCATATCAGGGTTGAATCCGACATTACTCTGGCTCACAGGATGCCAGTCTTTAGAAGATTCTCCTCGAACCAAATCTCTGTGTCAATTACGATGAGCGGCTTATAATTTCTCTGTGATCGTTACAGTAACGTTAGCCCCGTGAGCCAATCAGTGAAACTGAAATCTTTCTTTTGGAATTCATACATAACCCTTTATTTTTCTGTGAATTGATAGGTTAATTTAAAATTGTTTTGTTATTGTGATGTGTTAAAAATGTATTGTTCTCCAGCGGAAATTGAAAAAAAGAGATTAGAAGCTTTACAAAAATTGGGACGAAAAGGTGTGAGCCCAGTTAAAGCTCATTGTTCTAATAATGTAAAAGAGGGAAATGCTGTGGAATCAAATAGTGGTATTTCATATAAAAACACAAGTTTTCAAAAAAGAACAAGCTATATAAAACCCTACGAGAAACCAAGTAATAAATTTTCCAACGCACAGGATCAGAAATTAACTACTGTAGAATTTTATGGAGGAGCTAAAGTTGTTGCCACAATTGGATTAATTTCACCTGACCGGTTTCACGTTAAGACATCTTCGTTTTTTTCACCCCTTATTGAAATATTTAAATCAATCCCTACAAAGAATTATGGTAAGAAAGTACTACCTTAGTAATAACCAGAAAGTAACTTCTTTGCTCATAGGGTCAATTGGAAAAATTGTGGAGGGTTTAGGAAGCTTTGTTTACATTTCCCAAATGCCAAGTTTTCTGTTATGCACAAGAGAATAATACCTACCATTATCAGTTAAGGTAAAGGCACCAATGATCGACACAATTAAATATTTTTATGTAAATTTAGTGTATCTTCAGGGTATCCAGTAATCGACACCCAAGCAGTGGCGTAGCCATAGGGGAGTCAGGGGGGCGGTTGACCCTCCCGCCCCCCCTGGCTTGGCGCCCCTTTGCTACTTAAATAAAATTAAAAAATCGGTCTTATTTAAATTTTAATAAACTTAACACAGAACAAAATACCAAAAAATCACAAAGCCTGTAAATGTCCCTTTTAAAATAAAATAAAAGTTATTCTGTGGTCTCTCATTTGTCGGCATTTATCAAATGTAGCTGTCGTCGCTCGTTTCTCGGTATTCATCAAATGTAGGCCTACAAAGGAATTGCATTTTTGTACCCGATGTTGAAATCTTATGTTTTTTTAGCTGAAATTTAAAACACGTCTTAGTTTGGAAAAATATACTTGTATTGTCACTCACCAATAATTTAATAAAAAGCTTTAATGGTGCTTAATACCATGCCTTATTTTTTTGTCAATATTTAACTGAATCTGGATTTAAAAAAAACAATATGACAAAATGTATATTTAAAAATATAGGCGCCCCAAAAGGACTTCGCCCCCCCCCCCGCCCCAAAATTCTGGCTACGCCACTGCACCCAAGTAATTGACAGTAAAAAAATAGTCAAAAAATGTTTTAAGGCCTTTATTTATAAATTTTAATCAGTTTAACATCCAAAAGTATCTAGGTGTTGAAAATACGTTCCACATTCTGAACTCAATGTTAAGGCATTTTCTGTGACATGTCTATCTCTTTTATAACACACATTATATCTATCGACCATTTTACACATCATTTTATCTTCACTGATACCCCTAGAAGGTTATTCTGACAAACTTTCATAAGGAACAAGTAGGTACCTACTAAAACATTTAAAAATATTGTTTACTAAAAACTATTCACTGATCTACTTACCTAAGTATAGAAAAATAAAATAATTTTTTTTAACTTTTCTTTTTTTAGATAAAATCTTTATTTTTTTTTTAATCCATAAATTGTTGTACATAGTAGAATTTTCTCTAATCATCCTAAATATAATTTAACATAATAATTAACAAATTGATAATATTTTCTAAGATTCCTAATATATTCAGGTATTTTATTATAAGTTTTTGATGACTGTACAATTGGGTTGTTTAATCCTATATTGGTTCTATTAGTTATACAATAAATATTATTTTGAAATCTTGTTTCGTGACTGTGTATGTTATTGGACATTTGGATCTTTATATTAGGTACATCTTTGATTAGTATTTAAAACTTTATACATTAATTTTGCTTGCTCTAATTCTAGTAGTATCTCCAATTTTGGTATATTCAATTCTCTATATAATATTTCTGAGCTAGTCAACCAATTATAACTAAAGAGAAATTTCAATACTTTGTTTTGAAGTACTTGGACCTTTTAAAAAATAAGCACGTAGGCGGAGTCATCAAGCTTCATTGCACATGGATAGTATTTAAGACAGTAGCCTTAGAATTATAATTTAGTTTACACTTGAAAACGGTTAGAGATACTAACTAACCGAAACGTTGTGTTAAGTAACAAAATAAAGACAATGGAAGTCCGACAAGGTAATTTTTTTTGATATTACTTCATTGTCTACCACCTTCAAACAAATACTTGGACCTTGTTAAAATTAGTTTTTCCACATGTTCCCCATATTGGCACTTAATAAAGTCGCCACATTGGTTCTTTTCCCGTGCGTCATCACTTTCACGTCATCAAAATCATATGAATCAAATCAAAATTACGAGACGAAAAAAGTCAAAACTAAGTCTAAGTTCATAAAATGGACGTGCCTGCCTACCGTTTGACGTAGGTACCTACGTAATATCCCGAAAAATTATTATTTATTTTAAGTTTTGCCCGGCATCCTCTATTATCTAAAAGAAATTGACAAACAAATGTTAATACACTTAATACTATTTTTAAAGCTTAAAATCTAGAAAAGTTTGGTGTTTTATTGACTATTAAAATCGCAAAAGTCAAATTTTTAACATCCTTTCATTTAAGGAAATTTAGCCACTGCCGTAAACTTTTCAAAGAACTTTCACGGTTAGAATATTTAAAATAAATAAATTAGGTATTATAAAAATCCATAAATACTTACCGCCAAAACAGATGGTGGGTATAATTAGCTCTAAAAAGAACTATTTTTAGAAAAAGGAACAGTTTTAAGGCACACAGATTTACAAAATACGAATTAGATTGGCAGATCAAAATAAGGTTGACAATGACGTTCTAAAATACAACGGTTGTTAACTAAACAAATAAAAGAAGTTATTAATTGACGTTTATATTTTATTTTTGTCTAGCACATTATATTATTGCGGAATCTTGGAGACGTTCTGTTATGCTTTTATTCAAACTTGTTACTGTAATAAATAAGGATGCAGAGTTATTAACCACGTTGAGTCCTGATCGTTGATTGATGACGCACGGGCAAAGATCCACTGTGGCGACTTTATCTAAAGTGTAACAAGAAGAAGGCATTGTATATATTCAGTTTAATTTTGTTGGTAAGATAATTTCGGCATCTGTAAATTACAGGTATCATACGTTACCAGTCTTGTTTAGGAAATTAACGATATCACGTGGCCCGAAATATTTCCGCCATTTTCATTCGCCAGTTGAAAATATATGGCCCACCATAGTTCTACAATGTTGTCAAACATAATGAGATTTCTGAATTTATACAGAATTACTTAAGTGAAAAATAAATAAAATATATAGGTAGTTTATTTGAATTTAATTTCAAAATGTCGCACACTGGAGTACTGACGAACACTGGAGCCTTTACCTTATGTACTTTTAAAAACGGACATGTATTTTTTGATACAGCTTCGTTGACCTTGTGTCTAATACAGGTAATAATAATGCAATACTATTTTAATCAAATATCAATGTTTCAACACCAGTAATAATATCTTCCAACTATAGTGCCCACTTCCTTGACCAATCCGACGACCTGATATGAACTTATCCGAGCGGCTGGATAATGTTCTGACCAAGGGTGGGTTATAACACTAATAGATGGAGAGCTCGTGAACCCTCCGAGTAACGGTCGTCTTGTAAGGCTAGTATTTTTTTAGTAGCTAGTCGTAGCATATTAAGTACGATAACCACGACCTGGCAGGCATCAGCCTTGCACGTCATCAGCCCTTATATTTTTGAAAGTGTAAATAAAATTTAGAAAAAAAAACTTGTCGCTGTAAACTTCAAATTTTAATATGATTTACTTCATTTACTGTAAAGTATAAAAAAAATTGACAGGCGATTTCAGCGAGCACAAATACCTGACAGGTGAATCGAAAAGTGTGCAGTATATGATTGAAAAATAAACTTTGTTCTGTAAAGTTGAAATTTATATACAGATATATGCTTTAAGTAATGGACAAATCGAAAGGTCATATACCTGCTTTCATACAACCATTTAAAAAAAAAATTCAGTTGTGATAAGGATTTATCCTCGTGAAGTCTTGTTCTACTATATTACCAAAATATTATTGTGTATGTGATTTTATTTTGTGCATTATTTCAAAGTGTAAAATTTAAACTAAGTATATATTAATGTGCAGTTTTCGTTGCGCACTGTTATACCTTATATTATTGTTTAAGTAAACAGTGTGCAGAATGGAATCCAAACACGTTATAAGTTTATTTTCAATCATATACTGCACACCTTTCGATTCACCTGTCAGGTACTTGTGCTGGCCGAAATCGCCTGTCAATTTTTTTTTATACTTTACAGTTAATGAACTAAATTATATTAAAATTTGAAGTTTACAGCGACAAGTTTTTTTTTTAATTTTATTCACACTTTCAAAAATATAAGGGCTGATGACGTGCAGGGCTGTTGCCTGCCAGGTCGTGGTTATCGTACTTAGTATGCTATGACTCGCTACTAAAAAAATTACTAGCCTTACAGGACCACCGTTACTCGGAGGGTTCACGAGCTCTTGGACTATAACTATTTGTGGGGTTCGTAAGATTCCTGTGCTTAGTTGCAGTATCAACAACACCAGAATTTTATGTGAATTTACCCATTATTCAATGTTATATTATTATCATCATCATTAATGTAAAATGCTTGTTAGAGCAATTTATTTTAAGACAACTCTTATTTATTAAAGCCTTTTCTTTTATAACCAAAGAAATTAAACACACAATTTAAATTCACATACACAATTCTATTTGGAACTTCTTTAAAGTTTACATTTATTTTTCAACAAACCTTTTTTATTAACACATACATTTAATTTGGGATACACAGTGGAGCCACCCAGTATTACACACCTTTACGTTTCTTAACAGGAGGCAATAAATTCACTAACTTAATTATATTCCTGACAAAAACACTACTTATATTCCTGCTATCAACACTTATATTCCTGTCATCAACACTTACCTACTTCTTCTTGTAATAACCGTAACTTTTAAAAACTCCCAACTACCGAATTTATTTACTTTTACTTAACTTTTCGCGACAGGTTCGTATTCACGTAAACGCATATACCTAATGCTGGACAATGACTCCGTATTCATGTAAACGCGTATAATGCTGGACAATGACTAACTCTTCTAGGTCCGTGTCCGTCTTTTATACCCAATTTTCCCCATTAATTTTCAACCCCTTTGACAGTTTTATTACCCTATAAAATCTTCATGACATTCCCAGAAACAGGTGTACAAAAAATACATTTATGACTGTATAAGGTTCATATTCCCTTATATGTAACCATATAAGGCAACGAAAAAACAAAAGAACGTGAATCCAAGCAATTAACGAGCTCTTGACCTTTTAAAACTCATAAATCATACAAGGGGTAATGACGATCTCTCCCTCGCAGGGTAGCTGCAGGTGTTCACGGAAATCTAGAAATAACCGGTTAAATCGGTTCACCAGCCACTTACGTGTCATAGGGGATACAATTTATTACCGTCTATTTTTAGATCAGGATGACTCTTTCCCGGAAAACGCAGGTGCGGATGTAGAGTGGGACAACATCTTCCTAGTTAGTTAACCCGAAGGGCCCGTTTAGTTTTCAATGTTTCGCGCTCGTATCCATTTGACAATAAGGAATAATTTAAAAAGTTTAAAATGTTTTTGAATTTATTTGAATACCACTTGTGACATAAATCTCTGGATTGAATTATCCTTCATGAACAGTGAGTTTTAGTTATTTTAAATGAAATTTTTTTTTTACCCTCTTATTATATTCCTTACTGGAGCCTTAAAAATGTTTATTGAAAATTAAAAAAAAAAAAAAATTATTAAAAATATTTAAAATTCTTTTGTTAAAAAAATTAACTTAATTTTATTAAAATTGTTTAAAATTTCTTTTCATCAAATTTTATTTTTCTTAAAAATATTTTACAAATTCTTTAATTAAATAAAGTTAATTAATTTAAATTTATGTTTTGGATAATTTTAAAAATATTTTAAGGTTATTTAATTCCAATGAAATATTTTCTCCTAAAAGAAAATTATGTTGCCAATTTATTTTTTTAAATAAATTCCAATCATCAAATATACAGTATGTCTCTGTAAGTTTGCATCATATGGAAAACTTTTTTATTATTCATTTTACGAAAAAAAGTTATTCTTCATAAAAAGTTCTGCATGGTCTTAAACCTAAAATGCAACCATCAAATATCGAAATTTTCCAGTCATATACGAGGTTTGTCAAAAAATGTGAATTTTTCACAAGAATGTGAATTTTTCCCAAGAGTAAAGTACCTTTATTTTCGACGTTATCAAAAATTCTTTTTAAAAAAAGTTGATCACAACTAAAAACTACGTCTAAATATGCAATCACACGCATTAAATTAATTAAATAATTAAAAAATTAAATAATTAATAATAAATTAATAAAATAATTTTTCAACATAAATGCGTATAATTGCATATTTAGACGTGGTTTTTAGTTCTGATCAACTTTTTTTAATAACAATTTTTGATAATGTCAAAAATAAAGGTACTTTACTCTTGGGAAAAATTTACATTATTGGGAAAAATTCACATTTTTTTACAACCCTCGTATATGACTAGAAAATTTCGATATTTGATGGTTGCATTTTAGGTTTTAGACCATGCAGAGCTTTTTATAAGGAATAACTTTTTTTCGTAAAATTAATAATAAAAAAGTTTTCCATATGATGCAAACTTACGGAGACATACTGTATAAAAAAAAATATTTCTTTTCTCATTAAAGGCGAACCAATATTTGGGTTCACTACAAAACTTTATATTCGTAAACGGTGGGGGATACATCTAACGTTAAATGGCAGCAAAGTTGCACAATTCGAAGTTGACTGGCATAACTACAAAATATTCCGATTATTTCCGAAGGTATTCGGAAGGAATATTTTCAATTCTACATTACAGTCATTTTTTATAAATAAACTTTCAGGTTGTTCGAACCGTGATCTGTTCGTTCTGAAAATATTTAGTCCTGTTTTGGAAGTATTAGTCAATACTTGAGGGTAGCAAACTACATGGGATTTCCCATGGCCAGTCTGGCAGTTATACTTTACGTTTATTAAACTCTTTTAGATCCAACAACACGAACGTGGAATTTTCACATCAAAGATTATGACTGCTTGATATCCAAAGTGACACCATTAAAAAGTCATAATTTTATTCTTGAACTTCTGCCTCAATTTGTAGTAAACTGTTTGAAAAAGCCTGCTTCCAACTGTGATATAGATTTAAGCAAGTTAGATATAGAACTTAGCAAAACATTACTACCATTTCAAATAGAAGGTTTAAGGTAAGTGTTTGTGTTTAAGAGTCTACATATCTCCTTTACTCGCGACATTCATTGATAGAGTCAACTTTTTCTAAAAACAAAGCGTTTCGAAAGTTGACACCCACATGTGACATTAACTGCTGATACTGGTTTCTTCGTAAAAGTTCCGAGTTCAGTACTGGGCCGTAGCAAGAGCTCACGCGTCAAGTTTCAGAGACTGAATTTTCTTGAGTAGAATAAGCAATAAAAAATTTCAACTTTTCTAAGAAACATGTATTTTATGTAATTACCAATATACCTACTAAAGTAGGTATTATATTTTTAGGTTTGGTATAGAAAGAGATGGAAGGTGCCTTATTGCTGACGATATGGGTTTAGGAAAAACCTTTCAAGCGTTGGCAATAATGAACTACTATAAGAATGACTGGCCACTATTAATAGTAACAACTGCCTCTATGAAGTAAGTTCCACTCTACAGGCTTTCTTACGGTGATCGTCCATTAAAATACTTCGGAAACTAAGGGGATAGTAAAGGGTGTTTTTATTCTCCATTAAGTGTTCTATTTATTACCTTTTAAAGCTTATTTGCAATTACTAAGTAAAACATGTATTTTATTAATTTCATGAATCTAATAACAAGTTACTTAACAGTAAGTAAGCAATACTATCATTGATATTTACCCACTTGTTTCTTCAATTTCTTGTCCTACATCATCCCAAGCGTTTTTTACCTTTAATCTGTTATGAAAATCTTTACATTTTTGATCCCACAACAACCTTCTTGCTTGAACGCACATAATTAAATTAAAATTAAATTTAATTAAAAGTTAATTTTCTTAATTAATAAATTTTTTAATCAATTTCGATCACCAAAAACTACTGCCTTTGCAATAAAAAACGGACGATGTCGCATCGAAAACCAAACAAGTTTGTTTCTACGCGTTGGTCGGGCGCCCTGTAACAACAACTCCTATAAAACAAGGACAAAGCGCTTATTTGTGACGTCAGCATCCGGAGTCCTATAAATAAATTAATACACTATACTTATTATATGTTTTTCGGGATTTATACAAGGATTAATATTTTTGTGTTACTTTTAAATTTACCTATACACTTTAAACTATCGTTATTTACATATTTTACCTTGCATTTAAGTAAATTGTGAGTTTTTACTATATAACCACGTTACACTGGGATCAGCACCTGCAGGGGCTTCAATCAAGATTAAATCGCCTTTGTGATCTAATAAGGAGAATAAGAGAGGTTCTCACGACTTCAACTTTGCGCCAATTTTACTTTGCGGCGGTACAATCAGTGATAAGCTACAGCATAATGTTCTGGGGCTCTTC
This sequence comes from Polydrusus pterygomalis, assembly GCA_963969555.1. NCBI lineage: Eukaryota > Metazoa > Arthropoda > Insecta > Coleoptera > Curculionidae > Polydrusus > Polydrusus pterygomalis. Next base: position 34,567,861 of record OZ018381.1, on the reverse strand, counting down.
TTGTGGTGCCAAAAACATATTTCTGGTGCAGAAACGCATTATTAGATGTATACTAAGACTTCATCCAAGGGAATCAAGTCTTTGGGTTTGTTTGTGTGCCAGATCTCTATATTTTTTAAATTTAGTAATGTTTCTCAAAAAGCATAATAACCTATTTGAACAAAATTTCCATCATTACGCTAATTCCATGACAACCGTGACGAGAAGAAGAGGTGACTTTCATATACCGGCCCATAATTCGACTTACTTTGAAAAGGGTCCATATTATATGGCAGTCAAAGCCTATAATATGCTCCCCACAGATATTAGAAGTAGGGACACATTGGCGTCATTCAGAAGAGTCCCATTGGACTTTCTTCATAGTAAACGTTTTTATGATTTTAATTTCAGGTTTTGAATTTATCGTTATCAGTGTGTCTCTTTTTGTTTCTGGCGTGTAGGATTGTTGTACACTATTTTTATGTTTTAAAATAATTTATGGTTTTAATATGTTTTAATTATTAATGCGTTCAGTGTGTTTAAGTGTAATGTAAATGTAATATTAAGATATTTACAGACGATTAAATCGTCCTCCTGATGACATTGCTATGTCAATGTAATTTGATTTTGCTGGCAAATAAAGATATTATTATTATTATTATACTTTTTGTTTTTTAGAAATATTTGGGAAGAAACCATTTACAAATATTTAACATCTGTTTCTGTTTTACAAGTCCAATTTATGGTCTCAGGAAAAGATTACATAGGAAATTCAACAGTCCTAATTGTTAGTCATGATCTTATGTCCCGTAGTTGTGACAAACTTCTGGAACGCAATTTTGGATGTATAATTATAGATGAATCTCATAATTTAAAAAACTACAAAACCAAAATCACAGCGGCTGCAGTAAAATTAACCAAACATGCAAAAAGAGTAGTTCTGCTTAGTGGTACTCCGGCATTGTCGAGACCTAATGAGCTCTACACACAACTAAGTCTCCTTGATAGTAACTTTTTTGGGTCATTTATGAACTATGCTAAAAGGTACTGCGACTTAAAGAAAACCATGTTTGGTATGGATTCCTCGGGTAGATCAAATCTTCAAGAGCTTGAGATAATCCTGAGCAAGAGGTTTATGATCCGAAGAACAAAAGATGAGGTGTTAGGATCTTTACCAAAAAAGACTCAGGAGATTGTACAATTAAACGTAAATTTAAATAATTTGGATATTAAGTATAGGGCATTACTGGAAAATTTAGCAAAGCAGTATTCAGATGTCAAAAAATCGACCGAAAAACATGCCCTTTTATTAACGTTTTTTTCCGAGACTGCTAAAATTAAAATACCTTCGGTTTGGTAAGTGGTTTTTACATTTTGTTGTATTATTAAGCAAATATTCCGTAAGGTTTTAAATATTTCATCTTATTTACAAAATCATTAAGAACAAAATATAATAAAAAAATTACAACACAACAAAATACAGTTTTTTAATAAATAAAATAAATCATCTCCGCAAGGATCATCATCATCAGATTCGTCCAAATTAATAATAAGTGAAAGAGTATCTGAAGCATCGATAAATCTTTCCCGTTCCCACACATCATTTATAATTTTATTAGTGTTTGTTACATAATTTTTCCATTCTTCCACTGTTACATTTTCTATGGCTTCATTCCACAGACCCAAAACTACATCATTACTACAGGTTACAGGATGCATAGAACTTATTTTTGCATCATAATAGAATAGCCCTTACATTTCGACCAAACCATTTCAATATGATTAAAGTGGCAATGCTATGAAGGAAGTCTTAATACTCGATGTCCATGTTACAATGCTAGTTCGTTCAACCTATTAAAATAATTAAAAAATCAAATAAATAGCGGTTTCCAGATTACTTGTAACGTTTGGGTGGGATTATCCAGATCTGATCATTCATTGCAAATGGTGAAACCAGAATTTGTCTTTGTTCTAACCATGCAATAAGTAATCTTTTTGACCAACTTGTATTTGGTGTGTGTGTATTTTTTTCAATTAGCCCAGAATGATCGGTGGCGTTATTCATAATAATAAGTGACGGCTCTTCCAAGTTTGGTAAAAAATTTTCTTCAAATCATTTCTAAAAGTTTTCACTATTCATCGAATCGTGATAAACACCAGGTTTCAGGCCAGACTTGAATATGAAACATGCATTATTTACAAATCCATGTTCTGAACCAGCATGTAGAATAATATACTGTACACCCTCTGACGATTTTTTTTTACCTGTACCTTGTTAACTTCGCCTAAAAGCCCCTTTACTCTATATCCAGGTTTCATCCAGAAAAACAGGTTTTAAGGGAAATTAAGAGTTGCCATTATTCTTAAAATTTCTACTCGTTTTTGAGCTATTTGATACAGTACATTTACGCCATTTAAATTTTTAATTTTTTCAACAGTCCGCTAACTAACCAGTGTATGAATTATGAGAGAGTTTTGGACTTCCATTGTCTTTATTTGTTTTGAATCACAACGTTTCAACTGGTAACTATCTCCAGTCGTCTTCAGGTGAATACTAAATAAGTAAAGTAACTACAAGACTCTATTTATACTAGCTAGGTGCACCGAAGCACAACTGAGGTGGGTGCAGTCATGCGTTCAGTTGGCACGCGGTCTTATCCTAAGATTACATCTAACAAAGGTTTCCAGATATTTCTTAAGTCTAATGATGGTTTACTAAAGCAGCCTGGATTCTGGTGAATAGCAGCAGCTTCCTTAAACTTTCTTTTCCTCCAGTGTGGTTCCGTATGTAGGATTTCAGCTTCTGACCACATGATATGGTGGCCATGTTTCCAGGCATGGTCAGCTGCACCTGACTTTTCGGCATCTCCTTTTAACGTATTGTTTTTATGTTCTTTAATCCTTGTCTCGAGTGGTCTTAATGTCTCACCTATATAAGATTGGCCGCACTCGCAGGGGATATGGTAGACGCAGTTTTTCCTATCTTTTTGACTTATAGGTTTTGTCTTCGTCAAGTGGCTTCTTAGAGTGTCTCTCGAGTTGAATACGGTGTTGATGTTATATCGTTGTCCTAGTCTTCTTATTTTCTCAGATACTCCCTTGACATGCGGAATATTAAGTGTTGGTTGTGCCTCTCTGCTTGCTTCTTGCGCGTTGGGTCGATTCTTACGATTTTCCAATATTGTGTCAACTAATTTTGTGGGGTAGCCATTTTTGTTGAGGTCGGTCTTCACCTGAAGACGACTGGAGATACTTACCAGTTGAAACGTTGTGATTTAAAACAAATAAAGACAATGGAAGTCCAAAACTCTTTCATCATTCAAGAAACATCATTGTCTCCAACCTTCAAACAGTCACTAACCAGTGTATATTTCAACACCATCAATGATTTTAAGGTTTAGTTGTATTAAGCGAATGGTAATGTGCTCTATACATCCCATAAATGCGCTCTCTTATGGTATATTCATAAATTTCGTGAAGTTATCGACCACGGGATGACAAAATAGCTGCATTATTGCGATCCTTAAAATCTACATCCTTCTCTATCCCCTTTGCCTTAATTCGTTGGATTGTTGACCGGGAAACTCCCAAAGCATCAGAAACTCTCTAAAACAGATAGGTATTTATAAAAACATTTCCATGTATTTTTCATGTTTTCACAATTTCTGCTTTATTAGATCTACTTACCTCATAAACTGCGTTAAAAGCATTTCCAGCATCACTTTCTCTTTGAAAACCATCATACAATTTTAAAATTAATGCTTGTTCTTTTTTACAATACCGTGACATTTTTGAAATACTGTTTAATAAAAATGTCACTGTCAAAAATGACAATTAAACTTTCATTATTGACGCAAATTCACTATCTCACCTAGTTCACGAACGTTAGAAAGATAAGCACTAGTCGTGACGTAATGGTCACCGGTCATTGAACATACTTTACATCCCGGCCCGAATTGGGGCTATTAGGAAGTAATCTTTTTAGTGCCATTCGTAGTAACCTTTAACCACATTTAGAACCAATTGGTAATTTATATAGACCGAAAGGGTATTTTTCTATTTGACGTTCATAATAAGTTCATTATGAACTTGAAATGAAGTTCATAATGAAGCTATTTCGATACGCGTTTTTTCTTTATTTGCTGTTGGTAACATTGAAATTGATAAATTGAAAAATTGACGTAAAATTAAGTCTTTTGAAATTCAAAAAAAATTTGCAAAATCGCCCGAATTTCCGAACGCTCTGTATATGTACCGAATGTACAAGGATCACACAACGTATTCCGTCCAATTTCAAATCTCATATCGCTAAAATAACTTTAATATCTCGTGGTGAAAATGGGTCAATAAATCAAAAAGTGACAGTTCGCAAAATAATTTTTGTTGTCCAGAGGACACTATGATAAAAAATAGTATTACCAACATAAAATTTAGACATAAAAATTTAAAGGATTTATTTTCTTTTTAAATATGTATTTTTTATTAAAAAAACTACAAATAGAAAAAATAGTATAAAACACGTGGTTCATAAGGCGTTTTAGCGCACGTGTCAATTAAAAAACACGCCACTTCGTGGCCCGTTTTTTAAAAGAGCACGCGTCTAGTGCTCTAAAACCGCTTCTTATGAAACGTGTACTTTAATATACTATTACACGTTCAAAACATTTATAAATTAAAAATTGGTATCTAATTCACTCTATTATATTAAAAGAAAAAAAATCAAACATAACACTTCAGGAGAATAAGACATTACATGATCATAACACCAGACGTTGTATAAATTATCAAACTATACCAGTAAAAAGTAATTACGGAAAAAAATCGCTTTTATATGACGGAATAATAAAATATACCTAACAATCTTCCAAAAAATATCAGAAAAATTAAAAAATGGGCAACTTTTAAAAAACAAATAAAGAGATATTTACTAAATTAAATTATTTATACTATTTTTTTAAAATTTATTTTATTAATGAATTAAATTGGATTAACTTCAATTTTTTTATTGTTATTTTTTTTAATGGTTATTATTTTCTATATTATGTTGTCACTTTCCATGTAATGTAAAAGTTAGTTTGGAATAAAGACATTTTGAAAGTTAACCTTGCTATTATTTTTTAGCGCCTATATCTACCAGATATTGGAGACGAAGACAAAATTTTTGGTGTTTGCTCATCATCTTATTATGTTAAATGCCATAGAAGAGATTCTGAAAAAGAAAAATTTAAATTATATTAGAATAGACGGTTCTACTACAGGCGAGCAAAGAAAATACTTTGTCGATAAGTTTCAGGCAGATGAGAATTGCGTATGTGCAGTTTTATCGATAACGGCGGCAAATTCTGGCATAACGTTAACTGCAGCCCAGCTGGTTATTTTTGCCGAATTACATTGGAATCCTAGCGTAAGTAAAATTATGTAATAATTTTGGTCCCCTCAATATATTATTTTGCAGTAGGTCCTTGAAAGAGGTACATTGTACAAAAGATTGGGATTTTACCCCGGAAAGGCTATATCCATCAAGCATTATTAAATATCTTTAATAAAATGTCTTTAGAGAATAGAAGAACTATGACATGTTTAATAGCCGCGTTCGGCAATTACCTCAGACCGCCTGGATTGATCTAAATCGTTCGTTTATGACATCTAAATGGAGGGGAAATAAATCTCAACAGTTCGGCAATTAAAATCGGAGCGCTCCGAGGATAATCTTTTTGCTCGGAGTATTTTGACCGAGGAAAGCGATTAATCTCAGCTGAATTTGTGAGGTTAAGTTTGATGTTTATATTTAGGTTTAAAATTTTAATAGTTTGATTGAACAAAGCCTTTATTTTTCTGTGATTTGACTGAAAATAATATGCAGGAAGTGAAATTATATGATGTGGAAGAACAAAAACGTTATACCATGTTTATTTGACCATAAATACACAGAAATATTCTACATGTTCTATATAAGACGTCCCAGCAGGTTGACTTGGTTATTCCAAATCGATCAGCGACTGATCTAAATTGAAAATACACATTAGGCAAGGCTAAGGAAGGCATAAACTCTGGTGGGTTTTACCTAAAACTTTCCATATTTGATAAACACCAGATTACTATCATGGTCTGTTTATCCAATAACATTTCCGGATGGCCAGCACCTACAGCTATCAATCTTCCCTCTGAAACTAATTTATTAAGCAAGTCTTCAAAGGTAGTTAGGGACAATCTAAAGTGCTGTCTGAACTGGTGATGTGCAAATCGGGGTACCGTTTCTTCGGCAAAACCGTCTAGCTTTTCCAAAATCTTGACGTCTTCCTCATTATCGTCTTCAAACATTAGTTGATAGCCTCCTTTAATTAAGGCCAATACAACGCTAGGAATACTCATTTTTAGTAACTTTACAAAAAGGGAAAACAGGTTAGGTTTCTTAAATCAAAACAAAACAAATATTACATTTTTGACTTTGACAGAGGTCAGCTGTTAGGTACCGTTCGTTTATCACAAAATTCTCCGACCGATCCGAGGGCACGTGACAAAATATCCATCGCATCGCAGATGTAATTGCCGAACGCGGCTAATGTATCTACAGACTGTCTGCGGATAGGGTTTACAATTGCACAAATGGATGAAAAAATTTCATTTTTCGGCAAAAAGTCATTCTTGATCAAAAGTTTTGCTTGTAAAAAAATGCAATTCACGAAGAGAAAATTTTGATTTTTTATACAGGGTTCGCAAAAACTTCAAAAACATGATTTTTCTCCAAGAGTAAACTACCTTTATTTTTCATTTTTGACCAAAATGCCAATTAGAAAACTTATTTATAATAACGTTTGTAATTTAAATCCGAGATTTAAAATAAATCTTCGATTTTTTTAGTTTTTTTAATTTTTAGAGGTAAAAGAATTTTTTTTTGGATAGCAGCATAAGCGGTCAAAATACATACATTATCAATGACAGAGGCACAGAGGGGTATCAAAAAAACCAGAAATATGTATTTTTAATTTCACAAATGAAATGACCCCGGAAATAACACAAAAAAATCTGAAAGTAGGTAACAACAAATAATAATTTTTTAAGGGTAATGAAACACTCAGTCTGCTCCACTAGTATATTACAAAATTTAAATTACTTCGGACATGTTTCGAAAGCAAAGGCATCACATCTTCAGCGAGATTTATATGTTAGTAATTGGCAAAAAAGTCGAAAGGAAACTTATTTGCATTCCAATTCTTACGTTGGGCCCAACTACCATGACGAAATGTGTGGTGGATATTTGCTACAATTTTCTAAAATTCAAGTTTAAACCAAACTTTTCTTTAAATTACCTATTTTTTATTAATATAAACTTAACCTAAAAATGTTGGAAGGTTAATTTTTAAAATTTCTCAAATTCAATACAATTAATTTTCTACCCATTAGTATATTTTCATGTTTGGGCCCAACGTAAGAATTGGAATGCAAATGTGAAGTTTTCTGTCGACTTTTTTGCCAATTACTAACATATAAATCTCGCTGAAGATGAAAGCCTTTGCTTTCAAAACATGTCCGAAGTAATTTAAATTTTTTAATATACTAGTGGAGCAGACTGAGTGTTTCATTACACTTAATAAATATTCACTCCACTGTGAGATGGACTACTTCCATAAAATTAAATAATAATTTCATAATTTGCTATTCAAACACTCCCCCTCCATATTCAACACATTTTTCCAGCTGTAAACGAATGTGGTCAAATGTTCTTCGAATTTCTTCAATGGAAATTGTTTGAACAGCTTCAACAATTCGCTGTTTTAGAAGCTGTACGTCGTTCTCAATTGGACGGTAGTACACTAATTGTTTGAGGCGCCCCCAAAGATAGGCATCTGAAATAGTTAAATCGGGACTTCTTGGGGGCCACAGAACCGGACCGTTTCGACCAATCCATCTGTGGCCAAATGTTTTATTAAGCCATTCCCTCACTTTAATTGCGAAATGCGCAGGGCATCCACCTTGTTGTGTACATTTCGTTCCTAAATTGGAGAGGCAATTCTTCTAGGTTGTCGGAAAGGAATGTGTCCAACATTTCAAGGTAACTCCTACGGTTACACGTGTTTTCGAAAAAGTAAGGACCGATAATGCCATAGTAAGAAATCGCACACCAGACATTTACTTTTTTGTAATATTGTCTTCTTTCCCGTTTGTTGAAAATGTCGATTTATCGGAGAACATGATAAATTTATGAAAATTCCTGTTTTCACTTACAATTTTGTTTCCGACCCAAAGCAAAAATCCAAACGTTTGGCTTCGTCTCCTTCTTCCAACGTTTGATTAAAAGTTGGCTTAAATGGGAATATTTTGTTTGCCTTTAAAATATACTGAATATGAGTTTTTTTTTACTACATCAAGTTCTTGAGCTCGGTTTCTAAATGAAAGGGTAGGATTATCAGCAACAGACTGCAGCAATACGTTTAGGGAAGCTGCGTCATTCTGATCATAGTTTTTTTTTTAATTGGAAACTGAACCAGTTCGCTGAAAAGTCTCATTTTTAAGACGTAAACGTTAGGGTATCTTTGGTTAAACTTCTCTATCACAAAGTTGTAAGAACTTTCGCCCGCACCGTAACATTGAACTAAATAAATCCTTTGTTCTAAGGTCAACATTTTCAAAACACATCAAAATCTATTTGACAACTTCAAATTTGCCCCATACGTAAAGCAAAGTAATAAAACGGTAAAAAAATTCCTTGTTTTTACAAAAGATGGTAGGAATGCATTTAAAATTTAAAAATAAGATATACACCACCCATTATGAAAATAGAGTCTAATACAATTTTGTATTAATATTTTTATTGAGCAGCAAAATAATAGACATAAAAGGACATTCTATTTAGATTTTTCTAGAACCGACCTTTGAAAGAATATTCAATTTTTATCGTATGTGTAGTATATTTAATAGGTTGACAAGTGATATTAATATTCATAGAATCTATAAGAACTAGACTACAAAACCAGGCTCAGGATTTATTTTAGCTCACATTACTTGTTAAGGTTTTTATTAGATTAGGTTGATGTAGCTGTAAATGGCAACCTCTGTTGTTGATACTGTATGTGAATAAATAAATTTAAACAACAAAAAAAATTTCGGATTTTTTTTTTGTTGTGGTTGTGTAGCGCCACCCACTGCATTATAATGTTATTAATTATTAAAATAATTAAAATTTCTATAATATTAAGATGTTGTTTAAAAGGGGGCTTTTTTTTAGTGGTTGACGCACGAGATATTATTATTATATTAGGGTTCTTTTTGTTATTCTCTATATTGTAATTAATAATTTTCTGGAAACCTACATAAGTGTTTACTAAATTATTTTATTAACTGGTCGATGAAAATAATAACCCACTGATTGTTGAGTTTTTATACCTTTATTTCACTTGCTGTAAAATAGTTAATACACAATTTTATACGATACATTGCCAATAATTCATACAAAGGTTATACGGTTAATTGTTAAATACATCAATTATTAATAAAATGCACAATTTTCGACTATAGTTTTCCCCCTATTTTACTGTATTTCAAATAACTCCTTAGTTCTTTCACTGCGGGATTCCCATAATTAAATCTATTTTATGAAATATTTATATTTCCGTTTACTCCATCCCTGCGGGAGATATAATAATAACATATATTTTCTGTACTACATACAGTTCCTTTTTAGTCATCCTTGCAGGATGTTTTCTAATATATTCTATAATATTCTGCCGGTTTCAGAGTTCGCTGAAAACACCTATTCCTTTAAATTTTCAGTTTACTAATGGCCGTTTGCACCGCCTTGCTTAAAGTTAAAGATTAGCTAGGGCGAACCTTATACAAGATATGCCCGAAATAAACAGTACTGAAACTAAGTTGGCGGTGTTTTTATGCGTGCGCTGTCACACTCAAGTTAGCTAGTATAGACCTGTCAAGTAAACCTCAAACAAGTAATTAGTAGGGCCTAATTGTTAAAAATGGTGTTAAGTACAGAGGAGAAAGTGTTTCTGGTAGAGCATTATTTTCGCTCATACGGAATGGGCCGACATAATGGTGCAAGTTTGCTATACGTGTCTGATCAATTCACACAATGGTTTAATAAACGTTCTCCAAGTAATGCTGTAATTTTGAAGGTTATTGAAAAGTTCAGAAATACGGGTAGTGTATTGTGCCAACGAAAAGGAAACTCGGGGCGTCCCAGGACAGTTAACAACAACAATAACCATGAACGTGTTTTTGAGCAAATCTTACAAAATCCGAAAGCCAGCCAGGCAAGGACAGCGTTACAACTTGATTTAAAAAGAACTTCCTTTCAAAGAATCCTGAAGGAGCTGAGTGCATTTTCGTATGTGATTCAGGTACATCAACAACTACATCCTCGGGATTATCGCAGTAGAGTGGAATATTGCGCCAGAATTCTCGCGTTACAGTATGAAAATCCTGAATTTTTGAAAAATGTTTGGTTTTCAGACGAAGCACACTTTCACTTGTCAGGCTATGTGAATCGTCGCACAAATCGATTTCTGGGCTTTGCCAGACCCGGTGAGGTTCAAGAGGTTCCTTTACATAGTGCAAAAGTGAGTGTCTGGTGTGCTGTGTCCGGACACGGAATCATTGCATGGTCCGTACTTCATCGAAGAGAATGGTAGGCAAGTCACACTTAATCAACAGAGGTACAGACACATTTTAACACGATTTATCCCTGATCTACGTCAATTCTGTCGTGCACGTAACTTGGCATTTCGAAACCAATTTTTTCAGCAGGACGGGGCAACTTGCCATACTGCTGCCGCAATTCGTCAATTTCTTCAAGAACATTTTCCAAGCAAATTCATTTCACGATTTACTGACTTTCCTTATCCTTCACATTCTCCAGACCTCACACCTCCAGACGCGTACATTTGGGGAATGGCTAAAAATGCCGTTTTCAAACAGGCACCACAAAACATCGATGAATTAAAGGATGCCGTTAGAGTCTTCTTCGCAGCTCTGAGACAACCCTTATTCAATAACATGACCAGAAACTTAGAACATCGTTATGAAGTCTGTTTTGAACGAGGAGGTGCACATTTAGAACATATAATAAAGTGTCAATAATATGTATTTTTTAAATATATAATACGATTAGAAGTTCAGTACTGTTTATTTCGGGCAATACTGTACTTAAGCTCACCTTAAATTAAAATGGAATGCACCGGGTCAATACCCGTAAAACTTAGCTAGGGTTTCAAGAAGTTTGACAACGGCGTCAATCTGGTAATTTTTTTAGTAACTTTTGCACTGAATCTTTTCTCCCCTAATTATTTTGTCGTTTCATTTTCATTCGTCATCCAAAATCAACCTACATAAAAAACGGTTTTTCTATCTGGTGTTCTATCTTTTCCAGTAGGTAGAGCGATGTTTCTTTTGAAACACGAAATCTTTGAAAGACCGTTTTTTGGTTAAAACTGTTAAAATAATCAGCCCTGTTGTATACTTTTCTAGGCAAACCAAAAATAATCAAATTAATTTCGTCGACTTCATCGTCATCAGCAATGAGTTCTAATCTTAGACACGAAAGACCCGCCTGGTGACAATAGGATGTTTGGCACCAGAATAATGGCCGCTATCGATTTTTTGGTCACATTTCGCTTCTGTCGCTGTAGATGCGCATGCCGCGTCCCCTCCTTTACCTTGTCTAAGGTTCTAATAAATCCATTTTTCCCGTTTAGGTTGACTTGGACTTGACTGACGTTTAGGTTATATTATTTTTTCAATGGTTTAAGGTTAAATTTCCAAGATAAGCCGAATAATTCTGGGGCTTAGCTTTGTTCGACTAGAAGCCAAGCTTTAGGCAAAAAGTCAACGCGTGCAAACAAAATTCTGGAGATAAGGTGAACCTTAGAATAAGTAGCATCTAATCCAAGCGATGCAAACGGCCACAAGAGTACTGCACAATAATCAAAATTACAAAAATTAGGGAAAACTTTCTGTACTGCGTACATATTTTAATATCAACAATATCTACATAAAACGGTTAACATTGCATGTACTGTGTACATATTTCTACGTCAATAAAATACAGAAATTTGGGTAATTAGTTCGGTTTGTCTTTATATCACTGAGTTCAAATAAAATCAATGTTTCTAAAAATCATTTCACTTAGGTACATAAAAAGCCAAATAATATAGGCACTGTTTCTGTTCCCATCGCCACACAGTCAATGACCTAATGCACTATATATAAACACCGAAAGTTTACTTTAAAATGCACTTTGGTGTTTGTTTATACAAACAGTGAAGCCTTCGGGTTTTCGGTGTTTTATACTTTGACTTTTCCACGCTACATTTTATTTAATGAATATTTTCGGTCAATTCCGATATCTTGACCCCAAGAATAAAACTTTAGGGAGAACAAAAAACACTGGCTGACTACATCGTAGTAGTGACTTAATTCAAGACATACCTTTAGTATGAATTGAATTATGGTTCTGATGGTCGCTCCCGGCTAGTTTTATAGCCAGAAAAATGGGCTAGGACCGCCTCCGCGAGGTGTTTTTTAATTGGTTGAATGAACGGAAGTACAACAGTGACCGCCTCTTCGAAAATCGTTTCTATGGTAACCATTTACCGGTGAACCTAAACGGTCGGTTCAAAATAGCACTTAACTTTTTGTCTAAAACTTAAAATAACAAAGTTAATGGATTTTATATAATTACACGCGCTTATACAAACATGATACTACGAATTTTTATTACTTCTCGCTTCCTGTATGGCCCGATATGGTAATTAAAATTAGAACCGAGAATAAGAATAACAATTAGCAGGATATGGGTCGTAATATAATAATGTTGTTTCATTGGTTTACTGACTGCTTCGAACTTTTTGTGCGCGAGAATAGAAACGCCTTTTATTGTTTCTCTCTTTAAATTTCTTGACTCTTTTTACTAAAAAAATTGGTTAAACACCGATCTCCGTATCAAAATCAATGGATTTGGTTTTGATTTCATAGAATAAAATATTCAATAGTCAAATTTAAGTGGGTATCTTACCCACGACAGTTGCGTTTTACAAAATAACATAATTTGATTGGTTACAAAATGTGGGTGTGATATTTTTATAATAATTTGTTACAGATATTAAGTCAAGCCGAAGCTCGGGCTCACAGGATAGGTCAAGTAAACCCAGTAAATATTCAATATCTCGTAGCAGAAGGTACTGCCGATGAGTCAATATGGCCGTTGCTTCAAGAAAAACAAAATATTTTAGGCGAAATGGGCCTATGTAAAGATTCACTTACAAATGTAGACATAAAATATCAGCAGGTTCAGCAAAATTCAACCATGGATAGCTTAAATCTTACTACTGCTCGCACGTTGGATATAACGTCTTACTTCGAAAGTCCAGAAAAAAAGAAACACCAAAATGATGAAGACGATGTTCTAAATGATGGGTTGGATGACGTTCTATGCAATTTGGATATTTTACAGAGTTAATTTAATGTTAATGAAAACTTTATTTGAATTACTAGAGTTTACTGTTTTTTTCCTGATCACAAGATTTTTTAAAAAGTAAAAATAGTTTTCTAAGATGACTAAATTTTTTGTATATTTTTAAAGTTTATAAAGTTGTATACTAAATTTGTGTTTTGGTGCTTACCTTAGGTACACATTATGGATCTTATGGGTCGCGGTTTCAGGTTAAAACGATTAAAGCAGGGTCCAGACAGAGGCAACAAGCGGCGACTACAATGTCAACTTTTGTCGAAGTATGTTCCTTGTCATAGGGAAAATGTGGCAGAAACAGGAAACCGCGTGTACACATATACGAAACAATTTTTAAGTTTTTTTTTAGGAAGTTTTCGTTACATGAAACGTGTCGCAACTATTGGAAACCAGGTGTCTACACAGGAAAATAAAATTCACAAAAATCAGCTATATTCAACGGAGACAAGCGACTGACTTCACTGACTAAACAAACCGACCGTCCACACAAAAGAAACATAGTAGTAACTTGCAACTTGTCGAAGCGTGTTCCTGAATTTCCTTTGAAGTTACCGCTCATCGAGCGAAACACGCGACACGGGGAAACTTGGGTGCGGCGACTCGAGCAACCAGAAACATGTAGCCAAAATCGGCAACTTCGTTTCTATAAACTAGTCATTGATGACAAAAGTTACTACTTGTTGCCTCTGTCTGGACGCCGCTTTACGTTCAGTGAATTTTTAGCAATGCCAGAAATATACAGGGTGTCTCACGTTGAACGTCCATTAGAATATTTCGGAAAGTAATGCGATTTGGAAGGATAGCTTTATTGATCTCACTAAAATACATAGATTTTATAAAAGAAATCAGCTTATCCTAGAATTAATATAATATACATATAACATGACCTGAAACATTCATATGACGTAGTAAAGAAAGCTAATAACAATAAATAATTAATAACATAATTGAAACAAAATCATAAACCATTTAGCTATGGCAAATATGAACTGTGTTCGATTTTTGTTAAAGAATAGTAATATTGCAGTAGTAACCAAGTAAATAAATAATACAAAAACAAACAATGAATGCTATACCCTATATATCGTGTACCAATATAAATTTTAAAATTATAAAAAATTGATTTGATAACAATTAAGTAATTTTAATAAAACAAATTATATTCCTTTTACTTTAAACCAAACCTAAATAACCTACCACGAAATATGAATAGTATTCAAATAAATGAAGACATTCAAATTTTTAAAATTAATAAAATAAAATATTTAGGAATTATTTTTGACAGTAAATTAAATTTTCACTTAAAATACTTAATTAAACAATTAAGAAGTTTACTATCGATTTTTAAAAACATTAAAAAAATTTTAAATGTAAGACATGGAAATATTATACCTACAATAATATTAAGAAATTTATTAGGGTAATACAATTGATTAGTAGGGAATAGCAAAGTAAGCTTAAATACATTTTTTAATGCTTTATTTTGAAGAGTTTAAAGGTTTTAATAATACATAATATGCAGCTGTACCCCATACTGATATCAGATAATGCAGGTGGCTATATATGTGTGCCCAGAAAAGTTGATTTCGCAAACTTTTATTTAGCAGATGACTGACTTTATAGAGAATCCCCACAAACGGAGCAATTTTTTTCCTTTCATAAGCAATATGCATAGTCCAGCTCAAAGTACCATCTATTAAATGACCTAAGTATTTTATTACTGATGAGTTCTGAAGCTTCTGATTTTCAAATAATACATGATATTCATTATTGAGATTTTTTTTGCTAATAAACATATAGGGGGACTTCTCTATATTAGCGGTTAGTTAATATATAAGATTGCAGCCAAAGGCCTATTTTTTGCAGATCACTAGTAATATTAGTTTGAATTGAATTAATATTCCTACCAGTGTATAGTATCATCTGCGTTCAACTTTACTGTATATACTCTTCAGCGACAGCTCACCGATTAAATTAACATCAATTAGGAACAGAGTAGGACCCAATATTGAGCCTTGGGGAACTCCACATTCAATTTATTTGAAAGTGCTATTGGTATTATTTACATTAACAAACTGTTTTCTATTGGTCAATCCAGCAAATTTGGATAATGGGGTTTTCGGAGACGCTCTTTTCAAATGAAATAGCAGCGATAATACGTCCGGTTATACCGGAAGTTGTCTCAAACTTGCTTATTTTAAATGGAACACCCTGTATAATATATTTTTCTTGTGTCCCTCTCTTCATTTCCAATAACTTATATTAAAAGTTTTTTTTTATCTTACCTACTCTTCGTTTCTGAGAAAAAAATTGTTTTTCTCAATTTTTGCCCTTTAACAGGATGTCGCCTAAAATTGAATATCTTATCAAAGCTAAAAAGGGGAAACTCGAAATTCCGGTTGTGGAATTAAATAATATGGTGCTCGATAATGAATTGTGGAAAAATGGAATTTTAGATACAGGAAAGTGGAATAAGCGTTTGATATTTATCATAAAATTTAAAAAATTTTTTTGAAATACGATGCTACGTTTCTGGTTCATTAAATAAATAGGCGAGAACATTTTCTATCTATCCTTGTCTATCTATGATGTCCCTATAGCTAACTAGAATATAGGCGGACAAAATATTTGCTTTTTACATTTTTTAGCAATTATTAATGATTATACTGAAAATTTCACACCTGTACTTTTTAACCAATAAGATACCTTAATTATGACTAGTTACCATGGCAACTAAAAGATTTTCCGGAAATTTTTTCGAGCCGCCACGATATTTAAGTGAAAAATTTTTGACAGTTGAAAAGGTAAACATATGATCTACAACCATTAAATAATGTACATATACCTGTAAATAATGCAAAATATCTGAATTATGTAACATCACTCGCCTATGGCTCGCCCTGGAAATGCTTGTTTCGACCTGAAAAACACTACTTTCCGGTCTTGTAACGTAAATTACTATTTTCGGCAACCGTCCGGGAAGTAGGTACCCACTTCCCGGACGCTTTTCCTTTGAGAAAATAGCATTTTTTCGGCCTAGTCTGGGAAGTACGTGCCTAATCCGGGAAGAATCAAATCAATATTAGCAATTGCTCGAATTTTAATATAAATAAGAATTATAATGTTTCTGTTAGTACCTATCTTCTGTTCGAATTTCAATATTTAATACAAATAAGAATTAAAATGTTCGAAATTTTGTTCTACAAAGAAATATAATAAAGAAATGTGTCTCATTGATTTGTTATTCTACACGGTTGCCGAAAAAAAAGTGTACGCAACACGTCCGAAAACAGTTTTTTTGGACTCGCAGACTTCCAGGACTCGCCTACGGCTCGTCCTAGAATTTTGTCGACTCGTCCAAAAAAAAACAGTATTTTCCGGACTTGTAACGTAAATTACTATATCATGATCTTACCAAAAATCAATAATCAATGCTTGATATTTTGAGAATTTTGCGAAAAACCGTAAATAAGTTTACAACTATTCTAGTTAGGTATACGGACACCCTATATGGACAGATAGAAAATGTTCTCACCTATCCATTTAATGAATCAGCGCCGTATTTAAAAAAAGCAGTTTTTAAAATTTTTTGATTAAGATCAAAAATTGTGTTTTTTCCACTTCCCCCTGAGATTTTAAGTGCGAAACTTGGTGTTAATACTAGGTGTATGTGATACGTCGTTGAATTTGGAATGACGAGGGGAATTTAAAAATAATAAAATGAAATTTTGCTACTTTAAAAACCAAAGTTGATGGTGGTTTTGAGGAAACGAAACGTAGGATGGAAAATCTAATTACACCATCTTGTAAAGGAGAAAAAATGGCAATGAGAATGTAACCGTTATTTTGACATATCTCTTCAAATAGAGTCAGAAAAAAACTAAAACAAAATAGCGAAAATTCGATTATATTATTATACAGGGTTAGGAAAAATTACCAGAACGGTCGATTATTTCAAAATATACAGGGGTTATCAAAAAACGTCTTATATAAAAAATGTAGGGCTGTTAAAAATCTACATATCGGTGATAAATTGAAATATACAGGGTCGCCCACAAAGTTGTGGAGAATGATAGTTATATTTTTTTAAATGGAACACCCTGTATATTTTTACATTTTTAAATTCCACATAAAATTATAATTATTTTTTATTAAATGCATTATTAGTCTATACATCATAGTTTCCGAGATATTGACTCTCGAAAAGTAACATTTTTGAACTTTGACAGCTTCTAACTTTTTAACAGTACGTCTTACAGCGAAACGGCTTACATCTTCAATTTTTATTGTCTTTCCAAAAAATCAACTTCCGGTTAAACCGGATGTAACTCGAAAGCAGGAAATTAGTTGTTCCGGTTTAACTGGAAGTTGATTTTTTTGGGAAGATCAAAAGTTGAAGATAAGGACATGTAAGCCGTTTTGCTCTAAGACGTACTGTTAGAAAGTCAGAAGCTGTCAAAGTTCAAAAATGTCACTTTTCGAGAGTCAATATCTCGGAAACTATGAAGTATAGACTAATAATGCGTTTAATAAAAAATAATTATAATTTTATGTGGAATTTAAAAATGTAAAAATATACAGTGTGTTCCATTAAAAAAAATATAACTATCATTCTCCACAACTTTGTGGGCGACCCTGTATATTTCAATTTATCACCGATATGTAGATTTTTAACAGCCCTTCATTTTTTATATAAGACTTTTTTGATAATCCCTGTATATTTTGAAGTAATCGACCGTTCTGGTATTTTTTCCTAACCCTGTGTAATACGAATATAGATGAGATACTTAGGTATATGTTCGCTTATTTTTGGCCAAACTAACATATAGAGATCCACATTTCGTCTGGTATTTTAGTTTTCGATAAAAACAGATATGGCAAACACACAAATCAAATTTTAAAACGTAAAATATCCAATATACAGGGTGTTATTTAATAAGTGTCCGATATTGTACAGGACGATTCCCCAGTTATTTATAAGGTGAAAAGTTCATATAAGCATATATGGGTTCGCAAGGCCTTCATTTTTAAGATACAGGGTGTTAAAAATTTTATTTTATTTTTGTTATTCGTAAATAATTTTTGAAATAATGTCGATATTTGGAAGAAAATTAGTTTTTGTGGATTTTTTACTATGAGAAATTCAAATTTGATCTTAGTTTGGCCCTTAATTGTATGGGGCGCCACCCACAGGCCTATTTCTCTTTTTGGGAGTCACAAACTTCTTGTGCGTGTATGTATCAAATTTTTTAAATGAAAAATCAATGTTTCTATCATTTTTATTCGAAAAAGCTATGCTTGGTAAAAATTGCTACAAGAGGACGTTTTCTGGATATTTTGATTTAAATTAATCGATCCTTTTTCTTTAAAGTGAAATAATTTTGAAAACCTTTTTTTTTAATCATCATAGAAACATTTCAAAGCTAGTTTTAAACAACAATAAACAACGGAACGCTAGATATGTTAAAACTAAATTAAAATCACAATAAATGTTGAAAATGTCCAACCCATGCCTGTATGCACGCATCCAATATTCTTCTCATTGATTCGCAAACTCTTTGGAAAATAAAATTATCAAGTAGGCTAGGAGGTTTATTTAATTTTTATTTTTTTAATTTTTAGTTTATTTTTTTTTTATTTTAATTTAGTTTTAACATATCTAGGGTTCCGTTGTTTATTGTTGTTTAAAACTAGCTTTGAAATGTTTCTATGATGATTAAAAAAAAAGGTTTTCAAAATTATTTCACTTTAAAAAAAAAACCTCGATTAATTTAAATCAAAATATCTGGAAAACGTTTTCTTGTAGCAATTTTTAACAAGCAGCGGCGCACCCAGGATTTTATGTTAAATTTTTTAATAAACTTTTAAGTTACGCATTTTTCTAGAACTTTGGAGCTTTTTTAACAGGTACTCTTGCAGGGAAGATCGCAATAGCCTAGTCATGGGAGTCGTTAAACGGTTTCTTAGAGGGGGGGGGGGGCATTGGCGGCTTGTGACTTGTTAACTTGGAGGTGTACTAAAAGCTTGATGTAGGCGAAATGCGCCGCAGGCGAAATTTTTTTAAGACCACGCCCAAATTTGGTCAATAATTATTATAGTAAATATTTTAAAAATTTATGATTACCTTCTTATTCTATTGAAAATGAAATAAGATAAAAAATAGAAAGGCTAATTTATTTTTCATTAGTGGGTACATTGTTTAAAAGTAAAGTTCATTCATCTGTTTTTATTTGCAGCAAACTTATCAATAACAATAAAGTTCCTAGATTTACACTTTGTGGTATGTATCAAGTTAATTTCGAGAGTTTAGGTCTTCCCTTAATTTTAATTTCAATTTTTTGCTCAATACTTAATGAGCTAAAATTGTTTCTCAAACATTCATAGTCGTTTTGGCATTAAAACTGTTTATTTTTATTAAAATAAGTCTTTACCACCCCAAAATAATAACAAAAATATAAAGGAAAACTCGAAATAATAAATTCATAAATTCAATCAAACCATATTAAACCTCAATAAGTCAACTTTTGTCAATAAGTCAACTTCCAGGGGGAGGGGGGGGGGGGCAAATGCCCCACCTGGCCCCCCTCAAACGAGGCCCGTGAGGTAAATCTAAGAAAATTGACTTTTTAAAATACTTATCCACTTTCATAATTTTTATTTCATTGGGGGCCTTGCCCCCCCCCCCCTCCCCCCCCCCTGGGTGCGCCACTGTTAACAAGCATAGCTTTTTCGAATAAAAATGATAGAAAATAGATTTTATATTTAAAAAATGTGATACATACACGCACAAGAAATTTGTGACTCCCAAAAAGAGAAATATGCCTGTGGGTGGCGCCCTATACAATTAAGGGCCAAGCTAAGATCAAATTTGAATTTCTCATAGTACAAAATCCACAAATACTAATTTTCTTCCAAATATCGACATTATTTCAAAAATTATGCACGAATAACAAAAATAAATTAAATTTTTTAACACCCTGTATCTTAAAAATGAAGGCCTTGCGAACCCATTATGAACTTTTCACCTTATAAATAACTGGAGAATCGTCCTGTACAATATCGGTCACAATTATGGAGTTTAAAGGTATTTAAAAAACGCTGTCCAAAGTTTTTATCATACAGGGCGTAAAAAAAATGGGCACCTTAGTGTCACAGCTAGTCCGTCCCTGCAGCTGTGAGTAATTCGCAACACTTTCTGGTATAGTAATTTGAAGGGTGTTACCTGGTATATATCATATGAAAAAAAAATTGAAGTATAAGTACCTGTTGGTTTAATAATTATGTGTCAAAAACTTAATTTCATAGGAGCCCATATCTCCGAAGAGGAGGCCGATACGAAAGAAATTTATGAATTTGTAGTATTCTTTTCGAGTGTTTTTTTTTCATATCCGAGAGATTTCCCACATTTTCCCGGACACCCTGTATAAGGAGAGTATACTATATGTTACCTCCGAAATAGGTAGGTACCTATCCAACATCGCTTTAAGTAGAGGATCTCTAAAATTATCCAATACGTACGGTTATTATTTATTCTTTTGTCAGATTGTCATATTATTGAGTGGAATCACTCTATAGATGTTTTTCAATAGGCCTGCTCAAAGGGCCACTAGACCTAAGGGAGTTGAAAGCTCCCCCTCTGTCTCTAAAGGGTTAAAGGGTATCCACCTAATATGAATTTTATTTAGCTCAAAAGTAACACAATTTTTCGTCGTAAACATCGTTCTGGTACGGAAATATTCGCGCAACATCGGCAAAACCCAGAAAGTTGCTGGGAATTTGGAGTTTGAGCCGTTCATACACGGACAGTCTGGAGTTGAGTTTATAAGGTTATTCGCGCCGGAGTTCTGTAGGGATATTTCGTGCACACGACCAAGCGCCGATAAAAACCTACCCCTGAAACATTTTCAACATAATTTTATCATTACGAACCCTCGCTTGCCGTAAATGGAATTTTGCCAATTAAATAAAAATAAGAACTATTTGATAACATAATATAGATCATAATACAAAAAAGTTACCAAATCTGTATAAATAAAAGTAATGTATATAAATATCGTGCCTTGGAAAATGAAGAAATAAAAGAAATGGAATTTAAACACTTCTTGTTAGTGTTTGATTGGATATTGATTATACAGAGCATACAGTATTTATCGGACGTTGTGGGAAGTCCATCCTCAGTCAAAAAAAGTAAGTGAAAAACATATAGGTACCTACCGGGTATTGCACTGCAGGCGCGGATCCAGAATTTTCCTCAGGGGGCAGGGCGCAAAAAATTAAGGTTGACTCCTCCGTTTTCTGGGGGGACGTTATAGAGAGGTAACTGGTTTATTTCTAAAAAGAAAAAGTCAGCTGTACATTTTTTCTTGGGTCTGTATAATATCGAGGGAGGGGGGGGGGGGGGGGGAAGGGCACAAAATAGTCAGCAGTGTACAATATGTTGGTTGTTAGGTTTATAATCTCAGAGGATGGGGGCGCAGTGGTGAACGTTTGATTTCTAAAAGAAAAGTCAGCTGTGTACATTATTGCCTCTGTTTGTTGTTATGTTTCTTATCTTTCTAAACTCGGGGGGTGGGGGGTCTGGAATCCGCCACTGCCAAACGGGTCATGAAAAATCACATACCTTCATTCAAGCTATTTCTACACTTTAAAACCGATAACTAAGTCCCCAGTTTATTTAAACCTTTAAAATATTGCATCAAGCTTACCTAATTTTATTTAGTACTTTTGCCTTTAAAGCCTTTGAAGTTAGGTATTTAAAAAAATAATGTATTATGCGTTAATACCAGTAAATTGCGCCAAACTTTGATAATAACAAAATTTATACAGTGTGATCAGTAAAGTCCGCATCATATGGTTTTTTTTTTATTAATAACTTTATTCGAAATTTGACTTTGACATCGAGTTCTGCTTCGATCGAGATGAAAATTAAGCAAAAAAATAGTAGTCAGGTGATTCGCATTATGTGTCAAAATTTAATTTTTTGCCTATGTTTGTTGTTATGTTGGATCTGCCACTGCCAAAGGGGTTATGAAAAATCGCATACCTTCATTCAAGCTATTTCCACACTTTAAAACCGATAACTAATTTCCCAGTTTATTTAAACCTTTAAAAGGTTGCATCAAGCTTACATAATTTTATTTAGTATCTACTTTTGCCTTTAAAACCTTTGAAGTTAGGTGTTTAAAAGAATTATGTGTTCTGCTTCGATCGAGATGAACATTAAGCAAAAAAATAGTAGTCAGGTGATTCGCATTATCTGTCAAATTTTAATTTTTTCCAAAAAATAATTCAAAAGTGGGGTTATTTCTGAAAATATCGAAAAAAATTATTAGAAAAGGTTTTTTTAAATGCAATGTCTAGCCCACATGCAAAATTTCAGCTGCATAAGATAATTTTGATTTTTACCCATATTTTGTAAATTGCACCACTTTTGCAAATTAAGACTCAACGCAACCTACATAAAACTTCTTAGTTTTGACAATGCTTTATTTCAGATATATTTTCTTTAAAGTAGCGTCATATTAAATGTGTGTTTTTGTACAAAATCAAAATTGGACTATTAAAATTTGGTCGCATGTGATGCAAAGTTTATTTGTTTTTGACCCTGTACAAGGTAACTTCATAAAATAAGTATTTTTGAAAACGTAGTTTGGGTAAAAAATCAAAATTATCTTATGCAGCTGAAACCTTGCATGTAGGCTAAAAACTGCATTTCAAAAAACTTTTTCTAATAACTTTTTTCGATATTTTCAGAAATAACCCCACTTTTGAATTATTTTTTGGAAAAAATTTAAATTTGACAGATAATGCGAATCATGTGACTACTATTTTTTGCTTAATTTTCATCTCGATCGAAGCAGAACTTGATGCCAAAGTCAAATTTTAAATAAAGCTGTTAAGAAAAAAAATGCCATATGATGCGGACTTTATAATACTAGTCACACTGTATATATAATAATTGTACACCATTTTACATAGCGATGTTTGTTAATAATTAAAGTTAAATATTATTTAAGAAACAGTCTTATGGTAATAGTTTCACCTGAAATAAACCTTTAATAGTAATTTACGTTACAAGTCCGGAAAATACTGTTTCTTTGGATGAGTCGACAAAATTCTACGAGTCTGCGAGTCCAAAAAAAAACTGTTTTCGGACGTGTTGCGTACACTATTTTTTCGGCAACCGTGTAGAAAAACAAATTAGACACATTTCTTTATTATATTTCTTTGTAGAACAAAATTTCGAACATTTTAATTTTTATTTGTATTAAATATTGAAATTCGAACAGAAGATAGGTACTAACAGAAACATTCTAATTCTTATTTATATTAATATTTATATTAAAATTCGAGCAATTGCTAATATTGATGTGATTCTTCCCGGCCTAGTCCGGGAAGTACGTACTTCCCGGACTAGGCACGTACTTTCCGGACTAGGCCGGAGAAATGCTACTTTCTCAAAGGAAAAGCGTCCGGGAAGTGGGTACGTCGACGGTTGCCGAAAAAATAGTTTTATTATAATCGATAATATACCAAGAGCATTAATAACTACAAGATAATTGTATGACATATATTTCGAATTCATGTTACATGACATAGGCATCGAACTATTCTCAACGCACTTCAGGAAGTTGTCATAAAATTTTGATTTATTTATCAATAAGGGGATATTCGGTGTGAAGTGTCAAAAAATGTTTTCTTCATTGTAACGTTTGATGACATCAATGACAACTTTCCATAGGCTGTTATTAGTGTAATGTCATTGGTTGCTTCTGCACACGTGATTACCAATAGACGTGGTCACGTCAAAAAATGTCTTATTATTAAGCTGGAACTAATTATTAGACATCTCCGTGCACCTAGAGAGAATAATTCTCTGTTCCCACATCCTACACAATGTCAGCAGACCCTGCATGATGATTTTATTGATAAATAATAATTTGTTCTTCTGTATGTATTTTATAAGTAAGAGGATATACAGTGGGCATGTCTACTTAAGAGGAAGTAACCCCTTTACCACAATGAAAATTGCCGAACGTTTTGCTGGTCAAACGAAAAGAAAAAATAAAAATTGGTATTTAGAAAATAAATTCTACTTTAAATACCCCATCCAGAAAAGTAAATGACGATCGAAAATATTCCCAAAATTTCTTTTAGAATTTTTTTTTATTTTTAGTAATTTTGTAATATCTTAAACAAATTTTTATTGGTCAAAAGCAAAATTACTTTCCCGGGTGTAGAATGTTGTACCAAACAATTTTTCTTAAAGCCATTTTTCAATATCGGCCTTACTTTTTTCTCAAAAACGTTGGGCGCGTAAATCCACTTTACACGCTTAAATTCACTTTATTTACCAGGCTTTTTACGGCCCAGCCTGGTACCCCAACTGTTTTTACTTTTACAATAAAAGATGCTTTGACAATAAAAACAATTTTTTCTTTTTCTCTTCTTTTCTTTACATCTCACCCCAACATTTTCAAATGTTTCTGACTGTGCTCAATAAAACTCAGGATGTTTCAGTAATTTATTAATACTTTTAACAGATATGTTTTTCAAAACTCCCTAATTTTTACTACCCTATCTTTTTCTGCACGACAGTGTGCTTCTACACTTAACCCTCGACTCTTCAGTATGCTGGAGTCTTGATTTTTGACCTTCTGATTTTTCAATTTTACATCTCTTATTGTACACCATTAAAAGCTCCATTACGGCTCAACCTCACCATTATTTTCTCTTGCTAAAAACATCAGCATTTTAATTTTCACTTTGTTTCCTGATGATGAGTGTTTCTACACTCGAAACATGTCGTCGATGTGATACTAGGTTCGCCTAGTTTTTTGATTAATAAAGATTGTGGAGAAAGACTTCGTGCTTTTCTTTTTCTGTATCATTTAACTCCACTTTGAGTATGGACTACTTCTTCAAAATTAAATAAATATTGTTATTACTACTACATTTAAATCCTTAGAGTTTTTTTTTATGTATTTTAAAATGTGAATCCTAGTTTTGTGATATAATTAGAAACTTATAAGAAACTTAAGCATCCTACAGAATATTCAAAATATATATTGATAAATTCTTACTCTCTAATAAACTTTGGGGACATTTTATTGAATAGTTCCTGCAATAGGTAGGTACTTCGTGTTCATAAAACTTTAAGTAATAATTCACAGGATATAACTCATCTAAAATAATTGAATGCATCAATTTATTGAACCAGGCTTTTATACCGGGTGATGAAATTAAGGTATACACGCTTTTGAGTTCAAATAATAATGAAGTGTGGACGTGAAAAGGACTCAAAAAACATTTGTTTCATTGTACCTGTATTTTGCATTGTTGTTGATTCCAACGTGATGGCGTTGCGGCTTATTTACTACTTGCTATTTTATTAAGCAGGGTTTAAATGCACTGCAGTATTATCAGTGGAGTTGCTTCGGATTGCGGCATTCTGATGAGTTCCTAACAAGGACGAAACACCTGTTAATATCTACTCGGCCCCAGGGAATCCATTGGTCTTGTCAAAATTTAAAGTCCGCTAGCCAAGAGCATTTTTCGTTGATATAAATCGATAATATTTAAGAAGTTAGTAACACGGCCAATCCTGAAATACAGTGTCACCAGTAAAGTCCGCATCATATAAGATTTTTTTTTATTAATAGCTTTATTCAAAATTTGACTTTGGCATCAAGTTCTGCTTCGATTTTAATTTTGTAGAAAAACACACATTTAATATGGCGCTACTTTAAAGAAAATGTATCTAAAATAAAACCTTGTTAAAACTGAAAAGTTTTATGTAGGTTGCGTTGAGTCTTATTTTGCAAAAGTGGTGCAATTTACAAAATATAGGTAAAAAATCAAAATTATCTTATGAAGCTAAAATTTTGCATGTGGGCTAGAAACTGCATTAAAAAAAAGTTTTTCTTATAACTTTTTCGCTATTTTCAGAAATAACCCCACTTTTGAATTATTTTTTGGAAAAAATTAAAATTTGACAGATAATGCGAATCACTATTTTGCTTAATTTTTATCTCGATCGAAGCAGAACTTGATGCCAAAGTCAAATTTCGAATAAAGCTATTAATAAAAAAAATCCCATATGATGCGGACTTTACTGGTGACAGTGTAGACTTCGCTCTCGAAGTCCCAATTTGGAATATTACTGAGACTTATAATTGCGTTGGTATCTTCACTTGTTGCTTCCTCGCTGTTCCTGTATAAAAATGATAAGTAGATAGCCTCTAAGTATTACGGTATTAAGTATCTCACATGATGTTCGTGCTTTCAATGGTGGAAGACATCGTGTAAGGCGTCGAAGGTTTAAACTAAACACATTAAGTCTAATGCAAAGCGCCTAAGCTTTCAAGGTCTGAATTGTGCAAAGCGCCCGCGGCTTGCAAAACATCAAATATTACTCAAAGCGCCCAGTTTCAAACGTTTCATTTCTGCCAAGCGCCCGACTCTCAACACATCAAATATTATTGAAAGCGCCCAGCTTTTAACTTCTTAATTGTTCTTTTTTATTTTTGCTTTTCACTTTTTTTTCATTTATTTTATTCGTTTTTTTATTTTTGTTAAATAACTTATTTTTATATATTTCACATAAAAAATTATTAACAATAATTTCAAACACATGTTAACGATGATAAAAAAAATTACCTTGTCGTACTTCCATTGTCTTTATTTTGTTATTTAACACAACGTTTCAAGTGTAAACTAAATTACAATTGTAAGGCTACTGTCTTAAATACTATCCATGTGCAGTGAAGCTTGATGACTCCGCCTACGTGCTTATTGGAGTGTGAAGTTTAAGCTGTTGGTTTTGGACAAGAAGAGGCTTCCAGATATTGGGGATATCTATACTTGGTTTACTAAATATATGGGTATTTTGATTCATGAAAGCTGCTTCTATGAACTTTCGTTTTCTCCAGTGCTGTTCCGTGTCCAAAACCTTGGCTTCTGACCACTGTATAATATTTATAATATTATGTTGGTTGGTACATACATGTTCCGGTATACCTGATCTCGAAGTTTCACTTCTTTGAGTATGTTTCAGATGTTCTTTAACTCGTACTGGAAGAGGTCTTTTTGTTTCTCCAATGTACGATTCGCCACACTCGCAAGGGATTTGAGTGTGGCGAATCGTACATTGGAGAAACAAAAAGACCTCTTTCCGTACGAGTTAAAGAACATCTGAAACATACTCAAAGAGGTGAAACTTCAAGATCAGGTATAGCGGTACATGTATGGACTAACCAGCATAATATACAGTGGTCAGAAGCCAAGGTTTTGGACACGGAACAGCACTGGAGAAAACGAAAGTTCAAAGAACCAGCTTTCATGAATCAAAATACCCATATATTTAGTAAACCAAGTATAGATATCCCCAATATCTGGAAGCCTCTTCTTGTCCAAAACCAACAGCTCAAACTTCACACTCCAATAAGCACGTAGGCGGAGTCATCAAGCTTCACTGCACATGGATAGTATTTAAGACAGTAGCCTTACAATTGTAATTTAGTTTACACTTGAAAACGGTTAGAGATACTAACTAACCGAAACGTTGTGTTAAGTAACAAAATAAAGACAATGGAAGTCCGACAAGGTAATTTTTTTTATATTACTTCATTGTCTACCACCTTCAAATTAACGATGATAAAATTAAAACTTATCAATGTCGCCTCATTATAAGATCATAATAATAATAGTAGTCGATAAAATCAAAACAATAATTAATAAATAATATTAATTGATTTTAGGTTACCGGTCCACTGTGCGATATCGGTAAAAATATTCATATCAACTCCACTAGTGATGTAATAGTTA
The DNA here is from genome assembly GCA_963969555.1 of Polydrusus pterygomalis. NCBI lineage: Eukaryota > Metazoa > Arthropoda > Insecta > Coleoptera > Curculionidae > Polydrusus > Polydrusus pterygomalis. Next base: position 34,539,579 of record OZ018381.1, on the reverse strand, counting down.
AATCGTCAGCTTATTTATTTTATCAAAGCCGGTATTTAATTTTACAATTTGGCAATAATTCAGCAACCTGAGTAACTACCAATATAATATAAAATATTTAGGGCTAATCATTGATTCAAAATTAAATTTTTTTAATTATCATATCGAAGATTGCCGGAAAAGTAGGTTATTTTAAAAGAATCAGTTATAATTTAAGTTTGTTTTCTAAAAAAACTATATTTAATACTCTTATATTACCACATTTTCTTTATTGCTCTTCCATTTTATATTGTGCTATAGTTAGGAAATATTTGATAAATTACAAATTTTACAAAATAAGGCAATGCGGATTATTTTAAATTGTGACAAATATACAAAAATTATTTTAAATTGAAAAATTTAGATTGGTTGAATGTCAGAAATTTAATTTTTTATTTAGTATGTATCTTTATACATAAAATTGCCCGATTCTTAAAAAAATTTTGTTCTTTTAATTTTGACCATCATAATTATAAAACAAGAACTAAATAAAATTTTTATGTGGATAGAGCGTCTAAAACATTAGCTTATAAATCTATTTTTTATAAAGGTTTGATAGAATATAATAATTTGGAAAATTATATTAAATCTCAAAAATCATTAAAACTGTTTAAAAAAACTTTAAAATTACATTTAATTAAAAACAAAATGATACGTAATACGTATTTGATACAATTTACAAAATGTTTAACTTTTCTGTCTGTTTTTGTTAAAAGAAGATTGCGTTTTAAAATTTAAAAGAAATCTATAAAAATGTGTTAAAAAATGTATTAAAAAATATTTAATAGTAGCTTTTTGCTAAATAAAACATGTAACTACTACTACTACTACAAGCATTATTTAGACATGTTAACAATGATAAAATTAAAACTTATCGATGTTGCCTCATTATAAGATCAGAATAATAATACCTAGTCGATAAAACGAATAAATAAAATAAATTAATTTTAGGATACCAGTCCACTGTGTGATACCGGTAAAAAAATGCAGACTTACTCTACTAGTAATGTAATAATTAATAATTTATCTGCCACGTTATTTTATCAACGCCGGCATTTAATTTTACAATTATTGGATTCGACAATAATTCAGCAAACTGAATAGCTACAAGAATTATTTAGACGAGTTTTGTAGACATTGTAATTGATTTCAAAGCCAATAGATATATGTTTTGCTTCCGCCCTACTAAAAACTGACTATTGATTACAAAAACGTATAAATCATTCAGAAATTGACCGTGTTTACATACTTTCTGTCAAATTTATTTCGTTTATAAAATTGTAAGCACTCGTAGGTGAATCCCACTTCTGATATTAGAAATCAAAGAAAAAGCACGGCACACAGTACACAAGCAATAATCCAAATTTACGAATTTACATAAAATTAATAATTTTACTGGCGATGAATCTTCGGCGGCATGAGAATACGTGAATACGTGTGAGATATGTGCCCAAGACCGGCAACTATAGACAATTCAGAAAATTTATTGGAAAATAACAACGTTTACTGACTTCAGTGACTTCTCACATACTCAGTATGTTTTAACTTTCATCAATTTCTCTATATTATTTCTCTTTAACACATACACTTTTTTTTAATTCCATGAAATGTTCTTCACCATTTTCTCTTCTGCTAAAACCATCAGCACCAAATATTTTTCTGTCTCCTGATGATAAACGTTTTTACGTTCGAAACATGTATAGAGACCCTTGAATATTCTTATTCTATTAAATTTTGTGGAGGAAGACTTTGAGTTTTTTCTTTCTTTCCCAATTTTTAAAAAGTTTATCCCATTTAAAAAAAAAACCTTACTTCCCCGTAAGAAAAATGTTTTGAATAAATGATTTTTATAATTTATTTTACATTAAAAGCACAAAGCTCGATTCTTAGAGGAGCTTATTGTGGAAAATATTCCGAAAAATATAAGCTAACATTTTTATAAAAGGAAAGTCTTAACATCGCTTTGTACTTTGATAAATAGTTAAATTCTGAAAAGTATTTATTGAAAGATTCATTTTCAATTCCCTGAGCCAGAAGTTGGTAAAAAAAAAATCGGTAAACACCTTTGTCCGGCACTTTTAGCCTGGGGATCAATGCTTGAAATATCTCTAATTCAAAATATACTCGCTGAGTATATACAGGGTGTTTCAATAAAAATCCCAGGCCAATTATTTCGAAAACTAAAAGCGACATGTAAATTCTGTAAACGCCAGTTTTTAGCCTCTATGATTGGCTTCACAACTGTGTAAAAAATGTGTTTGAATAATACAAGATGTAGGTGCCGCCACGGTGCAAAGAAATTTTTCGATGACAGCAACTTTTAAATGTTATCGTTCTTAAAGATAATTAATTTTTGGTCAAACTATGTCCCATAAAAAATTTTGATAAATCCGACATGAAAGGAGATATTTGGGGTTAAGTTTTTTTAAAAATAATTTTAACGAGTATTTTAATTATAAATATTTTTAATATTCTTTAGCAGATTTTAATTTAATTTTGGTAATGATAATTTTAGTGATAAAACGCTCGTATAGCGCTAAATTATTGCGTCCAGTGACGTCCCAGGGGGCGCCTTAGCAAATAATATTGGCAAAAAATAAGACGCCACTGAGTTTTTGGTCATTTTTATATATTTTTCGGATTAAGCAATTAAAAATATCCTTTTCTTGTCTGTTAAATTGTATTCTTATCTTATTTGGTTTTCGAGAAATAAAAACAATTTTATTGCATATCTCTGGAAAACAAAAATCATTGAATAATTAATACGTATATAATAATCTTCCTTCCAACTGGATATTTTTGGTATGAATGCCCATCAGTAACCATGAGTGTGCTCCTTGGAATTGCAATATAATATGATTTGTGACGTAATATGCCTTCTAGCCTTAATATATATAATATTTCAGATTTAACAAAATACAAGGGCGGTCCTACGGAGGGGGGGGGGGTACTGGGGGTAATACCCCCCCCCCCAGAGACCAGGTTGAGGACGCAAAAACTAAAAATAATATGTCCAAAAAACTATAAATATTTATTATTTTTAAATAAAAAACAAAACCAATAAATTTGAAAAAACATTTTTTATATAAAAATATCAACATCTTAATATTATAAGATATATTCTATTATAGTCCGTCGATAAGCCGATATAATATCGCGAAAATGCTGGTAAACCGAACCGAAGAATGTCCGGTTTTCTAATGACTTAACAAAAATGTTGAAAGCAGCGGCATCCAATGCAAAATATATTAAAAAACAATTGTAATTTTTTTTAGCTTTATTTTCATGTTCTGATTTCTTTATTATACATATACATTTAAGTTTTGTGTTATTTTAGTTTTTTGACTTATGTTACAATATTACTACTACATCTACTACATCAGTGGCGTATTTACGAGGGGGCTCAGGGGGCCCGCCCCCCCCCCAGATATGTATAGTACAATTGTATAAACAAAGTTCATCTGTCACGAATAATGCCCTCGAAGCTTTTAAAACTTGTTTATTTTGTCGCCCTTTCAAATTTCTTTTAAATTAAAAGAGTGTTTTAAAGTCTGGCATATCGCCGCAGATTAAGCTTTACGGTTATTTTACCAAAAAAATGGCGTGGCACCCAAAAAATTTTCGCCTGCGGTGCAAAAGAGCGCCTTCGGCGCAAATCCTTAAAAGTACCCCCCCCCAGAAAGACGTTCCAGGACCGCCGTTGACAAAATATAATACTTATATAAATAATAATACAATAACTTATGAATTATATGATTTTGATTATATACATCTTATAAATGGGATAAAATCTGTTAGACTTCTGTGCTTAGATAAATAATATAACACGAACGCTACAATAAATGTCAATTACTTGAAAGTTTTACTTTTTTGCTTTTTATTTTCTTTTCCGCCCTGTATAACATTTAAGCGCGTCGATTACGTCATAGGCATCATATAAAATAGTCATTGGTGTATATTTATTTTTTAGCTGAGATAAGAAATGACCACTGCAATAAAACGGTGGATATCTATGAAGATGTGGCAAGTCCTGAGGTGACATCGGAAAACTTTGGAAAATCCATGACCTGCTGGTATAGGTTCAGATCGTTTCGTGGTACTCCAAAGGATTGGATTTTAAGAATTAAATTTAACAAATTTAAAGTTGGAAAGCTACTGAATGCAACTCACTGTGATGGAGGATTTATGCAAGTAAGTAGGTATTACGTATAAAAAGAATCAGTAAAATCAATATTTAAAATATTTACACCTGGGCCTATAACAGGGTATTTGTGGAGGAAAGGGCACTATTTTGGGAATGTGTTCAGAGGGTGAAAATAAGAGAAATAAACCAATATGTTTTAGTTCGATTCCCAACCATTTCTGAAATAATAGGTTATAAAGTTTTTGTAAGTTAATTTTTATTTTAAAAGCGAATAATTGCAGGTACTGCAGTACAAACTAACTTAAAGAATATTTTCAAAAACCCCTCCACCAACTTTAATACATTTTTCGGCACGTTTGTTAGTCGCTCGGGTAGCACGTTGGATTGAGTGGGGATTGTTTTTTTTATAAAAGCTGCAGCATTGAAAATTCGATCGCGGAGTGTGTCTCTCCTTTACACTCGTGTTTCATATACTAGCGATTTCATCCATCCCCAAAGGCAATAATCAAACGGGTTTAAGTCTGGTGACCTCGGTGGCCAAACTTGCGGACCACCTCTGCCAATTCAGCGATTAGGAAAACGATCATTTAAGAAATTTCGCACACGGAGATTAAAATGAGGTGGGGCTCCATCATGTTGGAAGTACACTCGTTGTTGAACATTTAACGGAACATCATCCAAAATGTGTATCAATTAAATGGTCTTCCAAAAATCATAAATATCCCATCCATTTCAAATGGACCTAACAACTGGCCGTTGAGCATTCCACACCGGACATTGATACTGAATCGATGTTGAAAATTTCGTTCAAATGTAGCATGAGGGTTTTCATCTGACGACCGATGTTTATTATGGCAATTATTAATTGGAAAACGTCGTCGATATTTATTAACTGCGCGCATCGCAAAACCGTTACAGTAACCATACACGAATATCATATCAAGTCGTTACGCTAAATATGAAGCTAACTGACAACTACTATGAATGTCAAAACTATGAATCAAAATATATCGGACGTTTAAAAGTAAAGCCTCCTTCATTATTTCAATATGAAAAAATTCAGACCCGATTATTTCAGAAATGGTTGAGAATCGAATTAAAACATATGGGTTTATTTCTCTTATTTTCACCCTCTGAACACATTCCCAAAATATTACCCTTAAATTTTGGGCCCCCCATAAATTGGGCCCACTTACTTACACACAAATATTTTTCGCCGACATAGTTAACTTTGTCTCCGATTTGCACCAAGCCGAAAATTGTATTCTTTATTGTAAAATTAAGATTTTCTCATTTTCCGTTTCAGATTATTGATGGTAATGCAAAGACAGATGTATCAAATCGGAAAGAGCCCGGAATGTATTGTGGCGAAAGTGAACAACCTCAGACTTTTATGTCGGAAACTTCGTTCGTTAAGATGATGTTTCACGTTGAAAATTTCACCGATCAGACGTATTTTAGCTTCGACACAAGGGCAGAACAGCAGCTTGTGGTTTATCTAAGATACGGCCAACACCCTGAGCTTTATCCGAATCGGAGAGGAGAAGTTGTACAGGGGTAAGAATTATTTAAGAGTAAAGGGAAAGAAAGCGGCATGAAAAAAAGTAAGAGATAGAGAGAGAGAGAGAGATAAAAGCGGGGAATGGCAGTTTATTTACAATTTTATAATATAATAAATATGTTTATGTTGTCTTCTATAAACTTATTCTTCAATCCCCTGAAGCTGAGCTTGCTTAGGGGCAAATCTAATTTTTTGTTTTAGTATGTAAAATCATAAATCATAAATTTGCATTAAAAATCAAGTTTTAAAGTAAAATGTTAATTTGTAGTATAAACGCAGTTTTTTTTTTGAAGAAATATATTACCTATAATAAAAATATTAGTTTATAATTTTCAAGTAAAAAATATTAAGTACTTATATAAATTATTCAGAACAATATTAATTTAAAGCATTTCTAAAAATATTTTCAAATTGTCTGTTTTTAATATACATGTTTTTATTTCGACTTTACATTTTTTTAATGAAATCAATTTTTTTATTTTTGTTGGTAAATAATCGTTTAAATGAAAACATAAATATTTGAAATGCATATTTTTATGCAAATTTTTTTGTCCTATGGACTTATTTATTTTAGGTTTTATGGTTATTACATTTTTATGACGTGTATTATGATTATGGTCTTTAAATTGTATAAGGTTTTTATTTTTAAATATATAGATATATTAGGATATTATAAATGTAAAGTTGTCTTATGTTCAACTTTTGAAAAAAAAAAGTAAAAACTACCTATATATTTATATAGTTTGGGGAGGAAAGGGCAATATATTGGGAATGTGTTCAGAGGGTGAAAATAAGAGAAATAAACCCAAATGTTTTAGTTCGATTCTCAACCATTTCTGAAATAATCGGTTACGAATTTTTTTTATATTGAAATAAATGGAGGCTTTAGTTTTAAACGTCCGATACATTTTGATTGATAGTTTGGACATGCGTAGTAGTTGTTGTCAGTTAGCTTCATATTGAGCGTATCGACTTGAACCAAGATTTTCATACTTACAATGCCCCACACATTCAGTCACAGGGAGTATGCCGACATTATAATCGTGTATGGTTACTGTTACGGTAGTGCGATGCGCGCAGTTAATGAATATTGACGTCGTTTTCCAAATCGAAGAGTTCCTAATAGAAGAGTTTTTCAAAAAGGGTTTGCAAGTGCTCAGGAAACTGGAATGTTTTCAAGCGTGAGAATCGTTCCTGAAATAGTGCAGACTAGATGTGGAAAATGAAGAAAATGTTCTGGATATTGTCGCAGAGAACTCAGGTATAAGTACGAGACGGGTTGCAAATGAACTTCATATACCATCACATCTAGCCGTATGGGAGTCAACTTAGAAAAAACGGTTTAAAACCTTTTCACGTTCAACCCGTTCAACATCTTCTAGATGGTGATCCTGCTTCAACGGTACAATTTTGTGAATGGATCCATCAAAATCGAAGTCTGCACAAATACATTTTATTTAGCGATGAAGCTCAGTTCACTCGTGATGGACTTAATAATTGCCATCGGTGGTCAGACGAAAACCCTTATAATACATTTGAACAAAACTTTCAACATTGGTTCAGTATTAATGTATGTCTGGTGTGGAATGCTCAACGAGCAGTTGTTTAGTCCATTCGAAATGGATGGGCGTCTTACTGGGGAAGGAAATTTACGGTTTTTGGAAGACCATTTGATACACATCTTGGATGATGTTCCGTTAAATGTTCGACAACGAATGTACTTTCAACATGATGGAGCCCCACCTCATTTTAGTCTCCGTGTGCGAAATTTCTTGAATTATTGTTTTCCTAATCGCTGGATTGGTAGAGGTGGTCTCCAAGTTTGGCCGCTGAGGTCACCAGATTTAAAACCGCTTGATTATTGGCAGTATTGCCTTTGGGGATGGATGAAATCGCTAGTATATGAAACACGAGTGGGAACGAGAGAAGCACTCCGCGATCGAATTTTCAATGCTGCAGCTTTTATAAAAAACAATACCAACTCAATCCAACGTGCTACCCGAGCGATTAACAAACGTGCCGAAGAATGTATTGAAGTTGGTGGAGGGGCTATTAAAAATATTCTTTAAGTTAGTTTGTACTGCAGTACCTGCAATTATTCGCTTTTAAAATAAAAATTAGCTTAGGTACAAAAACTTTAGAACCTATTATTTCAGAAATGGCTGAGAATCGAACTAAAACATATGGGTTTATTTCTCTTATTTTCACCCGCTGAACACATTCCCAAAATATTTCCCTTTCCTCCCCCAAACACCCTGTAGAACGTTATAATAAAGAAACGACATTTTATATAGAATACCACCCACTTAAGGCAATGACACACACACAGCGGTTTGTTCGGGAAATGGGGGAATATGTCCGTTTTCTATGGGTTCCCCTGAACCCGCCCTTAAGACTAAACCACTATATTTTTTAGGTCATACTGTGAACGAATATTTAGAGACTGTCGACTGCAAACGTGTTACGTTCAATCACCAGCCTATCCTGGTGTATATCCTAGAAACCTACACTGTAGATATTATTTAAACACAAGGTTGCCTTTTATCAAGCTGTATATTGAAAATGAGGAATTTAACATCGATGGACAACGATGTGAAAACATTATGACATGTCCAATGAGACCCATATCATCAGGTAAACATTTAATTCGATTAGAGGTAATTCTCCTTATATCTTTTGTTATCTAGTAATAGTAGTAGTACCTTGTACCAGTTGAGAGGGGCTTAGTGCCAAACAAGTAGGCATTTTGCCAGCCCCAAAAGTCTTCAACTAATTATATACATCCAATAACATTTCTACTAACCATTGAATATCAAACTATAAGAAGGGCATATAAGCAGATTTCCTAAATCTGCTACGTTAAATTCATAGATGGCACAATGAGTCACCAACAATAAAGCGTGTTGATGCAGCTACTAACGACAAGCCTTTTCACTGCTAAATTAAAACATTGTTGCTGCCTGTCTGTTTGACTTGCTGCATGAGTTTTTTAAATTTATTTTTATAGCTTATCGTAACACTTGATTTCACATAAGTACCTACACCTATCCTAGATTTAAGTGGCTTACATTCATTTTCCTACCTATAGTATAGTCTAGACCTAAGAATGTCCCTATTTTTAATTGCTTTGTAGCATATAATATTTTCAACGTTTTGACGTTCCAACCAACGTTAATTACATGAAAACATATTGACTGCCATGTTTTCTATTTCTAACAGAATTAAATGACGACTCTCAATATTCAATACATACCTAGTATAGGCTACGTATATGATGGGTAAAATATGAATGATGTGCGGTTTGTATAACTTGGTTTTTATTTGCAATTATTACTATCTACTTTTCAAAATGGTTAAAATAAGTAGGTTTTACTTTCTTAGATACCTTAGAAACATCCAGTTTGTTTGTATTAGTGTATTACGTAATTTGCTATTTTTCGACGAAATAAAACCTATTTTAGTTATACTTGCTGTCGCTTTTTGTCAACTTTTATTTGTTTAACATTTAACACCTAATGCAACAGTAAAATCATTATAAAAATCGGTCCAATTACCCCCGGAGTAATCAGCGTACATATTATTATCAAAAACATACATTCGGCTGGAATTGAGAACCTCCTATTTTATTGTCTGTTAAAAATTCTTAAATCCTTAAAAATTCTAATAAGATACGATATGCGGCAACACCACGACATCACATCAGTGAATTTGAGACATCTGTTGCTAAGGCGCTGCATTTATAACTATAAATTTACGATCAACTCCACAATGGCGGCCAAACTGTCTCCAATACAGTCTAAAACAGGGTTGTCAAGTTTTCTCGAAGATCCGCTATTCTTATAGTTGATATTCAATGCTACTCAAAGGCGGTTCTAGACCTCTTAATTAGGGGGGGCTGAAGCCCCAGGGAGATAATGCCCACCGCAGGTGCTGTCTGAGGCTAATTCGCCGAAGGCGGAAAATTTTGGGGGCGCCACGCCCAAGTTTTACCCAAAGTCGTTAAAATCGTTGAAAAAATCACGCCCTCGGCGACCTCTTGTGTTTACTGGGTAGTGGATAGGTATATGGATGGATGGAGAGGTTTAAAAATCAAAAATACAGGCAATATTTTTATAATTTAAAAGTTCAAAATGTTTGACACACATTGCACAAATAAATTTTTATAAAGCTATTTTTCTACCCACTTTTTTGGAAAAAACGTTAATAGCATCTTCCAACTTTACGTCGAGGTCTTTTTTCATCCTAAATCACATTGGGTCATTGGGTGCTAAATAAAAGTCATTATTAGTTGTGTTAGTAGCAGTTTGGTAGCGAAGAAAAGAAAGCTTTTTATGAAAAAGTTAATTAATTAATAAATAGGGAACTTGACAAAAATTTTAAATGGGGAAAAAATTCTATAAATCATTAGTATATATTGTTATAAAACATATGGCAGCAAAAAAAAACAACATATTTCGTCCCAAAAGACCGCTAGCAAGATTTAAAAATGCCCCAAAATTCAAATTATCCCAAGCGGGTAAAAACGGGTCGTGACGTCAAGAAGCATAATTCGTGTGTGACATCCACGAAATAGGTTATAGGTTGGCAATAAATTGAACGACGTTGAGAATTCCACCTTAAAACAACAATACAATAACAATAACACACGACAATCCAAATGCAAACTCGGTAGCTCGGCCACCGGTCAGGATGACGGATGACGGAAAAGTCATACTTCCTGACGTCATCGGGCTTGGCGCGCTTAAAAGGTCGTTTGAAATGCTTTTGACACGCGCGAAACTTTAAAGAATTTTCACCCAGTTATTACTGATTTTTACGAAGTAATAATTGGGGAATATTTTTTTAGGCCTAACTAAATCATATTATTAAAAAAAAATTGGAAAGTTCCCTATTAGTAAAATTACTGGAATTATGTAGATATATAGAATTTTTTCGATTGCCACATTTAAATTTGGGGGGGCTAATCCGAGATTTGGGGGGGCTTAGCCCCCCCAAGCCCCCACCTAGAACCGCCTATGATGCTACTACTGATAAAAATGTGTTTTGACAGCGCTTAAGCTACAATTAAAGATATCATACGCATCGACGCTTATCATTGTAACAGATACACATTCTATTGACAGGAGATAATTGAAATATGTGTGTTCGTGAAGGTGGTAGGGAGAAGATATAGAAATGTCGGGAATTTAGGGAAGGAATTTTAAAGTTCGTCTGCGCAGCAGCACTTCACAAATAGTATTGTTACTTAGAAGTTTATTTAAAAATAACTGCGCAGAACATCTACCTCTGTCACATAAACTGACCAGCGATAACCATATCGGCAGCTGGTCGTGAGAAAAACCTCTTTCGGGATCAGATCTATACCATAAGGCTCATGCAAAACGCCTTTAAACACACTCAACAGTATTAATATGTGTTTTATAAAAAGGAGACCAAATGGTTAAAGAATATTCCAATTTGGACATGACAAAAGTGCGATACCAAAATATATGAAATAGGTACCATAAAGTTTGGAAATTTTTTTAAATGAATAGTTTTACTAATTTAATTTTACATGAAAGTAGTAAGACTGAAAGCTTATTGTGGAAAATATGGCAGAAAATACAACCTAGCATTGTTATGCAGTGTGACCAGTAAAGTCCGCATCATATGGGATTTTTTTTATTAATAACTTTATTCGAAATTTGACTTTGGCATCAAGTTCTGCTTCGATCGAGATGAAAATTAAGCAAACAAAATAGTAGTAATGTGATTCGCATTATTTGTCAAATATTAATTATTTCCAAAAAATAATTCAAAAGTGGGGTTATTTCTAAAAGTATCTATGCAGTTTCTAGCCCACTTGCAAAATTTTAGCTGCATAAGATAATTTTGATTTTTTACCCATATTTTGTAAATTGCACCACTTTTGCAAAATAAGACTCAACGCAACCTACATAAAATTACTTAGTTTTGACAATGCTTTATTTCAAATACATTTTCTTTAAAGTAGCGCCATATTAAATGTGTGTTTCTCTACAAAATCAAACTTGGGCTATTAAAATTTGGTCGCATGTGATGCATAGTTTATTTGTTTTTGACCTTGTATACGGTAACTTCATAAAATAAGTATTTTTGAAAATGAAGTTTGTGTCTGAAAGTAATACACCTGAATATTAAGACAAAAAAGAATACAATGTCATCAGTAAACTGTTCATTAAGTGGAACATAAATTTTAGTGGTGGGTAAAAAATCAAAGTTATCCTATGCAGCTAAAATTTTGCATGTGGACTAGAAACTGCTTTTAAAAAAACTTTTTCTTATAACTTTTTTCGATATTTTTAGAAATACCCCCCTTTTGAATTATTTTTTGGAAAAAATTAAAATTTGACAGATAATGCGAATCACGTTTTGCTTAATTTTCATCTCGATCGAAGCAGAACTTGATGCCAAAGTCAAATTTCGAATAAACCTATTAATAAAAAAAAATCCCATAAGGATGCGGACTTTACTGGTCACACTGTAGAAGCAAAATAAAAAAAAATCGCTTTGTACTACTTAAGTATACAGGGTTCCCCATTTAAAACGAAACAGGCTTAATATCTGGTTCCACGTTAATTTAAAAAAAAAAAAACGCTCGGACCCGTCGATTTTTATTTCGAGGGGGACATATTTTGCGTATATTGTCAATCTTGTTACTTCAAGCCCCTAGAAGGGAGGGGGGTAAGATCTAAATCTTAAATGGATACCCCTATTTTATAAAATTTTTTTCGATTCTGCATAAAATTCTGAACATTTTTTAATAAAAGCATTATTAGTCTACTAAACAGTTTCCGAGATATTGACTCTTGAAAAATGAGATTTTTAAACTTTGACAGCGTCTAGCTTTCTAACAATACGTCTTAGAGCCAAACGGCTTACATGTCCCTATCTTCGATTTTTATTATCTTTCCAATAGTGTCAACTTCCGATTAAACCGGTTGTAAGAAATATAGTACTTCCGGTTTAACCGGAAGTTGACACTATTGGAAAGATAATAAAAATCGAAGATAGGGACATGTAAGCCGTTTTGCTCTAAGACGTACAGTTAGAAAGCTAGACGCTGTCAAAGTTCAAAAATCTAATTTTTCAAGAGTCAATATCTCGGAAACTGTTTAGTATAGACTAATAATGCTTTTATTAAAAAATGTTCAGAATTTTATGCAAAATCCAAAATTTTTTTATAAAATAGGGGTATCCATTTAAGATTTAGATCTTACCCCCCTCCCTCCTAGGGGCTTGAAGTAACAAGATTGACAATATACGCAAAAGATGTCCCCCTCGAAATAAAAAATCGATGGGTCCGAGCGTTTTTTTTTAATTAACGTGAAACCAGATATTTAGCCTGTTTCGTTTTAAATGGGGAACCCTGTATAAAATTAAAATCTAAAAAATATTGGGTTTTACTAAAAATTGAAATAATTACTTTTTAAACGTTATTGTAGTTTTCCAACACAACTGAAAACATAAATCTAATTCTTGTAGAAAAATTGCTACAATCACTTTAAGAACAAAATCTCACTATTTAAACCTCTCCATTTAAAAGAAACGTATAACCAGCTTTGTCCTTAGCAATGTGTCTGCCGATTGATCATCAATCACTAGCATACGTCTTTTTGTTTTTAAAGCTACCGAGATCGAAGGCGCCGGCAGAGAGTGAACGAACTGGACAAACCTTAACTTGTAGCTGACTATTTAAAAAAAATATATACAGTGACCGGCAGAAAGTGCGCAGCATTTGGGAAAGTTTTTTTTATCTTTAAGTTTAGAAAATTAATTTTATTTTAGATAGGTTCTGCATGTTCTCAAACCAAAATAACACCCATTAAATCCGGCAAAAGTCTTATGGTATACGAGGTAGGATCAAAAATTTGAAATTCTGCTAAGAGTAAAGTACCTCCATCTTTCAATTTAGAATATTTTTTTATTATTATTTTGCGTGATAAAATCCGTTCAAAATATATTTTTAATTTAAATTTTTTTCTTTATAAATCAAAAGGAAACTGTTTATGCATACTTCAAGGTATAAAAAATTATTTAGGAGATGCTTTAAGTCAATGTAAATTAAAAAATATCAGTTAGATGAAATTAACTTGTTCCCTCAGAAAATAAAATACGGTGTGCAGCAAAAATATTTAATATTTTTATGTTTTTATTTTAAAAAGCCATAATATTATGAAAACAAACTAATCGGACTTATGATCGATGGTTATCTCTAACAAAGTCTGCAGAAAATCTTATTTTCGTACTGTTCGGTTGCCATTTATTTTTTATACAGGGTTATTCAGAAAACACGATTAAATCCATTTTTTTGTCCAAAATAACCGAAATTTGGAATTTGGATATAACAATAATTAAAACAATAATTCTTAGTAAAAAAATATTCTAAAATGAAAGATGGAGGTAGTTTACTCTTAGCGGAATTTCAAATTTTTGATCCTACCTCGTATACCATAGGACTTTTACCGGATTTAATGGGTGTTATTTTGGTTTGAGAACCTGCAGAACCTATCTAAAATAAAATTAATTTTCTAAACTTAAAGATAAAAAACTTTCCCATATGCTGCGCACTTTCTGCCGGTCACTGTATAATACGGTGTTTTTTGTTTAATTTATTTTTTGTTTTAGGAGAAGAAAACTGCCCCTATGACTACATTAAAATTTATGATGGGAAAAACGAGTTTAGTCCGGTCATTGGAATATTTTGTGGAATGGGAAAGTTCCCCTATTCAATAATCGGAACATCACAGGATCTCTTTGTAGAATTTTTAACTTCTCCAGCAGGTAACATATTACTTTGTTGTTTTTTCTTGTCGTTTTGGCTGAATGTGTTTGTAGTATTGTGTAGCTATACAGTGTGCAGTATTAGCCAAATGGAATAAATTCGATAATAAATACGTGGGGGCGTGTTCGAAACAACGCTCGGACACGTCGATTGGTATTTCTAGTTGCACATTTTTTTCAAAAAAAACTTTTTATACAGGGTGTGTCATGTAACAGTGGCCAATACCAACGTTCTTATTTTAAATGCAACACCCTGTATATTATTCAATTTTTGGATTCTTCAGAAAATTTTAGACATTATTTATGTACAACATCCTATACCTATCTGCAACTGTTTCGAAAATATTAAGTGTTTTCAGATTTATTGCATTTCAGCGTTTCTTTTTACTGATATAAAATTTTAAAAAAAGGTATAAATAGTTTTGTATACTTTTGTTTAAAACTCCTGACCTTAGCAAATTGTTGTCTGTCCGCATGACTTAGATGTCACTGTTATAGTCATTTGAATTTCGTTAACTGCATATCAGAAAAATGGTTTATTTAACAGAAATGCACAAAATAACAATTCTACACATGATTGGTTATGGATGGAAATAAAACCCAGACACAAATGGAAGTTGCTCGCTTATTTCATGAAAAATTTCCAAATTTACCGTCTATAACTCAAGGGAAAATTAGTAAAATAGAAAATCAGTTTCGCCAACTTGAACATGTAAAGCAGATAAAAAAAAAGTAGCTGCCAATACAATAAGTGATGATACCAAATTAGATATTGCATGAGTTTGAGGAAAACTAACATACCTCTAGTCAAAAAACCGCCCCAATGTTCGATGTTAGGCATTCATTATTCGAACATTACAAGTTTCAACATCTCCTACATTCATGTTTTTTTTTTGTTTTTTACATGATCAAGAAATAAACAGTATTGTCAGTATTACTTATTCGTTTTTAAGTGTGTTGCTAATTTTTACAATAAATCTGAAAACACTTAATACAGCTCAAAAATAATTTTTGTTTGTTATGGCAAGCTTGACCCCGAAATGTTAAAAGCAATTGTTTTTGCAATTACCGTGTAAATAATTTAGGATTTTGGGAATAATTCTGAAACGAAGCAAGATATCGAACTCTACGATAATTAGTTTTTGCTATATGGTACCTCCCTTAAGGAAATACCCTGTATAATACTGCTGAAGTTTTATCAAATACCTACTAAAATAGAAATTAATTAAAATGCAATAAAAAATTATCTTTTTGATAACCGCACCTTTTTAAGATCCCATCTATTTATTCCAAATTCTAACAACCAATAAATTGAGATGGAACGACCTAGTAAATATTCTTCGTACAAGCTAAAGATATGAAAGATAATTCCAAATGTATGATAATTAAGATTTGAATTTAATTTAATCTGAACATGGTTCAGGCAAAGGGTTTTGACTGATTACCCTACATCAATTAAAATTGATTGGATTAAATTATGCTTTTATAACGCTACTAAATATTAATTTTTTTACTAAAGCAAAGATTTTAATTTATTAAAAATTCATAAGATCAATATATAATATAAGCCGCCATGCACCACGGAAAAAAGTAATACTTGCAGGAAGGCATGGTTTATTGTATATACGCAAAGACATAATAGCTTTAATTGAGAAGTGAATATAATATTCTCACAATATTATTTTGTCAACATTTTTGCTGTTAGACCAGGGTTGAAGCCTTTGAAAATGGTAAAAAGTGAAAAAAAATAAAACCAGGATGAAACCCATTAGAAAAGGAAGAAAATATAACAAAAATGAAAGGAAAAATAATTTACGGGCAATCCGTGGTCGGGAAGTGGAAAGGGGCGAGTTTTTAAGGGTAGAAAACGATTTATCTCGATTTCCGGCAAAACTACAAGTCCTATGGAAAAACGTTAAATGACAAAGTTGTAGGTAATAAAAAGATCTACAACTTTTATATATACACATTTTTTTTACATATTCTCAAAATTTATGTGAACAATTCAAATAACCAAGTTTTTGGTTTATTATTTTTATCTTTTACAAAAAAAAATTTTTTTTCACGAAATTTGGTGAAAACTTACCTTTTTATGTCCCAGACACACTGTAATTTTTTTGATTTAAAATATTTATTTTTTCACCTTATTTTGACTTAATATCGAAAAAGCACCCTAATTTTCAATCGAAAATTCTCACGTCAAAACATCTGCTTTTTTTTAAAAGTCGGTGGGTTTTTGTCGTTCTGAAGGTGTAAAAAATATACATTACTATGGTAAATGTTCTCAAAAAATGCAAAGAAACGAAAAAAACTAATCCGAAATTTTTTTTTAATCATTATGTACAATTTTGAGCTATTTATTAAAATGTATACTTTAATTACTCGAAAAACGTAAGATTCCATGTTACATTGATAAACAAAAAATTGCAAGTCGAAATATACTACTATAATTAACAACCAAATAAGTTAATAAAGTTAATATTTAATAAGACATCTACAATATTTTACATTTTTTGAGAACATTTACCATATTAATGTATATTTTTTTTGACACCATTAGAAAGTAGAGATTTCAACGAACAAAAAGCCCACCGACTTTTTAAAAAAAGCAGATATTTTGACGTGAGAATTTTCGATTGAAAATTAGGGTGCTTTTTCGATATTAAGTCAAAATAAGGTGAAAAAAAATTTTAAATCAAAAAAATTACAGTGTGTTTGGGACATAAAAAAGTAAGTTTTCACCAAATTTTGAAAAAAAAATTTTTTGTTGTAAAAGATAAAAATAAAAAACCAAAAACTTAGTTCTTTGAATTTTTCATATAAATTTTGAGGTTATGTGAAAAAAGTGTAAATAAAAAAGTTGTAGATCTTTTTATTACTTACAACTTTGCTATTTACCGTTTTTCCATATGGGGCAGAAAATGTTTTTGCTATTAAACTAATACCCTTGGATGTACCCACATGCTATGTTAGACGCATGCGCTGTTGCCAAGTTAACGATAAAACTGGTTTTTTAATAATTTAAGAGTATTTCTCCAAAATTTTGGTAGCATGTGACACATCGTTTAAAAGGTAATTCAAAGAGAAATAATTTTATGTACAAATCCAAGATGTCCGCCATAGGAAATAACAAAGTTACTGTGGCTAACTCACAAACAAAAGACAATCTGCATTTTCTTTTTGTACAGAAATATTCTTCCCTAAAAAGTGTCTTAAGAATGTAACACTTTGGGATATGTCAAATTAACCGTTAAGCCCCTATTTAAAAAAAACTAAATGCGCCATTTTTAGTTTTTGTTTAATAAGTGAAAAACTACAAAACTTTTTATAATTTTAAAAAAGGATTCGAGATCGGCATTAAATTCTCTAAAATATTCCCCATTTAACCAAATTTCTATCTCATCTATTAAGCGAGATACCCATATAGAGACTTGAATTTCGGACACACTGTATATTATTATTTTTTGTAAATGGTTTATATACCGGGTATTTCGATAAAAACACCCAGGCCAATTATTTCGAAAACTAAAAGCGACATGTAAATTCTGTAAACGCCAGTTTTTAGCCTCTATGATTGGCTTCACAACTGTGTAAAAAATGTGTTTGAATAATACAAGATGTAGGTGGCGCCACGGTGCAAAGAAATGTTTCGCTGACAGGAACTTTTAAATTTGTCGTTCTTAAAGATAATTAATTTTTGGTCAAATTATGTCCCACAAAAATTTTTGATAAATCCAACATGAAAGGAGATATTTGGGGGTTAAGTTTTTTTTAAAATAATTTTAACGAGTAGTTTAATTTTAAATATTTTTAATATCCTTTAGCAGATTTTAATTTAATTTTGGTAATGATAATTTTAGTGATAAAACGCTCGTGTAGCGCTAAATTATTACGTCTAGTGACGTCTCAGGGGGCGCTTTAACAAATAATATTGGCAAAAAATAAGACGCCACTCAGTTTTTCGTAATTTTTATATTTTTCTCCGATTAAGCAACTAAAAAAATCCTTTTCTTGTCTGTTAAATTGTTTTCTTATCTTGCTTGGTTTTCGAGAAATAAAAATAAAAACAATTTTTTTGCATATCTCTGGAAACCAAAAATCATTAAATAATTAATACGTTGTATTTTGTGTTGTTTAAAAGCATTAAAACATTAAAGCATTATTAAATTAAATTAAAAGATGTTTTAAATTTTATGAAAGAACTGATGAGAAATTATACAAAATTATTAATGAAAATTAGAACAATACCAAAAACTATTTAATGGGGTCGAATAAGGTGTTCAAAATTATTGCCGTTTTCATATACATACATAGCAAATCGATATAACAATTCGGTTCTGCAAACTCTCAATAGTGTATTTTGATTAATTACAAAAGATACACTGTATTAATTATTTAATGATTTTTGTTTTCCAGAGATATGCTATAAAATTCTTTTATTTTAATTTCTCGAAAACCAAGCAAGATAAGAAAAGGATATTTTTAGTTGCTTAATCCGAAAAAAATATAAAAATTACCAAAAACTTAAGGTGGGAGTATCAACATGCTTGCCAACCTATAACCTATTTCGCGTAGATTTATTTACGTTTTCTAGCTTTTATACAAAATTTAAAGAAAATCAGTATCGACTTGATATTCTATAGGTAATAATTGCCATATTTATTAAATATCAAGGAATTTCATAACCTATTTTAGGAGAATTGTATAGCGAAAAATATCGGGTAAGATTTTTTTTAACATTATTATGTCATTGTCACTTATTGTTCTTTTACTATACAATTCTCCCAAAATTAGCAATAAAATAAATTGATATTTTTGTAATATATCAGATATTACCTAAATAATGTACCGACGATATTGATTTTCTTTAAATGTTGGTAATTAAAATAATAAACTCAAAAAATCAACGCGAAATAGGTTATAGGTTGGCAATAGATTGAATGACGTTGAGAATTCAACCTTAATGCCCAGTTGTAAAGGTTCCGGTTAATCGGCATTTCATTGTTATAGGTTGCGGTTATCTAGAAATGTTTAAGATTAACCGTTGGTTTGGAATTACAGGTTGCGATTAGCGCCAAACTTGGGGTTTAACTAACAGTTAATTTAACAGGTCAAAAAGCACCCGTTAAAAATCAATCTTAGGATTAAAATAGGAAAAAATTACATACTTCTAACATATAACCTAAAAATCCTAAAATACTTATAATATAAAATATGATTTTAGTTTAAAATTTGCTATGAAGTTAGCGACTATTTGGTTTAACCGGGACTTATAAAACTGATATATTTTATTAATCTTAACATTCAAGTGGTGCTTAATCTTATCTTTAGCGTTCAAATTAAACAGAACCTATACAACTGGGCATAAAGGCGTCTTATTTTTTGCCAATATTATTTGTTAAGGCGCCCTCTGAGACGTCACTGGACGTAATAATTTAGCGCTACATGAGCGTTTTATCACTAAAATTATCAATACCAAAATTAAATTAAAATCTGCCAAAGGAAATTAAAAATATTTATAATTAAAATACTCGTTATTTAAAAAAAAAATCTTAACCCCAAATATCTTCTTTCATGTTGGATTTATCAAAATCTTTTATGAAACATAATTTTACCAAAAATTAATTATCTTTAAGAGCGACAACATTTAAAAGTTCCTGTCATCGAAAAATTTCTTTGCACCGTGGCGCCACCTACATCTTGTATTATTCAAACACATTTTTTACACAGTTGTGAAGCCAATCATAGAGGCTACAAACTGGCGTTCACAGAATTTACCTGTCACTTTTAGTTTTCGAAATAATTGGCCTGACGATAAAAAAAAAAAATTAATTGGCCTGGGAGTTTTTATTGAAACCCATGTATATATATTTTTTGAATAATTTCGATGGAGTTATTAATAGTTACTAAACATGATTTTTATCATTATTTGTGATTTTATATACTTTTATAAGATCATTTTGCATTTGGGTGAGAACAAATGCACGCATTGACATGAACCAAAGACCAAAATGCAAAGAATATTTGCCGCTTAATGAAAACTGATATTTTGAAGTACTTTTGCTTCTTAATTATTCCACAGGGTGTTTTGACACTAGGCAGAAAAAACAACCTAAAAAGCCCTAAACTTAATCCAAATTTTATTATGTCCGTTTTTTTTTGCGCGGGAGTGTATATGCCAGGCCCACGAATTTCAACGCTTCGGTGGTTCTGGACTTAATCTCTTGGCAAGGGGGTGGAATACTGTGAAGTTCATTATCTGCACAAATATTTTTAAATTTAAATATTTCAGAAATTATACGTTTCTACTTGAATCCTTTGACTTAGAGTCTGAATAAAATTATCGTCTAAATTTAGAAATGTTGTTGTAAATATCATTTTGTAGTATATTCCTAAATAAATAATTGTACTACTAGTACCACATACTTTTAGGTCCACTTTTAAACACCGGATTTCATTTTAACGTGGGAAATTGGCCTGGACATGTCGACACTGCAGGGAGTAGAAATGGCACATGCGATTGGTTATTATCTTCGGACAGTCTGAGGGCGTCCGGGGATTCTGAAGGAATTTTTTTGTCGGTTGCTCATTGGTACCCACCATATACAAGTTGCACTTACCTGATGCAGGGCGAAGAAGGAGAGATAGTTAGACTTTACTTTCCTAGGTATGATGATAATTTTATTATTCTCTTATAAACTGGACACATACGAGTTTATACCGTGCGAGCAAAAATTATTTGCATCAAAGAGGGCTTGGATTAAAAAACGTATTGCTTGGTTTAGATCACAATGATATGGGGACGATATAAAGTCGCCACAGTGGATCTTTGCCCGTGCGTCATCAATCAACGATCAGGACTCAACGTGGTTAATAACTCTGCATCC
Organism: Polydrusus pterygomalis; assembly: GCA_963969555.1. Classification (NCBI taxonomy): domain Eukaryota; kingdom Metazoa; phylum Arthropoda; class Insecta; order Coleoptera; family Curculionidae; genus Polydrusus; species Polydrusus pterygomalis. The sequence goes on along the minus strand of OZ018381.1, from coordinate 34,518,167 downwards.
TTATTTATTACAGTAACAAGTTTGAATAAAAGCATAAAAGAACGTCTCCAAGATTCCGCAATAATATAACGTGCTAGACAAGAATAAAACTATAAACGTCAATTAATTACTTTTTTTATTTGTTTAGTTGACTACCGTTGTATTTTAGAACGTCATTGTCAACCTTATTTTGATCTGGCAATCTAATTCGTATTTTGTAAATTTGTGTGCCTTAAAACTGTTCCTTTTTCTAAAAATAGTTCTTTTTAGAGCTAATTATACCCACCATCTGTTTTAGCGGTAAGTATTTATGGATTTTTATAATACCCAATTTATTTATTTTAAATATTCTAACCGTGAAAGTTCTTTGAAAAGTTTACGACAGTGGCTAAATTCACTTAAATGAAAGGATGTCAAAAATTTGACTTTTGCGATTTTAAAAGTCAATAAAACACCAAACTTTTCTAGATTTTAAGCTTTAAAAATAGTATTAAATTTATTAACATTTGTTTGTCAATTTCTTTTAGATAATAGAGAATGCCGGGCAAAACTTAAAATAAATAATAATTTTTCGGGATATTCTGTAGATACGTCAAACGGTAGGCAGGCACGTCCATTTTATGAAGTTAGACTTAGTTTTAACTTTTTTCGTCTCGTAATTTTGATTTGATTCATACGATTTTGATGACGTGAAAGTGATGACGCACGGGAAAAGATCCACTGTGGCGACTTTATCTAACCAAATCTAGGTTAAAATTTTGTCAAATTCATATTATGACATGATGTGCTAAACTGATGAGTAATAAAATAAGTAGACAAATACAAATTTATTTTTGTTGTTTACAAAATTAAAAAAGTAGGAATATACAGAAAGAAAAAGAAAAAGAATTACATAAATTGCTTCTTAAGAATAGTCCTGCATGTTCCATAAGATCTTCCCACTTCTTGGGACAGGCGTCTTATACAATTTGTTGGCGTATTTTGAATTATTACACGAACGTTTGCAACAATTTCTTCTGTTTTTACAGATGGTCTTCCTTCTCCTTTCTTGTGTTGTATCGAACCTGTTTCCCTAATCACAGTCACGGTTCTTTTCAGGCAATGATAAAAATCCCCAGTAATAAAAGCAACGTTGGGAAAATGTTCGTGAAAATCGTCCATGCACAAACCCGGATTGTATTGCCACTCACCATTTACTGTAACCCCATTTCGAAAATACGCTTCAACCATGAATGTTTTGTGCTGTTGCGTAAAGCCCATTGTGTGAATTGTTTAAGAAATTGAAAAAATTAGCGATTAATCAAATTACTTGTAACGACTGTCAAAGATGACGGAATAACTGATTGATTGTTAATTCAGGTAGTTACTGACACCCAACAGGTATTAACCCATTTATTCCCAAGGGTAGAAAGATCAGAAAAATTTAACAATTGTGTTTATTTTATTAATTAATTTAGCTTTTAGAAAGATATTTCATTGCAATTTTTTTTATTTTTCTTTTAGTTTTTAAAAACTTGGGTGTTGCGAAAACGCATCACTGGGACAATATATGAAAATAATTTTTTTTGTGTTTCTTTTTACTTCTTTATTTATATAAAAAAACAACTACATAATAAGTAAACTAAACCTAATTTAACTCTCAAATAAAAAAAATATCGAAAAAAGGAAGTGATAAAAATATATTTCAATTTTTAAAGTGTTTCCACTTCAAGTTCACCTATAGCCCCCTCCATGGCCTCTTCTAATTGTTTTTGAGTAAAAACCCGTTTAAAAGACATTTTAAACAGTATCAACTTTAGTACAAACCGCAAACTCAAGCTAAACTGCAGAAATAATGAATTTTGTTTCTAATCTTTATTTGGGTTTTGACGGGTTTTAACACGAAAATGACCGAGTTTTGTTTATGTATTATCCCAGTGATGCGTTTTCGCAACGCTATATTTTATTGTATTTTTTTTATATAACGTTACTTCAAAATTTATTATGTAACCTATTTATCGTAAAGAAGTAGGTCCATACTAACAGATTATATAGCTATTTTTTTTAAAATAAAATTGTATATATTTTTAAACAATTTTCTAAATAAACAAGAAAAAAAACTTTTTTTTTTGGAAATTTAGGGCACGGTATTTTTTGTTTGTTTTAGTAAAACTTAAAATGTATTAGACTTTTATTAAATAATTACCCTTGTTTTCTTTGAATAAATACTAAAAAGTTAAAAAAAAAATTTTTTAAAAGGCAAAAAAAAATATTGGTTAAAGTGTTGCGTAAACGCAACACTGGGAATAAATGGGTTAAGCTCTACGGCTAAGTATTACGTCCTTAGATGCAAGGTCCTCTTTAATGTAAATAATTTTTGCTTGCACGGTATCTTTATACAAGGTTAATTTTATTTTTCAAATCAAATTAGTTTTTCCTTGTTTAATATTTTATAAATGACAACGAATAAAAAGTTGAAATTTGGTACTTATGTATAAGTTAATATACAGGGTTGCACAGAAGTCCGGAATAAAATTAATATAGCCCTAACCTGTAACTTTTGGAAAAAACGCTCGGACACGTCAATTTTGTTTTATATACATATGCTCACATTTCGACGTTATTCTTTTGTTTTTTTATAGGCATTTGTCAAAGATATGCAGATTTTGTTTTCTTAGTTTCAGAATAAATCGGATTGAATCGCCCATCCAACCGATCGAAGGCGACTGTGGCGAATCGTTAACAATCTACGATAACTCGTGGGCGGATGATTCTAAAATTATTAAAACATTCTGTGATACATTTTCCAAAGCAATGGAGAAACATGACTTTATTTCTTCTACTAACTCATTATTCGTAAGATTTGAAAGTAAAACTGGAAGTTACAGTGGGTAAGTAATACAAGTTAGCTTAATAGACTGATCATCAATCAATAACAAATATTTAGCCGATACAAGATTCAATAAAGTAAATGTGAATACTGTTATCACCATAACATGAATGAACCCTATATTTCTACATACCTTGTTATATACATATATCCCTACACCAGTAATTAGTAATCATATAATGCGCCTAATTGCTGAGGGTATTTATTGTATGCTTACATGCGTATATATACATTCAGTGAGCAATAATTTTACGCTCAGACTACCTTTCCTCGAAAAAAAGCACAACCGTTTGCGTTCTACGAAGCTCAAGTAATGCAAAGCATTCACTTGGTTTACTCTTCATGCTTAGCTAAATGGGAAATTTTCTTACAAGAGAAAAAGTATTGTAATTTTGAAAAAACAAAAAAACTACACTTTGGTGGTAGACAATGAAGTAATATTAAAAAAATTACCTTGTCGGACTTCCATTGTCTTTACTTTGTTATTTATAACAGCGTTTCGGTTAGTTAGTATCTCTAACAGTTTCCAAGTGTAAACTAAAATAAATTATAATTCTAAGGCTATACTGTATTCAATACTATCCACGTTCACACGAGGCAATACCTTAATCACGGATCGAATTATTCAAACTCCATAAAACAGGGCATAATTCAAACTCTTTTTCACAAAGCATCTAACGTTAGCAACAATCCGGAAGACCTTAATATTGAAATTTTAAACATCAAAAAAGATTTAAAACAGAATGGTTACCCTGAAACCTTTGTAACTAATGACATCTCAAAACTTAAAAATCGCGAACTAAAAACTAATACAGAAACGAAAGAGGAGCAAGCATTTCCTACAATACCTTTCAAGGGAATTTCTGAAAAGATTAGAAGGATAACCAAAAACTAAAATATCAGAACAGCCTTCAAATCCGGAAATACGATTAAAAGCTTTCATGCAAAAGTAAAACCCCGTAATAAAAACACAAAAAAATGTATCTATCAAATCCCTTGGGAGTGTGACGAATCGTACATTGGAGAAACAAAAAGACTTCTTACCGTACGTGTTAAGGAACATCTGAAACATACTCAAAGAGGTGAAACTTCGAGATCAAGTATATAGCGGAACTTGTATGGACCAACCAACATAGTATACAGTGGTCAGAAGCCAAGGTTTTGGACACGGAGCAGCACTGGAGGAAACGAAAATTCAAAGAAGCAGCTTTAATGAATCAAAATACCCATATATTTAGTAAACCAAGTATAGATATCCGCAATATCTGGAAACCTCTTGTTGTCCAAAACCAACAGCCCAAACTTCACATGCACTCTCTCACTTGAAAACGTTGTGTTAAGTAACAAAATAAAGACAATGGAAGACCGACAATCTAACCCAGTATAAATTCCAAACCGCTATGGCGATTTTGGTTATTAAAATATAGTTGGGGCTGATGGTTGTTAGTAATTGATAATAGTCCTAGGTGTTTTGAGAGAAGTTATAGTTGTATTACGCATAGCACAAATTTATTGCCACCTTAATTTTAGGTCTTCGCTGTATTACTGGGCCCATTATGACTTTTTTAATAATACCAAATTAGGCGAGCCAGTGCCAGGCAAGAAATGCGACGAAGTATTTTCGTCTTGGAAACAAACAAAGGGTTGGCTAAGATCACCCCTGAATACACTGGTTTACAAACAGGCTCAGCCAAGCGAAGACGTTACGTGTCTGTACAGATTTGTTACCGATAAACGACTGTTTGCCAGAATTATTCTTACCATCTCATGTGTGAACTTTAAAGTAAGTTGACTTTAGATTTTATCAGAACCAGATTTGAAGTTAACGAAGTTCTGGGTATTATTCACGTAGGGGTTCATCCAAAGACTTCTTACATAGAATAGACCAGGTTGTTTACAGTTTAAATAAAATAAATATGTAAAATGTAACAGGTCATTGTATTTAGTATAATTTATCCAAACTCAATTTGATGACATAAAAAAGCGACTAACGGGCTTCAATTAGAGACCGACCTCATAACCAGGATTGTCAGATCTTTCTTCTTCAATTCTTGAGTTTTTTTTTATTAAAAATGTTCCTTTTATCCTATCAGTATTCAATTGTTAGCCAGTAACTCTCTTTGAAAGCTAATTTGCAAATATACTTTAAACCGAGGAGTTTTGAGTGTGACAGAAAAAAAGAACAAGCCATTCATTGTTATAATAATACATTCTTTAGTCCTTCATTATAACTGAAATCAAAGTAAAAAGTGTTTTCAGTGTTAAAAAACAAATAATTAATAAACCCTTGTTTTACCTATACTTATACTTACTCGTATATTGTATTTACACACCCGAAAATTTGGAAGAACTGGCAAGCGCACATAATTTATCCACGTTGCCATGGAGACAAGCGTCAATGGCGCTGTCTCGGACAGTCAGTGAATAATACTAAGACAGACGTAATTGCAAATTTATATGTCCTAGACAAGAAAGGCGGAATATTTTTAGCAAATGAAGATATTTCTATCTACCTGCTAGAAGATAATTAAGCCATCATCTTTGTCGCCTTAGCTATTTAATAGTTTAGGACAGTGGAGTAGGTGGTTTAACATATTTTTGCTGTAATTTACGTATTTAATTTTGGTTTATAACTGTGTACTGCGTAATGTTTTTTTTACTTAATATATTTTATTGAGTTGTGGCTTTAAACATAAAAAATTAGACAATCGAATGGTTATAATGGATTCTCGGCGTATTGTGGAACTAGGACGGGAGTATTTGCGCTAAATAAAAGAGTACCGGGAATCAGATAAAAATATAATTCATTTAGACGAAACATGGTTCGATACGCATGATGTTGTGAAGTATGGTTGGGTAGACATTTCAAAAAATTGTACTTTAAATACACCGTGTTCGAGGGGAAAACGTGTTATTACTCTTCATGCCGGAGGTAAAGATGGCTTTGTGTCTAATGCGTTGCTCTTGTCGGAAAAAAATATCACTCAATCTTCCGCCGATTATCCTGAAGATATGACCGCGGATTTGTTTGAACAATGGTTTGCTGAACAGCTTTTGCCTAACATTCCTTCGAATTCGGTAATAGTTATGGACAATGCGTTATATCATTCGAGAATATTAAATAAAATACCCACCAAGCAAAATGTTGTTGCAGCAACGTTGTAGTAACTTTTCAAAGAGAGCTGCAATGTTGCTCTTTTTCTTGCGGCGTGAAGTTGGGGACATCCCTGCAAGCCTTAATCGGCCGTTCAGGAACGTTTCAATTGCAATATTGACAAATATATCGCTTCGGCAACATTCTAGCGATATTGATATTTAAATTACAGCAACGTTTCACGCAATTAATTGCAGCAACCTTGGCACAAAAACATTACAGCAACCTTGGCACAAAAACATTGCAGCAACCTTGGCACAAAAACATTACAGCAACCTTGGCACAAAAACATTACAGCAACCTAATTTTTTGAAATTATATTCGTTTATTCATTATTCATGTTATAAAAAAAAACAAATGTATTTATTTTGCTATATATAATATTATTATAGGAATAACATATATTCGGGGTGATTCACGGTGGATGGTGCGTTAGACGTTTATGGAGAACAGGCGATACGTTTTATTTGAAAATTTGGTCGTCCAAATAAACGACCATGGTATATCGTTCTAAAATATTTTCAGCATTGCGGCGTTGCCGCTTCTGCCCAAAACAGGTGGCAACATCGGTATTGTAAATGAAACCCCCCATATATTTTTAAATTTTTAGATTCTACGTAAAATTCAAATAATTTTTTTAATACAATATTCATTGTTATACGTTACGTTATATATATACTTAATAGTTTTCGAGATATTGGCTCTTGAAAAATGACAATTTTAACCTTTAACATCTTCTAGCATTCTAACTGAATGTCTTAGAGCAAAACGGCTGGTGTTCCTTCCTTCAAATTTTATTATCTTCCCAAAGAATCAACCAAATCAATCAATCAAAGTAATTAATTTCCTGCTTTCGAGTTCCATCCTGTTTAACCGAAAGTTGACAATTTTGGGAACATAATAAAATCAAGGACATCAGGAACATGTGAGCCGTTTTGCTCTAAGAGACATATATAGTTAGAATGCTAGAAGCTGTCAAAGTTGAAAAATGCCATTTTTCAAGAGTCAATATCTCGAAAACTATTAAGTATAGACTAGTAATGAATATATTAAAAAATAATTTGAATGTTACGTAAAATCTAAAAATATATAGGCTGTTTTATTTAAAATAACGATGTTGCTACCTGTTTTGGGCAGAAGCGGCAACGCCGCAATGCTGAAAATATTTTAGAACGATAGACCATGGTCGTTTATCTAGACAAACAAATTTTCAAATAAAACGTATCTCCCGTTCTCCGATTCACTGTAAATTACCCTATATATATATTAAGTAAACACTTTTCTTATATTTAATTCCTTCAAAGTTTGGTTTCCTTAACCCCTAATCTGTTTTAATTACTTCGTTCAAAACGTGTCTTAGCATGCTGAAACCAGTTTTTGTAAAAATTTTCAAAATCTTGATCTGTAAGTTCTTTAAAATTAGTTCGGACAGCATCTAAAATAAAAAAAAATGACAATCACTAATAGATACAGTGATTAAGTTATTACCGGAAAATTTTCTGAAGACTTGAATATTCATGATCGAGGAAAAATTTACCGTTTATTAATTTAAGCACGTGGGATTTCGGTTAGAAAATTTTAAACTCATTTATTAAAGAACCTACGTACAAATTAATTTTTTTATTAGAAATTACATATATTCTAGAAATGTCTTTGAAATGGCGTTTCAGGAAAATTTTCATTTATTAATTTTACCACAAACGTAAAAAATTTCCGGTTATTCTGTGGGTTTTAATGGTAACCGAAGAAAAATCAAGCTTCTGATTGGTTGAAATTAAGAGTGTAAAATTTTCATTAAAATTTTTAATTTGATTAAATACAAATCTAATGTAATTAATATAATATAGTATTGCCAAAGAAAAATTAAAATCTACCTGTTATAAGTGAAGTGAGTTTTAAAGTTTTTTTTTTGAAGAAGTAGTCCATACTTACTTACTTAAAGTTTTTGTTTTGTAGTTCCCCTTGGCACCAGTCCAACTTAAAAACTGCCCCACATAATTGGTGAAGACCTTTTCCAAACATCTGTACACTGCATCTTTCAAATTTCTTCCTCCAGTTAGTCTCAAAAAATGTATCTAAAATTTCAAAACACTGCTATTCTCACTTATGATTTGTGTGCAATTTCTCATAATAATTTTCTTTTTAAAAATAGCAAAAAATGGACAAAGGTCTAGGGTAAACTATAGGGTATTGGAATTGGCTTGTGACATACATTCTCATTCTACTGATTTGGAACCCGTAACTATATAAAATTTACTCGTGTATAGGTTATACGAATGAAAAATTTCTGTGTAGGTTTCGCAAACACATTTTTTACTAGTAACCTATTACTAGTACTAGATGCCTACAAATTCAACTTCAATTAACTTTAGGGAGTACACTATCTTAAGTTGTCTATTGAATTAACTTGCAAAAATTGTGTCTGCAAGCCTATCCAGTGAAAACTTTGGAATATCTGCAGTTATAATATACCGTATGCATGCGCTTTTTGCTTTAATTTTGGTAATTTTTTTGGAAGGGGTTCTTTCAGTTTAGTCTCCAGTGACGTGTAGTACCACACACAAGACACACCAATACAAATTAAATAATAAAATACCTAGGTTATGTTTTGTGTTTAATAGCACGACCTCCATTTCCAAAAATTACCTACCTAACAGAGAACAACTTGTTCTCTGCTAAAAAGTACCTAAGCATGCATAAAACTTTTATTAAATTTAATGTAACCTACCTTATTTCTTAATAAAACACTGTCCTTCACTCTTTTAAAAGAAATGCCAAGCCAAAATAAAAATGGCCGATCCGATCTGACTCTGAGACCGAAAACATAACCCCCCCGACCGACGCGTGGCGTACCTATTTGAAGCAATGATTGGGCAGCACAATTGCAATTACAAAAAGACATTCATAAACCAACATCGCTGCTAAGTTGCTATGTAATTTGCCTGAAACTTTCTAAACTGAAGATTGCTAAAATATTGCACGTTACAGGTTGCCCTTGAAACATTTCTCTAAAGTTATATATCGAACATAGCATAGAGAATCCGAAAGCTAAGTTGTGACAATATTTAATATGAAAGGTTTCAAAAGTCAACGTTGCGGGAATTAACTAAATAGAAAAGTTGTTTTAGAGAGTTCCACGGTGTTTACCTACAAGCTTTCAAATACAATATTGCTCTTGCAAGAATTTTGAAGGAAGATTGCAATGTTGCGAATGCGAGTGCGAGGTTTTTTGCTTGGTGGGTACCTAATATGAGCACTAAGAAAGAAGATATTCTTAAAGTTTATGAGAAATAAAAATATGGATATTCCTGAATGGATTCCAATAAAAAAATAATCAAAAGGAGGAACTTTAAAAATTAATACGTAATTGATACTCTTTGCACTAGGCGCGGCCATACTCTTTTGCGATTACCCCCTATATTATTGTATCTTTAACCCTATCGAAATGGTTTGGGGTACCATAAAAAAAGTTTACGAAAAAATAATCAGTCACCAACGTTAAGCGCAGCTGTCCTTGATAATATTCGGCAGGTAATTAGCGACATGAGTAGCGATGTATGGAAAAACGGCGAAGCTCATGTTATAAAAGTAGAAAATAAATATCCTGTTTTATCGCCTATAGCGCCAATAGTTATCCAACCTGGAAACGATTCTACTTTTGAATATTCGAATCAATGTTTGTTTAAAACGTGTTACCTATTAAAGTTGCTTTATTTATATAATTTTTATCATATCAAAAAATTAAAACAATACCCTACGCATTTTAATTTTTTGATTGGCGACGCCTATGGTTAGGAATGTAATACTTTTTTATGTCATTAAATTAACCTGAGAAACACTATACCTACCAACTTATTTTAGTTCCACGGTGAAACAATCTAGAATGATAGCGGTATATAATGTCGATTTCATTTTTCGCGCGTCGGCCATTCATAGGTAGCAACAAAAACCAGTGTAGTAATCCAGCAAACCCTTCTTTTTTCTGAGAGTAATCGTATATAGTATTTGTTTTTGCGACGTTGTCGTTAGTTGTCGGAATACTAGTATTTGTAGGTGTTTTGTGTTTTTTATTTTTTTGTAAAGGAATATACTATTACATTTAACAAGAAGGTGTTGTTTCACACGCGTACGAATGTTTGATGCAAACAAATAGGTTATTCAGAGGTCTTTGGGCTCTACTATTAGCTGATAGCATAAAATGAAGTTTTTCTTAATTAGAAAATCTAAAATCGAGAATTTTCCATAAACTCTTAAGTAAGAATACGAAAATAGTGTCAATTTATTAAGTAGTTAAAATTTTGTCCAGGGTATATTATGTTGATATTGGAATTCACTGGTGAAGTACTAATACCTCGTAATCTACAAAAAATCAAATTTGTTCTCTTGGTGGCGTTGGGTAGAGTAAACCAAATTCTACAAACTCGCTAATATATTTTATACCACAAAAAAATACTTTGCTGAATATTTAGGATTTTTAATACCTTGTTAGGTAAATGCCCATTAAATTAAGTAATGTTTTTTTGCTTCTAAACATTTTAGATTATATCTGGGTGAGCCGGGAGGAATGGGCCAAACTCTAAGGGTGTAATCTATGCATCAAAATAATAAGAAAAAACCCAAATGTTGTTAACCAATATTCATTTGTTTTCAAATTACAGCGTTAAATAAAATAATATTATTGTTAAACCAAAACATTAACATTGTTTTAAATGAATCATTGGTTTAGTAAATTTTCAAATATACCGCCATTGACTTCCAAACATTTTCTGCTTCGTTTACGAAGGGCGCGCGTGGCTCTTCTAATTGTTTCGTGCCTTTCTTTAATATTGAGTGCAGCATTTCGAATGCATCCCTAGTAGGCGCTCCGTCGTGTTGATAATAATTTGAATTCTGATATTTAAAGGAATCTCCTCCAGTAGTCCTTGCAATTCATTTTGTAAAAAACTTAAGTAGTGATCTAGTGATCCCCTGTAAGGCGATTTTCCAAACGAAAATTGCCAATTAAATTATTGTCGATCATGCCGCACAACACGTTTACTGAAAGCCTGTGTTGAAACTTATTTTCGACTATTGCATGAGGATTTTCGACCGACCATACATGGGAGTTTCGATTGTTGTTGATGCCGTCACGGGTAAATTTAGCTTCGTCAGTAAAAAGTATGTGCGGTACAAGCTGACAATTATTAATTATCCACTCACAAAATTCCATACGCTTGGCGTCCCAACTAACAATTTATGTTTTATAAATGACCTAGGAACGTTTACAGAACTATTTTTATAAAATAACAATGTCGCTATAAACGTTCTAACAACGTTTATACAACGCTTATAAAGCCAAAAAGGGCGCACTTTTGTGCAGCAATTTTGTTCTTTTATTTGTTTTATTATGGCTTCCATAGCTTTTACCGGATTATTTTATAAACAGTTACAAAATTATTATAAAACATAGTTTGCAGCAATTATAAAACAGTAGACCCTATAATTATTACAATTATACAACATTTATCGAGCTAGAATAAAACAGTTTTATAAAAGTTGTTTTATTATCTTAGATGTCGCTTTTTTGTTTTCACTAACACTATAAAAGTAAGCTTTTGTTGTTTAATTGTATCAACTGAGAATAATTTACTCTTTAATGGTCCCTCAGATAACAAAAAGGCAAGCATTGCATCTTTTATAAGATATAAAATATGTTTAAGTAAATACATCAGCCATATTTTTACATTTACTTCTAATATGTATACCCAACAGAAATTCGATTTGCAATCTGATGGTTGATATTTTACTGCGAAAGAAATTTTTTTGTATAATATATAGGATGTATAATAGCAAAATTTTCAAGCGCCTCAAATATATTAGTTATTTCTGAGTTTTAGGAGAAAAGGTCAAACATTTCAGTCTGTAATTTTCTCTCATTTTATCCTGTATTGTAATAAAATAATTGGAAGGATCAATCTTATACCATTATATAAATAATAAGTAGTTAAGTAAGGCGTTTTATCATTGCAAAAATGATTTTTTGGAATATACTTAAAAATGGCCGTCGTAAAGTGAAGTTCAAACACAAAATATGGCTTTCATGTTATAAAATACTTTAACCACCTTGGGAGTTCTTATAAAATGTTTCTGCTCTTTGAGAGATTTTTATAAAATAATTAAATTACGGGTACATTTTAGTTAAACAGAGACGTACTGCAGAAAAAAGGGATAGTGTAAAAAAAACCATGCATGTATAATAAAAACCTACATATTAGATCGATCACTCTAAATTTTAGTATGCTTGTGCATGTATGAAATATGGAAGTTCTTATAAATTTAATTTCCATGAAAAAAAATTTGTATTTACAAATAAAATTTTTTTCAAAGAATAGCTCTAAAAAAGTTTGGATTGAAAAGTCCAAAGTGTTTTTCTCGATATTAAACTGTCTCGGATTGTATAGCATATCAAAGATTCAAAAAATGTCGTTTTTCTTCAAACAGCACTAAAGCAGAGACTAAAACCTAATTTAATTGATCGAAAACACAACCCTATAGTCTTACTTCATATACATGTAGTACATAAAACGAAACATTTCAGGCATTAAAAGTTACTTTTAGAGCCTCGGCAGTAAAATTATTTTTTTAGCATAGGCAATAAAAACTGTGGCTCATATATAGGTTTGGCAACCAGTCAAAAAAAATTCGAAAAGAAGTTACTACTAAAAATAAACCCACTAAACTGTATAATACTTATTTGGAATCGGGAGAAAATTTCCCATCGAACTGTTAATTAACGTAAAATATTAAGTGTGCTTATTTCGCGCCCTGTATATCAGTTAAAATCTACGGCAACACAATCTACACATAATTTACTAAAACTTTACCATTTAGTTTTATTTTCTATCTATCCAAGATAAAAAGTTAAGGATATTATGGTACATTATACATATAATATGGTGAGTCACCTGGTATATAAGAAATTTAATCGACCGAAGTCCGCCTCTGAACCCTCAATACGTATTTGCTCAACGAATTCTTGTTTGCTATTGTTTTCATAGTTATACCTTCTTTCTCCAGATGGCGCATAGGACCAGGAGTAAATGGTCGCGCACACGACGCTTACCCGAATTAATTCTTCTGAATAGTACATTTAAAAAACATTAACAAAACGGTTAGTATCAATATTGTTTAAATGCTCCGGCTGCATCAGATATAAAATAATTTTTTTCTCAAATATGTCACAGATACAGCAACAACAGGGCTAATTTGTGTCTGGCGCAACATATGTGCTTATGTTTTAATAACCTAACCTCATTTTAAATTGTTATTATTTTTTAAGAATGAAGTGCTGGGCTTTGGCACCACTTTTTAAAACTTTTTTCCAATTTGCGAATTCATAATAAATTCACGCGTGGTAATATTTGTCACGGTAAGATCAAATATACCTAATAATGACGATGGGTGAGCAAGAATGTCTATTCGTTTTATAAATGAATTAGTAAATGCTTTTGTATCCCTACAAACATTTTTTTGTTTTATAACTAATATATATGGCTTTTATTATAAATGTGTTCATGATAATTATAAAACAATTTTTTTAAGGTACCATCTGAGTGCTATATGCTTTAGAGAGCAATATTATCTGAACGAAAATGTTAATAAATTAATTTTATAAATGTTTCACATAGCGCTAATAAAACAATTTTATAGGTGTTCGCAAACGAATGAACTAGTATCAAATAACACCAGAATAAATCTACTATAAAACAAATTTGTCCGGTAAGCTAAAATGTTGTATAAAATTGTTGTGTAAACGTTTATAAAACAGTATTAAAATTTGTAGTAAAACTGATTTGTATTTTTGCTCTAAGAACGTTCTTACGACTACCTTATAAAACAAAATACTTCCTTAAAGCTAAATTACCTCACTGGTAATGTTAATAAAACATAATTGCGTTCGACGAGCAGTAATAAAGCAATTATAAAATAAAATAGCACGGACAGTTGGAGATTATAAAATATTTTTGTTAGTTGGGGTAGTCTCCAGGTTGAAGATTCTGTACACGCTGTACATGGTACGGGTAAAAGCCTTGCTCGTGAAGCGTATTGATCACTGAGCTGGTCGTTGCATCTTCTTCTACCAAAACTATGACATTTTCTATTTCTTCTAAATCCTGTCGAATGGCTCGTTCGGATGTTACATTAGCACTTGAAGGCGCTCCGGTCTCGCACAGTTTGTTGAAAACTCTAATAAAGGCCTTTCTTGATGTGGAAATCGTTGAAGATATTCTTCAGCAGCCGCTGTAGCATTCCCATTACACAAACCCTAAATAAAAACCATATTGGCGCATTCGAGATGTGAATAAATGTAAAATTTTATACTGACACTATTTATACTGACACTAACAGGATAGTGACAGCACAAAGCACAACAATCAAAAGCCGACAATAATACCATTTATTACAGGAAAGCTAATTTAATGCAATATTTTGTTTTTGCGTTATAATTTAAAAACAAATGTTGAGTTTTTTCTTATTGTTTTGATGCATAGATTACACCCTTAGAGTTTGGCCCATTCCTCCCGACTCACCCTGTATATTATTTACATCCTTAGAGCATTGCCTGCGCATCCACGCTAATTACCAAATAGTACAGGTTAGCACGTCACAAATATTCTAATTTATGAATATTTACATCCATGACAATGACATTGCTTTACATCCAAATTTTAGGATCATCCATATAATTCAGGTCCATGTTTAAATTGTATTGAAGATCGAGTGGACAAACTTGTAGTCTGGGAGCCTCTACCACCAGGAGCTAACTCTTCTGTTTCGCCCATGCCACTAAGCAAGGCTGCACAATCTGGAGATGTTACATGTATTTGCAATAGACAATCGTTTTCCACACAGGTATGTATATTATGCGGCAACTTATCTTTACAATACAGAAAAGGAGAGGGGAAATATTTTCAAATGGGTGTTCATGTGTTATATAACACGAAAATGAAATCTATAACGAGAGCAATTAGACGGCATCGCTGGTAAATAACTTTTTAGAGAATAGGGAGTATTATTACCCCCGATAAATAATTTTATTTACAACCATACATGTTATGTTGACATTACTGACTTTATTGAAGGTTAAAGATTATAAGAAGTGGATGTAGGATGTGGTTGTAAATAAAATAGTATACAATATAGGGCTCGGATTTGTATTCGAATAATTCGAATATTCGACTATTCTAAATTCGAATTTTTTGTTAGTTAAAAAATTCGACTATTCAAATATTCGACTATTCGAAATTCGAATATTTGACTATTTGAATATTCGACTATTTAAATATTTGACTATTCAAATATTCGACCATTAACTATTTTACTTTGTTCGGATATTTATAAATTCGACTATTCGTGTTTTCTGTGAAACTGTAAATTTTAACGTAAAAAAGAAAAAAAAATTAAATTATATAGTGAGCAAGCAGTTAAACCACTTTTACCGTGATTAAACGACTGTATTTCGATATTTAAATAGACGACTATTCGAATATTTGACTATTCGACTATTTAAGTATCTATTCGACTATTCGAATTATTCGATTATATTCGACCATTCGAATTATTCGACTATATTCGACTATTCGAATAACATACCAAGCAACTATTCGAATACTTATATTTTAAAAATTCCGAGCCCTAATACAAACCTTGGTGAAAAGTTTCATTACTGTCTCCGAGATATAGTTTACCTCGACGCTTCGCGTCTCGGTCAACTATCTAATCTCTCGACAGAAATGAAACACTTTCCACCTCGGTACGTAATATACTAATTCCCGGATGTTGTTGCCACAATAGTTTTAGTTCCATTAAGAGCCAACACTTGTGACGCTTTCGCCATTTCATTTTTTTCAATATTATACCTCATATATCCTTATAAAATTTCTAAGAGGATTTATGATTTATTTAATACATTTAGATCCAACAGAAATGTAAATAAGATGTTCTGCTATAATAATTATACAATAAGATCAAGAATAAACTCTTGAAAACTAGTTTAATCAAAGTTGATAAAGAATTTTCATTGTGCCATAACCGACGACACAAAAGAAAATGTCCAATTGGTTAATTTTTTTGTAGGTCATTTCAAGAGGGGAAAACTTAAATCTGCAATTAATCGTCGACAGTGCCCACAGTGCATTGAGTTATTTTAAGCACACGAATCCGCTGTTTGAAGCCACTTATGAATTTGTTCACGGGCCACTTTGTGGGCCTGCAATAATTTACCCCACGACTGACGGGGAAATACATTACCCATATTACGAAGCGATTGGATACGTTGAGCCTCCGAAATCAATAAGGTAATATTATACACTGCGTGCCGAATGAATCTGGACCCGTTGTTAAGTTTTAACGACGAATTTAAATATACAGTGGAAGTCTGTAATCCAGTAGAAATACAGGCTGTTTGGGGAGGAAAGGGCAATATTTTGGGAATGTGTTCAGAGGGTCAAAATAAGAGTAATAAACCCATATGTTTTAGTTCGATTCTCAACCATTTCTGGAATAATCGGTTCTGAATTTTTTTTTATATTGAAATAATGAAGGAGGCTTTAGTTTTAAACGTCCGATACATTTTGATTGATAGTTTTGACATGCATAGTAGTTGTCAGTTAGCTTCATATTGAGCCCAAGATTTTAATACTTACAATGCCCCACGCACTCAGTCACAGGGAGTATGCCGACATGATATTTGTGTATGGTAACGGTAGTGCGATGCGCGCAGTTAATGAATATCGACGTCGTTTTCCAAATCGAAGAGTTCCTAATAGAAGAGTTTTTCAAAAAGTATTTGCAAGTGCTCAGGAAACTGAAATATTTCCAAGCGTGAGAATTGTTTCTGAAACAGTGCAGTCTAGATGTGGAAAATGAAGAAAATGTTCTGAATATTGTCGCAGAGAACTCAGGTATAAGTACGAGACGGGTTGCAAATGAACTTCATATACCATCACATCTAGCCGTATGGGAGTCACTTAGAAAAAACGGTTTAAAACCTTTTCACGTTTAACCCGTTCAACATCATCTAGATGGTGATCCTGCTTCAAGGGTACCATTTTGTGAATGGATCTATCAAAATCGAAGTGTGCACAAATATATGTTATTCAGCGATGAAGCTCAGTTCACTCGTGATGGAATTAATGATAGCCACAATGAACATCGGTGGTCAGATAAAAACCCTCCTGCTACATTGGAACGAAACTTTCAACATTGATTCAGTATTAATGTCTGCATGGTGTGGAATGCCCAACGGCCAGTTATTTGGTCCATTTGAAATGGATGGGCGTCTTACTGGAGAAGGATATTTTGGAAGACCATTTGATACACATTTTGGATGATGGTTCGTTAAATGTTCGACAACGAATGTACTTCCAACATGATGGAGCACCTCATTTTAGTCTCAGTGTGAGAAGTTAGTTTGTACTGCAGTACCTGAAATTATTCGCTTTTAAAATAAAAATTAACTTACAAAAACTTTAGAACCGATTATTTCAGAAATCGTTGAGAATCGAATAAAAACATATTGGTTTATTTCTCTTATTTTCACCCTCTTAACACATTCCCAAAATATTGCCCTTTCCTCCCCAAACACCCAGTATATCGAATTGGGGCAATGCTAAATATATATTAATATATTTAGGGACCATTTTTGGACTCTGTCGCTCTGAGACGTTCACAAAAAATGCAGAATGACTGTATATAGGTTCACATGTGGCATAAGCTAAGTGAATTGGGTTGGTTGAACATGTTTCAGAGACGTACCTTGCACCCTCTGTGCTTTTTTTTATAAAATAATTTAATTTTAAAATTCACCTTCTTCTGACTATCCTCGCACAGTAAAGAATTTTTTAAGAAAATCGTTCAGATAGTAAGTATTGCGTCACTGATTAAGTTTTTTCCTGCTTCTTTCTTCCCCTGATCTCTTTTTTCCCTCTCTCATCTCTCATCAAAGAGGGCTTGGATTAAAAAACGTAGGACTTGGTTTAGATCACAATGATATGGGGACGATATATCTAACCAAATCTAGGTTAAAATTTTGTCAAATTCATATTATGACATGATATGCCAAACTAAGGAGTAATAAAATAAGTAGACAAATACAAATTTATTTTTGTTGTTTATAAAATTAACAATGTAAGAATATACAGAAAGAAAAAGAAAAATAATTATATGTATTCTGAGAATTCACATAACAAGAGAGGTGGAACCAGGCTTCATCCGAAAAAAAAATGTCAGGTCTAATAAATCATTTCTTTCCAATAAATTTTAGGTAAACCATTGAGAGTAATTCCTGCGTCTTTCAAAATCTGCGGCTTGTATTTCTTGGAATACTTGCATTTTATAAGAAAATAAATTTAGCTGTTTCTTAAGAATAGTCCTGCATGTTCCATAAGATCTTCCCACTTCTTGGGACAGGCGTCTTATTCAATTTGTTGGCGCATTTTGCATTATTTCACGAACGTTTGCAACAAGTTCTTCTATTCTTACAGATGGTCTTCCTGCTCCTTTTTTATGTTGTATAGAACCTGTTTCCCTAAACACAGCCACGGTTCTTTTCAGGCAATGATAAAAATCCCCAGCAATAAAAGCAACATTAGGAAAATGTTCGTGAAAATCGTTCATGCACAAACCCGGATTGTATTGCCATTCACCATTTACTCTAACCCCGTTTTAAAAATAAGCTTTAACCATGAATGTTTTGTGCTGTTCTGTAAAGCCCATTGTGTGAATTGTTCAAGAAATTGGAAAAATTAGCGATGAATCAAATTACTTGTAACGACTGTCAAAGATGACGGAATAACTGATTGATTATTAATTCAGGTAGTTACTGACACCCAACAGGTATTAAGCTCTACGGCTAAGCATTACGTCTTTTGATGCAAATAATTTTTGCTCGCACGGTAGTATACATTATAATTTTATTAATAATATTAAGTAAAATCTAATTTCTATACAGTACAGAGAAGAAATTCATCTCTGTACTGTTTAGAAACTTCCATACTTTGAAAACCCTTGATATTTCGATATATCCGTATTATAACCTACCATCGATGTCATAAACCATCGAGCCTAAATCCATCGATGTTTTGTTCCCATGTATCGAGGTTTTCGCTGTATCGACAACCATCGCGCATCCCTACCTATTTTTATATTACGATTTTTCCAGATGCATATGGGAAATACGTGTAAATAAAGATCGTGATCTTTGGCTACATTTCGATCACATAAAATTCAGTTCCAATTCTTGTGACGATGGCATTGTGGACATTTTTCTTAAAGGAAAACTGGATCCGTTTTTGTCGCTTTGTGGAGAAAACGTGTCGTTAGCCAAGGACTTGCCCATTCTCTCTTCAAGCGAACTCAGTGCTGATAAGAATGATCCTTCGATAACGATCCAGTTTATTGGTATGTTGTAAAAAGTATTTGTTTGTAAATCTATCACCTTTTTTTTAAATCTTATCTAGGCAATAATTAAATATATAGTAAAGTATTTTTCACCCTAAATGGTATCGACTTATTGACTGCAATAAAACTACCGGTTTAATCCCATTGTTATACACAATCAACAAGCAAATACACTACAGGGTATGCCTTTAGATATTTAATTCGTTATTAATAATATATTATTTAATGACATGAATATCCTAAATAGATAGTTAAATAATTAAATATTACCTGCTATAATTACAAATTATAATCCGACCCTGATCAACAGTTTATTTGCATTTTTATGGCCCAGCTCTTGCAAAACGTCCCAGGTAGTTAAACGGAGTCAACCATTTATTGTGAAAAATACTTTACTTGTATAGCTGTGACGTAGCATATAGGGGCCTTGGGGAGGGGGGAGAGGGGATATCGCCCTTGCCGTGACGCCCCTATATATTAAAAACTGTAAATGAGTTAACATTATTTTGTTTCTTTAGGTCGTACATCACCTACCAGAGCTGCTTTCAAAATAGCTTGGACAGAATTATTTCACCTACCGAGAAATGTAGATGGAAGCTTAATGACCTCACGATTTACTGAAGATGGTGTTCCCGAAGACCTTGTTGAGGTCTGCGAATTTACATGTCCAGGAGATCAAGGACTTTGCATACCCTCAAGACTACTTTGCAATGGAATTGTTAATTGTCCAAATATATCAGATTCCACAGGTTTGTAATTTATTCTGAGACATCACTATCCAAGATTCATCGCGTAATTTTTTTTTCATCCGGATAAGTATCCACCACCAAGTGGTGATTTAATCAGAGATCTGGCCTCTAGGATGTTTCAGAGTAGACAGAGACTGATATCCGGCCACGGCAAAGTGGTATTTGGACGGGTTTCGGGATAGGGTGAAAGAGAACCAGGACTATCTTGTCTAACTGACACCATCCCGCTAATAAATAGTCTTTGCCATGGCCCGAGAATAATGTCTTTGTCTCCACCCCTACTCAGTAGACGGTCATAAATTACTTATTTTAAGTCAAAATTGACAAAATCGATGATAAAAAAATCCACAGATCTCGCATCTTACGCAAGTATCATAGGCGTATTGAAAATACCTACCACATACAGTGGCGAGAAGTAAACCATTATGTCACAGATTACTCCTATCTGTGAGTATGTAACGTGTTGACACAGAGATATTTACTTTTTAGTTTTTTTCACTTTTTATATTTCTTTAGCCCCAACTTCCTTTGTAATATTTCAAGACCGCCGCGCTATTGTTCTTAGTTCCAGAGATATTCACTTTTGAGTTTTTTTCTGCTTTTTTGAAATATTCTCTCCCGACTTTCTGTGTAATTTGCCAAGACCACCGCGTTATTTCGCTTTGTTTCAGCGACATTCACTGATTAGTTTTTCCAAATTTTTTCAATTCTTTACCCCCACTTCCTTTGTAATATTTCAAGACCGTCGCGCTATTGTTCTTAGTTCCTGAGATACGCATTTTTGAGTTTTTCCTGCTTTTTTGCAGGCTTCGCCCCGAACTTTTTTTGTTATACGTCAAGACCGCCGCGCTATTTCGCTTTGTTTCAGATATATTCACTTTTGAGTTTTTTTCTGCTTTTTTGAAATATTCTCTCCCGACTTTCTGTGTAATTTGCCAAGACCACCGCGCTATTTCGCTTTGTTTCAGCGACATTCACTGTTTAGTTTTTTTCCACTTTTTTTAATTCCTTTTACCCCTAACTTCCTTTGTAATATTTCAAGACCACCGCGCTATTTTTTTTAGATCCGGGGATATCCACTTTTGACCACCGGTCTAAGTGATCCTTATGTCTAACTGACCTGTCAGTGTGACCTTTCATTACCGCTAATCACAATAAATTATTTATTTCAAGATTTACATATATGATACAATCTTGACTAATTATTCTTAATTGATTTATTTTTTTTAATTCCTACAATTTATCAGAGCTCCCGATCTCTAGCCGGTTCAACGTTTGGCTTATTACAGATCCGCCGTGTTATTTATGTCCTTAATTTTGGTCTATGCAACCTTGACCTACCCACATCGCCAAGCCGACGCGGTCGACTAATCTCTAGCGTGACGCTTGCTGCATGTCGTTCATTTTTCATGAAATGGACCCGTATATACGCGACCAGTAGTATTTATTCAATACTAAAAGTATTAATCCAAAAGATATATTCCTTTTAAAGACTAAGCTAGTCGGTCATACTGCTTATTTAGCCTTTATTAAAACGAGGTGCCAACTATACACGAATAAAAATAAAACTTTTATAAAGTGAGAGAATATGTTTTAAGAATAGCGATTGAATAAGTCTCGTAATTATGCACAATTATGGATACCTAATATACATTACCTAATTTTATTTTTCAGATACTGCTTATCACGACGAATCGCCAGAACTTTGCAAGAAAGAATCGAGTCTTACCATTAATTGGTCGTATGTGGGTGCGGCAGTAATTTCCGTTCTATTGTTTTTGTGTGGATGTTGTATATTTTTATGTCGGAGGTGTTGCAGAGACTGTTGTCATAGTGATTAAGTTTTACCTATTGTTCAATTCCAAAGCCTTAAAACTACGTTTATAGGACAAAATAAGAAATCTAATTGATCAATTTAGAAAGGCCTCGGACCCTCGGAGCAAGTTACAAATTTTTACCACTCACCTCTTGATTATTTAAACTTTAGGCTGATACTGTAGTTTTATGCATGCAACAATAATTCTGATTTTTTTTTCAGTTTCGCAATAATACAGTGTGACCAGTAAAGTCCGCATCATATAGGAATTTTTTTATTAATAGCTTTATTCTAAATTTTACTTTGGCATCAAGTTCTGCTTCGATCGAGATGAAAATTTAAAAAAAAAGTAGTCACGTGATTCGCATTATCTGTCAAGTATTAATTTTTTACAAAAAATAATTCAAAAGTGGGGTTATTTCTGAAAATATCGAAAAAAGCTGCATAACATAATTTTGATTTTTACCCACCACTAAAATGTATTTTCCACTTAATGAACACTTTACTGATGACACTGTGTACTTTTTTGTTTTAATATTAAGGTGTAATACTTTCAAACAGGCACTGTGCTCTTTTTTTCTTAATATTAAGGTGTAATACAAACTACGTTTTCAAAAATACTTATTTTATGAAGTTACCTTATCAGTCAAAAACAATTATTGAACTTTGCATCACATGCGACTAAATTTTAATAGCCCAATTTTGATTTTGTAGAAAAACACACATATAATATGGCGTCACTTTAAAGAAAATGTATCTGAAATAAAGCATTGTCAAAACTAAGAAGTTTTATGTAGGTTGCGTTGAGTCTTATTTTGCAAAACTGGTGCAATTTACAAAATATGGGAAAAAAATCAAAATTATGTTATGCAGCTGAAATTTTGCATGTGGGCTAAAAACTGCATTTTAAAAAAACTCTTTCTTATAACTTTTTTCGATACTTTCAGAAATAACCCCACTTTTGAATTATTTTTTGGAAAAAATTAAAATTTGACAGATAATGCGAATCACGTGACTACTATTTTTTGCTTAATTTTCATCTCGATCGATCGAATCGATCGAATAAAGTTATTAATAAAAAAAACTGTATGTAAAGATTGCATGTGTTGTGGAATAGAGAATCAAAATATTATTGCGTAACTGGAACTCTTGATTCGAAAAATGTTAATAAAATTTTTTTTTCCTACTTTTTTTAAAAGCGCAAACCCGGGGAACAACCGCGCCCTCTTCATAAAAGGTTTATATTTCTTACTTTCTGTTTTAAGATAAAAAGTTTGTCACAGTTAATCTATACACAGCTACTAATTTAAAGAAAGTTCCATCAGTTTTCTAGCAGGTTTAGAAAAACGTTATTCCCTATCTTCAGTGGCGTCCCGCAATATCAAGATTAGGCCCCCCTTTCCTTTGACAAAATGCAATATACAAAATATATATACAGTTTGTGTATAAAGTCTGGAAACGGCACAATTTACTGGCCGATTTAAACCAAATTTGGTACAGTTGTGTAAGAGGATCTAACGCACCGAATGACGATATTGGCGTTGTTGCCAGCTTTTTAGTTTGTCTGGAATTCGAACGAATTTTATATTTTTAAATATAACACCCAGTATATTTTTACATTTTTAAATTCCACATAAAATTATAATTATTTTTTATTAAATGCATTATTAGTCTATACTTCATAGTTTCCGAGATATTGACTCTCGAAAAGTGACATTTTTGAACTTTGACAGCTTATAACTTTCTAACAGTACGTCTTAGAGCAAAACGGCTTACATGTCCCTATCTTCAATTTTTATTATCTTCCCAAAAAAACTAACCTCCGGTTAAACCGGATGTAACTCGAAAGCAGGAAATATAGTTGTTCCGGTTTAACTGGAAGTTGATTTTTTTGGGAAGATAATAAAAATTGAAGATAGGGACATGTAAGCCGTTTTACTCTAAGACGTACTGTTAGAAAGTTATAAGCTGTCAAAGTTCACAAATGTCACTTTTCGAGAGTCAATATCTCGGAAACTATGAAGTATAGACTAATAATGCATTTAATAAAAAATAATTATAATTTTATGTGGAATTTAAAAATGTAAAAATATACTGGGTGTTATATTTAAAAATATAAAATTCGTTCGAATTCCAGACAAACTAAAAAGCTGGCAACAACGCCAATATCGTCATTCGGTGCGTTAGATCCTCTTACACAACTGTACCAAATTTGGTTTAAATCGGCCAGTAAATTGTGATGTTATTAAGCCGTTTCCAGACTTTATACACACACTGTATATATTAAATAATATAATACTTAAACACAACTAGTTTTTTTCCCAAACTTCCCTGATGCCTAATTCATGCCGTCATAGTCAATTATTATAGTTAACATTTATGTAGGTGTAAGTAAATTATCTAAACATAGCTTAAATAATGCACTACCTATACTCAGTAGCGACTCGTGACATTTTAGTAAGGTAGGGCCAAAAACTATTTACGGAGTAAAAAGCGCCGCGCACTGAGTGTGTACTACCTACTTTAGATAATTATTCCACTTATAAATATCTACGTTTTTAACTATAGGAAAAGTGATTGAAGTCTAACATTTTTTTTTAAATCATTTATTAGTTCATTCATTTCCTCTTTTCTTGCCTCTTGTGTGGCAGTCGGTAGTTTGGGCCCCCGCTGTGCGGACTTAACACTACGGCTTATCCCCAATGATGGGCAACTGTAGCCACAGAGATTATTACTGGTTCTAGTTTAGATTTTTATTTTGAAACAGATACTTACAAAACTTTTTATGCTGAGGGCAGTTAATAAAAAGCCCATAAAACAGGTAACTTACTCCGGACCTCTTCTAAATTCGGCTAATTGTATTTTCTTAATAAAGTAAACGATAAGTTGTACAGAAGTAAGCGTCAGTAAGTAAGTCACTAATAATAGTATTTTTTAAGATTTCAGTTTCACTTGCACGAAAAAAATACAATTGCAAATTTAATATAATATTAGAAGATTCTAGATGATGGCGAGATGTATAGAGTATATAGCGACTTTGTCCGTTTTCTTAGCTTGCGTAATAACAAAAGCCCATTATTACAGTACCGAGGATGGTTTACAGTTTCAGCCAGAAATGTTTTGTCGCTCCGCCACCGTGTAATATGAACGTGAATATATTTTTCTCCTCACTAGATTGTAAACAACGCATTTTGACACTGTTTTGAAGGAGTAAGAAACTATGAAGAACTAGAGGGTAGGAGGCCGATTGACAATGGCAGCATTTTTAAATTCTGTCCCGGTTTTTTGGTTAGTTCGCTATTGGCCGATAGATATGCTCTCGCGTCGCAAGTGGGCTGGTGTCGTCTGCTTCTTCTTCGTTTTTTACTTTTACTTTTGACAAATTGACATTTTATTTTCGAAATAATAACGTTTCAAGACAAGACAAGACAAATAACTTTGTATTGTAATTGATTTCCATATTTATAATGAATAATGGTACAATTTATAAAAGTAGAGTTTGCTTTGTGTCGGGGTGTAAGACAGGATCTTCTTCAGAGAGGAAACGCATCCAAATAAGTCTCTTTCTAGCACCAAAGGTATAGCTAGAATGTTTAATACCCTGTATTTTAAAAACCAAGCATCGTTGGAACTTTATACAGGTCGAGTTTACTAATAAGTATAACAAAGTAAGTGTAAATTCATATAAAAGTCCTTATTTGTTCCTTAAAGAACTAATTTAAATAAAAGTAGTTATTGCGTCCATAACAAACCATTTATTTGATAGCCCACTTCGAACACGAGCGCCATCTTACGGCGACTCGTAAAGCTGAATTACCGATGCTAATTTGGGACCGAATCCAATGCATTGCGATCGGCCTTCTACCCTCTAGTTCTCCATATAAGTAACAAATACCAAAAAGGTATCGATTGCCCTTGACGACGGGTTATAAGTCAACTTACCACCCTTGGGTGGTAATAATTTATGCCATATAAAAATAATGATTTATAAAAATTGAGTAATGTTAAGGGATATGCATATTAATGATACAATTATTACATTATTATGAACATTATTTACAAAATTTGGATAAATGTTTTCTCGTTTTTTCTCAATTTGTATGAAATGGTCTGTCTCCATAATTTCTCCATCTCTAACCAAGTTTTCTGTTACTCTTGAAGTACTGCAGGAGACTTCTGGCTTCGTTATATATTGTATAATATTAATAGTACAATTATTACAATTACGAACTTTATTTACAAAATTTGGATAAATGTTTTCTCGTTTTTTCTCAATTTGTATGAAATGTTCTGACTTTATAATTTCTCCATCTCTAACCAAGTTTTCTGTTACTCTTGAAGTACTGCAGGAAACTTCTGGCTTCGTTATATTGTATAATATTAATAGTTCAATTATTACAAGTATGAACTTTATTAACAAAATTTGGATAAATGTTTTCTCGTTTTTTCTCAATTTGCATGAAATGTTCTGTCTCCATAATTTCTCCATCTCTAACCAAGTTTTGTGTTACTCTTGAAGCACTGCAGGAGACTTCTGGCTTCGTTATATTGTATAAAATTTTATTTGCAACTTCCTTTTTATTGTTGACGCTCTCCGTTACATAACTTTCGGCAATAGTTGTAGATTTTCATCCGCCATGTCGCTTGAGGGCTAAAAGACATCAACTCCAGTATTCGCTAATAAAGTGGCCGTCGTTCTTCTAAGGGAGTGTCCAGTATACTCCTTAAAGTTCTGAAAGTTCAGAAATTTAGCAATTTCACTTGGAATTGAAGAAATCGAGTTTTTCCCGACAGGCTGGTTTAAGCACTTTTCATTTTGGTATCGCATGAAGAAGCGAGGATTAAAATTCGTCATGTGGGATTTTATATCAATGTAATTTCGAACTATTTTGAAATAACAAACCTTCTCATTGTCACTTTTAGTCACTATAAATTTACGAGCCATTCCATTTTTGGAATCAGGAATAGTAACAAATATGACTTCATTCCTTAATTCAACATTGTCCATTTTCATTGCACAGAGTTCACTAGAACGGCACCCTCACACAATTCCCATTATCATTACAACCTTCATCATTAAATAAATATCATCGGGGGCTTGAAACAGGAATTTATTTACATCTTCCCTGCCAAACACATTAGATTTTTTGGGTTTATATCCGTAATTTTTTCTTTTTTAAAATGCTCGAAGTTTGGGATACTTGGAAATATATATGTATGATTTCCTCTATGAAAAGGGTGGACTTCAGCATGGAATATTCACACCATAAGCTTGATGGAGACTTTAATACAGCAGATTTTTCGTGAAAGTTCGCCGAAAGCACGATTTGAACTAACCGAAACCTGTTAAGTAACAAAATAAAGACAATGGAAGTTTGAAAAAGTAATTTTTTTTTATAAGTATCTATATTTACCAACTAACACTGCCACACCGACCAGACTTATCATACATTTTGTTTAGGAGAAATTTATTTTTTAATCTATGTCAGCAGATTCTTCTTGAAGTTCTTGGAGTATTAATAATTTGGTATCGCGGAGAATACCTTCAAGGGCGGCCATAGAAAATTCTCCAAGGGGGGGCAAGCAGTGGCGGCTCGTGACTGATTTAGATGGGGAGGCTAAGTTCCAGAAAAGAAGCGCCGCAGGCGAAAAATTTTCGCGACCACGCCCAAAATCAAAAATTCACTCTGAAAAAAAATGTTAAAAATAAGTTAAACTAAAAACTGAAATATCTACCTACCTACAAAGAGACAAGCAGGATAGTCGGGAGAAAAATTTTCGGGACCACGCCCAAAATTTCTCAAAAATTCACTATAAAAAAAACTGTAAAAAAATCGGGAAAACCCAAAAATCTTTCTATAATACTGCCGTTTTTAACATAAAAATTAAAATGTATTTAAAGGCCACTCCCTAATAGTTAATAGTCTGAACTACAATACTTGATTATTCCCTTAAAAAAACTGTGAAAATCCAAACATTACGATATATTAGGTATATTCACACATACCTACCTAATTATTTTGAATGCACTAAGCTAATTAAATTAAATAACTACGCGGATGATTACTGGATTACTGGGCAACGCTGCAACGCAAGTTAAAATATTTTCCGATTTACTGCAGGTGTCTTAACTTCGGATATTTGAGGCCACGATCACGATGCGGTATGCCTGTGCCTGGGACTCCCAGGCTGGGAGTTTGACGTCCGCCGCAATGTCAAACGTCTCCAGTAGTAGTGATGGTTTTTTAACATATCGATTACGCATAGCATCGATATTTTTAAATACATATTATGATATTAAATTTATAATAATTTATGGTCTGAAACCAAATCCTATGGGGGGGGGGGGGGGGCAAGTGCCTACCCTTGCCCCCCCCCCCCCTATGGGCACCCTTGAATACCTTTATTATTGAAGATACGTATTAAAACTGAAAATGGGTCTTTGTTATACGGCAACTGAATAAAC
This sequence comes from Polydrusus pterygomalis, assembly GCA_963969555.1. Lineage (NCBI taxonomy): Eukaryota > Metazoa > Arthropoda > Insecta > Coleoptera > Curculionidae > Polydrusus > Polydrusus pterygomalis. The sequence goes on along the minus strand of OZ018381.1, from coordinate 34,489,694 downwards.
TGACAGATTTAAATTAGTAAAGAATGATTACGAAATATAATTTTCTAATAAAATCGTTTGGTTGTCAAGCCCTTCCAGATCCCACATGTGACATGATGTTTATGGTGTTATAAAATTAGTTTATTAATATATGATTTTTTATAAGTATATTATGTTTAAATTCATGCATTTTTGTGTAATAAAAATTAGCTAAAATATTTTATTTAGCACAAAAACTCCGTTTTAATTGACGCTTGGCTGTAGAGGTTTATCAAAATATCTATACTATTTTTGGCCTTATATTAAACATAAACAGCAATAAATAAAAGTTAAAAGCAATTCCTAATTTAGGTATAACACAGTTTCCAAATTTGACGTTTCGTTCTTTAGGTCTCACTGTATAGTTATTTTTTTTAAATACGGACCTGGAATTTTAAATACTATCTTAGGGAATAAATTTTAACGTTTCGTCATCAAATAACATTACAGAAACTTAAATCCTATGCACTGAGAAAAAAACCTCTTCCTTATAAGAATTCACATACTCTTTATACAACTGTTTAATACTATATGTGACAGCAACGCGCTTTCGTACTGTAAGATAACGAAAATTGCTAGACCGTTATGTAGTGATAATACCACGGTAATTTGGCCAATAGGAAATAGGAGTTAATGCTACCATAGAATGGTGTATAGCCATTATTGCTCTGAATACTCACAATAATTATCAAGTTCTATTGGGGGTGTAATCTGGTTTTATATACTGTTTTGGTTGCTACGATTAATAAAGCATATACTTACCATTAAAAATCAGCGATGTAGGTAAGTTCTCAAAAATTTAAATAGCTTCTAGTATGATATTGTTCTTGTCGTTTAACGTTGCATAGGATTAGGTATCTATAATGCAACATAGTTTACTGGTATGGTAAAATTCGTCCATAGATTATTAAGTTCAATACGAATGATGGGTTGTGTGAAATAAGAATCTTCTATTGCTTTATCTGAGATGCAATTTAAAAAATACTTAAGTACACAGTAAAAATAAATTAATTGAAATGGGTATTGATATGATTAATAAGGTTTAAATTCAGACAGGGCAGCTAGAAGACTCCGAACAGCAATGTGAACTGCGCAACAAATACGTTGAAAGTGATACTACGAACCGCCACCAACGTCTTGTGGATTATAGGTTCTAACGGATACAATTCGTTTTTGGTAATACTGTTCTGCTTTCTTAATTAAAGAGAAAGCGTTTTATTGGGAACAAAATGTGTCACATTGAGAAAATACAATTTATTTCTTAACAAAATTGCTGTATTAAAAGTAGTTCATTATTTAACAAGACTGTGCTGCTAAAGGAACTGATTACTACCATTATAATGGTTTTACATCATTATAAAGGGAATTGAAATACCTTTAAAATAAGGTATCACTCGACCGCCCTTTCCATTTAAGATTTTAGGGGTGGTGCCACCCCCGCCCAGGGGGCTGCACGTGTTAACGTGATTTTTAACAAATTTTGTGTCGCCCTCGAAAACAAAATCGACGGGTCTGAGCGTTTTTTCAAAAAATAACTGAGCTGCCAGTAAATGCCTCTGTTTCGTTTTCGATGCGCCACCCTGTATACAGCGTGTATTCGGAAGTTCTTACCAAATGGGAAACTTTTTTATTATTAATTTTACGAAAAAAAATTATTCTTTATAAAAAGCTCTGCATGGTCTAAAACCTAAAATGCAACCATCAAATATCGAAATTTTCCAGTCATATACGAGGTTTGTCAAAAAAGGTGAATTTTTCCCAAGAATGTGAAATTTTCCCAAGAGTAATAAAGTACCTTTATTTTTGACATTATCAAAAACTGTTATTAAAAAAAGTTGATCAAAACTAAAAACCACGTCTAAATATGCAATAACACGCATTAAATTAATTAAATAATTAAAAAATTAAATAATTAATAATAAATCAATAAAATAATTTTTCAACATAAATGCGTATAATTGCACATTTAGCCGTAGTTTTTAGTTCTGATCAACTTTTTTTAATAATAATTTTTGATAATGTCAAAAATAAAGGTACTTTACTCTTGGGAAAAATTCACATTCTTGGGAAAAATTCACATTTTTTGACAAACCTCGTATATGACTGGAAAATTTTGATATTTGATGGTTGCATTTTAGGTTTTAGACCAAGCAGAGCTTTTTATAAAGAATAATTTTTTTTCGTAAAGTTAATAATAAAAAAGTTTCCCATTTGGTAAGAACTTCCGAAGACACGGTGTATGTACTGTTATATTATGTTACCAAAAGTAAGTTTTGCCATTTTTCCAAACAAATCAATGATGTAATGTTTTTATCGGTTATTGTTGAAACCTAAAAAATAATCCTATTGTTTCAGAGCCCTGAGGAAGGAAAAATATTTTCCGAAACGTCGGCAAATTAAAATTTGGGTTTTATTTGCTCCCTAAGATCCTTAAACCCATAAAAACCACCTACATTAAAATTTAATGCTAATGCTGGTAAAGAAAGGATAATTTAAAATACCTATCATATTTTTTTTGACTAAACATTAAAATTTAAAATACCTAGGAATTGTTTCAAATTTATCAAGCTTAGAAGTCCCTATAACCGAATATAAAATTAAAGGTTTGTATTTATAATATTTGATTTGGCGGTGATATCTAAAGAACGAAACGTCGAATTTGAAAACTAAATAAAAAATGGCTATAAAAAAGTGTTTTTGTTTTTTCCCAAATTAAAATTTAAAGCGCAAAAAATTAAAAACCAAAACTGAAAACTTCGGTGAAGGTATTCGGAATAGTTGCAATTTTCTTTTACCAAATTCTTAAGCGTCAAAATACCATCTTCGTATCGCTCACCGTTTTTGGAGATTGTATACAAGGTGATTTAAAAAATACTTGGACAAACGTCGAGATATGATGCTGACATTATTTTAAGACAAAAGGGATACAATACACTATGTTCTTTCAACAGTTTTGTTTCGGAAATACAAGGCGTTTAAAATTTAAAAAAAATATTTATTTTTATACAAGGTATCTGGTATAATATCTAAAATTGATAGTACACAAAAAATAGCAGGTTTTATCGTTAGAAACACAAAAGACTTTAGTATTGACGTTAGTTGGCATCTTTTTGATAGCCTAGTGTTGCCTGTTTTGGAGTACGGAAGCATAATTTGGTCCCCACAGTATAAGGTGGGGGTTACACTCATTGAAAGAGTGCAGAGAAAGTTTGTTAAATGTATGTATTATAGGAAATACGGTATAATATATCCTCAAAAGGAGTGCGATAACGAATACCTTTTGGGTGTCTTTGGCAGGCTTTCATTGAATAAAAGAAGAATCAAAATTTTGCTATGCACTTTGTTTAGAATTTTGAAAGGTGAAATTGACTGCCCCGGTATTTTAGGAAAACTACCATTTGCTGTCAATAGAGTTAACTCGCGAGCCTCAAATATTTTTATCTGACCTATCCTCGAACAAACCTTTACAAAAATTCTCCAATTTACAAAATGTGTCACTTTTTTAATTTGTAACCATCAGATATTGAGGTAGATACAATTAGTCTTGGTCAGTTCAAGGATTTGGTCAAGAGAAAACTAAGGACCAATTAACAGACGTAATATTGTGATGCTCAGTTGAGTACCAATTTTTATAGGGTTTTGATACTTGTTCGCCTCATAGGCTTTCCTTTTGTTTTACTTTTGTTTTTGTTATATTCACTAGCTGTAAGGTGTATCTGTAATTGGCACCAGTGCTGTTGATATAAATAAATAAATAAATAAATCTCTTAATCTCTAAAAGTTGCGGAAAAATGCTAACACACACACACCTGAGGCTTAAATATGACGATCTTACCCAACTTACCTCAGTGCAAAATTGGATTGTGTCAAAAGTTCAATTTGGTTTTAGGTTTTCATAAATATTTTTTTTAATAATTGGTGTATTGTCAGGCGAGTAATTACAGGGTGCCTAGGGGGGCCGGGCCACCCCCAGACGTCGCTAGCCCCTCCCCCCAGAAAAAAAGGCTAACTTTGTAAGCTCGCTATACTCACCTCGCAAATATACCATCAATTTTTACATAACAATGAACGTACATGCGCGGCGATCCCGATCGACCCGATCCCATTCTCCGATCCACTAACCAGAGCGCCACGTCCGACCCAAAGTTTATTCGCCCAAATCGACGAACGCGTATATTCTCTTTTAAATCTTCTCTTCTCGAGCTTCGCTCTCGGGATCTAATCACAATAAACATGTCCAAATTCAACTCCAAAAATTTCCAAAAAAAGTTTTCGTGACAGCTGAAAAATCTAACCGATAAAAAAACGAGGTCTTGTGATATTACTGTTGATTATTGATCAAATTTGTTAAAATTTGGGCGTGGACAAAAAAAATTTCGCCTGCGGCGGGCTCTCCGCCGGCCCGCATCTACACGAGCCGCCAATGCAAGTCACAATAACAGGCCCACCCTAGGCCACCCCCAGGTTAGAGGGCTAGTTACGCCACTGTGTATTGTTACGATATTCGGCAAGGGGGGGGGGGGGTTTATGGGGTAAAAAATTAAAATCTGCTCTCATTTTTATTGAAAACTTTTAAAAAACACCACCTACGGTAGGTAGCTTGCACACATTTAAAACATTAAAACACATTGAACTTTTAAATTCATTCTAATTCTCCCACTCCTTTTACCTAAAAAAGGTATAATACGTAGTAGGAGGTTATTTGAGCAGCCGTTTTTGACATATTATTATCTGGATTTAAAAAATTGTGATAATTGAACCCAATGTGAAGCAAAGGCGTTAAATTAAAATCACCGTTACCAAAAACTGACTGATGGTGACGATGGTGTCAAATCGAATCTAAAAAACAATTCATGCATTCATTTGAATGGTCAAACAATTTTCACATTTCTTTCCGCCCTACAGTATATAGTTAAATTCACATAAACTTTTAACGCCGTGACATTTCAGTTCTGTCATACTTGTCAAATACTGCAGCTACTCATAAAATATAAATTTCTAATGGCTAAATTTAATTAGTATAATTGTACTGCACACAAAGTATGTATATCTTGTATTATTTCATACGATTAAAAAGAGATAGAAATAAAAAGAGTTGGCCGAACAATTCCAGAAAAGAAAAAGAAAAAACACTGACCAATCTCAGCTGTATAAGAAATTTAGTAAGTTGGTGAAATCTAAAGTAACTAGACAATGACAAGTCTTGACATTTGGCATTACAACTTTATGTGAATTTAACTATACCAACAAAGAAATGATCGAGAAAAGACGTTGGAGAATAAAAGTTCAAGTTCAAACAGTGGCTCAAAAAAGTTATTTCGTTTTAAATGTGTGCAAGGTACCGCAGGTGGTGCCCTCCAAATTTTGCAATAAAAATTAGATCAGATTTTAATTTTTCACCCCACAAAACCCCCCCTAGCCCCTAGCCGACTATTGTGACAATACACCAATTTTTGTTTGATGGTGATAGACAATGAAGTAATATCAAAAAAATAATTACCTTGTCGGACTTCCTCTCCCTTCAACCTTCCTTCCTCTCTCTCCGGTGGTGGCTAACCTGTATATGGAATGGTTCGAGTCACACGCTATTAACACTGCCAAGATTAAACCTAAACTCTGGCTTAGATATATTGATAATACCTTTATTATCTGGACAGACAGCAACGAAGAGCTGATACGGTTTTCGGAACATATTAATAGTATAAGACAATCCATTAAATTTACCATGGAAACAAAAAAACATTCCACTCTACCTTTTCTCGATGTTCTCGTCAAACGAAGTGCTGAAAACATAAAAACTTCAGGGTACAGGAAACCCACTCACACAGGGCAATACCTTAATCACGGATCGAATCATTCAAACTCCATAAAACAGGGCATAATTCAAACTCTGTATCACAGAGCATCTAACGTTTGCAAAAATCAGGAAGACCTTAATATTGAAATTTCAAACATCAAAAAAGATTTAAAACAGAATGGTTACCCTGAAACCTTTGTAACTAATACCATCTCAAAACTTAAAAATCGCGAAGTAAAAACTAATGCAGAAACGAAAGAGGAGCAAGCATTTCTCACAATACCTTATATTAAGGGGATTTCTGAAAAGATTAGAAGAATAACCAAAAACTATAATATCCAAACAGCCTTCAAATCCGGAAATATGCTTAGAAGCTTTCTTACAAAAAATTTTATCTGTCAAATCCCCTGCGACTGTGACGAATCGTACATTGGAGAAACAAAAAGACCTCTTTCCGCATGAGTTAAAGAACATTTGAAACATACTCAAAGAGGTAAAACTTCGAGATCAGGTATAGCGGAGCATGTAGGTATGGACCAAAACCAACATAATATACAGTGGTCAGAAGCCAAGGTTTTGGACAAGGAACAGCACTGGAGAAAACGAAAGTTCAAAAAAGCAGCTTTCATGAATCAAAATACCTACCCATAATATTAAGTATAGATATCCCCAATATCTGGAAGCCACTTCTTGTCCAAAACCAACAGCTCAAACTTCACACTCCAATAAGCACGTAGGCGGAGTCATCAAGCTTTACTGCACATGCACATGGATAGTATTTAAGACAGTAGCCCTAGAATTATTATAATTTAGTTTACACTTGAAAACGGTTAGATATACTAACTAACTGAAACGTTATGTTAAGAAACAAAATAAAGACAATGGAAGTCCGACAAGGTAATTATTTTTTGTGAATACACCAATTATTAAAAAAAATATTTGTGAAAAACTAAAACCAAATTAAACTTTTGACACTCCTGCATCTCCGAAATCATCCACTTTTTGACTGAGGTAAGTTTTAGAATCTTTTAGAAACTGCCTTTCTAACCCCCTATGTGCCACTTTTTGACTATTTAAACCCGTCGCTACAAAATTATGCTTACAAAACTTATGTCACGCCACTAATTTTTTATTTTGTTCACTTCAAAACTATTGTAATACGCATTCTTGTATACGGAGAACGGTTTACGAATAAATAATTTTGGCTGGTATCCCAAACACATCCAGTAAACCTGATTTTGCTTTTTTTCCGACCAATATCCTTTATGTGATAATATAAGATATAAATTTTAGTAGGCACCTAGGTATTCAATTTATTGATGTAGCTAAATAATTTTATTTTAATTGTAACACCAATCCAAATTCCCTGAATAATTATTTTTAAAATACTAGGTACTTTTTTTTAATAATTTTGGACACCCTGTAAATAATAGACAGGTCCGGATTTAAAATTAAAATTCTTGCCAAAAAATTTGGAATTCTTCTAACATTTGATAATCCCAAAAACAATTTAATAATATCACGGAACAAAAAATATGCTTTTTGAACATAATATGAAATGGGTACTTAGGTAATATATCTATAACTCTATAAAATAAAGCCTGGTTTGATGCCCTCTCAGCCTCACTAACCTTTTTACGCTGGTTACAATAATGCTAAAAACCTCTAGGCTAATCATTTCAAATAAGAAATAAAATAAAAATTTATTGACTCTTGGATTAATATAAACCTATACCTAGGTATTTACGTTTTTCTTTCATATAATATAAGTAAAGAGAAAAGTGTCTTTTAAACTTTTTGAAGCAATATATTGCCCGACAAATTGCTTACCTAATTAGATTGCAGGGCTGCAACTAAACTATACCAAAACATGTATTGGGATAATCTGTCTTGGTGTGGGTTTCTCTTTATTTTCATACCTTGTTTGTGTAGCCAAGGCCTAGTTTAATGTGTTTAAATTAAACTTAATAAAATAAAGTTATACAGTGTCCGCAAGAAAGTCCGCATCAAATGGGATTTTTTTTTATTATTAGGTATAGGTAAAAATTGAAAAGGCAGTTAGTTTTTGCTTACCTAAAAACCAAAAATGACGTATACTGAAGCAGCTGCACGACTTGCGTTACCTGTCAAATTTGACATTTTTAATAAAATATTTTCAAAAATGCCCTTATTTAACAAAATATCGAAAAACTTTATTCAAAAAAGTTGTTTATTTAGGCATTTTTAGTCTCTGTCCAAAATTTTGACTGTCTAATACAATTTTTATTTTTTGCCAGGTTCTTGAAAATTTTGATCAACCCTCGTAGATTAACTTTTATACATCGATGTAAAACCATTTGCCTTTACTTCATTTGTAATCTTAATGCAATTTTGTGTAAAATTTTTGTTTCCTATTATTTGTTTTGCTTCAAAAACTGAAATTGTTATTGATTAGTATGTAATGTTTGATGCAAAGTTTATCTAATTATATCAGTTTTGCCAAAACCGACGTTTTTTCATTTTTCTTAAGTTAGTAAACAGATGCACAAAAAGAAAATATTAGGAAGCTTTCGTTGAAATTTTACTTAATTAATATTGGATTAAAAAGAATATATATTAATCTCTCGAAACATTTTATTCAACAAAAATATAGTTTAGTATAATTAATTTAATTTAATATTAATTAAGTAAAATTTCAACGAAAGCTTCCAATATTTTCATTTTGTACATCTGTTTACTAACTTAAGAGAAATGAGAAACGTCGGTTTTGGCAAAACTGATGTGATTAGATAAACTTTGCATCAAACATTACATACTGATCAATAACAATTTCAGTTTTTGAAGCAAAATAAATAATAGGAAACAAAAATTTTACACAAAATTGCATTAAGATTACAAATGAAGAAAAGGCAAATGGTTTTACATCGATGTATAAAAGTTAATCTACGAGGGTTGATCAAAATTTTCAAAAACCTGGCAAAAAATAAAAATTGTATTAGACTGTCAAAAATCGTATAGAGACTAAAAATGCCTAAATAAACAACTTTTTTAAATAAAGTTTTTCGATATTTTGATAAATAATGGCATTTTTGAACCTATTTTATTAAAAATGTCAAATTTGACAGGTAACGCAAGTCGTGCAGCTGCTTCAGTATACGTCATTTTTGGTTTTTAGGTAAGCAAAAACTAACTGCTTTTTTAATTTTTACCTATACCTAATAATAAAAAAAAATCCCATTTGATGCGAACTTTCTTGCGGACACTGTATATCAAGGTACATCACTACTCCATACTTACTGAAAATACGAAGTACCCGGTATTTTACTACTATTTGGGCATAATAAAATCATACAACGGCTGTTACTAGTCACTGTTTATATTCCAATCCAAGTATCCGAGTTACTAAAAGCACAAATACAATTCACTTAACTACACAAAAACTAGAAATCCATAAATATTAAACACCCACAATCCACAAAAACAAAGACAACAACAAGTAATCCACAGAGAAACTTAAAACACGAGAACAAAAATGGCACCGAACCGGCTCTGGAGTGTATTTTGAGCATGTCGCTAAAGAAGAATAGGCCTATAACACGAGATTTGTGCGCATGCCCGATGCTGCTCAGAAGGAAGGCAACTGACCGGCGAGTCGTGTGCTCGGACTTATTTTTTCACCCATAAAACGTAACTTTTGTTTGCGCAGGAGATAAGCTGTACGTATCTAAAGGGGCCTACAGACACACGAACATGTATTAGTACATGTACGCGCGTTGATGTCTGTGGATCACATTCGGTACTTGTATGTCAGTCTTTGGCGTTGCGGTTTCAGCATGTCGAGTGACGATGAACTAAACTTATTGGCAGTGGCTTGCGTGTGTAATAAGAAAAATTTCTTAAATCCGCCATGTTCAAATCAAACTACAACAAAACTAACACGACACTGACAAAATCCTTGAAACAAACAAACTTTCGTCTCCACACCTTCATACATGTACGCGCGTTCATGTACGTGCGTACATAAATCCAAGCGGGAACAGTAAACATGTGCGTCGGTTTTGTTGTCGGTATTTTGTCTACACACTGGCGAACATCAACGCGCGTACATGTACTAATACATGTACGCGTGTCTGTAGGCCCCTTTAAAGTAAATGTCTTAAGGGGCCTACAGACACACGTACATGTATTAGTACATGTACGCGCGTTGATGTACGCACGTTGATGTGTGTGGATCACATTTCTCTACAGACACAGGTACTTGTATGTCAGTCTTCTAGGCGTTGCGGTGTCAGCATGTCACGTGACGATGAACTAAACTTATTGGCAGTGGCTTGCGTGTGTGTTATAAGAAAAGCTTCTTAAATCCGCCATGTTCAAATCAAACTACAACAACAAAACTAACCCGACACTGACAAAATCCTTGAAACAAAGAAACTTTCGTCTCCACACCTTCATACATGTGCGCGCGTTTATGTACGTGCGTACATAAATTCAAGCGGGAACAGTAAACATGTGCGTCGGTTTTGTTGTCGGTATTTTGTCTACACACTGGCGAACATCAACGCGCGTACATCAATGCGCGTACATGTACGCGTGTCTGTAGGCCCCTTATGATTCGCACCAGTTACGTTTATAGGCGATGATAAGAGAAATACCGGCTGTTTGCTGTTTTGTCACCAGCAAGATCTGAAAAAATTACACTTCTGATTGCCGTCACTAATGACGTTTAGTGATACTTTATTTTAAGTTGAATTATGTAGTAAGTTTTAATTTTTTTTATTCTTTATGGGTCGGTTAATATTAATTTCTGCGAACAATGAAGATAATTCGATTAATTTGCATCTTCGTGGTTCTAATACATAAAGGTAAGTTGTGTCAAATTTTTTTTTTCACAAGGTACCTATAAACCAGGGCTGAAGCCTTTGAAAATGGTAAAAAGTGAAAAAAAATAATAGTAGGATGAAACCCATTGGAAAAGGAGAGAATATAACAAAAATAAAAGGAAAAATAATTTACGGGCGATCCGAGGTCGGAAAGTGGAAAGGGGTGAGTTTTTAAGGGTAGAAAACAATTTATCTCGATTTCCGGCAAAACTACAAGTCCTGTGGAAAAACGTTAAATGGCAAAGTTGTAGGTAATAAAAAGATCTACAACATTTTTATTTACACTTTTTTCACATAACCTCAAAATTTATGTGAAAAATTCAAATAACCAAGTTTTTGGTTTTTTATTTTTATCTTTTTACAAAAAAAAATTTTCTTCACGAAATTTGGTGAAAACTTACCTTTTTATGTCCCAAACACACTGTAATTTTTTTGATTTAAAATATTTATTTTTCACCTTATTTTGACTTAATATCGAAAAAACACCCTAATTTTCAATCGAAAATTCTCACGTCAAAATATCTGCTTTTTTAAAAAAGTCGGTGGGCTTTTTGTTTGTTGAAATCTCTACTTTCTTATGTTGTAAAAAAATATACATTACTATGGTAAATGTGATGAAATCCCCTTTAAATCCTACCTTTAATTATATTTAGAACAAGTTTTGGAACAAACCAAAAACTTGGTTGTTTGAATTTTTTACAAAAAATTTGAGATTATGTGAAAAAAGTGCAAATACAAAAGTTGTAGATCTTTTTATTACCTACAACTTTACCATTTAACGTTTTTCCTTAGGACTTGTAGTTTTGCCGAAATTCGAGATAAATCGTTTTCTACCCTTAAAAACTCACCCCTTCCACTTCCCGACCTCGGATCGCCCGTAATAGTAATTTACGTTACAAGACCGGAAAGTAGTGTTTTTCAGGTCGAGTCAAGCATTTCCAGGGCGAGCCATAGGCGAGTCCTGGAAGCTTGGAGAGACCTGGAAAACACTAATTTTCGGTTGCGTGACGTACAATATTTTTTTTAAGACCGACACTTCGATATATTTTATAATCTACGCGAAACAAGTATGACATAAAGAACAAAATTAAAAATCAACGCACTGTCACTCGACAATACATCGAAATGTTGTTGTCATAATAACGAAATCAAGGTATCTTGTATTATCAAAGAGCGATTGGAAAAACAAAAAACAGGGTGACAGTGACATTAGAGACCGGAAAAACGTTATTTTCTAGACAAAAAATTGTCCAGAAAGTGTAAATTTTCTGGTCGGTTTTAAAAAAATTATTTTTCCTTTCATTTTTGTCATATTCTCTTCCTTTTCCAATTGGTTTCATCCTACTTTTATTTTTTTTTGTTTCAAAAATTATCTACCCTGGTCTACTATATCCTATATAGCTATTTTAAATTTTGCGGAGATTGTGAGTTCCTATTTGCTAAATTTTCTCTTATAGCGCCAAAATTGATGCCTTTTTAGTAATTAGGGGAGGGCAGGAAGGGTCTGGACAGAGGGAGGCATTTGACAGATATTTTGGTAAAACCAAATCATGTTTCCGCTCTGTTAGTACCCAAAGGCTTATTGCACACTTATACACGGCGACCGTTCTAACGGCACCGTTTACGCGATTTACCGCGTTCGTGTTATACTTGCACACATGCACGGTTTTTGTCAGTTTGATTATATTTTGATTCGAGTATGGATCATAGACGTGCTGTGGAAATTTTAAAGTCTTACAGGCGTATCAAAAAACGAAGAAAGGCACGAAACAGAATTTTGTTGGTTCATCCCATCAATATGGGAAAGAAACAATTCGGTGCATTCTTTGTACTATTTGGTCAGTTGAGGGAAGACGAAAAAAACTTTTTTAATTATTTTAGGATGTCCATATCTAGCTTTGATGACCTACACGAAAGATTAAAAAATTCACTTCAACGTCAAGATACATACCTATATGAGAGAGTGCATACAGCCTATGGAAATGTTGGAGGTTACAATCCAAATCAGAATTGACCTCCAAACATATTTCATTCCAGGCACTTCTTGTGCAGTTTCTGTCCTAATATTTAGAACTTGTTTTGTCCCAAATAACCGGCCTTGCTTCCACCAAAAATAAAAAGCATATCCATATCTATATCTATTGCCATTGCAAATAATATGATTAGGATAAAATATACTATAAATAAAACAATGTTCCCGCCAATGAACCAAGAAAAGGTCGTAAGCGCGGTACATGTGCAAGCACCAATTAAATCTTAAACTCTACTGGGCAGGGCATGTCTCTTCGTCAACACGGTAACGGTCGCCGTGAATTGTAGTGGGGGCTCACGGTGACATCGCGGTGGAACGGAATCGTGTACACGGTGCCGGTGCGTGTGAAAGGTCACATATTATGCTGCCTAATGCCTTAACCGTATAAACGGTGCCGTTAGGACGGTGGCCGCATAAGCAGTGCTGCCACGTCTACCGATTTATCGGTAGATCTACCGATTTCTGAATAGATCTACCGATCTACCGATTCTAGTGTGAAATCTCCCGATTTATCGAAGTTTTTAAAAATACTCATATATATTTAAATTATTATACGATTTATCCTCTGAGTCATGAGCTCATAGTAATTACTCAATTGCGCCTCCCTAGTTTGTTTAAGAACATCTCTTAAAACAATCCTTTATATTTAGCGACATCTAGGGGTGCCCACCCAAATCATATAATAAATAACGTCAATACAATTTCTGTAATTCCCCGATGCATCTTCGGGTACCTATTCCCCTTTTCTGTGTTTCTGTAAAACACGTTTGAACGCTTGGACTGGGCGCTATTCCGCTATTAAGTATTAAACGTGCGTTGAAGGTTAAGGAGTAAAAGTATATTTTCCTATTCCGATATTAGTTTTCATTTGAATTTATGGCGCAATCCGCTAGCTACCGATTTTAGACCGCAATCTACCGATTTATTTTTTGACATCTACCGATATTGGTTAGCAAGAGCGTGGCAGCACTGCGCATAAGTGTGCAACGGACCTAGAGAGGCTCAGTAAGCAGATCGCCTCGTTTTCGTTTACCGTATATTTTATCATTTTCCACGTGTTCGTTCTATTATTTGTAAATTAGGCATAGTCGCCAAAATCAAGTTCCTGTGCACGGAATACATTAATCTGACGGTTTCGATGGTGGGGGCGGCGGTACGGAAGGGTTAAAAATGGGGGGAAAAAATTTACTCGAGCGTGTCAGATATTCAGAGGGGATGTTAAGGGATCCCTAAGGAAGCTCCCATTCAATAGACTGACGATTCGGATGTGACGCAAGCTCGTGGCGACTTTTCGAAAATGCAAAAAAAAACCGCTATTTTGACATACTCGAGCGCGTCAGATTTTCATACAGACGGTTCAGCTTGGTGTCCTGGTCGTGCTGATTCATAATCTGACGATTACTTTGAGGGATTTTGTTAATCTGACCGTTTAAAAAAAAATTTTCATGATTTTTTTTTCTTAAATCTGACAAAATTTAATTCACTTACAAAAATATTTCGGTACAAAATTCGGAACGAGTAATAACAATTAAGAGTCAGACTGCGATATAAATAAAGACAAAATCCATAGCAACAAAGCGGTTTCATAACTATCTTGATGCTTTTTAATAATATTATTTTTATATATTTTTGATAGAATTAAGAGAAGTGTGTTATAATTTTGAAATCGGAAGAAAAGGAACCATCTAATACGCTTCTAATATACAGAGTGTCTCATTTAAAAAAATTAAATGTTTGGTTTTAAAGTGACATGTGACACCTACTGTAATTTTTGACAAAACCCATAAATACTTGGCCAAAAGTTCTACATCCTACTTTTTGAGTGAACTCAAAAAATAGAAAAGTTACAGGCTTTTAAAAGTGGGACAAACTAAAATGTAAAATAATAACCCTGTACATATAATCCCACGAATGCTGTGATCAGCCTGTGATGGCGTGATGGCTGACGGAAAGTAGTGTGGGGACGGTGCGAGAGAGTGAGTGAGAGGCTTGTGGTAATCGGCAGATTATATTTTTCCTGTTATCCTTGAATTATTTCCTTCAAAATAAAAAAAAAAATTGACCGCGCTCGAGAATGTCCATGTGACTTTTTTTTTTGCAAGTTTGTGACCCTCATACTCCCTTACGTCACGCTCAAATCGTCAGATTATTGAAATGCAGACTCTTTAGCATGTAATTAACCCACCACACCTTAATCTGACGCGCTCGAGTAAATCCAGCTATCGATTTTTTTTTACTATTCTGATCAGCTGCCGTACACGCGCGGCACTATATAGAGGCCTTAGACATGGCAGAGGTACTCAACAGGCTGCAAGGTATCTCCCATATGTTAATCTGCCGCGCTTGAGTAAATCCCAAAATCCCCTGTTGGGCTCCCCTACTATTGCATAAGAATGACACCTGATACACCTGTCACTATGACAAATAATAGGATATTATGTCAAAAATTTCCATTTTACGTTATAGCGATGCCAAGGCAGTTGAGTAATTTCGAAAAGTTGCAAATAATTTCCAAAATAGAGGCTGGTTGGTCTGTAAGAATACTGACCGAAGAATATAATAGAAGCAAAACTACTATCCAGAATTAAAAAAAAAGATGGGATAATGAACAAACTGTTAAAAGAAGAGGGACAGGAAGATCGTGTGTATAACTAACGAACAGCAAGATGCAAATTTAGTTAATTTTGTAAGAGACCATCCTTTTGATTGTGCAAGAAAAGCTAAAGTTGAAACAAATTTCCCCGCTACTGTCACAACTGCGTTAAGAAGGATTCGAAAAACGGAATTAAAAAATTGTGCAGCGGCAAAAAATATAAACTTTCCCAAGAAAAAAAACAAGGTAGAATTATTTTTGCTCTTAATTACCTGTTAAATGAGGTAGTAAATTTTTGGGGGAGAGTTATATTCTCTGACGAGAAAGTGTTTCAATCGTATCATGATGGTCATATTCAAGTATATAGACCGCCTCGGTCCAGATACGAAGAAAAGTATATTTCTCCAAGCGATAAATCGGGAAGATTTTCAGTGAACGTTTGGGCTTGGATGTACAGAGGGGGATTAGGAGTATGTTGGGACATTGACGGAAGATTGAATGCGAGGAAATATATAGATATTTTAGATAATGTGATGTTGCCTTCAGTCAGGGAGGTTTTTCCGAACAACAATTTTATTTTTCAACAAGATAATTGTTCAGTTCACACTGCTAACTGTGTGAGGAATTATTTTGATGAACACAATATTCAAGTTCTTCCTTGGCAATCAAAGAGTCCGGATCTTAATTCTATAGAAAATATTTGGGGAATTATGGTAAACAAAAATCGAAAATTAAATATCGTTCCGCAAAATAGGCAATAGCTGTGGACTCTTATTGAGGATGTTTGGGAAAACCTGTCCGAAGATCCAAATTTAGCATTAAATTTAATAAATTCTGTGCCAATAAGGTTACAAACAGTGTTAGATAATAATGGAGCTATGACTAGTTATTAACTTAACACAATGTATCATTTTACTTAGCAGATGATTTTTTTTTAAATTAAACCGATTTAATTATCTTTTCTATAGTGAGGTTTATTTATTTACTCAGAAGGTTAAAGGAATTTTCGAATAGTTGACAGTACTGTTTCTTAAAGCCATAACCAACAAAATTCATTGTTATACAAACGTCATAAACAGCCAATTTACAAAGCTTAAGAAAGCAAGTTTTTAGCCTACAAGAGTTGTACCAGTTTTATATGATGCACAGTGTACACAGCTAAGATTTGCTCCTAATTCTTATCAAAAAATTTGAATTTCTTCTCAATTTTTGATCAAGTTGGGAAATAAGGTAGTTATTTCTAGCATTTTTGGTAGTTGCAAATCTATCTTTTGAGGACAGAAAATTGTTTTTAAGGGTTTGTTTCTAAAGTTTGTTTAAAAACGATTCGTCGTCGTGTTTTTAGTTTAAAAAGAGAGAGAACAAGTCAATTAAACTATAAAACTTATAAAATCGAATATAAAAAGCAAACAAATCCAGCAAAATAACCAATCTTCGATGTTATCGCGTATAGTGTTTCTTAGGTCAATTTAATGACATAAAACAGTATGAAACTCCTAACCATAGGCGTCCCAAACAAATAATTAAAATGCGTATACACTTATAAGTTTGTTTAACATTAGGTGTTTTTTACCAGAACTCCATTCTGGGACCATTCCCCGGCCCGTCCATAAGTTCCAAATCACGTATATTTTATCTTCGTCTCTTCCACGCCATCGGCGGTCACTGGCCTATCTTCTCTGTCTGACAGAATCGATCGTTGAACGGGTTGGAGACCGTTTTAACTGGCGCTTATCACCCCTGACAACGTGCATAAATTGTGAACGGTTGCCAGTTCTACCAAATTTTCTGGTTTGTCAATATATTATGTATAAGTATACGAGAAACAAGGGTTTGTTAATTAGTTGTTTTTAAACACTGAAAACACTTTTTGTCTTGATTTCAGTTATATTGTTTCTTAAGGACTAAAGAATGTATTATTATAACAATGAATGGCTTGTTATTTTTTTCTGTCACACTCAAAACTCCTCTATAGTAAATTTGTCAAATATTGCCGAAATTACTTTGAAGGATTCAAAGGTGATTATACCTTTATTACCTAGTGTATGTTTCAAACAGGTTAAAGTTAAATTATACTGGATAAAACATTAAAATTTAATAAAAATAACTGTCACAATATTAAATATTTTAATCAGAACGGACAAAAAAAAATCACTTGTTCCAAAAATCGTATAAAAAAAAGCTATGTTCCATTTAAAAAAACACCTTATCCATATCGTAACTCTTTTGTTTCTGGTTCAAATAAATTTTTGGTTTCATTTTTCAATTCTGCAGGAAAAGTACATCGATTGGCTATTTTGGATTTTTCTTTAAATACAAGGAAGCTCAAAAATGCGCCCCTGTTCAGTCCTCGTTGGAAGACCCAGTATGATTTTTTGGTCTAGATTGACCGGACTAAAATGTCCATGCTTAGAATACAATTTTAATTAATAATAAATGGTTTTTCATTTCGTCACACTTTTGACTACCGTATAATTTCTTTTTAGGTCAACAAACAACTGATCGTAAAAATGAATATTCATGTGTTAGATCAAACAAAATAGACAATGATTATGGATGCCAAAAGGGTACATACAAACATGGTACGTAAATAGTATGTAAAGGTGATTTACGTTGAGTGACTATTAGAAGATCTGAGATTCTGAGAGTAATTTAAAAAAATCTTACAATATCTGTTTGTTTATAACACATTATTTTTGTAAATTAGACTTTGACTGCGATGAACGTAATTTTCAACAAGCAAACTAGAATATGACAACGGGACTAAGGTATTTGCAACAAATATTTATTTTGCTGAAACTTTCGCAGAAATGTATTTTGATAATAATAAGGATTTAAAAATACTTCTTTCTTGGCTTCAATCAGATAAACTTACGTTAAATTTTACAAAATCTTTTATGTTTATAACTAAAAATAAAATAAATTCTATCATTAACCCCTTAACATTTAATAATGAAAATATCCAATATTCAAAAACCACAAAATTTTTAGGATTAGTTTTAGACAAAAATATAAATTGAAAAGGCCATATCTAGTATATTATAAACTCGATATCTCCTTTGAAATCTGTTTTGTACAGAGCTAATGATTACATTCCTTTGAAATACTTAAAAAATATATATTTTTAATTAATATATTCAAAATTACAATATTGACTTGGCTTCTGTATGGGGATCTGCTTGTTTATCAAATTTAAAACCATTACAAAAATTGCAAAATAAAGTTATTAAATGTATACAAAAAATTACCACATTTAGAATCAACTGTTAATCTATATATGCCAAAGGGGTATTTTACACCATAGACAATTTACCTTTAGATAAACAAACAATAATCACGAATGTGGCAGTTTTATGGCCTCGCGCATGTAAACAAAACTGGGAACTATTAGACATGCGCACTGCAACATTATCGTTTGACGAATGAGAAAATAGACAGGTCCGGGCTTTAAAATTTAAATTCTTGCTCATATGCCACCATAGAGGGTTTATTTTACCCCTATTTGGGCATAATACAATTATACAACGGCTGCAACTAGTACTAGTCATTGTTTATATTACAATCCGAGTCACTAAAAGCACAAACACAATTCACTAACTAAACTACACAAAAACCAGAAATCCATAAATATTAAATACCAGTCCCACAATCCACGATAACCGATCCGATAGCTGAAAACTTTAGAAAACTACAAGGAATCCGCAGAGAAGAGAAACCTTAAAACACAACAACAAAAATGGCGGCCGAGCCGGTTCTGGAGGGTATTCTTGAGCGCGTCGATTATTGTCGATAAAGTAGGACGGCCGATAACACGAGGTTTGTGCGCATGCACGAAGGTTCCCCGAATGAAGACAGCTGACCGACGAGTCATGCGCTCGGACGTATTTTTTCACCCATAAAACGTAACTTTTGTTTGCGCAGGAGATAAGCTGTAGGTATCTAAAGGTAAATTGTCTATGATTTACACGTTCAAAACATTTATAAATTAAAAATATGTATTCTAATTCACTCTATTATTTTAAAAGAAAAAAAATCAAACATAAAACTTCAGGAGAATAAGACATAACATGATCATATATAACACCAGACATTGTATAAATTATGAAACTATACCTACCAGTAAAAGTAATTTCGGAAAAAATCGCTTTTATATGACAGAATAATAGAATATAACAATCTTCCAAAAAATATCAGAAAAATCCAAAAAATTGTCAATTTATAAAAACAATTAAAGATATATTTATTAAATTAAATTATTTATAATATTTTTTTTTAATTGATTTTATTAATGAATTCAATTGGATTAACTTCCATTTTTTATTGTTATTATTTTCTATATTATATTGTCATTTTCCATGTAATGATCTGTAAAAGTTAGTTCGGAATAAAAGCATTTTAAGTATCAACTTAATAATATCTATCAAAGCCTACTTTACGAAAATGTCTTATGAACACAAACAGATATTTTAAGATTTTTTTAAATTGCTTATAATTCCAAAACGACTAGAAATATGGATAGTGACATATTAAATATTTAGATAGGATATTTGATTCTCTACACGTTGGTAAGATGAAACACAGGGGTTTCCATTTGCGAAAATTTACTTATGCACATTTATCTAAATGACTACATTGGCACTATTTTAAAAACGCCCTTACGAAAAACGTAAAACCTAAGTTATGGAATCTAAAGATCTATGTTTTGGTCAAAAGTTATTAAAATTTCAAATGTTTAGCTTTATTAATTTCAAAGTTACTGAAGTTCTCGTTATGTTTTTACATCAAAAATTAATTTTATAATTCATATCTCAAAAACGGCTGGAAATAGGTATAGATGATTATTAACACAAGTTACTTAGTTTTTAATAAGGTATCCAAAAAAGCTAAAATATACAGGGTATTCTATTTAAAATAGCACAGTATCGACTAAGTAAGTTTTCTCGTTTTTCTGAATCTGTGACAGCATTAAAATTAATGAGATCTTCAGGAAAGCTTCCTTTGTCAATGGTTTGACTAAAACTTAAAGGTTTCGCAGGTAGATTTTGAAATTCTACACTGTTTGAATCTTCAGAAATTTCGTCTTAGTTTTTATTATTTTTACGAATACCATGAGGGTTTATATTGTCCAAATACATTTCAGGAGTGTCAATTAGTCCGGTCAATCTAGACAATCGAAGGTACATAAATTAACAACAAGCTGAAAATCAGTATAATTGTTCAAAATATAATTATAAATATAATTTATAAGTTCCCCATAATTCCCGTGTTTGGAAAAAATGTTACTCAAGGTCAAAGGTAAAAAAAAAAAATTTTTTTTCGCGATTTTCAGCAAAATGGTAAGTTTTATCATAAAAATACCCCAGACAAAAATTGTAGAGCATAAAATTATCTAAAACAAATGTATTAATACTTTTTTCCCTACGAGCCACCGTTTCTGAGATATAACGATTCAAAAAGTTTTAAAAGTTGTTATCGTCAAAATGGAAAAATGCGTCTTAACCCGGTTGGAATGGTTTTATTGAACGTTTAACAAATAACCATATTATTATGAATTATTCTAAATCTCAAATTTCATTTTTACCATTTATTCATCAACCAGTCAGTAGGTAACTATAATACTATCTATACGACTTTACTTTGTGCATTAGAACATGCAAAACGGTATGACCACACTGTATGCATCGTGACTTTCGACCAGCCCCTGTATGCGAAAGCTCGAGAAATGGTATCAGCATCAGCCACACCTGAGGGCTCTGGAGTATCAAAAATTATCATCAGACTCGGAGGATGAGGATTTTATCTACTGATGTCTTTTCTGGGAGCAATTGGTCATATTATGCAAGAAAGCGGCATGACAGAAGTACTCGCAGAGATCTATGCGGTAAAATCATTAGAAAAAATAACGTGTGCATATTATGACGATAACAACTTTTACAACTTTTTGAATCGTTATATCTCAGAACCGGTGGCTCGTAGGAAAAAAAGTATTGATACATATTTTATAGATAATTTTATGATTTACAATTTTTGTCTGGGCTATTTTTATGATAAAACGTACCGTTTTGCTGAAAATCGCGAAAAACAAATTTTTTTGAACTTTGACCTTGAGTAAAATGTTTTCCAAACACGGGAATGATGGGGAACTTATAAATTTTGTTTACAATTATATTTTGAACAATTTTACTGATTTTCAGCTTGTTGTTAATTTATGTACAGGGTCTTCCAACGAGGACTGAACAGGGGCTCATTTTTGAGCTTCCTTGTATTCAAAGAAAAATCCAAAATAGCCAATCGATGTACTTTTTCCTGCAGAATTCAAAAATAAAACCAAAAATGTATTTAAACCAGAAACAAAAGAGTTACGCTATGGATAAGGTGTTTTTTAAATGGAACATAGCTTTTTTTATACGATTTTTGGAACGAGTGATTTTTTTTTGTCCGTTCTGATTAAAATATTTAATATTGTGACAGCTATTTTGATTAAATTTTAATGTTTTATCCAGTATAATTTAACTTAACCTGTTTGAAACGAACACTAGGTAATAAAGGTATAATCACCTTTGAATCCTTCAAAGTCATTTCGGCAATATTATATGAAGGATTCAAAGGTGATTATACCTTTATTACCTAGTGTATGTTTCAAACAGGTTAAAGTTAAATTATACTGGATAAAACATTAAAATTTAATAAAAATAGCTGTCACAATATTAAATATTTTAATCAGAACGGACAAAAAAAAATCACTCGTTCCAAAAATCGTATAAAAAAAGCTATGTTCCATTTAAAAAACACCTTATCCATATCGTAACTCTTTTGTTTCTGGTTCAAATAAATTTTTGGTTTCATTTTTGAATTCTGCAGGAAAAAGTATATCGATTGCCTATTTTGGATTTTTCTTTAAATACAAGGAAGCTCAAAAATGAGCCCCTGTTCAGTCCTCGTTGGAAGACCCTGTACCTTCAGTATGATTTTTTGGTCTAGATTGATCGGACTACAATGTCTAGTATCATAGTTTTATTTTTAGACAAACTTGTGTTTGTCAGTAGCGGTTCCACCTCCTCTTCCGCCTGATAGGAAATTTCAGACGCCACAAGAAAGTTAGAAAATTACATTTTTTTAGAGATGGGAGTTAAACAACAATGTGTTTAATATTTTGGTTCGGAATTTGAACCCTGAATTATTTTTATGTGCACTTGAATCATTTTACAAAAAGTAAAATAATTATTTTTGCAAGAAGATTTTTAAATCACGGGGGGCGTGGCTATAATTCGTCAGTCTTTTTATCAGGGAATTGTCTAGTCTGATTTTTATAGAGCTCTGTACGATTTTGCTTATACCCTTATAACTAATCTGGTTTTATTAAACTTAAAAGTTACAAAATTTGTTATACTTTTATGGGCGAAAAAATAAAATAATTAATAATTGCAAGATATCCCTGTATCAAGTCAGCTTATTAAAAGTATTATAACAAGTCACCACTTCGAAAGTCCTATTTCTGTTGAAAGTTAACTAAAAAGAAATTTTAAAGTTTATTTAAAATTTGTATGATTCGACTGTGAAAGTCGCGCCCAGTATAACGTATAAAAAGAAATAACCTTTTTGCTCTTACTTTAGGTGACGTTACGAATTTTACAGTCTTGTGTGTGTAACGCGTAAAATATTAATTTAACTTTGTTATAAAGAATCAATTTTTAAACATTAAAAGTTATTTTTTTTATTGTTAATTTTCGTTTACGACGCCGTAAGTATTACAAGCTTTGTTAAATGTTATTTTTACAAAGTTTCTTAGTGAAACTTATAGCTAATCACTTTTTTGAACAGAAGCACTTTAAGTGTTTTTAAATAAAATTTTCAGAAGCACTGTAAGAAGTGTCTTTCCTACTTTAAAGTTAAACTTAAAAATTGTCAAAATTGAGAATGTCTTAATAGGGTTTTTTGACAGAGAACTGCGTGTTGCTGTTGAAATCTTAATTTTTGTCACGGGTATTTTGTAGTGATGGGAAAAATCGAGTTATTTCAATAATCGATTACCGAGAATTCGAGTGATTTAAAAAACCGAATGAGAATCGATTGTTCACTCAAATGCTATATGAGGGGCAATTTAAAAAAAATTCATTTTTTTTTTTTTAGACTTCTAAAAAAAAAAAAAAAGGTCGCCACTTCCATAAACTAACTACTTTATATAGCCCCGCAATGAGTGATCGGTATTTTTTTAACTCAAGTGATCCCATCACTATCAAAAACCATTATGTTCATCACTCATTTCGTCACTCGAATGATTTCCGAAGATAATCGAATAATTCGAGTGATTGAAAAAATCGAGTGATCGGTTATTTTTCACTCGAGTTATCCCATCACTAGTATTTTGGAAAGCAAACTTTAACTGGAGAGTTTTTCAAAGTAATCAATGTCACGTTGATCCATAAAATTTTATGTTTAAAATATGGTCAGATAAATTTTTTAAGCAGAGTTCTATACCTTACTCATGGCCGTTAGCACCGCCTTGCTTAAAGTTAAAGATTAGCTAGGGCGAACCTTATACTTAAGCTGACCTTAAATTAAAATGGAATGCACCGGGTCAATACCCGTAAAACTTAGCTAGGGTTTCAAGAAGTTTGACAACGGCGCCAATCTGGTAATTTTTTTAGTAACTTTTGCACCGAATCTGTTCTCCTCTAATTGTTTTGTCCTTTCCAGTGGTAAGGAAATTCTATCTGGTGTTCTATCGTTTCCAGTAGGTAGAGCGATGTTTCTTTTGAAACACTAAATGTTTGAAAAAACGTTTTTTGGTTAAAACTGTTGAAATAATCAGCCCTGTTGTACACTTTTCTAGGCAAACCAAAAATAATCAAATTAATTTCGTCGACTTCATCGTCATCAGCAATGAGTTCTAATAAATCCATTTTTCCCATTTAGGTTGACATGGACTTGACTGACGTTTAGGTTATATTATTTTTTCAATGGTTTGGTTAGATTTCCAAGATAAGCCGAATAATTCTGGGGCTTAGCTTTGTTCGACTGGAAGCCAAGCTTTAGGCAAAAAGTCAACGCGTGCAAACCAAATTCTGGAGATAAGGTGAACCTTGGATTAAGTAGCATCTAATCCAAGCGATGCAAACGGCCATTAGAGCTAAAACAATGCTTTTCATTGACTTCAGTCATTTTTACTTTTTGTTATAACCGAGGGGTAAACCGCAGTCCCAAATCTTGTACACTAATTCCAAGTAATACCACTAATTCCACTAATTCCAGGACTAATTCCCTAATTCCATTACTAATTCCTCTAATTCCACGACTTATTCCACTAATACCACTAATTCCAATACTAATACCACTAATTCCAATACTAATATCACTAATTCCACCAATTTCTCTAATAATTCCACTATTTCCACTGGTAAAATTAAACATTATAAAAGAAATATGTAACAGTCAAGCCTTGGTTTAGATACAGACATAAAAACACCTTATTTATAGGAAATAAAAACTGGTTGCGCCTACTAATTATTTTAAAAACCATGATATGTCTCTATCGATACATTGAAAATCGAAACATTACCAGTTAGTAGTTTCGATATGTTTTATGGTAATATTATTTAAAACTTTAAAACTAACCAAATAAAAACGATAAATTTTAAATTTACCTAAATATTGAAACTTACTAAATCTCAAAGCTTTAATATGTAGACAGCTGAATGTGTAGAATCTGCTTAAATAATAGTAACAATTTTACTGGACATCTGACCTGGCATATACAATATTTTAGATACCTCCGAGGATTCTTCTTTCACTGGCTATGGTTAAATAAATAAATTAGTTTAAAGTCAATTTAGGTAACTAGACTTTTATTAAGTTACAGGAAAACTTTTTTTATTATAGCGGCAAGCTTTAAGGCTCGCTTTAAGGTGAATTTTTATGCATCTGATACGTTGATCCGTCGGCGCTGATTGGTCATTATATTTTGGCGCCAATTTTTATCCGAAAAGTTTACCATTTCATCTGTCATCGGACAGAGTTAAAATAAATTTTTCCGAAAATCGATCGGAAATATTAACATTTTTGTACTGTACGGGAATGTTATTTCTGTACTTTGCTTTATTTCCATACAAAACCAATATTTCCTTTATTTCAGGATAAAATGATTATACTAATGCTTATTTTAAAATTATAACAGTTGATTGTAATAACTTCCGATCGATTTTCGGAAAAATAGTATGTATACCTCGTAGGAAAAGCCACATTCCCAACATTTGTGACCAGGGATAAGACCAATCACAAACGATTCGTATCATCGGATAATGGATGCATAAAAATGCAAAAAAATTTAAATTCCATACATTTTCTGACCAATCAAAAGCCGTAAATTCAGCCAATGGGATTACCTTCATATCAACGTATCGACGGATATCGGATGCATGAAAATTCACCTTTATTCGTAAGTAGCAACTTATATATTTTTATTTTAGTGTAGTATACATTTTACTAGACTGTTGTCATATTTTCTCAGTGTATTATCCCGGCCAAGTGTCTAATATTTATAGCACAAGGTCATAAATATTACCCACGCAACATCAATGGCGCCGACACGTTTTGTCACCCCTGGTTTCTGCTTGTAAAGTAGCAACGCCGCACCCCTGCAAGATGACCATGCCTGTTCAGAACGTCGATGATTGGATGTGAAAAAACGGCGGCGTTGCGCTGGCCACCACTTAAGTTTTTGTGTGATATTGCCAGAAATATGGATGCCAGACTACATAAAAAATCGTTTTTGATATCAGTAATTGCCCGACTAATTCCACTAATTTTAGTACTAATTCCACTAATTCCATCAGTAATATCACTAATTCCAGCAGTAATACCACTAATTCCAGCAGGAATACCAATAATTCCACTAATTTCCATAGTAATTCCACTAATTCCACCACTAATTCCACTAATTCCAGAGGGTTGTACACCAAAATTCCACTGCGGTTTACCCCTCGGTCATAACTTTCACTACACCGTGTCGGCAGAAGATTTATAATTTTGAACAGACTATTTCACTAGAGCATAGGTACTTTTAAAGTTTCGAGGTGAAACGATGTTGGTACTCTCTCGACTGCTATCCTTCCAGCTTTCGTACACTTTGTGCAATTGTGAAGTACTTGCTAGAACGATCGCGGTTGACTTGTTGGCGCAACGACTGAAGATAAGGTTCTGTTAAATATTAATATTATATAGTGTTGGGATCACTCGAGTGAAAAATAACCTATAACCCGAATAACCGGACTACGACCGGTTTCTCATTCGAATGCTAATAATTGGCGGTTCATCACGAATAGGTCACTCGAAGAAAAACGTTTTTTTTTTAATAATTACGCGACCTTTTTTTTTTAGAGTCAATAAGTTTTTGGCGAAGGTCATTAAAATTTAGTCATTAATATGTTGGAAATCTACCACCGATTTCGAGTGAAAAAAAACCGGTTGTCATCAGGTTTTTAAAATCACTTGAAATCTCGGTTATTAAAATAAGTCGGTTGTTCCACTGCCGTCGCCAACCCCAGGCCGTCAGGTTAAGACCGTGACGTCACATTAGAGGATGGAATTTATTATAGAAGTTATATGGATGTAGGTAATAAAAATGCCATTTATAAGGTGAAATTGTATATTAAAATGGCAATTTGATGATTTTAGTATACAGGGTGATTCAAGACGGGGGTCCATTAAAAATTTTAAGAGATTTTCATTGCCTTTTTTTTTTAAATTTGAATACCTACCTATTGACGTTTTGGATATTTGGAATTAAAATATTTATAATAAATCAAAATAGGTATGTAGGTCTCTAACAAAAACTAAAATGAAAGCTTTATTCTACCAACAATTTTACTTTAAATTTTGAAATATATTAAGCTTTCTTTTGCCTTTTGAAGAGCAGTCACGGGTTTTCTCATTCAAAATATTTGTTTTTAGTTTACTATAATTATTTAAAAAAATGTTGGACCAAATATCCATTATTTTATTGCATAATTGCTTAAATGAAACTCTACAATTACATTTATAGTCCGTGATCGAATCTAAATGCTCAGATTCTAACATTTCTATACAAATTGACTTTAATAAGCCCTTTTTATTTGAACATTCTAAAAATACTCTTTCAAATTCATTAAATATAATTTGGGCTATTTGAAAAACACGCATGGCAATATTAACAGAAAACTGAGTTGGATATTTTAAACCGCCCCTATCCAAATTTTTAAAAAACTTAAATTAGGAATTTTGAAATTGATATCTACGGAAGAAAGTAATAAATATCTACATTTTTGACAATCGATCTTCCCTGCAACTTTGTATCCAACATAGGAAAATGTACAGGTGTGAGTACTGTGAGTTACCCAATGAGTTAGTACCTACTAAATTTTTTTTCCTAACCTAAGCTAACTACGGGACTAACTACAACATGCTTAATCTTCAATATTATAACTAATCAACTACCTACTTAAATCTATGTCTATTGCCATGCTATGTACAATATAAACAATATACCACAATATTATAAAAAAAAGTTACCTACGCTGTTCTAGTGTTAGGTACCTACCGTCAAGTCTGGTTGCCTTTATTCCCCTCAGCAAAAACCGTTCCTCAACCTCAAAGTGATTTATGCAGACGCTGGTAAACTTTCGCACTACTAAATATTCTCTTGGAATACTTTTTAGCTATACATGGCGCTTTCTTACATCACATGGAAAGTGAAAAACAGGAGTATTTTCGCCGACATTATAGTTCGACTTGCACCCGGGAACACAACATGTAGATGGCATTTTTCCCTATTTTACTACAACTTTTTAATAACTTATGGCTTTATGAATAACTACACTACACTACGATAATTATATTAATAAAATAACTTTCATTAACTACTAAAAACAACTAAAAACTTAAAAGAAAACACCGAAACGCCTACAAAAACAATGTAAACCGTTCAAAAAGCCGATCCACTAATAACAGCTGATTTTTGACAATGGACGCGAGCCTTACGGCCTATAGATGGCGACGGCAGTGGTTGTTTCCATCATTAATATTATACAATAAGTTAAACGATTAGCGGACGGACGGCGGATTTAACGCCACGCGTCGCGGCTCGACACATTTCCGCTGTGGGCCCCTGCATTGATATAATGCACCTTACATTTTTAATATATTTTTTAAGATTGTGACTTAAAAAATTAATCTAAAATTAATCTGATAACTGTAATAGATGGCTATCATTCATACGCATCTACAGACACCTTCAAAACCTTAATAAATAGAATATCATTAATTATGTCCCAAAAATAATTGAATTCTGCGTTTTTCAGTAGAGTAAAGTAATCGCGATTTTCGTGATTTGTCTAAACGCTGTTTTGGGGCGGAGCCTAAGAAAGTTGAACAAAACTCGGCGCCAATTCGGCGACGAGCTCATTCTGATCCAGTGGCCGGGGGGATTTGCTGACGCAGAATTAAATTTTGAAAATAAAAATTATTTTTCCAAAAAATTAAAAATTAAAAAAAATAAAAATTTGAACGCTAGCATCTTTTTATGCTACAAGAGTTGGCCATAACTTCTTGTATCTATAACCGGAAGTGATTCCAACGTGAAAATATAATATTTTAAAATTCCGAAATTAATCGTGTCTAATACCAAATTTTGGAAAAGATAACGTCACTCGTTTCCGAGATAATATGCCACTTACCGTGCATCACCTTGTATATTATAGGGTGGCAACTATTTAATTGACCACTATTGCTATCTTTTAAAATGGTAATTTCTTTAAAATTGATTAAATTCCGTTCCAATATCAAATATCGATATAAAAAAAAATAACGATATAGTCGATATATCGATAATATCGATAAATAGTGATAATATCGATAAATAGTGATAATATCGATAAATATCGATAATATCGATAGTATCGATAAAGTTCGATAATATCATTATTATCGATAAATAATTGATATATCGATATATCGATATTTTATTTTTTAAATATCGGTATTCGATATATCGATAATATAATATACCTATATTATCGATAAAACATAAAAATATTATATTATAAACATATCAATATTTTCTTATGTGCCCTGTAAAACTCCGTACCTTCATTTCAAGGGGAGACTCTAATTATGAAAACATGAAGGAAAAATATTGAATTAAATATATATTAGTTCTTAAATGTGTTATAAGGACGATATTGACATTCCAATCGAATATCAATATAGTCGATGATATCGATAATATCGATAATACCGATATATCGATATTTTATTTTTCAAATATCGTTATTCGATATATCGATAAAATATCGATATATCGAATTTTTGCCCAGCCCTACTACAGAGTGTGCTACGCGCCCCAATGAGGTATCACTTTTTACCCTATTTACTTACGTTTCGGCTCAGAGTATGCATAATAGAGGAAATTTTGAAAATATTGTCAGTACGGCTTTGATTTTTTAAAATATTATTGAACATTGAAGCACCGTTTTGTTCAGTTTAAAATAAAGTCATTTACAAAAAAACCCCAAAAAAAACACAAAACATCTACACATACGAGAATTCCAACGACTAACCACAACATGGCAAAAACAAATACGATTACTTACAAAAAAAAGAAGGGTTTGTTCGATTGTTACATATGAATGAACGGGTGAAAAAGAAAAGCGATGTTGTCGCTATCATTCTAGATTTTGTTACCGTAAAACTAAAATAAGTAGGTACTAGACTAGGTAAAGACAATACAATGCCTGTTACTACATATCTATTTTATTTAAACCAACAAAACAAGAACTTTTTATCTATAGTATCATATTAAATAGGTAATAAAAAAGATTTGTAAATTATCTGAATTATACTTGTAGAACTTGAATTTTATTAATTTTATAAATCTGATATGTGACTTAATAGTGAGTTTGATAACAGCGCGTCTTTTGAGGCATGTGTTACCTATAGGGGACCATACGTAGACCATACAGCTAACCAAACAAATTGTGAACGCTATAGTCTTTGATTTCTTTAAAATGTAAACAATCTATTCTATTCTATAAAGCCGACCACTTACGTTCCGGTAGACCTGTGAGGTAGATATGTACAGGTACACCTGTGCAGGTATATCGGGACGTGTGTGTGAGCAAACCTGTGCAGTTCAAAGCATCTGTACTGTGCAGGCGACCGGAGCTCCGGAGCAGTCAGTATTGAAAATCGATTCGGTCGACCTGCGCTAGTGCTGGGAAGTTTAGTTCACTTTGCCGATTTCAATCTTTCGTTCTCGTTCAATAAAGTGAATAGTTCAAAAGACTAGTTCGTTTAGTTCATTTAGTTCACTGATTTATACTGGCATATCGCCGCATGCATCGGTCGGTCAGGTGATAAAACCTATAATCTCGGTCGTCTCGCTCTCGCTTGCGTAGTACATTCCGTTTAGACTTTAGTTCGCCTTGTTTCAATCTCTCAGTAATTACTGATTGAATCTTTTAGTTCAGTTGGCAGATTCGATCTTTTGAACTAGTTCGTTCGCGAACTACACAACTCTAACCTGCGCCAGACTGCTGTCGTACGTTGGACCGGAATGTGTGTGCCGACAAGCCTGCACAGTCACAGGTCTCAGTTCTCTATCATAATTTTGTACTGAAAGCACGTGCTTGTTTATAGATTTTATTATAAAATGGCGTTAAGTACTGAAGAGCAACGTAGAGTAATAGCCGAATGTTTCGGGAATTATTTTACCAAGAGCTTGAGGTGAAATAATTGCAGAGTATTTCATGTCAACTTCTTTCCGTGGCTAGGAATCTTAAAGTTACACTTAATTAATTAATAATAATTAAATAATAAATTAATTTCTAATGAGGTGAAATGCAATTTCTCATTACTCTATCCTCCTTTGCAATAAAAGGACCAACCATAGAAAGCAATTTTAAGTAAGTTTCCTTGTCCATTCGTAAATAGTTTTGGAAATCTTGGCTGTAAATTTCAACTCGTTCAACAAATTAATATGACTGTAAGTTTTTCGCTTTAGTAACCAATCTTTGCACCATTTTTCCCGTTTTTTTTTTGGGGTTTCGCACGTTTATTTATAACTAATAAGGGACCCAGAACTACCAATGCGTCGTCATCTTTTGATGCCATCATCATCAAACTAAATAACATCTAGAATTTGACCTTAACGTGTGTGGACTTTTCAGGTCTCCGGTATACCTGATGCCCAGTTTCACCTGCACAGGTGTACCCGCACAGGTCTACCGGAACGTGAGTGGCCGGCTTAATAGGAGTTATTTGGTTGTTACTCTTCTCCACGCTGTTACCATGGTAACAACAAAAAATTGTTATAATATATAAATTTTGTACCCCAAAGTCTTAGCATGTATGATGTTGGAGATACAGCCGTTCGCCACCATTCATGGATCACGCGGTATATTTTGTTCGCAGCGGGCTGATAAGGTGGCGTAGACTTTGGACATTAAGTTTTAACAATATGTTTCCAAATTTTTGTCAAATACAAACCTGTCAATGAAATTCATGAACTAATTTTCTTTTTGTTCGCTATTTTGGCATGTCGCATGCCGGTACTAAATACTACTCAAGGTCACTAAAAATGGTAAACATACAGGGTGTCCGGAAAATACGTGTACAACGTTTGACGACAGACTCCTGACGTCAAAATAGGTCGATCTAAGCCGACTTAGTTATATCTAAAATTGTCTCGTTTAGTCGGTAGAGGGCGTCAAAAATTTGTAAAAATCGTGGTTTTTCCTAAATTACGTGAAAACCTGCTAATCGATTTTAATGATTTTTAGTATGTAGACTAATACTATAAAATGATGTTTTCTAGTAGTATAGTCACCGGCTGTAAATAAGTGGAAGTGTTATAAAAGTGATATAATACGTCAACATTTCTCCTCATTTTTTATATGAACGGCGTTATGACAACCCAGATATTTTTGTAGAGTGACTGGATGTATTTGGAAGCTATTACCTCTTTAATATTTTTCGTTGAAAGAGCTGTTTTGCCAAAAGAAAATATTTACAATTACCTGCATACATCAATTATTAACAATAAAAATAAAACAAAGTACAACAAAGTTGAAAGTATGTATTGTAAGAAACTAGGTAAAACAAAAACATTACTTAAGCAAATGTGTAAAATAATAATACAATAATAATATAATATAATAATACAATATACATACTTTCAACTTTGTTGTACTTTGTTTTATTTTTATTGTTAATAATTGAGGTATGCAGGTAATTGTAAATATTTTCTTCTGGCAAAACAGCTCATTCAACGAAACATATTAAAGAGGTAAAATAGCTTCCAAATACATCCAGTCACTCTACAAAAATATTTGGGTTGTCATAACGCCGTTCATATAAAAAATTAGGAGAAATGTTGACGTATTATATCACTTTTATAACACTTCCACTTATTTACAGCCGGTGACTATACTACTAGAAAACGTCATTTTATAGTATTAGTCTACATACTAAAAATCATTCAAATCGATTAGCAGGTTTTCACGTAATTTAGGAAAAACCAATATTTTTACAAATTTTTGACGCCCTCTACCGGCTAAACGAGACAATTTTGGATATAACTAAGTCGGCTTGGATCGACCTATTTTGACGTCAGGAGTCTGTCGTGAAACGTTGTACACGTATTTTCCGGACACCCTGTATAGTGGAAAAGTATTAACTTTTCTTATTTTATAAATGTTATCATAATTTAAATTATTAAATTAAAATCGAATAATTTTTTAGGGTATATAACCAAGAGAAAAGAAATACGTAATTGGACCAAAAAGAGGAACCAAAGTAATGTCGTTGGTAAAACTTTGTTGCGAAATCTACCAATAAAGAATGAAACAAATATTCGTAATACAGTCATGAAAAGAGTTCCTGCTCCCAAACAGAATTTAGTAAGAATTTCACTACCTGACCCTTTGATAATAGTCAACATTCTTAGAATAGCAACCACACTTTCATATTTTACAACGGTGTCCCCTATAGTTTCAATAGTCGCAGTCCTAATTAATTATTTTATAATCACACCAAAGATTATTACTCCAGCACTGGATATAAATAATACTTTCAGTACAACAGCCCCAGTTAATATTTCTTCTATAGCAATTCCCGCAACTATTTTCTTAAGTACGATACAAACAAATGAGGCTACTACTTCGTCAGCCTCAATTACTATTTCTACACAAATAATTTTAATTTCCACAGAAAAAATGGCAACTGACGCATGCACAGCAATGACGACCAGAGTAGATACTTCCACTATGATTGCTGCAATAACTACCGAAAATTATATCACTGCTGGAAATATTTCCACAACGTCGGCCCCACGTCATATTTTAACGACCTCAGCTAATATATTTCTAACGACACAAACAAAAATTTTCAAAGTAATAGCCGCTAGTGCTGATGTTTACACTTTAAAGTATATGTCACCAATTAATAGCTTCACTGGGATGCATTCAGTAAATTACTCGTTGTCGCCATATGCACGACATATAATCAAACGTTTCACTAAGGTAGTCAAAGCTGATATTTTTATTTCGGTTCCAGTTGTAACTACCATTACATCAACTATAATTAGTAACCTTACCGCAACACCATTGCTAAATATATCAACTTTAACCGCTTTAGCGGCTATTTTCACACTAGCAGCCTCTGTTGAAATCACAACAAAAAGTTCAAAGAGTATAAATATTTCGGATATAGCACAAACTAATATTCCCCCCATTTCTATTTCTTTTAATATTTCAACAGTTAACTTTTCCACTGAAACCACTCTATTGCATAATTCCACCAAAACAGCCCAAACTTATATTTCGACAATCAAGGTCCCACTAAATACACCCATGACAATATCAACTCTCCCAGTTACAAAATCCATTACAAGAAGAACAATTATTAGCAGCCTTACCGCGGTAGCATTGTTGAATATATCAACTTTACCAGATTCAACTGCTATTTTTAAATTAACTTCCTCAGTTAAAACTACAATAAAGAGCTGCACAATAAAAATTATTTCGGACACGTCACCAATTACCATTACTTCAGCTTCTATCACAGTAAATGTTTTAACATTGGCATCAACGGTTAACTTTTCTACTGCAATTACTTTATTGCATATTTTTACCAAAACAGCCCTAGCTTATAGTTTACGAATAACGGCACCACTTAATCCACTCAAAACAATATCAATGGTTCCAGTAATAACATCCATTACAAGAACTACATCTAGTAGCCTTGTGACAGAATCATTATTGAATATATTTAATTATTTAACAGCTTCAACTGATGTTTCTTCTACCTTAACCGCCTCATTTAAAATGACATCAAACAGCTCTACGAAAACAAATATTTCTGATACGTTACAAATTTCTATTTTCCCAGCTTTTCTCCTAGTAAATGTTTCAACATCCGTATCGGCAGCTAACTTTTCCACTGCAACCACTTTAGTGAATATTTTCAGCACAACATCCCCATCCAACGTTTTGACAACTGTCCCCTTTACTACATCCCTAATAATATCAACGGTCATAATTATAACATTCAGACTACAAAGAGTTACAATAAGTAACCTTGCTGCAACAACTCAATTGGATATTTCTACCAAAAGTGCCACAATATATATTTTGACAACATCGGTTCCAGTTAATAAATCTATAACAATATCAATGACCCCATTGATAACATACAGTACAAGAACTACATTTAGAAGCCTTACCGCAACAACGTTATTGTTTATATCAACTTCAACTAATATTTTCACACTAACCGTCTCAGTTAAAACTACAAAAAAAAGCGCCTTGGCAAAGAACATTTTGGATACGTCACCAATTACTGTTCACCTAGCTTCTACACCAGTAAATATTTCGACATTAGTATGGGTAGTTAAATTTTCCACTGCATTGCATATTTTTATCAACACATTTCCGGCTAATGTTTCGATAACAACGGTCACACTTAATACGTTTAATAAATCATTAAAAATATCAACGGTTCCAGTTATAACACCCAGTAGAGAAGGTATAATTGGTAACCTT
Source organism: Polydrusus pterygomalis (assembly GCA_963969555.1). NCBI lineage: Eukaryota > Metazoa > Arthropoda > Insecta > Coleoptera > Curculionidae > Polydrusus > Polydrusus pterygomalis. The sequence goes on along the minus strand of OZ018381.1, from coordinate 34,454,320 downwards.
AGGTTAGCACAATTGTTAAATGTATTAACTTTAATTACTTTAAATGATATTTTTACACTAATCACCGCAGTTAAAATTACAGCGAAAAGCTCCACGACCAAAAATATTTTATCATCAGGTACAATTTTCCTAGCTTCTCTCCCAGTAGATGTTTCGACATCAGCATTGATAAATAATTTTTCATTTGTAACCATTCCATTAATTGTTTCCACAGAAAAAGTCCCAGCGTATATTTCGACAATGCAAATTACCATTTCCCCAGCATCTGTTTCAGTAAATGTTTCGACATTTGAATCAGCTGTTAACTTTTCCACTACAACCACGCAATTATATATTTATACTAACACATCCACAGCTTATATTTTGACAACAATGATTTCACCTATTACATCCATAACAGAATCGACGGTCTCAGTTATAAAATTCAGTACAAGAACTGCAATTAGTAATCTTACATCAGCACCATTATTAAAATTATCAACAGCTTCATCTGATATTTTTACACTTACTGTCTCAGTTAAAACTTCAAAAGAAAATATTTCGGATATGTCACTAATTACTATTTCCCCTGCTTCTCTTCCAGGTAATGTGTCGACATTAGTATCGGCAGTTCACTTATCCAATGCAACCACTCCATTGCATATTACTACAAAAACATCCCCGGATAATATTTCGAAAAAAACGGGAATATTTAATATATCCCTACCAATATTAACGGTCCCAGATATAACATCAATTACAAGAACAACAGTTAGTAGTCTTACCTCAGCACAAATATTGAATATATCAACTTTACCAGCTTCAACTGACATTTCCACACCAACTACCTTAGTAAAATTTATAACAAATAGATCTACTAAAAAATATTTTTTAGATACGTCACCAATTATTTCTTCAGTTTCTCTATCAGTAAATCTTTTCACGTCGGTAATTAAATTTTCCACTGCAATGACTCAATTGCATATTTTTACCCAAACAGCCCCATCTTATATTTCGACAACATTCCCACCTAACACATACTTAACAATATCAACGGTTCAACTCATAACATTCAGTGCAAGAACTACAATTGATCAACTAACCGCAGAACCGTTGTTAAATATATCCATTTTTACTATTTCAACTGATATATCCACACTAACCACCTCGGTTGAAACTACAACAAAGAGCTTTATTACAAAATATTTTTTGCATAAGTCGCCAATAACTATCTTGCCATCTTCTCTGCTAGGAAATGTATCGACATCGGCAGTAAACTTTTCCACTGTAATCACTCAATTAAATATTTCTACCAAAATAGCTCTAGCTTATATGTCGATAACAACGGTACCACTTAATATTTTTCTAACATTATCCACAGTCCCAGTTATAACATCCATTACAAGAACTTTATTATTATTAAATATATCAACTTTTACTTTTTCAACTGATATTTTCACACTAGCCGCCCCATTTGAAACAACAAAGAGCTCAACGATAAAACATATTTCGTATACGAAACTAATTACTATTTACCCAGCTTCTCTTCCACTGAATGTTTCGACATCGCCAGTAGATATTTTTATAAACACAGTCCCGTTCTATACTTTGACAACAGCTCCAGTTAACACTTCCTTAACAATATCAGCGGTTCCATTTATAACATCCAGTACAAGAAATAAAATTAGTAAACAAACCGCAGAAACATTCTTACATATAACAACTTTTACTGCTGCAATTATGAGTTTTAAACTAACTGCCTCAGTTGAGAAGAGAACAAAGAGTTCTACAACAAAATATATTTTGGATATATCAACAATAACTATTAACCCAGCATCTATCCCAGTGAATATTTCGACATTGACAGTTTACTTTTTTACTTCAATCACTCAATTGGATATTTCTACCCAAACAGTCTTAGCGTACATTTTTACAAGAACGGTTCCATCTAATACATCAACAATATCAACGGTCCAAGTTATAACATCTAGTACAAGTTTTAAAATTAGTAGCCCCACCTTAGCACCACTGTTAAATATATCAACTTTTACTGCTTCAATTGATATTTTCACACAAACCGCCGCAGTTGAAGCAAAAACAAAGAGTTCTACAACAAAATATATTTCGGATATAGCATCAAGAACTATTACCTCAGCACCTCTATCAGTAAATATTTCGACATTAGCAGTTTACTTTTCACCTGCAAGTACTCAATTGAATATTTCTACCCAAACAGTCTTAGCTTACATTTCTACAAGAACGGTCCCACCTAACACATCATTTACAATATTAACGGTCCCAGTAATAACATCTAAAACAAGAACAAAAATTAGTAGCCCCACCTCGGACCCATTGTTAATAATATCAACTTTTACTGCTTCAACTGACATTTTCACACAAACTACCACAGTTAAAGCGAGAACACACAGTTCCACGACAAAATATATTTCGGATATATCACCAATAACATTTACCTCAGCATCTCTATCAGGAAATATTTCAACATCAACAGTATACTCTTCAACTTCAATTACTCAATTAGATATTTCTACCCAAACAGCCTCAGTTTACATTTCTACAAGAACGGACGCACATAATACATCCTTAACAGTATCAGCAGTCGTAGTTATAAAATCAAGTACAACAAGTAAAATTAGTAACGCCACCTCAGCACCATTGTTAAATATATCAACTTTTACTGCTTCAACTGATATTTTTACAAAAACTGCTTTAGTTAAAGCGAGTACAAAGGGTTCGACGACAAAATATATTTCGGATTTATCAGCAATAACAATTACCTCAGCATATTTCCCAGTAAATATTTCGACATCAACAGTTTACTCTTCAACTGCAATTACTCAATTGGGTATTTCTACCCAAACAGTCTCAGCTTACAATTCTACAATAATGGTCCCACCTAACACATCATTTACAATATTAACGGTCCCGGTTATAACATCTAGTACAACAACTAAAATTAGTAGCCCCACCTCAGCACCGACAGCACCACTGTTAAATATATCAATTTTTACTGCTTTAACTGATATTTTCACACAAACCGCCTCTGTTGAAGCAAGAACAAAGAGTTCTACAACAATATATATTTCGGATATAGCACCAAGAACTATTACCTCGGCATCTCTATCAGTAAATATTTCGACATCAGCAGTTTACTCTTCAACTGCAATTACTCAATTGGGTATTTCTACCCAAATATTCTTAGCTTACATTTCTACAAGAACGGTCCCACCTAATACGTCCTTAATAATATCAACGGTCCCAGTTATAATATCCAGTACAATAACTAAAATTAGAAGCCCCACCTCAGCACCATTGTTAAATATATCAACTTTTACTGCTTCAACTGATATTTTCACAAAAACTACTTCAGTTGAAGCGACAACAAAGAGTTCCACGACAAAATATATTTCGGATATATCACCAATAACAATTACCTCAGCATCTCTCCCAGTAAATATTTCGACATCAACAGTTTTCTCTTCAACTGTAAATACTCAATTGAATATTTCTACCCAAGCAGCCTCAGCTTACATTTCTACAAGAATGGTCCCACCTAACACATCATTTACAATATTACCGGTCCCAGTTATAACATCTAGTACAACTAAAATTAGTAGCCCCACCTCAGCACCGACAGCACCACTGTTAAATATATCAATTTTTACTGCTATAACTGATATTTTCACACAAACCGCCTCAGTTGAAGCAAGAACAAAGATTTCTACAACAATATATATTTCGGATATAGCACCAAGAACTATTACCTCAGCATCTCTATCAGTAAATATTTCGACATCAGCAGTTTACTCTTCAACTGCAATTACTCAATTGGGTATTTCTACCCAAACATTCTTAGCTTACATTTCTACAAGAACGGTCCCACCTAATACATGCTTAATAATATCAACGGTCCCAGTAATCACAGCCAGTACAACAACTAAAATTAGTAGCCCCACCTCAGCACCATTGTTAAGTATATCAACTTTTACTGCTTCAACTGATATTTTCACAAAAACTACTTCAGTTGAAGCGAGAACAAAGAGCTCCACGACAAAATATATTTCGGATTTATCAGCAATAACAATTACCTCAGCATATTTCCAAGTAAATATTTCGACATCTACAGTTTTCTCTTCAACTGTAAATACTCAATTGGATATTTCTACCCAAGCAGCCTCAGCTTACATTTCTACAAGAATGGTCCCGCCTTACATATCATTTACAATATCAACAGTCCCAGTTATAACATCTAGTACAAGAACTAAAATTAGTAGCCCCACCACAGCACTATTGTTAAATACATCAACTTTTACTGCTTTAACTGTTACCTCCACACTAACCGCTTCAGTTGAAGTAAGAACAAAGAGTTCCACGACAAAATATATTTCGGATATATTACCAATAACAATTACCTCAGCATCTCTCCCAGTAAATATTTCGACATCAACAGTTTACTCTTCAACTGCAATTACTCAATTGGATATTTCTACCCAAACAGTCTCAGCTTACATTTCTATCAGAACCGTCCCACCTAACACATCATTTACAATATTAACGGTCCCAGTTATAACATCTAGTACAACAACTAAAATTAGTAGCCCCACCTCAGCACCGACAGCACCCATGTTAAATATATCAATTTTTACTGCTTTAACTGATATTTTCACACAAACCGCCTCAGTTGAAGCAAGAACAAAGAGTTCTACAACAATATATATTTTTGATATAGCACCAAGAACTATTACCTTAGCATCTCTATCAGTAAATATTTCGACATCAGCAGTTTACTCTTCAACTGCAATTACTCAATTGGGTATTTCTACCCAAACATTCTTAGCTTACATTTCTACAAGAACGGCCCCACCTAATACATCCTTAATAATATCAACAGTCCCAGTTATCACATCCAGTACAACAACTAAAATAAGTAGCCCCACCTCAGCACCATTGTTAAGTATATCAACTTTTACTGCTTCAACTGATATTTTCAAAAAAACTACTTCAGTTGAAGCGAGAACAAAGAGCTCCACGACAAATCATATTTCGGATTTATCAGCAATAACAATAACCTCAGCATATTTCCCAGTAAATATTTTGACATCTACAGTTTTCTCTTCAACTGTAAATACTCAATTGGATATTTCTACCCAAGCAGCCTCAGCTTACATTTCTACAAGAACGGTCCCACCTAACACATCATTTACATTATTAACGGTCCCAGTTATAACATCTAGCACAACAACTAAAATTAGTAGCCCCACCTCAGCACCGACAGCACCACTGTTAAATATATCAATTTTTACTGCTTTAACTGATATTTTCACACAAACCGCCTCAGTTGAAGCAAGAACAAAGAGTTCTACAACAATATATATTTCGGATATAGCACCAAGAACTATTACCTCAGCACCTCTATCAGTAAATATTTCGACATTAGCAGTTTACTTTTCAACTGCAAGTACTCAATTGAATATTTCTACCCAAACAGTCTTAGCTTACATTTCTACAAGAACGGTCCCACCTAACACATCATTTACAATATTAACGGTCCCAGTTATAACATCTAGTACAAGAACTAAAATAAGTAGCCTTACTTCGGCACCATTATTAAATATATCAACTTTTACTGCTTCAACTGATATTTTCACAAAAATTACTTTAGTTGAAGCGAGAACAAAGAGTTTCACGACAAAATATATTTCGGATATATCACCAATAACAATTACCTCAGCATCTCTCCCAGTAAATATTTCGACATCAACAGTTTACTCTTCAACTGCAATTACTCAATTGGGTATTTCTACCCAAACAGTCTCAGCTTACAATTCTACAATAATGGTCCCACCTAACACATCATTTACAATATTAACGGTCCCAGTTATAACATCTAGTACAACAACCAAAATTAGTAGCCCCACCTCAGCACCGACAGCACCACTGTTAAATATATCAATTTTTACTGCTTTAACTGATATTTTCACACAAACCGCCTCTGTTGAAGCAAGAACAAAGATTTCTACAACAATATATATTTCGGATATAGCACCAAGAACTATTACCTCGGCATCTCTATCAGTAAATATTTCGACATCAGCAGTTTACTCTTCAACTGCAATTACTCAATTGGGTATTTCTACCCAAATATTCTTAGCTTACATTTCTACAAGAACGGTCCCACCTAATACGTCCTTAATAATATCAACGGTCCCAGTTATAATATCCAGTACAACAACTAAAATTAGAAGCCCCACCTCAGCACCATTGTTAAATATATCAACTTTTACTGCTTCAACTGATATTTTCACAAAAACTACTTCAGTTGAAGCGAAAACAAAGAGTTCCACGACAAAATATATTTCGGATATATCACCAATAACAATTACCTCAGCATCTCTCCCAGTAAATATTTCGACATCAACAGTTTACTCTTCAACTGCAATTACTCAATTGGATATTTCTACCCAAACAGTATCAGCTTACATTTCCACCAGAACCGTCCCACCTAACACATCATTTACAATATTACCGGTCCCAGTTAAAACATCTAGTACAACAACTAAAATTAGTAGCCCCACCTCAGCACCGACAGCACCACTGTTAAATATATCAATTTTTACTGCTTTAACTGATATTTTCACACAAACCGCCTCAGTTGAAGCAAGAACAAAGATTTCTACAACAATATATATTTCGGATATAGCACCAAGAACTATTACCTCAGCATCTCTATCAGTAAATATTTCGACATCAGCAGTTTACTCTTCAACTGCAATTACTCAATTGGGTATTTCTACCCAAACATTCTTAGCTTACATTTCTACAAGAACGGTCCCACCTAATACATCCTTAATAATATCAACGGTCCCAGTAATCACATCCAGTACAACCACTAAAATTAGTAGCCCCACCTCAGCACCATTGTTAAGTATATCAACTTTTACTGCTTCAACTGATATTTTCACAAAAACTACTTCAGTTGAAGCGAGAACAAAGAGCTCCACGACAAAATATATTTCGGATTTATCAGCAATAACAATTACCTCAGCATATTTCCAAGTAAATATTTCGACATCTACAGTTTTCTCTTCAACTGTAAATACTCAATTGGATATTTCTACCCAAGCAGCCTCAGCCTACATTTCTACAAGAATGGTCCCGCCTTACATATCATTTACAATATCAACAGTCCCAGTTATAACATCTAGTACAAGAACTAAAATTAGTAGCCCCACCACAGCACTATTGTTAAATACATCAACTTTTACTGCTTTAACTGTTACCTCCACACTAACCGCTTCAGTTGAAGTAAGAACAAAGAGTTCCACGACAAAATATATTTCGGATATATTACCAATAACAATTACCTCAGCATCTCTCCCAGTAAATATTTCGACATCAACAGTTTACTCTTCAACTGCAATGACTCAATTGGATATTTCTACCCAAACAGTCTCAGCTTACATTTCTATCAGAACCGTCCCACCTAACACATCATTTACAATATTAACGGTCCCAGTTATAACATCTAGTACAACAACTAAAATTAGTAGCCCCACCTCAGCACCGACAGCACCACTGTTTAATATATCAATTTTTACTGCTTTAACTGATATTTTCACACAAACCGCCTCAGTTGAAGCAAGAACAAAGAGTTCTACAACAATATATATTTTTGATATAGCACCAAGAACTATTACCTTAGCATCTCTATCAGTAAATATTTCGAAATCAGCAGTTTACTCTTCAACTGCAATTACTCAATTGGGTATTTCTACCCAAACATTCTTAGCTTACATTTCTACAAGAACGGCCCCACCTAATACATCTTTAATAATATCAACGGTCCCAGTTATCACATCCAGTACAACAACTAAAATAAGTAGCCCCACCTCAGCACCATTGTTAAGTATATCAACTTTTACTGCTTCAACTGATATTTTCAAAAAAACTACTTCAGTTGAAGCGAGAACAAAGAGCTCCACGACAAATTATATTTCGGATTTATCAGCAATAACAATAACCTCAGCATATTTCCCAGTAAATATTTCGACATCTACAGTTTTCTATTCAACTGTAAATACTCAATTGGATATTCTTACCCAAGCAGCCTCAGCTTACATTTCTACAAGAATGGTCCCGCCTAACACATCATTTACAATATCAACAGTTCCAGTTATAACATCTAGTACAAGAACTAAAATTAGTAGCCCCACCACAGCACTATTGTTAAATACATCAACTTTTACTGCTTCAACTGTTACCTCCACACTAACCGCTTCAGTTGAAGTAAGAACAAAGAGTTCCACGACAAAATATATTTCGGATATATTACCAATAACAATTACCTCAGCGTCTCTATCAGTAAATATTTCGACATCAGCAGCTGACTCTTCAACTGCAATCACTCAATTGGATATTTCTACCCAAACAGCCTCAGCTTACATATCTACAAGAACGGTCCCATCTAATACATCCTTAACAGTGTCAACACTCCTAGTTATAACATCTAGTACAACAACTAAAATAAGTAGCGCCACCTCGGCACCATTGTTAAATATATCAACTTTTACTGCTTCAACTGATATTTTTACACAAACCGCCTCAGTTGAAGCGAGAACAAAGAGTTCCAGGACAAAATATATTTCGTGTATATCACCAATAACAATAACCTCAGCATCTCTATCAGGAAATATTTCGACATCAACAGTTTACTCTTCAACTGCAATCACTCAATTGGTCATTTCTACCCAAACAGCCTCAGCTTACATTTCCACAAGAACGGACGCACATAATACATCCTTAATAGTATCAACAGTCCCGGTTATAACATCCAGTACAGCAACTAAAATTAGTAGCCCCACCTCAGCACCATTGTTAAATATATCAACTTTTACTGCTTCATCTGATATTTTCACAAAAACTACTTCAGTTGAAGCGAGAACAAAGAGTTCCACGACTAAATATATTTCAAATATATCACCAATAACATTTACCTTAGCATCTCTATCAGTAAATATTTCGACGTCAACAGTTTACTCTTCAAATGCAATTACTCAATTCGATATTTCTAACCAAACAGCCTTAGCTTACATTTCTACAAAAATGGTCCCACCCAATACATTATTTACAATATTAACGGTCCCAGTTATAACATCTAGTACAAAAACTAAAATTAGTAGCCTTACCTCGGCACCATTGTTAAATGTATCAACTTTTACTGCGTCAACTGATATTTCTATTTCCACACTAATCGCCTCAGTAGATACGAGGACAATTAGTTCCACAACAAAATATATTTCGGATATATCACCAATAACAATTACCTCAGCATATCTCCCAGTAAATATTTCGACATCAACAGGTTACTCTTCAACTGCAATCACTCAATTGGACATTTCTACCCAAACAGACTCAGATTACAGATCTACAAGAACGGTCTCAAATAATACATACTTAAGAGTGTCAACAGTCCCAGTTATAACATCTAGTACAACAACTAAAATTAGTAGCGCCACCTCGGCACCATTGTTAAATATATCAACTTTTACTGCTTCAACTGATATCTTTACGCAAACCGCCTCAGTTGAAGCGAGAACAAAGATTTCCAGGACAAAATATATTTCGGGTATATCACCAATATTAATTACCTCAGCATCTCTATCAGGAAATATTTCGACATCAACAGTTTACTCTTCAACTGCAATCACTCAATTGGTCATTTCTACGCAAACAGTCTCATCTTACATTTCCACAAGAACGGACGCACATAATACATCCTTAATAGTATCAACAGTCTCGGTTATAACATCCAGTACAGCAACTAAAATTAGTAGCCCCACCTCAGCACCATTGTTAAATATATCAACTTTTACTGCTTCATCTGATATTTTCACAAAAACTACTTCAGTTGAAGCGAGAACAAAGAGTTCCACGACTAAATATATTTCGAATATATCACCAATAACATTTACCTTAGCATCTCTATCAGTAAATATTTCGACGTCAACAGTTTACTCTTCAAATGCAATTACTCAATTCGATATTTCTAACCAAACAGCCTTAGCTTACATTTCTACAAAAATGGTCCCACCTAACACATTATTTACAATATTAACGGTCCCAGTTATAACATCTAGTACAAAAACTAAAATTAGTAGCCTTACCTCGGCACCATTGTTAAATATATCAACTTTTACTGCGTCAACTGATATTTCTATTTCCACACTAATCGCCTCAGTAGATACGAGGACAATTAGTTCCACAACAAAATATATTTCGGATATATCACCAATAACAATTACCTCAGCATATCTCCCAGTAAATATTTCGACATCAACAGGTTACTCTTCAACTGCAATCACTCAATTGGACATTTCTACCCAAACAGACTCAGATTACAGATCTACAAGAACGGTCCCACCTAATACATCATTAACAGTATCAATAGTCCCAGTTATAACGTCTAGTACAACAACTAAAATTAGTAGCCCCATCTCAGCACCATTGATAAATATATCAACTTTTACTGCTTCAACTGATATTTTCACAAAAACTACTTCAGTTGAAGCGAGAACAAAGCGTTCCACGACAAAATATATTTCGGATATATCACCAATATCAAATACCTTAGCATCTCTCCCAGTGAATATTTCGATATCAACAGTTTACTCTTCAACTGCAATTACTCCATTGGATATTTCTACTCAAACAGCCTCAGCTTACATTTCTACAAGAACGGTCCCACCTAACACGTCATTTACAATATTAACGGTCCCAGTAATAACATCTAAAACAAGAACAAAAATTAGTAGCCCCACCTCGGACCCATTGTTAATAATATCAACTTTTACTGCTTCAACTGACATTTTCACACAAACTACCACAGTTAAAGCGAGAACACACAGTTCCACGACAAAATATATTTCGGATATATCACCAATAACATTAACCTCAGCATCTCTATCAGGAAATATTTCAACATCAACAGTATACTCTTCAACTTCAATTACTCAATTAGATATTTCTACCCAAACAGCCTCAGTTTACATTTCTACAAGAACGGACGCACATAATACATCCTTAACAGTATCAGCAGTCGTAGTTATAACATCTAGTACAACAAGTAAAATTAGTAACGCCACCTCAGCACCATTGTTAAATATATCAACTTTTACTGCTTCAACTGATATTTTTACAAAAACTGCTTTAGTTAAAGCGAGTACAAAGGGTTCGACGACAAAATATATTTCGGATTTATCAGCAATTACAATTACCTCAGCATATTTCCCAGTAAATATTTCGACATCAACAGTTTACTCTTCAACTGCAATTACTCAATGGGATATTTCTACTCAAACAGCCTCAGCTTACATTTCTACAAGAACGGTCCCACCTAACACGTCATTTACAATATTAACGGTCCCAGTAATAACATCTAGAACAAGGACTAAAATTAGTAACATCACCGCATACCCATTATTAAATACATCAACTTTTACGGCTTCAACTGTTACCTCCACACTAACCGCTTCAGTTGAAGTGACAACAACGGTCTCAGTTATTACATCTAGTACAACAACAAAAATTAGTAGCCCCACCTCGGCACCATTGTTAAATATATCAACTTTTACTGCTTCAACTGATATTTCCACACTAACCGCCTCGGATGAAGCGAGAACAATGAGCTCCACAACAAAATATATTTCGGATATATCACCAACAACTATTATCATAGCATCTCTCCCAGCAAGTGTTTCGACATTGACAGTTTACTTTTCTACTGCATTCACTCGATTGGATTTTTCTACCCAAACAGTCTCAGCTTACATTTCTACCAGAACGGTTCCACCAAATACATCCTTGGCAATATCAACGGTCCCAGTTATAACATCAAGTACAACAACTAAAATTAGTAGCCCCACCTCGGCATCATTGTTAAATATATCAACTTTTATTGCTTCAACTGATATTTCCACACTAACCGCCTTAGTTAATGCGGGAACAAAGAGTTCCACGACAAAATATATTTCAGATATATCAGCAATAACAATTACTTCAGCATATTTCCCAGTAAATATTTCGACATCTACAGTTTTCTCTTTAACTGTAATTACTCATTTGAATATTTCTACCCAAACAGCCTTAACTTACATTTCTACAAGAACGGTCCCACCTAACACAACATCTACAATATTAACGGTCCCAGTTATAACATTTAGTTCAAGAACTAAAATTAGTAGCCCCACCTCAGCATCATTGTTAAATATATCAACTTTTACTGCTTCAACTGATATTTTCACACAAACCGACTCAGTTGAAGCGAGAACAATGAGTTCGACGACAAAATATATTTCGGATATATCACCAACAACTATTACCCCAGCATCTCTCCCAGTGAAAATTTTAACATCAGCAGTTTACCCTTCTACTGCAATTACTCAATTGAATATTTCCACCCAAACAGCCTCACCTTACATTTTTACAAGAATGGTCCCACCTAACAAATCATTTACAATATTAACGGTCCCAGTTATAACATCTAGTACAAAAACTAAAATTAGTAGCCTTACCTCGGAACCATTGTTAAATATATCAACTTTTACTGCTTCAGCTGATATTTTCACACAAACTACCTCAGTTGAAGCGAGAACAATGAGCTCCACAACAAAATATATTTCGGATATATTACCAACAACTATTACCATAGCATCTCTCCCAGCAAGTGTTTCGACATTGACAGTTTACTTTTCTACTGCATTCACTCGATTGGATTTTTCTACCCAAACAGACTCAGCTTACAATTCTACAAGAACACTCCCACCTAATACTTCCTTAACAGTATCAACAGTCCCAGTTATATCATCAAGTACAACAACTAAAATTAGTAGCCCCACCTTAGCTCCATTGTTAAATAAATCTACTTTTACTACTTCAACTGATATTTTCACAAAAACTACCTCAGTTGAAGCGAGCACAAAGAGTTTCACGACAAAATATATTTCGAATATATTACCAATTACAATTACCTTAGCATCTCTATCAGTAAATATTTCGACATCAACAGTTTACTCTTTAACTGCAATTACTCAATTGGATATTTCTACCCTAACTGTCTCAGCTTACATTTCTACCAGAAGGGTCCCACCTAATACACCTTTAACAATATCAACGGTCCCACTTATTTTATCTAGTACAACAACCAAAATTAGTAGCCTCACCTCAGCACCATTATTAAATATATCAACTTTTACTGCTTCAACTAATATTTCCACTCTAACCGCCTTAGTTGATGCGAGAACAAAGAGTTTCACGACAAAATATATTTCGGATACATCACCAACAACTATTACCCGAGCATCTCTCCCAGTGAATATTTTAACATCAGCAGTTTACTTTTCAACTGCAATTACTCAATTGGATATTTGTACCCAAACCGCCTCAGCTTTCATTTCTACAAGAATGGTCTCACCTAACACATCATTTACAATATTAACGGTTCCAGTTATAACATCTAGTAGAAAAACTAAAATTAGTAGCCTTACCTCGGCACCATTGTTAAATATATCAACTTTTACTGCGTCAACTGATATTTCTATTTCCACACTAATCGCCTCAGTAGATACGAGGACAATTAGTTCCACAACAAAATATATTTCGGATATATCACTAACAACTATTACCCGAGCATCTCTTCAAGTAAATGTTTCGACATTGACAGTTTACTATTCAACTGCAATCACTCAATTGTATATTTCTACCCAAACAGCCTTAGCTTACATTTCTACAAGAACGGTCGCACTTAACACATCATTTACAATATTAACGGTCCCAGTTATAACATCTAGTACGAAAACAAAAATTAGTAGCCTCACCTCGGCACCATTGGTAAATATATCAACTTTTACTGCTTTAACTGATATTTTCACACAAACCACCTCAGTTGAAGCGAGAATAAAGGGTTACACAACACAATATATTTCGGATATGTCACCAACAACTATTACCCCAGCATCTCTCCCAATGAATGTTTCGACATTGACATTTTACTTTTCTACTGCAATCACTCAATTGGATATTTCTACCCAAACAGTCTCAGCTTACATTCCTACCAGAACAGTCCCACCTAATACATCCTTAACAATATCAACGGTCACAGTTATAATATCTAGTACAACAACCAAAATTAGTAGCCTCACCTCAGCACCATTGGTAAATATATCAGCTTTTACTGCTTTAACTAATATTTCCACTCTAACCGCCTCAGTTTATGCGAGAACAAAGAGTTCCACGACAAAATATATTTCGGATATATCAGCAATAACAAGTACCTCAGCATATTCCCCAGTAAATATTTCGACATCTAAAGTTTTCCCTTCAACTGTAATTACTCAACTGGATATTTCTACCCAGACAGTATCAGCTCACATTTCTACAGGAACGGTCCCACCTTATACATCCCTAACAATATCAACGGTCCCAGTTATAACATCTAGTACCAGAACTAAAATTAGTAGCCTCACCTCAGAACCATTGTTAAATATATCAACTTTTATTGCTTCAACTAATGTTTTCACACAAACCAACACAGTTGAAGCGAGAACAATGAGTTCCAAGACAAAATATATTTCGGATATATCACCAACAACTATTATCCTAGCATCCCTCCCAAATAATATTTCAACATCAGCAGTTTACTCTTCATCTGCAATTACTCAATTGGATATTTCTACCCAAAGTGTATCAGCTTACATTTCTACAAGAACGGTCCCACCTAATACATCCTTAACAGTATCAACAGTCCCAGTTACACCATCAAGTACAACAACTAAAATTAGTAGTAACACCTCGGCACCATTGTTAAATATATCAACTTTTACTGCTTCAACTGATATTTTTACACAAACCGCCTCAGTTGAAGCGAGAACAAAGATTTCCAGGACAGAATATATTTCGGGTATATCACCAATAACAATTACCTCAGCATGTCTATCAGGAAATATTTCGACATCAACAGTTTACTCTTCAACTGCAATCACTCAATTGGTCATTTCTACCCAAACAGTATCAGCTTACATTTCCACAAGAACGGACGCACATAATACATCCTTAACAGTATCAACAGTCCCGGTTATAACATCCAGTACAACAACTAAAATTAGTAGCCCCACCTCAGCACCATTGTTAAATATATCAACTTTTACTGCTTCAACTGATATTTTCACAAAAACTACTTCAGTTGAAGCGAGAACAAAGAGTTCCACGACTAAATATATTTCGAATATATCACAAATAACATTTACCTTAGCATCTCTATCAGTAAATATTTCGACGTCAACAGTTTACTCTTCAACTGCAATCACTCAATTGGATATTTCTACCCAAACAGCCTTAGCTTACATTTCTACAAGAACGGTCCCCTCTAACACATCATTTACAATATTAGCGGTCCCAGTTATAACATCTAGTACAAAAACTAAAATTAGTAGCCTCACCTCGGCACCATTGTTAAATATATCAACTTTTACTGCTTTAACTGATATTTCAACACTAACAGCCTCAGTTGAAGCGAGAACAAAGAGTTACACAACACAATATATTTCGGATATATCACCAACAACTATTATCCCAGCATCTCTCCCAGTGATAATTTCAACATCAGCAGTTTACTCTTCAACTGCAATTACTCAATTGGATATTTCTACCCAAACAGACTCAGCTGACATTTCTACAAGGACGGTGCCACCTAACACATCATTTACAATATTAACGGTCCCAGTTATAACATTTAGTAAAAAAACTAAAATTAGTAGCCTTACCTCGGCACCATTGTTAAATATATCAACTTTTACTGCTTCAACTGATATTTCAACACTTACAGCCTCAGTTGAAGCGAGAACAAAGAGTTCCACAACAAAATATATTTCGGATATATCACCAACAACTATTATCCCAGCATCTCTCCCAGTGAATATTTCAACATCAGTAGTTTACTCTTCAACTGCAATTACTGAATTGGATATTTCTACCCAAACAGACTCAGCTGACATTTCTAAAAGAACGGTCCCACCTTATACGTCCTTAACAGTATCAACAGGCCCAGTTATATCATCAAGTACAACAACTAAAATTAGTAGCCCCACCTCGGCACCATTGTTAAATATATCAACTTTTACTCCTTCAACTGATATTTTCACACAAACCGCTTCAGTTGAAGCGAGAACAATGAGTTCCACCACAAAATATATTTCGGATATATCACCAATAACAATTACCTCAGCATCTTTCCCAGTGAATATTTCAACATCAGCAGTTTACTCTTCCACTGCAATTAGTCAATTGGATATTTCTACCCAAACAGTCTCAGCTGACATTTCAAAAAGAACGGTCCCACTTAATACATCCTTAACAGTATCAACAGTCCCAGTTATACCATTAAGTACAACAATTAAAATTAGTAGCCCCACCTCGGCACCATTGTTAAATATATCAATTTTTACTGCTTCAACTGATATTTTCACACAAACTGCCTCAGTTGAAGCGAGAACAAAGAGTTCCACGACAAAATATATTTCGGATATATCACCAACAACTATTACCCCAGCATCTCTCCCAGTGAATATTTCAACATCAGCAGTTTACTCTTTCACTGCAATTACTCAGTTTGATATTTCTACCCAAACAGCCTCAGCTTACATTTCTACAAGAATGGTCCCACCTAACACATCATTTACAATATTAACTGTCTCAGTTATAACATTTAGTACAAAAACTAAAATTAGTAGCCTCACCTCGGCACCATTGTTAAATATATCAACTTTTACTGCTTTAACTGATATTTCCACACTATTCGCCTCAGTTGAAGCGAGAACAATAAGTTCCACAACAAAATATATTTCGGATATATCACCAATAACATTTACCTCAGCATCTCTATCAGGAAATATTTCGACATCAACAGTTTACTCTTCAACTGCAATTACTCAATTGGATATTTCTACCCAAACAGTATCGGCTTACATTTCTGAAAGAACGGTTCCACCTAATACACCCTTAACAGTATCAACAGTCCCAATTATACCATTAAGAACAACAACTAAAATTGGTAGCCCCACTTCGGCACCATTGTTAAATATATCAACTTTTACTGCTTCAACTGATATTTTCACACAAACCGCCTTAGTTAAAGCTAGAACAAAGTGTTCCACGGCAAAATATATTTCGAATATATCACCAACAACTATTACCCCAGCATCTCTCCCAGTGAATATTTCAACATCAGCAGTTTACTCTTTAACTACAATTTCTCAATTGGGTATTTCTACCCAAACAGTCTCAGCTGACATTTCTACAGTAACGGTTTTACCTAATACATCCTTAACAGTATCAACAGTCCCAGTCATAGCATCTACTACAACAACTAAAATTAGTAACCCCGCCGCAGCACCATTGTTAAATATATTAACTTTTACTGCTTCAACTGTTATTTTCACACAAACTACTTTAGTTGAAGCGAGAACAAAGAGTTCCACGACAAAATATACAGTTTACTCTTCAACTGCAATTACTCAATTGGATATTTCTACCCATATAGTCTCAGCTTACACTTCGACAAGAACGGTCCCACCTAATACATCCTTAACAATATCAACGGTCCCATTTATAACATCTAGTACAAGAACTAAAATTAGTAGCCTTACGTTAGCACCATTGTTAAATATATCAACTGTTACTGCTTTAACTGATATTTTCACACAAACCATATCAATTAAAACCACAACCAATAGGTCTACGACAGAAAAATTTTCGGAGACTTTACGAATTACTATTTCCTTAGCTTCTCTCCCAGTTAATATTTCATCGTCTGTTTCGGCAGTTATTTTTTCCGCTGCATCTACTCTATTGCATATTTTTACAAAGGCCACCCTGAATTATATTTCCATGACAACAGTGACAGTGACATCAACAACGGTTTTAGTTAATACATCTATTAGAAATATTTCGGTAAGTACATTACCATTAGTTACTTCCACTTTAACAACTAGTGCTAAAATTTTCCCAGTATCATCAACATCCTATTCATCTGCAGTAACTGCTGCAATTACTTTTTCCACTATATCGGCAATAGTTAATATTTCAACAACAGCCTGTCCTGTTACTATTTCTACAAGAACTAAAGCATTTAATATAACTACAAACACTAGCACGGTAAATGTTTCCATTATTACTGTCCCGGATTATATTTTGTCAAAATTTTCTCCTTTAAGTATTTCTTTAACTGCCGCAACTAATATTTCAGCAAAAGTTAACTTTTCTTCTTCAATATTTCCAAGTAGTTTAAATGCAACCCTGATTCCATATAATGTTTCAACAAGAATAAAACCGAAGTTATCTACTTTAACAGCCGCAGTTAACATTTCTCCAATTGAATATATTTCTGCAAATACTGCTGCAGCATATATTTCCTCCTTTGTTACCAAAGTAAGTACATCCCCAATAATTACCCTTGTAAATATATCCATTGTGACTTCCGCAAATATTTCTACCATAACGACCTCAGAATCTGTTTTGACAACAACTGTTCCAACTAATATTTATATCACTTCGTCCCTATTTAATTTTTCTACAACAGAATTCGAAGTAAATATTTCCGCAATGACTACCCTGAAAAAAGTTTCTACTATGACGACCCCACTTAATAATTCCAAAATAACTAGCCCAGAGAACGTTTCTACTACGACGACCGAAATTAATATTTCGAAAATAACGACCCTAGAATCTATGTCAATACCGACCGTCCCTATTAATATTTTTACGTCCGATTTTGAAGTAAATATTTCCGCAATGACTACCCTGGAAAAAGTTTCTGCTATGACGACCCCACTTAATATTTCCAAACTAACTAGCCTAGAGAAAGTTTCTACTACGATGACCGAAATTAATATTTCGAAAATAACGACCCCAGAATCTCTGTCAATAACGACCGTCCCCATTCACATTTCTACGTCAGAATTTGAAGTGAATATTTTCGTAATGACTACCCCAGAAAAAGTTTCTAAGACGACGGTATCAAATATTTCCAAAATAACTACACCAGAAGTTAGTTTTGTCACGATCGTCCCTTTTAATATTTCTACGTCAGAATACGAAGTAAATATTTCCGCAAAAACTACCCCAGAAAAAGTTTTTGCTATGCCGACGTCAATTAATATTTTTAATATAAAGACCCCAGAAACTATGTCAATAACGACCGTCCCTATTAATATTTCTACGTCCGAATTTCAAGTGAATATTTCCGCAATGACTGCCCAAGAAAAAGTTTCTATTATGACGACGGTATCAAATATTTTCAAAATAACTACTCCAGAAGTTACTTATATTATCACGACTGTCCCTATTAATATTTCTACGTCAGAATTCGAAGTAAATATTACCGCAATGACTACCCTGAAAAAAGTGTCTGCCATGACGACCGAAATTAATATTTCGAAAATAACGACCCCAGAATCTATGTCAATAACGACCGTCCCTATTAATATTTCTACGACCGAATTTGAAATAAATATTTCCGCAATGACTACCCAAGAAAAAGTTTCTTTTATGACGACGGAATCAAATATTTCCGAAATAACTACTCCAGAAGTTAGTTTTATCACGACCATCCCTATTAATATTTCTACGTCAGAATTCGAAGTAAATATTACCGCAATGACTACCCTGAAAAAAGTTTCTGCCACGACGAACGAAATTAATATTTCGAAAATAACGACCCCAGAATCTATGTCAATAACGACCGTCCCTATTAATATTTCTACGACCGAATTTGAAGTAAATATTTCCGCAATGACTACCCAAGAAAAAGTTTCTATTATGACGACGGAATCAAATATTTCCGAAATAACTACTCCAGAAGTTAGTTTTATCACGACCATCCCTATTAATAGTTCTACATTAGAATTAGAATTAAATATTTCCGCAATTACTACCCTGAAAAAAGTTTCTACTATGACGACCCCACTTAATGTTTCCAAAATAACTAGCCAAGACAAAGATTCCACTACGACGACCGAAATTATTATTTCGAAAATAACGACAGTAGAGTCTATGACAATACCGACCGTCCCTATTAATATTTTTACGTCCGAATTTGAAGATATTTCCGCAATTACTACCCTGGAAAAAGTTTCTGCTATGACGACAGAAAATAATAATTCGAAAATACTTACCCCAGGATCTATGTCATTAACGACCGTCCCTATTAATATTTCTACATTAGAATTCGAAGTAAATGTTTCCGCAATGACTACCCCAGAAAAAGTTTCTATTATGACGACGGTATCAAATATTTCTAAAATAACTACTCCAGAAGTTAGTTATATCACAACCGTCCCTATTAATATATCTACGTCAGAATTCGAAGTAAATATTTCCGCAATGACTACCCTGGAAAAAGTTTCTGCTATGACGACCGCAATTAATATTTCTAAAATAACGACCCCAGAATCTATGTCAATAACGACCGTCCCTATTAATATTTCTACGACCGAATTTGAAGTAAATATTTCCGCAATGACTACCCAAGAAAAAGTTTCTATTATGACGACGGAATCGAATATTTCCGAAATAACTACTCCAGAAGTTAGTTTTATCACGACCATCCCTATTATTATTTCTACGTCAGAATTCGAAGTAAATATTTCCGCAACCCTGGAAAAAGTTTCTGCTATGACGACCGAAATTAATATTTCAAAAATAACGACCCTAGAATATATGTCAATAACGATCGTCCCTATTAATATTTCTACATTAGGATTCGAAGTAAATCTTTCCGCAATGACTACAACACAAAAAGTTTCTATTATGACGACGGTATCACATATTTCCAAAATAACTACTCCAGAAGTTAGTTATATCACGACCGTCCCCATTAATATTTCTACGTCAGAATTCGAAGTAAATATTTCCGGAATAACTACCCCAAAAAAGGTTTCTGCTATGACGACCTCAATTAATATTTCTATAATACCGACCCCAGAAACTATGTCAATAACGACCATCCCTATTAATATTTATACGTTCGAATTCGAAATAAATATTTCCGCAATAACTACCCTGGAAAAAGTTTCTACTATGACGACCCCACTTAATATTTCAAAAATAACTAGCCTAGAAAAAGTTTCTACTACGACGACCGAAATTAATATTTCGAAAATAACGACCCAAGAGTATATGTCAATAGCGACCGTCCCTATTAATATTTCTACGTCAGAATTCGAAGTAAATATTTCCGCAATAACTACCCCAGAAAAAGTTTCTGCTATGACGACCTCAATTAATATTTCTATAATGACGACCCCAGAAATTATGTCATTAACGATCGTCCCTAATAATATTTCTACGTCAGAATTCGAAGTAAATATTTCCGCAATGACTACCCTGGAAAAAGTTTCTACTATGACGACCTCAATTAATATTTCGAAAATAACGACCACAGAATCTATGTCAATAACGACCGTCCCTATTAATATTTCTGCATTAGAATTCAAAGTAAATCTTTCCGCAATGACTACCCCAGAAAAAGTTTCTATTATGACGACGGTATCAAATATTTCCAAAATAACTACTCCAGAAGTTAGTTATATTACAACCGTCCCTATTAATATTTCTACGTCAGAATTCGAAATAAATATTTCCGCAATAACTACCCCGGAAATAGTTTCTGCTATGACGACCGCAATTAGTATTTCGAAAATAACTATCCCAGAATCTATGTCAATAACGACGGTCCCTATTAATATTTCTACGACCGAATTTAAAGTAAATATATCCGCAATAACTACCCCGGAAATAGTTTCTGCTATGACTGCCGCAATTAGTATTTCCAAAATAACTACTCCAGAAGTAAGTTATATCACAACCGTCCCTATTAATATTTCTACGACCGAATTTAAAGTAAATATTTCCGCAATAACTTCCCCGGAAATAGTTTCTGCTATGACGGCCGCAATTAGTATTTCCAAAATAACTACTCCAGAATTTAGTTATAACACAACCGTCCCTATTAATATTTCTACGACAGAATTCGAAGTGAATATTTCCGCAATGACTACCCCAGAAAAAGTTTCTATTATGACGACGGTATCAGATATTTCCAAAATAACTACTCTAGAAGTTAGTTTTATGACGACCGTCCCTATTAATATTTCTACGACAGAATTCGAAGTAAATATTTCTGCAATGACTACCCTAGAAAAAGTTTCTGCCATGACGACCGAAATAAATATTTCAAAAATAACGACCCCAGAATCTATGTCTAAAACCACCGTCCCTATTAATATTTCTACATTAGAATTCGAAATAAATATTTCCGCAATAACTACCCTGGAAAAAGTTTCTACTATGACGACCCCACTTAATATTTCAAAAATAACTAGCCTAGAAAAAGTTTCTACTACGACGACCGAAATTAATATTTCGAAAATAACGACCCCAGAAACTATGACATTAACGACCGTCCCTATTAATATTTCTACGTCCGAATTTGAAGTGAATATTTTCGCAATGACTACCCCAGAAAAGCTTTCTCTTATGACGACGTTATCAAATATTTCCAAAATAACTACTCCAGAAGTTAGTTTTATCACGACCGTCCCTATTAAAATTTCTACGTCAGAATTCGAAGTAAATATTTCTGCAATAACTACCTTGGAAAAAGTTTCTGCTATGACGACCGAAATTAATATTTCGAAAATAACGACCCCAGAATCAATGTCAATTACGACCGTCCCTATTAATATTTCTACATTAGAATTCGAAGTAAATCTTTCCGCAATGACTACCCCAGAAAAAGTTTCTGTTATGACGACGGTATCAAATATTTCCAAAATAACTACTCCAGAAGTTTCAGAATTCGAAGTGAATATTTCCGCAATGACTACCCCAGAAAAAGTTTCTATTATGACGACGGTATCAAATATTTCTAAAATAACTACTCCAGAAGTTAGTTTTATCACTACCATCCCTATTAATATTTCTACGTCAGAATTCGAAGTAAATATTTTCACAATAAGTACCCTGGAAAGAGTTTCTGCTATGACGACCTCAATTAAAATTTCGAAAATCACGACTCCAGAGTCTATGTTAATAACGACCGTCCCTATTAATATATCTACGTCCGAATTTGAAGTGAATATTTCCGCAATGACTACCCTGCAAAAAGTTTCTGCTATGACGACCAAAATTAATATTTCGAAAATAACGACCTTAGAAGCTATGTCAATAACGACAGTCCCTATTAATATTAATATTTCTACATTAGAATTCGAGGTAAATATTTCCGCAATAACTACTCCAGAAAAAGTTTCTATTATGACGACGGTTTCAAATATTTCAGCAATAACCACCCCAGAAAGAGTTTCTGCCATAACGACCCCAATTAATATTTCGAAAATAACGACCCCAGAAACTATGTCATTAACGACCGTCCCTAATAATATTACTACATTAGAATTCGAAATAAATATTTCCGCAATGACTACCCTGGAAAATGTTTCTACTGTGACGACGGTATCAAATATTTTCAAAATACCTACTCCAGAAGTTAGTTTTATTACGACTGTCCCTATTAATGTTTCTACGTCAGAATTCAAAGTAAATATTTCCGCAATTACTACCCTGGAAAAAGTTTCTACTATGACGACCGAAATTATTTTTTCGAAAATAACGACCCTAGAATATATGTCAATAACGATCGTCCCTTTTAATATTTCTACATTAGAATGCGAAGTAAATCTTTCCGCAATGAGTAAAACAGAAAAAGTTTCTATTATGACGACGGTATCACATATTTCCAAAATAACTACTACAGAAGTTAGTTATACCACGACCGTCCCCATTAATATTTCTACGTCAGAATTCGAAGTAAATATTTCCGCAATAACTACCCCAAAAAAGGTTTCTGCTATGATGACCTCAATTAATATTTCTATAATAGCGACCCCAGAAACTATGTCAATAACGACCATCCCTATTAATATTTCTACGTCCGAATTTGAAGTGAACATTTCCACAATGACTATCCCAGAAAAAGCTTCTATTATGACGACGGTATCAAATATTTCCAAAATAACTACTCCAGAAGTTAGTTTTATGACGACCGTCCCTATTAATATTTCAACGACACAATTCGAAGTAAATATTTCTGCAATGACTACCCTAGAAAAAGTTTCTGCCATGACGACTGAAATTAATATTTCAAAAATAACGACCCCAGAATCTATGTCTATAACGACCGTCCCTATTAATATTTCCACATTAGAATTCGAAATAAATATTTCCGCAATAACTACCCTGAAAAAAGTTTCTACTATGACGACCTCACTTAATATTTCAAAAATAACTAGCCTAGAAAAAGTTTCTACTACGACGACCGAAATTAATATTTCGAAAATAACGACCCCAGAAACTATGACATTAACGACCGTCCCTATTAATATTTCTACGTCCGAATTTGAAGTGAATATTTCCGCAATGACTACCCCAGAAAAGGTTTCTATGATGACGACGGTATCAAATATTTCCAAAATAACTACTCCAGAAGTTAGTTTTATCACGATCGTCCCTATTTATATTTCTACGTCAGAATTCGAAGTAAATATTTCCGCAATAACTACCTTAGAAAAAGTTTCTATTATGACGACGGTATCAAATATTTCCAAAATAACTACTCCAGAAGTTTCAGAATTCAAAGTGAATATTTCCGCAATGAGTACCCCAGAAAAAATTTCTATTATGACGAAGGTATCAAATATTTCCAAAATAACTACTCCAGAAGTTAGTTTTATCACTACCATCCCTATTAATATTTCTACGTCAGAATTCGAAGTAAATATTTCCGCAATAAGTACCCTGGAAAGAGTTTCTGCTATGACGACCTCAATTAAAATTTCGAAAATCACGACCCCAGAGTCTATGTTAATAACGACCGTCCCTATTAATATATCTACGTCCGAATTTGAAGTGAATATTTCCGCAATGACTACGCTGGAAAAAGTTTCTGATATGACGACCTCAATTATAATTTCGAAAATAACGACCCCAGAATCTATGTCAATAACGACCGTCCCTATTAATATTTCTACATTCGAATTCGATGTAAATATTTCCGCAACAACCACCACAGAAAGAGGTTCTGCTATGGCGACCACAATTAATATTTCGAAAATAACGATCTCAGAATCTATGTCAATCACGACCTTCCCTATGACCGCAATGACTACCCTGGAAAAAGTTTCTGCTATGACGACCCCAATTAATATTTCGAAAACAACGACCCTAGAATCTATGTCAATAACGACCGTCTCTATTAATATTTTTACGTCCGAATTTGAAGAGAATATTTCCGCGACTACTCTGGAAAAAGTTTCTGCTATGACGACCGAAATTAATATTTCGAAAATAACGACCCAAGATTCAATGTCAATTACGACCGTCCCTATTAATATTTCTACATTAGAATTCGAAGTAAGTATTTCCGCAACTACAACCCTGGAAAAAAAATCTGTCATGACGACCGAAATTAATAATTCGAAAATTACGACCCCAGAAACTATGTCATTAACGACCGTCCCTATTAATATTTCTACGTCCGAATTTAAAGTGAATATTTCTGCAATGACTATCCCAGATAAAGCTTCTATTATGACGACGGTATCAAATATTTCCAAAATAACTACTCCAGAAGTTAGTTTTATGACGACCGTCCCTATTAATATTAATATTTCTACATTAGAATTCGAGGTAAATATTTCCGCAATAACTACCCCAGAAAAAGTTTCTATTATAACGACGGTTTCAAATATTTCAGCAATAACCACCCCAGAAAGAGTATCTGCCATGACGACCCTAATTAATATTTTGAAATTAACGACCCCAGAGTCTATGTCAATAACGACCGTCCCTATTAATATTTCTACGTCAGAATTCGAAGTACATTTTTCCGCAATAACTACCCCAGAAAAAGTTTCTGCTATGACGACCTCAATTAATATTTCGATAATAGCGACACCAGAAACTATGTCATTAACGATCGTCCCTATTAATATTTCTACGTCAGAATTCGAAGTTAATATTTCCGCAATGACTATCCTGGAAAAAGTTTCTACTATGACGACCTCAATTAATATTTCGAAAATAACGACCCCAAAATCTATGCCAATAACGACCGTCCGTATTAATATTTCTACATTAGAATTCGAGGTAAATATTTCCGAAAGAACCACCCAAGAAACAGTTTTTGCTATAACAACCTCAATTAATATTTCGAAAATAACGACCCCAAAATCTATGTCAATAACGACCGTCCCTATTTATATTTTTACGTCCGAATTTAAAGAGAATATTTCCTCAATGACTACCCTGAAAAAAAATTCTGCCATGACGACCGAAATTAATATTTCGAAAATAACAACCTTAGAAACTATGTCATTAACGACCGTCCCTATTAATACTTCTACGTCCGAATTTGAAGTGAATATTTCCGCAATGACTACCCCAGAAAAAGTTTCTATTATGACGACGGTATCAAATATTTCCAAAATAACTACTCCAGAAGTTAGTTTTATCACGATCGTCCCTATTTATATTTCTACGTCAGAATTCGAAGTAAATATTTCCGCAATAACTACCTTAGAAAAAGTTTCTATTATGACGACGGTATCAAATATTTCCAAAATAACTACTCCAGAAGTTTCAGAATTCGAAGTGAATATTTCCGCAATGACTACCCCAGAAAAAGTTTCTATTATGACGACGGTATCAAATATTTCTAAAATAACTACTCCAGAAGTTAGTTTTATAACTACCATCCCTATTAATATTTCTACGTCAGAATTCGAAGTAAATATTTTCCCAATAAGTACCCTGGAAAGAGTTTCTGCTATGACGACCTCAATTAAAATTTCGAAAATCACGACCCCAGAGTCTATGTTAATAACGACCGTCCCTATTAATATATCTACGTCCGAATTTGAAGTGAATACTTCCGCAATGACTACGCTGGAAAAACTTTTTGATATGACGACCTCAATTTTAATTTCGAAAATAACGACCCCAGAATCTATGTCAATAACGACCGTCCCTATTAATACTTCTATATTCGAATTTGATGTAAATATTTTCGCAACAACCACCACAGAAAGAGGTTCTGCTATGGCGACCACAATTAATATTTCGAAAATAACGATCTCAGAATCTATGTCAATCACGACCTTCCCTATGACCGCAATGACTACCCTGGAAAAAGTTTCTGCTATGACGACCCCAATTAATATTTCGAAAACAACGACCCTAGAATCTATGTCAATAACGACCGTCTCTATTAATATTTTTACGTCCGAATTTGAAGAGAATATTTCCGCGACTACTCTGGAAAAAGTTTCTGCTATGACGACCGAAATTAATATTTCGAAAATTACGACCTCAGAATCTTTGTCAATAACGACCGTCCCTATTAATATTTCTACATTAGAATTCGATGTAAATATTTCCGCAACAACCACCACAGAAAGAGGTTCTGCTATGACGACCACAATTAATATTTCGAAAATAACGATCTCAGAATCTATGTCAATCACGACCGTCCCTATGATCGCAATGACTTCCCTGCAAAAAGTTTCTGCTATGACAACCAAAATTAATATTTCGAAAATAACGACCTTAGAAGCTATGTCAATAACGACAGTCCCTATTAATATTAATATTTCTACATTAGAATTCGAGGTAAATATTTCCGCAATAACTACCCCAGAAAAAGTTTCTGCCATGACGACCCCAATTAATATTTCGAAAATAACGACCCCAGAGTCTATGTCAATAAAGACCGTCCCTAATAATATTACTACATTAGAATTCGAAATAAATATTTCCGCAATTACTACCCTGGAAAAAGTTTCTACTATGACGACCCCCCTTAATATTTCCAAAATAACTAGCCAAGATAAAGATTCTACTACGACGACCGAAATTATTATTTCAAAAATAACGACACTAGAGTCAATGACAATACCAACCGTCCCTATTAATATTTCTGAGACCGAATTTAAAGTAAATATTTCCGCAATGACTACCCAAGAAAAAGCTTTTATTATGACGACGGAATCAAATATTTCCGAAATAACTACTCCAGAAGTTAGTTTTATCACGACCATCCCTATTAATATTTCTACGTCAGAATTCGAAGTAAATATTTCCACAATGACTACCCTGGAAAAAGTTTCTGCTCTGACGACCGAAATTATTATTTCGAAAATAACGACCCTAGAATATATGTCAATAACGATCGTCCCTTTTAATATTTCTACATTAGAATGCGAAGTAAATCTTTCCGCAATGACTACAACAGAAAAAGTTTCTAATATGACGACGGTATCACATATTTCCAAAATAACTACTACAGAAGTTAGTTATACCACGACCGTCCCCATTAATATTTCTACGTCAGAATTCGAAGTAAATATTTCCGCAATAACTACCCCAAAAAAGGTTTCTGCTATGATGACCTCAATTAATATTTCTATAATAGCGACCCCAGAAACCATGTCAATAACGACCATCCCTATTAATATTTCTACGTCCGAATTTGAAGTGAATATTTCCACAATGACTATCCCGGAAAAAGCTTCTATTATGACGACGGTATCAAATATTTCCAAAATAACTACTCCAGAAGTTAGTTTTATGACGACCGTCCCTATTAATATTTCAACGACAGAATTCGAAGTAAATATTTCTGCAATGACTACCCTAGAAAAAGTTTCTGCCATGACGACCGAAATTAATATTTCAAAAATAACGACCCCAGAATCTATGTCTATAACGACCGTCCCTATTAATATTTCTACATTAGAATTCGAAATAAATATTTCCGCAATAACTACCCTGGAGAAAGTTTCTACTATGACGACCCCACTTAATATTTCAAAAATAACTAGCCTAGAAAAAGTTTCTACTACGACGACCGAAATTAATATTTCGAAAATAACGACCCCAGAAACTATGACATTAACGACCGTCCCTATTAATATTTCTACGTCCGAATTTGAAGTGAATATTTCCGCAATGACTACCCCAGAAAAACTTACTCTTATGACGACGGTATCAAATATTTTCAAAATAACTACTCCAGAAGCTAGTTTTATCACGACCGTCCCTATTAATATTTTTACGTCCGAATTTAAAGAGAATATTTCCTCAATGACTACCCTGAAAAAAAATTCTGCCATGACGACCGAAATTAATATTTCGAAAATAACGACCCCAGAAACTATGACATTAACGACCGTCCCTATTAATATTTCTACGTCCGAATTTGAAGTGAATATTTCCGCAATGACTACCCCAGAAAAACTTACTCTTATGACGACGGTATCAAATATTTTCAAAATAACTACTCCAGAAGCTAGTTTTATCACGACCGTCCCTATTTATATTTTTACGTCCGAATTTGAAGTGAATATTTCCGCAATGACTACCTCAGAAAAAGTTTCTATTATGACGACGGTATCAAATATTTCCAAAATAACTACTCCAGAAGTTAGTTTTATCACGATCGTCCCTATTTATATTTCTACGTCAGAATTCGAAGTAAATATTTCCGCAATAAATACCTTAGAAAAAGTTTCTATTATGACGACGGTATCAAATATTTCCAAAATAACTACTCCAGAAGTTTCAGAATTCGAAGTGAATATTTCCGCAATGACTACCCCAGAAAAAGTTTCTATTATGACGACGGTATCAAATATTTCCAAAATAACTACTCCAGAAGTTAGTTTTATCACTACCATCCCTATTAATATTTCTACGTCCGAATTCGAAGTAAATATTTCCGCAATAAGTACCCTGGAAAGAGTTTCTGCTATGACGACCTCAATTAAAATTTCGAAAATCACGACCCCAGAGTCTATGTTAGTAACGACCGTCCTTATTAATATATCTACGTCCGAATTTGAAGTGAATATTATCGCAATGACTACGCTGGAAAAAGTTTCTGATATGACGACCTCAATTATAATTTCGAAAATAACGACCCCAGAATCTATGTCAATAACGACCGTCCCTATTAATATTTCTACATTAGAATTCGATGTAAATATTTCCGCAACAACCACCACAGAAAGAGGTTCTGCTATGACGACCACAATTAATATTTCGAAAATAACGATCTCAGAATCTATGTCAATCACGACCGTCCCTATGACCGCAATGACTACCCTGCAAAAAGTTTCTGCTATGACGACCCCAATTAATATTTCGAAAACAACGACCCTAGAATTTATGTCAATAACGACCGTCTCTATTAATATTTTTACGTCCGAATTTGAAGAGAATATTTCCGCGACTACTCTGGAAAAAGTTTCTGCTATGACGACCGAAATTAATATTTCGAAAATAACGACCCAAGAATCAATGTCAATTACGACCGTCCCTATTAATATTTCTACATTAGAATTCGAAGTAAGTATTTCCGCAATTACAACCCTGGAAAAAAAATCTGTCATGACGACCGAAATTAATATTTCGAAAATTACGACCCCAGAAACTATGTCATTAACGACCGTCCCTATTAATATTTCTACGTCCGAATCGGAAGTGAATATTTCCGCAATGACTACGCTGGAAAAAGTTTCTGATATGACGACCTTAATTATAATTTCGAAAATAACGACCCCAGAATCTATGTTAATAACGACCGTCCCTATTAATATTTCTACATTAGAATTCGATGTAAATATTTCCGCAACAACCACCACAGAAAGAGGTTCTGCTATGACGACCACAATTAATATTTCGAAAATAACGATCTCAGAATCTATGTCAATCACGACCGTCCCTATGACCGCAAGGACCCTGCAAAAAGTTTCTGCTATGACGACCAAAATTAATATTTCGAAAATAACGACCTTAGAAGCTATGTCAATAACGACAGTCCCTATTAATATTAATATTTCTACATTAGAATTCGAGGTAAATATTTCCGCAATAACTACCCCAGAAAAAGTTTCTATTATGACGACGGTTTCAAATATTTCAGCAATAACCACCCCAGAAAGAGTTTCTGCCATGACGACCCCAATTAATATTTCGAAAATAACGACCCCAGAGTCTATGTCAATAACGACCGTCCCTAATAATATTACTACATTAGAATTCGAAATAAATATTTCCGCAATGACTACCCTGGAAAAAGTTTCTACTGTGACGACGGTATCAAATATTTTCAAAATACCTACTCCAGAAGTTAGTTTTATTACGACTGTCCCTATTAATGTTTCTACGTCAGAATTCAAAGTAAATATTTCCGCAATTACTACCCTGGAAAAAGTTTCTACTATGGCGACCCCCCTTAATATTTTCAAGATAACTAGCCAAGATAAAAATTCTACTACGACGACCGAAATTATTATTTCGAAAATAACGACACTAGAGTCTATGACAATACCGACCGTCCCTATTAATATTTCTGCGACCGAATTTAAAGTAAATATTTCCGCAATGACTACCCAAGAAAAAGCTTTTATTATGACGACGGAATCAAATATTTCCGAAATAACTACTCCAGAAGTTAGTTTTATCACGACCATCCCTATTAATATTTCTACGTCAGAATTCGAAGTAAATATTTCCACAATGACTACCCTAGAAAAAGTTTCTGCTCTGACGACCGAAATTATTATTTCGAAAATAACGACCCTAGAATATATGTCAATAACGATCGTCCCTTTTAATATTTCTACATTAGAACGCGAAGTAAATCTTTCCGCAATGACTACAACAGAAAAAGTTTCTATTATGACGACGGTATCACATATTTCCAAAATAACTACTACAGAAGTTAGTTATACCACGACCGTCCCCATTAATATTTCTACGTCAGAATTCGAAGTAAATATTTCCGCAATAACTACCCCAAAAAAGGTTTCTGCTATGATGACCTCAATTAATATTTCTATAATAGCGACCCCAGAAACTATGTCAATAACGACCATCCCTATTAATATTTCTACGTCCGAATTTAAAGTGAATATTTCCGCAATGACTATCCCAGAAAAAGCTTCTATTATGACGACGGTATCAAATATTTCCAAAATAACTACTCCAGAAGTTAGTTTTATGACGACCGTCCCTATTAATATTTCAACGACAGAATTCGAAGTAAATATTTCTGCAATGACTACACTAGAAAAAGTTTCTGCCATGACGACCGAAATTAATATTTTAAAAATAACGACCCCAGAATCTATGTCTATAACGACCGTCCTTATTAATATTTCTACATTAGAATTCGAAATAAATATTTCCGCAATAGCTACCCTGAAAAAAGTTTCTACTATGACGACCCCACTTAATATTTCAAAAATAACTAGCCTAGAAAAAGTTTCTACTACGACGACCGAAATTAATATTTCGAAAATAACGACCCCAGAAACTATGACATTAACGACCGTCCCTATTAATATTTCTACGTCCGAATTTGAAGTGAATATTTCCGCAATGACTACCCCAGAAAAGGTTTCTATTATGACGACGGTATCAAATATTTCCAAAATAACTACTCCAGAAGTTAGTTTTATCACGATCGTCCCTATTTATATTTCTAAGTCAGAATTTGAAGTAAATATTTCAGCAATAACGACCTTAGAAAAAGTTTCTATTATGACGACGGTATCAAATATTTCCAAAATAACTACTCCAGAAGTTTCAGAATTCAAAGTGAATATTTCCGCAATGACTACCCCAGAAAAAGTTTCTATTATGACGACGGTATCAAATATTTCCAAAATAACTACTCCAGAAGTTAGTTTTATCACTTCCATCCCTATTAATATTTCTACGTTAGAATTCGAAGTAAATATTTCCGCAATAAGTACCCTGGAAAGAGTTTCTGCTATGACGACCTCAATTAAAATTTCGAAAATCACGACCCCAGAGTCTATGTTAATAACGACCGTCCCTATTAATATATCTACGTCCGAATTTGAAGTGAATATTTCCGCAATGACTACCCTGGAAAAAGTTTATGATATGACGACCTCAATTATAATTTCGAAAATAACGACCCCAGAATCTATGTCAATAACGACCGTCCCTATTAATATTTCTACATTAGAATTCGAT
This sequence comes from Polydrusus pterygomalis, assembly GCA_963969555.1. Taxonomy (NCBI): domain Eukaryota; kingdom Metazoa; phylum Arthropoda; class Insecta; order Coleoptera; family Curculionidae; genus Polydrusus; species Polydrusus pterygomalis. Next base: position 34,421,149 of record OZ018381.1, on the reverse strand, counting down.
GTAAATATTTCCGCAACAACCACCACAGAAAGAGGTTCTGCTATGACGACCACAATTAATATTTCGAAAATAACGATCTCAGAATCTATGTCAATCACTACCGTCCCTATGACCGCAATGACTACCCTGGAAAAAGTTTCTGCTATGACGACCCCAATTAATATTTCGAAAACAACGACCCTAGAATCTATGTCAATAACGACCGTCTCTATTAATATTTTTACGTCCGAATTTGAAGAGAATATTTCCGCGACTACTCTGGAAAAAGTTTCTGCTATGACGACCGAAATTAATATTTCGAAAATAACGACCCAAGATTCAATGTCAATTACGACCGTCCCTATTAATATTTCTACATTAGAATTCGAAGTAAGTATTTCCGCAATTACAACCCTGGAAAAAAAATCTGTCATGACGACCGAAATTAATATTTCGAAAATTACGACCCCAGAAACTATGTCATTAACGACCGTCCCTATTAATATTTCTACGTCCGAATTTAAAGTGAATATTTCTGCAATGACTATCCCAGAAAAAGTTTCTATTATGACGACGGTTTCAAATATTTCAGCAATAACCACCCCAGAAAGAGTTTCTGCCATGACGACCCCAATTAATATTTCGAAATTAACGACCCCAGAGTCTATGTCAATAACGACCGTCCCTATTAATATTTCTACTTCAGAATTCGAAGTACATTTTTCCGCAATAACTACCCCAGAAAAAGTTTCTGCTATGACGACCTTAATTAATATTTCGATAATAACGACCCCAGAAACTATGTCATTAACGATCGTCCCTATTAATATTTCTACGTCAGAATTCGAAGTAAATATTTCCGCAATGACTATCCTGGAAAAAGTTTCTACTATGACGACCTCAATTAATATTTCGAAAATAACGACCCCAAAATCTATGCCAATAACGACCGTCCGTATTAATATTTCTACATTAGAATTCGAGGTAAATATTTCCGAAAGAACCACCCAAGAAAGAGTTTCTGCTATGACAACCTCAATTAATATTTCGAAAATAACGACCCCAAAATCTATGTCAATAACGACCGTCCCTATTAATATTTTTACGTCCGAATTTGAAGAGAATATTTCCTCAATGACTACCCTGAAAAAAAATTCTGCCATGACGACCGAAATTAATATTTCGAAAATAACGACCTTAGAAACTATGTCATTAACGACCGTCCCTATTAATACTTCTACGTCCAAATTTGAAGTGAATATTTCCGCAATGACTACCCCAGAAAAAGTTTCTATTATGACGACGGTATCAAATATTTCCAAAATAACTACTCCAGAAGTTTCAGAATTCGAAGTGAATATTTCCGCAATGACTACCCCAGAAAAAGTTTCTATTATGACGACGGTATCAAATATTTCTAAAATAACTACTCCAGAAGTTAGTTTTATCACTACCATCCCTATTAATATTTCTACGTCAGAATTCGAAGTAAATATTTTCGCAATAAGTACCCTGGAAAGAGTTTCTGCTATGACGACCTCAATTAAAATTTCGAAAATCACGACCCCAGAGTCTATGTTAATAACGACCGTCCCTATTAATATATCTACGTCCGAATTTGAAGTGAATATTTCCGCAATGACTACGCTGGAAAAACTTTTTGATATGACGACCTCAATTTTAATTTCGAAAATAACAACCCCAGAATCTATGTCAATAACGACCGTCCCTATTAATACTTCTACATTCGAATTCGATGTAAATATTTCCGCAACAACCACCACAGAAAGAGGTTCTGCTATGGCGACCACAATTAATATTTCGAAAATAACGATCTCAGAATCTATGTCAATCACGACCTTCCCTATGACCGCAATGACTACCCTGGAAAAAGTTTCTGCTATGACGACCCCAATTAATATTTCGAAAACAACGACCCTAGAATCTATGTCAATAACGACCGTCTCTATTAATATTTTTACGTCCGAATTTGAAGAGAATATTTCCGCGACTACTCTGGAAAAAGTTTCTGCTATGAGGACCGAAATTAATATGTCGAAAATAACGACCCAAGAATCAATGTTAATTACGACCGTCCCTATTAATATTTCTACATTAGAATTCGATGTAAATATTTCCGCAACAACCACCACAGAAAGAGGTTCTGCTATGACGACCACAATTAATATTTCGAAAATAACGATCTCAGAATCTATGTCAATCACGACCGTCCCTATGACCGCAATGACTACCCTGGAAAAAGTTTCTGCTATGACGACCCCAATTAATATTTCAAAAACAACAACCCTAGAAACTTTATCAATAACGATCGTCTCTATTAATATTTTTACGTCCGAATTTAAAGAGAATATTTCCGCGACTACTCTGGAAAAAGTTTCTGCTATGACGACCGAAATTAATATTTTAAAAATAACGACCCAAGAATCAATGTCAATTACGACCGTCCCTATTAATATTTCTACATTAGAATTCGAAGTAAGTATTTCCGCAATTACAACCCTGGAAAAAAAATCTGTCATGACGGCCGAAATTAATATTTCGAAAATTACGACCCCAGAAACTATGTCATTAACGGCCGTCCCTATTAATATTTCTACGTCCGAATTTGAAGTGAATATTTCCGCAATGACTACGCTGGAAAAAGTTTCTGATATGACGACCTCAATTATAATTTCGAAAATAACGACCCCAGAATCTATGTCAATAACGACCGTCCCTATTAATATTTCTACATTAGAATTCGATGTAAATATTTCCGCAACAACCACCACAGAAAGAGGTTCTGCTATGACGACCACAATTAATATTTCGAAAATAACGATCTCAGAATCTATGTCAATCACGACCGTCCCTATGACCGCAATGACTACCCTGCAAAAAGTTTCTGCTATGACGACCAAAATTAATATTTCGAAAATAACGACCTTAGAAGCTATGTCAATAACGACAGTCCCTATTAATATTAATATTTCTACATTAGAATTCGAGGTAAATATTTCCGCAATAACTACCCCAGAAAAAGTTTCTATTATGACGACGGTTTCAATTATTTCAGCAATAACCACCCCAGAAAGAGTTTCTGCCATGACGACCCCAATTAATATTTCGAAAATAACGACCCCAGAGTCTATGTCAATAACGACCGTCCCTATTAATATTTCTACGTCAGAATTCGAAGTACATTTTTCCGCAATAACTACCCCAGAAAAAGGTTCTACTATGACGACCTCAATTAATATTTCGAAAATAACGACCCCAAAATCTATGTCAATAACGACCGTCCGTATTAATATTTCTACATTAGAATTCGAGGTAAATATTTCCGAAAGAACCACCCAAGAAAGAGTTTCTGCTATGACAACCTCAATTAATATTTCGAAAATAACGACCCCAAAATCTATGTCAATAACGACCGTCCCTATTAATATTTTTACGTCCGAATTTGAAGAGAATATTTTCTCAATGACTACCCTGAAAAAAAATTCTGCAATGACGACCGAAATTAATATTTCGAAAATAACGACCTTAGAAACTATGTCATTAACGACCGTCCCTATTAATACTTCTACGTCCGAATTTGAAGTGAATATTTCCGCAATGACTACCCCAGAAAAATTTTCTATTATGACGACGGTATCAAATATTTCCAAAATAACTACTCCAGAAGTTAGTTTTATCACGATCGTCCCTATTTATATTTCTACGTCAGAATTCGAAGTAAATATTTCCGCAATAACTACCTTAGAAAAAGTTTCTATTATGACGACGGTATCAAATATTTCCAAAATAACTACTCCAGAAGTTTCAGAATTCGAAGTGAATATTTCCGCAATGACTACCCCAGAAAAAGTTTCTATTATGACGACGGTATCAAATATTTCCAAAATAACTACTCCAGAAGTTAGTTTTCTCACTACCATCCCTATTAATATTTCTACGTCAGAATTCGAAGTAAATATTTCCGCAATAAGTACCCTGGAAAGAGTTTCTGCTATGACGACCTCAATTAAAATTTCGAAAATCACGACCCCAGAGTCTATGTTAATAACGACCGTCCCTATTAATATATCTACGTCCGAATTTGAAGTGAATATTTCCGCAATAACTACGCTGGAAAAAGTTTCTGATATGACGACCTCAATTATAATTTCAAAAATAACGACCCCAGAATCTATGTCAATAACGACCGTCCCTATTAATATTTCTACATTAGAATTCGATGTAAATATTTCCGCAACAACCACCACAGAAAGAGGTTCTGCTATGACGACCACAATTAATATTTCGAAAATAACGATCTCAGAATCTATGTCAATCACGACCGTCCCTATGACCGCAATGACTACCCTGGAAAAAGTTTCTGCTATGACGACCCCAATTAATATTTCGAAAACAACGACCCTAGAATCTATGTCAATAACGACCGTCTCTATTAATATTTTTACGTCCGAATTTGAAGAGAATATTTCCGCGACTACTCTGGAAAAAGTTTCTGCTATGACGACCGAAATTAATATTTCGAAAATAACGACCCAAGAATCAATGTCAATTACGACCGTCCCTATTAATATTTCTACATTAGAATCCGAAGTAAGTATTTCCGCAATGACTACCCTGGAAAAAGTTTCTACTGTGACGACGGTATCAAATATTTCCAAAATAACTACTCCAGAAGTTAGTTTTATCACGACCGTCCCTAATAATATTTCTACATTAGAATTCGAAGTAAGTATTTCCGCAATTACAACCCTGGAAAAAAAATCTGTCATGACGACCGAAATTAATATTTCGAAAATTACGACCCCAGAAACTATGTCAATAACGACTGTTCCTATTAATATTTCTACATTAAAATTCGAAGTAGATCTTTCCGCAATGACTACCCCAGAAAAAGTATCTATTATGAGGACGGTATCAAATATTTCCAAAATAACTACTCCAGAAGTTAGTTATATCACGACAGTCCCTATTAATATTTCTACGTCAGAATTTGAAGTAAATATTTCCGCAATAACTACCCCAGGAAGAGTTTCTGCTATGACGACCTCAATTAATATTTCTATAATAACGCTTACAGAAACTATGTCATTAACGACCGTCTCTATTAATATTTCTACATTAGAATTCGAAATAAATATTTCAGCAATGACTACCCTGGAAAAAGTTTTTACTATGACGACCCCACTTAATATTTCCAAAATAACTAGCCCAGAAACAGTTTCTACTACGACGACCAAAATTAATATTTCGAAAATAAGGACCCTAGAATCAATGTCATTTACGACCGTCCCAATTAATATTTCTACATTAGAATTCGAAGTAAATATTTCCGCAATGACTACCCTGAAAAAAGTTTTTTCCATGACGACCGAAATTAATATTTCGAAAATAACGACCCCAGAATCTATGTCTTTAACGACCGTCCCTATTAATATTTCTACATTAGAATTCGAAATAAATATTTCCGCAATGACTACCCTGGAAAAAGTTTTTACTATGACGACCCCACTTAATATTTCCAAAATAACTAGCCCAGAAACAGTTGCTACTACGACGACGGAAATTAATATTTTGAAATTAACGACCCCAAAATCAATGTCATTAACGACCGTCCCTATTAATAGTTCTACGTCCGAATTTGAAGTGAATATTTCTGCAATGACTACACCAAAAAAAGTTTCTATTATGACGACGGTATCAAATATTTCCAAAATAACTACTCCAGAAGTTAGTTTTATCACGACCGTCCCTATTAATATTTCTACGTCAAAATTCGAAGTAAATATTTCCGCAATAACTACCCCAGAAAAAGTTTCTGCTATGACGACCTCAATTATTATTTCTATAATAACCAAACCAGAAACTATGTCATTAAAGACCGTCCCTATTAATATTTCTACGTCCGAATTTGAAGTTAATATTTCCGCAATGACTACCCCTGAAAAAGTTTCTATTATGACGACGTTATCAACTATTTCCAAAATAACTACATCAGAAGTTAGTTATATCACGACCGTCCCTATTAATATTTCTACGTCCGAATTTGAAGTGAATATTTCCTCAATGACTACCACAGAAAAAGTTTCTATTATGACGACGGTACCAAATTCTTCCAAAACAACTACCCCAGAAGTTAGTTTTATCACGACCGTTCCTATTAATATTTCTACGTCAGAATTCCAAGTAAATATTTTCGCAATAACTACTCCAGAAAAAGGTTTTGCTATGACGACCTCGATTAATATTTCCAAAGTAACGACTCCAGAAACTATGTCAATAAGGACCGTCCCTAATAATATTTCTACGTTTGAATTTGAAGTGAATATTTCCGCAATGACTATTCCAGAAAAAGTTTCTATTATGACGACGGTATCAAATATTTTCAAAATAACTACTCCAGAAGTTAGTTTTATTATGACGGTCCCTATTAATATTTCGACGTCCGAATTTAAAGTAAATAGTTCCGCAATGACTACCCCAGAAAAAGTTTCTATTATGACGACAGTATCAAATATTTCCAAAATAACTACTACAGAAATTAGTTTCATCACGACCGTCCCTATTTATATTTCAGCGTCAGAATTCGTAGTAAATATTTCTGCAATGACTACCCTGGAAAAAGTTTCTGCTATGACGACCGAAATTAATATTTCGAAAATAACAACCCCAGAATCTATGTCAATAACGATTGTCCCTATTAATATTTCTACATTAGAATTCGAAGTTAATATTTCCGCAATGACTACCCCAGAAAATGTTTTTATTATGACGCCGGTATCAAATGTTTCCGCATTAACCACCCCAGAAAGTGTTTCTGCCATGACGACCTCAATTAATATTTCGAAGATAACGACCCCAGAATCTATTTTAATAACGGCCGTCCCTATTAATATTTCTACATTAGAATTCGAATTAAATATTTCCGCAATGACTACCATGGAAAAAGTTTCTGCTATGACGACCGAAATTAATATTTCGAGAATAATGACCACAGAATCTATGTCAATAACGACCGTCCCTATTAATATTTCTACATTAGAATTCGAAATAAATCTTTCCGCAATGACTACCCGAAAAAATGTTTTTATTATGACGCCGGTATCAAATGTTTCCGCAATAACCACCCCAGAAAGTGTTTCTGCCATGACGACCTCAATTAATATTTCGAAAATAACGACCCCAGAACCTATGTCAATAACGACCGTCCCTATTAATATATCTACGTCAGAATTTGAAGTGAATATTTCCGCAATGACTCCCATGGAAAAAGTTTCTGCTATGACGACCGAAATTAATATTTCGAAAATAACGACCACAGAATCTATTTCAATAACGACCGTCCCTATTAATATTTCTACGTCCGAATTTAAAGTAAATATTTCCGCAATGACTACCCTGAAAAAAGTTTCTGCTATGACGAACGAAATTAATATTTCGAAAATAACGACCACAGAATCTATTTCAATAACGACCGTCCCTATTAATATTTCTACATTAGAATTCGAATTAAATATTTCCGCAATGACTACCCTGGAAAAAGTGTCTACTACGACAACCGAAATTAATATTTCGAAAATAACAACCCCAGAATCTCTGTCAATAACGACCGTCCCTATTAATATTTTTACATCAGAATTCGAGGTCAAAATTTCCGCAATGACTACCCAGGAAAAAGTTTCTGCTATGACGACAGAAATTAATATTTCGAAAATAGCGACCCCAGAATCTATGTCAATAACGGCCGTCCCTATTAATATTTCTATATTAGAATTCAAAGTAAATATTTCCTCAATGACTACCCCAGAAAAAGTTTCTATTATGACCACCGTATTAAATATTTCCAAAATAACTACTCCAGGAATTAGTTCCATCACGACCATCCCTATTATTATTTCTACATTAGAATTCGAAGTAAATATTTCTGCAATGACCACCCCAGAAAAAGTTTCTATTATGACCACCGTATTAAATATTTCCAAAATAACTACTCCAGAAATTAGTTCCATCACGACCGTCCCTATTAATATTTCTACACCCGAATTCGAAGTAAATATTTCCGCAATGACCACCCCTGAAAGAGTTTCTACAATGACGACCCCAACTAATAATTCCAAAATAACTAGACCAGAAAAAGTTTCTACTATGACGACCGAAATTAATATTTCGAAAATAACGACCTCAGAATCTATGCCAATAAGGACCGTCCCTATTAACATTTCTACGTCCGAACTTGAAGGGAATATTTCCGCGATAACAAAATCAGAAAAAGGTTCTGCTATGACGACCTCAATTAATATTTCCAAAATAACGACCCCGGAAACTATGTCAATAACGACCGTCCCTAATAATATTTCTACGTTTGAATTTGAAGTGAATATTTCCGCAATGACTACTCCAGAAAAAGTTTCTATTATTACCACCGTATTAAATACTTCCAAAATAACTACTCCAGAAGTTAGTTCCATCACGACCGTTCCTATTAATATTTCTACATTAGAACATGAAGTAAATATTTCCGCAATGACTACCCCAGAAAAAGTTTCTATGGTGACGACGGTATCAAATATTTCCAAAATAACTACTCCAGAAGTTAGTTTTGTCACGACCGTCCCTATTAAAATTTCTACGTCAAAATTCGAAGTAAATAATTCCGCAATGACTATCCCAGAAAAAGTTTCTATTATGACCACCGTATTAAATACTTCCAAAATAACTACTCCAGAAGTTAGTTCCATCTTGACCGTTCCTAGTAATATTTCTACATTAGAATATGACGTAAATATTTCCGCAATGACTACCCCAGAAAAAGTATCTATGGTGACGACGGTCTCAAATATTTCCAAAATAACTACTCCAGAAGTTAGTTTTATTATGACCGTCCCTATTAATATTTCTACGTCAGAATTCGAAGTAAATATTTCCGCAATGAATACCCCAGAAAAAGATTCTATTATGACGACCGAAATAAATATTTCGAAAATAACGACCCCAGAATCTATGTCAATAACGACCGTCCGTATTATTATTTCTACATTAGAATTCGAAGTAAATCTTTCCGCAATGACTACCCCAGAAAATGTTTCTATTATGACGCCGGTATTAAATATTTCCGCAATAACCACCCCAGAAAGTGCTTCTGTCATGACGACCTCAATTAATATTTTGAAAATAACGACCACAGAATCTATGTCAATAACGACCGTCCCTAATAATATATCTAAGTCAGAATTTGAAGTGAATATTTCCGCAATGACTACCCTGGAAAAAGTTTCTGCTATGACGACCGAAATTAATATTTCGAAAATAACGACCACAGAATCTATGTCAATAACGACCGTCCCTATTAATATTTCTAAATTAGAATTCGAATTAAATATTTCCGCAATGACTACCCTGGAAAAATTTTCTATGACGACCCCACTTAATATTTTCAAAATAACTAGCCCAGAAAAAGTTTCTACTAATACAACCGAAATAAATATTTCGAAAATAACGACCCCAGAATCTATGTCAATAACGACCGTCCCTATTAATATTTCTACATTAGAATTCGAAGTAAATATTTCCGCAATAACTACCCCAGAAAATGTTTCTATTATGACGCCGGTATTAAATATTTCCGCAATAACCACCCCAGAAAGTGCTTCTGCCATGACGACCTCAATTAATATTTTGAAAATAACGACCACAGAATCTATGTCAATAACGACCGTCCCTAATAATATATCTAAGTCAGAATTTGAAGTGAATATTTCCGCAATGACTACCCTGGAAAAAGTTTCTGCTATGGCGACCGAAATTAATATTTCGAAAATAACGACCACAGAATCTATGTCAATAACGACCGTCCCTATTAATATTTCTAAATTAGAATTCGAATTAAATATTTCCGCAATGACTACCCTGGAAAAAGTTTCTATGACGACCCCACTTAATATTTCCAAAATAACTAGCCCAGAAAAAGTTTCTACTACTACAACCGAAATTAATATTTCGAAAATAACGACCCCAGAATCTATGTCAATAACGACCGTCCCTGTTAATATTTCTACATTAGAATTCGAAGTAAATATTTCCGCAATAACTACCCCAGAAAAAGTTTCTATTATGACGACGGTATCAAATATTTCCAAAAGAACTACTCCAGAAGTTAGTTCCATCACGACCATCTCTATTAATATTTCTACAGTAGAATTCAAAGTAAATATTTCCCCAATGACCACCCCCGAAAAAGTTTCTAATATGACCACCGTATTAAATATTTTTAAAATAACTACTCCAAAAGTTAGTTCCATCACGACCGTTCCTATTAATATTTCTACATTAGAGTATGAAGTAAATATTTCCGCAATGACTACCCCAGAAAAAGTTTCTATGGTGACGACGGTATCAAATATTTCCAAAATAACTACTCCAGAAGTTAGTTTTATCACGACCGTCCCTATTAATATTTCTACGTCAAAATTCGAAGTAAATAATTCCGCAATGACTACCCCAGAAAAAGTTTCTATTATGACCACCGTATTAAATATTTCTAAAATAACTATTCCAGAAGTTAGTTTTATCACGACCATCGCTATTAATATTTCTACATTAGAATTCGAAGTAAATATTTCCGCAATGACCACCCCTGAAAAAGTTTCTACTATGACGACTGTATCAAATATTTCCAAAATAACTACTTCAGAAGTTAGTTCCATTACGACAGTTCCTATTAATATTTCTACATTAGAATTCGAAGTAAATATTTCCACAATGACTACCACAGAAAAATATTCTGCTATGACGACCAAAATTAATATTTCAAAAATAACGACCCCAGAATCTATGTCAATATCGACCGTCCCTATTAATATTTCTACATTAGAATTGGAAGTAAATATTTCCGCAATGACCACCCCAGAAATAGTTTCAATTATGGCCACCCTATTAAATATTTCCAAAATAACTACTTCAGAAGTTAGTTCCATCACGACAGTTCCTATTAATATTTCTAAATTAGAATTCGAAGTAAATATTTCCACAATGACTACCACAGAAAAAGATTCTGCTATGACGACCAAAATTAATATTTCGAAAATAACGACCCCAGAATCTATGTCAATATCGACCGTCCCTATTAATATTTCTACATTAGAATTCGAAGTAAATATTTCCGCAATGACCACCCCAGAAAAAGTTTCTATTATGACCACCGTATTAAATATTTCCAAAATAACTACTCCAGAAATTAGTTCCATCACGGCCGTCCCTATTAATATTTCTACACCCGAATTCAAAATAAATATTTCCGCAATGACCACCCCTGAAAAAGTTTCTGCTATAACGACCCCACTTAATATTTCCAAAATATCTAGCCCAGAAAAAGTTTCTATTATGACAACCGAAATTAATATTTTGAAAATAACGACCCCAGAATCTATGTCAATAACGACCGTCCCTATTAATATTTCTACATTAGAATTCGAAGTAAATATTTCCGCAATGACTACCCCAGAAATAGTTTCTATTATGACGACGGTATCAAATATTTCTAAAATAACTACTCCAGAAGTTAGTTCCATTACGACCATCCCTATTAATATTTCTACATCAGAACTCCAAGTAAATATTTCCGCAATGACCACCCCAGAAAAAGTTTCTAATATGACCGCCGTATTAAATATTTCTAAAATAACTACTCCAGAAATTAGTTCCAATATGACAATTCCTATTAATATTTCTACATTAGAATTTGAAGTAAATACTTCCGCAATGACCACCCCAGCAAAAGTTTCTATTATGATCACCGTATTAAATATTTCCAAAATAACTCCTCCAAAAGTTAGTTCCATTACGACTATCCCCATTAATATTTCTACATTAGAATTTGAAGTAAATATTTCCGCAATGACCACCCCAGAAAAAGTTTTTATTATGACGACGGTATCAAATATTTCCAAAATAACTACTCCAGAAGTAAGTTCTATCACGACCATCCCTATAAATATTTCTACATTAGAAGTTAAAGTAAATATTTCCGCAATGCCCACCCCAGATAAAGTTTCTACTATGACGACGGTATCAAATATTTCCAAAATAACTACTCCAGAAGTAAGTTCTATCACGACCATCCCTATAAATATTTCTACATTAGAATTTAAAGTAAATATTTCCGCAATGCCCACCCCAGATAAAGTTTCTATTATGACCACCAAATTAAATATTTCTAAAATAACTACTTCAGAAGTTAGTTCCAATACGACCATCCCTATTAATATTTCTACATTAGAATTCGAAGTAAATATTTCCGCAATGACCACCCTTGAAAAAGTTTCTACTATGACAACGGTATTAAATATTTCCAAAATAAGTACTCCAGAAGTTAGTTCATTTACGACCGTCCCTATTAATATTTCTACATCAGAATTCGAAGTAAACATTTCCGCAATGACCACCCCAGAAAAAGTTTCTATTATGACGACGGTATCAAATATTTCCAAAAGAACTACTCCAGAAGTTAGTTCCATCACGACCATCTCTATTAATATTTCTACAGTAGAATTCAAAGTAAATATTTCCCCAATGACCACCCCAGAAAAAGTTTCTAATATGACCACCGTATTAAATATTTTTAAAATAACTACTCCAGAAGGTAGTTCCATCACGACCGTTCCTATTAATATTTCTACATTAGAGTATGAAGTAAATATTTCCGCAATGACTACCCCAGAAAAAGTTTCTATGGTGACGACGGTATCAAATATTTCCAAAATAACTACTCCAGAAGTTAGTTTTATCACGACCGTCCCTATTAATATTTCTACGTCAAAATTCGAAGTAAATAATTCCGCAATGACTACCCCAGAAAAAGTTTCTATTATGACCACCGTATTAAATATTTCTAAAATAACTATTCCAGAAGTTAGTTTTATCACGACCATCGCTATTAATATTTCTACATTAGAATTCGAAGTAAATATTTCCGCAATGACCACCCCTGAAAAAGTTTCTACTATGACGACTGTATCAAATATTTCCAAAATAACTACTTCAGAAGTTAGTTCCATCACGACAGTTCCTATTAATATTTCTACATTAGAATTCGAAGTAAATATTTCCACAATGACTACCACAGAAAAATATTCTGCTATGACGACCAAAATTAATATTTCGAAAATACCGACCCCAGAATCTATGTCAATATCGACCGTCCCTATTAATATTTCTACATTAGAATTGGAAGTAAATATTTCCGGAATGACCACCCCAGAAATAGTTTCTATTATGGCCACCCTATTAAATATTTCCAAAATAACTACTTCAGAAGTTAGTTCCATCACGACAGTTCCTATTAATATTTCTACATTAGAATTCGAAGTAAATATTTCCACAATGACTACCACAGAAAAAAATTCTGCTATGACCACCGTATTAAATATTTCCAAAATAACTACTCCAGAAATTAGTTCCATCACGGCCGTCCCTATTAATATTTCTACACCCGAATGCAAAGTAAATATTTCCGCAATGACCACCCATGAAAAAGTTTCTACTATGACGACGGTATCAAATATTTCCAAAATAAGTACTTCAGAAGTTAGTTCTATCATGGCCACTCCTATTAATATTTCTACATCAGAATTTCAAGTAAATATTTCCGCAATGACTACCCTGGAAAAAGTTTTTGCTATGACGACCGAAATTAATATTTCGAAAATTCCGACCCCAAAAACTATGTCAATAACGACCGTCCCTATTAATATTTCTACATTAGAATTCGAAGTAAATATTTCCGCAATGACTACCACAGAAAAAGTTTCTGCTATGACGACCGAAATTAATATTTCGAAAATAACGACCCCAGAATCTATATCAATAACGACCGTCCCTATTAATATTTCTACATTAGAATTCGAGGTGAATATTTCCGCAATTACTACCCTGGAAAAATTTTTTACTATGACGACCCCACCTAATATTTCCAAAATAACTAGACCAGAAAAAGTTTCTACTACGACGACCGAAATTAATATTTCGAAAATAACGACCCCAGAATCTATGTCAATAACGACCGTCCCTATTAATATTTCTACGTCCGAATTTAAAGTGAATATTTCCGTAATAACTACCCTAGAAAAAGTTTCTGCTATGACGACCGAAATTAATATTTTGAAAATAACGACCCCAGAATCTATGTCAATAACGTCCGTCCCTATTAATATTTCTACATTAGAATTCGAAGTAAATATTTCCGCAATGACTACCCCAGAAAAAGTTTCTATTATGACGACGGTATCAAATATTTCTAAAATAACTACTCCAGAAGTTAGTTCCATTACGACCATCCCTATTAATATTTCTACATTAGAATTTGAAGTAAATATTTCCGCAATGACCACCCCAGAAAAAGTTTCTAATATGACCACCGTATTAAATATTTCTAAAATAACTACTCCAGAAATTAGTTCCATTATGACAATTCCTATTAATATTTCTACATTAGAATTTGAAGTAAATACGTCCGCAATGACCACCCCAGCAAAAGTTTCTATTATGATCACCGTATTAAATATTTCCAAAATAACTACTCCAAAAGTTAGTTCCATTACGACTATCCCCATTAATATTTCTACATTAGAATTTGAAGTAAATATTTCCGCAATGACCACCCCAGAAAAAGTTTCTATTATGACGACGGTATCAAATATTTCCAAAATAACTACTCCAGAAGTAAGTTCTATCACGACCATCCCTATAAATATTTCTACATTAGAATTCAAAGTAAATATTTCCGCAATGACCACCCCAGATAAAGTTTCTATTATGACCACCAAATTAAATATTTCTAAAATAACTACTACAGAAGTTAGTTCCAATACGACCATCCCTATTAATATTTCTACATTAGAATTCGAAGTGAATATTTCCGCAATGACCACAACAGAAAAAGTTTCTACTATGACGACGGTATCAAATATTTCCAAAATAACTACTCCAGAAGTTAGTTTCATTACGACCGTCCCTATTAATATTTCTACATTAGAATTCGAAGTAAATATTTCCGCAATGAGCACCCTAGAAAAAGTTTCTACTATGACAACGGTATTAAATATTTCCAAAATAAGTACTCCAGAAGTTAGTTCATTTACGACCGTCCCTATTAATATTTCTACATCAGAATTCGAAGTAAACATTTCCGCAATGACCACCCCAGAAAAAGTTTCTACTATGACGACTGTATTAAATATTTCCAAAATAACTACTCCAGAAGTTAGTTCCTTTACGAACGTCCCTATTAATATTTCTACATCTGAATTCGAAGTAAATATTTCCGCAATGACCACCCCAGAAAAAGTTTCTATTTTGACGTCCGTATTAAATATTTCCAAAATAGCTACTCCAGAAGTTAGTTTCATCACGACCATCCCTAATACTATTTCTACATTAGAATTCGAAGTAAATATTTCCGCAATGACCACCCCAAAAAAAGTTTCTATTTTGACGTTCGTATTAAATATTTCCAAAATAACTACTCTAGAAGTTAGTTACATCACGACTATCTCTAATAATATTTCTACATTAGAATTCGAAATAAATATTTCCGCGATGACCACCCCAGAAAAAGTTTCTATTATGACGACCGTATCAAATATTTCCAAAATAAGTACTTCAGAAGTTAGTTCCATCACGACCGTCCCTATTAATATTTCTACATTAGAATTCGAAGTAAATATTTCCGCAATGACCACCCCAGAAATAGTTTCCATTATGACCACCGTATTAAATATTTCCAAAATAACTACTCCAGAAGTTAGTTATATCACGACCGTCCCTATTAATATTTCTGCGTTAGAATTCGAAAGAAATCTTTTTGCACTCAGTTTTTACCTTGAAACTACCCTGGAAAATGTTTCTGCTATGACGACCCCACTTAATATTTCCAAAATAACTACTCCAGAAGTTAGTTCCTTTACGACCGTCCCTATTAATATTTCTACATTAGAATTTGAAGTAAATATTTCCGCAATGACCACCCCAGTAAAAGTTTCTATTATGACTACCGTATCAAATATTTCCAAAATAAGTACTTCAGAAGTTAGTTCCATCACGACCGTCCCTATTAATATTTCTACATTAGAATTCGATGTGAATATTTCCGCAATAACCACCCCAGAAAAAGTTTCTACTATGACAACGGTATTAAATATTTCCGAAATAACTACTCCAGAAGTTAGTTTCATTACGACCGTCCCTATTAATATATCTACAATAGAATTTGAAATAAATATTTCCGCAATGACCACTCCAAAAAAAGTTTCTACTATGACAACGGTATTAAATATTTCCAAAATAACGACTCCAGAAGTTACTTCCATTATGACTGTCCCCATTAATATTTCTACATTAGAATTCGAAGTAAATATTTCCGCAATGACCACCCCAGAAAAAGTTTCAATTTTGACGTCCGTATTAAATATTTCCAAAATAACTACTCCAGAAGTTAGTTCCATCACGACCATCCCTAATAATATTTCTACATTAGAATTTGAAGTAAATATTTCCGCAATGACCACCCCAGAAATAGTTTCTATTATGACCACCGTATTAAATATTTCTAAAATCACTACTCCAGAAGTTATTTCCATCACGGCCATCCCTATTAATATTTCTACATTAGAATTCGAAGTAAATATTTCCGCAATGACCACCCCAGAAAAAGTTTATATTATTACGACGGTTTCAAATATTTCCAAAATAACTATTTCAAAAGTTAGTTCCATTACGACCGTCCCTATTAATATTTCTACATTAGAATTCGAAGTGAATATTTCCGCAATTACCACCCCAGAAAAAGTTTCTCCTTTGACAACAGTATTAAATATTTCCAAAATAACCACTCCAGAAGTTAGTTCAATTACGACCGTCCCTATTAATATTTATACATCAGAAATCGAAGTAAATATTTCCGCAATGACCCCAGAAAAAGTTTCTACTACGACGATGGTATTAAATATTTCCAAAATAACAACTACAGAAGTTAGTTTCATTACGACCGTCCCTATTAATATTTCTACATCAGAAATCGAAGTAAATATTTCCGCAATGACCCCAGAAAAAGTTTCTACTATTACGACGGTTTCAAATATTTCCAAAATAACTATTCCAAAAGTTAGTTCCATTACGACCGTCCCTATTAATATTTCTACATTAGAATTCGAAGTGAATATTTCCGCAATTACCACCCCAGAAAACGTTTCTACTATGGCGACGGTATCAAATATTTTCAAAATAACTACTTCAAAAGTTAGCTCCATCACGACCGTCCCTATTAATATTTCTACATCAAAATTCCAAGTAAATATTTCCGCAATGACTACCCCAGAAAAAGTTTCTACTATGACGACGGTATCAAATATTTCCAAAATAACTACTCCAGAAGTTAGTTCCATCACGACCATCCCTAATAATATTTCTACATTAGAATTCGAAGTAAATATTTCCGCAATGACCACCCAAGAAAAAGTTTCTACTATGACGACGGTTTCAAATATTTCCAAAATAACTACTCCAGAAGTTAATTCCTTTACGACAGTCCCTATTAATATTTCTACATTAGAATTCGAAGTAAATATTTCCGCAATGACCACCCCAAAAAAAGTTTCTACTATGAAGACGGTTTCAAATATTTCCAAAATAACTACTCCAGAAATTAGTTTCATTACGACCGTCCCTATTAATATTTCTACATTAGAATTCGAAGTAAATATTTCCGCAATGACCACCCCAGAAAAAGTTTCTCCTATGACAACGGTATTAAATATTTCCAAAATAACTACTCCAGAAGTTAGTTCCTTTACGACCGTCCCTATTAATATTTCTACATCAGAAATCGAAGTAAATATTTCTGCAATGACCCCAGAAAAAGTTTCTACTACGACGATGGTATTAAATATTTCCAAAATAACTACTACAGAAGTTAGTTTCATTACGACCGTCCCTATTAATATTTCTTCGTTAAAATTCGAAGTAAATGTTTCCGCAATGAACACCCCAGAAAAAGTTCCTACTATGACGACGGTATCAAATATTTCCAAAATAACTACTCCAGAAGTTGGTTCAATTACGACCGTCCCTATTAATATTTCTACATTAGAATTCGAAGTAAATATTTCCGCAATGACCACCCCAGAAAAAGTTTCTCCTTTGACAACAGTATTAAATATTTCCAAAATAACCACTCCAGAAGTTAGTTTAATTACGACCGTCCCTATTAATATTTATACATCAGAAATCGAAGTAAATATTTCCGCAATGACCCCAGAAAAAGTTTCTACTACGACGATGGTATTAAATATTTCCAAAATACCTATTCCAGAACTTGGTTCCATTACGACCGTCCCTATTAATATTTCTTCATTAGAATTCGAAGTAAATATTTCCGCAATGACTACCCCAGAAAAAGTTTCTACTATGACGACGGTATTAAATATTTCCAAAATAACTACTCCAGAAGTTAGTTCAATTACGACCGTCCCTATTAATATTTCTACATCAGAAATCGAAGTAAATATTTCCGCAATGACCCCAGAAAAAGTTTCTACTACGACGACGGTATTAAATATTTCCAAAATAACTACTCCAGAAGTTAGTTCAATTACGACCGTCCCTATCAATATTTCTACATCAGAATTTGAAGTAAATATTTCCGCAATGACTACCCCAGAAAAAGTTTCTCCTATGACAACGGTATTAAATATTTCCAAAATAACTACTCCAGAAGTTAGTTCAATTACGACCGTCCCTAATAATGTTTCTGCATCAGAATTCGAAGTGAATATTTCCGCAATTACCACCCCAGAAAAAGTTTCTACTCTGACGACGGTATTAAATATTTCCAAAATAACTACTCCAGAAGTTAGTTCCATTACGACCGTTCCTATTAATATTTCTACATTAGAATTCCAAGTAAATATTTCCGCAATGACCACCCCAGGAAAAGTTTATACTACGACGACGGTATCAAATTATTCCAAAATAACTACTACAGATGTTAGTTTCTTTACGACCGTCCCTATTAATATTTCTACATTAGAATTCGAAGTAAATATTTCTGCAATGACCACCCCAGAAAAAGTTTCTACTGTGGCGACGGTATCAAATATTTCCAAAATAACTTCTTCAGAAGTTAGTTCCTTTACGACCGTCCCTACTAATATTTCTACATTAGAATTCGAACTAAATATTTCCGCAATGACCACCCCAGAAAAAGTTTCTACTATGACAATGGTATTAAATATTTCCAAAATAACTACTCCAGAAATTAGTTCCTTTACGACCGTCCCTATTAATATTTCCACATCAGAATTCGAAGTAAATATTTCCGCAATAACCCCAAAAAAAGTTTCTACTACGAGGACGGTATTAAATATTTCCAAAATAACTACCCCAGAAGTTAGTTCCTTTACGACCGTCCCTATTAATATTTCTACATTAGAATTCGAAGTAGTAAATATTTCCGCAATGACCCCAGAAAAAGTGTCCACTATGACGACGGTTTCAAATATTTCCAAAATAACTACCCCAAAAGTTATTTTCATCACGACCGTCCCTATTAATATTTCTACATTAGAATTCGAAGTAAATATTTCCGCAACGACCACCCCAGAAATAGTTTCTATTATGACGACCGTATTAAATATTTCCAAAATAACTACTCCAGAAGTTAGTTCCATCACGACCGTCCCTATTAATATTTCTACATTAGAATTCGAAGTAAATATTTCCGCAATGACCACCCGAGAAATAGTTTCTATTATGGCTACCCTATTAAATATTTCCAAAATAACTACTCCAGAAGTTAGTTCCATCACGACCGTCCCTATTAATATTTCTACATTAGAATTCGAAGTAAATATTTCCGCAATGACCAGCCCAGAAAAAGTTTCTATTATGACGACCGTATTAAACATTTCCAAAATAACGACTCAAGAAGTTAGTTCCATCACGACCGTTCCTATTAATATTTCTACGTTAGAATTCGAAGTAAATATTTCCACAATGACCATCCCAGAAAAAGTGTCTACTATGACGACGGTTTCAAATATTTCCAAAATAACTACCCCAAAAGTTATTTTCATCACGACCGTCCCTATTAATATTTCTACATTAGAATTCGAAGTAAATATTTCCGCAATGACCAGCACAGAAAAAGTTTCTATTATGACGACCGTATTAAACATTTCCAAAATAACGACTCAAGAAGTTAGTTCCATCACGACCGTTCCTATTAATATTTCTACGTTAGAATTCGAAGTAAATATTTCCACAATGACCATCCCAGAAAAAGTTTCTACTATGACGACGGTATCAAATATTTCCAAAATAACTACTCCAAAAGTTAGTTCCATCACGACCGTCCCTATTAATATTTCTACATTAGAATTCGAAGTAAATATTTCCGCAATGACCCCAGAAAAAGATTCTACCATGACGACGTTATCAAATATTTCCAAAATACCTATTCCAGAACTTGGTTCCATTACGACCGTCCCTATTAATATTTCTTCATTAGAATTCGAAGTAAATATTTCCGCAATGACTACCCCAGAAAAAGTTTCTACTATGACGACGGTATCAAATATTTCCAAAATAACTACTCCAGAAGTTAGTTTCTTTACGACCGTCCCTATTAATATTTCTACATTAGAATTCGAAGTAAATATTTCCGCAATGACCACCCCAGAAAAAGTTTCTACCATGACGACGGTATCAAATATTTCCAAAATACCTACTCCAGAACTTGGTTCCATTACGACCGTCCCTATTAATATTTCTACATTAGAATTCGAAGTAAATATTTCCGCAATGACCACCCCAGAAAAAGTTTCTACTATGACGACGGTATTAAATATTTCCAAAATAACTACTCCAGAAATTAGTTCCTTTACGACCGTCCCTATTAATATTTATACATCAGAATTCGAAGTAAATATTTCCGCAATGACCCCAGAAAAAGTTTCTACAACGACGACGGTATTAAATATTTCCAAAATAACTACTTCAGAAGTTAGTTCCATTGCGACCGTCCCTATTAATATTTCTACACTAGAATTCGAAGTAAATATTTCCGCAATGACCACCCCAGAAAAAGTTTCTACTATGACGACGGTATTTAATATTTCCAAAATAACTATTCCAGAAGATAGTTCCTTTACGACCGTCCCTATTAATATTTCTACATCAGAATTCGAAGTAAATATTTCCGCAATGATTTCAGAAAAAGTTTCTACTATGACGACGTTATCAAATATTTCCAAAATTGCTACTCCAGAAGTTGATTCCATTACAAACGTCCCTATTAATATTTCTACATTAGAATTAGAAGTAAATATTTCCGCAATTACCACCCCAGAAAAACTTTCTACTATGACGACGGTATTAAATATTTCAAAAATAACTACCCCAGAAGTTATTTCCATTACGGCCGTCCTTATTAATATTTCTACATTAGAATTCGAAGTAAATATTTCCGCAATGACCACCCCAGAAAAAGTTTCTACTATGACGACGGTATTAAATATTTCGAAAATAACTACTTCAGAAGTTAGTTTCATTACGGCCGTCCCTACTAATATTTCTACATTAGAATTCGAAGTGAATATTTCCGCAATGACCACCCCAGAAAAAGTTTCTACTATGACGACGGTATTAAATATTTCGAAAATAACTACTTCAGAAGTTAGTTTCATTACGGCCGTCCCTATTAATATTTCTACATCAGAATTCGAAGTAAATATTTCCGCAATGACCCCAGAAAAAGTTTCTACTACGACGACGGTATTAAATATTTCCAAAATAACTACTCCAGAAGTTAGTTACTATACGACCGTCCCTATTAATATTTTTACATCAGAATTCGAAGTAAATATTTCCGCAATGACCACCCCAGAAAAAGTTTGTACTATGACGGCAGTATTAAATATTTCCAAAATAACTACTCCAGAAGTTAGTTACTATACGACCGTCCCTATTAATATTTCTACATCAGAATTCAAAGTAAATATTTCCGCAATGACCCAAGAAAAAGTTTCTACTACGACGACGGTATTAAATATTTCCAAAATAACTACTCCAGAAGTTAGTTACTATACGACCGTCCCTATTAATATTTTTACATCAGAATTCGAAGTAAATATTTCCGCAATGACCACCCCAGAAAAAGTTTCTGCTATGACGGCAGTATTAAATTTTTCCAAAATAACTACTCCAGAAGTTAGTTACTATACGACCGTCCCTATTAATATTTCTACATCAGAATTCGAAGTAAATATTTCCGCAATGACCCCAGAAAAAGTTTCTACTACGACGACGGTATTAAATATTTCCAAAATAACTACTTCAGAAGATAGTTCCTTTACGACCGTCCCTATTAATATTTCTACATCAGAATTCGAAGTAAATATTTCCGTAATGACGCCAGAAAAAGTTTCTACTATGACGACGTTATCAAATATTTCCAAAATAACTACTCCAGAAGTTGGTTCCATTACGACCGTCCCTATTAATATTTCTACATTAGAATTCGGAGCAAATATTACCGCAATGACCCCAGAAAAAGGTTCCACTACGACGACTGTATTAAATATTTCCAAAATACCTACTCCAGAAGTTAGTTTCATTACGACCGTTCCTAATAATATTTCTACATTAGAATTTGAAGTAAATACTTCCGCAATGACCACCCCAGAAAAAGTTTCTACTATGACGACGGTATTAAGTATTTCCAAAATAACTGCTCTAGAAGTTAGTTCCTTCACGACCGTCCCTATTAATATTTCTACATCAGAATTCGAAGTAAATATTTCCGCAATGACCCCAGAAAAAGTTTCTACTACGACGACGGTATTAAATATTTCCAAAATAACTACTCCAGAAGTTAGTTCCTATACGACCGTCCCTATTAATATTTCTACATCAGAATTTGAAGTAAATATTTCCGCAATGACCCCAAAAAAAGTTTCGACTGTGACGACGTTATTAAATATTTCGAAAATAACTACTCCAGAAGTTAGTTTCATTATGGCCGTCCCTAATAATATTTCTACATCAGAATTCGAAGTAAATATTTCCGCAATGACCCCAGAAAAAGTTTCTACTACGACGACGGTATTAAATATTTCCAAAATAACTACTCCAGAAGTTAGTTCCTATACGACCGTCCCTATTAATGTTTCTACATCAGATTTCGAAGTAAATATTTCCGCAATGACCCCAGAAAAAGCTTCTACTACGACGACGGTATTAAATATTTCCAAAATAACTACTCCAGAAGTTAGTTCCTATACGACCGTCCCTATTAATATTTCTACATCAGAATTCGAAGTAAATATTTCCGCAATGACCCCAGAAAAAGTTTCTACTATGACGACGGTATCAAATATTTCCAAAATAACTACTCCAGAAGTAAGTTATATCACGACCGTCCCTATTAATACTTCTGCGTCAGAATTCGAAAGAAATCTTTTTGCACTGAGTTTCTACCTTGAAACTACCCTGGAAAACGTTTCTGCTATGACGACCCCACTTAATATTTCCAAAATAACTACTCTAGAAGTTAGTTCCTTTACGACCGTCCCTATTAATATTTCTACATTAGAATTCCAAGTAAATATTTCCGCAATGACCACCCCAGAAAAAGTTTATACTACGACGACGGTATCAAATTATTCCAAAATAACTACTACAGAAGTTAGTTTCTTTACGACCGTCCCTATTAATATTTCTTTATCAGAATTCGAAGTAAATATTTCCGCAATTACCAGAGAAAAAGTTTCTACTACGACAACGGTATTAAATATTTCCAAAATAACTACTCAAGAAGTTAGTTCCTTTACGACCGTCCCTATTAATATTTCTACATCAGAATTCGAAGTAAATATTTCCGCAATGACCCCAGAAGAAGTTTCCACTACGACGACGGTATTAAATATTTCCAAAATTCCTATTCCAGAAGTTAGTTCCTTTACGAGAGTCCCTATTAATATTTCTACATCAGAATTCGAAGTAAATATTTCCGCAATTACCCCAGAAAAAGTGTCTACTACGACGACGGTATTAAATATTTCCAAAATAACTACTCCAGGCGTTCGTTCCATTACGGCCGTCCCTATTAATATTTCTACATTAGAATTCAAAGTAAATATTTCCGCAATGACCACCCCAGAAAAAGTTTATACTACGACGACGGTATCAAATTATTCCAAAATAACTACTACAGAAGTTAGTTTCTTTACGACCGTCCCTATTAATATTTCTACATCAGAATTCGAAGTAAATATTTCCGCAATTACCCCAGAAAAAGTGTCTACTACGACGGCGGTATTAAATATTTCCAAAATAACTACTCCAGGCGTTAGTTCCATTACGGCCGTCCCTATTAATATTTCTACATTAGAATTCGAAGTAAATATTTCCACAAGGACCACCCCAGAAAAAGTTTATACTACGGGGACGGTATCAAATTATTCCAAAATAACTACTCCAAAAGTTACTTCCATTACGACCGTCCCTATTAATATTTCTACATTAGAATTCCAAGTAAATATTTCCGCAATGACCACCCCAGAAAAAGTTTATACTACGACGACGGTATCAAATTATTCCAAAATAACTACTACAAAAGTTAGTTTCTTTACGACCGTCCCTATTAATATTTCTTTATCAGAATTCGAAGTAAATATTTCCGCAATTACCAGAGAAAAAGTTTCTACTACGACGACGGTATTAAATATTTCCAAAATACCTATTCCAGAAGTTAGTTCCTTTACGAGAGTCCCTATTAATATTTCTACATTAGAATTCGAAGTAAATATTTCCGCAATTACCCCAGAAAAAGTGTCTACTACGACAGCGGTATTAAATATTTCCAAAATAACTACTCAAGAAGTTAGTTCTTTTACGACCGTCCCTATTAATATTTCTACATCAGAATTCGAAGTAAATATTTCCGCAATGACCCCAGAAAAAGTTTTCACTACGACGACGGTATTAAATATTTCCAAAATACCTATTCCAGAAGTGTGTTCCTTTACGAGAGGCCCTATTAATATTTCTACATCAGAATTCGAAGTAAATATTTCCGCAATTACCCCAGAAAAAGTTTCTACTATGACGACGTTATCAAATATTTCCAAAATAACTACTCCAGAAGTTAGTTCCATTACGACCGTTCCTATTAATATTTCTACATTAGAATTCCAAGTAAATATTTCCGCAATGACCACCCCAGGAAAAGTTTATACTACGACGACGGTATCAAATTATTCCAAAATAACTACTACAGAAGTTAGTTTCTTTACGACCGTCCCTATTAATATTTCTTTATCAGAATTCGAAGTAAATATTTCCGCAATTACCAGAGAAAAAGTTTATACTACGACGACGGTATTAAATTATTTCAATATAACTACTGCAGAAGTTAGTTCCTTTACGACCGTCCCTATTAATATTTCTACATCAGAATTCGAGGTAAATATTTCCGCAGTGACCCCAGAAAAACTTTCTACTATGACGACGTTATCAAATATTTCCAAAATAACTACTCCAGAAGTTAGTTCCATTACGACCGTTCCTATTAATATTTCTACATCAGAATTCGAAGTAAATATTTCCGCAATGACCCCAGAAAAAGTTTCTACTATGACGACGTTATCAAATATTTCCAAAATAACTACTCCAGAAGTTAGTTCCATTACGACCGTTCCTATTAATATTTCTACATTAGAATTCCAAGTAAATATTTCCGCAATGACCACCCCAGGAAAAGTTTATACTACGACGACGGTATCAAATTATTCCAAAATAACTACTACAGAAGTTAGTTTCTTTACGACCGTCCCTATTAATATTTCTACATCAGAATTCGAAGTAAATATTTCCGCAATGACCCCAGAAAAAGTTTCTACTACGACGACGGTATTAAACATTTCCAAAATACCTACTCCAGAAGTTAGTTCCTTTACGACCGTCCCTATTAATATTTCTACATCAGAATTCGAAGTAAATATTTCCGCTATGACCCCAGAAAAAGTTTCTACTACGACGACGGTATTAAATATTTCCAAAATACCTACTCCAGAAGTTAGTTCCTTTACGACCGTCCCTATTAATATTTCTACATCAGAATTCGAAGTAAATATTTCCGCAATTACCCCAGAAAAAGTGTCTACTACGACAGCGGTATTAAATATTTCCAAAATAACTACTCCAGGCGTTAGTTCCATTACGGCCGTCCCTATTAATATTTCTACATTAGAATTCGAAGTAAATATTTCCGCAATGACCCCAGAAAAAGTTTCTACTATGACGACGTTATCAAATATTTCCAAAATAACTACTCCAGAAGTTAGTTCTATTACGACCGTTCCTATTAATATTTCTACATTAGAATTCCAAGTAAATATTTCCGCAATGACCACCCCAGGAAAAGTTTATACTACGACGACGGTATCAAATTATTCCAAAATTACTACTACAGAAGTTAGTTTCTTTACGACCGTCCCTATTAATATTTCTTTATCAGAATTCGAAGTAAATATTTCCGCAATTACCAGAGAAAACGTTTATACTACGACGACGGTATCAAATTATTCCAATATAACTACTCCAGAAGTTAGTTCCTTTACGACCGTCCCTATTAATATTTCTACATCAGAATTCGAAGTAAATATTTCCGCAATGACCACCCCAGGAAAAGTTTATACTACGACGACGGTATCAAATTATTCCAAAATAACTACTACAGAAGTTAGTTTCTTTACGACCGTCCCTATTAATATTTCTACATCAGAATTCGAAGTAAATATTTCCGCAATGACCCCAGAAAAAGTTTCCACTACGACGACGGTATTAAATATTTCCAAAATACCTATTCCAGAAGTTAGTTCCTTTACGAGAGTCCCTATTAATATTTCTACATCAGAATTCGAAGTAAATATTTCCGCAATTACCCCAGAAAAAGTTTCTACTATGACGACGTTATCAAATATTTCCAAAATAACTACTCCAGAAGTTAGTTCCATTACGACCGTTCCTATTAATATTTCTACATTAGAATTCCAAGTAAATATTTCCGCAATGACCACCCCAGGAAAAGTTTATACTACGACGACGGTATCAAATTATTCCAAAATAACTACTACAGAAGTTAGTTTCTTTACGACCGTCCCTATTAATATTTCTTTATCAGAATTCGAAGTAAATATTTCCGCAATTACCAGAGAAAAAGTTTATACTACGACGACGGTATCAAATTATTCCAATATAACTACTGCAGAAGTTAGTTCCTTTACGACCGTCCCTATTAATATTTCTACATCAGAATTCGAAGTAAATATTTCCGCAATGACCCCAGAAAAACTTTCTACTATGACGACGTTATCAAATATTTCCAAAATAACTACTCCAGAAGTTAGTTCCATTACGACCGTTCCTATTAATGTTTCTACATCAGAATTCGAAGTAAATATTTCCGCAATGACCCCAGAAAAAGTTTCTACTATGACGACGTTATCAAATATTTCCAAAATAACTACTCCAGAAGTTAGTTCCATTACGACCGTTCCTATTAATATTTCTACACTAGAATTCCAAGTAAATATTTCCGCAATGACCACCCCAGGAAAAGTTTATACTACGACGACGGTATCAAATTATTCCAAAATAACTACTACAGAAGTTAGTTTCTTTACGACCGTCCCTATTAATATTTCTACATCAGAATTCGAAGTAAATATTTCCGCAATGACCCCAGAAAAAGTTTCTACTACGACGACGGTATTAAACATTTCCAAAATACCTACTCCAGAAGTTAGTTCCTTTACAACCGTCCCTATTAATATTTCTACATCAGAATTCGAAGTAAATATTTCCGCTATGACCCCAGAAAAAGTTTCTACTACGACGACGGTATTAAATATTTCCAAAATACCTACTCCAGAAGTTAGTTCCTTTACGACCGTTCCTATTAATATTTCTACATCAGAATTCGAAGTAAATATTTCCGCAATTACCCCAGAAAAAGTGTCTACTACGACAGCGGTATTAAATATTTCCAAAATAACTACTCCAGGCGTTAGTTCCATTACGGCCGTCCCTATTAATATTTCTACATTAGAATTCGAAGTAAATATTTCCGCAATGACCCCAGAAAAAGTTTCTACTATGACGACGTTATCAAATATTTCCAAAATAACTACTCCAGAAGTTAGTTCCATTACGACCGTTCCTATTAATATTTCTACATTAGAATTCCAAGTAAATATTTCCGCAATGACCAGCCCAGGAAAAGTTTATACTACGACGACGGTATCAAATTATTCCAATATAACTACTCCAGAAGTTAGTTCCTTTACGACCGTCCCTATTAATATTTCTACATCAGAATTCGAAGTAAATATTTCCGCAATGACCCAAGAAAAAGTTTCTACTACGACGACGGTATTAAATATTTCCAAAATACCTACTCCAGAAGTTAGTTGCTTTACGACCGTCCCTATTAATATTTCTAAAGTGTCCACTACAACGACGGTATTAAATATTTCCAAAATAACTACTCACGAAGTTAGTTTCATTACGACCGTTCCTAATAATATTTCTACATTAGAATTCGAAGTAAATATTTCCGCAATGACCACCCCAGAAAAAGTTTCTACTATGACGACGGTATTAAATATTTCCAAAATAACTGCTCTAGACGTTAGTTCCTTCACGACCGTCCCTATTAATATTTCTACATCAGAATTCGAAGTAAATATTTCCGCAATTACCCCAGAAAAAGTATCTACTACGACGACGGTATTAAATATTTCCAAAATAACTACTCCAGAAGTTAGTTCCATTACGACCGTCCCTATAAATATTTCAACATCAGAATTCGAAGTTAATATTTCCGCAATGACCCCAGAAAAAGTTTCTACTACGACGACGGTATTAAATATTTCCAAAATAACTACTCCAGAAGTTAGTTCCTATACGACCGTCCCTATTAATATTTCTATATCAGAATTCGAAGTAAATATTTCCGCAATGACCCCAGAAAAAGTTTCTACTATGACGACGTTATTAAATATTTCTAAAATAACTACTCCAGAAGTTAGTTTCATTACGACCGTCCCTATTAATATTTCTACATTAGAATTCGAAG
The DNA here is from genome assembly GCA_963969555.1 of Polydrusus pterygomalis. Lineage (NCBI taxonomy): Eukaryota > Metazoa > Arthropoda > Insecta > Coleoptera > Curculionidae > Polydrusus > Polydrusus pterygomalis. The sequence goes on along the minus strand of OZ018381.1, from coordinate 34,391,964 downwards.
TAAATATTTCCGCAATGACCACCCCAGAAAAAGTTTCTACTAAGACGACGGTATTAAATATTTCCAAAATAACTACTCCAGAAGTTAGTTCCATTACGGCCGCCCCTATTAATATTTCTTCATTAGAATTCGAAGTAAATATTTCCGCAATGACCACCCAAGAAAAAGTTTCTACTACGACGACGTTATTAAATATTTCGAAAATAACTACTCCAGAAGTTAGTTCCATTACGACCGTCCCTATTAATATTTCTACATTAGAATTCGAAGTAAATATTTCCGCAATGACCACCCCAGAAAAAGTTTCTACTAAGACGACGGTATTAAATATTTCCAAAATAACTTCTCCAGAAATTAGTTCCATTACGGCCGCCCCTATTAATATTTCTTCATTAGAATTCGAAGTAAATATTTCCGCAATGACCACCCAAGAAAAAGTTTCTACTACGACGACGTTATTAAATATTTCGAAAATAAGTACTCCAGAAGTTAGTTCCATTACGACCGTCCCTATTAATATTTCTACATTAGAATTCGAAGTAAATATTTCCGCAATGACCACCCCAGAAAAAGTTTCTACTAAGACGACGGTATTAAATATTTCCAAAATAACTACTCCAGAAGTTAGTTCCATTACGGCCGCCCCTATTAATATTTCTTCATTAGAATTCGAAGTAAATATTTCCGCAATGACCACCCAAGAAAAAGTTTCTACTACGACGACGTTATTAAATATTTCGAAAATAACTACTCCAGAAGTTAGTTATATCACGACCGTCCCTATTAATATTTCTGCTTCAGAATTCGAAAGAAATCTTTTTGCACTGAGTTTTTACCTTGAAACTACCCTGGAAAACGTTTCTGCTATGACGACCCCACTTAATATTTCCAAAATAACTACTCCAGAAGTTAGTTCCTTTACGACCGTCCCTATTAATATTTCTACATCAGAATTCGAAGTAAATATTTCCGCAATGACCCCAGAAAAAGTTTCCACTACGACGACGGTATTAAATATTTCCAAAATACCTATTCCAGAAGTTAGTTCCTTTACGAGAGTCCCTATTAATATTTCTACATCAGAATTCGAAGTAAATATTTCCGCAATTACCCCAGAAAAAGTTTCTACTATGACGACGTTATCAAATATTTCCAAAATAACTACTCCAGAAGTTACTTCCATTACGACCGCCCCTATTAATATTTCTACATTAGAATTCGAAGTAAATATTTCCACAATGACCACCCCAGAAAAAGTTTATACTACGACGACGGTATCAAATTATTCCAAAATAACTACTCCAGAAGTTAGTTCCATCACAACCGTATCTAATAATATTTCTACTTTAGAATTCGAAGTAAACATTTCCGCAATGACTACCCCAGAAAAGTTTTCTGCTATGACGACCTTAGTTAATATTTCGAAAATACATACCACAGAATTTGTGTCAATCACGACAGCCCAAGTTAATTTTTCCACAATCGCACATAATCCTCCTCTTACAGCGACTACTATTAATATATCGTCAGTGATTCCAGCTTTTAGTAGTCCAGAATCGATTGAATCTAATATTTCTTCCACAACCATGCTCACTGATGAATTGACTGAGGTTATATTTAATATTTCTTCCTCTATAGAACCAGCAAATATTTCCAAATCGGTCCCTGATAATATTTCTGCAACTTTCCCCGTTGATGATTCCACTTTAACTTTAGTTAATATTTCCACAATCGCACCTAATGTTTCTATTACAACGACTACTCTTAATATATCGTCAGTGATTCCAGTTAATATTTCTTTTATTAGTAGTCCAGTAGCGATTGAATCTAATATTTCTTCCACAACCATGCTCACTGATAAATTGACTGAGGTTATATATAATATTTCTTCCTCTATAGAACCAGCAAATATTTCCAAATCGGTCCCTGATAATAGTGATAATATTTCTGCAACTTTCCCCGTTGATGATTCCACTTTAACTTTAGTTAATATTTCCACAATCGTACCTGATGTTCCTATTACAGCGACTACTCTTAATATAGCGTCAGTGATTCCAGATAACATTTCTTCTATTAGTAGTCCAGCAGCGATTGAATCTAATATTTCTTCCACAACCATGCTCACTCATAAATTGACTGATGTTATATTTAATATTTCTTCCTCTATAGAACCAGCAAATATTTCCAAATCGGTCCCTGATAATATTTCTGCAACTTTCCCCGTTGGTGATTCCACTTTAACTTTAGTTAATATTTCCACAATCGCACCTGATGTTCCTATTACAGCGGCTACTCTTAATATAGCGTCAGTGATTCCAGATAACATTTCTTCTATTAGTAGTCCAGCAGCGATTGAATCTAATATTTCTTCCACAACCATGCTCACTGATAAATTGACTGAGGTTATATATAATATTTCTTCCTCTATAGAACCAGCAAATATTTCCAAATCGGTCCCTGATAATAGTGATAATATTTCTGCAACTTTCCCCGTTGATGATTCCACTTTAACTTTAGTTAATATTTCCACAATCGCACCTGATGTTCCTATTACAGCGACTACTCTTAATATAGCGTCAGTGATTCCAGATAACATTTCTTCTATTAGTAGTCCAGCAGCGATTGAATCTAATATTTCTTCCACAACCATGCTCACTCATAAATTGACTGATGTTATATTTAATATTTCTTTCTCTATAGAACCAGCAAATATTTCCAAATCGGTCCCTGATAATATTTCTGCAACTTTCCCCGTTGGTGATTCCACTTTAACTTTAGTTAATATTTCCACAATCGCACCTGATGTTCCTATTACAGCGGCTACTCTTAATATAGCGTCAGTGATTCCAGATAACATTTCTTCTATTAGTAGTCCAGCAGCGATTGAATCTAATATTTCTTCCACAACCATGCTCACTGATAAATTGACTGAGGTTATATATAATATTTCTTCCTCTATAGAACCAGCAAATATTTCCAAATCGGTCCCTGATAATAGTGATAATATTTCTGCAACTTTCCCCGTTGATGATTCCACTTTAACTTTAGTTAATATTTCCACAATCGCACCTGATGTTCCTATTACAGCGGCTACTCTTAATATAGCGTCAGTGATTCCAGATAACATTTCTTCTATTAGTAGTCCAGTAGCGATTGAATCTAATATTTCTTCCACAACCATGCTCACTGATAAATTGACTGAGGTTATATATAATATTTCTTCCTCTATAGAACCAGCAAATATTTCCAAATCGGTCCCTGATAATAGTGATAATATTTCTGCAACTTTCCCCGTTGATGATTCCACTTTAACTTTAGTTAATATTTCCACAATCGTACCTGATGTTCCTATTACAGCGACTACTCTTAATATAGCGTCAGTGATTCCAGATAACATTTCTTCTATTAGTAGTCCAGCAGCGATTGAATCTAATATTTCTTCCACAACCATGCTCACTCATAAATTGACTGATGTTATATTTAATATTTCTTCCTCTATAGAACCAGCAAATATTTCCAAATCGGTCCCTGATAATATTTCTGCAACTTTCCCCGTTGGTGATTCCACTTTAACTTTAGTTAATATTTCCACAATCGCACCTGATGTTCCTATTACAGCGGCTACTCTTAATATAGCGTCAGTGATTCCAGATAACATTTCTTCTATTAGTAGTCCAGCAGCGATTGAATCTAATATTTCTTCCACAACCATGCTCACTGATAAATTGACTGAGGTTATATATAATATTTCTTCCTCTATAGAACCAGCAAATATTTCCAAATCGGTAACTGAAAATATTTCTGCAACTGTCCCAGTTAGTGATTCCACTTTAACTTTAGTTAATATTTCCACAATCGCACCTGATGTTCCTATTACAGCGACTACTCTTAATATAGCGTCAGTGATTCCAGATAACATTTCTTCTATTAGTAGTCCAGCAGCGATTGAATCTAATATTTCTTCCACAACCATGCTCACTCATAAATTGACTGATGTTATATTTAATATTTCTTTCTCTATAGAACCAGCAAATATTTCCAAATCGGTCCCTGATAATATTTCTGCAACTTTCCCCGTTGGTGATTCCACTTTAACTTTAGTTAATATTTCCACAATCGCACCTGATGTTCCTATTACAGCGGCTACTCTTAATATAGCGTCAGTGATTCCAGATAACATTTCTTCTATTAGTAGTCCAGCAGCGATTGAATCTAATATTTCTTCCACAACCATGCTCACTGATAAATTGACTGAGGTTATATATAATATTTCTTCCTCTATAGAACCAGCAAATATTTCCAAATCGGTCCCTGATAATAGTGATAATATTTCTGCAACTTTCCCCGTTGATGATTCCACTTTAACTTTAGTTAATATTTCCACAATCGCACCTGATGTTCCTATTACAGCGGCTACTCTTAATATAGCGTCAGTGATTCCAGATAACATTTCTTCTATTAGTAGTCCAGCAGCGATTGAATCTAATATTTCTTCCACAACCATGCTCACTGATAAATTGACTGAGGTTATATATAATATTTCTTCCTCTATAGAACCAGCAAATATTTCCAAATCGGTCCCTGATAATAGTGATAATATTTCTGCAACTTTCCCCGTTGATGATTCCACTTTAACTTTAGTTAATATTTCCACAATCGCACCTGATGTTCCTATTACAGAGACTACTCTTAATATAGCGTCAGTGATTCCAGATAACATTTCTTCTATTAGTAGTCCAGCAGCGATTGAATCTAATATTTCTTCCACAACCATGCTCACTCATAAATTGACTGATGTTATATTTAATATTTCTTCCTCTATAGAACCAGCAAATATTTCCAAATCGGTCCCTGATAATATTTCTGCAACTTTCCCCGTTGGTGATTCCACTTTAACTTTAGTTAATATTTCCACAATCGCACCTGATGTTCCTATTACAGAGACTACTCTTAATATAGCGTCAGTGATTCCAGATAATATTTCTTCTATTAGTAGTCCAGCAGCGATTGAATCTAATATTTCTTCCACAACCATGCTCACTGATAAATTGACTGAGGTTATATATAATATTTCTTCCTCTATAGAACCAGCAAATATTTCCAAATCGGTAACTGAAAATATTTCTGCAACTGTCCCAGTTAGTGATTCCACTTTAACTTTAGTTAATATTTCGACAATCGCACCTAATGTTCCTATTACAGCGACTACTCCTAATATATCGTCAGTGATTCCAGCTAATATTTCTTCTATTAGTAGTCCAGTAGCGATTGAATCTAATATTTCTTCCACAACCATGCTCACTGATGAATTGACTGAGGTTATATTTAATATTTTTTCCTCTATAGAACCAGCAAATATTTCCAAATCGGTCCCTGATAATATTTCTGCAACTTTCCCCGTTAGTGAGTCCACTTTAACTTTAGTTAATTCCACAATCGCACATAATGTTCCTATTACAGCGACTACTATTAATATATCGTCAGTGATTCCAGCTAATATTTCTTCTATTAGTAGTCCAGTATCGATTGAATCTAAAATTTCTTCCACAACCATGCTCACTGATGAATTGACTGAGGTTATATTTAATATTATTTCCTCTATAGAACCAGCAAATATTTCCAAATCGGTCCCTGATAATATTTCTGCAACTTTCCCCGTTGGTGATTCCACTTTAACTTTAGTTAATATTTCCACAATCGCATCTAATGTTCCTATTACAGCGACTGCTCTTAAAATATCAGTGATTCCAGCTAATATTTCTTCTATTAGTAGTTCAGTAGCGATTGAATCTAAAATTTCTTCCATAACCATGCTCACTGATGAATTGACTGAAGTTATATTTAATATTTCTTCCTCTATAGAACCAGCCAATATTTCCAAATCGGTCCCTGATAATATTTCTGCAACTTTCCCCGTTGGTGATTCCACTTTAACTTTAGTTAATATTTCCACAATCGCACCTAATGTTCCTATTACAGCGACTACTCTTAAAATATCAGTGATTCCAGCTAATATTTCTTCTATTAGTAGTTCGGTAGCGATTGAATCTAAAATTTCTTCCATAACCATGCTCACTGATGAATTGACTGAAGTTATATTTAATATTTCTTCCTCTATAGAACCAGCCAATATTTCCAAATCGGTCCCTGATAATATTTCTGCAACTTTTCCCGTTAGTGATACCACTTTAACTTTAGTTATTATTTCCACAATCGCACCTAATGTTCCTATTACGGCGGCTACTCTTAAAATATCGTCAGTGATTCCAGCTAATATTTCTTCTATTAGTAGTCCAGTAGCGATTGAATCTAAAATTTCTTCCACAACCATGCTCACTGATAAATTGACTGATGTTATATTTAATATTTCTTCCTCTATAGAACCAGCAAATATTTTCAAATCAGTCTCTGATAATATTTCTGCAACTTTCCCCGTTAGTGATTCCACTTTAACTTTAGTTATTATTTCCACAATCGCACCTAATGTTCCTATTACAGCGGCTACTCTTAAAATATCGTCAGTGATTCCAGCTAATATTTCTTCTATTAGTAGTCCAGTAGCGATTGAATCTAAAATTTCTTCCACAACCATGCTCACTGATGAATTGACTGAGGTTTTATTTAATATTTCTTCCTCTATAGAACCAGCACATATTTCTAAATCGGTCCCTGATAATATTTCCTCAACTGTTCCAATTAGTGATATCACTTTAGCTTCAGTTAAAATTTCTATTACGACTACGCCCGCCAAAATATTAAAAACGATTCCAGTTGATATGTCCGAAATTTCTACCCTATCGGTCAAAACAGTCCCCTCGAAAGCCTCATTTGATATTTTCACAACATATATAGGGACTGTCTCAAAACCTGCCCTAGATAATATTTTAACTACGAGAAAAGTAGCAGACCATACATCCACTACGACCGTCGTTAAAATATCCACAACAGTGTCACCATTTAGTTTTGCTTCAGAGGCATCAGTTATCATCCCTACAAAATATTCATCCACGACAGTACGAATTGATTTCTACAAGAGTAAAATTTCTATGGCTACAACTATCCCTGTACATGCTTCAAAAAGCGCGCCGGTGTCTAAAACGGTAAATGTAGTTACTCCTACAGCGCCTTCATTTACCGCTTTCCCCTCTAGAATCCCAACTAGTTCACATTCTACAGTTACTAAGGCCACAGCTTCCAAAATATCAATCAAAGTTACTGATTCGACAATGACAATGACTGATCCGGATGCTGATTTAATTTCTATGGCTACAACTATCCCTGTACATGCTTCAAAAAGCGCGCCGGTGTCTAAAACGGTAAATGTAGTTACTCCTACAGCGCCTTCATTTACCGCTTTCCCCTCTAGAATCCCAACTAGTTCACATTCTACAGTTACTAAGGGCACAGCTTCCAAAATATCAATCAAAGTTACTGATTCGACAAGGACAATGACTGATCCGGATGCTGATTTAATCATAACGAAGCCTAAGACAATTTCCATGATGTCGACTCATTATACATCTTCTCAAATTTTTACCAAAATGACGCATGCCACAACCAGAAGATTTGTGACGAAAACAAGAATATATACGTCCGGCAGCAAAAAATCTCGAATTTGTACCCGTTTAGTTCGACAATGCCGCGATTCTACATGTAAAGATGATTCAGCTAGTATCGATTATAGTATGTCTCTTATGTTTGGTTGTTTAACTTGCTTGTTCGCAGGATTTAGATTTATATAAAATAGCTATTATTTTTATGGCTTTATAAAAGTATCAATATATAAAAATATTTATACCAATTTTTTGATTTATTTTTATTAGATAAGATTTTTTTAATAGTGCGATGTCGAGGTGTATACTTTTTTTGACTTTTATTGCACACAAAAACCCAGAATCCGCTCATCTATACAGATACAGCTTTATGATAAAAAAAAAACCGATCAGGCTTTTCTATATAGAATACCGCCCACTTAATCAGGAATCGCTCGAACCCGTCAAATTATTTTTTTTTAGAAAATGGTACCTATTATATAGGGTGGACCATAAAAATGCTACGTGTATCAATTTAAATTTTTTTTAATGAAACATAATATGGCATATTTTTAATTTTTACACTTTTAAATTCTACAATCAATTCTAGATATTTTTCATACATCATGCCCTATGCATATTTTCCATTTACGAAATGTTTACCACTTTAATGCACATTAATACACCATTGATATGTTTCTCGACTTAGCTCAGATGAATTACACAAAATGAAAACAGCAGACGTTCACGTTCTAGAAGAAAAGGTCGCGATTGAAATATAGAATAGCAAAACGTAACACAGCCACGATCATTTAGCGTAACTGATAAGAAATGGATTGCACCACTTAAGAAGTACATCACTTTTTGGAAACATATACAGGATAGGAAGCTTTTTATGCAAATAATATATGGAAAAATTACTAAACAATATATTGGGCACAAAACTTTAGGTCAGTTTCCAAAAAAAAAAGTGCAGCTTTTTTGAAGCCTCATGCAAATTAAGCGGTTAGGGGCTGGACATCGAGCACAGTAGCTTAGGGATACATAGATAGTCCTGTCGCTACTCAAGTTAATTAAAAAAATAAAAATTTATTTCAAATTTTACTAACACTACTTTAACTTCAAAGAATCATGAAATAAACCTTTCAAAAAAAGTGGAAATTTCCACTTACTATCTGGAAATTTCCACTTATTAAGTGGAATTTTCCACTTACTATCTTGGAATTTCCACTTACCTACCTACTATCTGGAAATTTCTACTTATTAAGTGGGAATTTCCACTTATTATCTGGAAATTTCCACTTGGTAGGTACGTCTAGTATAGTCCATTTATTATCTGAAAAAAATAGATATAGACATTCTTCTACTACGAAATCAGAAACTTTGAAGAAACTTGTGATTCTGTTATTTATAATGCAGTATTGTGAATACATTTTAAATGCATCCATCGATATCCATAAAGTTGCCGAGATTTCTTTGTTTCCTCTTCAATAAATGTTACTATGGTATTTAATTCAGTAAATTCTTTTCTTCTGTACCAATGATATTCCTTTAAAATGCGCTTTAAGGTTTCGTGACTAATATAATATTGTTCTTTATATTGAAGAAAATGTAGAATTTCTAAGTGAGTTAATCCCATATCATAATAAAATTTAATACATTGCTTAAGACCCATGTCGCCAAATATCGCTTTCACTTTTTCAAAGAACTAATAAATAAATCTAGTTTTTTCTCAACCTTTCAATAGGTTAAAAGTTGCTTTACAACTAATTTTGTCATAGAAAACAAAAACGGTCGTTTCTAATTCTACACTGAGAAAATCTCCAGCAAAAACAACTTTACTGATGTATTTTTGGCTATCCCAGCTAAAATATTTGCCAAAGTTGCAAATTGACTTTCTTGTAGCAGTAAAATAAGGTTTACTGCATTGAGAGAAGATTCTTGCTGTCGTTATAAAAATCTTTATACCGCTTATAAAAAAAATTACTTAAATAGGGGACAAAAGAAAAATTACCTGAGACAGTAAAATCGATTTGGCTGTAATTTCTTTGCTGGCGTAATAAAGTTACTTTATAAAAATTGATCACGTGTCTCAAACAAATAAAATGCTGCCTTTGCAAAGTCACTTACTATCCATTATAAAGAGACTTTGCTAGACCAACAAGATATTTTTTTCCGCCTGCCGCGTCGTTTCCATTAAAAATAAGTTACTTTTCTGTAACAGAATAACACTTTGCTGCAATAAAAAGAATTTTTATATCCTGTATAGCGTTTTGCTTCTTATAGCAAAGGTCTTTGCTGCATCAGCACTTCTTTTCTCTACTTATAGGTACCTTTTTTAGCTAATGTAGCAAATAAACATTGCTGTCGTAGTAAAGTGGTCTCTACTGTGGTAGCCAAAATATATGGTGTGACCCAAAAAAAAAGCCAAATATTTTTTGCGGTTTTGATATTATTTAATGTAGGAAGCATTATTCTATAATACATTTCTAATAGACAAACTTTTATTGTTCAAACTTATTTAATAATTTGTAACATGTTCACTTTCGGAAGGATATACAGGGTGATTCACGGTGGATGGAACGTTAGACGTTTCTGACGAACCAGTAAAGGAATCGTTCTGAAAATTTGGTCGTTTACATAAACGGACACGTTCTACCTATCTAAAATATTTTTAACAATACAGTGTTGCCGCTTCCACACAAAAATAATAGCTACTTCGATATTTTAAATGAAACACCCTATATATTATTAAATTCTTAAATTCTACATAAAATTATAATTATTGTTTAATAAAAGCATTATTAGTTTATGCTTAATGGTTTCCGAGATATTGTCTCTTGAAAAATGACATTTTTGAACTTTGACAGCTTCTAGCTTTTTAACTGTACGTCTGAGAGCAAAACGGCTTACATGTCCCTATCTTCGATTTTTATTATCTTTCCAAAAGTGTCAATTTTCGGTTAAACCGGATGTAGGAAATATAATACTTCCGGTTTGACCGGAAGTTGTTACTTTTGGAAAGATAATAAAAATCAAAGATAGGGACATGTAAGCCGTTTTGCTCTTAGACGTACAGTTAAAAAGCAAGAAGCTGTCAAAATTCAAAAATGTCATTTTTCAAGAGACAATATCTCGGAAACCATTAAGCATAGACTAATAATGCTTTTATTAAACAATAATTATAATTTTATGTAGAATTTAAGAATTTAATAATATATAAGGTGTTTCATTTAAAATATCGAAGTAGCTATTATTTTTGTGTGGAAGCGGCAACAACTGTATTGTTAAAAATATTTTAGATAGGTAGAGCGTGTCCGTTTATGTAAACGACCAAATTTTCAGAACGATTCCTTTACTGGTTCGTCAGAAACGTCTAACGTTCCATCCACCGTGAATCACCCTGTATATATGCGAAGTCTAAAGCATGAAATATAGCTTAAAAAGCAGCTCAAGTGCCCCGATACAAGATACAAGTATCCACCGTCTACTGAACATCACCAACAACTATTACAAATGAGGGTTTTCCAAGTTCCCAACTACAACTCCAAATGTAAGGACCCTTTTTTTGAACTTCTCCTTCCTTTCTTCTATGCTTTCGAAAATTAAAGATTACTTACTCTAGAAACCTTGGCTGGGTGGGGTGACATGTTGAATAAGTTTATAAATCATAACCTCAATGTACGAAGACATTAACAATGTGTCAAGAATGTCGGCTGTGGGCAAATACTGCTTTGTAATTGGCAAACGGGATCATAAAAATTACATTGCTGGTGGCATTTATTTTAATGGGTGAATCGATGCTTTTTGCCCAAAATCACCATTGAATCACATTCTTTGGATTTAGAAACAAGCAATAAGTAAATAATTATGTAGGTATTATAGTACTTACGTTCAAAGTTTTCCATATAATCTTGATGTCCCCAATTAGATATCAAATCTTTAAAATTAAACGTATCCGTTTTCATACTATCAACTAAACAACACTTACTTTTCTCACACAATAATAATACCCTATACCCCACTGATCGCGATCAGCTTGAACGGCAACCTGCATACTTTCAATTTTCAACGTGAAATGAAGACGGGCGGGTGCGGGTACCGAATATTAAAATTGGCCCAATCAGATTGAATTTGCGACCACGAAAAAATCCGATTAGAATCGAACAGATGACTAATTTTCATTTTTAATGAAAAACTTTTTTACCGTTGGAAAGATATTTTGGAGTTCCAGAAAAGATTGTTTTATAAATATTTTCTTTCAATAACAATAAGTCGCATTGCTGTCCCAACAAAGCAAATAGTAGTAACAAGAGAGACGTTTTCATAAAGAATATCTCAACTGTCATCGTAATATAAATTTTTCTACAATAGAAAAGTGTTTTGCAACAGGTATAAAGAGTTATCAGGTAAATCGTTTATTTTGCAATAAGAAACCAAAAGTACTATTGTAGGTTAAAAATTTAATGTTTTAGCCAAAATAATCTTAGAAAATAATTTCTTTCTGGAGCTTTTCTCAGTGTGATGTCTTTCTATTGATTTTAATAAGTACTTTGCTGTTGGTAATAAATATTTTCTTAAATATTTCGCAATAGCAAAATACGTAATTGTAAAAGCAAAAAACTTTTTCAAAAGAATTTTTATTTATCCTGAGAAAAAATGTTGCTGCAAAGAAAATTTATTAGATCCGGTATTCGGGTGTTTCCGTGTCGCCATTCGGTGTCGTTAAGAGCCAGTTTCGAGTATTTCAGCCCGTCCGAGCCTGTTGTCGCGCCGTTCGCGCATCATTTCGCTAAGTTTAGAGTTGAGGGAGAGGGTGGGGCTCATAGCCTTACAAAATTATTTGTTTATTTTTTTGTTTGTGATCTGCGGCTAGCTGTATTATTTTGATGGAGTACAAGAAAAGTTGAAAGTTTAGAGGCCACCTTTAAATTAAGAAGAAGACTAAACGTTTCATTTTGTATATAAAATGTTTGCCTATTAAACAGGTCTTATAATAATAATTGTAATTGAAAACTAATGAAATAATTATTTTTAGACATTACTGCTAAGGGACTACTGATGTTACTATATTTATTGAGCCCATAACCAATAAAAGTGCCAGAAAAGGTTCTATGGAGACCAAGCAGGAGTGAGGTGCAAGAAAGCTTGTTCTTTAACGCAGAGGTAAATATTTACTACTATTCGCTATGCTTGAACTAAGAATCATACATACATACATACCTAACCTTATATACCGTGCGAGCAAAAATTATTTGCATCAAAGAGGGCCTTGCATCTAAGGACGTAATGCTTAGCGGTATCAATTAATCAGTTATTCCATCATCTTTGACAGCCGTTACGCGTAATTTTATCTAAACCAAGCCCTACGTTTTTTAATCCAAGCCCTATTTGATGCAAGTAATTTTTGCTCGCACGGTAGTAACCTGAATCAATGATCTAGGTAGCAGATCATTGACCTGAGTGCTTAATGGGAGGCTTAACTGGTAGTAGTGTCAACTTTTGTTTGACATTTTGAAGTCGGAACTTTTTAGTAAAATTTAATAATTGCAGTCGTGCATACATTGGTGTTACAATGACAAACACCGATAAGTTGTCTTATTCTTGACTTCGCTTGGTTTCTCCCTGGTCCTTCATTTCCAGAATTTTTGATTACCCCTACTATAAATATTTAATCATCTCACAGAAAAAATAAACGCAAAATGTGAGAAGCTACAATTGTTTAACCTAACTGTTCAGCCGTTCGGAGTCATAGTGGAAAACCTTGCCTCTCCTATCTTATATTATAGTTGTATCAGTGCTGTATCATTATTATTATTATTATCATTATCATTATCATTATCATTATCATTATCATTATCATTATCATTATCATTATCATTATCATTATCATTATCATTATCATTATCATTATCATTATCATTATCATTATCATTATCATTATCATTATCATTATCATTATCATTATCATTATCATTATCATTATCATTATCATTATCATTATCATTATCATTATCATTATCATTATCATTATCATTATCATTATCATTATCATTATCATTATCATTATCATTATCATTATCATTATCATTATCATTATCATTATCATTATCATTATCATTATCATTATCATTATCATTATCATTATCATTATCATTATCATTATCATTATCATTATCATTATCATTATCATTATCATTATCATTATCATTATCATTATCATTATCATTATCATTATCATTATCATTATCATTATCATTATCATTATCATTATCATTATCATTATCATTATCATTATCATTATCATTATCATTATCATTATCATTATCATTATCATTATCATTATCATTATCATTATCATTATCATTATCATTATCATTATCATTATCATTATCATTATCATTATCATTATCATTATCATTATCATTATCATTATCATTATCATTATCATTATCATTATCATTATCATTATCATTATCATTATCATTATCATTATCATTATCATTATCATTATCATTATCATTATCATTATCATTATCATTATCATTATCATTATCATTATCATTATCATTATCATTATCATTATCATTATCATTATCATTATCATTATCATTATCATTATCATTATCATTATCATTATCATTATCATTATCATTATCATTATCATTATCATTATCATTATCATTATCATTATCATTATCATTATCATTATCATTATCATTATCATTATCATTATCATTATCATTATCATTATCATTATCATTATCATTATCATTATCATTATCATTATCATTATCATTATCATTATCATTATCATTATCATTATCATTATCATTATCATTATCATTATCATTATCATTATCATTATCATTATCATTATCATTATCATTATCATTATCATTATCATTATCATTATCATTATCATTATCATTATCATTATCATTATCATTATCATTATCATTATCATTATCATTATCATTATCATTATCATTATCATTATCATTATCATTATCATTATCATTATCATTATCATTATCATTATCATTATCATTATCATTATCATTATCATTATCATTATCATTATCATTATCATTATCATTATCATTATCATTATCATTATCATTATCATTATCATTATCATTATCATTATCATTATCATTATCATTATCATTATCATTATCATTATCATTATCATTATCATTATCATTATCATTATCATTATCATTATCATTATCATTATCATTATCATTATCATTATCATTATCATTATCATTATCATTATCATTATCATTATCATTATCATTATCATTATCATTATCATTATCATTATCATTATCATTATCATTATCATTATCATTATCATTATCATTATCATTATCATTATCATTATCATTATCATTATCATTATCATTACCATTACCATTACCATTACCATTACCATTACCATTACCATTACCATTACCATTACCATTACCATTACCATTACCATTACCATTACCATTATCATTATCATTACCATTACCATTACCATTACCATTACCATTACCATTACCATTACCATTACCATTACCATTACCATTACCATTACCATTACCATTACCATTACCATTACCATTACCATTACCATTACCATTACCATTACCATTACCATTACCATTACCATTACCATTACCATTACCATTACCATTACCATTACCATTACCATTACCATTACCATTACCATTACCATTACCATTACCATTACCATTACCATTACCATTACCATTACCATTACCATTACCATTACCATTACCATTACCATTACCATTACCATTACCATTACCATTACCATTACCATTACCATTACCATTACCATTACCATTACCATTACCATTACCATTACCATTACCATTACCATTACCATTACCATTACCATTACCATTACCATTACCATTACCATTACCATTACCATTACCATTACCATTACCATTACCATTACCATTACCATTACCATTACCATTACCATTACCATTACCATTACCATTACCATTACCATTACCATTACCATTACCATTACCATTACCATTACCATTACCATTACCATTACCATTACCATTACCATTACCATTACCATTACCATTACCATTACCATTACCATTACCATTACCATTACCATTACCATTACCATTACCATTACCATTACCATTACCATTACCATTACCATTACCATTACCATTACCATTACCATTACCATTACCATTACCATTACCATTACCATTACCATTACCATTACCATTACCATTACCATTACCATTACCATTACCATTACCATTACCATTACCATTACCATTACCATTACCATTACCATTACCATTACCATTACCATTACCATTACCATTACCATTACCATTACCATTACCATTACCATTACCATTACCATTACCATTACCATTACCATTACCATTACCATTACCATTACCATTACCATTACCATTACCATTACCATTACCATTACCATTACCATTACCATTACCATTACCATTACCATTACCATTACCATTACCATTACCATTACCATTAGCATTAGCATTAGCATTAGCATTAGCATTAGCATTAGCATTAGCATTAGCATTAGCATTAGCATTAGCATTAGCATTAGCATTAGCATTAGCATTAGCATTAGCATTAGCATTAGCATTAGCATTAGCATTAGCATTAGCATTAGCATTAGCATTAGCATTATCATTATCATTATCATTATCATTATCATTATCATTATCATTATCATTATCATTATCATTATCATTATCATTATCATTATCATTATCATTATCATTATCATTATCATTATCATTATCATTATGATTATGATTATTATTATTATTATTATTATTATTATTATTATTATTATTAGGTGCATATAGTCCTGTTTTTGTTATTTTATGTTACAAATAAGTATCTATAAATTATTTTTCTTTTATAGCCTGGTAGAGTATAATTAATTTTTCCTCATTTTTTATAAAAAAAGGTTTGTAAAATGAAACTTTTATTATTGTTAATTATTAGGTGCTTTATGTTCCTGTTGTTTAATGTTGTAACTTATAACGTTCATATAAATCGTTTTTTGCATAACCTGTATTATTATTTGGTTCTTGTCGTATTTTTTTTTATATAAATTTTTTTTATTTCATTTAGCTTTTTCCTTTTATTCCTATACCCTATATTTAAACTTTATCCTCACGGCATTAATATTACTACGTGCTTAATATACTCTATTTTATTAGCCCCTAAATTGTCTTTTTTATTGCAGCAAATTTTATTTTGTTTTTACCCTGGATGAAAGTGCGCCTGTGTCACAAATTCGAGTACATGTACGGGAACCTTGAACAGTGTAAGAAATACATCAAAGTCGAAATCAAAAAGTGCAACTGCTTTAAATTTTACATTATGTATTTCTTACAGTTTTTAAGATTCCCATACTAGCACTCGAATTTGTGACACAGGCGCACTTTAACCCATGGTAAAAACAAAAAAAAATTGCTGCAATAAAAAAAAACTTTTTAAGGGTAAGAAAGCACCCTCTTGTGCTAGCTATATAAGAGACAGGAGAGACATTTTTTGTTATTAGAAAAAGTATTTTTATCAACAGCAAAATTTTATAGTTACATTATATAGTTTTATAAGTACAGCAACGTTACTTTTTAGATATAGCAGAATTACTTTATAGCTATACCAGAATTATTCTTGCAAAGTAGCTTTATTACCACAGCAAAGTATGTCCAGCAGAGTGCATTCTCCTGGCACAGCAATGTGCTTGGCTGTCCCCCATTTAGCAAAATATTTTAGCTATGGTTGCTAAAATTTTCGCTAGGAATGAAAAGAGATTTTCTCAGTGTAAGTGAAAATTTACAGATAATAAGTGGAAATTTCCAGATAGTTAGTGGAAATTTCCACTTTTTAAGTGGACATTTAAAATACTTTTTAACAAGCCTATGGTCCTTCAGAGCCATCGTACTATTCGCACCATTAACAATAATTGTCTTTCACTTAATTATTAAGCGTCAAAATACGCAACTTTGCCTAATTTAACCATCTGCATTTTAAATGAATTGGTTTCAACCCAGTGGCGTAACCAAAACTGAGTAGGCCCCCCCCGCAAACATTTTCAGGAGCCCCCTCTCTATAACGAATGGAAAATGATAATTCTCATTTTCATTACTATTATGTTTAGGTTTATGAATTTTTGAATTCGTTAATCGTGTAATAATTTAATTAGGCCTAAACCCACATTATGTGTTAAGTACCTACTATTAAAATAGCAAACCGTTCGAATTTATTTTATAATCTTAGGTAGACTGGTAGACAAAACATAGGCAGTTCTTAAGTCATTATACGTAATATTCCAGCAAACATGATGCAAAATCAAAATTTTAAAACAACACTTATAATGTTGCTTACCATGTATGGTAGTATAGTCGGATTTGGTCTTATCGTGCGGGTCATACGATTCAAGAAAGACATACTCTCAGTTTTTGTTTTCTTTACTTGCGTTTAATTTTACCCTCTAAATAAAATACGTAAGATAAATGAGACAGACTTATTCCATTTTGACATGAAAAAAAAAGGATATGTATTTACTTTCCAGCGATTCTAAAAAAGCTTATAATAGCACGCCAGCTACGTTTTATTTTAAATATGCCAGTTTTGTGACTTTGACAGTTTGTGACAAAATGAAACAATTTTCTGGGTTTTTGCATCCCCAATCAAAAACAATGGTACTTAATCTGATAAACTATTTCGAAAATGAAAGAAAAAGTGGAAATTCGCCAACCAATATTCAGGAAACAGTAGCCAAAGCACTGGGAATTAGTTTAAGGACTGTGCAGAAAATCGTGCATGAAACAAAACATAACATAATACCCAAGAATACTAAAAAGTGTAAACGAAGAAAGCCAAAGACTGAGGATTTAAGCGAAAATATTAAAATGGGAGTTCGAAATGTGATTTACGATTTATACAAATCAAAAACCAATGTAACTCTTCCAGTTTTACAAAAAACATTAAAAATTCGGGGTGTTTTGAAAATTGGACTTGAAGCGTTATCAAAATTAATAAAAAATTTAGGTTTTCGCTATAAAAAAGACTGTAACCGAAGATTTTTATGTGAGCAGCCACAGATAGTGAGTCAGCGTGCAGGGCCGATCCTAGCAGGTGTGCAGCGCGTGCACCGCACGCGGGCGGCCAAAACAAGGGGCGGCCGTAGGCCGCAGATAGTTCTGTCAATCAAGCAAAACTTTTTACAAGTTTCTCGAAATAAAAATAAAGTTACATTTATCAAACTATAAAAAATAACTTTAAATTAACGTCGAAGAAGAAAACAATATTTTTGTGAATTATTTCAAATGGATTTATTTATTAAAGATTTTCAATCAAATGGCCGCGGTCGGCCGACGTCACGCGGCTCGTAGATCAATGGGACAAAAGAAACTTTATTTTACCTGTTTCTGTGGCTTCGGGTGAAAAAAGTTTCAGTAAATTAAAAATTATTAAAAATTACTTGAGAAATAATATGACACAAGAAAGACTTTCAGATTTGGCCATCATCTCTATTGAATCCGAAATCTCTGAAAAAATTTATCTCACCGTAATTATTGACAAATTTGCTTCTCAGAAAGCCAGAAAAATTATTTTATAGTTAATTATTAGGTAGTCTTCGAGGAAGGACTGATTTATATACTTTTCGTTTCGCGAGATTTATGCTTTGGTACTTTTTGTTATGTTATATTTTCTGGTAAATACTGTTATTTTACATTTCTAATTATAAAATGTCTATTTTTGTTTTAAAAGTAATATTTTTATTGGTTTATTATTTTGTTAAAGTAAAAAGAAAAAAGGTGTCGCTAATATAACATATTAGCTGGCCCAAAAATAAAGTCTTTCCCGTAAAATTTTATTTGTATAGTTTGCATTTTTATTAATGTTTAACTTTTTACTCTTATGTACATGTAGATGAGTATATAACGTCAACCAGTGGCGCAACCGGGGGGGGGGGCTGCCGGGCTGCAGCCCCCCCCCCCCGAGGTTATAAACTTAGCCTATTCATTTAATTGCAAACCAATTTTTCATGTCACGCCTTTTACTAATATTTTATATTCAGCCACATAATTTACATCAATCATGTTATCAATAGTGAAATTATACTACGTCTGACAACAATGTATCCCGAACGTCATATTGGCACGTGACACTCACGACGCTCGAGCTGTCCGTTAATTTGAAAGCGATGTTTCTACCCGCTACCCTTTTGTACACCGAATTATTGTGAATTTTATTTATTGAGGTTTGTGAGGTTTAGTGCTTTTGTATTTACCTAATTATCGTTGATACGTTGGTTGTTAAGTAGTTTACGAGTCCGACAGATTAAATGGTTTGGCAGTTCTTTATGCGAACCACGATATTGATATTACCGTGGAAGAAATTCTGGACGAAATGGCAAAAACAAACCGAAGAATTTTACTTTAATATTAGTATTATTAGTGATTACTTACAACTTATTGTATAAGGTTTTTTGTTTTGTTTTAGTATAAGTATGATTAATATATGTTACTTATTTTAAATACATTTTTACTAATTAAAATGAAATCTCCGATCTTTTTCTCATAAATATTTAGTTAGGGCCAGCGGCGTATTACTGCAGAAGTTTTAGGGAGCTGTCGCTCTCGTCAATCATACGTATTTTATCCAAAAAAGGGCGTGGCACCCAACAAATTTTCGCCTGCGCCGCAAGCAGTTAAGGACCCCCCTGAACAAAATTTTTGGCTGCACCACTGACGTCAACGTTAAGTATTACTCAAAATAGGAAAAATTCTTTAGAGGGGCGGCATAATAGGTCTTTGCACGCGGGCGGCCGGCACCCTAGGATCGGCCCTGTCAGCGTGATCAATTTTTAAAAAAATACACGGATGGTATTTTTAGACGAAACGTGGATATTTTCGAATGGAAGTGGTTCAAAATCTTGGCAAGATGAGTCTGTAAAAAGTGTTAAAAGGAAAAAGGGGTGCGGTACGGGAAAGCGTTTTATTCTTTTGCATGCCGGCCATATCATTGCCAGTTTAACGCAATAGAATTAATATGGGCTGGTGCAAAGTCTTATTATGAAAAACATGTAGGTGATGGTCTTAAATCCGACCAAGTAGGTACAAATAGTTTGGCAAGATTCGTTAGATCATATTACACAAGAGTACTGGAAGAAATCGGTGGAACATACAGAAATATTAATAAGGGATTGGTGGGATCGAGAACAAGTACTAGATGTCGAAGTAGCGCCAGTGATAATTGTTCCATTCGAAGACGACTCAGACGACGACGAGTTTTCAGATTTTATAAGTGACGATGAGAGTTTTTAGGCTATAATTATAAACGGCGTTTTTCGTGTACATTTTTTAGTAGCTATTCTTGGGTATTATATTATGCTTTTTTTTTCATGCACATTATTCTGCATAGTCCTTAAACTAATTCCCAGTGTTTTCATTACGGTTTCCTGCATATTTTGGTTTGCGAATTTCCACTTTTTCTTTCATTATCGAAATCGTTTATCAGACTAAGTGCCATTGTATTTTTGGGTTTTAGTAGTAAAATTGTTAAAATAAATTGCACTGTTTATTATTGTCGTTTTTAATTAAAGGGTACAGTAGGTATATAATTAACGATTATATAATTTTTTTGTAACTTTTTCAACTCCCCTGGTACATAATGTTTACAAAACTAATAATATTAGGTATATGTGGCTATCTTCGCGATAGCTAAAATAATGAAACTATTTTTCCTTCCTTCGGTATATTTGTAAATAATCTCACAACATTTTGACAGCCTCTGTGTTGTCTGATTTGACGCATATGATCAGTGACCTTTGGACCCGCACGTTAAGACCAGATCTGACTATAACGGGAGTAGCAGTGATTGAGCCTCATAGAATCCAAAAGACAGAAATAAATATAACACATGAACACTCAACAAGTCTGCTCAAACATATATGTCACTAAGTATTATACAAGGTATTATATAAAACGATAGATCGTCGAGAGTTTTTTTTTTTGCAAAATCGTTTATAATTTCGTCGATATTTAATGTTTTAACAAACTCGTGCTCGATACTGATTAAGAATAAATCCGAAAGGCGTTATTGTCCCATAGTGTTACGTAATGGGTTTTTACTATTTTAAGTTTGGAAAAGATCATTCCACTGATGCCACACTAACTGATAAAGTTAGAAATAACATCACTGCACTAGATAGGATCTGGAAAATTTGAAGAACACACTGATGTTTTATTATTAAATGATCCACAAGTTCATAAACTGTTTTAATTTTAAAATACTATCTCCAAGTCCCTTCCTGAGGCTTAAAATTTGACTAGGAAAGTCAATGGACAAGTCTTTATGGTATATCGTTTGTACATTCCGCGCTTTCACGTATAATTCTTCTTCATTTAACGAAGTTAAATTCTCAGGATATAAAAAAATTAAATTAATTATGAAATGAAATACCCATGAAAAGCAAAGCTGGTAGCAACTTTTAAAGGGGGCCGTCAATGTGCCCCCCCCGCGATGCTGGGTCTGCGGGGGTTTGTTTGTTACGGCACTGTTTCAACCTTTCAGTTCTCATTGTATACAGTGTCCGCAAGAAAGTTCGCATCAAATGAGATTTTTTTTTATTATTAGGTATAGGTAAAAATTGAAAAAGCAGTTAGTTTTTGCTTACCTTAATACCAAAAATGACGTATACTGAAGCAGCTGTACGACTTGCGTTACCTGTCAAATTTGACATTTTTAATAGGTTCAAAAATGCCATTATTTGTCAAAATATCGAAAAACTTTATTCGAGAAAGTTGTTTATTTAGGCATTTTTAGCTTCTGTACGAAATTTTGACAGTCTATAATACAATTTTTATTTTTTGCCAGATTCTTGAAAATTTTGATCAACCCTCGTAGATTAACTTTTATACATCGATGTATCATTTGTCTTTACTTCATTTGTAATCTCAATGCAATTTTGTGTAAAATTTTTGTTTCCAACTATTTATTTTGCTTCAAAAACTGAAATTGTTATTGATCAGTATGTAATGTTTCGTGCAAAGTTTACCTAATTACATCGGTTTTGCCAAAACCGACGTTTCTCATTTTTCTAAAGTTAGTAAACAGATGTACAAAAAAAATATTAGGAAGCTTTCGTTGAAATTTTACTTAATTAATATTAAATTAAATTAATTATATTAAACTATATTTTTGTTGAATAATATGTTTCGAGCGATTAATATTTATTCTTTTTGATCCCATATGAATTAAGTAAAATTTCAACGAAAGCTTCCTAATATTTTCTTTTTGTACATCTGTTTACTAACTTAAGAAAAATGAGAAACGTCGGTTTTGGCAAAACTAATGTAATTAGATAAGCTTTGCATCAAACATTACATACTGATCATTAACAATTTCAGTTTTTGAAGCAAAATAAATAATTGGAAACAAAAATTTTACACAAAATTGCATTAAGATTACAAATGAAGTAAAGGCAAATGGTTTTACATCGATGTATAAAAGTTAATCTACTAGGGATGATCAAAATTTTCAAGAATCTGGCAAAAAATAAAAATTGTATTAGACTGTCAAAATTTCGTACAGAAGCTAAAAATGCCTAAATAAACAACTTTTTCGATATTTTGATAAATAATGGCATTTTTGAACCTATTTTATTAAAAATGTCAAATTTGACAGGTAACGCAAGTCGTGCAGCTGCTTCAGTATACGTCATTTTTGGTTTTTAGGTAAGAAAAAACTAACTGCTATTTTAATTTTTACCTAAACCTAATAATAAAAAAAATCCCATTTGATGCGGACTTTCTTGCGGACACTGTAAAAAAATCTGGTTGTAAGGCGAAGAAGAATTAAAACATTGGATATAAGATACTCAACTGCAATATATTTTTAAATTCAATTTCAATAACACACATCCAAACGTTAAAAACATAAAACGAAATATTCTTAATTTAAATTGGTATTTTTTTTTAATAACTAAATAAACACCTACTGCTTTCTTTAATTAATTTAATTGCAGACTAACTTATGTGCATAATTTAAGAGAGGTCCAGAGTGAGTTATCTGCTTTAAAGCCAGATTTTTCAAACTGTTGCTTGTACCTCATTAATAGGTAAATTTCTTCATGATATTATGCATCGTAAATTTCTCAGCATATATGATCGATGGTACGTTAGTAAGCATATGACGAACCAGTAATTAACGATTTATTCTGAAAATATGGGCATTTACATAAACGGACATGCTCTATTTAGGTACCTAAAGTCGCCACAGTGGATCTTTGCCCTTGCGTCATCAATCAACGATCAGGACTCAACGTGGTTAATAAATCTGCATCCTTATTTATTACAGTAACAAGTTTGAATAAAAGCATAAAAGAACGTCTCCAAGATTCCGCAATAATATAACGTGCTAGACAAGAATAAAACTATAAACGTCAATTAATTACTATTTTTATTTGTTTAGTTGACTACCGTTGTATTTTAGAACGTCATTGTCAACCTTATTTTGATCTGCCAATCTAATTCGTATTTTGTAAATTTTTGTGCCTTAAAACTGTTCCTTTTTCTAAAAATAGTTCATTTTAGAGCTAATTATACCCACCATCTGTTTTGGCGGTAAGTATTTATGGATTTTTATAATACATAATTTATTTATTTTAAATATTCTAACCGTAAAAGTTCTTTGAAAAGTTTACGGCAGTGGCTAAATTCCCTTAAATGAAAGGATGTCAAAAATTTGACTTTTGCTATCTTAATAGTCAATAAAACACCAAACTTTTCTAGATTTTAAGCTTTAAAAATAGTATTAAATGTATTAACATTTGTTTGTCAATTTATTTTAGATAATAGAGAATGCCGGGCAAAACTTAAAATAAATAATAATTTTTCGAGATGTTATGTAGGTACGTCAAACGGTAGGCAGGCACGTCCATTTTATGAACTTAGACTTAGTTTTGACTTTTTTCGTCTCGTAATTTTGATTTGATTCATACGATTTTGATGACGTGAAAGTGATGACGCACGGGAAAAGATCCACTGTGGCGACTTTATCTAAAATGTTTTTTGACGATACAGTGTTGAAGCTTCTACCAAAAATTAGTAGCAACTTCGATATTTTAAATGGATCACACTATATATTTTCTTATCTTTTCGAAACCTGAATTAGTTTGTTAACAACTTTCTTTAATGTTATCCTATAGGTACCTCTATCTCTTACCGTCTCTAAAAGAACAATTAAATTCCAATTATTTGGCGGAACTGTATCGTCAAAAATATTTTGGTTAAATAAAGCATGTCCAAACGTCACTTTAATAGACGGATTATGATAAAACGTTAGAATTACAAAATGTTATTGCATACGTGAGCTCAAATCGAAAGTTGAGAATTATTTTTCCAATTTTCGTTCCTGCATCTTTTGCACGCTTTGTTTTCCTGAGTCAACAGAATCCCTATATTTTAAGAAAGTTACGAAACTTAAGATTATTGCGAACGGTTAAAAAAAATAAAGTACCTAGGTACTGCCATATGGGGTTTGAAAAATCTGGCGGTCGAAATGTACCCCACTTCGGATCCATCTTAATAACAATATTTAAACACCTAAATACAAACATTAGTTTAGGGGAAGGCAAAATATATTCTGAAGCACCGATTTAGAGGCTGGTTGAATATCCACCTGCAAATATTCGCTGTCTTCGTAGTTGTCTAGGTCGGGGGGCGGAGGGGGCGGTAGAATCGGAGGCGGGTAGCGATGGATTGGTGGCGGCGGTAAATTATTGGGATGAAATGCGCAGGTGACGTTGTGTCACACACAATCCTCCAACGACATGAGGAGAGGATTGACGTACTCGAATCCTTCGAATTCCGACTGGTCAATCTTCGCTATTACGTGACTGTAAAAAAAAAGAATACGTAAAAAATAAAAAATTAAATACCGGGTGTTTCTCAAAAGACGTTCACCCCTATAACTTTTCTGTATTTATAGATATTAAAATGAAATTTTGAGAATATGCATAAGAGATGAATCTGCATTTATTGGCCTTATTTTCAATTTGTTAGCACTTCCGGTTTGACCGGAAGTGACCTTGACTTTGGTATTTTAAATGGGACATCTTGTATATTTTTACTTATTGGGATTCAGCAGCATTATTAGTAAAATTACATTTTTATGTTTATTTTTTATTTTTAATCTAGAGTGCTACAAATTAATTAAATCTGTTAATTTATAGTCAAGTAGTATATGAAAATTAAAATTATGTCATAATAATTGACTTTTTCTATTTCACGTTCATAATAAGCTCAGTACGATACGCATTTGCGTATCGTAATGAAGCTATTTCGATACGCGTTTTTTCTTTATTTGATGTTGGTAACATTTAAATGTTTTATTTCATTGACTTGCGCGGCCTTTGTGATTTACGAGAAAACCCATTTTTCGCAGAGGAAAAATAGCTTGATAACCTACTTTTTTATTCTGTGTGGATAACAGTCATGTATGTTGGTTGCATAAATCTATAAATCAATCTTTTGTAGATGCTTCAAGCTATAATTTTCTGCCAAATCCTATTCAAAATTCAATCTACTAACCTTCCAATGTCGATTTTAACTTCAACTTTATTTGAATTTTCCATCTTCCCTATACTAAATTGCAATGCCGTGACGTAAAATCACGTCTTTTGAAATTCGAAAAAAAGTAGTAAAATCGCCCGAATTTCCGAACGCTCTGTATATGTACCGAATGTACAAGGATCACACAACGTATTCCGTCCAATTTCAAATCCCATATCGCTAAAATAACTTTAGAATCTCGTGGTGAAAATGGCTCAATAAATCAAAAAATTACAGTTTGCAAAATAATTTTTGTTGTCCAGAGGCTACTATGATAAAAAATAGTATTACCAACATAAAATTTAGACATAAAAATTTACAAAATTTGAGGGATTTATTTTCTTTTTGAAATGTATTTTTTATTATTATAAAAGGTGAAATAGAAAAAAATGTATAAAGCACCTGTTTCATAAGGCGTTTTAGCGCACGTGTCAATAAAAAAACTCGCCACTTTGTGGCTCGTTTTTTAAAATAGACGCGTGCGCTAAAACCGCTTCTTATGAAACGTGTACTTTAATATACTATTCTTTCACAAGCGTTTAAAAAATGAAATTTTGTTTTCTTGACGTTTACTCCATTTTTCCAGGTAGTTCACTAGGATATATTTAAAACAAGCATTTTTTTTCCAACAATTTGGTACCATACACTCCTATGCTAT
Source organism: Polydrusus pterygomalis (assembly GCA_963969555.1). Taxonomy (NCBI): domain Eukaryota; kingdom Metazoa; phylum Arthropoda; class Insecta; order Coleoptera; family Curculionidae; genus Polydrusus; species Polydrusus pterygomalis. Next base: position 34,365,100 of record OZ018381.1, on the reverse strand, counting down.
GTTAAAATTGACACGAAATAATTTGCCCCAAGTTCCAATCGCAAATTTAAGCGTTATGCATTATTGCCGCCCTGCATTTTCTAAATAAATATAAAGGCGGCTTTGAAAAATAATAGAATGGTTTTGAAAACCAATATGGTCTTAAATTAAAATTGTAATGTCATTCGTTTATTAAACTTACATTGTAAATCAGATAAAATGATTAGTTTTACTAGAAATGAACAAATTGATATGCTCCTATAATTTTTGGAGTGACCAGAAAAATTCTTCTGAAACCGCAAGATTGTATGTTTTATAAACTAATGACATTACAACTTTAAATTAAAGCCATATTACTTTTTTGAAAAGAGAGGGCGGCAATAATGCATAACGCTTTTAAGTTTGCGATTGGCAAATTTTGGCTGTTTACACGTGAAAATGAAGAATAAAAAATATAGTTTAAAATACTTCTTGAAATTCTTAATATAGGTAGGCAGAAAATAATAATAATAAACGATAAACGTTAGTATTATAGTGAAAAACAAAAGCGTGGGGCGCTTTGTGCAATATTTTTCGTATATCGAGCACCCCACGCTTTTTTCACAATAATACTGTTTATCGTTTATTATTATTTTCCGCCTATATTAAGAATTTCAAGAATTATTTTAAACCATATTTATTTTCCGCTTTTTAGTTTGATTAATTAGCGTGTTTTTTAGTTTTTTTAAACTATATTTATTTTTCATTTTTTAGTTTAAGTTATTGTTAAAAAAAAATTTTTTTTTTGAGTAGATTGAGCTAGATTAGCAATTGTATTGTCAGCGGTTCTTGATAAGTCTACAAAATTTAATTAAATCTGACCGTTTAAAGTGGGTCAAAATCGGGTTCAAAGAAGTCGATTACAAACATACATACAAACATACAGGTGAAGCTAATAAAAGCGTGTTAAAAAAAGCTTTTAAGCTAATAAAACAGTGGCGCAACCAGGGGGGGGGGCTGCCCGCCCCCCCCCCCCCCCCCCCGAGCTTAGAAACTTAGCCTATTCGTTTAATTGCAAACCAATTTTTCATGTCACGCGAACTATTTTCGCATGTTTTTTGCGATCTCAATGTTTTATGGATTTGTAATTTTTTTGTTTATCAATGTAACATGGAATCTTACGTTTTTTGAGTAACTAAAGTATAAATTTTAATAAATAGCTCAAAATTGTACATAATGATTAGAAAAAAAAAATTTCGGATTAGAGTTTTTTCCGTTTCTTTGAATTTTTTGAGAACATTTACCATAGTAATGTATATATTTTTTTACACCATCAGAAAGTGGAGATTTCAACGAACAAAAAGCCCACCGACTTTTTTAAAACAGCAGATATTTTGACGTGAGAATTTTGGATTGAAAATAAGGGTGCTTTTTCGATATTAAGTCAAAATAAGGTGAAAAAATAACTATTTTAAATCAAAATAATTACAGTGTGTTTGGGACATAAAAAGGTAAGTTATCACCAAATTTCGTGAAAACATAATTTTTTTTGTAAAAGATAAAAATAAAAAAACAAAAACTTGGTTATTTGAATTTTTCCCATAAATTTTGAGGCAACGTGAAAAAAGTGTTAATACAAAAGTTGTAGGTCTTTTTATTACCTACAACTTTGCCATTTAACGTTTTTCCATAGGACTTGTAGTTTTCCCGGAAATCGAGATAAATCGTTTTCTAGCCTTAAAAACTCACCCCCTTCCACTTCCCGACCTCGGATCGCCCGTAAATTATTTTTTCTTTCATTTTTGTTATAATATTCTCTTTCTTTTCCAATGGGTTTCATCCTACTATTATTTTTTTTGTTTCAAAAATTATCGACCCTGGTCTACCTATTTATGCGAACCACGATATTGATATTACCGTAGAAGAAATTCTGGACGAAATGGCAAAAACAAAACGAAGAATTTTACTTTAATATTAGTATTATTAGTGATTACTTACAACTTATTGTATAAGGTTTTTGTTTTGTTTTAGTATAAGTATGCTTAATATATGCGTTACTTATTTTAAATACATTTTTAATAATTAAAATAAAATCGCAAAATTTTTTTTTCATAAATATTTCGTTATGGCTAGCGGCGTATTATTGCAGAAGTTTCAGGGGGCTGTCGCTCTCGTCAATCATACGTATTTTACCCAAAAAAGGGCGTGGCACCCAAAAAATGTTTCGCCTGCGGCGCAAAAGAGCGCCCTCGGCGCAAGAAGTTAAAGCCCCCCCCCCGAACAAACTTTCTGGTTGCGCCACTGTAAGTAAAGATAATATTTACTTTGCTATACTGTTTAAAAAAAGAAAAAGGAAAGTAAGACATTTTAAATTTTGCAGCCCAGACCTGTCTAGCTTTCCATTCGTTAAATAGAAATTTTGCATTGCGCATGCCCATGCCCATGTATGTTAGGCTTTGTTTACATACGCTAGGCCATAAATTTGCTACTTTCGGCATTATTGTTGGCTGATCTAAGTCTATATTACTTACGGGTCGTCAGGAGTAAGGTGCACAGGCTCATCGGTAAATTCTGGTGGAAAATTGGCTAAATCTCTATCCGAGTCAAGGCGAGGTTTATAGGGCGGTACAATTTGTTTCTGTTCGAGCTGAAAGGCATAGAATAAAAGGCATTAGTAGGTACACATTGGCAGAATATTCTAAAGTATAATCACGGTTTGGCATAATGAGCCTAATGAATAAAAATTAAGCAATTACTTGAAGCAATTAATTTTTAGTAAAAGCAATTGCTTGACTAGCAAATGCTATAAGTAAAAGCAATTGTTTGATCTGGACATGAATTAAATTTTGAAGCAATTGCTGCTTTTCTTTCACCTCTGTAGCTAATGCTTATTCAACACAAGTTCAGACGTGACTTACCCACTTGTTCAGATTATAGATTTCATGTTCAGTTTCGTGCCCAATTTGCAAAAGAGTTGACGTAAATACAACAACGTTGGTCTATTTATTTAGTACAATAGTAATCTGTTACGTTTTTGTGGAAAATAGGAAACTTATATTTGTGATATGGCAAATTTCAGTGAAAATGAGGAAAGTGATAGTAGTGATGAAGAAATTAAAGACAAGCAATTGATATTCGTTCACAAGTTGAAGGAACATAAGACGATTTTTTTTAATATGGCCAAAACGGAAATACAACTGTCCTTCCTTGTTCAAAAAGTCGAGAATTCATATAAAAGCCCGGACCAAACTGCATATTTATATAAATAAACTAATTTAGTTTTCAATTAAAAGGACACTTAGCGTACAAAATAAAAGAAATAACCCGATAATTTTCTCAAAAAAAGAGCCTTCTTGTCCACTTCCGCACCTGTCCTACGTAGCAACTGCTAAATTGGATACAATTTAATTGTTTGATCAAAATACAATCATAATAAAAACAATATATCATAGATTTGGTTATTCTTTCTACTAAAATATTCAATGACATAACCGAGATAACCCGCAATAGTCTTTGCACTATTAGCTTTCTAGGACTGTCACCTCGGAAAAATGTCCATTCCGCACCTACGAAATCCACACATTAAGACAGCGTCAGTTTGGTATCAGTGCGTTTTTATCATTTCTGGTTTTGTTATAGTGTTGTGCGCCGCTTAAAGATATTGGTAAGTACCCGTTTTTTGATATATATTGGCAAAACAGTTAATTAAAAAAAGAAAGTAAAAAATGCTCACTTTCTTGCGTGTCCTCTCTGCACCGCAGTTTCCGTTTACATTACGTATTTCTTTTAGAAAAATAGATTATGGTATGGTGCATTTTTAGGTCGGCAAAACATAACCTAAGAATAATTCGAATCAGCGTTGCCAGAATTTGTGAATAAATTAAAAAGTCAAAAAATGTCCATTCGGCACCGTCCGTTCCGTGCCTGTTTTACGTTGGTGCGGATTGGACAGTTAGGTGCGGATTTGACATAAATAAGCATTTATCGGTGTTGGTTAATGGTAATGTTGTCTTTTCTTAGTACTTATTTGAAATTTACATTTTGGTTTTTAAAAAATAGTTCTTTACCTTTTTATATTGATTTAATCGAATTTAATCATATACGATGTCCAATCCGCACCTTAAGTGTCAAGTCCGCACCTTTTGTAAAAACGGTTAAAAAAAAAAGTTGAGGCACCCAATTAATATTTTTAGTCTATTTTTTATAAAGACTCGAAACGTTCTTAAATTTCCTTAAAATATTCTAGGGGCATTTACCGATGAAAAATATATCCCAAAATATTATTTTTATATTTGGGTCAATAAATTTTCCTCTTAGTTTTTTTCACGATTTTATTCACACAAGATATATTTTTTGAAGATCTGGACGTCTATTCTCCAATTTAAGAGAAGTGAACGCTCTCTCGCGAGAAGGGACAATTCACATCATATGCTCACATCGTATGGAAATGAATAGTAATTTTAAGTTTCAAGAATACAGTTTAAACATTTTTAAGAGAAAAAGTAATCACTTCTCTTGAAATGATCATTCGCCTATTTCGAGAATAGACGTCCTATTGTCATTTAAGTTTTGTTAATATATAATGCATAATTTATTCTTACTTTTTAGCATAAAAAATTGCCTTGGTTTTTAAGGTGCGGAATGGACAAAATTATCGACCTTTTTGAGCAAAATAGCGTTTTGAGACCTTATTTTACAAAAAGTTGTTGATTTTATTCCCGAATATCTATCCTCACACCTTTGTTAAGTAAGGCAAATAACAAAAATATTAATATCTAAACTTTAAAAAATTAGAGTATAAAAAATGGTTTTGGCCATATTAAAAAAAAATCGTCATAAATAAATCACTCTGCCCACAACCGTTTAGCTTCCACAACAGCCTCAGCACTTGCACTCAGCACTGACATACATTACAGAAGTGTATGTCTTACAGACAATAGTTTGGTGAACACCGAGTTCTTCACCTACAGAATTTTGATAGCCCGGATCCGCCGGACCACTTAACATTTTCGCAGTCAAATCGATATAACTTTCTGAAATCATCATATTATCTGCAATTTTTACGTACACTAGATTTTTCTTTTACGGACGTTCATATTATTCAGCCATAATTGAGGACACAAATTAAGAGCAACGCACGTGTATGCCGCGGAGAACTAAAGTTGACTGCGACCAATCAAATGATGCAGGGGTGGACCTACCTTAAAAAGTTGAAAGCAAATGCTACACTAGAAAAAGCAATTCCTTAATTTATTCATCACATCTTAAGCAAACGATAGCAATTGCTTCTATTTTTTAAGAAAAAGCATTGACTAGAAGCAATTCCTACACTTTTAAGCAAAAAGCAATTACTTTCGTTTTTATTCATTGGCTTTCAAGAAATTACTTCGATTTTATAAGAAAAAGCAATCGCTACATTTTTATTCATTACGCTAAATGGAGATGGAAGCCGCGTAATAAAATATTTTAAAATTCATTTTTTTAGGTTTCCGTTCTCCCAATAATTAGCAGATATCAGATCTTATATCGACCGGGGGTACATATAAAAAAATAAATGGCAAATGTTACTAGAGGTTTTATTTTTTATTAGTTTCAATATGTTTTAGAGAATTTAAGAAAAATTTATGATTGTAGGGCCAGGACAATCCATACACCCAATTTTACAGATCAGCTCAGACTCATAATCTTTCGGCAACTTATATATAGCAAGGAATACAAGTTACCTACTGTTGTTTTATGATAAACCACTATCTCTATCCCTTTACTAGAAACTGCATTTTTTATTTTTAGCCGTTAATAAAAATGGTAATTTTATAAATATTTTATGTTTTGGTTATCGCTGCTGCGGTCAGTCCCCAAAAATTCTCATCATTTAGTACATCGTCCTTACAGTCCTTAATACTTAATATACCGTGCGAGCCAAAATTATTTGCATCAAAGAGGGCCTGTTGGGTGTCAGTAACTACCTGAATTAACAATCAATCAGTTATTCCTTCATCTTTGACAGTCGTTACAAGTAATTTGATTCATCGCTTATTACAATAATATTAAATAATAATAAAAAAAAATATTACTTATATAAATTACTCAGAACAATATTAATTACCTAATTAATTTATGAAAGCATTTCTAAAAATATTTTCAAATTGTCTGTTTTTAATATCCATGTTTTTATTTCGATTTTAAATGTTTTTAATGAAATCAATTTTTTTTAATTCTTGTTGGTAAAGATCGTTTAAATAAAAATATAAATATTTGAAATGTATTTTATCCTATGGACTTATTTATTTTAGGTTTTATGGTTATTTCATTTTTATGACGTATGTGTATTATGATTATGATTTTTAAATTGTATAAGGTTTTTATTTTTAAATATATATATTAAGATGTGATAAATGTAAAGTTGTCTTACGTTCAACTTTCTTGTTTCTGAATATAATTTTTTTGAAGGATAAAGATAATCTTTATTGAATATAATTTTTAGAAACCTTTTTTGTAGTATTTCTAATTTTTTAACTAAAGTTCTATTTATTCCTCCCCAACCTAAAATTCCGTAATTTAAATGAGTTTTAACTAACGCGTAATATAATATTTCTGTATGTCTTACAATTAAAATTTTTTTACTGTTTTTAAAAATCGGTAGTAAACTTCTTAATTTTTTAATTAAGTATTCTAAGTGAAAATTCCAATTTAATTTACTATCAAAAATAATTCCTAAATATTTTATTTTATTTACTTTAAAAATTTGAATGTCTTCATTTATTTGAATACTATTTATATTTCGTGGTAGGTTATTTAGGTTTAAAGTAAAAGGAATATAATTTATTTTATTAAAATTTGTATCAGTATAAAAAATTGCAGTATCATCTGCAAATAAATATTAAAAAATAATGGTCCTAAAATTGTTCCTTGAGGAACACCATACTGAAATACTTTTAAATAGCTTTTTTATTTATCTATTTGAACATAAGTTGGTCTATTTTTCAGATAATTTTTAATTAATTCTAATTGCTTTCCTCTGAATCCAATATTTTCAAACTTTTTTAACAGTAAATTATGGCTAACTGTATCAAAGGCTTTTGCTAAATCTAGAAAAATACTAATACAAGTTTTTTATTATCTAGTGCATCATATAGCGTTTTGCGTTGATTTATTTTCTTGAAACCCGAACTGTTTATTAGAAATAAAATGTATTTTTTCCAAATAATTTTCAATTCTTAATTTTAAAATTTTTTCGAATACTTTTGCTATCGATAAATGATAGCTAACTCTTATGCGCTAGACCACGAGCAGCCACCGACGACTTAGCCATAGTTACGAATTCGTATCTTTAAACGTGTAAAATATGTGTTTCTTACCAAATCCCAGTCAATACTTCTAAAAAACTGATGGCTGCTTATTTCCATAAATGAATCAGAACTTTGACACCCCAACCTTTCAGCGGGATTTTTATTTAGGAACCCTTTTAAAATATTGGCTGCTTTAACGCTTAAAGATCTAAAAAGAAAAATAGTTAAGTAAGGTTACCATGGTTAAGTAAGGTCAGTAGCCGGGGTTAATAAAAAAATATCATAATCCTGAATCATCATACTTTTATTGTTGTTATTGTATTTAAGTTTATTATGCTTTTCGCAATGTTAGCGCTTAACATTCTCATGTCAGAACATTGTTAAATAAAGAAGAAAATAAAGAAGTTGAAGTTTAAACATTAGTAGGAATATATGGGGAGTTCAACGCCAATTTCCTCCTTAGCTTCTGCGCATGCGTCGATAGTGCGAAGCTGTTTTTAACATATTTTTTTCCTTTTTAACAGCTTCACCGGTATGTTTGTTTGTCAGTAACCGACTTCTTTGAACCCGATTTTGACCCACTTTAAACGGTCAGATTTAATATAAATTTTGTAGACTTATCAAGAACCGCTGACAATACAATAATCTACACGCAAAAAATCTCCTGTCAAATTTTGACAGCTGTCAAGTATAAAACGAAGAAGCGATTTTGACGAAACAAATTATGGGATCGTATAGTATTCGGTGCGGAGACTTCGGGAAAAATAAGCAAAAAATTCTCCTGTCAAAATTTGACAGCTGTCAATATGTCAAATCGTTTAAAAAAAATGCTAATAATGAAAAAACTATAAGGTCGTATGTATATTGACGGCGGAAAGTTGAAAAAAATACACAAAAAATTATCTTGTCAAAATTTGACACCTGTCTATGTCAGAGTTATTATAATAACCGATAGTAATAAAACAAACGTGGGGTCGTATAGATATTGTCGCTAAGAATAGAGAAAATTTTTTTAAAAAATTCTACCCGTCTTTTTTTAAAATTTTGAACATTTTTGTCGTTTGTTCGGGTTTGTATGTATGTTTGTTTGTAACCGACTTCTATGAACCCGATTTTGACCCACTTTAAAGGGTCAGATTTAATTTAAATTTTGTAGACTTATCAAGAACCGCTGACAATATAATAATTTACTAATCTAGCTCAATCTACTAAAAAAAAAATTTCTAAACAATAACTCAAACTAAAAAATGAAAAATAAATATAGTTTAAAAAAACTAAAAAATACGCTTTAATTCTTAATAAAGGCAGAAAATAATAATGAACGATAAACATTAGTATTATCTGCCTATATTAAGAATTTCAAGAATTATTTTGAACTATATTTTATTTTCCGCTTTTTAGTTTGATTAATTATTAAAGTGTGTTTTTAGTTTTTTTAAACTATATTTATTATAGATTATTTTGCGGTATATGCTCACCTAGGAATACGAATAGTCTTCTCCAATATAACTTGAAATAAATAGTCTTCGGTATTTTGATCTGGATTTTCGGAAGCCCCTGCTATATCAAAAGGAGACCTTCCTGCCAACATTTCATATAATAGTACACCTAAAAACAGTTATATGTAAAATCTGGTTTTTATATTAATAGGAAATTCTGATTTTGAAAAAAATTGCATTAAAAGTCACTGCTATAAGGCGAGAAACTTATGGCCAACCACTACTGGTGGATTATAAACAATAATATAAACAAAAAGAAAACAATAAGTAAATACTTGATTGATAAGAGGGAATTATTAGCGTACTGCGATCTGAGAGTCCTAAAACCCAAGTTTATAGACGGTCCATTAAAAAAAAGTATAGAGGGTTTCTCTAATATCCATATCTTACCCCATCTTAAATATAATGAGCCTAATGAATAAAAATGTAGCAATAGCTTTTTCTTATAAAATCGAAGTAATTTCTTGAAAGCCAAAGAATAAAAACTACAGTAATTGCTTTTGCGTCCAGCAATTGCTTAAAAGTGCAGGAATTGCTTCTAGTCAATGCTTTTTCTTAAAAAATAGAAGCAATTGATATCGTTAGCTTAAAATGTGATGAATAAATTAAGGAATTGCTTTTTCTAGTGTAGCTATTGCTTTTAACTTTTTAAGGTAGGTCGACCCCTGCATAATTTGCTTGGTAGCAGTCAACTTTAGTTCTCCGCGACATACATGTGCGTTGCTCTTAATTTGTGTCTTCAATTATGACTGAATATATGAACGTCCGTAAATGAAAAATCTACAGTGTACGTAAAAATTGCAAATATGATGATTTCAGAAAGTTATATATCGATTTGACTGCGAAAATGTTAAGTGGTTGGCAAATTATTTTTTGACTGATACTGGTGAACTGTCGCCTTTAAAAAGGATTAAAGTCTTTCTGCGGCAATTGTCGGATCCGGGCTTTCAAAATTCTGTAGGTGAAAAACTCGGTGTTCACCAAACTACTGTCTGTAAGACATACATTTCTGCAATGGATGCAGTTTTGGAGAAGGCCAATATTTTTATTAAATTTCCTTCAAGTGCTGGAGCTGTTGTGGAAGCTAATCGGTTGTGGTCAGAGAGATTTATTTATGTTCCTTCAATTTGTGAACGAGTATCAATTGCTTGTCTTTAATTTCTCATCACTACTATCACTTTCCTCATTTTCACTGAAATCTGCCATATCACAAATATAAGTTTTCTATTTTCCACAAAAAGTAACAGATTACTATTGTACTAAATAAATAGACCAATGTTGTTGTATTTACGTCAACTCTTTTGCAAATTAGGCACCAAACTGAACATGAAATCTAGAATCTGAACAAGTGGATAAGCCACGTCTGAACTTGTGTTGAATAAGCATTTGCAACAGAGGTGTAAGAAAACCAGCAATTGCTTAAAAATTTTATTCATATCCAGATTTAGCAATTGCTTATACTTATAGCATTTGCTAGTCAAGCAATTGCTTTTACTAAAAAGTAATTACTTCAAGTAATTGCTTCATTTTTATTCATTAGGCTCCATATAAGTAAGTTCCACAACACCTTTTACGGCACGTGAAAGTGACGTCTTCAAGGCATTAAATTACTGCGTCCAATCGTTGACTCACCCGGTATAACCAGTATTGGCAAAATTCTTACCTAACGCCCACCAATCCACCGAAAATCCATAGTCCTCCCCTCGTAGAATTTCTGGAGCGATATAGTTTGGGGTACCACAAAATGTAGACGTGGTGTCGCCAGGCCTTATACCCTCCTTACACATTCCGTAATCGGTAAGTTTGACATGTCCCTCGTGATCAAGTAAAACATTGTCCAGCTTGAGATCACGATATATTATGCCTTTACAATGCAAAAAATTCAAAGCCAACGATATCTCTGCAGCGTAGAACCGAGCATGCTCTTCAGGTAGCTTTCTTTGTCTAAAAAGGAAATCGTTAGGGGTGTTTCATCACTTAGATGTCCTCCTCAGGCCGTACAAATTAGGTTTTTAATAATATTTTAATCTAAAAAAAATATAATAGTAATTGACACTAACCTTTGCATGTGAAACATTAAATCCCCTCCCCTCACAAATTCTATAACAAAAAATAATCTAGACGGCGTCTGGAAGCACGAATGTAACCCAACGAGAAACGGGTGGTTTGAAGCAGTCTCAAATACGTGTTTTTCAGTTTGAACCCAATCAATATCTTCATCGTCTGTTACGAGAGCTTTTTTTATCACCTGAAACAAAAATTCTTGATAAATAAATATTTATATTCTATGGGTCGAGTAAATTCCATCTTAGACCACATCTACCGTCGCGTGCACAAACGTATGGAACCTGTTAACTTCACAGTATTTAATCTATTTTTGTACGAAATGCAGATGGTTTGTAACAATATATGACTATAAATTATCTATAAACATTATAACTATTATAATAAACGTATAAATATTTCTGAAACACACTATTTTTAATAGAGCAGGTGTACAGCTAAAAAAGGACGCCGGCTGTATCTTGGAACCAGTTTACCGTACGGCTAGCGGAAAAAAATATTTATTAAAGTATTTTTCACAATAAATGCTTGACTCCGTTTAACTACCTGGGACGTTTTGCAAGAGCTCGGCCATAAAAATGCAAATAAACTGTCTGTCAGGGTCATGTTATAATTTGTAATTATAGCAGGTAATATTTAACTATCTTTTGCTTGCGATATGATATATACCAATTAAATATCCAAAGTCCTACCCCGTAGTGTATTTGCTTGTTGATTGTGTATAACAATGGGATTTTTGCTCTAACTTTTTGTTTAAGGGGGTAGAAGGGGACAAATGTAAAAATAGTCACAACTTTGTTTTAAATAGACTTATATCAGGTTGCATAAAGATTTTAAACAATAACTAACTAACGAGCAATTTCCACTCTGACATCTGTCGCATGGCCTGTAGTGATGATCTCCCTACCACGTAATATCCTACAGCCAAACGGAATTACCTGAATTACCTAATTTTTCCTATGATTATTATATTTTACTTTATCTTATTTACGCAAATAAAAAGAAAGAAAAGGAAGTTTATACACCAGATCCTCAACGTTGCAATGGTGTATATGGTTTCTGTAATGGAAGTGCTACAGCTGCTGTTGAAGAATATCATCAACGGTATCCACATCATAGACATCCCTGCCGAAAAAACCTCGTAAAGACTTATAAAAAAAAAACAATAGAAACTTATAAGAACTAAGTCGGTTATTGAAACAGTAATTCCTAATAATTTATGGGTCTGTAGAAGCTCATTTTCTATAAGAACTGATACATACCAATCAGGAAAGCCTCTTTAAAGCGCATTAACGATGCAAATTTCCTTTTATCTTTTTGATCGATTTTTATGAGGACTTATAAGTGCTCATAAGGAATACCATTTATAATTAACGGATTTCCGGATATTCTATAAGTCTGTATGAATTTTATTAAAAAAGTAATTCCTAATATTTTATGGGTCTTTAGAAGGTATTTTTCTATGAGAACTTATACGTACCAATCAGGAAAACCTCTTTAAAGAGCATAAATGATGAACATTTCCTATTATATTTTTGACCTATTTTATGAGGACTTATAAGTGCTCATGAGGAATACCATTTATAATTAACGGATTTCCGGATATTCTATAAGCCTGTATGAATTTTATTAAAAATGTAATTCCTAATATTTTATGAGTCTTTAGAAGTTTTTTTTCTATGAGAACTTATACGTACCAATCTGGAAAACCTCTTTAAAGCGCACATTTCCTATTATCTTTTTAATTCATTTTTATGAGAACATATGAGGAAGACCATTAATAATCTGATAAGACCTTATAAGTCTTTTTGAGGTTTTAACAATATTTCCTTATTCATACCAACAAGGTTGAAAGTGTAAAATTACACCCCTGGTGGGGAAGGGAGAAAAAAAATCCTACGTAAAGGTAAAATTAATTGTACACTTCGATCAGTGTACTGATATAATTAACACAGTAAATATAATGTTGATGTGAACAGACTGTCATCAAAATGTACAACTATTTTATTTACAGGTTTACATTCAGATCACAGTCTATCAACATCCACAAACATTGTGTTGATAGTGCCAATAACTGTGACTGGAAAGCACAATTATTTTTTCCACAAATGTACATATCGATGGCTATAGAAGCAATACCACATAATATAAACATTTTGCAATGTTTTAGGAAAAAGTATAAGATACCTCGTATTGACTATTCAGTAAATACAATACCAATTTTCAAATATCACCGGTTTGTGAAATCATTTAAAAACAAAACAACCTATTTCTATTGACTGGATTGTAAAATACGTTTGTGCACTGTTGCCACATGGTAACAGGATAAAAAAGCTGTAGAAATATCATTTTGGCAAAAAGTGATGTTACATGGTATCGCCAATTGCCGTTAGGCCATCGATATACAAGGTTCATTCGATTTTATACTAAAAATTTGGAGTTAAAAGGGAGCGTAACATAGTAACTCGATAAAAATTAAAGCAACAAATCGATTTAAAACACTTTATACCTAGATATTCCCTGTATAGTGTGACTCTAATACACAGTCCTGCACACAAGTTTCGGTATATTCATAAAAACCTAATTTAAGAAGTTTAATCTGAATCGATTTGGAACCATTTGAAAAAATTGCATTTTAAAAATTTCTGCCAAAATTGTAACTTTTAAGCACGGAACACCCCATGCGTAAATTATTTTTAAATTTTGTTAAAACTTATAGGTACACTGATATGTATTAATAATTATATGTTTCCAAATTTAATACTATTTTCTGAAATATATATATATTTTTATAATTTAGCTGGCTGTAGAACATTTTATATTCTATAAAGCATTGATTCTAATTAAGATACAAAAATAGAGCAAAAAGTTCTACACATATTTTGTTATTGAATTTTGACATTTTTACCTTTGTGATTACTATTAAAATAATATACTGATATAAATAAAACTTACTTTGGTGTAGAGCGAAAAACGCTACTTTCCGATGATTTAAATTTTTTTCCATTTAGCTCCATAAAGATAATAAAAACGTCTTTACCATTTTTTCAGTTGTAAACATATAAAAACCTGATATAGGGTAATCCAATGAACAAATACCAATATTTTGTAATTCGTTTATTAACTCATTTGGAACGGTTACACTTATTCTAGTTCATTTCCTAAAAAAAAAAAATATAGTAAAACTCTTTTATAACGCAGACATTTAACCCACTTAACAGTACGTTATAACTAACGTACCGCAAATAAACAAGTCCTGGCAGCTATTATTATAGACCCGCTTCTTTTTTGGTCAATGATTTTAAAGTAGAGTACAGCTTGTTTCAAAAAATTATTGTAAAATTTAAAGGATATATAATAGTGTAATCAATTAAAAATCAACTCTAACTGGTTAAACAAAAATTAGCCAATAAGACTCAAGACATACATGGACCAACTAAAGCCTACCATGAGGTAAAACTTGTCTGATCACTTATTGTCCATAAAAAGATTAAATTATAAAAATACACAACTTACTCTGTTCGCTGGTGGACTCATCAGTTTTCTTTCCTCCTAAAAATACATAAATTTCAGTTAAAATATGATTTTCATCGTAATTAGGTAATACACAACTTACCCTGTTCGCCGGTAAACCCTTCAGTTTCCTTTTCTCCTAAAAATACATAAATTTCAATTAAAATATGATTCCATCGATTTTAAATTTAAAATTTTATTCAAAAAAAATTGTATACAATACTTTAATTTTACCACATTTTCTTTATTGTTCTACAATTTTGTTTATGGCGGATGAAGGTGTAATAAATAGATTACAAATTTTACAAAATAAAGCAATGCGAATTTTACTTAATATGGATAGATATACAAAAATTAATGTGATGTTAAAAAAATTAGAATGGTTAAATGTAAAAAATTTAGTATTATTTTTGGTTCTAATATTTATTTTTAAAATTCAAAATGATTTGTTACCGCCACATTTAAAGCAATTGACTGTTCTAAATAGTGATCAACATAATTATTTAACACGAAATACCAATAATTTTTTTCTTAATAATTGTTCAAAAAATATTGCATATAAATCAGTTTTTCATAAGGGTCTTATTGAATTTAATAAATTAAACAAGTCAATTAAAAATCAAAAAAGTTTAAAATCTTTTTAAAAAAAGTTTAAAATCTTTCTTATTAACTCAACAGGACAAATAAAGTTTCAAAAGGTCATTTAATTCAAAAAATAAATAAAAAAAGGGTATAAAATTGTTAAAATGTATCATGTAGCCACGTGCTAAATAAATCTTTTTACTACTACTACTACTAATAAATTTCAAAGCCTGCTGTGAGGTGAAATGTATGTACACCTTAATTTCAGTTAAAAATTAAAGGTAGAATTTTAAAACTTAGGTTAGGTAATAAAAATGCATATTTTTTAGAAAAAAAAATTTATTATCACTTTGTGTTTAGTATTTTAAATGTACCGTCATTTTTTCATGGTTAAATAGTCCTAAAAATCTCCATTTTAGTATTGTATTACAACTGTTAAATTGTTTTCAAAATTGGCGGTCTGAAAGCTATTATTGTTAAATTGCGTGGGGTGTTATTTTGTCATTATAAATGTCCAGCGGTTTAACCGGGGGTTTAATCAAAAAACATTTTTTTATTGCTTCTAAACTGGGTTTTGTAAAATTTTAATTAGGCTACTTGGAAGAATATTAAGTCAAAAATGTACAATTTTTGATTTATAGGATTTGTACTCTTGTAATGAAGTCGCTAAAGAAGTTTATAAAAATAACATGTCCATAACGTCGAAATTTTAATGGCTTTCAAGTTTAGGCCGTCATTTAAAACAATATGACTCCTTGTGATACATTACTGAATGGGACATGTTTAAGATTACTTAACCAGGCAACTTCAATTTAAAATAATGAACTCCGAGTCACCTAAAGGTAAACCAGATATTATAATTAACAATTTCTATGCGTTTTTAACTATATCTCTAACCAAATTTCTAATTACTATCTCTAATGGTAACAGAATTAAGGTGTGTTGTACAATAATTTTGTCGGCTAAAGATAAAAACAAACATATGCAGCTTACCCTGTTCGCTGATCAATTCGTTTTCCAAGTCTAAAATTAAATAAATTTTAGTTAAAATCTTTTGTGGTATTTAAATATAAATAATAAACTTAAATTGTTAATGTTGAATGAAAAGCCTATCATGATATTTTACACATAATAAAGGAGGTTCCTTTGATTATTCCTCAAACAGGAAGCAAGAGGAATTAAAATTTACTTTTACTAAAAAGAAATATTGTCAAATTTATTGTAAAAAATATTGATACATAATTTGTTGAATGACAAGATATAAATATTATGTCCAAATAATTGAAGCCAGTATTTTAAATATTGTGAGTAGCAAAACATAATTATCTAAAAAAAAGTTCAATTCCTTGTAAAATTATTAATTAATTCGTTAGCTTGCAAAGACATCTTAAGAAAATGTATAAAATGAAATGTACTTACGTTCTACATCATTATCGCTATTGTCATCCTTTGTGGTTTTTCGTTTACCTGAAATATTTTTAAAATTCAATATTAACTAGCACAATCCTCTATATCACGAATATAAAACACCAATTGTTATTGTCTATAGGTTTATTACTTATTTGAAATATATTTAGTTGAGTAATCTAAATTCACTTCAAATATACAACTAGGTTTGTATTGTCATAAATGAGTAAAATTGTTTTTACTCTTTGTATAAATATAGGTACTATGTGACTTATCAAATAAACAGGAGCCATATGTGAGTTTTTACGTGTACAAAATACATTTTTTTAAATAACTATATCATGTATTTACCTCTATTTAAATCGCTTATTTTGCTGGCGATGTAAGCATTTACATGTTTCAATTCCTTTTGAATTTCTTTTTCTGATAAATTCTCCTCGTGTTTTAAATAATAATTATATATGTCTAAAAATAGAGTTACAATAAATCCATTAATTCTATTTGAAAGCATTCTTCTTCAAAACTTCTTGATGTTAATAAGTAAGTTACTTACCATAAATTGCTCTCATTTTGGTGGCATCCAATGCTGGCCTTTGTTCACCTTTCTTATGGTAGTTGCTCACTTTTCCTGTACATGATGACTTTTTTAATACAGAGGCACCAAAAACTGCCAAAGCCATATTTTTTACGAACTGAGCTCCAGATCTTGCAGTTACTTTTGCCGAGTCAAAAGTTACTTTTTTTAAAAAAATGTTCTGTCCAAGATGTACCTAAAATTACATATTATAATGGACATGAGGATTATTAATAACATATCGCGGAAAGCGATATGTTAATAATGACAAGAGGACTATAAAACAATTTATAATTTCATCTAAATGATTTTTGTTCGCTTTTCTTGTATGTTTGTGCGCGTATTTATCACACTCTAATGATTATTATTATAAAATTCGACAAAAAAGCCGAACAAACGCCGTAAAATCTAAAATGAATACTAAGTATAATATTCTTGATACCATGCAAATATTTTAATACATGCAATATACCTCATCCTCTATCTCAACACCAACATCCAAACTTTTCATGGAAGCAGTTTTCCCACTAAATTTGTTGATTAATTCTAAAAAATTTAATTATACTTTACAAATTTAGTTATTAAGGTAGGTAGGTACTATGAATTTTATGCTATGGTAAATTCAAAGTTAAACTGGCTAAACACATCACTGAATAACTTATTGATATACTTCAGACAGTTTTTACTACTTTTAAGAATATATTATCATCAAACTTTTTCTAAAACATACCTAAGTATATACACTGTTATACCAATTTGTTATTATTCCAATTTGTTAACCGTTTTAATGCAATCAGGTATTTAACAAAGACCAAGGAAAAACTATGAACAATGTTCTTTGGACGATAAAATATTTTAAAGTAAAAAAAAAACTGTTAATAATGGTAATTTTAAAACCAATACAAATAAATACAAAATTAACATACCTTTATTAATATTTATGACATCCCTTTGCAATTCAATATTTAACTTGGATAGTTCTTTTATAATTTCTTCCTTATTTTCTAATGTCTGTCTCAGTGTCGCAACTTCGTTTTGAAGTTTATCAATCTTCTGTTGCTGGTAATCAATGGAAAGAAAGCAAGTTGAACTCGAAGAAAGTTCGGAAATATCTGAAGTTATTTCTTTTACAAAAGTTCCTTGCCTGTATATCGTTTTCTCGGATGGTTTTTCTGAGTAAGTCTAAAATATTATTTTAAATAACTGTCATCAAATCACTGCTTATTTAACATATTTTTGTAAAAAACTATTTACCTTTTTTTCTATATTTTCTTTAAAAGCTTTTAATATGTCACCTTGTAAGGTTCTTTCCCCCTAAAAGCAATTTGAATTATTCTTAAATTATCAAAACTAATGCTAACAATAACAAAATTGCTCACAAAATAGTCAATAAATAATCATTAATTTATGCTTAAAACATTTAACAACCTCTTCAAATTAACACTACTAATATTAAAAACAGAATTACCGGTAATGTCTTGAGTTTCTTTTGTTTTACCCAATTCAATTTGTCCTCGTTTTTACTCAACTTTAATTCTTGATCGTCAGATTCCAATCCTGAACTGTCTCCTCCGTAGTCAGATATTAGGAGATCTTTATTAGGGTACACAACCCTTTTTCTTTCAACCAACTTACGCAATTCCTCTAATGTTTCTATAAATTATCAAAGTGGATTGAAAATAAAATATTTTATAAAATCTGGAAAACATAAAATATCCAATTTTTACGTAACTCCCCCACTTTATTAATGCTTCCCAATATACAGGGTGTCCAGAAAATATGTGTAAAACATTTGAAGACTCCTGACATCGTAATATGCCAATTTAAGCCAACTTTAGTTATGTTATATTCAAAATTATCTCCCAACTAACTAATTTTATTTTTCTTACAGTTAGGTAACTGGGGTGTATGGAGGTATAATTGAAAAAATTTATAATAAAAATTTATTAGGAGATAAAAAATCAGAAGGATTTGTAAAACATGACATGACTTTTATAACAATTTCACTTATTTATAGTCGGTAACTATTTTACTAGAAAATGTAATTTTTTAGTGTTCGACTTGAGGGGTATAAACCACCACCTAAAATTTGTACAATAAAATATCCCTTTTTAAAAAGTACCTTTAAATAGGTACCTAAAGAAATATGCATTAGGAAATACCCTAAAATATACAAAATGTAAAAAAATAGGATCCCCTAACCCCCTAACCTAAAAAACCCCTAACAAACACTTAACATAAAAATTCCTAAAATACCCTCCAATACCTAAAGAAATAATGCAATAAATACCAAAATTACCTCAAAAGTAAAAAAAAATACCTACCACAAAAATATCTAAAATACCCTGAAAAATACCCACAACATCCTTAATTTTCCCAATTTATTAAGGGGGGTCCAGGGTTGCTTAATTACTTGAACCTGAATATAATATACATGTTAAATAAATTGTAAACTTTCAACACCTTTTCATTTAAAAGTAGCAAAAGAATCATTAATGTAATTTGCAAAATATTCCTAATTATATCGATTGGAAGGGTTAAAAGTTTGGCTAAAATACTTTCATAAAAAATTCCCTTTATATGTAACAATAAAATACCCCAGTGGTTTACCCCTCTGTTCGACTACACCAACTGGCTCGTTTTCAAGTAATTTGTGAAAAACCAAGCACTTTTTAAATCTTTGACTCCTTTCACCACCTAGTAGAAGCAATTAACTAAGTTGACTTAAACCAACCTATTTGATATCAGGGAGTACCAATGTCATCAAACTCTGAACAAATATTTTCAAGACACTCTGTATTATTATAACTTATTAGTAAATATTGTTATAACAATGTGATCAAGGGATACCTACAGGCCATTTTAAAATTTAACCTACCTCTAACATAAATTATGGCTGCTGGGTAATATTCTCCATCTTCATCCCAAAGGACCTTGTACTTTTTTTCGTGAATCTTAAGATCCTCTGGATCAAAGTTCTTAATTCTTGTGGTTTCTACAAACCTAGTAACATTATCTTCTAAAAACCTAACGTAAGCGTACATTATTCTTCAATGTAGGTATAAAAATATTGATCTAAAAGTTATAAAACCAGAATTAACTAACATTAAAAAATTTCTTGCAGCTTATGCCTAAGCTGACAGGGAAAAACCGGGAGCTATAATTCCCATAATTTATTAACCAGGTGGTATTTATGTTACTGGTGAGGTGATCCGCTGGTCGACTACCTATTTTAAAATAACAGCGTCCAGCTTTCTTTAGCTTATTTGCAACCGTATTAACATTAACCTAACATAATAGAGAGGTAAAATGATAATCAAAGAAAACATTATATTGGGTTTGTTGGATGATAATTTATACCGAGTCAAATACATGCCATTTTCTACCATTTTTAATTTTCACATTTCAAAAGATGGAGTAGCAAAAGTTAAATTTCAGTCCCCTTTTGAGGCGGGCACGCAGGCAACGATGTTCATTTTTTCGGAGATTTTTTTATTATTTTCAATGTTCCTAGGTTGTTTACAGTTGTTGGTACCTAACTAAAAACAGTAAAAACAAATTCTACTTACGTACCTGGGAAGAAAAAAACACCACAACACCACAGAACGAAACGAAATAGCGAAAACCACATGAAATGAAAACGAGCAACGGCGTCACAATGGCGTATCGACGTATAGTGTTATACACAGGTTATAGTCTGGACTCTGGATTTGGAAAGATCTCGATTATTCTCGAATTCAACAGCGATGTTCATTTGTTTGATGTGGCATTGTCGCCGACCGGTGGCCAGGGTGGGGGTGGCGCACAAGGCACAAAGTATTCGATTGAGTAGGGCACGTTCGGAAATGTAGTTACCTGCTTATGACATTTTGGCGCTCTTTTTAAACCACCAGAACCCAGAGCACGTTATCTTTGTTTATTTAGTGTAAATAGACGGAAGCCGACAAGGATAACACTACCAAAATCAAAACCATATGATACCTATTCTTATTTGTTTTTAAATACAGGTCCCACAATATTAATATCATTAAATTATTAATTTTTTTGATGTTAACTATAAGTAAAATGTATCACAAATTTTAGCAAAATCTGTGATTGAGGTCAATGGAGTACTAATATGATGTCTTTCGATTTTTCCTTGTCGCGTTTTATATCTTCGTTCGCTATATTTAAAAACCATTTTCTATTTTTTATCTTAAATGGCTTTTGAGGCATCTATTTTGTATTTTCATTTTAAATGCATTTTTAAACCCATTTTACCCACCTCTGAATGTAAGCAAGTCCGAAGTAATAAAGCGAACGTACCTGAAATCACTTCATATTTCTTTAGTTTGGCAGACGGCCAGGGTTGCCACGTCTGCCTAAATAAAATTGATTAAAAAAATAAGAGATGATTGGAATTTTACCTTTTTTTTACTGTTAAAAATGTTTATGATTTGGGGATAAAAATTAAATAAGAAAATGACCAATGCACCAAACTAAGTAAGTACATTTCATATATAGTTAAATTTATTACTGTAAGGCACAGCCTTCTCGATCTAGAAAAGTAAAAAGAGTCACATTTCTCTGACTTAAGCTAACCATCGCGCGTAGAGGACTTGCAGTTGGGTAAAGTTGGTAAGTAAAAACACAGAAAGTCTTACTTGTCAGGTGGTAGTAACATAATATAATGAAAGGAAAATAACCGAAAATATAAATTTTTGAGGTAAGTGTCACAGCCGGACTCAAGATCTAGGTTTTGTAAGTGTCTAATACTAATGATATTTGTATAACGAAATCTACCAGTAAATTCCAAGCCTTACGAAAAAGTAATCCGGTAATTTTCTGATTTTGACCTGGCAACCCTGCAGACGGCAGATTTTAGATCTAGACCTAACCTAATTTTTAATTTTGTGATCATAGTGTTATTTTTGGTGCCTAAATTATTTATTCTTTTTTGTTTCCCTCGTTTTGCTAAAGTAATAATGAAACCTGTTCGAAAATTATATTTAGACCCCCATGAGTCTGAAGAAATAAGTCGAGTTACGAAATGGCGTTGGGAAAAGAAATTAAAGGCCGATAACTTATCCCAGGAGACCCAGGTTAGTGTATTAATTAATCCTTTATGCTTTTAAAATGTCGAATATCGTCAGTTCTGCACACCTAAAATATATAATATTTTCAGTAATGATTTATTTTTAATAGTAGATTATGTACCTAAAGGCAGTTTTTGTCGAAAACGCTTAATTTTTGAAATATTCCTCCTTAAAATACCATTTTGTAAAGTTTATTTGTGGACTCATATTTTCGTATTTATTTATTTTGTGTGTGATAAATATCCTTGCTTGATTGACATATAACGTTTTAGATTCATCAAACTCCATATAATAATTTAACAAATGATGAAATTCCAGAGGTTGGTGGTGCTTTTTATTCAAATTTACTTGATGCCGAGCTTGATGCAAATAATTACATATATGTAGTAAGTATACAGCAGTTTTTTCAAAAATACAAATAGAAATAACCAGGATGGCATAACAAGAAAATACTTAAATACAAAGACATAACTAGGTTTAATTTTTTGTTTTTGGAGAAGGGAAGACGGGGAGGGGGGGGAGGGGGGCGGGCTAAGATTTTTACAAAATTACATTGCCATAAATTTTTTATATACTAGGTATATTGATTAATATTTAAACTAGAACGTAAGGTATAAGTCGGTACTAGGAAAGAAGAAAAAAATTGTTTTTATTGGTACCTATACCTAGCCCGGGTACCTATGCACCTACAATTATTACGGTATATACACTTAGAAGTAACTATTTAAATGCTGAAGTATGAGTTACTTCACATTTGTCAAATACAGGTTTTGTAGGTACATGTACAATAAATATTTTGAACATTTTTTTTCAGATTGACTGTTATTCTATGAAATACTTTCAAAAGCCCCCACCTAGTTATGTCTATGCATTGCATGTCTCCCTCATTGCAAGCAGTGAATTGTTGTGCATACAAGTTTTTATGAGTTTATGAATTAACAATTTAAAATTATATTACCTATTAAAAAAATTCAACTCAATTTCTTTTAATAGGATCAGCAGAATGAAAACATTAATGAAGATATTTTCTATGAATCCGATGATGATACCCAAAAACCGCTTCCATGTTATATAGATAATGAAAATACAGGCACTTCAGAGGACACTTGTGTTGATACTAATACAATTTGCTTTCAAGAATCTCAAATTAAAAAGTTAGATATTATGGCCATGGCAGCAGCGTACTCTTTTAGACATAATCTATCCAAAGAAGCCCTAGTTGATTTGCTAGCACTTATCGATGTCCTTGCTGGAAAGAGTTTAAAAATATCACCGTATTTTATTAATCAAAAGTTTATGCCTCCAGATAAAGCTGTTATTTATAATTTTTATTGTACTAAATGCAAACAGTTTTTGGAGTCCTGGCAAAAAACACAAATTAAAAAACATTCTTTGATTTGTGCCCATTGTCACCAAGAAAATATTTTATCACCTAATTCTGAAAATTATTTTATAATGCTTGATTTAAAATATCAACTTGAAATTTTTTTAAACACAAAAGACATCCAAAATTACCTATTAAAACATAATATTGATAAAGAAAGTAATGACATTTTGGATATTCACCAAGGGGAAATTTATAAATACAAGAAAAGGTGTTCTGATTTTACTTATAATTTTAATACTGATGGAGCTCCCGTTTTTCAATCATCTAAATTATCTATGTGGCCAATTCAACTAATTATAAATGAATTACCTCCAAAACAAAGGTTTCGTAATGTAATCCTGGCTGGTATATGGTTTGGTAAAAGTGAGCCAAATATGATATTATTTATGAATAAATTTGTGGAAAATGCAACTGACATTGCGGATAATGGTATTACTTGGATTGATAATAATGGCCATAAAAGAAATTCAAAATTTTTACCGCTTGCTTGTAGCGTAGATTCGGTTGCGAAATGTATGCTACAAAATTTTACTCAGTTTAATGGATTTTACGGATGTCCTTATTGCTATCACCCAGGCAAGATAGTAAAAAAACAAGTAAAATATCCACAACAAAATGAAGAATGCTATAGTGAGAGAACACCAGATAGTATATTACATGATATGCAAGAAGCTTTTAAAGGCGGGTTAAGAGTTAGAGGAGTTAAAGGACCATCAGCTCTTATAAATTTACCAGCTTTTAATACTGTATGGGGTTATTCAATTGACTATATGCACTGTGTACTCTTAGGTGTAGTGCGTATGCTAATGGAAATTTGGACAACTTACAATTATCATCCTGAAAACAAAATGTATATTGGTAGACCTTCAAGTATTAAAGAATTAAATAGAAGATTAGAGTATATAACACCACCATCTGAGATACATCGTTTACCTAGACCTCTTACTGAACGCGCAAAGTGGAAAGCTACCGAATGGAGGTCTTGGCTACTCTATTATAGTCTGCCTTGTCTGCTAGGTATTTTAGATGAAACATTTTTAAATCATTTTATGCTGCTTCAAAATGCCATATTTATATTGCTTCAAACGAGAATTTCAGCTGAAGATCTTGAAAATTCTGGCAGGATGTTAAAGAAATTTGTTCAAGAATTTGAAATTCTGTATGGTGAATCAAGTATGAACTTTAATGTTCATTTATTATTACACCTTACCAAATCAGTTAAAATGTGTGGCCCTTTATGGTCATCTTCCTGTTTTTCCTTTGAGACCAATATTCATAACATAAAAAAACAAATAAATGGTCCTCGGGGTATAGCAAAACAAGTGGTATATAAATTTTTAAAGCAACAATATTTAAATAAATTGGCAGACGAACATGTGTATTCGCCAAAATGTAAAGAATTTTTATCATTAATATCCTATTATAGAACCCCATTGGAAAGTTCAGAAGGCAGTTTAAAAATTACTCCATTAGGAAAAGAGTATAATACAACTGGGCTCAAAGGTTCGTTATATTATGATGCCATTTTAATAAACAATATAAAATATACTACTGTAGAAAAAGTTAAATCGTTAAGATATAATGATAGTTTTGTAAAATTAAATAGTAATGTATTTTGTAAAATACTAAGAATTTATAAAAATGAGTATGATAATTTTTTTTTAGATGTTAAATCTCTGAAATGTAATAATTCTGATTTGAAAAATTGCTTTAAAATTATTGATGAAGGTGACAATTTTCGAATACAGCCAAAAGACATTTTATTAAAATGTATATTTATTAAAACAGCTGAAAATAGTCAATATGTATGTGAGTATCCTAATAATTTGGAAACACAGTGATATAGCACAGTATTTTTACCCTAAATATAGAAATTATAAGAAAAAATATTTTTTTATTTGCAGTGGTTTCAAACTCTGTTAAAAGAAAATGCTTTTAGTAAATAATACCAAATTTATTCCATTGTCATCTAAATACAGTGTCACCAGTAAAAGTCCGCATCATATGGCATTTCTTTTTATTAATAGCTTTATTCGGAATTTATTGACTTTGGCATCATGTTCTGCTTTGATCGAGATGAAAATTAAGCAAAAAAATAGTAGCCACGTGATTCGCAATATAACTGTCAAATTTTAATTTTTCCAAAAAATAATTCAAAAGTGGGGTTATTTTTGAAAATATCGAAAAAAGTGATTAGAAAAAGTTTTTTTAAATGCACTTTGTAGCCCACATGTAAAATTTCAGCTGCATAAGATAATTTTGATTTTTTACCTATATTTTGTAAATTGCACCACTTTTGCAAAATAAGACTCAACGCAACCTACATAAAACTTCTCAATTTTGACAAGGCTTTATTTTAGATACATTTTCTTTAAAGTAGCGCCATATTAAATGTGTGTTTTTCTACAAAATCTAAATTGGGTTATTAAAATTTGATCCCATGTCTAAAAGTAATACACCTTAATATTAAGACAAAAAAGAACACAGTGTCATCAGTAAAGTGTTCATTAAGTGGAAAATAAATTTTAGTTTAACTTAACGCAAAGTTTATCTATTTTCAACGATTTAATTTAAAACCATTTTATTTTATTTTTTAATTTTTTACTTTCAGACACAAACTACGTTTTCAAAAATACTTATTTTATGAAGTTACCTTATACAGGGTCAAAAACAAATAAACTTTGCATCACATGCGACCAAATTAATAGCCCAATTTTGATTTTGTAGAAAAACACACATTTAATATGGCGCTACTTTAAAGAAAATGTATCTGAATTAAAGCATTGTCAAAACTAAGAAGTTTTATGTAGGTTACGTTGAGTCTTATTTTGCAAAAGTGGTGCAATTTACAAAATATAGTTAAAAAATCAAAATGATCTTATGCAGCTGAAATTTTCCATATGGGCTAGAAACTGCATTTAAAAAACCTTTTTTTAATAGCTTTTTTCGATATTTTCATAAATAACCCCACTTTTGAATTATTTTTTGGAAAAAATTAATATTTGACAGATAATGCGAATCACGTGACTACTATTTTTTGCTTAATTTTTATCTCGATCGATGCAGAACTTGATGCCAAAGTCAAATTTCGAATAAAACTATTAATAAAAAAAATCCCATATGATGCGGACTTTACTGGTGACACTGTATGTACTTCCTATTATATGGATTTTTTTTCTGTTAAGAGTTACGAATTCAAAAGAGTTTTAAGATCACAGAGAGTATGTCTTCTGTTGTAGCAATTTTAGAGGAAATTTTGCAACCATTAGAATTGATATAAAATTGTACTTATACACCCTTATAAAACAATAGGAAAAATCCAATTACTTGTCTATGCATGGGGTCCAAACGAGCATACAGTCCTATAAAATCTTATAAAATTATGTCCTTATATACCCTTATAAAACATTAGGAATATGAAGTTGCTTCTTTATTCTAGATAGAACA
Organism: Polydrusus pterygomalis; assembly: GCA_963969555.1. NCBI lineage: Eukaryota > Metazoa > Arthropoda > Insecta > Coleoptera > Curculionidae > Polydrusus > Polydrusus pterygomalis. The sequence goes on along the minus strand of OZ018381.1, from coordinate 34,338,305 downwards.
TAAAGTCGTATAAGCTCTTATAAAAAAAATATGTCCTCATAGACCCTTATAAAACATTAGGAAAAATCCAATTACTTGTCTATGCATGGGTTGCAAAAGAGCATACAGTCCTATAAAATCTCATAAAATTATGTCCTTATATACCCTTATAAAACATTAGGAATATGAAGTTGCTTCTTTATTCTAGATAGAACATAAAGTCTTATAAACTCTTATAAAAAAAAATATGTCCTCATAGACCCTTATAAAACATTAGGAAAAATCCAATTACTTGTCTATGCATGGGTTGCAAAAGAGCATACAGTCCTATAACATCTCATAAAATTATGTCCTTATATACCCTTATAAAACATTAGGAATATGAAGTTGCTTCTTTATTCTAGATAGAACATAAAGTCTTATAAACTCTTATAAAAAAAAATATGTCCTCATAGACCCTTATAAAACATTAGGAAAAATCAAATTACTTGTCTATGCATGGGTTCCAAAAGAGCATACAGTCCTATAAAATCTCATAAAATTATGTCGTTATATACCCTTATAAAACATTAGGAATAGGAAGTTGCTTCTGTATTCTAAATAGAACATAAAGTCTTATAAACTCTTATAAAAAAATTATGTCCTCATAGACCCTTATAAAACATTAAGGAAAAGTCCAATTACTTGTCTATGCATGGGGTGCAAATAAAGCATACAGTCCTATAAAATCTCATAAAATTATGTCCTTATATACCCTTATAAAACATTAGGAATAGGAAGTTCCTTCTGCATGTATTCAAATAAAACGTAAAGTCTTATAAAACAATGCTGCTTAAAATTATGTCTTTTATACTCTTATAAAACATCAGGAAGTGTCAAGTTACGTGTGCACTCATACGCCCAAATAAAGCATATAGTCTTATAAAATCTCATAAAATAATTCCGCATAAAACTACGTCCTTATATACCCGCATAAAACAGTATGAGACATCTAATGACTGATCTGTTTATAAATCCAAATAAATCATATGTTCTCACTGGACCTTAAAAACAAATCCACATAAAATCGATTTTCTTATAGACTCTGATAACACGTTAAGAAAGCCGTATGAGGCAACCTCATCAAATCTCTGAAACCTGATAGATCCTTATAAAATCTCTTAGAGAATTTATGAGACTTTACGAGGTTTTTTCGGCAGGGATCCTACTAGAAACGTGTTTATCAGGGTTTTTAACAATTTGTGCGAAAATGGTAAGCTTCCCAGTGCCAACATTACATCTAAACGAGCTACTCGACAAGGTTTAGGAGAAGTAGAAAATATTCTGGATTTAGTAGAAGAAAATGCAACGACTAGCTCACGACGAATTGGTACTCAATTGGGCATTCCACAAAAAAGAGTATTAAACATACTCCACGAGCAATACCATGTACAGAGAGTACAGCACCTAAAACCGGAAGATTATGCTAAACGTATTGAATTTTGTCGGTAGATAACATACTTTTTACAGATGAAGGAACATTGACCCGTAACGTTATTAATAATACTCGTAACTCTCATGTATGGTTAATCGAAAATCTCCACGCAACAGTTGAAAATTACTTTCAACAAACAAACCCGAACAAACCCACGCAACAGTTGAAAGTAATTTTCAACTAAGTTTTCGGTTAACGTGTGGTGTGGTATGCTCCATAGCTATATAATTGGCCCTTTCATTTTGGAGAATCGCCTCACAGGAGACAACTAAACCTAAATTTTTTACAACCATGACTACTAGAGGATGTTCCTGTAAATATCAGAAGGCAAATGTATTACCAGCACGATGGAGCTCCTGCACATTTTGCTCGTCAGGTCAAGCAACATTTAGACGAAACATTTCCGGGGCGTTGGATTGGTCGCGGTGGTCCTATTAATTGGCCTCCAAGATCTCCAGACCTCACAGGACTGGATTATTGTTTATGGGGCTGGTTTAAAAATGAAGTGTACAAAGTAAAAGTGGACACTCGGGATGCACTAATTTGACGTATTAGAAATACTGCAGACAATTTTAAAGAAGAAAGACATGAAGCAATTAGAAGAGCAACTTCGTAGACGAAGCAGAAAATGTTTAGAAGTCGGTATTTTTGAACATTTATTAAAAGAACGCTATGATTAGGAAACCGTTAATATATTATGAACTTTTCTTTATTTGGTATTACGTTATAACTTGAAAAGAAATGATTATCGAATAAGAACATATGGGTTTTTTCAAATTGTTTTTGCGTGTATATTACGCTCCTGAAATTTGGTCCGTTTCTCCCGACTCACCCTGTATAATATTGTTGACGGATACCAAATTAAATTTTTTTAATTTGGGAGCAGAAATAGAAATAAACCTAAATTTGTAAGCCATGAGAGTGTGTAAGTGATAAAACATCCATAACTTCCAATCCACCAAATTTAAAAATCTTATACAGTATGTCTCCGTAAGTTCGCATCATATGGAAAACTTTTTTATTATTGATTTCTCAGAAAATTTTATTCTTTATAAAAAGCTCTGCATGGTCTAAAACGTAAAATGCAACTATCAGATATTAAACTTTCCCAGACATATACGGGGTTTGTCAAAAAATATGAATTTTGCCCAAGAGTAAAGTACCTTTATTTTTGACAATATCGAAAATTGTTATTAAAGAAAGTTCATCAGAACTAAAAATCACGTTTAAATATGCAATTACACCTATTTACGATAAAAAAAAATTTCTTTTTTTGAAACGCATGTATGTCGTAGGCTGATAGTGAAATCCGTCATTTCATGAAACGCATAGTCATATCATGAAGCGTGGCTAAAAAGTATATTGCAACTGGTTTGTTGGTGTTCCCCAGAGCAACTAATATTATTTTATAAATAAAATTAAAAAAAAATTTAAAAAAAATGCTCTGGGGAACAACGAACAAACCAGTTGCAAATATACCTTTTATAGCGTGCAGCATGATATGACTAGGCTTTTCATGAAATGACGGATTTCACTATCAGCCTAGGACATGTGTACAATAACAATGCGAATTTAACTCTAGTTACATGTAATCTAGGGTGCTTTGACACACAAATGTAATGATAGCAAGAAATGTTTGACAGGGGCCGTCAAAACGCGTTAAAATTTATAAAGTACATAAAAATGGTGTTATTTAGTTGTGAAGAAAAAATTGAAATTGTTTTGATTGTGGGAGAAAACTATAAAACGCATAGAGAAGCAGCAATTATTTTTAATAGTAGACATCCCAATAAAAATATTTATCAATCAACTGTTACAAGAATAATGAATAAATTTAAGACTACTGGAAGTTTAAACAATAACTTTAATGGAAAACGCCGAAAACTGGTTGCCAATGAGAACACGCAGTTAGAAGTAATGCTGTCTGTTGTAGAACATCCAAAAGTGTCATTGCGCAAAAGAAAGTCGTTAATACAACAAAATGTAAGTAAGGATACAGTTGGAAGAATTTTAAAACTAAATAATTTCAGACCATTCAAACCAAAAATCGTTCACACATTGAAAGAAAGGGACTATGATAGGCGCTTTGATTTTTGCTCTCTCATCCAAGGAGAGTTAGAAGAGGACCGTTTTTTTTCGAGACGTATAATTTTTTCCGATGAGGCAACATTTTCTTCAAATGGAACTGTCTCCTCACAACATTGTCACTGGTGGTCTGAGGAAAATCCCAATTTTACAATAAAGTCTCGTGACCAATATTCATTTAAAACGAACCTGTGGTGTGGTATTTACAAGAACAGATTAATAGGACCATATTTTTTTCACCAATCTATGAATGCCGAACGTTATTTACAATTTTTGCAAAATCAAATCAGTGACTTTATGGACGAACTACCTTTACAAGAGCGTCAATGTGTTTGGTTCCAACAAGACGGTGCAACATGCCACAGTACATTAAATGTTAGGGCATATCTTGAACATTTGTTCAATGGAAAAGTTATGCACAGATATTCAGATATTTTTTGGCCTGCTAGATCCCCTGACCTAACCCCTCTAGATTACTTCTTATGGGGTTACTTAAAACAAAAAGTTTACCAGCAATGGCCTTTTCATGATGTTAATCATTTGGAGAGGATAATTACACAATCATGCCGGAAAATTTCTTCAGAAATGATAAGAAAAGTATTAAGGAAATTTGCCAATAGGACGATGAAATGTATTGAACGAGAGGGTGGATATGTTGAGGCATTAGTGGAATAAGTGAAAATTAAATTTCTATTATTACTATGTTAGTTACACAATTTATTATTTGTATGTGTTTGCTTATTTGCAATTTAAAAAATTATTTAAAAAAACAAAACATATTTTTTCATCGTAAATAGGTGTAATTGTATATTTAAACGTGGTTTTTAGTTCTGATCAACTTTTTTTAATAACATTTTTCGATATTGTCAAAAATAAAGGTACTTTACTCTTGGGCAAAATTCATATTTTTTGACAAACCCCGTATATGTCTGGGAAAATTTAATATCTAATAGTTGTATTTTAGGTTTCAGACCATGCAGAGCTTTTATAAAGAATAAAATTTTCTGAGAAATCAATAATAAAAAAGTTTTCCATATGATGCGAACTTACGGAGACATACTGTATATAAAAATAAATTGTTACCTTCATTGCATATATACGTTTAGTTTTTTTAAGTTCCACCATTAGTACTTTGGCATAGGACCCTCGTCCGATCACACGAATCAGTTCAAAATCATCCAAGGAGTATTGACGTTGCAAACTGGGTTCGAAAACGGGCTTACTGAGATCTTCAGAGATAGAATCACCTGAAAATTATGGTAGAACAAGTTTAACAAATGTAAGCCCGGAATGTTTATTGACGAAATGTATACAATTGATAAAAATACTTGTTATTCCATGACCGGCTAGCTATTTGGTTTATTATAATACTTTATTATGGATAGCGATTTAGTTTTTTTTGGTATCCTCGTAGAGAAAGTCATGTAATTGAACCCTAGGCTGGAACAACGTTGTAACCGCCATTAAGTGTAAATGCGGTATTTTCGTGGAACAACGTTGTATACGCTATAAATAATGTACCGACACAATATGGACAACGCAGCACATTTTTTTGATGATTTCCCAGTGTTATTTCGATCAGTACAATTCGTTATTTCGTGGAACAACGTTGTATACGCCATCATTGTTGTAAGTTTCGCGCGCTTTTGACTTGCTTACACAAGCCATGCTTAAAACTACATGTAATACATTTCATTTTCTGTTCATTTCTTTAATAAAAAATACTTTTTTATTTTCACTTGTACTTTATTTTTAATATAAAACAACGTTGTAACCGCCCTAGTTTCATAAAACAAGGTTGTAACCGACGTGGATATACAACGTTGTTTTATTAAAATGAGGAAAATATGCTCATATTCGTAATATCCTGCATGTGATCGAATGTGCAATACCTGTTATATAATTAGTTTATTTTGGGTAGTCATATTAGTCATATAATAACTTTACCTGATAAAGCAATAGATCATATTTCGTTTTTTTCAATTTCCCAACAAAATGATATTTGGCGGTTACATCGTTGTTCCAGCCTAGGGTTCAATTGTAGATGTCGATGATTGCTTAGTTGAACCATATTGTGCACAGTAGTGGTCATTTAGTGTCGCTAATGCGGAAAAGTACGATAGCTAAGTTGGTATTCGAAATAATCGCGTAAAACATGTTACCTAATACCTATAAAAGAATAACCAATGGCCTATGTTGAAAAATATTTTTAATTCTGTATATGGTGTCTCAAAAACGTGGAATGAAACCGTTAACGAGATCCTGACATTAAAAAAATTACATTTTAAACTTTTTATTATTTATTTATTCCTAACAAGCTCAGCTTCAGGGGATTGAAGAATAAGTTTATTAAAGACAACATAAACATATTTATTATATTATTAAATTTTAAATAAACTTATTATTATTATTATTATTAAATAAAATCCCAAAAACATTATTTGTTCATGAGGCATTCTCTACTAATAACAACATCTAAAAATGTAATTGTTAAATATAACTAATTAAAATACAAGGTAAGTCAAAATAATACTTAAAATGTTAATATTTAATAAAAAAAATAAAACTATTTAAATCTGTAAAAAATCATTCCATTATTATTTCTTTTAATAAAATAATATAACTAATAATATCGTTTAGATATCATTTATAAATAATTTTGAAAAAAATAATTAATCAAAAAATAAGTGCACATTTAAATATTTTTTAGTTTAAAATTTAGCTTCCCCTTTTTTAAGTAGGTATTTTCTTAGTTATCATTTTAAAACATTTTCTATTTAAAAATTTTAATTTTTTTGGGTATTTCGTCGTAAAATTTCATACCTTGATAATAAATGGAGTTCTGACCTGCCCTAGTGTAAATTAAAGGTAAATAAATATTGAAAACAGCTCTTTAAATGATCATGTACGTCACGTCTGTAATTGAACTCTAAATTTGAATGTTTATTTTTTGATATAATTTGGTGAACAAAAACAATATTTTGCATTAAGTGAATATCCTTAATTGAGATAATATTAAAATTTTTATATAAAAGTTTAGTTGAATATTGTCTATCCAAGCAATATATCTTTTTAAAAAAAGTTGATCGCCATATTAAAGTTAAATATTGTAAATGAGAGTGAATAATAGCAAAATAAATAGGACGTAACATATAATTTGGAGTCAACAAACTGAGTTTTTTTAAAATCCCCACTGGTGCAACTATTTTCTGTTTAATATATTCAATGTGTTCATTCCAATTAATAGCTTCATCTATTATCAACCCCAAAATTTAATTTTATTATTTTATTTGATTGTTTTAAATGCCCGACTTTTAATTTTAAATCACTTCTGTATAAATTGGGTTTCTTTCCTATACATAAAAAAGATAATTTTTTCAAATTTAATGTTAATTTATGACTACACATCCATAATTCAATGATTTTCATATCATGATTTATAAAATTTTGTATAATTTCATATGAATTAGCGATGTATAAAATAGTTGTATCATCTTCAAACAATCTAATTTTCCCTTTCAATTTTAATTTAGATATAGAATTAATATAAATAAGGAAAAATTTGACACTAGGCCTCTCATTGATGGTACAACGTGAAAAAACATGCACATTCCTATAATATGTTTCTTTATTTGAAAACTCCAACAGTTAACCTTGCACAGAAATACAAAGTCGTCAATTAAAAATATTAATCACTATTTTGGATTGAAAATGTTTCTTTGGGTTTATTATTTCAGTTCTTGCAGTATCCTTTTATTATATTTTTGACTTTGACAATTTTGAGTCTACGGTTTGACGCAGGGTGATTGGCGAGAAAAATGCCGGGAAAGGTATTTGTGGATCTTTTTAAAGGGCTGCAAAATTTTTTTTAGTTTTTATTTTATTGCTCCTTAACTACGAAACAAAATACCTTTAGATTATTTAGGTACTCAGAAACGGGGTTTTTCTTAAAATTATATCCCTAGAGTTAACATTAGACTTATAGCTTACAGTAATATATCCATACCTGTGAGATCTAGCGACGTTTCGATATAATCCCTCTCTCCAATTATCGAATTTTGAAGTAGTTCGATATTAGGCCGTGTCGTGCCGACAATTACATGCTGGGACTCGCCATTTCTATCTTCACGAATGATTGCTTCCGAGCTATGATCGTTCGTGCATATGACATTCACCTCCTTGTGACATTTTTTGTGCACTAGTAATTTACACTGAATGCATTTGAATCCTTGCCGACCAAGACCCCATATGCGGTCGTGACAGTAGGCACAAAAGGCTCTCTAAAAAATATCTATTATATACAGTGTGTCGAAAACAGTACGCAAAAACCTTTTTATTGGTGATAAACTTTTATGCAATAAAACCACGTGTTTCTTGTAGTATGTACAGGGTGTTTCATTAAGCGCGGCCACCGGCCATATCTCGGAAATGACTAGGCATAGAAACTTGGAAAAAAAATATTATTATTAAAGCGGTCATGAGAAAATTCTGGAAATTACTATTAAGTTCCTCATTTCGCCGCAAGGGGACACAATTGAATTTTTTTTTTTAATTCTAAATTTCTCCGAAAAATCCCATATTAAGGTATAACTCTGATTACATAATCGAAAAGCTTAGACAATTCTGCATCATTTTGGTTTAAGGCTCATTGGCGTATCGACCTTGGTAAGAGTGGGGGAAGCTATTGAATGTGTAAACATTAAAATCGCTGTAACTTCTAAACGACTTATCCGATTTTACTAAATTTAAGCTTGTTTGGAAGAACCTTCAATTGTCGTATCTAATGGTACACGATAGTTTTTAATAAAATTGCTAGAGGACGGAATTTGTATTAAAAATTATTGTTTTGGCAATAACTCTGAAACGAACCAACATATCGAACTGCGGTATTCACATCTTTTCTTGCAAATTTCATCCACGTTTCGATTATGATGTCATAGTTATACCGTATGATTTGAATTTTCGGGATAAAATCGAAAAAACTGTTATTATTACAAATTGCGCCCTCTAGCAATTTTATTGAACACTATCGTATACTGTTGAATACGGCGAGTGAAAATACTTACCGTTCCCTTTCAAACACGCTTAAATTTAGTAAAATCGGATAAGTCGTTTAGAAGTTACAGCGATTTTAATGTTTACACATTCAATAGCTTTCCCCACTCTTCTTAAGGTCGGTACGCCAATGAGCCTTAAACCAAAATGATGCAGAATTGTCTAAGCTTTTTGATGATGTAATCAGAGTTATACCTTAATATGGGAATTTTCGGAGAAGTTTAGAATTAAAAAAAAAAAATTCTTTTGTGCCCCCTTGCGGCGAAATGAGGAACTTAAAAGTAATTTCCAGAATTTTCTCATGACCGCTTTAATCATAATTTTTTTTCCAAGTTTCTATGCCTAGTAGTTTCCGAGATATGGCCGGTGGCCACCCTTAATGAAACACCCTGTACATATTTATTAGGGTAATGAAACAACATTGTGTGACGATTACTGAAATTGAATTACGCGTGTGTCGCCTACTTGATCTGTGATTACCGCGTAGAATCGAGCCTAGTCATGTGCCCGCGCATGCTACAACGGTAACTACAGCAATATTATAAATGCACCAATACTTAGACCCTACCTCGTAATCGTCGCATATCATTTGGTCTTATTTAAAAACGAAACCACTCGAGAGGGAACTCGCCTAGGACGTTCAGAAGTTGAAGTACCTACCGAAATACTTCCCCTGCGTTTCCCTTAATGAAAGCCATTTTTATATAAACCCATATTTGGGTCAACTATACCCTTTCGTTATTTGCTTCATCCTCCAAAGTCAAGTCTAAAGCTTCTTCAGTACATGAGGTAATATTTTTAGCCACTCTATTTCGGACATTGATGGATCCAGATGCGGGGAGTCTCCGAGGGGTCAGCCGTGGTCAGGTGGTAACCTCCATGTCGGCAGCACGGGGTTTAACCAATTAGTTTCAGTTTTTTATTTGTTAATTCATGACAGGACGTCGAAATCGGTGTATTTTCAAGTTGGTTTTGTTTATCAAATCATGACGGCGAGATATCAAAAACCATTTTGGGTTGCTTCTCGGCGATACCGTTGGTTCATATTTTCACTAGGAGCCTAGTAGACGGTTAGGGCCAAAGTCAGCCGGGTTAAACGTCAAATATTCACTTGCTTTTTTTACGGACTGACATGTATTCTATTGTACTCATTTCTACTTAAATCTTAAAAGGCCTTGATCAAATCTAAAATATCATCGACAAAACCCACGCAAGAGATGTTTCATAACCCGTTGAAATATGGAGGAGACCGACTTAATACCATACAGCAAACGCGTGTATTAATACAAATCTCTATGAGTGTTTATTGTAGTTGATTTGCCAGGGTTCTAGGCTAGGACTAGTTAAGCGTTGGAGCGTAGGGCCTATGTTAATATATTTTTAATACTGTCTGCCATCCTTTAACTTACAAAAAATGTCCTCCAGATGTGTAATTGTGCAAAAATAGCTAAAGGTAATGCCTATGCTAAAAAATACGTAACTACATTCCTTTTCAATTTTATGGAAACCTTAAATTAAATTTCCTAAACGTACCGAGTGAGCCTCTAAACACTCCTGGAAACCTATTAAATAATGACCCCAGCTCGTTGTTTAAAAGATTTAACTCCTTAAATCCAATATTAAAGTTGTTCAAAAAATGTCTAATACCCAAGAGCGTAGGCCCTTCAAAGTCAATCAAACTTTGGTTATTGCACGTCACCATCAAAATATTTTTCCTAAAGGAACTATTTTGTAGCCCACATATAACTAAATAGTTAATAGATAGATACAATGATGTCCTATCAATCTGACATTTTGGAAGCCACTAACTGATGTGTTTACAGAAATGACGCTCATAGCCTCGCCAGGGCCGTAGCCAGGCTTGAATTTTAGGAAGGGCCGTTAACATTTCTGGAAGGGCGAACTAATTATGCTTTTTTTAAATTTTAGTAGGTAGTATACATATAAAGTCGCCACAGTGGATCTTTTCCCGTGCGTCATCAATCAACGATCAGGACTCAACGTGGTTAATAACTCTGCATCCTTATTTATTACAGTACAAGTTTGACTAAAAGCATAAAAGAACGTCTCCAAGATTCCGCAATAATATAACGTGCTAGACAAGAATAAAACTATAAACGACAATTAATTACTTTTTTTATTTGTTTAGTTGACTACCGTTGTATTTTAGAACGTCATTGTCAACCTTATTTTGATCTGCCAATCTAATTCGTATTTTGTAAATTTGTGTGCCTTGAAACTGTTCCTTTTCTAAAAAAGTTATTTTTAGAGCTAATTATACCCACCATCTATTTTGGCGGTAAGTATTTATGGATTTTTATAATACCTAATTTATTTATTTTAAATATTCTAACCGTGAAAGTTCTTTGAAAAGTTTACGGCAGTGGCTAAATTCCCTTAAATGAAAGGATGTCGAAATTTTGACTTTTAGGATTTTAATAGTCAATAAAACACTAAACTTTTCTAGATTTTAAGCTTTTAAAATAGTAATAAATGTATTAACATTTGTTTGTCAATTTCTTTTAGATAATAGAGAATGCCGGGCAAAACTTAACAGAATTTTTCCGGTCAACAGGGCCTGCAAAGACATGGGTATAGTGTAATCAGAACTTAAGTGAAATAAACTTACATCATTGTACCCATAATCTACTGATCTAGCGCGTGCATCGGCACCAAGATTAGAATCGTCATCGTCATCAGTGCATTCATCATCATCATAATAATATCGAAGAAAATTGGTACCAAGACTAAAATTGCACATTTTACGGAAATGACATACTTTACTGCATCTATGATACTTATAATTATCGTATACACAATTTTTTTGATAATATCTTTGACTTCTGCGCCTAATGCACAAATCATTACCTTCCCTTTGGAAATTATTACCACTATTACGTCTGCCCCTTTTACCGATGCCACGATTAATACTCCAGCATCCCGTACTAATATCAGCCCGGCAAGAAAAACGACCTTGCACTCCTCTAAGCTTGTATGATGAATCATGTCTCTTGCCGTCCGACAGCTGATCGAAATCAGGGGATTCATGCTCAACACTGCAAATGGTTGGATCAGTTTTGATGCCAAAGCCAACCGAGGCAGTTTCTGTTTTTAAGGCTACTTGAATGGCCTTGTCTAAAGTTATTGTATCATCCATTGTGCACAGCTTGTCCAAGACGGGGCCGGGTGCCAACCCTGCTATAAACTTGTCAAGTAGAATTTCATCTACGTTTGCACCAAACTGGCAAAGCACAGCATGACTTTTGATCCTTGCGACGTAATCGAGAATCGACTCGTGAGTTCCTTTTTTTAACTGGTAAAAGTTGTATCGTTCCGCCCATTTTAGTCTAGAAGTGTTCAAATGGGGGTTTAATTTTTCAATAATAGTTGTGTATTCCATTTCATCGGGCGCTTTTGGTACAACCAAGCTTTCCACCAACTGAAAGGTTTCTTCGGACAATTATGCCAGAAGATTGGCTCTGTTAATCTCGTAATCTGTAATAACTTTCGCTATAAAACATTGTTGCAAGTTTATGTGGATAGTACAGTCATTCTTTTTAAAATCGAATTCAAATTTCAATCCGTCGGGTACTGCTTGTTTGTTTACGCTAATTTCGATCAAAACATTACTCGCGATCGTGGTGTTAATTGCGCAGCGACGCCTGGTTCGAGCAGTTCGTGCGCTCAACCAAATAACTACTTTGTGTGTGAGTTTTGTCTGTGAATTTCAATCGTTCTGGACGTTCTGGTGATGATCCGGGAATCAGATGCAATAAAACCACATATTTATTCTAGTACATGTAAACTGAGATTGTAGTAGCATCCTAATTACGCGTGTGTCGCGTATTAGATCTGTGATTGCCGCGTAGCATCGAACACGTGCCTGGTGCTAAATCTAACTGAGGGCACCGATATAGTCGGAAGGACGTCTGTCGTTACGACGCGTGAGTGTACGGGGCGATAAAAGGCGAAAACGAGGTAGTCAGTTTTAACTGTGGCAGCATATATTTTTTGCCCGCATTTTTTCGTTAACTACAGAACAGACTCGTGAAACGGAATATGCTTAGTATCGGGACCATAGGCCTCTTAAAACAAGATGATCGGGACTCATATTCCTATGTAATGCATGCTGTAATTGTAACTATAACTATAAATGCACCAATACATTACATTTCATTACATTGATTGTTTAAAAAAATTTCCAAATCGCCTAAACAAAGAGTAAAATACCGTGCGAGCAAAAATTATTTGCATCAAAGAGGGCTTGGATTAAAAACGCTAGGGCTTGGTTTAGATCACAATGATATGGGGACAATATCTAACCCAATCTAGGTTAAAATTTTGTCAAATTCATATTATGACATGATATGCCAAACTAATGAGTAATAAAATAAGTAGACAAAAATAAATTTATTTTTGTTGTTTACAAAATTAAAAAAGTAAGAATATACAGAAAGAAAAAGAAAAATAAGTACATAAATTGCTGAAATTGGCCACCGCTATGCTCCAAGCATAAATTCACATGTCTCTGCATATGTCATGCATATTTTCGAAAGTGTTGACCAGCATTCTTGGATAATCCTTTCTTTTTTCTTCTTAAGAATAGTCCTGCATGTTTCATAAAATCTTCCCACTTCTTGGGACAGGCGTCCTATACAATTTGTTGGCGTATTTTGCATTATTTGACGAACGTTTGCAACAAGTTCTTCTGTTCTTACAGATGGCCTTCCTGCTCCTTTTTTGTGTTATATAGAACCTGTTTCCCTAAACACAGCCACGGTTCTTTTCAGGCAATGATAAAAATTCCCAGCAATAAAAGCAACGTTAGGAAAAAGTTCGTGAAAATCGTCCATGCACACACCCGGATTGTGTTGCCACTCACTATTTACTCTATAACCCCTTTTCGAAAATACGCTTCAACCATGAATGTTTTGTGCTGTTCCGTAAAGCCCATTGTGTGAATTGTTCAAGAAATTGGAAAAATTAGCGATGAATCAAATTACTTGTAACGACTGTCAAAGATGACTGAATAACTGATTGATTGTTAATTCAGGTAGTTACTGATACCCAGCAGGTATTAACTCTACGGCTAAACATTACGTCTTAAGATGCAAGGCCCTCTTTGATGCAAATAATTTTTGCTCGCACGGTACCTTACTACAAAATAAGAAACTTATTTAAATACAAATTCTTGTTTATGCATCTTCATGTTTAGTCTTTATCCATACAATAATAGTATATTTACGAAATAACTAATATACATATCGCCAGTCACGTGACACCTTCTATCTGCTTTGACCGTGGCCAGATACAACATTACAGATATAATTTTATAATAAGTAATTATCTACTTTATTGTTAAATTATTAGAAATTGATCTTTCTAAGCATACCGAAAACATTATTTTTTTATGAGAAAGAAAGAAAAAAACCTAAAGTCTTCCTCCCACAAAACTTAATAGAATAAAAATTCTTTAGGGGTCTTCTTCTAGGGTTCATGGAATTAAAAAATTGATGTATAAAAGAGACATAATATGAAGAAAATTGATAAGGTTAAACCATACTGAGTATGTTAAAAAAGTTATTAAAGGAGGTCTAAACCATCCAAATAAACTGGAGAAGAAGAAAAAACCTTCCTGAAAAGAAGGTGTCGAAGATTATTTAAAATTTTTTATAAAACTTTTCAAGTTTATGTCAGTAAGACATTATAAGGATAGAATAATTATTGTAATATTACCATAAAATTACATTGCAAAAAGTGTTTTGTGCGGTACTGAGGGGTTACTGAGCTTTAATCTTAAACTTTTTTCTTTCTTTAAACTTCGTTAATAATAAATGTTCGAAAAAATGTTATAGAAAATGATAGCATTTATTTTCGGTCTAGAATTATTCCCTAAATGTTTTGCTCATCATTTTCCGACACCCTGTATATCTATATGAACATAAAAACGAAACATTATAAAATAATATAACGTACCCTATTAAAACGCTTGGCTTGAAATATGTGACCATTTATTCTATATAGTTTCCTCCATCGCCTGGCACCTCTTCGATAAATACTTCCTAAAAATAATGTTTTCAAATTAATTATTTGTTATTACACAATACCTTCATACACACGACATGTATTGTGTATCTTTGTATACAGTGTCACCAGTAAAGTCCGCATCATATGGGATTTTTTTTATTAATAGCTTTTTCAAAATTTGACTTTGGCATCAAGTTCTGCTTCGATCGAGAAAATTAAGCAAAAAAATAGTAGTCACGTGATTCGCATTATCTGTCAAATTTTAATTTTTTCCAAAAAATAATTCGACATATATGAAAATATCGAAAAAAGTAATTAGAAAAAGTTTTTTTAATGCAGTTTCTAGCTCATATGCAAAAATTCAGCTGCATAAGATAATTTTGATTTTTTACCTATATTTTGTAAATTGCACCACTTTTGCAAAATAATACTCAACGCAACCTACATAAAACTTCTTAGTTTTGACAATGCTTTATTTCAGATACATTTTCTTTAAAGTAGCCCAATATTAAATGTGTGTTTTTCTACAGAATCAAAATTGGGCTATAAAAATTTGGTCGCATGTGATCGAAAGTTTATTTGTTTTTAACCCTGTATAAGGTAACTTTATAAAATAAATATTTTTGAAAACGTAGTTTGTGTCTGAAAGTAATACACCTTAATATTAAGACAAAAAAGATCACAATGTCATCGGTAACAAAATAATCTTTTGCAGCTGAAATTTTGCGTGTGGGCTAGAAACTGCATTTAAAAAAACCTTTTCTAATAACTTTTCGATATTTTCAGAAATAACCCCACTTTTGAATTATTTTTTGGAAAAAATTAAAATTTGACAGATAATGCGAATCACGTGACTATTTTTTTGCTTAATTTTATCTTGATCGAAGCAGAACTTGATGCCAGAGTCAAATTTCGAATGAAGCTATAAATTAAAAAAAAAAAAACCATATGATGCGGACTTTACTGGTCACACTGTATATACGACGAAAAGTTATTCTTTGTACAAAATTCTGCTTGTCGAGAAAATTAATTTACCATATAAAAATTTTAGATCCGATGTACAGAGTGTTGATAAATTAAGAAAACATGAAAATGCTTTAAGAGAAAAGTAGGTACCATTATTTATTATTTTAGACAAAATGTTTATGAAACAAAAATGTATATACCTAATCCAAAATAAAGCCTAAATACACAATTGGAAATCTGAATTCTAAGTTTTGTTTTTACAATAGAATTTATGAACATTCAAAATGAAAACCTGAGAGTGCTGACCTATTTATTCAATTTATTTCTAATTTGGAGAAATGTGTGTAGGTTGGAGAAAGATATCGTCGTTGTCACGACAATATCTCCAATGTGACACATATGGCGAATTATAGGTTATGGCAGTTTGGGAAGCTTTCAGGTACTACGTATCGAATAAGAAAACCCACCTATGTGTAGATGTCATAACCGCGTCAATAAAATTGTTTTAAAAAAAACTCCTATGTGTACGCATTCTAAAAGTGATTGCGATAATACCTCTTATGCATGTGAATTTCGTAACACATAGGAGATTTTGTAACTACTACCAGAACATAACCTGTCAGCAGATTCTCACATAGGACTTAATGTTTGTGTGAAGTCTCGAAATTACTCTTATGTGTTAATTTTACAATTAAATAAAGCCTCCTATGTGTTAATGTGTCTATTTTATATCTCCCATGTTATTGTTCATAACCATCAATAACACCTATGTGACTGATTTTCTATTATTTTTGTTTTTACATAATTTTCTTGTAAAATTTTTATTCAGCTCAGTTTACCTTCTTAGTTTTACAAAAAATTACTTTTATTGCTTTTAATACTAGTTGCTCTATAATTTGTAACGTTTTTTGCTGCTCCTGAACAATTTTGCATTTCACACATAGGATTTATTGTTATGACAACGACGATATGTAGAATAATAACGTTTTCCACAATTGTACATTTTGAATGTTCATAAATTCTATTGTAAAAATAAAAAAACAAGAATTATAATTAAAATATTGTATTTAGGCTTTATTTTGGATTATAAACAACTTTGTTTCCTAAATATTTTGTCCAAAATAATAATAATAATGGTACTTTACTCTTAAAGCATTTTCATGTTTTCTTAATTTATAAACACCCTGTACATCTGATCTAAAATTTTTATATGGTAAATTCATTTTCTCGACAGGCAGAATTTTTTATAAAGAATAGCTTTTCGTCGTAAAATCAATAATAAAGATCTTGTCAACTCCATCCGGGGACACACTGTATATTCTGTGATGTACTTTTTTTTGTTTCACAGCGCACTTGTGTTGTCGATAATTTAAAAAAGTGTTGTGTTGATTATAGCTTTGTAGAAAACAGGATGGTATGGAATGTGTAGTTTATTGCCCACAAATTTCGTATTAAAAAGTCGGTTTATTTTTACGGGATTCATTTTTAAAGTATATTTTCCATATCTCCAGTTTAAAAAAATATATTGGCTTGCTGTTTTCACAGATATTCTTCTTATTTATATTTCTTTTTGCTTAAGTTAAAAAATATATATCGTTGCATTTAAAAGTTCGAGAAAATGAAGAAATTGTTGATTCTGCTAAATAGCGCCCTCTAGCTGTCGCATTAAAATTCAAAACGACTTCGTCCTTTATTAAATTGATAAAACAAAAGAATCCCTATTTAGGGCGTTCAAATTTGTCAAATTCCGATAAGCCAAACCGAAGTTGTGAATATTTTTGCATCGCAATATTTGTCCCCACCCACCTCCCTTAAACAAAAAGGTATAGCAAAAACTCAAAAACGAAAGATATCCAGAGATAAAAAGAATGCTTCTTTTGGTACACCTTTGCTACAAGGATTTTAAAGAAAATCGCTCTTTTTAGAAACTTAAAAATAATTTTCAGTAACGAACAAACCGGGAACTCAACTCACCAAGCTTTACTCTATGAGTGTGGGTACAGAAAAGAAAACATTTTATTAAATGCGTCACAGATAATTTTTCTTCATTGGGATTTATCAACATAGTCACAATTTTTAACACCACATTTTACACTTGCACAGCAATAAATGCATTTATAGAAATGCAAACTAACACTTTCGAAGCCATAAATCGGACATGAAATAATAAAATTATTTACTTATTTGCATAAATTCTTTAGCCGACTAAAAATATTTCATGAATGGATCGAGTTTTGACCACAAAAAAAATTGTTAATAAAAAGCCTGAGACTGGGTTTTGATACGCATATTCAATGTATCCCCAAACTGCTCAACAGTGGCGACTCGTAGGTTTTCTTACTCGTACTTGTAAGAACTTCAATAATATTCAGTCGATCAAAATCCTCTATTACTCGTATGTACGCTCCCGATTGAAATATACAGTGTCACCAGTAAAGTCCGCATCATATGGGATTTCTTTTTTATTAATAGCTTTATTCGAAATTTGACTTTGGGATCAAGTTCTGCTTCAATCGAGATGAATATGAACCCAAAAAATAGTAGTCACGTGATTCGCATTATCTATCAAATTTTAATTTTTTCCAAAAAATAATTCAAAAGTGGGGTTATTTCTGAAAATATCGAAAAAAGTTATTGGAAAAAGTTTTTTTTTAATGCAGCTTCTAGCCCACATGCAAAATTTCATCTGCATAAGATAATTTTGATTTTTTACCCATATTTTATAAATTGCACCACCAAGTAAAAAAATAAAAAATAAAGTAAAGGGGTTTTAAATTAAATCGATAAACTTTACGTTAAGTTAAACTAAAATTTATTTTCCACTTAATGAACACTTTACTGAAGACACTGTGTTCTTTTTTGTCTTAGTATTAAGGTGTATTACTTTCAGACACAAACTACGTTTTCAAAAATACTTATTTCATGAAGTTACCTTATATACAGGGTCAAAAACAAATAAACTTTGCGTCACATGCGACCAAATTTTAATAGCCCAATTTCGATTTTGTGGAAAACACACATTTAATATGGCGCAACTTTAAAGAAAATGTATCTGAAATAAAGCATTGTCAAAACCAAGAAGTTTTATGTAGGTTGCGTTGAGTCTTATTTTGCAAAAGTGGTGCAATTTACAAATTATGGGTAAAAAATAAAAATTATCTTATGCAGCTGAAATTTTGCATGTGGGCTAAAAACTGCATTTAAAAAACTTTTTCCAATAACTTTTTTTGATATTTTCAGAAATAACCCCACTTTTGAATTATTTTTTGGAAAAAATTAAAATTTGACAGATAATGCGAATCACGTGACTACTATTCTTTTGTTTAATTTTCATCTCGATTGAAGCAGAACTTGATGCCAAAGTCAAATTTCGAATAAAGCTGGCTATTAATAAAAAAAATCCCATATGCTGCGGACTTTACTGGTGACACTGTAGACACGATATGGAACCCACATTATAATGAACATGTGAAGGCCATTGAAGGTGTACAGAGAAAATCTTTAAAATACCTTTCCTTTGAAAGCGAATGCCGAAGGATTCTATCCTCCACGAGGTACTGACCATCTAGCTCTACTGAAAAGGTTTCAATTTTCATCACTATCTTAACAAAGATCATACCTTAGCCTGCATTTCCTATTTAAATTATGCAACCATAAGATTGACTGCACATAGACTTGCTCTCCTAAAATTTCGTATCCCAGCTGCTAATACAAAATCAAGAGACCTATTTTATCTGCCCACAGTAGCTAACAACTTAATGATAAGATCGCCAGGTTAAAACATGTGTAAACAATATAATAATATTGCCTTCCAACTAGACATTTTTGCTTAGTATTCTAATGTAACCAAGGCTATGCTCCTTAGAATTGTAACATGACTTGTTATGTAACATGACTTCTAGTCTTAGTAGGTATATCAAATATTTTAGATTTAACAAAACATAATGTTTATAAATATTAATAAAATAATGTATAGACTGTATACTTTATGATTTTGATTATAAACGTCTTATAAATTATGAAAGTCAAATAAATAAATAAATAATGGGGAAATGAGGACATACGTGTTCTGAATAGTACAATTTTACGACGATTTTTTTCTAAATAACTTATTGATTCCATGCAAAATAATAAATAAAAACAAAATTTAATTTTTTTAACGCTTGTGAAACTTAGAAAGTCAATTATTATGACATAATTTTAATTTTCATATACTACTTGACTATAAATTAACAGATTTAATTAATTTGTAGCACTCTAGATTGAAAATAAAAAATAAACATAAAAATGACAAGTGAGGTGTCATTTCACTCAGAATGTTATGCTGATCCCAGTAAGTAAAAAATACAAGATGTCCCTTTTAAAATGTCAAAGTCAACGTCACTTCCGGTCAAACCGGAAGTGCTAACAAATAAAAATTATGCCAATAAATGCAGACTCACCTTGTATGCATAATCTCAAAATTTCATTTTAATATCTATAAATATAAAAAAGTTATAGGGGTGAACGTCTTTTGAGAAACACCCTAGTATCTGTCATAAGGTAAATTATAATATAATAGTATAAAATACTTACTATCCTCGCCTGGAATTGGCATCCCGGATTGCGCCGGAACATTGGGGAATACTGGAAGCAAAATGAAAAATAAATAAATAAAAAAATGTATTGCATAACCCAGTGGCGCAGCCAGAATTTTGTATCAGGGGGGGTTTTCAAAAAAAAAAACAGGATTTCAAAATTTTAAAAACTAAAATTAAACCAGGGTCGATAATTTTTGAAACCAAAAAAATAATAAAAGGATGAAACCCATTGGAAAAGGAGGAGAATATAACAAAAATGAAAGGAAAAATAATTTACGGGCGATCCGAGGTCGGGAAGTGGAAGGGGGTGAGTTTTTAAGGGTAGAAAACGATTTATCTCGATTTTCGGCAAAACTACAAGTCCTATGGAAAACCGTTAAAGGGCAAAGTTGTAGGTAATAAAAAGATTTACAACTTTTGTATTTACACTTTTTTCACATAACCTCAAAATTTATGTGAAAAATTCGAATAACCAAGTTTTTGGTTTTTTATTTTTCTTTTACAAGAAAAATAAATTTGTTGAAAATTTACCTTTTTACGTCCCGAACACACTGTAATTTTTTTGATTTAAAATATTTATTTTTTCACCTTATTTTGACTTAATATCGAAAAAGCACCCTGATTTTCAATCGAAAATTCTCACGTCAAAATATCTGCTTTTTTAAAAAAGTCGGTGCGCTTTTTGTTCGTTGAAATCTCTGCCTTCTGATGGTGTAAAAAATATACATTACTATGGTAAATGTTCTCAAAAAATGCAAAGAAACGAAAAAAACTCTAATCCGATTTTTTTTAAAAATTATTATGTACAATTTTGAGCTATTTATTAAAATGTATACTTTAATTACTCGAAAAACGTAAGATTCCATGTTACATTGATAAACAAAAAAATTACAAATCCATAAAACATAAAGATCGCAAAAAATATGAGAAAATAGTTGTTCTAAATATAATTAAAGGTAGGATTTAAAGGAGATTTCATCACATTTACCATAGTAATGTATTTTTTTTTACACCATCAGAAAGTAGAGATTTCAACGAACAAAAAGCCCACCGACTTTTTTAAAAAAGCAGGTATTTTGACGTGAGAATTTTCGATTCAAAATTAGGGTGCTTTTTCGATATTAAGTCAAAATAAGGTGAAAAAATAAATATTTTAAATCAAAAAAATTACAGGGTGTTTGGGACATAAAAAGGTAAGTTTTCACCAAAGTTCGTAAAAAAATTTTTCTTGTAAAAGATAAAAATAAAAAACCAAAAACTTGGTTATTTGAATTTTTCACATAAATTTTGAGTTTATGTGAAAAAAGTGTAAATACAAAAGTTGTAGATCTTTTTATTACCTACAACTTTGCCATTTAACGTTTTTCCATAGGACTTGTAGTTTTGCCGAAAATCGAGATAAATCGTTTTCTACCCTTAAAAACTGACGCCTCTCCACTTCCCGACCTCGGATCGCCCGTAAATTATTTTTTCTTTCATTTTTGTTATATTCTCTTCCTTTTCCAATGGGTTTCATCCTACTATTTTTTTTTTCCCTTTTTACCATTTTCAAAGCCATCTTAGTCTGGGCGTCTGGGGGGGGGGGGGGTTTAACCCCTAAAACCCCCCCCTCGCTGCGCCACTGGCATAACCCACAAATTATCAAAGAAAATATTAAAGCTTAGGAACTAATATAACGGGTGTCCCGTATAAGAATACACTCTACAGGGATCACGTAAACCGTAGATTCCGTAGAAGATACATAGATGGTTAAATTAGAAAAAAATTGAAATTCCTAATTTTCGCGATTTCGTTTTTCTTTCTTATTGACTCTATTTGAAGAGTATGCCAAAATAAAGGTTACATTCTTATTGACTTTTTTTCCTTTATAAGTTGGTGTAATTAGATTTCCAATCCGACGTTTCGGTTTGTAACAACCACCATCAACTGTGTTTGAATAGTCGGAAAATTTTATTTTATTATTCTTAAATTCCCCTCCTCATTCCAAATTCAACGACGAATCACATCTAGTAATAATATCACGTTTCGCATTAAAAGTTCATCATCAATTATATATGTGGAGCTTATTTTCAAAACGCAATTTATGAAAAAAAATTTTTTTTTGATGTTTGGATGGCATACGGATTTAAATGCTAGATTCGTTCGATTTCAATATTAAGTTATAATCAAACTGCTATTTTTGCCACTTAAAATGGATAGTTCTTTTAATATTTTTTTCAAAATGCAATATCTACAAACAAATTTTTTTTCAAATCGTAATTTCTACATTTTCCGTGTCCTTTTCCATGCCTTATGTGATTGTGGTTAGCGGTGGGCATAATCGGTATATTTCAATAATCGGAAAGTGGCGATTCGAGGATTTTCATAACCGGATGATAATCGTAATCGGCGAATGTACCGAGGATTTTGATAATCGGAATATCGATTATTTTTAATTCGAATTATCCCATCGCTTGGAATCGAATGGAATATTCACGATGTTAAGAAAATGAGTGATGATAATTGCAAAAAACTTACAGAAATTAGTCAGATGAAAAGATTTTTTATCAAAAAAGAAAGAAGTGCTAAGACTAAAAATAAAGTAATTACCGTTAAAATGGAGGAAAATTACTGGAACAACGACCCATCCAAAAACTTTACAACAATTTTAAAGGAGGGAGTTCAGATCAGCAACGCAGTACTTCATGAGTTGCCTTTGGTAAATAAAATCAAGGAACTGAATTAAAAAAATATCGACACCTTATTAAAACTGTATGACAAAGAATAGAAAAGCGATCAAAAATTTATTTTTTACAAAAACTTGTTAGAAAAAGAAACTTCCGCTAGTGTAAACGACAGTATTTCAGCAGTAAACGAAGATTCAGAAGAAGAAGAAGAAAATAATTGTCAATGTATGGAGGAAGATTGCTGGGTCAAAATATAAAAAAAAAATTGTTATTTTAGTTTTGTTTTTTTATTTCAAAACGAAATATATACCTACATTTATTTTCAAAATGCTCTAAAACCCATTTTTATTTTTAAAGTGCATTATCTTTTTTTCTTTTTATGTTTTTCTATAATATAAAATAAAAATAAAAAAATATCAATATTTTTAATATTTTTTAACAAATTTTATCAATTAATTTGTTCTAAACGCTAACAAAAAACTCAATAATAACACTTGCATAGAATAAATACGCACATTTACTTTTCTGCAGAAAATAGGGAATAACTCAAAAAAATTGTTTTTTCATAAATTGCGTTTTGAAAATAAGCTCCACATATATTATTCGTTGCTTCCCATAAAAAAGTTCAACAATTACCACTCAAACAACAGATTTACTAAATACCTAACATTGTTTACAGCAATCAAATTTATTTAATTTCATTTTCAAAAAGGCTACCTTCTTTTTTTAAACGTATGTAGCAAGGATATACAATTTCCTTTATTACATTCTCTAACATTCTTGGAGCTATTAATTCTTCTAATGGCGGTTTGAACTTCAGCTTGCAGTTGGTCAGTATTTTCATAGGTTTTCCAGTATACTTCATTTTTAAGATTTGGGATTGATTCCAAGTTACAAAGTCACGTTGTATTGATAAGGATTATAAGGTAATTGGTAAATTAATTGAAAATTATATTAATATGTGTTATTTTGATATAGTTTTTCGCACTTAAATCTGTGTTGGCAATTAAATTTTGGGCAAGCTTGTAGAAAAAATTTATTATAACGTTGAGAAATCAAAGTTAATATAAAAATAATGCCGTAGGTGCAAAATTGGTATTTTCTGTAATTTTCAAACTGCTTTGCCACACCTTTATTTTTCTGTTATAGGGATAAAGGACGTACCTATACAGTGTATATCAGCCAAATGGAATAAATTCGATAAAAAAACACATGGGGGCGTGTCCGAAAAAACGCTCGGACACGTCGATTGGTATTTCTAGTTGCGCATTTTTTCAATAAAAACGTTTTATACGGGGTGTGTCATGTAACAGTGGCCAATACCAACTTTCCTATTTTAAATGCAACACCCTGTATTATATTCAATTTTTGAATTTTCCAGAAAATTTTAGACATTTCATGTACAGGGTCTTCCAACGAGGACTGAACAGGGGCTCATTTTTGAGCTACCTTGTATTTAAAGAAAAATCCAAAATAGCCAATCGATGTACTTTTTCCTGCAGAATTCAAAAATGAAACCAAAAATTTATTTGAACCAGAAACAAAAGAGTTACGATATGGATAAGGTGTTTTTTAAATGGAACATAGCTTTTTTTATACGATTTTTGGAACGAGATGTAGCAAAATTTTTTTGTTTTTTAAATAGAACCCCCCTATTTTTACTTATTACCCTAATTCTGCGTCAAATTCTGCGCATAATTCATGTAGCATACTCTATCCTTATCTCTAACGGTTTTAGAGAAAAATTACATCATAAAAAAAAATTCTTTAAAAAAAGGTATATGTACATACCTACTTAAAGGTAAACAGGTAAATTTAAATGAATTGTTACTACGATAGCAAGTCATGTGTCAATCAAAAATGAGTTTAGGTATAATTTTGAAAAACGGTGATCATGGTGCATTTAAATGAAACACAAAGAATCGAAATTTTAATTTTAATTGGATGTGGAGACAAAACAAGAAGTCAAGAAGAAGTTTGTAACTTGTTTAACGCTATGTATCCAGAACGGCCGATTACAAAATCTACAGTAAGTAAAATTGAGAAGAAATTTAGGGAAACAGGGAATGTAAAGGATCGTCTATAGCCAGGTCGTCCAAAAATGAGTGAAAACTCACAATTGAACATTTTGTTAGAGGTTGAAGATAATCCTCATAGTGCATCCACTGAAGTAGCCATTAATAATGATGTTAGCCGACGATCTGTGTTGCGGGTATTGAAACAAGAAAAGTACCATCCGTACAAAATTAGGTTGCTGCACGAGCTAAACCAAGATGATCCCGACCGCCGACTACAGTTTTGTGAAACTATGATGGAAATTTGCAACTTAAATCTATTTTTCCATCGCAACATACTTTTTAGCGATGAAGCCACGTTTTGTTTGAATAGTTCGGTAAACAGACAAAATTTTCGGTATTGGAGTACAAATAATCCCCGTTGGATGAGAGAACAGCACACGCAATACCCACAAAAAGTAAATGTTTGGGCAGGGATATTAAATGATAGAATTATTGGACCTTTTTTCTTCGATGGAAATCTTACAGGAGACCGGTATTTACAATTTCTTCAAAATGAATTAATTCCCACACTAGCAGCAGATTTTCCAAATCCGAATCAGCCTCATCTACCAGAAGCGTCTATTTGGTTTCAGCAGGATGGTGCTCCGCCTCATTTTGCTCGACAAGTACGAGAGTATTTGAATACTGTATTTCCCGAACGATGGATAGGTAGAAGAGGACCCATAGAATGGCCTGCAAGATCTCCCGATCTTACACCCATGGATTTCTTTCTTTGGGGTTATTTGAAATCAAAAGTGTATAAGGATAAACCACAAAATTTGGAAGACTTAAAATTTAAAATTAGATATGAAATTAGGCAAATTAATGAAAATACTGTAAATAATGTTTTAGAAGGGTTTTTAAGTAGATAAGCATATTGTTAAGAAGTTAATGATTTGCATTTTCAACACTTAATACACTAATTTTTTAACCTTTTTTTAAAGAATTTGTTTTTATGATGTAATTTTTCTCTAAAACCGTTAGAGATAAGGATATAGTATGCTACATGAATTATGCGCAGAATTTGACGTAGAATTAGGGTAATAAGTAAAAATATGGGGGTTCTATTCAAAAAACAAAAAAATTTTGCTACATCTACTTTTTGACACACCCGGTATAATTTCTTTTTGAGGCAAAAAATCCGGAAGAAAGAATTATAATCGACGTGTCCGAGCGTTTTTTCAAAAAATGAATACCTGATTTTTAAATGAATTTGTTCCATATTTTAGCCCATCACTGTATGTATATTTTGGCATAGATCATGAAGCGATAAGATACATTTGAGGATTTCCCCTGCCGAGGCCGCTCGTGCAGGTCTTGACAAATGCATTGTTACACTAATTTTATCCTTGCAGAAATGAGCCTAGTTATAACAAAGTCGCGTACAGGGTGCAGTTTTTAACTGGAATAAATTCAGTATTCCCTTTTTTATGCCTCTTCCAACAATATATACCTTTACATTTAAAAAAAATGTTGGGGGCGGTTTCTACCCCCCAAAAGAGGGGCAAATTTCATGAAGACACGAAAAAGTATTCGTAAAGTATTAAATAAAGAGGATTCCTAATAATGAATTTATTTCAGTTAAAATTCCCCCTGTATATAGGGGAGAGTGGTCCACAGTGAGACATGTTCCACAGTAAGACAGTACAATTTCTGAGGCTCTGGAAACCCCGCTTTTTCCGTCACGCCATGCGTTTCAGTTCAGTTTGTTTTTATCTGTAGGGCGGTGTTTATGCAAATTTTGACCGCAAAAGTAAATTTTCGAAAAGCTGTTTTGATTGGTGTTTATTTGGCGTGCTTTTAATTAGAACTTTAAGATTGGTGGTAAGTAAAAAAGGTATTTGTGTGTTCATTTACTTTGCGATATTATTTTTATTTCGGGTTCATTACAAAATATTACATGATTTTTAAATATGGTGCTTGTGGGGAACACTGAGACAACACTAGGTGGGGCACACTGAGACGCATCTTACTGTATCCCACTTTGCGCAAGAAGTTTGGAGTACCTAACTTTTAAACTATTTTTTTTTTAGAGAATGGCAAGAAATAGAAAAGGAAAAAACTACCATATTGTCCTTGTCAGAAAACCAGATGAAAAACGCCGTAAAACTGGTTACAGATGAAGGATTTTCATTGAGAAAGGTAGCCGAACTAAAAGGAGTGTCACATCAGACCTTAGCAAGGTAAATTGTGATAGGAAGGAGTCTGGAATTACATTGGAGATATTTACAGGAAGGTCCAATAAGAATGCCAACCGGATTTATCTAAAATGAGTTTAAGAGCATCTATAACTAAGCTTTAAAGCACACAAGACTTTTAATGAAAAGGCAGGCCCCAATTGAAGAAATGAGGAACTAGATAGAAATGCTGTCATTAACGACTATGTCCTAGTAAAATTTTCTGGGAAAAAATCAACCAAATCTTTCATTGGAAAATTTTAAGCAATATCTCCCATGAATCTGAATTTGATATAAGTTATTTGCGAAGAAAAATAGATCACACAAATTCGTCTACCCAAATGTTCCAGAAGTTGCTACTGTTTTGTTTAAAGACATCGTAATGATTTTGCCAGTTCCAGCATTATATATTTCGTAAAACAAAAAGACAAAATCAATGTGTCCAATTTGAAGTTAATTTTGGTCAGCTAGATGTCCAATAAAGGGTTGTCTTCCTGTGGACCACGTTAAGTCTCACTGTAGACCACCATGGGACACAGTGAGACTATTTGCAATGTCAATAATAAATATTTCTAGTTTTATTTTAATTTAAGTCTTTAAGTTTTTGTTTATTTTCTTTACGCTTTTTAGGAAAATAAAGGTTACTTTACATTATAAACCTGTTTTCTTTAATAAATGTTTAACCAGTTTTTAAAAAATCTAGAGTAACCAAAAAACGTCTCACTGTGGACCACTCCCCCCTACTTGCTGTTTTTAAATTGATTAGATTTCATTGACCCATATTTTCGAAAAGGTAATATTATAGAAAGGATTTGTTTCTTATGATGTATACACCTGTTCAGGCTTTGGTAGCTTAACAATAACGCATCAGTAAGAAAATAAAGAACGCCGTTTTCCGAAATTTTCAAATTGTTTCATACTTTCCCCGTACTCGACTTTTCATTTTACGTTGCGGACAGATGCACATGATCGACTAGGTCTCTGGGATATACTAGTTTTATTAAAAGCCTATAAGCAAGAGATAGAGAATATTTTACTGCCACTTTTGTGCATATACACTCGTATTTTTCAGAAGAAAATGAACATAAACATACCAACAGCTGGTTGCATAGCAAAAACCACTGCTGCCTCTCCCAGCGCTCCCAAGATGTTCAACAATCGTGTCCGATAATCCATTTTAAATTCATTTTATTTAACTAATTCATTGTTTTACAATGTCCGCCTATAAAATATTAATCACCAACTCTAAAATACATACGAATATACTGTAAACTATATATTCGTCTTAATCTATTAGGCACTCCTTTAATCATAATAAATACAAGCCACTGATAAAATGATAAGAGAAATTAACATATTCCGATAAGTAAGTACAGGGTCTTCCAACGAGGACTGAACAGGGGCTCATTTTTGAGCTTCCTTGTATTTAATGAAAAATCCAAAATAGCCAATCGATGTACTTTTTCCTGCAGAATTTAAAAATGAAACCAAAAATTTATTTGAACCAGAAACAAAAGAGTTACGCTATGGATAAGGTGTTTTTTAAATGGAACATAGCTTTTTTATACGATTTGTGGAACGAGTGATTTTTTTTGTCCGTTCTGATTAAAATATTTAATATTGTGACAGCTATTTTTATTAAATTTTAATGTTTTATCCAGTATAATTTAACTTTAACCTGTTTGAAACATACACTAGGTAATAAAGGTATAATCACCTTTGAATCCTTCAAAGTCAAAAAATTTGACAAATTTACTATAATATTGCCGAAATGACTTTAAAGGATTCAAAGGTGATTATACCTTTATTACCTAGTGTATGTTTCAAACAGGTTAAAGTTAAATTATACTGGATAAAACATTAAAATTTAATAAAAATAGCTGTCACAATATTAAATATTTTAATCAGAACGAACAATAAAAAAATCACTCATTCCAAAAATCATATAAAAAAAGCTATGTTTCATTTAAAAAACACCTTATCCATAGCGTAACTCTTTTGTTTCTGGTTCAAATAAATTTTTGGTTTCATTTTTGAATTCTGCAGGAAAAAGTATATCGATTGGCTATTTTGGATTTTTCTTTAAATACAAGGAAGCTCAAAAATGAGCCCCTGTTCAGTCCTCGTTGGAAGACCCTGTACAATAAGCGATAGAATTGGTGAATTCTTTATGTTACTGGTGGATCCACCTGTGAGAGTGTGAGAATAATATAGTTTTGCTTATCTGATAAGAGGAGGACCGGTTTTAAGCTGGTGTATTTGAGCCTTGCCAATGATATTTTTATCTTTATATCCCAACAGGAAGTAAAAGGTTAGAATGGCTTATTAATAGGCTGAGAGCAAGAAACATTTTTTACTGACGTCATTTTTAGTAAGCTTTTATACAGCGTGGCGCGCTCTATTCGCGTCGGTCTATTTACGAAAAGCCATACGATTATTTTAAAAAGTTTTAGTTAAAGTCAAATTAATGTAAGAACTCGCCGTATTATCTATCATAAATGGCACCCTGTTGAAGTCCGGTATGTTTTACATTAAGCGCCTTCCAAGGTACCAAGGTACTACTACTGCATAATTTTATTAACGAAGCATTATTTTAATTTTTTATTAATTTTTAAAACCAGTGGTGCAGAACTGATATTTTTTAGTTTTTATTTTTTTTCGCCTATAATACTGAATCGACTTTAATAAAATTTTAGGGGTATGTAGGTAACTATAGGAGGCACCCAAATAAGTAAGAAAAAATATGGCATGTGATCTAAAAAAATACATCCTTATGACGTCACACTTTTTTTGGAACACCCTGTATAAAAAAATATTTTCCTCAAATGCACTCCAAGATACAGGTAAGGTCTGCAAAATATCAACATTTTAACTTAATTAATAAGTGAGCTGTAGAAGAGGTGCAGGACCCTGTATAAGCAGCTGACGCATAATCCCCCATTATCTTTGCAGCTGAGTTTTTTTTTATTTATTGTCATCATATAAACATTTGCTGTACAAATTTTCAAACGACCTGTAATCACTTTTAGATATTATTTTTTTGACATAATTGACATTCTCTTACGACTAGGTCCACCACAACTCTGACAGCTGACGCTTGTTTTGATTGCTAGCTATATCTAGACTATCGAAAACACACAAAATTAAGCGACCTGAAATCACTATCAAAAATGCAACGCTACCTCCCGGGCTATTTATAACACAAGGAAAAAGTAATACATTTTTGCGAGGGGTAAACTTTGTTAACTTTTTGTATTGTTACTTTTGTGGGACTTTAATACAGGGTGTCCGCTAATTAATGGTACATAGAAAAACCACAGACTCCCTACGTAAAAATATTAGGATTTAATCGTACCTACCTATATCCGAAAGTTAATATTAACTGAGATACAGGGTGTTAAAGTTAAAAGTTCATTTTTGTTTTTCTCTAATTACTTTGAAAAAAACCAACATTTTTTCACAAAATTTGGCAGTTGGGTTTTTTTTAGGATGAGAAATGGATTTTTTTGTGAAATTTTAATGTGCAAAGTAGAGGGCGCTGTCTGCGGTTTTTTCGCATATTTACTAGGTCATAACTTTTTTCTGCCTCAGTGTATTTAAGTTTTTAATGAAAATAATAATTTTTCGATACTTATTACATAAAAAAGATATACTAAGTTTAGGTCGCCCAGAGTTGCCGTTTCGGAGATATTTGCATTTAAATTATTCAGCGCGCTAGCTTAGGCAAGCAAATAAAGTTTTGTTACTATTACCAATTAACTTTTACATGATAAATAATGTTCTAGTACTGGTAATTGGGAATATTACATACAAAAATTGGATTGTTCTTTAACTTTATTTAAAATAACTTGAAAAATTGAAAAATAATATTTCATTTTAAAATCATTACAACATGTTACAATAATGAACAAACAAATAACAACATAGAGGTTTCATAGCAACTGCATAATTTCATTTGTTTTCTCATAGCTTACTTTGAAAAAAAAAATTGTTTGCAAATAATTATAATAATTGAGCAGGGTGGACTGAATAATTTAAATGCAAATATCTGCAAAACGGCAACTCTGGGCGACCTAAACTTAGTATATCTTTTTTATGTAATAAATATCTAAAAATTATTATTTTCATTAAAAACTTGAATACACTGAGGCAGAAAAAAGTTATAACCTAATAAATATGCGAAAAAACCGCATACAGCGCCCTCTACTTTGCACATTAAAATTTCACAAAAAAATAAATTTCTCATCCTAAAAAAAACCCAACTGCCAAATTTTGTGAAAAAATATTGGTTTTTCTCAAAGTTATTAGAAAAAAACAAAAATTAACTTTTAACTTTAACATCCGGTATCTCAGTTAATATCAACTTTCGGATATAGGTGAGTACAATTAAATCCTAATATTTTTATGTAGGGAGTCTCTGGTTTTTCTATGTACCATTAATTAGCGGACACCCTGTATATGGACATACCGGGTGTCCACGGAAGGTGGTTCGCCCCTCTAACTTTTTTGTTTTTCAAGATAATGGAATAAAATTTGGGGGATTTGTATACGACATAAAACTGCATTTTTTGATAGGTGACTTAAGAATATGGAACTTTCGGTTTAACCGGAAGTGACATAAACTCTCAATTTTTAAATGGGACACCTGGTATATTTTCCCTTTTTTTGACTCCATATGACATTCTAAATACAACGATGTGTCACTTGTCACTTTTTGCCACCAAGAAAATATTTTTTTTCCAAATTTATTGTTTTATCTAGAGGTACCTATGAATACTTTAAGATCGCTTATTTTAGTTCTTTATTAATCTTGGGAAAAATACAATTTTACTATTTTTGGTCCAATGCTATGTAAAATTTAATCTTTAAAGTTGTATAACTCATTTTTTTTTAAATCGCAACATGGTGGCTCGTCGGGTTAAGAAAAAAGAGGATTTTGTTACGATTATTTTGATACCATATCTACACTATTAGGTTCTAGAAAAGCTGCCATTAAAAAACTTAAAAAGTGAACTTACAACTTTCCTAAAATGAAGCATCTTTTGAGAATAAATATAGATTTAAATGCATCAAGTAGCCTGTGACCAGCAAAACTGATAAAACAAAATCAGGCCTTGAAGAAAATTGACATGCTGACAGCTTCTGCCAAAGTAAATTAGTTTGTTGTTTAAAAAACATGAAAAATAATAGTTTTATAAGGACTGAAAACGGTGTCCCATTTAAAAATCGAAAGTTTATGTCACTTCCGGTTAAACCGGAAGTTCCATAATGTTGAGTCACCTGTCAAAAAATGCAGTTTTAATCTCCCGAATTTTATTCCATTATCTTGAAAACCAAAAAAGCTAGAGGGGCGGACCACCTTCCGTGGACACCCGATATATGTATAGGGATTTCCGTAACTAAGGGGCTATACAGCAACAGGAGATAGAGGACTTGAAAAAGTCATTTAATTTCATTTCTCATATGGTTAAAGAGATACAGGGTAATCAAAGTAAATATTTACTTTATTAAATTGGCCATGATTTGATGTTAATCGGATATGAATCAAATTTGATGTAGTTATGTTTTTGAGGGCAAGGAGGATTCTATATGAGTTTAGGATGCCTTCTAGAAAACGCTAGCTACACAATATGGGTTTGATAAATTCTCGCATATATTTTTGTCTCTCACATTGCTGACCTTAACATCAACTTATGAAAGAGGAATCTTTTATACGTAAAAGAGTTGTACTTTATTAATCTCGATATTTCAATTAGTTTTTGAGATAATTGCGCTTAAATGCTAGATGGCAAGACACATTTAAATAAACACCTTTCTTAACGAAACATATTTATTGAAAATTAAGCGTGTGTTCTTAAGCATATAAATGACATCTTTTCAAGTCTACTATCTTCTGTTGCTGTATTTGCCCCTTAGTTATAAGACATCCTGTATATACCAATAGGCAAATGGTTTACCTGGGCACTTTATTGATTTGATAATAGATGAGTTAACCAAAATGGTGTTTGTACTCACAATTTAACTTAAATAATAAACACCAAGAAAATCTGTCTCTGAAATATATAAAACCCAAAAGTAAAATGTTTAAAGCACACACTACACAAAAAACAGCCACAGAAACACTTAAATAACCACAAAATCGGGAGAAAATGATATGACACAACCTAACGCGTAAGCTACGGCGTATATTATTAATCTTAATTATTTATTATTTAAAAAATGTAAAAATACCTGTCCGAATAGAATCATATCCTGGTTCAGAACTGCTATCATCATCTGACAGGGACATCTGATCTTGATGATAATCCACATAGGCATGGTGATGATGAAAATGGTGCGGAACTGCATACTCAACCGCAGTGTGCCTGCTACCAACTCTAGTAAGTGTATTTCCTGCTGACAGAGTTCCGCCCTGTTGCCTGTTTCCATGCGCTTGACAAAGAATACCAGCTAATGCGCTTTGTGGACCACCCATAGCGCTGAGATCCAAACTTGGACGCCTAGAAACGCAGTAGTTATATAGTAGAGGAATGCCCCCCCCCCCTGTAACATCTTAAATACGCATGACACCATTCAAACATTTTTGTATCTTTGTTTGGGTTTGTTCGGGTTTGTTCGACACGAAACCGTGTCCGTTCGATACGTGACCGACATGTTCCTACACGAGAGAACGCGGAAAGGCTTCCAGATATTACATAATCTGCTAGTGAGAGGCATTGAGCCTAATGAATAAAAATGTAGCAATAATTGCTTTTTCTTATAAAATCGAAGTAATTTATTGAAAGCCAATGAATAAAAACTAAAGTAATTAGTAATTGTTTTTGCCTCCAGCGATTGCTAAAAAGTGCAGGAATTGCTTCTAGTCAATGCTTTTTCTCAAAAAATAGAAGCAATTGCGGTCGTTTGCTTAAAATGTGATGAATAAATTAAGGAATTGCTTTTTCTAGTGTAGCAATATCTTTCAACTTTTTAAGGTAGGTCGACCCTTGCATCATTTGCATGGTAGCAGTCAACTTTAGTTCTCCGCGGCATACACGTGCGTTGCTCTTAATTTGTGTCTTCAATTATGGCTGAATATATGAACGTCCGTAAAAGAAAAATCTACAGTGTACGTAAAACTGGCAGATATTATGATGATTTCAGAAAGTTATATCGATTTGACTGCGAAAATGTTGAGTGGTTGGCAAATTATTTTTTGACTAATACTGATGGTAAAAGGCGAGGGGGTGCACTGTCGCCTTTAAGTAAGATTAAAGTCTTTCTGCGGAAATTGTCGGATCCGGGCTTTCAAAATTCTGTAGGTGAAGAACTCGGTGTTCACCAAACTACTGTCTGTAATGGATGCAGTTTTGGAGAAGGCCAATATTTTTATTAAATTTCCTACAAGTGCTGAAGCTGTTGTGGAAGCTAAACGGTTGTGGTCAGAGATATTTATTTATGTTCCTTCAATTTGTGAACGAATATCTATGCTTGTCTTTAATTTCTTCATCACTACTATCACTTTCCTCATTTTCACTGAAATCTGCCATATCACAAATATAAGTTTCCTATTTTCCACAAAAACGTAACAGATTACTATTGTACTAAATAAATAGACCAACGTTGTTCTATTTACGTCCACTCTTTTGCAAATTAGGCACCAAACTGAACATGATATCTATAATCTGAACAAGTGGATAAGCTACGTCTGAACTTGTGTTGAATAAGCATTTGCTACAGGGTTGTAAGAAAAGCAGCAATCGCTTCAAAATTTTATTCATATTCAGATCTAGCAATTGCTTTTCCTTATAGCATTTGCTAGTCAAGCAATTGCTTTTACTAAAAAGCAGTGGCGTATTTAGAATATTGCCACGGGGGGGGGGGGGGGGGTCTATACCTTTCGTTTTATCTTTCTTTTTTTCTTTTTTTAAAAAAGCGCCACAGGCGAAAAATTTTTCGGTGCCACGCCCTATTTTGAACTATTAAAATTTATAATTTCTATGTTTTGACAGCTGAACCCAAAAAAGAAAGAAATTAAGAAATTTTTAAATATAAACGCAATAATGGGAATATATATTTTTTTAAATATTTATGTTTAAAAATATATATTTCTACATAATATGACCGATTCCGAAAATGATTGGTTTTCAAGTTATTTTTGCCATTTTTTTTTGCCAAGTTTGGCCATGTTGTTTTGTTATCTGTGACACAGTTACTTAATTATTTGTAAAAACAAAGTATTGCTAATAGTTCTAGTTCGCAAAAAAATTACAAAACTAAGTGAACATCATTTCAATTTTTTTAAATTAAATAAATTAGACACGCAGGTAAAAAAACAAGAAAAAAATTGAAATAACTCGAAAACCAAGCATTTTCGGAATAGGTCATATTTAAGAAAAAATCACAAATTACCTCCTGCGAGGAATTAATCGAATTATCAATCACCATGTATAAATTATTTTACTCACTTAAATTAGAAATTAAATGCAACAAGGCATCTGATCTGTTCTGAGTTTTTTTTAATGTTGAGCCCACGGGGGGGGGGGGGGGTCCAGACCAGGGTGACCACCTTGTGTCCAGTTGAAAACCGGAGATATTAATTTTTTTTTAATTCGGTTAAAAATGCGCCGCAGGCAAAATTTTTTGGGTGCCACGCCCTTTTTTGGGCTATCAAAACCTAGAGATTCTATGAGTAACGGTCAACAACTTTAATAGCAACAATAAAAGCTGAAATAAAAAAAAATTTTAGTTATACGTCAGGAACTGCCTTAAAAACCAATAATTATTATGGGCGGTGCGGTAGTTCTTTAACCAGGTAAGGATTATTGTTTTCAAACATTTTTATTAATCATAATTGCCACATCTAAATAAATTCCAAAATAAGTTTTTAGGTCCAAATTAAAAAAATAATAACAAACAAACTCTTAGTCAAAAGTTAACACAAACATAAAATAAATTTTAAAATCACGTTAAGTAAGTTACCTACTTAAATACAAAAGAGAATATAAAAAGAAAACAAATTCCTAACCAATGGTAGGTAAGGTAAATGAAAACATTAAACTCTAATATTAATAACTAAAATTTAAAAGAATTTAAAGTTTTTTATTAGGAAAAATACGAAAATTGTTAAAAACCGGAGATGTTACTAAAAAAACCGGAGCCCGGAGGTCAAGTATAAAAAACCGGAGACTCCGGGTGAAAACCGGAGAGGTGGTCACCCTGGTCCAGACCCCTCGGACCCCCCCCCCCTAAATACGCCACTGCTAAAAAGTAATTGCTTCAAGCAATTGCTTAATTTTTATTCATTAGGCTCATTGGCAGATTTTGACAGACGGAAAAGGCATCAAATACTCGGACAATCAAAACTACCGATACTCTCTCCAGCTGACCTACACAAATTAGTGCAAGAAACTGGGATAAATGAGTGAGTGCAACTTGGGCGGAACGAAATAACAACAACGGGAGAACATCTAAAATAGCGTACAGCGGAACATGTTTGGAACAACCAACATCATATGCATGCAAAGGTTTTACATAAGGAACATCACTTGCGGAAACACATGTTCAAAGAAGCAGCTATCATGAACCAAAGCTCCTGTGTATTTTGTAGGCCAAGTATTGATATTTCCAATAGCTGAAAGCTTTTATTGTCCAAAACAAACACTTATTTGCTTACACTTCACACTCCAGTAAGCATGTTGGGCAATGCAAAAGTGCTTAAGACAGTAACTTTGACATTTACACTTGGAAACGGTTAGAAACCCCAACCAACCGAAAAGTTATGTTTAACACAACACAAAACGACAATGGAAGTCCGATAAAACCTTTCTTATTTCGATAATACCGTGCGAGCAAAAATTATTTGCATTAAAGAGGGCTTGGATTAAAAAACGTAGGGCTTGGTTTAGATCACAATGATATGGGGACGATATATCTAACCAAATCTAGGTTAAAATTTTGTCAAATTCATATTATGACATGATATGCCAAACTAATGAGTAATAAAATAAGTAGACAAATACAAATTTATTTTTGTTGTTTACAAAATTAACAAAGTAAGGATATACAGAAAGAAAAAGAAAAATAATTACATAAATTGGCCACCGCCATGTTCTAAGCATAAATTCACACGTCTCTTCATATTTTCGAAAGTGTTGACCAGCATCTCTGGAGAAATGTTACCACATTCTTGGATAATCATTTCTTGTAATTGTTCTAAGTTTGCAACTGGTGTTTTAAAAATAGTGTTCGTCAAATGAGGAAAAACGAAGTAATCCATAACCGTTACTAAACAAGGTGATCTAGGTGGGAATTCAATGTCTGATCGAAAACTGATCAATCTGTCGTCGAAAAAATTTAGTAAGTAGTTAATAGTTTCGGCGGCTGTGTGGGCGGTTGCACCGTCCTGTTGAAAATATCCAAAACGTAGTTCGTCGTCAAGTAATTGCTCCACAAATTGATTCAAAATATTGTCTCTATACCGCTGTGCTGTAACTGTGTCATGGAAAAAAATAGGACCAACAATTATTCTTCGAGAAACAACTAACCAGACACCAATTTTTTGAGGGTGCAATGTGGACTCTACAAAAAAACAAAAAATGGGGATTTTTACTACTCCACATGCGTGTATTCTGAGAATTCACATAACCGGAGAGGTTGAACCAGGCTTCATCCGAAAAAAAGTCAGGTCTAATAAATCACTTCTTTCCAATAAATTTTGGGTAAACCATTAAGAGTAATTCGGATAATCCTTTCTTTTTCCTTCTTAAGAATAGTCCTGCATGTTCCATAAGTTCTTCCCACTTCTTGGGACAGACGGCTTATACAATTTGTTGGCGTATTTTGCATTATTTCACGAACGTTTGCAACAAGTTCTTCTGCTCTTACAGATGGTCTTCCTGCTCCTTTTTTGTGTTGTATAGAACCTGTTTCCCTAAACACAGTCACGGTTCTTTTCAGGCAATGATAAAAATCCCCAGCAATAAAAGCGACGTTAGGAAAATGTTCGTGAAAATCGTCCATGCACATTATATTGCCACTCACCATTTACTCTAACCCCGTTTCGAAAATACGCTTCAACCATGAATGTTTTGTGCTGTTCCGTAAAGCCCATTGTGTGAATTGTTCAAGAAATTGAAAAAATTAGCGATGAAGCAAATTACTTGTAACGACTGTCAAAAATGATGGAATAACTGATTGATTGTTAGTTCAGGTAGTTACTGACACCCAACAGGTATTAAGCTCTACGGCTAAGCATTACGTCCTTAGATGCAAGGCCCTCTTTGATGCAAATAATTTTTGCTCGCATGGTACACAACGGTGGTAGACAACATCTTCAAACAAAAGGTGTGTTTATATTCAAACCAACATAAAAATACATATTTATTTGAAAGTTCTTACCTAGACAGATGACTATGCTGAAGGGCTTCGTCGAACTCGGTTTCAGAGATTTGCTTTGACGAATTGGTTGCAATAATAACGCTATACGTTTCATGGGGTAAATTTGCCGATTCTTCGATGGCCTTCCCCATATTTTGCTGACTGTTTGACTGGGACGATATGTGCTGATCAGAGTTGTCTTGATAATT
This sequence comes from Polydrusus pterygomalis, assembly GCA_963969555.1. Taxonomy (NCBI): domain Eukaryota; kingdom Metazoa; phylum Arthropoda; class Insecta; order Coleoptera; family Curculionidae; genus Polydrusus; species Polydrusus pterygomalis. Next base: position 34,299,672 of record OZ018381.1, on the reverse strand, counting down.
TTCCTTGTTGCGGCGAGGACTACGACCTCGATCTGACACAGACGTTGCACTCCAGTATCCCCAGGCCATTTTAAGTTATTAACTTTAAAATGGTATTTGGCTTAAGTATGAATTGTTGAATCGCTGAAATTTAGCTTCCATTTCTTTTCTGATAATAATTATAATTTTATTTTCGGAACGTAAAATGTCTCAACTATCAGGGCTGTAAAGGAAAACCAATATTTATTAAAATTAACTATTATAGCCAAAGTGTTGATGATTCTTTTTGTTTCGTTGGATACATCCATCCCCAGATGCTTTTCAGTGTATCACAGCTCTACAGTGCGGGTTTGTTCAGGATCCGCCGACACGCCTGTAGCCAGGGGGCCAGAACTTTATTTTGGAAGAGCCTACAGAAAAAAATATAACACCCGAACATTTTTAAAATATTATTATTGTAAAATTTAATTTAATTTTTATTCTGCATTAAGTTCACAATCTATATCTGTTGATCAAACTTAAGAATTTTAGGGCCCTCGCCCGCGCGCCTCCATTCTAGCTACGTGTCTGCCTGAAGAAAAGAAAAATAATTTTTAAGTCACTTGCAGCATCTCTAACAAACCCAGGCATATACCATCTAGGCAAAACATTGTCATCAATTTATAGCTGACGAGCTGTGATCCAGCGGAAATAGTCTGGGATTGGATCACATATTATATACCTATATATAACTATAGTATATTGCTAATGGCATCTTTTAAGATTGTGACCCCTTTGTAGGACTAAAGCGGGATACAGAGTTTGCGTAGTCCACGTCATTTTGTGGATCATGTAAACACTTAAACTATATTTAACTATTAACAAGTGAATATTGTGGCATATCGGACAAATTTGTAACTGTTTATTATATTGGAATACACAGAGATCCAAGCAGTGGCGTAGCTAACGCCCCCGCAGACCCCGCATTGCAGGGGGGCGCAGCAAAGCCAGGGGCGCCCTCAAGTTCCTTGATGAAAAAATAAAACAAATGAAAAGCGACGTTATATATAAAAAAATCAAGAAATAATAAAAGAATTGTTTCATTATCACAATATTAAAGTTAAAAATTAACAATAATGAATGAGAAACAATGAAATATGACTAATACGAGTCCCCTATATAAAATAGGGGTAACGTAAATCATAATTAACAATTTTACCCCAATAACAGTATCAAGGTTCGTACAAATATCCGCGCCGGAAACCCCGCGTGGGCGCCGCTACAATCACACGCAGCATTTGTTGAAAACCCGCCAGGAGACGGATCGGGCCACCTTAAGCACCTTACTAATCTAATCTAGAGAATTAGAGCACCTTACTAATCTAGAGAACTCGCTGCGCACCAAAATTCATATTTTGGCGCGCAGCAATAAGCTGAAATTCGTAGTAGTACATTATTTTTACAACAAAAATTGTTCTCTACAATGTTCTATATCTTTCTCGAGATCTTTCTACAGTGACCGGCAGAAAGTGCGCAGCATATGGGAAAGTTTTTTACCTTTAAGTTTAGAAAATTAATTTTATTTTAGATAGGTTCTGCATGTTCTCAAACCAATATAACACCCATTAAATCACGTAAAAGTCTTATCGTATACGAAGTAGGATCAAAAATTTGAAATTCCACTAAGAGTAAAGTACCACCATCTTTCATTTTAGAATATTTTTTTACTAAGAATTATTGTTTTAATTTCAAAGTTATACTCAAATTCCAAATTTCGCTTATTTTGGACAAAAAAATTGATTTAATCGTGTTTTCTCAATAACCCTGTATAAAAAATAAATGGCAACCGAACAGTACGAAAATAAGATTTTTTGCAGACTTTGTTAGAGATTACCGTTGATCATAAGTCCGATTAGTTTGTTTTCATATTATTATGGCTTTTTAAAATAAAAACAAAAAAATATTAAATATTTTTGTTGCACACCGTATTTTATTTTCTGAGGGAAAAGTTAATTTCATCAAACTGATATTTTTTGATTTACATTGACTTAAAGCATCTCCTAAATAGTTTTTTATACATTGAAGTATGCATAGAAAGTTTCCTTATTTTGCGTGACGAATAAAATCCGTTCAAAATATATTTTTAATTTAAATTTTTTTCTTTATAAATCAAAAGAAAACTTTCTATGCATACTTCAATGTATAAAAAACTATTTAGGAGATGCTTTAAGTCAATGTAAAGTAAAAAATATCAGTTGAATGAAAAATAAAATACGGTGTGCAGCAAAAATATTTAATATTTTTATGTTTTTTTTTAAAAAGCCATAATATTATGAAAACAAACTAATATTTTCATACTGTTCGGTTGCCATTTATTTTTTATACAGTGTTATTCAGAAAACACGATTAAATCCATTTTTTTGTCCAAAATAAGCGAAATTTGGAATTTTGGTATAACTTTGAAACTAAAACAATAATTCTTAGTAAAAAAATATTCTAAAATGAAACATGGTGGTACTTTACTCTTAGCGGAATTTCAAATTTTTGATCCTACCTCGTATATCATCAGACTTTTACCGGATTTAATGGGTGTTATTTTGGTTTGAGAACATGCAGAACCTATCTATAATAAAATTAATTTTCTAAACTTAAAGGTAAAAAAATTTCCCATATGCTGCGCACTTTCTGCCGGTCCCTGTATATTAAACAACGCTTACAAATGACAATATTTTTTACTATGTTATGACAGGTGCAAAATAGCAGGGCGCTTTCAAAATTTTGCGGGGGGGCGCACATATCCTTAGTTACGCCACTGGATCCAAGCACAATGGATACCCTGGGACGGGTAGACCACGACGGCCGTTTCGACCTTATTAGGGCCAAATGATTAATCTCCTGGTATCTTTACCAAGGACATAATTACTGTGGAAACGATTGTTGAGACAATTATATCTATGGAAAATATCTTCTTGGTAACTTTACCAGGAGATTGATAATTTGGCCCTTAGGCCTCTACGAGCAGCCATAACCCAAGCAATCCCAACAACAGCACTCAGACAACTGCCTTTTATATTGGAGTTAATTCCGATGGGATGGCGCTACGGTGTATCGATCGCTGCTTTGATTTTGCAAAAAGGCTTTTAATACATCTTACCGCCGTTGTCGGAATTGCTTGGGTTATGGCTGCCCGTAGAGTCATAACAAGGACGAAACGGCCGTCGTGGTCTACCCCCAAGGTATCCGTTGTGCTTGGATCCCTGTGTATTCCAATACCGTGCGAGCAAAAATTATTTGCATCATAGTGGGCTTGGATTAAAAACCGTAGGGCTTGGTTTAGATAAAATTACTTGTAACGGCTGTCACAGATAATGGAATAACTGATTGATTGATACCGCTAAGCATTACGTCCTTAGATGCAAGGCCCCCTTTGATGCAAATAACTTTTGCTCGCGGTATAAAAAAAACAGTTACACACTGGTATGCCGGAATATTCACTTTTTAATTATTTTCGCGGACACTATATTATCTTTTAAATAAATTTAACTATTTTTTGAAACACTAGTCTATTACGTAGGATAACAAAGGTTATTTAGGTACCTTTACCAGAGTTACAAAAAATTAAAAGGCGCTACTATATAGTGTCTCTATTATAAAGTAGACAACGCAGTACTTTAAAGACACACAAACACCACAGGACATACAATGAAAATAATGACTGACCGGTTCTGTTTTCATTAGCATTTATTGTTTATACGACACATTGCGTTTGCTTGCTCACATCCCGGTAACGTGCCACATAGTGTCCTTACTTTTCAATAGCCTGGTTGCATACCATTGGCAATATACACGTATGTGGATTGGATTTGCCAAAAGAAAAAGGGAGAACCGTCATGGTTTACACAAAAGGAAATTCGTAAAATAATTCAACAGAACAAAATTATAAAGGGAAGAGTAGCCCAGTGGCGGATTTAGAGGGGGGGCACAGGGGCACGTGCCCCCCCTGTCATAATAATTTCGCACGAACCAACCTAAGCGCAACACCCAAAATTTCAAACACAGTGACAAAGCATTGTACGTACTGTAACAACCAAATATTTTTTTGATGCCAAAACTTTACAGCATTTAGAAATGGATATTAAAAATCAGGTTTTCAACGTGGTTTGATAATTAGCGAAAAGATGGCGTAAAAGCACGTTAGATAAAAAGCATACATTTTAGGATTTTAGAATTTGTGCTTTGTTACAAAAAACTGTAATCTGTGGTTTTGTTTACAAAGAAAGTGTATTATTTTGGGGTAGTAAGGACTTATTTTAATAAAAATAAACATGCCAAAACGGCTATGAATGTGGAATATTTGAGAAACAATTTTAGCTCATTAAGTATTGAGCTAAAAATTGAAATTAAAATTGAGGGAAGACCTAAACCCGAAATTAACTTTACACAGATCACAAAGTGTAGATCTAGGGACTTTATTGTTATTGATAAGTTTGCTGGAAATAAAACCAGAAGATTGAACTTTACTTTTAAACAATGTACCCGCTAATGAAAAATAAATTGGCCTTTTTTTATTTTTTTATCTTATTTCATTTTCAATAAAACAAGTAGGTAATCATACATTTTTAAAATATTTACTAAAAATTATTGACCAAATTTGGGCGTGGTCTTAAAAAATTTTCGCCTGCGGCGCGTTTCGTCCGCAGCGGGCTTTTCGTGCACCCCAAGATAACAAGTAAGTGCCCCACCTGTAAATTTTTTCTGAATCCGCCACTGAGTAGCCACCTAGCACCTACTAAAGAGAACACTGATGTACTGTAGTGGGTAGGTACCTACGTGTGGACCAGATAACTAAAGCACCTAAATATTGCTCAGAATTTCATTTGGCTACATTGGACGAATAGAGCTCTACCAGTTATATTTCACCTTATTTGCAACTTTGTGGTGACTTTTACATCGTCGAACAATTAATAATTTTATTTTTTGTTGAGTACTTTTAGAAATTAGTTTAATTATGTTAATTCTTAAACTACTAAACTAAGTAAGTCCTTTACTAAATTCACAATAATAATGCCATTATTTGCTAGTACTGACGGTAATACTAATGCGATAACCGGGAAGTAGTGTTTTTCAGGTCGAGACAAGCACTCGCCTACGGCTCGCCCTGGAAACTTGGAGAGACCTGGAAAACACTAATTTTCGGTTGCGTGACGTACAATATTTTTTTTAAGACCGACACTTCAATATATATACATTTAATTCATTATTTTATTTTATATTATTTTTAAATGCGTTGTATGACTTCTCGTAACGGGCTTTTGATTTTACTGGCAATATATCGTAAGTCGCTTTCCTTGCTGCTTCCAAAATTTCTTCTGAAATCTCATTTTCCGTGTCGGATAATTCAAAATCTGAATTCATATTGTTAAATTTGCAAACTCGCGAAACAAGTTTGACATAAACAACAAATTAAAAATCAACGAACTGTCACTCGACAATACATCGAAATGTTGTTGTCATAGTAACGAAATAGGTAGCTTGTATTATCAAAGAGCGATTGGAAAAACAAAAAACAGGGACCGGAAAAATCTCTCTCTCTAACGTCACTTTTCCGGTCTTGCGATCGGAAAAAGATATTTTCTAGACGAAAAATTGTCCAGAAAGTGTATATTTTCTGGTAGGTTTTAAAAAAATTACTATTTCATAGCTCACACAGAGTCTCGGCCTCAGAATAAAACGTAAAAATGTTTCGCCATAAACTGGCATTATCAGACCTAACAAGAAAAAACCACATAATATTGCACGAAAAACTAAAATTAAAAACTTCTAGGGGAGAGGGAGGCAAGAGTGAACACTTAATCTTTGAATTTTTTTTTTATTATAAGGCATAACTTGAAATAAACTTGCTTAGCATAGAACAATCTTTGGTAAACCAGTAACACAAAAATATATGTATAAATGCTTTAAACTATAAAAAAGTAATAATACAAAATTATTTGGAAAACTGCAAAAGTTTACTCTTGCCCCTCTGGTATGAGGCAAGAGCAAACAACAAGAAAATCCTAGGTAGGACGACAAAAATCACAAGTAAAAACGTCATCAAAAGGTGCAACGTCTTGTACAGTCTTCATGTGACCATAAACCACAGGTGACACACCGAATCCAATTCTCATTTGACTGACTATATTTACCGCTACAATAAATACATTCGGAATAATCCTCTTTATCAGTTATTTTTATTTTCTTTACTACTTTCTTTTTTGTTTTTATACCAGATACACCAGCTACTTTTCCATTACATACATTTATTTCATCCTTTGTATCACTTATTATTTTTGTTTGTTAACCATTCTATTTTTTGTTTTTATATCCGATACACAGGTGTTCGCTTTTGCCCCAAAAAACAAAATTTTTTAATAAGCCAGCCCTTTCATCAACGCGCCTTTGGCGACGTTATACACCAATATGAATTTATAGGTTAGGTTTTAAAGATTTCATAAAAAAATGGTAGGAAGTAAAAATGAACTACCACAAGCGATTAAACGAACTAAATTATCAAATAATTGTTACATGGTATACTATTAAAAATAAATTTACCTTATTTTCGGCTTATTTTCTTAGTAAATTCAAACCAAAGTTGCAAAGGGAACTGAAAGCACATGGTTTGCACTACTGTGACCATTGGTAGCGAAAAAATTATTAATTAGAAATGTTATTACATTGTCTACTCGCTTGCCCACCTGTTTACTCTTGCCTCCCTCTCCCCTACCTTACAATCAGTTGCAGACAAACAATTGTCTGGAGGGGGGGCGCGCGGTGAACGTGCGATTTAAAAAAAAAATTAAGCTGTGTACATTATTGTTTGTTGTTAGGATTCTAATCTTTATAATCTCAGAGGGGAGGCCGCTGCATTCGGGGAGGAATAAATTGCACAAATTCATGATTATATTGCACAATAAATTATTATATTCTATAGATTTACTAACAATTTTTTTTATCTCTGCAGAGAGAGGGTTAATTTAAAGAACATTTCCTCCCAAATTTGTAAAGCAAAGAAAAAAATATGTCTTTTCTTATTGATTAGTTGGACATCTCGACATTGGGTCCGAATCAATTTTCTTTACAATTTTTCAGCCAAATTTTATTGTTATTTAACTTTTGCTGGAAACGAGAAAGGTTGTTTTAATACTAAAGTCCAAAGTAGTATAAAATATCTTCGTAGTAAATATGCCTTTTAAATTATTCGGGAGTTAAATATATACAAACTGAAAATTAATAGTTAGCATTGGGCTTTAACGTTTATAATATACCTAACTAAACATTTTTGTTATCCGATTTACAATTTCTAGTTTTAAATGACATGTTGTACAGGTCAGGTAATAGATAACTTTATTCAATTTAATGAATTTAGGAAATAACATTATTCACTTTTACCCAAAACAAGATATCTATGTTAGCCAGGGAGGCAGTAGGTACTCCTAAAAAAAGTATGGACTAGTAGAAGGTACACAGTTAGTTTAAATATGGTCTTAGTTATTTATATAATTATGATGGTCAAAGGTTTCCAAAATACGTCAGAAGGTCGGAAAATGTTTTCGTTCGGACACAAATTAAATTCGTACAAACTATACGTACCTATAGGTACGTATATAATAAGGCTTTATTATAAAGATTGTAAAATTAAATTAACTACAAAATAAGTTTAAATTTTATCATGGCAGCTAATTTTTGTATATACAGAATAATTCATAAGGCTAATATGATACTTATCTTTTGTGTCGAAAATACATAATCACGACCGGTAATAGTAAGTACTATATTAAAAAGGTCTATTAAAGAAAACAATTAAATTAACTAGTTCTTGGCTCACTATTGGAATGAATTTCGGCTTTCTACCCGACGACTTTTGAAAGATGGAAAATATGAAGGAAAGACGTTGTTGCCATATCTCATTGTAATATCTTCAATATTCCTGGTTAAAAATTTTCGAATAGCTCGGCCACTTGCAAGATTAAATAACGTAAGCCATAATATGCCTGCATTCAAGTTAGTGAAATCATGTTAAAGGCGTCCTTATGATGTTAATGATAGATGATCCGGACCGCCGTCTTCGGTTTTGTGAAGTGATTAATGCACTTGATCAACATTTAGTAGATTTGGACTGGATCATTTTTACAGATAAGTGTACCTAGCTACTTTTGTACTAAATGGCGAAGTCAATAAACACGATATTGGTCCGCAGAAAATCCTCACTGTATGCGAGAAAAACACACTCAGCTTCCGCAAAAACTTAATGTTTGGGCAGGCATAATTATTGGTGACCGTGTCATTGGGACAATATTCCTTAAAGGTAACTTAAATGACCATACATGTCTGGATTTTTGCAAAGAGAACTTATTCCAACTTTGACTGCTTAATTTCCTCACAATGCAGAAGCAGATCTTCATGATTATTGAATATGGTGCTCCGCCTCATTACTTACGCCATAAATGTTCGTCAATATTTAAGTGAAGTTTTTATAAACCGCTGGATAGGAAGGAGTTTCCGCCACGATCGCCGGAACTTAATCCTTTAGATTATTTCCTTTGGGGTCACCGAAAAACCAAAGTTTACGTAGAAATTTAGAGGAACTTAGGCAACGACTTATACACGAAATTCGCCAAATAACCCCGGATATGGTAGGTACCGTAATGTCAAGAATGACGTTTACTTTAAATTAGGGGTTTGTCAAGAAAAAAATGGGCAACATTTCCCACAATTTTTACAATAAACCAAAATGTGTCTACATTACCGGAATGCAAGAGTAAATAGTGGGTCGTATTTCCTTTTTTAGTGTAAAAAATGTAGTTTTTGAATTGCAAAGCAACTTAACTTCGTTTTTTTGTGTTTGTGAGAGATTAAAAATATATGCAAGTATTTAGCAAAACAATATTGTGTAAAGGTATATATGTATGTATTTGTATATATGAGGTAAGGTATCTTTAAACTAATTAACATAACTACACGAAATTTGAATCGTATCGTATTGTATATAACAGTGTATATTTCCTCATAAAAAAATTAAGCATCAATGATCTATATGATCAAGTCTATAATCTCCTGTTGCTGTATGGGTTTTTATAGTTATGGGACACCCTAATATATTATAGCAAATTGTAGGTACCCACTTATTATAATAGATATCAAAAAAATTACCCAACAATTAATATAGAAATATTTTATAGGTATACTCTAACTGTAGGTATTTATTTTGTTACGACGAATTTTAAGACTGTCAAAAACCATCATTGTATTTCTTATCGTTTTTCTCCTATTTTCATCACTGGCGAAATAAGTTCGTAATAATTACACAGGCCTGCATTTTTTAACACTTCGAAAGTTGATTTAAAAATTTTAACTGTTTTCTAGTAATTGGGTAGCGCTGATTTCAAATCTGCTTTCAGTTTTTTTTATATCACGTAAGGTTATTTTTCAAACCGGTAAAATCCAAAAATATAGAAAAAACACGATTTATTTCATTTATAAGCTAGTTTTTGAATATATTAAGGAAAAAAATACAAAAATATACAAAATATACACATATAAACTATTATAAATGGTTATTTATTCGTTACGCTTCTTTAAAAAACGTTTACTTTTTTCAGAAAAGCTTCTTTTGGTTGTTTTTCTGTTTTAGCCAAAAGAAGATCTCTTTTCAATGTCCAACAGAAATCATTTTCGTGTCCCCGCGCCCCTGGTATCTTTTTTCCATCTCTTTAATATATTAATGAAATCTTTCACCTTGCTCTTCGCCCACGTCCCCAAGATTTTCCGGGAATTAGTCCAAATGGGAATGTAAAAAGTGAATTTTTATGATCATATTCTGAAATTCCTGAAATTTTCCAGCATATTTTCAACGATCTCAACATAGTAGTAATGTAGGTTCAACTTCTTTAAAAGCATTCCATGCATGTTTTTCCTGATCTTCTATTACCTTTTCAAATTCTGTATCTTTCATCAAGCTGCTAATCTGCGGCCCTACAAAGAGTCCCTCCTTTAATTTTGCCTCTGACAGAGCCGGAAATGTTTTACACAAATATTTAAAACAATTTCCTTCTTTGTTTAATGCCTTAACAAATTGTTTCATACGTCCAAGTTTTATGTGAAGTGGTGGAAGTAAAACTTTTTGAGGGTCAATAAGACTTTCGCGAATTACATTTTTGTTTCCAGGTGTTAAAGTCTCTCTTTGTGACCAGTCTCTTTTTATCCAATGCTGTTCTCGATTCCAGACTGCTGACCTAAGAGAAGACCTAAAATTTTTAGATCTTCACACACTTCCCAGTTGTAATTTTTATATTGTATTCGTAAAAGTAATTCCTCTAAATTTTCATAGTTTTCCTTTAACTTAACTGTATGACCGACCGAAACAGAAGCAAAAACATTGTCATTATGTAAAAGAACAGCTTTAAAGCTCCTTTGTGAAGTCGATAAAAAGTCTCCAGTCGGAAGGTGTGTAGCACCACAGAAAATAATTTTTTATTCATCAATCATTTAGAATTTGAAGTACTACATTCATTTTAAAATGTATTAAAACGCCTATTATAAGTTTTTTTTCCATTTTTTCTTTTTTTTTGCAAAAAAAACTGTGGGTGATAGAGACCAATTGTATTTTAATTAGTTACTTCTATATAAAAACTGAACTCAACAAACAAAAATCACGTCATCACAAATTTCATGCAGGCTTGTGTTATCCAATATTAAATTTAAAAAAAGGAAGTTTAGCAACGCTGCCGAATGTCTCAAATTGAGCACTCTCAATCAATAACGAAGTGAACATAGAGCAGGAGAAGCAAAAAGTAAATCTCCGGCGCCACCCAGTGAGGCAAAACGTTTGCAGGGTACACTGGAAAAACTATAAAATCTCAAATTTTGCCGAATTATTTTATGTTTTTTTCCTAATATTTTATAAGGGTATTATTTTATGCGAAACTATGCTATGAGCTATAAGATATAATAAGGCTGTATGTTTTATAAGTACATAAATAGCTCGTTGTTTTTGTATGAATACTATGTAAAAATATTACAACCGTGTAGAAATCTTCATTAAAGCAGAATATATTAGGTATTGCCTAAAGGAAAAAATTATAAAGAAACAAAAGATAAATTGTTTTGGGACTAGGTACTATAAATTTAAGAAATTATATTTCCAAAGCAATTAAAAAAGATAAACAAACCTTTACAAAATATAATATAAGTTCAGACGATACATATAAATTTTGGGTTAAATCTAAAGAAATTTAATGTAAAATTAAAATAATCATAATCAGTAAGTGATTATCCTAGGGCACAAGATTTGAATACTTTTTTCATAAATTCAGGATGCGATATTTTACCTAGTGAAAATTAATTTTCTTTTATTTTACTAATAAATCGTGAAATGATGTATTCTTAAAGTTAAAACATATCTTAAATTATGATGTCATAAAAATTAGGTTAACCTAATAGGTATCAAAACAGATTCTTTTGGAATCGACGGTGTAACGTTGAGAATGTCGAGCTCTGTATGAACGATAATTCCTTTAATGCTCTTAAATATATTATGTTTAATCATTCAATTTCAAATAATCTTTATTTAGTTATTTGGAAAATTGGTATGATTATTCCAATACCTAACGTAAATAATGAATTAAAATTCAAATTTTGTTACTATTAAGGTAGTAGGTACCTATCGTTTTTCTAGATCTGGCCAAGGCTTTTGATTCTCTAAATCATGAATTACTGCTTGCAAAACTTAAATATATAGGATTTAGTAAACACACTTATGAATGGTTAGCAAATTATTTATTAAATAGATCTTAACTTACAAGAATTTCAAACGAATTTCTTTATGATGTTTCAAATTCATCGAAGATATTAAAAGGAGTTTTTCAGGGATCTGTATTGGGTCCTTAATTATTTATACGTAGGATTTCTATTTAGCCATGATATGGTAATCTATATTAGCTTTTGCTGATGATAAACAAATATATATCACAAAATAAAAAGAATAATCTTTTGCATTGAATTTTATTGATAAATGAGGATCATTCCAGTGGCGCAGCCAGAATTTTGTATTAGGGGGGGTTTTCAAAAAAAAAAAGAACAGGATTTTAAAATTTTAAACAATAAAACCGTAAAAAACCCTCTTAGTCTGGCGTCTGGGGGGAGGGGGGGTTTAACCCCCAAAACCCCCCCTCGCTGCGCCACTGGATCATTCTAATGTGAATGTGTCCCAAGTAATAAAGGATCATAAATTAAAACTTAATGAAAACAAGTTATTTAAGCTATCGTAAACAATTTGTTCAAATTGGGAAAAGAAAAAGTTCGGAAAAAGAAATAATATGTGGTGTTCTACAAGGATCAATATTAGGTCCGTTGGGTATTATTCTTAATTTAGGTACACTAATTCCGTTTTCAAATTGAACTTAAAGGGCAATATAAAGCTATTTGCAGATGATGCAACAATTATTTAATTTGCTGAAACTCTTGCAGAAATGTATTTTGATAATAATAATGATTGAAAATACTTCTTTCTTGGCTTCAATCAAATAAACTTTCGTTAAATTTTACAAAATCTTCTTTTATGTTTATAACTAAAAATAAAAAAATTACATCATTACCCCTTAACATATTATTTAATAATGAAAATATTCAATATTCAAAAACGACAAAATTTTTAGGATTAGTTTTAGACGAAAATTTTAATTGGAAATGCCATATATTATCCATCAGTATATTATCAACTCGATATCTCCTTTGATAGGTATCTGTTTTGCACAGACCTAGATATTTCATTCCTTTGAAATAAGTACTTAAAAAATATATATTTTTCACTAATATATTCAAAATTACAATACTTTATAGCTTCTGCATGGGGATCTGCTTGTTTCGCAAACTTAAAACCATTACAAAAATTGCAAAATAAAGTTATTAAATGTATATCTACACAACACATTTAGAACCAACTGTTAATCTACGAGTATATAGACCGAAACATTTATAAATTAAAAATTTGTAGGTATTCTAATTCACTCTATTATTTTAAAAGAAAAAAAATCAAACTTTTAGCACTTCAGGAGAATAAGACATTACATGATCATAACACCAGACGTTGTATAAATTATTAAACTATACCAGTAAAAAGTATAATTTCGGAAAAAAATCGCTTTTATATGACGGAATAATAAAATATAACAATCTTCCAAAAAAATATCAGAAAAATTAAAAAATTGGCAACTTTTAAAAAACAATTAAAGAGATATTTACTAAATTAAATAATTTATACTATTTTTTTTTAAATTGATTTTATTAATGAATTAAATTGGATTAACTTCAATTTTTTTTTATTGTTATTTTTTTTAATGGATATTATTTTCTATATTATGTTGTCACTTTCCATGTAATGAACTGTAAAAGTTAGTTTGGAATAAAGACATTTTGAAAGTAAAGTTTAATTTAATCGGTGCAAAATCTATCCATTCAAAAATCATAATCAAAACCGATTTTAAAATTATTAATAATTATTATGCGATACCGTTGGTAACATCCGCATCCGTGTTTTCATATTTACCGACACCGACAGTCAATACCATTTGTTTTGTCCCAAAAACAGGGTTTTGCCTACATAAGTTCGATTAAACTAAGCAGCCATTTACTTTAACCTGCTTGGTCCAAGCACCACACAAACTATGAAAAATCGGCGACAACACTAGTGAGGTGGATGCTTCTTGACGGCAAGTCTGCGCCTGCAACGACACGACAGGATATCGATAAGTGTGAAGGCATAGCATTAATTTAATTCACATGAAATTTCACGTCCACCCTGTCGGCAGGTGTTAAAACCCCCATCCTTGCCAGAAACTTCAGTAAGGTGTCGTAAGGAGGCGTGGCCTAGACAACAGGCTACGCTGTTCTCATTGGGCTTTATTTGGCCTCTCATATTTTAATGGATGTGCCTGGTGTTGTGCATAAGTACGTTATGAAAATTAGCGACCCGGTTCAGAGTCAGCCCCTTGTACCGTGCGAGCATAAATTATTTGCATAAAAAAAAGCCTTGCATCTAAGGACGTAATCCTTAGCCGTAGAGCTTAATACCTGTTGGGTGTCAGTAACTACCTGAATTAACCATCAATCAGTTATTCCGTCATCTTTGACACTGACAGTCGTTACAAGTAATTTGATTCATCGCTAATTTTTCCAATTTCTTGAACAATTCAAACAATGGGCTTTACGGAAAAGCGCAAAACATTCATGGTCGAAGCGTATTTTCGAAACGGGGTTAGAGTAAATGGTGAGTGGCAATACAATCCGGGTTTGTTCACGTTTTCCTAACGTTGTTTTTATTGTTGGGGATTTTTATCATTGCCTGAAAAGAACCGTGGCTGTGTTTAGGGAAACAGGTTCTATACAACACAAAAAAGGAGCTGCAGGAAGACTATCTGTAAGAACAGAAGAACTTGTTGCAAACGTTCGTGAAATAATGCAAAATACGCCAACAAATTGTATATGACGCCTGTCCCAAGAAGTGGGAAGATCTTATGGAACATGCAGGACTATATATTCTTAAGAAGCAGCTAAATGTATTTCCTTATAAAGTGCAAGGATTACCCAAGAATGTGGTAACATTTCTCCAGAGATGCTGGTCAACACTTTCGAAAATATGAAGAGACGTGTGAATTTATGCTTGGAGCATGGCGGTGGCCACAATTTTAGCAATTTATGTAATTATTTTTCTTTCTGTATATTCTTACTTTGTTAATTTTGTTAACAACAAAAATAAATTTGTATTTGTCTACTTATTGTATTACTCATTAGTTTGGCATATTATGTCATAATATGAATTTGACAAAATTTTACCCTATTTGGTTAGATATATCGTCCCCATATCATTGTGATCTAAACCAAGCCCTACGTTTTTTAATCTAAGCCCTCTTTGATGCAAATAATTTTTGCTCGCACGGTACTTTCCGGATTACCCACCTATATACGTTCCACAATAAACTGAAACATCCGCACCACTCCAGCCAGGTGGGCCTCTACATTTATACGCGCAACTTGCCCTTTCTCACCAAGTTATGTGGAGCGAGTGACGTACCTACATTGGGGACATTGGGGGTAAGGATAGCGAACAAATGTGTGCTCTCACATTTAATCAAATATTTACACAGAACAAATAATTTATTTAAAAAAATAACGTATTTATAATACTTACTTAATTCGATTATCCTTTAATATCTTATTAAAACTAAAAATTACCAACTCCAAAACAAATATACCGAATGACGGTAAACTGCACGTTTTTTTCTAATAATGGCCTCAAAACAGAGTTCAAATCAATTAAAATTCTCCATATTCTTAAACACTTAGGCTGTTTTATTGTTATTATATTTTTTAGTTTCAATATAAATAATTTGTAAAATACAAAATAACGTTACGATTCGTTTCTTGATTAGCACTATACAAAGTAATTAAAAACAATTTACAATTTTAAATTAATTAAAAACAGTTGCTCAGGTACAAACTAATATTTGTGGTAATATTTTTCCCTACGGGCGTACTGACAGTATCGTTGTTCCGATCCTTCTGAACTTAACTAGATTTCTTCCACACTATTATTATTAGAGCCATTCAATGTGTGATTGAGACGTGGAAGAGAACCATTGATCAAGGGGAAAATGTTATAGCTGTATTTTTGGATTTTTAGCGGGCATTCGAAACAATTAACAGGGCTAGATCATTGAGTAAATTGTATCAGTATGGTATTCGCGGAAACGTTTATGAATGGTTTAAAAATTATTTAAGTAACAGAGGTCACAAAAAACAAAAATATCAAAAACATATTCAAATAAAAAAATAATTAATATAAGAGTTCCTCAAGGAAGTATACTAGGTCCAATATTATTTATTTGATACATCAACGATATGCCTTTAGTTTTAAAAATGTGTAAGTTACAAATGTTTGCCGATGACACCTTAATTTACATTAATGTTTTAAATATTTTTGATGGTCTAAATACTTTAAATTCTGAGATAAATATATTATTAAATTGGCTAAAAGTAAATAAATTCAAATTAAATATTTCAAAAACTAAATGTATGGTTATGGGTAATAATATAAATTGTCAAAATATAAATATTGTAATTGATGGTGAAAAATTGGAATTAGTAAACAGTTTTAAATATTTAGGGATAATTATTGATTCAAAATTAAAATTTTTAAATTATTTTGAAAGTATTACTTATTGAAGATCGCGGGAAAAGTAGGTTATTTTAAAAGAATCAGTTCTAATTTAAGTTTGTGTTCTAAAAAAAAATTATTTAATACTATTATATTACCACATTTTCTTTATTGTTCTACCATTCTATATTGTGCTAGTGAGGAAATATTTGATAAATTACAAATTTTACAAAATAAGGCAATTTTAAATTGTGACAAATATACAAAAATTAATTTTATGTTGAAAAATTTAGATTGGTCGAATATCAGAAATTTAATTTTTTATTTGGTATGTATCTTTATACATAAAATTAAAAATAATTTATTGCCTGATTGTTTAAAAAAATGTTGTTCTTTTTATTATGACCATCATAATTATAAAACAAGAACTAATCAAAATTTTTATGTAGATAGAGTGTCTAAAACATTAGCTTATAAATCTATTTTTTATAAAGGTTTGATAGAATATAATCATTTGGAAAATTCTATTAAATCTCAAAAATCATTAAAACTGTTTAAAATTTTTTTAAAATTACATTTAATTAAAAAACAAATTGATACGTAATATTTGATACAATTTGCAAAATGTTTAACTTTTCTGTCTGTTTTTGTTAAAAGAAGGTTGCGTTTTAAAATTTAAAAATAAGTCCATAAAGATGTGTTAAAAAAATGTATTAAAAAATATTTAATTGTAGCTTTTTGGTAAATAAATCATGTTACTACTACTACTACTATTAGCACAAAAAATTAACTTTTTTGTATTGTAAGCTAAGAGCAAATACTAAATACTAGTACCTACCGCATTTGTCATTGTATTTCTACTTTTAATAATTTATAAACCCAACCTTTTTTAAAGTAAAACTGTAGGTAATTGTACTCCAGAGCGGAGTAAAAACCCGAACAGAAGTTATTATAATTTATAATTTAAAAAAAATTATTTTATATAAATTAATTTAAATAAAATCATGTAATGGCGGTTGCCAGTCATCGAAAGAGTCGTCCTTATGCAAAATATCGTCCCCCGTTATAATTACTAAATAATTATATAACGCCGGCAAAATAAATAAAATTTAAATATAACAAAACAAAACAAAAGTTGCCATGAATCTTAACCTCGATTGTTTGGGTAAATAAATTTATGTGCAAAATTTGTTATTACTATACCTTTCTGCATCAATTTTTAAAGTGATTTTATTTTTAATCCTTGAAAAATATTCTAATTTGCTTTTTTACTGAACATTAATGTTGACCCTACCGCATAAATCAAGAAACAAGTTCTACTATTCCAGTTTTTAAAATTCTAAATTAGGTAATTACTGAGAACATAATTAAACAAAATGCGTTCCTAATAAAAAAATTATAATTAAAGAGTGGTTATAAGAAAATTCTGGAATTATTTTTAAGTCCCGCATTTCGCCGCAAGGGGGCACAATTGAAAATTAATTTTTTAAATTCTAAATTTCTCCGAAAATTACCGTATTAAGGTATAACTCTGATTACATCATTAGAAAGCTTAGACAATTCTGCATCATTTTAGTTTAAGGCTCATTGGCGTACCGACCTTGATAAGGGTGGGGGAAGGCTATTGAAAGTGTAATCGTTAAAATCGCTGTAACTTCTAAACGACTTATCCGATTTTACTAAATTTAAGCTTGTTTGCAAGAGAAAGGTATCGTATCCAATGGTAAACGACAGTTTCTAATAAAATTTCTAGAGGGCGCAATTTGTAATAATAACAGTTTTTTTGATTTTATCCCGAAAATTCAAATCATACGGTATAACTATGACATCATAATCGGAAAGTAGATTAAATTTGCAAGAAAAAATGTGAAGAGTGCAGTTCGATATCTTTGTTCGTTTCAGAGCTATTACCAAAACAATAATTTTTAACACTTTTATCGAAGAAATTAATTTAATATAAAATTAAAAAGGTATACAACTTTTGTTTCGATAAATCTAACGGTTTTCGAGAAAAACGCTAAAATAACATTATATGGAATGAATACGAAATCATTTTAATTTATTTTCATGCTTAAACAGCATAGCAAAGGAAGGAATATTCCATGGAGTTCGTCGGAATTTTTTAAGAAGTATTAATTTATGCATCGAAGAGGAAGTACGTCACTTTGAACCTTTGATTTGAATGTTTAATTTATTGTTTCAGTAACTTGTGTATTTTAAAACTGCAAATAAAATTTAACTTTAACACCCAACTCAGTTAATACTCAATTTTCGAAAAAATGTTATAGGAAGAGATAGCATTTATTTTCGGTCTAGAATTATCCCCTAAATTTTTTGCTCGTCATTTCCGGACACCCTGTATATAACTTTACAAAATTTCATATTTTAGCCTGGAAATTTTGCAACTTTGGTAGATGTAGCTTTAAGTTTTAGACTGCGCCAACTCAATAAAATACTCGGGAGACAGCTTAGTAACAGATAATTGAATTTAGTAAACAATATTTTTGAATAATTCTTTTATATTATAATAGTGTGGAACAGTCCAATCGTTCACCCGCAAATGATTGCCAAAGTAAATTTTTCCGCACGCTCGTAGGAAAAATGTTGTACTTAACACGTGCGAAAAGTGCCTTGTCCACACTCGCCTGCTGCTATAAAGCGGTCTCGTGCAAAAGTAGCACTTTTCGCACTCGTTAGGTAAACTATTAACACGGACGACTAGTTCTTTGTATACTGAGCATTCCTTTTTCGACTAGCTAGCATATCATAAAAGGGATTGTGACTTATACTTTGGGTTAGCCTTTGAATCCATTCTTTGCGTTCTTCGTCGCTACTGGCCGACATGCGATAAACTGTATGCTTTCCTTCAACTACTTTTCCTTCTGAATCAGTCTTACAGGCCTGCAATTAAAAAAAAACTGTCAAGGGCGAGTAGCGCGATAAGTACTCCGTATTTCATGCTCTGCTGATAGATATTTGCAACGTCCGGCTTTTCAAAACATGCAGGAATTTAATTCTAATTTACGATTATTTTTTAATATTTATATTAACGTCTTATTTAGTATAAATTGCGATGGACAAATTCATAATTTTGCAGATGATACAATTTTTTCTACCGATACAAATTGGGAAAACTTAAATAATAAAATTAAAAAAGATTTTAAAATTATAAAAAATTGGTTTGATAACAATTTGTTAACAATTAATTTTATTAAAACAAATTATATTCCTTTTACTTTAAACCTAAATAACCTACCACGAAATAGTATTCGTGAATAGTATTCAAATAAATGAAGACATTCAAATTTTTAAAGTTAATAAAATAAAATATTTAGGAATTATTTTTGACAGTAAATTATATTGGAATTTTCACATAGAATACTTAATTAAAAAATTAAGAAGTTTACTACCGATTTTTAAAAACATTTAAAAAATTTTAAATGTAAGACATGGAAATATTGTATTATGCGTTAGTTAAAACTCATTTAAATTACGGAATTTTAGGTTGGGAGGAATAAATAGAACTTTAGTTAAAAAATTAGAAATATTACAAAAAAGGTTTCTAAAAATTATATTCAATAAGGATTATCTTTATCCTTCAAAAGAATTATATTTAGAAACAAAAAAGTTGAACATAAGACAACTTTACATTTATAACATCTTAATTATACAGGGTGTCCCATAACTTATGGGCCGTAGAGTAACTGAAGATACTAGACATCAAACTAAGCCGTCACGTTTCTCCAGCACGTGGAGGTGAAGAACCTTTTGACTTTTGAATTTAAAAATGTTCAATTTTTTAATTTTTGGTTTTAAATTAACCGTTCGCGGGGTTACTGAGGTTTAATCCTCAGTACCCCAAAAAACTTTACTTTTACATAACAACATTGTAAGTACTTACCCTTTTTTTTTTAAATTTTTTTAAAAAATCATATAATAAAAAAATTCTGTACTCATTCACTCTTTAATTTTAATTACAATTTCTATTTTTTACAGATTGTGCTACTGCACTTCTATCCTCATAATGTGTCACTAATGCTGGATATAAATATTAAGAATGAAATCTAAATAATTTCCTACACCTTTTTAGAAAGTTTTTTCTCCCGGGTTTTTTCTTTTCTCTTCTTCTCCATTTAGTTTGGTTGGTTTAAGCCTACTTTAACAACGTTTTTGAATGCTCAGTATTCATCCATTGTCAATTTTTCAAGCCATGTTTCTTCTACATTTAAAAAATTTTACGTCCATAAAAGCTCCATTAAGGTTCTAATTTTCTCTTTTGCTAACAACACCAGCATAAAATAGATTTCTGTCTCCTGATGATGAACGTTTCTACGTTCGAAACATGTAGAGACCTTTCGAACTAGAATTTTATTCTATTAAATTTTGTGGAGGAAGACTTTGTGTTTTTCTTTCCTTTTCATAAGTCATATAAGTTTTTTCGGATTGTTACTCGTTCTAGAGATACAGGGTGTTGAAAGTAAAAGTTTATTATTATTATTATGAATATTATTATTTATTTAGTTAAAAGTTTAATAAAGTGTATTGAGGTCAACGGTGGTCACTTTCAACATTTACTAAAGTGAGCTTCTTGTTTTTGTTCCACTGTTTCGAATTTATTGCGTTGTGATAATTAAAATATTAATTTAATTATGTACTATGTTTTTTTATGCTTTGGGATGTTTAAAGGGAAATATCTCGAAAACCGTTAAAGATATTAAGATCAATCAAGTACACCTTTTTGACTCAGAAAATGCCCTTCTTTAAGAAACTTTAATTGAAAAACACCTAATATCACAGGTAAGAAAAAAAATCATAGATTTATGAAGCCCAGTGTATGCAACTAGCGCCCTCTAGTGTGAAACCTAAAAATTTCTACAAATTCTTATTTCTTGCTCATAAAAACATAATACTGCCAACTTTCAATTCAATTCATTAAACGGTTTTAAAATTATGGCTTATTTTCGAGAATAAACTTTTACTTTCAACACCCTGTATCTCTAGAACGAGTAACAATCCGAAAAAACTTATATGACTTAATCGGCTTAGTTTGATGTCCAGTATCTCCAGTTACTCTACGGCCCATAAGTTATGGGACACCCTGTATATACTTAAAAATAAAAACCTTATACAACCATAATCATAATACACGTCATAAAAATGAAATATCCATAAAACCTAAAATAAATAAGTTCATAGGATAAAAAAATTTCATATATTTATGTGTTTATATAAACGATTATTTACCAACAAAAATTAAAAAATTGATTTCATTAAAAAATTTAAAGTTGAAATAAAAACATGGATATTAAAAACAGACAATTTGAAAATATCTTTAGAAATGCTTTAATTAATTAATATTGTTCTCAATAATTTATATAAGTAATATTTTTTACTTAAAAATCATAAATTAATAATTTTTTTAGGTATAGGTAATATATTACTCATTTAAAAAAAAAACTGCGTTTATACTATCAATTAACATTTTTACTTTAAAACTTGATTTTTAATGCATATTCATGCCTGAAGCTGGCTTGTTACGGGCAAATCTTATTTTTTGTTTTAGTATGTAAAATCATAAATCATAAATATGCATTAAAATTAAGTTTTAAAGTAAAAATGTTAATTTATAGTATAAACGCAGTTTTATTTGAAGAAATATATTACCTATAAAATTATTAATTTATAATTTTTAAGTAAAAAATATTACTTACGTAAATTATTCAGAAAAATATTAATTAATTAAAGCATTTCTAAAAAAAATATTTTCAAATTGTCTGTTTTTAATATCCATGTTTTTTTTTTTAAACTCACCTTGATAAAATCTGCTCCACCACTGGCATACAACTCAAAACAGAATTGTTTTTGTCTATCTTGACATTCCCTTATAGAAATATTCTCCAACGGGATAATACCGCGCGGTTCCTTGTCTGTCGTATATTCAAAATAATACAAACAATTGTCATTTAAAATAAACCAACGGCGTTTCCAACTTTTATACCGCCCTCCTTGTTTCCATAGCCATCCTTCTTTGTCTGGATTAAAGAAAGTGTGCATTAGGTCGTTTCCATCATCTTCAGGTATTTTAAATGGCTCGGCTTTTATACTTTCATATAAGCTCTAAAAAATTATAATAATGTACGGTAGTGCTAAAACTATCTACTTTTTTTCCAATAACGCAAATACTCGTTTTTTGTAAAATCTTCAATAAAATTTGCATCTTTTAACGTCTGTTGGAAATAAAAAAAGAACGACAACCTAGAGTTTTGGAAGCAGATATTATGCTGAATGCTTAGTAAGTTTATCTCGCCGGGAGTGTAGCTCCAGTACAGCTTAAAAAAAATAAACACGGGGCAGCGGCATTATGCCAAATTTTTTGAACTAGACTGACAGTGTTCCCTATACCCGGCGTTAGCCATAAGTCTCAAAGCTCTTTTTTGTAGTAGAAAGATCTGTAAATATTATCGATTCAGTTAAGTCATGTAAGAAAAAGGATTGATTCATTTTGCTTATGTAATAACCGGCCGATATCGGTCGTGCGAAAAAGATGACACTTTTGGGCAGATACCTCACACGCTGGTATTCTCATGCCGCCGGTGATTTATCTCCAGTAAAATTATTGCTTAGTTTTATGTAAATTTGAAAATTGAGATTGTTTTCAATTTGGCCTAAGTTTAAACAACATCAGGCTGTTAGTTGTAAAACACTTTTGATACCACCTTTCAGATAATAATTCTTCATAGACATTTACCTTTAGATACGTACAGCTTATCTCCCCTGCGCAAACAAAAGTTACGTTTTATGGGTAAAAAAATTCGTCCTAGCGCACAAACCTCGTGTTATCGGCCTGTCCTTCTTTAGCGACATGCTCAAAATACACTCCAGAACCGGCTCGGCCGCCATTTTTGTTGTTGTATTTTAAGGGTTCTTTGTGGATTCCTTTGCAATTGTGGGTGTTTAATAATATTACGGATTTCTAGTTTTTGTGTAGTTTAGTGAATTGTGCCTTTAGTGACTCGGATTGGAATATAAACAATGACTAGTAACAGCCGTTGTATGATTGTATTATACCCAAATAGGGGTAAAATACCTGGTATTTCGTATTTTCAGTAAGTATGGAGTAGTGATGTATCTTCATATATAACTTTATTTTATTACGATCAATTTAAACACATCTAACTAGGCCAAGGCTACACAAACAAGGTATGAAAAAAAAAAGGGAAACCCACACCAAGACAGATTATCCCGATGCATGTTTTGGTATATTTTATTTGCAGCCCTGCAATCTTCAAAAAGTTTAAAAGACACTTTTCTCTATACTTATCTTAACATAGTATAAAACAAAGTCGCTATCGCCCGTCCTGTCCTTATATGTGCTTAAATCTTTAAAACTACGCAACGGATTTTGAAGCGGTTTTTTTTAATAGATAGAGTGATTCAAGAGGAAGGTTTTTATGTATAATACATGCATAATATTATAGAGAAACACTGATAAATTAGAGTAGGAAGAACGAACGACCCAATCTAACCGGTCCCCGGCCCGTTCAACGATCGATCCGAAGCACCGAAGCCGGAATAGACGAAGACAGATTATGTTTTATGCATGGATGTGAATTGTGGACGGGCCGGCAAATGGTTGAGTTTGAGGTTTGTTCGGGTTTGTTCGCCTTATTATCTCACGTCATATAATGCCGGGCTGCAACGCAGGCCGGGTACACGCTAGTATTATATAAAAGAAAAAAGTAAATACCTAGGTAGGTTTATATTAATGCAAGGGTTTCAAATTCTTGAACAAGAAATTGTGCTTGAAAATGTTTTACACGCACCCAAGTTTTTGCCAAATTGTAAAAATCAATGCAAGCCAACTGATATTTGACTTGAGGTTAGGTACGCAATATTGCTGTTTTTGTTTGTTTTTTTATAATCGATTTTATAAGTTTTATATTTTAATTCACTTCTTGTTCTCTTCCCGTTTGAACTAAAAACACGACGACGAATCATTTTTAAACAAATTTTAGAAATAAACCCTTAAAAACATTTTTTTATCCTCAAAATCTGATAGGTTTGCAACTATGTACTAAAAATGCCAGAAATCACTAACTTCTTTCCCAATTTAATCAAAAATTGAGAAGAAATTCCAATTTTTTGGCAAAAATTTGAGGCAAATTTTAGCTGTTTACACGTAAAAATAAATTGAAGGTCAACTTTTACAATTTCTTGAGCAAGTACTTAAATTTTAAAGCCCGGACCTGTCTATTTTCCCATTCGTCAAATGATAATGTTGCAGTGCGCATGTCTAATCGTGTCTAGCTTTGTTTACATGCGCGAGGCCATAAATTTGCCACTTTCGTGATTACCGTTTGCTTATCTAAAGGTAAATATCTATGTAATTCTTATGTATTTATATTAGCTTTGTTTCAACCGAGCGTGGGATTCGTTCCTAATCGGCCATTTCCAGTGGCTCAACTACTATGTCAAGGCAACAATTAAATGATTAGTTAAAAATTTAATCGACATGCTGGAAATGACCAGGTACGAATCTCTTGCCTGGTCGGAACAAAGCTATTGTTGAACACTGAATTAACTGTATTTCAATTCAAAATAAAAGTAGCTCGCGACAAATCTAGGAAAATAAATAATATGTTCTACTTACAACAAGTAATTCTCTAGGTAAATCTTGGCCTTGGTTAATTCCCCGATTCATATTTATAAACTGCTCTATTGTTGGCTTTTCTTTTACACTCGGATTATGTAAACTGGTATTTAACATGATGATGGCAAACGACAAAACGTAGCAAGTATCGGAGTTCTCGAAAATATTGTTGTCTCCTTGACAATCGCAGTAACGTTTAGCAAAACATTCCATCATCCTATCTATTTTTTGGGCTTCACCAGGTAATCGAAAACTCCACAAAAATTGTCTACAAATAACAATAATATTATTACCCAAAATTCAGATGCCATTAATTATTTTATATGTATCATCAGACAAAAAGCTTTTAGTCTAAAAATATAGTACCTAGTTAGAAACAAAAAAAAAATACTTTCGTAAATATCTCTAGGTAGGTAATTATTTTTTAAAATTTGCCAATTTGTTAATTATTTTGATATTTTTTGGAAGATTGTTATGGCTTGCGTCACATAAAAGTGATTTTTTTTCGAAATGACTTTTCGAATAATGTGTGTCACATGGAGGTATATACTTGGTATATAAAAATATAAGATAATATACATACTAGTTAAGATTTCGACAAATACAGGTGTTTTACACTTAGGTGTCTATTATTAAGTTTTACTATTGATTATACCAAACTAATAATGTATATAATAATAATATTAATAATAAGTTTATTTAAAATTTAATAATATAATAATTATGTTTATGTTGTCTTCTATAAACTTATTCTTCAATCCCCTGAAGCTGAGCTTGTTAGGGGCAAATCTTATTTTTGTTTTTGTATGTAAAATCATAAATAATAAATATGCATTAAAAATCAAGTTTTAAAGTAAAAATGTTAATTTATAGTATAAACGCAGTTTGTTTTTGAAGAAATATATTACCTATAACAAAATTATTAATTTATAATTTTTAAGTAAAAAATATTATATACTTATATAAATTATTCAGAACAATATTAATTAATTAAAACATTTCTAAAAATATTTTCAAATTGTCTGTTTTAAATATCCATGTTTTTATTTTGACTTTAAATTTTTTAATGAAATCAATTTTTTAATTTTTGTTGGTTTAAATAAAAACATAAATATTTGAAATTTGTTTTGTTTTATGTACTTATTATTTTAGGTTTTATGGTTATTTCATTTTTATGACGTGTATTATGATTATGGTTTTTAAATTGTATAAGGTTTTTATTTTTAAATAAATATATTAAGATGTTATAAATGTAAAGTTCTGGTATGTTCAACTTTTTTGTTTCGGAATATAATTGTTTTGAAGGATTATAATAATAATAATAATAATAAAAATAATAATAATAATAATAATCAATGTTATTGATTTTTAATATTATTATAAAGAAACCTGCAAGTAAATAAATAAATAAATAAATAAAGATAATCTTTATTGAATATAATTTTTAGAAACCTTTCTTGTAATATTTCTAATTTTTATACTAAAGTTCTATTTATTCCTCCCCAACCTAAAATTCCGTAATTTAAATGAGTTTAACGCGTAATAAAATATTTCCATATGTCTAACATTTAAAAAATTTTTAATGTTTTTAAAAATCGGTAGTAAACTTCTTAATTTTTTAATTAACTATTCTAAGTGAAAATTCCAATTTAATTTACTGTCAAAAATAATTCCTAAATATTTTATTTTATTAACTTTAAAAATTTGAATGTCTTCATTTATTTGAATACTATTCATATTTCGTGGTAGGTTATTTAGGTTTAAAGTAAAATGAATATAATTTGTTTTATTAAAATTAATTGTTAACAAATTGGTATGTATAGTACTTAAGAATAAAATATGTGCATGAAAATAAAGAAATAAACAAATAAAATAAAATTAGTTGGTTCTAAATGTGGTAAATTGTATATGCATTTAAGAATTTTATTTTGCAATTTTTGTAATGGTCTTAAGTTTGGTAAATAAGCAAATCGCCATATTGTAAACTGTTGAATAATATATTAATGAAAAAAATAATTTTTTTAAATTATTTCAAAGGAATGTAATATCTAGGTCTGTACAAACTACATGCCAAAGGAGATATCGAGTTTATAATATACTAGATATGACTTATCCAATTTAAATTTTCGTCCAAAACTAATCCTAAAAGTTTTGTCGTTTTTGAATAATAAATATTCTCATAATGAAATTTTAAGGGGTGAATGATAAACTTTATTTTGTAAAATATGATTTGATTGAAGCCAAGAAAAAAGTATTTGTAGATAATTATTAAAATACATTTCTGCGATAGTTTCCGCAAAATAAATATATGATTCTTAATATAAAATATTTTACTAATATTTTTCTTTATGTGATTACTTTCTCTGTTAAATACTCGGTGGGAAAAATCAAAATCATGGCCCGTTAGATAGTAATGGAGACTCAGTGCTGTTGAGTCTGATTTGTCTACCCTACAACAATCATACTTGTGTTGTCTAAGTCTGTCTTTTAACAGTTGTTTCGTTTTGCCAGCATAAAAAGTATTGTTGCACTGCTTACATGGAATGCCATAAACTATGTTAGATTCATAGTCCAATATGGTAGTCGAACCTTCAATTTGGTGAATAAATTATTTACTGTTTTAGTATTATAGAAGGCTATACCCAACTAGCAATTTTAGTCGCCGCTACGTAACCTCGACTACATAAAGAACTTTAAAGTTAGTGTTACTAGTATCGGGAACCGTTTAGGCACCGTTTCTTCACCACGTTGTTACCAAAATGGGGAAAGATTTTGCAGTAACGTTTACGTGCCTGTATCGTTACCGGCACTGTAAAATTTACGTTGCGAGACCGTTTCAGGAACGTCGCGAACCCGTAAATGTATGGTCATTTCAACCAAAATGGGACTTTTACCCATCATGCCTTTTAAACCTTGAAGATATTTATTTTGTCTCTCTTTCTTTCAACTAAAATAATGTATCTTGTGTTTGCGTCTCTAAATAATATATTTTATCAACTTCACAATATGTCAATTTATATTTTTTTGTTTACCTAATCATTTAAAATAATATATCAATATTTAGGCTTTAATTTTTCGTAAAACAAAAACGCATAAAATTTTTCTGTGAAAAATAATTATGATAAATCTGAAAATAACAACGCCCACTCAAAATAAAGCCGCATGAAGAAAAAAATACTTAAAATAGAATGCTAAAATATAAAAATATTTATTTTAAAGAGTTCGCAGTTTTAAAAGGTCTCTAATGATTAGAAACCATAAAAAATAAAGGTTTTTGTTATTAAACAGATAATATAGGACGTATATTGTGTACTTTTACGCAAATTAAAATGTTTCCACAAATGGCGTCCCAATTTTTCAATAAAACATGGCGGAATATTACCTCTAATTCGTTAAAGTAGAATTTACTTCTGCATAAGTAGCGAGTTCACAAAAAATTCTACTTTAAAGTTTATTTTACTGTATAGTAGAATTTGTTACCTAAAAATTCAAATTTTTGTTACTCTGTGGTAACAAACACGGAGGCGCTACCTAGAAATTATCCTTTAAAGTTATCGTTACATTAAAGTTCCTATTTGGAACTTTAAAGTAATAATTCGTCAGTTTTGGAACTTCGTAGTTATTTCCGTTACTTCTTTAAATTAGGCCGAACCCGTGTACGTGCACTTGACAGGAGCCCTGTCGGGTTTTTAGCCGCGCATCTTTAAAGGTCCGCTCGAAACTAACCTTAAAATTAATTGTGTGTTGTCTGTGTGAGTCAACATGGCTTGTTTTAAAATTGTGGCAACGAAGGAAAAGCGGGGGGTATATTTTACCGCTGTCCCACACCACTCACACCAATGGGAAAAAACAAAACTATTTTCTGGCCAGAACATCTCGCCCAATCTCAGAGGGAACTCTTAAGGCAAGATGCCAGCAGTGTTATTTATTAAGTTCTCACTTTTCTATAAAATGTAGAAGAATTACGATATTTTCGTTCTCCAATTATTTGTCGTCTAGCTTCCATTATCGTGCACTTTTTTACTGCTTCAGTATACTACACGCGTACTGCTAAATACTAAATTTATATTGAAAAGGAAATGTGTCCCTGTATAAGATTTACGGTAAAAGTTACTTTAAAGTAATTTGGTCTTGTAGCCACTACTATAAGGTAATTTTTTAATAGTTTAAAACGTCAATATTACTTTATAGTAAGAAAACACAGAAACGCTTACGAATCGGTTACTTTACAATGTTACATAGAAGTGGCTAACTGTATGGTATTTTTATTGTCCCTACATGGTTGTGGGTACCTTCAAAAACACTTTGTAGTCACGCCGACTTTAAAGTCACATTTTTGTCGTTATGGCGACCATTATTTTTTACTTTAAAGTTTTGGTGTTATACAAGTAGCTAATCCTTGACGCGACACGGTTCTAGCAACCCTGAAACTTACCACAAAGTAATGGCCCTATATGGTCACAAAATCAGGTAAGTGTTACGCAAATTCCACTAATTTTTCTGACTTACTAGAGGCTTAAACTTCATAGTAAGTTATTTGGTATCAATTACTATTTTTTTACCTAAACATAGTAACAGTGTCAATCAGTGAGGGTTTCTATAACTTTGATGCTAGTTGGGTATTACACTCATTAGTTTAAAAGCAGTTTTTTATTGTATTAAAAAGTTGTGGGATATAAGGAAATTTGAAGAATCGACCGACCGCCTTTAGACATTTTGTTTTCAACATTATCCCCCAATCTGTCTTTGTATCTAGCTATTACGCGATTAACAAATGTAAGAGGATAGTTGTTATTATTAAAAACTTGTTTAATTTTTATTATATTCTCTGCTTGAAAGGATATGTGAGACAAATTGAAACATCTAAACAATAAATTGGTAACTGTTGCGACTTTTTAGTTTTTGCTATTTGTAATTTGAATTTTATTCGCATTAATTTATTCTAATTGTCTTCTCACTCTCTCTTTTCAAACCCTTGAGGAAGTTTTTATATAAAACGAAACGTTGGTATAAATACAATTGCGTCCTTTCATTGCCTGCTCTCATTCCCGCTATACTTATTCGAATCTACTATTAAGGTGGGAGTATCAACATGCTTGCCAACTATAACCTATTTTGGGTAGATTTATTTATTTTTCTAGCTTTTACACCAAATTTAAATAAAATCAATATCGACTGCATATTCTATGGGTAATAATTGACATATTAAATAAACATTAAGGAATTTTATAAATTATTTTAGGAGAATTGTAGAGCGAAAAATATCGGGTAAGTTTTTTTTTAACATTGTTATGTCATTGTTGTTTCAATATTATACAATTCTCCCAAAATTAGCAATGAAATAAATTGATATTTTTGTAATATATCAGATACTACCTAAATAATGTACCGACGATTTTCTTTAAATGTTAGTAATTAAAATAATAAACTCAAAAAATCAACGCGAAATAGGTTATAGGTTGGCAATAGATTGAATGACGTTGATAATTCCACCTTAAGGGCGCTATACTTAAAGTCGCCACAGTGGTTCTTTTCCCGTGCGTCATCACTTTTACGTCATCAAAATCGTATGAATCAAATCAAAATTACGAGACGAAAAAAGTCAAAACTAAGTTAAGTTCATAAAATGGACGTGCCTGCCTACCGTTTGACGTACCTACATAATATCACGAAAAATTATTATTTATTTTAAGTTTTGCCCGGCATTCTCTATTATCCAAAAGAAATTGACAAACAAATGTTTATACATTTAATACTATTTTTAAAGCTTAAAATCTACAAAAGTTTGGTGTTTTATTGACTATTAAAATCGCAAAAGTCAAATTTTTAACATCCTTTCATTTAAGGGAATTTAGCCACTGCCGTAAACGTTTCAAAGAACTTTCACGGTTAGAATATTTAAAATAAATAAATTAGTTATTATAAAAATCCATAAATACTTACCGCCAAAACAGATGGTGGGTATAATTACCTCTAAAAAGAACTATTTTTAGAAACAGGAACAGTTCTAAGGCACACAGATTTACTAAATACGAATTAGATTGGCAGATCAAAATAAGGTTGACAATGACGTTCTAAAATACAACGGTTGTCAACTAAACAAATAAAGAAAGTAATTAACTGACGTTTATAGTTTTATCCTTGTCTAGCACGTTATATTATTGCGGAATTTTGGAGACGTTCTTTTATGCTTTTATTCAAACTTGTTACTGTAATAAACAAGGATGCAGAGTTATTAACCACGTCGAGTCCTGATCGTTGATTGATGACGCACGGGCAAAGATCCACTGTGGCAACTTTACCTAACAATTGGAGTATATTTTCAGTAGCTTCTAATTAAGTATGTTAATGATGAATATGGTTAACTCGATTATAGTAAAAAAGGCCCATTGATAACAAATTGATTGTGCAAGAAAAAGAAATACAACTTTACGCAATAAAAAAATTAGATAATAAAATTAAGTTACCTTAAAGCTTGGACTAGAATTAAATCTGTAAAATTATGAAGATCAACAAAAGATTGAAGAACTTTTTCGTTGAATTCGTTTCTTTCACCTAAATAGTCGCCGATTGCAGTTTTATTTAAACCCTCGCCTTTGTGGAGAAATTGGGCCACACTTTCTGGAGTATTCTAAAATAGTACAAATATATTAAATTAGACAGTTACCAAACATTTTCTAAAAACAAAGTGTTTTGACAGTTGACACCCACATGTGACATTAACAGCTGATAATGTTTTTTTCTTAAAAATTTCCAGTTCAGTAGTGGGCCGTAGCGAGCTCACGCGTCACGT
Organism: Polydrusus pterygomalis; assembly: GCA_963969555.1. Classification (NCBI taxonomy): domain Eukaryota; kingdom Metazoa; phylum Arthropoda; class Insecta; order Coleoptera; family Curculionidae; genus Polydrusus; species Polydrusus pterygomalis. Next base: position 34,268,082 of record OZ018381.1, on the reverse strand, counting down.
TTCAGAGACTAAATTTTTTTGGTGTTTATTATTTAATTTGAACGGTGAGTAGAATAAATCCGTTTAGGTTAATTATCTCTCCTATTTCCACTAATAAAAATTTCATTTATCATCATATGCTATTACAAATTTAATATTATTAATTTATCTATTTTAATTACGGTGTAATAGGCGGCCACTGCGCTCACTGAAAACTCATCCAGTAGTATTATGGGATACAGTAAAACAAAGTTGAACTTGTAAATTTCCTCTATATTAACAAGAAACATGACATGTTTTGTTAATACTGTAGCTTCGTTAGATGACAATGATTTAATAAGGGTAAAAAATAAAAATTGGTGTGCAACAAAATTAAATTATTGAAGATGTAAATAAAACAGTGAAGGAGTTACAATAGCGGGAAATCCAACAGAGGGTTTAAAAATTAAATTAAATTAGGTACAATATGGGTAATTTACAAAATCTTAAGTATATGGTCAACAGAATAAATTTAACAAAGGTGAATTATTTAAATCTAATTGATCATTAAGTAAAGGTCCGTATGTTTAAGTTTATTTATTTCCATCGATTCTAACAAATTTAGTTTTAAGTCATTGTTTTCAGTATGTAAGAGTTAATGTAAAGTTAAAAATGCAAAGATTGTCCTAAAAAATACATTGGCCAAACGGGCAGACATTTTAACAAAATAATACAGGAATATTATAACAGTTTTCTAAAAAACAAAACCGACTTAACCTATGCTAACCATTTACTTGATTATAGTCAGATCTGGTCTTAACGTGCGGGTCCAAAGGTCACTGATCATATGCGTCAAATCAGACAACACAGAGGCTATCAAAATGTTGTGAGATTATTTACAAATATACCGAAGGAAGGAAAAATAGTTTCATTATTTTAGCTATCGCGAAGATAGCCACATATACCTAATATTATTAGTTTTGTAAAAATTATGTACAGGGGAGTTGAAAAAGTTACAAAAAAATTATATAATCGTTAATTATATACCTACTGTACCCATTAATTAAAAACGACAATAATAAACAGTGCAATTTATTTTAACAATTTTACTACTAAAACCTAAAAATACAATGGCATTTAGTCTGATAAACTATTTCGATAATGAAAGAAAAAGTGGAAATTCGCAAACCAATATGCAGGAAACCGTAATGAAAACACTGGGAATTAGTTTAAGGACTATGCAGAATAATGTGCATGAAAAAAAAGCATAATATAATACCCAAGAATACTAAAAAATGTAAACGAAAAACACCGTTTATAATTATAGCCTAAAAACTCTCATCGTCACTTATAAAATCTGAAAAGTCCTCGTCGTCTGAGTCGTCTTCGAATGGAGCAATTATCATTGGCGCTACTTCGACATCTAGTACTTGTTCTCGATCCCACCAATCCCTTATTAATATTTCTGTATGTTCCACCGATTTCTTCCAGTACTCTTCTGTAATAAGATCTAACGAATCTTGCCAAACTATTTGTACTTGGTCGGATTTAAGAACATCACCTACATGTTTTTTATAATAAGACTTTGCACCAGCCCATATTAATTCTATTGCGTTAAACTGGCAATGATATGGCGGCAGTCGTAGAACCTCATGACCATATTCACGCAGTATTTCATCTACCGCGTATATTTTGGGTTTTTTAAGAGACTTTGCTATTGATCGATTTAAGCATATTTGGTAAAGGATTTTGGTTGTGTTTTTCCAGCCACTCATAAATATCACTTTTCCTCCAAGATGAAGTAGGCTGTTTATTTAAAATACTTGAATGACATGATGCATTATCTAATACAATTAAAGACGGAGCATCCAAATTTGGTATCAATTGAACTTTTAACCATTTTTCAAACATTTCGCAATTTATATTATCATGATAGTCGGCACTTTTTGATGTTGAAGAAAAAATTAAACTCGCACCTGCAACATATCCTGTTGCAGAACCGGCATGCAAAATAATAAAACGCTTTCCCGTACCGCATCCCTTTTTCCTTTTAACACTTTTTACAGACTCATCTTGCCAAGATTTTGAACCACTTCCATTCGAAAATATCCACGTTTCGTCTAAAAATACCACTTTCCTAAATTTCGATTTGTAATTGTCCGTATATTTTTTTAAAAAATGAACACGCTGTGCTATCTGTGGCTGCTCACATAAAAATCTTCGGTTACAGTCTTTTTTATAGCGAAAAACTGCATTTTTTATTAATTTTGATAACGCTTCAAGTCCAATTTCCAAAACACCCCGAATTTTTAATGTTTTTTGTAAAACTGGAAGAGTTACATTGGTTTGATTTGTATAAATCGTAAATCACATTTCGAACTCCCATTTTCGCTTAAATCCTCAGTCTTTGGCTTTCTTCGTTTACACTTTTTAGTATTCTTGGGTATTATGTTATGTTTTGTTTCATGCACAATTTTCTGCACAGTCCTTAAACTAATTCCCAGTGCTTTGGCTACTGTTTCCTAATTATTGGTTGGCGAATTTCCACTTTTTCTTTCATTTTCGAAATAGTTTATCAGATTAAGTACCATTTTTTTTGATTGGGGATGCAAAAACTCAGAAAATTGTTTCATTTTGTCACAAACTGTCAAAGTCACAAAACTGGCATATTTAAAATAAAACGTAGCTGGTGCTATTATAAGCTTTTTTAGAATCGCTGGAAAGTAAATACATATCCTTTTTTTTTCATGTCAAAATGGAATAAGTCTGTCTCATTTATCTTACGTATTTTATTTAGAGGGTAAAATTAAACGCAAGTAAAGAAAACAAAAACTGAGAGTATGTCTTTCTTGAATCGTATGACCCGCACGATAAGACCAGATCCGACTATATCAACATAATTTCGATCCTTCCTTTAAAATCTTACATACAGAAAACGAAGGCTTAAAACTAAATTTGTTATTATCTATGGAAATAAATAAACTTAAAAATACGGACCTGTTACTTAATGACCAATTAGATTTAAATAATTCACCTTTGTTAAATTTATTCTGTTGACCATATACTTAAGCTTTTGTAAATTACCCATATTGTACCTACCTAATTTAATTTAATTTTTAAATCCTCTGTCGAATTTTCCCGCTATTGTAACCCTTCCACTGTTTTATTTACATCTTCAATAATTTAATTTTATTGCACCCAAATTTTTAATTTTCACCTTTATTAAATCATTGCCATCTGACGAAGTTACAATGTTTATTTATTTATTTATTAATTTATTTACGCATTCACATTTACAAGATATCAAATCAATTTACAAAAAATTTCTTAACCTAAAATTGCCCTCTTGGCAAAAGTTTTAAACATATCTTTAGTTACGTGAAAGACATTTCGGCTAATTCTGTTGACTGGATTAAATATAAAATAATAATTACGACACCGAGGGACATGTAACAGTGGAGCATTACGAGTTATGTAACCTGGAACATAAAATTTCAAGGCAGACACATTCAGAACAGAACTACATACAAAGTTATTAATAATATTAAAAGCAAAACACACATCATAATACTCCCTTCTGTTCCTCAGAAAACTTAATTGCAAGTAGGGCTGCACCGAGCCCTGTTTTTTAACTTGACCGAGTACCGAGTACTCGGCTGATGGTATTGACCGAGTACCTAGTACTCGGCTACCGAGTAATGATATTTTTCAAAAGGTCAACATCTCGGAAACTATTAAGTATGGACTAAAAATGCATTTAATAAAAAATAATTATAATTTTATGTAGAATCTGAAAATTTAAAAAACACAGGGTGTTCTGTTTAAAAAATGGAAAATCTTTACCGTTCCGGTTTTTTGGATCAACCTGTCTAGTATAGATGGAATTAATTCTAAAAGAAGCATCTCTTAACCCTTAATAAGCTTTGTCAAAAGTTTTCCGCTATCCTTAATGGTACAGGAGGATTTCTTACTGTTTTTGACATGCCGAAAAGGATTGCTTCTAATATTCTACTATACTCGGCCGAGTAATGAATATAAGACCGAGCACCGAGTACTCATTACTCGGTGAAAATTCTGGCCGAGCACCGAACTACTCGGTGCAGCCCTAATTGCAAGTACTTATATGTATTTCCTATTGAGAGAAAAATGCCATTTCTACCAAGTTTATAACGCGCAAATTTTATAAACTTACGCTGAACATTCTCAAGCCGATCTATGTAAATATTAAAAAATGGCGACCATATATTAGAAAACTCAAGAATCGACTTAGCAAAACTTACAAATATAATTTTCAGTGTGTTTACATTCGTAAAATCATGGCAAAATCTCTTTATAAATCCTAACATTCTATTGGCTTGGCACGGCCTATGATTTTTTCATCGTGCTCAGAGAATGTCAGTTTTGAATCAAGGAATACACCGAGATCTCTCACAACAGATACCTCTTTTAATGTTAGCGAAACATGTAATTTTTCTAGTAAATATAGTGGAAATTTACAAGTTCAACTTTGTTTAACTGTATCCCATAATACTATAATTATGGATTGCCACCTAGTATCGGCTGAATCAATTAATTTGTTCGAAAATTATAATATGCCAACGCAGCATTAAACGCGAAACATGCGCAGGCGCACCTCTTGTCCACCACAGACTTCGGCAGGGGTAGCCTATTACGTCTCTGTGGTGTGACTTAAAGGATGTTGCCGCCGAGTCTTCCCCCAATCCATCGGGATCAGTTTAAAAAGTGTGTGTACAACGGGACACAATTCACTTCTCGACAACATGCCAAAAGAACACTCGACTGATACCGGAGGAGCCCCCAGGGCACCACAGCTGGTGGTTTAGGGTTCCACTATCAATTATTTTAATAGACATGCGAGACCCACCATTTCAGTTGTTTTAATTATAGTTAGTTACCTGTAATAAGCCTTTTTCTATCAGGTACTCAATCCCCTTTTTAGGGTCCATGTTAAATTTCTTGCGCCCAATGGACATCATTTTGGTTTTATTACTATTCTTACCATCCTCTCCGGAATCAAGGGATTCCATTTCAGATACCACTTCATTAAGGTCATCTTTAAGTTGCTGAAAGGTAAATGAATATTTAAAAAAAAATTTTTCATAGTTATAATAATATAATTATTTTGAATACTCGCTAACGCGAGCAGGGTTTTAAATTGGGATATTTAGGGTATGTATGGTATTGAATACATTCTTCAAAATATAACTAAAAAATAGAAAACAAACTACGGAAAAACAACTTTCCGGACCTTAATTCTACAACCTGGGAAGCGAAAGCGGTAAAAGAACGAACAGAACAGGACATGGTGATCGTTCTGTGACATGTCACCATGTCTTTCTCGTTTAAAAATGCATTTGATTGCCAGTGACAACTAATAATTTTATTACTGGTTTCTCCTTTCTCTCCTCATAATTTAAGATTTGGGTCTAAAGGAGTCCGCAAGGACAGTTTGGTACCCGGGTCCATTAGGGTGTTGCTACGGCATTGCTAAGTAGTTTTATTTAAACATACACATTCAAGTTGAATGAAGTCTAAAAAAGCGGGTTTTTTTTTAATAAAAATTTGACGGATTTTCTTTTTGAGCAGGTTGAGAGAGATCTTTCAACTCCTCTGGCAGTTTATTAAAAATTTTTTATCGCCCACAGGTTGAGCCCGGACCTCTATGTCGCGTCTGGTGAGTGATAACTGCTTTCATGAGTTCCGACTATATGTTTACAGCCTTATACCTATTATAAATGAGTCTAAATTTAAAACCCTCCTAAATTGACAGTTCCAGGATTAAAATGACAAGTGTCAGTGTTGCATACAGATTTTAAACGAATAATTAACGAACCAAGCACCTTGACTGTGACATGAATGACATTGGCAGACATTATCAATCAAAGTTATGAGGCTGAAGTTAAGTATATCATATTTCTTTGAAAGCAAATTAAATAATTTGGGGTTAAAATAATTATCTTATTAAAACAGCCTTAGCAGACAGGGTTAAGCCCCTTTCAAAGAAAAATCAATAAAAATCATATTTATCGAAAAAATGTCATAATTTTTGGTAAATATGTTTAGACCACGCCCGTTTATTATAAGAAAAACTAATAAAACACTGTTATCAAGTTTATTTTTAAAATCTTTATAGAGACTATCCTTTCTTGAAGTTGGAGTGTCTTAAAATGCTTGAACAGGCGAAACTTATCTAAAAGTGAATAACAATTTAATAAAAACTAATGTAATACTCAAACGAAACAGAGACTATCACAATTATAATCTAAGGACAAAAAAATTAAGGAATAACTTTTCTAGGACAAAGAAATCGCAGGATTCCCCAATCCATAGACGTGTACAAACATATAATAGTATACCAGAAACTATTTTCATTGGAAGAGAGAAGGAAGTGTATCATAATCTCAAAAACTTTTTCAAAAACAGGGACTGAAATAATTTTGAAACTAGTGTTATAGAATTAATTTATTATTTATTTTTCTGTTACCTGTTATATATTATTCACGAAGGCCTCGGTGCCAGTTTATAACTGATTTGAGGTCTGTAATAAATTGATTAAAAAAAAAACAAAAAAAAAACCGTAACTTTTTTTTACCAAAAGGCTCAGAATAAGGCCACCTAAACGTTTATTAGGGTTAAATAATTAATTTGTGTGTCAAAAACATCCTGAGCAGATAGGGTTAAACCCTTTCCGAAGAAGAATCAATAAAAACCACATTTCTTGAAAAAATTTCGTAATTTTTGGTTAATATGTTTAGAATAACATATCTTAACGCCTATTATGGCTACATAATTTGTGTAAGAAAAACAGAGCACGGTAGTAAAACTCACCTGTATTTGCAGCAACAATTCAGTTTTTTTTCTTCGTATTTCAATTAAGATTTTCTGTTGCTCTTGAGAAAGATCTAGAACAAAAATGTTACTTTGAAAAATTTACATTTTTTAAATTTAAATTTATTAATTAAAATTCAAAGTAAATGAAATTTTTATGTTTAAGTATCGTTTTACACAGTAGCAAATTTGAGGATAAATTTAAGCAGAAATTTGTTTACAACTAAATTTTAATGTGTAATACACAATACACCTTTACTTTACAAATTTTATTAGAAAAATATTATAATATTTTACGAAAATATATAAACATTTCTATATTTTATCAAAAAAATTAATAAAAGTGCGCCAAAATATGCGCACTAATTTAAAATAACACTTGTCAAAATCTTTTAGAAAAGCCGAAAAAGAAAGGTTACGTTTGATTGAAATTGGCATTCGGAGGTTATATTTGCTATTTCCTAAATTACTTTATTTTTATTTACCGAAAAGCTGGGTTAGATATAATTTTACATTGACATTTAACAATGCGTCACTGGTCTTTAGTGTGCATAATTTCTTGCAAAAATTGTATCCAAATTTGTTACTGTGTCATAGACGTTAAAATTCCATGTAATTTTGTACATATTTTTGTTATAAATTTTTACTAATAAAATTTATCATAAATTTTAGCACAAAATTTGTGTTAAAATTACGTCTGTGTAAAACAACACTTACGTAGAGCAAAGATACAAACCAAACTGTATAGTCGAGAAGCAAACCAAAATGGCAGTTTATTTTGATATTTTTGTGACAGAAAAATAACAGGTTAATTTTTGCGTCAGCAATTTTAAAAATAATAAATAATTACAATCTTTTTATTTGAATTCATGGTCAATTTTTTTTATCGATGTAGGTACTTTTTGGACTTTGCAGAAATGGTGATAAAGGGGCTCATATCCGAACAGACCATGTAAAATGTATCGTATCAAGCTTTTTTAAATATTTTTTATGGTTTTTAATAATAAAAACCGGGATAAAAACCTTTCTTTAAAGGACACTTTACCCATATAAACTATGTATTTACGGACGTCCAAATTATTTCATAGAATACCTACCTACGTTTCTGTAATATTTATAAGTATTAACCTGTTATTTTAAAAGTTAAAATAGAAATATTTTGACCTGCATTTATATAGTTTGACTGCACCCACAGGAACGCAACAACAATATGGCATTTTCACTATTTTCTTAAAAAACTAAACCAGGAATTTATTATTTAATAAAATAGACAAGGGCACTTATTATTTAATATGCATAAAAGAAAATCTGTGCAAATGTGAAACCAACATCGAATAAAGCCAGCTGATTTCGTAAGGTCACGCGCCACAAAATTCATGAAGATGATATGGAACGAACGGGCAGTGCTATGATAAAATGATAATACTTCAGTCACTTTAGACTGACACTAAGAATTTTACGAAGAGTTTTTCTTGGGTTAATAAAGTTTCATGTACTTATATTGACATTTATAATTTTTTTGACTCTGAATGACATTTGTAGTATTTTAATTACAAATTTTTTCAAATAAAAGTATTTTGCTTTATTAATAATTGCATTCCTAATTAAAAACATCAGTTCTTATAAGAACTATTGTTACTACTCTGTTCCCTTATCTTAGTAAGTACCTAAATAATATTATTAGTTATAAAGAATTTTATTTTACTTTTGTAGCCTATAAAAACAACCAACCTATTATCCGCTAAAGTGGATTTTTCTTATTGAACCCACATTTTGATTTGACTCATATGAATATATACAGGGTTAGGAAAAATTACCAGAACGGTCGATTATTTCAAAATATACAGGGGTTATCAAAAACGTCTTATATAAAAAATGTAGGGCTGTTAAAAAACTACATATCGGTGATAAATTGAAATATACAGGGTCGCCCACAAAGTTGTGGAGAATGATAGTTATATTTTTTTAAATGGAACACCCTGTATATTTTTACATTTTTAAATTCCACATAAAATTATAATTATTTTTTATTAAATGCATTATTAGTCTATACTTCATAGTTTCCGAAATATTGACTCTCGAAAAGTGACATTTTTAAACTTTGACAGCTTCTAATTTTTGAACAGTACGTCTTAGAGCGAAACGGCTTACATGTCCCTATCTTCAATTTTTATTATCTTTCCAAAAAAATCAACTTCCTTTTAAACCGGATGTAACTCGAAAGCAGGAAATATAGTTGTTCCGGTTTAACTGGAAGTTGATTTTTTTGGGAAGATAATAAAAATTGAAGATAGGGACATGTAAGCCGTTTTGCTCTAAGACTTACTGTTAGAAAGTTAGAAGCTGTCAAAGTTCAAAAATGTCACTTTTCGAGAGTCAATATCTCGGAAACTATGAAGTATAGACTAATAATGCATTTAATAAAAAATAATTATAATTTTATGTGGAATTTAAAAATGTAAAAATATACAGGGTGTTCCATTTAAAAAATATAACTATCATTCTCCACAACTTTGTGGGCGACCCTGTATATTTCAATTTATCACCGATATGTAGATTTTTAACAGCCCTTCATTTTTTATATAAGACGTTTTTTGATAACCCCTGTATATTTTGAAATAATCGACCGTTCTGGTAATTTTTCCTAACCCTGTATATAAAATTTTCCTTAACATAAGTACTAGGTACTTAATATAACAATGCCCATGCTTTGTTTATTTGTTTCTGTCTTTTATATCCTGGCGGACTAAAAGTATGGTTTTGAATTGTTCAATCTCTGTTTGTGGTTTTCGTTTTCGTCATTTCTTATTTGTTTAATATATTGTTTTTACGAGGGGTGTCTCACTAGTCAAAATTTGTACACCTACTGATAAATTTGGTAGGACTTGTCGTTTTTGCCCTTGTCCTGCCACGGTCCTGCTTGTCCTGCCAGGGTCCTGCCACGGTCCTGTTACTTTCCAACCACGGATACACAACTTCTAAATATTTATCTTCTTTCATAACAAAGAAATAAACTCGGAAATAAACAATATATTTTATCAATAACTTGCATGAACATAATAAATGAGACTGCAAACTCGACTAGTCGACTGTTGCGATTCACCGGTGTTTACAACAGAACTCAAACAGGAATATTATGCGGCGACGCGCGCCGAGAACTTTAAAAACTGCGACGTCTGTTACACGCATTTCCATTTCACTTTCAATTAATAAACAAAAGCAAACATAAATATTTTTTGCTTCCCACTATTTATCCCTACTCCTAAAGTTATTGGAGAAATCTGATTGGATTTGAAAAGTACTGCCTGTCCTGCTTCGATCCTGCCACAATCCTGCCAGGTCCTTCTATAGTCCTGCCACAGTCCTGCTAAGTCCTGCCTTAACATTTGTACACCTACTGCCACAGTGAGACACCCCTTGTGTTTTTATAAATTTAGCTTATAAAAAAGTGTGAATAACTATTGAATTGTATGAAATATAGAAGCAATATTTTTAAAAGCTTATGTTCAATTAATATTAATTAGGTAAAATTTATAAACATCAATAGGTATTCACAGCAATGTAACTATTAGATACTTATTAAGTGAAAGTGATATGGCATTGTGCCAAAATTGTTAAAAACTGTAACGTAAAAGATACTGAATAAATTGAAATGAAATAGGGTTAAAAATAAGTGTAGGTACATAACTTTCTTACAATAAAATAAATAAGTACCTAAATATTTGAAGTTCAAAGATAAAAGATTTCTCCATAGGGTGTACCTATGTTTCTCTCTGTCATTGTAAATAATCCAGTGTTAAAACACCCAGTAAAACACATACAATTCATTCTGATAAGCTGGGTGAGCACATTTATCATAGGTGAAGGTGAAAGGTCATGGCTACTAATATGAGCAGAAACAGTAGGAGCAAAATCATTAGTTTACCAATAATGATAGTAATCCACCAGAATCCACCTACTACCACAGGTTTTGATGTTCTAGGAGTGTGTAGCTAAGTATGTATGTACTAGGTACATACTTTTAAATTTGGTAGATAACATTTATTATTACTGAACATAAAATATAAAAAGCATGAATAAATGTCATACCATTTGTAAGTGGTACTTAGCCTAGGCAGTAAAAAAAGCAAATACTTGTTCATGTTGTCTTACCTGTATTATTAAAGGATTCCAAACTATTTCCAGTAGAGCCCATAGTAAAATATTTTACGTTAATGCTAATACGAAATTAAAAATTAAGCTCATATTGAAAATCCTTCTATAAGCAATTATTTAACAAATAAACCTTATATTCTATAATTACAATAATATAAAACAATCACAATACAGAGAAATCTGACGAATGAAATGTCATACGTAGCGATATTCCGATAAACGTAAACCGTTTATTTTTCTGTGATTAAACGTCAAAAGTATTAGCAGAGTTCCTTTAAGCTTCTTTTAAATAGGGAAGCAAAAGTAAAACAGTAAAGCAAAGCAAAATTCTTTGCTTAGCTAGTTGTTAAAGGAAAGCCCAAAAATATTATTAAAAGCTCATAATATGTTTTAATTAAAATAAAAAGAGAACCGTTTCTAAATCAAAGTATCAAAATATCAATGCACAAAGACTTACGTACCAATCGGGAAGACACACGGCAAAAGAAAGAACCGCTGCGAACCAATCCGGGCGCTCTCCCCACATAAATGTAATCAGTATATTCCTAATGGCATGCACATGATTGTAACTCCTATGGAAGACTAAAGAGGGATACAGAGTTCGAGTAGAGTCATATAGTGTCTTTAAACCACAAGACATAAAATTAAAATAATGAGTGACTGGTTCTCTGCTCGCATCGAAGCAACAGCCGCAGCCCCCAAGATTAAGAATGCTGTGGCAACAGCTGATTCACATTTGTTGTTTATACTACATACTGCGCATGCTCACTATCCCAGTAACTAGCTATATACATATAGAGGCCTCACTTTTCAACTGGTCACAACATATCATTGGCCTTACCTTACCTTACTGCTTACACATGATCTGGATACATATATGTGGCTCCCCCATGATCCCATTTTCGACTGAAGACTAGAGTTGTGTAGTTCGCGAACGAACTAGTTCAAAAGATCGAATCTGGCCACTGAACTAAAAGATTCAATCAGTATTTACTAAAAGATTGAAACAAGGCGAACTAAAGTCTAAACGGAATGTACTACGCAAGCGAGAGCGAGACGACCGAAATTATAGGTTTTGTCACCTGACCGATCTACCTACCGAACTAAACGAACTAGTCTTTTGAACTATTCACTTTATTGAACGAGATCGAAAGATTGAAATCGGCAAAGTGAACTAAACTTCCCAGCACTACTGAAGACTGAAGTTTCGATTAATCCAAACGATAGAACATTTTCTCACAGGCGAATTACGCTGACTCAACTGTCTGCGCGTTAAGGATTTTTATTACGGCTTGATAAGAATCATGCACCATAACTCACGGTTAAACGATCCTGAAAAATTAATGTACGGCCACAACCACCTTGAAAAGAAGCCATGAAGTGACATCGGGCAACGCCGCATCAGCTGGGATTTGCGGATCCACAAGCTATTAATATGAAGCACGGCATCGGGCGAGTTTTTTTATTCTTTCTGATATTTTTTTGGCTCTGTCGTTGCCACTATATTGATATTGAGAAATTGTACAAAAAAGTAATAAATAGTTTTGGACAACAAGAACAACTTACCTAATTATTAAATAATAGTAATATTGCGTTGAGAAGCTGTTTTTGTTTCACTACGAGTAGATTTATTTGATCGATCAAAAGTAATATTCTATTATACAAATTATTATCTTCTGCGTTTAAATTACAGGATTGACTATGGACTTCGGAAGTCTCAAAATGTAGTAAGCTTAAGGCTTTGTTTAAGAAATCTACGCTTGTCTTAAGAAAGTCACCTACTATCTGGGTAACTTCGTTACTTTCACAATGTATGAATTGGTACCGAGACAATAAGTTTTCAAGCTGAGACCACCTGCTTATAGTTTCATTTCAAAGGGTATCCATTTCAAATCATTGTAAGCCAATTCATTACCTTTTAAAAAAACATTTACCTTCATATCAATGAACACTGAAACCTGATTAACAATATTTATTTTAACAATATATACAGGGTTGAGAAAAATTACCAGAACGGTCAGTTATTTCAAAATATACGGGGGTTATCAAAAAATGTCTTATATAAAAAATATAGGGCTGTTAAAAATCTACATATCGGTGATAAATTGAAATATACAGGGTCGCCCATAAAGTTGTGGAGAATGATAGTTATATTTTTTTAAATGGAACATCCTGAATATTTTTACATTTTTCAGTTCCACATAAAATTATAATTATTTTTTATTAAATGCATTATTAGTCTATACTTCATAGTTTCCGAGATATTGACTCTCGAAAAGTGACATTTTTGAACTTTGACAGCTTATAACTTTCTAACAGTACGTCTTAGAGCAAAAAGGCTTACATGCCCCTATCTTCAATTTTTAATATCTTCCCAAAAAAATCAACTTCCGGTTAAACCGGATGTAACACGAAAGCAGGAAATATAGTTGTTTCGGTTTAACTTGAAGTTGATTTTTTTGGAAAGATAATAAAAATTGAAGACAGGGATATGTAAGCCGTTTTGCTCTAAGACGTACTGTTAGAAAGTTAAAGGTTCTTAGCGATCATGTCACTTAAATTTTCTAGTAGATATCAATCGAAGCCGGATAAAAATACAAATTAATACGACACCTACACCCAGTTTGCGCGTAAATTACATACTAAACCATGGCTAACCTCAAAAAAGTTACGTGACAGATGGATCTTCAAGCAGCAGTGTTGTCGATGTTTCTGTTTCACGGCTTCTTTCAAGGTGGTTGTGGTACGGCTATTCACACTCGTAAAACACATTTCATTACCATCTGCGCGGAACTAGGCTACTTTAACATACAATTTATGATTTATGACTAGGGTAGCTGGAACCACAGGGAGTATTGTTATTGAATCGATGTTTAACTGGAAGCCTGTTACATGAAAATAATGTGGTGATAGCCACTTAGCGGCCGTTTTATGGTATTGTTCTTGGTAGTTTTTTATGTTTTTAAACGCATTAATATTTACTGGTATAGTTCTAGAAATAACTGGCACATAAATTTTAGGTGGAATTCAGCAACGTCTGCCGATTTAGCGGTACTAGGAAACTGATGGTTATAAAAGAGAATTATATGTCCCATTTATATAGTTTTAGTAGTACTTATAGCATACTTCTTGGGAGAAACATTATTTTCACTGCAGCCAATTTCTTGTGAAGTTGCTGACAAACAGGTCAGACAGGCCTGCGAACTTGTCAATAATGTCGCTCTCAGCACAAATGTTTCTACATAAACTGCCGAACAACGGTGGAGAGAGACAGGGGATAGTTTAGAAAACAGAATGGTTAGAGAGCAGTTCTAGACAGTGTTAGCCGTTATTAACTTGTTAGTCAGTAAAAATATGTTCTATTATCAAAAGTGTGCTAGTTTGTCGGACAGGTTCATCCAAAGCTATACCTGCTTTTTCTCTGTGTTGCAAGCGGAACATAGATATTTTTATTCTGTGCCATGGTTGTCGTGTCGTGTCGACGCAGAAAAGAAATTGGTCGCCTCTACAACCAGTCTCCAAGTGCTCCAACCCACTCCAAACTCAACCAGCTAAAAAAAAAACTGCTCATGCTTATATTCAAATTTTCGTTCATAAAATATTTATTTGTTTTGTACCGAGGATATTTTAAATAAAAGTATGAGGTTTATAGATTTTTCAGTTAAGTTAAGGTGACAGTTGTTAGAAGGTGTGGTTTGGATTGAGTTAGGGATGTCACAAAAATCGATTTGAGATTTGTGAAAAAGTTTTACAGTATTTTATAGATAATTGTTTTTGTAATGCCTGCAACTAATCCAAACCAAGAAAAATATATTTACCCTATAGTCGTGAAAAGTGTTATACCTAAACACAGGTAAGTAAAGAAATTACTCATAGTTTTCATTGCAAATAGAAATTTGGTTTATACTAAGGTAATTTTTAACTGGCTCCCTTATCATGATTTCGGTTCATACCAGCACCTAGAAAACAGGCCTCTGATAAGTGTGTAACACTATCAGAAGTTCCCCTAGTTTTGATTTTACGAAAAGGGCTTCAAAAGGGTAACAATACAGGTATAGGTAGTTAGTTACCTATCTATAGGATACCTACAACCTATAGGTACTAAAGTTCTTGACTAGGTTTTGGGTTATCTATGGAAATTTGAAATACCTACCTTAATTGTTTTTTTAAGTAGGTACCTATCTATTGCAGGATTAATACTTACTTGCATGTACACCTCGATGTACACTATGAAGATACATATTCCTCATCTAACCCTTTTAGCGGGAAAAGCGTCATCAGGTGAAATATGTGCTGTACCTGATACAAAATGCGGTGTGGATTGTTATTATTATTGCACATGCAGGCATATCTTTTCTCTGTATTATTCTTTCATTCAGTAACTTCAGTGCAGCACGTACCTGCTCTTGATAAAAAGGAAACATATTCCTATGCAAAATAATGGTAAACAAGTGACATTATTATAAATGTAAATATGTCAGGCTATAGACCTTTTAGGTATACAACAAAAGGTTTCATTAAAATAAATGACATAACAAAAGCCAAGACAATATACTTTGAGATGTACTTTACGACAGATACCTATTAAATTTCCAATGGGCCTAATGTTCATACGTTCTAATAACCCTTAAATTTAAAGTATTTCGGGGAAAATTATAATTCAATGAAATAACAGGAGTCTTGCTTAAATAAAGTTTACTTAATTTTTTTATTATGAGGGAGTCTGACAGGGAAATGGAGTTCGTTAAAAGGAAAAGGGGAAATCTCTTATACTGATTACAAATTTCGTATCTACAAAGGTTTGGCTAAGAATTTGCAGAGATGGGCATGTTTCTACATTTTTTAAGAAGTTTATGTAGGTCCTACGAAATTTCTTTTTCAAACAATGAAACGTCTTGTCTATTTGCCATTTTGTGACCTCTATCCATAGACATACTTTATATCAAAATTAGGGTATAAGTAGGTACATTACAAATACTTATTATCAGACATCAAATTTTGTTAAATAAATACTGTTTTTTCTGAGAAATCTGTATTTTTAAATTAATTCCTACTTTCAACTAACTGCTTTTAATATTGATAATAATGTTAATTAGGAAAAGATAATTTTCTGACACAGTCTTGGTTGTTTTACTACTAAAGTAATCTTTATTGTTGGGATTGTTTATTGGTGATAATATATTATTACATATTATGTCGATATTATGCTATAATATACAGGTTTGAAAATTCCTATTTTACTCCAGGACACTTATGAAATGCCCGATGTAAAGCAGGAAATGTGTTATAAAGCTGGAACTGGTTAAAGACGATAAAATTCCAAAACGATTAATTTTTTTTAAAGTTTTAAGTAATAATAATAAAGAAGATCTTTAATAAAATTATACTATGTAATAGGAATAGCTTATATAATCTTTTTTTTAATATACAGTGTGACCAGTAAAGGCCGCATCATATGGGATTTTTTTTTATTAATAACTATTCGAAATTTGACTTTGGCATCAAGTTCTGCTTCGATTGAGATGAAAATTAAGCAAAAAAATAGTAGTCACATGATTCGCATTATCTGTCAAATTTTAATTTTTTTCAAAAAATAATTCAAAAATTGGGTTATTTCTGAAAGTATCGAAAAAAGTTGTTAAAAAAAGTTTTTTTTAAATGCAGTTTCTAGCCCACATGCCAAATTTTAGCTGCATAAGATAACTTTGATTTTTTACCCATATTTTGTAAATTGGACCACTTTTGCAAAACAAGACTCAACGCAACCTACATAAAACTTCTCAGTTTTGACAATGCTTTATTTCAGATACATTTTCTTTAAAGTAGCGCCATATTAAACGTGTGTTTTTCTGCAGAATCATAATTGGGCTATTAAAATTTGGTCGCATGTGATACAAAGTTTATTTGTTTTTGACCCTGTATAAGGTAACTTCATAAAATAAGTATTTTTGAAAACGTAGTTTGGGTCTGAAAGTAATACACCTTAATGTTAAGACAAAAAAGAACACAGTGTCATCAGTAAAGCGTCCATTAAGTGGAAAATAAATTTTAGTGCTGGGTAAAAAATTAAACTATCTTATGCCGCTGAAATTTTGCATATGGGCTAGAAACTGCATTTAAAAAAACTTTTTCTTATAACTTTTTTCGATATTTTCAGAAATAACTCTACTTTTGAATTATTTTTTGGAAAAAATTAAAATTTGACAGATACTTAATGTGAATCACGTGACCACTATTTTTTTCCTTAATTTTTCATCTCGATCAAAGCAGAACTTGATGCCAAGGTCAAATTTCGAATAATATTAATAAAAAAAATCCCATATGATGCGGACTTTACTGGTCACGCAGTATAAGAAAAAATTGACAATTGAAATACCTTGATATCAGTAATAATTAAATTACAGCCTATACGAGAAATAAAAATTTGAATTTGGTACGTAGGTACTTATGTATAACTTAATATGGACTTTAAA
Source organism: Polydrusus pterygomalis (assembly GCA_963969555.1). NCBI lineage: Eukaryota > Metazoa > Arthropoda > Insecta > Coleoptera > Curculionidae > Polydrusus > Polydrusus pterygomalis. The sequence goes on along the minus strand of OZ018381.1, from coordinate 34,250,647 downwards.
AAACTAGAGTTGCCATTTAAAAAAATTATCGATATCGTTATAATTCTAATTTGGGACACACTGTATGTATCAATATTTTTTTTATAAAAAATACCACGATTTAATTAAATAGTTAATACCTGTGTCCAAGCATTTTTCCAAAAAAAAAAAACTACTGGGTTTACTGAATTTATTTCAAGTTATAAACTCACACTGTATCTATATACAGGGTTAGGAAAAATTACCAAAACGGTCGATTATTTCAAAATATACAGGGGTTATCAAAAAACGTCTTATATAAAAAATGTAGGGCTGTTAAAAATCTACATATCGGTGATAAATTGAAATATACAGGGTCGCCCACAAAGTTGTGGAGAATGATAGTTATATTTTTTTAAATGGAACACCCTGTATATTTTTACATTTTTCAGTTCCACATAAAATTATAATTATTTTTTATCAAATGCATTATTAGTCTATACTTCATAGTTTCCGAGATATTGACTCTCGAAAAGTGACATTTTTGAATTTTGACAGCTTCTAACTTTCTAACAGTACGTCTTAAAGCAAAACGGCTTACATGTCCCTATCTTCAATTTTTATTATCTTCCCAAAAAAATCAACTTCAAGTTAAACCGGAACAACTATATTATTTTCTGCTTTCGTGTTACATCCGGTTTAACCGGAAGTTGATTTTTTTGGGAAGATATTAAAAATTAAAGATAGGAACATGTAAGCCTTTTTGCTCCAAGACGTACTGTTAGAAAGTTAGAAGCTGTCAAAGTTCAAAAAGGTCACTTTTCGAGAGTCAATATCTCGGAAACTATGAAGTATAGACTAATAATGCATTTAATAAAAAATAATTATAATTTTATGTGGAACTGAAAAATGTAAATATATACAGGGTGTTCCATTTAAAAAAATATAACTATCATTCTCCACAACTTTGTGGGCGACCCTGTATATTTCAATTTATCACCGATATGTAGATTTTTAACAGCCCTAGATTTTTTATATAAGACGTTTTTTGATAACCCCTGTATATTTTGAAATAATCGACCGTTCTTGTAATTTTTCCTAACCCTGTATACAGGGTGTTTTTTAATTGAGTGCCGATACTTAAGGTTGTGAATCCTTGGGTGATTTTAAGAAGTAAAGTTAATATTAACATATGTCCTAAAGCTCTTCATTTTTGAGCTACAGGATGTTAACATTTAAAAAAAAATATAACTTTTTTATCATAATTATTATATCACTCTCAGATATTTTTATGAAATTTTGTACACACCTTTTAATCATTAAGGAGCATTTTTTGACTTAAAAGATTTTTAAAAAATTTTACCAGTGACGTCCGTACGGGGTTTGAACTGAATATTTTTAAAGAATAAAATGGGACGCCACTGATTTTTCTAAAAACAAAACATATTTAAAATCCTAATTTATTTTGGAGCAAATTTGGTCCATAGACTTACTTTCGTACGATGCACCCTTTTTGCATAAAAAAATAAAAACCAAAAAAATGTTTAAAAATTTTATTTTAAAAATCGCAATTAATTTTTTTCTTTAAAAATATTCAGTTTAAACCCCGTGGACGTCACTGGTAAAAATATTAAAAAATCTTTTAAGTGAAAACATGCTCTTTAATGATTAAAAGGTGTGTACAAAATTTCATAAAAATATCTGAGAGTGATATAATAATTATGATAAAAAAGTTATATTTTTTTAAAATGTTAACATCCTGTAGCTCAAAAATAAAGAGCTTTAGGACATATGTTAATATTAACTTTACTTCTTAAAATCACCCAAGGATTCACAATCTTAAGTATCGGCACTCAATTAAAAAACACCCTGTATATTATTATGTAGTTTGATATAATATATTATCTGCAAACCCTAAATGTAACACAAGTTAAAATTCGAATTATTTTACTTTAAGTTGGTTTACACCATATTATTTGTATTATTCAGTGGTCTGACCCAACATAAATTAATGTTTTTTAAGTGACACAAATCAATGTAGACCTTCAAGTATAAGTTGTTTTGTTGTTGAAATTTTTTAAAATTATTGTAAAGTATTTAAAATATAATTTTATTACGCCATAAATGTTCGACAATATTTAAGTTAGGTTTTTACAAACCGCTGGCGCTGGATAGAAGGAAGGAGTACCAATGAATGGTCGCCACGATCGCCGCACCTTAATCCTCTAGATTATTTCCTTTGGGGTCACCGAAAAAAAACAGTTTACGTAACAAAACCAGAAAGTTTAGAAGAACTTAGGCAACAACTATCTCCAATTGACCCCTGATATGGTGCATAATATCTAGGCGTTTGTCAAGAAAAAAATGGGCAACATTTCCAACAATTTTTACAATAAAACAAATTGCATTTACATTACCGAAATGCAATAGTAAATGGTGGGTCGTATTCCAACGAACTATCACAATTAATACACACAAGGGCGGATCCAGAAATTAATTCTGGGGGGGGGTCAAACAGGCGAAAAAATTTTGGGTGCCACGCCCTTTTTTGAATCATGGTGCTTGGTTTTCAAGTGGGAAAAATAAAAAATACAAAACAAAATTACAAAAACAATCCGGTGCATTTAGGAGGGGGTTAATTTTTGTCATTTTACCTTCCAGAGAATTCGTTCTAAGTGAAAATTTCATAAAATTTTAATTTGTTGGCCAAAAAAAATATGAAATAGAAAACACATAATTATTGACCAAATTTGTTAAAATTTGGACGTATAGTTAAAAAAAATGTTCGGGCTTTTCGCCTACCCACACTGACAAGGGTGCCCCGAAAAGTTTTTGCTTGCTCCAATCCAAACGGTAACGGCAACAGCGAGCGGTTTCAAGACGAACAGGTGGATATTACTAATTTGATTGGTTAACACTTCGCGCGCTCCACAATAGTTTTTACGCATGTTGAAATGTACACCGCCCAGGGGGGGGGGGGGTCATGACCCCCCCTGGATCCGCCCTTAAATACACACCTTTACATTTGAAAAAAAATCGGGTGTAGTTTCTACCCCAAAAAGAGGGGTAAATTTCATAGACACAAAAAAAGTATGCCAAACTAAAAATAAACGAAACCATACTTCTGTATTTTTCAGCAAATAAAGAAGAGGCATACTGAATTTATTCCAGTTTAAAATTCCACCCTGAATACATTTTTGTTGTTCACCCTGTATCGAGTAGACACAATTTTTTTAAATATAGAGAATAATGTAATAGGTACTTAATGAAAATAATGAACTAATGAACTAAAAACATTTATTATTTTTTATTAAGTTGTCCTCTTTGCATTTATGTTTAAGTTTAATATTTTATTTTCAAATCATAAAATCATCTGATTAAAAAACATTAAGGTTCCATTACAATTAGTTGTAAATACGTATTTAAAAAAGGGTTTTTTTTCTACCGTGCGATTAAAAATTATTTGCATCAAAGAGGGCTTGGATTAAAAAACGTAGGGCTTGGTTTACATCACAATGATATGGAGACGATATATTATCTAACCAAATCTAGGTTAAAATTTTGTCAAATTCATATTATGACATGATATGCCCAACGAATGAGTAATAAAATAAGTAGACAAATACAAATTTATTTTTGTTGTTTACAAAATTAACAAAGTAAGAATATACAGAAAGAAAAAGGAAAATAATTACATAAATTGCTGAAATTGGCCACCGCCATGCTCCAAGCATAAATTCACACGTCTCTTCATATTTTCGAAAGTGTTGACCAGCATCTCTGGAGAAATGTTACCACATTCTTGGATAATCCTTTCTTGTAATTGTTCTAAATTTGCAACCATTGAGAGTAATTCCTGCGTCTTTCAAAATCTGCGGCTTGTATTTCTTGGAATACTTGCACTTTATAAGGAAATGCATTTAGCTGCTTCTTAAGAATAATAGTCCTGCATGTTCCATAAGATCTTCCCACTTCTTGGGACAGGCGTCTTATACAATTTGTTGCCGTATTTTGAATTATTTCACGAACGTTTGCAACAAGTTCTTCTGTTCTTACAGATGGTCTTCCTGCTCCTTTTTTGTGTTGTATAGAACCTGTTTTCCTAAACACAGCCACGCGCGGTTCCTTTCAGGCAATGATAAAAATCCCCAGCAATAAAAGCAACGTTAGGAAAATGTTCGTGAAAATCGTCCATGCACAAACCTGGATTGTATTGACACTCACCATTTACTCTAACCCCGTTTCGAAAATACGCTTCAACCATGAATGTTTTGTGCTGTTCCGTAAAGCCCATTGTGTGAATTGTTCAAAAAATTGGAAAAATTAGCGATGAATCAAATTACTTGTAACGACTGTCAAAGATGACGAAATAACTGATTGATTGGTTATTCAGGTAGTTACTGACACCCAACAGGTATTAAGCTCTTCGGCTAAGCATTACGTCCTTAGATGCAAGGCCCTCTTTGATGCAAATAATTTTTGCTCGCAGGGTACTTGACTCAAATTTCGAAATAACAAATTATTCTTTCGTTTTAAGTACTGGGCGTTTATTCAATTAGTACAAAGTACAATCATTATTTTTTCCTGAATACTGTAAAACATGTTTAAATAATAAGGAAGGTTTATTCAAAAGTAAAATTTGGTGTGCGGGACCATCATACAAAATATCTTCAAAATTTACATGGGGTTTCCCATGAGCAGTGCGGTGCACCACCTGGTATTAAAAGGAATACCACCAATTAAATTTTTATTTTAAGGCTACGTGAGGAAGTTTTCAAATTATTGTTCTAATTCGCTCAAAACCACAAATTGCATATTTGCCATGTCGGTAAAAAAATAATAATAATAATTTATTATTATTAATTCGATTTTATATGTGATTTATTGTTATTAAATCAATATTTTATGAAATTGTTGTACATACTTTAAAAACGCTTTAAGAGTCTATACCATCGCGTTTTCTCGCAACATGCTTTTATCCTATTTACTGAAAACACTCTGAATTTATCGAATTTATTTCAAGATATATTTGTTCGGCTGTCATTAAATATGAACAATACAATTTAATTAAATAAGTATACATTTGGTATCAGTGGGTAGCTAAAGGTTCAATCCTTGTTTGTCTTGTAACATATTTTAAAGTTAGGACTTTCTTTAAGAGAAAATATTTTCTAAAGTTGGCCTATTTATACCGTGCGAGCAAAAATTATTTGCATCAGAGAGGGCTTGGATTAAAAAACGTGGAGCTTGGTTGAGATCATAATGATATGGGGACGATATATCTAACCAAATCTAGGTTAAAATTTTGTCAAATTCATATTATGACATGATATTATGCCAAACTAATGAGTAATAAAATAAGTAGACAAATACAAATTTATTTTTGTTGTTTACAAAATTAACAAAGTAAGAATATACAGAAAGAAAAAGAAAAATAATTGCATAAATTGCTGAAATTGGCCACCACAAATTTATGCTTGGAGCATGGCGCTCTAAGCATAAATTCACACGTCTTCATATTTTCGAAAGTGTTGACCAGCATCTCTGGAGAAATGTTACCACATTCTTGGATAATCCTTTCTTCTGGTGTTTTAAAAATAGTGTTCTTTAAATGAGGAAAAACGAAGTAAGCCATAACCGCTAAACAAGATGCTCTAGGTGGGAATTCAATGTCTGATCGGGCGTATGGGCGGTTGCACCGTCCTGTTGAAAATATCCAAAACGTAGTTCGTCGTCAAGTAATTGCTCCACAAATGGATTCAAAATATTGTCTGTATACCGCTGTGCTGTAACTGTGTCATGGAAAAAAATAGGACCAACAATTTTTCTTCGGGAAACAGCTAACCAGACACCAATTTTTTGCGGGTGCAATGTGGACTCTACAAAAAAATGGGGATTTTTACTACTCCACATGCGTGTATTCTGAGAATTCACGTAACCGGAGAGGTTGAACCAGGCTTCATCCGAAAAAAATGTCAGGTATCGTTTCTTTCCAATAAATTTTGTGTAAACCATTGAGAGTAATTCCTGCGTCTCTCAAAATCTGCGGCTTGTATTTCTTGGAATACTTGCACTTTATAAGGAAATAAATTTAGCTGCTTCTTAAGAATAGTCCTGCATGTTCCATAAGATCTTCCCACTTCTTGGGACAGGCGTCTTATACAATTTGTTGGCGTATCGCGAACGTTTGCAACAAGTTCTTCTGTTCTTACAGATGGCCTTCCTGCTCCTTTTTTGTGTTGTATAGAAACTGTTTTCCTAAACACAGCCACTGTTCTTTTCAGGCAATGATAAAAATCCCCAGCAATAAAAGCAACGTTAGGAAAATGTTCGTGAAAATCGTCCATGCACAAACCCGGATTGTATTGCCACTCATCATTTACTAGGTATTATCTATACTAAACTGCTGGACAATTCAAGCGGACCGAGGTAATTGTTAGTAGGGTAACTTTGGAGTAATATAATTTACGAACGAATAAATTAGTCTATATAGTCTATCGATGGTTAAAGTGCAAAACCTCGTAAGTCAATTTTAATAAATTTTACAGGAGAAGCGAAAAACGATTAAACTCTTTAATTGAGAAATTTGAAAAAATATTTTAAACAAAATTATATGATTTGCTGAAGCATTTTCTGGGAATATACATACTTTTTGAAAATTTTTGTTAATTAAAAAGAAAATCTACATACGAGGTTTTAACTTTTAATATTTAAACTTTTCAGAACTTACGAGGTTTTGAAACAAAATATCAATTTTTAAAAACAAAAATTAATTTGTTAACAATACTGATAAAATATGTGGGTTAAATAAATAAAACGAAATAATTTACCAAACTTGTTTATTCAGAAATGTGATGTGAAATGAATAATATGTGATATTATTATCAAAACCTCGCAAGTCGCAGATCTTCGTGTATAGAATATTAACTCTTAGTATCTAAACCTCGTAAGTCGAATTAAGAGATTTCTGCATTTAGGTACTGTCTGGCAAATTAATTTTACGAGGTTTTGGCAGATGGCGCCACGGGTCCGTAAAATTAATAATGGACTTACGAGCTTTTGTAAGCTTAACCATCGCTATATTAGTTGCTTATTATTTGACCACTTGTCTTGGCTGACCTAAACTGACTACCTTGCCGTTTTATTTGACCAAATAAGTCAGATTATCTCAGTCAAATTTCCTTCCCCCTTACCTACGCTAAGGTTACCGGATTTGTGACTGAGATCGTTCCTTTTGGCTGATTTATGTGTCAACACTGTCAACTTGTCAATGGTTGTTTTATTTGCAATTTTGCCAAGAAATTTCTTTTAGTTAGCTCAGCCAAGACAACTGGTCAAATAATAAGCAACTATTATTTGTTAGATGTGTTTTTTGGTAGTTGAGTTATTTTTGAAATGCTTTATCATAGTATATATGTATCTTAAGACAATAAAGTAAACGATGATTGATAATGATGAGTAATAAAGTTGTGACTTGGTATGCGGTAGTATAAAATAAATATAGACTTATCATTATCAAAAATAATCTTAGGTACCTATATAAAATGAAAATAAGCAAAGATAAAATTGTAAAGCTAGCAGTAGGTATTTATATATATTTAATAGGTATATTTATTATTTATTTAATCATGGCCGATTCTACCCAAACTAGCTACGTTCTGCGTTATACAGATTTTTATTTACTTGTGATAATATTATGGTTTACAAATTATACAGAGAAAATAAAAATAACAATACAATTAAAAGTACATACTTTCTTCTAGTTTTGCGGCATTTGCCCATATTTCTGTTTTTGCTTTTATTCATTCATATATATCCAAGCTTTTTTAACGCAAAAATATGGGTAATTGTACTCCAAAGAATAGTATTTGGCCGATTTTTGGATAAAATCAAGAAGTAACGAAATATTAATCAAAAAAAAAACGAAAGGGCGTAGGCGTCACTAGTGTTTGCTCTTAAACTAATAACTAAATACCCACTTTATAGACAGTACAGAATTATTTAGAAGATAATATATTATCGGCGAAAATAATTAAAACCGAATATTGTGGCATATCGGACAACTGTGTAACTGTTTTTTTATATTGGAATACACAGGAATCCAAGCACAATGGATACCCTGGGGCGGGTAGACCACGACGGCCGTTTCGTCCTTGTTAAGACTCTACGGGCAGTCATAGCTCAAGCAATTCCGACACAGCGGTTCGATATATTAAAAGCCTCTTTGCACAAGCAAAGCGGTTATCAATACACCGTAGCGCCATCCCAGAGGAATTAACTCCAATATAAAAGGCAGTTACACTGGTAATATCGAAAGGTAGACAACTAGATAAACTACGAAGTGCATCACAACGGGGAACGCTATTTGCGTTTTCACCGAAAACATCTGTCATTTTGCAGACCAGAAAACAAATCAACGCCGGCACCCACTAGAATGCGCGCAACCGCTGTGTCGGAATTGCTGGGGTTATGGCTGCCCGTAGAGTCCTAACAAGGACGAAACGGCCGTCGCGGTCTACCCGCCCCAGGGTATCCATTGTGCTTGGATCCCTGTATAAAAATAGTTAACACAGTTGTCCGATATGCCACAATATTTACAGAAATATTTTCGGGTTTTCATGTCTGAAAATGGACAGCTTCTTTAAATTGTAATTTTTAGTCTAAAAATTCCCCTTAAACTTGAAAAGAATTAGCTGCAAAAATTTAATGGGTAAATTGGCCCACCATCATTCAACATTAATTGTTCTTAAATATGACACATATTCTCTAATTTAATCAATTTCGTAGACATTGCCGATTACAAGATACAATGCAGTCAATTAAATAGTTGCCAACCTTATTTATTCTAAGTTTCGTAAATTAACGAAGATTTTAATTAAAATAATAATTAATTTAATTGATTCGTTTAAAAAAAAAGAAATTTTTCCTTTTCGTTGGAAATTCTTGCTATTATGTTATAAATAATTTCAATACATTAACTACCACATTGGGTTGTATTAAATTGTTTTTATTACCTATTTATTCAACTGTGTGCATAGATAAGACTTTAATGCCTGATTCAATAAATATTATTTTCTATACGTGTACCTAGGTTCATGAATTTTATTGATCGTATATTTGCAGTCTTGTGTTGAAAACGAAGTCGCCACTGTAATATTGTAATACAGGGTGGTTCATTTACAACATATTTCCTTAGCAAGAAGAGTGTAAATCTATTTGTTTTGTATATTATAGGATATACAGGGTGCTACAAAGAGATACGAACATGGTTTGCATAGGCAAAGTTTGGGACTTAATAATTTGTTCACATTGTTCAGACGTGTTGGGTTGTGATTTATGATTACTGTTGATACGTAGGTACAAGTAAAAATACTTTTACTAGTTGATACGTAGGTACAAGTAAAAATACTCTTACTAGTTGGTACGTAGGTAGGTTAGGTTAGGTTAGAGTGTCAGACCTCTGGCATTGTCCAAACAGTCACACCTATAAGAACCGTTGTGGTACCACACGTGTTCCGCGGAACCTATCTGCATCAGCTTCCTGATGGTTAACGCGACGTGGATCGTAGAAGAATCTTGACAGCTCATTTAAACCAGCCACTGCTGTTAATAAACTTAGGGAGTCGACCCAGTTGCAGACTTCTCACTTCCTCTAGATCATTAAATAATGGTTCGCCCAGGGCATTGAACCTTCTTCTAGCGGGGCCGGGGCATTCACACAATAAATGCTGAATACCTCTTCTTCATCTCTGCAACTTCTAGAGAAGTCGTTAGTTGGTATTTCCATATGTTCGGCGTGTCCATCGGTTACTAAGGCAGTGATATTTCTTGATATTCCTGCCATCAAATAGGGGCCACAATTGCCTAGAGATGCTACAAGTTGTCAGCCCTGTCCATCCCAAGTAGCATTTTTAGTGGAAGAAACGTAGCGGCCACGAAACTAGTAACTTTAATGTGTATTGCCAAAGTCACTACCACGTGGTAAAAATGGTTCTATTACGTGGATGTCACCAAAATGGGGAACACTTTTTTCGTGGCAGCCACGTCCCAACGACGTTTTCGGATTTTATACAATGATGTTTAAGCCACGTTGCGATTACGTGACGAAAACGGGGGGGGGGGGGGGGGTATGGTGGCCGACACTAAAAAGAAACTTTACTGCGCTTGTCTATTGGTTAAATATTTTTATGTATGTTGGTCTCTTTCTTACATATTATTTATCTAATTGTCCATACTTTTCCTATAACTACTTACTAAATAATTATTATAATATTATTAAAAACATTTCAAACATGAACCTGTAGAAAGTAAGTTCCCAGAGCATAAAATTACAACGATTCAAAGTTTACTCGCAAATATGGGTGTTATAATTTGAAATATAAGCTTGCGCCGTTGGAAAATTATATATAATTAAAAAAAAGTTATCAATCCATAAATTTCGAAAACCCGAATATTATGTATAAATAGGTTCGTCTATAGTTTTATATCAATCTTGGTTACCTCAAACTAATAATTATGTATTGACCCACGAAATTTAATGCAGCACAGATGAGAAATAATATTTTTTTTATGGCATGTTTATTTTTCTCATAATGGCGGCCCAAATTTATTTGTAAACATGTCTGCTTTTAAAGGCGACAATTTTAAATTCACCCAACCCTAAAATGTGTATTTAAAGTGGCAGAAACTAAAAATATTTCACTCTATAGTTACATTCATCAAACAAGTGGCCAATGGAACTAATCTGTCAACTGTCCGGCCACTACAAAGTAGCAGCAACACTGCGGCCACCTTGATTCGCCACGTTAAAGTTCCTAAAACGCCGTTGCCACGTTGCAAACACCTTGTTCCACCAGTTCAAAGTTATAACCGGAAAGAGTTCTTGTCGGGATACAGTGTTGCCAGTTTATTACAATGAAGTCGATAAATCTCAAATTGCACTAATAAACCTTTAAATTTTTATGTACTTATTAATGTTTACTAAAAATATAGGGCAAATTATTTTAATATATATCATACTTTTACGATAACTAAATTGTTACAATTTATTACAAATTTTTCAGTTCCTTTATTAGATTTTTTAAACTTGCTCTGACATCACTGTCGGGATCTAACAACATAACCTCCAATTTGAAATAAATAACAAATACTTATTTCATGTCAATTTGTGGCGCTTTTTTATTTTTATTTCTATTATTTAATAAATAAATAAATAATCTGAGATGCAATATGTTGTTCGTCATTACAGACGTCAGAAAAATCTTCATCAGGAACAGGAACAAACAAACCGTCAATAATATAGTATCATGAACACAATTTATTTTAGTTTCAATTTCGTCACAATGCGTATGATCAACATCTTCAAAATCGTGAAAGGCAATGGATTTACTATTCGCTTGTACTGAGGTTGAAAGCAGAGCTCGAAATGTTGTATGATTTTTCTGTACTGACGGTAATTGCTGCTTATTTATAGGATAATAATATTTAAGTGTGGCACTTTCCGCGCTTTCGTTTTGTTGTTTTATTTTCCTATAAAATGTTGTCGAATGTCGGAGAGTGTTCCGACGCTTTTTATTATTACCCGTTCTACACAAACACTAAATAAAGTTAGTAATAATAAGTACCTACGCTAATACGACAGGAGTCCAACCCCAACTATGAAGACGGAGGATTTTGATTTTCTTTTTAAGATGAAAGAGGGTCCATGTACGAATCAGATCACTATGGGGTAACGGTTACTTCATAGTGGATTTTGACGGTAATAAATACTTTGCAGTGAGTTTGATTCCATGCAAAATGTGGAAATCACTTATGGGCGTAGCAATACCGTGGTGATAGTATCCACAATTATATAATCAAGTGCCGTCACATTAAAGGTTTGTAAAAGGTTTTCGAAACGTCGCTAAAACTATTAAACCCACTATATGGTTATTACCACTTGCAAGTAATATTTGGTGGTTGCCGTTACTTTTAATTTCCACTTTATAGTTTGGATAATTTTAAGGTCATTCCGCTTAGTGTTCATAACGTTTCAGCCACCATATCAGACCACCAAAAAGTTATGAAACTATGAAGTGGCTTACAGAGGTAAGAATTACGTAATTGCGACTACGCCATTATAAAATAAACATATTATCACTGTAAAATCTTAGATTTAGTGATCATTACGTAATAACCACTTGGTCAAAGTTGCCGTATAAGTTTTTGTCACTATTAATGCTACTTGGCTGCTTTGCGCAAGTTGTTTAGCTATCCGATCTATCTCCTCTTTGACTGATCCCAGTGGTCTAGCCACAGTATACTCCGCTAGTTCGGCCGACATGCTTGTGCCCTCCCTGGAGAGCGCATCAGCAGTCTCGTTGCCATATATATTGCAGTGTCCAGGAACCCAATACAAGGCGATTCAATGTTGAGCACCAAGTGTGCAGAGATTGTTGCGACAGCGCCTTACTAATTTTGACTTAGTGCTGCTGGAGCAAATTGCCTTTATGGCTGCTTGACTGTCTATATAGATTGCTATAGACGCAGCTTCTTTCAAGCCAGGGTGATCCCGCAGGGTATTGACTGCTTTATTCACTGCAAAAATTTCTGCCTGGAAAATGCTGCAGTAGTCAGGGAGTCTATACGACATTTGTATCAGCATGCTCTCGGAAAAGATACCAGCTCCCACCCCGACGTTCATTTTTGAACCGTCTGTGAAGATCGAGTGATCCGCCTCCATTGTTACTTGATTGCCTTCCCATCCTTCCCTACCCGGAATTAGCATAGAAAGGCTCCTTTGAAAGTCTGGCAGCGAAACAGTGTAATCGGTCGGCTCTCGCAACTTTTGGCCTGGATATATTCCTAGTATGCTGCTGTGTCCGTAGTTTGCATGTTTTTTCTGAGGATGTACGACTGGAAATTAACTTTCACCGAGGTCACTGAGTCTTAGCAGAACTCAGTGCCCAAACAGTTTTTTAATAATTATTTTATGTGAGTACAACGTCATAGAGTCTTAACTGTTCTGATTTTAATCTCTTTTTTTTCAATTTTTTTATTCATCTTACAGACTTCAACAAGATCATAATTATTCCTATGTAATTAAAATTTTTTATGTTTTACTAAGTACCTAAGTCTTATGGACTAATTTTAAAATCTTCTTTTTAGAAGTATGTACTATTTTACTTCCGCTTCCATTTAGTTGGTTTGGACGTCTCCTTTGACATATATGTTTTAATTATTTTACTACATATATTTTTCTACGTATACTCATTAATAGGATATAAATGTCTTCCAATTTTTTCTTCACTTTTCATTTGATATACCAATACACCTTTTTCATATTCAATAAAAACTCCGTTAAGGTTGTTTACCTTCTACCATTTTCTCTTCTGCTAAGACCATCAGCAATGCTTTTTCTATATCCTGATGATGAACGTTTCTACATATAGAGTCCTTAATTAAATATTTCTTTATTCTAATAAATTTGTGGCGGAAAACTCTTAGTTTTTCTTTTGTTTTTATACATAAGTACCAAATTTCAAATTTTTGTTCCTTGACCGGCAAATAATGAGGAGTTGTAAGCACGAATAAGACTTGAGCGAGGTTCAGATACAATGTCTGGCGTCTGTTCAACTAACCCTAGTGGTAGTATTAATAATAATGATAATAATTTTAAAAATTATATGTTTATAAATCTAACGTAATGGAATGTATACAAGGTGTTCATTTGAAAACTTCCCACCTCGATTTTCCTGCTTTAAAATGAAAATGTGGAAAATCGCTCGGACCCGTCGATTTTTATTTCGAAGGGGACATCTGCGTATATTGTCAATCTTGTTACTTCAAGCCCCTAGGAGGGAGGGGGTGTAAGATCTAAATCTTAAATGGATACCCCTATTTTATATAATTTTTTTTGGATTCTGCATAAAATTCTGAATATTTTTTAATAAAAGCATTATTAGTCTATACTTAACAGTTTCCGAGATATTGACTCTTAAAAAATGACATTTTTGAACTTTGACAGCGTCTAGCTTTCTAACTGTACGTCTTAGAGCAAAACGGCTTACATGTCCCTATCTTCGATTTTTATTATCTTTCCAATAGTGTCAACTTCCGGTCAAACCGGAAGTACTATATTTCTTACATCACATCATCACACATAATTAAAATTAGAATTTTAGTCATATTTATATCGCATATTTATATCGATTTAGGCTAAAAAAAAAAAAGAAAGGGCATGTATGGTATATTTTCGTAATCAGAAAAAAAATGTTTTTTTAAATATGTAATGATATACCGGGCGTTCCATTTAAAAAAAAGTAAGTGATGTCAATAATTTTGACATTTTACAGTTTAAATTATTTTTGACTTAACAACATAAAACTTTACTCAAATCCCTACAATTCCTTTTTTTATTCAAAGTTCTAGTTCAAAAAATACGTATTTTACAGCCATTTAAAAGTGGGACAAATTAAAATGGAAGCACTGTACAGGGTCTTCCAACGAGGACTGAACAGGGGCTCATTTTTGAGCTTCCTTGTATTTAAAGAAAAATCCAAAATAGCCAATCGATGTACTTTTTCCTGCAGAATTCAAAAATGAAACCAAAAATTTATTTGAACCAGAAACAAAAGAGTTACGATATGGATAAGGTGTTTTTTAAATGGAACATAGCTTTTTTTATACGATTTTTGGAACGAGTGATTTTTTTTTGTCCGTTCTGATTAAAATATTTAATATTGTGACAGCTATTTTTATTAAATTTTTATGTTTTATCCAGTATAATTTAACTTTAACCTGTTTGAAACATACACTAGGTAATAAAGGTATAATCACCTTTGAATCCTTCAAAGTCATTTCGCCAATATTATAGTAAATTTGTAAAAATTTTTGACTTTGAAGGATTTAAAGGTGATTATACCTTTATTACCTAGTGTATGTTTCAAACAGGTTAAAGTTAAATTATACTGGATAAAACATTAAAATTTAATAAAAATAGCTGTCACAATATTAAATATTTTAATCAGAACGGACAAAAAAAAATCACTCGTTCCAAAAATCGTATAAAAAAAGTTATGTTCCATTTAAAAAACACCTTATCCATAGCGTAACTCTTTTGTTTCTGGTTCAAATAAATTTTTGGTTTCATTTTTGAATTCTGCAGGAAAAAGTACATCGATTGGCTATTTTGGATTTTCCTTTAAATACAAGGAAGCTCAAAAATGAGCCCCTGTTCAGTCCTCGTTGGAAGACCCTGTACAATACAGCATAAAAAGATAAAAAGGTAAAAGAGGTTGACAGCGACTTGAAAAAAGCAGAAAAAAGAAAGCTTCAAAAGCAAGCAGAAGAACTGGAAGCTAAAAAGAAAAAAAATATCGAACAATCACAAAAAGATTTGGCAACTATAGAACAAGAAATCGTAAAATTATAAAAGTAACTATATTATTTGATTGTGCTTAAGCTATGTATTTTTCAAATGAATGCTTTAAAATTTAACAACGAAAGCGTAGTTAATTTAGGAAGACCCAGCCGGGAAATTTTCAAAAACCGACCGGGAATTAGTCGGGAATTTTGTTTTCGATTTTTTCTAGACACCCTGTAAACCATAACTATTGTTAAGTCACAATGACATGAAAGGTAAAAAAAACATCAATGATTTATCATTTCCGCTTATTTAAATAGAGATTTTTTTAAAACTTTTAACAGTCGCCATTTTGAGATAGCTTGACAGAATTGCGCCAAAATTTATGAGCATACTGTAAGAGATAGTAGCTTTCAAATAATGTATCACAAGCTGTATATTTCCATTTAAAGAAACGATCTTTGACAAATGTCTATAAAAAAAAAAACGAATAACGTCAAAATAAAAACTATATTGACGTGTCCGAGCATTTTCCCCAAAAGTTACATGTTAAGGCTATATTAATTTTATTCCGGACTTCTGGGCAACCCTGCATAATGCAGTATTATAACTTGGAATAGTAAGGTTTCCCTTGGATCTGATATTTATGTTGTGAATGCCTGTTCGAGAACGTTTTTTTATAATAAAGATAGGGTGATGATTTATCTATTACTATTTTGTGATATAGACCAAGCAAATGGAGATGGCGACGGTTATTCATTGTTAGCCAACCGGACTGTACAAACTCACATTGTATACTTACACAATCGAATATAAGTAATTTTTTATTATTTCTATTACAGGCAAGAATTACTAAAATGGAATGGATGGGGTTATAATGACTCAAGATTTCAGGTCAGAGATGGCGGTGTTGTTTTTAGCGGAAAAAGGTACGTAGGCTAAGTATCGAAAAGTGTAAAAAATGGATTTTTTGTTAAATGTCTGTATACAGGGTCCAGCACCTCACCTCCCGTCTTCTATAGCTCACTTATTAATTAAGTTAGGATTTTGATATTTTGCAGACCTCCAGTACCTTGGGGCGCATTTCAGGAAAATTTTTTTTTCATACAAAAAAGTGTGACGTCTTAAGGATGTATTTTTTTAGATTACACGCCATATATTTTCTTACTTATTTGGGTGCCTCCTATAATTACCTACATACCCCTAAAATTTTATTAAAATCGATTCAGTATTATAGGCGAAAAAAATAAAAACTAAAAAATATCAGTTTTGCACCACTGGTTTTAAAAATTAATAAAAAATAAAAATAATGCCTCGTTAATAAAATTATACAAAGTTACTTATTAAATAAGGTCTAACAGTCTCGTTAACCAAGTTTGACTAATACGAATTGTACAGGGTGTCCAAAGTTTAGTGTCAAACTTTGCAAACTTAAAAGCAATTTATTTTTCTTATTTCAAATAGGAGCCCCTGTATCTTTTTATGTCATTCGATGCAGAATTAAAAATTAAACATTTGTCCTTATGACAACCCTATCGCAATTTCTAACGCATCAAGACTTATTTGCAGAAAACTCATTTTATGAGCTATTCCAACAGTCATTATTATGAATAAATATCGAAGGTGGTTTTGAAAAACAATTTATTGGTATTCAAGTTTATTAACGTGATAAGAGACTATTTTGACTTTAGTAATCTAAAAGTTTCAAATATTTTCAAATTGTTAGTAATTTTATTAACTGGATATAATAATCGTGGATATGGTTATCCTTTAAAATTCGTTGAACTGTTCTTTCGTTTACATCTACGGCATCAGCGACTGCTGGTTGACTAACTGAAGGATTTTCTATAACAGATAATAGCACAGCCAATTGATTTTCTTTAGTTCGGACCGGTTTATTTCTCACTGGTTTTGTGTAGTTTACATTTCCCGTTTGTACAAACCTCTCTAATATGTTCTGCCGGCTCCTTTTGTCTGGATGTCGTTGTTCCGGATAACGCTGTGCGTAAACTCGGCTTGCCAAAAAATAGTTCTTTTCGCATGCTCCCAATATAAAAATCATATTTACGAGCTCTTCTTGGTTTATTATTACTTATAACAGTTTAAATAATTACTTACAATTTAACAATATTCGAAACTTTTAGATTACTAAAGTCAAAATGGTCTCTTGTTACTTTAATAAACTTTGACTAATGACTGTTGGAATAATTGATAAAATGAGTTTTCTGCAAATAAGTCTTAATGCGTTAGAAATTGCGATAGGGTTGTAATTAGGACAAATGTTTGATTTTTAATTCTGCATCGAATGTCATAAAAAGATGCAGGTGTTCCTGTAATAAGAAATATAAATTGCTTTTAAATTTACAACGTTTGACACTAAACTTTGGACACCCTATACAATTCGTATTAGTCAAACTTGGTTAACGCGACTGTTAGCCCTATTTAATAAGTATCTTTGTATAATTTTATTAACGAGGCATTATTTTTATTTTTTTATTAATTTTTAAAACCAGTGGTGCAAAACTGATATTTTTTAAATTGAAGAAATAGTCCATACTTCAAGTGGAGTAAAAGATTGAAAGGGAAAGAAAAACTCTAAGTCTTCCTCCGCTAATATATTCCAAATAAATCTTATTTAAAGATACCTCAACATGTTTCGAACATAGAAATGTTCATCTTCAGGAGAATTAAGATGTTATAAGCAAGAAAAATAACCAGTATTAACGTTTTAAGCTAGGCTTTAAGATAGTGAGAAGGACACATTAACATTCTAAGTCAGAAAAGCACCAAAAAACAAAGAACCGAAGTATTAATTTGCCAGGTGTAGGGTAATAATAGTAAAATTAAATTTTATTCCTAAGAATTTTGAAATTAACCTACTACTCACATTATGAAGACCTACTTTAAATGTTAACGCTATTTTTCACTCTTAATTTTACTGTTTTATACATTACTTTCCTCACACTTGATCACTTTTTCTTCCCCTTTCATCAGCATGTTTAAATTCAAATTTTACTCTTTTCTACGGCTGTACTAATCATTTCGCTTCACATATGGGCCTTGCTTCCTTTAATTTTACTATTATTACCCTACACCTGGCAAATTAATACTTCGGTTCTTTGTTTTTTGGTGCTTTTCTGACTTAGAATGTTAATGTGTTCTCACTATCTTAAAGCCTAGCTTAAAACGTTAATACTGGTTATTTTTCTTGCTTATAACATCTTAATTCTCCTGAAGATGAACATTTCTATGTTTGAAACATGTTGAGGTATCTTTAAATAAGATTTATTTGGAATATATTAGTGGAGGAAGACTTAGAGTTTTTCTTTCCCTTTGATATTTTTTAGTTTTTATTTTTTTTCGCCTATAATACTGAATCAATTTTAATAAAATTTTAGGGGTATGTAGGTAATTATAGGAGGCACCCAAATAAGTAAGAAAATATAATATGGCGTGTAATCTAAAAAAAAATCCTTATGACGTCACACTTTTTTGGAACAACCTGTATGAAAAAAAATATTTTCCTCAAACGCGCCCCAAGATGCAAAATTGCATGCAATTTTGATTCCGGGTTAAAACTGCAGGGTGAAAATGCATAGGTACTTAACTTAACTTTTAAATATTGACATTATATTATTTTAGATATGCCATTGGTGAACTTCGATTACCACATTTAGTACAATGGGTGACCAAAGTTTTAAACATTGATTTCAATAACCCAAAGAAAGCTCAGAATCTACCAAAAGAGTCTGATTACCCTTCACCAAAGATAACCAAAGAATCTTATGAAAAATTGACCAACCTACATATTTCTCATTCGACAGCAGTTATTGATAGACTCGTTCGAGCTCATGGACATACACTACATGACATATTTATTTTAAGAAACGGGCAATTCGATCGAATTCCCGATATCGTTCTTTGGCCAAAATGTCACGAGGACGTTGTCAAAATTGTCAAATTTGCCGAGGAAAATAACATAGTGGTAAGTAATTAATTAAAATTTTGCTTGTTTACGTGCCGGATTAAGAATAGTATTCTGTTTTATTGGGGAGCTCTCAGAAGTCAGGATTTTTTCAGTAAAGCAGAAATAAAGTTTGCTTCACCATAATACTATTAGGTACTAAAAAAGGTAAATCCACTCGCCAATACGACCGTCGCTGACGTTACGTCGAGGCCTGATTTGCACGGCTGTTGATCCAACATACCAACAAGCAATATTGTGGTCTCCCAATGACGTCATACGCAACTTTCTTTGTATTGGATCGCCAAGTGGGTTTATCTCTAGAGTTATAGTATGATGTTGCTTCACGTCAAAAGTCTTTGCAGACATCATGACGCGGAGCATACAGCGGACATTTTTGGTTTATCAGCTCCATTTTCATCATGAGTCCATTATTTTTAGGAAGTCCGTGATATGAAATTGTATCCTTTCAGTTAACTGGAATTCAAATCTATAGACTATAGTAGTTTATCGATCTTGAACTGGAATAGCCTATTCATCCATTGGATAGATTGTAAAGAGAATCAAAAATATACACAGGGAAATAGAAAATAGTTAATTGCGTATGCCAATATATGCGCCGTTATACGTATTCTTACGGTTTTTTTTCTTATTCTTATTTATTTAGTATAAATTGCGATGGATAACTTCATAGATTTGCAGATGATACTACAATTTTTTATACCGATATAAATTGGGACAACTTAAATAATAAAATTAAAAAAGATTTTAAAATTATAATAAATTGATTTGATAATAATTTGTTTACAATTAATTTTAATAAAACAAATTATATTCCTTTTGCTTTAAACCTAAATAACCTACCACAAAATATGAATAGTATTCAAATAAATGAAGACATTCAAATTTTTAAAGTTAATAAAATAAAATATTTAGGAATTATTTTTGACAGTAAATTAAATTGGAATTTTCAGATAGAATACTTAATTAAAAAATTAAGAAGTTTACTACCGGTTTTTAAAAACAGTAAAAAAATTTTAAATGTAAGACATATGGAAATATTATATTACGCGTTAGTTAAAACTCATTTAAATTACGGAATTTTAGGTTGGGGAGGAATAAATAGAACTATAGTTAAAGAAATTAGGAATATTACAAAAAAGGTTTCTAAAAATTATATTCAATAAAGATTATCTTTATCCTTCAAAAGAATTATATTCAGAAACAAAAAAGTTGAACATAAGACAACTTTACATTTATAACATCTTAATATATATATTTAAAAATAAAAACCTTATACAATTTAAAAACCATAATCATAATACACGTCATAAAAATGAAATAACCATAAAACCTAAAATAAATAAGTTTATAGGACAAAAAGATTTCAAATATTTATGTTTTTATTTAAACAATTATTTACCAACAAAAATTAAAAAATTGATTTTATTAAAAAAAATTTTAAGTCGAAATAAAAACATGGATATTAAAAACAGACAATTTTGAAAATATTTTTAGAAATGCTTTAATTAATTAATATTATTCTGAATAATTTATATAAGTAGTATTTTTTACTTGAAAATTATAAATTAATAATTTTAATATAAAGTCGCCACAGTGGCTCTTTTCCCGTGCGTCATCACTTTCACGTCATCAAAATCGTATGAATCAAATCAAAATTACGAGACGAAAAAAGTCAAAACTAAGTCTAAGTTCATAAACTGGACGTGCCTGCCTACCGTTTGACGTACCTACATAATATCCCGAAAAATTATTATTTATTTTAAGTTTTGCCCGGCATTCTCTATTATCTAAAAGAAATTGACAAACAAATGTTAATACATTTAATACTATTTTTAAAGCTTAAAATCTAGAAAAGTTTGGTGTTTTATTCACTATTAAAATCGAAAAAGTCAAATTTTTGACATCCTTTCATTTAAGGGAATTTAGCCACTGCCGTAAATTTCTCAAAGAACTTTCACGGTTAGAATATTTAAAATAAATAAATTAGGTATTATAAAAATACATAAATACTTACCGCCAAGACAGATGGTGGGTATAATTAGCTTTAAAAAGAACCATTTTTAGAAAAAGGAACAGTTTTAAGGCACACAAATTTACAAAATACAAATTAGATTGGCAGATCAAAATAAGGTTGACAATGACGTTCTAAAATACAACGGTAGTCAACTAAACAAATTAAAAAAGTAATTAATTGTCGTTTATAGTTCTATTCTTGTCTAGCACGTTATATTATTGCGGAATCTTGGAGACGTTCTTTTATGCTTTTATTCAAACTTGTTACTGTAATAAATAAGGATGCAGAGTTATTAACCACGTTGAGTGCTGATCGTTGATTGATGACGCACGGGCAAAGATCCACTGTGGCGACTTTAGGTATTTCTTTAAAAAAAGCTGCGTTTATACTATAAATTAACATTTTTACTTGAAAACTTGACTTTTAATGCATATTTATGATTTACGATTTTACATACTAAAACAAAAAATAAAATTTGCCCCTAACAAGCTCAGCTTCGGGGGATTAAAGAACAAGTTTATCGAAGACAACATAAACATATTTATTATATTAAATTTTAAATAAACTTATTATTATTTTAATTTAATGAACGCCGTTACAGATAATACCATTTGGTGGAGGGACGGCTGTTTCTGGAGCAGTAGAATGTCCTGGTAACGAGGAGAGGACAATTGTATCACTCGATACATCACAAATGAATAGAATTTTATGGTTAGATAAAGAAAATTTAGTGGCTTGTTGTGAAAGTGGAATTATCGGACAGGATTTGGAAAGAGAGTTGGAAAATCTCGGTTTTACCACAGGACATGAACCAGACAGTTACGAATTTTCGAGTTTGGGTGGATGGGTTGCGACCAGAGCGTCAGGTAACCAATGCTATTTTTAGAAAATAAGTGGAAGTCCCCTGGGTTGACAACTGTAATAAAAATTCGCTAAATAAGGAAAACTGCATAATAGGAGCTGTGCGTATAACCGTTTTTTTTCAACCATAAAATTAAACGTTTGTTAGCGCACGAGATAAGCTGTACGGATCTAAAGGTATACAGTGCGACCACTAAAGTCCGCATTATATGGGATTTTTTTTATTAAGAGCTTTATTCGAAATTTGACTTTGGCATCAAGTTTTGCTTCGATCGAGATGAAAATTAAGCAAAAAAATAGTAGTCAAATTAAAATTTTTTCCAAAAAATAATTCAAAATATCGAAGAAAGTTATCAGAAAAAAATGCAATTTCTAGCTCACATGCAAAATTTCAGCTGCATAAGATAATTTTGATTTTTTTATCTATATTTTGTGAATTGCACCACTTTTGCAAAATAAGACTCAACGCAACCTACATAAAACTTCTCCGTTTTCACAATGCTTTATTTCAGATACATTTTCTTTAAAGTAGCGCCATATTAAATGTGTGTTTTTCTACAAAATCAAAATTGGGCTATAAAAATTTGGTCGCATGTGATGCAAAGTTTATTTGTTTTGGACCCTGTATAAGGTAAATTCATAAAATAAGTATTTTTGAATACGTAGTTTGTGTCTGAAAGTAAAGAAATAAAAAATAAAGTAAAGGGGTTTTAAATTAAATCGTTGAAAATAGATAAACTTTACGTTAAGTTAAACTAAAATTTATTTTCCACTTAATGAACACTTTACTAATGACACTGTGTTCTTTTTCGTCTTAATATTAAGGTGTATTACTTTCAGACACAAACTACGTTTTCAAAAATACTTATTTTATTAAGTTACCTTATACAGGGACTACAGGGTCAAAAACAAATAAACTTTGCTACAAAATCTACATTGCTACAAAATCAGAATTGGGCTATTAAAATTTGGTTGCATGTGATGCAAAGTTTATGACCCTGTATAAGGTAACTTCATAAAATAAGTATTTTTGAAAACGTGGTTTGTGTCTGAAAGTAATACACCTTAATATTAAGACAAAAAGAACACAGTGTCATCAGTAAAGTGTTCATTAAGTGGAAAATAATTTTTTGTTTAACTTAACGTAAAGTTTATCTATTTTCAGCCATTTAATTAATTAATTTAATTTAACCCCTTTACTTTATTTTTTTACTTTCAGGCACAACCTAAGTTTTCAAAAATACTTATTTTATGAAGTTACCTTATTATACAGGGTCAAAAACAAATAAACTTTGCATCACATGCGACCCAATTTTAATAGCCCAATTTTGATTTTGTACAAAAACACACATTTAATATGGCGCTACTTTAAAGAAAATGTATCTGAAATAAGGCATGGTCAAAACTAAGAAGTTTTATGTAGGTTGCGTTGAGTCTTATTTTGCAAAAGTGGTGCAATTTACAAAATATAGGTAAAAGATCAAAATTATCTTATGCAGCTGAAATTTTGCATGTGGGCTAGAAACTGCATTTAAAAAACTTTTTCTAATCACTTTTTTGGATATTTTCAGAAATAACCCCACTTTTGAATTATTTTTTGGAAAAAATTAAAATTTGCCAGATAATGCGAATCACGTGACTACTATTTTTTTCCTAATTTTCATCTCGATCGAAGTAGAACTTGATGCCAAAGTAAAATTTCAAATAAAGTTATTAATAAAAAAAAATCCCATATGATGCGGACTTCACTGGTCACACTGTATATGCATTTTGCATATATTTCGCCCTTTAGTTATAACAAATAAAGAACATACAGGCGACACTGTATGTCTATGTTTGGTGCTAACAAAACTATTTGTTATAGGCATGAAAAAGAATACATACGGTAACATAGAGGACCTGGTCGTTCACGTTAAAATGGTTACTTCCAAAGGAGTGCTAGAAAAAAAGTGCCAAGTTCCGCGAATGAGCTGCGGGCCCGATTTTAATCACATCATAATGGGATCGGAAGGTTCGCTCGGAGTGATTACCGAAGTTGTCATAAAAATTCGGCCCTTTCCGAAACGTAGAAAATACGGTTCGATAGTGTTTCCCGATTTTGAATCTGGCGTTAAATGTATGAGAGAAGTGGCGAGGCAGAGGTAAGTGGTGAGTTGAATAGGGAACTTAATAAAAACTTTAAGGTTGAATTCTCAACGGCATTCAATCTATTGCCAACCTATAACCTATTTCGCGTTGTTTTTTTGAGTTTATTATTTTAATAACTAACATTTAAAGAAAATCAATATCGTCGGTACATTATTTAGGTAGTATCTGATATATTACAAAAATATCAATTTATTTCATTGCTAATTTTGGGAGAATTGTATAGTGAAAGAACAATGAGTGACAATGACATATTAATGTTAAAAAAAATCTTACCCGATTATTTTCACTATACAATTCTCCTAAAATAAGTTATGAAATTCCTTGATATTTATTAAATATGTCAATAATATTACCTATAGAATATCAAGTCGATACTGATTTTCTTTAAATTTTGTATAAAAGCTAGAAAATATAAATAAATCTACGCGAAATAGGTTATAGGTTGGCAAGCATGTTGATACTCCCACCTTAAATGGGGAAAAAATTCTATAAATCATAAGTATACGATATGATTATACAGCGTGTATTCGGAAGTTCTTACCAAATGGGAAACTTTTTTATTATTAATTTTATGAAAAAAAATTATTCTTTATAAAAAGCTCTGCATGGTCTAAAACCTAAAATGCAACCATCAAATATCGAAATTTTTCAGTCATATACGAGGTTTGTCAAAAAATATGAATTTTTCCCAAGAGTAAAGAACCTTTATTTTTGACATCATCAAAAATTGTTATAAAAAAAAGTTGATCAGAACTAAAAACCACGTCTAAATATGCAATAACACGCATTAAATTAATTAAATAATTAAAAAATAATTAATTAATAATAAATCAATAAAATAATTTTTCAACATAAATGCGTATAATTGCACATTTAGTCGTAGGTTTTAGTTCTGATCAACTTTTTTTAATAACAATTTTTTATAATGTCAAAAATAAAGGTACTTTACTCTTGGGAAAAATTCACATTTTTTGACAAACCTCGTATATGACTGGAAAATTTCGATATTTGATGGTTGCATTTTAGGTTTTAGACCAAGCAGAGCTTTTTATAAAGAATACTTTTTTTTTGTAAAATTAATAATAAAAAAGTATCCCATTTGGTAAGAACTTCCGAAGACACGCTGTATACAGGGTGATTCATTAAGGGTGGCCACCGGCCATATCTCGGGAACTACTAGGCATAGAAACTTGGAGAAAAAAAAAATTATGATTAAAGCGGTCATGAGAAAATTCTGGAAATTACTTTTAAGTTCCTCATTTCGCCGCAAGGGGGCACAATTAAATTTTTTTTTTTAATTCTAAATTTCTCCGAAATTTCCCATATTAAGGTATAACTCTGATTACATCATCGAAAAGCTTAGACAATTCTGCATCATTTTGATTTAAGGCTCATTGGCGTACCGACCTTGATAAGAGTGGGGGAAGCTATTGAATGTGTAAACATTAAAATCGCTGTAACTTCTAAACGACTTATCCGATTTTACTAAATTTAAGCTTGTTTGGAAGGGAAAGGTAAGTTTCTTCAATCGCAGTATCCAACAGTACACGATAGTGTTTTAATAAAATTGCTAGAGGGCGCAATTTGTAATAATAACAGTTTTTTCGATTTTATCCCGAAAATTCAAATCATACGGTATAACTATGACATCATAATCGGAAAGTAGATGAAATTTGCAAGAAAAGATGTGAAGACCGCAGTTCGATATCCTTGTTCGTTTCAGAGTTATCGCCAAAACAATAATTTTTAATACAAACTGCGCCTTCTAACAATTTTATTAGAAACTATCTTGTACTATTGGATACGACAATTGAAGGTACTTACCTTTCTCTTCCAAACAAGCTTAAATTTAGTAAAATCGGACAAGTTGTTTAGAAGTTACAGCGATTTTAATGTTTACAATTTCACTTGGTAAGAGTGGGAGAAGCTATTGAAAGTGTAAACATTAAAATCGCTGTAACTTCTAAACGACTTGTCCGATTTTACTAAATTTAAGCTTGTTTGGAAGAGAAAGGTAAGTACCTTCAATTGTCGTATCCAATAGTACAAGATAGTTTCTAATAAAATTGTTAGAAGGCGCAGTTTGTATTAAAAATTATTGTTTTGGCAATAACTCTGAAACGAACAAAGATATCGAACTGCGGTCTTTACATCTTTTCTTGCAAATTTCATCTACTTTTCGATTATGACGTCATAGTTATACCGTATGATTTGAATTTCCGGGATAAAATCGAAAAAACTGTTATTATTACAAATTGCTCCCTCTAGCAATTTTATTAAACACTATCGTGTACTGTTGGATACGGCGATTGCAGATACTTACCTTTCCCTTCCAAACAAGCTTAAATTTAGTATAATCGGATAATTCGTTTAGAAGTTACAGCGATTTTAATGTTTACAAATTCAATAGCTTCCCCCACTCTTATCAAGGTCGGTACGCCAATGAGCCTTAAACCAAAATGATGCAGAATTGCCTAATCTTTTTGATGATGTAATCAGAGTTATACCTTAATACGGAAAATTTCGGAGAAATTTAGAATTAAAAAAAAAACGTTTAATTGTGCCCCCTTGCGGCGAAATGAGGAGCTTAAAAGTAATTTCCAAAATTTTCTCATGACCGCTTTAATCATAATTTTTTTTTCTCCAAGTTTCTATGCCTAGTAGTTTCCGAGATATGGCCGGTGGCCACCCTTAATGAATCACCCTGTATATATATACATATGTGTTTATTTAAAAACTTCCCACCTCGATTTACCTGCTTTAAAATGAAAATGTGGAATATCGCTCGGACCCGTCGATTTTTATTTTGAGGTGGACATATTTTGCGTATATTGTCAATCTTGTTACTTCAAGCCCCTAGGAGGGTGGGGTAAGATCTAAATCTTAAATGGATACCCCTATTTTATATAATTTTTTTGGATTGGAAAACTCTAAACATTTTTTAATAAAAGCAATATTAGTCTATACTTAACAGTTTTCGAGATATTTACTTTTGAAAAATGACATTATTGAACTTTGACAGCGTCTACCTTTATAACTGTACGTCTTAGAGCAAAACGGCTTACATGTCCCTATCTTCGATTTTTATTATCTTTCCAATAGTGTGAACTTTCGGTTAAAATTATGTTGGTTGGTCAGTACATGTTCCGCTATACCTCATCTCGAAGTTTCACCTCTTTGCGTATGTTTCAAATGTTCTTTAACTCGCACGGGAAGAGGTCTTTTTGTTGCTCCAATGTACGATTCGCCATACTCGCAAGGGATTTGATAGATACAATTTTTTGTGTTTTCATTACGGGGGGGGGGGGGGGGGTGGTTTTACTTATAAGAACGCTTCTAAGCGTATTTCCGGATTTGAAGGCTGTTTTGATATATAGTTTTTGGTTATCCTTCTAATCTTTTCAGAAATCCCCTAATAACATAACCTATTGTAAGAAATGCTGGCCCCTGTTTCGTTTCTGTACTATGTAGTTCGTAATTTTTAAGTTTTAAGATGGTATTAGTTACCAAGATTTCAGGGTAACCATTCTGTTTTAAATCGTCTGGATATTTGAAATTTCAATATTAACGCCTTCCTAAAATTGATAATACCAACAGCGGAGTCATCAAGCTTCATTGCACATGGATAATATTTAAGACAGTAGCCTTAAAACTATAATTTAGTTTACACGAAACGGCTAGAGATGCTAACTAACCAAAACATTGTGTTAAGTAACAAAATAAAGACAATGGAAGTCCGACAAGGTAATTTTTTTGATAATGCTTCATTGTCTACCACCTTCAAACAAACATTAAAATACTTGTTGGGTCATTTAAGGTGGGAGTATCAACATGCTTGCCAACCTATAACCTATTTCGCGTAGATGTATTTATGTTTTCTAGCTTTTACACAAAATTTAAATAAAATCAGTATCGACTTGATATTCTAATAATAATAATAATAATAATAATAATCTCTTTATTTCAAAATTGTTACATGACATATAACAAAGCGAAACAACCCCACAAAAAAAACCCTAGATACAATAACTTATACTAGATGTATTCACATATTGAGATAATCTTCCAGTTCATATGGTTCAAGTTCAATTAGCATTTTCTTGATTTCCCGCTTAAACACACGTTGGCTTTTAATTCTTTTAAGTTGCTCAGGTAATGCATTAAATATTTTAACACACATATAGTGTGGTTGTTTTTCGGTTATTTGAAGACGGTGTAACGGGTAGTTTAAATTATCCGTTCGGGTGGTGTAAGTATGATTAGTTTGCAAATCAAAAAAATGCTCATTTCTAAACAGGAACATGATACATTCATAAATATATACAATGCATGGACAGTCATTATCCCTAGCTCTCTAAAACTTGATCTACACGATTCATTGTAATTCATTTTCTTAATGACGCGTATTACCCTTTTTTGCGCTACAAAAGTACTTTGAATTAACCTGTCTCGACCCCAGAAAATAATCCCATACCTTAATATGGATTCAAAGTTAGCAAAATACATAATTTTTGTTGACTTTCTATTCATGTACTGTCCGGTTATTCGAATCCCATAGCATACCGAATTAAGTTTTTTTTACCAGTGCGGTTATATGATTTGACCAATCCAAAAACTCATTAATATGTAAACCCAGGAACTTTGTGGTTTCAGTCACCTTCACCATTCCCTGGTCGATAGTATCTAAATACTCGGAAGTTTCTGATCTAGACTGCTTTGTTCTAAACATTACTATATTTGTTTTCTCTGCATTTAAAATTAATTTATTTCTAATAAACCAGTCAGTGACTTGATGAAGAAGATCTTTACTTTCTACCTGTAATTGATTAATTGATTTGCTTTCGATTATTAAGTTGTCATCGGCAAAACTAATTATTTTTTGGTTAGGATTATTTACTGCTGAGTACAGGTCATTTGTAAATATAGTAAATAATATTGGGCCCAATATACTACCTTGTGGCTTCCTGTTGAATTTAAGAGTAAACTGGATTTATGCTCTCGGCTGTCCTTTCTCACACTCACCAACTGCAAACGATTGTCCAGATAGGAAGACAGTAACTTTAATGCATTCCCTCTTACACCGTAGAGATCCAGCTTCTTTAGCAATATCTCCCTATCGAGACAATCATAAGCCTTAGACAAGTCCAAAAAAATGCCAAACGCTATACTTCCATTTGCAAAGAAATTCATGACTGACTCAATAAAATGAAAAATTGCTGTTTGTGTTGACCTGCCTTTTAAATAGCCATATTGATTTTCATTGAACAAATTACACATATTCATAAAACTTATTATTCTACTACACACTGCTAATTCAATCAGTTTCGAAAATGCCGGCAATAAACTGATGGGCCTGTAACTGTCCAGAATTTCAGGGCTGCCTTTTTTATACAAAGGTTTTATTAATGATATTTTTAAGTTATTTGGAAAAATGCCAAGTTTGAAACAATTGTTTATGAGGTGGCACAGGACGTTTTGAAGTTCATTGACAGCAATTTTCATTATACTGGCAGGGATTTCGTCTATGCCACTAATGTGTTTATTTTTGATATTAGCTGTTAATGCACATAATTCTTTTGGTGTTATTGGTTTTACAAACATTGATTTATCATTTCTTAATATATTACATTTATATGGAAGTTTATTTACAGATCTGAACAAATTTGGCACCACATTGATTAAGAAATCATTAAATTTACTAGCAATTTCTTCACCATTTCCCTCTGCCTGAATTTCAATCTTTTTGTTTTGTTTGGCCAGATATCTGCAAATTGCCCACATGCATTTCATCTTATTATCCGATTTATTTACCCTATTTTCGTAACTTGTAATGCGCGATTTTTTAAGGATGTTATCATATTCTTTTTTTGTTTCTGTGTAAACGTTTTTATAGCTATTGTTACTTTTATACAGGGTCAGAAAAACGTCCAATCTTTGTTTACAATCTATAAGTTCTATATTCTCTATAGGTAATAATTGACATATTTAATAAATATCAAGGAATTTCACTTATTTTAGGAGAATTGTATAGCGAAAAATATCGGGTAAGATTTTTTTTAACATTATTATGTCATTGTCACTCATTGTTCTTACACTATACAATTCTCCCAAAATTAGCAATGAAATAAATTGATATTTTTGTAATATAAGTATCAGATATTACCTAAGTAATGTGCCGACGATACTGATTTTATTTAAATGTGAGTTCAAAAAATAATAAACTTGAAAACACAAAGCGAAATAGGTTATAGGTTGGCAATAAATTGAACGACGTTGAGAATTCCACCTTAAATAAAAATGTAAATATTTTTAAGGTGTCAACCAGCATCCATCCGATTAATGGACAATGACCAGTTCCAATTTGGAATGATCCTAAAACCGGAAGCGTCCTATTTTAACTCGGTCCTGGACGGCATAAAAAAATTCTACATCACAACGCTTAAAGGTTTTGATCCCAACCGCATGTGCGTCATGACTTTGTTGTTTGAAGGAGAAGATAAAGATGTTCAAATGAGCGAACAAAAATTATATAAGATTGGGAGCATGCATGGTGGCGTACCGGCGGGGGAAGGCAATGGAGAAAGGGGTTATATGTTTACGTTCGTTATAGCCTATATAAGAGTAAGTTACCTGATGTGTTTGATTCGTTCAAGGAACATTTTTTGTTATTTTTAACAAGGTTGGCAGGATAGATATCCGTGATAAATATCTTGATAAATATCATGATATTTATGCGACGATATTTATCCTGATATACAGGGTGTCCGGAAAATACGTGTACAACGTTTGACGACAGACTCCTGACGTCAAAATAGGTCGATCTAAGCCGACTTAGTTATATCCAAAATTGTCTCGTTTAGCCGGTAGAGGGCGTCAAAAATTTGTAAAAATACTGGTTTTTCCTAAATTACGTGAAAACCTGCTAATCGATTTTAATGATTTTTAGTATGTAGACTAATACTATAAAATGACGTTTTCTAGTAGTATAGTCACCGGCTGTAAATAAGTGGAAGTGTTATAAAAGTGATATAATACGTCAACATTTCTCCTCATTTTTTATATGAACGGCGTTATGACAACCCAGATATTTTTGTAGAGTGACTGGATGTATTTGGAAGCTATTTTACCTCTTTAATATTTTTCGTTGAATGAGCTGTTTTGCCAGAAGAAAATATTTACAATTACCTGCATACATCAATTATTAACAATAAAAATAAAACAAAGTTGAAAGTATGTATTGTAAGAAACTAAGTAAAACAAAAACATTACTTAAGCAAATATGTAAAATGACCGCCATCTTGCTGAATACACTTATTAACACTCCTTAAAAAATGATATTGGACCCTATCTAATGTCTCGGGGGCTATTAAAATGATTGCATGCATTTAGAATCCGCTGCAATAAATCATCGCGTGTGTTTACCGGAGTCTTGTAAACTTCTGTTTTAATAGCGCCCCACAAAAATAAGTCACACATATTTAACTCAGGAGAACGTGGTGGCCATTTTAATGGTGCATCATTGCCCCTTCCAATCCATCGGTTGGGATATTGATGATGTAAGTATTGCCGAACGGCAACGGAAAAATGGGGCGGGGCACCATCATGCATATACCACATTTCCCTCCAAAGTAAAAGGGGCAAATTGTCCAGAAGAATTGGTAATGTGTCTTGCAAAAAATTGAAATAAATATTTCCATCTAACCTGTCTGGAATAAGAATGGGACCAATAAGGTAGCGATCAATAATACCTGCCCAAATATTTAATTTAAATTGATGCTGATGATGTGCAACTTTAATGGCATGTGGATTTTCATCGGAATAAATATGTTCGTTGTGCAGATTGGTTACTCCAGATCTTGTAAAGCACGCCTCGTCAGTAAACATAATTGTTCTACAAAAATTTGGAGCACTGATTCTTTTGTTTCTAATAATTTGACAAAATGTAAGCCGCATGGGGGGATCAGTCGGTAAAAGTTCCTGGACTTTTTGCACGTGATAAGGATGTAACAACTGTTCTTTTAAAACCTCATTGACAATCGTTTTAGGAACATGTAACTCACGTTCTAAGCGACGGGTACTGGTACTTGGTTCTTCTTTAACTCTTTCCAGAATCATCTCTTCTGTTTCCACAGTTCGAGTTGTTCGCATACGACCCCTGCCTTCAAAGTTTTTCTCAAAGCTGCCCGTTTCCCGAAGATGACGCTCGATATTGGCAACTGTTTGGTGGTTTGGTATTCGACGGTTAGGAAACCTCTCCATGTAAACCCTAACACTCTGACGCCCATTTTCTTGACAAAACCCGTATACCAGGAGCATGTCAACCTTCTCAGAGTTCGTATAATTTTCCTTTTTTAATGGTAAAATGAACTTGTAATTCAAGAATGTTGATCGTATACTTGAGTAAATTTCATAGACTGGTGACAATTTGTCAATAATTGTCAAATTATTAAATGCCATAGCAACAAGGTCACTTTGTTACAGGTAATTTGATTTTAATATTATTACTAATAATACTAAATATTGTAAATATTTTCTTCTGCCAAAACAGCTCATTCAACGAAAAATATTAAAGAGGTAAAATAGCTTTCAAATACATCCAGTCACTCTACAAAAATATCTGGGTTGTCATAACGCCGTTCATATAAAAAATAAGGAGAAATGTTGAGGTATTATATCACTTTTATAACACTTCCACTTATTTACAGCCGGTGACTATACTACTAGAAAACGTCATTTTATAGTATTAGTGTACATACTAAAAATCATTCAAATCGATTAGCAGGTTTTCACGTAATTTAGGAAAAACCAATATTTTTACAAATTTTTGACGCCCTCTACCGTCTAAACGAGACAATTTTGGATATAACTAAGTCGGCTTAGATCGACCTATTTTAACGTCAGGAGTCTGTCGTCAAACGTTGTACACGTATTTTCCGGACACCCTGTATATCTTGATAAATATCATGATATTTATGCGACGATATTTATCCTGATATATATCAATATTTTTTTTTAAATTCTATTCATCAGTATAAAAATATGGCCCCGCTGCCGCTGAGCCAGCAACAGCGTATTATGTTGCTTACGATGCGATGCGGTGATTCCCCATCTTTCCCAGACGTTGACCACCTATTATTCTTTGCCGCGTGGATTTTTATTTCGTTCCGATTTCTGATTGAACGGAGCAATATTTTGTTGTTTGTTTTATGAAATAAAAATTTTACAATGCCAAAAATAAAAAGTTCAGTTTGGGTTCAGTTTGATTTAATTAACAAGCCCAGTAATTCTTGGTTTTAAGTTGAACCATAGTTAAAAGCAAAAATATATGATTTGTTCATATTCATAAACTTTAATTTTTTACCTACATTTTACATTCCTAACATAGGAGTACTAAAAAAAACGGTTATTGTGATAGCAGCTATCATTGAATAAAATTGAAATACAAATTGTTACTTATAACGTGTTTATATTAAATTAAGTAATTTTGAATTTTTTAATTATATCTTTACAGAAAACATAATAACATAAAAATAATTTAAAATATAAATAAATATCCAAATTTGGATATATATCGGATATTTGGATATTTATATAAACATCATGATATTTGCCAACCCTGATTTTTAAACAATGAAACAAAAGCATTGTCACTAGTAATCGACAAGAGGTTAAAAATGTCCGGATTCAATTTAACCTCACCAAATTGTGTTTAAAATAAAATAATTTTGTGTGGAATTTTCTATTATACTACCTATACGATTTCTACTATAATTGTAGTTACACAGAAATACAATTTTAAGACTTAACATAGTATATTCTTTATTTTACATACATTTTGAGTTACTACAAGTGGTAGAAAATTGTTTTTTTTTAAATTATTAATTCATTTTTTAAACGTACATTTTATGGCTTGCATAATCAGCGGCAGCGATTCATCATAGTTTGACAATACAAACCGTCATTAAAAATTCGTGTTTTGAAGTAAACAGACTATTTTGCAGTCAAAAATAAACAATAATTTTTTATTTTTAAAATGAATCGTTTTGAAAATTATGCTTTTTGCAATTTATGCAAATTTAATTTGCAATCAATCATCGCACTATGTCATATTTGGTGAAACTAATAGAAGATTGCAATTGCCATTTAAAGAATATTTGTGTCAAATTGTTCAGGAATATTTGCTTCTAAATAGGTCAAAATTAAAATGGAATTAAATGGAAAAATGGTAAATAAAACCGTGCCTAACTAAATATTATACAGTCACCAGTAAAGTCCGCATCATATGGGATTTTTTTTTATTAATAGCTTTATTCAAAATTTGACTTTGGCATCAAGTTCTGCTTCGATCGAGATAAAAATTAAGCAAACAAATACTAGTCACGTGATTCGCATTACTCTCAAATATTAATTTTTTCCAAAAAATAATTCAAAAGTGGGGTTATTTCTGAAAATATCGAAAAAAGTTATTAGAAAAAGTTTTTTTAAATGCATTTTCTAGTCCACATGCAAAATTTCAGCTGCATAAGATAATTTTGATTTTTTACCTATATTTTGTGAATTGCACCACTTTTGCAAAATAATCCTCAACGCAACCTACATAAAACTTCTCCGTTTTCACAATGCTTTATTTCAGATAAATTTTCTTTAAAGTAGCGCCATATTAAATGTGTGTTTTTCTACAAAATCAAAATTGGTCTAATAAAATTTGGTCGCATGTGATGCAAAGTTTATTTGTTTTGGACCCTGTATAAGGTAAATTCATAAAATATGTATTTTTGAATACGCAGTTTGTGTCTGGAAGTAAAGAAATAAAAAATAAAGTAAAGGGGTTTTAAATTAAATCGTTGAAAATAGATAAACTTTACGTTAAGTTAAACTAAAATTTATTTTCCACTTAATGAACACTTTAATAATGACACTGTGTTCTTTTTCGTCTTAATATTAAGATGTATTACTTTCAGACACAAACTACGTTTTCAAAAATACTTATTTTATCAAGTTACCTTATACAGGGTCAAAAACAAATAAACTTTGCATCACATGCGACCAAATTTTAACAGCCCAATTTTGATTTTGTAGAAAAACACACATTTAATATGGCGCTACTTTAAAGAAAATGTATCTAAAATAAAGCATGGTCAAAACTAAGAAGTTTTATGGAGGTTGCGTTGAGTCTTATTTTGCAAAAGTGGTGCAATTTACAAAATATAGGTAAAAGATCAAAATTATCTTATGCAGCTGAAATTTTGCATGTGGACTAGAAACTGCATTTAAAAAACTTTTTCTAATCACTTTTTTTCGATATTTTCAAAAATAATCTAGAATTATTTTTTGATAAAAATTAAAATTTGACAGATAATGCGAATCACGTGACTACTATTTTGTTGCTTAATTTTCATCTCGATCGAAGCAGAACTTGATGCCAAAGTCAAATTTCGAATAAAGTTATTAATAAAAAAAATCCCATATGATGCGGACTTCACTGGTCACGCTGTATATGCATTTTGCATATATTTCGCCCTTTAGTTATAAGAAATAAAGAACTTTATTTTTTATTTTTAGGACCTTGCCCTCGAATTTAACGTAGTTGCAGAATCCTTCGAAACCTCCGTTCCCTGGGATCGCGCTATTACTCTAGTAAAAAATGTAAAGCAAGTCGTAACAGATGAGTGCCAAAAAACTGGAATCACACATTTTATTATTAATTCAAGAGTTACCCAGACCTACGATGCCGGCTGTGTTATTTACTTCTATCTAGGATTCAATTATGCCAATATTCCTGACCCCGTTGGTGCACACCAATATTTAGAGGAAAAAGCTCGTGACGAAATTATTAATTGTGGCGGTAGTATATCCCACCATCACGGGGTCGGAAAGTTAAGGAAGAAATGGTATCCCGAGGCAGTTTCGCAAGTGGGGGTGAACCTGTTTCTCGCCACGAAGAGGGAACTGGACCCAAAGAATATTTTTGCTACGAATAATTTTATAACCGGTATGCCAAAATCGAAGCTTTAATTTTAAAATCATTTTTTACCAAATATTAGAAACGTATTATGTTATGTTTAAGTGTGTGCTTGAGAGAAGTACCGGCCTGGAAACGGGTCGTACAGATTTACTGTTTTGCTAACAATAAATTAAAATTGACTAAACTATTTGCATTAATTGTTTTAGTATCTAAAATTACCAAATCTATAAATAACCGTGCAATTAAGGTTAAATTCTCAACGTCATTCAATCTATTGCCAACCTATAACCTATTTCGCGTTGATTTTTTGAGTTTATTATTTTAATAGATAGATAGATAGATAGATATAATTTTTTTTATTGGTGTTAATATTCACAAAGAATGTACACAAGTCAATAAGTATGTATAAAGAATAAAATTTACCTAAAGTATTAAAAAAAATGACATAATTTTACAAGATAAAATAATTATTATTAAAGAACAATAGTTAAAAAAAAAACAAAGTACTATCACATAGTTTAGACATAACATGTAAAAAATTCAGCTAAAATCATCAAACTTATTGTTTTAATAACTAACATTTAAAGAAAATCAATATCGTCGGTTCATTATTTAGGTAGTATCCGATATATTACAAAAATATCAATTTATTTCATTGCTAATTTTGGGAGAACTGTATAGTGAAAGAACAATGAGTGACAATGACATAATAATGTTAAAAAAATCTTACCCGATATTTTTCGCTATACAATTCTCCTAAGATAAGTTATGAAATTCCTTGATATTTATTAAATATGTCAATTATTACCTATAGAATATCAAGTCGATACTGATTTTCTTTAAATTTTGTATAAAAGCTAGAAAACATAAATAAATCTACGCGAAATAGGTTATAGGTTGGCAAGCATGTTGATACTGCCGCCTTAAATGAAATTACTCCAATTTTATTTCATTTAACTAAATTATCTCTAAAAACAGGTATTTTTCCCGAAAAAATGAAAATAAAGTAACTCCAGTATTTAAAACTGATAAAATATATAAATGCAGCAATTATCGCCCAATATCTGTTTTACCAATCTTTTCAAAAATATTAGAAAAAATAATAAATAATAAATTATGCGACTTTCTAGAAAGCCAAAATTTACTTTTTGCTAACCAGTATGGTTTTCGCAGATCTAAGGATACAGAAATAGCTGTAGGAGATATCATAACAAATATTCAAGCTAATGTCGACAGCAGTAAAAAATGCTGTTTACTATCCTTAGATCTGTGTAAGGCTTTTGACACCGTAAACCATGATATTTTATTAAGAAAATTATACAGTATTGGGATAAGGGGAAATACACACAAACAACTTCAAAGTTATTTGCGCTATCGTAAACAATTTGTTCAAATTGGGGAAAGAAAAAGTTCGGAAAAAGAAATAATATGTGGAGTTCCACAAGGATCAATATTAGGTCCGTTATCATTCTTAATTTACATTAATTTCGTTTCCAAATTGATCTTAAAGGGCAATATAAAGCTATTTGCAGATGATACGACAATTATTTATTTTGTTGAAACTCTTGCAGAAATGTATTTTGATATTAATAATGAATTAAAAATACTTCTTTCTTGACTTCAATAAAATAAACTTACGTTCAATTTTACAAAATCTTCTTTTATGTTTATAACTAAAATAAAATAAATGCCATCATTAACCCCTTAACATTTAATAATGAAAATATTCAATATTCAAAAACGACAAAATTTTAAGGATTATTTTTAGAAGAAAATTTAAACTGGAAATGCCATATCCAGTATAATATTAACTCGATATCTCCTTTGGTATCTGTTTTGTACAGAGCTAGATACTTCATTCCTTTGAAATACTTAAAAAATATATATGTTTCATTAATATATTCAAAATTACAATACGTACTTAGCTTCTGCATGGGGATCTGCTTGTTTATCAAACTTAAAACCATTACAAAAATTGCAAAATAAAGTTATTAAATGTATACACAAATTACCACATTTAGAACCAACTGTTAATCTATATAGACCGAAAGGGTATTTACACGTCAAAACATTTATAAATTAAAAATGTGTATTCTAATTCACTCTATCATTTTAAAAGAAAAAAAAAACACTTCAGGAGAATAAGACATTACATGATCATAACACCAGACATTGTATAAATTATCAAACTATACCAGTAAAAAGTAATTTCGGAAAAAAATCGCTTTTATATGACGGAATAATAAAATATAACAACCTTCCAAAAAATATCATAAAAATTCAAAAATTGGCAACTTTTAAAAAACAATTAAAGAGATATTTAGGTACTAAATTAAAATATTTATACTATTTTTTTTTAAATTGATTTTGTTAATGAATTAAATTGGATTAACTTCTATTTTTTAATGGTTATTATTTTCTATACTATGTTGTCACTTTTCATGTAATGAACTGTAAAAGTTAGTTAGGAATAGACATTTTTTTTTGAAAGTTAAGTTCAGCTAAGTCGTCACAATTAGTGATATTTAAATCGTTTTCGTGATTTAAATAAATGCTCATCACAATGCACGACAAATTCTTTTTAAGGGCACAGTTCTCAAGGTCAATCATGTATAAAAGACCTATAAATGGCTTGAATGCAGGGGTAACTTCCGGAACCTTGCAATTATTAAAAAAAAAATATAATTAGTATCTAATTTTGGAAGGGCTGTTCAGGGAGGCAATGGCGAATAGTATGCCGGTGTTTTTTTTTAAATAAATACACAAAAACTTAAAAAAAAGCTGTTTTTGAAACCACTAAAATTGCCACAATTTACCTTAAAATCCATGAGAGTAAACACGTCGATTTTCAGAACTGAAGTGAAAACAACAATTTTTACTGGTAACACGATATTTTCTAGTATATCTAGATATTATCTCTCCTAAGAAGTCGAGAGAATATGTGTTCGTTTTAACAGGAAAGATTCCGTAATTACACTAAACACGAAAGTAAACAAAACTATGACGGGCTAACTAACATCTGCCTTGCTCTACCAGCTCCAGAATATGTCTGTCTTTCTTCTTCGTATGCCAAAAGCATAAAAATAGCTACTCTGATTAACACAGCACTGCAGTGCGCATGCGAATCGTCAACAGTTCGGCAAATCGAATTGACGATAGAAAATGGCGTCGTTAATCCCACCTTAACAATTTTATTACAGGTGTGTGGATCGGAAACGACATCACCGATTTTAATGCAGTTTGCAAGGTTTTAACGATCGTTTCTTGCATATTAATAGTGTGGTACGCCAATGACGTAACCAATGCACTTTAATATTATACAGGGTGGAAAAGAAACCCCCTGCAAAAAATTAAAAAGTTTAAGTCACATTTTGTTAAGGCCGATCCGCGCCTATGCATTTTCACCCTACATGTTTGTATCACGGTTGCCACAGCTATGATTTTATGATTTTTTAACGCATATGCATCAAAGTCCTGATATGTCCACGTTAATGATTTTTTCCCTGTATCTAAAATTCCATTTTCCGATCATTCATTATCGGACACCATAATATCTAATTCCGCAACAGGAATTTCGTGTTTTGAGATAACTTCCGGTATAACCGGAACTCGCTTATGGTCGCCGTTATTTCATTTAAAGAGCGTTTTTGAAAGCCCCATTATCCAAATTTGCAGGATTCAACTCGCATTACTTACCGAAATATTCTGATGGACGGTCACCTTAAGACACCCTGTATATGTCCGCTAGGTAGAATTGTCCGTTGTGGAGAGGTTTTACGGATGGAGAAGCTAAATTAAGGGTGTTTTATCACTTACATGTCTCAGGGTTGAAAAAAACATTGTTTTCTTCGTTATTCCTGTTCTAAATTTAAAATTCTCTGCGGCTACTACGTCAATTTATTTCCAAGATTAACCCGAAGCGTCATTGGCCGATCGCCGGACAGTAATGTCATATCGGCGGTATTTCGCTTGCAAAGCAGCGTGCATCTGTTTTTATTCAATCTTTCTTGGTATTAAATAGACTCGTTGCTCATCTTCGGAAATAAGAAAATCATTTTTTTCTCAAACCCAATGAAATAATAATGGGAATTTCTTAATGTTTTTATGAGCCCATACTTTTTCTAAGGGTTTTGGAGAAAAAAGTTTTATTAATCTCCAACGATGGGCAACTAGCGGCAGAGATTGATGATTGCCGAATTTTAAAACAAGAAATATCAATAAAGTACATTTTTATGCCCCTATATAGGGGCCAAAAATGTCGATTAAAACTCGTTTCTAAAATAAATGTCTTTATTATATTATACAATTACAACAAAATTATTTTATCAACATGTTAACACTAATATAATTCATAATCTTAGCTACATCAACGATTATTTATTATAATCTATATAAACACCCATTTATATTTTACATACATAATATACCGGGTGTTTGTAAATGGTTTACAAATACCTACCCTTAGACCAAAATAGGCCAATTTAGGATCAAACACTAGTGACACATTCGCCATGTTATTTTCTTATCAGTTTTTTGTTTATTTTTCGTTTTCTCCAAAAAATGGCCAATGGATTGTATAGCAATTACCTACAATTTTAATTATAGTATTATGGGATACAGTAAAACAAAGTTGAACTTGTAAATTTCCACTATATTAACTAGAAAAATGACATGTTTCGCTAACACTCTGTAGCTTCGTCAGATGACAATGATTTAATAAAGGTGAAAATTAAAAATTTGGGTGCAATAAAATTAAATTATTGAAGATGTAAATAAAACAGTGGAAGGGTTACAATAGCGGGAAAATTTAACAGGGTTTAAAAATTAAATTAAATTAGGTACAATATGGGTAATTTATAAAATCTTAAGTAGGTATATGGTCAACAGAATAAATTTAACAATGGTGAATTATTTAAATCTAGTTGATCATTAAGTAACAGGTCCGTATTTTTAAGTTTATTTATTTACATAGATTCTAACAAATTTAGTTTTAAGCCTTTGTTTTCTCTATGTAAGATTTTAAAGGAAGGATCGAAACTATGTTGATAATCAAGTAAATGGTTAGCATAGTTTGAGTCTGTTTTATTCTTTACAAAAATGTTCCTGTATTATTTTGTCAAAATGTCTACCCGTTTGGGTTTGTTCGGGTTTGTTCACACATTTATTTATGTGTGTTACAAAACTAACAACTCTAAGTAAATTTATCAAAAACAATAAAACTAAAAGCGATAAAAACAAAAAATCAGGCGTCTATAAATTAAAATACAAAGATTGTCCTAAAACAATTGGCCAAACGGGTAGACATTTTGACAAAAGAATACAGAAACGTTATAACAGTTTTCTAAAAAATAAA
Organism: Polydrusus pterygomalis; assembly: GCA_963969555.1. Taxonomy (NCBI): domain Eukaryota; kingdom Metazoa; phylum Arthropoda; class Insecta; order Coleoptera; family Curculionidae; genus Polydrusus; species Polydrusus pterygomalis. The sequence continues at coordinate 34,209,017 of OZ018381.1, read as the reverse complement.
ATAGACTCATGCATGCATCAACAGTGCTGTTTATTGTCCGTTTAAAGCTGTTCATTAGCCGTTCAAAACTGTTTATTAGCTGTTCATTAGTAGTTCAAAGCCGTTAATTAACCGTTTAAAGCCGTTCTAGAACGGCTCTAAACTACTAATGAACACTATAAAAAATACTTCGTGTATAATAATAGTTCTTATAATGGATCTTCATCAAGTAATGGCTACCTCTATACAATTTACTAATGAATAGTTATGAACGGCTTTGAACGACTAATAAACAGCTAATAAAGAGCTATGAACAGCACTGTTGACGCATGCGCGGAAGGACCTGCGCAATCTGGCGCAGAACTGTCCATCTATAACTACTGATGCCAGTTTTTAACTGCTTTCACTCGTCGAAGGGTAGGGTGGTTTTTGTCGTTCGGGGGAAGTGGAACCTGTTAAAATCGTTTTTTGATTTCTTATTCACCGCCCCCAACTCTTTTTCAAATATAAAGGAATGTATTGTGCTAGAGGATTAAGATCCGGCGATCGTGGCGGCCATTCAATAGTACCCCTTCTTCGTATACAGCGGTTTGTAAAAACTTCACTTAAATATTGCCGAACATGTATGGCGTAATGAGGCGGAGCACCATATTCAATCATCATGATTATCTGCTTCTGCATGATGAGGAAATAAAGCTGGAATAAGTCCTGGCAAAAAAGCCATATATGTATGGCCATTTAAAACTTACCTTCAAGGAATATTGGCCCAATGATGCAGTCGCCAACTATGCCATACTTTTATATTTGAAAAAAAAGAGTTGGGGGCGGTGAATAAGAAATCAAAAAACGATTTTAACAGGTTCCACTTCCTCCGAACGACAAAAACCACCCTACCCTTCGACAAGTGAAAGCAGTTAAAAACTGGCATCAGTAGTAATAGATGGACAGTTCTGCGCCAGATTGCGCAGGTCCCTTCCGCGCATGCGTCAACAGTGCTGTTCATAGCTCTTTATTAGCTGTTTATTAGTCGTTCAAAGCCGTTCATTAGTAGTTTAGAGCCGTTCTAGAACGGCTTTAAACGGTTAATTAACGGCTTTGAACTACTAATGAACAGCTAATAAACAGTTTTGAACGGCTAATGAACAGCTTTAAACGGACAATAAACAGCACTGTTGATGCATGCATGAGTCTATTTTATTTTTTAGAAAACTGTTATAACGTTTCTTTTGTCAAAATGTCTACCCGTTTGGCCAATTGTTCTAGGACAATCTTTGCATTTTAATTTATAGACGCCTGATTTTTTGTTTTTATCGCTTTTAGTTTTATTGTTTTTGATAAATTTACTTAGAGTTGTTAGTTTTGTAACACACATAAATAAATGTGTGAACAAACCCAAACGGGTAGACATTTTGACAAAATAATACAGGAACATTATAACAGTTTTCTAAAGAATAAAACAGACTCAAACTATGCTAACCATTTACTTGATTATCAACATAATTTCGATCCTTCCTTTAAAATCTTACATACAGAAAACAAAGGCTTAAAACTAAATTTGTTAGAATCTATGGAAATAAATAACTTAAAAATACGGACCTGTTACTTAATGATCAACTAGATTTAAATAATTCACCTTTGTTAAATTTATTCTGTTGACCATATACCTACTTAAGATTTTATAAATTACCCATAGTGTACCTAATTTAATTTAATTTTTAAACCCTCTGTTGAATTTTCCCGCTATTGTAGCCCTTCCACTGTTTTATTTACATCTTCAATAATTTAATTTTATTGCACCCAAATTTTTAATTTTCACCTTTATTAAATCATTGTCATCTGACGAAGCTACAGAGTGTTAGCGAAACATGTCATTTTTCTAGTTAATATAGTGGAAATTTACAAGTTCAACTTTGTTTTACTGTATCCCATAATACTATAATTAAAATTGTAGGTAATTGCTATACAATCCATTGGCCATTTTTTGGAGAAAACGAAAAACTGATAAGAAAATAACATGGCGAATGTGTCACTAGTGTTTGATCCTAAATTGGCCTATTTTGGTCTAAGGAATATGTGGTATAGTATTTGTAAACCATTTACAAACACCCGGTATATTATGTATGGTTTCTACCCTAAAAAGACGAGTAAGTTTCATGAAGACACGAAAAAAGTATGCCAAACTAAATATAAAGGCAGCCGTAATTTCGTATTTTTTCGGCTAATAAAGAGGCTTTCTAATACTGAATTTATTCCAGTTAAATATTCCACCCTGTATATCCCAACGTTTCGTTTTATATTAAAGCTTTGTCGATGGGAAAGGTCATTAAGCCAAAATAGGTTTGTTAATAATGTATGTCATTTGACATTTTGGATCTATACACGGGTCCAACAACGTATTTTTCCGAAAATGTTCTTTCACAGCATACATTATAAACAAACCTATTTTGGCTTAAAGACCTTCTTTATTGACCCTTGATCAGGGCCGAATTAAGGTCGTGTGACGCCTTAGGCCAGACAAATTTTGGCGCCTGTTTTTTCAATTTCAAAATGGATTTTAAAGAATTGAGCGAGTCATGATACGGATGATCAAATTTGTGCCCATACGTAATCTCGTAAAAATATGTTTTGCAAACGGAAATTTGCACGTTTTTTTGAAAAAAAAAAACTCAGATTAATTTAATTGTAATAAACGTATAAAACATAATATGTAAGTACTCAGGGAAAATTAGAAAACAAAAAATAGAAGTATAAACAAACAACTTAACATTAATGATTAATGTTTACAAAATGTGGAATGAATAAAAAAATTAACTTAAAATATTGTAACTTAAGATAAGAGTTTGGTAGCTTCCAAAATTCAAAAAACTAATCGACTAATCCAGCTAATTAAGATACAAATAAAATAAAACATATAAAAACAGAAATTCAGCGCTGGTCAAATGATATTGCAGCTTGGTTCCTTATAAATACACAAAATGATATATAAACTAAAGTAAGTATAGGGATTACTTCTAAAACATCATATCAATCGTTATCAATGACATCAACAAATAAAATAATATACAGTGACCGGCAGAAAGTACGCACCAAAGGGGATTTTTTTTTATTTCAAAATTTCCCAAATTTTTTGGGCGGTGGAAAAGTTCTGCATGTCCCTAAACAAAAAAGAGCATAGACAAAACTAGTGAATATTGCGCCGTATACGAGGGAGAGGTGAAAACGTTAAATTCACGCAAGAATAAATTGCCCTTATTTTTCACTGTGGAAAATTTTTTTTATTAGGAAATGTTGTTTGCACTTAAAAGTTATCCATAAATAGCAAATTTTAGCTCGGTAGCACAAATATAAATATTTTTCATGGCAACTAGATTTAAATAAAAACGAATTTTATTGTAAGGGTTTAAACTTTAATTCATGAACCAATGGGTTTAAGAGTTTTTGAAAAATTGAGAACGGCAAAATATTGTTAAATGTATGAAGTAAACCCTCATTTTTTTTGCATAAAGTTATTCCGCTTATCCATAGAATAATGTACGGTGTGCACCAGAAAAGTTAGATTATTTTTGACGTTATTTTATTAAACGTCTAGTTCTCGCGTATTTAAACAAATTTAAGTAAGTTATGTGTCAAATTGCCCAATGAGCTGTTAAAAAATTGAATTTATAGGTTGCATAGCTTCTATCGATTCGTTTTACAAGGGGGCGTCAAAAAAAGTGTTTTTAAAAAGTAAAAACACTTTTTTTGTGCTACCGAGCTAAAGTTTGGTATTTATGGATAACTTTTAAGTGCAAACAACATTTCCTAATAAAAAAAATTCTACAGTGAAAAATAAGGGCACTTTATTCTTGAGTGAATTTAACGTTTTCACCTTTCCCTCGTATAGAGCGCAATATTTACTAGTTTTGTCTATGCTCTTTTTTGTTTAAGAACATGCAGAACTTTTTCGCCGCCAAAAAAATTTGGTAAGTTTTAAAATTTTAAAAAATCCCATTTGGTGCGTACTTTCTGCCGGTCACTGTATGTACCTAAATGTTTTGAGCAAAAATATAAAGGTAATAAAGAAACAGTTTTCGTGGCCCAATGCCCAAAAACTTTTATTAAAGGTAATTTTAAAAATAACGATATATTTTTAAGAGTATTAAGATACTAGAAAGGTTTTTTTCGACATTTTTGACTCGAGAAATTTTGAATATTGTCGTCGAAGGAAGTTGATTTCACGAGATCTGATAACTAAATAGTCTTAATACTTTAATTTAGAATATTTTTGTTTAGATTGGAATGTGGAATGTTCTTTATACTTTATAGGTAAGATAATTAGCAATTATGCCATAGTTTAAATGAGGGACTGAGTTCCAAAACTCATCTTATCCATTTTTTAAATTTTACCGCAAATTTTTTTTATTAATAGTATTGGTATCCCTGCACCATTTGATTATACTTTTTTACACCATAACTTTGTCCATTACAAATTGCATAGCAAAATCGCATGTTTGTTCCAAAACTGTTCTTATACATACAAATATTGGTAACATAACTTGTCTTATCCTGCTTGTGCAAATTTGCCGCTAAAATTTTCCATAGTTTTAATATTAGGTATTCATTATTCTATCGGCGTTGAGTGGGGAACGTTGTTATTATTTTTGCGTTTCAAAAAAATAAGGTATAATAAGTTTAAAACAAATACTATGTTTTACTTAAAAGTAGTAGCAGTGTCATTTTTATTTTCAAAAGTGTCTTAATCCAATGTTGTTGCTTCCATAACTTGTCATATCCATTGTTTTGTAGCAAAACTAATCTTTTCCATTTATTATTTTTCAATAAAAATTAAATGACTTAATGAATTTAATTCTCTTTTTGTAAAGTAACTCTGTGACGCCTTCACTATAAACTGTACAAAGGGTTAAACTATAAATTATTTAGTTCGGTTGCTACAAGTTATTTTGGAATATTCAAAATTGACAATTTTGGATTAGAGCAGTTTTGGAAATCAGTCCCTCAAATAGTGATTTAAATGTATAAAATAATAATTATTGGAGACTTTTTGCACCTCTTAAATTATTATCAGTTTTTGGCTCCGTTATGGTTAACTTTATTAAACATAATAAGTAGCGCCACTGTTAAAACCAGAGGTTTTGCAGCGCCTACGTTCTGTCTGTAGTTATTAATTTGGCGCCGGCGCACCTAAACATAATAAAAGTCTATAAGGCATAAAATAAATAAATTTTCTTTGATATCTGCCCACACAGCTGTGTTTTCAAAAGGGTTTTGCCCTGCAACTTCTCGAAGGAGATTTAAATCATCTTCAGTAAAACGAAGTCTTAGTTTTATAGGAATAAGGATATTTCTGGGTAGTGATATTTGCATACTTAAAATGAATAACCTGAGAAAGACACACCCTAAAAAAAACAGAACAAAGACCACCCTTCACTCTCGGTACATTAATTCAAAGAACAAAAAGTATAAGCATTAATTTGACGAAAAACAGTGCCATTTAATTTCGTAAACAATAAAAAAAGTAAGGTTAGGTTGCACCAAAAGCAGGTGTGCCAGATTGAGTAAAGTGTATAAATCCGTAAATATATAAAAAAAAGAAAAATCTACCCAGTACACCCAGGTCCATTTGATTTCTTTCAAAGAATCCACTTTTCTTGTTATCGTTTATTGCCATGTAAAGCTACTATTTGCTTTGGATTTTAATTAATTGCTTATCACAATTTTCATTCATAGCAATGATGCTTCATAACTTTTGTATGTTCCGGCAACCATGCAGTTTAAGCATAACCATAAGGATAACGATAAGCTCTTCCTTATCCTTCCGTAACTAACGGAGTCCGTTTATGGTTATTAACCATAGCGGATCACCTTTCTGACATTGCGCATGCTCAGAATAACCATAACCACAAAAGAATGACGAATTAAGAGGTGCAAAAAGTCTCTATTATAGGAACACTGAAATTCGTTGAAAAGCCGCGGCGTCTATTTCGTTCGTGGCGCCTTAGTCTATGGCCAATTTGGCCTAGGGGTTAATCCGGCCCTGCCCTTGATAACGTTTTAATATTGTCACGCACAAGTTTTAGGGTGCGACGAGGACATAAAAGTAACTACGGGGCCTTAAACGAAAACGAAATTATTCGTAAAACAGATTTATTAACAGACCAAAATAATAACCAAACGCGTTTACAAAAATCAATGAATCGATAAATTAATAACTCTGATTTAAACCTTCTACAAATTGAAATTTAAACTGTACTTTACTCACTCTACGAATTTTACGACAGTTTTATAGGTAAGCTTCATTGGCTTCTTTGGGGGTCAGCTACAAGCCAGCAAAGATGATCACCCATTTAGTTTTTGACTATCTCTTACGGACTACCGAACACTATAGTGGCGAAATATTAGTTTTCAATAAATGTGCCGTTCGTCAAGTCAGCAGGTTTCCCTCGTTTAGGGAAACTACGAACTCCGGTTGTGAACCTTAATTCTGCTGACTTCACGACTTGACCATCATTGATAGATATGGACGGGATAATATTTCATCATTGCAACTTTTCAAATTCGTTCAATAAACTTAATACAGGTTTTATGTTACCAACGTTTAATGAACCATTAAATAATATGTCTTTGAGCAAGGAGCAATTGTTTTGGAGGGTTTTTATGGTTTAATATGCTAGTTTAATACCGTGCGAGCTAAAATTATTTGCATCAAAGAGGGCTTGGATTAAAAAACGTAGGGCTTGGTATACATCACAATGATATGGGGATGGGGACGATATATCCAACCAAACCTAGGTTAAAATTTTGTCAAATTCATATTATGACATGGTATGCCAAACTAATGAATGAGTAATAAAATAAGTCGACAAATAGAAATTTATTTTTGTTGTTTACAAAATTAACAAAGTAAGAATATACAGAAAGAAAAATAATTACATAAATTGCTGAAATTGGCCACCGCCATACTCCAAGCAGAAATTCACACGTCTCTTCATATTTTCGAAAGTGTTGACCAGCATCTCTGGAGAAATGTTACCACATTCTTGGAATCCTTTCTTGTAATTGTTCTAAATTTGCAACTGGTGTTTTAAAAATAGTATTCTTTAAATGAGGAAAAACGAAGTAATCCATAACCGTTAAACAAGGTGATCTAGGTGGGAATTCAATGTCTGATCGAAAACTGATCAATCTGTCGTCGAAAAAATTGCGCAAGTAGTTAATAGTTTCGGCGGCTGTATGGGCGGTTGCACCGTCCTGTTGAAAATATCCAAAACGTAGTTGAATCGGTCATTTGAGAAAGCCCATAAGTCACAATTTTGACATATTCAAAAAATGGCGGAATCCTATTGCCAACACTTCGGCGCACATTCCAACGAGAAATCCCATAAGTCTTACCACTCCTTGTATTTAATTTTCAAGATTCAAAATCTGCCTTACTTGAGAAACCCCATAAGTTTAAGGTTGAATTCTCAACGTCATTCAATCTATTGCCAACCTATAACCTATTTCGCGTTGATTTTTTGAGTTTATTATTTTAATAACTAACATTTAAAGAAAATCAATATCGTCGGTACATTATTTAGGTAGTATCTGATATATTACAAAAATATGAATTTATTTCAATGCTAATTTTGGGAGAATTGTATAGTGAAAGAACAATGAGTGACAATGACATAATAATGTTAAAAAAAATCTTACCCGATATTTTTCGCTATACAATTCTCCTAAAATAAGTTATGAAATTCCTTGATATTTATTAAATATGTCAATTCTTACCTATAGAATATCAAGTCGATACTGATTTTCTTTAAATTTTGTATAAAAGCTAGAAAACATATAGAAATATACGCGAAATAGGTTATAGGTTGGCAAGCATGCTGATACTCCCACCTTAAGAAAGTTTTTTTTTTAATTCCCCAACATTTTACTTTTTTGACTTATGGTCTTTCTCAAATGACCGATTCAGTTCGTCGTCAAGTAATTGCTCCACAAATGGATTCAAAATATTGTCTCTATACCGCTGTGCTGTAACTGTGTCATGGAAAAAAATAGGCCCAACAATTCTTCTTCGGGAAACAGCTAACACCAGACACTAATTTTTTAAAGGTGCAATGTGGACTCTACAAAAAAATGGGGACTTTCACTACTCCCCATCCGTGTATTCTGAGAATTTACATAACCGGAGAGGTGGAACCTGGCTTCATCCGAAAAAAATGTCAGGTCTAATAAATCATTTCTTTCCAATACATTTTAGATAAACTATTGAGAGTAATTCCTGCGTCTTTTAAAATCTGCGGCTTCTATTTCTTGGTATTAATTGCCTGTAAAATTTAATAATAAAAAATAATATTTTCTTCCTATTTTTTCTCGTTTTTTATTTATTGTTTATTATATGACTAATGACTATATAAAATAAGGTTAGACTGTACCCACCACTGCGTGAGTCTAAAGCAAACTCAATTTTTAACTAACTAACGCCGTAGAATTAACTGAAGTAAATTATGTAATAAATTTATTCATAATTAGCTCCTGTTAATCTGTTAAAAGTGATAATATATTGTTTACAAAAGGGGAGTAGGTACCACAACAAGTCTGTGCGGTTTCAATAATATAATTAATAACGATTTTCAACGCCTAATTGAACGGCATGTAGGTAACATTTCTGCAGCTAGGTCAAAAGAGCAGCTGATAATGCGAACGGAAAATGGAACGTCTGCCGTTTGCAACCGCGTGGCGGCCCTTTATTTTGCAGGATTTCGCAGAGGGCGTGCGCGGGCTGCAGGATCTCCAGCACTCCAGCATCCCATGAACCAGAAATTCCTGTGAACGGATCGCAGAATCTCGCGGGAAACGTCCGAGCGACCTGACGTCTCCTTTTTATCGATATTTCGGTGCTAATATCATAAATCTACATTTTTTTTATTGTGGTATTGATTGTATTTTGATACGTTTGAAACGACTGTTTAAGATAAACTAAATAGTAAATATAAATAACGATTTTATAAACAGAGCTTTGATAAAATAGTTTTAATAAAATAAATAATATAATAAAAGCACAAACGGTAAATATAAATAACCCATTTTTACTAAAACTAAATCTAAAAAGTATAGGCCTTAAAATGAAACTAACTGACTGTTGTTAACGTATAAGCACAAATATCGAAATACAATAACGTAAAGCATTTTGTACCACTATTAAATATAGCTGTTGCGTCATCGGGCGTCGCGGCATCATCTTCTAGAAACGTAGATTAAAAAAGGGTGATGGGACCAAATCAACTAAATGATTAGCTGAAAAAAACCAGGACCAAGTAGATGTTGTTATTAGGTTTTAATTAGTAGATGCAATTTACAGACACAACTTATTAGTGCAGTAGAATAGCAATTATAAGCCTGCTGTTTGGGTAAGTACATGGTTTTGTGCAGTAATTTACTGTTAAAGTATTTTTCACAATAAATGGTTGACTCCGTTTAACTACCTGGGACGTTCTGCAAGAGCTCGGCCATAAAAATGCAAATAAACTGTCGGTCAGGGTCGGATTATAATTTGTAATTATAGCAGGTAATATTTTGATTTAATATGTATTATTTATTTAGGATATTTCATGTCATTAAATAAGATATTATTAATAACGAATTAAATATCTAAAGTCCTACCGTCTAGTGCTCAAGTGTATTTGCTTGTTGATTGTGTATACCAATGGGATTAAACCAGTAGTTTTATTGCAGTCAATAAGTCAATACTATTTAGGGTGAAAAATACTTTTATAGATAAATTGTTAATATTGTTATTAACAGGTATTTTTAAAATGTCATCAGTTACTAATTGAACTATTGCCGACCTCGATTCGATTAAAAAATTCTGTTAAGTAATGATGCGATGGTAAATTTGAACCTGTAAATATGGATCACACTTTTAAAGCGTACCTACTTCTACAAGAAATTACAAACATGTTATCCGAATAACGCAAAAAAGACAGATAATTGACATGAGCATGATCAATTAATTGGAAATAACTTGCTTATACCCCTAAAAATAAATAAGGCTAAAATAAACAAAAAAATTATTAAATGTTTGTTTATTATTTTTCTGTTCACAAAAATGCATTTTATAAAGGGTTATTCGCGTTATTCGACACGTCATATTATTATAGTTGAAATATTAGTTTTTGATAAAAAAAAATTTAGGGATGAATGTTGGAGGCACATTTTAAAACTATAATCATAATGTACAAGTAAAATACCAAACGTGTCAAAGTTGTATTTTTTTAATGGATTGGATATTAACTTTCGGGTTTTGCGATCAAAATAAAAGTCGAGGTTTACTTTTTTTTTAATTATTATTACTCCCTACCAACTTTACAAGTTTCTTACATGGATAAATAAGTATATTATAAAGAAAATACATTTAAAAAAATATATATTCGTTTTGTATAAACGTTTGATTAACTCATTAAGAAAGAAATTTACATGAGGAAAATTTTTTTTAAATAAAATTTAAATAAGGGTAGTTTTTTTAATGTTTTAATATTTTTGGGTAAAATTTTATATACAGGGTCCTGCACCTCACCTCCCGTCTTCTATAGCTCAATTAGTAATTAAGTTAGAATTTTCATATTTTGCAGACCTTATCTGTATCTTAGGGCGCATTTTAGGAAAATATTTTTTTTCATACAGGGTGTTCCAAAAAAGTGTGACGTCATAAGGAAGTATTTTTTTAAATTACATGCCATATATTTTCTTACATTTTTGGGTGCCTCCTATAGTTACCTACATACCCCTAAAATTTTATTAAAATTGATTCAGTATTATAGACGAAAAAAAATAAAAATAATGCCTCGTTAATAAATGTATACAAAACTACTTATTAAATAAGGTATAACAATTTCGTTAACCAAGTTTGGTTAACACGAATTGTACAGGGTGTCCAAAGTTTAGTGTCAAACTTTGCAAACTTTAAAGCAATTTATTTTTCTTATTTCAAATGGGAACCCCTGTATATTTTTATGTTATTCGATGCAGAATTAAAAATCAAACTTTTTTCCTAATTGCAAACCTATCGCAATTTCTAACGCATCAAGAGTTATTTGCAGAAAACTAATTTTATCAACTATTCCAACAGTCATTATTATGAATAAATATCGAAGGTGGCTTTGAAAAACAATTTATTGGTATTAAAGTTACCAGAGACCATTTTAAATTTAGTAATCTAAAAGTTTTAAATACTGTTAAATTGTTAGTAATTATTTAAGCTGATATAATTACTTTATATTGTTTTTTTGTGATGGACTACAACCAAGAAGAGCTCGTAAATATGATTTTTATATTAGGAGCATGCGAAAGCAACTCTTTTTTGGCAAGCCGAGTTTACGCACAGTGTTATCCAGACCGACGACATCCAGACAAAAGGAGCCTGCAAAACATAATATTAGAGAGGCTTGTAGAAACGGGAAATGTAAACTTCCCAAAACCAGTGAGAAATAAACCGGTACCAACTGAACAAAATCAATTGGCTGTGCTATTATCTATTATAAAAAATCCTTTAGTTACTCAGCAAGCAGTCGCTGATGCCGTGGATGTAATCGAAAGAACAGTTCAACGAATTTTCAAGGATAACCATATCCACGATCATCATTTCCAGTTAATAATTATTATTAACAATTTAACAATATTTGAAACTTTTAGATTACTAAAGTCAAAATGGTCTATGATGACTTTAATAAACTTTAATACCAATAAATTGTTTTTCAAAGCCACCTTCGATATTTATTCATAATAATGACTGTTGGAATAGTTGATAAAATTAGTTTTCTGTAAATAACTCTTGATGCGTTAGAAATTTCGATAGGGTTGCAGTTAGGAAAAATATTTGATTTTTAATTCTGCATCGAATGACATAAAAATATACAGGGGTTCCTATTTGAAATAAGAGAAATAAATTGCTTTAAAATTTGCAAAGTTTGACACTAAACTTTGGACACCCTGTACAATTCGTGTTAACCAAACTTGGTTAACGAAATTGTTATACCTTATTTAATAAGTACTTTTGTATAAATTTATTAACGAGGCATTATCTTTATTTTTTATTTATTTTTAATACCAGTGGCGCAAAACTGATATTTTTTAGTTTTTATTTTTTTTCGTCTGAATCAATTTTAATAAAATTTTAGGGGTATGTAGGTAACTATAGGAGGCACCCAAAAATATAAGAAAATATATGGCATGTAATTTAAAAAAATACACCCTTATGATGTCACACTTTTTTGGAACACCCTGTATGAAAAAAAATATTTTCCTGAAATGTGCCCTAAGATACAGATAAGGTCTGCAAAATATGAAAATTCTAACTTAATTACTAAGTGAGCTATAGAAGACGGGAAGTGAAGTGCAGGACCCTGTATATTTAATCCATTATATTATTACAATGACCGTTTTCCAAAGTTGCTATTTATTTTCATAGGTAGTTTGTAAAAAATTAGTTTGTCTAGTATCATGTCTGTGAAGATCATGAACTTTTGTAAACGTTAAGTTAAAAATTTTTAGTTTTAAAAGTAAAGAATGAATAAATATGCAAATTTTTAAATTATATAAATTATTTATATCTATGTATTTATTCGGTTTATATAAATTTATTGTTGGTTCTAAGTGCCGAAGTCTATGAATACATTTAATAATTTTATTTTTTAGTTTCTTTAAAGGTTTTAGTATTGTCGAATTGGCTGAACCCCAAATGGAAATAAGATACTGAATTTTTGAATGTACTAACGCATGATAAATATTTTTTAAACAATTTAAAGATATAGGTAAAATGACGAATTTTAAAGAATATCCCAATTAACGGAGAAATATAGTAAGTTCGAATATGTTCTACGTGTTTTCTCAAGCTTGATCAATATATAAACCTAAAAATTTTATGTTATCTCTGTAATTAATATTTTCCCCATTAAATATTATTGATTGCTTTGCTTCTCCATATCCATATACGGTACAGGAAATTAACTTGTTCCAAACACACTAATCGGGATATCGTCGGCTTAACCTGCTAAACCAGTAAGTCCAGAAATCAAAATTTTACAGGGAAGACGAAAAACGCGTTATAATTAATTTACAAATCAATAAGAAAAACGGAGATACATGTTTTTCCTAATGCATACTGGCGGACTTATGGCGTTTGCCTTATGAGTTTAGCCAGGGTTGGACTTACGGGTTAAGTAAATACGAGAGCCACACATTAAGGATTTCTTCGGAGTTATTTAAATTTCTTAGATAAATAGATTAGTTTTTTTTACAAAAGATGGCGTTAAAATGTAAAATTTGATCAAATGTGGACTTACGGGTTTAGCAGGTTAAGCCGACGATATGCTTTCTTCGTAAACGTAGATAGATAGATATGTAATCGGGTGGCGTTCTTCACCTCATCCACTGCGACCTTTTCAGATCTATTGTGGTTCCCTTTTTACGCTTAGAGGACTTGCTCTAGCTTTATCCTCTTGATTGTTCCTAGGATCCTTGTTAGCGGGTGCTTTACGTAGCTTTCCGCCTCGGGATATTCTAGTCCTGTTTGTGTGAATCTTGTCCTTACTAGTCCTTCACATTCACACAGGATATGCATGGGGGTTTCCTCTTTCTCCTGGCAGAACCGGCAAAGAGCGTCTTCTGCCAGACCCATGTTTGTCATATGTTTTCTAAGCTTACAGTGTCCGGTTAGCATGCCCACCAATGTTCTTACGGACTTCCTGTCCCTGCTTAGTAGGTCTTCTGTAAGCTTTGGCGATGGTTCTTTTATGAACTGTTTCGCCTGTCTCTGTCCTGGTGATTCTTTCCATGCCCTTATGAATTCCTCTGTAATCCATTGTTTATTGGCTTGCTTAACGGTTGCTTTAGCTATGCCACAGGACGGTTCTGGGCCAATGAATGCCATAGTCGATCCTCGTCTAGCAAGTTCGTCGGCTTTTTCGTTACCCGGGTGTCCGCTATGTCCTGGAACCCAGATCAGGGTTACCTTTCTTTGCTTGCTCAGATCATTCAGAGCCTGTGCGCAGTCCCATACTAGCCTGGAGTTTACCTGCATGGAATCTAGCGCTTTTAGCGTCGCTTGGCTATCGGAGAAAATGGCAATGGAGCGCGCTGCCTCGTTTTGCCTGTGAATTTCTCCGGCACAGTGGTGTATCGCTGTGACTTCCGCTTGGAAAACGGTGGTTTCTTTTGTAAGGCTAATTGGGATCATCGTTTTGGATTTTAGTCCGTAGATTCCGGCTCCCACGCCCTCTTCGGTCTTTGAGCCGTCTGTATACCAAACTGATTCTGCACCTGTTGGTGGACCGTTCTTCCAGTCTTCTCTGTCCGGTATCACCACTTTATAACTTTTCTCAAAGTTGTATTTAGTGGGCATGGCATCGCTTGTAAACGTAGGTCCATACTGAACATATTATATAGTATATAGGTTCCGTAAGTTTAAAAGGGCATGAGTTCAAAAGGAACATAGGACATAAGTTTAAAAATAAGTTCCAATGGAACTTAAATTTAAAATAGATATATACTTTCGAACCCCCCTTTTACGGCACGGACTTTTAAGTTTATATTTTTTAAAAATCAGCTTTTAAAAGGTGTTAAATGATAGATCTGAGCTCGATTCAACAGTATTAAATGTATCTTTAGAACTAATATCTAGTAATGGGAGAAAAAATCACTCGAGAACTCGATTAATAAAATAATCGACGACACTCGACTATTATTGACATGAGTACTCGAGTTAACCATTCTAGTGAAAAATCCATTACATTTATAAACTACATGGTTCTCTCATGAGGACATTAAAAACGTAAGCAAAGTATTGTTGTTTTTTTTTTCTTTAAAAATTCAAATTGTACCGGGCGAGCAAAAATTATTTGCATCAAAGAGGGCTTGGATTAAAAAACGTGGGGCTTGGTTTAGATCACAATGATATGGAGACGATAGATCTAACCAAATCTAGGTTAAAATTTTGTCAAATTCATATTATGACATGATATGCCAAACTAATGAGTAATAAAATAAGTAGACAAATACAAATTTATTTTTGTTGTTTACAAAATTAACAAAGTAAGAATTTACAGAAAGAAAAAAAAAATAATTACACAAATTGCTGAAATTGGCCACCGCCATGCTCCAAGCATAAATTATAAATTCACACGTCTATTCATATTTTCAAAAGTGTTGACCAGCATCTCTGGAGAAATGTTACCACATTCTTGGATAATCCTTTCTTGTAATTGTTCTAAATTTGCAACTGGTGTTTTAAAAATAGTGTTCTTTAAACGAGGAAAAACGAAGTAATCCATAACCGTTAAACAAGGTGATCTAGGTCGGAATTCAATGTCTGATCGAAAACTGATCAATCTGTCGTCGAAAAAATTGCGTAAGTAGTTAATAGTTTCGGCGGCTCGCAACGGCGTATCCAGCTCATGCGTCTGGGGGGGTAATCGATCGGCTAGGATCAGGCACGTAGCCAGGATTTCCTCTCGGGGGGGTGGTGCTTGATTTTCAAGTGGGAAAAATAAAAAACACAACACAAAATCCTCAAGAAAAGCACAAAAACAAACCCGGTAATAATTGAGGTGAAGAAAATGAAATACTGTAGGAAATGTTTAATATGTTGCCTATGTTGCCGAAATCAGAGCTCAAGTTTCGGGGGGGGGGGCGGGCCCCTGTACTCCCCCCCCCCTAGCTACGTGCCTGGCTAGGATAGCAACTTTAGGGAGTAAAGACAAAAATTAAACAACGCTTAACTAATCTTGGGGGGGGGGGGGGGGGTAATTACCTTCCCCTTGTATACGCCGTTGGGCGGCTGTATGGGTGGTTGCACCGTCCTATTGAAAATATCCAAAACGTAGTTCGTAGTCAAGTAATTGCTCCACAAATAGATTCAAAATATTGTCTCTATACCGCTGTGCTATAACTGTGTCATGGAAAACAGGACCAACAATTCTTCTTCGAAAAACAGCTAACCAAACACCAATTTTTTGAGGGTGCAATGTGGACTCTACAAAAAAATGGGGATTTTCACTACTCCACATGCGTGTATTCTGAGAATTCACATAACCGGAGAGGCGGAACCAGTCTTCATCCGAAAAAAATATCAGGTCTAATAAATCATTTCTTTTCAATAAATTTTGGGTAAACCATTCAGAGTAATTCCTGCGTTTTTCAAAATCTGCGGCTTGTATTTCTTGGAATACTTGCACTTTATAAGGAAATAAATTTAGCTGTTTCTTAAGAATAGTCCTGCATGTTCCATAATAAGATCTTCCCACTTCTTGAGACAGGCGTCTTATACAATTTGTTGGCGTATTTTGCATTATTTCACGAACGTTTGCAACAAGTTCTTCTGTTCTTACAGATGGTCTTCCTACTCCTTTTTTGTGTTGTATAGAACCTGTTTCCCTAAACACAGCCACGATTCTTTTCAGGCAATGATAACAATCCCCAGCAATGAAAGCAACGTTAGGAAAATGTTCGTGAAAATCGTCCATGCACAAACTCGGATTTTATTGCCACTCACCAATTACTCTAACCCCGTTTCGAAAATACGGTTCAACCATGAATGTTTTGTGCTGTTTCGTAAAGCACATTGTGTGAATTGTTCAAGAAATTGGAAAAATTAGCGATGAATCAAATTACTTGTAACGACTGTCAAAGAGGACGGAATAACTGATTGATTGTTAATTCAGGTAGTTACTGACACCCAACAGGTATTAAGCTCTACGGCTAAGCATTACGTCCTTAGATGCAAGGCCCTCTTTGATGCAAATAATTTTTGCTCGCACGGTATTAGGGAAACATTGAAAGGTTTAGTCGAGACATCGATTTTATATTCGATTGTTAAATTAAATTCGAGTAAAAAAATTCGATTATTGAAATTACTCGAGTACCGACCGAGTATTCGATTATTAAATTTAATCTTTTCCAACACAACTTACGTCCTTTCGAGTTAACGTCTTTTAAACTCGTGTCGATTTCGAAATCATAGCCCTTTTCAATTCATGTTTCGAACAGATCTTCCTACATCTGGGTCGTCGAACAAATGGTTTTCGATAAATAGAACATGAAAAGAAAGAGATAACTCGCGAAATTGCATCCTCTTAATTTCGAGCTATGTCCCATTAGAGCCGTAGGCTTAGGTTGTACGGACTTGATAAAACGCTAAAATATAAGCTTTCCTTCCTTTAAGCATAAAATGTTCATCTTAAATGTTGAACGATTTGCCCTAAACAAAAAGATCCAATTGCCGATTTCTCCTTTAAGCTTTAATAAGAAAAACAGTTTATTATGATTTGCAATTTTGCGTAAAATAAATTATTGTCATTGGGTTTTACTAAAGCTACTAGTGGACCGCTAGACATGTAAGCACTTATTCTTATATGTTTTATACAGTGTGTAAATAATGTATGGAATAAATTCAATTGCAATTCAGGTAAGACGGGTTGAGAAAAACGCTGAAACACGTCAACTAACTTATAAAAATGCGCTTTCTTTGACGCTTACAACATTTATACGGGGTGTCGCGTTTAGAAGATATGATTGTATGGATGTTTTTTTTTAAATGGAATGCCCTGCCACCCAAATTTCGAATCCTCGAAAGAAGCCGCTTTCAAAAACCTAACACACATAAGGTCCAAAATTCGTTGTTTGGAAACCAGAGCAACTAAAAGAAAAATCATCAATTTATTTTCATGAAATCTAACAAAAGTTAAACCAAACAATTAATTAAATAGATGTTGAAATTGTCTTCCCTCTTGCGCCTGACAATATCCTAATCGATGAATAAATTATCGTTGCACATTAATTATAGCATAGCCTCTTCACTTATTTTGGCGTATTCGATTCTTATCCTACTTTTTAAATCATCGATACTATCCGGTCTACTTTTGTATACTACATTTTTCAAATGACCCCACAGAAAATAGTCTATGGGAGTAAGATCCGGGGACCTGGGTGCCCATTCAATGGTACCACGCCTTCCAATCCACTTGTTGGGAAAAACTTGATCAAGGAATGCTCGGACCTCTACAGCATAATGTGGACTTGCGCCATCTTGTTGATACCATAAATTTTCACAGTGAACCCCAGGTTCATTTCTATTTGGAAATAAATTAACCAATTTAGGTACAAGATTTTCTTGCAAAAACTGAAGATATTTCTGCCCATTTACGTTACCGTCAAAAAAATATGGTCCCAAAATTTTATTTCTAACAATACCCGTCCACACATTTAATTTCTGTGGATATTGTATATGATGCTCTCGCATCCACCTAGGATTTTCTTTTGCCCAGTATCTGCAATTTTGTTTGTTTACCTCGCCGTTTAGTTTGAAAGTAGACTCATCCGAAAATATTATATTTTTTACCAAAAATGGGTTACCATTGCACATGTCCATTAATGTTTGACAGAATTCCATTCTTCTATCAGGATCGTCATCCGACAACTCTTGAACAAGATTTACTTTAAAAGGGTGCCATTTTTCTATCCTCAGTAAATTATGCACTGACATAAAAGAGGTTTCTTGTTCAAGACCAACCTGACCTGTGCTGTTATGAGGATTTTCTTCGAAGGTTAATAAAATGTTTAATTTGGTTTCCTCCTCAAGCGCTGGGCGTCCTGCTTTTGGTCGATCTTCTGCAGATCCAGTTTCTCGAAACTTTCTTTCTATTTTGCTCACAACTGATTGAGTTATGGGCCTTTCTAGATATTTACCATTAAACAACGTACATACTTGCTGTTGTGTCCGATCTCTATCACCATACCCAATCATCATGAGTATTTCAATTCTTTGTCACTGATAAACGCATTTTCTTTTGATTCTATGAACTTTAAACAGAACAGAAAAAGAAATGTCACTGTCAAAGCATCACAATAAGTGTATACCTGGAAAGTAAACATACAGGTAACCTTACTAAAAAGACGAAATTAATTATAAATTGAATAATAAATATAAATTGATGATTTTTCTTCTAGTTCTGGTTTCTAAACCACGAATTTTGGAACTTATGTGTGTAAGGTTTTTGAAAGCAGCTTCTTTCGAGGAATCGAAATTTGAAGTAATATACAGGGCATTCCATTTAAAAAAAAAAAACATCCATACAATTCTTCTAAACGCGACACCCCGTATAATTATTGTAAGCGTTAAAGAAAGCGCATTTTTATAAGTTAGTTGACGGGTTTCAGCGTTTTTCTCAAACCGTCTTACCTGAATTGTAATTGAATTTATTCCATACATTATTTACACACTGTATGCCTAGTGTCAGTGGTGGTCCCAGGATTTCTCAAAGGGGGGGCTTGGTCGCTTACTGCAGACACAGTTTGTGCGGGGGGGGGGGGGGGGGGCAAACCTCCCAGGTAGCAGGATGACGTCTTTATGACGTCGAATATTGGTGATTTTTAGTCACTTGACGTCTTTTGGTCGCAAGATGACGTCAGAATAACGTAGTTTTTAACACGTGTATTATACGTCATAATTTTACGTAATAAAAACGTCCATTTTTAGTCATTTTATTGAATTATACGTATCATTAAAAAGTATCTAAGTGACCAAGTTTTTTGAAAATATAGTGGGACAGACCTTTAAATAAGTAAAACGCCTGAGAATAGCTTTTTCTTATAGTTAAAGGCACGTACGTATCATAAAACTTTTAAAATATTACCATTTCAAATTAACCATTCATGTATGTAAAATTTGCAAAAGCGAATATTTTGTCATTAAAAGTCTGCGAATATCAAATTTAAATTACCCGCGCTTCGTTTTATGACATTGGCAGTCTGACAGAACGCAGAACGCATTGGTATTCTGTTTTGGCGCTAGCAGTCAGGCAGTCGACAGTTCGGCAAAAGTGAAAGTAAAAAGTTTATGGTGATTTTGATTTAGTTTCTATCCTGGTTTCTATATATTTTGTGTTATAAACGAATATAAATGTATGGTTATCGAGTTCGAGGCTATTGACGGCGGGGGAGTAGCCGTTGTGCCCTCATACTGGGTGACGCCCCAAAAAAAGAAGTATTTTGGCCGCCATTAAAGGATTCCTTAGCATTTTTCCAATTCTGCGTACTCATGAAAGTTGTAATAGTTAATTTATTATCATTAAAAGGATTTTTTACATAAAATATTTATATGTATTTTTTTACCCCTATTATGTATTATTTTAGGAAGTTTTTCGTTTTTCGTAAATTATGACGTTTATTGACGTTTTCTACACCTAAAAAGACGTCTTAAGATGACGTATTTTTTACGTCAAAAAAGACGTCATTGGTCTGTGACTTACGCACGTCTTTTAAACGTTTCATTTACGTAATTTATGACGTCGCTGATGACCAATATTCGACGTCTTAAAGACGTCATCCTGCTACCTGGGCTATAGGCTGGTGCCTAAAGCCTAAAAATAAAGCAACTTCAAATAAAATAACTTGAAACAAAGGTTATTAAAATATTGGATGATAGGTACATTTGGCTTTATTAGTCACTTGTTGGCCAATCATTCAATAATTGCATTCGCCTTGGCTTCATCAACGCAAATTTATTGATGATTTTGTCATGATCAATATCAATTTCTTTGTGGAAATTCAACAATGCCAAGCCACTAAATCTTTCCTGCAACATTGTTGAACGTAGATACGTTTTGGGGCGTTTGTTTGTTGGGAACCTTCTCTCAGGTGTTGCATTTGTGACAGGAAGGGTGGCAAAAATTAATAATAGGATCCTGATTAGCGGGAAAAAATCGGTACAATACATTAACGCTTCCACTGCTGTACAAGGACGAATAATAGTTGTTTCGTCATCCCATCTTCTAAGCCACATCACTATTATTTGAGTGAATGGCAAATTTTCTTAATTCAAATAATTAATTTTATCGGTGTACTCTAAAATAGTAGCTCACCTACATATTATATTATGCAATATCGAATTTCTTACCCACGTTCATATTTTAGATTAGCGTTGGCGTTGCGCGTTGAACTTTCAGCGATAACTTTCCGTATGGCAAATATTTAAAATATTTAGAAATAGATTAGAAATGTTGGATTAGTTTTAAAGCTCTCGGATTTGGTAGCTTTGCTGAAATCGTAGCCTTCGTGATTTAAAAGGAGGGAGTGAGGCAACGTTCCTAGCCATTTCTTTTCGGCGCTTTTATAGGGTGACCAGATGTACTCTTTTAAAGAGTATTATACTCTTTTGAATCGGCAAATACTCTATACTCTTACTTTTAGTAATATTTTGCTCATTATACTCTTTTTTTTCAAATATGAATTTGTGCCAAAAAAATAATTAAAATCAACCCAAATAATCCGGTTGGTCGGGTGGTCATGGTTATTACCATGTGTTGAAAAAGTTTTACGACAATACGAGGCACTAAAGGCTTACTTTTTAAGTGAAGAAAATGCTCCAATTGTTCTCGTACATTTTTTTTCAAAATGAAACTACTGAATTAGGTATGGCTATTTTTTTTGCATGCACAATTACAAATTTTTAATGAGACAATTACAAAAACTGAAAGAGAGGATATCACAGATCACAGCTATAGAAATATCATCTTTCTACTTGGATATTCTACAAAAATATAAAGATAGATTGAATAAATCATTTTTCCATTTACAGCAAAAAACTTACTTATAAAATTGTCAAAAGAAGGCCATGTTAATGAGGATTATGCTTATTCTGTAGCCAAAAGGTTTTACCATGAAATTGTCAGTTAGGTAATTTAGAAATTCGGTCAGCACGATTTGTTGAAAATATTAATGAAATGAAGCATTTTCTTCTTAATTCAAAAATTACGTAGAAGAATTTCAAGAATCTTTTCTTTGTTTCTTTAAACATGTAGAACAGTTTTCAATATCATTCAACGACAATGAGATTTTCGATACATATTGTATGATTTCCAAATGTATGGACAATCATTTTGAGAAGTGGGTTGAACAAAAAGAAACTGTTCTAAATAAGTGGAACATAATTTATAAGGATTTTATTGCTGCTAACTCTGAGTTAAAAATTATTAAAGTAGGTACTTATTCAGTTTCTTTCTACGTTACCGGGTATACGTAGACTGTGACCGACTTTTTAGTATAATTAACAATTATTGGACAGATGAAAAAAGTCGAATGAGTGTTTCAGCACTGGAAGAAGTAATGAAGGCAACATTTAATATTAATTTAAGTTGTGAGGAATTTCGCTTAAAAATTAAGGACGATATAAACCTATTAAGAAAAGCCAAATCTACTGTAAAATATGATTAATATAAAGTACATGCTTAT
Organism: Polydrusus pterygomalis; assembly: GCA_963969555.1. Taxonomy (NCBI): domain Eukaryota; kingdom Metazoa; phylum Arthropoda; class Insecta; order Coleoptera; family Curculionidae; genus Polydrusus; species Polydrusus pterygomalis. The sequence continues at coordinate 34,186,769 of OZ018381.1, read as the reverse complement.
AAACAATAGCTTTTTTTTGTTTAAACCTAATTTTGCTACATTATAAAACTAAAGTTATCGGATACTCTTTTTTGTCTAAAAATTTCTGGTCACCCTAGCTTTTACGAATACTCCGGAGGGACTCCGGAGGTTCGGAGCGAAAGGAGTTAACGGAGATTGAAGATCAGGTTGTTTGTTAATTCGTGACTATGATATCGGTATATTTTCATTACTGATATCAAGGTATTTTAATTGTCAATGTTTTCTTATAAAGTGTGACCAGTAAAGTCCGCATCATATGGGATTTTTTTTATTAACTGCTTTATTCGAAATTTGACCTTGGCATCAAGTTCTGCTTCGATCTAGATGAAAATTAAGCAAAAAATAGTAGTCACGTGATTCGCATTATCTGTCAAATTTTAATTTTTTCCAAAAAATAATTCAAAGGTTATTTATATATGCAAGGGTTATTTCTGAAAATATTGAAAAAAGTTATTGGAAAAAGTTTTTTTGAACGCAGTTTCTAGCCCACATGCAAAATTTCAGCTGCATAAGATAATTTTGATTTTTTACCTATATTTTGTAAATTGCACCACTTTTGCAAAATAAGACTCAACGCAACCTACATAAAACTTCTCAGTTTTGACAATGCTTTATTTCAGATACATTTTCTTTAAAGTAGCGCCATATTAAATGTGTATTTTCTACAAAATCAAAATTGAGCTATTAAAATTTGGTTTTGAGTTTATTTGTTTTTGACCCTGTATAAGGTAACTTCATAATGTAAGTATTTTTGAAAACGTAGTTTGTGTCTGAAAGTGATACACCTTAATATTAAGACAGAAAAGAACACAGTGTCTTCAGTAAAGTGTTCATTAAGTGGAAAATAAATTTTAGTTTAACGTTACGTAAAGTTTATCTATTTTCAACGATTTAATTTGAAACCCCTTTACTTTATTTTTTATTTTTTACTTTCAGGCACACACTACGTTTTCAAAAATACTTTTTTTATGAAGTTACCTTATACAGGGTCAAAAACAAATAAACTTTGCATCACTTGCGACCAAATTTTAATAGCCCAATTTTGATTTTGTAGAAAAACACACATTTAATATGGCGCTACTTGAAAAAAAAATGTATCTGAAATAAAGCATTGTCAAAACTAAGAAGTTTTTTGTAGGTTGCGTTAAGTCCTATTTTGCAAAAGTGGTGCAATTTACAAAATATGGGTAAAAAATCAAAATTATTTTATGCAGCTGAAATTTTGCATGTGGGCTAGAAACTGCATTTAAAAAAACTTTTGAATTATTTTCTGGAAAAAATTAAAATTTTACAGATAATGCGAATCACGTGACTACTATTTTTTTACTCAATTTTCATCTCGATCGAAGCAGAACTTGATGCCAAAGTCAAATTTCGAATAAAGCTATTGATAAAAAGAAAACATATGATGCGGACTTTACTGGTCACACTGTATATTAAAAAATCAACTACCATTTTGGTTTGTTTCTTTACACCCCGAGTAGCAGCAGGCTGAGACCTACGTCATCTACGGGGTAAACGTAAAATTATCACTTGCTTTATTAACCGGCATCCTTACCGAAATAATGCCTCATGAATTCTTCTAAAAAACGCATAAGAACTGAGTAGGTTATTGAAACAGTTATTCCTAATATTTTATGAGTCTTAAGAAGCCCTTTTTCTACGAGAACTTCGATCGATATAGGTACCTATAAAATGTTTGCGAGGCTTTAGAATTTATAAGGTTTTATGCCGTATAAGTTTATATGATGTATCATTAAGTAATTTATAAGAATTTATGGTTGATATAACTATGAGATTTGTATGAGATTTTACAACTAAATAAATCATCCTACAAATTAAAATAAATCATCACAAATTCGAATAAAGTCGCTGTTATTTCATTGTGTGTCCGAAAACCCCATTATCCAAATTTGCAGAATTCAAATTGTATTACTTTCAGAAATATTCTAATAGATGAGACCCACATAAAACGTCATAGAAAATCCCATGACCACTACTCATAAATCCAAATAAATAATATGTTCTTACTGAAGATGAAGAAAAAATCCACATAAAATGCATTGTCTCATGAACTCTAATAAGTCTTAAGGAAACCCATATACGGTTTAAATTAGCAACCTTATTAAAACTCTTTAACCTCATAGATCCATATAAAAAGGGAATTTATGAGACTTTACAAAGTTTTTTTCGGCTGGGATGTTTCACTTACTCCTCCTCTAACCCTAGAAGTATTTGGCTCAAACTGTACTTTTAGGATCACATGTTTAAATATAGCTACTGTTTAACTTTTCAAAGTATCCCAGTTAACTTTTCGTTGTTAACAATTTTTTCTCTAATTCATGGGATTCTTTATTTTAACTTGACCCAAATTTGCAGTGATTTATTTAGGGCCAAATGTTTTACTATTTAAACACCTGTGTTTCAGGCAATCTGTCGAATGAGAATGAAAAGTGCATTGAAACGGGATAATACGGCGGACCAACACACAGGTAAAGCTATAAATAATATTTATTATTTAAACCATTAATATGTAACTACCTACATAGAATGCAGTAGCCTAATATATACAGGGTGTTTGGGGAGGAAAGGGCAATATTTTGGGAATGTGTTCAGAGGGTGAAAATAAGAGAAATAAACCCATCTGTTTTAGTTCGATTCTCAACCATTTCTGAAATAATCGGTTCTGAATTTTTTTTTATATTAAAATAATGAAGGAGGTTTTAGTTTTAAACGTCCGATACATTTTGATTGATAGTTTTGACATGCATAGTAGTTGTCAGTTAGCTTCATATTGAGCGTATCGACTTGAACCAAGATTTTCATGTACCTACAATGCCCCACATATTTAGTCACAGGCAGTATGCCGACATGATATTCGTGTGTGTAATGGTAGTGCGATGCGCGCAGTTAATGAATATCGACGTCGTTTTCCAAATCAAAGAGTTCCTAATAGAAGAGTTTTTCAAAAAGTATTTGCAAGTGCTCAGGAAACTGAAATGTTCCCAACCGTGAGAATTGTTTCTGAAAGGGTGCAGGGTCCAGATGTGGAAAATGAAGAAAATGTTCTGGATATTGTCGCAGAGAACTCAGGTATAAGTACGAGACGGGTTGCAAATGAACTTCATATAGCATCACATCTAGCCGTATGGGAGTCACTTAGCAAAAACGGTTTAAAACCTTTTCACGTTCAACCCGTTCAACATCTTTTAGATGGTGATCCTGCTTCAAGGGTACAATTTTGTGAATGGATCCATCAAAATAGTCTGCACAAATACATTTTATTTAGCGATGAAGCTCAGTTCACTCGTGCTGGAATTAATAATTGCCACAATGAGCATCGGTGGTCAGATGAAAACCCTCATGCTACATTTGAACGAAACTTTCAACATCGATTTAGTATTATTGTCTGGTGTGGAATGCTCAACGACCAGTTGTATGGTCCATTTGAAATGGAAGGGCGTCTTACTGGAGAAGGATATTTACGGTTTTTGAAGACCATTTTTGGATTGGCAGAGGTGGCTCGCAAGTTTGGCCACCGAGGTAACCAGACTTAAACCCGCTTGATTATTGCCTTTGGAGATGGATGAAATCGCTAGTATATGAAACACGAGTGGAAACGAGAGAAGCACTCCGCGATCGAATTTTCAATGCTGCAGCTTTTATAAAAAACAATCCTCACTACCTCACTCAATCCAACGTGCTACCCGAGCAATTAACAAACGTGCCGAAAAATGTATTGAAGTTCTGGTGGAGGGGTTTTTGAAAATATTCTTGAAGTTAGTTACTGCAGTACCCAGTACCTGCAACTATTCGCTTTTAAAATAAAAATTAACTTACAAAAACTTTAAAACCTATTATTTCAGAAATAGTTGAGAATCGAACTAAAGTATATGGGTTTATTGCTCTTATTTTCACCCTCTGAACACATTCCCAAAATATTGCCCTTTCCTTCCCAAACACCCTGTATAGAACTGGAATTATTCTAGTTTTTTTGTCAAGCAGCTATTTAACACATATTAAAATGTAGACACCTAAGCAAACTTTTCTTCTAAGCGGGAGCTATAATTACTTTTTGGCAAATTATTTTAAATAAAATACATTTAACCTTATACCTGGTGTCCCAAATCATGTATAAAGTTAGCAAAATTCGTTAATGTAGGTATGTAGGACATTATTAAAAAAAAGTGCAATTAAAAAAAAATTTAGTGAAATTATTTGGTTGAAAAGTGATCATTGTAAATTTTTAGGGTTTTTGGGAACATCGAGAGTAGTCCTCAATCATTTTGATGTTTCTACACAGGTAAGGCATTATGAGGGGTTGATTGAACATGATTTCCTTTAATCTGAAAGTAACACTATTAAAAGCAGGCCCCTGCACACAGTGGCGTAGCCAGGGGGGGCGTCCCCCCCCCCCCCCCGCCCCACTTGCATGGCGCCCCTTGTCGCTTGGTGCCCGTAAGCAAAATAAAAATATACTTTAACACGCTATAATAAAGGTTATGGAAAGCATCTCATCTGGTGAAATTGCAAGTACAAATGCAAGTCAAATAATTGATGCTTGTAGAATTTTAACTTATATAAAATGTTTTGAATTTGTTCTTCTCTGCTTTTGGAAACAAACACTTTTAGGTATTCAAATTCTATCTAACTATTTACAAAATTGCCCTAGGCGAAATTTTAAAATTTTTGTATATTTTTTTGTACTGGACACATTTATTCAAACATTACCACAGAGATTTGATGACTTTTTCTGATAGCAAACAAATTTTCATGCTTAGAGGCGGAAAATATCGCTTTTTCTGAAGAAAATAAAAATTCTTTGTATGATTTATGTATTTTTTAGAAATCTTCTATCCAACCGGAATTAGTTGATGAATACAAATCGTTTTGTAGTCTATTAACTGAAATAAATCAGGAATATAAGTTAAAAACTGAAGAAATATACCCTTTCTTAATTTCCAAAAAATTGGAATCAGTTTTTCCTAATTTATGTAAAATATACCGAATTTTTTTAACAATAGCTACAAACACTGCAACAGGCAAAAGATCTTTTAATAGACTACGAAATATTAAAACGTATAATAGGTCGACCATGTCTGAGGACAGGTTGACAAACATAGCATTATTAAATATTGAAAGGAATTATGCGTCTAATATTGATTTGCAATCTGTAATCGACAAATTTAAAACCATAAAGAGTAGAAAAATTATTTTGTGAAAATTATTTAGTATTATAGCGTAAAATTAGAGTATCTACCTATTTACTATTAAGTATATGATGTATTTTTATTTATGAAAGTTACAGTGTTTTTTGTCCGTCTTTTTTAATTTTAATGGCATGAATCCCATTTATTTTTGTGTATTATTTAGAATATATTATGATGTGTCTTAACTCGATTTTTATTATTTCTATTTGTTTTTTTTATACATTTTATAATAAAAAAACATGTTTTTAATAATAATAATAATAGTGGTTCTAAAAAATCATAAAGCGCCCTCATATATGTTCGCCCCTCCCGCCCCGCAAGGCTGGCTACGCCACTGCCTGCACTGATTTTTACGGTTCCTTATTTAGCTATCGGATTACTTTAAAAGCATTCAAGCTTTATGACGCATTAATAATAAATCGCCACATCATTTATTGTGTAAGTGCTGCTTTAACGGTACCACAAACATGTAATATGGGGAGACAAAACACTCCCTTCATCAAAAACCATTTGTTTACAGTCAGACATACGTCAAAAGTTTCAGATACGTTAGAAGGAGATGGCTTGAAGAAATAGCAACACTGTAAGCTGGTTCGCTGCTATCCTTACAGTGCATTGGCATGTGTTTTTTTTTAAGATCAAAAACAATCCATATATTATACACCATTCCTTTCAAGCTAAAAAAATATCACGTGAATAATCTCACTTACCGCGGAAATATTAATCCAGGGTTACAATAGTCGGGTCTCTTTTTTTTCGAGGAGAATCTTCTAAAGACAGACACCCTGTGAAGCAGAGTAGTTCCGCGCCATAGGCGTATAAACCTTCAGACCACTCGCTTAGTACCGTGCGAGCAAAAATTATTTGCATCAAAGAGGGCTTGGATTAAAAAACGTAGAGCTTGGTTTAGATCACAATGATATGGGGACGATATATCTAACCAAATCTAGGTTAAAATTTTGTCAAATTCATATTATGACATGATATGCCAAACTAATGAATAATAAAATAAGTAGACAAATACAAATTTATTTTTGTTGTTTACAAAATTAACAAAGTAAGAATATACAGAAAGAAAAAGAAAAATAATTACATACATTTCTGAAATTGGCCACCGCCATGCTCCAAGCATAAATTCACACGTCTCTTTAAATTTTCGAAAGTGCTGACCAGCATCTCTGGAGAAATGTTATCACATTCTTGGACAATCCTTTCTTGTAATTGTTCTAAATTTGCAACTGGTGTTTTAAAATTAGTGTTCTTTAAATAAGGAACAACGAAGTAATCCGTAACCGTTAAACAAGGTGATCTAGGTGGGAATTCAATGTCTGATTGAAAACTGATCAATCTGTGAAAAAATTGGGTAAGCAGTTAATAGTTTCGGCGGCTGTATGGGCGGTTGCACCGCCCTGTTGAAAATATCCAAAACGTAGTTCGTCGTCAAGTAATTGCTCCACAAATAGATTCAAAATATTGTCTCTATACCGTTGTGCTGTAACTGTGTCATGGAAAAAAATAGGACCAACAATTCTTCTTCGGGAAACAGCTAACCAGACACCAATTTTTTGAGGGTGCAATGTAAAAAATGGGGATTTTCACTACTCCACATGCGTGTATATTCTGAGAATTCCCATAAACGGAGAGGTGGGCTTCATCCGAAATCATTTCTTTCCAATAAAATTTTGGTAAACCATTGAGAGTAATTCCTGCGTCTTTCAAAATCTGCGGCTTGTATTTCTTGAAATACTTGCACTTTATAAGGAAATAAATTTAGCTGCTTCTCAAGAATAGTCGTGCATGTTCCATAAGATCTTCCCACTTCTTGGGACAGGCGTCTTATACAATTTGTTGGCGTATTTTGCATTATTTCACGAACGTTTGCAGCAAGTTCTTCTGTTCTTACAGATGGTCTTCCTTCTCCTTTTTTGTGTTGTATAGAACCTGTTTCCTTAAACACAGCCACGGTTCTTTTCAGGCAATGATAAAAATCCCCAGCAATAAAAGCAACGTTAGGAAAATGTTCGTGAAAATCGTCCATGCACAAACCCGGATTGTATTGCCACTCACCATTTAACCCCGTTTCGAAAATACGCTTTAACCATGAATGTTTTGTGCTGTTCCGTAAAGCCCATTGTGTGAATTATTTAAGAAATTGGGAAAATTAGACGTGTCAAAGATTACGTCCTTAGATGCAAGGCCCTCTTTGATGCAAATAATTTTTGCTTGCACGGTATTTCCGCTCTGCACGCCTAGTGCGTGCTTGGCTTCGTACTTCACCTATGCCTAGGTACCGATGTACCTAGGTTTCGCTTTTGAAATATTACTTGTTTATTGGCAGCTCTTTGCGGGTCTCTTACACACCACGCACTGGCGAACCATTATAAATAATAATAAATAGCACTAAATAGTTTTATTTCGAAAAAATACTAAAACTCAATCAAAAAATGCAATTGATCATTAGGAAACTATAAATAATTTGACTAGTAGAATTTACAAAAGGCACATATATTTAGCACAATATTTTTACTTAATAGGTACACATCACAAATGCATCTAATATAATTATTTTACCCTTCGTTTTGAAAAACAGGCGGTAGATCTAGGGCAATTAGCAAAAATTTGTCATAATTGATTTAGGTATGTTACAAACGATTTCTGATTGGGACAAAATGTAAGTAAATTGGTATCCTTATATAATATATTATATATTACATATTTGTGAACGGTACCTAGATAAGCCAAGGCAAGCAGTGAGCCATATGAGCATATTTATGTTATTAATATTATATTATAATGCAGAAAGGAAAAAGATGTCGGTTAGCGGACAAATAAATGAAATAAGTGTGAATTTGTCTTTTGCATTAAAATACACAGAGAAGTCAAAACAATAGATTCCCTGGGGTACAAGCATTGGGCAATAATTGTAGATTGAATTGGTAATTGGAGTTGATTCCTTCTAAATGGCGATGCTTTGTATTCACTACTTGTTCTCAGGCAAGTTTTACCTAAAAGTGCGGTTTCGTTGTCTGTGGAATTGGAGTTGCATTGGGTTTGTTGGGACTTTCCGACGAGTCCTAATAAACTCAAAACGGCCGTCATTGTCTACCAGTCCCAGAGCCCAGAGCAAATAAAAAAAATGATATTATAGGATATACGTGTAATGTCTAGTTTATAAACAGTGTACCCCTACCGTTCCATGATGGATTCTTTAGGTAGGAGTCTCCTACTACCTACATTATTTTGTCTTCCCTCTGTACTTTAGCGCGAAAGGCAAATTCACACTTATTTGACTTATTTGTCCGCTAGCCGATATATTTTCTCGTTTCTGTATTACTTTACAGATACCAAATCTTTTTACAATATAAATATATACAAACTATATATTGATTTTAGGCTGATATTCAGCATCAAGCCCTAAGTTATGGTTCAGAAGATGAAATAATGGGTAGATTGTATGGAAAAGAAAAACGAAGAGCGAGTTCTGGAGGAAGTACTGTACCTCATTATAGCAAACAGGATATTCGCGAGCAGTACTGCATCTCCGAACGAGGACTGGGTGCTTTAGAAAATGACAAATATAGTATTTTTGGGTAATAGAAAAAAACTCATTACAGATTAACTAGATAATCAAATCTAAATAATATTCAGTTTTCATTTACGCAACACGCCTTGACCAATAATAGCAGAAGGAGGAAGAGGGCTGTTATTGGCCAATACGTGCATGTTTACCCTGGCGTAAATGAAATCTGAATATAGTATACAGGGTGTTTCTTAATAAGATGCAAATATTTAAGGAGCCTATTATAGGGCCCATTTTAAGAAAAAAACTTCATATAAACATATGTTCTAAAATTCTTAACTGTTGAACTACAGGGTGCTAAAGTTTTAAGAAAAAAATATTTTTTTTATGATAACTTTGGTATGACCCTGTATATTTTTGTGAAGCGTGGTACGCATCTTCTATGAATGAAAAGGCGTTTACTGCTGTACAACATAATTTTTTATTCTTGCCAGTGGCGTTCGTGCGGGATTTGAACTGCATCATTTAAAAAAAAAAGTGTTACGCCACTGCTTTTTCTTTACATAAAAATTATTTTTTAAGTCCTTATTCCTTACTGAGCAAATCTGGTATCTTTATTTTAATTCATTTGACGTATGGTTTTCGCATAAAAAATTAAAATACATTGATTTGCATCTCGCAAGACCATAGGTCTCTTAAAGACCACTTACCAGAAAAAACAATTTATGTAACTTTAAACAATTTATTTAACAGAATGGTTTTTAAACGGTAAAATTATGAAATTATAAGAACTTAAATACATTTTGGAATGTAAAATTACCAAAATTACCCTGAACGCACAAAGAAATAAATTAAATCAGTCCACAATCAAATCAAATGTCCACCTCCTGCAAATATGCATGCATCTGATCTTTTTCTCATGGACTCACGTACTCTTTGGAAAATGCCAGGACTGTTCCTAATTGTTTCGCAAGAAACAATAATGCGATGCAGAGACCAGAGTCGATTTCTTACTAAAATGGGAACATCTTCCATCAAGGCTGGTAATTCTTCCTCGAGGAACTGCCGATAATTATGCCCATTCAACCTCTCAGGAAGAAAATAGGGTCCAATTAAATAATCATTTCATATTCCAGCCCACACGTTGACGGAAAACTGGTCCTGGTGACGGGATTCCACGATTGCATGTGGCTTTTCTTCAGCCCAAAAATGATTATTGTGAAAGTTTAGGATGGCGTTTCTTTTACTTTTTCAAGAAACCATTGGCAAAAGTACATCCTTAATGGAAAATCGCGTGGGAGTAGGGCCTGAACCCGTTGGATATGGTAGGGGTATAATAAAAAGTCATTTAGAATTCTCCAAACAAGAATATGTGAGATATTTAAATTGTTACCAATTTTTAGGATACTTAATCCGGGATCTTCCTCGACTGAATTTAAAACTGCTACCTCAATTTCTGGTGTCCTTACAGTACGTTGTACTCCTTTTAGATGATTATCTACTTCAAAACTTCCCTTTTCGCACAACTTTGTATGAATATTAGAAAATGTTCGCGCATTCGGAATATTTCTATTTGGAAAGGGGTTTTCGTACAACCGCCTGGCTTCCAATGCGTTACCATCAGCAAGCCCATACATGTAATGTATATTTGCAAACTCAGAATTCGTAAAATGGACCAAGTACGTACCAATTAGACTAGGTAGACAACTGCTGTCAAAACTGTAAATGTGTACAAAACAAAATCTGATTCTTACCTACTAGATATTTTACGTTATTAATCCTTGATAATACCCAATTTCATAACAATGTTCAAATCAATGTATTTTATTTTTTTATGCGAAAACCATACGTCAAATGAATCAAAATGAAGAGACCAGATTTGCTCAGTAAGGATTAAGCATTTAAAAAATAATTTTTATGTAAAGAAAAAGCAGTGGCGTAACACTTTTCTCTTTAAAATGATGCAGTTCAAATCCCGCACGAACGCCACTGGCAAGAAAAAAAAATTATCTTGTACAGCAGTAAACGCCTTTTGATTCATTGAAGATGCGTACCACGTTTCACAAAAATATACAGGGTAATACCAAAGTTATCATAAAAAAAATGTTTTTTTCTTAAAACTTTAGCACCCTGTAGTTCAACAGTTAAGAATTTTAGAACATATGTTCATATGAAGTTTTTTTCTTAAAATGGGCCCTTTAATAAGCTCCTTAAATATTTGCATCTTATTAAGAAACACCCTGTATAGTTGGCTACCAACACAAGCTAAGTTTCATTGGTGTTAAAAAATATGATTGTTTAAATAAACACAGGGTGTCGAAACGTCTGAAATATTGCAAATATATTAAATACTATTGAATATCATTGACAAATCCATATAGTTAAACAAGAAACACCTAGGAAGAGGCGATGGTCCACGCCAGCGGACAGGAATCCAAAGAGACGAAAGTCAGACGCGAGGAACAATGATTGGGCTTCTGGAACTCTCCGTTGTACTATTTGGTGCAACCGAGACTTACCACACACGAGGAACAGAGTAAAACATACAGAGTATGCACATCTGTTCCGTCGTGCCTCACGGCTGAAGAGGTAAAATCTTTAAACCGTCATTTTCCACTTCCAAGGTGAGGGAGGTCAGTACGTAGAATTACTCACTATTACCCATCTGAGCTCTACAGAGTATAACCGTGGCTCTTATCCCAAAATCGTTGTCCAATACGGGTCGGTGCTCCCTCAATATGAACTCTTCCGTTGGCAATTCTGATGCTGAATAGTCTCTGTGATGTCTGATGTCTTATCTATCTAAGTCTTTAACATATCGACCTAAAAAAACTTGATAATTTCAGGTGTCTTTCTTCACATCAGAATTCCCCATGTTCCACACGGAGCGCGCCGTCTTTTCTTACGGCCTGCGTAAAGCAAAAGGTACCTTCTGATGAAAATCTTTATGAATTGTACAGAAGACATCCTTATGAATACGCACCTTACCCGAGGAGGCAAAGGTAAACGAATAAAATATGTTAAATCTAGATAAATGTACAAATTTCAAAGGTAGTAGGTAGTAAGAGTATTGCCAAAAACTGAAACATTCTTAATTGAAAGGAAAAGGGGTTTTTTCAGCTTGCTCTTGGGATATTAAAGATAAAAATAACATTTCAGTCAGGCATAATACAATATAAAAAAAAACATATTACAACAAAAAAACTAAAAATGATAAATTTAAACCAAATGAGGGACCATCTACTTCCAAACATGTTCCTATTCTTCTTTTTATGGAATTTATAGAACCGAAAACATTGGTAAGCACGGTGGGGGGGGGGAGTAGTTGTTAATGTCCTGAATACTATTACAAGTTATAATTCTAGCGTCGGGTGGCACAAGAATTTTAAACACTAACTAACTAAGCAGCAACTTTAACTGTGCCAGAAATAATATTGGTAGAAATGATTTTCTCACAATCAGCGAGTAACCCGGTTAGCTTAATTCTTAATTTACCAATCAGGCAACTTTCCTTGTGAGTAAATATTGTTTGTCAATGTCATTTGTGTCACAGTCAAAGTTCTCTAGTTAGTTAATTATTGTTAAAACCATTGTGTAACATAAACATAAATCTTCTAAATTATGGCAAGGGGCTCTTAAAAACCAAGTTTTTAATGTGTGGCCATAAAAAGAAGTCTTCGAAAATAACATTTTAGGTATCCTTGGGCTCCGTTAGGTCCTGAAATATACCACCATGATGAAGACCTTAAAAGCTCATACTTTCGAAGAAAACCATATGCTGATCCTAGTAGATATACCTGGATGCCATCTGATGATGAATCTGTAAAAATGGAAAAACCAAAATCAATACTTGACCTCTCATACAGAAATCAAATACCACCCATTCCATCGTCCATTCAGCCTGGGTAAGGGCATTTAGGATTTATTTTTTTTATGTTTTAATAATGCTAAGCAACGTTTTTCGAATTAAACCTGAGAAAATTTATAATAAAACCGATAATAAAAAGATACCAATATATAAAATATGATATAATGCAATATAACTTAACATGTATGTATACGAAGCTCTAAAAACAATAATTTATTCGATAAAAGTGTTAAAAATTATTGTTTTGGCAATAACTCTGAAACCAACAAAGATATCGAACTGCAGTCTTTACACTTTTTCTTGCAAATTTAATCTTCTTTCCGATTATGATTTTATAGTTATACCGTATGATTTGCATTTTCGGAATAAAATCTAAAAAACCGTTATTATTACAAATTGCGCCCTCTTGCAATTTTATTAGAAAATATCGTGTATCGTTGGATACGGCAATTAAAACTACTTACCTTTCTCTTTCAAACAAGCTTCTACTACTTTAACTAATTTAGTAAAATCGGATAAGTCATTTAGAAGTTATGGCGATTTTAATGATTACACTTTCAATAAGTATAGCTTCCCCCACTCTTATCAATGTCGGTACGCCAATGAGCCTTAAATCAAAATGATGCAGAATTATCTATTCTTTCTTCATCATCATTATGTAACCAGAGGTATACCATAATATAGGAATTTTCGGAGAATTTTAAAAAATAATTTTCAATTGTGCCCCCTTGTGGCGAAAAGGGGAACTTAAAAATAATTTCCAGAATTTTCTCATGACCACCTTAATCATAAAAAATGTTTCCACAAGTTTCAATGCTTAGTAGTTTCCGATATAGGGCCGGTGGCCACCCTTAATGAAACACCCTGTATAACAACAAATTATTCACAAACATTAAAATTAAATTAGAGGAGACACAACAAACTGGCAAATTTATACGCAATGTACAGCATCCAGGCTCAGTTTTGCCACAATAGGTATAGTCCCATACGCAATATGGGAGTAAAAACTACCGAAGTAAAGGGATTTCAAAACGTCAAAAGTCACACACTTACGCAGGTTTCTAAGAAGGAATATCGTACTCTACCATTCGTCCCAATTCAGTTATGTGGGCCACCCAGGATAAGAAACTATCCAGAGTGATATCCAGTAACTTACATATTTATTGTTTTTATTTAATAGTCAATTATTCGAGACAACCAGATCTTGAGCCTTAGTTTTATTAAGCTGCAGGAGATTGTCAAAAGTAACAAAAGTAGTATCGTCTGCAAATATCGTCAAATTGCAAATCCGTTGCATGTAATAGCACAGATCATTTATATAAATTATAAATAGAAGGGGGTCCAAGGACGGCACTCCATATTTGGGATATCCCAAATCAGATTTGATAATCTCACAAACTACTCCCTATCAGACAAATAAGACTCAATAATGTTTCGAGGGGACACCTAGCTGTTATGCCTTAAAGGCGATTTTTTTTCAAAATGAGTTTGTGACAGACAGTCGACATCTTCTGTTTAATCGCGCAAAGTTATTGACGTAAGCTCGCCAGACTCCAAGCCCTCGACTATGTCACTCATAACGTCATAACCTCTAGGACGACTCCCAGTGTCGATATTTTGCTTCTAAACCCATACTGGGAAGAGTGAAACAAACTATTAGTCTCAAAATAGTTATAAATAAAGGCATTTCTTAAGCAGAGAATCAAAAATTTTGGAAAATGTTACTATTATAGTTAGATATATATTTTTGTAGAAAGAAGCACGTCAGCTTTGCCCGCTCACACACGCTGACTTCGTTTGACGATGCTATGTCCTCCCTGAGTTCATCGTCAAGCCATCTCAACCGCATTACAAGAAGTCAAGAAAGACTTCTAGAAGTGAGGAAACCAGATGGATCACAAGCAATCACCAGACAACCAGAGGCATCAGACAATGTACTTATTTTAGGTAAATACTTGCTAACCAATTTTAGTATATATGCTATCGAATATAACCGTCTCAGATTTTCAACTTTATTTATGGGATTAATGCAATTCTTCTACAGTGTGCCCAGTAAAGTCCGCATCATATGGGATTTTTTTAAAGTAATAACTTTATTCGAAATTTGACTTTGGCATCAAGATCAAGTTTTGCTTCGATCGAGATTAACATTAAGCAAAAAAATAGTAGGCACGTGATTCGCATTATCTGTTAAATTTTAATTTTTTCCAAAAAATAATTCAAAAGTAGGGTTATTTCTGAAAGTATCGAAAAAAGTCATTAGAAAAAGTTTCTATTAATGCAGTTTCTAGCTCACATGCAAAATTTTAGCTGCATAAGATAATTTTGATTTTTTACCCATACCTATTTTGTAAATTGCACCACTTTAGCAAAATAAGACTCAATGTAACCTACATAAATCTTCTTAGTTTTGACAATGCTTTATGTCAGATACATTTTCTTTAAAGTAGCGCCATATTAAATGTGTGTTTTTCTACAAAATCAAAATTGGGCTATGAAAATTTGGTCGCACGTGATGCAAAGTTTATTTGTTTTTGACCCTGTATAAGGTAACTTCATAAAATAAGTATTTTTGAAAACGTAGTAATACACCTTAATATTAAGACAAAAAAGAACACAGTGTCATCAGTGAAGTGTTCATTAAGTGGAAAATAAATTTTAGTGGTGGGTAAAAAATCAAAATTATCTTATGCAGCTGAAATTTTGCATGTGGGCTAGAAACTGCATTTAAAAAAACTTTTTCTTATTACTTTTTTCGATATTATCAGAAATAATACCACTTTTGAATTATTTTTTGGGAAAAATTAAAATTTGACAGATAATGCGAATCACGTGACTACTATTTTTTTTGCTTAATTTTCATCTCGATCGAAGCAGAACTTGATGCCAAAGTCAAATTTCGAATAATAATAATAATAATAATAAGTTTTTTTTTAGGAATAAAGCTATTAATAAAAAAAAATCCCATATGATGCGGACTTTAGGTACTGGTCACACTGTATAGTCAGGTTTTTTTTTGGCTTTCTAAATTACCGAAATACAGAATTAAATAGTGGGTAGTAATCCCTTTTTAAGCCTTTTCCGCAATACATACCTTTACCTTTGAAAAAAAAAAAGGTGGGAGCGGTTTCCACCCCAAAAAGACCCCCAAATTTATACCAAAATGAAGAATTATTTACATTAAATTATTATTAATAACTTTCTTTTATACGTCATCATCACATGCATCAATAATACAAGCCTTTTTTTCTGTAGATAAAATAAAAAGAGTTCCGATGAAGACTCAGGCCACTCAAACTGAAGCTGGTTTGGGAAGGAAGCCCGTCTCCGTGGCTCATATTAATTTAAGCCCAAGAACAATGCAACGGGTGAGTGTACTAACAAAATGTGACTTACTTGAGTGTTGAATTTTATTATTTATAAAACCCGTGATGAACAGTTTCTTTTTAACATTGTTAGTTGACTGTTTGATGGTTGGAGACAATGATGTTTCTTCAATGATGAAAGAGTTTTGGACTTCCATTGTCTTTATTTGTTTTAAATCACAACGGTAAGTATCTCCAGTAGTCTTCAGGTGAATACTAAATAAGTAAAGCAACTACAAGACTCTTTATACTAGCTAGGTGCACCGAAGCATAACTGAGGTGGGTGCAGTCATGCATTCAGTTGGCACGCGATCTTATCCTAAGATTACATCTATCTAACAAAGGTTTCCAGATATTTCTTAAGTCTAATGATGGTTTACTAAAGCAGCCTGGATTCTGGTGAATAGCAGCAGCTTCCTTAAACTTTCTTTTCCTCCAGTGTGGTTCCTTATGTAGGATTTCAGCTTCTGATCACATGATATGGTGGCCATGTTTCCAGGCATGGTCAGCTGCACCATTAACACCGTATTCAACTCGAGGGACACCCTAAGAAGTCACCTGACGGAGACAAAGCCTATAAGTCAAAAAGATAGGAAAAACTGCGTCTTCCAGATCCCCTGCAAGTGCGGCCAATCTTATATAGGTAAGACATTAAGACCACTCGAAACAAGGATTAAAGAACACAAAAACAATACGTTAAAAGGAGAGACCGAAAAGTTAGGTGCAGGCGACCATGCCTGGAAACATGGCCACCATATCATGTGGTCAGAAGCTGAAATCCTACATAAGGAACCACACTGGAGGAAAAGAAAGTTTAAGGAAGCTGCTGCTATTCACCAGAATCCAGGCTGCTTTAGTAAACCATCATTATACTTAAGAAATATCTGGAAACCTTTGTTAGATAGATGTAATCTTAGGATAAGATCGCGTGCCAACTGAATGCATGACTGCACCCACCTCAGTTATGCTTCGGTGCACCTAGCTAGTATAAATAGTCTTGTAGTTACTTTACTTATTTAGTATTCACCTGAAGACGACTGGAGATACTTACCAGTTGAAACGTTGTGATTTAAACCAAATAAAGACAATGGAAGTCCAAAACTCTTTCATCATTGTGTTAGTTGAGTTATCCGATTGGAAATAACTGTTTTGTGACAACGCTAAATGCACTAGTCGTATGTGGTAAAGCAATTATATCTTGTACGTTTACTTTCAGGTAAAAATGGTATCACAAGGAGCTCAGACAAATGGTTTAAACGGACGAAAACTGACGAAGTCGCTATCTGAAGCGGGTACTAAATTTTCATTTCCTTCCAGTAAGGACACAAGTTTTTTTGAAACTATTTTTGACCACGAACCCCTACAAAGGTAAATAGTATTTTTAAAGGATGTAGCAGAAAAGAGACAGGTTAATTGGAGGTCAGCAATAGTTAACAAAATGCAATTTAATTTATTGTAGTGGGGAGGTCTACAAGTTGGCAAATAGACCAAGGTAATTCTTTTAACACCTGCTGATTCTCCCTCCAACTACTTTAGCCACCTTGAACTTTTCCCAACTCTTTATAACGGTCAATATGACCTTCCCGGCAAGAGTTATGATAAGCTCCACTCTTCGGGGAACTGCCAATACAATAATGCTTTACCATCATCCAGGAAGTGCAGCTATATAGATATCCTTCTCTTCCTGACACTGAGTATAAATCGCGTTCTGGAAAGAAAAACAGACGCGCTTTACCTCGATGTCTAGCTGAACATCACCAAAAATGAAAAGAACCAAGTTACATTTTTTGGCAATTAATAATTATTTCAAACATTCTTTTATATGGATTTACTTACCCAGCCGTAACTATAGTACTGAATACCGATAAAAATTTAAGAATCCTACTGCTCAAGTACAACTTTCTATTTTTTTACCCTTGCAAGAATCTTGTAAAGCTGTAATAGTTTAAATTTTATTTAGTGGCGATCCTTATTTAACACCTAATTTAAGATGTTTAAGTTGGTAGACAAATAAACATGGATATAGTACCAATTACTTGCACACATCAAACAAGTATATTTTGAAGTAGTTGCTAAAAAAAGTTATTCTTAAATATGTTCCAGGACTCAATCAGATGAACCTCCAAGATCACCTTTTATGGTAACAACACCACCTCTGGCTTATCAGCAACCTCAGGAAAATCCACCTCAGAGTGAAACATCTTCACTTTCAAGATCAGAAGAGCACGAATCGGAGGATTCCACTGAACTAAAGAAAGAAATTTTTATTGATTTCAAACCGCAAGTTCCTGTAAACCAGGGAAAATTTTCCAAAAAGCCGCTTATAAAAACTGCTTCAGATGGAGTAATTTTAGTTGAACAAAGAAAGACTCAGAGATCTGATGATAGTGTCGTTCCATCAAGTATCAGGCCATATAGCTCAATGAGTCATGAAAATATACAAATCGAGGAAGAACAGCGAATATTTACCCCTTATTTTCAAAAAGGTACGACTGAGTTGCTTTGATGTGAAGTTTTCCCAATTACCTTATATTGACAGCTTTTTTAAACGAATAAAAAATGATAGCAATCGATCGATCTGAAAATCGACTAGTAAGCCTGTCAGAAAAAGAGAAAGAAACATACATATTGGGACGTAAGGGTATGAAAAAAACATTAAACTCTTTTCTAATTTAGAAGGTATCTTAAAAGTTAATAATGATGACTGAAACATTACCCACAAATGGAGAAAAAATTTCATTGTTCCAACAAAAATCGTTTTTTGTAAGCCTCGCTAAGCATCTGAGCTAGCAAGCAATTGCCACTGTAATGTTATATTAAACGGTAACCGTAACGCTAACTCTATAATGGCTTTATTTTACGGATGGTTTATTATATGGCCTATATTTTAATGCTCAAATGTTAAATTAAAATTTTCTTTTAGCACCGATAAAAAACGAAGGTATTTGTAAGCCTCTAGAAGAAAATATTTATTCCTCTGTTGATGGTGGTTTTTATGGGCAGGATTCCCTTGACGAAGAGTTTCACGAAAATATTATTTACAGTAAGATGTACAGGTAAATCTATATATATTTATAAAAATGAATGTTTGTTTGTATGTTTGTCCTGTATGCGTTCCTATGCCATTCATCCGGTTGCGAAGAAATTGTGAGTTGTTGTGTGCACACCGAGGAAGGTTTCTGCATTTTTATATAGGACTTTTAATATCCTGTCCAATTCAAGTCAATGTTAAAACAATGTATACGGGACCGCTGTTTTATATCATATTATCACGAGGGCACCGGGTTCCTTGATTAAAAGGTGGTCATCATAACTAATTGAACTATTTATTCATAAAATATTACATAGATCACACTAAAATACATGTATTACTTATTCCTAACTTTTTATGGTCAAGGCTTCTAACTTTCTTGGGAGGAAAAGTTTCGTCGCGATATTTATGGGCGGCTCAGGGCGCTGGGCGACGTGCCTGCTTGGCTGCGAGATGATTGATGATCTCCCCTCCCCTAATCGCTCACACGCCGGTCGACGTGCTGGGTTCCCCACTCTGGACGCGCCAAAAACTACCCCCCGTGACAAATATTACAACGATTGATTTTAATAAATTAATATTAACTTATCTACTAATTATTATTTTTAGGCAAGAATCCCAAGATCAGGATTTGGAAGTGATTAAAGAAGGGAACACCCCATCTGACGAATGCATTGTACCCTTTATCTGCTTACGACCCGAAATGAAAGTTTCGCCATTTGCGTCCAGTGATTCGTTAGCCAACGATATAAGGTATTATTTGAGCTAGTTTAGTTACTAAATTGTCCTTTTACAGGATGCGCAAAATTGGTGCTTACAGTATTGCGATCTTGGAAACTATAAGAAATAGAAAGATGGTTAAATGGGAAAAGTTTTTGTTGTACCGTGCGAGCAAAAATTATTTGCATCAAAGAGAGCCTTGCATCTAAGGACGTAGTGCTTAGCCGTAGAGCTTAATACCTGTTTGCTGTCAGTAACTAACTGAATTAACAATCAATCAGTTATTCCTTCATCTTTGACAGTCGTTACAAGTTTGATTCATCGCTAATTTTTCCAATTTCTTGAACAATTCACACAATGGGCTTTACGGAACAGCACAAAACATTCATGGTTGAAGCTTATTTTCGAAACGGGGTTAGAGTAAATGGTGAGTGCCAATATAATCCGGGTTTGTGCATGGACGATTTTCACGAACATTTTCCTAACGTTTCTTTTATTGCTGGGGATTTTTATCATTGCCTGAAAACAACCGTGGCTGTGTTTAGGGAAACAGGTTCTATACAACACAAAAAAGGAGCAGGAAAACCATCTGTAAGAACAGAAGAACTTGTTGCAAACGTTCGCGAAATAATACAAAATACGCCAACAAATTGTATAGGACGCCTGTCCCAAGAATTGGAAAGATCTTATGGAACATGCTGAACTATTCTTAAGAAGCAGCTAAATTTATTTCCTTATAAAGTGCAAGTATTCCAAGAAATACAAGCCGCAGATTTTAAAAGACGCAGGAATTACTCTCAATGGTTTACCCAAAATTTATTGGAAAGAAATTATTTATTAGACCTGACAATTTTTTCGGATGAAGCCTGGTTCCACCTCTCCGGTTATGTGAATTCTCAGAATACATGCATGTGGAGTAGTGAAAATCCCCATTTTTTTGTAGAGACCACATTGCACCCTCAAAAAATTGGTGTCTGGTTAGCTGTCTCCCGAAGAAGAATTGTCAGTCCTATTTTTTTTCATGACACAGTAACAGCACAGCGGTATAGAGACAATATTTTAAATCCATTTGTGGAGCAATTACTTGATGACGAATTACGTTTTGGATATTTTCAACAGGACGGTGCAACCGCCCATACAGCCGCCGAAACTATTAACTACTTACGCAATTTTTTCGACGACAGATTGATCAGTTTTTGATCCGACATTGCATTCCCACCTAGATCACCTTGTTTAACGGTTATGGATTACTTCGTTTTTCCTCATTTAAAGAACACTATTTTTAAAACACCAGTTGCAGATTTAGAACAATTACAAGAAAGGATTATCCAAGAGAGACGTGTGAATTTATGCTTGGAGCATGGCGGTGGCCAATTTCAGCAATTTATGTAATTATTTTTCTTTTTCTTTTTGTATATTCTTACTTTGTTAATTTTGTAAACAACAAAAATATTTGTCTACTTATTTTATTACTCATTAGTTTGGTATATCATGTCATAATATGAATTTGACAAAATTTTAACCTAGATTTGGTCCCGTATTATTGTGATCTAAACCAAGCCCTACGTTTTTTAATCCAAGCCCTCTTTGATGCAAATAATTTTTGCTCGCACGGTATGATCCGCATTTGGCAAGTATTTAAAAGCTATTTAAAAGTAGTTCGTACCATCCCCACTTCCTTTTACTTGGCTCCCCACCACTCCACCATACCCCACTTCCTAACTTTAAAATTAAAATTGTTTCAACTAAATCCATTTAAGTACCTAATTTTTAAAACATTTTAAAGTACGTTTTTCGTTACCTACGTAAGGGAAACTTAGCAATTTTTTTTGCTAGTTATGATTTATTTTATTTTAGAGATCAATCTGATGATATTTGGAACGAATCTCAAGTAACAGTCTTACAAGTTGATTCTGGTACTGATAATGGAACAGCCGTTAGTAGCTCAGAAATGGTGTCGATTAGTTCTCCAGGTGAGGAATAAGTTAATATGCATTACTGCATATTTTCTAATTGAGATATTTATTTATACCTGTAGATACCTATAATATTTTACCAGAAGTAGCTAGGACTAAAACGCTAATATTCTGGACTTGTTCTGAAATATACAAGTAGTCAATAGTATAAGTTTTACCACGTTTTTTTTCTTAAAAAAGAGTGAACAAAAATAGGTTTAACCAAGGCACCAGCCTATCTAGTAAGACAGTGGCGCAGCGAGGGGGGGGGGGTTAGGGGTTAAACCCCCCCCCCCCCCAGACGCCCAAACTAAAATGGTTTTTTACGGTTTAGACCAGGGCTGAAGCCTTTGAAAATGGTAAAAAGTGAAAAAAATAATAGTAGGATGGAACCCATTTGAAAAGGAAGAGAATATAACAAAAATGAAAGGAAAAATAATTTACGGGTGATCCGAGGTCGGAAAGTGGAAAGGCGTGAGTTTTTAAGGGTATAAAACGATTTATCTCGATTTCCGGCAAAACTACAAGTTCTATGGAAAAACGTTAAATAGCAAAATTGTAGGTAATAAAAAGATCTAGAACTTTTGTATTTACACTTTTTTTACATAACCTCAAAATTTATGTGAAAAATTCAAATAACCAAGTTTTTGGTTTTTTATTTTTATCTTTTACAAGAAATTTTTTTTCCACGAAATTTGGTGAAAACTTACCTTTTTATATCCCAAACACATTGTAATTTTTTTGATTTAAAATATTTATTTTTTCACCTTATTTTGACTTAACATCGAAAAAGCACCCTAATTTTCAATCGAAAATTCGCACGTCAAAATATCTGCTTTTTTAAAAAAGTCGGTGGGCTTTTTGTTCAAATCTCTACTTTCTGATGGTGTAAAAAAATGTACATTACTCTGGTAAATGTGATGAAATCTCCTTTAAATCCTACCTTTAATTATATTTAGAACAACTATTTTCGCATATTTTTTGCGATCTTTATGTTTTATGGATTTGTAATTTTTTTGTTTATCAATGTAACATGGAATCTTACGTTTTTCGAGTAATTAAAGTATAAATTTTAATAAATAGCTCTAAATTGTACATAATAATTTTAAAAAAAAATTCGGATTCAAGTTTTTTTCGTTTCGTTGCATTTTTTGAGAACATTTACCATAGTAATGTATATTTTTTTACACCATCAGAAAGTAGAGATTTCAACGAACAAAAAGCCCTCCGACTTTTTTTAAAAAGCAGATATTTTGATGTGAGAATTTTCGATTGAAAATTAGGGTGCTTTTTCGATATTAAGTCAAAATAAGGTGAAAAAATAAATATTTTAAATCAAAAAAATTACAGTGTGTTTGGGACATAAAAAGGTAAGTTTTCACCAAATTTATTTTTCTTGTAAAAGATAAAAATAAAAAACCAAAAACTTGGTTATTTGAATTTTTTACATACATTTTGAGGTTAGGATGTGAAAAAAGTGTAAATACAAAAGTTCTAGATCTTTTTATTACCTACAACATTGCCATTTAACGTTTTTCCATAGGACTTGTAGTTTTGCCGGAAATCGAGATAAATCGTTTTCTACCCTTAAAAACTCACCCTCTTCCACTTCTTGACCTCGGATCGCCCGTAAATTATTTTTCCTTTCATTTTTGTTATATTCTCTTCCTTTTCCAATGGGTTTCATCCTACTATTATTTTTTTGGTTTCAAAAATTATCGACCCTGGTCTAGTTTTAGTTTTTAAAATTTTGAAATCCTGTTCTTTTTTTTTGAAAACCCCCCCTAATACAAAATTCTGGCTGCGCCACTATTAAGTTAGATAACAATAAAGCTGTAAAGACTAGGGATCGGAATTGTATTCGAATAAATCGAATATTCGACTATTCTAAATTCGAATTTTTTGTTAGTTAAAAAATTCGACTATCGAAATTCGAATATTCGACTATTTAAATGTTCGACTATTCAAATATTCGACTATTCGAAATTCGAATATAATTTTATTTTCGTTGTGTAAAATGTTTGATTTTTTGTGTTCAATAAATAATCATTTTGTTTAAGAATTTTTTTATTTATTACAGAGTTCTCAAGTTCTCATATCTTGAAATAATTTAACAGAATTATTTATTTTTCATCTTACTTTATTCGACAAAATGCACATTATTATTATTCGATAATTTAGATATTAAAAATGACTAATACTTAAAAATGTTCCTTTATTATGTTTACTTAGTTAAACCACTTTTACCGTGATTAAACGACTGTATTTCGATGTTTAAATAGACGACTATTCGAATATTTGACTATTCGACTATTCAAGTATCTATTCGACTATTCGAATTATTCGACTATATTCGACTATTCGAATTATTCGACTATTCGAATAACATACCAAACGACTATTCGAATACTTATATTTTAAAAATTCCTACTAATGACTGGACAATTTTTATATTATATTGTAAAATATTTTTTAAATTGAAATTTATTATTGCATCATTATAGTTGTAGGTTCCGCAAACTTACTTACGCCTTCATCAAGAAGAAAACATCTCCTAATGCTTCAGCATCAGCAAAGGTCATCTATAGACACCGAGGCGCTCGACGAAGAAGCTGTAGAACAAGACATATTATACCCAAAAATTGTAGTTGAAAAACCGTCTAATAAGGTAAGTTAAAAAATATGTGCATTACACTTTAAAAAAAACACTCACCTTACTAACATTGTCCAAAAAATGAATTTGTATAGCGAGTGTGCTTACAGGCAAAGCAAATAAGACCATTTGCCATTTCATAAGATAAAAAAGTAATAAATGTATAATTAATTTGTGTTGGGCTACATGCTTGGTGAAACGGTTGTTCCATTGCACTGGAAGTAAAAAATAATAACAACTTGTTAGGTTTCACAAATTTAATCAGTTTCCTGACACGTATTTCGGCCCTTGCGGGTCATTGTTACAGGAGTACAAGAATATACTAAATTCTACGTGATATTACAAAGGTACCGTAAAACGGGGCTACTTGAAAACGTATTTCGGCCCTTGCGGGTCATTGTCACAGGAGTACAAGAAGATACTAAATTCTACGTGATATTACAAAGGTACCGTAAAACGGAGCTACTTGAAAACGCGGAGGTAACTTGATAATTTCAGCCGCTACTGTTTAAGTCACGTGCCACCGACAGCTGGTGTAAAATATAAAGTGCGCATGTAAGGCGAGCGTCTCGAGACCTGTTAGTTGGTAGGTTGAATTATACGCGGGAAGTTTTTTGTGCTGGTTAGTAGTGATTTTGTAGCGTTAAAAAAAAGTAAGTTTTCTATATTTTTTATATACCTGTATACATCCTATTACACAAAGACACATATGAGTTATATAACACAGCCATATTTTTTTTCGAAAGACTGGTATTTCCTTTGACACCCAAACCTCAAAACATATATTTCGTGTTTTACTAGCCAGTGGTGTAGCATTTTATTTTTTATTGTCATATTAGGGGCTACTTGAAAATAATGCGATTTTACAAAAGAAAGCCAGGAAATTGAAAATATCGAGACTACGATGAAGAATCACTCCAGTATATAGACAGGGTGGCAAATTAAGAGATTTAAGTGAACAATTCGATATTCCCTATATAATTTTATATCGAAAAGTTAAGGGCTTGCACGCAAAATCGTTTTTTTTAGAGTTTTCTCTTAGTTTGTAAAAAGTGGTTGATTTTTCAATGTTTTGTTGTTTTTGATATATGTATTTTTTTAAAACGTAAATAAAACTATTTTTTGCCATAAATCCAATATTTTTTTAATTGCATTAGTAACTGCGAATTTTATTAAAAGACAATTTCCGTTTCAAGTAGCCTCAATTGTGAGTATACTTGCATTTTAGATGCGATTTTCAAACAAATTTCATTTAGCCCCATCACGGGGCTACTTGAAAAAATGTGTTTAAAAATTTTTTTCTCTAGTATGGCTAGGGCTAGATTTTTTTTAGTGTTACACCTGATAGCCCTTACCCCAAAGTAATCGAAAATAATTTTAGTTTCGATGAACGTAGCTTTGTTGCAACGAGGTAGGACCTAAAAGTTGAAAAAGTGTATCAAGTAGCCCCGTTTCACGGTATTTATATCATATTATGGTAATAATAATTACGAAATGTCAGGTAGAATTTAGTACCTTCTCGTACTCCTTTGACAATGATCCGCAAGGGCCGGAACACGTGTCAGGAAACTGATTAAATTTGTGAAACCTAACAAGTACTTATTTTTACTTCCTGTGCAATAAATAAATGGGGTTTTCGAGTAAAAGAAGATGGTAGATATAAGGTACGACTGGTTATTAGAGGTTTTGAGCAATAATATGAAATTGATTTTTAAGAAACGATTAGTCCGGTTGTAAATAAAAATTGTTTAAAATTGCTGTGTGTCAATCCTGAACAATTTTAAAATTAAGAAATTTGTCATAAAAACTGTAATTTTATTAGTTTATATGGTTACCTTGATTAAGAAAATATACAAGAAGACTCCTGAAGGTTAGAAAGAACAGGGCAAGGTGCTCCATTGAAGTAAAATCAAAGACTAACATATTTTTTCTTAAGAAAAAGAGATTTTCCCATTAAAAACCAAAAAAAGTATTTGTAAAAATAATAAAAATTCTTTGATTTTGACAATATATATAGATGATGGACTTGGAAATGGGGAGCAATGAAATAGAGATGAATAATCCACTTAATAATCTTCGCCGACAATTTGAAATGGCAATAGTTACGTAAAATACGCTATGTTGACGCAGAAGATGATCAATAATATCAATGGTTATTTGGATAAGGTAAAAAATCAACGTTAAACGATCAAATTTTCCATATAAAAAAGCTGTTGGGAGTTTGTTACTTGTCAGCAACAGAACCGGGCTAGATATTTCTTGTTCTATTAATTTTTGCTTAAGAAGTTTAGAAAGATTTACAGCAGAAACGAAACACCCTGTAGACGTAAAAATAATATATTTTGTAGATGATACGACAATCTTTTATACCGATACAAATTGGGACAACTTAAATAATAAAATTAAAAAAGATTTTAAAATTATAAAAAATTGGTTTGATAACAATTTGTTAACAAATAATTTTAATAAAACAAATTATATTCCTTTTACTTTAAACCTAAATAACCTATCACGAAATATGAATAGTATTCAAATAAATGAAGACATTAAAATTTTTAAAGTTAATAAATAACTTATTTAGGTTTTTTTTTTGACAGTAAATTAAATTGGAATATTTAAGTAAAAAATTAAGAATTTTACTACCGATTTTAAAAACATTAAAATTTTTTTAAATGTAAGACATGAAAATATTATATTACGCGTTAGTTAAAATTCATTTAAATTACGGAATTTTAAGTTGGGGAGGAATAAATAGAACTTTAGTTAAAAAATTAGAAATAATACAAAAAAGGTTTATAAAAATTATATTCAATAAAGATTATCTTATCTTTATCCTTCAAAAGAATTATATTCAGAAACAAAAAAAGCTGAACATAAGACAACTTTACATTTATAACAGCTTAATATATATATTTAAAAACAAGAACCTTATACAATTTAAAAACCATAATCATAATACACGTCATAAAAATGAAATAATCATAAACCATAAAATAAATAAGTCCATATAAAAACAAGTTGAAATAAAAACAGGAATATTAAAAACAGGTAATTTGAAAATATTTTTAGAAATGCTTTAATTAATTAATATTGCTCTGAATAATTTATATAAGTAATATTTTTTACTTAAAAATTATAAATTAATAATTTTATTATAGGTAATATATTTCTTCAAAAAAAAAACTGCGTTTATACTATAAATTAGCATTTTTACTTTGAAACTTGATTTTTAATCCATATTTATGATTTATGATTTTACATACTGAAACAAAAAATAAAATTTGTCCCTAACAAGCTCAGCTTCAGGGGATTGAAGAATAAGTTCATAGAATACAACATTACATATATTATTAAATTTTAAATAAACTTATTATTATTATTATTTATAAAATATAAGTCAATCCAAAAGACTTTTGTATTTAACTTTTTTTCATAGGTCTTACATATTCTGCGTTCGGGTAGTGGGTTATCTAACGTGGACTTCTTCCATTCATCTAAATAATGATTTTTGATAATTGACGCTTTTATTTTTAGCTTGAACTTCCCTCTCCACTTTCTTCCAAACATAATTCTTCCGGATTTAAAATGGGCCATCCCCGCACACTTTCGCCCCTACGTCGACGTAAGGTATCAGAATCACCTCCCGTACCAATTGAATCCCCGTTGCCGGCGGTCGTACCCGACTTACTGCTAGCAAGAACAGACTCTGGTAAAACAAATACAGACGTTTCCGAAAGTACTACAACTGACGATTATTTAACGGCTAATTCTGGAACGGATAGTTCGAGAAAAAGTGCTTCCTTCCAGGTACAGTAAACTATGTAATAATACTTTTTATACATACACACGACTTTCCGCATATACAGTGTCACCAGTAAAGTCCGCATCATATGGGATTTTTTTTTATTAATAGCTTTATTCGAAATTTGACTTTGGCATCAAGTTCTGCTTGAATCGAGATGAAAATTAAGCAAAAAAATAGTAGTCACGTGATTCGCATTATCTGTCAAATTTTAATTTTTTCCAAAAAATAATTCAATTCTGAAAATATCGAAAAAAGTTATTAAAGAAAGTTTTTTTTAATGCAGTTTTGAGCCCACATGCAAAATTTCAGCTGCATAAGATAATTTTGATTTTTTTACCTATATTTTGTAAATTGCACCACTTTTGCAAAATAAGACTCAACGCAACCTATATAAAACTTCTTAATTTTGACAAGGCTTTATTTCAGATACATTTTCTTTAAAATAGCGCCATATTAAATGTGTGTTTTTCTACAAAATCAAAATTGGCCTATTCAAATTTGGTCGCATGTGATGCAAAGTTTATTTGTTTTTGACCCTGTATAAGGTAACTTCATAAAATAAGTATTTTTGAAAACGTAGTTTGTGCCTGAAAGTAATACACCCTAATATTAAGACCAAAAAGAACACAGTGTCTTCAGTAAAGTGTTCATTAAGTGGAAAATAAATTTAGGTAATTCTTAACGTAAAGTTTATCTATTTTCAACGATTTAATTTGAAACTTTATTTTTATTTCTTTACTTTCGGACACAAACTACGTATTCAAAAATACTTATTTTATGAATTTACCTTATACAGGGTCCAAAACAAATAAACTTTGCATCACATGCGACCAAATTTTAATAGCCCAATTTTGATTTTGTAGAAAAACACACATTTAATATGGCGCTACTTTAAAGAAAATGAATCTGAAATAAAGCCTTGTCAAAACTGAGAAGTTTTATGTGGGTTGCGTTGAGTCTTATTTTGCAAAAGTGGTGCAATTTACAGAATATAGGTAAAAAATCAAAATTATCTTATGCAGCTAAAATTGTGCATGTGGGCTAGAAACTGCATTTAAAAAAACTTTTTTTAATAACTTTTTCGATATTTTTAGAAATAACCCCACTTTTGAATTATTTTTTGAAAAAATTAAAATTTCACCGATAATGCGAATCACGTGACTACTATTTTTTTGCTTAATTTTCATCTCGATCGAAGCAGAACTTGATGCCAAAGTCAAATTTTGAATAAAGCTATTAATAAAAATAATCCCATATGATGCGGACTTTACTGGTGACACTGTATATATACCTATACATTTTTACCATAGATATTTACCATTAGATAAGCAAACAATAATCACAAAAGTGGTTAATTTATGGCCTCGCGCATGTAAACAAGCTTCACACAATTAGACATGCGCTCTGCAACATTATCATTTGACGAATGGAAAATAGACAGGTCCGGGCTTCAAAATTTAAGTTCTTGCTCAGGAAATTGTCCCAAATTCTTGCCAAAAATTGGAATTTCTTGTCAATAATTTCATCAAGTTGGAAAAAAGGTAGGGATTTCTGGCATTTTTAGTAGTTTCAAACCTTTTTTAGTTTCAGATTCTAAGGATAGAAAATTGGTTTTAAGGTTGTTGTTCTAAAATTTGTTTTAAAATGATTCGTCGTCGTGTTTTTAGTTCGAAAAGGAAGAGAACAAAATATTTTAAGTAGTCTTATAAAATCGAATATAAAAACAAACAAAACCAGCAAAATAACCAGTCTTCGATATTATCGCGTACCTAACCTCAAGTCAAACATTAATTGGTTTATAACTTGTATTGATCCTTACAATTTGGCAAAAACTTGTGTACGTGAAAAACATTTTTCCTACAGACGTGTGGAAAAATCAATTTTCCGCACTGATATCCGTGCGGAAAATAAGTTTTTCCACAGTAGTGCGGAAAAAATTTTCGGCACGATTATGTCAAAAATCCGTGCGGAAAATTGGGTTTTCCACACTAGTGCGGAAAATTTTTTCGGCATAATTATGTCAATATCAATAATATATCAATTATAACTTGTAGTTATTACTTTTTTTCTCAGAATTAGTTACGGTTACATATGTATGTGATTGTTATAGTTAATTAAAAATTATTAAATTTCTTTGAAATATGTGTTACTTATTTCCACACGTCTGTAGAAAAACTATTGTACCTAACACGTGCGAAAAATGTTTTCCCTGCACTCGGCTGCTTCACCGGCAGACTCGTGCGGAAAAATTCATTTTCCGCACTTGTTAGGTAAATAGCTATTCAAGCACAATTTCTTGTTCAAGAATTTGAAAAAGTTTTTATCCGAGAACTTGACCCGTGCAATACTTTCACCCTTGGATTAATATAAACATACCTAGGTATTTATTTTTTCTTTTATATAATAATATAAGTATAGAGAAAAAAAGAAACATAAATATAATATATAAAAATATCATGTAGGGAACATTAAGGTGTAGCAACCTACAAAGCTTTAATTGCTTGTTTTGTAGCTAGCTCAAGGTGCCCTACTTCTGGCGACATTTTCTAAATAAGGGCTTTTTTAACGCCACAGTTTTATTCAGTTTACTAATTGTACTTACTAAAATGACTGAATTTCTTATTTCCAAAGGCTTCGAAAGTATTTAGCAAAAACCATCCTCTGCGGGTCTCCTATTTAGGGGGCTGAAGCTCGGTAGCAAATAACAACAAACAACAAACCCGAACAAATTCAAATTATTTACCATACTCTATATAAAGGGTGATTCATTAAGGGTGACGAGGTACCGTATCTCAGGAACTAATAGTCGTACGAGTTTGAAAAAAAAATCCCTTTAATGAAATCGACTAAGAGAAATTGCTGGAAATAATTTTCACTAGGGTGGCACTTCCGGTTATACCGGAAGTAGGTGTCAACTTGCTTATTTTATAAGGAACACCCTGTATATTATTACATTTTTGAATTCTACATAAAACTATAATTACTTTTTATAAAATGCATTATTACTCTATGCTTAATAGTTTCCGAGATATTGACTCTTGAAAAATTACATTTTTGAACTTTAACAGCTTCTAGCTTTCGAACTATACGTCTTAGAGCAAAACGGCTTACATGTCCCTTTTTCGATTTTTGTTATCTTTCGAAAAGTATTAACTTCCGGTCAAACCGGAAGTACTATATTTCATACATTTAAGTTACATCCGGTTTACCCGGAAGTTGACACTTTTGGAAAGATAACAAAAATCGAAAATAGGGACATGTAAGACGTATAGTTCGAAAGCTAGAAGCTGTCAAAGTTCAAAAATGTAATTTTTCAAGAGTCAATATCTCGGAAACTATTAAGCATAGAGTAATAATGCATTTAATAAAAAGTAATTATAGTTTTATGTAGAATTTAAAAATGTAATAATATACAGGGTAATCCTTATAAAATAAGCAAGTTGACACCTACTTCCGGTATAGCGGGAAGTGCCACCCTATTGAAAATTATTTCCATCAATTTTTCTTGGTCGATTTCATTAAAGGGATTTTTTTTCAAACTCGTAAGACTATTAGTTCCAGAGATACGGTACCTCGCCACCCTTAATGAATCACCCTGTATATGCCACTAAACTTTTCAGATTTAACCGTTCTTCTAAACCATTTTTAGTTAAAAATATATTTTATAGGGCTTTGAGAAGCAGTTAGCTCAGCAGCAAGCATTCCAACAAGCTGCAGTAAGTACTACTACTCAAGATGGTGCCGGATCCAGCTTTGACAGCGCTAAGGGATCTTTAGATACTTTTATAGCCGATGATATGGTACGTATTTACTAGTAAATGAAAGGAAAGTTAAGTCTAAGATACGTTTTTTGTTCAGGTTGTGCCATCACTGTCTCCCTCTTATTCGCCCAACGGTCCTTGCTCACCTGCTGAACCCACTCCCGCTAATCATAGTGCCTGCCACACCCCTGTGCCTCAGATTCGCACCGGCCGATCTACTCCGTCCGAAGACAGTAGCTCCTGTGGAAGTTACAGTGTGGGAGGGTCTAC
Source organism: Polydrusus pterygomalis (assembly GCA_963969555.1). Taxonomy (NCBI): domain Eukaryota; kingdom Metazoa; phylum Arthropoda; class Insecta; order Coleoptera; family Curculionidae; genus Polydrusus; species Polydrusus pterygomalis. The sequence goes on along the minus strand of OZ018381.1, from coordinate 34,154,590 downwards.
GCCAGATCTTCTTGACAGGTAAGTAGTATTTTTTTGTTATTATTGGAAAAATATAAACCTAGTTATCGACAAATTGCCACGGCTTGGATTTGATCTTCTTGCTTTTCAAAATAACTAAAAGGAACTGGGATCTGTGTTACGTTCTTAACTAAAATCGGTATTTATTATTTTTTTTTTTCTGCAACATTGGCTTCTTTTTTATCTATTTTGTCTGTATTTTTTCAAGGATGATATTATTTTATCAATTCTCCAAGATCAGAAGCTTCAGAATATGACCCACCAGACTTCATCACTGACCTAACATTTCTCGCTCTCATTGTTTTTCTTCAGTTCTACTTCCATCTGTGCCTTCTGGCGTCTTAAATGGCGCTGTTGATTTATCTTTAGTGCTTCTTTTCCCCATTTCGGACCATATAAAGAATTCTAATGGCACATGAACATACTTAGACGTTGGAGAAACACTGGTCTGGTCTACTGTTTTAACAGGCATTTTTAAACAGGCACTACTTCTTGAGATTTAAAGACATTTTACGATAGGTTTGTTCTGTTATGGCTAGGGACCATTTGCTATGTTCTTATCTTAAATGGGTATTTATTATTATTAATCCGGCTCGAAGGACCATTGGTAATGTTCTTACTTATAGTATTTATTATTATTGATTCGGCTCTGAATAACGAATTTTGTTCTAAATTAAAACTCTGCTGTCAGCTTCTTATTCTTTATTATTAATTTTACTATAAATTAACAACAATTAAATTACAAACACTAGGTCAAATATATACAAGATAAATAAGCCAGTCCGGCCCTAAAAGGACTTCTTTCATAATATCCCAGGTGGTACAAATGTTAAAAGACATGTGAACGTTTTTATTTTCAGATATACAGTGCCTTCTGGAAGTTCAAAAAAAGCATGGTATGGATCTGACGAAGAAGAAAGAAGCGTTCATTATTCATCCTCTGGCTACTATGAGTCGCCTGTAGAAGACGAGTAAGTTATTGCCGATGATCATTTGTGTCGCTAATACATTCAACAAAAAACAAAGTCGAAAAAATAAAGCGCAAAACTAAAAATCAAAACTACAAATTTCTGTTGTCTCCGAAGGTATTTCGAATATTTACAATTTTCTTTTCTTTACCATATCATGGTTATATTTTTTAGCTGACTCTAAATATTAAAAGAATAAGGTTATAAAATTCATATAAATTTTTAATTGCTTACAATATAACATTTTTTCCTAAAAATATAGACTCTGATTAAAAAATAAAAGGTGAACATCGGGCGAGGATAAACGGACAGATCTAACGTATTATTTTGTTTTAAATGAAATATTTTTTAAATTTTACCAGCTATAACAACTAATAACTGTTATTTTAAAGAAAAATTCGAAACAGCAAAAGTGAAAAAAAGTCACTAAAGTTTTTTTAAAAAGCTATAAACAATACTAGACTGGGGCGCTATGCTAATTAATGTGACAAATTAATAGCTGATCGGCAAACGAAATATAACGTTAGAAAAAGATTAATGAATATTCCTCCTAACTCCAATAACAATTTCTGGGACCCTCTGTATTAAAATGATTAATGTAATTTGTAGCTTTACATGCAAATCTCCTAAGCCCGAAGAATACAAGAATACCAAAAAGCGTAGCGAATTTCATCTAGATCTTACTAACAACTCTAAAGTACCAAAAGAGAATTATCCACTGTCTAACAATAAATCAAAACACAAATATGCCGACAAAAAAGTATCGCCAGGAAACGAGAATCTAAAAGTAGCTGGTGAAAAACCGAAACGCTCTAAATCACGAACTCGCAGTCCGATGCAATTGCATAAGAAAAATATTCAAGGTAACCATTATTGTATAATATAGGAACTCATTCTGCATGCTGAAAATCTTTATAAACCTATAGCAGAACAATGTGCTTAAATTCAACAACTAAATTGTATAGAGTGTGGACAACCTTTTAAGGTTCATGTAACTCTTTAAATCTTTTTCATACTTCTTAGAAGGTTTTACTTCTTTGAAGAAGTATTTTATTTTTCTAAATTGTTGTTAAATTTATTTTTGTTTCTTGTGAACGATTGTTCCTAAAAATGGTAAATAAGGATCTTATTTCACATTTTAATATATGATTAACAGTGCTTAAAATGTACTTCTGTTCCCTGTGAACGATTGTTTCCTAAAAATGCTAAATAAGGATCCTATTTTACATTTTATTTTATTTTTTACAGTTCTCAAAATTTACTTTCGTTCTCTGTGGACGATTGTTCCTTAAAATGGTAAATACAAATCTTATTTCACATTTTAATGTATTTTTGACAGTTTTCAAAATTTACTTCTTTTCCCTGTGAACGATTGTTCCTAAAAATATTTAACAAGAATCTTATTTCACATTTTAATGTATGATTAACAGTTCTCAAAATTTACTTCTGGTCCGCCTGTGAACGATTGTTCCTAAAAATGCCATCCAAGTTTTTTTTTTCATATTTTAATGTATGATTAACAGTTCTCAAAATTTATTTTTGTTTCTTGTGGACGATTGTTCCTAAAAATGCTAAATAAGGATCGTATTTCATATTTTAATGTATTTTTTACAGTTCTCAAAATGTACTTCTGTTCCTCCTGTGAACGATGGTTCCTAAAAATGCCAAGCAAGATTTTTGTTTAATATTTTAATGTATGATTAACAGTTCTCAAAATTTATTTTTGTTTCGTGTGGACGATTGTTTCTAAAAATGGTAAATAAAATACTTATTTCACATTCTAATGTATGCTTAACAGTTCTCAAAATTTACTTCTGTGTACCTCCTGTGAACGATTGTTCCTAAAAATGCCAAGATTTTTTTTTTTATATTTTAATGTATGATTACCAGTTCTCAAAATTTATTTTTGTTTCCTGTGGACGATTGTTCCTAAAAATGGTAAATAAGAATCTTATTTTATATTTTAATGTATTATTGATAGTTTTCAAAATTTACTTCTGTTCCCTGTGAACGATTGTTCCTAAAAATACTTAACAAGAATCTTATTTCATATTTTAATAATGTTTAACAATTTTCAAAATTTACTTCCGTTCCTCCTGTTAACGATTGTTCCTAAAAATGCCATCCAAGTTTTTTTTCATATTTTAATGTTTGATTAACAGTTATTAAAATTTATTCCTGTTCCCCGTAAACGGTTATTCCTAAAAATGCTAAGCATTCCTATTTTACTCTCATTCAACAATACGAATGCACCTTTAAGGCTTTCATTACGGAAGGAACCCGTTGCTTGTCAGTTTCAAATTAATTGTTCAATGCTCTTAGACCCTCTAAGTTTATGAAACATAAACTGCTCACGCGCCGCCATATTGCCTTTCTAATTTTAGAATAATGATTAATTGAATGATGAATTGAATAAACCATTAGACGCCTAGTTAAATGGTAGTTAACTATATTATCACCATTTTTACCGTAAAGTATTATTGATTTACGAAATTAGCAATGAACTTTTCGCAAAGTTAGCTGCTGTTACGAGACCTTTCGCCAGCGCAAATTTGCTCGAACAATTTAGAAGAGAGGTTAATTCGTGCATTCGCCATTTCGTTACTTCTTCGTTTTATCCAAAAATCGGCTAAATGCCCCTCTAAAGTACAGTTTTACGTTAAAAAATAATGGATTTATAAAAGCAGAAAAAGAACTGTGCGCAAATTTGACAAAATTTCGTTTTATGCCTTTATGAATTATTTTTGTTCACCTTAAAACTGTAGGTAAGTGCTACCGAAACGCGAACCAAAAAACGAAATATTGATAAGAAAAATGTGTCACTAGGTTTTGCTCTTAACAATTTTTTATTTAGTATTAAGGTATTATTTGAATTTCAAGGTATTTATTTTTCAAACGTAATGTAATTTAAGGTAGGCGATCGCCATATAAAGATAAAACCATCTATTCAGAAGAAAAAAATTATAAAGTAACCTCGGATGAATCAAGCACTGGAAGAGAATATACAACTAGTCAGACATCGCCAAGAAAGACGAAAAAGAACAAAGAAAATAACAGAAGAAAATCTTTGCCCCGCTCGCCAACTAGTCAGAAGAGTCAAAAGAAAAGCGACTTTGAATATCAACCTTCCAGTTTGCCCGGTAGTTTATCAAGAAGAAAGTCCACTCACAAGTCGAAAAATTTAGTTCCTGACAGAAACGAAAATAAAATTGCAAGGTAATAATAATAATAATAATAATAATAATAATAATAATATATATGTTTATTCTCAACCAACCTAAAAAATTCATTACAGAGAATATAACACCAAATATACAATATTATATAAAATCAGAAATAATAAAAATCATGTTTAGTAATTATTAATGACTCCATCGAAATTATTTTAAAAAAATATATATAATAACCAGTTAGAAAAAAAAAGAATAATAATACCTATATAATACGTTAAAGATTGTTGTTTTAAAAAAAATTTTTATTTTTTTTTTAAAAGTCCATAATTTTGATATTTCTCTAATTTTTTTTGGCAAACTGTTGTAAATTGTTATTCATTTATATAATATTGATCTTTGGCGAAAAGTACTCTTTACCATAGGTGTTTGAATATGATGTTTTTGTCTCGTGATGTGAATAATGTTGGTTGAAGGAAATAATATATTTGATTGTTTTTCTTTAATAATTATAGAGTCTATTAGAATGCCTAGTTTTAATTTATAAAGTTTATGTATGCAATTAATTATTTTGTTTTGTAGTTTTTTAATGGCTGAATTGTAGTAACATTCGCTGATCCCCAAATTGAAATCATATACTGTAATTTTTAATAAACCAGAGAATAATATATTTTGTAATATTTTAACGATATATAATTTTTAGCTTTAAACAAAATGCCAAATATTGGTGAGATGTAACTTCTTAAATATTCAATATGTTTTTTCCAACTTAAATTTTCATTAATACATAAACCTAAAAATTTAATTGTATTAGTATATTTAATTTAATGATTATTGAAAGACAGTGAAGAAATATTATTATTTTTTAATTTTGATTTACTTATAAACATAAAAGATTATTTATTAAAATTTAATGATAATTTATTAGTTTCAAGCCATTTACATATTATATTTAGGTCGTGGTTAATGTTATTATGAATTTGAGCAAATATACAATAGTAGTATTATCGGCAAACAATTTTATTTTACCTTTTAAATTTAATTTTGCTATAGAGTGAATGCAGAAAAAAGTAAGTCCTAAGGTTGATCCTTGTGGAACACCACAAGTTGTTTTTTTTTGTAAACTTTTAATATTTTCAATTTGGACAAACTGCTTTCTATTACTTAAGTAATTTTTTAACAATAATAAATAAATATTTCCCCGAATTCCAATATTGTATAGGCATTTAAGTAAAATGTTGTGATTGACAGTGTTAAATGCTTTACATAAATCTAGGGACAGTAGGCAGCATTTTTGGTTGCTATCAACGTTTGATAATATCTGTAGCTGCAACTTCTGTATCTCTAAATTTACGAAAACCATATTGAAATGGAGAGAGTAATTTTTTTCTTCTAAAAAATTTACTATTCTATTATTTAAAATTTTTTCAAAAATCTTTGAAAATGCAGGTAAAACAGAAATTGGGCGGTAGTTACTACTAAAATATTTTTCTGCATTTTTAAAAACTGGTGATACTTTTGCTATTTTTAATTTATTTGGAAATAACCCGGTTTTAAAAGAAATTGTGATTAAATGATGTAATTAGGAATTATATTATATTTTAGAATTTTAATAATTTTGATGGAAATATTATCAAATCCCGTTGCTTTCTTCGAATTAAGCTCATTTTGCCTATTTCTTCAAATGTGATATATTCTTTATTTAAAAACATAGAACTTGAATTTATTTCTTTATCTGGGTAATTTTCTTTTTGATTCATTGGAATTTTCTTGGCCAAATTTTCTCCAACTGTGATGAAATGGTTATTTATTTCTTTACAAATTTTACTTGGTTCTTCGATTTTCTTTAAAAAGGTAATCAATGGTTGTTGATTTTGTTTTATTTGTAGAATTTGAAATAATATAGTTTACATTTTTCCAAATTGTCTTTTGATCTCCTAAAAGAAACTATTCTTCAAAGTATTGTTTTTAACCTTTGTTTGTTTTTAAGTAGACGATTATAGTTATCATAGATGTTTTTAAACAAGTAATTTTCGGGATACTGTTTCTTTTTCAAATAATGTTTATTTCGAATCTTTATCATGTTTGCTAATTCTTTTGTGAACCAAGGGTTTGAGTTTTCTTTTATATTAAAAATTTCTTGGTAAGAAGCTTCATCAAATATTTTCTTCATAAAATAAATCAGGATCTTCAAAGTAAAGCTTATTATTTTCTAAACTATCCAGATCAGTTTTTAACATATTAATATTACATTTTATTTGGTTTATAATTTTCATATTACTGGTTACTGAACTGTAATAAATGTTAATAAATTGTAGTTTATGATCACTGATTGGGCTTGTTCAAAAAATAAGTCGTTTTTTTTTGTTGTATTTGTGATAAGGTGGTCAATTAATGTTGCACTCGTAGTTGTGTCTCTGGTAGTAATACTTTTATTAGATAATTTAAAATTGTTGGGGAGATAAATATCCAAAACCCTTTTTGAGTATTTATTATTTTTTTAAATGTCAATATTCCTATCACCTATTAAAAAACAATCTGTTAGTGCATCAAAATTCTCCAATTTTTCATCCAAAAAATTCAGGAACTATTTAGTTTTAAGCAGAAAATAGCATCAAGATATGGAATTTTGATGGCAATAAAAGACACTTCACTTTCAATTTTGTCTACAATTTCAAATTTATATTTTTGTTTGATAAATATACCCAAACCACCATCTGTTCTTTCTCTTTAAGTCCACATTTCAAAAGACACAGCCCACAGAAGAGTCCTACGAATTCCTCCAAAGAAGCAACGACCCTTAAAGCCCTAAGCGCAGAATCTTTGAGATCAGTTAGTCCTGGAAGCGATAGTGTGTTTTATAGTGATCCTAGCAGTCATACCGTCGATCATCAAGTACACTGCCTGCATTGTGGGAAGGAGGTAATGTAGTTTATTTCCAACCATGCATGTATTAATGACATTTCATCTATCTTCCAAGGGTGGAAAGTTGACGTTTTTTGACTTCTACTTTCTACTCGGGTGGAATCCAATCCAAATGTCAAGGTTTTGCCTTTTCTTTCTATAAATATAATGTAGTTTATTTTTTATAATTTTAGGTTGACGTAAATACAGACGATGCGGAAAAAAGTACTAATGGTAACGGACAGCAACAGGACATTGTCCAACCTCCAGCAGGATTTGAAGACTCGCCAAGAGTAAAAGCGGGAAGATTATTCAAAAAACTTGACAAACGAATAAAGTCTGAAGAACGGGGCCAAACAGATCATAGAAGGCATAGATATCGACCTGATATCAGGGCAAAGGTAATGGAAGACTGTTTTCAGCCGATTTTAAACTACTAATCAAATCCACTAATAATAAATACTATGATTCATTTAATAGTATAGTTGTAAGTAATATTAAATAATGTTGAAGTAATAATAATAATAATAATAATAATAATAATAATAATAATAATAATAATAATAATAATAATAATAATAATAATAATAATAAGTTTATTTAAAATTTAATAATATAATAAATATGTTTATTTTTTTCTTCAATAAACTTATTCTTTAATCCCCTGAAGCTGAGCTTGTTAGGGGCAAATCTTATTTTTTTGTTTTAGTATGTAAAATCATAAATCATAAATATGCATTAAAAATCAAGTTTTTTAAAGTAAAAATGTTAATTTATAGTATAAACGCAGCTTTTTTGAAGAAATATATTACCTATAATAAAATTATTAATTTATAATTTTTAAGTAAAAAATATTACTTATACAAATTATTCAGTACAATATTAATTAATTAAAGCATTTCTAAACATATTTTCAAATTGTCTGTTTTTACTATCCATGTTTTTATTTCCACTTAAAATTTTTTTAATGGAATCAATTTTTAAATTTTTGTTGGTAAATATTCGTTTAAATAAAAACATAAATATTTGAAATTTTTTTGTCCTATGGACTTATTTATTTTAGGTTTTATGTTTATTTCATTTTTATGACGTGTATTATGATTATGGTTTTTAAATTGTATAAGGTTTTTATTTTTAAATATATATATTAAGATGTTATAAATGTAAAGTTGTCTTATGTTCAACTTTTTTGTTTCTGAATATAATTTTTTTGAAGGATAAAGATAATCTTTATAGGTATTTCTTATACCGTGCGAACCAAAATTATTTGCATCAAAGAGGGCTGGGATTAAAAAACGTAGGGCTTGGTTTAGATCACAATGATATGGGCACGATATATCTAACCAAATCTAGGTTAAAATTTTGTCAAATTCATATTATGACATGATATGCCAAACTAATGAGTAATAAAATAAGTAGACAAATACAAATTTATTTTTATTGTTTACAAAATTAACAAAGTAAGAATATACAGAAAGAAAAAGAAAAATAATTAGCATTCTGAGAATTCACATAACCGGAGAAGTGGAACCAGGCTTCATCCGAAAAAAATGTCAGGTCTAATAAATCATTTCTTTCCAATAAATTTTGGGTAAACCATTGAGAGTAATTCCTGCGTCAATTTATAACGAAATAAATTTAGCTGCTTCTTAAGAAAACAATTGATATCTCTATTTCTGGGAGTTTAATGAGTATTTCCCCAGTCAGAAGAACGCGGTGGAGGCACAACGAGTTCCCGAAATAGATTGCGCCCCATGGCCCGTTCTCCCTTCTGCAGCAAAGAGCATCTCAAGGCAGCCGACAGCAGCCCCAGTATCCTTCCAGGAGCACCCGACGAGGACGACGACCAAGGCATATACGACGCGTGTTACTCCACGGGCGACTGGCTCTACATCGACGAAAGAGACGAAGTTCAGGGCATCAATGCATTTCTCTCACCAACAGGTACTTATTTTAAATATTATATAAAGTAAAATAATCATGTAAAATTGTAATGACTTTTACTGGTACTATATTGTTACGTTGTACCTACAAGTAAAAAATTCTCAATTAACAAGTATAAAGGGGCCTACAGACACACGAACATGTATTAGTACATGTACGCGCGTTGATGTTCGCCAGTGTGTAGACAAATTTACCGTTAAAATACCGACGCACATGTTTAATGTTCCCGCTTGAATTTATGTACGCACGTACATAAACGCGCGCACATGTATGAAGGTGTGGAGACGAAAGTTTGCTTGTTTCAAAGATTTTGTCAGTGTCGTGTTGGTTTTGTGCTGAAGCATTTTATTTAATTGATGTTTTTTTATATAACACACACGCAAGCCACTGCCAATAAGTTTAGTTCGTCGTCACTCGACATGCTGACACCGCAACGCCTAAAAGACTGACATACAAGTACCTACTTGTGTCTGTAGAGAAATGTGATCCACACACATCAACGCGCATACATGTACTAATACATGTTCGCGCACACGAACATGTAAATGTTGCTATTATACCTGTGACCAAACGTTTAGCACTTCCATTGGCTATTTTTTCATGTTTTAAGTAAGTAAGTATATTTTGTAATTTAGAACAGGAACCAATCCGAAGAACGTCGATCTCAAGCACTGAATCGGAGCAAGACTTTCGCAAACGGTATCAAGCCATCACACATCGAATGGTCCATCGAAAATCCTGCTTAGAAATGTATAAAAGACAAGATTCTAGATCATTTGGTAAGTAATGTTTGTAATAATTCACTGGTACCTACTAGAGTCGATTCACTCAGTAAACCTGCAAGATGGCCGACATGTCATATGACAAAAGTCATATTCCAGCTAAATAAAATAATTTTTTGCATTTTCAATGACTTTTGTCATATGACATGTCGGCCATCTTGCAGGTTTACTGAGTGAATCGACTTTAGCAGCCTAACACAAGTGATAACGTTCTTGTATGGCAAGGGCTTATTGCACACTTACACGGCGACCGTCCTAACGGCACCGTTTACGCGATTTACCGCGTTCCTGCACGTTTTTCGTCAGTTTGATTCTATTTTGATTCGAGTATGGATCATAGACATGCTGTGGCGATTTTAAAGTCTTACAGGCATATCAAAAAACGAAGAAAGGCACAAAACAGAATTTTGTGGGTATGGGAAGCTTCCAAACACATTTTTTTTGGCACAGTTCTCAAAGTCAATCGTGTAAAAAAGACCTACCGTGCGAGCAAAAATTATTTGCATCAAAGAGGGCTTGGATTAAAAAACGTAGGGCTTGGTTTAGATCACAATGATATGGGGACGATATATCTAACCAAATCTAAAATTTGTCAAATTCATATTATGACATGATATGCCAAACTAATGAGTAATAAAATAAGTAGACAAATACAAATTTATTTTTATTGTTTACAAAATTAACAAAGTAAGAGTATACAGAAAGAAAAAGAAAAATTAAATTATTTTCTTGCACTTTATAAGGAAATAAATTTAGCTGCTTCTTAAGAATAGTCCTGCATGTTCCATAAGATCTTCCCACTTCTTGGGACAGGCGTCTTATACAATTTGTTGGCGTATTTTGCATTATTTTACGAACGTTTGCAAAAGTTCTTCTGTTTTTACAGATGGTCTTCCTGCTCCTTTTTTGTGTTGTATAGAACCTGTTTCCCTAAACACAGCCACGGTTCTTTTCAGGCAATGATAAAAATTCCCAGCAATAAAAGCAACGTTAGGAAAATGTTCGTGAAAATCGTCCATGCACAAAGCCGGATTGTATTGCCACTCACCATATACTCTAACCCCGTTTCGAAAATATGCTTCAACCATGAATGTTTTGTGCTGTTCCGTAAAGCCCATTGTGTGAATTGTTCAAGTAATTGGAAAAATTAGCGATGAATCAAATTACTTGTAACGGCTGTTAAAGATGACGGAATAACTCATTGATTGTTAATTCAGGTAGTTACTGACATCCAACAGGTATTAAGCTCTACGGCTAAGCATTACGTCTATAGATGCAAGGCCCTCTTTGATGCAAATAATTTTTGCTCGCACGGTATTTAAATGTCCAACATTTTTTTCACTTGCCATATTTCTGAAGAATTAGATATTATATCAAGGTCTTAACTGATAAGTAGGTTAAAATTCATATATTCAATATCGACTCCGATGCGGATTATGTCCCGTTTGAATCCACTGTGAGACGGACGCCGACGCCCGACGTCGCGCAGCTGGGCCGACTTAAAATTAAATTAAAAATATTATAAGCGCCGGAATCGCATACCTACCTCGAATCATTCAAAATAGCTTAAATTCAAATCGTAATGTGCGTCCGTGCCCGTCTATTAAAAACGTGTGTTAGTGTTTTCTAAAAAAAGAATGTCATGGCTCTCGGTATGTTTTTTCGATTTTTAATTAAATTTTTACGTCACACACTAATCTAAGTTATTTTTTGAAGGTTTATTAAATCCCTTTTAATACCAGCCCACGAACTACCTGGCTAGTTCTAGTTGGGTCAAGTTAAAAATGACATAAATGGCGGCACTGAAAGCAGATAAATGTTCTTTACCTTTTAAATGACGTGTAACATCCCATTCCCCTTCATACACGATTGAAAACTATCTGTTACAAAATATGCACTTCGCTTGGTTCTCATTTTTACATTTTTTTAATTAAAGGGAAAGAAATAAGACACTTTAAGTCTTCCTCCACTGGTATATTAAAATAAGTTACAAGGTTTAATACAGGGTAAATTCTCTACATGTTTCGAACGCATAAGCATTCATCATCAGGAGAATAGAATAAGGAATTTAGAAATGTAATAGGTGCAAACAGTCCTAACGGAGTTACGAGATGATGGAAGAACAAGCATAGTGTTTGGAAACCTTTCAACGTAATGGTAAACCTACAGTGGCGGCTGGTTAATGAAGGGCTCTGGGGCGCCGCCCTCCCTTCAATTATTTCAAACATAATCCAAAAATACTTTACTTAAAAAAACAATAACGCAATGTATGTAAGCAATCAATTAAAATAATTCAAACCAAACGTAGCCCTATTCTAACGGGCAGGCTATACTCATAGACAAGCGAGTTGCGCGCTCTCACGGTTGTACTAAGCGCGGGCGGCGGCGGGCGACCGATTATCCGTCCCGATTTAACGCGCCTTCTCGATGAGTTGTCATGACGACGGAGGCCTGACGTCACCTACACATCGCACAACGAGCGGCCACGGAGAGCTCCAATTTTCCGCGCTTTCTGTGCCACTGTTCGCGAATCGCGATTCGCGATGCGACCTGTCGTCTGTCGATGCCGCTGACTCGCTGACGTTTTGTTTATTTGTTTTGATTTATTTATTAGTTGTTAGAAAGTTGGAAAATTTCGTCTAATATGAAGGTCAGTGATTTACAGAAGGTTGTGTTTAGTTCTCTGAGCTTAAGTGAAAAACTTGATTTAAAAAATGCAGGGCGTCCACTACCAATATTGAACATTGTACAAGTGCAATCAAAATGTAAAAGTAAGGCACAGTTTACGCGTAAGTTTGACAAAGAAATATATAATAAAATATTCTGGATATGCGGCTGTGAGGACAAAAATTATTTTTTTTGTTTCGTGTGTCTTCTTTTTGACGGGAATGATAATTGGACTAAAAATGGGGTTCAGAGAAAATAAAAAACATGAAAATAGTGCAAAACATCGTTATAATGTGGTAAGTTTTGAGATGTTAGGACAAACTAATATTTTATCTTGTCTAAGTAGTGCTTATGCTGATGAAATTAAAATTCACAACGAGAAAACACAGACACGTACTTTCGAAAATAATAGATATACCTACCCTTTAATTTTTTTTAAATTTAAAGCCAGCGCCCCCCTGACTCACTAGTCACGAGCCGCCACTGTAAACCTACCGAGAGGCCATTCGTGAAATATTGGTAGAAATTAAGTTATGAAGGTAGCATAGCAGTAACTTAAGTGTCATTAATGAGACAACAGCATAAGTGTGAGGGGAGAAGAATATTTGACATTGGAATGGTAGATGATGTAAAAACTTTAAATTATAATCAAATGAGGAGTAGATAAAAAGTCAGAAATTAGTGAACTAGTAACTTAAGTGTGAGGAGAAGAAAATTTAAAATGAGGAGTAGCTGGAAGGTCACATATTAGTGAATTAGTAACGTAAGTGTGAGGAGAACGAAGACAGCTCCATTTCACCTCGACAAGAATTGTTTAAACTTTAATTTTATTCAAAAATGTCCAGAACACAGATTTTAAATTATTATTACTTCTACTTCTAAATAAGGATACCCATATGACATAGAAAAAACTTAAAACATCGTCTATGTCAATTTTAAATACTCCGCACATTCATGTTGCTGTTTCACTAATTTGTGACTTCAGTTACTCTCTCACTACTCCACTGTAAAATATTCTTCTCCTCACACTTACGTTACTAATTCACTAATATGTGACCTTCCAGCTACTCCTCATTTTAAATTTTCTTCTCCTCACACTGCGAATGCGTTCCAAGTTAGGCTTTTGCCTCTCTCCCAGTAATAATAAGAATAATGATAATTCGTGAATCACAATCCTAAGAAATTTACAAATGTGGTCTGACGGTCATTAACTATGCGTTGAGGGAAACACTATTTAAATGTTGGACTGTCCGTCATAACGACGGACGGTTGGTAACACTGGGTTAGCTACATTATTATATGTTATTACTTTATTATTATTCTTATATTCATCGTCATAACTTAATTATGCTATTTTAGCTTGGGGGCAATTATTAACATTCTGGTACACCAGAAGAAAATTATTTTTAACCCTAAATCAACACCATGTAAAAATCTATTCACTCAATTAAATATCGTTACATTCCAATGTCGCTTTATCTTGAATTTCGTGAATTTGATAAAGTCAAACTTTTATAACTGCAGGAAAGTTAGAGATTATAACGAGCATTACAATCTAAAAGTTGGTTATAGGTTAGGGAGAATAAGACTGTTTCAGATGTTCTTTAACTCGTACGGGAAGAGGTCTTCTTGTTTCTCCAATGTAAGATTCGCCACACTCGCAAGGGATTTGATAGATACATTTTTTTGTGTTTTCATTACGGGGGGGTTTTACTTTTGTACAAAAGCTTCTAAGAGTATTTCCGGATTTGAAGTCTGTTTTGATATTAGAGTTTTTGGTTATCTTTTTAATATTTTCAGAAATCCCCTTGACAGATGGTCCCCAGTACAAGGACCCTTAATTTTAATGACACATACAAATGTCAAACTGCGTGAGTGCCTTCTTTGGGACGAGTCCGACAAACTTCTTATGCGAAAACTTTCGGCGCTGCTGCGTTTTCGAATGCCCGATTCCTAGAAGTGTCGAATATGACGTCATTATGACTCCCCGTACATACAAGCTTGATTTTTTAAAAATTGTTTAATAAAATTAATTTAACTTCAACTTGTCCTACAAAAATCATGCTGCGTGTGGAGTGTCCACCACCCCCAAAATGTCGATATGACGTCACTATGACTCCACGTATAATACAAGTTTGATTTTTTGAAAATTGTTTAATAAAATTGAGTTAAAAATTGTGGTCAACTTGTCCGACAAAAATCATGCTGCGTATGGAGTGTCCACCACGCCGAAAATGCCAATATGACGTCATTTTGTCTCCCCATACATACATGTCGGACAAAAAAAACAGTCGTAGATAATAGTATTTTAAATACAAATATCAATTTGTCCGACAAATATATTAAGTTACACAGGGTGTCCCGAAATTAGCTGACAATATTTTAAGGAGATAAAGTACATCCAAAAATAAGACTAATACCCTCTATTAATATACCTTCAAAAACGCTTCGTTATGGGGCTAGAGCCCCCCGAATTGGAGCCATGATAAGCAGTTTTTTCACAATATCTCAAAAACCGATTAGGGTATCGAAACAAAATTTGATACATGTTTTACCCATGATAAGACGCAATAAACTGTTTAATTAGCTTAACCTTATTTCTTCCAGTGGCGTCCCACTGGGTAGGTAGTTGGGAGAATATTGCCCTAAGTTTTTTATTTTTAGGATTTTTTAACTTCAGGTACCATTTTTAGAAGCCTTGAAGTCTTTTGTTGAAAAAAGGTACTGTTGTTTTATTTAGGTAAGATTCACCATTTTCCAGTAAAATCGATTTTAAAATTTTCGGTTTTTTGAAATCCGGTGAAAAGGCTAAGGTTTTTTTTGCATATCCAGCAAACACTTAATATTAAAACTTGAAAATTATTAGAAGATCGACTAGCGACAAGGCATATGTATTAAAGGATGTTACTTTAAAATATTTTTCCAGTGACGTCGCACGGGGTGGAGCCTAATATTACTATTATTTTTTTTTAATTTCATAGTTTTAATGTATTTTTTTTTTAATTTTAAATTTTTTTGTTAATAAAACCTCCTATTATTGTAATTTGACAGAATGTAACGTTTTTAAATTAAACATTCCTTTGTTTTTTAAATATTTATTTTCATGGAGATTTTAAGAGAGTTGTAAAATAAAACAAAAAATAATAACCAATTGCAAATCAAATTTGATTGTGAACCACACGGGAAACTAATTCTTAAGCAAGTACCAGTCATGTGTCCTCAAAAATAATAATCAAGGGGATTTAAATCAAGTGATCTTGGTGGCCAGGCTATGGCTACCAATCCACCTCGTAATTTTCTTCAAGCCAATTTCTTACTTGACGTCCGTAGTGAGCTGGTACCCCATCATGTTGAAAGAAGTGCCCTAAACGTAAATCCAGTGGCATTTTATCATATAAATCCCCAAGTTGATTATGTATTATTATTATTTGTCGCTAGCATAGAACTTCTAATAAATTAATTTTTTTAAAATTAAGTGTTTGCTGAGATATGCAAAAAAAACCTTAGCCTTTTCACCGGACTTTAAAAAACCGAAAATTTTAAAATCGATTTTACTGGAAAATGGTGAATCCAACCGCAATGAAACAAGAGTACCGTTTTTCAACAAAAGACTTCAAGGCTTCTAAAAATTGCTCCTAAAGTTAAAAAATCCTACAAATAAAAAACTTAGGGCAATATTCTCCCAACTACCTACCCAGTGGGACGCCACTGGAAGAAATACAGTTAAGCTAATTAAACCATTTATTGCGCCTAGCTATGGGTAAAACATGTATCAAATTTTGTTTTGATACCATAATCGGTTTCTGAGATATTGTAAAAAAACTGCTTGTAATAGCTCCAATTCGGGGGGCTCTAGCCCCATAGCGAAGCGTTTTTGAGGGTATATTAACACAGGATTTTAGTCTTATTTTTGATTGTACTTTATTCCCTTAAAATATTGTCAGCTAATTTCGGGACACCCTGTACAGTCAGTCCGACAAGAAAATGAAAAAAAAAATCATTACCAATGACACACTCCTTTTTGTCAAATTCTGACTGATTAAACTTAAATGTTCAGATATATTATTGAAATTAACTAAATTTACATAAAGTTTGTATAAAATTACAATTATAAAATAATTTCAATCGGAAAATCTGAAAAATTTAAAATCTGTTTTCTTTTATTTTCTCCATTTTTTATATCAAAAATAATGATATAAACATTAAAATAAACACTCCGAAAAGATTCAAAAATGTAATTGATGCATGTGCTTCTTAGGTAAAGTATAATTTTTCGGAAAACAGCGTTTCGACAGTTGATAACCACAAAATAACACCAACCAGCTCACACGAAAGGTCGCGTCATATTGTTTTTTTGTTATTGATGTTTTAAAGTGTTTCCTGGTTCGTGTGGAAGTATGCCGCGTAAATTCAAATAAAATATGAGAATATTTTCAGAAAAATCATTTTCCGTACATACATTTATTAATTATAAAAAATTAATTAGTTTATAACTTATAATAATATATCCAAGATAAATTATTATAAAGAAATATTAAATAACTTATCAATTTTTTAATTTTTAAATAGATTGCAGTACTATATTTGTAGGACACATATTTTTTTACAATCAGTACTTTATCTTAAATCGAAAAATATTAAATGCAAAGTTGTATGCTCAGACCAAGCACTATGGTCTGAGGTTGTATGTATGGAGAGACATAATGACGTCATATTGACATTTTCGGCGTGGTGGACACTCCATAAGCAGCATGATTTTTGTCGGACAAGTTGACCGCAATTTTTAACTCAATTTTATTAAACAATTGTTAAAAAATCAATCTTGTATATACGTGGAGTCATAGTGACGTCATATCGACATTTTGGGGTGGTGGACACTCCACACGCAGCATGATTTTTGTAAGACAAGTTGATCACAATTTTTAAATTAATTTTATTAAACAATTTTTAAAAAATCAAGCTTGTATGTACGGGGAGTCATAATGACGTCATATCGACACTTCTGGGAATCGGGCATTCGAAAACGCAGCAGCGCCGAAAGTTTGTCGGACTCGTCCCAAAAAAGGCACTCACGCAGTTTGACATTTGTATGTGTCATTAAAATTAAGGGTCCTTGTACTGGGGACTAAGAAGCTATTGTAGAAAATGCTTGCTCCTATTTCGTTTCTGAATTAGTTTTTACTTCGCGATTTTTAAGTTTGCTATTAGACAAATCCCTCCCCCCCCCCGTAATGAAAACACAAAAAATTGTATCTATCAAATCCCTTGCGAGTGTGGCGAATCGTAAATTGGAGAAACAAAAAGACCTCTTCCCGTACGAGTTAAGGAACATCTGAAACATACTCAAAGAGATGAAACCTCGAGATCAGGTATAGCGGAACATGTATGGACCAACCAACATAATATACAGTTTACAGTGGTTAGAAGCCAAGGTTTTGGACACGGAACAGCACTGAAGAAAACGAAAATTCAAAGAAGCAGCTTTCATGAATCAAAATACCCATATATTTAGTAAACCAAGTATAGATATCCCCAATATCTGGAAGCCTCTTCTTGCCTAAAACCAACAGCGCAAACTTCACACTCCAATAAACACGTAGGCGGAGTCATCAAGCTTCATTGCACATTGATTGTATTTAAGACAGTAGCCTTAGAATTATAATTTAGTTTACACTTGAAAACGGTTAGAGATACTAACTAACCGAAACGTTGTGTTAAGTAACAAAATAAAGACAATGGAAGTCCGATGAGGTAATTTTTTTGAAACAGTTCTATTGTCTCGTTAATTAAAATGTTTTCCAGAAATATACATACATATCAGAAATATACTTTCTGTTTCGTTTAGGAATATACTATCCTTAAATATGGTATATTCATAATATGATTTCGTAGCTACCCGCATTTACTTTATTATTATTTTTTCATTTTCTTTTGGGTTGATGCAGATGTTCCGCATTAGTTTCTTTTTTAAAATTTCAACGACGTCGATAAAGTGACATTTCTCACACACATGTTGTTCTTACGAAAAACCATCTATATAGAGTAACCTAAATATAAATTATAGGTATAAATATAAATGAGAACATCAGCATCTTGTAAACAGAAAAAAATGTGTTCGACGAGCGAATTCGATTAACCTTATAACTTTTCCTTTAATAGCAAATGGTGCGACTGAATCTCATGAAATCCAACCAAATCAAATGCAGGTGGATTTAAAACAAAAATTAGAAGAAGTATTAAAATTAATGTTATTAATATGGTGTCGTGAAAATAAAGCATTGACTTTGTTGTGCCACGAAAAAAATAATGGTTTGTATGGAAACTGGTGGCAATAATATTTGTATGGATACTAATGAAAATTATTTTTTACTGAGTGAGCTACCTACTAACAAAAATTAATATTGTGTGAGGTGTGAATCGAACTCACTTGATAAGTATTCAATACCATGATGCACTGCTTATAATTTAATCGGGTTTGTTCGATCGTCACCCTTGAGGCATAAATTATTGAACATCCACTTAATACCCTTGGTACATAAATAGCGGCAATAAAGTGCACTTGATTTCCGCATAAGCTATAATTTACTTGATAACTAAGCAATAAAAACAGAATAATTAACTAGTTCTACATAAAAATTTTCTCATAATTTTTTAAGGGAAAAAAAGTTTCCTTAGATGGAACTATATAAACCTATTTAAGAAAAAGCAAATCTCTCTTTGGGTTCATGCATGCAGAACTATCATAAAAAGAAATGTGTTAAATCCAAATACAAAACATGTTTCCACGCACTTTTCTTTTAATTCCTATTATTATTATTAATATATCTTTATTCTCAACCAACTTAAAAAAAAAGTTCATTACTGAGAAAATAACACCAAATATACAATATATAAAATCACAAATAGTAAAAATCATGTTTAGTAAAATTAATAACTCCACGGAAATATTTTTTTTAAAAATATATATAATAACGAGTTACAAAAAATAATAATAACATATTATTATAATACGTTAAAGTTAGTTTGGTTTAAAAAAATATTTTTTTAGTTTTTTTTTTAAAATCCATAATTTTGATATTTCATTACTTTTTTTTGGCTAACTGTTTTAAATAATTGTTATTCCTTTATATAATATTGATCTTTGGCGAAAAGTACTCTTTACCATAGGTGTTTGAATATGATGGTTTTGTCTCGTGTTGTGAATAATGTTGGTTGAAGGAAATATTATATTCGATTGTTTTTCGTTAATAATAATAGAGTGTATTAAAATGCATAGTTTTAATTTATAAAGCTTTTCTAAATTTAAATATCCGTTTGGTTCATACAAATTTATAGTAGGTTCTAAAAAAGGAAGTTTATGTATGCATTCAATTATTTTGTTTTGTAGTTTTTTAATGGCCAAATTGTAGTTAAATTCGCTGATCCCCAAATTGAAATCATATACTTAATTTTGAATAAACCAAAGAATAATATATATTTTGTAAATATTTTAACGATATATAATTTTTAGCTTTAAACAAAATGCCAATTATTGGTGAGATGTGACTTCTTAAATATTCAAT
This sequence comes from Polydrusus pterygomalis, assembly GCA_963969555.1. Taxonomy (NCBI): domain Eukaryota; kingdom Metazoa; phylum Arthropoda; class Insecta; order Coleoptera; family Curculionidae; genus Polydrusus; species Polydrusus pterygomalis. Next base: position 34,134,575 of record OZ018381.1, on the reverse strand, counting down.
ATGTTTTTTCCAACTTAAATTTTCATCAATATATAAACCTAAAAATTTAATTGTATTAATTATTAAAAGATAGTGAAGAAAGATTGTTATTTTTTAAATTTTGATTTACTTATAACACAAAAGATGATTTTTATTAAAATTTAGTGATAATTTATTAATTTCAAGCCATTTACATATTATATTTAGGTCGTGGTTAATCTTATTATGAACTTGAGCATATTCTTCATGAAAATATACAATAGTACCTAGTATCATCAGCAAACAATTTTATTTTACTTTTTAAATTTAATTTTGCTATAGAAGTAATGTAGATTAAAAAAAAAAAAGGTCCTAAGGTTGATCCTTGCGGAACACCGCAAGTTATGTTTTTTGTGAACTTTTAACACTTTCTGTCGGTCGCTCTATAGTTAAATAAAATAAGAATAATTTTGTAGAGTGCGACAAAACTGTCGTCGTCCATCGCCAATCAGGAGAATTTGGTTTCCGAATTCACGGATCCAAACCCGTTGTTGTTTCTGCAATCGAACCCGGAACTCCTGCGGAATCGTCAGGATTGGAAGTTGGTGATATCGTAATGGCTGTTAATGGTGTTAGTGTATTGGATAAAACTCACTCTGAAGTAGTCAAGATTGCACATGCTGGAAGTGATACTTTAACTTTGGAAGTAAGTGTTTAAAGAGTTACATACAATGCTTAAAATAAAGTAAGATATGCGATTTAAAGTAGTTGTGAGACATAAAACCTAAACCTTATCCTAGGACATACTGTAGAGTGTAGGTATAGACAAATTTTCAAAAAATCACTCTGTATTCATAACCCTAATTTGTGAACGTTAAGTAAAAAATGGTTATCTACAAACATTGTTAGAAGTAGACTTTTTAGCGCTTGTTGTCCAGTGTCTAAAATGTTATTTTAGTGTTAAAAGTGAATTACATTTAACGCTAGTGTTAAAAATAAATACAAGGATAGTTTACCTTTTATTATTAACATTAACATTTATTGTACAATTTGAGTAACCAGAAAAATTAATTCCTTCTACAGTTCCACTGATCAGGGTTTTGTTGTCATTTTGTATGCTTGTGGAGAGAATGGAAACAATAGTACTGGACGACGAATGCCTAAAAAGGTCTTTGGCAATTCTCTTCTAATTTTCCAGTAAGTTTTCAATATATTCTTCTGCCACTGTTGAGGAATTCAATCCACCGTTTATTTTGATAGTTGTTAGGTTGGCACCAGAGTCTGTCAGTAAAATGGTCGAAGGCCGACCGAGCCAGTAACAAGTGTAAAGCTTTGGATCTGGGAGCTTTAAGAATTCTGCTATAACAACAAGCATTTTACTAAAACTATTAATACCAACTGAATTTAGCACATTTCTTATTCATCTATTTGGTAGAAATTCGACGATGTCCGATATCGGTTGGCCGAAAAGCTCTGTATTTTCTGTAAAATAAAAATAAAAATTGCTTAACGACAGGGAAAGTTCGCGAAACCTTATTTTTGTATCTGGAATGCCCACCACTAATGTAGTATTTAAATTATCAACATTGTCGCTTGTCAAACCGCACAGCTCTTCTCTGCGACAATCACCAAATACGTAGTGGCTAATTTTATCATGCGGTAGTTATCGTCTGATGAATCTCTTAGGAACTGCTTGATTTTATAGGTTAAGGTTAAGATGCACATGCTTATTCATTTTTTTTTGTTTAAACAGGTTGACTTTAATTAGTTTTTTTTTGTTATTTCAGGTAGCCCGCACATGCTATGCAATAAATACTACACAGGAGGAGCAAATCGACTCTAACTCCCTTTATAGCGGATATCTGTGGAAGCTAAGTGGATACGCTAGTGGTAACACAACCAACAAGTGGATACGACGATGGTTTTGTCTCAAGCAAAATAATTGCCTTTATTATTATAAGACTGACAGTGTACGTAATTAATTATTTATCTGCCCCCACGATGCTTCCACATTTCCACACCGGACAAGTGTGTAACTGTTTTTTTATATTGGAATACACAGGGATCCAAGCACAATGGATACTCCGGGGCGGGTAGACCACGACGGCCGTTTTGTCCTTGTTAGGACTCTACGGGCAGCCATAACCCAAACAATCCCGACACAGCGGTTAGATGCATTAAAAGCCTTTTTACAAAAGCAAAGCGGCCATCAACACACCCGATCGCCATCCCAGCGGAATTAACTCCAATATAAAAGGCAGTCACACTGGTAATCGAAAGATAAACAACTCAATAAACCACGAAGTGCATCACAATCCAGTATAGGGAACGCTATTTGCGTTTTCACCGAACCATCTGCCGTTTTGCAGACTAGAAACAGATCAACGCCGGCACCCACTAGAATGCGCGCAAATCCGTATTGGAGTTAATTCCGCTGGGATGGCGCTACGGTGTATTGATGGCCGCTTTGCTTTTGTAAAAAGGCTTTTAATACATCTTACCATTCGCCATCTCAGCGGAATTAACTCCAATATAAAAGGCAGTTGTCTGGGTGCTGTTGGCGGGATTGCTTGGGTTATGGCTGCTCGTAGAGTCCTAACAAGGACGAAACGGCCGTCGTGGTCTACCCGCCCCAGGGCATCCATTGTGCTTGGATCACTGTGTATTCCAATATAAAAAAACAGTTACACATTTGTCCGATATGCCACAATATTGGCTATTCATTATTTTCGCGGACACTATATTATCTTCTTTTTCTTTAATTTTCAATTTATTACTTTTAAACTATTAAAGGAAATTCAATAAAATTATAAACAGTTATAAAAGACACTTATAAAAACCTACAAACACAAAAAATAGAGGGTAACTTATTTAAAAATACAATTTTTTTGGACCACCCTGTATATGCGAAAATATTTTCCTACAATACATCATGTGTACATACAGTGTAAGTCAGCATATGAATGAAATTTCTAACCTAATTCGTATAGGAGCTATGAAAGCCTGACACACTATTGCAGGACCCTGTCTATTTGACAAAATTTCGTTTTACGTATTATTAATTTATCAGTTAAATGTTTCAAGGGGTAAAGTAAAAGCAATGTCGTCTTATATAATGTCCATATATTGCCATTAATTTACTGGTACTGGTGTACATGTTTCGGTGCTAGAAAACACCATCATCAGCACCATAACACACGGGCCGGTCGGTTATCGTGCTGATGATGACGATGACAACCGTGGTTCCATTGGTGAGCAAAATGTGCACACTTTAAAGTATTTAAGTTAAGTTTCGTCCGTGTTAAATTATAAAATATTGGTTTTTATTTTAGGAAAAGCAACCAGTAGGTGTAGTTATGCTTTTTGACCATGAAATTTGTGAATTAAATGATGAAGATGTTGAGGTATCGAAGCCAAATAGATTTGTTATTAAAAAAGACATCGCTGTGCCCCTTCATTTGGCTGCAGATACTCCAAACGCTAGAAGTAGATGGGTAGGTTATTTTGATATATTAACCATAGAATAGTATAAAGTTTGTTTTGCCTCCATATTAAAATTAAGTTTTTGAATGTACTAAAACTCATTTTTCCTAAGAGCTAGCAGTAATACTTTAACGTTAAACAGTACCACATGACGGACAACGATATCTCATACCATCAAAACGCACCAAGAGATGGACCAGTAAAAAAAATATTCTCGTGGGTTTCTTGTATCATTACTTTGTATTTGTTGACCGGCCTATAATGGTTCTCTTATTTACCTTTTGTGAATTTACAAAAGAAGCATCTAGCAACTGATTATCAATAAAATCTTTTTAGACGTCTTCCTGCGTCATATGGTACCGTTTTCAATCTTATTGTTTAAGACATTTAAAACTCTTGGGAGTTATTTTATTATCTGAGCATTGTCTAAAGGAGAAAACACGAAATTTAAGGGTGTCTTGTACCTACTTGGGCATTTCTCTACTAAATGGAAAATCGCCCATACATCGATGTCCATACTATTTTTATCCTTCAAATTAAAAACTGAGTAAGTAAAACTAAAGGCAATAAGAAATGAAATTATTATTTGGAAAAAGCCGACACATTATTTATTATTTCAAGAGTTTTTGACGACTGCTAAAATGCATAAAAAACATGTTTCTTAGCAAGTTAACTCAATTAAATTTAGGCGGCATGATGCAGCCGGAGCAAAACCACCCAAAACAAGCACCAGTTTGCCTACTGTCAGTCCCAGAAGTCAGAAAATATTTTTTATAGATAGCGCCTCAAGATTAAACAGACCCCTGGAGCACAGACAGTCCCCTGTGTTATAAACTGACAGGGGACTGTACCCAGGGAACTGTGAAATTGCAAAAAAAGTTATCCAGTTTAAAATCATTCAAAATATTTCGAGATTTATAAGTCACAAATACTTAGGTACTAACCTGGTAATTATTTTATAAAATTATTTTAATTTAATTCCTTAAAACAATAGAAGAGTAACTTACCAGTGGACTGTTCAGGCAAGCGGCCCAGACGCGTGGCACTGTCCCCTGTGTTATAAACTGACAGGGGACTGTACCAAAGGGACTGTGAAATTGCAAAAAAACGTTATCCAGTTTAAAATCATTCAAAATATTTCGAGATTTATAAGTCACAAATACTTAGGTACTAACCTGGTAATTATTTTATAAAATTATTTTAATTTAATTCCTTAAAACAATAGAAGAGTAACTTACCAGTGGACTGTTCAGGCAAGCGGCCCAGACGCGTGGCACTGTCCCCTGTGTTATAAACTGACAGGGGCTTGTACCAAAGGGACTGTGAAATTGCAAAAAAACGTTATCCAGTTTAAAATCATTCAAAATATTTCGAGATTTATAAGTCACAAATACTTAGGTACTAACCTGGTAATTATTTTATAAAATTATTTTAATTTAATTCCTTAAAACAATAGAAGAGTAACTTACCAGTGGACTGTTCAGGCAAGCGGCCCAGACGCGTGGCACTGTCCCCTGTGTTATAAACTGACAGGGGACTGTACCCAGGGGACTGTGAAATTGCAAAAAAACGTTATCCAGTTTAAAAGCATTCAAACTATTTCGAGATTTATAAGTCACAAATACTTAGGTACTAACTTGGTAATTATTTTATAAAATTATTTTAATTTAATTCCTTAAAACAATAGAAGAGTAACTTACCAGTGGACTGTTCAGGCAAGCGGACCATACGCGTGGCACTGTCCCCTGTGTTATAAACTGACAGGGGACTGTACCCAGGGGACTGTGAAATTGCAAAAAAAAGTTATCCAGTTTAAAATCATTCAAAATATTTCGAGATTTATAAGTCACAAATACTTAGGTACTAACTTGGTAATTATTTTATAAAATTATTTTAATTTAATTCCTTAAAACAATAGAAGAGTAACTTACCAGTGGACTGTTCAGGCAAGCGGCCCAGACGCGTGGCACTGTCCCCTGTGTTATAAACTGACAGGGGACTGTACCCAGGGGACTGTGAAATTGCAAAAGAACGTTATCCAGTTTAAAAGCATTCAAACTATTTCGAGATTTATAAGTCACAAATACTTAGGTACTAACTTGGTAATTATTTTATAAAATTATTTTAATTTAATTCCTTAAAACAATAGAAGAGTTACTTACCAGTGGACTGTTCAGGCAAGTGGCCCAAACGTGTGGCACTGCAGTAAACGCAATCTCAAGGCTGAATAAAATGGTGCTGCCGGCTTGTATGAACATTCGAACCAACTATACACTGAAAGTGTCTCGTTCCGCCCAATATACGACACCTACTTTATGACATATAATTTTGGCGCGAATTTCAAATTATAACAGGGGACTGTTCTAATAATATTAGGACAACATTCGATTCGTTATTTTTTGTAATGCAAATGTATTTAATGTTATGGTTGTATGTTATTTACACAGTTTATTTATATCTATTTAAATTTCCTGATTTTAAATGTAAGGTTTTTTTATCCCTAAATTAAATAATTGTTGCACAACTTGCCATTCTGAAAATGGGACATACAGGGGACTGTGTTTTGAAATGCTTGAAGAGCATTTAAATTAATATTTTAAAATTATATCAAATAATTTCCTCTGGATAGTCAAGAATAGTAGCCGCGTTCGGCAATTACATCTGCGATGCGATGGATATTTTGTCACGTGACCTCGGATCGGTCGGAGAATTTTGTGATAAACGAACGGTACCTAACAGCTGACCTCTGTCAAAGTCAAAAATGAAATATTTGTTTTGATCTAAGAAACCTAACCTGTTTTCCCTTTTTGTAAAGTTACTAAAAATTAGTATTCCTAGCGTTGTAATGGCCTTAACTGAAGGAGGCTATCAACTAATGTTTGAAAATGAGGAAGACGTCAAGATTTTGGAAAAGGTAGACGGTTTTGACGAAGAAATGGTACCCCGATTTGCACATCACCAGTTCAGACATCACTTTAGATTGTCCCCAACTACCTTTGAAGACTTGCTTAATAAATTAAATGCAGTTTCAGAGGGAAGATTGATAGCTGTAGGTGCTGGCCATCCTGAAATGTTATTGGATAAACAGACCATGATAGCAATCTGGTGTTTATCAAATATGGAAAGTTTTAGGTAAAACCCACCAGAGTTTATGCCTTCCTTAGCCTTGCCTAATGTGTATTTTCAATTTAGATCAGTCGCTGATCGATTTGGAATAACCAAGTCAACCTGCTGGGACGTCTTATATAGAACATGTATAATATTTCTGTGTATTTATGGTCAAATAAACATGGTATAGCGTTTTTGTTCTTCCACATCATATAGTTCCACTTCCTGCATATTATTTTCAGTCAAATCATAGAAAAATAAAGGCTTTTTTCAATCAAACTACCAAAATTTTAAACCTAAATATAAACGTCAAACTTAACCTCACAAATTCAGCTGAGATTAATCGCTTTCCTCGGTCAAAATACTCCGAGCAAAAAGATTATCCTCGGAGCGCTCCGATTTTAATTGCCGAACTGTTGAGATTTATTTCCCCTACATTTAGATGTCATAAACGAACGATTTAGATCAATCCAAGCGGTCTGAGTTACGTCTGAGGTAATTGCCGAACGCGGCTAGTAATCATACTATCGTTTTTGGTATACCAAACTCGGTAATAATAACTCTCAATGCATAAAAATTGTCTGGGACACTGATTTTCCATTTAGTAGAGAAATGCCCACTTACACATTAATGTTGGATTGCACAAAGATTTCAAGCAATAAATTACTTGTGACATCAATGATATTAGCAGAAATAATTTACTTTATTGATTAAAACTTTCGTGTAACCCAACATATTATAAACTTAGTAAGTTTTAAACTTTTTTTTAGGTTGAAGTAATTGAAAAGTCCATTAGCAATAGTCAAATTGTAGATTCATTTCTAGAAGAAACGAAGCGAAACCTTTTGTTGGCTCCCAACGCTATTAGTGAACCTGACTGTTTTGGATACCTCATTAAATTGGGTACCCAGTGGAAATCATGGAGCAGACGATACTGTGTATTGAAAGACGCTTGCTTATACTTTTACCAGGATGCCAATGCGAACAATGCCTTCGGTTAGTTTACGTTTACATGTAGAAACTTTCGGGTTAACGCAAACGGTTGAATTTGATACCTGGTAAAAGATCCTATGCACCATTAAAAAACGTATACCGGGTGTTTCTCAAGAGACGTTCACCCCTATATTTTTTCTGTATTTAGAGATATTAAAATGAATTTTTAAGATTATGCCTAAGAGATGAGTCTGCATTTATTGGCATAATTTTCAATTTGTTAGCACTTCCGGTTTGACTTCAGCATAACATTCTGAGTAAAATGACACCTCACTTGTCATTTTTTGAAGTGTTATAACATTTTTATGTTTATTTTTTATTTTCAATCTAGAGCGCTACAAATTAATTAAATCTGTTAATTTATAGTCAAATAGTATATGAAAATTAAAATTATTTCATAATAATTATATATATATTTTGATAAACAAGCGGATCCTCATACAGAAGCTAAATATTTTAATTTTGAATAGGTATATATTAATAATTTTTTTTTATATTTCAAAGGAATGTATTATCTAGCTCTGTACAGCGTTATCAATTTAGTTTGTCCCACTTTTAAGAGCCTGTAACTTTTTTGTATTTTGAGTTAGCGAGCTCATTCAAAAAACAAGATGAACCATTTTTAGCCAAGTTTTTATGAGTGTTGTCAAAAATGACAGTAGGTGTCACATGTCACATTTAAAAGCAAAAATTAAATTTTTTTAATTGGGACACCCTGTATATTAGAGGCGCATTAGATGGTCCCTTTTCTTCCTATTTCAAAAATATAACACACATATGCATTATTTTCTTCATTCCATCAATCATTGACAAAAATATGAATATATATATTATTAATTTGAAGAAATAGTCCATACTTAAAGTGGAGTTGAAAGTATGAAAAGGAAAGAAAAACACAAAGTCTTCCTCCACAAAATTTAATAGAATAAAATTCTAGTTCGAAAGGTCTCTACATGTTTCGAACGTAGAAACGTTCATCATCAGGAGACAGAAATCTATTTTATGCTGATGTTGTTAGCAAAAGAGAAAATTAGAACCTTAATGGAGCTTTTATGGACGTAAAATTTTTAAATGTAGAAGAAACATGGCTTGAAAAATTGACAATGGATGAATACTGAGCATTCAAAAACGTTGTTAAAGTAGGCTTAAACCAACCAAACTAAATGGAGAAGAAGAGAAAAGAAAAAAACCCGGGAGAAAAAAACTTTCTAAAAAAGTGTAGGAAATTATTTAGATTTCATTCTTAAAAGTTATATCCAGCATAAGTGACACATTATAAGGATAGAAGTGCAGTAGCACAATAATGTTGTTATATAAATGTAAAGTTTTTTGGGGTTTAATCCTCAGTACCCCAAAAAACTTTACATTTACATAACAACATTATTGTGCTACTGCACTTCTATCCTCATAATGTGTCACTTATGCTGGATATAACTTTTAAGAATGAAATCTAAATAATTTCCTACACTTTTTTAGAAAGTTTTTTTCTCCCGGGTTTTTTTCTTTTCTCTTCTTCTCCATTTAGTTTGGTTGGTTTAAGCCCACTTTAACAACGTTTTTGAATGCTCAGTATTCATCCATTGTCAATTTTTCAAGCCATGTTTCTTCTACATTTAAAAATTTTACGTCCATAAAAGCTCCATTAAGGTTCTAATTTTCTCTTTTGCTAACAACATCAGCATAAAATAGATTTCTGTCTCCTGATGATGAACGTTTCTACGTTCGAAACATGTAGAGACCTTTCGAACTAGAATTTTATTCTATTAAATTTTGTGGAGGAAGACTTTGTGTTTTTCTTTCCTTTTCATACTTTCAACTCCACTTTAAGTATGGACTATTTCTTCAAATTAATAATATATATATTCATATTTTTGTCAATGATTGATGGAATGAAGAAAATAATGCATATGTGTGTTATATTTTTGAAATCGGAAGAAAAGGGACCATCTAATGCGCCTCTAATATACAGGGTGTCCCATTTAAAAAAATAAACTTTTGCTTTTAAATGTGACATGTGACACCTACTGTCATTTTTGACAACACTTATAAAAACTTGGCTGAAAATGGTACATCTTGTTTTTTGAATGAGCTCGCTAACTCAAAATACAAAAAAGTTACAGGCTCTTAAAAGTGGGACAAACTAAATTGATAACACTGTACAAAACAGATATCAAAGGATATATCAAGTTTATAATATACTAATTATGGCCTTTCCAATTTAAATTTTCGTCTAAAAGTAATCCTAAAAATTTTGTCGTTTTTGAATATTGAATCTTTCCATTATTAAATGTTAAGGGGTTAATAATAAATTTATTTTATTTTTAATTATAAACATAAAAAAAGATTTTGTAAAATTTAACGTAAGTTTATTTGAATGAAGCCAAGAAAGAAGTATTTTTAAATTATTATTAACATCAAAATACACTTCTGCGAAAGATCCAGCAAAAGAAATAATCGTTGCATTATCTGCAAATAGTTTTTTTCCTTTTAAGTTCAATTTACAAAAGGAATTAATATAAATTAATAATAATACAAACCTAATATTGATCCCTGTGGAACTCCACATATTATTTTTTTTTCCGACCTTTTTGTTTCCCTAATTTGAACAACTTGTTTACGATAGCTTAAATAACTTTGAAATAGTTTGTGTGTATTTCCTCTTATCCCAATACTATATAATTTTATTAATAAAATATCATGGTTTACGGTGTCAAAAGCCTTATACAAATCTAAGGATAGTAAACAGCCTTTTTTTTATTGCTGTCAACATTAACAAACTTTAAACACCCAATAATATACATTTATATATTTTAAAAAAAAGTTAAAATAGATTTAGTTTTAAGGTCTGGACCTATAGAATTATAGACAACGGATACGTTATAAGAAACACTACGTTCAAACAGAGCCGTTTTATGGAAAGGTGGTGTAAGGGTGCCCTTAAATCTAACGTTGGGATTGTATATATCTGTAGGCAAAATTATTTTTTGTGCAAATATGATGGATTTTTAAGCAATATTATTTTGTGAAAAAGGACAGCCGAATGAAACTGCATTTGTTGTTTCATACTTAATCATCCAGCATCTCTTAACAAGTTATGCCTTACAGAATGACGCTTCCTAATACCATAAGCAAATCTTAAACAATAATTTTGAATTTTTAAGAGGTCACAGCAGTCAAGCAAGGTTGTAAAAAACTTTAAAAATTAAATTTTACATAGCACATAGCATTGGACCAAAAATAGTAAAATTGTATTTTTCCCAAGATTAAAGAACTGAAATAAGTGATTTTAAGGTATTCATAACCTTCTAGATAAGACAATAAATTTGGAAAAAAAATATTTTTTTGGTGACAAAAACTGACAAGTGACAGATCGTTGTATTTAGAATGTCATATGGAGTCAAAAAAAGAAAAAATATATCAGGTGTCCCATTTAAAAATCGAAAGTTTATGTCACTTCCGGTTAAACCGAAAGTTCCATATTGTTAAGTCACCTATCAAAAAATGCAGTTTTATGTCGTATACAAATCCCCCAAATTTTATTCCATTATCGTGAAAAACAAAAAAGTTAGAGGGGCGAACCACCTTTCGTGGACACCCGGTATAAGTGTTTTTGAAATATCGCATTTTACATTGACATTACATTAGGGGCAGCTCCCCCCGGAGGAAAAGGGGCGACCGCCTGTAAAATGTAAATGTTAGCATCATCAAAAATAATAGGTTCTAATAAGTCCTAATGTCGATTCTGGTTCACGAAAGACTGAATTTAATGTATTCAATTTAAATTATGAGTGGATATTTTTTTAGCTTATTAGAAATAATCAAAAAATCGAAAATTCTGCGAAGTTATTTTAAAAATACCAAAAAGTGTTATATTTTAAATTATCCTTAACAACCATAGAACCAATGTGTCAATATTTAATTTTGTGGCTTGGGCCCGAAACTATTTATGGAAAGAAACTAAGGGCATAGTAGGAAATCCGTGCGTATGTCACATATTCATCAAGTTAATGTTAATGTAACAAACTGCTTACCAAACTTAAAAATATGTATTATGCCTATTTATTTTAGGGGTTGGTTACTTGCATGGATACAAAGTTCAACAATCTATATCAGGTAGTAAAAAACATGCATTTGAGATTATTTCTCCAGAGCCTACCAAGAAAAATTATTACTTTCATACTGAATCCGAGGCAGACAGGAAAAGGTTAGTAGGTTTTACATTTATAAAGTAATTTATTTATGTTTATAGCTATGGTAAAATTGTATCTTGCAAGGAAGACGACAGATATGGTGTTCTAACGGTGAAGACTAGAGAGATTAATGCTATGCTAGCAATAACACTTTTTCTGTGATAAGTATTTCATTACATTTTCGTTTTTTTTCGAAAAACAGCCAAATAACGATCTTGTGGGTCCAAAATATTCAGTATTGGAGATAAAGACATTGTTCTGGATTAGTTCCAGAGTTACTTAAATGAACACGAACAAAAAGATGTTAATGGTGAATTGGTAAAGTGTTTAGTAAATAATTTAATATACCAACCGGGGTGCATCAACGTTCAATACTTGGACCAACCTTTTTTCTTTTTTGTAAACTCTATTGCTAATTTAAACCCAAAAGGAAAAAATATGTAATATGCGGACGACACAACACTATTGTACACTCCAGAATCAGTTCAGGGCATTGTGCAGAGTATTCCAAATGATATAAGGATAATTAGTCTCTGGTTGTATCAACATAAGTTGACTGTCAATGTACAAAAATCATCATTCATGTGTATTGGCGCAAGCTTTTGAAGAGAAACCAGTTTTCTCATATTAACCTATTAAAATAGCTGAAACAGTCAGCAGTATGTAGGCTACCACCCTACTGCTACCTAAACTGTAAAACATGCATCGTGCGCTGTTTTTGTTCGAGTTGTTTGTCGAGGAAAGTCTCAGTTTGATGTGGGATCCATAGATTTCAAAATACTAATTCAGATTGCATGGTTTTACCAAGAAAAGGGAACTTTTTCTATTGATAGGGTATATTGAATGTATTGTATTGTATGGTCCGAACTCTTTTCTAGCATCATGTAGTACAGGGTGGTTCACGTAAGCTGACCCACTATCCGATCTCAGAATCTCTAAGACCTATGGACGAAAAGTTAAATATAAAAGATTTTTGGATTGACTTATATTTTTAAAATATATTATTTCTACGTCTATAGGGTGTTTAGTTTCTCCTGGCCAAGTACCAACGTTCTTGTTTTAAATGAAACACCCTGTATTTCTTTATTTTCGAATGCTACATTTGATTATAAGCAATGATTATTTAACATATTTTTCAGTTATGGATTAAAAAAAAAATTAAAATCAGTCGTTTGAAAAATTACGTGTCTTTATATTCAATTTGTTTCCTAATATTGTTAATATTAGCTAATATATTATTCAATTTATGCCCTTTTTCTAAATTAAGCCCGAAACCGCATACAGGGTGTTTAAAATGCTAGACCAAAGTTGTCAATTATTATAGACATTAATATCTTAACTTTTTTTAAACGGAACACCCTGTATATAAACATTCTAAATTATGTAGAATATATTTCTCTATAATGTAACTTATTATGTCATACTCGAAATGAAGTGAAGATAGTGGATTATTTTTGAGAACTGTGCATATTATTTATTTATTTTTTTAGACAAATCGAAAAGAACAAAGCATTAAATTTGTAAATTAATAATATGATCCTAAAACATAAAAAACGGCTATAAAAAATAATTTGTGCTTTTTTTGCAAGTTAAAAATTAAGGCGCAAAAAATTAAAAACCAAAACTGAAAATTCCACTTTTTAATTTCCAAAATTCAATTTTCTTTCACCAAATTATCAAATCTCAAAGTACGCAATTTTGTCACAATTTAACGATATTCGTTTCTCTTCGACATCCCGATATACAGTGTGACCACTAAAGTCCGCATTATATGGAATTTTTTTTTATTAATTACTTTATTCGAAATTTGACTTTGGTATCAAGTTCTGCTTTGATCGATATGAAAATTAAGCATAAAAATAGTAGTCACGTGATTCGCATTATCTGTCAAATTTTAATTTTTTTCAAAAAATAATTTAAAAGTGGGGTTGTTTCTGAAAATATCGAAAAAAGTTATTAGAAAAAGTTTTTTTAAATGCAGTTTCTAGTCCACATTCAAAATTTCAGCTGCATAAGATAATTTTGATTTTTTACTCATTTTTTTTAAATTGCACCACTTTTGCAAAATAAGACTCAACGCAACCTACATAATACTTCTTAGTTTTTACAATGCTGTATTTCAGATACATTTTCTTTAATGAAATTTGACAGATAATGCGAATCACGTAACTACTATTTTTTTGCTTAATTTTCATCTCGATCGAAGCAGAACTGGATACCAAAGTCGAATTTCGAATAAAGATATTAATAAAAAAAAATCCATATGAAGCGGATTTTACTGGCCACACTGCACACACCGAATCGGTAGCACCCTGTATAAGCACTTAATTTTTTTCAGATGGATTACTGCGCTGGAGTACTCCATAGATCGATGGTTGAAAATTCAATAAAGTAGTAAAATTTGTATAGATTTTTATGTCCAAGTACTCAAAAATTAAATTAAGTGCCATGGTTTAACTTTATATCACAAGAAAATGTTTAGTAAAATAAATCTAGATAGAACGTTTTAAATAATATAATAATTTGTTGCTCAAAAATATTTTATTTATATATATAATTTATTTATGAACCTATTTATATAAAAAAATGTGCACTGCCAGAACATGAATGTTTAATAAAGTGATTTTATAATCTGTCTTTTATTTAACTCCTCGGTTATTTCATCCGCTATAATAACAACTATAACTACAATTGTTGTATATAGTTATTGACTATAACATCTATTTATAATTATTTTCTGACACATGTAAAAAAAATAGTTTAATTCTAAATCCTTGGTAATAAAATAAATATAAATGTGAATTTGAAGAAGTCCATGCTTAAAGTGGAGTTAAAAGTATGGGAAAGAAAGAAAAACCTAAAAGTCTTTCTCCACAAAATTTAATAGAATAAAATTATTTAAAGGTCTCTACATGTTTCGACGTAGAAACGTTCATCATCAGGAGACAGAAAATATATTTATATAGTGCTGATGGTTTAAGCAGAAGAGAAAATGGTGAAGGACCTTAATGGACCTTTCATGGAATTAAAAAATGATGTGTAAAAGAGACATAATATGGAGAAATTAATAAAAGTTAAAACATACTTAGTATGTGAGAAGTCAGTAAATAGGGTCTAAACCAGTGATTCCCAAAGTGGTCCAGGTGGACCCCCAGGGGTCCACGGGAGACTCGACGGGGGTCTACGTTGGCGTGACAAAAAAATGGCGGATCACAATTAGTAAGCGGGGGTCCACGAAAATTTATCTGGTTTGATAGTGAAAAACTAAATTTTTTTGTTTTTATAGAAGTTACGTTACGTTATTAATGATTATTTTTAATTATATTAGGACTGTTATCATATTACAATGTAATGTAAACCTTACAATGTAATATGATAACAATAATAATTAATAGTGTAATAATTACATATTTGAATAAATACAACACAAGAAAATATACTATTTTTCTTGTTATTTTTACCACTCCGGGAGTTTTCTGAATAAAATAAGTGAGAATTAATTATTGGTTTCTTATGCTGTGAGTAGATGACAAAAAAGTAAAGTTGGATGTAATCAATTTTTTAATGGCCCACTCACAGCACAATCAATTAATTAATTAACCAATCAATTCTCACTTTTTTTCGAAAACGGTTAATTCGTGGTTGGAACTCAGCCGCAACGCAAAATTTTCATAGTTAGATCTAATCTTCACATTTTTTGTCGAGTTTTGGGAATATGGTAGAAATGTAGCTGCAGGGGGTCCACCGGAACCAGCAAAATTTTTAAAGTGGTCTATGAGAAAAAAAAGTTTGGGAACCTCTGGTCTAAACCAACCAAATAAACTGGGGAAGAAGAAAAAATCTTTCTAAAAAGAAAGTGTCAAAAATTATTTAAATTTTTTATAAAACATTTTTAGGTATTTGTCAAAAAGACATTGAGAGGATAAAATTGGTAGTAATTATCACAGAAACAATGAAAATTACATTCAGCAAGTGTTTTGTGGGGTACTAAGGTTTAAAGCTCAGTAACCCCGCAAGAGGTTAATTTAAATTCGATCAAATAAATTAGAAAGTTGCGCATCTAAAATCTAAGTTTTTTTTTAAATGTGCAACTTTCTAATTTATTTTATCGAATTTAAATTTACCCCTTGCGGGTTTTTTGAGCTTTAAACCTCAGTACCCCACAAAACACATTGCTGAATGTAATTTTCATTGTTTCTGTGATAATTACTACCAATTTTATCCTCTCAATGTCTTTTTGACAAATACCTAAAAATGTTTTATAAAAAATTTAAATAATTTTTGACACTTTCTTTTTAGAAAGGTTTTTTCTTCTTCCCCAGTTTATTTGGTTGGTTTAGACCCCATTTACTGACTTCTCACATACTCAGTATGTTTTAACTAACTAACACATAATTTTTTAATTCCATTAAAGCTCCATTAAGGTCCTTTACCATTGTCTCTTCTGCTAAAACCATCAGCACTATATAAATATATTTTCTGTCTCCTGATGATGAACGTTTCTACGTTCGAAACATGTAGAGACATGTGATCGGGGAATGGGGAGGGCAAAGGATTGAACAGTTATTAGATTGGTCTTATTTTTATCATTTTTTTAATTTAAGTCTCAAGTTTGAAATAACTACTATAATAAGATAATATTAATAATATGAGGTAGAGTAATCGCGTCCGTATAATTTATATCAACGAAAAATATTCTTTGCTAGCGGACTTTAAAGTCCGCTGGCCAAGAATATTTTTCGTTGATTAAAAATAAGATTAAAAAAATTAAATAGGAATTTGTATTGGTTTCACAGAAATAACTTATTTTATGTTAAGGCAAATTTCTACAATTTGGTCCACTTTGAAGTGACTAGAACTTTACTTACGTACCTTCAAAATGACGGCATGCTAAAATTAGCGCCTACGCCGCCATCTTGAAAACAAAAGACATCGCTGGAATGCGAATTTATGGAGCTATCCAATTATTGTGAAAAAAAGTTGATGGTTCCTATTTACATTTAAAAAAACTGCTTTCACTTTGGGTAAAACCGGAAGGGAATTGATTTTATGCCAAAAAATGTGTTTTTAACCATCAACCCTTCGCCCCCCCCCCCCCCCACCCCCCAAAGATCCGCCGCTGTAACTAGTAGTTGCGAAGATCAAGATCGATGGTGGCCAAATTATTATCTTAGAGTAAAAATACCGTTACAAAACTGACTTTATGCTCCGAGGTGATAAATACATCGGCGTAGTTAGACGGTCAACACTGGGGGTGCTGAAGTCCAGTGGCGGCTCGTGACATGTTAACGTGGGGGTGCACAAAAAGGCCGCCGCAGGCGAAATGCGCCGCAGACGAAAAATTTTTCAAGACCACGCACAAATTTGGTCAATAATTTTTAGTAAATATTTTAATGTGATGTTAATAGCAGGTTTAGATCTTTCAATGTTCTTGACGATCACTTTCTCCTCCAACGGTAACTTGCTAAAAGATTTTTTTTTAATTCCACGGTGTATTTTATATCCGACGACGCACTCATTGTTTTTTCGTGTTTATTTAACTTTAAACTTTAACTGAATTCAATAAAACTAAATTAAACCTTAATAAACAAAAAAAAATAGTCAAAATACCGGCTAAAAATTTCCGCGAATTTGAACGACTACGACTGGTTAAATTTAAATTATCAAATTAATGCAGAATTGCAGAACAAGACATACACAATCTATTATGCCGCTCTCGTATTTTACAACATTTTTATGATCATAGACCCGCTCTGACAAGTAAACTGGGCGTGAACTACACGGTACACGGAGAGAAATTTTGAACAGAATCCGCAACTACCTAAATATACATGAATTTGTACCAGAATTCGAATGCTTGAAATAGGTATTAATATGAAAAATTCATTACATATAATGTATATTATAAAAATAAGTTAGTTCTAAAATTAGCCTATATATTGTAAATTTTTTTTGGGGGTGCTAATTTAGATTTCGGGGGTGCTGAGCACTCCCAAGTACCCCCCTAACTACGCCTATGGATAAATACCTCCTGACTTCCACTTTCTCAATATGGTAATTTTTAAAAACGATAGTAAATATACAAAAATAGCGCTGTTTTGTTTTCGATTGGCCACCCTGAATAATATAATATTAAGTAAAATCAATTAAGTCAAACAGAATAATTATCTATTAAGTAAGATCACGATAAAATTAATAATTAAATAAATAATTTTGTTCGTCAACATATGCATGATATTGTAATGTTTGTGTATATGTCAACACTTCATTTATTCCCATAAAAATCACTTATCAATAATAATTGTAATAACTGATAAGAAGGCTTAGTCGATGTTCTAACAAACCATCTTAAAATATTGTTTAAAGCAAATCGTGTGCTTCAACATGAACAAAGTTAGTGTGGATTTGCCAGATATAGAAGTAAGAAAATATTAGATAACTATTAAGTTAATTAGATTATTAAAACTTAAAATGAGAAGTATGACAAAAAATGCAGAAATTTATAATTGACCCAAGGGAGAAGTACTCTTAATTTCTATTTTAAAGTACAATGAAATAAGGAAATATTTTACTAAAAATTAAATGTTATATCTAAGTTTAAATCTACTGCCTTCTAATAAAAAATTTTTGATAATCAAAAAATACATTTAAATATGCAACTAAAGCTGTCAAGCTAATGATTTGTGAAAGTCAGTACCTATTTAAAAAAATTAAATAAAGTTGACCATTTAAATTCTAGTAAAAAAAAGGTACCTTCAATCATTCTATCCTTATAAATTCCACACCACACATCAGTTTTGAATGAGTACTGATGTCGAATCTTTATATTAAAAATTAGGATTAATGTCACTCCAACGACAGTTTTGCGAACTTGGTAAACTATGAAGAAAAATATTTCGTGCCATAAAAGCATTGTTTTCTAGCTCTCCTTGAATTACAGCACAAAATTTGAAACGTCGCTTAAAGTTTCTTGGTTTCAAAAGGAATAAATAAATTTCGGTTTGTAAGGCCGAAATTGGTTTTCTCTTAATATTTTTGAAACTAGTTTTATATGCCTCATTTGACAATGCTGCTGAACTTGGGGAAGATATATTTTAGGCTCTTCTGTCACAGACACCATAACTTCTATTGCAGTTTCTTCATTTGCAGTTCGTAATGAACGTTTGTTGTTAAATTTGTCCTGTTGCGGTAAAACTTTAAATAACCGATTGTTTACGTTTAAAATGGATTAGTTAAATTATGTTTTACATGAATAAAGGGATACAATTCCATAATTTTGACAGATTTTATACCGATGATGACTTTAAAATAACCCGATACTGACACTTACCTGATAATATAATAAAGTAGGTATAACTGGTATAACTAATCAAGTAACCAAAAAAAAATGTTTTTATTTTAAGTTAGTTTAGGTTTGTTGAGTCCTATCTCTAGTTCTCCATAAGTCCTATTAAAGTAACATCTAGTGTTGAATCGTATTATGTATCTTAATCTTAACATAGTATAAAACAAAGTCGCTGTCGCCCGTCTGTCCCCTTTCATATGTGCTTAAATATTTAAAACTACGCAACGGATTTTGAAGCGGTTTTTTTAAATAGATAGAGTGATTCAAGAGGAAGGTTTTTATGTATAATACATGCATAACATTGTAGAGAAACACTGATAAATTTAGAGGTTTGTTCGGGTTTGTATTTATAAATCTTGACGTGATGAAGAGAGAGCGCTGCAACGCAGGCCGGGTACACGCTAATAATTGATATAAATGTGTTCTACTTACCTACTCCCATAGACAATTTACCTTTAGATAAGCAAACAATAATCACGAAAGTGGCAGATTTATGGCCTCGCGCATGTAAACAAGGCTAGACACTATTAGCCATGCGCACTGCAACATTATCGTTTGACGAATGGGAAAATAGACAGGTCCGGGCTTTAAAATTTAAATTCTTGCCAAAAAATTGGACTTTCCTCTGAATTTTTGATCAAGTTGGGAAAAGGGTAGTGAGTTCTGGCATTTTTAGTAGTAGCAAACCTATCAGATTTTAAGGATAGAAAATTGTTTTCAAGGTTTTGTTTTTAAAATTTGTTTAAAAATGATTCGTCGTCGTGTTTTTAGTTCGAAAAGGAAGAGAACAAGAACAAGTGAATTAAACTAGTCTTATAAAATCGAATCTAAAAACAAACAAAACCAGCAAAATAACCAATCTACGGTGTTATCGCGTACCTAACCTCAAGTCAAATATTAGTTGGTATACTTATAACTTGTATTGATTTTTACCATTTGGCAAATACTTGGGTACGTGTAATACATTTTCAAGCAAAATTTCTTGTTCAAAAATTTAAAAAGTGTTTGCTCGAGAACTTGACTCGTGGAATACTGGCTTTATTAAAAGCTTAATGTCGGGCTGTACAGATTTTAACCAAAAAATTAACCAACCAGCAATTTTGACAGAATTCATTTTCTTACAATCAGACACAATTCACTAAACTGCACAAAAACTAGAAATCCGTAAATATTAAACACCCACAATCCACGATAGCTAAGAAAACTACAAAAAATCCACAGAGAAACCTTAAAACACAACAAAAATGGCTGCCGAGCCGGTTCTGGAGAGCAACTGGAGAGTATCTTGAGCATGTCGGTAAAGTAGGGCAGGCCGATAACACAAGGTTTGTGCGCATGCACGAAGGTGTCCAGAAGGAAGGCAGCAGATCGGCGAGTCATGCGCTCGGACGTATTTTTTCACCCATAAAACGTAACTTTTGTTTGCGCAGAAGATAAGCTGTACGTATCTAAAGGTAAATTATCTATGCCTACTCCTGTCAGTAAATTAAGTATTGACTGTTAATCACTTGTTGCTAAGTTAGTTGTACACATATCTACCATAGAATTATTTTTTTAGTTATTATCGTTATCGTATTATTTACTTTCTAGTGGGATTCCCATATTTTGCAATAGGTAAACATGACAACACGTTGACATATCATTTTGTTTTTACTTCAATCAAAATTTAAACGTCTGCTGAATTCAATTGAATTAAATTTTATTTAAACGTCTGCTGAACTTATTATTTTCGAATAAAACTGTTTAAATCAAATCTAAAAGTGCCCCATTGCTTTAGAAAAGTTAAAAAACTAGGGATTCGAAATTAATAAAGTTATCGACAAGTTTCTGAAATACAGTGTGACCAGTAAAGTCCGCATCATGTGGGATTTTTTTTATTAATAGCTTTATTCGAAATTTGACTTTGGCATCAAGTTCTGCTTCGATCGAGATGACAATTAAGCAAAAAATAGTAGTCACGTGATTCGCATTATCTGTCAAATTTTAATTTTTTCCAAAAAATAATTCAAAAGTGGGGTTATTTCTGAAAATATCGAAAAAAGTTATAAAAAATAGTTTTTTTAAATGTCAGCTGCACAAGATAATTTTGAATTTTTACCTACCACTAAAATTTATTTTCCACTTAATGAACACTTTACTGATGACACTGTGTTCTTTTTTGTCTTAAAATTAAGGTGTATTACTTTCAGACACAAACTACGTTTTCAAAAATACTTATTTTATAAGGTTACCTTATACAGGGTCAAAAACAAATAAACTTTGCATCACATGCGACCAAATTTTAATAGCCCAATTTTGATTTTGTAGAAAAACACACATTTAATATGGCGCTACTTTAAAGAAACTGTATTTTAAATAAAGCATTGTCAAAACTAAGAAGTTTTATGTGGGTTGCGTTGAGTCTTATTTTGCAAAAGTGGTGCAATTTACAAAATATGGGTGAAAAATCAAAATTATCTTATGCAGCTACAATTTTGCATGTGGGCTAGAAACTGCGTTTAAAAACTTTTTCTGATTACTTTATTCGATACTTTCAGAAATAACCCCACTTTTGAATTATTTTTTGGAAAAAATTAAAATTTGACAGATAATGCGAATCACGTGACTACTATTTTTTTGCTTAATTTTTATCTCGATCGAAGCAGAACTTGATGCCAAAGTCAAATTTCGAATAAGGCTATTAATTATCCCATATGATGCGGACTTTACTGGTGACACTGTATTATTATCATCATTTTATCACAGCACTGCCGTCCTCAATGAATTCTGTGGCGCGTGACCTCACGAAATCATCTGAATTTATTCGATGTTGATTTTACATTTGTACGGATTTTCTTTTATGCACATTAAATAATAAGTGCATCTTCCTTGTCTATTTATTAAATAATAAACTCCTGGTTTAGCTTTTCAAGTTTTATAGTGAAAATGCCATATTGTTGTTGCGTTCCTGGATGCACGTTTAACTATATAAAGGCCGGTCAAAATATTTCGGTTTTAACTTTTAAGAAAACAAGTACCTAAGTAAATACTTATATAAATTACAGAAAAATAGGTACCTAGGTATTCTATGAAATAATTTGGATGTCTGTAAATACATAGCATAGGGTAAACAGGCCCTTAAGAGGGTTTTAGACTCTGATTAAAAAACATACAAAAGATTTTAAAAAACTTGTTATGACTCATTATACATTTTCTGTTTTGGGGTGTAATTTTAATGAAGCTATATTAACACACATTATATTATCTATATTATTGGCTCACTATACAAAAGAAATGGCTTGTGGCAACCAGTATATTTCTACATTAGCATATCCCCTGGCCGCTCAACAAAAAACATCAACTGAATAATTCGGCTTATGCATGGATATGCACTGTCGGCTAAAATATAACTTGTCGTCGCATTTTTGTCTGGATAGATACCTGTTGTTTAAAATCTTTGTGCATCCCAACATGCGAATTACGCTGAACCTTGTACTTATTTGTAGAACATATTGGCACTAAATCCAAGGGTCCGCCAGTATTCAACATTGGTACCATCTAGCGATACCAAGAAAAACAAAGCCCATTGGAAGCGAAATGCCGATAAAAAATGTCAGGTAAGTTTAGTTACAATCTGAGAATAAAAAAATGTATATTCTAGCTTTTCGAAAATATTTATGTGTCTATAGTTAATTGGAGTCTTAAGCTCGTCAGCGGCGGATCCTGAACTTCACTAACGGGGGGGGGGGGGGGGGGGTGTCACATGACCTAAATGGTTTTAAGAAATGAATACCATAGTACAAAAAAAATGTTACTCTCAAAGAAAGTGCATAAATTTATTAGGCAAAAAAGAACTTGTAAATGTAAATTAAACTCAGAATAACATATACAAAATGTAACTTTTATGTACCGGGTGATTCAATAAGAAAGGCAGCCGGCTATATCTCGGAAACTACTAAACGTAGAAACTTGGGATAAAAAAAAATTATGATTAAAGCGGTCATGAGAAAATTCTGGAAATAATTTTTAAGTTCCGCATTTTGCCGCAAGAGGGCGTAATTGAAAAGTAAATTTTAAAATTTTACATAACTTCGAAAATTCCACATTAAGGTATATGTTTGATAACACCATTTTAAAGCTTGGACAATTATGCATCATTTTGGTCCTATGCTCATTGGCGTACCGACTTTAATAAGAGTGGGGAAGCTGTTGAAAGTGTAAACATTTAAATCGCTGTAACTTCTAAACGACTTATCCGATTTTAACAAACTAAAGACTGTTTGGAAGAGAAATGTATGCACTTTCACCAATCGTATTTAGTTGTCCATAATAGTTGTCAATAAAATTGCTAGAGGGCGCAATTTGTAATAATAATAGTTTTTTGATTTTATCCCGAAAATTCAAATCATACGGTATAATTATGATACCATAATCAAAAAGTAGATGAAATTTGCTAGAAAACATATAAAAACCGCAGCTCGATATCTTTGTTCGTTTCAGAGTTATTGCCAAAACATTAATTTTTAATACAAATTGCGCCCTCTAGCAATTTTATTTGAAAGTATTGTGTACCATTGAATATGACACTTTTCCAAACAAGCTTAAATTGAGTGAAATCGGATAAGTCGTTAAGAAGTTACAGCGATTTTAATCTTTTCACTTTCACTTGATAAGAGTGGGAGAAGCTATTAAAAGTGTAAACATTAAAATCGCTGTAACTTCTAAACGACTTACCCGATTTCACTCAATTTAAGCTTGTTTGGAAGAGAAAGGTAAGTACCTTTAATTGCCTTATCCAATGGTACACAATAGTTTTAAATAAAATTGCTAGAGGGCGCAATTTGTATTAAAAATTAATGTTTTGGCAATAACTCTGAAACGAACAAAGATATCGAGCTGCGGTTTTACTATTTTTTCTAGCAAACTTAATCTACTTTTCGATTATGGTATCATAATTATACCGTATAATTTGAATTTTTGGGATAAAATCAAAAAAACTATTATTATTACAAATTGCGCCCTCTAGCAATTTTATTGAGAACTATTATGGACAACTAAATACGATTGGTGAAAGTGCATACATTTCTCTTCCACACAGTCTTTAGTTTGCTAAAATCGGATAAGTCGTTTATAAGTTACAACGATTTAAATTATTACACTTTCAACAGCTTCCCCCACTCTTATTAAAGTCGGTACGCCAATGAGCATAGGACCAAAATGATGCATAATTGTCCAAGCTTTAAAATGCTGTTATCAAACATATACCTTAATGTGGAATTTTCGAAGTTATGTAAAATTTTAAAATTTACTTTTCAATTACGCCCTCTTGCGGCAAAATGCGGAACTTAAAAATTATTTCCAGAATTTTCTCTGGACCGCTTTAATCATAATTTTTTTTCCCAAGTTTCTACGTTTAGTAGTTTCCGAGATATAGCCGGCTGCCTTTCTTATTAAATCACCCGGTACAGGCTTTTTCACGGTGATCGTCAATTAAAATATTTCGGAAAGTAATGCAATTTGAATCCTTTAAATTTTAATAATAGGGTCTTCGGCATATGCCCCCCCCCCCCCTTTTGG
Organism: Polydrusus pterygomalis; assembly: GCA_963969555.1. Lineage (NCBI taxonomy): Eukaryota > Metazoa > Arthropoda > Insecta > Coleoptera > Curculionidae > Polydrusus > Polydrusus pterygomalis. The sequence goes on along the minus strand of OZ018381.1, from coordinate 34,109,942 downwards.
ATCCACTACTGAAGGTAATGTATCCTACTTTAAACAACTATTTTAACGTTTAAAATGTTACAGACATCAGATCAGATGATAACCGGTTTTTAAATATTAGTATTTTCAGTATAGTGTACATAAGTTTACGTCTTTGCGCACCGTACAGCCTAATGTCACATATTTCCGACATTATTCTGACATATTTCCATTTTTGTTTATTTGTAGACTTGCGCTCCATTGGAAAACAATTTTTCGGATGTAAAGCCAACAACACTTTCCGAGCGAGGAGCTCTTAAAGAGGCGGCAAGATGTCTTAAATGTGCCGACGCTCCGTGTCAAAAGTCCTGTCCAACCCAACTAGATATTAAGGTATAGTTGGAATAATTTAAATATACCGTGCGAGCAAAAGTTATTTGCATCAAAGAGGGCTTGGATTAAAAAACGTAGGGCTTGGTTTAGATCACCATGATATGGGGACGATATATCTAACCAAATCTAAAATTTTATCAAATTCATATTATGACATGATATGCCAAACTAATGAATAATAAAATAAGTAGACAAATACAAATTTATTTTTGCTGTTTACAAAATTAACAAAGTAAGAATAGGTATACAGAAAGAAAGAAAAAGAAAAATAATTACATAAATTGCTGAAATTGGCCACCGCTATGCTCCAAGCATAAATTCACACGTCTCTTCATATTTTCGAAAGTGTTGACCAGCATCTCTGGAGAAATGTTACCACATTCTTGGATAATCCTTTATTGTAATTGTTCCAAATTTGCAACTGGTGTTTTAAAAATAGTATTCTTTAAATGAGGAAAAACGAAGTAATTCATAACCGTTAAACAAGGTGAACTAGGTGGGAATTCAATGTCTGATCAAAAACTGCTGATCAATCTGTGGTCGAAAAAATTTCGTAAGTAGTTAATAGTTTCGGCGGCTGTATGGGCGGTTGCACCGTCCTGTTGAAAATATCCAAAACGTAGTTCATCGTCAAGTAATTGCTCCACGAATGGATTAAAAATATTATTTCTATACCGCTGTGCTGTAACTGTGTCATGGAAAAAAATAGGACTAACAATTTTTCTTCGGGAAACAGCTAACCAGACACCAATTTTTTCACTACTCCACATACGTGTATTCTGACAATTCACATAACCGGAGATGTGGAACCAGGCTTCATCCGAAAAAAATGTCAGGTCTAATAAATCATATTTCCAATAAATGTTGGGTAAACCATTGAGAGTAATTCCTGCGTCTTTCAAAATCTGCAGCTTGTATTTCTTGGAATACTTGCACTTTAAGGAAATAAATTTAGCTGCATGCTTCTTAAAAATAGTCCTGCATGTTTCATAAGATCTACCCACTTCTTGGGACAGGCGTCTTATACAATTTGTTAGCGTATTTTGCATTATTTCACAAACGTTTGCAACAAGTTCTTCTGTTCTTACAGATGGTCTTCCTGCTTCTTTTTTGTGTTGTATAGAACCTGTTTCCCTAAACACAGCCACGGTTCTTTTCAGGTAATGATAAAAATCTCCAGCAATAAAAGCAACGTTAGGAAAATGTTCGTGAAAATCGTCCATGCACAAACCCGGATTGTATTGCCACTCACCATTTACTCTAACCCCGTTTTGAAAATACGCTTCAACCATGAATGTTTTGTGCTGTTCCGTAAAGCCCATTGTGTGAATTGTTCAAGAAATTGGAAAAATTAGCGATAAATCAAATTACTTGTAACGACTGTCAAAGATGACGGAATAACTGATTAATTGTTAATTCAGGTAGTTACTGACACCCAACAGGTATTAAGCTCTACGGCTAAGCATTACGTCCTTAGATGCAAGGCCCTCTTTGGTGCAAATAATTTTTGCTCGCACGGTACCTACTAATAATAACGGTATCCAACTACTGCTGCTCATACAACCACTCTAATAGAAAGATATTCATAGAGAAAATATTAACAGTAAAAAAGAACGTAAGAATTAAGTATATAAAGTAGTAACTAGAAAAAAGAAAACTTAAGTTACAATATTTTAACATGAGTTTCTGTTCCAAAAAGGAACAAAGTTTACAACTTTATCCATGTGACAACCTTGCTATTAAATCACTACTGGAACCATACTTGCTTTAATTATATTTTAATTTATTGATGTATTTAACTAAGGGCCTCAAATAAAAGATACCCGAATGATCAGATCTTTTGTTTTCAGTCGTTTATTACGTCCATTGCCAATGGCAACCCTTATGGTGCCGCAAAAACTATCCTAAGTGATAATCCCTTGGGAATGTCTTGTGGAATGGTGTGCCCGACTAGCGATCTATGTGTTGGAGGCTGTAATTTGACAGCGGCTGAAGAGGGGCCTATTAATATTGGCGGATTGCAGCAGTTTGCTGTTGAGGTAAGCTATAGGGGAGATCCGGGCAGCCCCGCCCACTTAAGCAAATATGGATGTTTTGAAAAATGTAATAACTGTCTCGATATACTGAAAAATGTTCTAAATACGTTCGTATATTGTTTTTATTATTATTTACTATATAAATTTTTTAAATAAAAAAACTAATATTTTTGGAAAGCTTACAATGGGCGGGGATATCCGCCATAGAGGATAACTCCGCCCACTATGTCACTTAATGCAACCCATATATTATTAATTTTTTTCAGAGGAATGTATGTGAGTATTAATTAAAATCGATCATTAGCCTTATCTGATATTTATTTTAGAATGGGTTGACAACAAATTTACATACAAAAATCGTAAATATAGGACTTAAAACCACTTTGACCAGTACAGTCTTTGTGTGCCCATTTGTTACACACACCAGATTTGAACCATGTTTCAATTTTCCCAAATTCATGGCAGATAATGCCAAGTTTCTATTCCCTGCAATCTTCCATGTCGTCGGAACTTTCGTCGTTGTATATTACTTCGACTGATTCATCACTGCTAGCGCCCGGAGCGTTAGCGGGTGGCGCTACCCGAACTAGGCTTTCCTTACAAAGTAGACTGTCTACAAAAATACAAACTAGTTATCAAAAGACCAATACTGTTCAATAAACTAGGATTAATTCCCTTTAGTTTCATATATAAATTATGCTGCTTAGAAGACGGTTAGATAGAGTAGCGTTGCTAGATCTCGCCGTCTATAAACCATTATGTTTATAATTTGTTTTTCTGAATTTGAAATAAAAAGACATTTATTATTATTATTATTATTATTATTATTATTATTATTATTATTATTATTATTATTATTATTATTATTATCATTATTATTATTATTATTATTATTATTATTATTATTATTATTATTATTATTATTATTATTATATTGTTTAATGACAATTTACTCTACTTACCGTTAATTTAAAGCTGACTAGACAGAAAACGCACAACCTCAAAAAACTGTTGTCGGCCGAATAAACGTTTAAAATGTAGTTTTCAACCTGTTTCTTGTATTGAGCCACATATTGGTTAGTTATGCACCCGACCAATAGATGACACTACTAATACATCGCATCATTTCAGTAATATTGCGATGAGCGGTGTTACCCGCTAGGCGGGGCTACCCGAATCTCCCCTACCATAAATTGAAAAATATGCTTAGTGACGCAAGTTGACAATTTCGCTTTAATTAGAAAGCGGAGCGCTGCAGGACAAACACTAGTATGTGCTGCACTGTCAAACTATGTCACTGGCATTATTTTTAAATTCATAGTCTAATCAAAAACATGATACTATTGGAAAATTTATGGTACGTAAATAATAAATTAAAAAGGAAACATAGCGGCTTCAGAGCAGGTGTGTACTGTATAGGGATAGGTGTGCACATTGCAGTAAAAAAAACAATAGTTACCCCTGGGGCCAGCGAGGTAGACAAAACAGTTTCGTCCTTAGTGGCGCATTAAGAAAGTCCTGACCTGAAGCAACTACACAGAGCGCGAAACCGCATATTCATCACTAAATGGTAAATAATTATAGTAAATACTAAATATGCGGTAGTGCCATCTACAGTGTGACCAGTAAAGTCCGCATCATAATATGGGATTTTTTTTATTAATAGCTTTATTCGAAATTTGACTTTGGCATCGAGTTCTGCTTCGGTCGAGATAAAAAATTAAGCAAAAAAATAGTAGTCACGTGATTCGCTTTATCTGTCAAATTTTAATTTTTTTCAAAAAATAATTCAAAAGTTTTGATTTTTTTACCCACCACTAAAATTTATTTTCCACTTAATGAACACTTTACTGATGACACCGTGTTCTTTTTTGTCTTAATATTAAAAAATTATACTTTATACATCTAATTTTAAAAAATTATACAACTTTCAGACACAAACTAGGTTTTCAAAAATACTTATTTTATGAAATTACCTTACACAGGGTCAAAAACAAATAAACTTTGCATCACATGCGACCAAACTTTAATAGCCAATTTTGATTTTGTAGAAAAACACACATTTAATATGGCGCTACTTTAAAGAAAATGTAGGTATCTGAAATAAAGCATTGTCAAAACTAAGAAGTTTTATGTAGGTTGCGTTGAGTCATATTTTGCAAAAGTGGTGCAATTTACAAAATATGTGTAAAAAATCAGAATTACGTTATGCAGCTAAAATTTTGCATGTGGGCTAGAAACTGCATTTAAAAAAGCCTTTTTTTAATAACTTTTTTCGATACTTTCAGAAATAACCCCACTTTTGAATTATTTTTTGGAAAAAATTAAAATTTGACAGATAATGCGAATCACGTGACTACTATTTTTTGCTTCATTTTCATCTCGATCGAAGCAGAATTTGATGCCAAGGTCAAATTTCGAATAAAGTTATTAATAAAAAAATCTTATATGATGCGGACTTTACTGGCCACACTGTAGAAGAAATAAACTCTAATGCAAGAGACACTACTTGACAAATTACTCATGTCTTTGTTAAGTTCATTTACTGACGCATAATGTTCAATACTGTAATTTACAATTTGGTGGCGAATTTCTCTCGAGTTGCTTCATATTATTGTTTTCCGATGAGTCGTTAAATTTAATTCTCATTTTATTATTGAGTTAACCTTTTACGATATACAAAGCAGCATATTCTAAAAAACTTAAATTTATAGATATTTAGCAAAATGGACATTCCACAAACCCGAGATCCCAAAACCCCTAAGCCGGCAAACCCGAATGCGAAAATAGCACTCATCGGTGGTGGGCCTGCTTCACTTTCTTGTGCTACATTTTTGGGAAGGCTCGGCTATGATAACATAACCATATTTGAGAAGCAGCGTGTCCTAGGTGGCTTAAGGTTTGTTATATAAATATATTAAGTCTTAAAGGATTATTGGTTCAATTTGTTCAAGATCCCGTGTTACCAGATTGGAGGAAACTACTTGAAAGGCATCGATTATAAGTTGCTTGGGATTACCGGTAATCCCGAAACATCGAGTTGTATTCAAAAGATTATACAACGAAATAAAGTACATATATCCTTCTTATCTTAAACATTTTTATTATAATAATTATTGTTAATAACAAAATTACAATTATTATAGTGAAAACTTGAACCATTGGATGAATAATTATTAGCATAGGTTGGAGGTGTTTGAATTTGGGCTTCAGCATTCGACGTAGATGACGCTGTATTTTCGGCTCTCATTTGCGACAAAATCTTCATATGATGCTGCTCGCTGAGCTGGAGATAGGGAGTACCTAACAGAATTTATAGAACTATGGCCCGTTATTTTGATGACATCCTGAACTGCTAAGAGTACTTACTGTTGAAGCTCTATTAGAGTGTGTCGACAGTTTCTTATAATGTTAATACCTGCCGGACAATTCTTAAACCATGGGGAATTATCATTCCGTTTCCATTTCTGATTGACCGTCGAAAATAATCGATTAGTTTTAAAGTTTTCGCCTCTTTTGGACATTAGCTTAAAATATAATCGTATTGGACATAAATCCAGATTCACAAGATTTTTTACAAGCCACTTACTTTCGCATGTTCGACTTGCTCCTCCTTGGGCCATTTTAGCAAATATTGGGTTGTATTCCAGACGACCGGTACTAGACCCGTTATTATATATTCCCTCCTTAAAATATTCCTATAGCAAAAACACCGCTTCATTTCCCCTCCATGTTAGTTCGGATGCAGCTATGTAGAAAAATTTCCGGTGAAGCCCATCTGGGGTATTTTTATCCAAACTAAAGCCATTTTTTCTATTTCCTGTCTCGTTAAAGCTGTGGAACTCTCCTTTCGTGCACGAGGTACCGCTTGCAACTCTTTTTGTTTTGCATTTCGGGCAAAACGGGCGCTTTAAAAAAACATGTCATTGAATGGATCTATGAGGCGATTTTATTTTTCAAAATATAGTTTCTGGAGCATTTTGGCCGTTTTGTTCCATAAAAGCTTGACCACACATTCGTTATAATTGCTTCCATCGGACTTTTGTATATTATATGCCCAGTAGTTTAAAATGTTGCACAAATCCTCGTCGGTTATCGTCTTTTCAATTTTGAAACTTTGTGCAAGGCAAAACTCAGTAAACTGCTTCCATACATATTTGTCTGAACGCTCGGTATATTTTGGCATTACATTTTTAATAGCATCGTCGACTTGAGGCAACAAAATTTTACCAAATCTTTCTTTTGCCATTTTGCCCAGAGCTGACAGAAATGACTTCTGAAATAATGTGTCAAAAAATGACAATTACAATATGGCCACCCAGCGATAATCCCTTAAATGATTATCACTTATTAATCACATTCTTCTATACAGGGTGTCCGGAAATGACGATGAAAAATATTTAGGCATGATTCTACATAAAAAGATATGAAAAAAAGTTCATATTAACATAGGTCCGGAAAAGCTTCCAGAGGGAGCTACAGGCCCTTGAAGATGGTGTCATAAAAGTGGTTTTTATTTAATCTATTAGGATCTACTTACAATACAGGAATTAACTTCTACGTATAAGTTAGTTAGAGGTCACTCTTTGAAAATATCAGGTGACCCATAATTGCAACCAGTGGCGTGGGAACAAAGGGGTGGTTAATTATGTAGGGTTATATTTTTTCGCCGAGTGTATTTTCGCTATCTTTTAAACAAATTATGATTCTTTGAACATTAATACGTAAAAAAGGTTCTCTTGGTATAAAGTCGTATAGTCGACCGTTTTCGAGATAAACGGACTTAAAAGGACGACTGCAGTGCGTAAATACAGTAAACAGGCTATGTAATAAAAATAAGAAGATGCTTGAATACTATTTTAAAATGTAGTTATTCTTTTACACCCATTGCCAAAAAGAAAAACGAATTTACTGGTACCTACTACATTGGGTACATTTTTAAATTCACCTGTGGATTCCACCAAAAACTTCATTAAAACCACAGTTCAGTCTTAATGTGAGGGCACATTTAAATAAAGTTTATCCTGAGCGATGGATAGGACGAGGGGGCCTTGTAGCTTGGCCATTATTTGTTATGGGGTTACCTAAAATCCTTAGTATACGAAGTACCAGTTCGCAGCGTTGAAGAATTAGAGCAGCGGTTGTTTGCTTGTTGTGAAGTTATAAGAAATAAACCTGGTATTTTTAGAAAAGTTGGAAGATCTATGAGAAAACGAGTTCGAGGATGCATTGAAATGAACGGAAATAATTTTTAACACTTATTATAAAATTTATAATAACATTGAAAAGGATTTAAAAATTTAAGGACAGCGTTGTTTATTATTTTGTTATTGATTTGTTGGTATTTTTATTAATAAAATTATTATTAAAAAAAAATCTGAGCATTAAAGTCCGTTTATCTCGAAAACGGTCGACTATACGACTTTATACCAAGGAAACCTCTTTCACGTAAAACTGTTCAAAGAATCATAGTTTATTTAAAAGATAGCGAAAATACACTCGGCGAAAAAATATAACCCTAAATAACTAACCACCCCTTTGTTCGCACGCCACTGGTTGCAATTATGGGTCACCTGATATTTTCAAAGAGTGACCTCCAATCACTCTAACTTATACGTAGAAGTTAATTCCTGTATTGTAAGTAGATCCTAATAAATTAAATAATAACCACTTTTATGACACCATCTTCAAGGGCATGTAGCTCCCTCTGGAAGCATTTTCGGACCTATGTTAATATGAACTTTTTTTCATATCTTTTTATGTAGAATCATACCTTAAAATTTTTCATCGTCATTTCTGGACACCCTGTATAGAAAAAATATACATGGAGTTGTATAATCGAATGTAATACCACAAGATGTTTCGGGATTACCGAATAATACTTTTACCTGACACGAAACGTGTTACCCAGCAACACCACGACTCCGAAGGAGGAGTGGTGTTGCTAATGGTAACTCGTTGAGTGCCAGGTAAAAGTATTAGGTAATCCCAAAACATCGAGTGGTATTCAAAAGATTATGTAACGAACCATAATTTGAATAATTATTCATTTTTATTATTATTGATAACAAAGTTACAATTATTATAATAAATATTATTTACTCCAGTGCGACACACTTCCAAATCTCGTTTGGTTTGACATTTTTTTTTGTAATTATGTCACAATTAAATATTTGATTATGTGTTACCATGACAGTAACAATTGTTCCACCAAAAGCGATAATCCCAAAGGCTTATCACTTATTAAGCCTCTCGAGCTATATGGGAATTATGTACCGGGTGGTCAACTAAGAATGGCCGCCGGCTATACCTCAGAAACTACTAAACATAGAAACTTGGGAAAAAAAAAATTATGATTAAAGCGGTCATGAGAAAATTCTGGAAATTACTTTCAAGTTCCTCATTTCGCCGCAAGGGGGCACAATTGAAAATTATTTATTTTTAATTTTAAATTTCTCCGAAAATTCCCATATTAAGGTATAACTCTGATTGCATCATTGGAAAGCTTAGACAATTCTGCATCATTTTGGTTTACCGACGTACCGACCTTGATAAGAGTGGGGGAAGCTATTGAATGTGCAAACATTAAAATCGCTGTAACTTCTAAACGTCCTATCCGATTTTACTAAATTTAAGCTTGTTTGGAAGGGAAAGATAAGTACCTTCAATTGTCGTATTCAATGATACACGATAGTTTCTAATAAAATTGCTAGAGGGCGCAATTTGTAATAATAACAGTTTTTTTGATTTTATCCCGAAAATTCAAATCATACGGTATACTTATGACATCATTATCGGAAAGTAGATGAAATTTACAAGAAAAGACGTGAAAACCGCAGTTCGATATCTTTGTTCGTTTCAGAGTTATTGCCAAAACAATAATTTTTAATACAAATTGCGCCCTCTAGCAATTTTATTAGAAACGACTGTGTACCATTGGATATGACAATTAAAGGTATTTACCTTTCTCTTCCAAACAAGCTTAAATTTAGTAAAATCGGATAAGGCGTTTAGAAGTTACAGCGATTTTAATGTTTACACGTTCACTTTTGATTAGAGTGGGATTGAATAACACAAAAATAACATTAAAATCGCTGTAACTTCTAAACGACTTATCCGATTTTAATAAATTTAAGCTTGTTTGGAAGAAAAAGATAAGTACCTTTAATTGTCATATCCAATGGTACACAATCGTTTCTAATAAGATTGCTAGAGGGCGCAATTTGTATTAAAAATTATTGTTTTGGCAATAACTCTGAAACGAACAAAGATATCAAACTGCGGTTTTTACATCTTTTCTTGTAAATTTCATCTACTTTCTGATTATGATGTCATAAGTATACTGTATGATTTGAATTTTCGGGATAAAATCAAAAAAACTGTTATTATTACAAATTGTGCCCTCTAGCAATTTTATTAGAAACTATTGTGTATCATTGGATACGACGATTGAAGGTTCCCTTCCAAACAAGCTTAAATTTAGTAAAATCTGATAAGTCGTTTAGAAGTTACAGCGATTTTAATGTTTACACTTTCAATAGCTTCCCCCACTCTTATCAAGATCGGTACGCCAACGAGCCTTAAACCAAAATAATGCAGAATTGTCTAAGCTTTCCAATAATGTAACCAGAGATATACCTTAATATGGGAATTTTCAGAGAAATTTAACATTAAAAAAAATTATTTTCAATTGTGCCCCCTTGCGGCGAAATGAGGAACTTGGAAGTAATTTCCAGAATTTTCTCATGACCGCTTTAATAATAATTTTTTTTCCCAAGTTTCTATGTTTAGTAGTTTCTGAGATATAGCCGGCGGCCATACTTAGTTGACCACCCGGTACATTGAGTTGTATAATCGTGAATAATATTTCACGGAGTGAAAGGCTTTTTTGAGCATCTAATGTAATAATATTTCTATGACAAATATTTAGTTCTTTTTATTTGATCTAATTTTGTACATATTTTTTATTTATTGTCTTTAGAGGTTTCAACAACATTTTTGTTTAAATTAAATAGTTGGTTTCTATTTTGTTTTAATACTAGCTAAATCAACTGGAAATTGTATTTCAAAAATCATGGCAGTACTGAAAGAAGAAAAAATACGGAGAAGAAGGTTTTTCTGAAATTAAAACATTTTAAATTTGTCATAACCTTTGATTTAGTTCAGTTATTTTTTTTAGTACATGGGAGATACCACAGTATCGACTACCACAACATGTTGTAGATTTTGAGGCCAAATTAGTTCGTGATTTAGGAGTGAAAGTAGAACTTGGAAGAAGTCTATCCACAAAGGACCTGACTGTAGACAGTCTAACAGAGAAATTTGATGCCGTATTTCTTGCAATAGGCCTACCATTACCCAAGGTACAACTGAAATTGTTGCAAACGTACTTTATGATATAAGTAATGTGCTAAACCAAAACACCCATTTCTTCAAAATAGTTAATACTATCTAATAGTACTGAGTATTATTTACAGAAATGTTAGCTAAAAACATTTATTCCTTAACATAATATTTAATACAAACATATTTCAATATCAATAAAAATACGTTAATCGGTTATTTAGTTTGGGTTGGGGTTATAATCACTGATTTCATAAAGTCATTGTTTATAAATGTCAATGAACTTACGTAAAATGCCAAATAAGGTAAACATGATTTCTGTTTCCAACGTGCAGACAAATCAATGACCTACTGCACTACTTATATAAATATGGGTAGACCTTAAGAGTAGATGACTTTTGTGTTTATTTGTATATAGAGGTTTTTACACCTTCTTTAACTTTTCAAAGCTATTTTTAATTACTAAAAGTTTTGACCAATTAACGGTCTCTTGACCTTAAGGTGGGGTATCAACTACTTGCCAACCTATAACCTATTTCGCGTATATTTATTTAATTTTTCCAGCTTTTACACAAAATTTAAATAAAATCATTATCGTCTTCAAATTTTATAGGTAATAATTGCCATATTAAATAAATATCAAAAAAGTTCATTAAATATTTTAGGAGAATTGTATGGCGAAAAATATCGGGTAAAATTTTTTTTACCATTATTATGTCATTGTTCTTTCACTATACAATTATCCGCAAATTAGCAATAAAATGAATAGATATTTTTGTTTTATGTCAGATATTACCTAAATATTGTACTGACAGATTTTATTTAAATGTTAGTTAATCTAATAATAAACTAAAAAAAGCAACGCGAAATAGGTTATAGGTTGGTAATGGATTAAATGACGTTGAGAATGCCATCTTAAAAGAATAAAACTTTATAGAGAATTACGCCTCTTCGAAAAATTCAACGGATTAAGTTTTGATTGCATGAAATGAATTATTCAAGCAGCAGGTGGCAGTATACCTTTCAATATTCAGCTTCAAAAAAGCTGCAATTTTTTTTGGAAACTGACTTAAAGTGTTGCGTCCAATATATTGTTTAGTAATTTTTCCACATGTTATTTGTATGAAAGGCTTTCCATCCTGTATATTTTTTCGAAAAGTTATGCAAGTTAAATGGTGCAATCCATGTCTTATCAGTTATTCTGTATATCAATTGCGACCTTTTCCTTCTAAAAAATTAACGTCTGTTGTTGGTGAACCATTTGGCCTAAAATACCTTTTAAACAAGAAATTCCACGGGTGCTTGTTCCAAAAAAGTTTCAATATTTTCCATAGACAGTGTGTTCAATTTTTTCGGCCTATATCCTTTTAGACCGCTGAAGCCTTTGAAAATGGTAAAAAGTGAAAAAAAAATAATAGTAGGATGAAACCCATTGGAAAAGGAAGAGAATATAACAAAATGAAAGGAAAAATAATTTACGGGCGATCCGAGGTCGGGAAGCGGAAAGGAGTGAGTTTTTAAGGGTAGAAAACGATTTATCTCGATTTCCGGCAAAACTACAAGTCCTATGGAAAAACGTTAAATGGCAAAGTTGTAGGTAATAAAAAGATCCACAACTTTTGTATATAACCTCAAAATTTATGTGAAAAATTCAAATAACCAAGTTTTTGGGTTTTTATTTTTATCTTTTACAAAAAAAAATTTTTTTTCACGAAATTTGGTGAAAACTTACTTTTTTATGTCCCAAACACACTGTAATTTTTTGATATAAAATATTTATTTTTTCACCTTATTTTGACTTAACATCGAAAAAGCACCGTAATTTTCAATCGAAAATTCTCATGTCAAAATATCTGCTTTTTTAAAAAAGTCGGTGGGCTTTTAGTTTGGTAAAATCTCTACTTTCTGATGGTGTAAAAAACATATGCATTACTAAGGTAAATGTTCTCAAAAAATGCAAAGAAACGAAAAAAACTCGAATCCGAAATTTTTTTTTAAATCATTATGTACAGGGTTTTTCCGTATATTTTGGAGCACCCCTGGAGCTTTTATTTGAAGACCTAGAAAAAACTTTAAATTACCAAAGTTGCATGACTTCTCCTGAACTGCCAGAATTTGTTATCGGACAAAACAAATGAACATCGTAAATTTGTTTAATAATGCCAATGTCGATTTTTTTAAATGGAACACCCTGTATATTAATTTTTTTTTTAACTCCTCACTCTTTACTGATTCTAAATATGTATATATGTTATATGTTTGTTTCATAAATTAATATCATTATTTATATTAATTATTGTTACTGAATAAGCATTATGTTCTAGCATGTTTTCCTCACACCAATATAGATTTTCTAATCCGCAATATTTTGAAATGAAATTTTGCCTAAACGACTAAAGTAAACATATAACATATATACATATTTGGAATGAGAAAAGAGTGAGTAGTTAAAAAAAATTAATATACAGGGTGTTCCATTTAAAAAAATCGACATTGGCATTATTAAACAAATTTACGATGTTCATTTGTTTTGTCCGATAACAAATTCTGGCAGTTTAGGATAAATCATGCAACTTTGGTAATTTAAAGTTTTTTCTAGGTCTTCAAATAAAAGCTCCAGGGGTGCTCCAAAATATACGGAAAAACCCTGTACAGGGTTATCCAACCAAGACTAGACAAGGCGATTTTTTGACTTTTCCTGTACTTTTATAAAAAATCTGAAATAGCCATCTTAAGTCATTTTCTCCCGCGAATTCGAGTATCTTCAGCAAAAAACAATTGAACATCAAACAAAAGTACTAGGGGTCACTTTGATATTTTTTTAAATGGAACACCCTGTATATTTTTACATTTTTAAATTCCACATAAAATTATAACTATTTTTTATTAAATGCATTATTAGTCTATACTTCATAGTTTCCGAGATATTGACTTTCGAAAAGTGACATTTTCGAACTTTGAAAGTTTATAACCTTCTAACAGTACGTCTTAGAGCAAAACGGCTTACATGTCCCTATCTTCAATTTTTATTATCTTCCCAAAAAAATCAACTTCCGGTTAAGCCGGATGTAATTGGAAAGCAGGAAATATAGTTGTTCCGGTTTAACTGGAAGTTGATTTTTTGGGAAGATAATAAAAATTGAAGATAGGGACATGTAAGTAAGCCGTTTTGCTCTAAGACGTACTGTTAGAAGGTTATAAGCTTTCAAAGTTCGAAAATGTCACTTTTTGAAAGTCAATATCTCGGAAACTATGAAGTATAGACTAATAATGCATTTAATAAAAAATAATTATAATTTTATGTGGAATTTAAAAATGTAAAAATATACAGGGTGTTCCATTTAAAAAAATATCAAAGTGACCCCTAGTACTTTTGTTTGATGTTCAATTGTTTTTTGTTGAAGATATTCGAATTCGCGGGAGAAAATGACTTAAGATGGCTATTTCAGTTTTTTTTATAAAAGTACAGGAAAAGTCAAAAAATCGCCTTGTCTAGTCTTGGTTGGATAACCCTGTACAATTTTGAGCTATTTATTAAAATGTATACTTTAATTACTCGAAAAACCTAAGATTCCATGTTACATTGATATTATTAAAGTATAAATTTTAATAAATAGCTCAATATTGTACATAATGATTAAAAAAAAAATCTAGTTTTTTTCCGTTTCTTTGCATTTTTTGAGAACATTTACCATAGTAATGTATATTTTTTACACCATCAGAAAGTAGAGATTTCAACGAACAAAAAGCCCACCGACTTTTTAAAAAAAGCAGATATTTTGACGCGAGAATTTTCGATTGAAAATTAGGGTGCTTTTTCGATATAAAGTCAAAATAAGGTGAAAAAATAAATATTTCAAATTAAAAAAATTGCAGTGTGTTTGGGACATAAAAAGCTATAAAAAATATTTTTTTGTAAAAGATAAAAATAAAAAACCAAAAACTTGGTAATTTGAATTTTTCACATAAATTTTGAGGTTATAAAAAGTGTAAATACAAAAGTTGTAGATCTTTTTATTACCTACAACTTTTCCATTTACCGTTTTTCCATAGGACTTGTAGTTTTGCCGGAAATCGAGATAAATCCTTTTCCACCCTTAAAAACTCAGCCCCTTCCACTTCCCGACCTCGGATCGCCTGTAAATTATTTTTCCTTTTATTTTTGTTATATGCTTCCTTTTCCAATGTGTTTCATCCTACTATAATTTTTTTTTGGTTTCAAAAATTATCGACCCTGGTCTATTTGTATTGCTTTTTTACAAATGCCAATAGTTTTGCGTGTTTAGGATACATGTCTACCTTTTCCCTAATTAATAGAGTGGTCTTCAGCATTGAATATACTTACCAAAGCGTTGATATCTTCTTTGTCTTGACCTTTTCGCTTAAATAAGTTAGTAGCGGGGATTCAGAACCACGATTTTGAACTTTGTTTTCCGTACACTATTTTTTAAAACTGTTATATGCCTTATCATATTTCGGGCGGGTTTTAGTTGGCAAAAGATTTTTTCCATTATTTTTGCTGCTTCTCAAATTTCTGGTTGAGTTGCAGCAAACTCAAATTCTTCATTTGGTGCTCTAATAAAATTTAAAGAAGAAAAATTTAACCCCCGCTACTAAAGAATAATAACTTAAAGGAAAACTATACGAAGCAGTCAAACCAATAACCCTCCAGTAGCGGTGGGCCATAAATTTCAAAAAACAAATGGTGAATTTTAAAAAATTGTTTTGCAATGTGTTTTCAAATCAGCATTTACGGGTTTAAACATACGTCATTTATTTTCTAATTAAACCACTATTTTCTAGGACAATTTTACTAAAATAGTACAAACAAATTATTGCAGTATTGTCATATTTTTTAGATTGATCCACTCTTTGCTAACCTAAATGCATCTCATGGTTTTTACTCATCCAAAAGCTTCCTACCAGCTGTGGCTAGTAATTCTAAAAAAGGATGTCGTGGGTGCTCGTCTCTTCCATCCCTGCGTGGCACTGTTTTGGTACTGGGTGCTGGGGATACTGCTTTTGACTGTGCTACTTCCGCACTTCGCTGTGGCGCCAGAAGAGTTTTCGTCATCTTTCGAAGGTAAATATGTAAAGAATCATTAAAAGGATCCAGTCTACAGAAAAAAAATATTAAAGTCTACTAAAGGTATACAAAAGTTGCTGTGTATCCCAAATGTCATAGGGAATATGGCACTGGAATCTCGGTTATATAATAGTTAC
This sequence comes from Polydrusus pterygomalis, assembly GCA_963969555.1. Taxonomy (NCBI): domain Eukaryota; kingdom Metazoa; phylum Arthropoda; class Insecta; order Coleoptera; family Curculionidae; genus Polydrusus; species Polydrusus pterygomalis. Next base: position 34,093,989 of record OZ018381.1, on the reverse strand, counting down.
AAAAATGCCATCTTTAAAAAAATTTGAAAAATTTGTAATTGATTTCAAATATCCGTAAAAATATTTCCAGAATTTTTAAATTTTGATCTGTTCAACAGTTATTTTTCTACAACATCAGCAGTACCGATGGGTTAAATAAGAACGGTACTCGGTCGTATCATAGAGATCGTTAACCTTACAGCTCTCGAAAAAAATTATCCATCTATTGTGGATACAATCCAGTAAATGTTATCGCTACGAAAGGTATTAAACAAGTTGGTAGCATATCTTCTAGCGAGACAGACTTTAACACAACTATTGCTTGTATTGCTTGGAAATTCAATTTCACCAGCATTAGTTTCTCCTAGGGTGCATTTTAAAGAACATGTTATAAGGGGCACCCCGGGAACTTCGGAATGGCAAACGCAAGTGGTTGGTCCAATTCAGAAAAGTTTGTAGGTCTCTTAAAACGCGTAAAATCCTCAATTGAAAAAAGGTGTTACTAAATATGGACAATTACAAGAGCCATATAACTATACGAGATATAGATTAGGCAAAAAAATCTATAGCTTTGGTATGTTATTTTATTTATGTTTCCTCCCTATACAAGCCACAAGCGAATTTTATCTCTAATTACTTATTTAGAGGTTTCCAGAATATAAGAGCCGTCCCTGAGGAAGTGTCGGTGGCCGTTGAAGAGCGCTGCGAGCTAGTTGGATTTCTCACTCCTTTCAATGTTAATCTCAAAGATGGCCGTATAGCTTCTGTTACATTTAGTAGATCTGAACAGCTCGAAGATGGAAATTGGATATCGGATACGGAACAACTGACCACCCTAAAAGCTGATTTTGTAATATCGGCGTTTGGTTCGGAATTAAATGATCCAGATTGTGAGTATAGCTCTAAGGATTTTTGGAGCTTTTAGTTTTACGCTTGCGACTTGCATCTAATTATATTATTATATTATATTACGCTTTAGTTAAAACTCATTTAAATTGCGGAGTTTTAGATTGGGGAGGAATAAATAAAACTTTAGTTGAAAAATTAGAAATTTTACAAAAGAGGTTTCTAAAAATTATATTCAATAAATATTATCTTTATCCTTCAAAAGAATTATATTCAGAAACAAAAAAGTTGAACATAAGACAACTTTACATTTATAACATCTTAATATATATATATATTTAAAAATAAAAACCTTATACAATTTAAAAACCATAATTAATACACGTCATAAAAATGAAATAACCATAAAACCTAAAATAAATAAAAGGACAAAAAAAATTCAAATATTTATGTTTTTATTTAAACAATTATTTACCAACAAAAATTAAAAAATTGATTTCATTAAAAAAATTTAAAGTCGAAATATTAAAAACAGACAATTTAAAAATATTTTTAGAAATGCTTTAATTAATTAATTAATTAATATTGTTCTGAATAATTTATACAGTGTCACCAGTAAAGTTCGCATCATATGGGATTTTTTTTTATTAATAGCTTTATTCAAAATTTGACTTTGGCATCAAGTTCTGCTTCGATCGAAATGAAAATTACGCAAAAAAATTAGTAGTCACGTGATTCGCATTATCTGTCAAATTTAATTTTTTTCCAAAAAATAATTCAAAAGTGGGGTTATTTCTGAAAATATCAAAAAAAGTTATTAGAAAAAGTTTTTTAAATGCAGTTTCTAGCCCACATACAAAATTTTAGCTGCATAAGATAATTTTGATTTTTTACCTATGTTTTGTAAATTGTACCACTTTTGCAAAATAAGACTCAACGCAACCTACATAAAACTTCTCAGTTTTGACAAGGCTTTATTTCAGATACATTTTCTTTAAAGTATTCCATATTAAATGTGTGTTTTTCTACAAAATCAAAATTGGGCTATTTAAATTTGGTCGCATGTGATGCAAAGTTTATTTGTTTTGACCCTGTATAAGGTAACTTTATAAAATAAGTATTTTTGAAAACGTAGTTTGTGTCCGAAAGTAAAAAAATAAAAAATAAAGTAAAGGGGTTTAAATTAAATCGTTGAAAATAGATAAACTTTACTTTAAGTTTAACTAAAATTTATTTTCCACTTAATGAACACTTTACTGATGACACTGTGTTCTTTTTGTCTTAATATTAAGGTGTATTACTTTCAGACACAAACTACGTTTTCGAAAATACTTATTTTATGAAGTTACCTTATACAGGGTTAAAAACAAATAAACTTGCTTCACATGCTATCAAATTTTAATAGCCCAATTTTGATTTTGTAGAAAAACACACATTTAGTATGGCGCTACTTTAAAGAAAATGTATCTGAAATAGAGCATTGTCAAAACTAAAGAGTTTTATATAGGTTGCGTTGAGTCTTATTTTGCAAAAGTGGTGCAATTTACAAACTATAGGTAACAAATTAAAATTATCTTATGCAGCTAAAATTTTGCATGTGGGCTAGAAACTGCATTTAAAAAAACTTTTTCTAATAACTTTTTTCGATACTTTCAGAAATAACCCCACTTTTGAATTATTTTTTGGAAAAAATTAAAATTTGACAGATAATGCGAATCACGTGACTACTATTTTTTTTTTGCTTAATTTTCATCTCGATCGAAGCAGAACTTGATGCCATAGTCAAATTTCGAATAAAGCTGTTAATAAAAAAAATCCCATATGATGCGGACTTTACTGGTGACACTGTATAAGTAATATTTTTTACTTAAAAATTATAAATTAATAATTTTATTATAGGTAATATATTTCTTCAAAAAGAACTGCGTTTATACTATAAATTAACATTTTTACTTTAAAACTTAATTTCTAATGCATATTTATGATTTTACATACTAAAACAAAAAATAATATTTGCCCCTAACAAGCTCAGCTTGAAGAATAAGTTTATAGAAGACAACATAAACATATTTATTATATTATTAAATTTTAAATAAACTTGATAAGTAGAACTATACCGAAACGGTAAGAAAACTGTTCAAACAGTCAAAAACTTACCGGTTCTTGCCAGCGGGTTGCCTAATGTGCAACATCGATAAACCATTGCAAAGGAAAGTAGGTTTTTAGTTTTATATGGCTAGTTCCATGCGTTTCTGTTTAGCTAAAGTATACTTTATTTTTAGTAATAGAGGCTCTGAAACCATTAGAGTTAAATAATTACAGTTTACCAGTGGTAGATCCTAAAACCTTACAGAGCTCCCATCAGAAAGTTTGGGTAGGTGGGGATATGGCAGGAATAGCAGAAACTACAGTTGAATCGGTAAATGATGGGAAAACCGCAGCATGGTATATACATTGTTCATTGGAAGTAAGTTTTAGTGGTCCTAACCAAAACAAAATTGTTACTAAAATGTGCAATCAAATTATGATTTTTAGTTAAGTAGCCCACCGACTTGGCAGCTTTACTCAACGAGCGGCTAAACTATTTAAATCAAAATTCAAAATTCCTTTATTCATGTTAATACATAATAATGTTTACACTCGTCAAAAATATACATAGGTAAATCTAATACAAAAAAAACACAGGTTTAATATACATTAAAATTTAAAAATTCTGTATATAAATAAAAAGCATTATCAGTCAAGATCTCCTTCATTTTGCTGTAGAAATGCTTATAAGGCAAGTTCTTTATGCTCTCCGGCAAAACATTAAAAAATTTAATTGCCCAATAGCCCGGACCATCCTGACACCTTCCTAAGCGCCACCATAAGGGTACTAAATTATTTTTGTTGCGTGTATTATAGTTATGTACGTCTGTGTGTGATTTAAAATTATCTGCCTTTTTTATAAAAAGTAAATTCTGTAAAATATAGAGGGCTGGTAATGTTAAAATTTGAAGAGCAACAAATGCCCCTCTACAATCGTCTTTGTAGCCGAGATTGGATATTACTCTTACTATTCTCCTTTGGATGGCAAACAGTCTATAAACCTCTGCAGAGTGCCCCCAAGCCAAAATAGCATATGAGACATGGGACTGAAATAATGCAAAATGTGCTGTTCTCAATATAGCTGGAGAAACACAACTCGAGAGTCCTCTTATTACAAATACAGCTTTTGTTAGCTTTTTAGCCACCTGACTAATCGAGCCTTGCATAATTTACTATTACATAATTATCTTGATCATTAGAAAAATATTTTTATATGCAGATGATGCTGTATTAATAATACCAGCTAATACTTGGAATGAATGCGTTTTAAATTCAGACCTAGACATTTCAATAATAAAAAATTATTTGAGTTATGACCTATTAAACTTAAATTTAACTAAAACAAAATTTATGACTTTTTTTGTTATAATGATACTTAGCCGAATGGTTTAAAAGAAATTAAAATTCATAATTTAAATTGTTTAGAGATATCAGATATACAGGGTTCCCAATTTAAAACGAAACATGCTAAATATCTGGTTCCACGTTAATTAAAAAAAAAAACGCTCGGACCCGTCGATTTTTATTTCGAGGGGGACATCTTTTGCGTATATTGTCAATCTTGTTACTTCAAGCCCCTAGGAGGGAGGGGGGGGGGGTAAGATCTAAATCTTAAATGAATACCCCTATTTTATATATTTTTTTGGATTCTGCATAAAATTCTGAACATTTTTTAATAAAAGAATTATTAGTCTATATTAAACAGTTTCCGAGATATTGACTCTTGAAAAATGAGATTTTTGAACTTTGACAGCGTCTAGCTTTCTAACTGTACGTCTTAGAGTAAAACGGCTTACATGTCCCTATCTTCGATTTTTATTATCTTTTCAATAGTGTCAACTTCCGGTCAAACCGGAAGTACTATATTTCTTACATCGGTTTAACTGAAAGTTCACACTATTGGAAAGATAATAAAAATCGAAGATAGGGTCATGTAAGCCGTTTTGCTCTAAGACGTACAGTTAGAAAGCTAGACGCTGTCAAAGTTCAAAAATGTAATTTTTCAAGAGTAAATATCTCGGAAACTGTTAAGTATAGACTAATAATGCTTTTATTAAAAAATGTTCAGAATTTTATGCAGAATCCAAAAAAATTATATAAAATAGGGGTATCCATTTAAGATTTAGATCTTACCCCCCCTCCCTCCTAGGGGCTTGAAGTAACAAGATTGACAATATATGCAAAGGATGTCCCCCCCGAAATAAAAATCGACGGGTCCGAGCGATTTTCCACATTTTCATTTTAAAGCAGAAAAATCGAGGTGGGAAGTTTTCAAATGAACACCCTGTAGGTATACCAAACAAGACAAAAAACAAATCTATGTTTATGTTATGATAATTTTTATTTAACACTTTTTTAAAAAATAATGCTTTATTTGTTGGCATCAAAATTTTTAATATATTACCTACTAATTTGAAAACTATGAGTTTTTGACATTTAAAAGAAAAATAGAATCATGGATTATGCAAAATTATATAAAGGTAAGCCAACTTATATATAGGTAATAACAATACTAAATATTAAAATTTTTCTATTATAATTTCTCCCTTATTTATAATTTTTCCTTTTTTTTTGGTGAAATATTTTTGAATTACATGTACTTACTTATATTCTTAAATATATTTATGACGTGATTAAAACTAATAATCTAAATGGGTGTATATTTTTTATTACAAAATCGGACAGATTTATTAATCTATGGTTTTGTAATGATGCTTTCATTGGATTTATTTTTATTAAAGAAAAAATAATGTTATTGATTTTTAATATTATTATAAAAAAAAACCGTAAATAAATAAACATAAACAAAATATTTTTTTAATTGATTTTATTGATAAATTAAATTGGATTAACTTCCATTTTTTTATTGTTATTTTTTTTAATGGTTATTATTTTCTATATTATGTTGTCACTTTCCATGTAATGAACTGTAAACGTTAGTTTGGAATAAAGGCATTTTAAAAGTTAAGTTAAATAAGTATATGGACAATGCAAGCAACAAACGGCCGCTCGTCATACCCTGTCGCTGTATATCTAAAGCATTTTTAATTTCTATTAAAGGGTAACTCACCGACTAGTAAACCTCAACTTCCTTTATTTCACACGCCCATTGATGAGGTAGATTTATCCGTTGAAGTCTGTGGCGTCCGTTTCGAGAACCCATTCGGATTGGCATCGGCTCCACCCGTCACAACCCCGGCCATGATACGCCGCTCCTTTGAACAAGGATGGGGCTTCGTTGTGACAAAGACTTTTTCTCTTGACAAGGTAGGTATATTAATAATATTAATTATAACAATAATAATAATAATAGCAATAATAATAATAATAATATCTAGGAACGCATAATCAGGTGACAAAGATCATCCACAAAGAACTGGTTCATAAGTTAGGCCTAAAACAAAAACCCCACCATACTATCGATAGATACTTACCCGAAATCGATTTTTAACCATTTTTCAGAAAGTTAGTGTCTTGTAGTCAATTTATCATATCAAATTAGTCTGATCAAAGCGAATTTAATCCATTAGGAACAGCTATATCAAAATCACTCAGCTAAGCGAACTGCATTAAATCCATCTTTTAACCAAGCAAACTGGCCTAAATCCAATCGTATCCCTGAAAAATATTACTATTACATGTAATAGCGATTAAGAAAGCAACTGGATTTGATATTTTCATCAAAATTATGAAAATTCTTAATATAAAGTATAATATAATTCCTATATATCATCTAATCAAAATTTCTTTTAAAACGGGGCTATTTCCAGATAAATTAAAAAGAGCAAAAGTATCACCGGTTTTTAAAAACGCAGAAAAATAGTTTAGTAATAACTATAGCCCAATTTATGTTTCACCCACATTTTTAAAGATTTTTGAAAAAAATGTAAGTAATAGAACAGTACATTTTTTAGAAGTAAAAAATTACTCCCTCCATTTCAATATGGTTTTGGCAAATTTAGAGATACATAAGTTGTAGCTGCAGATATTGTTAAAGATATTCAACTAAGCATTGATTGCAACCAAAAATGCGGCCTATTGTCCCTAGATTTACGTAAAGCATTTGATTCAGTCAATCACAACATTTTACTTAAATGCCTACCTATACAATATTGGATTTATGGAATACAATATTTATTTTAGAGTAATGCACTAATATATTTTTAAAATTGTAAAAATTTAAGTGATATATTATTATTATATATTTATTTATTGTTAAGAAATTACTTACATAATAGAAAACAGTTTGTTCAAATGAAAAATGTTAAAAGTTCACAAAAAATCATAATTTGTGGTGCAAGGATCAACCTTAGGACCTACTTTTTTTAATTACATGAATTTTTTAGCAAAATTAAATTTAAAAGGTAAAATAAAATTGTTTGCTGATTCAAATGATACTAATATTGTATACTTTCATGAAGACTATGCTCAAATTCATCATTAACCACGACCTAAATATAATATGTAAATGGCTTGAAGTTAATAAATTATCATTAAATTTTAATAAATCATCTTTTATGTTTATAAGTAAATCAAAATTATAAAATAATAATATTTCTTTACTATCTTTCAATAATCATATATTTAAATATACTAATACAATAAAAATTTTTATGTATATTGATGAAAATTTAAGTTGGAAAAAACAAATTGAAATTTTTAAGAAGTTACTTACATCTCACCAATAATTGGCATTTTGTTTAAAGCTAAAAATTATATATCATTAAAATATTTAAAAAATATATATTATTCTTTGGTTTATTCAAAATTACAGTATATGATTTCAATTTGGTGATCAGCGAATTTAACTACAATTCAGCCATTAAAAATGCTACAAAACCAAATAATTAAATGCATACATAAACTTCCTTTTTTAGAACCAATTATAAATTTGTATGAACCAAACGGATATTTAAATTTAAAAAAGCTTTATAAATTAAAACTATGCATTCTAATACACTCTATTATTATTGTTATTAAAGAAAAACTATCGAAAATAATATTTCATCCGACCAACATTGTTCACAACACGAGACAAAACCATCAACAGTTTGCTGTAAAAATTTAAAGAAATATCAAAATTATGAACCTTTAAAAAAGCAATAAATATTTTTTTAATAATAATAATAATAATAAGTAATTGTGCCGTTAGTATAGTTACATCTCTTAGAAAATTACTTCCACTTTATAAGAATATTTTTAGGACCAAGTAACGAACGTTTCACCAAGAATTGTGAGAGGAACAACGTCTGGTCAAAACTATGGACCTCAACAAGGATCATTCTTAAATATTGAGCTTATTTCTGAAAAATACTGTGACTTTTGGTTACAGGGCATCAAAGAACTAAAGGAAGATTTTCCTACTAAGGTATGAAATTATTGAGACAATTTCCAATGAGAACTGAATTTAATTTCCCTTCCAAAAATGTAGTGCCCGATATGTCGGCAGCATGCACCGGCGAAACAGTGGCCAACTGTTATATTTAAATAGTATTTGTATTATTATTTAGGACTTTTGTCTAATGTCCAATAGTACGCCCAAAATGCTATTGTTAACGCTTTGTAGACAAATAAGATGCAAACGTAGTTATAAAGATCAAAACAGAGAAATTATAAAGATTATTATGTATGATAATGATGATATTATTTTAATTTGCAACCAGTAGCTCTGGTCGCTATTTGTAAAATCGCAGCTGTCAAGTAGTTGTAGTTGACCTTTAGTCATCATCTTTTTGGGTAAGTCGTATTCTAAAAAATATAATCCAGGTGCGCATTTAAAAAAAAGCTCTTTTCAAATGTAATAACCACGACCATGTGAGACTTTCGGTATTACCGAAAGTTGTGTCAAACTTGGTTATTTTAAATTAAATTATGATGTAATAGGTATTCCATGGGAAAACGGATACAGTGTGTCTACGTAAGTGGGCAGCATGTGGGAAACTCTTTATTATTATGTTTACGAAAAAAAGTTATTTTAAACCTAAAATGCAATCATCAGATGTCAAAATATATCAGTCGTATACGAGGTTTGTCAAAAAATGTTATTTTTGCTCAAGAGTACCTACGTAGTACATTTATTTTTGACAATATCGAAAATTATTACAAAGAAAAGATGATTAGAATTAAAAATAAATTTCAAATATTCAACATTGTTTATTTACCTTAAAAAAAACTATTTTTTTCGACATCTTCTTGCAATAATGTTGAAAATTTAAGTAACGTAGGATTTGAGAACTGTCAACAATCATATTTTAAAAAGTGGCACGGTTTTTTGGCAATCTAACAATGTTTTTAATAGTTTCTAGAGATCCGTATTGTACAGTTTTATGTTTGACAGACGCACTTGTTTATGAAAAGGTAAAAATGCCACCAACATTAAGTCTGGAAGAGAAAATTGAGATTGTACTATTAGTGGGTGATAACCATATAACATTTCGAGAAGCTGCACACATTTTTAATTTTCTACATACCAGATAAAAATATTCATAATGAAACTGTAAAAAAAATATTTGGTAAATTTAAGACTTGTAGAGATGTATGTACCTAATAAATTTTACAAAAAGCGCTAAAACATGGTATAAAATAATGACATTGCGTTGCAAGTAATGTTCTTATTTGGTCACCCGGTATATTGGACTGTAAGTTATAATAAGGAACTTTTTTCGGCCTTGGAGTACATCTATGAACTAGAAACTACATACTCATACAGAGAGAGTAATAATTACGATATAATATCAAATACAGAGCTTAATTATTATTGTAAACCAATTAAGAAATTATGGTATCCAATTTCTAGAAACTTTGTAATTATCGGGTATTTTGGATATGTTATCAAATTTCTGGCCTTATAGAGTCGGAACCCTTTCTTTACTACCCCGTATTATTTTATCGTACCGGATAGCTAACCCTTTTTTGCCTAAAAATAACTTGTACTAATTTAATATAGGTACATTTATATATGTGAATGTGAAGGGTAATCTCGACCGACTAGTAGAATAAAACAATTCCTAATTCTTGGGCAAGCGGTCTAGGGCTGAAGTAAAACTCCTTTTTACTAACGCCGAGCTTTCGGAAATTTATTTTTTTCTTTTCAAGGCTACAATAAAGAAACAGTAGGTTAAAGATTTAATATTAATGGACATTAATATCGAGAGACACATATTTTGTAATTAGTGTTAAAACTATTATCGTATATACAGTGTGACCAGTAAAGTCCGCATAATATAGGATTTTTTTTATTAATAGCTTTATTCGAAATTTGACTTTGGCATCAAGTTTTGCCTAGATCGAGATGAAAATTAAGCAAAAAAACAGTAGTCACGTGATTCGCATTATCTGTCAAATTTAAATTTTTTTCAAAAAATAATTTAAAAGTGGGGTTATTTCTGAAAATATCGAAAAAAGTTATTAGAAAAAGTTTTTTTTAATACAGTTTCTAGCCCACATGCAAAATTTCAGCTGCATAAGATAATTTTGATTTTTGACCCACCACTAAAATTTATTTTCCACTTAATGAACACTTTACTGATGACACTGTGTTCGTTTTTGTCTTAATATTAAGGTGTATTGCTTTCAGACACAAACTACGTTTTCACAAATACTTATTTTATTAAGTTACCTTATACAGGGTCAAAAACAAATAAACATTGCATCACATGCGACCAAATTTTTATAGCCCAATTTTGATTTTGTAGAAAAACGCACATTTAATATGACGTTACTTTAAAGAAAATGTATCTGAAATAAAGCATTGTCAAAATTAAGAAGTTTAATGTAGGTTGCGTTGGGTTTTATTTTGCAAAAGTGGTGCAATTTACAAAATATGGGTAAAAAATCAAAATTATTTTATGCAGCTGAAATTTTGCATGTGGGCTAGAAACTGCATTTAAAAAAACTTTTTCTAATAAGTTTTTTCAATACTTTCAGAAACAACCCCACTTTTGAATTATTTTCTAGAAAAAATTTAAATTTGACAGATAATACGAATCACGTGACTACTATTTTTTTGCTTAATTTTTCATCTCGATCGAAGCAGACCTTGATGCCAAAGTCAAATTTCGAATAAAGCTATTAATATAAAAAAAAAACCATATGATGCGGACTTTACTGGTCGAACTGTATATTCGTATACAAAATTTACAAATCTTCCGCCATTTGACTTTGTTTGTTCAATATTCATGGTCTAAAGTGAAAACTTTAGAAAGGAATAATATCCGAGATAACATTAAAGATTTCAGATAATGTTTTAAGTCCATCTGAATGAAAATAGATTTATCTTATTGTATATTTCGAATTTTTGCATGCTGCACCTACTTGCTATTCAACGATAGTGTCATATGTGGTAATGACGTTTCATGATCATAATGAAAATATCCACCCGCCTAAGTTCATATACAACCCCATAATTCGAACGATAAATATGTTTTCATCTGGAGGCACGCAAAGAGGATTCACACCCTCGACCATCTGAGAATACCTGATACAATTAAATAAAATTTTAGGTAGTTATTGCGTCAATTATGTGTGCCTACAATAAGGAAGATTGGGAGGAATTGGCAACAAAAGCCGAAAAGTGTGGAGCAGACATGTTGGAGCTTAACTTAAGTTGTCCTCATGGAATGGGCGAGTCAGGAATGGGGCTCGCCTGCGGTCAGGTATGTGCTTGCGTGATAACCGGATGCAACTCCACTGATCGCGAAACCGCATACTCATACTTATTTGAAAAATAAAGTAAGTGATGAATTTGAGGCAACGCCATCTAGTAGGAATCAACACCAAATGTTTTTATTCTCAGGGGCTACTTCTAATGCAGGTGCAATTTGAAATTTGACTATGTAAAAGTTAAAAAAAAATGATTTTCCTAAATTTTGTTTCAACAAAAAAGGTCCATTAATCCAATTTCCAACTAGGATTTTAACTTTTAAACATTTGTACATTTTTAACGGGTATTGAGTGTTATTGTATACAAATACACAGTTAAAAGCTATTCTAATTTGATGTACTTACCTTACTACTCACCTCTCCTTTTACATGGCATAGTTGACAACATTGCTTTCATGGTATAATGTTAGGTAATAGATTATTTAGTTGAGAACATTGAAGATCCTTCTCCAGGCGCATTTCGCTGTAACATCGCCGATATCAAATCTGTCCGGCAACCCCAAAACTTGGGTGCGGCGACAACACCTTAAAAGAAGGCGTGAAACAGAAACATCGACAACATTGCTTGAAGATCCATGTGTCACGTGACTTTTTCAGGTTTGAGGAAGGCCATGGTTTAGTGTGTAGGTGTCGTATTAATTTGTATTTTTATCCGGTTTTCGATTGATATCTAATAAAAAATGTAAGTGACATGATTGCTAAGAACATCTTCAAAATACTGATGAAAAATTTTGATGCGGGTTTACTCTAATAGCATTAATAAAGTGAAAAATCCATTAGCCTGGCCGGCAAGGCGGTTTGTTTACTGGTCTTATAAATGGCGGCAGAATTTTATTTGTTTTAATTTAAAAGTTGTGTTTTTTGTATTCTAGTTAGCTCTTTGGGATAAACTTTATTGTTTTATGGCTACAGTTAATTTATTAAATATTGAAGTGTTTATTTAACTTGAAGGTATATGTGAATTAGTTTAAAAATATCACTAGATACCTAGGTACTTAGGTAAGAACATTATTTTCTTTTAGTTTTTTTATTTATCAACATGCCAAGCCCCTGCTGTATTCCTGGGTGTAACTCTAACTATAAAAGTGTTTTAAAAGCAGTTGAAGAGAGTGTAATATATTTTTATAGTTTAGATTTGACCAAGTACATTGTTAATCAGGTTTCAGTGGACATTGATATGAAGGTAAAGGTTTTTTTTAAAAGGTAGTGAATTGGCTCACAATGATTTGAAATGAATTTTACCCTTTGAAATGAAACTAAGCAGGTGGTCTCAGCTTAAAAACTTATTGTCTTGGTACCAATTCATACATTGTGAAAATAACGAAGTTACCCAGATGGTGACTTTCTAAAGACAAGCGTAGATTTCTTAAACAAAGCCTTAAGCTTACTAAATTTTGAGACTTCAGAAGTCGATAGTCAATCTTGTAATTTAAACGCAGAAGATAATAATTTGTATAATAAAATATTACTTTTGATCGATCAAATAAATCTACTCGTAGTAAAACAAAAGAGCTTCTCAACGCAATATTACTATTATTTAATAATTAGGTAAGTCGTTCTTGTTATCCAAAACTATTTATTACTTTTTTGTACATTTTTCAATATCAATAGAGTGGCAACAAAGCCAAAAAAAGACAAAAAATATCAGAAAGAATAAAAAACTCGCCCGTTGCCGCGCGTCATAATAATAGCTTGTGGATCCGCAACTCCCAGCTGATGCGGCGTTGCCCAATGTCACTTTATGGCTTCTGTTCAAGGTGGTTGTGGTGCGGCTATGCGGCGTTACTAAGTAATATTTTTAACAAATAATACCATTGGTGCTGGCGGCTACAATCAGTCCATTTCAAGTAACGCTCACAAGTAAAATGGCCCCAATTTTTTAGTTTCGTATATCTTTCAGAACGAAGAATTGGTCCGTGGTATTTGCCGATGGGTCCGTTCTGCAATTAGTATTCCATTTTTCGTAAAGTTAACACCGAACATAACAGAAATAGTTACAATAGCAAAGGCAGCAAAAGAAGGAGGTGCCTGGGGTGTTTCAGCGATTAATACTGTTTCGGGACTTATGGGGGTAAACAGTGAAGGAGTCGCATGGCCGCGAATAGGCACAGCACGCCGAACAACTTTTGGAGGCGTATCGGGTAAGTGTGGTTACAAACGTCATTGATAAGTAGACTATACTCTCAATACACAACCGATTAATACATAACCAATGTGTAACACTTTTATTGGCCAATTATTATTTTTTATTAGCAAGGTCCTCTAGGGCTCAGATAAGAAAATGATTTATGCCCGTTTCGTCGATTCCCGTTCCGTCAACTTTAAGAAATTTTCCCCTTTCGTCGACTGGCCTTTGCAAGTATAAATCGGTGTTATTAATAATTCCCATTTCGTCGATTCAATAAATCTTTTTTTCGGAAATTAACCCTTTATAGGGCTGACAATCAAACATCAAAATTGCAAAACCTGTTGTTTGAAATAGCTTTATTTATCATTAAGGACCTTATCTGCAAAATCTTAGAAAAAAATAAAACACGTAACCCATTTTTTTGAGGAGGTCGATATTTTAACCAGTATCCATTTCGACAAATTTTAATTGGTTGTTATAACAGGCGATTGTAGTCCAGAACGCGCAGTGAATTGGTTTCAAACCCTTGTAATAATTAGTCCTTTGTGCCGCAATGGCATTACGTTGTATATTATGTGTTTACATGTATGTTACATACTTAAAATATGATCATAAGAATGCAAAACGTAAAATTAAGTTATAAATTTAAAAATTTCTAGTTTTAAAGCAAAATATTATCTTGCCGATAAGTTTTATCCATATTATAATTAGTGTATCGAAAGCTACGTATTTTAATGTACTTACCAACAAATTTTCACAAAATTATTAGCAATATTAACACAAAAACAACAATTCTTTCCCATACAGCACGTAAACATGTGACTTTTGATCACTATCCTAATCGGACACTGGTTGAAATTTCGACCACTTTGTCAGTAATTCAGACTACGTAAGTATATGGTCGAATATTTTACCATTATTCGTTTGCGCAGTTAAATATAAACAAACTGGCCGAATATCAAACCGGTGTGCGAACAGGAAATAATTATTTTGACGCTGGTTGAAATATGAACCAGTATCATATAAAGGGTTAATGGTAGGTATCGTGATTTAACAGCACTGGATCTTCTGAAAATGCCAGGATACGGTCCTCAGCACCATTATCCAAGAAAACAAACTTCCTACATTTTTCCGGAATAATTATATCCTGGCGGCGAGTAGGAAGGGTATGTATGCCCAGAGCACTGTGTCTTACATTGTATAAAGAATGTTTTATTGAGACGAAACTGGGTATTTGAATCACAAAATCCAAACCTTTGTCTTTAACACTTATTATTTCTTTACGATATATTTGAGGTATCGGTGTATGCTCTACTCTGACCCTCTTTTTGGCTTTAGCAATACATATTTCAATTTTATTTTTGGCAATGCTAGGTTCACATGTTTGGTCACAGGCTTTAAGTATGGTTGATATCTCTGAGTCGGTTGCAATACTTCCAGAACACTTACGTGTAGAACAGGTCCATCCTTTAATATGGTTCTGGTACCTATACTTTATTAAGGGTTAGCCTAAACCCGAGATACAAAATTACTGGTTTTCCTCTTTTCGACTCAACAATTGAAGCGTTCGAACGAATAACGGTCTATGTTACATTTTGAAAGTTAGGAGGAAAAACGATTTTTAGGATCTATTGTTTTTCATAAATTTTAATGAGCGGAAATGCAACATAGACCGTTATTTCACGATTAAAGAGACAACTAGCTTTTGAAATAATTTTAATAATATTAAGTTTTAATAGTAATTATGTAGAAAAAAACTAATTAAATATTTTTGGAATAAACAAAGTGATATAAACGAAACTATTATTTAAAAAAATATTAAAATACTTAAAAATTCATTGCTGTGGTAGTAATCTATAAAAATCAGCATATTCGCTTTTCATATATGGAATCATTTTTAATAAATCTTTTTTCTTTCAAATTACAATGTAAATAAACAATAAACAGATGTTAAAACAACGGCGTTCTACACAACAATGAGTAACGCAAAAATAATCCGCACACTACGCCGACTGTAACATAGACCGTTATTCCAACTCGAAATCATGTTGAGAGTCGCCAAAAGTGACATACTAGCTACATCTAATGGTATATCAACAAACCAAACAATTTCGTCGATAATAAAGACTACATAGACCATTGTTCCAATTAAAACTAGATTTTAGAAAAATTGTAACATAGACCGTTATTCGTCCGAACGCTTCAATTTCAAACTCCATATTTAAAGCTGACAAAGCTGTATAGCCGGCGGCCGTATAGCTATTAATCGACTAAACCCTACGATAATAATCAATCCAGCCACCCCCGTATGAGCCGAAAAATACCTAGGTAAAACTACCTGTTGCAGGTGACCTGCAATTTAATCCCTTCAAAGTTGAATTGGCGAGTCGACGAAACGGGAAGGGTTCAAAATGATTTAAGCCGCAATCGACGAAACGGTAACAAAACAGATAAAATTGTCCAGTCGACGAAACGGGAATTTACCAAGAAAATCTTACCGGGCCCTTAACGCAAAACATTTTTTTTAACAGGTTCGGTTTTATCCATCTAGTGTTTTGGTCATAGCAACACAAAAACAGTTTAAAATGGATTACGATCTTTTCTTCCCAAAATTCCATTTCCATTTTGTACTTTGACTATATTTTAGATAAAATTGGTGAAATCGCTTTTATACATTATTCATATCACAATTATTTTAATAACGCTTTTTTTTTAGGAAACGCCACTCGACCAATGGGATTGCGTGCAGTTTCGGCCATTGCTGCAGCTTTACCTGGCTTTCCAATATTGGGGGTTGGCGGTATCGATTCGGCATATTCTGCATTAGAATTCCTGCAAGTTGGCGCAAGGGCTGTACAGGTAGTTTACTTAAACGTATCGAATACCGAACAGTACAAGTATCCATTGGCAAATTTAAAATCAGAATTTTAAGTTAATTGTCACAATAATTCCACGGTACTGACGAGGTCAAGTTTGAAATTCAAGTCAAAAGTTAGAATTGTGAAATAAACTAATTTAACAATACTCTAGGTCGGTGTATACTGTATATGATAGGAATTTTTATTAAGGTGGTACAATCCTTTGGACTATGACAGCCTTTTTAAGTATTGTTACAATACCTTAGAGTATGATGGTCATTTTTTAAATTGTTACTTTTTTTAAGTATTGCAACAATACTTGCCCATAAGCAAGAAAATAAACTTATCATTAAGTTCAATACCATAAATGCTAGTTTAAGAAGTTGTTAATTTTTCAAAAGTTAATGACAGTACAAACTCATTTTTACAATGAAACAACAATGGTGTTGATACTTACTGGTTACCAGGTACGTAGATAGGGAGGGGTACTGGGAGATAGTATCCCTTACCCCCAGAGCCAGTTCAAGCCTGGAAAATTTATTATTTACAGGTATTTTCGGAAAGGAAATCAGTGACTGATTACAAAATTGTTAACTCTAATTATAATTCACACAGTCGACCACAGGATATTGGGTCGAGTGTGTCCTGCAAAAATGTTGTTTGTGACGAACCCTATATAGTAATCGCAAATCTAATAACAAGTGGACATTTTTATAAAGAATGGCTTTTTCTAATAAAAAAGATTTTCTCTTCCCAACTCTAGCTAAAAGTTATATATATATATATATATATACGTATTCTTTGTACTTCATGGCACCCGGCACCCACATAACTGATGTACAATCTGACACCCACACTTTTATACGTATAAAATAAAAGAATTACATGTTGCTATATTGACACCCATGTGTGTGTCCAAATTGGATCAAAAATGTATGAACTTGTGATACTACAGGCCAAACTGTCACCCCACAGCGTTGCCAAGATGTTTTACTGTTTTATACATATAAAACAAAATTTTCAAAAGGTTCGTGTATTGGCACCCTCGTTAATCTTGTTCCGAATGACACCAAAATGTATGAACTTGTGATATTACAGGTTAAAGTGACACCTTACAAATATTCGCTTTTCTTATATAACAACTTCATTGAACACTATCAGTATTTTTTGTAAAATTTGCATAAATGCAATTTAAGCTAGAAAAAGCGCGAATGTACGTAGTGCAAGAATGATAAGATAGATAGCAAATGCTTAGTTGCTACTCTTCTTATTGTACAAACTTTACCTATTTCTTCACACTCCCATACTATGCTAATCGAAGTTCGGAATAATGTGGAAATAGTATCTTGCACCTCTATACGATCGACGAAGGCGTGGAAAGGCGACTTACAAGAAACAAATATTATTTTAATTAATTCTGAGTTTAAACTCAGACTGAAACGCCAGATAAAGAGTATTAATTTTGCTTTAACTTGAAAACAAATGAAAATTAAATAAGACCATAATGTGAGTTTTTTACATTATTTTCACGTGTAACACTCCTGGAATTTGGTCCGTTCCTCCCGACTCACTCCGTATAATGGACATGTTCACCTGTTCGTTAATTAGTAATCCAGAATATCCATGCACTAACGCAAGTAACATGGATATCTATTTTTGCAGAGCCATAGGACATGTGGTTTTGGCTGTCCATTGGTAATCCAGAATATCGATGATCTGTTACGGAAGTCACATTTGGATTCCTAGTATAGTATATAGATGGTGCTAACACATTTATTACTTACTGCAATTTACAATTTACGCGATTTGTGAGGTTCCTTAATTAATACTGATATATTACTAAATTACGGAATACTTTGAAAACCGTAGAAGTGTTGCTCCCCCATGACAAAAAGCTAAATTCGCTCTTGACTTAATACCTAATTTAGAATTTGCTTGGATGGTGCCCCTTTGGTTTCATTTACAAATTTATATACACTTGTATAAAACGCAGCGCCCCCATCGGAAGATGGTCGAACTAATCAATATGTTTGTTCAGAATCACGGTCAATCCAGCACCCACCCAAAACTTTGTCAGACGCTCGTAATGCTTATTTATAATCATAGGAATTTTTTTCCACGGAAAACGTATCGGCACCCGAAGTCGGGTGCCGCAACGTAAAATTGGGCGCCGTAAAGACAATTTTCACCCATAAATGCTGCCACAATGACAAAAATTATGTATATATTACTATAAAAATTAATTACTGCGACTATCAGTTTTATTCCAAGCATAAACAAAATTTTAAATCTTAAGATATGGATTTAACTCGCAAACAAAAATGTTCAAGTAGTAAAAGTTGTAATATGCGTTTTTCGTAATTAACCACGTGAAAATATGGCTAAGATAACAACATATTTATTTTATAGATATGCAGTGCAGTCCAAAATCAAGATTTCACCCTTATAGACGATTATGTAAGTGGGCTAAAAGCATTGCTTTACTTGGACGGACATTTGCCCGGTTGGAATGGACAAAGTCCGCCGACTCCAAAACATCAGTTGGGAAAACCAGTAAAACCTGTTTACGACTCTAATGGAAAGGTATGGGTAATGTCAGTCAACATTTTCTATATTTTAGGTGTCAAATTAGTGGGATTGGAATTAAAATATAGAAAACTAACTCTTACTTTTAGAAACTTCCCCATTTTGGCCAGTTTAAGCAACAAAGGGAACACATATTAGCCAAACGTTACAAGGAAGGCTCAGTTTCCGATAAAGTAGTTCTACATCATGAGGACGCCCAATTGGGCTATCGAGCCGATGTTGTAAACTCTAAAATTGGACCACTGACGGTCGATGACGTAATTGGTCGTGCCCTTCAATATATTGGACCCTATAAGAAGTTAGATAATACACAGCAGGTTGTAGCTCTTATTGATGATGTAAGTATTTTTAAATTCCACGAATCATTTCATAACTTTTTCTTATTACTTAATTTTGACTCCAAGCGATTCATAATTTTGATCCTAAATCTATTAAATCAAAAACATATCCGCTATGAAATATTTGGCACATTCTTTACAGTGTTTTCTTTCTAGGTCCAAACTCAGAAAACTCCTAATTGGAAAATTTCTCTTTCGTTAAATGGCACACACATAGTATTTTCTTGCCACCTTATGGCTCGCCAGAAATATCTCAACTTTTATAAATAATATCACAAACCTATTTCTAACAGTTTTTAAAATAATTCTACATTTATACATACAGTACTTAATATTATCTATTATTTTTTTTTAATTGTTGTTTTTAACTAATGTTAAAGGTGTGACGATATAACTGTCACGGTTAAAACTAACCGGTTATTAAGAAATAACAGTCGCTATCGGTGATTAAATATGATCTGAAGCAGTTACCAGTTATTCAATATACCAAGCGCTCGCACATCGCACTGCCGACTGAGTTCGCCGGCTCATGGCAGCCTTCTTTCGCTGCACGCTGTTATTTTCTAAATAACTGGATAAAGAATAACATGGTTATTTTAGTAATAGGATGTGAAGCAACTACTAGTGATTCATATACCAACCGATCGCACAGCACTGCCGCTGCTTAAGTCGCCGGCTCATGCAGCCTTCTCTCGCTGTTAAATAACTGGATATTAAAAAATAACATGGTTATTATTAGTAATCGGATAATTTTCATATCACTTTGTGGGCGGTAACGGTAAGGTATAATAAACTTCCAATGAACGTTATTTCTCTGATATTTGATAGTCCTGGTTTGCAGGATGCTTATGCTTAAAGGAAAGGTGTTAAATAGTTACAAGATAATTTCATGTCTTCACTACTCTTCACGTTTAAAATTGCGAGGGAAATAGTGGATTGGTGGATAGGTTGGCAATTATTCTGTAATTCCCCGAAGCGCGTTGTGGCATTGTAGCGTTGTAGTTAATGTATTTTCTATTTATGTGTGTGTATGTCGTGAGTCGTGACCGTCGTATTGTGTGTATATACTTAGTATATGATACTACATAGACTTTATTTTTATTGGTAATTTAACTAAAGACTAGGGTGTGTGGTATGTGATGGGTATAGTAACATAATATGCTGAAAATAAAATAGAGAAAAGGTTGTTATTATTCAAAATAACAGCTATTTTAATTTGGCGCCAATAAAATATTTAAAAAGAGAAAAAGTCGATTATTTAAATTGACACCTTCACCTTAGTAAATCTCATTTTTTGAAAATAACTGGTAACTGTTTAAAATAACAGTTAATTTAAAATAACAGTCACCGGTATACCGGTGATTCAAAAATAACTCTTAAGCACACCTCTAACTAATGTTGTGGTTGTCGATGGGATTATAAAATCCAGTGCGACAGGTCAGTCGTAAAGGGGTTATTCTGTAAAAACAGAAAATTTTGCAAGAGTGCTCTCAAAACCGGTACAAGTGCCGGACCACTAGAGTTGTGTAGTTCGCGAACGAATTAGTTCAAAAGATCGAATCTGACAACTGAACTAAAAGATTCAATCAGTAATTACTGAGAGATTGAAACAAGGCGAACTAAAGTCTGTACTACGCAAGCGAGAGCGAGACGACCGAGATTATAGGTTTTGTCACCTGACCGACCGATGCATGCCGCGATGATTTCGGACTATTTCGGTATTGAAATGAATAAATATTGTCGGTGTCTACTGTATCGGCCGAGCGCTCTTCTCAGAAGGAGGCTGTGTTTTTAATATAAAAGCAACGTGATCGGTGGGTAAATCAAGAAAAATATTTATTTCTTTTGTATTCGTAGGTTTTTTACCCTTTTTTTTTCTGTGGGTTTTTTGTTAAGTAATTTAATATATAATTTAAATTTTAAAATATTTCTTTTACTTCACTATGCCAGTATAAATCAGTGAACTAAATGAACTAAACGAACTAGTCTTTTGAACTATTCACTTTATTGAACGAGAACGAAAGATTGAAATCAGCAAAGTGAACTAAACTTCCCAGCACTACGGACCACAGATATCAGTTCAAAAAAGGTTTTGTCTGTTTCCTTCCGCCAAACTCATCCCCAGACGCGTTTCGCCGTTATTACGGCTCATCAGTGAGGCTCAGTTTGGCAGAAGGAAACAGGGCTCAAAGACAAATCACTTGTCAGGATCGATTGTCGATGGGATTATAAAATCCAGTGCGACATCTTGCGTCCCAGTACGGTACCTTAGAAAAGGTCAGTCGACAATCGATCCTGACAAGTGATTTGTCTTTGAGCCCTGTTTCCTTCTGCCAAACTGAGCCTCACTGATGAGCCGTAATAACGGCGAAACGCGTCTGGGGATGAGTTTGGCGGAAGGAAACAGACAAAACCTTTTTTGAACTAATGTTTAGGTGATATTTGTACATTAATTGTTAATATCTGTCAAATAATATCTTTAAAAAAAATGCTTACCCTTCAGCAGCGCATTTCCTTGATCAAGGGTTCTGGTATTGGAGGGGTATCTACATCAGTGCCTACTGTCCCTAGATTTACGCAAAGCATTTGATACAGGCAATCACAACATTTTGCTTAAATGTCTATACAATAATAAAAAATTCGGGGAAATATTTATTTATTGTTAAAAAATTACTTACGTAATAGAAAACAATTTGTTCAAATGGAAAATGTTAAAGGTTTACAAAAAATGTGGTGTTCCACAAGGATCAACCTTAGGACCTACTTATTTTTTAATCTACATTAATTCTATAGCAAAATTAAATTTAAAAGGTAGAATTAAATTGTTTGCTCATACTACTATCGAATATTTTCATGAAGACTATGCTATTCATAATAACATTAACCAGGACCTAAATATTATGTAAATGGCTTAAAATTAATATTTTTTTTGTAAATGGTTATTACATTATATTATACATATTATTGTATATATTTTTTTAAAAATAATTTCGATTAATTTTTTAAATAATTAATAAACATAATTTTTATTATTTGCGATTTTATATATTGTATACTTATTTGGTGTTATATTTTCTGTACTGAACTTTTTAAGTTGGTTGAGAACCAAGATATATATTATTATTATTAAAAAATACTTAAAAACCATAACTTCTGTGAAACAACTTTATTTGGCTTTTCGAGTTCTTCATCTAACCTCTTTCGTTAAAACGCCTACTTCCTCTGCACTTTTAGCATTCGCATAACATAAACTAATTTTTTTGCGAATAAACCATTTCAAAACACCAGCAGATGTTTCATCGTACGATTACCTGAAAAATTCAGTCCAAATGCATGTGCTGCTATGGAGGGGAAATGCAGCGCGGTGGAATTCCTTGACGCTTGAAACTCCAACAGAAGTTGGCATTTGACAATGTTGAATCTTATTCGATTTCTTTTTAACTCAACAAGTTCATGATGTATTCAATTTATTTACATTAAAAGCACTGATTTTAGTAATTACCAAAATAATTTTTAGGATATGTGCATAAATTGTGGAAAATGCTATATGGTTTGTAATGACTCAGGCTATCAAGCTATAGAATTTGATGCCAGCACACATATTCCACACGTAAACGACGATTGTACAGGCTGTACGCTGTGTATGTCAGTTTGTCCCATTGTTGACTGTATTACGTAAGTACAAGTTACATGTTTGCCTACTCCCATTTTAAAAGTTTAATGGTAATTTACCAACATTATGCATTATAAACCCTGGTATATCATCCCCTTAACTTTTGAAATAAAAATAAATATCCTTAAACAATGCCATATTTCAGAAGAAAAAAAAATTGGTTTAGAGTGTGCCCAAATCCAGCCTTTTTATTGGGTTAAGAGATAGTGCGTTAGACTGTGCTAAGTTGCGAAATTTAGCGACTTTGCACAGTCTAACCCCGTCGTAAAACGAAAATTTTAGACTTTTTTTTTAAATTTATTATTTATTTATTAAGGTTACAATTATAAAATATATACAATTTTATTAATAATATTTGAAAAATGATAAATGGACAAAAAAAATCAATATCTTAATATATTTATTTATTATATAATATGTACTAAAAAATAACATATAATATATTATACGGGTAAATAAACATATACATATCGCTGCTCCAGAACAATTTTCTTTAGGAGATATAACGACGTAACTACAAAGTTCCCCATGAATTTTAATAACTATATTTTTAATTAGTAAGCCGTATAGTGGTAAAAAAATAGTGTTAAATCGTATTTATTTTAAAACATAATATTTTTATTTAAATACATTTATATATAAATAAAAATAAAAATTGTTTTTCACCTCTTCTTAAAATTGGTGTTTTCGCAGTTACGTCAATATTATTCTTGAGCAGTGATATAAACTTTTAATTCAATATTCTTTACATATCGAACGGCATTCAAGTCAAACAACAAACAGAGTAAGTCAAAATATAAAAATCGCTCAAGAGTAAAGTATCCTTATGTCGAAAAATATAGAAAAATGGTACTGAGAAAAGTTATTTAGAATTAAAAAAAAAATGTTTTTTAATTATTTTCTTAAAACTTTTTTTAAAAATACTTAGGTACTCTACTTTTCGACAGAAGGGTACTTTACTCTTGAACTATTTTCATATTTTTTAACCTACCCTGTATGCTGCTTGACGCGAAGTCATTCTAAGTGTACCTGATATGGTTATCATACATGCACCACCTTTTTACGTAAATTTTAATTACTACATAAATTCTACAAAATGCATTAACCAAAAATATAAAATAATCAACATAAGTAAATATAATTTATTATTCCAGAATTACAAGCAAACCTGCAAAATAAACATTGATTTTAACAAATCCCTAATTAAAACTGAACCAAACAAAGGTAATTAACTATAAAACGAAAATTTTAGACTTATTCTTTTTAAATTTATTATTTATTTATTAAGTTAACAATTATAAAATATTATATAAATAATTTTATTAATAATATTTGAAAAATAATAAATGGGCCAAAAAAAAAGTAAATGAATATGTCTCAATATATAATATGAACTAAAAAATAACATATAATATACAGCGTGTATTCGGAAGCTCTTATCATGGGAAACTTTTTTATTATTAATTTTACGAAAAAAAAAATGGTCTAAAACCTAAAATGCAACCATCAAATATCGAAATTTTCCAGTCATATACGAGGTTTGTCAAAAAATATGAATTTTTCCCAAGAGTAAAGAACCTTTATTTTTGACATCATCAAAAATTGTTATTAAAAAAAGTTGATCAGAACTAAAAACCACGTCTAAATATGCAATAACACGCATTAAATTAATTAAATAATTAATAATAAATCAATAAAATATTTTTTCAACATAAATGCGTATAATTGCACATTTAGCCGTAGTTTTTAGTAACAATTTTTGATAATGTCAAAAATAAAGGTACTTTACTCTTGGGAAAAATTCACATTCTTGAGAAAAATTCACATTTTTTGACAAACCTCGTATATGAGTGGAAAATTTCGATATTTGATGGTTGCATTTAATTTAGACCAAGCAGAGCTTTTTATAAAGAATTATTTTTTTTTGTAAAATTAATAATAAAAAAGTTTCCCTTTTGGTAAGAACTTCCGAAGACACGCTGTGTTATACGGGTAAATAAACATAAATATTATAAACTTTAATTCAATATTCTTAACGTATTAACGAACGGCATTTTAACGAACAAACCCAAAGCAGGTGCCCTTAGAATAGCTTCAAGTCAAGCAGCATACAAAGTAAGTCAGAATATAAAAATTGCTCAAGAGTAAAGTGGAAGAATAGAGAAAAACGTTATTAAGAAAAGTTGTTTGGAATTAAAAAAAAAATTTTAAATTATTTTCTTAAAACTTTTCTTAAAAATACTTACTCTATTTTTCCACAGAAGGGTACTTTACACTTGAACTATTTTCATATTTTTTAACCTACTGCATTGAAGCACGTTAGTTATGCTGCTTGACGTAAAGCCATTCTAAGTGTACCTGCCTGATATGGTTATCATACAGGGTGTTTTTTTAAGGTCGACGAGCGGCCATATCTCGGAAACTACTGGGCATAGAAACACAGGAAAAGAAAAATGGTAATTAAAGTGGCCATGAGAAAATTCTGGAAATAATTTTTAAGTTCCGCATTTTGCCGCAAGAGGGCGTAATTGAAAAGTAAATTTTAAAATTTTACATAACTCCGAAAATTCCACATTAAGGTATATGTTTGATAACACCATTTTAAAGCTTGGACAATTATGCATCATTTTGGTCTTATGCTCATTGGCGTACCGACTTTAATAAGAGTGGGGGAAGCTGTTGAAAGTGTAATCATTTAAATCGCTGTAACTTATAAACGACTTATCCGATTTTAGCAAACTAAAGACAGTCTGGAAGAGAAATGTATGCACTTTAACCAATCGTACTTAGTTGTCCATAATAGTTCTCAAAAAAATGCTAGAGGGCGCAATTTGCAATAACAATACATTTTTAGATTTTACTCCGAAAAAATAAATCATACGGTATAATTATGATATCTACCATAATCGAAAAGTAGATGAAATTTGCTAGAAAAAATATCAAAACCGCAGCTCGATATCTCCGTTCGTTTCAGAGTTATTGCCAAAACAATAATTTTTAATACAAATTGCGCCCTCTAGCAATTTTATTAGAAACTATATTGTACCATTGGATACGACAATTGAAGGTTCTTCCAAACAAGCTTAAATTTAGTAAAATCGGTTCAGTCGTTTAGAAGTTACAGGGATTTTAATGTTTTCACTTTCACTTGATAAGAGTGAGAGAGAATCTATTGAAAGTGTAAAGATTAAAATCGCTGTAACTTCTAAACGACATATCCGATTTTACTAAATTTAAGCTTGTTTGGAAGAACCTTCAATTGTCGTATCCAATGGTACAATATAGTTTCTAATAAAATTGCTAGAGGGCGCAATTTGTATTAAAAATTATTGTTTTGGCAATAACTCTGAAACGAACGGAGATATCGATCTGCGATTTTAATATTTTTTCTAGCAAATTTCATCTACTTTTCGATTATGGTATCATAATTATACCATATGATTTATTTTTTCGGAGTAAAATCTAAAAATGTATTGTTATTGCAAATTGCGCCCTCTAGCATTTTTTTTTGAGAACTATTATGGACAACTAAGTACGATTGGTGAAAGTGCATACATTTCTCTTCCAGACAGTCTTTAGTTTGCTAAAATCGGATAAGTCGTTTATAAGTTACAACGATTTAAATGATTACACTTTCAACAGCTTCCCCCACTCTTATTAAAGTCGGTACGCCAATGAGCATAAGACCAAAATGATGCATAATTGTCCAAGCTTTAAAATGGTGTTATCAAACATATACCTTAATGTGGAATTTTCGGAGTTATGTAAAATTTTCAAATTTACTTTTCAATTACGCCCTCTTGTGGCAAAATGCGGAACTTAAAAATTATTTCCAGAATTTTCTCATGGCCACTTTAATTATCATTTTTCTTTTCCTAAGTTTCTATGCCCAGTAGTTTCCGAGATATGGCCGCTCGTCGACCTTAAAGAAACACCCTGTACATGCACCACCTTTTGGCTAAAAAATATCATTACATATGAAAAATTAATTAATACCTTATAATTCAAATAATCGATAATTAAGAAGGTTCTAACACTAGGCTTTTATCGTCAAAATATTTTAAATGTCATTGAAAAAATTCCTATGCTACATGTACGCAACAAAACTTAGAGTACCTACATATCGCTGTGCTAGAACAATACTAGGACAACTTAGAAAACACCATTACGAGATAATTGACTTTTAAGTTTAAATTGTGGATATAATCTTTATTACTTTAGGTAAAAACGCTATTTTATGTATTTAGTTGTTTTATTTATATAGAAGGCTATCGCAAATATTATTTTTGTTCTTAAGTATCAATTCTTTTTTAAAATAATTGTTTTGTAAGATGTCTTTGTATTGCTCCACGAAAGGAAACATTTTTACAAGTTGTCTTTTTTTTTTGCCTAACATATCTTAGTATTGCCTTATCTAATAATTTGTTTTATCCAAGTTATACCTATTTTTGGTAAACATGTCTTGGTATTGTTCCATATTTTTACTGAAATTTTTAAACTTAACTCTATTTTTCAGTTTTTAAAATATCCTAGTATTGCACTGTTTTTAGTGTAAGTTGAATTTATTATCTTTTCTAAATTGTTTTGCAAGTTGTCTTATTAAAAAGAAAAACATTTTAAAAAACATTATTTATTTTCACAAATGCAGTAATAACACAAAACAAGTGTTTAAAGTTAGTTTAACTAGTTTAGTTTAGTTAAACTAAACTAAATACAAGAGAATAAACCAAACTACATAGATAATATTATTTTTAAAAACAAAATAACAAAAAATTAAACCGAAAAAACCTAAAAGAAATACAACACAAAACGTTTACAACAGGAGGTAAATGTTTAACCCTTTGCGGGCACGTCAAGGGTTAAATAAAAACAAACATAAATATTACCTACAAGCTTTAATGGAAAAAGTTACTCACTATCGTCGTCCTCTACTTTTTGTCCCTTTTTAAACGCTTTTAAATTTCTAAAAAAATCATGATGTTCTGTTGGAACATGCTTAAGCAAACTTAATAGGTCCTCTTTTTTTTTAAATGCAATTTTGGGCCTATTAATATACGCTGTAGTAGGTCTGTTATCTTCATTATTCTTTGGAGTAACCTTGATTATTTTAAAAGTGTCGGTATTAAAGGTGTCTTTATAATAAATCATATTGGGCTTGTCTTTGGTTACACGCAATACTTTTATATTACTCCAAAATACTTTCTCACCATCCGCATTTTTAATAAAATTTCCAAAGTTATTGCTAAAACTTTTCCAGTCTAATACATCGTTATATTTTATGTTATTAACTATGTAAGGCTTTCCTGTTTTTTTTGCTAATTTAATGACCATTTCTACTTGCTGTGGAGTATACAATGGCCCACTTAACAGAGCTCTCTTTTTTGAAGATTCTATGCAGGAATGCATAGAGTCTCCCTCGTTTTGGGAATGACCCGCTATAAGAAATTTATGAGTAATTGATTTCACGTCATAGTTGCTTAAAACGTAAGTAAACATAATTGCCATAAATCTGTTTTTGTTCTGACCCCCGCAGTTGTCCGAATAAAATGTAACATGCTTTCCAATACAGTTGTTTATAAGCAAATTAAAAACACAAGTAGAAATTTCATTGCTGCCTCTACGCGCCTCCCCTTCGTGCCACAAATATGAGATCCCCGCTTTGGCAACAAGGTCGAAAACAGTAAAATTTAGACAATTGAGTTTACTCTTATAGTAAAAACTAGAAACATTGCCGCAAGGTAATGGTATTACGGCCTGTAAGTCAAAAACAAATATGGCATTAGTATCTTTATTCGGCGTTGCCAACTCTATATCTCTAGTTTTTTCCTTACGGGAAAGTTCTTTTTCAAGTATATGCAGATCATATTTTTCTTGCAAAAGTGATTTATCACTGGCATGGTCATATTCATCACATAATGCGCATAGATCTTTCTTTGGTCGAAAAAAGCCAATGTTAAAAGATGTGTTAAAAATGTGAGCATACATAGAATTTTTAACAATTGTTGTTCCCTTACGCCTACAGTTTTCAACGTAAAGCCTATACATCTCCGCAATAGTAAGGCCCCCATCAATAAACTCCCTTTGATTATCTTTGCGGCAATAGTGTGATTCGATTCTAGAAAATGAGTTTATGTGATCAACTACACCTTGCCGCAAAGATTCATGAAGTTTTTTATGATTATTGTGACACCCCCTAGCATCTGCTAAAACCAACCCGATTTCATTTTTTTTAGCGATAGCGGTACTAACAGCTGTATTACTTATGTCTAAAGTAGTTTTAAAAAAGACTTTACAAACTTTTACCTTCTCGTCGTCAATATTAAAATGATAAGAGTAATTAAGAGATCGCTTGCTTGGACGATTTCCATATTTTCTTGCTTTAGTTGGGCTTATACATGAATTTATAAAGTTTCTTTGAATATTTTTATCACCACATTTTTCGTAAAAACTGTTAAAAATTTTTAATCTATTTTCGTGATTTATTTTCTGGCAACAGTTAAACCGACACGTTTCTAAGCAGCCAGGCTGTAGCTGCTTTCTTCTCTTCAGCTTTCCTCCTTGAGACAAATATTCTGTTCCAGTATTGACCTTCCTTTTCTTTATATTTCGCTTCCATGTTGATGGGTTCCTGATTTTTTTTTTTGCTTTACTTGGTATCGTATCATTATCACTATTCGAACTTGTGTTAGCCTCCTCATTTTCTGGCGAATAATTTATATCGTCATCGCTGTCATCGAATGGACTGAGAACAGCAGCCTCTTCGGAAATGTCATTAAAGTTTTTCTCTTTTGAAAACACTACGTTCAATTTTTCACAGATATCTTTTACATCCTTGTTTTCTAAATTCATAAGCAAATATCCTTGGGTTTCGTTGTCTCTTTGATGCCAAACATCTCCAGTCTGAAATAAACGAATAAACAATCTTTATAAGGTAAAATAAATACAATTTGTTCACAATTCCACTATAGTTAAACACTTTTGGGCACTTTATGTTAATTTGTAAACTTTCGATTTAAATGAAAAATGTATTTATGAAAACTGTTAAAAGTAGGTACCAGACAACTTACCATGATGCCGGTGATTCCAGAGTGCCTTGTTTTTGGAATAATATTTTTTGGTGGAAAATCATTGACGCATCCTGTATATTCACCCTGTATAATATTTTCCGCATCTTGTTCTTCTGGCGAAACACCACATCTAGCCGCTTGTTGCAGAATTTTTCGCGTTCTATTCGAAACCGATTTCATTATTGCGCAAAATAACTCACGTGGTGACTCTTTGGCAGTCGCCAACAAACTGATGCCGATCGACATTCGACAAGTTTCAACCAATATTCGTGCAATACAGAGACATCTTTAATATTTATTTGGTACTAAATAAAAACTTAGTGCAATACAAAGATAACTTAAAAAAATAAGTTATTATTGAAATAATACTTCTATTTGCAGTGCAATACTAAGATATGTTTGACAGTGCAATACTAGGATAAGTTAAAAAACAGGGATATCTTTAAAAAAAATCCTTAAACCTGGGAAAAGAGTAGGACAACTTAAAATATCCTACTATTACACCACCAAAAAGTTAAAATAATGACTTGTATACACAACGCAAGAAAAGGACTTTTTAACATATCTTACTATTTACCCAGAACCTAATTAAAATTTATATATTGCAATAGTAAGTTACAAGTTATACTGTGCATAGAAAAATTAATGTTGTATATCTTAGTATAGCTCCCGAAAGAGCATTTTTTTTACATTCGAATGCCCGGATAACCTAAAATCGCCATTTTTTAAGTTGTCCTAGTATTGTTCTAGCACAGCGATATTATGTTTATGAACAAAATAAAAAGTTTTCTTTTTTATTTATTAATTTATTTTTAAAACGAAGCGCATTCCGCTAGGTAATGAATCAATAAAATTGGCGATCCTTTTTTGAGGAAGTTAATTATATTCCTTAAAAAGGGCTACGCTTAGCTCCTGTAAATTGCCCGTTTGCTTACTACAATGACGAGCATCTCTTGTCAACTAATCCCAGAAATGTTCAATGTTCAAATCCGTACTATATGCAGGACAATATAACCGTCTATTGCCGCGCCTTTTTCCACAAATATTAGGTCACTTTGCGCATCAGCTAGTTCAATTTACCAATGATTGGTCCTTTAAGTGAGGTGTCATTTCACTAATAATGTTATGCTGAACCCAAATAAGTAAAAATATACAAGATGTTCCATTTAAAATATCAAAGTCAAGGTCACTTCCGGGCAAACCGGAAGTGCTAACAAATTGAAAATTATGCCAATAAATGCAGACTCATCTCTTATGCATAATCTCAAAATTTTATTTTAATATCTATAAATACAGAAAAGTTATAGGGGTGAACGTCTTTTGAGAAACACCCGGTATATTTAAATAAAATTAACATCGACTGCATATTGGTGAGGTGATAATTGACGTATTAAATAAACATCAACGAATTTCATAAATTATTTTAGGAGAATTGTATCGCGAAAAATATCGGGTAATATTTTCTTTAACATTATTATTTCATGTTCTTTCGCTATACAATTCTCCCAAAATTATTAGCAAAATCAATTGATATTTTTGTAATATGTCAGATATTATCCAAATAATGACGACATTGATTTTATTTAAATGTTAGTTAATAAAATAATAAACTAAAAAAAACAAGGCGAAATAGGTTGGCCACGATCAACAAAACAAGTCAAAGTTTAAGTAATTTTAGCTTCTTTTATTTAATGAAAGCTTCGTGAAACTTCGGTTAAATAAAAGAATCACTAAATTTCTCAACGTTGCCAAACGTATTGTTTTCTTAACAGTGACAACTTAATCTAGATGCGATGCATAAAAAGGTTATCTTAACTTTAAATATGACTTTATATAGGTAAACTTTGTGTTACAATAGTATATACAGGCATAAGGATCAAACTTTTCCGATTTTTTCGTATGGGAGTTTATTATAGTTATTAATGATACCAGTTCGATATGAACACTATAATAAAACGTGCGTACAACGTTAAACCACGAGGCGTTAGCCGAGTGGTTTAATTGCACAAGTTTCATTAACAAAGTTCATATCGAACGTGTATCATCCAAAATTTAATCTACGCCAGTGCAAATAGATTTTATTCGTCTAAATTTCATTGATATCAGATAACGTTTACGTAATTTTTAAAATTTTCAGGTGTCCATATTAGTCGATATCATAGTATTTTTGATTGTTTCAATTTCGATTTTGACGTCATTATTGCCAGGGACGAAGCCATGGGGGGGTTTCATCCCTACCAATAATTTCCAGTTGGGAGATTTGGTTGGAGTTTTTGATGGACAGCCCGTGCTGAGACCTTAAAAGCTGTAAACACCTCTCTTAAATGCATAATCGAGGTCTTATAAAATATAGCTAAAGATCAAACAATTGATAATAAGCTCAAAGCTGTTTATTTTTCTGTAAACAAATTTTTATAAAATGAAACTTGTCACAGAAATCTTAGAGTGGGATGATTTAAATTTAGTGGATGCAATGCAACTTATCTTGAGTACAGCAGAGAGTTTAAAAACTTTTAGAAACAAGGAAAATGAAATAAATAACCTTATTGAATGTACCATAGTTTTTTCGAATAAATTAGGATTTTCTCATATAGACGATTTTCATAAACACCATAGGCGTCGACTTATTCCTAAAAAATTGGATGGAAATAGAGATGATGCAGTCGAACTAAATGTTAAAGATTTTTACCGAAAAGAATTTGTCCGTGTGCTAGATACACTAATCCAATTTCTTGAAAATAACTTGTCTTCAGTATTGGGAAGTATATCTGGTTTTGTCGAAGTTTTTAAATTTCCACTTAGTAAAGAAAATTTATTAATGAAGAATATAGAAAAACTAGTGGCACTGTATCCTCCAAATTGTAGACCCGACGAATATGCCCTGCAAGCCCAGCTAGAGGTATTATTTAACATTTGCATGAAAAATGACACAAAAACCATGCAGGAAGTCATGGACGTCGCTGTCAAGTATAAAATACCACTTAAACTTACCTTTCAGTTGTGTCAATTAATTTTTACTGCAGGGTATTCAACCGCAACTAATGAACGAACATTTAGACTCCTGAAATTTATTAAAAATGTTAATAGGTCCACAATGACCACTGATAGATTGGACTGTTTAATGGCTATCAAAAGCGAAAAGGATCTTGCACTTTTTGATAATTTAGAAATTTGTAAAGCAGTGGACTAAACTAAAACAACGACGAATCCAATTAAAAATGTAACTCTGTGTGTACTAAGTACATATTAATAATATTTTAAAATTTAAGCCAAATGTGTTCAAAGAGCTTTCGGTTTACTTACAGTTTAATGTACTTAAATATATATCACAAATAAACCTTTGCTAAACTAGATGATCTTTTTTATCAAGTTGGGAAATGTTGAATACTCTCACCCCCCCAATGGTCATGGCCTCGCTACGTCCCTGATTATTGCCGTCTAATTTTCTATTGTATGCAAAGTGTTGGCCAAAAATAATTTAAATATGGGAGATTCTGAATCCGAAAGTGTCTCTTCGGATGTCGAAATGTTTACAATAAATAAATGCAATCCGTTTTTCTAAGTAGGTAATAATAACAAATAAATAGTTTGCACCGACTTTCTTTTTGTTTTTGTATCTTATCATTTGGATGTTATTATGAATTCATAATGGCACTGGGTGCTATTATGAAGGTCATAATGACATCTACATGATAATGCTAAATACGTCATAATGGCACTGTCGTAGATTAAAAATACTTACCTATATACTTTTCTAACATTAGTAAGTATTTTAATGTATTTATTGCTGTTTTCAGGATGGTACCAAAGAAAATACCACACGTTATTAAAAGAGGTCACGCTAAAACCATTCAGGGTGTACATGCACTTAACTAGAAAAATTTTAGAATTGAAGAATTTATGCACACTATGCCAATCTATAACCTGTTTCGCGTAGGTTTATATATTTTTTCTAGCTTTTACACAAAATTTAAATTTAATCAATATTGATTGCATATTCTATAGGTAATATTTGGCTTAATATTAAATAAATTTCAAGGAATTTCTTAAATTATTTTAGGAGAATTGTGTAGCGAAAAATATCGGGTAAGAATTTTTTTAACATTATTATGTCATTGTTCTCTTACTATACAATTATTCTTCCTAATTAGCAATGAAATAACTTGATATCTTTGTTATATGCCAGATATTATCTAAATAATGTGCCGACGAGATTGATTTTATTTAAATGTGAGTTAATAAAATAATAAACTAACAAAAACAACGCGAAATAGGTTGGCAATAGATTGAATAACGTTGAGAATTCCATCTTAAGGTAGAATTGTGTTCGTCATTCAATCTATTGCTTACCTAAAAAGAAAATTGACAAAATAATGTTAAAAATCATCTCTTTCGTTGTTATACAATTCTAAAATAATAGAAGTCAGTAATGATTGATATACGCGGAATTTCATAAATTATTTTAGAAGAATTGTATAACAAAGAAACAGATGTTTTTTGACATTATTATGTCAATGTCAATTTTAGGTTAGCAATAGATTGAGTGACGTTAACAATTTTACCTTAGGATGGGATTCTCAACGTTATTCAATGTATTGCCAACCAATAACCTATTTCGCGTTGTTTTCGTTAGTTTATTATTTTATTAACTAACATTTAAATAAAATCCATATCGTCGGCCCATTATTTAGGTAATATCTGACATATCAATTTATATCATTGCTAATTTTGGGAGAAATGTATAGTGAAAGAACAATAACATAATAATTTTAAGAAAAAAATTTAACCTATATTTTTCGCTATACCTACAATTATCCTAAAATAATTTATGAAATTCCTTGATATTTAT
Organism: Polydrusus pterygomalis; assembly: GCA_963969555.1. Taxonomy (NCBI): domain Eukaryota; kingdom Metazoa; phylum Arthropoda; class Insecta; order Coleoptera; family Curculionidae; genus Polydrusus; species Polydrusus pterygomalis. Next base: position 34,058,916 of record OZ018381.1, on the reverse strand, counting down.
TTAATGTTAATTATTACCTATATAGAATGTTATACAGTAAATATTGGTTTTATTTAAATTTTGTGTAAAAACTAGAAAAAATATATAAACCTACGCGAAATAGGTTATCAATTAATTATTAGGCAATGAATATATAATATAAAAATTATAAGGAAAATAAAGTGTAACCCTCGAAATGACTTTTTATTTGGCAACTAAACTGGACAACAATTAAACTTGTTACAAAACAAATTATGAATCATATTTATATTTAAAGGTTCATACTTTGAAACTCTAAATAGGATTTTAGAAAAGGTAATTTATGAAATGAACGCATATGCATATTCTAAATATTTATTAAAATGCATTACCTATAACTAAGCAGTCAAGAAGTCGTCGTCGTGCCCAAAAGATTTCATAAATTAAGACTCACTTTAGTATTTAATTATTTAAACTACCCATACTTTTGTGGGTGCTAAACTAGCAAATGTTACGAATACATTAAGAGAAAAAGAAGTTGCAGGTTTTCGTTTTTACTTTATTTTTTAATTTTACGGATTGTTTTGAATAGAAAACGAGCAAAACGCATTCTTATGACACTATACTACAAAATGGCAATATAAATTTTAAACTTCGATGTTTTGCTTGTGGATAAAATCTGGCTACTTTTTTTATTGAATGCTAATCTGAAATCTTCAATACAGGTTTGAGAATTATAAATACTGATAAATGTTGCGTAAATAAGATGAGGAGACTACAAAGGAACAATTTATTACAATATTTTAAATGAGAGTTACTTACAAAATTGTTGATATTGTATAGTTTTAAGAAGTGTGTATCTGTAGTCTTCCTAAGGATGAAAATAAAAATTTTTGAAAGCTTGGAAATTTAAAGAGTACTCTTTTATTTACTGCAAATAATAATTATTCCTAATTTGACTGCTTAAAGGGAATATACAGTGTGTATCAGCCAAATGAAATAAATTCGATAATAAATACATGTGTTTTGAGATTTACTGCAAAAATTAACAACACACTCAAAAACTAATAACTAATACTGTTTATTTCTTGATAATGTAAAAAACGAAAAAAAAACATTAATGTAGAAGATGTTGAAAATGCTCGCCGCGAACATCCTAATCTTAAATAGAAATGTCTTCTAATGTTACTAAACATCTCAAGCGTGACAGATCAAATCGCAAGCGTTATTCGTCTTCTTAAGTCAGCTAAGTCGATGTATTTAGTTTTGTATACAATATTTTTAGCCTCATAAGAAGAAGTCTAATGGCGTCAGATCAGGGGATCGTGCTGGCCATTCCATCAATCCACGCCTCCCTATCCACCAATTTGGAAATACTCGGTTGAGGTAGTGCCGGACATTGATTTGGTAATGGGGCGGTGCTCCATCTTGCTGAAACCATATCATATTCGCTGAAAGTTGTGGGTTTGCTGGATCAGGATATAAGTTTGTCATGTAGGCAAGACATTATTTTGGAGCAGTGCTAAATAATTATCGCCATTTAAATTGCGATTAATGAAAAGGGGAGCTATATGATCTCCAACTATTCTTGCCCTAACACTTAATATTTCCGAAACAGTTAAAGATAAATATGATATTATACATTAAATATGTCTAAAACTTTCTGAAGAATCCAGAAATTGAATAACATACAGGGTGTTGCTTTTAAAATAAGAAAGTTGGTATTGACCACTATCGCATGACACATCCTGTATAAAAAGGTTACCAATCGACGTGTCCGAGCGTTTTTTCGGATCCCCCCCCCCCATATATTTAATATCAAATTTATTCCATTTGGCTGATACACACTGTATTTTATTAATGTGGTATTATTGCAAGACTCAAAATAAGCCCAGCTTTACCGAAATATACATTTTATTTCAACTTTAGTGCCTGGGTAATTCGATATTTCTTTCATGTATTTAATTTTTCGTTTATTTAATCAATTTAAAAATAAAATAAAAATTATTAACTGAAATAAAATAACATATTTTTTAGGACGAACAAAGAGGCCAACTGTATACGTGTCTGATAACATAACGCACCTGATACTAAACTGCTGGCGGCTCCTTTGTTCCTCCCTAAAAAGATTTTATTTTATTTCAAATTAAATCTATGGAAAAAATATTTACTTTACCTACCCACTACAGATTCAGCGAAATGTGTTTTTTCTTTAGCTTAGGGCATGAAGACGCTAACAAAACAAAATTGCTGTATTAGTTTAAAATTACCAATGATTCAATTAATTGTATCAGAGACTTTTAAGTAGGTAAGTATAATTTAACCGTTCATTATTTCAGGTTAATGTTGACGTTATTCACATAATATGTATTTGTGCACATTTGTAAGTGTGTAGTTTTAATAAATTTACAGAAGGTATGTTTTTTGTATCCACACAACCATAAAGCAATTTTGTAATCACTTATTTTGTATTCAGTGGAATTCACATTCCTTTCTAGCAAACCGAAAATATTTCACGAATCAAACTTAGTGTCACTTTAAAGATTCACTTGGATCGATCTGTATTGACCCACTCATTACAATTTTAATAACTTTAAAACATAATCTTACAGGTGACGAAAGGTTTAAATTGAATTATATTATGTTTTCTACTTGGATCCCTTAACTTTTACCCAGTCATATGCGATTATGGATATAGATTACTTTAGAAGTAAGTTAGTAGACAAAAAATCTAGTAGAAAAATTATAAAACATAAAATTGTTCCGAGTATTTGTTAACTAAATTTAATTTAAGAAAAGAGCCTATAGACCAGGGCTGAACCCTTTGGAAATGGTAAAAAGTGGAAAAAAATAATAGTAGGATGAAACCCACTGGAAAAGGATGAGAATATAACAAAAATGAAAGGAAAAATAATTTACGGGCGATCAGAGGTCGAGAAGTGGAAAGGGGTGAGGTTTTAAGGGTAGAAAACGATTTATCTCGATTTCCGGCAAAACTAAAAGTCCTATGGAAAAACGTTAAATGGCAAAGTTGTAGGTAATAAAAAGATCTACAACTTTTGTATTTACACTTTTTTCACATAACCTCAAAATTTATGTGAAAAATTGAAATAATCAAGTTTTTGGTTTTTTATTTTTATCTTTTACAAAAAAAAATTTTTCACGAAATTTGGTGAAAACTTACCTTTTTATGTCCCAAACATACTGTAATTTTTTTGATTTAAAATATTTATTTTTTCACCTTATTTTGAGTTAATATCAAAAAAGCACCCTAATTTTCAATCGGAAATTCTCACGTCAAAATATCTGCTTTTTTAAAAAAGTCGGTGGACTTTTTGTTCGTTGAAATCTCTACTTTCTGATTGTGTAAAAAAATATACATTACTATGGTAAATGTTCCCAAAAAAAGCAAAGAAACAATAAAAAACTCGAATCCGAATTTTTTTTTTAATCATTATGTACAATTTTGAACTATTTATCAAAATTTTTACTTTAATTACTCGAAAAACGTAAGATTCTATGTTACATTAAGAAACAAAAAAATTACAAATTCATAAAACATAAAGATCGCAAAAAACATGCGAAAATAGTTGTTCTAAATATAATTAAAGGTAGGATTTAAAGGGGATTTCATCACATTTACCATAGTAATATATATTTTTTTACACCATCAGAAAGTAGACATTTCAACGAGCAAAAAGCCCACAAACTTTTTTAAAAAAGCAGATATTTTGACGTGAGAATTTTCGATTGAAAATTAGGGTGCTTTTTCGATATTAAGTCAAAATAAGGTGAAAAAATAAATATTTTAAATCAAAAATTACTGTGTGTTTGGGACATAAAAAGGTAAGTTTCACCAAATTTCGTGAAAAAATTTTTTTTGTAAAAGATAAAAATAAAAAACCAAAAACTTGGTTATTTGAATTTTTCACATACATTTTGAGGTTATTTGAAAAAAGTGTAAATACAAAAGTTGTAGATCTTTTTATTGCCTACAACTTTTCCATTTAACGTTTTTCCATAGGACTTGTAGTTTTGCCGGAAATCGAGATAAATCGTTTTCTACCCTTAAAAACTCACCCCTTTCCACTTCCCGACCTCAGATCGCCGGTAAATTATTTTTCCTTTCATTTTTTGACATATTCTCTTCCTTTTCCAATGGGTTTCATCCTACTATTATTTTTTTTCACTTTTTACCATTTTCAAAGGCTTCAACCCTGGTCTACTAATAAAGATGTGTGGTGTAGATTTGCGTCGTTCGGGACAACTTCTCAATGTTTTGGTTATGCTGGTATCAAATAATTCTTTACATTTTTCTTCCCAGTAAAGCAACAGTCAGATTTTATTAATTTGTTTCTGTTAAGTTATTTTATTGTCTTAGATCCCCAAGCGTGTTGAATCTAGAGATAGAGAGTTAAAGTACGCGGAAACATGAACAGATGCCTCGACAAATACTAATTATAAACAAATATTGAATAAAGATGAAGCAAATAAAGTTCACCCTCGTACAGGAATTGGGGAACTATTAAACTTGTTTAAAGTTTTGTTATAAAAACTTGTAACTATATTTTAAATAAACTTCTCAAATACTGCTGCGCCTTTATGGAAACTACTATTTGATAAAGTCACGAAGCCAATGTTATTTGATTTCTCGTTATGTTGAATTGAGTTGTTATGTAAGAGGTACCGAAAATATTCATATTTTGATCCTCAGGGCATGTTGAATTTTCATTCATTCAACATTTTTCTTTAAAAAAATGAATTCTTTGAATCAGAATAACTGCATTTTAAAATTTAGTTATCGCATAAACCCATTTTATAGCAAAAAAAAATTTTTCTTCAAAAATTTGAAGGAGCCTTGTCTGCCCAGGGCAAATTTAAGTTGAAAGAAAACTATGAAACTTTTTTTCTTTCAATACATAACAGCTTTTATTTAGTATATAGTTTTATTTAAATTTGCCCCAGGCAAACAAGACAAATAGTCCAGAGACGCCTTAAAATTTTTTTGCTTTAAAATGGGTTTTTTGCGAGAACTAAATTTTAAAATGCAGTTAGTCTGATAGTCTGACGAAAAATGGTAAATAAAATGGTGTCTAAATATCATATAATATACAGTGTGTCCCCGGATGGAGTTGACAAGAGGAAAAATATCTTTATTATTGATTTTACGATGAAAAGCTATTCTTTATAAAAAATTCTGCTTGTCGAGAAAATGAATTTACCATATAAAAATTTAGGATCAAATATACAGGGTGTTGATAAATTAGGAAAACATGAAAGAAGTACCATTATTTATTATTTTAGACAAAATGTTTATGAAACAACGTTGTTTATAATCCAAAATAAAGCCTAAATACAGAATTTAAAATCTGAATTATAATTTTTGTTTTTTATTTTTTACAATAGAATTTATGAACATTCAAAATGAAAACCTGAGAGTGCTGACCTATTTATTTAATTTATTTCTAATTTGAAGAAATGTGTGCATGTTGGAGGAGGATATGTAGAATAATAACTTTTTCCACAGTTGTACATTTAAAAAACAAAATTTAGAATTCAGATTTCTAATTTTGTATTTAGGCTTTATTTTGGATTATAAACAACTTTATTTCATAAACATTTTGTCTACAATAATAAATAATGATACTTCTCTCTTAAAGCATTTTCATGTTTTCTTAATTTATCACATCTGATCTAAAATTTTTATAGGGTAAATTCATTTTCTCGACAAGCAGAATTTTTTTTTAGGAATAACTTTTCGTCGTAAAATCTAATAATAAAGATCTTTTTCCTCTTGTCAACTCCATCCGGGGACATACTGTATTTTATCAGGCATAGATATTTAATTAAAAAAGCAATGTTGTTCGATTCTAAGTCCACCTTTTTAGCCTTTAAGAAGAGGTAGCAGAAGAATACCAAAAAAAAAATCTTAATTGTCTAAGGGAAATGTATAAAAAATTTAGTTTATAAAAAATTAAGACCTAATTTTGTTCAACTGCGTTTTTGAGAAGTGTAGACACGTCTAAATAAAAAAGTTAAAACTAACTTTAAGTCAAACAAAATTATTCTGTGATTATGTCAAAAATTTTCCACTATAATTCGCTGTTGGTTACCCACAGCGAAAAAATTTCCGATGAAATACATGTGTTACCATGGTGCCCTATCAAAAAAACACATCCTGATTGGTTAAAAAGTACGGGTGTGGGATTTTCTTAGTTATTTTTATTGTTGAATCTAAACTTATGTGAAGGGGTAGATCTAGTATTATCGGTCATAAACGCTACCAGTGAATTACAATAAATTATGTTCATTATAGTCAGAAGGCTACCATTTGCCTTTGCAATTGATTGGTGATATACTAGGTACATCAATCTCGTCACAGTATACACGAAATCGTAGCACCGTATAAAAAGTAACCATGTGAATTTTATCATTAATACTCAATAAAACATTATACCTTTGTTTGTGGTAGACAATATCGTAGAATCAAAAGATTGATTCTGTAGGACTTCCTTTGCCTTTCAAATTCTTACCAATTTAGTAATAAGGGTAACAGTTAACAGACAAAACAGAGAAGTTGTAAAACAGATAAAGCTCATTTATAAAAAACTGCTCTTCTTAAATAATGTTCGTAAATTATATGACAATAACTTGTCAATTTTATTTCAATAATAGGGTTTGTCTCATTTAACTTGTAAATTACCTGTCCCGGCCATATAATAAAAAAAATAAAATATATTTCCAAAATTTGAAAATATCAATCAATAAAAAAGCTATCAAGTTATTTACTATGTGTCTTTCCTGAATTCTAATAAAAATACAAAACGATTTTTAAATTAATTTCCGACCGAAATGTCACCTACGATACCTGTCACCCAAATGAAACTGAACATACAAACAAAGTTTTTAAATACAATTTTCACTCTTTTTGAAGTTTAACCTTATAACTGCATAGGGTAAACATGACGTACATATTATTTATCAAAATTTTCTTTAATTTTTCATTTAACTCATTTCTATTAGGTTTTGAAGTCTGTCACCCAAGATTTGTATCATCTACGCCACTGACTGTTATTTACGACACGGAACGTTGGTGGGAATAGTTTTTAGGTTAACGGCAACGGCCTTCATAAGAGGAGGGGATCAGTTTTGTCTTGCTAGTGGAGGTGTGCAGTTGGTTTATTTGCTGTGTTTGTTCGAGAAAATCGATGTGATTGCATCATAGCAGGTACGTACCTTTATTACCCGTCATCTACGTGTCCCATTTTATTAGACAATGGCGGTTTTTGCTATTTTTTTTTTATATCAAAACATGCGCTATACTTATTTAAATGTCAGGTAAAGTACAGAGGTGGAACCGAAAAGTTCTTAGCCTCGATAATTATAGATATGTTTAAAAATGTCACCTACGTTCCGTCCACTACGCTACCAAGCCCAAAGTGACGTAGGTGACACAGGGAGACGTAGATGACTTGTATATGAAAGAAATGACTTTTATACGGCTTTTTAAATACACCAGGATTTTTTTTTAGAAATATGCCTTTGACTGCGGCTGAAAAGGCACAAAGATACAGACAAAAGATTAACGCGGATCCCGAAAAAAGAGCAGAATATTTGAGAAAATGTAGAGAAAGGGCTGCGAAGCAAAAAAATATTCACGACCTATCTGATCGAGAAAAAAAATACAAACGCAAAAAATGGCGTGAAAATCAGCAACCCTCACGGCGCCAAAAATCAGAGAGATTGCAAGAACTTCAGCTTTTAGAAGGGACATAACAAGTGCGTTTGGCCAATCAAAGAGGACAAAATATGGTATTCATTAGAAGACATATTTTATAATATTGAGCCTCCCAAAAATTTGACTAAATGAATAAATATTAAACTTTGCCAGTGCTCCATGGATTAATCACAACCTTGAAGTCTGAAGGAAGAGTAGAAGTACTGACGAGTACAATTATCTGATCTTATCCCCTTCTATTTGTAGTATGTGTTCATTGTTGTTATTTTTTCTTGAAGAATTATTTTTTATTTTGCGTGTATACCTACATGTGCTTATTAAGACTAAAAGATATTTTAGTTACATTTTTAGTTAAAATATTTTCGCAAACCTATTACTTAAGTATATAGTGCCATGTAAAGTTTTCGTAATATATAGTATTAAAAAAAAGTGTTCGTCGCCAAATTGTCAATTACGCCACCAATTTCTAAAAATATAATTTTTTTAAATTGTAGGCAAGCAAATTAAAAACAAAGTACTTCTGTTGGATGTACTTTATAATGTAAAATAATTCTATTTATAATACTTTTTGTTAATCGGGGTATTACTACTTGGTAACGTAGATGACTCGGTTTTTACTTTAAAAACCTAAAAAAAAGTGGGTAAATGATAAAAAAACTGCACTGCTTTCGGTAGGTATCAACTTTCAAACGTTTACTAGTTTAAGCAATCGCAAAAATATAAATTTATTAAACAAACAAAAATACTCAAAAAGGTACACCAGAAATTTCAAGTTAAATGAGACATACCCAATATATTTAATTGCAATTGATAAAATGTTACGCTACGCGTTAACCAGGCATAAAGTATTGTCGTAGTTAACTGGATGTAAGTAAACTATAATTATTACCGAACCGATGATTTTAATAATGTTAAAAATAATCAATGTATAAGGTTTGAATAAAAAAAAACAGGCCCGATATTTAAATAAATATACCGGGTGTTTCTCAAAAGACGTTCACCTCTATAACTTTTTTATATTTATAGATATTAAAATGAAATTTTGAGATTATGCATAAGAGATGAGTCTGCATTTATTGGCATACTTTTCAATTTGTAAGCACTTCCGGTTTGACCGGAAGTCACCTTGACCTTGATATTTTAAAGAGGACATCTTGTATATTTTTACTTATTTGGGTTCAGCATAACATTATGACACTTCACTTGTCATTTTTTGATGTGTTATAACATTCTTATGTTTATTTTTTATTTTCAATCTAGAGTGCTACAAATTAATTAAATCTGTTAATTTATAGTCTAGTAGTATATGAAAATTAAAATTATGTCATATTAATTGACTTTCTACGTTTCACAAGCGTTCAAAAAATGAAATTTTGTTTTATTGACGTTTACTCCATTTTTCTAAATGGAACGATGGTGGTTCACTAGGATATTTAAAACAAGCATTTTTTCTCCAACAATTTTATACCATACACTCCTATGCTATTTTAAAAATTTTTTTTTTTTTTTAATTTATTTATTTTACGTCGGCCTTTTTCCGCAACGAGGCCAATCACCGACGCCAGGGAATTTGTCATACACTATCTGGTAATTTTGCCGAATCCCTCTTTGTCGAGGGTAGGGTTCTTTAACGTGCCAACATCCATGACACGGGGCCCACAGTTTAACGTCTCTTCCGAAAGACGGCGCCACCTCTTAAACCAAATTCCAAATTTAACATCGACGTTGCTGGCATTGGGAATGGAACCCGGGCCTACGATCTGTGAGGCTGCTGCGCTAACCACCAGACCACAACGTCGACATTTTAAAATTGACACTGAAAAATTTGCCTTAAATCCCAATAGCAAATTTAAAAGCGTTATGCATTATTACCGCCCTCTGTTTTCTAAAGAAATATAAAGGCGGCTTTGTGAAACAATGGAATAGTTTTGAAAAGCAATATGGCTTTAATTTAAAGTTGCAATGTCATTAGTTTCTAAAACATACAATACATACAATCTTGCGTCTTCAGAAGAATTTTTCTGGTCACTCCAAAAATTAGGAGCATATCAATTTGTTCATTTCTAGTAAAACTAACCATTTTATCTGATTTACAATGTAAGTTTAATAAACGAATGACATTACAACTTTGATTTAAAACCATAATTGCACTGAGAAAAAGGATTAATTCCCAATACCCAGATATATTTCATCCAACTAAATAATCGAGTTGGTAACGAGCAACTAAATCACCGAATTCAAAGAATTACATAATTTAATTGGAATTTCAATAAAGGTTTAATTGATCCAACACTATACCAAAAATATTTAATAGGAATTAAATTGCGTAAATTATAATTTATTTGATTTTTGAATAGTGCATATTTAGCAAAATTAAAATTTTGTTGTCACAATGACGATTTAATTCATGTAATGAATAATAATCCTTTGTGGTAATTATATTTTATTTTGAACAGATTTTAATATTCTTGTGACAACTATACTATAGTTTGCAAAAACGAAATGAATTTTGTTCAAAAGTAATGCGTTATTCCAAAAATAATATCATTTTATTGGCGCAATTATATCAGATTGTAAGAAATAAAACAATATGCTTTAGAAATAATCTTTATTTTTGACAAACCTCGTATACGCCTGGAAAAATTTAATATTTGATAGTTGCATTTTAGGTTTTAGACCAAGCGGAACTTTTTATGAAGAATAAGTAACTGTTTTTCGTAAAATTAATAATAAAAAAGTTTCCCATATGGGTCCAACTTTTTGCCGGACACTGTATAAGGAATAAACATTTCGGACAGCGGTTTTCACCAGTAACTGTAATATTTTGATGCTCTTCTTCCTAGAAAAAAATAAAAATACCATTTCAAATTTTTGAGAAAATCATAAAAATCTGCGACCTTGTCATAAAGCTATACTGACACGAAAAATAACTGAACTCAAAATGTTATTATTCAAGTAGAGCACCCATAAAAGTGCTTTAAAATTAAAAAAAGTTATTTGAAATCGGTTATTCCAAAAAAAAGTTATTGACTTGTTTTCAAACCAACGTTTACCCCTTCCGCACCCTTTATTTGACAAGGTAGAGAAAAAATGTAAATACAAAAAAGTTGTGATATTTCCAGTAGGTTACAAAAGAAAAATTTCAATATAGGTTCACTTGAAACAATTTTGATTAAAATAATATTTTCTGCTCCGAGGTTGGATTTACGCCCTCTAGCGGTGGAGTTTGCTGATTTACCAATAATTTTTTTTCTAAGGGTCGTCCGATTAACGGATCCTGAGATACCTATAGCCGGCGTCCCTTATTAATGAGCCACCCTGTATATTCTATACGGAAAATTATATTTATTTTTTAATAAAAATGCATATTATTATAGTATATTTACTTAATAGTTTCCGAGAGATTAACCCGTTTTCTATAATCTTCTAACGGTCCATTTACCGTGAAACACCCTGTACTTACTTTAATTACTATGTGCATATTTATTTTATTTTTACCACTTTCTGATTAATTGGTTAAAAAATTAAAGTTTAAATAAACGTCAAGTTTAAAACAATTATTATCATATTTATTTTGGCAGCCATATTTTATATACAATTATTTAAGACAGGATTTCTCAAACTACTTAGGTACTTATTGAAAAAAATTTGGTTTAAATTCCATTGAATATTTATAAATGCATTAATAAATGTTATTTGTAGAAAAATTGGTACGGTTATACAGCGTGCGCATTGGAAAATTTAGTCAAATTGCGCAATTCGCAACACATACATATTATAATAATGTACGCCATCTTCCCGGCGCGGCGCGGCAATTCTAGAACCACATACCTACCTACCTAGTAGATAACAACTAAAATATTAGATAATAAAATAGGTATAATAATTGATGACTTACCGACAAACACAGGTACTAACATGGGTAACCCCCAGGTTTTTAATATTTGCTCCATTTCATCCATAACTATATTATTATAATTGGACCACTTGAAGACAAACAAAAGAAAATACCGACACCGGACACCAACCCGCGCGATTCGAATTAAATGCTTCGCGTGGCGGTCGTCTTCACGTTGAGACTCGAGCCGTAATTCTGCCTAACTTGCCTACAGTAAAATTTAGTTCGCGGAACTCTGGCAAAATAAATTTATTTTGGAATATCTGTTTTATTTGCAGTATTAAATTATAATCTCTAGATTTCTTATAGCATACTATGCTAACAAATATCTGGATTCCTTGAATAAAATATTTATTAAGAAAATTGGAAGTAAATAATATTAGTAAACTGTAATTGATTGCATTAAACTTTTGTTAATTTAACCATATATATTCCAATTCGATTTTTTAGTTGCCCGAATTAATCAAAAATATTTTACAAAATTATGTCAAGAGTAATTTAGTGTAGTGAACTATAATCTTATTTATCCAATTAAAAAACCAATACTAGAAATGTTAAAAATCGCTTAATTGCCACCAGAAAGAAATTTTTCTCAGTGTGGTTTTCAAAACCATTCCATTGTTTTTCAAAGCCGCCTTTATATTTCTTTCGAAAAGACAGGACGGCAATAATGCATAACGCTTTTAAAAGACCCCGCACTTTTCTTATGGAAAGTGGGTTTCGGCCAATTTTTCTGAAACTTGGCACAATGATAGTTCATAAGAAGCTGATCAAAAATTATAATGAACCCGAAACCCCAAAACCCCCCCAGCCCCTCCAAAACAAGAGTCCGAGGGTATTATGGGAGGAGCGGAATGAGTTTTGGTATTTTTTTCATATGGACACATTTATAGATTAGGGATGTTACGGAATAGCTTTTTCTCGTACCTAGTTGGACCTGTACCTATTCCAAACCCGAACCTATTCCAAATACCTATTACAGGTAGGGGTGTTACGTTGGAAGTGGACCTCTTCTTTTGGAATAGCAGGTATCATCTGTCTATTCCGCGTACCTATTCCAGGTCCGTTGGCACTGTCACATGTTTGATTCTCTGGTTTGTAGTGATGTTAATTAAAGAACAGGTAAATTGCTGAACAGGTTTGAAAGTTCGGTTCTCACCCGGGAACCTGTTCTTTTGATGATAACCCGGTTTTTGTTTAATGAGGTTCTAAAAAAAAAAAAAAAAAAAAAAAAAGGTCGCCAGTTCCGTAAAAAGTAGCAACACTTTGTTTATCGGAAGTGGCGACTTTTTTTTTTTAAACAAACCTGGAATAGGTAATAGGTACGCGGAATAGACAGATGGTATCTGCTATTCCGAAAGAACAGGTCCAGTTCCACCCCTACCTGCAATAGGTATTTGGAACGGAAGTGGCGACCTTTTTTTTTTTTTTTTTTTTTTTTTTTTTAGAAAGTGATGAAATAAAAACCGGGTTTTTACTACTTTCCCGACCTTCCACTTTTTTTGACCAAGTCACCAAGTCACTAACGACCATACTTTATCATCAAAAGAACAGGTGAACAGGTTTACGGAACAGGTTCCCGAATGACAACCGAACTGTTCGAACCTGTTCAGCAATTTACCTGCTCTTTAACATCACTACAAACCAGAGAATCAAACATGTGACAGTGCTAACGGACCTGGAATAGGTACCTGGTAATAGGTAATAGGTACGCGGAATAGGCAGATGATACCTATTCCAAAAGAACAGGTCCAGTTCCACTGTAACACCCCTATTATAGATTTCCTCTTGAATCTTCAATATATTGAAGGAGAGTCGTTGGTGGGTATTTTATATTTTCCAGATGACGAGCGTACCCGAGGAACCACATTACCGCTGCTACATGTGCACAGCATCCCAGTGTCCGAGCTCCAGCTTTACAAGTTTGAAAGAAAAATCGATGGAACAGTTTCTAACTATCCTAAAAAGGACCGCTTTTGTAGGGGTTTTGGGGTTTCGGGTCCATTATAATTTTTGATCAGCTTGTTATGAACTATCATTGTGCCAAGTTTCAGAAAAATTGGCCGAAACCCACTTTCCATAAGAAAAGTGCGGGGTCTTTTGCGATTGGGACTTAAGGCAAATTTTTCAGTGTCAATTTTAAAATAGCATAGGAGTGTATGATATCAAATTGTTGGAAAAAAAATGCTCGTTTTAAATATCCTAGTGAACCACCATCGTTCCATTTGGAAAAATGGAGTAAACGTCAAGAAAACAAAATTTCATTTTTTTAAACGCTTGTAAAAATAATTGTAATTTTCATATACTACCTGACTATAAATTAACAGATTTAATTAATTTGTAGCACTCTAGATCAAAAATAAAAATGTCATAACACGTCAAAAAATGAGGTGTCATTTTACTCAAAATGTTATGCTGAATCCCAATAAGTAAAAATATACAAGATGCCCCATTTAAAATACCAAAGTCAAGGTCACTTCCGGTCAAACCGGAAGTGCTAAAAAATTGAAAATTATACCAATAAATGCAGACTCATCTCTTATGCATAATCTCAAAATTTCATTTTAATATCTATAAATACAGAAAAGTTATAGGGGTGAACGTCTTTTGAGAAACACCCGAATATAATATACCGGGTGACAACGATATTACTGACCACCTTGTCACGTCCTTATAAAATAAAATATTATTTCGAAATTTTGGTAGGTTCTATGGTTGTACTGTGCGCACATTTTCGGTATTCAAACGCCTGACTGTCACTTCCGGTTGAACCGGAAGTACACTTAACTTTGTTATTTCAAATAGAACACCCTGTATATTTTTAACAATATGCATTCTACAAGGAATTCTAAGCATAAAACATGTATCATATCCTATACCTATCTATGACAGGTTAAGAGAAAATGGCGTTGGAAAATATAAAATTAGCCACACACTTTATTGTTTTTACAAAAAAAAAATGAATATGCACAAAATTTTATATTCTTTTTTAACTTCTTTTTAGGTATTCTGTATGAATAAGTCACAATTATTTCACTTCCGGTTCAACCGGAATTGCTGCAAAATTTGACTTTCAAACATAGATTTCTCCAATATTTTTAATGGCACGCCCCCTTTTAAATATAATTTTCAAAATTATCTTATTGTTCTAAATATTTTTTATTAATGCTTCCCTAGGTCTAACCTTATTCGTTTTTAAGATATACGGAATTAAAGGTTTAGTTACATTATCCAACAAGCAAAATTGACGTTAATTTATTCATAGTTTCATCTAAGGTAGCTATGGATCCCACAGATCTGTTTACTAATTTCATATGTTTTACGAAGCTATCGCCATGTTATTTTTTAATTTCATCCTTTCATTATCATTACAAGTGACTTATTACTAAGAAAAGTTAAAAATATGCCTTTTTTTACGCGTGAACATCAAATTGACATGCTGCTAATCTACGGAGAGACAGAAAAAACCGCAGAGAGGCAAAATTTCTGTATATGCAAAGATTTCCCGAACGCGAGCACCCGAGCGATACGTATTTTCATTTTCCATGGTTAGAACATCATTTAAAGCACGAGAATGAAAATCAAAACGGAAATGGTTTTATTATTAGTGAGGAGGCAGAAACAAATACACTGGCTTATGTTGAAGCTGACCCGACAGCATCGACGAGGCAAATTGAGAATGATATTGGCATCAATAGGGAAAGTGCTAGAAAAATATTGAAAAAACATGGCTATAAATCCTTCAAATACCAAATCCATCATCATCTTTATGAGGGCGATTACATTCGAAGATTGGAATTTTGCAACTGGTATCTTGAAGAGGAGCACTTTTAAGTTTAAACATTTTATTTTCTGACGAATCCCGTTTTACCAACTTGGGGATGTTCAACAGAAATAATACCAGGTATTGGGCTACTGAAAATAATTTTCTAGTTAGGGAGGGGGCGTTTCAGGAAAGATTTGGCATTAACGTATGGCTAGGCGTTATAGGAACACGTATAATAGGTCCTATATTTTTTGAACAACATTTAACCGCTGTCCAATACCTGGCTTTTCTTCAGAACCACATCGAAAATATTCTAGAAAATTTACCTGTTAGGCAATACGCACAAATATTTTATCAACAAGACGGCGCTCCAGCACATAATGCTAGAATAGTGACAGCTTATTTAAATGCGACTTTTGGAAATCGTTGGATGGGTACTAATGGCCCAGTAAGGTGGCCGGCAAGGTTCCCTGACCTAACACTAACAACACTTGATTTTTTTTACTGGGGCCACATAAAGGAGAAGGTGTATAGAACAAAACCTCAGAACCTCCAAGACCTAAGAGACCGAATAATTCAAGCAGTAAACAATATTACACCAATTCAAATGAACAATGTTATTCGAGAATTCAAAGAAAGAATTAATTTGTATCGAGAAGAGAACGGCAATCGTTTTGAGAATTTCATTTATGGTTAATTTATTTGTAATTAGTTTGTATTTTTAGATATTATTTTATTAATTATAATTCTAGTTTAAGTTAGTTAAAGTTTCGTAATAAACCTTAATTTTGAAATGCATATATCTTAAAAACGAATGAGTTTAGACCTAGGGAAGCATTAATAAAAAATATTTAGAATAAGATAATTTTGAAAATTATATTTAAAAGGGGGCGTGCCATTAAAAATATTGGAGAAATCTATGTTTGAAAGTCAAATTTTGCAGCTCTTCCGGTTGAACCGGAAGTGAAATAATTGTGACTTATTCATTCAGAATACCTAAAAAGAAGTTAAAAAAGAATATAAAATTTTGTGCATATTCATTTGTTTTTTGTAAAAACAATAAAGTGTGTGGCTAATTTTATATTTTCCAACGCCATTTTCTCTTAACCTGTCATAGATAGGTATAGGATATGATACATGTTTTATGCTTAGAATTCCTTGTAGAATGCATATTGTTAAAAATATACAGGGTGTTCTATTTGAAATAACAAAGTTAAGTGTACTTCCGGTTCAACCGGAAGTGACAATCAGGCGTTTGAATACCGAAAATGTGCGCACAGTGCAACCATAGAACCTACCAAAATTTCGAAATAATATTTTATTTTATAAGGACGTGACAAGCTGGTCAGTAATATCGTTGTCACCCGGTATTGTTGATCTTGTCCTAATTTTTGTCAATAGGCAAAACAAACATTTTAAAGTGCATTTACAAACTCTCATGAATAGCGCTGTTCACATATTCGCAAGGATTGCCACCTCTCTGTGTTCCGGAAGTCTACCGGAATTGAGCTTTGAAAAACATTATTTTCCCGGCTACCGAACTTACATAATATAATTTCCACTGGAAATTAAAACTGACTGGATTATGCAACATACAATAGAGAAAACGCTATTGTGTTATATTAATTGAATCCTCCGATACTGGGTGGAAATCCATAACTAATTTTATTATACAGGGTGAGTCAGGAGGAATGGGCCAAACTCTAAGGGTGTAATCTATGAATTAAAATAATAAGAAAAACTCAAATGTTGTTTTTCAATATTCATTTGTTTTCAAATTTGAGCGTCAAATAAAATAATAATATTGTTAAACCAAAATATGCAACATTAACATTGTTTTAAATAAGTCATTGGTTTAGTAAATTTTCAAATATACCGCCATTGACTTCCAAACATTTTCTGCTTCGTTTACGAAGGGCGCGAGTGGCTCGTCTAATTGTTTCGTGCCTTTCTTTAATATTAAGTGCAGCATTTCTAATGCGTCTCATTAATGCATCTCTAGTATCTACTTTTACTTTGTATACCTCGTTTTTTAACCAACTCCATAAATTATAGTCCAACGGTGTAAGGTCTGGCGATCTAGGAGGCCAACTAGTAAGACCACCGCGACCAACACTGCACTCAAAATTAAATAAGGGCACGAATCAATTACAAGAGCCACCACGCGCGCCCTTCATAAAAGAAGCAGGAAATGTTTTAAAGTCAATGATTTATTTAAAACAATGTTAATGTTGCGTATTTTGGTTTAACAATATTATTATTTTATTTAATGCTAAAATTTGAAAACAAATGATTATTGGATAACAACATTTCAGTTTTTCTTATTATTTTGATGCATAGATTACACCCTTAGAGTTTGGCCCATTTCTTCCGACTCACCCCGTATAAAAAAATTTAAAAATCTCTTAGAGAAATTATGCCAATCAAAAATAAAACAAGACATTGCCAATTTAAATGCATCTTATTTCTACATAATAAAATATATACAACACTCAGTAAATTATTATTATTCTAACACTTTTAGGCATGCATCCTATTTCTTAACGATAACAAAATAAGCAAAGGGTGCAAAATATTCGATATAAGCTCTGTAATAAATAAACACTTGCTAGACAACCTTTGCTTGTTTTGTACATTTATAATAAAAATTACACTAAGTAAGGAAGGACCCCTATACAGGGTTGGGCAAATGTTCCGGAACGGCTTAATTACAGGCGAACGAAAAGTGATATCGGATCCGGGTTTTGGGCAATCTATAGGACTAAAATTTTACTATTTGGCTATTATACCATAACCATATGTCAGTATTGTCACCAACTGTCAAGTGTTGACGTTATTTTTTTTTTAAATGGAACACCCTGTATATTTTTACATTTTTAAATTCCACATAAAATTATAATTATTTTTTATTAAATGCACTATTAGTCTATACTTCATAGTTTCCGAGATATTGCATGACTCTCGAAAAGTGACATTTTTGAACTTTGACAGCTTATAACTTTCTAACAGTACGTCTTAGAGCAAAACTGGTTACATATTCCTATCTTCAATTTTTATTATCTTCCCAAAAAAATCAACTTCCGGTTAAACCGGATGTAACTCGAAAGCAGGAAATATAGTTGTTCCGGTTTAATTGCAAGTTAATTTTTTATGAATTGCCCAAAACCCGGATCCGATATCACTTTTCGTTCGCCTGTAATTAAGCCGTTCCGGAACTTCTGGGCAACCCTGTATACAGGGTTGCCCAGAAGTTCGGAATAAAATTAATATAACCTTAACCTAGAACTCTTGGGGAAAACGCTCGGACACGTCAATTTAGTTTTGTATAGCTCACATTTTAACGTTTTACGTTTGTTTTTTTATAGACATTAATTTGTCAAAGATATGACGACATCGATATTTTTTTTTAAATGGAAACATACATGAATGCATTTTTTAAAGCTTTAATACTCCTCTTAATTGAATTGAGGGATCAGTGATTTAGCGATAAATTTTGGCACCGTAAAAAATGATCCACTGTGACCCAATCTCCTCTACGCCGGTAGCCAATTGTTTATAAATTATTGATGTATTCTTTTTCTTAATACAATATGTATAACTATTTTGAAGTATCCATGGAATGGTAAAAATTAGGTTTGTTGATAAAAATCTATTTTTAAAGTACCCTGTAGTAATAATTTATTAACAAAGCGATAATTTGTCGTGTTTTTTAATACAATAGGTACGGTTTTTCATGAAATATAAAAGAATCGTAAAATTTACCGTTTTCACTAAAATATACTTTTTGAAGCCTCCAGACGAGCAAAAAGACAATAGTATTCGATTTACGAGCGGTGTTGACAGTTAATACAGCGTAGCACAAAAATGAAAACAAAAGTAGAATAGGAAAGAAAGAAAAAACTAAAAGTCTTCCTCCACAAAATTTAATAAGAAATAGATTTAATAGAAATTATTTAGGAGTCTCTACATGTCATCGTTAGGAACGAAATACCTCCAATGTGATTTTTTTTCAATATTACTGTTTTCGCTTGAATGGGATCGAATAAAGCATTGCCACGACCCTGAAAAATCTCCAATGTGTTGCTGAATTCCTTTTATCACTTATCTATAAAAATAAATGTCTCCAATGTAGCACTCTATGAACTGTGAGACTGAAATAGATCCAATATGTACAGGATACGCACATGGGAGGTATTTCATAGCATTAAATCTGCACATTAGATGATTAGAGGTATTGTATACTTTTAACTGTCATAATTTTAATCCTAACCTAACATCGTAGATGTTAATGTTTGCAAGGGTTGTAATACCTCCGATGTGAAAATTCAAGAGTTTTCAATTTCTCCAATGTGTATGTTGTTATATTATTTATGAAACTATAATTACAAATAAAAAAATATATTTCTATTGATACCTCTTATCTGACTTCGTTTTATATTGCTGTTGTGTAATAAATCGAAAAACCATTAAAAATAAAAAATACTCTTTACAGTAGTTTTTTTCAATTCCTGAACAATTTACTTTTATTCACATTGGAATTATTTCATTTCTAACGACGATGTTTCGAACGTAGAAACGTTCATCATCAGGAGACAGAAAATTTATATAGTGCTGATGGTATGAGCAGAAGAGAAAATGGTACAAAACCTTAATGGAGCTTTATGGGATTGAAAAATTGAAATAGGTATAGAAGTGACATGGTGTAATGTATTAGCGCATTTATAATAAAGCCGTTGTTGCTATGGCAGCATGCGCGAGCACATGATCAGGTATGAGGGTCTCGGTACCAAGCCTCTTAGTACATGATCGATACCCGGTATGTGCTCGATGCTACGCGGCTATCACGGGGCAAGCATTCGATGCAGATCCCGTATGTTATCTATGTTGTTACACACCACTGTAAGATTACCTAATAAATGTGCATTGGATAATACGAGTGGTTTCATTGCTTATATTTGTGATTTCGGAACATCACACATATATAAAAAAGGGTTGAGGAGAGTTAAAACATGCTGAGCATGTGAAGAAAGTTAGTAAAGGAAGTCTAAACAACCAAATAAAATGAGGAAGAAGAAAAGGGCCTTCTAAAGAGAAGGTGCCGAGGAATTTAAAAGTTTTTTGTAAAATTATTGACATGTCTGTAAGACAGTATAAAGACAAGAATTGTCATTTGTAGAAGTCATAATGTCAAAATTGTTGAAGAATGGTTTTTGGGGTACTGGGGGTTAAAGCCCAGTAACCTCCTCAAGAGGTTAACATTATGACTTCAAGAAATGACAATTCTTATCTTTATACTGTCTTACAGACATATCAATAATTTTACAAAAAATGTTATATAAAAATTTTTAAAAAATCCTCGACAAATCCTTTAGAAGACCTTTTTCTTCTTCCTCATTTCATTTGGTTGTTTATACTTTCTTTACTAACTTTCTTCACATGCTCAGCATGTTTTAACTCTCCTCAACCCTTTTTTTATATACGTCACTTCTACATTTCAATTTTTCAATGCCATAAAGCTTCATTAATGATTTATACCATTTTCTCTTCTGCTAATACCATCAGCACTATATAAATTTTCTGCCTCCTGATGATGAACGTTTTTTCGTTCGAAACATGTAGAGACCCCTAAAGAACTTCTATATTCTATTAAATTTTGTGGAGGAAGACTTTTAGTTTCTTCTTTCCTTTCCATACTTTCAACTCCACTTTAAGCATGGACTATTTCTTTAAGTTAAAAGTAGAATAATTATTCCCCATAAGACCCTTTGTTTTAAAATAGCATCTCTATAGGTAAGGCCTAATATTTGGTGAAATAATTATTTTCACTAGACATGGAGAAAAAAGTTGGCGACAATTTCTAGTTATATTAACGTCAAAATATGTCAATTGCAAATGATGGCCGTTCAACCCGTTCTCGTGTTTATTCAATTTCAATGACAAGTATGCTACCCGAGGCTTTGCTCGCATAGCGAATTGATAATATTAAACTGGGCGAGCGTAGTCGCGCAAAACTGCTAGTAAATAATATTTTACCATAACCCAGGTAGCAGGATGACGTCTTTATGACGTCGAATATTGGGGATTTTTAGTCACTTGACGTCTTTTGGTCGCGGGATGACGTCAAAATAACGTAGTTTTTAACACGTGTATTATACGTGATAATTTTACGTAATAAACACGCCGATTTTTAGTCATTTTATTGAATGATACGTATCATTAAAAAGGAACTAAGTGACCAAGTTTTTTGAAAATATAGAGTTTTAAATAAGTAAGTAAAACGCCTAAGAATAGCTTTTTCTTATAGTTAAAGGCACGTACGTATCATAAAACTTTTAATATATACAGTGTCACGTGTCATAAGTCCGCACCATATGGAACTTTTTTTTATAAATGAGCTTAGTTAAAATTACCTATCAGCAATCGTTTTTGCTTCAAATTAGACTAAAAATTGTATATTCAATTGTCACCATCTGTCATTCGGTATCTGTCAAAAATAACATTTTTGTTAAAAAATGCTGAAAAATGGCATTGTTTTACCGAATTTCAAAAAATGTTATTAGAAAAAGTTGCTTCTAGTACAATTTTAGGCCTAAATACAAAGTTTTAGATGTCTAGCGCAAAGTTGAATTTTTTGCCATTTTTTCAAAGTAACTTTTTCTTTATATAATGTAAGTTGGCTTAATGGATTTTAAACTATTTGTTTATACCATACTTAATATTTTATTTAGTTTGTATGCTTATTTTTTCACTAGAATACCATTTTTTTTCAAAGTATTAAATTAGAGGCAAAAAAATGTACACGGGTGGTGCAAAGTTATCATAATTTAAAAATTTTAACAGATAGACGTCATATGTTCTATTTTTTTGATAGTACATACACGTAAAAAGTTTAAAAAATTTATAATTAACTTTTCAGATATCAGATTAGTTCACAAATTTCAAATGACAAATTATAATATTTAATATTTCATAAAAATGTTATTTTATACTAAATATAATTTGTCATTTGAAAGAAGTATTTTGGCCGCCATTAAAGGATTCCGTAGCATTTTCGCGCGTTCTTAAACGTGGTGACAATTTTGATGAAAAAACTTGGAAATTGTACGTAGTTAAAAGAATATTTTATGAAACAGGTACCTACCAAGAAACTTTTTTATTTATTAAGAACCTTATCTTTTCTTGCTTTTCCCATCATTTTTTTCTTATTTTAAATAATTAATTATTATAGATGATTTTGAAATGGCATCATTAAAACTTAAAACAATCTGAAGAGTTCACTGATATAGCCACTGATAACAAAAACGGCTGTAACGTTGGCGACAGACCTAGAAGAATAAGAAAAGCAAAAAAAACTTAGTAGCAGTACTAGCAGTAGTGATGAGGATGATCTCGACTGCTATGAATCTACCTCAGTGGCCGAGAGTAAAGGAATAAAAATCCCTCCACTTGTAAAGCTCCCACTTGCGATAAGGCAATCCCAGCCAGGTATGGCCATTATAAGCATTTTATTGAAAATATATCAGGTAGAATATTGGTCACTAGATGATATTGTAGCAGAAATGATGATACTTCCTAAAACTGATAATAAGTTAGTGTCTTTTGCAATTCTGCACACGCATGAAAGTTGTAATATTTAATTTATTATGATTAAAAGGATTTTGTACATATTATATACATATGTATTTTTTTTTACCCCTATTATGTATTATTTTAGGAAATTTTTAGTAAATGTTCGTTATATTGATACAGGATGTTAAAAAAATCATAAAAAGTTAGGAAATAATTTAAGGATATAATAAGGTGTTAAAAATTTCTGCATATCAGTTTTTAAAAACATATTATATTAACAGTTTCGTTAAATATTTTAATTATTTTTTGGAAAACGGAGTGCTTGTTTTACAGCAGCGGCAAAACGTTTCTTTCGCACCCGAATCAGTTCGGAATATATGTGCAGTTTTGAATACAGCTGAAAACGTTTTCTACACCTAAAAAGACGTCTTAAGATGACATATTTTTTACGTCAAAAAATACGTTATTGGTGTGTGACTTAAGCACGTCTTTTTAACGTTTCATTTACGTAATTTATAACGTCGCTGATGATCAATAATCGACGCCTTAAATACGTCACATTGCTACCTGGGAAAGCCGTAGAAAAACTATTTACATCTGCCAATGGAAAAATGCTGGTCACCAGATAACGCTACGTAGTAGCGAAACGTTTGGTTTGTGTTTCGGCCGCCTAAATCGAGCAGTGTTTGCAAGTGATATATTTTCCTCTCTCCCAAGATCGGATTATTCTCCCCTTTCTAATGTGGGAGATTAACTAGGTTTGCTTGCAAATGCAGTTCAAGCGTAAATTGAATAGAATTGACAAATCCAAAGGCTTTGTCTAAATAACTATTTCGTCTGAGGGTTTACTACGTAGTAAGTACAAAATAAAAATAAGGGAATGGTGGCAGGTACCCGTTATTTTCATGGTCGCCCGGTAAAGAGTAATTAACAAATCATTCCTTAATTTCAAATTTATGTCCCAAATCTGTTGTCTTTTTATTATTTATATCTAAGGGGTCATTTTTATTAAGTATGCCGTCGTTGGATTCATCAATGCCCTTCTTAGTAATTGTTTCCTTTCTGCAAATGCTAGGATGTACAACAGTCGAATTCTGAAAGAAGAAACGTCAAAATTAACTAAACCTCTAGGCATACCAAAAATGAGATAAAAAGCTTTCAATCATGACATAAACTTTAAAAATATTACATTTATCAGTATGTATTTTGATTTTAAAATGTAATATAGTAAAGGGGGCGCATAAGTACCATTTTATTTGATGCAATACAATTATAAAAAGACATGATAATTAATTAAACATTAAACATAGGTAATATACTTTTAATTTTATATATTTTATGAGGTGTTATAAGAACAGACGCTCCTTACAATGATTAATAATGATGAAATTGACCCTATGTTACTGTATTGGGATGAGGATTTTGACGATTTGTTACTAACTTATAAACAAAGATTTTAAAATAGGTACTTTAAGCGAGTTTAAAGATGGTTCTGGCAGCTGTAGCGCCCGCTGAGGATGAAATCCCCCCGCTCAGCTTTATTGACACTGTTGCAGATGTCTTCGTAATTCACCAAGATGTGGTTTACAATTCTCTTCCTCCTGTTCTAAT
Source organism: Polydrusus pterygomalis (assembly GCA_963969555.1). NCBI lineage: Eukaryota > Metazoa > Arthropoda > Insecta > Coleoptera > Curculionidae > Polydrusus > Polydrusus pterygomalis. The sequence continues at coordinate 34,034,376 of OZ018381.1, read as the reverse complement.
CAATCTAATAACATCTTTCTCTCTCCTACCCTTAATCTTCTGGATAAGGGGGTAGATCTCCGATGGTATAAAAACACTCGTCAATATCGGTGGATTTCCAGGAAGCCACAAAATTTTAAAATGCAGCTCTACGCTATTCGTAGCTGTTTCTTGAAGACCAATGATGTTTACATCATTCTTAAGCACAATATTGTGTTCACTTAAGGACCATTCATAGTCAACACGAGCATACATATTCTTCATAGTCCTTGAGTCGAATCTGGTAAGTTACTGATTATTCTTCAAGAAACTCATATAACTAGTAATTATACCGTCAGTCAATAACCATGCATTAAAAGCTAGGACTCTGAACTCGATAGGAACAGTTACTCTGTCGGTACGCCGGGAATCTAACACGCAAAGGCCTAATTGATTTGAGACACTGGTTAGAAAGTCTGCACCATTTAAGTAGACTATGAATGAGATTATAGCTTTTTATACTACTGTTTTGGGACCAATTTTATTCTTACTTTATATTAATGATATATTAAAATCAGAGTTAAATGGAAAAATATTTTCATATGCAGATGATACTGTATTAATAATACCAGCCAATACTTGGAATGAATGCATTTTAAATTCAGAACTAGATATTTCAATAATAAAAAATAATTTGAGTTATGAACTATTAAACTTAAATTTAACTAAAACAAAATTTATTACTTTTTCTTGTTATAAAGATACTCAGCCGAATAGTTCAAAAGAAATTAAAATTCATGATTTAAATTGTTTAGAAATATCAAATATAATTAGAATTAATTATGCTAACTATTCTTGCAAAAATAAAATTAAAAAAGTCGAATTTATAAAATACTAGCGTGTACCCGGCCTGCGTTGCAGCCCAGCATTATACGACGTGAGATAATAAGGCGAACAAACCTTAAACTCAACCGTTTGCCGGCCCGTCCACAATTCACATCCATGCATAAAACATAGTATGTCTTCGTCTATTCCGGCTTCGGTGCTTCGGATCGATCGTTGAACGGGCCGGGGACCGGTTAGGTTGGGTCGTTCGTTCTCCCTACTCTAATTAATCAGTGTTTATCAGTGTTTCTCTATAATAATATGCATGTATTATACATAAAAACCTTCCTCTTGAATCACTCTATCTATTAAAAAAAACCGCTTCAAAATCCGTTGCGTAGTTTTAAAGATTTAAGCACATATAGGGACAGGACGGGCGATAGCGACTTTGTTTTATACTATGTTAAGATTTAGGGATATCGATTGACCAAAATTTAAAATGGGATCATCAAATTAACAGTCGTACAAAAAAATTAAGAAACACTTTATGTAAATTTAGCCTTTAAAAAAATATTGTGAATCAAAAACTTTGTTTAATGTTTTATTATGCACTTTTTCAATCAATTCTTTCCTACGATATAATTGGTTGGGGAATTGCATACGACTCGAATTTGAAACCGCTTATAACAATACAAAAATATGTTTTAAAAATAATATTTAATAAACATATTTTGTTTCCTTCAAAAATACTATTTGTTAATAATAATATTCTGAATTTAAAACAACTTTATTACAAAACTTCCATTTTATACATATATATAATATAAATAAAAATTTATTACATAACATTACTCATATATACCAAACAAGACAAAAAACAAATCTATGTTTATGTTATGATAATTTTAATTTAACACTTTTAAAAATAATGCTTTATTTGTTGGCATCAAAATTTTTAATATATTACCTACTAATTTGAATACTTTAAGTTTTTTGACATTTAAAAAAAAATTAAAATCATGGATCATGCAAAATTATATAAAGGTAAGCTGACTTATATATAGGTAATATAATAATAACAAATAAGTATTACATTTTTTCTATTATATAATAATCCCTTAGGTATTTATAGTTTTTTTTTAATATTTTTAAATTACTTACTTATATTTTTAAATATATTTATGATGTGATTAAAATTAATAATATAAAGGGGCGTATATTTTTTCATTACAAAATCGGACAGATTTGTTAATCTATGGTTTTGTAATGATGCTTTCATTGAATTTATTTTTATTAAAAAAAAAACAATGTTATTGATTTTTAATATTATTATTAAAAAAAACCTGCAAATAAATAAATAATAAATAATACAGAGTATCAGGCCAATAATTGGATGACGGATCGGGACGTAATCAAGGCCCTAATTCAGAGCTTCGTTCAATCCCATATTAGTTTAAGATACTTGCAATTATGTTCTCCACTGTTACGCCAATGTTACAACGTGTACTGGCAAAACCTTGCTTATTTAGTGCTTTCATTTTTAAATGGAAATTATTTTGTGGTTTATAACGAGACACAATTTTGACATTGAGGAGGGTGAATCTCACTTAAGTAGATATTTTTTATTCGCGAGAAGGGCCATTATTTAAAATGGAAATTACAAATCCGTTGGTGAATACCTAAAAATTTCAATTTTTGTAGGTAATTGCTTATCAACATACTAATTGTAAAAATAAACTAAATAGAATGGGAATTTTATGTCGACAAGTTTTTGCCCTGAAGTCCTAAACAAAAGAAAATATCTAATAAAGTTACACGGGGTGCCTGATTCAAAATAAGGGTCCGCTAGAAATTTTGAAAAAATCGTATCTTGAACTTTGCATTCTATTGTTTGTTGGTAGTGGGTATGTTCTACTACTATATTGACCTTTGTCAACCGGACGTCCGGTTACACCGAAATAACTTGTCGGCTTTGACTTTTTAAATGGAACTATTTATTACATTTTTGGATTATTATATTTAAGATTCCAACTGGGCAACGTTATTGAACTTTAACAAAATAATTTATGGGTAATATTTATTGTTATATAGGGCCTCTGGAAAATACGTGTGTATTACGTACAATGTTTAAGGAATGACGAGTTTACATGGAGCATTTATCACAATTTTGGATTATTATATTTAAGATTCCAACTGGGCAATATTGAACTTTAACAAAATAATTTATGGGTAATATTTATTGTTATATAGGGTATCTGGAAAATACGGGTGTATAATATTACTGTACAATGTTTAAGGAATGACGAGTTTACATGGAACTATTTATCACAATTTTGGATTATTATATTTAAGATTCCAACTGGGCAATGTTATTGACCTTTAACAAAATAATTTATGGGTAATATTTATTGTTATATAGGATATCTGGAAAATACGTGTGTATAATATTACTGTACAATGTTTAAGGAATGACGAGTTTACATGGAACTATTTATCACAATTTTGGATTATTATATTTAAGATTCCAACTGGGCAATGTTATTGAACTTTAACAAAATAATTTATGGGTAATATTTATTGTTATATAGGGTCTCTGGAAAATACGTGTGTATTACTGTACAATGTTTAAGGAATGACGAGTTTACATGGTAGTATTTATAACAATTTTGGATTGTTATATTTAAGATTCCAACTGGGCAACGTTATTGAACTTTAACAAAATAATTTATGGGTAATATTTATTGTTATATAGGGTGTCTGGAAAATACGTGTGTATTACTGTACAATGTTTAAGGAATGACGAGTTTACATGGAACTATTTATCACAATTTTGGATTATTATATTTAAGATTCCAACTGGGCAACGTTATTAAACCCTAACAAAATAATTTATGGGTAATATTTATTGTTATATAGGGTGTCTGGAAAATACGTGTGTATTACTGTACAATGTTTAAGGAATGACGAGTTTACATGGTACTATTTATCACAATTTTGGATTATTATATTTAAGATTCAAACTGGGGAACATTTATTGAACTTTAACCAAGGAAATTTTGTGTAATATTTATTGTTATACAGAATGATTAATAATTGTATTCAAAATTGCCTCGTTTAGCCTGTAGAACACGTAAAAGATAAAAAATGTTTTTTTCCAAATTGATCTGACACTTTTAAATGACGTTTTCTAGTAGTGTAGTTAAGGTGCGGTTTCCTAGACCTGTCGGTGGACGTCTGCGGTCGTCGGTCAAATACAAGCGTACGATACCGCTTATTAATGATTAAGGACTGTTTGCAAAGGTTTCACTTACATCTTATTCATACGTAAGTGGCACCTAAATCTAAGATGCACCTTCATGGTTATTTAAAAAAAAAAAAAAGTTTCACTTACCGAAAGTTTAGCTAAGTTATAGGTAAAAGCGGCAACGTTGGAAAATATAGTAACTAATTAGGGATATTTCAACCTGTATGGTAACTTTTGTGTCCTAAGTCAAGGGGAATGGAAAGATTATTCTTGATATTAAAGTTTTAAAAAATTATTGAAGTTAAAAACTATTAAAATGAGTGAGGTGCAAAAAAAGGGCTCCGAATTTTTCGGCCAGGGAAAAATCGGTATTGTTGAACATTATATTTACCTTTAAAGGGATTATTGAAAATAAAAAAACCGATTCCATAACTTGGCGTCAAAAAGATGCTGCTTGGCAGAAAATAACATGTAAATTTAATTCCCAAACACCAGAGAATTAACCTAGAACTATGGAATCTCTCAGGAAATTGTATGACAATGTAAAAAAAAAATGTTAGGAAAGACGTGGCCAAGGAGAAGCATGAGATTTATAAAACAAGAGGCGGCCCCCATGAAAAACCCAAGAGGGATGCCACGATGGAGCTCGCGTTGGGAATTTTAAATGAGAAAACCGTATTTGGACTGGAAAATTCGTATGATTGTGATAGCGAAATTCGTCAGTTATTTGTTGGCACCTTGGCAAGCTATGCTAGTACAGCAAGTAGTAGTGTTGTGATTGAAGAGGAACAATATAACCATGATCATTCATAGTCATATGTGGAACCAATCATGGTGGATGTTTGTGAAGACCAGACCAGTTGATTCATTGGGGAAACGCTGTTATTACTAAATATAAAAATTTATTAAGTTGAAAATTTAGGGTGTAACCCATTACTAGTACCACTTTGTAGGCAATTAAACATATTATTTATGTATTAATACTTACTAATCACAGGGATGCTCTACTTCGGCTTTAATTTCAACTAAAATTAATAGTGCTGTGTTTTTTGTAACGCGAAATCTTTGAAAAAAAGTAGGGTTGATCAAAGGAATGAAAATATTCACTCGGATTATATATCCTCCCAGGAATTCCAAATATTACTAAATTTATTTCATCAAGCTCATCATCTTTAACTATTGATAAATCCCTTTCAACGAAAGTCGTTTTCAGCAGAAAATTCTTTAAAAATGAGAAAATGGGGTTAGAATCAGTTAAGGTGCGGTTTAAGCCTTAAAAATCTTCGGCTTAATATTATGTCTACTTAAGCCCAGCTTATATGCCGGATGATCCGACTTTGCAACCGAAAATAATAGTTTAAGTGACACTTAAAGTTTAGCCTCACCTAAAACGTCTTAAATGGAACCTTTGCAAACAGCCCTTAGACGGAGTTTTTTTTCAGCCCCTTGATCGGTCATTTTTTAATCCTTCAAATAACATTCTTATAATATATATTTTTATTATATGACGGTACTTTCTGCAATAATAGTTATTTATGACGTGAGTGTTAAAAGTGGTGTTTTATTTTGTGAGTGAAAAAGTTTGTGAAATGAGCGGAGCGAATTGAACAATTTCACGAACAAAATTAAATTACTTTTAACACAAATATCATACAATGTTTTTTTGTATAACTGCCCTATTTCGATAATAAAATTGGGGAATTTGGAATGACATTAAACTTCAAAATGCATTTTAATATTCAAATAATCGCAAGGTTGTTGTTAATGACAAACGTTGCCAACGCTATCGTTACTAACAAATGCTTGTTTACAAATAAAAAAGATGCTGTCATTTAAATTGCGTTCGTGTTCAATTTTTGTCTTTGGTTCTTGACTGCTTAATATGTTTGTCGATAGTGGACTAATTAATAAAAGTGTTGATTTGGTTGTTCCTGTGGATATTGAAGAGCAACTTTGGAACTCCTACCTAAAAAATCAGCTCAGCAGTACGATATTGCATATACCAATTTTCTGGCCTGGTGTAAATTGAAAAATGAAGAAGGAAACTTTAGTGAACCTGTTTTCTTAGCATACTTACAAGAAAAATCAAAAATATGGAGCTCATCAACTTTGTGGAGCAAATTTGCAATGATCAAGTCAAGCGCCCTTGTTAAAAAGAGCGTTAATGTTAGTAAATGTTTCAAGGTAATAGCATATTCAAAACGGAAAAGTGAAGGATATCGTCCCAAAAAATCAAAAATTCTCACCCATGAACAAATTGAAAAGTTTAGAAACGAGGCACCAGATAAGAAATACTTGATGGTTAAGGTTGCAACTATTTTCGGATTATTTGGAGCCTGTCGGCGTGAAGAATTGTGTAATTTATTAGTAGAAGATTTCGAAATAACAAATAAATCATTGGTCATACAACTTCCAAACACAAAATCGAAAGTCAGTCGTTCTTTCTGTATTATTGGGAAGTATGTTGACTATTTCTGTAAGTACATTGCACTGCGCCCTTCTGTTATCAAACATCGTCGTTTTTTTCCTGAAATACATGAATAATAAATGCACTGCAATCCAGTAGGTATAAATACATTTGGGAAAATGCCCTCTATTGTTGCCGAATTTCTCAAACTGCCAGAACCAAAGCAATATACAGGCCACTGTTATCGTAGATCATCCGCTTCTTTGCTAGCAGAATCAGGAGCAAATATTACGGAGATAAAAAAACATGGTGGATGGAAGTCTACGACGGTAGCCGAGGGCTATGTTGATCATTCCATTGCTTATAAAAATGCCATTGCGGAAAAAATTATCCCAACCTCTAACAACTCAGCAGATTTTGGAACGTCATCATCCAATATTGTACTTCCGGTTTCTACTAGTTATGATGGTACTGGGGATTCTAGTAATGTGTTGCGAAGCTCCCTAAAGTCGCAAGGCATTAATGTTAGCAATTGTTCTAGTTGTTCGATTAATATGAATGTTCATAAGTAATGATTGTTAAATATTGATAATAAAAATTTACACTTCCTAAAATTATTATTATAATTTTATTTGATTTCCTCATAAGAAAATGTAGTGTTAAAATTATTTTTAACGCTAGTGTTAAAAATATTTTTAACACGCTTCCACGTAAACAATCACTTTTAACTATTGACTGTCATTAAAGTTGTACAAAAAAGGTTTTCTCTTGTTTCCTGGTTTACGAATTATTAAGTAAGTAACCTGAAAAATTTTTGAAACAAAATGCCACAATGTTCAACTTTCTCGGTATAAAATTGTAAATTTGAGGCCACTTTATTTAGAACACCCGGTGTTAAAGAAAGCATTTAAAAACAAATTTACGTCGCTAGGGCCGTGAATACAATTTTTTCCTTTTAAGTGGTTAGAGTGACGCGTCTCTTCGTTCATTAAAACGCGGCAACTTTCCAAAAAAAATATTATAATTTTTGACCCAGGAAATATCGCGAGTGGCCGGATAATAAAAAAAGCAAAACTTAAAAAATTTGCAGAGGAATTCTTGATTAATAGCTACAGTCGCCACAGTGGATCTTTTCCCGTGCGTCATCAATCAACGATCAGGACTCAACATGGTTAATAACTCTGCATCCTTATTTATTACAGTAACAAGTTTGAATAAAAGCATAAAAGAACGTCTCCAAGATTCCGCAATAATATAACGTGCTAAACAAGAATAAAACTATAAACGTCAATTAATTACTTTTTTTATTTGTTTAGTTGACTACCTTTGTATTTTAGAACGTCATTGTCAACGTTGTTTTGATCTGCCAATCTAATTCGTATTTTGTAAATCTGTGTGCCTTAAAACTGTTCCTTTTTCTAAAAATAGTTCTTTTTAGAGCTAATTATACCCACCATCTGTTTTGGCGGTAAGTATTTATGGATTTTTATAATACCTAATTTATTTATTTTAAATATTCTAACCGTGAAAGTTCTTTGAAAAGTTTACGGCAGTGGCTAAATTCCCTTAAATGAAAGGATGTCAAAAATTTGACTTATGCGATTTTAATAGTCAATAAAACACCAAACTTTTCTAGATTTTAAGCTTTAAAAATAGTATTAAATGTATTAACATTTGTTTGTCAATTTCTTTTAGATAATAGAGAATGCCGGGAAAAACTCTCAAGACACAAGCCCGACAATTTGTGCTCAATCTCTGTGAGTACTTTGAATTTGAGAAATCAAATGGGGGACCTTAAATCCTTAGAAAATACATGAAAGAACACGTGCAGCAAAAAATACCAATTTGGATTTAAAAACAAATGTTACATTCCATCCTACTACTATACCAAATCTGCAACCAGCACATCTCACCAACCTACAGAATATTTATCCGAAATACATATTAATAAAACATTTTTATAAATTATTTTGTGCATTTTTTGTGTATTAGGTTATTTCCCAAAACTATATTTAAAAGTACAGGTTGTTACAGAAACATATTTAAATATATTAAATTATAATAAGAGAAGAATTCTCTATAGATTTTTCCAAAAAAAAATAGTGAAAAAAATGCGTATAAACATGGATCCGCAAACGATTCGTTTCCGAGATACAGCTGTTAAATATAATTCCTCTTTAAAATAGAATGTTAGTTAAAGATTTCAATAAATGTATTGAAATTCATTTTTAGCTGGGAATTAATGGGTTAGACTGCGTTAGAGTACGAATAAACTCCGAGAGAAACTCGGAATTATAAATAATTTTTCGGGATATTATGTAGGTACGTCAAACGGTAGGCAGGCACGTCCATTTTATGAACTTAAAATTAGTTTTGACTTTTTTCGTCTCGTAATTTTGATTTGATTCATACGATTTGATGACGTGAAAGTGATGACGCACGGGAAAAGATCCACTGTGGCGACTTTATGTCGAATAATCGTTAAAGACGTCACAGACAAAGGTGACATGTACCTAATTAAAATACCTGATACCAAAACAAAGCAATCCCGAGAATTTGTCGTAACTTCGTTGTCGTTGCTTCGAAGGTATTAATTTAGTGGAAATAATTCGAAAATATGACCGCCTACGTCCTGTTGACATTACCAACAACCGATTCTTTTTTCAATACAGAAAAGGCGTTCCAGTAAAACTGCCTATTGGAATTAATACTTTTGAAGTTATTCCAAAAAATATAGCTGTTTTTCTCGGATTGCCTGAACCGTCTAGCTACACAGGACATTGTTTCAGAAGATCTTCTGCATCACTTTTAGCAGATTCAGGTGCAGATATTTTAACACTAAAACGTCACGGCGCGGCGGTTGGAAATCGACCACTGTGACTGAGGGATATGTGGAGAACTCATTGGAAAATAAGCGAAAAACAGCTCTAAAAATATTAGGAGAAAAAGATAATACCTGTGTACAACAACCTGTCGGAGATGTCTCAACTAAGAATATTTCGATTAAAAGTTGTTTCTTATCAGCAATTTTCATCCGGTATAAGTTTAAATAACTGTACAAACTGCGTGGTAAATTTATTTAAGCCATAAATTGTTAAATTTAAATGTTTGTGATGTTTGAATAAAATGTGTTTAATTCAATTATTTGCATTTTTGAAATAATTCATTATACTAATTTTCGCAAGAAAAACTTTTCACCCGGCGTGTGAAAAGTAATTTACTTTTAATACTAGTGCGTTAAAGTGAAACTTTTCACACTGAAATGGGTGTGAAAAGTCTAACTTTTCACATGTAATGTGCCTATTTGCAATGTGTATAATTTATACATATATTTTTTTTAGCATACATATAATATTATATTTTTCTGCAAAACAATATTTTATTTGTAACTTTCCTAAATTGTCCCTTTAGTCATTAAGATAAATGATTGTAAACACTATTATTGAATCACATGAATATTTCTTTGTTCTTAAGTAAATAAATTGTCATACTGGACTTTCTATTAGAAGATAATTGCAATCTATATTTAACGTAATTAAATCCTCATTATTTTTAACTATATAAAACCACTAGAGAAGTTAGTAAAAAATTATTCATTCATTATAATTTTTCGTTGTTAAGATTTAGAAGTAAGTTGTGCTAATTTGCCATCTTGTAAAACATTATAAAAAATACAAGAAGTATAAAATCTTCCAAGTGCCTTTATTTCGCCATCCACTACAAAAATTTTGGTGTCAGAAGTGAAGGATCCCCTGATCAAAGAAAAATCCGAGGTTCAGCTCCCAGTCCCAGTATTTCGATACACCGCTGCAGCCAGCAACAGGAACCTGTAATCCAGGCCATAATCCTACAGGACTACAGCAACGGGACAAAGCCTTACCTACAAGCTACAAGTGGACAAGGTGATGCACGCCGGAAACCAAATATTTTTTATACTGTAAGTCTTGTATTTAACATTCTATGATTTTTTACCCTGATTTAAGCAACGAATATTTCGACGAAGTTTTAAATTTAAATTATAACAAAATGTCACTATCCATCGAACTTGCGGAAAAAATGTTAATTAGGTTTGACGGCACTAAATCAAAGTTACACGATTTTATTGATAATTGCGACAGCGCTATAAAGCTAGTAAAAACTGAATGTAAAGATATTTTATTTGCAATAATTGTTTCTAAAATTACCGATAACGCAAAAGCAATGATTAGAAATCGCGATTTTAAGAATTGGCAAGACCTAAAAACATATTTATTAGAAATTTATTCAGAAAAAAGGACAATTGGTCAGAGACAATTAGAACTAACTTCATGTAAACAAAATCCTGGTGAAAATGTGATATCTTATGCAAATAAAATAGAAAATTGCTACATTCAGTTGATAAATGCCTTAGATACTGAATTACCTCCAGTGGCGCGCGAAGCATGTGTTAATTTATTAAAAAATGAAGCATTAAATGTTTTTATTACAGGATTAAACAAAGATCTTAATATCTTAGTAAAATCTCAAACCCCAAATACACTGGAAAAAGCAATATCTATAGCATTAAACGAAGAACAAGAATTAAAATCAAAATTAGAAATGCATAAATATCAAGCTGTAAACAATTCCTCAGCAAAACTCTGTTTTAACTGTAATAAGCCAGGTCATACAACTATTAATTGCAGATTCCAAAGAAATTCTTATCACTTTTCTCGTAATCAACCAAACATCAGGCATTTCTCTCAAAATACTAAATTTTGTCGTTACTGTAAAAAATCGGGTCATTTAATCGAAGAGTGTAGAAAACGCGAATTTAATAATAAAATGAAACAAAATCAAAATAATCAAATTCAAAATCAAAATAGTCGTCCTCCTAATCAAAGTAATTTTTCAAATAATACTAGAGATAAGGGTTCACAAGGAAATTCTGAATTACCTAACTTGCAAAATTTATCTTTAAACTCTCAAGGCCCTCGTCAATCCACGGCCATTACGAGGGGCGTTCACAAGGTAGAGGCCGAATCGCAGTAATTAATCCTAGCTTAACTACATTTGTCTCTCTATACTCATGCAATCTTTCACAAAATCATTCTAACTTTTTAATTGACACAGGAGCCGATATTTCTTTAATTAAATTAAACCAAGTTCATGAAACTAATCAAAAATTTTTCGATAATCCAATTACCTTAAAAGGCATAGACGATAATATCATTGAACCTAATAAAACACTATATTATACTTATCTAAATTTAAAAATAGGAAACAATATCTATAATCACCTATTTCATGTAGTAAAAGATAATTTTCCAATTCAATTTGACGGTATTATAGGAAATGATTTTCTCTTAAAATACAATGCTCTATTAGACTATCAAGAAAATAAACTTAAAATTTTTTCGGACGAAACTTTTTTACATCATTCAGAAAATCTTATATCTAACAACCAAATTCAAAATCACGAAATTGACGAAATAAAAAACGCAAATCAATCTGAAAATAATTCCAATGAATATATATTAAAACCTAGATGCGAAACTATTATTAAAATAAAGGTCATTAACTCTAATATTAATGAAGGTATATGTCCTGATGTACCTATCTTAGACGGCGTTTATCTCTGCCCAAGTATAGTTAGAATAGATAAAACAAAACACGCTATTACATCTATCTTAAACACAACTGAAAAGGAAGTAAAAATAAAAAATATCGAAATATATCTTGACGACATATCTTTCTCTGATAATAAAAATATTATGCAAATTTCAAAAAATAATAACAGTGTTGATTCTGACTCTAGTAGGCTTTCAAAAATCACCAATCTATTACGTACTGATCACTTAAATCAAGAAGAAAAATCTAGCCTTATTAGTATTTGCCACGAATATAATAATATATTTCATTTAGAAGGTGACAAGCTCACAACTACGGATGCCATTATGCATGAAATTCATACTACTCCTTGCTCTCCAATAAATACAAAATCTTATCGCTATCCCCAAATTCATAAAGAAGAGGTAGATAGGCAAATTTCAAAAATGTTGGATGAAAATATTATTTCTCACTCAATTTCCCCATGGAATTCTCCTGTTTGGATTGTCCCAAAAAAACAAGACGCGTCCGGTAAAAAGAAATGGAGAATTGTGATAGATTATCGCAAGCTCAATGACGTCACAGTTGGCGACTCTTTTCCCTTACCTAATATATCCGACATCTTAGATCAATTAGGTCACTCTAAATACTTTTCTACTATTGATCTGACGTCAGGATTCCACCAAATTAAAATGTCTCCTACAGATGCGGAAAAAACAGCTTTTTCCACACCATCTGGGCATTATCAATTTAATCGTATGCCTTTTGGTCTAAAAAATTCTCCTGCAACCTTCCAAAGGTTAATGAACTCGGTCTTGGCAGGATTGCAAAATATTAAATGTTTTGTTTATCTTGATGACATCGTCATACATGCAGATACTTTAGAAAATCATAATAACCGACTGATAGAAGTTTTTCAAAGATTGTCCTCTTTTAATTTAAAAATTCAACCAGACAAGTGTGAATTTTTAAGAAAAGAAGTCATGTATCTGGGTCATTTAATTACTAATAAAGGTGTAAAACCTGATCCTAATAAAGTAAAAGCCGTTTTAGAATTCCCAACTCCTCAGAATCCTAAAGATATAAAATCATTTCTCGGACTCGCAGGATACTACCGACGTTTCATAGAAAATTTTAGTAAAATTACGCTGCCTTTAACAAAACTTTTAAAAAAGGATGCCATATTTCTTTGGACAAGCGATCAACAAAATGCATTTGAAAAACTAAAGAATACGCTATGTACCGAACCTTTACTTCAATACCCTGATTTCACACAAACTTTTTATTTAACAACTGATGCTAGTAATTATGCAATTGGTTCTGTATTATCGCAAAATAAACCTCCTAATGATTTACCTATTGCTTATGCTAGTCGTACACTTAATCACGCAGAATCAAATTATAGTACTACCGAACGTGAACTCTTAAGTATTGTATGGAGTGTGAAACACTTTAGACCTTATCTATATGGACGTCAATTCATTATCTTAACAGATCATAAACCTCTTACATGGTTATTTAATGTAAAGGATCCAGGATCACGTCTCGTAAGGTGGAGATTAATTCTTGAAGAATATGATTATAAAATCGAATATAAACCAGGTAAAACTAACCAAAACGCTGATTGCCTAAGTAGACCTCCTCTTACCATAGATCATAAATTACTACCAAATACGATTGATAACACTGAAATTTTACCTAACACCTCATTATCTAACGTAAACCACACACAAAGTAAACCCATTAACACCTTTAAGGATTTCAATGAGAAGCTTTTAACCACTGTAATTACCAACAATAATATAGAAGAGATAAGCAACAAAATTTCTGATTGCCAAAATAATACATGCATATTTTATTCATGCGATTTACAGATTACTGAACCTTCTCAAGAGGAAATAAATAAAAAATTTAATCACATAGAAAAATTAAAAAAGTTAAATCCAAATCAACTAGATCTTATTACGATAAAACAAGATAACTTTTCAATATTTTATGGATTTATAAATAAACATTATTGGGAATCAATTTCATACGAAGATTTGTTTAATATTTTAATAAAATTAAAAAACAAGTTACTAGAAACAAACCAACAAATTATATTCATGCCTAGAATACAATTTTCCTATAGTAAACTAAATTGGAATAAAATAAGAGCAATGCTTAGATACATTTTTAAAAACACTAACATTACAGTAAAAATATGTCATGATATACTTAAAACTCCTAAAGATTCAGACATACCTATCATACTACACGAAAATCATACTAACCCCACCTCTGGTCATTCGGGTTTTCATCGCACATATAATCGTATCAAACAAACATACCATTGGTCTAATATGAAATCAGATATAAAAAACTTCATTAAATCCTGTGAATCTTGTCAAAAAAATAAATTAGTTCGAAATAAAACAGTAAAACCCATGGAAATCACTACGACAAGTTCTAACCCTTTAGAAAAAATATTTTTAGACATTGTTGGCCCTTTACCTTTAACAGAAAAAGGAAATAAATATATCTTAACTCTCCAAGACGACTTAACAAAATTTTCACAAGCTTATGCTATACCTAATCATGAAGCAATTACAATTGCAAAAAATTTTGCAAATAATTTTATTTGTAAATTCGGTATTCCTAAATGTATTGTTACAGATCAAGGCAAAGATTTCACATCAAAACTATTAAATCAAGTAGCTAAATATTTTAAAATTAAACAAATTAATTGTACTACATATCACCCCCAGAGTAATGGTGCACTAGAAAGAAGTCATGCTACTTTAGCCGACTATTTGAAACACTATATAAATCAAGACCAAACTAATTGGGATGATTGGATCGATCACGCTATGTTTTCATACAATACAACACCTCACACATCAACCAAATTCTCACCTCACGAATTAATCTTTGGTACAAAACCAAATATTCCTAGTTCAATAACAAAAGAACCAGAATTTAAATATACTTACGACGATTATCTAGATATACTTAAAATGCGTATGCAAAAATCTCATGAAATCGCAAAAAATAATGCAATCGAAAGCAAAATCACAAATAAAAAATATTATGATAGAAAAGTAAACAACGTTGAATTTCAAGTAGGAGATCTCGTATTTTTATTAAATGAAAAAACTAAACCAGGTAAATCTAAAAAGTTAACACCTCATTATGAAGGACCTTATAAAATTATCGAAGTTAATTCCCCCGTAAATTGTACCCTTCAAATAAAAAATAAAAAATCTAAAGTACATGTAAATAAATTGAAACAAGCCTTTGTTTCAGATGTCTAACTTTATGGAATATTCATCACTGTTCTGGACAATATGTCAACACCCCTATTTATCAACCTGCCGGAATATATTATGAACAGATTAAAAACATAAAAATAACAGAAAGACACTGGAATTTAGTAAGCTACTTAGATTTAAAACCTCTTAATGAAAAACTTAATTTTGTAGAAACATCTTACCAAAAAACCTCTCAACTTTGTCAAAATGAAATTATATACAAAGAACTATTTTTATGTACCACTCCTTTAAATTTATTAAAAACAAATATTCCTGAACTGTTTCAAAAAGAACAAGCCTTAAAAGAATTAATGGGACGTCATAGACAAAAACGAGGTTGGTTTAACATCATTGGTTCAACTTTCAAAACTATATTTGGTACTCTCGATGAAAACGACGGAAATTATTTTAATCAAGCCTTAAACAGCGTACAAGATAATGAAAAACATGTAGTTAATTTACTATCACAACAAATTCAAGTCGTAAGAAGTACAATTAGTAACTTTAATAATACTATAACAAATTTAGATCAAAATAGAAAAATATTTAATGAAAATTTTGAAAAATTAAGTAATTATTCAAAAGATTTAAATAATAAAATATTCAACTTAGAAATGAAACAAACAATCGAAGAACATTTTGCTTTTCTCATGTTATTTACGAATGAACTACAAAACGAAATATCAACTATAATCAACGCTATTCTCTTTGCAAAATCAAATTCTGTTCACCCTTTCGTAATATCACCTCAACAATTAATTAATGAACTAATAAAAACCTTACCTTATTTACCAACATCTGCAACTTATCCATTACCTCTTAATATTCAAAACAGTCACTTTTTGCTTGAACTTACTAAAATTCAATACTATTTTTCTGAAGAAAGAATTATTTTTATTTTAAGACTTCCTCTTGTTAGTCAAAATCAATATTACCTTTACAATCTAATACCTTTACCTGTTTACCGACAGAAATTTCAATCATATCTGTTTATATTGCCAAGTATCAAATTTTTAGTCCTTTCGGAAAATAGAAATGTATATACTACGTTAAATTCACTCGAAAATTGTAAAAATATAGATCAATCTAATATTATATGTGATAATAATGAACCTTTGTATTTTACAAACTATAGACCAATTTGCGAAACAGAATTGTTATCAGTTATGTCAACAATTCCAGAAAATTGTGATACACGTACTTTACACACAAGTACAGAAATGTGGCATAAGTTAATAACACCTAATTCATGGATATATGTTCTTCCAAAAGCCACAGATATTACCTTAAGTTGTGAATCTAAAAAAGTAACAAATTTAATTCTAAATAACACAGGTATTTTAACCCTTACCGCAAATTGCAAAGTTTATACTAGTTCAGTAATGCTTTCTTCTGAACCTATTATTTCAGAAAGTAGTTTCGTACCCATAATACCCAATTTTGAATTCGATGACGATTGCTATAAAAAACCAAGTAATAATACCAAGGAAAATTTGCAATTAACTCCCATTCTTAAAAACCTTGATACTGACTCACTAAATTTCGCTAGTGATAAGTTAAAACACTTAGAAGAGTTATCAGAGGAATTGTCAAATGAATCTTTTGTTAGTAAAATATCTAATAATTCTTATTTTACCTTTATATTTCTTTCTCTTGTTAAATTATTTTTATTATATATAGGATATAAGATCTTTAGGTTTATACGAAATAAATGTAGTCATAGTCATATTGACACATCTAGCAAGTGTGCACAAATTACAAACTGCCTTACCTTTAACATTTGTAAAAGAAAAGTATCAAAACATTGTGAAGAGATTCAACTACCAAATACTACACAATGTGAAATTCAAAATGAAGATACTCCAATAAGACGTAGTGCTAGAATAGCAAAATTAAAAGATACCTTCTAATTAATACTAAATAAAAAGTTTTCATATTATTCAAACTTTTATTTTAAGGAGGGAGGTGTAATGTGCCTATTTGCAATGTGTATAATTTATACATATATTTTTTTTAGCATACATATAATATTATATTTTTCTGCAAAACAATATTTTATTTGTAACTTTCCTAAATTGTCCCTTTAGTCATTAAGATAAATGATTGTAAACACTATTATTGAATCACATGAATATTTCTTTGTTCTTAAGTAAATAAATTGTCATACTGGACTTTCTATTAGAAGATAATTGCAATCTATATTTAACGTAATTAAATCCTCATTATTTTTAACTATATAAAACCACTAGAGAAGTTAGTAAAAAATTATTCATTCATTATAATTTTTCGTTGTTAAGATTTAGAAGTAAGTTGTGCTAATTTGCCATCTTGTAAAACATTATAAAAAATACAAGAAGTATAAAATCTTCCAAGTGCCTTTATTTCGCCATCCACTACACACACGCTCGTAAAAATTATTTTCAATTTTATGCATTGCTATTTTTCTATCCTTCATAAAAAATACGATACGATCGAACTCAATGGTTTTCTTCCTAACAATTAAACAAATGAACTTTTATTAAAAATTTCATTTTTCACGCATACATTTCTTTAGCTTCCAAATGTCTTATTAAAATTCTCTAAAACGATCTCGTTGACGAACAGTTCAAATTGTAATAGGTAACAGAAAGTTTAACATCCCTTCGACTAATACAATTATTCTATTTATGTTTTAACTGATACGACAACACTATTTATCCAACTCTATGTTTGCTCCGTAGTTAGACATATAATTTACTTAGAAAGGATTGTTAAACAACCCAAAAGTTTTAATAAAAACAAAGCCGTTACCTGAGTGTGCCTTCGGCTTGTGGATCTAAAGCTGGTTGCGCAGTTGCCAACCGAAAAAGTATTTCTAGGCCATCTGGGGCCTTGACAAAAGAGATATCTGTTAAAATGGGCTCGAAAAACTCCGCTTACGAAGTATAGGGCCACAGGATTGACACAGGAGTTAAGGAAGCTGAAACAAAAATAGTATTTTAATTTTGTATTGTGATGCTTTTTTATTATTTCCTATGGAAAATTACCTATTATAACTATAACTTCAGTTATAATAGTTGGGGAGTGTAGTTTTGAAATCAAAGTGGATTGTGAAGCAAAATACTTTGAAACTTGATTAAAAAAATTCGAAAATATTACAAAAACAAATTATACGATGATCATTTTTAAGTATGTGCCTTAAAAACATTTACCCAATACACACATATACAGGGTGTTATTTAAGTATGTGGCCAAACTTCAAGGGGTGCTTCTTTAAGTGATTTTAAGAAGAAAAGTTCATATAAACATGGGTCCGAAAATGTATAGTTTTTACGATACAGGGTGTCAAACTTTAAAAAAAATATCGGATGTTTGTAAATATCTCAATACTCTTTTATTCGATTTTGTTGAAATTTGGCAATTCTGTTTGTAATAACAAGAGGATAATTTAGCCTTAATTAGATTAAAATGATTTAGTCCAGTGGCGTCCCGGAAGACAGTCCAACTAATATTTTTGACAAAAAAATTGCGCGCCACTGACTTTTTTAAAATTATATTTTTTTTTCGAATTAAGCAACTACAAATACAACTATTTTATCTTTTGAGTTTTTTTCATATCTTGCTTTGTTCTTGAAAAAAAAACACTTTATTGCATGTCCCCGGGACAATAAGAGTTATAGTTGTTACTTTTAAAACATTGCAGTAATAAATTATTACGTTATGCGATTATTTTATGTTAATTTCTTTTATCGAAAACAGTTGTAATCTGTGCGAAAAAATTCAAAAGAGGACTTTCGTGTAATTTTAATTGCTTGATAGTTTGGTAAGTAGTTTAAATTTTTACTCTTATTGTCCCGGGGATATCCAACAAAGTGGTTTTTATTTTTTTTCTGGAAAACAAAGCAAGATATAAAAAAAAACTCAGGAGATAAAATAGTTGTATTTGTAGTTGCGTAATTCGGAAAAAATACATAATTTTTAAAAAAGTCAGTGGCGCGCAATTGTTTTGTCAAAAATATTAGTAGGACTGTCTTCCGGGACGCCACTGGACTTAATAATTTTAATCTAATTAAGGCTAAATTATCCTCTTGTTATTACAAACAGAATTTCCAAATTTCAACAAAACCGAATAAAAGAGTATTGAGATATTTACAAACATCCGATATTTTTTTTAAAGTTTGACACCCTGTATCGTAAAAACTATGCATTTTCGGACCCATGTTAATATGAACTTTTCTTCTTAAAATCACTTAAAGAAGCATCCCTTGAAGTTTGGCTACATACTTAAATAACACCCTGTATGTTAAACTCTGCTTTATAGATCAGAAAAAAATATTCTAAGGTACAGTTATTTGAAAGATACTACATATGGAAAATTGCATACCAAAGAATATTTTAAATATTGGCCAAAAAATACACAATATCCTACAAAGAACCAAATATAATAATAAAAGTAAGAATGTTCTTTACAAGTACTTTAATCTCGGTGCATTTTAATCATAACCATCCAATCCTAGCTGCTGATTAATTAAGAAAGTCAAGTAAGGCAATAGAAGAAAAGTTAAAACTTTTTGACAGTGGACATACTCCAGCTTCGAGCATTCAAGCAGGTAATTTAGACATCTTTTTAGAAAATACAGATAATTTTGAAGCATTTGTATGTGATAATAGTTTAAGTCCAAACTATCAATGGGTATCTCGTCTTCATTAAAAAAAAGTGGCCGATTCTAATTATGGAAGCAACAATTTAACTAATAGCGAACAGGCACAGTTGATAATAATCGCTTTGCAGAGACATTGCTCACAGACCCCAACATTGACAATACATTAATCTTAAACAATTTGGCAATTAGATGGGCGAGTTATTTAAAGGACGGCCATGAAAAAAAAGAAAAATCAAAAATCTACAAGTTCCTTAACTCACACACCAAAGTACCTTTCATTTTAAACCCCATAGTAATACGGAAAGATGGTGTTTGCGTGGCCCTCTAGGCCTTAGGAAAATTTTAAGGTTGCTTAGGCAACCTTATAACTAAACATCTTCACGAAGAAGATTCCAGTGAGATAGAATTAGTATCCATGGGAACAATACGTTGGTACATTCACCACTCCTTATCGGTTCACATAAGATGTAGACTAAACTACTCACTACACGAAAATATTCAAAAAGTCGCAAGCAAAACAAAAAAGGAGAAGAATTTTATTATCACAGCTGTGGAGGCTTTAAATCTCTTATGAAGGGTAAAAAAATGTGTCCGTCTTCAACCCTAAAGTTATTATTAAAGACAATGATCCAGTGAACAATAAAAAAGGGTCCGATGTCAAAAGGGTCCTTGAATTACATTTTGGATCAGAGTGAGGAAGGAACTCATCTCTCAAATTTTACCTGGTCGGTTTCGCTTCTTGTAAAGGTCGTCATACAGATGATCCAGAGATGATGGAAAACATTATTTGTGACCCGACCGAAGAATCGCCTGAATTATATGTGTGAAATGTATTTTATCATATTATGGTTATTATAATAAACGAACAAATTCCATATTATTAATATGCAAAAAGTGTAAAGTCCAGTTTTTGGAAGCTCAATAAAATTCATTTTCAAAGTTTCATAAAGGCTGTTAGGATATCGTGGCAGAGTTGTAGATTGGAATCAATAATTTATTTACCTTTTCCAACATTAAGATAATTTCCAAATGAAAATGGCTAACAACGACAACAGTTTTCTCGAAATGCACATTACTGGACTTTACTCGTTTTGCGTTTAAGACCCTCATATACCGTGCGAGCAAAAATTATTTGCATCAAAGAGGGCTTGGATTAAAAAACGTAGAGCTTGGTTTAGATCACAATGATTTGGGGACGATATATCTAACCAAATCTAGGTTAAAATTTTGTCAAATTTATATTATGACATGATATGCCAAACTAATGAGTAATAAAATAGGTAGGCAAACACAAATTTATTTTTGTTGTTTACAAAATTAACAAAGTAAGAATATACAGAAAGAAAAAGAAAAATAAATACATAAATTGCTGAAATTGGCCACCGCCATGCTTCAAGCATAAATTCACACGTCTCTTCATATTTTCGAAAGTGTTGACAAACATCTTTGGAGAAATGTTACCACATTCTTGGATAATCCTTTCTTGTACTTGTTCTAAATTTGCAACTGGTGTTTTAAAAATAGTGTTCTTTAAATGAGGAAAAACAAAGTAATCCATAACCATTAAACTAGGTGATCTAGGTGGGAATTCAATGTCTGATCGAAAACTGAACAATCTGTCGTCGAAAACATTGCGTGTGGTGCAAGTGGTTAATAGTGTCGGCGGCTGTATGGGCGGTTGCACCGTCCTGTTGAAAATATCCAAAACGTAGTTCGTCGTCAAGTAATTGCTTCACAAATGGATTCAAAATGTTGTCTCTATACCGCTGTGCTGTACCTGTCATGGAAAAAAATAGGACCAATAATTCTTCTTCGGGAAACAGCTAACCAGACACCAATTTTTTGAGGGTGCAATGTGGACTCTATAAAAGAGAGTAATTCCTGCGTCTTTCAAAATCTGCGGCTTGTATTTCTTGCAGTACTTGCACTTTATAAGGAAATACATTTAGTTGCTTCTTAAGAATAGTCCTGCATTTTTTCCATAGGATCTTCCCACTTCTTGGGACAGGCGTCTTATACAATTTGTTGGCGTATTTTGCATTATTTCACGAACGTTTGCAACAAGTTCTTCTGTTCTTACAGATGGTCTTCCTGCTACTTTTTTGTGTTGTATAAAACCTGTTTCCCTAAATACAGCCACGGTTCTTTTCAGGCAATGATAAAAATCCCTAGCAATAAAAGCAACGTTAGGAAAATGTTCGAGAAAATCGTCCATGCAGAAACCCGGATTGTATTGCCACTTACCATTTACTCTAACCCCGTTTCGAAAATACGCTTTAACCATGAATGTTTTGTACTGTTCCGTAAAGCCCATTGTGTGAATTGTTCAAGAAATTGGAAAAATTAGCGACGAACGAACGAAACTACTTGTAACGACTGTCAAAGATGACGGAATAACTGATTGATTGTTAAAGCATTATGACCTTAGATGCAAGGCCCTCTTTGATGCAAATAATTTTTGCTCGCACGGTATATCTAATTAATATCACTGGCAAAATATGGGCTTACCTTAAACAAAAGCCAACGATTTTTGTTGCATGCCACCAGTCATTGTACTCTTCTTTAGCATTGGGCGAAACATGAAACCATAGCATGCATACATGGTGTGGAAGAAAGCATATGAAAAATACTGAAAAATATGCTATAAATTAAACTTGAAACAAAGTTTTGAAGCAAAGTTTTATGGTATGTATATATATATATATAATAAAAAAGATAATAAAAAACCTTTTATTAGTATTTTTTTAGATTTAGCAAAAGCCTTTGATACAGTTAGCCATAATTTACTGTTAAAAAGTTTGAAAATATTGAATTCAGAGGAAAGCAATTAGAATTAGAGTCGATTCAATCAGTAAACCTGCAAGATGGCCGACATGTCATATGACAAAAGTCATATTCCAGCTAAATAAAAGAAATTTTTGCATTTTCAATGACTTTTGTCATATGACATGTCGGCCATCTTGCAGGTTTACTAAGTGAATCGACTTTAGTTAAAAATTATCTGAAAAATAGACCAACTTATGTTCAAATAGATAAAGAAAAAGCTATCCAAAAGTATTTAAGTATGGTGTTCCTCAAGGAACAATTTTAGGAACATTATGTTTTAATATTTACATTAACGACTTATTTAATATAAATTGCGATGGACAAATTCATATTTTTGCATAATATGATACTACAATTTTTTATACCGATACAAATTAGGACAACTTAAATAATAAAATTAAAAAAGGTTTTAAAATTATAAAAAATTGGTTTGATAACAATTTGTTAACAATTAATTTTAATAAAACAAATTATATTTCTTTTGCCTTAAACCTAAATAACCTACCACGAATTATGAATAGTATTCAAATAAATGAAGACATTTAAATTTTTAAAGTTAATAAAATAAAATATTTAGGAATTATTTTTGACAGTAAATTAAATTGAAATTTTCACTTAATTAAAAAATTAAGAAGTTTACTACCGATTTTTAAAAACATTAAAAAAATTTTAAATGTAAGACATATGGAGATATTATATTACGCATTAGTTAAAACTTATTTAAATTACGAAATTTTAGGTTGGAGCGGAATAAATAAAACTTTAGTTAAAAAATTTTAATATAATAATATATATATTAATAGAAATATTACAAAAAAATTATATTCTATAAGATTATCTTTATCCTTTAAAAGAATTATATTCAGAAACAAAAAAGTTGAACCCACGACAAGTTTACATTTATAACATCTTAATATATTATATTTAAAAAAAAAACTTATACAATTTAAAAGCCATAATCACAATACACGTCATAAAAATGAAATAACCATAAAACCTAAAATAAATAAGTCCATAGGACAATTTTTTAAAAAATATTCATGTTTTTATTTAAACGATTATTTACCAACAAAAATTAAAAAATTGATTTCATTAAAAAAAATTTAAAGTCGAAATAAAAACATGGATATTAAAAACAGACAATTTGAAAATATTTTTAGAAATGCTTTAATTAATTAATATTGTTCTAAATAATTTATATAAGTAATATTTTTTACTTAAAAATTATAAATTAATAATTTTATTATAGGTAATATATTTCTTCAAAAAAAACTGCGTTTATACTATAAATTGACCTTTTTACTTTAAAACTTGATTTTTAATGCATATTTATGATTTATGATTTTACATACTAAAACAAAAAATCAGATTTGCCCCTAGCAAGCTCAGCTTCAGGGGATTGAAGAATAAGTTTGTAGAAGACAACATAAACATGTTTATTATATTATTAAATTTTAAATAAACTTATTATTATTATTATTAAGAAATCGTTTCGCCAATGGATGGAAATAACCCTTTTTTTAAATGCAAATACATGTTTTATAATAGCTCGTAGAAAATAGATTAAAAAATTAAATATAAGTAACCCCGTATTTACTTTTAAATTTTTGTTACTATTTTTTTTTAAATGTGATGTCTTAAATATTTTTGATTGTAAATATTGTTGGAAATGTTTACCATTTCTTGTTCTTGAATCAAACTCGGCTATTTTTGCTTGAGCCCGCAATATGTCGCCACACTGCCATAATAAATAATTCGGTACGATGCAGTTTTTTTTTTTTTTTAATTTATTTATTTTACGTCGGCCTTTTTCCGCAACGAGGCCAATCACCGACGCCAGGGAATTTGTCACACACTATCTGGTAATTTTGCCTCTTTGTCGAGGGTAGGGTTTTTTAACGTGCCAACATCCATGACACGGGGCCCACAGTTTAACGTCTTTTCCGAAAGACGGCGCACCTCTTAAACCAAATTCCAAATTTAACATCGACGTTGCCGGCACCGGGAATGGAACTCGGGCCTACGCTCTGTGAGGCCGCTGCGCTGACCACCAGACCACAACGCCGATGGTACGATGCAGTTAAATAGGGCATTTTAAAGAAACTGCGTACAAGCAGACCTTACACTATAAATAACTTTGACAATATACAGTTGGCAGTCCTCGCGCCAACCAGTCTCAATATTGCTACATTATGCGATCAATATTATTGTAATATAATTTGTCTGGACAGCTCACGTCAATAAGTTTGTGCGATCTAACAAAAGCTTTCGACTGTGTCTGTCACAAACTTCTGTTAAAAAAACTATGCCATTATGGCATAAAAGGTGTTCCCCTAAACCTTATTGAGTCTTATTTGTCTGATAGGCGGCAGTTTGTGGAGATTGAAGGTGTCAAGTCTGATTTAGGCAATGTTAAATATGGAGTGCCACAGGGATCCGTCCTTGGGCCTCTCCTGTTTATAATTTATATAAATGATCTTTGTTATTACATGCAACGGATTTGCAATTTGACTATATTTGCAGACGACACTACTTTTATTATTTCTGCTTCTAGTCTGGAGAATTTGATTATGACGTCACAACTGCTGCTTAAGGATGCAGAAAACTGGTTTTCTTGCTATCTCTTCCAGCTCAATACGAGTAAGACTCAAGAACTGGTTGTCTCGAGTAATCGACTATTGAACAAATGCAATAAATTAATGTAAATTACTGGGTATCACTCTGTATAGTTCCTTATCCTGGGAGGCCCACATAACTGAACTGGGACCAAAATTGTCGCGTACGATATTTCTTCTTAGAAATTTTCGTAAGTGCTTCACTTTGGACGTTTTGAAATCGCTTAACTTCGGCCTGTTTCATTCCCATATTCAGGCAATATTGTGGGGAAACAGTGCAAATGCACAACAGATCTTTCGACTCCAAAAGAGAGCTGTAAGACTTTTGGCTAACGCAGGATATAGTGACCATTGTCAGCCTCTGTTAAAAAAAAATTGGCATAATGCCGCTGCCCTGTGTTTATATTTTTCAAACTGTGCTAATCCTACATTCCCACAGAGATAAACTCACTAGACATTCAGATATTTACAGCTACAACACTCGAGGCTCAGACAGGATAGTGGCTTAGTGATTCAGACTTACTAAATCTAAAAACAATTCACTTAACTGCAATTTATATAATAAGATCCCGGGACGGTATCGAGCCCTCGATGATGTCCTGTTCAAAAAATATGTTAAAAAGTATTTACTAGACCATTGCTTTTATACCTTGAATGAGTTTGTTGTTGGCCTCCTGGTAATCACTGCCCGGATGCTGTGCATTGGTTGTGAAATTGCCAATTTTGTGTCTCTTAATTTTAAATTTTAATGTTGGTACATGGTTTGCTTTTATACACTATTTATATACATTTGTACATGTTAAATTATATTTACCTATACAGGGTGGCCTTTTAGTGTGGCAAAGTACAATAGCTCCGTTACTATTTCAAATACATTAAAAATATTAATACAAAAGTTGAAGGGCAGTAAGTGACTTATAACGTAAAATTATTTTTAACTCTATAGGGTGGCTCAAAAAAGCGGAACAATAAAAAATGTACTTTTTTTAAATGGAACACCCTGTATATTTTTTCATTTTTAAATTCTAGATAAAATTATAATTATGTTTTATTAAATACATTATTAGTCTATACTTTATAGTTTCCGAGATATTGACTCTTGAAAAGTGACATTTTTGAACTTTGACAGCTTCTAACTTTCTAACAGTACGTCTTAGAGCAAAACGGCTTACATGTCCCTATCTTCAATTTTTATTATCTTCCCAAAAAAATCAACTTCCGGTTAAACCGGATGTTACTCGAAAGCAGGAAATATAGTTGTTCCGGTTTAACTAGAAGTTGATTTTTTTGGGAAGATAATAAAAATTGAAGATAGGGACATGTAAGCCGTTTTGCTCTAAGACGTAGTGTTAGAAAGTTAGAAGCTGTCAAAGTTCAAAAATGTCACTTTTCAAGAGTCAATATCTCGGAAACTATAAAGTATAGACTAATAATGTATTTGATAAAAAATAATTGTAATTTTATGTGGAATTTAAAAATGTAAAAATATACAGGGTGTTCCATTTGAAAAAAGTACATTTTTTCTTGTTCCGCTTTTTTGAGCCACCCTATAGAGTTAAAAATAATTTTACGTTATAAGTCACTTACTGCCCTTCAACTTTTGTATTAATATTTTTAATGTATTTGAAATAGTAACGGAGCTATTGTACTTTGCCACACTAAAGGGCCACCCTGTATATTATTATTTATGACGTGCTATAAACAATTTATGTAAGTAGCAAATAAAACTTTGACTGACTTTGCCTTAAAAATTTAAGAAATGGGTAATTTTCTGCAAACACTTCTATTTCATGTAACTGTTATTTACGTAGGGGGGAGCGGGGCAAGATGACGAAAGGGGCAAGAAGACGAATTGGGTTTTTAAAGAAAACTGCTCAGATCGAGGCAGAACTAAGTAGTGATTCTGATGATGATTTGGCTTTAATACACCTTGTCTCTAAAAACGCAAATCAAAAGCTTAACTACAGTGACGTGTACTCTGATGACGAGGCTGGTCCAAGTACAAGAATATGCAAACAGGAGTTGTTGCCAAGTAATATTAAAATTGGTGCTTATGTCCTTGTTTAAAACTGTTAATTTGTTAGAATAATCTTATGGTAACATTTTAAAAGTGTTTATTTTAATATTCTCATTACTTTGATCTCAATTAAAGTCATTCCTCTACCTTAAATGTATTCTGGTAAATCTAAGCATTGTATTTTTTATGTGGTTGTTATGATTAAAACTTTTTGTTGTCAAGCTAGAATTTAAATTCTTTTACTTCGATTAACAGGAACTAGTTTATAACATTTTTTCATATAATATCATTCCTCTGTGTTAAAATATTATTCCTTTGTATGTTTTTTTTAGTTAAAAACTGTTTTAAATTGGTTAAAATATAGAAATTTATGTGTTCTTGGGTTTAAATATATGTTTTACTTTAACTAGAGTTACTAATTTTTGTATCTTTTGTTTTATTTTTAATTTCCTCAAAAATCCTATTCAAAAGGTAGAGTTTAAGAAGAAAAACCCAAATCACATTTTTTAAAATTTTATGCAGGTAACAGAAATTTAAAAGTAAATAGTGGGTTATATTATACTTACAAAACACAAATATAAGGACCATTCTTGCCACGTGTTTTCTAGCTCTGGCTTGGGCAATTCCTTGCGTTCCCCTAACATCTCCGGGCATATCGTTCGCACTATTATGAAGCCGAATAGCCATCAGCACGTAAAAAAGAGCTATAATAGCCAGAGGAATAAAGTAGTAAATGAGAGATTTAAAAATGATGTAGTACTTTGCATAGTCGGGGATGTCGAGGAATGGGGAGCAGAATTTAATGGTCCCGTTTCTGGAATTCAAAAAAAATTTAAAATTATTTAAATATTTGGACTAATACACATCTTCTTTGGAAGCATAATTATACAAAGTTTTTGATTTCATACGCAAAAACTTAATCTGCGCATAATGTGTTCTTAATGCGGCCCTGTGTAATGTTTACGTGCTCTCCGCGTATACATATTTGTTTTGATTTACTGAATTAGGAAAATAATTTTAGTATATTTAGACAACGTATGTCTAGGCTGTACATACAGTGTGACCAGTAAAGCCCGCATCATATGGGATTTTTTTTTATTATTAGTAGGTTTATTAGAAATTTGACTTTGGCATCAAGTCCTGCTTCGATGGAGATGAAAATTAAGCAAAAAAATAGTCGTCACGATTCGCTTGTCAAATTTTAATTTTTTCCAAAAAATAATTCAAAAGTGGGGTTACTTCTGTTAATATCGAAAAAAGTTATTAAAAAAAGTTTTTTTTAAATGCAGTTTCTAGCCCACATGCAAGATTTCAGCTGCATAAGATAATTTTAAACTTAAATATTGCTAAATGTAATGTTATGACATACTCTAATAAAAACACCACATTTGATTTCGACTATAACTTAAACGGCAAAATCTTGGAAAGACCAATGGTGTTTACGGATCTAGGAATTGTTTTTGACAAGGAACTGTCCTTTGTTCCTCATATTGATCATATTGTATCCGCCGCTTATAAGCTACTTGGATTTGTTCTTAGGACTACTAAAGATTTTCAGTCTGTCATTCCTTTAATAACTTTGTATCATTCTTTTGTACTGTCCAAGTTGGAATATTCCTCAATCATCTGGTCTCCTTTTTATAAAGCTCATATTAACAATATTGATTGTGTTCAGAGACGTTTTGCAAAGGCCTTATGGTATAGATCTGTTGGAGTTTATCCCGAAAGAGGTTTTCCTCACGACCAGCTGCTGAAAAGATTCTCGCTTGTCAGCTTATGTGACAGACATAAATGTTCTACGCAGTTATTTTTACACAAACTTCTTAATAACAATATTATTTGTGAAGAGTTGCTGCATAGACTGAAATTTAGAATTCCTTCTCTAAATTCTCGAAATTTTTATACGTTTTACTTACCACCTTTACGGACAAACTTATATAAATTTTCCCCTGTAAATAGAATGTGTACCTGTTACAATGAAAACGTCGAAGCGTACGATATCTTTAATTGTAGCTTGAGCGCTGTCAAAAGGCACTTTTACCAGTAGTGGTTGTTAGATGTAGGTACATGGTTCTCTATATATGTTGTTTTATTAATTAATTTCTAGATTATCTTAGTATGTATTGTTAAATAATTCATTCATTCATATTATGTTGTAAGCAATTTTCAGCCTTCTACCTGTTTTGTAACTGGGAAACTGTAAAACAGTGTATGAAATAAATAAATAAAATAAATAAATTTTGATTTTTTACCCACCACTAAAATTTATTTTTCACTTAATGAACACTTTACTAATGACACTGTGTTTTTTTTTACTTAATATTAAGGTGTATTACTTTCAGACACAAACTACATTTTCAAAAATACTTATTTTATGAAGTTACCTTATACAGGATCAAAAACAAATAAACTTTGCATCACGTGCGACCAAATTTTAATAGTCCAATTTTGATTTTGTAGAAAAACACACATTAAATATGGCTCTACTTGAAAGAAAATGTATCTGAAATAAAGCATTGTCAAAACTAAGAAGTTTTATGTAGGTTGCGTTGAGTCTTATTATGCAAAAGTGGTGCAATTTACAAAATATGGGTAAAAAATCAAAATTATCTTATGCAGCTAAAATTTTGCATGTGGGCTAGAAACTGCATTTAAAAAACTTTTTCTTATAACGTTTTTCGATACTTTCAGAAATAACCCTACTTTTGAATTATTTTTTGGAAAAAATTAAATTATGACAGATAATGCGAATCACGTGAATACTATTTTTTTGCTTAATTTTCATCTCGATCGAAGCAGAACTTGATGCCAAAGTCAAATTTCGAATAAAGCTATTAATAAAAAAAATCCCATATAATGCGGACTTTACTGGTCACACTGTATAATAAAAGTAGTGGAGGGCCACAACCTGGATACCCTATACCGAAAAATTCCACTCCAATAGATACGATGCACAATAGGTACTACCTAGGTCCTTGCGGAAAGAGAAAACAAAAGACAAGATGTACCTTATTGTTTCTATGGATGCTTTTATGACGTATCCTTTTATGAAAGCAGCAGAAAGCACCAAGAGTTCACCAGCAATTTTATTTCTGAAAGAAATGTGCAGTAGGTACCTTTGGTGTAATACGAGAAGACTAATTGGTGACCAAGGCACGGCTTTAACTAGTAAGGATTAATTCGAGAAATATACAGCTGAAATTGGAATAAAAATATGTATATGAAGTTAGCAAAACAACTCCGGACAGCCAAGTTAAGTGTAACGGTAAAATTTACCGCTAATTAGCCGCTAATTAACCGTAAAAAAATTAATTTTGCCGCTCGTCTTTTTTAAAAAATACGAGGTGTTTTGCCAAGTTCATATAAAGTTAGCAAAACAACTTTGGACCGTGCAATATTTTTGGGTGTTCAATACTATGAAAATCTACCGTTAATTAACTGCTAATTAACCGTAAAAAAACTGATTTTGCCGCTCGTCTTTTTTAAAAAATACGAGGTGTTTTGCCAAGTTCATATAAAGTTGGCAAAACAACTTTGGACCGTGCAATATTTTTGGGTGTTCAATACTATGAAAATTTACCGTTAATTAACCGCTAATTAACCGTAAAAAAATTAATTTTGCCGCTCTTCTTTTTTAAAAAATACGAGGTGTTTTGCCAAGTTCTCGAGAAGTTGACAAAACAACTTTTTTAGACTAGCTAGTTAAGATTTAATTTAATACTACCTAAACAAACCCGAACAAACCCGAACGTGCAACTTTTTGGGTGTTCAGGTTTGTTCAGGTAGTATAAAAATAAATCTTAACTAGCAAGTCTAAAAAAGTTGTTTTGCCAACTTCTCGAGAAATTGGCAAAACACCTCGTATTTTTTAAAAAAGACGAGCGGCAAAATTATTTTTTTACGGTTAATTAACGGTAAATTTTCATAGTATTGAACACCCAAAAATATTGCACGGTCCAAAGTTGTTTTGCCAACTTTATATGAACTTGGCAAAACACCTCGTATTTTTTTAAAAAGACGAACGGCAAAATTAATTTTTTTACGGTTAATTAACGGTAAATTTTCATAGTATTGAACACCCAAAAATATTGCACGGTCCAAAGTTGCTTTGCCAACTTTATATGAACTTGGCAAAACACCTCGTATTTTTTAAAAAAGACGAGCGGCAAAATTAATTTTTTTACGGTTAATTAGCGGTAACTAAATTTTCATAGTATTGAACACCCAAAAATATTGCACGGTCCAAAGTTGTTTTGCCAACTTTATATGAACTTGGCAAAACACCTCGTATTTTTTTAAAAAGACGAGCGGCAAAATAATTTTTTTTACGGCTAATTAGCGGTAAATTTTACCGTTACACTTAACTTGGTTGTCCGGAGTTGTTTTGCTAACTTCATATACATAATAAAAATTGTATATAAGGCCGCCAGAACACCGAGCCAAGTTAAGCGTTACAACTATGGAGGGCTTTAGGTTAGGAGACCGATCGCAAAACATTGGTTTCGGGCAAAGTTTTGGATCGGTAAAGCAGCTTTAAAAATGGCCGTCAGGGGCGAAGTGTTCCTTTAAATCTGTAAAATGCATGGGTTCTTATGGGATAATCAACTGTTTTATTGAATTTAGTTAACTAAAACCCTCTACAGGCTGAGATATGTATATGTCGTAGGCTGATAGTGAAATCCGTCATTTCATGAAGCGCCGGCAGATTGTGTAATAGGTATATTGGTAACTGGTTTGTTCGGGTTTGTCAGAGCATTTTTTTTATTTTTATAAAATAATATTAGTTGAAAAAATTTAATTAAAAAAAAATGCTCTGGGGAACAACGAACAAACCAGTTATTAATATACCTTTTAGACGGAATTACACAATCTGCCGGCGCTTCATGAAATGACGGATTTCACTATCAGCCTACGACATATATATTATATCTAATAAAGCTTATTTTATTAATTTATTGGATAAAAATACCGCTGACGTCTATCAAAACCTGTAAAAAGTCAAACACTTGACGATCACTGCGCCGCGACCGGGAAACAGCGAACTAACTACTAAACAGGGACGTAAATTTAAAGAACAGTCATTTTCGATCGGGCTCCTTCCTAAAGCCCTCCATAGTTACAACAAAAGTACTTTCCTAGTTCAGTTTACAAACTTACACGAAATAAACTTTTCTTACCCTTTTGTGCCACCATTTGCAAGCCTCGAAAAAATTGCATCGGGCAAAGCTAATATCGTAGCAAGGAGCCAAATCGTTGCAGCGCTAAACACAGTTAAAGGTTTTGTCTGAAACACAAACTCAATTGGTTAGTTGTAAGGCACTATTATCATCATAATACTTTCAAATAATTAGTTATTTCATTTCATATATTCTTAATTTATGTATTATTTCTTAAAATAACATTTATTACAAAACATATAACAAGATCGGAATAAGAGAGTGGGTGTTTTCCTTTAATAGACTAGGAGTTTTATGATTTAATAGACTAGGAGTTTTATGAACAAAAACTGTAATCGTTCGAGCGAGCGATGTGATTTCTGCCCAGTGCTCTCAATGTCAAAGCGAAGTGGACTCTCTCAAAGCGAATAAATCTTTCTATTTCCTCTTAAAAAGAGATATCCAGCATCGACGCTCTTATTTATTGTTAAAAATGCTGAATTTTTTTTTACCTTGGCCACTGACACGGTATGATAGTCAACAAAAACAATCAAAACCAAAAACAAAATGAAACTACTTTATAGAAAAAAGAAAAGCACAAAGTCTTTCTCCACAATTTTTTATTATTAGAATAACTAGGCGAACCTAGAATGATTCATAATAATTTAATTCGAAATGTTTCGAGTGTAGAAACACTCATCATCAGGAAACCAAAGCAAATGGTATAATGCTGATGTTGTTAGCAATAGAGAAAATAGTAAGTGGAATTAAGCCGTAATGGAGCTTTCAATGGTGTACAAGAGGTGTAAAAATTGAATAGTCAGAAGACCGACAAGACTTCAACATACTGGAAAGTGAAGAGTTAGTGCAAAGGCTCTGTCTTGGGCAGAAAAATGAAGGGAGCAAAAGGAAAATTAGGGAGTTTTAACAGACTTTGTGAAAATCATTAATTAAGTAGTGAAAAAATCTTAAGTTTCATTAAACTTTGTCAGAATCATTTTCACAAAGTCTGCTAAAACTCCCAATTTTCCTTTTGCTTCCTTCATTTTTCTGTCTAAGACAGGGGCACTAACCCTTGACTTTCCAGTATGCTGAAATCTTGTCGGTCTTCTGACTATTCAATTTTTACACCTCTTGTACACCATTGAAAGCTCCATTACGGCTCAATTCCACTTACTATTTTCTCTATTGCTAACAACATCAGCATTGTACAGGGTCTTCCAACGAGGACTGAACAGGGGCTCATTTTTGAGCTTCCTTGTATTTAAAGAAAAATCCAAAATAGCCAATCGATGTACTTTTTCCTGCAGAATTCAAAAATGAAACCAAAAATTTATTTGAACCAGAAACAAAAGAGTTACGCTATGCATAAGGTGTTTTTTAAATGGAACATAGCTTTTTTTATACGATTTTTGGAACGAGTGATTTTTTTTGTCCGTTCTGATTAAAATATTTAATATTGTGACAGCTATTTTTATTAAATTTTAATGTTTTATCCAGTATAATTTAACTTTAACCTGTGTGAAACATACACTAGGTAATAAAGGTATAATCACCAAAGTCATTTCGGCAATATTATAGTAAATTTGTAAAATTTTTTGACTTTGAAGGATTCAAAGGTGATTATACCTTTATTACCTAGTGTATGTTTCAAACAGGTTAAAGTTAAATTATACTGGATAAAACATTAAAATTTAATAAAAATAGCTGTCACAATATTAAATATTTTAATCAGAACGGACCAAAAAAAATCACTCGTTCCAAAAATCGTATAAAAAAAGCTATGTTCCATTTAAAAAACACCTTATCCATAGCGTAACTCTTTTGTTTATGGTTCAAATAAATTTTTGGTTTCATTTTTGAATTCTGCAGGAAAAAGTACATCGATTGGCTATTTTGGATTTTTCTTTAAATACAAGGAAGCTCAAAAATGAGCCCCTGTTCAGTCCTCGTTGCAAGACCCTGTGCCATTTGCTTTGTTTTCCTGATGATGAGTGTTTCTACACTCGAAACATGTCGAATTGAATTATTATTAATCATTCTAGGTTCGCCTAGTTATTTTAATAATAAAGAATTGTGGAGAAAGACTTTGTGCTTTTTTTTTTCTATAAATTTAACTCCACTCTGAGTATCGACTACTTCTTCAAAAAAAAAAGAAAAAAAAAACTTTAATTTTGACAGTTCTGCATTCTTGTAAATTCTGAACAGAATTTTTACTAATAGAGTATCGTAGCTACCTCTCCAGAACCCGACCAATCCACTTAAAATGAGGCGTAAGGCAGGGTCACCAGTTGATCTCTGAGATAATCCATGAGAATAGATTGGACATTGGGAAATGCTATCTGTTGAGATGCCCTGGCTACATAGACGAATCTGTCGGCGGTGGACTACCCTACAAGCGTCTAGAGTCCGGCTGCGCTGCGCACTTTTTAACCGGCCAATCATAGGCCGTCGTCTTAAAGCAAGTAATTTTGAGGTTAAGCGGTGCAGAGCCGATTATTGCAAATCAGAAAAATAAAGTTTATTAATATTGTTATAAATAAAAATGTTTAGTCGTACCGTCTGTGACAATAAATATTATAATTACGGTTTCTTAAAACGCCACGTAAGCCAAAAATACTCTCCTTAACATTCGCAAAAGTTCATCACAGAAAAAAACTACAAGTGTTGTGGATGCAATAAACAATTTAACAATAAACGGTGCCTTTCAATGCATGAAAGAAAGAAACATAATATTACATACGTTAAGATTAATAAGCAGATTTAAGTGTACAGGGTTATCGGCCACATTTTGACCAATAGGTAACTTTTTTATTTAAAGTTTTTCATATATAGTTTAAATGTAACATTTATAGGTCCTTTTGAGAAGCGCCAGTAAAAGTAGGTTTCGGATATACAGGGTTCCCCATTACGAAATGTCAGAACAATGTTACTTTTTTTAAACGGAACACCCTGTATATTATTGAATTTTTAGATTCTCCAGACAATTCTAAGTATATTTCGTGTATAATATCCTATACCTATCTTCAACAGTTTCCGAGATATTCATAATTGAAAATCGGATTTTCGGACTTAAATTGGGCTATTATTACTGTTTTTATCATATTACCTTGAAATCATATTATGACAGAAACAGAATTAACTTTCATTTTTTCTAAAAGTTTTGACGTTTCGCAATCATAATTCTGTATAAAGATGGGCTATACAGAACAAGAAAAATTTGATATTTTACAGTTTTACATAAAGTGTAATAAAAATAAGCGTTTGGCAAAAGAAAGATACCAAAGAGAATACAGAAACCGTCAAACACCAACTGAAAACACTTTTGTTAATGTATTTAAGCAGTTACAATACTTTAAAACATTGCAGAGGAAGAAGGCTTATCGTGGTGTGGATGAAAATACAGAGCTTAATGTCTTATTATATTTCCAAGGTAAAATTTTAACTTGATATGTTTATTATTCTTAGTTATTATTTATTATTTTTTAGAAAATCCAACACATTCCATTCCCACTGCTGTTAAAACTTTGGATATAAAATACTGGAAAATACAAAATACGCTGAAAAAATATAAATTCAGACCTTTTAAATTCACCAAGGTTCAGTTTTTAAGCGAAGATAATAAGCGGGAAAGACTACAATTTTGCCAAATTATGCTGCGGGAGCTGGAACGAAATCCAAATTTTTTTTATAAAATTGCGTGGACCGATGAATCGAATTTATCAACAAGTGGGATCTTTAACAGAAAAAATTGCCACTATTGGTCCCAAACGAATCCGCATCAAACAAAAATTATAAAGTCGTCTGGTCGAAGATCCATTAACGTTTGGTGTGGTATTACAAATAATATTATTTTGGGGCCTTTACTATATGAAGGGAGCTTAACGGGAGAAAGATACCTTCAATTCCTAAACAACGAAATTGAAGAATATCTGGAAGAGATCCCTTTAGTTTACGTGAACAGGTTGATTTGGCAACATGATGGGGCTTCTCCACATAACGTTCAAAATGTAACGAATTATTTAAACCGTAAATATCCTAGATGGATAGGAAGATATGGAAACATCAAATGGCCCCCAAACAGCCCAGACCTTACTTTAATGGACAGGTTTTTTTGGGGTACGATTAAGGGCAGTCTCTTTGACAATAATCCAACATTTCCAAACATCGAAGTCTTGCAGAACGCACTTATAATCTCAATTAATGCTATAAAAAACGATCCACTTATGGTAAGCGATGCAGTGAAGAACTTAGAAAAATGTTACCGACTTTGCGTTCAAGAAAATGGAGGCCATTTTGAGCATTTATTAACGAATTAGTTCATTTCTTTACTTTTCAATTATTTCATTTTAACTTTTTATTCATTGTTTAATTTAATTAAATTGAAATAAATAATAAAAGAAAATCCGATTTTCAATTATGAATATCTCGGAAACTGTTGAAGATAGGTATAGGATATTATACACGAAATATACTTAGAATTGTCTGGAGAATCTAAAAATTCAATAATATACAGGGTGTTCCGTTTAAAAAAAGTAACATTGTTCTGACATTTCGTAATGGGGAACCCTGTATATCCGAAACCTACTTTTACTGGCGCTTCTCAAAAGGACCTATAAATGTTACATTTAAACTATATATGAAAAACTTTAAATAAAAAAGTTACCTATTGGTCAAAATGTGGCCGATAACCCTGTACATACTGCAAGTACATTACAGAAAAAATACAATACTTGACCATTTAAATATGTCATAATTTTAATTTAACCAGAAGATAAACAGTTTGAAACAAAAAGAAATTGGAAAACCAACATCAGAAGATAAATTTGATATTTCTCTAAATTTGTTACTAAAGTAATGAGAATTGTTTAATAAAAATATTTTAAAACCAACCCAAAATTGTCATAATAATATGTTCCATTTTTTGTTTTATTAAATATCTTGTATTTCACAAAACAATACGGAAATAGACAATATTACAATAATTTATGTGCGCATTCTAACACATTCATTTTTAAGTTTCCCGCGCTTTATCGCAAACGTTGATTGGCCGGTCAAAAAGTGCGCAGCCGGACTCTAGACGCTTGTGACTACCCTCACTTTCGAGAGCTGCTGTATTCTCTGTGGTATGACAGTGAATTTAAGTAAGTGCACTGCTGCACTGCCGTCCAAAGAAAGAACGCAGTAAGTCAATTTTTTCGATTTTGAGATTTTTTCATATTTCAGTGTAAAATTAAATTCTGCATCTGATAAAAATGTGTTTTTGTAGTATATTTTTTTTATTTTTGTATTAAATCAGCTTTGAAATTTGCAGTAAGTTAAATATATGCAACGTTTCAAACCTAGAACGCAGTATGTAATGTTTTCCCAAAGTAAAGTGCAGTAACGCACAATTACCAAGCTAAACCGCAGTATGTTATAGTAGAAAAAAACATACTGCGTTTTAAAATTGAAATATGCTTGTCGTTATACATCAATTTCCAAAGTAACGTACAGTAAGTCAGGCCCAGACGAACATACAACTAAGTCGTTTGAATGCCTCGGCTATTACGTCACAATTTTCAAAGCGAAAGCGCAGTAAGTAAGTACTGTTTTAAGGCAAACGGTCTTTTCGGTCAAATTTATTAGTTTCAGTGTATTTGAATACATAACATATAAAGGCAGAAAAAATCCTAATTAAATTTTTTCAACCTGGCCATACATTCATGAGTGCAGATAGGTTTCATCACCAAGTCGAACTCTCGATGAAATTTAAAAATAATTTATATGATTTTGCAGATTTTGCGAGTGCTGTTCAAAATGCCAATTCTGGAAAAACTAAAGTCATAGAAATGACGATTCAACATTTTATTGATTGGCTAGATTTATCAGCTCTGTCCCAAATTAAAAAAAAAAGCCTAGGCCATATTTAGGTAATTTTACCTCGGTTATGGTAAAAAGAGGAAAAACATCTTTAAGTTATACCGAAAACTATAATTTCGAAGACATAAAAGAGTTTGAATTCTTAAAAATTAAAAATCAAAAAGAAGGCGTTTTATTACCTGATGCAAGAACAGAACCGCGAGGTATTTTTTCTGATAAAAAAAAACAAGATCATAAAAAACCTTTGTCCACTGATGACAGCAGATCGCCAAAAATTTTGGATTGAACTCAGTGAAAATCAATTATCGAATGATTTAAATGTTTCTATGGAATAATCCGTTTTATACGTATACCAAAGTATTATTATTAGTTTCATGTGATATTGTATTATTCATTTGCATTAGTTTTTTTTTGTCGACGTAGGTTCTAATTTGTTTTACTTAAATTAATAAATTTTTCTTAAAACATTTATTAGCTATTTTTTTGTTATTATATGTAAAACCCAAGCCTAAAACGGTATTAAGTGAACAGACTTACTGCGCTTTAGTCAAGGAATAAGTACTTACTGCGCTTTAGATCTGTAATGATTAATATTCCACTTATAAAAAACTGAAGAAAAACGCAGTATTGGATTTAAAATACCTAAAAATGGTCAAAATGTAACAAAACATATGCAAAACTTTTTTTTTAATTAGTTCTTTAATATTTACCACAAAAAAAACATCAAAATAATTATATCTAAGAAACTAAGCCAAAAATCGTTTTTTCCCTTTTTCTCAAAACTAGTTTTTTTGACTTACTGCGTTCTTTCTTTGGACGGCAGTGCTGCTGTTAGGCTCCTTTTATACTGTGATTCTGAATCTCGGCTTCACATTTAACGTAGCCGATTCTGTTTCCGAGAAGAAGCCCGTCTAAACGCTTCGCTTAAGCGCTACGTTAAATGTGAAGCCGAGATTCCGGAATCCGAGATTCAGAATCCCAGTATAAAAGAAGCCTTAATGTAAGTAAACACTGACCCATTTTTCCCTTCTGGAATGGGTGACAGTGTAGATCAGTAAGCCGCGTTGGGTTTTTTGATGTCTGAAGGCGGTTCTAATGTCTCTAGCATTTTGATGCCCATATGATGCTGCGTATTGGTGGCGGCCTTATACAGTCTGTAGGTGGCTCATTTGGATTCCCTTTGTATATGTTCGAGCCGGTTCTGTTGTAATGTGACATTCCTTGTTTTTCACGATTGTTATCTGTCCTTGAGTTGGAATGTTTCCTTTCCTGTTATTAACATTTTGATCTTACTTTTTATTTGTAATAAGTAAACTATTATATTATGTTGTCAAATAATAAAATGTTTCATTTTCTTGGATCTTTGCTTTGAAGTAATTACATCGTAAAAAAATATTATTTCAATTAACTCAAAACAAAAATACTTTGATATTCCTTGTTCTTTCGCTTTTTTCCTTCATATAGGAATTATTCCTACTACAAAAAATAAAATTCGTTGATTCAAATTAACCAGCCATTTATTATTTGGAAAAGTATTTCTACAAACAGAGCTTTGCTGGTAGACATTAATTATTTGTCTTGTTATCTTGGTTCCTTTTTCTCTTTATCCGTCGATATTAGATATATGTTTTCTAATTGTTATATTTTTGATAAATGTAGGCTGTCTAGAATATTTCCGAGTGAGAAAAAAAAATGTTTATTCACGCCTCTTAAGGAAAACAAATTGACATAATCGTGAAAAAATGGAAATTTATTATTAAACACGTGACATATTGCCGCCCATATTGTATATTGTATTTTTATGTAAAGCATCATTATTACTAAGCTATTTGGCGACGGTGTTACATAACACTTACTTGAAGTCTTCTAAGAGGAAATACTATGGCACAGTATCTTTCTGCTGATAGAGCTGTTAGGGTGAATACAGACACTCCTATGCTGATATCCCTCGAAGATTCCGATATTTTACAAACTACTACACCCCACGGCCACGATTCGACTGTGTAAATAATTGACGTAAATGGAATACATGTTATAATTACCAGTAGATCAGCCAATGCTAATGAGAAGATATATCTAAAAGAAAGTTTTTTATGATATGATCTATGTTTTAGTTAAAAGCTATCAAATTTTTAAATCTTTTGCTTTATTAGTCTCACTGTTATCGAACTTTCTCCTCCGAATGATTTTACATAAAAAAATTATTATTTTTATTATTATTACTATTATAATTCGTATTTCAAAAACAGTTGGAGAAAGGTATATATTATTCTTTACACACGTTACATATAGTGCGGGCGCTGGATGGAGTTGAGTGTGCAAAATAGGAGGACCGCATTCTGTGCATGGTTTTGTACTCAGAAAAGCTTGCAGATTATGATTCTGGATGTTGCCAGGGGGATTATTGGTCCATTTATTTTTTACACCCCATCCCCTTAGATATAAAGTAAGTAGACTGACCAAATGTTTTGGAACCATTTTAATGATTGTTTTAGTGACAATATCCAATTGTTTCCTTATATTAAAGATTGTGATCGTGATTAATGATAGCTAGTCAATTGAAAAAAAAAAAGCTGAAAATAAAAACAACAGTTGTTGACAAAAAAATTATTTAATGCAAATTTGAACATAAGTAAAAAAAAAACAAATAATCGATCTTATTTATTTTGACACTCATTTTTGATACATTTGCACAACGAAATACAATCTAGTTGTAATTTTTTGCAAAAACAAGCCTTCGCTTCATCAGTTGTCATGGGAACAATTTACCATTTTTTTTTCATACCCTAATAAAGTGTAATCAATAATAGGCCGTAGTAGTGTTTGGTCAGCATTTATCCATATTAATGTTTGTGCTGAAGCTCTTAAAAAAAATGGAAATGTAGAGCATCTGATGTGCAAATTACTTTTAATAAATTTAAGCCGAAGCCGATATTTTGAGAAATTAATTTATACCGAAGTTCATCAGCAATTAATTTTTTTTTTTGAGAAAAGATAGGCGCAAATGGTTTCAAATTATGTTAACTGTTCGATACTTAGGTATGGATTTCCTAAATGCCTCAGAGCTTTTTGTACAAAATCCAACGATGCAGCTTTTAAAGCATTTTTTTTCGATCCCAATCTGCTGGTCGAATCGCAACCACTTAGAGAGTGTAATGCTGGCAAAATACGATAAATATTTTCTCCAAGGGATTGAGCAACCAAATAACCTCCTGAAATGTATTTCTTCTTATGAGAAGCGTCGAACCATACACCTAAACAACCTAGACGTGCTAGCTTATTCCAGAAAAAAATTCCAAGGATGAAAACATCTGTATCGGTGCAAAGAATAATGATATGGGCAGATTGGATTCTTACTGCGTAAAACATGTGACAAAACATCCTTGAGTCGGCTTCTAAATGGTTCAAATTTAAGTCAGGTACTTTAAAAAATGTAATTTAAAACATTTTGTTGGATCATCAAATCCTCCACATATATAACTCACAATCTTCTTTTACTTGTGCATATCTAGGAGCAGTACAGAGAAATCGAACGAACTGTAACTTATTTTCTTTGCTTGAAAAGAAATTTTTACAATTAGCTGGAATTTTTGTGTGATCATTTAAAATTATAAAACTTCTCATCATTTGACCTTTACTCCGTAAAGTTGACTCCAAATATTTTATCGAAATATCATCATATCTGTCAAATACAATATCTATTCGTTCTACATTTGGCTACAAGAAAAGCTTATGAATTCTTTTGAAGAATGCCTCAGCAAAATCGGCGAAGGTACTGAAATTTTTTAATTTGATTCGATGAACAAGTGCCGTACCATCAACAATATAAATTTTTGGATGATGTCAATTTGAAACGTCCTGTTGCGTGTTTTGTACCACACTTATAATTGTTTACAATTTCAAGAGCATGTTCCGATTTTGGAGATTTCCTGTAAAATCCTTCTGCGTCAAAAAGGTACTTGCAGTAATTAAAAATTTTGTAAGATGTTAAAATTTCTGTGTCAAATTCACGTTGATTAGCCAGCATATTTTTTGAAAGATACTTACATGTGTTGCATCTTGCAACTTTATATTAGAAGTACTTTTGCTTGATTTTTCAGAAGTAGGTACAAAGTTGTCTATTTTAATTTTTTGTTCGCTAATGTAACTTGTCATACAAGTTCGATGCCATGATGAATAATTATGTTCAGTAAAGTCTGTACTATGCTTTATTTTCTCACTAATGTTATCTTTTCTCCGATCTGCGGCGCTATGAATATTTATAAACGTTTTATCACAAAACAAACTCGACATTTCGTTTAGTCTTCGCCTCTTTACATTTATCACTTGTATCGACATTGTCCACATTTTTGCTTAAATATAAAACACGTAACTACAGGAAAACTTAAATAATATTACGTGAAAACTAAAAGATTAACCGATACGCACTAAGAATGAATTTCTACTGACTATTCCGGGCGAGGGCGCGGGGAAAACGAAAGAGACCAACACAGCTGCTGGCAACATGGTTTTTTTTTTATTGGTGTCTCAGATGAAAGAATTTGAGCATAGTTGCCGGTCCTCACATTTTGCATACTCAACTACCTCTGGCGCCTGCACTAATAGGTGTTAATAGGGTATCCAAAAAAGCTAAAATATAGAGTAAAACGGGTGAATATGCCGCAGCGGGTAATACGCCTCACTTAGCTCCAAGCCCACTCAAGAGGGTTAACACCTCCGCAGTAAACATGCCCGTTAGACAATACCGGACGAAGCACGTGTCTCAGTCGGTGTTTGTTTTTTTTCCAATTTGGTGAAAATTTTCATAATAATCGGTAAGTGAACCACGAAAAATAATATTATTATGATAAATTTATTGCAAGTTTACTGAATCACTGGCCATTTGAGTGAAATATCTCTAATGTACGGCGAAATAGGACTTCTAACCTAACTTTCATGGTATGATTTGTTGTTTAGGTTTACGCGGTAATTTTAATTTATAGCTAGAATGCTTTTGTTGTAATCGGGGGCAATATGCCTCATAAAATCGTTAGTGCGGCATATTACCCAAATCATTTTCTTGATAGGTACGATATATCATAAAATGATTTATGTATTTTTTATTTGTTTTAGATTTACACAATGCCACGTTCTTATATAAAAAAAAACTTAAGGGCCCAGTGGTCAGAAGAAGACCTACAGAAAGCAGTAAGGGACATTCGTATTGGTAGAGGATCAGTTCGAGAAATAAGTCGAACTTATAAAGTCCCAGTGCGTACTTTAATGAGAAGAATGAACTCGGGAAATTTAACTAAAATTCCCTTGGGCCGCAAAAGCTGTTTAAATTCGGAACAAGAAGTAAGATTGGCAGAATATGTACAAAACATGGCATCTCACGGCTTTGCTTTAACTGCTCGTGATATTAGGAAGCTTGCATATTCTTTTGCTGTTTAACATAATATTCGCCACAATTTTAATGCTGAGAAAAAGATAGCTGCACAAGATTGGTTTGTCACTTTTATGAAAAGACACCCTCAACTGTCTATACGTAAGGCTCAAGGATTGTCCACCGCCCGAGCTAAAGGAATGACAAGGCCAGAATGTGCTCAATATTTTGAAATGCTAAGAAATGTTTTAACAGAAAACAACTTATTGAATTCTCCACAACACATTTATAACATCGATGAAACTGGATTACAGCTGAATAATAAGCCAGGCAAAGTGGTGGCAG
This sequence comes from Polydrusus pterygomalis, assembly GCA_963969555.1. NCBI lineage: Eukaryota > Metazoa > Arthropoda > Insecta > Coleoptera > Curculionidae > Polydrusus > Polydrusus pterygomalis. Next base: position 33,990,255 of record OZ018381.1, on the reverse strand, counting down.
CTAAAGGAGCTAAAATGGTAAATTGTATCATGAGTGCTGAAAAAGGAGAAACCATCTCCGTTATAACTTGTGTTAACGCAGAGGGCACTTTTCTACCTCCCTGCTGCATATTCAAGGGGAAAAACTTAAAAAGAGAATTTGAAGATGGACTACCACCTGGTGGTAAAGTTATTATGGGCGAGAAGTCGGCCTATGTTACAACTGAAATATTTTTTCAATGGTTTCGTCAATTCTTCGTTCCACGGAAAGGACTCGGCAAAGTTTTACTGCTTCTGGATGGGCATTCTTCGCATTGTTCTAATGTCGAACTGCTAGACTATGCTGTAGCGAATGATGTGATTTTGTTTTGTTTGCCCAGTCACACCACACATTGGCTCCAACCCCTTGACCGATCATTTTTCAAGCCTCTGAAGACCTATTGGGTCCAAACTTGCCAGAATTGGATTCAGAATCAACCGGGTCGAAAGCTGAACCGATTGCAGTTCGCCTCACTTTTAAATATTGCTTGGTGCAAAGCGGCAACAATACAAAATGGAACTTCGGGTTTCAGAACATGTGGGATTTACCCTTTTAATCCCGAACAAATTCCCGATTACGCATTTGTTATTGACGAAGTAGCACCGGTTGTAATGGAGCCGCATCCAGAAGAAAATATTAATCACAACTTTCCAATTGAGCAAAGACAGGCCGCCATTCCAGTTGACCACCGTGAACACCAAAATCCTTTTGAACAAATTTTACAAGTTCCCATAATTAAACCAGGACCAAGTAATTCCCGAAAACAACATGCGGAAATACTTACGTCACCCGAAACAATTTCCGTAAAACGTGCAAAGAAGGAAGAAAAAAGTAGGATATTAAAACAAAAAGAAGAAAGAAAATTAAAAAAAATTGTTGAAACAGGGAAAAAACAGAAATCGATAATTTCAAAAAATACAACTGTCAACAAGAAGAAAACAATTTCAGTAATGAAAAAAAGGGATTACTCCAGTTCATCCGACTCTGAAACAGAGCTGGTAACCCAGGAAAGCGATGATTCAGAAGTCGAATTGGATGAATCAGACTTTTGCGCAACCTGTCATGGATATTTTTATGACAAAACAGGCCCCAAGTGTGATTGGATTGAGTGTTTAACATGTTTAAAATGGGTCCATCAAATCTGTACGCCATCTGAACAATTTTGCGAGGAGTGTATCCCATTGTCCATGATAGCTACCACCAGTAAATAGTGGGCTGCTGTTACCACCATTAATAGCTCAAGAATTATTGTTTATTTTGGTTTTTATTAGTTTACAGCAAATAAAGTTTCATTTTAAGAAGTTTTAATCTTTTTTCATGACTCATTGTTTTTCACAATTTTTAAATTAAAAATGACTGTTGCCTTATTACCCGCAAAGGGATGCCATATTACCCATAGTATCGGGTAATATGGCACAAATGCATCATTGAACATATTTGCTTGTTATATTTTTGTCAATGGGAATATGGCAACGAGCGTCTCACGACACATACCTACATGTGTAAGCGCTAAGGCGCAGCCAATACGTTTCAGCTAGGTGCGTTAGTTATTAGAATGTGAACCTTCAAAATTTAAGTGGCCATATTACCCCGTTTTACTCTACAGGGTATTCATTTGAAATACCAAAGTTGGCTGGACATTCATGGTGTAGATAGAATCACAATAAAATATTGTAAATTAAAGGAAATCCGACTTGGAGCATTTAGAAATTTGCCTGATCTTCAATACCTGAACATTAATGGAAATGATTTGGAAGAAATAAAAGCTGGTATATTTTACAATTTACCATTACTGCGCGTGCTAAATCTAAATAATAATAAAATCAAAAATATAAAAGCGACTGCGTTTAATATGTCCCATATTCAACCCCGGTATAACCGGAAGAGATTCCTATCAAATTTTATCAATGATAACTTTACTCGTTTCCGAGCTTTTTTATTATTAGGTCACTTAACGCGAATTCCCCTAATTTATATAGGTATTATTAACAAGAGATACTTAGATTTTTATATTACAGCATCCAAAAAACCAAAATATACAGTTTGTTTTGTTTAAAATACCACAGTTGGTCATAACTTTCGGTATAAACGAGAATGACAGAAATGTCGAAATGTATGCTTTATTTACAGGGTTTAAAGTTAAGTTTTTGAAAATATTTAATCGTTTCTGAGATCTTTCAATTGGCCACTCATTGTGAATCACCCCATACAAATGTATGTTCAATTTTTAAAATATATAAAAATACTTAATAAACTTACGTGTTTGGTACATTTCTCATGGCTCTATGTCTCAAAAAAATTATAATCAATGTTCCATTTCCTATAACACCTACCACAAATATTATAAAAAAGAGAACCGGAACTAAATAGGTCTCAAGCCTTTGGTTATAAGGAGTATATGTCGTATGCTCAGCAAGCATCAAGGAAACATTGGTTGGATTCATGTCATCGTCTGTAACAAGCCAAGAAATAATTAGTTTTCCCTAATACGAATTTTCGTTAAATATGTCAGTCGCATAGATTCAAAAACTGACAAGTCACAGCTTTTCAAAAAATAAGCTTTATGCGACAAAAAAAATCAAGAATTCAATAGATTATTACACATTATACAAGTTCCGAGACAAGTTCATGTAGAAATTATAAAACAAACCCCGACATATTTAAGCTAGAGGTTTCTTTGTCACAAAGTTTTACTTAGTGTGCAGTTAAATTAAATATTGTTTCTGTTTGAAACTAGCAGCAATATATTTTAGACGAAAAGCTTCAACATCAGTAAAATGGTTTTATTGGTGGTTACAGAAAAGCTCCAGCAAATTACGCTTTGCTGCTTAGAGTTTTTTCTGCTGTATACCGAGCTTTTCGGTTGCGGTACACACATGCAATTACAGTGGATTTTATCTACAAGTTGTATGTGCAGCCGTAACAAATATTTTTCTAATGCAGCATAGAACTCTTGTTAAATAGGGGACAGCGAAATGCTTTTTGCTGTGGTGACTAGAGTAAGCTTTTCGTTGCTGCCAGTTCCAAACAAAAACCGTATTTGACGACAATGTGATTTTTATGGGAAGGTTCAAGTACCAGTAAAGGTTCACTTGAGCTTCTGTTAAGATGCCCTTATATAATAAGGCCTTAGGGGACTGAAAGTGCGTGCAATCGTTGCCAAATAAAAAAAACTTTGTGGTTACTTTTTAACTAATATTTTTATTTGTATTCACTAACACCCAATTTGGGTTAACTACATAATTTAGTCACTATTATATAATTTATTAGTAACGTTAACATCTACGCTTAGTTCCTGCAAATAAATGATATAATAGCTTTAACAAACCACCTACTTGTAACGAATATATATGTTAGCTGTGCTAACTCAGTTTTTTAGTAACTGTAACTAAAACCATTTAGTAAACCCAACAACATAAGTTCGTTATCTACTAAATCCTATAGTTGTAGCTACTAATCTATTCCAGCAAACTTGAGTTGTTATAAGTCATCCACCTTGCTGTCCCCTATTTTAATGAAAAATTTTGCTGTGGTAACTACATTTTTAGTAATGGCTACAAATTATTTTCCTCAGTGCAGGATTCCAGGACGAGCCGTAGGCGCTTATCCCGTAAGATATCACTTTCGGAACCTGTTACGTAAATTACTATTACGTCCCTGTTTCCTCAGACGTCGCTGTTCAAGAACGGTGCTTCGGACTACAACGTAATAAGAATATTTTTGTCAGACTCAAACTAATGACGTTATGAAGAATTGGCCGGACATTATGAAATAAAATATATTATGAGCTTATAACGTTTACAAACGGTCAAAGGGACTCTATTTTACCGTTTTTAATATTTTCTGGTTTAGGAATAAAGGTAGAGAAATTTAATATAAGATATGTAAATACCTTTTTAATTTTTCTACGTTTCGCTTTGATCGGCCGGACTGGCGTCCCTAGCCGGCCGCCACCACCCACCCACACTTCTCCTGTAAGAATGAGAAGTTCAAAGTAAATACGTCGAATATTTTATATGCTGTAATGATATGTCTATACCTATATTTACTTACTACTCGATTTTTTCACCACAGCGATATCATTTTATTGTGTAAAAAATATTAGATTTTTATTACGGATTACGTACATATTATGTCGGTACGCCATGGTGGATGTGCGTATGATATGTAAAGTTAATATTCGATTCACAAAAAATTGAACTTACTTGTTTAAAATAATTATATATTTTAAAAAAACAGTACCCAATCTAAGTCCAAGAGCTCGTGAACCCTCCGAGTAACGGACGTCCTTTAAGGCTAGTAATTTTTTTAGTAGCAAGTTATAGCATACTAAGTACGATAACCACGACCTGGCAGGCAACAGCCCTGCACGTCATCAGCCCTTATATTTTTGAAAGTGTAAATAAAATTTTTAAAAAAACTTGTCGCTGTAAACTTCAAATTTTAATATGATTTAGTTCATTGACTGTAAAGTATAAAAAAAAATTTACAGGCGATTTCGGCCAGCACAAGTACCTGACAGGTGAATCCAAAGGTGTGCAGTATATGATTGAAAATAAACTTATAACGTGTTTGGATTCCATTCTGCACACTGTTTAGTTAAATAATAATATAAGGTATAACAGTGCGCAACGAAAACTGCACATTAATATATACTTAGTTTAAATTTTACACTTTGAAATAATGCACAAAATAAAATCACTTACACAATAATATTTTGGTAATATAGTAGAACAAGACTTCACGAGGATAAATCCTTATCACAACTGAATTTTTTTTAATGGTTGTATGAAAGCAGGTATATGACCTTTCGATTTGTCCATTACTTAAAGCATATATCTGTATATAAATTTCAACTTTACAGAACAAAGTTTATTTTTCAATCATATACTGCACACCTTTCGATTCACCTGTCAGGTATTTGTGCTCGCTGAAATCGCCTGTCAATTTTTTTTTTATACTTTACAGTCAATGAACTAAATCATATTAAAATTTTTGAAGTTTACAGCGACAAGTTTTTTTTTTTAATTTTATTTACACTTTCAAAAATATAAGGGCTGATGACGTGCAGGGCGTGGTTATCGTACTTAGTATGCTACGACTAGCTACTAAAAAAAATACTAGCCTTACAGGAGGACCGTTACTCGGAGGGTTCACGAGCTCTCCATCTAAAAGTAGAAATTCTTAATGCAGTTCTGCGGCTACCGAGAGAGGAAAATGTTAGCATTGACGAACAAATGATACCATTTTCTGGAAAGCCAGTACGTCCCTCGGAAACCAAATCCAACTGATCTTAAAAACTACGTTTTAGGTTCCAAAAATGGAACTGTTTTAGATTCCGAAATTTACCAAAGAGCAACGAGAAATTTTCCAGCAGACTCTGAAAAGGGAAATTTAGTTGCAGGGGGTAGACCTGTGCTACGTCTGAGTGAATCTTGTCCACCTGGAACAAACATGTATTTTGATCGATATTTTATCTACGACTATTTAATAATAGAAGCATAATGTGTTTATTAGTACATATATAATGTGGTTCATATTACCATAGTTACTCATAATCTACAACCGTGGATTATGAGATTTCATAATCCACGGTCCCAACAATGAAGGTTATATTGCTGATTCAAAAAAAAAAAACTAAAATAGACGCTGCTAATAAAATTTTAAAACAAATAAACTCAAATTTATGCCCATCTACATCTACCACTGTAAATTAATAATGTTAGCTCCGAAACTTTTTCCATTACTAATAAAAACGATATCAATATAAGTAATATTCCTGCTCCCATTAATTTTTATAATTGCTCTAATGTTACAATCAATTTAATGAAAAATTAGAAATAAGTAATTGTATTTTGTTTAATTTATTGTTAACATTGTTGAATTGTATTTTTTAGTTAAGAAATACCATTAGATATAGTCGGATCTGGTCTTATCGTGCGGGTCATACGATTCAAGAAAGACATACTCTCAGTTTTTGTTTTCTTTACTTGCGTTTAATTTTACCTTCTAAATAAAATACGTAAGATAAATGAGACAGACTTATTCCATTTTGACATGAAAGAAAAGGATATGTATTTACTTTCCAGTGATTCTAAAAAAGCTTATAATAGCACCAGCTACGTTTTATTTTAAATATGCCAGTTTTGTGACTTTGACAGTTTGTGACAAAATTAAACAATTTTCTGGGTTTTTGCATCCCCAATCAAAAAAAATGGTACTTAATCTGATAAACTATTTCGAAAATGAAAGAAAAAGTGGAAATTCGCCAACCAATATTCAGGAAACAGTAGCCAAAGCACTGGGAATTAGTTTAAGGACTGTGCAGAAAATTGTGCCTGAAACAAAACATAACATAATACCCAAGAATACTAAAAAGGGTAAACGAAGAAAGCCAAAGACTGAGGATTTAAGCGAAAATATTAAAATGGGAGTACTCGAAATGTAATTTACGATTTATACAAATCAAAAACCAATGTAACTCTTCCAGTTTTACAAAAAACATTAAAAAGTCGGGGTGTTTTGGAAATTGGACTTGAAGCGTTATCAAAATGAATAAAAAATGTAGGTTTTCGCTATAAAAAATACTGTAACAGAAGATTTTTATGTGAGCAGCCACAGATAGTGAGTCAGCGTGTTCAGTTTTTAAAAAAATATACGGGAAGTGGTATTTTTAGACGAAACGTGGATATTTTCGAATGGAAGTGGTTCAAAATCTTGGCAAGATGAGTCTGTAAAAAGTGTTAAAAGGAAAAAGGGGTGCGGTACGGAAAAGCGTTTTATTATTTTGCATGCCGGTTCTGCGACAGGATATGTTGCAGGTGCGAGTTTAATTTTTTCTTCAACATCAAAAAGTGCTGACTATTATGATAATATGAATTGCGAAATGTTTGAAAAATGGTTAAAAGGTCAATTGATACCAAATTTGGATGCTCCGTCTTTAATTGTATTAGATCATTCAAGAATTTTAAATAAACAGCCTACTTCATTTTGGAGGAAAAGTGATCCTTTACCAAATATGCTTAAATCGGAACTCCTATCAATAGCAAAGTCTCTTAAAAAACCCAAAATATACGCGGTAGATGAAATACTGCGTGAATATGGTCATGAGGTTCTACGACTGCCGCCATATCATTGCCAGTTTAACGCAATAGTCTTATGAAAAATATGTAGGTGATGGCCTTAAATCCGACCAAGTACAAATAGTTTGGCAAGATTCGTAAGATCATATTACACAAGAGTACTGGAAGAAATCGGTGGAACATACAGAAATATTAATGAGGGATTGGTGGGATCGAGAACAAGTACTAGATGTCAAAGTAGCGCCAATGATAATTGCTCCATTCTCAGACGACGAGGACTTTTCAGATTTTATAAGTGACGATGAGAGTTTTTAGGCTATAATTATAAACGGTGTTTTTCGTTTACATTTTTTAGTATTCTTGGGTATTATATTATGCTTTTTTTCATGCACATTATTCTGCATAGTCCTTAAACTAATTCACAGTGTTTTCATTACGGTTTCCTGCATATTGGTTTGCGAATTTACACTTTTTCTTTCATTATCGAAATAGTTTATCAGACTAAATGCCATTGTATTTTTAGGTTTTAGTAGTAAAATTGTTAAAATAAATTGCACTGTTTATTATTGTCGTCTTTAATTAAAGGGTACAGTAGGTATATAATTAACGATTATAAAAATTTTTTGTAACTTTTTTAACTCCCCTGTACATAATTTTTACAAAACTAATAATATTAGGTATATGTGGCTATCTTCGCGATAGCTAAAATAATGAAACTATTTTTCCTTCCTTCGGTATATTTGTAAATAATCTCACATTTTGATAGCCTCTGTGTTGTCTGATTTGACGCATATGATCAGTGACCTTTGGACCCGCACGTTAAGACCAGATCCGACTATAATAATATTACCTTGTTATGTAAAAATATCCTATTGTAATAAAATTTGTTGCTCTGAATGCATTTTCTAATTTTTTGAATACTGAAAAGTCGTAGATAAAGTATAGTATTTGACTCGCCTATAATGGCTATATTATACGCTCGTTAAATTATATACTATTACAAGCGTTACATTATTAGACAAACTTAGGGAAAAGTGCATTTCGGGGACAGGAACTACCATGTCCAACAGATTTCCCAACGTTAGATTTCCGACAGACTACGAACTTAAAAAGCAAGGAAGGAGAACAATGAAAGCAAAAGTTAGAGATGACAAAAAGATAACATTAAATAAGTGGATGGATAATAAGGCAGTTACCATGGCCTCTTCAGAAAACACCGTTAATCCAATACGTCATTGTAAAAAATATTCGAAGTCTGATCGACGTTATTTGAATATTTCCCAACCAGATGTAGTAAAGCACTAAGTATAATGAATTCATGGGAGGGGTTGATTTGCTGAATAGACAAATTGCAGCTTATAAAATCTATCATAAAACGAATAAATGGCCAGTAAGAGTGTTCGAACACTTCATGGATTGTGTAGTGGTCAACTCATGGAATCAATACAGGAAATTGAAAAGGAATGACATTTTAATTGCTTTTAAAATGCGCGTAGCAGAAGCCCTGATTAAAGGAATATTAACTACGGAATCAAAAAAAAAACGGAATGGCACCCTTCCATGGCGGAATATTATTCAACGCTGCGTTGAAGTCACCTCTAATTCGTTAAAGTAGACTTTACTTATGCACAAGTCGAGTTCACAAAAAATTCTACTTAAAGTTTATTTTACTCTATAGTAGAATTTGTTACCCAAAAATTTTTGTTACTCTGTGGTAACAAACACGGAGGCGCTACCTAGAAATTATCCTTTGAAGTGATCTTTAAGACTTACTAGTATTTTTTTACAGCGGAGTTCCATTCGTTACATTAAAGTTCCTATTTGGAACTTTAAAGTAATAATTCGTCAGTTTTGGAACTTCGTAGTTATTTCCGTTACTTTTTTAAATTATGCCGGACCCGAGTACGTGCACTTGATAGGAGCTCTGTCGGGTTTTTAGCCGCGCCTCTTTAAAGGTCCGCTCGAAACTAACCTTAAAATTAATTGTGTGAGGGTGTGTGTGTGTGTGTGTGTGTGTGTGTGTGTTGTCTGTGTCTGTTCCTGGGTCAACATGGCTTGATTTAAAATTGTGGCAACGAAGGAAAAGCGGGGGGTATATTTTACCGCTGTCCCACACCAGTGGGAAAAAACAAAACTTTTTCTGGCCAGAACATCGCCCAATCCCAGAGGGAACTCTTAAGGCAAGATGCCAGCAGTGTTCCAGAAAATAATTGGAAAAACTACAGCTGCATTTTAAAATGCTCGAATTTAAAAAGCTTTGCAGATTCGCTGAGGATTGCTTCACTATACTACACGCGTACTGCTAACTACTAAATTTATATTAAAAAGGAAATGTGTCCTGTATAAGATTTACGGTAAAAGTTACTTTAAAGTAATTTGGTCTTGTAGCCACTACTATAAGGTAATTTTTTAATAGTTTAAAAGATCAATATTACTTTTTTAGTAAGAAAACACAGAGACCCTTACGAATCGGTTACTTTACAATGTTACATAGAAGTGGCTAACACAAAACCAGGTAGGTGTTACGCAAATTCCACTAATTTTTCTGACTTACTAGAGGCTTAAACTTCATAGTAAGTTATTTGGTATCAATTACTATTTTTTTACCTAAACATAGTAACAGTGTCCATCAGTGAGGGTTTCTATAACTTTAATGCTAGTTGGGAGGGAGTTCCGGCGTCTCATATTTTTAATTATGATGAGACGAACCTACAAGACGATTCCGGTCAAAAGCAAATGCTGTTTCGCCGGGGCACTAAGTATCCGGAACGGATTTGCAATTTTGCCAAAATTGCGGCGTCAATAATGATGTATGGTTCTGCGTCGTGTGCGCTCTACCTTATATAATATATAAATCCGAGAAGTTGTGGCTACAATAGACCGAAAAAGGCCCAAAGGGACCGCCCTGCTGTGCAGAAAGATGAACACACCATGGCGGGATAGATGCTCAAACATTCAGTGATTGGTTTATTTCTGCGATTTGCCACATGCCAAGAGATTGGAAAGAAGCAAAGTCTTGATTGGAGACAACTTATCGTCTCATTTTACGAACGACGTGTTAAGATTGTACGCCGAAAATGATATTTCATGTCTGTGTCTACCAAAGAACTTCTTTGGTGAAAGAACTCGACACATTTAACCCAACCTTTGGATGTCGGTTTTTTCCGACCGTTCAAACTTGCCTGGAGAGGCGTTTTAACCAGATGGAAAGCTGCTAAGAGGCTTTCGGCTTCCATAGAAAAAAAATACTTTCCGTGCTTGCTAAACACGACTTTGCTGGAGATGGATAAGAAAAACGCCAATGGCGCTGTGAAATAAGACTTTCAGAGCCACTGGATTAGCTCCATTTGACCCGGAGTCTGTGTTGCGAATAATGCCATCAGCAAACCTTGAGGAAGAAACTGACCAAGCTGTCAATAATGTTCTGGTTGTTTACTTACAACAGCAAAGATTTGCAGCTGTACCAAACAGACGAAATGTAAGAAGGCAAAAGCTTGTAGTCGAACCCGGAAAGAGTGTGTCTACGCCTGTCGAAGAAGACTCAGATAGCCAATCCAGTTTACCTGAATCACTAACTAACGATGATTCCGACAACGAATTAATGGAAGACATCCCAAGCGCGGATTTCGGAGGAGGGTAGGGGGGGGGGGGGTAATTACCCCCCCCCCTGGATCCTAAACCTAACCAAACTTGAGTGCCCTCTTATACTTATAAATGTTTTATAATAAAATCCCTATTTGTTCCAATGAATTTATAAGCCATCCATCTACATTATACATATTATTATTATGAATAGAACTACCTAATTATCTGGACACGCGCCCGCCCGGCGCCAATGGCGCGTGCCAGACAGATTTGCCGCGGCACGTGCTCTCTTCTTGAGCCATTTGTGGATCCAGCTGTGTAGATTATCAAATGCAGAGATAAATCAAGATTCTCCCATCGAATTTTTGTTTAGGAAATGTGACGAAAGTAAAGAGTTTTTTCTTCTTCTGCTTAAATTATTTATTCTGTTACTTACTCTTCCAGCAAGTGTTGTATCTTGCGAAAGGTCATTTTCTGCTTTTAAGCGGTTGAAATCTTGGACCAGAAGCAATATGGCTCAAGAAAGACTGTCTGGTTTGGCTTTGATGCACATTAACCGCGATATTGTCATCGATGTTGAAAGTGTCATTGATCAGTTTGCTGACCTCAAAAATCGTTTAATAGATTTAATTTTATAAATGTTTTTACTAAGTATTTGATTAATATTATGTTTCTTTTATTCTCTTTATAAGTTCCTGTCCATTTTGTTGTAGGTTGGTACCTATAGTACCTAATATAATAAAATAATGTTTCGTTAATGTAATGGTTTGTTTATTTTTCAATAATTATTGGACAATTTGACACTAAAAATATAGGTACTTAAAAGATATGGGTTAACTATAACTATATTTAAAAAAATATCTTTGAGATTCAATTACCCCCCCCTAGATTTTGACCCAGATCCCCTCCTGAGACATCCAGAACGAAGTAGAATATTTGACGCCAAACGAAAAAAACATAGAAAAGGGGAAGTTTTTGTTAGTAAGAGTGTTAGGGGGTTCAAGAAAGAAAACCAACTATAGATACGTGGCTATGGTTAATGATATCACCGAAGAGGAAATTGAAGTATTAGGCATGAAGTCTCTGGCTGAGGGAAAAAGGATTTTTCAAACTGTGGAAGATGATTTATTTCAGCGTTCTGTTTAATAATAATTTTATTCTTTTAGTTTATCTTTGCCAAATAAATCTTTTTTTATTTCAGAAAAATAAAATTTAGAGATCGATCAATTTTACCCCTATCATGAAATTATATTATAACTTTTTACCGAGCAAATAAAATTTCGTCGGGGTTAAACTGATCAGATTCCTAACGTTTGTATGTTATTTCTGTGCATTTAAATTCAAATGGTCCAATTGACCCCCACTGTAAGTATAAAATTGATCAGTAGCTATTTTCATTATAAAGGCAAAAATTGCAAGTATTTTTAAATTTTATTATATGTAAATGTTTTATATACTGCAGCTACATTTTTTTTCTGTAAAATCTGATGCGATTATTACGTGTAGAATGAAAATACAGTTGACAATAAAAAAAAATTATCAATTCGTCGTCAAGTGTCGTAACTCAAAAAAATTTAATTTTGAGATATCGATGTTGTCAAATCATTATGTCGTAACTCCGAAATTCGAAAATTTTTGTTTTCGCGCCATTGTGTTCCATGTGACGCAGCGGATCGTTCAGTATAACCGACCAGCGTGTATTATTAAGAGAATTGTCCAATAACAGCATAGTTCAATATGTCGTAAGTCATCGGTTAAATTTCCAAGCGTGTCGTAACCTGTTTTAAATGGTGTCCGGTCAAGTGTGTATAGCAGGTGAGTAAAATATTATTATTTTTAACTAATCGGTCAGTTTTGTGTTAAGATTTGCGCATTGATCTAAATTAAAGACCTATATTGTATGTTAAATGTATATGTATTGCCTTAAATGCATAAAATTGTCGCATTTAGGTAACTTTATTATTAACATTGAGTTACGCATTATTGAAGTCAGTAAAATTCTGAACAAGTTCCGATTTATGACATATCTGTGGCTTGGTCGAAAAAGGGCCTAAGTAGTATTTTTTTTAAAAATGCGTTATTGGGCCTAACTGACTAAATCAATACCACTCTTTCAAATAAAAGTGGTCCCAAGTAAATAAAACTGTTATTTTTATAAAAATTAAAAGTAAAAAGGACCTAACTGCAAAAAATATAATGCACATAAAGGCCTATGTTCATTTAGAACCCATTTTTATTGGTATTATCTAACTGTAACGGTAAAGTTTAAAAACACAAAAGGGCATAAGTGAATAATAGGCCTAAAGAATGTGCTCTTAGGTCCTTTTTACCATTTTATTTAATTTTTTCTTAAAGGGCCTATCTGCAACTTAGGTTATAAAAATTGTAAAATATTGGATCTATATTTACTTAGGCCCTTTTAATTTTACCGGTAAAAATTACAACAAGAGAAACATAGATATTTATTATTTTGTAAATTTAGGTTCAATATGTTACTTAGGCCTTTATTAATTTGGAACCAATAATTTTGTTACGGCTTAATTACGACATAGGCCTATAAACATTGGGATCAAATACTATAACCTCAAAATTTAGTTTTGTTTGTTTTGATATTCTTTCCGGCTTGTGTGGATTTAAAACTGTTGAACTCTTTACTAAAGGTAAGTTTAAAGATAAAAAGGCGTTTTGAATTAAATTTTGATTTGAATTAAAGTAATTGACATGTCACAGGATGATTTTTATAACATCGATGCTCTTCAAAAAGCACATTTTGTAAACCGAAAAAAAAAATGCAGAAGGAGAACAAATGTCATTTCTAAAAGCAAACTATTTTCGATACACTAAAGATTTTTTACAAACAAACCTAACAGGGGCCTAACAATCAAAAGTATAATAAATATAAAATAAATATATCCTATAAACAATACTGCTTTAAAGTAGACTCTACCAAAATTATATCACATTCAGAAAAGAAATATCGAAATAATAAGCATTTTAAATTCTCATGCAAATCCTCGATTATCTCAAAACTTGATTTTGTCAGACAGGCCCTTGTTCAACCAAGCCACAGATATTGTCGAAGGTTGAACACACAATCATTCCTACACAAACTAAAAAAACATTCGAGTTTAGCGTTTATTTTTCTAAAAATATATAAAGTATTAATTTTTAAACAGTGAGGCATCCACATTTGAGTTTTACTTAGTGGATGCTAAATTTAGATAGGTATCTAAATCCTATTTCTCAATTTATTTTGTTTCCTTTTTTTTAGTCATTAAACGTGGCTGCGTTCAGTGCAAAAAGCAAGAAAATGGTTGAAATGTGCAAACCAAATGGCGAAAACTGCGAGCACACCGAACTGAACTTAGAAACCAATATTAATAAGTTCCAGGTGCGCAAAAATCCCCCCTCTAATAACGAAAATGATTATAAACAATATAAACAAACGAAACTTCCCGCACGCTACGATTATTATAAACAATTGCGTAACTATACGACAGCTGCAATAAGATCAGAAAAAAGGTTTATCTAAGAACAAAATTTCAGAACTGTAGTGCTAGGGAAAAGTGGGGTAAACTAAAAAAACTTAATATTATAAAAAATAAAAAAGCCATTTTACCTGATCATTTAGGCAGTGTTGACGAAATAAATAACTTTTTGTCAACCTTGTGGATCACGACATTGCTCCAAAACGGGAACTTCTGAACTTTTATAATAATAACACGATAAATACAACTGATCCTTTAAACTTCACTATAACTACTGATAACGAAATATTTAATATAATAAAGAATATAAAAACTAAAGCAACTGGAAACGACAACATTACCATTACTTTGCTCCAACTCTGTTGTCCTTATATTATTTCTTATATTACTCACATCATAAATGATTGTATTTTAAATTCTCATTTTCCGGCATTGTGGAAACGGGCCCAGGTTATTCCCCTGGCAAAAATAAACAACCCAACTGAGCTTAACCACCTTCCTTCAATTAGCATTCTTTCCACGCTGTCAAAGGTGCTCGAAAGGATCATGAACACACAAATGGTAAATTTTTTAAATCAAAATAATACTTTACCCGTTAAACAATCATGGTTTAGGCCCGGCTATAGCTGTGAGAGTGCGTTGATGGACCTGACCGATGATATTCTGAGAGCGACTGATGAAAATAAGGTAAGTGCGTTGGTGTTGCTGGATTTTAGTAAGGCTTTTGATATGCTAAACCATGAAATTCTTCTGGCAATACTTCATTATGTTAGTTTTTCGGAAAGCGCTTGTAATTTTTTAAACTCGTTTCTGTCAGGACGGACCCAGCAGGTTGTGCATAATCAGCAGCACTCAACTTTCTTAGATGTTCGATTAGGAGTTCCGCAGGGTAGTATCCTGGGACCTTTGTTGTACATCATCTACACTTCAAAATTGTTTAGTTACCTCCGGCATTGCGGCTATCACGTTTACGCTGACGGTGCTCAATTATATTATTCATTTCAAAAACAAGAATTACATGTAGCGGAGGATCTAATTAACACAGATTTAAGTACTTTCTATGAACTAGCTGGGGATCATCATCTCAAACTTAATCCTGGCAAATCGTCAGTTCTTTTATTTGGAAACGAAAATCAAGTTAGCCTACTTAAAAGGAATATGAATCTTAAATTGAATAACGAATTTTTACCCTTCTCTAATACATGTTAGAGCTTGGGACTATTGCTTGATTCCAATTTGCGTTTTAAAGAACACGTTACTGCCAAATTGAGAGTTGCGTATGGTAACCTCAAGCTTATATATGGTAACCGACATTGTCTCTCCCAGGAAACCCGGAATCTCTTGTGTGATTCTTTGGTATTGTCACAGTTTGACTACTGTAGTGGAGTTTACATGCCTTGCTTGGATGCTGCGGACCGTTCTCGGATTCAAAAAGTTCAGAATTCGTGTCTGAATTATGGTGTTTAACGAGGAAATCATATTACCCCTTACCTGGCTATGTCAGGATGGCTTAGTATGTATAACAGATTTAAATTACATATTACTACATTTTATTTTAAATTACTTAAATTTAAACTACCTGTTTACTTATATAAAAAAATTACGTTTCGAACAGATGTCCATAACTTGGCTTTGCGCAGAAAGCATCTTCTTTCAATTCCCCGCCATCGCAAAGAAAGTTTTAAAAAGTCCTTTACGTATAACATCGCCTTTACCGTTAACGCCATTGATTGTTTTAATACAGATAAGTCTACATTATCATTCAAAAACAAAGTAAAAAAACGCCTACTGCGATCACAGTAGTGAGTGGCATTATTTTCTGCATTGATATATTATCAGTTTATACCCCTTCTCTTCCCCTTCCCATGCCTCTTCCCTTTGAACAAGCAATATTTCAATTAAATAATATTAATTAAATTTAAAAAAATTAAAAAATTAGCGCTTCTCAAATTTAAATCATTACTAGTTTAGTTAGATGTTAGATATTCAATTATTTGATATAAATTAGGGCCTGAACAGTATCTGGATTTAATCTAGATGGCTGCCATACTAAGGCATATTGTTGTCCACTCTTTTTAAATTATTTCCTACATAACTGTAACAATGTAAAATAATGTAAAGAATGGATTATAACAATAAATGTATATTATTATTATTATTTAAATGTAATGGATCTCCCTATTAATATTATTGAGTTTAAAAATGTGGATTACAATATCATGTCAGATGATTATTGTGTAAATATTGACCAGGAAAGCATAGTAACTTGTGATTCCAATGTAACACCTATGGATGAAAATATGATGCGTATTGGAGTCCCTAATACCTTTATTAGTAAACATGTCACAATAAACTACCAAGGGATTAAAAATATCTGCAACCGGAGGCTAATAACAACGGAAAAAATATGGATGATACTTTAGAAGAGCACAATGGTTTGGAGGAAACTCATCACAAAAATGACGATCTAGCACTAATTAATCCTAAAGTTGTTTCGGTGCTAAACAATCAGGATGGTTTAATTACATCTAAACAGCAAACCGACTCTGATGGTCATGATCATGAAGATCTGGAAGAAGCAAATAATATTATTTCATTAGAGACGGATGATGTGGCATTATGAAGAAAATACGCCTTTACCAAAACCCCGACAGGATAAAAAAAAGATAAACAAAATATTACGTGAAGAAGGAAAAGTTTACTTAGGTTACAGGAGGCCCCGGAACCAAACCAAAACATTTCATGACATTCAACGTCGCGAGCGGCAGCAAGGAATGAGATGCCTATCGGCGTTTCGCAAAAAATCGAAAAAACGACAATGTGATCAAATTCCTGAAGATAAAAGGAAAAATATTTTCAGGATGTTTTGGAGTCAGTTTTCATAGCAGCAAAGAAAAACTTATGTAGCTAACCTTATAACGCACCATTCCCCTTCAGAATCGAAAAGTGCACAGGAAGAGTCTCGCCGAGGCCGCACATTAAAGTATCATCTGAAAGTTGAAAGTATATCATTTCCTGTTTGCAAGCAAATGTTTCTATCGACTCTCGGATTGAAAGAACGTTCGGTTTCATATTGGGTGAGCAATAGTACTCATGGAATCTCTAGAAATATAAATAGAACTGAAAGAGAACCAAGGAAGAGCGTGAAAACAGATGCCAAAGAATTCATGAAACAATTTTTGTTGGACCTTAATAAGCTTCCATCACATTATTGCCGCAAGGATACAAGTAAATTGTACTTGGAACAAACATTCTCTACTCTGGCTGACTTGTATTCTGTTTACAAAGCTAAATGCGAAGAATCCAAGATGGACTGTTTATCAAGAAATTCTCTAACCATTATGATGAAAAACATGAATATATTCCTCTACACGCCAAAAAAGGACAAGTGTGACATTTGCTGTGAGTACGAGTTAAAAAACATAGAAGAAAACAAGTGGATAATCCACAATCAAGCAAAGAAAACGCTAGAGCAGAAAAGGTAAAAGCGAAAGAAGAAGCCATTCAAGGCAACTGTCACACATTGACTATGGACATGCAAGCCGTCAAAATATGTCCATCAATTAATGCTAGTTCGATGTACTACAAAACCAGATTAAGTGTACACAACTTCACATTATACAATTTGGCTAATCAGCAGTGTACATTAGGGTGGAGCGAACATATATTTTTTTTTTAAATCAAGATTGCCTATATGCGGAAAAGTGGCCTTTTGTAAGTGCAAGTAACTGTGAAAAATTTCAGATTTCTGTGCCGTCATCTTTGGCTGCCAAAATGACCTTAAAAATTTGCTTTTAATATCACGCGGATTCGTTGACATCTTACCTTGTAAGTACATTAAACGCAAACATTCTAAACATTGTCCGCTATTCGACTTCGGAAATGTTCGTGTACAATCGCATTACGCTTTAAGATGATCGGACCAAGGTCAGTTCAAGCGTATAATTTCAGTTGCTAATGCGGTTTTGTAGAGATAGGCCGTCGAAATATTTATTAAAATGCCTCGCACGCGCTTCGATTTGTTTTGTCCTGTGTTCGGTGCATCAAAACCGTTTAGTGACAATGTGTTGCCTACACATTCGGATGTGATGAAATATTATTTATTTATTCGACAAAACCTATTAGAAACTAATAGACAAGAACCTGGTTTGAGTGGTGTCTGTGTGCCGTTAATACAAAACTTAAAATCGTTATGGGAAAAAAGTTCCATTTCTGTGGTATCGGATCAACAGATATTGCACCAAATAAGACAATACTATAACAAGTACCGTAATATAAAAAAGTTAGTTAAAATGAATGGTAAACTAAGTGATAAAGCAAATGTTGTTTTGTTTAGAGATTTAGCGGAAAAAAAAACTGTTTGACCTTTCCCTATGTAAATGTAAAGATTTCCAAAATTGTACCTGCAAAATCAAAGTAACCTTAGGTGAGCGAGATTTCCTGTTGGATCAGCGAACCACTCGAAAAATGGTAACGGTAACGGAAGAGCATTTCGTACTAGTATCGGAACCAGGATCCATGTATCTAGGTCATGTTACTCCAATTTCTGGTCATTCAGCAAGTATTAAAAAAAGTATTTTAGAATTCTTGGAGCAAAACATTGGTCTTTCTGAACTGCAGGCTATTGGCTGTGATGGTACGGTAGTCAATACCGGTGTCAAAAATGGGATACTAAGAAAAATTGAAGTTTCTCTCGGGCGATCTTTACAATGGTTTATTTGCTTGTTACACGCAAACGAACTTCCGTTGCGTCATTTAGTGCAAAATTTGGATGGCAATACTACTGGGCCTAAAGGATATTGCGGTGAAATAGGAAAACAACTGAAAACATGTGACCAAATGCCCATTAAGAAGTTTGAAAAAATCGAAACCACTTTGTCTGCAATTACTCTGGACGAACTTAGAAGTTTTAGTACGGATCAACAATACCTGTATGAAATATGTAATGCAATTTCTACCGGAAATATTTCCTTAAGTTTGTCGCAGAGAGGACCAGGTAAAATGAGTCACTCCAGGTGGCTAACCACAGCTAATAGAATTTTGAGATTATATGTTGCAACCGAAAATCCATTACCTAATCTTAAAGTTTTAACAGAATATGTTATAAAAGTATATGCTGTTTCATGGTTTGAAATTAAAACCAATCCTTCTTGTCGTCATGGAAGCAAACATTTATTTGGGATAATTCAAAAATATAGATTCTTACCAGAAGAAATAAGAAACATTATTGATCCCATAATTCAAAGAAACGGGTAGGGTAGAGTGGGGCAGGTTCGGACATGGGGCACCTCCGGACGTTTCAAATTTAGCGCCATCCGAATGGTGCAGAAACTCCCTATCCTAAACAGTGGCAACAGTGGTCTATTAAAACCATTTGACAAAGTTTGATGCTGAGAAGTTTATGGTTTTACGCAAGTTATCAACGCAAATCATAAAGTGTTCTTCAAAGTAAGTATTTCATTATTCATTTCTAAGATTACACACTTTTCTACGTCGTAATATTTAACTTTTTAAATAATGTATGCGAAAGAATAGATATTTGGGCACTACATAACCTATATTTTACTTGCCGTAAAAATCAGGTATTAGAGGTTGCCGTTGTTTACAAATTATTTTAACATGTGGGGCAGATCCGGACAATTGAAGTGGGGCACATTCGGACTGTCCGGACCTACCCCACATACTATGTATTCAATTAATAAATACGAAAAATTTTATTTAAGATGGTTAGAAACTACATCAAAAAGAAAAACAACCCTGTCGTTGCTGAAGAAACAATAAAAGTTGCTGTCTCAAATGTGTTACAACGTACCATGTCATTACGAAGTGCTGCAATAACTTTTGGCATTAAAAAATCCACACTCTCTGATAGAGTTTCAAAATCCAGACAGCAAACTAATTTTGATAATGATAGCAGCGACAATGAAACATCTGGTCTTTCAAAATATGTCACGCGACAAGTATTTTCTCCTAATGAGGAAATCGAATTGGAAGCATACCTCAAGCAATCATCGCAAATATTGTATGGTTTGACATATCATGCAACACGCAAATTGGCCTATCAATACGCATTGAAATTACAGAAAGTTTTTCCTGAACAATGGCACGTAAATGAAAAGGCAGGCGTCGAATGGATGAGGTCGTTTATGAAACGCCATCCGAAATTATCACTTCGAAAGCCTGAAAACACTAGTGTTGCCAGAGCGTCCGCATTCAACCAGCATAACGTTGAAAAGTTTTTCGACAATTACGCTGAAGTGCAAACCAAATATAAATTCGATCCTAGCAGAATTTGGAATACTGATGAGACAGGTGTAACTACTGTATTGCAGGCTCCAAAAGTCATTGCTGAAACTGGAAAAAGAGTGGTTGGGCAGTGCGTTTCTGGGGAAAGAGGCACACTCGTAACGTTTTGTGGTGTAATTTCAGCTACGGGTGGTACAATCCCACCGATGTATATATATCCACGAGTTCGAATTAAGAATCACTTTTTACATGGATCTGTTCATGGAGCAATAAGTAATGGCTCAAAAACAGGTTGGATGACAGCACCCATATTTGTGAAATTATTGCAACATATACAAAACCACACAAAAAGCAGCCCAACAGATCCTATCCTGTTATTGATGGACAACCATGAAACACATGTGTCAATGGATGCTATTATTTACGCTCGACAAAACGGAATTGTCTTATTGTCATTCCCGCCTCATTGCACGCATAAAATGCAGCCCCTCGATAAAGGTGTTTATGGTCCATTTAAGCAAAGGTGCAAAGTAACGTTTAACGACTATATTTTAAGCAACCCGGGAAAACCGATCACTATTTACGAGATTGCCAAACTAACTGCTGAACCGTTTCTGACAAGTTTCACACCAAAAAATATCATAAATAGTTTTTCCAGCACAGGATTGTGGCCCATAAATCGTTTGATTTTTGCTGACGATTATTTTGGAGCATATGCTACAGATCGTCTAGATCCTCAACTTAAAACACGCGAAGCTCCTGATGAACCGATTACCATTATGGACACAAGTTTCGGGTCACAGGTTAATTTGCTTGACGCTAATGCTACTCTTGATCCTAGCATCAACCAAGCATCTACATCTACAACCGTTGCGAGTTATGAAGTCGTAGATGATGCAAGGGCAATAGTATCATCATTGTTAAATGAAATGATAGATGTAGCTACAAGAACAGTCCACATTATTTCAGTGAAAGTTCTTAAACCTGCAGATATAAAACCCTTTCCAAAGGCCAATCCCAGAAAAACGAACAGAAAATCGCGATTGGGCAAATCAAGAATATATACCAGCACACCAGAGAAAAATAGAGTCGAAGAACTAGAGAAAGAAAGGAAATTGAAGTTGGAGAAAACTGGAACTAAGAAACAATTGTCTGAATTGAGTGGCAGAACTAAAACGATTGCAGTGAATTCTAAAAACCAAAAGAAAATTACAAAAACGCAAAAAAGAACAAAACATAGTGATACCTCCTCATCTGACTCGGAACCAGATTTTATTCAGCCCAAGAGAAACAAATTTCATTTCTGTTTATCCGACTCTGATATCGACGCAGAATCTGATGACTACGATGACCTCAATAAACTTTTAGGTAATTTAATTATTATATCGATTTATCTGCTATTATTAAGGCTATTCTTATTTCTGTAGATAATGACCAGATCACCTGCGATGATTACGTATTGGTAAAATTTCCCACAAAGAGAAGCATTTTCCACTATGTGGGCCAAGTGATAAGACTTGCCGAATATGGTGAATTTGAAGTAAAATTTCTCAGGTTTTCCAAGAATGGCTTCCATTTCCCTTCAGCAGACGATATCGCAATCATTTCCAGGAATGACGTAGTGTCGAAATTACCTAAACCAATTGCAATTCAAGGGACTTCACGTTTGGCTAGATTTCTTAAGTTTAATGTTAATTTTTACTCCCTGAACATTAAATAGAATGTATTTTGTCATGTTACTTGAATTTTTACTTCCTAAACTTTTAATAGATACTGTTTATCATTTGATTTAAGCGTGGTCTTATATATGTCCGGATTTACCCCATGCATGTCCGAAACTGCCCCACCATGGGGCACTTCCGGACAAATACAACTAATTTAAAAAATATATATTGTAGAAAAACTGCTGATTGTATTTTCAATTAAATTGTAAAAATAGTTGCCACACATGTCAGACAACCTACTAGCACATTATTTGAGTTCCTTATCATTTAAACCTGGTTATGAGAGTCACCTGACCAAAACCGTCCGAACCTGCCCCACTCTACCCTACTTTGCTCACCCGGAGAACATGTTGTTAGCTATGCTAGCTGATAATCGAAAATCAATAAGAGAATTAGGACTTAGAAGACTGCTAAAATGTAGACAATACAAAACATCAGAGTTAAAAGTACGAGAGTTTAGAGTACCTTTATTAAATTTCAATGCTACAGACTATGTTGATTTGATTGATTGGCAGTCAATTACAGTTACTGAGCCTCCCCTTACAGTATCCATTTCCGATAATGATCTAAAGGAAATGATCTCAGAAGTCCCAAGTGAAATTAATTTTTTAAAGTTTCCATGTCATTCACAAGCTGTAGAACGCTGCGTCAAACTGGTAACTAAAGCATCAACTGCAGTCTGTGGCTTTGATGCACGTGATGGCTTTATAAGGTCTAAAATAGCTTCTAGAGCCGAATTGCCAAAATTTGAAACAAAAAATCAATATTTAAATGTTTTAAACAATTAAAAAAATTATGTTGGAGGGTGGGCGGGAGGAACCCGATAAGCAGTCACCTCCACGTGGTGGGTTCTGGGTTATTTTCTTTTAAAAAACAAATATATTTGTATTTAAAAAAAAATAAGCGAAGAGCTGCTTTTTTTTTTTTTTTTTTTTTGAAAATAATTCAGCGACAAATTGGCAGCCAAAGATATTGTCGTACCAAACCCAACTTTTTCCACGATGTTAATAATTATAACAGGCAACTTTTCCGCATATAGCTCAATTGATTCGATAAAAAAAAATTCGACCGTTTTCGCTCCACCCTAGTGTACATGCTATTGGTTCAATGAAACTGAGGCCGATTTGCAGTCGTCAACATTCGCTTCATGCCTCTCGGATTTCATTAAACGACATCTAAACGATGAAAAGCGCATTATTATTTTCTCAGATGGATGTTCCTACCAAAATAAGAATGCCGCTTTGGCAAACTGCTTATTACATCTGGCAAGAGAGCTAGGGGTTACTATAGAGCAAAAGTATCTAACGAAGGGACATACGCAGATAAAATGCGACAGCGTCCATGCTGTCATAGAGAGAAAAATTAAAAAGAAAACAATTTACTTGCCTAGTGACTATTCAAGGTTATGCCAGGAAGCTAGATTAAATCCCCATGAAACTTTAAACGTTGATCACACTTTTTTTATCAGTTATAATAAAAACATGGCTTACCATTCTATAAGACCTGGCCGAAAAGTGGGCGATCCCACAGTTAATAAGATTAAAGCTCTAAAATATTTACCCGAAGGAATCATTAAGTATAAAATTGATTTTAAAAACGACTACGTGGAACTTCCCTATCGGCCTAAGTCTTTGTCCGTAAAACCATTTCCTCAAACTATTTACAAGTCGCTTACCTATAAAAGAAACTAAATTCAAACACTTGCAAGAACTAAAATCTGTGATTCCTAAAGACTGTTGGCAATTCTATGATAACCTACCTCATGGTTAGTTAACAACTGAGACTGAATCTATCGCTATATTTTGTTTTAAGTATAAACACTGTTTTGTATTTCTTTCTTCTAGTAGTTTTTTGTAGCTCCGAAAATCGTTTATTTATTTTCAGTGTTTTTTACCTTGCAATAAAGCTCTACCACAGATTAGCGCTGCTTTGTATGGGTTCAACATGTCGTATATCAAATAAATTATGTTCAATTTGTCGTATATCTGATAATTATTATAATTAAGGTTTTCTTGTATTAATGAATATATTTGTTATATTTTGTTGAGTTAACATCTATAAAGAAATTACAATAATACCCATTGGTTGTTTCTTTTAAATATAAATAGTTTTTTTCATCTCCTGAAAAGTTGTACTTTATGAGTTACGACATATTGATTTGACACCATCGATATGTCGTCTATGTATATAAAATAACCTTCTCTACAATATCACGAAGCGTCGTAACTAAATTTCCATTGGTACTAAATATACGGCAATATTAACCGGTGTCGTATACTATTGTAGCCGAAAAGAGAATTTCACGAACTGACGTAAATAGAGTTTGTGAAATGGTCGCACTGAATACTTCTTTGGTTTTATTATGGCGTATCTCAACTTTTCGTGTTAATACTTGTCTATCCCTCCTTTCAATAATATTGCACTTCTCACAGCTAAAAAGGACCAACGTTCATTATGCCTTAGTTACCGTGAAGGTGATGATGCTACAAAAGAAAAATTAAAAGAACGTTATGATCAGCATATTGCAGAGAAAAAAAAAGACAGAGAGATTAAAGAAAATATAAAACAAGAATCCCAAATGAATAGTGACATGGTTTTTGCATGTTTTGACTTGCAACAGGTGATATACGTACTTGCCCCAATCTAAAGAAAGCGCTATTTTTATAAACGACGTTTGGCTAATTAAAACTTTACTTTTTATGACAAAGGATTGTTCTTGTTTCATTTGGGATGAAACTAGCAGCAAAAGAGGATCGTCAGAAATAAGTTCCTGCGTTTACAAGGCTTTACAAATTTACGACAATGAAAAACGAGCGAAATTCGTTAACGTTTTTTCAGATGGATGCAGTGGCCAGAATAAAATTTCAATTACTCCTGTTATGATGCTTTATTCTGTCGTTAACAGTTCCAATATTGAGGAGATTTCACTAACATTTTTCGAATCATTTCATGGGCAGAATGAAGGCGATAGCGCACATAGTGCCATATCCACCGCCATATCATATTCAGGTCTCAGGTGAACTTTTTATCCCGTCTCAGCCATACCCCATAATTCGACTTTCAATGCGAAACAGCCATATAACGTGTATCCTCTGCAATATAACGATTTTTATGATTTCAAGACCCTCTCCCAAGATCTTCGAGTTATCGGTTAAAACATCTGAATCTGGAAATCCTGTCAAATGGAGTGACATGATGGAGCTTAAAGTTAATAAAGCGAGCCAACAAAAATATTTTATAAAACCTGTCACCTTCGGGACTGCTACGATACTATTAACTTAAAAAGGCAAACCTTAAATTTACTATATTTACCTTTACAGCCATTAAATCCAGATGCTAGAAAAATAAGCATAGAAAAATTTCAGGATTTAAGGTCACTGTGTGTAGCAGACACAGCTATTGTCAGAATAAAATAATGTCAAAATTATTATTTGAATATTCCTTATTATTAAATTATAAAATTTGGAATACATTGTTTTGGTTTTGTTCAGTGAATACTGCTTAATTATTAAGTTACTCAAACAATATTCGTTAATACTGTTAGTTTTTTTTATATTTGTAAGAATCACTTTTCTTTTATATTGTTTGTAAGAATAACTTTTCTGGTATTATGTACACTTTAATAAACTATTATTTTTAATTTATTGCCGTTTAAATTCTAAGATTGCCAAAATTCACTACCGACGTAACTATTGTTAATTCTTTGATATATTATTATTTTTCAATTTCACGAATGGTCGGTACTTAATTTTGCAATAAAAAAAATATATATATAATAATTTTTTTTGTAAAATTATCACATTTCCAACATTCATAAACATACATTTCTCACTACCGAAAAAATCAAACAAATTGATTAGTTAGTTATATTAGTATTAGAGTGTCCATGTAAAATCAGTGCAAATCTTTAAATTACTCTCCTGTAAAATTGGTGAAACTGAGATACAACATTTCGTGATATTGACGACGAATTTCGCCCCATTACTAGTATTATTTATTTTAGGGGATTTTCTCTTGCGCCAGTCAAAGCACCACCGGAATACGGAATCCTAAAAATGGCAAACATCAATTAGTCTATATTTATTTTCAATCACCAGCAAGAGAACGAAAATAATGATAAATCTTGGTAGCGAAACAACGACTTTTATGGACTAATTTCTAAAAGACGGTCTAACAGCGTCAGCTGTTGGTTAATTTTGAATCACTTTTGTTTAATGTACAATTTAAGGATTTTCCATAAAGTCGAGATTTAATCTCTTTCTTAAAAGGAAACGGTTGGCTTCCTTTTCGATTCCGAAAAGGTCAATAATTA
Source organism: Polydrusus pterygomalis (assembly GCA_963969555.1). NCBI lineage: Eukaryota > Metazoa > Arthropoda > Insecta > Coleoptera > Curculionidae > Polydrusus > Polydrusus pterygomalis. Next base: position 33,963,800 of record OZ018381.1, on the reverse strand, counting down.
AGACATTAATAGATTGAACTTTTAATTTGTACTCTCGGCAGCTGAGTTTTTTAATGAACCATTTATGGGTTTGACGTATTTCATTTTTAAGTAATAAATGTATAAAGCAAGAATTACAATGTGTTGAGGAATATCAGCATTTTTAGTTTGCCCGTATATATTTTTTAAAGGTGTAGCCGGTGGATATATTGATAGAATAAATAGTTGTCATCAAAAGTCGTATTTCTTTATAAGAGTTTTTAACCAATTTAGAGCTTCCTGCTAGAAATTTAACAGGTTATGGGCCAAGGGCTATTGTAGTAAGCAGAAGTAACGTTCTAATAGATAGCACTATAAAGACTTTTGTGTAAACAGGCAAGAAAAGATAAAAAGGTGCATCAAGATAGAAAATAATGGCTTCAAGTAAAGGTTCAGTAGGAATACTAGACGCCCATAGAGTACAAATTGGTATGCTAGAGGGTAAATCAAACTGGACAACATGGCAATATAAGATGTGTATGTATACTGCTAAGAGGAATTTCTGGAGGAAAATATATTATTGCAGGTACTTTAGTTTCTCCTAAGTCTATATCAGCTACTAGTTCTAAAGAAGAAAAAAAGCATTATGAAGAAAAGTTACAAGAATTTAGTAGGGCAGATAGCACTAGTACAGTTCTTATACTTACTACAAATATGACAGAAGAAACTCTTAAGAAAGTAATGGGATTTTCAACGGCTCGTGAAGTATGGTTAGAATTGCATAGACTATTCGACGGTAAAACAGATGATAAAACCAAAAAAACATCAGTGTTCTACTTGTGAACAATATAAAAATAAACTCATAACCATAGAGGATTACCAAGAACACATACGTCGGCGCGAACCTAATAAGTAAATTGATTTTAAGCAGCTGGTCCTTGTTGGCACCAATAATTAGTAATTTTATTGTTTGACCAAGTACGATTTAAAGATTTCAAAAATCAGTAAACAGTGACCAACTCACTTTTTTGAAAAAAATAAGAACAGTGGCTTTTTTAAAAATTTTATTTAACGGTTATATTAAAAGATCAAATTATAAAGCAAATAACAGTACCTATAAATAAAATGTGTATTAAACAAACATCATTTTGGTAATTATTATAAAATTAATTTCGGGTCAGTTTAAAAGTGCATTTACTGAAAATTGATATTTTAGACTTGGTCAGTTTTAGCTTTGGGCCGACGATATGGGCTGTGACAAATACATAAAAATTCTTTAAAAATGCATGATTTTAAACGAATAGTTGTATAGTACATGTGTTATGTATTGGGATTTCTTTATACAATATGGATTGAACCATATCCATTAATTAGGTAGGTATACACACATAAAAAAAAATAATCCGTTTATACTTGACATTATTTTATAGTAAAAACTACCCACAAAGTAGTCACGTTCCAAAATTCATAAATACATTTTTCATATAATGAGCTTGTAAATGAAGAATCATCAAATATCTTGAATTGACCATCGTGCATGTAAAAAAAAATAAACCAATTTTGATTATTGATAATAAATAGGAACAGAAAAGAATGGAATGGAATAGAATATAATACTGTTTTTTTTTAAATGTTTGCTAATCAGCCAACTAGTTTCCATTTGCATTAGTAATACAATAATAATATCCAAGCAGATATATAATAGGAATATTAACAATATCATTTTGGATGAAATAAGAATAAAATTGAATATAGACACCACGTTCAATAAGATATGGGACAGCGATTATTATGTGTTGTATATAAAGTGTACTTACGACCTTAAACTTTGAATGACAATAACTATGAAATTCAAAATATAAAAAGTAGTGTAAATTTAGTCGAAAATCACAAAAATCCAATATAAATAATGGTCTGCCTCTTCGAGATATTGCACATATAAAGCACACCAATAAAAATACAATATAAAATTTTAAAAATGTTACATTGGATAACAAGAAAGCTCCAGGAAGAGCAAGAATTTCAACTGAGGAAGAAGATAATGCTCTAATTGAACATTTAACACAGAATCCTTTTAAAATAGCTTAAACAACTATAGAGGAAACCTGTTTTCCTGCTTCAGACTAACAACAGCAAATCCTTGACTTGGACCCACTTCCGGAAAAACAGGAAGTGATATTTAACTGTTTTTTTTATGGAAAGCATAAGTCTCAATAAGCTATCTCCTTAACCCAAATCTCTGAATTAAAAGACAATTATAAGGCGCCTTGTAAAACGATTTCGTTGTCACCCATTAAATAGATCACGGAAATTTTACGGTCATGTTCAGAAAAGACCAGGAAAAGAGCAGCCAGAAACCATGTCCAGAGGACCAGGGTTTCAAGGACCCACTCCCAAGAAGACATACACCCCCGGTAGGGGCATAGGAATCACAACCGAAGTCAATTCATTCGTGGATGAAGGATTGGTTCTTCAGGCTGGTCCATACTAGATTGATTCCTCTAGCATAACCTACCAGGTTTCTGTGAGTTTTGACTTAAATGAATTAATTTCTTCTTGTTTTATTTTTGTTCAGGTAAAGGACTCTGAAGTCGGTGACTACATACGGAGTGGCAAGCAACTGACTATGATCTTAAAGATGGCAAAGGATCACTACAAGCATGCCATAGCCAGCGGGAAGACTTGAGACTATACTACGTAGTATGCAATATCATTGCAATGCATTTAAGAAGAAAACAACATTTAATGTGGGTTAATAGCGGGGCAGTTAAATTTATGTAAACAGGGTAACAGCTTAAATTTGGTTGCTATATTTGGACACTATTTGTTTTTGTTCTATGACTGCTTTATTGAAATGAATTGCCTGCAGAAATTTATCAATAACGTCGCTCCTAGACTTAATTATTATTACTAATACTTCAACCCTAACCTTTAAAAGAAGAATCACTAAATATCTTGAATATATATATATAGTTCAATACTATCGAAGAGAACTAATTTATATATGGTTGAGGATCAATAGGAATAGAAAAGAATGAAATGGAATAGAAAATAATACTGTTTTGTTAAGATGCATACAGTTTTCTTAATGTAAACCAGAGCAAACTAGTCTTAATCCACAGTTAAAATAAAATAATAATAGCCACACAATAATACACAAAAAATTTTAGTGGATAGGCCCAATATCGATGGCCTAAGTGCATAACGTCGTAATCCACAAAAATTTCAAAAAGTCGAACCCCAACAAACCCGTACATGCAATAGCAACACAGGCTTCCCTTGAAAAAGGTATCCTAACCATCCTAGGGGAGAGAAATCCTTTTCTGATCCATTCCAGCCAGAACTGGCTTCGCGCTGGATAAAATGTTTGCATTCTGGATTACCAGAAGAAGCAAAAAAGAACTGATTAAAAAATACTGCTCTCCCGAAAACTGTACTGAACTTAATCCCCCAAAAATCAAGAAGAAGTTAAGATGGCAGTACCAGAAAATACAATTCGCCGTGATATACGGCTATTACAACTACAAGATCAAGCAGGAGCAGCATCATCAGCTGTTGCTTGGCTGATTACAGATATGCTTAAAGAGGGGGAGGGGTAAATATGAAATATATTGAGTGCCTTACGATTTTGGTCGTCTGCTTAGTGACGTTCATTATTCAGAATCATTTTTTCGGAGAGAGTTAATAGCCTTGAATATAAACAAAGACCTTAAAGACACCTTAACGGATACGCTCATCACGCAGTGGCTTTGCGGAAAATACCTTGATAACACGATTAAGACTGCTAAGGACCTAGAAAAATCTAGTGAACAACTTAACCCTTTCAGCAGCTAGGTACACTACAGTGTACTCCAATTTACACGAAGCTAAATTGGATATACGGTTAAACTTACCCGTTTGATGTTTATGTACACTATTATAGTGCACACATATCGCACGTCCGCTTCAAAAGTGTCATAAGTCAGAAAAATCAAATTTCGGTTTTCTTACACCAATGGATGGAAAATATATCATTCTTTCACCTTAAAAAATGTCACAAGTGAGTTAACGTAAATAAATCATAGATGGCGCTAGTGTCACTTTTTATTATTTGCAATGGCCCTAAACGGTATCATCAGAAGAGTCATATTTCAGTTTGTTGAAGACTGTCAGCGGGGACGGATGTAATATTCCACTTCAAAACAGTATTGTTTTGAGTTATGCCAGTTTTAAACTTCCAAGCTTTGTATTTTAGAATATGTTATTGTGATTATTTTGACTTGCGTCACTTGTAAAGACGTCCAGTGTGTAACATTTATAGTTGTGACAGTTTTAAACTTAAAGTTTAAGAGTTAATCACCAGTGGTTGAACAATATTTTCAATTCGGTCAGTTTTGAACTTTAAACTTCGTTATTTTAAATATAATATTTGTGATTGTAACAGTTTTCAATTTTTTAAGCATTAACTTTTATTGCACTGTGCCCAATTATTTGATTTGTCACAGGTAGGTTTTTTTTTATTAGAAAATTTTTGTAGTTGCAATTAAGTTTTAAGCATACCTAGGTTAACCTTAGATAAAAACAATATTTAAACACAGACGAACTACCTATAATTTTTGTCAATAGGTTAATAATTATGACTTTGAATCGTTGAGGCCTTTACTTGATGGAAATCCATTATAACTCAATGAAAGACAATTTATTTTGTCAAATTTCCACTTTTATTGATAAAAACTTTTTCTGTATTACACGAGGCGTTTCGCTACATTGTAGCTTCTAACTCTCAGTGGAAATTTGACAAAATAAATTGTCTTTCATTGAGTAATAATTATCAGCTCGATAATATAAATAATACTTGCCACACTGTTCCCCAAAATAGTGAAGAGACTATAAATAATGGTAAGAAAAAAATGTATGCAGAGGGTATCTCTAAAAGAACTTTATAAACTGGTACCACGAAATGAAATAGTACGTGGTAGAATTTTCTGAAGACCTTTACGAGATATCGTGTGTAACGAAGAGTGCTTATTATTTATTAAGTTTAAGAAACTTGTGCGCCTGTACCCAAAGAAACTGTTTTGGAAATGCCTGATGCTGACTTAAGTGCTGGTCGCAAAGCCGCTGAAATTGTTCCAGACAATAGTATATCGAAGTATAGTGATGGTAGGTAATAAAATAAATTACCTGTTAGATTTTTTAAAAATGATTGCGTAATATAATTTTAGGTGTTTATGAATCTATGACAATTAACCAAAATGACAATCTATTCATTGATTCATTTATCTTAAATGCTGAAGATGCAATAAACAAAGCCGACGAGTCGAAACGTTAGAATTCGCTAGGAGTTAATGGTAAAAAATAAAATATCGAATTATTTTCTTAAATACAATTTTAATATTTTTTTTTAGATAATATTTCCCAATCGAATACTTCCCTTACCTTTATCAATGTACCAGGCACATCAAAGATACCAGTTGCTGGGACCATTATAAAGACTGATGACTTTGTGTCCACATTAAACCCTAACCAACCAACAAAGAAAGGGGTAAGGGTTCTACATATTAATATAAGATTCTTGCGTAATAAGATTAAATACCTGGAAGCATTCATTGCTGACCGCAATATAGACATCATTTGCATAACAGAGCACTGGTTGACAGAAGAAGAGGTCAGTTTTCTCAGCATTGATGGTTACAGGGTTGCTGCGTCTTATGCAAGAAAAGAACAGATTGGGGGTGGAGCACTGATACTTGTTAGGTGCTCACTAGAAACTCAGAATATTGCATTAAAGACTGATTTTAATATAGATAAATGTATAGAGTACTGTTGTGTTTATATAAAATATTTTATAATTTCTGTTTTAGCTGTATATAGATCGCCTTCGGGTCATTTTGGCACTTTCCTGTCGGCAATGGAGGGGGTGTTGTCTGAGAGAGGAGCAAATGAGAAAATTATATTGGCAGGAGATTTTAATGTCTGTTTCGGCACGGCTATGCGTGCGTGTCACATGACTAATTTTGAAACAAAACAAAATCAAATAGCCCGGTTGGCATAGCTTTAATAAACCGAGTTACCATAATTTTAGCAATTTTATATTTATGATTTTCTCGACCCCTGTATAATAAGAAAATGGCCATCTTTAAAAATCAGTTTTATATCACGGAAAATCTTAAACACTGGTCGAAACCTGTTCAACCATTGTAAAGATTTTCCTACCAAAATTGGACACATTTTTGTTTAATAGTGTATCTGTTGCCAAAAAACTGGCAAAAAGGTCAGGAGATATTGATGTCATCTTACTAACGGCACATACCGGGTACAACCATTTCTCCAATAGCCCTAAAAGAATAGGAGAGTTTGAGGAATATCAGAAGTTCTTGCTGTTGAAGCCCCACAAAATATTGCGACCAGCTCAGACAAGATGGCTATCTCTACAAGTAAGTTCAGAAAATTTATTTAGAAATTAATGCACTAAGTATACTTCTATATGTTTTCTTATTGCAGAGCGTTGTGGACCGCATTCTTCTTTTGTGGGATTCTCTCAAGTTGTATTTCACAAATTTGGTGTTTGAAAACAAAGATGTTTTACTTTCTGACAATATTTTGTTACAAAACCTTAAAAACACTGAATTTAAAATATATTTAATTTTTTTGTCATATATACTAGAAATTGTAAACAAAATGAATCTTCAATTTCAGTGTGAAACTACTCAGATCCAGAACTTATATACTAAATTTACAGGCATTTATAAAAACATCTTAAAAAATGTTGTTAAACGAAATGTACTTGAAAACACTGACATTGGAAAAATTTCTGCGTCCCGCGTCCAATCCCCATAATTATTTAAATTTAGAAGATATTTATATGGGAGCAAATGTTCTTTTATTTTTAAAAGAACATTCTCTAGATACCAATGAATTAAAAAAATATATTATCATTTTATGTGGAATTATGCAGTCAAATAAGAAAAAGATTCAACTTTGACGATCAGTTGTTAATATTTTTAACAAATTTTCAGCCAAAAAAGGCAATGAGTGTAGATATCCCAACAATTGTAGAGGCAAAACTTTTTTTAAAAAAAATAGAATTGGATATTTATCAACTAGATAATGAGTGGAGATTGCTGTCAGATATACCTGAACTGAAAGAAAATGAAAATCTCTCAGTCAATGACTTTTGGCAGAAAGTATTTAAAATGAAAAACCAGTTGGAGGGAGAAATGTTTCCAAATTTAAAAAAAATTATTAAGGCAATAATGTGTCTTCCACATTCTTCCGCGGGCGTTGAAAGAATTTTTTCAAAACTAAATTTAATTAAAACCGATTTAAGAAACCGCCTGAATGTTGAAACTTGTAATTCAATAATGCTTAGTACCGAACTATTGGATAAGGATAGTTGCTACTCCTGGCAACCGCAACAAAGTTTGTTAAAGAAAAAGCCTGCCTACCGTTCTTCTAAAAAATAGTTTTGGTACTTTGGTCTGCATAAATAATAATTTTTTATTTTCTTTTTACTTTTGCTAGGGTAAATGTGCCTAACGCCAGCCACGTCCAGTAGTCAGCCACTTTACCATAAATCCTTTGGAAATAAGAATATGATGTAAAATAATGCTCAATACATATTTTTCCTTTAGTCAGCCACCTTTCCCGCCAATAAGTGTAAAACCGTCAAAATTTTAACCTCAAATAATTGTTGGTAATTGCATTCAGTGTGCCTTGTTTCTCTGGCTGAGATTTGGTAAGAAATGTTAATATTTGGTTTGGATAGGGGTTAACTAAGATTAGCATTTAGAACACATTTTGACCAGTAAATTATAGTTTTGCTTTTTTGTAGGGCTTTCGTAGATATTAAACTATGTTTATCGATAAATTTGTGTGCTAAATAATAATTAATTCCAATAATCTTAAGGTGGCTGAGAACTGGCTTATCAAATATGTTGAAATTCTATAGTCAGCCAGGGGGCAGACTATAGGGAATTGTCTAAAATACAAATTTTGAACCTTATATTCAGTGTATATACGGGAAACTATACTTGTTTTTTTTTCAACATAAACATGCATAATATATTTAGTCTTTTCAATAGTCAGCCACCTTAAACCGTTGGCTCGACAGTTGGTGGCTGACTCTGGGTCTAGTTGTCAGCCTCTTAGATTTTGTTTCTGTTTTTGCAAAAATTGATAGAATAACTTGTTATTTCAGTAAAATGGGACGTTATAGATCCCATGATATACATAAGTATCCTGAGGAAGCTTTAATTAAAGCTTTAAAGGACATACGGGAAAATGGAATGGGCATACGAGAGTTCCCATTCCCAAGAGTCGCCAATACCAAAAATTAATTGTAGCGATTTAGAAAGAGAATGTCAAATTAGCCCTAATAGCCGTAATAATACACACAATCAGTCCTTCTGTGAAAATAAGGAAAATAATTTGATAAAACAGGAAAAGGAAGCTGACTTAATACAAGAAGAAAGAGAACCTGACTTATTACAAGAAGAAAATGACTTATTAGTAAAAAATAATGGAAAAATCAATATTTTACAAGATGTTGCAATAACAAATGTACAAGGTCGGCCTGTTACCGAATTTAAAGATCATCTATTCTATCACACCCCAATATCGTCATCTCAAACTCGACGACGCAAAGAGGCTCTACCAGCTGCTATTTCGGGGGTAGAATTCAGAGCGATTCTTCAACAGAAATTGTATATAAAACTCAAAGCAGAGGCTGAAAAGCTGAAGAGAAAGAAAGATAGAGCCATAAGAGGAAATGTAGTTCAAAAAAAATACAGAAGAAGAAACGGCCTGTAGACAAATATAGGAGCAGCTCAGACAGTGATAATTCAAGGAAAAAAACTAAAATTGATGAAAATTTCGCGTCCTCGTCTAAAGTAAAACAAAGTTGCGCAAGCTGTGACTTGATATTGGACAGTGATACCGAAGACATCAATGATTTGAAAAACATATATAGGATGTCATTTGTGTCCAAAATGGTATCACTTACAATGCACTTCTTTTCAGGGTTGCAATTTTTCTGATGTGGAGGATTGCACTTTTTTTTGTACCTTTTGCGCACAACATTAATATTTTTTGTAATTATTTTTAATTTGTTTTATTTATAAATCGTTTTTATATTTTAAATTGTTAATATGTACCTAATTTTCCATATTCCATATAAATGATATTTTGTGTTGTTTATACCTTTGTCTACTTTTTAATACAATATTTCTCTTTATTCACTCTTTTCTTTATTGAAACATGTATATGGCTGACTACTAGGCGTGTCTTGGCTGGCATTAGATTTTTTGAGGCTGACTACTGGTATTTCTGCTGAGATGGTTTTTCATAACAAAAAAATATACTTATATATATTATATAAGAATGTTGAGTAAGTAACTAACATTGATATATGAAATCATTTGCAATTTTGAAAATGTAAATATTTTTTGCAAAGCTCGCCACATAAAATTAGTGTTAGGTGGCTGACTACTGGCGCATTTACCCTATAATTGTTACAATTAAAAAATAATTTGTTTAGAAATATTTTTTTATATGAAAACGCCTTGTTTTTGTGTTTGTATAAAATATACATTATTTTGTATTTTCAAGGGATATGTTACTTTTATTTACTCAAGTTAAACATTTTGCAGCTAAAAATATTTTCCAGAACAAAGTAAAATATTCGATACACTTGTTGTATTATTATTGTATATTGTTGTTGTACGTATAAAATTTTCTGCTTGCGCCGAGGTACAGGGTTATTTTTTATATTTGCGTACCCACCTACAGGGCTTAATATAAGTGACAGAAAAAAACTTTTAATACAAAAGTTGCATAATGTTTCCCGTCATATCTTTTAGGCTTATTAAAAAAAACATCTGCACATCGGAAAGTTAAAAAACAAATGAGTCTTCTTTTTTTAAATGGAACATCCTATATAATTTTTACCAGGGCGAAAGATCTCTTTCTCCTGATTTCAAAAATATATAACATGTCATCATTCAATCCAGTCGTTTGTGAAATATTTGAGTTTTTGATTAATATAACCTAGTCGGCGTTCCGCATACTTCAACGTGACATATTTGTATATATATACGTTCACGACGGCGGGGATGTTTAATAGAAAAAACAACCCAGTCCAACATTATTGGGCAAGTGAAAACCCACATAAAATTCAACCAGTCAAAATATAGGGACGGAGGTCAGTTCGTGTGTGGTGTGGCTTACTGAACAACCAAGTAATTGGACCTATTATTTTTGAAGGGTATCTGACGGGCAATCGATATTTAGATTTGCTTCAAAATAATATTGAAAATTATTTAGAAGGCCTTTCAGTTCGCCAACACAATAACCTTGTTTGGCAACAAGATGGGGCACCACCCCATAATATCGTTCAAGTTACTGAATACCTAAATGGCAGATATGACCGTTGGATAGGCAGGAATGGCACACTTCAATGGCCGGCTAATAGCTCTGACCTTAGCCCGTTAGATATTTTTCTGTGGGAATTTATAAAAAACCGAATTTATTACGATAGACCTTAAAATATACGTGTGTTGAGACAAAGGATTGAACAAGAAATATTCATGCTCAATACAGATCACCCAGATTTTATTTCGAACGCGATCCATCACAAAATGAGAGAAAATATTGAAAAATGTGTCAGAACTCGTGGCGGGTATATAGAAAACATAATATAATCATTTACTTTACTTTATATCATAAATTATAAATCATAAGTTATTTTCTTTACTGCATGTTTCAATTTAAAGTAAAGTGACAAATATGTCACGTTGAAGTATGCGGAACGCCGACTAGATTATAGTCAATTCAATTAATCAAAAACTCAACTATTTCACAAACGACTGGATTAAATGATGACATGTTATATATTTTTGAAATCAGAAGAAAGACATCTTTCGCCCTGGTAAAAAATATATAGGGTGTTCCATTTAAAAAAATAATACTTTCATTTGTTTTTTAACTTTCCGATGTGCAGATGTTTTTTTTTAATAAGTCTAAAAGATATGACGGGAAACATTATGCAACTTTTGTATTAAAAGTTTTTTTCACTTATATTAAGCCCTGTAGGTGGGTACGCAAATATAAAAAAATAACCCTGTACATTCATACTAAATCTGGTACACTTTTTATCGCTGTCTGGTACAATGCACTTTTTTGTCTGGCAACACTGGGCGCCAACCCTAGCGCATTACCTTCGTCTAATTGGTCTTTTGTCGCAAATTTCCCGGAACTCTACTGTTCACGTCAGGAAATCACTTTTTTTGTGAAAATTTGTTTGTGTTTTATTTTCAAAATAGGCAAAATTAAAAAAACAAAAGAGTAAAGAGTAGGATTAACTCTCTTATAGAACACACGTTTAATTTATATTTTTTGAATAGAACACTAATTTAGTTATACAGTGCGTTTTTCTTAACGCGGGCCATAGGGATTTACATCGTCTATCTTTAAGTCTATGTTAGGCACATTTCTATTGAGAACTACGAGTTGAAATTTTACTCAAATATTTCTTGTGGTCTCATATCCAATTTATTACCATGTTTGTATTACTTTACTAACGCAAATTATTGAAAAATACCATTTTAATTTATAATATCACTCTGTATCGCCCAGCCCTGTTTATTAAGTTTACCCAGGTATATTTGACATAAACTGGTATGTGACATTTTTATAATATTTGGCAAGTTGTACCGAAATTATACAATGTTGATGATTATTTAGTTTGTATTAAATATGTTTTATTTTAAGTGGTTTAAAATGTATTAATTTCCCTAATTCTAAAGCAGACATATAACATTCCCCTTATGCAGTTTGAAACCATTTCAATACCAACGTTCTTTTACAGTGTAGCAAGACATGATAAATTACAAAACTAATTTTTTCCACACTAGTGCGGAAAATTTTTTCGGCACGATTATGTCAAAATTCCGTGCGGAAAATTGGTTTTTCCACACTAGTGCGGAAAAATTTTTCGGCACGATTATGTCAAAATCAATAATAACTTGTAGTTATTACTTTTTTTCTCAGAATTAGTTACTGTTACATAATATGTATGTGATTGTTATGGCTAATTAAAAATTATTAAATTTCTTTGAAATATGTGTTACTTATTTCCACACGTCTGTAGAAAAACTATTGTACCTGACACGTGCGGAAAATGTTTTCCCTGCACTCGGCTGCTTAACCGAACTCCGCTACGCGTCGTTCGGTGAACGGCAAACTCGTGCGAAAAAATTCATTTTCCGCACTTGTTAGGTAAATAGCTATTATGAAAGTCAGGAAAATACTGACAGCCGTGTCAACATTTTTCTTTATCTAAGGTAGTTAATTACATAAATTACAAGGGGGTAAAAAAGTGTAATTTTAAAAAAATAAAAAGGGCTTTTTTGGGTATCTCTTGGAGATTTTTTGCACAGATTGTATGTTAACTTCTTCCTCCCATCTCATATTTTATCTATTCTTAAGTTTTAATATTATTTGTTTCATATAAATGTGCCTAACATAGGCTTAAAGATTTACCATGTAAATCCCTATGGCCCGCGTTAAAAAAAACGCATTGTATATTTACCCAAATCTAAAATAAATTAACCTCTGACATAAATAGACCATTGTAAATTATTTGCAGACAGCAAGTTGTTGATAAAATTTCCCTAATAATATATTTATTAAATTCCTTTATAAACTTCTAAATAAGTTTCTAAATACATACATACCCATATTGTTAAGAAAAACTCTTCATGTATTTATACTGATTATTGAAAAATAACGTCCATTTTGTGTAATTTTCGAAATAAATACGCGAAGTTAGGCAAGCTATATAACGAAGACAAACCTCCCAAGAAAGGTGGATCTCGCGGGAATACTAAACCAGGTAAATGAAAACTTTAGAGAACTTCCAAAACGGCGCGAGATCGTTTAGAACTTGCGCAAAATTACAAAATATTTTTATGCGTAGCAACGGATAATTTCAAGTAATACCGCCCAACAGCGAATAAAGTTGATTTTTCAAACACCATTATCAAACATAATTATTGTAAACATGCCAGAATTTAACCTTATATTTATATACAGGGTGATACATTAAGGGTGGCCACCGGCCATATCTCGGAAACTACTAGGCCTAGAAACTTGGAGAAAAAAAAATTATTATTTATTAGCGCTCATGAGAAAATTCTGGAAATTACTTTTAAGTTCCTCATTTCGCCGCAAGGGGGCACAATTAAAAAAAAAATTTTAATTATAAATTTCTCCGAAATTTCCCATATTAAGGTATAACTCTGATTACATCATCGAAAAGCTTAGACAATTCTGCATCATTTTGGTTTAAGGCTCATTGGCGTACCGACCTTGATAAGAGTGGGGGAAGCTATTGAATGTGTAAACATTAAAATCGCTGTAACTTGTAAACGACTTATCCGATTTTACTAAATTTAAGCTTGTTTAAAAGGGAAAGGTAAGTATCTTCAATCGCCATATCCAACAGTACACGAGTGTTTAATAAAATTGCTAGAGGCGCAATTTGTAATAATAACAGTTTTTTCGATTTTATCCCGGAAATTCAAATCATACGGTATAACTATGACATCATAATCGAAAAGTAGATGAAATTTGCAAGAAAAGATGTGAAGACCGCAGTTTGATATCTTTGTTCGTTTTTAGAGTTATTGCCAAAACAATAATTTTTAATACAAATTGCGCCTTCTAGCAATTTTATTAGAAACCACTGGATACGACAATTGAAGGTACTTACCTTTCTCTTCCAAAAAAGCTTAAATTTAGTAAAAACGGTTAAGTCGTTTAGAAGTTACAGCGATTTTAATGTTTACAGTTTCACTTGATAAGAGTGGGAGAAGCTATTGAAAGTGTAAACATTAAAATCGCTGTAACTTCTAACCGACTTATCCGATTTTACTAAATTTAAGCTTGTTTGGAAGAACCTTTAATTGTCGTATCTAGTGATACAAGATAGTTTCTAATAAAATTGCTAGAGGGCGCAATTTGCATTAAAAATTATTGTTTTGGCAATAACTCTGAAACGAACAAAGATATCGAACTGCGGTCTTCACATCTTTTCTTACAAATTTCATCTACTTTTTGATTATGATGTCATAGTTATACCGTATGATTTGAATTTCCGGGATAAAAATCGAAAAAACTGTTATTATTACAAATTGCGCCCTCTAGCAATTTTATTAAACATTATCGTGTACTGTTGAATACGGCGATTGAAGAGACTTACCTTTTCCTTCCAAACAAGCTTAAATTAAGTAAAATCGGATAAGTCGTTTAGAAGTTACAGCGATTTTAATGTTTACACATTCAATAGCTTCCCCCACTCTTATAAAGGTCGGTACGCCAATGAGCCTTAAACCAAAATGATGCAGAATTGACTACGCTTTTCGATGATGTAATCAGAGTTATACCTTAATATGGGAAATTTCGGAGAAATTTAGAATTAAAAAAAAAATTAATTGTGCTCCCTTGCGGCGAAATGAGGAACTTAAAAGTAATTTCCAGAATTTTCTCATGACACCTTTAAACATAATTTTTTTTCTCCAAGTTTCTATGCCTAGTAGTTTCCGAGATATGGCCGGTGGCCACCCTTAATGAATTACCCTGTATATATGCATTTTTTGCATATTTTGTCAATTTTATAATAAAATGCATATTTTTCATAAATTAATATTTTAAGAGCATATTTTATGTTTTCGGCTTTATCGAAAAATTTAAAACGTTAAAGGTTTAATGTCCAGTTCGGTACTTATTTCGGAGATTTTCCAATCTAAACATCACATAATAATTATATTTACATTTTGGTTATACACAATGTATTTATTGGGGGTTTCCGGGGTTTGCAGGTATATTGTTGGGGGTTGTTTAATGTCACGTAATAAAGCGTTATTATTACCTACTTAACAAACTGTATCTAAATTGAAATAAATTAATGTCAAATGTAAAAAAGTGTTTCTAAAAGCACCTCTAAGGGTGCAGTTGTATAAAGAGAGATTGCCAGGAGTTAGTTTACCTCCAGAACCTGTAATTACCCGGTGGGGAACATGGATTAAGGCCGCCATATTCTACGCAGAGCCTTTCGAAGCCATTAAAGAACTATTTATGGATTAAGATATGACGATTCACAGTGTGTTGTGCAAAGTAAAGAGTTGTTAAAAAGTGCAAGTGTAGCTAAAGAGCTTGTTTTTATTAAGGTTAATTTCAGTTTTATACCGGGACATAATATCCTCGTTGGAGAGTAAAAATTTAAGTTTAAGAGACTCAATTAATATTGTTGAAATTTTTTCCGCTGAAAGTAACAACATTCCCGGTAAAGTAGGAGGTCAAGTAAGGAACGAATTGGATGTAACTGTAAAAAAGAATGAAGGACTTAAGTATTTAACTGCAGTAAAAAGCATTTATGAGGGTAAACCAACGACTTCCTTATATATTAGAAGTCTTTGGGGTAAACCATCCAACGAAGTTGTATCTTGGCCTTATATTTTGCTGCCTAAGTTGCAGTATTGTCCGATTACAACAGCAGATGTTGAAAGAAGCTTCTCTTTGTATAAACATATTTTTACTAATAGCAGACAATCCTTTTTAGTTGAAAATTTTGACGACAAATTGTTTTTCTAACACCTATATTACAAGTTTGTATTTCAAAAACGACATGACTGATTTTAATCCGCTTTAAAAATTATGAAGGTTGTTTCTTGCAGAGATTAATAGTTATAATATTAAACTATTTGGGCCAGAAATGCCTGTAATAAAAACATGACTCTTCCATCTCGAAGCCGGAAATTCCTGTCAAAATCTGGTCGCTACCTGGCCGGTGCCGAAATTGCCTACACCCCGGTAGACAATGACTGAACCGTTTCGTCGTATAATGATAAGGAATAAAAAAAGGCTTTTCTCATTCTTATTTATTAAAAAACAAAGTCCACTTCCTATCATAACCACATAATTTCTAGGAACAAGCCAAACTGACATATCACGCTAAAGTAGAGTTCAATACTCTAGATTTAATGACACTGCGGTAGTAGTGCGCAGAGTCCCTCAATGTTCTTTTGCGGTTATAGTCATCAAAGTCAACGTAGACCAATCCAAACTTAAGTCTAAAACAAAAATAAGTTTAAAATTATATGTGTAGGGCAGGGTGAGCCACAGTAATGGATTCCATTTTTATCTTTTAAATATAATCGTATTTGTGCTGCCATCGACATGGACGGTGTAACATGTACCGAGTACAATACCGAACGCACTACAATGTGCACCAATGATTGTTAACTACAGAGTTCCTATAAATAAAGACCAGTGTCCAACAGAACGCCAAGTAGACTAGTCGTTTTACCTCCGCCCATTCCCAACCTTAAAACAGGACATGGCGCAGTACGGTATATGAGGCTAGAACCAAGAAGAAAATGAAAATCTGCAATCATCGTCGTTATATTTAAATATTTGAGACTAAATTTTAAAGAAAACTAAAGAAATGGACTTCAGAGGCATCCCACCAATCGGGCAATTTAACTGAGAATTGGCGATTTTGGAAACAACGTTTTTTGATGTACCTGCAAGTAACAGAAATATCAAAAAAGCCACGGCTAAAGGCTTTCCTATCCTAGCCTCTCCTTGTCCGCTCCTATATTCCCTTCTACTTACCCACGATATCCTCCTTTTCTATTTTCGCATATAAGGATACGAGCAAGATGCCCCATCGCTCACCCAAAGCAGCCCAAGAACCGTTCGTCCGAACGACCGATAAGAGGGGCACCTCGCCGTCTTCCGAAGCCATGAGAGTCCAGGATCCACTCAAGACAACTCCCATTACGAGGGTCTCCCAGGCAACCATCCAAAGCCTGGATCCACTTACATCTGCTGGAACAAATCAACCACCGTCCCAACAGAACAAATGAAAGAAGAGTGTTACATTCTACCAACCACCAGCGAGTAGCACCGTTCCGTCTGCCTCAACATCTGCTAGACGACAATCCATTGGTGGAGGAAGCCAGAACCTACCAGACACAAAGCCCCGAAATTCCGGGAACTTCCCCTCCATCTGTACTAGATGCGGCGAAACATTTCCTTCCGAAGCCCTCCTTAGGACCCATCAGTTCCGGCGTGAGTGCGAGGACCGTACCACCTGCCTCTACTGCAAGAAGCAGTTCAAGAACTTTACAGCAGTCCGACAGCACGAGAGAAGACAACATCCCAGCGAGTATACAACCGATAAAATTCCGGAGAAACTACAACTGGAAGACGTTGAAGCCATGAAAGTCATGGCCAAGCTTGAAGCCAGATTCGTTGTCGGCAAGCCATTCATCGTTGAGATGATGCAAAAGACAAGACTTACAGCCAACCAGGTCCGCTATCGCAGGGAACAACCGATGTACAAGAAGTACATAGCAAAAGCCAAGACCCAAGCCAAGGCAGCTCTACTCCAATTCTCCTCCAGGATCTAAGTAAATTAATGTCCTAAAGATGTCGCATGAAAGATCTATTTCGGACATTAGTAGGAAAGAGATAAAAATGAAAATTTCGGCGAAAACAATATTAATTTTATTTTATATTCATAATTTGCCAAACTTACGTATTATAATATTGTATAAACGTACAAAATTCTTAATATTCTACATAATTTATTAATTTTTCTGTTTTTTTGGGTGTAACCGAAAAAAACAAAGTATAATAATATTAAATTTAATAAGCATAATTTAAAAATGACAGAACGATAATTTAAAGGACATCGAAGACTTAGTTATTTTCTGTGTCCTAACCAAATAATCCCTTAATTCCTTTTCTGTAGCCCAAATCTATCATCCTAACCTAACCTCACTTTTTTACAAAGCTTTCTTTTTAACGCGTGCCTTCCGAAGTCGGTTTTTGATTATTTGTAAAATTTGTTCGTGTTGGAGTTATTTTCCAAAAAAGTGTGTGACTTCTACGACCGTTGGTTCCGTCCCCGACGACTACGCTATTTTGAGAGACAAATAACCTTTGGAAAGCGATGAAGCATAGCAACATTTTGAGGAAAATTTAAAATCGGAAGACAACTAAAAAAATGTTGTATTAAATATTATGTACTCTATATAAGAAAAGTAACGATAAATCAATCTTGAGCTTTTTAGATATATTAATTTTTATAACCAAAACCAGGGACGATTTTGTGTTTTATTGTTCTGAAGGTCAAAATAGGCAGAATAAATGTGGAAGATGTGGATATGGCCATGGAGTGCGTTCGGTATTGTACTCGGTACATGTTACAGACGACACTAACCAACATAAAGCTAATGAAGCAAGCAGAGGAAGAAAAAAGGAACCGGCCAGTACGTTCCTTCAATAAAAGAAGCTTAAAGTAGCAGGCAAGCAATACAGAACAAACAAAAATACTTCTTATACGATCTACAAGCAAAGAACCAAATGAGACCAGTCCGAAAATATTACATCCCTCCCACAACCCAGGGTCGTCAGTAAAATATTCAGTACTTTGACTTTGAACCGATGAGATATAAGAACGAAGCGCGACGGCTTAAGGGGCTTATAGAGGAGATGGGCAGGGCCGGAATTTTTATTTTTATAGGTATTTTAAACCTTTTGCTCGAAAATGAGGATAAGCATATTATGGTAAGCAACCATTGTGTGATAGTTTCGGACTGGACCTTCATATAATTATGATTAAATTGCGGGTAAGTTCTTTTGATCGTTATTAACAACGTGGGATTATCATAAGCGAAAGTCTTCCTAAGGACTAGCATTAGCGATTATTCATGGAAACAGCTTTTATGAATTACAGGTTTTTTGTAAACCAAGTAATGACATCGTTAAGTTCTGGAATATTTCTTTAAGAACACACTGTTCAAACTTCACGCGGATGAAAGGGCGAAGTCGCCAATCATTATTATACGTACATAGATAGTTTTTAAGACAGTAGCCCTAGCATTAGATTTTATGTTACACAAGTCCGACAAAATCATACTTTGGAAACAAAATTCAATTATAATATAAAAATTTGGGGATGCAAAATAAACCCTCCAGCTTCCCCTTAATATACTTACACTTCTCCGGTGTTAAAATAAAATGTATCCATCATTTGCCAAACTGAATAGGCTTGTATATCGATGCCATCCTCGTAAATTGCCAAAAGAACTTGATCTAAATAAGTCTGGAAAACAAATTCAATAATGTTCATTAGTTTTACGAATTATAGTGGCAATTAGTGCAGGGTAGTTTGCAACAAATGAAATACCTTTTTACCGACTTTTTAGATTTTATTTGTTAAATAAGGTTGATGCTTATTTTGAAAATTCAAAAAATCAGAAATTACGCTAAAGTAAACTTACTGAGAACATACAAAAAAATGGAAATGTTTCTTAAAAATTAATTAGAAATAATTTCCGGTCTATTAACTGCATTTCATGAGTAATACGGGTTTTTAAGTTCTCTAAATCCGGAGGTTTCATCTGAAGCATTTTATTTTTAATTTATCACGATAAAAAAAAGTCAAGGGTGGTTAAGTCTGGTGATCGTGGTGGCCATTCGATTGCTCCTCATCTTTCAATCTATTTATTAGGAAGAATATCGTTTAAGTAGCAACGGACTTTTCTTCCGGAAATAGTGGGGCAAGACCTGGAATCAAAAATTGCAAATATCTGATTCTATTGCAAGATAAATTTTCTTAAAAAAATATTGACCCAATAACAATATTATCCGCAATGTTCTGAGTGTGCGGTCACTCATTCAATGCGGATTTGAGTCGAACCAATAATGGTAGTTCTGAATATTTACCTGAGTATTTACCTCTCCATTTAAACAGAAACTGGATTTATCAGAAAAAGCAATGTTATTGAGAAAATTTGAATCACTAAAGCAAATACCTGGTAACCACTCACAAAATTCAAGGCGCTTGTCATAATCGTCTTCATAAAGTTCTCGGAGTACAGTGACGAAAATAAAATTTCGTACACTTATTTTTTCCTGATGTGATGTCGGCTTTTGTATACCTGGATCACCTGGAAATGCACTTCATTTTTTGACAAATTGTTATCGGTGTCATCAGATTTGACAATTATATTATTCCATTTTAACAAATTTTGTGAACATGAATGAACTTGAGAAGGCTAGAATAATTGCTTTATTCGAAGACAGTGTTTCTCTACAAAGAATAGCTGAGCAATTTGGGAAGCCAAGAAGCACTATACAAAGCCTCAGAACTAAATGGGAAAATACAGGATCATTGGAAAGAAGGGCTGGAAGAGGCAGAAAAAAATTTCAAACGAAAATCAAGATAATGATCTGATAGATTTTTTGCGAAACAATCCATTTTAGACGGCTGTAGAAGCACACAACCAAACTAATTTTCCTGGGACAGTAAGAACGGCGGGAAATCGTATAAAGAAAAATTCGGAATTAAGAAATAAGGTAGCTGCTAAAAACCGTTTTTGACCGATATAAATAAAGAGCAAATAATGGGGTTTGCGCTGGAATATTTACCGCAAGGTATGAATTTTCAGTCCTATTATAACGGGCAGTTAAAAGTGTATAGGCCGCCAAATACACGGTACGAAGAAAAATATACCCAACATGTTAAAACAAGTGGAAGATTTTCAGTTAATGTATGAGGGTATAATATGACTTGCAGAGGGCTAGGAATATGTCACCGAATTCGAGGAAGATTTAATACTTAAGTTTATATGCACATCCTTCAAAATGTTATGTTGCCATCGGTAAACAATATATTTCAACAAGAAAATTTTATTGAATGACTTCCATTGTCTTTATTTGTTTTAAATCACAACGTTTCAACTGGCAAGTATCTCCAGTCGTCTTGAGGTGAATACTAAATAAGTAAAGTAACTACAGCACTATTTATACTAGCTAGGTGTACTGAAGCATAACTGAAACATGGTCACCATATCATGTGGTCAGAAGCACACTGGAGAAAAAGAAAGTTCAAGGAAGCTGCTGCTATTTACCAGAACCCAGGATGCTTTAGTAAACCATCCTTAGACATAGAAGAAATATCTGGAAACCTTTGTTAGATAGATGTAATCTTAGGATAAGATCGCGTGCCAACTGAACGCATGACTGCACCCACCTCAGTTATGCTTCAGTGCACCTAGCTAGTATAAATAGTGCTGTAGTTACTTTACTTATTTAGTATTCACCTGAAGACGACTGGAGATACTTACCAGTTGAAACGTTGTGATTTAAAACAAATAAAGACAATGGAAGTCCAAAACTCTTTCATCATTCAAGAAACATCATTGTCTCCAACCTTCAAACAGTCACAAGAAAATTTTATATACCAGCATGACAACTGTCCATACAGCAAGGAGAGTTTCGGACTGGATACGGGAAAATAACATTTCATTATTACCTTGGCCCTCAAGAAGCCCTGATATCAATCCAATCGAAAACGTTTGGGGTTATATCGTGAAAGAAATTAATAAGAACAATGATTTCCATCCTCAAAACAGTGATGAGTTGTGGAATAAAATTGGAGAAACCTGGAATACCTACAATCTTCATCACGCCCAAATGCTGGTGGCATCAATGCCCAGACGTTTAAACTTATTAGTGGAAAAAAATGGTGCCGCTTTAAAATATTAAACCAATGTTTTTTTTTTAATATTTGAATAATATGTTTTATATTTAATTTCTAAGTCATGTATTGTATATTATTATCTTAATTTTCGTTTGAAATTTTTCTTCTGCCACTTCCAGCCCTTCTATTCAATGATCCTGTATTTTCGCATTTAGTTCTGAGGCTTTGTAGTGAGATAATTGTAAAAAGCAAAGTTTACCAAAATATTCAAAAATAGAATAAAATCTTAACCTCGGTGTACAAAATTTTATTTCCGTCACTGAACATACGTGCATTTTATATGGACGATATTTATTTTTAAGCAATATTTTCAGCACTGATGCTTTGTAAATATTTGGTATGTCTGCTGCTAGACTTTTAGATGTCACTTCAGACACTTAGTAAGACATCTACTTCCTTGTCTTCAGAAGTGGGTGGTCTACCCCTTTTTTGGGGCATCTCGCGCATGGCCAAGTTGGCGAAATTTCTGTTTAACCCTAACTATAGATTACGATATCGGTCGGCAATCAGGATAATTTGAATTAAATAACTTCTTGCTGTGTCCTCTCCTTATCGCCGTAACCTGTCATTATTAGTACTTCTATTGTCTGCGTCTCAGTGAGTCACATTATATTATTTAAATAAATTTACAGAACTGAGACTTTCCAAACACTACTTAAAAATATTAAAGTGAGACACTCAGTTGACAATATTAACGAAATACTACAATATGATTATTTATTTTATTGTCAAAAATTCAAAGCCCAAAGATGGTATCCATTTAAAAAAAAAAGTTGATATCAGACCACTTTTTTTGGGCCGCCCTATACAGTAAAAATTATTTTTAATTGTTATTTTAATATAAGTAGAAATATTGAATTTATTCCTTACTTTACGTCATCCCGGTATTTTTTATAACATCTTGTGAATAACAAATTTTATACCTGTAAGAATGTTATACGATCAATATCATTCAGAGAAATGTTTCTATTTCCTAGACCATGTTCTGAGATAATCATTGGTAGTCCAGATGTATATTGGTTCACCCAATTCAAGGTATCTCTGAAACCTTGCGGATAGCTCTGAAAAAAAATATAATATTATATACGAAACAGACTGTACCTACATGATTTTTTACAATGAATTTTCTCATTCTTCAAGGAATATACAAAATGAATGTGTTAGCCCTGTAGATGATTCTGACCTGGACTCTCATTACATTCCGTCTGATTCTCCTGATACAACTAGTGAAAATGAACGTGTAGATGAAAACATCTTAGGAAATGTTGATAATGACAATTCTAATAATGCAGTTGAAATGTAAAATGAAGAAACGTAAACGAAATGAAAAAATTGGAAATACAATGTAAGAAAAGAAAACTAGCAACATGGTAAAAAAAAAAGTAGTTCCAGAAAAAAAATTAAAGCCAAAATGTAAAAAACCATGTCAACTAAAATGCTCACTTACTTTTTTTAAAGAGCTGGTGCTGACAGGTTCAATGTCAATATCAATGTAATAATATTAAATATTATATATTTCAGTAACGAAAAATCGTGGCAAAAGAAAATCGCGCCGCCATTTTTAAAAACTTTTGGTCAGCATCAATGGATAATAATCAAAAGCGACAATTTGTGGCATCGTATATTGAAAGAGACGAAGTGCAAAGACGACGCACGTGACAGAACCAGACAGAAACGGAGAAATACAACACTGCGTTATCATTTTTTAAAAGATTATAGGAATGTATGTATAACATTTTTTCAAAATACGATGAGTATTTCTAAATAGTTTGACGAAATAAGCCACAGTAGTCCAACGACGATCCTTTTTGTCTACCAGAGTCTTCTCCCAATCACTCTACCCACCTTGGCCCTTGCCAAAACGTCCCAGCCTCCTGATGAAGGCAAGTATATCCAGGCTCCAGGCCAGGACCGTAATTTCTCCCTTTTGAAAAATCGCCGATCCTAGCACCCGAAGCCAGGGCCTCGCAGGTACCCAGAAAGTGTCTCTAGGCATCCAGCGCAGATTGAATCTTTGTGCAACTCGACATACATGGTTTAGACAATAGTTTCATAATTTTTTTATGTGCCATTCGCTATGCAATAAATGGGTGTTGATAAATTAAAAACATTTCTTTAGTTGCTCATTCTGTGAAGGTTCCATGTAGTTGTACCTTACAATTTAAAAAAAAATATTTTTGCCGGTTTTACAGTCCACTAGGGTGATTAAAATAGGATTTTAAAAATGACACAATTTAAACTAATTTATCAAATTACTTTACTATAATAATATAACTTACCACATAGGTCGATGAGTTATCCCATGCAGCATCACTAGAATTACTTATTCTTATATCATATTGAGGATTGGCTGGCAGTGTTTGATTACTAATGTCACTAGCATAGAAGGAAAATAGAGGATTGATGGCCACATAATCAGCGGTTCCCGAAATATACGAAATTTCATCATCGGTAAACACTGGTAGACGAGATTCTTTTAAACCTTCAGCTGCGCTTAAGTTTGCTATTTGTTTGACCATTACTTCGGGGTAGTCACCAACAAATATTGGATGTGCGAACCATCCCCACTAAAACAGCATAGTATAGTTACCAACCTAACAATAAGTTTATCATTAAATAGCATAATAAAATCAGTACTCAGTCAGTTAATTTTTTTCTGATATGAGCTACTTCTGAACCCTAATTTCGCAGTCGCATTCTATGTGTGCATTTTTACCACGGCTTGTTACGAATTTTTGTTTTTCACAAAGAGGAAAACAAAAGCACGCCAAAGATCCAGTTGATTCTAAATGGACAATATTATTCCGGAGTGAACTTCAATTAAAAAGGGCCCGCTGCACTTTTTTTGTTGCCAGGAATAGCTTCGTAAAATGATAGACAAAGACGACGATGTTACGAAACTTTTAAAGAAAAAGGTCTAATTGGTTATTTTACGGCAAAAAGCTTTAAGCTATTAATAATGTGATACAAAAGTCAAACGGAAATTGGTGGTTTAAACGGGCATATTCGCTGTTGTCTTGGAAAAATATTTAGATGCAAAACATTAGCACACAACCCACTACCCAATTCAAACTTGCGAAATTTCAAAATAAATACAACTTACCACAAATTCTCGGGCTCTTAATGCCGCGGCTGCGTCATCGGTGGAATTAGTTTTTGGTACATAATTATAACAGGAAAAAGCCATTCCAATAAAACCTTAAAATATTAAAAAATAAAGCCTTACTCATATTTCCGTCAAAACGAATGGAACAGGAACAAAAATATACTAAGAAAAAAAATCATGGCCCAAGGAAAATGTTACAGTATTGAGCCATTGAATAGAGATAATTATTATAATTGGAAGTTTAGAATGGAAATGATTCTAGCAGAAAATGGGATAACAGAGCAAGTAAGCAAAGAAATAAATATAGGGAAAAGAAAACCATAAAGTCTTTCTCCACAATTTTAATTCAGTAGCTAATAAGCTAGAATCGACATGTTTCGAGTGTAGAAACACTCATCATCAGGATGTTAAAGTAAAAATTATGAACAGCTGATGTTGTTAGCAAAAGAGAAAATATAATAAAGTTAAGGTGGAACTAATCCATAATGGAGCTTTCAATAGCACGCATAGGGAGTGAGAAAATTTGTTTGCAGTCAAGAGGTGAAAATCTATCAGCACGCTGAAAGGTCCGGGACCAGTAAAAAAGCCACTGTGGGCGGGAAATGAAGGGAAAAACAGGACATATCAGTATAATTCCATGTCAAATGAAGTGCTTTGTGGAAATCAGTTCAAGTGTGTGTGATAAGAAAATTATAGTTTGATTTGATTTGAAAAATTCATCTGTGTCGAAGAGGTGTGAAAGAAAAAGTCAGATATGAAGGGGGGAGAAAGAAAAATTGTGTTTTTTTTTTATATTTGAGTATAGTTGCTTTCATTTAGCTTGAAGAAAAATGCTGTTGGGGTACTGTATACTGTAACAAACCCGTTTGGGTTAGACACGTGCTGGTCGCAGCGAACTTCCGTCTAGGATGTTCATGAAAAACGAATAAAAAATTTTTTTAAAATTTTTTTTATAAAAAAAAAAATCTTCAAGCTAAATGAAAGCAACTATACTCAAATATAAAAAAAAAAAAACACAATTTTTCTTTCTCCCCCCTTCATATCTGACTTTTTCTTTCACACCTCTTCGACACAGATGAATTTTTCAAATCAAATCAAACTATAATTTTCTTATCACACACACTTGAACTGATTTCCACAAAGCACTTCATTTGACATGGAATTATACTGATATGTCCTGTTTTTCCCTTCATTTCCCGCCCACAGTGGCTTTTTTACTGGTCCCGGACCTTTCAGCGTGCTGATAGATTTTCACCTCTTGACTGCAAACAAATTTTCTCACTCCCTATGCGTGCTATTGAAAGCTCCATTATGGATTAGTTCCACCTTAACTTTATTATATTTTCTCTTTTGCTAACAACATCAGCTGTTCATAATGTTTACTTTAACATCCTGATGATGAGTGTTTCTACACTCGAAACATGTCGATTCTAGCTTATTAGCTACTGAATTAAAATTGTGGAGAAAGACTTTATGGTTTTCTTTTCCCTATATTATTCAACTCCACTTTGAGTATGGACTACTTCTTCAAAATTAAAGAAATAAATGTTAATACGTTGGCAGAAGATACGAAGAATGATTTTATAAAAAAATAAGGCCAAGTCTCTGATTGTCCACTGTGTTAATCATTCACAGCATTTAACATATGGAGTGCACTTAAAGATAGATACGAGAGAAAAGGAAGTCAAGGACAATTATTATTGTTAAAAAAGAAAATGATGTCAATAAGGTTAAAAGAAGGAGCAAATTTAGAGAATCATATTTTAGAATATGAAGGGATTGTACGACAGCTGAAGGCCACTGGTGCCATTATATAAGTAATGATGATATTATATGTAGGTTACTATTGAGTTTGCCAAAGTCATATAATACAATCATAACAGTGATTGAAAATATAAAGAATAACTTACGATGAGGTAAAAACCAAACTTTTATCAGAATATGAGAAGCATAGAGTATCAGAAAGAAACACTGGAGATTTACAAGGTATTTCACCGCATGCATTTTTTACCCAAAAAGAATGTTATCGATGTGGTGGAATTGGCCATTTTAAAAGAGATTGTAAGAAGGTTTTTTAATATACCAATGGAGGGCGTCCATTTTAACGCACGGGAGGATTGCCTGAAAGAAATCCTGACATCCTAAAGGAAATAGTGGAGGCCAATATACAGGGAATTTTAACCGAGGTCAAGGTAGACGTAACCGAGGGTATTTCGTTAGAGGTAACAGAGGGTTTAGAGGACAGAGTAGGATATCAAGGTGCGGATAGATTTAATATGTATAATAGTCATCATGTTGAAAATGAACAGACAGCTAGTCAGAACGTGCAAAATAACAGTTCAAACAATGAAAATATTTCTGACGGCAATAGTGATAAAAATGTATTTGATGCTTTATGAGTGACGGAAATGTCCAAAAAACATGTAATCAAACAGATTATAATGAATTAAAATTTTATATTGATTCAGGGTGCACAGATCACATGGTCAACAAGAAAGAGTATTTTTCAGATTTTCTTATGCTAGAAAATCCTATTAAAATTGCAGTGGCTAAAGAGTCAAGTTTCTTGTTAGCCGTGGGGGTCGGAAATATTGAAGTATACAGTAATAATAAAAGGGGTGTACAATTCAAAACGTTTTCTATATTCCAAATTTACAGGGTTGATAATTATGGTTATTAGAGAGTTTTCGTTGTATTGGCAAATTCAAACTGTTTGACAGATCGTAAAAATAGTTTTCGTTCAATTCGCTTAACGTTAACGTTAAGTCGAATTCGACAGTATACATAACAAATATAACATAACCTATCTTTAATGGTTTGTGTTCATATTTTCATATACGTTTTGTGCTATCTTTTTTGCTTGGTTTTAATTTCCTAGTACCCAACATTCTGAAATATCATGATAGATGAAAGGTTGCTTTTATTGGACTAATCCAGTGATTCGGATTTGGATGATGCCCTTCTCTTGGAGGTGCTTGATCGCCAGGACATTCCAGTATCGACCACAGTTGTATGGAAATTTCAATTTAGAAAACTATAATATTGCTGAATGCAAACTTTATTTCCGATTTTAAAAAATCACTTAAAAACACTGGCTGAAGCACTTAGGATTCCCAATAATGTAATAACAGAAAGCAACCATAATGTTTCTGGCGTATATAGGTTATGTTGATTGCAACTGTCAAAAAAATGGTCATTACGCATGCGTTCCGTTTTCGCTATGGCTTTGTCTTCCGTCCGTTAGCTCCCGCCACTTATCCGTAACGATAACGATAAATGACAGCTCAAATGTCAAAGTTGTTAAATAGCGGGTATCGGAATCGCTTTTAAAAGACAACGAAAACTGTCTAATAAAAGATCTCGGAAACGACTAAAGTTATCTTCATTCAAACTTGGTAGCAGGTATATTTGAATTTTAACTTTTAAAGTATTATATTGTCAAGTTTGAATCACTTCCGGTTATACCGGAAGTTATGACCACTTTGCTATTTTAAATAAAATACCCTGTATATTTTAGCAAGTTGTTAATAATTATTACCGATACCTAGGTGCTGAATAGCGTTAAAAATCATTGAAGAAAACTATTTAAATGCAGTTATTATGTTTATTTTATTTAGACAGTGTGATAAAATTATCGCTAGAACATGATTCGTACCTCTAGAAGAACAATGACGCAAGTGCAAAATTTCAAAAATTCAGTTAAATGTGGCAAATGTGTCAAAAATAACCATTTTTTCCAATGGAACTCTTCTCTTTCTCAGAGCAACGACGACGTTCACGTTTCACGTAATCAGCGTAACCTTCAGTTGTGTTTTGAATCCCGATTGTGGCGAACGTGTTTCGTTAGTACAACGACGCAATTGTTACTTTTTAGGTTTTTTAAAGATTTTCGCTTAAGTTCTAGTAATACAACGACGTAATTGTGAATTGTGGCATTTTTGATCTACAGTTCAAAGGATTTTTGCTTGACTGCCAGTGGAATGACGACTTAAGTGGTAATTGTGGCAATGTTAATTTATAACTCTTATTTGTCATAATGACGTAAATTTAAATTCTGTCATTGTTTACTCAAATATTTATTATTTTACTGAGTTTATGATTTTTGTTGTATATTCAAACCTGGTGTGTGGGTAATTAGATACACAATTTTATAGTCATAGTATCCGAAATACAAAATGACCACACTGTGTGTTATTTTTGGCACGAAGGGTTAGGGCATAGAGGTGCCAATGAGATAGGGTCCTGTGTTTTACTGTTCCTTGAGAAACTAACCAGTACTGGGGCTGATAACGATGCCAACAGAAGAACCGGTAAGAAGTACATCTACTCATTTAATAATTAGCCCATAGTAATTTACGTTAAATTAATTTTAGATTTATAATGAGAATGTACTTATATGCAGTGGAAAAGTTCCAAGTAAAGTCCATTACAACACATAAATTCCTCATTCGAGGGCATACTCAGAATGAGGGAGATGCAGTCCACAGCACTATTGAAAAGTCGCTCAAGAAGGCGAAAAAATCGGGACCTATATACGTAACCTGATGAGTGCGTTTCTATAATAAGATCCTCAAAGAAAAAAGGAAATCCTTTTATTGTAAGAGAAATGAGTTTCGGAAATTTTATGGATTTAAAGCTGCTAAGTGATGAGATGGCCTTCAATTAAATGAAAAATGTAAACGGTGATCAGATTAAAATGTCAGACATCAAAATGCTGCGTTTTGAAAAAGGTTGCGATTCCTGCTTCTACAAAATAAGATATGATGATGATGCGAGCTGGCAAAGTGTCCAGATTAGAAACTTCAGCAGGCGTTCTTCTGCAGCAAAGGATATAAAAAATATACAATTCGAAATTGCCAATAAGTGAAAATAAAAAGGCAGATATACTCCATTGGCCCATTGCACCAAACTTTTCTTAAGGAATGATTAGTTGAGGAACAGATATTTGTTAAGGAATGGTGTTCACTTGCACCAAAAGATTTTGACAACCACTCAACAAAGGAGGACTTAAAGTAGTGGCGACCTCTATAAATGAAATTTAGGAGATGGCAACGTTGGTTTTTTATACAAATTCTCATTATTCTATTGGCGACACTGATTTTGTTGACAGATGACATCTCATTTTGTTTTTATTTTGTTATTTACATTTTACATTTATAATTTTTTTGGATTTTTGGCTGGGCCGATAAAATCCTTATTCCAGGTATTTGATCTGTTTTCGCGAGAATATTTCTATTTATTTTTCCAGTAGACCATCTTCCCAAAGCAAATGAGTATAAATATGGGTTTTAACAAACTAATGTTTGTACTAAATTGTGTCATAATTTCATAAATATTAAATGTCACAGTAGAACAGTGTAACAGCTAATTTTTCGAAAAATTCAGGAAACTAAATGCACTATCTAAAGGTAGAATACATTTTCTGTACATTATAGTTTTTTTAATTTTTTGGCAAAATTACTGTTGCTCAGTTGAGCAACTATTAGAAATAAAAAAAACTTAAATCGTCATTTCTAAGGAATTTCTCTTTTTGCACTTGGGTCATTGTTCTTCTAGAGGTGCGATATAAAGTTTAATGAAATGTACCCAAATCTACCGTCAATGACCTCAGGAATTTTTTACGAATCCTGAAAAATTTTATTGAGTTTGGTTTAACCTTAAAAGCACCAAGAAACTTACGGTATTCAGCACCAGTATCGGTATCTAATAGTTAACAAAGTATCACAACAATAACGAAGTGACATAATTGTTATGATACCGTTATGTCACCATTTATATAAAAGCTATATTAATTCAATTAAGGGATCAGCTAATTAAAATTTTACTGAAAACTGACCAAAAGTTAAATCAAAAAATACCTTGTGGCGTCACACATAGCGTTTTTAACGCTGCGGCAAGAAGGGATGCGTTTTGACCGGATGAACTCTACTTGTCACACGATGCGTTTTAACGGGATGTTTCGCCAGTCGAATTTTGGTAGTGCTAGTATCATAGCGAATTCATTGAAGCTTGTGTGTAATATAGAAGCAGAGGGTTTATTAGGAAAAGAGGCGTTCTCCCTACAGTTTTTATCTGAGTATTCTTTCGACTTTTTCTCCCATAATGCTTGTTTACCGTGGACGGACTCAATGAACAGATCCACGTCAAACATGATAAAATTAATGAAAAAACAAACGACAAACCACGAACTCAAAAATTTTCGAAGAATCGCAGCGTTCGAACCGTCAGGTTTGACTACAAACATACAACTGCACGTGTTTTCATTCTATTGCAGTCGTCCGGTCGTGTGGTGCCGCCGCAGCATGATGCGGTTGCATCCGATTTGGGTGCGGTACAACGCTGTATGTGACAGCTCTCATTTAATACAATGGGTTTACACCATCCCGGTAAACCGGAGCGTTCTTGCCGCAGCGGTGAAAACGCTATGTGTGACACCACATTAATGACCATGCGTCAACTTTAATCCGATTAGCGATAATCTTTCAGGCTAGCAATGCCATGATACCACAAAAGTGACACTAAACGCTGTTCTTACACCTATTAAACGCGTCAGTCGATGAACTGGTGTAGTCATGATTCGGGTTTAAAGGCCGTCGTCGGTTGCAATTGCTTCCTAACATTTCGCCACTCGTGCTATTCGAATCAATTCCAACCGACGACGGCCTTTAGACCCGAATCATGACTACACCAGTTCCAAATTTAATTATTAAAAATATAGAAAAAAATTCTAAAAATCGATATTCTTGGTAAACCTAAATTTATATACCTTGTTGATTGGTTCTGTAGTGGTCATCATAAAGATGGTATGTTCGAGCATGGGCCTTAAGGACATTGTGACCGCACTGGTACGAAATAGTCCCCACGTCTAATTTTTCCACTTTGGCCAAAAGGTCTACATAAATAACTTTACAAAATGCATGAGCTTCATTAAAAGTTGCCCAATATTTAACCCGGTCTCCGTACTTTGAGAACACCAGGTCGGCATAGTTAACAAAATGTTGAACGTTTGATTCGTTCATGAAACCTCCCATATCCTCAATGGCCATTGGTATATCGAAATTGAAGAGAGTGATATAGGGAATAATATTATTTTCTATCAAGCCATCAATGAGATTGTTGTAGTAGTCGATCCCAGCTTCATTAACATAATCTATGGTACCTAAAATTAATTATGTTAAAGTAGTAACAGATTTGTTGATAAGAAAGTTTTAAAATATTATAATAATTGGGGCGGATGCGCCACAACGACAAAGGGCTCCTCGTATACATTCCACTTAGCCCAATACTGAATAAAAAGTTGTGCATAATAAGTTTAGAAACACCAGGTTTCAGCGTTGCCAATCTGTGTGGAATTTCTTCTACTGTGGGGAATTTGTAAAGAATAGTCAAGTGTGGGTATTTTGTGGGGAATTTTGAATAACTTTACTTTATAAGAATAACAATATCAACGAAAACAAGAAGCAAGTAGAATTCTAAATTGATAACAAAGACTAATCTACATCGATTAACCTCGCCCAGCATATAATAAATAGGTGGATAGTAATAATTGGTAAGATTGGTTTGTTGTTTTGTTGGTTTTTAGTAAGTCCTATATCATGATTTAAAAAAGAGTGTAGTTTTTGTGGTTTTTATTAAATTTAAGGTGAAGGCATAGAAATCCTGCATGTACTCCTCTTAAGCCTTTTAAACATGGATATGGATAAGTGGTTAATAAAGAAACCAAAATCAACAACTGTTAGTAGACCTGGACCTGAATCAGAGGATCTGATAGATGTGGATAAGGTAGTGGTTAGTTTTACCTCTTTACAATATATGGCATGGTGGTTTAAGTTTATATAGTTTTGGGGTCACCGGTTTAGGTACTATTTATTTAAAACCATACCTACTAACGTTTATTCCTTTGGTATTCTGTCGTAATCTGTATAGCCTAAAACAATATAGTGATAAACGAAATAAAAATGTCTTGTAGATTAATGACAATGATGATACTGCACATGGACCTGAATCGGAGAATCAAACTCTAATAGATGTAGAGGTTAGAAGTAGAGACAACAAGAAAAAAATTCAAAACCGCAGAGGCAAATGGTATTACAAATTTGTTAATTCATAGTTACAGAAGCCAAAGTTTAAGGATTGGCTTACCAAAGAAGAAACCGCAACTGACAACAAAAACGAGTACGCCTTTTGTGAGGCATGTAACATGTCTTTAGTTGCCCATAAAAAGGACTTATACAGGCATGCGTTAAGTGAGAGGCATCAAATCAATATACGATAAATTGCGTGTAATGCCAAAATAACAGATTTTTTTATCACAAAGCATGCGGGAGAAGCCACTAAACGAGCTAAAATAAAATTATGTGGTCTTCTTGCAGCTAACAACCTGCCATTTTTACTTATGAACACACTTGCACCATTTCGCCAATATTTTCCCAGACTCGAAACTTGCTAAAGATCTGTCCTTAAAAAGAACAAAAGCAACAGCATGTATGAAAGAAGCTTTGGGGAAGAATTTTAATAATCAACTTACCGCTGAACTTAGGAAACCCGGCTGTTTTTTCTCCATAATTGCGGATGAAACTACGGACAATAGCACTTCTAAGCAATGTGCTTTTACTATAATTTTTTTTAAAAAATCAGTCGAAACTAGATTTTTTGACATGGTAGAAGTCCCAAATGGAGACGCAGAGACACTTTTCAATACTTTAAGAGATGTAATTGTTAGAAAAGATATACCGCTTTCAAATTTGGTAGTGTATTCCTCCGATACCACCAACGTAACAGTGGCGGCTCGTGACTAGCAAGTCAGGGGGCGCTGGCTTTAAATAATGCGGATAACTAAAATCAAATCGTTTATTTTTGTTAAACACTACTCAAATCGTTTATTTTTGTTTAACATACTAAAGGATAACACAGCAAATATTATTTTTTGAAGTAAAAGTCAAATCTTCGTTTTTTTTTCGGAAATAAACTTCTCGGTGACTTTGTTATTAAAATTATCTATGTCCCGAACCATCGCTTTTTCGATTGAGAGCATTGCTAAAGCTGCATATAGAGAAAATTTTTCAATTTTATAACATAACTAATAATTTAGTCAAAACACAACATCAGCGGAATCGACAGGTCGCGTCGCGTCGAAACGCGAACAGCTCTTGTTGGACGGAAAATTTAGAGCCCCATCCATGCAGCTCGTTGTGCGATGTGTAGGTGACGTCACGCCTTCATAGTCATGGCAACCAACTTAATAGTCGCGTTGAAGCGGGACGGATGATCGGCCGCCCGCGCTTGCCTGTGCGAATAGAAAATGCTCATTCGGTATAACTCGCCCGTTGGAAATGGCTATGTTTGGTTTGAATTATTTTAATTGATTGCTTACATACATTGCGTTATTGGTTTTTAAAGTAAAATATTTTTGGATTCTGTTTTAAATAATTGCAGGGAGGGCGGCGCCCCAGAGCCCTTCATTACGAGCCGCCACTGCAACGTAATGTTTGGAGAGCATAATTTAGTTGTATCGCGGTTAAAAAGTGGATTTCCAAATATTTGTTGCATAAAGTGTTCTTGTCATTTAATTCATTTAGCGTCGTCTTAGTTTACCGAGGTCAGTAGAGGACGCAACGTAGGGGGCTCCTTTCAGTAGGAGCGCGTGTGCAAGAGAAGGTTCAGGAGTTTAAAACTTTTTTTATGTTCAGTTACACAAAATTAAACTACTTTCTAAAGCCGGCTACTCATTACGCGGGACTTGACAAGTAGGTACTTGCGAAGTACTTGGCAAAGAGCGAGTAGTATGTACGGCGACTTGCACTGACTTGGACAAGAACTTGCACTTCCCATCGGTTGTCGGAAAACGGGTCCAAGTCAAAGGCAGCGAGTCGATTATCTCCGAGTTTGTTTTGTCTGCGCTACACTACGCGGGCTTTACTTGACGAGTAGCTACAAGTTTCTGTGTTTGTTAGCGGCCGATTTGTGTATCTAAATCTTGAAATGGCGTGGAAAAATGAAGTTTCTTGATATTTATCACAAGAAACCTATCATTTGGGACCTACCACATAAGCAGCATAAAAGTAGAAATGATGTATACGATGCCTAGAAACGAATTCAAACCGAGTTTTTCACAGAAGGTGACTTGGAATGTAGCATCGAGGATTTGAAAAAGAAAAGGGACTCTTTTATGGCCACCTTGCGCTTATTTCTTCTATTTCTGAGTAAAAGATGACAACAACTCAATGTAACAAAAGCAGCTAAAGATGTCGCAGAATTCTCGTCCATTTTCAAGTACTCGTCTTTATACTTGCACTTCCCGAAACAAAAAAAAATTACTTGGACTCGGACAAGGGCATGCCAGGTATATTCCAAGTCGAGTACTTGGCCCGCGTAGTGAGTAGCCGCCTTTATACAAGATGGCTTTCTATGCAAGACTGCGTTTTTGGAACAGTCTGATGCTCTTGAAGCCTATTTTGCGGAAACCGTATTTACAGATCCCTCAAGAACAATTGAGGACATGCTTCAGACCAGTGGCGGATCCAGGGGGGGGGGGCACGGGGGCACGTGCCCCCCCTGTCATAATAATTTCGCACGAACCAACCTAAACGCAACACCCAAAATTCCAAACACAGTGACAAAAAATTGTACTGTAACAACCAAATATATTTTTTCGATGCCAAAACTTTACAGTATTTAGGAACAGGATCTTAAAATCAGGTTTTTAACGTGGTTTGATAATTAGCGAAGAGATGGCGCAAATGCAAGTTAGATAAAATGCATCCATTTTAGGATTTTAGGCAACATTTGTGTTTTGTTTACACAAGAACATCGCGACTTACAATAACATAGAATCAGCCTATCGCACTGTAGGTTTTTTTGAATTTTATTGGTGAGTTAATATTAAACTACTTTTTATATTAAGAAATAATTTAGCAATTGAATTACAGGTGGCAGCTACGTACATATTATGAATAAAAAACGAAATAAGCAAACTCAATTAAGTCTGATAAATTTTTTAAAGAAAAGAAAAGCGGATGATTCTGTTTCCCCTGCCCCTGATGGCAATTCTGCCGCAACGCCTGATATACAAGAGTATCCCATCGTCCCTGCACTTAAAAACTTTACAGAATGTTTGGCTTCCACTTCCACTAGTTTGACTTCTAATATTTGCACAAGTTTTACCGATCATGAGTATACTAGAGATATTGGTTTATATGTTTGCAGTACCGAAGTAATATCAGACGAAGGACGCTATAATATATTATGTGATCCATGGCTCCCAACTGAAAATTACAAGTTTCCGTGTGTTGCGCAAGGAAAGAAAAATCGTTCTTTTAAATTGCATTGGATTAAAGAATTTCCATGGTTGTCCTATAGTCCGAAGTTTGGTGGTGGTTTTTGTAGAATATGTGTGTTGTTTGGGAGGACTGACGGGGGTCGAAGTCATGTTAAATTAGGAAAATTGATAACTATACCTTTATCTTCATATAAAGATGCTAAAGAAGATTTTAGGGCACATGAAAAAAACGACTATCATAAAAATAATGTTATTAGGTCTCAGAACTTTGTTAATATCGTTCAGGGAAAAAAAATGAATATCGAAACAGCATTAGATAGTGCTAAACAAAGAAGAATTGAAAGTAACCGAGAAAAACTAATCCCAATTATAAAAACCATAATATTTTGCGGTGTGCAAAATATTGCTTTAAGAGGTCATCGGGACGACGGATCTATTTCTTTGAATGACGGTGACGGTGATGAAACCTTAATAAATAAAGGTAATTTTAAGGCTTTGTTAAAGTTTCGGGTGGATGCAGGAGACAAGATCCTTGAAGATCATTTGCGGACTGCGGGTCATAATGCTACTTTTGTAAGTAAAACAACACAAAACGTACTAATACAATGCTGTGGAGAAATTATTCAAAATAAAATTGTGAAAAAAGTAAAAGCTTCACAGTTTTACAGTATACTGGCGGACGAGACGACCGACGTTGGTATTTCCGAGCAGCTCTCATTTTGTATTCGGTATTTTGATCAAGAGACGTGTACCCTAAAAGAAGATTTCCTTGGATTCACAAAAGTAACGGACTTAACTGGCGAAAATTTGGCAAACACAATAGTAGACCTATTAAAAGCAGCAGATTTGGATATTGCATTCCTACGCGGTCAAGGCTACGATGGAGGTGCAAATATGAGTGGTGCATTTAAGGGTGTCCAAGCAAGAATTTTAAATATGCAACCTCTTGCTATTTATACTCATTGTGCTAATCATAGGCTAAACTTAGCCCTAAACAAAGCAAGTACTGTGCCCATTATTCGAAATACGGTCGGTATAATCACAAGTGTCAATAATTTTTTAAGAGAATCCGCCTTAAGAACACAACTTTTAAGTTCAAAAATTGGGGAAATTTTACCAGCACAAAAAGCAGTAAAGGCTAAAAAAATTTGCGAAACTAGATGGGTTGAGAGGCACGATGGAATTTTACATTTTTTAGAAATATTCCCCGCAGTAGTATGTACACTGGATGAGATAAGTAGTAGCAGTTCACACGCCTCAAGTAAAGCCCAGTCACTATCCGCCGCAATTTGTAAATTTGAATTTTTGTTAAGCCTTCAAATTTTAAGGAAATTTTTGTCCATTACACTTCCACTATCAATCCAGTTGCAGAGCTCCAGTCTTGACTACAGCAAAGGCATGTCAATGATTGATGCAGTGAAATCTGCGTTAAACAGAATTCGAGATAATTCTAAAAATGAATTTAAAAGCATATTTGATGAAACGAAAAGTATTGCTCAAAAAATGGACGTTGAAATTCGAATTCCTAGAATCACCGCTTTTCAACAAAACCGTGCTAATGCCCGCTTGACTGATCCTGAGGACTCTTTTCGAGTTAATACATATTTGCCCTACCTGGATTTCCTTATTTCCGAGCTAGATGTCCGCTTTGATAAGAAAAATAATATTGTTATTTCGCAGTTACAAAAAGTAGTTCCCAAATATTATTTTGAATCTAACTTTCCCGATCAAGAAATTGTTGATGCCGCCCAAAAATATGAATGCGACTTACCCTCAAATATAGACGCCCTTCGTGGAGAATTAGTTTTATGGAAAGAGCTTTGGATTAGCAAACCGCAAAAAATTGATAATCCAATGGAAGCTTTCAAATTTTCTTCTATGTTTCCTAACATACAGTGCCTCTTAAGAATTCTTTGTGTTTTACCAATCACAACTGCAACTGCTGAAAGGTCTTTTAGCGCTTTAAAAAGAATAAAGACATTTTTGAGATCCACTATGGGTCAGGAGAGGTTAAATGGCCTAAGTATGCTGAATATTAACAGAGGCATTGAAGTAGATCCTGAAGAGGTTTTAAATATATTTATAAAGAAGCATCCTCGAAAACTACAATTAGAGTTTATTTAAACTGTTTATTTTAGGTTTATAATAATTTAATAAATAAACCCTATAAAAATGAAACTCTCTGTGTGCCCCCCCCCCCACTAATGAAAAATAAATGGGCCTTTTTTATTTTTTTTATCTTATTTCATTTTCAATAAAATAAGTACCTAATCATAAATTTTTTAAAATATTTACTAAAAATTATATATCAAATTTGGGCGTGGTCTTAAAAATTTAGTACACCCCCCAACTGACAAGTCCAGAATTGCCATTGGTGCCCCCCCTGTCGATTTTTTCTGGATCCGCCACTGCTTCAGACCATGAAAAATAGGTTTACCCATGAGAGAGGTCATGTCGTATGTGCTTGGGATTCTAAATAACTTCAATGCTTTGTTTCAAATAGAAAGCCCTTTGTTACAAAGACTTAAACCCGAAACAGAGTCCCTTTTGAAAACTTTATGCATGTTCAAACTATATGAAGATGTCTGTAGTAAAGAACACCAAAAATATTTTTAAGATTAATCATGAAAATCCACATTCTTTTGTGGAAAATGAAGACATATATTTAGGCATGCAAGCAACATAATCTTAGGTAATGTTAAAGAATATATAACCAGAGAATATCTCTTACGGTTTTATACAAGCTGCATCAATTTTTATGTTAAACTTGTTGGTGAAATTAAAAACAGGTTTTCTTCTGATAATACTGTATTTTCTTTATTGGAAATAGTAGATCCCTTAATAGCACAATCATTCGACACTAAAAGCTTATCTAAGGTATTAGAAAGATTTCCCATTTTAAGAGAATTTGTTAATTCCCAGGAGCTTGATAATGAATGGAAGACCCGTGCATTACTGGACTTTGCAAAGCGTGATTTACAATTACCTGGTGAAATTGCCGAAAAATATTGGCTCAAAGTTTTTAATTTAAAAAAATTCAATTAACAAAACTCTATATCCAAATTTGAAAGTGAATATATCCTGTTAGCTGATTCTTCCATTTTCTAACGCGTCGGTAAAAAGAATATTCAGCAATCTAAATGATATAAAAACTGATACCAGGGTAAATTAAGACAAAAATACGGAAGCCATTTTACACACAAAACAAGGTATCAAATCAAATGGCGGTATAGTTAAATTTGAACCGGATAATAAAATGTCATCCACTAACATTTGGAAAAAATAAAAATTATTTTACATTATGGGAATAATATTGATTCCATTTTATATAAGATGTCTATGTATAGTTTTTGTGTTTCGATTTCCAATAATATTTTATAACTTGGATTTTATTTAGACTTAGTTTTAGTTACTAGAAAATGTTACATTTTTAGATGTATTTATCTTTTATTAAATATTTCTTTTTGCTATTTTAATGAGTTGATATCCCTAAAATAGTAGGCCCAAAACCGATGTCAAATGTCGATACTTCAAACCTGACAAACCTAAAACAAAATTATATGGGATGTGGGGAATTGTGTGGACACAAGGTTTGTTGGGGAATACCGATCTGAGCAGTTGGCAACGCTGCATTTAAGGTATTTTCAACAAAAATATGCACGTAATAAGAATGTCTACCAGGAAAAGACACTTGAGACTTTTAGGTTTTTCTTTCCTATTTATACTTTCAACTCCACCTTAAGCATGGACTACCTATTTCTTCAACGTTATAATTACCATTAGGAAGTAACCTTGACCACGAAATTGAAAATCTGTAGAAATCCAATCCCATGCTCTTCACCAATTCAATATCATCTTGATATTTGTGGTAGGAATCACATGCAACATTTCCATTTTTATGGTCCGATATGAGCTGAGGATATTTCTGGCTCAAATGATCCCATAAATTGGGACCTTTACCATCTTCGTCCCATGCGCCTTCGATTTGATAAGCAGACGTCCCAGCCCCAAATAAAAATGTATCGGGGAACGTATAGTTAGAAAGTCCGAAAATTCTGTAACAGAAAAATAATTTTTGCCCTTGGTGCAAAAAGGGGTTAACTCGCTTTTCTAGTTATTTTCTATTTTTGTTGCAAAAAGGTGTCAACTTTCCTCGCCTGGCAGTATATTTTCCAGGCGCTAGATGGCGCACATTCCGTCTGTACGAGGAATCGGAAACGTGTTATCTGCTCACAATTTATAATTTAATTTTGCAAGAACGTGTTAACTCATAAAATAATATGCAAAAGGTGTTAACTCCGAAGATAACACCTTTTTGCGTTATATACTTTGTTTACATTTAAACACGTTTCGTACTCGTAGCCTTTGGAGTTATTTTTCAGTAAATTAAGGTAAGGACATATTTTTATTATTATCCAGGAAGAAAAACACATATTTGGAGATCAGTCAGCTATCTATAAAATGGTTTAGAAATAAATATTAGTAAATTTTAAGGAACTGAAATCATAACCTAAAATTTATTATAACGTTCTGACTACGACTTTGGTTGTTGTTCTTTCTTAAATTGATTGATTGGAATTGATTGGATATTTTAGTTAATTAAATGACATATTATAGATGAGTGAACGAACAAAAAAGATATATAGTCTTGCTATAAGGGCTGGAGTAATAGATGATTATCTGTCTGACGAACCAGAAGAACCATTTATAGAATCAGAGTCTGAATATATTCCAACAGACTCAGGTACATTTTTAATAAATTGTTATGTTTGGTAAAGTTTAGTGGGGAGTTAAAGAGTAGACACAACTTGATATTTCTTTTAATTTGACAATTTAAGATAGTGATGGTGATATGGTAGAACATTATTTTCAGCAACGTAAGCGTCAAAATAAATCTAAAAAAAGCATGCCAGAAGCACTTCCAGGAACGAGCGGAATCCAAGCATTATCATTCTTTAATAATTCGCAAGGAAATAATAAGTCAGATACAAGTAAGTGTTGTTTTGCACTAAATCAAACATCTGAGGACCGTAATCACAAACATTTTTATTAATGTTTTTTAGGCAACTCGGACGATGAACCCCTTCATATCAAACAGACTAAACTGCTTATGCTTCAATCAACCATAATAATTGGTCAAGATAAGAAATAAAAAGATATGTTTGTCGCTAACTTTAATTTAGGGTTTGGATCTCCAAAAAACTGATACTTGTCAAACATGTGATGTAGAAACTAATCAAGAGCATGTTGTTAAATATAAGAAAGCATTTGAACAACAAAAACTGATC
This sequence comes from Polydrusus pterygomalis, assembly GCA_963969555.1. Lineage (NCBI taxonomy): Eukaryota > Metazoa > Arthropoda > Insecta > Coleoptera > Curculionidae > Polydrusus > Polydrusus pterygomalis. The sequence goes on along the minus strand of OZ018381.1, from coordinate 33,922,575 downwards.
GAAGCAGTGCAAAACTGAATGAAAACGTCATGTATTTTCTTTTTGATCTACAAAAAACGCTTCCTTTACCAAAAATTTCAACGGGTAAAGCTTTCTACTTGAGACAAGTATGGCTTTATAATTTGGGGATTCATTTGATTTCTACAAAACAACAAAATAGCAAAGGTTACTTTCATATCTGGACTGAAGACCAAGGATCTCGTGGGCCTGAAGAAGTGGTAGTTCAATTTTGATTTTTCTAAAAAATATTAATGATCCATAACAACACTACCGAAACACTGAACAATTATTATTGCTGTCACCTTGCCAAACGGGAATAGTTTTATTGTTGTTTTTTTATACTAAAACAGTTCAGATTTGTTAATTATTGATTATAATAGAATACGAAGATTTAGAGTTTGAAAATACACCTAATCATATTGTTCAAAAAGCACCCGATGTCTGTAGCAATTTGCTACCAAGCACATCAAGACAAAAATATGAAATCGCTTACAGTAACTTTATGGACTGGAGAATGCAAGCCAAGGTGAATTATTTTTCTGAAGATACTTTGTTAGTTTATTTTGAAGAGGTATCAAGAAAATTAAAACCATCAACATTATGGTTCCAGTACTCGATGCTGGGGAGTACCATAATTATTAAAAATTGTGTGTAATATCAAAATACGCAAAACTACGCGGATTTTTGAAACGAAAATCGGAAAAATATGTTCCAAAACAATCAAAAACCTTAATTCCTGAAGAAATTCAACAATTTCTAAAAGATTCACCTCATGAAAAGTATTTGCTGGTAAAGGTATGTTTTAAAAAAAAATATCTTATGGAAGATTGCATTTTTAGTTTTAACTTCAGGCTGCTTTAGCTATTGGCCTTACACGGGAGGGGCATGCCGTTGTGACGAACTTCGAAAATTAAAAATTCATGACATGGAAGATTTCAATTCGGCCCTTTTAATAAAATTACTCGATACTAAAAACAAAGTTCCTAGAAATTTTAGTCACAGGAGTATTCTACCAAATTTACAAAAAATATGCAAAGCTTCGACCATGCACGGACGAGGCCCGCTTTTTTTAAATTACCAAAATGGGAAATGTACAAAACAGCCCGTGGGAATAAATAAATTTGGCACCATGGCGAAAGATATAGCGAAATTTTTGCAATTACCGAATCCGGAATTAAATACAGGCCACTGTTTCCGAAGGTCATCTGCGACTATTTTAGTTAATGCAGGAGCAGATCTTTTAACTCTAAAGCGCCATAGGGGTTGGAAATCCAGCAATGTTACTGAATCCTACATCGATAACTCTATGGCTAACAAAATTCAAAAAGTATAGTAGAATCGATTCAGCCTCCAGCGCCACTAGAACCTGAATACAACAATGCTGTGGAAGCTCAGTACGTTTTCCCATCAACTTCAACTTCGACCTCGGCTAATATTTCAATTACCGAAAATGTGTTAAAGCGAAACGACCTACCAGGAATTACTTTCCAAAATTGTTCAAATATAACTGTTAATTACAATTTTAAGTAAAATAAAAAAATGAGTTAATGTAATATGTACCGTGCGAGCAAAAATTATTTGCATCAAAGAGGGCCTTGCATCTAAGGACGTAATGCTTAGCCGTAAAGCTTAATACCTGTTGGTTGTCAGTAACTACCTGAATTAACAATCAATCAGTTTTTCCGTCATCTTTCACAGTCGTTACAAGTAATTTGATCCATCGCTAATTTTTCTAATTTCTTCAACAATTCAGACAATGGGCTTTACGGAACAGCACAAAACATTCATGGTTGAAGCGTATGTTCAAAACGGGGTTAGAGTAAATGATGAGTGGCAATACAATCCGGGTTTGTGCATGGTTATGGATTACTTCGTTTTTCCTTATTTTTCCTCATTTAAAGAACACTATTTATCAGTTGCAAATTTAGAACAATTACAAGAAAGGATTATCCAAGAATGTGGTAACATTTCTCCAGAGATGCTGGTCAACACTTTCGAAATTATGAAGAGACGTCTGAATTTATGCTTGGAGCATGGCGGTGGCGAATTTTAGCAATTTATGTAATTGTTTTTCTTTTTCTTTCTGTATATTCTTACTTTGTTCATTTTCTAAACAACAAAAATAAATTTGTATTTGTCTACTTATTTTATTACTCATTAGTTTGGCATATCATGTCATCATATGAATTTGACAAAATTTTAACCTAGATTTGGTTAGATATATCGTCCCCATATCATTGTGCTCTAAACCAAGCCCTACGTTTTTTAATCCAAGCTCTCTTTGATGCAAATAATTTTTGCTCGCAAGGTATTACGTATTTTAATTCTGAACCTCGTTTTGAACATATAAAAACAACGCATCCGTAGAAAAAGTACAGTGTACGACACGTGAGAAAATCACATATTTCTCCCTCACTTGATTTGCGGCACTCGCCTTCGGCTCGTGCCAACAAACTTCTGCGCTCGGGAGGAACATGTGATTTTTCTCACTTGTTGTACAATATACCATTGATTTACAGGAAAACAGAAAATAATACTGCATGTGCAGAATCAGAAGTTATAACTAATTCTAGTGATAACAGTATTGCTGGTCCAAATTTTGAGATGGAAGTTGACCGACAGGATAACGCTGTTGGGATTTAAAATTGCGGAACTCCAATTTATCTATAAGGTGTCCCTTTTATTCCGAATCCTAAAAGATTTAAAATAAAGCGTGTTTACTCACCTGCCGGAGCAGAAAATTAAAATATTAGCTACTACACGAATGATCTTCATTGTATAATGGGATTTTATCAGGTAAAAAGTAAATTGCTTTTGCTTTATAAGTATATAATGGCGTCATACAACACTTAACAGTTTAACGATTAGATAATTATACATAGACTGTGTTACAGTTTCGTCTATTTTAGTAGATATTATACTATCAATGCCAATAGTATTGATTTTATTATTGAATTATTTTTAAAGGTTGCAATCCAAATGCCACAAAAATAAAAAAATACAATTGTATATCAAATATGATTAACAGCACTTGGAAGCTACTTTTCTTTTTAACTTATTTTGTTGAGAAATGAGTCAAAATTTTTTCGCACTACATTACGCGTACGATTATTCTATATGCAATTAAGTTTGTTAAAAATAATATTATGTCACTCAAAATCCTAAATTGTGTACCATTATGGTACACAAATAAAATAGTTTTATGGTGTTTATTTTTTAAACTAATAGCTATAATTAAACCATATTTAGCCCAAGAGTTGGTAAACGATATAACTTACATGATAATGAGATTTACATGTTGAAAATCCCGAATTTTAAATAATTTTAAAAAGTTCAAATTTAACCTCAACCATATACCTATATACAGGGTTGCCCAGAAGTCCGGAATCAAATTAATATAGCCTTAACCTGTAACTTTTAATGAAAACGCTCGGACACGTCAATTTAGTTTTATGGATGCTCACATTTTGACGTTATTTGTTTGTTTTTTTATAGACATTTGTCAAAGATATGACATCGATCTTTTTTTTAAATGAAAACATGCAGCTTGTGATTTGAAAGCTAATATCTCATACAGTATGCTCATAAATTTTGGCGCGATTCTGTCAAGCTATTTCAAAATGGCGACTGTTAAAAGTTTATAAAAAATCTCTATTTAAATAAGCGGAAATGATAAATCATTGATGTTTTTTTTACTTTTCAAGGTAAGAAATCTTCATCGTTTCACGTTCTGACATTTTTTGACTTAACAATAGTTATGGTTTATTTGTTATTTATTTTGTCAAAAATGTCAAAATGTAACGAAGCAAAACAAAACACAACAAAAAGGTGGTTTAACGTGGAAAATGCTGGAAATGTCCTCCACACTCGACTTGGCATGCAGTGTGTAGTAATGTTGAAATTGTATTTACTGTCGATGAAGAACTTCTTAATTATGCAGACAGATTAGTTGCTTCTCTGACAGAATGTGAGGCAACTTCGGAGCAAAAAGGCCGTTGTGAAGCAGAACCGTTAAAACAAAAAGAAGGTTATTGTGAAACACAGAAAGAATCACTGGAAGTTGAAGAGCAGGATGATGACCTGTATAGCCCAGAAGAAAACAGTAGCGACTCATCTGTTGGTACGAAAAAAAAATTCACAGCATAAAAAAAAGAAAAACAGCTAATATTCTTCAATCAAAAAGATTAAATTTAAATGAGATACAATATTGTTAATGTACCATTTCTTAATAATGCACCACCTTTAATTAAAAATAAAATGGAGGAAAAAGTCGGCGAAGATGGTAAGCGTAAACCCAAAAAAATTAACCGAAGAAAAACAGCGAAGAAATTCCCTGCAGGGGTTGCCAGAACAGCTGTGCCGAAAAGTTTGACGAAAAGGAGAGGCAGAAGATATTTACAACATTTTGGGAGTTATTAGATGCCCAAGCTCAGAGTTCATTTTTACTCTCTTGCATTGGCTTGTCATCAAAAAAACGCAAGTACAAAAAATGAAAATGGTAGGAGGGCACTAACCAAGGTATACAAGTTCCCAAAAGGAGAAGAAAAAGTACAAGTGTGCAGACAGTTCCTTTTTGCGACTCTAAATATAAAGGAAAAGCGGTTAAGGAAATTATGTCAAAATAAAACATATTTAAGGACACCAAAAATAGACACGCGGGGAAAAAATACTGTTCCGAAAAATAAAACGAAAAAACAAAATTTTAATCAAGTTGTGGAATACATAAAGAGCCTTCCAGCAGTACCGTCGCATTATTGCCGAAGCAGCACCTCCAAAAATAAATAAAAATATTTACCAGCTGAATTCAAGAATATTAGAAGACGTTACAGGTTATATAAGGCATGATGGAAGAAAAAAATAGGTTGTTTTGTCAGTGAGCCAGTATTTAGAAAAAATTTTACTTCGCAATATAACATAGGATTTCACGCACCTCGCAAAGATAAATGCAGCATTTGTATTGGTTACAAGAAACGAGAAGCCTCTAACGACGAAACAATAAAATTCAACATTCATATCGAGGAAAAAGAGTTGGCCAAGAAACTATATTTAATTGATCAGAAAAAATAAAATTTAAATCGTTTTCTATGTAGTAGCTTCGATATGCAAAAGGTTCTGAGCACTCCACATGGTGAGCTGGATATGAGAATTTTTATTATAACAGGTATTCCGTATACAATGAGACAATTTATGAAGCTGGAACACGAAATGCGTATTGTTACATTTGGGATGAGGCCGATGGTAAGCGGGGAAATAACGAAGTAAGCTCTATACTGTACAGTTATCTTCGTCGCGTAGATTTATTCAACAATGTTTCAGAAATTTCTTTAGTCGATTAAACACGATCTACCGGTAATTATTGTTCCAAACCAGTATCTACCACTGACTCAAACACGGCTTTGGTTAGTAGGCTATGACGTTTCAAACAAGCCCTTAGTGTCGTCATTAGAACAGCTGTTTATTACCGGTATTTACCCACGTCGGGAGCTGGGTTATTATGTATTTGTCATTTTTCTTTCATCGGTCGGCCACACATTCGAAATCTGGTGTTAGTATTCGTTGTTCGAAATGTCTGAGTCCGAGTTATTAAACGATTGCTATGTGGTCTCCCTAAACTATGAACGTAAAGACTATAAGCTAAAAACAGACAGTTTAGAAAACGCTACTTTAATTCTTAATGGTAAGTGTTATTTCTCCTAAAATTTGTGTAGGTACATACCTAGCAATTTTTATTTACACACAGCTCAAAAATGATTTTTGATTCTAGACTATGATGTAGCTTTGGATGTTTTGGGCAACAGTATCCACATATATTTGCTGTACCACCAGAACTAGATGAATATAGCAACCCTTAACTCTAAGGTCTCCAAGTAATTGAAGTAACCCACAAGAAATAATATGGACGAAAAAAAGCCTACTGATATGGATATTGAAGCTGCACATTACTTATTAGAATTTCGAGAAAAATACATTGATCAGTTTAACGATAAAAAAACAATAATGGCAAAATTGTGGCACAGAATCTCGGAGCAACTAAAAGATAAAAACTTTAACCTCGGTTTAAATTCATCGAAAAAATTTAAGTAAGTCATATTTATTATACATAAAAAAACCAAAAGACAACCGGGTCTGAAAAAAAGGAAGAAATCCCCTTCTTTACCGAACTTCATTCAATTTTAGGTACTTATTTAATTAAAATTGGGGCAGTATGATTATGTTAAAGCAGATCCACACATTGTATTAAAATTACATGCAAAGTTAATTCACAGTAATGCATGTTCGGGTTTCAGTGAAAGTTTGGAGCATTTTACCTCTGTGAAGTTAAATAAGTGTGGATTAACCTTCACTGATAGGATTAACAATATTTTTAAATTAAAATGCACATTATAATATTTAGTTTCATGTCATTTATTTTAAGGCTCGAAGGATAAAGTAAATCCAAAACACTTAGTGGATATGGATATTGATGAAAATGAAGTTGTTAATGACATCCCCACTGCTCCTGAGGAAAGTATTGAAAAAAATAATGAGGCTGAAAAAAATTGTTTCAAATCAATTAAACAGCAGGTTAGACCAAAATCAAAATATGATAACAAAAAAAAGTAAGGTTATAGGTGTCAAATGTCAGAGTAACCAAAAAACGAATTTTTCATAAACACGGTCCGGTAATATAGGAATTATTATGGTCAAGGGCGTAGCAAAGAGCGAAGATAACCAAGGGAATTACCGGAGTAAATACCGGTAGATCGTGTTTAATCGACTTTTATACTGCGACTCTTGTACTGGACAGAACAAAAACAGAGGGGTAATGGCTATGTTAGCCTATTTTCTAAAGGTGTAGTCCCCGGACACATACATGCAAGCAGTGGCGGCTTCTCTATTAGGTCATTAGGTCAATGACCTCCCAATCCCTATTAACCAAATAAAAAATAATCTACAATCTACTTTAAAAACTACTTTTAAAATTAGAATTCACTATATGACTGACTGTACTTCCTAAAAAATTTTGAACGCCCCCTGTAGATCAAGTATGCAGCGAAATTTTAAATCCGGCTAGTCCGTAAAATGACCTCAATGCGTTAATATGCGTACGGATTCAGCCGATCTCTGGCGATATGGCGATTATGAAAAAGCAGCCCTACTGAAGAGAACAGCTGTTGGGTCATCAGCCGGGTTTGCAAAGCATTAAATAATACGTATGTTGTCTCATCATTATTGCAATTATTTATTACGCTTGGAAAAGAGATGGCATTCTAGACGTAGGTCGCGCAATATTTTAATTTATTCTATTTTTATTTTAGCCGTTGTTGCGTTGTTATGAATTTATGAAGTAGGTTAGGTACCTATGTTTTGCTAAGTTTTTGAAAGTTCGTAGTGGAAGTCCTAATTACTTCGTTATTTTCTTGTCTATTTTTTAAAGCATAGTTTTGTTTTTATTTTATAAGTTATGTCGGTGTCGGTGGTGCAAAAAGTTAAAGAACTTAAAATTAAAAATGAACTGAATTTCGAGAAACGTTTGGAACTTAAAGAAAGTGGTCGCCCTCTGCCAGATCTGAAAATTAGGCAGACTAGTAAGGACAAAAATAAAGACGTTCACCGCAATTTTCGCAGGTCTATGTATGATTTGTCTGACTGGATTTGTGGGTGCGAAGTAAGTAATGCATTTTACTGTTTTGTTTGCCTTATTTTCTCAAATGACTCTTTATGGTGTAAAAACGGTGTCCAAGACTTAAAGCATTTAAAAGACAAAATTAAAAAACATGTTTTATCCGCAGACCACATGAAAAGTGCCATGAGTTATGCTACAATCGGTAGTGTTGATATCCGGTCTCAGTTAGACAATGCTTATAGACAATCCGTAAGAGTTTTTAATGAAAGTGTGTCAAAAAATCGATATATTCTTAATAAAATAATAGACTGTGTAAAGTTTTGTGGGGCATTTGAGCTCGCTTTACGTGGACATGACGAGACAGAATCGTCGGAAAATCCTGGAGTATTTCGTGGACTAATAAACTTCGTTTCAGAGCTGGATCCAATATTTAAAGAATACCTAGATAAGGCTACAGTGTTTAAGGGTACATCTAAATCTATCCAAAACGATTTACTTGATTCAATGTTATTGGTTGCTCAAGAACAAATTAAAGTAGAAATTCAGTCAGCTGATTATATTGCCGTTCAGGTGGATGAAACCACTGACAGCTCCAATAAAACTCAAATGACTTTCATAATACGGTATATATTGTCCGGCATCGTTCACGAAAGGTTTATAAAATTTATAATTCCTCCCGGTACGACAGCCGAACACTTGTCAGAGGTAATTTTTGAAGAATTGGAAATTTTAGAAATAAATAAAACACCGGAAAAATTAATTGGACAAAGTTATTATGGCGCGTCTACTATGAGTGGACGATTAGGTGGAGTGCAAAAAAAAATTAGAGAACGATACCCTGCAGCTAATTTTATTCATTGCTATGCCCACCAATTAAACTTAATATTGCAAAAAGCAGCCGGTCAGAATAAAAGCGTAAACATTTTTTTTGCCAATTTACATGGGTTTTCTACATTTTTCAGTCGGTCTCCAAAACGTACAGCAGTTCTCGACGAGTTTGTTAAAGTTCGTTTACCTAGAGCTGCTCCGACAAGATGGTCTTTTAACGCACGTTGTGTAGAAACTGTATTTTTATATCAGGTTGACATTATGGCTTCTCTTGAGAAGATAATTCAGAATGAAGAAGATTCTAATACGATTAATCAGGCAATTGGTTTAAAGACATTTTTACAAAGTGGAGATTTTCTGTTTTGGTTAAACTTTTTTCATTTAGTAATGCCCCATTGCGAAGTTCTTTTTAATCAACTTCAAAAACGCGGTATTGATGTTATATCGGTAAAAAATTACATAGATTCATTTAAAGCTTCAATTCAAAATGTCAGAGATAAAATAGTTAATGAAATATCTTCAGAAAACCCTTCACTTAGTGTAAAAAGACCAAAAAAAAAATGAAGATTCTAATCGTCTAGTTTCTTTGCAAGTTTGTGATATAATAATATCTGAAGTTACCCACCGTTTTAGTTATCATTTAGTAATCGCTCAATTATTTTATAGCGACCAGTTTAAACAATACAAAAATAATTTTCCGGAGCATATTTTAAAATCAGTAAAGGAAAAGTTTCCTGGTGTAAATTATATAAAACTTAAAACTGAACTTCAAGTTATTTATGAACGGGATGATTTCGCTAAAAGTTCTGGAGCCGTACCAATGCTCCAATTATTTATTAATAATAATCTTAGTGCAACTTTTTCGGAAACTGTTAAATTGTTAAAAATATTGTGTACTTTACCGATGACAACTGTCGAAAGCGAGCGATGTTTCTCTACATTAAAAAGAATAAAGACATTTTTACGTAATACTATGGGACAAGAAAGACTGTCTGCTTTGGCCATGTTAAGCATAGAAAAACCGTTTATTAACAGTATTGTTAATTTTAATGAACGTGTTATAAATCATTTTGCAAATATTAAAGACCGAAGGGTTGATCTTAAATTTAAAACTGTATAAAAAATGTGTTCATTAAATAAATAAAAACTGCATTAGTTTTTTATTATACAGTATGTCTCCGTAAGTTCGCATCATATGGAAAACTTTTTTATTATTGATTTCTCAGAAAAAATTTTTCTTTATAAAAAGCTCTGCATGGTATAAAACCAAAAATGCAACTATCAGATATTAAATTTTTCCAGACATATACGGGGTTTGTCAAAAAATATGAATTTTGCCCAAGAGTAAAGTACCTTTATTTTTGACAATATCGAAAATTGTTATTAAAAAAAGTTGATCAGAACTAAAAACCACGTTTAAATATGCAATTACACCTATTTACGATAAAAAAAAATATTTTTTCTTTTTTGAAACGTATGTGTACAATAACAATGCAAATTTAACTCTATAGTTCCATGTAATCTAGGGTGCTTTGACATACAAATGCGATGATAGCAAGAAATGTTTGACAGGGACCGTCAAAACGCGTTAAAATTTATAAAGTACATAAAAATGGTGTTATTAAGTTGTAAAGAAAAAATTGAAATTGTTTTGATTGTGGGAGAAAACTATAAAACGCATAGAGAAGCAGCAATTATTTTTAATAATAGACATCCCAATAAAAATATTTATCAATCAACTGATACAAGAATAATGAATAAATTTAAGACTACTGGAAGTTTAAACAATAACTTTAATGGAAAACGCCGAAAACTGGTTGCCAATGAGAACACGCTGTCAGAAGTAATGCTGTCTGTTGTAGAACATCCAAAAGTGTCAGTGCGCAAAAGAAAGTCGTTAATACAACAAAATGTAAGTAAGGATACAGTGGAAAGAATTTTAAAACTAAAAAATCGTTCACACATTGAAAGAAAGGGACTATGATAGGCGCTTTGATTTTTGCTCTCTCATCCAAGGAAAGTTAGAAGAGAACCGTTTTTTTTCCGAGACATACTTTTTTCCGATGAGGCAACATTTTCTTCAAATGGAACTGTCTCGTCACAACATTGTCGCTGGTGGTCTGAGGAAAATCCCAATTTTACAATAAAGTTTCGTGACCAATATTTATTTAAAACGAACGTGTGGTGTGGTATTTACAAGAACAGATTAATAGGACCATATTTTTTTCACCAATCAATGCCGAACGTTATTTACAATTTTTGCAAAATCAAATCAGTGACTTTATGGACGAACTACCTTTACAAGAACGTCAATGTGTTTGGTTCCAACAAGACGGTGCAACATGCCACAGTACATTAAATGTTAGGGCATATCTTGAACATTTGTTCAATGGAAAAGTTATGCACAGATATTCAGATATTTTTTGGCCTGCTAGATCCCCTGACCTAAGCCCTCTAGATTACTTCTTATGGGGTTACTTAAAACAAAAAGTTTACCAGCAATGGCCTTTTCATGATGTTAATCATTTGGAGAGGATAATTACACAATCATGCCGGGAAATTTCTTCAGAAATGATAAGAAAATTATTAAGGGAATTTGCCAATAGAACGATGAAATGTATTAAACGAGAGGGTGGATATGTTGAGGCATTAGTGGAATAAGTGAAAATTAAATTTCTATTATTATTATGTTAGTTACACAATTTATTATTTGTATGTGTTTTCTTATTTGCAATAAGTATAAAAAATTATTAAAAAAACAAAACATATTTTTTCATCGTAAATAGGTGTAATTGCATATTTAAACGTAGTTTTTAGTTCTGATTAACTTTTTTTAATAACAATTTTCGATATTGTCAAAAATAAAGGTACTTTACTCTTGGGCAAAATTCATATTTTTTGACAAACCCCGTATATGTCTGGGAAGATTTAATATCTGATAGTTGCATTTTAGGTTCTAGACCATGCGGAGCTTTTTATAAAGAATCAAATTTTCTGAGAAATTAATAATAAAAAAGTTTTCCATATGATGCGAACTTACGGAGACATACTGCATATGAAAAAGTGTTTTATTGATATTTTTTATTTTAAAAACCGGCAATAAAGCCAAAATTAGGGCGTGGCACCCAAAAATTTTTCGCCTGCGGCGCTATTTTTTTTTACTTCAATTGACCTCCCAGTTGATAGGACCACGAGCCGCCACTGCATGCAAGTAGATGGTAGTATTTAAACATATACAAAAACAAATGTTAATCTGGGCGCCAAGTGAATGGCCTACCGTCTTACGAAATTCAAGAGTAATTCCACACCCTTATGAGGTTATTTCTTTTAAATACGGTGACTTTTACGACTTTAAGGCACTTCAAAAAAAATTTTTGGCCTGAAAAAACGAAAAAGGATACGGATGGAATGATAATTAAATATGTTGATATTAGACAAATGATATTCGTAAAGGGCTCAAATGGGGTACAATTTAAATACTCACTAAAGGATGAACTCAAGTTTGTAACTCTTGAAAATTTAATATTATCAAGGAATATAGAACTAGTACCTGCGTATACAAAGCGTCAAGAAATACCTCTTAAAAAATACAATAGTCCAACGAAAATGTGAAGAAAAAAAAAGGTGGTGAAGAATACCATGACGAATATAAACCCCTTATTGTAAAAGACATGCCTATAACTTTACCAGAATCCGATGAAGAATATATCGCACCCGTCGTGGAATACTGTAACATCTCAATTTTTTTTAAGTTTGGGTTTGTTACGGCATTCAACTAAGAAAAGTAAGTAAATTGTTCGAGGAACAAGACGCTAAAGTTAGTTTAACGGTCGACCGGTAGATGGCACTTGTTTCAGTCTTTCGGTGGTGGGATTCTTAAAGCCGCGTCTGCGAAAGACTGCAACATCTCAGTCACACTTAAAAGCTACCGGACGAGTCGGTCAAGAGACGCGAGATGTTACTGTTTTTCCCGGACACCTGTCGTGACATTTTTTAATGTTACAATGTTGTTCAGACTAATTGTTTTTGCTATATACATGGCAATGATGTACATGTATTGTTTCTGCCCATTCAAAAACATTACAACAATAGAGCATACATTTTAAATCAAGGGGCATACTCAGAATAAGGGCGATAGCGCTCATTCTGTCATTGAAAAAGAAATTAAGAGAACGTATGTATGTCCCATCCTAATACTTTCAACTTACGAGAACAGCGATTACACCGTAGACGAACTCAGTCACGAAGATTTCATCGATGTTAAATATTTAGAGATTGAACAAAATTTTAAAACGAACAAAAAAAAATGAGGCAGTTCCCTTCGCCAAAATTAAGATTATGAAGTTAAACCGGGAAAATCCTTTTGCCTTTTTGTACAAAATATCGTACCGCGCCGAAAATTTCAACGTTATCGATGCTTATCTTAACAAAAGCAAATTAAAAACAAGGGCATCTGCTACAATTATTACATTGGACGAGATAATTGAAAAAAATTAAGAATTGGGCTGTGAAAAACCATACAACGCAACTATTCCGGTTGCTTTTAAATAAATTAATGTTCAGAATTTCCCTAGTAAACAATAACTATGTTAAAAAAAACTTACTTTGATTTTTACAACAACTTGAGTAAATAATGGTTGTCTGCTGAGTTACTGTTAAAAAATATTTTGTTTAAGTTTACAATGTTCTTAATATTAAAATAAATACTTTTTGCGTTCCTTTAAAAAGCTAATAATTTAATTCTTTAAATACCTGTATCCATAAGCTGTAGATAATAATATTACTTATTCACCCACATACTTAAATTATTAATATTATTGATAAATTATTTTTAATTAAAGAAATGTCGTTTGTACCACTTAAAGACATTAACCAAATCAAATTACATTCTTTTTACATGCGTTTTAATAAATAAGAATAAACTAGTTTAAAATAAAATAGGTTCCACCGTCGATATTATTGTCTATAAAGTTATTACTATTATTATTATTATCATTATCATGACAACATGAACAATAATTAAGAATTATTGTCCATGAAACACGAACAATAATTAAGAATTATTGTCCATGAAACACTAAACCATGAACAATAATTAGGAATTACTGTCCATGAAACACTAAAACAAATTTAAAATTATTTTTGTTGTCCCTCGAATACTGTAACAAGTACGAAATTTTAAACAAAATGGCATAGTGTGTCCTAGTATTGGCGAAATACGTCTATTTATCAATAACAAAGCGAACTAAACATCTTAACTAGTATATTTAGCTTAAATCCCGGCGAAAAAACATAAACATAATCAGCAGAAAGCAAAATGCAAAAATAAAAAAACTTTAACATCCATTTGCTGAAAATTGATTATTTTGCAATGTTACAGTATTCCACGACGGGTGCGATATCATTAGCCATGAGTAATATTCGTATTTTCTTTTTTGTTCGTGTTGTAGCGATGTCTACTATTTATTTACATGGTTGATATTTTTATTAGTTTTTATAATTTTTATAACATTTAGAACTGGATGGATGGCCCTTTGGCCAAATTGATGTCATTCATTAAAAAAGAAAACATTTTATTTGTAAAAGTTAGCTTATTCTGGTACAAGAATTGAAGGTTCTTGTTTTAGTTTCCATATTAAAAAAAAATATTTAGTTTCATTCCTGTTTTTTTTTTAATAGCAATAAATCTGGGCATATTAAATAGACCTATCCCAAAAAAAAATTCCAACTACCCGAGAATAGTAAAGGAAAAAACGCCCTAACTATCATTTTTGCTACTTTTAGGCATAAAATGATATTTAATACCTATTATCGTAAATTTTATTTAAACGATAAAGTATTTATTATATAGATGGTTATTATATAAAAACTTGGTACCCTCTTTCTTTTGCATAGAAATCAAATTTCCTCGTTTTTGACAACACAGACTTCTGTGGCTTAGGGTATTTTACCTTCGAACCATCGATATGTCCATTACTTACGTTTCTGTGTCCATTATTAGCTTATGTGTCACTTTTTTCTATATATGCGTTTTATTAAAATTCGTTGTTTCAGTTTGTAAAAACCGTTATTATATTCGGAATCTACATAAAATAAGGTTTTAAATTCTTGCTTACAAATAAATATAAGTTAAACAATGCATCAGTAAAAGATGATCAAATATAAAAGTATCTTAAGAGTGTCCATTACTGGGTCAGTCACCCTACTTATCTTTTCAGATTTCTCAAAAATGCCAAACAATACAAAAGGGAAATGGGATGAGGCCAGCATGAAAAAAGTTGTTGATGGTGTGATGTCTGGAAAGTTTGGTACAAGAACAGCCGCCTCCTACTTTTCTGTGCCCAAAAGTTGCTTGGGGGACCGCGTTACCCTATGAACATCGAATGACTGAATAATAACGATTTACTTCTGGCCCAGTAACTTGATTGATGGTCTAATGACTGTGTTGCCCGCAATATTGTCGGATATAGATTGGCATCCTTAAAGCGGGCCCTTCACGCTACGATTTTTGTGAGTTTTGAACTGTACAGTCCATCGGTTCAGTCCAAAACACAACGTGAAGTGTTCTATCCGATTCGCATCTGGCCTTTCCGGCGGGATCTGCCATCTTTTAGCATGCTGAATATTTTTAACTGCACAGGCCTGAGGCCCCGGCGGGAACAGTACTCGACTGTACCGTCTAGGGCGGGAAAAATCCTTGGGGTTCGTCGACGACAAGGATATGTGTAATAACAAATATAATTGTAGGACAAAGATAAACAATATTATGTTCGATAAGCTTCACATCAACAGTGGTGTTCATTCGTTGTGCTTGTTAATTTTTATTGGAAACTAAATTAAAAATTTAAAGGAGTTTCCAGCTGGCAAATATCTAAAACTGGCAGCTAATCTAGCTTCGGAAGGAATAGCGCCGCGCATAATGGTATTTTGGTTTTCTATTTTGTGCCTAATTAAATTCAAAAGGATATTAAATGTTCTTTCATCCATCCTAAAGTAATTTTTCATTTATTTCTTTAAGCAAATTAATGTAAATGATTTGCAAAGTTTCTTCTAAGAAACCACTCCTTAGTCCAGAACCTCTTCTTTTTTCTTTGCATTTTTGCAAATGAAACATTATATTTGTATTCAGCGTATTTTAATTGCTATTGCCTAGCGCTTTCGGCCCATTATAAGGCCATCATCAGGTCTTAGGTTCTAAAAGAAAAACACAAATAAGAGTAAAAAACAGCTGGAACAAACTACGTTAGACTACTTACTCGTCAAATTATGTCCAGGAGACAAGAAGCATTTTAAGAGGTATTTGAAAATTTTAAACAGATTTTCCTGGTAGTTGTTTCAAATTGAGAGGGAGAGGTTACGCAATTTCGTTGCTTTGGCTGATGCTAAAGCTCAAGACAACGCCATAAAAGGATCGCTCGAGCTTTTAGAGTTTATTCAGCAATGCAACTATGGTATTTGCGTACCTAATATCGTAATTATGCTTCGAATTTTTTTAACTATAGCTATCAGTGTGGCTTCATGTGAACGTAGCTTCTCAAAGCTGAAATTAATAAAAAATTACTTGAGGTCGACCATGAGCTCCATAAGATTGAGTGATTTGGCCATTTTGTCAATAGAACAAAGTGTGACGGACGAAATTAACTTTGACGAAGTTATAAATGATTTTGCTGCGTGTAAGGCCCGGAAAGTTGAATTTTAGAATTATACTAGACGTTATTTTTATAGTGTAATACGTTTTGATTGTTTTGAACGCAGACGTACTATATTACATGGTTTTGAAATAAATATTTTCCACTCAGTTCTTTCATATGATTACATTTTTTCCCACCAAACCAACAGCATTATTTTTATGACGTCAAAGGGGCGGCAACTTATGATTCCGCCCCGGGCGACAATGGCCCACGCTACGCCACTGTAAACAACACCTGACTGACTGATATTTGCATTTGACACATGGACACAAAGTGGTGAGGGACATCTCAGATAAATGTTTACAATTTGAATGTTTTTCAATTTGAAACCACTACCAGGTAAATTTGTTTAAAAATTTTTAAATATCTCTTAATATGCTTCTTGTCGCCTGGACATAATTTGATGAGTAAGTAGTCTCACGTAGTTTATTCCAGCTATTTTTTACTCTTGTTTGTGTTTTTCTTTTAGAACCTAAGCCCTGATGATGGCCTTATAATGGGCCGAAAGCGCTAGGCAATAGCAATTAAAATACGCTGAATATAAATATGTTTCATTTGTTAAAATACAGCGTACAACCGACTCTCCTTTTCATATTTGCATTTTTGATTTCCCTGCATGTTCCATACTTAAAATTAATACAGCAGCCAATTTCCTTTTTTTTTCATTAGAGAAATCATACTCCTTCAACTTATTTTAAACTACACCAATGAACTTATCTTCTTCGATATAGTCGAGAGACTGACAACATTTATCTTTCATCAGATGTGAACATGAAGGGCGAAACGAGCGGGATCATTCTCGTCTTGAGATCGGAACTGTGCGTCTTGGTCTGCAGGCCATACCGTAGCGTGAAGGGCCCGCTTAAGGCTAGGTAGATAAAATAGTTAAAACTTAACTGCAATGTAAAGACTCTTAAAGTGGCGGAGCTTATCATAAAAAAGGTGTGATAAAAAAAAACTAGTGTGTAGAAGAGAGACAGCGACATTTGAGTTTAGTAGGAGGTGTCAGAATAAGAATGTTTATAAAAATACTTGTTGGTAATTGGTTGGTAATTGGTTGGAATAAAGGGTTCCATTTTAAATAGTACACAGTAGTACATCCATGGAAATCCCCTCTTTTACAGTTTTGAAATGAAATAATTCCTGATACAGCAAAAAAGGAACCCCTTCTTCAATTGGTAGGGGTTACAAAACACTATAAAAAACTCTAAAGAGCACATACGACAGGGAGTTGAAAAAAGTATTCAAGTGTAAGGGAAACCTTCTGCCCGTTTGCCAATTCAAAGTCCTAGTTTTTGTCAATTTAAGTGAAGTTATGGAAAACACTGCTCCAGAATCAATCTACTTTGCTCCCATTGCGTAAGTGTTCTTTATTCATTGATTTATAACGTGTTTAGGCGTAAACTGTTTAATCTTCTTTTGGCGTGAGTTAACTATAAAGTCATAGTTGTTTCTTCTGACTTACTTGGATTAAACCACCAAACAAAGCACTTCATTTGACATTGGAATTATACTGATATGTCCTGTTTTTCCTTTCATTTCCCGCCCACAGTGGCTTTTTTACTGGTCCCGGACCTTTCAGCGTGCTGATAGATTTTCACCTCTTGACTGCAAACAAATTTTCTCACTCCCTATGCGTGCTATTGAAAGCTCCATTATGGATTAGTTCCACCTTAACTTTATTATATTTTCTCTTTTGCTAACAACATCAGCTGTTCATAATTTTTACTTTAACATCCTGATGATGAGTGTTTCTACACTCGAAACATGTCGATTCTAGCTTATTAGCTACTGAATTAAAATTGTGGAGAAAGACTTTATGGTTTTCTTTTCCCTACATATTTGTTTGGTTATTTTCCTAGTTTGTAAGATTGTAATTTTAACCACAATTAATCATTGCTTTGCTTTTCTTTGCCATTAAATAAACTTGTTAAAAACTCCTTGGTGTTTCAGTGAAGAACTAGAGCGCAACCTTAAGTCCGTTAAGACAATTAAATAATAATTTTTTTATAAATCTCTATTTTTAAACCATCTTAGCTACACAACCCAGTCGACTACAAACTGTAGCCCGACATTATGCTTAATCTACGTTAAATTTGCATCACATAACAGCAATGTTATTAAATCGATGTCGGGCCTTCATATAAAACTAGTTATTTTGCCACGTTAGATATAACATCGTCAACGGCCCAACGCATTTTACCAGCTCATCATTTACCAATGGTTGATCGTTAAAGAAGCGTTAACTAACCAATATATCCTCCGCGTTGAAGGCCTAATGGTAAAATCCAGCCAATAAAAAGAGAAGCCAGTCGATCAATCGAATCGACCATAACCTCAAAATTTTCTTGATCGGGATCGGTTAATCGCGTTTTTCTACTTTTTATTTCAAAAAATAAGGTTTGTGAATAAAAAATTTACGCTGCAAAAGATCGCAAACAAGTTGGTGCACTTAGTAGTGCAGAACGTGGGCAACACGTAACCGTAGTGTGTGCAATGAATACCATTGGCACTTATTTACGTCCCTCCTGCACTTATTTACCCTCGTAAAAGGATAAACGATGAACTTTTGAACGGTGCTCCCGCTGGTAGTATAGCTTTCACTCAAGAAAAATGTTGGATGACCAGTGACATTTTTTTTGTAACTGACTAAAGCATACACAAAAGCGTCTTAAGAATAAGGTTCTTTTACTAGTTGATGGACACAGTAGCCACAAATAAATGAAATATAATAATGAAATAATTCCTAAAAAAATTATAAAACATTCTTTTAGATGTTCACTAATAACAGAAAAGGAAAGATTATCTATATTCAATAACTTTTGGTCTTTGCCAACGTGGGATGAGAAAAAAATATTTGTCCAAAATTCGGCTCGAACAAGGGCAATACGAAGGCGCCGCAAAAATATTCAAGAAGCCCTCAAAGAGAAAACGGGACGTGGCTATTTCTTAATTAACAAAAGTGGAAAGCACCTAAAGGTATGTAGAATAATGTTTTTACATACTCTAGACTTGGGAGAAGACAGCACGAAACGATGGACTAACAATATGACAGCCAATTTTAATACGGTTGTGGAGTCAGCAGATGATTAAGTGAAAACAGTTTGAAACAGCCATGGAAGAAAATCACATCAAGAAAGACGAGACAAATTCAAAAAGCAGAAAATGTTAATGAACAGCACATCCCAAAAGTTCCCTCACATTATTGTAGAGCATCTACTAGCAGAGCAGGGGCGTGCGGTGAGTTATGTAAATGGGGAAGCACCGCTGCCGGCAGGCCCGCCGGAGGCAAAGCGCCGGAGGCAAAGCGCCGGAGGCAAAGCGCCGGAGGCAAAGCGCCGGAGGCAAAGCGCCGGAGGCGAAATTTTTTTTGAGGACCACGCCCAAATATTGGCAAGAATTTTGTTTTTCAACGTTTACAGGTAGAATACTGTGATTTATTTACTGTAAAAAAATGTGAGGTTCTGTACCTACCTATGATTTTTCCGAGAATTTTTAATATTCCTTCTATTTTCTAAATGGCTACACCTATGTTTTTATTAATTTTTACGTAATTTGCCTGTTAAAACCCAATTTTTTACTGACCCAACGCTGCCTAAAGAGTCGTTAAAAACAAGTTAACAAAGTTTCATAATAGAAACTATCGTAGAAACTAATACCCAAAAATATACATTTTTACCTTGAATTCACAGTTTGATTGAATTTTAAACAAATACTGGGTGTGTAAATATTATGTGATGTGGTTAATTTACATTGTTCCTGAAGAAAGAGACTGGAAACCTTTTTATAAATTTTAAATTTACAATATATATTTATATTATTACTTCGCCTGATACCTAGATGGTATAATTTTAGAGATTATATTTTGGATATCAACGACGTGGTCTTTAGGTGTTTCAAGTAAAAAAGGGAGATAGGCACTGCAAGAATTGTTTTTTAGTTTGACGTGAAATAAAAATATAAAAAAGAAACCACGTAGGTACATACCTTTTTCATCAATCCAAGAAACAAAGTCAATAATAAACTATAAACCGCAAAACAGATAAGAGAGTTCTATAAACTACACAATTTTCATAAACTGTCACAATTATTTATCATACACATAACGTCGGACGCGAGCCACGTGCGAGAATCTGCGCGAGGGCGAGACACCACACAATTTTAATAAGACTGTCACAGTCACAATCATTTACCCCCACACATAAACGTCGGGCCACGTGCAAGATGCTCTTCCGAGCGGAGTGCCTTACCAGCAAAAAAACTCGAGGCAAATACGCTCGCGCCCGAAAATTCCCGACTAAAAACGCATGGAAAAATGAAATCTTTGACAAGGTTCTTTGTCGCGGGTGCAAACTTTGGCCGCTGCTCGTATTATTTTAGCGATGGATTTCCCGAAATATAACGATTGCTGTCAGCCGATTGAGCCGATGTATTAAGCGGTATGCTGCGATGGTCAGAGATGCATGCAGGGCCGGATTTGGTTTGGAAATTAGAAATATATACTTGGATATTTCGATTGTATATAGATTAAATTATTTTAATATAATATTTGTTTTATCTTACGAGAGCGGTAGGGGAAGCAGTGCTTCCATCGCTTCCATGGACCGCACGCCCCTGTAGCAGAGTGTACGTAGACAACAGTTTCATAACAATAAATCATATGTACAGACTTTACAAAGAGTGGTGCAATGAACGAAGGTCACCAGCGGCTCATATAAAATTATTTAGATCAGCTTTAGAGAGTGCAAACATTTCTGTACACAAGGCAAGGAAAGATCAATGTGATACTTGTGTTGGTTATAAAACAATTTGACAAATTATTAAACAAAAGTGTTGTTTATGTGATTAGTGCTTTCCTTATGACACTGCTATAACAAGAAGTATATTATTAAGAGGCTTATTTCAGGGATGCAGTAAATAAATTAGCATTTTATTGTTTCGTTTAAATTTGTGATAAAAAATTACGACTTACTAGCGTGAATTCTCGATTTTCTGGAAGCTCCCATGATGCTCATGTGTGGAGACAGTCAAATATTGGTCAAGTTATGGAAAGAATACACCAAACGTATAATGATGAACCATTCTACTTCCTTGGTGATTCCGGTAAAATTTTGTCCAATATTTGAACTATTGAGAACCCAATTATAATTTTCATATTGTAGATATATAGATATTTTCAATTTAAATTTTTTGTGGCAGGTTATTGAAACTAAGAATTTTTTTTCAGGTTTTCCTTTACGTCTATGGTTGCTCACAGCCTTGCCAAACCCTTTACCTGGTACTGCAGAGGAAAGATTTAGTAACCATCTAAAATCTATTAGAAGCAACATTGAGCGCTGTATAGGCGTATGGAAAAATAGGTTCAGGTGCTTACTAAAATATAGAACACTCCACTATCAGCCAGAAATAGCCGCAAAAATCGTTATTGCATGCACAATATCTGCATTAATAATAATGTACCAGAGCCTGAACGAGATGCAGACATTCCCATGGAGTTTGGTAATATTGACAATATTTTTATGGGCGACAATAACCAAGAGTGGGAAGAAATCCTCAGTTAGCTGAGGCCAGACGTCTACGAGCCAGAATTCTTGCCACGCAATATAATTAAAGCAGAAATTGCTTGGTCAATTAGGTCTTGTCCAATGAAAGTTTTGAAAATATAGAAATTCTAAAAAGGGAAACCTAGACCTTCCAAACTCTATGCGCTTTAATGAAAAAAATTAGTGAATCTCCTGGTGGTGTTGTCATGGTTCGGGTCTAAAGGCCTTCGTCGCGTCGGTTGGAATTGCTTCTTAACGTTTCGCTAGAACGAGTGGCGAGCTTCTTCAGAGGTCCTTCCATATGGATTCCATGTAAAGGCGTTGTTAGAAACATAGACCCTGATATAGATATTAATTCAATAATCAAAGCAATAGAATCACCTTACAAAATTGTAGAAAATATAAGATTAAATAGGCGAACCTTAAAGCAAAACTAGGATAACCCTGAAAACAACAAAAAATATATCGCAGAGTATGAGCAACACACATTAAAGCAGAAGGCGGGATGAAAAGCTAAAGAGCTACTAAAAGATAGTGCTTCTCAGTCTCACTACTAACTGAAGCTTCAAGTTCACAATTTTACGATTTATTATCTTAACAATGAAGACGTCTAATTATATGTTTGGCATGAAGGAAGTGGTGGAATTACCAGTTTACTTCATGTTTGACAGATTACCAAAATAATATACCAGATAAGTACAAAACCGTTATTTTTATCTCGGACAGTTGCAACTACCAGAACCGAAATAAGACTCTCGCCAGTGCTGTGAGTGACATATCGATGGAGAAAAATATCACGATACAGCAGGTTTATCTTGAAAAAGAGTTAATCGAAAAAGAGCATCATCACTTCTATGACATCCTTTCCAGCGCAACCTCGAAAAAAAAATCTGTTTTGGATGTTTAATTTAAATTTGTATCACAAAGTTATTATTTCCTATTATTATTATTATTATTTCATAATGATTTTGTTAATAAACTTGGATAAACTGCATAGTTAGTGTTTTAGTACCCTCCTAGTTAGTCTAAAGCTATAACTGTCAATAAATTGCCCCTATTATCTCCTATGTGAAAATTTAAGAGTTTTCAATTACTGCGGCATCATTATTCATAAGGATTTGTCGAAACACTTTTCATTTTTTTATTAATAATAACATATTACAACACAATGGATTCAGATTCCTCAGTATCCTCTAATGAAATCGATTGGCTAGGTGTAAATTGTGATGTGTTCGATGATGAGGTTTTGATGTGGAAGTGGATTCAGTTAACGTCCAAGCACCAAAAGAAGGTCTTCGGGTGGCCGGGGACGGAGAATCTATGGACTTTGTTGGTTCTACCGATGATGATTATAGGACTATTGGAAGACCTAAGGACTCTACCGAGAACTCTACTCTACAATAGAGAGCTGCGGGTTGTCCAGGTTATAATTTACGGGAAAAGAAAAGGAAAAGGAAGGTAAATAAGTGCTACTTTTATTGAATTTGCTATAAGAAAGGTAGTTTCAAATTTAACTAGTGGTATTTTTAAGGTAGCTGGGTAACATCGTGTAACTTACAAAACATGGCAAAATGTAGGGCCTGCGACACTCAATTCTCAGTAGGCCATGGCGGCGAAAACGATATTCAAAAGCACATGAAAAGTGCAAAACACAAAAACAACATTCAAAAGTTAGCGAACACAACTACACTTAAACAAGTGTTTATTCAAACGGAAGAAGAGGTAAGACAAACGAAAATTGCCGAGTGTAGTTTTATTTACCATTCTGTTCAGCACTCCCATAGCTACCTGTCAATGGACTGTACGTCAAAGCTTTTTTCAAAATTCTACCTGATTCTTAAGTCGCTGAGAAGTTTACCTGTGGTAGAACAAAAGCCACGAAGATTGTTACAAATATTTTGGGACCATAGAGCAAAAAAAATATATTAGAATATCTTTCTAAACACCTTCCATTTTCGCTGTCTACTGACGCTTCCATTAAAGGCAACATAAAAACCTTTCTTTTGGTGCTTAGACATTTTAACAAAAATGAGGGTACCAAAACTAAATTATTAAAATTCTACTCATCTGATTCTGAACAGTCTCATGATATTGCTAAGTGTTTAGTAAAAAGTCTAAAAGAAGCTAAATTTATCAGTAGAAGATGTTACAGCGCACTGTGTGTGATATATAATATATCTAGCTGGACGTGGCAACAGCGCGACCAGCCAGTCTTGCGACAACCATAAAGAGACCATCGCATGAATCCCTTGATCCTTTAATGTTACCGGCCTGACCTAGGCAGCCGTTACTAAGTAATAAATCTATTTGTATCTATCATAAAGTGTGTTTCAGTACCAAGAAGATTGACACGTAAAAGTGCCAATTAACAGAACACTGTGGAGACAACGAATCTGTAAATTTTGCTAAGAAACAACGTGTGTTTGTCGAATTGAGAAACTAAATGAGAACATAATTCCAGTTGGATGTGTCTGTCATATACTTCATAATGCATATGCATATCCGTGATAAATATCCTGATATATATCCGTGATAAATATCCTGATATATATATATCCGTGATAAATATCCTGATATATATCTTGATAAATATCATGATATTTATGCGACGATATTTATCCTGATATATATCAATTTTTTTTTTTCTAATATTCATCAGTATAAAATTATGGCCCCGCTGCCGCTGAGCCGGCAACAGCGTATCATGCTGCTTACGAAGCGGTGATTCCCCATCTTTCCAAGACGTTGACCACCTATAATCAGTAACGGTTTATGAATCGGATAAATGCACGTTTGTAAAGTTGTGTGACCAATTATTTACAGCAGTTGCTAGTACTGCAGGACTGGAAAGACAATTTGCAACATATGGATTGGTCCAGTCAAAACGGCGAAGCAAGCTTGGGACTGAAAAAGCTGAAAAACTAGTATTCTTGTTTAAATATTTGCGCAACAGGAGAATTCATTCTCTCAAAAATTTCTAAGAGAACAAGATCAGGTCATGAGAAGTGCGTTAATAAGCATGCGCATTGCGCAAAAACTTATAGTGGTCGAGCTTTTATAAATTTTAGGTTATGGTTTTATATTTATTGTTATTGCAACTCTAAAAAGGTTTTTATTTCTCGAATTTTCTTTGTGTTTGTGACAATTTTGACGACATGGCAGTGGTATTTGATGATGATGAGGACATTTTAATCCTTCAACTAATAATGGATATAGAAAATGCCGAAGAAAACACAGCAAGGCCTCTCCGGCAATTTTATCAAAGGACAAACGCGTTCCAGGCTTCTGAAAAGGCATTTTAAAAAAAATTTAGTTTAAGCAAAAATTTGACTCGGCAGATCATTAAGGTGACTCCATTTTTAAATCCTCCTTCTAGAAGTTCAGCAATCAATATAGAAACCAAGGTAAATACTCCTTCCAGAAGTTCAGCAATCAATAATAGAAACCAAGGTAAGAACGTATAGTTAATGGTGTAATGTAGGGTTATCCTAATATTCCCAATGGTTCTTTTAAATCACTTTCCACACGTTCTTGATCACGCTTAAAACCTTTTATTTGTAAGAATACTTAAGATTGTAGTCAATCTAGAAGACCATTGTAACTACTTACATAGGTACCGAATAATGGCAGAAGTTGTACTTAATAGTCCAAATTGCAACATAGGTGATTATATATCCCGACTTGACTTTAATGATATGTGTCATTTATATTTTTTTGGTGCTCGTTACTTTTTTTCTGTATTGGAAATGGCTGCTATCATGAAGGAGCAGGTAAAAGTTTGCTTACAGCCTTAAGTCAACCTTCTGTTAGCCGATATGTGAACGAGGTAACTAATGGAGTAAATAATGAAGAAGTAAAAAGTCAATTTATGAAATTTCCTTAATATATAGATGAGTTAAGGGATCTAAGACAGAGGTACGGCAATATATATTTAAAAAAAAAATTTTGATTCAGATTCAGTGGCTCCAAAAAAGAAAGAGTTTGTGATAATAAACGGCCTCAAAAGCAGAGTGAACTAGAATTTGAATTATTAATAGAAAGTGGGAAAAGCGACGGTTTCTACTTTTCAAGCGACGATGACACCAAAGATCGCACACTTAAACCTGACAGAGGGAGTTCTTGTTCCGAATCATCTGTTGACTCGGAGGAAGACTCGCCGGCACCGGTTACCTATCCGCCTGTTGTTCAAGATACACAGTCTAACATTGTCGATAATATTTCTGCCGATGATCAAGAAGGTTGGACCGCTACTGAGTTGGAGCCCACAGAATTTCCATTTAATGATGCTAAGCAATTCACCACGATCTTTTGTCAAATGCTCATCCAATACAATATTTTATGATCCTTTTTGATGATGAAATTTTTTAAAGAATTACGGAAGAAACTAATCGAAGAGCAAATTTTGATCTAGCTTCTAAAATAACAAGGTCAAGTAGAGAGAAAAAATGGAAAGATATCGATATTGATGAAATGAAGAAATTTATTAATTTGTGCTGCTTATCAGGTACTGTTAATTTTCCTCTTTTATTTAAACAATGGAGTCGCCATCCAATTTACTTTCATACCATTTTTGGACAAACAATGCCAAGAAATCGATTCCAAATGATTTTGAAATATTTTTGATTTGTTGATCACACTGTAGTTGATGAAAATGATAAGATGTTCAAAATTCGACCCATACTTGAAAAACTATTAGAAAATATAAAAAAAGTATTTAGCCCAGGGCAGGATTTGTCAATCGATGAAGCCATGATTGGCTGGAAAGGCAGATTATCTTTCCGGCAATATATTTCCAATAAGAGCCATAAATATGGTATTAAACTTTATGAAGTAACAATACAGATGATGGATGGATGGATGAAAAACATAATTTTCCTGGTGTCATCGGATGTATTGATGGTACACACATTGCTATAGTCAGACCAAATGAAGATGAACATGTTTATGTTAATCGCAAAAACTATCATTCTTTAAATGTGCGAGTTGTAAGTAGAAATCCCAGTAGCAATATATTAACATACTTATTATTTGAGCATATATTTTTTAGTAAGTTTTGATGCTTTTTTTAATTAAGAAGGTGCATGCAGTTAAAACACTTTTCTGCTATTCTATTGTTTTTTGTGTCATTATTTCTAATTTGACAAATTATTAAACAAAAGTGTTATTTATGTGATTAGTGCTTTCCTTATGACACTGCTATAACAAGAAGTATATTATTTAGAGGTTTATTTCAGGGAGGCAGTAAATAAATTAGCATTTTATTGTTTCGTTTAAATTTGTTTTAATTACGACTTATTAGCGTGAATTCTCGATTTTCTGGAAGCTCCCATGATGCTCATGTGTGGAGACAGTCAAATATTGGTCAAGTTATGGAAATAATACACCAAACGTATAAAAAGCGTTGGACACATATACGCGATCGCGACCACGACCACGATGGCGATTGCGACCAAAGAAAGAAAGTGAACCCACATACGCGAGAACGATACAGTCGCAGCAAAGAATCAACAATTCAGTGTAACTTAATAGAAGAAGAGGCACTGCTTTTTGCAATATTATTGGACGAAGAAGACCATAATTTACCAGTATTTGCTAATCCCATATCCTTGATAATTCCATCCCATATTTAATTTTTTATACGCACATTCTTGTAGTAAGGACGTGACAAATCAAACAAAATATTGTGTTTCTTAACATTCTCAATTAATGTTTCCGTTAATAAATCTGCCATTTTTTCACTATTTAATTCACGCGATCCGCGATCAACGTAACCTGCTGCGTTTGATAGCCAACACTGTAATATCGCCGACCACTCTGCGATCAAACGCTGCACAGGTCGCCCGTTTCGCAGACAGGTCGCAACAAGTGTGTGTGGCTGGATTTGTTTACAAGGGACGCGTTTTATCGCCATCGCAGTCGCTATCGTGGTCGCGATCGCGTATATGCATGTGTTCAACGCTTAATGATGAACCATTCTACTTCCTTGGTGATTCAGGTAAAATTTTGTCTAATATTTGAACTATTGAGAACCCAATTATAATTTTCATATTGTGGATATATAGATATATAGATATTTTCAATTTAAATTTTTTGTGGCAGGTTATTTAAACTGAGACTTTTTTTTCAGGTTATCCTTTACGTCTATGGTTGCTCACAGCCTTGCCAAACCCTTTACCTGGTACTGCAGAGGAAATATTTAGTAACCATCTAAAATCTATTAGAAGCAACATTGAGCGCTGTATAGGCGTATGGAAAAATAGGTTCAGGTGCTTACTAAAATATAGAACACTCCACTATCAGCCAGAAATAGCCGCAAAAATCGTTATTGCATGCGCAGTTTTGCACAATATCTGCATTAATAATAATGTACCAGAGCCTGAACGAGATGCAGACATTCCCATGGAGTTTAGTAATATTGACAATATTTTTATGGGCGACAATAACCAAGAGTGGGAATAAATCCTCAGTTAGCTGAGGCCAGACGTCTACGAGCCAGAATTCTTGCCACGCAATATAATTAAAGCATAAATTGCTTGGTCAATTATGTCCTGTCCAACGAAAGTTTTGAAAATATAGAAATTCTAAAAAGGGAAACCTAGACCTTCCAAACTCTATGCGCTTTAATGAAAAAAATTAGTGAATCTCCTGGTGGTGTAGTCATGGTTCGGGTCTAAAGGCCTTCGTTGGTTGGAATTGCTTCCTAACGTTTCGCTAGAACGAGTGGCGAGCTTCTTCAGAGGTCCTTCCATATGGATTCCATGTAAAGGCGTTGTTAGAAACATAGACCCTGATATAGATATTAATTCAATAATCGAAGCAATAGAATCACCTTTGTCAAATGTAGTAATAAGATTAAATAGGCGAACCTTAAAGCAAAACTAGGATAACCCTGAAAACAACAAAAAATAATACGAGTATGTTCCAACAGCGTCTATTTTAATCATTTTTGACGGGGTAAATTTACTAAAAGGTATGAAAGTTTTCGGACTTAGGCACACGATATCACCATACATTCCACGAGTTACCCAATGCTACAATTGTTTGCTCTACGGGCATACAAAAACCCTATGTCGAGGTAAAAAAAAATGCTTCCAATGTACTGAGCAAAATATAGAGGACGAGGACTCCTACAAAACTAATTGTACTCATAAATGCTACTTTTGTAAAACCAATCAGCATATATCCTCATCAAGACAATGCCCAGAATTTCATTGATCAATTTGATGACTTTCGAAAATATTTTCTTCTATGTTCCTGCTGTGAAACTGGATTTCTCAAAAGCGATTTACGTGGAAAACATGGTAAGCAGCCCACTGTTGATCGGGAGATAAAAGGCAGTGTAATAAAATGTATTAATAGTATTCCTAGAACAGAGTCGCATTATTTAACACGTTCGCTGCCATCCAAATTTTCTATTTTTTTCCAACAGATTATAATAATAAATTAAACGAGACCTGGCTAAAACATACCAACCAACTCACTATTAAACATTACACAATACTAAGAGAAGATCGAATAGATGGTAAGGAAGGAGTTGCGGTGCTTATAAACACGGCCATACCATACAGTAAAATAGATATCTCAATAAATATTGATTGGAGGGTGCAACTTATGGGTATCAAAGTCAAAAACTTATCAATTTACACAGGATATTGCCCCCCAGATATCAACATGTCACTGGATAATATAGAACATATCATAGCCAAATTACAAAAACCATTTATTGTGATGGGTGACTTTAACGGCCAACATAATAGGTGGAAACTATCAAACAACAATCAAACAGGAAGAAATATCAGTGCCAAACTAAATGAACATAATTTGTTGGTAGCAAACGCCAAGAAAGCCACTCACTCGATTAACTCCTCCTAACCAAAGCACAAGGATGTTACATAAATATGAGAAAATTTCAAAATCGCTCTGTATGTCAGAAACTGAGAGGGCTATGAAAATTTCGTTTGCTGCAATAAAAGTTTCATAAAAAATGGAGCAGTAAGGCGTATACCCCATCTTTCTATCTTTTATAACAAGGGAGCTGGTATATGAGAACACACAAAAGCTGGACACCCTGTACATATAAAATAAAATTAATTTTATTCTTTTATTGGAATTCTTTGACTTAAAGATAATTATTTTAGCTCAAGAATTTTAAAAAAATTGGGGGAAATGACGCAAAAGATTTTACTACTAGAATTCTGATATATTTTATAAGTTATGGTTTGGCGAAACTGTGCTCGTGGACAGGGAGGAAACACAACTTTGCCATTGGAGCCATGGGCTTTATGAAACTAATTTTTGGTGGGCTCAGAAATATTTGTTTTAGAAGTTAAAATACTTACATCTTTCTGTGTGTATGGGTACTTTTATAAAAACTAAAAGCATCATTTGATTTATAATTTAATATACAGTTGTTTACTTCTCTGCAATAAACATTTTTTTAGGGGTTGTGCATAGCAAAACTAAATGTACTAATAAGGAATTTAAAAATTGTGTTATGGAGTGTAAGATGCACATTCGTAGGAATGTGCATTTTGCTTGCCTCATACATAAAATTATTAAAACAAATATACCTAGCTATCTTCGGGCCAGGTTGACTTTCGGAGAGGACGTCTTTGGGCGACTTATGACCGTATGCACCAAGGCCAGTTAATCATGATTAGCTTATAATCATGATTAAATATCTCAATTAAGAAAATTTCCAATGCGCCAGCACTGCTCAGGATTTTAATCAAGATTAAAGTTAACCAGCCAATCTTGATGGGTTATATATTTAATCATGATTAAAAGGTTATTTTCCTGTTTTGTTTTGAAATTTGTCTCGAATTTTCAATAATAAAATTAAAATGGGAGACGAAATCATCTTCGATGATGATTTTAATGTAATGGATATTTTTAATGATGGCTTTCCGAGAGCTAGAAATACCTCGGAAACAAAATTATTTTGATTCGATAGATAAATAGGGTTTGTTCAGCTAACAGTTATTTTCTTTTTCGCATCTAATATATTATTTTCTTCCTCACCAGTCAAACCCTTTTTTTTTCTGTGAGTCAAACTCCATGACTCTAGATGCCGAAGTGTGAAATTGGGGGTTTAATGCGCAAAACAGCCAAACTGGAAAAAGTTCTCGGAAAAGTTGAAAAAACAACAAAAAGAAAACATAACCACAACTGTCAATCTGCTTGGTGTTTCTGGTCACAGAAAAATAAAGGGTTTATTTTTCTGGTTGATGGCACGAATTTTTGCATCTGAGCTATGTTGCCAAATCGAGGTTTTAACTTTACCCTGATTACAAAACCCACATATCCTTTTAGTTGGTGCATAGGTTATTTTATTTAATCACGGTTACCTGGTTAATCACGATCACCTAATCATGCCTAATGGGTAAAATGGTGCATACGGTCATTAGGCGAGATCCAAACATTTTGCATGTCCCAAGGCATACCACAACAACTTTTGAGGGTTCTTTCTCATATACCTTATATAAGAGTCTACCAACTAATCTGAAATCACTAGATAATCTTTCCACGTTTAAAAAAAAATCAAGGAATATTATAGCCATGAGGTATATGAATACAGTTCCAGTTATAAATCCGTAAATGTATTTGGCAAAGGTAGACCTCCTGTCCTTCCAAAACAATTTTAAAAAATGTATAAGAAAAATCTTCCCATCAGTATTAAGAAGAAAAAAACCTTCTGAAATTATGCCAGAAAGAAACTATTCCTGTCGAGTTTCATGGCTGGTACAAATCTCTGCCTGTTAGTAAAGATATTAAAGATAAGACTGCTGAGCCTAGTGTTGAAGGCAGTGAAGTAGATGACTCAGAAGACTCCTCCGATGACGAACCTTTGTCCAATTTATCAAACAAAAATGCAAATCTGTAACAGGTTAAATTACTTTAAGTCCAAATGTTTATAAAAATATATAAATAAAATCATGCATTTAAATATGTTTTTCATTTAGTCATCAATAATTACTTTCAATTACATAAGAAATCTGTATTAATATAATATAAAATATTTAAAATAAAAAATCGATTTTATACATTCAGGTTAGTTTTAAAATGATTTTTTCTCAAAACTATAAATTGTGGACTTGGCTGATTTCCCTTGTACGCTCACGAATATGATCTTGATCGGACCAAGTCTCAGTAATATCAGCGGCACTCTAGTAATAGTTAATAATTACGAATACAAGTGCTTGTCGGTAATAGATGCTTTAGCAGATTCTTAAATATGTTAATCAAATCTGGTAGTTCATATTCAACGATCAATACCTATAGGTCAGCTTTGTCCTTAGTGCTTGAGGTCCCAATTAAAGATGAACCAATACTAAAAATATTTCTCAAAGCAAAGGTGTTTACAAAACAAATACGCCAGTAAGTAGATACACTACTACGTGGGACCCTCAACATGTATTAAAGCTCCTTTTATAATGGTACCCGTCAGAAAGTTTAAATTAGCGAAAGTTAACTTATAAATTAATAATTCTTATGTCCCTAGTTACAGCACACAGAATTCAAACATTTTCTCAGATAAGACTAGCAAATATTAGATGGTATGAGAATAGAGTAGAAATTCTCATAACAGATAGAATTAAAACCTCAGGTCCTAAAATGCAACAGCCAATATTAGTTTTACCATTTTTTACACAAAAGCGTGAATTATGTGTAGCATCTACTGTTAAGGAATATCTTGCACGAACTTTACATATAAGGCAAAGTACTAAGAAATTTTTATTTCTGACCTATAAAAAGCCGTATCATCCGGCTACCTCGCCAGAGTACATATATCGACCCTCGCAAACCATAAGTAGGTGGTTAAAACAGATATTAAAGGACGCTGGCATTGATGCGTCCTTATATACTGGCTATTCGACCAGACATGCTTCAACCTCAGCTGCTTTTCGGGCAGGGGTAGATATATCTACCATACGGAAAGCAGCAGGATGGTCTGAATAGACCATTAGCCAGTGATTCTATGGTATTTGTCAGAGGTTTTTGGTTAATATTAGAGTTTTTTGGGTGTTTACATTAGACCTGTCTAACGTTATTATAACTAGAAAACTAGAGTTAATAATGCTTTTGTTTTGTTGGTGTTTTTAATTAAAACACATGATTAGTTAAGAAAGAATAAAAATGATCAGGGTATTGAGTCTATAATTAGGGTGTTTATAACTAAACTTTATGGAAATGGTTCACTTAATGAAAGTATTGTTCAGTTGTTCATGACTTACACTCATAAACTTATTAACAGCGTTTTCTTATATATCAAAAACAAGGTAGGCAATGACGCGAAAATGTCAACACCATTGGAGTATATTTTTATTTAAATTAGCAATATGTTTGAAAATTTTGGAACTGAATATCAAAGGCTGAAGTATTTAGAACAAAAAAAATATTTATTAGGCCTGGTAGTTTTACAGTGGGAATAGCAGATTCTCTAACTCAAACTAGTACACCTGTACACCCAATTATCCTGACATTTCTGTCAAGGCAGTAAAAGGACAAAAAATTTCGATAAAAAGCACTTTAAAGGTCTTTTTAACACTAAGGTAAAACCCCCAATGGTTGACCGTTTGGATGAAAATTTATTTTTATAAGGTTTAAAGCTGTTCCAGCGAACATATATACAATAGAACATACAGGTCGCGACATCTACTTGTTATACTCCAAATTAAATGTTGACAGGTGAAAGCTTTTAGAAATGAAAAATACAATTTTGCCAGCCTGCAGTTATATTCAGTTTTATTGTGAATTTCTTAGTTAAATTGTTAAGAAGGTAAGTTTTTTTTGACTCAACATAATTAGTGCATTATTTATAGTATATATATTTATTGGGTACCAAACTATTTACAAGTTAGTAAAGCGTCCATTTAAACTTAAATATTTGGCAAATTCTAACCTACAGACGGTTTTATGTTGGGTGTTAACTATTGGTCCGAAATATTTTATATATCCAATGCTTGACACTCTATGTCAAGCATTGGTCCAAGTGCCGTTGATAATTCATTATCCTGTTTGTATTTCGGCGTTATCCCCGTTTTCTCACGATTGCGCAGATATGAATTAAAAGGTTATAAAACGTTTCGTACCAATAGATGACACCCTGTCAACTATTGGATATCATGGTGTCAACAATTGGGTATTTTTCTAGATTCCATTAATTGAGATCATTATATCAGCACGAAAACGCCATATTTTGCAATATTCCAAAGAGGATATGGATTTAGCTATAGAAGAA
Organism: Polydrusus pterygomalis; assembly: GCA_963969555.1. Classification (NCBI taxonomy): domain Eukaryota; kingdom Metazoa; phylum Arthropoda; class Insecta; order Coleoptera; family Curculionidae; genus Polydrusus; species Polydrusus pterygomalis. The sequence goes on along the minus strand of OZ018381.1, from coordinate 33,888,666 downwards.
GTACAAAATGGAATACCGTATGCAACAGCAGCAAAAAATATAAGAATCCGAGGATAACGCTTATGTATAAAGCGAAGAACAAAACTCATCGGTATGGTCAATATGCCAAAAATTGGCTTTCCTATTGGAAAAACCCAACTTCTTGACAGCGTGAGCCATTTAATAATAGAAATTCAGCGACCTAATCCATTTACCAACAACAGACCTGGCAAAAGCTGGTATAATAGCTTTTTAAAGAGAAATCCAAGTTTAAGCACAAGAACCCCTTAAAATTTGACTGTGACGAGGGCTACTGTAACCGAAGCCAAAATAAAGCAATGGGCTTTAGAAGTACATGAATATTTAAAATCAGAAAACCTGGATGAAATCTTGTCGCAACCTGAAAGAGTTTTCAATGCAGAAAATAAAAGAAAGCAAACAAAAGCCGCGAAAGCGTAAAAATGATCCAACTCAATAGAGAGCTAATATACGAAAAATGAAATGTCAGTCCGGTGAAGAATATGTAAATACGAAGGAAAGACTAGTAAAGGCAAGAAAGGTGCAAGACAAAAAGAACTGTTTGCAGAATTGTAAATTTAATTGTGCAAAACAAATATCGGAAGATGAAAGGCAACAGGCTTTTAAATCTTACTGGTCTTTAACACAAAATGAAAAGAAAATTAAAAAAAAAAATACCACTAAAAAGACATTAAAGGCCGTAAAACAACAGGTGATAACGCTTCCCGAAGATGGTTTTCATATCAATATTTCATTCAAATTAAGGGCGAAAATATTCGAGTATGCAAGAAATACTTTTTGGGAACCCTCAATATATCTCAAAAGCCTGTGTATACTGCTCACCTAGAACCTCACGAAATGAAAAAATATAATGGAGGAAAGCAAAGTAAAGAAAGTGCAAAAAAGAAAGAAGTAAAGACTCATATAGAAAGTTTCCCTGTTATAGACTCCCATTATTGCGGGCCTACTACTAAGCGAAAATATTTAGAAGCAAATTTAAGTGTAGTAAAAATGTATGACCTTTATACAAAGTGGTGTATAGCTAACGACACTACAGTTGCCAAATTATCGTATTATCGATACATTTTTACGACCGAGTTCAATTATGTTTTCCACATACCAAAAAAGGACATATGTATAAAATGCGAATCATTTAAAATTAAAAATAAAGAGAACACCCTAACATCTGAAGAAAAAGATACTTATCAGAAACTTTTTAAATGGGAATGGAAAGAACCAGGGACCGAGAAAGCAAAGTTCCCTCATTATGTTTCGACTTAGAAAACGTAATAACTTGCCCTCGTTCCGAAGTGGGAGACTTTTTTTATTCTCAAAAATTCAATATTTATAACCTAAAGGCACACGTTCAGTCGGCCGGCCGTATTTTGCCGGGCTGCCGGTACTCACTACACACACGCAGTTAAATGACGAGTCGCGTTCTGCCGGCGGCCTGTCGTCTGTTAAAACTTAACGTGTGTAGTAGTTTACGGGCCGGCATTGGACTGCAGGCCATGTCATGTCATGTTGACATCCATTTAACCTTGTCTTTTCAGAACTGTCAGCTCCAGTTCACATTTAAAACTTTTTAAACTTTAATTTCTAATTAAGTAATGTCGAGAGCCAAGATTTACAAATGTATATACATTCGAAACATGTAGATAATTTACCATTCATTAAAACTTTATTTTAATATACCAGTAGAGGAAAATTTCAAGTGTGTTATTTCTCTCCTTTCTAAAATGTTATAGTTTTTATTCGGTAACGCCGAACAAAATCGCAAACCAACCCACCTTCATTAAGAATTTTATTGAGTTGTACCGCAAACATAAATATTTGTGGAAAATGAAAGACTCTTCATATGCTAATAGGGCTTTGCGAATTAAAGCATAATATGAAGAATTACTTTTACTATATAAAACAGTAGATGTCGAAGCAACTTTAGACTCGATGAAACATAAGATAAATAATATGAAAAGTGCGTTCAGAAAAGAACTGAAAAAGGCATTAGGGTGTCCTTTCTTGTAATATACGGTTTCAATAAATACTCGAAACAATGATCATTCATCCTAATAAAGTTTTTAGATCACTTGCACTCGATTGCCTCAGTTCTCGTACAAGCTTCATGTGGGAGAAAGTGCAACGTCTTTTTAGCCAGTCTTTCATCTAAATTGTTTTTCTTTTCCTTTTTCTTTGTTCGTGTGAAATAACAACAATTGCCGCTGCGCACTGTTTTTGCGACATGTTTGACCTGTCGAAATAACTGCGCGTGTATGGTGAAATAACAAAAACTGAAGGCCGCTATCGAATCCGGCAGAAATCCTCCGGCCGTAATCGGTGAATAAAACTGTACGTGTAGTTTGACTTTCGATAACGGCCGGCCGGTCAGGACCATAGACAATTTACCTTTAGATACCTACAGCTTATCTCCTGCGCAAACAAAAGTTACGTTTTATGGGTGAAAAAATACGTCCGAGCGCATGACTCGTCGATCAGCTGTCTGTATTCGGGGAACCTTCGTGCATGCGCACAAACCTCGTGTTATCGGCCGTCCTGCTTTATCGACAATAATCGATGCGCTCAAGAATACTCTCCAGAACCGGCTTGGCCGCCATTTTTGTTGTTGTGTTTTAAGGTTTCTCTGCGGATTCCTTGTAGTTTTCTAAAGTTTTTAGCTATCGGATCGGCTATCGTGGATTGTGGGACTGGTGTTTAATATTTAGGGATTTCTGGTTTTTGTGTAGTTTAGTTAGTGAATTGTGTTTGTTTGTGCTTTTAGTGACTTGGATTGTAATATAAACAATGACTAGTACTAGTTGCAGCCGTTGTATAATTGTATTATGCCCAAATAGGGGTAAAATAAACCCTCTATGGTGGCATATGAGCAAGAATTTAAATTTTAAAGCCCGGACCTGTCTATTTTCCCATTCGTCAAACGATAATGTTGCAGTGCGCATGTCTAATAGTTCCCAGTTTTGTTTACATGCACGAGGCCATAAAACTGCCACATTCGTGATTATTGTTTGTTTATCTAAAGGTAAATTGTCTATGGTCAGGACGGACAGTCCACGGACTGACGGCCGACTGAACGTGAATAGGTACCTTAACAAGACATTTTTCAACCACCGGGCAAACCTATTGTGCTATTTGGACTGAGGCCAAACAAGGTAGAAGTGGAAATATTTTAGCCAGTGCATTCAGAAAAATTTTAGACCAAGTTTTAGATTATAACAATATTAGAGATTTGGTGACATGGAGCGACTCATGCGTTTCTCAAAATCGAAATTCCCTTATCTCATTTGTTATTATTGACGCAATGAGAGAGCATCCTGAGTTGAACAGTTGAACCATCCTAAAATTACCCCCGCACTCATCGCATCTCTTGCGACCATTAGATTTGAGCGTCTTCAAATCGCTAAAGGTTAAATGTAAATATGGAAGGAAACAAGTTCAGATATAATATCTAATGGTTTCAGGAAAGGGGGAATTTTTTCCTATAATCGCGATGTGATCACTAAAGAACAATATGATCCAGATTGTTTCAAAAGGTGGGAGCAACATTTGCAGAAAAATAATCAACCTCCCATTCATCTGTTACCAGAAAATCATGAGCTAGGTTTATTGTCACCTTTTAGCACCATACAAAGCTAAATTATTGTATTTATTCTACACCCTTACCCCATTACACCTTATAAGACTTTTACATTCATTGTGGACTAGAAAATAAAAGTTCTTTTATATTTAATACAGATGAAGGCGGATTTAACACTGATCCACAAAGACTTTGGGAGAAAAAGTTAAAAGTAAGTTGTTAATAATTCATTAATCTTAAGTTACATACAGTTGGTTTTTTCTTTTTTATAGGTTTAGTTCGAGTAACTGGAGGTTCCGGGAGGACCTCAATCTCTGTGTTTGCAACAATATGTCTGGATGGATCTTTTTACCACGTTTTATATTGTACAAGGGAGTAGCTGTTCAGCCAGGATGGATATCTGAGAAAGCATATCCTGGAACACTCTACACTACATGATCAAATGGTTGGATGGAAGAACCTCAGTTTTTCGAATGGTTTTCTAGTGCTTTTGTTGAAGAAGTAAAAAATAAAAGGAGAACATTGAAAATGCCCAATCAAACAGCACTTTTAATGTATGACGGGCATAACTCCCACATTAGTTATAGAATTGTGAAAATGGCAATAGATAATAATATTCAGCTCTATAAATTTCCCAACCATCTCACCGATACAATTCAACCGTTAGATAAATGCGTTTTTGAGCCGATAAAAACTGCTTGGGCGAAAAAATGTATAGCTTGCAGTAAACAACAAATTGGAAAAAACGATACTAGATTATCTAAGTCCAAGTTTGTAGAACTTTTGGCATTCGTGTGGAAACAATCGATGAATCATAATATGATTATTAAAGCATTCACATCAACAGGTACTTTGCCAGTAGATTCATCCAAATTCCCAGAGGCACACTTCAATCCTATTGACTTAAGAAAATTCAAAGAAAAGCACAATATTAAAATCTGTGAACAAGGTAAAACACAGTGAGTTGTACTTGCAAATAATGATATTCCTGCCACAACTGCTTACCAACTTAATAATATTGATGAATCTACTGAAGCGCTGCACTAGCAGTAGCAGTTTAAATAATTATGATGTGGGACAAACTACTGCAAAAGTTTCTCTACCTGTAGTTGTTTTTTTTTCTAAAGGTCTGGGAGAGCAAGGATCACCTCTTAAAACTCCAAATAAAATAATAGAGCTTTTTTGCCAATCCAATAATGAAAAGATAGAAACTGTCAAAAGAAAAATAACTACAGTGCCCAGACTGAAAGCTGTAAAATATGGTGAAATACCGTCAAACGGGGTGAAGTCGATCGGCAGGGGTGAAGTTGATCAAACCGGTTTTTTCATTTATTATTGAGCATTATGGCAACAAGGCATTACAAATCAGATGATTTTTATTTACGTTCGTGTGTCCAACAGGTGAACATTCATTTTGTCGGTGGTGCAGGTTAAATGTGAAAAGTAAGTTTTCCATAAATATTTAAATAGTAAAACGCAAAATTTTTCAATGTGTAAAATATGTGAAATCAATTAGTTGCACAGCCGAACCTATAAATATGGGACCCGTCCGACCCCTTCAAGGTTATAAGGAATATATTCAAGAAAGGGTGTCCACAATCAGACATGCTGATTTATTTTTTGTGTGGTTTTAATTGCAATTTTTGTGTGTACAAACAAAACAACGGGGTCAAATCGATCACTTAGTTTTTACTGTATTTTGTTAGGTTTTTGCTATAATCTGTTGGGTTTTGAGGTTATGTTTTAAGCAATTTGTTCTTGCATGATTTTCTCATATGAATTTTGTGTGCTAGCATATAAGGGGTGTCGGGCAGGGCGGGGGTGAATCGAATTTTAATTTTTTTTTCTTTATTTTTATAGATGCCACGAAAATACGTAAAGAGACTGGGTGCTTACGGCAAAAGAAATTATAACGCCGCGTATTTAGAGAGCGCGCTGGATGCAGTGCGCCAAGGCAGACTAAGCATGCGAAAAGCGTCAGAATATTTTGCAGTGCCATATGCGACACTAAACGATCACTTTCATGCGGCACATCCCTTGACATATGGTGGTCAACCTGCTCTTGACGATCAGTCTGAAACTTTGTTAGTAAATGCTTTGCAAACCTGTGCTCAGTGGGGTTTCCCATTGAAGCCTATGGATATTAGGCGAATCACGCAGCAATATTTAAATCAACGCGGCATCACTGAAAAGCGATTTACCAATAATATGCCAGGAGAAGCCTGGTTTAATGGACTGATGAAGAGGCATCCCCGGCTTACAATCAAGCTTGCAGAGAATACAAAGCGAGTGAGAGCCGCTGTAACATACGAGATTATTGAGGAATATTTCCGAAATGTGGCGGAAATTATAAGGGATCTCCCACCACAAAACGTTGTAAACTACGACGAGACAAACTTTGTTGACGATCCCGGCGCTGTTAAAGTGGTGATGAAAAAAGGAAGCAAACACGCCTATAGGACACTTGACACCAGCAAAAGTAGCACAACAGTTATGTTTGCAATAGCTGCTGATGGAACTCGCCTCCCCACTTATACGGTGTACAAAGCTAAGCACCTTTATGAAGGCTGGAAGGAGGGCGGATTACCAGGAGCAATGTACAACAGGTCTCCAAAGGGGTGGTTTGATTCTGAATTGTTTGACGATTGGTTCAGGAACGTAGCACTTCCATTTTTTCGGAAATTAGAAGGGACCAAGCTGCTTATTGGAGATAACTTGCAAAGTCATATTACTATCAGTGTTATTCAAGAGTGTGAAAACAACAACATCAAGTTTGTCTTACTCCCCCCCAATTCGACACACATGCTCCAGCCACTAGACGTGGCTTATTTTCGTCCTCTTAAAGCATCATGGAAAAGAAATCTGGAAGAATGGAAACTGAAGAATAGGGGGGTTTTACCAAAAACTGTATTTCCCAGAATGTTAAAAACCACAGTTGAGGGGCTTGGGAATCGCGAAATGAATAATATTTTAGCTGGATTTAAAGCATGCGGCCTAGTTCCTTTTAATCCCGATGCTGTTCTTGCAAAGGTAAATAGAATAGAGCCTACTATACCGGAGGCAGAAACTTCAATGACTACAGTGCTTGTAAATTATCTACACCAGCTTAAGACTGGGCCTAATGATGCCCCAAAGCGAGGAAAAAAACTGAATATAGCCGCTGGAAAAAGCATAGGCACAGAAGATTTGAGAGAAGAGAGCCAGAGAAGTTGCAAGCAGCCCTTAAGGCGTAAGGGAGAAATCTTAATAAGCGACAACGAAGAGGAAAATCACTTACAAACATTGGAAGCAGTGGAACAGAATATCAACATAGATGATTATGAAATTGGAGAAAGTTCCGCTGCGCCAGCTACCATTCTTGATCCATCCGGCAGCTGGGATAAAGGAGACTTTATCATCACAAAATATAAAACAAATAAGAGAGATCGATCTTATATCGCTGAAATTATTGAAATCTCAGAGGTTGAAATAGTTGTGAATACATTTCGTAAGCATTCTTCGAACAAATCAGCGTTCTTCACTTTCCCAAATATTTCGGATCAGTCTGTCATAAACAGGGAACAGATTGTCCGAAAAGTCAATTTAAAATCGCTAAAGCGAGGCAAATATTTCTTTTCGCTTAAAGAAGAAGAACTGAAAACGCTTCAGTAAGGAATTTTTATGCGTTCGTTTTGTGTCTTTTGTTTTTATATTTAATCTGTATTTTTATTTTTACGTTTACTTTGTTTTTGTTTGTTTGTAGTTTATGTCATTAAGAAATCAATGGATATGTAAAGGTTGTCCAAAGAATAAAAGCTTATTTTTCTTTAATATGTGTGTTTTTATGCCCAATTCTTATACAAAAACTGAAATTTTTTTTTTCACTGATCGATTTTACCCTTAATGATTCTAAAGTTGGAAATATTTATTTTTAAAGGGGTGATCGACTTCACCCCGAACCCTGGGGTGAAGTCGATCACCCTTTAACCCAAAATTTAAAAAAAAATACGCCACCTAAGACTTTGCTCCACTCACCAATCGACGGCCTAAGCATCAAGGGAGTTATATTATTAATTGCATAAAAAAATAATTACTAGTTTTTTAGTTAATCCCCAAAAACGTCATTTTTTGATCGACTTCACCCCGTTTGACGGTACTCACAAACGAAAAAGTACTTGAAAAAATGGAAATAATTGAAGAAAAAAAGAAGAAGACAACAAAAAAATTAAATAAAGTTCAAAACCCCAAAAACGAACATGTAGGTACAAGGTCTAGGCAAGGGAAAAAACAAAAAGCAGTTTCGGCTAGAAAGTTATTCTGAAAATGAAGATCAGAAAAGCTTTAATTCTGGAAGTGAATCTAATGATTCTGATTTTCTTGAGTCGTGTCTAAAGGAAAACATAAAAGAGGTTGAGTATGAGGAACCAGAATGGACAAAGCTAAAACCAGGAATGTTTTTATTAGTTGATTTCTTAGGAGGTTCAAGAAAAACCAATCATTTTAAATACCTACGTTGCTAGCATTGAAAAAGTTGACCTTAAAGATGGGGAAATTTTTGTAAATTGTTTTAGACGGGTAGATACTTATTCCAGCACATTCACTACCCTAGTAGAACCAACAACAGGCATGGAATTTAATTCTATAATAGCAATTTTACCAGATCCAAAAATTAAGGTGGACAAACGAAAATTAATTTATATTTTTCCTGGTTCTATTAGTGTTTTTGAAAAATAGCGTGATTATGGTCGATACACTAAATAAATATATTTTTAGTTAGTGCTATTTGTAGTATTGTTAATAATGGTTAGGTACTAAAGAAAAAAGTTACTTGTATTTGTATTTTTTTAATAAAAGTTTTTTTTTTACATTGGTATCTAATTATTTTTATTGGGGTAATTGTAAAAAACAAATAATTCTTCAAAATTTGTTGGAAATATTTTCAAAATTTAATTTTTTGTCGTTTTGTTCCCAAACACCCCAGTTTTAAATGTATTCTCTCTTACATTAGCTAAACATTTTATTTACATTAACCCCGAAATAAAAGGGAAATTGTAAATGGCTAATATTTCTTAAAAACAAAAAATAACTTACATTTTAAATTACTTAGCATCATTTTCCATTTACAAATACCACACTTACCCTATATTTCATAATTTCATTCTACATGATAATTAGTTTTAATTTAATTAGTGTAGATTTATTATTATTTTTTAATACAGTAATTTTTTTTTAGGAATGAAGGCGGCAGACACAGCAAGTCTTTTAGAATTTTTAGACAAGCTATTTCTTAACGGTAGCTCATTTCGGCCTGTTCCTGGAAAGGATTTGAGGTCTGCTCTTAAGAAACGATCACCTCATTTACGATTTTGGAATAAATCTATAAATAAGTTAAACACTTTTAACTTTATTAGAAATGGTGCCTTCTTTAGCCCACCAAGCATCAAAAACTTAATCAAAACTTTGAAGAATTTCAAGGTACTGTGGAAAGAAATGACAGATCTTGGTTTTACATTTCTTATGCCAAGAACATTTAACCAAGACCCATTTAAAAAATGTTTGGTAAAATTAGACAAAGGGGCCATAGAAATGTTAATCCTACCCCAACAGATTTTACACATTACCTACTACAAAAGTTTAATGGTCAATCAGTTGACCTCCAAACACTCTGTGGGAGCCAACTGTGAAGATGATAAATCTAAAGTTTTCTCAACCCTCCAACGACTAATATCACAGGTATGAATCGAGCGCATTTTTGAAACATCAAAGTAACAAAAGTGAATAATAAAATAAAAAAATATTCACATTTTTATTTCTCCAAAAGCAACCTTCTGGACAATAATTTTCTTTCTAAAATGTTTTACATGACATGATCATCAAAATACTGAATGGCTAGGTACCAAAATATATTATTTAATTTTATTTTACAATTTCTTATGCTTATAATAGACCCAATATTATATTCTTCTTGTGTTTGTTTGTAGGGCTTGCCAGAGAAAAAGGATATTCATTTTGAGGACTATGGCAGGGTTCCTGTAAACATAAGCCCCTCTGAGAAACCCATTGAAATGAAAGCTTTGAAGTATGTGTCTGGGTATGTTTTAAAAAAGATAAACAAAGATCGCTGTCGATGTAAAGAATTCTTCTTTAAACGATTAAACCCAGACGACTCTGAGAATGACGTATTTTTAATGTTGAAGGAATATCAGTCCAACCAAAAAGCCCTAAAATATATAATTTTTTTTTAAACAAAATGAAACCTGCCTTGGCAATAATTAAATATATACTTAACAGAAATATATATAAATCAAATATTCTTGCATATACAGTACAAACACTTTGCAAAAACATCGCATTCACAGAGTGTCCTCACAATGAAAATATCAAGAAAAAAAATATTTTTATATTTTGTAAAAATTAATTAATTAAATTATTGTCGGCAGGTGAATAGAGTACTTAGAGGTTTAGATCAGAGGGTTATACCAAAAAGTGCTCCTAAGTTTTTTTAATGGCAAAAAAATGTAATTAAACAAAATTAAAAGAAATTTGTAAATTTCATAAAATAGTGTTAATGTCTATAATAATTTAACAAATGATATGAATTGGCGGCATGCAACGTTTCTAATGTACCTAATAGAAAATATTTTGTTGTAAAAATAGCAAATAATTTATATTTTATTAATTTTATGGAATATAGGTTATAATCTTTACTCACTGAACATATTATTATTTATAAAAAAAATAAAAATAAATGTTACCTGATTATACAACCTTTATACATTAAAAAAATTGAAATATATTAGAAAGGAGAAATAATAAATAGTAAAAAGTGAAGAAATATTAAAGTAAATTTTATCTACGTAAGTACAAAAAAGTAAAATTTGTGACAATTTAGCTTAACGTTGACAAAAACATCAGGAAAACCAGAAAAAAGAAATAAGGTAAGCATAATGCGAAAGAAAGGAGTACCAAAAACTTCAGATAAAGAATCAAGTTTAAATACAAAATATTTACCATATCCACAAACTAGCCAAAAAACAAAAGAAAAAATTTCAAATTTTAAAATATGTTCTCAAGATCAAAAAGAAGCGGGGCCTTCCAATATTTATTTTTGTGGGGAATGTAACCAAAAAAATAAAATGAATCAAACTGCCATAGAGTCACTGTAGGGCTGCACCGAGCCCTGTTTTTTAACTTGACCGAGTACCGAGTACTCGGCTGAAGGTATTGACCGAGTACCTAGTACTCGGCTGCCAAGTAATGATATTTTTCAAAAGGTCAACATCTCGGAAACTATTAAGTATGGACTAATAATGCATTTAATAAAAAATAATTATAATTTTACGTAGAATCTGAAAATTTAAAAAAACACAGGGTGTTCTATTTAAAAAATGGAAAATTTTTATCGTTCCGCTTTTTTGGAGCACCCTGTATAGTATAGACGGAATTAATTTTAAAAGAAGCATCTCTTAACCCTTAATAAGCTTTGTCAAAAGTTTTCCGCTATCTTTGATGGTACAGGAGCAGGAGATATTGACCTTGGTCGCAGTAATGGGCATAAGTATGTTATTTAAAATTAAAATTATGAATTATATGTCTCATTTCTTACTATTTTTGACATGCCAAAAAGGATTGCTTCTAATATTCTACTATACTGGGCCGAGTAATGAATACAAGACCGAGCACCGAGTACTCATTACTCGGTGAAAATTCTGGCCGAGCACCGAACTACTCGGTACTCGGTGCAGCCCTAAATTAGAGTGCACGCTCAAATGTAAAAATTGGTACCATATTAAGTGTACAAATTTAGATCATAATAAATTTGATTACTTTTCGAAAGAATTAAAAAAATTAAAAGGAAAAAGATGGAGTTGTGAATGTTCAAAAATATTAAAAGTTCAAGATAAACAAAATTTAAAAGAATTCGAAAAACGTCGATTCAGCAAAACGTTTAACCATGTTTAACAATATTAAAACCAACACTGAAGACGCTGGTTCGTCGTCCTTAAGGCCTTTTTGTCCCACTAGATGGGACTTCGAGTAGCATCTTTAAAACCTTTGTTTCACAATTATAAAGAAGTTTGTGAATTTATGACAAATCAGAGCAATGAAAAAAGCGAAGCAGGAGCAAAGGCAAATGCTTTTCTTGAAAGAATGTATTCATTTGAATTTTATTTTTTACTGAAAATATTAATAAATATTTTTAAGAATATAGAAGTTTTAAACACTAATATTCAATAACATTAACATTGCAGATGCAGTGAAAAAGGTTAATTGCCTTGCTAAAACACTTCAGACTCAACGAACTAATTTTGAAAAAATTATGGGAACAAATAGTCAAAGAGAAGGATAATTTTAATATTGATAAACCAGTTTTGCGAAAAAAAAAAAGGTTCCTCTTAAACTGGGTGGGTCAAAACATCATTTTTTTTCGAATTCACCTGAAGAACCATACAGATGTTTATATTATGAAATCATAGATACTTGTATTCAAAGTACTCCTACTTATTAATAATCGTTTTAATTCGAATGGAATAAAAAGAGCAAGAGATATTGAAGCTGTTTTATTGTCAAACAACGAAAACGGGGACGTCATTCAGGAAAACTATGGTGGCGATTTTGATATCGAAAGACTCTATTTACACAAAAAATGTTTTTTGATAGTACCTTGGGACGAAATTTTCAGTCAGTGTCAGAAATCGCTTCATATTTTAATCAAAATGTATCTAAAAGATTTATTTTCAGAATACGTTAAAGTTCTAAAATTATTTTTTACTACATATAACATCATGTAGTTCTGAACGAAGTTTTTCAAATTTACGAAGACTGATAACATATTTAAGGACAACGATGACGCAGGCCAGACTGAATGACTGCATTGTCTTAAATTGTTATAGAGATCTGTTAAACGATCTATTTATTTATTTATTTCAAAATGAAAAATAATATACAATAAAATAATGCAAGAGAGGCAGCATGTATCCGAGGATATGTGTGTGCCTCATTAGAAAGTAAATAATACACATTTTCTACTTATAATTATAACATAATTTAAATTTAAGTTAACCTAGCTATACCAAAACAATAATTAAAGCCAATCAATTTTAGTTGAGATTACAGTAAAGTTACTTTTTAACCATTTTTCCAATTTAGCTTTGTCGTAAGGCCTTAATTTCCGTTTTAATAGATTTCTCGGCAACAGATGCATTATGTAGGGAGCCAAGTAATTTAGATGTATCTGTGTGGCAGTACAGTTTTGAAAAGGTATGTAAATATGAGAATAACTTACAGCTCTAGTTGTAACTAGACCACAATATAATTGCAAATATATTTATACAACGAAATACTCACAGGCGAAACATGTTTTCTTATTGTTATCTATAAATTTTAGTAGATATATAAGTGGAAGCCATCGGCAAAAACTGTGAATTACCTACCTATCTATTTAATTATTTTTATTATTTAGCGATAGTTATTTTGTTTTTCATATGCATTTTTACGTTTGTTTGTACGTGAACGATCCCAATATTTTACAAGTTGATATTTTGCCTAAGAAAAGTGAAGGAATAATGGCCAATGAAGAGTTTGCTGCTGCTGCTAAAAATACCGAGTCATCTTTTTTACCGTCAAATGAAACTAGGATTAACATTTTACAAGTAATCATATTCTACCTGAAGAACGTAAAGCGACAATTGCCAATAAAGAATTTGTGGCTGCAGTTGAAAACGCCGAATCAACTTTAATGCCTACAAACGAACCCAAAATCAAGATTTTACAAGTTGATATTTTGCGTCAAGAACATTAAGAAACAACTGCCAATCAATGAAGAATTCATTGCTGCAGCTAAAAACCTAAATTAAACCTTACGAATAATACTATTTCTGCATTTGAAAAAGACTTAACATATCCGAAACCACTACTTAAGTCAAAAAGATCGAAATCAGGACCAAACACAAGCGCGATTTCTGCTTTGAAAAACACTTAACATATCCGAAACCACTACTTAAGTCAAAAAGATCGAAATCAGGACCAAACACAAGCGCAATTTCTGCTAAGACATGGAGAACATACTACATGGACAAAGAAAAGGAATAGGAGGAAAAAGAAAAAATTAAAAAAAGGAAACGAGAATTGGTTGAAAGAAAAAAAAAGCGAAATTATAATGGGAGGCAAGAAAAAACGAAAACCACAACACGATAAATTATTTGAAGAACCGAAAGCGGCATCAGTGACACCAAAGAAACAAATGTGTGGCTTGTGCCAAGATGAGCTTGACAGTGACGTAAAAGAGGAAGATGAAAAAAATATCGACTGACACGTACACTAGGTGGTTGTACCTAAAATGCGCAGAATTGGCAGGACAGGCCTATAAGGATGTCATGCATTTAGACTTTTACTGCGATTTATGTACCTAATCAACACCAAAAGAATATTTATTCTAGTTTATTACAACATTATTAATTCATGCAAAAATAGTTTTTCTTACTCCTTTATCGTAACATACCTATTGAAAAATCAATAAATTGGGTAAGTAGGGAAGAGTGTGCCACAGTGAAACATGTTTCACACTAAAACATTCTGTATTAAAATAACTCGAGCGAATATTCACCTGCCGCCATCTCGTGAATAAAAGTAAACTAACATTTTCACTACCGGCCGCAGTTTAGTCGGTATTACAGGTCAGTTCGCAAAAAGCAGTAGTTACTGTCCACGTGCTCTTTTAATGGTGATTTTAAGTTTGGACGTGAATATTATTGAGTGATTATTATTGTAGCAGAAAGCCCTAACATTCCGCAATGTAAGTAGCCTTTATAATGCCTATGATTATTTAATATTTAGTTACAACGATTTTTTTGCTTGAGGTTACACATGGTCTACAGTGAAACATAGCTGTTTCATTGTGGATCAGCATGTTTCAGTGTGCACCACATATGTTTCACCGTGTCTCATGCATTTTCTTACAATTATTTCTTTTGCTACAGATGGCTAGAAATCGTAAACGAAAAACTGCTTTTGGTCTAACCACCGCAAAGGTAATGCAAAATGCTATAAACCTGTATAATAGTGGCTTAATCCTAAGACAAGCTTCTGAACGGACAGGTGTTCCATATGTTACACTTTTCCGCTATGCAAGGAAACAAAAACAGAATCCCGTTAAAGAAATAGGACTTAACTTACTCTTAAATACAATTCTTCCTGGCGGCAACAAAGGAGGCCAAGGTGCGCGTATTAAACGCAATACTGAGTTCAGAAAGAAGAAGAACAAGGAATCAGACACCGCATCATGGCTGGACTTTTTGCTCGTCTTAAGATCAAGGACCCCTTGCGTCCCCAAAATCGAAGTAACTCCTGATGTTCATCCGGTCACAGTACCAATTTCATTTTCCAAGACCATGGATTATACTGACCTAGTGTGGGACACTATGGAGGCGATTGGAACCAGACCTTTCGGAGTACTCGATACGCCTCAAAATAAAGCGATTTTCAAGAAAGGCATCGTGATAGCATGCGAGGCCAAAGTGTGCTATGCGCAAAGAGCGCATTGCGACAAACCTGACGAGGACCTACCATCCAGGAAACTCTATACTTCCGAAGAGTTGAATGACATAAACAATATGGTAGTATAGTTACAAGGATTTTTTTGTTTGAGGTTACACATGGTCTACAGTGAAACATAGCTGTTTCATTGTGGATCAGCATGTTTCAGTGTGCACCACATATGTTTCACCGTGTCTGATGCATTTTCTTACATTTATTTCTTTTGCTACAGATGGCAAATTTTTGATAAAGATCAAGAAAAAGAATCGATAAAATATATTCTAACCATGTCAACAATGCGTTATGGATTGACAGTAGCAGAATGCAGAAAATTGGCCTTCGAAATGACCGATCGAAATAAAATACAAAGTCCCGAAAACTGGACAAAGAATAAAGAAGCAGGATTGGAATGGTGTAGAGGTTTTTAAAACCGTCATCCTAATTTTCGTATTCGTTCTCCGGAGGGATGCAGCTTATCAAGAATGACATCATTTAAATAATAAAAAAAAGAATGGAAGGGAAAACGTACGTTGGATTTAGGAAACCCAAAACCCAAAGTAATACACTTGCCGAGCAGAAAAAATACTAAAAGAACGTTTTAAGTGTAATGGTAATACTAAAGATCCAACAAAAAAGTGCCATGTATTAGACGAAAACGATCGAGACACTTTTTCAGAACTTCTGGAATAATATGACCTGGGACCAAAGAAAATTAGTTGGGAATACGGTTAATGTTTGCGAAAAAAAAGAGAACCAAAGATTTAAACGAAAGTAAACAATCTCGACGCTCAGTCACCTTAAAATATAATATAAAAATAGGCAATGAAACTATTCCTGTGTGTAAAGAAATGTATCTAAACACCATTGGCATTGGAGAATGGTCCGCTAGATCCTGGTCATTAAAATGTCAAGGAGGTATGGGAGTAAGCAACGATAAAGAATTAACTTTAAGGGGGAAACGACATGACGTATTTGAATATGACAAAAAGTTTTCTTGAAAACCTCAATAAGTTGCCATCCCATTATTGCCGTAAAGACACAGACAGGCTTTATTTAGAGCAGGTATTTCGGTCGTGGTCGCATGCATTAACTACGCGATCAAAAGAAACAAAAACAGCTGTAAGACGTAAGAAGGTTGAAGCTATCCCAGGAAAAAGTCTTGCCAATTCGGACACAATTTTGGCTATGGATGTGGCAGCTTTAGGTAAACAATTAATAATGGTGCTTCAACAAGCAGTGCTACTAAAAATCAGTTCCATTAATTCAGAAACTAAAACCAAAAAGGAATAAGAGGGTTAAGAAAATATTGGAATCTTCAAATGATGACATTTCGAGTGACGCATATTCGCTTCACGACGATGGTTCCTCTTTAGAAGATTTTTCAGATTTGGAAAGGGAAATAAACGAATAAATACAACAGCAAAATGTCACCAACACTTATGTAGTTGAAGTTGAAGAATGCTCGCATACCAAAATTTCCCCCCAGTGGTGGCTCGTGCCATTTTAGTGAAGTAGGGCCAGGTAAACCCTTAGCGCCGCAGGCAAAAAAATGTTGGGTGCCACGCCCTTTTTTGTTAATAGTTCTTGCTTTTAAAGTAGGAAAAATAAGCAAAAAGGCACCTAATTTAATTTATGAATTTACAATCATATCTTGAATAGGTATACCTAAACACGATAACAAGTTGAAACACACAAGCAATGTCAGTGGTTTCATCTGCGATAACAGCGATAAACGGAGAGTCCTTTATTTCTTTTATGACTTCATCATGATACACATCTAACATACAGTCCAGAAGTTCATTTTGTAGGGGTTTTGATGTTCCTTTAAATACTTTCGATTTTTCAATATGATCTTTAAGAGTTTTGTCTAATTCTGAGCTGAAATTTATTAATTCACGAAATATGCCCCTATTTTTCGACGTCTCTTTTTCGTCATGACCTCTCAAAGCCAACTCAAATGCACCACAAAACCGAACGCAGTTTATAATTTGGTTTAATATGTATCTGTTTTTATCAATTTGTTCGTTTTTCTTCATTATTTCATTGTGATATGCAGAATTTAATTGAGTTTTAATGTTAATTTTACCAAGCATACTGAAATTAAATAATAATATATTGTTTAAATGTACCTTCGATTTTTCATGTGTCTTCATTTTATCCCAGAAATGGACCAAATCATCTGTACCTTTTTGGGACCAAGTTTGCTTCCCACCAAATAAAAGACACATAAAACAAAATAGTCTATTAGATTCATCACAACCGCACACCCAAGTATTTTTTCCATAAAGTTTCCTTTAAAAATCTAATAGTATCCATTACTTATGTATTTCTAAAATAAAAAGTTCGTTAACCCTACATTAAATCAGCTGCCGGCCAAACGAAAACAAATCGGGACGTGACGCGAACATCAGCTGTTTGTGAAACGTCTAACATCAAACGGTCAAACGAAGAGAGCCTGGCTACCCGTCGAGATTTTTGCCTGCTTGCATTCAAGGTCATTTTTCAACGTTTTTTTATTGAGGTGATGGCGTTTCGTCACCTCCCGTGTGCCTCGTCGCGCTTGGCGCGGAAGCTACGTTACCGTTTTACGCATAATCGCTTCCTTTTAGATGGAAATTTGCACCCGACTGTGTTCCATTTTTAAATTATTTTGCTAATTCCTTTAAATACGAGAATATTAATTTTAATAGGTTTTGGTAATTTGTAAAGGGCAGGACGCTAGACAGGAGGGCAGGTAGTGCCATGGCACTGTGGCTCTACCCCACGAGCCGCCACTGGATCACCCACTGACATTCCCGAATCAATTACCGAAATTCCCGAGGTAGATGAATTTGTTCTGGTAAAATTGATTTATGTTGCTCCTGGTAGCAAGACAAATAAAAAACTATTTGTAGGAAAAGTTTTAGAAATATCTTGCAATAATTTCAAAATAACTTTCTTGAGAACATGCCGTGGCTCAAAAACAACGTAGTTCTACTTTCCATCTGGCTTTTATTATTCAAAACAGATAAAGTCCCAAGTTAGGGATCCTACGGCCTAACTTGGGACACCATAAAAAAAAGATAAATAAATATGTTACAATTGGCGTGGCGTTTTGAAACGTGCACAATGTGTTCCTTTAAACCTTACCGAAAAAATGGACAGGCTATGAATTCGGTGCCATAAATACACTTTCGTTTTTTTAAGGTCAAAGTTGCAAAATGTCCCAAGTATGGGCATTTGACTGTACCTAAAAAAACTATAAAAAATCAAACGAAGAAAACTCTTCCGAAGTGGAGAAAAGAGAACCCAACATACATACACCCTGTATACAAGAGAACCAGAGAATAAAGAGAAAAATAATTTGGAAAAAATTAAAACCTAAATTGGCGGTAAACCACCCTTCGAAGTTTTTTTATTGTACTTTTTTATTTAAAAAAATGCGCTGCCGATAATAATCGCCATTCATTTGAACTTGTCCGAACTAGCCTAAAACGATTTTTTGGCATACTAATTCTTTCGGGATACGTTACCAGTAAGAAAGCTCTATTGGTCGAAGGATGAGGATAAAGACATATAAAGTGTATGAGTAGGAACAGATTTGATTCTATAAAGCAAAACATACATTTATCCGATAACGATCAACTTGATAAAACGACAGCTTTTCAAAACTAAGACCTCTTTGTGATTTGATAAACGAGAAGAACATGCAGTTTGGAGTATTCTCTCATAATCTGTCTATCGATGAGGAAATGGTTCCATATTTTGGACGACATAGTTGCAAGATGTACATCAAGGGAAAACCAATTAAGTTTGGCTTCAAACTCTGGTGTATATGTAGTTCCAATGGAACTATTGTCAGTTGTTCAGCAACCATCTGGTCATCGCGTATTTTTTGATAACTTTTTCTCTTCTTACAATTTATTTACTTTGATGAAAGAAAATGAGTTTTACATGTACCTAATACTACAACGAAAACTGTGAAAAACATGAAGAAAAATTATCGCGGTACTTATGATTTTTCCTTTGACAACGAACAAAAAATTTTGTTAGTTAGATGGAACGACAATTCTGTGGTGACAGTTGCAACCAACAACTGCACCATTGAACCAATAATAGGCGCCAAAAGGTACAATAGGAAAGAAAAAAAGATGGATTTAATTCCTCAGCCAAAGGTTATAGCCGAGTATAATCAGCATATGGGAGGTGTTGACTTACATGATAACGGAATATCCAACTACAGTATCAAGCTAAGAGGGAAAAAGTGGTGGTGGCCCCTCTTTGTAAATTTGATTGGCAGCGTTATAGTAAATTCATGGATAATATACAATTTGGAACCAATCAAAAATGTCACAGTTAGAATTTAAGTCTTACATAGCAGTCACTCAAATGAAAATGGATGAACCAGTGTGCATACATTAGACGTTTAGGATCTTAGTATTATTTTGTAATCTTTGAAACAGCATTGCAATTTAGTTAACTTAGGCAGGACAGATGGCGCCAACTAGTCGGCCTGGCTGGAAGCTAGGATGAGCCCAGCATGGAGTTTTAGATTATATTTATTTATTTATTTAGCGTATGGCGCTTTACACACATAATACAATATATATAAAAACCAAACTAACGAAAAGTTAGAATACACAACATAGATAGATATAGTATATAGTCAAGAACACGACAGGTAAATTCTGTTAATAATACAAATAGTTTTAGAGCGCGACGTCCAGTCTATTTAGCCAATGTATAGCTTCTTGGGGGAGTCCAACAAAATCTGAGAGGGGTCCAGGATATGCGCGAGTGGAGCATTCGGTCGTGATATGGCGGATCGTCTGGTTACCATTTTGCCAGTCACATTGGGGAGATTGGGTTATTCCCCATTTGAAAAACGAGTCACCGCAACGCCCGTGACCTGTACGGACTCTATTTAGTTTCGACCAAGTGTTACGGGGTAGATCGAAGCCATTTGGTGTTGCGTTTACATTTAGGACTTGATGCCATTCAGGAGGTGCAGTCTGGAGCCACCTTAGTCGCCAGCTGTTCTTAGCATTGAAATGGGAGTTAGCAAGTGCGATAGCCGTAGCAATAGGCAAGTGCCTTGATTTCAGATTATATTAAATAATAACTTAAAAGTATAACATAATCGTTTAAATAACCCGATCAACAAGACATGGTGTCAGGTTCGTTTTAATACAAGTTTGGTCGGGTGTAAAAGTAAAGTGAAAGTAATAACAAGTGGTCTAAATCATCTCAAAAAAAGCCACCAAAAAATGTAATATTTGATAAAAATGTTCATGTTAATCTTGAAAATTTTTTAAGAAGTTTAGAAATATATTTCACTGCCACAGGGTCGAATGCTAAGGATGATGAAACAAAAGTTGCAATTTTGCACGCAGGGGAGGAAACTGAAACTGAAAAAATTTCAAAGTTTAAAACTATCTGAAGCAGAGAAAATGGATTTTAAAAAAGTAGTAAAAGCGTTTCAAGAACACTGTAAGTGTATGAAGAATGAAACATATGATCGTAATAAATTCATCACTAGGGGGCAACAAGAAGGAGAAAGCTTTAATAATTTTGTAACCGAATTAGAAGTGGAGAGACGTCATTTGGAAAAAATTCAAAGATTAGATCGTTTTAATGATCTCTTTGAAAAAATGGTAGCTAAGTTGCCAAATCCACAAGAGTGACTACAAATTCTTCACAATCAGTCTCACAGTTGTGATACACCGTTATCAAAATATTAAGAGATACGTTTTTCGTTGAGTTTGTAAAATAAAACTTATCTTATAAGGTATTTTTGTTGTTTGTACTGTTTTTATGTTTAGAAAGTATTTTATGTTGTTTTGTGATGCTTAGGCATTGCAATAAGTTTGATATAATGAAGTAATAAATAAAACTATTTTTATTTAAAAATAATATTTATTCATTGTCTCATTATTAAGGCTATGTTATTTAGAATATTATTTCTCTTAACAATAGCTATATTTCTAACCTGGTCCTCCTCAATGTCCCCTATATTATTTAGATTGTTTTCCTGCTCCACTCTTCTCTCCTATTCAATATCCAAAATATCTTCAATTGGATCTCCATTAAGAATACTAATATTATGCAAAATTGCTGCACTTACAATAAATGGAGACAAAAAATCCATTCCAACCGTTAGGTTTCCATAAATTTAGGTCTACGAAAACGACCTTTGGCAACTGGATGCCAATCTCGATATCCTCAGCGTTTCTGAGGACTCTGAACAGATGTATTGCTAAGCGTCTCGCCTCATCACCCCTGCATGAAAATCAAAGGGGTTTCAGGAAGTATGACGGCGTCCTCGCAAATACTATTACCCTACAGGCTGTCATTAAATCAAGGCGCCAGAAACTTAAACCGTATACCATTCTAACTCTGGATTTGGCTAAAGCCTTTGATACCGTCTCACACGCGGCCATAAAGCCGCGCGATGAGACGATTTGGCATTAACAGAAGGCTTTGCTCGCTAATCGAGGAGGGTTTTCGTGGGGGGCTCACGACGATCTCGCTGGGTCCGTCCGAAACCCGACCGATTAATTTATGTAGGGGCGTTAGGCAGGGCGGCCCGTTATCTCCACTTTTATTTAATATGGTGTTAGACGAGCTCATAGCTGAGTAGGAAAGCCTTGGAAAAGGGGCCGATATCGAGGGTGGAATCCTGCTGGCTTGCCTGGAATATGCAGAAAATTGCCAAAAGTCATTCCAAAAGTATAGTTCAAATAGCCCCAAAATAGGTAAAAAAACCATAAAAGCTGTTAAGCCTGGAAAAAGAGAAAGAGCTGATTCAAAAGGTTGTAAAACTGAAGGAACTCAAACTCCAGATAAAGAGGCATCTAAAAGACCTTTAAAAAACACAGAGACAGGATCAACAAGCTCTGATAGCTCTCCAATATTAAAGAAGTTTCCCAAAAGAGGTGAAATCATGTCTCGTACTCCAGGCTTCTCAGGTCAGCAAACTGTCAGTGTTGGGACTAGCTCAATTGATAATGTTATTGACACTCCTGGAAGCAATTTGTTGATGTTCGACTCGCTATCAATTAGTGCCACAAGTATTTCCTCAATTGATCTTAATGAGGTGATTAAAAAAAATTATGTTCAATTACAGCCTGAAAAAGTCAGAGAGTATATTAATGGAGGAAAAAAATTGTCTGCAGCATTAAAGAAGGCTAAAGAACTGAATAAGGCAAAAATTGCTAATGGAATTGCTGTTCAGAATGTCCTAAGCTGCAATGGAAATTTGATTTCTCTTGATGATGAACCATCTGACTCATGTTTAACAAAGTCCAGATTCTTTGCTATTCTTCATCTAAAAAACTTTGATGATATTGACCCAGTAGTCTCCCCATTGATTAGTAAAGTGGATGTTTCTTCTTGTGATGAGTCTATTAAGAAGATGCTACCTTTGGTTGGACAAGGCTTTAATCTAATACCCTACACCTCTCTACCAGGATTCCAGAAGGATGAGGAACAGACCAAGTGTATATACTGGTTTTACTGTTACATACTGGACTATGCTTCTCTTAGAAACTCGAAAAAAGTTTCTTCCTCTTTTTCAGCATGGGTGCAGAATCCTGATTTTGAGAAAAGTCCCCCACAAACTCTTATTGCTGCAGTTAGAAATAAGAACATTCAAGGGACTGAGCTGTTTTCTTCTTCCTTAAAGAAGTTTTTTATTGCAAACTCACTTCGTGTAAAGTGGAATGAACTTGGAAGTGCAGCCAGAAGAGCAGCTGAAGCCACTAAAATTATTTTCACATAGTTTCTGTTTGATTTTGACTAGACATTTCTTTGTTGTTATTAGTAATAGTGTTAGTTATAGTTTTGACAATATGTTTTGCTACATTGTCAACATTTTTTTGTTTTTTTGTTTTTTTGTTTTTTTGTACATACGTTTTGCTTTAGGGAAATTTTTTGTTTTTTATTTTTGTATTTAGTTTTCCCTAAGCTAAATATTTGATAACAGTCATCTAGTTTTGTATTGTTTTTTATTATTATTCTTCCTACATTATGATTTTCTTCGTCTTTTTACTGGTTTTGTTTAATTCTTCTGCTTTATTTGGACGCTTGTCCATTGACTTGTTTCTTCTCTATTATTAAGTTTTGGTATTTTTTCATCTGCTTTGATTTTTTTAATGACTCTGGTTGTCTTTGCCTGTCTTTTTGTCCTCTGATTTTCTTTTTGAGTTCTTTCATCCTTAGTCTGAATTTTGAGTTTTTTTTTCTCTCTCTTCTTTTCGACTTTTTTTGTTTTTTTTGCTTGTTCTGGATTTTTTTGGATTTTTTTTTGGATTTTTTTGGATTTTTTTGCTTTTCTTCAGATTCTTTTAGAATTTTCAATGCTGTTTTGTGTTTTTTGGGGAATATGCAGATGGCCTGCTAATCGTGTCCGATTCCGTCAGCGGGGCACAGCGCTTGCTGTCTCGTGCAGCTACTTTTTTTGAACAACGTGGCATGTCACTTAACTTGGCTAAGTGTACTGCTGCCACCGTTAATGTAAACAGATCGAGCAAACACATGTATACGATTACCCGTGCTCTCTTCTATGTGAACGGAGAGGCGATCAGGCAAGTCCTACCGTCTGACCAGTACAAATATCTGGGAAGGCGATACGATCTACTTGGTCAGACGAAACTTTTGTTAGACGGGCTACACACGAGGATAGCGAATATATATATTAATGTCCTTTAAAACCTTTTCAAAAGCTGAACATTGTCAAGTCTTATCTGATACCTAAGTATCTTGACATGCTGCAAAGCCCAGTCATCACGCTTCACATTTTAAAAGCTTTTGATCGTATTATTCGTGTGGCTGTAAAACATGTGCTGATGCGTACGTCCACGCGTCTGTTAAGGAAGGGGGATTGGGTGTGCTGGCAATGAAAACTCACATCCCCATAATTTTGAATAGGCGTCACGGTAGATTGGCGTCCGGGACAGACCTGATTATGACAGCGGTCATGTCGACCGAATGGGCTCTAACATTTTCAAATAAAATAGCGACTTGGACCGGCGAGCTGGTTACGGGAAACCGTGTCAAGAGCTCGCTGATCCGACTCGCTACAAACGGGATACTCTGGAAACGGCCTCAACCAGGGCCGCTGCCATACTGGTAGTGGTGCTTGGATTTCGAGGCCCCCTCCGTTGTGGTCCGGTGGCGATTTTGTTAAGGCAGTCCAACTTAGGGGTAACCTGCTGCCAACGAAGGGAATTCCGTCCAACCCAGCCGAGGAGAGAAGATGCCGAGCGGGATGCCAGAGGGTCCAGACGCTAACTCATGTTCTGCAAAAGTGGCCAGTCTCGCACTACAGCAGAATACGGCGTCACGACCATCTGGTGGACTTCTTGGCTGACACCTCTGGACGAAAGAAATAAAACCAAGGTTTCGTTGTCCCGACGGTCGGCTGAGAAAGCCGGACCTTGTGTGTGTGAGGGAAGCCGATGTGTTAATCGTAGAGGTGGGCGTTTCTTGGGAGGGCCCGGATTCCATGTCGGTCGCTTGGCACAACAAGCGGACCTTATACGAGAACCCGGCGTGGAGGGCAGATACCCAGGTAAAGAAATTGTGGTTTCTCCTCTGATTGTGTGTGCAAGAGGCACCTGGTGTATTTTGAACAGGCGCTGTGAGCGGGCGTTATCATTAAGTAAATCAGATGTTGGAAAATTGGTAACGAAGACCATAATCGATGGCATTGCGCAGGCAAAATGGATTTTCAATTTTTACTCTCATCTAACTTAAAACCACATTGAAATTGTTTTGACACATAGTCAAGTGGCCGTTGTCTTTAAAGCCGGCTAGTAGAGTAACATCAAGTGTATATGCCAAATCACCAATTAAATGAGCATCACTAAAAAATTCAACAGTCTCCTCTGCAAAATTATCTTTTCTCCAGAACATTATCTTCAAGAACATCTTCGTCTTCGTCAAAGTATACCTCTTTTGCAATTATAATAATATTGGAAGGAAAATATTATTGTTCATATTTTTCAACTCTATTTTTACCACAAAACAAATAAGAAACGTTTTACTTTTAAGGTTACAATTTACAACAACTGTCAAAATAACAAATGGTTTAAACTACGGCGTTCGGGTTTCTCATTTTAACACCGTTTACTTCGTGGTCACGTGACTTAAACTTGACTCTAACTTTACTCCAACTCCGAGTCGCATCAGCCCGAACCCAGCTAGTATTATAATCTTTGAAACAGCATTGTAATTTAGTTAACTTAGGTCAGGACAGATGGCGTCAGTTAGTCGGCCTGGCTGAAAGCTAGGATGAGCCCAGCATGGAGTTTTAGATTATATTAAATAATAACTTAAAAGTATAACATAATCGTTTTAATAATAACCCGATCAACAAGACAAAAATAATGTATTTGCATTTACAGATGGTTCGCAATTATAAAAGAAAAACACAAAAAGGGGCAGGATACAGTAAAGAAAACTTAGCAGCAGCCATTAGTGGTGCGGAAGCCGGCATAAGAGGTGTAAAAATGGCCTCAAACAATACCCTCTGAAACACAAGAGGGTATTGCCTCAAACCGTTACTCAATCCCGTATAGCACATTAGAGCTATGTAACGGGTCGACGTGGCAAAAATACTCAAACTGGAGGCCGCCCTACAGCTCCAAAAAAAGAGGATGAGGAAAGGCTTGTTGAGTATTTAAAGTCATTAGAAAAAAGCGGATTTGGCTTGTCAAGAAAGGAACTGTTCGATGTTATTCGACAATATGTTAACAAAAATAAAATTAAAAGCCAATTTTAAAATGGTCACCCCGGCAAGGATTGGTTTATTCATTCTGTTTAGAACCCGTCATAATTTATCCGTTAAAAAGCCTCAATCTGTTGAGAACGTAAGAAAAAACAAACTGATCTCTTCATTATTAACGAGTATTTTAAGCTACTGTGGTCCTCACTTACACGCCTGGATTTACTCGATAAGCCTCATCTCATCTGGAATCTGGATGAAACCAGCATGTGCACAGATCCCAGTAAAACTAAAGTTGTTGGAGAAAAGGGTATTATTCGATCCGTCGGAAAAAGAAGCACGAGCTTTTTTGAATAATTTTGAACGTGGCGCAACGATAAATAGTTGGGGTAACAAGCATAAAATTCTTTATTTTGGAAATTTTCTTTTAAATAATGCACATCAGTGGTACAAAACTTATGTAGCGGCAGCAGAAAATCGCCACTGAGACTAAGACTAAAATTGTTAATTGTTTTAGCCTTTCCGGTCAGAATCATTAAAGATAAATATATTATTAATTTCAGCAGGATTTCATATCTCAATATTTAGAGATAATAATTAGTTAAATGGGACAAGGAATGAATAAGAAATGCTATCTCTAAGATTATGCTTATTTATGAACTTTTATTTATGGTATATTTATTTTTAGATTGTCGTTTTCCGTTGTCAATGTAAAGGTGGAAGCTAGAAAATTCCTATCATGGATGGATTTCTATTTTTATCAAATAAGACCAAAAATTCCAGGGCTCCTAGATAAGGACGATCTATATAAATCGATTTTCGAAGATGAATTAATACCAACACAACGCAAGATAGAAATACCGACAAGGAATGTAAAAATATACTAATTCCCCGTGTTTTAACACAAATTGAAGCCGACCAATGTTATATGTGGGCTTCAAGTCTAAATTTGGGACCATTATGCCAAATACTGTGGGCACTATCATACACTTTGTTAACAATACGAGAAAGATATCCTCAGTTAGTATCTACACCGAACTATATTTTTGATACAGAAGTTCATGATTTAATAAATTCTCCCGATAATTTGACTCTAGTCAATATGGTGATAACAGAGCCTAGCACTGTAATTCAATTCCACCTTTATTCGTTTTTCCGCGTGTTCGCGAACAAGACTACATGACGATTGGAGCACCACCAAGATCCAAAGCTGTGACGCACATAAGTGGATGGATGATGGCTGACAACTTCCAATTGTATCTCTCGCATTTTATATAGTTCGTAAAATGTAGCAAAGATAAAAAGATTTTACTAATATTACAACATAATATAATAACAATAATAATATCACAATAGCCACATATCTCCTAATGGTCTGGATATTTGCAAGCAAAATGGGAGTTTTATTAACAATACCCCCACATACAATCCATCGATTACAACTACTGGATGTGGCTGTATATGGACCATTTAAAGGATACTTCAATTAAACTTGCGACGACTTTATGGTACAAAATCCTGGTCAAACCATTTGCTTAAAATATATTGCAAAGCTTGTTGGTATCGCATACCAGCAGGCCTTTATCCCAATAAATATTACGAAAGGATTTTTCTAAAACTGGCATATACCCCTTTAATTCACACCTATTTACCGACCAGGACTTCCTCACTGCGAAGGTTACCGACCGACCTGACCCTAATCAGCGAGAGCGTACACCCGATGCAACCCCTACTGCCGATGGAGTTCGCACACCAGAATATATTTCTAAATCTTTATGCTACTATAAGACTCCCGAAGAAATAAAAACACTTCCCCAGGCTCCACCAAGAAAACAACAAACATCGAGACGGAAACCTGTAAAGACAAAAATTTTAACGGACACACCAAACATGGAAGAAATTCAAAATGAACATGAAAAAAGAGAAGAGCAGAGGAACAAAAAACAATTTAAGAGAAACCTAACGGGTCAAAAATCAACCGGACCAGTTAATATTAAAAAGATTTTAAAGAAAAAACAATCAAAAATTATTGAGGAGAGGGAATTTGATAGTTCTTTGTACGACCCATCCTCGTCTGATGAACTAACTGATATAGAAGATCAAATAGAAAATGAAAAAGAAAGTTTTGTAACAGGGTTTGTAAATGTAAATGATTATGTACTGGTTCGATTTATGACAAAAAAAAACTGTGAGACACTACGTCGGAAAAGTTTTAGAAACAATAAAGGGAGAATATCTGATAAATTTTATGCGAAGGAAGAAACCTGGATACCATTTTGTTTATCCTGACGTAAATGATCAATCTCTAGTGCCGGCAGACGATGTTATGAAGTTGCCGTCTCCGCATTTTGTTGGTGGAACTGCCAGATCCACAAGAAAATTGGCTTTTACTGTAAAATTTGACAATGTTAGTTAGGTCGTAACTCCGTAATATTGTCGGATATGGATTGGCATCCTCAAGGCTAGATGACATAGTAAAAACTTAACTGCAATGTAAAGACTCTTAAGGTGGCGGAGCTTATCATAAAAATAGGTGTGAAAAAAACTAGTGTATAGAAGAGAGACAGTGACATTTGAGTTTAGTAGGAGTCAGAATAAGAATGTTTATAAAAATAATTGTTTGTAATAAAGGGTTCCATTTTGAATAGTACACAGTAGTAGGTACATCCAGGAAAATCCCCTATTTTACAGTTTTGGAAAATAATTCATGACACAACAAAAAAAAAGGAACCCCTTCTTCCAATCGGTAGGGGTTACAAAACACTATAAAAACTCTAAAGAGCACGTACGAGAGAGAGTTGTAAAAAGTATTCAAGTGTAAGGGAACCCTCTGCCCGTTTGCCTCAGTCTATTCACGTTTGAAATACGCCCGATGTAAACACTGACCGGCGCGTGCTCTCCGCAAGCTAACCTCGTGATTGCCATTTCTCGCAACGCTATTGGCCGCGCGAGCACGAGTCTGTTTCACCGCGAGACGAAATATTTTACAGTGTTGTATTCAGTTATCTGTCTTCTGAGAATTGATTGTTGTATTTTTAATTTGATTTTTGTGTAGTTATTTATTGTAAACATTTTTTGAGTGTAAACTTTTGTGTTATTCTTGGTTTTTGTTAAAGAAACGTTAGTTTTATTGTACAACGTACGTTTTGTTGATGTCACTGATTTACTTTTGTTGGAATAGTTGATAAAACTAAATTATGTCCTCCACGTATACCGCGGATGAAGGTGAAAATATGCCGTTTACACCTCCTAAAAAACGACCAAAAAAGGGACATTTGGACTCCCGAACAAAAGAAATGATTCGCAATGTTTATAAACATGAAATGTTAGAGAATCCTGGGATGGTTATCCATGAAATTGAAAGTAGAGTGGCAGATAGAACAGGGGTGTGTTATAAAACAGTGTTTAACGTCGTTAAAGAGTATAAACAAAATAAAGTATTCTCTGAACCAAAGAGAAAACTGGCCTACAAGCAAATCGTAGATTCTGTCGAAGATTTCGATAAAGCTGCAATAAGACGGAAGGTACATCAATTCATTTTTAGGAATGAGCTTCCCACAATTGATAAAGTGTTAAAAGAGGTTAATGATGATCCAGATTTACCGACTTTTAAAAGAACAACTTTCTGGAAACTATTAAAAAAACTTAATTTTAAAAATCAAACTCGTGGTAGAAATAGTATGTTGTTGGATAAAGAGGAAATTGTCCTGTGGCGAAGGGATTACCTAAAGAAAATAAAAAAGTACAGGAATGAAGGGCGAAAAATATATTATATGGATGAAACCTGGATTAACGCGGGCCATACGAAAGCGAAAGTTTGGGTAGATACTTCTATCTCTTCATCCAGACAAGCCTTCATGGAAGGACTTTCTACCGGGTTAAAAAACCCGTCTGGTAAGTTTGTTGCTAAATTTTAGGTAATATTATTATCTTTTACACTTACAATTATTATTAGAATGGTTAGTGTATAATAAATAAATAAGTATGTAGATAAATAAATAATTTTACAAAAAAATAACCAACTACTAATAGTACATTGTTTGTTGAACATGTAATGTAGGCTATTACTCACGAAATGAAGTTTGCGAGACGAACCGCAGACAAATGTAGGGGAGAGTGGGGGAACTGTGCGCAGCGGGTAACCGTGCGCACCTTTGAAACGTCAGATTCCGAGGTATTTTAAGAAAGTGTTGGCAACTATGCTTGACTGACGTGTGAGACGATTTGCTTAAGCCACGAGCGGTGGCTATGGCTTGACAGTTGTTTACTGTATTTGCATATGTGTGTATCGATGGTTTTTGATGTTATTTTACACGTGCATGAATTAAGACGGTAAGTCAATATTTCTCAAGTAACTGTTCTAAAATAGATATTTTCTTAAACAATAGGATCAACTGCTTCTGCCCATGCAATTTCGGTACATTTTAACTACATAATTTTTAGGATATTAACGGATTTATTTTTAGAGTCATGAAGGGGTAATTATGCGCAAGAATGCGCACCATTACCCCGCACTTAATTAAATGGTAAAAAAATAAAGTATTTTTCTTGCAGATGCCACGCAAATACAAGCGGAAAACGAAGATAAATTCGTATAGTGAAGAATCACTACAGGCGGCGCTAAATGCCATACGAAACGATGGCAAGAAAATTAGAAAAGTTGGTAGATTTTATTCTATTCCGGAGTCAACTCTAAGGAAAAAACTTTTACAAAATGAATCCAAAATCAATCCTCTTGGACGAAAGGCAATATTCTGCAGCGAAGTAGAAACCGAATTAAAAGAGTATGTCTTGACACTAGCAAAATTATTTTATGGCATAACACCTAAACAGCTGAGACAGTTGGCATTTAAATACGCAGCAGCGAACAACATTGATAACGAATTTAATAAAAATACTCAGCTAGCTGGTAAAGATTGGCTATACGGCTTTCTTAATCGAAATCCTGAAATAAAATTAAGGCAGCCTGAAGGTACTAGCCTTAATAGGATTGCGGCATTTAATTTGGAAGAAACTAAACTCTTTTACTCTAACTTGGAAGAAGTTTTACAAAAGAAAACATTTGAAGCTAATCGAATTTTTAATATGGACGAAACAGGCGTAACTACCGTTCAGAAAAAATGCCCCAAAGTTTACAGTCAGAAGGGAGTAAAAAGAGTAGGAGCTGCTACTTCAGGCGAACGAGGTAGAACGATAACAAGTGTCTTCTGCATGAGTGCTGCTGGGAACTACATTCCACCCATGCTAATTTATCCCAGAAAAAGGATGGTTTTTACACTTCAGA
Source organism: Polydrusus pterygomalis (assembly GCA_963969555.1). Classification (NCBI taxonomy): domain Eukaryota; kingdom Metazoa; phylum Arthropoda; class Insecta; order Coleoptera; family Curculionidae; genus Polydrusus; species Polydrusus pterygomalis. The sequence goes on along the minus strand of OZ018381.1, from coordinate 33,857,577 downwards.
AGAATGGGCCAGTGGGTGCCCTTTACACATGTTCAAAGAATGGGTGGATAAACGGAGAACTTTATCTTGATTGGTTACACCACTTTGCAAAACATGTGAAACCCACCGCTGACGATCCAGTATTACTTGTACTGGATAACCACTCCAGCCATATATCCGTACAAGCGTATGATTTCTGCAAAACCAATCATATCCATGTAGTGTCTCTACCGCCTCATACTTCACATCGCCTACAACCCCTGGACCTAACTTTTTTTGGGCCTTTAAAAAACGCGCTTTACAGGGAATATGACCTATACCTAACATCGACAGGTCATGAAAAAATTACAGAATATGACATAGCAGAGCTTCTGAATAAAGCTTTTATTAAAGTGGCATCCATGGACAAAGCAGCTTCCGGTTTCCGATCCTCAGGAATATTTCCCTTTAATCCAGATCTATTTAATGAAGACGATTTTGCTCCTGCCCAACAATTAAGGTCATTTTCTGTAGAGGCTTGCGAAGATCCTAAAAATGACACTGGTGAATCCAACCAAAAAATTAACAGTGTTTCTGATCCAATAACCCCAGAGCCTCAAGAAATTTTAGACAGTCAAATAGAACAAGAAGCTATAATGGCAAAAATAGTAATAAACGAAAATCAGCCGTCTACATCCAACTTTGTCCAATATTCTTTACCGTCTACGTCCAAACAAAACAACTCATTTTTTAAGTTTGCTCCAATTTCCCAAAAAAAATCTAAAGAATCAATAAAAAAGGTTTCTCGTTCTAAGCAACACTCAAAAATCCTTACTAGTACCCCTATGAAAAATGAATTAGAACTAGCTGAAGAAAAGAGGAAGAAAAACAAAGAGAAAAAAAATATTAAATCAAATGGAGGAAAGAAAAAGACTAATAAAACTACAGAAAAACATAAATCCAAAGTTCAAGACGACGAAACAACCGAGGTGACGACACAGAATGTTCGCAATAGTGATGAAGTGGAAAAATCATATTTTACCATTCCATCTTCCAGTTTTTACAAAGATAAATGCCAAGAACCCAAAAAAGTTAACGCTGCAAAAAGAGTGCGAAGGCGCATAGATCAATCACCAGAAATAAATCAAAGAAAAAGGAAAGAACCAGAGTCCTCTGATTCATCTGAAGTATCTAATGACATGGATGATAATGATTTATGTGACGATGATGAGTTGGATGATATTATCGACTTAAGCTATGTCCCGTCCGATGAAAATCCCGAAGAAAATATTACATGCGGAATTTGTGGGGAACAAGGGAAAACTGAGCTATGGTATAGGTGTGTCGTATGCGGCTTATGGAACCATGCAGCGTGTACCGGTGAAGACTCACCTGCACAATACATTTGCGACTTTTGTAAATCCTAAAGTTTGAAATATATTTTGGTTTAATAAATATTTTTGGAATGTTTTATGCCCTAATCTGCTGCGCATAATTCCCCACTCAATGCGCACGATTGACCCTCTGGGTGGGGAATTGTGCGCAAGTGCACTTTTGTACTTTTAGCAGTATTGTACTTTAAAAACTTTATTTTTTCCTATAATTGATTTACATGCTGAAAGTAAACTAAATAGCACTTCCATTACGGTATTTACATTTAAATTATCTACAATGACATCAGTGTTATAACGATTTCCGCTTAAGTGCGCACAGTTCCCCCACTCTCCCCTAGTGGTCAGTGTTAAATGCATTATTTGTTTTATTATATTTTAATTGAATTCTAGGAAAACGTAAAAGGTTTATAAATTGTAGGGAAAGGAAAAAGGCTTATTATATGCCATATTGGTAGCGAAGACGGATTTGTGCAAGATGCACTATGGGCTTTTGAATCCAAGAAGTCTGGTGATTACCACGAGGAAATGACTGGACAGTCATTTGAAAAGTGGTTTTCAAATACTTTGCCTAAGCTGGAAGATAATTGTGTCATAGTATTGGATAACGCACCCTACCATTCGAGAAAACTTGAGAAAATACCCACCACGTCGTCCAAAAAAGCAGAAATTCAAAACTGGTTATTGTCAAAGAATATAGAATTCGACGAACAAATGCTTAAAATAGAACTTCTCGCCCTTGTTAAACAGCATAAAAAGCAGTATGATAAGCTTAAAATAGACGAAATGGCGAAACAACATAATAAAATAGTATTGCGTCTTCCACTCTACCACTGTGAGTTGAACCCCATAGAATTAATTTGGGCAGATATAAAGCATTACGTAGCCGATAGAAATCAAACATTTAAATTTGCCGACATGAAAATTCTTTTTAACGAGGCGGTATTATTAATTTCTCCCGAGAAATGGCAACGTTGTATTGAACATGTTCGTCAAAAGGTAGAACCTAAAATGTGGGAATTGGATAATATCATAGAGGTTCAAATTGAACCAGTTGTAATAAGAGTTGATGATAGTAGCAGTTCAAGCATTTCAGAATTAGAGTCAGAATAATACATTTAAGTAAGTCATTAACTATAAGCCCAAAATTCTGTATAATACATATTTTAAGATTTATTAATTTTAAAATATCACAAATTATTTTATTCGCTGGGTTCACGACCATAATACGGTCCTGTTGTATTTAGGCGTTCACGTGCTTTTGTTGACATTAGGCGTATTTGAAATGTGAATATAGTTTAGTTCTCTCAATTTAAGTAAAATCATGGAAAACACGGCTCCGGAATGAGTCTACTCTGCTCCCACTGCGTAAGTGTGCTTTATACATTGATTTATAACGTGTTTAGGCGCAAACTGTTTAATTTTCTTTTATCTTGAGTTAACTATAAGGTCATAGTGGTTTCTTCTGACTTACTTGGATTAAACCACCACTCCTGAAGTGAGTCTTAAGAACGCGACTCTTCTTTAAAGTAACTCTCTAAATTAACATTTTGTGAACACATATTTGTTTGGTTATTTCCCTAGTTTTTGTTGTGTAGTTGTATATTTTACAACATTTAATCATTGCTTTGCTTTTCTTTCCCATTAAATAAACTTGTTAAAAATTCCTTGGTGTTTCAGTGAAGAACTAGAGCGCAATCTTAAGCCCGTTAAGACGATTAAATAGTTCTATTCTATAAATCTCTATTTTCAAACTATCTAAGCTACACATACACAACCCAGTCGACTATATTTGTAAAAATATTTATTCCTAAAAATATGGAATCATTATCAAGTATCAAATTTACGAAAGCATATGAAAAATAAACACCCTACAATGAAACAAGAGAAATAAGGGAAACTAAGCAACCGGAAAATAAAAATAGTGATCATGAACCAGATCAAGCGCAGTTTGGTAAGTAAATTTTAAATATTAAGGCGAAAATATTTGAATATTATATTATATTTTTCGTAGTTGCACATATTGTTGATAATATTTAATTTTTTATTTTTATGTAGGCCCATCAACATCGACTTTGGAACAGCTGACTACATCACGGAAAGAGGATGGGTATTAAAAGAGAGAAACAAGGACGATCGGTGCGTACTAAAAATCAGTCAACTTTAAAGGAATTTATTTCAAAGTCAATTACTTTATCACGGCAAAAAAAAATCAATGAACTTGTACTGAATATGATTTTAACCGATTTACAGCCGTTTTCAATTGTATCAGACCGTGGATTTCGAAAGCTTGTAAATGAATTGGAACCGTCATAAGTATTACCTAGCAGGCCTACTTTAAAATATATCAAAATACGAGGAAAAATATCAAAAACTTAAAAAACTCTTGGAAATTGCTCAACATGTCATAATAAGCACTGATGGCTGGACTTCTATCAACATGGCTGTTACAACGCATTTAATAACGAAGGATTGGAAAATTTATGGATGTTTACTTTCGTGTTTCAACTATAACGAACGTCATACTGCGGAAAATATAGCTCAAGAATTAAAACGACTTACTAATGGATGGAATAGCTCATTGGAAATATATGCCATCAGTGCAGCAAATGTTGTGGCAGCGATCAAATTGACTCAATGGGCTCACATTCCCTGTTTCGCCAATACGAAAAATTTGATTGTGAGAAAGCCTTTTGAATCACTACTCACTGTTGAGATGAGCGCGGAGAAACAAGTAACCCTCTCCAATGTTATACTAATTAACAGGGCCGTACCCAAGGGGGGGGATTAGGGGGTTTAAACCCCCCCCGAAATATCTACGACCGTTGCAGAAACCTCGCACTCCACACTAGACCACACGAAAAGTAACAAAATAAAATACAAAAATACGAGTAAAAACAACTATTGACAACCGCGGAAAAGTAACAAAAACAGAACTATCGACAACCACGCGTGAAGCGCGAATCGAATTGTGTGAGTGTGTCATCTGTCATCTACAGTTCACAGTATACGCAACAAGTTAGAGCACGAATATTTTGTGTCGCGAATTTTGCAGTAAGTCTTTCTGCGGCTTCCGTTGTACTGTCTCTATACTGTTAAGTTTCGTTTTTATTGCTTTAGTTTAGTACGTTATTTTTAATAAATACATTTATAGAGCGATTATGGCTAAAAGACAGGCGTTACTTTCTTCATATTTTCATTCAAAACCACTACAAAAGAAAATAAAAATTGGAGTGAGCGAGAGCGAAAGTCAAGGTAATAGTAAAGTGAAGAAAATAATAATAATTTTGGGTTTTAATTGTGTGTGTCCTTTTTTTTCAGACTTACAAATATTATCAAAAGATATACATGTTGCCGATGCCGACACTGCTACTGTCCTAAGTACAAGTACTTGTTCCAGCTTAGATTCTGATAATAGATCAACCAAAATAATAATAACGGATGAAACTGTTAATAAGTTTGATGTTGGACAGTATGTAAATAAAACTGTTATGGAAGAGCAGCTAAAACACAAACTTTTAACAGAACCGTGGATACCAGAGGACGACTTTAATTTTCCTGTCAGCGAAAAGAGAAATTTAAAATTCCAAATAACTTGGGTAAAAAAATTTTCATGGCTTATTTATACACAGTGTAATGGCGGAGGAGCATTATGTAAATTATGCGTACTATTTCAAGCTGAGTATGGTGGAAAAGGGTATAATCAAAAACTCATATCCTTTGTTTCTTCTCCCTTTAAAAATTGGAAAAAAGCTATTCAAAAATTTAGCGAACATTCACAAAATAAATATCATTTAGAAAATATTGTTAAAGCCGATAATTTTTTGCGAATATATAGAAAAGAGTTACCCGACATCAGAAATACTTTGGACATTTCTAGGCAAAGATCCATTGCCGATAATAGAAAGAGATTAGCAGCAGTAATAGATGTTATAAAGCTATGTGGTCGTCAAGAGCTAGCACTTCGAGGAACTAAAGATGCTGGCCCTTTAGAGTTCGATAAAACAGTGCCGACAATTAATGATGGTAACTTTCGTGCCATATTGAGAATGCGAGTTTTAAACGATAACAATCTAGCGCAACTGTTTGATAGTGCACCAAGAAACGCATTGTACACGAGCCCGAGGATTCAAAATGAATTAATAGAAATTTGTGGCAACGTAATACAACAAAATTTGTGCCAAAAAATTAATGCATCAAAGTGTTTTTCTATTCTGGCGGATGAAACGACTGATATAAGTGGAATAGAACAAATGTCACTGTGTATTCGCTATACGGAGAAGGTATCGAATGAATTTATAATACGTGAAGATTTCCTTACCTATGTGCCGCTACAAGAAACAACTGGAGAAGCAATATCGAGCAAGATTTTAGAAACAATAAACTCACTAAATTTAAATAGTTCATACCTGTTTGGTCAGGGATACGATGGCGCTGCTGCCATGAGCGGTCGTTTCAATGGGGTTCAAAAACTAATTCGTAACAAATTCCCTGCAGCTTTCTATATTCACTGTAGCGCTCATTCGTTAAATCTTGCCATCTGTCATGCCAGCCAAGTGCAGCACATACGTAATTGTTTTGGAACTATTAAATCTATAAATGCATATTTAAAAAATTCTGCAAAACGGCAACATATACTGCAACGAAAAATAAAGGAAAATACACGAGAAATTCACTGGAAAAAGCTAACTTCTATGTGTGACACCCGCTGGGTTGAAAACCACGACGGTTTAATACGATTTAAGGAAATTATTTTACCAATCGTCCTTACTTTAGAGGAATTATCACTAGTACCCAACATGGAGACTTCCTCAAAAGCTACTCAGTTTTTAAAATCGATCACTTCGGCCGAATTTGTTATTAGTGTCTGCACAGCTGAAGTGATTTTTAAACATACCATTAGCCTTTGTAAATGTCTTCAAAAAGTAGAGTGCGACTTGATTTCAGCTATGGATCTTATCGACAATATCTACATGGTGATTAGTAACATGCGTACAAATATGGACATATGTTTTGAACGAATTTTTAATGAAGCGTCTGCCATTTTAAAAACAATTAATGGCGAAATGAAAATTCCACGTTTAGCGTCAATTCAAACTAAGAGGTGCAACGTCAATGTGAATTTGCCGGAGGAGTATTTTCGAATTGCTATCGCAATCCCTTTCTTTGATGACTTTTTGGATCAGATTAAAGCTCGATTTACTGAGCATAGACAGACGATAATCGGTCTTCAGAAGTTGATCCCTAAATATTGCGTGACTTACACATTCACAGAAATTGACATTGCTTCGCTAATGGAGCATTACTTAAATATCATTGACAGGGATACCTTGGAATCAGAAATAAACCTTTGGCAAAACAAATGGAAGTTTTGTGATGTGAAATGTGAATCTCTACCCACCAACGCGCTGGCTGCATTAAATGAATGCAACATTGATATATACCCGAGCATATTTGCCCTACTGAAGGTATTAGCTACTTTGCCGGTATCCACAGCTACGCCCGAACGATCCTTTTCATCATTGAGAAGATTAAAAACTTATTTGAGAAACTCAACAGGTGGAGATAGACTGACTGGATTAGCACTAATGAGTGTACACCGGGAAATAATTATTTCTAATGAAGAGGTGTTAGATACGTTTTCCACTACAACCAGAAGGCTTGATTTTGTTATATAGTATTAGAACTTGTTGGTACAACAAAATTTATTTTTTTACTTTTTTCTTAAGATATTTTTTGTTCGGTACTTTATTTTAAAATAAAGATACAAACTTGAGTAAAGACGAAATTTTTTTTTGCGTCCCATACTGCCGCCTTAACTCCCTTTCCATGAATCGACAAGAAACTTAAACCCCCCCCGAAATAAAATCCTGGTTACGGCCCTGCTAATTAATTATAAAAGGAATTCTTTCGTCTTTAGAACGAACTAAAGTTAAAGTACTTAGTCATGTAGGAAAAACTGTAATAAATTTTCTGCTTGCCTCTATAATTTCACGTTTTGGAAATCCAGAAAACAATCTTATAATGGGCAAGGCCTCTTTCTTGGATCCGAGGTTTAAGACAAAGGCATTTAGCAATGAAGAGAACTTAAAAAGAGTAAAAACCAAACTCAGGATGAACTAGTTGTTCGTATAAAAATAAAAATATCTAGTTAGAACTTAGTGAACTTTTAAATTACAGTTTAGTTTTTTGATTTGTCGGATTATATTTTATATTATTTTATTTTATATTTTTTTGTTTTGTTATGAAAATAAAGAAGTTTTGTTTAATAAAATCCCTGTTCTTAATGTTCTCTGATATATTTTTATAAATAATAATCATAATAATAAGTACGTAGATAGGTATCGAAAACCATTATTTTTTTAAATATCAATTCCTTTAAGCTTATGTGATTAAAAAAATACTAATAATACCAGTACCGAATATAAAGTAACGAGTGCCCGAATATAAAGTAACCAGTACCGAATATTAAAAGTAACGAATCGGTACATCACTAACCGACATATGAACAAGTAATAGCAATAAAGCTTTTATTTCTCTAACCGGCCATTGGATAAATAATAACAATTAAAAACGATGCTCCTATGTTTTAAAGACAAAGAGTTTTCCGGTAAGACAATTGGTAGATGTTTAATCTAAATGCTTACAGATTGGAATCTTACCACAAATCAAATACATGTGGTAATCGCTGACAACGCTAGCATTATGAAGGAATGCAAGCAAGAAGTCAATGTAAACTATTAAGCATGTTTTGTTCATACTCTCCAACTATTAATGATGCCATCGATAGTCAAAGAGCTATAAATGATGTTATTGCAAGATCTTGAAAAATTGTGAGAGATTTAGCCATTCTCAATTGGCATGTGAAAAACTTGAACGTTTCAAAACCAATTGAAACAAGAAAAATGTATTCAAGACATTCAAACTCGATGGAGTTCTATACGTATTACATGCATGAGCGCTTATTGGAACAAAAATAAGCAATCAGTTTGTATATTTCGAACAACGATGGTCTTACCAATTTAATATAGGGGACCGACGGGCTAAACGGGGTAGACGCCTAAAACGGGGTACGCTACTTTTATTTAAGGTGCGAATCCCCAATGAGAATATCTCATGAGATTTTTGTCTAATGAAATAAAAATCTCCGGAAAACTTTCGTTTCATTGTCGAAACAGGTCTGAGACACGCGATATACCTACTAGCGATAATATCGTAAAATAATGTGTCATGAGAGTTTTATTTCTTGAACGTGGAAACACGATTTATTGCGAATCTTGCATGATACATTTTTTTCACTCGCTGCACGTGAGTTTCGCTGTTGTGTCGTGAAACAAATATTTGTTTTTTTCCAAAAATGAGTTATTCAAGTAAAAAAAGGGGTTTGAAAAGAAAATGCGGTTCTTTTAACTGGACAAGAAGCATGATACTGCAATTAATTGAAGTATATGAATCATATCCTAATTTGTGGGACTGCTCGTCCGAAAACTATAAAAACCGAAATATTCGGGAATCAGCTATATGGACGAAATTTCCAACAAGTTTGGAATTCCGGCCCAATAAGTAAAGGATATAATAGCTATTTATGTATCAAGGGCGTTACGGGGACTATAATGCCCTGAAGGTAGAAATAGCCCGAGGGCCTCTGGCCCGAGGGATAGGTTTCTGCCTGATGGGCATTATAGTCCAGTAAAGCCCGTGGTGCATACAATGCTTTATGTTTTACCTAAAAAAGAGTTTTTCAATGACTAATTACATTATTTATTCGCAATATAAAAAATAAGTTGCACCTGTACCTGTATACGTAAGTAGATAATGACTGGTGTTAAGTTTGACTTTGATGTTTCTGTCAGTTAGTCAGTTGGCATTTTTTATTTAACGATTTGCTCAAAATGGAAGAAATTCCACAAAATATAAGAGAAAAGGTCATAAAAGCGACCGAAAATCTTTTGCCAGTTAAATCAAGGCAACAGTATGATCGGGAGTATGGCATATTTGGTATTTGGAAAGATACGAACACAATTCTTCAAATAACCGAAAATGTTTTAATGGCATATTTCCAGGAACTGGTAAGTTATTGATTTTATTTTAATACATATGTTTAACAAACTTTATTATTTTTAGTCGGAAAAATACAGTCCGAACTCTCTCTGGACCAAGTATTCTACAAGCGGGCATTATCATAATGCCCGCTTATAATGCCCTAGGTGTGATAGCAGGTATTATTGCTATCATAACATATTCCGTTTCTAAGGTATTATAGATCAATAATAGATAGGTAAAACATAAAATACATAACTTTCGTTGCCAGTTCCAGAGCATCAACAGAAAACATACCAAAAGCGGCCAGGCAGCGGGTGAAAATTTTGAGGTTAAATGGGAATTTTATGATGCTTTAAAATTCATAGACGGGTCGACATGTAGGTACTAATGAAACAACAATAGGTTCAATGGTACGTTTAATCATGCATTTTTTATATATATTTATATTGCCATGGAACTTCTCCTTCCTGATGGAAATATTGTGAAAATTCCAGTTGTACATCTTTTGCTTCTAAATTTCCGCGAATATTAGAATTAACTTGTAGATTTACTACGCATCAGTTGCTTAGTGGTTCTTCTCATTAGTGGAGTTAGACGTTTAACTCGACTTCTTGTTGAGGGTGAACAACCTGATGACAAAAGAGGCAAGTGCATTTCTGGCAAATGCCATTCCACGAAATAGAATTGCCGAAATTAAAGATCATATTAGGAGCTTCCCCACCAAAATATTACACTCTAGCACAGAAAAAAAATATTTAGATGAGAAGCATAACGTAAAAAATATGTACGAATTGTTTTAAATAAAACACCCTTGCACCAAAGTAAAATCAAAGTTTTATTTACAATTTTTTAAGGAACGGTTTTCCTGATTTGGACGACTACAAGTAGCTGAATAACGAACGAACAAACCTACTGCAAATGTAAAGAATTAAATATTAAAAGTCCTTCTCTTAATGATACCGTAAAACGAGTAGCTGTCGCAGAATTGATGGTGCATAAGGGCTAGAAAGTTTTACAAGAAACTTAAATTTTTAACCGAAAAATCTAAAAATTCTACGAATAATGATACTGCTGTAATCACATTTGATTATGTACCACCAAGTTCAATGAACTAGAGGCATTTTTAAAACGAAAGAGCAAGGGTTAAAAGCCGAAAAAATTTGCTGTCTTATCTCCTAAAGATGTCATCAGATTTTTAAAGGACGCTCCCAATGAAATTAATTTATTGCATAAGGTAATTTTTTATTATTTTTGTTTTTGTGTGTATTTCTTTCCCTTTTATAGGTTGTTTTAATTATGGGTTATTTTGGAGGATGCAGAACTCAGGAACTTCTAAATATGAAGATAGCGGATATAGACGACCGGGATCCTGTTATGGTAGTGAATGTACCGGAAAGTAAAACGGGTGTAGCAAAGAAATTTACAATTTTATTGTGGATGAAAGAGTTTTCTGCTTTGCCTTTATTAAGACTTTATAATAGGTTCTTGCGTCCTGAGGGCATTGAACGATTTTTTTTGAGCTTCCGACAAAATAAATGTATATCTCAACCAATTGGAACAAACATGTTTGGGAAAATCCCCAGCAAAATCGCAATGTATTTAGGATTGCCAATCCCATCTTCCTATACGGGACACTGCCTTCGTCGCACTTCTGCTAATGCTCTAGCCGATGCAGGAGCAACTATGACTAACTTAAAAAGGCACGGAGGTTGGAGAAGCTCCACGGTGGCGGAGGGGTATTTGAAGGATAATATCGAATTAAAGAATAAGCGCGTATGTTGTCTACTTTGCCATCAGAAGAGGCAGGCACCTCGACTGTAGTAAACAAAAGCACCAGCAATACAAAAGAAGAAATTGTTTCCAGTGGCGGAAGTTATTTTCAGGGAACATTTCAAAATTGTACATTTCTTATTTGTAATGACATGAATAAAAAATAGTTATTTTAGCATTTCTTGTTTTATTTTACCTGTAAAAGGTAGAGGGAATTAGAGAATCTTTAATATCCCAAGGGAGTTATAACCCTCTTTATTGATAGCGTAACCATGATGATATAAACTTATAATATCCCGGTCAGAAATAAAATATAATGTTCCCATTGGCACCCTTCGGCGTGTAAAATCAGGAAAAACAGCTAGTGATGCATCTAAACAGTCATTAGATCGCTACAAAGCCATTTTTACTGTAGACCAAGAACGCGAATTGGCTGTATTATATACTTTTAATGGGGAGTAAACTTTTTGGACTAACCATGCGAGACTTTAGCTTAAGAGTATGCAGAAAAAAATAATATTTGTAACAATTTTAATGCTGAAACACGTTTAGCTGGATATGACTGGATGCATGGATTTTTAAATAGAAATGAAAATGTAGCGTTTACCAGAAAATACTTCAGCAGCTAGAGCATCAGTCTTTAATAAACCTAATGTAGCAACTTTTTTCAAGTTACTGGGTGAATTAATGGACAAGTTTACCGCCAGTCAAATTGTGATGAGACAGGTATATCTACAGTCCTTAATAAGCCGTCAAAAATTTTATTACTTAAGGGAAAGAAACAGGTAGGCGTTTTGTCATCAGCAGAAAGAGGAGTTCTGGTCACTGCTGAAATCTGCTTTAATGCCGCGGGATTTCACCTACCACCGTTAAGGATATGCCCTCGAGTAAGAAGAAACCCATTATTTGAGGTAGGGCTGTCTCCAGATGCCATCGTAGAGTACCACCCATCCGGATGGATGCAGTCCAACATTTTTGCGCCAATATGGTTCACTCACTTTCTCAAACATACCAAACCAAGTCCCGATGATACGGTCCTCCTGATTTTGGATGGGCACGCAAAACTTGACCTTAATCCAAATGGCAAGAAAAAATAATGTCCATATTCTTGTTTTACCGCCACATACCTCACACAGGTTGTAACCTGCCGATGTTTCTTTCATGTTTCCCTTAAATTGCTTTTACGAACAAGAAGCAAAGAATTGGCTTAGAAACCATCCTGGGCAGGTTATTACTGTGCACGATGTGGGATCGATATTCGGTGCAGCATTCCAGCGTACAGCAACTGCGCAGAATGCTATAAGTGGATTCAAAAATACAGGAATATGGCCATACAATCCGAAAATAATTCCTGAATAAATGTTTAGGGCTGCAGAAACTACTGACCAAGATCCAGAAAATAATAACTTAACTATTGTTCAACAGGAAAGAGAACAAAAGACTCCTCCTCCAGGTCTTCAGAATAACTCGGGTTCAGTCCAAAATAAAGAAGAAAAGGCGAACATTTCTAAAGCACAAAATATTAACAGAAACGAACTGTCGCCTAAACCTGGCTGCTCGTTTGCACAAACACAGTATTCTATTCAAGATGTCTACTATTTACCCAGCGAAATCACACCTTTTCCAAAAGCACAACCAAAACAGTTTAAACGAGGAAAAACTACGATACTTACGTCTACGTAAAATTTAGAGGAACTTAAGGCTGCTAGTTAGACTCCTAAGATCGCGACAAAAAAGAAAACTGCAGCCTATTTTAAGTTGCAAGCAGAAAAAATCAAAGGAGCACGATATTGAGTCTACAACTTCTGAATCATCCATAGAGGAAATATTATGCGATGACTCTTCATCCTCAGGAGGTGTCATTATTTCTTCGATAGAACAACTGTCAATTGAAAAAGTAACATTAGAAAATCCGAATAAAAATGACTTTCTACTTGTTGGACTTCAAAATAAGAAAGGAGCCACGAAGAAGTTTGTAGCGCAGGTTGAAGCCATTAATGGCGATGAAATTCTGGTATCTCACATGCGTGAATACCAACATATGGCAAAGTGGAAAATTTGTATGATTTTTTTTTAAAATACCAATGTTTTAGTTATTCTCTTTTTGTATGTTGTTTTATTATTTTTGATGCTCAAGAGTATGTAGACGTAAAATGTTATTTGGAACACCATTGCCCAAATAGCATTTAGACGTCTAACCAACGTCGCTATAGACAACCCGACGTCGGTAACTGACGTCGAAACGACTACGTGTGGACCCGTTTTTGCACTAAAATGGAGCAGACAAATTTGAGTTGTTTAGACGTCGGTAACTTTACTATTGAAGTATACTCTTTTAACCAAATTTTACGCTATTTAACGTTAACTTTTGATAACCAAAAATGTGTACTAAAAGTTTTATTTGGTCATGTGGAAGTACCTATATGTTGCTCCCGTATAATGTGGTGTAAACAAAATATAACCTAATTTGTTGTTGATCTGTAGAAAGAACAAGACCAGAAATTAAAATATCAAACAGTTTTCTTATTGTTAAACGATGTTTGTTATAGACGTAAATAAAATGAGATTATAGGATTTCTCGAGAATAAAAGTTGCTTGCGAAGGGTACTTTACTGATAAATGTGACCAAAATAGATCGAAAAATATGTGTTCGCCTCAAAATAAACAAATATTTAATAATTTTTAATATATATGTTTTTATGAATGACCAGAAAAAAAATCATATATTGGCTTGATTTCCAACTCCATCTAAATAAAGCTATAAGGAAATTAAATTTTATTCATATAGTTGCCATTTGAAATGGTATTTATTTTCGAAATTTCAAAAATAAACGTACTGTGTTTTAATGGCCGACGGGACGCTACAACGCTCATCAGCATAAAAATGGCGGAGTTAGCTAATGTACCTAAATTTACTCAAATACCACCAAAGGTTACTTTATATCCAAAACTTTATCCAAACTTAACTTAAACTACCACCCGCAAACGACACACCAACGTCGGATGATTAGAATTCCAAACCACAACCAGGTTTTAACCTTAAGACATTTGAACTACTTAAATTGACGACCAAAGGACGTTAAAAGTAAACGTCAATTTCTGTAGATAAAAATTAACAAACAGAAATGTCATATGTCATTATTTTTTAATCGTATATTTAACCCCAATAAAAGGTTTTTCAATTTTTCATCTCTCATCCAACATCCCAGCTTATCCTGTAATATTTTATTAATTTTCGTTGGTAAACAACTAAAAAAATGGATCACTTTAAATTATAGTAGGTATATATTAAATACCTTAATGAGGTTGAGCCGGCCCCACATAAATATAATAATAATAATAAATTTCTTTATTTCTAATTAAATAAACTATACAATTCACATAAAAGGAAATGGCGTCAGCAAAGGGAGAGCATTAACTCTCCATGTAGTCCTTTAAACAGTATGGTTCCATCTGTACTAAATGTTCCGTTAACTTTCTTTTAAATACCTTCACACCGAACACATCGAACACCCACATAATAGGGTCCACTTTCAAAAATAGACAGATGATGTGCTGGATAATTTACATCCACAGAACGAGTACTATACTTATGATTCCTCTCAGCATAAAGACCCTGTCTATTCTTAAAAAAGAACATAATGGTATCAAAAATGTATAAACCATAAATTGTCAATAAAAAATTATTTCTAAAAACATTCCTACAAGTCTCTCTAAATGACATTTTATACATTATTCTTAGTAAACGTTTCTGTATAATAAAAATATCCTGTATCTTTGATTTTCCACCTCAAAAAATTATCCCATACCTTGCCGTAGCCTCAAAGTTTGCAAAATACAGGGTCCGCAGGGCTGCTGTTGAAACATACTTCGAAATCACTCTGATACCATAGCACAGTGGCGTAGATATGGGGGGGGTCCAGGGGGTCTGGACCCCCCCCAGAGATAGTAAGACAATATCACGATACGTAAGTTAAAGAATTACAATCAACATATTCAAAGCCACAAAGGAAAAGGATTGTTGAAAAAAAAAATTATCTCCTTATAATTCCATTAGTGCTTCTCAAAATAAAAACGTCAAAACGTTCGCGTTACGTTATATAAGAAACAGGTATATTTTTTAAAAAAATCTATCCATTTCAAAATAACAGGGAAAACTTTGTTGAATTGATACTTTAAAGCTACATTTTTGAGAGCTCAAAACAAAATTTTAGGGCGTGACACCCCAAAATTTTTTCGCCTCCGGCGGTGCGCCTCCAGCGGGAACATAACCCGAGACCCCCCCCAGAATGAAAAGCTATCTACGCCACTGCCATAGCATATACTGTTAGTTTTTTACCAAGTGATTCTATTTACTCGGTCCAGTCTAAAAATTCATCTATATAAATTCCCAGAAATTTTGTTTGGGACTCAAGCTTAAAATCTTTGTTATTGATTTGAATATTTTCTGGTTTTTCCATTCTATTTAATTTTGTTCTAAATAATAAGATATTTGTTTTGTTCTCATTGACTATATAACAGTCTATTTTTTTCAAACCAAGAGCAAATTTGCAAAAATATATCTGCAGTCTCGTTAGTGAGTTCAGTTGGGTCATTAATTTTTAATAAGAGATTGGTATCATCAGCATAGGATGTAAGAATAGCATTTGAGTTCCTTATTTCCAAATTTAGGTCATTAGTAAAAAAAAAAAAAAAACTGGTCCCAAAATGCTGCCCTGGGGGATTCCTACATTATTATTCACACTTTCAGACTTATAGCTTACCTTATCTTTATTAACTACTACCTTATGTATTCTATTATTCAAGTATGACTTAAACCATTTTAACGCATTACCCCTTATTCCATACATATCAAGTTTGTTTAACAAAATTTCTCGATCAAGACAGTCGTATGCTTTTGAGAGATCCAGAAATACTCCAACAACCACTCCACCCTCCTCCAGTTGCTCAAGAATGCCATGAGTGAATTGAAATGTTGCTGTCTGAGTTGATCTGCCCCTCATGTAGCCATGCTGGTTACCCGAGAGCAAACTGCACTGTCCCATGAAAGACACAAGGCGGCTGCAACCAACTCAAACAGTTTTGAAAAACCTGGAAGAAGGCTGATCGGCCTGTAGTTATCGAATTCCTCTGGATCTCCCTTTTTCAATAGAGAGGTTTTAAAACTGCTGTTTTAAGTTGTTCCGGGAAATGGGAGGTAAGTGGCATAGTTTGGTTTCCCCAACGTCAGAAAGAAATTAGACTTTTACAAGTAATATTAAAAGTTCACCCAATAAAGAAACATGGAAACGATACAAAAACTGCAAAGTTAAAGCTCAGGGTTTTGCGGCTTTTGAATTTGCAACAGCTGCTGCTGACTAACTGGAGACTAACATGAGCTTGTAATCCTATCAATTTAGCTTTTTTTCTATAAAAAGTATTAGTATGGCGGTAGGCTCTTTTTCCTTTATTTAAGGACATGCTCATATTGCTTGCAGGTCTACTTGCTTGCAATAAAAGAACCGATTTTCTAAAAAATAATCCAACATAAACAAATAAGTAAGGTTATTTTCACAGAACCCAAACAAGAGGTTATTTCCGACAAATTTCGTCTTTTTATTTTAACTGGCTGCGACTGACGAAAAAAGAAGTGATGTTTTTTGTATCAAGTTTGGTAGGTGGACGGGGCGACGTCGAAACGTGGTTCGCAAATTCCATAAAACTACACTTTTGCAAATAAAAAAAGTGTTTGACGTTACTCGGACGTCAAATTCTTTACCATAAAATAACTATACACGCTTCGACCACTATGCGACGTCGGCTTAGAGGACGTCATATCTTAACGTTCGTTTTACGTTAACTTTAGGTCCATAACTGTTCATTAAGAAATAAGTCAAGCAGTGACTTAAAACATTACCAAAAATTACGTCCTTATAGGTACAAATTTAGTCGTAAGTCAGAAAAATGCTAATTGGGTGTTTTATTTACTATTTTTTGCAAGCTGTTTTGGTTCCAAGTATTCCACTATGCCCCACATTCCCCTACTGGGCCAAAATGACTCGAGTTAACCCGCAATAGATACTTTCAGATAAGAAATCATTTAAAGGTGATAATTGATGCTGATGTACCTGAAACACGAAGAAAAGATCGACTTTTCAAAATTCGGCCTCTACATGAAAGAATAAAAACAGGATGTCTGTCGCTCCCTAGGTACGGCGAAAGCGCAATTGATTCCTTTTACCGGAATTTGTCACATGGAACAGTTTGTGCGGGGTAAGCCAAAATCCAGAGGGATTGAAAAACTTCGTCTGTGCTACTCCAAATGGACTTTTATTGGATTTCGAGGTTTATCAAGGAAAACGAACATTTTTAACCTCGAATCATCAAATTTAGGGGTTGGCCTTCTGCTGTTGTGAGGCTATTCAGCAAACTTTTAAAAGGGACACATATCTATGTAGACCGATATTTCACTACCATGCCATTACTTGAATACATGCTGGGAAAAAATTAATTCGTCACATGAACCATTGAGATCCAGAGTCTCAAAAGATTCACTTTTTACTACTTTTTTGACATGTTCTATCCTTAATTGGAAGTTTGAGAACAAATAAATATTTTGTATTGTATGTATTGTATTGATGTGCAGTTAACATCTGACAAGACCATGGCTCGACTGGGCCGCGGTTCTTTGGAGCAGGATGTACCATTGCGATAAAAAGAAAGGTAGTACCGTAAAACGGGGCTACTTCGAACGGGTAGCCTAAATTCGAACATTCCCCCCTCCTTTCGCTTTTCTCATCACAACGCGAAAATCTTTAGCGCGATCGAACTTGTTTGGTGGCGAATTAAAAGTAGGCAGTCGGTCGAGTGTCTTAAGGTTGTTTGGACGCATTTTAAGCGGTAAGTAATTACGGGGTAAATTTTATCATGTATTCGTATTTTTAACGTTTTTTAGGTTAGTTGCAAACAAACATCTGTATTACTGATCCTATAAGTCATATCTCTATATAATCTTGTAGAACTATTGCTTGACATGTCATTAACATGACTTGCAATAAAAATTTTGATTTTAATAAATAGGGTAATTACAAAAAAATTAAAAGCAATTTTTTTACTTTTAGAGGGGCTAATTCGAACATGGTGCGAAAATATAAAAAAAGGCTTGGGGCCTTGCATTATGTCAATTATTCAGAACAATCTCTGGAAAAGGCACTTAATGATCTCAGAAAAAAGAGAATGAATTATAGACAGGCATCGGAAGTGTATGGAATCCCGATAGCCACCCTTTCCAACAAAATGAACAAAAACCATCCATTGCTAGCAGGGAGGCGACCAACTTTAACAAAAGAAGAAGAAGACAGTCTATCATCGGCAATTCAAAAAGCTGCAGAGTGGGGCTTTCCTCTAACTAGGTTGGACATTCGGTTATTGGTTAAGCAGTTTCTTGATTCCCAAGGTAAAAACATTAAAACTTTTAAGAACAACATGCCTGGCGTAGACTGGTTTTACAGTTTTGTGAAGAGAAACCCTATTTTAACTGAACGTTTATGTCAAAATATTAAACGCTGTCGAGCTGAATTGAATCCCGAAGTTATTAACCACTATTTCGAAAATTTGTCACAAAGTCTACAGGGTGTGCCAGCATGTAACATCATGAACTATGATGAAACTAATTTATGTGACGATCCTGGTAGGGTAAAGGTCGTTTGCAAGAAAGGTACAAAATATGTAAATAGAGTTTTAGATTCTAGTAAATCCAGCACCTCTATAATGATTTCAGTTACTGGGTCTGGAATATTATTACCCCCCTATATAGTTTATAGAGCCCAACACCTTTACCCTACTTGGACAGAAAATGGCCCCGCTGATACAGTGTACAATCGTACCAAAAGCGGTTGGTTTGAAGGCGCCGTCTTCGAAGATTGGTTTGAGAAAGTGGCTCTACCATATTTCAGAAGATGCGAAGGAAAAAAAATTTTAATGGGAGATAATTTATCCAGTCATCTTTCCCTCAGAGTGATTCAACTATGTGAAGAAAAAAATATTGAATTTGTACTTTTGCCACCCAATGCAACTCATTTACTTCAACCATTGGATGTGGCTTTTTTCGCTCCATTCAAAAAAGTCTGGAGGTGCATTTTGACGGAGTGGAAACAAAAAAACAGAGGCGTTCTCCCAAAATCAGAATTTCCAAAAATGTTGAAAAAACTATTTGACACTGTTGGACTTAATGCTGTCAACAATATTCTTTCTGGTTTCAGAGCCTGTGGAATTATTCCTTGTGACAAAAATGTTGTTTTGGACAAACTTCCTAAACTCACGCCTAATCAACTGGATGATCAGCAAAAACAGATTGATATTGACCAGCGCTGGTCCGCAACTTTCACTGATTTTCTACAAAAATCAAGAACCTTGGAAAGCAGACAAAATATAAAACGAGGAAAAAAAATTAATGTAGCGCCAGGAAAAGGAGTAAAGGCATCTGATTTAGGCCAGCCTTCTGTTTCAAGAGAGTCGAGCAGCTCCGACGATGAAATTGTGTCTGATAATGTGGACCAGTCTAACTCTGACAAAGAAAGTGATGATGGTGCCAACAAAGAACAAAACAATCAATTGATTTCGGACAAAAATATTGGATCAGATGAAGACTTTATGGTGGATAATTATGTTTTAGTCACCTTTAAATGTCAAAAAAATACTGAGAGATATTTTGTCGGCAAAATTACTGAAGTTTTTGCTGACCAACCTGAGCTTTTATTGGTAAACTTTTTAAGGCGAAAATCAGGTGGCAAACAAAATTATTTTTATTATCCAGATGTCAAGGATGAATCGTTGGTGAACCGAAAAGACATTTTGAAGAAACTTAAACCGCCAAAAGATTTTAGAAGAAATCGATTCATATTTAATAATTTACCGGTAGAATACCCAGGTAACACAGATTGCTTATAGCGATTCCTGAGATGTTCTGTTTAGGCTCAGATGCGATATGTTATATGTGACCTCGCCAGTATAACTTAAGGCAGTAACTAGTCAAAGTTTGCTTAAAAAGATTTCTTAAACACGTAGTCTACAGGAGACTCGAAATGCACTACTTGTTAAAATTTCTTTATGATATCCTACAGCTGTCCTAAAAAGACAAGCTGATTTTATTCACAGAAAAACTGCTTAGAGTTCTCTTTGAGACAACTTAAATGTAACTTTCACATGCACAGCCACACTACAACCTCTCAGAGATAGCTTACCCTGGACGTCTTAGCGAAAACAATTTAGTTCTCTACAAACCTACCTATTGTTCTCTTTAAGACAACTTACTGTCACTATCCCTTTCATAGCCACAGAGAGAACTCTCAGATATAGCTTACTTAGGACATCTTAGCGACAACAGTTTAGTTCCCTACAAAAGTGCCTAGTGTTTTCTTCGAGAGAACTTATTGTAATTATATCTTTCATAGCCACAAAGAGAACTCCTAGAGATAACCCTCCTAGGACTTTTTAGCGACAACAGTTTAGTTCCCTACAAAACTACCTAGTGTTCTCTTTGAGAGAACTTATATTGTATTTATCCCTTTTATAGTTATAGCGAGAACTCTCAGAGATAGCCCTCCTAGGACTTCATAGAGAGAGAAAACAGCTTTTTGTTAAAAAAAGTTTACCCTGCCGGATTTAAATTTGGCGCGCATATAAGTTGTCATTTGTCTGTTGTGTTGGTAAAGGACATGGCCGGGTGGCGTCGCCTTTTATTATTATCGTTGCCGTTGCATCAACTTTAGTGCATTTTTGGTTTATTTGTTTTACTTTGAAGCCAAATCTATGAGCTCATTTTATTGTATTGCCAGTGAAGTTGATTTGTTGATTATATTTGCGATAATATAAGTTTATAGTGGAGTACACGGTGGGCGTGAGGTGTGTTTTGTGTTTGGAAGAGTTTGTTTGATGTGCAGTCTTTGAGGTAAGTTGAAAATCCAAAACATTGTATTTATATTTGCTTTTCATTTGCTTCTTTTAAACAGCTATAAGCAAAAATAGTTTTGTTGTGCTAAGTTGTTAAAGGAATGCTTCGCGGACAACTTCGTATACCTACATCGCATGAGATGAGAAATGTTGCCCCTCTCTACATATAGCACAGTGGTTTGTTGGAGTTTACATCGGGGTTTACTTAAGCTGCTTTTATTAGTGTCATTCTGTTACAAACTGGCATTTTTACTGTTTTTAAATTTTGGTTTGTTTGCTGGTCTTGGCATCTCTCAAGCTAAATTCTGTCAAATATTTCTTAGGTGTAATATACCTACATATTATGTTAATGTCAAAAACTATTTTGTTCTTCAAAATAAAAACATATTAAAAAAATAATTGTAGTGTTGTCCTTGTACTTAATACTTTTAAGCAAAAAATATTTTATTTATTACTTGACATTTAAAACAACAGAAAAATCTAGTATTGTTTTAAGTGTAATTTTTGATTTTATTTGAATTATTCTTAACAAGCGTTATTTTTTTCCTTATTCAGAAAGAATCATAAAATTGTATTTTTAATTCACTGGAACCTTTTCATTTTTCTTACATTTTAATTTTAATTAATATTACGTACATCCTCAGGTACCTACATCTTATTAAAAAATGTTTTGAGTATCCTTCAGACTCCATCTAGGTATCA
Organism: Polydrusus pterygomalis; assembly: GCA_963969555.1. Lineage (NCBI taxonomy): Eukaryota > Metazoa > Arthropoda > Insecta > Coleoptera > Curculionidae > Polydrusus > Polydrusus pterygomalis. The sequence continues at coordinate 33,835,783 of OZ018381.1, read as the reverse complement.
GCTGATTATAACTTTTTTTTAGACTCTACAATCGATTGGTTGAATAGTCTCTCCCAACTTGTACTGTTTCTGACAATTTTAAATTCAAAATGTTGCTAAACTAACAAAATAGGGTTTCAGCTATAGTTCTAAAAGGAAGCAAAGAAAAAATCATGTGGAATCTTTATTGGTTGCCTATGTTGATGATTCAACCAATATCTCAAGATGGAGAAGACAGAATGTAGGATCGCCTATGCTAACAAGAGAGGGCTACGAGGCCTATAACGGTTCAACTTCGAAGGTCAACGAAACATTTTGGTAAATATTTTTATGAAGCTCTGGCAATTTTTATAATTTAAAAAAATGTTGTTCTTAAGAGGATTCTTACTTTTTCTATAGGCGTCGCATTATCAATTTTAAATTACTTAATATTAAATTATGCAATGCACGGTTAAATAATTTATCACGTGCCGCCACCGCATTATAGCAAAGAAAGAAAGCATGGGGAGGATATAAGTGTAAACACATAACTTAATAGTTTTTAAATTCAGTGAAGTAGTCCATTCTCCAAGAGACCCGTTTCTATTACCAAATAAAAACTAAAAAAAAAAAAATAAAAACTTTGACGTTTTTAGTTTTTATTTGTTAATAGTTTTTGTCGTTTCTAAAATATTGAAGTAGTTTTTCTTTATTTTTAGGTTACAGAATTATGAAGAATTGGAGAAGACTCGTATGCGCAACTAGTGCGAAAGATTTTTATATAGATAGAACATTGGGAAATGAAGTAGCCGTTCATTTTTCGTGGGATAGCTACAAACAAAAAACGGCATTTAAAACTTTAAGCCTAGTAAGGACGATTATAGGTTAGCAATGTTAATATCATTTGAAAAAGTGTTGGGACAAGTTTTATGGAACTTGTAGTGCTTAAAATATGAGCTATGGGGTGTTATGTGACATGACATGTTTGACCCTGATGTCAACCCTTTGATATGATTGCTTTGATAACCTTTAAGCTTTCCAAGAAAGCTTTTACTTCCTTATATAGTGAATGTGCCTACATTTTTATCAAAGCCCCTTTTTTTTTAGATGCAGTTACGATGCACTTTCTCCAATCGGTGGATAACGAAATAATAAATGTTATCAAACTGTAGCTATAAAAGCAAAAGAAAGACAAACCCGGGCGTTAAAATTAACTGATGATATATCAGGCTTAATCACGAACATGTATGTGTCGCGTGTTTTACTTGCAGCGTAACCCCTTGCAATTACATAATAATATTACTTTTGTACTACTCCGTCTAAATTTAAAAAATAAAATATGTTTTTAACTTATTTTGTTGATTTTTTATAGCTGCTTTCATTAAAAAAATACCCCATAAATACAATACAATGAATCTACAATGCCAAAAACAAGAAATAGTAATAGGTAATATGAAAAAATATAGCTGATAAACCCACATAAAACCTCTTAAAACTTATAGCTGATAAACCCTCATAAAACTTTTTAAATCTTCCATAAACGATTATTAAATCTTATAAAAAACTGTAGGTAATCATTTAAATCGCAGTAACTTCTAAAGGACTTATCCGATTTTACTAAATTTAAGCTTGTTTGGAAGGGAAAGGTAAGTTCTTTTAATTGTTATGATAGGTTCTAATAAAATTGTTAGAGGGCGCAATTTATAGTAATTACGGTTTTTTTAATTGTATCCTAAAAATTTAGATCATACGGTATAACTATGACATCACAATTGGAAAGTAGATTAAATTTGCAAGAAAAAATGTAAAGACCGCAGTTCGATACTTTTGTTTGTTTCAATGTTATTGCCAAAACTATCATTTTTAACACTTTAAATCGAAGAAATTGTTTTTATAGCTTTGTGGTCAAAACATTCAAGCCAAATAACATTTTCAAACTTTATGATTGTGTAATGTGTAGGTTTGTTACTCATTATTCCAATGGCCCAAAGAACTACTTTAGAATAAATGATATAATCATGGAAAACTCTAATTTAGGCATAATTATAATATGTTTTAAAAAATAAATATAGATAGCCGTGAAACAAAATCGGCAAATTTCCGTGGAGATAAATAAATAAAGTAAGTAGTTTTCATTTTATTTTGATAGGTGTCGACAAAAGTTTATTATTTTTTAATTACTTCTTACCTAATCAAAATTTAAGCTGTAGGTATCCTTCAAAAATGGCTTATACCAATACTGAGGCTTACGACATGCTTGCCGTATATTTTGAATGTTTTCAAAGTGCCCCATGAAAATCTCCCGATTTTGTTTCACGGCTATCTAGATTTATTTTTTAAAACATCATATTAGAATTATGGCTAAATTAGAAGTTTTCCATAATTATGTCGTTAATTCTAAAGTAATTCTTTGGGCCATTGGAATAATTAGTAACAAACGTAACACATTACACAACATAATAAAGTTTAAATATATTTTTTGGCGTGGAATGCTTTGGCCACAAAGCTATAAAAACAATAATTTCTTCGATTTAAAGTGTTAAACATTATTGTTTTGGCAATAACTCTGAAACAAAGGTATCAAACTGCGGTCTTTACATTTTTCTTGCAAATTCAATCTACTTTCCGATTGTGATGTCATAGTTATACCATATGATTTGAATTTTCGGGATAAAATCAAAAAACCCGTTATTATTACAAATAGCGCCCTAGCTGCCTTAAGCAAAAATGATGCAGAATTATCTAAGCTTTCTAATGATGTAACCAGAGGTATACCTTAATATAAAAATTTCCTGAAAAATTTAGAATTAAAAAAATTAATTTTCAATTATGCCCCCTTGCGGCGAAATGCGGAACTTAAAAATAATTTCCAGAAATTTCTTATGTCCACTTTAATTAAAGAAAATGTTTTCCCAAGTTTCTATGCTTAGTAGTTTCCGAGATATGGCCGGTGGCCACCCTTAATGTATATAACCCTATAATGTATTATACAGGGTGTCCGGAAAATACGTGTACAACGTTTGACGACAGACTCCTGACGTCAAAATAGGTCGATCTAAGCCGACTTAGTTATATCTAAAATTGTCTCGTTTAGCCGGTAGAGGGCGTCAAAAATTTGTAAAAATATTGGTTTTTCCTAATTTACGTGAAATCCTGCTAATCGATTTTAATGATTTTTAGTATGTAGACTAATACTATAAAATGACGTTTTCTAGTAAGTAGTATAGTCACCATCTGTAAATAAGTGGAAGTGTTATAAAAGTGATATAATACGTCAACATTTCTCCTCATTTTTTATATGAACGGCGTTATGACAACCCAGATATTTTTGTAGAGTGACTGGATGTATTTGGAAGCTATTTTACCTCTTTAATATTTTTCGTTGAATGAGCTGTTTTGCCAGAAGAAAATATTTACAATTACCTGCATACATCAATTATTAACAATAAAAATAAAACAAAGTACAACAAAGTTGAAAGTATGTATTCAGCAAAATGGCGGTCATTTTACACATTTGCTTAAGTAATGTTTTTGTTTTACTTAGTTTCTTACAATACATACTTTCAACTTTGTTGTTCTTTGTTTTATTTTTATTGTTAATAATTGATGTATGCAGGTAATTGTAAATATTTTCTTCTGGCAAAACAGCTCATTTAACGAAAAATATTAAAGAGGTAAAATAGCTTCCAAATACATCCAGTCACTCTACAAAAATATCTGGGTTGTCATAACGCCGTTCATAGGCGGTTCTAGGTGGGGGCTTGGGGGGGCTAAGCCCCCCCAAATCTCGGATTAGCCCCCCCAAATTTAAATGTGGCAATCGAAAAAATTCTATATATCTACATAATTCCTGTAGTTTTACTAATAGGGAACTTTCCAATTTTTTTTTTTAATAATATGATTTAGTTAGGCCTAAAAAAAATATTCCCCAATTATTACTCCGTAAAAATCCGTAATAACTGGGTGAAAATTCTTTAAAGTTTCGCGCGTGTCAAAAGCATTTCAAACGACCTTTTAAGCGCGCCAAGCCCGATGACGTCAGGAAGTATGACTTTTCCGTCATCCGTCATCCTGACCGGTGGCCGAGCTACCGAGTTTGCATTTGGATTGTCGTGTGTTATTGTTATTGTATTGTTGTTTTAAGGTGGAATTCTCAACGTCGTTCAATTTATTGCCAACCTATATCATATTTCGTGGATGTCACACACGAATTATACTTCTTGACGTCACGACCAGTTTTTACCCGCTTGGGATAATTTGAATTTTGGGGCATTTTTAAATCTTGCTAACGGTCTTTTGGGACGAAATATGTTGTTTTTTTTTGCTGCCATATGTTTTATGACAATATATACTAATGATTTATAGAATTTTTTCCCCATTTAAAATTTTTGTCAAGTTCCCTATTTATTAATTAATTAACTTTTTCATAAAAAGATTTCTTTTCTTCGCTACCAAACTGCTACTAACACAACTAATATTGATTTTTATTTAGCACCCAATGACCCAATGTGATTTAGGATGAAAAAAAGACCTCGACGTAAAGTTGGAAGATGCTATTAACGTTTTTTCCAAAAAAGTGGGTAGAAAAATAGCTTTATAAAAATTTATTTGTGCAAAGATTTTTTCGTAAATTTAGGATACAATCCCACTGGTGTCAATCATTTTTAACTTTTAAATTATAAAAATATTGCCTGTATTTTTGATTTTCAAACCTCTCCATCCATCCATATACCTATCTACTACCCAGCAAACACAAGAGGGCGCCGAGGGCGTGATTTTTTCAACGATTTTAACGACTTTGGGTAAAAATTGGGCGTAGCGCCCCCAAAATTTTACGCCTTCGGCGAATTAGCCTCAGGCAGCACCTGCGGTGGGCATTATCTCCCTGGGGCTTCAGCCCCCCCTGATTAAGAGGTCTAGAACCGCCTTTGACGCCGTTCATATAAAAAATGAGGAGAAATGTTGACGTATTATATCACTTTTATAACACTTCCACTTATTTACAGCCGGTGACTATACTACTTACTAGAAAACGTCATTTTATAGTATTAGTCTACATACTAAAAGTCATTAAAATCGATTAGCAGGTTTTCACGTAATTTAGGAAAAACCAATATTTTTAAAAAAATTTTACGCCCTCTATCGGCTAAACGAGACAATTTTGGATATAACTAAGTCGGCTTAGATCGACCTATTTTGACGTCAGGAGTCTGTCGTCAAATGTTGTACACGTATTTTCCGGACACCCTGTATATGTGTCTATTTAAAAAAATAAGTAATTCAAGTAATTTAAGTGCCATACTCGTTATATGTGTGTATTTAAAAAAATATATAATAGATCGCTTTTACAGTAGGTAAGGTAAATATAAAATGTTAAAGGATACAATAGATGGACCTGTTTTTACCCCCATGGACACGAACTTTAAAAATAAGGTAAATTACATTGGAACTTCTATAAGATTTCTTAGAGATGATATTAAAATACTAATAAACACCTCTCAGCGTATGCCCTGTTGCGATCAAAATAGGAAATTCGCATTGGGACTTCTATAAGATGTCTTAAAGATGTTATAATGAATACTAACAAACGCTTCCCAGCGTATTCCCTATTGCGATCAAAATAAGAAATTCGCATTGAAACTTCTATAAGATGTCTTAAAGATGTTTTAATGAATACTAACAAACGCTTCCCAGCGTATTCCCTATTGCGATCAAAATAGGAAATTCGCATTGGAACTTCTATAAGATGTCTTAAAGATTATATCATGAGTAGTAATAAACCGGTCCCATCGTCTTCCCTGTTGGAATCAAATTAAGAAATTCACATCGGAACTTCTATGGGATGTATTAGAGATGCTAATTATGTGAATACCCCAGAAATACCCGTGTTGCGATTAAAATAGGAATTTCCCGTCGTGACTTCTATAAGCACGCAATTAGATTATGTATGTGGCGGACATTTGGAGCAGTTTGAGCTTTCTTAGTGACCTCTTAAAGAAATTATAAAAGTCGTCACATATTCTTTAAAAGATTTCGCCAGATTATCTCAGGGAGCTCTTTGTGCTGCCTGGGTATGTTATCGAATAAATTTTAAACATTTTTATTTTGTTTGTTCGTTTTTACTTTTAAGAAGTAGGTACTGTATTGGCTGATTATGTTATTGGAATATTTTGTTTTTACTTTGCATTCGCATAAAAATTTAGTTTTTAAGTTTATATGGCTCAATAATGTTTAAAATCACGTTGTGTCTTAAATAAAGCATTGTTTTATCAAAATACTTATATCATTTTTTTTATTTTAAATCTCCTATATGCTTAAAATATTTTAATAGTTCGAATTTACACTTATCTGGGTCTATATTGAAATTTCTGTGCGTTTTAAGACTATGTTCGAATTTACCCCACTCATAGGGGTAAGTTCGAACAACCTTTATCAATTAAAAAAAAATACTATATATATTTTTTTAATAATTATGAAGATCGGAATGCCTAAAGGAAGGTTCAATAAAGTTATATTTAAATTTTGGGTAATTTTTCTTAAAAGGTGTCAACACAATATTCAAAAAACCTCCAAAAAGCGTTCGAAGTAGCCCCGTTTTACGGTACAACAAAATATAATTTAATCTGCTGGTCTATTATAAAATATTTTCTTTCAAACTGATAACTCAGTGTCACCAGAATTGTTGTGTCAGTGTCATGTAATTTTTAAAAAATGCCTTTAACTTCCGAGCAAAAATCGATCATATTTACGCGATTAAGGGATGGGGTTCCCATAAGGGACATTGCAGGCGCATTAGGGATTAAAAAAAAAACAGTGTTGTTGGCTAAATCCAAAATTCGAAAACATGGAAGTATTGTGAAAACCCCAGGTTCTGGTCGCCCAAAAGTTTCCACCGATGACGAAGGTACAACTTTAATTAATTATTTAAGGGACAACCCATTTGGGACCGCTATTAAGGCTAAAGAAGAAACCCATTTTCCTGGATCTTCAATTACAGCTCGAAGAAGAATTCGGGGATCTAAACTCAAAAATAGGTGTTCTGCAAACAAAATATATTTAACAGAACTAAATAAGCAAAGACGAGTAGGGGAGAGTGGGGAGACTTGATCCCCTAGGAGACTTGATCCCCATTCAAAATTCGCGCCGCTTTTCACATTTAGTGCACTAATTTGCCGGCAGTGGTTGCTGTTTAGAAGCGACAGCGCGCATAGTAACAGTCGACCACGCGAAATCAGTTCACAAGTGAATATCGCAATAAACAAATATTCGTATGATAATATTTCTTTTCTGGTAAGTACTTTATAGTTTTTTTTAACCATATGCCATGATAAGAACTATTTTTATTGGTTTGTGCCTGTTTGTAAGTATATTCAGCTCATATGTTTTGAATAATCCTTTATTTTAATCAATTCTAATATTACCAAATCACTTCAATTATCCAACTACTTCTGGCTGGGACACTTGATCCCATATCGCATGAGGAGACTTGATCCCGGGATCAAGTCTCCCCTTATGGATAATTTGTGAAAGTAATCGCAAAATTTTTCTTACAGCTATGCCGAGAAAATATAAAAGAAAAGAGGGGGCACAACCGAGGATACCCCCCGATCGACAAAAACTAATAGGAGCAGTAGAAGCTGTCAGGGCAGGAGGAACCTACAAAGGAACAGCCAAATTATTCAATGTACCCTTAATGACTCTTAAAAGGTTGGTGAGGAGGGGAGATGACACCACACCTGGCTTTAAGAAATCCCAAATATTCAGTGCTGATGAGGAAAAAGAACTGGCAAATTATCTATTGACGGCGTCCCAACTATATTATGGACTCACTATAAGCAATCTTCGAAAATTAGCCTTTCAATTGGGAAAAAAGAATAATAAAAAAATTCCACATTCATGGGAAACGAACCAAACTGCGGGGAAAGAATGGGCAAAAGCATTTTTGGACAGAAATAGGTCTTTATCATTAAGAACGCCGGAGCCTACAAGCCTCAGTAGGAGCACTGCCTTTAACAGACATACTGTTGGGGAGTTCTTTGAAAACTTGAAAAAAGTTTATCAAAGACAAAAATTTGAACCATCGAAAATATGGAACGTTGACGAGACAGGTGTCACCACAGTTCATCTACCAGGAAGAATTATTGCTGGTAAAGGAGTGAAGCAGGTGGGAAAAGTCACGTCTGGGGAAAGGGGGCAACTAGTTACGGTGTGTTCTGCCATTAATGCTGGCGGAAATCACATGCCGCCTTTTATGATTTTTCCGCGAGTAAACTGGCAAGACAGGATGATTGACGGAGCCCCTCCTGGTACTAGGGGTGTTACCAACTTAAGTGGATGGATGACCGCGCCAAACTTTTTAAAGTTTTTAAAACATTTCGTTGTGCACACAAATAGTTCTTCAAGCAACCCAACTTTACTAATAATGGATAACCATGATAGTCATATCTCAGTGGAAAGTTTGGCTTATGCAAAAGAAATGGGTGTTGTTTTTTTAACAATACCTCCTCACACGTCTCACAAATTGCAACCCTTAGATAGGACTGTGTTTGGGCCACTAAAAACCTATTACAATGTGGCAGCATCAGAGTGGATGACAATTCACCCTGGCAGGCCTTTATCAATTTACGATATTGCAGGGTTGCTTGGAGATGCATACCCAAAAGCTATGACACCTGTAAACATAATTAGTGGGTTTCGAGTTACAGGTATTTGGCCTTTAAATTCTACAATATTCACAGATGAAGAATTTCTTACAAGTTTTGTAACAGATCGGCCAAATCCAGAGCAAATAGAACCATTGGATATTGCAACAGTAGATATCGCTGTACCTTCAACTTCATCTGCTACGCCTAAGATGATAACACCAAACCATTCAACTTCTCTTCAATTTTCTCCACAAGAAATTTTACCTTTTCCTAAGGCCCCACCAAGAAGTACCAATTTATCGACGCGTGGTCGAAAGCGCGGTAAAAGCAGAATCTTGACGGATACTCCTGAGAAGACGCAAATAGAAGAAGAATTTTTGAAAAGACAAGAACAGAAATCGAAGAAAATTACTAATCAGAACCAACAAGAAAAGAAAATTGAAGCTGTCAAGCGAATAGTACTTGTAAGTTCCAGCAGCTCCAGCGATGAGGAAGACGAGTTCAGTCTTCATGATAGCAGTGATGACTCAATTTTTGTAAAATCTGACTCTGAACCTGAAAACCTAGTAAATCTAGACACTAATTTAAAAATCAATGATTTTGTTATTGTTAAGTTTGAGTCAAAAAAAACCCAAAAACATTTTATTGGCAAAATCGAATGGGTTAACGGTGGCGAGTTAGAAATTAACTTTTTAAAAAAAAAGGAGGAAGCCTTCCAATTCTTTTATCCTGAAAAGTCGGACAGAAGTCTAATCAAACGAGAAGACTGCATTGCCAAGTTGCCTCAACCCTCAATAGTTCTGGCCACAGAACGTACTTCGGGTTTCCTATGTTTTCCATTGTGTTTCGCAAAATACTTTTAACTTTTAATTGTTCATGTTATATTTATACTATGTAAGTACCTACTATAAATAAAATAATTTTTTACTGGAATGGTGTTTAAATCTAATAAAATTCTTTAAAACTTTAATTATATAAATGGGATCAAGTCTCCTGATGAGGGGTAATCAAGTCTCCCTACCAGGAGGGACACTTGATCCTTTTGATTACCTTAATCAAAAGCTAAAATGCAAGAAGACATTTTAAAAGTTGACGTTTTAACTTAATGATTTATGTGTGGGATAGTATTTAAAACACATTTTACTTTATGCCATTAAAAAATAAAAAATAATCTAGAAATAAACAAGAAATATATAAAAGGGGGATCGTCTCCCCACTCTCCCCTACAATTTGCTCACGAATACCAAAACCAACTGTGGGAGTCTGTAGTTTTTTCAGATGAGAAAACGTTCCAGTCCTGTAACAATGAAAAAGTCCGAGTATATAGACCCATAAACACAAGGTATGATAAGAGATACGCACAAGACAAATCAAAGTGGATATTTTTCCGTAAATGTGTGGGGTTTGATTAGTGCTAGAGGCCCAGGAGTGTGTCAATTTGTGCAAGGGCGGCTAACTGCAGGAACATATTGCAACATATTAAATAATGTTATGGTGTCATCGGTTGAAGCCATATTCGGTGATCAAAATTATATTTTCCAACAAGATAATGCTCCCATTCATACTGCCCGCATAGTAAAAGTTTACTTTCGACAAAATAACATCCAAGTTTTACCATGGCCTTCGAAGAGCCCCGACCTCAATCCCCTAGAAAATGTCTAGGGACAAATGACCAAGTTCATGTATAAACATGACTTTCATTTAAGAAATGAAGAACTGCGCCAGGGGATAAACGCAGCATGGGATAATATAACACAAGAGTACAAGAAACTTAGTCTTAAGTATGCCACAAAAAGTAATTGAAAACAACGGCGCAATGACTAAATATTAAACAGCTGCTTTTAAGTATATATTATTTTAGGATGTTTCATTTAGAAATGTTTATGTTTAAATGTATTTTTACTATTTTTCCACTTTTGGCTTGTTGTTTTTGGATCTTTTTATATTCAATATATAAATCGATTTGTTATACATACTCTATTATTTTATTTAAAAACTTGAAAAATTGCCCATTTTTAAAAGGTATGTAAATTTTTTAAAGCACCTTTATTACAATACTTTTATTTCGCCACGTATATAGTAGATTACCAAATTCATGGTAACGCCTAAAAAGTTAGGTGGCATAATTATATTGTTTTCATAGTGACGACGATATCCACTTCTCGATATCCTTATAGACCAAGAGTTCTATCTGGGACTACCAATTCTTGTACAACTTTTTTTTATCGCAATGGTACGATCAGATGGCATAATAAACATTGTGCAGTGATATGACATGAAATCTGTCATTTTGACGTCAACATCTTTACAAATTAATCCCGCCGATGAGTGCAAACGATGGTCAAAGACTCAAAATTTATTCAAATTTGAAGGCCAAATATTGTCAGAAAATATAATGAATGCATGGGTGGGATAGACCTTATTGACCGGATAATCAAGTTATTACCGAATGGGAGCGAGAAGTAAATAATGGACCGTAAAGACAATTTTCCATTGATTTGATCTTGGTATTGCAAATTCCTGGATAATGTATAGAGGCGACAGGAAAAACTTTGGAAAGAAACCTATGAAGTTTTTGGACTTCAAAGTAAAGGTTGCAGAGTTACTGACAGAATCAAACACAGAAGAATCCAATAATGGCCTTAACAGTATTCCATCATTAGTTAATAGAAGTTCTGTATGTCGAAGGACCTCAAACTCTCCATCTGTTGAGAAAAAACGAAAACTAGCATTTTCCTGTCATCGCATCTGATCTAAAAAGTTCCGTGCGATGTAAGAAACCTGGTTGCAAGCTTAAAACAAAGTTTCATTGCGAATCTTGCAATATATTTTTGTGTTTAACTGAAACTAACAATTGTTTTAAATATATCATAGGCGAAATTTGTCATAAGTTAGACGTAGTGTCCAAATAAGTGGACATTTTTCATACCTACATATCAAACAAATATATTTTTTTTAAAATTATATATGCCTTACCGAGTATATTTTCCAAATTTTATATAAAAAAATCAATATTTGCACTCTTGGGCCTCAGGAGTCAACTGTGTGCAACAATAAGCTCATAATTTTGATCAAGAGCTAGTTACAAAATTTATACAGGCCAATAATTTGTTCATCATCATATGTATTTTTCCTAGTAGCATCTAGTTTAGTTTTCAGCTCATGAGCAGTAGATTATCGGGGGGTTTCACATTTGTCATCTTTCAAATCAGCCTTAACCGCAAGGGCTTCCTAAGGTACTCGATCCCCCCAGGAAGCACCTCGCATCCGAACCTCTTAGAAGCTCGAAGGCCGTTTATCCATTTTCGGCAAACATCACTGACCGTTATTATCAACTTTGATTCATTAGTTCCTTTATCCATTCCATTTATTAACAGTGTTGGTGGTTCTTCTACTGAAACTCCTGGCAGAGCAGCCCTCAAAGGTATGAAAGTTTGGCTTTATAATTCACATACATCATGTTACAGGAAACGGCTAATAATATCTTTAGTACCTGGTTTGGAAAAAAAGCTGTTTAAAATTCACTGCAATATTGCACTCCTTGTACTTTTCCATAAGCTATAGGTCACATACGGCTGTTATATCAGTTAGGTACCAAAAATCAGCATATGGACTTAGTATACCAGTTTATAATTTCTACATTGTGTTTATACATATTTGTAAAATATTTTGAATAAGTATTATTTGTTGATAATGGTATGATAAATAAACTGACTACATTGCTACGTGTTATCTCTTGCATTTCATGAACGTGTCAGATAATATACATTGACTTGTCACATCTGCTTCACCAGTGCGGCATTTTAAGCCTGACGGTATGACACTTCAAAGCTAGGTCTTTATCAACATCTAAAACAAACGGAACCTCTTCGGCAATAATGATTTATTTGGTATTGCTGTAGTAAAAACAAATACATTTCTGTTGTATTGCAAATACCTTGGTAATAGTCATCTTATCACTATAAGATCCGATGAAACGCACTTCTAGAATCTTTTGAAGCCTGTTATTCTAAGAAAATTTGTACTCTAGTTATTTTAGCTTACAGTCAAAGGTAAAGCACTCTGTCATATACGATAATAGATGAGAAAGAATACCATTTCGTAAAATTTTTAGGAAATAACAATATTACTCCTTCCCCCCTTCACTATCGGTGTAACTGTTGGAAAAAGCACGACTCACACGTGTCCGAAAGTTCAGTGCTCAATCACTCGTAATTTACGCTACAACAAAAATCTTCGTAGTACCTATTTGCCAACTTCCATTTCTACAGACATGCAACAAAAATAATAACTTTTTAACCACCTGAAAATTTCTTATACTATAAGGTCGTATTTCATCCAACACAGTTAGATTTTTTTAAAACCGACCAGAAAATTTATACTTTCTGGACAATTTTTTGTCTAGAAAATAACGTTTTTCCGATCGCAAGACCGGAAAAGTGACATTAGAGACCGGAAAAATATTTTATAAAAAATTTTAAAAGATTTTTCCGGTCTCTAATGTCACTGTCACCCTGTTTTTTGTTTTTCCAATCGCTCTTTGATAATACAAGATACCTTGATTTCGTTATTATGACGACAACATTTCGATGTATTGTCGAGTGACAGTTCGTTGATTTTTAATTTTGTTCTTTATGTCAAACTTGTTTCACGTAGATTATAAAATATATCGAAGTGTCGGTCTTAAAAAAAATAGTGTACGTCACGCAACCGAAAATTAGTGTTTTCCAGGTCTCTCCAAGCTTCCAGGACTCGCCCTGGAAATGCTTGTCTCGACCTGAAAAACACTACTTTCCGGTCTTGTAACGTAAATTACTATTAATACTAATTCAGATTGCACAATAGGACCAAGAAAACAGGACACCACAATATCTTACGTTTACATAGATGACGGAAGCCGATTAGACCACGATATCTGAGTACGTTTACACCTCATAATGCCAATGATAATCTAGGAAGTTCCATCATAATTGTTTAATAAAAAAAATTTCAGCCGGCCCTCGGCCGCATCATAAGGTTAAGCTTTAGGGAAAAAACAGTGTTAGTAAATACTGCCAAGAGAAATCGCTGAAAATTGTTTTTCTGATTAAGTTCCGAATTAAGAGGTACGGAAAATATGCATATTTTAATCTTAAGGGCATGCCGAAATATTTTATTCTATTTTCTAAAACAAAATGGTAGGCGAACATCGAATTGGTATAAAAATTGGTTAGTTCGTTTGGGATGAACGGATTTTAACAAATTTGGTCTTCTTCGATAGAGTTTTTCTTCCTCCGTATATTATAAAGTCACTGCTGAAAAAGCAGGCGAATCCTGAGGGATGACGGCTAGTTTCTGTGATTTTCATTGACAGTTTCAATTCTAGATCTAAAGCTTTACTAGAACGTTCTGAAGTGCCCAAATTCAGTTGTTAAAGGAACGCTTCGCGAACAGCTTCGTATGATCGCATGAGAAATTTAGAGGGCATACTTAACCGCGTCCAGGGAGGAGAAAAAATTTTTGCTGAGCTTTGCTATTTAAAAGTAACTTAAAAGGAACTCGGCTTTTTACTTTGCTGTTTGAAAGTAGCAAAAGAAAAGTACCTAATGATATTTATGGGGAAAAATGCGCGGGCGCACCGCTTGATTGGCTCGTAGCTAAAATATTAGCCCAGTTTAAAGTACAACCAGAAAATCGTTTACGCAGTGCGGGGCTAACCAAATGAAGAAACAAAAAAAAATGTCTTTATATTTTTACAATTTTACAGTGTATAAATTACAACATTCCTATTGGTGTTATAAAAAATACAAAATGTTTATAAAACAAAATGGCTATTGCACGTCATTAGTACATCTTTAAATTAACTAACACACTTCTACGCACCAACGCTTTCTGAAAAATCGAGTATTGACAACTTAATACTTGCTCAATATATAAAAAGTACATTTAAAATTTGCTATACTAAAGTATCAGGAGTACACAATGTGATCCACGATGAATGACAATTAGAAGATTTAAAGGACTAGGATATTTTTCTTATCGAACCTTTAGCACCGTTTCGTCCTTGTTAGGACCAGCCCTAACCCAAGCAATCCCGACACAGCGGTAAAAAGGCTTTTAATACATCTTAAACGAAACGACCGGGCCGTCGTGGTCTACCCGCCCCAGGGTATCCATTGTGCTTGGATCCCTGTCTATTCCAATATAAAAAAACAGTTATAGTCGGATCTGGTCTTATCGTGCGGGTCATACGATTCAAGAAAGACATACTCTCAGTTTTTGTTTTCTTTACTTGCGTTTAATTTTACCCTCTAAATAAAATACGTAAGATAAATGAGACAGACTTATTCCATTTTGACATGAAAAAAAAGGATATGTATTTACTTTCCAGCGATTCTAAAAAAGCTTATAATAGCACCAGCTACGTTTTATTTTAAACATGCCAGTTTTGTGACTTTGACAGTTTGTGACAAAATGAAACAATTTTCCGGGTTCTTGCATCCCCAATCAAAAAAAATGGTACTTAATCTGATAAACTATTTCAAAAATGAAAGAAAAAGTGGAAATTCGCCAACCAATATTCAGGAAACAGTAGCCAAAGCACTGGGAATTAGTTTAAGGACTGTGCAGAAAATTGTGCATGAAACAAAACATAACATAATACCCAAGAATACTAAAAAGTGTAAACGAAGAAAGCCAAAGACTGAGGATTTAAGCGAAAACAATAAAATGGGAGTTCGAAATGTGATTTACGATTTATACAAATTAAAAACCAATGTAACTCTTCCAGTTTTACAAAAAAACATTAAAAATTCGGGGTGTTTTGGAAATTGGACTTGAAGCGTTATCAAAATTAATAAAAAAATTAGGTTTTCGCTATAAAAAAGACTGTAACCGAAGATTTTTATGTGGGCAGCCACAGATAGTGAGTCAGCGTATTCAGTTTTTAAAAAAATATACGGACAATTACAAATCGAAATTTAGAAAAGTGGTATTTTAGACGAAACGTGGATATTTTCCAATGGAAGTGGTTCAAAATTTTGGCAAGATGAGTCTGTAAAAAGTGTTAAAAGGAAAAAGGGGTGCGGTACGGGAAAGCGTTTTATTATTTTGCATGCCGGTTCTGCAACAGGACATGTTGCAGCTGCGAGTTTTATTTTTTCTTCAACATCAAAAAGTGCTGACTATCATGATAATATGAATTGCGAAATGTTTGAAAAATTGTTAAAAGTTCAATTGATACCAAATTTGGATGCTCCGTCTTTAATTGTATTAGATAATGCATCATATCATTCAAGAATTTTAAATAAACAGCCTACTTCATCTTGGAGGAAAAGTGATATTTATGAGTGGCTGGAAAAACACAACCAAAATCCTTTACCAAATATGCTTAAATCGGAACTCCTATCAATAGCAAAGTCTCTTAAAAAACCCAAAATATACGCGGTAGAAGAAATACTGCGTGAATATGGTCATGAGGTTCTACGACTGCCGCCATATCATTGCCAGTTTAACGCAATAGACTTAATATGGGCTGGGGCAAAGTCTTATTATGAAAAACTTGTAGGTGATGGTCTTAAATCCGACCAAGTACAAATAGTTTGGCAAGATTCGTTAGATCATATTACACAAGAGTACTGGAAGAAATCGGTGGAACATACAGAAATATTAATAAGGGATTGGTGGGATCGAGAACAAGTACTAGATGTCGAAGTAGCGCCAATGATAATTGCTCCATTCGAAGAGGACTCAGACGACGAGGACTTTTCAGATTTTATAAGTGACGATGAGAGATTTTAGGCTATAATTATAAACGGTGTTTTTCGTTTACATTTTTTAGTATTCTTGGGTATTATATTATGCTTTTTTTCATGCACATTATTCTGCATAGTCCTTAAACTAATTCCCAGTGTTTTCATTACGGTTTCCTGCATATTGGTTTGCGAATTTCCACTTTTTCTTTCATTATCGAAATAGTTTATCAGACTAAATGCCATTGTATTTTTAGGTTTTAGTAGTAAAATTGTTAAAATAAATTGCACCGTTTATTATTGTCGTTTTTAATTAAAGGGTACAGTAGGTATATAATTAACGATTATATAATTTTTTTGTAACTTTTTCAACTCCCCTGTACATAATTTTTACAAAACTAATAATATTAGGTATATGTGGCTATCTTCGCGATAGCTAAAATAATGAAACTATTTTTCCTTCCTTCGGTATATTTGTAAATAATCTCACAACATTTTGATAGCCTCTGTGTTGTCTGATTTGACGCATATGATCAGAGACCTTTGGACCCGCACGTTAAGGTGGGAGTATCAATATGCTTGCCAACCTATAACCTATTTCGCGTAGATTTATTTATGTTTTCTAGCTTTTATACAAAATTTAAAGAAAATCAGTATCGACTTAATGTTCTATAGGTAATAATTCACATATTTAATAAATATCAAGGGATTTCATAACTTATTTTAGGAGAATTGTATAGCGAAAAACATCTTGTAAGATTTTATTTAACATTATTATGTCATAGTCACTCATTGTTCTTTCACTATACAATTCTCCCAAAATAAGCAATGAAATAAATTTATATTTTTGTAATATATCAGATACTACCTAAATAATGTACCGACGATATTGATTTTCTTTAAACGTTAGTTATTAAAATAACAAACTCAAAAAATCAACGCGAAATAGGTTATAGGTTGGCAATAGATTGAATGACGTTGAGAATTCAACCTTAAGACCAGATCTGACTATACACGCTTTTAAGATACGCCACAATAATAGCTTTTAATAAATAAATTGTAAAAATTTACCGTTTTTTAATAAAAATGAGTTACGTAATGAGTCTTTGTCAGATCAGTAATTGAAACATTGACTTGACTTTACGTTTCTCGGGTTGTTGATGTTGCCATGGTAACTTTGTTTGGTTTAAACATGCTGAGGCGTACTTTCAACAAGCAAGGTAGGGTACCAATACAAAAAAATATACAGGATTAGTTGAAATAATCGGAACGACTAATTTTCTTCAAAACTACCCAGGCTAAATCAATGAATTTTGGTCCAGGTGGATACCTTAAAAAATTGAATTGAAAATTGACAATTGCGACGTTGCCAGATCTTCAGTTTTTTTCTGTAACTCAAGGAATGTTTTTTTCAAGTGTAACACTACTCTTCTTTTATTGAATTCGATTCCTCCTATCAACGTTACCATTTCCTGATAGTATCAAATTTTTATCTCAAATAGTTCTATGGGAAAACAAGGTAATTAGTTTCAACTCTAACTCTAAAAAAATCCAATCTATTTCCATTTACAAACGTTTTAAATAATGTGAAACGGAAGGTTGGTAGGCATAATGTACCTAATAGTATCGATAACGATAATAACAACAAACAACAACATTTCTTTTTACAGAACTTAAGGATTGGCCAGGGCCGGAGTTAAAAATGATGTGTGAACATGGGTCAATTTATTTGTAGTTGTAATTATGGATGGAAACGAGAATTACCTAAGCAATTTTTAAGATATTTCAAAAAAAAACACTGAAGGGGAATAGAAATAGGATAGAATATCAGAAAAACAATTTCATTTCATTTTTATTCATAATATAATAAAGTGCTGTTATTTTGGTAAAAACACACACTTAATTTAGTACAATAAAAAATATACAAGGGGCAGTCGTGAATCTAGTATCATCAATAATTAACTACGTTTTTTATTACAGAATTATTTTGTTTTTTAATTTGATTTTAGACCATGCAGTGTTAAGTGGAAAAAATCTATATATTATATTTAATAGCTTATTGCTTACTTTTTTATTTTCTTATTCACGGGTAGATCTTTTTTTCTTTAGACTAGGTTCTAAAGAGTTTGAAGTTTACAATAGGTCTAACTTTTCGTTGGTTTATAATAAAACAACAAAAGTTTGTAATGTTATCGAATTAGGTATTTTTTTTAATGAATTAAGAAAAAATAATGTAAGTAGGTAGATACTACAAAAAACGATTTTTGTCCATGCGTTTGCAGAACAGATACCTTAAGCACTCTTCAATACAACTGTATGTAAAACTTATTTTAGCATAATAATGGTTCACTGTGGTTTTCAAATTTAATTTTGTTGCAAGTTCCCTATTATTTTTGGTCTTCATCTGACAAGCTGTCGATGTCGTCGTCACCGTCCGAGACATTAATAATTATTTACTTACTTTTGCATAAAAAGAAACACGTCACAGATACACACAGTCCGGCAGTTTAAAACCAAAAAGTCTAATACGCACAAAATATAAGCAAAATGCTGTCTGAAAAATACCAAAAACAATAACACGAACGATCAAGAATTAACAGCAGAATGCACGCGGTGCGCGGTGTGTCCCAATGCGGCTCTGTGATATTTAAAGGACGCGACGAGACAATCGAATTAATGAAGTACGAAAAGAGATATGCGAGAGCAAATGCGTAAGACAAAGATGCACATACTAACGGCATATACGAGCGATGCTGTGCTTTTGACGAGTTTGAGCTCATTGAAGGGCAACGTATTGAACTGTGTAGTGTGCATCTTCGTCATGTACATGTAACTATACGGTCAGTTATATATCCATCTCTTGTTAATCTAGCCAATGCCCGTGCCTGAAAGCCGTTTATAGAATTAGGGATTTTAAAATCACATGTTGGCTAATATGTTTGACAAGAGAGACGTCAAAGCATTAAAAACTAAGGTGAAATCCACTATAACAATAACATAGCTATTAAAAATTACTTACATGTTATAGTAGACTACATTAATTTGATTATGAAATAATATGTAAGTAATTTTTACTAGCTATGTTGTAGTTTGTTCTTATTATCGTTATCGATACTATTAGGTACATTATGTCTACCAACCTTCCTTTACACATTATTTGAAACGTTTTTAAATAGAAATAGATTGGATTTTTTTAGAGTTAGAGTTGAAACTTATTACCTTTTTTCCCATAGAACTATTTGAGATAAAAATTTGATACTATCAGGAAATGGTAACGTTGATGGGAGGAATCGAATTCAATAAAAAAAGAGTAGTGTTACACTTAAAAAAAACATTCCTTGAGTTACAGAAAAAACTAAAAATCGGGCAACGTCGCAATTGTCAATTTTCAATTCAATTTTTTAAGTTATACACCTGGACCAAATTTCATTGATTTAGCCTTGGTAGTTTTGAAGAAAATTAGCCGTTCTGGTTATTTCAACTAACTCTGTATAAAGGCTGTTCGGAAAAATCCAAATAAATAGCCAATAAAAACTGACTTACAACATTTAATAAATTAAAGTTACTTACTTTGTTCTTCGGATATAACCAGATATAACAGATGTTAAAAAACTTAAAAGAGTTTTTATACCCAATGCCAAAAGTTTAATAAGAGAAATCTAAATCTAATAGACTTCTCACCATGGATCACCCCGTATTATTCCGTAAGCTTTGGCTATAGTAAAGGTAGGGTCGTATTCTGGTCAAAATAATATTACACTCTCTTACGTCAAAATGATAGCGTCGTCAAATTTCAGGATAAACTTAAAAACGTCAAAAATGAGCTGGACTGTAATACAAAGAAATAAATTCATTATTAATCATTAAAAAAAATTGAGTTTTCTTCAAAGGTGATGTCAATTGACGCTAGCTAATAACACATTCTTGGCCATCAATCGATTATAATTTGTCTTAGAATTTTATACTTTGCGGCACGTTCAAAATACAGTATGTCTCCGTAAGTTTGCATCATACGGAAAACTTTTTTTATTATTCATTTTACGAAAAAAAGTTATTCTTCATAAAAAGCTCTGCTTGGTCTAAAACCTAAAATGCAACCATCAAATATCGAAATTTTCCAGTCATATACGAGGTTTGTCAAAAAATGTGAATTTTTCCCAAGAATGTGAACTTTTCCCAAGAGTAAAGTACCTTTATTTTTGACATTATCAAAAATTTTTATTAAAAAAAGTTGATCAGAACTAAAAACCACGTCTAAATATGCAATTATAGGCATTTATGTTGAAAAATTATTTTATTAATTTATTATTAATTATTTAATTTTTTAATTATTTAATTAATTTACTGCCTGTTATTGCATATTTAGACGTGGTTTTTAGTTCTGATCAACTTTTTTTAATAACAATTTTTGATAATGTCAAAAATAAAGGTACTTTACTCTTGGGAAAAGTTCACATTCTTGTGAAAAATTCACATTTTTTGACAAACCTCGTATATGACTGGAAAATTTCGATATTTGATGGTTGCATTTTAGGTTTTAGACCAAGCAGAGCTTTTTATGAAGAATAACTTTTTTTCGTAAAATGAATAATAAAAAAGTTTTCAGTATGATGCGAACTTACGGAGACATACTGTATAATTTTGCGTTATTTTGTCGGTAGTTTGATTAAATTGGCAATTATTGTTGCAGTTACTTGACGTTCTGCGATCGTATCTTTGATGATTTTTCTCTTATTGACTAGAATACGGCCCATTAAGTTTATACTAATATTATTTTTTTCTATAACCATATACTGATTATTTTTAATGTCCAACCTACTTTGTAAAAAAAACACTTTAAAACTATCCACTTGACAATGACGTAATCGGTATAGAACCAAATAAAGAAGTAACATTAGACTATAAACTTAATGGCCGGACTATACCTAATTTAATTAGGCTATAATACATAAATGTCGAATTGTATAAAGGTTTTTAACAGAGTAACTTTGGCTTGACATTGGACATATTATTTACTCACAATAAAAGTCGTCTCAAAAATTAAGGTAATTACCACAAGGGCCACTCTCATTGTAAAAAAATCGTTTCTGTCAATGTCATTTACGTCACAAGCAGTTAATTGTGTTTCAAACGCTTATACAACCCCACATAAGTGTTTTTACCTATACTAAATGGTTGGAAAATATATTCCACGGGCTTTCATAAAGATATTTCCGAATTAAGTAAATTAAAAACTAATCTCTGTACCTATACTTAGTACATAATTATGTACAGTTGACGACAGATAATTTCGTACACTAAACTGTGACGCTGTAAATGCAACTTTTTTACCTTTATTACCTTTGTAACGTGTTACTTGTTATCATGATATCTGTCAAAGTATTGTCATTATCTTATTATATTTAAAAATGCCTCATTTAAGTATTATTGAAAAAGCAAGAATAATATGTTTAGTAGAAATAGGGTGGTCTTATGGAAAAATAGCTGATCATTTTAGAGTACCTACCCTGTTCAAGGATTGTAAAAAAATGGCGCTATCATCAAACACTTGAAAGGTCTGTTGGGTCTGGTTTAAATAATAGAAAATCATCGAATAAAAAATACCGAAATTTGGTGGAGTATTTAGGCAAAATCCATTTGAAACTGCAGTATCCGCTATGCACATAACAGGGTTCCCTGCCTCATCTAGAACTGCGCAACGCAGAGTAAGACAATGTTCCGAATTAGGAAATCTAGCAGCCGCATCCAAACCGTTTTTAAAAAATAGTGATATGGAACAAAAAAATGGGTTTGCTATGCAATATTTACCAGAAAATGATTTTTTTGGCAAAATGTTCCGATGAGAAAACTTTTCAGTCATATAATGGAAGGATTCGAGTATATAGACCACCAAATTCCCGATATGATGAGAAGTATACTCAAAAATAGCAAACCAGTGGATGTTTCTTCGTTAATGTGTGGGCATGGATAAGTGTTTACGGTGCAGGTGTATGCTGGAATATTGGTGGAACACTAATATATCTTTGAGATTTTGGAAAATGTTTTTCTTCCTTCTACCGCTATAGTTTTTGAAGGAAATAACTCTATATTTCAGCAGGATAACTGCCATGTGCATACTGCAAGAAATATGGGAAACTGGTATAGACAAAACAACGTAACATGTCTGCCTTGGTGCTCAAGAAGTCCTGATTTAAATCCAATTGAAAATGTTTGGGATGGTTAAAAATGTACAAAATAAATTTTAAACCACAGAATGAAACAGAGTTATTTGATAAAATAGAAGAAATTTGGGAAGGGCTAACTCCAGATTACACCAAGTATTATTTTGTCAATGCCAAGATGATTACGATTAGTGTTAGAATCCAATGGCGCAGCAATTAAATACTAGTATTTTGTTTGTTGATTGTTAATAAATTTGCCCTTTTTGGCTTTATACTTTTGTAGTTTTCTTGGTATTATTTTATAATTTTCTTATTTCGCGACTGTAATTTAAACTAAAAATCTTTAAAAATACCCATTATAACTTATGGTAAAAAATCGTACATACAATAATTTACAGCTATGTATATAGCTGGTGTTCTATCCAGGTATAAGCAGCAAGGTGAGAAACCCGTTTTACCCAATTTTGCTGTAATCGAGTTATGTATGGGTGGAGTGTACGAATTTATATGTCGTCAACCATACATAGCTTTTCTTTAAACGAGTGCGACAAAGTAAATAAACACCTTTGATTGTGCATAGATGCAAAAAAATCGCACAAAAGAACTGTATATATGCACAAAGTAAAAGTTAAGGGTAAGTTATATTTTGTTTTAAATAGAACAAATTATATTTAGTGGCTTTTCTGAATTCAAGGAATCAAATCAAGTTAGGTCAACATTTGCAGTTATATTTAATACAGACAACAATCACTAATATTAGTTACACCATTGTCTATAAAATCTGCAAAAACGATGAAACTTTTTTCAGAGAATACCTTAATTTTTAATTTACTTAAGTATACCAAAATTTACACTATTTCACTATTGGTAGGTAAATCTCAAGAAATGCAGCAATTTCTGAATAGGTTTTTATATACACATACCGGGTGTTTCGCAAAAGACGTTCACCCCTACAACTTTTCTGTATTTATAGGTATTAAAATGAAATTTTGAGATTATACATATGAGATGAGTCTGCATTTATTGGCATAATTTTCGATTTGTTAGCACTTCCGGTTTGACCGGAAGTGACCTTGACTTTGATATTTTAAATGCGACATCTTGTATATTTTTACTTATTTGGGTTCAGCATAACATTATGAGTGAAACGACACCTCACTTAACATTTTTATGTTTATTTTTTATTTTCAATCTAGTTTGAAAACCATGCCATTGTTTTTTCAAAGCCGCCTTTATATTAAGACTGGGCGGCAATAATGCATAGCGCTTAAATATGCGACTGGGACTTAAGGCAATTTTTTTCGTGTCCATTTTAAAATTGCATAGGAGTGTATGGTATCAAAATGTTGAAAAAAAATGCTCGTTTTAAATATCCTAGTGAACTACCATCGTTCCATTTGGAAAAATGGAGTAAACGTCAAGGAAACAAAATTTCATTTTTTAACGCTTGTGAAACTTAGAAAGTCAATTATTATGACATACCTACTTCTAATTTTCATATACTACTTGACTATAAATTAACAGATTTACTTAATTTGTAGTACTCTAGATTGAAAATTAAAAAAAAAATTGTGTGTGCTTAAGACCACACGACAAAAGTGAAAACTTCAACAAGGTTAATTCAGTGCACACAAAAAAGTGCTAAACGCGCCTAAAGAAGTTTTCACTTCAAAAATAACATAAACTTGGAATACGGGATAATTTTACTGCATACGAAAAAAGATATTTCCTAAAATTGAACAACCCTTGAATTTTTACATCTTCAACAGAAGTCAGAAATCATAATAAATTAGGTCCACGGAATAAGCAATTACGGTAAAACTAATTACCTTACTTCACCCTACGTAAATATATAATTTAAAAAATGCCAGAACATACCTGAGACGCAACAAGTGTCGCACACTGTTTCCACGTCGACTGATGCGGCAGCGGCATGCTCTTTTATATAACGTTTACGAATAAACAGACCGGAAGGTCAGGGTCAGTTCGGATTGAATATAGGAGTCGAATTCGAGCGTAACACAGCCGAACCTGACGCTGACGGGTGACGGCTCAGTTTAATTCAGTGCCCACAAAAAGTGCTAAACGCGCCTAAAGAAGTTTTCACTTCAATAAACATAAAGATGTTATAATACGTCAAAAAATAACAAGTGAGGTGTCATTTTACTCAGAATGTATACAAGATGTCCCATTTAAAATACCAAAGTCAAGATCATTTCCGGCCAAACCGGAAGTGCTAACAAATTGAAAATTATGCCAATCTGCCAAAATGCCATCTCTTATGCATAATCTCAAAATATTATTTTAATATCTATAAATACAGAAAATTTATAGGGGTGAACGTCTTTTGAGTAACACCCGGTATGTTGAGTGGCACAAAGGTTAATAAATAATGATTAACTAACCAGGCAGCTTTGACTGTTATATTATTGACATTGGCAAACATAATTTAACCACGATCAAAGTTGCCTGATTAGTAAATCAAGAAGTAAGCTCACCCGATCACCCTGATTTTGAGAAAACCGTTTCTGCCAAGTTGCTCAAGATGTTACAAATTCGATTGTTTATGCTCATTACTTTCCATGAAAATACAAATTATTTTTTTGTTCTGTTATCAGGAGTCGAGATATTCTACCCAAGCCAATCAAAAGTTGTTTAGAAAAAACTCGTCGTAAAAGGATCTAAAAATCAAATACAGTAGACTCCCGATTATCCGAAACCCGATTATGCGAACTCCGCATTATCCGATATTTCTAAGAAATATTGTGTTGGTTTTGTTGTTGCGGCCAAAAATCGACAGACTTTAAAATTAAAACAAGTACCAATTACCTCTTTCTTGAATTTATGAATATGAATACATATTAATGTACAACCATAAGTATTAGAATTTATTATGTATGTATGTACAGGGTCTTCCAACGAGGACTGACCAGGGGCTCATTTTTGAGCTTCCTTGTATTTAAAGAAAAATCCAAAATAGCCAGTCGATGTACGTTTTCCTGCAGAATTCAAAAATGAAACCAAAAATTTATTTGAACCAGAAACAAAAGAGTTACGCTATGGATAAGGTGTTTTTTTAAATGGAACATAGCTTTTTTTATACGATTTTTGGAACGAGTGATTTTTTTTTGTCCGTTCCGATTAAAATATTTAATATTGTAACAGCTATTTTTATTAATGTTTTATCCAGTATAATTTAACTTTAACCTGTTTGAAACATACACTAGGTAATAAAGGTATAATGTATAATAAGTCAAAAAATTTGACAAATTTACTATAATATTGCCGAAATGACTTTGAAGGATTCAAAGGTGATTATACCTTTATTATCTAGTGTATGTTTCAAACAGGTTAAAGTTAAATTATACTGGATAAAACATTAAAATTTAATAAAAATAGCTGTCACAATATTAAATATTTTAATCAGAACGGACAAAAAAAAAATCACTCGTTCCAAAAATCGTATAAAAAAAGCTATGTTCCATTTAAAAAACACCTTATCCATAGCGTAACTCTTTTGTTTCTGGTTCAAATACATTTTTGGTTTCATTTTTGAATTCTGCAGGAAAAAGTACATCGATTGGCTATTTTGGATTTTTCTTTAAATACAAGGAAGCTCAAAAATGAGCCCCTGTTCGGTCCTCGTTGGAAGACCCTGTACATCTATAAAAGTACATAGATATAGTTACTTTTCCTATAGTTAACGATTTTCCTCAATCTTCCCATTATCCGAAATTTCGATTATCCGAAACGGTCCTGTCCACATCATTTCGGATAATCGGGAGTCTACTGTAGTTCATTTAACAGTTCAGCGAAACCATGAAAGGAGAATAGAGCAACTTTAAGATTTACGTTCCACTCTTACTTAAGGTATGTTTATGTAAAATTTAATTACAGTACACAAAAATAATTTAAAAGCAACCACGCCCAAACGGCCAGACAGGCGGTTTAGTATCCCGATTGACAACAACTATTGTCACAATTGACTAGTAAGCACTAAAACAACATACACATTTCATGAGATTGACACCCTGGTTCATATTTTAAGGCTATGTGGTTTTTGTCATAAGGCATCACAACATCTGACGGATTTGATTAAATAATTTGAAAGTTTGTTTTTTTCACTTTTATGTCGTGGCTAATTTTTTTTTCTTAGTACTTTTAATTCAAAATGTGTTTTTGATCTTTAAGTAAGGTAACTGCACAAAATTTTACATCGCCAATATAGTACCGAATGAAAAAGTTTATTATAATCATAGACTTTAATAGAATAGACTACATTATTTACGTTTTAAATAAATCAAAGATGCCGGCGTTGACAATTTGTCTGGTTAGCTGTATGATCCACGTATGGTCCACTATACTTAACACGTGCATCAAAAGAAGCGCTGTTATCAAACTTACTGTTAAGTCCCATATTAGATTCATAAAATACATATTTTACAAGTATAATTTAGATAAACAAACTATACTTACGATACTATAGGTGGAACAAGTTTTTGTTTTGTTGATTTAAATAAAATAAATTATTATTTTAGGTCTTTGTATTTAGTACCTAGTTATTTTAGTTCCATGGTGACTAAATCTAGAATGGTAGCGGCAACCTCGCTTTTCTTTTTCACTCATCGGCCATTGTGTGCCAAGTGTAGCAACAAAAACCCTTGTAATCGAACAAATCCTTTCTTTTTCCGTGAGTAATCGTAGTATTTGTTTTTCCGATGTCGCGGTTAATCGTCGGAATACTCGTGTTTGTACGTGTTTTTTTTTTGTTTTTTGTAGAAGATTTTTCATTTGATTGTTATAAGTACATACTTACAAAATGGCGTGTCAGATTTGTGGAAAATTAGATTCCTTTAATTCGGAATTATCTTTTCACAGGTAAGGCAATAATATGCATTATTTGTCCATTCAGTGGTGTAGTGTTCAGGAAAAGAGTAAATAAAAATAATTCTCGTTAAAAAACTCTTTACCAGTAAGATAACTTCTAAGGATACCGTTATTGGAACAATTATTGTTCTCATTGTAGTTAGGTATAATTATGTGGGTTCAAAGGAGGACATAATTTGGACCGTATGCATATATTTTATTCATTCTTTATGGAATTTGAAACATTTAAGTGTAAAATAACATATACCTAGGGCTCCCTCATAAAAGCAGGAAGCAAGAAAAGGATATTGATATTCTGGCATGTAAAAAAAAATTCTCTTTCAACAATTAGAGTACTTTTACCGTGCCAGCAAAAATTATTTGCATCAAAGAGGGCCTTGCATCTAAGGACGTAATGCTTAGCCGAAGAGCTTAATACATGTTGCGTGTCAGTAACTACCTGAATTAACTATTAATCAGTTATTCCGTCATCTTTGACAGTCGTTACAAGTAATTTGATTCATCGCTAATTTTTCTAATTTCTTGAACAATTTACACAATGGGCTTTACGGAACAGCACAAAACATTCATGGTTGAAGCGTATTTTCGAAACGGGGTTAGAGTAAATGGTGAGTGGCAATACAATCTGGGTTTGTGCATGGACGATTTTCACGAACATTTTCCTAACGTTGCTTTTATTGCTGGGGATTTTTATCATTGCCTGAAAAGAACCATGGCTGTGTTTAGGGAAACAGGTTCTATACAACACAAAAAATGAGCAGGAAGACCATCTGTAAGAACAGAAGAACTTGTTGCAAACGTTCGTGAAATAATGCAAAATACGCCAACAAATTATATAAGACGCCTGTCCCAAGAAGTGGAAAGATCTTCTGGAACATGCACGACTATTCTTAAGAAGCAGCTAAATTTATTTCCTTATAAAGTGCAAGTATTTCAAGAAATACAAGCCGCAGATTTTGAAAGATGCAGGAATTACTCTCAATGGTTTTCCCAAAATTTATTGGAAATAAATCATTTATTAGACCTGACATTTTTTTCGGATGAAGCCTGGTTCCACCTCTCCGGTTAAGTGAATTCTCAGAATACATGTAATTATTTTTCTTTTTCTTTCTGTATATTCTTACAGTGTTAATTTTGTAAACAACAAAAATAAATTTGTATTTGTCTACTTATTTTATTACTCATTAGTTTGGCATATCATGTCATAATATGAATTTGACAAAAGTTTAACCTAGATTTGGTTAGATATATCGTACCTATATCATTGTGATCTAAACCAAGCCCTACGTTTTTTAATCCAAACCCTCTTTGATGCAAATAATTTTTGCTCGCACGGTACCTATTACTGCAATGCAGCATACCAGAGTATGTACAAATATCCTCTAAGTGGTTATTGCCTCTCGCCGAAAATTTCTTCAATAATAATAACACTATACATTCATAGCCTAGGCTTTTTCAAAGGCTTCTTTTAATCTTCGCTTAAGTAAAAATTTAAAACTTTTTAATTATTACTTATTTATTGTATTAAAAATCCTTGTCACACCCTACGCCGCTGGTGTTGACTAATCGTTCCGACTCCTGAAGCCATTACATGGAGTCG
The DNA here is from genome assembly GCA_963969555.1 of Polydrusus pterygomalis. Lineage (NCBI taxonomy): Eukaryota > Metazoa > Arthropoda > Insecta > Coleoptera > Curculionidae > Polydrusus > Polydrusus pterygomalis. The sequence continues at coordinate 33,806,802 of OZ018381.1, read as the reverse complement.
GAAATTTAACGCTATGTCTCTCTTCCATCTTTGTTTTACTCGTACGAATATTTGATGCTAACAAACAGGCTATTCATGAATGAATGGCTTCGTCTATTCGATAAGAAGTCTATGATTATAACATTCGCGAAACCTAGGATTAATTTAAGCGCTGTGATTACGATAAAAAAAAGTTTCACACCAAAATAAATAATAAATATTAATCAATAAATAGTTTTGGGAGATTCTGTGTAAATTCTTTTAAAACAGTTTAAACTATTAATTTGGCCAAACATACCAGGCGGATTTTTTTTTTGTTAAGGTAATGCAATGCCTTAGAATAAAAGCATTCGATTGATTACAAATGTTGTGTTATTAGAAAGAAAATTAAAATGCATGATAAATTCTACTTTGAACATTAAACTTTTACTATATTGACATAAAAATGATTAAAAAAAACTTTCTAATTAAATTTTTCTTATGCTGACCGTAAACAATTCATCATAGACTTTCTCCTAAAGACCAAATTTTCCACCAAAATTATATGCAGCACTGGAAATAAAAATACAGTTTTAATTTTTTACCTATAAACACTGACAAATCCATTCTTACCTTAACTTTAATTCAATCCTGTTGCGACTTTTTATCGGAGTCTTCTTTAGAATCTGCCATTTCTGCGTAGGCAGCATAGACACTTTCGCATACAAATCTATACTGACTCTAAAAAAAAGTATACACTTATAATCTTACACCTAGGTACACTTGCATGATTTTGAATTCTAATCAACTTTTCTTAATAAAAATCTTCGATATTTTCTGAAGAAAGGGCAGTTTACCTATACAAAAAATCTAAAAATGTGCTCCGATCAAGGCCTGATTTATTAAAAATCAATTTTACCTGTATTAACATTCTTATGTCTACAGGGTGTCCGGGAAAATGTGGGAAATCTCCCGGATTTGGAAAAAAACACGTGAAAAGAATATTACAATTTCATATAAACTTCTTTCGTATCGGCCTCCTCTTCGGAGATATGGGCTCCCAAAGAGCTCCCATGGAATTAAGGTTTTGACACATAATTATTAAACAAATAGGTATATTTCAATTTTTTTTTTCGTATGATGTATACCAGGTAAGACCCTTCAAATTACTATCCTAGAAAGTGTTGCGAATTACTCACAGCTGCTGGGACGGACTAGCTATGACTCTAACGTTTCGACGTATTAAACTGCGCTGATAATTTTTAAGTGCTAGTTGAAGGAGTATCATATATAGCATTTAAAATATTTTCCTCCAATCGCGGCGTACGTACTGTTCTTCTTTCGTACCTAGCAACGTTTGCAACAATACTTTTTTTTGGTGCCGATAAAATAAAACGCACATTTTTGGCCATTCACAGAATTACACAGAACAGAAAAGCAGAAAAGTTAAACTCTAATTTTAGATCGAAGTTTTTTTATCATAAGGTTGAAGGTTGCACATTTGATAGGAACAAAGATGTATCTTTTATCGAAATACGGTAAATATATGATGTAAATAAAATGACGTTATTCCGAAAACGGTTAGGATTAGCGACATGAATAAGGAGTATGCACTTAATTTGTAGTCAATAGTTAAAGGTATGTAAAAAACGTTGTCCAAAGTTTTTATCATACAGGGCGTTAAAAAAATGGGCACATTAGTGTCACAGCTAGTCCGTCCCTGCAGCTGTGAGTAATTCGCAACACTTTCTGGGATAGTGATTTGAAGGGTCTTACCTGGTATAGATCATATGAAAAAAAAATTATAATATATATATAAAATATACCTGTTGGTTTAATAATTATGTGTCAAAAACTTAATTCCATAGGAGCCCATATCTCCGAAGAGGAGGCCGATACGAAAGAAGTTTATATGAACTTGTAGTATTCTTTTCACGTGTTTTTTTCATATCCGGGATATTTCCCACATTTTCCCGGACACCCTGTATATGTTGATTATTCATCAATAAACTGTTTTTGTCAAGTAAAAGTAAATTAAATTGTTAGTATTAAAAAATATAATAAAAAAGGTTTAGATTTAAAATAGAGCCAAAAAGCTAAGTGTTATTGGATAATTTAGCATTTTTATAAATAATTGTTAGTTTAAAAATAAATATATCTAAATATTTTAAAATAAACTTACAAGTATCATTACAAATGGGTATAATTAACTTTTTTCTACTTACAGCGTTTTGTACCATCATGGCTCGTTGCTCTCTCATCGTCTTCACAATTTCCAATGGATATATCGGTTCGCCGGCTTCCATTAAACATAATGCGGTTTCCATTAATACCAAAACGCCCGTCCTGCCAATTCCAGCACTACAGTGAACAATAACCGACTTATCGTTAGTACGGTTTTTCCGTACGTCCTGCGTAAACCGTAAAAACTGTTGTGGTGAATCGGGCACTCCGTGATCTGGCCAAGCGATGTATTGCATGTGTTTAATTTCTCGGGTTTGATTGTTGTTCTAAAATAAACTGGAAATGTAAATTATGTTTTTCCCATATACCGTGCACCGCAAGATTGACCACGGCAAATAATAATAAGTTTATTTACAATTTAATAAAATAATAAATAAATATGTTTATGTTGTCTTCTATAAACCTATTCTTCAATCCCCTGAAGCTGAGCTTGTTAGGGGCAAATCTTATTTTTTGTTTTAGTATGTAAAATCATAAATCATAAATATGCATTAAAAATTAAGTTTTAAAGTAAAAATGTTAATTTATAGTATAAACGCAGTTCTTTTTGAAGAAATATATTACCTATAATAAAATTATTAATTTATAATTTTTAAGTAAAAAATATTACTTATATAAATTATTCAGAACAATATTAATTAATTAAAGCATTTCTAAAAATATTTTCAAATTGTCCATTTTTAATATCCATGTTTTTATTTCGACTTTAAATTTTTAATGAAATCAATTTTTTAATTTTTGTTGGTAAATAATCGTTTAAATAAAAACATATTATATATTTGAATCTTTTTTGTCCTTTTATTTTAATGTTTTATGGTTATTTCATTTTTATGACGTGTATTATGATTAAGGTTTTTAAATTGTATAAGGTTTTTATTTTTAAATATATATATTAAGATGTTATAAATGTAAAGTTGTCTTATGTTCAACTTTTTTGTTTCTGAATATTTTAAAGGATAAAGATAATATTTATTGAATATAATTTTTAGAAAATTAATACATATTTCTAATTTTTTAACTAAAGTTCTATTTATTCCTCCCCAACCTAAAATTCCGTAATTTAAATGAGTTTTAACTAACGCGTAATATAATATTTATGTCTTACATTTAAATATTTTTTAATGTTTTTAAAAATCGGTAGTAAACTTCTTAATTTTTTAATTAAGTATTCTAAGTGAAAATTCCAATTTAATTTACTATCAAAAATAATTCCTAAATATTTTATTTTATTAACTTTAAAAATTTGAATGTCTTCATTTATTTGAACAGTATTCATATTTCGTGGTAGGTTATTTAGCTTTAAAGTAAAAGGAAAATAATTTGTTTTATTAAAATTAATTGTTAACAAATTGTTATCAAACCCATTTTTTATAATTTTAAAATATTTTTGAATTTTATTATTTAAGTTTTCCCAATTTGTATCGGTATAAAAAATTGTAGTATCATCTGCATGTTAATTTTATACCGATTATTATTATTATTATTTTCTAATAAACCAATTAAAAGTTTAAATGGATTTAATTTAATCGGGTTATTTTCAGATAAATTAAAACAGCAAAAGTATCACCAGTTTTTAAAAATACAGAAAAATATTTTAGTAGTAACTATCGCCTGATTTCTGTTTTACCCACATTTTCAAAGATTTTTGAAATTTTTTTAAATAGAATAGTTAATTTTTTAGAAGAAACAAAAAAAAATTACTCTCTCCATTTCAATATGGTTTTTGTAAATTTGGAGATACAGAAGTTGCAGCTGCAGATATTATCAAAGATATTCAACAAAACGTTGATAGCAACCAAAAATGCTGCCTACTGTCCCTAGATTTATGTAAAGCATTTGATACAGTCAATTACAACATTTTACTTAAATGCCTATATAATATTGGAATTCGGGGAAATATTTATTTATTGTTAAAAATTTCTTAAGTAATAGAAAGCAGTTTGTTCAAATGGAAAATGTTAAAAGTTCACAAAAAAACATAACGTGGTGTTCCGCAAGGGTCAGTCAACCTTAGGACCTACTTTTTCTTTAATTCTATGGCAAAATTAAATTAAAAATTAAAGAAATATCAAAATTATGGACTTTTAAAAAACATTAAAAAAATATTTTTTAAAACTGAAATAAATGTTAATTTCTTTTTCGTAAATGGTTATTATATAAATTTTTTTTGAATAATTTCGATGGAGTTATTAATAGTTACTAAACATGGTTTTTATTATTTGTGAATTTATATATTTTATATTTGGTGTTATAATAATAATAATAATAACAATAATAATAATAATAATAATAATAATAATAATAATAATAATAATAATATTAAGTTTATTTAAAATTTAATAATATAATAAATATGTTTATGTTGTCTTCTATAAACTTATTCTTTAATCCCCTGAAGCTGAGCTTGTTAGGGGCAAATCTTATTTTTTGTTTTAGTATGTAAAATCATAAATAAATATGTATTAAAAATCAAGTTTTTTAAAGTAAAAATGTTAATTTATAGTATAAACGCAGCTTTTTTGAAGAAATATATTACCTATAATAAAATTATTAATTTATAATTTTTAAGTAAAAATATTACTTAATATATTATTATATTCTCTGTAATAAACTTTTTTTAAGTTGGTTGAGAATAAAGATATATATTATTATTATTATTATTATTGGACTTAAAAAAACACTAAACTGAACTAACTTTAACGTTAACATTTTTTTTTTGTAAATGGTTATTATATATATATATTTTAAATAATTTCGATGGGGTTATTAACAGTTACTAGGGTTGTGGATTTGACCGGTCAATTTGTTTTTTGTCAATTGACTGAAATAAATTAAAATTTAAAAATGCAGTGGATGAACCTAACTATACTTGCCAAATTTCTGATTTTGTTTTTGGAAAAAATTAATTTTTTATAACAAGTTTTGCTTGTTCTGAAGTCTATTGCCATACCTAAATTTTATTCAGGGTGGTCAAATGGACGATATAGTTAGGTCCATCCAGGTACACATTATATAAGTGTATATCTCAATAGTTGCTCCACAGTAGATACATTTCCCTTTTACTTTGTTTTTTTCTCTTATTTCGGTAAAACAATTCCAAATTTTGGTTTTGGACTTCCCCAAACTCATCGTAAATGCGACGTCGCGTCGTTAGTTCACAAAAATGCAATGCAAGTGCAAACCCTAACTCTGGCAAATACGAAATGAAAATAAATAGACTGAGAAGGAAATGTCTATGAAAATAGCATAAAAAGAGAATAACAATACCTTCTCTATTCCTTTCCTTCATTGTGATTGAATCCGTTCCGCGGGAACCAATAATAAACGAGGCCGACTATTGGGATTCCCAGAATCAGGTGTTATTGTTTTCTTAAATAATGGCGCTATAACGATACACTAAACATTATCCTGGGTGGTAGGAGGTAATCTGGACAGATCACAAATGCGTAAATAATAAAATAAAATTGATATATTTTGACCGAATTTGACTGGTCAAATACGTCATGGTCAATTGACGGTCAATTGATCATGCCCAACTCTAACAGTTACTAAACATGATTTTTATTATTTGCGATTTTATAAATTGTATATTTGGTGTTATATTCTCTGTAATGAACTTTTTAAGTTGGTTGAGAATAAAGATATATATTATTATTATTATTATTATTAACCTCAATTGTATCATTGGCATCTAACAAACCTAGTGTTAGCGAAACATGCAATTTTTTCTTCAACATAGTGGGAATTTACAGTTCAACTTTGTGTCATTACTGTATCCCATAAAATTAGAATTAGAATTATGGATTTTCACCTAGTATCGGCTGAATCAATTAAGAAGAACTCGATACACTTAAATGCTCAATCTGATTTAAAAAAGTAAGTAACAAAATCGCACCAACGTGTAAGATTTGTAAGGCAAAGCAATAGAAAAGTTCTTACCTTTACATCAATTAGAACAAAATCGCGGAATATAAAACTACTCGATTCATCTGTTTCTTCTTTGGTACACTTGACAATGACGTTTTGCATCGTTAGAACTTCCCCCACTCCGGGCCAATACTTATGACATTTGGCACGTCCTCTTTCTATAACTGTTGTTAACATTACGATAAGATTAGATTCTTGTTCGAGAACCATTTGCCAAAAATCTTCTGTCGTTGACTGTAAAGGACCTGTAACATAGACAGGTAAAATATAGAATATATGGAGAACATAACCGATAAATTAGGCCTCTTTTATTTGGTTCAAAAGATCAACGGTATAATGTAAACTGTTATAATAATTCATCAAAATGGTCTAAATTTGCTTCAATTATCAATTCTAACTTAAAAAATAGAATTTGCGCAAAAATAATTTATTCCAAATACCGTTGATACTAAGAAGAAATACGTACCTTGTGTAGCTATATACCTATTCTTAATATCACTGTTAGGTATATCCATATCAACAAAATTAGCATTAATGTAATCCCCACTGGGTGCATTCTTTAAAACGACTCTTGTTTCGTCATCTAAAATAATAATAATAATAATAATAATAATAATAATAATAAGTTTATTTAAATTTTAATAATATAATAAATATGTTTATGTTGTCTTCTATCTATAAGCTTATTCCTCAATCCCCTGAAGCTGAGCTTGTTAGGGGCAAATCTCATTTTTTGTTTTAGTAGGTAAAATCATAAATCATAAATATGCATTAAAAATTAAGTTTTAAAGTAAAAATGTTAATTTATAGTATAAACACTGTTCTTTTTGAAGAAATATATTTAAAATAAATTTTTTTATGTTTTTAAAAATCGGTAGCAAACTTCTTAATTTTTAATTAAGTATTCTAAGTGAAAATTCCAATTTAATTTACTATCAAAAATAATTCCTAAGTATTTTATTTTATTAACTTTAAAAATTTGAATGCCTTCATTTATTTGAATACTATTCATATTCCGTGGTAGGTTATTTAGGTTTAAAGTAAAAGGAATATAATTTGTTTTATTAAAATTAATTTTTAACAAATTGTTATCAAACCAATTTTTTATAATTTTAAAATCTTTTTTAATTTTATTATTTAAATTTTCCCAATTTGTATCAGTATAAAAAATTGTAGTATCATCTGCAAAACTATGAATTTGTCCATCGCAATTTATACTAAATAAGTCGTTAATATAAATATTAAAAAATAATGGTCCTAAAATTGTTCATTGAGGAACACCATATCCTTTCGGATAGCTTTTTCTTTATCTATTTGAACATAAGTTGGTCTATTTTTTAGATAATTTTTAATTAATTCAAATTGCTTTCCTCTGAATCCAATATTTTCAAACTTTTTTAACAGTAATTTATGGCTGTATCAAAGGCTTTTGCTAAATCTAAAAAATTACTAATACAAGGTTTTTTATTATCTAGTGCATCATATATTTGTTCTCTTAGACAGCAAATAGCGTTTTGCGTTGATTTATTTTTTTGAAACCCAAACTGTATATTAGAAATAAAATGTATTTTTTCCAAATAATTTACAATTCTTAATTTTAAAATTTTTTCGAATACTTTTGCTATCGAAGATATTAATGTTATTGGTCTATATTACTAGTTTTACTAGAATCTCCATTTTTAAAAATAGGTTTTATTATACTAATTTTAAAAGCTTCTGGATATAATATACTGGTTTTGAAAATATTATTTATAAGAAATGTTAGTGGTCTAGAAATAGTAGTTTTAATAGTTTTTAATATTTCTGTTGTTATTCCTTCGGCACCAGGAGATTTCTTTAATTTTAAACTATCAATTACATTTTCAACTTCTTTATGATTAGTTTCTTCTAATAAAATTAATTTATAATGTTATTTTTTTATTTGAAAATGTGTTATTACCAGAGGTGGGTAAAATGGTTTTAAAAATGCATTGAAAATGAAAATACAAAATAGATGCCTCAAAAGCCATTTAAGATAAAAAATAGAAAATGGTTTTTAAATTTTCATTTAAAATATAAAATGGAAAATAGGTATTTTAAATAAGTTTCTATGAAAAATGCTTTCTCTTTATTAATGTACTTTACATATTATGTAACACCGAAGGTTCTATGTTTCTAAAAACATTGTTAGCATTAATTATCAATAATAGGCTTGGGCGGACGATTTTTTAAATTTAATTTCAGTTGTTTCTTGCCTCTTTAACGGATTTCACAATTTTTCCCTCGCAATTTGACAATTTCTCACAACGTCATCATATCATAACCACAATTATTCAATTGTCGAATGTCAATCATTTGTCAGCTGACAATCGTTAGAGACAGCGAATCTCGTTCGTTAATCAGGTAAAATCGGGTGTACGAAATTGACCAATCAGAGCATCTATTACCTATAACTATTTTAAATAGAAAATTGTTCATTTATTCTATTTCAAATATAAAATAGAAAATACTTTTTTCGAAAGTATTTAAGATAGAAAATAGAAATGCCATTTTCTATTTTGCATAGCCATTTGAAATAATTTCATTTCAAATAGTTACCCGCCTCTGGTTATTAGCTTTATTGATTTTGTTTGCTAGCTTTTCTCCCACTTCAGAAAAATGTCAATAAAGCTATTAGCTATACTTTTCTTATCAGTAAGTGATTCATTTTCAATTTTAAATTCGTTTATATTTTTATGTTTTTGAGTTTTATTACATATTTTTTTAATAGTTTTCCACATATTATTTATCAATTTTACGTACGAAATTTTATATTTATATAATAAAAATAGATCATTATTTTTTTGTAATTTTTTATAAAGTTCATTTTTTGTTTTAATAGAATTAAGTAAGCCGTTCGACATAAGACATAAATAGTTAACCTTGGTTTTGTGTCTTCATTTTTTTATTAAACATACTCCGAATTATCAAAGTACAACAATCGAGTCTTTCTTGCAGTAAATAAGTTATACAATCTATGTTGTTAATTACTAGCTGATGAGATCAGGAAGTGCCAAGAGCAAGAAGTAATATATATCTGCTCAGGCTCAGACAGCAAACCTTTATGGGGACGTGCGAGGCTCTGAGAAGACTGAAACTTCAATCTTTGGCACGACGGTTCTCCGAAGAGAGGAAGTCATTGCCCTCGCCTGGAAAGATATCCCGACTTTTATAACGGGAAGGCTAGGCGAGGCCACAGGTGGTTAGGGTAGTTGGGGAAGATTTAGGGGCAGGCAAAAAAGATCGCTTTGGTCTACTTGCCAGGTTACTGAGCCTCCCCAACAACTACTAATTGACAGACAACTTGATAGTTGCTGGTGGCCATTTCAAAAACCATACAGGTGCCATCAAGGAATAGAAAACTATGAAAGATAACTAAAACATATGGGGTATTTTTAAAAAGAATTTTTTTATTTTAAATGACGTAAAAATAAGGTCATTCCATTTAAAAAAATACAACCTTGGTTTATAACCACTTTCTGAGCACCGTCTGTATATTTATGAATAAAGAAAAGAAAAGTACTATTTTTAAGTTGTACTTACAAGGCGAAATGTCCCTATATCGATTCTTGTTTACATTGGCAGGTTTTGTAGCTTCGTTGCAAGTGAGATCTGGATGCTTCCTGTAAAGTGTTTCGTACCTGGCGATTAAAGCACCACTTGCCAGACCATCAGCAAGCAAGTACATGCTTTGCTCCAGCAAATTTCCTGAAAGGTTTAGGTAATATTAAAGTTGTTGACAAAAAACATAAAAAAACTATAAGTATAACGATAAGTTAACTATTTTTGGTAAACATTTTATTCACCTAATTACGTATTAAACAACTATGGTTTATAACCATTATACAACGGTGTCCGGGAAAATGTGGGAAATCTCCCGGATATAAAAAAACACGTAAAAAGAATACTACAAGTTCATATAAACTTTTTTCGTATCGGCCTCCTCTTCGGAGATATGGGCTCTCATGGAATTAAGTTTTTGACACATAATTACTAAACCAACAGGTATATTTCAATTTTTTTTTTCATATGATGTATACCAGGTAAGACCCTTCAAATTACTATCTCAGAAAGTATTGCGAATTACTCACAGCTGCAGGGACGGACAAGCTGTGACACTAATGTGCCCACTTTTTTTACATACGATGATAATGTTTTTTACATACCATTGACTAAAAATTAAGTACTCTTCATTCATGTCGCTAATCCTAACAGTTTTCGGAAAAACGTCATTTTATTGCCATCATGTATTAATATTAAGCAGTTAAAAAAAACATTTATAATTTATAGGAACAAAGATGTATCTTTTATTGAAATACGATAAATATACATGAAGTAAATATGTTAAAAATGACGTTTTTCCGAAAACGGTTAGGATTAGCGACATGAATGAAGAGTACTTAATTTTTAGTCAATAGTTAAAGGTATGTAAAAAACGTTGTCCAAAGTTTTTATCATACAGGGCGTAAAAAAAATGGGCACATTAGTGTCACAGCTAGTCCGTCCCTGCAGCTGTGAGTAATTCGCAATACTTTTTGGGATAGTAATTTGAAGGGTCTTACCTGGTATACATCATATGAAAAAAAAATTGAAATATACCTGTTGGTTTAATAATTATGTGTCAAAAACTTAATTCCATGGGAGCTCTTTGGGAGCCCATATCTCCGAAGAGGAGGCAGATACGAAAGAAGTTTATATGAACTTGTAGTATTCTTTTCACGTGTTTTTTTCATATCCGGGAGATTTCTCACATTTTCCCGGACACCCTGTATATAAACAATAAATATAAAAAAACACATAATTTAATTAGTAAATATTTTTGCCATTGCCAATTGCATAATCTGGTGTATTTACCTGAAGGTATTCCGACGTCGTTTGCAGGAACATATTGATACGGTGGTTCCTCATATTCCTCTAACCCCTGATACAGAACGTTTGGCCGTACCGTCAGCACCAACTTTCCTAAATGGTGACAAAATATTTTTAAAAACGCATAAGAAGAAGCAGCGATAACTAGACACTTAGCAACTTTATTCATATTTAGATTACGTGAAGATCATGATTCAATATTTCGTAACTAAGTTTGGGGTTTTATGACAATGTACATAAAAAATATCATACTTGTGATTAAGTATACATATCTAACCAAAACGCGATAAGATAATATAACCAAAATTAAAGATTAGTAGATATAGACGTACCCAGTAGACGCAAAACATGATTAAAATACCGTAAGGGAGTAAAAAGGATAAACAGAAAGTAACAGGTCATAAGCAGACCTTACATGATTAACAGTAATACTGTTATTAGTAACATAATGATATTGTTATTGTTAAAAGATTTAGTAAAGTCTGGTATTACTTTAGTGACACATGACACCACTTATTGTGTCAAATGCTTACCCGATTCAGTAGCCCTAGCCTCCTGCACCAAAGCCACCACATCAGGCTGAAGTACTTGTGTAACATCGTGCCCATTTATTTGTAATATTTGATCACCTTCTGACAGTCTTGGATTGCATTTATCTGCTGGAGTATTAGGAGCCACTCTAGAAACCAATATTGGTACGCTCACTTCTGTTCCACCTGAAATATTCAGTAAAGCATATTTTAAAAGTCGTATATTTATACAGTGAGGACGTAAAGTCTGGAATAAATTCATTATGTTTTTAAAAATCGATCGGACACGTCGATTTTGTTTTTTAATACAAATTTTTTTCAATATTTTTTATTATACTCCGAAAACACTCTGCTCGGACCAACCTTAATTTTTTAAATAGGAACCCCCATTTTTTTTTTTTATTTTAGGATTCTGTGCATAATTGTGAACATATTTATCTAACATGTCATTATGATTTATCGACAGTTAAAGTTCGAAAATAAATACATTTAATTATTTATCATTTTAATAAATGTTGAAAATGTTGCCCTAAGGTTAATTGGCAGTAACATAGACGATCGAAAAATTCTTTCTGCACATTTCTGACAACTTTGGGACTGATTGACCGTATTTCTTGAACAATTCGATTCTTTAAGTCCTCCATGTCCAAAAAAGTCCAGGGGGGTTAAGTCGGGAGACCTCGGCGGCCATTCAATAGCTCCCCTTCTTCCAATCCATCCATTTTCAAAAATAGTATTAAGATAAGCGCGAACTTCTGCTGAATAATGAGGCGGGGCACCATCTTGTTGGAACTAAATATTCTGATGTGGTAAATCGGGGTTTTCTTCATCAGGAAAAATCGTCGAAAGAGCTGGAGTAAGATCATCTTGTAGAAAACTTAAATATCGTTGACCGTTTAGATTCTCATTAAAAAAAAAACGGTCCTATCGCGATATCACCCACAATGCCTGCCCACACGTTTATTTTTTGTCTATACTGAGTATGTACCTCCCTCATCCAATTTGGGTTTATATCCGACCAATACCTATAATTTTGTGTGTTGACCTCACCATTCAAGCAAAATGTGGATTCATTAGAAAAAACAATGTTTTTAACAAAATTGGGATTTCTAATGCACATTTCTTGTAAAATTTCACAAAATTCAAGCCGCCTGTCAAGATCCTCTTCATAAAGTTCTTGAAGGACTTTCATCTTAAAAGGACGGTACTTATTTTCATGCAATACTTTTAAAACCGTTGTTTTCGAAATATTTAAGTTTGTAGAGTTAATATGGTTATTTTCTTGAACACTTAATAATACGTTCATATTTTTGTCATCATTCAATGCTTTCCGACCAGTGACTACTTCTTGGGGCATCTCGAACATGACCAAGCTGAAGAAATTTATGCTCGATCTTACTTACAGCTGATTGTGAAATTGGCGGACGATTATGATATTTTTCATTAAATAACTGACACACTTTTTGTTGGGTTCTTACCCTGTCACCATATCCTATCATCATTAGAATTTCTATCCTCTGTGCTTCATTAAGTTTCATTTTTGTTAAAAAGAAATTTCATAATAACTATTACTTAATAAACTTCAAAAATTAGAAAAACGTTAGAGTAAAAATAATCTATCTTGAAAATAATGACACAATATTACGATATTTTGACACGAAGCATAAAACTGTCTAATTTGACCAAATGTAACAATGTGACAAGTAATTATTCACTGAGTTATGCTGATACTGATTTAATTGTTGTATTTATTTTCGAACTTTGTCGATAAATCATAATGACATGTTAGATAAAAAAATGTTCACAATTATGCACAGAATCCTAAAATAAAAAAAAAATGGGGGTTCCCATTTAAAACATTTAAGTTGGTCCAAGCAGAGTGCTTTCTAATAAAAAATATTTAAAAAAAATCGTATTAAAAAAACAAAATCGACGTGTCCGAGCGATTTTTAAAAACATTCAGCGTTTCCTAAATAATGAATTTATTCCAGACTTTACGTCCTCACTGTATACAAACTAATATACAACCCATTGTTAGTAACCTAAATGACAACTGTGACAGTAAACCAAAATACCTGGTAGCCTGTTGTAAATAATAAATTTTGGCTAGATTTTATTAATTGATAATTGATGTCAAAAAGGCAAGACGATATATTTGAGATATACTTACCATATACTTGAGATATACTTACTATATACTTGAGATATACTTTACCTTTAACATTAAATCCATATTTGCCATCTTCGTCTGGGTACAGAATAACCGTGACCACATTTTCTTCTATTATTTGTGACGTTGGCGAATGACTAACACTGTAAGGAGGTGTGTCATATACACCGTTCGATAGAGGCGAAGGAATTTCTTCGTCGGCGTAGCTCATTACTCTCCCAGCGATGCCGGGAGAAAATGGTCCCTCTAAAGTTCTTTCCAAGAAACCGCCATCGCTACACAAATGAGAATAAATAATTAAAAAATGTAAATATCTAAGCAAATCCTAATATTTGGTATTGCCAAAAAGATCCTTGTATGATAGTCTCGCACGAAAATGGTATTGTCGGTGCTCTGCGATGTTTCCCGACAGACCCATCAAGCAATGATGTACTCGATGGTAGAGCAAAAGAAAATAAGGATTTACAACGTACTCCATGTAGAAGACAATAATCAAGTTAGCACACGGCTTCTTGGCAAAACTGCAGGGAAGCATCACGCCAGAGTACTGCACAAATTATATAAGTATAAATATAATCCGTATAAATAACAAATAAAATCAGGAATAGGGAACTTGACAAAAATTTTAAATGGGGAAAAAATTCTATAAATCATAAGTATATATTGTCATAAAACATATGGCAGCAAAAAAAACTACATATTGCGTCCCAAAAGACCGCTAGCAAGATTTACAAATGCCCCAAAATTCAAATTATCCCAAGCGGGTAAAAACGGGTCGTGACGTCAAGAAGAATAATTCGTGTGTGACATCCACGAAATAGGTTGGCAATAAATTGAACGACGTTGAAAATTTCATAAATTTATTTTCAACCAATTAGAAGGCTCCTTTTTGTTTACGTCGCTTATAGCAACGGGAGACTATCGCGATAGTCTATAGCCTATTAACCTAATAAAATTAATAAGTCATAATTTTTCTTAGGTACGACTACTACGACTTAATTTTAATTCAAATGTCAAGTCATTTCGAAGTGACAGGTGAGACAATCCAATGTCTTTATAGTTTTAAATTCAAATATAACTTTAAAAAACACATTTCCGATGAGTTTAGTTTAATATGACGCACTGTATTTTTACAATAGAAGTTGATTTTACTTGTTAGTAACTATGGAGAACTATAGGGTAGGAGGCCGATCGACAATGGCAGCATTTTCAAATTCTGTCCCGGTTTTTTGGTTAGTTCGCTAGTTGGCCGATAGATGGCTCTCGCGTCCGAAGTGGGCTGATGTTGTCTTCTTCTTCTTCGTTTTTAATATGGAAAACTAGATCCTCCATAGTTTTTAACTTTTACTTAAACCCTTTATTTTTCTGTGCTTTTATTTTTGACAATTGGCATTTTATTTTTCGAAATAACAAATAACGTTTGAAGGCAAGATAAGACAAATAACGTTGTATTGTAATTAATTTCCATATTTATAATGAATAATGGTACAATTTATAAAAGTAGAGTTTGCTTTGTGTCGGGGTGTAAGACAGGATCTTCTTCAGAGATGAAACGCAGCCAAATAAGTCTCTTTCTAGCTCCAAAGGTAAAACCCTCTAGCTAGAATGTTCCTGTATTTTAAAAACGAAGCATCGTTGGAACTTTATACAGGCCGAGTTTACTAATAAGTATATCAAAGTAAGTGTAAATTCATATAAAAGTCCTTATTTGTTCCTTAAAGAACTAATTTAAATAAAAATAGTTATCGCGTCCATAAGAAACCATTTATTTGATAGCCCACTTCGAACACGAGCGTCATCTTATGGCAACTCGTAAAGCTGAATTACCGATGCTAATTTGGGACCGAATCGAAACAATGCATTGCGATCGGCCTCCTACCTCAAGTCCTCCATATTAGTAACTAAGGTTTATTACTAAAATTTCAGGAACATTAAAAGAAACTCCAATTTATGAAATTTTCTTACCGAATCTCCCACGCAGCAGAATTAATTCCCGATAATTTTTTTCTCGGTTTCACTCATGTTTTTGTTGATAGAAAATTTCCCTCGTCTTCGACTGTGGATAATTTTCTATCAACAAAAACATGTCGGGATAATTTTCTATCAACAAAAACATGAGTGAAACCGAGAAAAAAATTATCGGTAATAATTCTGCTGCTAGGGAGATTATAAGTGATAATTCCACCAAAACAACAATACAATAACAAGAACACACGGCAATCCAAATGCAAACTCGGTAGCTCGGCCACCTTTCAGGATGATGGAAGTCATACTTCCTGACGTCATCGGGCTTGGCGCGCTTAAAAGGTCGTTTGAAATGCTTTTGACACGCGCGAAACTAAAGAATTTTTAGCAAGTTATTACTGATTTTTAAGGAGTAATAATTGGGAAATATTTTTTTAGGCCTAACTAAATCATATTATTGAAAAAAAAAATTGGAAAGTTCCCTATTGAGGAGATGATAAAATACTTTTGTTTTGCAGTTATGGAAAGGGTAAATAACGATAGGGAATTTTCAGGCAACGTTTGTTTTACCGACGAATGTATCTTCAAATTAAATAATGAACCAAATGTTCAACATTCTAGATATTGGAGTACAGAAAATGAACACAGTTTTGTACAAACAAGGACAATACCCTCAAAAAGGTAAATGTCTGGGTGGGCATATTTGGATATCGGATTATTGACCTTTTTTCGGAACAAACAAAAACAACCCTTACTGGAAAGGGATTTGTTTTGTTCCTACTTAAGCAGTGTTAATGCTGTTTTTTTGAATAAGATCATTCTTAGATAAAATTTTTGCTTACTCGTCCGATATCCGTGACTCCTCAGTCCACGCCTTTTTAGGTTCTTTTGTTCCAGTTGTGGTAACCTTATGAGTGTCATAAGGACGGGACGGTCTAGGAGGCGCTACCAAACTCTTGCCCTTATCTTCTAAAGGTGGTGGAGACAGCTGCGACTTATCCCTAACCTGAAAAATAAATTCTTAAATTCACGTTTTAATGGAATAATGCTTTTGTATTATGTAGAAAACATAGCCATTGAACACTCGGTGTGTTTTGAGGAAAATGTTAAAACAAGATAATACATATGAAGGTAATAATTTCAGAAAAAATAACTGAGGTACAATAAGTTTACAATGTGTCATACTTACTAATTGTTTACTTGGAGATCTAACAAATTTCCTTTCCAAAATTCCTCTACGTTTAACCTCGGAGACAGTTTGAAACTCGGTCCTACCAGAATATGTAAATTTCGAACCCAGAGACAAGAACTTTCTTTTTATTTTTGGCGAATGCAGTCTAAAGAAAGTATGGTGTTCCACGCACGCTTTCCACAACGTTTTCGACGATCGATAGCTTTCCATATTAAAGCCAAGTAACGTGTCATAGTCTTCAGACTAAAAAAAATATTAATATAACCCAATAACATACAATAAAGGCTGCGAAATAGTAATTTAAGACGGATGACGTAGCAGGCAGGGCGAGTGCTGGAAGCCTGCGAGTATTTCCGGATGGCTGCAGCTCGAACCCCCCCCCCCCCCCCCCACACCACCCCAAACACAAATAGGTAGGTTGTTGGACGTGTGACTACATTAGATTTTTGCAGATGATACTACAATTTTTTATACTGATACAAATTCGGACAACTTAAATAATAAAATTAAAAAAGATTTTAAAATTATAAAAAATTGGTTCGTTAACAATTAATTTTAATAAAACAAATTATATTCCTTTTGCTTTAAACCTAAATAACTTACCACGAAATATGAATAGTATTCAAATAAATAAACATTCAAATTTTTAAAGGTAATAAAATATTTACGAATTATTATTGACAGTAAATTAAATTGGAATTTTCACTTAAAATAATACTAATAATAAGTTTATTTCAAATTTAATAATATAATAAATATGTTTATGTTGTATTCGATAAACTTATTCTTCAATCCCCTGAAGCTGAGCTTGTTAGGGGCAAATCTTATTTTTTGTTTTAGTATGTAAAATCATAAATCATAAATATGCATTAACAATCAAGTTTTTTAAAGCAAAAATGTTAATTTATAGTATAAACCCAACTTTTTTGAAGGAATATATTACCTATAATAAAATTATTAATTTATAATTTTTAAGAAAAAAATATTACTTATACAGTGAGTCCCAGAAGTAATGTCTAAATTCATTTAAAATTCAGCGGTAAGTTTTTTGAAAATACGCTCGTACCCGTCGATTTTTATTTTTTAATGTGTTTTTTTGTGGTAATTTCATGTATACAGGGTAGCTCAAAAATAAGTTACGACCATCAACTTCATTTTTTCAAATGAAAACATTTATTTTTTATTTCATTTTTGAATTTTGCATTGAATTCTAAGCATGTTTCATGTACCATGTCCTATACATAAACTCAACAGTTATTGAAAAAATTAGGATTGAACATATCTATAAGTAAGACCTGTTTATTAAAAAAAAAACACAACAAAATCAAATTAAATGTTGAAAATGTGCGCCATTTACGGCTTGACAATATCCAAGACGATCAATAAACTCTCTTTGCACGTTTCCAACCATTTCCGGAGTTATGACACGCACTTCTCTTCGGATCCTCTCTTTCAACTCCTGCATATTGTTTGGCCTGTTAACAAATACTTTTGATTTGAGGTAACCCCACAAAAGAAAGTCCAGCGGAGTTAGGTCTGGCGACTTAGCATTCGATAGGTCCTCTCCTTCCTATCCACCGACTGGGAAAGGTTTCATCCAAAAATGTGCGCACAGTGGCAGCATAGTGCGGAGGAGCACCATCTTGTTGGAATATCAGTTCTTCGTCAGGGGAGTCTGGATCCAATGGATTCGGAAATAAAGCCACTAATGCTGGAATTAATTCAAGTTGGAGAAATTCGAGATATACTTGTCCAGTTAAAGACTGTTCAAAGAAAAATGAACCAATTACTCTTTCGCGTACGATTCCACACCAAACATTTATTTTTTTAGGGTACTGGCTGTGAACCTCTATCGTCCAATGCGGATTTTCTGTTGCCCAATATCGACAATTTTGTCTGTTCACATTATCATTCAAATAAAACGTAGCTTCATCCGAAAAAATAATATTTTTTATTAAATTATTATCTAGATTGCACATATTTTGCATGCGTTCGCAAAACTCATTTCGCCTATCGAAATCATCTTCAAATAACTCATGCACTGGAATAACTTTGTATGGGTGATATTTGTGCTTTTGAACTACTCGGTGAACAACAGATTTCGGCATGTGTAAATCGGCCCCAATGTGCGACAGGGGAGTACATGGATTTTCTTCCAAGGAAAGCAAAACGTCAAGTTGTTCATTTTCTTCTTAAGTAGGACGACCAGATTTAGGCAAATCTCTAACATGACCGAATTCTCTAAACTTAGCCTCTATTCTACTCACCATCTTTTGACATATGGGAGGACGATCAGGATGGATTTCATTAAATAATTGGGCTGTTTCTATTTGAGTACGTGTTTTATCACCAAACCCAACCATGCATAGAATTTCAATTTTTTTCCGTTCCGTTAACTTCACCATTATTGTGAAAACCGCAACTTTGAAACTACGCTTGACAATAATTATACTTATTTGAAGTAAAATTGTCATACAGTTTCTATGGAAATAAACGGTGACAGTGACAGACAGTACACTCTTACTTATTAGGGAGCCTAAAATGCCATATTGCCAAAAGATTTGATAGATCGTTGGATTCCATAAATGATATGTTCAATCCTAATTTTTTCAATAACTGTTGAGTTTATGTATAGGACATGGTACATGAAACATGCTTAGAATTCAATGCAAAATTCAAAAATGAAATAAAAAATATATGTTTTCGTTTGAAAAAATGAAGTTGATGGTCGTAACTTATTTTTGAGCTACCCTGTATACATGAAATTACCACAAAAAAACACATTAAAAAATAAAAATCGACGGGTACGAGCGTTTTTTCAAAAAACTTACCGCTGAATTTTAAATGAATTTAGACATTACTTCTGGGACTCACTGTATAAATTATTCAGAACAATATTAATTAATTAAGGCATTTCTAAAAATATTTTCAAATTGACTGTTTTTAATATCCATGTTTTTATTTCGACTTAAAATTTTTTTAATGAAATCGATTTTTTAATTTTTGTTGGTAAATAATCGTTTAAATAAAAACATAAATATTTGAAATTTTTTTGTCCTATGGACTTATTTATTTTAGGTTTTATGGTTATTTCATTTTTATGACGTGTATTATGATTATGGTTTTTAAATTCATTTTAAATAATAAATTTTACTTAATTAAAAAATTAAGAAGTTTACTACCGATTTTTAAAAACATTAAAAAATTTTTGAATGTAAGACATGGAAATATTTTATTATGCGTTAGGTAAAACTCATTTAAATTACGTAATTTTAGGTTGGGGAGGAATAAATAGAACTTTAGTTAAAAAATTAGAAATATTACAAAAGGGTTTATAAAAATTATCTTTATCCCTCAAAATAATTATATTCAGAAACAAAAAAGTTGAACAGAAGACAACTTTACATTTATAACATTTTAATATACAGTATGTCTCCGTAAGTTTGCATCATATGGAAAACTTTTTTATTATTCATTTTACGAAAAAAAGTAATTCTTCATAAAAAGCTCTGCATGGTCTAAAACCTAAAATGCAACCATCAAATATAGAAATTTTCCAGTCATATACGAGGTTTGTCAAAAAATGTGAATTTTTCCCAAGAATGTAAATTTTTCCCAAGAGTAAAGTACCTTTATTTTTGACATTATCAAAAATTGTTGTTAAAAAAAGTTGATCAGAACTAAAAACCACGTCTAAATATGCAATTATACGCATTTATGTTGAAAAATTATTTTATTAATTTATTATTAATTATTTAATTTTTTTATTATTTAATTAATTTAATGCGTGTTATTACATATTTAGACGGTTTTTAGTTCTGATCAACTTTTTTTAATAACAATTTTTGATAATATCAAAAATAAAGGTACTTTACTCTTGGGAAAAATTTACATTCTTGGGAAAAATTCACATTTTTTGACAAACCTCGTATATGACTGGAAAATTTCTATATTTGATGGTTGCAATTTAGGTTTTAGACTATGCAGAGCTTTTTATGAGGAATAACTTTTTTTCGTAAAATGAATAATAAAAAAGTTTTCCATATGATGCAAACTTACAGAGACATACTGTATATATATATTTGAAAATAAAAACTTTATACAGTTTAAAAACAATAATCATAATACACGTCATAAAAATGAAATAACCATAAAACCTAAAATAAAAAAGTCCATAGGACAAAAAAATTTCAAATATTTATGTTTTTATTTAAACTATTATTTACCAACAAAAATTAAAAAATTGATTTCATTAAAAAAATTAAATTAAATAAAATTAAATATTAACGTCAAAATAAAAACATGGATATTAAAAACAGACAATTTGAAAATATTTTTAGAAATGCTTTAATTAATTAATATTGTTCTGAATAATTTATATAAGTAATATATTTTACTTAAAAATTATAAATTAATAATTTTATTATAGGTAGTATATTTCTTAAAAAAAAACTGCGTTTATACTATAAATTAACATTTTTACTTTAAAACTTGATTTTTAATGCATATTTATGATTTTACATACTAAAACAAAAAACAAGATTTACCCCTAACAAGCTCAGCTTCAGGGGATTCAAGAATAAGTTTATAGAAGACAGCATAGACATATTTATAATATTATTAAATTTTAAATAAACGTATTATTATTATTATTATTATTAGATACTATTTTTATTACTCGAAGACATTTAATTATAATGTGCCACAATAAGATACGGATATCGCTAACTATTCTGCCACTGCTAGTGTTGTATTGAAAGCAATATTTAAGGTATCTCTAACTAATAAAAAAAATAATAAATAAAATTTTAACTGTGTTGAACCGTTTACAGTTGGCCAGGTACCTAAGTCGTGGATAAGTACAAAATACCAGTTTTTAACAAAGGAGGATTGCTTTTCAACGAAATTGACTTAGCATTTTTCTGTTATGTATAGGGCTTCTACATTGCACTACCAAAACATACGGCATTAACTTCGCACTTACCGGCTCTCTCCTTAGTTGAATAAAAAATTGTTTTCTTTTAAATGATAGTTTCATAATTTTGGACCATGAAAATGTGTTTATCTTAATATTATTGTGGAAAACCACTAGGCCGATATGAGTCACTCCAAGTTGTATATTTTTATTTGTATTATCCTGAAAATAAAATTGTGATGTACCTACTTATAACTTTTGTCGTTCGGATGGCAAAATATCCGACAAGAAATGTTTTCAAAATCAAAGTTAGGGTTGATTTAGAAGTAAAAAAGAAAATATTGTACATTGTCAAAGCCGGTCTGTTTTGCAAGATGGCGGTATTCGTTTTCAAATCTTATGTTTAATTAATTATCGTATCACTTTGATTACTATGCACACTATGAACGATGTCCTGAACTGATGCTAAAGTATACAATAGTGTTGTGTCGTCCGCAAAAAAGAACGACTTAGACCATAATAAATTAGGTGTACGGGTTTTTAATGAACTGAACGTAATTAAATCACGCAAAAATGTCAATACGAAAGTTGAAAGATCGCAAATGATGTTAAATTATTTTAGACTTTACAGAGTGGCTCAAAAAAGTCGGACGAAATTTTTCTCAATTTGTTAAATGTGGGAAAATATCAAAACTTTGCTAATTTAATTACCATCTTAACTTTAATGATAACGGTAAACCCAATAGCGAGCAAGGGATTTTAGATACTATTTATAAAATGTAATTATCAAGCATATTTAATTGTACCTTAGCTTTATGAAGTTCAACTCCGTACATGTCTATCCTTTTAGCATGATCTAAAAAATTAAATTCCGCATCGGCTGGTAATTGGCTCCTAAAAAATGCCATTGTTAATATTTTATCATAATGACAAAGGAGACAAACAGAGCCTCTGATTTTAAAGAAATTTGAAATACCGGATAAATTATTATATTCCTTTTACATACTTAAAACCTAAATAACCCACCACGAAATATGAATAGTATTCAAATAAATAAAGACATTCAAATTTTTAAAGTTAATAAAAGAAAATATTTAGGAATTATTTTTGACAGTAAATTAAATTGGAATTTTCACTTAGAATACTTAATTAAAAAATTAAGAAGTTTACTACCGATTTTTAAAAACATTTAAAAAATTTTAAATGTAAGAGATATGGAAATATTATATTACGCGTTAGTTAAAACTCATTTAAATACGGAATTTTAGGTTGGGGAGGAATAAATAGAACTTTAGTTAAAAAATTAGAAATATTACAAAAAAGGTTTCTAAAAATTATATTTAATAAAGATTATCTTTATCCTTCAAAAGAATTATACCTATTCAGAAACAAAACAAACAAATTTATAACATCTTAATAAGTATATATATTTAAAAATAAAAACCTTATACAATTTAGAAACCATAATCATAATACACGTCATACAAATGAAATAACCATAAAACCTAAAATAGGACAAAAAAATTTCAAATATTTATGTTTTTATTTTAACGATTATTTACCAACAAAAATTTAAAAATTGATTTCATTAAAAAAGTTTTAAGTCGAAATCAAAACATGGATATTAAAAACTGACAATTTGGAAATATTTTTAGAAATGCTTTAATTAATTAATTAATATTAAATTATAAATTAATAATTTTATTATAGATAATAGGTATTATATTTCTTCAAAAAAAATGCGTTTATACTATAAATTAACATTTTTACTTTAAAACTTGATTTTTAATGCATATTTATGATTTATGATTTTACATACTAAAACAAAAAATATGATTTGCCCCTAACAAGCTCAGCTTCAGAGGATTGAAGAATAAGTTTATAGAAGACAACATAAACATATTTATTATATTATTAAATTTTAAATAAACTTATTATTATTATTATACAGGGTGTTTAAGAATAAGATGCTGATCCTTAACGGTGTGAATCCTTAGGTGATTTTAAGAAGAAAAGTTCATATTAATATATATCCTTAACCTATCAACTTTCGAACTACACGGCGTTAAAGTTTTAAGAAAAAAATCGTTTTTCTATCATAACTTTAAAAACTTTCTAGCTATTTTTAGGAATTTTTCACACATGCCCTCTAAGCATCAATAGCCATTTTTTGGTGTAGAAAATTTTTAAAAATTTTTAACCCTGAAAGGGTTTGGACTAGACATTTTGGAAAAATATTAGGTACGCCACTGCTTTTTCTCAAGATAAAAATTATTTTTAAAATACTCATTCATTTTAGGCCAAATTTAATATCTTGCCTTTTTATCGTCCGATAAACAGTTTCCGACACAAAAAAATAAAAAGCATTAAATGCGTATTCGCTATGTGCCTATGGTTTATTTTTTAACAATAAATTAAAACAGCTAACTTTAAATAACGTGTGAACAAAAACGAAAATAATTTAGATTAGCTATTGAAAGTGGCCACCACTTGCAAGAATGCATGCTTCAGCTCTTCTCTTCATTGAGTCTCGTACCCTTTGAAAAATTCCTGGAGTATTCCTGATAGTGTCAAAACAAACCATAGGCACATAGCGAATGCGCATTTAATGTTTTTATTTTTTTTGTCGGAAACTGTTTGTCGAACGATAAAAAGGCAAGATATTAAATTTGGCCTAAAATGAATGAGTATTTTAAAAATAATTTTTATCTTGAGAAAAAGCAGTGGCGTACATAATATTTTTTTCAAAATGTCTAGTCAAAACCCTTTGAGGACGCCACTGGTTAAAATTTTTTAAAATTTTTCTACACCAAAAAATGGCTATTGATGCTTAGGGGGCATGTGTGAAAAATTCCTAAAAATAGCTAGAAAGTTTTTAAAGTTATGATAGAAAAACGATTTTTTTCTTAAAACTTTAACTCCCTGTAGTTCGAAAGTTGATAGGTTAAGGATATATATTAATATGAACTTTTCTTCTTAAAATCATCTAAGGATTCACACTGTTAAGGATCAGCATCTTATTCTGAAATACCCTGTATAGATCATACATACTTGTGTAACTTGTGAAGTTCTGCTATCTTTTTTTCCATTTCTTCAGTTTGGTTTGGTACCAATTGCAAATTTGATAAATAATCTGGTCCATGTTCCTCGGCATTATAATCACCTAGTTCGGCTAAAAGTGTGAATTGTTCAGTTCTGAGGCAGTGACGTAGCTAGGGTGAGTGCCACCCGAGACGGGCATCAACATTATCACCACATACACAAAATTAGTAAATTAAAGAACTGTTGTTGCATAGACAATGAAAATACATCAGTGTACCAAATTGCACTGCTCTTGGTTCGCACAAAGTGGCGTTTTCTGATAAGTTTAATAAATATTAGTTTAAATATAATAAGTCATTAATCAGACAAGAATACTCAGAAGTCATAAGCTGTGCCGTGGCCAGATGTAGCACTCCTTGTCTACTTTACCATCATAGAGTGTCTTGAATACTTACATTGAACGGTATAGCTAGCTAACAATATGGCAGTAGAAGAAGGCAGAATTAATTTTTCCTCTAATATATCACGTCTTAATTGTAAGTAAAATTGATACCTAGTATACTCTTCCTGTAATTTGCTCGGATCGGATACATAAAACTTTACCCTAAAATATAGTGGATGTTGGCAGTTTCCTAGCTGCTTTTTAATCGATTTGGACGGATCAAGCCATCGCTGAAAGAAAAAGTATACATAACTAATTTGTGTTGGGCTACTACTTGTTATGTTTCACAAATTTAATCAGTTTCCTGATACGTGTTGCGGCCCTTGCGGGCCATTGTCAAAAGATGTGGGTTTTTTTTCCCATAATTAAAGATAAGAATATTGACATATGTAAAAACATTTATACAGAAAATTTGTTTTCCTATACGAAACAAAAATTAAATAAATAAATAAATAAATAAATAAATAATGACTTTATTGTAATTTCAAAAAAAAAGTTAAAATTACAAATGGCGGAGTTGAAGCTCGGCTTCCTATCTCAACCGAAATACACATTTAACATATACTAATTTATTCACTAAGAATTAACGTTATTATATAAAGTTTATAAGGCTATAATATCTAAGTAAAAAACAAGATATACAAGTACACAAACAAAAAAAAACAAGAGAAAATGAGGACGAGGTGCGAGTACCAGTAGGAGTCTACAGAAATAAGGCAATATTTTGTCTCGCAAATTGCTTAAACCTATAACTGGAAGAGATTTTAAAATTAGTAGGCACTTTATTGTAGATTTTCGAAATTTGGTAGCTAAATGAGCGTTCATACAGAGATGTAGTGTGAATAGGTGGAGTTATCATAAATTTATGTCTAAGTTCTAAATTATGTACATCATTCCTAAACCTAATCTTATTGTACAGATAATCAGGACATGTTTTATAAATTATTTTATTAAATAAGACCAAACTATGTAGCATGCGTCTCTCATTCATTCTTAACCAGCTGATTTCACGTAGTTTAGCACTCACACCCCTCTCGCGGGCTCGAATACCACCTATCAATCGCACACATGAATTCTGCATTAGTTGAATTCTTTTAGCATCAGAATCCAAAAGACAGGGACCGTACAATACATCGCAATAATTAAAATGTGACAAGACAATCGAGTCGCACAAAACTTTTCTAATATTTTCGCTAAGTAGAGCCCGCTGGTTAAATATCAATTTAAGATTAGCAAAAGCCCTCCGAATAGAACTGTTAACATGCCCCGAAAACCTCAGATCAGTGTCCATCAGGAGCCCCAAATTCTTAGCTGTAGTGCAAGTAGCTAAAACTTCATTGTTCAAGCTAATCTGCAAGCGATTTTCATACTGGTTTCGACATTGTGGCCGGCCAAACAGCAAAACCTGCGACTTAGAAGGATTTATGGTCAAGCAGTGGGCCTCTGATGCCCCCCTGAGAGCATTGAGATCATGCGTCAGTCTATCATTGGCCTCTGGGATTTGATCCGGCGTAAATGAGAAGTATAACTGTGTGTCGTCAGCGTAAATGTGAAGGTTCGAATACCTCAGATACGTTATAAGTTGTGACGTATAAAGAGAAAAAAATAATGGTCCAAGTATTGAGCCCTGAGGTACGCCACACGTAACAGCCATAGAACTTGACGCCACACCATTCATCTTTACCATTTGACTTCGACCAGTGAGATAAGATCTAATAAGAAGTTGTGAGTTATGATCAAACCCCAAATAATGAAGTATAGCCAATAAGAGATCATGGTTTAGTCGGTCAAAGGCCTTCGAGTAGTCCAGGAGAACCAGTGCCGTGAGATTGCCCCGATCCGAGGACTCCAGAATGTCATCAGTCACCTTTAAAAGTGCCGTTGTGCAACTATACCCCTTGCGAAAACCAGACTGTACAGCTGGCAGAATTTTATGCAATGAAACATATTCTCTTATCTGTTGTTCAAGAATCCTTTCGATAACCTTAGAAAGAGTCGGTAATATACTGATAGGCCTTAAATCTTTTAGCTCACTTGGAGAGGAAACTTTTGGTAACGGGAGCACATAAGAAGTCTTCCAGCTTTCTGGAAAAATTTTGGTTTCAATACAGAAATTCACCAAATGGGTGATAACAGGTATGATATGAGGACAACAGTAAGTTAACATAGTTAAACCAATGCCATCACTACCAACAGCCTCGGATTTTATTGAGGATAGAGCCCCTTCAACTTCCTCAATGGTTGCCAGTTTGAATTCAAAACCAAGAGCATCGTTCTTTTTACGACTACGATAAAACCTCAAAGTTTCAGGATCTGGATCACTGGAATGAGCATTTTTGACAAAAAAATTATTAATGTCATCAGCGGTACCCAGGACTTCAGGCACTTCCCTTTTAGCCTTAGAGTAAATATCAAGTTCTCGCAAAAGTTTCCAATTGTCCTTTGGCCTATTGTTTTGGACACGGTATTCAAGATATGCTTTTTTTTCCCTGACTATTGCCGTACTTACAAAATTTCTTAGTTGTCTATAAGACTCCCAGTTAGCAGCGGTCCTATTTTTTTTGTATTTAGATAACGCTTTATCTCGTAGAGACATAGATAATTTTATATTTTGTGTCAGCCAAGGAGCCTTTCTCTTGGTAATACGAGATGTTTTTATCGGTGCATGTAAGTTAAAAAGCTCTAATAGGTAAGCATTAAAGGTATTTACTTTCTGATTAATATTAGGTAAGTAATAAATGTCATTAAAAGGTATATTTTGGAGGTCTCTATAAAAAGCCACGCGATCAAAATGTCGATAATCCCGATATGTAGCAAGAAATGGCTGTTTTTTAAAACTTTCAAGTTTTAACTGACATTTTATTAAGAAGTGATCAGAGCCATCAAAATTTATATCGACCCCAGAACCCCTTACCAAATCCGTATTAGAACATAGAATTAAGTCTATAAGCGTTGCATTGTTCGCTCCCTGTCTAGTCGGCTCATTAATAAGCTGAGTTAAGTTATATGCTGCTAGCAGCATCAGAAAACGTTCTGTATGATTGCAATGTAAATCTAAAATATTTATGTTAAAGTCCCCCGTGCATATAAGATTATTGCATTCTAACAAATTTTTACAAATATTTTCTTCAAACTCGTTAAAAAAATCGTGTATACCATCATAACCAGGTCGTCTGTAAATTACACCAAAAATAGTACTTATCTTTTTTACTTTAAACTTAATCCAAATCTGCTCTGCATAGGCGGATTTGTTATCAGATATTTCATTAAATTTTATGTTATCTCGTATATACAAGAGAACACCACCGCCACGCCCGTTGGCACGATCTTTCCTCACGAGTCTAAAGCCACCAATACTCACCACCTCGTCAGGAATTACCTCCGTTAGCCAAGATTCAGTAATAGCTAAAATATCTATATGATTATTTAAGATGTAGTCCCTAATCCTATTAAGCTTTGGCATCACTGATCGTATGTTTATATGAGCTAACAGTATACTTACTATACATTCAGCATTCCGATTATAGCCACCATCGTCAGAAAACTGTAAACCAAAGTAGTCTTTTTCAATTAACTCTAAATGTTCATAGACTTGGTCAAGAAGAACGGCACCTTTCGACTTTTTTTCGATCAGAAACACATGTTCAGTATCGTCCAGAAACCTGAAAGAAATGGTTTAAATAGATTTTAAAAGCTCGACCATGATAAGCGTCAATTTACTTCATTGTACGTAAAACGTTAACCTCATAATAGGGATCAATTGACCATACTGTAACGACGTCATTGACAGGTCGGCAATGATTGCTGGAGGGCACACAGTAGTCAGTACAATACAATACAAAATATGTATTAGTTCTCAAACTTCCAATTAAGGATAGAACATGTCAAAAAAGTAGTAAAAAGTAATAGTCAGAATAAAAAAGAATTGGTACAAACATATAGATGTATAATATACATAAATATCGCAGTATACATTAATAACAGTTCAATAATCGCATCATTTAAGAACTCTTAAGTTTATTTATTTATTTATTTGATACAAACTCTACAGATTTACACCCAATTACAGAGTAGGAATGCTAATCTTATGAGTTGAATAATATGCCTTAGAAAAAAGCTCTTCAGTCGTTGTTGGAGTTTTATAGTGGGCAGAGCAGAACAGTCTGCTGGGAGCTTATTCCAAACCTTAGTATTTGAATGCACAACATTTCGCATTTGATTACATTTTAAAAATTGACACCCTTATTCACTAGAGTTTTACATTTAGTCCATCAGTGCATCAAAATATTTAGTTCTTATAATATCCCAGTTGTGTTTTCACTCTGTCGCTGTTTTAATAAGGCATATTATGATGTTTTCGCGGTAATTTGATCTTTTGCAATAAAATCGTTTTACATAGGAAATGTATTTGACATATTTTAACTAGAAAGTAAGAAAGGTTATGGGTTGGGTTTAATTATAAAAAAGTAGTGATGAAAAACGTTTTTTTTTCCTAAAAAAAAACAAAACATTGTTTTTTTTCAAATTAAAAAAAAAATCATATTAATTAAAAAAAAATCATATTAATTAAAAAAAATCATATTAATTAAAAAAAGAATTATTTTTTTTGTTTTTTATGAAAAAAATTAATAAACATATTTATTGGTTGTGCGTTGTGCCCGGTTGGACCAAAATTCTTGAAAATACACAAGAAAAATGGGAGACTTTATATTTCTAATAAAATTATTAAAAATCATCATACGACAGCGACAGCTACTGTTAAGGTTAAGTATTCCAGCAACCAGCAAAATAATGTTTTCTTTCATGAGATGAATTGGCGCAACAAAGCAAACTACAGCGCCTTCTGCCGTCATCTGCCGGAGCCGGAACTATTTTCAGGGAAAACCCTTTTTCTTAAAAATAGGAATAATAAAATAAAAATAAGTAAACATAAGTAATTTAAATAGGTAATAAAATAAATATGTACCTTTATTAATAAATAGAGAATAGAATAGATATTACATTATTATATTTTATAAAATTATTACATTAAAAAAAGTTTACTCTTTTCTATAAAGCAAAAACAATGATTCTGAAAAAAAAACATTTTTGAAAAAAACAAACCGCATTGTTTTTTTTTCTAAAAAAAACTTTTAAAAAAAAAAAACAACGTTTTTTTTAAATTTACATCACTAAAAAAAAGTACTTATTATATTACTTAATACCGAGGTTAATAATTAATTTGTTAATTTATGTTTAACTTTTTTTAAACTAGCGCAAGTTAGCAGATATAGGTATACAGTGTGTACAGTGTGTATACAGTGTGGTTCACATTGTGTCGCCTATAAAAAGATCTCGGAACCGAGTAAAGCTATCATTTTTAAAATTTGATAGCAGGCATACCTAATTGACTTTGAACTTTTAAAATATTATAGTTTCA
Organism: Polydrusus pterygomalis; assembly: GCA_963969555.1. Taxonomy (NCBI): domain Eukaryota; kingdom Metazoa; phylum Arthropoda; class Insecta; order Coleoptera; family Curculionidae; genus Polydrusus; species Polydrusus pterygomalis. Next base: position 33,776,111 of record OZ018381.1, on the reverse strand, counting down.
CGTTTGAATCACTTCCGGTTATACCGGAAGTTATGGCCACCTTGGGTATTTCAAACAGAATACCATGTATATTTTTGCTTTTTTGGATACCTTATTAAAACCTATGTAAGTTTTGTTAATAATAGTATACAACACTATCTCTAACCGTTTTTGAGATACAAATTATAAAATTAATGTTTTATGTAAAACTAAAAACATACCGAGAAGAACATTTAGTAACTTTGAAACTAACAAAGCTAAACATTTAAAACTTATATATAGCTTTTAACTAAGACCAACCTTTACAGTCCCGAACTTAGGTTTTACGTTTTTCATACAGGGGGGTTTTAAAATTGTGTCCACTATTCATATTTCCAGTCATTTTGGAATAACATAGGTACCTACCTATATAAGCAATTTAAAAAAATCTCTATTTGTGTTAGGTTAATAAGACATATTTTTTGTACAGGAAGCTCTGACTGAAATTAAGTTGACCTTAGTCCTGTTGTCATATTCCAGTTTATTTATTTAAAATTCCTTTCATTATTGCATCATGGCATCATAGCATTTTAGTTAATGTGATATTTATCTTTATATTCAAATAGTATATTGGTGCTATATTCAGACAAATGTACACAAGTCAAAGTACCTAATGTATTATTAAAATGACATAGGTAACATAGTACCATGTTTACAAGCTAAAATAAATATTAAAAAAGAACAGTTTAACACCAAGGCTTAGGTACACACAAAAGAATAATCACATAAGTAGTTAGGACACCACATGTTAAATATTCAGCTTTCAAACAAGGTACAAATATAACCTGTATATTCAAAAGTGTCAACATAAGAAGAAGGAACGTTTTTGAGCCCTTTAATTACTATTATTGTTGTTCAATTTCATATAGGTAAGTACCTTAATATAGGTACAATTTACTTTAATGATTGCAAACTGCATTGAAAACCAAATCACTGGAGCATATTTAATACAATCCATCAATCCACCTACAGTTTCACTGGAAGAAAATTCTTGCTTACCTAACGGTCACATTCAGACCTTTAAGTTTCCTTTCTCTTGCTGCAGCCAGTTCTAAAGCATGTACATTGTAAGTACCACTAGAACCTCCGAAAGTTCGTTTTGACACACCCTCGATCATACTCTCTGTGACTAACTATTCTCTGGAAGCACATTATACTAAAATGCAATACTGCATTATTTATAATTACAACAAATGTATTTAACTGCACAAAATACAGGGTTATAACTACATATTAAAAATATATTAAATTAAATAGTTAATTATATTAATCAAATCAAGTAAACCAATGGCTAATCCTATTACTGATTGTTTAAACAAGTGGTTTGTACTTTATATACATCAACCAATCATAATAAGATCTAAAATGACTGTATTTTAATTTGAAAAGAGATAAGCTTATTACTAGATAAAATAATTTTGTATCAGGATTAGGTGATAAAACTGATATCACTTCAGATTATGGTTGCAAACTCATAAAACTGAATATTATGAATAATCATAGATAGGTAGCAAACTGTTTTTTCAATTGATTAATAAGAGTATGTCCCTGCAATACATTTTACGCAATAATGATAAATTAAACAAATTTAGACCCAGAAGGTTTATCATTTAACATTATTTGAGATTAATATTTTAATAAAGTGGTCAGGTTGCTTACGGCTAGTTTATCGCTTCCACATAGTAAACGGAGAGCTTTAAAACTCTAAACGGAGTTTCAGTAAACTTTAACCTATGATTACAACGATAATATTATAAAATTCATTATAATAAATCGTAAATACTGTAAAACTATTACAATTTAAACGTTGAACTAAAAATATTCGCCTTCATGGCGGACGCAAGCCCTGCGTCAAAATGTTACGTTTTACGTTACGTTAACGGTTGACAGTTGACAGGTTGACACTGTTGACTTTGACGCCACAATTTGACGCTATTGACAGCACACAGATTGACATTTAGCAAATGACAGCAGTTTGGAAGTGTTCTGTTCTGTCCAGATATTTGTAATGACCTATGGCTTTTCGACCAAAATGTGTTTCTTTCTTCATAGGCGATGCATCTGGGTGGAGGCGCCAATTCACGGAGCATCGAGACTGTTCTCTTGTTCTCTACCTAACTCCCGTGCGGGTTTTCTTTAACTTTTTTCTGGTCTATGAAAGGATAAGGATTACATAGGTAATTAAACTCTTCTCGTTCTGTGGAGTACCAAAGATAAGCATATTGGGAATGCCTCCAGGATAGAAAGAAAAGGGAAGGTTGATTATAACGATATCTATAGATTGTTGCACTGCTGTCCAAATGCTGGTACCACTGGTCTGCAGACCCAGATCGACTGTAAACACCTATTCCAACCTTACAAGTTTCCTGGTCAACCAACACATAATATGTAAAAACTATATTATATTTTTATACATTTACTGTTTTACCTCATTAAAAAATTATTGTGTGTGCTGGTTTAATTTGGGGATTTGAAAACACAAACTTTAGAAGCTGGCTTTGATGATCTATGATATAGAATACCAGTTTCCCGGCTTTAGTGACTTGTTCGGAAAATTGAAGTGAACAAACCCGAACAAACCGTTCTAGTATGGGATGAGCTTTGACGTTTCTCCAGTAGCTAGTATCCTAACTGTAGAGCTAATAGAAGTTAGGTAATATTTTATAAACCAATCTATTTTACTTACAGAATGTTATTTAACTAAGAATTTGGAACAGATTATGTGCCGTCTTATTTCCATTGGTAGCTCCCTGGCTTCGAAAAGGAGGACGTTGGTTGGGGTTGACCCACAGATCTCTTAAACTAGAGAGATTTGTGGGTTGACCTCATAAGGACTTATGCAACTCCGAGTGCTTGAAATTGAGTTGTGTCCATTCTGCTCTCTGCTCCAGTTCTTCTCACATTGACTACTCACTACTCGGCGTGGCCTAAGAACCGATTCTTGTTTACTTGACACCTCAGTGTGATGTTATAAATTGATAATATGATAATACCAACCCAAAGCATTACCCTTTCCGGCGTGTCCGGGAAACATCATCATAGAAAGCTATGCGACACTCGTTCAAGTCACCTTGTGAGGCGACAGAGTCACTCTATTGCTCCTCTGTGCAATAAGCCTAGCGACACAAAAAAAAAATGGCAACCCTGTTCGAAAACGCCACTAATTAGTTCAACAGTTGGCTGGCAGGTGGAGCGTGAATTATAAATTAGAAATTCACTTTATTTTTCGGATTTTTTTAGCTTTAGTTTTTATGGCGACTTTTGTAACATGACTGTGAAACTCTGGCTTAAAATGGCCTAAAAACATTGGTTTTGTAAATGTTTGCAGCTCAATTGTTGTAGTGATAGAGGATAGAAAAATTTTATTGTTAACAAAATACCGTGCTTGACTTGAAGCTTGTGCCTGTGCCTAAAAAATGTGTTATTATTAGGTAGTGTTATGTTTATATTTTGTTCACCAGCAGTATCAGTTCTGTTTTTAGGACAATAATAGCATCATTCAAGTATTAAGGTAAGTCTTTCCTAGATTATTTTACAATGTATTGTTTTTTCTACAAAAATTTATCAGCAAAGACACCTCGAGAGACACCAACATACCCATCCATAAAGTAGTAGAGGTTATAATTTTTGACTAATTTTTTATGATTTTGATGGACTGCACCCTATAGGCTGGTCCATTTGTGCTTTCTGAAAATTCAAAAATATTTAACCTCCACTCTTCGTCTCCACATATTATAAACTCCCGAGTAAACTTTATAATTTGAAAGTATGTTTAGATTACTTCAGAATGTAAACCATAGATAACAACCGCGGAGCCTGGTCAACTGGTGTAGAAAAATTTTGACGACAAAGTCCTGATGTGGAGTCAATTAATACCCCACAATACTTAAAACTCTGCATGAAATGTACACATTTTTTGCCCTCTGCTGTCATCAAATTGCTCTTGTGTCTTACTCTTAACATAATAATATAATAAACTAATTCTATGATATTATTTATTTATAATAATACAATACTTACATAAAGTAAGTAGGTAAGTAGGTACGTACTTATTAGTATACCTACTTAGATATAAAAACAAACTAGGTAACAGAATAAAATATGCTAAAATGAGAAGTGTAACTCCTGTTATAATTTTTTTAAAGGAATAGGTAAGTAAATGCGTAAATTATTTAATCATGTCTTGTGCTTCTGGGAATCAAAAGCAAAATAGACTACCTACCTCTATAAACCTAGCAGAACAAGGTGCTCAAAATTGAAAATTTTTGTATGGAAAATTAGGCGAAGCTGAAAACGATTTCATAAATAAGTAAATAAATTGTGTGTGTAAATATGAGTATTTAGGAACTTTGCTTTAAATAGAAAGCCATGAATAATATTTTCTTTTAATCTAACGAAGTACCACGTTAAGATCAAATCTTGCTCTAAAATAAAACTTAATGTAGGATTAATTTATATTTTTTTAAAATTTTGGACTACCCTGTATATGTAAGTATAAGCTACTTACCTCAAAATCGAATGCTTTATTATTATTTTCTTAGGAAACAGAACGCTTTATAAAGAGTAACTTTTTTCCTTAAAATTGGTAATAAAAAAGTTAGTGACTGACTGACATATGGACATGGAATCAACACTTCAACAAATTTCTCAAAAGCACAATACACAGGCTTTCTCAAGACTGATTATGTATCTTAATTGCACCAGGCCCGGCCCTGGGGTCAATTAACAAGGGTACCTAATCTAAATAACAATTGGAAATGCCATAAACTTATCGAATAAGGGGTGGACCTACCTGCTCTTGATAACAAGGACAACATTTATATGCAAAATAATGGTAAACAAGTGACATTATTAAAATTGTTTTTGTCAATGTTGCTAACTTAAACAAACTAAGTGCAAAAGCGAGTGCAAAAGGTAAATAATAGATATTCTAGAAAATGTTTACTGATGTCCCTAAAAGTTAGAACTAGTGTCATATTTGTGGGGTGGAAAAGGGGTATAAAAGCGAGTATAAAAGTTTATATTGGTAACTTACCCCCTCCCTTTCTACCCCTAGGGACAAAATTTCCCAAAACATCAAAACACGTAGGTACTTACTTATTTTAACAGGGTAAGCATAGGTAGTACCATTTTTATTTTTAGCAATATATAAAATTATAGAAAGTTATATGTGTACCCCCCTCAAAATAGACCACTTACACCCAATTTTTCGACTCCTAAGTGGATTTTGAAAAAATAACGAAACATGTAAGTATACAGTTCGTATACAGTAGACTCCCGATTATCCGAAATTATGTGGACCGGACCGATTTCGGATAATCGAAATTTCGGATAATGCGGAGATTGAGGAAAATCATTAACTATAGGAAAAGCTCGAGGAAAAGTAACTATATCTGATATCTAATATCTATGTACTTGTATAGATGTACACTCGGATGTACATGTACATACCTACATACATAATAAATTCTAGCAGTCTTTACACCTGTGAAGTTCTTCGTGAATTTATTCATGAATTTCTTCGTGATGTCGGTAGCATTTACACTGTGCATCAGCTGATTATTTTGCATGTTAAATTTCCGTGAATAACTTCACGAAGAAATTCACGAATTTATTTGACGTCCAAGTTGGCCGTTTACATTATCAGAGTTAAATAAAGAATAAAGAATAATTAAAATGCGTATACACACTTATAAGTTTGTTTAACATTAGGTGTTTGTACATACTACACTTTATAAACCCACTGTATATATAATAATATTATATTAAAATAATAAATATAAGGTAACTCAAAGATTCTATACACAAAACTAAAACCAGAAAAATAAACCTGACACGGCACGACACTGCTCAGAAAATGCTTTAATTTTTTTACCAGAACTCCATTCTCGAACCATTCCCCGGCCCGTCCATAAGTTCCAAATCACGTATATTTTATCTTCGTCTCTTCCACGCCATCCGCGGTCACTGGCCTATCTCTGTCTGACAGAATCGATCGTTGAACGGGCCGGGGACAGCTTCTGCTATACCAGCTGCAGGTAGCTGGCGCTTATCACCCCTGACAACGTGCATAAATTGTGAACGGTTGCCAGTTCTACCAAATTTTCTGGTTTGTTAATATATTATGTATAAGTATACGAGAAACAAGGGTTTGTTAATTAGTTGTTTTTTAACACTGAAAACACTTTTTGTCTTGATTTCAGTTATATTGTTTCTTAAGGACTAAAGAATGTATTATTATAACAATGAATGGCTTGTTATTTTTTTCTGTCACACTCAAAACTCCTCGGTTTTAAGTATATTTGCAAACTAGCTTTCAAAGAAAGTTACTAACTAACAATTGAATACTGATATAAATAAAACATCTTCAATAAAAAAAAACTTAAAGAATTGAAGAAGAAAGATCAGACAACCCTGGTTGTGAGGTCGGTCTCTTTGAGACTGTTTACCGCCGTATGGAATTATTGGAATGTCCTCAAACTGAGTTTGGATAAATTATACCAATTTTTAGACCTCCGCCAGTTTTAGTTTCTGAGATACAGAAATTCCTATAAAAATTTCAAACCCCCGTTAATGAACCCAGTTCAAATTAAACTTTCGTCACCAGGTGACGTCATGCGACAGACAGACAAAAATTATGACTGCGATCTAGCATATCTTGTTTTCTTTGTATCATGCGTTGTAGGTGGTATCGTAAATAAAAATACTATACTTTTATAAGATTAATGGTCTATTCGATTTAATTGATTGATAACTACTTAATGATAATAATTATTGTACTGATATTTTGCATACTTTAAAGTTAGTTTTTCAACACTATATTTAAATTTTGTCACTACTACTCAGTCTATTTTAAAGATGTCTAATATATTTTCTTCTTTGATCTCAGAAAAGGCAATATATTTGAATAGCAAGTTAAATTGAAAAATCAAAGTAAATTTAAATAGGCCGCCATGTCAGAGGTCTGCCGGGGACACGTCTGTCTGAGGTCTATGAATCGTAATAGGAGCGATGCTTTTTTTTATTAGGTAGGGTAAATGCGAGTTATTTATCCAACTAACTTATGTGTGAATATTAGCGTTTTTAAATTATGTAATTAGTTTACTTTACTTGCAGGGAAAGTACCTACCAATTGTAATCTTCCCAAAATTCAGAAGTATAGTGAATTTCACCTTAGTTTTTAATGGCCGCCGCTGACACATGTCATTTATAACATTTCTTTTTACAGAACTTAAGGATTGGCCAGGGCCGGACTTAAAAATTATGTGTGAACATGGGTCAATTTATTTGTAGTTGTAATTATGGATGGAAACGAGAATTACCTAAGCAATTTTTAAGATATTTAAAAAAAAACACTGAAGGGGAATGGAACTAGGATAGAATATCAGAAAAACAATTTCATTTCATTTTTATTCATAAAATAATAAAGTGCTGTTATTTTGGTAAAAACACACACTTAATTTAGTACAATTAAAAATATACAAGGGACAGTCGTGAATCTAGTATCATCAATAATTAACTACGTTTTTTATTAAAGAATTATTTTGTTTTTTAATTTGATTTTAGACCATGCAGTGTTGTTGAAAAAATCTATATATTATATTTAATAGCTTATTGTTTACTTTTTTATTTTCTTATTCACGGGTAGATATTTTAGACTTTAGACTAGGTTCTAAAGAGTTTGAAGTTTACAATAGGTCTAACTTTTCGTTGGTTTATAATAAAACAACAAAAGTTTGTAATGTTATCGAATTTTTTTTTTTAATGAATAAAGAAAAAATAATGTAAGTAGATACTACAAAAAAAGATTTTTGTCCATGCGTTTGCAGAACAGATACCTTAAGCACTCTTCAATACAACTGTATGTAAAACTTATTTTAGCATAATGGTTCACTGTGGTTTTCAAATTTAATTTTGTTGCAAGTTCCCTATTATTTTTGGTCTTCATCTGACAAGCTGTCGATGTCGTCGTCACCGTCCGAGACATTAATAATTATTTACTTACTTTTGCATAAAAAGAAACACGGCACAGATACACACAGTCCGGCAGTTTAAAACCAAAAAGTCTAATACGCACAAAATATAAGCGAAATGCTGTCTGAAAAATACCAAAAACAATAACACGAACGATCAAGAATTAACAGCACAATGCACGCGGTGCGCGGTGTGTCCCAATGCGGCTCTGTGATATTTAAAGAACGCGACGAGACAATCGAATTAATGAAGTACGAAAAGAGATATGCGAGAGCAAATGCGTAAGACAAAGATGCATTGTGTGTAATGACATATACGAGCGATGCTGTGCTTTTGACGAGTTTGAGCTCATTGAAGGGCAACGTATTGAACTGTGTAGTGTGCATCTTCGTCATGTACATGTAACTATACGGTCAGTTATATATCCATCTCTTGTTAATCTAGCCAATGCCCGTGCCTGAAAGCCGTTTATAGAATTAGGGATTTTAAAATCACATGTTGGCTAATATGTTTGACAAGAGAGACGTCAAAGCATTAAAAACTAAGGTGAAATCCACTATATGTATTAATTTTTTGTGAATAATTACTGAGATCGTCAAAACTTTTTATAAAATCTGATTGCTTGAAAGCGCTTGAAAGCTTGATTAAGTTGAGATGTAAGCTCTTGTTGTTCCTCGTTTCTCTCCGCTGGACTTTTTCTAGGAATGAGAACAGTTTTTGACAAGTAAGCAAGCAAATTGGGATAAAAACACGGAACAGCTGTTAAATTTAGTCTCACTTTAGTTGGATTTTTTTTTGTGGTGCCATCGGGCAAAAGATAAATAAGTATCCTCACGTATAATGTCACTGGGGACAAAATGCTTAGCAGAAACTACAGAATACTGCGTGGGCGACCAATTAGCTCTTGGAATGGCTTTTAGTCATAGAATTTTCAGATTTTTATCTTTTGGGAAGTGAAAAACTGATACACTCTTTTCACCTGCTTTTAAAACACTTTTATAATTAGAGTTACACCCAGGAATACAGCAGGGGCTTGGCATATTGATAAATCAACAAACTAAAAGAAAAAAAAATAGTACTTAATACCTAAGTATCGAGGTATCTAGAGGTATGAGAGGTATCCTACTACTACTTACGAACTATCTCTACTAGTGATATTTTAAAACTAATTCACATATACCTTCAAGCTAAATAAACACTTCAATATTTAATAAATTAACGGTAGCCACAAAACAATAAAGTTTATCCCAAAGAGCTAACTAGAATACAAAAAACACAACTTTTAAATTAAAACAAATAAAATTCTGCCGCCATTATAAGACCAGTAAACAAACCGCCAGGCTGTTGGATTTTTCACTTTATTAATGCTATTACAGCAAATCCGCACCAAAAATGTTCAATAATATTTTGTAGAGGTTCTTAGCAATCGTGTCACTTAAATTTTCTATTAGATATCAATCGAAAACCGGATAAAAATACAAATTAATACGACACCTACACCGCGCGTAAATTACATACTAAACCATGGCTAACCTCAAAAAAGTCACGTGACACATGGATCTTCAAACAGTGTTGTCGATGTTTCTGTTTCACGGCTTCTTTCAAGGTGGTTGTGCCGCTGTGTTGAAATAAATTTATTGTTTTTATTGTTCAAAAATATAAACATATACTTTTGAAAGTTGTCCCTGCACCACGCTTCGAAACAGACTATACAAATAAGTCAAATAAATATTGTTTTATGTATTTGCAACACGTTTTATTTCTTACCTTTTCTGTTCCAGTAGATTTGTATTATGAAAGCGCTCTGTGGCTCTCCACGCAATCATACGCTCGCACTGAAAATATTTGCACCCTTTTTCCTGCACTGCCTACGAATATAGAATTTTTTACTAATCGGTAAGTGTAAATTATACATATTTAAAGTATAAGTTAAAAAATCGATGGTCCTCCTCACCGTGTAAGTTCCAGGTCGCTATTACGCTATTGCCCCCCTTTAGGGCACGCGGTATCCACCTCTATAAACCTAGCAGAACAAGGTGCTCAAAATTGAAAATTTTTGTATGGAAAATTAGGTGCCAACTTTAAAATTTAGGTGCTCCTATGGTTTTTGAGAAAATTATATTTTTGTGTTGTTCTGCTAGATTAACGTTAAGCTAGCAGAACATTACTGTCAAATAAGCTAATCAAGAACAAAATGTAGTACCAAAATTAGGTGCTTTTTTGGTGCTTATTGAATATCTAAAAAAAAAATTTAATTAGTTAAGGTTTTTAAAAAATACCGCCATGTTTTGCTAATTTTAAGAGGAACTAATTCCGTCTAAAAGGTATATCGGCAACCGGTTTGTTCGTTGTTACCCAGAGCATTTTGTTTGTATTTAAATTTTATAAAATAATATTTATATATATTTAATCCTCAGTACCCCGAAAACTTTACGTTTTCCTAACGACATTATTGTGCTACTGCACTTCTATCCTCATAATGTGTTACTTATGCTGGATATAAATTTTAAGAATTAAAACTAAATAGATTCCGACACCTTTTAAGAAAGTTTCTTTTTTCCCGGTTTTTTTTTTCTTTTCTCTTCTTCTCCATTTAGTTTGGTTGGTTTAAGCCTACTCTAACAACATTTTTGAACGCTCAGTATTCAACCATTGTCAATTTTCTCAAGCCATGTTTCTTCTACATTTAAAATGTTTTTCTATAAAAATTTTACGTCCATAAAAGCTCCATTAAGGTTATAATTTTCTCTTTTGCTAACAACATCAGCATAAAATAGATTTCTGTCTCCCGATGATGAACGTTTCTACGTTCGAAACATGTAGAGACCTTTCTAACTAGAAATTTTTTTCTATTAAATTTTGTGGAGGAAGACTTTGTGTTTTTCTTTCCTTTTCAAAATAATATTAGTTGAAACGTGCCAAACAAAAAATAAAATAAGGGGGTTTTAAATTAAATCGTTGAAAATAGATAAACTTTACGTTAAGTTAAACTAAAACTTATTTTCCACTTAATGAACACTACTGATGACACTATGTTATTTTTGTCTTAATATTAAGGTGTATTACTTTCAGACACAAACTACGTTTTCAAACATACTTATTTTATGAAGTTGCCTTATACAGGGTCAAAAACAAATAAACTTTGCATCACATGCGACCAAATTTTAATAGCCCAATTTTGATTTTGTAGAAAAACACACATTTAATATGGCGCTACTTTAAAGAAAATGTATCTTAAATAAAGCATTGCCAAAACTAAGAAGTTTTATGTAGGTTGCGTTAAGTCTTATTTTGCAAAAGTGGTGCAATTTACAAAATATAGGTAAAAAATCAAAATAATCTTATTCAGCTGAAATTTTGCATGTGGGCTAGAAAATACATTTAAAAACCCTTTTTCCAATAACTTTTTTTCGATATTTTCAGAAATAACCCCACTTTTGAATTATTTTTTGGAAAAAATTAAAATTTGACATATAATGCGAATCACGTGACTACTATTTTTTTGCTTAATTTTCATCTCGATCGAAGCAGAACTTGATGCCAAAGTCAAATTTTGAATAAAGCTATTAATAAAAAAAAATCCCATACGATGCATTTAAATCTAAATTTATTCTCAAAAAATGCTTCATTTTAAGAAAGTTCTAAGTTAACTTTTTAAAGTTTTTTAATGGCAGCTTTTTTAAAACCTAATAGTGTATGGTATCAAAATAATCGTAATAAAATCCTCTTTTTTCTTAACCCGACGAGCCACCATGTTGCCTTTTAAAAAAAAATGAGTTATACAACTTTAAAGATTAAATTTTACATAGCACATAGCATTGGACCAAAAATAGTAAAATTGTATTTTTCCCAAGATTAAAGAACTGAAATAAGCGATTTTAAGGTATTCATAGCCCTCTAGATAAAACAATAAAGTTGGGAAAAAAATATTTTCTTGGTGACAAAAAGTGACTAGTGACACATCGTTGTATTTAGAATGTCATATGAAGTCAAAAAAAGTAAAAATCGAAAGTTTATGTCACTTTCGGTTAAACCGGAAGTTCCATAATGTTGAGTCACCTGTCAAAAAATGCAGTTTTATGTCGTATACAAATCCCCCGAATTTTATTTCATTATCTTGGAAAACAAAAAAAGTTAGAGGGGCGAGCCACCTTCCGTGGACACCCGGTATGTATAATGTAACAAAGATTGCTACTTCCAATTCCATTTCCAAGCTACACAGACATGTGAAGTTACAAACAATTCGTTATTATATTAGTACATCTTCCTAGCGCAGATTCCTTATCCGTAATGTTACTATTATGTTTGATGCAGTAAATCTGCAATAACATGTACAATTGGAATCTCAGAAAAAGTGTGCTCGATGGAAAATTTTGCACCTAAAGATAGTAGATTATAAATCTTGGATTATTTCCACGTTAGTCCGTTAGTCGTGTTCACAACTTAATTATTTGAGTCTGAAGTCTGAATGCCCGATAGTGTCATTAGTGTTGGAGTTTTGTTGTCTTGTATGAATATGAAATTTTGGAATTAATATTTTTTTCTTTCAAGTAAACAGTAAAGTTGTTAATTTAACTTATTCTTCAATAAATTATAATTGAATTCATACGTTGTGGCATCGCGAACTGTTCAATCTATATAAGTGGCTTGGCGCTAAAAATGAAAGACGCTCGAAAAGAATAAAATTTCCAAAGAGAACAAAACGTCGAAACGATTAAAAAGGAAGTCGAGAGAAGAGGCCCGAAGTCGAGTACAAATGTTGCACCGGTGCCCCCATCAAAAACTTTCGTCTATTGCTTGGGTGTCACAAATGTTATTGCCCTGTTACGAGCGATTCTACGTTGCCAGTTCCGCAACTATTACTGGACTCGATCGGACAATGTAGGTAAAAGTTTTATCGTCAATGCATGTAGTTTTTTTTAACTCATAAATTTTAGAAGCCAGCAATACAAAACGTGTTGTTTGGGTTTGTTGAAAGGTAAAAAAAAATAGCGCCGGTCAGCTGCCTTCCTTCTGGACACCTTCGTGCATGCGCACAAACGTCGTGATATCGGCCTGTCCTACTTTAGCGACATGCTCAAGATACTCTCCAGAACCGGCTCGGCCGCCATTTTTGTTGTTGTGTTTTAAGGTTTCTCTGTGGATTCCTTGTAGTTTTCTTAGCTATCGTGGATTGTGGGTGTTTAATATTTACGGATTTCTAGTTTTTGTGTAGTTTAATGAATTGTGTTTGTGCTTTTAGTGACTCGGATTCGAATATAAACAATGACTTGTAACAGCCGTGGTATGATTTTATTATGCCCAAATAGGGGTAAAATACCTGGTATTTCGTATTTTCAGTAAATAGGTCGTTGTCAAATTTCGCGCAGGTAAACTTGTCCCTCATAGTTAAGGAGCTAGCGTGCAAAAAACGCCATAGTTGGCTGCCCGTTAGTCGAGTTTGAAAAAACGTTGCCCTTACTCCACTGAACACCCTTGGTGCTTGAAGTTTTGCTTTTACCCATCAACTTTAAGATTTATTGGCAATAATGACATAGGGCGATTGGCCATAGTGAGGAGCCCGTCAGTCAGGTTGAAAATTAGGTTATGTAGGTTGCCAAGATCATGTATCTAAAATTTCGTTGCGATCTAACCACTAGATCGTGAATTAGGCCAAATGGAAAATTATAATTTGTTTTTTGACCGCCATTTTGTTGGCCATAGTAAGGAGCCCCTCCAAAACTTGTTTCTCCCTCTTCGTTTGGATAAAATGACAGCAAAAATGCACTTGACTGACAAATCGAATCACGACGTTCTTCCCTGGGTGACCTACAAAATCTCGAAAAATCCAATTTTTCAGTCTTTAGCATGGCTTTTTCAGAAATTCAACCAAAATCATCAGCCAATAATTTTTCCTGATTTTTAGACATCCAATTAAGTAGAAATCACAACCGACTGACATTTTCCTCGAATATTTTCAATTTGGCCATACTTTGAAAATTTTCTGATTTTGGACTTTTTTATAATGGCTCAATAATGCTGTTCCAAATGGACTTAAAAGTAAAACAATGTATGACGATGATGTTTGATGACCTAAAAAACGTTTCAATACATAACAATCACCTATTTACCCCTTCCTCCACCCCTCTGCTATCCTCCACCCCTATTCATTCGTTGAATTTATGTTATATTATATTGGATTCAGTAATCAAAAAATATAGAATTTTTGCCACAAAAAGATACGATAACCAATTTCAGCCGTAAGAAATGAATAATTACTGAAGAAAATCGAAAATTAAATGGTTATTATTTATTGAATGAAATTGTTGGCATATTTGGGTTGAGTAAGCTGGGTTGTGTTAGTAACATTTCAATTTCAATATAGAAAAAAACAGATATTTAATTGTTGATTATATTGTAACTATTACTTTTACTTAATTTACATTAATTTAATCATTATATATATAATCATCGTCATACATTGTTTTACTTTTAAGTCCATTTGGAACAGCATTATTGAGTCATTATAAAAAAGTCCAAAATCAGAAAATTTTCAAAGTATGGCCAAATTGAAAATATTCGAGGAAAATGTCAGTCGTTTGTGATTTCTACTTAATTGGATGTCTAAAAATCAGGAAAAATGATTGACTGATGATTTTGGTTGAATTTCTGAAAAAGCCATGCTAAAGACTGAAAAATTGGATTTTTCGAGATTTTGTAGGTCACCCAGGGAAGAACGTCGTGATTCGATTTGTCAGTCAAGTGCATTTTTGCTGTCATTTTATCCAAACGAAGAGGGAGAAACAAGTTTTGGAGGGGCTCCTTACTATGGCCAACAAAATGGCGGTCAAAAAACAAATTATAATTATCCATTTGGCCAAATTCACGATCTACTGGTTATATCGCAACGAAATTTTAGATACATGATCTTGGCAACCTACAGAACCTAATTTTCAACCTGACTGACGGGCTCCTCACTATGGCCAATCGCCCTATGTCGTTATTGCCAATAAATCTTAAAGTTGAAGGGTAAAAGCAAAACTTCAAGCACCAGGGTGTTCAGTGGAGTAAGGGCAACGTTTTTTCAAACTCGACTGACGGGCAGCCAACTATGGCGTTTTTTGCACGCTAGCTCCTTAACTATCAACTGTGTTATTTTTTTTATTAGTAATAATCACACAATCTCTTACAAATTTTACATTAAATACAAAACACATTACACTAATAAACATTGATTACTAAACTAAAGACTTGATTTTAATTTTTTAATTTTTTTTCTAAAGTAACATGGTGGTAATTTCTGGTAA
The DNA here is from genome assembly GCA_963969555.1 of Polydrusus pterygomalis. Lineage (NCBI taxonomy): Eukaryota > Metazoa > Arthropoda > Insecta > Coleoptera > Curculionidae > Polydrusus > Polydrusus pterygomalis. The sequence goes on along the minus strand of OZ018381.1, from coordinate 33,760,833 downwards.
CAGAGTGGTTTTCCATCCAAATTCTATTTGTCCCTAGTACCACTCCGTTATAATAAAGATCAAATCGCGTATGATGTGAAACTGTCTGGACCACTATGTTACCGAGAAAATCGCAACTTAAAATAGGGATGGCGCTGCTTAGACTGTACTAGCTTGGACGGGATGTTTGTATTAATCGTGGTTGATCGTTAGATCGGCGGGAGGGATATAGGAGGTGTGAGGCGGCCTTGAGGCATTGTACAGGCAGCGTGTTTTTATTGTGCAACTAATCTGTTACCTATCTATTACGTGAGTATATCAATGAATTTTTAATTATTTTAGGTTCAGTATGATGTCAAAGAGGTAAATATTCTAAATATGTTACCATCGCGTGGTAACAGGGTTGAATATGCCTATATTTTTTAGCTTTAGACTTAAATTTTATATGTAAAACGATATTAATATTTAAGCTTATAATGTTATTAAGATCTCAAGCGCAACCGAGTGCAACATAGTCAAGTAAGATAAAAAAAAACAACTATGTTACTGTGTTACAACCCTGTTACTTATCTGTCCCCAAGGATTAAAGGACATGCTAAAGATTTTTATAAAAAGCTAATTAATATAATATGGTAATATAACAATACGTTAATTTGTTAGATATTTATACGATCATATGTTATAGTTTGCAGTTAATATATTAATATTTAGAGTAATTAGGGAAAATTTAATGTCTTTTAAAATTCAAGAAGTAACAGAGTTGTTCGGAAATTATTGTTAAACTTTAAAAAAATGTTGTGATTCTGAATGTGATTATAAGATAAAAGACTGTAATTAACATTAAGGCCAAAATATTTGGAACTGAATTGTTTAATTTCGTAATAAATATGATAACAGAGTTGTTTATTTTTTACACCCTAACCCACAAAATCTGGAATAAATCATAAATTATTAGTTAAACATTGCGGCCGACTGTAACAGACAAAAGTCAGTTATTTTAACAGGCATGGATACAAAGAAAAGTCATGTTTAAGTATTTTTATTTTTTTATAATTTTATCATTTTTAGTCACGGTTACCTGCGCGAAATTTGACAACGACCCAAATATGGAGTAGTGATGTATCTTGATATTTAACTTTATTTTATTATGATCAATTTAAACACATCAAACTAGGCCTAGGCTACACAAACAAGGTATAAAAATAAAGAGAAACCCACACCAAGACAGATTATCCCGATGCATGTTTTGGTATATTTTATTTGCAGCCCTGCCATCTTCAAAAAGTTTAAAATACACTTTTCTCTATACTTATATATCTTAACATAGTATAAAACAAAGTCGCTGTCTGTCTGTCCGTCCGTCCCCTTATATGCTTAAATCTTTAAAACTACGCAACGGATTTTAAAGCGGTTTTTTTAATAGATAGAGTGATTCAAGGGGAAGGTTTTTATGTATAACTAGCGACCCGCCCCGGCTTCGCACGGGTGCAATTTCAAAAAGTGGCATGCCGGGTACTAATATATCGGGTTTGTTCGGGTTTGTATTTATACCAGCGGGTTGCAAAGCATGCGCGAGGCCATAAAACTGCCACTTTCGTGATTATTGTTTGCTTATCTAAGGGTAAATTGTCTATGACAGCAACGCGCGGGCCCGTGAGATTAGAGAGTTGCAAAATGTTGCGTTTCCGATTTAATAGGGGTGTATCGCAAATAAATATGACAGTGACAGTCATAAGAACAACAACAATTATTAAATTATAAGATATTTTGTCATTGTGATGCGAATAAAACAACAGTAATGCACGCAATATGTGCGTTTTTAAATAGAGATGCAACGGAGGTCCGGCCAACTTACCGAGTCCGCCGACTCCGGCTACTTTATCGGAATTACTGACTCCTGCCTAAAATGGCCGGAGGATGGCAGGAGGAATAAGTAGAAAAAGAAAATATTTTATTTACTTTTTTTCCTGTTTATTGTAAAAAACTTACTCAATATTCATAACAAACTTTTGGTAAGTTGTGGTGGATGAATATTAATTTCTGAGCATTCCTTGGTGTCAATCTATTCCGCTTCTCTTCATAGAGGTTTCCAGCCTCGGAGAAAGTTCGCTCGCTATAAACACTACTAGGAGGTGCCGACAGAAATCTCACAACAAGCTTGTAGAGTTCTGGGAATAAATGTTTATATGTTCCCTCCAAAATATAAGTGGATCCTCGTCTCTGGGTCTTAAGGGCATTTTTAAATAATATGATTCCCTCGATGATGCCACTTGCTGGGAGATGTTGATTTTTAATAATTCAGATTTTTTGCCCTTACTATGTGTTTGGACTTGAAAGTTCTTCTTCTTCTATTATTTCAAGGGCCTAAGCTATATGACCAGACTTCCTTGAAAGTTGAAACTATTGACTATTTTGGCAGATCCTCACCTCCGGCCGGAGTCAGTAACTCCGGCTCCGGCTTTTTGGCCGAAGTTACTGACTCCGGTCTCCGGCTAAATCATGGCTCCGTTGCATCTCTAGTTTTGAATAAGCTTTTGTTGTGATTTTTTTCATCCGTACCTTGACGGAAATTATATTAATTTGTATGGGTGCGGAGCATCCATAATATATTCAGTATGGGTGCTTGCGCCTTTGCTTTGAGATATACTTTACAAATGTGGCAAAAGAATTATAACATTAATACCTATGAATGGCCGAATAAAAATGGTATGCTGCTTTCGTGGTATTGTTAACCCAACTTGACAACGCGCCAAATTGTGACCGTCAAATACTAGACTCAAGTCATTAAAAGCGCTTCATAATTTTTAAGTCGCGTTGTGATCTAAGCGTTCGTTTGACACGGCCGTAAGCGGCCCCTTTGATGTCTGAGACCGCTGTCCGCCAGATAGCGAGCTCAAGGGGGGTCCGCATCACCTGTTGTTACCGAATGAAACAACAAAATTAGTTTGGAGTTTATACATGCGGAAAAACACCGACGTATACGTAGGAATAGTTGAGAAGTTTATTTTGCAACAATTTTCTGTCGTTTTACGTTGCTGCGTCGTCGATAACCAACCACACAAGAAAATTCAATATGTATCTGAATTACGAAGATCAAACATTTAGAAGCAATACAGTATTTTTTTAAATGTGTGCAATGGGCGGAAGAGAACAAATTGAATTACCAAGAAATCCTTTTAATGAAAAAAAATCTAGAACTAGCAAGAAAGCCACAACGAGAACCTTACTCCAAAAAAAATTAGTGCCTTTGTGACTTGAAATACATTCCTTTTCGCCTTTTGTAAAACATAAAGGTAATGTTGAAATAAATAATGCTGTAAACTCAACCCGTTCTTCATTATCAGCACAACTTCGGTAATCCGGACAATTCGCCAATTCGGACGAGTACCTAAACTATATCTGTCCGGATTGCCGAGGCTGTACTGTATTTTGAAAGTGTAAACAAAATCGCTGTAACTTCTAAACGCCTTATGCGATTTTACTAAATTTAAGCTTGTTTGGAAGAGAAAGGTAATCAAAAAAGTTAAACTTTTGGCACAGTAGATAGTGAAAAAATAGTAACTTTTTGCACGATCGTAGAAAAAATATTTTTTTGTTTTAGAATGCTTTGGCCACAAAGCTATAAAACCAATAATTTTTTCGATTAAAGTGTTAAAAATTTGTTTTGGCAATAACTCTAAAACGAACAAAGATATCAAACTACGGTCTTCACATTTTTTCTTGCAAATTTAATCTCCTTTCCGATTATGATGTCATAGTTATACCGTATGATTTGAATTTTCGGGGTAAAATCAAAAACTATTATTATTACAAATTGCGCCCTCTAGCAATTTTATTAGAACCTATCGTGTACCTTTGGATACGGTAATTGAAGATACTTACCCTTCTCTTCCAAATATGCTTAAATTTAGTAAAATCGCAGAATGCGTTTAGAAGTTACAGCGATTTTAATGTTTACACTTTCAAAATATCTTTCCCCACTCTTAATTAGCAAGGTCGGTACGTCAATAAGCCTTAAACCTAATGATGCAGAATTGTCTAAGCTTTCTAATGATGTAATCAGAGTTATGTTATACCTTAATATGGGAATTTTCGGAGAAATTTAGAATTTAAAAAAATACATGTTAAACACCCACAATAAACAACAAGGAATCCACAGAGAAAACTTAAAACACAACAACAAAAATGGCGCCGAGCCGGTTCTGGAGTGTATTTTGAGCATGTCGCTAAAGATTGACAGGCCAATAACACTGAGAGCTTTAGGGTATCCCGTACACCGGAACACCTAGTGCCGGTTCTGAACCAATGCATATTTTTTCATTATTCTCTTACAAGTCCGTCGTCTGCAATAAAAATACATTCGTGTCCTGGTACCTAGGCAGGCAGACCATATGAATGTAAGGGTACAGGTCGCTCTTATTGGAATAAGCCATTCTGTAGCCTTCATACGCACACTCTAAGATAACGTATAGATGTTTGCAATGCTGTAGGATATTAAGAAAAAAAGTTTTTGCTCTGTCTTACTACATTAACCCTCGCCTAATAGGAAACTTGACAAAAACTTTAAATGGGGAAAAAATTCTATAAATCATAAGTACATATAGTCATAAAACATATGGCAGCAAAAAAAAAACAACATATTTCGTCCCAAAAGACCGCTAGAAAGATTTAAAAATGCCCCCAAATTCAAATTATTCCAAGCGGGTAAAAACGCGCTGCTAGTAGTCGTGACGTCAAGGGGTATCATTTGTCAGATTTGTGTGTGACATCCACGCAATAGCTATAGGTTTTCAATAAATTTAATGATTTGTCAGATTTGACATCCACGCGTCAAGCGACACGACCTTAAAACAACAATACAATAACACAAGGCAATCCAAATGCAAATTGGGTCGCTCGGCACCTGTCAGGAGTGTCAGGATGACGGATGACCAAAAGTCATACCCCCTGACGTCATCGGGCTTCGCGCGCTTTAGAGATCGTTTGAAATGCTTTCGACACGCGCGAAACTTTAAAGAATTTTTACCAAGTTATTTTTGATTTGTAAGGAGTAATAATTGGGGAATACTTTTTTCAGGCCTAACTAAATCATATTATTGAAAAAAAAACTGGGAAGTTCCCTATTGTTACCTGTGCATCCTATTCCACTACTACTACTATTCCAGGAGTAGTTTCTGCTTTGTTGTTGTTTCACAATATAACAAACGGGTCCTGTCCTTTGCCATCTGAAAGCTGAAAGGCGGCGTTATACTTTGCTACCAATAGCAATAGAATTCCCCTTTTGCCTCTTCTTTGATCACCAGGCGAACGAATGGAGGCGTTAAATCAAGAGGATGTACCTCCGTTGCTGATATGTCATTTGATTTAGCTCCAGTGATGCTCAAGCAGGTCAGTCTTTACAAACTCCTTTTTTTTCTACGTTTATGAAGATGATAGTGTTATGTCCCATATTCCACGATCCTGAGAGCGGTTTGATTTACTTTATAACTCTTGCCCTCTTACCGTTATGGTAAATTTTCCTTGCGTTTCATGGTCATACAAATAAAGCTGCCTACTATAAATTTGAGTATTTAACTTCACACAAATTGTATAGGTAAATACAGCAGCTTTTTGTTACGCCTATAAATGTATATTTTTATTCCAAACAACCGTTTTCCAATTAACAATGAAGGTAGGGTTGAAAATGACCCTTAAGTGTTCCTTTGCGTTTTTTTATAATCACGCCAGATCCACCGTGTCGGCAAAGGAGGCCTTTAATTTACTAATTAAACGGCCTATCTTTGCCATCTACGGCCCACGTGTCTCTTAAAGACCGATAATTTTGCTTCTTTCCTGCGTGCAGCCGGCTCTCGGTAAAATAACTGATTTAAATGTATTATTTCAGCGGCTTTGTAGATCGCCGCCTGTCAGTGCGAACCGAGTTGCCACCTACTAGAGCGAGACAGCTTCGGTTCTTAATTATCCCAGACTGAATAAAACCGTATATTTATTCATTAAGTTGTTTTCTGATGTTATTTTTATAACAACAATTGCATTCTTTATTTTTGGTTACCGCTAGGTCGTAAACAAGGGATTATTCCGTAAACTTTTTCTACGATACAGTCTGGTTTCCGTTCTCTATCCTCATGGATACCTTGAGATGTCAAACCAATAAAATTATGAGAGAATTCAAATATGCTATTAATTAATTTAAAACGCTCTTACCAAAACTTTAATGTTAGATTGGACGAAGATTTTATAGAATAATCTTGGCAGAAACGATTTACGCTCAATCAACGTTGGATGGTTAGTAAATCAAGAACCCGACCATTCCTCTGGGCATAAGGCTTAAACGAGGGCTTAAAGGACGCCATTTTATCATAGAAAATTTTATTTGGTTACAACTTTGATGTATTGTAAAGGATACCATTATACCGTGCGAGCAAAAATGGATTAAAAAACGTAGGGCTTGGTTTAGATCACAATGATATTGGATATGGGGACGATATATCTAACCAAATCTAGGTTAATATTTTGTCAAATTCATATTATGACATGATATGCCTGCCAAACTAATGAGTAATAAAATAAGCTGACAAATACAAATTCATTTTTGTTGTTTACAAAATTAACAAAGTAAGAATATACAGAAAGAAAAATAATTACTTAAATTCCTGAAATTGGCCACCGCCATGCTCCAAGCATAAATTCACACGTTTCTTCATATCTTCGAAAGTGTTGACCAGCATCTCTGGAGAAATGTTACCACATTCTTGGATAATCCTTTCTTTCAAATTGTTCTAAATTTGCAACTGGTGTTTTAAAAATAGTGTTCTTTAAATGAGAAAAAACAAAGTAATCCATAACCGTTAAACAAGGTGATCTAGGTGGGAATTCAATGTATGATCGAATACTGATCAATCTCTCGTAGAAAAAATTGCGTAACTAAGTAGTTAATAGTTTCGGCGGCTGTATGAGCTGTTGCACCAAAACGTAGTTCGTCGTCAAGTAATTGCTCCACAAATGGATTCAAAATATTGTCTCTATACCGCTGTGTCATGGAAAAAAATAGGACCAACAATTCTTCTTCTTCGGGAAACAGCTAACCAGACACCAATTTTTTGAGGGTGCAATGTGGACTCTACAAAAAAATGGGGATTTGCACTACTCCACATGCGTGTATTCTGAGAATTCACATAACCGGAGAGGTGGACCAGGCTTCATCCGAAAAAAATGTCAGGTCTGATAAATCATTTATTTCCAATAAATTTTGGGTAAACCATTGAGAGTAATTCCTGCGTCTTTCAAAATCTGCGGCTTGTATTTTTTGGAATACTTGCACTTTATAAGGAAATAAATTTAGCTGCTTCTTAAGAATAGTCCTGCATGTTCCATAAAAATCTTCCCACTTCTTGGGACAGGCAGGCGTCTTATACAATTTGTTGGCGTATTTTGCATTATTTCACGAACGTTTGCAACAAGTTCTTCTGTTCTTACAGATGGTCTTCCTGCTCCTTTTTTGTGTTGTATGGAACCTGTTTCCCTAAACACAGCCACGGTTCTTTTCAGGCAATGATAAAAATGCCCAGCAATAAGAGCAACATTAGGAAAATGTTCGTGAAAATCGTCCATGCACAAACCCGGATTGTATTGCCACTCACCATTTACACTAACCCCGTTTCGAAAATACACTTCAACCATGAATGATTTGTGCTGTTCCGTAAAGCCCATTGTGTGAATTGTTCAAGAAATTCAAATTACTTGTAACGACTGTCAAAGATCACGAAATAACTGATTGATTGTTAATTCAGGTAGTTACTGACACCCAACAGGTATTAAGCGCTACGGCTAAGCATTACGTCCTTAGATGCAAGGCCCTCTTTGATGCAAATAATTTTTGCTCGCACGGTAATTAAATACCCTTTGGGTACAACGTTGTCGTTCGCTTTGGTGCACAATAGGCCAATGGAAAAGCTCACTCCTATAATGAAAGAATATCAAGAAAGAACCTGATCGGTCAAAGGCCAGAGTAACTTTTTTGTTCAGCGACAGCTGTCATTTCTCTGTGCCTCTAGCATCTTCCAATCTTAAGTTTGCAGTTACAGTAACAACCCCTGTTTAACTTTTTGCTATACTGAAATGGGTTATTTAACTGAATTACACTAATTCGAAATTTGAATGATGATTGGATTTGACGACAGATCGCGTACTGCTAGCTGCTTGCAAGCAAGCTTTACTTGCTCTTCAAGAAAATCCTATTACTTCAGTTTGGCAACTTGCAAGAGAAAATAACAAAGTCATACGTCTGTATTCAAGTTAGTGAAATCATGTCAAATGCGTTCTTATAAAATGTTAATGGTACAAGAGTTACTGGAAGATGATCCGGACCTCCGTCTTTAGTTTTGTGAAGTGATGACGAATGCACTTGCTTTTAGTAGAATTGGACTGGATCATTTTTACAGATTAGCGTACTTTTGTTCTAAATAGTGAAGTCAATAAACAGAACTGTCGATATTGGTCCGCAGAAAAATCCTCACTGAATGTGAGAAACACACACCCAGCTTCCGCAAAAACGTAATGTATAAATAGGCATAATTGGCGACCGCGTCATTGGGCCAGTATTCCTTGAAGGTAACTTAAGTTTCCATACGTATCTGGATTTTTTGCAAGGAGAACTTAATCCAGCTTTGACTGCTTTATTTCCTCGCCATGCCAACGCATATGTTCATGGATGATCGAATATGGTTACAGCAGGATGGTGCTCCTCCTCATGCCATAACTGTGCAATAACTGAAGTTTTTACAAACCGCTGGATAGGAAGAAGGGGTACCATTGAATTGCCGCCACGATCGCCGGACCTTATTCTTCTAGATTATTTCCCTTGGGGTCACCCAAAAACCAATGTTTAAATAATAAAACCAGAAAGTTTAGAGGAACTTAGGCAACAACTTATATACAAAAATCGCCAAATAATCCCTGATATGATATATAATGTTAAGAATGAATTTTTCTTTAGATTAGGGGTTTGTCAAGAAAAAATGGGTAACCATTCCAACAGTTTTTTCAATAAAACAAATTGTGTCTACATTACCGAAATGCAAAAGTCGTATTCCCTTTTTATGCTTTTTCCAACAAGCATACCTTTACATTTGAAAAAAAAGGTGGGGCGGTTGTTTATATCTCCTCAAAAGAAGGGTAAATTTGCCAAGTATGCCAAACTAAAATAAATGCAGCCGTAGTTATTTTTTTTTCAGCAAATATAAATATAATATAAATAATAGATATAAATGTTGTAATTGATGGTGAAAAATTGGAATTAGTAAACAGTTTTAAATATTTATAGACCAGGGCTGAAACCTTTGCAAATGGTAAAAAGTGAAAAAAAAATAATAGTAGAATGAAACCCATTGGAAAAGGAAGAGAATATAATAAAAATGAAAGGAAAAATAAATTACGGGCGATCCGAGGTCGGGAAGTGGGGGGCGGTGAGTTTTAAGGTTAGAAAACGATTTATCTCGATTTTCGGCAAAACTACAAGTCCTATGGAAAAACGTTAAATGGCAAAGTTGTAGGTAATAGAAAGTTCTACAGCTTTTGTATTTGCACTTTTTTCACATAACCTCAAAATTTATGTGAAAAATTCAAATAACCAAGTTTTTGGTTTTTTATATTTATCTTTTACAAGGAAAAATTTTTTTTCACGGAATTTGGTGAAAACTTACCTTTTTATGTCCCAAAGACACTGTAATTTTTTTGATTTAAAATATTTATTTTTTCACCTTATTTTGACTTAATATTGAAAAAGCACCCTAATTTTCAATCGAAAATTCTCACGTCAAAATATCTGCTTTTTTAAAAAAGTTGGTGGGCTTTTTGTTCGTTAAAATCTCTACTTTCTGATGGTGTAAAAAATATATACTACTATGGTAAATGTGATGAAATCCCCCTTAAATCCTACATTTAATTATATTTAGAACAACTATTTTCGAATATTTTTCGCGATCTTTATGTTTTATGGATTTGTAATTTTTTTGTTTATCAATGTAACATGGAATCTTACGTTTTTCGAGTAATTAAAGTATAAGTTGTAATAAATAGCTCAAAATTGTACATTAAAAAAAAATTTCTGATTCGAGTTTTTTTCGTTTCTTTGCATTTTTTGAGAATATTTACCATAGTAATGTATATTTTTTTTACACCATCAGAAAGTAGAGATTTCAACGAAGAAAAAGCCCACCGACTTTTTTAAAAAAGCAGATATTTTGACGTGAGAATTTTCGATTGAAAATTAGGGTGCTTTTTCGATATTAAGTCAAAATAAGGTTAAAAAAAAATATTTTAAATCAAAAAAATTACAGTGTGTTTGGGACATAAAAAAGTAAGTTTTCACCAAATTTCGTGTATAAAAAAAATTTTGTAAAAGATAAAACCAAAAACTTGGTTATTTGAATTTTTCACATAAATTTTGAGGTTATGTGAAAAAAGTGCAAATACAAAAGTTGTAGATCTTTTTATTACCTACAACTTTGCTATTTAACGTTTTTCCATAGGACTTGTAGTTTTGCCGAAAATCGAGATAAATCGTTTTCTAACCTTAAAAACTCACCGCCCCCCACTTCCCGACCTCGGATCGCCCGTAATTTATGTTTCCTTTCATTTTTGTTATATTCTCTTCCTTTTTCAATGGGTTTCATCCTACTATTATTTTTTTTCACTTTTTATTATTTGCAAAGGCTTCAGCCCTGGTCTATAAATATTTAAAACTGTTTACTAATGGGTTTCATCCTACTATTATTTTTTTGGTTTCAAAAATTATCGACCCTGGTCTATTAGGGATAATCATTGATTCAATATTAAAATTTTTTAATTATTTTGAAAGTATTATATCGAAGATTGCCGGAAAAGTAGGTTATTTTAAAATAATCAGTTCTAATTTAAGTTTGTTTTCTAAAAAAACTTTTAAAATTTTTTGGGTGCCACGCCCTGTTTTCGGTAAAATAACCGTAAAGCTTAATCTGCGGCCATAATATGCCAAACTTTAAAAGACTCTTTTTAATTTAAAAGAAATTCGAAATTTGAAAAAAACTGAATTTAATACTATAATATTACCACATTTTCTTTATTGTTCTTCCATTTTATATTGTGCTATGCTATTTGGTAAATTACAAATTTTACAAAATAAGGCAATGCGGATTATTTTAAATTTTGACAAATATACAAAAATTAATTTTATGTTGAAAAATTTAGATTGTTTGGATGTCAGAAATTAAATTTTTTATTTAGTATGTATGTAAATAATTTATTGCCTGATTGTTTAAAAAATTGTTGTTCTTTTAATTATGACCATCATAATTATAAAACAAGAACTAATCAAAATTTTTATGTGGATAGAGTGTCTAAAACATTAGCTTAGAAGTCTATTTTTCATAAAGGTTTGATAGAATATAATAATTTGGAAAATTCTATTAAATCTCAAAAATCATTAAAACTGTTTAAAAAAACTTTAAAATTACATTTAATTAAAAAACAAAATGATACGTAATATTTGATACAATTTGCAAAATGTTTAACTTTTCTGTCTGTTTTTGTTAAAAGAAGGTTGCGTTTTAAAATTTAAAAATAAATCTATAAAAATGTGTTAAAAAAATGTATTAAAAAATATTTAATTGTAGCTTTTTGCTTAATAAAACATGTACTACTACATACAGGGTTAGGAAAAATTACCAGAACGGTCGATTATTTCAAAATATACAGGAGTTATCAAAAAACGTCTTATATAAAAAATGTAGGGCTGTTTAAAAATCTACATATCGGTGATAAATTGAAATATACAGGGTCGCCCACAAAGTTGTCGATAATGATAGTTATATTTTTTTAAATGGAACACCCTGTATATTTTTACTTATTTTGATTGTCGACTCAATTTTAAACATTTTTTATTAACCATGTGTTATACCTAAATTCATTCCTTTCCTAGAAATCGGCGTTTCAAATAATAACGTATAACGATGCGATTTTCGAACAATGTACAAATAAGGCACGACCATGGTTACTAATAAATAATTAATAGTTTGACATCTGAAACTCAAATTGCGAAATAATGACTAGAAATATGGAAGAAAACCCGAATTTTTCAAACAATATTGTGTTTTTGGATAAAGCGACTTTTACACTACACGGAATGGTGAATAAGCAAAATTACCGTTACTGGGCGCGAAATAACCCTAACTGGTATGAAGAGCTGCATACACAGTTCCCAAGAAAAGTTAATGTCTGGGCTGGATGGTTTGCGGGACATGTAATTGGACCCTTTTTTATCGAGGGAAATTTGAACGGTGATCGATCGGCTTCTTCGGCAAGAAATAGTTCCAGCTATAAACAATTTAAATGCTGATATTAACTTAACTTGGTATCAGCAAGATGGAGCTCCTCCGCATTTTACTCGCGAAGTTAGAGAATTTTTGGATGTCACGTTCCCAAATCGATGGATAGGAAGAAGAGGGCCTATCGAATGGCCTTCACGGTCCCCCGATCTTTCGCCATTAGATTTTTTTTTATTGGGGTCACCTGAAAAACATAGTTTATCAAAATAAATCCAATAATTTAGAAGAATTAAGTACGAAAATTGTCAATGAAAGTGCGAGAATAACAAGGGAAATGGTTTTAAACACCCAAAGACATTTTTGCGATAATTTGTATCATTGTCAGTTAGTAAATGGGGGTCATTTTCAACACTTATTAAAAAATAGAGCCGTTTTGCCATGATTTGTTATACGTTTTTGTTTAAAGTTAACTTAATAAATTGTTTCTTGAAATTTATTTTGTGTTTTGTAGCTGATCAAATTATGTAGGAAAGTAATAAATTTAGGTATAACACATGGTTAATAAAAAATGTTTAAAATTGAGTCGACAATTAAAATAAGTAAAAATATACAGGGTATTCCATTTAAAAAAATATAACTATTATTCTCCACAACTTTGTGGGCGGCCCTGTATATTTCAATTTATCACCGACATGTAGATTTTTAACAGCCCTACATTTTTTATATAAGACGTTTTTTGATAACCCCTGTATATTTTGAAATAATCGACCGTTCTGGTAATTTTTCCTAACCCTGTATAAAAGAGGCTTTCTAATACTAAATGTATTCCAGTTAAAAATTCCACCCTGTATAAATACCATTGAGATTATGTTTCCATCGCATACATCTCCATCTCTTGCCAGAATACACTCGGCATGGGTAGCTATGCCAAATTTCAGCTCGGGTATGTCAAACGGTCTATGAAAGAAATAGATGTAACGGGTAAATCTGTGGCATTCATAAATACCGTAAAAGGAGATTTATCAAATTTTCTTTGGCGAGACATGAAAAATGTATCTCGATATTGAATATTAAAATAGTTCATGGACGACGGGCTTTGTGGCATTTCAATGAATGTCTTCAGCTTTATGGGCATTTTTTACTTTTAGCTGTTACCACTTTACATTACATTCTTAGGCGCTTGACCGTATAACCGCGGAATACGGAGATCTATCAAAGGAGCAATAAATATTACATACATACAGAGCGTCAGATACAGGGTGACCAGTAAAGTCCGCATCATATGGGATTTTTTTAATTAACAGCTTTATTCGAAATTTGACTTAAGCATCAAGTTCTGCTTCAATCGAGATGAAAATTAAGCAAAAAAATAGTAGTCACGTGATTCGCATTATCTGTCAAATTTAAATTTTTTCCAAAAAATAATTGAAAAGTGGGGTTATTTCTAAAAATATTGAAAAAAGTTATTGGAAAAAGTTTTTTTTAAATGTAGTTTCTAGCCCACATGCAATATTTCAGCTGCATAAAATAATTTTGATTTTTACCCATATTTTGTAAACTCAACGTAACCTATAAAAAAATTCTTAGTTTTGACAATGCTTTATTTCAGATACATTTTCTTTAAAGTAGCGCCTTATTAAATGTGTGTTTATCTACAAAATCAAAATTGGGCTATTAAAATTTGGTCGCATATGATGCAAAGTTTATTTGTTTTTGATCCTGTATAAGGTAACTTCATAAAATAAGTATTTTTGGAAACGTAGTTTGTGTCTGAAAGTCCCAAAACAGACTCAAGTTCAGGATAAGACATTGCATAACCATCTGGGACTCTAAATGCTGAATATCTAAGAAACTTGTGCTGGACAGTTTTCAAACTATTTGCATGTGTTGCATAAAATAGACTCCATACTGAGGATGCACACTCCAGATTGGGTCTAACCAATGAACAGTACAGATACTAAGGATTGTGGACTCATAAAATCTCTCGAAGATCTCTTTATAAACCCTAACATTTTTAGTGCCTTCCTCTTAATATTTGTAATATGTGGCACGAAACCAAGAGAGCTATCCAATACTATCCCCAAATCAACCACACTATCCACAACAATTCAGTGCATCCTGCCCAATAACATATTGGTATGTAGGTGGAGTGCGAGACCTTGGGAATAACATTAAGTGACATTTGAAGCATTAAGTTCCATTCCATTCAATTTCCACCAGTTCATGAGGTTGATCAAATCCAATTGCAATAATTCATAATCTAGGGAAGAGCTGATACCAGAAAACAATTTGAGGTCATCAGCAAATAAAAGATAGTAGAAAATTTTTAAACATTTATGAATATCATTAATAAATAGGTTAAAAAGTAAGGGGCCCACATGAGAACCCTGGGCCACCCCTGAAGTAACCTCAATCAATTTTGAGAAACGATTGAATATATTGTTGTGTCAATACATATTTATATAACTAATTTTACTGCCTTTGTCAACTTTTCCATTTATTTCAAACAATAATCTAAATTGTTTTGCTAAACTTTAGACATATTGACAGGACAGGGATATCCTCAGTTTCTGTATTATTTTAACTTACCTGCCGTTCGGGATTTTTTCTCCGGCGATAATTCGCTTCACTACACCTCTGAGATGCTGGCATTACAGGGTCGAAGTGCGGGGGGTACTGGAAGGCGGTCGGTGTTCTTTTGAGGCCCAGAGAGCTTAGTGGTACCGCGGTTGCTGACCCTCGCTGCGGTCTTATGGTCGTACTCCGAAGGGTACCCAGTGGTCTTGATAACGGCCGTCGGTTCTCGAAGTTGTCTTTGGTTGAATTTAAAATTCGTTCGTGATAAAATATTTGTTGTGCGAACTACAAAGTCTAAACTTCGGCATCGTCTTTTGTTTATTTATGTATGAATGATGGTGTTTGTTTTATAAAAGTTATTAACTGGTGGTTTATGTGTATGACAATTACATGATTGTAACTACAAATTGGTTTCGGTTTGTTTTTAAAGCTTAATTGTGTGGCAGTGGTGTTGTTGGATTATCAGTGTTCTATCAAATTAAAGTACCTAACAGTGTATGTTTATAGTAGTGTGAAATGGCGCTATAAGTAGTAAGTAAGTATCAGACCTATTCGAACAGGTGTTCATTTCAATTGAAACAAATTTTTATGCTACTGAAAAAGAGAACTTTTCCAAAACTATATTTTTAAATCCTTTAAAAAGTTCATTGATTTGATGATGATATGTAGGTATTTGTGGATACCAAGAAAAAATGTGTTTTACATCTACATTTGGCATAGCCACAAATAATTATTCCGTGAGAAGGTACATTGTTATTGATTGCTATATTTACATAGCATAGGCCTAATATAGCATTTAGGTATACAAATTTTTGTTTTTCTTTGGGCAAGTGCAGAATCACAAAAATATTATATATTATA
Organism: Polydrusus pterygomalis; assembly: GCA_963969555.1. Taxonomy (NCBI): domain Eukaryota; kingdom Metazoa; phylum Arthropoda; class Insecta; order Coleoptera; family Curculionidae; genus Polydrusus; species Polydrusus pterygomalis. Next base: position 33,745,114 of record OZ018381.1, on the reverse strand, counting down.
TATTTCCTAAACATCCGTCATTCAATCTATTCCAACCTATAACCTATTTCGCCTTGTTTTTTTTTTAGTTAATTATTTTATTAACTAACATTTACATAAAATCAATATCGTCTGCACATATTTAGGTAATATCTGATATTTATATTACCAAAATATCAATTTATTTAGTAGTAGTAAGTAGTAACATATGTTTTATTTAGCGAAAAGCTACAATTAAATATTTTTTAATACTTACATTTTTTTAACACATTTTTATAGATTTATTTTTAAATTTTAAAACGCAACCTTATTTTAACAAAAACAGACAGAAAAGTAAAACATTTTGCAAATTGTATCAAATATTACGTATTATTTTGTTTTTTATTTAAATGTAATTTTAAAGTTTTTTTAAATAGTTTTCAAGATATTTGAGATTTAATAGAATTTTCCAAATTATTATATTCTATCAAACCTTTATGAAAAATAGACTTCTAAGCTAATGTTTTAGACACTCTATCCACATAAAAATGTTGATTAGTTTTTGTTTTATAATTATGATGGTCATAATTAAAAGAACAAAATTTTTTTAAACAATCAGGCAATAAATTATTTACATACATACTAAGTAAAAACTTAAATAGGTATCTGACATTCAACCAATCTAAATTTTTAAACATAAAATTTATTTTAGTATATTTGTCACGATTTAAAATAATCCGCATTGCCTTATTTTGTAAAAATTGTAATTTATCAAATATTTCCTCACTAGCACAATATAAAATGGAAGAACAATAAAGAAAATGTGGTAATGTAGTAGTAATAAATACAGTTTTTTTAGAAAACAAACTTAAATTAGACCTGATTCTTTTAAAATAACCTACTTTTCCGGCAATCTTCGATACCTATGATACTTTCAAAATAATTAATTTTTTTTCATTTTGAGTCCATAATTATCTGCAAATATTTAAAACTGTTTACTAATTCCAATTTTTCACCATCAATATTACATTATTTATATTTTGACAATGTAAATTATTATCCATTACCATACATTTAGTTCTTGAAGTATTTAATTTTAATTTATTTACTTTTAGCCAATTTAATAATATATTTATCTCAGAATTTGGAGTATTTAGAGACCAACTAAAATATTTAAAACAATTAAATTATGGTGTCATTAGCAAACATTAAAAACATTTGTAACTTACACATTTTTAATAATAAAGGCATATCGTTAATGTATAAAATAAATAATATTGGACCTAGTATATTTTATTATTATTATTATATTTATATTTATCTATATTTCCTTGCTAATTTTGGGAGAATTGTATAGTGAAAGAACAATGACATAATAATGTTAAAAAAAACTTAACTCATATTTTTCGCTATACCTACAATTAAATATCATAAAATAATTTATGAATTTCCTTGATATTTATTTAATATGTCAATAATTATTACCTATACAGGGTGTTTCATTAAGGTCGAAGAGCGGCCATATCTCGGAAACTATTGGGCATAGAAATTCAGGAAAAAAAAATTAATAACTAAAGTGGCCATGAGAAAATCCTGGAAATAATTTTTAAGTTCCGCATTTTGCCGCAAGGGGGCGCAATTGAAAAGTAAATTTTAACATTTTAGATATCTCCGAAAATTGCACGTTAAGGTATATTTTTAATAACACCATTAAAAAGCTTGGACAATTTTGCATAATTTTGGTCCCATGCTTGTTGGCGTACCGACTTTAGTAAGAGTGGGGGAAGCTGTTGAAAGTGTAATCATTTAAATCGATGTAACTTATAAACCACTTATCCGATTTTAGCAAACTAAAACTTGTTTGGAAGAGAAATGTAAGTACTTTTAACTGTCGTCTTAAGTGGTCCATGATGCTTCTCAATAAAAATACAAAGGGCGCAATTTGCAATAATAACACATTTCTTAACTTTATTCATTTATTTCAAATCATACGGTATAATTATGATATCATAATCGAAAAGTAGATGAAATTTGCTACAAAAAATGTCAAAACCGCAGTTCGATATCTCCATCCGTTTCAGAGTTATTGCCAATAGAATAATTTTTAAAACTTTAAATGAAGAAGCGGTTGTTTTCATAGATTTGTGATCAAGCACTCCATGACAAAAAATATTTTAAAACTATGGTTAGGTAGGTTTGTTTCTCAATATTCCAATGGTCCAGAAACCACTCTAGAATTAATGGCAATCATGGAAAACGTGTCATTTAGGCGTAACTCTAACAATATGATGTGTTTTAAAAAATAAATCTAGATAGCTGTGAAATAAAATCTGAAAGTTTCCATGGAGATAAGACAAATAATGCAAATAGTTGTCAACTAGTTTCATTTTGAAAGGTGTTGACAAAAGTTTATCCGTAATTCATCTTAAACTTCTTGATAGAAAATTGTGATATGTACCCTTTAAAAATGGCTTATACCAATGCCGAAGCTTACGATATGCTGGCCGTATATTTTGAATGTTTTCAAAATGCGCCTATAGCGGAACGCGAATATGCTGTCAGATATCCTGAACGAAGGCACTATGGCAGGGCAGTATTTCAGCGACTGGCAATATGCGTAAGGCAAACGGGAAGTGTACGACGCATTTCAGTTCCTTTTAGAAGACGTCCAGTAAGAAATGAAGTCAACATTACAAACGTTCTTGCGTACGTAGAGGCCGATCCGCATTTAAGCATAAGAGAAATTTCTTTAGACCTAGGTATAAGTTGTACTGCAGTGTTCCGAATTCTAAGGGATTTTAAGCTGCATCCCTATCATATAGTTTTACATCAGCTATCAGAAAGTGATTATGACATACGGCTCGACTATTGCTATTGGCTAAGAGAGATGTGTAACGAGAATCCTCAATTCCTCTCCCACGTGTTATGGACTGATGAAGCCACTTTCAGTAGCTGTGGCAGAGTTAATTTACACTATATGCACTATTGGTCACAGACAAATCCTCACTGGATGCGCGAAGTGGATCCAAGGGCGTCCGAAGGGGGAGGCAAGGGAGTGCGCTTGGACGGTTTATGTATGATGAGTGTTCATCGCAAATTTGTAAAAGAAAAAAAAATACATTTAATTGAAAAAATTATTGATAAATTTGCAAAAGATTCAAGAAAATTAACATTTCTTTTCTCCAATAAATCTGAATAACTTAAGTTTTTTGTTATATTTGAACATTTTTAAATATTTTGTTTAGCTATTTTTTGTTATTTAATATAAGTATTAGGTGTTTTGCTCTATTCTTTTATTGAAGGTTTGTTGAAGTGCTAGAAACAAAAATAATTCCAATTATGATTTGCTCTCCCTTGGAAAAGTTCCTTCGGACGCCCTTGAGTGGATCACCAAAACAGATGGAGTGTTAACGTGTGGTGCGCAGTATTAGGACACAGAATTATCGGACCGTTTATTTTTAATGATTATCTAAATGGTGAATCTTATTTAAACTTTTTACAAAATGACTTGCCTGTCCTTTTAGAAGATGTTCCTATTGGCCTAAGAACATCCATGTGGTATCAACATGATGGATGCCCGGCATACTTTTCGCATATGGTCCGTGATTTTTTAGATATTGGATACCCAAATCGCTGGATTGGAAGGGGTAGTTTGTTTGCTTGGCCACCTAGATCCCCGGATTTAACTGTGTTAGATTTTTACTTGTGGGGGCGAATAAAAGACATTGTTTATAAAACGCGACCAGATACTTCTGGGCACAGCCATACCTCGAAATATCTTCTAGAATTGTTGAAAAAATCAATTAGGAAGTGCCATGAAGAATATGGATGTAACGTGACTAGCGTAGTAACAGACAGAGCAGCCAATATGGTAAAGATGAGAAAGTACCTAACATAGAACGGATATTCTCCTCCTATGGCTTAGTTCATTCCAAATTAGGAAATAGGTTAGGTACCAAAAAGGCAGCAAAACTAGTTTCGATTTTTAGGAAGCTTAACGGAAATCCGAGCGGAAATCCTATGTTTTTTAATCCAGAAAATGATAATAATGGGGCTTAGGACCTACTTCGTACTTTGTTAATTAATTTTAATTAAATGTTATCCAATGCCAAATGTTCTGTTGGATTTAGTTAGGTTTTTAGAATAAAAATAATCAAGGTACAAAAATTTAGTTTATTGTTATAATTCGAAGTTATGTTATTTTATTTTTCTTTTGTGTAATGCAATAATTTATCTTGCTTTTTTTTTAATAAAGAACGCGAAGGTTGCGTTTTAAAAATTAAAAATTAATCTATAAATATGTGTTAAAAAAATGAATTAAAAAATATTTAATCGTAGCTTTTTGCTTAATAAAACATGTTACTTCTACTACATATTATATACTAATATAACTGCTTAAGAATAATATAAACCTCCCCCCTACCCATACTATAAAAATAAATTAATCAATGTTAATTCTTCTGAATATAAAAACTTGCTCCCTTTGTTAATCTAGGCCAGTTTTAGTCGAGATTCTATACATTCCCAATACACCGATCATCTGCCAACGGTTTTTTCTAATGTATAATGGGCCGCTCGGCAATCTTTATGCCTAATACGAGAGCAAACTTTGGAACAAATGGAACAATAAAACGAGTTTTAGAAAATAAGGAAGTTTTAGACACTTGATATCCCCCGAGGAATCTGCGTCTACTGTCATTACCAGTGGTGTAGTGGAATAGATCGTAATGTAGATTATATTACCTACTTCTTTCTTTTTTTATTAAAAATAGTGTATTTAAAATATGTATCACTAAAAGTATGAAATTTTTTGTTTGATATTATTACTCATTACTTAAACGTTATAAATTACAAAGTTAATGATCAGAGAATAACAAAAAAATGGATTTTTCTATCTTCGAGTTAAACTTTGTGTTAAAAACTGCTTGACGCGTGATGATAAAATTGTGCAAATGAATTAAGCATTAAACCTGCTCTAAAGCGGGTATACTTTGAGTTTGCTGTGTAATAAAACAATGCGCCTGTAATTGCGATTCATTACCTGTTGAAAGATATATCCTCTGCCGCACTTTCTCGCTATTAAAATAATCATGCACTTAACACAGTGGCATTGTTAATACCTAATAAAAGTTCATATATCACAAAAATAACAACAAATTGTTCAACAAAATTAATAAACACTCGAAGAAGTTAATATCAAAAGGTAACAAAATCGGCCATTTTCAATTGACATCTATTCTAGCTGCGAGCCAATCAAGCGGTCCGCCTACGTGATTTGTTGATCGACACAAAAGAGCCGTACGTCACGCGACATTTAACGGGCAACATGCGCAGGAGCATCGCTTGATGGACTTATGTTTTTGGTTGGCGGTAATATAATTTCACATGGTTGCCAACTATTTTCTAAGGAAAAAATTAATTCCCCGAGAAGACAGCCTTTATATAAGTACACTGTGACCAGTAAAGTCCGCATCATATGGAATTTTTTTTATTAATAACTTTATTCGAAATTTGACTTTGGCATCAAGATATGTTTCGATCGAGATGAAAATTAAGCAAAAAAATATTAGTCACGTGATTCGCATTATCTGTCAAATTTTAATTTTTTCCGAAAAATAATTCAAAAGTGGGGTTATTTCTAAAAGTATCGACAAAAGTTATTAGAAAAAGTTTTTTTAAATGCAGTTTCTAGCCCACATGCAAAATTTCAGCTGCATAGGATAATTTTGATTTTTTACCTATGTATTTTGTAAATTGCACTAGTTAGGTACTTTTGCAAAATAAGACTCACCGCAACCTACATAAAACTTCTTAGTTTTGACAAGGCTTTATTTCAGATACATTTTCTTTAAAGTAGCGCCATATTAAATGTGTGTTTTTCTACAAAATCAAAATTGGGCTATTAAAATTTGGTCGCATGTGATGCAAAGTTAATTTGTTTTTGACCCTGTATAAGGTAACTTTATAAAATAAGTGTTTTTGAAAACGTAGTTTGTGTCTGAAAGTAATACACCTTAATATTAAGACCAAAAAGAACACACAGTGTCATCAGTAACGTGTTCAGTAAGTGGAAAATAAATGTTAGTGTTGGGTAAAAAGGCAAAATTATCCTATGCAGCTGAAATTTTGCATGTGAGCTAGAAACTGCATTTAAAAACACTTTTTCTAATAACTTTTTTCGATATTTTCAGAAATAACCCCTGTTGAATTATTTTTTGGAAAAAATTAAAATTTGACAGATAATGCGAATCACGTGACTAAACCTTTAGACTCAGACCACTCGTCTCAAGTATTTCAGCTCTGCACGCCTAATGCGTGCTTTGCGTCTTCGATGTGTGTAATTTGCTTGGATTGACCAATGTTTGTTCAATTGTTTTTCTGTCATCTTTCTCAAAATAAAATGGAGTACTTATTTGAAATATTGTTTTTAAATAATATTGGCAATACAGTTCTCTATATTTTATAATAATTCAGTTTGACACTGATGCGGCACTGTGTCCTCCCTATTGCTTTTATCCCTGCGCGAGAAAAGTGTTACCTATATATACTCGCGGTTAGATTTGAAAATTGTTTAATGCAGTTTTCTTGTTTTACTTATACGACTTTCTTGCAATACTTAGTGGCGTTATTAATATTTGACGTGAGCTGAAGACAATGAAGTAAGTGTATATTAGGTAGTCTTGTTATTGTGTATAACAAAACAGTATAGTGATTCTAGTGGCGGATGGTTTAATTTAAAAGAAAACGTCATTCTTACCTTATAGGCACCTACAATGCTTTAAAATTAAATACAAAACTGTAAGAAGGAACGTTAATATTAATAATAAATAATCCAACTTTAAAAATTATTTTCTCCCAAAGAAAAACCTAAATTAAAAATCTGTTACAACAGAAAAAACATTTGAACCTTTACCTACCCAGTGATACAAAGTTTATAGCTGTTTTATTAAATTTTACTGGTGATATTTAATGCTAGCCGAACGCCTGCACCTATTGTTGAAATATTAATTTATATAATAATTCTCCATATTATTTTGAAAATAATATGGCGAATGCGTCAGAAGTGTTTGCTCTTAAAAAACTAATATTCAATAAAATGAAAACATGTCCCATAATATAACCCTTGAATGTACGATTTTATTACTTTTATTTCTACATTTCTAGACAATAAAACGGTTAAAAACGCCAAACGTTTTACTGTTTGGAGTTGGGATGCTGGCAAGGACGCAAAAGTTGCTTTAATTTTTTTTTCGGACTGACCTGTCTTTTAATTTTATATTTGAAAGTTGGCAACCCTACATACACATGTGAACGCAGGTACGTTTTGTACATATTATAATACTAGAATAGATGTAAGATGTAATAGTCTCATAGGTTCTATCTCCGACCACTTACTATTGCCAAACAATGGAAATAATAATAAATTAACGTTTATGCTCAAAAAACTAAAACGAATTAACATTTAGTTAAGTACCAATTGAAGGAAGTCGTCCATTTTTCTCAAACAGATCTGAATTATGAATATATCAGGAAAAAGACACAAAATTTCTGCCTCAAAAAGTGAAACTTTTTGTCTTTTTCCTGATATACATAAGTTATACTTTTTGAGGCAGAAATTTTCTGTCTTTTTCCTGATATACAGTGTGACCAGTAAAGTTCTCACCTCATCATATGGAATTTTTTTTATTAATAGCTTTATTCGAAATTTGACTTTGGCATCAAGTTCTGCTTCGATCGAGAAAAAATAGTCACGTGATTCGCATTATCTGTCAAATTTTAATTTTTTCCAAAAAATAATTCAAAAGTGGGGTTATTTCTGAAAATATCAAGAAAAGTTATTAGAAAAAGTTTTTTTAAATGCAGTTTCTAGCCCATATGCAGAATTTGAGTTGCATAAGATAATTTTGATTTTTTACCCACCACTAAAATTTAATTTCCACTGATGAACACTTTACTGATGACACTGTGTTCTTTTTTGTCTTAATATTAAGGTGTATTACTTTCAGACACAAACTAATTTTTCAAAAATATTTATTTTATGCAGTTACCTTATACAGGGTCAAAAACAAATTAACTTTGCATCACATGCGACCAAATTTTAATAGCCCAATTTTGATTTTGTAGAAAACCACACATTTAATATGGCGCTACTTTAAAGAAAATGTATCTGAAATAAAGCATTGTCAAAACTAAGAAGTTTTATGCAGAAGTCATATTTTGCAAAAGTGGATTTACAAAATATGGGTAAAAAATCAAAATTATCTTATGCAGCTGAAATTTTGCATGTAGGCTAAAAACTGCATGAAAAAACCTTTTTCTAATAACTTTTTTCGATATTTTTAGAAATAACCCGACTTTTGAATTATTTTTTGGAAAAAATTCAAATTTGACAGCTAATGCGAATCACGTGACTACTATTTTTTTGCTTAATTTTCATCTCGATCGAAGCAGAACTTGATGCCAAAGTCAAATTTCAAATAAAGCTATTCATTAAAAAAAATCCCATATGATGCGGACTTTACTATGGTCACACTGTATTTTAAATGTCTGTGCTTTCTAGCAGAAAAAGTGGCTCACATATTATTGATATCTTACATTTTCATTTCTGATAATTATATCAAAAAATCGGCCACAAATAAATGTTAGTGTACATTTAGTACCTACATTCTATCAGTATGTCCACCCGTTCTTCCGTTGGCTCATGTTCGTAAGTACGAGATACAAACCCAGTCAGAATTACTGAAGCGGTTCGGTACAGACCTGAAAATGAATGCGAGTTTGAAACCAACATCGGATTACCTAGTCGATAACAGCAGGCAATAAAGAGCGGCGATCTTTGTAAGAAGGCGACCCATCCAGTCAGTCAGGCTAACAGCGGTCATTGGCGTCCTTAACAAATTAAAACGAACAAAGCCGGAAATTACTTTAGTACTTTTTTGACGTTACAGTTTATTAAAACACAAATGAGGAAGTCGAAAGCCGACATGTCCGACAAAAATTTTTACGCAACGTCTGCGATATCGGTTAGCCCGAGGGATAGTCTATCCAAATGGCTAAATTTACGTTCCTGGTGTTAGAAACTTCTTAAATATTGTCGATATAAATTATACAGAGTTAGGAAAAATTACCAGAAGGGTCGATTATTTCAAAATATACAGGGGTTATCAAAAACGTCTTATATTAAAAAGGTAGGGCTGTTAAAAATCTACATATCGGTGATAAATTGAAATATACAGGGTCGCCCACAAAGTTGTGGAGAATGATAGTTATATTTTTTTAAATGGAACACCCTGTATATTTTTACATTTTTAAATTCCACATAAAATTATAATTATTTTTTATTAAATGCACTATTAGTCTATACTTCATAGTTTCCGAGATATTGACTCTCGAAAAGTGACATTTTTGAACTTTGACAGCTTATAACTTTCTAACAGTACGTCTTAGAGCAAAACGGCTTAGATGTCCCTATCTTCAATTTTTATTATCTTCCCAAAAAAATCAACTTCTGGTTAAACCGGATGTAACTGGAAAGCAGGAAATTTAGTTGTTCCGAAATGAAGAAATGTTGCTTTTGTAATGAAATTTTTTAGCAGATAGGAACCGGCCGTTATTGGTCGTGAAAAAAAAGATGCCAGTCTTGTCTTGGGCAGATACCTTAAACGCTCGTATCCTCATGCCGCCGGTGATCTATCGCTAATAAAATTATTGTTTAATTTTATGTAGATTCGTAAATTTGGATTACTGTTTGTGTACGGTGTGCTGTTTTTTTATTTGATTTCTAACGCTAATTAATATATGACGTATTTATAATAATTTTTTGTCAACAAAAATAGTAAATATTAGGGAAATATGTAAAAATAGATATATGTATTTAGATATTTCATTTCAGACAATTTGATATTAATTACATTACACAGTCCGGTCCTTAGTTATTACATCATACTTGTAGAAGAAAACGTGTCCGGCAAATCCAGCAATCTGCAATCCGTATCTATATGACCATCACCAGTACCACAGAATATATAGCTAAGCTAAATATTCTGTGCCCTGTGTTGTTATTTTTGTGATATGAACTATACAGTGTGACCAGTAAAGTCCGCATCATATGGAATTTTTTTATTAATAACTTTATTCGAAATTTGACTTTTGCATCAAGTTCTGCTTCGATCGAGATGAAAATTAAGCAAAAAAATAGTAGTCACGTGTTTCGCATTATCTGTCAAATTTTAATTTTTTCCAAAAAATAATTCAAAAGTAGGGTTATTTCTGAAAGTATCGAAAAAAGTTATTAGTAAAAGTTTTTTTAAATGCAGTTTCTAGCCCACGTGTAAAATTTTAGCTGCATAAGATAATTTTGATTTTTTACCCATATTTTGTAAATTGCACCACTTTTGCAAAATTAGATTCAACGCAACCTACATAAAACTTCTTAGTTTTGACAATGCTTTATTTCAGATACATTTTCCTTAAAGTAGCGCCATATTATATGTGGGTTTTTCTACAAAATCAAAATTGGGCTATTAAAATTTGGCCGCATGTGATGCAAAGTTTATTTGTTTTTGACCCTGTATAAGGTAACTTCATAAAATAAATATTTTTGAAAACGTAGTTTGTGTCTGAAAGTAATACACCTTAATATTAAGACAATAATAAATATGTATTTATTTACTTTAGTGGTTGGTAAAAAATTAAAATTATCTTATGCAGCTGAAGTTTTGCAGGTGGGGCTAGAAACTGCATTTAAAAAAACTTTTTTTAATAACTTTTTTCGATATTTTCAGAAATAACCCCACTTTTGAATTATTTTTTGGAAAAAATTAAAATTTGACAAAAAAAGCGAATTCCGTGACTACTATTTTTTTCCTTAATTTTATAATTTTCATCTCGATCGAAGCAGAACTTGATGCCATAGTCAAATTTCGAATAATTATTATTTTATTAATAAAAAAATCCCATATGATGTGGACTTTACTGATCACACTTTAGGTATAAACAATGCCACTGTGTTTAATGCATAATTGTGTTATAGCGAGAAAAGTGTGGCAGAGAATGGAGATCTCTTTTAACCCATGCATTGTTTTTTTAAGATAATATAAATAATACCATAAAGAAATTTTTAAAATCGATTTAAAAAAGAAAGTTACTAATTTAATTTTCTGAAATTGGACTCGAAACTATTGAAAAAAACATTAATTCAAAACGTTATTTTTTCCTATTTAATTAAGTTGATTGACCCATATCAGAACGACTTGTAACGACACTGGTCGTTTTTTCTCGGCTCGGCCACGGCAATAATTAATTTAGACGGCGGCGGCGAGCAATTCCAGCGGCGTTCCACAAGACTTGACAAGTGAATGAAGCCAATAAAAAAAAACTGCACCATTGCCGTTCTAAAGAATCCTTTTTCCCAGTACCGCTTCGCTAAGTCACGGAGTGTTAAGTGTAGCCCATGGCGCAAAGATATACGGAAAGAATAAGAACTTTTGTGCGTTTCTTTCGGCTGTTACAACAGATAGGATACGTAGGTAACAAAAAATAAATAATTGACGAGATTTGTTTAAGTTTCCACATCAACCTCATTAATTTTATATTAAGAAAATGTATCTTGGAGGCCAGCATCGGGAAGCCTGTTGTTTGTTGACTACTTACAAATATCTATAGTAAAATTCAATTATTATAGATTTGCATGCGTTATTCACGCCGGCGACACTGATTGATCTGTTGTCCTTGTTGCGAGCACCTAAACATATTACTTACTCTCTCATAATCACATAAAATGCCACAGTAACATGGAATTTGCCATTAGTGTATAGTAACAAAGGTTTAGACGAGTTATTCTGCACCAGAGTATAAAATCACGAAACCAATGATACAATATAAATTATTTGACCAATAGTGGTTAACTATTCCGGCGATAGACAAGTTTTTTAAGATGTCTTTAAACCCTTGCAGAACGCACTAGTTTGCCGCTGGATGAAGTGATGGAACTATTGGTGTGTTGTCTACGTAGTTCCTACTTTCAACTAAAAGATAGGTTCTAGGTATGCCCGAGATAACAGTCTTCCAATGGGTTCATCTCTCTCTCCGGTGGTGGCTAACCTGTACCGGGTGATCAACTAAGAATGGCCGCCGGCTATATCTCAGAAACTACTAAACATAGAAGCTTGGGAAAAAAATGATGATTAAAGCGATCATGAGAAAATTCTGGAAATTACTTTCATGTTCCTCATTTCGCCGCAAGGGGGCGCAATTGAAAATTATTTTTTTTAATTTTAAATTTCTCCGAAAATTCCCATATTAGGGTATAACTCTGATTACATCATCGAAAAGCTTAGACAATTCTGCATCATTTTAGTTTAAGGCTCGTTGGCTTACACCGAAATTGATAAAAGTGAGGGAAGCTATTGAATGTGTAAACATTAAAATCGCTGTAACTTCTAAACGACTTATCCGATTTTACTAAATTTAAGCTTGTTTGGAAAGAAAAGGTAAGAAAGTTCAATTGCCGTATCCAATGATACACGATAGTTTCTAATAAAATTGCTAGAGGGCGCAATTTGTAATAATAACAGTTTTTTTGATTTTATCCCGAAAATTCAAATCATACGGTATACTTATGACATCACAATCGAAAAGCAGATGAAATTTACAAGAAAAGATGTGAAAACCGCAGTTTGATATCTTTGTTCGTTTCAGAGTTATTGCCAAAACAATAATTTTTAATACAAATTGCGCCCTCTAGCACTTTTATTAGAAACTATTGTTTACCATTGGATACGACAATTAAAGGTACTTTCAAACAAGCTTAAATTAAGTCGTTTAGAAGTTACAGCGATTTTAATGTTTACACATCCAATAGCTTCTCCCACTCTTATCAAGTGAAAGTGTAAACATTAAAATCGCTGTAACTTCTAAACGACTTATCCGATTTTACTAAATTTAAGCTTGTTTGGAAGTACCTTCAATTGTCGTATCCAATGGTACCCAATAGTTTCTAATAAAAGTGCTAGAGGGCGCAATTTGTATTAAAAATTATTGTTTTGGCAATAACTTTGAAACGAACAAAGATATCAAACTGCGGTTTTCACATCTTTTCTTGTAAATTTCATCTACTTTCCGATTATGATGTCATAAGTATACCGTATGATTTGAATTTTCGGGATAAAATCGAAAAAACTGTTATTATTACAAATTGCGCCCTCTAGCACTTTTATTAGAAACTATTGTGTACCATTGGATACGACAATTGAAGGTACTTCCAAACAAGCTTAAATTTAGTAAAATCGAATAAGTCGTTTAGAAGTTACAGCGATTTTAATGTTTACACATACAATAGCTTCTCCCACTCTTATCAAGTGAAAGTGTAAACATTAAAATCGCTGTAACTTCTAAACGACTTATCCGATTTTACTAAATTTAAGCTTGTTTGGAAGTACCTTTTGTTAGATAGATGTAATCTTAGGATAAGATCGCGTGCCAACTGAACGCATGACTGCACCCACCTCAGTTATGCTTCGGTGCACCTAGCTAGTATAAATAGTCTTGTAGTTACTTTACTTATTTAGTATTCACCTGAAGACGACTGGAGATACTTACCAGTTGAAACGTTGTGATTTAAAACAAAAAAAGACAATGGAAGTCCAAAACTCTTTCATCATTCAAGTAACATTAATATATTATACTAATAATATGTCTGTATTGACTTTTTATATATAAACTAGCTAACTCTTGCTCATTTTTAAATGGGAGTCAGGCGAGGGTTTGTATTACGGATCCGGTATATAATTTACTATAACGTCCGTAAAATTTTACGTTAGATTATTTTCTGTAATTAAGTTAAGTATAGGTGCTTGTACCGATCCGGAGAACGCATAGCGGGCAGATGGTCCAATAATCATAATTTACTTCCCAGAATATCCCTTGTAATAACATACCGTTGGTGTTAGTTGGTATTTACATAAATTAGGACTTTTTTTACCTGAATAAAGGTTTTTCTTCGAACGTGGACTGCGAGGTAATCGGTTGGGATTTTTAATTACCGGATAATAGGCAAAGCTAACTACTTGGGGTTAACTTTAATATTCCATTATTAACTGTCGGGTCGGCGTAACGTCCCTTGTTATTAAGTCAAAAGAATTTCGAATATATTTACCACGCCGACCTCTCTACAACGAAACTGTAAACTGACAGTTGTGGCTTTATTAACCAATAACGGGTCTGATTATTTTGCTATTTTTGGCGTTAGTTTAACACACAAATGATAATTTTTTACTAGGATGTTGTTGTGGCCATTTATTGAGTTCAAATTTGTCAAGTTTCGATTCTTCTTCTTCTAGTGCCTATCCGTTACCGAATGCTGGCAATCATTCTAGCAATGAAAATTTGAAAATTACATAAATTTATTTTCAACCAATTAGATGGCTCCTTTTTGTTTACGTTGCTTATAGCAACGGGAGATAATCACGATAATTTTGTTAGTTCCTATTAACTTAATGAAATTAATAAGTGATAATTTTTCTGTCAAAAATGAAGTGCTTTATAAGTTGGCAAAAGTCACTCAGAATAAAATCAAAATACATTTTGTTGCTAACTTATAATTTTTATTGATACTAACCAATTTGTTTTACATATCGAACACCGGGGCTAAAAGAGACACATCAAAAATTTAACTAAACTCATCGGAAATATGTTGTTTAGGTTTCATTTGAAACTATGTAGACATATAATATCAAATGTTATGGTTGAAAACGAATAAATGTTTTTAATGGTTCTTCATATTATGTCACTTCTACACATCAATTTTTTAATTCCATAAAAGCTCCATTAAGGTTCTACACCATTTTCTCTTTTGCTAAAACCATCAGCATTAAATAAATTTTCTGTCTCCTGATGATGAACGTTTCTACGTTCGAAACATGTAGAGACCCCCAAAGAATTTTTATTCTATTAAATTTTGTGGAGGAGGAGTTTTAGTTTCCTTTCTTTCCCATAAAATCTAAATATTACCTGGACTTCCTCCTAGTACTGGAAAATATTGGCAAATAGCAGTATGTAATATAAAGTACATTTTACCGGTACTTACAGCAACTCTGTTTGGCATTAATTTTTCTTCGTAACTAACGTAAGCAATATTGCTGTAGTTAAACTTAAAGCAATTCGACTTTTTGATGGTATGTATACAATGTGACCAGTAAAGTCCGCAGCATATGGGTTTTTTTATTAATAGCTTTATTCGAAATTTGACTTAAGCATCAAGTTCGGCTTCGATCGAGATGAAAATTAAGCAAAAAAATAGTAGTCACGTGATTCGCAATATCTGTCAAATTTTAATTTTTTTCAAAAAATAATTCAAAAGTGGGGTTATTTATTTCTGAAAGTAGGTATCGAAAAAACTAATAACTTTTTTTAAATGCAGTTTTTAGCCCACGCGCAAAATTTCAGCTGCATAAAATAAGACTCAACGCAACCTACATAAAACTTCTTAGTTTTGACAATGCTTTATTTCAGATACATTTTCTTTAAAGTAGCGCCATATTAAATGTGTGTTTTTCTACAAAATCAAAATTGGGCTATTAAAATTTGGTCGCATGTGATGCAGAGTTTTATTTGTTTTTGACCCTGTATAAGGTAAGTTTATAAAATAAGTATTTTTAAAAACGTAGTTTGTGTCTGAAAATAATTCACCTTAATATTAAGACAAAAAGGAACACAGTGTCATCAGTAAAGTGTTCATTAAGTGAAAAATAAATTTTAGTGGTAGGTAAAAAATCAAAATTATCTTATTTTGCATGTGGGCTAGAAACTGTATTTAAAAAAACTTTTTTTTTATATTTTCAGAAATAACCATACTTTTGAATTATTTTTGGAAAAAAAAATTGACAGATAATGCGAATTACGTTACTATTTTTTGCTTAATTTTCATCTCGATCGAAGCAAAACTTGATGCCAATGTATATTAATTCCAAAATACCCGGTTTTGAGCGGGGTTAACGCCGAATCCTCATACAAAATTTCATCATTCACCGTCAAGTAGTTACTATGCTTTTGAATCAGACATTTCTACTGAAATGGGAAACATGGCCCAATAGAACGTGTATTATTCCATAGGTTTAAATAACTTGGGCACTTTATTTAAATGACAAATGTATTTTAAATATTTTCAGCCTTCTTAATACGTTTAAGTGTCTCGAAAACAATGTTAAATAGCTATAATATCCATAGATTTACCGCAAAACAACGTGATAAAAATATACGGCAATTAAAACACTTAAATTGAATTTACCATGTTGACATTAAAAGATATTCTTTCATGTTTAACCGGTTGAAATTTATAACCGCGAGCTTTTTAGTCGGCACGACATCAAAGGCAACCACTTTATAACGTTAATCTACGCTTGGCCGCTATTTTTTAATAAATTTACTTTAAATTTCTTGCACACTCCACACGACAGTGCCGTATCATCGCGTCGGACTAGTTGGATAAAAGGGGTTTAAATAGGTCTCAGGGCAAAAACAAATTTATACAGGGCGGTCTACTCTCCATAGCTTCTAGACTAATCTAGAGTATTTTTTTTAAAGACTGGGTTATTTAATATCCGGGAAAATGTGGGAAATCTCCCGGATATGAAAAAAGCACGTGAAAAGAATACTACAAGTTCATATAAACTTCTTTCGTATCGGCCTCCTCTTCGGAGATATGGGCTCCCATGGAATTAGGTTTTTGACACATAATTATTAAACCAACAGGTATATTTCAATTTTTTTTTCATATGATCTATACCAGGTAAGACCCTTCAAATTACTATCCCAGAAAGTGTTGCGAATTACTCACAGCTGCAGGGACGGACTAGCTGTGACACTAATGTGCCCATTTTTTTTACGCCCTGTATGATAAAAACTTTGGACAACGTTTTTTACATACCTTTAACTATTGACTAAAAATTAAGTACTCTTCATTCATGTCGCTAATCCTAACCGTTTTCGGAAAAACGTCATTTTATTGCGATCATGTATTAATATTAAGCAGTTAAAAGTGAACATTTATAATTTATAGGAACAAAGATGTATATTTTATTGAAATACGCTAAATATACGAGGTCTGTTCAAAAAGTACCCGGAATTTTCGTTTTTTTCAAAAAAATATTTATTTATTCGTCTACATCAATGTGGTCCCCTTCAAAGTAGTCCCCCCCAGATATAATACACTTATGCCAGCGTTTTTTTCAATCTTCGAAGCACTCTTGATATTCACTTTTTGGTATGTAGTTGAGCACTCTCAGCGATTCGGCCTTTATTTCTTCAATCGAGGAAAAACGCCGTCCTTTCATGGGTCTATTCAACTTTGGGAACAGGAAAAAGTCACACGGAACCATATCTGATGAATATGGAGGTTGGGGCATGACTACGGTATTGTTTTTGGCCAAAAAATTACGAACAAGCAACGACGAGTGATTCAGAATTCAGCAGTTTTGGAATGAATTTTGCTGCCACTCGTTTCATGCCCAAAACATTTGAAAAAATGTTATGACATGAGCCAATTGATATGCCAACTTCATCAGCAACTTCTCTAATTGTGATTCGGCGATCATTCATAACCATTTTTTCCACTTTTTTCACATTTTCATCGATTATTATTGACATGCAGGGTCGACCGGAGCGTTCGTCATCTTTAACGTCTTCGCGGCCATCTTG
This sequence comes from Polydrusus pterygomalis, assembly GCA_963969555.1. Taxonomy (NCBI): domain Eukaryota; kingdom Metazoa; phylum Arthropoda; class Insecta; order Coleoptera; family Curculionidae; genus Polydrusus; species Polydrusus pterygomalis. The sequence continues at coordinate 33,727,462 of OZ018381.1, read as the reverse complement.
GAAACGCTTATACCACTCGTAAACACTTGTTTTTTTCATAGCAGACTCACCATAGGCTTTTTGTAACAGTTCACATACTTTGTTACACTTTATTTCATTTTTTACGCAAAATTTAATACAAATTCTTTGACTCTTCAATTCTTCCATTGTTTAAACAAGCAAAAATCGCCGAGCTCATAAAACACGTCGAAGCTTAGCGACTACCACAGACAAAGTAAACAGTGAATATAGCTGAAAATTTTATCATACTTTAGGGGCATGTATACCAACACAATAAAAAAAATTTTTGACAATCGGACTCTCCAGACCCGCGAAATTTAAAAATTCCGGGTACTTTTTGAACATACCTCGTACATGATGTAAATATGTTAAAAATTACGTTTTTCCGAAAACGGTTAGGATTAGCGACATGAATGAAGAGTACTTAATTTTTAGTCAATAGTTAAAGGTATGTAAAAAACGTTGTCCAAAGTTTTTATCATACAGGGCGTAAAAAAAAATGGGCTCATTAGTGTCACAGCTAGTCCGTCCCTGCAGCTGTGAGTAATTCGCAACACCTACTGGGATAGTAATTTGAAGGGTCTTACCTGGTATACATCATATGAAAAAAAAAATTGAAATATACCTGTTGGTTTAGTAATTATGTGTCAAAAACTTAATTCCATGGGAGCTCTTTGGGAGCCCATATCTCCGAAGAGGAGGCCGATACGAAAGAAGTTTATATGAACTTGTAGTATTCTTTTCACGTGTTTTTTTCATATCCGGGAGATTTCCTACATTTTCCCGGACACCCTGTATATAGTTTATTGTCTAAAATTCCATATAAAAAATCGGATTAAAAATGAAAAAGGATAAATCATTAAATTAAGTTTAAATTTTAGGGTGGCCTTTTTGACCAGGCAGTTTAGTTGGGTGGTAGCCTAATCTATAATTTTCCACAGCCATATTTTACCAAAAACACATGATGTCATAAGAACATGCTTATTAAATGAAGAATAATTTTTTTTATTGCCGTTGTAAAATAACAGCATTTTATTAGTTAGGGGAGGATGGGGAAATAAGAAACAGGGGTAATAAGATTTTTTTTTTTCCTTCCTTTTTCCACATTTTCCCGGACACCCTGTATATCAGCTGATTTAGGTACACGGTGATAAATGGATTTGAGATCAATTTCGGAACTCTACAGTGTGTCCACGGATAACGTTTGGAAGAGGAAAAACTTTTTTATTAGTAGGTGTAGAAGAAAAAGTAAATCTTTATAAAAACGTCTGCTTGTAGAGTGGATTCACTCAGTAAACCTGCAAGATGGCCGACATGTCATATTATGACAAAAGTCATATTCCAGCTAAATAAAATAAATTTTTCCATTTATCAATGAATTTTGTCATATGACATGTCGGCCATCTTGCAGGTTTACTGAGTGAATCGACTTTACTGAAACTACAATTTCGAATATCAGATTTGCGATTACTGTACAGTGTTATCAATTTAGTTTGTCCCACTTTTAATAGCCTGTAACTTTTTTGTATTTTGAGTTAGCGAGCTCATTCAAAAAACAAGATGTACCATTTCTAGCCAAGTTTTTATGAGTGTTGTCAAAAATGACAGTAGATGTCACATGTCACATTTAAAAGCAAAAATTTAATTTTTTTAAATGGGACACCCTGTATATTAGAGGCGCATTAGATGGTCCTTTTTCTTCCGATTTCAAAAATATAACACACATATGCATTATTTTCTTCATTCCATCAAACATTGACAAAAATATGAAAAAATATATTATTGTTAAAAAGCATCAAGATAGCTATGCAACTGTTTTGGTTGCTATGGATTTTATCTTCATTTATATTTCAGTCTTTCATTTTCAGCATTATTAATCGTTTCGAATATTGAAGAAAAGTTATTTTGTATGTAAAAAGTAACTAACTTGAGATATTTTATTCGTTTCAATGTGTCGTGTTTCATTGATCATAATATAAGCTAACTAGACTGGGTACATATCGCTAATCGTCAGCCGAGAGTGCATCTAATATTAGTACTAAAAAGATTTACAAAAATTTACAATAAAAAAATACTTTTCTTTTTTCTATTTACTATTGCTTTTTTTGCCTCACCTTCCTGCGGAACGTGAAGGGAAAACATATCGCCAAATTGTCATTATAACAACTGACTAAAACTACACAATGGTGCAAAATTTCCGTTTTCTCGTATAGATAGGTAGTTTTCTGAGACGGCGCCGTATAGGTGCTCTTTAAACTCGCACACCTTTGTGCAATGTGGGATATACTTTCCATATTTGCTCTATAAAAATATGTAAGTATTCAATCGATTAAAACATCAGCAAAAAATTATTCTTACATGGAAGCTATCAATTATCAGCTAATAAATTTGTAGAAATATTATTGTGCCGAGCCCTTCGGGCACGGCACTGTTCTAGTTCGTTCGTTTAATTATACGAGAGCTGTCACTTTGACAGGTAAGTGTAATTTTTTTTAGCTTTTTCGTAGCGAGGGTTATAGCTGTAAGAATTCGAAATTAAAAAATTTTCAGGTACCTAAATAAGAATGTTTTATACGATAGCTGTCAAATTTTGACAGGTAGGAGTCAGTTTTTTTTTATCCTTTTCGTAGCGAGGGTTATCGCTGTAAAAATCCTAAAGTGAAAAATTTTTCAGATCCTAAATAACAAAGTTCTATACGACAGCTGTCATTTTGACAGGTAAATGTCAATTTTTTTTAAGCTTTTCTTGTATCTAGTATTAAAGCTGTAAGAATCCAAAATTTAAAAAAAAATTCAGTAGTTAAATAACATAGTTCTATACGACAGCTGTCAAATTTTGACAGGTAAGTTAAAATTTTTTTTTTAGATTTTTCGTAGCGAGATTTATAGCTGTAAGAATCCTAAATGAAAAATTTTTCAGTTCCTAAATAACAAAGTTATATACGACAGCTGTCATTTTGACAGGTAAATTGCAAGTTTTTTTTAAGCTTTTCTTGTATCTAGGATTATAGCTGTAAGAATTCGAAATTTAAAAAAAAATTCAGTACCTAAATAACAAAGTTCTATACGACAGCTGTCAAATTTTGACAGGTAAGTTAAAAAAATTTTTTTAAATTTTTCGTAGCGAGATTTATAGCTGTAAGAATCCTAAATAAAAAAATTTTCAGTTCCTAAATAACAAAGTTATATACGACAGCTGTCATTTTGACAGGTAAATTGCAAGTTTTTTTTAAGCTTTTCTTGTATCTAGGATTATAGCTGTAAGAATTCGAAATTTAAAAAAAATTCAGTACCTAAATAACAAAGTTCTATACGACAGCTGTCAGATTTTGACAGGTAAGTGTCAATTTTTTTTTAGCTTTTTCGTAGCGACGGTTATAGCTGTAAGAATCCCAAATTTAAAAAAAATTCAGTAGCTAGATAACAAAGTTTTATACGATACCTGTCAGATTTTGACAGGTAAGTGTCAATTTATTTTAACTTTTTTCGTAGCGGGGGTTAAAGCTGTAATAAAACTAAATTTAAAAAATTTTCAGTACCAAAATAACAAAGTTCTATACGACAGCTGTCAAATTATATATACTTAAATAGTAATTCTTATTTTTTAGAATTTGCTACCATTTCTATGCTGTTTAGGTATAGAACAATATATTTGAAAAAAGTAGTATTTGAGATGACCTAAACGAATATCCAAACCAAAAGTATATCGGACGCACCCAATTCGATTTATTAACGATCCAATATGACCCTACATTGATTTTAAAAAAATCAAAAAAATGACTTCCCAACTTTTGATCGCGTTCGCAAACAACAGTGTTTTGTAGCCCAACGTCGTCTACATTTCGAAAAAGTTTAAATCGATTAAAATGATTTTTGCCACCTGTATCGCCCTACAACGAAAAAAAACATATTTTTTAACTTTGACTTTAATAACTTTTTTCCGGTACACCCTGTATATTTGAAATTGTTCCCAGAACGTGCCCCGACCTCTACGACTCTCTACGTCTAGAAAGTTTGAATCGTTTTGCTCTAACCGTTTCCGAAAAAAAAATTCGCGAATATCGAAATGTCGAATAACCTTCTACCACGTGGCGACGGATTATCAATGTCGAAACGCCATCTTTAAAATCGAGATTACAACCATTTCTGAAACATTTTGAGCAAATATTTTGGTCAGTAAAATTAGAAGAAGGTTCAAGGTAGATATTCCACCCGATTTAAAATCTGGAAATGTTCTTATTATTCTAGCAAGTCACGCTGAAAACACCCATTTTTCGCCATTTTTGACAGCCGGATTTTTAGAATTAATAATTAATTTAGATACATCAATATCAAGGCACTCTTAGTCAAAAGTGAATGGTGTTAGAATTTGTAAAGATTGCCTGTTTCCGCACCCAAAAAAGCGACTTTTCTCAATTTTGCGAATATATTTTAATGATTTTGAATATGTAAAGGTGTTGCGAAGTAATCAGCGCATTTTTTGAGAAAAAAATAAAACGGTTTTGTTAAAAATTGAATAAGCTACAGTCGATATAGTAAAAAAAAAGCTGCCGTTTTTTCCGTATTAAAGATAAAGAAACGAAAAAATATCTCTTAAATACAATTTGACGAGCTCTATCCGCTAAAGTTTACAACGTTTCGATCAAAAGTCGTTTTCAGTACGAAAAAAAATAAAAACCGTGAAAAAATCAGGCCTAACTTTATGATTTCCACTTTCTTACAATTTTCGGCAATTTCCATTCCAGTTAGGTATAGAACGATATATTGGAAAAATATAGATTTTGAGATTGCCTAACCGATTATCCAAACCGCATGTCGATTGGATGCACCCAATTCGACTTATTAGCGATCCAAGAGGTACCATTTTCGACCAAATTTTGACTTTGAAAAAATCAAAAAAATTACTTTCAATCTCTCGATCGTGCTCACAAACAATAGGCTTCTGTAACTCGCGGTCCTCTACACGTCCAAAAAGTTTCAATCGATCAAGTTCATTCCTGGGACCACGGTGTGGGCCGCGTGAAACCCGACTTTTTTCGACTTTGACGTTTAATAACTTTTTTCCGGCACACCCTGTGTATTTCAAATTTTTACACAACGTACCTCCACTATTCCTCTGTAAACCCAAAAAGTTTCAATCGTCCCACTCTAACCGTTTCCGAGAAAAAAAATCGCAAATGTGAAAATGTCGAAAGTGACGACGACGACGCCGACAACATACATACATTATTTTCACCGAAGCGCCGTATAACATATCGCGGTGTAGCGCGATATGTAACTAGACTGGGTACATATCGCTAATCGTCAACCGAGAGTGCATCTAATATTAGTACTAAAAAGATTTACAAAAATTTACAATAAAAAAATATTTTTTTTTGCTTTTTTTCTATTTACTATTGCTTTTTTTGCCTCACCTTCCTGCGGAACGTGAAGGGAAAACATATCGCCAAATTGTCATTATAACAACTGACCAAAACTACACAATGGTGCATAATTTCCGTTTTCTCGTATAGATAGGTAGTTTTCTGAGACGGCGCCGTTTAGGTGCTCTTTAAACTCGCACACCTTTGTGCAATGTGGGATATACTTTCCATATTTGCTCTATAAAAATATGTAAGTATTCAATCGATTAAAACATAAGCAAAAAATTATTCTTACATGGAAGCTATCAATTATCAGCTAATAAATTTGTAGAAATATTATTGTGCCGAGCCAATACGTCCCTTATTATCGCTTTTAGAATAGAAATCAATATAACCTTTTATCTGGACCATAGAAAAAGGCAACTTTTTTATTTGAAGAGGTTCTATCTAAGCTTTATCAGTTTCGAGATATTGGTAATATATGAAAACCGAACTTAAAGTAAAGATCTCTTAAGGATGCTACTTATTAGTTATATACATTGTTGCCGTATCTCTTTCAGTTTCCGAGAAAAATGGTCTTTTATGGATTTCATAGCATTTTCCTGAGCATATACATGGAAAAAATGCCAAAATTTAAAATTCGCAAATAAGTCAATTTTTCGGTACATTTCCATCAAAAATAACGTAAAACCCAAAAATAGCGAAGAAAATATGATAATTAATAATTCTATGAATTTTTAAAAAAATATCCAGAAAACTCGGATTTTTTGTCGGTTTTCAAAGTTTCCTCAATACGTCCCTTATTACGGCCTTTGGAACAAAAGTTAATATAACGTTTTATCTGGACAATAGAAAAAGGCAAATTTTTTATTTAAAGAGTTTCTATCTAAGTTCTATCAGTTTCGAGATATTGGCAAATACATGAAAACCACTTTTAAATCCATATCTCAAAAACTATAAGACGTACAAAAAATTTCTAAGAACTTATAGTAAAGATCTCTTAAGGATGCTACTTATTAGTTATATACATTATTGCCGTATCTCTTTTAGTTTCCGAGGAAAATGGTCTTTTATGGATTCCATAGCATTTTCCTGAGCATACATGGAAAAAATGCCAAAATTTAAAATTCGCAAATAAGTCAATTTTTCGGTACATTTCCATCAAAAATAACGTAAAACCCGAAAGTAGCGAAGAAAATATGATAAATAACAATTCTATGAATTTAAAAAAAAAATCCAGAAAACTCGGATTTTTTGGTCGGTTTTCACAGTTTCCTCAATACGTCCCTTATTACGGCCTTTGGAACAAAAGTTAATATAACATTTTATCTGGACAATAGAAAAAGGCAAATTTTTTATTTAAAGAGTTTCTATCTAAGTTCTATCAGTTTCGAGATATTGGCAAATACATGAAAACCACTTTTAATTCCATATCTCAAAAACTATAAGACCTACAAAAAATTTCTAAGAACTTAAAGTGAAGATCTCATAAAGATGCTACTTATTAGTTATATACATTGTTGCTTTTTTTGCCTCACCTTCCTGCGCCAATTTGTCATTATAACAACTGACCAAAACTAGACAATGATGCAAAATTTCCGTTTTCTCGTATAGATCGGAGACGGCGCCGTATAGTGCTCAAAGTTCCATTTCCAATGCCGCCCCGCTCGATTCGCTACGACTTTTCGTTACGGAGATATATGATATTTAATATTATGATATTGATATTTATAGGTGCTCTTTAAACTCGCAATGTGGGATATACTTTCCATATTTGCTCTATAAAAATATACATTAAAGCTATCAATTATCATCTAATAAATTTGTAGAAATATTATTGTGCCGAGCCCTTCGGGCACGGCACTGTTCTAGTTCGTTCGTTTAATAATACGACAGCTGTTACTTTGACAGGTAAGTGTCATTTTTTTTTAGCTTTTTCGTAGCAAGGGTTATAGCTGTAAAAATCTTAAATTAAAAAAAAATTCAGTACCTAAATAACAAAGTTTTATACGACAGCTGTCAAATTTTGAAAGGTAATTGTCAATTATTTTTTAGCTTTTTTGTAGCGAGGGTTATAGCTGTAATAATCCTAAATTTAAAAAAATTTTCAGTACCCAAATAACAAAGTTCTATACGACAGCTGTCAAATTATGACAGGCGGGTGTAAATTTTTTAAATCTTTTTTCATATAGAGGATTATAGCTGTACAAATCCGAAATTTAAAAATTTTTCAGTGATTAAATAACAAAGTTCCATACGACAGCTGTCAAATTTTGACAGGTAAGTGTCAATTTTTTAAAAGTTTTTTCGTAACGAGGATTATAGCTGTAAGAATCCCAAATTGAAAAAATTTTCAGTACCTAAATAACAAAGTTCTATACGATAGCTGTCAAATTTTGACAGTTAAGTGTCAATTTTTTTTTTAGCTTTTTCGTAGCGAGAGTTATAGCTGTAAGAGTCCGAAATTATAAAATTATCAGGTCCCTAAATAACAAAGTTCTATACGATAGCTGTCAAATTTTGACAGGTAAGTGTCAATTTTTTTTTTAGATTTTTTGTAACGAGGGTTATAGCTGTAAGAATCCTAAATTAAAAAATTTGTCAGTACCTAAATAACACAGTTTTATACGATAGCTGTCAAATTTTGACAGGTAAGTGTCAATTTTTTTTTTAGATTTTTTGTAACGAGGGTTATAGCTGTAAGAATCCTAAATTAAAAAAATTCTCAGTGCCTAAATAACAAAGTTCTATACGACAGCTGTCATTTTGACAGGTAAATATCAAGTTTTTTTTAAGCTTTTCTTGTATCTAGGATTATAGCTGTAAGAATCCGAAATTTAAAAAAATTTCAGTACCTAAATAACAAAGTTCTATACTACAGCTGTCAGATTTTGACAGGTAAGTGTAATTTTTTTTTAGCTTTTTCGTATAGATTATTATAGCTGTAAGAATCCAAAATTTAAAAAATTTTCAGTACCTAAATAACGACATTAAAAAAAAAACTTAAAAAAAGAGAAAAAAAAAGAAAAAAAAACACTGGGGTTTGAACCCTCGACCTTCGTCTCCAAAATCAACAGTCTGTAGTACTACACCACCGAAGCTCGCAGATTGATTTGTGGTAAATAGGATAATAATGACGTATTCGATATTACATAGAACGTTGAGTATTGAAGATACACACAAATAATACACTTTTTTCAATTATTTTTGGTCAACCGCAAAGAAAAAAGTCCAAGACAGGTGTTTCATACATTAAATACCCTCCAAATATTATAAAAACTATAAAAACTGAAGTTAATATGCCTCCTGCAAGCCATTTTTATTATTACAAGTACGGGATAAATGCGATATTTTCCCCCTTATTTTTGGTCAAACGAAAAAGATAAAGGTTCAAGGTAGGTATTTCCCATAAAAGACGTAGTCTAAATGGTCTAATTCCTCAAAAAAATCAATTTGGAAATCGCATTTTTCATCTATTTTTGACAGATGGTATAAAAGTTAAAGTTCAGGAAAACGCACGTGGTTAAAACCATGGCCAACTTTTTCTAAATCGAATGGTGTTAGAATTTGAAAATTGTGCCTGTTTCCGCACCCAAAAAAGCTACTTTGCTCAAATTTGCGAATATATTTTGATAAGTTTGGACATGCAGGAATATTGAGAAGTAATCAGCGCATATTTTGAGAAAAAAATAAAACGGTTTTGTTAAAAATTGAATAAGCTACAGTCGATATAGTAAAACCTCTGGTGAAGGAACCTATAAAAAAATCATAAACTAATTTTTTTGAGCCACAAAATATGTTTTCCCAAAGATCGCTTATAATACAAATTAAAGCTTCTTTATCCGTTGATATAGTGTACCAAGAAAAAATTCAAAATGTTATATATTATAGACACTTGCAGAATTATTTAAGCAAACCAGTGCAACGCCAACAGAAATTACGGGAAAAAGTTTATAAGCTGCCGTTTTTTCCGTATTAAAGATAAAAAAACGAAAAAATATCTCTTAAATACAATTTGACGGCTCTATCCGCTAAAGTATACAACGTTTCAATCAAAAGTCGTTTTCCGTACGAAAAAAAATAAACGGAATAAAAACGGAGAAAAAAATCACGCCTTACACTGTGGTTTCCAGTTTCTTACCATTTTCGGCAATTTCCATTCCAGTTAGGTATAGAACGATATATTGGAAAAAGGTAGATTTTGAGATGGCCTAACCGATTATCCAAACCGCATGACGATTGGATGCACCCAATTCGACTTATTAGCGATCCAAGAGGTACCATTTTCGACCAAATTTTGACTTTGAAAAAATCAAAAAAATTACTTCCAAACTTTCGATCGCGCTCACAAACAATAGGGTTCTGTAGCCCACGGTCGTCTACGCGTCGAAAAAGTTTAAATCGAAAAAACTAATTTTTGTGGCCTGTATTGAATGCCAACGAGATCCCGATATTTCTCGACTTTAAAAATTAATAACTTTTTTCCGGCACACCCTGTATATTCCAAATTTTTACACAACGTACCCCCACTATTCCTCTCTAAACCCAAAAAGTTTCAATCGTCCCACTCTAACCGTTTCTGAGAAAAAAAATCGCAAATGTGAAAATGTCGAAACTGACGACGACGCCGCCGACGCCGACACGGACAACATACGCACATATTTCAAATGAAGCAGACGATATAGTGCAAAATTTTCGGGAAGCAGTCGGGGTTGCCGTGATTCCGCGTGAAGGCGACGAATAACATATCGCGGAAAGCGATATGTTAACAACCAAAACAACTGCATAGCTATCTTGATGCTTTTTAACAATAATATATTTTTTCATATTTTTGTCAATGTTTGGTGGAATGAAGAAAATAAGGCATATGTGTGTTATATTTTTGAAATCGGAAGAAAAGGGACCATCTGATGCGCCTCTAATATACAGGGTGTCCCATTTAAAAAAATATAAATTTTTGCTTTTAAATGTGACATGTGACACCTACTGTCATTTTTGACAACACTCATAAAAACTTGGCTAGAAATGGTACATCTTGTTTCTTGAATGAGCTCGCTAACTCAAAATACAAAAAAGTTACAGGCTCTTAAAAGTGGGACAAACTAAATTGATAACACTGTACAGGGTTCGTCGCAAACAACATTTTTAGTTTTTTGGATCTTTTTTTTCAATTCCTTGATTTATTAAATGAATTTTGTTAGTGTTAAAACTACAATTTCAACTATTAGATTTGCGATTACTATACAGGGTTCGTCACAAACAACATTTTTAGTTTTTTGGATCTTTTTTTTTTCAATTCCTTGATTTATTAAATGAATTTTGTTAGTGTTATTTTAGCTATTAGATTTGCGATTACTATACAGGGTTCGTCAGAAATAACATTTTTAGTTTTTTGGATATTTTTTTTATAATTCCTTAATTTATTAAAAGAATTTTGCTACCACAAACAAATGTTTTCGTTTTTTGGATTTTTTTTTCAATTTATAATTTCCAATTGTTTTTGATGATTGGCTAAATCATCATTTTGGAAACAAATGATTGGAAGGTACCTATGGTCCAAATCAGTTGGCACGTTACGTAGACCGTAGAAGTCCCGATCTCACAATTATCGACTTTCATTTATGGGGATATCTGAAGCCACATGTGTATAAAACCAATTTCAATTATAAGTTAGATCTCTTGAAAGAAAAAAATAAAGAGTAGTTATTGCAAATATTCAAACACAGCAAGTTAGGAAGTGTTATCGGAAATTCAGATGTAGAGTTGAACTATGCGCTAACCATAGACAATTTACCTTTAGATAAACAAACAATAATCACGAATGTGGCAGTTTTATGGCCTCGCGCATGTAAACAAAACTGGGAACTATTAGACATGCGCACTGCAACATTATCGTTTGACGAATGGGAAAATAGACAGGTCCGGGCTTTAAAATTTAAATTCTTGCTCATATGCCACCATAGAGGGTTTATTTTACCCCTATTTGGGCATAATACAATTATACAACGGCTGCAACTAGTACTAGTCATTGTTTATATTACAATCCGAGTCACTAAAAGCACAAACACAATTCACTAACTAAACTACACAAAAACCAGAAATCCATAAATATTAAACACCAGTCCCACAATCCACCATAGCCGATCCGATAGCTGAAAACTTTAAAAAACTACAAGGAATCCGCAGAGAAGAGAAACCTTAAAACACAACAACAAAAATGGCGGCCGAGCCGGTTCTGGAGAGTATTCTTGAGCGCGTCGATTATTGTCGATAAAGTACGACGGCCGATAACACGAGGTTTGTGCGCATGCACGAAGGTTCCCCGAATGAAGACAGCTGACCGACGAGTCATGCGCTCGGACGTATTTTTTCACCCATAAAACGTAACTTTTGTTTGCGCAGGAGATAAGCTGTAGGTATCTAAAGGTAAATTGTCTATGGCGCTAACTCGTTGGTACCACGTTTGAATAAAAGTTTTATAATTTATGATTGAATGAATTGAAGAAATATGACATGTAATATTAAAAATACTTCAAAAGTAGGCAAATAAACAATGGTTTTCTTAAAACAAAATCGTTACTCGGCCAGATATAAAAATCATATTCGAAGTAAGAAAGCAACAATACTTAGTTGTTTGTATTTACGTAATGTTTCCTTAAACGAAATCCAAAAAACTAAAAATGTTGTTTCTAATGAACCCTGTCGCAAATGTAATATTTGAAATTGTAGTTTCAGCACAAGCAAAATTTTTGAAATTGAAAAAAAATCCTAAAAAGTAAAAATGTTGTTTTTGACGAACCGTGTGTAAATTCAATTGTTTTTTTTTTTTAATATTAACGTTTAAAAAATTGGCAAAACCATTGCCCGACACTCTCCTTGTTAATATTTAAACTTTTAGTTGTTCACCCTATATTGAGTAGACTAAGATTTTTTAAATATGAAGTAACACCTTGGAAACAGCAACCCTAAACTCCCTTATACCCTGGGACCCACCCAGATAAGCAACTTGAAGGAACATAAAGGTCTAGGAATTAGTATGTACCAAAATTTGAATGGGAAATGCACATAAATAGCATTATTCAGAAGACCAACCCTTGGTGTCTAAAGCCTTTCAAGCTCTAACCACCGAAATGTGTCTGAAACTGTACAAGTCGCACATGAGACCAAGACTTGAGTATGTCCAGACTATTTGGAATCCATATTATGTTAGGGACATTGAACCATTGGAAAGGGTCCAACGTGGAGCCACCAAACTCTAGCCATCGAACTTAAAAACGTACTTTATCGAGAAAGACATCAAAGACCCTTCCAACCCTTCATCTAAGAAGGTTTCGAAGCGACCACAGCCATCAGAAAACCAACAATTTTGGGGCCATAACAAGAAACTTTCAAAGGAAAGATGTGCCAAGCTTCTGCGCGATTCGAGGCGACCTAAAAATAAAACAGTAGAAACCGTCTTTCATTATCGACAATGGACAGATAAATTGGCTAGTACGCCACTTAGCATAAATATAAATATTACACATTAAATCTATACATATATATCAATGCGACTATGATTTATTATAGTATAATATATTATGATTTTTGGTTTCAGATGATTTGGAGCTGGCATTCGAGAAACCGGCTGACATTACCCCTTCCAGGCTCATAAATGGATTTAAGAGACACCCAGCTCTAGCAAGGACCTCTTTTCTTGGTAAAAATGTAATTTCATATTGAGAAATAATTTTGTGGAAATTTCATTTCATTAATGATAATAATATACATATACAGGGTGTCCGGGAAAATGTGGGAAATCTGACGGATATGAAAAAAACACGTGAAAAGAATACTACAAGTTCGTATAAACTTCTTTCGTATCGGCCTCCTCTTCGGAGATATGGGCTCCCAAGGAGCTCCCATGGAATTAAGTTTTGGACACATAATTATTAAACCTACAGGTATATTTCAATTTTTTTTTCATATGATCTATACCAGGTAAGACCCTTCAAATTACTATCCCAGAAAGTGTTGCGAATTACTTACAGCTGCAGGGACGGACTCCTGCTGTGCCCATTTTTTTACGCCCTGTATGATAAAAACTTTGGACAACGTTTTTTTACATACCTTTAACTATTGACTAAAAATTAAGTACTCTTCATTCATGTCGCTAATCCTAACCGTTTTCGGAAAAACGTCATTTTATTGCGATCATGTATTAATATTAAAAAGTGAACATTTTTATAATTTATACTAACAAAGATGTATCTTTTATTGAAATACGCTAAATATACATGATGTAAATATGTTTCAAACATTAAAAACAACTTTTGTGCCTTTTGTTTGCTGCTGTAAAAAATTCACAGATCTTGCATCTTACGCAAGTATCATAGGCGTATTGAAAATACCTACCACATACAGTGGCGAGAAGAAAACCATTATGTCACATCAATGAAATTTGGACGAATAAAGTCGATTTACACTGTCGTAGATTAAATTTTGAATGATACACGTTCGATATGAACTTTGTTAATGAAACTTGTGCAATTAAACCACTCGGCTGACGCCTCGTGGTTTAACGTTGCACACGTTTCATTATTGTGTTCATATCGAACTAGTATCATTAATAACTATAATGTAAGAATATAGAACAATAATAAAGATAATCTACTTTTTATTATGTCCAAATAAAGTTATATTCAAAATTCAAACACACAGTATAATATTTAAATAGTAATAATATTTGGTCTGAATAAACATCCTGATAAAGCCGTGGCCGATTCAATAATAACTACTAACTCTCCCGGCCATATTATCTTAATATCAACCAATATAATAATAATAAACAAATGCGGAAACCCAAACCAAAACAATGTTAACCTCAGCAGATGATGTCATCGATCCTGTGCCGCTCGGAGTAAGCTCTAGCGTTACGCGTCACGCGTGACGGGTATCGTATTTCAAGTCGTTTATTTTTCATGAAATAAACCCCTATATACGCACCCAGAAGTATTTTCAATACTAAAAAGAACCACTTCCATAAAAATTCTAAAAATTTCAGGGTAATAAGATACACCTCAATAGTGTATCTTAATACCCCATTGAATTTTTGATTGAATAAGAAACATTTAGTAGGGGTAATAAAAACAAATTCTTATAATTTTTGGTTTTTGAATTAAAATGATATATTACATATAAAGTTAAATCAAAAGAATTTCCGTTGCACGTCATACCTTCGAGTATAAGCAGTGTTGCCAGTTTGTAATGAAAGTACCCCAGTAAGGAAATGCTTCGGCATTTTTCAATAAAGGTAAACAACGTAATCAACAGAAATGTGTATGAATCCCTGTGTTGTTCTTAAAAGATCAGTTTTTAATCCTATTTATAAAAGGATTTGCAGTTTTAGTTAAAAACGACTTAAATAAACTCACGAAATGAAAACAATAAACGTCAATCAAAATTCGCCAAGAAATAAACTGGCATCACCGATGCGTTGACACTACTGTTGCCAACTGTCAGCCCAAAAAATTCAAATGATATTAATTTTTAAAAGGTTAAATTTAAAAAAAACATCTTCTTTAAGCGGCTTAGTATCAAAGGAGAATACATTAAGTTTCTTTTACATTCAGTATCGCATGAAATTTATATATTTTTTGCCCAAATTTAATTTTCTTATGTTTCCTGACCGATTTTCAGTTATCAGCTGATTGATGACGTGCAACGGAAATTCTTTTGATTTAACTATAAATAAGTA
Source organism: Polydrusus pterygomalis (assembly GCA_963969555.1). NCBI lineage: Eukaryota > Metazoa > Arthropoda > Insecta > Coleoptera > Curculionidae > Polydrusus > Polydrusus pterygomalis. The sequence goes on along the minus strand of OZ018381.1, from coordinate 33,712,363 downwards.
CCCTCAGGTAAAATTAATATCAGAAAGAGAAATCAGAGTTATATACTTGAAACTATCACCTGTACAAATTTTATTGGTTTCTTATTCCCCCATGTGTTTCTTATTCCCCCATCCTCCCCTACAAAAGAAGGTGTGAAATTTTCCATAAAATATTCCCAAGATTTCTATAGTATTTAATGCACTACTGACAAAGGAAAGTTGTTTTTATTATTACATTCGCCTTAGTTTATTTCTAATTATGGCGAATGCGGTAGGAAACCTCTATAGCGTTGATAATATTAAGAAATTAAAATTTTAATAAACTGTCTTTTTTTACAGTAAATTAATAAAATAATAGTTTTAATGTGAATTATATTCGCCCACATTAGCTTAAAAATTAATTTTTAATTAGTAACTAACTTTATACTATAATAAATATGTATTGAATGCCTAAATCATTACTACTGCAAAATTTCTTTGAGCCCCCTTAAAAATTATTTCAATACTCCTCTCAATCATATTTCATCTCCCAATTATAACGAGGTTTTCCCAGTGATTGAAACACAAAAAGGCACATATCCCCACTGTGTTCCTCGAGCTTCGATCGAAGAGCTTATACGTTTGTCTGACTACGCATTACGGTTACTCACTATTTGGCTGTCTGTAATACCGTATCCAAGATATTAATTCTGACAGCTTTTCATATTCCATTATTAAAAAATAATAGGTATTGTGTTTTTTACCATCCTAATATTTCTCTTCGAGTTCAGTATATGGTATACGTTACGATGGGGTAGGTTACCTTAAGGTGTTGCATGGGATTTGTATATTTGCTTTTGTGTTTGTATTAATTTAATATGAAAGTACTTCAGAAATATGATGCATTTTTCTTTTGCTGTGAGGCATGCAGTTTTACTATTCTTTGTTTATATCCATGCGATTTACCCATAGGCCAATTTCTTTGTATATACGACTACTGGTAATCCATTTATGCTGTTATTTCATATTTTCTGCTTCAGCTGGTTCATAATACTTATATTTCATTGTGTTATAGGTAATATTATACCCATGGGCAATTTTTACCTGGGTCTTTATTAATTTCCTACCTCCAATTTATTAAATATGGTTTAATAATTTCAAAAAATACAAGCCAAATTCATTGTTCCTTTGTCTAATACAAATCAATATGGGAGTATACGTATATTGTACGCAGAGCATATTTCTATACGAAGGGCTTCGTATTGATCGAACGGTTGGTTTTCATTTTGATGTTGTATGTTTCTGTGCAGCCATCTTGTATTAGTTGTATACTTTATATTGATTTTTATTGTATTGTTATGTATTATTTTTATAGCATCTTATACTATACTAAAATTTATTACTTTGAAAAATTTACAATATCACTACAAGCAACTGCTAGTTAGTCTAGCTCTATTCATGAACTCACTGGATATTGGATAACTCAAATTGTAATAATAATACTGTAATACTGTAATTAACAAATAGCAATTGGTATACCGATGAAGCTATTGTTTGTTAAAATGTATTGTTGTTTACATTACAAAATTTACTATGCACTATAATGGATCATTCTTGCTGCGCTTTGTTTTAGTTCTTTATCCAACCGGTTTTTAAATATATTTAAATTTGCTGCGGTCACTGTTTCCTCTGTAAGTGCATTCCATGAATACACCACACGATTGGTTAAAAAATTCTTCCTCTGGGGCTTAGCAGCTTTTTCTTTGTCTATTTTCATAGAGTGCCCTATGAAATTGTTAGTGATTCAAAAAATTAGCAGGTAAAATTGGTTGGGATTTCGGTTTTATTTTAAACCTTCATCAGAGCTCCAACTAATTATTCCTGGGGGGTTAAAAAAAAAAACATATTAAGATACACAAACAAAGGATGGTCACCTGAACCTGAACCTGAACCAACAGTTAAAAACAATCATTAGCAAGTAATAAGTTATTTTTATTTTTTTTAAAGAACAATCCCCGATGAAGGTTTAAAATAATACCGAAACGTTGGCGAAAATATAAGTTTTCTTGCATCTTTGAATAACTTTTTAGGAATAATAAAAGTACATTTGGCTATAGTCATATATTATATCACAAGACCTATAAATTTAATCGATTAAACTATGCAACATATTTTGATCATGATTTTACTTGGAAAATAGTTGAATGCTCAGTAATTTAATAAAAACCCGAGACTGCGAAGTGGTCGAGGGTTTTTATTTTCAAATTATTGTGCATGAAACTATTTACCAAAAAGTAAAAGCATGATCAAAATATGTTGCATAGTTCGATTAAATTTATAGCTGGCTTGCTAACGCTTGCTTAGCAAAGTGTGTATGTAAATATTACAAATTCTGACATATTTTCATCGCCTTATGTCAAAATATTTGTATAAAAATTCTATCGAAAATGGCGTATTTACTGATAAAAACCAATATTAGGTTATTCAGACGACTAAGAAATTAATGTTTCTTTATAAACTGTTGCCGAGAATTGTAAGAATTAGTGATAAACGATAAAACAAAAACCAATATGGAGGACGAAAGTTTAACCGCGGTTAAACAGGTCTTGGGATTTAATCAGTTATCTAAACAAAATTTATTCGAAAAATGATGGTGTCTGATTGGTCTATTTGATAATGAGGGAATTAATCAGCTATATTATTGGTTGGTTGGGAAATTAAATAAATAAATAAAATAAATAAACAATATATTTTCATTAAAAGTATTCTATTAACTACATAATAGACCACATACATGCCTCCGTAGCATAATAAGTCAGTTCTTTTTTTTTTGACAATATCCTGGTCTAAAATTACGACCTTCAATTACTGTTGCTACTAATCTACTAGTCCCTAGATAAATTAATTTAGGAATTTCAATAATTTTTCTAGGTACAGGGTCTTCCAACGAGGACTGAACAGTGGCTCATTTTTGAGCTTCCTTGTATTTAAAGAACAATCCAAAATAGCCAATCGATGTACTTTTTCCTGCAGAATTCAAAAATGAAACCAAAAATTTATTTGAACCAGAAACAAAAGAGTTACGATATGGATAAGATGTTTTTTAAATGGAACAGCTTTTTTTAAACGATTTTTGGAACGAGTGATTTTTTTTTTGTCCGTTCTGATTAAAATATTTAATATTGTGACAGCTATTTTTATTACATTTTAATGTTTTATCCAGTATAATTTAACTTTAACCTGTTTGAAACATACACTAGGTAATAAAGGTATAATCACCTTTGAATCCTTCAAAGTCAAAAAATTTGACTAATTTACTATAATATTGCCGAAATGAAATATGCATTAGATGAGAGATTGCAGATTGTTATCTTGTTCTACAAATGCCAAGAAAATGCAAGAGAAGCAAGGAAAAGGTTTATTGCAAATTTTCACAGAAATATATCCGTCAATACTATTCTAAGGATAAAGAACCTATTTGAGGAAAATAAAATATTACATGACAGAAAAAGAAATCCAACTCTATATCTACTAATTAAAAAAAAAAACATTAATAATTTAATTGTTCAATGTGACCTCTGTTGTTCTCGAAACAAGTGCGATAACCTCTTTGTAGCCTTTCCAAACTTGCTGTTATACTGTGATTTTCCTGGTTAAGGCGATTTATTTCATTCACTATTTTCTGCATGATCTCTTCAATATCGTGGTTTCGCTGCTTGTATACCACGTTCTTTAAATGGCCCCAAAGAAATGTGTCTAATATTGACAAATCGGGACTATTGGGTGGCCAAGCATAGGTTCCATTTCTACCAATCCATTCTTCATGGCGTCCGTTTAACTATTGAGTAACCTCACGCACGGCATGCGGAGGGGCCCCGTCATGTTGCCAAATTAAATTTTGATATTCTTCCAATGGTAAATCTTCCAATTTCGTTTTCTAAGAACTCGTAGTATCTCTGTCCATTTAAACTCCCGTTAAAAAATATTGGTCCCAAAATTCTATTATTTTTTATGCCACACCAAACATGGATTGAAGTCCAGAAATTTTCTTGGATTTCCAACGGCCCAGTGATGACTATTATGTCTATTGAAAACCCCCGATGTTGTGAATGTGGCTTCGTCAGTCCATAAGATATTTCTGAATAAATTAGGGTCTTCGTTTTCTTTCCGAATCACAATTTGGGAAACAAATTGGAAGCGAAGTTCTTTTTGTGCCGGTGTTAGATGTTGAAGTGGAAGGATATGATTAGACTTAAATTTATGATTTCTTAAAGTCCTCTGAACAGTTCCGTGGGTAACTCTTCTGCGTCTTACACCGCCGCCGTATTGAACGTCCCGAACTGCGTCCGAAATTGATTTGGTTGGATTCAGTCGAAAATAATTCACAATGGCACGGTCTCGATTTCTATTCCTTTCTGGATTTCTTGTTCTGTCATGTAATGTTTTATTTTCCTCAAATAGGTTCTTTATCCTTAGAATAGTATTGACGGATATATTTCTGTGAAAATTTGCAATAAATCTTCTCCTTGCTTCTCTTGCATTTTCTTGGCATTTGTAGAACAAGATAACAATCTGCAATCTCTCATCTAATGCATATTTCATTTCGGCAATATTATAGTAAATTTGTCAAATTTTTTGACTTTGAAGGATTCAAAGGTGATTATACCTTTATTACCTAGTGTATGTTTCGAACAGGTTAAAGTTAAATTATACTGGATAAAACATTAAAATTGAATAAAAATAGCTGTCACAATATTAAATATTTTAATCAGAACGGACAAAAAAAATCACTCGTTCCAAAAATCGTATAAAAAAAGCTATGTTCCATTTAAAAAACACCTTATCCATATCGTAACTCTTTTGTTTCTGGTTCAAATAAATTTTTGGTTTCATTTTTGAATTATGCAGGAAAAAGTACATCGATTGGCTATTTTGGATTTTTCTTTAAATACAAGGAAGCTCAAAAATGAGCCCCCGTTCAGTCCTCGTTGGAAGACCCTGTACTTAGTTTGAAATCAGAACTTTTTCTTGTCTCTAAATATGGATAGCACCCACAGAGATTAATGGTAGTCAGTATTAATCTCTGTAGTTACTAAAATAACAAAAATTGTGTTATACGGGGAAATTATTTATAACTTAATTTGTGAAAGCAATCGATTTTTTTAGATAATTTATCTAAATGTTTCTGCGCTATTAACAAAAAAACTATACTAACCCCCCCCCCCCCCCCCCCTTGCTTTTTGCCTCACGCAGTTTTTCTAGGCATGCCCAACTGCTCAGCGTGGGCATTATCATCCATTGGCTAGGAATTTATGATCTATAGAGATATTGATTTAAAGAAGGTGTCCCGTGAAGTCAGGTACTCTGCGCAGACACCACGCGGATGCGCGTTGAGGATGACACTTGCTGCTTTTCGCTCAAATATGCCAGTGGCATTGTAACTGTCAATATTTAAGTAAAATTATGATAAAATACAAATTCCGATTAATTTAATCTTTAAAGGTTTCCATATTGATAAACTTCACGGTAGCTTAAAGTTAGGCGGTAGTAAAAATAGTCTCTGCCACTGGTTTAAAGTCCGATTATATGTTTTACTTGTTGTTCACTAAGGTAGTTTTACTACTAGGTACTTGATTTAGTCGCTACTTGTTGCATTTTTTAATTGTTATGAGTCGCATTTAGATAAAATGTCACAAATTTTATTATTTAATCTAAATTTTGTAAACAAGAAGTAAAGGATTCTCAGATTCGTTTTAAAACCCATGTATTTTGGAGCGTTGATTAAGAATCTGGAAAGGGTTTTCTTTGAAAACGCTGAAATGTAATTTCAAGGTTCTTAATGTTACCGTCGCGCTGTAAAATTCCCACTTTTCCAGAAGGAAGTGATGATGGCACACTTCATTTCAGGATGGAATCATTCCTTTTTTGAAAGTTATTGAAGGGCCAGTCATTTTTATTTGCATTGCAAGTGTTTTGCTAAATTCAATTTTTCTTTTTGTCTTAGCATGCCATCAAAGACAACACCCCATTCGTATGATCGCATATAAAAATTATCACTTTTTAGTGTATAAAAAAAGTAAAAATCATTCATTTTATGAGAAAGAAAGAAAAAACGTAAAGTCTTCCTCCACAAAATTTAATAGAATAAAAATTATCTAGGGGTCTCTACATGTTTCGAACGTAGAAACGTTCATCATCAGGAGATGGAAAATTTATTTAGTGCTGATGGTTTTAGCAGAAGAGAAAATGGTGTAGAACCTTAATGGAGCTTTTATGGAATTAAAAAATTGATGTGTAGAAGAGACATAATATGAAGAAAATTGATAAAGGTTAAACCATACTGAGTATGTTAAAAAAATTATTAAAAGGGGGTCTAAACCAACCAAATAAACTGGAGAAAAAGAAAAAACCTTCATGAAAAGAAGGTGTAGAAGATTATTTAATTTTTTTTATAAAACTTTTCAAGTTTAAGTCAGTAAGACATTATAAGGATAAAATTGTCATATCACAATCTGTAAGAAATATAAATTGAAATTAAAATCAAAGAGTGAAGAAGTAATAAAAAAAATTTTAAATATTTTTTTGAATAAAAAGTAATTACTTACAATATTACATTGCAGAAAGTGTTTTGTGGGGTACAGAGGATTAAAGCCCAGTAACCCCGCAAGTGGTTAATTTACCGTTTACATAAACATGAAAAGTTTTATAAAAAAATTTAAATAATCTTCGACACCTTCTTTTCATGAAGGTTTTTCTTCTTCCCCAGTTTATTTGGTTGGTTTAGACCTCCCTTTAATAACTTTTTTAACATACTGAGTATATTTTAACCTTTATCAATTTTCTTCATATTATGTCTCTTCTACACATCAATTTTTTATTTCCATAAAAGCTCCATTAAGGTTCTACACCATTTTCTCTTCTGCTAAAACCACCAGCACAAAATACGTTTTCTTTGGTTTAAACTCTCCCGGAAATGACATATTTTAAACAAAAAAATTAACTTTCAAAAAATGTACATTAAGGCCCAGTCAGTGTTTTGTACTTTTTTCAACCCACTGCAAAGTTAAGGAAACCTATAATCTATAATCCATTACAACGCCTGTCTTGGTGATCAAACCTATTCCATTTTAAACAGGCCGTAATGTAAAAGATTTCGTGGCAAATTGTTACTGAGTGAAGGCGATGACCAAAGAGCTTTATCGTCATAAATCGCCAAAAGATGTAAGTACTTGGATTTATGATTCCACCAGGCTTCATCCGAGAAAAAATTTTAGGTCTAATAAATCATTTCTTTCCAATAAATTTTGGGTAAACCATTGCGAGTAATTCCTGCGTCTTTCAAAATCTGCGGCTTGTATTTCTTGGAATACTTGCACTTTATAAGGAAATAAATTTAGCTGCTTCTTAAGAAGAGTCCTGCATGTTCCATAAGATCTTCCCACGTCTTGAGACAGGCTTCTTATACAATTTGTTGGCGTATTTTGCATTATTTCACGAACGTTTGCAACAAGTTCTTCTATTCTTACAGATGGTCTTCCTGCTCCTTTTTTGTGTTGTATAGAACCTATTTACCTAAACACAGCCACGGTTCTTTTCAGGCAATGATAAAAATCCCCAGCAATAAAAGCAACGTTAGGAAAATGTTCGTGAAAATCGTCCATGCACAAACCCGGATTGTATTGCCACTCGCCATTTACTCTAACCCCGTTTCGAAAATACGCTTCAACCATGAATGTTTTGTGCTGTTCCGTAAAGCTCATTGTGTGAATGGGCCTTTTCACTAAATTTTGATTTTGGTAGTAGCGTATAAAGGAACAAAAAATAAAATTTTCTGTGTTTTTACTTTTCTATACTTTTAAGTCATAACTGAGAAAATAAATAAATAAAAAAACTCCTTGAATAAAAACACGGACTTAAACATACCTACGTCATCGCGCCGGAAGATTGATGCACAGAGGAATGATAGGAATACCCGAGTCGCTGGCTTAAAATATCAAGAATTCACAAAATCAGCAGCTTGACAGTGTTGCCGATACTCTCAAAAATCATTTATTATAGTTTATAGTACCAGTGCAATGGTAATTGACTAGCAATTATTAGTAATTATAATATACCAGTTTTCCATTTAATAGCTGCGGAATGAATTATTTTACCAGTATTATGTTCATATTTATTTAAAGTATCCAAATAAAGTTCTAAGAAGAAAGTATATTATTAAGATTATAAAACTGTCTACATATGGCAACAGCGGCTTAATTTGCCGATGGCAGTTCGACAGATCAGCATTTACGCGTGTGCGAGGTTAAACGCATGCGCTCTAGCAAGCTTTAAACATATCTACGTCATGAGTCACGCCTGTTTTGAGATTTTCAAATTGGTTGAATTTTACCCGGTTTTTACTGTGCTGAAATAAATTAATGTTATGACGTAGCAATAATTTTATTGATGAAAAACACTTATTATAGCACCGACTAAACAATTCAAATGCCAAATGTATCAAATTTAAGAATAGTGAAAAGGCCCATTGTTCAAGAAATTGGAAAAATTAGCTATGAATCAAATTACTTGTAACGAATGTCAAAGATGACGGAATAACTGATTGATTGTTAATTCAGGTAGTTACTGAACCCCAGCAGGTATTACGCTCTACGGCTAAGCATTACGTCCTTAGATGCAAGGCCCTCTTTGATGCAAATAATTTTTGCTCGCACGGTACAAGGACCTAAAAGAAAGTCTAATACAATATTAATATAAAATGAATAGGAGAGCCAATATTAATTTGAGGGTTGCAAAATTTACATGGACTTTCCCATGGCCAGTCTGGTAGAGCAGCACCCGCTTATACCGACTTGTAGGCAAATGTTTAGCCTGATGACAATGATTATGTGTTATTTTTCACTGAATAAATCGTTTATGTTGAATAATTTTATTACAGTTTCGGAAACAATGCTTGTGAATCGTAAGCACTGGATTTTGTTAATTGGCACAGACAGAAACAGAGGGCTTAGGGATAGGCCCCTTCCAATATGAGCAATAAGGAGCAGCAGCAGCACACCCATGAGGGCGCATTTGACCACAATTCCCCCCGCCCCCCAATACCGGGTGAGGAGACAAGTCATTTTTTGTCCGACTGGGGACCTGGAAAGGCGGCAGTGCTTCCGCAAATGGAGGACGCCAAATTTGTCAAGCCGAGCTCTCCGATTCCGAAAAGGAAGTTTAATTTTCCCAGTCGTAAGTATTTTTGAAATATTTATCCATATAGTTTTAATCTGGACATATTTTATAAATTAAAAGCCTGGCATACTATGTCGATTTTTAAAGTAGGAAACCTATTCGGTTACTCACATGTTTTAACATGTGGTGTCGCAAATTCGATGCTCACCGTTGGGATCTCAGAAACTATACAAGATACAGCAAATGAAACATATTCCTTGAATTTTAGTTACCTACATGAAATAATTAAAGATAAACTAACAGAATCTTAAGCAATCCATTTTAATTTAAGTTTTGCCACTAAAATTTACGGAAAATATATTTTTTGCATATATACTTCATGACAGGGCCATTTTTTATTTTATAATAATTATACCTAGGGGAGGATGGGGGAATAAGAAACCGGGGTAATAAGATAATTTTTTTTTCCTTCCTTTATTGTACATGGAAAAAGTCTAAAAAAAACACAAGATACCTATAACCTTCATCCACAAGATCTAAAAGGTTTTTCGAGCAATGTCACGAAATTCTATAATTTCTTTGCTTAACAAGTTGGGTCTGTATAAAACTTAATCAGCCCAAAGTAGTGCTTTTTAAGACTTTTTCTTTTTCTAATCTGGAATTAAATGCCTTCAAACATTAAAAACAACTTTTGTGCCTTTATTTCTTGTTGCTGCTGTAAAAAAAGAACCACTTCCTTAAAAATTCTAAAAATTTCAGGGTAATAAGATACACCTCAATAGAGTATCTTAATACCCCCAGTCAGTTTTTAATGTTGGTAAATCAGTTCCGTTCGGTTGTTGTATCTTATAACCCCATTGGGGGAAATAAGATACATTTAGTAAGGGTAATAAGAAACATTTAGTAAGGGTAATAAGAAACAAATTCATATAATTTTTGGTTTTTGAATTAAAATGATATATTACATATAAGTGAGTACCCTCAGGTAAAATTAATACCAGAAAGAGAAATCAGAGTTATATACTTGAAACTGTCACCTGTACAAATTTTATTGGTTTCTTATTCCCCCATTCGTTTCTTATTCCCCCATCCTCCCCTAGTCTTTATCTATACAGTGTGGTTGTTCAAGTGTGCAACATATGGGCATTTTTTTATTACCGATTTCTCAGAAAATTTTATTCTTGATAAAATTTGGTGCATATTCGATAGGTAATCATATTAGGTGCACTTGGAATGGTTGCAAGTCCAACGGCCTACAGGGTAGGCCAAAAAATATAAAACTTGTACAAGAATAAAGTACCCCTACTTTAGAAAATTCAGCAAAATGTTATTAAGAAAAGTTGTTGAGAATTAAAAGTTATTCATAGATTCAAAAACGTGACCTAAAATAAAAAAATATATAAAAAACATTAATAATTCTCATTTTTTTTTTATATTCACCATAAAGACCTTCATAAATTAATCAAAATCAAATCAATTACACATATCTTTGTTCAAATTCAAGCATATTTGTAAAATTTACTTGAATTTTTCATTTATTAAGGAATCACAAACTTCATGTTTGTTGCAACGATATTAACCCATTAAGTACTAGCGTTCCATATAAGGCACGCAAAACAACGCATCATAAAATGGTTAAAAAAAAATTGTTAAATTTCAAAAACTCTCCTTAGGTCGATGTTTTCAGGTTGTTAAGTATTTCGGTAATGTTTCATATCAGTTTTAACGTCGAGTAAACAAATAGAGTTCTTTAAAAACTATTTGCTCCATTCGGCTGTCTGGTGCATACACGAAAATGGCGCGTCAAGAGGGGTAAGTACAGATTTTGGTGGTTTTACAAATTTTTAGACTGAAACTAGTAATGTTTTAGTAAACATTGGTGTACCGAACATTGATTTTTATTGATAGAATAATTTATAATATTTTGGTTTTTCTTAGTTTCGCATTTTATTCTGCTGTTCCTTATATGGAACGCTAGTCCTTTAGGGTCCGTAAAACTTCTAATGGAAAAAAAATTAAAAAAGTGATTTAAACATTTATTTAGATGATATAATCAATAAAACAAGTTTTTTTATTTCATTTAGTATGAAAATCAACAAAGCAGTCAATACATAGTCCTACGTCACATTTGCGACACTGTGTGCGCACAGAACTACCTTTATGATTTTGTCCGGAGCATCGTCGGCGTTTGTTGTTGGGGATATATTCCACCAAATGATTTTGCTGTATTTCAACAGTTTCTAGAATCTCTCCAGATATACGGCTTGATGAAAAAAATCATTTGGTGGAATATGTCCCCAACAACAAACGCCGACGATGCAATATAATAAAGGTAGTTCTGTGCGCACACAGTGTCGCAAATGTGTCGTAGGACTATGTATTGACTGCTTTGTTGATTTTCATACTAAATGAAATAAAAAAACTTGTTTTATTGATTATATTATCTAAATAAATGTTTGAATCACTTTTTTTATTTTTTTTTATATTAGTAGTTTTACGGACCCTAAAGGACTAGCGTGCCATATAAGGAACGGCCGCCATCTTGAAAATAACGAAATAACTTTGAATAATTTGACCTAAAATGTATTTGTATTGCTAATTAAAGTATTAAAATATAATTTGTTCCTTAAAATTTCGAATATGAAAAACTCAGGCCTTAATGGGTTAAACACAACTGTAAAATATCCTAAAAATTCTTTTTAACAAGATAAAACATTAGTAATGATAATATGCTAATTAAGAAACTATCATTTAAAGTGTAAAATTTGTATTTTAAATGTTTTTTAAAAAACTTAATTATTGTACAAGTTTTATATTTTTTGGCCTACCCTGTACGGCGTTTGACTTGCAACCATTCCAAGTGCATCTAATATGATTATCGAACATGCACCAACTTTTATCAAAAATAACATTTTCTGAGAAATCGGTAATAAAAAAAATGCCCATATGTTGCACACTTAAACAACCACACTGTATATACCCAAAAAATATGTTCCTAGGATTTTAGTAGTAAGAACCAAACATTGGTTCGTCAAAAATAATGTATTTTATTAGCCATCAACAAATCTGCATATTACAGTAACTGTATTTTTGAATTCGTTAGATATTTATCTGTTGACAGGCACAGAGCCTACTTGGTAGTTTTAGTTTCCTTCTTGAATTTCTAAAGGAAAATGTCCCGCTATTATTTTTTATGTTATTTTGGTGTGAAATTTTCTTACCGAATCTCCCACGTTCTTGAATTAATATACAGAAATAATTCAAGTACTAAGGAGATTTCCAGTGAAAGTATTATTCTTAAACATAAAAAGTCCACCAGTTGTTTTCTTTTTAAGTTTTTCCATGTTCCCCAAGGACCACTAACGGGGTTGGGTGGACAAATATTTTTGGCGTATATAGTACTTAATAAAGTAGATCATCCTCAATTATTATTGTTTTGCATTAAAAAAATTACTTTAAAAACTTAATCCCTGTCTTAAACCAAATGAAACTACAATTTTTTTTTTATTTCTTCTAAAGAAGTGGACTATAGCCTTATTGGGTTTTGTCGTTTGCTTTGCTTTGAAGTACCCTCATAAACAGATAGTGCAACTGACCTACTAAAATTGGTACATGTACTATTAGCGAAGAGGAGAACTTTTTAGGGGTGGTAGAATATTGCTAGTTTTACGGTCCTACTTTTAACTTTATTTTGTTTTGTATTTTTTTCAGATTCGGCCACCTCCTTCATGGACGCAGCGTCTTCCTCATGTCGCGCTTCCAGTCGCCCCTTAGATTCTCACGGCGGCAGTCGATCTCCGCCGACCTGTTTGCGGTGGGCCCAATCCTTATACGCCCTTTTGCAAGATGGGGATGGCGTTAAACTTTTTCGCCAGGTAATAGATTGTGATTTATTTTGCTTATACAAAGGCAAATTGAACTTGCATTTTGAACAGTATATTTTTACCACCTCATCTAAGATTTTTACCCATTACTAGGCAACGACGCATCGGTTATGCTACGCTGGAACCACATCAATGATACCACTATTGGCTCTGTGGTTCCACTCTTTTTCGTAAGCACCGCTGTACCTTTACCGTCACATGATACTATTACTTTAGTAATCGGTATCATGTTACTCAGGCCAAATACCATGGTCTAAAACTGTACCACTATTATACAACTATTCAAATTTTGTGTTCGTATACACACTGCGCCAAAATTGATTTATTTTTTAAATGATAAATTTAGGGTCGTATAATATTATGTCTTCGTCGGTCGTAAATATCTTTGCGTAACATAGAAAAGAGTTATTAATTATTGCAATAAAAAACGAAAATTGGAAATTTCCGCCGTGGTGAAAAATAGTAATTTAGTAAGGAGTGGCTAAGCTTTTACCGCGATTATTTCCTTCCTATCAATTTTGACCAATCACTGACAAAAATTCGTATGTCATATTTAATTTTCAAGTGGAGAAATTGCATGACAGCTCCTGTCAGTAATTTTTCCGGAAAAATGTTTGATAGGTACTGTTAAAATAAAAAATTGTTGAATTTCTATCTAGTTATCAGCGAATGACTTTAGCAAGACAATTCCACATAGCAACCTAACAAATTGTAACGTTAGTAATAACACCCCGTAAAATGTTTTGTACGTTGCTTTGATTGATTAAATTATCATATTACTATAGTCTATTACCAAAAATATAGGCAGTGACGTAGCTCTCATAACCATGGAAACGACTAAAATACTATATGGTCATTGGCGGTTTGCATTAGTTTCCATGGTTTCGAATAATACGTCACTGCCTATAATATTGGGTTTTGAGTATAGTAAATAGGCTTTTTTGTTCAGTCAGGAAATAATCTTGCCAAACATCTTTCGTGCATCTAATTTTTCCTATGAAAAAAATTCAAATAACTCGTTGACAAGTAATTTGTTTCAAACAAATTACTTGTCAACTCGTTTTTCGAAATTTTTTCGGAAAAATTAGAGATGCACTTACCCGAAAATAGTTTTCAAATGGGTAATTTATGACCCAAGATTCAACATTCCTAATCATCAATGTTGGCGTCATGTTCATATACACGTCAATTTATTTTTTAAAATAGTGAATTTCTAGGCATAAATTACGCAGTTCAAAATGATTTTCGTCTTAAACCCTTAGTTTTTGCGATATTCCTTCTTAAAGTGCTTATCTTTGTGTTTTTACCACCGAAAAATTTTCCAATTTTTCGTTTTTATTGCAGTAATTAATAATTCTTTTGTATAATTACCTAAAGTAATTTAAACCAGCTACAATAAGAACAAAGTTATTAAGAGTAGTGTTTGGTCGGAGGGCCCTCATAAACAATAACATTTGCAAAATTGGTATTTGATTTAATAAATGATTGGGTTTTATAATTTATTAGAGAATTTTTAATGCCGGAATTTGCCAAACTGATCAGACAAAATTGAATTTTCCTGAAACCCCGATTTATGCCAGTTTTGTTATGTCTTGTAGTTACTTGGTTCGGGTCATTCTTGACGCCTAATAAAGAAAAAGTATTTTCCATTTAATATATAGAAATCCGCTTTTTCCTTTGACATGGACGTTTATATTTTGCCGCTTTCAATTATCGAACATACACTTCATTGCCAGTGAATTGTCAGGACTTTGCTGCTACAAGAACTAATAAATTTTTTGTTTTAGTTTCTAGAAGCAGAAGGCAAACAGCATGCCGACGCGTTGGATTTTTGGTTTGCATGCGAAGGTCTACGCAAGCAGCAGGGGGTCGACAAAATTATGCAGCTTGTTAAATTAATTTTTAAGTAAGTAATTCGCGTTTATGAACCAAAATAATATTGTCACCACGTTTTTTTGTTAATACAGCTGTAGTAAATATACAGCCTTTTTAGTTAAGGATGGACAGCGCCCATATCTAAACTGAAGTCAAATAGGCTTGTAAACATGTCTTATTTCACTTATACATTTTGGATGTAAAATTAATAGGGCTGCCAATTTTTGGGAGTGGCAGAATTTACATGGGATTTTCCATGGCCAGGCTGGCCGTGCACCACTCTGTAAATGTTCGGTGTACATCCTTAATTGAACACTGTGTGTATAATACATAAAAACATTTAATATGTTTATATTCAATTAGGACTAGAATATTAGGACAACAACTTTAGCAACCAGGCTTATCATACAAAAGATTTGAGAAATTATTATATGTAAAATATTAATTTCGTGAATCTCTTTTTGGTGCTGTTTCCACAGCCTTTTTCATAGAAATTTGACAGTGCAGTAAAATATTTCAACAAAATATACAACAAAGAACACTTTCGACTAAATAAAGTGGTTAAATAATAATTGACTTCATAACTTTTAGATGATTTATAGTCAATAGAACATTATCTTGCTTTCCTGAAATAAGAAAATACATATATCTATGTTTTACAACATAATATTTTTATATTTAACCAAAAAAAACTTTCAGAAAATTTTTTGTAAAATCCGCTCTTCCCGTATCCGAGGAATTACGAAAGGAAATCGGAAAAATAGTTAAGTCTTCCCAGTGCCTTGAACCTCCAGTGAGTCTGTTCGATAAAGTGCAAGAACAAGTCGAACATTTAATAGTCACAACGACATACCCCAACTTCCTTAAGAGTGAAATGTACCTGCAATATTTAGAGGTAAGATATTTCTTCTGTTATTCTATTAATTAGCAATAGGCAATTTTTAAATAGTTTGATTGGGTCGAAATGTTCACTGATTTCAAAAAATACAAAATATTACACTATATTACTGTCGATCAACACAAACTAACTCCATGCGTGAATGCTATGGTTTATCCTATTTTCCTCAGCTAGTTATTTTTGCGTAAAATATCCATTAGAAATTTTATGTTTCCGTTTTAAAACCCCATGGCCCAAACCCGATCAGTTATTATTTTTTTTAGAATGCGCAAACGTCTAGTAGTAGCGGTAGCAGTAGCGATTTCAGCAATGATCTGTCAAATATGGCGAGTGGTTTAGATCCACTTCCAACGTTACATGAAGATATGGAGCTAATCATGAACCCACCGACGCATATAACCCATACTTCAGGTAAATATTATATTTGATGTTTGTCTTGGTTTTGTAAACAATATTTTCCATACCGTTTTCTCTTTCTTCGAAATATTGGGTTTAAATAGCACCTAAATATATAATATATACAGGGTGATTCATTAAGGGTGGCGACCGGCCATATCTCGGAAACTACTAGGCACAAAAACTTGGAGAAAAAAAATTATGATTAAAGCGGCCATGAGAAAATTCTGGAAATTACTTTTAAGTTCCTCATTTCGCCGCAAGGGGGCACAATTAAATTTTTTTTTTTTAATTCTAAATTTCTCCGAAAATTCCCATATTAAGGTATAACTCTGATTACATTATCGAAAAGCTTAGACAATTCTGCATTATTTTGGTTTAAGGCTCATTGGCGTACCGGCCTTGATAAGAGTGGTGGAAGCTATTGAATGTGCAAACATTAAAATCGCTGTAACTTGTAAACGACTTATCTGATTTTACTAAATTTAAGCTTGTGTAAGTATCTTCAATCGCCGTATCCAATAGTACACGATAGTGTTTAATAAAATTGCTAGAGGGCGCAATTTGTAATAATAACAGTTTTTTCGATTTTATCCCGGAAATTCAAATCATACGGTATAACTATGACATCATAATCGAAAAGTAGATGAAATTTGCAAGAAAAAATGTGAAGACCGCAGTTCGATATCTTTGTTCGTTTCAGAGTTATTGCCAAAACAATAATTTTTAATACAAATTGCGCCCTCTAGCAATTTTATTAGAAATTATCTTGTACCATTGGATACGACAATTGAAGGTACTTACCTTTCTCTTCCAAACAAGCTTAAATTTAGTAAAATCGGTTAAGTCGTTTAGAAGTTACAGCGATTTTAATGTTTACAGTTTCACTTGATAAGAGTGGGAGAAGCTATTGAAAGTGTAAACATTAAAGTCGCTGTAACTTCTTAACGACTTATCCGATTTTACTAAATTTAAGCTTGTTTGGAAGAACCTTCAATTGTCGTATCTAATGGTACAAGATAGTTTCTAATAAAATTGGTAGAGGGCGCAATTTGTATTAAAAATTATTGTTTTGGCAATAACTCTGAAACGAACAAAGATATCGAACTGCGGTCTTCACATATTTTCTTGCAAATTTCATCTACTTTTCAATTATGATGTTATAGTTATACCGTATGATTTGAATTTCCGGGATAAAATCGAAAAAACTGTTATTATTACAAATTGAGCCCTCTAGCAATTTTATTAAACACTATCGTGTACTGTTGGATACGGCGATTGAAGATACTTACCTTTCCCTTCCAAACAAGCTTAAATTTAGTAAAATCGGATAAGTCGTTTAGAAGTTACAGCGATTTTAATGTTTACACATTTAATAGCTTCCCCCACTCTTATCAAGGTCGGTACGCCAATGAATCTTAAACCAAAATGATGCAAAATTGTCTAAGCTTTTCGATGATGTAATGAGAGTTATACCTTAATATGGGACATTTAGGAGAAATTTGGAATTAAAAAAAAAAATTAATTGTGCCCCCTTGCGGCGAAATGAGGAACTTAACAGTAATTTCCAGAATTTTCTCATGACCGCTTTAATCATACTTTTTTTTCTCCAAGTTCCTATGCCTAGTAGTTTCCGAGATATGGCCGGTCGCCACCCTTAATGGATCACCCTGTATATATATATGGAAATGGCTTATGTATAAATCCATAAAACATGAAATGAAAACACATTGCGAAAAATATTATTAAAGGTCACTTTGCTATAATAATGAAAAAGTTACCAATAGTCTTTTGAAATTTTCATAAAATGCCACGTAAACACTAAAGAGGTAAATAGAAATTAAACCTACTTCAAGAATCCAAGACTGGTCCAAAGTCTACACCTTAATAATTAATTAATCAAACCTTTATACATCTACTCTACGATTTATAAACCAACTACCACTTTATGATCTAAACGTGCTCAAAATTAAACTTAAAGAACGTTATATTTTTTAAAGTTTTGACAACCCTGTATAAGCTACCTTAAAATCGAATGTTTTAAAATTATTTTCCCATGAAGCATAACTTCTTATAAAGAACAGATTTCTTCAGTAAGAGCAAACAATAGTGACGAATTCGCCATGTAGGTTTTAGATTAATATTTCGTTACTTCTTTAATTTGTCCAAAAATCGGCCAAATACCCATATTTGGAGAACAATGTTAGTATAATCATTAATAATTCAGAGCGTTGAGTTTTGTGTCGTTCTGTGGAGTGGGTTGTCAACTGTCGAACCTGCCTCCTTGTCTTTCTTTCGTTTTGCTTTTATAGTTTTTCCAGTTTTACGTATTAATATCACGTTTAAATATTAATTAAAAATTAATTGATGCAAAACGCAGTACCTTATACTACGAAAATATTTTTGTCCTTTTTCACTAAAGGGTTTTTTTATTTTTTTATGACTGATATCCATGAAAGTAGAAACTGTTTAACATTAATAACGGGCACGATGAATATGTAAGAATGCCTTTTGGGTTAAACGCCTAACCTTCGACTTTTCATAGGGTGATGGACGGAGTACTAAAAGAGGTCCAAAATAAAGTCTGTATGGTTTTTATGGAGGACGTTATTATTTTCAGTGTAGGATTACAAGAATATATTAAATTTAAAATACTAGTTTCAAAATTATTTGAAGCTGATTTTTAATTATTAGTTAATATAGGATTCCGTGTTTTGACCTGACACAATTACTTTAAAAAGGATTTATATATTAATAAAAGCCGAAAAAGAAATATGAACAAACACCAGTCACCAATATATCCCATTTATTATGCATTTGCACTAACCTTTGTTTAACAATAATTTTCTGATGTAATCTACGTTCTTTTATTATCGAGATTTGGGGTTGTTGGATGTCGACTCAAAATAAAAGCATTCCCTTTAATTAATTAATACCATTCGTTACAATTTTAGGAAGTCTAAGTACTGGATACCACACACCGAACGTGGGCGCTCCTCCAGTCAGACTGACCAAAGACCTCCTGTTGATGTCGCAAAGTCGTCGCGCCGTCGACCGTTCGAAATCGGAAACGTTTGCTAGGTAAGTCGTTTTTGGATTATATTTTTTTGCTTAGAGGCTGACTTTTCAGCTTGCTTACTTTAATTTAGTTTGTAGGTATAGAATAGTGATTTGAATTACTTTTGAATATAAACCTCGCAAAGATTATTGCGTGGAAATTGTTTATTGAGAACTAAACTAAAAGTTTATTCACTATTGGAAAACTATAATATAATTTTAAATAATTAATGTCATTATCTTAATTGCAAAATTCAAAGGCTTGAAAATTTAAAATTATTAAGTCATTTTTTCGTTGAAGCATTATACTTTTTCAGTGTTTAAGATTTTAGTAAATTTTCTAAAAATGGAGAAAACGTCGAGGCAATTTTCTTAATCACGTTATACGAAAAAACCAAAATTAGGGGCATTATTTTAGTTTATTTTGTTATTTATCGGCGTTTACCCTTTTTTGTAAAAGATAAATCTAGTAAAAATGTATTTCAAATCACACCATGATGCTGCCTTAGTATTATATTTTTTTTTCTCTTTTTTTTTGCGTGTGAACTAGTATGTTTTTAAATCGCGGCGGTGTTGCTGCTCATGCCGCGTACAATTCATACAACCCGGTTTCGAGGCAAGATAGTGAGCTGCATAGCCTCAGTAGCCATTCCCACTCAGATGCGAGGACGGAGTCGGATAACCTGTCTCTGACGGACAGTTCTGTGTAAGTACTGATTTGTTCAAGACGGTGTTGGGTATGATGATGTCAATAATCCAATTAAAATTAACATATATTTGCCTAATGTAATTAGTACTAGAAAAAAAGTTATTCTTAAGGTCGTTAATGCTAAGCAGGAATTATAGTTACGGTATTTTCGCTAGGGTTCTTTAGCACATACGATAACTAATAAATTAACAATACAGGGTACTACTGTGTATGGGTCCATTTGGAGTTTAAAGAGAACAGAGAAATATATATTACTCACTGTATCAATAATAATTATTCAAGCCTTGTTTAAGGAAATAAAATAATGCCCTTAAGTCCTAGGGCATAGTTTGCCACCATTAATTATTATACACGGTGACGCATCTTTTCGACAAATATGAACATTCTGATTGGACGTTAAACTGCTGGTAAAGCAGGCCTGTCTTTACCATATGGGGATTCTACACTCGTTTGAGAACCTTATCGATTAGTATACTTGGGTACGTCATCCCATTATCCGCGCAGTTCTTTTATTTGCAGGTCGCCACCGTTTATAATGGTATCCTTGTTTCGACAAGTTAAATAGAAAAGAAGGGGAAACAGACTCGAGATATCATTCAGGTAGATGCCGGAGGGTATTTTGTTCAATATTTTCTCGTAGAAAATTTTATTTTTTTCTTTCTCCATGCGATAGGATAAAACTGAAAATTAAGTGAAAAAGCCGATTCTGTTCGTTTAGGGTCTTCAGATCGGTATCACATCTGTTAATACTAACAAAATAGTTGCATTTTTGTAATTTATATACTAATGAATTATATTACTTTAGTCATTTTAGTACAAAAGTAGTACAGTGTCTGCCAAACTAAACAGGTTA
The DNA here is from genome assembly GCA_963969555.1 of Polydrusus pterygomalis. Lineage (NCBI taxonomy): Eukaryota > Metazoa > Arthropoda > Insecta > Coleoptera > Curculionidae > Polydrusus > Polydrusus pterygomalis. The sequence goes on along the minus strand of OZ018381.1, from coordinate 33,691,559 downwards.
AAAAATTTAATTTTTGTTCCTACAAGTACTAATTGCAATTAAAATGTGCTTAGTTAATCTCCCAAAAACCTAATGCCCATCATACTGGATTACCCTGTAGGTAGAATTATCTCTATTATGTTTGGACCGCTCTGCTCTCATGATACCACAGGTATGGTATAACAAGCATGTTTTTCTTATAACAATAAAGTATTTTAATATTTCGCATGCATAGTATTTTTGGATTTTTCCATTTCTACCGTAGTTTTTGATTTTAGTAGGCATGTTTAGAAAAACAAATGTTAATATATTAATTACAAGATAACATAATTCTATACAATTACAAGTTTGACATTTCTAGTTTTCTTTACTGTGTTACTAATTATATCGATATGAGTTTTATTTTTATAATTATTATATAATTTTTTCTAATTTTGAATCATAACAAATCTATTACGATACGCATTTGCGTATCGTAATGAAGCTATTTCGATGCGCGTTTTTTCTTTATTTGATGTTGGTAACATTTAAATGTTTTATTTCATTGACTTGCGCGGCCTTTGTGATTTACGAGAAAACCCATTTTTCGCAGAGGAAAAATAGCCTACTTTTTTATTCTGTGTGGATAACAGTAATGTATCTTGGTTGCATAAATCTATAAATCAATCTTTTGTAGATGCTTCAAGCTATCATTTTCTGCCAAATTCTATCCAAAATTCACTCTACTAACCTTCCAATGTCGATTTTAACTTCAACTTTATTTGAATTTTCCATCTTCCCTATACTAAATTGCAATGCCGTGACGTAAAATCACGTCTTTTAAAATTCGAAAAAAAGTAGCAAAATCGCCCGAATTTCCGAACGCTCTGTATATGTACCGAATGTACAAGGATCACATAACGTATTTCGTCCAATTTCAAATCTCATATCGCTAAAATAACTTTAGAATCTCGTGGTGAAAATGGGTCAATAAATCAAAAAATGACAGTTCGCAAAATAATTTTTGTTGTCCAGATAGCCGGAGAGCTAGTAACACCCGTTTTATGAAGTGTTTGATGCACTTCAAAATTTTGTGTCATAGTATCTACTGGATAGATGAGCAGGTAAGCAAGTGTTTGCCTGCTCTACCTGGGGACACCAGGTACTGCGCATAGGAGAAAGGTGTCCAAAAATGTTGCCCAAAAAAAGTGTTTGTTTCAGAGGCCAACAAACAGAAATCAAAATTTAAAATGACACAAAACACAAAAATTAATAAGGCAGACACTTTTGAGGGGGTTAACATTTAATAAAAACACCCCAAAGTTGTTTTTTTTTAAATACAAAATGAAGTGTTTGATTCACGCTGACATTTTAACAGTGTCTTAATTACATATAATAAAAAATAATTACAAAAAGGCAGACACTTTTGAGGGGGTAAACACTTTTTTTGGGCAAAATTTTTGGACACCTTTCTCCTATGCGCAGTACCTGGTGTCCCCAGGTAGAGCAGGCCAACACTTGCTTACCTGCTCATCTATCCAGTAGATACTATGACACAAAATTTTGAAGTGCATCAAACACTTCATGAAACGGGTGTTACTAGCTCTTGGACTAAGAGGCTACTATGATAAAAAAATAGTATTATCAACATAAAATTTAGACATAAAAATTTATAAAATTTGAAGGATTTATTTTCTTTTTAAATATGTGTTTTTTATTGAAAAAACTACAAATTAGAAAAAATAGTATAACGTACGTGGTATATAAAGCAGTTTTACGTACTTGTCCCGTTATAAAACTTGCCGCAAGCGGCTCGTTTTTTAACATGGACGCGTGCTATAAAATGATGCTTTATAAAACGTGTACGTTAATATACTATATTATTTGCTTTGTTACAAGAAAAGATAATTTTTTAGTACTCTTTTTCAGTAAAATCGGGGTTTGTATTGTTCTTCGTAGTAATAAAAGACATGTCGTGACCAACCATTTTTCCAAAAGAATCATCATGATCATAACGAATGAAAATACAAACTTCGATTTTAAGAAGAAGCTTAGTAGTTATATGAAATGATTTTTTTTAAATACATCAATGCTCGAAAGATATGTAATTATTTATGTCGGTTTACGGTATTATTGGAAACCACAAAATGTAGTAAATGTAAATTAACAAATATCAGGCAATTTTAGCAAGGGCACTCTTGCATTCCAGTTCAATATTCGTATAGACTTTTTGCACTAGTTACATACCTATTAATAAGAATTATGTATGTATTGGTTTTAATGTTATTCTAAAAAGGTTCCACATAGATACCTAATATATTTTGTGTTAATAATATCTGCGTAGATAACACTTATTTGTTACTATCGTAATTAAACTAGGTAATATTGTTCTTGATGAAAACATGGACATAAAGAAAAGTATGTTTTTGCTATTACAGGTATGTTGTGTGTTCCCCGTTTTCTCTTTCTTTCAATATGCTTACACCAGTATTATATTTTCGAAAATATTTTGTGGAAACGTTTTGGCTTTTCGATATGTTATTTCAATTATTTAAACAGCAGTTGTTCTTTTACTTTTTTTAAATTAAATATAGATAGCAGTTTTTATTATAGATTCAGGAATTTAAGTTAAACCAGTTTGCTGCTCGCCAATCAAATACTTCCCTAACGTTTGATGATTTTGTATTTCTTTATTATTTCTTGTGTTAATACAATGAGCCTAATGAATAAAAATGTAGCAATTGCTTTTTCTTATAAAATCGAAGTTATTTCTTGAAAGCCAATGAATAAAAACTAAAGTAATTGCTTTTGCGTCCAGCAATTGCTTCTAGTCAATGCTTTTTTCTAAAAAAATAGAAGCAATTGCTATCGATTGCTTAAAATGTGATGAATACATTAAGGCTTTTTCTAGTGTAGCAATTGCTTTCAACTTTTTAAGGTAGGTCGACCCCTGCATCATTTGCTGGGTAGCAGTCAACTTTAGTTCTCCGTGGCATAAACGTGCGTTGCTCTTAATTTGTGTCTTCAATTATGGCTGAATATATGAACGTCCGTAAAAGAAAAATCTACAGTGTACGTAAAAATTGCAGATTTGATGATTTCAGTAAGTTATATCGATTTGACTAAAGTCTCTGCGGAAATTGTCGGATCCGGGCTTTCGAAATTCTGTAGGTGAAGAAATCGGTGTTCACCAAACTACTGTCTGTAAGATATACTCTTCTGTAATGGATGCAGTTTTGGAGAGCCAATATTTTTATTAAATTTCCTACAAGTGCTGAAGCTGTTGTGGAAGCTAAACGGTTGTGGTCAGAGAGATTTATTTATGTTCCTTCAATTTGTGAACGAATATATATTGCTTGTCTTTAATTTCTTCATCACTACTATCAGTTTCCTCATTTTCACTGAAATCTGCCATATGACAAATATAAGTTTCCTATTTTCCACAAAAACGTAACAGATTACTATTGTACTAAATAAATAGACCAACGTTGTTGTATTTACGTCAACTCTTTTGCAAATTTAACATGAAATCTATATGGATGAGCCACGTCTGAACTTGTGTTGAATAAGCACTTGCTACAGTGCTACAGAGGTGTAAGGAAAACAGCAATTGCTTCAAAATTTTATTCATATCCAGATCTAGCGATTGCTTTTACTTATAGCATTTGCTAGTCAAGCAATTGCTTAATTTTTATTCATTAGGCTCAATTAATATAACAGCCATTAACTACATTTTTAAGTCTGGTCAGTTACACACAAATTTTACATGAACATTATTGACGGAACAAAAGCAATAATGATAGTATCATCTGTTCCTTAGCGATGGTCGATCGTTGGGTCGAACGACTCGCCGTCAAGCTGCTCTCAATCGAGAGGTGCACATGAACCAGATTGTCATTCCCAGAACTCAAAGAGTCGAGAAGACCCAGTGTCAGCCGATGGATCCGCTGAAGTTTGCCGCTATCCTAATGGAAAAATTAGAAGTTGTTAAGAAACATCAAGATGCCCAAGACCTGTTAGAGAAGAAGCTGAAAGAGGTAGGACAGCTTTGGTTCATTTTGTCACAAACTTTCTGGCAACCGGGCATAAAAATGTTGGTTTTTTAACGTATTTATTTGTATTTGGCCAGGGTTCCATAACTATGGTGTCTCTAAATTGGTAAATTATTGTTATTAGTCAAAATGACTCTCACAAAGTGATGTTACCTTAAGGGCATCGACGACGTGGTTACATGTATCGTGGAAAATTGTATGATTGGTTAAGTATTGTTTAAAATCTTTCTGTAACCTAACATAATTTTTTTTTTAATAATATATATTTTTATTCTCAGCCAACTTAAAAAGTTCATCACAGCGAATATAACACCAAATATACAATATATAAAATCACAAATAATAACCATCATGTTCAGTAACTATTAATAACTTCGTCGAAATTATTTTAAAATATATATATATATATATATATAATAATCATTGACAGAAAAAAAAGTAATAATATATAATACATTAAAGTTAGTTTAGTTTTATAAAATATTTTTTTAGTTTTTTTTTTTTTAAGTCCATAATTTTGATATTTCTTTAATTTTTTTCTGCAAACTGTTTTAAATTGTTATTTGTCATTCCTTTATATAATATTGATCTTTGGCCAAAAGTACTTTTTACCATAGGTGTTTGAATATGATGGTTTTTCTCGTGATGTAAATTGAAAAGGAAATTTTGTTTAATAATAATAGAGTGTATTAGAATGCATAGTTTTAATTTATAAAGCTTTTCTAAATTTAAATATCCGTTTGGTTCATACAAGTTTATAGTTCGTTCTAAAAAAGGAAGTTTATGCATGCATTTAATTATTTTGTTTTGTAGTTTTTTTAATGGCCGAATTGTAGTTAAATTCGCTGATCCCAAAATTGAAATCATATACTGTAATTTTGAATAAACGAAGGAATAATATATATTTTTTTAAATATTTTAATGATATATAATTTTTAGCTTTAAACAAAATGCCAATTATTGGTGAGATGTAACTTCTTAAATATTCAATATGTTTTTTCCAACTTAAATTTTCTTCAATATATAAACCTAAGAATTTAATTGCATTAGTATATTTAATTATATGATTATTGAAAGATAGTAAAGAAATATTATTATTTATTAATTTCAAGCCATTTACATATTATATTGAGGTCGTGGTTAATGTTATTTGAATTTGAGCATAGTCTTCATGAAAATATACAATAGTAGTATCATCAGCAAACAATTTTCTTTTACCTTTTAAATTTAATTTTGCTATAGAATTAATGTAGATTTAAAAAATAGTAGGTCCTAAGGTTGATCCCTGCGGAACTTCATAAGTTATGTTAATTATTAGTTTAGTATAATTAATGTTTTTTTCTATTTACAGAGCGAATCGATGACATCAATAAACGATCAAAATATAAGGGACAAGCTGCTATTGGACGACGAAAACGATCAGTCCATTCTTGATGATCACGTATCGTTAGTATTTCCAGATACTCCTGCTAGGTCTCCTGGTATAACTTCGCCACATAAAAATAGGTATGTACTGAATTTTGACCTTACCAGCCTCTTGATTAAATTTTGAATTTATTACGCTGTGAAGCTAAACGAGAAGAAGTTAGTCTTTTATTTATCAGCTGACCATCATTAATAATTACTCAATTTAAGTGGGGAAGTGATCTTAAAAATATATAGCCATAGACCATGTGCAAAAAAATACTATTCAAATCAAATTGACATCACTGTTAATTAGTCAGCGTGTAATTTTTATACTTTGTCTTACAAAGTTTCAGGTCATCAGCAAACATTACGAAGAAAGGTACCTTGATACACTTATTTTTTAATTAACAAAGAGGTTGAAAAGAAGGCCACAATGTGATCCTTGTAGGATTTCTGCGGGCACACGTATGGCCTGTGAGCAGCGCTTATCAATTCTTGAATAATGACTTATGTTTGACAAAATACTTTTAATCCGCCGTAAAGATCGATTAAACCCTCAATAGAGCCTTCAACCTATTCGTCGCTAGCCTCGGATTGATCCAATCCAACGCCTTGAAGAAATCTGTATAGACAAAGTCTATTCTCAGATGACGCAATACAAAAAAGTAATTTTTATTTTTTCTTTGCAGACATGTGCAAGTTGCGCGGAGACGAAAAGATGGCTCCATCTTCAGCAGTGATTCTGGCAATGTTCACGATTTCGCCGAAGGCTCCGAACACAAATTCGGTATGGTTAAGTCGAAAAGCATGCCAGAATATCCGGATGAGAGATTTGTGCGTGGAGCAGTTGGTCGAAGGTTAGTTGTTTGTTTTTATTAACTTATCAATTCCTTTGTTTTTTCTTCAAGACCGTTCTTTTCTCTAAACCTTTATATACACTATTGGCCAACTCGAATCTAGGGTGCCGATATAAACGCATCAGACGGAGATTATTAGTAGCGTTTAACACGTTAAACAGAGAACACGCTATCCTCTACCTCCCACCTTCCATTCTTTAGAACAAGCGGTCGAATCAGCCACGGCATCAGTCGATACGTCGAATAAATATTTTTGTATTAAGCAAGCCTTCTTCCTGCGAAGTATTAACTATTATTTTAAATTAATAATGTATTCACGCGAACAAAAAATTAATATCATCAAGTGGTATTTAACAGCTGAGAGTACCCAAGAAGTTGTTCGGCGATTTTTTATTTTATAGGAGGTATTATTTATTGTATTAATTTCTTAATACCAGTTTTTATTTCGTTTTTAGGTTTAAGGCTAATAAATAACATTAACTTTTATACCGCTGTTGTATTGTCAAATGCAACAGCGAAAAACATGATACAAAAATAAAAACATCGTAAAAATATAGCACGACAAAAACATCAGACACTCGCCACTCGCTCCATCGAAGCTCCTTTGTTACTAAATTTGAATCGGTTTACGTTCACCGGCAGGGGCTCGGCCACACCACACACATATCCCCCCTTTCCGTAGGAATGTAGAAGTGGTTAGTTAGGTGTCTCTTTTTAACTGAAGGCTTTTCCCATATGTGCCTTCTCTCTTGGTTGCATTGGAGATTTCGCACCCCAGATTCGATTCTGCCAATAGTGTATAGTGTATACCGAGGATGCTGCAAAAGAAGTTCTAGACGCATTGCTGAAATTTTTTTAAAAAACTTGTTTCGAATTTTTAGTTTTTTTTTTGGATTAGTATACAGTGTGTCCCCGGATGGAGTTGACAAGAGGAAAAATATCTTTATTATTGATTTTACGACGAGAAGTTATTCTTTATAAAAAGTTTTGCTTGTCGAGAAAATTAATTTACCATATAAAATTTTTAGATCAGATGTACAGGGTGTTGATAAATTGAAAACATGAAAATGCTTTAAGAGAGAAGTACATACCATGATTTATTATTTTAGACAAAATGTTTATGAATCAAAGTTGTTTATAATCCAAAATAAAGCCTAAATACAAAATTTGAAATCTGAATTCTAATTTTTGTTTTTTATTTTTTACAATAGAATTTATGAACATTCAAAATGTACAATTGTGGAAAAAGTTATTATTCGACATATCCTCCTCCAACCTGCACACATTTCTCCAAATTAGAAATAAATTAAATAAATAGGTCAGCACTCTCAGGTTTTTATTTTGAATGTTCATAAATTCTATTGTAAAAAATAAAAAACAAAAACTATAATTCAGATTTCAAATTTTGTATTTAGGCTTTATTTTGGATTATAAACAACTTTGTTTCATAAACATTTTGTCTAAAATAATAAATAATGGTACTTCTCTCTTCAAGCATTTTCATGTTTTCTTAATTTATCAATCAAAAAATTAATTTTCTCGACAAGCAGAATTTTTTATAAAGAACAACTTTTCGTCGTAAAATCAATAATAAAGATGTTTTTCCTCTTGTCAACTCCATCTGGGGACACACTGTATGTTTAGTATTAAACATTTAAAAAAATAGTTGTTTTAAGAACACATTTCGTTGGGAAATTTAATTTTCTACAATAAAGTATTCTTGTACAAATCTCAAAATTTGCTTTGTTTTCGAGTTGTTTTGAAAAAACTAATAAAGGTGCATTTTCGGTCGGCTCTCAAAAATGCGTCCTTGAAGTAGCACTTTGTGATTTTATCATTTTTAGGTGCCCAACTAACATATAAAACTTACTGTGTTGCGTTAAAAACGGTTGGATTTATAAATTAATAAAACCAGAAAAAATAAATTTTTTGCTTTGATTAATTTATCAAATATTTTTTAACTTAAAACTGTAACTAATCGCTACCCAAAGACGGGTATTTGGCCAAAATCTGGAGAAAACTAATAATAAACGAAATATTTATAACAAAAAAGAAATGCCGAATGCGTGTTTGCTCTTTTCACATGTCCAAAGACATCAGGTTTAGATTTGTAAAAAAGCCAATGTTCGTTGATTTTATCTAACTTATTCTTTCCTTTATAATTTTGCTTAAGGTGGGAGTATCGACATGCTTGCTCCAACCTATAACCTATTTCGAGTAGATTTATTTATTTTTTCTAACTTTTACACAAAATTTAAATAAAATCAATATCGTCTCTTCATATTCTATAAGTAATAATTAACAGGTTAAATAAATATCAATTGAATTGTATATCGAAAAATATCGGTTAAGATTTTTTTTAACATTATTATGTCATTGTTCTTTTACTATACAATTCTCCCAAAATAAGCAATGAAATAAATTGATATTTTTGTAATATATCAGATATTACCTAAATAATGTGCAGACGATATTGATTTTATTTAAATCTTAGTCAATAAAATAATAAACTAAGAAAAACAAGGCGAAATAGGTTATAGGTTGGCAAGAAATTGAATGACGTTGATAATTTCACCTTAACTGAAAAGTATTTTTACTCAATTATATTTTTCAGATCGTCATCTAAGAAGGCGCTAACGGACCTTACCGATAGTGGCGTGTCGGTGGTATCGGATACGCCACCAGCGATAGGCCCGGTGAAAGACAGTCGCGTCTTGGCGTGGCTAATGTCGGGACACAACGACATGTCTCTTAAACAACGAAGCAGTAGTTACAGGACGAGTAGCGCAACCTCTCCGATATCTAACAGACATAAGAAAGGTAGGTAGATATGGGTGTATATTCCGAAATGTGTAAAATCAATGTCTCTAAACGATAACTTTTTTAGTTTTTCATCATACAATTTCAATTTTTTTATCATATACATGACGTCTATTAGGCCTATTTGAACCACCAATTATAAGTATTCTCCAATCCTTAAACAAAAAGAAAATAATGATTAAAAGTCAAAAATATCATTAGAGTGGATGTCCCTACAATGGATTTGATACTATTATAAATACAAAAGTGTGTTAATGTGCATAATTTAATTGATTGGATAATCTTATTTCACCTACAATACTTCCAGGGACAACATGTTAAAGCAAAATAATTCCCACTCAAAGTAGCCTAAAAAAAAATTAAGCCAAACTGTGTCCCTTAACTTTCTCATCATTAGCGTGGTTGATCAAAAAAAAACAAATCTGGCTTATAATATGTGTGAGAAGTACGGGACTTCCCCACCAAGCAAACACTGCGCGTGCATAAACCGTGACAAGACTTGTTCAGTTCGTCAGTATCGAGCTGTCCTTGCAAGCGGCGAGTGTTGGTCAGATTTTTGGTGCGTATTTTTTAATAGCATCAGTAGAGTGGCACATATAATTTGGATACCTTTATATGATTTTGCATAAAAATATTCGTTATTTTATCAACAATAGTGACTACTCTTTGCATACCTAATATTGGCTAAAATATTACAAGCAATTTTTGTAAAATCAAAAATCCACCTGATTTCTCATTAGCGTAGATTTTTCCTTTGCATCATTAGCATGGTTTTTTAATCCACTCTAATGATTGGGAGTCACGCTAATGATAATTTTTAATTAAATTAGGGATTTTGTTCTTAAAAATAAATTTCCAAATGCTGTACATTTTTCTATTTTTAATATGTACCTAATACATTTTTAAGTTTTGTTACATTTGATTTTTAGTTTTAGTTCATTTGTAGTTTTTTTCTTAAACAAATGAGTAAATTTATCATTAGAGTGGATTTTAATCATTAGCGTGTCCCTAAAATTTTTCAAAAAACTTTTTAAAAAAATTAAGCTCAAATAACTACTGCAAATTTATTCTCAACCTCAAAACATATAGGTACGACAATTTTTTTCACTTTTTTTAAATGAATTTTTAGAAATTTCGTTTAACCTTGCTGATATTGTACATTTCAGTATAAATACCCATATACCGTAGTTTCTTTTGAAATAACATTATTTTATAGACGGAAAAATTGTAATCGCCGAAAATCTAAATCAGAAATTATAGGACTTTTTTTTCAAGGTTTTGGATCCAGGTCCAGTTCGGTGGAAAGAAATAGCGTCACTGGTGCAACTTTAGTTCCTGCTCAGCCATTCGTGGCTGATCCATCTATGCCTCCATTGCCGTCGCCGAATACCGTGACGCAGCTAGAAGAGGCTAGGCGACGACTGGAAGATGATGTTCGACCTAGATCGAAGCAAAGGTAATTGAATCTATATTGAAGAGGGTTTGGGGATTGGTATCTACAATCATGAAAATGTATATTAAATATTTAACAACAGAATGTATTTTTTTTCAAAGAAGTGAAACATATAGCGCCGTGATAAAGAAAGGGATAAGCCCTTTGAGGATAATACCGCCCACTTAATCAAGAATCGCTCGAACCCGTCAAATTAATTTTTTGAAAATGTAAATGTAAAAAAAAGGATCATAAAAATATATATCAACTTTAATTTTTCCAAATGAAAAATGTATATTTTTACATTCTACAATCAACTCTATAGACAATAATTTATAAATCATGCCATATACCGATCTTCAGCCATTTGAGGGGTGATTGATTGAAAGTGTACAATCTCCATGTTTCATTAAAAATGAGATAGATGTCGTTTTACATAGTAATTGTAGCCCTGAATCGAAATAACTCAAACTTTCTTGTCAAGACGGGCAAGCTCCAACGGATTTTGATGGCAGAAAATTGGGATTAAATTGAAAATGTACAAGCCAAAACCATTCCGAGTTTACTTTTTTTAAGTTAGTTGCATGTGATGCGTGAAGCATTAAACAGTGGTTGTTTGTTGTTTACTATTTTTTCTGTATTTTAATGTATTGTTTTTAAGATGAAAAATTTTGTGAAAAATGATCCTTAAATTATTTTCAAAATAGGCAAACTCCATATTTGCTATTTTCAAAATGGACAAACTCCAATTTATTGTTATTTCCAAAACGTATAATCTCCATCTCCTTTTTCCAAATAGCTTTGATATTTTTTAAAAATGTTCAGGAAAAAAATTGTTTTTTTTGTCTAAGATGTGCCATAAATACAATAAAAAAGAAAAACTATCGTAATTAGTTTTTTTCGTCTGCTGATTTATTTATAACATCTTAATATATATATTTAAAAATAAAAACCTTATACAATTTAAAAACTATAATCATAATACACGTCACAAAAATGAAATAACCATAAAACCTAAAATAAATAAGTCCATAGGACAAAAAATGTCAAATATTTATGTTTTTATTTAAACGATTATTATTTACCAACAAAAATTAAAAAATTGATTTCATTAAAAAAATTTTAAGTCGAAATAAAAACATGGATATCAAAAACAGATAATTTGAAAATATTTTTAGAAATGCTTTAATTAATTATTATTGTTCTGAATAATTTATATAAGTAATATTTTTCCTTAAAAATTGTAAATTAATAATTTTTTTATAGGTAATATATTTCTTCAAAAAAAAAACTGCGTTTATACTATAAATTAACATTTTTACTTTAAAACTTGATTTTTAATGCATATTTATGATTTATGATTTTACATACTAAGTAAAACAAAAAATAAAATTTGCCCCTAACAAGCTCAGCTTCAGGGGATTGAACAATAAGTTTATAGAAGACAACATAAACATATTATTAAATTTTAAATAAACTTATTATTATTATTATTTAGGTGTTAATATTTCGTAAACGGTTGAAGATAGGTATAGGGCATGATTTATGAAAAATGTCTAGATTTGATTGTAGAATATAAAAATATACAGTATGTTTTATTAAAAAATTACGAATTGATAAATATAGCATTTTTATTATCCACTCTGTATAATATATCTAAAAAAATGCATTTAAAAAAAAATAATTTGACGAGTCCGAGCGATTCTTGATTAATCTTATTAATTTATTCTTTTATTCTATATAAAGGGCGGATCCGTTCGCTGTATACCGGGTCTCTTGAGAAACATGAAGAAAATCTTAATTTTTCAAAATTTATTATTTTTGTCAGGTCGTCTTCAAGTCGCCACTATCCCGACATGGCCCAAAGTAGTCAGTCGACCCTGAGAAAATCCCAAAGAGGACAACGGCCTCAGCTACCACCAGCGATGCAGCAACCAACCGACGATCTTACCACCGTAGTGTTCTCGTTCTGCGACGAGCAGTTCCCGTACAGGACGAAGATACCGGGAGCTCAAATAACACTGAAACAATTTAAGGATTACTTGCCGAAGAAGGGAAATTATAGGTAAGTAGTCCGAACAATAATAACCATTATTTGCAACGAACGTGAAATATTTAATCCCGTTGACCTCTGTGGTACATATTTCTTTTAAATTTATTAAATTTTAATCCTTTCTTCCACTGTGTCCGATTTTTTAAATTTCCTGTTAAGTAAAATTTAATTTTTGTGAAAATACACGTTTCTAGCATTCTTTAAACCTATTTATTTTTTTCATGAAACTGCTTTATTATGTCAACTCACCACTTCAACTTGTCAAGCACTTTATTATATTGCGAGTTAACAAGATATTAAAATAACTATTTGCACATTTTTATAAAAGAGGTAAGTAAGTGATCACAATTTTTTATGAATTTAGTTGGAACTTAGGTACGGGAGGATAAAGGAAAGACCATTTTATAATTTTTGTACCGCTATTCTTAAAAACCTCCACCTAAAACTGCCAGTCCATCAATTTTTAAAAATTATTTTTGCTATCATTTTTAAGTACGCAAAAACCGACAGACTACTAAGCCCATTATGACATTGACACAATTATTGTATTTATCCCAACGTTTGGTTTTATATCAAAACTTTTCAAGTGTCGATAGAAAGGCCTTTAAGCCCGTATATGTGTGTTCATAATGTTTTGAATTTTGAAGGCAGATACCAGAGAGTTGCATTAAAAAATAATACGTCAAAGCTTCTTCATGTAAACAAAGGTGTGGCTCAGGGCAGCATCCTGGGTCCTATAATTTTTTCCCTTTACACAGCTGATTTTTGTTATTTTCTTAAGTACTGTAGTTCACATCAATACGCTGATGATACCCAGATATATTTTTCATTTCTGCTGTTAGCGATGGATAAAATTAACCATGATTTAGCAACAATCTCTAAGGTTTCTAAGGCTCACGGATTGGTTCTTAATGAGGGCAAAACACAACTAATGTTAATAGGGAAGGGTAGAAAGGAGCTCTTTGCCAACTTTTAGGATCATACTTAACGGGGTTGCTTTACAACCAGTTAATACTTGTAGGAATCTAGGATTGTATATAGATGCTGATTTAAGGTTTAATAATTCTCACGTTAACAACTTAATAAAAAAACATTTTTTACACTAAAGCTATTATATTTGTATAAAGATATTTTCAGTGCCGATTTGAAACTTAAGTTAACCAATTCCTTGGTATTATCACAATTGACTTATTGTAACATCGTATACTGGCCTGCATTGTTGAGAAGGGATAAAAACAGCCTACAAAAAATCCAAAATTCCTTAAAACGTTTTTGTTATAACCTCCGAAAGTATGATCATATAACTGCAAGTCTGATAAATTCCGGTTGGCGTAATGTTGAAGAACGTTTCAAATTACAATTGGCTAAAACTGTTTTTAAAATTGCTGGTAGTGGTTCTCCATCCTATCTACTTGATATTTTTACTAAAGGCAGTGATACACATAACCTGCATACCAGACATAGAGAACTGTTTAGTGTACCTCGTCACAGAACGACTTTATTTGTTGACATGTTTTTATTCTAAATTTAAAAGCCAAAAGTGATAAAATGACTCATTGATTATTTACGAAACATTTTTTCGGCAACAGAATTTATTTCGAAGAAATGGTATTTTTTTCTTTGCCTTTAGTGGCATGGCGAAACTTTTAGGCCAGTTTCTAGCGCAGATAGATGTCTAATTGCTTTCGTTTAAAAAATAAATTAAATTCAATTTTTATGTAAGATATGTCAGTTTTAAATTTAAGAAAATTTACATGCATCTAGAGTTTATGCGCTACCGCGTACAATAAGACGTGTCATGAAGCAAACTACTCAGCCCTAAACACTAGAATCTTATATCTATAATTTAAAAAAAATCAAAATTGGTTCATTATTAACGAAATTACAGCTTATTAATTTGGGAGTGCATTTTTGAATATTCGATAATTAATGGGCGTAGTGTATTTAGAATCATCAATTCAAACAAAATCGGGAAGTTTCACTTTCACAGAAAGAAAACATCTGCTTCTATATAGACTTGGTGAATTTCACTTTTTTTGGTTCTTTATTTCCCAAACAACGTTCAGATTTCTCTGTCCTCTGAAACATTAAACGAACGGGCGCGGAGTTATCCGACAAAGCTGATGTTATATTTTCATAGCTGTAAAGAAGATGTATGTAAACCCGAAACATAAGTATATAAAATAATACTTCTTTTGATTATATTATTTGCATAATTATAATATGTCCTAAATTCGACGGATAGTCAACTTAACCCCCATCCCAATCTGCCACAACTTCCAGGAAGTGGGTAGCCCAGAGATGACAATAACGTTTTTATACTTTAAAAAAAATGCCGTAAGGTATCTAAAAATAATCAGTTTCAGAAATTATTTTAATTTCATTCTTTTTAAATTTTAACATTTTTGAAATTGGAAATCTAAAAGGCGCTAACATTATCAAGGTAGACTGTAACAGTAGTGTAATTTTTTTTAAAAACACATTCTTCCAGATACGTTAAGTTTTAATTTTTCATTTCAGATTTTTCTTTAAGACAATTTGCGAAGAACTTGGCAATCAAGTTATACAGGAGGAAGTTAGTAATGACAATGATATAATTCCTCTGTGGGAAGGAAAAATAATGGCTCAAGTTAAGCCTGTCGACTGATATTTTAATTTTTTTTAGAATAAACTTAAATATTTGTAATTAAATTGTTTTCTGCCTTAACATACAAACACTGCATTTAAGAGGGAAATGCGTTGTTTAAAATTAAGTTACTTTTAAAATATAAGTACTTCCAAAATTTCACTTTTCCATAACTGTATTGTATTCAATATTTTTAAATTGTTTGATATTTTTAATCAAACGCACAAACAGTAACTTGTTTATAAACTTAATTGTTTTTAGTTTTGTGTAAAAAATCTCAATACAATGTTTCTATGTTTAAGGTATTATGTATGACTATCATTGCTGGTTTATTTTATTTATTATTAAGATAACTTTTTCTTCGAAGATATATTGGCAATTCTTTGTATGGACTTGGGACGTGCTGAAAACTAAACATATCATTATTGACAACCTATAGACGGTATGCCGACGCGCATAAATTCTCTCATATTATGAGCGCTTTTAAATTTATGGAGTGTCAAGCAACAAGACTTTATTATTTAAATATTTGAGGCAGTAAAATTCATACATATGGTGAATGCATTGTTTTAGGATATAATTAGGACCGGCTCTAAAAATATGGTTTAAATGTACGGGACAACTTATGTTATGAGCTAAATGGGTTATTAATGTAAATAAATAACATTCTCCGTTTGAAAAATCAATATAATTGCAATAAAATGTTTTATTGGATAATATCATAATATTATTTTATTTTAAATACAAAAATACTGTTTTCTTATTATAAGAAAACTAATCCCCAATTTAAAAACAGGTTCCCGGTTTTTTTCTACTTGCTTTGCTAGTTTCGTTCGTCACGTAGTTAACAAATATAATGTTTCAGTACAATATATATACAGTGTGACCAGCAAAGGCCGCATCATATAGGATTTTTTTTATTAACAACTTTATTCGAAATTTGACTTTGGCATCAAGTTCTGCTTCGACCGAGATGAAAATTAAGCAAAAAAATAGTAGTAACGTGATTCGCATTATCTGTCAAATTTAAATATTTTCCGAAAATAATTCAAAAGTTGGGTTATTTCTGATAGTATCGAAAAAAGTTATTAAAAAAGTTTTTTTAAATGCAGTTTCTAGCCCACATGCAAAATTTCAGCTGCATAAGATAATTTTGATTTTTTACCCACCACTAAAATTTATTTTCCACTTAATGAACACTTTACTGATGACACTGTGTTCTTTTTTGTCTTAATATTAACTACGTTTTCAAAAATACTTATTTTATGAAGATACCTTATACAGGATGAAAAACAAATAAACTTTGCATCACATGCGACCAAATTTAAACAGCCCAATTTTGATTTTGTAGTAAAACACACATTTAATATGGCGCAACTTTAAAGAAAATGTATCTGAAATAAAGCATTGTCAAAACTAAGTGGTGCAATTTACAAAATATGGGTAAAAAATCAAAATTATCTTATGCAGCTGAAATGTTGCATGTGGGCTAGAAACTGCATTTAAAAAAACTTTTTGTAATAACTTTTTTCGATGCTATAATAAAAATTAAAATTTGACAGATAATGCGAATCACGTGACTACTATTTTTTTTTTGCTTAATTTTCATCTCAATCGAAGCAAAACTTGATGCCAAAGTCAAATTTCGAATTTTGATGAGCTAGTCGGCATACCGTGTAGTTGAAAAAGTTAGAAATGTATTATTTTTGACAAAGAAAATAAGTACAATTTTTTAAACTATCGTTTTTCTTCGCCTATTTATTTCTGTGTCTGAGTTTAAAATTAAATATTAGGTATAATTACGTTAATAAGATTGGAACTGGGTTTTATCGTTTTAAATAATTGCCAAGATCGTGTAGCTAACACATCCGCCAGTTTTGGGAAGTAAATCTACAACACTGACCTTACGTTTTACCTGGGAGTGCATTTTTATACAATAACATTTGAACCAATAATTAGGCAAGCATTAAGGGGGCATTTTTTGCCACCCGACCATTATTATATTCAATTAAAAATGTTTCAATCACGATCGGTCCCAAGCCATACCTGAACATAAAAAATTACCCAGAAAGTATCCCTACGACCAAAAAAGGTTTCATCTATTTTAACGTCTAAACTCCTATTAGGCGGCTTTTTTACGGTATTGTCTCTTAGACTGAATTGATGGAACTTTTTTTACAGCACCTGTAAATGGTAATGTATGTTTTATAAGCATATAATTTCATTAATATTTTGTAAAAGAAAGGCCTTGTTAGTACCCCTAAATTGTGCCGCAATAAGAAGCAATTAATAAGCCTAAATTATACATATTTTTTAAACCGTCGTATTGTGTTTCACAGAAAGCAGTTCGAATCTTGTGCATACTATGTAGAGTCGGTGACAGCTCTTAAGTTTTAAATTTGCTCAATTTTCATGTTGCTAGTTGAACTTGAGACTGTACAACATTTATTTATTTGCTATGAAAGCTTACAATATGAAATGCTCAGTGTTTCCCATTATTAATTTGATTAGGCGGAACCACCATAGATTCGCCGAGTCACATTAACAAGGAGCGGTATTATTAATAGACCAGGGACGATACTTTTTGAAACAAAAAAAATAATAGTAGGATGAAACCCATTGGAAAAGGAAGAGAATATAACAAAAATTAAAGGAAAAATAAATTACGGGCGATCCGAGGTCGGGAGGTCCGAGGTGGTGAGTTTTTAAGGTTAGAAAACGATTTATCTCGATTTTCGGCAAAACTACAAGTCCTATGGAAAAACGTTAAATAGCAAAGTTGTAGGTAATAAAAAGATCTACAACTTTTGTATTTGCACTTTTTCAACATAACCTCAAAATTTATGTGAAAAATTCAAATAACCAAATTTTTGGTTTTTTATTTTTATCTTTTACAAAAAAAAATTTTATACACGAAATTTGGTGAAAACTTACTTTTTTATGTCCCAAACACACTGTAATTTTTTTGATTTAAAATATTTATTTTTTAACCTTATTTTGACTTAATATCGAAAAAGCACCCTAATTTTCAATCGAAAATTCTCACGTCAAAATATCTGCTTTTTTAAAAAAGTCAGTGGGCTTTTTGTTCGTTGAAATCTCTACTTTCTGATGGTGTAAAAAAATATACATTACTATGGTAAATATTCTCAAAAAATGCAAAGAAACGAAAAAAAATCGAATCCGAATTTTTTTTTTTAATCATTATGTACAATTTTGAGCTATTTATTAAAATTTATACTTTAATTACTCGAAAAACGTAAGATTCCATGTTACATTGATAAACAAAAAAATTACAAATCCATAAAACAAAGATCGCAAAAAATATGCGAAAATAGTGGTTCTAAATATAATTAAAGGTAGGATTTAAAGGGGGATTTCATCACATTTACCATAGTAATGTATATTTTTTTACACCATCAGAAAGTAGAGATTTCAACGAACAAAAAGCCCACCAACTTTTTTAAAAAAGCAGATATTTTGACGTGAGAATTTTCGATTGAAAATTATGGTGCTTTTTCGATATTAAGTCAAAATAAGGTGAAAAAATAAATATTTTAAATCAAAAAAATTACAGTGTCTTTGGGACATAAAAAGGTAAGTTTTTACCAAGTTTCGTGAAAAAAAAATTTTTGTTGTAAAAGATAAAAATAAAAAACCAAAAACTTGGTTATTTGAATTTTTCACATCAATTTTGAGGTTATGTGAAAAAAGTGCAAATACAAAAGTTGTAGATCTTTTTATTACCTACAACTTTGCTATTTAACGTTTTTCCATAGGAGTTGTAGTTTTGCCGAAAATCGAGATAAATCGTTTTCTAACCTTAAAAACTCACCCCCTTCCACTTCCCGACCTCGGATCGCCCGTAATTTATTTTTCCTTTCATTTTTGTTATATTCTCTTCCTTTTCCAATGGGTTTCAGTCTACTATTATTTTTTTTCACTTTTTACCAATTGCAAAGGCTTCAGCCCTGGTCTATAATGGAAAATCTAATTTAGCCGTCAGATCAGACAAGAGACGTAAAAATCAGAATAAAATTTTACATGTGATTGATGTCACCGATCCAATTAGAACTTAGAGACAGGTATACTTTAATTTTAATAGTTTTTATACAGTGCATTGGCATGTGATTTTTTAGGATTAAAAACAATCCATATATTTTGCAACAATTGATCACAAACACAGTAACGCTAACTCATGAATTAATATTAAAAATTCGTCGTCACGGGTAGTAAAAACGTCCGTACAGCGTTGGCACAGTAATTTTCTTAGGAAACTATAAATAATTTGACTAGTAGAAAATTTAAAAATCAAATACATATATTTAGTATATTATTTTTACTTAATAGTTACACATCACAAATGCACCTATAACCTTCGTTTTGAAATACATGCGTTAGATCTATGACAATCAGCAGAAATTTGTTATCATTGATTTCTGTAAAAGCGATTTCTGATCGGAGCAAATTGTAAATAATATGGTCTCCTTTTATTACATGTCTGTGGGCGAAACTACTTTACTTTGAACCCCCTCTCAAGCATACGTTTTTTTTTTTAATCTGTGAGACTCAATACAATAGTTATATTAGATCTGATTAGCGTAATAAAAAGTTAATACATAATTTTAGAAAATTTTCTATTAGGCGCTCTTATTTCTTTTCTACATTTAGCACATAAATCTAAATATTAGGTGCATAAAGAAAGTGCCTTTTATGAATTTTGTATATACCTGCCACAAATATATTACTACGTTTCTATAAAAGGGCAGCTTTTTGTTTATTTTGTAGATTAATATTTAATATACCTCATTTTTTTGTATTATAGCCATTATTAATTTGAGAAATAAGTTTGTGTTGACATCAGATGGTACGAATTATTTTTTTTTTATTTTAATTTTAGCATAAGATTTTTGTTAGTTTTAAAAATAGAACTTGTAAATATGTATTATCAAATTTGGTTGCCTGATTTACCATTTTAATTCACACACTTTATCGATTTGTCTTCATTATATTTTCGTTTTTATTTATTTTTACCTGTTATTAAGTGTAGTAAAGTTTGAGAGTTTAAAGCTCAGTTATTAAGTTTATATTTTCCCTCTCTTTTTGACTGAAGTAAAAATATAAAACTGAGAAAGAAAGTTTAATAAGTTTTTACTAAGTTGTAGGCTTGCGCATTAATGCGAAATTAGATGCAAAGGAATCTAAAAGTAAGCCTCGTTCTTTTGCTATTTTGACAAGACATAATGCAACTTTGTATTAGATTAATAGTAGTAAGTCGGGGGGCGACAGCATGAAACCCTACGTCAGCTAACATAAGTTGTTTTTGTCTACTAGTTTTAAGTTTTATTAAAAACGTTGTACAGGGTGTCCGGGAAAATGTGGGAGATCTCCCGGATATGAAAAAAACACGTGAAAAGAATACTACAAGTTCATATAAACGTCTTTGGTATCGGCCTCCTCTTCGGAGATATAGGCTCCCAAAGAGCTCCCATGGGATTAAGTTTTTGACACATAATTATTAAACCAGCGGGGATATTTCAATTTTTTTTCATATAATGTATACCATACCTTCAAATTACTATGCCAGAAAGTGTTGCGAATTACTCACAGCTGCAGGGACGGGCTAGCTGTGACACTAATGTGCCCTTTTTTTTACGCCCTGTATGATAAAAACATAACTTTAATTATTGACTAAAAATTAACTACTCTTCATTCATGTCGCTAATCCTAACCGTTTTCGGAAAAACGTCATTTTATTGCCATCATGTATTAATATTAAGCAGTTAAAAGTGAACATTTATTTTATAATTTATAGGAACAAAGATTTATCTTTTATCGAAATACGCTAAATACATGATGTAAATAAAATGACGTTTTTCCGAAAACGGTTAGGATTAGCGATATGAATGAAGAGTCATCATCAATTTTTAGTCAATAATTAAAGTTATGTAAAAAACGTTGTCCAAACTTTTTATCATCAAAAAAATTGGCACATTAGTGTCACAGCTAGTCCGTCCCTGCTGCTGTGAGTAATTCGCTACACTTTCTGGGATAGTAATTTGAAGGGTCTTACCTGGAGTATACATCATATAAAAAATTGAAATATACCTGTTGGTTTAATAATTATGTGCCAAAAATTTAATTCTATCGGAGCTCTTTGGGAGCCCATCTCTCCGAAGAGAAGGCCGATACGAAAGAAGTTTATATGAACTTGTAGTATTCTTTTCACGTGTTTTTTTCATATCCGGATTTCCCACATTTTCCCGGACACCGTGTATAGCACAACATTGTTCAAACCTGGACCATTTGCCTATTGGCATCTTATTTGTGCAAATAAATAAATAAATAGCAACTTCCTACTAACTAAAATTAAATAGTGCTGTAAAATCGAAGTTTTTCATTTTTATATTTAATTTTATATTATTTATTGGCAACTCTTAAGGAAAAAAGAAAAAATATGCTCCTACTTTAGTATATTTTCACTAGGTATATATGTTGTTAAAATATAAGATGCCGCTTAAAACTTTATGATTTTTCAAATCATAGTGATTTAAATAAAAACTTTAATTTACCGCTATACGATTTTTAGGTTATCGGACATGACGAACCGATCCTCCGAAAAAGTTCTTTTTAGTACTTTTCTGATATTTTTTCCATATGTTGCCAACTTTTTGCCGGTCCCTGTTACGTTATTATAGTTAGCAGTATTTCTAGCCGGTGTCTTGGTCTACCTCGTCTTACTCAATGACGTAGGCGAATCATTGAAAATTTAACCTTTTAGAGTGATCTGCTAGAAATTTCCGCCAGACCAAGATATTCTGTAACAAAACAAATATTAATAATAATACCTTAAAATAAGGCGGAAAAGTAACATTGTCATTCGCAGGGTTTCGTGCAGTCGCCTCCTGACCATTTCAAAAACATTTTACATAGAATAAGGTTCCTTTTTCTAGATTTATATGCACAAAAAAATGTCTACATTTTACCTTAGTTTCAAAAACTTTCTTTGGTCTGATCAAAGACAAAATAGTAATAAATTATTAACACTGCTTTTTATAATTAAATAATTAACTTAAATTGATTGACATGAATACTTACGTAAGTGGAAAGGGTCCCCCATT
Source organism: Polydrusus pterygomalis (assembly GCA_963969555.1). Lineage (NCBI taxonomy): Eukaryota > Metazoa > Arthropoda > Insecta > Coleoptera > Curculionidae > Polydrusus > Polydrusus pterygomalis. The sequence goes on along the minus strand of OZ018381.1, from coordinate 33,669,233 downwards.
AAACAAACACGAACGAACTAAAAATGCGGGGGCAGGTTTGGGGCGGAGACATAGTTTGGACAGGGGGGTCGATGCTACACCTACGTGGAACGTAGCAGATTTTCGCCAATGATAGCAAGTCTTGCTGCACAATATAAGAAGCCAACAATCCTAACAATTTTTTTTCTATATGACAAGTACCCAGATAGCATTCATTAAAGCGATATATGTCAACTAAAACTTCTAACCTAAAAAGTTTATGAACTAAAAATTCGTTTGACGCTGAAACTGCCAGAATATTGGGAAGGTCTATTCAATTTATACGCTATCTATTTTTGATGATTACAATGATTATCGCTGTGCAAATTTCACATGTGAGGGTGTTTTTAGATTTTTATTCCTCATTTCTCAAGCAAAGGTTAGATTTTTAAATTTTCCGCCTTTGGAAAATGTCCTTTTAACAGTCGGTCGGTGAGGTATTTTGGTATCTCATCATTGAATACTAAAATAGTCAAAATAATAGAGTGTGGTTGTTTAAGTGTGCAACATATGGGAATTTTTTTTATTACCGATTTCTAAGAACATTTTATTCTTGATAAAAGTTGGTGCATGTTCGATAATCATATTAGGTGCACTTGGAATGGTTGCAAGTCAAACGGCGTACAGGGTAGGCCAAAAAATATAAAACTTGTACAAGAATCAAGTACCCCTATTTCAGAAAATTCAGCAAAATGTTATTAAGAAAAGTTGTTTAGAATTAAAAGTTATGTATAGATACCAAAACGTGACCTCCTAAAACAAAAAAATATATTTTTTTAAAAAACATTAATAATTTCCCAAAAAAATTTTGTTTTATATTCACCATAAAGACCTTCATAAGTTAATCAAAATCAGGAATCACAAACTTCATGTTTGTTGCAACGATATTAAACACAACTTAAAAATATCCCAAAAATTCTTATTAACAAGATAAAACATTAGTAGGTAATGATAATATGCTAATTAAAAAACTATCATTAAAAGTGCAAAATTTGTACTTTAAATGTTTATTAAAAAACTTTATTCTTGTACAAGTTTTATATTTTTTGGCCTACCCTGTACGCCGTTTGACTTGCAACCATCCCAAGTGCACCTAATATGATTGTCGAACATGCTGTAACTTTTATCAAGAATAAAATTTTCTGAAAAATGGGGAATAAAAAAAATACCCATGTGTTGCACACTTAAACAACCACAATGTATAGTTGTTCTATGTGCTCACGTATTCCGACGTGGCTATTATAGTAGACGTACCTATATTCTTAGTCGATTGTTGGTGACGTATATCAAAATATAAAAGAACTATAGCAAATATTAAATTGCATAACTAACAAATTTGTCTTAATTTGTTAACCACATGGGCATTCCCAAGTACGTAAGCATGCATTTCAATGCTTAAATTATGGTACCTGTACCTATACTTAACTAAAAATACATTTAAGTTTTCTTGTATAACTTAGTTGACTTTATTTATTCAATGTTAAACCATTAATTACATTAATTTATTGTACATATACGTTTTAGTTTATTGTGTAGATAATTTTTAAATAATTATTTTTATATAATATTTTTTATTAATATAATGCAGTATTTTAGAAAATAAATTCATTGTGTGAGGTGCCATAAAATGAAAAATTAATAAAATTACAATAGTGCAGTACACGAAGTGCTAATTTTACTGGCCAAACTACTTTTAAATTGGAATATTACAATTTTAATAGTTTTCAGTATGACATACCGAAACTGGAGAAACGAAACAATTATGGAATCAATTCAAAAAAGTGTTGTCTGTTTCCTTCCGCCAAACCCATCCCCAGACGCGTTTCGCCGTTATTACGGCTCATCAGTGAGGCTCAGTTATCGAATCATTTCGATGTCTTGTCTATCCATATGTTACAGCTCCTTTGCTCAAAGACCGTATGACAGAGAGAACTAAAATTATTTATCAATCCTACTTATGATCCAAATTAGTTTGTTTATTAGTACCTTTTATTGCCGCCTGTAGGAAATATTCTATTTATATTCTGTTAATAACATTCCCTACGAAACATACGCAGGAGAACGATGAATGAGATGATGCAATACGAAGGGGTAGGGGGGAAAGATGATCTACCTATTTCTGGTTGCTTTGCCATACTTATCTCGTAAAATAATTATTGTTCAAGTCAGAACAAATTTAGGTACCTACCTGTGAAATGATTTTCACATTGTACCAGCCGCGCATAGTTTGAACCTCTTATCACCTGACTTTCGACTATTACTTCTATAATAATTATTATTTTTTGTAGAAATGTGTTGCAATTACAAGATAAAAGTGTAGGTAGTGAATTGAAAACCAAGGTGAAAGCTATTTGATCCTTTTTGTTCTTTACCAAAATTTTAAGACAATTTTATTACAATAATTTAAATACCACTATTACTTAACAATCTATATCGTATATGCAGATTTCGTTTGCCCCGGCGCGTAAATGAAATCTGACTATAGTATAGAGCTATTGTAATTAGCATTCAGTTATGCTGTAACGACCCGTCTGAACACCTAATATGAGAATAACAATCCAACACTTCAATTTGGCCAGTTTAATTATGCTCGGTATAAGATTAAAGTTAAGTTCTGTACACGTTTTTTGTCGCCAGTTAAAAATAAAAATTAGTATTTTGTAGTTGTGATGTTTTTTATTTAATCCTATACCTAGTACTTTTCCCAGTCTAAGAAACTGACAATATGGGCGAAATCTTACATCTATTGAAACGCCCCAGACCCGGGAGCTATTTTTCGCGTAAAAAATTCCATAAAATCGTTTTAAAAGAGCTTAAAAGCCACAAAAAGTGTAAAATTTTACCCTCTTATCGACAAAACGGCGCAAGCAGGTCAAATTCTTTAGTTTTAGAAAAACACATGGCCACGCGACGCTTTACTAAGCCAAAAGCGCGGCGGGCGAGTTTATAAAAGCGAACAAAACGACGCGCAAAAGAGAGTCGATATTTCCCAATCACAAGTTAAGGTCGTTACGCTGCCAGTTTATTCGCACCATATAAAAATCTAAATATTCTTTTACTTCAATTTCATCGTTCTTACAAATGTTTCACTCAAAACTTCTAATCAGAAAATTATCAAGTAATAAATACATGGGGGGTTTAAATTGCAAATCAAGCCCAGCCAAGACGTCTGCAAGACAAAATTGGCTCTTAACTGTTTTAAAATATAAAGTCACCAGAACATAACGGTACTATTTGTAAATGTAACAAAATCAATCACTTTTTGCTTTCTAAGGGTCGTAAAATATGGGTCAAGTGCAGCGGGTGGAAGGTAAATTGGGGAGAAAGAGCAATAAAATAATTGATGGTCAAAAAAGGTACAGGTAAATTGGGGAGAAACATCTCATCATGTAGTAGGTAAATTGGGGAGAACAAATAGGTACTTAGGCAATATTCTATCTACTATTCAGAACTTAGATATTTAAATAAAAGTCGATTTTATAGTAAAAAAATATATTGTTCTACTTATTAAAAACAAATATTTAAAATTTAAAAAAATGCTCTGATAACAACGAACAAACCGGTTGCCAATACACCTTTTAGAACCAATTGGAGAGGTGGAAGGTAAATGTTAATAAAATTACTTGTAATACAGCCCTTTTGAATTCTACCTACCTTTATTTATAAATTATCCCCAGTTTACCTGCGACAATTTTAATCCTTAGATTCGCTTGGCCCCAATTTACCTACCCTAAAAAGATTAAATCCCGAGTAATATCCGTAGACCAGCACAATTGCAGCATAACTGCTGAATAAACAAACTACTTTATATAAAACCAATTAACATTAGAAATCATTAACATTAATATAGTGTCAAAGCAAACTGCTGTTCATATTAATCGTTCATCGTAGATTTAAGATATATGTATTTTGTTAAAGCCCTTTTTGTAGAAATAAAACGTTTTTTAAAAGGAGCTTTGTCGGTCTTGTGATTTAATTGGCGCTGCGAACAGGATAGTGCAATCTCGCCCTTTATCGGTTCCCGTTGTACGAGAGTGATTTTTAAATCTTTGTGCACTATTTGAACTAAAGACCTTCCGGAATATCCAAAAAAACTGTGTACCCTAAAAACTCAGTGCGAATTCCAGAAGTGTGTGTTGAAGGAAGAATTGGTGAAACAAATCGGCTGCCGTGTTGCTAGTGACCTGTTGACCCAGTTAGTGTTCCTCTCCGACCCAGATCGACGCCCAGGCATTTGAGCTCTCCAGCTACACTCTTACAAGGATTTATGTGGATGTGTACTACTGCAATATAGGCTTTATGGATTCATCCTTGATTATATTGTAAGTAATTGCTGAATTGCCATTTAATGTCAACTCCGTCTAATCGTTTACAAAATATTTTGCTACGAAATAGGGTTGCTTTAGGATTAAGTGTACCAGAACACGAAACAGAAAATAATTCTGATAGTGATTTAGAAACTTTAGATAAGACTTTAACTCCAGAAATTCAAAACGAATTAGTTAATTTATTTGATAACTTAACCTTAAATAAAGAAACCATAATGGAAAATTTAAAATTCCATACGTCCCTCCTGCCAACTTTCTCAGGCAAACAGGACCATTTAGAAAGTTTTATTTTATCTATAAACGAATTTCATACACTTTATTTTAATAATTCAAATGAACAAAAGACGGTAGTCCTAGCTGCCATTAAGTCAAAACTAGTTGATGATGCACGAAATTTCTTACTTTCTAGACCAGATTTAGATAACTGGCCTTCCATTAGAGACGCACTAAGACAAAAATTCGGTGACCCTATAACGTATATCATTCTAATGCAGGAACTGCAATATTTAAAAATAAATAAAGGTGAAAATATTTTACAATTTGTTGATAGGTTAAAAACATTTGTACAAAGGATCATTTCTAAGGTACAGTGCGAAGTTGCAGACAATAATTCCAAAGCACTTTTAATAAGTCAAACAGAAAGTACTTCAGTTTTAATTTTGACAGCAAATTCGCCACAAACCTTAAAAACGATGCTCATGATACAACGCCCTAGCACACTTAATGACGCGCTTGCGCACGTTGTCAATTACAATATGGTTGAATCGCAAGTCAACCTCGCGAACAGTTGTTCAACTTTGCAAAATCCTACGCAGAGACAAAACAATAGCAATCATAATAACAGAATAATAAATAGACCTTTTAACACACAAGTACCGCAGTCAGCGATACCACCTTATTTTCCAAGTCAACCCATTTTTACACAACCCCGACCAATTCAAAGACATTTTCCAACTAATGCCCAAGTTTTCGGCAATCAAAATAGACCTACTTTCCCACAAAATAGACCTACTTTCCAACAAAATAGAGCCCCTCGGCAAGAGGCGCCTATTCCAATGACCACTTCCACAATAGGACCTTCTCGCATTCAACAACAAAGACAACCCTCTACTAGATACCCAAACTTCTTCCGATCGACCGGACCCGCAAATTGGGTGTCCCAAGAGCTATATAATGTTGAAGTACAAGAACCCTCAAATAACAACCCCTATTCAGAAATTCAACCCTTAGAATATACCCCAGATCCAACACATGCTCTTTACCCCGAAGAACAGTATTACCCACAAGAACCCGACACATCAACTCCAAACTACTCAACCGAAAATTTCGACCTTGAACATACCATTGACAATACTGACGAAAATTTTCCGAACCTAGCCTCGATTCAAAAATTAACTTAAACAATATAGCACAAAAAATTGAATTACCATACTTCTATCTTCCCCAAAAGCATATGACAGTACTTATCGACTCTGGTGCTTCAGATTCCATTATAACTCCAAAAATTGCAGAATTATTCCCAAAAAATAAATTTTTTAAACCTTTCGAGGTGACTGCCTGTAAACAGACGTATAAAGAAACCCAAAATTTAAAAATACCCTTACTTCAAGAACTAGGCATAGACCAAGATTTTAAATTACGAATTCTTAACTGGCACAACGATTTCGACGCACTTATAGGTACCAAAGACCTTAAAAATTTAAATGCCCTTATAAATTATGAAAACAAAACATTGACATTGAAAAACATTACCATACCTTTTTCGCTTGCTTATAATAAACCACTAAATCAACCTGTTAAAAACTTTAACAATAATTTTCTTATAATACCAGTAAATTACGAAAACGGTACTGCCATTTTGCCTTCTTTTACAATTAAAGATCATATTATCCCCGATTCCCTTATTACAGTGAATAAAGGCCTTTGCAAGATTCCCAATCCAACCCCTACCGTAAATGTCAACTTTCATCAAAGAATTAAAGTCATACCACAAGACCAGTTCGAACTACTCAACCCTTCGGCTACTACCCCAACCAAATTTAACCCTGAAAAGCAATTACGACTTGACCATCTGACCCCCCTCGAAAAATCTAAAATTTTACCACTATGTCATGAGTTTAAGAACATTATGTACCATGAAGACTGCGACCTGACATTTACAAGCCAGACCAAACACGTCATTCGAACAATTGACGACAGACCCGTTTATGTCAAATCTTTTAGACACCCTCCTAGCATGAATCAAGAAATTCAGTCCCAAATTCAAAAGTTGCTCGATAATAAAATTATTCGTCCTTCAATCTCTCCCTACTCTGCACCAGTATGGATAGTTCCAAAGAAACCCGATGCTTCCGGGAAACGCAAATTCCGCATGGTAATCGACTATAGGCGCCTTAATGACGTCACGATAGAAGAAAAATACCCCTTGCCTAGGATAGAAGAAATCCTGGATAACCTTGGAAAGTGCACATACTTTACTACCCTAGATTTAGCCCAAGGCTTCCACCAAATCGAAATGGACCCGAGTTCCATCGAGAAAACTGCTTTTTCTGTGAATCACGGTCACTACGAGTATCTGCGCATGCCCTTCGGCCTTAAGGCGGCTCCCTCAACTTTCCAGAGAATGATGGACGAAATCCTGCGCGATTACCTCTACAAATTCTGCTTTGTCTACATGGATGACGTTGTCATATTCTCTAAGTCCTTGTCCGAACATATTGACCACATTCGACAAATATTCAAAAGGTTAAAAGAAGTAAACCTTAAAATCCAACCCGATAAATCCGAATTCTTGTGCAAAGAAGTTGCATTTTTAGGCCATATCGTAACTCCCGAAGGAATAAAACCCAATCCCTTAAAGATCGAAGCTATTCAAAGATACCCCATACCAAAAACACAAAAAGAAATAAAAGCCTTTCTAGGACTTATAGGCTACTACCGCAGGTTTATAAAAAACTTCTCAAAGGTCACCTTCCCTATAACAAAATGTCTTCGAAAAAATAGTGAAAAAAGCATAGGAAACCAAGACTTCGTAGAAGCATTTTTAAAATGCAAAGAACTTATCAGCAATTCCCCTATTCTCCAATACCCAGACTTCAGTAAACCTTTTAAACTAACCACCGATGCCTCCAATATTGCTATTGGCAGCGTCTTATCACAAAACGACCACCCCATAGCTTACTATTCTCGCACTCTAAACTCTGCCGAGAAAAACTATTCCACTATAGAGAAAGAACTTCTTTCTATAGTTGACGCAACAAAACAATTTCGATGCTACCTGTATGGCGTCAAATTTCTAATAGAAACCGATCATAACCCCCTCGTATGGCTCTCAAAAATTAAAGAACCCAATTCCCGACTAATTCGCTGGAAACTAAAACTAGAGGAATTCAATTTCGAAATTAAATACAAAAAAGGCAAAGAAAACGTTGTAGCCGACGCCCTGTCACGTATCGAACTTAACGCCAACGAAACAGAAGACACAAACCAAAATGACGCCCAATCTAATGCCCCTAACGCCGATAACACAGTCGCTAACCTTGCTGACTTTGACCTTGCTGACTTTGTCCTTAATGAAAGATATAATGACGTACTAAACGAAGATATACCAACACAACAACCTGAAGAACAAATTACGCCATCTATAAACCCCAACGCAAACGATAACTCATCTGACGTCACAGTTCATTCAAACAATGATACCCAAGGCAAATTTCTACCCATCTCCGAACTACCCCTAAACCAAGCAACAAACCGCCTGGTGATAGACTATGGCGACGATTTTAAACACACATATACAAAACCATTCCAGAAAAATCATCATTTCGTACGAATTTCTAAAGAAAACCGCCAACAACACATTTTGAAAATACTTAAAGAAATAGTAAGACCTGACATAACCTTCACTGTTTATATCCCAAACCAAGAATTAAAAATCGAATTCCAAAGATTAATATCCAGTACTCTAAATACTACAGCAAAGCTCGTACTATCTAACACTTATTTAATAGACGTGACCAATACAGAACAACAACTAGAAATAATTACAAACTACCACCAAACTAATCACAACGGCATAATCGAAACGTATAATAATATTAAACAAAAATACTACTGGCCAAAACTAAGAGACTCAATCACAAACCTCATTAATAAATGCGAAATATGCCTACAAAGTAAATATGAAAGACACCCCTACAAAATTGCCTACGAAGGCCCCCTACTTGCAGAAAAACCCTTTAAAACCCTTCACATAGACATTTTTCAATTCTTGAATTGTCAATTTTTAACAGTCATAGATTCATTTTCAAAATACGCCCAAGCATATTTCATACCTGATAAAAACGCAGTTACCGTCTTAAACAAATTAAGGCACTATTTCTCCCATCATAACACCCCACAGAGAATCGTTGCAGACCAAGGTAAGGAGTTCCAGAATAACCTCTTTAAGGAATTCTGTCAGTTATTTGGTATAGAAGTTCACTATACAACTCCCGGTAATTCATCCTCAAACAGTCCCGTAGAAAGACTACACTCTACGCTACTTGAAAAACTAAGGATTCTCAAATTAAAAAATCCCGACGAAACACCCCAAAACCTCTTAATATCTGCCATACTTATCTACAACCAAAGTATACATTCCACCACTGGACATTCCCCCTTCTCTATATTATATGGCCCATACCTTAACGAACCAAACTTAAATAATGACCTGACACTCTTCGATCAGTACAACGAAAAACGAAAAAATGAATTACAACCCTTTTATGAACATATTTATAAAACAACATATCAAAAACAACATCAAAATACCCAAAAACAAAATAAAAATACCGATGAACCCCCTACCGTACAAAATAACCAAACGATATACAAGAAAAATACCCTTAGAAACAAAATGAACCCCCAATATCTCCCTATAAAAGTGACAGCAGTAAATAAAAATAAAATAACAGGTATGTCAAAGAAAAAACCCATAACCACACATATTAGAAAAATTAAAAGAATCAGAAAAATTCCAAATTCTTTTCAGCCTCCCGATCCTGACCCTGCTACTTCAAGTGAACCCCGGCCAGGCCCTTCAAGTTTACAAACTCCCTAATAATGGATACTACGCAGAGGAAATATCCTCTTCCTTAATTATCAATCATTATCATACAACGTATATACCATTTAACATATCTAGTATTAAGTTTACATTAGGGCAATTATTAAGCAATGTTTTAATTTTAGAATCTATGGTGAACAGGCAAAACAATAACTTTACAAAAACACAAATTTTTCATGTATTTAAGGCATTAAATAACACTTTCGACACATATGCAAAGTTGAACATTTATGAAAACAATCGCAAGAAACGCGGGCTAATGAACTTTCTAGGAAGCGGTATTAAGTTTGTCACCGGCAACCTAGACAATAATGACCTAGAGACAATTACTCAGAATTTAGAAACACTCAAGCATAATCAACTAAACACCATGCGTAAGATTAACGACTTTAGTTCATTTGCAGGCAATATTATGAACAATTTCGAGGAAAATATAAAAACTATTAATGAAAACTCGAAAACCATTAAAACCGAACTTTCAAAATTAAACAACGAATTAAACATATTATTATCAATACAAGATCAATACATTCAAATAAACAATCTAAACCAGTACTTAGAAAAACTTTTACGAATTTTCTCTTTTGCACATTTGGAAACTCTAGATCTTGAAATTTTAAGCTTAAGTCAGATAGACGAAATTTGGCAATATCTAAATGTACATTATCCAAAAAATACCCTATGGTCCATTAAACATGTATCAGAACTTAGTCTTATTTGTAAAACCGGTCTTTTAATTCTCAACGAAATGGCAATTCTCGCAATTAAAATACCCATCTTTGATAAAGATGTTTGTAACCTAAAATTTGTATATCCTATACCGAACAACGAATCCAAAATATTAATAAGCCCCAGCAAATACTATTGCAACGAACTATGGTACAAAAACTGCAAAGAAATCAACTCAAAATGGGTGTGCTCCAATCCACTTGTCAACAGCTGTTTCTTAACCCAAAACTGTCAGTATGCTACTGTCCAAAACAACTACCAAGTACACGCCATGACCCACAAAAATTCTTTACTGTTTTGTACAAAAACTTCAGAAATAGCCTATGAAGACTGTTTTCAATTCAAAAAAGTAACCCTTCAAGACTGTTCCCTATTACAAGGTCAATGTGACGTCATCATCAACCATAACAAATATTCCTTAGCTATTAATAACATATCCACTACATATCCAGAGGCGATAATCCTTCAGCCGACAAATTTCACCCTAAACCTACAAATTAGGCACTTAGAAGACCCTATAAAAATTCATGAAGATCTTCTAGAGCCCGTTAGGCTCGAAAGCCTTACCCCGCAAAAACAAACACATTATTTTATTTTTTCGACAATTTGCATTGTCCTTATGTGTATCCTGAGCATAGCTATATACCACTGGAGAAAGCACAAGTATTTAAAAACCATCCCCATAAAAACCCTTCAAAAAATTATCAACGAGGACGTTGAAAGAACTCAGGGTGGAGGAGTAATATCCGTAGACCAGCACAATTGCAGCATAACTGCTGAATAAACAAACTACTTTATATAAAACCAATTAACATTAGAAATCATTAACATTAATATAGTGTCAAAGCAAACTGCTGTTCATATTAATCGTTCATCGTAGATTTAAGATATATGTATTTTGTTAAAGCCCTTTTTGTAGAAATAAAACGTTTTTTAAAAGGAGCTTTGTCGGTCTTGTGATTTAATTCCCGAATTTACCAGCACCGGTGCAGCGACACAGACCTTTTGTTTAGGTAGCTTGTAGCAGATGTTGTTTTGTCCCTGCTGGGTATTTTATTTTGTACTTGAGAACAAAAATTGGACATTTTTATGCAGTAATAATGCAATCGTATAAAGTAAGTAGTAATCTGCAATGCTAGGTAAAGAAATGGGGGCAGTATTTTATTTGACAATACACAAGTAAAGTTATCAGAAAGGGTTATAATTATTTGCTATGATGTTGCCTGTAGAACGTTAATTTATAATTGGTGTACCTACATAAAACGGTGTGATGGGTTTTTCTTAAAATTAATGTCCGACAGCAGAAATGACTTGAGTGTCCACTACTGAATATGAAAAACAAGGCCCGCTTGGGAAGAAAAATAAGACATGCGTAAAGCGGGTGAGCTCCTAACTTTTATAAGTTATATGTTGAAATGTTCGACAGTAGGAATGACTTGAGTGTCCACTACTGAAGACCGTTGTCGCTCGGCTTTTCACCAAAACTTAGTACCGTTATACTAAACGTGTACGTAAATCTATAAAAATACTCTGTAACTAAAATGATAACTAATTTTAATAATAATACGTACACGAAAATGGGGCGATATGTAACAAAATAAATTGTAGATTTACGGGGAACCAATTACAACAGAGTGTGGTCGCAGACCAAAGATAATCATAATATAGGGGTATTGTTTGAAAGTAAAGTATTACAGTCGCAGACGTAATTGATAACAAAAGGTAAAACAGCATTACTTATTGTTGTCGCAGACATAATAGAGATAATATCTGAGAAATGTCGCAGACAGATGTTGGTGCAAACTGGCTAAATTATGGAATACTAACTTACACTAAGTTTTATGAAATGTAATAATTAGGGATTTTAAGGTAGGCATATGGTTAAATGTAAAAAATTTAGTATTATTTTTGGTTCTAATATTTATTTTTAAAATTCAAAATGATTTGTTACCGCCGCATTTAAAGCAATTGACTGTTCTAAATAGTGATCAACATAATTATTTAACACGAAATACCAATAATTTTTTTCTTAATAATTTTTCAAAAAATATTGCATATAAATCAGTTTTTCATAAGGGTCTTATTGAATTTAATAAATTAAACAAGTCAATTAAAAATCAAAAAAGTTTAAAATCTTTTTAAAAAAATTTAAAATCTTTCTTATTAACTCAACAGGACAAATAAAGTTTCAAAAGGTCATTTAATTCAAAAAATAAATAAAAAAAGGGTATAAAATTGTTAAAATGTATCATGTAGCCACGTGCTAAATAAATCTTTTTACTACTAGTACTACTACATATCTGATTAAATTGTTCATAAATTGTAGGTATACCTATGGCCAAAATGTTTTTATAATAGTAGATTAGATTGTTTTTAAAACCTCTTTAATTTTCATTTACTGGCAGCGGAATACCGCATCATAGGGAAACCGTACCAGAATAAGATTAAAGCTAAAAAAATCTTAAAACCTGACAAACTTTTAGCGTTGTACCAAACTTTAAAAGAATCTGAATATAAAGACAACGTAGACAGGGTCGTACGCACAAGATTTGACGATTACAGCTAGAGTGACGGATTTCTGCAGGTGATCAACACACCAGGGGTCGGTCAGTTTCACTATTGTGGGCAAACTATCCGTATTTAGCTTATCTAGTTAGAGCAGGACAGCTTATAGACCGATAGGTGGCGTACGAGAAGTTCATTTCCGTTTAATGCATAAGGCCTTATTTTAGAATATTACCTATAGTCGCTAAAACTTTACGTCTTCCAATACAAATAAGCTTTCTTCGTGGTCTACTGAGGCCTTTATGACCGCTTCAAGTGTCTGGCTGATTTTAAAAATGTACCTTAACAGTGGTACCTAGTTTTTTTTTTTTTTTTTTTTTATGATCGAGCACAAGCACTATAGGAAATCCTTTAAGGCGCTCTGGGAGCGGTGCGTGTGCGAAGAAAGCGATTCACGTTTTTCTTGAATCGTTGGAGGTTATATTCGGTTGGAAACACGGTCTCAGAAAGGCCGTTCCACAAAGATGACGTCCTCCAAATGAAAGAGTTCTGAAACAATGATGTTCGGGGTGTACTAAGTTGAACCACATAGGGATGGGCGGCAGTGGTTCGTCGTGTGTTTCTGCTATGCATTACTCTAGGTGGAATCGAGCGGGCAATATCTGTCGAACACTTGCCATGAAAATATCTGTAGAAGAGAGCCAAATCACCAACCTGTCTTCGATGTTCTAAGCTGTCGAGGTTCTTAGTCAGCTCGTGGTCGCCGATTAGACGAACGGCCAGCGTTGCCAGATGATTTTTTTTATTTCCCTAGATTTTTGACAAAAAATTCCCTAGATTTCCCAAGTTTATTTTATATTTTAGGGAGGAGGGGATAATAAATTTTAGTTAAGTCATTTTTGATTTTTTTTAGCTTTATTATCTTTAAATACCTAACAAATTTTCTCTTTAAAAAAGTAACAAAAAACTTCATATAATATTACTACTATTCCAAATATATTAAACAAACCACTTTTTTAAAATTTGTTGGTTTTCTTTTTTCCCTTACAAATTTTCTGATTTAAATTTCTGAAACATTTCTGGGTTAATCATTAAATTAAAACAATTGCTTGTCGTTAACAAACTTTTAGTGTGTAAAATTCCACACAATATGTCCGGCGGCAGCCTGTTACGTATTTTTGTTTTATTTAAATTTATTCTGAAAAAATTCTTTCAACGGTAGCACTTGAGTGTGGCAGAGACAAAATTGAATAAAATAAAAGAACAGAATTTTGGGCAAAAAGGATTATCATTGCCCAATTTTAATTTAGATATTTTTAACCAAAATTCTTGTATTGGCTCAGTATCTGAAAATTTATCGAAATCAAAATTTCTTAATAACCGCCATTCTTGATCTATTTGATTTAAGTGACTTCTTCCAAATGAGAAATTTGAGGCGAATGGAGCAATTGAACTATAGGTACATTTTTTTTTTGTAATAATTAGTATTTATATAATATAATATTATAATATTTAAGAATTATTTTATCTTATTTAAAAACTCCCTAGATTTGGCATTAAACTGAATATAATTCCTTTTTTCCCTATAAGCCGAAAAATTCCCTAGAACTAGGGAAATTTCCCTAGGTCTGGCAACCCTGCGAACGGCTCTTCTTTGGATGGAATCCAACAACCGAAGGGTATGCTTCGGCGCAGAACTCCAGATATGAGAGCAGTATTCCAGTGATGGTCGAATCTGGGCTTTATAGAGTGTCAAAAGTTGTTGAGGTGTATACAACTTTTTGGTACGGAAAAGTATACCGAGCTTCTGAGAAGCTATTTGCAATAGAAAAACAAAATTGTTTAGAAAATTTTATTATAAAGTATGTTAGAAAATAAATTATTTAGGTTAACGAAGAAGCATTACAACAAATACTTTTATTATAGTTTTTTTTATTTAAAAAATTGCATTTATGTTTCTGGAAATGTACCCAAAGTTATAGGTTAAGTGAATGTTGTTTTGTTTAAAAGTCAAATACATAACAGATAACTATTTATAAAAAGTAAAAATACCATTATAACTTACAATAAACTGTTAATTTTTTGTTGGTCTTCTTAACGTAGATGAACGAACTTCCAATACAACTGGTCTCTCTTTAGTACTTGGCATAAACGAGTGTGCTCTTCGAACTCTATCACCTAAATAAAAAATTTGGAAGTAAAAAACTTTGTAGTATTTTCGACACTGATTTATCTAATGATAAAGCAGGCGTAGAAAAACAAAACTTATAAAATATTATATTACTATACGGTGAACGTTTTGAATTATATTCATTCATCGTCAAGACAATTTAGTTACCTAGTAAATTTCTTGTAATTATTATAATTTGTAATTTAGCACATATGTATTATGACGGACTTAAATAGGGTGTGTTTTCCGTTGGAATATACAGCATCAATATTTTAGGTTTATTAAATTATATGTGTTAGATTCATCATATAATGTTGTTATTACAAATAATATTTTCAAAAACCGATCAAACTGACGAATAGAAACGTATTGTTTTAAGACAAGCAGTAATGCTTGCCTCTCATTTAAGATTTAATTTAATTTAAGATTTAATTTATCATTTAAACTAAGCTAAGAAATAATTTTGTTAATTTATACCTCGAAAACGTGCCACTAAATTAAATTAAATGAAGTGCAAAAAAAAGAAGATTTGTCCAGCTGTTCAGGGGCGTGCGGTGAGTTATGTAAATGGGGAAGCACCGCTGCCGGCAGGCCCGCCGGAGGCAAAGCGCCGTAGGCGAAATTTTTTTTTGAGGACCACGCCCAAATATTGGCAAGAATTTTGTTTTCGAGAGGTAGAAAAGGTTTTTCAACGTTTACAGGTAGAATACTGTGATTTATTTACTGTAAAAAAATGTGAGGTTCTGTACCTACCTATGGTTTTTCCGAGACTTTTTAATATTCCTTCTATTTTCTGAATGGCCTCTATGTTTTTAATTAATTTTTACGTAATTTGCCTGTTAAAACCCAATTTTTTACTGACCCAACGCTGCCTAAAGAGTCGTTAAAAACAAGTTAACAAAGTTTCATAATAAAAACTCTCGTAGAAACTAATACCCAAAAATATACATTTTTACCTTGAATTCACAGTTTGATTGAATTTTAAACAAATACTGGGTGTGTAAATATTATGTGATGTGGTTAATTTACATTGTTTCTGAAGAAAGAGACTGGAAACCTTTTTATAAATTTTGAATTTACAATATATTTATATTATTACTTCGCCTGATAGATGGTATAATTTTAGAGCTTATATTTTGGATATCAACGACGTGGTCTTTAGGTGTTTCAAGTAAAAAAGGGAGATAGGCACTGCAAGAATTGTTTTTTAGTTTGACGTGAAATAAAAATATAAAAAAGAAACCACGTAGGTACATACCTTTTTCATCAATCCAAGAAACAAAGTCAATAATAAACTATAAACCACAAAACAGATAAGAGAGTTCTATAAACTACACAATTTTCATAAGACTGTCACAATTATTTATCATACACATAACGTCGGACGCGAGCCACGTGCGAGAATCTGCGCGAGGGCGAGACACCACACAATTTTAATAAGACTGTCACAGTCACAATCATTTACCCCCACACATAAACGTCGGGCCACGTGCGAGATGCTCTTCCGAGCGGAGTGCCTTACCAGCAAAAAAACTCGAGGCAAATACGCTCGCGCCCGAAAATTCCCGACTAAAAACGCATGGAAAAATGAAATCTTTGACAAGTTTTTTTGTCGCGGGTGCAAACTTTGGCCGCTGCTCGTATTATTTAGCGATGGATTTCCCGAAATATAACGATTACTGTCAGCCGATTGAGCCGATGTATTAAGCGGTATGCTGCGATGGTCAGAGATGCATGCAGGGCCGGATTTGGTTTGGAAATTAGAAATATATACTTGGATATTTCGATTGTATATAGATTAAATTATTTTAATATAATATTTGTTTTATCTTACGAGAGCGGTAGGGGAAGCAGTGCTTCCATCGCTTCCATGGACCGCACGCCCCTGCAGCTGTTGTTACAACAATTAAAGCAAGTAGTAAAAAACAAATCGTAGTCTTCCATTACAAATCACAAGAATTTAGATCAGTCAAAATAAATAGAGAAAAACCACTTTATTTGTTGATAAAAATAAAAATTCCAAGTATAATTTTAGGTTATTGTCACCCATCAAAATATTCATCTTTCTTTCTGGCCAATCACGGACAGTTGTGGAGAACGATCTAACGCGATTTAGCACGATTTGGCACGATCTTTTACCTTAAGTTGAAAGTTGGTCAACTCTTAAATTAAATTAAATGATAAATTAGTTTAAATGAGAGGTATAAACGTATGCATAAGAAAAGTAACTTTCAACTTTTAAATTCTTAGTTTAGTTTAAATCTTAAATTAAATTAAATGTTAAATGGGAGGTATAAAGCAGGCATAATACTAATTGCAGTTACTATAACCAAAGTTATTTTAACTTGAGGAAGATAACACAAAAAATTAATAAAGAAAAATCCATTTCGTGTCTGTCGTGATTTATTTACAAATATCGATCAAATGCATCACGTTTATATCTATCTTTTTCACATTCACATTTTTCACACTTCTTAGAAATCGTTATTAAAAGATTCCATCTAATCTAATTTGGAATTTGTTGGCCACTTCTAGACCAAAAGACACTAAAATTTCCAATGATCCTAGAATTATTCAGTAATTGCTATAAACTAAATTCGAAAATGGTATGCTTATTATCATAAACCGTTAAAACAGTATATTTACCTTCCCGCAAAACTGGTGCGTATTGGTATAACTGAGCTTCTAGGAAATCTTTTTTGCCTCCAGAGGATACTATTTTTTCCCGGGCTTGTTTAAGCTCTTCATCTAGTGCTAGCCGTTCTGTTTCTAGCTGAGCTAATCTCTCTTCGGCATCTGGTAAAGAAAAAATAAATAAATTAAAAACACAAAAAGTTACCTAGCTACTAGCTACCGTTACAATTTAAATAAACTGCGCCGAGACGTATGAACTATTGTAACGATTTTCTGTTTGACAGCTTTACAATGTTTACAAAAGAAACTAAATCGTAGTAATAAACAGTTCTGACCAACATAAAAAGTAACATTTAAATTAGGGCTTGAAATTGTATTCGACTATTCTAAATTCGAATTTTTTGTTAGTTAAAAAATTCGACTCAAGTATTCGACTATTCGAAATTCGAATATTTGACTATTCGAATATTCGACTATTTAAATACTCGACTATTCAAATATTCGACTACCCAACTAGCATCAAAGTTATAGAAACCTTCACTGATTGACACTGTTACTATGTTTAGGTAAAAAAATAGTAATTGATACCAAATAACTTACTATGAAGTTTAAGCCTCTAGTAAGTCAGAAAAATTAGTGGAATTTGCGTAACACCTACCTGATTTTGTGACCATATAGGGCCATTACTTTGTGGTAAGTTTCAGAGTTGCTAGAACCGTGTCGCGTCAAGGTTTAGCTACTTGTATAACACCAAAACTTTAAAGTAAAAAATAATTGTCGCCATAACGACAAAACTGTGACTTTAAAGTCGGCGTGACTACAAAGTGTTTTTAAAGGTACCCACAACCACATAGGGACAATAAAAATACTATACAGTTAGCCACTATTCTATGTAACATATTGTAAAGTAACCGATTCGTAAGCGTTTCTGTGTTTTCTTACTATAAAGTAATATTGACCTTTTAAACTATTAAAAAATTACCTTATAGTAGTGGTTACAAGACCAAATTACTTTAAAGTAACTTTTACCGTAAATCTTATACAGGACACATTTCCTTTTCAATATAAATTTAGTTCTTAGCAGTACGCGTGTAGTATACTGAAGCAGTAAAAAAGTGCACGTTAATGGAAGCTAGACGAAAAATAATTGGAGAACGAAAATATCGTCATTCTTCTACATTTTATAGAAAAGTGAGAACTTAATAAATAACACTGTTGGCATCTTGCCTTAAGAGTTCCCTCTGAGATTGGGCGAGATGTTCTGGCCAGAAAATAGTTTTGTTTTTTTCCCATTGGTGTGAGTGGTGTGGGACAGCGGATACCCCCCGTTTTTCCTTCGTTGCCACAATTTTAAAACAAGCCATGTTGACTCACACAGACAACACACAATTAATTTTAAGGTTAGTTTCGAGCGGACCTTTAAAGAGGCGCGGCTAAAAAACCGACAGGGCTCCTGTCAAGTGCACGTACACGGGTTCGGCATAATTTAAAGAAGTAACGGAAATAACTACGAAGTTCCAAAACTGACGAATTATTACTTTAAAGTTCCAAATAGGAACTTTAATGTAACGATAACTTCAAAGGATAATTTCTAGGTAGCGCCTTCGTGTTTGTTACCACAGAGTAACAAAAATTTGAATTTTTAGGTAACAAATTCCACTATACAGTAAAATAAACTTTAAAGTAGAATTTTTTGTGAACTCGCTACTTATGCATAAGTAAATTCTACTTTAACGAATTAGAGGTAATATTCCGCCATGTTTTATTGAAAAATTAGGACGCCATTTGTGGAAACATTTTAATTTGCGTAAAAGTACACAATATAAGGTAAAACCGAGGGATATGACGCGGTCGGGGATATGCCGCAATCGCGATATCTTCTTTATGTGGGTATCTATGAACCTTAATCGTCGAATATTCTTTAGTTCCATTGGCGAACACCTCATCGACAGCACGCCATTCAGGTTGAATCAGTTGCCTTCAAGAGTACACGCATTTTCGTCATCTAAATCAGGTGAGCACCTCCAAAAGTTTTATAGCGTTATTTTTAAAGCTCTGTATTAGGTCTCCTTCTAGATTTTTATTTGTTTTTATAAATTCTATAGCATAATACGACTTCTAAAATTGATAGTATGCAGCCAACTAAGTCATCTTTGTCTTTGTTATGATTTCTTTATTTTTGTAAATAAAATCGCGGATAACTAGTGATATGACGCGCGTCATATCCCTAGTTTTAGTACAGTTGTACTACATTGGTATTGTTACGAAATGTGAAAAACAAGAAGTAACTGTTAATTTTATGAAGAGGAGAAAATTGCAGTTTATTTTCCCGCAAGCAAAAGATGAATCAGTCATTTAAATGGAAATAATCAAAAAATTTAAAATTTTAAAAATTACATATAAACTGCCATAAGCAATATCCCTAGCCCCCCTAAAGTCATATCCCCACCCCCATCGGTGATATGACGCAAAATTCAATTTTAATAAACTATTTAATTAATAATAGTTAGCACAATTAATAATCACCAACACTTCCTGTTTATCATACATTAGGGTTGCAGGTAGATAGAAATTCAAACTATATGGGAAATTTGTGAATGATAACTGAGAAATTGAAACATTTCAAAACGTGCGTCATATCCCTCGGTTTTACCTTACGTCCTATATTATCTGTTTAATAACAAAAACCTTTATTTTTTATGGTTTCTAATCATTAGAGACCTTTTAAAACTGCGAACTCTTTAAAATAAATATTTTTATATTTTATTCTTCTATTTTAAGTATTTTTTTCTTCATGCGGCTTTATTTTGAGTGGGCGTTGTTATTTTCAGATTTATCATAATTAATTTTCACAGAAAAATTTTATGCGTTTTTGTTTTACGAAAAATTAAAGCCTAAATAATGATATATTATTTTAAATGATTAGGTAAACAAAAAAATATAAATTGACATATTGTGAAGTTGATAAAATATATTATTTAGAGACGCAAACACAAGATACATTATTTTAGTTGAAAGAAAGAGAGACAAAATAAATATCGTCAAGGTTTAAAAGGCATGATGGGTAAAAGTCCCATTTTGGTTGAAATTACCATACATTTACGGGTTCGCGACGTTCCTGAAACGGTCTCGCAACGTAAATTTTACAGTTCCGGTAACGATACAGGCACGTAAACGTTACTGCAAAATCTTTCCCCATTTTGGTAACAACGTGGTGAAGAAACGGTGCCTAAACGGTTCCCGATACTAGTAACACTAACTTTAAAGTTCTTTATGTAGTCGAGGTTACGTAGCGGCGACTAAAATTGCTAGTTGGGTATTCAAACATTTGAAATTCGAGTATTTGACTATTCGAATATTCGACTATTCAAGTATTTATTCGACTATTTGAATATTCGACCATTCGATTATTTAACTATTTGACTTTGTTCGGATATTTATATGATCGACTATTTGTGTTTTCTGTGAAACTGAAAATAAAAACAAAAATAAAATTATATAGTCAGCAAGCAGTTAAACCACTTCTACCGTGATTAAACGACTGTATTTCGATATTTAAATAGACGACTAATCGAATATTTGACTATCTAAATATTCGACTATTCAAATATTCGACTATTCGAAATTCGAATATTTGAATATTCAAGTATTTATTCCACTATTCGAATATTCGAATTTATTTATTTAGTCTTAAGTACATTTACAGGTATATAGATAAACCCTATTATAAAGTACTACAAAGATACAAAACATAAATACAATTCATATTCAATATTAATCTGTAATTAATAAGGAGTTATTAAATTAAAGTAGTTCCAAAATTTTCTGTTTAAACTGTTTATAGGTTAGAAAAAATATATCACATTCACTTTGAAATTTAGTATACAAATTACACATGGCATTAACGGGAGAATTATAGTAATAATTCGTTCGGGCATTGTTTACATAAAATGTTGCTGTTTTTCTTGTTGGATAAGCCGGAATATTTATATTCAAATTGAATAGTGTGTTTGGATCATCAATATTATTATGTAAGAGTTTGTGTAAATAAAGCAACATATTAAGATCCCTTCTCTTTTCTAAACTTAAAATATTATATCTAACAGAAAGTTGATTTTTAGAAATATTTCTATCATAGTGGTCAGTTTCTTTATAATACAAGTATCTTAAAATTCTGTTATGTATTCTCTCAATTGTATAAACATGATTTTGATAATAAGGAGACCATATTATTGATGCATATTCCAGTACACTGCGCACTAGAGCAATATAGAGTTGTTTAATACAATTAACATTCCTAAACTCTCTTGAACTTCTTACTATGAAACCATACATCTTAGATGCTTTGTTAGATATATTTATTATGTGGGAACGAAAAGTAAGCATATAGTCAAAAGTCACCCCGAGGTCCTTAATCTCATTCACCCTGGACAACACTGTTCCATCCATTACATAATCAAAATTTATTTTTCCCTTTTGCGGGTAAACGACATTACGTGGCATTTATTTACATTAAAAGCAATTTTGTTCATTTTAGACCAATTCATTACTTTATCGAGGTCTCTCTGCAGCGCAATGCAATCATCTAGGTTATTAATCCTAGCATAAAGCTTTAAATCATCTGCAAATAATAATCGTTTAGATCGTTTGATTACATTGGCAAGACTGTTAATAAACAGAAGAAACAGCAATGGCCCTAGGTTTGAGCCCTAAGGTACGCCAGAACCGGGAATAAATGAGCGAGAAATATAACCCCTAACCACGACCTTATGGTTTCTATTTGCCAGATAAGATATAATAAATTTAATCAGGTTCTGATGGAACCCAAATTCGCTCCACAAGGTCTGTACGAGTCGAATATATTCGACTATTCGAATTATTCGACTATTCGAATTATACGACTATTCGAATACTTATATTTTAAAAATTCCGAGCTAAATTTTAAATATTCAATCTAAGAATAGGATCGAAAATAGTATTTGTACCTACATTTTACTGCGTTGCTTACTTTTTAATTGTTCTTCTTTTTCCTTTTGCCGATCCTCGTACTCTTTTCGTTTTCCTCGTTCCTCCTCTAAGAGCAACCTTTGTTCTTCCTGCAACATCTCTAGCTCCTCTCTTTTTTCCCATTCTTCTGCTAACACTCTGGCCTGAAGAGCCCTAACGATTTCTTCGTCCCTATATATAATCAATTCAAATATTTTTACTAAAAATCGACTAATCCATGCACCGAATAATGGAAATTAGAAACCCGAGGAACTCTATATCAGCCAAATCGAATAAATTCGATAATAAATAGGGGGCAGAGGGGCGTGTCCGAAAAAACGCTCGGACACGTCGATTGGTATTTCTAGTTGCGCATTTTTTTCAATAAAAACTTTTTATACAGGGTGTGTCATGTAACAGTGGCCAATACCAACTTTCTTATTTTAAATGCAACACCCTGTATATTATTCAATTTTTGGATTCTTCAGAAAATTTTAGACATATTTTTTGTACAATATCCTATACCTATCTTCAACTGTTTCGGAAATATTAAGGGTTTTCAGATTTATTGCAAAACTTAACAACACACTCAAAGACTAATAAGTAGGTAATACTGTTTATTTCTTGACAATGTGTGTGTGTTAGTTTCAATGGCACTGGAAAAGATTCCAACAGGCCAGACTTTTTTTTAAATTTTATATATAGATATAAGAGTGAAAATTATAGATATATCTATATATTTTTTTAAAGCTATCGTAAGGTGTCGCCTTGATTCAATTTTACATAAATACTTATGATCTAATGCTAGTTAATTTTTTGTTTATACGTAGCTATAAAGTTAATAATTATATTTTTTCCTTTTTTTTTGTTTTTTTTAAATTTTTTTAAAATTATTTTATATTCTTTTTTTATTTGTTTTTTTAAGTAGGTATTCTTGTTTTTTTTTCTCTCTTTTTTTTTATTTTCTTTTAGTTCTTGTTTTTTTTTAAATATTTTTTTTTAAAACATTCTTAATCCTATATACATGTATTTAAAGAAAGTTTCTGAATTACAAAAGTGCTTACAAATAATTTTAAATGTTTTTTCATTTGTCAATAGACTTGCAAGGTTAAATGGAGAAGTTATTCTTGCATTATATAGTTCAATTAGAAATTGGTTTATATTGTTCATATTTAATGAACATTGTATTAATATATGTTGTGGATCAGCTATTTCATCGCATATGTTACGATTTGGGTTATCTAATAAACCAATTTTATATTTATAGCTAGGGCAAATAATATGGTTCGTTCGTAATCTTAACATAATTTTAATTAGTTTTTTGTTATTTATATTAAAAAACCACGGTTTACTACTTATATTAGGTTTAATATTTCGAAAATACATGCCTTTATGGGTCGATTCATAATAAGTTTGCCAGTCTTGGTGCATTTTTTCTTTTATTTTTCCAAAGAAATCAGTTTTTGGTGTTTTGTAGTTAACATCTACCCATCCGGTGTCTGTGGCCTCTTTTGCCATTTTATCCACTGTTTCGTTTTCTTTAATTCCGATATGCGCTTTAATCCAAATTAACTTTACAGTTTTTCCCTGATTTATAATTTCGTAGTTAAGTTTTAAAATTTCAGCTAGTAAGGGGTTTATATCTGTGATTGGTGAGATGTTCTTAAGCTTTTGTATGGCACTCAAGCAGTCTGTAAATATAATATGGTGTTGTGTGGGCTTACTTAAACATAGGTTGAATGCTTCCTTGATTGCCATAAGCTCTGCTGTAAAATTTAAGGAATACTTTGTTAATTTCTGTTTTATTGTTATATTTTCCTTAGGATAAAATACTGCACATCCAGTATTATTATTAATTTTAGAACCGTCTGTAAATATGATTTTATGCTGTGGCCATCTTCTTTCGACTTCTGATCTAAAATGATTGTTACTTATGGCTTCAGATATGTTTCTGTAATCTTCTAATTCGCCATTTTCTATTTGGCAAAGAAAATGCTCATATGGGATTAAATAATTTGGTAGTTTATTACTTGTATATATTTCTCGGCAGAATTCTGAGATATACATAAAGCTTTCTACTTGGAGTGGTATCTGTTTAACATTCCAATATTGGTGGGTTAGACACAGTGTAGCTAGGTTGCTGATTTTGTTAAGTAAAGGGCTGTTTTCTTGACAATGTAAAAAACAAAAGAAAACATTAATGTAGAAGATGTTGAATTGGATCACATTGTTATCTAACTTTGCCATCATTTGTTTCCAAAAATCCGTTCTCCTATCAAAATCGTCTTCCATGAGCTCATGAGTTAAAAGGAATCATTTTATAGGGATACATTTTATTTTCTTGTAAATTACATTTCATTAACATTAACTGTTCGAATAATCGATGAATCCATCGTTGGGGCTGTTTTTCGACTAGAAGTATGTGGGTTTTCCTCAAACTCCAGCATAATATCTAATTTCGTATCATCACTTATTGCATTGGCAGCTACTTTTTTTTATCTGCTTTACATGTTCAAGTTGGCGAAACTGCTTTTCTATTATACTAATTTTCCCTTGAGTTATAGGCGGCAAATTTGGAAATTTTTCATGAAATAAGCGAGCAACTTCCATTTGTGTCCGTGTTTTATCTCTATAACCAATCATCTGTTGAATTGTTATTTTGTGCATTTCTGTTAAACAAACCATTTTTCTGATATGCCGTTAACGAAATTTAAACGACTAAATAACACTGACAACTACTGTCACGCAGACGGACAACAATTTGCCAAGGTCGGGAGTTTTAAACTAAAATAAACAAAACTATTTATACTTTTTTTAAAATTTCATATCAATAAAAAGAAACGCTGAAATACAATAAATCTGAAAACACTTAATATTTCCGAAACAGTTGAAGATAGGTATACGATATTGTACATGAAATATGTCTAAAATTTTCTGAAGAATCCAAAAATTGAATAATATACAGGGTGTTGCATTTAAAATAAGAAAGTTGGTATTGGCCACTGTTACATGACACACACTGTATAAAAAGTTTTTATTAAAAAAAATGCCCAACTAGAAATACCAATCGACGTGTCCGAGCGTTTTTTCGGACACGCCCCCATGTATTTATTATCGAATTTATTCCATTTGGCTGATACACACTGTATATAATGGTTTCCGACATGCCATAAAAGAGACAAGGTTATAAACAACCTGATACAAATATGGCTGCCGAACATTGACACAAAATGGAAGGGATAGTTCTAAGACAAGCACACAACAAAAACTACTATTAAAATTAAAATTATGGGTGTATAGAACTTAACGCTCTTTTACCAAGAGTCGCCGACATACCTTTTTGCCTGGGTTTCTTCCTCCAGGAGTTTTTCCAATCTACCTTTTATTTCAGCCAGTTCCAACAATTTTTTTGATTCTTCTTTCACTACGGCTTCCAGTTCTTTAGCTTGCCCTTCAGCGGCTTGTCTGGCATTTCTTTCGTGTTGAAGTTGAGCTCTGATATTAACCAAAAAAATGTAATTTTTTTATATAAAAAACTTGTTATGGATTGCTAAAATTGCATTGATTTATTATAAATTCCTTGCCAAATGATATAATCGCTTACTGAAGAATCACAAATAGTATTTTTATCTACGACTATTTAATAATAGAAGCATAATGTGTTTGTTAGTACATATATAATGTGGTTCATATTACCATAGTTACTCATAATCTACAACCGTGGATTATGAGATTTCATAATCCACGGTCCCAACAATGAAGGTTATATTGCTGATTCAAAAAAAAACTAAAATAGACGCTGCTAATAAAATTTTAAAACAAATAAACTCAAATTTATGCCCATCTACATCTACCACTGTAAATAATGTTATATTCGAAACTTTTTCCATTACTAATAAAAACGATATAAATATAAGTAATATTCCTGCTCCCATTCATTTTCATAATTGCTTTAATGTTACAATCAATTTCATGAAAAATTAGAAATAAGTAAAATTGTATTTTGTTTAATTATTGTTAACATTGTTGAATTGTATTTTTTAGTTAAGAAATACCATTAATAATATCACCTTGTTATGTAAAAATATCCTATTGTAATAAAATTTGTTGCTCTGAATGCATTTTCTAATTTTTTGAATACTGAATAGTCGTAGATAAAATATAGTATTTGACTCGCGTATAATGGCTATATTACACTCGGATTCTTAAAACACGAGCCTTCGGCTCTTTTTTTAAAATCTCGTGTAATATAGCCTATATTATACGCTCGTTAAATAATATACTAATAATTTTAAAGAAATTCTCATTTTCATATTCTTGGGGCTAGAAACGTATAGAAACAACTACATACTACTTATAAAAAATTGCAACACCTAGAAATAATTTATCAAACTTGGCCAATATTGGTATACTTACTTAGGTATTTATTTTTATAGTACGGGAGGTTAGGAAAGGTTATCATAACTTACTTAGCCCTGATCATTTCTTGTATACGTCCTTGTCTTTGAAACCGTCTCTTTGCAGCCTGTAACCGTTGATAACTTTGCTGACTATCGGAATGCTCAACAGCTAATTTAAGAGCTGATATCCATTGCAATCTTGTCATGTGATCGGAAGCGCCTAAAAATTACCAAAAATAATTCCTAATTGCAGTAAAATTCTTCGCCTTTGGCGCTACATTTATAATATAGCTTTATTTTTACATTATTACATAGCTGCTATTATTATGGATCATCTTAACATAACATTATAGATCACTGTTAAGGTGGGAGTATCAAAAGGCTCGCCTATAACCTACTTTGCGTAGATTTATTTATTTTTTCTAGCTTTTACACAAAATTTAAATAAAATTAATATCGACTGTATATTCTATAATAATTGACATATTAAATAAATATCAAGGAATTTCATCACTTATTTTAAGATAATTGTACAGCGAGAATTATCGGTTACGTTTTTTTTTAACATTATTATGCCATTGTTCTTTTACTATACAGTTCTCCCAAAATTAGCAATGAAATAAATTGATGTTTTTGTAATAATATGTCAGATATTACCTAAATAATTTATTTAAATGTTAGTTAATAAAATAATAAACTAAAAAAAAAAACAAGGCGAAATAGGGCTGGCAATACCAGGCGTTTCTCAAAAGACGTTCATCCCTATAACCTTTCTGTATTTATTGATATTAAAATGAAATTTTGAGATTATGCATAAGAGATGAGTCTGCATTTATTGACATAAATTTTAATTTGTTAACACAGTGACCTTGACTTTGATATTTTAAATGGGACATCTTGTATATTTTTACTTATTTGGGTTTAGCATAACATTATGAGTGAAAATGACACCTCACTTGTCCTTTTTTGCCGTTTTATAACATTTTTATGTTTATTTTTTATTTTTCATCTGGACTGCTACAAATTAATTACATCTGTTAATTTATAGTCAAGTATATATGAATATTAAAATTATGGCATAATAATTGACTTTCTAAGTTTTCCAAGCGTTTAAAAAATGAAATTTTGTTTTCTTGACGTTTACTCCATTTTTCCAAATGGAACGATGGTGGTTCGCTAGGATATTTAAAACGAGCATTTTTTTCCCAACAATTTGATACCATACACTCCTATGCTATTTTAAAATTGACACTGAAAAATTTGCCTTCTTAAATCCCAATCGCAAATTTAAAAGCGTTATGCATTATTGCCGCCCTCTCTTTTCTAAAGAAATATAAAGGCGGCTCTGAAAAACAATGGAATGGTTTTGAAAAACAATATGGCTTTATTTTAAAGTTGTAATGTCATTAGTTAATAAAACATACAATACATACAATCTTGCGGCTTCAGACGAATTTTTCTGGTCACACCAAAAATTAGGAACATATCAATTTGTTCATTTTTAGTAAAACTAACCATTTTATCTGATTTACAATGTAAGTTTAATGAACGAATGACATTACAATTTTAAATAAAAACCATATTGCTTTTCAAAGCCGCCTTTATATTTCTTTAGAAAAGACAGGGCGGCAATAATGCATAACGATTTTAAATTTGCGATTGGGACTTAAGGTAACTTTTTTCGTGTCAATTTTAAAATAACATAGAAATGTATGGAATCAAGCTCGTTTTAAATATATCCTAGTGAACTACCATCGTTCCATTTGGAAAAATGAAGTAAACGTCAAGAAAACAAAATTTCATTTTTTAAACGCTTGTGAAACTTAGAAAGTCAATTATTATGATATAATTTTCATATACTACTTGACTACAAATTAACAGATTTAATTAATGTGTAGCACTCTAGACTGAAAATAAAAAATAAACATAAAAATGTTATAATACGTCAAAAAATAACAAGTGAGGTGTCATTTTACTCAGAATGTTATGCCTAATCCCAATAAGTAAAAATATACAAGATGTCCCATTTAAAATACCAAAGTCAAACCGGAAGTGCTAACAAATTGAAAATTATGCCAATAAATGCAGACTCACCTCTTATGCATAATCTCGAAATTTAATTTTAATATCTATAATTAAATAAAAAAAAGTTATAGGGGTGAACGTCTTTTGAGAAACACCCGGTAGATTGAATGACGTTGAGAACTTCACCTCTAACTTTTTTAGCGTACCCCTCGTATTATACTATATAGGGTTAGTTTTTTGATTATTTCGAAAACGGTTAAAACCAATCTATAATAGAAGTAGATAATATCTGAATATTTTTAGGTGTATCTCCTACCCTTTACCGTTTACGAAGACAATGAATAATTAAAGATGGCATTACTAGGGCCAAAACGTTGATATTTGAGTAAAGTACTATTGCATTATTATTTTATTAGACATACGACATAGGGTCTCCGAAACTGCAATAGAAAATACAGGTCCGTATTTAAAAATACATACCTGATAATGGTACCCGAAAAACGAAACGTCAGAATCAATATCTGAAGGCGACATGGTATAGAAAACATAAAGTGGTAATAAAAATGTAAAATGAGTGTTTTGCCATCTCTGTCAAAAAATAAAAACCGAAACAAGAAATTTCGGTTTTTTCCGAATATCTTCGATAATACCAGGAATTTTTCAAAATTTTTGACGGCAGTCGTGTTTAAACTGTGCAACTTTGCCCCCAATTTAACCTAAGCTGTACCTTTTACCGATAACGAGAACCCAATGGTGAGCGTTAAATTTGTAACACCCTGTATATGAATCACAACATACCTAACTCAAAATTTCTCTCGGAAGTGTGTAATGTAATTTTATAGCCCGCGGCAGGCTCCACCTTACTCCCCGATTCGATGGGCAGAGACCCGCATTTGTCTCTCTCCGATCTAGTTTTGAAATAGGTCAGCTCGGCAGGCCGTAGTACGAACCAGTACTCTTTCATTGTCGGAAAAATGTATCCTCGTTTCGTCAAGTATCTAGAATATAAAAAAATAGTTACCTCATAAAGTTTAAGAGTAAACAAAGACAAGAATTATTTTTTTCAAATGCAAATGCATGGTATTATGATATCTCGCGGAAAAAAATAAATATAACCCACTACAGAATTGAAATATTAAAGATGCAAGAATGTAGCGAATGATTCCGGACTCAAACAGAAGTAGATGCGTTTCTTTCAAGAACATTATCCTGATTTAACACCAATTTCGCAATAAAAATATAAATATAAAAGTAAAATTCAAGCACGTTATCGTGAATTAGTCCATGTGAGGGATGTAAGACGACAACCTCGTGTAATGAAGGAGCACACACAATACACAACTCAACATCATGCTTAGTCTAGAAAAAAACTCTGTCAGTCCAGTTCCTTTAGGGTTTTGGCAAGAGATAATAAACTAAGTCAATAATCTTTATTAAAATTCACCCATATAAAATATTAAAAGCGTATTGCTTGGTCTGGCATAATTATTGGTAACCAAGTAATTAGGTCATTAATACTTGAAGATAATCTAAATGGTCCGGTGTATCTCACTTTATTAGGTGAGGACCATGCAGATGCAGACATTCATGCAGGGCCGGATTTACCAATAGGCAGACTAGGCAATTGCCTAGGGGCGCCCGGCGCCGGCGCCAGCCGGGATCTGGATATACTATACTAAATAAACTACGTAAAAGGGCGGTTTTCGGCGAAGCGCTTCTGATCTTCTCCGATTGTTGCGTCATTACCTAAAATCCTACGCGTGCTTTTTAAAAAAATTGTTGTAAAGTTATTCCCAAAATCGAAATCCAACTTTTATTTCTCGATAATTAAAAAAAAAAACTATAAAGTTTACGGCAACGAAATACACGCTTCACCAATTTTTAAAAAATATTAGGCAAGAAATTTTGGCGTTGCAGTACTTACTTGATTGTTTTTATTACTTAATAAAATATATAAAAATTCCAAATGGATGGATTTTAGATTAACAGTGGTAGAAAAAGTATTGTACTTACTAACTGTAATGACAATAATTATTTACATCAAGAAAATTTGGAACGCGAGCCGTAGGCAAGTGATGTAAATTATCCAGTCATTGAATAATATAATATTTAGTTTTATTCGTCTTTCCCACTTTTATTTACCTGGTTCTTTGTTGATTTAATTGGTTTTGTTCTATTTTTATTATAATAATCATCATATTATAGGTAAAGTGGTATAGTAATAATATCTCTACTTCTTTAAATCCTTTTGGGTTATGTGTTTTTTAATTAAAAAGGATTACTTTTCGTTTGTTATTGTTTTTTATTTTTCGTTTATGTTTAGGTTTATTCTAAATATTATGCGTAGTGGTAATGATAAATTTTTCTGTTTACGTACCATTAAGTTGCCTTTTTAGTTAGGTACCTATAATATACTTTCACCGTTAAGCTCAGTGCTCTCCTAATGTGCCTACCTTTACATACCTACATGGAGGAAAAGCAAGACCGTAGATAAGCAGGTTAAACTCCTTGCCCATGCCATGACAATACAAGATACCTTCTCCCACAGCAAGAGAAGGGACAACTAATTCTGGCTTTATATTTCTTCATTTTTTAGACAGTTTTGGTGTTAAGTGAATTCTAAAATTGGGAGTGATCCCAAAAAAAATTTCGCCTGCGGCGCTTTGCCTGCGGCGCTTTTCCTACACGAATACCCAAAATGGGGGCGCTTTCAATAAATGTGCCTAGGGGCGCCTTTAGTGTAAATCCGGCACTGCATTCATGGTGATCGAATATGGTTTCAGAAGGATTATGCGCCACATTACGAGCAAAACATTCGACAATATTTACCTAAATGAAATGTTTCCTAACAGGTGGACCGGGAGAAGAGGTACAATTAAGTGACCAGCAAGATCGCCAGATCTTAAACCTCTTGATTATTATTTATTTATTTATTTATTTATTTATTCATTTATTGCCATATAAATTTACAAAGTAAACAATGACATTGTCACAAGAAAAAGAAGTTTATAGGTTTTAAATTATAATGTCATAAAAATGACGAACATCATAAAAGTTATTTTCAAGAAGGTAGCACTTCACCTTGTTCTTGAATTTTTTTAGTTTAGAGATGCTTCTGATAGTCTCTGGAAGTGCATTATAGAGGGAGCTACAGAAGCAAAATGGACTCTTACGATATGATGATGTTTTGTAGCCGGATATATAAATTTTATTTGAATTTCTAGTGTCACGGTCGTGAATTACTGAGGTGCAAGGAAATTTTGAATTGTGTTTTTTTACAAACATGACTGCACTAAGAATTAAAATACTAGGTAGCGTAAGAATTTTATAGCGCCGAAAAGTTTCTTTGCAAGATTCAAGTGGGCCTAACGAGTAAATTTTTCGAATTATCCTTTTCTGCAAAACAAATAATCTTTGTAGTTCTGTTGATTGAGCCCAGTAAATCACTAGATAGCTTAGATGACTGTAGGCTAAGGCATAGTAAATATTTAGTAATTGCTTGCAATCCATAATATTTTTTAAGTTTACTATTGCAAAGTATGCCGAGTTAAGTTTACTGGCAACAAAATCAACATGAGCTGTCCACTTTAATTGTGAGTCTACATAAAGGCCAAGAAATTTGCATTGCTCAACTCTCTGAATAGTATTGTCATTTAGTTTGAGATGTAGATCAGGAACCCAACGCTTTTTATAGAAAACCATATAGTGAGTTTTATTTATGTTGATTATTAGGCGATTTTTTTTGCACCATAAAGAAAATTCAAGTAAAATATGATTAGCTATTTTAGCTAGTATATCTAATGTGCAAGCAGATATAATCACAGTTGTATCATCCGCGTATAGAATTAGTTTTGCAGATAAACCTTTAGATATTAAAAAGATTTCAAGTTCATTTATAAAAAGTGCAAAAAGCAATGGAGACATTACACCTCCTTGGGGCACACCATAATTGACAGCAAATTGATCAGAAAACGAATTCTGAACCTTAATCCTAATATGGCGATTAGAAAGAAAAGATTGTAACCATCGAGCAATGTTGCCACGAATGCCTAAAGCATTTAGTTTTTTTAATAAAAAGATACCATCTACACAATCAAAAGCTCGAGTTAGATCTAAGAATAGGGCTAATGTGTAATGATTTGAATCTATACTTTTGTGCACGTATTCAAGCAAGTCAAATGCAGCTGTGCTTGTAGAGTAATTTTTTCGAAAACCATGCTGTGAAGTACTCATTAACTTCTCTCTAGTCAGGAAAGACTCAATACGTTGCGTAATGATTTTCTCACAAAGTTTTGAAAAAGAAGTTTTGCCAGTTATAGCTCGATAGTTTTCAACAGACTCTGGATCATCCTTTTTGAGTAGTGGAATTGTTTCACCAAGTTTGAGAGCATCAGGAAAAATACCTGCAGTAATAGAAATATTAAAAATATAAGAGAGGGGATATTTAAGGTAGTTCCAGATGGCAATTATTGCAAAAATAGGAATATCGTCTGTGCTACAACAGGCTTTTTTATTTTTAAAAGTGTGCAGTACTGAAAAAATCTCATCTGTATCAATTGCTTGCATGTACATTGAGTTTAAATGTACATCAGTAGTGGTGCAATCATCAGCTTTGTGTGGATCGGGATAAGTCTGATTAATTAGTTTTTCTAAACTGCACACAAAAAATGAGCCAAAGTGATTACTAATTTCTTTGGGATTAGTTATGTAGCTGTCATGGATATTTAAGTGTTTGACGTTATGTTTTTTTACGCGACCTAGATTATTATTTACGACTTGCCATATTGTTTTTGTATTAAAGGAAGAGTTTATTAATTTTTGTTTAAAGAAATAACTTTTTTCTAGCTTAATTTTTTCTGTAAATAATTTCTTAGCATGCTTGTATTGTTCCCGAGTCTCATTTGTTTTTAATGTTTTATGGAGCACTAAGAAGTTTCGATTTAGATAAATGAATCAGTCCGATTTTGTTAAATACCATAGTCATAGTCTACAGTAGATAAAGTGAGAAACCTTACCCTTTTT
Source organism: Polydrusus pterygomalis (assembly GCA_963969555.1). Lineage (NCBI taxonomy): Eukaryota > Metazoa > Arthropoda > Insecta > Coleoptera > Curculionidae > Polydrusus > Polydrusus pterygomalis. Next base: position 33,635,309 of record OZ018381.1, on the reverse strand, counting down.
TAATAACATCTTCGACAATTTTCTGATAAATATCTGTAATAGCTTCTCTTATCGCTACGTCATCTTTAACTCCGGCAAGACACTTTGATTCGAGCACGGCAACAAACGGAGTCAGTCGAAAGTTTCCCATGGAAATACTTAAACTAGTAAAATCTTCCTCATCAAATATGTGGCCTAAGGAAATTGCAAGAACTTGAGCGATGCCACATACCTAAAAGTCAACATATGAACATCAGATATAGTATTTTATTTCATGTGTGTCAATCGTGCGACAAAATACAATAATTCTCTTATGGTGGTGGATAGAAAAAAAATTTTTTATAAGAATTTTACAGGATCCTAAGAAGCACATTTTAAAAATATATTGCGATATACAGGGCCTTTTATAAATCGAGGCCATATCAGCCATACATTTTTAATTCCATAATTTAATTCGGCTTACTTTTGCTATACGGTTTAACTAATCTAGTGTGACCAGTAAAGTCCGCATCATACGGGATTTTTTAGTATTGAAAATACTATTAGGATCGTGTTTACGCAAACTTTGCATTGCATGTCGATGTCGTTCATGTCGATGTCGCTCTGCCGTCTGTCGCGGCCAACAGCGCAATATCTAGATCGGTCTTGTAACATAATACTCTGATAATACTTGGTAGAAATATAAATATGAATCAGCGTAAAGTCGGCAAGTAAATAATGAATAATGTTTAGTTTAGTTTGTGTTTTAAAGAACGCCATAGTAACTTTGTTAAAAAGTGTTTTATTGAGATAAGTTATAACTAAGGTAAGTTCACGTTATTTAAATCGGAATATTATAACGAAAAAAAAAGCAGGAGGCAAAAAGTTGGAGCACAATAATTGCATATTACAGGGTCCGCCCAAATTTGGTTAACAAATGGGATAACTTTTTTATTATTGATTTCTCAGAAAATGTTATTGTACCGGGTGATTGGTTATATTTGCACCCCTACCTATCTCATGAAAATCTTCATGGTCTATTTTGAACGCTTGGGTAAATAAGTATAATTTAAAAACATAGCATAAGTAGGCTTAGACAATATGACCGATTGAATATAAGGCAATTGTTCACCTTGGTTGGTCTGCTATGTGAATATTATTGTTTATAAACAAATTAATATTAATTATTCTTATAAATAAAACCATACATTTAATATAATATGTTTTAGTTAATATACAGGGTGTCCCAAACGTAATGGGACACAGAACAACAGCAGGCTCCTTAAGGCGAAATAACGCGATTTATTTAAACTTGCATTATCCCAAAATTGATAACAACCAAGATAAAGGGTGTCAAACTTTTATTTTTGTTTTCGTTTTTTGGGATTATTTATAATATGTTTTAATTAATATACAGGGTGTCCCAAACGTAATGGGACACAGAGCAACAGTAGGCTTCTTAAGGCGAAATAATGCGGTTTATTTAAACTTGCATTATCCCAAAATTGATAACAACCAAGATACAGGGTGTCAAAGTTTTATTTTTGTTTTCGTTTTTTTGGGATTATTTCCTAACGAAATGACATAGGTAGCAGCACGAAATTAAGGATTTTGGGGTTTTTTGAGGTGAGGAACATTAAAATTTTAAAGCTGTCAGGTATTTTCAATACATAGGATGCTTGCGTAAGGTGCAAGATCTGTGAATTTTTTATTAATAGCTTTATTCGAAATTTAACTTTGGCATCAAATGCTGCTTCGATCGAGATAAAAATTAAGCAAAAAAATTGCAGTCACGTGATTCGCATTATCTGTCAAATTTTAATTTTTTCCAAAAAATAATTTAAAAATGGGGTTATTTCTGAAAATATCGAAAAAAGTTTTAAAAAAAAGTTTTTTTAAATGCAGTTTCTAGCCAACGTGCAAAATTTCAGCTACATTAGATCATTTTGATTTTTTACCCATATTTTGTCGTTGTAAATGTGTTTTTGATGCATCATTGTAATTCATTTTTTGGAAACTGCACTTAAATAATAAAAAACTATTTTTACTTTTTTATGACATAGCTTAATAACAAATTTTAATAAAGAGGTTTTAAATTAAAATGTTCAAAATCGATAAACTTTACGTTAAGTTAAACTAAAATTTATTTTCCACTTCATGAACACTTTACTGATGACACGTACTGTGTTCTTTTTTGTCTTATTACTTTCAGACACAAACTGCGTTTTCAAAAATACTTATTTTATGAAGTTACCTTATACAGGGTCAAAAACAAATAAACTTTGCATCACATGCGACCAAATTTTAATAGCCCAATTTTGATTTTGTAGAAAAACACACATTTAATATAGCGCTACTTTAAAGAAAATTGATCTGGAATAAAGCATTGTCAAAACTAAGAAGTTTCATGTAGGTTGCGTTGAGTCTTATTTTGCAAAAGTGGTGCAATTTACAAAATATGGGTAAAAAATCAAAATTATCTAATACAGCTGGAATTTTGCGTGTAGGCTAAAAACTTGATTTAAAAAACTTTTTCTAATAACTTTTCGATATTTTCAGAAATAACCCCACTTTTAAATTATTTTTTGGAAAAAATTAAAATTTGACAGATAATGCGAATCACGTGACTATTATTTTTGTGCTTAATTTTCACCTCCTTCGAAGCAGAACTTGATGGCAAAGTCAAATTTCGAATAAAGCTATTAATAAAACAAAATCCCATATCATGCGGACTTTACTGGTCACACTGTATATAGGACACTTTGAAATTTATGACTAATTTTATGTCAAAATATTGATGATTTCATGGGACTGTATGTTTGTGGAAACACGATGTACCTACACCGATTCTTTACATCCCGCTATAAAGTTATAGAATTAATACAATACAAAACACACCTCTGTTGGATGTAGGAGAGCCTGATAACCATGTTCAATATTTGTATCCGGGATGAGTTCAGCCAAAACACAAAATATTCTAAATATTTGATACACTGCTTGGTCAGTAAATATTTTATGGTCTCGGTGAAGATACCGTTTTCTGCACACTAACCAGCAAATCTAAAAATAAAAATACAACAGTAATATACATGAAATTAAATTTAAAAAAAAAATGTAAAATAATATACAGTAACCGGCAGATTTCTCACTCCATATGGAAAACTTTTTTATTATTGATTTCGTAGAAAATTTTATTCTTAATAAAATCTAAACCCTAGTTTAGTTATCATTTTGAAGCCGCCGCAGAGAAAAATTGTTATTATACAGGAAAAAAAAAGTAAGTTACACCTAGAGTTTCCAAATTTCGAGATCGGGATCCCGTTTTGAGATCCCGGGATTAAAAATGAAATTCCGGGATCCCGGGATCAACCCTAATAATTAATAATACAGTATTGCCCGAAATAAACAGTACTGAACTTGTAATCGTATTATATATTTAAAAAATACATATTATTGACACTTTATTATATGTTCTAAATGTGCACCTCCTCGTTCAAGACAGACTTCATAACGATGTTCTAAGTTTCTGGTCATGTTATTGAATAAGGGTTGTCTCAGAGCTGCGAAGAAGACTCTAACGGCATCCTTTAATTCATCGATGGTTTGTGGTGCCTGTTTGAAAACGGCATTTTTAGCCATGCCCCAAATGTATGCGTCTGGAGGTGTGAGGTCTGGAGAATGTGAAGGATAAGGGAAGTCAGTAAATCGTGAAATGAATTTGCTTGGAAAATGTTCTTGAAGAAATTGACGAATTGCGGCTGCAGTATGGCAAGTTGCCCCGTCCTGCTGAAAAAATTGGTTTCGAAATGCCAAGTTACGTGCACGACAGAATTGACGTAGAGCAGGGATAAATCGTGTTAAAATGTGTCTGTACCTCTGTTGATTAAGTGTGACTTGCCTACCATTCTCTTCGATGAAGTACGGACCAATGATTCCGTGTCCGGACACAGCACACCAGACACTCACTTTTGCACTATGTAAAGGAACCTCTTGAACCTCAACGGGTCTGGCAAAGCCCAGAAATCGATTTGTGCGACGATTCACATAGCCTGACAAGTGAAAGTGTGCTTCGTCTAAAAACCAAACATTTTTCAAAAATTCAGGATTTACATACTGTAACGCGAGAATTCTGGCGCAATATTCCACTCTACTGCGATAATCCCGAGGATGTAGTTGTTGATGTACCTGAATCACATACGAAAATGCACCCAGCTCCTTCAGGATTCTTTGAAAGGAAGTTCTTTTTAAATCAAGTTGTAACGCTGTCCTTGCCTGGCTGGCTTTCGGATTTTGTAAGATTTGCTCAAAAACACGTTTATGGTTATTGTTGTTGTTAACTGTCCTGGGACGCCCCGAGTTTCCTTTTCGTTGGCACAATACACTACCCGTATTTCTGAACTTTTCAATCACCTTCAAAATTACAGCATTACTTGGAGAACGTTTATTAAACCGTTGTGTGAATTGATCAGACACGTATAGCAAACTTGCACCATTATGTCGGCCCATTCCGTATGAGCGAAAATAATGCTCTACCAGAAACACTTTCTCCTCTGTACTTAACACCATTTTTAACAATTAGGCCCTACTAATTACTTGTTTGAGGTTTACTTGACAGGTCTATACTAGCTAACTTGAGTGTGACAGCGCACGCATAAAAACACCGCCAACTTAGTTTCAGTACTGTTTATTTCGGGCATATCTGTATTTGATATTAAAAATCCAAGATCAGCAAGTAGCAACAGAAATAATAAAATTGCAGAAATATGGCACAAAACTTTTTATTAAAAAACTCAAAAATAAAAACCATTTTTATAGATTTACGTTTTGTAAATGAAAAAATTAAGTTATGCGAACGTAACGTTACGTAAAACAAACGAAAGAACTTTTTAAGCGCAAACAAAAAAATTGTTAAACATTTACGATCTGCCTAGTAAAAATAAAATATGCTCTTAAAAATATCAACGTGTCTAAAGTTGAGTCACTTAAGCGCGATCTAAGTTTGGTCGCAAATGTCACAGCTGAAGACAATGCTCTTTCAGCTTCCACACTTGTAGGTGGTACTGTCAGTAAATATTCGTAACACTTTTGCAAATGTAAACCTCTTAATCCTCCATTTTCAAAAAGGGACATTTATTTTTTAATTATATTAAGACTTAAGAGGAAGTTTTGGATTTTCCGATATTTGCCGCCAATTAGGTTTAGTTCTAGTGGTAACAGAGCCAATGACTTCTTGAAGTTTTTGCTTTAAAGTTAAAATTCCAGTCGGCTTTTCTCTTATTTCAGACAGAGGCATATTGTCTTCGCATCGACCGATTCCAAATCTGAAGTAATATATTTTTTTAAATGTTCTGATATATTTTTGCCAAATTGAGCTATTGGTTCAGAATTTGGGAGTCTAAATAAATTGCTTCCATGATGGGTGCTAGGATTTTGAAGGTATAAGATAAACTCAGACATTATAGTTCGACGTTCATTTATACGATTTGTAAGCGCTTGTTGAAAGTTGGGGAAAGTGAATCACCGTTTGTATCATCTTATAATAATATAATAATTAACAATAGATCCATAAATAACTTGTGTAAAACGAAATAAAACGCCAGATTCCGGGATTTTCGAGATCCGGGATCCCGGGATGCAAACCCTAGTAACCTCGTAAAAAATTTATAACTTTTTCCCATGTATAATAAATACCTAGGTAACTATTTTTGGTTTTAATAAACAACCACTAAAAGAAATAAATGTTGTTTTATTTTGTTCTAGGTCTGTCAATAGGTACTTATATTATTTTATAGATAATAAAATTAGTACGCTATACGTACATATTCAAAAAATATTTTTAAAAACCTGACAAAATTTAAAAAATTGCGAAGGTAAAACAAACTTAGCCCGGTCCTGTCTCTGTAGCCAACCGCTTAACGTAAAATAGACCAGACCTCAGCAGGGTGTCATAAATGACAAGTGATGAGGCGAGTTCTTCTCAACTTTACCAGTAACATTTGCATCTAGAAAGCGATCATTTTCCAAATTGAAAATAATTTTAAAAATATTTAAGATCTATTACGTCACAGGAACGGCTCACAAATTTGGGTTTGTTCGTTTGCAATTGAAAATATCTGTGAAAATTTAGATAACTCCCACCTTACTGACGAGTAGATGGGTACGCTACAATAAAAGCAAGACAAATATTTATGTAGTAAAAACCACTTTTTGGTTTCTGCTTAGTTTATATTTTGTTTTAACGATGTTAGTGTTAGCTATTAAATATAAGTGTATTTAATAAAATATATTAATAAAAATATAGCTTTTTAAAATATTGGGGTGGCATTTTTATACCTGCACAAAGGCGGCAGGGGCTAAGATTAAGAAAGAACGGCCCTGGCCCTGGCCCTGGAATTATTGTTTAGTATATTCAAATATTCTAGTTAATTTATAGGTCCTAATTAAAATAAATTCATTAACAATAACTAAATCAAACTTACATCTGCTATCCGATTTTCATACTCCCTAAGTTCTGCCAGTGGGAGTTTAGTGGGCAAGGAAGAAAATACTTCATTTTGCAAATAATATTTATACTGATCAAAACTAAGAGCCGGTGTACTTCTGAAATGTTCCAAGCCTTTCTCAACTCCATAAAGATCCAAGAGTGTTCCAATGTTGGCAGTAAGAACCTGAAATAATTTTTTAAAATTACCCAGTTCTCTTTGCACGTTAGCCGCTTAATACCTGTTGCTCTTTATTACAAATATTTACAAAAATTGAATGAAGGTACTGTCCTCGCTTACATAGAATTCTTTACTGGTTCACCCTGTATCAAATTGATTCAGATTTTTCAAATACAGGGTGATTCAAAAGTACTTTGACAAACTTCGGGAGGTAATTGCTGGCAATATTTTAACATGAAAAGTTCTTATAAACAGTGGTCCTTGGCGACTTCGTTACGGAGATACAGGGTGTTGAAATGTTGAAAGGAATAGTAATAATTTTTAAATAACTCCTTAACGAGTTATTTTTTTTATTAAATTTAGTGAATTTAATAAGCATCTAAGGACACTTATTTTCAAAGTACAATACGTTCTGAAATTTAACCAGTGGCGTCGGTACAAAATGTTACTATCATATTTTTTGTGAAAACTATGTTACACCACTGACTTATTTTATTTTAACTTTCTTCAAATGAATCCCCTCTTCATTTACAACAAAAAAGATCACCTGTGTTTTTTTGATACGAGGGACGGTTTAATGGTAAATGATTATTTTATTTGACTAGTACAAATATTAAAAAATGTGTTTTAAACTGATCAACCACTCAAATATTTATTAAAGTATTTTAACAAATACCTACATACATACTTACTAATAAACAAATATGTATATGCCTAAGGAAGGTATCTGAGAATGCCTATTTTCTAAGTATAACACGTTTTCAGTGGCATACATATTTATTTATTAGTATGTTATTTTTTAATATTTTGTATTTTGACAAAGCGGCTTTGGAAATTCATTTGTCGATAAATTAAAACATATTTGACAGTTAGTTACCATTAAGTTTTATTTCTTCAGTTTTGTTATTTTCAATAGTAACTAAGTGTCAAATATTTTTTTTAATTTATCGACAAATGAATTTCCAAAGCCGCTTTGTCAAAATACAAAATATTAAAAAATAACATACTAATAAGTAAATATGTATGCCACTGAAAACGTGTTATACTTAGAAAATAGGCATCCTCAGATACCTTTCTTATGCATATATATATATTTGTTTATTAGTAAGTATGTATGTAGGTATTCGTTAGAATACTTTAATAAATATTTGAATGGTTGATCAGTTTAAAACACATTTTTTAATACTTGTGTATAGTCAAATAAAATAATCATTTACCCTTAAACCGTCCCTCGTATCAAAAAACACAAGTGATCTTTTTTGTTGTAAATGAAGGGGAGATTCATATGAAGAAAGTTAAAATAAAATAAGTCAGTGGTGTAACATAGTTTTCACAAAAAATATGATAGTAACATTTTGTACCGACGCCACTGGTTAAATTTCCGAACGTGTTGTACTTAAAAAATAGGTGTCCTTAGATGCTTATTAAATTCACTAAATTTCATTAAAAAAAATAACTCGTTAAGGAGTTATTTAAAAATTATTACTATTCCTTTCAACATTTCAACACCCTGTATCTCCGTAACGAAGTCGCCAAGGACCACTGTTTATAAGAACTTTTCATGTTAAAATATTGCCAGCAATTACCTCCCAAAGTTTGTCAAAGTACTTTTAAAACACCCTGTATAAAGGATAATGCAATAACCATAGGAGAGTATAAAGAACGATAGACCCAAAAAAATATTATACAGCGTGTGTTGGCAACGTATGGAAAACTTTTTTTATCTGTAATTTTAGAAAAAGAAAACTATTCGCCACAAAAACTTTTGCTTACCTTAAAAAGTTCACGAAAAACTCACCAATATAATGTTAAAAGTAAAGTACAGTTAAAATTTAATGTCAAAATACAATATAACAGCCTTTTACGAAGAAAAATATTTATACAAAGATATGAGGATATGAAAAAAACGTGCGATCATGTATTAATATTAAGCAGTTAAAAGTGATCATTTATAATGTATAGGAACAAAGATGTATCTTTTATTGAAATACGCTAAATATACATGATGTAAATATGTTAAAAATGACGTTTTTTCGAAAACGGTTAGGATTAGCGACATGAATGAAGAGTACTTAATTTTTAGTCAATAGTTAAAGGTATGTAAAAAACGTTGTCCAAAGTTTTTATCATACAGGGCGTAAAAAAAAATGGGCACATTAGTGTCACAGCTAGTCCGTCCCTGCAGCTGTGAGTAATTCGCAACACTTTCTGGGATAGTAATTTGAAGGGTATTACCTGGTATAGATCATATGAAAAAAAAATTGAAATATACCTGTTGGTTTAATAATTATGTGTCAAAAACTTAATTCCATGGGAGCTCTTTGGGAGCCGATATCTCCAAAGAGGAGGCCGATACGAAAGAAGGTTATATGAACTTGTAGTATTCTTTTCACGTGTATTTTTTATATCCAGGAAATTTCCCACATTTTCCCGGACACCCTGTATACAGGGTGGTCCTTAAGTACATCAAGAAAATCTAGGATATGATTCCTGGCATCAATTTAAGTTGAAAAGTTCATATGGACTTATGCCCTAAAATGCTTACCCTCTAAGATACAGGGTGTTAAAATATTTTTAAAAAATAATTGTTTTTATAAAATTTTGAAACTCCTTGAAGATACGGTATTGAAAATTGATGTCGATTGATTTCGTATTAAACTGCACTTTTTGGTTAAAAAAGGGTTTGCCTACTTCCACCAGTGGCGTGCATGAAGATACCATCAATATTTTTTTTGTGAAAATATGCGATACGCCACTGTTTTTTTTAAACTCTGATGCATTTTTATGCATTACTGATATAAGCGGAACAAAAGTTGTCTCTACTATGTTTTTGAAAAAAATGGTAGTTTTAAAGGAAAATGGAAAATATTTTAACACCCTGTATCTTAGAGGGTAAGCATTTTAGGGCATAAGTCCATATGAACTTTTCAACTTAAATTGATGCCAGGAATCATATCCTAGATTTTCTTGATGTACTTAAGGACCGCCCTGTATAAGCATTTTGTCTTGCCCAAGATATGGAAAACTTCATTAAGCCGCCACAGTTGTACAACAATATATTATATAACTGAAGCTAAATAAATCAAATATGCCTAATTTTTTTAATATTTATTCAAGTCAGTATTAATTTAATTGAATTTCCTATTTTAAGCAACCCCATGCAGACTTTACTGCTGTTGCAAATCTTATTTTATAATTTAAAACATATTTACTTGAACATAATTAGTTCATTAATAAAAAGCCTATATCAAAAATTTTTTTATCTAAAGCCAAAAAAAAAACATATTTTATTTTCGAATAAATATTATGTTTATGAATATTAATATTTCCTGTTGAGATAACAACTATTACAACTATAAACAACTTTTCTTTATGCCATTTTGCTTTATGTTTTTAAATAAGGGTATACCTACTTTACTCTTGAACGATTTTCCTATTTTTTGCCCTACCCTGTATTCTATTTGAGGTCATTCTAAGTGCATCCGAAATAGTTATCGGCCATGCACCAACTTTCGACAGTATTTAAACTTTGTTTTTACAACTAATAAAATAAATTCCAATTTGTTACACACTATATATCACACCGAATTATAAAACAAGGTGATCTTTGATGGTTGCAAATTGATGTAACCAAAATCAGAAATCAGGCGTGAATCGTAAAACAAAGTCCCAGATGTTGTTTTAAAGATTTTTCCAAATATAGAGCGATATATCGTAAAAGTAAAAACGGACGCAGGCAGGTTCTCCTTTAACGTGTTTATTTAAAAATGATCGAGTGTATGTCAAGGTTCCGCTGAGAAATTCGTACCCGTATGTAAACTAATAACAGTTTATTTAATATTATTATTGGAAGTACATTTGCGATACCTTTTAGAAAAAAATACCGTGAAGTGGGGCTACTTGGATACATTTTTACAAATATTTCGTTTAGTTTGGGTACCTATCAAAAAATGTGCATTGTACCGGCCTAACTAATATACCAAGTGGCCTAACAAAAACTGAGTGGGCCCCCCGCAAACGTTTCCAAGGGCCCCCTCTCTATAACGAAGGGAAAATGATAATTCTTATTTTCATTACTATTAGGTTCAGGTGTATGACATTTTGAATTCGTTAATCGTGTAATAATTTAATTCGGCTTAAACCCAGATTATGTCGTGTTAAGTAGGTACCTACTATTAAAACAGCAAACAATTCGAATTTATTTTATAATCCTAGGTAGACTGATAGACATAACATAGGTAGGTATTAAGTCATTATTCGTAATATTCCAGCAAACATGATACAAAATCAAAATTTTAAAACACCATTTTTAATGTTGCTTACCATGTATGGTAGTAACAAGGGCGGATCCAGAAATTAACCCTGGGGGGGGGGGGGGTCAAACAACGTCGAAGGCGCAAAAATAGCGCCGCAGGCGAAAATTTGTAGAGGTTTTTAGAGGAAGTAGATGAAACAATTAAAAATATGATAAACCTTATTTGTGCCGAAGCTGAAATGATATCCGCAGGCCGACCATTAGTTGAGAATCTCTTCGGTTTAGAGGAAGTGTCCAATTTTGCGACATCCGTGTGTGATTGCTGGCCTTTAATTCAAGAAATTTCAGACATTGATACTCCCGATGAAGGCACCAGACTTGCTAATAAATTAGGAAAACTTATAGTTTGTACTAATGATATATTACAAAGCTTTTAGTCTCGTTATTGCTAATAAGCCCTCATTCAATGACTACTGAGAGGATTATTTCCCATTACAACAAATTAAAAACGCCAGGAAGAATTTCATTAAATGAAGATATAATGAATGATCGCCTCTTAGTGTCATTAAATGGAGTTGGAACAGCCCATTTTGATCCAAGGCCGGCAGTCGCCGAGTTTTTAATGAAAAAAGAACGTAGGTTTAGAGAACCAACTCCTGAAATATACAAAACTGGAGATTTTATTAGTACATTTCCTAAATTATAATCGTATTAATGAAGTTCCTTTTACAATGAAAATGAGTAGGTAACGAGTTCCTTTTTGCAAGACGCTGTAAAATAACAGTGTTTTCAATTTGTAGAAAAAATGTGCACTGGGTTATGAACTCACTCTTTTTGACCACAATAGGTTTTACGTATGTTGAAATGTAAACCGCCCAGGGGGGGGGGGGTCATGACCCCCTCCTGGATCCGCCCTTGGGTAGTAACGGGGGTAGCCAGTGATCGAGCATCATATAATCCAAAAGACAGTAAAACACATAAACAATCAACAAGTCTGCACAAACATTATGTCACTAATACAAGGTAACTATTATACAAAACGACCAGATCGTCGAGAGTTTTTTTTTTGCGAAATCGTTTATAATTTCGTCGATATTTAATGTATTAACAAACTCGTGTTCGATACTGATTAAGGATAAATCCGAAAGGCGTTGTTGTCCCATGGTATTACGTAAATGGGTTTTTACTATTTTAAGTTTGGAAAAAGATCGTTCCGCTGATGCCACACTAACTGGTAAAGTTAGAAATAACATCACTGCACTAGATAAACATCTGGAAAATTTGAAGAACACACTGATTTCTTATTAATAAATGATCCGCAAGTTCATACACTATTTTTAATTTTAAAATACTACCTCCAAGTCTCTTTCTGAGGCTTAAAATTCGACTAGGAAAATTTTGCGTGACGAATAAAATCCGTTTAAAATATATTTTTAATTTAAATTTTTTTCTTTATAAATCAAAAGGAAACTTTCTATGCATACTTCAATGTATAAAAAACTATTTAGGAGATGCTGTAAGTCAATGTAAATCAAAAAATATCAGTTAAAGTTACCTTGTTCCCTCATAAAATAAAATACGATGTGCAGCAAAAATATTTAATATTTTTATGTTTTTATTTTAAAAAGCCATAATATTATAAAAACACACTAATCGGACCTATGATCGACGGTTAAATCTAACAAAGTCTGCAGAAAATCTTATTTTCGTACTGTTCGGTTGCCATTTATTTTTTATACAGGGTTATTCATAAAACATTATTAAATCCATTTTTTTGTCCAAAATAAGGGAAATTTGGGTATAACTTTGAAATTAAAACAATACTTCTTAGTAAAAAAATATTCTAAAATGAAAGATGCGGAGGTACTTTACTCTTAGCGGTATTTCAAATTTTTTATCCTACCTCGTATACCATAAGACTTACCGGATTTAATAGGTGTTATTTTTGGTTCGAAAACATGCAGAACCTATCTAAAATAAAATTAATTTTCTTAACTTAAAAATAAAAAAAATTCCATATGCTGCGCACTTTCTGCCGGCCACTGTAGGTATATAAATTTTTTTATATATAAAGTATTATATTTATACTGATGTGATATACGATTAAATAATAATTATTTATTATTTCGAATAATTTAAATTTAGTATAGTCAAATGATTTACTTAGCCTGCAATCTCAAAGTCATTTCCTTTTTAAAATCTCTCCCGACACTGACTGATAACATTTATTTCTTTTAGATAACTTTTATATAGGTATAAGATTTACATAAAACAATTGAATTTTATTATAATATATCGATTGCTTGTAAGTATAACTTGTCAAATTATTTTTGCTTTATTTTGACTTCGACAAAATTAATAATACTTAATTCATCTTAAGAGCAGTAACCCCCATTACCACAATGAAAATTGCCGAACGTTTCGCTGGTCAAACGAAAAGGAAAAATAAAAATTGATATTTAGAAAATAAATTCTACTTTAAATACCCCATCCAGAAAAGTAAATGACGATCGAAAATATTCCCAAATTTTTTTTTAGAAATTTTTTTTATTTTTAGTAATTTTGTAATATCTTAAACAATTCTTTATTGGTCAAAAGCAAAATTACTTTCCCGGGTGTAGAATGTTGTACCAAACAATTTTTCTTAAAGCCATTTTTCAATATCGGCATTACTTTTTTCTCAAAAACTTTGGGCGCGTAAACCCACTTTACACGCTTAAATTCACTTTACGCGCCCAAAGTTTTTGAGAAAAAAGTAAGGCCGATATTGAAAAATGGCTTTAAGAAAAATTGTTTGATACAACATTCTACACCCGGGAAAGTCATTTTGCTTTTGACCAATAAAGAATTGTTTAAAATATTACAAAATTACTAAAAATAAAAAAAAATTTGGGAATATTTTCGATCGTCATTTACTTTTCTGGATGGGGTATTTAAAGTAGAATTTATTTTCTAAATACCAATTTTTATTTTTTCTTTTCGTTTGACCAGCAAAACGTTCGGCAACTTTCATTGTGGTTAAGGGGTTACTTCCTCTGAATACCCGAATATTGAAACCACTTTATATTTGCATTATGCATATATTATTTATTATTATTCGTTATTTTTAGTACCAGAGTGGTTTGGGCTATATTATATTGACGAGGTGGCTACATAAATGTTAAGACCATGAATTTATTAACATAATAAATATATTAAGTGTACGCGAATAGGGTAAGTACGTTTCAATGTCGTAAAAATAGAACTACATATTTTACACTTACCTTTAATTTCGATTTATTAACAAACCCAGTTGTATCCTGATGCAAAGCTTTAAACGCCAAAAACACACAATTGGTAATATTTTCTAATAACACCGACATTTTTTATAAATTAGCAAAATAGGTTTAAGTTTTATTAACACACATATTTTAATTGATGGCACAACATTAAATTACAAATATAAAAACTAGATTTGTTTAAGTTAATGCAACTTATTTAAACAGTCATCGTCAGTGCGATACAATGCAATGAATTAACAGCGGCAAAGTTTGAATCATCGACTATCTTCTAGCATCATGACGGTCATAATATTGCTAGTTGCCATGTTGTGTTAAAAATAAGCGCTAATTTGGTTGATAATGGAGGGGTCGTCATCTGTAGAGTATAGAATCTTTAAGAAAAGTAACTTTTCGTGTTTGTGAAAATTTGTTTTTTAGCAAAAAATGTACATAACAAACCCGAACAAACTCAAGGAAAGCTTTAAAACCCAAAAAAAGATTACTATTTTTTTTAAATACCTATCCTCTGCATTTTTTTTTTATTTTTCCGTTTTTTTTTTTTTAATTTTTATTATTATTTTAAATTTTCGTTCTATTCCATAATAATAATAATAATAATATATATCTTTATTCTCATCTCAACCAACTTAAAAAGTTCATTACAGAGAATATAACACCAAATATACAATATTAAAATCACAAATAATAAAAATCATGTTTAGTAACTATTAATAATTCCAAGGAAATTATTTCAAAAAATTTATATAATAGCCATTTACAAAAAAATATATATAATACGTTAGATAGTTTAGTTTTAAAAAATATTTTTTTAGTTTTTTTTTTAAATCCATAGATTTGAAATTTCTTTAATTTTTTTCGGTAAACTGTTGTTAATTGTTATTCCTTTATATAAAATTGATCTTTGGCCAACAGTACTCTTTACCATAGGTGTATGAATATGATGGTTTTGTCTCGAAATGTGAATAATGTTGGTCGAAAGAAATATTATATTCGATTGTTTTAATAATAGAGTGTATTAGAATGAATAGTTTTAATTTATAAAGCTTTTCTAAATTTAAATATCCGTTTGGTTCATACAAATGTATAGTTGGTTCTAAAAAAGGAAGTTTATGTATGCATTAATTATTTTGTTTTGTAGTTTTCTTAATCGCTGAATTGTAGTTAAATTCGCTGATATCCAAATTAAAATCATATACTGTAATTTTGAATAAACCAAAGAATAAATTTAAAAAAAAATATTTTTAAAATATTTTAATGATATATAATTTTTAGCTTTAAACAAAATGCCAATTATTGGTGAAATATAACTTCTTAAATATTCAATATGTTTTTTCCAACTTAAATTTTCATCAATATATAAACCTAAAAATTTAATTGTATTAGTATATTTAATTATATGATTATTAAGACTGAAGAAATATAATTATTTTTTAATTTTGATTTACTTATAAACATAAAAGATGATTTATTAAAATTTAATGATAATTTATTTATTTCAAGCCATTTACATATTATTATATTTAGGTCGTGGTTAATGTTATTATGAATTTGAGCATAGTCTTCATGAAAATATACAACAGTAGTATCATCAGCAAACAATTTTATTTTACCTTTTAATAAAATATAGTAAAATTCTAGTTACGGCCCTGACTCACTGCAAAGATTGACGGTAGCCACGGTTTTTCTACGATCGTTCAAAAAATGTCATTTTGTGTATGAATTTCTAATGACAAAAGTAGGTCTTTATTGCATACTATGCAATAAAGTACTTTTTGCCCTAGTGCAATAAAGTAAATTACCTAGGAAACGAACAATTTCTTTATAGTACCTATGTGTATTGTGGGGCGGTTGCACACCGTCGATACCCTATCGAAATAGAAGTCACGTTGACAGGGCGCCATAATGTTATTATGTTGAAGCAGTGGCGCACCCAGGGGGGGGGGGGCAAGGGGGCCTTGGCCCCCCCCAAAACCCCCAATGAAATAAAAATTATGAAAGTGGATAAGTATTTTAAAAAGGAAATTTTTTTAGATTTACCTCACGGGCCTCGTTTGAGGGGGGCCAGGTGGGGCGTTTGCCCCCCCCCCTCCCCCTAGAAGTTGACTTATTGACAAAAGTTGACTTATTGAGGTTTAATATGGTTTGATTGAATTTAAGAATTTATTATTTCGAGTTTTCCTTTATATTTTTGTTATTATTTTGGGGTAGTAAAGACTTATTTTAATAAAAATAAACAGTTTTAATGCCAAAACGACTATGAATGTTTAAGAAACAATTTTAGCTCATTAAGTATTGAGCAAAAAATTGAAATTAAAATTAAGGGAAGACCTAAACTCTCGAAATTAACATGATACATACCACAAAGTGTAAATCTAGGAACTTTATTGTTATTGATAAGTTTGCTGCAAATAAAAACAGATGAATGAACTTTACTTTTAAACAATGTACCCACTAATGAAAAATAAATTAGCCTTTCTATTTTTTATCTTATTTCATTTTCAATAGAATAAGAAGGTAATCATAAATTTTTAAAATATTTACTATAATAATTATTGACCAAATTTGGGCGTGGTCTTAAAAAAATTTCACATTTCGCCTACAGCAGGCTTTTAGTACACCCCCAAATTAACAAGTCACAAGCCGCCAACGCCCCCCCCCCCCCCCCTAAGAAACCGTTTAACGACTCCCATGACTAGGCTATTGCGATCTTCCCTGCAAGAGTACCTGTTAAAAAAGCTCCAAAGTTCTAGAAAAATGCGTAACTTAAAAGTTTATTAAAAAATTTGCTTCCAGCACTGGTTGGCGGCCCCCCCCCCCCTAACATAAAATACTGGGTGCGCCGCTGTGTTGAAGTCAAAGGTATTTATGATCCATTGTCAAATTTGAATTACAACTTTTGCACACAAAGGAGAGGTAATACAGAGCGATTTTAAACTTTTTTGTTAAATAAAAAAATGATCGTAGAAAAAAATTGTGTGTGCTTAAGACCACACGACAGAAGTGAAAACTTCAACAAGGTGAAATTAATAATATAAAATACAATTGTTCGGGTTTATTCGTATATAACCGTATAATACCGTATATAACAAGACGTTAATTAGTATGAGACAATTATGCAGTATTGATTTTTTTTAATAAACTTTCATCACATCTTACGTCGAATATAGGGTGAAGTAAGGTATGTTCGTGATAATTATAGTTTTTTTTTCGTTGCAAAGTAATATATATGGCATGCGGTGGTTGTAATAATTGTCGGGGAACTAAGATCTAACATTTTGCTTTTCAATTTTGTTTCTTTTAGGTTAGGTTCGTAAGCAATCATAAAAATAACATAAACTTGGAATACGGGATAATTTTACTGCATACGAAAAAAGATATTTCCTAAAATTGAACAACCCTTGAAAAAAATGCCAGAACATACCTGAGACGCAACAAGTGTCTATCTTGTGATCTTAAACACACAAACAACGCACACTGTTTCCACGTCGATACTGAATGCGACTGATGCGGCATGCTCTTTCATATAACGTTCATTCTGGTCAGTTCGGATTAAATATAGGAGTCGAATTCGAGCGTAACACAGCCGAGCGTTACGCGTGACGGAACACAGCCGAGCGTTACGCGTGACGGCTCAGTTTAATTCAGTGCCCACAAAAAGTGCTAAACGCGCCTGAAGAAGTTTTCACTTCAAAAAGATATTTCCTAAAATTGAACAACCCTTGAAAAAAATGCCAGAACATACCTGAGACGCAACAAGTGTCTATCTTGTGATCTTAAACACACAAACAACGCACACTGTTTCCACGTCGATACTGAATGCGACTGATGCGGCATGCTCTTTCATATAACGTTCATTCTGGTCAGTTCGGATTAAATATAGGAGTCGAATTCGAGCGTAACACAGCCGAGCGTTACGCGTGACGGAACACAGCCGAGCGTTACGCGTGACGGCTCAGTTTAATTCAGTGCCCACAAAAAGTGCTAAACGCGCCTAAAGAAGTTTTCACTTCAAAAAGATATTTCCTAAAATTGAACAACCCTTGAAAAAAATGCCAGAACATACCTGAGACGCAACAAGTGTCTATCTTGTGATCTTAAACACACAAACAACGCACACTGTTTCCACGTCGATACGGAATGCGACTGATGCGGCATGCTATTTCATATAACGTTCATTCGGGTCAGTTCGGATTGAATAAAAGAGTCGAATTCGAGCGTAACACAGCCGAGCGTAACGCGTGACGGCTCAGTTTAATTCAGTGCCCACAAAAGTGCTAAACGCGCCTAAAGAAGTTTTCACTTCAAAAATAGTGTACCTATGTAACATGTGCAAAAAGTGTGTTTATTGCACATGGCATATTATTCACCTCGACTTATGCCGTGTGCAATAAACATACACTTTTTGCACTAGTTGCATAAATAACTATTATTTTAGAGCCCTGCGAGAGTAGGTGATAGAACCCTCAAGTTCCTAATGTCACTGAACACCAAAGTTTATAAGTAGTAAAGCGGCAACGCAGCGCGACAGTAGCATGGCATCAAATTTTGTGACATTCACGACCCAGACGATAATGACTATCGGCCACAGAACCCGCACGTCTGGCATTGCCGCACCGTTCGAGGACATGGACGTAGGTGGGACAATCTAAAAGAGGGGCAGTTAATACTGGTCTTTACTATAAATATAAAGTATATAATTTAATTCTGTAAATAAATGATTTTTGTCGTGGGCGGTTGGGCGACTGATGCGGGTACTCTAGCCATGAAAAATATAATAATAAACATATAAATTGTAATATCTTTATTATGCTGATCTATAGCAATCCTATATTAACAGATATACCGGGTGTGCACACAGACTGGCCATGGGAAATTCCATGTAAATTTTGCTTTCCTCAAATATTGGATCCCCTATTAATTTCACATCAAAATTAATAGGTAGACTTTTTGAAGGTCCTTATTGTACCGTGCGAGCAAAAATTATTTGCATCAAAGAGCAAGCTTGGATTAAAAAACGTAGGGCTTGGTTTAGATCACAATGATATGGGCAGTGGCGGTTCGTGGGATAGAGCCACAGTGCCATGGCACTACCTGCCCTCCTGTCCAGCGTCCTGCCCTTTACAAATTACCAAAACCTATTAAAATTAATATTCTCGTTTTTAAAGCAATTAGCAAAATAATTTAAAAATGGAACACAGTCGGGTGCAAATTTCCATCTATTTAGGAAGCGATTATGCGTAAAACGGTAACGTAGCTTTCGCGCCACACGGCGGAGGCCCCAAGTGATGACGAAATCGCCATAACACATCAATAAAAAACATTGGAAAATGACCTTGAATGCAAGCAGGAAAAAATCTCTGAGTAGCCAGGCTCTTCGTTTGACCGTTTGACGTTTCAAACAGTACAGTTGTCCCGCGTCGCGATTTGTTTCTGTTAGGTTAGGTTGTTTGTAAACTAAATAATTTTCGTTCGGCCGGCTGATTTAATGTTAATTTTATTTTAGAAATACATAAATGAATACTATTAGATAGGGTGTGCGGTTGTGGTGAATCTAATAGACTATTTTGTTTTATGTGTGTTTTATTTTGTGGGGAGCAAATTTGGTCCCAAAAAGGTACAGATGATTTGGTCCATATCTGGGAAAAAATGAAGACACATGAAAAATCGAAGGTACATTTAAACAATATATTTAATTTCAGTATGCTTGGTAAAATTAACATTAAAAGGTGCCTTTTTGCTTATTTTTCCTACTTCAAAAGCAAGAACTATTAACAAAAAGGGCGTGGCACCCAAAAATTTTTTTACTGCGGCGCTAAGGGTTTACCTGGCCCTACTTCACTAAAATGGCACGAGCCGCCACTGGATATGGGGACGATATATCTCACCAAATCTAGGTTAAAATTTTGTCAAATTCATATTATGACGTGATATGCCAAACTAATGACTGGGTAATAAAAAAAGTAGACAAACACAAATTTATTTTTGTTGTTTACAAAATTAACAGAAAGAAAAAGAAAAATAATTACATAAATTGCTGAAATTGGCCACCGCCATGCTTCAAGCATAAATTCACACGTCTTTTCATATTTTCGAAAGTGTTGACCAGCATCTCTGGAGAAATGTTACCACATTCTCTGTCTTGTAATTGTTCTAAATTTGCAACTGGTGTTTTAAAAATAGTGTTCTTTAAATGAGGAAAAACGAAGTTATCCATAACCGTTAAACAAGGTGGGAATTCAGTGTCTGATCGAAAACTGATCAATCTGTCGGTTTCATCCGAAAAAAATGTCAGGTCTAATAAATCATTTATTTCCAATAAGTTTTGGGTAAACCATTGAGAGTAATTCCTGCGTCTTTCAAAATCTGCGGCTTGTATTTCTTGGAATACTTGCACTTTATAAGGAAATACATTTAGCTGCTTCTTAAGAATAGTCCTGCATGTTCCATAAGATCTTTCCACTTCTTGGGTCAGGCGTATTTTGCATTATTTCACGAACGTTTGCAACAAGTTCTTCTGTTCTTACAGATGGTCTTCCTGCTCCTTTTTGTGTTTTATAGAACCTGTTTCCCTAAACACAGCCACGGTTCTTTTCAGGCAATGATAAAAATCCCCAGCAATAAAAGCAACGTTAGGAAAATGTTCGTGAAAATCGTCCATACACAAACCAGGATTGTATTGCCACTCACCATTTACTCTAACCCCGTTTCGAAAAGACGCTTCAACCATGAATGTTTTGTGCTGTTCCGTAAAGCCCATTGTGTGAATTGTTCAAGAAATTGGAAAAATTAGCGATGAATCAAATTACTTGTAACGACTGTCAAAGATGACGGAATAACTGGTTGATTGTTAATTCAGGTAGTTACTGACACCCAACAGGTATTAAGCTCTACGGCTAAGCATTACGTCCTTAGATGCAAGGCCCTCGATCTTTGATGCAAATAGTTTTTGCTCGCACGGTATGAACCGGGTGAAAAAAGTTTTACATAGCCAGAAAAGCTCTTTTTAATATATCGTGGGCATACTGCCAAAAGTGACCAAATCAGTTTTCATTCATGATTTTATGTTGATATGTCCAAGTAAAAAGTGACCAAGTCCAAATAATAGACACAGAATCTCCAAGGACAACATTCTGTATACACGGACAAAAACAAAGTTAAAAAATTAAAACTCGGTAATAAAATAAGTACCCGAAAGGGATTTCCCTTTCTCTCGGTACATAGTAAACAAAATTGAATACTCAATCTGTCTACGTCTGATTCAGATTAGTTTTAATAATATGGTATTATGTTCTTACTAAACAAATAATATTACCGTTAATATACATTTTCTACATTTTTTTAAATTTATAGCATTACTTTGGAAATCAATAAAAATAAAAGTTATTTTCTTTGAGTATGACACTTTAAATTAAAAAATTGTGTGTGCTTAAGACCACACGACAGAAGTGAAAACTTCAACAAGGTTAATTCAGTGCCCACAAAAAGTACTAAACGCGCCTAAAGAAGTTTTCACTTCAAAAATAACATAAACTTGGAATACGGGATAATTTTACTGCATACGAAAAAAGATATTTCCTAAAATTGAACAACCCTTGAATTTTTACATCTTCAACAGAAGTCAGAAATCATAATAAATTAGGTCCACGGAATAAGCAATTACGGTAAAACTAATTACCTTACTTCACCCTACGTAAATATATAATTTAAAAAATGCCAGAACATACCTGAGACGCAACAAGTGTCGCACACTGTTTCCACGTCGACTGATGCGGCAGCGGCATGCTCTTTCATATAACGTTTACGAATAAACAGACCGGAAGGTCAGGGTCAGTTCGGATTGAATATAGGAGTCGAATTCAAGCGTAACACAGCCGAACCTGACGCCTGACGGCTCAGTTTAATTCAGTGCCCACAAAAAGTGCTAAACGCGCCTAAAGACGTTTTTACTTCAAAAATGTTTTTTACTTCTCCTGAAAAATTTCATTTTTGGGCTTCCAAGGTATTAGTACTTCACAGACGATATATGCCTTGAAGAAAAGTATTTGGTCTATTACTACGCCCAAATATTTGATTTTGTTTGTCGGTATGATGTGTCCGTTTATTTGTAATGGTATATTTATGTTTATGTCCGTCCACTTTTTTGTCGCCACACTTGGATACATTGATGTCTATCTTCCATTTTTCCAGCCACGGCAACAGCCTTAGCAGATGATAATCCACATTTGGCGCGTATAATACTACATCGTCAGCAAATAGGCATTTTTCGTAACTGGGTAGTTTAGCATATCTGCAATGTTCAGTACCTATGTAAAGTCTAGGTGATAGTACTGTTCCTTGTTGACCGCCGGCGTAGAGTTTTTGTGGGGTGGATAAGCTACCTTCTACCCTTACTCTAAATGATCTGCCCATCGTGTAAGAATGTAGGTATTAGGTATAAGGGGAAGTTGTGGTGAGGAGTTTGTATATAAGCCCGTTGTACCATATACTGTCGAATGCCTTTTTTACATCTAAAGTAAGTAGTACAACGCTTTGTTTAATTATTAATTTCATATATTGCATCTAGAAGAATTTTCGGGATTAGTTGTACTGTACTGTGACCTTTACTAAATCCAAATTGCTCAGGTTGGATTTTTGCATCAACGTTGAAGGAGTTTAGTTTCAACAGAATGGCTTTTTCTGCGACCTTCGACAGGCTGTTAAGAAGGGAAATAGGTATGTAGGAGTCAGAGTTGGAGAGATCTTTGTTTGGTTTAAGGACAGGGATCACAACGACGCTTTTCCATCGCATTTATAACAATTGTATGAAAGCTTTCCTGGGCAAGTTTTTAATACTGATGTTAGGCAGCTCATCATTTGATGAGGCGAGATAGGTCTTTTGGTTTTATAATTAGTTTGTGTAGTACCGTGGGAGGTATTGGGTATTTTTGTTGTACTGTGTTCTTTGCTAACATTGTAATATTGTCTTGTTGACGAAAGGTCATAATCAACCAATTACCTCTTAAATAATAGGTATGCTTACGCTGTCAAATTTACGCCCATGGGGATCCGGCCGCCCTTACGGGAGTAATATTGACAGCGTACCTACCTATTCTGTAAGAGCTGATTGGTTTATTAGCCGCCTTTTTTAATAATGGCGAATTGGCCAATCACCAATCACGTTACACTTGCGCTGTCAAATTTACGCCCCTGGGGACCATATTGACTTGTTTTTCCAAGTCCCATCTTTTGACATATTGCAAAGACGAAGGTTGAGCAACCTATGACGCCTCTCTCTTAATCAACAAAATATTACTACCGTTAAAGCAGACACTATTCTAAATTTATTCCAAAGAAAAGATATTGCAAACCAATATCCGAAACTCGAAACATGACTATCAGGCGGTTTTAGACAGAGAATGGATGGTCAAGCGCGCAGACCGCACTCGATGTACATCTAACAGATAGGGGTAGTTCAATCACGCACAGGCGACGTGTTTGAGATGAATTTAGTATGCTGACGCATTTGCTATTTCTTTTTTTCATTAATATTTCGTTAATTCTTCGTTTTATTAAAAAATCGGTCAAATACTCGTTGAAGTACCTATAGTTTTACGTAACAAACTGCTGAATTTATATATTAATAAAAGCAGAAAAAGAAATATGGACAAATTTGACAAAATTTCGTTTTTTGGGTAATTTATCAACTATTTTTTTTTTTACTTAAAACTGTAGGTAATGACTTTTTGGAGAATACGAAAAATAAACAAAATATTGATAATTAAATGAAATGGCGAATGCGTCACTACTGTTTGCCCTCAAACATTTTAAGGTGAAAGTATCAACATGCTTGCCAACCTATAACCTATTTCGCGTAGATTTATTTAATTTTTCTAGCTTTTACACAAAATTTAAATAAAATCATTATCGTCTTCATATTTTATAGGTAATAATTGACATATTAAATAAATATTAAGGAATTTCATTAAATATTTTAGGAGAATTGTATAGCGAAAAATATCGGCTAAGATTTTTTTTAACATTATTATGTCATTGTTCGTTCACTATACAATTATCCCAAAATTAGCAATAAAACGAATAGATATTTTTGGTATATGTCAGATATTATCTAAATATTGTACCGACGATATTGTTTTTATTTTAATGTTAGTTAATCTAATAATAAACTAAAAAAAAGCAACGCGAAATAGGTTATAGGTTGGTAAAGGATTAAATGACGTTGAGAATGCCACCTTAATACACACATTTAAAAAATTAAAATCAAATATCGCTAATAATTTATTTAAACATTAAACTCGACAAGGTTCTCACTGATCCAAAAAAATAAAAGTAAATCCCAATTTAGATACAAATCCATTTCTCACATGTCATCATAATCACTAAGGTCTTGATCTTCCATGTCTTCAGAAGTTATCATTTCCATAACTGCCCTAAAATAATAAATAAGTACGGAATGTGTTGGAAGCATAGGCCTATAAAAAAGTCCAATGCTTATTCCTTATAAGACCTGTATTATTAAAACAGCACCTTTAGGCAAGGCTGTGTGGTCGGGAAGACGGGAAATTAGTTTTTTCCCTAGGAAAAAGTTGGCAATTTAAAAATAAGCTTATCGCCAATCAAAAACACGAGTCTTGCCGAACCACAGCTAGCCGTCGAGTCATTCAAGTCTATTGTTATTAACTTGTGAGCGTGTCTATTCACCATTAATTTTGTTGAACCATTTGATGTTATTTTTGTAATATATAATTTTTTAAGACAATAGATATTAACAATGCAACTGTTTTCAACTTAAAGAAATAGTCCATACTTTAAGTGAAGTATAAATTTGAAAGGAAAACAATAAGACACTTAAAGATATTTCATTCCTTTGAAATACTTAAGAAATATATATTTTTCATTAATATATTTAAAATTATAATACTTAGCTTCTGCATGGGGATCTGCTTGTTTATCAAACTTAAAACCATTACAAAAATTGCAAAATAAAGTTAGTAAATGTATACCAAATTACCACATTTAGAACCAACTGTTAATCTATATAGACCGAAAGGGTATTTAGGCGTTCAAAACATTTATAAATTAAAAATTTGTATTTTAATTCACTCTATTATTTTAAAAGAAAAAAAAATTAACATATCTAACACTTCAGGAGAATAAGACATTATATTATGGTCATAACGCCAGACGTTGTATAAATTATCGAACTGGATTTCACCTTAGTTTTTAATGCTTTGACGTCTCTTGTCAAACATATTAGCCAACACGTGATTTTAAAATCCCTAATTCTATAAACGGCTTTCAGGCACGGGCATTGGCTAGATTAACAAGAGATGGAATATAACTGACCGTATAGTTACATGTACATGACGAAGATGCACACTACACAGTTCAATACGTTGCCCTTCAATGAGCTCAAACTCGTCAAAAGCACAGCATCGCTCGTATATGCCGTTAGTATGTGCATCTTTGTCTTACGCATTTGCTCTCGCATATCTCTTTTCGTACCTTATTAATTCGATTGTCTCGTCGCGTTCTTTAAATATCACAGAGCCGCATTGGGACTTGGGACACACCGCGTGCATTCTGCTGTTAATTCTTAGAGTCTTTAATTCTTGATCGTTCGTGTTATTGTTTCTGGTATTTTTCAGACAGCATTTTGCTTATATTTTGTGCGTATTAGACTTTTTGGTTTTAAACTGCCGGACTGTGTGTATCTGTGGCGTGTTTCTTTTTATGCAAAAGTAAGTAAATAATTATTAATGTCTCGGACGGTGACGACGACATCGACAGCTTGTCAGATGAAGACCAAAAATAATAGGGAACTTGCAACAAAATTAAATTTGAAAACCACAGTGAACCATTATGCTAAAATAAGTTTTACATACAGTTTTATTGAAGAGTGCTTGAGGTATCTGTTCTGCAAACTCATGGACAAAAATCTTTTTTTGTAGTATCTACTTACATTATTTTTTCTTTATTCATTAAAAAAAATACCTAATTCGATAACATTACAAACTTTTACTGTTTTATTATAAACCAACGAAAAGTTAGACCTATTTTAAACTTCAAACTCTTTAGAACCTAGTCTAAAGAAAAAAATATCTACCCGTGAATAAGAAAATAAAATAGTAAACAATAAGCTATTAAATATAATATATTGATTTTTTCAACTTAACACTGCATGGTCTAAAATCAAATTAAAAAACAAAATAATTCTTTAATAAAAAACGTAGTTAATTATTGATGTTTCCATCCATAATTACAACTACAAATAAATTGACCCATGTTCACACATAATTTTTAAGTCCGGCCCTGGCCAATCCTTAAGTTCTGTAAAAAGAAATGTTATAAATGACATGTGTCAGCGGCGGCCATTAAAAACTAAGGTGAAATCCACTGACCAGTGAAAAGTAATTTCGGAAAAAAATCGCTTTTATATGACGGAATAATTAAATATAACAATCTTCCAAAAAATATCAGAAAAATTTAAAAATTGGCAACTTTTAAAAAACAATTAAAGATATACAGTGTGTCCACGGATGGACCTAACTATACTTGTAAAAAACTTTATTTTCAATTTTTCGAAAAAAGTCATTCTTCATCATTTCTTTTGCTTATTAAATAAATACAATTCACGTAAGAAAATTTTAATTTTTTTATACAGGGTGCACAAAAAATGTAGATTTGCAAAATTAAAAATTTTTGATCCAACTTTTCTGAATGATCAAAATAAAAGAGATTGGAAAGAGAATTCGAAAAGCCGAATAAAGTTTTGAGATTTGACCTGTGGTAACTACGATATTTTATATTAAAACTTTAATCTGAAGGAAAATATCAATAATTTATTTAACTTTAATATAAAATATCGTAGTTACCACAGGTCATAGCTCAAAACTTTATTCGGCTTTTCGAATTCTCTTTCCAATCTCTTTTATTTTGATCATTCAAAAAAGTTGGATCAAAAATTTTTAATTTTGCAAATCTACATTTTTACATTTTTTGTGCACCCTGTATAAAAAAATGGAAATTTTCTTACGTGAATTATATTTATTGAATAAGCAACAGAAATGATAAAGAATTACTTTTTTTCGAAAAATTGAAAATAAAGTTTTTTACAAGTATAGTTAGGTCCATCCGTGGACACACTGTACATATTTACTAAATTAAATTATTTATACTATTTTTTTAATTCCATTTTTTTTATTGTTATTTTTTTTTATTGGTTTTTATTTTTTATATTATGTTGTCATTTTCCATGTAATGAACTGTAAAAGTTAGTTTGGAATAAAGACATTTTTAAAGTTAAAAAAAAGTTTTATAAGAACGCGTCAAATCGCGGCGTCATTGGAACCGCAGAACTGTTCGAAAAACGATAATGAATTATCCCTGTTTTACCTTAACACTTTGACTTCCGGCGTATGGTTGGTCCAGTCGACAAAACCTGGATTTGATACTTTAGATTCCAGAATTTGATTTAATCTTGCGCGTAGTTGTTCTACAATGGAGGCGGTACTTTCCGTGCAGAGAAAACGCATCGTACCATTGACGGAGATCCCAACAAACGAATCGTCCTCTTGATTATCATGTACCCTAAGCAATAAATATAATGTACAATATTTAGAAGAAAATATAGTGTCCGCGAAAATAATTAAAAGCGAGTAATTGTGGTATATCGGACAAGTGTGTAACTGTTTTTTATATTGGAATACACAGGGAAAGCACAATGGATACCCTGGGGCAGGTAGACCACGACGGCCGTTTCGTCCTTGTTAGGACTCTACGGGCAGCCATAACACAAGCAATCCCAACAACAGCGGTAAAATTAAAGGGCTGCTGCTAGGGCTAGGTGACATTCTTGAGGTCATTGTTCTGTTAGCGATCGATCTTGGTCTAATTTACGAGAATTTTAAATATAATTGAGCTACCATACTCTGCACTAGGGCTGGGCAATACTGAAATTTCAATATCGAATATCGATATTAAAAAAATATCGATATAGTCGATAATATCGATATTTTATTTTTTAAATATCGTTATTCGATATATCGATAAAACATAAAAATATTATATTATAAATACAGTGTCACCAGTAAAGTCCGCATATCATATGGGATTTTTTTTATTAATAGCTTTATTCAAAATTTGAGTTTGGCATCAAGTTCTGCTTCGATCGAGATGAAAATTAAGCAAAAAAATAGTAGTCACGTGATTCGCATTACCTGTCAAATTTTAATTTTTTCCAAAAAATTCAAAATTGAAAATATCGAAAAAACTTATTAGAAAAAGTTTTTCTAAATGCAGTTTCTAGCCCACATGCAAAATTTCAGCTGCATAAGATAATTTTGATTTCTTACCCATATTTTGTAAATTGCACCACTTTTGCAAAATAAGACTCAATGCAACCTACATAAAACTTCTCAGTTTTGACAAGGCTTTATTTCAGATACATTTTCTTTAAAGTAGCGCCATATTAAATGTGTGTTTTTCTACAAAACGTTATTATGGCATAGCTTAACAGTAGTTGCACTTAATTTTATAACGTCAGTAGTCGCTGCGGACTACCAGTCCGCATTTAAAAATCGTCACCATTTTGATATTTACGTGGAAGTTAAAAAGTATTTAAACACAAACTAGATATAAATAACTATATTACATAATTGTAAATGATCTTGCTCTTTCTCATATGTAGCCCATCTGAAAATATAATTTTTATATAGATATACCCATACAAATCCTTTGAACTATTTAGAGCTACTGACATATTAAGAATGTTTCATTCTTTTAAGGCACCTTGTATAGCAGTATTAATACCAATAAAAAATATCGAAAATAACATACTATAGCAAAAGCATACCAAAAAAAAAGTAATAATGTTGGTTATGTCAGTAGTCGCTGCGGATTCTCAGTCCGCAATCCGCAACTTTTTATCAAAAAACAAAACTATCCACTTACTCACTCAAGCATACACTAACTAATGCTGTTGCCGAAAGGTACTGAGAGTCATGACACTTGGGGAGGGGTAGAATTAAAACTATCGCCGGATAAAAATCGGTAAGGAGCGAGAGTTCGCGCGCGACCCATGATACAAAGAAAGAAGCGCGCGACCACTCAAAGGTTAATAATATATTATAATATAGGGGTTTTAAATTAAATCGTTGAAAATAGATAAACTTTACGTTGTTAAACTAAAATTTATTTTCCTCTTAAAAAACACTTTACTGAAGACACTGTGTTCTTTTTTGTCTTAATATTAAGGTATATTACTTTCAGACACAAACTACGTTTTCAAAAATACATATTTTATGAAGTTACCTTATACAGGGTCAAAAACAAATAAACATTACATGCGATCAAATTTTAATAGCCCAATTTTGATTTTGTAGAAAAGCACACATTTAATATGGCGCTACTTTAAAGAAAATGTATCTGAAATAAAGCATTGTCAAAACTAAGAAGTTTTATGTAGGTTGCGTTGAGTCTTATTTTGCAAAAGTGGTGCAATTTACAAAATATAGGTAAAAAATCAAAATGATCTTATGCAGCTGAAATTTTGCATGTGGGCTAAAAACTGCATTTAAAAAACTTTTTCTAATAACTCTTTTCGATATTTTCTAAAATAACCCTACTTTGAATTATTTTTTGGAAAAAATTTAAATTTGACAGATAATGCGAATCACGTGACTACTATTTTTTTGCTTAATTTTCATCTCGATCGAAGCAGAACTTGATGCCAAAGACAAAAGGTATTAATAACAAAAAATCCCATATGATGCGGACTTTACTGGTGACACTGTATATCAATATTTTCTTATGTGCCCTGTAAAACTCCGTACCTTCATTTCAAGGGGAGACTCTAATTATGAAAGCATGAAGAAAAAAGATTGAATTAAATGTGTTATAAGGACGATATTGACATTCCAATCGAATATCAATATAATCGATATGTCGACAATATCGATATTTTATTTTTTAAATATCGTTTATCAATATCGATAAAAATATCGATATATCGAATTTTTGCCCAGCCCTACTCTGCACTATTAAAAAATAAATCCGTAAACTCACCGTCTAAACTGATCGCCGAAAAAGATAATTGACAACGGAAATACATAAGTTCCATCATGAACGTATAGTGCCGATGATTTGAGCCTGATATGGTAAACTATAAATGGCGAAGGCGCATTGTATGTACGACACAGAACTGATTTTGGGTGAAGTTCCATTATCTCATGAGTAGGGGATTTAAATACTTTTCCTCTGGCCTTTTTACTAAAAACAAACAAAAAGCTTAAATAAATGCACATCAAAGTTGTGTAGATAATCAAGGGAACACGGTTACAATTATTATATATTTATTTTAAGTATTTTTGACATTTAAAAAAAAATTGAATAATCTACCGTTACAAGAACTAGGGAGAAAAGCGGAAAAAGAAAGTTAAAGGGGATAAACCAAAGTTATAGGAGGAGCTTGGAATAACGATGAAAGATAACGCGACAGACAATACAAAAATGATATACAGGGTGTCCTACTGGGAACCGCTTCGATCTATACAGGGTGTTATTTAGGTATGTGCCAAACTCCAAAGGGTGCTTCTAAGTGATTTTAAGAAGAAAAGTTCATATAAACATGGGTCCGAAAATGCATAGTTTTTACGATACAGGGTGTCAAACTTTAAAAATCGTAAATATGTCAATACTCTTTTATTCGATTTTGTTGAAATTTGGCGATTCTGTTTGTAATAACAAGAGGATGATTTAGCCTTAATTAAATTAAAATTATTAAGTCTAGTGGCGTCCCGGAAGATAGTCCAACTAATATTTTTGACAAAAAAATAGCGCGCCACCTTTTTTTATAATTATGTATTTTTTTCGAATTAAGCAACTACAATAACTATTTTATCTCCTGAGTTTTTTTCATATCTTCATTTGTTTCCCAGAAAAAAAAAATAAAAACCACTTTATTGCATGTCACCGAACAACAAAAATTAAAAAATTGATTCCATTAAAAAAATTTAAAGTCGAAATAAAAACATGGACATTAAAAACAGACAATTTGAAAATATTTTTAGAAATGCTTTAATTAATTAATATTGTTCTGAATAATTTATATAAGTAATATTTTTTGCGTAACAATTATAAACTAATAATTTTATTATAGGTAATATATTTATTTAAAAAAAAATGCATTTATACTATAAATTAGCATTTCTACTTTAAAACTTGATTTTTAATGCATATTTATGATTTTACATACTAAAACAAAAAATAAGATTTGCCCCTAACAAGCTTAGCTTCAGGGAGTTGAAGAATAAGTATATAGAAGACAACATAAACATATTTATTATATGTATTATTAAATTTTAAATAAACTTTTTATTATTTAAAAAAAATTGACGCGGAACAATTATTATGAAATGAAACAAAAATATTAGTAATGCCGTGCTTTAATGTGACAAAATAAGTTAGTCCGCTCTATACTTACATGGCTACATTAGGATATAATCCAGAAGTTATTACCGCCTTAACAAGACTAAGGTTCTTACTGTTGTAATTATTACCCGGATGTCGTATCTCTGCAGTTTTTATAAATTTCATATCATAAAGCAATTGGGCAAATTGTTTCCGCATATCCTGTATTATCCGTAATATGGGGGCACTTAAGTAATATTCCCTACAAAACCTCTGTTGATTCGGTGATTCTTCAAAGCCGCGAACCTAAAAATTTAAAATTTGTTCATATTTGGCCAAAAAAAACTTACGGAAAACGGCCCTGTTAAGAGTAAACACTAGTGACCCGTATTTGGGTAGCAATTACTACAGTTTTCCGTTGGAAAAGGTTGGAATTACTAATAAATTAATGTCTGATTCGCAGTATGGGTTCAGGGAAGGAATGGGTACTGATACGGCCTTACATGAGGTCACTGATTTTATCATTGGGTGCTTTAACAATAATTACAAACCACTTGCAATTTTCTTTGATCTCCCTAAGACCTTCGATACCGTAGACCACCACATTCTACTTCACAAATGGTGGGGATAAGAGGGAACGTTCTTAAACTATTCAAAGCATACCTTCCTAATAGATGTCAAACGATTTGTCTAAGTTCAATTTCTAGTTCCTACAAGAGAGTTGAATGTGGTGTCCCGCAAGGTACTGTGCTAGGCCCGATTTTGTTCTTAATTTATATTAAAAGTCTGGCGAGTGCGATGCCCAATATTAAAACTGTATGCTTTGCCGGTGATACTGTTCTTTTGGTTAAAGGGGTGCCTTGGCATGATGCATTTGAGAAGGCCGAGAGGACTGCTAGTCTTATTAAAGCCTGGATGGATCGTAACTGTTTAACATTGAATATAAAGAAAACCAACTTTATGTGCTTTGCAATGAATTCGGTTGGTCTACCAATTAAAAATGAGATTACGATCCATTCTGCTAATTGTGATTTGTCAAGGGATTCTGTTTGTTCTGGTAAAATTAAGTCAGTAAGCATAAACATAAGATATTTGGGTGTATAATTTGATTCATTTTTAAAATGGTCAGTACATTGTGAATATGTAAAGAATAAATTAAGGAAACTCATATATAAATTTTACGAATTACGTAATTTCTTAGTAAAAAATGTTCTAATTAATGTTTATAGGTCACTAGCAGAATCATGTCTTGATTATGGAATTATCTGTTGGGGATCTGCTAATAAAAGTGTATTAAGGTGGAAGTATCAACATGCTTGCCAACCTATAACCTATTTCGCGTATATTTATTTAATTTTTCTAGCTTTTACACAAAATTTAAATAAAATCATTATCGTCTTCATATTTTACAGGTAATAATTGACATATTAAATAAATATCAAGAAATTTCATTAAATATTTTAGGAGAATTGTATAGCGAAAAATATCGGGTAAGATTTTTTTTAACATTATTATGTCATTCTTCTTTCACTATACAATTCTCCCAAAATTAGCAATGAAATAAATTGATATTTTTGTAATATGTCAGATATTACCTAAATATTGTACCGACGATATTGATTTTATTTAAATCTTAGTTAATCAAATAATAAACTAAAAAAAGCAACGCGAAATAGGTTATAGGTTGGCAATAGATGGAATGACGTTGAGAATTCCACCTTAAACAATATTGTTGTCTCACAAAAATATATCTTAAAAATTATTCTATTTAAGTCAAGACGTTTTTCTTCTGATCTTTTATTTGAACAGTCTGGCGTCTTTTCAATTACTCAGTTATATATTAAGATTTGCTTAGATTTTCTCTCACGAGAAATAAATTTCACAACTACATAACGCATAACAGCATGACTAGAGCTAATGTTAATCACAATTTGATTCTACCCAACACACCTTTTAACGCCACACAAAGATCAATTTCCTATGTGGCACCGAAAATCTTAAATATATTACCAGTGCAATTTAAAAACAAAAAAAATTCAAAACACAAAAAAAGATGTAAATAGATGGATTATGAATAATACCCAAATAATCAAAGGTATTGTTAAATTTTTATAAAATTATATTATTTAGTATTAGTATCACCAAATAACTCAGATTGTGTATAGTTACGCATTGCATGCCCACACAGACTTACATGCAACTCATTATGAATGTTATATTTCTTGAATGTACACTGTTGTAATAACTAAATAAATTTAAAAAAAAAATAAAAAAAAAAGTTGGTAAAAGCAAAAAACCAAATTTGCCCATATTTATTTTTTTGTTTTTATTAACCAACCATTTTTCAACGTAAAACTGTGGGTAATTGTACTACTAAGAGGATAATTTGGCCGATTTTTGGATAAAACGAAGAAGTAATGAAATATTGATCAAAAAATAGAGGCCAATTAAATGGTATGTGATTATAATTCCAAAATAAACTGTTGAGTACAGATATTTTCGCACTATATTTTTGAATTTACGCGTGCATATATCGTATGTATCGTTTAGTTGATGATACTGTGCGACAGAGAGAGGAGCAGTTTTGGGGTCGTTCTTCTTTAATGCTTTTTTGCTGAGTCGTTATTTTACGTGAATACCCAACATAAATCCTTTACTTACAGCATAATGCAATAGAATATGGTCACTGTTTGTTCCTTTTGATAGTTCAACTTTTTTTTTATCGGATTCCTCAGCATTCATGCTTAACCGAAAAGCATCCTTGAAACCTAAAACAGCGGATAATAGCTAGGAGTCCATTATTGCAAGAGACAGATTAGATATTAAAATTATTAGGGTATTGCGAAGTGAAAACATTATGCATGATTGCATAATTAATAATAATATAATATAAATAATATATACATATTATACTGTCTCTAGATTTATGTAAAGCATTTGATACAATACAATACAATCACAACAATTTACTTAAATGCCTATACAATATTGGAATTCGGGGAAATATTTATTTATTGGTAAAAAAATTACTTAAGCAATAGAAAACAGTTTGTTCAAATGGAAAATGTTAAAAGTTCACAAAAAACATAACTTGTGGTGTTCCGCAAGGATCAACCTTAGGACCTACTTTTTTTCTAATCTACAATAATTCTATAGCAAAGTTAAATTTAAAAGGTAAAATAAAATTGTTTGCTGATAATACTACTATTGTATATTTTCATCAAGTCTATGCTCAAATTCATAATAACATTAACCACGACCTAAATATAATATGTGAATGGCTTGAAATTAATAAATTATCATTAAATTTTAATAAATCATCTTTTATGTTTATAAGTAAATCAAAATTAAAAAATAATAATATTTCTTCACTATCTTTCAATAATCATATAATAATATGTAATTAAATATACTAATACAATTAAATTTTTAGGTTTATATATTGATGAAAATTTAAGTTGGAAAAAACATATTGAATATCTACGAAGTTACAACTCACCAATAATTGGCATTTTGTTTAAAGCTAAAAATTATATATCATTAAAATATTTAAAAAATATATATTATTCTTTGGTTTATTCAAAATTACAGAATATGATTTCAATTTTGGGATCAGCGAATTTAACTACAATTCAGCCATTAAAAAAACTACAAAACAAAATAATTAAATGCATACAAAAACTTCCTTTTTTAGAACCAACTATAAATTTGTATAGATCAAACGGATATTTAAATTTAGAAAAGCTTTATAAATTAAAACTATGCATTCTAATACACTCTATTATTATTAAAGAAAAACAATCGGATATTATAATATTTCATTTCCTTCAACCAACATTATTCACATCACGAGACAAAACCATCATATTCATACACCTATGGTAAAGAGTACTTTTGGCCAAAGATAAATATTATATAAAGGAATAACAATTTACAACAGTTTACCAAAAAAAATTAAAGAAATATTAAAATTATGGACCATGATTATTATATATACAGGGTGTTCATTTGATAACTTCCCACCTCGATTTTCCTGCTTTAAAATGAAAATGTGGAAAATCGCTCGGACCCGTCGATTTTTATTTCGAGGGGGACATCTTTTGCGTATATTGTCAATCTTGTTACTTCAAGCCCCTAGGTGGGAGGGGGGGTAAGATTTAAATCTTAAATAGATACCCCTATTTTATATAATTTTTTTGGATTCTGCATAAAATTCTGAGCATTTTTTAATAAAAGCATTATTACTTAACTTAACAGTTTCCGAGATATTTACTCTTGAAAAATGACATTTTTGAACTTTGACAGCGTCTAGCTTTCTAACTGTACGTCTTAGAGCAAAACGGCTTACATGTCCCTATCTTCGATTTTTATTATCTTTCCAATAGTGTGAACTTTCGGTTAAACCGGATGTAAGAAATATAGTACTTCCAGTTTGACCGGAAGTTAACACTATTGGAAAGATAATAAAAATCGAAGATAGGGACATGTAAGCCGTTTTGCTCTAAGACGTACAGTTAGAAAGCTAGACGCTGTCAAAGTTCAAAAATGTAATTTTTTAAGAGTCAATATCTCGGAAACTGTATTATATATACAGTACATACATACATATAAGTATTGACTAATAATGTTTTTATTAAAAAATGCTCAGAATTTTATGCAGAATCCAAAAAAATTATATAAAATAGGGGTATCCATTTAAGATTTAGATCTTACCCCCCTCCTTCCTAGGGGGCTTGAAGTAACAAGATTGACAATATACGCAAAAAATGTCCCCCTCGAAATAAAAATCGACGGGTCCGAGCGATTTTCCACATTTTCATTTTAAAGCAGGAAAATCGAGGTGGGAAGTTTTTAAATGAATATATATTTTCTTAATAATTTCGATAGAGTTGTTAATAGTAAGTAAACATAATTTTTATTATTTGTGATTTTATATAATATTGTGTATTCGGTGTTATATTCTCTGTAATGAACATTTTAAGTTTGTTGAGAATAAAGATATATATTATTATTATTATTATTATTATTATTATTATTAATATGCATTATTTATAACATATACCAACCCAGTGAAGCTACAACCGATAATATCGGGTCAAGACAACTGAAGAGGGCTCCCATCAGAAGCATTTTGGAGCATTGAGCACCAACTGGCAACTTCGCCATGTTTAATCCAAGCGGAGTTAAAAATTCATCGTCGTCCAAAGCTCCAAGCCTCTGCAGCAGATTAACAGATGCTGTAACAGAAGCAGATTCTGGCGGATCCATTAGTCTTGCCAGAAAGGGCTTCGCGTCGCCCAACTGAAAAATAAAAAAGGTATGGGAAAGTTGTGTAATTCCTTTGAATCTTAAAAGATGGTTAGTCCTTACCTGCAACATTTTTAACTGCAAGATAACGTCGTCCAAACGTGTTCGTAACACTTCCGGTTTTAGGAACTTATCCAGTAAAAGATGTCGTGCTTTGGTGAACAAATGATAACAGACTCCAGGTTTGACACGCCCTGCGCGTCCCCTTCGTTGTGACGCGTTGGCGCAGGAGACCTAAAAGTTGTTTTTTAATCATTGCACCTGCTGCACTTAATTTAATCTGAAACCTACAGGGTGGCCCATTAGAGTGAGAAGGTCCAATATCTCAGTTGTTTACAGAAATACGAGAAAATGTTAAGAAAAGAAGTTATTGATGCATATTTTAAAGTTATTTTCTGGTATACACAGGGTGTTTCAACAATGCAGGGCGGCATAAAGTTACTGTTATATTTAAATAACAACCCACATTTGTTTCTACGGATTGAATTCAGCATAAAATTTTACATAAAATATACTACAGCGTTTTAATGTTGTGTTAATTGCGGTGTTGCTGCGCTAGTTATAATTTACAGAAATCCCAGTCAATACATACTTATAATATATACAGGGTGTTTTTTTCGATGACAGGAACTTTTAAATGTTGTGGTTCTTAAAGATAATTAATTTGTAATCAAATTATGTCCCATAAAAATAGGTATTTTTTTGAAATAATTTTTAACGAGTACTTATTTTAATTATAAATATTTTTAATACCCTTTAGCAGATTTTAATTAAATTTTGGTAATGATAATTTTAGTGATAAAACGCTCGTGTAGAGCTAAATTATTACGTCCAGTGACGTCTCAGGGGGCGCATTAACAAATAATATTGGAAAAAAATAAGACGCCACTGAGTTTTTGGTCATTTTTATATTTTTTTTTTGGATTAAGCAACTAAAAATGTATTTTTCTTGCCTGTTAAATTGTTTTCATATCTTGCTTCATTTTCGAGAGATAAAAATAAAAACAATTTTATTGCATATCCCTGGAAACTAAAAATCTTGAAATAATTAATACGTTGTATTAATATTAATTTACTGGCACTGACACTGACTGTTAATTATTTAATGATTTGTTGTCCAGAGATATGCAATGAAATTGTTTTTATTTTTATTTCTCGAAAATGAAGCAAGATATGAAAACAATAATTTAACAGACAAGAAAAGGATATTTTTAGTTGCTTTATCCGAAAAAAATATAAAAATTACCAAAAACTCAGTGGCGTCTTATTTTTTGCCAATATTATTTGGTCTACCTTAAAAGATTCCACATTAAGGAGACGGATGAGTGCGTATACTGCGGTGCTCAGGATACGGTCCAGCACACACTTTTTGAGTGTCCGAGATGGGTGGTACAGAGGCAGAACACATACCTACTGCTAGATGTACAAAACCTAGAAGTAGATACCTTGGTAGAAGAGATGCTGGAGTCAGGACACAAGTGGACCATACTGAAAGAATACATCAAAACTATCCTGGAGACCAAAGTGGCAGAAGAAAGGCAGTAGAGGATACATAGCCCGGGGCTCCCCTGACGGTAATACCTTTTGGTGATTCCGGGGCAGTCCCGTAGAGGAGGGAGGTTTTAGTGCGTAAACAGGACAGCCTCTGGACTCGCA
The DNA here is from genome assembly GCA_963969555.1 of Polydrusus pterygomalis. NCBI lineage: Eukaryota > Metazoa > Arthropoda > Insecta > Coleoptera > Curculionidae > Polydrusus > Polydrusus pterygomalis. Next base: position 33,596,784 of record OZ018381.1, on the reverse strand, counting down.
CACTACCGGCGAAAGGTAGAACAAGTAACCGGTGCCCATAAAGGGTTTCCTCCCTGACACAAAAAAAAAATATTATTTGTTAATGCGCCCCCTGAGACGTCACTGGACGTAATAATTTAGCGCTACACGAGCGTTTTATCACTAAAATTATCATTGCCAAAATTAAATTAAAATCTGCTAAAGGATATTAAAAATATTTATAATTAAAATACTCGTTAAAATTATTTAAAAAAAAATCTTAACCCCAAATATCTCCATTCATGTTGGATTTATCAAAATTTTGTATGGGACATAATTTGACCAAAAATTAATTATCTTTAAGAACATTTAAAAGTTCCTGTCATCGAAAAATTTCTTTGCGCCGTGGCGCCACCTACATCTTGTATTATTCAAACACATTTTTTGCACAGTTGTGAAGCCAATTATAGAGGCTAAAAACTGGCGTTTACAGAATTTACAGGTCGCTTTTAGTTTTCGAAATAATTGGCCTGGGAGTTTTTATTGAAACACCCTGTATATAGAGCGTCTACTTGTCCGGTAATGGTAACATAAATATTATGCGAGAAAATATTTTTCTGACCACCTAAAAAATCCTTATATGGTATAATAAGGTTGCATTTCATCTAACACATTGAAATTTAATTGTAATTAATGGTTTTAAATGCCCCACTTTTAATTTTAAATTCCCTTCTGTAAAAACGTTTTCTTTTGTACACACATTTTTTTTTCTAAATTTAATGTAAAATATCTGGCTATATATCCATAATTCAATCATTTTCATGTCATGATTTGAATCAGTCATGTATAAAATGGTTGTATCATCAGCAAATAACATAATTCTTCCTTTCAATTTTAAATCCTTTGAAATACTTAAAAAATATATATTTTTCATTAATATATTCAAAATTACAATATTTAGCTTCAGCATGGGGATCTGCTTGTTTATCAAGCTTAAAACCATTACAAAAATTGCAAAATAAAGTTATTAAATGTATACACAAATTACCACATTTAGAACCAACTGTTAATCTACACTCCCGTGCAGAGAAAACGGGCACTCTAAAATTTTGATTAGGTTTCAGCCTTGATAACTTTTTTATTTTTCATCCGATTTTAGTAATTTTTTTATAGAATTGCAGATACAACTGTCAACTTTAACGTGTATTTTACTAATCGTAAGTAACTTTGGTTATTTCACATATTATACAAGGATAATCGAAATGCTGTTTTTTTCTCTAATTTCAAAACGCCCTGTGGAATAATTAAGTAACAAAATTATTTTAAATTACCAATTTTAATGTAGAGTCATCTATTCTTTACATTTTATTTTTTGGTTTATGTCAATACATGCATTCAGTCTCACACAATTTAAATTTAAATAAAATAATTTAAATTTTTACATAATTTCTTTATTGTTAAAACGAAAACAAACTACAAATTAATTAAGTATGCATCAATACTTTGTATTGCCTCCTCTAGCGCTAATTACTGCCTGTACACGTCGGTTCATACCATCAAAAAGCCCGCGAATATCGTCTTGCGGAATACTCCCCCATTCCTCCTCAAGTGCCGCACGAAGCTCGTTTAATGTCGTTGGTACCACTAATCGACTTCTAACGCGTCTTCCGAGCATGTCCCACACATGCTCTATAGGGTTTAAATCTGGAAAACATGCTGGCCAGTTCATTTTCTCAATCCCAACTTCTACCAAATGTTGAGTGACGCACATTCCGGAATGTGGTCGGGCATTATCTTGCATCAAGATAAAATCATCGCCGATAAATGGAGCAAAAGGAATTACATGATTCTCGATAACCTCCTCAGTATACCTCTGTGCGGTCAGCGATCCTCTATCAATAAATACTAACTTAGTACAGGCCTCCCGTGATATTCCTGCCCAAACCATCACTGAACCTCCTCCATAACTAAGCCGGGGGCTAAACGAACATTCAGCAAATCTTTCGTTCATTCGTCTCCACACTCGCTCTCGTCCATCTGGTGAGTTTAGGCAAAATCTAGACTCATCGGTAAAAAGTACACTATTCCATTATGCCAAATTCCAATTTACATGTTCACGAGCAAATTGTAATCTTGCTACTCTATGACGTGGGAGTAATCTAGGGCCTGTTGCTGGTCGGCAAGAATTCAAACCTACATCCTTTAATCTTCGACGAACGGTCCAAGAACTGATACTTTTACCTCGAACTTCTTTAAGATGATTTTTCCCCTGTACTGAAGTCAATCGGCGATTTCGGAGGGTTTTAAGAACAACAAACCGGTCATCAACTGCTGTAGTCTTGCGTTGCGTACCACTACCTGCCCTTCGTGAATTGCTGCCTGTATCCCTAATGCGTTTAACTACTCTTTCGATGGTAGAGCGGCTGGTATTAAGTACTCTGGCTACATACCCATAACTTCGCCCGTCCTCCACTAAAGCTCAGCTTTTGCACAATTTTCAGCACTTAAGACCATTGCCAATACACAAATTTACTGCCAAACTGACAATAAAGTGTCAAACAACAAAGGACATAGCCACCTTGTAAAAACAATTCTGAATTTATATTGGAATAGAAATTATGTAAAAATTTAAATTATTTTATTTAAATTTAAATTGTGTGAGACTGAATGCATGTATTGACATAAACCAAAAAATAAAATGTAAAGAATAGATGACTCTACATTAAAATTGGTAATTTAAAATAATTTTGTTACTTAATTATTCCACAGGGCGTTTTGAAATTAGAGAAAAAAACAGCATTTCGATTATCCTTGTATAATATGTGAAATAACCAAAGTTACTTAAGATTAGTAAAATACACGTTAAAGCTGAGAATTGTATGTGCAATTCTATAAAAAAATCACTAAAATCGGATAAAAAATAAAAAAGTTATCAAGGCAAAAACCTAATCAAAATTTTGGAGTGCCCGTTTTCTCTGCACGGGAGTGTATATAGACCGAAAGGGTATTTACACGTTCAAAACATTTATAAATTAAAAATTTGTATTCTAATTCACTCTATTATTTTAAAAGAAAAAAAATCAAACATAACACTTTACGAGAATAAGACATTACATGATCATAACACCAAACGTTGTATACATTATCAAACTATACCAGTAAAAAGTAAGTTCGGAAAAAAATCGCTTTTATATGACGAAATAATAAATTATAACAATCTTCCACAAAATATCAGAAAAATTAAAAAATTGGCAACTTTTAAAAAACAATTAAAGATATATTTACTAAATTAAATTATTTATACTATTTTTTTTAAATTGATTTTATTAATGAATTAAATTGGATTAACTTCCATTTTTTTTATTGTTATTTTTTTAATGGTTATTATTTTCTATATTATGTTGTCACTTTCCATGTAACTGTAAAAGTTAGCTTGGAATAAAGACATTTTGAAAGTTAAATTAAATATAGAATTAATATAAATATAAGGCCTAAAATTGAACCTCGAGGAACACCACAATTTACATTAAAAATATTTTAATATGAACTTTTTGTGGACGCCGATTTAAATGGTTTTTAAACAAGTCTAACTTTACACCCGAAATATCCATCATATCAAGTTTTCTGAAAAGAATGGAAGTTTTATTGTATCAAAGGTTTCTTAAAGATCCAGTGAAACTATACATTTTTGGCCTCTATCATAAATATGTATATTTAATATATATGTTTTTAGCCATGGGCCGTATTAACTTAAATAAAATATTTTTGAACTAAAAATGTAGTTACCCATTCTTCATTGAGCGTTTCAATACCAGTCTCTTGATCCAAATTGGTCATTTTAATATATCCGCAATCAATTACTGTAGTTACGTCTTCAATTGTAATAGAAGTCTCTGCTATATTAGTAGCAATTATAATTTTTCGCATTCCTAAAATATTCATTCTGATATTATTTGGAATAAACATAAAAACAAATAAACTCTTAATTAGGAATCTTACACCAACACCAACAGTATTACTAATGTCAATACTAAAATCACTATAAAGTAATACCAACTGTTATATTCTTAATCATTTTCGTGAGAAATGCTTTTTTGGTATGGACTAAAATGGTAAATTGTCTTTTAGAGAAAATGTATTAAAAAAACCTTAAATTGAATCTTGGACAGGACCAGATCCCTTTTAAAAAGTCCTCCAATAATTTAAGTCACGTACTTGACAACAAACTCAAATCTTATATTATAAAAAAATATTTTTTCGCGATTAAATTACTTCTTCTGTGAAAAAAGTAGAAACATCAATTACATTTAATTTTTGTAGATTAGTAGAATGACCGACGTACCCTTTGGGGCTGGAAGAAATATTTGTTTTTGATCCATAGTGGGAAGCTGTGAATGCAATGGAACTATCATGTATTTTGTTGGTGGAAAATCTACATCCTGATCTATTAAACGGGAGAGATCCTGTATCTGTTTAAAACCAGGTACGAAAACTAAAATCGCTCCGTCGTCATTCTTCTAAAAAAAAATTAAGTTACAATGTGTAAGTTGTATTAAAGTTGAACACCATAATTTTAGGAAAACACATTTTAGGATCAATTTACATATACAGTGTGACCAGTAAAGTCCGCATCATATGGGATTTTTTTTATTAATGGTTTTATTCGAAATTTGACTTTGGCATCAAGTTCTGCTTCGATTGAGATAAAAATTAAGCAGAAAAATAGTAGTCACGTAAATCGCATTATCTGTCAAATTTTAATTTTTTTCAAAAATTAATTCAAAAGTGGGGTTAGTTCTGAAAATATCAAAAAAAGTTATTAGAAAAAGTTTTTTTAAATGCAGTTTCTAGCCCACATGCAAATTTCAGCTGCATAAGATAATTTTGATTTTTTACCCACCACTAAAATTTATTTTCCACTTAATGAACACTTTACTCAAGACACTATGTTCTTTTTTGTCTTAATATTAAGGTGTATTACTTTCAGGCATAAACTACGTTTTCAAAAATACTTATTTTATGAAGTTACCTTATACAGGGTCAACAAAAAAAACTTTGCATCACATGCGACCAAATTTTAATAGCCCAATTTTGATTTGGTAGAAAAACACACATTTAATATGTCGCTACTTTTAAGAAAATGTATCTGAAAGAAAGCATTGTCAAAACTAAGAAGTTTTATGTAGGTTGCGTTGAGTCTTATTTTGCAAAAGTGGTGCAATTTACAAAATATGGGTAAAAAATCAAAATTATCTTATGCAGCTAAAATTTTATTTTAGAGAAAACTATTTTTTTTGTAAATAGTAGGATACTAGAATACGAGGCGATTAGTTTTATTACTATGCTACTTTCCTATCATTTCTTCCTTTAAAATAGAAATGAAGGGTACTTCTTTTTTGGATCCGTTTTCAATTTTTTAATCACCCTGTATATCGCATCGCAAGTTTAGTTAAGTTAGGATTATTTCGTTATTGTGACAAAATAAAAAATATAGTATGCATACATACCTGTCCACAAATATATTTCAATAAATCAAATATCAAATAAATGTTCAGCTTTTCACTTTCGGGGTCGTTAAGTTCTTGGATCACGCCCCTAAAATAAATTATCATTAATCGGGTCGGGATTTTAAATTATCATTAATCGGGTCGGGATTTTTTAAATTATCATTAATCGGGTCGGGATTTTTTAAATTGTCATTAATCGGGTCGGGATTTTTAAATTATCATTAATCGGGTCAAGATTTCTAAATTATCATTAATCGGGTAGGGATTTTTAAATTATCATTAATCGGGTCGGGATTTTTTAAATTATCATTAATCGGGTCGGGATTTTTAAATTATCATTAATCGGGTCGGGATTTTTTAAATTATCATTAATCGGGTAGGGGTTTTTTAAATTATCATTAATCGGGTCGGGATTTTAAATTATCATTAATCGCGTCGGGATTTTAAATTATCATTAATCGGGTCGGGATTTAACTTATACTAGTGTTTACATACTTATCATAGGATTTTTCAGCTTCTAACTTCCTTAGATGCGGCTGGATATAATCCAAGTAGTCGCTCGACTTTGTCCATTGGGTTCGTCGATTTGAATTTTGTCTTCGATTGTCTTTTTGAAATTTAAATTTCGTTTTCTGAAGTACGTCTTCCAAATAATAATCAGTAACAGGAAAAGTAAATCCAGGAATGTTAATGTGGGGTGCTTTATCATAATACTTGGAAAACGCTTCTGCATTTAAAGTTGCACTCATCAGTATGACCTAGAAATTTCAAGAATTATTATTCCTTTATTTATCATCTGGCACACAACCACCTTGAAAAGAAGCCATGAAGTGACATCGGGCAACGCCGCTTCAGCTGGCAGTTGCGAATCCACAAGCTATTATTATGATGCGCGACAACGGGCGGTTTTTTATTCTTTCTGATATTTTTTGTGTTTTTTTTGGCTCTGTTTCCACTTTATTGATAATGAAAAATGTACAAAAAAGTAATAAATAGGTTTGGATAACAAGAACAATTTACCTAATTATTAAATAATAGTAATATTGCGTTGAGAAACTGTTTCTGTTTCACTACGAGTAGATTTATTTAATCGATCAAAAGTAATATTCTATTATACAAATTATTATCTTCTGCCTTTAAATTACAGGATTGACTATCGACTTCTGAAGTTTCAAAATTTAGTAAGCTTAAGGCTTTGTTTAAGAAATCTACGCTTATCTTAAGAAAGTCACCTACTAGGTATCTGGGTAATTTCGTTACTTTCACAATGTATGAATTGGTATTGAGCCAATAAGTTTTCAAGCTGAGACCACCTGCTTAGTTTCATTTCAAAGGGTAAATCCATTTCAAATCATCATGCCAATTCATTACCTTTTAAAAAACCTTTACCTTCATATCAATGTCCACTGAAACCTGATTAACAATATTTATACAGTTATTGGTTAAATCTTAACTACAAAAATATATTACACTCTCTTTACCTGCTTTTAAAACACTTTTATAGTTAGAGTTACACCCAGGAATATAGCAGGGGCTTGGCATGTTGATAAATAAACAAACTAAAAGAAAAAAAATAGTTCTTACCTAAGTACCTAGGTATCTAGAGGTATCCTACCTACTTATGAACTATCTCTACTAGTGATATTTTTAAACTAATTTACATATTATACCTTCAAGTTAAATAAACACTTTAATATTTAATAAATTAACTGTAGGCACAAAACAATAAAGTTTATCCCAAAGAATACAAAAAAAAACAACTTTTAAATTAAAACAAATAAATTCTCCCGCCATTTATAAGACCCGTAAACAAACCGCCAGGTCGCCCAGGCTGTTGAATTTTTCACTTTATTAATGCTATTAGAGCAAACCCGCACCAAAAATTTTCATCAGTATTTTGTAGAGGTTCTTAGCAATCATGTCACTTAAATTTTCTATTAGATATCAATCGAAAACCGGATAAAAATACAAATTAATACGACACCTACACCTAGTTCGCGCGTAAATTACATACTAAACCATGGCTAACCTCAAAAAAGTCAAGTGACACATGAATCTTCAGCGTTGTCGATGTTTCTGTTTCACGGCTTTTTCAAGGTGTTGTGACACAACAATAACAATCAAGATTTGACAAAAATTAAAATTCGCTTTAAAAATAATAGGCATCAAAAAACACAACAAAACGTTTACCTGATTACAAAAGAAACTTATCCTAGTGAACATCCTACAAGAATAATAGAATACATTTCCTTATTTGAATATTGGCAATATATGACAATTTTTTGCGAAAACTGTGTAACCTGCTTGCTTTATCTTACCTTAATGTCACTGCGATAGGAAATAACATCCTTTAAAACGGTTATAAGGAAATCTGATACAACATCTCTCTCATGAATCTCGTCCAGTATAAGATGTGATACCTTACTTAATGATGGATCACCTTCCATAAACTTTAACAACACTCCTGTGGTACAATATAAAATTGAACCTCTATCTCTAGGTAATACTCTAAAAATAAAAAGTAAATACTTATGTATGTGAAAAGTAAATCATATTTTATTCTTAAATCTGAATTATCAATCCGATTATTTACAATCGAGCCAACCCTAACATTTTTTACTATATTAAGTCGTTATGTTTCATAGTGAAACATAACAAGTAGTTATTTTTACTTCTCGCAAGGAAGCAAAGGAAATTCCGTTTTACCGAGCACGTATCCCAACACAAAAGAAGTAATACAAAGATTTTTTCCCAAATAAACTTTTATACCCCCGGTTCACCCCTTTAGGGCCCGATTTCCGAGTAAAAAAAACTTTTAACAGAGTAAGCTTGGTACCAATTTTAAGCAATTTTAATTTAAGCTGCAGTCGTTTTTTTGACCAGAATTTAATTTACTTCGTAATCTAAATCAATTTCCAATATTTTTTCTACATAGCTTTTGAACATTTTTATTAACCAAAAAATATTTGTTCATACTTTTACCATAACATCCAGTGGCCAATTTGATGTTCGCTGCTATAGAAAGCAAGAAAACAAAAAAGCATGCCTACTTATTATTACTAATAATACTATAAATATGTTATTTTAGGTTTTCGTAAATTTAGAGATACAAAAGTTGCAGCTGCAGATATTATCAAAGATATTCAACAAAACGTTGATAGCAACCAAAAATGCTGCCTACTGTCTGATTTATGTAAACCATTTGATACAGTCAATCACAACATTTTACTTAAATGCCTATACAAAATTGGAATTCGGGGAAATATTTATTTATTGTTAAAAAATTACTTAAGTAATAGAAAACAGTTTGTTCAAATGGAAAATGTTAAAAGTTCACAAAAAAACATAACTTGTGGTGTTCCGCAAGGGTCAACCTTAGGACCTACTTTTTTTTAACTACATTAATTCTATAGCAAAATTAAATATAAAAGGTAGAATAAAATTGTTTGCTCATGATACTACTATTGTATATTTTCTTAAAGATAATGCTTAAATTCATAATAACATTATCCACGACCTAAATATAATATGTAAATGGCTTGAAATTAATTAATTATCATTAAATTTTAATAAATCATCTTTTATGTTTATAGGTAAATTAAAATTAAAAAATAATAATATTTCTTCACTAACTTTCAAAAATCATATAATTAAATATACTAATACAATTCAATTTTTAGGTTTATGTATTGATGAAAATTTAAGTTAGAAAAAGCATATTAAATATTTAAGAAGTTACATCTCACCAATAATTGGCATTTTGTTTAAAGCTAAAAATTATATATTATTAAAATATTTAAAAAATATATATTATTCTTTGGTTTATTCAAAAAGTAAATAAATGCATACATAAACTTCCCTTTTTAGTACCAACTATAAATTTTTATGAACCAAACGGATATTTAAATTTAAAAAAGCGTTATAAATTAAAACTATGCATTCTAATACACTCTATTATTATTTAAGAAAAACAATCGAATATCATATTTCCTTTGACCAACATTATTCATAACACGAGACAAAACCATCATATTCAAACACCTATGGTAAAGAGTACTTTTGGCCAAAGATCAATATTATATAAAGGAATAACAATTTAGAACAGTTTGCCGAAAAAAAATTAAAGAAATATCAGAATTATGGACTTTTGAAAAAAACTAAAAAAATATTTTTTAAAACTAAACCAACTTTAACGTATTATATATAATTATTTTTTTTTTGTAAATGGTTATCATATATATATTTTTTAAAATAATTTCGATGGAGTTATTAATAGTTACTAAACATGATTATTATTATTTGTGATTTTATATATTGTATGTTTGGTGTTATATTCTCTGTAATGAACTTTTTAAGTTGGTTGAGAATATATAAATATACAGGGTGGTCCTTAAGTACATCAAGAAAATCTAGGATATGATTCCTGGCATCAATTTAAGTTGAAAAGTTCATATGGACTTATGCCCTAAAATGCTTACCCTCTAAGATACAGGGTGTTAAAATATTATTAAAAAATAATTGTTTTTTTAAAATTTCGAAACTCCTTGAAGATACGGTATTGAAAATTGATGTCGATTGATTTCGTATTAAACTGCACTTTTTGGTTAAAAAAGGGTTTGCCTACTTCCACCAGTGGCGTGCATGAAGATACCATCAATACTTTTTTCTGAAAATATGTGATACGCCACTGTTTTTTTTTTAACTCTGATGCATTTATATGCATTACTGATATAAGCGGAACAAAAGTTGTCTTTACTATGTTTTTGAAAAAAAATGGTAGTTTTAAAGGAAAATGGAAAATATTTTAACACTCTGTATCTTAGAGGGTAAGCATTTTAGGGCATAAGTCCATATGAACTTTTCAACTTAAATTGATGCCAGGAATCATATCCTAGATTTTCTTGATGTACTTAAGGACCACCCTGTATATATATTATTATATTATTATTTTTCTCAAATGGGAAGGAGAAAACAAATAAAGGGGACCAATACAGTACTTTAGAGGTCTCTATTTAATTACCTTCCTGTCTAGACCGCTGAAGTGATATTTTCCGGGTAAATAATTACCTATCTTCCTGTCAGCTGTAAAAAATTTCTTAACTTTTTTTTCTGTTCGTTACTTACTTTTCCATTCTGATTTGATAACCGGCACTGGTTCCTAATGGTTCATCTCGTTCTTGCGCTACTCTTGCAGCCACGGAGATCGCACTAATTCTTCTAGGCTGCGTACAAATTATTCTACACTCAGATCCCCTGCCTTGCCTTATATAATCATCCAATATAAATTGGGAAACTTGAGTGGTTTTTCCGCAACCTTAAAAATTTAGATATTATGAAGAGTCGAAAGCACGAATAAGGCAAGAGTGTAGGTGAGTTTCTCCCGAATTATAAATATTTAAAAAAAGTTCTACTTGCGTTTAGGATATTGCCAAATACGGAATGGACAACATTTTAAACATTAATTGACGAAAAAGTATCAAAGATGGATAGAAGGTTTCTACTTTTTCAATTAAATTAATATTTCTTTAATTTGAAGAACTAGTCCATGCTTAAAGTGGAGTTGAAAGTATAGGAAAGAAAGAAAAAACAAGTCTTCCTCCACAAAATTTAATAGAATATAGAAATTCTTTGGGGGTCTCTACATGTTTCGAACGTAGAAACGTTCATCTTCAGGAGACAGAAAAAATGTATATTGTGCTGATGGTATTAGCAGAAGAGAAAATGGTATAAAACCTTAATGGAGCTTTTATGGCATTCAAAAATTGAAAGAACCCCGCACTTCTCTTATGGAAAATGGCCCTCGGTTAAATTGTCTAAATTTTTAGTATGTTGTAGAGAATGCTATTCTGATCAAAAGTATCCATGGCCACAACAATATCTGCCGACCAGTTTTTGAGATACAGGGTGTCCAAGTTGCAAAATATGAATTCTCAATACATTATATTTTCCTAGTTTATAATATGATTTCGTTTTGTTTTTCTAGATTTTTGTTGGCTCTGTCGTAGATAGGATAGAATACTATAAAAATAGTTAAAAAAATTTTATTATATACCGGGTGAGTGACGAAAATTATTTAATATTTTTTGTTAAATCATTGTATTTTCGGCATTAAATTAAATGTTTACAAAGTAATAGAGTAGATGACATTAGCTTGGAGCAAGCTATCAGAATGTATATTATTTATATTTATACTTAAAAAAGTTAATATTTTTTTTATTAGTTTTGAAATAAATTTTGTAGATATTTCTTTATGTACTACTTGTCGCTTATCGTATGCTTCCAAATATATATAATTATCAAGGTTATACATGGTGTTTCCGATGATAAGTGATAGAAAAATAACATAAAAATGCATGTATTTATAAATCACCCGGTAGATTAAAAATGAATCGGTTAAATTTCGTTATTTTTAATATTTTTTGCTTGAAGTGTCTTACTTACATGTTTGCCATTGATTTTCCTTTTCCTATGACCAGTTCTGGAGATATACAGCGTCAAACATACTCAAAACTCAAAAAATAAGCAAATAAAATAACAATTTTTGTTTAATTTTAATAAAATTTGTTATGTAAGTTCATTTTATGGTTAAAAATAAATATATTTAATGCTATACAGAGTGTTTCGAATAATTAGGGTATTCTTACACTATATTGCAAATAAGAAAAATATATTAAAAACTATGAATAATTTATTATATCCAAATTATTTTATCCAAAAATAATAAGTAGGAACTAATTATTTGAAACACCCTGTATAGCATTGAATACATTTATTTTTAACCATAAAATGAACTTACATAACAAATTTTATTGAGATTAAACAAAAATTGTTATTTTATTTGCCTAATTTTTGAGTTTTGAGTATGTTCGACGCTGTATATCTCCAGAACTGGTCATAGGAAAAGGGAAATCAATAGCAAACATGTAAGTTAGGCACTTCAAGCAAAAAATATTAAAAAATAACGAAATTTAACCGATTCATTTTTAATATACCGGGTGATTTATAAATACATGCATTTTTATGTTATTTTTCTATCACTTATCATCGGAAACACCCTGTATAACCTTGATAATTATATATATTTGGAAGCATACGATAAGCGACAAGTAGTACATAAAGAAATATCTACAAAATTTATTTCAAAACTAATAAAAAAAATATTAACTTTTTTAAGTTACCCTGTATAAATATAAATAATATACATTCTGATAGCTTGCTCCAAGCTAATGTCATCTACTCTATTACTTTGTAAACATTTAATTTAATGCCGAAAATACAATGATTTAACAAAAAATATTAAATAATTTTCGTCACTCACCCAGTATATAATAAAAAAATTAAACTATTCTTATAGTACTCTATCTTATCTACGACAGGGCCATCAAAAATTTAGAAAAACAAAACAAATTCATATTATAAACTAGGAAAATATAATGTATTGAAAATTCATATTTTGCAACTTGGACACCCGTATCTCAAAAACTGGTCGGCAGATATTGTTGTGGCCATAAACACTTTTGATCAGAATAGCATTCTCTACAAAATACTAAAAATTTAGAAAATTTAACCGAGGGCCATTTTCCATAAGAGAAGTGCGTGGTTCCTTAGAAGTGACGCATATAAAAAGGTTTGAGGAGACTTAAAACATGCTGAGCATGTAAAGAAAGTAGGTAACGGTGCTATAAACAACCAAACTAAAAGAGGAAGAAGAAAAATGCCTTCTAAAGAGAAGGTGTCAAAGATTTTTAAATCGTTTATATAAATTTTTTTTGTAAAATCATTGATTAATATGTCTGTAGGACATTATAAAGATCAGAATCTAAGGTAGAAGTCATTATGTCAGAATAGTTGAAAATGGTTTTTGGGGTGCTCTGGGGGTTAAAGCCCAATAGCCCCTCGAGAGGTTAATTTAGATATTATACTGAAAGTAGTCATGCAATCCAACATTTTAGAAAATTAAGTAAAAATTCTTTTATGTTCACGTCCACGGTCCACATGTAGCGGAGAGTGAATTTCTTTGTTTATTATCTCATAATTGACAAGGAATAAAAATTTAAAATTTGCTACTTATGGGTAACTTAATCTGCACTTTAAAAATAGTCAATAAAAAACTAGGGTTGCCGTTTAAAAAAATTAGGTATCGAAATTGTCATATCTCCAATTTGGGACACATTGTATAAATATATTTTCCGGATCGGTTTTCACGATTACCAAGGAAAAAACGCGAGGTGTAAGTGCGCCTTAGACAAAATTACACTTAAATTAATCTAAAAATAAATGGAATTAATTTATTTTCTGATACTCACCCTATAGAGTGTGTCCAAGAAAGTATGCAACATATGGGAAAGTAATTTTTATCACCGATTTCTCAGAAAATTTTATTCTTTATAAAAGTTGGTGCATGCCTTAAAACTATAAATGCGTATTTCATATTTCACCTGCGGCTAATAGTATGCCATTTTTTTGAAATTGCGTTAAGAGTAAAGTACCTTAATTATTAGAAATACAGCAAAATTTTATATGGAAATGTTCTTGCAAATTAGTAAGTTAGTCCAAATACGAAATTAGAGTTAGGTGTCACAATTTTTTTTTTGGTTAATCTCTATTTTCCCCTAAACGGTACACCTCTGGTCGATTTTTTTTACGCAATTTTAATATATTTATTAAATAACTTAAACGGGGGTTTATAATAAAAATTGATTAAGTAGTTGCAAACTTTTTAAAACCTTTCAATGTTACGAGTTGGTTCAGATATTACCGTACTGCACGCCTACTTAAACACATTTTAGCCAACTTGTTTGTTCTAAACAAAATTATGATAGAATCCAACTCTATTCATAACTGGAAATAATTAATAATTTATTTGTCATTTTCACCCAGTACGCTGAAGTCCAAAAACCTATTTTAAAGAAATGCATATCAAAAAAATTGAAAATTGACACACCTAACTCAAATTTCGTATTTGGAATAATTTTTTTATTAGCAAAAACATTTCCATATAAAAATTTTGCTGTATTTCTAATAATTAAGGTAATTTATTACTCTTAAGGCAATTTCGAAAAAATTGCATTTGATCCCCTACTATCAGCCGCAGGTGTAATATGAAATATGCATTTATAGTTTTAAGGAATGCACCAACTTCTATAAAGAATAAAATTTTCTGAGAAATCGGTGATAAAAAAACTTTCCCATATTATGTTGCATACTTTTTTGGACACACTGTATATATACATATAGCAGTCCCAAACTATACAGGGTTTACGCCGGCCGGTTTAACACCTAATCCATATACAAAATTTCGTCATTCACCGTCAAGTAGTTTAAAAGCTTTTGAGCCAACAAAGAGACAGACCGACGGAAATAGGAAACATGTTCTTTGGGATCTAGGGACCTTAAAGCGTCATCATCTGATAATATCTTAATTTTTTTCAGCAATATTTACAAATATTACCTGTTTCTCCACTTATGACAACAATTTGATTTTCATTGATCAAGTTTAAAATGTCATCTTTCATTTTCATAGAAGGAAGCTTCTTTCGGAACTCTAGCATTTTTTTGTATGAAGACGTTGTCATTTTATTTTCTAGTTCCTTTAAGAATAAATTATCCAACGATTCGTTTCTATTACTGTGGCTAAAAATTAAATTAAATTTTCAGGAACAATTTATGACAGATCAGACAAAAAAAAAACATCATGTACACTCACAAAATAATACTGAGATTCAACATTTGTTTTAATCAATAGTGAAACTACCACTACTACTGAAATGGGTATCTTCTATAATGCTTCTAAATACAGTAGACTCCCGATTATCCGAAACTTGATTATGCGAACTCCGCATTATCCGAAATGATTCTTGCTATGCCTCCGCATTATTTGAAATTTCTAAAAAATGTTTTGTTCAACATAATATAGGTTATATTTTTGGCGCAAATACCAATAATGAATACGAGTACCAATTACCTCTTTCTTGAATTTATGAATATGAATACATAGTAATGTAGATACATAAGTATTAGAATTTATTATGTATGTATGTATGTACATCTATAAAAAGTAATGTCCGCCTGTGACAAACCGGCTTATTGCGAACTTTCGTTTATAACCAAGTACAAACTTCAATATCACTAGACGTGTGTAAATTCGTAAATAACAAACCCTTTTATAACGATGTTTCGGTTAAAACGAACCTTAAATTTTGATATGATCGTACGATTTTTTTATTATAACGAACCTAAAACGGTATTTTACCGCTCGCTTAACCAGGGGATTTTACCGAATTCTTTCGATGGCAGATATGATGAGCCTGTGGGCGGCCGCCGTCGATTCTAGTGGTGGGCAAGACGGATCTATTTTGGGATTCGGGTCACCAAATCCGAATCAGCACAAAGATCCGACTCAATGAGCCGGATCCCGGGTCTTGTCCCAAAAATCATAAAGAAAATCTTATCGGTTCTCGGCTAGGTTATTCTGAGTCACGATCCGTGTCATTGATCATTATTTTAAACGATCTTACGCGGTAGCGCCATTTAACATTATTCAAAAAATAAGAACCCCCCAGTGATCACAGAAATGGACAAACATTAGATGAACCGCTTATTAAAAGATACGTTAATATGGTGGTTTCATAGAAAAAAACTTATATTCCAGACTCTATGAAATCATCAAGAAATAAGTGACGCAACCCACAATACAATAAACACAACAGTAATAAATCGCCACGCTTCGTTTTCTTTTCCAACGCTGCGACCCGCATGTCAGGCATCGGAACGACTTTAAAAAATCTTTTAACGGATCCGAGAGCCACGAGCTACTCTCCATCGCAGCTCGTGGTGCCGTAGCAGTGAATTCTATCCCTACGCCGAACGTGAACCTAGCGGTCGACAAGCAAATCAAATAGATCCGTCAGATCCGTCTATTTTATTTTGAGAGTCGGATCAGTATGAATCTTTTTTAAGATCCGACTCACCGATTCGGCTCAGATCCGATCCGCCCATCGCTAGTCGATTCGTTTCATCAGTAATCATTGGGATGGAATAAGCTGCATTCATATGGCATAGCAGAGGGTATCAAAACAAACAATTTTTAATTGTTTTCAACACGGTGTTTTCCTGAAGGTAGAAAATTATTTTGATTCAGACGATGACCTGCCATTAGCCGAATAACTGAAAAAGCTGGACAGAAAGATAATAACAATATTCTAGACAATCTTCCTTGTTCTGAAAATGAGTTCAATGAATTTGTCCATATTGATGATAATCTTGTAAGTGTCGAATACTTGGATGATGATGCCATTGCCGCTTCTGTGTCTTCTTCAGTTTGTATTGATGACGATGAGGCGAAAGATGAAGAATCTGTGAGTACAGAATTAAGACAAGTTCCAACCACATCAGAGATACTTCAGCGTATTGACAACGTTCGTCATTTCCTTCAGTCACGAAATACTCCGCAAAATCGATTAGCCGAAGGAGATTTACGTACATATTAATGATATTCATTTCACAAAAATAAAACAAGCTAAAATCAAAGGAATTTTTTTAATTAGACTTTTAAAAACAGTTGTTAATGTATCTACTAATGACAAAACATTTTTTATGTACCTTCACATGTACAATATATGTACATATGTATATGTAATTAAAAATACCACATTTCTAATATGTATCAGCATTAATCGCTTATTGGAAACTTCGCTTATAACGAACCGTTTTCGTCGGTCCCATGAGGTTCGTTATAACCGGACATTACTGTACATAGATATAGTAACTTTTCCTATAGTTAATGATTTTCCTCAATCTCGGCATTATCCGAAATTTCGATTATCCGAAATCGGTTCGGTTCACATTATTTCGGATAATCGGGAGTCTACTGTACTACATCTATAAACGTCCATACAAACAGTCATCTGACAGACTTGTATAATCAATTATGTAAAATAATATTAAGAATAATCGATGCAAAAAAACAATTAAATATAGAATTACAGATAGAGTAACAGATGGAAAAAATCAGTGCATTGGATTAGCCTATGTGCTACGTTGGGTTTGTTAGCCAATGATTCCAGGATTTCGAATTTGTTAAATAGACCGGAAAACTCTTAACAACTACTAAAAAACTAACTCTTACGCATTATAGGTACTTGAACGCAACTTCTGTATAATACTGCCGGAAATATGTTGCAGAAATTCATGTTTAAAATCTGTTTCTTCCAAGTGTTCATAAGATTTAGTCGTTAAAGGATACATGGATGCAGTCTCATTTAACAATTTAGTGATATTAATTTTCTTTGTTTGAGACAACAAAATTGTTCCAAGCTGAAAATAAATATTTATTAAAATGTATCCATCAATTCATTTTTTGGTCTTCCAGCTTCGAAAAATTACTATTTTAACAACTAAATAGAAAACAGTCGAACGTTTTACCGAATAGTAGTCCTTAAAGTTAACTTCGCAACATCGTAGGTAAGTATATCGTAAAATAAGACTTGTTCACCTAATTTCTATCCTAATAACTGTCTCTGAATAATGAGTAATTCAGGACAGGGAGCTATTTTTAAGACTTATTTTGAGGACGTTTTTTTAATCATCGTACGTTGTATGTCATTTAAAATTTTCTACTACGTTCCAGAACGACATTTATTCAGAAATTAACATTTAATGTCACCACTCCCAGATGGTTTGCAGATATTCCGTTAACACTAGTTTACAGCCAATTTGCGACTGTAAGGTCTTTAAATTAATTAATTAATAAAAAACAACGTCCAACTTAGTTTGTTTTACACAATTTGTGGCTGAAGCCTTTGATCAGAACTGTCAGGTTGATGTTATTTTTACAGATTTTTCTAAGGCATTTGATAGATTGGACCATAGAATTTTACTTAATAAACTCAGCTCGTTTGGAATCTCAGATTACCTTATAAAGTTTTTCCATTCTTATTTAAATGAATGACAACAAATAGTGGAGTGCGGTGGCCAGTCATCTGTGCCATTGAATGCTACATCAGGTGTACCACAGGGGTCCATTTTGGGTCCTTTAATGTATATAATATTTATTAATGATATAGTTAATAATCTTGACAATGATGGTCTTCTTTATGCCGATGACAAGAAAATCTATGCTTGTGTTCGTAACGTGTTCAAAATAAATTGCCGTTAAATATCGGTAAGTATAACATAATGACCTTTTCATTAAAACGACATACCCTTGTGTATGATTACAAAATTAATAACATTACAGTGGACAGAGCTGAGACTTTTCGCGTTTTAGGTGTATTATTTGACAGTAAACTATCTTTTGTTCCCCTCATAAATGACCTGTCATAGATCCCTAGGTTTTATAACAAGACATTCTCGTGATTTTTTAAATTGCCATAATACAAAAATACTTTTTTATGCATTTGTAAGAGCTAAATTGAAGTACGCCTCGGTTGTATGGCCTCCCTATTATCAAGTGCACCTTGATCGCATTGAAAGGGTCCAACGACGTTTTCTAAAATATCAAAGTTTTAAAATCGATGGTCAGTATTCTGAAATCGGTATTCTAGAAGAAACTCTATTGCAAAGGCATTCGTTTTGCTCCTTAGAAGATCGACGTACAGTTTATCAACTTAAATTTCTCCATAATATCTTGCATAATAGAGTTGAATGCAGTGCTATCTATATTAGAAAACCTGCAATTCCTCGTCCCTAGAACACGTCATTCCAACACTTTTTTGTACCAACCGCGCGTACCAATATCTGTAAATACTCCCCTATTTATCGATTGTGCAACACATACAATCTGCACCAAAATAGATTTGACTTTTTAGCTGTGGTTTATCCAGTATAAAATTAAATTAGCATATTAGTGTCTTTTTAGGCATAATTATTCCGTTTCAATATCATAATTTAAGTCTAAATTTCTTGTTATTACATAATTTTTTGAATTGTTATAATATTACCTTTTTTATTTTAAATAGCCTATATACCCATTTGTTAATTGGTTCATTGTAACTGTGAAATGGTGTAAAATAAATAAATAAAATAATCGTGAAAACTTCTTAACACGTCGTAATAAAAGTTAACTTACTGGTTTTCGATCGAGCATTTCTCGATTCTTTTTTAATTTCAGTGCTCTTTCCGCTGGATCTTCATTATTCCGCAAAAGCCTATTTCGGCGAGCATACCTGCACGAAATAAGAAACAAACTATTAGTACATTAATTTCTTGGGATTGTTTTTTAAATTATCTTATGCATCGCCTTACGCCAGCCACTTCATTATACAGGGTGTTACAAATTCGATGCTTACCAATGGAGTCTCATTAACGGTAAGAGATACAGCTATGAATATGTCAGGCTAAGTCAGGCAATTACGAGCTGACATGTTGGTTTGTCGACGAATTTGGAAAATTTCGAGTATTTCCGAATATATTCGAACAAGCAGAAACTCTTCCTAACTTTATTTATGGTGCAGAACGAAATTTCAGAAGCCATGCTCAGGTATGGTTTTTTTCATGAACCTATATTTTTTAATGCAATTTTGTAAACCTTTCGTCTCAGTATAATAATACAAGAATACAATATTGACGTTTCTACTTCAATAAAAACATCTTCAATTATTTTCATTTGTTTTATCTATTCTTCTACAGTATACAGTGATAGGCAGAATTTACGCACCATGACAAGTTTTATTGTTACATTTTAACAAAAACCGTGATTAGCAATAGTTTCTGCATAATCGAAAATCCAAAAACCATTAAACAGTGGCGTTCATCTTTAGGATTATGGCAGGAAATTTAAAAAAACAAAAACGTAAAGTTTTTTCAATAATAATAATATAATAATAATAAAAATAAGTTTATTTAAAATTTAATAATATAATAAATATGTTTATGTTGTCTTCTATAAACTTATTCTTCAATCCCCTGAAGCTGAGCTTGTTAGGGGCAAATCTTATTGTTTGTTTTAGTATGTAAAATCATAAATTATAAATATGCACTAAAAATTAAGTTTTAAAGTAAAAATGTTAATTTATTGTATAAACGCAGTTCTTTTTGAAGACATATATTAGCTATAATAAAATTATTAATTTATAATTTTTAAGTAAAAAATATTACTTATATAAATTATTCAGAACAATATTAATTAATTAAAGCATTTCTAAAAATATTTTCAAATTGTCTGTTTTTAATATCCATGTTTTTATTACGACTTTAAATTTTTTTAATGAAATCAATTTTTTAATTTTTGTTTGTAAATAATCGTTTAAATAAAAACATAAATATTTGAAATTTTTTTGTCCTATGGACTTATTTATTTTAGGTTTTATGGTTATTTCATTTTTATGACGTGTATTATGATTATGGTTTTTAAATTGTATAAGGTTTTTATTTTTAAATATTGTATATATTATATTATATTAAGATGTTATAAATGTAAAGTTGTCTTATGTTCAACTTTTTTGTTTCTGAATATAATTCTTTTGAAGGATAAAGATATTCTTTATTTAATATAATTTTTAGAAACCTTTTTTGTAGTATTTCAAATTTTTAACTAAAGTTCTATTTATTCCTCAATATCAATAGAACACCATTTATATTTTTTATTTTTATAAACGGTTTTTTTCCGATTCCATAAATATATAGTTTGCCAATATTAGCTCAAACCGTTTTTAAGATATGAACCATCAAATTTTTAAAAAGCTATATTCATTTGAGTTTAACAAGTCTAGAATGCCTAGGAAAAGACACGTAATGGCGATGCATTAAAGTATTCCATTAAAAAAACAAAAACTTTACGCCAGAGTTCGTTTGTTTTAAGCCGAGTTGCTTTTTAAATGGCAATTTTAGATTCTACGGTAAAACATAAACAATATGGCTATATTGGTTTTAATAAAAATACAGGGAAACTCAAAAAATAACCCTGGTTGGATGAACCTGTACAACGAAAAAAGGTACACGGGCTGTATTTTGAAAACCATTTCCCGTACGAATTGCGGAAAAAAAAATTTGCAACAAAAGTTACTAAGTGAAATGGCTGGATTTTTTTTTAAAGTTTCTAGGCTAGCAAAAAGAAGAATAAATAAAAAGAATATCTGTGAAAATCGCAAGCCCAGATATTGGCAGTGGCATATTAAATCGAAGTTAATACAATCCTAGTAAATAAAGGCAAAGGCCTGAAAATTTTAAACATAAAATGATAATTTCAAACATACACAGAAACGATTTGGATAGTAAAATATGAGATAAAAATGCAAAAATTGATTAATTTTTCCGAAAAAAGTAGATGACCTGGCATATTCCTTTTAAAAGTTTAACCATAAATTTCTTCTGGCAACATATACAGGGTTCAGGGTTAGTTGAAATAACCGGAACGGCTAATTTTCTTCCAAACTACCCAGGCTAAATCAATGAATTCTGGTACAGGTGGATAACTTAAAAAATTGAATTGAAAATTGACAATTGCGACGTTGGCATATTTTTAGTTTTTTCTGTAACTCAAAAAATGTTTTTTTTTTCAAATGTAACACTACTCTTTTTTTTATTGAATTCGATTCCTCTCATCAACATTACCATTTCCTGATAGTATCAAATTTTTATCTCAAATAGTTCTATGGGAAAAAAAGCTAATTAGTTACAACTCTAACTCTAAAAAAATCCAATCTATTTCCATTTAAAAACGTTTCAAATAATGTGAAAAGGAAGGTTGGTAGACATAATGTACCTAATAGTAGCGATAACGATAATAACGATAATAACAACAAACAACCACTAACAATAACATAGCTAGTAAAAATTACTTACATATTATAGTACACTACATTAATTTGATTATGAAACAGGGTTGGCAAATAATATGATATTTATATAAATATTAAATATCGGATGTATATCCGATATATATCAAATAATTTTTTTCAGCTGAAACAGGTAAAACCATACTATTGTATGGATACTTTCGGCACATCCTGTATTTTTAATTTATTCATAAAACCGGACATTACAAAAGTATCCAACTCAGCATTTCACCATAAGTTTATATTTTAAGTTAATTGTTATAGTAATTAATAATACATAAGCAATAATACAGTGTGTGTATAAAGTCTGGAAATGGCTTAATAACATCACAATTTACTGGCCGATTTAAACCAAATTTGGTACAGTTGTGTAAGAGGATCTAACGCGCCGAATAACGATATTGGCGTTGTTGCCAGCTTTTTAGTTTGTCTGGAATTCGAACGAATTTTATATTTTTAAATATAACACCCAGTATATTTTTACATTTTTAAATTCCACATAAAATTATAATTATTTTTTATTAAATGCATTATTAGTCTATATTTCATAGTTTCCGAGATATTGTTGACATTTTTGAACTTTGACAGCTTATAACTTTCTAACAGTACGTCTTAGAGCAAAACGGCTTACATGTCCCTATCTTCAATTTTTATTATCTTCCCAAAAAAATCAACTTCCAGTTAAACCGGAACAACTATATTTCCTGCTTTCGAGTTACATCCGGTTTAACCGGAAGTTGATTTTTTTGGGAAGATAATAAAAATTGAAGATAGGGACATGCAAGCCGTTTTGCTCTAAGACGTACTGTTAGAAAGTTATAAGCTGTCAAAGTTCAAAAATGTCACTTTTCGAGAGTCAATATCTCGGAAACTATGAAGTATAGACTAATAATGCATTTAATAAAAAATAATTATAATTTTATGTGGAATTTAAAAATGTAAAAATATACTGGGTGTTATATTTAAAAATATAAAATTCGTTCTAATTCCAGACAAACTAAAAAGCTGGCAACAACGCCAATATCGTCATTCGGTGCGTTAGATCCTCTTACACAACTGTACCAAATTTGGTTTAAATCGGCCAGTAAATTGTGATGTTATTAAGCCGTTTCCAGACTTTATACACACACTGTATATTTGTGCTGACCAACGGGGGCAACCCAGGTCAGAATGGGTCTTTTGATAATAATATAATGAATGTATAATAGATAGAGAATAAAAAAACACTTAAAGCAAGCAACACCGTTTTCCTGTTTCCCCCCATGTAACATGAGTTCGAGCCACCCTTATAAGGCTACGATTATCACATGGCGATCCTGCCAGGATAGTAGAGCAGCCAAGTAAAATCAAGGAACTAGATATTTAAGTAAATATTATATTTTTATTTTGGCATTTTAAATTTAAATTTTATTATGGATTAACGTTGTAATAAAAAAAAAGCACACACAATGCACAGGCGCGTCGACGAACGCTTCAGTAATGAAAAATAATAATTAAATTAATAGGGGATACCAATCGTAATACCAACCCAAACCATACAACATTCGGCAGTAAATTAAAATTTCTAAAAATTTGTTTAATATCGTTGTTTTACAGTTTTTTCGGCACTTCTATCATGATATATATCAGTGATATATATCATGCCAACCCTGTTATGAAACCGATAATATGTAAGTAATTTTTACTAGCTATGTTATTGTTAGTAGTTGTTTGTTGTTATTATCGTTATCGATACTATTAGGTACATTATGTCTACGAACCTTCCGTTTCACATTATTTGAAACGTTTTTAAATGAAAATAGATTGGATTTTTTTAGAGTTAGAGCTGTAACTAATTAATTTTTTTCCCATAGAACTGAGATTAAAATTTGATACTATCAGGAAATGGTAATGTTGATGGGAGGAATCGAATTCAATAAAAAAAGAGTAGTGTTACATTTGAAAAAAAAACATTCTTTGAGTTACAGAAAAAACTAAAAATCTGGCAACGTCGCAATTGTCAATTTTCAATTTTTTTAGTTATTCGTTGATTTAGCCTTGGTAGTTTTGAAGAAAATTAGCCGTTCCGGTTATTTCAACTGACCCTGTATATACAGCATAGCAGTTAGGTGGGGGGCAGGAAAAATTTTCAATTTTTATTGACTAGACCAAGCTAAATAGCTACTTTTTCCATGTGTTCTAAACAGCGTTTCGGAACAAATGCAAGCAAAATTATATAATGCAATTAAAAAGAAGTGCCTCCTTACCACAATCCTATTTGTTTTCCTCTCAAACCGGGTGGCCTTCTAGTACGCTCCACGCTGTTTGAGCTATTTCCTTCTTCAGAGTTATCATGGTTTTTAAACCTTTAAAAGAGATCGACTATAAATTATTTATTCCAACATTGTTGTGAGGGCGGAACAACTGAGATTTACTCCTTAGGTGTCCATGAAGCTATTTATAATTTATTTATTTTTAATCTCATTATTTAGTTATTAAGTGATGGACAATGCCATTTTTAACAAAATATCCTAAAATACTAAAAACAAACAACTTAATGTGAAAAACCTACGAGAAAAATTATTAAAGGTACAATTTATTATTTTTAATTAATAATAATAATAATAATAATAATAAAAGTTTATTCAAATATTTTTTTGACATTTAATGCCAATATATAATTTTTTTTTGTAAAAACTATCAATTCCAAACTCAGAAGTAAAATATTTGTTTTGAGTTAAATAATATAATATTTTTCTCAACAATATATTTCATAATTCAGGCACAGCTAGATTATAATACTTATAAAACGAATACCTATGACAATATTTTATTGGTATATTTTATATCACTATAAATAGTACCTATACGAAGATACAATACGTTATGTATATAATATATATAGGTATTTATTTATTTTATTCATTATAACTTAGTATATTTATTATTTATTAATGACGTTCTTGAATATATCTCTTGGATTAGATAATATCTAATTTTTAATTTTATTTCTATAATTATTTAATGATATAATTATTTTAATTGACTGTGGCAGCATATCAAAAATATATGAATTGATGTTTAAAAAATGTTTGTCTGCTATTGTTTTGTTTACTCTATTTTTATATGTAATAGTATTTTTATGACAAGTTTCATGTGTGTGATTAATATAATTTATTTTATTTTTATGTTTAAAAATATATATTAACATGTTGTAAGAAAATATTTGTTTAATATCCATTTTTTTGCTATCTTTAAATAGTAAATCAGAAGAATATTGGTGGTCTTTTTCGTAAATAATTTTCAAAATGTATTTCTGTATAGTTTCAATATTATTAAGATAATTCTTATTTATGCCTCCCCATTCTAGTATTCCATAATTTAAATGGGTTTGTACTAAAGAATAATAAAGTATTTCTAATTCTTTTATATTTAAAAATTGTTTAAGGTGTTTAAATTTTGGTACTTATAAGAATTCTTAGTTTTTTTACAATGTAGTCACTATGTAAATCCCATTTTAAATTTTTATCAAAAATTATTCCTAGATATTTAATATTTTCACCTTCCTTTATATTAATATTATTATTGCATATTATTTGACCAATATTTGGAAGTTTATTTTTGTATGAAGTAAATGGAATGTATGTTGTTTTGTTATAATTTATAGTTAATTAATAAGTTTTTATTAAACCAGTTGCTTATTTTTATAAAATCTTTTTCAATAGTGTTTTTTTAAATATTCCAATTTAGGACCTTCATAAAAAGTTACCGTATCATCAGCAAAACTATGTAGTTTTCCTTGACAGTTTAAATTAAAAATATCATCTAGATAAATATTAAAAAGTATTGGTCCTAGGACTGTACCTTGTGGTACTCCATAATTAAATATTTTTGATGAACTAATATTTTCACCAATTTTAACATGATGTACTCTGTTATATATAAATAGTTTTTAAATAAAGTTAATATTTTACCACAAAATCCAAGTTTTTCTAATTTGTTAATAAGAATTTTATGACTGACAGTATCGAAGGCTTTAGCTAAATCTAAAAATATGCATATACTGTTCATTTTATTATCGATTAAATTATATATATTTGATTTGTTAGGTGACAAATTGCATCTTGTGTAGATTTATTTTTTTGAAATCCAAATTGGCTTCATAGATTTCTTAACGGTGTGTAAGTTCCAGTTCTGCTAACTCAAATAGAAAAACCTTACCACAATCCTATTTCTTTTCCCTTTAAACCAGGTGGCCGCCTTTCACTGTCCCCCTTTCTAAAACTATTTCCTTCCTCAGAGTTATCAAAGTATCTCCTTTTTTTTCCACAGCCCCGGCGACTCATTCTTGATTATCTATACAAAAAAATTAAATAAATTTTCAAAATTATGACTGGTCATCAAAAAAATTAATAGTACCACTTTACATAAGTTACTGGACAAGTGATAATGCAACCATAGCCACAATAAAACCAAGTATTTCAATAAATTAATGGGTTTATAATAAATTTTATCCTGAACTCAGCATTAATGCATATGATAATTATTGATTGATATCAAAACATGCCTTATTGTTATAAGTTATTATAAGATAAGTAAGTATTTTGGTTAACAAAGCAAAAATATACAGGCAAATTTTACCCACTATTACCTAACAGAAAAACAAGTAAACAGGATAAAACCATACATTAAAAAATTAAATGGTGTAAAAAAAGAAACACACAAAGTGCAGACTTAAAATGTTTTTTTTTTTTTTAATTACTAAATTTACTTTTCAATAAGCTATCTAGGTATACCCAGACAAGCAAGTCTACTAGTGATAATGTTGGTACACAAAGTATAACACAGATGAAGGAAATAAATAAATAAATAAACTACAAACATAGTAAACAGGAATGAATTCTAAGAAATAACCAAGTGCAGAAAATAAATGAGTTAAATTGAATTGTGTTGTTGCAATATTCTACAACCTGATAATAGGCTCTCTCCATTAGTACCTAATTCTCTCATGGTTCTCTTAGATATTTTAAGGGTAGGAAGGTCTCTTATATACTCAGGAAAATGGGTTATACAAGTTACGGCTCTCTTAAATTATGAAGTTTCTGATTAGAGCAGAAGATTGTATGAATAAGTACAGATATTGGAATATCCTAGAGTTATAAGAGTAGTCGGGTACGAGCAATGTGTCTTATGCTGTATTAAGTAGGTGGTTAAAACTTTTTTACATCTACAGTAAGGTTTGCATTCACACCGCACATATACCTTACAGCTCGCTTCTGCAGAATAAAGAGTGAGTTGAGCCATGAGTTGAGCATTGTTAGTGCACCCCAAATTTGGACAGTGTGTTTTGAAGTAACTCATGAATCTCATGATACTGTCTACTTATATATTAGTTTATATAGGTAGTTAATATATTTAAAATATATAAGATTTAAAATTAATATTTCCGCGGCCTACCAAATGACCATTTACAATAAACACACCAAATTTCTTACCTTCCTTCTTTAAAACTTTTTATGGTATAGTATGCTCCTTTTATTCATAGAATCACTAAAAAAATCAAAGAGGATTCAAAAAATGAGGGAGAATATCATGCAATATTACGACATCTGGGTCCAATCAAAACGCACTTTTACTTGTATTTTTTAATTTTATATTATGTATTTTTTACCGTTTGTATTTTTTTAATATAAGAATTATCAGAATTTGACCGCCACCGAACTAATTATTCCTCTGTTATCCGGATTCCATAGAGGAATGATAGGTCAAATAAACGCATACATATAAAAGCCGAGTTCCTTTTGCATACTTGTAAGCTGAGCAAATATTTTTCCTACACCCTTGACGCGGTAAGTATGCCCCTATGCCCTAGTGTTGGGAAAAATCGACTTATTTTAATAATCGACTACCGAGAATTCGAGTGATTTAAAAAACCGAATGATAATCGATTTTTTTTCACTCAAATTCTAATATTAATTATTAATATTGGCGGTTCATCGTTCATGTTGATATGCAGCATTTGTATTGGGAATAACTGACTCGGTGTTGTTAATCGATTGATTTTTTGCGGATTATTCAATGTGGCGGAGATATTTGTGGATTTTTTGGCATGGTTCCCAGATCTTACAATTTAATTTAACAACTTGACTACTTGACCTTGAGATGTCACGATATTGCTTAACTCATGATATTTATGAATACTGAATACTCACCACTAAACATGTTTTCAGTAGACGCCGACGATTTAAATCTAAATAAAATAATAAATCCTATTATCCTACGCAGGCAACCCGTAATGCAGTATTTAAATCTAAATAATATATCATATTTATCTTACACAGGTAACCCGTAATGCAGTATTTAATTTGAATTATATCGCCAATAATAACCGAAACCACTCGGTGTAGCCGCTCGCTAGGAGATGGCTCTGGCCGCAGTGAGTGATTGACAGGCGGGCAGCAACTTTGGAGACGCGTTGCAAAATAAAAACCATATGTTCGTCACTCATTTCGTCACTCGAATTATTTCCGAAGATAATCGAATAATTCAAGTGATTGAAAAAACCGAATTATAGGTTATTTTTCACTCGAGTGATCCCATCACTACTATGCCCCCTATATTTCTCATAAAGGGACACCAAGTTGTTCGCGAAACGTTCCTTTCACAACTTAGCTCCAGTGTTGTTCCAAGCATATAATTTATTGTATCATTTTACGAAACGAAACTGCTAAACCGAAATTGCAATAAAATATCAAACACAATATGAGCTGAATGTTTGAAGGTTGGAGATAATGATGTTTCTTGAATGATGAAAGAGTTTTGGACTTCCATTGTCTTTATTTGTTTTAAATCACAACGTTTCAACTGGTAATCTCCAGTCGTCTTCAGGTGAATACTAAATAAGTAAAGTAACTACAGGACTATTTATACTAGCTAAGTGCGCTGAAGCATAACTGAGGTGGGACTCAGTGACGTAGCTACCCGGGGGGGCTAGGGGGGGGGGGCAACGCCCCTCGGCGCCAAGAAAAAATAGGCGCCGCTCCGTTTTTTCTTAATAAATCAGTTTTAAATCAGGTTTAAAACTGATTTTTTTTAAATAATTGTAATACAATCAAACTCGGCCTTCGTCCGCCAGCCGCCTACAGCCTAATTACTACAAACACTAACTGCTAACTGGCACATCAGCAATTTGCAAGTATTGCAAAGGCGCCCGCGTAAGGGAGGCAGTCGGCTCGTGACGCTCGTGTGACGTGTCGGCAGTAGGCATTCGATTTCAAAGACAAAACAAAAACATTCGGAGAATCATCGGCGTTTATCGCGGTGGTGATTTTTTTTTGTTTGTTTATATTAGTTAAGACATATTAGGGAATAAAGGCGAAGGCAATAATTAATAATATCATTTATTTTTCTGATGTTCAGAAAACCCAATATGGAAAAAGGCAAAATGAAGTCGAGTGGTTGGGAAAATTTAAAAAGAAAAAAGAGCAAGAAGATGGGAAAGTTGCCCAAAATTACTAGTTTCTTTTCATCAAAGGAGGTGGCATCTGGATCTGGTTTAATTAACTTAGGTAGCTGTGACCTAAAATATAGGTTTATTTTAGTAATACTCCCATATGTCTCGTATTATACCGGACTACTGTAATATTATTTTTGACTAATTATTGACATTAAATGCCGTGAAAAGACCCAAAAGACCCAAGAAAGGGCGTGGCACCAACACATTTTTTGCCTTATTGCCGGCAGCTTATTTGGAACTTGATTCATTTTTCAGCGCCATCAGCCTGTACGTTTGCCCCCCGGCGCCCATATTTCTAGCTACGCCACTGAGGTGGGTGCAGTCATGCGTTGTTGGCACGCGATCTAGATAGATTACATCTATCTAACAAAGGTTTCCAGATATTTCTTATGTCTAATCTAATGTAGTAATGATGGTTTACTAAAGCAGCCTGGGTTCTGTGGCCTATGATTTAAAACGAATAAAGACAATGGAAGTTCAAAACTCTTTCATAATTCACAATATGAGCTGTTGTCTCTATCATAATTTAGCTTACCAAAAAAAAAGGCTGGCATAGTAAAATTTTACTTTTCATCATTTGAATTTCCGCAAGATATATTGGATAAAGCAAATAGTGCCACTGGGTATTTTTACAGTCTGGTGTGCCACTTTTAGCACGATTTGCACGCAAGGAACAACGCTGCTTAGCTCAGCAAAGATATTTGCTTTGCTTGGCTATTTAAAAGAAACAAATGGAAAGTTGGCTGATTGGTGGCTGATTCACTAAATTTAATGTGAAATCGGATAATGGGAATAAAATTCGCATTTCGCGTCTATTGTCGTGAAACCATCATTCTGGCCAAGAAGAAGAGCTTTTATAAATAAGGATAGAATGACGTTACAAAAAATTCGCCGATTGTAATTTTTATTGCTTCTACACCAAAATTTGATTTTTGCAACGTGGGAGATTTTTTCCTACAGGCCCTCCCTACTGAGATATAAGCCCCTGAAGGACGCCTCTGGAAATCGGTTTATCTTGAATAATTCTTAAAGTACTTGGTGTAATTTAATAATTTTTCAGTATGATGGTTGCTAGGTAAGTCTCCTCAAAATGAACCATTTTAATTTTATTCGGCTTATTTAGTTTTCCAGGGACGGACTAGCTTTAACAGAATATTGCTTATTTTTTTTACACCCTGTATGATAGAGGCATATTAATAATACTATTGAACAGATGAAACCTTAAACTAAAAAAAAAGGTACTCTTCATCGATATCGATAAAGTAAACCGTTTACGAGAACATTTTTTTTGTTCAGTTCAATATGCCTTTTTTTTTATAAAATATTCGATAAATACCATATTTTTACTGATTCATTTTGTACGTCGGTTCAACATGAGCTCCTTCTACTGCAATGCATTCCCTACATCTTTTAATTGTAGATTGTTGGATCCTCCACAATGCGCCAACATTATTCCTTATTTCGCGACAATGGAAGTTAATCAGTTCCAATAAGTGTTCCCGATT
The DNA here is from genome assembly GCA_963969555.1 of Polydrusus pterygomalis. NCBI lineage: Eukaryota > Metazoa > Arthropoda > Insecta > Coleoptera > Curculionidae > Polydrusus > Polydrusus pterygomalis. The sequence continues at coordinate 33,565,544 of OZ018381.1, read as the reverse complement.
TTGTATTGGATTGGCGTATACTAAACATTTTAGATAGCCCCACAAAAAAAATCTAATAGATTTAGATCTGGTGAACGAGGAGGCCAAGCCACTGGTCCTCCCCTTCCTATCCATTGATTTTCGAAGACCCTGTTTAGGTGTTCTCGAACTACTAGACTAAAATGTGGCGGAGCCCCATCATGCATGAACCACATATTATGTCGTAGTTGCAGAGGTAGATCTTCTAAAAGTTCTGGCAGATTGTTTTGAAGAAATTCCAAATACCTTTCTCCATTTAACCTTCTTGGCAATACAAATGGTCCAATTAAGTGTTGTCTGATAATTTCGGCCCACACGTTGATGGGTTTAAATTGGTGCTGATGATGCGTTACAATAGAAGCATGGGGATTTTCCTCTGCCCATAAATGTAAATTATGAGAATTTATGATGCCGTTTTTGGAAAACCCAGCTTTGTCCGTGAAGAGAACTGAACCAATGAAATTTGCATCGTTTCTGTGCCGATCTAAAACCCAGTTACAAAATTCCATCCTTCGCGGAAAGTCTTCAGGAAGAAGCGCGTGGACTTTTTGAAGGTGGTATGGATGTAACTGTTGCTCTCTAAGGATTCTAAAGACCATTGACTTTGAACAATCAAATTCGGCAGTCAATTTTCGAACACTTGCAGCAGGATCTACTTCTACGGCATTAAGGATGTTTTCTTCAAGACCATCAACGCGATGGTTTTGATTTCCACAATTGTGACTGGCTTTGTCAAACTTTCCTAAAATTATTTACGACCTAAATACTTTAAATCAAATCTTTATCATCCGATAAGTACAAATTAAGAATAAAACAACTTAGTTTTTACCTGTCTCTCTTAAACAACGATCTACTCTTTCAAAGGTTTTTCTGTCTGGAATTCTTCTGTTTGGAAATCGTTCTTCATAAAGCCTTCGGGCTTCTAAGGCATTACATGATGCAAGCCCATACATTAAATGCATGTCGGCATATTCCTCAAACGTAAATTCCATACCAAAAGAAGCAGAAGAAATAAGATCAAAAACTTAAACACACTCAATTTCCAACTGACACTGCAGTAATTATTGTTTATTTTAACTGGTACATATATGAACTAAACCATATCAACAAAATAAGGTATTTATCGAATATTTTATAAAAAAAAGGCATATGGAACAATTTTTTTTTTCTCGTAAACGGTTTACTTTATCGATGTCGATGAAGAGTACCTTTTTTTAGTTTAAGGTTTCAGCTGTTCAATAGTATTATTGATATGCCTCTATCATACAGGGTGTAAAAAAAATAAGCATTATTCTGTTAAAGCTAGTCCGTCTCTGGAAAACTAAATAAGCAGAATAAAATTAAAATGGTTCATTTTGAGGAGACTTACCTAGCAACCATCATACTGAAAAATTATTAAATTACACCAAGTACTTTAAGAATTATTCAAGATAAACCGATTTCCAGAGGCGTCCTTCAGGGGCTTATATCTCAGTAGGGAGGGCCTGTAGGAATTTTTTTATGGGAACTTGTCATATTATTTTTTCATATTCTATCCGAATCCGGGAGATTGCCCACATATTCTGGGACACCCTATATATTGACGACAAATTTACCGTTAGTTACTTAGTTAGTCGATTACAGTGATTAAACGGCTCAACATAGCCAAATTTTTAGTCGCTCCCATTCACTCAGACGGACGTGCCTTGCAGCCGCTGACAGGAATCTTCGGAGAGGCTCATTTGGACTACATAATTATTGCCTGGAGACCCTCAACGTTCAACGCCCGAATTTGGAAATTCGCTTCGCTAAGACCAGGATCTCAGGACTAGGAAATTCGCTACTTCTCTATACTATACCGACTTTTTTAAGTCGCAACGTATAATCCAATTTTGACTTTTTCAGTATCAGGAGCAACGCAGACCTTCAATCAGCGTCCTTTATTCCCAGCGCGTACCCTGGGAACCACGCGATTCGTCCGTTGCTTTTCTTTGAATATTGAAAACTGATAAGTATCTTCCTTATACTTGTTAGCTTTTTTTTCTTTATTGAAGAAGTAACGAGGGTTTAATTTTACCACTGGGGCATCCTTCATGACCTCTGGTAGGATGTCGATAACCCCTAGGTCTAATTAAATTCTCAGCGATCTATATAAAGTGCGGTTTTTTTTTTATATAGAGTGAAGAAAAGAAGCAAGAAGAGCCTTTTGGCGAAATAGTAAAAATAAAAAAGAACTACGGCCGTGTTGTCAGACTAGTCTAAACGTTAGCGCACGTAAAAAGCCTTCATCGTAGGAAACGGCTTTGTAAAACGTATTAGACAGAATAGTCACAGTTCGAAAACCAATTAGGCAGCACTATCTTGGCCTTGCATGTGGTGTCCGGCCGAAGTGGTATAGAAGCCTACCAAAAAATTACAGAATTTTTTCTTTTTATTTTCAGGAATTATTCTCAACAAATTTGGACTAAAGACCTTTGCAAAAGGCAGTCCTATAGAAATTAGGCTCCGGTGCAACCGCGAAAGTTAGGTTATCGCTATAGTGCGACAAATACATTTTTGACTAGTTCGTCGCGCGTATATAGCGATACAGTTTTAATAATAGCTAAAATATATTAGCAGACAATCTTAGTTAGTTTGGTATATAGGATTTTTTTTAAATCTTAGAAGATTTTAATTTTGTTCATATAGGGTTTTTTTTATTGTAAATAAAATTGTAGCTTATTTAGGGCGAACTTAATTACAACGGACAGACTTACCCTGAAAAAATTAAAATTAAAATCAAAGAAGACAAACAATATATAAGGACTCAATCCTCCGTGTTATCGAATAAAATATTTGAATCGGATTTTATTCCTGTTGGACGTGCATGCCCGTGCGTGCCAACTTTAAAGTTTTTTCAACGGTTTTATTAACAAAAAATAAGTTTCTACTTATCGTTAATAAATTAATCCCGTTGCAAATTAAATTAAATTTCCCTTAAAATTTGATTCTTAAATAAATGCCCCTTATTTTTTTGCGCTTGAGTGGCTGCTAGCATTTCCAGTTAGCGGGGTAAAAGGTGGTGGCACCATTCACTGACAGACAACTTGTGGCGTCAAGTAGTTTGCTTTTTCGGCCGTCTCCCGGCGGCCTGGCATCCCTGGACAATTTACAAATTTTACAAAGTAAACAAAATGAGTAACGAAAGCGTTAGCAGCAGGAGTAGCCTGCATAGTAGGGCGTCAGAATATGAATTTTTGGAAGATTTCAAAACATTAGATATTTTGAAAAATTCGGGGGAGCAAACTCCCCTTTGTAACGATCATCATAGGCATGTGACATTAAGGCGTCAGCTGGCGGAGTCATTCAAAATCAATCAAAAAGCTGGTGGGGAAACCTTTGTAAAGGAAAGAAGCCAAAATTATGGGGACAATTTTGAAGACACGTTTTTGTCATCAGATATGCCTATCTATTTAAAAAAATTCAGGGGTAAATCTTTTCGGTGACCGTCCGTTAGACGGTAAAAAGAGCGACCCAGGCGACACTATGAAAGTAGCTTAATGGAGATATAACCCTATAATTTCTCTGTGGATCAGGATTTTTGTTAACACAGAAAAAGAATCGATTTTTAGTGTTCTGTTCTGTGGCATAGACGATAGACGTTGTGCGACTGCGAGTAGACTTTTCTTTTGTTGTTTTTTTATTATGACGTCTATCCAAGTTGGTTCTGTTTTGTGGGATGGATAATGATAATTGGATGACTTGCAAAATTTTTAAAGAAATGAATTGTTTGATTTTACGCTGTAGTCGTAGTCTGCCTTTCTGGAATTGCCAAGGCTAAGTTAATTTTCCAAAGATCTACCTCTAACTTATTTGGGAAAAAATGTCGCCTGAACCAAGGAAAGGCGAACGAAAGCCTGTGAGTAAAATCTCATTTTATATCTTACCAAAACCTTGGAATTTTTAACCAACCCGAACAATTCAGAAACGGAAACGTTACTCCATAACTAGAAACACTTTCAATAAACAATGAATGTCGCTCATAGTTGGCCAACTACTTAGAAGCTAGGTCTAAGCTACCACAAAATCCTGGTCATAAACTAATAGCCTTTTTAATTTAATACTTTCGGGTACTCAAGGGCTGTTCATGGAATTTGTATGTTCGAGTACCCTATACCCTTTCTCAAACCTATACTTATATTCGATTTACACATTGGTTTGGGTTTTGAATATGATGATTTGTACAAATGAATAATAAGTACATGGAATCTGTAGAATGCCTGTACAATAAGACGTTTGATTTATGCTCTTATGGAGACCATAACGAATCTCAAGCAGGTTTATGACATCACAGAGCACACTTAGAGCACTAAACTGAATATGTTATAGCTATCTTGATTTAAAGGCTCTGAGCTACAAATTGCTTTTCATAAGTCCTTATTTTTTTGTGTTCTGTAACAAAATTGAAACATCAGAACACTATAGGGAAATACTGGAATCTCTTTAACTTCTGTCTGCTCCTTTGTCTTGGGAGACCATTTTGAGAGAGATAAAAATACTTGTTTTTTTAACCCCTCAGAAATACTATTTTTCTCATCTCCAAAGATGGATAACTAGTAGTTCCGACTATTTATACCCTGAAGTCAGGGACGGTTCTACGGGGGGGCCCCAGGACCCCCAACATTTCTGAAAAAAACTTTAAAATATCTCGAGAGAAATACAATCAAGCGAAGGCTACCAAAAATTGTGGCTGCGCCAATGTGGTGCCCCTCCAATATTTTGGGTCTAGAACCGCCCCTGCCTGAAGTCATGTTACATAATAATTTTACTACAAAAATAATTTAGTACATGAGTAGGTAGGTACTTAAAGTCAATACTCAGCCAAGTATGTATGTTAGTACTTTGTACAAATGTGTACTACTTATTTTTGTACCTAAACTAGTGAAAATGGTATTTTGTAACATTATATATACTGGGTGTTTCAGAAGGAACTCTTACCCCTATTACTTGTTTCTTATTTAAATTACAAAAACAAAATTTGATGGGTTTCTATGTGATATTATTTTACATTTTATGCCAGGCAGGGTTTGAAAATATCATGATATTTTCGCAAGTATCATATCAAAGGATATATATATCCGACATATAAATCATTTTAAGATATTTCTTTTTAATGAAAGGACAACTATTTCAATCAAAAATATACTACTTGTATTGAAAATTTGAAAACTAAATATTTTTGTAGGATACTTATTAAAGTAAACTGACTTTAAAAAACGTGACCTAAACTAATGAGTAATGACTAAACAGATAAATCATAAAGTTTAATAATTATAAGATATCCTATAGAAAAAATAAAGCTGAACATATTTTAAAAACCTTTAATACTATTTAAAAACATAAAAACTTTTTTTTTGTTTGATTTGTGGATTGATATATTCTGAATAATCGAAATTTAAAAAAATTAATTATTGAATATATCGTGATATATGAAACTATAAATATCATGATATATATCATGATATGATATATATCATGATATATATATATCATGATATATATCACGATATATATCGCTTGATATATATCCTCCGAACCCTGATGACGTGACAGGACGGATTTTTGTCACTTTTTGACACCTAAGTTTATTTTTCTTCTAATCTAGAATGCTATGGACTCTCTAAAATGGTTTAATTTCTAAGCCAGAATCTTCATAAAAACGCAATCTTTCAAGTTTTATTGTGTTTTACATTATTTACAAACTTTTTAAATTTCTAAAAAGGTATTTTCCCAGAGAACTCAATTTTTTTTAAATGGTAACTTATAGGCTTACTCGGGCAAAAAGATAGAGCACTTTTTCCCCAACAATTTGATATCACAATAACCTTATGTTAAGTTAAAAAATGATTTAATTATCAGTAAATGTATTACCTAATAATATAGGTTGATTGAGTAGGTATATAGTTCATGAATTATAATTAAAGTATACAATAAAATAACTAAGGTTTAGCTTGAGCACATACTGTTAGATGTTTGGTTATCTAGGTGCTATTTTTCAAAGTATTTATCCTTGTATATCGCGTTTAAATCATTAGATAATCATAACTAGTAAGAACTGTAAAAGTAAAATGGTGTTGATAAATAAAATTATGATTTGATGACAAAATATACAAGAAGCGCAAACTGCTTTGCATTTATCTAGGTAAAAATATATATGGTGTTAAAGAAAATCAGTAATACCAAGACCGGATTTTTATTCTTGGTCAAGTTTTATAAAATGAAACATTAAAATATTTTATTTTTTTCAGAAAGACGATTTTTATCTAGTAAGTATTATGCATACCTCGGCATTTTTCATTTGTTGTAAAATACCTACAGGGTGATTCACATTGAGTGGCCTACGGAAACAAGTAAAATTATCATTTTTAAAACTTATTAGCAGTCGACTTTGAACTTTAAAAATATTATATTTTCACGGTTGAATCACTTCCGGCTACACCGGAAGTTATCGACAACTTTGGCATTTCCAATAGAGTACCCTGTATATTTTAGCTTTTTTGAATACCTTATTAAAACATAAGTAACTTTTGTTAATATTAGTATTATACCTATCTCTAACCGTTTTTGAGATATGAATTACAAAATTATTTTTTTATGTAAAAACTAAAAACACACCAAGAAGAAAGGTCAGCAACTTTGAAACTAATAAAGCTAAACATTTAAAAAAATTTTAGCTTTTAACTCAAACATAGATCTTTACATTCCATAACTAAGTTTTCTGAAATTGTGTTAATCTGGCCATTTAAGCAGCCTTCACACGATCAATAGATAGGGAATTTCATGCTCTACACTAGGGCTCTGCGATTACCGGAAAAGATGATCGATTTTCGATTATTTGAAATAATCGATTATTTCATATTAATCGATTAATCGAAAATAGTTAGTTATATCCGATTAATCGAAAGTAATTGATTAATCGAAAATAATCGACTACTCGAGAATAATAGATTATTTCTGATTAATCGAAAATAATCGAGAATAATCGATTGATTTAATTATTAAAATAAATCAAAAAGTCGATTCAAATATTAGATCGTTAAGAATATTAATTTTATGAAAAGCGCATAGTTTGAAACTTTGTTCAAATTATTTCGTTGATTGTCTTGCAATAATATGCTATAATATTTTTTAAACTGATTGTCAGGGTAATAGGGTTGCTAATAAATATATAGAGACTTACAGCAATAATAAGTAACTAGCAAATTCAATCATCCAAAAACATACCTATATTTTCGAATATTCGAAAAATAGTTTTTTTGGTCAATTGATTAATCGAAAAATAGTTTTTTTTTTCGATTAATAATCGATTAATCAAAACATCGTAATTTTTTTCGAATACCTACCTAATTAATCGATTAAGTAATCGAAAAATATTTTTTTTTTCAATTTTGATTTGATTTTTGATTAATCGAAAAATAGTTTTTTTTCGATTACTTAATAATCGATTAATAAAAAAATCGTAAACATTTTTTTTTCGAATAAGTAATTGATTAAGTAATCCAAAAATAATTTTTTTTTCGATTAATCAAAAAATAGTTTTTTTTTCGATTAATAAACGATTTTGTTGCACACCCCTACTCTACACTAGTCTACGCGTTAGAAAGATAAAACACAGGTTGCTACATTTACAAAAATTGACTTGCACATTATCTTATTTTCACAATTTAAAAAAAACCCTGTATGAAAAACGTAAAACCTCAGTTATGGAATATGTAAAGATCCGTTTTAGTTAAAAGCTATCCAAATTTTAAATGTTTAGTTTTTTTTTCAAAGTTACTGAACTTTCTCCTCGGTATGTTTTTACATAAAAAATTAATTTAATAATTCACGTCTCAAAAACGGTTAGAGATTAGTTAGTAGTAGTAGATGGTAGAGGTTAACAAAAGTTACTTAGGTTTTAATAAGGTATCCAAAAAAGCTATTTGAAATACCAAACTTGGCCATAACTTCCGGTATAACCGGAAGTGAAAATACAATATTTTAAAAGTTAAAAGTCGTGCAGCATGCGTGCTATCAAATTTTAAAAATGATAACTTTACTTGTTTCCGAAATCTTCTATTAGACTACTCAACGTGAATCACCATTGGAATCACCATATACAGTGTGTCCCCGGATGGAGTTGACAAGAAGAAAAAGATCTTTATTATTGATTTTACGACGAAAAGTTATTCTTTATAAAAAAATTCTGCTTGTCGAGAAAATTAATTTACCATATAAATTTTTTTAGATCAGATGTACAGGGTGTTGATAAATTAAGGAAACATGAAAATGCTTTAAGGGAGAAGTACCATTATTTATTATTTTAGACAAAATGTTTATAAAACTATAAAATAAAGTTGTTTATAATCCAAAATAAAGCCTAACTACAAAATTTGAGACGTTTCCAATTCCATAACATTAACATTTAAATATTATATTAGGTACGCGTTAGTTAAAACTCATTTAAATTACGGAATTTTAGGTTGGGGAGGAATAAATAGAACTTTAGTTAAAAAATTAGAAATATTACAAAAAGGTTTCTAAAAATTATATTCAATAAAGATTATCTTTATCCTTCAAAAGAATTATATTCAGAAACAAAAAAGTTAAACATAAGACAACTTTACATTTATAACATCTTAATAGGTATATATATTTAAAAATAAAAACCTTATACAATTTAAAAACCATCATCATAATACACGTCATAAAAATGAAATAACCATAAAACCTAAAATAAAAGTCCATAGGACGAAAAAATTTAAATATTTATGTTTTTAGATCGAGGGGTAATTCACTGAGAAAAATTTGTACACCATTTTCCATATTGCCGAATTTTCTTCGTATTTTCTGTATTTTCCTTGTATTTTCTTAATTTTTCTCGTATTTTCTGTATTTTCCTTGTATTTTCTTAATTTTTCTCGTATTTTCCTGGTATTTTCCGTATTTTCTAGAACTTGTACACCATTGTCGCCAAAAAATTGGCTTACTAAATCGACATCCATTGGAAAAAAAGTTTTTTTTTAATAATAACGGAACTGGCGACTTTTTTTTTTTTTTTTAGAAGTCAAACTAAATTCTCGGCAGCGTTGTTCTTCCAGAATCTTAAGTCGGTCATTCCCATCACTAAAACCGTCGGAAACCCGGCAGCGTTGTCAAATCTTCCAACGATTTTACGTCATTGCCAAATTGATTGCCGCGCGTATTTTCTATATTTTCCTTATTTTGCCTGTATTTTTCTCGTATTTTCTGCATTTTCCTCGTATTTTCTAGAAGTTGTACACCATTTTCGCCAGTGAATTACCCCTCGGGAACGATTATTTACCAACAAAAGTTAGAAATGATTTAATTAATTAATATTGTTTTGAATAAATAATATACATATAATAAATTTATATAATATTTTTTACTTAAAAATTATAAATTAATAATTTTATTATAGCTAATATATTTCTTCAAAAAAACTGCGTTTATACTATAAATTAACATTTTTACTTTAAAACTTGATTTTTATACAATGACATATTTATGATTTTATACTAAAACAAAAAATAAGATTTGCCCCTAACAAGCTCCGCTTCAGGGGATTGAAGAATAAGTTTATAGGAGACAACATAAACATATTTATTATATTGTTAAATTTTTAAATAAACATATTATTATTTAATCAAATAAATTCGTTCTTTGGTAAACATTGTGTAAAATGTAAGGTAGTACTTGGGAAATGACAATGAAATGACACAATGACGTTTGTAAATTCAATATTATTGACAGGGTTAGCACTCTCAGGTTTTCATTTTGAATGTTCATAAATTCTATTGTAAAAACTAAAAATTAGTTTCAGATTTTAAATTCTGTATTTAGGCTTTATTTTGGATTATAAACAACTTTGTTTCACAAACATTTTGTCTAAAATAATAAATATTGGAGCATTTTCATGTTTTCTTAATTTATCAATCTAAACCTTAATTTATCAACCTAGACCTAATCTAAAAATTTTATATGGTAAATTCATTTTCTCGACAAGCAGAATTTTTATAAAGAAATACTTTTCGTCGTAAAATCAATAACAAAGATCTTTTTCATCTTGTCAACTCCATCCGGGGACACACTGTATAATCATAAAAACTGTATTTGTATTTTAGATCCATAAAATATTTCTCCACTTCCTTGGAAAATAAGTATGAAGTAAACAGCCAATTTTTTTCTCTTCATTTGCTTTCTGTCTGAACGGCATAAAAATTTGATTTTGCATTAACCGCATACATTTTTATAGACTGGTTGTTTTACTAATTTTTCGCTATTCATAAGTGGCATTTATATGTTTATAAGATACTTCAGGTTAGGATAGCAGAAATAAAGAATATTATCTATTTTATTTTTTAATAAATAAATATTAAATATCTAGGAATAATTTTTGATAAACATTTAAGGTTGAATTCTCAACGTCAGTCAATCTATTGCCAACCTATAACCTATTTCGCGTTGATTTTTTGAGTTTATTATTTTAATAACTAACATTTAAAGAAAATCAATATCGTCGGTACATTATTTAGGTAGTATCTGATATATTACAAAAATATGAATTTATTTCAATGCTAATTTTGGGAGAATTGTATAGTGAAAGAACAATGAGTGACAATGACATAATAATGTTTAAAAAAATCTTACCCGATATTTTTCGCTATACAATTCTCCTAAAATAAGTTATGAAATTCCTTGATATTTATTAAATATGTCAATTATTACCTATAGAATATCAAGTCGATACTGATTTCCTTTAAATTTTGTATAAAAGCTAGAAAACATAAAGAAATATACGCGAAATAGGTTATAGGTTGGCAAGCATGTTGATACTCCCACCTTAAAATGGGATTTACATAGTGACTACATTGTAAAAAAAAACTAAGAATTCTTATACCAAAATTTAAACACCTTAAACAATTTTTAAATATAAAAGAATTAGAAATATTGTATTATTCTTTATTAGTACAAACCCATATAAATTATGGAATACTAGGATGGGGAGGCATAAATACGAATTATCTTAATAATATTGAAACTATTCAAAAATACATTTCGAAAATTATTTACGAAAAAGACCGCCAATATTCTTCCGATTTACTATTTAAAGATAGCAAAAAAATGGATATTAAACAAATATTTTCTTACAACATGTTAATATATATTTTTAAACATAAAAATAAAATAAATTATATTATCACACACACGAAACTCGTCATGAAAATACTATTACATATAAAAATAGAGTAAACAAAACAATAGCACACAAACATTTTTTAAACATCAATCCATATATTTTTGATATGCTACCACCACAGTCAATTAAAATAATTAAAGCATTAAATAATTATAGAAATAAAATTAGAAATTGGATATTATCCAATCCAAGAGATATATTCAAGAACGTCATTATTAAGTAATAAATATACCAAGTTATAATGAATAAAATAAATAAATATATATAATATATACATGACGTAAAGTCGCCACAGTGGTTCTTTTCCCGTGCGTCATCACTTTTACGTCATCAAAATCGTATGAATCAAATCAAAATTACGAGACGAAAAAAGTCAAAACTAAGTTAAGTTCATAAAATGGACGTGCCTGCCTACCGTTTGACGTACCTACATAATATCCCGAAAAATTATTATTTATTTTAAGTTTTGCCCGGCATTCTCTATTATCTAAAAGAAATTGACAAACAAATGTTAATACATTTAATACTATTTTTAAAGCTTAAAATCTAGAAAAGTTTGGTGTTTTATTGACTATTAAAATCGCAAAAGTCAAATTTTTAACATCCTTTCATTTAAGGGAATTTAGCCACTGCCGTAAACTTTTCAAAGAACTTTCACGGTTAGAATATTTAAAATAAATAAATTGAGTATTATAAAAATCCATAAATACTTACCGCCAAAACAGATGGTGGGTATAATTAGCTCTAAAAAGAACTATTTTTAGAAAAAGGAACGGTTTTAAGGCACACAGATTTACAAAATAAGAATTAGATTGGCAGATCAAAATAAGGTTGACAATGACGTTCTAATATACAATGGTTGTCAACTAAACAAATAAAAAAAGTAATTAATTGACGTTTATAGTTTTATTCTTGTCTAGCACATTATATTATTGCGGAATCTTGAAGACGTTCTTTTATGCTTTTATTCAAACTTGTTACTGTAATAAACAAGGATGCAGAGTTATTAACCACGTTGAGTCCTGATCGTTGATTGATGACGCACGGGCAAAGATCCACTGTGGCGACTTTATTGTATCTTTGTATACTGTAGTAATATAAAATATACCAATAAAATATTGTCATATTCGTTTTCTATTTATAATCTAGTTGTGCCTGAATTATGAAATATATTCTTGAAAATAAATATTATATTATTTAACCCAAAACAAGTATTTTACTTCTGAGTTCGGAATTGAAAGTTTATACAAGAAAAATTATATATTAGCATTAAATGTCAAAAAAAAAAAATTAAATAAACTTTTATTATTATTAATAATAATATAAAAATTAATTTTTTACCATGTATCCATTAGTTAAATGAGTCAAATTAAATCATGCGTTCCATTTTTTATCATCCATTTCAGGCTCCCTTGTCCCCGCCACCAATAGTTGACATAACCGACGATGAACTGGTCTCAATATCCGTTCGAGATCTTAACAGAACTCTCAAGTTAAGAGGACTTTCAAGGGAAGACATTGTTCGTATGAAACAAAGAAGACGAACTTTGAAAAATAGAGGTAAGTTTGTCCTGGTTGCTCCTAAACTTGGTGGTCTATATATTCGAATCCTTCCATTATATGTAGACTGAAAAGTTTTCTCATCGGAAAAGATAACATTTTGATTTTGCCAAAAAAAATCATGATCTGGTAAATATGGCATAGCAAACCCAATTTTTTGTTCTTCATCACTATTTTTTAAAAACGGTTTGGATGCAGCTGCTCGATTTCTTAATTCGGAACATTGTCTTACTCGGCGTTGCGCAGTTTTAGATGAAGCAGGGAATCCTGTCATGTGCATAGCGGATACTGCAGTTTCAAATGGATTTTGCCTTAAATACTCCACCAAATTTCGGTCTTCTTCATTTGATGATTTTCTATTATTTATTTAAACCAGACCCAACAGACCTTTCAAGTGTTTGATGATAGCGCCATTTTTTTACAATTCCTTGAACCTTGAACAGTACTTCTAGGTACTTTATAATGATCGTAAGACCACCCTATTTCTACTAAACATATTATTCTTGCTTTTTCAATAATACTTAAACGAGGCATTTTTAAATCAAATAAGATAATGAAAATACTTTGACAGATATCATGATAACAATTAACACGTTACAAAGGTAAAAAAGGTGCAATTACAGTGTCACAGTTTGTGTACGAAATTATCTGTCGTCAACTGTACCTTTACTTAACTTTGACAGTACGTTTACTAGCTGGACAATTCTTGTATTAACTTGACGTTGTGACCTCTATGATATTTTTGACGTAGGTATTTGTGGTGTGTGACAAAAATGAATTAAAGGGAATCAGAGAATAACATATAGGATGTCCAGTCAGACTATTTAATACACGCGTTATGACAACAGAATGTATCGATCGCTAATTTTATTGGGTACCTACAATAACATTGAATATGACAAAAGGAATAATTTATTCCAGGTTATGCTGCATCATGTAGAATTAAAAGGATTGAGCAAAAAGACGAACTTGAAGTCGAAAAAACACAGGAATGGCGAGATATGGAAGTAACGCAGGAAGAACTCAAAAAAATGAATGAAGATATGGCAGGCATTAGTAGTCGATACGAAGCACTTAAACGATTTGCAACTATTAATAAGATTCCTATTCCACCAGAATTAGAACGCTTATAATTTCCTTTGTATAAGTTAGCCATATGAAGATATTTACTTAATTGATTTACCCTTATTTTACTTAACTCTTAAACGAAAAATAATATGGAAAAAGTTTTTACAAAAGTAAAGTATTAAATTTTTTACAAGAAAGGGTATTACTACTTTTTCTTTTCTACAATGGATAATCCATAAAAGGTTCGCAAATTTCCAAAACAATTTTTCGGCCAGGTCTTTAAGAAATGGGACTTCAATGTCACACACTGTCGTCTTTGGAGTATAGTTGAAGCATAGGGGCGGCATTTTAAAAATATATAATCGGGATTTCAGATGCTTAGTGATGATGATACAGTGTTGCAAAGTTGAAAATTACATAAATTTATTTTCAATCAATCAGAAGGCTCCTTTTTGTTTACGTTGCTTATAGCAACGGGAGATTATCGCAAATATTTCTCTCATGTGTAAAAACTACCATATGAAGCGGGAACTTTTCGACGAAAATTGCCCAGTAGGTGCGAAAATGTCCCGCCGAAAATTTCCCTATAGGTCCGTATCTAAGTAACAATAATTAATATTTACAATAGCACCTTTGTAGGTGTATTATTGTGTTGATATTATGTATTTGTCATTTTGACATACATAAATCAAATTTAAAAAGTCGTAAAAATGTCGCGAATATAATCACTCGGTGGACCTCAACGGAAGCAAAGCGACTGAAAAGGTTAAAATCACCAACCATTTACTGCGTGCAACAGCTGTTTCGAAATTAGCAAAGCAAGGGGTTGAAGAAAATACGCTAATAAAAATTACTGGACAACCCAAAATCCCTAAAGCCGTATCTTCAACTAGACGAGGAACACCACTCTAATATAGTAGAAAAAATGAGGGAAGACAATGATAAGGCTAATCATAACCCAGAAACTAATATCTGTATGCCAGGTTCTACAAGTTCTAATTCAATGGCAAACTCACATACATTAACAAGTAATGCAGCAGACTCCAAAAATAGTAATTTTTACAATAATTGTGTTTTCCACTGCAATTCATGCAATTTTTTATTTGTTTATTTTCATATAATTAAATATAACGTTTAAATAAAAATATTAAATGTTGTGCTTTCATTTCACGTACTCCAGAAATATTCTACCGAATTACATTCGTGCATCAAAATAGACCTGATAATTTTTCATTCAAGCATGTTGTCAGTAAAAAACTGGATTCGGTTATTTTCATATTTTGTTTAAAGAGCCATCCACCTTCGGTGTCGGGCTCTTTTGCCAAAATATGAAAATAAACTCGTCCAGTTTTTAGACAACATGCTTTTATAAAAAATTATCGGTAATTTTGATGCACTTATGTAATTACTTACGATAATTTTGTTAGTTCCTATTAACTTAATGAAATTAATAAGTGATAATTTTTCTGTCAAAAATGAACTGCTTTATATCTATTGGCAAAAGTCACTCAGAATAAAATCAAAATACATTTTGTTGCTAACTTATAAAATCGTAAAGGCTCATGCTTGGTCAGTATTCTCTAAATTGTATTGCATTTTTTACTGATCGAATATAAAGGAAATATTCGTCTAGAAAACCTGGAAAGTCATAGACTTTTGCACCATTTTAAAGGTCCAAATCTTGTAAGAGCTTTGAAAAATCATATAGGTAATTATTCTTACACTTAGCATTTTTTTTCTCACCTATAAACCTTCCATATGCCTTTTTATTGATACTAACCAATTTGCTTTACATATGGAACACCGGGACTAAAAGAGGCACATCAAAAATGTAACTAAACTTATTGGAAATATGTTTTTTTAAGTTTCATTTGAAACCATGTAGACATGTAATTTCAGATGTTATGGTTGAAAACGAATTAATGTTTTTAATGTTCCTGAAATTTTAGTAATAAACCTTTATAGTTACTAACAAGTAAAATCAACTTCTATTGTAAAAATATAGTGCGTCATATTAAACTAAACTCATCGGAAATATGTTTTTCTAAGTTTTATTTGAAACTATGTAGACATGTAATTTCAGATGTTATGGTTGAAAACGAATTATTAGTTATTTATGTATCAAGGGTACTAAGTAGATGATTATGCCCTGAGGGCGACAGTCTTACATAGCCGAGGGCCCTTGGCCCGATGGTTCGTAAGTCGCCCGAGGGTATATATCTATTAGAGGTGTGACGATATAACTGTCACGGTTAAAAGTAACCGGTTATTAAGAAATAACAGTCGCTGTCGGTGATTAAATATGTTCTGAAGCAGTTACCAGTTATTCAATATACCAAGCGCTCGCACTGCCGACTGAGTTCGCCGGCTCATGGCAGCCTTATTTCGCTGCACGCTGTTATTTTCTAAATAACTGGATAAAGAATAACATGGTTATTTTAGTAATAGGATGTGAAGCAACTACTAGTGATTCATATACCAACCGATCGCACAGCACTGCCGCTGCTTAAGTCGCCGGCTCATGCAGCCTTCTCTCGCTGTTAAATAACTGGATATTAAAAAATAACATGGTTATTATTAGTAATCGGATAATTTTCATATCACTTTGTGGGCGGTAACGGTAAGGTATAATTAATTTCCAATGAACGTTATTTCTCTGATATTTGATAGTCCTGGTTTGCAGGATGCTTATGCTTAAAGGAAAGGTGTTGAATAGTTACAAGATAATTTCACGTCTTCACTACTCTTCACGTTTAAAATTGCGAGGGAAATAGTGGATTGGTGGATAGGTTGGCAATTGTATATTCTGTAATTCCCCGAAGCGCGTTGTAGCGTTGTATTTAATGTATTTTCTATTTATGTGTGTGTATGTCGTGAGTCGTGACCGTCGTATTGTGTGTATTTACTTAGTATATGATACTACATAGACTTTATTTTTATTGGTAATTTAACTAGAGACTAGGGTGTGTGGTATGTGATGGGTACAGTAACATAATATGCTGAAAATAAAATAGAGAAAACGTTGTTATTATTCAAAATAACAGCTATTTTAATTTGGCGCCAATAAAATATTTAAAAAGAGAAAAAGTCGATTATTTAAATTGACACCTTCACCTTAGTAAATCTCATTTTTTTAAAAATAACTGGTAACTGTTTAAAATAACAGTTAATTTAAAATAACAGTCACCGGTATACCGGTGATTCAAAAATAACTCTTAAGCCCACCTCTAATATCGATTAGTACCCGTGGTGCATCAAAAATTTTATGTCATACCAGTTCGTTTTGAATAATAAATAATTTTTTTTTAATTTAATTTGATTTACCAATTTTTTATTTTTACCTGCGACATTACCTTGACATTATTAAAATGTTTAATGTGCGAAGTCAAAAATTAAAAATGGAACAGATGCACACTTAATGCAACACTTAATGCCCGCGCGGGCCATAATGTGTACTTTATGCCCGCACGGGCATAAAGTAATCCATTATGTAGGTGGTATCTAAGGTATAAAAACACAATAATGTACTGGTATGACATAAATGTTTTTATGTTTTACCTATCTATTATTGATCTATAATACCTTAGAAACGGAATATGTTATGATAGCAATAATACCTGCTATCACACCTAGGGCATTATAAGCGGGCATTATGATAATGCCCGCTTGTAGAATACTTGGTCCAGAGAGAGTTCGGACTGTATTTTTCCGACTAAAAATAATAAAGTTTGTTAAACATATGTATTAAAATAAAATCAATAACTTACCAGTTCCTGGAAATATGCCATTAAAACATTTTCGGTTATTTGAAGAATTGTGTTCGTATCTTTCCAAATACCAAATATGCCATACTCCCGATCATACTGTTGCCTTGATTTAACTGGCAAAAGATTTTCGGTCGCTTTTATGACCTTTTCTCTTATATTTTGTGGAATTTCTTCCATTTTGAGCAAATCGTTAAATAAAAAATGCCAACTGACTAACTGACAGAAACATCAAAGTCAAACTTAACACCAGTCATTATCTACTTACGTATACAGGTACAGGTGCAACTTATTTTTTATATTGCGAATAAATAATGTAATTAGTCATTGAAAAACTCTTTTTTAGGTAAAACATAAAGCATTGTATGCACCACGGGCTTTACTGGACTATAATGCCCATCAGGCAGAAACCTATCCCTCGGGCCAGAGGCCCTCGGGCTATTTCTACCTTCAGGGCATTATAGTCCCCGTAACGCCCTTGATACATAAATAGCTATTAATGTTCCTGAAATTTTAGTAATAAATCTTATAGTTTACTAACAAGTAAAATCAACTCCTATTGTAAAAATATAGTGCGTCATATTAAACTAAACTCATCGGAAATATTTTTGTTTAAGTTTTATTTGAAACTATGTAGACATGTAATTTCAGATGTTATGGTTGAAAACGAATTAATGTTTTTAATGTTCCTGAAATTTTAGTAAGTAATAAACCTTAGTTACTAACCAATAAAATCAACTTCTATTGTAAAAATATAGTGCGTCATATTTAACTAAAACTCATCGGAAATATGTTTTTTTAAGTTTCATTTGAAACTATATGTAGACATGTAATTTCAGATGTTATGGTTGAAAACGAATTAATGTTTTTAATGTTCCTGAAATTTTAGTAAGTAATAAACCTTAGTTACTAACAAGTAAAATCAACTTCTATTGTAAAAATACAGTGCATCATATTAAACTAAACTCATCGAAAATATGTTTTTTAAAGTTTTATTTGAATTTAAAACTATAAAGACATTGGATTTCAGATAACAAATTTGTTATTTAATGTTTCTCACATTTTAGTAATAAAAATGAGTTACTAACGGCTAAAATGAATTTCATTTCTAAGACTCTAGTTAGTTACAATTAACTAAAGCCGCCGGAAATATGTTTTTGTAGCATTTTAGCAAAAAAAATACAATAAGAAAAAACTACAATTTATGAAATGTTCTTACCGAATCTCCCACGCAGCAGAATTAATTCCCGATAATTTTGCTGCTAGGGAGATTATAAGTGAAAATTTAATGAATACGTGAAGTTTCGACGATGTCGATCATCCCTCAAAATTTACATGATTCTATGGCCATAACTATCAGAGATATGTAACGTAAAAATTATTATAAACTTTTTAATCAGAATTAAATACTATGAAACTTTTTTCTAGTGATTTTCATCCCTTATAGAAAGGTTGAATACAAAATAATAACGAAGTGTCTAACTGCGTTCGTACATCGTGACGTTGTTACACTTGGTTTCTTGGAAAGTATAAAGAAACTTTCTGTTTTTAATTATTTACACAATTAATTTGACCCCTTACTTTAAAGGTTTACTGAAATGGGTTTGCGCTAGATTTCACAGAAAAGTGTTTAGGAATAATATAAATACACAATTACTTATCTGAATGCATTATTAACTGCAATACTTCTTTTCGGCAACTGTCCGGACAGTACCAACTCCCGGACGCTGTCTTTGAGAAAATAGTACTTTTCCGGTCTGGTCCGGGAAGTGGGTACTTTCCAATTATTTACACTATAGAACGATGGCATTTTTAATAATTTTGAAATACAATTTTTCGGATTAAACTATAAATTTTTAAAATAATTTGTTTGCTTACATTTAAAAGCATGTAACTACTAGGTACTGACGACTGTGTGTATGCCCTCCAGCAAACATAGCTGACCTGTCAATGACGTAATTACGAAATGATTATTAAGAAACGATCAAAATTGACTGTGTAGAAACTTGTACTGTGACTGTGGATGCTTTTAGCAGATGATTGGTTTTACCAAAATTTTTAGAACATGTTAATTTGGATAAGGCCAAATGATGAAACAAGGTAAACAAAAAAATAATAATAAAACAACTTATCGTTTTCATGATTTATGTTAATAAAAATACGTGCGGGGTGCGAAGAAAATCAGTCAAAATAATTTTATTAATTCAGAAACAATTTTAACATTTATGCTATTTCCAAGGACCATGTATTTTTGTCTCTCTGTTACATTGCTGGGAAAACTGAATATCTCTGGAAAACACATCAGCCTCGATATCTCTCTAGGAGTGAAAAACCTTAAATTTAAAGATTGTGCTAATTCCATATATTCGTCATCCTCGTTGTTCATTTCCTTTAACTTTTGCAATTTTGATTGTACATCAGTTTCACTATTTTCTGTATAAACGCTTCCTGTTCCTTCTAGAAATAAAAAAAAATCGTAAAGGCTAGTGGTTAGTATTCTCTAAACTGCATTGCATTTTTTACTGATCGAATATAAAGGAAATATTCGTCTAAAAAACCTGGAAAGTCATGGAATTTTGCATCATTTTAAAGGTCCAAACCTTGCTAGAGCTGTGAAAAATCATATAGCTAATTATTCTTACATTTAGAAATTGTTTTCTCACCTATAAACCTTCCATATGCCTTCGTGAAACAACAAGACCTTTTGGAACTCTTATAACATATGTCTAGTACATTTAATCTTTTCTTTAATATTTTGTCATTTAAATAGTATTTGTTAGAATCTACGTACTCTTCCACTATATCTTCAATTGTAAAGGAACTGAAATTATTTACATTTTTTGGTAGATCTTCCATCTAAAAATCAATATCAATATCATTGTTAAAGGTATTTTGATGTGGCCCAGGCATAAAAAATCATTTTTTTTTATATTTCTATTCTAAAATTTTGACACTATCAATGTTTGTCCCTACTCCACCTTTGGAGATAAGGACCCGCCAACATTTTATTAGCGGATTTGAAAAAATATATTTTTTATGCACCGGGTGTTCAACTTAAAAGGGACGCTGGGCTGTATCTTGAAAACTGTTTACTGTACGTCTTGCGGAATTTTTTTTTATGACAAAAGCGACCAAGGAAAATTGCTGGAAATTATTTTTAAGTTTATGTAACGACAGAGACTAATCAAAAGGCGGGATTTTCTCAAAACTCCTCACAGTAGAGGAGTATCAAAGGTAGCAAAGGAATCAAATAAAAAACAGAGCACACAGTACACAAACAATAATCAAAATTTCCGAATTTACATAAAACTAAACAATAATTTTACTGGCGGCATGAGAATAGGAGCAGTGCGAGGTGAGACTGGCATCTTTTCTCACGACCGATCGCGGCCGGTTTTTATCTGCTAAAAAAATTTATTACATAAGCAAAATAAATCAATCCCTTTTCTTACACAACTTAAATAAATCGATAATATTTAAGACGTTTTTAACACCCCCTTTTTTATTGGCTGTCAGGACGGGGAGGGGGGGCGGACAAAAATTGCTGTGGAAAAAATTTACCACTTTTGTTTGGCTTACCAGAATTTAACAAATTTAAATTCGGAAAATAGGCTTTCTTTTGTTTTGTCAAGTTAATCAAAAATTAGTTGCCGAGTAGCTTCCCGCGGCCCTCCACTTTCCGCAGCGCTTTTGTTTTATAAATTAGTGATAGGTAGTTCGCGAACGAACTATTCATTTAAAGGTGAACTAGTTCTCAATTCTAGAATGAACTAGTTCGCAGCGAACTATTAATTTTTTTGGGGCGCGAAATAAATTAAATTGAAGATTAGAAGTTGGGCTGCATATTCACCACTCCGGATGTAGACCACCTGCGAACTGGAAACTGAACGAGAACGAGTAACGATGACGGTCGATAAGAGCGGCCCTACAAAATTTTGCCACTATGCTTGCCTGCCAAAAGGTTACCGACCACTGTAAGGCTTTAGTTAAATGCAACTTTTTTTTGGCCGCACCTGTACATGTGTGTACCTAAGTCAAATGGAAAAAAATCTTACCAAAGATTCTTGAGGTTCAAATTGAAATTTGTTGGGCAACTTTGTAGCTAAGCAGTAATACCTATATCTACAATTAGGAATGCCAAATTGAGATGGACTTAAAATAAATTCTTGGATAATAAAATTATTCTCCTGGAGAGTGTTGACAAGGACTTTTCTCATATCTGACTTCTCAAATCCTTTAACATTTTCTATAAGAATATTTTGTATATCTAAATTAGGAAGCAAATTTAAAATGTGTTGAAAGGCGTCAGTCCTTTTATCTCGAATGTCATGTTGATTTCCATTTCTAGTAAATGGCTGACATGGTGGAGACATTAATATAGTATCTACATCTAACTTCTGTATTTTATCCACTGTCAATCCTTCAATGTTATGGTTTAGTAATTTTATTTCTGGAAAATTGTGCTTGTATATGCAGTTAGCTACATTGTTTATTTCTATAGCAGCCTCAATTTTACCCTTATTTCCACTTTCTAAAATAAAATAAAAAGAAATTTGCATTTCAAGGGTCGTTATATTTGTTAGTCGCCGCAGATAATACTGGCTCAAAACAAAGTATAATTTGGGCTTAATTACAGAGCGAGTCTCAGAAAAAAATGATTTCCAATTGTTTTTCGTTACAATTTTAGTATCATTGCTTAGGTTAGACATATTGTGCACATAGCGTTTAGGTACTTTTAATGAACCCATGTATACAGGGTGGTCATTTAATTTAGAGACTCCTTTACGGCCCCACAATAAGCAAATTTGTCTTAATTTGACCATCTTATCTTAAAACAGACAACATTGTCAGGCCGTGGTAAAGGGTTTCACAGGGGTGGTTGGGGTCATTTGCTCGTTAATCACATTGACACCGATTTGTTTATTAATGAATTATTAGTTTGAGAAGCAAACCATATGCACCCCTCACCCTCCCCATTGGTTGTAAGTTGTAACTAAAATAAGCTATTATCAAAAGAGTGCAAAATCACGACTTCACAGTTCAGTTTCAGTAAGCACTATTAAAACCTTCTTTAAGAAGATTGTGGCACTATGTACAGGTTTTTAACCATGTACATTCTTTTAACTAGCACCTGTTGAACATATAATGATTATTATTACCAGAAAATGCCATATGCATTCCTCCTATGCCACTAAATAATTCCAGAACTTTCATGGTTTTGATTTTAAAAAAGAAACAAACTAACTTCTCTGAAACTTAAAAATAAAAACGAACAAACCCTATAAATTTTCTTTGATAAAAACCAACGAATTAATAATACAAAGGAAGTAGGGTTTTGTAGATTGACAGTTGTCCGGGATGGGTGCTGATGGCGGCAACATTTGACGCATGCGCGCACGACTGTTTCCGGTCCACCTCTGTGGCGTATCATTAAAATGGTAATAATAAAATGATTAATTAAATTTTATTTGGCAAAGAAAAGAAAAAAAATATTTAGATTCATATATACCTATAAGATACGTTAAGGTTGGTGTAATAAAACAATACAACTATTTCTTTTAATTATTTATTTAAATAAGGTAACGGAGGTGAAAGGGTCCTTTGTAAATATCTGGTTAAATAACTAAAAAACACCTATTGTTATACATTAAAAAAAATTGCAAAAAACAAATTGTTTCAGATAATAAATACTGATGAAGGCAAAATTATTGCTAAAACGTCTATGTTAAAAAATAAAATTTTAAGAAAACCTTACTCTTTCTTCATGAACCAAATCACAAGAAAATAATAAAATATAATATAATATAGTCCTGTTTATTATATAATGTACCTAAATAATATTAATAAGATTTCTAGTATACAAGAAAATTGTCAAATGACAAACTATGCAGATAATACAAACATTTTATTTATTTGTAGTATCAACAACTTAACAAGTTAATTATAGATACATAAACCCCATTTCTAAAAGCTATCCTAAGCTACAATGAATATTCAATTAGCATTTGCCTAAGCAGTTCAATCCTTAATTTTAATTTTTCATAGTTTAAATTATATATTATGTCAATGTCTCCACAATATTTATTAAAATAGAGCACAGTCTTATAAGTGGTGAGTTTTTGTATAGATTTGTCCTCGGTGTAGGAATATAAAATACATGAGCGGATCTAGTATTGACTAAGCCTATTCTAAACGGAAGCAGTCCTAAGAACTCTTTATTATCTATTTTGTCTCTAATTATTTTATATACGAAAAAAATTCTTGCTTCTATACACAATATAGTCTTAAAGAAGGGAAATTAAACAAATTACACAAAAGCCCTTGATCTGTACCTCTTGGCGGATAAACTGAAAATGACTTGTACAAAAATTTTAAAAATTTACGCTGAATAGATTTTAAAAGAGCAATCTTACTGGCATACTGAGGATCCCAAATAGTGCATGCATACTAAAGTTTTGTAGCTACCAGGGATTTATATAAAGTTATTATGGCGTTAACATTTTTAAAGTATTTACAAGTTCTGATAATAAATCCTATCATATAAAGACCATGAGCTTCTCGAGCAACATATTTAACAATTTATGATTGAAGTAAATAATTATTGGTTTTCTAAAGATTAACTGATATTAAATAAATCAAAGAACGTTATCACCTTGTTTAAGACTAACCGATACACTTTGGAGAATCCGGAAACAGTAACCATTAATGATTGTCATATAAGATTAAAGGAAGATACTAAAATCATAGGTGTGTGGTTGGATAGTAAAATGTCCTGGAAGAGCCATGTCCTGGAAGAGGCATGTCCAATATATGTTGTAACCAGAAGGTGTTCCAGTTAGATTCACAGTAGGATAATTATCTTCAGGCAGGTTTTGACATGGTGTCTCATAAGATATTGCATAGGAACGTACCTGCCAAAAAAATATAAGTTTTTTAATTATCTGTTTGGCACCTTTACCAAATGACACAAAAGTACCTATAACGTGCTACTACCTCTCTTTGTACATTTTTTTTTTATATTTTGATATGAATTTCTTTGAATGATAGAAGGTTTGGGACTTGCTTTGAATTTATTTTTTTAATCAATGGTAGGTATCTCCAGTCGTCCTCAGGTGAATATTGGGAAAACGTTTCTATCATTCTAGAAACATCATTGTCTTCAATCTTTAAATATGAATTTTTTTGTTTATCGTACCTACACTCCCATATTGTATTACATTCTTTATCCATGGGTTTAAAATTTTAAAAGTAGATTAAACCAATAAAACATCTAAAAACTTTTATCGATACATAATTTATGAAAAAGTGACAAAGCAGCTTCCTCTGAAGCATAAATAATGCAGAATTATTTGTATTCATATTCTTAAGTACTTACCTAAGTACATACCTACAAATTTTCCAATATATTATGTAATGACCAGATACAATAGTTTCAAAACTTACATTTTTTAACCTGGCTACTTCAAAAGTAGGCACTACTGCAGTTGGGACCAATCTAACTTTCAATCTTGAAGTTCTGTCAAAGCAATCTTCAGAAAAATGCTCCGAGCAAAGAACTCTATTTCGTGTAGGATTCCAATCACTTCGGTTTACAATTTTCAACCATGCCTTTTTTCTTAGGTAATTATTTGGAAAACTAAAAACCAATAGGTATTTTTAATTTGCTTTTCTGTAGAAATGGGTAACCCAGTCGATTAATAAATAAATAATATTTTTCTGGTTTTATAAGACGAACGCCCATGAATGACATGCGAGGTTCGGAGGTTATGTGTATTTTGATATTAAATTAAAATAACATTTTTTTTCTCTACAGATTAAAAAGGTTTATATACCTAAACATAAACTTACCGATGAAATGTAATGCCCAGTTTTTTACTTCATAGCGTTTGGGAGCACCCACAAGCAGCACAACTAACCATATTTATAGCTTATTAATTAACCCAGAATACCAACTAATTAAAATGTTTTAATCGCTGTCCAGCGCTAAAAGTATACTCCACTGTCACACTAAAGCAATTATAAGTTTACTAGAATTCGTTAAATATGGTTGTTAACTAATTAAAATGCAAAATAACTCAAAAACAGCAAAGAAAGCAGAAATCACAGCTCAACCTGTCAACCACGGTCAACCACCAAAACAAACATGGAGTCATTTGTGGGTTCTGAAGATGGCCGACTTCCGTCGCAAATTTTGTTAGGCGGTTTATGCAAAACCCTACTTCCTTTGTATTATTATTTCGTTGATAAAAACCAAGTTGAGGTTATGTATGATTATTGTTGCTAGTTCAGTTCAGTTCAGTTCCATTCGTTTGGATGGCCTCAGCTGCTAGGGCTATGCGGCCATGGGTGTATCCCTGGAAAGATACGGTGGGTGGTAGTTTAGTTTAAGATTACAGCTTGAGCTGACATGCCTTAAGGAATTCTACTAACATGCGGATGGAATTTGTGTTGAGATTATGTAGTATGGATTGTAGATGAAGGGGGGCAAGTGCATTAATAATGGAAAGTTGGGTGTATAAATTTTTGGACTGAATGGCGGTTCTCGAGCAATTGAGTAATACATGATCCAGGTTACCTTCTTCACCACATTCACAGTTGGGGTCTGGTTTGATTTTTATCTTGTTTAAGTGTGCTGGGGTTAAACAGTGGTTACTGCGCATTCTGCACATAGTTGTTATGTGAATCCTTTCTAAGTCTGGAAATTGGGAAAACCAAGGTTCCTTGTATGGGTTTTCTGTCATTTCTGCATAGATTTTACCTTTGATTGTTGACATTCTTTTCCATCTATTGGTCCAATTGTTGCTAGTTGAACAGCTGTGATTAATAACTTTTGAACTACGCTACGACGTTTTCCATTGACAAAATCAGCGCGCCCTCAATATCATGGCCATCTAGAGTAGAAGCGACTAATCTGGCCACTCCAAATTAGCGTTTTGAGGAATCCCAAATCGGAGAGGCTTGTTGCACATATGGATGTTACGCCAAAAATGAAAAACCATAACCGTGCCCGCTCCCAAAGTACCCCCCAGCTAGAAATAGACTTTTGGTTTTGGAGAAAACAATTTTTATTATTTTTTCGATACCCTAACGACAGCGGATTCATTCACTCTTTGGTAATCGCGAGGGGCTGCTAACTCCAAAAAAAAGTGTACACGGATTTTAAATCAGTTTTCATGATTTAAATGGGGATTTTAAGATTTGAAGTGTTATGCGCTATGCTCCGATGATTTACAAAATGTATCTGATTTTTGTGGATTTAAAACGATTTAACAAATTGAAAGGAATTTTACTTGATTTAGTTAAAGCTGTTTAAATTGATTAAAGTATTTTTTTTTAAATCAAGTATATCATGTACACAGATTTCAGGGAGTTGACAGCCTCTCCGCGGGTAATCAGTAATCTCAAACTCCTCAAAGGTACCTTGCGGTCAGCATCTAGACATTCCGCTATAGGATTCGCCCGATTCGGCACCCCCGTCTCTATTCTGATTGGATGATTTCAAATTCCGTCTAAAAGGTATACTGGCAACCGGTTTGTTCGTTATTGTTACCCAGAGCATTTTATTTTTATAAAATAATATTAGTTGAAAAAATTGAATTAAAAAAAATGCTCTAGGTAACAACGAACAACCCGGTTGCCAATATTTAGACGGAATTTGAAATCATCGAATCAGAATAGAGGGGTGCCGAATCCTATAGCGGAATGTCTAGATCTCTGGTCTAGATGCTGCCCGTCAAACTGACAAAATAGTTTTTTAAATGTTATTCTTTTCAAAAATACAGAAAATACAAAATTTTTACGGACTTTTTTTTATTAATGAAAATACAAATATCCATGTAGGTACCCTACTCTTTTTATAATAAAAACGTGTTCTGTTATTTCCATTAGCAGGCACTAAAAACCACGTTAAATTGTCCATTTAACCCGTTGGAACTTTATTATAACGCATATGTCTTTTTTATGTACTATTTTTCAATGACTTTATAATGGCAGATTTTGTCTGCGTCCCAAAACACATAGGTTTTGTACAAATGAAAATTTGTACCCGACTTTTCTTCATTAACAAGCCCAGTTCTTCAAACTGAAACAAAAAAATCGCAAACCTAAACATGTCGCTATTCTATTAGCTGAAATGATTCCTTTGCACCTTCTCCATTGAGGGTTTACCTTTTGACGGTACAAAAAATGTATCCAAAGCAAAATATATACCGTATATAATCATAGGCGTAGTTAGGGGGGTACTTGGGGATGCTAGGCACCCCCGAAATCTAAATTAGCACCCCCAAAAAAAATTTACACTTTATCACGCACACAAAAGTTCCAAAATAGAAATCAAAAAAGAAATTACAAAAAATAAACATATTAACACCTATTTTCTATTTTTTACTAAACTATAACCATCAGGGTCCGTTAAAAAAAAAGTTAACTAGTCCTTAAAGCTAGTATATATTATATAATTTTTACTGCACCGACAGGGATTGGCTACCAAGCTCGGTTGCAATGAGAAGTCCGCTAAAGCAGGCGATAAATTTAGCGCCTTTTATGTTGTATACCGCACGATACGCATCACGCTAGCGCTGGTTGACGTCACGAATATTGGACACCAATTAAACGAGACGCAAGCTCTACCTTCTCGCCAAGGCAAAAGATTCGGCGCCTTCCGTAACCCATCGGAGCACGTGACTCGGTTGATCAATAGAAATCGATTCCAAGAGAGAGCCTGCCTCGTCAAACTGGATGGAGTATTAACGAGGTTTGTTTTAAGCGCCATAACTGTATAATTTATCCAATGTCAGTGTGATGACATTCCAATAATTCCATACGGCGGTAAACGTCGGTCTCTTTGAGCCTGTTTACCGCCGTATGGAATGTCATCACACTGACTTTGGAATAACAATACACAAAATAGATTTATGATTTTATGCAGAACTACTTTTTTGGTCGTCGCACCCCTATCGTCATGTTTAATGACATTTTATGTTCGTTGCGTGGTGTGGTCTAAATTTCCTTTTCTCTCTTTTTATTTACGTAAATAAAACAAAGTAAGATATTATGATAATCATAGGGAAAATTAGGTACCTACTATATCAGGTAATTCCGTTTGGTTGTAGGTTGTAGGACTTCTAGGTTATTTCAGTCGCGGTCGCGTACGTATATACGCGATTATTATAGATAATAGAAAAATTATACGTACATTTTAAATGTTTTAAGGTGGCTTTTGGGTTTTTTAAAATTATTCATTGTTTCAATAAAAATAATAATAATAATAATAATAATAATAATAATAATAAACGGTTCAAAAAAATTATATTAATTATTATTGTGTTATTTTTCGTTTATTTAAGTGATAAAGTAATAATTTATTAACATTAAATTATTGACCAAATTTGGGCGTGGTTCGGGCGTGGTCCAAAATTTTTTTCGCCAGCCCCCCCTGATCTGATGACCTAACTTCGCCTATGTATATAATAGACAGAGAAAAACGAGAAGCGACAGCTTGGCGTTTTGCGTCTCCTCTGTTTTGGTACGCGCATGTGGCAAATAAGTTGTGTATCGCTAAAAACCATGTGCTCGTCGAAGTTGTGTTTAGTCCGCGAGCTGACGTTGCGCCTAGCTAATTGTGATATTATTTTGTTTTCGTTCTGTTACATTTGCACCTGTACTAAAAAGTATAAGGTCGCTCAGTGTAGAAAATAAGCAAGTTTTCTCAGAGTATTAAGTTGTGGATCGACCGTTATCGTTGTGTGAAGGTCACTGAAAAACGACCAGTCGATATCAAAGGTACCGACAGGTATTGTCGCTTCTGGTTTGCTGTAATATTCTGTGATAATAGAGGTAAGACATAAGCTGTAAAAAAGGTGTTTTTGTCAAGCAACACATTTTACTAAAAATTTTAATATAGGTAAAGTAAAACTCGCTGGAGTAGATAGACCAAAATATATTTACAAACAAGAATTAGGTAGGTACATACATAGAAGTATTTACTTTTAAAAAATGTCAGAAAAGGGAAAAACTGCCTGCTGAGGAGAAAGTAAATCGGCCAGATAACATACAGTTCCTGCTGTCCCTTCGTATAGACTTAGTGGGTTATCTGGTTTTCTTGCTTGGTTTTTAAATATTTCCGTTTGCATAAACTCATAAAAGCAAACAGCCCGATAATGATACTTAGTAAGTCCCGTTAACCTAAAATGTATATGATTATATTTTTTAATCTTAATAACTGTTAGATAATTTTTTTTTATACAGGAATACCCCCTCCCCAACTTAAAATTTATTAAATATTTTCTAATTTAAGGAATGATGAAAAATACAGGGTTGGAAGTAGGATTAATTTCAGATTTCTGATTAAACCAAAAATCCGAATTTTTCGAAGATATTTTCAATATAACCGGAGGGAAAATAAAAATGGATGCAAATATGTAAAAGCAGCATTTTGTTAGGATGCGCCGTTATAAAGTTGCAGTCTGTTAGATGTCATTTTTCACATATAAATATCTCAAAAACTGTTTATTAACATATATCATATACAAGCACCAACGATCTGTAGGTACCAGATGATTGATAAACACTATAATGTAAAAAGTTATAATGGTAGTCTGGTATAAAGGAGTGTTAAAAAACCAATATTTATAATGATAAGTATATAAACGGAATCCCTCCCTTAAATAAACTAACAGCGACAATATGCGACTCCCGGAAGTTTCCCCCAAACTTTCTTATTTTAAATAGAACATATATTTTTGTGTTCGTTTCTTCATTTACAATAACTTTTATTTCTGAGAAAAAAATATTTTGCTCAAACTTTGACATTAAACAGGATGTCGCCTAAAATTGAATAGTTTCAAAAATAAAAGAGGGAAACTCAAAATTCCGGTTGTGGAATTAGATATTATTGTGCTCGATATTGAATTGTCGGAAAATAAAATTTTAGGTACAGGGAAGTGGAAAAGTAACAATTTTTGATATTTATCAAAAAATTTAAAAAACTAATTTTTTTAAAAACGGATACTAAAATTATTAGAATTGAAGAAAGAAAAAAAATATATTGTACAGGGTGGTCCATTTAAAATAAACAAGTTTGAGACAACTTCCGGTATAACCGACGTCGCGTTCGGTCGATGTTATTTTACTTGAAGAACCGAAAACCCCATTATCCAAATTTGCAGGAATTAAATCGCAATACTTTTCGACATAATCTAATGGGCGATCACATTAAGACACCCTGTATAGAGCTTATCAAAAACATAAAAATAATAACAATAATAATAATAATAATAAAAGTTTATTCAAATATTCTTTTTGACATTTAAGTAATGCTAATATATAATTTTTTAAACTATCAATTCCGAACTCAGGAGTAAAATATTTATTTTGAGTTAAATAATATAATATTTATTGTCAGGAATATATATTTCATAATTTAGGCACAACTAGATTATAATATAAAACGAACATGGCAATATTTTAATGGTATATTTTATATCACTACAGTATACAAAGATACAATATATATATTTATTTATTTTATTCATTATAGCTTGCTATATTCATTATTTATTAATAACGTTCTAGATATATCTCTTGGATTGGATAATATCCAATTTTTAATTTTATTTCTATAATTATTTAATGATTTAATTATTTTAACTGACTGTGGTGGCATATCAAAAATATATGGATTGATGTTTAAAAATTATTTGTGTGCTATTGTTTTTTTACTCTATTTTTATATGTAATAGTATTTTTATGACGAGTTTCATGTGTGTGATTAATATCATTTATTTTATTTTTATGTTTAAAATATCGGTGTGGCTATATGATATGTCCGCCGGCGGTATCTGATATATGAATCAATAATTCCGCCGGCCGGCGGATTAGTTACTGTTCTAATCATTTGTCCGCCGATAAACATACTATATTTAAGAAGCGCGGCGGAAGAGTGATATTTTCCAAAGACTTCCGCCGCTTAACGGATTGTTTCTGTATTACACTGAAATTCCGCCGAAACATAACCTATAATTTTTATTATACATTGTAAACACTACGTGTTCTATCTTATAATCTAAATGATGGAAAAACATATAAAACTTGGTGAAGTCTTCGAGACCTACGAAGAATTTATTGAAGCACTAAATGGGTACTGTATATACTAAAGAATATGTAATATTTTATAAACGAGAAGCTAGAACTAGCGCGTATTTATGGGGGTAATAATAGCTAATGGTGGTAGTATACTGGCAGTTACTTCCTTTGATATTTTGAAAATCCTTTTTTTTTTAGAATTACCTTAAATCGGCTATGAACTTTTACGCAATAAACACAAAAATAGATTTTTTGGGTATTTTTCCTACTTGAAAGTAATCATAAATTAAAAAAGGGCGTAGCACCCAATTTTTTTCTCTCTAAATTATCGAAAATATTTTCGGCGGATCTTAGCTACTATAAATTAAAATCCGCCTACAGGCGGAAAATGGGTTCTTAACCATTGCGATCCGCCGTACCTAACCGATGCTTAAATATTTCATATATCAGATACCGCCGGCGGACATTTAGCCACACCGTTAAAATATACATTAACATGTTGTGGGAAAATATTCGTTTAATATCCATTTTTTTGCTATCTTTAAATAGTAAATCAGAAGAATATTGGTGATCTTTTTCGTAAATAATTTTCAAAATGTAATTTTGAATAGTTTCAATATTATTAAGATAATTCTTTTTTATGCCTCCCCATCCTATTATTCCATAATTTAAATGGGTTTGTACTAAAGAATAATAATTCTTTTATATTTAAAAATTGTTTAAGGCGTTTAAATTTTGGTATAAGAATTCTTAGTTTTTTTACAATGTAGTCACTATGTAAATCCTATTTTAAATGTTTATCAAGAATTATTCCTAGATATTTAATATTTTCACCTTCCTTTATATTAATATTATTATTGCATATTATTGGACCAATATTTGGAATTTTATTTTTGTATGTTAAGTAAATGGAATGCATGTTGTTTTGTTATAATTTAATAGTTAATAATCCTAATCTTTAGTATTT
This sequence comes from Polydrusus pterygomalis, assembly GCA_963969555.1. Taxonomy (NCBI): domain Eukaryota; kingdom Metazoa; phylum Arthropoda; class Insecta; order Coleoptera; family Curculionidae; genus Polydrusus; species Polydrusus pterygomalis. The sequence goes on along the minus strand of OZ018381.1, from coordinate 33,532,867 downwards.
AGGAAATGCAAATTCGATTATGCCAGACGATAATTGGAAGACATCATATAAATAAGTTTTTTTTGTTTTTTCCTAGTCAAAAATTAAGGCACAAAAAAATTTAAAAAATTCCTTTTTTTTTTTCGGATATCTCCGAAGGTATTCGAAATATATTTACAATATTCTTTCACCAAATTATTTAGCCCCAAAATACGAAACTTTGCCTCAATATCACCCCGTAAGTATAGTATTATTTATCTCAGTTTCTCAGCCACCATATAAGGCCGATATAAATAAAAGGTATTTCCTATAACACTGCAATTTTTTACCTGTACATAATTAAAAAGACATATCCATTGCCGGCAACACCGTGGCATATTCCTGGACCTTTTTTTAAAAGACCTTTCTGCCATATTAGATCTGCCATCTTTTCACACGATTCCATATATTTATTCTCTTTAAACACTAAGAAAGCTTTAGCCATGAGATAAAACATTCCTAAAAAACATGCCCGGGTTATCGTATAAAAACGTCAATGTACGTCACACAGCGCTCTCGGAAAACTTTCAAAAGGTAGAATTACTTCGGCTAGTATTTAGTTGATCCAGAGTTATTGGGAATATTTACATATTAGACAGACACAGCAATTCAGTGGTCGTAGACGTATGATTGAAATTGGATAATAAATATGACCCTTCCGACATACCGTAAACCGTGCCGTCTTAGCAACATGATAGGCATGTGGTAAATTGACACTATTTAACCTAATTTCTGCCATAAATAGGAAACTTGAAAAAAATTTTAAATGGTGAAAAAATTCTATAAATCATAAGTATATATTGTCATAAAACATATGGCAGCAAAAAAAACAACATATTTCGTCCCAAAAGACCGCTAGAAAGATTTAAAACTGCCCCAAAATTCAAATTATCCCAAGCAGGTAAAAACGGGTCGTGACGTCACGAAGTATCATTTGTCATGATGACAAAACCGGTAGCTCAGCCACCGGTCAGGATGACGGAAAAGTCATACTTCGTGACGTCATCGGGCTTGGCGCGCTTAAGAGGTTGTTTGAAATGTTTTGACACGCGCGAAACTTTAAAGAATTTTTACCAAGTTATTACTGATTTTTAAGGAGTAATAATTGGGGAATACTTTTTTCAGGCCTAACTAAATCATATTATTGAAAGAAAAAAAAATTGGAAAGTTCCCTATTAATAAATGTCACTGAATAAGAAGTAATTCACGAGATGCGGAGCTATTTTCAAGGCCAACACTTAAAGGATTTTTCATTTTATTTTGTGTTACGTTGGGATTCGCGTGAGCACATTAATATATAACCCGTGGACTTACTGTATAGAGTACCTTACTAAAAATTAAATGTGTGCGATTACTTACACTACCAGATTTACATACCTCCTGCTCCGTGACACCAATGAACCAGCTGTGATTCTTTGTCCATTTCATCGGTTGCGGAGGGGAAATTACCTAGTTAACAAACAATAATACGTCATTATACAGTTAATAAATATCTTAACATAGTATAAAACAAAGTCGCTGTCGCCCGTCTGTCCCCTTTCATATGTGCTTAAATCTTTAAAACTACGCAACGGATTTTGAAGCGTTTTTTTTTAATAGATAGAGTGATACAAGAGAAATGTTTTTATGTATAATACATGCATAATATTGTAGAGAAACACTGATAAATTTAGAGGTTTGTTCGGGTTTGTATTTATAAATCTTGACGTGGTTAGGTTTAGGTTTATGAATTTTTGAATTCGTTAATCTTGTAATAATTTAATTAGGCTTACACCTTACACCCACATTATGTGTTAAGTTAAGTACCTACTATTAAAATAGCAAACAATTCGAATTTATTTTATAATCCTAGGTAGACTGGTAGACATAACAAAGGTAGTTATTAAGTTATTATACGTAATATTCCAGCAAACATGATGCTGCTGCTTACCATGTACAGGGTGTTTTTTTAAGGTCGACGAGCGGCCATATCTCGGAAACTACTGGGCATAGAAACTCAGGAAAAGAAAAATGATAATTAAAGTGGCCATGAGAAAATTCTGGAAATAATTTTTAAGTTCCGCATTTTGCCGCAAGAGGGCGTAATTGAAAAGTAAATTTTAAAATTTTACATAACTCCGAAAATTCCACATTAAGGTATATGTTTGATAACACCATTTTAAAGCTTGGACAATTATGCATTATTTTGGTCTTATGCTCATTGGCGTACCGACTTTAATAAGAGTGGGGGAAGCTGTTGACAGTGTAATCATTTAAATCGCTGTAACTTATAAACGACTTATCCGATTTTAGCAAACTAAAGACTGTTTGGAAGAGAAATGTATGCACTTTCACCAATCGTACTTAGTTGTCCATAATAGTTCTCAAAAAAATGCTAGAGGGCGCAATTTGCAATAACAATACATTTTTTGATTTTACTCCGAAAAAATAAATCATACGGTATAATTATGATACCATAATCGAAAAGAAGATGAAATTTGCTAGAAAAAATATTAAAACCGCAGTTCGATATCTTTGTTCGTTTCAGAGTTATTGCCAAAACAATAATTTTTAATACAAATTGCGCCCTCTAGCAAATTTATTAGAAACTATCGTGTACCATTAGATACGACAATGATGCATAATTGTCGATGCTTTAAAATGGTGTTATCAATCATTTACCTTAATGTGGAATTTTCGGAGTTATGTAAAATTTCAAAATTTACTTTTCAATTACTCCCTCTTGCGGCAAAATGCGGAACTTAAAAATTATTTCCAGAATTTTCTCATGGCCACTTTAATTATCATTTTTCTTTTCCTGAGTTTCTATGCCCAGTAGTTTCCGAGATATGGCCGCTCGTCGACCTTAAAAAAACACCCTGTATGGTAGTAAAGGGAGTAGCAGTGATCGAGCCTCATAGAATTCAAAAGAGAGAAAACAGTAAAACGCATGAAAATATACAATAGTAGTATCATCAGCAAACAATTTTATTTTACCTTTTAAATTTATTATTGCTGTATGTAGGACGTAGGTCCTAAGATTAATTCTTGCGGAACACCAGAAGTTATGTTTTTTGTGAACTTTTAACATTTTTCCATTTAAACAAACTATTTCCTATTAGGTAATTTTTTAACAATAAATAAATATTTCCCCGAATTTAAGTAAAATGTTGTGATTGATTGTATCAAATGCTTTACATAAATCTAAGGACAGTAGGCAGCATTACAAGATAATATACTACCTTATATTATAAGGTCTATAAAGTAACTAGTTTAGTAACAGGGTTTTAGTTTTACAAATAAGTGTTCGTAGACATGTCATATGAGATAGAATGAAAGGGTAGGGATGGCTGTGCACACCTTTTTCGGAATGAATGTAGAAAAAAAAATAATTGTATTAAGGTGTCAATTTTTTTTTCTGCTTTAAATTTATAACATCGTAATATATAACAACTTTACATTTATAACATCTTAATACCGGGTGTCCACGGAAGGTGGTTCGCCCCTCTAACTTTTTTGTTTTTCAAGATAATGAAATAAAATTTGGGGGATTTGTGGATTTGTATACGACATAAAACTGCATTTTTTGACAGGTGACTCAACATTATGGAACTTCCGGTTTAACCGGAAGTGACATAAACTTTCGATTTTTAAATGGGACACCTGGTATATTTTTACTTTTTTTGACTCCATATGACATTCTAAATACAACGATGTGTCACTTGTCACTTTTTGTCACCAAGAAAATATTTTTTTTCCAAATTTATTGTTTTATCTAGAGGGCTATGAATACCTTAAAATCACTTATTTCAGTTCTTTAATCTTGGGAAAAAAACAATTTAACTATTTTTGGTCCAATGCTATGTGCTATGTAAAATTTAATTTTTAAAGATGTATAACTAATTTTTTTTAAATGGCAACATGGTGGCTCGTCGGGTTAAGAAAAAAAGAGGATTTTATTGCGATTATTTTGATACCATACACTATTTTAGGTTTTAGAAAAGCTGCCATTAAAAAACTTTAAGAAGTTAACTTAGAACTTTCCTAAAATGACGCATCTTTTGAGAATAAATTTAGATTTAAATGCATCAAGTAGCATGTGACCAGCAAAACTGATAAAACAAAATCATGCCTTGAAGAAAATTGAAACGCCAACAGCTTCTACCAAAGTAAATTAGTTTGTTGTTTAAAAACATGGAAAATAATAGTTTTACAAGGAGTGAAAAAGTTGATATGTTATTATTGTCAGGCTCATTTCGCATATTTGGAACCAGTTTTGGGTATCTAATAGTGCCGAGTTGGATGACGCCGATTAAAATATCTTTGTGCATAAAATCGTGCAGCATCGGTTGAATTATTTCTCCATTCTCCAAACACTAATAACATATCAACTTTTCACTCCTTGTAAAACTATTATTTTCCATGTTTTTTAAACAACAAACTAATTAACTTCGGCAGAAGCTGTTGGCATTTCAATTTTCTTCAAGGCATGATTTTGTTTTATCAGTTTTGCTGGTCACAGGCTACTTGATGCATTTAAATCCAAATTTATTCTCAAAATATGCTGCATTTTAGGAAAGTTCTAAGTTAACTTTTTAAAGTTTTTTAATGGCAGCTTTTCTAAAACCTAATAGTGTATGGTATCAAAATAATCGTAATAAAATCCTCTTTTTTCTTAACCCGACGAGCCACTATGTTGCCATTAAAAAAAATGAGTCATACAACTTTAAAGAGTAAATTTTACATAGCACATAGTATTGAACCAAAAATAGTAAAATTGCATTTTTCCCAAGATTACAGAACTGAAATAAGTGATTTTAAGGTATTTATAGCCCTCTAGATAAAACAATAAATTTGGAAAAAGATATTTTCTTGGTGACAAAAAGTGACAAGTGACACATCGTTGTATTTAGAATGTCATATGCAGTCAAAAAAAGTAAAAATATACCAGGTGTCCCATTTAAAAATCGAAAGTTTATGTCACTTCCGGTTAACCCATTCGGGACGGTTGACGTACCGGTACGGTGTCCAAAGAGGACATTGAGAGCCGAATGCCGTACATGTACTACTTTCTGTGCAATAGCTTTAGACGGCCGCCGTACATGATTTAGGACTTTTGTATTTTTGCATTTGCTTAAATTGTATTATAACTTTATTAAAACGAAACAGCGAAACGAATAAGGAAACTAAAAATATTTTGATTCTTAACAAATAAGAAAAAAACAGTACGGCGACCGTCCCACGCAGTTGGATTCACGGCGCCGTCCTGCGCAGGAGCGCGCGACTTGTCGGTCCGTCCCGAATGGGTTAAACCGGAAGTTCCATAATGTTGAGTCACCTGTCAAAAAATGCAGTTTTATGTCGTATACAAATCCCCCGAATTTTATTTCATTATCTTGAAAAACAAAAAAGTTAGAGGGGCGAGCCACCTTCCGTGGACACCCGGTATACACATTTAAAAATAAAAACCTTATACAATTTAACACGTTCGCGGCCAGTTGCTTCATCAGATATGTTCGTAAAATCACACCGACAAAATATATTCTCCTGTCAATAAGAATAGTTTTTAGTTGGGACAATTCACAAGATTTTTTGATATCTGCTGGGACAGCATGAGTAAACGCATATTACTTTATACATAAAAATGCGCGGCGTTTGGCGCTTTGCGTTTATGGAGGGTAGAAACTTCTGCGGCATATTCCGCTTTGTCCCAGCACAAGGAGCGGCATATGCCGCTTTGTCCGCGAACGTGTTAAAAACCATAATCATAATACACGTCATAAAAATGAAATAACCATAAGACCTAAAGTTCATAGGACAAAAAAATTTCAAATATTTATGTTTTTATTTAAACGATTATTTACCAACAAAAATTAAAAAATTTATTTCATTAAAAAAATTTTAAGTCGAAAAAAAAACATGGATATTAAAAACAGACAATTTGAAAATATTTTTAGAAGTGCTTTAATTAATTAATATTGTTCTGAATAATTTATATAAGTAATATTTTTTACTTAAAAATTATAAATTAATAATTTTATTATAGGTAATATATTTCCTTAAAAAAGCTGCGTTTATATCATAAATTAACATTTTTACTTTAAAACTTGATTTTTAATGCATATTTATGATTTATGATTTTAAATACTAAAACAAAAAATAAGATTTGCCCCTAACAAGCTCAGCTTCAGGGGATTGAAGAATAAGTTTATCGAAGACAACATAAACATATTTATTATATTACTAAATTTTAAATAAACTTATTATTATTAAATCTTATTACGACTAATTTTTTCTACATTCAATGATAGAATAGAAATAAATGAGATGCAGGATCTATATTTGCTTGATCGTCAGCAACTCACCTGTCCCACTCTGCAAACTTAACAAATAATCAATAGCCCTTTTGACATCCCTTTTATCTTGTTGGTTTTCCTCCAAGAATCCGGGAACCGACAAAATGGCCTGAATAATGCTACAGAGTCCGTGAGCAGCACCCAAATATTCTACCTAAAAAAAAACATTATAAATATAATTTAATGTACTTTTTGTTCCGAAAATCACTCTTTTTGGCAATGTAAACAAGAAATTCACACGTGTAATAATAGTAAGTTATTTAACCTAAAATATAACAAAACTTACAGTAGGTATCCAACATGAAGCATTAAGCAACATTTGTCCATTACACCAAGAAAAAATAAAAGAGTTCTAAGAAAGAATCAACGAAAAACAAAATAAATAAAGTAACACCTGTATTTAAAACTGATAAAAGATATAAATGCAACAATTATCGCCCGCTGTTTTACCAATATTTTCAAAGATATTAGAAAAAATAATAAATTATGCGACTTTCTAGAAAGCCAAAATTTACTTTTTGCTAACCAGTATGGTTTTCGCAGGATACAAAATAGCTGTAGGAGATATCATAACAAATATTTAAGTTATTGTTGGCAGCAGTAAAAAATGCTGTTTACTATCTTTACATCTGGGAGCAGAACTGGGCAAGCTACTGGAAAAAGGTAGCTCAAGCTACTTAAAATTAAAGTAGTTAAGCTACCGTGTAATCAAGCTACTGGTAGCTAAGCTACAAGCTACTTTTTTAAAGCTACTTCTATAAGCTACTCTGCGACTTTATGTCAGTGAATGCAGTTTTGAAAAACTACGTTCTTCGACATTAAAAGAGTTTAGTAATAAAAATATTATAAAGTTTTAATAATGTAGGTACCTACCTGTAACTTAGTACCTATTATTATAAGTAAAAATATTATTGAGCATGTTTTCAACAGTGCAGAACATGAGGGGTACATCGTAAAAAATTATTTTTGCCATACTTTTAAGCAATTATAGGTAATAGATATTTTTTGATATAATATGACTGTCAAAGTTTTATACATTTTTTTAGTTTTTCAAATTTTTATCTCAAAGGCAAAATCGAAGGCTAAACTACTGTACCTCGTATGTCGCATTTTTTCGGATTATGGTATTTTGGTATTATCCTATATAGTATACGTGGGGCTACCTGTTGGCATTCGCAATAAGTTATAATTAGATCTCTGTAAATTTTAAATTCAAATAACATATTTCCGACAGGGGCAGCAGCAGTAAATTATACAGTATTGGGATAAGGGGAAATACACACAAACTGCTTCAAAGTTATTTAAGCTATCGTACACAATTACTTCAAATTTGGGAAAGAAAAAGTTCGGAAAAATAAATAATATGTGGAGTTCCACAAGGATCAATATTAGGTCCATTATTATTCTTAATTTACATTAACTCTATTTCCAAATTATACTTTAAGGGCAATATAAAGCTATTTGCAGATGATACAACAATTATTTATTTTGCTGAAACTTTCGCAGAAATCATTATTGATATTAATAATGATTTAAAAATACTTTTTTCTTGGCTTGAATCAAATAAACTTACGTTAAATTTTACAAAATCTTTTATGTTTATAGCTAAAAATAAAATAAATTCTGTCATTAACCCCTTAACATTTAATAATGAAAATATTCAATAATCAAAAACGACCAAATTTTTAGGATTAGTTTTAGACGAAAATTTAATAGCTAGATATTACATTCCTTTGAAATACTTAAAAAATATATATTATTTATTAATACATTCAAAATTACAATACTCAGCTTCTGTATGAAGATCTGCTTGTTTATTAAATTTCAAACCATTACAAAAAATGCAAAGTAAAGTTATTAAATGCATACACAAATTACCACACTCAGAACCAACTGGTAATCTATATAAACCGAAGGGTAATTACACATTCAAAAAATGTAGAAATTAAAAATTTGTATTCTAATGTACTCTATTATTTTAAAAGAAAAAAATCAAAGTAACATTTCAGGAGAATAAGACATTACATGATCATAACACTAGACATTGTAAAAAAAATCGCTGTTATATGACGGAATAATAAAATATAACAATTTTCCAAAAAATATCAGAAAAATTGGCAACTTTAAAAAACAATTGAAGAGATATTTACTATATTATATTGTCATTTTCCATCTGTAAAAGTTAGTTTGGAATAAAGGCATTTTTTAAAGTTAAAAAAAAATATCTGCCTGGGCAGAATCAAAAACAACTTCGTGTGGAAAGTTAATTACAATAAATTCATTACTACTGGAGAATAATGATTTCATTAGTATTTGGTTAGCATAAATAGCAACAAAAAATGTTTACCTGATAATAAGAATACATTAAAGGACATTCACAGTTGTGGCTGGCGGCATAGTTCCTTCCAGAGTTTAAAGTTACTTTGCACAGGGCATAGAGATCTTCTTTTTTTATTAAGGTATTTGTTTCTTTAGCGAGCCAAAGCGCGCCCATGATATAACCTAAAGTAAGTATTTCAACCAATTAAAATATAATTAACACAAATTTATTTCACCCGATCCGGTCCTTATCTCGACATTGGATAGGCCTAATACCCAGTGAAGAGTAGCTGTAGCTACAGCCACGACGCCCAGTGGCGGGTAAGCTTTTTCCGCTATACTTGCCTTCCTAAATATTTTCTTAGTGTATTACTTAAATAATAACTTTTAATTTACAGCGAGCAATCGTATTTTTAATAGTATTCCCTTATTTTATAGGATTTAATATTTTTTTACAATCTGACAACAGCGCATGAGGCTTTCGGCTGTTATGTCTCCATAGTTTCTCCTAAAAACAACATATTCCGCAACGAAATTGGACTTGTCTTCAGTACAATTGGCAACATCCACTGGCAAGCAGCCTCTGACCAATAACGAGTGAGTTTTCTCCCACGAGCGACCGCCACCGGCAAATCACCCTGTTTTCTGTTTTTGAACGCCAGCCCAGCAGCCAGCGACTACTCCTCTCGCGTGGTGTGAACGGATTTCGCGCATTTTCGTTGTTTGCTAGGCTAGTGTTATAGTAATCTATTCAATATAGTGAAAAATGAGTGCCGCAGGCTTTAATTTCGACCGTAATTAAGTGGACTATTTGTTAACAGACTCGAATTCGTTTACGTCCCCCAAATTACGGTGATCAACTTATAGTGAAAAATAGACGTCCACAGCCAGAATTAAGAGGCCTAATCGTAAGCACAGGAAAATAAAATCGTGAATTTAAAACAAATCATTATAAGATATATGTATGGCTATCTGGATCCTAGGTAAGAATTTTCTACCCTTTTATAAGGCGTGTATACAGAGGCAAGCTAATGATATCAACAGATGTAAGTAATGAAACGACAAATATTGCTCCCGTCAAGACTACCACCCACAAGAACCCACTATGAATAGTAAAGTATTTTTCACAATAAATGGCTGACTCCGTTTAACTACTTGGGACGTTTTGCAAGAGCTCGGCCATAAAAATGCAAATAAACTGTCGGTCAGGGTCGGATTATAATTTGTAATTATACTAGGTAATATTTAACTATCTTGATATTGCGATTTAGGATAGTTCATGTCATTAAATAATATATAATTAATAACGAATTAAATACCCAAAGTCCTACCCTGTCGTGTATTTGCTTGTTGATTGTGTATAACAATGGGATAAAACCGGTAGGGGAAAATGTTATAGCTGTATTTTTGGATTTTAAGCGGGCATTCGAAACAATTGACAGGACTAGATTATTGATTAAATTGTATTATTATGGTATTCGCGGAAACGTTTATAAATTATTTAAGTAACAGGTCACAAAAACAAAGATATCAAAAACATATTAAAATAAAAAAAATAATATAGGAGTTCCTCAAGGAAGTATACTAGGTCCAATATTATTTATTATATACATCAACGATATGCCTTTAGTTTTAAAAATATGTAAGTAACAAATGTTTGCAGATGACACCTTAATTTACATTATTGTTTTAAATATTTTTGATGGTCTAAATACTTTAAATTCTGAGATAAATATATTATTAAATATTAAACTGGCTAAAAGTAAATAAATTAAAATTAAATATTTTCAAAACTAAATGTATGGTTATGGGCAATAGTTTAAATTGCCAAAATATAAATGTTGTGATAGATGGTGAAAAATTGGAATTAGTAAAAAGTTTTAAATATTTAGGGATAATTATTGATTCAAAATTAAAATTTTAAAACTATTTTGAAAGTATTGTATCGAAGATTGCCGGAAAGGTAGTTTATTTTAAAAGAATCAGTTCTAATTTAAGTTTGTTCTCGAAAAAAATTGTATTTAATACTGTTATATTACCACATTTTCTTTATTGTTTTTCCATGCTAGTGAGAAAATATTTGATAAATTACAAAATAAGGCAATCCGGATTATTTTAAATTGTGACAAACATACAAAAATTAATTTTATGTTAAAAAATTTAGATTGGTTGAATGTAAATTTATTTTTTTATTTAGTACCTACCTATGTATCTTTATACATAAAATTAAAAATAATTTGTTGCCTGATTGTTTCAAAAATTATGATCATCATAATTATTATAAAATAAGAACTACAGTGCGTCGTTTGGATCTGAAGCTACGCGGTATCCGTAAGGGGGAAGCCAAACCACAGATCACATGCACAATCCATGGGCGTGCTATTATTAGGGTTGTAATTCAATTTAAAAATACTAATTTTTTTTTGTGAATATATAGTAAGTAGGTACTAGAAATAAAAAAAAAAATAACAACAATTGGGAGAAAACAGCAATAAAACTTTTTGTTTATTTTTGAAAAAACTCCCAAATTTTTAACATTGCAAAGTACATATAAAACAACCACATAAAAAATCGATATACACTTTGCTGTCTAGTCTTTTCTTAATGTTGGAACCTTTTAAAAAATAAAATAAAATAAAGTATTATATACCTATTTTAGTAATTATCTATTATGTGGGTATGAGTTGCCAGTACAGAAAATCCTCCGCTCACAAAGATCCGGCTTCTTCGATTTTTGGCTCGCTGTCGAGATCGAAGATTATTTCTTGTCAAATCAATTTATATATTTTATAAACATTTTTTATTACCCTTTTTTTGGCCTTGCATGGCCTTTACTTATTAAAAAAGTATTTTGTTTTGTTAAAAAAACAACATTTAAAAAAAACTTGTAACAGTATTATTGTTTACTCAAGTAGTACCGAATGATCAATTAATTATATTTTCACACATACCTGTTTTAACTCTAAATAAAACTTTTCGATTATGCGTCTTATTACACAAAGGTCAAATTGTAATTTGTCTATAACTGAAAGACGCGGTCTTTTCTTGCCGGGAGACAATTACAACTGTTCGGGATTATTTTCTTTTCTGAATTCATCTTCGTTGTGAATTTTTTAAATCACGCTAATGCTAGCTCCTGTGTACATAGAAACCCTTTTCCAATTTTCGTTTTAACGGCAAATTAAATGCATTATTTCTGGCTTCCTCATCACAAGCGTTATAAACATTAGCAATAATTTCTCGAGATTGGCTATGCAAAGTTTTTCCACGAATATATGCCATTGCAAATAATTTTTAAGAGAAAAAACACGTATTAACTTGCTCACTATTTGCTCTATTAATTATACACGTAGCCTTTGACCTGCGCCGCTGGTTAGCTGTCAGAATAAATCTTCCGAAGCATGTCCAAATTAATCACCTGTTTCCACCCTGTTTCACATTGAATTATACGTTTTGTCTCTGTTTAATGCTGTCCAACTAATAGAGATAAGAGTGATCCTATTAATCGGGGGGCGTGTTTATAGAAAATGCAAATTCCCATGTTGTCAGATTTGCTAGTAAATACATAATTTAATTATTATTTTATTTTTGTCCCTGAATCAAAATAATAAAATTAATTAGGTCTAAAGCATATTAAATAAAAATTAAAATACCGATCACTTTTTAGGTTTAAATAAAAAAAATTTCTAACCTTTTAACCACTACTGGGTTAAATTCTGTATTCAAAGAAGGCGTAAATAATAATTGGCATATAACTTATTAGATTTGGTAAAGTAATTTGGCAACAACAATAATAGCTTGTCTGCATTCCTGAAATAGTTTTGGCAGCCACAGAACGAATCGACATACTGTAATCAAAATTGTTATGTGGATAAAGTGTCTAAAACATTAGCTTATAACTTTATTTTTTAAAGGTTTGATAGAATATATTAATTTGGAAAATTCTATTAAATCTCAATTATCATTAAAACCATTTAAAAAAACTTTAAAATTACATTTAATTAATAAACAAAATGATACGTAATATTTGATACAATTTGCAAAATTTTTAACTTTTCTGTCTGTTTTTGTTAAAAGGAGGTTAAAATTTAAAAATGAATCTATAAAAATTTGTTAAAAAAATGTATTAAAAAATATTTAATTGTAGCTTTTTGCTAAATAAAACATGTTACCTACTACTGCTACTACCACTACTTATAAAAACATTTATAAACTATGGAATATTGAAGCACCCCTGCTTTTCATGAAGTTTAAGAAATATAGTAATGCGCTATACCTCTTGCATGGTGGCAGCTTGTTTAAGCTTGGAAAGGACCATTTGAGTTTATATATTTTTTTATTGCTCTAATAGCAACCGAATAGCAACGTACCTGCTCTTCCAACAAATAGTTCATCTGAACCACAGCCTAAAAAATCTGGGTCCTTGCAATAATTTGCTGCATCGTAATACTGTTCTCTATAATATCTGCTGAGATTTTCATCGCCGCTAGAATGGTACAAAGCGGCCGCCACTGCATAAACTCCCGCTGGGCCGAGTATGAAAGATGGTATCTCCTAAAATTAAAAAAAAACATATTTTTTCTAAAAGTGCGCAGGAGGCATCAGTTGCCGACATGACCAACTCATGGCGAGGCGATATCCTTCGGTTACCGTTAACGAGCGTTTTTTTATCCCATGCGGCTGTGTTTGTGTTTGTAATCAACCAGTAGCGGCGGGAAATAAATTTCAAAAGAAAAATTGTTAATTTTCTCGCTTATTATGGCCAAGCGACATTTAAAAATATTTTTTTGCAATTTGTTATCAGGATTTGCGAATTTAAATATAATAAGACATTTCCATAAGACATGGAAAATTCGTTTTAAAAAAATGTTAATAGTGTTTTATCCTTTACAATAGATTTATTACCTTGCTACGTTTTGCTGTAGCTTGTGAAACTCTCAAAGCAGGTTGGAGATACTTGATGGCTTTAGTTAAACAAACTGTTTTAAGGTCAGCAAATACTGGAATCTTGATTAGATGATAGAACATGTAAGAAATTCCTGCTGTACCAAGATAAATTCCATCACCTATAAAGGACGAAATCAGTTTTATATAAAATGGCGCTGATGATAATAATAATAATAATAATAATAATAATAATAATAAGTTTATTTAAAATGTAATAATATAATAAATGTGTTTATGTTGTCTTCTATAAACTTATTCTTCAATCCCCTGAAGCTGAGCTTGTTAGGGGCAAATCTTATGCTGCTGTTTTAGTACTTATGTAAAATCATAAATATGCATTAAAAATTAAGTTTTAAAGTAAAAATGTTAATTTATAGTATAAACGCAGTTTTTTTGAAGAAATATATTACCTATTATTAATTAATAATTTTTAAGTAAGAAATATTACTTATATATACATTATTCAGAACAATATTAATTAATTAATTAAAGCATTTCGTCGGCGACACAATAAAACCTCGTAACTCCATTTTGTTAAAGTTTACAAAACGACTATTAGCATTTCATAAGTAAACCCTCTTAACTCCATGACAAATGTAAAATAAGTATATTAAGTTTGTCGACAGAAATCCTCGTAACTCCATCAATAAAGTAAAACAGGTAAATACACACTAGAATCGAAACATAGCAGTTAAAAAAATATTTAAAAATATATAAAATAACTTACCTAAGATAAATTAAGATGATTATACTTATAATACCAAATAAAAACGGTAAAAATTCAACTAACAAGCACGTGTCGATGTGTCTTTGACGTTTAGGTCATGGCGCCAATGACGGAGATACGAGGTTTTTCGTGTCAATTCTGAATGCATCGGAGTTACGAGGTTTTATTTAGCTGGAATACTTATTTATACTTAATTTTTGGAGTTACAAGACTTTTTTAGATGTGTAGATTTAGAGTTCCACTAACAGATGGCACAAAAAAGTCATTTTTGATATTTTTGGAGTTACAAGGTTTTATTGTGTCGCCGACGATTTCTAAAAATATTTTCAAATTGTCTGTTTTTATTAATCCATGTTTTTATTTCGACTTTAATTTTTTTTTAATGAAAGCAATTTTTTAATTTTTGTTGGTAAATAATCGTTTAAATAAAAACATAAATATTTGAATTTTTTTTGTCCTATGGACTTATTTATTTTAGGTTTTAGGTTATTTCATTTTTATGACGTGTATTATGATTATGGTTTTTAAATTGTATATTAGGGTTTTTATTTTTAAATATATATACTTATTAAGATGTTATAAATGTAAAGTTGTCTTATGTTCAACTTTTTTGTTTCTGAATATATTTATAAAAAAAGGATAAAGATAATCTTTATTGAATATAATTTTTAGTAACCTTTTTTGTAATATTTTTAATTGTTTACTAAAGTTCTATTTATTCCTCCCGAACCTAAAATTCCGTAACTTAAATTAGTTTTAACTAACGCGTAATATAATATTTCCATATGTCTTACATTTAAAATTTTTTTAATGTTTTTAAAAATCGGTAGTAAACTTCTTAATTTTTTAATTAAGTATTCTAAGTGAAAATTCCAATTTAATTTACTATCAAAAGTAATTCCTAAATATTTTATTTTATTAACTTTAAAAATTTGAATGTCTTAGTTTATTTGAATACTATTCATATTTCGTGGTAGGTTATTTAGGTTTAAAGTAAAAGGAATATAATTTGTTTTATTAAAATTAATTGTTAACAAATTGTTATCAAACCAATTTTTTATAATTTTAAAATCTGTTTTAATTTTATTATTTTAGTTTTCCCAATTTGTATCGGTATAAAAAATTGTAGTATCATCTGCAAAACTATGAATTTGTCCATCGCAATTTATACTAAATAAGTCGTTAATATAAATATTAAAAAATAATGGTCCTAAAATTGTTCCTTGAGGAACACCATACTTAAATACTTTTGGATAGCTTTTTTCTTTATCTATTTGAACATAAAGTTGGTCTATTTTTCAGATAATTTTTAAATAATTCCAATTGCTTTCCTCTGAATCCAATATTTTCAAACTTTTTTAACAGTAAGTAACTGTTTCAAAGGCCTTTGCTAAATCTAGAAAAAACTAATACTAGGTTTTTTATTATCTAGTAGGTACGTCATATATTTGTTCTGTTAGATAGCAAATAGCGTTTTGTGTTGATATATTTTTTTGAAACCCAAACTGTTTATTAGAAATAAAATGTATTTTTCCAAATATTTTTCAATTCTTAATTTCAACATTTTTTACCAATTTTGAAAGCTTCTGGATATACCTATACTGGTTTTAAAAAATGTTAGTGGTCTAAAAATAGTAGTTTTAATAGTTTTTTTTCTATTTCACGTTCATAATAAGCTCAGTACGATACGCATTTGCATATCGTAATGAAGCTATTTCGATACGCGTTTTTTCTTTATTTGATGTTGGTAACATTTAAATATTTTATTTCATTGACCTGCGCGGCCATTGTGATTTACGAGAAAACCCATTTTTCGCAGAGGAAAAATAGCTTGATAACTTACTTTTTTATTCTGTAACAGTCATGTATGTTGGTTGCATAAATCTATAAATCAATCTTTTGTAGATGCTTCAAGCTATCATTTTCTGCCAAATCCTATCCAAAATTCAGTCTACTAACCTTCCAATGTCGATTTTAACTTCAACTTTATTTAAATTTTCCATCTTCCCTTTACTAAATTGCAATGCCGTGACGTAAAATCACGTCTTTTGAAATTCGAAAAAAAGTAGTAAAATCGCCCGAATTTCCGAACGCTCTGTATATGTACCGAATGTACAAGGATCACACAACGTATTCCGTCCAATTTCAAATCTCATATCGCTAAAATAACTTTAGAATCTCGTGGTGAAAATGGGTCAATAAATCAAAAAATGACAGTTTGCAAAATAATTTTTGTTGTCCAGAGGCTACTATGATAAAAAATAGTATTACCAACATAAAATTTAGACATAAAAATTTACAAAATTTGATTTTCTTTTTAAAATGTATTTTTCTTGATTATAAAAGGTGAAATAGAAAAAAATGTATAAAGCACATGTTTCATAAGGCGTTTTAGCGCACGTGTCAATAAAAAACTCGCCACTTTGTGCCTCGTTTCTTAACATGGACGCGTGCGCTAAAACCGCTTCTTATGAAATGTGTACTTTAATATACTATTAATATTTCTGTTGTTATTCCATCGGCACCAGGAGATTTCTTTTATTTTAAACTATCAATTACATTTTCAACTTCCTTATGATTTAAATTTGATGAAAAAGGTCCTTGTAGACTAGGAAAACCGAATTGTATTTGAGTAGGTATTTGGAAAAACCTAGATAGGAGTTTTGTCAGCAACTCGCTTTCGTCCCGTTAGATGGGATGCCTATTGTCTAGGTTTACTTAATTTTTGATATTAGGTACTTAAGTATAAAAATTAAAATTAAAATGAAGGTAAGGAAGTAAAGGTCGACTAATAATAAAGAAATTTTCACTGAAAGACAATATGCCTTTTCATATAACAAAAAATTATTTTCAAAAAAAAAATCAAAAAATTGTTATACAGGGTGTTACAAATTTGATGCATTGGCATTGCTATCTCGGTAACTACCTATAAGAGATAGAGAGTAGGTTAAGTAGAGGCAACGCTGCACATTTTAATGCTGTTGTTGTTAAAAATAAATTAACAAAATTCCTACTGGAGATATTAAAAAAAAACCAAAAAAATCAATTTTTGTTTTTATTTTTTTGACGACAAAATAGGTACTGATTATTTTGAAAACCCAAGAGCACTTACTTCAGGCACTTTTTTATGCTCATCAAGGAAATTATTTTATTTTTCAGATACGACGTTTCGTTTTTTAGATACCCATATCAACTGAGTTTCTTTAAATATAGACCTGAATATATAAAAATAATTTGAGTGGCTTTTACCTCCCAAAACAACACTAAACTGTGAGGGCACGTTCTTAAGGCATAAAATGAATCGCCTACTACTTAGATATATGCAAATTTTGGATGACAGATACATTTGAAAATAAATCATGTTTAAAAGGAAAATAAGTTCAATAAGGACATACATAAGATTGAGAGGGACATGCACACACATTCAAAAACAAAATCCCCCCATTGACATTTTAAAATTCAAGTCAATAACACGTTTTTTTAATAACATGAGTGCAACAAAAGTTGAGTAATCTTAAACTGTAATTACGGGTACAAAATGGCAGTATTGCCTGCCTTGAATTGCCTCAAGTTCCTAGTCTATATATTATTTACCTCCATTCTTGTCAGTAGGAAGCAAATGTCTCTCTATATCTACAATAAGATTATCTATGCATTCCTTCACTTGATCTTTTGAAACTTCTAGAGGCTCAAAAGAAACGTTATAATCGGGTTTTGGGTTTGGAAAATATCTTAACCGTTGGCTCATTTCCGACTTTGATACAGTTTGTGACAAATGCTTCACAAGGGCTCTAAACCTTAAATTGTAAATTATTAAATACAATTTATTACATGATTCTTCTATAAGAATACCATTCTTACGTGTTAGATTTTTAAAAGAACAATATTTTATTTTAGTCCTTTGACAACTGTACAACTGACTGCCGGTGTTAAGTTAATTTTGAATTAAAACTTTTGGCGTTTGGCCACAAAACATAAACAATTTCTTGACTTTTGTATTTGTTATTGTTATTTTTTTAATTTATAACCTCAAAAACATTTCTTGACGCTCGGACACAGACGAATAATAGGTTTATTAATTGGACCAGAGAGAACATTTTGGCTGTTACCAATCACGAATTTTCCTTGATATTTGTGTTGTAGTGGAATATGAGTGGATTTCACATGCTCGTCCTTTGACCCACAGAAAAATAAAGGGTTTGTTCCTTTGACCAAACAAATGACATGTGACATCAAGTGGGTGACACAAGCGTTGACATTGACAAAGACAAAAATACAAAAATATAAAAAAACAGAAATAAAGTCGTACTTGACACAATAAAGTAAAAATAAAATATTTTCATGTAACGAAGAGTTTGGAAACTTAATTATCTCTGGTCGTCTTTATATTACTTATGTGATGTATTTCCGTTAGATGCACAAAATGTTCAGAAGCAGAAGTTGGTTTGCAGGAGGATGGGGGCGTCCAAAGAATCCACATTCCTTGGAACATTTAAAATATTTATACAATGTTATGTCCAGAAATCAAACAGTTTCGGAAAACAATCGTGAACTGCTAGTTGAAACTTTAAGATCTATTGCTGAAATATTAATTTGGGGTGACCAAAATGACTCTTCCGTGTTTGAGTAAGTAAATTTATTATTTAAGGAATGCCTCAGGGAATTGAGTGAACCAAATTAAAGAATGGTATTTGATATTTTTATCATTAATTAGTTAAGTATCGAAGCCTGAAGAACAAAGTATTTTTGTCTGTAAAATATGACCACGTTAAAAGTAAAACTTCAACAACATACAAGGTAGTCCTAATACAATTGTTTTGTTCTCTCTAATTCTGGATGAATAATTATTTCGTAGTATGGAAACCCTGCCACAATATTCTAATTCAAAAAATTGATATTTTTAAACACTTCACAAGTCAGTGTTGAAATACTTATGTGTGTAAATATTTGTTTATACACTTTGGGGCTTGATCTCCAACAATGAGCTTTTTTTATAACCAAATTCATCATATTCAGGTTTACTTACCATTCCGGTGGAAGATGGCAATTTTTTTAAAGAATGAAAAACTGAGATAGGAAAGTGCAAGTTGTTTTTCTCCTAGTATACCTACATACTCAAGGAAACTGTTGAAATTTGAAAAATGTAATATCAATAATATTGTATACAATGGTATTGTGGTGTGGGGTGGTCTGTACTCGACTGCGTTGGAACCTCTAAATACAATACAAAACTACATTCTAAAAGTTATGTTTAAAAAGGACAGATTATACTCCACGGATAAACTCTACAATGACAATATTTTAAATGTTAGAATGTTATACTTTCACAACTGCTGCCTTTTTATTTAAACCATTATCTCATCAACACAATACTAGACAAGTTACTAACCGACATCTGACTGTACCTTTTTATAGAAGGAACGGCAATCAGAGGTTTGTTAATCGAGTAGCCCCAAAAGTTTTTAATTTGTTACCTACGACCATTAAGAATATAGAAAACTATAAACGATTCTCTAAAAAGTGTAAAACTTGTATTTTTGACATTTTTCTAAATGTCTGGAACTGCTTTAGATAACTGCAATATTGACTATATTAACTGTATACTATCTAAAATACTTTACCTACTTATTGTTTAAAATGAGCCCTAGTATTAGTCTTAAGTTAGCACATACAGACGCCCTGCGTCTAGGTGTTAGGTATAACTATATTTTGTGCAATTATAATTTTCATTACTTGTAATTAACATTACACAAGTGCAATTGTAAACCTTATTTGTTTAAATAAATAAATAACTTATCAATTATATATTATATATATGATAGATTTTAAATATGGGAAACATTTTAGCAACTTTCCTTGTAAGCCCTAGAATTTGAAAATGGCCTTAAATAACTCCTATTAAATCAATTATTACAATTCAGATTTTAAAATTTCAGGAGATTCTAAGTGTATATTTTGTTACTTTTTAGTGAAATCGTACTTTCAAAATCACTTCCGGTTTGACCGGAACTGGTATCAACTCTTTTATTTTAAATGGAAACCTATTATTTTTATTTGATATTTGAATTCTAGGGCCAATTTTCTTTAAAATGACGTATCACACATTATCATTTGTTTTTAAAATGGCTTCCAGACTAACTTTTCAAGGAAATCCTTAGATGGCCATGGATTCGCTAATACAACATGATTCTTTAAGAGTGGGCCATGAAAGTTTTACAGTGGTCTATTTTAACCTGTTTTATGTTGCACAATTACATTCTTTGCAAAAGATGCTTCTGTCAAAAATATTTTAGATGTCATTTTTTTTTTAACAATGAGGAAGAATTACTCAATATTTTTAAATGGCAACAAGGCATTTTTTAGGGCCAAAAAATAGCTTATTAAATTACCTTTTTGAAAATGTATCATAAGTATGGTATTATACTTAAAGGAGCGGCCAAAATTGAAAAATAATCGAGCTAGGTCATATTTCAAAAAAATTACATATCTTAAATATTTTTGACAGAAGCATCTTTCGCAAAGAATGTAATTGTTCAACATAAAACAGGTTAAAATAGACCACTGTAAAACTTCCATGGCCCACTCTCAAAGAATCATGTTGTATTAGGGGAATCCATGGCCATCTAAGGATTTCCTTGAAAAGTTAGCCTGGAAGCCATTTTAAAAACAAATGATAATGTGTGATACGTCATTTTAAAGGAAATTGGCCGTAGAATTCAAATATCAAATAAAAATAATAGGTTTCCATTTAAAATAAAAGAGTTGATATCAGTTCCGGTCAAACCGGAAGTGATTTTGAAAGTACGATTTCACTAAAAAGTAACAAAATATACACTTAGAATCTCCTGAAATTTTAAAATTTGTATTAATAAAACTACGGAAAAAATAGGTGGGGTCACAACATTCGTTGTCACCCGGTATATGTAATTAATAAATTAAGTATTTATTATAAATTGCCTTTATCATTTTGCTTTTTTGGTTCACCATGTAGGTACTAAGTAAAGTCATCTAATATTAAATTGAAACTTAAAGACTCATATTGTTTTTTTTTTATACTATAAGCTCGGCTATAGGCTATTTTTTTTCCAGCTTTTTCCTCGAAAAGAACATGTTATCCTTCTTTTTACGGATAATGAGACAAAGAAGTGGTGGCTCAAATTATGTGTGTGTCCAGTTGTTACAAACTTTGAATATACTGTTTGAGAATATTAGAAATGAAACTTCATTATGTAAGTCTCTATGGTGTAACTGACATTTTTTCCAACCATTTAAAGCTTTGCCTTTGGAATACCAGTCTACTCAAAAGTGATCTTATTGTTGTTATCCGTTTATTGACAACCTATTTATTAAAATATGTCAAATAACTAATAACAATAACCTAGATAATAACTATAAATATAGACTAAGGAGTATAATTTCAAATTAAATATCTAGTTTTAAAGGTGTACCACAACCGCCTTGAAAAGAAGCCGTGAAGTGACATCGGGCAACGCCGCATCAGCTGGGAGTTGCGGATCCACAAGCTATTATTATAACGGGCGGCAACGGGCAAGTTTTTTATTCTTTCTGATATTTTTTGTGTTTTTTTGGCTCTGTTGCCACTTTATTGATATTGAAAAATGTACAAAAAAGTAATAAATAGTTTCGGATAACAAGAACAACTTACCTAATTATTAAATAATTGTAATATTGCGTTGAGAAGCTGTTTTTGTTTCACTACGAAGTCAAAGTCAAAGTATGCTTTATTGTATAAAGACACAAGATCTCATTTACAAAGCAGTTTCAATATAAACATAACATAACATGATGTTACAATACTAAGATAAATAACCGAAGCGTCAGAACATAAAATATCCAAAAGAGAGAGAGAAAGTAAAGAAATACAAGTCAATCACAAGGTGTGTTTTCATTGTTATACTAACATAGGGTCCTTACATCATAATGCTAAAATCACAGAAACAAAATATGATAAAAGTAAGTAAAAAAAGAAAATTTTGTACTTAACAAGAAAGTTACAGTAAATAAAATAAAATAAAATAAATCAAATTAAATTGAAATAAATTAAATTAAATTAAATTAAATGCTCACACAGGGAAAGAACAAAACAGAATGACGAGGGCAGACTAAGTTGTGCGACAAGTAATATTAAATTACAAATTACATAAATTACAAAGTATCATTGTAATATTCAGTTATATCGTAGTATGCCTTATCAAGCAATATCTCCCTGATCTTTCTTTTAAAAAAGAGTAGATTTATTTGATCGATCAAAAGTACTACCCTATTATACAAATTATTACCTTCTGCTTTTAAATTACAGGATTGACTATCATCTTCTGAAGTCTCAAAATTTAGTAAGCTTAAGGCTTTGATTAAGAAATCTACGCTTGTAGAAAGTCACCGACTATCTGGGTAACTTCGTTACTTTCACAATGTATGAATTGGTACCGAGACAATAAGTTTTAAAGCTGAGACCACCTGCTTAGTTTCATTTCAAAGGGTAAAATCCATTTCAAATCATTGTAAGCCAATTCATTACTTTTTAAAAAAACCTTTACCTTCATATCAATGTCCACTAAAACCTGGTTAACAATGTCTATACAGTCATTGTTCAAATCTAAACTATAAAAATATATTACACTCTCTTCACCTGCTTTTAAAACACTTTTATAGTTAGAGTTACACCTTACACCCAGGAATACAGCAGGGGCTTGGCATGTTAATAAATAAACAAACTAAAAGAAAAAAATAGGACTTACCTAAGTACCTAGGTATCTTGAGGTATCCTGCCTACTTATGAAATATCTCTACTAGTGATATTTTTAAACTAATTCACATATAACTTCAAGTTAAATAAACACTTCGAGATTCTTAGCAATCATGTCACTTAAATTTCAGATATTAATCGAAAACCGGATGAAAATACAAATTAATAATAATAATAATAATAATCTTTATTACTGGAAAACTCAAGTAGTGAACCCAATACCAAAGCAGGAAAAAAATTTAAACGACCCCTCAGGATATAGACCAATTAATTTGGCAAGCTGCCCTGGAAAGATCCTGGAAAATATGATCAAAACCCGACTGGAATGGAAGATAGAAAATAAGGGACTTTTAAACCCATTGCAAACAGGCTTTAGAAAAGGAAAGGGGACCATTGAAAATCTAATTTTTATGACAGGACAAATAGAGATGGGATTCTCAAAAGGAGAAAAGTCGATAGCAGTTTTTCTAGATATAAAGTCAGCCTACGACCACGTAATCATAGACAAACTATGGGGTAAACTTGGTCACTATGACGTGCCCAAAGACATGGCCAACCTGATAGTGAAGTTTCTGACTGACAGACAAATATTCGTAAGGGATCCATCCTCGGGTCAGCTGCAAGGTCCAAGGACTGGAAACAGAGGACTACCACAGGGATCCCCACTAGCCCCATTAATGTTCAATATTTATAGTGACTCCATAAAGAAAACAGTGGTGGGATTAGTTATAATTCTACAGTACGCAGATGACATAGTTTTACTTGCAACAGGAAGGGACATACAGGTACTAATTAGGCACCTCAATGGGACATTGAAAAATCTGGAGAGATGGATGCGTGAGCATGGTCTAACCTTAACAGCGGACAAATCTCAAGCTGTATTGTTTTTCAAAAGAAAAGTTGACCTTCCAGTGCAACTAATAAAGTATAAGGGAGAGGTGATAGCCTGGAAGCGAGAGACCAAGTATCTGGGAATTATCCTCGACGGCCAACTGTCATGGAAACCACACATAGACTACTTAAGTAAAAAAGCACAAAGAGGAATCAACATCATGAGGGCCCTCTGCAGGACATGGTGGGGAGCAGACCCAGGATCCTTGCTAATGATTTATAAAGCTATGGTAAGATCGCAACTGGATTTCGGCAGTGTCTTGTTTGCCAGAACTCCCAAGAACTATCTAGCAAAAGTAGACAGACTACAGTTCCAGGCCCTAAGAATTGCACTGGGCATGATGAGAACAACACCAACCAACATCCTATTATCGGAGGGAGCCGAACTCCCAATGGACCTTAGAAGAGAGCTACTTGCAATACGAGTGGTGGCAAAACTGATGTCCTATGAGAACCCGGTGACAATGACAATAACCGCACTTTATACGGAGTTCAATCGGAACATTGAAAAATGGAAAAGAACCCCCCCACTAGTAGAGGCATTCGATATAGTTTCGACGGAATGGAATAATGGACAAGTCTATTCGAAAAGACCTTGCTTCCTTTACAACACTAACGTGCAAGTGCATAACCTCCAATTTCAAAAAATGAACCTGGGCAAGGAACACTTCAATCGACAAAAATTCTTGGCGCAGGCAAGAGAAATATGGAAGGAAGAATATAGGTTTGTCTACACTGACGGATCGGTAGACGAGAAGGGAAGAGTAGGAGCAGGGGTGTCATCAATGCCGCAGCTCCAGATGAGCGTAAGGCTACCAGACTACTTCACAGTCTGCATGGCGGAAGTCCACGCAATATACCTAGCAGTTACATGGCTTAATGACAACAACATATCCCATGCAATTATCTTTTCTGACTCCCTGAGCGCACTCCATAAGATCTGTAGAAGAGGCGTAGTAGCAATGAACGAAGACAAAATTTTAAAGATAAGAGAAAAGCTAAAGGAAAACCCCAATATACAGTTAGCCTGGATCCTGAGTCACACAGGAATATATGGCAACGAGCAAGCGGACAATCTGGCCAACATAGGAAGGACCCTACTACTGAGAGAACAACCAAGGGCTGATTTTATGGCTCTTATTCCAAAATTCATGAAACACATCCAGGAAAAATGGAATCAAAGATTTAAGGTCATAGGAAGAAGAAAAGGTATAGAATATGTAAACGCAGTGCAGACACCGGACAGGGTACCATGGTTCAATAAAATCACAGGCCTAACAAGAGGACAAGCAACCACAATGAACCGTCTTCGATCAGGCCACTGTCTGACACCTAGTCAACAACACCGAATAGGATTAAAACAGGATGACTTATGCGTCTGTGGGGAGGTTGGTACCCTATTCCATCTGCTTTTTGCATGTTCACATAATCAGCAAAACATAGATCAACTCCATTCCAAGCTCAGAGGCCACTACCGGGCCCTTCCATACTCATTGCATGACATTCTCTTTCATACAAGTTACAAAACAATTGCCAACATCTCAACCTTTCTAACTAATAGTGACCTTAAGCTTTAATGCATGACAATTCTTAATTTTTTTTGTTTTTTTTTCCACATTTTAATTTTTTGATTCCAAGATCTTCGCTTAAGCAACAGCATGCCCCACTACAAAATCCTGCTTAAACCTTATGCACGCATCAGGAGCAAATTCAAAATTTTCAATCATATCAATCTTAATATGTATGCTTGTCCCTACTAAAGTTTAGCCCGACGACTAGCCCCCTAGTGACTAGGAGAACCCAATAAAACATCAAAGGAGCCCACAACAAAACGGTACTTGGCCAGAATAGCCCCGGCAGCTTAGGCCATATCCTGAGGAGGAAGGAAGGAAGGAATAATCTTTATTGCCAGCAAAATCAATCAAATCGACACAGCAGCGTCACAAAGAGGACGATTTAATCGTCTGAAAATAATCTTAAGATAATACATTTGTACATTTAAACATATTAAAACCATAAATAACTTTTTTTAAATAGTACATAACAATCATACAAAACAAAACTACAATCATAAAAACATTCACCATGAATAAACTCCAATGTTATCCTGAAAAATCGAACCGATAGTAGCGTTTTTCCTTTAAGTAATTAAGAACCGCCTTTCTAAAAGCTTTTACACTACTTAAGTCCTTGATAGCATCTGGTAGTAAGCGGTAGGCTCGAATGGCCATGAATGAAGGACCACCCTGATAAAAGGATGAACCGTGCGCAGGCGTTCTTAGATCATTTCTGCCTCTGGTTACAATATCCATGTCGGCAGCATATAGGTCACGATTCAAAGTAAAATTTTCTGGGTTTTTTTTTACCAACATAACCAATGATAAAAAGTAAAGCGAGGGGACAGTCAGAATGTCCAATTCCCGAAAGTGGTCCCTGCAGGATGTTCGAGGATGCAATTCTAATAGGCATCTGATTATTCGCTTCTGAGTGATAAAAACCCCAATGGCATGTCTTGACGAACCCCAAAAGCAAATTCCGTAGTTTAAAAGTGACTGAACATGGGCAAAATAGTATACAGTGAGGACCTAAAGTCCGTCCCCCCTCCTCTAACTTCTAAACCGTTCGGTATATTTTAATGAAATTTTGAACGATAATATTTGAGCAAGTCTTGCACTTTTTGACATACCAATGACAGCTTTAAACGTCAAGATGACAGCTGGGTCCGCTTTTGGAATATTTTTTTAAAAGGAACACCCTGTATATTTTTACATTTTTAAATTCCACATAAAATTATAATTATTTTTTATTAAATGCATTATTAGTCTATACTTCATAGTTTCGGAGATATTGACTCTCGAAAAGTGACATTTTTGAACTTTGACAGCTTATAACCTTCTAACAGTACGTCTTAGAGCAAAACGGCTTACATGTCCCTATCTTCAATTTTTATTATCTTCCCAAAAAAATCAACGTCCAGTTAAACAGGAACAACTATATTTCCTGCTTTCGAGTTACATCCGGTTTAACCGGAAGTTAATTTTTTTGGGAAGATAATAAAAATTGAAGATAGGGACATGTAAGCCGTTTTGCTCTAAGACGTACTGTTAGAAGGTTATAAGCTGTCAAAGTTCAAAAATGTCACTTTTCGAAAGTCAATATCTCGGAAACTATGAAGTATAGACTAATAATGCATTTAATAAAAAATAATTATAATTTTATGTGGAATTTAAAAATGTAAAAATATACAGGGTGTTCCATTTAAAAAAATATTCCAAAAGCGGACCCAGCTGTCATCTTGACGTTTAAAGCTGTCATTGGTATGTCAAAAAGTGCAAGACTTGCTCAAATATTATCGTTCAAAATTTCATTAAAATATACCGAACGGTTTAGAAGTTAGAGGGGGGGGGGGACGGACTTTAGGTCCTCACTGTATACGCATTCCATTAAGGGAAACTATATTCCTTAGCCTGCGAATCACAGCACAAGCACTATTCAGTTTTGAATTTAACTGATCAGTGTGCTGTTCCCAGCACAAGCAAGAATCCAGCGTAATACCCAAAAACTTTACTGTGTTAGTGACAGGAATGGATTTATGATTTAATTTAACCAGTAGAGACTCCTGTGTATCTCTCTTAGAGAAAATTAAGAGACCCGTTGTTTTGGCATTCAGTCGTAAAGAGTTTTCGGCACACCACCGAGACATGTTCTCAGCTGCAAGAGAGCAACCCCCCGAAAGACCCATCAGAGAACGGTCACCCACACCTAATTCGCCCGTAAATTACATACTAAACCATGGCTAACCTCAAAAAAGTCACGTGACACATGGACCTTCAAGCAGTGTTGTCGATGTTTCTGTTTCACGGCTTCTTTCAAGGTGGTTGTGGGTGTACCTACCTCTAGGTTTGTTTCTTAGTTGAAAGGGTAATTTTATAATCATATTTTATTTTTTTTTTAGATTATTTGTTATCGAATAACCATGTTAACTCAATAATTGTACATAAGTTTGACTTTTCCGATGAAGAAGTAATGGCATACTATATTTCCTTTCTTAAAACACTCAGCCTGAAACTGAATTCTCATACTATTCACTTTTTTTATAACGAGGTAAGTATACCGGGTGAACACTATAATTTTGGGACGTAGAACAATGCATGCAATGCAACTATTACACTTTTTTAAGCCAGATTTAACAAGAAGTTTTTATAACTTTAAATCTTTTACAGCACACCAATGATTTTCCCTTATACACTGAAGCAATTAAGTTTTTTAATCATCCCGAATCGATGGTACGAATAGCGGTCCGTACTCTTACCCTGAATGTATATAAAGTTGAGGACGCGAGCATGTTGGCTTTTATAAGAGATCGGACAGCTGCGCCGTATTTTTCCAATATCGTCTGGTTTATTGGGAAACATATTCAGGAATTGGATATATGCGTTCGGAATGATGCGGAGTAAGTATTAATATTATCTGTATTTAAAAAGGTTTTGACAGTGCTGACGTAAGACGTAACAACAGTCATTTTAATCTTAATATAGTATAAAACAAAGTCGCTATCGCCCGTCTGTCCCTATATCCCTATATGTGCTTAAATCTTTAAAACTACGCAACGGATTTTGAAGCGGTTTTTTTTAATAGATAGAGTGATTCAAGAGGAAGGTTTTTATGTATAACTAGCGACCCGCCCCGGCTTCGCACGGGTGCTATTTCAGAAAGTGGCATGCCGGGTACTAATGTATCGGGTTTGTTCGGGTTTGTATTTATACCAGCGGGTTGCAACGCATGCCGGGTACACGCTAGTTTCTTATAATTCATTAATTTTAATTTTTTATAATTTATTCGCCCGATATTACCTACACTTAAAGGATTTCCTATAGTGCTTGTGCTCGATCATAAAAAAAAAAAAAAACACTTTTTTAAAATGAATTAATGAACTTGTCAAACTAAGTATAAGAATCCATGTTTTATTTCAAAGCCTACTCTGGGTTTTTGGGATAAACCTTACTAATGAACCTATTTGCTGGTATTGCAATTCAAATGTTAAAAGGAAAGTAAACATCTTTTAAAAAACATGTTGGTTTGTGCACAGAACAAAATGGAAGACATTTTGAACAATTATTGTAATTTTTAATTGTTTGTCTAGTCGCCTACGCTTAATTTTTAAAAATAAATTCTGTTTAATCAACATAATTTATGAAAAAAAAAAATAAAGTTCGTGTAACTTGTGGTGCTCAAGTCTGGTGCTAGAGTTTTCAGGCGCAAGCGCCTCTAGCGTGACTTAACGACCAGAGATGGCCGGGACCGACAGCTTTACGTCTCCTCCGAAAGACGATCTTACACCAACCAACTAAAATTCGGTCATACTATGAAATTTGCATTTATTTCGAAAACGGCTGGAAATAACTTATATGCTTCAACTACAAAAAAAAATTGCTTGTTTATTTTATATAAAATACCGAAATAATATACAGGGTGTTCCATTTGAAAAAGTTGAGAAAAACAGGTTTGAAATGTGTCATTTTTGAAACCTTATTATGAACAGCCTGTATAAAATAGATAAATACTATTTGATTCATAGTATCTTTAAACCTCTTGTCATTAAACTCACTTAATACCGTGGTTAAAAAACTACTTTTATATTGTTTTTTTAATATTTTTTCCACCACTTAAAAATAATTTTTTTTGTTATTAATTGATTGCTCTTAAACTACCAAAGCAAATCAAACAAAATTTTAGGCATTTATTAAGGACAATAGCATAAATCTAAATATGCAAAAAATATGGGGTATCCCATTTAAAAAATCACAACTTTTTATGACCACACTTTTTTGGGCCACCCTGTATATGAAAAAATATTTTCCTGAAGGACCCCGTATGATACAGTATAAGTAAGCGTATGAATGAAAATCCTAACAATTCGTATATGAGCTATGGAAGCCTGACGCACTATTGCAGGACCCTCTATAATAAGATTAATAAGTAACCATTTACAATAAATAAAATAATAATATACAGGGTATTCCCTACTCGATGGTACATTAGAAGTATCTGGAGAACGAAAAGAAAAATAATTTTGAAATTTTCACTACGGCCATAGGAGACTGCCCTCTAGCTTTTAAAAATAATTTCGCGGTTGCAGTGTTGCCAGATCTATTGATTACTGACATCAACTTTGGAATTTTAAATGAGACACCCTGTATATTTTTACATTTTTAAATTCCACATAAAATTATAATTATTTTTTATTAAATGCACTATTAGTCTATACTTCATAGTTTCCGAGATATTGACTCTCGAAAAGTGACATTTTTGAACTTTGACAGCTTATAACTTTCTAACAGTACGTCTTAGAGCAAAACGGCTTACATGTCCCTATCTTCAATTTTTTATTATCTTCCCAATAAAATCAACTTCCAGTTAAACCGGATGTAACTCGAAAGAAGGAAATATAGTTGTTCCGGTTTAACCGGAAGTTGATTTTTTTTGGAAGATAATAAAAATTGAAGATAGGGACATGTAAGCCGTTTTGCTCTAAGACGTACTGTTAGAAAGTTATAAGCTGTCAAAGTTCAAAAATGTGCGAAATTATTTTTAAAAGCTAGAGCAGTCTCGTATGGCCGTAGTGAAAATTTCAAAATTATTTTTCTTTTCGTTCTCCAGATACTTCTAATGTACCATCGAGTAGGGAATACCCTGTATAATACGTTAAAGTGGTTAAAGCAGGGTTGTTATGTTTAAATCAAAATGTTTTAAACCAGATGTTTTAAACATGTTTTAAACACGACCTGATGTTTTATTAGGTGTTTTAAACAGGTGTTTAAAACATGTTTAAAACATTTATTAAAATATACTGTTTTTTTCTTTTTTTCCCAATGTAGTAGATGTCAAATATCACTTTTTTTTGTCTCCTCATATCACCCCAAAAAAATTGAAAAAAAAAAACACAAAAATAATTGGAACATACATATGGATATATTATTATCAACCTAAAGTTGAGCATTTAACATTTAACAGGACTAATACTAATAAATTAGCCACTGAAGGCCACGCTGTAAATTCGTAGTTTACATTCAAAATTATTTTATTTTTGCTTAAACTTTTGTCAGACAGTTAAATATAAAATTGCCCATGAGATACAAGTCGTCAAAGTTGAATTTATCTTTTTAATACGTGTTTTAAACATGGGTATGTTTTTGTTTAAAACATGTTTTTAATTGCCTAATAAAAAACATGTTTAAAACAAAAAAAAACTGTTTTAAACAATAAAAAACACATGTTTTGTTTAAATATAAAAAAAAAACATGTTTTTTCAACCCTGGGTTAAAGTTAGTTATAAAAAATAGTAATAAACAAACATTTCATTTTTTTTAAATATATTTTTTAGAACTTTTTTAAGAGTGTGTGTTGTGAGTTATTATTATTTTTTAATTTTGATTTAGTTATAAACATAAAAGATGATTTATTAAAATTTAATGATAATTTATTAGTTTCAAGCCATTTACATATTATATTTAGGTGGTGGTTGATGTTATTATGAATTTGAGCATAGTCTTCATGAAAATATACCATAGTAGTATCATTAGCAAACAATTTTATTTTACCTTTTAAATTTAATTTTGCTATAGAATTAATGTTGATTAAAAAAAGTAGGTTATGTTTAGTTAAGTTATGCCTTTTTGTGAACTTTTAACATTTTCCATTTGAACAAACTGTTTTCTATTACTTTTTCTTTTACTAAGTAATTTTTTAACAATAAATAAATATTTCCCCAAATTCCAATATTGTATAGCCATTTAAGTAAAATGTTGTGATTGCCTGTATCAAATGCTTTACATAAATCTAGTGGCAGTAGGCAGCATTTTTGTTGAATATCTTTGATAATATCTGCAGCTGCAACTTCTGTAAAAATCTTTGAAAATGTGGGTAAAACAGAAATTGGGCGATAGTTACTACTAAAATATTTTTCTGCATTTTTAAAAACTGGTGATACTTTTGCTATTTTGTTGCAATTATATTATACTTTAGAATTTTAAGCCTGTCCTTAACCGTTACTACTACTACTAAGGGTATTTTATTGCTGTTCTGAAATACTGAAATACTGAATTTATTCATGCTAATAAAAATATAAAACTTTTTTACAATCGTCAACAGCATAGTCTTATATCTAAAAAACTAGTGGTATTAAAATACATTTTAAAATTGCAATCTTACAAAACATAGTACACACATATCTACATACATTTAAAAACCGGAAAAAGAAACGGTAACGAATGAGAAACACTTGACGGAAAAAACAAACAGTTTAAATGATCGCAGTAATATTTAGGAATTCTTGTACACTATAAAAAGATTTGTCTAATAAATATTTTTTTGTAGTTTTAATGAAGTTTTTTTCATCTAAATCCCTAAATTCCTTTGGGAGTTTATTATAAAATTCAGGTCCATAATAATTTGCACTAATGCGTGACTGTTGTGTATTTTCCACTAGGGCAGCACATTTATAGCATATCAGAAAAACTGGTTTTTATTTCATATCTCAAATTTTAACCCTCTAGTTAAAATTGCGAACTGCCTGTTTAACAAACCATCATTATTCAGATTCAATATCTCATCTTTAAAAGTGTTATATTATAAACTCTATTCATTACCGTTAAATACTGTGTTCTAAACAAGGAACATGTTACATTCGTTTTGTGCGTCTGTCCGTCTATTATTAAATCAAACCATTTTTAGCCATCAGTCACAAAATAGACTATCCGATTTGGTAGCAGAACATCTGGATTACCTACATTATCTAAACGACATCCTTTGCCTAAGCATTACTGATCTAAACCATGTCTTAACGGATCACCTTCTTCACAAATTACTCATTCCATTATATATTTACTCCCTTGGATCTCATAGAAGAAAATCTTCAATACCCGATGGAGTTAATCCGGCCGTAGCTAAAATTTTAAATAAAGGTAAGCTAGATGGAAACCAATGTCATTGAGTGGTACAAAAAGTTTGTGAACAAATTAACTTTAAAAATGTCGTTATTTCAAACTAACTTTTACTGTTCATTACATGGAAAGTGACAACATAATATAGAAAATAATAACCATTAAAAAAAATAACAATAAAAAAAAATTGAAGTTAATCCAATTTAATTCATTAATAAAATCAATTTTAAAAAAAAGTATAAATCATTTAATTTAGTAAATATCTCTTTAATTGTTTTTTAAAAGTTGCCAATTTTTCTGATATTTTTTGGAAGATTGTTATATTTTATTATTCCGTCATATAAAAGCGATTTTTTTTCCGAAATTACTTTTTACTGGTATAATTCGATAATTTATACAACGTCTGGTGTTATGATCATGTAATGTCTTATTCTCCTAAAGCGTTATGTTTGATTTTTTTTTAAATAATAGAGTGAATTAGATTACAAATTTTTAATTGATAAATGTTTTGAACGTGTAAATACCTTTTCGGTCTATCTATAGATTAACAGTTGGTTCTAAATGTGGTAATTTGTGTATACATTTAATAACTTTATTTTGCAATTTTTGTAATGGTTTTAAGTTTGATAAACAAGCAGATCCCCATGCAGAAACTAAGTATTGTAATTTTGAATATATCAATGAAAAATGTATATAGTTTAAGTATTTCAAAGGAATGAAATATCTAGCTCTGTACAAAACAGATACCAAAGGAGATATCGAGTTGATAATCTACTGGATATGGCATTTCCAATTTAAATTGTCGTCTAAAACTAATCCTAAAAATTTTGTCGTTTTTGAATATTGAATATTTTCATTATTAAATGTTAACGGGTTAATGATGGAATTTATTTTATTTTTAGTTATAAACATAAAAGAATATTTTGTAAAATTTAACGTAAGTTTATTTGATTAAAGCCAAGAAAGAAGTATTTTTAAATCATTATTAATATCAAAATACATTTCTGCAAGAGTTTCAGCAAAATAAATAATTTTTGTATCATCTGCAAATAGCTTTATATTGCCCTTTAAGGTAGGAGTATCAACATGCTTGCCAACCTATAACCTATTTCGCGTAGATTTATTTATGTTTTCTAGCTTTTATACAAAATTTAAAGAAAATCATTATCGACTTGATATTCTATAGGTAATAATTGACATATTTAATAAATATCAAGGCATTTCATAACTTATTTTAGGAGAACTGTATAGCGAAAAATATCGGTTAAGATTTTTTTTAACAATATTATGTCATTGTCACTCATTGTTCTTTTACTATACAATTCTCCCAAAATTAGCAATAAAATAAATTGATATTTTTGTTATATATCAGATACTACCTAAATAATGTACCGAAGATATTGATTTTCTTTAAATGTTAGTTATTAAAATAATAAACTCAAAAAATCAACGCGAAATAGGTTATAGGTTGGCAATAGATTGAATGACGTTGAGAATTCAACCTTAAGTTCAATTTGGAAACGGAATTAGTGTAAATTAAGAATAATAACGGACCTAATATTGATCCTTGTGGAACTCCACATATTATTTCTTTTTTCGAACTTTTTCTTTGTTTTTTTTGTTTACCTGTTGCTGATAAAATTTTGTTTTTGATAAAGGTTTACAATCGAATAAAAAATAAATGCATAAGGCCAAAATTATTAATGTCCTGTTAGTAATAATCGCCCCATAACTACTATGATAACATTTTTATTGTTGTTCCAATAATGGTATCCTTAGAAATTGTATTACAGATAATATTAACAATAAATTAACAATTTGGGCCTTAGTTATTTCCATGTTTTCACTGATTCCTGCGGCACTGAATGGGCAGACAATAGAGATTATAATTAGTGTTGGGAAAAATCGACTTATTTTAATAATCGACTACCGAGTATTCGAGTGATTTAAAAAACCGAATGATAATCGATTTTTTTTCACTCAAATGCTAATATTAATTATTAATATTGGCGGTTCATCGTTTAAGTTGATATACAGCATTTGTATTGAGAATAACTGACTCGGCGTTGTTAATCGATTATTTGCGGATTATTAAATGTGGCGGAGATATTTGTGGATTTTTTGGCATGGTTCCCAGTTCTTACAATTTAACTACTTGACCTTGAGATGTCACGATATTCCGATATTGCATAACTCATGCATGATATTTATGAATACTGAATACTCACCACTCACCACTAAACATTAAGTTTTCAGTAGACGCCGACGATTTAAATCTAAATAAAAAAATCCTATTATCCTACGCAGGCAACCCGTAATGCAGTATTTAAATCTAAAATTAATAAATCATATAGGAAGGTAACCCGTAATGCAGTATTTAGTTTGAATTATATCGCCAATAATAACCGAAACCACTCGATGTAGCCGCTTGCTAGGAGATGGCGCTGGCCGCAGTGAGTGATTGACAGGCGGGCAGCAACTTTGGAGACGCGTTGGAAAATAAAAACCATATGTTCGTCACTCATTACGTCACTCGAATTATTTCCGAAGATAATCGAATAATTCAAGTGATTGAAAAAACCGAATTATAGGTTATTTGTCACTCGAGTTATCCCATCACTAATTATAATCTTACTTGTGAAAAGATAATTCCGGTTTAAAATAATCTAAGTTTCCACAGACTTGACACTGACTCACCATTTTCTTAAATACATCAATAAAATCCTTTACAAAGAACTCAAAAAAGAACCTCACAAAACACCTACAACTAACAAATTCCGAGTATTCTGACCGCTAACCACACTGTCGCAAAAAACAAATACTATGCTTACTACAGCCACAGCGATCTTAAAGGGGGCTGTGCTACAGCGGTTTCAGTTGCTAACATTCTACCCACGCTCCAACGCTCGCCAGTTTACACTCGGCCCAAAGCCTTTTTGTTTGTGTTTTATTTTCTAGAAAGCCAAAATTTACTTTTTGCTAACCAGTATGGTTTTCGCAGATCTAAGGATACAGAAATAGCTGTAGCTGTAGTACTATCCTTAGATCTGTGTAAGGCTTTTGACACAGTAAACCATGATATTTTATTAAGAAAATTATACAGTATTGGGATAAGGGGAAATACACACAAACTGCTTCAAAGTTATTTAAGCTATCGTACACAATTTGTTCGAATTGGGGACAGAAAAAGTTCGGAAAAAGAAATAATATGTGGAGTTCCACGAGGATCAATATTAGGTTCGTTATTATTCTTAATTTACATTAATTCCGTTTCCAAATTGAACTTAAACGGAAGTATAAAGCTATTTGCAGATGATACAACAATTATTTATTTTGCTGAAACTCTTGCAGAAATGTATTTTGATATTAATAATGATTTAAAAATACTTCTTTCTTGGCTTCAAATAAACTTACGTTAAGTTTTACAACATCTTCTTTTATGTTTATAACTAAAAATAAAATAAATTCCATCATTAACCCCTTAACTTTTAATAATGAATATAGTCAATATTCGAAAACGACAAAATTTTTAGGATTAGTTTTAGACGAAAATTTAAATTGGAAATGCCATATCCAGTATATTATCAACTCGATATCTCCTTTGGTATCTCTTTTGTACAGCGCTAGATATTTCATTTCTTTTAAATACTTAAAAAATATATATTTTTCATTAATATATTCAAAATTACAATACTTAGCTTCTGCATGGGGATCTGCTTGTTTATTAAATGTATACACAAATTACCACATTTAGATCCAACTGTTAATCTATATAGACCGAAAGGGTATGTATTTACACCTTCAAAACATTTATAATATAAAAATTTGTATTCTAATTCACTATTATTTTAAAAGAAAAAAAATCAAACATAACACTTCAGGAGAATAAGACATGACATGATCATAACACCAGACGTTGTATAAATTATCAAACTATACCAGTAAAAAGTAAGTTCGGAAAAAAATCGCTTTTATATGACGGAATAATAAAATATAACAATCTTCCAAAAAGTATCAGAAAAATAAAAAAATTGGCCACTTTTAAAAAACAGTTAAAGAGATATTTACTAAATTAAATTATTTATACTATTTTTTTTTAAATGATTTTATTAATGAATTAAATTGGATTAACTTCCATTTTTTTTTATTGTTATTTTTTTTTAATGGTTATTATTTTCTATATTATGTTGTCAGTTTCCATGTAATAAACTGTGAAAGTTAGTTTGAAGTAAAGACATTTTGAAAGTTAAATTCTCCTTTGTAGGTTCTTCGGGACCGGATTCTTCAAGGTTACAAGACCCAGCAAGTGGAAAAGTATCGTGCGTAGTATCTTTGTTTTTGTTATCGCAAGTTTTTTTAATTATATCACACTCGCCCCTGGTACAGACATTGGCGTGGATAATCTTAAAATATGACAGAAGTGTGTTTGAAAAAGGTATGAAAAAAGTTTTTAAAATTACGCGTTTTTTTTTTTTTATTACCTCCATATAGCGGAAGTAGCTGTCGCCTTTAATATTTTTAAGACATGATTATTGTCTTCTTTAATTTTACCCAAGATAAGATTCTATTCCGGGTGTTTCTCAAAAGACGTTCACCCCTATAACTTTTCTGCATTTATAGATATTAAAATGAAATTTTGAGATTATGTATAAGAGATGAGTCTGCATTTATTGGAATAATTTTCAATTTGTTAGCACTTCCGGTTTGACCGAAAGTAACCTTGACTTTCATATTTTGAATGGGACATCTTGTATATTTTTACTTATTGGGATTCAGCATAACATTCTGAGTAAAATGACAGCTCACTTGTCATTTTTTGACGTGTTATAACATTTTTATGTCAATTTTTTATTTTCAATCCAGAGTGCTACAAATTAATTAAATCTGTTAATTTATAGTCAAGTAGTATATGAAAATTAAAATTATGTCATAATAATTGACTTTTTAAGTTTCACAAGCGTTTAAAAAATGAAATTTTGTTTTCTTGACGTTAACTCCATTTTTCCAAATGGAACGATGGTAGTTTACTAGGATATTTAAAACGAGCATTTTTTTTTTCAACAATTTGATACCATACACTCCTATGCTATTTTAAAATTGACACGAAAAAATTTGCCTCGAGTCCCAATCGCAAATTTAAAAGCGTTATGCATTATTGCCGCCCTGTCTTTTCTAAAGAAATATAAAGGCGGCTTTAAAAAACAATGGAATCGGATTGCTACTCTTCACGCAACAAGTGACTGGCGTGTTATCAGGCCATTGTCACTTAAAAATACACCTTCAACGAGTGGGAATCTACAATTGAAGAGTGGTCAAGCGAAGTGATCTAAGTGCCATAATCGAAAACTACCAGAAAATGTAAAAAACTGTTTTAAAGCTAAGAATAATACAATAGTATATTTTTTTATTGATATTGTATTAATAAACATACACAAAAACATTCGTAGGAGAAAATTTTAATATCAGTTAATCGAAAAAAATGTTTGTACAGGGTTATTTTTTATATTTGCGTACCCACCTACAGGGCTTAAGATAAATGACAGAAAAAAACTTTTAATACAAAAGTTGCATAATGTTTCCCGTCATATCTTTTAGACTTATTTAAAAAACATCTGCACATCGGAAAGTTAAAAAACAAATGAAAGTCTTCTTTTTTTAAATGGAACACCCTATATATTTTTTACCAGGGCGAAAGATCTCTTTCTCCTGATTTCAAAAATATATAACATGTCATCATTTAATCCAGTCGTTTGTGAAATATTTGAGTTTTTCATTAATTGAATTGACTATAATCTAGTCGGCGTTCCGCATACTTCAACGTGACATATTTGTCACTTTAATTTAAATTGAAACATGCAGCAAAGAAAATAACTTATGATTTATAATTTATGTTATAAAGTAAAGTAAATTGCTGTTGAACTACAGCTATTCGGTTGTTATTAGAGTAAAAAAGACGCACTATTTGAAGTTTGTCTTCTTCCGAATATCCCATTTTCCTTACTGAATCTTTCAATTTAAAGTAAAGTGACAAATATGTCACGTTGAAGTATGCGGAACGCCGACTAGATTACAGTCAATTCAATTAATCAAAAACTCAAATATTTCACAAACGACTGGATTGAATGATGACATGTTATATATTTTTGAAATCAGGAGAAAGAGATCTTTCGCCCTGGTAAAAAATATATAGGGTGTTCCATTTAAAAAAAGAAGAATTTTATTTGTTTTTTAACTTTCCGATGTGCATTTTTTTTTTTTTATAAGTCTAAAAGATATGACGGGAAACATTATGCAACTTTTGTATTAAAAGTTTTTTTCTGTTACTTATATTAAGCCCTGTAGGTGGGTACGCAAATATAAAAAATAACCCTGTACATAAATTGAACAAAAAAAGATACAAAAGGTCTAAGGCTTCTTTTATACTGGGATTCTGTATGCGAGATACAGTATCTGGGATTCAGATTCTCGCCATCTATGAATGCTTTTTATAACGAATAGGATGAAATTGGCACTTAGATCTTCTAGTAGGACACTGGCATATAAATAGAAATTTTTTTTTTTAATTTTGGCACATAGATCACTTAGCTTGACCACTCTTCAATTATTGACTCATTGAATGTAGACACTAACCCGATAAAGATTTAAAATCTTTGGAAATATTTAACGCGGCGACAACCTCCCGCATGACAAACTTGGAAGGAAACTATTGGACCTCGTAGAAGGAGTACCAAGATCGGGACGCACAATAAGCCAGAAGGCTGCAGGGTAAGAAGCTTGGGCCAACACACCCGACCCCCCGCCTTTAACCAATCAACCAACAGAGCGTCCCATTTAAAAATATCAAAGTTTGCAGCTACTTCCGGTATCACATTTTAAGAAAATATAAAAATTACTTTTCTCAGAACTTGTAACGAATGCTCGCCGCGCGTAAACCTATAATTTTTTAAAATTTTACGTAAAAACTTTCAGGTGTAAATAAATTATTAGAACATTACGAAACAGAAATGAAAAATTTAGAAGAAAGCCTAAACGACGAAACCAGTGCTGTAAGTTCAAAGGAAAGTTCTAGTTCCAAAGAAAATTTAGTGGAAGATATGCGAAATATAACGGATGAAGAAAAAGAGAAACTGGCCAAGAACCCAGCCGAGAATGTTGCAATAGAGAAACCTTTTTTGGAGACGGCGTATAGCGCGCTGGATTGTTCCGAGAATGATTATGCGGCTCTATTTGCTCTCAGTTTATTGTATGCGATGGCAAATAATAAAGGTGAGTTAGTAAAGCTAACAAAAACGACGTACAGTATTTTATAGTACAGGTAACAGAAGCGTAGTAGCCCAGTACTTCAGGCTTAAACTAGGTGACATGCTAATCGGCACCCGAGGTTACCTCTAATATTAGTAACTACCTAATAACTAACGGATTTTTTTTTATGTCTGTGTATCACACTCCTGCGAACTGTAATTAGCAAACGTATCGCTCAAATGGTCAAGATAACAGCGTCTGTTAATACTTTTTTACAATATATCTTGATTCTCAACTAACTTAAAAACTTCATTACACAGAATATAACACCAAATATACAATATATAAAATCACAATTATTTAATTATATAAATTATTAAATTATTGTGATTATTATATAAACAATGATTATGCAAAATTATATAAAGGTAAAGCCAACTTATAATATAGTTAATAATAATACTAAATATTACAATTTTTCTATTATAATTTCTCCCTTTATAATTTTTCATTTTTTTTTGGGTGAAATATTTTTGAATTACTTACCTATATTTTTAAATATATTATGTATGATGTGATTAAAATTAATATTCTAAATGGGTGTATATTTTTTCATTACAAAATCGGAGAGATTTGTTAATCTATGGTTTTGTAATGATGCTTTTATTGGATTTATTTTTATTAAAAACAAAACAATGTTATTAATTTTTAATATTATTAATATTATTATAAAGAAACCTGCAAATGAATAAATAATAAAAATCATGTTTAGTAACTGTTAATGACTCCATCGAAATTATTTAAAAATATATATATTATACAGTATGTCTCCGTACGTTGAAACTATAGGGAAAACTTTTTTATTAATTTTACGAAAAAATGTATTCTTCATAAAAAGTTCTGCATGGTCTAAAACCTAAAATGCAACTATCAGATATTAAATTATTTTAGGCGTATACGAGGTTTGTCAAAAAATATGAATTTTGCCCAAGAGCAAAGTACCTTTATTTTTGACAATATCGAAAATTGTTATTTTAAAAAAAGTTGATCAGTACTAAAAACCACTGTATCCTAAAAAACGTTTAAATATGTAATTTCACCCATTTACAATGAAAAAATTTTACGGACTTGTTTCAATTGCAACATTGTTGGATAAAATTAAGAAACTAAAATGTTATCATGTTTTTAATAATTATTTATATAATTAGAGATAAATGTGCATTCATAAATAATTAATTAATAATGCAGAAAAATTATTAAAAAATAACAGACCTATTTTTTCATCGTAAATGGGTGTAATTACATATTGAACGTGGTTTTTAGTTCTGATCAACTTTTTTTAATAACAATTTTCGATATTATAAATAAAGTTACTTTGCTCTTGGGCAAAATTCATATGTTTTGACAAACCTCGTATACGCCTAAAAGAATTTAATATCTGATAGTTGCATTTTATGTTTTAGACCATGCAGAACTTTTTATGAAGAATAACTTTTTTGCGTAAAATTAATAATAAAAAAGTTTTCCATATGGTTCCCACTTACGGAGACATACTGTATATATAATAACTATTTACCAAAAAATAATAATATATATAATAGGTACGTTAAAGTTATACAGCGAGGACCTAAAGTCCGTCCCCCTCCTCTAACTTCTAAACCGTTCGGTATATTTTAATGAAATTTTGAACGATAATATTTGAGCAAGTCTTGCACTTTTTGACATACCAATGATAGCTTTAAATGTCAAGATGACAGCTGGGTCCGCTTTTGGAATTTTTTTTAAAAATGGAACACCCTGTATATTTTTACATTTTTAAATTCCACATAAAATTATAATTCTTTTTTATTAAATGCATTATTAGTCTATACTTCATAGTTTCCGAGATATTGACTCTCGAAAAGTGACATTTTTGAAATTTTACAGCTTATAACCTTCTAACAGTACGTCTTAGAGCAAAACGGCTTACATGTCCCTATCTTCAATTTTTATTATCTTCCCAAAAAAATCAACTTCCAGTTAAACCGGAACAACTATATTTCCTGCTTTCGAGTTACATCCGGTTTAACCGGAAGTTGATTTTTTTGGGAAGATAATAAAAATTGAAGATAGGGACATGTAACTTACTGTTAGAAGGTTATAAGCTGTTAAATTTCAAAAATGTCACTTTTCGAGAGTCAATATCTCGGAAACTATGAAGTATAGACTAATAGTGCATTTAATAAAAAATAATTATAATTTTATGTGGAATTTAAAAATGTAAAAATATACAGGGTGTTCCATTTAAAAAAATATTTGAAAAGCGGACCCAGCTGTCATCTTGACATTTAAAGCTGTCATTGGTATGTC
Organism: Polydrusus pterygomalis; assembly: GCA_963969555.1. NCBI lineage: Eukaryota > Metazoa > Arthropoda > Insecta > Coleoptera > Curculionidae > Polydrusus > Polydrusus pterygomalis. The sequence goes on along the minus strand of OZ018381.1, from coordinate 33,490,330 downwards.
AAAAAGTGCAAGACTTGCTCAAATATTATCGTTCAAAATGTCATTAAAATATATCGAACGGTTTAGAAGTTAGAGGGGGGGGGGGACGGACTTTAGGTCCTCACTGTATAAATTTAGAGCTTTATAAGTTTTTTTTTACTTTTAGGTGTAACATCAGATATAATCGAGCAAGTTTTAAAGCCTAAAAAGTCTTTCATAACAAAGTCCGCGTCAAAAGATATAAAATATTCTTATAATATTTATCTTCTAGAAAAACTTCTTTTAATTATCAACTTGGCTTGTCAGCCAACATGTAGGTAAGTACATTCTCTTATAGTAGTGTTGGGGTTTGTTTCATGTTTTTTCCAGTTTGATTTGTATTATATTTAAATAATAATAATAATAGTAATAATAATATACAAGGGTGGTGATTTAATAACGGATAAATTCAATACAAATTAAATGGGGACGTGTTTGGAGAAACGCTCGAACCCGTCGATTTTGTTTTTAAATTGCCCATGTTTTGACACAAAAGTGTGGCAGAAAAATTTTTTTTTTCTTAAATGGAAACCCCCGTATGTGATTGCATTTTCAGATTGTCCGTAAAAATCTAGCCATGTTTGATGCATAATGTCCTAAACATATCTTTAACTGTTCACGAAATATTTAAGTTCAAATATTAAAATAACACTTTAATAAATTGATATCTAAATTACATTTTTAAAAATCTCAAAAATTACTTTAGCAAATGTTGGAAGTGTCCGCCATTAACAGCTCTGCAGTACCCCAGCCGATCAAAAATACTAAATAACTGTAAATAAAAAATGTATTTTAGAAATCAATATAATAAAGTGGTATTTTAATATTTGAACTTCAATATTTCGTGAACAGTTGAAGATATGTTTAGGCCATTATGCATCAAACATGGCTAGATTTTTACGGACAATCTGAAAATGCAATAACATAAGAAAAAAAAAATTCTGCCACACTTTTGTGGTACACCCTGTATACTTATATTTTATGTTAAAACATGCGCAATTTAAAAACAAAATCGACGGGTTCGAGCGTTTCTCAAAACACGTCCCTATTTAATTTATATTGAATTTATCCGTTATTAAATCACCTTATATATACCTTGTATACCTTTATTCTCAACCAACTTAAAAAGTTCACTACAGAGAATAAAACACTAAATATAAAATATATAAAATCACAAATAATAAAAATCATGTGCAGTAATAACTCCATCGAAATTATTTTAAAAAAATATATATAATAACCATTTACAAAAAAAAAAAAATATTGTAGGTACCTACATCTACGTTAAAGTTAGGTTAGTTTTAAAAAATATTCTTTTAGTTTTTTTTTAGAGTCCATAATTTTGATATTTCTTTAAGTTTTTCCGGTAAACTGTAGTAAATTGTTATTCCTTTATACAGTGTGGTTGTTTAAGTGTGCAACATATGGGCATTTTTTTAATTACCGATTTCTCAGAAAATTTTATTCTTGATAAAAGTTGGTGCCAGTGGCGGCTCGCGGTTGTAAAAAATGGTGAAGAGCTTAGTAGCAGTTTGTGCTCAGAGGCATAAAGCCCGCCGCAGGCGATTGCGCCGCAGGCGGAATTTTCTTTGGACCACGCCCAAATTTGGTCAATAATTTATTACTTTATTACTTATAAACGAAAAAAAATGACCACAATAATAATTAATATAATTTTTTAGACCTACAAAACAATTTTTGTAAGGCGGCACTACTAATACATAGCCAATTATACTCTAAAAACCAGGAACACTTAAAATTATAATCTTATAGGATCTGCCACTTTTTTTCGATTCTTTTTTTAAATCTATGTTTAAGATTCCAGTAGGTCGCCCGTGTACTAAAACGTATCTTATCCTCATCTGTCCCACGACTGAATGGAGTTTCTAACAAATTACAAATTATGTCATTAATTGGGTTTATTTTTAAAACGTACAATAAAAATTAGTACTTAGGTCTACTGAATTAACTGAAAAATAAAAACAAAACTTTCTAATCACACAATAAATAACGTAAAAAGGGTATCTATAGCCGTAAGTTTCGCGAAGCCTCAAAATAAATACCCGAACCAATACTTAAAACAATAGTGCATATGACTGATCTATTTTTAGATGCACTTCAATTACGTCTCACATGCTGTCGCGTACCTGACGTCACGTAACCATAGCGACGGTGGAAATCAAAGCCACTTGACTGTACGTTCAGTATGTTGGGTTTTCGCCGCTCTTCACTTGCTGCTTTGACCTTTCGATGCGACGCGGTCGGCTGGGGCGCGCCAAAATGCACGAGTGTTTATAATAGAATTGTCCATCGGAGTTAACCGTGGTCCTATTATGCATAGCTACATTTGGATTAAATTAATATTATTAATTCGAACATAATTATTTTTTAAGGTAGCTGTATTGGTACATTTAATATTTAATATTGTCGAAAAAAACTTCCTCCTGGTTTTATTTTTATTGGTGAAGGGCCCCTTCACCTACTTCACCTGACGAGCCGCCACTGGTTGGTGCATGTTCGATAATCATATTTGGTGCAATTGGAATGGTTGCAAGTCAAACGGCGTACAGGGTAGGCCAAAAAATATAAAACTTGTACAAGAATAAAGTACCCACACTGTATAATATTGATATTTGGCAAAAAGTACTCTTTACCATAGGTGTTTGTTGTAACTATTTTAATGATGTATAATTTTTAGCTTTAAACAAAATGCCAATTATTGATGAGATGTAACTTCTTAAATATTTTTTCTCCAACTTAAATTTTTATCAATATATAAACCTAAAAATTTAATTGTTTTAGTATATTTAATTAAGTATATGATTATTGAAAAATAATGAAGAAAGATTATTATTTTTTAATTTTGATTTACTTATAAAAATAAAAGATGATTTATTAAAATTTAATGATAATTTATTAATTTGAAGCATAGTTACCAATCGGCCACTAATATGTACAGACACTGGCATACAAGCTAGCAAAAACTGTCCTATATACCTCTCCCAAATACCTGGTTTACAGTTTAACGCTTATCACAAGTTAAACCAGAAGTTGGTATTTTTGGATACAGAATTAAACAGTAATACAGTGAGGTGAAAGAAAACCTTATTTTACTAAGATCTTATACAAAATAGCGGTAGAATTTTGTAGAGGATCAAAACATTATGTTAGAATATACAATCGACCAATCCTGTATAAATAATTGTTCGGGTTTGCTCTGAAATAGATTTTAAAACTTTTGTGTTTATCATTTTCGCTTTCTTACTGCTCTTTTTCAGAAATTTAATAGACTGTATTTAATTGTAGGGTTAGATTAGTGACTTTAGAATTAACTTTGAAGCTACTACTGCAGCTGGTGATATGTGATGGCAAAAATATATTATTAGAACCTCATAGGCTTACAATTGAAGCTGCCAAGTCGCAAAGCATGGCTTTGCTGAGAAATTTTTATAAAAGCGAAGAAATATTTTTAGATATGTTTGAACATGAGTAAGTATTTCAAGAAATATAGGTTTATTGTAATTATTAGATCATTATCATGCGCTTGCGCATGTTTTCCGTTAAATGTCATGTGACAACTTGTAGCAATTTAGTAAGTTTCTGCAATTGTTTCTTTAAAACGAGTAGATTTTACAAAACCAACTTAAAACGAAGGAAATTGATTTTTGTGTTTAGGTTATGAAGCTATCACTACCTTTACTTATCATAACTTATTTTTATATTTCGCTATATCTATACAGGGTGTTTCAATAAAAACTCCCAGGCCAATTATTTCGAAAACTAAAAGCGGCATGTAAATTCTGTAAACGCCAGTTTTTAGCCTCTATGATTGGCTTCACAACTGTGTAAAAATGTGTTTGAATAATACAAGATGTAGGTGGCGCCACGGTGCAAAGAATTTTTTCGATAACAGTAACTTTTCAATGTTGTGGTTCTTAAGGATAATGAATTGTTGGTCAAATTATGTCCCATAAAATTTTTTAATAAATCCAACATGAACGGAGATATTAAGGGTTAAGTTTTTTTAAAAATAATTTTAACGAGTATTTTAATTATAAATATTCTTAATATCCTTTAGCAGATTTTAATTTAATTTTGGTAATGATAATTTTAGTGATAAAGCGCTCGTGTGGCGCTAAATTATTACGTCCAGTGACGTCTCAGGGGGCGCATTAACAAATAATATTGGCAAAAAATAAGACGCCACGGAGTTTTTGGTAATTTTTATATTTTTTCGGATGAAGCAACTAAAAATATCCTTTTCTTGTCTGTTTTTTCCAGAGATATGCAATAAAATTGTTTTTATTTTTATTTCTCGAAAACCAAGCAAGATAAGAAAACAATTTAACAGACAAGAAAAGGATATTTTCAGTTGCTTAATCCGAAAAAAATATAAAAACAACCAAAAACTCAGCGGCGTCTTATTTTTTGCCAATATTATTTGTTAAGGCGCCCCCTGAGACGTCACTGGACGTAATAATTTGGCGCTACACGAGCTTTTTATCACTAAAATTATCATTACCAAAATTAAAATAAAATCTGCCAAACGATATTAAAAATATTTATAATTAAAATACTCGTTAAAATTATTTAAAAAAAAATCTTAACCCCAAATATCTCCTTTCATGTTGGATTTATCAAAATTTTTTATGGTACATAATTTGACCAAAAATTAATTATCTTTAAGATCGACAACATTTAGAAGTTCCTGTCATCGAAATTTTTGTTTGCACCGTGGCGCCACCTACATCTTGTATTATTCAAACACATTTTCTACACAGTTGTGACGCCAATCAAAGAGGCTAAAAACTGGCGTTTACAGAATTTACATGTCGCTTTTAGTTTTCGAAATAATTGGCCTGTATATTTTTTTAATCGGGAATATCGGGATTCATTTTTTAAAATGATTTGAAACGTCCATTGTTTTATTTATATATTAGTTAAAATATAATCGCCCAAAAGTACCCTATTCATGTTTGTAGATACTGTGATATGTCAAAAGGTTCATTAAACGTCGAATGGCTGTGTATGGATAGTGCGATCCTATTGCCACCCGCTGGCACCCCTATGACTGGAATAGATTTTATCAAGAGGCTCCCTTGTGGCGAGGTAACTTGTTAATAATAATATTATTTAAAAGATCATAAACATTTATATTTTAATTTAAAAAGTAAAATAAAATTGTTTGCTGATGATACTACTATTGTATACCGGGTGTTTCTCAAAAGACGTTCACCCCTATAACTTTTTTATATTTATAGATATTAAAATGAAATTTTGAGATTATGCATAAGAGATGAGTCTGCATTTATTGGCATAGTTTTCAACTTGTTAGCACTTCCGGTTTTACCGGAAGTGACCTTGACTTTGGTATTTTAAATGGGACATCTTGTATATTTTTACATATTTGGGTTCAGCGTATCATTATGAGTGAAATGACACATCATTTGTAATTTTTTGACGTGTTAAACATTTTTATGTTAATTTTTTATTTTCAATCTAGAGTGCTATAGATTAATTAAATCTGTTAATTTATAGTCAAGTAGTATATAAAAATTAAAATTATGTCGTAATAATTGACTTTCTAAGTTTCACAACCGTTTAAAAAATAAAGTTTTGTTTTCTTGACGTTTACTCCATTTTTCCAAATAGAACGATGGTGGTTCACTAGGATATTTAAAACGAGCATTTTGTTTCCAACAATTTTATACCATACACTCCTATGCTATTTTAAAATTGACACGAAAAATCGCAAATTTTAAAGCGTGTCTTTTCTAAAGAAATATATAGGCGGCTTTGAAAAACAATGGAATGGTTTCGAAAAGCAATATGGCTTACATTTAAAGTTGTAATGTCGTTAGTTTATAATGGTTTATAAATCATACAATCTTAATTGCGACTTCAGAAGAATTTTTCTGGTCACTCCAAAAATTAGGAGCATATCAGTTTGTTCATTTCTAGTAAAACTAACCATTTTATCTGGTTTACAATGTAAGAAATCGTCTTTTATGTTTATAACTAAAAATAAAATAAATTCGATCATTAACCCCTTAACATTATTTAATAATGAAAATATTCAATATTCAAAAACCACAAAATTTTTAGGATTAGTTTTAGATGAAAATTTAAATTGGAAATGCCATATCCAGTATATTATCAACTCGATATCTCGTTTGGTATCTGTTTTGTACAGAGCTAGATATTTTATTCCTTTGAAATGTTTTAAAAATATATATTTTTCATTAATATATTCAAAATTACAATACTTAGCTTCTGCATGGGGATCTGCTTGTTTATCAAACTTAAAACCATTACAAAAATTGCAAAATAATGTTATTAAATGTATACACAAATTACCACATTTAGAACCAACTCTTAATCTATATAGACCGAAAGGGTATTTACACATTCAAAACATTTATAAATTAAAAATTTGTATTCTAATTCACTCTATTATTTTAAAAGAAAAAAAATCAAACATAACACTTCAGGAGAATAAGACATTACATGATCATAACACCAGACATTGTATAAATTATCAAACTATACCAGTAAAAAGTAATCTTGGAAAAAAATCGGTTTTATATGACGGAATAATAAAATATAACAATCTTCCAAAAAATATCAGAAAAATTGAAAAATTGGCAATTTTAAAAAAACAATTAAAGAGATATTTACTAAATTAAATTATTTATACTATTTTTTTTTAAATTGATTTTATTAATGAATTAAATTGGATTAACTTCCTTTTTTTTATTGTTATTTTTTTTATGTTTGTTATTTTCTATATTATGTTGTCACTTTCCATGTAATGAACTGTAAAAGTTAGTTTGGAATAAAGACATTTTGAAAGTAAAAAAAAAAGTTTAATAAACGAACCTTTCCATTTTTTATAAGCCTTCCCTATTGAAAAACCTTTGAAATTTACTATTATTGGAAATGTATCTTTTAAACATTAATTACAATCAAATGTTTCAAAAATCAGACTGTCAAAAAGTGTAATTCACTTCGGAGTCTTCGTAATAATATTCGCACATAAAAAAAACTACAAAGTAATTTTATTTTTTCAGAGCGAAAAGGCAAGGAGAGCAATACGCCTGTTTTTTTTAATGCGCAACACGGCGCTGACCCTAAACGGGGAAGTGGAGACTCAACTACCGCTGACCAATCCGCAGAGCTGCGTGCAGATCGAGCAGGCGCTGGACCTGAGTATATCTCGTTGTGTGTCATAACCCACGTGAATTAAGCAATCACCAGTTCGTATTTTGGCAATGTTTATGGGAGTAATTAAAAACGATTTATAGTCATTGGAGGGCATTTCAAATTACTTGTGGTTTAACTGCAATCAGTGCTAAGCAGAGATTAAGCGCAAGTCCTGATCTATGAGGCAACCTAGTTAGATTATAGATATTGTCTACCCAGGGCCGTTTCTGAGTGGTGTGCTGGGAGTGCCCCCGCACAAGGGCGGCCAAAGTTATAGGGCGGCGAAAGCCGCCTGCAGTTTCACAGAAAAAAATGTTAGACTTAAAAAAAAATTCTAGGAGATTCCATAAATATGAAGGGTCAAATAAGAATGGTAAATTCAGTTTTCAAAAAAAAATTATGCAGTAGCTGTCAAGAATGAGGCAGCCGCCCTTTGTGTTAATTAGAGATTTCTTTTTAGATAGATAAGTATCGGAAAAATAAAAAGAATTCTCAACGGAGGTGGCCACCCTGCAACCCACGTCAATTACATTTTGTCTTAGGTTTACTCAAAAAATTAAAACTAATTGATATTATTTGAATAATTATGTAGGTATAGTTGAATTCACATAAACTTTTAATGCCGTGACATTTCAGTTATGTCATACTTGTCAAATACTGCAGCAACTCCTAAAATATAAATTTCTAATGGCTAAATTTAATTAGTATAATTGTACTGCACACAAAGTATGTCTATCTTGTATTATTTCATACGATTAAAAAGATATAGAAATAAAAAGAGTTGGCCGAACAATTCCAGAAAAGAAAAAGGAAAAACACTGAACAATCTCAGCTGTATAAGAAATTTAGTAAGTTGGTGCAATCTAAAGTAACTAGACAATGACAAGTCTTGACATTTGGCATTAAAACTTTATGTGAATTTAACTATAGGTCTTATTAATTTGGTAGTAGGGTAGGTGGGGGCACAAATACTCACAGGGCAAAAGAACGCACCCTATTTAAATTTGCCGCCGATGTCCGGTTTCAAATGCTGTTACCTACGAATAAAGAATACAAAGGAAGTAGGGTATTGTAGATTGACAGTTGTCCGGGATGGGGGCCGATGTCGGCTACATTTGACGCATGCGCGTTTCCGGTCCACCTGTGGCGTATCATTAAAATGGTAATAATAAAATGATTAATGAAATTTTATTTGACGAAGAAAATAGAAAAAATATTTAGATTCATATATACCTATAAGATACGTTAAGGTTGGTGTAATAAAACAATACAACTATTTCTTTTAATTATTTATTTAAATAAGGTAACGGAGGTGAAAGGGTCCTTAATGTAAATATCTGGTTAAATCACTAAAAAACACCTTTTATTATACATTAAAAAAGAATTGCAGGAAACAAATTGTTTCAGATAATAAATACTGATGAAGGCAAAATTATTCCCAAAACGTCTACGTTAAAAAATAAAATTTTAAAAAACCTTACTATTTCTTCATGAACCAAATCACAAGAAAATAAAGTCCTGTTTATTATATGTACCTAAATAATATTAATGAGATTTCTAGTATACAAGAAAATTGTCAAATGACAAACTATGCAGATAATACAAACATTTTATTTATTTCTAGTATCAACAACTTAACAAGTTAATTATAGATACATAAACCCTATTTCTAAAAGCTATCCTAAGCTATAATAAATATTCAATTAGCATTTGCCTAAGCAGTTCATTCCTTAATTTTAATTTTCCATAGTTTAAATTATATATTATGTCAATGTCTCCACAATATTTATTAAAATAGAGCACAGTCTTATAAGTGGTGAGTTTTTGTATAGATTTGTCCTCGGTGTAGGAATATAAAATACATGTGCGGATCTAGTATTGACTAAGCCTATTCTAAACAGAAGCAGTCCTAAGAACTCTTTATTATCTATTTTGTCTCTAATTATTTTATATAAGAAAATAATTCTTGCTTCTATATTATGCAATAGTCTTAAAGAAGGGAAATTAAACAAATTACACAAAAGCCCTTGATCTGTACCTCTTGGCGGATAAACTGAAAATGACTTGTAGTACAAAAATTTTAAAAATGTACGCTGAATATATTTTAAAAGAGCAATCTTATTGGCATACTGAGGATCCCAAATAGTTCATGCATACTAAAGTTTTGTAACTACCAGGGATTAATATAAAGTTATTATGGCGTTAACATTTTTAAAGTATTTACAAGTTCTTATAATAAATCCTAGCATATAAAGACCATGAGCTTCTTGAGCAACATATTTAACAATTATGATTGAAGTAAATAATTATTGGTTTTCTAAAGACAAACTGATATTAAATAAATCAAAGACCGTTATCACCTTGTTTAAGACTAACCGATACATTTTGGAGAATCCGGAAACCGTAACCATTAATGATTGTCATATAAGATTAAAGGAAGATACTAAAATCTTCGGTGTGTTGTTGGATAGTAAAATGTCCTGGAAGAGCCATGTCCTGGAAGAGCCATTTCCAATATATGTTGTAACCAGAAGGTGTTCCATTTAGATTCACAGTAGGATAATTATCTTCAGGCAGGTTTTGACATGGTGCCTTATAAGATATTGCATAGGAACGTACCTGCCAAAAAAATATAAGTTTTTTAATTATCACTGTTTGGCACCTTTACCAAATGACACAAAAGTACCTATAACGTGATACAACCTCTCTTTGTAATTTTTTTTTTATATTTTGATATGAATTTCTTTGAATGATAGAAGGTTTGGGACTTGCTTTGAATTTTTTTTTTTAATCAATGGTATCTCCAGTCGTCCTCAGGTGAATATTGGGAAAATGTTTCTATCATTCTAGAAACATCATTGTCTTCAATCTTTAAATATGAATTTCTTTGTTTATTGTACCTATAATACCATCCATATTTTATTACATTCTTTATCCATGCCTTTAAAATTTTAAAAATATATTAAACCAATAAAACATCTAAAAACTTTTATCGATACCTACATAATTTATGAAAAAGTGACAAAGCAGCTTCCTCAGAAGCATAAATAATGCAGAATTATTTGTATTCATATTCTTAATTCTACCTACCTACATATTTTCCAATATTGTGTAATGACCTGATACAATAGTTTCAAAACTTACATTTTTTAACCTGGCCACTTCAAAAGTAGGCACTACTGCAGTTGGGACCAATCTAACTTTCAATCTTGAAGTTCTGTCAACCCAATCTTCAGAGAAATGCTTGGAGCAAAGAACTCTATTTCATATAGGATCCCAATCACTTCGGTTTACAATTTTCAACCATGCCTTTTTTCTTGGATAATTATGTGGAAAACTAAAAACCAATAAGTATTTTTAATTTGCTTTTCTGTAGAAATGGGGTAACCCAGTCGATTAATAAATAAATAATATTTTTCTGGTTTTATAAGACGAACGCCCATGAATGACGAATGACATGCGAGGTTCGGAGGTTATGTGTATTTTGATATAAAATTAAATGTTTACATTTTTTTTTCTCTACAGATAAAAAAAGTTTATATATCTAAACATAAACTTACCGATGAAATGTAATGCCCAGTTTTTTACTTCCTAGCGTTTGGGAGCACCCACAAGCAGCACAATTAACCATATTTATAGCTTTTTCATTAACCCATAATACCAAACAATTAATCCGTTTTAATCGCTGTCCAGCGCTAAAAGTATACTCCACTGTCGCACTAAAGTAATTATAAGTTTACTAGAATTCGTTAAATATGGTTCTTAACTAATTAAAATGGAAATTAACTCAAAAACAGCAAAGAAAGCAGAAATCACAGGTCGACCTGTCAACTAGTGTCAACCACGGTCAACCACCAAAACAAACATGGAGTCATATTTAGACATTAGATGGGGGTTCAAAATGGCCGACTTCCGTCGGTTGCGTTGTAAGGCGGTTTATGCAAAATCCTACTTCCTTTGTATTCTCAATTCGATGGCTGTTACAAATAACTTTTCCGACGCCGAAAAAAAGTACCCAGACATTTTGATTACGAATTAAAAGATGACCCCATCGTCGAGGCCAAACAGAGTTTCAATGTGAATTTTTATTTTTCGATTTTGGATATTTTTTTTTTTGCCAGGGAGGAAACCCTTTATGGGCACCGGTTACTTGTTCTTTGGATATTGCGATAGAATCAATTAAGGAGAGATTCGTTTCACTTAATAAGTGTAATGAAACTTTTGGGTTTTTGTCGAACTTCTATGAAGCTAATGCCATAAATGACGAGAAATTGTTAAAATCCTGCAAAGATCTCGATATAGCGCTTCAATAGCAAGGAAGTCCCACAAACAAAGATATTGATCGCTCAGAGCTCGACCAGGAAATTTTGTCGTTCCGAGAAATTTTTCCAATAAAACGTACAAAATAATAATTGTAGATACGCTAAAATTCATAGCTGAAAAAGATTTAATCTCATCATCTCATCATTTCCAAATCTTTGTGTTGCGCTGAGAATTTTTATTACTCTGCCGGTTACTGTTTCATCTATCGAACGTAGTTTTTCAAAGTTAAAATTAATTAAAAATTACTTGCGGTCAATTATGTCCCAAGAAAGGATTAGTGGCTTGGCCCTTATCGCCATTGAAAGCCAAATTGCTGAGCCCCTCTGTAGGTAAGTATGAATAAAAGAAAAATATTAAAAATAGGCACCTATTAAAGATTTATTTTTCTGACAATTGATTTGCGCCATAATTTCAGGTAGGTAATTGTAAAATAGTAACTGATTTGATTTAAAGGGCAGCCAGTTCATATGTCGCACAAGGGCGGCCAACAGGCCAGAAACGGCCCTGTGTCTACCTACTACGAGTACACCTTAAAGTGATCTTAACAAATACGATGTTTTTAGTTACTCCATGTTTTGTAGTTACTTGCTATGGTGTGAGAATATGTTATTATCTTCTTTATTACTTTTGCTTGTTATAGCTTATGTGTTAGTATGAAAAGGAAAGAAAAACACAAAGTCTTCCTCCACAAAATTTAATAGAATAAAATTTTAGTTAGAAAGGTCTCTACATGTTTCGAACGTAGAAACGTTCATCATCAGGAGACAGAAATCTATTTTATGCTGATGTTGTTAGCAAAAGAGAAAATTAGAACCTTAATGGAGCTTTTATGGACGTAAAATTTTTTTAGAAAAACATTTTAAATGTAGAAGAAACATGGCTTGAAAAAATTGACAATGGTTGAATACTGAGCATTCAAAAACGTTGTTAAAGTAGGCTTAAACCAACCAAACTAAATGAATGAAAAATTTTCTTTTCATACTTTCAACTCCACTTTAAGTATGGACTATTTCTTCAAATTATGTGTTAGTGTTGTCATTGTCGTGTATGCATGACTATGATGTGTGATATAAATCTTTTCATCCTTAAGGGTAATAATCTGTCGCATAAAGGCCCGCGTGGCATAATAATTCAGTTGTTTGACAATATCACTGTTCCAGATTTAAAATTGGCTCACCAAACCTTTTTCGGCTACTAGTTGTCTATTTTTTTTTGCCGAACCTTGTAGAAAAATTGTTCTTTAGAAAAATTAAAAATTTCCATAATCTTTTCACGATTTTAGTTAAAAAGAAGTTAAATATTCAAAAAAAAAAAAAAAAAAACTTTTTAAAAAATGTTTCAAATAAATAATTTTTTTAATTCAAATTGTAAAATATGAAATATATTAGCGACTTACATTAGTGAGGTATAAATGGATGGTGTTCAAAATTCCGTATATTGCTCTTCTTCGAAACATGCCACGTGACACAACTATAGGGTTAGGCAAAATAATGGGTTGTTCCAATTAATCAAAATAATCGATTATTTTTCATAATCGTCCAGCCTACTAGCCTGCTGTGCTATTTAATATACTACTATTGTATATTTTCATGAAGACTATGCTCAAATTCATAATAACATTAACCACCACCTAAATATATGTATATGTAAATGGCTTCAAATTAATAAATTATCATTAAATTTTAATATAATATCATCTTTTATGTTTATAAGTAAATCAAAATTAAAAAATAATAATATTTCTTCACTATCTTTCAATAATCATATAATTAAATATACTAATACAATTACATTTTTAGATTAATACAGGGTGTTTCAGAATAAGATGCTGATCCTTAACGGTGTGAATCCTTAGGTGATTTTAAGAAGAAAAGTTCATATTAATATATATCCTTAACCTATCAACTTTCGAACTACAGGGCGTTAAAGTTTTAAGAAAAAAAATCGTTTTTCTATCATAGCTTTAAAAACTTTCTAGCTATTTTTATGATTTTTTCACACAAGCCCTCTAAGCATCAATAGCCATTCTTTAGTGTAGAAAAATTTTAATTTTTTAACCAGTGGCGTCCTGAAAGGGTTTGGACTAGATATTTTGGAAAAATATTATGTACGCCACTGCTTTTTCTCGAGATAAAAATTATTTTTAAAATACTCATTCATTTTAGGTCAAATTTATTATCTTGCCTTTTTATCGTCCGACAAACAGTTTCTGACAAAAAAAATAAAAAGCATTAAATGCGCATTCGCTATGTGCACATGGTTTATTTTTTAACAATAAATTAAAACAGCTAACATTAAATAACGTGTGAACAAAAACGAAAATAATTTAGATTAGCTGTTGAAAGTGGCCACCACTTGCAAGAATGCATGCTTCAGCTCTTCTCCTCATTGAGTCTCGTACCCTTTGAAAAATTCCTGGAGTATTCCTGATAGTGTCAAAACAAACCATAGGCACATAGCGAATGCGAATTTAATGTTTTTATTTTTTTTGTCGGAAACTCTTTGTCGAACGATAAAAAGGCAAGATATTAAGCCTAAAATGAATGATTACTGTAAAAATAATTTTTATCTTGAGAAAAAGCAGTGGCGTACATAATATTTTTCCAAAATGTCTAGTCCAAACCCTTTCAGGACGCCACTGGTTAAATTTTTTTTAAATTTTTCTACACCAAAAAATGGCTATTGATGCTTAGAGGGCATGTGTAAAAAATTCATAAAAATAGCTAAAAAGTTTTTAAAGTTATGATAGAAAAACGATTTTTTTCTTAAAACTTTAACGCCCTGTAGTTCGAAAGTTGATAGGTTAAGGATATATATTAATATGAATTTTTCTTCTTAAAATCACCTAAGGATTCACACCGTTAAGGATCAGCATCTTATTCTGAAACACCCTGTATATTGATGAAAATTTAAGTTGAAAAAAACATATTGAATATTTAAGTTACATCTCACCAATAATTGGCATTTTGTTTAAAACTAAAAATTATATATCATTAAAATATTTAAAATAAAAAGGTAATATTATTCTTTGGTTTATTCAAAATTACGGTATATGATTTCAAATTGGGGATCAGCGAATTTAACTACAATTCAGCCATTAAAAAACTACAAAACCAAATAATTAAATGCATACATAAACTTCCTTTTTTAGAACCAACTATAAATTTATATGAACCAAACGGATGTTTAAATTTAGAAAAGCTTTATAACTTAAAACTAAGCATTCTAATACACTCTATTATTATTAAAGAAAAAACAATCAAATATAATATTTCCTTTGACCAACATTATTCACATCACGAGACAAAACCATCATATTCAAACACCTATGGTAAATTTGGCCAAAGACCAATATTATATAAAGGAATAACAATTTACAACAGTTTACCGAAAAAAATTAAAGAAACATCAAAATTAAGGACTTTAAAAAAAAAACTAACAAAATATTTTTTTAAAACTAAACTAACTTTAACGTATTAAATATTATTATTTTTTTTGTAAATGGTTAATTTCGACGTAGTTATTATTAGTTACTAAACATGATTTTTATTATTTGTGATTTTATATATTGTATATTTGGTGTTATATTCTCTGTAATGAACTTTTAAAGTTGTTTAAGAATAAAGATATAAATTTCGGGTAAAGGATAGAAATGAGCAAAATAATCGATTGTTTTCATGTATTTTTAATAGGTTCTAATTCATTAAATATTAAATACATAAAGGCAATATCCTGTTAGTAAAACTAGAGTAGATTATTGCTTATCTTACATACTGGTGATTGCTTCATTCGCTGGTAACAAAACGGAACCAAACTGCTCATAAAACCACTTTTTTTTTTCAGATAATTCGGATCTGATCGCTTGCACAGTGCTTTACAAAGATGGAACGAAAATGCGACGGTTTTTGGTTATCGATATTATGCAGTTAATTCTTGTCGAGCCTGATAACAAAAGGTAAGTTGTTCTTAAATTAATAATGAAATTCATAATCGAGCAATTGATGTCAAGGTGCTCAAAAATGTAATTTTTTAAATGTCAATCTTTCGATGGGTTTTAGGTATAGGAAACATTATAGCCATTTCATTTACTTAGATCCCTACAAATCCTTTAACTTTTTAAATTTCTAGAGGCTTTTTCCCAGACAACTCATTTTTTTTTAAACGGAAACATTCGGACAAAAAGATAGATCCTCTATCCGTCAACCATATTTTTTTACAAATTTATAGTTTTGCAGATGATGCTACAATTTTTTATACCGACACAAATTCGGGCAACTTAAATAATAAAATTAAAAAAGATTTTAAAATTATAAAACAATTGGTTTGATAACAATTTGTTAACAATTAATTTTAATAAAACAAATTATATTCCTTTTACTTTAAACCTAAAAAATAACCTACCACGAAATATGAATAGTATTCAAATAAATGAAGTCATTCAAATTTTTAAAGTCAATAAAATAAAATATTTAGGAATTATTTTCGACAGTAAATTAAATTGGAATTTTCACTTAGAATACTTAATTAAAATTAAGAAGTTTACTACCGATTTTTAAAAACAATAAAAAAATTTTATATGTAAGACATATGGAAATATTATATTACGCGTTAGTTAAAACTCATTTAAATTACGGAATTTTAGGTTGGGGAGGAATAAATAGAACTTTAGTTAAAAAATTAGAAATATTACAAAAAAGGTTTCTAAAAATTATATTGAATAAAGATTATCTTTATCCTTCAAAAGAATTATATTCAGAAACAAAAAAGTTGAACATAAGACAACTTTACATTTATAACACCTTAATATATATATTTAAAAATAAAAACCTTATACAATTTAAAAACCATAATCATAATACACGTCATAAAAATGAAATAACCATAAAACCTAAAATAAATAAGTCCATAGGCCAAAAATATTTCAAATATTTATGTTTTTATTTTAACGATTATTTACCAATAAAAATTTAAAAATTGATTTCATTAAAAAAATTTAAAGTCGAGATAAAAACATGGATATTAAAAACAGACAATTTGAAAATATTTTTAGAAATGTTTTAATTAATTAATATTGTTCTGAATAATTTATATAAGTAATATTTTTTACTTAAAAATTATAAATTAATAATTTTATTATAGGTCGTATATTTCTTCAAAAAAAAACTGCGTTTATACTATAAATTAACATTTTTACTTTAAAACGTGACTTTTAATGCATATTTATAATTTATGATTTTACATACTAAAATAAAAAATAAGATTTGCCCCTAACAAGCTCAGCTTCAGGGGATTGAAGAATAAGTTTATAGAAGACAACATAAACATATTTATTATATATTATTAAATTTTAAATAAACTTATTATTATTATTATTATCATTGTTATTATTATTATTTACCATTTTAGAAATCTTTGTCAAAATTACAAAAATGCTATTACTGTATGCATTGACTAGGCATTGTTGGTGGACATAACCTTGAATTTTGTCTGGTTTCAAACAAACTTAAAAAATTTGCTATGGAATACATTTTATTGTAGATTAGGATGGGGTGTAGCCAAACTGGTAGGTTTCCTACAAGACATCGAGGTGACAGGTGATAAAGACGATTCTAGATGCTTGCATATAACCATACATAGTCCAATCTCCGGAGCAACGACTAATAGGATACCGCTGCTTAGTGCCAAGTTTTTATTTGATGATAACATTAGATGTATGGCAGCAAAGCAACGGCTGACAAAGGTAATTTATGTATTTTGTTTTTTAACCAACTGTTATTCTATTGCTACAATGTGCACTTACCATTCTTAGCTGCAAGGTTGCTTGCTTTGCAAGAATAAACTACTTAAACTGAGAAATAGGGCATTAAAATGGCTGTATCAACATTTCGCGTAGATTAATTTTTTTCTAACTTTTACACAAAACTTAAATAAAATCAATGTCCAACGCATATTCTATAGGTAATAATTGAGACAATAAATAAATATTAAGGAATTTCATACATTACTTTGGGATAATTGTATGGCGAAAAATATCGGGTGGGATTTTTTAAATTTTTTTTCATTCATTCATTTCATATTTTAAATCAAAGCTTGCAGGTTTTTTTTTGTTTGACAGCTCACTTAAATTTTTATTGCAATTTGTTTCATTATGCGACCGTCCTCCATTTTTTTGTTGTAAATAATTTAAATTTACAAAAAATTAATTTTAAGACGTATTGTGTTGATTATAGCTTTGTAGAAGACGCAATAATGGTATGGCATTTGTCATTTCTTGCCTATAAGACATACATAACATACACATACCCTTAAGTCAAAATAATAGAGTAGTTAATATTTGTGGAAAGAAAAATTTACATGGCTTTTCCATTCTGGCGACTCATGAGACTCATCACCCGGTCTATATAATAATAATATATATATATTTATTCTCAAACAACTTAAAAAACTTTATTACAGAGAATAGATATAACACCAAATATACAATATATAAATTCACAAATAATAAAAATCATGTTTAGTAACTATTAATAACTTCATCGAAATTACTCAAAAAAAATATATATAATAACCATTTACAAAAGAAAATATTAATATATAATACATTAAAGTTAGTTCAGTTTTAAAAAATATTTTTTTACTGTTGTTATTCCTTTATATAATATTGATTTTTGGCCAAAAGTGCTTTTTACCATTGGTGTTTGAATATGATGATTTTGTCTCGTGATGTGAATAATGTTGGTCAAAGGAAATATTATATTCGATTGTTTTTCTTTAATAATAATAGTGTGCATTAGAATGCATTGTTTCAATTTATAAAGCTTTTCTAAATTTAAATATCCATTTGGTTCATACACATTTATAGTTGGTTCTAAAAAAGGAAGTTTATGTATGCATTTAATTATTTTGTTTTGTAGTTTTTTTAATGGCTGAATTGTAGTTTAATTCGCTGATCACCAAATTAAAATCCTATACTGTAATTTTGAATAAACCAAAGAATAATATATATTTTTTAAATATTTTAACGATATATAATTTTTAGCTTTAAACAAAATGCCAATTATTGGTGAGGTGCAACTTCTTAAATATTCAATATGTTTTTTCCAACTTAAATTTTCATCAATATATAAACCTAAAAATTTAATTGTATTAGTATACACATAGATAGTGAAGAAATATTATTATTTGTTATTATGAATTTGAGCATAGTCTTCATGAAAATATACAATAGTAATATCATCGGCAAACAATTTTATTTATTTATTTATTTATATGCAATAGGTACTTATCAGCACGAGTAATAAGACTATTTAGAGTCAGTTTTTTTGCACGTGTCACTTTAGATTTGGTTGCATTCTTCCGGTTTGTCGCGAAAGGAAATTTCTTGATATTTTTCCAATATAGCGGAAATCACACCAGAAATCACAAAATTCCCTAATCAATGACAAAAGTTTCATATGCCTTTGGATCTCTTGCGCTAAAATACTCCTAACTAGAAATTAATGTTTTTTTGAAGCATTTCCGTGTTCCAGAAAATCAAAAAAAAATTAGTTTCATTTTAACAATACAATAAAATAAATAACTTTATATAAAATATAACGTAGTCAGAAGAATAATTATTTCACCCAAGAAACTATAGGTACTATAAACTAAAAAAAAACAGTTGCAGGTTATCTACATAGGCATATATTTTTAATTTCAGGGCCGTATAAAAGCCAGACAAAAGAAAATGCAACAAATCGCCCGCCTCCTCGAAATACCGGGCCAGTCCGGACCTCCCAGTCCAGCCTTTACCGGCCAGGGACTTTACGGAACCCGACTAACAGGGAGGAATATCCGGGAGAACAGGCCGTTATTTACTGCTCACAGAGGGCCTGGTTTCGCGGCTCCGAAACGGGAAAGTTCGCCTGGAGTTTTGCATAGAGCTGATGATTCTAGGAGGCGACGAGATGGTAAGATGTCACAAAAATTTATGGTCTTGCGCACATAAACAAAGCCATACAGGAATAAGCATGCGCACTGCAAAATTCTCATTTAACGAATGGAAAGAGAGAAACTTCGATGCTATCGCGAACCTAACCTCATCCCAAATATTACAATTTTGCTACCCCCAAATATTGGCACCTCTATTAATTTTACATTAAAATTGTATTAGACTATTTTGAAGGTCCAGCATAAAAAAATTGTATACGGACCTGTAATATCTGACAATTCGTTAGTATACATAGTATTCAACAAAGGACCCAAAATAGATCCTTGAGGAACACCCCTGTCAATACTGATTTTATGCAAGTCTATGAGCCTAATGAATAAAAACTAAAGTAATTGCTTTTGCGTCCAGCGATTTCTTAAAAGTGCAGGAATTGCTTCTAGTCAATGCTTTTTTTTTAAATAGAAGCAATTGCTATCGTTTGCTTAAAATGTGATGAATAAATTAAGGAATTGCTTTTTCTAGTGTAGCGATTGCTTTCAACTTTTTAAGGTAGGTGCATCATTTGCTTGGTAGCAGTCAATTTTAGTTCTCCGCGGCATACACGTGCGTTGCTCTTAATTATGGCTGAATATATAAACGTTCGTAAAGGAAAAATCAGTACAGTGTAGGTAAAAATTGCAGATATGATGATTTCAGAAAGTTATATCGATTCGACTGCGAAAATGTTGAGTGGTTGGCAAATTATTTTTTGACTGATACTGGTAAAAGGCGAGGGGGTGCACTGTCGCCTTCAAATAAGATGAAAGTCTTTCTGCGGAAATTGTCAAATCCGGGCTCTCAAAATTCTGTAGGTGAAGAACTCGATGTTCATCAAACTACTGTCTGTAATGGATGCAGTTTTGCAGAAGGCCAATATTTTTATTAAATTTCCTACAAGTGCTGAAGCTGTTGTGGAAGCTAAACGGTTGTGGTCAGAAAGATTTATTTATGTTCCTTCAATTTGTGAACGAATATCAATTGCTTGTTTTTAATTTCTTCATCACTACTATCAGTTTCCTCATTTTCACTGAGATCTGCCATATCACAAATTAATATAAGTTTCCTATTTTCCACAAAAACGTAACAGATTACTATTGTACTAAACAAATAGACCAACGTTGTTGTATTTACGTCAACCCTTTTGCAAATTAGGCACCAAACTGAACGTGAAGTCTATAATCTGAACAAGTGGATAAGTCACGTCTGAACTTGTGTTGAATAAGCATTTGCTACAGAGGTGTAAGAAAAACAGCAATTGCTTCAAAATTTTATGCATATCTAGATCTAGCGATTGCCTTTACTTGTAACATTTGCTAGTCAAGCGATTGCTTTTACTAAAAAGTAATTGCTTCAAGTAATTGCTTAATTTTTATTCATTAGGCTCTATAGGTCTACCCAAGTAGCATTTTTAGAGACATTACGGTAAATGTGTCTAAACTATTGTTTCTGTTTCCGACACAAATTGGAAATTGTTGGCAACATGTATGGAAATATTTTCGAAACGTATACATTTTAAATGGCGCATTAGCACGTGTTTCCAAGTGGTTGGTACGGGCTGTGACTTTCGCTGTTTCGACGCAAAATCGAAACTTTTATCGAAAATGTTTCGAAACCTTTTCAGAAATGTTTGGAACATGTTTCCATAAATGTGTCGATTGAGAGTTTATTTTACAAAGAGGGCGCTGAGTGTTGGAATTGTAAAATGTCAAAATGGAAACATTATTGAAACAAATAATTAGATATATAATATCTATCTCTCTGCAGGTTGTAAAATAAAAGGAAGTAAACAATATGATGACAGCATAATTTCGCCATAATGAATTTGTCACCAGAGTATTTTCTATAAGTGATACATTTTTTTCGTATGGTTTATTGCAGAGGAGATCCAAAAATCGTTGACGAAATAAATTTTATCGTGCAATTTAGTAATTTAGCTTTATATTCTTAAGACGCTCCCGGTATATTGACATTTACACACAAAATAAATACTTTTTCAAAAAATAAAATCTTAAATATTTTTAAAATTTTACTTAATTCTTCTCTCAATTGATTAAGCTAGCAAAATGGAACTAATGTAACCACTTGTTTACATTTCAAATGACGCAGGAAGTTAATTAAAGTCCATTTTAATAATATAAAAATGAATTTGTCAAAATGGCCGCCAGAAAGCGAGAATTATTCTGGTCTAAAATGGAGTCGACACACAATTTCTAGTATTTGGTTTCTATAATGTTTCGATAATCATGTAGCTATAATTCATAGAAAATGTGTCGAAACATGAAGAATGTTTCGATATTGTACCGAAACCATGCGAAACAAACGTCGCTAAAGTAAAAAATGCATAGTCCCGTCAAGAGGAAGGTTAAGCTTAGAAGCATAAAACTTCTGTATACCGTCACGGTATACACTACCACTTTACACTTTCTGTGACATATAACCTACAAAATTGGTTTGTACTTTGTTGAGCATTTAATAAAACTTACTTATAACTTATTCCTAAGTAATAATCTAAAACATGTACTCAATTGTCGAGACAAAGGAAAATAGTAGGTTGGTAACAAAACAAAAATGTACAATTTATAGGTTATAATCGTTATAATCGAGGTTATAATAATTGTCCGGGTGCGGTAGTATAAAGGTTTCTGGCAGTTTCGAAAATTATTTTCTGCGCAAGTTTCGTAATTAAATGGATATCACTGTTTGGTAAATATTTCAAAGCAGAAGAATACCAATTTGTTTTGAATCACTTAATTCGAAAATGTGTCGCTACAATTTGGGAGCACATGTGTCTAAACACAATTTCATAATATTATATAAAAATGTTTCGAAAAATTTTCTTTTGTGCGTTTCCTAAATGTATCGACACTGTAGTTTGGAAAGTATTTTGAAACTAACAGTTCTTAATCGTTTCTAGTAACTAAATTCGAAAATGTGTCGCAAAAGTTTCGAAACACATGTGTCTCCACACAATCTAAATAATTTTAATCGAAAATGTTTCGAAACGTTTCTCAGCACAGAATTTGTATCCAATTTATGTCTATAATTGCTACTTGGGTATCATAAGCATCATTCTCTACTACTTGTTGTGTCCAATTTTTAACTAAGATCGAATTAAATCGATAGCATTCCCTCTGATGCCATAAGCTTCTAGATTTAAGCACAAAATATTGTCATTGACAATGTCAAAGGCTTTTGGGAATACTGTATTCCCCTCAATATTTTAGTTTCCGTGTCTAAGCATTTTTTTAAATAATGCGCCTTAGTGCCCAAAAAGTTTACGTTTGACCACCCTACATGTATCGCAGTTCTGATTTTTTAATGTTTGACAGGTGATAGTCCTAACCGATTATCTAATCTTAGAAAGGATTCCAGTCCCACCACCTCAAGCAATAACATCAAGAAAGAGGGCAGATCCAGGGATAGTTCATCAAGCCGAATTAAGTCTAGAGATGGTTCGCCCAGGATGCCGCGACCTAGATCTGAGGAAATACCGTTGGAGCTTATGAGGAGAGCGTCAAATTCTATAATTGACATGGCGCCTAAAATAAGCATCTTATCGAGACCGCAAACACCTAGGATTGAAACTGAATCGTTAACGACAAGTCTAGCAGGTTTGGCAAATTTGACTGTTAACGAGCCCAGTAATTCAAAAGAGGAAAACAGCATAATTGCTGCGGTAATATCAGAAGAAACGTCATTTATAGGAGAGGGGGAAAATGACGAAATCGACAGTAGAAATGGAACGGAAACTATCTAGTGAAGGCCGTTTGTATAGTTTGTGTTATTAAATCGTTTTATTTGTTAGGCAACTGCAAGGGTAATACCCAGACAATTTACCTTTAGATAAGCAAACAATAATCACGAAAGTGACAGTTTTATGGCCTCGCGCACGTAAACAAAGCTAGACACTATTAGACATGCGCACTGCTACATTATCGTTTGACGAATGGGAAAATAAACAGGCCCGGGCTTTAAAATTTAAATTCTTGCCAAAAAATTGGAATTTCTTCTCAATTTTTGATTAAGTTGGGAAAAAAGGTAGTGATTTCTGGCATTTTTAGTAGTAGCAAACCTATCAGATTAAGGATAGAAAATTGTTTTTGAGGTTTCGTTTTTAAAATTCGTTTAAAAATCGAATATAAAAAAACAAACAAACCAGCAAAATAACCAATCTTTGATGTTATCATCGCGAACGTAACCTCAAGTTAAATATTAGTTGTTATACAGGGTGGCCCTTTAGTGTGGCAAAGTACAATAGCTCCGTTACTATTTCAAATACATTAAAAATATTAATACAAAAGTTGAAGGGCAGTAAGTGACTTATAACGTAAAATTATTTTTAACTCTATAGGGTGACTCAAAAAAGCGGAACAAGAAAAAATGTACTTTTTTCAAATGGAACACCCTGTATATTTTTTCATTTTTAAATTCTACATAGAATTATAATTATTTTTTTATTAAATACATTATTAGTCTATACTTTATAGTTTCCGAGATATTGACTCTTGAAAAGTGACATTTTTGAACTTTGACAGCTTCTAACTTTCTAACAGTACGTCTTAGAGCAAAACGGCTTACATGTCCCTATCTTCAATTTTTATTATCTTCCCAAAAAAATCAACTTCCAGTTAAACCGGAACAACTATATTTCCTGCTTTCGAGTAACATCCGGTTTAACCGGAAGTTGATTTTTTTGGGAAGATAATAAAAATTAAAGATAGGGACATGTAAGCCGTTTTGCTCTAAGACGTACTGTTAGAAAGCTAGAAGCTGTCAAAGTTCAAAAATGTCACTTTTCAAGAGTCAATATCTCGGAAACTATAAAGTATAGACTAATAATGTATTTAATAAAAAATAATTATAATTTTATATTGAATTTAAAAATGAAAAAATATACAGGGTGTTCCATTTGAAAAAAGTACATTTTTTATTGTTCCACTTTTTTGAGCCACCCTATAGAGTTAAAAATAATTTTACGTTATAAGTCACTTACTGCCCTTCAACTTTTGTATTAATATTTTTAATGTATTTGAAATAGTAACGGAGCTATTGTACTTTGCCACACTAAAGGGCCACCCTGTATAAGTTGTATTGATTTTTACAATTTGTCAAAAACTTGGGTACGAGTAAAACATTTTTAAGCACAAGTTCCTGTTTAAGAATTTGAAAAAGTTTTTGCCCGGGAACTTGACCCGTGGAGTATTATAAACTACCTAGGTATTTAAATTTTTTCTTTTATACTATAATATAAGTATAGAGAAAAGTGTCTTAAACTTTTTGAAGATTGCAGGGGCTGCAAATAAAATATACCAAAACATGCATCGCGATAATTTGTCTTGGTGTGGGTTTCTCTTTAATTGTTTGAGTAGCCTAGGCCTAGTTTGATGTGTTTAAATTGATCATAATAAAATAAGGGTATATATCAAGATACATCACTACTCCATACTTACTGAAAATACGAAATACCAGGTATTTTACCCCTATTTGGGCATAATAAAATCATACAACTGCTGTTACTAGTCATTGTTTATATTCCAATCCTAGTCACTAAAAGAACAAACACAATTCACTAAACTACACAAAAACTAGAAATCCGTAAATATTAAACACACACAATCCACAATAGCCAAGAAATCCACAGAGAAACCTTAAAACACAACAACAAAAATGGCGGCCGAGCCGGTTCTGCAGGGTATTTTGAGCATGTCGGTAAAATAGGACAGACCGATAACACGAGGTTTGTGCGCATGCACGAAGGTGTCCAGAGGAAAGGCAGCTGACCGGCGAGTCATGCGCTCGGACGTATTTTTTCACCCATAAAACGTAACTTTGGGTTAACTAAAGGTAAATTTTCTATGGTAATACCTTGTGTGTTTTTTTAATAATTAATAAACAATAACAAAGTACCTAATTAATTTTACAAAATGATATGATATATTATAATATAAATTTAATGTAAGATGCGATTCTAGTACTGTAGTTTTTGTTCTGGCAAGATTTAAAAAAATTCATTAATCGCTGATGGTTGGGCTTAAAGGCCGGCCATAGACAATACTTGGTCTATTTATACATGATGGCCCACTCTCGGCATAGGATTACATGGAATCGAAAGACACAAAACGAAGAGAAACCATCCAATGCATTTAAAACTGATAAAAGATATAAGTTCAACAATAAAATTATCGCCCAATATATGTTTTACCAATCTTTTCAAAAATATTAGAAAAAATAATAAATTATGCGACTTTCTAGAAAGCCAAAATTTACTTTTCGCTGATCAGTATGGGTTTCGCAGATCTCAAGATACAGAAATAGCTGTGGGAGATATCATAACAAATATTCAAGTTAATGTCGACAGCAGTAAAAAATTCTGTCTGTTTACTATCCTTAGATCTGTGTAAGGCTTTTGACACCGTATACCATGATATTTCATTAAGAAAATTATACAGTATTGGAATAAGGGGAAATACATACAAATTACGTTTATTAATTAATTACTTCAAAGTTATTTAAGCTATCGTAAATAATTTGTTCAAATTGGGGAAAGAAAAAATTCGGAATAAGAAATAATATGTGGAGTTTCACAAGGATCAATATTAGGTCCATTATTATTCTTAATTTACATTAATTCCGTTTCCAAATTAAACTTAAAGGGCGATTTAAAGCTATTTGCAGATGATACAACAATTATTTATTTTGCTGAAACTTTCGCAGAAATGTATTTTAATATTAATAATGATTTAAAAATACTTCTTTCTTGGCTCAATCAAATCAACTTACGTTAAATTTTACAAAATCTTTTATGTTTATAACTTAACCCCTTATCATTTAATAATGAAAATATTCAATATTTAAAAACGACAAAATTTCTAGGATTAGTTTTAGACGAAAATTTAAATTGGAAAGGTCATATCCAGTATATTATAAACTCGATATCTCCTTTGATATCGGTTTTGCACAGAGCTAGATGTCACATTCCTTTGAAATACTTAAAAAATATAGATTTTTCGTTAATATATTCAATATTACAATACTTAGCTTCTGTATGGGGATCTGCTTGTTTATCAAACTTAAAACCATTACAAACCATACCAAAATTGCAAAATAAAATTTTTTAAACGCATACACAAATTACCGTATTTAAAACCAACTGTTAATCTATATAGACCGAAGGGGTATTTAGTATTTACACGTTCAAAACATTTGTAAATTAAAAATTTGTATTCTAATTCATCCTATTATTTTAAAAGAAAAAAAATCAAACATAACACTTCAGGAGAATAAGACATTACATGATCATAACACCAGACGTTGTATAAATTATCAAAGTATACCAGTAAAAAGTAATTTTGGAAAAAAAATCGCTTTTATATGACGGAATAATAAAATATAACAATCTTCCAAAAAATATCAGACAAATTAAAAATTCCTTTAAAAACAATTAAAGAGATATTTACTAAATTAAATTATTTATATTATTTTTTTTAATTGTTTTATTAATGAATTAAAATTGGATTAACTTCCATTTTTTTATTGTTATTTTTTTTAATGGTTATTATTTTCTATATTATGTTGTCACTTTCCATGTAATGAACATTAAAAGTTAGTTTGGAATAAAGACATTTTAAAAGTTAAGTGGGATAGTATCTTTTAAGATTTTAAAGTGGATGAGGGTAGAGGTGTAGAGTGGTAGTGGATTTTTGATACCTTTAGTTAGACAATTAATTTATTATAAGTTTTCAAAAAGTCACCCCGTATTGTCTTTCCATAATACCTCTTTTTTAATCGTATATACCAACTTTTGGGTAGCAGTGTCTCTTCTTAGATTTCAATTATACCTTCTACAATCATCGTTTTAGTTTAATAGCTGACATCGTTCCAAATTTGCATTTAAGGTTGAATTCTCAACGCCGTTCAATTTATTGCCAATCTATAACCTATTTCGCTTTGTTTTTTCAAGTTTATTATTTTTTAAACTAACATTTAAATAAAATCAGTATCGTCGGCACATTAATTAGGTAATATCTGATATATTACAAAAATATCAATTTATTTTATTGCTAATTTTGGGAGAATTGTATAGTGAAAGAACAATGAGTGAAAATGACATAATAATGTTAAAAAAATCTTACCCGATATTTTTCGGTATACAATTCTCCTAAAATAAGTTATGAAATTCCTTGATATTTATTAAATATGTCAATTATTACCTATAGAATATCAAGTCGACACTGATTTTCTTTAAATTTTGTATAAAAGCTAGAAAACGTAAATAAATCTACGCGAAATAGGTTATAGCTTGGCAAGCATGTTGATACTCCCACCTTAATACGTCATTAACCCTCTCCATCCAAGTTTACCAACCAAATAAAGCATGTATAATTTGTTTACAATTTGTTAACGAAAAATGTACTGTCCTCGGAAATACACAAGACAAGTAGTAGATATAAAAAGAGCTGGAAAACAAAAAAAAAAGAATACTTGGACGGCTCTGAGATTTTCCACGTGCCATTTTATTTTTCCACATATGACGTAACTACTTTTTAAAATTTTATTCCATTGATCACGACACGTTGGCCGGTGGCGCCGTGATTAGTAACTTCGCGGCCACCTGGTATAGAATGACTTGACATTGTCATATAAAGCACATTATGTCAGATGACACTCCATCCGTGAGCGTTGCGAAAATCCGAGAAAATTTGGAGAAAATATCAAAATCGGAGCAATCGCCACCTAAACCAAAGAAGCGTGGCCTCAAAAAATTACAGATTTATTCACAGACAAACACATCTGAGGGCGAGAAAGAGTAAGTAAATTTTACATTCGGTATCTAGCTAAGTTTTTGAATTTACTTATATCATGTTCCATTTACTGCTCTCAAATAGTCCTGAGAAACTACATTAAGAGGTTTCATAGCGGCCTGGATGATTTTCTTTAAATTTTGTATAAAATCTAGAAAACGTAAATAAATCTACGCGAAATAGATTATCGCTGGTAATCGGATTTGTCACTCTGAGTGTGTTATTATTATAATATCGATCTTCCCGTCACTGCCCTTTTTGCTCTTCGATTGGTTTTAAACAACGACGATCAAGCAAATATAGATCACGCATCTTCTTCATAAAGGTAATTCCGTAACTTACAGTAATATTCGCTCACCCTCAACGGAATATTCGCTTTTGGCCCAATGCAGACGGAACAACACGACACCCGAGCAACATGTCGCTCGAATGTCGCCGCCATGTATATAAACGCAACAAACAATTCACACGACGCGATAAGACATGAAAGGGATACGATAGCTCGGCAACATATTTCCGATCGACATTTTTATTTAGTCGCCGCAGTCAACAGTTGCCGAGTGACATATAGGTTCGTTTTTTGGAAATGCCCGCCGAACGAGACGCTAATTTAACTTTCTTTGGACATCGTGTAAAAGGCCTGAAATTTTCTATCATTATGTTTTAATTCTTTGGCAGCAACAAACAGTCTTCTCCTTTTATTCCTCCCGATATACAGATGTACCCAATATATTCTCTTTCTTCTTTTTCTCCGATTTCGCAAATATAAATAGATCAGCATGTCTTCCTCTTCACTAAAGCCTTCCTCAATGCTAGACATCTCTCTACAATATGTCAATTTGGTCTTGTGTTCTGATTACGCGTTATCGTGTCGCCTCGTCTGAATATAAACACACCTTGGCAACATTCGAGCGACATGTTACTCGGGTGTCGTGTTGCTGTCGTGTTGTTCCGTCTGTATTGGGCCTTTGGGTAACATATTACGGATTACGGTTATATTACCGAGAACATTCCTGGTAATATTACCCGAATACATTCGGGTTAGATTCTGTGTAGGTAGTTCCGCGGCGTTCTCATGTACTTGAAAAGGTATCCTGAAGTCTATAGTTAAATGGATAACGATTTCAGAAAGCGATGCAGTAAGAATTTGCTCAGGTTTTTATAGCTTTAACTAAAATTAAGGGATATATTAATGATAATATTAAATCGTTACCAATACAATCCAACGAAGAAAAAGAACTTATTTCCCTGTTTACAAAAAGGGAAGATTTTAAAACCTATCCATTTAGCTTCCTATTTACTGGACCCTTGTTTTAATATTGGAGCTATATAATGTACAGCATATTACAGCAATGCAGTTCATAAACAATTTAATTTCAAACCATCTTCAGTTTCAAGAAAACAAAGCAATTATTACTCTTGGGCTTACAAACTACTTAGGCAGGAATGATCGATGGAGTATCGATTTTGTGTCGGAAAGTGCCAAAAAGTCTGACTGTATTACTTGGTGGAAAGGCATTATTTGTAATAAAAACAAACTTTAAAATGTAGCTGTTGCCTTGCCATTCTAGGGTTACCACCATCAACAGCTGCTTCAGAAAGATCGTTTTAGTACACCTATCCTTTTATTTACTGTAAAAAAAGAAATAGGTTGACTACAGAAAGAGCTGGAAAACTTATATATATTGCTCATAACTTGAAACTTTTAGATCAAAACATGCCTGCCAGTTTATATTTTACTAATGATATTATAGAAGAGGGATGTGTTAAATTAAATAAAACTACGAATAATGATAGCCTTGATGGCAATAGCAGTATGAGGTCAGCGAAACAGACAGAAGAGGCAAATTGAACATAAGAGTGATAGTTCTTCTGACTCGGATAGGGCAGTTCATGATACTAACTCGAGTGTTGGAGAAGAAGATTTTTCCGATTTGGAAAATATTTAGGTTATTTCATGTTTAGTTGTTACTCGTCATCAGTATTCCTTGTAAATAGCCTGTTACCTACCTTTTAAAATATTTTTTGTCTGTTTCGGTTTTATTTATAGGTTGTTGATTAAGAAAATACATTACTTATGTTATTTAGGTTAAAATGTTTTCACATCATACATATCATATACAATAAATTATAAATCAATACAAAATATCTAACTTTAATTATTATGTATATCTTATTTTGAACAACTTTTCTGAACATATTTTCGGGGGTAAGTGCACAAGTGCATCAAAATTATCTGGTTATTTTTATGCACGAGTGTAATTTATTTGAATATTTCCCAAATTAATTAAGAACTCGAATCAAGTAAATTTAAATATTTTATTTAATAGAAAATACTAACAATAAAATTAAAATGCTTAAAAATTACAAGAATTGCAATGAAAAGTACAATTATTGTAATTAACAATATT
Source organism: Polydrusus pterygomalis (assembly GCA_963969555.1). Taxonomy (NCBI): domain Eukaryota; kingdom Metazoa; phylum Arthropoda; class Insecta; order Coleoptera; family Curculionidae; genus Polydrusus; species Polydrusus pterygomalis. The sequence continues at coordinate 33,459,605 of OZ018381.1, read as the reverse complement.
TTGCTTTGAATTCGTAGACATGGTGGTTGATGCAGTCAACGAGCGAGAGCTTATTTCGGCGGGGGACTTTCTTGAGCTTGACGGTTGGTCATTGTCCCGCATTTTTTCAATCAAAAGCATATGGTGGTTCTCATCCATCTGAATGTAAGGCGTCAGTGACTTGGTATTTGAGTGTCCACTTAGTTTAATTAACTGTTGTTCTCCAACACCTTTTTTGGCAAGTTTTGATACGGCGGTTGCTCGTATAATAATAAATAAGATGACGTTAATTGTCAGAATATTACATTTTTTGACGTTTGTTAACAATAAAATCCCGCTTTGACGTTTCGTCAACAATATAAACTTGCGATGCAATTTTCGATTTCTGGCAGTGCTGTTTTCGCTGTAATTTTGCGAAAATTGCATTTCTCTTATGGGAACTTTAACATATGAGGGAAATATTCGCTGCAATTTTGCGAAAATTGCATTTCTCTTATGGGAACTTTAACTTATGAGGGAAATATTCTTAATAACATTTTTTCGTATCTCGAGAAGAAACCGTCGGAAAACGCACTTTAATATAACTTTTTAAATTTGGAATAATATTATTATTACCTACCTATAATAAAAAATATATTAACGATACTATTGGCGATTTACCGCAAGTATTAATATATACAGTACTTATACCCGCCTATGGAAATTAAAGTTTCGATATAAAATTTATCGAGGCAGTGACTGACGGTGTTATAAAAAAAAACGCGGTTAAGGTAGTCAGTCTTTTTAGCGACCATATTTGGTATTGTTATGAAACATGGCAAATACACATACGGTATATTCGGCCGAGGTTTTCCCTTCAAATGTTACGATATAACGACCCGCAACAGATGTTCGTTTTCATATTTACCAATAAATTTGTGTTAAATGTTTTGCTATACTTTTTGGGATTCCTTATTCATACGGACATATTATGTATTTGGACCGTCATCGCCAGCTAGTTTTTCAGTAAAAATACCGCTGAGCCCTGCATCAAAGGGTCTTTTGAGGGTTGGGGATGGGGGTGCCTATTGGGGAGTTCTAGACATATGGGAATTTTCTTTATTGTTGATTTTACGAAAAAAAGTTATTCTTTATAAAAAGTTCTGCTTGATGCGCAAATAATAATGACATGTCAAACCTTAATATATCTCGTACAGGGCGGCAAAAAAATATAGAAACACAGAATAATTACGTTAAGAGGGAATAAGTACCCTCGATTTTTATTTTAGAGCAAATTATTATAAGAAAATTTTACTAAGGACTACAAAACGCGGTCAGATACAATTTTTCGTTGAAATATTTTAATTTACAGGGTACCATCAAAAAATCTCTTGTTAATAAGTCAAAAAATATTAAATGATTTTTGGCTATCATGTCAATATTCGTGGGTCTAGTATTGCACAGTGTTGTTGCGAAATTGTTGCAGGTAAAAATTAAAGAAATAAAATAAAAAAATATTTTGCAAAGGCTTTTTGATGGTACCTACCCTGTAAATTAAAATATTTCAACGAAAAATTGTATCTGACCGCGTTTTCTAGTCCTTAGTAAAATTTTCTTATAACAATTAATTTGCTCTAAAATAAAAATTGAGGGTACTTAATTATTCCCTTATAACGTAATTCTGTGTTTTTATATTTTTTTGCCGCCCTGTACATGATATATTAAGATTTGATATGTCAATAATATTTGCGTATCAAGCAGAACTTTTTATAAAGAATAACTTTTTTTCGTAAAATCAACAATAAAGAAAATTCCCATATGTCTAGAACTTCTCTGGACACGCTGTATATTAGCAATTACCACCTACCTACAAACAAACGGCAGTCAGTATCAGACGTTCGCGTCGTCCGCAGTGTCGTTGGCACTATGGAAATAAGTACTCATGACAAAAATTCCCCTTTTTAGATTTATTATGCGAAAGAACATATTTTGTCTTAAGTTTAAATCTATGCTGTGTACATATCATATATGTATACCTATACATATCATTTATGTATAGGTACCTGCTTTCGGAACTCGACCTCGCCTTGTATTCTACCGTGTGTTTCGGGTACGATGATATCATCAGTATTTATCATCGCATATTTGTTCAAAAAACGGTTGAAATGGAAAATTTTATTTAAAAGGAGAGTTATTTTTGAGATCCAAAATGATGCTCAGTAGTAAGTCGATAAAATAAGTAAATTAATGTAAAACTTGTTACGAATAATAGTTTACGCTATTATTATTTAATTAAATTCATGCAATAAACGCATCTCAAACATAATCTCACACACTTTTTAAATTTTAATTTCCATTCGTTTGGCGCCACGCTCCAATTTGCTATGTTGCCGTATCATCTTTAAATTAATTGCAGTGAAGTAAAATTATAAAACACTATTTCCCAATTTGGAGTCACAACCCCTGGTGTAAGTATTCGTTGCCACAACCAGGAAGGGCAGTGGCGCCTGGACCGTTAGGCTCCCCCCTTTCTAACAGGCCTCCTAATACTTTTCAAAATCAATAGAAAAAGCTATTGGCATCTAATAATTCGCCCTCATAAACCCTAAGGCCGGATCCACATACATCCGTGATACGCATCCGTTGTGTACCACATGATTAATTTGAACCAATGAAATTTTATTCCCTAAAATTTCATTGGTTCATATTAATCATGTGGTACAGAACGGATGCGTATCACGGATGTATGTGGATCCAGCCTAAACCGTTATTTTGGGTTGCACAAAGATTTTAACTAACCAAACTTCAATTGTGACAACCAATGGCCGTCTACGAGCTAAGTGAAGGCAAAAAGTATATCAGCGGTGATCGAGATTGGGGTTGTTATTATTAATCAAAGTCTAATTGACATCGGTTGGTTTTTGTTAATAAAAGCATGTTTAAAAGTGTATGATAAATTTAAACAATATCATTTTAGGATACATTTACAACTAGAGAAAATAAAACATTTCTTTCAATGCAAACAAACTGTTGTCAATTTAACAAATGAACTCCTATGGTCTAAATATTAAAGACGTGTAATCACTTTGGTCAATCACAAGATTTGTTTTCTCTATTTATTTGCAGACTGCAGAAGGCCTCAGGCAGAAAGATATTATTTACAATGTTGTCTGGTTCATCCAGGCGCGTATTTGAGTAGGGGGGGGGGGTAGTTACCCCCCCAGGTGCCATTATTTTTTGCTTAAAATTTTTCAAAATTGGACAGGTGAAAATCGAGAGCAATAAATTTTGATTGATTTTCTTGTAAAAAAACTGTATCATTAAAAAAAATTCATAACCCCCCACCAGAATCATTACCCCCCCCCCCAAAGAGCAACTCTAGATACGCGCCTGGGTTCATCAACAAGAAGTAGAAGCTTAACCGCAACCATGCCTATAGGTTCTTTCCATTTGCTTCAATTAAACAGTAAAGCAAAGTAAAAATCTTTGCTTAGCAAAGTTTTTAAAGGAACGCTTCGCGAATACCTTCATAATATAGTCCGCATGGGAAAATAGAGAGAGGCACACTTAACCGCGGCAAGGGATGAGGAGGAAAATATATTTGCTGAGTTAAATGTTCGAAAGGAACGCTTAAATTAGCCGTTAGCTTTGCTTTGCTATTTAAAAGTAAAGAAACTCGGCTAATCTTCTGACTTTTGACTCGAAACCGCACTTTAATATTATATGTAACCCGTAAACTGGTTATAATATAATGTGCTCGAGACTCAAAGTCAAATGGAACATTTTTAATGTAGGTCACGTAGGTACTGGGTATCCCATATTTATTACGAATTATTAGAATGTATTTGATTTAAGGGCTGATTTGCTTCTTATAATTATTGTTATTGATGGTCATAAGATAAAGCCGAAGCTGATCCTATAGCCTATATCTGTTTATATCACATAACACATTTGTAGGTGTTCTGTGGTTTATATAGTCTATAGCTCCTGTTACTATCTGCGACACTACTTTCGCAATTTGTTTTTCTCTCAACTTTGTGCCCCTCCTGTTACTTTTTTTTGGATCCGCCGCTGAATATCATTTATTTTTCGGAAAGTTGTCCGGTTAGTATATTATTGATCAAAATCTTCGTGCAACCCGTTACAAGATTCATACACCTATATATTTTTTCTACTCGAGGGTTGGGCATAAACAGACATTAATTTGTCAAGCTCCCTCCCAATGAAAAATTGTTGGGAGCGCTAGATGGAAGTGAAATTAGGCTTGGCAACGCTGTCAACTATTGGTTATCGGCTCGGTCGGTAACAGACGGGCGCGGCCGAATCGACGGTTAACAACTCGGCTACTGACATTTCACAGACCGCGAGAATACTGAAAGTCGAAGGAACAAACCGGTCCGTAAATATTATTTTTCTTGTAAAAAGGCTTAAAACTAGGTAAAAACAAAGGTTTTGAAATTAAATTTTATAAATTGTGATATCAATGAATATTTATCGACAAAGGTGACGTAAAGCAAAGCAGTGAACGGCTGTCGATTAGCCTACGAAAGTGATTTTTTTTTTGTTTCGGTTTATCCTGAGCCATGGCCGACACGGATGTTAAGGATCGCTATGATCCCGAACTAAAATATTTATGTGTGGATAGGAACAATTACAATGATCCTGCTACTCAGGCCGAATGGACCCAAAAGAGGCTTGTATGGGTGCCCCATGAGTCACAGGGGTTTGTGGCAGCCTCCATCAAGGGTGAAAAGGGCGACGAAGTTGAAGTGGAAGTTCAAGAAAGTGGAAAAAGAACAACCGTAGCAAGGGATGACATCCAGAAAATGAACCCACCCAAGTTCGACAAGGTAGAAGATATGGCTGAGCTGACTTGCCTTAATGAGGCCTGTGTGCTCCATAATCTAAAGGACCGCTACTATTCCGGATTGATTTATGTAAGTTTGTTGCTTTTTTATGCTTAGGCGTTGCTCACCGATCTAAGATTGCTTTGAAGCACTTAACCATTGTATTTTGTAAGAGTCATCTCTAACAAAAAAACCGGACAATGAGCAACAAAATTAGGCTCATAATCTGTCCTTACTTAAAAGTCTGTGTTCTTATCCATCTGTGCGAGAAGGGTTATGATCAGTGGTATGAGGTACAGGTGCCTGGAACCTAAAGGTACCTAGCGGGTCGAAATGGATTAATTTATATCCTCAAATTTGTTTCATTCATCACACTATTGGTATAGTTTATATAATCTCAGTTGAGACAGCCGAAAAGTTTAAATTGGATGGTATTACTGTCTCGACTAAGATTGTATAAACTATATCAGAAATGATTACTGGAGGAATTTCTAGAAAACTAATCTAGGTACCTAATACATATTGATTAGATTGATTTTATTCTACTTTATTTATACTAACATCAAGTTCTAACCAAGTTTACCTAAAATAAAAAATGACTTATTTTTAAATTTACTTTATCAAGAATACTATGCCTTGTAATAATCATTTACGAAAATAACTCAACATAAAAGGTATGTAAGTAGATTAATTATTAGCAAACACTGTCAGATGTTTTTGTAAGATAAGAATTTATTCAGAGTAATGTGTAATAATGCATACATCCCAATATTTAATCAATATAGTAGATAAAGATATCATTCATATACTTAAAAATATTTCAGTATACCTCAATATAGGAATTTCCAGTTTTTAAATTAATCACTTCAGTAATTAAATATCCTTAATTAGAAGAATAAAATGACAAAATAGATTTTGAGATAGATACCAACACACAACATTAAATTCATAACTTTGACTAAATACTAGTTATTTCAAAAGTAGACCCATGTAAACAATAACCCTAATCCTACGCGTAATACTTAGTTGGGCGATCAGATAGAGCCTTCATTGGACGTTAATTTGAAAAAGGAATGCCATATCGGCGGTATTTTGCTTTGCAAGTAAGGTGCATATTCAGTCTATCTTGGAAATAAATATACTAAGAATGATTCCTATAGATTACTTTTAGGTCAAGCTTAATTTGACAATAATTGGAAGGTAGGTAACATAGACTTCTCATAGTGAGAAATCTATGGTAGGTAATGAAGTAGGTATATAGCAATAATATTGGCAGTGGATTAAAATATGTAAGTACATTATAATAATAATATATTAACGGATATCGACCAATTATAAACTCAATATATAAATATAATATGCCCCTAGAGGGGTGGCTTTCAGGGTAGGTCACTACCATGTCATGGATCCTTTTTTTGTAAGCAGAAGTTGAAGGAAGAGCCAGTTTACTTAGATCTAAGAGGCCCAGTGTATGCACTGGTCTATCCTTTTTACAACCCTTCCCGGTCTCAATATTAGGAATGGCCAGACTGCATTCTTTTACTTTATTACATTTTTCTTAAGCGTATGCTCTGGTCAAGGATCAAATTCATACCACCCCCATCAAATGTAGGTAGCTGTCTCACCGTGGCATACCTAAGTCCTTGGTGGATCTATAGTAATGTGATTTTAATTTTTACCCTCGTTTTTACCCAAACTGACAAAAAATTAAAAGATTGTTAAACATTAAAATGGGCTACCTACATTAAATTTATTTTTAACTTGATAATCTGCATAAATAACTTTATTCTGATCTTTCTGAGTGTACTACTTAATTAGAAATGTGCATACAATAAATTACCTCTGAATAAGGTGTAAGTTGACATTGCATTGTCGTTTTGTTGGTGTTATTATTTCTGGTTTTTGACACACTTAATTTAAATAGCAAGGTGTTAACAAGTAAGCGAATAATATTTTTAAATGCAATACTTAAGATGTTAATGTATAAATGTGTAATTTAAAAACTATACTGCTATATAAAGTTGCCCCTTCAATCCCTTCTGCTTTTAATAATATTGGAATTGATAACAATATTTTTTATACTTTGATATACATTGTGACCAGTAAAGCCCGCATACATAAATTGCCTTTTTTAGAACCAACTATAAATTTATATGAACCAAACGGATATTTAAATTTAGAAAAGCTTTATAAATTAAAACTATGCATTCTAATACACTATTATTATTAAAGAAAAACAATCAAATATAATATTTCCTTCGAGCAACATTATTCACATCACGAGACAAAATCATCATATTCAAACACCAATGGTAAAGAGTACTTTTGGCCAAAATAAAGGAATAACAATTTATAACAGTTTGCCGAAAAAAATTAAAGAAATATCAAAATTATGGACTTTTAAAAAACACTAAAAAAATATTTTTTAAAACTGACCTAACTTTAACGTATTATATTATTATATTAATATTTTTTTTTTATATAAATGGTTATTATATATTTTTTTTTGAATAATTTCGATGGAGTTATTAATAGTTACTAAACATATTTGGTGTGTGTGTTAAAAAATATATACATTACTATGGTAAATGTTCTCAAAAAAATGCAAAGAAACGAAAAAAACTCGAATCCGAATTTTTTTTTTTAGATTAATATGAACAATTTTGAGCTATTTATTAAAATTTATACTTTAATTACTCGAAAAACGTAAGATTTCATGTTACATTGATAAAAAAAGTATAAATTTTAATAAATAGCTTAAAATTGTACATATTGATCTAAAAAAGAATTTCTGATTCGAGTTTTCTTCATTTCTTTGCATTTTTTTGAGAACATTTACCATAGTAATGTATATATTTTTTAACACCATCAGAAAGTAGAGATTTCAACGAACAAAAAGCCTACCGACTTTTTTAAAAAGCAGATATTTTGACGTGAGAATTTTCGATTGAAAATTAGGGTGTTTTTTCGATATTAAGTCAAAATAAGGTTAAAAAATAAATATTTTAAATCAAAAAAATTACAGTGTGTTTAGGACATAAAAAGGTAAGGTTTCACCAAATTTCGTGGATAAAAAAAAGCTTTTGTAAAAGATAAAAATAAAAAACTTGGTTATTTGAATTTTTCACATAAATTTTGAGGTTATGTGAAAAAAGTGTATATACAAAAGTTGTAGATCTTTTTATTACCTACAAGTTTGCGATTTAACGTTTTTCCACAGGACTTGTAGTTTTACCGAAAATCGAGATAAATCGTTTTCTACCATTAAACCCCCCCCCCCCCCCCCCTCCCCCCGTTCCCGACCTCGGACCGCCCGTAATTTATTTTTCCTTTAATTTTTGTTATATTCTCTTCCTTTTCCATTGGGTTTCATCCTACTATTATTTATTTTGGTTTCAAAAATTATCGACCCTGGTCTAAAAAGGTATCCGAACTTTTGAACTTGCCCATGTGTTTAGACATAAATAATAATCGGAAATGAACTTGGAGATGAGAGCTAATTAAGTGGTAAATCACAACCCATTATTTAAATTAATTTACCTCTGCATAGTATGAAATAAATTTAATGCACGCAACATGAAATATAAGGCCTTGTAAATATAATCGACCTTGCATTTTATTATTATTAATTAGTAGGATAATTAATTTCGATACACGTCGATGTACAGGGTGGTCTGTAATGAATGCGCCCTGGAGTAACCACCGATTCTACACGTGAAAATAGTGGGTTTGAGCTAAACATGCATTAGTAAAATGTTGCTCGTGATACAGGGTGTTAAAGTTTAATTTCTAAATTTTTTTTTTCATAGCCAAACTCTTTTTGAGATATATCTATTTTTCAAATAACTTGTAGATGGCGCTACTTACACCCCACACGCCCACACAGGTCCAAAAAATTTTGCGGGTACCTAACTTTATTGGAATTCTGATTAAAATTTATAATAGAACAGTCATTTTTGAGGAAAAAAGGTATACTTTATTTATTTTATTAAAACCATCCAGTTTCCAAAAATTTTGCATTTTTAAAACATTGCATGGACGTTTTTATTTCAACAAAAATTATCATTCCGTTTTCACAAAAAACTATTCAACAATGTACAGGGTTATTTTTTATATTTGCGTACCTACCTACAGGGCTTAATATAAGTGACAGAAAAAAACTTTTAATATAAAAGTTGCATAATGTTTCCCGTAATATCTTTTAGACTTATTTAAAAAAAACATCTGCACATCGCAAAGTTAAAAACAAATGAAAGTATTCTTTTTTTAAATGAAACACCCTATATATTTTTTACCAGGGCGAAAGATCTTTTTCTCCTGATTTCAAAAATATATAATATGTCATCATTTAATCCAGTCGTTTGTGAAATATTTGAGTTTTTGATTAATTGAATTGACTATAATCTAGTCGGCGTTCCGCGTACTTCAACGTGACATATTTGTCACTTTAATTTAAATTAAAACATGCAACAAAGAAAATAACTTATGATTTATAATTTATGATATAAAGTAAAGTAAATTGCTGTTGAACTACAGCTATTCGGTTGTTATTAGAGTAAAAAAGACGCACTATTTGAAGATTGTCTTCTTCCGAATATCCCATTTTCCTTACTGAATCTTTCAATTTAAAGTAAAGTGACAAATATGTCACGTTGAAGTATGCGGAACGCCGACTAGATTATAGTCAATTCAATTAATCAAAAACTTAAATATTTCACAAACGACTGGATTAAATGATGACATGTTATATATTTTTGAAATCAGGAGAAGGAGATCTTTCGCCCTGGTAAAAAATATATAGGGTGTTCCATTTAAAAAAAGAAGACTTTCATTTGTTTTTTAACTTTCCGATGTGCAGATGTTTTTTTTAATAAGTCTAAAAGATATGACGGGAAACATTATGCAACTTTTGTATTAAAATTTTTTTTCTGTTACTTATATTAAGCCCTGTAGGTGGGTACGCAAATATAAAAAATAACCCTGTACCTAATAAAAACTACGAATTAAAATTATTTTAACAAATGTGAAAAATGTCCACCTATGCATTTCCTTAAAGTTTTTACCGAATAACGCCTTAAAGTTCTTTCTTTATTTTGAATCACATTGGCTGTCTCTTAAATCCTTTGCAACAGTTGGTCTTGTATCTGGATCTCTACTTTATACACTAAAGATTTGATGTAACCCAGAAGAAAAAAAGCTTTAAGGAAATGCATGGGTGGACATTTTGCACATTTGTTAAAATAATTTTAATTCATAGTTTTTATTACATTGTTAAATAATTATAAGCGAATATTGTGGCATATCGGTCAAGTGTGTAACTGTTCTTTATATTGGAATACACAGGGATCCAAGCACAATGGATACCCTGGGGCGGGTAGACCACGACGGCCGTTTCGTCCTTGTTAGGACTCTACGGGCAGCCATAATCCAAGCAATCCCGACACAGCGGTAAGATGTATTAAAAGCCTTTTTACAAAAGCAAAGCATTACTTTTGCCCCAGGGTATCCATTATGCTTGGATCCCCGTGTATTCCAATATAAAGAACAGTTACACACTACTTGTCCGATATGCTACTATATTCTCTTTTAATTATTTTCGCGGATACTATATTATCTTCTAATCTATTGTTAAATAATTTTTTGTGAAAACTGAATGATTATTTTTGTTGGAATTAAAAACTTCCATGCAACGTTGTTTAAAAATGCAAGTAGGTATCTCGGAAACTGATTGTTTCAATAAATGTTGGGTGTAAAAATAGAAATAGATTCATGTTACTCGCCCTTAAAAATTCCCAATTAGAAATTTTCATGTTTATGTCTCAAAAACAGCTTGAGCTATGAGAAATAAATTAATTTAGAAATTTTAACACCCTGTATCTCAATAACGAGCAACATTTTACTAAGGCATGTTTAGCTCAAACCTATTATTTTTATGTGTATAATCGGTGGTTACTCTTTGACGCATTCATTGCAGACCACCCTGTATATGCGCTATTGTCTGTTAAAAATTGATAAAGGAATCTCGTATCTAATATTGCACAGGTGTTTTGTCTCATTTGTTATTTAAATTACCAATTTATTACCTGAATGTTTAAATAGGCGTTACCTACAACGACCATCAAGCAAATATAGACCACGCATGTTACTATTTTCACAAAAACGTTTTAAATCCAACAATTTATATTACATTTTTTTATTATTATATTTATTTAAAATTAAAATTAAACATACAATAAAATTATTAGACCAGGGCTGAAGCCTTTGAAAATGGTAAAAAGTGAAAAAGAAATAATAGTATTATGAAACCCATTGGAAAAGGAAGAGAATATAACAAAAATGAAAGGAAAGATAATTTACGGGCGATCCGAGGTCGGGAAGTGGAAGGGGGTGAGTTTTTAAGGGTAGAAAACGATTTATCTCGATTTCCGGCAAAACTACAAGTACTATGGAAAAACGTCAAATGGCAAAGTTGTAGGTAATAAAAAGATCTACAACTTTTATATTTACACTTTTTTCACATAACCTCAAAATTTATGGGAAAAATTCAAATAACCAAGTTTTTAGTTTTTTATTTTTATCTTTTACAAAAAATTTTTTTTTTTTGAAATTTGGTGAAAACTTACCTTCTTATGTCCCAAACACACTGTAATTTTTTTTGATTTAAAATATTTATTTTTTCTCCTTATTTTGACTTTATATCGAAAAAGCACCCTAATTTTCAATCGAAAATTCTCACGTCAAAATATCTGCTTTTTTAAATAAGTCGGTGGACTTTTTGTTCGTTGAAATCTTTACTTTCTGATGGTGTAAAAAAAAATATACATTACTATGGTAAATGTTCTAAAAAAATGCAAAGAAGCGAAAAAAACTCGAATCCGAATTTTTTTTTTTAATCAATATGTACAATTTTAAGCTATTTATTAAAATTTATACTTTAATAACTCGAAAAACGTAAAATTCCATGTTACATTGATAAACAAAAAAAATTACAAATCCATAAAACATTAAGATCGCAAAAAACATGCGAAAATAGTTGTTCTAAATATAATTAAAGCTAGGATTTCTTCTCATTTTTTGAGAACATTTACCATAGTAATGTATATTTTTTTACACCATCAGAAAGTAGAGATTTTAACGAACAAAAAGCCCACCGACTTTTTTAAAAAAGCAGATATTTTGACGTTAGAATTTTCGATTGAAAATTAGGGTACTTTTTCGATATTAAATCAAAATAAGGGGAAAAAATAAATATTTTAAATCAAAAAAATTACAGTGTTTTTGGGACATAAGAAGGTAAGTTTTCACCAAATTTCGTGAAAAAAAAATTTTTTGTAAAAGATAAAAATAAAAAACTAAAAACTTGGTTATTTGAATTTTTCACATAAATTTTGAGGTTATGTGAAAAAAGTGTAAATGCAAAAGTTGTAGATCTTTTTATTACCTACAACTTTGCCATTTAACGTTTTTCCATAGGACTTGTAGTTTTGCCGGAAATCGAGATAAATCGTTTTCTACCCTTAAAAACTCACCCCCTTCCACTTCGGACCTCGGATCGCCCGTAATTTTTTTATGAAATACATCCCATGTTAAAGTCTATTCAGCCAGTAAACCTGCAAGATGGCCGTCATGTCATATGACAAAAGTCATTGAAAATGCAAAAATGTATTTTATTTAGCTGGAATCTGAATTTTGTCATATGACATGTCGGCCATCTTGCAGGTTTACTGGGTGAATCGACTTTACGATAAAACTCGACAAATTAATTAAACTCCTAACCTTATTCGTATAGGAGCTAGGGAAGCCTGACGCACCATTGCAGGTTGTATGTATATTGTTTTTCACGTTTCTAAATCTAGTCGCGTCATCCACCAATCGAGTGCCCTTTTACCTTGATTTCAAGTGGAGAGTCTACTTGATATTTCTTTCATATCGAATTGTATAACAGCCGGGGGTCATTGACGTTGCCGTCTATCGCCCCCGCGCCTTTGAACAATTTCTCGAACTGAACCGGCCGAAAAGGGTTCCAGATAGTGGACTGCGATGACGCTTTATTTTGGGATGTTAAATTTTTAGCGTAACGGTCAAGTTTGTCTATGAGTTCGCATTGTAAGTGTTGCGCACCATTTACGGTGCATGTTGCCATTTTTGACCACTTGTTTTGACACCAATCCAATGAGTACCTACCTCTATAATGTCGAATTTTTAAAACTCTGTGTCTTATAGCCTGTTTACATTAGGTGCAGTCAATGCAATGCGCTTTGGTGGCTTTCTGATCAACCGATGCAATTTTATTTGCATGCAAAAGATACAAACTACGTTTTCAAAAATACTTATTTTATGAAGTTATCTTATACAGGGTTAAAAACAAATAAACTTTGGTCACATGCGACCAAATTTTAATAGCCCAATTCTGATTTTGTAGAAAAACACACATTTAATAAAGCGCTACTTTAAAGAAAATGTATCTGAAATAAAGCATTGTCAAAACTAAGAAGTTTTATATGTAGGTTGGTTGAGTCTTATTTTGCAAAAGTGGTGCAATTTATAAAATATGGATAAAAATCAAACTGATATTATACAGCTGAAATTTTGCATTTGGGCTAAAAACTGCATTTAAAAAAACTTTCTAATAACTTTTTTCGATATTTTCTGAAATAACCCCACTTTTGAATTATTTTTTGGAAAATTTTTTTGACTTGACAGATAATGCGAATCACGTGACTACTATTTTTTTACTTAATTTTCATCTCGATTGAAGCAAAACTTGATGCTAAAGTCAAATTTCGAATAAAACTATTAACAAAAAAATCCCATATGATGCGGACTTTACTGGTGACACTATAAGAAAAATAATAGTTTTTCTTGTTTTTTTTTCCTATTTTTTATATTTTCCTCCCGCTGTTGTTTTCTGCGGAGTCGGCAAATAATTCACGATTACGTCTAGACTTATTGGAAGTTTATTGACGTTCCGGGAAACCCTTTTGCCGCGTCATTTTTAACGATGCCGTTAAACTAGCCTATGACTAATTATATAAGGTGCGCTAGCTAGCGTCCGTCAATAAAAACGGGGAAGGATGCGATCCTTGGCCGAAATGGTGATAACCGCAGACATGTAAGAAAAGGAGACAACACAATCCATTCTTATGCATCAATTCCTGCGTCTTTCAAAATCTGCAGCTTGTATTTCTTGGAATACTTGCACTTTAAGGAAATAAATTTAGCTGCATGCTTTTTAAGAATAGTCCTGCATGTTCCATAAGATCTTCCCACTTCTTGGGACAGGTGTTTGTTGGCGTATTTTGCATTATTTCACGAACGTTTGCAACAAGTTCTTCTGTTCTTACAGATGGTCTTCCTGCTCCTTTTTTGTGTTGTATAGAACCTGTTTCCCTAAACACAGCCACGGTTCTTTTCAGGCAATGATAAAAATGCCCAGCAATAAAAGCAACGTTAGGAAAATGTTCGTGAAAATCGTCCATGCACAAACCCGGATTGTGTTGCCACTCTCACCATTTACTCTAACCCAGTTTCGAAAATACGCTTCAACCATGAATGTTTTGTGCTGTTCCGTAAAGCCCATTGTGTGAATTGTTCAAGAAATTGGAAAAATTAGCGATGAATCAAATTACTTGTAACGATTGTCAAAGATGACGGAATAACTGATTGATTGTTAATTCAGGTTGTTACTGAGACCCAACAGGTATTAAGCTCTACGGCTAAGCATTACGTCCTTAGATGCAAGGCCCTCTTTGATGCAAATAATTTTTGCTCGGACGGTACTTCCAAAGTTTCAGATAAGTTAGAAGGGGATGACTTGAAAAAATGGCAACACTGTAAGCTGTAAAAGTTCTCTGTTATCATTACAGTGCATTGGCATGTGTTTTTTTAGGATCAAAAACAATCCATATATTTTGCAACATTTACTTAAAATACAGTACTATCTACACCATTGCTTTCAAGCTAAGAAACATAACCTGAATTACATCACTTACCGCCGAAATATTAATCCAGAGTTAGAATAGTCGGGTCTCTTACACACCGCGTACTGGCGAACCATTGTAAATAGTTAATAGCACCAAATAGTTCTATTTCGATCAATACTAAAAATTTATCGAAAAACGCGCGCGCGCGCACACACACACACACAGCTCACCAACACTGTTACGTTAGATACCTAATTAGTGAATATCAAAATTTCTGCGTCACTCGTAGTAAAAACGTCCGTACAGCGTTTCTTTTGTGGTTTCCCTAAAGCATTATAATTTGATATCATGAAACTATAAATAATTTGACTAGTAGAACATTTAAAAACAACATATATTTAGTATATTAATATTTTTATTTAATAGGTACACTGGTACACATCACAAATGTATATACAGAATGTCTCCGTAAGTTGGAACCATATGAAAAACTTTTTTATTATTAATTTTACGAAAAAAAGTTATTCTTAATAAAAAGCTCTGCTTGGTCTAAAACCTAAAATGCAACTATCAGGTATTAAATTCCTTTAAGCGTATACGAGGTTTGTCAAAAAATATGAATTTTGCCCAAGAGCAAAGTACCTTTATTTTTGACAATCGAAAATTGTTATTAAAAAAAGTTGATCAAAACTAAAAACCACTTTCAAATATGTAATTACACCCATTTACGATGAAAAATAGGTTTTGTTATTTTTTAATAATTTCTGCATTATTAATTAATTATGAATGAACATTTATCTCTTGTAATTATTAAAAACATGATAACTTTTTCGTTTCTTAATTTTATCTAACAATGTTGGAATTTAAACAAGTCCGTAATAAATACATATGCATTTATATTGCAAATAAGAAAATATACATCCTAGATTACATGTAACTACTGTACCGTTAAATTAATTTGCATTGTTATTGTACACACACGTTTCAAAAAAGAAAAAATAATTTTTTCATCGTAAATGGGTAAAATTACATATTTAAACGTGGCGATCAACTTTTTTTAATAACAATTTTCGATATTGTCAAAAATAAAGGTACTTTGCGCTTGGGCAATATTCATATTTTCTGACAAACCTCGTAGACGCCTAAAAGAATTTAATATCTGATATTTGCATTTTAGGTTTTAGACCTTGCAGAACTTCTTATGAAGAATAACTTTTTTGCGTAAAATTAGTAATAAAAAAGTTTTCCATATGGTTCCAACTTACGGGGACATACTGTATAAACTTCGTTTCCAAACACAAGCGGTAGATCTAGGGCAATCAGCAGAAATTTGTCATCAGTAAGAAAAAAAACTGTTTCTGATCGGGACAAAATATAAAAATGTGTCTTTATACAGGGTGTCCGGAAATGATGAGCAAAAAATTTAGGCCATAAATCTAGACCGAAAATAAATGCTATCTCTTCCTATAACATTTTTTCGAAAAATTGAGTTACAGAGTGTTAAGTTAAATTTTACTTACTTATTATAAGTTACTAGAACAATAAATTAAACATTTAAATCAAAGGTTTAAAGTGACGTCCCTCCTCTTCAATGCATAAATTAATTCTTCTTAAAAAATTCCGACGAACTCCATGGAATATTCCTTCCTTTGCTATGCTATGTTTACACAAAGGTAGTATACCTTTTTTATCTCAAAAGGTTAGGAGAATAAAAATATTCAGTCAAACAGACAAATTAAAGTATAGGCTCGTATGTGGCGCTCTCTACAAAATCCCGAAAAAGCCCCATATACGAGATTTCGTCAAAATATTATGAGCGTGGCAAAAGGTATTGCAAAAAAACTGCAAATAAAATTTAACTTTAACACCCTGTAACTCCTTTAATAATCAATTTTCGAAAAAATGTTGTAGGAAGAGACAGCATTTATTTTCGGTCTAGAATTGTCACTTATAATCTCCCTAGTGCTCGAATTATTTCCGGAAATTTTCCCGAAGAGTAAGAAAATTTCACACCTAAAATTTATTTGAATTATTTTATTGAAATTATCCATAATTATGGGAATACTTATGACCGTATGCACCAAGGCCAGTTAATCATGATTAGCTTATAATCATGATTAAATATCTCAATTAAGAAAATTTCCAATGCGCCAGCACTACTCAGGAACTTAATCAAGATTAAAGTTAACCAGCCAATCTTGATGGGTTATATATTTAATCATGATTAAAAGGTTATTTTCCTGTTTTGTTTTGAAATTTGTCTCGAATTTTCAATAATAAAATTAAAATGGGAGACGAAATCATCTTCGATGATGATTTTAATGTAATGAATATTTTTAATGATGGCTTTCCGAGAGCTAGAAAGACCTCGGAGACAAAATTATTTTGATTTGATAGATAAATAGGGTTTGTTCAGCTAAAAGTTCTTTTCTTTTTCGCATCTAATATATTATTTTCTTCCTCACCAGTCAAACCCTTTTTTTTTCTGTGAGTCAAACTCCATGACTCTAGATGCCGAAGTGTGAAATTGGGGGTTTAATGCGCAAAACAGCCAAACTGGAAAAATGTCTCGGAAAAGTTGAAAAAACAACAAAAAGAAAACAATCACAACTGTCAATCTGCTTGGTGTTTCTGGTCACAGAAAAAAAAAGGGTTTATTTTTCTGGTTGATGGCACGGATTTTTGCATCTGAGCTATGTTGCCAAATCGAGGTTTTAACTTTACCCTGATTACAAAACCCACATATCCTTTTAGTTGGTGCATAGGCTGTTTTATTTAATCACGGTTACCTGGTTAATCACGATCACCTAATCATGCCTAATGGATAAAATGGTGCATACAGTCATAAAACTTTCAAAAAAAAGTTTCCTCACCGTTTAGTTAAACGAAATGCAAAAAATATAAGTGAAAATTATCCTTTTTATTTATTTTTACTACATTTCATTTACTAAAACAAAGGGAAAGCATAGTATAGTCTAGTTTAGGCTAGTTATGCCAGATAAAACAATTTTTAAAATCTAGGTAGGTAGTAGATACCACAGTCAAGTAGGCTTAGGCTTGTGATGTCAAAATCGTCTCTGCTATACGTCACGTTGACAGTTATTTCTTAAACGTGCTTCTTGAGTTCACAATAATTAAATCATGGCAGTAAACAATCAAGAAACTAATTTTAAGCCCTACGGTGTTTGTAAATCTTGCTCTGAAATAGGGGACATTAATATGTCTTAAAAAAATTTAAAGTATTTGCAATGTTTAATGGAAAAAACTGAATTAAATCCCCATCAAGAAAACCTTTTCTCAGCTATCCAGAAGATTTTGGAGGAAGATATCCCATCCTTTTTAAGAAAAACCAGAATTCAGCAGAACAAAATTGCATCCAAATATTACATCTATTATATTAAACATAGACATCTGATAGAAGTGGAAAGGGAAGATAACCATTATCCTTGTTATTCTCCATTACAAAGAGAAGAGTTCGAACCAGAATTCCAAAAATATTTAGCCTTAATGAAAGAAATATTTGGTAAATAAATATTTGTATTTATTTAGTATTATAAAATGAATAAAAACATTAAATACCAAAATTTGATCCTGAATACTGATTTTCGGATCATATGATAGCTGTCAAGAAAAAATTTCCACTTATTAATTTTGTTCGCCTAGCTTGGCAGGAGGAGAAAAATTTCCGAAAAATTTGAAGGTTGTCATTGGTAACTGTCGAAATGAAAGTGTGTGATTGGCTTAGAATGACAAGTGTGAAATTTTTCCCTAAATTTTTTGCTCATCGGACACCCTGTATACCTATTACATGTCTGTGAAGATAGCCATACCGTACAGCAAATATAACTTAACTACATTTAAACATAATTTTTTGTGGTAGTTGGTTGTTGCCATTATACTGCAGCCGAATGGCTTATTGTGTCCCTTTGTTTAACGTCTGGATAACGTCAGCCAGACGGGTCCTATTTTTTTTGACGTGGGATCCGAATATTTAAGGGTAGCAAAATTTACATATCATTTCTCTTGGCAAGGCTGACCGTCACCGTATATCTAAATTATTAATATTTTATGCAAACTTAATACTTCACTCTAAACTTTATCGTTTCCATGTAATTGATGGGTAAAATGAACGATCATGAAAAGACCATTCATCTATTATTATTATTATTAGAATTTGTTGGAAGCACATTAAGATTCATAACTTGTAGAATTTTTTATAGAATCATTAGCGAGTTCAAGGCCGTACAAAAGCTTTAATATGATTCGTGGTGTAATCCATAAGATATGTTATATTTTTATGACTTTCATTTAAATAAGCTGCTGGCTAAACCTACCATGTGTATAGAATGGTAGTTTATTCAATTACTATAATATTAAAATGGCTTGCTTTAATGTTACATACACCTTTAGCTGATTTTATTAGTGATCATTTAGAGAACCCCTCCTTCCGACCATGCAATGATTTTCAAATTCAAGAACTTACGTATGATGCACGTATTGAGATTTGTGAATTTTTATTCAAACTAAAATATTAATAAATACTTTCCTGTTTTCCACTTTTGCGGAGGAATGCAAGGAATTCGTTCTGCATAGTAATAATGTCATAAAAATTATTGTAATTTGTATTACCACTAATATACAGGGTGATTCAAAAGTACTTTAACAAACTACGGGAGGTAATTGCCGGCAATATTTTAAGATGAAAAGTTCTTATAAACAGTAGTCCTTGGCGACTTCGTTACGGAGATACAGGGTGTTGAAATGTTAAAAGGAATAGTAATAATTTTTAAATAACTCCCTAACGAGTTATTTTCTTTTTATGAAATTTAGTGAATTAAATAAGCATCTAAGGACACTTATTTTCAAAGTACAACAGGTTCGTAAATTTAACCAGTGGCGTCGGTACAAAATGTTACTATCATATTTTTTGTGAAAACTATGCTACACCACTGACTTTTTTAATTTTAACTCTCTTTATATGATTTCCCCCTTCATTTACAACAAAAAAGATCACGTGTGTTTTTTTGATACGAGGGACGGTTTAAGGGTAAATGATTATTTTATTTGACTATACAGAAAGATTAAAAAATGTGTTCTAAACTGATCAACCACTCAAATATTTCTTAAAGTATTTTAACAAATTTCTACATACATACTTACTAATAAACAAATATGTATATGCCTAAGGAAGGCATCTGAGGATGCCTATTTTCTAAGTATAACACGTTCTCAGTGGCATACATATTTATTTATTAGTATGTTATTTTTTAATATTTTATGTTTTGACAAGGCGGCTTTGGAAATGCTTTGTTATTATTATTGTATTTTGACAAGGCGGCTTGAAATACATTTGTCGATAAATTAAAACATATTTGACAGTTAGTTACCATTGAGTTTTATTTCTTCAGTTTTGTTATTTTCATTGGATATTATTAGTATTGTTTATAAGGTATGGATTTTTTAAGAAATAATGCGCATTTAGCCGATATGCATTTTGTAAATGGCCTTGCCGATGGAAATACACGAGAAACTAGACGAATTATCAGGAGCGATATCCTACCTGAGTACTGCCTGCTGCTGCAACATTTACGAATCTTCACCGCCGTTTGGCTGAAACAGGGAGTTTTACGCCACTAATATCCAATGAAAATAACAAAACTGAAGAAATAAAACTCAATGGTAACTAACTGTCAAATATGTTTTAATTTATCGACAAATGCATTTCCAAAGCCGCCTTGTCAAAATACAATAATATTAAAAAGAGCATTTCCAAAGCCGCCTTGTCAAAACACAAAATATTAAAAAATAACATACTAATAAATAAATATGTATGCCACTGAGAACGTGTTATACTTGGAAAATAGGCATCCTCATATGCCTTCTTTAGGCATATACATATTTGCTTATTAGTAAGTATGTATGTAGGTATTCGTTAAAATACTTTAATAAATATTTGAGTGGTTGATCAGTTTAAAACACATTTTTTAATCTTTGTGTATAGTCAAATAAAATAATCATTTACCCTTAAACCGTCCCTCGTATCAAAAAAACACACGTAATCTTTTTTGTTGTAAATGAAGGGGGGATTCATATGAAGGAAGTTAAAATTAAAAAAGTCAGTGGTGTAGCATAGTTTTCACAAAAAATATGATAGTAACATTTTGTACCGACGCCAATGGTTAAATTTACGAACGTGTTGTACTTTGAAAATAAGTGTCCTTAGATGCTTATTTAATTCACTAAATTTCATAAAAATAAAATAACTCGTTAAGGAGTTATTTAAAAATTATTACTATTCCTTTTAACATTTCAACACTCTGTATCTCCGTAACGAAGTCGCCAAGGACCACTGTTTATAAGAACTTTTCATCTTAAAATTTTGCCGGCAATTACCTCCCGAAGTTTGTCAAAGTACTTTTGAATCACCCTGTATACATAGAGAGAACATCAAATTGTTCCGTAAGTTTCTGTGGTTATTGTGGTTTTATTGAAAACGGCATTTACTTATCTGGTCTATATTATTGTCGCCTAAAACCAGAATTGTGGTATATTTTATCAATGAAACAGAATTGATTGAAAAAAATATGAATATGAAAGTTGAAATAGGCTTTTGTTTGTCTCTAGAGTTGCACGAAAATTTTATTCAGTTAATTAACCCAGACAACGTTGAATGTGAATGGATAACATTATCACAAATGATTTTTTCACAATCAAAGTCTCGATTAGCTTAAATTCTTGTTTTACTAATCATTCAAGTTTGGTTGCGATTAAATCATTTCTGTCGTCATTGATTTCGCAATCAACGTGTTTTGGTTAGTTAACATTTGTGTAAAATCTTTGTACAAATCGACATTATCTTATTATTATTTTCATCTTGCTATTTAACTGGCCATACCCAGACCTTCTGGGATTCAGGAAGAAGTAAGTGAAACAGAATTCAGGCCTGTTCACTTAAAGCAGGTGAAATTTTGACGGTTATTTCGTGGACTACGTAGGTCACAGCCTTCCACTACTAGGCTAGTAAAGATTCAAACCAATTGTACCGTGCGAGCAAAAATTATTTGCGTCAAAGAGGGCTTGGATTAAAAAACGTAGGGCTTGGTTTAGATCACAATGATATGGGGACGATATATCTAACCAAATCTAGGTTAAAATTTTTGTCAAATTCATATTATGACATGATATGCCAAACTAATGAGTGATAAAATAAGTAGACAAATACAAATTTATTTTTGTTGTTTACAAAATTAACAAAGTAAGAATATACAGAAAGAAAAAGAAAAATAATTACATAAATTGCCTCGTAAATTGCTGAAATTGGCCACCGCCATGCTCCAAGCATAACTTCACACGTCGCTTCATATTTTCGAAAGTGTTGACCAGCATCTCTGGAGAAATGTTACCACATTCTTGGATAATCCTTTACCACATTCTTGGATAATCCTTTCTTGTAATTGTTCTAAATTTGCAACTGGTTTTTTTAAAATAGAGTTCTTTAAATGAGGAAAAACGAAGTAATCCATAACCGTTAAACAAGGTGATCTAGGTGGGAATTCAATGTCTGATCAAAAACTGATCAATCTGTCGTCAAAAAAATTGCGTAAATAGTTAATAGTTTCGGCGGTTGTATGGGCGGTTGCACATTGCACCCTCCTGTTGAAAATATTCAAAACGTAGTTGGTCGTCAAGTAGTTGCTCCGCAAATGGATTCAAAATATTGTCTCTATACCGCTGTGCTGTAACTGTGTCATGGAAAAAAATAGGACCAACAATTCTTCTTCGGGAAACAGCTAACAGACACCAATTTTTTGAGGGTGCAATGTGGACTCTACAAAAAAATGGGGATTTTCACTACTCTACATGCATGTATTCTGAGAATTCACATAACCGGAGAGGTGAAACCAGGCTTCATCCGAAAAAAGTCAGGTCTAATAAATCATTTCTTTCCAATAAATTTTGGGTAAACCATTGAGGGTAATTCCTGCGTCTTTCAAAATCTGCGGCTTGTATTTCTTGGAATACTTGCACTTTATAAGGAAATAAATTTAGCTGCTTCTTAAGAATAGTTCTGCTTGTTCCATAAGATCTTCCCACTTCTTGGGACAGGCGTCTTATACAATTTGTTGGCGTATTTTGCATTATTTCACGAATGTTTGCAACAAGTTCTTCTGTTCTTACAGATGATCTTCCTGCTCCTTTTTTGTGTTGTATAGGACCTGTTTCCCTAAACACAGCCACGGTTCTTTTAGGCAATGATAAAAATTCCCAGCAATATGATTGATTGATTGTTAATTCAGGTAGTTACTGACACCCAACAGGTATTAAGATCTACGGCCAAGCATTACGTCCTTAGATGCAAGGCCCTCTTTGATGCAAACAATTTTTGCTCGCACGGTACAATATTTTAATATATTTTTCCAAAGTATAATAAACAATCCTTTTTGACAAATACTTTGTAACTGCTAGTACGAAGCCTTCCTTAAACGATTTGTTTAATATTGTTTATGCTATTTTATGGTTTATTTACTGAACAGTGTAAATTTTGTCGTCATGTCATACATTTCATCATTAAACATTTTTTTTTTGTAAGGAAACAGGCTGTTATAACAAAAACTATATACATGTTTTATTTTTGCTCCCCGCTGTTACCGAATTTCTCCGAAAGAGCTCATACGATTTACTTCAATTTAAAAATTTTGAAACACCTATCCTTAAACTCTATTTCTTATTTAGCACATTTTCCGATTACTCTTTCGTTTTCAAATTATACTATTAAGAATATTTTCTCCCACGGTTAGGTTAGGTTAGAGTGGCAGACCTCTGGCATTGTCCAACCAGTCACACGTAGTCCTATAAGGACCGTTGTGGTACCGCACATGTTCCGCGGAACCTATCCGCATCGCCTTCCTGATGGTTAACGCAACGTAGATCGTAGAAGAATCTTGTCAGCTCATTCAAACCAGCCACTGCTGTTAATAAACTTAGGGAGTCGACCCAGTTGCAGGCTGCTCACTTCCTCCAGATCATTAAAGAATGGTTCGCCCAGGGCATTGAACCTTCTTCTCGCGAGGCCGGGGCATTCACACAAAAAATGTTGAAAACTTTCCTCCTCTTCTTTATATCTGCAACTTCTACAGAAGTCGTTAGTTGGTATTTGCATACGTTTAGCGTGTCTACCGAACAGGGAATGTCCGGTGACTACGGGAGTGATGTTTCTTAAGTCCTTCCGACTGTGCTGTAATAGCGCTGCGGTTTTCCTGCCGTCAAGTAGGGGCCACAATTGCCTGGAGATGCTACAGGTTGTCAGCCCTGTCCATCTGCTTTGCGCAAGTTGTTTAGCTATCCGACCCATCTCCTCTTTGATACAGTATTCTCTGCTAATTCGACAGACATGCTTGCGCCGTCTCTTTTCTCCCAAAGAAATACCTAAATTAAAAATCAAGACAAACAACATTCTGTATATCAAAGTATAAAAAATATTGTTTTACAAGAACTAATGAAAAGTATGTCTTTGCACCACTGATTTATTTATTCAATTATAGGGGACATGTTTCGATGATAGAAATCGTCATCTTCAGCCCTAAATTTATTATTCACACATGGCTTAACTCTAAATGTATGTTGCGAGTAAAAGCGACTTAGGACCTTTATAAACCTAGCAGAACAAGGTGCTCAAAATTGCAAATTTTTGTATGGAAAATTAGGTGCTAGTTAGGTGCTAATTAGGTGCTAACTTTAAAATTTAGGTGCTCCTATGGTTAGCTAGCAGAACATTACTGTCAAATAAGCTAATCAAGAACAAAATGTAGTACCAAAATTAGGTGCTTATTGAATATCTAAAAAAAATTTAATTAGTTAAGGTTTTTAAAAAATACCGCCATGTTCTGCTAATTTTAAGAGGAACAAATTCCGTCTAAAAGGTATATCGGCAACTGGTTTGTTCGTTGTTACCCAGAGCATTTTTTTTGTATTTAAATTTTATAAAATAATATTAGTTGAAAAAATTGAATTAAAAAAAAATGCTCTGGTAACAACGAACAAACCGGTTGCCGATATACCTTTTAGACGGAATTTGTTCCTCTTAAAATTAGCAGAACATGGCGGTATTTTTTAAAAACCTCAACTAATTAAATTTTTTTTTAGATATTCAATAAGCACCTAAAAAGCACCTAATTTTGGTACTACATTTTGTTCTTGATTAGCTTATTTGACAGTAATGTTCTGCTAGCTTAACGTTAATCTAGCAGAACAAAACAAAAATATAATTTTCTCAAAAACCATAGGAGCACCTAAATTTTAAAGTTGGCACCTAATTAGCACCTAATTTTCCATACAAAAATTTTCAATTTTGAGCACCTTATTCTGCTAGGTTTATAGAGGTACTCTTAGGGACTTCTTAGGAATACATGCATAAACCTAACATATGTAATAATTTTGGCAAAAATTACTTGCCAATTATTTACAAATCAATTCAAAAGTAAAGTACATTTTTCACATTTTTGCTTTTTCTACGGAATCGTTTGCACTTTTTAACATATAAATCGGTTTTTGCGCGGATAAAAATCGCGAAAGGTATGCAGTATGCATTTATTTATGTGATTCAAAACCTTTAAGTAACTGTTAATGCGTTCGCATAATCAATTTACGTCACCGTCCAATTGACTTTCTGTAAATCTCGTTGAGATGTTGTGAGTTAAGACTACGAACTTATTACATAATATTGTTAATTGCCGAATAGTTTTCCAGAGTATTTAAGTTTTTTATTAATTTTTACAATTATTATATCTATAACTTCCCACACAATGTACTGAATGTACCTAACATAATTTTTAAGTTTTATTTTCAGAACTCTATCTTATACATGTTGGTGCACCGCCTGAATACCATGGAAATCCCATGTTAAATTTGAGAGTTGTCACCAAAAGTGGTATCTAAAATTTTTATTTTTATCAAATTGGCAATACTGGAAGTCACAACCTCACCTAATCTATTTGTGCTTCTTTACTCTGAATACAATGTGCTACCTTATCTAATCAAAAATAAACTAGATCCAAACCAAAACCTTTACCACAAAATAACACGACGACCCTAAAAATCGTCCGTTTCAGTCAAACTGACTGATGATAGTTTACTGGCGGTTAGTTACGTCTCTTTCTACCGAACATGTTTGTAAATGACAGTCTATCCAACAAGCACCGAGTTGAGAAAGTTTTATTTAGTTGCTGCTTAGACCCTGATGCCCGTTTGCACCATTACATTTAAGTATGACTTAGAGCTAAGTCATACTTAAATGTAATGGTGCAAACGGGCATTTGTGTTGTCAAAGTGTCCTTTACCTAGAATGTTAATGTAGTTTTTTTATATCTGTATATTTTTACTGTAAATTTATTGTAGACTTCTTAACGATAACAACGTACAACCGTTTATTATCGGATACATGACAAGGACGTTATTTTCTTCATTCACATTCTCTACAAATAAGGTATTTTAACAATAATGGAGAATATTTACAATGCAAGACTAATAATTGAACCCACAGCAACAGAGCAATTAATTTCAATTCAACTGTTTGCTGTTGGTATACCAAATCTGATTATCTAATTAAATGCATTAACATGCTACATTCGTGAGTTTTTTCAATTTTTAATTTTACTGCTTGTTTTTTACGATTTTATTCGTTCATTTATAGTATACAGTCTAGGTACAGACACACCACAATAACAAACGTGTCATAGGCGCACTCCATTTCATCGCAATAAACTTGCGGCATGACATCATTCACCCATTCAAGTAATAACAAATGTCCCAAATTTAAGCCCTGGGGCACACCACAAGTTATAACGTCTCTGTTAGATTAGTAACAACAGTGTATGGAGCGGCCGGTTAAATATTAAGTGAAATGGTCAAAATTATTTAAGTTAGCTTTCAAAATGTCTTTATTTTAAACTAACTTTTACAGTTCATTACATGGAAAGTGACAACATAATATAGAAAATAATAACCATTAAAAAAAATAACAATAAATAAATGGAAGTTAATCCAATTTAATTCATTAAGAAAATCAATTAAAAAAAAATAGTATAAACAATTTAATTTAATTATTGAATATTTCTTTAATTGTTTTTTAAAAGTTGCCAATTTTTTAATTTTTCTGATATTTTTTGGAAGATTGTTATATTTTATTATTCCGTCATATAAAAGCGATTTTTTTCCCGAAATTACTTTTTACTGGTATAGTTTGATAATTTATACAACGTCTGGTGTTATGATCATGTAATGTCTTATTCTCCTGAAGTGTTATGCTTGCTTTTTTTCTTTTAAAATAATAGAGATTTATAAATATTTTGAACCCTTTCGGTCTATTATATAGATTAACAGTTGGTTCTAAATGTGGTAATTTGTGTGTATAATATTTAATAACTTTATTTTGCAATTTTTGTAATGGTTTTAAGTTTGATAAACAGGCAGATCCCCATGCAGAAGCTAAGCATTGTAATTTTGAATATATTAATGAAAAACATATATTTTTAAAGTATTTCAAAGGAATGAAATATCTAGCTCTGTACAAAACAGATACCAAAGGAGATATCGAGTTGATAATATACTGGGTATGGCATTTCCATCAATTTAAATTTTCGTCTAAAACTAATCCTAAAAATTTTGTCGTCTATTAAATGTTAAGGGGTTAATGATGGAATTTATTTTATTTTTAGTTATAAACATAAAGAAGATTTTGTAAAATTTGACTTAAGTTTATTTGATTAAAGCCAAGAAAGAATTATTTTTAAATCATTATTAATATCAAAATACGTTTCTGCAAAATAAATAATTGTTGTATCATCTGCAAATAGCTTTATATTGCCCTTTAAGTTTAATTTGGAACCGAAATAATGTAAATTAGGAATGATAACGGACCTAATATTGATCCTTGATCCTATATTAAATAACATAAATGGTAGAACATCTCCGAACAAATATTGCCTTTTATATTACAGATTTAAAAATTATATAATTTCGTTTTGTTTGAATAAGTACATATTGTGATTATCATAATAATCTGTTGCATATTCGTTGACCTAGTTTGAAATGTAAATATTTATAATATCTAAGCGATCACTAATTACACCCCGCCTTAATTATACGCAAAGTTTTCTTTATGAAGCAGCAATTCAATTAATTGATTTTGCATATTTTATGTTGCGGAAGGTTTGTTCGGGTTTGATGAAATGTTCATGAGAATGAGATTGTTTATTAAAGTTCCAACCTGATGCTAGCTATATTATTAGACATTTTTCGTTGTCTTTTAAAAGCGATTCCGATAGCCGCTATTTGACAACTTTGACATTTGAGCCGTCATTTATCGTTATCGTTACGGATAAGTGGCGGGAGCTAACGGACGGAAGACAAAGCCATAACGAAAACGAAACGCATGCGTAATGACCATTTTCAATGACCAAATCGGAAATAAAGTTTGCATTCAGCATTATTATAGTTTTCTAAATTGAAATTTCCATACAGCTGTGCTCGATACTAAATGTCCTGGCGATCAAGCACCTCCAAGAGAAGGCCATCATCCAAATCCGAATCACTGGATGAGTCCAATAAAAGTAACCTTTCGTCTATCATGATGTATTAGAATTTTGGGTACTAGGAAATTAAAAGCAAGCAAAAAAGATAGCATAAAACGTATATGAAAATATGAACACAAACCATTAAAGATAGGTTATGTTATATTTGTTATGTTTACTGTCGAATTCGACTTAACGTTAAGCGAATTGAACGAAAACTATTTTTACGATCTGTCAAATAGCGGCTTCGTATTCGTATTCGTTATGGTTAACCGTTTGAATTTGCCAATACAACGAAAACTCTATTGTTTCACCTGTTAACGCCATAAATGCAAAACTCTTGTCATTCACGAACACAACCTATATCCACCAGGTAAAGGACGGAGAGATAATAAATATAGTTTAAAATAATTCTTGAAATTCTTAATATAGGCAGAAAATAATAATGAACGATAAACATTAGTATTATTGTAAAAAAAACGTGAGGTGCTCGATATATGAAAAATATAGCACAAAGCGCCCCACGCTTTTTTTTTCACTATACTACTAATGTTTATCGTGCATTATTATTAAACTATATTTATTTTTCATTTTTTAGTTTGAGTTATTGTTAAGAAGAATTTTTTTTTTAGTAGATTGAGCTGTAGTCTATTACCAAAAATATAAGCAGTGACGTAGCTCTCATAACCATGGAAACGACCAAAATACTGTATGGTCATTGGCGGTTTGCATTAGTTTCCATGGTTTCGAATAATACGTCACTGCCTATAATATTGGGTTTTGAGTATAGTAGATTATTGTATTGTATATATATATATACCGGGTGTTAACGAGATTATTGTACATAGCACCACAGTGTTATGTTAAAAGATATTTTAATCATATTTGGGTTACTGTAA
The DNA here is from genome assembly GCA_963969555.1 of Polydrusus pterygomalis. Taxonomy (NCBI): domain Eukaryota; kingdom Metazoa; phylum Arthropoda; class Insecta; order Coleoptera; family Curculionidae; genus Polydrusus; species Polydrusus pterygomalis. Next base: position 33,430,410 of record OZ018381.1, on the reverse strand, counting down.
TGTTTAAAAGGGATCTTTATTTTTACCTAGAAACCAACTGAATTTCACTTCCGGTTTAACCGGAACTACGCCATTTATGTTTTTTTTTTAAATGACAACCTGTATATTTCATTTAAAAAAAACATAAATGGCGTAGTTCCGGTTAAACCGGAAGTGAAATTCAGTTGGTTTCTAGGTAAAAATAAAGATCCCTTTCAAACATTACAGTAACCCAAATTTGATTAAAATATCTCTTAACATAACACTGTGGTGCTATGTACAATAATCTCGTTGACACCCGGTATATATATATTCTACAAAATTTAAATTAAATCTGACCGTTTAAAGTGGGTCAAAATCGGGTTCAAAGAAGTCGGTTACAAACAAACATACATACAAACCCGAACAAACGACAAAAATTTTCAATATTTAATTTTGACGGGTAGAATTTTTTTTAAAATTTTTCTCTTTTCTTAGCGACAATATCTATACGACCCCACGTTTGTTTCATTACTATCGGTTATTGTAATAATTTTAACATATTGACAGGTGTCAAATTTTGACTAGAGAATTTTTTGCGTATTTTTTTCAACTTTCCACCGTCAATATACATACGACCTTATAGTTTGTTTTTATTAATATCATTTTTTTAAACGACTTGACATATTGACAGCTGTAAAATTTTGACAGGAAAATTTTTTGCTTATTTTTCCCGAAGTCTCCGCATCGAATACTATACGACTCCATAATTTGTTTCGTCAAAATCGCTTCTTCGTTTTATACCTAACAGCTGTCAAAATTTGACAGGAGAATTTTTTGCGTATTTTTCTCAATTTTCCACCGTCAATATACATACAAACTTATGGTTTTTTCATTAAGGTGGCATTCTCAACGTCATTTAATCCATTACCAACCTATAACCTATTTCGCGTTCATTCATTCATTCGCTAACATTTAAATAAAATCAATATCGTCGGTACAATATTTAGGTAATATCTGACATATAACAAAAACATATATTCATTTTGCTATTTTGGGATAATTGTGATTGGAGAATTTTTTGCTTATTTTTCCCGAAGTCTCCGCATCGAATACTATACGACCCCATAATTTGTTTCGTCAAAATCGCTTCTTCGTTTTAAACTTGACAGCTGTAAAAATTTGACAGAAGAATTTTTTGCGTGTAGATTATTGTATTGTCAGCGGTTCTTGATAAGTCTACAAAATTTAAATTAAATCTGACCGTTTAAAGTGGGTCAAAATCGGGTTCAAAGAAGTCGGTTACGGACAAACAAACATACAGGTGAATCTAATAAAAGCGTGTTAAAAAGAACCTATCACGAACTGGAGGTTTAGGCCTCTTCGCTTATTCCTTTAGAATTCCCCCAAAAGGTTATAGATCTTCGTTTCAATCTTCACAATTAAGTACACTGCCTTTTAATACATAAAAAAAATTGAACTTTTTGTCAATACAAGCCACAACAGAACTTAATGGATAATCAAACTTAAAGTAGTCACCAATCTAAATCCCTTTTCACTGCTGTTTATTTATCAAATAAAATTATTTTTGAAATTCATCGGTACGGAGTCCAAGTGAACTAAATAATTTGGGGTTCGTTTTGATTGTCAAATTATGACAATCAAAAATCAACTGCCATTTTAGTTCGCTTCTCACTATTCAGTTTGGTTTGTACCGTGCGCGCAAAAATTATTTGCATCAAAGAGGGCCTTGCATCTAAGGACGTAATGCTTAGCCGTAGAGCTTAATACCTGTTGGGTGTCAGTAACTACCTGAATTAACAATCAATCAGTTATTCCGTCATCTTTGACAGTCGTTACAAGTAATTTGATTCATCGCTGATTTTTCCAATTTCTTGAACAATTCACACAATGGGCTTTACGGAACAGCACAAAACATTCATGGTTGAAGCGTATTTTCGAAACGGGGTTAGAGTAAATGGCAAGTGGCAATACAATCCGGGTTTGTGCATGGACTATTTTCACGAACATTTTCCTAACGTTGCTTTTATTGCTGGGGATTTTTATCATTGCCTGAAAAGAACCGGTGCTGTGTTTAGGGAAATAGGTTCTATACAACACAAACAAAGAGCAGGAAGACCATTTGTAAGAGCAGAAGAACTTGTTGCAAACGTTCGTGAAATAATTCAAAATACGCCAACAAATTGTATAAGACGCCTGTCCCAAGAAGTGGGAAGATCTTATGGAACATGCAGGACTATTCTTCAGAAGCAACTAAATTTATTTCCCTATAAAGTGAAATTATACCAAGAAATACAAGCCGCAGATTTTGAAAGACTCAGGAATTACTCTATATATATGGTTTACGGTGTTTACCCAAAATTTATTGGAAAGAGATGATTTATTAGACCTGACATTTTTTTCGGATGAAGCTTGGTTCTACCTCTTACCTCTCCGGTTATGTAAATTCTCAGAATACACGCATGTGGAGTAGTGAAAATCCCCATTTTTTTTGTAGAGTCCACATTGCACCCTCAAAAAATTGGCGTCTGGTTAGCTGTTTCCCGAAGAAGAATTGTTGGTCCTATTTTTTTCCATGACACAGTTACAACACAGCGGTATAGAGACAATATTTTGAATCCATTTGTGCAGCAATTACTTGACGACGAACCACGTTTTTGATATTTTCAACAGGACGGTGTAACCGCCCATACAGCCGCCGAAACTATTAACTACTTACGCAATTTTTTCGACGACAGATTGATCAGTTTTCGATCAGGCACTATTTTTAAAACACCAGTTGCAAATTTAGAACAATTACAAGAAAGGATTATCCAAGAATGTGGTAAAATTTCTCCAGAAATGCTGGTCAACACTTTCGAAAATATGAAGAGACGTGTGAATTTATACTTGGAGCATAAATGGTGGCGTTTCTTTTTCTTTCTGTATTCATTAGTTTGGCATATCATGTCATAATATAAATTTGACAAAATTTTAACCTAGTTTTAACCTAGATTTGGTTAGATAATATATCGTCCCCATATCATTGTGATCTAAACCAAGCCCCACGTTTTTTAATCCAAGCCCTCTTTGCGAATAATTTTTGCTCTCACGGTATCTTTGCTCTACGAGTTTAACGTCAAAATTCCAACTATTTTTTTATTGAATGAAAATGTATTCTGTTTCTTTTACTCCTCCTTAAATCCGAGAAGGGGGGTGGAATTAGTAAATTTGTTGACGCATCATTTACTTCTTCTGTTTTTGTCATCCTAAAACATGTTTTTAATTTGTTTTTTAATGTTTTTCCATTTTGTTGCCCCTTATGGGCAAATATTATCGCCTTTTCTAGTTTGTACGACCAGATGGGCTACTCATCGTAATTGGCAATAGTAAAAGCGGTGTAAATCTTATGGAGGCCATGGCATGCCGGTTGCGAAAGTGAAACTGTATTTACTGCTCCGGCGGTCGAGCCGGTTTACTTGTTATTATTATTGACAATTTATTTGCCTGGTTAAAGACGCCTAAAATAAGATTTGCGCATAAAACTTAATTTTCTCAGACATTTTTAATAAAGTAGTGGCGTAGATGTGCAACTAGGGTTGTGGATTTGACCGGTCAATTTGTTTTTGGTCAATTGACCGGTCAATTGACCAGTCAATTGACTGAAATAAATTAAAATTTAAAAATGCAGTGGATGAACCTAACTATACTTGCCAAATTTCTTATTTTGTATTTTGGAAAAAATTAATTTTTTATAACAAGTTTTGCGTGTTCTGAAAAGTCTATTGCCATACCTAAATTTTATACAGGGTGGTCAAATGGATGATATAGTTAGGTCCATCCAGGTACACATTCTATAAGTGTATATCTCAATAGTTTATTGTTATATAACCATGAAAACATAAAAACATGAACACTTAAAATAAAATATCAGACTCGGGTAATTAGGTAGCTGAATTATTACGAGCAGTAGAGTATGTAGCCAATGGTAAATTTTCATCTTCGGAGTCAGATTCTAGCTGCTCGGCTTCGGAAGACGAAGAGACATCAGCTTCGGAAGATGAAGATAAATTTAAGTTGGGTATTCTTCCACATTTATTAATTATATTTGAATTGTATTTAACATACACCAATTTTCCGGATCGTGTAGTAGTCAGCCTATTTCTTAACTTATTATGGATAATACCCCATGTGGACCAGTTCTTTTCACAAGAAGCTGAGGAGGCCGGCATTTTAGTAACTTTATAGCTACATCGTGAATTACCGATTTCTTTTGCCAACTCTCCCACCAAGATACATTTCCCTTTTACTTTGTTTTCTTCTCTTATTTCGGTAAAACAATACCAAAATTTTGGTTTTGGACTTCCTCAAACTCATCATAAATGCGACGTCGCATCGTTAGTTCACAAAAATCCAATGCAAATGCAAGCCCTAACTCTGGCAAATACGAAATGAAAATAAATAGACTGAGAAGGAAATGTCTATGAAAATGGTATAAAAAGAGAATAACAATAACTTCTCTATTCCTTTCCTTCATCGTGATTGAATCCGTTCCGGGAACCACTAATAAACGAGGCCGACTATTGGGATTCCCAGAATCAGGTGTAATTGTTTTCTTAAATAACGGCGCTATAACGATACACAACATTATTCTGGGTGGTAGGAGGTAATCTGGACAGATCCCAAATGCATAAATAATAAAATAAAATTGATATATTTTGACCGAATTTGACCGGTCAAATACGTCATGGTCAATTGACGGCCAATTGACCATGCCCAACAATAAAAAGTTTTATCCAATTCATCATTTCAAATTTGACTAAGGGGCAAATTGGCATAATGATTTTCAAAAACCAAATGTTTCATCCCATGATACCTTTTACCCTAAATAAACAACTTATTTCTGGCTTCAATAACAGTATAAAAATTTGAAAAAACGCGCTTGTACCGTGCGAGCATCAAAGAGGGCTTGGATTAACAAACGTGGGGCTTGGTTTAGATCACAATGATATGGGGACGATATATTTAACCAAATCTAGGTTAAAATTTTGTCAAATTCATATTATGACATGATATGCCAAACTAATGAGTAATAAAATAAGTAGACAAATACAAGTTTATTTTTTTTGCTTACAAAATTAACAAAGTAAGAATATACAGAACGAAAAAGAAAAATAATTACATAATTGCTGAAATTGGCCACCGCCATGCTCCAAGCATAAATTGACACGGCTCTTCATATTTTCGAAATTGTTGACCAGCATCTCTGGAGAAATGTTACCACATTCTTGGATACTCCTTTCTTGTAATTGTTCTAAATTTGCAACTGGTGTTTTAAAAATAGTGTAATGGGGATTTTCTACTCTACTCCTACTACACATGCGTGTATTCAGAGAATTCACATAACCGGAGAGGTGGAACCAGGCTTCATCTGAAAATAATGTCAGGTCTAATAAATAATTTCTTTCCAATACATTTTGGGTAAAACATTAAGAGTAATTCCTGCGTCTTTTAAAATCTGCGGCTTGTATTTATTGGAATACTTGCCCTTTATAAGGAAATAAATTTAGCTGCTTCTTAAGAATAGTCCTGCATGTTCCATAAGATCTTCTCACTTCTTGGGACAGGCGTCTTATACAATTTGTTGGCGTATTTTGCATTATTTCACGAATGTTTGCAACAAGTTCTTCTGTTCTTACAGATGGTCTTCCTGCTCATTTTTTGTGTTGTTTCCCTAAACACAGCACAGGTTCTTTTCCGGCAATAAAAGCAACGTTCGTGAAAATCGTCCATGCACAAACCCGGATTGTATTGCCACTCACAATTTACTCTAACCCCGTTCCGAAAATACGCTTCAACCATGAATGTTTTGTGCTGTTCCGTAAAGCCCATAGTGTGAATTGTTCAAGAAATTGGAAAAATTAGCCATGAATCAAATTACTTGTAACGACTGTCGAAAATGACGGAATAATTGATTGATTGTTAATTTAGGTAGTTACTGACACCCAACAGGTATTAAGCTATACGGCTAAGCATTACGTCCTTAGATGCAAGGCCCTCTTTGATGCAAATAATTTTTGCTCGCACGAGATGTTACTTGTTGTTCACATGCATCCGTCTTTATGTAGATCAAGCCTAAGAAAAATCATAACCTTTACCACCGGTAAGTCAAACTAACTGAATTAATGACGTAACGGTCAGCGGTCATTGAATAGACTTTATGTAAATATCAACACGGTTAATTCGATCGACTTATTTTATATATTACGTTAAATAAGGTTGGATTTATAAATTGACAAAAGCAGAAAAAGAAATATGGGCAAATTTGACGTTTCGTTTTTTGCTTTTTCACAAAAAACGCAATGACGAAGGCGTCACCAGTGGATGAAATCAATTTTAATTAAATTTTCAACCTGAAATGCTCCATGCATTAGTCAGCGGTATAGTGAATATGAATAAGGTTATATATCCGCAGAACTGTAACAACAAGCTTTGTTTGAGTTACTTTTTTCTTTATCAGCACACAGATGCGTCAGAGAATAGCTGACATACTTTTAAGATAGTTCGCCAGAAAATATATGAAGAAACAATAACAGTGATTCCTTATGTGTCATAGGCGCAGAATTTATGGAAAATCTAAAGTCATGGGGAAATATTTTCGTATTTGACGTAATCTTTTTGATAGCAGGAATTGTATCTTCTGCAAAGAAAGGAGAAAAGAAAAAATATTTCAATAAAAACATTCGTGTATATGTTATTATTAAACGGTGGATTATATACACTTAAATTCAGCCAAAATATGCGTATATATATGCCTTGATTGTCTTTAAAATTTGCAGTTATTTGCATTTTTTTTTACCGCAATATTTCTTAATTTATTATTATAGTAATGAGGTAAAGGAACACATTGGGTTCTAAAAAATTCGTTTTATTTTTAAAAAAATGCAAAAAAAAACAAAAAAATAAAAGTAAACAATTTTTTAACCTAAAATTGTATAAAAGGCATTTATTACTGAATGTTTTTCAAAATTTTCAACTAAAAAGGATTGTTTTCTATTAGTAAAAATATGTTTATACCAAGAGAAGCTTCTTTCAACATCTACTGATGTAATCGGACAATACTGCAACTTACCTAACAAAATATAAGGCCAAGATACAACTTCGTTGGATGGTTTACCCTCATAAATGCTTTTTACTGCAGTTAAGTATTTAAATCCTTCATTCTTTTTTACAGTTGCATCTAATTTGTTCCTTACGTGACCTCCTACTTTACCGGGAATGTCGTTACATTTAGCGGAAAAGGTTTCAACGATACTAATAATTGAATCTCCTAAACTTTAATTTCTACTCTCCAACGAGGATATTATGTCCGGTATAAAACTGAAATTACCCCTAATAAAAATAAGATCTTTCGCTACACTTGCACTTTTTAACAACTCTTTACTTTGCACAACACACTGCGAATCGTCATCTAAATCCAAAATTAGTTCTTTAATGGCTTAGAATTGCTCTGCGTAAAATATTGCGGCCTTATCCATGTTCCCCAGCGGGTAATTACAGGTTCTGGATGGATATAAATACAGTTTGTTAAGCAGGCAATAATAACGCATTATTAAGTGACAATAAACAACCCCTAACATGTGCGAACCCCGGAAATCTCCAATAAATAACCTGTATCCCTGAAATAAGTACCGAACTGGACATTAAACATTTAACGTTTTAAATTTTTTGATAAAGCCGAAAACATAAAAATTTGCTGTTAAAATAATAATTTATGAAAAATATGCATTTTATTATAAAATTTGCAAAATATTTTCTAAATACGTACTTGAAAATTTGACATATACTTTAAAGATCGGGTGGTTCCAACCCTGTCACCGATATTATTTCCTGGTAACGACTTAGGCCATAAATGCAGTTCATTAACGCACGTCCAGATTTACCTGTTTTTTACTGATAAAACGGTAATAACAATGACTGATGAGTGATGAGTTGTAACATTACCACTTATAATCTAAAACTATTTTTTTTTGGTGAGATAAAAGGTGCACCGTTTCCTGTTAAGAATAATAAGTCAAGGTATTTTAATGACGCTCATTAGGTTTAAAAATCTTAATTTTTACAAAGACTGGTAATGTTTCAGTCGTTAGTAGTTTTTAATTTTACTCTTTATCTAAAGGCTAAAGAATGCATTGATTGGGATACACACGGCATCGAAATTTTTCTTACTGGTATATGACAAACGCTAATTTAAAAAAAATACATTCACGTAAGGTTTTGTTTGCCAAAGAAGCTTTAGTTTTTTGTGGACAAACACAAGTCACTCGTTTATCAACGGCTTCAAAAACTGTCAATTCTTCAAAGAACTTTGGCTACATAATACAGCGTGTCTTCGGAAGTTCTTACCAAATGGGAAACTTTTTTATTATTACTTTTACGAAAAAAAATTATTTTTTATAAAAAGCTCTGCATGGTCTAAAACCTAAAATGCAATCAAATATCGAAATTTTCCAGTCATATTACGAGGTTTGTCAAAAAATGTGAATTTTTCCCAAAAATGTGAATTTTTCCCAAGAGTAAAGTACCTTTATTTTTTACATTATCAAAAATTGTTATTAAAAAAAGTTGATCAGAACTAAAAACTACGGCTAAATGTGCAATTATACGCATTTATGTTGAAAAATTATTTTATTGAATTATTATTAATTATTTAATTTTTTGATTATTTAATTAATTTAATGCGTATTATTGCATATTTAAACATGGTTTTTAGTTCTGATCAACTTTTTTTAATAACAATTTTTGATAATGTCAAAAATCAGGGTTGGCAAATATCATGATATTTATATAAATATCCAAATATCCGATATATATCGATATATATCCGATAAATATCCAAATTTGGATATTTATTTATAATTTTAATTATCTTTAAATTATATCATCTGTTTTCTGTAAAGATATATTTTAAAAATTCTTTTTTTTTTTTTTTTTTTTTTTTTTTTTTTTTTGGCCTTGAGCGTAGCTCATTTAGCCACCGCAGAGTATTTTTAAAAAACACTTAATTTAATATAAACATGTTATAAACCTGTAATTTGTATTCCAATTCTATTCAATGATGTTGCTATCACAATAACAAGGTTTTTAGTACTCCTATGTTAGAAATGTAAAATGTAGGTAAAAAATACAAGTTTATGAATATGAACACATCATATATTTTTGCTTTTAACTATTAGGTTTAACTTAAAACCCAGACAGGCGCGTATCTGGAGTTGATCTTTGTGTGTGTGTGTGTGTGTGAGGGTGTGTGTGTGTGTGTGTGTGTGTGTGTGTGTGTAGGGGGGGGGGTTATGATTCTGGTGGGGGTTATGAGATTTTTTTTAATGATACAGTTTTTTTCACAAGAAAATCAATCAAAATTTATTGCTCTCGATTTCCAACTGTCAACTGTCCAAGTTAAAAAAAATTGCTCATGGGGGGGGGGTAACTACCCCCATTACCCCCCCCCACCCTCAAATACGCGCTTGAACCCAGAATTACTGGGATTGTTAATTAAATTAAAATGAACCCAAACTGGATTTTTATTATTTTTGGCATTGTAAAATTTTTATTTCATAAAACAAACAGCAAAATATTGCTCCGTTCAATCAGAAATCGGAATAAAAATGCCACGCGGCAAATAACAACAGGTGGTCAACGTCTCGGAAAGACGGGGAATCACCGCATCGTAAGCAGCATAATACTGAAGAATAGAATTTTAGAAAAAAAAAATATTGATATATATCAGGATAAATATCGTCCCATAAATATCATGATATTTATCAAAATATATATCAGGATATTTATCACGGATATATATCCTGCCAACCCTGTCAAAAATAAAGGTACTTTACTCTTGGGAAAAATTCCCATTCTTGGGAAAAATTCACATTTTTTGACAAACCTCGTATATGACTGGAAAATTTCGATATTTGATGGTTGCATTTTAGGTTTTAGACCATGCAGAGCTTTTTATAAAGAATAATTTTTTTTTCGTAAAATTAATAATAAAAAAGTTTCCCATTTGGTAAGAACTTCCGAATACATGCACGCTGTATATTATATTTATGAAGACACTTTCTATGTATTGTCAGTTTATAATAAACTTGAGATTGCACAAAAACGCAATATAAAGATTATATTGAAAATTTCATAAATTTATTATCAACCAATTAGAAGGCTCCTTTTTGTTTACGTTGCTTATAGCAACGGGAGACTATCGCGATAGTCTATAGCCTATTAACCTAATAAAATTAATAAGTGATAATTTTTCTTAGGTGTACTACTACGACTTAATTTTAATTCAAATGTCAAGTAATTTCGAAGTGACAGGTGAGACAAACCAGCAAGTAACAATCAGTTTTTTAGTCGTACCCGTGATATTTATTGTTACAATAATATTGTGTAAAAAATAATTCGTTTTGGTAATGAATCAGTAAGTTTGATTGCTAAAGAAATTGGGCCGTTAGTAACTCATTTTTATCACTAAAATGTGAGAAACATTAAATAACAAATTTGTTATCTGAACTCCAATGTCTTTATAGTTTTAAATTCAAATATAACTTTAAAAAACATATTTCCGATGAGTTTAGTTTAATATGACGCAGTGTATTTTTACAATAGAAGTTGATTTTTCTTGTTAGTAAGTTATTACTAAAATTTCAGGAACATTAAAAGAAACTAATTTATGAAATTTTCTTACCGAATCTCCCATGCAGCAGAACTAATTCCCGATAATTTTTTTCTCGGTTTCACTCAGGTTTTTGTCCCGGAAGTACTATATTTCTTACAACCGGTTTAACCGGAAGTTGACACTATTGGAAAGATAATAAAAATCGAAGATAGGGACATGTAAGCCGTTTTACTCTAAGACGTACAGTTATAAAGCTATTCGCTGTCAAAGTTCAAAAATCTCATTTTTCAAGAGTCAATATCTCGGAAACTGTTTAGTATAGACTAATAATTTTATTAAAAAATGTTCAGCATTTTATGCAGAATCCAAATAAATTATATAAAATAGTAGTATCCATTTAAGACTTAGATCTAGGAGCTTGAAGTAACAAGATTGACAATATACGCAAAAGATGTCACCCTCGACATAAAAATCGACGGGTCCGAGCGTTTTTTTTTAAATTAATGTGGAACCAGCCTGTTTCGTTTTAAATGGGGAACCCTGTATATATACCGGGTGTAACAGGATCATGGTACACCCCCCGTATCTCCGTTAGTTTTAAGGGTAATTGATTAAAATTTGGGATATTCCATATACATAATAAGCGGCACTTTTTTACCTACAAATGATTTTTTTTTCACTTCCGGTTTTGCCAGAAGTGACACCAACTTTCGATTTTTAAATGGAACACCCTGTATATTATTACATTTTTGAATTCTGCATAATTTTCTGAATCCAATAAAACCACAAAAGTGACATTTCAAGCGTAAAAAATATTTAATATTTATTTTTTAATTTTCCATTTAAGTAAAAGAAAATACAATTATTTTGTTCTAATTTAATGCTAAGTAGGTTACTAAGGTTACCGATAAACCACCGAATACTTATTTGACAATCTGAATAATTTCATTCTTTTCAAAGCCACCTTAGTAACTTCTTAGCATTAAATTAGAAAAAAATAATTGTATTTTCTTTTAGCTGTAATTTTGATTGTATTTATCGCACATGTTATTACCAGGTATGACTAAATTCCTTATTAATAGTACTAAAAAACGGTACCACGGTACCAATATGGTTCCGTTTGGAAAAATTGAGTTTTACCCCAAAAACGATTACGATGAATTTTATTTGCTTATAAAAAACGCAATTTAGTATTTTTGACTTGACTTCGATTTTTCTAGCATTAGACGGATCAATTGGAATAAATCGGAACCGTCAATGACACATTTAAATGGAAAATTAAAAATTAAATAATATAGTAATTTACGTTACAAGACCGGAAAGTAGTGTTTTTCAGGTCGAGACAAGCATTTCCAGGGCGAGCCATAGGCGAGTCCTGGAAGCTTGGAGAGACCTGGAAAACACTAATTTTTGGTTGCGTGACGTACAATATTTTTTTAAGACCGACACTTCGATATATTTTATAATCTACGCGAAACAAGTTTGACATAAAGAACAAAATTAAAAATCAACGAACTGTCACTCGACAATACATCCAAATGTTGTTGTCATAATAACGAAATCAAGGTATCTTGTATTATCAAAGAGCGATTGGAAAAACAAAAAACAGGGTGACAGTGACATTAGAGACCGGAAAAGTGACATTAGAGACCGGAAAAATCTTTTCCGGACTCTAATGTCACTTTTCCGGTCTTGCGATCGGAAAAACGTTATTTTCTAGACGAAAAATTGTCCAGAAAGTGTAAATTTTCTGGTCGGTTTTAAAAAAAATATTTTTTTACGCTTGAAATGTCACTTTTGTGGTATCATTGGATTCAGAAAATTATGCAAAACTCAAAAATGTAATAATATACAGGGTATTCCATTTAAAAATCGAAAGTTGGTGTCACTTCCGGCGAAACCAGAAGTGAAAAAAAAAATCATTTGTCGGTCAAAAAGTGCCGCTTATTATGTATATGGGATATCCCAAATTCCAGTGAATTATCTTTAAAACTAACGGAGATACGGGGGGTGTACCATGATCCTGTTACACCCTGTAAATAACAACCATTTTTATTTTCATGTTTTTTTTTAACTACGGCAAATGAATTACTATAATACCTATTTATTTATTTTCTAAATCAAACAGATAATAATTTTATGACATGACTCAAAAGTCGCAGGCCTATGATAACATTCGATATCTGGATTATTTTTGTTTTGTGAGATTTTCTATAAATTCTTGATTATAGTTAATTAGATTTATTGTCATTTGCGCAACAAAGAAAAATAAAGAATCTTTCTCGGTCAGCTGAAGCTGAACGGCTAAGTTCAATGGCACGACAGTAAAATAAATTCCTAACTTTTGCTGTGATTCATAATTATGCCCAGGTATAGAATTAATGTGTTAATTTATTAATTTATGTATAAAATATTTCCTATATCGAGTCATATTGTATTTTAAATAAAAAATTAATTTTTTTCTTAACCGTACCAAAATTTAACCCAAACTGCTAGAACATTTTTTTACAAGTAACTTGTAAATTAATTCATTGATTAACTGATTCATCAACGCCCAATCTAAATCCCTAATCCTAAAATCATAAAATTTCATGAAAGTATTCTCTTTATAACGTAGGCATTCGACTAAGAAGGGATATTTCGAAAATCAAGCCCTAAGGAGGTATAAACTGGGGTTGAAATTTTTATAGGACTTTTTGTCTATTAGAAACAATAAATATTGCTAAAAATTAAAAAAAATAAACATTTATTTAGGCATTTACGAAAATTTTGTCCCTAGGGTGGTGGAAATAAGGGTATAAAAGTTTATATGGGAAAAAATATTTTTAGTCCGAATTTTTTAAAACTCTGCATAAATACTCAATTATTAAAACACATATTTCTTAGTTTTCTGAACATCGGTCCCTAAAGTGGTACCCCCTACACCTATAATAGTTTTTATTGGAAAAGTATTTTGTCACATTTTCTTGAAATTAAGCAGAAATAGTCTGCAACACAAATCATGAAAAATATATTTCTTATTTTTTTTTGGAAAAGTATAAAAGTTTATATGGAAAAATTATTTTTGGTCCGAATTTCTTGATACTCGGCATAAAAATAAGTAAAAACTCTAATTTCTTATTTTCTTAACGTTTGCCCCTAAAGGGATGAAAAGGGGTTTATACAGTGTGACCAGTAAAGTCCGCATCATATGGGATTTTTTTTAATTAATAGCTTTATTCGAAATTTGACTTTGGCATCAAGTTCTGCCAGTGCTGGATTTACCATTAGGCTGGAGCCTAGGGCCGCAGATTTTAGGGGGCGGCAAATTTGGCCCAAAATTTTTTTTTTATCTTACAGAAATAAATGGTACAATCTTTATTCATGGTCGACGGGTAGTATTTTTTTTAAATAAACTTTATTGTTGGCCGTGTCTGTTAATGGGGATAAAAAATGGTAGTTGGAACGTTACTGGCTTTGCAGAAAGAAATTTCATTTTCAATAAAATAAGTAGGTAATCATAAATTTTTAAAATATTTACTAAAAATTATTGACCAAATTTGGGCATGGTCTTAAAAAATTTTCGCCTGCGGCGCATTTTGCCTGCAGCGGGCTTTTTCTTTCCCGAACACTTCACCTGTTTCACAACTCACGAGCCGTCACTGGTCTATACCACCCTATGGCGGCAAAAATTGAATAGCCTACTACCGGCAAATTTGTAAATCCGCCACTGAGTTCTGCTTTGATCGAGATTAAAATTAAGCAAAAAAATAGTAGTCACGTGATTCGCATTATGTGTCAAATTTTAATTTTTTCCAAAAAATAATTAAAAAGTGGGGTTATTTCTGAAAATATCGAAAAAAGTTATTAGAAAAAGTTTTTTTAAATGTAGTTTCTAGCCCACATGCAAAATTTCAGCTGCATAAGATAATTTTGATTTTGTACCCACCACTAAAATTTATTTTCCACTTAATGAACACTTTGCTGATGACACTGTGTTCTTTTTTGTCTTAATATTAAGGTGTATTACTTTCAGACACAAACTACGTTATAAAAAATACTTATTTTATTAAGTTACCTTATACAGGGTCAAAAACAAATAAACTTTGCATCACAAGCGACCAAATTTTAATAGCCCAATTTTGATTCTGTAGAAGAATATGTATCTGAAATAAAGCATTGTCAAAACTAAGAAGTTTTATGTAGGTAGGTTGCGTTGAGTCTTATTTTGCAAAAGTGTGCAATTTACAAAATATGGGTAAAAAATCAAAATTATCTTATGCAGCTGAAATTTTGCATGTGGGCTAGAAACTGCATCTAAAAAAACTTTTTCTAATAACTTTTTTCGATATTTTCAGAAATAACCCCAGTTTTCAATTATTTTTTGGAAAAAATTGAAATTTGACTGATAATGCCAATCGCGTAACTCTACTATTTTTTTGCTTAATCTTCATTTCGATCAAAGTAGAACTTGATGCCAAAGTCAAATTTCGAATAAAGCTATCAATAAAAAAACATCCCATATGATGCGGACTTTACTGGTCACAATGTACTTATTAGAAAAAATGTTTTTTCTGATGGACTTTCTTGACGTATAAATTCCACCCCTAAGGTTTATAAACGCATAATTTGTGGAATAGTTCTGTAGTAAGCCTTGTTAATGATCTGATATGAATAGATATATTTTTTAATAAGGATAATGAACCTATATTTTTTTATTTATTTTATTGAAAGTAAAAGGAATAATGTATGAAAACACGAAAGAAATTTCTTGCTCCACTGTATTTTGTTGCAGCCATTGATTAGATTTAACGTTATTATGGATTTTTATTGGAAATTGCTTTACAAAGTTAATTAAATAAGTTCTCTGCAGCCTTAACTGTTTTCCTTCTTAAAAATCAATTATTAGCCAGTCAATATCACCATATAAAATTGCGTCAACTAGACCAGATTTAATTTTGTTATTTAGCATTTTAAAATGATATTATACCCACTTACTTACTATAAAATCAGTTTACTACTGTTATAACTTATAACAAGACTTAAATGGGAGCGTATGCCTCTATGTATGTAATACTAGGCAGGAGCGTACTCTCAGATTTCAGGAAGGGCATCAATTTTATTTAAGTCTGCTGGTTTTATGAGTCTCTATGGCTTACACAAAGTACTAAAATTTCATTAAACTATACGTGTCGGTTCAAAAGTTAGAGCCGAAAAGGTAAGTCGCTGGGTACCTGTATCTCCGTTAACTGGCACTTTAGTTTTTTTTATATGACAAAGTAGAGTTATTTTGACCTCCCCTATACGCTCCCCGAGAGTGTGCCATATACTTACCGGACACCCTGTATAAGCATTCTAATTTTCTTTATAGGCCCATGGGGAAAACCCAGTGACATTGTTAGATAGTTAGTTAAATTAAACCTTTAGCAGTAGGAAATAAAAATGTCATTTTATTGAATTAATATTTTATTATCTTTTCCTAATATTTTCTGCTGCTAAAGGTTTAATTGAACATCAACCAACAATGTCAATGGGTTTTCTCTTATGTAAGATATATAAATTTTCGCTGAAGATGAGGGTTCTTAACCCCGAAACATGTACGGAATACTATAAACCTACTTTAAAAAACTAGCGGAGCAGATCGAAAGTTTTACTACAAATTACTTAATAGTTTAGTGAAAGTATCGCTTTCTTTGCTTTTATAAACCGCACGCCCCTGAATACTGAACATGGGTGTCGTTATTATCCAGGGTGAGGTCTCGTTAATTAGCCTCGTCGTGGGTTCGTTAAATGCGTCCATTTACATTGCAGATGACGACGTGCTGCTACACAATGCAGCTAGTGTTTAAAGCGAAATTGCAGAATTTTCTGGGATTAATGTCTTTAAAAATTTAATTGCCAAAAATCAACTTCCGGTTAAACCGGATGTAACTCGAAAGCAGGAAATATAGTTGTTCCGGTTTAACTGGAAGTTGATTTTTTTGGGAAGATAATAAAAATTGAAGATAGGGACATGTAAGCCGTTTTGCTCTAAGACGTACTGTTAGAAAGTTATAAGCTGTCAAAGTTCAAAAATGTCACTTTTCGAGAGTCAATATCTCGGAAACTATGAAGTATAGACTAATAATGCATTTAATAAAAAATAATTATAATTTTATGTGGAATTTAAAAATGTAAAAATATACTGGGTGTTATATTTAAAAATATAAAATTCGTTCGAATTCCAGACAAACTAAAAAGCTGGCAACAACGCCAATATCGTCATTCGGTGCGTTAGATCCTCTTACACAACTGTACCAAATTTGGTTTAAATCGGCCAGTAAATTGTGATGTTATTAAGCCGTTTCCAGACTTTATACACACACTGTATAATAACAAGAGACGAAACAGGTGCCATTTTAAAATTGTAGTGTAAACTAGGTTACAAGTGATCATAAGGTGACGTCTTGTGTAATTAAATAACATAACCTTAAAACCATGGTAAAGTCAAATTTCTGTAAGGACACGCCGCATCTTGGCTAATTAACTTGTCAGTAATGGCACACTGTTAATGTCTAGTCTATTTTACGTTAAGATGTTGGCGACAGAGATAGACTCGGCCAAGTTGTTTTACAATCGCATTCACCATATTTTAAACTTGTACGGAGGTCTTAATGGTTTATTAGCATAATGGCTTGCAAAAATACAGCGTTCATTTTATTTACTATTGAAACATTGAAGTCGACGTCCGATAGATTAAAGGTTATGGCGTTATTTATTGGTCAGACATAGAAATGCATTTGACATGCACTAAACTTGCCAATGGAAAACGCTATGAACAACCTTGCCAACGTGCAAAAGTTTCGCCGCCCAAATATTGTAGTTACGAGCCAATCAAGCGGTGCGCCTGCGCATGTTTCGCGTTCAATGCCGCGTTGTCATATTATAATTAACGTTCGCGGCGTAGTACAAAGCCGACAAAATTCCATTTGTTTTTAAATACAAACAGCTGAATTAGTTCTCGGTGAGCGCATGGTTTGGCAACCTACTGTACCGTAATTAAAATAGATAAACTAATACTATCAAACTTATAATAGCAAATAATGATAAATGAAATGTTTGTTATTGGAAATAGAAGAGTTAACTAAACTGGTTTATTCTACTCACCGTTCAACTTGAATAATAAACACCAAGAACTGGGAACTTTTAGGAAGAAACCCGTATCAGCTGTTAATGTCACATATGGGTGTTAACTGTCGAAACGTTTTGTTTTTAGAAAAAGTTGACTCTACATATAGTGGTCACTACTAACGGATGTTACCACTGTCGCTTCCTTTCCCAGTGTCGGAAAGTCGAAGGTAAATGATTTATACTTTCCGCTATACATAACAAAAAAATGTATTTCTAAAGAGCCTACCTCGCGATTACTCGCGATATGCTTCCTCAAAACCCCCTAAACATATCGAATCGGAAAATCTGCTACATAAGAAAAAGGGTGTAAGGTTAGGTGTTTCAATATTTTTAAATTGAAGTAAACCGTATTTGCGGTTTTGAAGAGATTCGATTTTTTCGAGGAGAATCTTTTAAAGACTGGTACCCTGTGAGGCAGAGTAGTGTCGGATTCAACCCTGATGGGGCTGCCTACCGACTAAACTCCCCGTGTTCCTGCGGTTTCCGCGCCTTGACCTTCAGACCACTCGATTAGTATTTCCGCTTTGCTCGCCTAGTGCGTGCTTTGCTTCGTACTTCACCTAGACCTAGGTACCGTATGTATGTTAACTTCGTGTAGGGTCTGCTATAAGATTTGAAGCAGAAAAAGCAATTAATTTTAAAAAACTAGAACGTTATGCACTGTATATTGAACTAATTAAGAAATAAGACACAATTCACGGCTGACGTAGAATCTTATAACTTATAACAAACCTGGCCTTTCAAGTTTAGATTACTTGTAATGGTATCCAGTAATAAAAGTAAATTCTTTCTCATGATGCTAGTCACTGTTGTGAGAAGAATCTGCGTTTAATAAAATTATTGTAAACAAAATATAATTATTAAAAGCGAACATTGTGGCATATCGGACAAGTATGTAACTGTTTTTTATATTGGAATACACAGCGATGCAAGCACAATGGATACCCTGGGGGCGGTTAGACCACGACGGCGAACTCTTAATTTCGCTGGGATGGCGCTACGGTGTATTGATGACCGCTTTGATTGTGCAAAAGACTTTTAATACATCTTACCCCCGTTGTCGGTGGGTTATGGCTGCCCGTAGAGTCCTAACAAGGACGAAACGGCCGTCGTGGTCTTCCCGACCCAGGGTATCTATTGTGCTTGGATCCCTGTGTATTCCGATATAAAAAACAGTTACACACTTGTCCAATATGTCAAAATATTCGCTTTTAATTATTTTCGCGGACACTATTATCTTCTAAACATTTTTATTGCTTTTTTTAAACGGATTGCGCGCATTCTAGTGGGTGTCTGTTTCTAATCTGCAAAACGGCAGATATTCCGGTGAAAACGCAAATAGCGTTCCCTATACTGGATTGTGATGCACTTCGTGGTTTATTTAGTTGTCTACCTTTCGATTATTACCAGTGTGACTGCCTTTTATATTGGAGTTAATTCCGATGGGATGGCGCTACGGTGTATTGATGGCCGCTTTGATTTTGCAAAAGGGTTAGGCTGGTATATTCCAATATAAAAAAACATTTACACACTTGTCCGATATGCTACAATATTCGCTTTTAATTTTTTTCGCGGACACTACAGGGTTATCCAAATTAAGTGCCCACCATTGGTAACTTTGTTATTATTAAAGATACAAAATTGTTTAAATTAGCGAACTAGTAGTATTTTTACAGCTCATTAAGATACAATAATTTAAAAAAAAACAGTAGAGCATCGTGTTTTTGAGGTTAGAAGTAAAATGCCATTTTTTTAAATGGAAACCCCTGTATACTATATTTTTATCTGTTAAAGTTTTAAATTTTAAACAAAAAAGCTTATAATGACTTTTCTACTAAAGTCAAAAATAACGTCAATATTGAATTTCTAAATATTAATAGTAGTAAAATAATAAGGAGGCTATGAAGACTGCGTCACCATCGCACTATTCAATATTTATTTGGCATCTGGTTGCGGTTTAATTGGTTCAAGTATTGTTGGTCCATTTTTTATGAGGGCACCCTAACTGGTAAAAGATACGTGGAATTTATAACTGAAATTTTGAATAATTTCTTAGACGAACTGGATCTTATAACTTAAAATCTTCATTTTCAACAAGATGGCACACTTGCCCATAACTACAGAGGTACTTATCAACTTCTAAGTACTCTTTTTAATAATCAATGGATATGAACAAATGGCCCTATTCAGTAGCCTCCCCGATCACCAGACCTAACCCCTTTGGATTTTTTTGTGGGGTGTTTAAAAGAACCAAGTTTACAAGCAAAGATACAATAACGTTGACGATTTAAAGACTACAGTTAGGGAAACGATAAACGAGATTGATGGTAGGACCATACTTAAGACAGTTCGAGCAGTTCAATAACGTGCACAAAAATGTATCGAAGAGCAGGGTCGTATTTTTGAGCATATTCTAAGAAAAAATTAGGGATTTTGTTTTGTTTTGTTATAAGTTCATGTGTATAATAAAGTTGGTAAATCATCTTCATTGTTTCAATTTGGGCTTTATAACTTCTTTAGTTTTTATCCTAGGAGAAATTCATTATAAACTTTTTTGTTTAAAATTTAAAGCTTTAATAGATAAAAATATAATATACAGGGGTTTCCATTTAAAAAAATGGCATTTTACTTCTAACCTCAAAAACACGATGCTCTACTGTTTTTTTAAATTATTGTATCTTAATGAGCTGTAAAATACTACTAGTTTGCTAATTTAAACAATTTTGTATCTTCAATAATAACAAAGTTACCAATGGTGGACACTTAATTTGGATAACCCTGTATATTATCTTCTAAAATATAATTATTCATGTGTGCCTGTCATGGATGCATTTTTTTACGGAACAACTAAGTTTAGGGCCGATGCGCGACTAGTATAATGAAAAGGTTAATGTCTGTGCGGGCATTATTGAAAATAGGGTAATCGGACCATTTTTCTTCGATGGGAGCCTCACTGGAGAAAAATATCTAAATTTCCTTTGAAATGATCTGGTTTCAGCTCTTGCCACTCTATTTCCAGATGATAATGATCCTGATCTACCAAGGAACCTTATGGTTTCAACAGGATGGTACTTCCCCGCATGATGCCGCTCCTGTAAGGGAGTACTTAAATACAATTTTTCCGTGGCGGTAGATAGGAAGTCGGTGATCAATAGAGTGGCCACACGGATCTTAGTAGTAGTGCAAAATGTACAACAGGAATTTTTAGATCGATTGATCTACTGTAGAAGAGTTGGTAGAAGACATTTTCAACATCTTATAAAATTATTTGTCTATTTTGTTTTAGTTAATATTTCGTAAACGGTTGAATGTAGAATGTAGGGCATGATTTATGAAACGCGTCTAGAATTAATTGTAGAATATTTCAATTAAAAGAAATTAAAGTTGATACACGTATGATTTTTATGATTGATCCTGTAAAATATCTTTTTTCGAAAAAAGAAAAACATTTGACTGATCCGAGCGATTCTTGATTAAGTGGGCGGTATTCTATATAGAAGGCTGTTCCTTTGTCATAACGCCGTACAAAAAATACATACATATCGATCAATTAAGAACTTTTTGTACATTATGTATTCAGCATAGCGAAGTAAGGGTCTTAGCCGATCACGCATGCGCATAAATACGTACGTAACACATACATACATACATACATACATACATACATAAAGTCGCCACGGTGGATCTTTTCCCGTGCGTCATCACTTTCACGTCATCAAAATCGTATGAATCAAATCAAAATTACGAGACGAAAAAAGTCAAAACTAAGTCTAAGTTCATAAAATGGACGTGCCTGCCTACCGTTTGACGTACCTACATAATATCCCGAAAAATTATTATTTATTTTAAGTTTTGCCCGGCATTCTCTATTATCTAAAAGAAATTGACAAACAAATGTTAATACACTTAATACTATTTTTAAAGCTTAAAATCTAGAAAAGTTTGGTGTTTTATTGACTATTAAAATCGCAAAAGTCAAATTTTTGACATCCTTTCATTTAAGGGAATTTAGCCACTGCCGTAAACTTTTCAAAGAACTTTCACGGTTAGAATATTTAAAATAAATAAATTAGGTATTATAAAAATCCATAAATACTTACCGCCAAAACAGATGGTGGGTATAATTAGCTCTAAAAAGAACTATTTTTAGAAAAAGGAACAGTTTTAAGGCACACAAATTTACAAAATACGAATTAGATTGGCAGATCAAAATAAGGTTGACAATGACGTTCTAAAATACAACGGTAATCAACTAAACAAATAAAAAAAGTAATTAATTGACGTTTATAGTTTTATTCTTGTCTAGCACGTTATATTATTGCGGAATCTTGGAGACGTTCTTTTATGCTTTTATTTAAACTTGTTACTGTAATAAATAAGTATGTAGAGTTATTAACCACGTTGAGTCCTGATCGTTGATTGATGACGCACGGGTTAAGATCCACTGTGGCGACTTTACATAATAATAATAATGATGATTAATAGTGATTTTTCCTTGTTACCCATCAATTTAATGTTTGTTCAAATAAAAATAATCTTAATGGTAAATGCTTTAAAAAAGGATTTGTGAAGAAGCTATCAAACTGCATTCTTCTTAAATTATTCTTGTTCAACTCCAAGTAAATTATCATCAGAATGCGTGATACCCTGATGACCGATTTCCAACAGTTTGTTATAAATGACGCATCTAAAAAACCATGGCAGTGGAGTATTACTCACCTACAGTGCCGTTTTTAGGAGTTTTTGTGTAGTCCATAGAGACTCATAAAACCGTACCACATTAGATATTTTACATCGTCAGGGAAGTCAGGAACGGACTGGCCACCACACTCGTTGGGCCAAAATTTTGACAGGTGTCATTTTACAGAACTAAAAACTGATTTTTTAAATACTTTAGTTATTTTTATTTAAAAAGGTACTTTATTA
This sequence comes from Polydrusus pterygomalis, assembly GCA_963969555.1. Lineage (NCBI taxonomy): Eukaryota > Metazoa > Arthropoda > Insecta > Coleoptera > Curculionidae > Polydrusus > Polydrusus pterygomalis. The sequence goes on along the minus strand of OZ018381.1, from coordinate 33,407,705 downwards.
ATTTGTCTCGATGGAATTAGCGGTTTACGAGAAAAAATAAGGTTACTACATACTTAACACTACAGTATATTACAAACTAAAACACCTCTAACTAAAGGCCGAAACACAATTAAAAAATAAGCATTAGGCGATAAGCAATAAACAGCAGAAATAAGATTTGGTACGTAGAAATAAATCAAACGTTACACAATCAAGTTGTAAGTTACAAGCAACAAGAAATAAAATTTAAGAGATCGAAATGTTGGTTTTTCTGTTGCAAGTTTCTTATTACTGGCCAATGAAAAGCTGTAGAGAATAGCGCCTCCAATAACTATTGACATTTGTCGGTTTAATTTTCAGGTTATGTTTAATTTTTTTAAAAGTTTGTTTATGTGTTTGCGATAAAACCGGTGAGCTTACAAAAATAATAATATTTTTTGAGAATAGTAAATTACAGCAAAACACCAAAAAACCTGTTCGGTCGACAAAACGAAATGTTAAAAGATGGTTAGGATGTCTATTTATCAGGGTTCGAAAATATCATTTCAAAAATATCATGATATTTTCGAAAGTATCATATCAAAGGATATATATCCGACATATAAATCATTTTAAGATATTTCTTTTTATTGAAAGGACAACTATTTTGATCAAAAACATCTTTTTATATTGAAAACTAAATATTTTTGTAGGATACTTATTAAAGTAAACTGACTTTAAAAAACATGACCTAAACTAATGAGTAATGGCTAAACAGATAAATCATAAAGGTTAAAATTAAATAAAGCTGAACATATTTAACCCTTAATAGTATTTAAAAACATAAAAACTTTTTTTTTGTTTGATTTGTCGATTGATATATTCTGAAAAATCGAAATTAAAAAAAAATTAATTATTGAATATATCGTGATATATATCAAACTATAAATATCATGATCTATATCACGATATATATCCTCCGAACCCTGCTATTTATTGAGAGTGGGCAATTCAACCATTTCATTGGTCGATCTTTCTTGACTGTAATTTGAGAAAATACTGTATTGTCATCATTAATTTATATTTTTTACTTTTTATCTATTTATTATTGCGTATTGCTTATTTTTTAATTGTGTCTCGGCCTTTAACTGCAACGATGATATAAATGACTAAAAAGTAAAATAGAGAAAAGAACCACAGTACATAACACGGCAACAATGAACGGCATAGAAAACAAACGGCGCTTGCGGTAAAAACCAGGCTAGGCGTTAGTCAAGAAAACAGCCCGTTGCTGTGTTATTCTAACAGGATTTGGACCATTCTGTATATAGAAAATAGAAAAAGAAAAAAAAAACACAACGTCAAAATAAAACTAACCTTAATGATTTAAATTTCATAACAGTATTGTAAGGGGTTTAGTTTATGAGACACACATGGTTTGTGCCTTAAATTTAATACCGTGCGAGCAAAAATTATTTGCATCAAAGAGGGCTTGGATTAAAAAACGTAGGGCTTGATGACAATGATATGGGGACGATATATCTAACCAAATCTAGGTTAAAATTTTGTCAAATTCATATTATGACATGATATGCCAAACTAATGAGTAATAAAATAAGTAGACAAATACAATTTTATTTTTGTTGTTTACAAAATCAACAAAGTAAGAATATACAGAAAGAAAAAGAAAAATAATTACATAAATTGCTGAAATTGGCCACCGCCATGCTCCAATTTGTTGGCATATTTTGCATTATTTTAAGAACGTTTGCAACAAGTTCTTCTGTTCTTACAGATGGTCTTCCTGCTCCTTTTTTGTATTTTATAGGACCTGTTTCCCTAAACACAGCCACGGTTCTTTTCAGGCAATGATAAAAATCCCTAGCAATAAAAGCAACGTTAGGAAAATGTTCGTGAAAATCGTCCATGCACAAACCCGGATTGTATTGCCACTCACCATTTACTCTAACCCCGTTTCGAAAATACGCTTCAACCATGAATGTTTTGTGCTGTTCCGTAAAGCCCATTGTGTGAATTGTTCAAGAAATTGGAAAAATTAGCGATGAATCAAATTACTTGTAACGACTGTCAAAGATGACGGAATAACTGGTTGATTGTTAATTCGGGTAGTTACTGACACCCAACAGGTATTAAGCTCTACGGCTAAGCATTACGTCCTTAGATGCAAGGCCCTCTTTGATGCAAAAAAATTTTGCTCGCACAGTACCTATGCGAGACTGCTGGGGCATTATAAAAAGTATACTTGCACACGTTGCCGTAATTAGCAATTTAAATTAGGCTAAATGAAAAATAACATCATTGAATCATTTCGCCTGTCGATGTCGGCCAGGCGCTTTGATGTTGACTATGAAAAATTCAACTGTTTTATCTTGTTGGCCCCGATGACCCACATTATGCATATGTTGGTTTGTTTGCATTATTATCGCCTTGTAAAGATTCAATTAATTAGTTTTTTTTTATTTAGAATCACCAACAAATTAAATAAATTATGTGGTATAACAACCGCTTTAAAATGACTTACAATAAACATTGGTTTTATTACCAAATATCCAAGGTGTGAAATTTCGTACGTATATTTCAAAGGGAGGGTCCTTAAATGTCTTATACGGAAGCTATGGCCGTCCAAAGACTAGTATCGCGCGAGCAAAAATTATTTGCATCAAAGAGGGCTTGGATTAAAAAACGTAGAGCTTGGTTTAGATCACAATAACACAATGATATGGGGACGATATATCTAACCAAACCTAGTTTAAAATTTTGTCAAATTCATATTATGACATGATATGCCAAACTAATGAGTAATAAAATAAGTAGACAAATACAAATTTATTTTTGTTGTTTACAAAATTAACAAAGTAAGAATATACAGAAAGAAAAAGAAAAATAATTACATAAATTGCTGAAATTGGCTACCGCCATGCTCCAAGCATAAATTCAGTTCACACGTCTCTTCATATTTTTGAAAGTGTTGACCAGCATCTCTGGAGAAATGTAGCCACATTCTTGGATAATCCTTTCTTGTAATTGTTCTAAATTTGCAACTGGTGTTTACTTGCACTTTATATAAGCAATTAAATTTAGCTGCTTTTTAAGAATAGCCCTGCATGTTCCATAAGATCTTCCCACTTCTTGGGTCAGGCGTCTTATACAATTTGTTGGCGTATTTTGCATTATTTCACGAACGTTTGCAACAAGCTCTTCTGTTCTTACAGATGGTCTTCCTGCTCCTTTTTTGTGTTGTATAGAACCTGTTTTCCTAAACACAGCCACGGTTCTTTTCAGGCAATGATAAAAATCCCCATCAGCAATAAAAGCAACTTTAGGAAAATGTTCGTGAAAATCGTCCATGCACAAACCCGGATTGTATTGCCACTCACCATTTACTCTAACCTTGTTTCGAATCTACGCTTCAACCATGAATGTTTTGTGCTGTTTTGTAAAGCCCATTGTGTGAATTGTTCAAGAAATTGGAAAAATTAGCGATAATTCAAATTACTTGTAACGACTGTCAAAGATGACGGAATAACTGATGGATTGTTAATGTAGGTAGTTACTGACACCCAACAGGTATTAAGCTTTACGGCTAAGCATTACGTCCTTAGATGCGAGGGCCTCCTTGATGCAAATAATTTTTGCTCGCACGGTACTAAGCTCGAGCTGGGATTGTAATTGCGCAGGACAGGACATGCTCATATAACTTTAACTTTAATTTAATTTTCTCTAGGTCAGTTTGTGGTACGTATGCCGTTCAAGTTCGGTCCCTCAAAAAGCGGTTTCAGAACGTATACTAATTCAAATTCAGCTATCGTTAAGGAATCTTTAAATTGGTACAGAAGGCAGCTAAGATATCGACTTGCTCACAAATGTTCTATTTGTTTGGTAAACAGATCGGCGACTTCCGAATATTTCTCACTAAACTAAAATGTGTTGTTCATAGATTTTGTCTTCAGGGCTACGTTGTATTTTCAAAGCTTTTAACTTCTGTTTTACCATTACCTATACGTTGATGTACCACCAAACCGTAACTGAGCTCAAATGTTTTGGTTCTAGCTATTGCTACTTTCTTGATCCATTGCCGCTCTCTTAATATAGGTATTCAGTTTATTATGCCGTTAAAATACTGTACCATTATTAAAATGTCGAATTAATATTGAAAGTGTTAACGAGATTGGCCCAATTTGCGAAATTCCAAGTGCCAAAATCAATATAATAGTATTTAATCTAAATAAGTATGATTAGGTAGGTACTTATTGTTAGTCATCGTCGTACCAAAGCAGAGTCTTGTAAAAACCATCTGACTGAAGGCCCTGGCCCGGTGACCCGTACATTCCTTATACGGCGTACAGCGTGGCTGCAGGCGGTACCGATAAAATTAACAGGCACGTAATATGAATGTAAAAATGCAAAGCGGTTTAACGAAGGTGAGTCAGTCGTCGGCGTGTATGTAACACAAGAATTTTATTTGGACAAGATTTGAAGATGTCGAGCTGCAATTTCAACATGTTTAACATCATCTTAATCTGATCAGGAACATACAGAATATTGGCAATATTTTAATGTTTAAAAAACATATGTAGAGCAATGTAGCGCAACCTTTCGGTCAGTCAAGAAGAGGCCCGTAAACTAATAACCATATGGTCCCCTACGCCATGTCTGCATGGCAGCAACTACCTTTAAAAACTGTCCTTGGCGGTCTTACATGACTTCATTAGGGGCTCTACGGTAATTCCTGTTACATTCTGTAAACTTTGGTAGCGACCCCATAACTTAGATCGCCTATTAGGCCGTATAAATGACACACTACATATAATATGGCCGCCTGTTTCGAGTTTTTTGTTTTTATAGGTTGCTACACTAATTGGAGTTGGCAGCATTATTTCAATTGACTATAACTTCGTAGCGATTTGTCAAAAATCAACCCCTACGAGGATAAAAACTGGGATTGACATTTTTATAGGAATTTCTGTATTTTAGAAACGAAAACTGGCAGAGGTGTAAAAATACGTATAATATACCTTGTATTAGTATTTTTCTAGATTTAGCAAAAGCCTTTGATACAGTTAGCCATAATTTACTGTTAAAAAAGTTTAAAAATATTGGATTCAGAGGAAAGCAATTATTAATTAAAAATTATCTGAAAAATAGACCAACTTATGTTCAAATAGATAAAGAAAAAAGCTATTCAAAAGTATTTAAGTATGGTGTTCCATACCAAGGAACAAATATAAAAAATTGGTTTGATAACAATGTTAACAATTAATTTTAATAAAACAAATTATATTCATTTTACTTTAAAGTTAATACAATCAAATATTTAGGAATTATTTTTGACAGTAAATTAATTTGAAATTTTCACTTACAATACTTAATTAAAAAATGAAGAAGTTTACTACCGACTTTTAAAAACATTAAAAAAATTTTAAATGTAAAACATATGGAAATATTATATTTGCATTAGTTAAAACTCATTTAAATTACGGAATTTTAGGTTGGGGAGGAATAAACAGAACTTTAGTTAAAAAATTAGAAATATTACAAAAAAGGTTTCTAAAAATTATATTATCCTTCAAAAGAAAGTTGAACATAACACAACTTTACATTTATAACATCTTAATATATATATTTAAAAATAAAAACCTTATACAATAATATATTATTTACGAACAAAAATAAAAAAATTGATTTCCTTAAAAAAATTTTAAGTAGAAATAAAAACATGGATATTAAAAACAGACATTTTGAAAATATTTTTAGAAATGCTTTAATTAATTAATATTGTTGTGAATAATTTATATAAGTAATATTTTTTACTTAAAAATTATAAACTAACAATTTTATTATAGGTAATATATTTTTCCAAAAAAAAAAAACTGCGTTTATACCGAGGTTTCATTTTACATAGCCTGTACTAAAACAAAAAATAAGATTTGCCCCTAACAAACTCAGCTTCAGGGGATTGAAGAATAAGTTTATAGAAGACAACATAAACATTATTTATTATATTATTAAATTTTAAATAAACTTATTATTATTATTATAAGTTCCTTTAATAAAAAAATAATAAACGTGTTTTGTCATGTTTTTAAAATTCCCTTAAGGGTTGACAAAAGGGGTGTTGCCTATTTTGAGGGGGTACCTATAACTGCCTATATTTTAAACTATAAAAAAATTCAAATAAATATGTGCTTAGGCATATACGAAAATTTGGCCGCTAGGGGGTGGGTATTAAATTGTGAAATTCCGAGGGTCCTACCAATTCTGTTTTGTGGGAGCGACTAGGTAAGATATCGCACTGTGTCAACGGGCACATTGTAGTCTATTATATTCCACATCGACTTATAAAATACCCACCTAAAATACATATGTTTTGACAGACGTAAATACACGAAATGAATGACAGCGGTCCCATCAACTCTCTCTGAGAAAATAATTATTGTTTATAAATTGTAAAGAGTGACCAAGTAGGGATATTTATGATGTAACACTTACGCATACCATCCTCCCTATTTGGCAGTATACAGATACTTTTATGGTATAAAATTATTGCGCAAATTCAAAATTTAAGATAACTGAACGGTTATCAACTATTTTAGCCGATTTTGGCAATCAGCCTTAGGGTCGAGAAAGTAAATTTTTATTTAAACATATTTAGATTGAGTCTTCCAAACATGGCATATTATAATTAATTTTTGTACATTTCACATCCGGGGTTTTTGAAGTCAAATGTATAAAAATTATTTCAGTATTTCAATTCTAATAATCACGCCAAGTGGCCTATTAGAAGATCTGGGAAACGAGTAAAGTTATAATTTTTAAAATATTATATTTTCACGTTTAAATCACTTCCGGTTATACCGGAAGTTATGCCCCACTTTGCTATTTCAAATACAATACCCTGTACATTTCAAGCTCTTTTGGATGCTTTATTAGAGCCTAAGCAACTTTTGGTAATATTGATTTATATCTATCTCTAATCGTTTTTGAAATATGAATTATAAAATTAATTTTTTATGTGAAATCATACCGAGAAGAAAGTTGGTAACTTTGAAACCAATAAAGCTAAACATTTAAAATTTTGTTAGCTTTTAACTTTTTTTTTTAATAATATATCTTTATTCTCAACCAAATTAAAAAGTTCATTACAGAGAATATAACACCAAATTATACAATATATAAAATCACAAATAATAAAAAATCATGTTCATTAATTAGTAATAACTGCATCGAAATTATTTTAAAAAAATATATAATAACCATTTAAATATTTTTTTAGTTTTTTTTTGAAGTCCATAATTTTGATATTTCTTAAATTTTTTTGGCAAACTGTTGTAAATTGTGATTCCTTTATATAATAGTGATCTTTGGCCAAAAGTACTCTTTACCATAGGTGTTTGAATATGATGATTTTGTCTCGTGATGTGAATAATGTTGGTCGAAGGAAATATTACATTCGATTGTTTTTCTTTAATAATAATAGAGTGTATTAGAATGCATAGTTTAAATTTATAAAGCTTTTCTAAATTTAAATATCCGTTTGGTTCATACAAATTTATAGTTGGTTCTAAAATAGGAAGTTTATGTATGCATTTGATTATGTTGTTTCGTTTTGTAGTTTTTTTTAATGGCTGAATTGTAATTAAATTCGCTGATCCCCAAATTGAAATCATACACTGTAATTTTGAATAAACCAAAGAATAATATATATTTTTTAAATATTTTAATGACATATAATTTTTAGTTTTAAACAAAATGCCAATTATTGATAAGATGTAACTTTTTTAAATATTCAATATGTTTTTTCCAACTTAAATTTTCATCAATATATACCCTAAAAATTTAATTGTATTACATAGTATATTTAAAGGTTGGAGACAATGATGTTTCTTGAATGATGAAAGAGTTTTGGACTTCCATTGTCTTTATTTGTTTTAAATCACAACGTTTCAACTGGTAAGTATCTCCAGTCGTCTTCAGGTGAATACTCACACACACAGTATTCACCTAAAGACGACTGGAGATACTTACCAGTTGAAACGTTGTGATTTAAAACAAATAAAGACAATGGAAGTCCAAAACTCTTTCATCATTCATAGTATATTTAATTATATAACTTAAACGTAGATCTTTACATTCCATAACTTAGGTTTTACATTTTGTCATACAGGGGATTTTTAAAATTGTACCAATCCAGTCATTTAGATAAATGTGCATAATTCAAATTCCTATTTAAATGTATGTCACTACACAAAGATTTTAGGATGTTTTTAAATTGCTTTTAATTTCAAAACAACTAAAAATATGGATAGTGATTAGTGATATATTAAACCGTTAAATAGGAGATTTGAGTAACAAAACACACCCATTTATGAAAATTAAGTTATATTTATTATTTATTTATTTATTCCAAATAAAATCCCAAAAACATTTGTTCATGCGGGAATATCTACTAATAACAACATCTAAAAATATAATTGTTAAATACATCTAATTAAAATAAAAGTTAATAATATAACTAATAATATCGTTTAGATATAATTTATAAATAATTTTGAAAAGAATAATTAATCATAAAATAAGTAAACGTTTAAATATTTTTTAGTTTAAAATTTAGCTTCCCCTTTTTTAAGTATTTTCTAAGTTATCATTTTAAAACGTTTTATATTTAAAAAATTTAATTCTTGGGGTATTTCGTTGTAAAATTCCATACCTTGATAATAAATGGAGTTCTGTCCTGCCCTATAGTGTGTATTAAAGGTAAATTAATATTGAAAACAGTTCTGTTCTAGTTAAATGATCATGTACGTTACGTCTGTAGTTGAGCTTTATATTTGAATGTTTATTTTTTGATATAATTTGGTGAACAAAAACAATATTTTGCTTTAAGTGAATATCCTTAATTGACATAATATTAAAATTTTTATATAAAAGTTTAGTTTAATATTGTCTATCCAAGCAATATATATTTTTAATTGCTTTATTTTGTAAAACTTGTAATGGGTTAAGCAAATTTTGAAAAGTTGATCCCCATATTAAAGTTAAATATTGTAAATGAGACGAGTAAATAGGACGTAACTGATTTTTTTACACATTTATCTAAATGGCTAGATTCAATTTTTAAAGCCCCCTGTATGAAAACCTAAGTTATGGAATGTAAAGATTTATGTTTTAGCTAAAAGCTATCAAATTTTTAAATGTCTAGATTTACTAGTTTTAAAGTTACTAAACTTTCTTCTCAGTATGTTTTTACATACGAAATTAACTTTATAATTCATATCTCAAAAACGGTTAGAGATTGGTATAGATTATTATTAACAAAAGTTACCTGGGTTTGTTCGGGGGTATTCAAGAAAGCCAAAATATATAAGGTATTCTCTTTGAAATACCAAAGTGGGCCTAACTTCCGGTATAATTGAAAGTGGCCACTCAACACGAATTGAGTAAATGGTATAATAGTCGCGAGTAAAAGCGATTGTATGTAGAACTTTAAATAAATCTCCTAAATTATTTTCAAAATCAAAAATGTGACGTTTATTCACCAACAATCCAACAAACCTACTGGAAACAATTATTACTTATTAGTAACATTTTAGTGAACTCTTAGTTTTTTTTACATCGATTCGTACTATGGGTTATTTTTTTTCTCGCCCAATAGCACTAATTTTGACTATATCTAACGTGTAATTAAAAAAAACGTGATGATAAGGAATCATTACACGCGAATAACTCTGAATAAAACAGGTTGCTATTTCGGGAGTTCTATTATTAGTTAATAATTATAGGATTGATCTAAAAATATAAATAGCCTTAAACGTTTAAATAGCGCAAGGTTTTTAGATATTTTTCATTGGCCAATGTCATTGTCAGTGTTGTTTAAATAAAACGAATTTTTTTAATTACTTGAATGATTTTAAAAGCATTTTATTTTACCCACAATGTGTACAATTATTATTGTACACTAGCGGTTCCCGTGGTTTTCCTGCCGGCCTTCCCTGATGTCGGCGCGGCGTCCTTTTGGCAATTCCTTCACTATTTAGTCAAGAAATATATCGCATTTTCTCACTTGCTTCAGAATTTTGGGATTTCAGATTTTTCCCTGCATATTTAAAGCATTATCTGAATATGTAGAAAGTATGAAAGTTTTTTTAGAGCAGGGCTTCCCAAACTTTTTTTTATCTCGTGGACCACTAGCCATGTTTTTCGGTTTTGGATAGACTGAATATTGAATTTTTGCAAATTCATGAACTTCAAATGTGTTTTTGACAGCTGATTTAATGCTACTCAAATTAAGCAAAAAAATAGTAGTCACGTGATTCGCACTTATCTGTCAAATTTTAATTATTTTCAAAAAATAATTCAAAAGTGGGGTTATTTCTGAAAGTATCGAAAAAAGTTATTAAAAAAAGTCTTTTTAAATGCAGTTTCTAGCCCACATGCAAAATTTTAGCTGCATAAGATAATTTTGATTTTTTACCCATAATTTGTAAATTGCACCACTTTTGCAAAATAAGACTTAACGCAACCTACATAAAACTTCTTAGTTTTGCTTTATTTCAGATACATTTTCTTTAAAGTGGAGCCATATTAAATGTGTGTTTTTCTACAAAATCAAAATTGGGCTATTAAAATTTGGTCGCATGTGATGCAAAGTTTATTTGTTTTTGACCCTGCATAAGGCAACTTCCTAAAATAAGTATTTTTGAAAACGTAGTTTGTGTGAAAGCAATACACCTTAATATTAAGACAAAAAAGAACATGCACAGTGTCATCAGTAAAGTGTTCATTAAGTGGAAAATAAATTTTAGTAGTGGGTAAAAATCAAAATTATCTTATGCAGCTGAAATTTTGCATGTGGGCTAGAAACTGCATTTAAAAAAACTTTTTCTAATAACTTTTTCGATATTTTCAGAAATAACCCCACTTTTGAATTATTTTTTGAAAAAAATAAAATTTGACAGATAATGCGAATCACGTGACTACTATTTTTTTGCTTAATTTTCATCTCGATCGAAGCAGAACTTGATGCCAAAGTCAAATTTGGAATAAAGCTATTAAAAAAAAATCCATATGATGCGGACTTTACTGGTCACACTGTTTAAAATAACTAAGCAAAAAATAAATGCTCTTTAGTGGGAGGGATGAACCCACTCCACTATCGTTACATCTTATGGATCCCCAATTTTTCTTTCGCTGTCATGAATCGCTTGCAGTCATGGGGCTCGATATAATACCACTTTGGGTAGGTATCATTGTTTGAGCGGTTATAGGCGCGCAGACCATTCTTCGGGCCAGTCCGCCCCTGTACACACATGAATGACAAAATAAACAAAAGTTTGCGACTGATATAAACATTAAAAAAGGCGTGGAAAATCCGGTTCACCGATAAAAGTAAATAAAGGCAGATCACCATGGACAAAGTACATAATATATAGTAGGTACATTAATGGAAATAGACGTCAATAGAAGTGTGCAAATAAATGAACAAGAAATTCCGAATAAGATGCATAAAGGATTGAATTTGATTAAATAGCAGTGATCTTGACAGGACGGGACATTTAATTGTCAGGGGTTATTACACAATTAATTTTTAAATTTTTACCTTCGAATTCAATTGGTAAAATAATTAAAATTAATCCGTAGTGAATTACTAGCATTATTCGGCTAGTATTTTGTCTCCATCGGGATTTGAACCAGGATCTCCTGCTTTTCTTTTTTTCTTTTAACCACGTTACAAATGAAAAAGAAATCGTAAGAGTGAGAACGTATTTCCTCTAAAGATAAAAATGTATCTTAAGTACCGTAAAACGGGGTTACTTTGTCACCCCGGGGTAACTTTGTCATCTTCAGCGGCGCGCCATGTTTTTTATATAGAGGGCATAATGGGCGGCTGAGACTCATATAATAATGATGATTCTTTTGTTACAAATCCAGCTACCTAATTGAAGCATAAGGACCTACAAAAAACCCCTGGCAGCCGACCATATGGCAACTATAGCAAAGAAAATTTGGAAGCAGCAGTGGAGGCCGTTTGAAACGGTATGAGCAAAAAACTAGCCGCTCAAACCTGTGGTATTCCACGCATAACCTTAGTCAATAAATGCCTTGGAGGGCACAAGAAGTCCGTGGGACATCCCACAGTCCTTAGTAAGGAAGAAGAGCAGTTAATTTCAAGGACCCTGGGAGTCGTTGCAGAATGAGGATTTCCACTAACTTTAAACCTTAAGTTTTGTGCCATACTGATTAGTCTTAGCTCGGTTTTCACTTTTTTGTTGTTTATGTTTATTCTAGCATTAAGGTTTGGGTATTAAAGTTCCTGTTTTCTATTCGTTAATAAATGTACTTACAGTTTTTCTTCACTAGAAATAAATATTTTGCTACTTTGGTATAAAGCAGTAGTTTATTTTTCGCGTTTTTCATCATTTTGCCATTAAAAAAAATTATATATACCACCCCAAAAAATTTTACATTCATATCTGGGGCTACTTTGTCGCTATAATGTTGTTTCATGTGTTTTACGTGTATTTAAAATTTGGTGACAAAGTAACCCCAACCACGGGGCTACTTTGTCACCCTAAATAAATATTTTTTTTTATTTCTACGGTTTATTATAAATTTTTTTGCATAGTTCATAGTAGCAGAGGATGATTATGTCGGTCTAGTCATAATTTTTGCGCACCCAAATTCCCAAGGATATCCGAGTTATAAGTAAAAACATGTTCAAAAGGTGACAAAGTAACTCCGTTTTACGGTATATTGTGTGACTAATTTATTTAAAGACAAGAGGCCCAGGCACGTAGCCAGGATTTCTTCTTGGGGGGGGGGGGGAGCAACGAGATCGCACTGAAGCGAAAGAAAAGCGCCGTAGGCGAAAATTTTTGGGTGCTACGCCATTTTTTAAATCATGGTGCTTTGCGAGGTGCTTTGTTTTCAAGTGGGAAAAATAAAATTTAGTAGTGTAGGAAATGTTTAATCTGTTGCTTATATTGTCGAAATCAGAGCTCTAATAATATATGGATATTTCGCATAAAATTCATTTTGTTTTTGTAAGTTTTATAAGTATGATCTCAAGTCTCGGTGGGGGGCTCTCCCCGCACTATTTAACTAGTTAAATATGCATATTGTATTATAGGCTACTTTTTTTTAAACATTTCCACTTACAGTATCGTTTGTTTTGATGCTATTGCTAAGGCTAAATATAGCCGCATCACGACCCATAGAATGTAAAACTTTAAAAAATCTCAGTCAGTTGTGTATTTTTTTCGTACGTTTACCGCGCCTCCATGACCTCGACTTGGATGGGTCACCCACAACATTAAGGATTTGTCTTTCGTTTAACTGGTTTAAGATAGAGGCCTAAAGTCAAGGTTACCGTTAAAAATGTGCAGATACCGAAATTTAAATAAATATTCGGTATAAAAATAGTATGGGCACAAAATCGTGTACGCTGAACATATCAATTCAGAAAACAATAATTATCGACCAACCGTAATAATTTTAATAGCACAGAATAATACCGAATTATACTTATTATTAATTAGCGTTGTGTAAAGCTCCGTTTGTAAATTTATCCACCTACTTGATGCCGTAATTGGCTCTGGCTTTGCTTATTCGCTAAGGCATATAAAATGTATAATTAATTTCAATTATATTGGTTTATGTTAATGTAATTGTTTTTTCAAATACATAGACAAAAATGGACAGTTGAAAATGTAAACCGGACTTTTTCCAAAAACATAATCTTATGATACCTTGAACCAAGGTTGGCAGGATATATATCCGTAATAAGTATCCTGATATATATCTTGATAAACATCATGATATTTATGCGACGATATTTATCCTGATATAGTATATCAATATTTTTTTTTCTAAAATTCTATTCATCAGTATAAAAATATGGCCCCTATTTATCGATTATGCAACACATACAGCGTTGCCACAGGTGGCTCGTTCGAGCCAGATTTGGCTCTTTTGGACTCAAAGCTACTCGTTGGCTCCTCTTTATTAAAACTGACTCTTTATTAGAATTCGGTTAATTTTTTTGTTAATTTCGAGGTCGATCTGTTGAGTTTGACTATTTTGCTGAAGTGAAATTGAACTGAGTGAACGCAGAATGTCGCAGTACGGATCGTTGTTGGGATGGAGTATCATAACATAACGGTTACGAAACATATTCACGAACACACCCTGCCGAGCAACCGGATCAGGTCAGCTAGAGAGCAAAACCGCGAACGCACCCCAACGGCTGTGAGCTGTCAGCAGTGTCACTAGTCTTGTCAGCGTCATCTGTTTGACATTTTATGATGATGTATGTTTTGTTTTCACTCAAATTTTCGGGAACCGGTATTAGACAGTTTTCGTTGTATTGGCAAATTCAAACGGTTAACCACAACGAATACGAATACGAAGCCGCTATTTGACAGATAGTAAAAATAGTTTTCGTTCAATTCGCTTAACGTTAACGTTAAGTCGAATTCGATAGTAAACATAACAAATAAATATAACATAACTTATCTTTAATGGTTTGTGTTCATATTTTCATATACGTTTTGTGCTATCTTTTTTGCTTGGTTTGATTTTCTAGTACCCAAAATTCTAAAACATCATGATAGACGAAAGGTTGCTTTTATTGGACTCATCCAGTGATCCGGATTTGGATAATGCCCTTCTCTTGGAGGTGCTTGATCGCCAGGACATTCACTATCGAGCACAGTTGTATGGGAATTTCAATTTAGAAAACTATAATAATGCTGAATGCAAACTTTATTTCCGATTTGGTCATTGAAATTTGTCATTACGCATGCGTTCCGTTTTCGCTATGGCTTTGTCTTCCGTCCGTTAGCTCCCGCCACTTATCCGTAACGATAACGATAAATGACAGCTCAAATGTCAAAGTTTTCAAATAGCGACTATCGGAATCGCTTTTAAAAGACAACGAAAACTGTCTATTAATTTAAAATTCAACTTAAAGACGAAAACAATGAATTCTGTTGAATATTTACTTGAAATACAAGCTAGTCATATGAGTACTTAAAAATATAATATTTCCAATTCCAAAAATCACTAATAAATATTTTTTGTTTGAAAAAGCTCGTTCCGGTATGAATTTGGCTCGTTTTCTTCACATCATCTGACTCGAAAAAAAAAATGCTTGTGGCAACACTGAACACATACAATCTGCACCAAAATAGATTTGACGTTTTTAGCTGTGGTTTATCCAGTATAAATCTAAATTAGCGTCTTTTTAGGCATATTTATTCCGTTTCAATATCATAATTTGAGTCTAAATTTCTTGTTATCACATACTTTTTTGAATTGTTATAATATTACCTATTTTATTTTAAATAGCCTATATACCCATTTGTTGATTGGTTCATTGTAACTGTGAAATGGTGTAAAATAAATAACTAAATAAATGCACTTTAAAAACGGTCAATAAAAAAGTAGGGTTGCAATTTAAAAAAATTATCAATACCGTCATATCTCTAATTTGGGACACACTGTATTATTTTTTTTTTATAAAAATACCACAAATTAAAATGTTAATACACGTGCATTTTTCCAAAAAAAGAAACTAGTGCATTTACTGAATTTATTCGAAGTTACCAACACACACGGTGTTTCATTTGACGTATTATGTCTTGTAATTTACTCTGCAGGACTTGATTCTCACTCCATTGAGTCAATCACCATTTGAAAAAAGGGATTGATTGCATTGACTTTTCCTGATAACGAATTCAAAAAAGTTTTACTTATTTAAAAATATATTGAACCTACTAACAGATTATTTTTCTTTAAAGAAATCATTTGATGTGAGCAATTATTACATACCCGTTTTCGACCTCAAAAGGTAGTCGCACATTAAGGTGGATAAGGATGCAGAACTTATTGTAAGTAACCATGTATATTCAAAGAAGGATTTTTTTCCATAAAGATTTGTTTACTTATTATGTTTTATTTATTTCTTTAGACATACTCTGGTCTTTTCTGCGTGGTGGTCAATCCGTACAAGAAGTTACCCATTTACACGGAGAAGATTATGGAACGGTACAAAGGAATCAAGAGGCACGAGGTACCTCCCCATGTGTTCGCTATTACAGATACGGCCTACAGGTCTATGTTACAAGGTAAATATGCTACTATAAGAATTACCTACTGCATTATTGACGCAGGTCTTTAATTATTAATTATAAAAAATTAATTAGAAATGATAAATATGGTGTCACATACATGGACTGATGACCACACTCAAGTACATTCGCAGTACATTTACAGTCTCATTAGCTTATCCGGTAGAACATTGACCTAAGTATAAATTTCATTATTCCTCGGAAATCGAAATTGCAAAAATCCATGGATTTCTTATAATTGATATATTAAGAAATAATTGTTTGTGAATTCAAATTGGTAAATTTATTCTTGTTTAACCCTTAACTGGTATACACCTTTTTTAAAACGTACCTGGTATTATGGGGTCACAGTTGACCCCAATTTAAAACTGGTATAACAGAAAAATAAAAGTCGATAAAGACATTCTGGGGAAAGAAGATAATTTCTCAGCAAAATAATTAGTATATTGATTAATGAAAACAAATATTTCCTCTAAATACCAAAAAAATTGTAACATTTTTAAACGTAAGAGTAGATTTTAAAAAAAGTAGGTCCTAAGGTTGATCCTTGCGGAACACCACAAGTTATGTTTTTTTGTAAACTTTTAACATTTTCATCTGCCCTTTCTCCAAATATTGAACATTATTCAAGGTTTAATATAGATCTATTTATCTTTTAGAAAGGGAAGATCAGTCCATACTATGTACAGGCGAATCAGGCGCTGGTAAAACGGAAAACACAAAAAAAGTTATTCAGTTTTTGGCGTACGTAGCTGCCTCGAAATCTCCAAAAGGTGCTGGAGCGGTGAGTACTCTACTTTTATATAACTTTTAAAAATTATATAATCACCTCTGCCTCTTAGACAATAGACCAGGGTCAATAATTTTTGAAACCAAAAAAAATAATAGTAGGATGAAACCCATTGGAAGAGGAAGAGAATATAACAAAAATGAAAGGAAAAATAATGTACGGGCGATCCGAGGTCGGGAAGTGGAAGGGGGTGAGTTTTTAAGGGTAGAAAACGATTTATCCCGATTTCCGGCAAAACTACAAGTCCTATGAAAATTTAATTGGCAAAATTAAATGGCAAAGTTGTAGATAATAAAAAGATCTACAACTTTTGTATTTACACTTTTTCCCATAACCTCAAAATTTATGTGAAAAATTCAAATAACCAAGTTTTTGGTTTTTTAATTTTATCTTTTACAAAAAAAAATTTTGTTTTCATGAAATTTGGTGAAAACTTACCTTTTTATGCACCAAATACACTGTAATTTTTTTGATTTAAAATATTTATTTTTTCACCTTATTTTGACTTAACATCGAAAAAGCACCCTACTAATTTTCAATCGAAAATTCTCACGTCAAAATATCTGCTTTTTTAAAAAAGTCGGTGGGCTTTTTGTTCGTTGAAATCTCTGATTTCTGATGGTGTAAAAAAAATACAATACACAAGTTTTGCCGGAAATCGAGATAAATCGTTTTCTACCCTTAAAAACTCACCCCTTTCCACTTCCCGACCTCGGATCGCCCGTAAATTATTTTTCCTTTCATTTTTGTTATATTCTCTTCCTTTTCCAATGGGTTTCATCCTACTATTATTTTTTTTCACTTTTTACCATTTTCAAAGGCTTCAGCCCTGGTCTACAAGGGCCGGATATAGCCAAAAGTTTGTAAAGTCGGGAGGCAAAAATGTAACTCACTCCGGAGCCTTCGTAGGGGTCCTTCTTTCTCGCATCAATCTTAAACTCCTGCTCTTGTAAATATATCTAGTTTATTATTTTCTCAGAAAACGTACCTTTTTTAGGAAGACTCTTTTTTTTAATAAAATTAAATACTTATAAAAAGTTTTTGTTTTTGCAGGCGCAGTACAAGCGTTTAATAATTTAAATAAGGCTTAGTTCAGAAAATCCTCAAATACGCTTTTCTTCAATGCTTGTTTTGAGAATACGCTTGAATATGTTTACTCCGCAATAGACATTTACCTTTAGATAAGCAAACAATAATCACGAGCAAGTGGCGAATTTATGGCCTCGCGCATGTAAACAAAGCTACACCGGATTAGGCATGCGCACTACAGCATTATCATTTGACAACTGGGAAAATAGACAGGCCCGGGCTTTAAAATTTAAGTTCTTGCTCAAGAAATTGTAAAAATTGACCCTCAATTTATTTTTACGCGTAAACAGCTAAAATTTGCCCCTAATTCTTGCCAAAAAATTGGAATTTATTTTCAATTTTTGATCAAGTTGGGAAAAAAGGTAGTGATTTCTGGCATTTTTAGTAGTTGCAATCAGATTTTGAGGATAGAAAATTGTTTGTAAGGTTTTGTTTCTTAAATTTTTTAAAAAAATAATTCGTCGTCATTTTAGTTCGAAAAGGAAGATAACAAGTCAATTAAACTAGTTTTAGAAAATCGAATATAAAACAAACTATACCAGCAAAATAACCAATCTTCGATGTTATCGCATACCTAATTCCAAGTCAAATATAAGCTGGCAAATAACTTGTACTGATTTATACAATTTGGCAAAAACTTGGGTACGTGTAAAACATTTTCAAGCACAATTTCTTGTTCAAGAATTTGAAAAAGTTGTTGCCCGAGAACTTGGCCCGTGGGATACTTTCACCCTTGGATTAATATAAACATACCTAGGTATTTACTTTTTTCGTTTATACAGTGACCGGCAAAGAGTTCGCAACATATGGGAAAAATTTTTATTAGCGGAATATTGAAAAATCTTTTTTGGGGGATTGGATGTGCATGTCCCATAACCTTAAAATCGATTTTGACATACGTCACGTGACCAATGGTATGGCGGGAAAGTTGAAAAAACCAATATGAAATCATCATAAATCAGATAAGTTGATGAGATATCGAAAAAATTCCAAGAATAAAAAGTGTTTAGAATTCCATTAGAACCTTCAATACAATGTTTGGGATATCTACTTAAAAAAATATAAAATCGAATATTTTTGTAAATATTTTTTTACCGAATTAAAAATTTCCATATTTTTCCTTTCTTAAAGCTTCATTAAAGTAAAACTGACATCTGGTGACCACAACTAGAAATATTCTTTTGTTTTTCTGACAATTTGGAGCAATAATTCAAAAAATTCGTTTACACTTGGATACCAGCTGTTGCAATAGTCTATTTCTAATAACCTTATCGATATTTTTTATATCAAAATATTCTATTATGTTAAGAAATCCTTAAATTCATTAATCCAAAGCAAATTTTATTTATAACCGTAAAAAATAATTTAAATTTTTATTAATTTTTAGATTTTTTTAAAGATTTCTTCGAAATTCAAAATTATTTTTTACAGTTATAAATAAAATTTGCTTTGGATTAATGAATTTAAGGATTTCTTAACATAATAGAATATTTCGATATAAAAAACATCGATAAGGTTATTAGAAATAGACTATTGCAACAGCTGGTATCCAAGTGTAAACGAATTTTTTGATTTATTGCTCCAAATTGTCAGAAAAACAAAAGAATATTTCTAGTTGCGGTCACCAGATGTCAGTTTTACTTTAATAAAGCTTTAAGAAAGGAAAAATATGGAAATTTTTAATTCGGTAAAAAAATATTTACAAAAATATTCGATTTTATGTTTTTTTAAGTAGATATCCCAAACATTGTATTTAAGGTTCTAATGGAATTCTAAACACTTTTTATTCTTGGAATTTTTTCGATATCTCATCAACTTATCTGATTTATGATGATTTCATATTGGTTTTTTCAACATTCCCGCCATACCATTGGTCACGTGACATGTCAAAATCGATTTTAAGGTTATGGGACATGCACATCCAATCCCCCAAAAAAGATTTTTCAATATTCCGCTAATAAAAATTTTTCCCATATGTTGCGAACTCTTTGCCGGTCACTGTATAATATAAGTATAGAGAAAAGTGAATTTTAAACTTTTTGAGGCAATATATTGCCTGAAAAGCAGGCGTACTTAAGTAGATGAATAAAATATACCAAAACATGCAGCAGGATAATCTGTCTTGGTGTATTTTCATACCTTGTTTGTGTAGCCTAGGCTTAGTGTTTAAATTGATCATAATAAAATAATGTTATAATATATCAAGATACCTCACTACTCTATACTTACTGAAAATACAAAATATCCGGTATTTTACTCCGATTTGGGCATAATAAAATCATATAACGGTTTTTACTAGTCACTATTTATATTCCAATCAGTCACTAAAAGCATAAGTTAATAAACTACAGAAAAACTAGAAATTCTTAAATATTAAACAGATACAATCCACAATAGCAAAAAACAACAAGGAATCCACAGTGAAACCTTAAAACACAACAACAAAAATGGCGCCGAGCCGGTTCTGGAATGTATTTTGAGCATGTCGCTAAAGAAGGACAGGCCGATAACGAGAGGTTTGTGCGCATGCCCAATGCTGCTGGGAGGGAAGGCCGCCGAGCCGTGCGCTCAGTTTTCCACCCTTAAAACTTAACTTTTGTTTGCGCACGGTATAAGCTGTACGCCGTACGTATCTGAAGGTAAATGTCTATGTCGTAAACAGAGTATTTTTAAAAGTAAGGCCTCTAATCTGAACTGAGTCATATACTAGCTTTAATATAAGGTCTGTTACTGGTGATTTTTTGCCTTCAATTGTGTTTTTATTATGTATATATTTTATATTACTTGTATGGTAATGCGGTACATTATATTTGTGCACGCGATATTGGTTTTGCACTTTTAATTTAGGGGTCGTTTAAGTATTACGTAACCATATTTTTGTTGATTTTTGACCTCCCCTCTTATAATATTCAAGGAAATCGCGGACCCTTTGTCTCCTAAAGAAATAAGACAAAGTTATAATACGTCACGTCAGGATTATCATCTCCACGCCTATTATTTTTAAAAAGCCGTGTTGGGATTCATATACAGGGTGTTTGGGGAGGAAAGGGCAATATTTTGGGAATGTGTTCAGAGGGTAAAAATAGGAGAAATAAACCCAAATGTTTTAGTTCGATTCTCAACCATTTCTGAAATACTGGGTTCTAAAGTTTTTGTAAGTTAATTTTTATTTTAAAAGCGAATAATTGCAGGTACTGCAGTACAAACTAACTTAAAGAATATTTTCAAAAACCCCTCCACCATTTTCAATACATTTTTCGGCACGTTTGTTAATCGCTCGGGTAGCACGTTGGATTGAGTGGTGATTGTTTTTTATAAAAGCTGCAGCCTGTCGAAATTTAAACGTGGCTGCGCATTGCGTCACGTTTCGAGCTATGTTTTTGTGAACAAATATCATCTATAAGAGGTGACCCATCTAGAGATGTTTGAACTATACAGTGTCCGCAAGAAAGTCCGCATCAAATGGGATTTTTTTTTATTATTAGGTATAGGTAAAAATTGAAAACGCAGTTAGTTTTTGCTTACCTAAAAACCAAAAATGACTTATACTGAAGCAGCTGCACGACTTGCGTTACCTGTCAAATTTGACATTTTTAATAAAATAGGTTCAAAAATGCCATTATTTATCAAAATATCGAAAAACTTTATTCGAGAAAGTTGTTTATTTAGGCATTTTTAGCCTCTGTTCAAAATTTTGACAGTCTAATACAATTTTTATTTTTTGCCAGGTTCTTGAAAATTTTGATCAACCCTCGTAGATTAACTTTTATACATCGATGTAAAACCATTTGCCTTTACTTCATTTGTAATCTTAATGAAATTTTGTGTAAAATTTTTGTTTCCAATTATTTATTTTGCTTCAAAAACTGAAATTGTTATTGATCAGTATGTAATGTTTGATGCAAAGTTTATCTAATTACATCAGTTTTGCCAAAACCGACGTTTCTCATTTTTCTTAAGTTAGTAAACAGATGTACAAGAAGAAAATATTAGGAAGCTTTCGTTGAAATTTTACTTAATTAATATTGGATCAAAAAAAATAAATATTAATCGCTCGAAACATTTTATTCAACAAAAATATAGTTTAATGTAATTAATTTAATATTAATTAAGTAAAATTTCAACGAAAGCTTCCTAATATTTTCTTTTTGTACATCTGTTTACTAACTTAAGAAAAATGAGAAACGTCGGTTTTGGCAAAACTGATGTAATTAGATAAACTTTGCATCAAACATTACATACTGATCAATAACAATTTTAGTTTTTGAAGCAAAATAAATAATTGGAAACAAAAATTTTACACAAAATTGCATTAAGATTACAAATGAAGTAAAGGCAAATGGTTTTACATCGATGTATAAAAGTTAATCTACGAGGGTTGATAAAAATTTTCAAGAACCTGGCAAAAAATAAAAATTGTATTAGACTGTCAAAATTTGGAACAGAGGCTAAAAATACCTAAATAAACAACTTTGTCGAATAAAGTTTTTCGATATTTTGATAAATAATGGCATTTTTGAACCTATTTTATTAAAAATGTCAAATTTGACAGGTAACGCAAGTCGTGCAGCTGCTTCAGTATACGTCATTTTTGGTTTTTAGGTAAGCAAAAACTAACTGCGTTTTCAATTTTTACCTATACCTAATAATTAAAAAAAATCCCATTTGATGCGGACTTTCTTGCGGACACTGTATTATAGGCTTCTTGTTTATTTTGGTTTTTCACAGTTTTTTTTAGTCCCAGCTTTACCAGCAAAAGAAGAAAGTTTTGGTGCCCTTAAACCTTTGTACTTAATACTTGAACGACCTCTTACTACTGTTTACCTGATGCTATAGACAGAAACCCTAAAAAAATAAATCACTCGTGGTTTTAAATAAATATTTTGAAAAAATTTAATTTATATCGTAGGTATTTTAAAATACTTGAAATAGTTCATACTTTAAGTGGAGTGTAAGTTTGAATGGGAAGAAATGAGACACGTTTAAGTCTTTCTCCACTGGTATATATAATTAAAAAGTTTAAATGTATGTTTCGAATGTATAAACATTCATCCTCAGGAGAATAAAGAAATTTTGAAAAATATAAAAGGTGCATACAATCCTAACGGACCTTTAAGATGGGTTTTTAAAGAAACTTCGAACGAAACTACCAAACATAATTAAACTTATAGCCTGTTTACATTAGGTGCAATTGCAAGTAAAATTGCCCCTAAGCATGCGCTTTGATGACTTTTTAATCAGCTGATGCAATTTTACTCATTTAAAAATGACCATTAATGATTCAGGACACCAAGCAAGAAAAACGTAAATTGAGACAGGCTATACAGTGTGGTTGTTTAAGTGTGCAACATATGGGAATTTTTTTTATTACCGATTTCTTAGAAAATTTCATAAATTTATTTTCAACCAATTAGAAGGCTCCTTTTTGTTTACGTTGCTTATAGCAACGGGAGACTATCGCGATAGTCTATAGCTTATTAACCTAATAAATTTAATAAGTGATAATTTTTCTCAAGTATACTACTACAACTTAATTTTAATTCAAATGTCAAGTCATTTTGAAGTGACAGGTGAGACAAACCAGCGAAATCCAATGTCTTTATAGTTTTACATTCAAATATAACTAAAACATATTTCCGATGAGTTTAGTTCAATATTGCGCACTGTATTTTTACAATAGAAGTTGATTTTACTTGTTAGTAACTAAGGTTTATTACTAAAATTTCAGGAACATTAAAAGAAACTCCAATTTATGAAATTTTCTTACCGAATCTCCCACGCAGCAGAATTAATTCCCGATAATTTTTTTCTCGGTTTCACTCATGTTTTTGTTGATAGAAAATTTCCCTCGTCTTCGACTCGGGATAATTTTCTATCAACAAAGCCATTCGTGACCTTAAAAAAGATTATCGGTAATAATTCTGCTGCTAGGGAGATTATAAGTGAAAATTTCACTCTTGATAAAAGTTGGTGCATGTTCGATAATCAGATAAGGTGCACTTGGAATGGTGCTGCAAGTCAAACGGCGTACAGGGTAGGCCAAAAAATATAAAACTTGTACAAGAAGTACCCCTATTTCAGAAAATTCAGCAAAATGTTATTAAGAAAAGTTGTTTAGAATTAAAAGTTATGCATAGATTTAAAAACGTAACCTCCTAAAATTAAAAAAAAAAATATTTTTTTTTAAAAAACATTAATAATTTCCCAAATTTTTTTTTATATTCACCATAAAGAACTTCATAAATTATTCAAAATCAGATTAATTTCACATATCTTTGTTCAAATTCAAGCATATTTGTAAAATTTAATTGGATTTTTAATTTATTAAGGAATCACAAACTTCATGTTTGTTGCAACGATATTAAACACAACTTTAAATTATCCTAAAAATTCTTTTTAACAAGATAAAACGTTAGTAATGATAATATGCTAATTAAAAAACTATCATTTAACGTGCAAAATTTTTATTTTAAATGTTTATTACAAAACTTTATTCTTGTGCAAGTTTTATATTTTTTGGCCTACCCTGTACGCCGTTTGACTTGCAACCATTCTAAGTGCACCTATTATGATTATCGAACATGCACCAACTTTTATCAATTACAAAATTTTCTGAGAAATCGGTAATAAAAAAAATGCCCAAATGTTGCACACTTAAACAGCTACACTGTATATAAATGAAAATATGCCTTAATTCACGTTTTTCTTGCTTAGGATCCTGAATCAATTCTATTCTTTACTATTGGTCTCCCTTTATAAAGTCTTATGATATTTCGTAGTTTTGTTTGTTCAAAAACCTTAACTCGTAAACGAGTCATTTCTATCATCTTGAAGGTCCGTTAGGACTGTTCACACCTTTTATATTTTTACAATCTCTTTATTCTCCTGAGGACGAACGTTAATACATTCGAAACATGTAGAGAATATACCATCATTTAATTTTTTTAATTAAATTTACCAGTGGAGGAAGACTTAAGTCTAATTTCTTTCTTTTCTAGTTTAAAATAGTTTGCGGTTTTGTTCGGTTTATTGACATTTGAATTAGGATTGTCAATAACGTGTATTATCTTTTTCTTACGCAAATACCCATAAAAGATAAGATTATAGAAAAGAGTCATCTATATGACATAATATTTGTCAATTAGAAATTACTTATTTATTTTTAATTTTATTTGATTCACTTGGAATTATTATGAATTATGAATTATTATGGAATCATTTATGAATATTTGGTCTTCCAGTATTAATCTCTTTCACACTCGGTTCATACCTATTGAGTCATATAAATAAGGAGAAAATACATTATTATATTCCATGTTTTATGGTTGAAACAAAATATTTGGGAAACATTTTTTTTGAAAAAGAAAAGTCCTAATTAAATCCATTTCCTACCTGAAACCTGAAATTATTTTATATAGGATGGCTTAGTATAGAAAAAAATAATGTACAGTTGTTGTAATTTTGTCCAACTTCTGAATTGTTTATATTTTATATTTCCTTGTTATACAGCGTGTCCAGAGAAGTTCTAGACATATGGGAATTTTTTTTATTGTTCATTTAACGAAAAAAAGTTATTCTTGATGCGCAAATAATATTGACATCAAAACTTAAGATATCATGTACGGGGCAAAAAAATATAGAAACACAGAATTACGTTAAGAGGGAAGTACCCTTGATTTTTATTTTAGAACAAATTATTATAAGAAAACTTTACTCTAAGGACTACAAAACGCGGCCAGATACAATTTTTCGTTGAAATATTTTAATTTACAGGGTACCATCAAAAAATCTCTTGTTAATAAGTCGAAAAATATTAAATGATTTTTGACTAACATGTCAATATTCGTTACTATAGTATTGCACATAGTTCTTGCGAAATTGTTGCAGGTAAAAATTAAAGAAATAAAATAAAAAAATATTTTGCAAAGGCTTTTTGATGGTACCCTGTAAATTAAAATATTTCAACGAAAAATTGTATCTGACCGCGTTTTCTAGTCCTTAGTAAAATGTTCTTATAACAATTTGCTCTAAAATAAAAATTGAGGGTACTTCCCTCTTAACGTAATTCTGTGTTTCTATATTTTTTTTGCCGCCCTGTACATGATATTTTAAGATTTCATATGTCAATAATATTTGCGCATCAAGCAGAACTTTTTATAAAGAATAACTTTTTTTCGTAAAATCAACAATAAAAAAAATTCCCATATGTCTAGAACTTCTCTGGACACGCTGTATGTAATAATAAAATTAAGATAATAGCTAATTTTCACAGCAATGTCCGAGAACGTTACCGAAATAAATAATAATTGTTCTTCTCGGCATCCTACATAAAAATTATCACAAAAGGAATTAGTGGAGGAGAACCAAAATTTCTTAAATATTTGTTTTGTTATAGAATTATGAGCTACCTATAATTGTTGATAATGCTAAAAGAAAATAATAATTCCACGAGTGGTTTATTTTCCCCTTGCACGCTATTGGTGTATTCTAATTAATTTCATTTTTTATTTGCATGGTTGCCTTTGTTGGGGATATACAGCAAAAAGACCTTATCGTAAGTAGTTTACACTTATTAATATTGAGTTAATTAGTATTAGAGGGTTTGCGTATAAGTCATCTGCAAATATCTTCCCAGTCCTTCTAGGTTTTAGTGCTAGAAATAAAGAGTATAAAGTAAATATAAAAAGAGTAATAAATCACTTTTTGTTTAATTTATATTATGATGACTATTCATTCATTGCATTGCATTGCGTATTGAGAAAATTTTTGCAGATGAAATTATTATATTAGGTGTCAAAGTCACATGCCATTTAAGCTGTAAATTAATAAAATAATAATTTACCGAGAAAACTTTACCTGCCTTCCCAGACCCGTGTAATTTTAAAAGTATGTTGCGTTTTGATAATCGCTGTGTAAGTGCTGTGTGTTAAACGCTACTTACCCTTAAAATTTATTGGCAATGCAACTTATAGACGTATTGGTTTAAATTTTATTTGCCCGTTACTATCCTATTTGAGAACAATAATTGATTTTGTTTGATTGTAGAAATTTGATTGCATTACGTTAGATCACAACTTCCCTTTTAGTTAGACCAGGGTCGATAATTTTTGAAACCAAAAAAAATAATAGTAGGATAAAACCCATTGGAAAAGGAACAGTATATAACAGATATGAAAGGAAAAATAATTTACGGGCGATCCGAGGTCGGGAAGTGGAAGGGGGTGAGTTTTTAAGTGTAGAAAACGATTTATCTCGATTTCCGGCAAAACTACAAGTCCTATGAAAAAACGTTAAATGGCAAAGTTGTAGGTAATAAAAAGCTACAACTTTTATATTTACACTTTTTTCACATAACCCCAAAATTTATGTGAAAAATTCAAATAACCAAGTTTTTGGTTTTTTATTTTTATCTTTTACAAAAAAAAAATCACGAAATTTGGCTGTAATTTTTTTGATTTAAAATATTTATTTTTTCACCTTATTTTGACTTAATATCGAAAAAGCACCCTAATTTTCAATCGAAAATTCTCACGTCAAAATATCTGCTTTTTAAAAAAAAAGTCGGTGGGCTTTTTGTTCCTTGAAATCTCTACTTTCTGATGGTGTAAAAAAATATAGATTACTATGGTAAATGTTCTCAACAAATGCAAAGAAAAATTAAATATTAACTTTATTAACTTATTTGGTTTTTAATTATAGTAGTATATTTCGACTTACAATTTTTTGTTTATCAATGTAACATGGAATCTTACGTTAATTGTACATAATGATTTTTAAAAAAATTCGGATTCGAGTTTTTTCGTTTTTTTGCATTTGCATTTTTTGAGAACATTTACCATAGTAATGTATATATTTTTTACACAATCAGAAAGTAGAGATTTCAACGAACAAAAAGCC
The DNA here is from genome assembly GCA_963969555.1 of Polydrusus pterygomalis. Taxonomy (NCBI): domain Eukaryota; kingdom Metazoa; phylum Arthropoda; class Insecta; order Coleoptera; family Curculionidae; genus Polydrusus; species Polydrusus pterygomalis. Next base: position 33,379,823 of record OZ018381.1, on the reverse strand, counting down.
CACTTTTTTAAAAAAGCAGATATTTTGACGTGCGAATTTTCGATTGAAAATTAGGGTGCTTTTTCGATATTAAGTGAAAATAAGGTGAAAAAATAAATATTTTAAATCAAAAAAATTACAGTGTGTTTTGGACATAAAAAGGTAAGTTTTCACCAAATTTCGGGAAAAAAGTAAAAGATAAAAATAAAAAACCAAAAACTTGGTTATTTGAATTTTTCACATAAATTTTGAGGTTATGTGAAAAAGTGTAAATACAAAAGTTGTAGATCTTTTTATTACCTACAACTTTGCTATTTAACGTGTTTCCATAGGACTTGTAGTTTTGCCGGAAGTCGAGATAAATCGTTTTCTACCCTTAAAAACTCGCCCCTTTCCACTTCCTTTCATTTTTGTTATATTATCTATTATCTTTCTTTTCCAATAAGTTTCATCCTACAATTATTTTTTTTTACTTTTTACCATTTTCAAAGGCTTCAGCCCTGGTCTATTTCTGAAAAACCTCTCTGTGGTAATCAAAGTAGGTACTGTTGTCCTTTAGGCCATTTGACCAACGCCAAGTGAAACTATTCTATAAGCTTCTTACTTAGTTTCGCATAACTATTAACGGGATAGGTACACCTTTTGTTTCAGATTATTTATACACAAAATACGTTTCATACCACAATATTATAACCAAAAATCAACCCTGTTAAGATTCATAGCCCCTAGATGCAAAAAGTGACATGTTTAAACTCAGAATATTACCACGAGTTCGAATCACTGAATTTATGTCCTACTAGGATGTTTAAGGTGGAATTCTCAGTCAGTCAATCTATTGCCAACCTATAACCTATTTCGTATTGTTTGTTTAAGTTTATTATTTTATTAACTAACAATTAAATAAAATCAATATCGTCGGCACATTATTTAGGTATTATAATATCTGACATTAAAAAAATATCAATTTATTTCATTGCTAATTTTGGGAGAATTGTATAGTAAACATTATTAACATTATAATGATAAAAAAAAATTGGCCCATATTTTTCGCCATACAATTCTCCAAAAATCATTTATGAAATTTTTTGTTATTTATTTAATATGCCGATTATTACCTATAGAATATGCAGTCGATATTAGACAGTTTTCGTTGTCTTTTAAAAGCGATTCCGATAGCCGCTATTTGACAACTTTGACATTTGAGCTGTCATTTATCGTTATCGTTACGGATAAGTGGCGGGAGCTAACGGACGGAAGACAAAGCCATAGCGAAAACGGAACGCATGCGTAATAAAGTTTGCATTCAGCATTATTATAGTTTTCTAAATTGAAATTTCCATACAACTGTGCTCGATACTGAATGTCCTGGCGAACAAGCACCTCCAAGAGAAGGGCATCATCCAAATCCGAATCACTGGATGAGTCCAATAAAAGCAACCTTTCGTCTATCACGATGTTTTAAAAAAAAGATAGCACAAAACGTATATGAAAATATGAACACAAACCATTAAAGATAGGTTATGTTATATTTGTTATGTTTACTGTCGATTCGACTTAACGTTAAGCGAATTGAACGAAAACTATTTTTACGATCTGTCAAATAGCGGCTTCGAATTCGTATTCGTTATGGTTAACCGTTTGAATTTTCCAATAAAACGAAAACGTGATTGATTGTATTTAAATTTTGTGTAAAAGCTAGAAAAAATAAATTCACGGGAAATAGGTTATAGGTTGGCAAGCATGTTGATACTCCCACCTTAAGAGTAGACAAAGACAGATATCCGACCACCAAGGTCTTCTGGGATTTAAGGAGGATTGAGTGAAACAGTGCGTTTGCGAAGAGGCTAGTATACAGTGTGTCCACGGATAGAGTTTGGAAGAGGAAAAACGTTTTTATTAATAGGTATAGAAGAAAAAGCCATTCTTTATAAAAACGTCTGCTTGTGCTGAAACCACAATTTCGAATATTAGATTTGCTATTAGGGTAAAGTTGGTAGAGATGCCCCACTTTTTCTTAACCTGGCCTAAATTTTATAAAAATAAATAATAAAAAAAATGAGCATGCTTTTCAGTAATTGAAACTTTATTCAGTTACGATATTTATAATAAGATGCAAAAAAAACAAGTTTTATTTCACAATAATGCATAAAGAAAAATTTTTGTAATTGGCCATCTCTCCCTTAGGGGTTGGGTAAGATGCCCCACGCAGGGTGGTAGTGATGGCCTATGTACGCGGATACAAAATAAGTTAGGTATTCTTTTTAGTAAAGTCGATTCGCTCAGTAAACCTGCAAGATGGCCGACATGTCATATGACAAAAGTCATTGAAAATGCAAAAATTCACTTTATTTAGCTGGAATATGACTTTTGTCATATGACATGTCGGCCATCTTGCAGGTTTACTGAGTGAATCGACTCTAGCTACTCTTCCACAGGGATAGCAAAAAATAACAAATTTGCTGCATCCATCGTGATACCATTGCTCGCAGTGTATACATTTTACCCAGTCATCTTTTCTGGTGGTTTAGGAATATTTCTCTCCACATCCCGCAATATTAACAGGCCATCTCTACCCACTTTGACTAGGGCATCTATACCAAAAGATGGTATAAGATGCCTCACCATGTATTTTGTATAAATATACAGGTACATGTGTTTTGAGGTTAGAATATTGTAGCACATGCATTCCACAATTGTTTGACCAAATTGCAAATTAAATAAAAACATATTAATGATTTTACAACCTATAGCGTAATCATGTATAAAAATTTGCACCTACCTCAAAAAAACGATCACAAAACTTTGTCAAAACCAGACAATTGTGAGCAGCTACACCACTTTTCAGGCTTTAGCATAAACAACTGATTGGGTTTGGACAAACCAAACGATCGTATATGTAAATGTTTTCGAGTTATAAAGGTAGGCCATCTCTACCACTGGGGCATCTCTACCAACTTTACCCTACTATACATGGTTCGTCAGAAACAAAATTTTTTTTTTGATATTTTTTTCAATTCCTTGATTTATTTAATGAATTTTGCTAGTGTTGAAACTACACTTTCAACTATTAGATTTGCGATTACTATACAGGGTTCGTCAGAAACAACTTTATTTTTTTGGATTTCGCTTAAAATAAATTTACGTAAAAACAAACAACTATTGTTAATTTCTTACTTCGAATATGATTTTATATCTGGTCGAGTAAATATTTTGTTGTGAGAAAAGCATTTTTTATTTGCCTACTTTTGTAGTATTTTTATTATTACATGTCATGTTTCTTCAATTCATTTAATCATAAATTATAAAACTTTTATTCAAACGTGGTACCACCGAGTTAGCGCATAGTTCAACTCCACATCTGAATTACCGATAACAGTTCCTAACTTGCTGTATTGGGATATTTGCAATAACTACTCTTTTTCTTCAAGAGATCTAATTTATTATTAAAATTGGTTTTATACACATGTGGCTTCAGTTATCCCCATAAATGAAAGTAGATAATGGTGAGATCGGGACTCCTACGTGTCAACTGATTTGGACCATAGGTACCTTCCAATCCACTTGTTCCCAAAGTAATGATGTAGCCAATCATCAAAAGGAATTGAAAATTAGAATTAAAAAAAAAATCTAAAAGACTAAAAATGTTGTTTGTGACGAACCCTGTATAGTAATCGCAAATCGGTTCGACGTTTTTATAGTTTTCTTCTATACCTACTAATAATAAAGTTATTCCTCTTCCAAACTCTATCCGTGGACACACTTGTCGCACTCACTTCTTTAAAATCGACAAGGCTAAATTTTATCAAGTTGACTTTGATTACCGTACCCCGGGCGTGTCTCATCCCCCAACCACCCCACTAATACCATTTGCCTAGGCCTGAGAATTCTGTCTTTGTCTTCACTTACATCGTACCGATGGTCATGACTGAAACAACATATTCGGTCCCAATAATAAACTTGGATAACATCCGTTTAAACAGGATGTGATACAAATTATTCATTATGACAACGAGCCACTTTTGGAAATCACCTTTATTATGGTACTTATCTATTCGACGAAATAATCCATTCTCGAATTAGTAAAATTGGGATTTTCAAAATAATTTATCTTTGGTGTTGTTAAGTAGATTTCGCTTTTAAAAAATATATTTTTTAAAATGTTATGGAATGTTACCTTATTTTTGTTAATGATATCACATAATGATATCACACATCTATGTAGGTACCGAGGTATGTACTGAACCGGTACGCGGTACGTACATATGTATGTACGCTGTACAGGGTGTCCCAAATTCGATGCTCACCATCGGGATTTCGGAAATTCACAGATCTTGCATCTTACGCAAGTATCATAGGCGTATTGAAAATACCTACCACATACAGTGGCGAGAAGGAAACCATTATGTCACAGCACAGATTACTCCTATCTGTGAGTATGTAACGTGCCGCTATCACGCGTTATTATGACGGCATGGATGCTCCGATTTAGTTTGAAATAATAATTAAATTATTATACTTAGAAATGTGTAAATTTGACTGTGTTGTTAAAATAAAAAATATAGGATAATCTGTATATTGAAGAGAGCTTAAAACCACCTTTTCAAAAATAGCGACAAAATTATTTCTTTAGCTATACACAGCCATTTACCTGCTGGTCCTTGTACTCTTTGTTCATGAAATGTCTAAATCTTAAGTCGGCTATGAAATGTTTTGGATTGGTATATCCATTCTCCCCCGACTTTCTGTGTAATACGCCAAGACCGCCGCGCTATTTCGCTTTGTTTCAGCGACATTCACTGTTTATTTTTTTCCAATTTTATCGAAATTGAAACAATCAAAAATGCGGTTACCATGATATCGACTAATATGGACACCTGAAAATTTTTAAAATTACGAAAACGTTATCTGATATCAATGAAATTTAGACGAATAAAATCTATTTGCACTGTCGTAGAATAAATTTTGAATGATACACGTTCGATATGAACTTTGTTAATGAAACGTGTGCAACGTTAAACCACGAGGCGTCAGCCGAGTGTTCATCGAACTAGTATCGTTAATAACTATCTACTAACTGTTCTCAGACTTCTACTGTTCTCTCTCCCGGCCATATTATCTTAATATCAACAAATATAATAATAAATGCCGAAACCCAAAACAAAACAATATTATCAGATGATGTCATTGATCAAATTTTGCGTTTTCACCGAAAAAATCTGCCATTTTGCAGACAAGACTTAAAACTCAAACGGATTGCGCGCATTCTAGTGGGTGCCAGCGTTGATCTGTTTTCTTGTCTGCAAAATGGCAGATGTTTTCGGTGAAAACGCAAATAGCGTTCCCTATACTGGATTGTCGTTGCACTTCGTGGTTTATTTAGTTGTCTACCTTTCGTTTCGATTATATACCAGTGTAACTATCTTTTATATTGGAGTTGGTTCTACAAGTAGGCTTTTAATACATTTTTCCGTCGTTCTTGGAATTGCTTGGGTTATGGCTGCCCGTCGAGTCCTAACAACGACGAAACGGCCGTCGTGGTCTACCCGCCCCAGGGTATCCATTGAACTTGGATCCCTGTGTATTCCAATATAAAAAATAGTTACACACTTGTCCGATATGCCACTATATTTTCTTTTTCTTTTAATTATTTTCGCGGACACTATATCATCTTATAAACCAATAACATTTTCATTGTTTTGAACTGAAAATCGATCATCCGCACTTAAAGTGTTTTTTCAATACGGTCCTGATATAATTGTGTGCTGGCAAAAATACAACTCACTCTAATAATAAGGAATTATTATTTTTCCTAGTATTTCTGAGTGATTTTGAAGTTAGTTTAAGTGAGTTTAGTTAGATAGGTGTGAAGACATTCTCGTTTTTATAATGTTACCCAAACAGCAAACAGTACTAAAAGTTGTTTTAAATTTAGCATAAACTAGCCGGTAACTACGGCTTGGCTCGTTCAATTCAATTGTTATAAATTCGCCATCGAAACAAAGCAGCGGATACAATACATACTACCCAATAGAGAAGAATAGGTACCTATATTATTGTTTAAACGGAAATTTCGTTTACCAAATATTACCGATTGAATATCTTTCTTTTTGGTTAGAGTCACATATTTTTTAAACATAAAAATTATCAAAGAAATTATGTTCTCGTCAAACGAAGTGCTGAAAACATAAAAACTTCACTGTACGTGTACAGGAAACCCACTCACGCTGGGCAATACCCTAATCACGGATCGAATCATTCAAACTCCATTAAACAGAGCATAATTCAAACTTTATCACAGAGCATCTAACGATTGCAACAATCCGGAAGACCTTATTATAGAAATTTCAAATAGCAAAAAAGATTTAAAACAGAATGGTTACACATTAAAGGGAGGGCAGGAGCAAGCATTTCTTACAATACCTTATGTTAAGAGGATTTCTGAAAATATTAGAAGGATAACTAAAAACTATAATATCAAAACAGCCTTCAAATCCGGAAATACGCCTAGAAGCTTTCTTACAAAAGTTAAACCCTTCCGTAATAAAAACACAAAAAATTGTATCTATCAAATCCCTTGCGAGTGTGGCGAATCGTGCAAGTTACGTACGAGTTAACGAACATCTGAAACATACTCAAAGAGGTGAAACTTCGAGGACAGGTATAGCGGAACATGTATGGACCAACCAACATAATATACAGTGGTCAGAAGCCAAGGTTTTGTACACGGAATAGCAGTGGAGAAAACGAAAATTCAAATAAGCAGCTTTTATGAATCAAAATACCCATATATTTAGTAAACCAAGTATAGATATCCCTAATATCTGGAAACCTCTTCTTGTCCAAAACCAACAGTTCAAACTTCACACTCCAATAAGCACGTAGGCGGAGTCATCAAGCTTCATTGCACATGGATAGTATTTAACAGAATTATAATTTAGTTTACACTTGAAAACGGTTAGAGATACTAACTGACCGAAACGTTGTGTTAAGTAATAAAATAAAGACGATGGAAGTCCGACAAGGTAATATATTTAATTTTACTTCATTGTCTACCACATTTAAACAAACATAATAATTATCAGGTCCGTATTTCAAAAATTTTGTTTGTAGCAGTAATTATCCACCTTTGCCCCAATTTAACATTTTCTGTATATGTTATAGTTTCCAAGATTGTAATGGTAAGCATTGAATTTGGGACACTCTGTATATGTTTTTATTATAATCCACGATACTTCTACTTCTAGGCGTGTTTCTAAGACACAAACACGTGGGCGTATAAGAATATATTATAATCAAACATTTTAACGTATACTCATTCTACCATAAAATATGAGACGACGCAGACGGTTCTATTTATTTACCTTCTTAATCGTTCCAAATGGTAAAATGAAAATTTTTTATGTCCGTTTTAAAAAGCCGCTTGTAAAATGTTCATCAAACCATGTTGTAAACTAATCAACCATATTTATTCTTTATAGATTTTAATTGGATATGAATGCACTGCTAAACAGTTGTTACATAAAATTATTTAAATACAAAAACGTTAATTAATATTCATAGAGCAAGTGGTCCTATATTAAATTTATTTTTATTAAATAGGCTTTAATTTGGGCAATATAAAAAGTTGTAGGGAAATATTAAAAAATATATAAACGAAAAATATTCTTGGCTAGCGGACTAAGTGTGAAAAGACCTGCATTTTGCATTGAAATACACATGGCTGCCAAAAACAATGGACTCCCTGGGGCCGAGTTGACATTGTCACCTGTTTCGTCCTTGTTAGGAACTCATCAGAATGCCACAACCCGAAGCAACTCCACTGATAACGTCGCAGCGCATTTAAACCCTGCTTAATAAAATAGCAAATAGTAAATAAGCCGAATCGCCATCACGTTGGAATCAACAACAATGCAAAATACAGGTACAATGAAGTGTGGATGTGAAAGGACTTAAAAAGCAAAACGGCGCAAACACTCCAGTATACGGTACGACATTTCGTACTTCTCCGCATCAGTTTGCTTGATTGGCATCCACCTGTATTTTGCATAACATTGTTGTTGATTCCAACGTGATGGCGTTGCGTCTTATTTGCTATTTTATTAAGCAGGGTTTAAATGCGCTGCGGTGTTATCAGTGGAGTTGCTTCGGGTTGTGGCATTCTGATGAGTTCCTAACAAGGATGAAACAGCTGTCAATGTCTACTCGGCCCCAGGAAGTCCATTGTTTTTGGCATCCGTGTGTACTTCAATGCAAAATGCAGGTCTTTTCACACTTTAAGTCCGCTGGCCCAGAATATTTTTCGTTGATCTAAATTATACGGACGCGATTACTTTACTTTTTGCAATATTATATAAAATATATTAGATTTTTGCCTGTTTTACCGGGTGAGTCAACAGATGGCGCGGAATAGATCTATGCCTTGAAGATAAGATTTGTTATGAATAAGATGTTATGGTATGGTTGGGTATTCTACACAATTTAAAAATATTTTTAATCATACAGCATGCGTTCAAAAAGTAGGGTGTCACAAAGCTGGATTTTTTAAATGGGACACCCTATATTTGAGTGGAGTTTTGAATGCTATGTTCCATTTCATCCTGCCGTTTACTTTTTGGTCCAATATACGAAAACATTTTATAGTTTTTAAGATAATTTGCACTACAACATTGATAATTGGACTGTATCATTTCAAGTCTGTGTGAAAATACATACTATTACTTAAGTTTTGACTACCAGCAATTCATAATTTTTGTCCTGAATTTACTAAGTCAAATGAACATAATCATGAAATATTTGCTTTTACATGGTATTTTCTTTTTACGTTTAAAATCAGAAAACTTCTAATTGAAAATGGCACTTTTGTCAAATGGAACACCCTATATATTTTGCTATCCCTATCTCTAATAATTTTTGAAATGTTTTATTTTTCCTTATAGCACCTTTTATCAATAGATCTCAGTAGCCATGGAAAACAAATGAAAGTAATGTTAACGTAAATCTGATAAATATAGAAAAATTTGGCCGATACCCTAGAATAAAGATTAGGTACAACACATTTATTCAATACCTACGTATTAGACAATAGTTAAAATTACTTCATTGAAAATTTTGTTCTTATGTATTTTTAAAACGCGAAAACTAAACTAAATGTTTTTATTTAAGGTGCCATAACGTAAAAGTCAACGAATTATGAATCAACTGTATTTTATACTTTGAACGCTTGCCAGCACCTTTTGTTTTCATTCAATAAACTAATCCCAGTAGTGTGGCCTGGTAATTTAACTTTACTATACAGGGTTCGTCGCAAACAACATTTTTAGTTTTTTGGGTCTTTTTTTTTTTCAATTCCTTGATTCATTAAATGAATTTTGCTAGTGTTGTGAAACTACAAATTTAACTATTAGATTTGCGATTACTATACAGGTTAAAAATTAATTAAAACGCCACTGTTATCGCTCGTTCTTAAGTCAATAATATATCGTTAATTAAATTCAAATTATCATAACAAGATGACAATCATTTAAATCACATTATTTTATTAAAATTATAAATTCGTTAGCAACCAGAAATAAAACAAATAGTCGTTTTCAAAAAATTGCTCTTTATTAAAGAAAATCTCAGTCTCAAAAATATTTGGCTTGAACCTGACTACTCTTCAGCTTGTCTTGTGCCAAGAGAACATGCATTTTTGATAATGGAATGGGAAGAGCTGCTGATTTCATAAAATACAGTGCACCTCCGTCTTCCTTATGTTTTTGAGTTGCCTGGCCAAAACCCTGGTACTAATAATGTTCGGTGTTTCCTAGACAATTATTAGAATTCCCTCCTTTTTTTTATTTTTTACAAACTCTACAGGTAGATTTTAAACCTAATCGTAGAGTAGGATAGTGCACATCCAGACACAAAGGACAAAACAAGGGATGTAAAATTTTTTTCGTTTTTCTAGACACTCCAATTTATATCTAGACTGTTTTTGGATCATTTATGTCCTATAGAGTGTGACCAGTAAAGTCCGCATCATATGGGATTTTTTTTTATTAATAGCTTTATTCGAAATTTGACTTTGGCATCAAGTTCTCCTTCGATCGAGATGAAAATAAAGCAAAAAAATAGTAGTCACGTTATTCGCATTATCTGTCAAATTTCAATTTTTTCCAAAAAATAATTCAAAAGTAGGGTTATTTCTGAAAGTATCGAAAAGTTATTAGAAAAAGCTTTTTTAAATGCAGTTTCTAGCCCCCGTGCAAAATTTTAGCTGCATAAGATAATTTTGATTTTTTACCCATATTTTGTAAATTGCACCATTTTTGCAAAATAAGACTTAACGCAACCTGCATAAAACTTCTTAGTTTTGACAATGCTTTATTTCAGATACATTTTCTTTAAAGTAGCGCCATATTTAATGTGTGTTTTTCTACAAAATCAAAATTGGGCTATTAAAATTTGGTCGCATGTGATGCAAAGTTAATTTGTTTTTGACCCTGTATAAGGTAACTTCATAAAATAAGTATTTTTGAAAACGTAGTTTGTGTCTGAAAGTAATACACCTTAATATTAAGACAAAAAAGAGCACAGTGTCATCAGTAAAGTGTTCATTAAGTGGAAAATAAATTTTAGTGGTGGGTAAGAATCAAAATTATCTTATGCAGCTGACATTTTGCATGTGGGCTAGAAACTGCATTTAAAAAAACTTTTTCTAATAACTTTTTTCGATACTTTCAGAAATAACCCCACTTTTTAATTATTTTTAAAAATGCGAATCACGTGACTACTATTTTTTTTTTGCTTAATTTTCATCTCGATCGAAGCAGAACTTGATGCCAAAGTCAAATTTCGAATAAAGCTATTAATAAAAAAAATCCCTTATGATGCGGACTTTACTGGTCACACTGCACACTGTATATCAGTATCTTTATAGAAAAGATAGGTACCTTAAACATTTAGTTTGTAACCTTTCGATATTATATTTGTATATTTCATACCACACTACATTTTCTAACAATGAACTCGTCCGTTATGCTGGATGCCTTATTTATATTTGAAATAATAATATGTAATTTGACTGATAATTGAGAATGAAAGGTTACTCCCAGTTCGCACATTTCTTCGACTCTTAAAACGACATCGTTTACTATTGAACTGCCGAAATCAAAACCCAACAGCTAAAGTAACTATGTTTGCCATTTTCCGGCTACAAAGGACAATGTATCAAATTTGATTACCATATTGAACATGCTTGTAGTTTTTAAAAGCTAGTGTATTCCATGTTAAGCCAGTTTTCCTTCTTTTTACATGCGGGCGTAACCACAGAGCCCGTCCAAGGAATTTACGGTATGTAATTTATTAATTGTTGTGAGCTGCTTCGCCTTAGACATCAGCACTGCTGTTGTTGTGAATCGCACACATACCTGCGTAGTGTTTTTTTTTGCATCAGTTTATATTTTCTGTCATAATAAATTACCTTAGTCGGTTTCATTGTTTGGGATTTACTACAAAAATCTACAAACAATAGCAAAATAAATGAATTGATTCAGCCGATACTAGGTGGAAATCCATTGTTATAGTATTATGGGATACAGTAAAACAAAGTTGAACTTGTCAATTTCTTTGACCAAATCCTACAAAAGAAAACTGACAAAAAGGCTATTGAGTTTTTCCTAGAAGCAAAAACTCTGACCAATTTAAACTTGTCACTTTCTTTGGACAACCTAGCAAAGTAATTGGCAATTTTCTTAACAAACTTGATATAAATTTGTGTTACAAAACTAATAACTCTTTAAGTAAATTTATCAAAAACAATAAAACTAAAAGCGATAAAAACAAAAAATCAGGCGTCTATAAATTAAAATGCAAAGATTGTCTTAAAACATACACTGGCCAAACGTGTAGACATTTTGACAAAAGAATACAGGAACATTATAACAGTTTTCTAAAAAATAAAACAGACTCAAACTATGCTAACCATTTACTTGATTAGCAACATAATTTCGATCCTTCCTTTAAAATCTTACATACAGAAAACAAAGGCTTAAAACTAAATTTGTTAGAATCTATGGAAATAAATAAACTTAAAAATACGGACCATCAATTAGATTTAAATACTTAATTCACCTTTGTTAAATTGATTCTGTTGACCATATACTTAAGATTTTGTAAACCATTGTACCCATATTGTACCTAATTTAATTTAATTTTTAAACCCTCTGTTGTTTTCCCGCTATTGTGTAACCCTTCCACTGTTTTATTTACATCTTCAATAATTTAATTTTATTGCACCCCAATTTTTTATTTTTCACCTTTGTTAAATCATTGTCTTCCGACGAAGCTACAGCGTTAGCGAAACATGTCATTTTTCTAGTTAATATGGTGGAAATTTACAAGTTCAACTTTGTTTTACTGTATCCCATAATACTATAATAGCAGAATACCTTAATATTTTTGAAAATGCAGTAGCTACTTAAATGAACATAGTCATTTTGAACGATCATATCGTCAGGGAATTGATGGATGAGTTTACTTGAAGTATTATAAAGCGTAAATAAAGACCATACAACAAGTATCTAAATAATTCTAGAATTAAGCTTAATAACCAAATTTTAAATTGTGATTTTTTTGCTCTTTCTTTAGATATAGGGAAAATAATAATAATTAGAGCACTTTAATCATCTGTGGCTTACAATTTTAAATTGTTTATTGCTGTAATATTTTATTGGGATGTTAGAACAATAGTACAGAAAATTCTAACTGGTTTTGCGTGGTTCACATTTTAATCCGAACATTTTTTATATCACGCCCCCGTGTGTTTTGGGTTAATCATAATCCACTTTCCAGAATTTTGTGTGCAGTTAATATGTAGCAATAATTGACTGCTAATTCGCTTATTTTTTAGTGTCTTTGTTATTAAAAAATACGTTTTCGACTAAAATGATCATTAATGGCTTATTAAATTATCGTTACTTTTAACAGGGTGGATTAGAACAACAACTTTTACAAGCTAACCCGATCCTGGAGGCGTTCGGTAACGCCAAAACAATTAAAAACGACAACTCGTCAAGATTCGTAAGTATTTGTTGCGTGAAATATTTTTCTTTATAGTTTTGTTTTGCACGGGAGTGTATTAAGAGTCTAAACTCTTGCATTAGCGACTAATAAATACTATGCTAGAATATATAAAAAAAAATTAACTTTTCTCATATTTATTTTAATTTTTTTTTGTGAATAGGGTAAATTTATAAGAATCAATTTTGACGCCTCTGGATACATAGCTGGTGCCAATATAGAAACTTATCTATTAGAAAAATCACGTGCCATTAGACAAGCCAAGTCTGAACGGACTTTCCATATCTTTTATCAACTTATAGCTGGTGCTTCTACAGAACAGAAGAGTAAGTTACAATGGTCTTCCTATCCTAAAGGTGTATTTTTATAAAATTGTTTTAGTCTGTTAATGTTAGGATGTTTTAAACAAGATTTCTCAGAGTTCTTTTAAGTTACTAGTCAGATAAGAAATGTGATCACAGAACTATAAAAAAGGAGTAAAATACTTAATAGGCTATAAAGATGGATCTGGTGAAATAAATCACTTACTTAGTTTAGTTAAATGTTTTTGGGACAACAACAAGACATTTCATTAAATCCCCATTTAATGTAGTTTTGTGTTACAGAGGAATACATTCTTGAAGATCCAAGATCCTACAACTTTTACCGCGATGACAATTACCAAGTGCCTGGAGTGGATGATGCGGCCGAATTCCAAGCCACCGTAAAAAGTATGAACATTATGGGTATGACCTCGGAAGACTTCGATGCCATTTTTAGAGTTGTCTCAGCCGTAATGCTGTTTGGAAAAATGCAATTTAAACAAGATCGTAATTCCGATCAAGCGACCTTACCTGAAAATACGGTTGCTCAGAAAATTGCCCATTTGCTGGGTTTGTCCGTCACCGATATGACTCGTGCCTTCCTAAAGCCTAGAATTAAAGTAGGGCGTGATTTTGTCACCAAGAGTCAAACGAAGGAGCAGGTGGAATTTGCAGTCGAAGCCGTGTCCAAGGCATGTTACGAAAGAATGTTCAAATGGTTAGTTCACAGAATTAATAGATCCTTAGGAAGGACTAAACGTCAAGGCGCTAGTTTTATTGGTATCCTTGATATAGCTGGATTTGAAATTTTTGACTTGAATTCGTTTGAACAATTGTGTATTAATTACACTAATGAGAAACTTCAGCAGCTATTTAATCACACTATGTTTATCTTGGAGCAAGAGGAGTATCAGCGCGAAGGCATTGAGTGGAAATTCATTGATTTCGGCTTGGACTTACAGCCCACAATTGATCTCATTGATAAACCTATGGGTATTATGGCTCTACTGGATGAAGAATGTCTTTTCCCAAAAGCCACAGATAAGACATTTGTGGACAAACTTGTAAGCGCACATTCAGTTCATCCTAAATTCAAGAAGAGCGATTTCCGTGGAGTCGCTGACTTTTCCATCATTCACTATGCTGGTAAAGTAGATTATTGTGCCAATCAGTGGCTTATGAAAAATATGGACCCTCAGAACGAAAACGTCGTGTCGCTGCTTCAGGCTTCGCAAGATCCTTTTGTGATGCATATCTGGAAAGACGCAGAGACTTTGGGTAGGGCCAAAGGTATGTTCAGAACTGTTTCTTACCTATACAAGGAACAGTTGGCTAACCTTATGGTAACTCTTAGGAACACTAACCCCAATTTTGTGCGTTGTATTATTCCGAATCATGAGAAACGAGCTGGCAAAATTGACGCCCCTCTGGTATTGGATCAGTTAAGATGCAATGGCGTACTCGAAGGTATCCGTATTTGCAGACAAGGTTTCCCCAACAGAATTCCATTCCAAGAGTTTAGACAACGTTATGAACTTCTTACTCCCAATGTTATCAACAAAGGTTTTATGGATGGCAAAAAAGCTTGTGAAACTATGATCAAGAGCTTGGAACTCGACTCTAACCTGTTCCGTATTGGACAATCAAAAATATTTTTCAGAGCTGGTGTGTTGGCTCATTTGGAAGAAGAAAGAGATTACAAGATTACAGACCTTATTGTAAACTTCCAAGCTTTCTGCAGAGGTTTTCTTTCAAGACGTAATTACCAAAAGAGAGTTCAACAACTTAACGCCATTAGGATCATTCAAAGAAATTGTTCTGCTTACTTAAAATTAAGAAATTGGCAATGGTGGAGACTCTATACCAAAGTTAAACCTTTATTAGAAGTTACGAAGCAAGAAGAAAAGCTTATGCAAAAAGAAGACGAACTGAAACAAGTTAAAGATAAATTGGAACATCATATTAAAACCACTGAAGAATATGAATCGAAGTATCAGAAAGCACAAGAAGAAAAGGTAATTCTTCAAGAGCAACTCCAGGCCGAAGTAGAACTTTGCGCTGAAGCTGAAGAAATGAGAGCTAGATTAACAGCAAGAAAACAAGAATTAGAAGAAATTCTTCACGATCTTGAAGCAAGGATTGAAGAAGAGGAAGAACGAACGAATTCACTCACAGTCGAAAAGAAAAAATTACAAACTACCATATCCGATCTTGAAGAACAACTGGAGGAAGAAGAAGCTGCCAGACAGAAATTACAATTAGAGAAAGTTCAGTGTGACGGAAAAATCAAAAAGCTAGAAGAAGATTTAGCGCTCTCAGACGATACCAATCAAAAATTACTTAAAGAAAAGAAAATTCTTGAAGAGCGTAGCAACGACCTAAGTCAAGCACTTGCAGAAGAGGAAGAGAAAGCAAAACACTTGGCAAAATTAAAAACAAAACACGAGTCTACTATTGCTGAACTTGAAGAACGTCTTTTAAAAGATCATCAGCAGCGGCAGGAATCGGATAGGACTAAGAGAAAAGTTGAAACCGAGGTGAACGATTTAAAGGAACAAATTCAAGAAAAGCGCAGTCAGATTGAAGAACTCCAACTACAACTCGGAAAGCGAGAAGAAGAGCTAGCGCAAGCCATGGTTAAAGTAGACGAGGAAAGTGCGCAAAAAGCACAAGCACAAAAAGCACTGAGAGAGCTTGAAAGTCAACTTACTGAATTGCAAGAAGATTTAGAGGCAGAAAAGGTCGCTAGGACGAAGGCTGAGAAGATGAAACGCGACCTGAATGAGGAGCTGGAGGCCCTTAAAAATGAACTACTTGACTCGCTAGACACCACTGCAGCTCAGCAAGAACTTAGATCTAAAAGAGAACAAGAACTCGCCACCCTAAAGAAGAGTTTGGAAGAGGAGACTGCATTGCACGAAGCCACACAGGCCGAGATGAGGCATAAACATTCTCAAGACCTTGCCGGTATCAATGAACAAATGGAAAACTTTAAAAAGCAAAAGGCTAGCTTGGAGAAAGCCAAACAGGCATTGGAAGCTGAAAATGCAGACTTAACCAGCGAACTTAGAAATGTTGGAGCCAGTAGGCAAGAAGGTAAGGAATTGTAGTCTGGTTAATGCATTATTGTTTAGTGTCTTTGGACACCAAACATAAAATTATATATTTTCTGATATTTTAAAATAATCTTTATCGCCTATGCTACATCAATACACTTAACTTTTAGGTGAGAGAAGACGCAAGCAAGCTGAAAACCAGTTAGCAGAAGTTACTGCAAAGTTGACCGAAGTCGAGAGGTCGCGAGTTGAACTGCAAGAAAAAACCACTAAATTACAACAAGAAGTGGAAAATGTTATTTCCCAATTAGAGCAAGCTGAGTTAAAGTAAGTTGTATTCTTTATACATGTGTTTAAACTGGCCACATATTTATCAAGTTTGACATTAAATATTTTGTAGTACCATTTTAAGATGCCATTTAAAATTACACAACGTAGATCTGCCACAATTTCTTGAAACACCCTGTATTATATTTCTCTATGTTGTAAGACTATAGTTCATTTTTTAGTAGGTTTCTTTTCCTTGAGGGGTGGTGAAAATTAACCAACAACCCTGTACAACCTGTAATAGAAAATGTTTTTAAATTATTTACTAAAATGTTTTTTTTTTTCATTTAAAGAATTAAAGTTTCTTTTTACATGTTTTCTATATATTTTTAGAGCATCTGCAGCTATCAAAAACCAAACGACTATCGAGTCCCAATTAACCGAGGCTCAAACGGCGTTGGAAGAGGAGACGAGACAAAAACTTAGTCTCAGTTCCAAATTGAGACAATTAGAGTCAGACAAAGAGGCCTTACAAGAACAGATTGAAGAGGAAGAAGAGGCGAAGAAGAACTTGGAAAAACAATTGGCCACTTTGAGCGTGCAATTAGCCGAAGCTAAAAAGAAGGCCGAAGATGAGGCGGAACAGGCCGCTATATTGGAGGAAAGTAAGAAGAAATTGGCAAAGGATTTGGAGGTTTTACAAAGGTTAGTTAAAAACTAGAGTCGATTCATTCAGTAAACCTGCAAGATGGCCGACATGTCATATGACAAAAGTCATATTCCAGCTAAATAAAATAAATTTTTGCATTTTCAATTGCGTTTGTCATATGACATGTCGGCCATCTTGCAGGTTTATTGAGTGAATCGACTTTAGCTAATAATAGGCAATTTGTTAGATCGGTAAATGATCTGTCTGTCTTATAATACTTTTAATGTGTGTTCGTTAGGACTCTTACTACCAGGACAGACTGGAGAGTATTATTCGATGTTATTATTTTAGGCAAGTTGAGGAGTTAACCACAGCTAATGATAAATTAGAAAGAAGTAAAAAGAAAATCGCTGCAGAATTGGAAGACGCAAACATCGATTTGGAAACGCAGAGGCAAAAAGTAGCTGAACTCGAGAAAAAACAGAAAAACTTTGATAAGGTTTTGGCGGAAGAAAAGGCGGTAAGCGAACAGCTGGCGCAGGAGAAAGACGCGGTTGAAAAGGAAGCGAGAGATAAAGAAACGTTGGTTTTATCTTTGAAACGCGAACTCGACGATTCCAACGTTAAAATCGATGAGTTGGAAAGAGTACGAAGACAGTTACAGTCGGAACTTGATGAATTGGTTAACAATCAGGGTACTGCTGATAAGAACGTGCATGAATTAGAAAAGGTAAGTCGTTTTGCTGCAATAATTTTATATATGATAAGGTAAAACGCACAACAGGTTTTATTTATCTGTAAACAAAACAAAATCGGGTAGAGCACCGGTAGAGATCCTCCGGGACTACTGTAGACATTTGCATCGTCATTAGACTTTATTCTAACTTAAAACAACAAAGATAACGGGAATTCATCTGAGCAAACTTCTGTTTTCTTAACCTTAATGATATATAGGTGTACATTATTCGCTTTTACTTCTTAGATCCTGTAATTAAATATATTCTGGTACAATAATACCGTTTTTTTAAAGGCAAAGAGATCCTTAGAATCTCAACTGGCAGAACTAAAAGCTCAAAATGAAGAACTTGAAGATGAACTTCAGCTAACGGAAGATGCCAAGCTTAGGTTAGAGGTCAACATGCAGGCGTTGCGGGCCCAGTTCGAAAGGGACATCCAAGCTAAAGAGGAACAGGCCGAAGAAAAGCGAAGAGGTATTGTAAAGCAGCTTAGAGATCTTGAGGCTGAACTTGATGAGGAAAGAAAACAGAGAGCAGCAGCTGTTAGTGCTAGGAAAAAGCTTGAGGGTAGGTTTTAAAAAATATTAACGTATAAATAATATATTAGTACATTTACGTACTTTAATGTTATTCTTTTTGACACATCTTATATGTTTGATTAACATCTTTACCGATACTCAATTCCCAATTTAATCATCTCATTATACTTTCAGGTGATATAAAAGAACTAGAAAGCCAAATCGAGCTCCAATGTAAAGTAAAAGAAGACGCTCTCAAGCAACTGAAAAAATCTCAACAACAGTGCAAAGAGGCGATCAGAGACGCCGAAGAGGCTAGAGCGGCCAGAGACGAACTAGCCGCCAGTAGTAAAGAGGCTGAAAGAAAAGTTAAGACTTTGGAGGCGGAAGTTTTGCAGCTGAACGAAGACGTATCGAGTTCCGAAAGGGCGAGAAGGGCGGCTGAAACCGAAAGGGATGAATTGTTGGAGGAAATTAATTCTAGCAATAACAAAGGTAAGGTAGATTCTCATGCAGAAGCTAAATATTGTAAAACCGGCCATATCTCGGAAACTAATAAGAATTGAAACTTGGGGAAAAAATAATGTTTAAAGTGGCTATGAGAAGATTCTGGAAATAATTTTTAAGTTTCGCATTTCGCCGCAAGAGGGCACAATTGAAAATTAATTTTTAAAATTCTAAATGTCTCCGAAAATTCCCATATTAAGGTTCTGGGCTCTGGTTACATCATTAGAAAGCTTAGACACTTCTGCATCATTTTGGTTTAAGGCTCATTGGCGTACCGACTTTGATAAGAGTGGGGGAAGATATTAAAAGTGTAATCATTTACATCAACTGTAACTTCTAAACGACTTATCCGATTTTCCTAAATTTGAGCTTGTTTGGAAGAGAAAGGTAAGTACTTTTAATTATCATATCCAGCGCTACACGACAGTTTCTAATAAAATTGCTAGAGGGCGCAATTTGTAATAATAACAGTTTTATCCCGAAAATTCAAATCATACGGTATATCTATGGCATCATAATCGGAAAGAAGATTAAATTTGCAAGAAAAATTCTGAAGACCGCAGTTCGATACCTTTGTTCGTTTCAGAGTTATTGCCAAAAAAATTTTTTTTAACACTTTCGAAGAAATTATTTTTTTACAGTTCCATAGGTTTGTAGGTTGGATTAGTTATAATAAGTTTGTCATTTTCCATGCCTCCCTTTACACTTTATCTAGGCTTAGGACTAGTCCAAATTATGTAAAAGACAAAATTTAGAGCGTGTTTAAAGTCCAACGGGCAATAACAACAGCATTAAAATAATCATGGAAAACGAAACAATCGAAAGACTTTATAAATGTTAAAAAAAACTATTATTATTACAAATTGCGCCCTCTAGCAATTTTATTAGAAACTATCGTGTACCGTTGGATACGACAATTTAAAGTACAAACTTACCTTTCTCTTCCACACAAGCTTAAACTTAGTAGAATCGGATAAGTCGTTTAGAAAATTACAGCGATTTTAATCATTACACATTCCACTCTTATCAAGGTCGGTACGCCAATAAGTCTTAAACCAAAATGATGCAGAATTATCTAGTCTTTCTAATCATGTAACCAAAGGTATACCGTTATATGGAAATTTTCGGAGAAATTTAGTTTTTAATTTATTAATTTTCAATTGTGCCCCCTTGTGGCGAAATGCGGAACTTCAAAATAATTTCCAGAATTTTCTCATGACCACTTTAATCATAAAACTTTTTTCCCTAAGTTTCAATGCTGAGTACTTTCCGAGATATGGCCGGTGGCCACTCTTAACGAAACACCCTGTAATAATAAAAAATATAATATATTTTTAAGTATTTCAAAGGAATGTAATCTCTCTGTACCTGGTGGTCAAATAAGAATGTTTTTTTAATAAGTTTTATGTTTTTAGAACAAACTATACAATATTTTTTATCATGTCTATCTATTTGGTTGAAAAAAAAAATGCTTATAGAGTATTTGCTACCAAAGCGATCGCTTTCTCATCGCTTATTTATCGCTATCGTTATAGCTATTTTAATAAGTCGCCCAATGCCAGACAACCAAGCCGCAAAGTGCTTCCTTCATTGCCTATTTAATAATTTGTATAATTTAATTTTATCCAGGTTCTCTGCTCATCGATGAGAAACGCCGACTTGAAGCTAGAATCGCTACTCTCGAGGAGGAGCTTGAGGAGGAACAAAGCACAAATGAAATGCTTCAAGATCGTTCTAGAAAAGTAATTAGTTTTTTATTAGTATGCAGTCTAATTTTCTTGTGTGAAATTAATCATTAAAATGTGTGGGAAAGAAAGAAAAAGTCTTCCTCCACAATATTTAATAGAATAAAATTCTTCACAGGTATCTACATGTTTCGAACGTAGAAACGTTCATCATCAGGAGACAGAAAATATATTTGGTGCTGATGGTTTTAGCAGTAAAATTAGTCAAAATGATGAAGATATCCACAATAGAATGGCATTCCAACAAACGTGTTTTGTGGGGTACTGAGGGTTAAAGGCAGTAACCCCACCCCGCAAGAGGTTAATTTTAAAACCATAAAATTAATCAAGAAGTTGCACATTTTATTAAAAAATTTAGAGGTCAAAAAAGGTTGTTCACCAAAATGACTTTGGTCCTAGCACGTGGACGTGAACAACCTTTTTTGACCTCTAAATTTTTTAATAAAATGTGCAACTTCTTGAATAATTTTATGGTTTTTAAATTAACCTCTTGCGGGGTGGGGTTACTAAGCTTTAACCCTCAGTACCCCACAAAATACTTTTGTTGGAATGCAATTCTATTGTGGATATCTTCATCATTTTGACTAATTTTACCCTTACAATGTCTTATAGACATACACCTAAAGATGTTTTATAAAAAGTTTCAATTTTTTTTTAAATAATCTTCGACGCCTTCTTTTTAGAAAGGTTTTTCTTCTTCCCCAGTTTATTTGGTTGGTTTAGACCCCCTTTACTAACTTTTTCACATGCTCAGTATGTTTTCATTTTCATCAATTTCCTTCATATTATGTCTCTTCTATACTTTAAGTTTTAATTCCATATAAGCTCCATTAAGGTTCCACACCACTTTCTCTTCTGCTAAAACCATCAGCACCAAATATATTTTCTGTCTCCTGATAATGAACGTGTCTACGTTCGAAACGTAGAGACCCGTGAATAATTTTATTCTATTAAATATTGTGGAGGAAGACTTTTACTTTTTCTTTCTTTCCCATACTTTCAACTCCACTTAAAGCATGGACTACTTCTTCAAATTAAAATTTGTTTTAATGTTTTTCGTTTTGACCAAGCTCACTAATCATCGCGGCACTGTTGCCAGTACGTGGTTTAGTCGATTTTTTATTTATAGCATCAAGCAACCTAAATAAAAAGAAAATTAAATATTTTAGTATCAGTTTATTGCCGAGTAAAATATAAACGTGTTTCTTATATTATAAATATTTCAAATAAACTTGTTTAATATTATTAATAATTGTTCCTAAACGATATTCATTATTTTCCAACAGGCTCAACTTGGCATCGACCAACTTACCACAGAACTGTCAAATGAGCGGTCAGCTAACCAGAAGATTGAATCGAACAGATTGTTGTTGGAAAGGCAAAATAAGGAACTGAAAGCTAAGCTAACTGAATTGGAAACTTCTCAGAGAACAAAGACTAAGGCCACCATCTCAGCTTTAGAAAGCAAAATTGCCAACCTTGAAGAACAGCTCGAGGTAATATATAGTTTGTTTTTATTTTAATTGTCACTTTGTGCCTTGACGAATTTGACGTCCATATACTATAGTATTTATCACATAGGAATGTAATGACCGTCATCATATGTCATTTCCAGTAACATTATGTTTACACAACTTGAACATTGTTCAGGGCTGGACTTCACATTTTTTATTATAATTCTTAAAATTTTGCACTGAGAACCCACAATAAAGTTGTATATTATTATTCATCCATTCTTTGACTTTTAAAAATGTTTATGATTTCCATACATTTTTACAAACCATTACTATAAACAGTAACTTTGGAAACGTAATGATTTTTTCTGGAACGATGTAATTTGAGGAGTAGGTATATTACAAACTTGAATGTGGTTTATATGACTGTATTATCTCCGTGTTGGGAAGATTTAAAATTTAGTTGACTATTTGAAAGGATACGTATCTATGGCAGAATAAAGAGAGACAAAGACAAAACTACAACAAAATTAACATAACTCTAAAAAAAGTTAATTTAAAAGTACATAGGTATCTATTTTAAAAATTATAAGCTTTTTTCCAACAATATACTACCAAAATATCTCATAAAGAAAAACTTTCATAAAAACTTCATAAATAAATATCGGATTTATTTATTTAATACAAACAGTAAATCACAGAGAATACCTCCAAATAGTACAATAAACACAAATACGAATACATACATCAATGATAAAGTTCGTTATTAACATAATTTTTAAACCTTGTAAAATTCTGATATCTAAAAATATCGACATTCTTAAAATTAATATTATAATTATTCATAAGTCTGTAAGAAAAACGTTGAGTTCCGTAAATGGTCCGGTTATAAAATGAATGAAAATAGTTGTCTTGAACGCGTTACTCTACCAGGGAGACTAAATGCAATTAGTGACAATAAGTGATCGCAGTTGACGATACCATTAACTATTTTATAAAGAAAGAACAACAATGCTTTTTCTCGACGTTTTTCCAGACTGTCTATTCCCACTAATTAAATTGAATTCGGGTTAAATATGGCACATCCTTATATGGAAAGCTTAGCTTATAGAGTACATATTTAGCAAATTTGTTTTGTATTCTTTCCAGACGCTGTATATGACAGTTATAAATAGGACACCATATAACGGAGTTATATTCCAAAATACTGCGCACTAAGCAATTGAATACATTTTTAATTGCTGCTGTATCATTTATGTCAGCGCAGGTACGACGTGACGGATTGTGACGTATCTGCGAGTTTCCGAGCTTACCGAATGAAAGAATAATAGGCGGACGGATCGAAAAGAGGTATAGCGGTGCAAAGGCATAAGAAACAGATGCCTGTCTACGCGGCATTATATCTGAAGTTCAGCACATATTTCACCAAACCTGTTGACGCTTTTCCGGCTAAAAGATTTAGATGCTGAATATGTGTCTTCGTCGTATACATGTGAATATATGGGTATTTATATATCCATCTCTCATCAATGCAACGATTGACTATGTAAACGAATTAGGGTCTTTTGAATTAAAGGTTGGCAAATATGTTAGATATATGACAACGGCTGTCAGTACATTCATATTATATATTCGATGTTTTCTTAGAAATTTTACTAACTTTGCGATAAATCATAAGGATCCTTTTCTTACTTTGGTGTTTGTGCACAATACACTTAACACATCATTTCCGCAAAGTGTGCTTGTTTTATCATTGAAAACTATACGGCCACAGTTTCACTAGACTTACCATTTTTTTTTATGGCAGGTTGAAGCCAAAGAGCGTCTTGCCCAGCAAAAAGGTAATAGGAAACTTGACAAGAAAATTAAAGAACTTGTCATGCAGCTTGAAGACGAGCGTCGTCACGCCGATCAGTACAAAGAACAGGTAAATATTATTTTTTTCCTGTAGAGGTTGCAATAGCTACTGGTTCAATTTATTCAGTCAATTAAAATGTCCAGT
The DNA here is from genome assembly GCA_963969555.1 of Polydrusus pterygomalis. NCBI lineage: Eukaryota > Metazoa > Arthropoda > Insecta > Coleoptera > Curculionidae > Polydrusus > Polydrusus pterygomalis. The sequence goes on along the minus strand of OZ018381.1, from coordinate 33,355,548 downwards.
GTTTTTAAAATCCGAAGAATACTAGTCACATGACTATTCTAAAGTTTGTTTTAAATTATATAAAAACACTTATTCCCTTTCTCGATTTATATTAAAAAAGGAGGAAATGAGTTCGAAATATAAGCTTATATTTCCGGCCAGTTGACCATAGCCAGTGTCACAAAAAACATACACCCAGATGACTGTTATTCAAAAAATATGCTCTTTCTTTTTATTATTTTTATTCCCAGCCAAGTTCATTACAGGGTATGTTAAAATTTCACACGCGTACTTACTAAAGAGTTTTAAATTTAGTCTATCAAAATATTTAGATTTTTTAGTCTTCCAGTTGTGTTTTCACCGCGTCATTGTCAATAAATACTTTTACCGGGATGTTGTTACCAAAATAGTTTTAGTTCTACTACAGGAAACAGTACCTATCAAAATCTATTTTCTCTAAGAATTAAAAGCAAACCAAAAAAAAATACAAAACAATACTTAGTTGCGTTATTCCGACACTTTTGCAGTAAAATATACTTCGGTAACGTTAGGAAGGAGGAGGAGCCTGGTCTCCAAGACAACAGGCAACGCTGTTGTCATTGGACTTTCTTTGGCCTCTCGCATTTTGAAGGGTGTGACTGGTGTTGTGCTTAAGTATGTTTTGTAAATAAGCCATTCTTTATACTTATAATATATTAATGGAATAATTTTACTTTATAAAGGTTAATAATGTCCAAATATTTATCGAGTCAATACCCACTACTTGTCCCCTCGCAGAGGTGGAATGTTAGAAAGTGTTTGTAGCGAAGTTGAGAAAGCCATAGTATGGAAAATAAATACCCCTAATTATTATACAAGTTAACTTTATCCACAGGTTGAAAAAGGAAATACAAGAGTAAAAGCGCTTAAGAGACAGCTGGATGAGGCCGAAGAGGAAGTTACAAGAGAAAAGGCACAGAAACGTAAAGCACAGAGAGAATGTGAGGATATGATCGAGTCCCACGAGAGCATGACTAGAGAGATAAATAACTTGAAAAGTAAATTAAGGTATGTAGCAAATTACCAAAGCATTAAAAAACCGTGATGTTTACAAACGTCAGTTTGTAAGTAGTACCCGAGTAATTAATAATTCGTCATGTTAAACAAACATAGTTTTGACTTAAGAAAGGTAGTTACTTTTTTTTTAAAGATATAGTTGTAGTAATATTGAGTTGCCTGGGTTAAGGATCATCCTCCATTGGAAAAATTATCCCATGACATGAAAGTCGCCAGTGTCATCCGGGATTAATGACAGATTGACGTCTCCTCGCACGTTCCAGTTACATAATACAGTGTGATTCAAGGTGGATGGTACGTTAGACGTATATGACGAACCAGATTTATATAAAATATTTTTGACGATACGTGTTGCTACTTTTACCAAAAATTAGTAGTCACTTCGATATTTTTTGGATTTTATTTTATTTTCGAAACCCCTATTTCTTAACAACTTTCTTTAACATTATCCTACACCTGTCTCTTACCATTTCTAAAATAATTAAATTCTAATTTTTTTTGACAGAGCACGTTAACTTAAAAAATGTTGATATTTTTTAACTCTGAATATTGAGATCCCGAAATTTGGTGAATAGTTAACTAATATTTATTTATTTATTCCAAATAAAATCCTAAAAATATTTGTTCATGAGGGATTCTCTACTAATAACAACATCTAAAAATGTAATTGTTTTAATTATTCTTTGGAAAAAATTTATATTTGACAGATAATGCGAATCACGTGACTACTATTTTTTTGCTTAATTTTTATCTCGATCGAAGCAGAACTTGATGCCAAAGTCAAATTTCGAATAAAGTTATCGAAAGCTATTAATAAAAAAAAATCCCATATGATGCGGACTTTACTGGTCACACTGACTCTAGACTGTGTAAGGAGATGAGTTAAAATTCGGATTTCGAGCACGAAACGCTGGGGCCTTCCATGCGATACGATAATTTTTTTAGTGTATAATTCCTCTAATTATCATCCTCAGATGGATGAAATTAAGTTAGAAAAACAAAATGGGATTGTGTAACTAGGCCTTTAATTTTAAATATTTCGAAATAAAATTTGGAAATGGAATATACAATACACCCATACGGGAAAAAATAATTTTCGAGTATGATTTTTCCCAACGAGTTTTATACAAGTTTTTATCTGTTTTTGACAAACACATCAATAAAGATCAAAATCGGGTGTTTGCTATTTTCGTAGCAGTTGCGAACAGTTTATTCAACATATTCCATACTTATTTATATTTGTCTAAATTTCAAAAAATCTTGTATAAACATTTCGTATACTCCTGCTACTTTACACGGATCACAAAAATTTGTTGTTTTCCACTGGTTATATAATATTATATTATTTGGCGATTTGAAGGTCCGTTATTCAATACAATTTTGTTCTCCTGCCTCAACATAATCCATAAATAAAAATATTTTTTCGAAGTTTTCAAGGTACTATTCAATATTACACAATAAAACATTTAAATATTTATAAAAAACAATCTATTTGCAGCATTATGAAATGATGATCCTCAAGAATATGACAACCTAAATTTTGGTATGTGGTTCTAATTGTGTGAAGGTGAAAATTCTGCTTCGGCTTTAATGGCTTATGTAACATTTTTAATTGGCTGCACAAAATTGGGTATAACATTCAATTACTACTTTTTTTTGCTAACATAATAAATGTTTGCTTCACGCTAAGTTTTCTTTTAATTGACATTGCGTAATGGGCAAATCGAATACACCCTACCAATAAACTTCATTCTTATAGAAATGCAGAAAGAATTAATGGATATTATCGTTTCATACAAAAGTTGGAAAAATAGAATATTTCGGGGTATGCTTGTCTGTTCATCTGTTAAAGTTGCTTATAATGACCGAGACTTTAGAAATTTCCATTTATATATATTTTTTTTTCAGACCTATTGTGTATTGTCTTAAGAGCAAACACTAGTGATGCATTCTCCATTTCATTTTCTTGTCAATATTTCGTTTTCTCCAAAAATCTGCCAAATACCCGTGTTTGGGTAGCAGTTACCTACTGTTTTAAGTTAAAGAAAATTACTTGATAAAAGCATAAAACGAAATTTTGGCAAAGTTGCGCATATTCTTTTTCTGCTTTAATTAATTTAAAAATCCAACCTTTTTTTAACGTGAAACCGTAGGTAAAATTGTACTTCAAAGAGGGGTATTTGACCGATTTTTGGTTAAAACAAAGTATTGATCAAAAAACGAAATGGCGAAGACGTTACTAGTATTTTCTCTTAAATGAAAGCTGACAACATGGGGAATTGAAATATATATGTCGAATATTGCAAACAAGTAATAAAAATCGTTGTTTCACCCCTTAAATATTTCTACGAGTATTGGTAATGCTAATACCATTAATATGGTTATTGTGTGTGTCGGCTCACTAAACTAAAATAGCAGTAGGGGGTGGCGCATCGACAAGATTTTATTATTGTTGACCTTTTGTACCGGGTGTACAATTAAAACGGGACGCCGCACACTGGGGTATTAACAATATAAAACTGATCGAAAATGAAAACACCAAGTATGTGCTGGATTTTAACAATACTCATAAATGACAAGTCAAAACAACATTTGTTGACTCTGCGTTGTCAAACATTGGTTTATCTTAACTATTTGGCTGTTGTGTTTGGTCAAAGTTACGACTTAGTGCAAATCTTAAATCAATTATAAATTTGTATGTGTAAATACTTCATTTAATATTTGATACAGTGTCCCTTTTACATAAAAACTGGGTCCCGATTTAAGATGGATGAGGTACCTGCAGGTATATATTTTAAAATATTATTATATTTTTCAAGAAGCGAGCTTATTACGTAATCGTTTTTTAAATTAAATATTGGAGGGTTCAAAACATAAAGTTTGACTTTAACAGATAGGTTTAGTTAACTATTTTCCTGAATTCAGCTAACTTTCTATATACTTATTTGTCAGTAAACATCCAGTCTTTTTTATGGTGAAAAAACTGGCTGCTACTTTTTGCTCCTTTTTGGCCAAAATAGGAAAAACTGGTCCAGAGTCTGAAAATTTTAGATTTTTTTTTCTTTCTTTCCTTTTTTTCTACATGTGGGCTGTTCTTTTACAGAAACGCATCAAGATGTTTTGAAAATCAAAGTGGAGGATCGCATAACTCAAATTACCCAGGATCAGAAATTTAAAGACCTCCAGGAATACATTCAGAAACAATTGCATAAAAACTTTGGAAATTAAATATGGGTGATGTTGCCAAGTCGATAGTTTTTTTTCTTAGAGGTCTGAACCTTCTATTTTGAATGAAAAGAATTTTTTTTAGTTTTTAAAATGCAGGCAATTAAGAACTTAAACGTACTTTTTTCATTTAAAATAAGAAACTTTGGATTGGTTGGTTTGGATTATTGTCCATATAATTATTAGATTAGGCATACTTAAAATCTTCGGTGTACCAAATTTTTAAAAAATGCAGGCAATACTCTGAAATATTTGGCTGTTGCGGGATTTTTGAATAACCCTATATAATCTGCTCATCCTTCAAAATATTAAATTTTTACTGAATGTATTCTCCGCTTTTCAAACGTTTTAAAGACATATCTAATTAAAAAACAATTTCGATCAGAAATTAATATCAAATACCCCACTGTGCGCCGGCTGCATCTTGGAAACCGTTACAATTGTACGACTTGTGGAAAAAAATATTTATTACAAAACTGACCAAGATAAATTGCTGGAAATTATTTTCAAGTATCTATAGTGGCCAAACAAGAAACGGGATTTTTTTTTAAATCCTCATAGTAAACCTCTAATGAAATTTCTGGATAAACTTTGTTTTTGAGTTTTTGCTTTACGTTTTTGTTTATTGTTTAAGGGAGGCAGGAGGGGACAAATATTGCTATGCAAAAATATTCACAACTTTGGTTTCGCTTATCGGAATTTAACAAAGTTGAACTCAATAAATAGAGATTATTTTGTTTTATCAATTTTATAAAACCCGAAGTCGTTCTGAACTCCACTGCGACAACTAGAGGGCGCTATTTAGCAAAATCAACAATTTCTTCATTTTTCTCAAAAATTTTGAATGCAATGATATATCTTTTTTAACTACCGGATATGTGGAAAATATAATATAAAAATTAGCTCCATAAGAAAAGCTGACGTTTTAATACGATATTTGTAGGTAAGAAGTTACCATTGTGTCTTATACATTAGGGTTCTATAAATTGCATTTATTTACGACAAAAAGGCTTTGATTTAAAGTATAAAATAGTACGTATCAAAGTTTAAATGGGTTAAATTTTGACGATCCGTTTTTTAAATTCGGCATCGGCTATTAAAATTCTGTTAAAATTACTCTTATTTTTTTAAAGTATGAATCAAGTAATAACCTCCGCATTTACCACAAATGAAAGTCTTCAAAATAGCATACCAGAAGCTATAAGAAAGATAAGGGGTGCTTCTATTGAAATTCAGTAAGTTTAGTTTTCCCCATCCTATTTAGAAATAACTGTGTCAAAAATGAGTGTATTTTTTTTTGCTTTGCTGCTAAAAATTACTGATCTTTGCGAAACGATTTGTTATCTAATCATGCTTATACTTATTTCCAGTTGTAATTTTGACACTGTTATGTATTTCAAGTAAGTTACATATCGAATACAAAAGCTCTGCTGGCCACCAATAGCTGGACCGATTATACAGGTTGTCGAAGATATTGTATATTTACTATTAGCTTTATGCCGTGTTGAATCTTAATATTGCCCTCCTGAAAAGTTCTACTTTTTTATTTACAGCTGGAAATAGTGAAATTATTTTAAGAGCTATCAAGGGAAATCTATCAACACCATATTAAGTAGTCTAACATGCTTTCGGGACAAAAGTATCATTGTTCAGTTTCATTTTTTAGCTCTTATCTTTTTCTTTTTGACTTATGGTTACGTTTTAGAACTTCATAATATATTAGATTAATTTTACACCTATATCCTTGCAAAGGCATACCTTCTAGAAGTAAAAATAATAAATAGAAGTAGGTATGTGTTAAACGATGGAGCTTCCTTGATAAATTATAAAAAACGTGGAACTAATGCCGTCTGATATAAAATTTCAAAATGATAATGTGCCCTGAAGTTCTTGCGTTGCAACATCATTATATGCCAAAAGCGACTTGAATAGTTATTTAAAAGTAGTATTTTTTGCTTGTGTGCGTGTGTTTTATACTAAAAACAGAAGTGTTGAAGATTAATCTTTGTAATACCTACTGAAAATGTGCCAGTGACTTTTTTTAATTTGTGTTTTTTAGTATACTTTCGCAAATTGTTTTCTTGTATTTTTAAAAAAGTTTAATAGTGTGTACCATGGTAACGTGGGTGCCCCGGAACTTTATAACCAAAAATGCATCGCTCCAACTGTCTCGGACTTTACACAGTCGATTAGTTAAATTTGGAAATACGAATAAATAAAAAATTAATTGCCTTTTTTACCCATAAACAAAAAAAAAGTTTTTCAAATAAATTATTAAAACACCTTTATTAGGAATAACATTTTCCGAGTCCTCGACAATAAAAACGTTTCCCATTAAAATTGCAAGTTATTTGCTTGCCCTGTATATTTTACCACGGCATTAATACCTGTGGATGCAGCCTTCAATTTTAAAACCCGCATTTCCTATTTTCAGAAGAGGTGCCGGTATGGGCCTGTCTTCATCCCGTCTCAGTTCAACCAAGCGCGGGTCGATCCAGACCAGCGGCAATGGCTCAGGAGACGACTCCACAACGCAAGACGAAGCCATGGATGGAGATGAAGGACCAAACTAAACATTTCGTTCGCTACCACTTATAACGCTTAAAAACCTCACCATAAGGTTGATTTAATTTTAATTCTTTAACTGTGACATATTGAGGCCTTTGGTGCTATACTACACGTTAGCTAGAAATTCTGCAAATTGAAATTTGGAGAGGGAATTGAAATTTGGAGAGGGAAGAGCGGTATACCGGCCAGTTTTATATTCACGCAAGTCCATAATGTTTTCAATTAAGCATTGAGGTATAACTTTTAGAGATAAAAATTTTGAGAAAAGGGGTTGAATCTGATAAAGGAATTCTCGGAACCTTAAACACATCTTATTAAATTTTAACACATAAACTTATTTGGATTTACAGTGTGGTTGTTTAAGTGTGCAACATATGGGAATTTTTTTTTATTACCGATGTCTCAGAAAATTTTATTCTTGATAAAAGTTGGTGCATGTTCGATAATCATATTTAGTGCACTTGGAATGGTTGCAAGTCAAACGGCGTACAGGGTAGGCCAAAAAATATAAAACTTGTACAAGAATAAAGTACCCCTATTTCAGAAAATTCAGCAAATTGTTATTAAGAAAAGTTGTTTAGAATTAAAAGTTATGTATAGATTCAAAAACGTGACCTCCTAAAATAAAAAAATATATTATTTTAAAAAATATTAATAATTTCCCAAAAAATTTTTTTATATTCTCCATAGAGACCTTTTTAAATTAATCAAAATCAAATTAATTTTACATATCTTTGTTCAAATTCAAGCATATTTGTAAAATTTACTTGCATTTTTAATTTATTAAGGAATCACAAACTTCATGTTTGTTGCAACGATATTAAACACAACTTTAAAATTCCCTAAAAATTCTTCTTAACAAGATGAAACAGTAGTAATGATAATATGCTAATTAAAAAACTCTCATTTAAACTGCAAAAATTTTATTTTAAATGTTTATTAAAAAACTTTATTCTTGTACAAGTTTTTTTTTTTTTGGCCTACCCTGTACGCCGTTTGACTTGCAACCATTCCAAGTGCACTTAATATGATTATCGAACATGCACCAACTTTTACCAAGAATAAAATTTTCTGAGAAATCGGTAATTAAAAAAATTCCCATATGTTGCACACTGAAACAACCACACTGTATATTCTAAATGTTTCCGTCCCACACAAATTATGTCTATTGCAATTGAACCAAGCTGTCTAGCATTTAAAACATTGCAATGAACTTCTGCGCCATCGAATCCGTAAGCGGGAACTATTACCTTGACAACCCTGCTGATATCAGTAACATGGTATGGCAAATATTTTAAGAATGTATCGTGTACCTCCTATTACGACCGACCACGGTATTTCAAGATACCGTATTCGCTCTCACCAACTTTCACTGTGTTGATTTCCGACTATTAAGTTCTAATTTTCGTTTGTTAAAAACATGTTTTTAGATGGCATAGACCCCGCCAAGCGTCTTCCAATATTAGCGGTCTGTGAAGAGGGTTGAAGTTGACCAATAAGTTGTCATTTTAAATTTTATCAAGATCAAAATGAACCAAAGCTCCCTTGTGTCACTCCTATAATGGCATTTTTATTAAAGTAACAATAGTAAGAATATAAACATTGCTTTTGTATGTACATATTACGTTGTCTAGTACTTAGCCAGTGTTTTACAGTTTTGTTGGAATTTATTTATTATACTGAATTGGGATTGTAAAAAGAATGTATTTATTTTGAAGGGCAAAGGAGAATTTGAGTTGGTTTCGATCAAAGTTATGGTTTTTATTGTAAAACACAAGTTGTTGCCTTTTATATCATGTCTGATGCTTTTATTAGTATGAGTAGGTAATTATTGGATTTTTATTTATAGTTGCTAGCTTTTAATTTATATTTGATTATACAATTTGTATTATTTACTTTTATATCGTACGTATTCTTTACTTTATTAAGACTGTAGACGGGTCTTTTACATAAAATGCATTAGTTGGAAATGCTCAAATAAGCAAAAAAAATACGAAATAAAATTAAGTCTCAGTCTTAGAAAACGAAAGTATTCTTTTCCTTTTTAAGTTTTATATTTCCTTCATTCTTTATATCGGGTATTTATACTTAACTATCTATACCGCTTAACAAAAACTAGGAATAGTAATAATAAATAACCTTTTGATACATATTTTGTAGAATATATTTTTTGTAAAGACGTCTATTTTAGGCTACCTTCATCAGTTTTTTGATATATGCATGATTTTGTATATTAAAATAACCTACTGCATTTTGTATATAAACTTAGCATACAAGGGGTCAGGGCTCACATAAATATGCAATTAACGAGTTCAATAAAATCTATTTAAACACAACATTTATTTTATTGTTTATTGTAGTATACTATTGGAGTTTTTAATTGGTACCGCAGGCAGTATGTGACAGAACCAAAGCCGATCAAGCAAAGAAAAACCATTTCATGGAGTTGTGTTATGCTTACTTGTAAAATTTAAATTCTGGCACAATAATTTACTTACAGACTTGGTACTGTTGTACTTGGTAATATTATTTTTAGTGTCCGACCGAAACAACATTTTCAGCCGAAATCGAAATTGTATTACTGAAATTTAATTTATTTTATATAGGACGAGATCGATCTTCTAAAAAAAAGTCTACAGAAAAAATCTATTATTTATATAGCTAACACTGCCTAAGAACCCACCCAAAGTTAGCCGAACGGTGCGCGGCAATTCACAAACACTGAATTTCGGCCGAAGGTTCGGCCGAAACCGAAAATGTCACCGAAACTAAATTTTTTTTCCGAAACTAGCCGAAACCGAACTTTCGGTCGGTCTCTAATTATTTTGTTATAATGTTCACGCAATTACGTATAAACTTAATCATATTTCCACAATTTCTATTCTCACAAATGTTATATTTTATTAAAGAAAGAAAATATTGTGGCATATTTTATTTTCACTTACTACCGCTAGGAGACAGAAGCTGCCACGTTTTTACGGACTCTACACCAGTATGAAATATTAAATTTTTGATTGGCTGTCTGCCAGTCGCTTTTCTTAAAGCCGTCATTATGCGCTGCCATGGCAGTGGTAAAGTCCCAATAGTTACAAATTAAATTAATTTAATCTCAGATAAAACCCAAAAGTAGTGAGTAAATAAATATATTTGAATAGTACCTTTTTCATTGTCATTTTCCGGTTTGTTTCAATAAATTTGCCGAGTTACCTTTAGGGGTTAATGAATAAGTTTATCGACAGCCAGTTAATAATAGGTGCGTAGTACTATGATAATGAGAGCATTATGCTATGCAAAATATAAGTACAATTTTGTATGAAACACCTAGGACTATTAGGAGTTCGTAATAATCCGAGAGCCCCAACTATATGTTAATAACCAAAACTGCCATTAGTGGATTGCGATTTACATAAAACGAATCTCATAACTAAAAATAGTATTATGGGATACAGTAAAACAAATTTGAACTTGTAAATTTCCACTATAATAACAAGAAAATGACATGTTTCGTTAACACTGTAGCTTCGTCAGATGACAATAGATTTAATAATTAAAAAGATTTTCACCTTTTATTAAATCATTGTCATCTGACGAATTAACAGTGTTAGCGAAACATGTCATTTTTCTAGTTAATATAATGAAAATTTACAAGTTCAACTTTGTTTTACTGTATCCCATAATACTATAATTATGGATTTTCACCTAGTATCGGCTGAATCAATTAATTTAATAACTAAAAATAAGCTACGAAGAAATATCACGGTGCGCCGCATTGTCGTTACTATTCAAACGAGAAATCTCAATGTACCTAGGTATGTTGATTTAAATGTTAAAGTTTCGCGTTGTGTGTGTTTAATAAGTAATCATGGATTTTGAAAATAGTGAAAATGAAATGCGACATACTACGAATGGTTGTAGATAAAGTTGACTCGCGAATAATAAATCATGATGATGACTATGATATATATATTTATTGATGATGTAGTTAATAATCTTGACAGTGATGGTATTCTTTATGCCGATGACAAGAAAATCTATGCTCGTATTCGTAACCTGGCAGACTGTGAGAAACTTCAATTGTCCATTGACATGATATATAGATGGTGTGTTCATAATAAATTACCGTTAAATATCAGTAAGTGTAACATAATGACCTTTTCATTAAAACGACATACTTGTGTATGATTACAAAATTAATAACGTTACAGTGGACAGAGATGAGACTTTTCGCGATTTGAGTGTATTATTTGACAGTAAACTATCCTTTGTTCTCCACAAATGACCTTGCCTCCTGTCATAGATCCCTAGGTTTTATAATAACATTTTCGTAATTTTTTTGAATTGTCATACACTAAAAATACTTTTTTATGCATTTGTAAGATCTTAATTGGAGGACGCTTCGGTTGTATGGTCTCCATATTAAGTGCACCTTAATCGCATTGAAAGGGTCCAACGACGTTTTCTAAAATATCTAAGTTTTAAAATTGATGGTCAGTATCAATTCTGCAATCGGTATTCTAGAAGAAACTCTACTGCAAAGGCACTCGTTTTGCTCCTTAGAAAATCGACGTACAGTTTCTCAACTTAAATTTCTCCATAATATCTTGCATAATAGGGTTGAATGCAGTGATATATTAGAAAACCTACAATTCCTCGTCCCTAGAACACGTCATTCCCACACTTTCTATGTACCAACCGCGCGTACCAATATCTGTAAATACTGGCCTATTTATCAATTCTGCAACACATACAATCTGCACCAAAATAGATTTTACATTTTTAGCCGTGGTTTATCCAGTATAAATCTAAATTAGCGTGTTAGTGTCTTTTTAAGCATAATTATTCGGTTTCAATATAATAATTTAAGTCTAAATTTCTTGTTATCACACAATTTTTGAATTATTGTTATAATATTACCTATTTTATTTTAAATAACCTATTACAGTGTGGTTGTTTAAGTGTGCAACATATGGACATTTTTTTTAGTACCGATTTCTCAGAAAATTTTATTCTTGATAAAAGTTGGTGCATGTTCGATAATCATATTGGGTGCACTTGGAATGGTTGCAAGTCAAACAGCGTACAGTGTAGGCCAAAAAATATAAACGCGCGCTAGTATAAAATAAAACACAACTTAAAATTTAATTTTATTAAATAGGATAAATTTTAAAAAAAATACCTTTAATAGAGTAAAATAAATACATCATTCCGAGCCCATCTGAGATTATAATTTACTTTTGTCATTTAAACTGGAATTATACAAAAAAATAAGAACAAAAATTTACAGAGTACAGATTCACTTGCAATGTTTTGCTTCAATTAAATTTTTGATCGAATCCCAAAAAATGGGAAGCGGACTAATACGCATGCTTGGCATGTACAAGATTTGACATTTTCCCACTGCAATAAAATTTACAAGCTTAACTTAGAAAAACGTTTCTTTAATAGCATTCATATCCAGGCATTGGAAACTTCTCGCTGAAAGCCTCGACTTCTTCGCGTAAGCTTTCGACCTTTTTCTTAAATTCGTCGCTGTGAACGGCACTTTTAAAGTCGACCAATTTGGGACCAGACTTGGTACTGATTTCTTTGGCCAGCTTAAGGCCTTTATCCATAAGTTCCACTACTTGATCTATGTCTTTTTCCTTAAAACCTCGCGTTGTCAGAGCAGGAGTTCCTGGAAATAATTTATCATTAAGTCATCGAGCATATTTTTTAATCCAATACATCCAAGTCCATCTTTGGATAGCAATTATCTAGTTTTAACTTAAAAAAATTTAATTTAAGAAATAATAGAAAAAGTTGGGCCTAATTACCCATATTTTTTTCTGCCTTTATTACCTTATAAATCTAACCTCTTAACGTAAAACTGTAGGTAATTGTACAGTTGACAACAGATCATTTCGTACACGTGGGTATTAAAAATAATGTAAAAGCTACTTGGCTTGGAAATAACTCGAATAAAGCTGCTAGTAGCTAGCTACTCCCCAGGACTGCACATCGTTAGTATGGGTCAACCCACCGGCTAGCATGCATGAGTTGCGAAGTCCCGCCCGCATAGGAAGGACGGGATCAATGGCATTAATAAAAGTAGAGCCGTTAGAGCTTCCGTTGACAGCATTAATGAAATAACCTGTAGTTTGCCTCTTTAAAAATAATTTGAAAGCAAAAGCCATGAATATCTTCCCGACTGCCTGTCTAGTAAAAATAATGTTCTAACAAATCTGATAACTATAATTCCCGTCGATAATCGATCCTGACAAGTGATTTGTCTTTGAGCCCTGTTTCCTTCTGCCAAACTGAGCCTCACTGATGAGCCGTAATAACGGCGAAACGCGTCTGGGGATGGGTTTGGCGGAAGGAAACAGACAACACTTTTTTGAACTAAATCGGATAACGTTCCAGGACGTATAGAACGACGTTTACATTTAAAATACTTATCAGCAGCACATGACACTTGGCCGAGGTTTGCAAATAGTCTCCTTAATATAAACTTACCTAGTCGAATGCCAGAGGGATTCATGGCACTTTTGTCTCCAGGCACGGTGTTCTTGTTACAAGCAATTGATATTTCTTCAAGAATAAATTCGCCTTTTGCGCCAGTGATACCAGCAGTCCTTAAATCCAGGAGTAGTAAGTGAACTTCAGTACCTCCTGTTACAACTTTGTAACCCTAAAATTAATTTTATATTATTTTTATGTATATTTTGTTTTCGTTAAAACGGGAGTAACATTTTTGGTCATTTAAAAGGTCAAACATTTTATTTGAACTTTTAAACTTAATTTCGCTATAGAATTAACGTTGGTTTAAAAAAAAAGTAGGTCCTAAGGTTGATCCTTGTGGAACACCACAGGTTTAGCCTAAAAATTTTTTTGGTTCTGTAGCCACAAAGAAGATATTTTACTTTGATTTTTACTCTACAAGTTTGGTACAAAAATATGCCTAACCACAAGTTATCCTATAAGACAAATTGATGTAATAGATGCATTGCATAGATTATTAGAAATATACCTTTTTCTGTAATTGGTCACTCAGTCTTTTAGCATTCGCCACAACTTGCTGGGCGTACTCTTTAAATTCTGGTGTACTGGCTTGTTTCATTGTTGTAGCAATAGCTGCAATGGCATTTTCATGTGGTCCACCTAAAAAGACATGGTTTGTAGAATAAGTTTCTTGGCGCTTTACTGGCTTTACCAATGCTGAATTTTAGTAGCAGTAATTAATATAATACTTTTTACAATTACAGATAGATTTAATTAAAATGTGGTAATATTGACTTTCTGTACTTTCGGTCCTACAAAATATACTTGTAACTGTGTAGTGGCGCAAAGCAATTTGTTGCCCTTAGCCAAATTGTAGACATCGCCCGTTGTACAAAATTAATTATCTTTATACAGGGTGTTACAAATTGGTTTGCGTACTTGGTAATCTCGAAAACGGCAAGAGCTGGTTAAAGTGAGGGAAGGTTGCTTAATAATTTGTTGAAAGCAAATTGTAAGTATTTAAAATACCTTGCGCCTTAAGAAAAAAAAAACACTTTCACAGTTTCTCATGTTTTACAAGATGGCGGTATTAGTTTCCAAATTTGCTGTTTCGTTCTTAAGATACCATTAGGTAATTTTTTTCAAATACGGACCTGTAATTACGGTTTTAGAAACTTCAAAGTTTTAGAAATTTTAAAAAAGTCAACCGATTTTTACATTTTAACATTTTGTGTTTAAATTATTTTATTATTTGCAGGTTTCTTTATAATATTAAAAATCAATAACATTGTTTATTTTTAAATAAAAATAAATCCAATGAAAACATCATTACAAAACCATAGATTAACAAATCTGTCCGATTTTGTAATGAAAAAATATACACCAGTTCAGATTGTTAATTTTAATCACATCATATTTTCAATTCAATTTCAAAGGCTTTTATTATCTAATAATTTTACATATTATCTGTTTTACAATACATATCATTGAATATATAGGTTTACGATCGCTGGTTTCCTGTCTGTCAGGTCGCGTTCCTGTCAAGACTGCCCAGGACATGCACTGGCAACGCCGGTGGGGTTGTTGTTAGCCCTTTGGTAAAACGATGATAATGTTTGGCTATTTCTAGGATTGGCCGGTTCCGTAACCCTCTACCGCCATGGAGGAGTTTAGTTTTCATTAGAAATTTGAATGGTTTTTGTTTTTAAAGTTATACTGTGAAAATTTTGAGAGTTGTGTTTACTGGAAAACTAATGAAAAACCAGCTTAATTTCTATCAGGTACAAGTAGCACTTTTGTCCATGGACTTGAAAATTTTTGGGTGGGCGTGGCCTAAAATTTTTGGGCGGAGTTATTTTCCTTGCAATTTTTGTATTTTGTTAATCGTTTTATTTTGAAAAATGGACTTTTCACTGGAGATAAATCGGTAGTTTATAATATAATGGTTTATGAATTGGGTTGTCGTTTTGTCTGGTCTGTGTCATGTTTTCTGTTAATCTTGAATGTTGTGGTTGTTTTAGATAAAATTTTGTCGCTGTGTTATGTACATATTGAGAAAAAGTCGGCGTTTGAGTAGCTTGGTGTAGCTGGCGGATTGGTGTGAAATAGCTAGCGTTTAACACTTTCCTTAATATTTTATTTTGTTGTAGTTTATAGAAATATTGTTCCGCCATACTACACCATACCAGTGGCGTAGATATGGGGGGGGTCCAGGGGGTCTGGACCCCCCCCAGAGATAGTAAAACAATATCACGATACGTAAGTTAAACAATTAACAATCAACATATTCAAAGCCACAAAGAAAAAGGATTGTTGAAAAAAAGAAAATGATCTCCTTTTAATTCCATTAGTGCTTATCAAAATAAAAACGCCAAAACGCTCGCGTTACGTTATACAGTGTCCGCAAGAAAGTTCGAATCAAATGGGATTTTTTTTTATTATTAGGTATAGGTAAAAATTGAAAAAGCAGTTAGTTTTTGCTTACCTAAATACCAAAAATGACGTATACTGAAGCAGCTGCACGACTTGCGTTACCTGTCAAATATGACATTTTTTATAAAATAGGTTCAAAAATGCCATTATTTATCAAAATATCGAAAAACTTTATTTGAGAAAGTTGTTTACTTAGGCATTTTTAGTCTCTGTACGAAATTTTGACAGTCTAATACAATTTTTATTTTTTGCCAGGTTCTTGAAAATTTTGATCAACCCTCGTAGATTAACTTTTATACATCGAAGTAAAACCATTTGCCTTTACTTAATTTGTAATCTTAATGCAATTTTGTGTAAAGTTTTTGTTTCCTATTATTTGTTTTGCTTCAAAAACTGAAATTGTTATTGATTAGTATGTAATGTTTGCTTGATGCAAAGTTTATCTAATTACATCAGTTTTGCCAAAACAGACGTTTCTCTTTTTTCTTAAGTTAGTAAACAGATGTACAAAAAGAAAATATTGGAAGCTTTCGTTGAAATTTTACTTAATGCCTAAATAATCAACTTTTTCGAATAAAGTTTTGCGATATTTTGTTAAATCAGGGCATTTTTTAACCTATTTTATTAAAAATGTAAAATTTGACAGGTAACGCAAGTCGTGCAGCTGCTTCAGTATACGTCATTTTTGGTTTTTAGGTAAGCAAAAACGAACTGCCTTTTCAATTTTTACCTATACCTAATAATAAAAAAAAATCCCATTTGATGCGGACTTTCTTGCGGACACTGTATAAGAAATGGGTATATTTTTAAAAAAATCTATCCATTTCAAAATAACAGGGAAAACTTTGTTGAATTGATACTTTAAAGCTACATTTTTGAGAGCTCAAAACAAAATTTTAGGGCGTGGCACCCCAAAAATTTTTCGCCTCCGGCGGTGCGCCTCCAGCGGGGAAATAGCCCGAGACCCCCCCCAGAATGAAAAGCTATCTACGCCACTGCACCATACTAATCACATCATAAATATATTTAAAAATATAAGTAAGTAGGTAATTCAAAAATATTTTACTCAAAAAGAAAGGAAAAATTATAAATAAGGGAGAAATTATAATAGAAAAATATTTAGTATTATTATTACCTATATATAAGTTGGCTTATCTTTATATAATTTTGCATATTCCATGATTTTAATTTTTTTTTAAATGCCAAAAACTCGTAGTTTTTAAATTAGTATAGGTAATACTCGTTTATTAAAAATTTTGATGCCAACAAATAAAGCATTATTTTTTAAAAGTGTTAAATTAAAATTATCATAACATAAACATAGATTTGTTTTTGTCTTGTTTGGTATATATGAGTAATGTTATGTAATAAAGTTGTTTTAAACTCGGAATATTATTAGAAACAAATATTTTTGAAGGAAACAAAATATGTTTATTAAATATTGTTAAAACATATTTTTGTATTGTTATAAGCGGTTTCAAATACGAGTCGTATGCACTTCCCCAACCAATTATACCATGGGAAAGAATTGATTGAAAAAGTGCATAATAAAACATTAAACAAAGTTTTTGATTCACAATATTTTTTAAGTCTAAATTTACATAAAGTGTTTCTTAATTTTTTTGTAAGAGTGTTAATTTGATGATCCCATTTTAAATTTTGGTCAATCAATATTCCTAAATACTTTATAAATTCAACTTTTTAAATTTTATTTTGGCAAGAACAGTTGGCATAATTAATCCTAACTATATCTGATATTTCTAAACAATTTAAATCAGAGGTTCCCAAACTTATTTTTCTTATAGACCACTTTACAAATTTTGCTGGTTCCGGTGGACCCCCTGCCGCTACATTTCTACCATATTCCCAAAACTCGACAAAAAATGTGAAGATTAGATCTAACTATGGAAATTAGCGTTGCGGCTGAGCTCCAACCACGAATTAACAGTTTTCGAAAAAAACAGTGAGAATCGATTGGTTAATTAATTAATTGATTGTGCTGTAAGTGGATGTAAAAAAAGTAAAGTGGGCCAATCAAAAAAGTGATTAGATCCAACTTTACTTTTTTGGCATCTACTCACAGCACAAGAAACCAATCAATTCTTACTTATTTTATTTAGAAAACTCCCGGAGTGGTAAAAATAAAAAGAAAAATAGTATATTTTGTTGTGTTGTATATTCAAATATGTAATTATTATTACACTATTAATTATTATTGTTATCATATTACATTGTAAAGTTTACACTACATTGTAATATGATAACAGTCGTAATATAATTAAAATTAAACGTTAATAACGTAACGTAACTTATATAATGACAATCACCAAATAGTCATAATATTTATGGGAGGGATGTATTTGATGGATTGACAGCAAATTATCAATATTTGGCTTTAGTTTTGTTAGAAATAACCGCAAATCTACACGTTCTGTAATAGTCAATCTGATCCTTTTTTTTTGTTAAAAGGTTTGTAACGACACTAAAACTTTTATCGACAAGATATGACTAGGGAAACGCTATCAAAAGCTTTCTCGCAATTCCCAACAGTCCAGAGGATATTTTTCGGTTATTTCTGCCTGCAGCCAAAATGTTACCTTCAGCTCCTCATTAGTGCTAAGCTCGAGTAGCTCCTCCTGTAATATCACATTCTCCACTTCCGTTTCCTCAAATAAATTTATGATCCATGATGGTATTTCCATCGTCAGAATATCTTCAAATCTGATTTTGAAGTCATCATGCAGGCCAATTAAATGTTGAACCAGATAAATTTTCGTGGACCCCCGCTTACGAATTGTGAACCCCCATTTTTTTGTCATGCCAACGTAGACCCCTGTCAAGTCTCCCGTGGACCCCTGGGGGTCCACCTGGACCACTTTGGGAATCACTGATTTAAATCATGAATTTTAATTTCTTTCAATCAACTTACAGTTCATTATAGAGAATAAAATATTGAATATCCAATATACCGAATGGCTGAATTGTAGAGTTATATTCGCCGATCCCCAAATTGAAATCATGTATTGTAATTTAGAATAAACGAATGAATCCATTTCTGGTTTTAATGGGCAGATATTGTTATATCAGAAAATACCGATAGTGGCATTCTGCATCATTATATCATAGGAAATCCCCAGTTGATACTTGCGGTACACTCTACAATATTGTAATAATCACCTTGTAATCCTGGAAATACTGCTTGGTTAATTTTGTTTTCGAAATCATACATGACTTTGTCCCCCTTGGCATTGACACGGCAACCCTTTCTGAAGAATATTATTCCGGCCCGAGGACCTCTGAGACTCTTGTGGGTGGTAGTTGTTACAATGTCACTATGTTCAAATGGACTAGGAGTGACTCCTAAAAAATTAAATTACATAATTATTTGAAGAAATAGTCCATTATTGTATTAAAGTGGTAAGGTAAAAGCTTGTGACCGCCTCCAACCATGCCAAATAACTATAAATATCGCTGATTAGCCTTTTTTTTATTTTTTGATAATATTTGAAACTATTCAAAAATACATTTTGAAAATTATTTACGAAAAAGACTACCAGATTTACTATTTAAAGATAGCAAAAAATTGATATTAAACAAAAATATTTGTTTACAACATGTTAATATATATTTTTAAACATAAAAATAAAATAAATTATATTAATCACACACATGAAACTCGTCATAAAAATACTATTACATATAAAAATAGAGTAAACAAAACAATAGCACACAAACATTTTTTAAACATCAATCCATATATTTTTGATATGCTACCACAGTCAATTAAAATAATTAAATCATTAAATAATTATAAAAATAAAATTAAAAATTGGATATTATCCAATCCAAAAGATATATTCAAGAACGTCATCAATAAATAATAAATATACCAAGCTATAATGAATAAAATAAATAAATATATATAATATATACGAGTACATGACGTATTGTATCTTCGTCTATTGTAGTGATATAAAATATACCAATAAAATATTGTCATATTCGTAATATTATAATCTAGTTGTGCCTGAATTATGAAATATATTCTTGAAAATAAATATTATATTATTTAACTCAGAACAAGCATTTTACTTCGAGTTCGGAATTGAGTTTATAAAAAAAAATTATACAGTGACCGGCAGAAAGTGTGCAGCATATGGAAAAGTTTTTTATCTTTAAGTTTAGAAAATTAATTTTATTTTAGATAGGTTCTGCATGTTCTCAAACCAAAATAACAGCCACCAAATCCGGTAAAAGTCTTATGGTATACGAGGTAGGATCAAAAATTTGAAATTCCGCTAAGAGTAAAGTACCTCCATCTTTCATTGTAGAATATTTTTTTACTAAGAATTATTGTTTTAATTTCAAAGTTATACCCAAATTCCAAATTTCCCTTATTTTGGAAAAAAATGGATTTAATCGTGTTTTCTGAATAACCCTGTATAAAAAATAAATGGCAACCGAACAGTACGAAAATAAGATTTTCTACAGACTTTGTTAGAGATAACCGTCGATCATAAGCCCGATTAGTTTGTTTTCATAATATTATGGCTTTTTAAAATAAAAACATAAAAATATTAAATATTTTTGCTGCACACCGTATTTTATTTTCTGAGGGAACAAGTTAATTTCATCTAACTGATATTTTTTGATTTACATTGACTTAAAGTATCTCCTAAATAAAGTTTTATACATTGAAGTATCCATAGAAAGTTTTCTTTTGATTTATAAAGAAAAAAATTTAAATTAAAAATATATTTTGAACGGATTTTATTCGTCACGCAAAATAAGGATAATATAGGTTATTTTCATTTATCAAATACACTTTTAGGATAATCCAACTATTAGGTTATACATTTTTAACTCAAGAATGGGAAACAAAAAATGCTAGTTAAGACTACATTAACAATAAATCCGTTCAAAATATATTTTTAATTAAAATTTTTTTCTTTATCCATTAAAAGGAAACTTTCTATGCATACTTCAATGTATAAAAATTTATATAGGAGGTGCTTTAAGTCAATGTAAATCAAAAAATATCAGCTGGATGAAATTAACTTGTTCCCTCAGAAAATAAAATACGGTGTGCAGCAAAAATATTTAATATTTTTATGTTTGTATTTTAAAAAGCCATAATATTATGAAAACAAACTAATCGGACTTATGATCGACGGTTATCTCTAACAAAGTCTGCAGAAAATCTTATTTTCGTACTGTTCGGTTGCCATTTATTTTTTATACAGGGTTATTCAGAAAACACGATTAAATCCATTTTTTTGTCCAAAATAAGGGAAATTTGGAATTTCGGTATAACTTTGAAATTAAAACAATAATTCTTAGTAAAAAAATATTCTACAATGAAAGATGGAGGTACTTTACTCTTAGCGGAATTTCAAATTTTTGATCCTACCTCGTATACCATAAGACTTTTACCGGATTTAGTGGCTGTTATTTTGGTTTGAGAACATGCAGAACCTATCTAAAATAAAATTAATTTTCTAAACTTAAAGATAACAAACTTTCCCATATGCTGCACACTTTCTGCCGGTCACTGTATATTAGCATTAAATGTCAAAAAAATATTTGAATAAACTTTTATTATTATTTATGGCTCTTGGGGACAGGGCAAATGAATCCCCCCCCCCCTAACTATGCCGGTGTACGATGGTTAACATTGTGCAAGATAATTAACCTTATGTAAATCATGCCATGGGCACAGCTTAATAAATTTACGAGAAAAAAATACCGGCAAGTTGGATTTCTGGATGAGTTTGATCTTTGAATCTTTTTGTTAGTTACTTTTTTTTTGGGTGTAGTTTCCACATACACGTAGGGAAAATGTTTGTGCGCCCATCTCTTAGTAATAAGTTAGAATAGTACAAATATGAAGTATCGCAAAGCGAACAGAGGTAGGTGGATTATGTTTCCCCCGCTCCATCGTATTGCATCTCGCTCATGGCACTCGCTGGTGGCACGCCGCGCCGCTTCGATTCTATTAATATAAAATAAATATTCATTCTTTTGTACGTTGCAGTACATCTCCCTACAACAGCAAAACAGAACTAAAATTCAACCGAAGCAGGATCATAGGATCAAGCAAAACGCATCGAGCCAGCCAGATCCGATGCGATGGAGTGGGGGAAACATAATCTACCTATTTCTGTTTACTTTGCGATACTTCATATTTGTACTATTCTAACTTATTACTAAGAGATGGGCGGACAAACATTTTCCCTACGTGTATATGTAACCAGTATATTGCCAATAGTATGCAACTGGGCTATTCAAAAGTGAGATCACTACGCGGCTCGGTACAGGAATAGTGAGCATGCGCAATATGTAATAGAAAAAACAAATATCAATATAATGCTTCGATGCGAACAGAATCGGACACTCAGTTTCATTTGTCTTGTGGTGTTTGTACGATTTTAAAGTGTTGTGTTGTCTAGTTTATAATAAAATACTATAATAGTGCCTTTTAATTTGTAAGTCTGGTAAAGGTACCTAAACTACCTTTGCTATCCTATGTAATAAACTAGCGTTTCTAAAATCTCTTCGCAAACTCTGTATCCTGCTTTAGTCCCCTATAGGGGTTACAATGCCATTAGCAACTATGTGGTAGTTTCCCTCGTAATAAAAAAATTACCTGCGGCCACAAGTCCGGAAATATGTGCCATATCTGACATCAAGTAGGCTCCAACATCATCGCAAATTTCTCTAAACTTTTTATAATCCAACGCTCTGGAATAGCAACTAATTCCAGCAATGATAATTTTCGGTTTAAATAGACGAGCCGTTTTGAGTAGCGCCTCATAATCTATCAGTCCAGTTTCAGGGTTTACCTAAAAATTCGATAAATATACAGGATGGTCAACCCTTAAAGGAGCCCATTCACTGGGCGATTGCCGAGCAAGCAAGTCCGTCCGATCAAATTGCACTTGGCAATATGGTTGCGCAGGAACTACCCATTCATTAGGAGACATTCCTCAAATAAAAAATATTACTTACGGAAATTTATTATTATTTTTATTGGATATTTTTTTAATACTAAGTCAGAATGTTTTATATCTTTATTTAAGTTACTTAAATAATAAATATAGTTAAAAAAAACAACAAAAAACACGCTTTACTAATTAATCGAACTAAAAAGCGGAAAATAAATATAGTTTAAAATAATTCTTGAAATTCTTAATATAGGCAGAAAATAATAATGAACGATAAACATTAGTATTATTTTGAAAAAAGCGTGGGGTGCTCGATATACGAAAATTATAGCACAAAGCGCCCCACGCTTTTTTCACAATAATACTAATGTTTATCGTTCATTATTATTTTCTGCCTATATTAAGAATTTCAAGAATTATTTAAAACTATATTTATTTTCCGCTTTTTAGTTTGATTAATTATTAAAGCGTGTTTTTTAGTTTTTTTAAACTATATTTATTTTTCATTTTTTAGTTTGAGTTATTGTTAAGAAAAAAAAAATTTTTTGGGTAGATTGAGCTACATTAGTAGATTATTGTATTGTCAGCGGTTCTTGACAAGTCTGCAAAATTTAAATTAAATCTGACCGTTTAACCCTTGAATGCCTAAGCGGGGTCCTTGCGGGACCCCAGTACAGTATTTTCCTTAGTATTTCTGGAATAAAAAAAATCTGGCAACTGCGCCTTTAGGTATGTGCTTGAAAATAGACAAGCGTCTGGGCACAGGGTCCGACTATCGAAATAAAGCTTCGAGCATGCGCGATACAAATACATTCTTGTCGAATCGAAGTATGTCGACGTTAATTACGACATACGTGCGAATCGAAGTATGTCGACGTTAATTACGACATACGTGATGGCAAACATATTTGGCGGGCCATTTAAATCGTTGTCGTTAAGACAGGTGGCCATAGCAATCAAGACTAGAACTAGAAAAGTAACATATTATCATTCTTATCTGATTTTCCTACGACATGAACATAAAACGTTTTCCTGTAATCGAAAACTGAGTCAAAAATGAATTAAAAGAAAGTAGCAACCAATGATCTGCTACCTAAGATCATTTGTAGCAACCATTAAGTAAAATACTAAGATATTTTTGTGGCATGACAGTGCGACGAGTCGAAAAGGTTCATATTTTTAAGATATACTATTTCAGAAAAATAATATTTTACCTCCATAAAGGTTTAAAATTTTATGAATAATAATTGATTTGATTTTTTATTTTTTTTTGAAAATAATATATATTACAGAATATCAATATACAATAATTATCAATAATATACAACAGTCTCTAAACAGTGTATTAAACACTGGTAACGAGAACAGCTCCGTGATGTAACAACGCTCCTACTTAAGTCTATAGAACAATCGTTACAACTTATTCCCTATGTGCAGTTTGAGCAGCCTTGTAAACTTTGGCAATTTGTTACAATTTTTTAGTTCATCGGGTAATATATTATATGAACTGCATGCCTGAGATATGGGATTATTACGCCCCATATTGCTATGCACCTTATATTGATAAATATTGTCACACTGTCTAGTTTTGTGACTATGAATACTATTTGCAAATATAATTTGTGTATTGCACTTTAGCTTTTTGTTTATTACTTTATACACATATTTACATTGCTCTAATGCTAACAGTTTAGGTAAGTTAAGAATGTTCACCATTTTGTACAGATCGCTCGTGTGCAAAAGTCTGTCAAGATTAAATAATATTTTTAAAACTGTACAATTTGTGCCCTACTAAAATTAACAATACCACACGTTCCCCAAACTGGGAGAAGATATCTTAAGTGTGATTGGAAATATGCATTATAGACATTAATTCTAGTTCTATTTGTAAGGTAATGTCTATATTTACAGAGGGCGCCAATCATAGAAGTGATTTTATTAATTATGTGTGTAATATGTTCACTCCAATTTAAATTAACATCAATTACTAAACCTAGGTACTTAATACTATCCACTGATTGTAACTCCATGTCTCTGATACGTATTTTAAAAAAACATACTTAGGTATAGCGTTGTATTGTTACACAATGTGCCATTGTAGATTATAAATTCTTTAGAATATTCCACCACAACACGTATACATACAATAATTATACAAATCAAAATAGATTGCCTGAATTTGCCGACTGTAAACCGTTACGGAACGAATTTAAACGTTCAACGAATGAACGATTTAAACTTCAAATCAAAATCTGTGGTTATGTATGCACCGAATTTTGACACATCAACTATCGTATCTCGTATCGACTAAACTCAAGCCGAAGCCTTATTTCGATAGACGGACCCTCTACCCAGACGCTTGTTGAAAATAGTGTTAGCACGTGTTAGTTTGGTTTGAGCCGCCGACGCCGCGACAGTGCCAGGTTATAACGCTATTAGGTAGGTGGGGTCCCTCAGAGATAATAGTTAATACCTACATATTAGTATTTGTTTTGCTTTTGTTAATATTCTTCAGAAGGTGTTGTAAGTTATTTTTTAAATATTTAATAAATATTTTGAACACTATAACCTTAAGCTTGTGTTTGATAATTAAAATACACTTTAATGCATATCCATATGTTTATTTACTATGGGTTCCCTTGGGGACCCCGGTTGGGCATTTACGTTGCTTTTAGTAGGCTGGGCGCTCAAGGGTTAAGGTTGAATTATCAACGTCATTCAATCTATTGCCAACCTATAACCTATTTCGCGTTGATTTTTTGAGTTTATTATTTTAATAACTAACATTTAAAGAAAATCAATATCGTCATTACATTATTTAGGTAGTATCTGATATATTACAAAAATATCAATTCATTTCATTGCTAACTTTGGGAGAATTGTATAGTGAAAGAACAATAAGTGACAATGACATAATAATGTTAAAAAAAATCTTACCCGATATTTTTCGCTATACAATTCTCCTAAAATAAGTTATGAAATTCCTTGATATTTATTAAATATGTCAATTGTTACCTATAGAATATCTAGTCGATACTGATTTTCTTTAAATTTTGTATAAAAGCTAGAAAACATAAATAAATCTACGCGAAATAGGTTATAGGTTGGCAAGCATGTTGATACTCCCACCTTAAAGTGGGTCTAAATCGGGTTCAAAGAAGTCGGTTACAAACAAACATACATACAAACCCGATCGTCTATGCCGAATTATAAGAAAAGAACGATATTTGCAAATTTTTTTAAAATTTTAATTTTCCATACTTACATATTTTTTTTAAAAATTTGTCAAAATCTTATTTTGACATGTAGAATTTTTTTTCTCTATTCTTAGAGACAATATCTATACGGCCCCACGTTTGTTTCATTACTATCGGTTATTGTAATAATTCTGACATATTGACAGGTGTCAAATTTTGACAAGATAATTTTTTGCGTATTTTTTTTAACTTTCCACCGTCAATATACATACGACCTTATAGTTTCTTCATTAATATCATTTTTTTTAAACGATTTGACATATTAACAGCAGTCAAATTTTGACAGGAGAATTTTTCGCTTATTTTTCCCGAAGTCTCCGCATCGAATAATATACGACCCCATAATTTGTTTCGTCAAAATCGCATCTTCGTTTTATACTTGACAGCTGTCAAAATTTGACAGGAGAATTTTTGCGTATTTTTTCCGAAGTCTCCGTGTGGAATACTATACGACCCCATATTTTGTTTTGTCAACATCGCACTTTTTTTTCATACCTGACAGCTATCAAAATTTGACAGGAGAATTTTTTGCGTGTAGATTATTGTATTGTCAGCGGTTCTTGATAAGTCTACAAAATTTAAATTAAATCTGACCGTTTAAAGTGGGTCAAAATCGGGTTCAAAGAAGTCGGTTACAAACAAACAAACAAACAAACATACATACATACATACAGGTGAAGCTAATAAAAGAGTGTTAAAAATAAAATTGGTTGTTAGAAAATAAGAAATGAGAGATTGGTGCAATTTAAAAAGAAGCAATTTTGATGGTTTTAATTTCTTCTACCATGACGTTGTTATGATGTAAGAAACTATAATTTGACATGGGTTTCATCCTTTCAGCGATGAGGTACGTTTTGTACAGAGCTAGATATTTTATTCCTTTGAAGTATTTAAAAAATATATATTTTTCATTAATATATTCAAAATTGCAATACTTAGCTCTGCATGGGGATCTGCTTGTTTATCAAACTTAAAACCATTACAAAAATTGCAAAATAAAGTTATTAAATGTATACACAAATTACCACATTTAGAACCAACTGTTAATCTATATAGACCGAAAGGGTATTTACACGTTCAAAACATTTATAAATTAAAAATTTGTATTCTAATTCACTCTATTATTTTAAAAGAAAAAAAATCAAACATAACACTTCAGGAAAATAAAACATTACATGATCATAACACAAGACATTGTATAAATTATCAAACTATACCAGTAAAAAGTAATTTTGGAAAAAAGTCGCTTTTATATGACGGAATAATAAAATATAATAATCTTCCAAAAAATATCAGAAAAATTAAAAAATTGGCAATTTTTAAAAAACAATTAAAGAGATATTTACTAAATTAAATTATTTATGTTTTTTTTTTTTTTTTTTTAATTGATTTTAATAATGAATTAAATTGGATTAACTTCCATTTTTTTTTATTGTTATTTTTTTTATGGTTATTATTTTCTATATTATATTGTCACTTTCCATGTAATGAAGTGTAGAAGTTAGTTTGGAATAAAGACATTTTAAAGTTAAAATAGCTTATCAGATTTTCTATTTACCTTGTACGGCATCGATTCGAAGAAAATTGAGGTAGCTGAGATTTTTTTAGTAGCGGTGAAGAAACCATGTGTCAAATGTCCACCGTCTGGAAGATCCAAACCCATGATACGACCATGAGGTTCAACAATACCTGTAAAACAATTTTTTGTACTCCGTAACTAAAAATATCCAGTTTAATTGCTATTTCTAGGAACACTTTTAATCCTTCAGGCAATAAAACTTCTTTAAAAAAATTTTAAGGGTCGCCACTTTTACTTCCTTCAAGGTTGGCAGGATATATATATCCGTGATAAATATCCTGATATATATCTTGATAAATATCATGATATTTATGCGACGATATTTTTTATCCTGATATATATCAATAATTTTTTTTTCTAAAATTCTTTTCATCAGTATGAAAATATGGCCCCGCTGCCAGCGTATTATGCTGCTAACGATGCGGTGATTCCTCATCTTTCCGAGACGTTGATCGCCGTTGCCGCGTGGCATTTTTGTTTAGTTCCGATTTCTGATTAAACCGAGCAATGTTTTGCTGTTTGTTTTTAAAAATTTTACAATGCCAAAAATAAAAAATCCAGTTTGGGTTCATTTTGATTTAATTAACAAGCCCAGTAATTCTGGGTTTTAAGTTGAACCATAGTTAACAGCAAAAATATATGATGTGTTCATATATTCATAAACATGTATTTTTTACCTAAATTTTACATTCCTAACATAGGAGTACTAAAAAGAACTTGTTATTGTGATAGCAACTGATCGTTGAATAGAATCGAAATACAAATTTACAGGTTTATAACATGTTTATATTAAATTTAAGTGATTTTGATTTTTAAAATATATCTTTACAGAAAACATGAAATAATTTAAAAATAATTAAAAATAGAAATAAATATCCAAATTTGGATATATATCGGATATTTGGGTATTTATATAAATATCATGATATTTGCCAACCCTGATTTACATGGATCCCCAAATGCTTCTATACGGACCTACAGTCCTTTGAATATGTTGTTATTGTAGTGATTTTTTAAATTTATTAGTACCCCAATACAATACAGAAATGAACCTTTAGGTATAAGTTAGTCTTATTAGTCTTATTGCAACCCGTGACGTGGGAACAAGAGATTGGTGGGGTATTTAAGGTTATATTTTTTGTTGCCGAGTATTTTTTCGCTATTAGTTTTATAGAGCGCAGAAATTTGATGATAATGACGTTTTTTCATGGCCCGAGTTGGCACCTTGTAGCGCGTGTTTTTATTGTACAGCGTAGATTGCTACCTGGCATAGGCGTCGACATTTTAAAGTAACTGCTGTAATATAAATAAAAATATATTAACAATAATATAATTTGATTTACCTGTGTAAACAGCAAAATTTGCAGGAGATCCTGAGTATGGTTGCACATTTATTCCCCATTCCTCGGGATCTAATTTATATGTTTGAAGGGATCGCTTTTGTGCTAATACCTCCACTTTATCAATGAACTGATTGCCACCATAGTACCTGCAATTCAAAATAAAATTTTCCTCACCAAAAAAAATTGAATTAATTTTTTTTTTAAAAAGTGCTTCTAAGCAAACACTTGAATTTTGATTATTTTCTTATTTTAAAATTTTTAAAACTTTTTCTCAATTTAGAATTTTAAAAACTGAAACCGTAGCAAATTTTATTTAATAATAAGTTTAAAATTTAATAAATATGTTTATGTTGTCTTGTTCTTAAATCCCCTGAAACTGAGCTTGTTAAGAGGAAGTAACCCCTTTACCACAATGAAAATTGCCGAACGTTTTGCTGGTCAAACGAAAAGAAAAAATAAAAATTGGTATTTAGAAAATAAATTCTACTTTAAATACCCCATCCAGAAAAGTAAATGACGATCGAAAATATTCCCAAAATTTTTTTTAGAATTTTTTTTTATTTTTAGTAATTTTGTAATATTTTAAACAATTATTTATTGGTCAAAAGCAAAATGACTTTCCCGGGTGTAGAATGTTGTATCCAACAATTTTTCTTAAAGTCATTTTTCAATATCGGCCTTACTTTTTTCTCAAAAACTTTGGGCGCGTAAAGTGAATTTAAGCGTGTAAGGTGGGTTTATTTCCCTTTGTGCTCCGTGGGTTCGCGGACCCCCAAAAAATAAGCCGCGGACCCCAAGGGGTCCGCGGACCACCATTTGGGAACCACCGATCTACAGTATAAAGATGAAAAAAAATATTGGATTTATTTATCCTATTTTATAAAATTGTAAAGGGACTGAATGATTCAGCCTAAACCCCTCATCCTGGAATCATGAAATATCGAGGATGTCTTCACCTTATAACCTAGGCATCCACTAAAAAAGGATTTTCGAAAATCAACCTCTTGGGGGGTAAAAACGGGAGTTGAAATTTAAAACGAGAAACGAAATTTGGTGACATTTGCCCATATTTCTTTTTCTACTATTATTAATTTATAAATTCAATCATTTTTCACATAAAACAGTAGGTAATTGTTACAGGGTGTCTAGCAAAAATCGAAAACAAAATTCCCGACTAATTCCCGGTTTTTCCCGGTCGGTTTTTGAAAATTTCCCGGCTGGGTTTTCCTAAAGTAACTACACTTTCGTTGTTAAATTTTAAAACATTTATTTGAAAAACACATGACTTAAGCACAACCAAATAATATAGTTACTTTTTTAATTTTACGATTTCTTGTTCTATAGCTGCCAAATCTTTTTGTGATTGTTCGATAATTTTTTTCTTTTTAGTTTCCAGTTCATCTGCTTGCTTTTGAAGCTTCCTTTTTTCTG
This sequence comes from Polydrusus pterygomalis, assembly GCA_963969555.1. Taxonomy (NCBI): domain Eukaryota; kingdom Metazoa; phylum Arthropoda; class Insecta; order Coleoptera; family Curculionidae; genus Polydrusus; species Polydrusus pterygomalis. The sequence continues at coordinate 33,325,253 of OZ018381.1, read as the reverse complement.
CTTTTTTCAAGTCGCTGTCAACCTCTTTTGCTTTTTATCTTTTTGTGCTGTGTTGTACCTTGAATAGGCATTTCTCATGGAAAGTATCATGGATTTTGTAATGTTCATAGTTTTAACTCCTCCAATTTTTTGTAGTGAATCGTACACTAATCTTTGGCCTATAAGTGACTCTTCTTTTAAATTTTTCACTAAAATCTCCTTATTAACAGAAAATCCCCTTTCTGCTGTGGCATTTCCATGAGAAATTGTTAGAAGAAGTTGCACCACGTTTTTTAAACTGTCATTTGTGATGGTTTCGATCCAAAAGTCATCTACTCTGTTACATCTGGAATAATTTTTTATTTTATTTATCATAGTCTGATCAGTAATGCTCTATCTGCTTCTTCCAATTTAGTCGCATTGCATCTGTTTAAATTTAACAAAATTTCAAATGCTTTGGACATCAGTTGCAAGGATTTTTTTGAATCTCTGCCAGTTTTATTGGGGTTACGGAAACTTATAGTTTCAGTTAATTTATTATGCTAACGGACATTTTTCCAAAAGTTTGGAAACTGTATACATCAAGCAGTTTCGACAATCCTGGCGAAAGATCATCATTTCTTTATCTTTAACTCCGACGCATTTTTTGATAGCCGCTCTAGTTCCATATCCTAGATCAATCTCTTGGATTTTTTTAAGGTTGCAATATAAACCATTCTTGTCTTTTTTAAAAACATCTATTTTGAAAATAGGAGTGCTTTGTAGAACTTCGTCTGTAACAAAACGTCTCATTAAGTTATTTGTAATGGATAATAGGTCTTCATAAAGAAATGAAACTGGAGGCCAATCACTTTGAAATTGTCTTAGGAATGGTTCTAGTTCTTCAGAGAGTGACTGAAAGAGGGCTAATTCAGCTAACAGCAGTTTATTATCCATAAACTTTACTACAATTTTGTATCTTTCACACGATGCCTTTTGATTCGTATTTTGCACAGAAGATATGAATTTTTTCAAGTGAGGGTATAGCGACTGAATTTTTTGAGACACAGGTATGTCTTCTAGCCATCTTACTGAACAGAATTTAGGAGGAAAGTCGGAATAACTAGTTATGGACAAGAATAAACCCCGTCGGGAAGGACTGTCTTTGAACAAATTGTAACAAGCTCTTAGAAATGACACAATATTCCAGTCTGTTTTTTTTAATACCGGTTTTAAATGCTACATTTACGGTATGTAAACCGCAGGAGCCTATGCTTAAAATTGCAGAAGTGTTATCGGTCTCATCTTTTAATTCAGCCTCTAGAAGGCGTACCAACTTAAAATTTACATGAGGTCCATCCATTGAAATTTGAAGCAGTTTCTTTAAATGAAGACCTTGCAAACCATCTTTTAGACCTTCCAACAAATCCACAGCTTTCGCATGATGTAAAAACACAGATGAAAAATAACGAACTTGAACCTGATTTTTCACGGAATCCCAGTATCTTACGTAAATGTCCATTTGTTGTTTTTGCGCAACCTTATTTAGGCTTTCGTCAAAGCAAATTACAAAAGTATTGCATTGTTTAATAATTGTACTTAAGTCAGTTTTGAAATAAGGAGCCACACCATAAACAATACTGTAGGAAACCTTATCTTTTACCTACTTTAAATTTTTAAGTTCGAAATTATCTGCTCATTCAAAATTCCCGGCTTAAACTTGATTTTCCCGTCGAATCCCCGGTTTTTTCCGGCTTTGTAAAATTCCCGTTTTTTTCCCGGTTTTCCCGGCTCCTGGACACCCTGTTGTACTTCTAAAAAAGGTATTTAGCCGATTTTTGGATGAAACGAAGAAGTAACGAAATATTGATAAAAAAACAAACAAATGGCAAAAGCGTTAGTAGTGTTTGCTCTTAAATACAACGTAAAAATGTAGCCGATACCTCTAATTTGCCGTCTTTAAATACGCTTTTACCTGGCAAATGGCAATCCTTCGGAATACTTATTCGTCAAGCAGGAACTCAGACACTGCAATACTGCCATCGAGGTGAAATTTTCCGATGCGATCATTTCAAGGCCCCGCAGTTGCCTCTTTTTTTCACATTTAATGATTTCGAAGAGTTCCGGATCATTGTCCCATAAGTTCTCATGTATAGTTTTCGAACTCATTCTGATGGTCTGACGAAATACTCTTTGTGGAACCTAATAATAGAAAATAAATGAATATACAGGATGGGTGTGGGTTTGCTTCCCAAATGGAAAACTTTATTTCCATGAATCGTAAAAAAATTACAAGTATTTTTGTAAAAGTAATTATCCGATACATCTCGGCGAAAAATAAGTTGTAAGGAACAATTAATTTTTGTACTGCAAGGAAATAATGTTTCCGCATAGTTGTTAGTGCAGTGCAAGCATCAATTCTGACAATACTAAAAAAAATTGAAAAATATATTTTTCCGTCTCTTTGCTCGCTAATATATAATAATATATATCTTTATTCTCAACCAACTTAAAAAGTTTATTACAGAGAATATAACACCGAATATACAATATATAAAATCACAAACAATAAAAATCATGTTTAGTGATTATTAATAACTCCATCGAAATTATTAAAAAAAAATATATATGATAACCATTTACAAAAAAAAGATTAATAAGATATAATATGTTAAAGTTAGTTTAAAAAAAAAAACTATTTTTAAAGTCCATAATTTTTATATTTCCTTAATTTTTTTCGGCAAACTGTTGAAAATTGTTATTCCTTTATACAGGGTGTCCCATAACTTATGGGCCGTAGAGTAACTGGAGATACTAGACATCAAACTAAGCCGATTAAGCCATATAAGTTTTTTCGGATTGTTACTCGTTCTAGAGATACAGGGTGTTGAAAGTAAAAGTTTATTATGATTATTATTAATATTATTATTTATTTAGTTAAAAGTTTAATAAAGTGTATTGAGGTCAACGGTGGTCACTTTCAACATTTACTAAAGTGAGCTTCTTGTTTTTGTTCCACTGTTTCGAATTTATTGCGTTGTGATAATTAAAATATTAATTTAATTATGTACTATGTTTTTTTATGCTTTGGGATGTTTAAAGGGAAATATCTCGAAAACCGTTAAAGATATTAAGATCAATCAAGTACACCTTTTTGACTCAGAAAATGCCCTTCTTTAAGAAACTTTAATTGAAAAACACCTAATATCACAGGTAAGAAAAAAAATCATAGATTTATGAAGTCCAGTGTATGCAACTAGCGCCCTCTAGTGTGAAACTTAAAAATTTCTACAAATTCTTATTTCTTGCTCACAAAAATATAATACTGCCAACTTTCAATTCGATTCATTAAACGGTTTTAAAATTATGGCTTATTTTCGAGAATAAACTTTTACTTTCAACACCCTGTATCTCTAGAACGAGTAACAATCCGAAAAAACTTATATGGCTTAATCGGCTTAGTTTGATGTCTAGTATCTCCAGTTACTCTACGGCCCATAAGTTATGGGACACCCTGTATAATATTGATCATTGACCAAAAGTACTTTTTACCATAGGTTTATGAATATATGATGGTTTTGTCTCGTGATGTGAATAATGTTGATTGGAGGAAATATTATATTCGATTGTTTTTCTTTAATAACAATAGAGTGTATTAGAATGCATATATTTAATTTATAAAGCTTTTCTAAATTTAAATATCCGTTTGGTTCATACAAATTTATAGTTAGTTCTAAAAAAGGAAGTTTATGTATGCATTTATTTATTTTGTTTTGTAGTTCTTTTAATTGCTGACCTGGAGTTAAATTCACTGATTCTCAAATCATATACTGTTATTTTGAATACACCAAAGAATAATATATATTTTTTAAATATTTTAATGATATATAATTTTTAGCTTTAAACAAAATGCCAATTATTGGTGAGTTGTAACTTCGTAAATATTCAAAGTGTTTTTTCCAACTTAAATTTTCATCAATATATAAACCTAAAAATTTAATTGTATTAGTATATTTAATTATATGATTATTGAAAGAGAGTGAAGAAATATTATTTTTTAATTTTGATTTACTTATAAACATAAAAGATGATTGATGAGAAATTTAATGATAATTTATCATCAAAGAGTATAAAACATCGGCTTCTTTGGGCGTTTCATGAAGAAAATAATATATGGGATGAAGACAAATCAAATATCCTTAAACAGAAATACAAAGCGGGCAATTTCGGGAAAATAATATTTTTTTGGTTTAAAATGTTTCCTTTTTTCCCTCCGATTTGTTATTGCATTATTCTTTATATTCGAGTCTATTCGATAAAGGGTGAACAACTAACTATATATTAGTCAGGAAAGTAGGGGGGATTTTTCGGATGGTTAGCTAACTTTCCTAAAAATTAATAAAAGTATTTACATTACGGAATAGTACGCCAACGTTAACTAAATTTATCTGACGAGGAATCACCCTAATTAACCCCATTTTTGTAGTATTTGGCCAAAATTTTGAAAAAAAAATGACTAGACCTAAAAAAATGTCAAACTAAAATTAGGGGTTAACTATTATTACCAACCTTTCAATTATCACCTGTGCTTGCACTGAACCACAAAGTATTATTAAGGAATATTAGTGTTGAATAATAATGGATAAGTAATGAAATACAAAGTACAAGTAAAACTGATTCAATCGACAACAATTTCGTAAAATTTATAGAAAAAGGAATAATATATTATAAGATAACCTCTTGCAGACGCATTAAGGTCATTAATTCGGTTACTCAATTGCCGTAAGTAGAATGAAGCAATCAATAACACATGTTGAAATATTACTTTCAAGCTCGATTGAAAGCCGTTTTACGGCTCCAATTTTTTAAACTTATAATGCAGTTATTAGAATGTTCGTCTTACCCCTTCTTTTAACAGGTGTTTCCATGTCGTTGAAAGGCGCGAAAACATATCGATTTGATTTGCGATGTAAATTACAGTCACCTGCAATATCGATTTCGCGTGACGCGGTTTCTTCAATACGCCGGACTTAATACTTGAAAACATTCGATATTTAGTTATAATTTTTCTAAAAATAAGAAAGATATCTTATCGGTATTGACCTTCTGGCCTGGTAAATAAAAACATCGGCGGGGGGTCGTTTATACGTTATCGCGGTGATTAGAGAGAATTTTGCAAACGCTTGTCCTCTAGATTCAAAACAAGACAAGACAAAACTAACATTTAAAAAGAAATATGAAAAACAGTAATTTGCTTTTTGTATAGATTAAAATACAGGTTTTAAAGTTAGATCAAACATAATAGTGCGTGATTTAATATTAAATTAGCTTTATAATTAATACATAATTTCTTATTTATACGATTTATAAATTTGAGACTGGTTAAAACCAACAAAATAGCGGGTGATTAGAAAAGTATGCAACAATGGTGTAAACATGTTTTGCTTGTTCTTAAATCTTTAAGATACCGATTATGATGATTTTTTTTTCTCTCTCTCTCTCTCTCTGTTCTAATGGCATTTCTTTTATCTTTGAGCTTTGTTTATAATTATAAAATTACAACACAATTATACACTTCTTACCATGGTAATTACGAAAAAAATGTTGTTATAAAATCTATAAAGGTTATTACTTGAGATTATAAAAACTTAATTTCTGACCTACATTGTATTGAAATTATTAGTAGGACTTTGTATCATTGTACATAGCAACTACGTCCCCTAGCGGTAGAAATATGAGCTTAAACATTATTTCCAGTGATTTTTTTAACTTTTTTACAATTAATATTAATTTTATTAAATTGGCTAAAAGTAAATAAATTAAAATTAAATATTTCAAAAACTAAATGTATGGTTATGGGTAATAATTTAAATTGTCAAAATATAAATGTTGTAATTGATGGTGAAAAATTGGAATTAGTAAAGAGTTTTAAATATTTAGGGATAATCATTGATTCAAAATTCAAATTTTTTAATTATGTTGAAAATATTATACCTATCGAAGATTGCCGGAAAAGTAGGTTATTTTAAAAGAATCAGTTCTAATTTAAGTTTGTTTTCTAAAAAAACTGAATTTAATACTATAATATTACCACATTTTCTTTATTGTTCTTTCATTTTATATTGTGCTAGTGAGGAAATATTTTATAAATTACAAATTTTACAAAATAAGGCAATTTATTTTAAATTGTGACAAATAGGTACCTATTACCTATACAAAAATTAATTTTATGTTGAAAAATTTAGATTGGTTGAATGTCAGAAATTTAATTTTTTATTTAGTATGTATCTTTATACATAAAATTAAAAATAATTTATTGTCTGATTGTTTAAAAATTTTTTGTTCTTTTAATTATGACCATCATAATTATAAAACAAGAACTAATCAAAATTTTTATGTGGATAGAGTGTCCAAAACATTAGCTTATAAATCTATTTTTTATAAAGGTTTGGATAGAATATAATAAATTGGAAAATTCTATTAAATCTAAAAAATCATTAAAACTGTTTAAAAAAACTTTAAAATTATAATTAAAAAACAAAATAATACGTAATATTTAATACAATTTGCAAAATGTTTAACTTTTCTGTCTGTTTTTGTTAAAAGAAGGTTGCGTTTTAAAATTTAAAAATAAATCTATAAAAATGTGTTTAAAAAAAAATGTATTAAAAAATATTTAATTGTAGCTTTTTGCTAAATAAAACATGTTACCTACTATTACATATACAAAAAGGTTATAGTATTTAAGATAATTTGACTTTTAATGATTTTGATTTTCCGGGATTTTCTGTTTTCCTTAAAGCATATTTTGTCAATGGATCTCAGTAACCATGGACAACAAATGAACATCATGTTAGTGAATTCCACTAACAATCAGATTGTTGTTACAAGCATTTTATTTATACATGTACAAAATACATGCTTTAACGTATTGTTCGTTGAAAAAAAGAACATTTAATCAAAGGTGTATTTGCATACACACAGTCACTTTTCCATGTAGCCCTAGAAATAAATTATCTTAAACAATATACCTAAACCGTAAGATCTAAGTTATATTTTAGCAATTAATAAATTAATTTGAAGAAGTAGTCCATGCTTCAAGTGGAGTTGAAAGTATGAAGAGGAAAGAAAAAACTAAGTCTTCCTCCACAAAATTTAATAGTATAAAAATTCTTTGTTCAAAGGAATCAAGGGCTGATCATAGAATTATTGTTAATTTTAATATTTAGTTCATATGAAATAAATCATTAGATTAATTCAAATGGGTAGGTCGATTAGAATTATTAATAGAATAAACGTTCTTGGTTGAAACGCCTCTACATGTTTCGAACGTAGAAACGTACATCATCAGGAGACAGAAAAATATATTGCTGATGGTTTTAGCAGAAGAGAAAATGATAATTGGTATAAAACCTTTATGGACTTTTATGGCATCAAAAATTGGATTGTTGAAATGACATAATGTAAGGAAAATAGAAATGAATATAAGTTAAAACATACTGATATGTGAAAAAGTCAGTTGTTGAAACGGTCTAGAACAACCAAAAAGACCGGGGAGGTAGAAAAAACACTTCTAACAAAAAGATCAAGTCAAAAAGGGTTTCCTTAATAAAAATATGTTTTTAAGACATTGTAAAATATAGAAAAAAAAATTTATGTATAGAAAGTAAGCATCTTGTATTTAAAATCTGTAAAAATAAAAAGGAGATTGAAATATGAAATTTTTTATAAATATAAAGTAAAAACTTACAGAACGATTTTTCGGAAAAAGCGATTTGGGGCACTGAATTAAAAAAATAAATTCTATATTTTACAATGTCTCAAACACATATTTTTATTAAGAAAACCATTTTTGACATCTTCTTTTTAGAAGTGTTTTTTCAATTTCCCCCGTCTTTTTGGTTGTTCTAATCTAAACCCTTTCAACTGACTTTCACATGCTCAGTATGTTTTAACTTATTTTCATTTCTATTTTCCTCACATTATGTCATTTCAACAATCCAATTTTTGATGCCATAAAAGCTCCATTAAGGTTTTATACCACTTATCATTTTCTCCTCTGCTAAAACCATCAGCAATGTATTCTTCTGTCTCCTGATGATGAACGTTTCTACGTTCGAAACATGTAGAGACGTTTCAACCAAGAACGTTTATTCTATTAATAATTCTAATCGACCTACCCATTTCAATTAATCTAATGATTTATTTCATATGAACTAAATATTAAAATTAACAATAATTCTATGATCAGCCCTTGATTCCTAATGTCAATAACTAACATTGTTTTCGTTTGTTTTTTATGGCTACTGAGATCTATTGATAAAAGATACTAAGATACTATAACGAGAACAGAAAATACCGAAAATAAAATTACACCTAAGTACTTCAAAAACTGTTAGAGATAGGGATATGACATCCTTTATAAAAGTTAAAGATATTTTGACGAGTTATAAGATGACATTAAATAAAATATATAGGGTGTTCCATTTGATAAAAGTGACATTTTTCTATTAAGAGTTTTCTGACTGGACTTAGAAAAGAAACATTCTGTGAGACGTAAGACTCCAAATATTTCATAGCGGATATGTTCATTTGATTAAATTCAGGATCGAAATTATGAATTGCTTTGAGTCAATGTTCAAGTAGTTTGTTCGCAACAAAAAGAGCTTGTGAATGATACACTTTTTAAAGTCAAATTACCTCAAAAATTATTTAGGTTCCAAAGTAGTAGTATCTATCTAAAGGACAAACTTTTATGTAAGTTGAGTTAGCATTTGTAATAAAGTTGTGCTCCATACAGATGTATTATTAAAAACCAGAAATATGTGTAGGTCCCTACTTTTACTTAAAAGCAGGATTGCCTACCAATAGATAAGTACTACAGGTAATTGCACTCATACCTATTCACTCTTTAGTCACTTACATTAATCATAAAGACAGAACGAGAGTATCAATACTTCTTTTGTTTGTACTGCTTACCGCATTGCCTGCTGATACTACCAACATTTTAACAGAGAGGAAGGTAACTTTAGCCTTTTAAATAATAATACCTACCAGTAGCCGATACATCGTCTAATAACAGTTTATTATTACATTACTACATGACATACCATTGTGGTTTTTGGTGAAAACTGAGCCAGTCTAAACTAATGTAATGTAGTAATGTGTCTAACATCGAACGAATAATTTTTGTGCGAATAGCTCTGTGGAATAACTTAAGATATCTGAAATAGGGTTATGTAAATAAATAATTAACCTAACCCTAAAATTTCCGGTACTGTCCTGAACTCCTAAATCGCATGATATAATAACAGGATAAATAATTTAAAGGAGTTAATGAATAAAGTTTGTTTGAAATAACCACTTTCCACAATTTCCACTTAGCCAGTAGAATGGAAGAAATTTGGCAATAATCGTTACGTTACATCAAAAGCCAAATCGCATGAAATCTTTATGGCTAAATACCATTGTTAAATACTCACCACTTCTTTATCTTTTATCACAGACAATAACAAAGAAACCACAAAATAAACAAAAACACTACAAAATAACTACCATAAGATAAAGGTTTATAATAAAGGGGATAACTACCAATACTAACTCAACAGGTGTTTTTTTGATTTACTTTTACAACACGTGGACGACAAAGGCGCAATGCGCAATGGCGCGAAAACAAAAATTTTAATAAATTGAATTAATAGAAAAGGCCCGAATCTCCGAAATGAGGTAGGTAAAACAGTCACCGATAATATCGATCACAAAACATTCAAGTTAATTAATGGAAGCGTCTATGGAGGACTTGAGGTAGGAGGCCGATCGCAACAATGCATTGGATTCGGTCCCAAATTAGAATCGGTAATTCAGCTTTACGAGTTGCCATGAGATGGCGCTCGTGTTCGAAGTGGGCTACAGGCTAGGATAACTTAAATGGTGAAGGTCGTCCGCTGTTTGTTTAATTTAGCCCCCGGTCGCTAGTGGCGCTATTGTAGGAATTTTGTTTTATAAGGTTGTTCATCTCCTAACGTTGGTAGGAACAGAATATTCATTTAGAATGAGCATGGCCAACATTATGTACCTCTCTCTCTCTCTCTCTCTGTACCTGCATAATATGTGCGAGAAAGATAAAAATATGGCTTGTTGTGACAGATCCTGAAGTTTTACCTGGACTGGTGAAAGATTGTCATTGTCATTTTATGATTGATTTGTAAAATATATAAAAAATAAAGTTATTATTAAATAATTATCCATATATAATTTATAAACTTAACATGGCGCAGTCGGTAGTTTGAGAATCGTAAATAGGTATATATTTAATATGTCGCGACCAAAGAAATCGGGAAGAAAAACCAATGCAATTAACAAAAGCGTGGAACCTCCTACTTCATTAATGTCGCCCAACGATTGGAAAGTACAGCGAAGGCTATTAAAGATATAGAAAGAAACTTTACTTCACAACTTAATGAACTACAAGGTACAATAACTAGTTTAACAAATAAAAACTTTGAAAATAACACGGAATTGTTAGAAAAATCTACAGAAAATAATAATATAATAATGTAAGCTGTTTTTTTATGTAAACCATATTTATGTAAATATCTAATATTAATAAATCTTGTCGCCATATCATTGTTATAATTTCCTTTCGTTCTCCCAAATTATTTTAACTTGAATCAGATGTTTCGCGCTTCAAACTTTTCCGTTATATTAGAAGCGCGAAAATTTTAATTCAAAGTAATAATAAAATTTAAATTTTTATGCTTGGCGCCTACCCCCACCACGACTATATTTAGTTTCGCCCCCGGTCGCATGTGGCGCTATCAGGGAACCAATTTAGTATGTTAAGTTGCCTATCTATCCTTGAGAGCGCGCAACTCGATTGTCTATGGTGGGCTATCAAATAAATGGTTTCTTATGGACGCGATAACTATCTTTATTTAAATTAGTTCTTTAAGGAACAAATAAGGTTTTTTATATAAATTTACACTTACTTTGTTATACTTATTAGTAAACTCGGCCTGTATAAAGTTCCAACGATGCTTGGTTTTTAAAATACAGGGTATTAAACATTCTAGCTACAGAGGTTTTTTTTAAAGTGAGCTTACCTTTGGAGCTAGAAAGAGACTTATTTAGCTTCGTTTCCTCTTTGAAGAAGATCCTGTCTTACACCCCGACACAAAGCAAACTCTACTTTTATAAATTGTATCATTATTCATTATAAATATGGAAATTAATTACAATACAACGTTATTTGTCTTGTCTTGCCTTCAAACATTATTTGTTATTTCGAAAAATAAAATGTCAATTGTCAAAAGTAAAAGCACAGAAAAATAAAGGGTTTAAGTAAAAGTTAAAAACTATGGAGGATCTAGTTTTCCATATTAAAAACGAAAAAGAAGACATCAGCCCACTTCGGACGCGAGAGCCATCTATCGGCCAATAGCGAACTAACCAAAAAACCGGGACAGAAATTGAAAATGCTGCCATTGTCGATCGGCCTCCTACCCTCTAGTTCTCCATAGAAGCGTCTGGACGGATTTTTTAGTTTTGCCGACAGTTAAGAGGTGGCGCCAGTAGTTATGCACTCCAGCTTTCTTCGCGCACAAAATTGAAAATATAAATACTTTAATTATTATGATACTTTGTATTTGAGATTTTATCCACAGAACACCAATAAAGATTTTATCCTTGTTGTGGCGCGTTGTCTAGTTTCAGCAGCAAATAAATTTCAAAAATTTATTGTGCGTTTTACCCTTTCCTTATCTAAGGTTTTGCCGTTCTTAGCGACTTTTGTGGATTTATTTCAAAACTTTAACGATTTAACTCGAGGACATACCTACCTTATGGTATGATCTTTCTGCTCTTCTACTTTACAAAGCAGGAATATGCACTCCACATAATAACCATTAGCTATACTATAACTGATGTATGCATGGAGGCTTCCAATTTGATCCCATAGTCAAGTGGTTGGTTATATACGAATCTATACAAGAAAGGCAGCACGTTTTCCTTTTTTAACTAAAAACAACAAGATAACCAGCATTAAAAATTTTTTTAGAAAATAAACTGTACCTACAAAATAAAGATTCCCTAATAAAAAAAATGCTCAACCCTCTTAAAAAAAATTCCGAATAGGTAAGTAAAGTGATGAAACTCCCCCAAATATACAGTGTGTCCACGGTTATTTGAAAGCGAACAAACTTTTTTATTAGTAGGTATAGAAGAAAAAGTCATTCTTTATAAAATCGTCTTCTTGTGCTAAAACTACAATTTCGAATATCATATTTGCGATTACCATACAGGAGTTCGTCAGAAACTACAGTTTTTGTTGTTTGGATTTTTTTCAATTTCTTTTGATGGCTAAATCATTACTTTGGGATCAAGTCGATTGGACCTATGGTCCAAATCAGTTGGCACGTGCAGGAGTCCCGATCTCACAATTATCGAATTTCATTTAGTCTCCGTAAGTTGGAACCATATGGAAAACTTTTTATCATTAATTTTACGAAAAAAAGTTATTCTTCATAAAAAGTTCTGCATGGTCGAAAAAATGCAACTATCAGATATTAAATTCTTTTAGGCGTATACGAGGTTTGTCAAAAAACATGAATTTTGCCCAAGAGCAAATATAAGTACCTTTATTTTTGACAATATTGAAAATTGTTATTAAAAAAAGTTGATCAGAACTAAAAACCACGTTCAACCATGTAAGTTCACCAATTATTTACAATAAAAAAATTATTTTTTCTTTTTTGAAACGTATGTGTGTACCGGGTGTCCCACTAAGAATAGCTCTATCGGCCGTATCTCAGAAAGGGTTAGTCGAATGGCTTGCGAAAAAAAATTTTTTTAGTAAAAGTGGCCATGACAAATTGCTGGAAATTATTTTTAAGTTCCTTATTTCGCCGCAAGAGGGCACAATTAAAAATTTTTTTTTAAATTCTAAATTACTCCGAAAATTCCCATATTAAGGTATAACTCTAATTACATCATCGAAAAGCTTAGACAATTCTGCATCATTTTGGTTTAAGGCTCGTTGGCGTACCGACCTTGATAAGAGTGGGGGAAGCTATTGAATGTGTAAACATTAAAATCGCTGTAACTTCTAAACGACTTAACCGATTTTACTAAATTTAAGCTTGTTTGGAAGGGAAAGGTAAGTATCTTCAATCGCCGTATCCAACAGTACACGATAGTGTTTAATAAAATGGCTAGCGGGCGCAATTTGTAATAATAACAGTTTTTTCGATTTTATCCCGAAAATTCAAATCATACGGTATAACTATGACATCATAATCGGAAAGAAGATGAAATTTGCAAGAAAAGACGTAGAGACCGCAGTTCGATATCCTTGTTCGTTTCAGAGTTACTGCCAAAACAATAATTTTTAATACAAATTGCGCCCTCTAGCAATTTTATTAGAAACTATCGTGTACCATTGGATACAATAATTGAAGTTACTTACCTTTCTCTTCCACACAATAGCTTCCCACAGTCTTATCAAGGTCGGCACGCCAACGAGCCTTTAACCAAAATGATGCAGAATTGTCTAAGCTTTTCGAGGATGTAATCGGAGTTATACCTTAATATGGGAATTTTCGGAGAAATTTAGGATTAAAAAAAAAATTTAATTGTGCCCTCTTGCGGCAAAATGAGGAACTTAAAAATAATTTCCAGCAAATTTCTCATGGCCGCTTTTACTTAAAAAAAATGTTTCCGCAAGCCATACGACTAACCCTTTCTGACATGTATTATTACTATAGGATGTAAAAGATGTATATTTTCTTATTTGCAATATAAATGGATATACCTATGTATTTATTACGGACTTTAAATTGCAACCTTGTTAGATAAAATTAAGAAACGAAAAGGTTATCATATGTTTTTAATAATTACAAGAGATAAAATGTTCATTCATAATTAATTAATATCGCAGAAAAATTATTAACAAATTACAAAACCTATTTTTTTATCGTAAATGGGTGTAATTACATATTTAAACGTGGTTTTTAGTTTTGATCAACTTTTTTTAATAACAATTTTCGATATTGCAGTCAAACATAAAGGTACTTATTTGCTCTTGGGCAAAATTCATATATTTTGACAAACCTCGTATACAGTGTCACCATCAGTAAAGTCCGCATCATATGGGATTTTTTTTTATTAATAGCTTTATTCGAAATTTGACTTCGGCATCAAGTTCTGCTTCGATCGAGATGAAAATTAAGCAAAAAAATAGTAGTCACGTGATTCGCATTATCTGTCAAGTTTTAATTTTTTCCAAAAAATTATTCAAAAGTGGGGTTATTTCTAAAAATATCGAAAAAAGTTATTAGAAAAAGTTTTTTTAAATGCAGTTTCTAGCCCACATGCAAAATTTCAGCTGGATAAGATAATTTTGATTTTTTACCTATATTTTGTAAATTGTACCACTTTTGCAAAATAAGACTCAACGCAACCTACATTAAACTTCTTAGTTTTGACAATGCTTTATTTCAGATCATTTTCTTTAAAGTAGCGCCATAATAAATATGTGTTTTTCTTCAAAATCAAAATTGGGCTATTGAAATGTGGTCGCATGTGATGCAAAGTTCATTTGTTTTTAACCCTGTATAAGGTAACTTCATAAAATAAGTATTTTTGAAAACGTAGTTTGTCCGAAAGTAAAAAAATAAAAAATAAAATAAAGGGGTTTTAAATTAAATCGTTGAAAATAGATAAACTTTACGTTAAGTTAAACTAAAATTTATTTTTCACTTAATGAACACTTTACTGATGACACTGTGTTCTTTTTTGTCTTTATATTAAGGTGTATTACTTTCAGACACAAACTACGTTTTCAAAAATACTTATTTTATAAAGTCACCTTATACAGGGTACAAAACAAATGAACTTTGCATCACATGCGACCAAATTTTAATAGCCCAATTTTGATTTTGTAGAAAAACACACATTTAATATGGCGCTACTTTAAAGAAAATGTATCTGAAATAAAGCATTGTCAAAACAAAGAAGTTTTATGTAGGTTGCGTTGAGCCTTATTTTGCAAAAGTGGTGCAATTTACAAAATAGAGGTAAAAAATCAAAATTATCTTATCTAGCTGAAAATTTGCATGTGAGCTAGAAACTGCATTTAAAAAAACTTTTTCTAATAACTTTTTTCGATATTTTCAGAAATAACCCCACTTTTGAATAATTTTTTGGAAAAAATTTAAATTTGACAGATAATGCGAATCACGTGACTACTATTTTTTTGCTTAATTTTCATCTCGATCGAAGCAGAACTTAATGCCAAAGTAAAATTTCGAATAAAGTTATTAATAAAAAAAAATCCCATATGATGCGGACTTTACTGGTGACACTGTATATACGCTTAAAATAATTTAATATCTGTTAGTTGCATTTTATAGGTTTTAGACCACGCAGAACTTTTGATTAAGAATAACTTTTTTTCGTAAAATTAACAATAAAAAATTTTCCAATGGTTCCAACTTACGGAGACATATATTGTACCTATATGGGGATATCTGTGAGGCCACATGTGTATAAAACCAATTTCACTAATAACTTCGATCTCTCGAAAGAAAAAAATAAGAGTATATACATATAGTTATTGCAAATATCCCAATACAGCAAATTAGGAACTGTTATCGGGAATTCAGATGTCGAGTTGAACTATGCGCTAACCAGGTGGGACCACGTTTGAATAAAAGTTTTATAATTTATGACTAAATGAATTAAAACAAATATGCATGAAATGTAATAATAAAAATACCTCAAAAGTAGGCAAATAAAAAATGGGTTTCTTACAACAAAATCGTTACTCTGATATAAAATCATATTCGAAGTAAAAAAGCAACAATAGTTGTTTGTTTTTACGTAAATTTATTTTAAACAAAATCCAAAAAACTAAAAATGTTGTTTTTGACGAACCTTATTGTGTATAGTAATCGCAAATCTGATATCTATTCGAGATTGTAGTTTCAGTACAAGCAGACGTTTTTATAAAGAATGACTTTTTCCTCTATACTCAGTAATAAAAAAGTTTTTCCTCTTCCAAACTCTGTGGACACATTGTAGAATGCGTTCTATAAAAAAAATGACTATAAAAATAAACGACAAGCAATAAATAAAACAAACATACCCTTTATTTACATCCTTCAAAGCCTCAGCAACTGTTTCGGCCTTCCTTTGCCATCATCAGTGTTGTATGGACCCTGTTTGGAACACGCGGTCAACAACAGACAGCTGCTTACTCGTTATGTGTACATACGGTTACCTGAAACGTAACCAGCTGCCAAGAATATACAAGGATCTTACAACTCTGATCACTTATAGTATATTCTTAAGATCTAAAAAAGAAATATTTAATTAGTAAAAGCTGAAAAAGAAAAATGGTTTTGCGCATCAACATTTAGTAGGTATATCTATCGTAAAATGTTGGATGAAACCATTTATATTAAAAAATATGTACCTATAAAATATTTTACAGCCATCAAAACCTAAAAAACGGTTTTATGCATCAACATTCTCAGTGAAATGTTGGATAAAACCGTTATACCAAAAAAACATTACGTTAAAATATGCAACGTTCAACAACCTAAAAAAGGTGGTTTTATGCATCAACATTCTCAGTGAAATGTTGGATAAAACCGTTATACCAAAAAAACATTACGTTAAAATATGCAACGTTCAACAACCTAAAAAAGGTGGTTTTATGCATCAACATTCTCAGTGAAATGTTGGATAAAACCGTTATACCAAAAAAAACATTACGTTAAAATATGCAACGTTCAACAACCTAAAAAAGGTGGTTTTATGCATCAACATTCTCGCAGTGAAATGTTGGATAAAACCTTTAAGCTAAAAAAACTATTACCTTAAAATATGCAACTTTTGCATTATTTCTTTCAACATCGTTTTCATATTTTTTGCCTTTTTCTTCAACCCAAGTAAGTATTACTTTATTTTTTTTTATTTTTCGGCAAACATAAAGTACAAAAGAACCCTAAAAGGAAAAAATTATTAGTTTGCAACTAGTTTTAAATATATATATTATATCATTTTAAGAAAACTAAAGAAATAATATGACTATTATTTTACATACCTTATTCCTTTTTGTTTGCATTGCAATAATTAAGGGCTCACCGCAGGTCTCTAATATTTCATTCTCCATTTAAACCTTCTCCGTGCATTATTACACACTCATTTATCTTCTTACAATTGACAACATCTTGTCTTGAAAGCAGTTTCGTTATTTCTCAATATACTTTAATCGTTAAAAAATAAAAGAAAAGCAACTAAACTTTGAAAGACTTTAGTAAACAAAGTTGTAAAACTTTGAAACCGAGATTAATTTAGTCCCAGAAATATTTATGCTTTTGTAGTTTTACTTCCAGTAAAGCAAAAGTTATAAATTAAGAAAAACGAATGCGAATTCATCTCTTTCACCTGCGGTAACAGAAAAGGAAAGATAACTACCTTACCTTTTAAAAATGAAAGAATTGAATTATGTTAAAGTCATTTGTAAGAAGATAAACTTATTTCTTTAAAAAAACGTATAACAACAAACACCCGAAAAAAATCGCGCACTCCCGAAAGAAATGTTTACTTACAATCGGAAACCAACGATGCTACAACCCATGCTTACTGACCTGAAACAAAAGAGAAAATCCATTAGTTACCTATTGATGTACTTGTAAATTAAATTGTCAATCAATTTTAGTTCTTATTATATTTTTTCGAGTACATTTAGAAGTTATTCACTGGATGGTTACAGCCGTTTGCGACAGCATTACAGGAACATTATTAAATTTACAATGTCCATGTGTTTGCATCCCAAAAATAAAAGAAACTGTTAAATTATAATAAAATCGTTAGTTTACCCCTTTTATGTTACAACTTTTAAATATCTCACCTTAAATCCTTCGGCAGATTGCTCTAATCCATCAGCTTTTGTCCCGAACTTTAAAATTCTGTTTTAGCTTTTCATGGCAGCACCTAATTGAAGCCCCTTAGACAGATCCAAAAAACAAACTGTCTTTTGCAACAACTTGTCCTCAAAGCGACAATTAAACAGATTCAGAAACCAGCCCTAACTCTGACCAGACTTGTGGTCGTGTGATCGCAACTTTTAGATTTAATTTAAATTAAAAAGAGAAGAAACATGATGAGGCAATGAAGAATCTGAACATACATAAATAATAATGTAAAAGCGTGATTTAGGTAGTGGCGGACAGGCAAAGCAAGCTTGTCCAAAAAAGACAGCTAAAGTAGTATAGACAGTATAGAATATTAAAGTCCTTTTTAAATAGGAACTTGTAAAGTATTGCCTTGAAGTCCTTTATATCAAAATATGCGCTTGAACTATGTGCAGTAAAGAAAGATTGCGAATTAAAATGTTGAAGCATATATAAAAATTAGATAAAAGCGATTTTAGAACATCTAAATTTTAGAAATTGCTTTCTGCAAGGGGGCGTGCGAGTGTTGCCATGAATTCCTTGTATTTATGTGTACTTGGACTATTTGTTGTAAAGGAAAATTGAGGGCAGAAACATTTAAATGTAAATACATAAAAATTTTCATACATATATAATATAAGAATAATATAAAAGCGATTTTAGAATATTGGGATGTTAGAAAGTATACTTCCAGAAAGAAGGCATGTGATGTATTTACTAGAATTCCTTGTATGAATGTGCACTTGGACCATGTGCAGAAATACTGAGAATATATATGCAAATGAACGTGTAAAATAAATGTTGATACATAAGAATGGCACAATAGTAAATTTAGGATAATAGAATATCTCTAATATGTAGAGATAAAAAGATAATCAAACAATAGGGAACCAATTATATGGAGGTCGTATTCAACTGATGCCTAGTTGAAGATATAGCCATCAGAGTCTAAGGTCAGAGACTAACTATACACTTTTGTACATATATATTTATATAGAATGAATATTAATAGATAGGTAATGGAAGTCAAATAATTAGTACAGAAATGGTTAAACTGGAGAGATCCTACAGAATATTACCTTCTTCGTTAACTTTACTATATAATTATGTTAAAAATAAAAAATAAAAACCCGTTCAATCCAACATTTCTTGTACGTTAGACTAAGAAAGGTAGGATTGTTTAAATTACTGGTTTCTGTAACTTATGCCACCCTGAAAAAATCGCGACGCGGTTTTTACACTTTTTAATTATTGTTGATGCTGAATCTGAAACAAAAGAAAAATTGTTTAGTTTTCAAAATTCAATAACTTAATTGTTGTCTTATACACTAGACCAGGGTCGATAATTTTTGAAACCAAATAAAATAATAGTAGGATGAAACCCATTGGAAAAGAAAGAGAATATAACAAAAATTAAAGGAAAAATAAATTACGGGCGATCCGAGGTCGGGAATGTATGTGAAAAATTCAAATAACCAAGTTTTTGGTTTTTTATTTTTATCTTTTACAAACAAATTTTTTTATACACGATATTTGGTAAAAACTTTCCTTTTTATGTCCCAAACACACTGTAATTTTTTGGATTTAAAATATTTATTTTTTAACCTTAATTTTGACTTAATATCGAAAAAGCTACCTAATTTTCAATCGAAAATTCTCACGTCAAAATATCTGCTTTTTTAAAAAAGTCAGTGGGCTTTTTGTTCGTTGAAATCTCTACTTTCTGATGGTGTAAAAAAATATATACATTACTATGGTAAATGTTCTTAATTTAATTCCCCTTTAAATCCTACCTTTAATTATATTTAGATCAACTATTTACGCATGTTTTTTGCGATCCTTATGTTTTATGGATTTGTAATTTTTTTGTTTATCAATGTAACATGGAATCTTACGTTTTTCGAGTAATTAAAGTATAAATTTTAATAAATAGCTCAAAATTGTACATAATGATTAAAAGAAAAAAATTTCGGATTAGAGTATTTTTGCATTTTTTGAGAACATTTACCATAGTACTGTATATTTTTTTGACACCATCTGAAAGTAGAGATTTCAACGAACAAAAAGCCCACCGACTTTTTTAAAAAAGCAGATATTTTGACGTGAGAATTTTCGATTGAAAATTAGGTTGCTTTTTCGATATTAAATCAAAATAAGGTTAAAAAAGAAATATTTTAAATCAAAAAAATTACAGTGTGTTTGGGACATAAAAAGGAAACTTTTCACCAAATTTCGTGTATAAAAATTTTTTTTCTAAAAGATAAAAATAAACAACCAAAAACTTGGTTATTTGAATTTTTCACATAAATTTTGAGGTTAGGTGAAAAAGTGCAAATACAAAAGTTGTAAATTTTTTTATTACCTACAACTTTGCCATTCAACGTTTTTCCATAGGACTTGTAGTTTTGCCGGAAATCGAGATAAATCATTTTCTACCCTTAAAAACTCCCCCTCCCCCCCTTCCCGACCTCGGATCGCCCGTAATTTATTTTTCCTTTAATTTTTGTTATATTCTCTTCCTCTTCCAATGGGTTTCATCCTACTATTAATTTTTTTTCACCATTTTCCATTTTCAAAGGCTTCGGCCCTGGTCTACACATGTTTGGGACAACTATTAAATAGTTCCTGATTTTCAGAGCTCATATTTTCGCCAAACAACAAGTTGTTTTTGCCAGAACAATAAATAATTATTTATTTTAGTTTTATTTAATTTCATACACACATCAGGAGAGCCTCTAAAAAATGTTCTAAAAAGTATGAAATATTAAGTCAAATTAATAATAAGTCGAGACATTTTTGGGTAGATTCTCAATTCTCATTTCCATAATTTTTTTAGGGTCTTTGAAAAATATAGTTATATGGACAGCTATAATAGTCAAAAAGATTTTATTATTTATTATTATATCTCCTAAATGCATGTAGGTATGTATAGTGTGAGAAAACACCTTTACACTTACTTTTAAAACACAGTGACAAAACAGCTTTATTCTTACTTTTTTTTGCGTTAAAATATCGTTTATTTTCAAAATTTGTCAAGTGGCAAATTATGTAAAGCTCGGTTAAAGAATTTCTACAATAATAACGCTATATTTACCTCCTGTCCCATATCCATTTGCCCGATGACTCTCCATCCTTTTGTCGTCTCCATGTACACATATTGTTCATATTCAACTCGTCAGAGGATACGAGAAAATAGGTGCCCGTGCACCCAGCCCATTCCACACTTTTGTGGATCTTTAAAGGCCATTTTACCGCGCTTCTAAACAACGACAATGTTTAGGTACATTATTCCTCTGAAGAGAAGAATCAGCACACGCGCACACACTTCTGTTTAGTGGATCACTTATTATCTGAAATAAAAAAAAAAATAAGTTAATAATAATATAGGTAGGTATAGGGTCTTCCAACGAGGACTGAACAGGGGCTCATTTTTGAGCTTCCTTGTAGGTATTTAAAGAAAAATCCAAAATAGCCAATCGATGTACTTTTTCCTGCAGAATTCAAAAATGAAACCAAAAATTTATTTGAACCAGAAACAAAAGAGTTACGCTATGGATAAGGTGTTTTTTAAATGGAACATAGCTTTTTTTATACGATTTTTGGAACGAGTGATTTTTTTTTGTCCGTTCTGATTAAAATATTTAATATTGTGACAGCTATTTTTATTAAATTTTAATGTTTTATCCAGTATAATTTAACTTTAACCTGTTTGAAACATACACTAGGTAATAAAGGTATAATCACCTTTGAATCCTTCAAAGTCAAAAAATTTGACAAATTTACTATAATATTGCCGAAATGACTTTGAAGGATTCAAAGGTGATTATACCTTTATTACCTAGTGTATGTTTCAAACAGGTTAAAGTTAAATTATACTGGACAAAACATTAAAATTTAATAAAAATAGCTGTCACAATATTAAATATTTTAATCAGAACGGACAAAAAAAAATCACTCGTTCCAAAATTCGTATAAAAAAAGCTATGTTCCATTTAAAAAACACCTTATACATAGCGTAACTCTTTTGTTTCTGGTTCAAATAAATTTTTGGTTTCATTTTTGAATTCTGCAGGAAAAAGTACATCGATTGGCTATTTTGGATTTTTCTTTAAATACAAGGAAGCTCAAAAATGAGCCCCTGTTCAGTCCTCGTTGGAAGACCCTGAACATAATATAACGCTATTGGTGTGCTAAATCTCCAGGCATGTAAGGAACGTCTACATAAGAGATTTGGTTCCAAAATTTTAAGAAACTGGATTCGTTAGAAATAAAAATAGACAACAACCTAGAGTTTTGGATGAAGATATGCATATTGAAGTTATTGGGCAAGTTTCTATAAGTCATTGCGTCATTTTAAAACAGTTACCGAAGTATCCAGAAATTCTGTTAGGAAATATGTATGTACTGAAAATGCATAAATTTCATCCTCGCCACTGCAATGGAGTGACGTTAGTCTAGATTTTTTACAGAGAGGCACACTAAATATTCTTCAATTTGGGAATACTGGAAGATAATATCTTAGGGCCTTTTTTATTGAAGGAAATTTGACCGGTCAAGTTTAGGCTAAAATGCTCAACCAAACAGGAACTTGAAAACCAAAAAGACTAACAACAGTATATAAATTTGAACGAAGAACTTCTACCCTTCCAGTAAGATGGTGCACCCCACACTATCCTGCTGTGGCGAGAGAGTGGTTTGACCGCAAAATTATCCAAATCAGTGGATTGACAGAAGGGGTACAATTGAGTGTCCGCCAAGATCACCTGATCTTAGGTACCCCCGTGGATCTTTGGAAAAATTGTGTCAGAGGATAATTGAAACTTGTCAAAGTATTCCAAGAGACATTTTTCGGAAAGTTGAACAGGAATTTGAAAATCGACTTTATTTCTGTTTAGAACAAAATAGAAATCATTTTGAGTAGGTAGGTACTTAATTAAAAAAAAAAGAGTAAGACCATGTGTTTATGTTAATTTTTTAATTTTCCTGCCAAAGAGACAGTTTTAAAACATTTCGTACTTAAATCTTATAAATATAAAATATTTTAAAAAACTTACCTTATTTATTTTTAGGTGCTGGCCGTACTTTCTTCTTTCTTCAAGTGCTCTGCTGTCGTCCAGAAACATAAGGCCGCCGAGAAAAGTTTCTGGATAATAAAATTTTGTATCCACGCCAGATTTCCCCCACAAGCACCGGTTTCCCCCCCCGATGTGCGACCCACGCCACGGGCGAAAGGCCTGGGGTGGAAAACTCAGGTCCGAAGCTCCATTGGTTGATGTTCTTGGAATGGGTGCCCACATGTCCTCGAAAACAACCGGAGGAAGTATCCTACGTGCAAGTGGCGTCCACCCGGTCGACCACGACGCGGGAATTTAGATTTTCGTCTGTAAAAAGATAATTTTTGATTAATAAAGAAAAACTGAAAACAAAGTTCTTTATTTTAAAAGATCAATCCCTCTAGATGGCTTTCGCTGTATCATGGCTCGTCGGTGTGGTTAGAATTTTACTAGAGGAAAAATAACTAAATAGGCGCTTTAGATATTACTATAGCGGGTACCCGCGCAAATTCGCGCAATTTAATTGTTATGATTGTCCTATCGAAACAGAGCAGCGGGTACCGGGGTACCTTCAATAGAACCTTTAATAGGTACCAATATTATTTTTAAAAAGAAAATTTATGTGGTGTTTTATTACAATATTTCTTTCTCTTTCAATAAAAATGTAATTTGCTCTCCTAGCTTTGTTTATGAAAATAATACCAAAAATATACAGTGTGCATGTCCACGGATAGAGTTTGTAAAAGAAAAAACTTTTTATTAGTACCTATAGGTATAGAAGAAAAAAGCCATTCTTTATAAAAACGTCTGCTTGTGCTAAAACTACAATCATTTTTAATAAAATAGGTTCAAAAATGCCGTTATTTATAAAAATATCGAAAAACTTTATTCGAGAAAGTTGTTTATTTAGGCGTTTTTAGCCTTTGTACGAAATTTTGACAGTCTAATAGAATTTTTATTTTTTGCCAGATTCTTGAAAATTTTGATCAACCCTCGTAGATTAACTTTTATACATCGATGTAAAACCATTTGCCTTTACTTCATTTGTAATCTTAATGCAAGTTTTTGTAAAATTTTTGTTTCCTATTATTTATTTTGCTTCAAAAACTGAAATTGTTATTGATCAGTATGTAATGTTTGATGCAAAGTTTATCTAATTACATCAGTTTTGCCAAAACCGACGTTTCTCATTTTTCCTAAGTTAGTAAACAGATGTACAAAAAGAAAATATTAGGAAGCTTTCGTTGAAATTTTACTTAATTAATATTAAATTAAATTAAATATATTAAACTATATTTTTCTTGAATAAAATGTTTCGAGCGATTAATATTTATTCTTTTTAATCCAATATTAATTAAGTAAAATTTCAACGAAAGCTTCCTAATATTTTCTTTTTGTACATCTGTTTACTAACTTAAGAAAAATGAGAAACGTCGGTTTGTTTTGGCAAAACTGATGTAATTAGATAAAGTTTGCATCAAACATTACAAACTTATCAATAACAATTTCAGTTTTTGAAGCAAAATAAATAAATTGGAAACAAAAATTTTACACAAAATTGCATTAAGATTACAAATGAAGTAAAGGCAAATGGTTTTACATCGATGTATAAAAGTTAATCTACGAGGGTTGATCAAAATTTTCAAGAATCTGGCAAAAAATAAAAATTCTATTAGACTGTCAAAATTTCGTACAAAGGCTAAAAATGTCCAAATTAACAACTTTCTCGAATAAAGTTTTTCGATATTTTGATAAATTATGGCATTTTTGAACCTATTTTATAAAAAATGTCAAATTTGACAGGTAACGCAAGTCGTGCAGCTGCTTCAGTATACGTCATTTTTGGTTTTTAGGTAAGCAAAAACTAACTGCTTTTTCAATTTTTACCTATACCTAATAATAAAAAAAAATCCCATTTGATGCGAATTTTTTTGCGGACACTGTATATACCTACTAATAAAAAAGTGTTTCCTCTTCCAAACTCTATCCGTGGACAGTGTGGACACACTGTAGATTAAGCATAATTTTTTCAAAATGTCTTTATCTATTTAATTACAGATCGTTAATAACGCTAACCCATAGAGAAATAAAAACAAGAGAAACCATATCCAATGTAAACAATTTACCGGTCATGATCGTGTACGACGTACAAATCTGTAACAAGTTGGGCCGAACGTTTCCTGTGATAAACATTTAGCAAACGCGAATCCGTCTAAAGTCACTTCGCTTCTCGGCATTTATTTCGCCGCCTTGCGCCTCGCTTTCGTCCCGGTAGATGGGATCAATATATAGGATTACTTAATTAATAGCTCACAGAACCTTTTCATGGACATATGGCGTGTATATGTCGTAGGCTGATAGTGAAATCCGTCATTTCATGAAAAGCCTAGTCATATCATGCTGCACGCTAAAAGGTATATTTGCAACTGGTTTGTTCGTTGTTCCCCAGAGCATTTTTTTCAATTTTTTTTTAATTTAATTTAAATTTTATTTTTATAAAATAATATTAGTTGAAAAAATTGAAAAAAATGCTCTGGGGAACAACGAACAAACCAGTTGCAATATACCTTTTAGCCACTCTTCATGATATGACTAGGCGTTTCATGAAATGACGGATTTCACTATCAGCCTACGACATATACACAACTTGGGGGTAGAATTTATTAAAATATTGAAATACGTAAAGAAAACTCCTTTATTTAAACCCCTGATTTAACCCTTTAGGGACAGATTTTCAAAAAAATAAGAAATACATGTTTTATTACAGTATTTATGCTGAGTTTCAAGAAACTCCGTTAAAAAAAAATTTTCCAATATAAACTTTTATTTAACCCCCTTTTTTCGCCCCCTAGAGGCTACACTACCTTTTTCAACCCTTAAGTGAATTTTGGAAAAATGCCGAAATAACGTTTATTATTATTTTATTAAAGGAACTTATACAAGGTGTTTCAATAAAGACTTCCAGGCCAATTATTTCGAAAACTAAAGTTGACATGTAAGATCTGTAAACGGCAGTTTTTAGCCTCTATGATTGGCTTTACAACTGTGTAAAAAATGTGTTTGAATAATACAAGATGTAGGTGGCGCCACGGTGCAAAGAATTTTTTCGATAACAGGAACTTTTAAATGTTGTGGCTCATAAAGATAAATTAATTTTTGATCAAATTATGTCCCATAAAAATTTTGGATAAATTCAACAAGAACGGAGATATTTGGGGTTAAGTTTTTTTTAAAAATAATTTTTACGAGTATTTTAATTATAAATATTTTTGATATCCTTTAGCAGATTTTAATTTAATTTTGGTACTGATAAGTTTGGTGATAAAACGCTCGTGAAGTGCTAAATTATTACGTCCTGTGACGTCTCAGGGGGCGCCTTAACAAATAAAATTGGCAAAAATTAAGACGCCACTGAGTTTTTGGTAATTTTTGTATTTTTTTTTTCTGATTAAGCAACTAAAAATCCTTTTCTTGTCTGTTAAATTGTTTTCATATCTTGCTTGCTGCGTTTTTGAGAAATAATTTTATTGCACATCTCTGAAAAACAAAAATCATTAAATAATTAATACGTTGTATTTTTTGTTGTTTAAAAGCAAAAAGTTAAACCATTATAAAGTTTTTATTTTTAGTTTTTGGTATTGTTCTAATTTTGATTAATAATTTTGTATAATTTCCCATCAGTTCTTTCATAGAATTTAAAATATCTTCTAATTTTATTTTATTATGCTTTAATGTTTTAACTTTGCTTTTAAACAACGTATTAGTTATTTAATGATTTTTGTTTTCTAGAGATATACAATAAAATTGTTTTTATTTTTATTTCTCGAAAACGAAGCAAGATATGAAAACAATTTAACAGACAAGAAAAGGATATTTTTAGTTGCTTAATCCGAAAAAAATATAAAAATTACCAAAAACTCAGTGGCGTCTTATTTTTTGCCAATATTATTTAATAAAGGCGCCCCCTGAGACGTCACTGGACGTAATAATTTAGCGCTACACGAGCGTTTTATTACTAAAATTGTCATTATCAAAATTAAATTAAAATCTGCTAAAGGATATTAAAAATATTTATAATTAAAATAGGTATGTACCTACTCATAAAAATTATTAAAAAAAAAACTTAACCCCAAATATCTCCGTTCATGTTGGATTTATCAAAAATTTTGATGGGTCATAATTTAAACATTATCCTGTCATCGAAAAAATTCTTTGCACCGTGGCGCCACCTACATCTTGTATTATTCGAACACATTTTTTACACAGTTGTGAAGCCAATCATAGAGGCTAAAAACTGGCGTTTACAGAATTTACATGTCACTCTTAGTTTTCGAAATAATTGGCCTGGGGTTTTTATTGAAACACCCTGTATACCAATTATTGAATCTCCACCATGTTTTAGCTTTCGAGATACAGAACTACGAACAAATTGTTATCAGACACAAAATTTATAAGTTGGGGATGTTACTGAGAACTTAATTTCTGAACTAAATGGATTGAAGTTATTAGTAAAATAACAGAATATATAGCTAGCCGTCCCTATATATACCTACCTAAGTATATTGATATAATGTTTTTAAAATTGTCCTGATTATATAGGGGCCGAAACGTAAGAAAATTGGGTCTAGTGACACATAGTTTGGGGTAAAACGTTCTCTATAAAAAAAAATCCAGGCCCGTATACTTTTCCCATCTTCACACTAAAAAAACGCTCCCTCCCCCTTTTGCGAAGGTACGTATTTTAATGACGTTTCCTAATTTATAGGCTACAGTTTTTTACTTTATAATTTGCAGACAAATTAAAACACGCCTCAAAATAATTTTTTTGAAAATAATAAACATGAAAACAATTTTTTATTAAATTGTTATTTTATGTCGATATTTTGCTTTAGCTTTGTCATCAAAACGCTCAGTCTGTAGCACAGTTTAACTTTAATACGCCACCTACTGACGAAAACGTCAGTTAACAAACAGGTTACAGGCTTAAGTTGAAAATTGACCCGAGAGAGGGAAGGAGTTTTAATAACAAATTCAATATTTAACGGACAGAGGAAACAAATGTTACGTAAGTGATTCACACGCGTGCTTACGTAAGAAATTGGCAAAGCCCTAATACAATAGGTCAAAAGCAGGGCCGTCGAGAGCCAGGTCAGGCCCGGGGGCTGTGCGGCATCCCGGGCCCACTCCAAGGGCTGTCACATTTAAAATATTAAAAATCGGGAGGTAGGGTCCTAGCCAGTGGCGGCTTGTGACTTATTAACTTGGAGGTGCATTAAAAGCCCGCTGCAGGCGAAATGCGCCGCAGGCGAGATTTTTTTAAAACCACGCCCAATTTGGTCAATAATTTTTAATAAATATTTTAAAAATTTGTGAAAATGAAATAAGATAAAAAAAATAAAAAAGGCCGATTTATTTTTCATTAGTGGGTACATTGTTTAAAAGTAAAGTTTATTCTTCTGTTTCTATTTGCAGCAAACTTATCAATAACAATAAAGTCCCTAGATTTACACTTTGTGGGCTGTGTGAAGTTAATTTCGAGTTTAGGTCTTCCCTCAATTTTAATTTCAATTCTTTGCTCAATACTTAATGAGCTAAAATTGTTTCTCAAATATTCCACATTCATAGTCGTTTTGGCATTAAAACTGTTCATTTTTATTGAAATAAGTCTTTACTACCTACCCCAAAATAATACCAAAAATATAATTTTTAAATATTTTTTATTTTTTAAAAATAATTTATCATATTTTTTTAACTGCGCAGCCCGAGCACGGGCCCTTAAACGAGACGTGGGCCCGGAAAATTTGCCCCCCCCCCCTCTTGTCAGCCCTGGTCAAAAGCACAATATAACACTGTTACCAAACCATTGAGAGGGAAAAAAATTGTATTAAAGAAGAATTAGATAACTATACAAGGCCCCTATGTCGCGAATTACTATTTGTTCTTAAAATTAAAATGCTAAAATGGCAGTTAATTAGCTCCTGGTTAGTTCGCTCGAAATGAACAAAGGTTAATTGCAAAAGGACCCCACCGCCCATTAACAAAATAACAATAAATAAAAAAAAAGTACACAAAGACTTACCTTTTAATGAAGCAGAGCACACTTTATATTAGGATGCGCGAAATCAAAAAGTTTCCCGAGACCGAAAGACACTTTATCCCAATGGGAGCATTAAAAAAATTGGACGCAACGAACCACCCCGCGGTAGGTTTTCCAAAAATTACAGAAGAGCTCCGAACGGTTTAACCACTGGAAATAAAGTGACGAACGAAATATTGAAATCGAGGCAAAAAGTTTACCTTTTTTGTTTGACGATAAGAAAAAGGTGTGTAAACAAATACGTAACTCGTTTTGTTGGAATATATTTTCAAAAGAAATGATTTTATACCTATGGAAATTTTTACTTATTGTGGAGTAAATTATTATTTTACAAAATAGTCGGTAAAGTGCAAGTCGAGCTTTTTTTTCTTTTAGATTCTTCTTGTTATTTCAGTACGGGATATGTTACAGGTTACAGGGGTGGTGGATATGACGCCGATTTTTCAAACTTTTAATTCGCACGCTGTTGTATCGATTAGTGCATGGTTATCCCTGAACAGCATAAAAATAAAATAATAGGTTGCCCCTCGAGACACCTGAGTTTGGTCTGAGGTAAAAAAGAGAAAAATGAAAAGGAAAGAAAAACACGAAGTCTTCCTCCACAAAAATTTAATAGAATAAAAATTCTTAGTTTAAAACGTCTCTACGTGTTTCGAACGTAGAAACGTTCATCATCAGGAGATAGAAAGTATGTTGCTGATGGTTGTAGCAAAAGAGAAAACAATAAGTGGTAGGCGTCAAACCTTAATGGAACTTTTATGGCATTAAAAGTTGTTGATAAAATTGCATTTTTGAAGATATTAAAATGAAAGAAAGCCAAAAACATACTGGGTATGTGGAAAAGACTTATAAAGGGGTCTAAAAAAACCAAAAAGAGGAAAATGGGTTAAGAAAATGACTTCTAAAAAGAGGTTGTCCAAAAGATTTTCTTAAAAACATGTCTTGTAGACAATATAAAGTGTGAAAAGGGTTTTTATATTTGTGTTAAATGAACATTGTAGGCATCATATAATGAATTTGAGTATAAAACAGTATGGGGCACTGAATTTTAAGATTCATATATAAAAACACTTTTCACACTTTATATTGTCTACAAGCAAGGGCGTCCATAGAGCGTTTTTCAGGGGGGGGGGGGGGCAAAAACGTAAACAATACTTTTTTATATACAGTGTCACCAGTAAAGTCCGCATCATATGGATTTTTTTTTATTAATAGCTTTATTCGAAATTTGACGTTGGCATCAAGTTGTGCTTTGATCGAGATGAAAATTAAGCAAAAAAATAGTAGTCACGTGATTCGCATTATCTGTCAAATTTTAATTTTTTTTTTAAATAATTCAAAAGTGGGGTTATTTCTGAAAAAATCAAAAAAAGTTATAGGAAAAAGTTTTTTTAAATGCAGTTTCTAGCCCACATGCAAAATTTCAGCTGGATAAGATCATTTTTATTTTTTACCCATATTTTGTAAATTGCACCACTTTTGCAAAATAACACTCAACGCAACCTACATAAAACTTCTTAGTTTTGACAATGCTTTATTTCAGATACATTTTTTTAAAGTAGCGTTATATTAAATGTGTGTTTTTCTACGAAATCAAAATTGGGCTATTAAAATTTGGTCGCATGTGATGCAAAGTTCATTTGTTATTGACCCTGTATAAGGTAACTTCATAAAATAAGTATTTTTGAAAACATAGTTTGTGTCTGAAAGTGATACACCTTAATATCAAGACAAAAAAGAGCACAGTGTCATCAGTAAAGTGTTTATTAAGTGGAAAATAAATTTTTGCTTAACCCAACGGAAAGTTTATCTATTTTCAACGATTTAATTTAAAATCTCTTTATTTTATTTTTTATTTTTTTACTTTCAGTCACAAACTTTTTATTTTCCACTTATAAAACACTTTACTGAAGACACTGTGTTCTTTTTGTCTTAATATTAAGGTGTATTACTTTCAGACACAAATTACGTTTTCAAAAATACGTATTTTATGAAGTTACCTCATACAGGGTCAAAAACAAATGAACTTTGCATCACATGCGACCAAATTTTAATAGCCCAATTTTGATTTTGTATAAATACACACATTTAATATGACGCTAGTTTAAAGAAAATGTATCTGAAATAAAGCATTGTCAAAACTAAGAAATTTTATGTATAGGTTGCGTCGAGTCTTATTTTGCAAAAGTGGTGCAATTTACAAAATTAGGAAAAAAATTAAAATTATCTTATCCAGCTGAAATTTTGCATGTTTGCTTGAAACTGCAAAAAAAAAAATAACTTTTTTCGATATTTTCAGAAATAACCCCACTTTTGAATTATATTTTGGAAAAAATTAAAATTTGACAGATAATGCGAATCACGTGACTACTATTTATTTGCCTAATTTTCTACTCGATCGATGCAGAACTTGATGCCAAAGTCAAATTTTGAATAGATATTAATTTTAAAAAATCCCATATGATGCGGACTTTACTGGTGACACTGTATAAGACTATTTATTTAACTTATGCCTAATGTATTAATTTATTGATATGTTTTTATTATGTAATTGTTCAGTTTAGTGATTTGTTGGTCTACTAACTAACCACTGTACTATTCAATATTTATACTGAATTATGAAATAAAATAGTAATGTGGGCGCCTAGGGGGGGAGGGGGGGCAAGTGCCCGTTTTGCCCCCCCCCCCCCCCCCCCTATGGACGCCCTTGTCTACAAGACATGTTTTTAAGAAAATCTTTTGCTTTTGGACAACTTATTTTTAGAAGTAATTTTCTTAACCCATTTTCCTCTTTTTGGTTTTTCTATATAGACCCCTTTATAGGTCTTTTCCACATACCCAGTATGTTTTTGACTTTCTTTCATTTTAATATCTTTAAAAATGCAATTTTATCGTTACAACTTTTAATGCCATAAAAGCTCCATTATGGTTTGACGCCTATACCACTTATTGTTTTCTCTTTTGCTACAACCATCAGCAACATACTTTCTGTGTCCTGATAATGAACGTTTCTACGTTCGAAACATGTAGAAACCTATTAAACTAAGAATTTTTATTCTATTAAATTTTGTGGAGGAAGACTTTGTTTTTCTTTCCTTTTCATACTTTCAACTCCACTTTAAGTATGGACTATTTCTTCAAATTAAAGAGAAAAATGGTGAACGTCACCACAACTTGTACTTGTTTGGTATTGGTTGTTACGTATTGATTAAATAAAATATATTCCAAAAAAAGATTTAAAACAGAGATAGAGGGGGAAATTAATTAATGATTATTAAAACATTTCAAGAGGGTTGAACCAGTGAAAGTAATTAAGGTCCGAAATATTTAGGAGTACATGTGAGTGTATAGGAAATAAAACTTTTGTTTAAAATATTTTCAAAAAGGGTGTTTAAACCACCGTTTGAAAGTTTATACAGGGTGTTTCATTAAGGTCGAAGAGCGGCCATATCTCGGAAACTACTGGGCATAGAAACTCAGGAAAAGAAAAATGATAATAAAAGTGGCCATGAGAAAATTCTGGAAATAATTTTCAAGTTCCGCATTTTGCCGCAAGAGGGCGTAATTGAAAAGTAAATTTTTAAATTTTACATAACTCCGAAAATTCCACATTAAGGTATATGTTTGATAACACCATTTTAAAGCTTGGACAATTATGCATCATTTTGGTCTCATGCTCATTGGCGTACCGACTTTAATAAGAGTGGGGGAAGCTGTTGAAAGTGTAATCATTTAAATCGCTGTAACTTATAAACGACTTATCCGATTTTAGCAAACTAAAGACTGTTTGGAAGAGAAATGTATGCACTTTGACCAGTCGTATTTAGTTGTCCATAATAGTTCTCAAAAAAAATGTTAGAGGGCGCAATTTCCAATAACAATAAATTTTTTGATTTTACTCCGAAAAAATAAATCATACGGTATAATTATGATACCATAATCGAGAAGGAGATGAAATTTGCTAGAAAAAATATTAAAACCGCCGCTCGATATCTCCGTTCGTTTCAGAGTTATTGCCAAAACAATAATTTGTAAGACAAATTGCAAATTTTGACCAAAATTGACATTTTGGTCAAAAATGAAAAATAAAGGTAGTTTACTCTTGGAGAAAAATCATGTTTTTGAAGTTTTTGCGAACCCTGTATAAAAAATCAAAATTTTCTCTTCGTGAATTGCATTTTTTTTACAAGCAAAACTTTTAATCTAGAATGACATTTTCCCGAAAAATGAAATTTTTCATCCATTTGTGCTATACCGGGTGTAACAGGATCACGGTACACCCCCCGTATCTCCGTTAGCTTTAAAGGTAATTGATTGAAATTTGGGATATCCCATATACATATTAAGCGGCACTTTTTGACCTTCAAATGATTTTTTTTTCACTTCCGGTTTCGCCGTGTGACACCAACTTTCGATTTTTAAATGGAACACCCTGTATATTATTACATTTTTGAATTCTGCATAATTTTCTGAATCCAATGATACCACAAAAGTGACATTTCAAGCGTAAAAAATATTTATTATTTAATTATCTATTTAAGTGTGCGATGACGGTTCCGATTTATTCCAATTGATCCGTCTAATGCTAGAAAAATCGAACTCCCGTCAAAAATACTAAATTGCGTTTTTTATAAGCAAATAAAATTCATCGTAATCGTTTTTGGGGTAAAACTCAATTTTTCCAAATCGAACCATATTGGTACCGTGGTACCATTTCTTAGTACTATTAATAAGGAATTTATTCATACCTGGTAATAACAAGTGCGACAAATACAATCAAAACTACAGCTAAAAGAAAATACAATTATTTTGTTCTAATTTAATGCTAAGAAGTTACTAAGGTGGCTTTGAAAATGAAATTATTCAGATAAGTATTCGATGGTTTATCGGTGTTTTTATTGTGTATTGGAAAACTCTTTACATTTGTTGTTATTTTTGTTCAAAATGCCGCACATTTATACAAGAGATGAAAAAGTGGACAATGTTAATTATTAAATTAAAAATTAATTTAATTATTTTTTACGTTTGAAATGTCACTTCTGTGGTATCGTTGGATTCAGAAAATTATGCAGAAATTAAAAATGTAATAATATACAGGGTGTTCCATTCAAAAATCGAAAGTTGGTGTCACTTCCGGCGAAACCGGAAGTGAAAAAAAAATCATTTGTAGGTCAAAAAGTGCCGCTTATTATGTATATGGGATATCCCAAATTTCAATCAATTACCTTTAAAACTAACGGAGATACGGGGGGTGTACCATGATCCTGTTACACCCGGTATATTAATAAAATTGTAAACCCTATCCGCGGACAGTCTGTAGTTACTCGTTATATTTTGATTGAATGAATGATACATCCAAGATGGTCAGTTTTTAAAAAGGAACTAATTTGTGCCAATAAAATTCCTGAAAATTTAAAACGCTTCCAGCTTTTACCTATGATTCCTCTGTGCAGATACACCGTTTTCTTGTCTGCCGTAACATAACTTCAGAAAATGTATTATATGACAGGTTTCTCACTTTTTGAATTTTACTTTTAACTATATTTTTCTAATGCTCCTGTGCAAACCGCCCCCCTTCCCTCCAGCTACGCCAGTAGAAATACACGTTTACACCGTATCAGTGGCGTAGCGTGGATGAAGGGGCGGAAACTTCAAAGGCAAGGGCGGTTTTTTTTTATGAGAGAGACGGCAAAAGAGGTCGAAAAAAAAACGCGCCGCAGGCGAAATTTTTTTGGGTGCCACGCCCTTTTTTCAATGAAGTTGCCTGATTTTCAAGTGGAAAAAATATAAAATACACAAGATCCTCAAGAAAATCACAAAAAAATGAATCAAGTAAAAAAAAGTGCTTCGTTTTCATGGCTCATTATGGGTCCTGGGGGGGGGTAATTACCCCTTTATCTACGCCCATGCCCATGTTGAAAGGGCGCCTCACTGCTAATGCATAATTTCGTTTGTTTAGTAAATTTTGGCCTGAGAAATAAAGTTTGTGATTCGTCATGTCTAAAATGGTCACATGAAAACAGAATATGAACACGGCAAGGGGAATTTTGTTAAAACTCTACAAAGTGTTTTATGCATAATATTACATAATTATTCTCATTGGCGACAATAACACACTTTTAGAAAGATAAAATTTAGTCTCTAGTAAATTAGAGATTTCAAAATTTTTTTAATTGTTACAAAAACAACTGAAAGAATACAAATTATTGATCGTGGCAAAATATTTTTAATATTAATTAAATCAAGTAGTGAAAATAAAATAGAATCTCGAAATAGGTAAAACAGGTTTATTTTTTTCTTTACTCTTAAAGTTATAAACAAATAATAATAACCTAATTAAAACCTGGAACTGGGAACTACTGGGAGAGTGGGAAGGGGCGCCGTTTGGGAACGGGCTCAAAGGGCGGTCGCCCCCCCTGGCCCCCTGCACGCTACGCCACTGCACCGTATTCACTATAGAGAATACGGAAATGTTGATGCCAAAATAGTTTTAGATCTATTACAGGACACGGAAGGCGTCAAAGCAGGGCCCCCGCAAGGATTAGGGGCGCCCGCGTGGGGGAATCATTTTGGCGCCCTTTAAGTAATATACTTTTATGGTATAAGTGCCTAATTTAACACTTTAAAATATAGTATTTTGTACTTTTTTTTTGCAAACAATAAATCTAAGATCTAATTCTAAAATTATATAGATTATATATTCTAGGTTTGCCTGATGCAAATTTATTAATAATATTACTAAAATCAATTTTATCAAGTATATCTTGCTCTATTGTTAAGATTGCTAAACCAGCTAACCTTTCTTGCAGCATAGTAGACCCCAAATAAATTTAATTATTTTTAATTTTGAGAAAGATCTCTCACCAGAAGCAATAGACACAGGTAAAGTGAGGAGGATTCTTAATAAAATTATATGCATATATTTGGTAGAAACGAAGTTAGATTATTTTCAAATATATAAAGCATTATATGGCTTAAAGCAGTCAGCAAGATGTTGGTTTGAAATTTTTGAAATACTGTAAAATGTCGGAGAGGATTTGACCCTTCAAGTAATGGAAATAATCTTAGAGCTTTGATCTCATTGAATAAGTCATTTAATTTGCTTCCACGTCAACCTTCTTCTTTTCCTGATTTGTTAGCTTTTGTTGTAGAGCATGACAATTTTTTAAAAGATCGTCATTTTATTTAAAAATATCACTAAAAAACCAAAAACATTGTCATAATCAGACAACATATCAAACCTACTAGTTAAAGAACTTAGCGTTTGATCAATTATTTTTAAAAATAAATTTATTTTATACGCGGTTTTTGGATCTTGAGGTGTCTCATCACTCTGTTCATAATCGAACAATTTTGGTTTATACTTTCGTCTAACAGTTTTTAACACAGGAAAACTTTGCTCTATCTTAAGTTCAGCAGCTAGTTTTCCAGCTTGAGCAAGTATTTCCTCGAAAACTTTATCATCTCTACAATTCCTAAAATGATCAAATAGATGCTTTAAATAGTTTTTACTAGGGTTGTGGATTTGACCGGTCAATTTGTTTTTGGTCAATTGACTGAAATAAAAAAAATTTAAAAAGGAGTGGATGAACCTAACTATACACTTGCCAAATTTCTTATTCTGTATTTTGGAAAAAATTAATTTTTTATAAGAAGTTTTGCTTGTTCTGAAAAGTCTATTGCCATACCTAAATTTTTTATAGGGTGGTCAAATGGATGATATAGTTAGGTCCATCCAGGTACACATTCTATAAGTGTATATCTCAATAGCTTATTTTTATATAACCATGAAAACATAAAAACATGAACACTTAAAAATAAAATATCAGACTCGGGTACATAGGCGTAGTTAGACTGTCAACACTGGGGGTGCTGAAGTCCAGTGGCGGCTCGTGACATGTTAACGTGGGTGCACAAAAAGCACAAAATGCGCCGCAGGCGAAAATTTTTTTAAGACCACGCCCAAATTTGGTCAATAATTTTTAGTAAATATTTTAATGTGATGTTAATAGCAGGTTTAGGTCTTTCAATGTTCTTGACAATCACTTTCTCCTCCAACGGTAACTTGCTAAAAGATTTTTTCAAAAATTCCAGGGTGTATTTTATATCAAACGACGCACTCATTGTTTTTTCGTGTTTATTTAACTTTAACTGAATTCAATAAAACCATTAATATGGTTTAATAACAATAATAGACAAAAAAATAGTCAAAATATCGGCTAAAAATTTCCGCGAATTTGAACGACTACGACTGGTTAAATTTAAATTATCAAATTAATGCAGAATTGCAGAACATGACATACACAAGCTATTATGCCGCTCTCGTATTTTACCAGATTTTTATGATCATAGACCCGCTCTGACAAGTAAACTGGGAGAGCAATTTACAACAGAATCCGCAATAACTATCTAAATATACTTGAATTCGAATGCTTGAAATATTAATATGAAAAATTCATTACATAATGTATATTATAAAAATACGTTAGTTCCAAAATTAGCCTATACTTATATTGTAATTTTTTTTTGGTGCTAATTTAGATTTCGGGGGTACTTAGTACCCCCCTAACTACGCCTATGCTCGGGTAATTAGGTAGCTGAATTATTACGAGCAGTAAAGTATGTAGCCAATGGTAAATTTTCATCTTCGGGTTTGTTCGTTTGTTTGTTTTCTGAAATAACGGCGCTATAACGATACACTAAACATTATCCTGGGTGGTAGGAGGTAATCTGGACAGATCACAAATGCATAAATAATAAAATAAAATTGATATATTTTGACCGAATTTGACCGGTCAAATACGCCATGGTCAATTGACCATGCCCAACTCTAGTTTTGACACACTTTAATGTCAATCGCTACATTTTGCATTATTTTGCTTACAATCTTATATAAGACATCATACCAAATTATTATACTACAAATAAATTAAAAAGTTTGAACACTAGATAATATAGAACTTGCTTTATGCCTAGTCTCTATATGTTAAAAGTATCATTTTCTGCTATTTCTAAAAGACAAACACAAATCTGAATTAAATGAAACTTTAGCGATTTTATAGTATCAATCCTACTTTTTTTTAAATTTTATTTTGTTAATATTTTTTTAGCACAGTTACTTTTTTAAACCTTTGATTTGGCGCCTCTTTGGAGTGGCGCTGCGCACATGGTTGCGGGGGCCCTGCACAGGCATGATAGAAAAACCAAAAAAATATTTGCGATACAGGACTTATTCTGACACTTGTCATTTCAAACCTAGAACTAGAGGTATGAATTGAGGATGGTTTTAAATATAAACCCATTTAGTGAATACGATTGTTAAATAATTATTTCGTTTTACCGTAATTGTTATTGTGCCTGTATTCGGTCGTGGACAACTCGTAAGCATTATAAAAACCAAGATGACAATTTTTCAATATTTTTATTAGTGAATTCTTTTTACATAGAAAACAAAGGCGGAAAACTCAACAAAGAGCCTTTAATGATTTTTAATGTTATTTATTGCAATACTTTTACTTAAGCTGGATTTTATTATAAAGAAAAACATACGAAATATACAGTCGGCAATAATAAATACAACACAAATTTGATACAAAAATTTATACAATCAAAACAAGCTGCAGAATATTTATAGATCGATAATAACAACTTAATGAAAAATACATTGTTAATAAGGGTATTACTTAAAGTCAAGAATCAACAACTTGCACTATAAAACTAAAAATGTTTATTATACTAGTGGTTTAAAATATTTTTTGAAGGTTTTTACCCATCAATGCGTATAATACAAAGAAAAATAATAAGAAGGAACGACACCGCCAAAAGCAGCTAGTATTGATGATAAACAAGCTTTTAAAAGGACAATTTTTATAAAATAGTATATATATATATAGTATATTATGTTATATATGCTATAATATCTCTATTTTTTATAAATAAGTCTGAAAAATTTATGTTTGTTTATATAAAAACCAAAATTAGACCAGGGCCTTTGAAAATGGTAAAAAGTGAAAAAAATAATAGTAGGATGAAACCCATTGGAAAAGGAAGAGAATATAACAGAAATGAAAGGAAAAATAATTTACGGGCGATCCGAGGTCGGGAAGTGGAAGGGGTGAGTTTTTAAGGGTAGAAAACGATTTTATTTACAACCATACATGTAATGTTGACATATCCGACTTTATTGAAGGTTGGAAAGTGTCACATTACCTACCTCTACTTCCCACCCTGATTCAAAAGATCAGACTTGAACTGACGTTTATTGTTTTAATTTCAAACAAACGTTTCCTTGACAACCGTCGCCTAATTTGAAAATATGCCTACTTGTAAATTTATTTGATTTTTTTAATATATATTTTCTGTAATACTACGTCAAAATGACATTTTTCTTTTAATAATATTTTTAGTTAAAAATTATAAGAAGTCGATGTAGGATGTGGTTGTAAATAAAATAGTATACAAACCTCGGTGAAAAGTTTCATTACTGTCTCCGAGATATAGTTTACCGAGACGCGAAGCGTCTCGGTAAACTATCTAATCTCTCGACAGTGATGAAACACTTTCCACCTCGGTACGTAATATACTATATCTCGATTTCCGGTAAAACGACAAGTCCTATGGAAAAACGTTAAATGGCAAAGTTGTAGGTAATAAAAAGATCTACAACTTTTATATTTACACTTTTTTCACATAACCTCAAAATTTATGTGAAAAATTCAAATAACCAAGTTTTTGGTTTTCTATTTTTATCTTTTACAAAAAAAAATTTTTTTCACGAAATTTGGTGAAAACTTACCTTTACCTTTTTCGAAAAAGCACCCTAATTTTTAATCGAAAATTCTCACGTCAAAATATCTGCTTTTTGTTCGTTGAAATATACTACTATAATTAATAATTTAATAAAGTTAATATTTAATAAGACGTTCGTTTCTTTGTATTTTTTGAGAACATTTACCATAGTAATGTCTATTTTTTTACACCATCAGAAAGTAGAGATTTCAACGAACAAAAAGCCCACAGACTTTTTTAAAAAGCAGATATTTTGACGTGAGAATTTTCGATTGAAAATTAGGATGCTTTTTCGATATTAAGTCAAAATAAGGTGAAAAAATAAATATTTTAAATCAAAAAAAATGACAGTGTGTTTGGGACATAAAAAGGTAAGTTTTCACTAAATTTCGTGAAAATTTTTTTTTGTAAAAGATAAAAAACAAAAAACTTGGTTATTTGAATTTTTCACATAAATTTTAAGGTTATGTGACAAAAGTGTAAATACAAAAGTTGTAGATCTTTTTATTACCTACAACTTTGCCATTTAACGTTTTTCCATAGGACTTGTAGTTTTGCCGGAAATCGAGATAAATCGTTTCCTAACCTTAAAAACTCACCCCCTTCCACTTCCCGACCTCGGATCGCCCGTAAATTATTTTTCCTTACATTTTTGTCATATTCTCTTCCTTTTCCAATGGGTTTCATCCTACTATTATTTTTTTTGGTTCCAAAAATTATCGACCCTGGTTTAAATGGTTTAGCTCACAGTTTATTCAAATATAAATGCATAGCACAAACATAGGGTGTCCTTACCTATCCTATAACTCTTCCATAGTATGATATACATAGGTATAAGTGGTTTTTTAGTATAAAAACATGTTAATGTGAAAAAACGCGACTATTGTAATATGGTAAAAAATATTTGAAACTGAGGCTGGGATCATTCCCACCTGTTAAAGTCCGAAACTCAGATTTCAAAAATGTCAGTATATCACTGTTTTTTATATTTAACACTCGAGTTAAATGATAAATATAATGCAAATAAGGGTTGCTCGAGGGTAGATAATGAGAAAAATATACCTATTTTCCTTTTTACTACTACATAATAATATTTAGTTGACAAGAACCGACAAAATGATCTAACACCAGATTTCTGCTGAAGTAATTCCAAAAAAATTTGTCAACAATATGAGGTTTTTCCCGACAATTTTTATACTAAAAAAATAACCTGCAATAATTGGGCCCTTTACTAGATTAATATAACATCAGTGTTACAATCAATACTAACAAAATAACGACATTATTATATCGCAGTTAGTAACGTATGTTACTAATAGTAGTTTTAGTATTAACATCAACGGTCAATCACACTGATCATGCAGGGTCTCCATACGGGTAAAATGTTTTTTTTACCTTCGTGCTATTAACAAATTTAACTTGCCCTTGGTAGTGTTTACTACTAATCACTATCCACCTAGGCAAGTACTTAATAATCAAATATTTATAAAGTATATTATTAAAATATAAAGTTTGTATGTTTGAAAACAATGTAATATCGATAGATTGATTTTGTCGGACTTGCATAGTCTGTCTGTTTTTACTTGCCAAACCAAAGGTTTTGGTTAGTTAATGTCTTAGTATAAACTACGTAGTCTATTATTATATGCTTAAGAACGGCTTTCTCACCTGTCACATTGAGAACCCCGACCCAATAACTAACCGAAATGTTGTATGCCGTAACAAATTAAAAGGCAATTTAAGTCAAACAAAATCAGTCGTTAATAATAACCCTGACCTGAGACCTAATATTTTTTTACCTGTCAGATAAATAACAATGAGAGCTAATAATAAAAAGATACACCATCCGGTTGGTAACTTTACCAGCCAGGCCAAAAACGCAGCCTAAATAAAGGCAAGTTCAGCATTTTTGGGTATCGAAACACTTTATGATAGGTACTACAGTAAATCGCACCACATATTTTTCCAATCAATCAAATACTTTTACATAAATCACAACACAACTCTTAGAAAATGTCCAATCAGACATCTCGACAAATGCCGTGTATAGACGCTTTTAATTCAGTGATTTTGCCACACTTGTTAAAACATTGCACCAACTTTATAGGTTATTCGTCCATGAGACATTGTTGCCAAATGGTATTGTATAGTAAGGAATTGGTCAGTGATTTAAATATAAGGCCGATATACATATAAGGCAGTAATCCCAGAAATAGCAAACTAAAGAACATTTTACCTTATATTTCCGTCCACTAATCTGG
The DNA here is from genome assembly GCA_963969555.1 of Polydrusus pterygomalis. Classification (NCBI taxonomy): domain Eukaryota; kingdom Metazoa; phylum Arthropoda; class Insecta; order Coleoptera; family Curculionidae; genus Polydrusus; species Polydrusus pterygomalis. The sequence continues at coordinate 33,283,138 of OZ018381.1, read as the reverse complement.
ATCTGCCTTCTAACATAATTCTGTTTGTACTGAGAAGCAGTTACAAATATTTCCTTATTTTTGTTTAACTTAACTATGCTAGAAAACATGCACAATTGCATACCTTATGATGGGCCAATGTATCAAAACTAGCCGAAATACCTGTTCTTGCATTTACATTTATTTTAACAGCTCTTAAACTTATAGTTCTGTAGAATCGGTTAGAGTCTTCGGAACTTTCCAGGACATACGGTATAGACACAATATTTGCACAAGTCCGGATTCTTAAATATTAATGTTCGGACGTCTTATTTAAGTACCTAATCTTATTTAAAAAAGCCAATTCCTCGCTACAATCGCGTCTTTGCTGATTGCGTAAAATGAAATTGTGAAGAAATAGGCAACATTGCTGTGAACGGAAAAATCCATTAGCAGCAGTAAAAACCTCCGTTGTTATTGTTGTCACTCAAAATTTATTTTGCAGGCGGCAAGTTACTGGTGCTCTAACGTTCACCTTTAGTACTTACTACCTTATTCACTAAAGGGGTTTAATATCTATGGTGCAATTCTGTACGCTACTGGTCACATTTCTTTGCTTATAGTGACGTCAATTTCATTACAGAATCGCACAATTACTCTAGCATCAAGTGATATTTTGACGATGTAATTTTCTTTATATGCAATATAAACTTTCTTTTTATTTTATTATTTATAGACCAGGGCTGAAGCCTTTGAAAATGGTAAAAAGTAAAAAAAAATAATAGTAGGATGAATACCTTTTTATGTCCCAAACACACTGTAATTTTTTTTGATTTAAAATATTTATTTTTTCACCTTATTTTGACTTAATATCGAAAAAGCACCCTAATTTTCAATCAAAAATTCTCACGTCAAAATATCTGCTTTTTTAAAAAAGTCGATGGGCTTTTTGTTCATTGAAATCTCTACTTTCTGATGGTGTAAAAAAATACATTACTATGGTAAATGTTCTCAAAAATGCAAAGAAACGCAAAAAACTCGAATCAGAATTTTTTTTTAAATCATTATGTACAATTTTGAGCTATTTATTAAAATTTATACTTTATTTACTCGAAAAACGTAAGATTCCATGTTACATTGATAAACAAAAAAGTGCAAGTCGAAATATACTACTATAATTAACAACCAAATAAGTTAATATTTAATAAGACGTTCGTTACTTTGCATTTTTTGAGAACATTTACCATAGTAATGTATATTTTTTTACACCATCAGAAAGTATAGATTTCAAGGAGCAAAAAGCCCACCGACTTTTTTTAAAAAAGCAGATATTTTGACGTGAGAATTTTCGATTGAAAATGAGGGTGCTTTTTCGATATTAAGTCAAAATAAGGTGAAAAAATATATATTTTAAATCAAAAAAATTACAGTGTGTTTGGGACATAAAAAGGTAAGTTTTCACCAAATTCCGTGAAAAAAAAAAAAATTTTTGTGAAAGAAAAATAAAAAACTAAAAACTTGGTTATTTGAATTTTTCACATCAATTTTGAGGTTATGTGAAAAAAGTGCAAATACAAAAGTTGTAGATCTTTTTATTACCTACAACTTTGCCATTTAACGTTTTCCCATAAGACTTGTAGTTTTGCCGGAAATCGAGATAATTCGTTTTCTACCCTTAAAAACTTACCCCCTTCCACTTCCCGACCTCGGATCGCCCGTAAATTATTTTTCCTTTTATTTTTGTTATATTCTCTTCCTTTTTAAATGGGTTTCATCCTACTATTATTTATTTTTGGTTTCAAAAATTATCGACCCTGGTCTATTAGTGTATCTTGTAAATAAATATTTTTATCGATGAATGTTATAAAAATCGGTTTCGATCTATTAATGACAACAGTACACACTAAAACAGCTATTTATTTCATAAATTTCGTGAAAACACTATACCTTAATTACTCACAATACACTTTTTTTACATTTGTCATAGTAAACCTCTGTCAAATTAGAATGATTATAAATTTAACACACTACGCCAATTAATTATCAAATATTTAAAATTGCTCGTCCAGCTGTTAATTCGTTAACAATATAATGAACCAATTTTAATAATTTGTATTCTAACTGATAGAAATAAGATTATAAAGTTTAGGGCACAGTTTACGTCCTGATACGTCTAATTTCTAATTGTATGGGGTCTTTTTTTTGTTCTCGAGTGGCATGACGAAACTTTTGGGACAGTGTCCGGTAGCGTGCCGTGGGTAAAGGGGCGGGGCGAGCTATTTTGGGGGCGCCCAACGATTATTGCTAGAAGACTCGACAAGAGGCGACAGGTGACAAGTAACCAGTGTTACCAATGGTTTCACTTAAAATTACTTGCAGAATGAGAGCAGAACGCTGACTATTACTGGCAAAGGGATTGCGCCGCAGGTGAAAAATTTTCGCGACCACGCCCAAAATCAAAAATTCACGCTGAAAAAAAAATTCCTGGGAGGGGTAATTACCGCCCCTGAACCTATAGCATCTGTATCTTTTTTTGTTTTTTCAAATACTAAATTCTGATTTTAATTTTAAAAGTAAGTCCTTATTTTGGGTATTTTGAAGTTTGCCTATGAAAAGTTATAGAGGTCTAAAAAATCCTGGGGGGGGGATAAACAAATACTGGCAGGAGTATTTTTTACTGGCAAACCGGCAACGCTGCAGGAAACGACTCGAGGAGCGAGGAAAGCCAAGAGCGGCGCGACTAAGTATTGGACGAACCAGCGTTGCCAACCGCTCTTTAAAGAAATGTTGGTCAGGAAAAGGCAAAAATAATAAAAAGAGTAAAGACCAGGACTCAGATTGTATGTAAGTTGAATTTTGCGGTTGCATTAGGGCGGGTTAGAGCTAAGGGCGGAAGGGGAGGCAATTGCCCCCCCGTGCCCCCTATACGGCACGCTACTACGACCCAGATAGATCTCTAATCGGGTTACATAAATTAAAATCAATTTTTATGTAAGATATGTTAAATTTAAATTCTAGGAGATTTACATGCAACGTATCAGGACGTAACACTACTCTGTCCTAAACTCTAGAATCTTATTTGTATCAGTTAAAATAAAAATAATTAAAATTGTTTTGTTATTAACGAGCATAGCATTTTAAATTCCGGATTTAAATTACAAACGTCGTTCTAAATAAGTTTTCTAATTGGCATTTTGGTCTTGGAGAAAAATCATGTTTTTGAAGTTTTTGCGAACCGTTTAAAAAAATCAAAATTTTCTCTTCGTGAATTGCATTTTTTTTACAAGCAAAACTTTTTTCCGAAAAATGAAAATTTTCATCCATTTGTGCTATTATAAACCCTATCCGCGGACAGTCTGTATAACAGAAAATAGTTACGGAACTCCACATAACTATTAACAATAACATACATGCAGGAGCGCTAAGGTGCACATTTTAAATTTATTTATAAGTAAAAAGTACTCCAAAATTAAGATTTACAAAATATATAGTTTTGAATTCCTTTGTCGTTAAGATCCCATACCAGGCATGTTTGATCGTTCTTCGCAAAAAACGACCTATAGTGAACCCCAGTGGAGCATCCAGAAAGTGATTCTAGGGACAATCGATTTTTTATATTGTTTTACCACATAGACGGAACAAAACTACGCCACAGGCGGACATAGGTATATTTTTCACATACATGTAGTGCATATAGCCTAAAAAGGGGTTTTTTAGCAAATAACATTGATGTTAGGACAAAACTACATAAGTTTTCAGGAAAGGCGGTACCGAATTAATATTTTTGCCTTGATCAGGCCGCTAAATAGGAAAGCCACATGTTGAACTCAATAAGCACTGGCTACTATTATATATTTTAAACTAGCGTGTACCCGGCCTGCGTTACAATGCCAGGCATTATACGCCTCTGAGATAATAATAAGGCGAGTTCAGTATCACGTCAAGATTTATAAATGCAAACCCGAACAAACCTTTAAATTTATCAGTGTTTATCTACAATATTATGTACGTATTATAAATAAAAACCTTCCTCTTGAATCACTCTATCAAAAAAAACTGCTTCAAAATCCGTTACGTAGTTTTAAAGATTTAAGCACATATAGCTGGGGACAGACGCGACAGCGACTTTGTTTTATACTATGTTAAGAAGTTATATGATTTTAAGGGGTCAATTATTGTCTCCCTACGCCTAGATAATGCTCCTGGGGTACACAGTTGACATGTACAATTAATTTACTCGTGTGATTGTTAAGTTTTTTGCACACATTCTATTATGTAATTATTTTGTAAATACGATATTAGAGTTTCTTTACTTTTGTCCGCCCGTTAACTCTGCGAGCATATTTTAGAACATCGATTTTGTTTGGGTCACATTTTAGCGATTTAAACGAAGCGTTTTCTTGGATTTCCAGCAAAATGGCTCCAACGATTTCAGTTTCGAACACTGTAGTTATCCTTTTACAAAAACTTCTGTAAGGTGCATCGTGTAAACGGTTATTTCTATCCTACTAGTTTTAATTGGTTTTACAACATATAAACTATAAGTAATACCCATTGCCAAAGCTTCAATCAAAAGAAACTATCCATTATAATTATTATGGGTGCGAAATTAATCATTTATTATAAAAAAATTGCATTTCAAGTCAATGTGTAAAAATTGATTAAAAAAATTATGAAATGAAATAACACTGTAACATGACACAGGACGAAAAATTAAAATGACACGGGGGTAACAATGTAAACGTCAATGGGGGTAAGTGTTGAGGAATTTTTCGACGGGATGTTATCAATTTGTTTTTCTTGTTGTAAACTGACGCTAATGTATAGTAACGTATCTTAAGGCGAATAGGCAAAGAAAGATAAAGGTCACATTTTAAAGGTTAAGCTAGGTAGCAATACAGTTTCTAATTGCATCACTACAGGCTGCTATAAATTCCTGTGCGTAAATGGGGATCTCAAAAACGGTAAGCGATACGAAGATAATTAAATTGAGGCAAAATTGCGTATTTTGGGACGTTATAATTTAGTAAAAGAACATTGTAAATATTCCGATTACCTTCGAATCCTTTTAATTATTTGCGCCTTAAATTTTGAAGAACACAAAACCACTTTTTATGTTGTTTGACAAGATAATAGTCGTTTCGTTCTTTAGTCAAGTCAATTTTTTTAAATACGGGCCTGGAATTTTAAATGGTGTTAGGAACTTCTATGCTTTAGAAATTTAAAACAATTTAAATGTTCTTTTACCGAAGTCAAAAATCAAAGCGCAAAAAATTAAAACCCAAAAACTATCTCCGAATGTATTCGAACCATTTAGAATTTTCTTTCACCAAATTATTACGTCCTAAAATATCCTATTTTCGTTTTTGTAGCACCCTAAATGGGCTGAACCAAGCCATCGCGTGGTCTTCGCGAGTAATATCCCCACAATTTCTTCACAGCTTCACCCCTACAGAACTACCCTCAAATGATGGGATATTCGCTTGGGTCGCAAAACAAAGGCCTCGTTACGAATGGATAGCTTAGTCTATTTTTGGTTTTTCGTTTGGGAACATACCTGTGTACAATTTTCGTAACGTATGGATGTTTTAAATTTTGGCTAAACAGATTAAATTTAGGTGTCGAGTCTCTACTGATTTATTAAATTTAGCATACTTTCTCACTTAAATTAAATAATTTGCCTGAAAGGGCCATAACTATAATTGCATTGCAGTAAATAGCAAATTATAGCAATAACTGTGAGATGGTATTCATTAACAAAGAGACAGATACTTTTTAAGTTTCAAGTGTCTACATATTTAGATTCTAACAATATTTTACACTTGGATTATGTGCATTTATAACAAAGTTACACAATTATTTCACTTTATTATTACCTAAACGAGTTTGTTGCTACGATTTACCCTCGAAAATTAAATATTTATAGAATTATTACCTGTCAAACAATATAAGTATTTTTTTTTAGCTTATGCATATATTGAAGCATCCCCAAATTATGAAGTTCTTAAGAATATTTTACCTCTAAAACAAAATGTTTTATCTACGACTATTTAATAATAGAAGCATGTGTTTGTTAGTAAATAATATATAATGTGGTTCATATTACCATAGTTACTCATAATCTACAACCGTGGATTATGAGATTTCATTGCTGATTCAAAAAAAACTAAAATAGACGCTGCTAATAAAATTTTAAAACAAATAAACTCAAATTTATGCCCATCTACATCTACCACTGTAAATAATGTTAGCTCCGAAACTTTTTCCATTACTAATAAAAACGATATAAATATAAGTAATATTCCTGCTCCCATTCATTTTCATAATTGCTCTAATAATAATTATAATATTACATTCAATTACATGAAAAATAAGTAATTGTATTTTGTTTAATTATTGTTAACATTGTTGAATTGTATTTTTTAGTTAAGAAGTACCATTAATTATATTACCTTGTTATGTAAAAATATCCTATTGTAATAAAATTTGTTGCTCTGAATGCATTTTCTAATTTTTGAATACTGAATAGTCGTAGATAAAGTATAGTATTTGACTCGCGTATAATGGCTTTATTACACTCTGATTCTTAAAACACCCTTCGGCTCGTGTTTTAAAATCTCTTGTAATATAGCCTACATTATACGCTCGTTAAATAATATACTATTATATAAAGTACTTGGAAAGAATTTATTAGAAAGAACAAGTGTCAAAATAGGGGGAACTTTACGTAGATATGCATGAGCCAAACAAATTTGTTTATTTTTATATTGATAGTTTCAGCTGTTTACGCATTGTTATAGTTCATTCGTAAATATATTTAACAGAGGCTTTTTCAATGTGTAGTTAACTAGCAGATAACTACTTAAAGAGCTAGTAGTAAGATGCTCCACTACCAGTCTGTTGGATATACTACAAAAAAAAACATATTATATTATAAAATAACCTATCCTAACAAAAATATACAAACGTGCAACTGATTATGTTACCATTGTTTCAATGACATGAATATAATGAACAGCTTAGTAACAAGAACGCGGCACAACTACGTCCGCGGCTGATGCATATTTTTTAAATTATTTCGTCAGGAAAAGATTTAAGAAACTGAAACTGTAATTTTCTTAATCTCTGTGCGGTAGGGTGAAAATAAAAATACGCGACGGAAATTACTTTTGGATTTATAGTATAGACAGAGGTTAGCGACAAGTCACAGGTAAAAAACCGTTTGTAGAATAAGTTTTAGCAATAGTTAACCACACATTGAAATCGCCAGCGTAAATTAACTGCTCAAGATTCACATTGCATCATCCTCAAACTCCTTATATTACTAGGGTCTTATAGATGCTTTACCTCTTCGAAAATTGAACCTCAAATTATAAACAACTTTTAATGTTAACATTACCTTTTCCTGATAGTATCAAATTTTTATCTCAAATAGTTCTATGGGAAAACAGTTAATTAGGTACAACTCTAACTCTAAAAAATCCAATCTATTTCCATTTAAAAACGTTTCAAATAATGTAAAAAGGAAGGTTGTACCTAATAGTATCGATAACGATAATAACAAACAACTACTAACAATAACATAGCTAGTAAAAATTACTTTCATATTATAGAGTTAATGTAGTAGTACATTAATTTTATTATGAAACCTATTCATGAATTTTTCTTCACTCAAAATTGCATATGTACTAACTTTTGACCTATACTTAAATTAAGAAGTTAGTTCATATTTGTATTTAAACTTACTAAATAGTAAGTTATAATTATTATTACTCAATAATAAACATTTGTCGGAACAATTACAAATATTTTTAATACATCGCGTGTGCCACGTAAGTGTTAACGCAAAATTAAAAGGCCTTATTTTGTTTGCAAAATATCAAGAGTGCCATGGCTCCAGATTTGTTTGACAGAATTTTAATTTTGACTAGCTATGTTATTGTTAGTAGTTGTTTACACACACGGGAGAAATAAGTTTCATGAAACTTGTGGCTGAAACAAGTTACGTCAAACTTTTTTTTATGTCAATGCACACTCGAGAAACTTGCTTCTATAACATGTCCTCGGATGAAGACGTCATTTTTTTGTGGTGGGTAAACCGCCGAAAGAAGTTATGAGCGAAGAGAACAAGACGATTTTGGGTACATCCTGCTAACATCGTTAACCTCAAATATAGTGCTAGTGTTGTTGGTAAAGAACTCTGGCAACATCCTGATCAGTTTAAGGTGTCAATGCGTGTACTATTATTAGGTACATTATGTCTACCAACCTTCCTTTTTACATTATTTGAAACGTTTTTAAATGGAAATAGATTGGATTTTTTTAGAGTTAGAGTTGTAACTAATTAATGTTTTTCCCATTGAGCCATTCCAGCCATACAGAAAAAACTAAAAATCTGGCAAAGTCGCAATTTTCAATTTTTAATTCAATTTTTAAAGTTATATACCTGTACCAAAATTCATTGATCTAGCCTTGGTAGTTTTGAAAGAAAATTAGCCGTTCCGATTATTTCAACTAACCCTGTATATTTAAGCTTTACTCATATTTGAAGAACCCAAAGGAAAAAATCTACCAAGGAAAGTAAGGGGGGTACACTGTTCATAAAATTGATCGTGTGCCCTATAACAGGGTCATAATTATTTTGCCATTTTCGAGAAAAATACAAAAAATTGTTCACAAACAGTAATTTTCTGACATGAACAGTAGGATTCTCCTACCTTTCCATGGTGCATTTTTTCAGGTCGGGATCTGATACTATCAGATATTCCACACTGCGGCACATAATTTGTTATGCTATTCGTTAACAATTTCACTGCTTTCTGCAAAACCAAGTTGATGCAATAGAAATATCGAGTAGTGTACTATGAACATTCTCAAGCTACTCAATCTGAATCAACTTTAAAAAGAACCGTAAAGAATACTTTATACGCCCTCATTTGAGTCTTTATGTAAACATAATTTTCAAAATGTGACTTTTTTGCAAATGCAATTTTTTATTCCTAACATTCCGTAGATTACAATAAAATTTTAATTGTTAGGGTGTTAAAATTATTTAATAAAAACTATCTCGTCATTTGCCCTACCGTTAGCCATTTAACAAATGGCTAAGGCATTAAATAATGAACATGACACAGTGCTACTAACTTCACTTTCAATTACTAAAACATAAATATTTGTAACTACTCAAAAATAATTATATTTAACAAGTGAATATTTTCGTAGATATAATTTCTAAAGAGACAGTTCTCTGTCCAATAAATATTATGTACAAGTGGTGTTAAAACAGCAGGGTTTTGACATTGTCTTATGAAAATAATATTAATAAATTGATAAGCGACATGCTCACACCCTAAGTTTGGCAAAACTAGCTTTAAATTAACTTTACAAGTGAATAAGTTTATATCGTTTATTCATCGTACAGACAAATATTTATAACATTTACTTAGTATGGAGGTATATTATCGAAGTAAAGAAATTTACACAGTTTCGATTACAGTCTATACAGATCTAAAGGACAATTTGCAAATATTTAGGTAATCATTTCAAATCTGAAACAACACTGCTATAAATGCAAACAAAATATGACTGACTTTACAGTTCTAAAAGGTGCTTGTTGCCCGATTAAAACACTAGATACAGACGTGTATAATTAAAATAACCAAAACAAACCTGTTATATACATAATACTATTTGTCGCTTGGAGTTCGGTTCGTTAAAGCAAATTTTGCCAAATAGTAACAAATTTCTTTAAAATCCTGATTAACTTTAAATGGATTGGCAACACTGCTTAAAGCCATGACTTCTTAAATTATCATCGTAGATAATGAATTACTTTTCTTGTATGGTCAGTCTAATATCAGTTGTATATTTTGATGGCCTTTTCTAAATAGTTAAACCTGGTTCTTTTGGGGGCTTTGTTGACGTGATCTAAGCCTAACCAAGGTCTTGGGCTACCTACTGCAATACAAAAATTTAGTAAGTAAAGTATCATTGAATTATGAAAATTATTTATTTCGTCCTTTTTCTTTTGTAAAAACCTACAGTGTCACCAGTAAGTCTCCATCATATGGGATTTTTTTTATCATTAGCTTTATTCAAAATTTGACTTTAGCATCAAGTTCTGCTTCGATCAAGATGAAAATTGAGCAAAAAATAGTAGTCACGTGATTCGCATTATCTGTCAAATTTAAATTTTTTCCAAAAATAATTCAAAAGTGGGGTTATTTCTGAAAATATCGAAAAAGGTATTAGAAAAGGTTTTTTTAAATGCAGTTTCTAGCCCACATGCAAAATTTCAGCTGCATAAGATAATTTTGATTTTTTACCTATATTTTGTAAATTGCACCACTTTAGCAAAATAAGACTCAACGCAACCTACGTAAAACTTCTGTTTTGACAATGCTTTAATCTCAGATAGATTTTCTTTAAAGTAGCGCCATATTAAATGTGTGTTTTTCTACAAAATCAAAATTGGGCTATTAAAATTTGGTCGCATGTGATGCAAAGTTTATTTGTTTTTGACCCTGTATAAGGTAACTTGATAAAATAAGTATTTTTGAAAACGTAGTTTGTGTCTGAAAGTAATACACGTTAACGTTATTATGACATAGCTTAATAATAAATTATAATATAGGGGTTTTAAATTAAATCGTTGAAAATAGATAAACTTTACGTTGTTAAACTAAAATTTATTTTCCACTTAAAAAACACTTTACCAAAGACACTGTGTTCTTTTTTGTCTTAATATTAAGGTGTATTACTTTCAGACCGAAACTACGTTTTCAAAAATACTTATTTTATGAAGTTACCTTATGCAGGGTCAAAAACAAATAAACTTTGCATCACATGCGATCAAATTTTAATAGCCCAATTTTGATTTTGTAGAAAAACACACATTTGAAGAGTGGTCAAGCTAAGTGATCTATGTGCCAAAATTAATTTTTTTTTTATTTTTTTATTTATATAATCTATATACCTAGGCCAATGTCCTACTAGAAGATCTAAGTGCCAATTTTATCCTATTCGTTATAAAAAGCATTTATAGATGGCGAGAATCTGAATCCCAGATACTGTATCTCGCATTCAGAATCCCAGTATAAAAGGAGCCTTAGACCTTTTCTATATTTTTTGTTCAATTTATGTACAAACGTTTTTTCGATTAACTGATATTAAAATTTTCTCCTACGAATGTTTTTGTGTATGTTTATTAACACAATATCAATAAAAAATATACTATTGTATTATTCTTAGCTTTAAAACAGTTTTTTTACATTATCTGGTAGTTTTCGATTATAACACTTAGATCATTTCGCTTGACCACTCTTCATTTAATATGGCGCTACTTTAAAGAAAATGTATCTGAAATAAAACATTGTCAAAACTGAGAAGTTTTCTGTAGGTTGCGTTGAGTCTTATTTTGCAAAAGTGGTGCAATTTACAAAATATAAGTAAAAAATCAAAATTATCTTATGCAGCTGAAATTTTGCATGTGGGCTAGAAACTGCATTTAAAAAGACTTTTTCTAATAACTTTTTTTCGATATTTTCAGAAAATAAATTATTTTTTGGAAAAGATTAAAATTTGACAGACAATGCGAATCACGAGACTACTATTTTTTTTGCTTAATTTTCATCTTGATCGAAGCAGAACTTGATGCCAAAGTCAAATTTGGAATAAAGCTTCTAATAAAAAAAATCCCATATGATACGGACTTTACTGGTGATACTGTATGTCATTTGCTAAAACGGCATTCTTAGGATTATTATACGGAAAGACATTTTTTAATATTCTTTTAAAATAATAGATCTTTCATTATGCATGGTGCTATGAAAAACCGTATTAAATATGTCTGTTAACCTATCAGATTAAAATTTTATACATTTAAGTTTTCTTGTAATGCACAGTTTCTCAATATCATTAGTTTTTATATAGCGGGGTTTACCCCCTATTTCCCCTACATTCTTATCCTAGATTTTAAATTTCTGTCCAAAAATACCAACTTCCGGCTTATCTGTTACAACTGTTCGTGGTGTATTATTAGGTAAGTATAAAATAAAGCGTACTTGGTTTACACTTACACTCACCCTGAGTAGGAAGTGGCCTAAAATCATTTAAGTTAACTACATATTCATCCTCTGGAAGGGTTTGTGGACGACCCATTGAAACTATTGCAAATTTAAATTTCTCCCATTCTTTATCGGGCACAGCCAATTTCCTTTGAATACGTTCTAAAATACAGACATAATAATAATAATATATATTGCCAGTAAGATTTACATAGTTATATTGACAAAGTCATAGTTTATTATGTTAGTAGTTATGTTATAAATATAACATTACCTTAAATTATCATTGTGCTGTAAATATGCAAATCGCATAGCGACCAATAATAATATTGATTAATAATTAAACCTGTTAGATTTGTAATTAAGGTTGTAAATCTGAAATTATTTTTACCGGGTTACTCTCTATCAACGCCGAATTTCATAGAATCTAAACTACATAACTTTTTAATATTTTTCAAAAACAGAGGGAGGCACTAAGTCTAAAACTTAAAAAAAAAAACGAATTATACAGAGTATCCCGATTAGTGGAGCAAATATATATATATATTTTTAAATAGAACACCCTTATAATATAATATTTCTGAATTGCTCTATCAGTTTTAAGAACTTTTGTATAACTTGCTTAAATCAAATAGTTTTAACGATTTTTGTTTTGCCACTTTTAAAAAAACACGCACCTGTCGGTAGAACACCATATTCTGAAATATTATCTAAATCCGGCATTATTTTTAAAATCCAAAACTGTAAATTATAGATATTATTATCTTATTATAAAGTAAGGCCACAATAATTTATATACGTCATAATAGATACTATTAATAACAATAAAAAAGTTTATTTGTAATAATAAAACACTGACTTACCTTTAACTTTACTAAAAGCTTCTCCATGTTTAATTTTAATAAGGAACGGAATGCCGAACGTCGAGAAGACTTCTTTGTGGAAATGCGCACAAGAAATCAGCATCTCATCATCGGCCAAAACTAATTCTTCCCTAAAAATGTATCACATTAAAATACCGTTTGGAATTAGGCAACCTTGGAATTACTCTAATATTAGAGTTATAATGAAAAAAAAATTCAATAAAAAACAAAATGTTTTTTTTAGAAAATACAAAAATTTTATATTGTTTAAAATTAATTTAAATCGTTGGTTCCAAAAATTATATAGGTACGTACATACATTTATTGCGTTATATTTTAAGGTTTAATGTTTGAAACCTACCTAGGAATTTCCTCCACCCTGTATATTTTCGTAGTAGCTAACGATTCTAATGGAGTATCTTCTTTGGGACCCATTAATAATTTGTTACAATTTATTTCTGTTAACCTGAAACATACATATTTAATTTAAAAAATATCGAATTAAAAGAAAAAAGGTAGAACAAAGTAGTGTACTGTCTCATAATGTAAAGTATTTTTCACAATAAATGGTTGACTCAGTTTAACTACCTGGGACGTTTTGCAAGAGCTCGGCCATAAAAATGCAAATAAACTGTCGGTCAGGGTCGGATTATAATTTGTAATTATAGCAGGTAATATTTAACTATCTTGTGCTTGCGATTATTATGGGATTATTAATTATTATTAAATATCTAAAGTCCTACCCTGTAGTGTATTTGCTTGTTCATTGTGTATAACAATGGGATTAAACCGGTAGTTTTATTGCAGTCAATAAGTCGATAACATTTAGGGTGAAAAATACTTTGCCACTCTATATAGAATACCTATTTGGTTGTCTAGTGTATTGACAGTATTTGAAGGTACATTTATTAAACGATTGGTATTTTAAATATTATGCCTGTTGTAAGACATGTCAATATTGAAAATCTTATTTGTTTACCCTAAAAGTGGTTTAACATGTATTTTAGTAAGTTTTTATTCAATATGCTGTTTATAATGCTACATTTTAGATTTATTTAGCACATGTGCTTTTTAACGTATTTATCACTATTATTTTCGCAAAGTAACCTTACTTTATTGAAATATTTTTAAATCAATCTTTAATGTGCACGTTGGTTGTGAATTATGGATGTATAAAAAAATATCATTTAAATGAAAACATTATTTTTAGGTGCACACTTACCTTAATTTTCCTGTACTATCTTCACTAAATTCTATTTGTTTTTTGGCCTCTTCTAAAAGATCAGCTACTGAACCATTCTTATTTGGATAAAGTATGAGTTCTTTTTCTTCTTTCATATTCGGACCAACGTAAATACATTTAAATTGTTTCTTATTTTCTAATTCGTTAACACGAATACTAAGCTGTTGATAGAAAATCTTTTTGGGAACTTTAGGTTTACTAAAAACTAGCAAATCTTTTAGAGTACCTTCGAAAGTACACCTTAAAGGATGTCCTGGGCTATCTTTATAACTAAAAAAAAAGAAAATAGCTATTCGGGTATAAAAAGCGCAATTTTATATAATTTGACTGTGACATAAATTACATAGGCATGAATGATTTCTAATAATCAGAGTTGCCCGGTTAGCTTGTGTCATGTCATTTGTCACAGTCAAAGTTGCCTGTTTAGTTTATTATTTTTAAAAACCTTAGTGCAACCCAGCATTACTGTTCAAAATAAATTCATACCTTTGACATTTAAAAAACTGCAATAGGTACGGATCGGTCCCCACTCTTTGTGCGACAGCTCTAGCAAACTGATCGTACGTCATTCTTTGTGATAATTCCATTGTAAATCCTAAAAACGAACATAGAAGAAAATAATATACTTAAATAAGTATTAAAGAGTGTACCTTGATCATTCGGTATCGTTTTATCAACAAAAGTTACTTCTACCCTATAAAAGAGATCTTTGTAATAATCTATACAAGTGGGTAAGTCAGAATTGACGTCGCCTTCATCTTTTTCAAAAATAATGATGTCGCCATCCATTAATTCTTCCAATATCTAAAAATATACAGTACTAAATGTACAGGGTTATCCAACCAAGACTAGACAAGGCGATTTTTTGACTTTTCCTGTACTTTTATAAAAAAACTGAAATAGCCATCTTAAGTCATTTTCTCCCGCGAATTCGAATATCTTCAGCAAAAAACAATTGAACATCAAACAAAAGTACTAGGGGTCACTTTGATATTTTTTTAAATGGAACACCCTGTATATTTTTACATTTTTAAATTCCACATAAAATTATAATTATTTTTTATTAAATGCACTATTAGTCTATACTTCATAGTTTCCGAGATATTGACTCTCGAAAAGTGACATTTTTGAACTTTGACAGCTTATAACTTTCTAACAGTACGTCTTAGAGCAAAACGGCTTACATATCCCTATCTTCAATTTTTATTATCTTCCCAAAAAAATCAACTTCCAGTTAAACCGGAACAACTATATTTCCTTCTTTCGAGTTACATCCGGTTTAACCGGAAGTTGATTTTTTTGGGAAGATAATAAAAATTGAAGATAGGGATATGTAAGCCGTTTTGCTCTAAGACGTACTGTTAGAAAGTTATAAGCTGTCAAAGTTCAAAAATGTCACTTTTCGAGAGTCAATATCTCGGAAACTATAAAGTATAGACTAATAGTGCATTTAATAAAAAATAATTATAATTTTATGTGGAATTTAAAAATGTAAAAATATACAGGGTGTTCCGTTTAAAAAAATATCAAAGTGACCCCTAGTACTTTTGTTTGATGTTCAATTGTTTTTTGCTAAAGATATTCGAATTCGCGGGAGAAAATGACTTAAGATGGCTATTTCAGGTTTTTTATAAAAGTACAGGAAAAGTCAAAAAATCGCCTTGTCTAGTCTTGGTTGGATAACCCTGTACATAATTGCACTTCATTTAAAAACTAATTGGTCGTATTCTGGTGAAAATGATAAACTTCAACAGAGTGCCATAATTGAAAACTGATTTAGCCACGATGCATATACCGGGTGTTTCACAAAAAACGTTCACACCTATAACTTTTTTATATTTATAGTATTAAAATGAAATTTTGAGATTATGCATAAGAGATGAGTCTGCATTTATTGGCATAATTTTCATTTTGTTAGCACTTCCGGTTTGACCGGAAGTGACCTTGACTTTAATATTTTAAATGGGACATCTTGTATATTTTTACTTATTTGGGTTCAGCATAACATTATGAGTGAAATGGCAACTCACTTGTCAGTTTTTTGACGTGTTATAACATTTTTATGCTTATTTTTAATTCTCAATCTAGTGGGCTACAAATTAATTAAATCTGTTAATTTATAGTCAAGTAGTATATGAAAATTAAAATTATGTCATAAAAATTGATTTTCTAAGTTTCACAAGCGTTTAAAAAATGAAATTTTGCTTTCTTGACGTTTACTCCATTTTTCCAAATGGAACGATGGTGGTTCACTAGGATATTTAAACCGAGCATGTTTTTCCAACAATTTGATACCATACACTCCAATGCTATTTAAAAATTGACACTGAAAAATTTGCCTTAAATCCCAATCGCAAATTTAAAAGCGTTATGCAATATTGCCGCCCTCTCTTTTCTTGAAAAACAATGGAATGGTTATATGGCTTTAATTTAAAGTTATAATGTCATCAGTTTATAAAACATATAATACATACAATCTTGCGGCTTCAAAATAATTTTTCTGGTTACTCCAAAAATTAGGAGCATATTAATTTCTAGTAAAACTAACCATTTTATCTGATTTACAATGTAAGTTTAATAAACGAATGACATTACAATTTTAATTTAAAACCATATTGGTTTTCAAAACCATTTCATTGTTTTTCAAAGCCACCTTTATATTTCTTGAGAAAAGACAGGGAGGGCGGCAATAATGCATAACGCTTTTAAATTTGCCATTGGGACTTAAGGCAAATTTTCTCGTGTCAATTTTAAAATAGCATAGGAGTGTATGTTATCAAATTGTTGGAAAAAAATGCTCGTTTTAAATATCCTAGTGAACTACCATCGTTCCATTTGGAAAATGGAGTAAACGTCAAGAAAACAAAATTAACTTTTTTTAACGCTTGTGAAACTTAGAAAGTCAATTATCATGATATATGTTTAATTTTCATATACTACTTGACTATAAATTAACAGATTTAATTAATGTGTATCAGTCTAGATGAAAAATAAAAAAATAAACATAAAAATGTAATAACACGTCGAAAAATGACAAGTGAGGTGTCATTTTACTCAGAATGTTATGCTGAATCCCAATAACTAAAAATATACAAGATGTCCCATTTAAAATACCAAAGTCAAGGTCACTTCCGGTCAAACCGGAAGTGCTAACAAATTGAAAATTATGCCAATCAATGCAGACTCATCTCTTATGTATAATCTCAAAATTTCATTTTAATATCTATAAATACAGAAAAGTGAACGTCTTTTGAGAAACACCCGGTATATGTTCTTAGAGAAAACACTTTACGCAATAAATTTAATTCAAAAAAACTCATTGCAAAATAAACGCCTTTAAAGAAAGATAAACGTTTACTATTTTATAAACTTTATATTATAGTCTAATGCCCGTATGCACCATCACGACTTAGTCAGTGTTAAATGTTAGACGTGATTTATGACAAAAATCGCTATGGACAAGCAAAATATAAGTGGTTGACCGTGATTATAATTGACCCGGCCATTTAGGCTTCATAGCAATTTTTGGCATAAATCACAGTTAAGGTTTAACACTGATTAAGTCGTAATAATGCATAAGGGCATGAGGGTTTTACTCCAACTTACATTAGGCATATCAGATTATATTTTAACGAAACGAAGTTTATCACTTATCTTCAAAAGATTATGATCACACGATAATATTAAAATAAAAGCAAAACAATAAATAAATGGTATTCAAAATTTGTTACCTTGTTTCTTACCTTTTCAATAGGTTCGTTAAAATTTGTAATTTTCTCTATCATGTTGGGCCTAATTTCTTCGTAAAGTAACAATTCAGTATCTGGAGCAAAACCAGCCCGGTCGTTGAGCAATGGAATAATATCACTGAGTTTGCTGGTAACAGGCACATAGGAGTGTCCAGAGTAATGGATTTTTTTCTGCTTTGGATCGTACATTTTAAAGAACAGCATGACGTCGGTCTCCTGGAGAAAACGCTAACTTAGTTAACATTTCAATTATGGCCCGTTTAATTCTTAGAAAAGAAATATTCTTCCACTTTGTGTCAATGCTGGCGATCGTAAGCTCTAACAGTTTATGTTAAATCAAAATAAGCACGATTAATGTAAAAAATATCGGGTGTTATATAACTATACCATATATTCTTATGCATTGCTATCTGCATAGATTAGGTGAGAGTCACAATTATTTTATAAATGTATTTTCAAAAAATTGAGAGACATTTAGTATGTTTTTTTTCTTTTCTTTTCTTAACTTGTGATGCTTCTAACACGAATAAAAATTTTTTTTCAAAAAATAATTAAGTATACTTTTTATTGGCCCAAAAGAATTTGTAGTTTGTTGTATGCAATAAACCTGCAAGAATACTCACTTTATCAAACGAGGGAAGACTAGTTTGACCCGAATCAGGAGGCAATAGCTCTAAAAATATATTCCAAGGATTCATATTTTCCGCTGCATCGATCACAGTTTTGTGAAGATCTGCCTCCAAGTCCAACACCCCTGGTCGTATAGTCTGGTTGGATCTGAAATAGGAAAATAAATTGTAAAAATTGTTTCCTAAATTTTATAATAGTTTTCACAATATTATTCACTAGGTATAAGGTAAAACACACAATTATTGACATTCAACCAATAATTGACATATTTTGAAATTTACCATAATTTAAGAAATCTTTTTATGTGACCTACAATATCTATTCACTTTTTTAAACATTTATGGTATCAGTTAAGCTAAATAACTCTAAAGGTACCTTTGTAAAATAAAGCAATCATACAAGAATAATTACCAGAACGAAAGCGGGGATGTCAATTATTGGCTAACGAAATACACATGTATTTCAATGATTGACGCCCCTGTCAATCTTTGGAAATTTGAATTTTTTACCGATTTTATTATGAGTTAAAAGCCCGCAATTTTACAATATTGCCAATATTTGTTTTTTATTGAAATACATCCTCTATCCAATTATTGACACACCTTGACAGTATATGGTACGTGAGGTGTCAATCATTGGAGTAAATATTTTAACTGCAGAACATGATACTCAAGATGTGGAAGACAGGTATCTTTATAGTTTGTGGAGAGATGTAAAAGTTAAAGTAAATAAACAAATCGTTAATACAGACATTACACATGAAAAAAGTATTGAGGGAGATAAAACGGAAGAAGCTGTCAATCAAAGTATGAAATTAAATAATGATACTAATATATCTGACACAAAATATTCAAATAGCAATTATTATTCTTGCACTGAAGACATAAGTAATAATCACAACACGTCAAGATATACATCACCATCACTTCAACCGAGTACAAACAGTAACCAGCTTCCATTTGAAGTACCTTCTCCATTTAAAAACGTATTATATTGGCCAAATACACCTGTTAGAACAAAAAAGAGGAAGACTGATATAACTCCCCCAGTAGTTACTTTCAGTCTTTGGAGGAAATATGCACAAAAAAAAGATAAGAAAAAAATCCTAAGCAGGAAAAAGCCGAAAGAGCACTTCTTCGAGAAAAAAAATAAAGTTGAGAAGAACAAGAAAGTTTTCATTGATTCCGAGTCAGAAGGATCTGACAGGACTAATACTGGCGACAGTTCGAATGATGTGAACATAATATATGATGATCCCAATAAAGATTATTTTTGTCTCTTAGGATCTATAAATACCATTGCGGTCGGAGATTACGTTTTGGTTAAGTTTTTAGGGGGTAACAGAAAAACTAAGTTTATTTATGTACTAACTATTAATGATGTTCTAGATAATATACTCTAATAATATCCACCCTTTTTTTTTGTTTCTTTAGCCTTAGTATTTTAGTTCTACATATTCTGTAGGTTGTCAATAAATTAGTAAAAAAAGCAAGAACTTGTGTCAATTATTGGGGTGTCAAAATATGGGAAACCCCTTTTTTCGGTCTGTCAATTTAAGGATTTTTCTAAGCGGCGTATATATATTTTTTTAAATTAAAAAGTTTTGAGAATATTGGCGTTTTTTCAAAACTCGACGATTTTAATACGTTCTACGATTTGCATAGAGTTTTTAAATACTTTATAAAACAAAAAACTTTCCCGGAGTGGTCAATTTGTTAAAAAATGTCTCTAAAACCTGTCAATCATTGGGTGTTTTACCTTATACAGTGACCGGCAGAAAGTGCGCAGCATATGGGAAAGTTTTTTTTATCTTTAAGTTTAGAAAATTAATTTTATTTTAGATAGGTTCTGCATGTTCTCAAACCAAAATAACACCCATTAAATCCGGTAAAAGTCTTATGGTATACGAGGTAGGATCAAAAATTTGAAATTCTGCTAAGAGTAAAGTACCTCCATCTTTCATTTTAGAATATTTTTTTACTAAATATTATTGTTTTAATTTCAAAGTTATACCCAAATTCCAAATTTCGCCTATTTTGGACAAAAAAATGGATTTAATCGTGTTTTCTGAATAACCCTGTATAATAAATAAATGGCAACCAAACAGTACGAAAATAAGATTTTCTACAGACTTTGTAAGAGGCAGATCAAAAGTCTGATTAGTTTGTTTTCATAATATTATGGCTTTTTAAAATAAAAACATAAAAATATTAAATATTTTTGCTGCACACCGTATTTTATTTTCTGAGGGAACAAGTGAATTTCATCTAACTGATATTTTTTTATTTACATAGACTTAAAGAATCTCCTAAATAGTTTTTTATACATTAAAGTATGCATAGAAAGATTCCTTTTGATTTATAAATTTATTTTTTTATTTATATTTGGCTGTTTTGATCTTAAATAGTATAGATTATGAGAAGTAAATTAATTTGTGTTATTATTTTTAGGCTTATTTGGGGCATAACAAATCAGTATTCTAAATGAATTTGTGTTATTATTTTTAGGCTTATTTGGGGCATAACAAATCAGTATTTGAAGAAACATTTTTTTAAAATTATTGAAAATGTGTACAAAATATATTTTTAATTTAAATTTTTTTCTTTATAAATCAAAAGGAAACTTTCTATGCATACTTCAATGTATAAAAAAATATTTAGGAGATGCTTTAAGTCAATGTAAATAAAAAATATCAGTTAGATGAAATTAACTTGTTCCCTCAGAAAATAAAATACGGTGTGCCGCAAAAATATTTAATATTTTTATGTTTTTATTTTAAAAAGCCATAATATTATGAAAACAAACTAATCGGACTTATGATCGACGGTTATCTCTAACAAAGTCTGCAGAAAATCTTGTTTTCGTACTGTTCGGTTGCCATTTATTTTTTATACAGGGTTATTCAGAAAACACGATTAAATCCATTTTTTTGTCCAAAATAGGCGAAATTTGCAATTTTATTTGAAGAAACATTTTTTTAAAATTATTGAAAATGTGTACAAAATATATTTTTAATTTAAATTTTTTTCTTTATAAATCAAAAGGAAACTTTCTATGCATACTTCAATGTATAAAAAAATATTTAGGAGATGCTTTAAGTCAATGTAAATAAAAAATATCAGTTAGATGAAATTAACTTGTTCCCTCAGAAAATAAAATACGGTGTGCCGCAAAAATATTTAATATTTTTATGTTTTTATTTTAAAAAGCCATAATATTATGAAAACAAACTAATCGGACTTATGATCGACGGTTATCTCTAACAAAGTCTGCAGAAAATCTTGTTTTCGTACTGTTCGGTTGCCATTTATTTTTTATACAGGGTTATTCAGAAAACACGATTAAATCCATTTTTTTGTCCAAAATAGGCGAAATTTGCAATTTGGGTATAACTTTGAAATTAAAACAGTAATTCTTAGTAAAAAAATATTTTAAAATGAAAGATGGAGGTACTTTACTCTTAGCGGAATTTCAAATTTTTTATCCTACCTCGTATACCAGAAGACTTTTACCGGATTTAATGGGTGTTATTTTGGTTTGTGAACATGCAGAACCTATCTAAAATAAAATTAATTTTCTAAACTTAAAGATAAAAACTTTCCCATATGCTGCCGGTCACTGTATAATAAGACATACTTCATATTATGTCCATTTATTACTAATACTTTTTTATCATCGATATTTTCAATTTTAACTTAAATTAACTAATTAAATAAAATTATGGCGGTTGTTCCTCCTTTTGTAAAACGTTTTTTTGGCCTTCAGAGTTAGTGAACCACAAACTAAAAGCTATATTTTTTGAGGGAAAGTATTTTGCGAATACAGGAAAATTTCACACAGCAGCGCATAGCATGCGAATGTGACGCGAAAAAATGAACTGTGTCAATTAAGAGGTTTTAAGAATATGGCACATAATGTTTTACATCAGTATAGACAAATTCTGGACACTGCAGGCGATGCATATACGACTAAATCATTCCATGGAAAAAAATCTTTAAATTTAATCAAAGGTAACTATAAATATGCCAAAATTCAGCAATCTATGTCTCTACTAGGGTTTCCATCCCCGGATCCCGGAAGATTTTTGTCCCTGAAAGTCCCGGGATTGAAGTATAGTAATCCCAAAAATCCCGATTTTTTTTAAACGATCAAATTTCTCGTTTAACATGTATTTATTTGTTTTTTCTTGGCGTTTTATTTGAAAATGATGAGGAAGCACAGAGATAATGAAGCAGATCGCATGGAAATTATGTATAAAGTAGAACTAGAGAACCAAATTCAAATGACAACAACAAATCACGATATTTATTCCATTGTCAAAAAATTTCGAAAAGTGGTTAAGATATTTCGCCGGTCTATTACCAAATATCCAATTTAACAAACGTATGTAAAGGAAAAACATGGAAAAGAAATTTCTCTAATATTAGACTGCAAAACTAGATGGAATAGCCTCGTTGATATGTTGGAACGGTTCGTTGTGAGTTAATTGATTTGAACAGTCCGGTAGTTATCAATGACAGTGAATTTCAAATAATGAGAGATATCATACAAGTCTTGAACCTGTTAAATTGACGGTGGAAGCGATTTGTAGAAAAGACGCCAATTTGTGTACGGCTGATGTAAGTCTCAAATTTTTATTTCAAGAACTTGCAAATCTAAATACGCCACTTAGTAAAGACTTTCAACAAGCGCTTACAAATTGTATAAATGAACGTCGAACATCATGGAAGCAATTTATTCAAACACCCATATTCTGAAGCCATAGCTCAATTTGTCAAAAATATATCAGAACATTTAAATAAATATATTACTTCAGATTTGGAATCCGACGATGAAGACAACATGCCTCTGTCTGAAATAAGAGAAAAGCCGACTGGGATTTTAACTTTAAAGCAAAAACTTCAAGAAGCCATTTGCTCTGTTACCACTAGAACTAAACCTAATCAGGGTGTCTAGCAAAAATCAAAAACAAAATTCCCGGTCGGTTTTTGAAAATTTCCCGGCTGGGTTTTCCTAAATTAACTACACTTTCGTTGTTAAATTTTAAAACATTTATTTGAAAAACACATGGCTTAAGCACAACCAAATAATTTTTTAATTTTACGATTTCTTGTTCTATAGCTGCCAAATCTTTTTGTGATTGTTCGATAATTTTTTCTTTTTAGTTTCCAGTTCTTCTGCTTGCTTTTGAATCTTCTTTTTTTTGCTTTTTTCAAGTCGCTGTCAACCTCTTTTGCCTTTTTATCTATTAGTGCTGTGTTGTACCTTGAATAGGCTTTCTCATGGAAAGTATCATGGAGTTTGTAATGTCCATAGTTTGAACTCCTTCAATTTTTTGTAGTGAATCGTACACTAATCTTTGGCCTATAAGTGACTTCTTTTAAATTTTCCACCAAAATCTCCTTATTAACAGAAAATCCCCTTTCTGCTGTGGCATTTCCATGAGAAATTGTTAGAAGAAGTTGCACCACGATTTTTAAATTGTCATTTGTGATGGTTTCCATCCAAAAGTCAACTCTGTTACATCTGGAATAATTTTTCATTTTATTTATCATAGTCTGATCAGTAAGAATGTCTCTAAATGCTCTATCTGCTTCTTCCAATTTAATCGCATTGCATCTGTTTGAATTTAACAAAATAAGTAGGTACCTACTTCAAATTTTTAAGTTCGAAATTATCTGCTCATTCAAAATTCCCGACTTAAACTTGATTTTCCCGTCGAATTCCCGGTTTTGTAAAATTCCCGTCTTTTTCCCGGATTTCCCGGCCCCTAGACACCCTGCTAATTGGCGGCAAATATCGGAAAATCTAAAAGTTCATCTTAAAAGTTTTAACGTAATTAAAAAATAAATGTCCCTTTTTGAAAATGGAGGATTAAGAGGTTTATATTTGCAAAAGTGTTACGAATATTTACTGACAGTACCACCTACAAGTGTGGAAGCTGAAAGAGCCTTTTCTTCAGCAGTCACATTTGCGACCAAACTTAGATCGCGCTTAGACACGTTGGTGTTTTTAAGAGCATATTTTATTTTTACTAAGCGAATCGTAAATGTTTAACAATTTATTTGTTTGCGCTATTTAATAAAAAATTCTTTCCTTTGTTTTAGGTACGTACGCATAACGTAATTATTTATTTACAAAACGTAAATCTATAAAAATGGTTTTTACTTTTGAGTTTGTTAATAAAAGTTGTTTGCCATATTGCATTTTTATTATTTCTGTTGCTACTTGCTAGTCTTAGATTTTTAATATTAAATATTATTAATTATTAGGGTTGATTTGAATTTTAATCCCGGGATCTCAAAACGGGATCCCGATAATTGGAAACTCTAGTCTCTACAAATCAAGTTGATTCCATTAGGATGTGATTTTTTTAAGAACTATAGGGCAAAATTTTGTGAATTAAAAATATCGCTGATAAAAGCAGTATTTATAAAAAGTCGTACATTAAAATGAGACATGGGATTTGTCCTGTGTCATGGCACGCCTCCTTTACGACTTGTACGTCCTTTTTATCAATACTAACCCTACGTCTTATATTCTGAGATATAAGTGATTACATCTAACTAAAGTACAAGATCAAAACATCAACAACACTACAACCTCTGAGAGAAAGGCCAGGGCCGGATTTGCTCGGGTGGATATTTAAATGCGTCCGCCAACATCTCCATCATTTCGGCGACCGTCGCCATCTTGCGGATCTTGAAGATGCGAAATTGGGCATGTTCCGGATCGTACAAGTCGTTGCCTTGATGGCCGTCAAACTGGTCCTCCAAAAGAACCTGAAATTTTTTTAATCAAATCAATGTTTTCATTTTTGTTGGTAAATAATCGTTTAAATAAAACCATAAATATTTGAAATATTTTTGTTTAATTATTTTAGGTTTCATGGTTATTTCATTTTTACGACGTGTATTATGATTATGGTTTTTAAATTGTATAAAGTTTTTATTTTTAAATATATATATTAAGATGTTATAAAAAGTGTAAAGTTGTCTTATGTTCAACTTTTTTGTTATAATTCTTTTGAAGGATAAAGATTTTTTTTGTTATAATTCTTTTGAAGGATAAAGATAATCTTTATTGAATATAATTTTTAGAAACCTTTTTTGTAATATTTCTAATTTTTTAGCTAAAGTTCTATTTATTTCTCCCCAACCTAAAATTCCGTAAGTTAAATGAGTTTTAACTAACGCGTAATATAATATTTCCATATGTCTTACATTTAAAAATTTTTTAATCTTTTTAAAAAACGGTCGTAAACTTCTTAATTTTTTAATTAAGTATTCTAAGTGAAAATTAAAATTTAATTTACTGTCAACAATAATTCCTAAATATTTTATTTTATTAACTTTAAAAAATTGAATGTCTTCATTTATTTGAATACTATCCATATTTCGTGGTAGGTTATTTAGGTTTAAAGTAAAAGGAATATAATTCGTTTTATTAAAATTAATTGTTAACAAATTGTTATTAACCCAATTTTTCATAATTTTAAAATCTTTTTTAATTTTATTATTTAAGTTGTCCCAATTTGTATCGGTATGAAAAATTTTAGTATCATCTGCAAAAGCCAAAAACTATGAATTTGTCCATGAAATAGAATCGTTTACTTCTTTCTATAACCATAGAGAACCGAAACGTTAATGCCTTAACAAACTCAAGTACAAAAAAAATTACCTGGATTGTCATGTACAAATGGGCTTCGTTTCTTTCTTTCCGCCTTACTTGCTCCATGCGTTTCTCTTCCGCTAACCGGTCGGCAAGTTCACTGGGTATGTCCACATCGGTCACCTAAAAATTTTAGTAACAAAAAATTACCAGTTTTTGAAAAATCATAAATGTTTATCAGGTAAAATATCAACTTCTTTTAATTTATCCTATGAATAAATAAGCGAAGCAAACATTTATTTAGCTTTCTAATCATCCTACAACCACACAACTAACCTCTTGTAGTACATTTGGTAATTCAGAATCCCTGATATATACCAACATGTAAGCGTTAGTGCAGTGCTTAACATTCATCATGTTTATGTCTTCATCGTGGCCGCCATAATTATGTTCAATTGCCTCCATCTTAGTACACCTTGAGACCACGTCATCGTCAAATTTACACCATTTACCGTCGCCTATAAATAAAATACATCCCTATAGCTACTTTAAAATTCCAGAGTTTGAAGGATCAGCGATATATATCATGATATTTATAAGCTGATAGATATCATGGATATTAATAACACAAATTTGCGGCGCTGAAAAAAAGGTAAAATTTACTCACAAAATAATCGCAAAACAAGGTTGGCAGGATATATTATCCTTGATAAATATCATGATATTTATGAGACGATATTTTTATCCTGATATAATATATCAATATTTTTTTTTATCTCTATTCATCATTCGGCAAAAGCGTATTATGCTGCTTACGATGCGGTGATTCCCCATCTTTCCGAGACGTTGACCACCTGTTGTTCTTTGCCGCGTGGCATTTTTATTTAGTTCCGATTTCTGATTGAACGGAGCAATATTTTGCAATTTTTTGCTTTATAAATTTTACAATGCCAAAAATAAAAAATCCAGTTTGGGTTCATTTTGATTTAATTAACAAGCCCGCTAATTCTAAGTTTTAAGTTGAACCATAGTTAAAAGCAAAAATATATGATGTGTTCATATTCATAAACTTGTATTTTTTATTTACATTTTACATTCCTAACATAGGAGTACTAAAAAAACTTGTTATTGTGATAGCAACTATCATTGAATATAATTGAAATATAAATTTACAGGCTTATAACATGTTTATATTAAATTAAGTGATTTTGAATTTTTAAAATATATCTTTATAGAAAACAGATGCAATAATATAAAAAATATTTAAAATACATATAAATAAATATCCAAATTTGAATATATATATCGGATATTGGGATATTTATATAAATATCATAATATATGCCAACCTACTGCCGACAGCTAATGCAGCAACAGCAGCTTTAGAGAGATATTTCTCATATACACAATACATATAGTGGATTTCACCTTAGTTTTTAATGCTTTGACGTGTCTCTTGTCAAACATATTAGCCAACACGTGATTTAAAAATCCCTAATTCTATAAACGGCTTTCAGGCACGGGCATTGACTAGATTAACAAGAGATGTATATATAACTGACCGTATAGTTACATGTACATGACGAAGATGCAAACTACACAGTTCAATACGTTGCCCTTCAATGAGCTCAAACTCGTCAAAAGCACAGCATCGCTCGTATATGCCGTTAGTATGTGCATCTTTGTCTTACGCATTTGCTCTCGCATATCTCTTTTCGTACTTCATTAATTTGATTGTCTCGTCGCGTTCTTTAAATATCACAGAGCCGCATTGGGACACACCGCGCACTGCGTGCATTATGCTGTTAATTCTTGATCGTTCGTGTTATTGTTTTTGGTATTTTTCAGACAGCATTTTGCTTTATATTTTGTGCGTATTAGACTTTTTGGTTTTAAACTGGCGGACTGTGTGTATCTGTGACGTGTTTATTTTTATGCAAAAGTAAGTAAATAATTATTAATGTCTCGGACAGTGACGACGACATCGACAGCTTGTCAGATGAAGACCAAAAATAATAGGGAACTTGCAACAAAATTAAATTTGAAAACCACAGTGAACCATTATGCTAAAATAAGTTTTACATACAGTTGTATTGAAGAGTGCTTGAGGTATCTGTTCTGCAAACGCATGGACAAAAATATTTTTTTGTAGTATCTAACATTATTTTTTCTTTATTCATTAAAAAAAAATACCTAATTCGATAACATTACAAACTTTTGTTGTTTTATTATAAACCAACGAAAAGTTAGACCTATTGTAAACTTCAAACTCTTTAGAACCTAGTCTAAAGAAAAAAATATCTACCCGTGAATAAGAAAATAAAAAAGTAAACAATAAGCTATTAAATATAATATATAGATTTTTTCAACTTAACACTGCATGGTCTAAAATCAAATTAAAAAACAAAATAATTATTTAATAAAAAACGTAGTTAATTATTGATTATACTAGATTCACGACTGCCCCTTGTATATTTTTTATTGTACTAAATTAAGAGTGTGTTTTTACCAAAATAACAGCACTTTATATATTATGAATAAAAATTAAATGAAATTGTTTTTCTGATATTCTATCCTATTTCCATTCCCAGTGTTTTTTTTTTTGAAATATCTTAAAAATTGCTTAGGTAATTCTCGTTTCCATCCATAATTACAACTACAAATAAATTGACCCATGTTCACACATAATTCTTAAGTCCGGCCCTGGCCAATCTTTAAGTTCTGTAAAAAGAAATGTTATAAATAACATGTGTCTGCGGCGGCCATTAAAAACTAAGGTGAAATCCACTATACAAATAACATAAATATCAACATTCCGATATATATCCGATTTTTTGATATTTTTATAAATATCATATTTTCGAAACCTGGGAAATTCCCTTTATTATATTAGATTCTTGGAGTTATCCCTACTCGCTAAATTCTTCGCCTTTTTTACGGTTAGTAGACAAGGATTCCTGTTAATAGTAATTTATGATAATAATTGTGTAATAAAAAAACATTAAATGTCTGCTTACCTCGTGGATTAATAAATACTACATAATGACCACCATGATTATCTCCACTATGTACAAGAACAGCATGTAATGTGTAGTTTGCTGGATCAACTGCCTCCTTTTCTTGCAAATATTCATCCAACTGAATCTTTTCGTAGAATTCAAACCTAAAAGGTTACAATGATGTTTTTTAGTGTCTATTAAATATATAACCGACATGCCAATGAGATGCGAGCGCGCGCAATATGTAGTATAAACAACAAATGTCAATCAGCTGTTGCTTCAATGCGAACAAAACTCATTTTTTTCATATATTATTTCCATTAATTATAATAGCGCCCTTTAATTTCTAACGCTGGTAAAGGTACCTAAACTACTTTTGCTATCCTAAGTAATAAAATAGTGTTTCAAAAATTTAGCACCAAAAAATAGTAAAACACATTTTAAGCCGGCCCTGTTCAATGTTTACAGGTCGATTTCTCCTAGTTATCGCTCCATGGAAAACAGTCGATTTTTATTTCGAGGGAGACATCTTTTGTGAATATCTTAATTATCTATATAATCTCGTCACTCCATGTCAATGTCATTCGAAAAATATAAAGTGAAAAAAAAATCTATGGGGAAGAAAGAAAAAACTAAGTCTTCCTCCACAAAATTTAATAGAATAAAAATTCTTTAGGGGTAGAGTTGGGTACCATGACGTATTTGACCGGTCAAATTCGGTCAAAATATATCAATTTTATTTTATTATTTATGCATTTGTGATCTGTCCAGATTACCTCCTACCACCCAGGATAATGTTTAGTGTATCGTTATAGCGCCGTTATTTAAGAAAACAATAACACCTGATTCTGGGAATCCCAATAGTCGGCCTCGTTTATTAGTGGTTCCCGGAACGGATTTAATCACAATGAAGGAAAGGAATAGAGAAGTTATTTTTATTCTCTTTTTATACCATTTTCATAGACATTTCCTTCTCAGTCTATTTATTTTCATTTCGTAGTTGCCAGAGTTAGGGTTTGCACTTGCATTGCAGTTTTGAGAACTAACGACGCGACGTCGCATTTACGATGAGTTTGGGGAAGTCCAAAACCAAAATTTGGAATTATTTTACCGAAATAAGAGAAGAAAACAAAGTAAAAGGGAAATGTATCTACTGTGGAGCAATTTACATCACTCATGCAGATAGAATGTTCATGTTTTTGTTTTCATAGTTATATAAAAATAAACTATTCAGGTGGGAGTATCAACATGCTTGCCAACCTATAACCTATTTCGCGTAGATTTATTTATGTTTTCTAGCTTTTATACAAAATTTAAAGAAAATCAGTGTCGACTTGGTATTCTATAGGTAATAATTGACATTTAATAAATATCAAGGAATTTCATAACTTATTTTAGGAGAATTGTATAGCGAAAAATATCGGGTAAGATTTTTTTTAACATTATTATGTCATTGTCACTCATTGTTCTTTTACTATACAATTCTCCCAAAACTAGCAATGAAATAAATTGATATTTTTGTAATATACCAGGTACTACCTAAATAATGTACCGACCATATTGATTTTCTTTAAATATAAGTTATTAAAATAATAAACTCAAAAAATTAACGCGAAATAGGTTATAGGTTGGCAATAGATTGAATGACGTTGAGAAGTCAACCTTAAGATATACACTTATAGAATGTGTACCTGGATGGACCTAACTATATCATCCATTTGACCACCCTGTATAAAATTTAGGTATGGCAATAGACTTTTCAGAACAAGCAAAACTTGTTATAAAAAATTAATTTTTTCCAAAATACAAATTTGGCAAGTATAGTTAGGTTCATCCACTGCATTTTTAAATTTTAATTTATTTGTCAATTGACCAAAAACGAATTGACCGGTCAAATCCACAACCCTATTTAGGGGTCTCTGCATGTTTCGAACGTAGGAACGTTCATCATCAGGAGACAGAAAATATATTTAATGCTGATGGTTTTAGCAGAAGAGAAAATGGTGTAGAACCTTAATGGAATTAAAAAATTGATGTGTAGAAGAGACATAATATGAAGAAAATTGATTAAAGTTAAAACATACTGAGCATGTGAGAAGTCAGTAAAGGGGGCCTAAACCAACCATCCAACCAAATAAACTGGGGAAGAAGAAAAAACCCTTCTAAAAAGGTGTCGAAGATTATTTAAATTTTTTTTTATAAAACATTTTTAAGTATAATTATGTCTGTAAGACATTATAAGGGTAAAATTAGTCATAATTATAAAGATATCACAATAAAATTACATTCCAAAAAAGTGTTTTGTGGGGTACTGAGGATTACAGTTACTTAAAAATGTTTTATAAAAAATTTTTAAATAATCTTAGACACCTTCTTTTTAGAAGGGTTTTTTCTTCTGCCCCAGTTTATTTGGTTGGTTTAGACTCCCTTTAATGACTTCTCACATACTCAGTATGTTTTAACTTTTATCAATTTTCTTCATATTATGTCTCTTCTACACATCAATTTTTTAATTCCATAAAAGCTCCATTAAGGTTCTACACCATTTTCTATTCTACTAAAACCATCAGCATTAAATATATTTTCTGTCTCCTGACGATGAACGTTTCTACGTTCGAAACATGTAGAGACCGCTAAAGAATTTTTATTCTATTAAATTTTGTGGAGGAAGACTTTTAGTTTTTTCTTTCTTTCCCATACTTTCAACTTCACTTTAAGCATAGAGTAATTCTTCAAAAAAAAATGTAATTAATTTATTACAGACCTGGTACTGTCTACAATATTGTTTTGTTATAATGTTTCTACCACATTTTTATACAGGGTATACATAAAAGTGGGTAAAAATCAGAACAAATTTAGATTACAGGGTGTTCCACTAAAAAAAAAACTATGTCTCATATGCTCCGACTATTTGGGACACACCCTGTATACTTCAAAATAAAAAGTCGAGTGGTTGAGATGCTAAGGAATCCTGCGTTGAGAATGGGCCATCCGGTATGTAATAACAAATATTTTGGTAAACTTGAATAAACTTAAACAAACCTGTCATTAAATTTGACAGAAGAATCCGTGACAGGGTCGTACTGAAAGCGCATTAGATGAAGATGCAATACGGGAGGAAATGAAGAAAATATCACGCCTTTCTCAGCTTCTTGCAAACCATGTTCGCCGGCATCATACTTATTATCTCCATCCAACGTTTCCTTAGCAATGTAGTCCTTAAACGATTCATATACTAAAAAAAAAGGTTTTAAGTCAAAAACGAAGGTTTGTTTTTAAAAATAATTCAACCCGTCAAAGAAAAGTAATATTTCCCAAGAAGAAGCAAGCAGTTTTCGGAAACCAGCGGTCTTGCATGTACTTTCCGGACGAGTAACGTAGTTTTTATACTGAGCAATCAACAATTTCATACTAGTAACAAAATACACAGTCGACGAGTCAATGAATTATTTAAAACATCGTAATTTATTTTTTAAATTATATTATTACTTACTATTCTTTTTTCCTTTGATATTTAATTGAATATCATAAAAAGTTTCTGAACGAGTACTAGAGTAATCGACGTTGGTACATCGAATATATGAAAGCATTTTCCCTTCAAATAGTTTTGGTACTGTTCCTTCTACACAGGTACCCTTCATTTTGCTTTCCAACTTGTCCAAAAGTACCTAAAAAAAAATATTTAGTTTATTGCTTCAGAACATTAACTTGTCTTGTCTGGGTAATTTAATTTATAAGAAACTTTATTAGTATATAGTATTATGGGATACAGTTAAACAAAGTTGAACTTGTAAATTTCCACTATATATTATACTAGCGTGTACCCGGCATGCGTTGCAACCCGCTGGTATAAATACAAACCCGAATAAACCCGATAAATTAGTACCCGGCATGCCACTTTCTGAAATTGCACCCGTGCGAAGCCGGGGAGGATCGTTAATTATACATAAAAACCTTCCTCTTGAATCACTCTATCTATTTAAAAAAACCGCTTCAAAATCCGTTGCGTAGTTTTAAAGATTTAAGCATAAAAGAATAGGGACGGACAGACGGGGACAGCGACTTTGTTTTATACTATGTTAAGATTAACTAGAAAAATGACATGTTTCGCTAACACTGTAGCTTCGTCAGATGACAATGATTTAATAATTATTATTATACCTATATAATAATTATTAAATCATTGTCATCAAGTGTAGTTTCGAAAGCACAAGAAATTAAGCATTATAAATTCTCATACTAACCCTTAAAAACTCCTGCACATCATGCTGCATAAATGAGTCAAGGGTTTCCCATCCGAAACTTTTGGTCAGTTTTTTGGTGCCCACTGGTTTGTCGCAAAACTGCAACTCGTGAAAAACTCTCTGTAACGCCAGAGCCACTGATTTAGTGGAATCGTCAGATTCTGTCGGCATTTTGTAAACCGCCTTTCTTAATTGGTTGGTAAAGTACAAGGTCTGAAGCAATGAATTCATGTAACAAGTTGCACCTTGGTTCTTTAAACCAACATAACCTAAAATTAAGCATAAAACAATGATAATACCGGTATAATACGAATAGACATAATATAGTATTAATGGGAGAGTAAGATAGCTTTTTAATTTTTTAGTAACTTTACTGATATTTAGCAGTCATAAAAAATTAAATGTTGGGTATCTCTCTAATCAATTCCTTACCTGTATGTTTTTTACTGTCCCACGAGACACCGTGAGGAGCATCTGCAACAACATGTACTTCCAGGGTGATTGAGTCTTCTTTAATGTAACCTTTTTCTGGGTCCAATACATCATTCCATGCCATGAAATGTGAGAATCCCCAATCATTTTCCTATAACATAAGAAAATAAATAAATAAAAACACAAATTTTAATTTTAAGGTGGGAGTATCAACATGCTTGCTGCCAAACTATAACCTATTTCGCGTAGATTTATTTATGTTTTCTAGCTTTTACACAACATTTAAATAAAATCAGTATCGACTTGTTATTCTATAGGTAATAATTGACATATTTAATAAATATCAAGGAATTTCATAACTTATTTTAGGAGAATTGTATAGCGATAAATATCAGGTAAGATTTTTTTTAACATTATTATGTCATTGTTCTTTCACTATACAATTCTCCCAAAATTAGCAAGTAAATAGATATTTTTGTTATATATCAGATATTACCTAAGTAATGTGCCGACAATACTGATTTTATTTAAATGTTAGTCAATAAAATAATAAACTTGAAAAAATAACGCGAAATAAATTGGTAATGGATTAAATGACGTTGAGAATGCCACCTTAAGAAGATTTCTCAAGAAAGCGAAATTTACAATTAATTGAACAAAAATAGTATCAAGGAGTTGATGGGTATAGATTTAAAGAGATAGATGTCGTTTTACATAGTAATTGTAACCCTGAATCGAAATAACTCATAATTTCTTGTCAAAACGGACAAGCTCCAACGGATTTTGATAACAGGAAATTGGTATTGAATTCAAAATGTACAAGCTCCATTGACACAACCGTACAATCTCATGTTCAATTTTAAAAATCAAAGTGTACAATCTCCAATGGGTTGTTTTGCTATTAGTTTCGAATTATTTCAAAGCGTGCAAAATCTAGTTGATAACAATTCGCGCCAAAGCTATTCGGAGTTTACTTTTTTTAAGGTGGGAGTATCAACATGCTTGCCAACCTATAACCTATTTTGCGTAGATTTATTTATGTTTTCTAGCTTTTATACAAAATTTAAAGAAAATCAGTATCGACTTGATATTTTATAGGTAATAATTGACATATTTAATAAATATCAAGGAATTTCATAACTTATTTTAGGAGAATTGTAAGCGAAAAATATCGGGTAAGATTTTTTTTAACATTATTATGTCATTGTCACTCATTGTTCTTTTACTATACAATTCTCCCAAAATTAGCAATAAAATAAATTGATATTTTTGTAATACATCAGATACTACCTAAATAATGTACCGACGATATTGATTTTTTTTTAATGTTAGTTATTAAAATAATAAACTCAAAAAATCAACGCGAAATAGGTTATAGGTTGGCAGTAGATTGAATGACGTTGAGAATTGAACCTTAAGTTAGTTTCATGTGATGCGTGAAGCATTAAACAGTGGTTGTTTGTTGTTTACTATTTTTTTTGTATTTTAATGTATTGTTTTTAAGATTAAAAATTTTGTGAAAAATGATCCTTAAATTATTTTCAAAATGGGCAAACTCCATATTTGCTATTTTCAAAATGGAGAAACTACAATAATTGTTATTTCCAAAACATACAATCTCCATCTCCTTTTTCCAAATAACTTTGATATTTTTTTAAAATGTTAAGGAAAAAAATTGGTTTTTTAGTCTAAGATGTGCCATAAATACAATAAAAAAGAAAAACTATCGTAATTGTTTGTATTTAATGAATTATAAGTTTTTTTCGTCTACTGATAATTTAGGACATGGAGATTGTATACTTTGAATCTATACCCATCAATTATTAACTTTACTCTCTTACAAATAAAAACCGGCATTAAATCAGTTTACAGACAGACAAGTTGCTAAGTCGAGAATCATATCAATGATGCTAATTTGTGCATATCAGCGTTAAAGTGTTATTATTTCGCAAACGATTGAAGATAGGTATAGGGCATGATTTATGAAAAATGTCTAGAATTGATTGTAGAATGTAAAAATATACTTGTATGTTTCATTAAAAAAATTAAATTTGATACACGTATCAATTGTGTAATCAACCCTGTATAGTATCTTTTTCTAAAAAAAATAATTTCACCGGTACGAGCGATTCTTGATTAAGTGGGTGGTAGGTATTCTATACAGTATACAGGGTGCCATTTTTATCTGGAATAAATTCAATATTAGGAAGCATCTTTATTTTATTTTTATTTTTTTTTATCCCCCAACAAGCTCAGCTTCAAGGGATTGAAGAATAAGTTTATCGAAGACAACATAAACATATTTATTATATTATTAAATTTTAAATAAACTTATTATTATTATTATTTGCTGAAAAACACAGAATAAGGCTTTATTTTTAGTTTGGAATACTTTTTTCGTGTCTTTATGAAACACACTCCTCTTTTTGAGGTAGAAACCGCCCCCAACTTTTTTTTTCACCCCACGTAAATATATAATTTAAAAAATGCCAGAACATACCTGAGACGCAGACGAGTGTCTAGACAACGCACACTGACTGCTTCCACGTCGATACTGAATGCGACCGATGGCGGCATGCTCTTTCATATAACGTTCATTCGGGTCAGGGTCAGTTCGGATTGAATATAGCAGTTGAATTCGAGCGTAGCACACCCGAGTCTGACGCCTGACGCGTGACGGCGACGGCTCAGTTTAATTCAGTGCCCACAAAAAGTGCTAAACGCGCCTAAAGAAGTTTTCACTTCAAAAATGTTAATGGTACAAGAGTTACTGCAAGATGATCCGGACCGCCATCTTTGTGAAGTGATGATGAATGCACTTGATCAGCATTTAGTAGATTTGGACTGGACCCTTTTTACAGGTGAGTATATTTTTTTAATGATGAAGTCAATAAACAAAACTGTCGATATTGGTCAGCAGAAAATCCTTACTGGCTGCGAGAAACACACCCAGCTTCCGTAAAAACTTCATGTTTGGACAGGCATAATTATTGACGATCGCGTCATTGGGCCAATATTCCTTGAAGGTAAACTTAAATGGCCATACATATCTGGATTTTTGAAGTGAAAACTTCTTTAGGCGCGTTTAGCACTTTTTGGTGGCACTGAATTAAACTGAGCAGTCACGCGTCGCCGTCACGCGTCAGACTCGGGTGTGCTACGCTCGAATTCAACTGCTATATTCAATCCGAACTGACCCTGACCCGAATGAACGTTATATGAAAGAGCATGCCGCCATCGGTCGCATTCAGTATCGACTTGAAAACAGTCAGTGTGCGTTGTCTAGACATTCGTCTGCGTCTCAGGTATGTTCTGGCATTTTTTAAATTATATATTTACGTAGGGTGAAGTAAGGTTTACCGTAATTGCTTATTCCGTGGAACTAATTTATTATGATTTCTGACTTCTGTTGAAGATGTAAAATTCAAGGGTTGTTCAATTTTAGGAAATATCTTTTTTCGTATGCAGTAAAATTATCCCGTATCCAAGTTTATGTTATTTTTGAAGTGAAAACTTCTTTAGGCGCGTTTAGCACTTTTTTGTGGGAAGTGAATTAACCTTGTTGAATTTTTCACTTCTGTCGTGTGGTCTTAAGCACACACAATGTTTTTTTGCTCAAAGAACTTATTCCAGCTTTGACTGCTTTATTTCCTCGCCATGCAGAAGCAGATCTTCATGATGATCGTATATGGTGCTCCGCCTCATTACGCCATAAATGT
This sequence comes from Polydrusus pterygomalis, assembly GCA_963969555.1. Taxonomy (NCBI): domain Eukaryota; kingdom Metazoa; phylum Arthropoda; class Insecta; order Coleoptera; family Curculionidae; genus Polydrusus; species Polydrusus pterygomalis. Next base: position 33,245,625 of record OZ018381.1, on the reverse strand, counting down.
TCGAGAATGTTTAAATAAAGTTTTTACAAATCGCTGGATAGGAAAAAGGGATACCATTGAATGGCCGCCACGATCGCCGTACCTTAATGCTCTAGATTATTTCCTCTTTGAGGTCACATAAAAACCAAAGTTCACGGTAACAAAACCGGAAATTTTTGAAGAACTTAGACAACGACTTATACACGAAATTCGCCAAATAATCCCGAACATGGTAAATAATGTCAAGAATGAATTTTCCTTTAGATTGGGGGTTTGTTAAGAAAAAGTGGGCAACATTTCCAACAATTTTTACGATAAAACAAATTGCGTCTACATTACCGAAATGCAAAAGTAAACAGTGGGTCGTATTCACTTGTTTATGCCCATTTCAACAAGCTATTACAATACATACCGTTACATTTGAAAAAAAAATGTTGGGGGCGGTTTCTACTCCCAAAGAAGGGTGTAAATTTCATGAAGATACGAAAAAAGCAGGATTGGCAAATATCATATTTATATAAATATCCGATACCTATATCGAAATATAACATCCGATATATTTGGATATTTATTTATAATTTTAATTATTTTTAAATTGTTTAATCTGGTTTCTGTAAAGATATATTTTAAACATTCAAAATCACTTAATTTAATATAAACATGTTATAAACCTGTAAATTTGTATTTTAATTATATTCAGTGATAGTTGCACAATAACAAGTTTTTTTTAGTTCTCCTATGTTAGGAATGTAAAATGTAGGTAAAAAATATGAATATGAACACATATATTTTTGCTTTTAACTACGGTTCAACTTAAAATCCAGAACTACTGGGCTTGTAATACATATTTTTATTTCATAAAACAAACAGCAAAACATTGTTCCGTTCAATCAGAAATCGGAACTAAATAAAAATGCCACGCGGCAACGAATAACAGGTGGTCAACGTCTTGGAAAGATGGGGAATCACCGCATCGTAAGCAGCATAATACGCTGTTGCCGGCTCAGCGGCAGCGGGGCCATATTTTTATACTGATGAATAGAATTTTAGAAAAAAAATATTGATATATATATATCAGGATAAATATATATATATTTACATCACGCTATCAATTGGACAACCTTTCACAGAAGCGTAATTTGGCATCCACTAGAACCAGTGGATATATATAGGTTTTGACTGCGTATACTAACCAATTTAGCAGTTGTTAACAGCAAACTGACTTCAAATTACAACTTTTTTTTTGTTGATTTTTTACATTACTATCAATAGAAAGACTTTTTACAATCAGTGAATTTGACGGTCGAAATATATGTATTTTTTACTCTCGTATTATTTGTACGGCCGTATATTACACAGCAACGCTAACAAGACGGCCGACAGTGTTGTCAGTTTTACTACAAGCAATCAATTGAAAGGCTAAGACGAACGACTCAAGAAGTAAGCCGCCGCAAATTCGCAAGGAAATAACAATGAAAGAAAGGCTGAAGTTTGTCAAGTCATGTTTATGAACACTTTGGAAGTATCTTTGAAGAAAATACGCTTTATTGTTGAAAAAATACGCAACTCAGAAAGCGAAGTATGTCTGTCTGGAAATGAGACTTAAATCTAAAATTTTAAATTCCGTCTAAAAGGTATATTGGCAACCGGTTTGTTCGTTGTTACCCAGAGCATTTTTTTTTAATTTTATTTTTATAAAATAATATTAGTTGAAAAAATTGAATTAAAAAAAATGCTCTGGGTAACAACGAACAAACCGGTTGCCAATATACCTTTTAGACGGAATTTGAAATCATCCAATCAGAATAAAGACGGGTGCCGAATCCTATAGCGGAATGTGTAGATGCGACCCGGTACAATAATGACTAAAAATAAAATGGCTTAACTTTAGTTATAAAAATTAGGTAGGGGCATTTTTCACAAGAAAAGTTTCAGCTGCACCGAGAAATTTAAAATTTTTAATATAAAGAGACGTTCCGCAAAAGAAAATACTTTTATTCTGCAACCCTTAAACCAAAACCTCCTTTTAATTTCCGAGGAGAAATTAAAGTCAAAACTTAGTCAATTTTGAGAGGGCCAATGTCGTATTTTTTTTGTAAATTTTGGTGTAAATTTTTTTTTTCCTTAATAACATAAACGATATTAAGTATCACGTTCAAAGAAGAACTTGTAAAATGCTGTAAAACAAATAGTTTTTGAGATCAACTCGATACAAAAAATTTAAAAACTCATTAATTTAAAACGATCAATTTTGACATTCTTGCACCAAGAAGCCACAGAAATCATCACAATCTTAAAAAGCGCAATAATTATAATATTAACCCCCATCAAGAGGTCGTCAAATAATCGGCTATCTAAAAGGACACAAGTTATATATACACATTCCGATGTTGCCTATACATGGGCCGCTAATTAAGCGATGATATAAAAGACAAATATACGTTAAAATATACCGCGCTTGCAGCGACCTCTTCTCGCGGGAAATGACGCGTAATTAAAACTATACGAAACTTTCATACCACCGACTAAATGACGGCCGACCAAAAATTTGGCATTCGACAAATGACGTCATCAGCATCAATTTTACATGGTTTGCTATTTGACGGCCATATATGGCCGTCGAGTGCACCTGGCCGTCAAATTGAATGTAAAATGACAATGTATGGTCGTCGAATTGATAGCGGGATAAATATAGTCGCAGAAATATAATGATATTTATCAAGATATATATCAGGATATTTATCACGGATATGTATCCTGCCAACCTTGGAAAAAAGTATGCCAAACTAAAAATAAACGCAGCCGTAGTTCCGTATTTTTTCAGCAAATAAAGAGGCTTTAATACTAGATTTATTCCAGTCAAAAATTCCGACCTGTTAAAAGGCTGATCCGTGACCTTATCATACCGCTGTATTGCAAGTAGGATTGACACAGTAAATATTGACAATATATTATAGTTATTATAATATGCCGCGCGTCATAGTCTCAAAATTAAAACAGACACAGACCTAAAGTGATAATTATTTAATTTGATACCATAAGAGACACTGGAAAAGTGTTTTCTTGTATACATACAATACATACATACAACTTAGAAAAATACTGAAACAAAAACGAGAGCAAGAACAATGCATATTTTTGAACAATTTTTTTGTAAGTAGTATAAGTATAGTTTACTATTAGTGGTTGTCACCATGATAGTTTACCAACACATTAAAAATTTAGGCAGAAAACTTTTTTCGAAGGTATTTTCCAAATGTACACAACTGTAGTATAGTTTAGTGTACTTGGCATACCAAGTAGGTACATAATTTATCCTTAAAACCTACACAAATATAATTATTAATAACGATTTAAGTAGATAAACATTATGTTGCTATATTATAATTAGTAGACTGATAAAGATTTTGCATATCAATTTAATTTAAAATTTAATTTTTATCTTTTAAACTTTCACATAATGCTACAAGTCCCAAAGCACTTGAAACCTTAAAATAATAATTAGAACAAAAATTATAACTGCAAAAATATAATGTCTTAAAACAATAGAGTGAATAATAATTGTAATTGTATCTCCTGATTGTTAGATCTGCGCAAGTAAACTTATCTTTTCCTTTGATATTTACTTACATCTTCTGTATAAAATGGAAAACAAAATCTACAACACATTTGTGACTAAGTCATACTACTATTAAAATTACCTATTTACAACAGTCCAACTTAAAACAGAAATTAGATAAGAAATTAAGGGTTTTCTGTGAACTACAAATTTAAGTATTCATCAATTTTCAATTTAAATATTAATAAAAACAAAAAATAATTTTTTACAGATAGTTAGTAAAGGTACAGGTCTTGCATTGTTTTTTCTGTATTGGAAAAATTTGCAGAAGAAAGAGAAGGTCAAGAGCGTAGTCATACCGTTGAATGTCATTAGATAAGAATCTACTGACTAGCAGATTTTAAATATTATTTTTTACACCTTTACCTAACTGCTGTCAAATAACACATTATTAAGATGATTTTTATCTAAATGTTTAGGCCACATTAACAACCAAAATTGTCCTTAATTTATCAGTTATCTACTTGAACTTTGCTAATTCTTATGCAGTCATTTTGGATTTTTACCTACTATTTGTTTCCAAAGTGCCTTTAAAATAATATACCCTTAGCATTTTTTTAAAGGGATAATATTTTACGTAAGATAAGAATTGTATTGCAATTTGGCATCACTGCTGTACTCAGGTTTGCGGATTAATAGTGTGGTACGCCTATGACGTAACCAACGTACTTTAATATTATACAGGGTGGAAAAGAAAGCCGTGCAAAAAAATTAAAAATTTCAAGTAAGTTCCCTTTTTTTAGTAGAGTTTTTCATGTTATATTTTAACGTATCTCGGGACAATTACGGTATTTTTTTGTTATATGTCATAGGGTAAGAATTATCTTATTTTTGGACATAACTGACGACATCAGACCTTTGATGATTTTAAGCAATTTGTTAATGCACTCATTTAATTTATTTCTTGAAAAATAAAAAACTATAAGTAAAATTTGTTAAATAAACTAAGTTAATAAGTAATAAATAACAGCACAATAAGACTAAAACAACAGCAACTTACTCAATATAAATAAAATAGTCATAAATAAGTATTTCACAGTTCTGACCTAAATCAAGGTAGTTTACCAGGTCGTTAATAAAAATAACAAGAAAAGCAATGGTGAGGAACTCCATAGTTTTGTAATTTAAAATTGGAAATGACTGTGCCTATATCTATGCGAATTTTTCTACCTGTTAAAAATGATTCCAAAAGTTGGTTTATTTACGTTTCCTCTAAAGCCCATAGTAAACAGTTTTTTAATTAATATTTGACTATCCATACAGTCGAATGCATGGGTTAAGTCAAAAAGAAGGGCTATTGTATATTGAAGATACAAGACTGGTCACTGGGCGATAGTTCTCAATTACTTGCACATCCCCTTTTCATGAAATGGTATAATTTCGCCGCATTTTAGATTATCAGGAAAAGTGCCTTTGCTTATGATAGTGTTCGACCGAAACAAGATTTTCAGCCTTGTTCTCAGTTTCGGCCGAAACCGAAACTTATTTATACATGTTAAAAATTTTATTGTATGCTGAAATTTAATTTATTTTATATAGGACGAGATCGATCTTGGGAACGGATTGAACTCTTCCGACAAAAAAAAAGTCGACGGCAAAAAATCTATTTATATAGACAACACTGCCTACGGAACCCGCCCAAAGTAAGCCGAACGGTGCGCGACAATAATTGTCATAATAATCGCAATTGTTCACGAACACGAGTTTCGGCCGGTTTTTGGCCGAAACCGAAACTGTTGCCGAAACTAGATTTTTTGGCCGAAACCGAATCTTCGGTCGGTCTCTACTTATAAATAAGTTAAAAATATAACAGTGGGTGTTTTAAAAATTTCATTCCAATCGATATCAGAAGAGTACCTAGTAGTTACAAAAGGTATCAGCAATTTCAAACAGTTGTGTAAAAGTTTCTTTACCTGCCTGTATAACGAAAGGTATTTTATTAGTTGTTATTTTACCTATATTTGTATTTACTGTCCACCAAATACCTTTGGATATGTTGGCAGAATATTTTTTTTTATATTTGAAAAATGGTTGTTTGTTCAAAATTATTTTTAGCTTCCTTGTAAATATCATTAAGTTCCAAAGAGATAGTATTTTTAGTTTTTTGAAATAGGACAAGTAAGGTCAAGTAAATACCCTAAACTATATTTTTTTAAAATTTATTCATTCAAGTATCAACAGAAACAGCCATTAACAGATATAATTAAAGTAGCTACAGTTATACTACAACTAGATAATATACAATCAAGATATACTATTTCACAGTTAACCTGCTATCCAATAATTTCTTAAATGTGTTTAAACTGGTAGTATCTATGTCAATGTTAGACGCATACACTCACAAGTTACATCATCAAAACAGTTTCCCAATCCGCCTGGTCGGTGACAATTTAATAAACGATTTGATTTGTTTCTCTCTGGAGTTGCTTAATAATGTGTTATAAGGTTTTTTGGCACAGTTTTAATATTCTGTGTATTGTGATACTGTGGAATGTACTTTGGAATGAGGAACATTTTAAAGTTTGAAATGTGGATTAGATTTATAACCATTTGCTTATTTACGCCAGTTTTAGTCTGCACTTTGTGGGTGTTTCCTTTTTTTTATACTGTTTAATTAACTGCGTTATTGGCAGGGTTGGCAAATATCATGATATAAATATCCGATATATTATCCGATATATTGTATCCAAATTTGGATATTTATTTATATTTTTAAATAATTTCATCTGTTTTCTGTAAAGATATATTTTAAAATTCGAATAAGTATAGCGGTAATTAGGGCAGGCAATGAAATGACACAATTGTATTTATCCCAACGTTTCGTTTTATTTAAAAACTTTATCAAGGGTCAATAAAAACGTCTTTAAGCCTGTATATTCATACTGTGGAATATATATATATACATGTATCCAATGTGTTGTCATATTCCACGTATGAATATACAGGCTTAAAGACCTTTTTATTGACCCTTGACAAAGTTTTTATATAAAACGAAACGTTGGGATAAATATAATTGTGTCATTTCATTGCCTGCCCTCATTGCCACTATACTTATTCGAATCTATTAGTAAGGGCTACTTACCTAACTATATTTTAAAAATTCAAAATTACTTAATTTAATATAAACATGTTATAAACCTGTAAATTTGTATTTCAATTCTATTCAATGATAGTTGCTATCACAATAACAAGTTTTTTTTAGTACCTACTCCTATGTTAGGAATGTAAAATGTAGGTAAAAAATAAAAGTTTATCATCAACATCATATATTTTTGCTTTTAACTACAGGGTGGCCCTTTAGTGTGGCAAAGTACAATAGCTCCGTTACTATTTCAAATACATTAAAAATATTAATACAAAAGTTGAAGGGCAGTAAGTGACTTATAACGTAAAATTATTTTTAACTCTATAGGGTGGCTCAAAAAAGCGGAACAAGAAAAAATGTACTTTTTTCAAATGGAACACCCTGTATATTTTTTCATTTTTAAATTCTACATAGAATTATAATTATTTTTTATTAAATACATTATAAGTCTATACTTTATAGTTTCCGAGATATTGACTCTTGAAAAGTGACATTTTTGAACTTTGACAGCTTCTAACTTTCTAACAGTACGTCTTAGAGTAAAACGGCTTACATGTCTCTATCTTCAATTTTTATTATCTTCCCAAAAAAATCAACTTCCAGTTAAACCGGAACAACTATATTTCCTGCTTTCGAGTAACATCCGGTTTAACCGGAAGTTGATTTTTTTGGGAAGATAATAAAAATTAAAGATAGGGACATGTAAGCCGTTTTGCTCTAAGACGTACTGTTAGAAAGCTAGAAGCTGTCAAAGTTCAAAAATGTCACTTTTCAAGAGTCAATATCTCGGAAACTATAAAGTATAGACTAATAATGTATTTAATAAAAAATAATTATAATTTTATGTGGAATTTAAAAATTAAAAAATATACAGGGTATTCCATTTGAAAAAAGTACATTTTTTATTGTTCCGCTTTTTTGAGCCACCCTATAGAGTTAAAAATAATTTTACGTTATAAGTCACTTACTGCCCTTCAACTTTTGTATTAATATTTTTAATGTATTTGAAATAGTAACGGAGCTATTGTACTTTGCCACACTAAAGGGCCACCCTGGATGGTTCAACTTAAAACCCACAATTACTAGGCTTCTTAATTAAATCAAAATGAACCTAAACTGAATTTTTTATTTTTGGCATTGTAAAATTTTTATTTCATAAAACAAACAGCAAAATATTGCTCCCTTCAATCAGAAATCAAAACATCGGAACTAAATAAAAATGCCACGCGGCAAAGAACAACAGTTGGTCAACGTCTCGAAGAGATGGGGAATCACCGCATCGTAAGCAGCATAATACGCTGTTGCCGGCTCAGCGGCAGCGGGACCATATTTTTATACTGATGAATAGAATTTTAGAAAAAAAATATTCATACAATCAGGATAAATATCGTCGCATAAATATCATGATGTTTATCAAGATATATATCAGGATATTTATCACGGATATATATCCTGCCAACCCGGGTTATTGGTATAGTTTAATGTTCTGTTTTATTTTTGATTTGAGATTATATTAGCAAATAAGGATTTTACTTTGTCAATAAGATTATTTTCTTCCGAGAATAGAGTACATTTGAGTTTGAGTTTAGATGCATATTTTGTGTTAATCCTAGAATTTTCCTGTAGGTTTAATTTTAATATTGGTCTTTACTGCACATTTTATCCTGGCTGCTTTTTTTTTTAAATGCTCAATTTTAAAAGACAAAATATATACCTACGAAATTTGCAGGTTTAATTTTTTAGTCTATTAGTCATTCCCACAACACACTGTATATCTACAAATATCATTTGGAATAAGCGGTGTTCTGTAATTGTATTATTAAAAATATTCTCACCTTGGAATAAAACAAATGCTGAATTTTCCTGGAAAAGGTCTCGATATCTGGCTTAACTGACAACAACCTCAGCTCGGCCACGGCATAACAGGACCAGGAGCTCGATTCACTCTCTCCATTGCACTGCAAGAAGAAGCCCAAAGAGCGCTGGGAAGTACGATCCTGATTGTGACTGCTACGTGGCATAACCATAATTTTCCAAGGTAGGTTGCGGACATACGTCGGCGGGGACAATATGGAGTCCTAGAAAATAATGGAGTTTGTCAGTTTATAATTGGTTTTCCTTACTTTTACCGGCTAATCTCCGGCTGGGTACAAAAAGAAAACTCGAATATTTATATAAAAATCTAAAGAAAAATGGGGAGAAAATCATTAATTTATTATTTAACACTGAATGAAAAAGTTTACTTTGTTCTTTGTAGTGATAAAGGGCTAAAAACTAATTTACTTTTAATTTTTTTTAAATTTTATGATGGACAAATTCATAGTTTTGCAGATGATACTACAATTTTTTATACCGGTACAAATTGGGACAACTTAAATAATAAAATTAAAAAAGATTTTAAAATTATAAAAAATTGGTTTGATAACAATTTCTTAATAATTAATTTTAATAAAACAAATTATATTCCTTTTACTTTAAACCTAAATAACCTACCACGAAATATGAATAGTATTCAAATAAAAGAAGACATTCAAATTTTTAAAGTTAATAAAATAAAATATTTAGGAACTATTTTTGATAGTAAATTAAATTGGAATTTTCACTTAGAATACTTAATTAAAAAATTAAGAAGTTTACTACCGAATTTTAAAAACATTAAAAAAATTTTAAATGTAAGACATGGAAATATTATATTACGCGTTAGTTAAAACTCATTTAAATTACGGAATTTTAGGTTGGGGAAGAATAAATAGAACTTTAGTTAAAAAATTAGAAATATTCCAAAAAAGTTTTTAATTATATTCAATAAATATTATCCTTATCCTTCAAAAGAATTATATTCAGAAACAAAAAAGTTGAACATAAGACAACTTTACATTTATCTTCATAATATATTTAAAAATAAAAACCTTATACAATTTAAAAACCATAATCATAATACACGTCGTAAAAATGAAATAACCATAAAACCTAAAATAAATGTTTTTATTTAAGTAAACGATTAAGTATTTACCAACAAAAATTAAAAAATTGATTTCATTAAAAAAATTTTAAGTCGAAATAAAAACATGGATATTAAAAACAGACAATTTGAAAATATTTTTAGAAATGATTTAATTAATTAATATTGTTCTGAATAATTTATATAAGTAATATTTTTTACTTAAAAATTATAAATTAATAATCTTATTAGAGGTAATATATTTCTTCAAAAAAAAAACTGTGTATAATATAAAATAACATTTTTACTTTAAAACTTGATTTTTAATGCATATTTATGATTTACGATTTTACATACTAAAACAAAAAATAATATTTGCACCTAACAAGCTTAGCTTCAGGGGATTGAAGAATAAGTTTATAGAAGACAACATAAACATATTTATTATATTATTAAATTGTAAATCAACTTATTATTATTTTAAGCTTGTTAAAAAAGACTGTGTAGTAAAAGTACCAAAAATTGATTTAGAGTTAACATATTTGCCGCTAGATGGTACAACTCTCACCGGGTATCCGTTGCCACTGTCTGGGACCTTAAAATGTCAAACCAACAAAATGATGATAAAATTCGAATTAACGGTCAACCAAAAAGTTTTTTAACCGTTTCTATCTTGTTAATTATTAAATAAACGCTGTGACCAAAACTGTAGATGGGCAGAAGAAATTAAAGCCATAAAATCCGTAAAAAGTCAGAAGCTGAAGTCAGTACATATTGCACATTTTGACAAAGCCACCAAACCATTTTGATTTTAATTGGATAAATAATGTCACAATCAGGTCAATAAAAATCCCCATTCCTGATGTGATTTCCGGGTGTAAAAATATCAAAAAAGTTCCTGATTGATCAGACAGAACTCACAATGTCCTCTCTGGTCCAGCTCCAACCTGTCATACCTTTGAGCCATAACTACGATTTAATAATGCTTCTTGGTATAGCCCCTGCATGATATACCCTATATTAATTGAACAATTTATTTTACCTTAAGCTTGCTAAAGTTAGGCACATTAAACTTGAAAGTGGCTTCGCTTCGAGCTTCATCTTCATCCATGTCTGTGTCCTGTACAGCCATGTTCGGGTCCAACTGGGGCCCAATAATCACTTCGCCATTTTGAGTTTGATCCATTTCACCACCTCCTGCGTCAGTGATATAGTCCATATTATTTACTAAAAAAATATTAATATAGACACATTTAATTTTTGATGTCAATACATACAGTGTCACCAGTAAAGTCCGCATCGTATGGGATTTTTTTTTATAAATAGCTTTATTCAAAATTTGACTTTGGCATCAAGTTCTGCTTCGATCGAGATGAAAATTAAGCAAAAAAATAGTAGTCACGTGATTCGCATTATCTGTCAAATTTTAATTTTTTCCAAAAAATTATTCAAAAGTGGGGTTATTTCTGAAAATATCGAAAAAGTTATGAGAAAAAGTTTTTTTAAATGCAGTTTTTAGCCCACATGCAAAATTTTAGCTGGATAAGATAATTTTGATTTTTTACCTATATTTTGTAAATTGCACCACTTTTGCAAAATAAGACTCAAAGCAACCAACATAAAACTTCTTAGTTTTGACAATGCTTTATTTCAGATACATTTTCTTTAAAGTAGCGCCATACTAAATGTGTTTTTCTACAAAATCAAAATTGGGCTATTAAAATTTGGTGGCATGTGATGCAAAGTTCATATGTTTTTGACCCTGTATAAGGTAACTTCATAAAATAAGTATTTTTGAAAACGTAGTTAGTGTCTCAAAGTAATACACCTTAATATTAAGACAAAAAAAACAGTGTCATCAGTAAAGTGTTCATTAAGTGAAAAATAAATTTTAATTTAACTTAACGCAAAGTTTATCTATTTTCAACGAATTAATTAAAAATCCCTTTATTTTATGTTTTATTTTTGACACAAACTACGTTTTCAAAAATACTTATTTTATGAAGTTACCTTATACAGGGTCAAAAACAAATGAACTTTGCATCACATGCGATCAAATTTTAATAGCCCAATTTTGATTTTGTAGAAAAACACACATTTAATATTGCGCTACTTTAAAGAAAATGTATCTGAAATAAAGCATTGTCGAAACTAAGAAGTTTTATGTAGGTTGCGTTGCGTTTTATTTTTTGCAAAAGTGGTGTAATTTACAAAATATAGGTAAAAAATCAAAATTATCTTATCCAGCTGAAATTTTGCATGTGGGCTAGAAACTACATTTAAAAAAACTTTTTCTAATAACTTTATTCGATATTTTCAGAAATAACCCCACTTTTGAATTATTTTTTGGAAAAAATTTAAATTTGACAGATAATGCGAATCACGTGACTACTATTTTTTTGCTTAATTTTCATCTCGATCGAAGCAGAACTTTATGCCAAAGTCAAATTTTGAATAAAGCTATTAATAAAAAAAAATCCCATATGATGAGGACTTTACTGGTGACACTGTATGTTATTCTTATTAAACTTTAATTTAAATATAATAAAAAAGATAGTTTTTATCCATGTTTATCATACGTTGATAGTTTTAAACCAAATTACAGATGTATTTTCCATCACTATTCTTTTTACATTATGTGTCAAAAACTTAGATATAAAGCAATCAGTTTTAATGTTCCTTGCCAAAATTGGAAAATAGAACATTTCTGAAGTCATTTTCACAGCCATTACAAAAGAACATGTTTTAATTTGTATAGATAGGGCCTAATCTGAGTTACATGCATTTTTATAGGTTATATTTTTTAATTTTTTTTTGTCATCTTGTAATATGTAACGTTTTAAATAATTGTGTACCTTTATTGTAAAAATGAAGTTTATTCCCTATACACATAAATAATAAGTCACTAAAACCATTCCTAAAATTCCAGGTTCATATTTAAAAAAATTGACTTGATGGTAAGTACCGGTAAGAAGTAGGTACCTATCTAAACGATGAATCGTCGAATTTCTAGTCAAGCTATCTTATAGAATATAGAACTTAAAAAGTGCTTATGAAAAAGTGTTTTTGGTTTTCTTACTAAGTATCATTTTACACAGTAGCAAATTTGATAATAAATTTAAGCAGAACTTTCTTTATGCTTGCTTTATACCTACCATTTAAGATTTAATTTAATTTAACATACCTCTCATTTAAGATTTAATTTAATTTAACATTTAAACTAAACTAAGAAATAATTTTGGTAATTTATACTTTCAAAACGTACTAAATTAAATTAAATGAAGTGAAAAAATATTCAGCTGTTGTTACAACAATTAAAGCTAGTAGTAAAAACAAATCGTCGTCTTCCATTACAAATCACAAGAATTTAGATCAATCAAAATAAATATAGAAAAACCACTTTATTTGTTGATAAATAAAAATTCCAACAATGTTAGGTTATTGTCATCGATCAAAATATTCTTATCTTCCTGGCCAATCACGGCTAAGTTGTGGAGAACGACTTAACGCGATTTAGCATGAGCTTTTACCTTGAGTTGAAAGTTGACCAACTCTTAAATTAAATTAAATGTTAAATTAGTTTAAATGAGAGGTATAAACGTATGCATAAGAAAACTAACTTTCAACTTTTAAATTCTTAGTTTAGTTTAAATCTTAAATTAAATTAAATGTTAAATGGGGGGTATAAAGCAGGCATTACAACTAACTTTTAAGGTGTTCATACACACTTTAATGATATTTTAGGAGAATATAGAAACATTTCTATATTTTATCAAAAAAATTATTAAAAGTGCGCAAATATATGCACAGTAATTTAAAATAACACTGGTTAAAACATTTTAAGAAAAGCCCAAAAAGTAAGGTTAGGCATTTGGCGGTTGTTGGATTTTACTGTTTCTCAATAGTCAATACTCAATAGCCACGGTTTTACCTAGATATTTCTCTCAAAACGCGTTTTTCGCTTTTTTAAACATCTTGCAATTAAGAGCAGTAACCCCTTTTACCACAATGAAAATTGCCGAACGCTTTGCTGGTCAAACGAAAATAAAAAATAAAAATTGGTTTTTAGAAAATAAATTCTACTTTAAATACCCCATCCAGAAAAGTAAATGACGATCGAAAATATTCCCAAAATTTTTTTTATTTTTAGTAATTTTGTAATATCTTAAACAATTCTTTATTGGTCAAAAGCAAAATGGCTTTCCCGGGTGTAGAATGTTGTACCAAACAATTTTTCTTAAAGCCATTTTTCAATATCGGCCTTACTTTTTTCTCAAAAACGTTGGGCGCGTAAATCCACTTTACACGCTTAAATTCACTTTACGCGCCCAACTCAAACTCAAACTCAAATATGCTTTATTGTCCGAAGATTAGTACAATCCCATTGACAAAGCTAACAACTTATTATCTAAATAAAAATTATAAATAATAAATAAAAATCATTCAAAATACAATGAGCAGTTAACGCAGGAAGGACACTAAATATATAAAGATAAAAACCTACTTACAATTAAAAAACAAGTTAAGACAATAACTGTGAATATACAAAGATAAAATTTAAAATAGAAATATTCAGGCAATGGTATTGATCACACTGGATTATCCATGAGATATTCCTTAACCGTATAATATGCCTTCTTAACCAATAGGCTTTTTACCCTACTCCTAAACATCCTGTAATTAGAAAGTCTTCTAAGTTCTATAGGCAGATTATTAAAAAGTTTTTGAGAAAAAAGTAAGGCCGATATTGAAAAATGGCTTTAAGAAAAATTGTTTGGTACAACATTCTACACCCGGGAAAGTCATTTTGCTTTTGACCAATAAAGAATTGTTTAAGATATTACAAAATTACTAAAAATAAAAAAATTTCTAAAAAAAATTTTGGGAATATTTTCGATCGTCATTTACTTTTCTGGATGGGGTATTTAAAGTAGAATTTATTTTCTAAATACCAATTTTTATTTTTTCTTTTCGTTTGACCAGCAAAACGTTCGGCAATTTTCATTGTGGAAAAGGGGTTACTTCCTCTTAATAGTCATGTATAAGTTATTGTATACCTAATAGTCCAAAAGTTCATTAAAATTCATATTTTCTATATATATAAAGATATAGAAGAAGTAGTCAGGTTTAATTTTTCACAATATACTTATAAAATTTTAAATTACTTTACCAAAAAGCTAGGTTAGATATAATTTGACATTGACATTTAACAATGCATCACTGGTCATTAGTGCGCATGATTTCCTGAAAAAATTGCATCCAAATTTGTAACTATGTTATACACATCAAAATTCCATGCAATTTTGTACCTACCTAGATATTTTTGTTATAAAAAATTACTGAAAAAATTGATAATAAATTTACTTAAAAATTAAAAATAAGTTTAGTGTGTATTTGGAATATATATTTCTTTCACCAAATCACTAAGCCCCAAAATACTTCGATCACTTATCCTCGATTTCATCCCCATTTCTTATTTTTCTATTCCTTGCCATGGGACCTACTTACCTACCACATGCAAGAAAAAAAAATAACAAAATCATGTTTTTCTTGGTTATTAAGAGTTAAGACAACAGCATGTGCAACAATGATATTCTACACAACAGGAAGAGGGTCCATCCAAAAAGAATGTTATTCTAGGCTGTTACAAACCTGACTTTTTTTTAAAGTTGTTCAATCCAGCTAACATTTTTTATGTAGGTATGCATATTTTCCATGTGAATTTTGAATTTTGTATTTTTCCATTTTAAAAATAGTTTTGTAAGATAATATGTTATATAAAAGGCTGAAGACTTCAGTCAATTGATATCAATAAAGCACATTATAAATAAATAAATAAGATTAAAGCTTCAATTTTGGCTAAATAAAAAGGAAAGTTAAAAGGGAGGTTGAAAAGTAAAATAAAATACCGAGGGGTAATTCACTGAGAAAAATTTGTACACCATTTTCCATATTGCCGAATTTTCTTCGTATTTTCCTTGTATTTTCTTAATTTTTCTCGTATTTTCCTTGTAATTTCTTAATTTTTCTCGTATTTTTCTGGTATTTTCTAGAACTTGTACGTCATTGCCGCCAAAAAAATTGGCTTACTAAATCAACATCCATTGGAAAAAAAGGTTTTTTTTTTAATAACGGAAGTGGCGACTTTCGATTTTACGTCATTGCCAAATTGATTGCCGCGCGTATTTTCTATATTTTCCTTATGTTGCCTGTATTTTTCTCGTATTGTCTGTATTTTCTAGAAGTTGTACACCATTCTCGCCAGTGAATTACCCCTCATAAAATACCTAATTTTATCAAAAAAGTTTTGTACCTACCTACTTAATACGTTATTCTTAGGGTTATTCGGGTCAAGCAAATCAATGTTTCAAAAAACTTAATGAAATGGAGAGTCAAAGAGGATGTCATTTTTTTTTGTCAAAACATTTGAGTCTTATTTTATTGAGTAGCTAAGTACTGGGTTATTGAGGTAAAAAGTGTATATAATAATATGATGTAGGTAAGTACTTCATTTTTTGGATGAAGGTTGGAAAAACAAATTTTGTATATCACTTGTACCAAGTTTTGTTGCCCAAGCGAAGAGAATTTAGAGGTATTTTTGAGTAAGTATTGTGAGGATGGTATTTTATTGTACAGTGTGATCAATCGTTTTCCACTTGAGGATACTTACCTATTATAAAACAATACGAGTATATTAAATTAGGAATTATATTATGTCAGATGTCCCCAGGAAATTGATTGACTTGGAGAAAGTAATTTGCATACAACTCATTTGCAAGTTCTTTTAATACACGAGTAAATTGATCTTAAACAGTTTAAACAAAATGGGCAATATTAGCCAAGTAGATGATGGGTTCAATGCAGTTTTTAAAGGGCAAAATATGGCTAGTTTTTTAAGCACAATATTAACGTTTTGTGTCAGCAAAAGAAAGAAAACTTTCCTTTGTTAGGGAAAACCAAAATACATGCTAAAAATAAAGAATTTTTACCAAAAAGCTAAATAATGTCCATTGTCTTGCCATGGATGATGTTTGACTTTGCTAGTTGTAAAAATTGTCAAACGTCAAATTTGAAGTGAAATGTCATGGCATCCCAGATTAAAAATGTTTTAATTTAATTTTACATTTTCTAACTTACCTTCTTGGGTGTCCATTTCCTCTACGTCGTTCTGATTATTTTGAGGATTATCCTCGTTCCTCCGATAGTGCCCCGTCACGTGGTTCATTATCGGGGGCGACGAAGCAAGGGGTGCAGTCTTGTCCTTGCCAAATGCACTTTTACCCTTTTTAGAGTTTAAAGTCGTCTGCTTGTCTGCCGAAACAACACGGTAGCCTGTATTGTTGCTATTGTACGAATTGTTTTTTGTGCCGGAGACGGTGGTAGTCAATTTCACAAAGTGCTTACTCGCGATGCGCCCAATGTCTGCTATTTTTTACACCCTCGGCGCGAGGGAAACACACAAGAGACATATATATGCTTGTATTTGTCGGCTTCTAAATTTTCGCTTCAACGGTAAATTCAGCTTCTTTTACTTTGCACAAATTTGCGATGCCGACACTACACTTTTTACATTAGAAAATAAACAAAATGGAGTCATTCCGCAGTATCGTCTTCCGCTCAGATTTTTAAGGAATTTTTGCAGGCAACTGTCAAAGCAGTGCCACCTATGTTGTCAAGTAATCATCTCTTTGTCCACAAAAACTAAAACTCCTAAACACAGGGATTTTGTTTGACTTGCCCCGATTATGGAGGACTTGATAGTTCTCCATAGCCCCGATTTTTCTTAAAACAGCGTGGAAACAGGAATCTGTACTCTATCACAGAGGAATGATTGGTCGACCATTGGCGCTTTTTGCAAATATGAACGACTATGGAGAACTATAGGGTCCTCCATATTATGGAGGACTTGAGGTAGGAGGCCGATCGCAATGCATTGGATTCGGTCCCAAATTAGCATCAGTAATTCAGCTTTACGAGTCACTGTAAGATGGCGCGCGTGTTCGAAGGGGGCTATCAAATAATGGTTTCTTATGGACGCAATAACTATTTTTATTTAAATTAGTTCTTTAAGGAACAAATAAGGACTTTTATATGAATTTACACTTACTTTGTTATACTTATTAGTAAACTCGGCCTGTATAAAGTTCCAACGATGCTTGGTTTTTAAAATACAGGGTATTAAACATTCTAGCTATACCTTTGGAGCTAGAAAAAGACTTATTTGGCTGCGTTTTCTCTCTGAAAAAGATCCTGTCTTACACCCCGACACAAAGCAAACTCTACTTTTATAAATTGTACCATTATTCATTATAAATATGGAAATTAATTACAATACAACGTTATTTGTCTTGTCTTGCCTTCAAACATTATTTGTTATTTCGAAAAATAAAATGTCAATTGTCAAAAGTAAAAGCACAGAAAAATAAAGGGTTTAAGTTAAAGTTAAAAACTATGGAGGATCTAGTTTTCCATATTAAAAACGAAGAAGAAGAAGACAACATCAGCCCACTTCGGACGCGAGAGCCATCTATCGGCCAATAGCGAACTAACCAAAAAACCGGGACATAATTTGAAAATGCTGCCATTGTCGATCGGCCTCCTACCCTATAGTTCTCCATACTCCATATGAACGACAAATGCGGTTAGCATAAAGTTGAAGTTATAATCCACAGATGGCGACCAAATGAATTCATAGCTGAGTTCCTTTTTAATTATTATTAAACAGCAACGGAAGGGTTTTTCCTCCTCTTTCGCCGCAGTTAAGTATGCCCCTTTTTATATTTCACGATTATACGAAGTTGTTCGCGAAGCGTTCCTTAAACAAATTAGCTTTGCAAAGGTTTTTACTTTGCTGTTTAAATGAAGTAAACGAAAGTAAAATACCTATAGTTACTTTAGATATTTTCCATTCGTTTCTTTTAAATAACAAAGCAAATTAAACTCTTTGCTTAGCTCTGTTCTTAAAGGAACGCTTCTCCAACAACTTCGTATAATTCGTATTCGAAATTGTGAGGTGCATATTTAACCGCGGCAAGGGGGGAGGAAAAAAATATTTCCTGTGCTAAGTTACATTTTTAAAAGGAACGCCTAACTTAGCCGTTGGCTTTGATCTGCTATTTAAAAGAAGGTTAAAGGAACTCAGCTAATAGTGTGATTCATGGCCCTCTAGGATGTTTAAGAGTAGACAAAAACATAACAGCAGAGTACCTTTAGGTCTATAAGTTCCTTTTACAAATTTAACTTAGCACAGCAATGATTTATTCTTCCCCCTTCCCCTTGCCGTGAATAAGTATATGCTCCTCTCTATTTCCCATACGCATGACATTTTTTACAATTTTTTAGAGTAGACAGGGTTGGATACTTCCAAAAGATTCCCTTAAAAATTTGACCCCAAGCCCGGTAATGCTACACCGTAAACTCTTTGATAATATGTTATAAAACACTGGTCAAAATTTAAAAATAAATAAATTTTCACGATTTTTCAGATCATTTACGGCATAGGTATATACATACCTATATATCTAATTTTTTATTATGTCAATGACAACGATAAGTCGATAATTTTCACGCGATCTATTCGGAGATGGAAGCCCAAGATAAGGTACCTATATCGGTTTAATCAGCACATAAAATAGAAAAGCGGCGAATCTTAGACCCAATCAAGTAGAAAGAGAACCTAATAAGCGTCTGTTTTCGAAAGCACAGTTCAGTAAAACAATCGAATGGCTTAATAGCTAAAGCTCATTGGCGTGGGTAAAGAAAGCGGTGTATATTATAGGGATATTTAAAACGGTATTACGAGACGTTAATTGAATAGAGAGTTAATAAATCTATGTGATGATATTGTATTTTTGATGATATGTGGTTTCCCTAGGGAGCAAGTGTTCATGAGCCCTTTAAATGGCAGTCGCCACACGTTTTAGTAGGGGAAGGTCGCCTATGATGGCACCTTTTTTTTTTATCACCTAATATATTTTTTAGTTCAAAGGTTTTACCCCATTCAACAATGTTAAAATATTTGTTACTACTTAAATATTCATTATAAAACTTAAAAAATATACAAAAACAATTTTTTTGGTAAAGAAAATAGAAAAAAAATCACCAAGTATGCCATCATAGGCAACTGGCATTGCCTATACTCCAGTGAAATGCAAAAATCTGAAGGACGCATAGGTACATGTAAAAGGAATATTTTTGTTACAGTTTGCACATTTTTATTGTTAAAAAATTCAAGCACATAAACTGTTTCAAAAAACTTTAAATAATAGATATATATTACATTCTAAGGAACATGTTTAAAACTTTTAGAAAAATAACAAAAACACTTAGATTTAAGGTGGGAGTATCAACATGCTTGCCAACCTATAACCTATTTCGCGTAGATTTATTTATGTTTTCTAGCTTTTATACAAAATGTAAAGAAAATCAGTATCGACTTGATATTCTATAGGTAATAATTGACATATTTAATAAATATCAAGGAATTTCATAACTTATTTTAGGAGAATTGTATAGCGAAAAATATCGGTTAAGATTTTTTTTTAACATTATTATGTCATTGTCACTCATTGTTCTTTCACTATACAATTCTCCCAAAATTAGCAATGAAATCAATTGATATTTTTGTAATATATCAGATACTACCTAAATAATGTACCGACGATATTGATTTTCTTTAAATGTTAGTTATTAAAATATTAAACTCAAAAAATCAACGCGAAATAGGTTATAGGTTGGCAATAGATTGAATGAAGTTGAGAATTCAACCTTAAAATAATCATCGCAAAGTAACATCTATATCCTATAGTTATCGGAAAAAAATCGTGCATTATAATTTAATTCATCTAACATAATACATTTTTGGTTTAAAAACTGGCTAATATTACTTCGGCACTTAATCATTTCTGTTCTATTAAATAACTTTACATAAAATCGTCCGTCACGACTGAAATTCGACTCACATCTGAACTGTCAATACGCGCGTCCGTCTAACTATGCGGGATGACGCAAAACTGGTTTATTCCAAAGATGCGATATGCCATGTGGTATGCCATCATGGGAAGTATGCCATCAAAGGCGACCGTCCCCTATTATTACGTGGTTCAAATTTTAGAATATTCAAAGTAAGATACACCCGTTTTAACTATTCAAGGCACAAAACGAAAACGCTGGTTGCCTGCAGAATCACATTGCGGAACAGAAAGCACGCAAATGCAAAAACCCAGTAAACACGACATGAAAGCTCCGGAGGTGGACAGAAGGCGCATTGCCGAAACGTCGGTGTCGGGCCGCCAGCTACAATATCGGCGGCGTGGAGGTAGGGCATGACAGCTCGGCCGCCAGGCGGCTTAATAGCTACATAACGGACCTGGTTGTGCGGTACAGACGCTACTTTTTACCACTGAGCCGCGGGCTGAACAGATGTTAGCGCGCGGCATCTCGACGAGACAGCGGACGGTCGTTGGCAATTCATTTAAATACCAGCGAGGGACCGCGCATGGTTAGAGGGAAGTCTTACCATTAAAACTCACCGTAAAGTAGAAAACAACAGTTTTATTGTTTAACAAACCCTGCAAATATAAGACGTTATTCTGATTCATTTACACATAACTTTTTATTATTTTTTTTACGACTCATCCGCCCGCCTTCCCTGTCGGAAGCATTTTTTCCAGTTTCTAATGGTCAGAACAATATCTGAATTTGTTGCATTGGACGTTATTGAATTTCTTCGTACAGCACCTAAAAACCATTTGGTTTGGTTAAGTTTATATACTATAAAATACTGCATACAAAGAATAGCCAAGCATGCACTATTTTTTTTGTTTTAACACTTTCAACTTTACATATTATGAGAGTAACAGAGGGATAAAAAAATTTACAATAAAATTATATAGGTATAAAACTTAAAATCACTTAGTTTTGTTCTCTGGTACTGAATCATCTGTCTGAGGGGTGTCTTTTTATCATGGAAATCAGTAAGTTTGTCTAATGATGAATCCTCTGTATTCTGCCTACAGGCACTGAATCTTCTTAAGAAATGTTGCTTTTATAATAATAAAGGAACGCCTCGTGCTCGTGGAAAAATAATTTTAATGTTCTGTCTACCGTCATTCACCTGTCAAGTGTCAGTTCTTTCGCAGAAGCAGAACGGCGCGAATTTCAAAAATACGCGGCCGGCTTGCGATTAGCCGTGGCCAAACAAGTTAAACGAGGAACGTAGTAGTCAGCTACCCGCGCGCGGGTGGTACACGGCACGTCGACTCTTTTGTCACAACCGGCGAGATATCTTCTAACCGTGTCCGATTCGAAAGATAAGGTCCGTTTCTCATGTGCTGCGCTACTACCACCATCGAATGACAGACTATTAGCCGCGGTAGTTCGACGCATGGAAGGTAACGCGATAGCCAGAAGCGGCCAGTAACCGGCAACAAGAGCCGTCGATTTCCCGTCAGTGCCGGAAGGCGGCCGAACTTTTACCGCCAGCTTTGGTTTACTGGGTTCTTGAGAAATGTAGCTTTTATAATAATAAAGGAACGCCTCGTGCTCGTGGAAAAATAATATTAATGCTCTGTCTACCGTCATTCACCTGTCAAGTGTCAGTTCTTTCGCAGAAGCAGAACGGCGCGAATTTCAAAAATACGCGGCTGGCTTGCGATTAGCAGTGGCCAAACAAGTAAAACGAGGAACGTAGTAGTCAGCTACCCGCGCGCGGGTGGTACACGGCACGTCGACTCTTTTGTCACAACCGGCGAGATATCTTCTAACCGTGTCCGATTCGAAAGATAAGGTCCGTTTCTCATGTGCTGCGCTACTACCACCATCGGGTGGCAGACTATTAGCCGTGGTAGTTCGACGCATGGAAGGTAACGCGATAGCCAGAAGCGGCCAGTAATCGGCAACAAGAGCCGTCGATTTTCCGTCAGTGCCGGAAGGCGGCCGAACTTTTACCGCCAGCTTTGGTTTACTGGGAATAGATCAGTAACCGGCGTTAGACTTCTAAAAACACGTGCAAACCAAATTACCTTTTAGCGCTTTATCTACCTTTAAATTTCAAAGTTATGATTTATAGAAACAAAATGTTTATAAGCGATTCCCAGAGAAAACTGGACACCAACCAACCAACCAATAGTATGTACACAATAAATAAAAATAAATAATAATAAAATATTACATTTTGTTGAAACTAACATAATATTAGGTATATATTTCGCAGCGGCGATTATTGATTATCAAATGGTTCTCTGTATGGAAAATTTCGACAAAAACTATAAACGTTATAAAAAAAATTGTTTGATTTTTCTTTTGGTGCTTTTTTCTATTGTTTTTCGGCAACGTGTCCACATTTTTTGAGACGATACAAGAGTGAAACACTACAGTAGGGGAAGGTCGCCTTTGATGGCATACTTCCCATGATGGCATATACCACAGAGGTATATCTTTGGAATAAAACGGTTTTGCATCACCCGCATATAGTTAGACGGGCGCGCAATATTGACCGTTCAGTTGTGAGCCAAATTTCAGTCGTGACTGACGTTTTTATGTAAAGTTATTTAATAGAACACAAATGGTTAAATGCCGAAGTAATATTAGCCAGTTTTTAAGCCAAAAATGTATTATGTTAGGTGCATTAAATTAGAATGCACGATTTTTTTCCGATAACTATATATAGATGTTACTATATATGCTATGATTATTTTAAATCTAAGTTGTGGTTTTAATTTTTGATGATTTATTTACTAGAAGTGTGATATATTCCTAAGGTGGCATATCCATTGGTTTCCTGTGATGGCATAGGCGTCATATTCAAAACGGCGCTACTTACTTTTCTTTTAGATATGTCACTATACATAATATATGCTTTTTAAAATTTTTTAATATATCTGTAGATTGTAATTTCCTGATAATGTTTCCATAATATTTTTTGAAAGTTTTAAACATGTTCCCTAGAATGTAGGTAATATATTATTTTAAGTTTTTTTAAACAGTTTTATGTGCTTGAATCTTTTAACAATAAAAATGTGCAAACTGTAACAAAAATATTTCTTTTATATGTATGCGTCCTTCAGAGTTTTGCATTTTACTGGGATATATATAGGCATATGATGGCATACTTGGTGATGAAGTTTATTAATTACATCTATAAATTTTTTAATATATTTTAATATTTCTTACACTACAACAGGAAAAAATGGTTTAAAACAACCCATCCGCTGTGGCTGTGTCCATATACTCTTGAACTGAATAAAAACAGTGACGGCGAAAAGATTTTTTATTCATAGATTTGAATTTTGAATAACTAAGCAGCTTTACATTTTCAGGCCGTGCATTGAAAAAAAAAAAAAAATATAATAAATTATATTATTATTAAACTTTTTGTTGATCATACTTATGAAACAAGAACCAAGAACAACAGACAAATCAAACTACCAATAAGTAAAAATAATCTTAATCTAAGATACATTAATTACTTTGGTTCCAAACTGTATAATTTACTGCCCGGTGAAGTAAGAAATTGCTCTAAAATAAGTTTCAAGCGTTTAATTAAAAATGTAATATTTGAGAATCTTCATCATTCATCAATTTGAAAGGGTTTTCAGATAATTGTTTAATGTATTTTTCTACTGACGTTTTATAATAACCTCTTTTCGATTGTCATTATGGTTTTTTAATAACCTCCTTTTAAGCGCAGCGTGCTTAAAAAACTTTTAAGCACGTTACCAGGAGCAACGTGCTTAAAAGTTACGCAGGTAATTATTTACAATTAAAACGTAACTACAGACTAGGTATAATTTAATATTTTTTGGCAAGTGTCAATTTTTGAAAGGGGCAAATGAAACAGCTAATAATAAGTAATTATTTACAAATAATATCTATATAAACACAGACTATAGTTTTACCTATTTATTATAAATATTAACAGTACAGTTACTTATATTATTAAAATTAATGCTGGGGTAACCTAAAACAGTACGTTGAGATATTTCTCTTTGTAAAATTGATGAGGAATTTGAACTTGAAATAGAATCTGCAACAGCAATATCAATTAAACCCATGCCACTAGTAATGCTGGTAGAACACTCGGATTCATTAGATTTAACACGTTTGTTGTTAGCGTCCAAAGATTTTTCACCAAGAATTTTTTCGGAAATTTTTCTTTTATTTTCTAAAGAATCGTCTATATACCCCTCAGCCACGGTATTTGACCGCCAACCTCCATGTCGCTTTAGCATCAATATATCCGCTCCAGAGTCAGCTAAAAAAGTTGCTGAATCTTCGAAAGCAGTGGCCTGTATATTCTTTAGCGTTTGGAAACTCCAAGAACTCAGCAATTTTCTTTGGTGTTGCTCCAATGGTATTAATACCCACTGGAAGTCTGGAACATTTGGAGTTTCTGTATGCGATAAAAAAATCTTTCATGGGTTATGTGTGCTGGACGTAACTGCGCGTACTTTCGGAAAATATTCAAGAAGTTGATGCCGTCAATAGAGCCTTCGCTAATTACAAAGCTTCTTGCAACATTTGTTTTAGTGTTTGGAATGGATATTTTAATTAAAGACTCCGAAATTTCGATATTATTCATATTTAAATATGTGAGTTCTTCTCTGCGACATGCTCCAGAGATTCCCACAATAAGTATGATTTTGTCCAATAAATAGTTCTTATCGTCTGCTTCTTTGACAAACCTTTCTATTTGTTCCTTTGAAAAAACTTTCGACTTTTTGGGTTTATACCCTTTATATAGATTTTCTTTTCAAAAATGCGATTAGATTTGTAAATGTCTTCATCTCAACATTTTTATTCAAATAAACCATCGTTCGAAGCATTGAGTAAGTACTCCACAAAGTTGATGGCTTATAGGCATCGGATAATAGTGAAAAATATGCCAAAGAGACTTTTTCTGATAAGTTTTTTACCTTTTTTTCTTCACACCATTTTTTGAATTTTTCGTATGTGCCCTCATACAAACTTCTTGATTTTTGGGGAACAAGGTACACCATTGCCTCATTTGCGGCATTTTCAATGTCTGAGTCCTCTAAATCACTCATTTTTACTTTTATATTTGTCGCAGTTTTTGACAAAAAAATCTTTAGAATTTTTTTTCACAACTGTCGATTTTTTTGACATGAAAGGTGTAAATGAAACATAGGTAATAAAATGTTAGTAAAATTAAGTTTTTTATTATAAAACCTCAGTAGAAAAAATATTGTATACAATTCGTTACAAAACAATGTCTTTTAGTCACTTTGACGTATTGTCCAACTCGGCTTTGCCTCGTTGGACAATGGACAACGTCGCGTGCCTAAAAGACACTCATTTCGCAACTTATTGTATAAATAGCTATTATGTATTGTTTGTTAACTATTTGGGTTTTTAGTTTGAAATATATTTGCATTATATAACTGTACCTACATATAAATGTTAATTATTATTATTAAAAAAAAACTACTATGCACAATTGCACATACAGATGTACATCTAGGTGCTTTTTGAAAAAAATGTATGATATATGTGTGAAAATAATTTAGCTGATTTGTTTTTATATTGTGGTGTATACAAATGCAATTTAATAAAGGATATTATTATTATTATATTAATCACACACATTATTATTATTATTCTTATTGTACAATGAGATGTTGATAAAATTATTCTTGGCCTTCTTGTAGCGAAAATTTTTAGGTTTGATTAAGTCAGAACCTCTAGTTGGGTAGTTATGAAAATTATAATTTAAGGAAAAACTATATTCTTGTTTTTATGAATTTCGAGCAGTTGATAGATTATAAACAGAGAAGGTAGAGGAATTATTCCAAACCTCTTAAAAAGGGGCTGACAGTGGTCAAAGTAACCAGTAATATAGTCCTCTATTCTCCAATTTAAGAGAAGTGAATGCTCTCTCTCGAGAAGGGACAATTCACATCATATGCTCACATCGTCTGAACTTTCGAATCTTTCGATGGAAATGAATAGTCATTTTAAGTTTTAAGAATACAGTTTAAACATTTTTTAGAGAAAAACTAATCACTTCACTTCTCTTGAAATAATCATTCGCCTATTTCGAGAATAGACGTCCTGCCACGGTCCTGCTGTCTAAAAGCTTTAATGGCCGATGAAGAATTGCCCCACAATACGACACCATAACTCAAATGAGAATGAAATGTGCGAAATAGACAGTTAAAAGGGTAGATGAATTAACTGAATTTTTTAATCTGCGCAGGAAAAAGGTAGAGGATATAGGTCATGTAAGTGAAAAGTGACTAAAATAAATAAATGTTGAACCCTAATTCAACAGAAGCAAATGCCCTGAAGCGTAAATATGGAGACTTTGCGGAAAACGAGAAAGCGGTGTAACAAGATTTACAAAACCAGAACAGGGTTAATTTCTTCAGTTTCTTCTTGAATACATAGAATTTCTAAGCAAAATAAAACAAATAGGTTGAATAGAAATAGAATAGATCAAAAGCAATATGTTCAGATTTACAAATAAATTTAAGGTAAAACTTTTTGCAGTAGTGAAAGAAAATCCGTACAAGAAGTAATTCATAAAACCAAATATTATGCGTCATTTTTTTTTAAATCCTCATGTTTACAGCATTGTAGGTATAACATTGTGACACATAGCAAACATCAAAATATTTCAAAAATAATAAAACAGAAAGTCATCAAAGTAAAGTTTTCCAACAATACTATAGCTGGTGTTATCTATAATATCCGTACGTAACAGGACAGTGTCGGTTATTTAGACCAAAAAATAGGTAAGTATATAGATTAATTTATATTTTTATTGACAGCGTATATAAAAATTTACGCATTATGATTATTCATAGAAAATATTATTCATAATCGAGTTATGGAACCAAATAAATTAAACACATGGATTAACTATGTTTCTTTTTGGTATACACGCAAAGGGAACATAAATGGTATAAAAATAAATTACACAGGGATGGATTTAATCGCGACCGTAATAAGTTTCTTATTATAAAATACTTTTAAAAAATCTGGAAACACCAAACCGTTTGGATAACGACAAAATACCAGTTTATGGGTTATTGACGCTCCTCCAATAAGGATTGAAGAAAGTGGTATTTCCAGCAGTTGCGCAGCTATTTATGTACCTACATAATAGTAGCATCTATCAACAGTCGTTAGAAACTATAGAAACAATAGAATCACGCAAAATCAGTTGAAAAAGCAATGAAAAACTTACTTAAATTTTGTTTGTCGACGAGGTGATTATTCACCGCGGTAGAAGTTCATTATTTGCTTACATCAGTCTTCATTTATTTCAATCATCTTACATCATTCAGTTTTGTACGTATTAACATAATATTTATTTTACAATTTTACCTAGTTATTTATATTTATACCAAAATTTAAACACCTTAAACAATTTTTAAATATAAAAGAATTAGAAATATTTTATTATTCTTTAGTACAAACCCATTTAAATTATGGAATACTAGGATGGGGAGGCATGCATAAATAAGAATTATCTTAATAATATTGAAACTATTCAAAAATACATTTTGAAAATTATTTCCGAAAAAGAAAAAGACCACCAATATTCTTCTGATTTACTAATTAAAGATAGCAAAAAATGGATATTAAACAAATAATTTCTTACATGTTAATATATATTTTTAAACATAAAAATAAAATAAATTATATTAATCACACACATGAAAATCGTCATAAAAATACTATTACATATAAAAATAGAGTTAACAAAACTATAGCACACAAACATTTTTTAAACATCAATCCATATATTTTTGACATGCTACCACAGTCAATTAAAATAATTAAATTATTAAATATAATTAGAGAAATAAAATTAAAAATTGGATATTATCCAATCCAAGAGATATATTCAAGAACGTCATTAATAAATACTAAATATACCCAGCTATAATGAATCAAGTAAATAGATATAAATATATATATATATAAATATATATATATTGTTTAGTCCTTATACTATTGTAAATTGGTTTAAACTCCAAGCCACTTACTAAATGTCTTCCTCATCAATTAAGAACTACATGAACAATCTCACCTAAGTGTAAGTAATATCTAAATACAACGCCAACACATGTTGCACAGAATTTTTCTTAATTTATTGTAGTATCCCTGAGGATGGAAATAAACATTTCCGAAAGCTTGGACCAACTTAAAAGAGTACTCTTTCATTTGCTGCTAAACCCAATATTTCCCTAGTTTCTTATATAAATATATATATTATATACATGACGTATTGTATCATAGTATACTGTAGTGATATAAAATATACCAATAAAATATTGTCATATTCTTTTATATTATAATCTAGTTGTGCCTGAATTATGAAAGATATTCTTGACAATAAATATTATATTATTTAACTCAAAACAATTATTTTACCTCTAAGGTAGGAATTGATAGTTTACTTATACAAAAAATTATATATTAGCATTATATGTCAAAAAAAAAATTTGAATATACTTTTATTATTATTATTATTTACAGTGATTTACCCATGGATAATCACCAAAGCAGTCTGTTTTTGTGTTAATTATGTATAAATTTTCTGCTGCTGCTGCCTGTATTTTATTAATGGTAATATATACCAGGGCATATTTAGGTTCTTAAGTAGGTCTATTCTCCTCTTCTCCCAAACATTTTATAATAACATAAAACAATTAGTATATTATCTGTACCGGTCTGGTTTGTTCGGGTTTGTTTCTCTGTGCCGTCCTTGCCGAAAATGCCTCATAAAATCTTATAAAAAAGGCATAATTTTTATAAGAACCGAGTCGGTTATCTAAACAGTAATTCTTAATATTTTATGAGTCTTAAAAAACTCGAGATCTCATACATACCAACCAGGGAAACCTCATGTTTGTTTTATGATCGATATACCTATAAAACTTTTACAAGGTTTTACAATTTACAAGGTTGTATGCGGTGTAAGGTTGATGTAATTTATAAGTTTGTACTTACGTTATTTTATCTTTCAGTAATAATATAAGGATTTTTGGCTA
The DNA here is from genome assembly GCA_963969555.1 of Polydrusus pterygomalis. Lineage (NCBI taxonomy): Eukaryota > Metazoa > Arthropoda > Insecta > Coleoptera > Curculionidae > Polydrusus > Polydrusus pterygomalis. The sequence goes on along the minus strand of OZ018381.1, from coordinate 33,215,980 downwards.
ATAGGTACGTGATTTCTGTGAGTTTTTACTACTGTAAATAAATCATCATACAAAATTGAATCATGACAAAGTACCTAAATATATATCTAATTTTGTATGACATTTTATGAATCAATTTTTTTATAAGGATTCATGGGGTGTTAAGAGTTGATAAATAAAATCTGATTTTATCATCACTGTGTGTCGAAACAATTGGTAAATAAAAAGGAGAATTAAAAATGCTGTCTAAACCACAAATATCTTTAATAAAATATCGGGGGGTCTTTACATTAGAGTAAAAGATCAAAAGGACATGTTTCACCCTTAGAGAAGTTGGAGTTGGAGAAGTAGGAGTTGTCATCAGCGATTGAAGGAAAAAATGAGTTGTTCGGAGCATAATAACAGATGGTTCGATGTACAAAATATAAGAACTAGTCTCAATAAAAATAATAATAAACAATATTTATTCAGATAGACATTACAGTAAACCTTTGAAAAACAAGAAAGAAAATAATAAACCTCCTATTCAATGTCATCTGAAAGGGCGAAGTACATTCCTTACTACAGTAACAAGGGCTGGTCTTCTACTTGACCTTAGTTTAGTCGGACTATGCAATTAAATGCATAACTTCAAAGCAAAACAATAAAAATTAGTAAGTATCGAAAAAAGAAAACCATAAAGCCGTTTTCCACAGTTTAGTAGAATAACTAGCCTAACCTAGAATAATTCATAATAATTCGACATGTTTCGAGTGTAGAAACACTCATTATCAGGAACACAAAGTAAATAGTTCAATGCTGATGTTGTTATAGCAACAGAGAAAATAATAAGTGGGATTGAGCCGTAATGGAGCTTTCAATGGTGTACACGAGGTATAAAAAATGAATAGTCAGAAGACCGACAAGACTTCAGCATACTGCTGGAAAGTCAAGAGATAGTGCGAAGGCCCTGTCTTGGCAGTGGCGGATTTACAAATTTGCCGCTAGTAGGCTATTCAATTTTTGCCGCCCCTATACCAGTGACGGCTCGTGAGTTGTGAAACAGGTGAAGTGTTCGGGAAAGAAAAAGCCCGCTGCAGGCGACATGCGAAATTTTTTAAGACCACGCCCAAATTTGGTCAATAATTTTTAGTAAATATTTTAAAAATTTATGATTACCTACTTATTTTATTGAAAATTTCACACCTGTCATTCTAAGCCAATCACACACTTTCATTTCGACAGTTACCAATGACAACCTTTAAATTTTTCGGAAATTTTTCTCCTCCTGCCAAGCTAGGCGAACAAAATTAATAAGTGGAAATTTTTTCTTGACAGCTATCATATGTCATCAAATTTTCAAAAAATGCGTTCCTTCCGAAAAATTTCCGGAAATAATTCGAGCACTAGGGAGATTATAAGTGAAAATAAAATTTTTTTCTGCAAAGCCAGTAAAGTTCCAACTACCTTTTTTTTATCCCCATTAATAGGCACGGCCAACAATAAAGTTAATTTAAAAAAATACAACCCGTCGACCATAAATAAAGATTGTACCATTTATTTCTGTAAGATAAAAAAAATTTTTGGGCCAAATTTGCCGCCCCCTAAAATCTGCCGCCCTAGGCATCGGCCTACTCAGCCTAATGGTAAATCCAGCACTGTGTCTTGGGCAGAAAAATGAAGAGAGAAAAAGAAAATAGAGAATTTTAACACACTGTGAAAATCATTTATAGTGAAAATCTTAAGTTTCATTAAACTTTGTCGGAGACATGTAAAAGTAGTGAAATGAGAGGGAAAGAAAAAAGAAAAAATTGGTTTTCGTAAAAGTCAAACCATCATTTAGCTTCAAGTAAAATGCTGTTACCAGGCTTGTTACGGCCCAGTTACCCTGTTAGGAGTCAAACATTGTGTGCAAAATTAATAGATTACATTTTTTTTTTTAATTTCCTATAGGTGCAGGTACATCTACTAGAGCATTATTACAAATATTAGGAAAATCAGTTCACAAAACAAAGTAATAAATGTCGGCTTAGAACAAGGAGCAATTTAGGTGATAAAAATATTAAGACATTAAGAGAAATTCAAGCAATTATCAAGCCATAACGTATAGTGGAATAACCAAAAGAAAATCTGACAGTTTTTAAATTTTAGTCGTTGTGAAAGACCCTATTTAACCTTTTATTTCATTAAACAAAAGATACTGTCAAAAATTGCATTGTTAACAGTTTTAAGCACACCTAGTGAAAATATAGGAGGGGAAGATACCCCAAACAGTCAGTAAGAAGTAACCTGACAAAATACTTATGGAAATACCTAAAGTTATTAAATAGATTAATATTATTATTAGAAAAAGTAAATAGATGTTTGGGGATGATTTAACTCAAAAAATTAAAATGTATTTTTCTAAAACTCTCCCTCCTAGTCCGTTTCTGAAACAATTATATTAAAATTGGGATTTTTGTCTTGGTCTTAAATATATTTACTTAAATTTATGCCTGTAAATATTTATTTAGGTGATACATATATAATTCGTATGAATTTTGTAAGAAACAAGAAACAATATAAATACCAGCGCGGATTGGTAGTGCTACACAGTCAAATTTATAAAGTTAGAAACTATTGAGTCAATTTTAAAATAAACATTTAATATGTGTGGTAAAGTTTTTATTTGTATTTTAATTTTTGGATATACTCTTGTATCTACAAGAAGTCTTGATAATTCACAGCTTAATATCAAAGAAATCGTTGAAAAACTTAAAAGCAAATACACTGGAAGTGAATCCCTCAATAACGAGTTACAATGGGTAAACAATCAAGCTCAATACGGTGGGGGTGAACAACCTGTTAACAATCAGGAACAAGGAACATATTATCAAAATCTATATGGTGGAGGTGGATCGGCACAAAACCAATGGAACTCAGTCCCAGCGGATGAAAGTGATCCATCAGTTAATAATGCTGAGCAGCCGTGGGCTATCTACGAAAACCCGTGGGAGTCGAAATATAAGGCATTTGGACAAAACTTCCAAAACAGTGGCAGTGCGGGATCTTGGCAAAATCAATGGTCCAGTAATTCTGCTGCTGAGCTAGAAGGCAGTGGTTTGTCGTCTAATAATGAGGAAACAGAAGTAAACTATCAAGCCTTATACGGTGGAGGACAACAAGCAGTAAACTATCAAGCTCAGTACGGCGGAGGTGATCAAGGCGGAGTAAACTATCAGGCACAGTACGGAGGTGAACAATCTTTTGATAATCAGGAACAAGCAGAATATTATCAAAACCTATATGGTGGAGGTGCACAAAACCAATTGAACGCAAATTCTCAAGACCCATCCGATGAAAGCACTCCATCAGTTGATGCACAAGGGGAAAACTATCAAGCCCAGTACGCTGGAGGTGATCAAGGAGTAAACTATCAATCTCAGTACGGTGGAGGTGATCAAGGAGTAGACTATCAAGCTCAGTACGGCGGAGGTGATCAAGGCGGGGTAAACTATCAGGCACAATACGGAGGTGAACAATCTTTTAATAATCAGGAACAAGCAGAATATTATCAAAACTTATATGGTGCAGATGGATCTGTACAAAACCGACGACGTCGACGATCGGCGATTTCTGAAGATCCATCCGATGAAACTAATCCATCAGTTGATAATCAGGATCCCTGGGCTGTATACGAAAATCCATTTGAATCGCAATATAAGGCACTAGGAACAAACATTCAAGCCCAATTCAGTGGTCAGGTACAAGGGGAAAATAATCTCGCCCAGTTTGCTGGAGGGAACCCATTTGGTGCTGGTGAAACTCGACGTCGGCGATCCGCAATTTCTGAAGATCCATCCGATGAAACTAATCCATCAGTTGATAATCAGGATCCCTGGGCTGTATACGAAAATCCATTTGAATCGCAATATAAGGCACTAGGAACGAACATTCAAGCCCAATTCAGTGGTCAGGTACAAGGGGAAAATAATCTCGCCCAGTTTGCTGGAGGGAACCCATTTGGTGCTGGTAAAACTCGACGTCGACGATCGGCAATTTCTGAGGATCCATCCGATGAAACTAATCCATCAGTTGATAATCAGGAACTCTGGGTTGTATACGAAAGTCCATCGGAATCGCAATATAAGGCACTAGGAACGAACATTCAAACCCAATTTAGTGGTCAGGTACAAGGGAACCCATTTGGTGCTAGTGCTGGTGCAGATGAATCTGTACAAACTCGACGAAGACGATCGGCAATTTCTCAAGATCCATCCGAGGAAAGTGATCCATCAGTTAATGAGAAGGCGTGGATTGAACATCCACTTGAATCGAAATTTAAGGCACTTGAATCGAAATTTAAGGCAGCAGAACAAAAGTTCAAACCCAAACAAGTGGCGGAGAAAAGGTGGTGAAGTGTTTTAAAGATTTTTTAATCTGACTTAATATACGACCTATATATTATACTATATGAAAAAAGATGAATCGAAGACGTAAATTACTAAATTTAAAATTATTATTTTATACAATTGCTTTTTGCTATTTTCAAAAAAAATTAAAATACATATTAATTTAAGAAAAATAAATGAGCTTTCTTCTTATAACAATTAGTTTTAATTTACCCTTGTCGCATTTCATAATATTTTAGTATTAACTTTGGGCTACTTAGTTTATTAAACGTAGCAGTAGGCATGCTACAATTAATGGCGTAGCGATGTTGAACGGGTGGGGAGTGGGGTGGGGAAACCTTAAAGGGGGCGTACTTATTTCGGTTTTGTTTTATTCAAATATTCTATTTTAGGGCGTTTGCTTTTAACACTTTTCATTTTTTCTAAAATATCATATTAGAATACATCGATATAGGGGTGACGCTAGGGGAAGCGTGGGGCGATCGCCCCTCCTTGTCTCCTAAGCACTACGCTACTGTAAAGTGCGGGGGGCAAAATGGCCATACCTTAAAGGAGGGTCCTTATTTCGAATTTTGAAAAAAAATTACTTTTATTCAAGTATTGTATTTTACTTACAAATTAAAAATTAGTACGTTTGATTTTAATACTTTTCAGTCTAAAATAACATATTAGGAAGCGCCGATAGGGGCAGCACGTGAGCATGGGCGTGAGGCGATTGCTTTTGTTTAATATATTTTTTTGCCAGAAATCAATAAAACTGTTTGATATTTGGAAGATCTATGTTGGTTATGTTTGAGGATAGGAAATTCTCTTGTCAATCCATTGAACGAACCAGCAAAGTAGCATCGTATTTAAAAATTAGATTTTTTAAAGTATTTTAACAAATGGCAAGGAAAGAAAAAACTAAAAGTCTTCCCCTTAATGGAGCTTTTATGGAATTAAAAATTGGTGTGTCGAAATGCCATAATGTGAAGAAAAAATAGAAATAGATTAAAACATACAGAGTATGTGTAAAAGTTTATTAAAAGGGTCCAAAACGACCAAAGAAACCCGGGGAAGAAGAAAAAATAATTTCTAAAAAGAAGAGGTTAAAATACTTTTTACGAGTATGTATAATTTGTAAGACATTGTTAAAATTAAAAATTTGTCATGTATATAAAACATGTCATTGTATTAAGAAAGTATCGTTAATTCAAAATAAACGATCCTTTTAAGGTATGGAGGTTTGGGGCACCGAATAAAAACTCATTTAAAAGGATCGTTTATTTTGAATTCACGATACTTTCCTAATACATGTTTTATAATAATATACATGACAAATTTTGAATTTTAACAATGTCTTACAAATTACAGACATACTCGTAAAAAGACTATTTTAACCTCTTCTTTTTAGAAATGATTTTTTCTTCTTCCCCGGGTTTATTTGGTCGTTTTGGACCCTTCTAATTAACTTTTCCACATACTCTGTATGTTTTAATCTATTCCTATTTTTTCTTCACATTATGGTATTTTGACACACACATTTTTAATTCCATAAAAGTTCTATTAAGGTTTTATACCACTTATATTTTTCTCTTCTGCTAAAACCATCATCAATACATTTTTCTGTCTCCTAATAATGAACGTTTCTGCGTTCGAAATATGTAGAGACCTCTGAGCAAAATTTTTTAAAATTTATTAAATTTTCTGGAGAAAGACTTTTAGTTTTTCTTTCCTTGCCATACTTTCAACTTCACTTTAAACATGGACTATTTCTTCATATTTTTTTTTTTCATCATAAGAGTACGATACAAAAACTTTTATTAACATTTATTGGAAATGCAGAAAGGAACACATAAAACGGTATACACTGTCACCTGTAAAGTCCGCATCATATGGGATTTTTTTTTTATTAATAGCTTTATTCACAATTTGACTTTGGCATCAAGTTCTGCTTCGATCGAGATGAAAATTAAGCAAAAAAATAGTAGTCACGTGATTCGCATTATCTGGCAAATTTTAATTTTTTCCAAAAAATAATTCAAAAGTGGGGTTATTTCTGAAAATATCGAAAAAAGTTATTAGAAAGAGTTTTTTAAATGCCCACATGCAAGGTTTCAGCTGCATAAAATAATTTTGATTTTTTGCCTATATTTTGTAAATTGCACCACTTTTGCAAAATAAGACTCAACGCAACCTACATAAAACTTCTCAATTTTGACAAAGCTTTATTTCAGATACATTTTCTTTAAAGTAGGTAGTATGTGTCTTTTTCTACAAAATCAAAATTGGGCTATTAAAATTTGGTCGCATGTGATGCAAAGTTTATTTCTTTTTGACCCTGTATAAGGTAACTTCATAAAATAAGTATTTTAGTAGTTTGTGTCTGAAAGTAATACACCTTAATATTAATACAAAAAATAACACAGTGTCATCAGTAAAGTGTTCATTAAGTGAAAAATAAATTTTAGTTTAACTTAACGTAAAGTTTATCTACAGGGTATTCCCTACTCGATGGTACATTAGAAGTATCTGGAGAACGAAAAGAAAAATAATTTTGAAATTTTCACTACGGCCATAGGAGACTGCGCTCTAGCTTTTAAAAATAATTTCGCGGTTGCAGTGTTGCCAGATCTATTGATTACTGACATCAACTTTGGAATTTTAAATGAGACACCCTGTATATTTTTACATTTTTAAATTCCACATAAAATTATAATTATTTTTTATTAAATGCACTATTATTCTATACTTCATAGTTTCCGAGATATTGACTCTCGAAAAGTGACATTTGTGAACTTTGACAGCTTATAACTTTCTAACAGTACGTCTTAGAGCAAAACGGCTTACATGTCCCTATCTTCAATTTTTATTATCTTCCCAAAAAAATCAACTTCCAGTTAAACCGGAACAACTATATTTCCTTCTTTCGAGTTACATCCGGTTTAACCGGAAGTTGATTTTTTTGGGAAGATAATAAAAATTGAAGATAGGGACATGTAAGCCGTGTTGCTCTAAGACGTACTGTTAGAAAGTTATAAGCTGTCAAAGTTCAAAAATGTCACTTTTCGAGAGTCAATATCTCGGAAACTATGAAGTATAGACTAATAGTGCATTTAATAAAAAAATAATTATAATTTTATGTGGAATTTAAAAATGTAAAAATATACAGGGTGTCTCATTTAAAATTCCAAAGTTGATGTCAGTAATCAATAGATCTGGCAACACTGCAACCGCGAAATTATTTTTAAAAGCTAGAGCGCAGTCTCCTATGGCCGTAGTGAAAATTTCAAAATTATTTCTCCAGATACTTCTAATGTACCATCGAGTAGGGAATACCCTGTATTTTCAACGATTTAATTTAAAACAACTTTATTTTATTTTTTATTTTTTTACTTTCAGACAAAAACTACGTTTTAAAAAATACTTATTTTATGAAGTTACCTTATACAGGGTCAAAAACAAATAAACTTTGCATCACATGCGACCAAATTTTAATACTTATCCCAATTTTGATTTTGTAGAAAAACACACATTTAATATGGTGCTACTTTAAAGAAAATGTATCTGAAATAAAGCCTTGTCAAAATTGAGAAGTTTTATGTAGCGTTGAGTCTTATTTTGCAAAAGTGGTGCAATTTACAAAATATAGGTAAAAAATCAAAATTCTCTTATGCAGCTGAAATTTTGCATGTGGGCTAGAAACTGCATTTGAAAAAAACTTTTTCTAATAACTTTTTTCGATATTTTCAGAAATAACCCCAGTTTGGAATTATTTTTGAAAAAATTAAAATTTGACAGATAATGCGAATCACGTGACTACTAATTTTTTGCTTAATTTTCATCTCGATTGAAGCAGAACTTGATGCCAAAGTAAAATTTTGAATAAAGCTATTATTAAAAAAAAATCCCATATGATGCGGACTTTACTGGTCACACTGTAGGTACTATACAGGAAATACCGCCTCATTTAAAATAAGCAAGTTTAAGACTACTTCCGGTATAATATTTTTACTTCATTTGAAGAGAGCGTCTCCGAGAACCCCTCTTTTCTCCAAAATTGCAGGATTTAAATCGCTTTACTTTTCGAAATATTGTAATGGACGGTCACCTTTGAGACACCCTGTAGATTAAGCCAAAATTAAATAGACCCTTAGCCCTCCCCCCACCCTAGTTGCGCCAATGGGCCAATGGAAATATTTTTGAGCTTTAAAAATTATATTTACTTTATTTAACTTTCAAAATGTCTATATTCCAAACTACCTAACTCTTACAGTTCATTACATGGAAAGTGACAACATAGTATAGAAAATAATACCCATTAAAAAAAACAATAAAAAAAATGGAAGTTAATCTAATTTAATTCATTAATAAAATCAATTTAAAATAATTAGTATAAAAAACTTAACCCTCGACTCTTCAGTATGCTGGAGTCTTGATTGTCGACCTTCTGATTTTTCAATTTTACATCTCTTGTACAGGGTTATCCAACCAAGACTAGACAAGGCGATTTTTGACTTTTCCTGTACTTTTATAAAAAAAACTGAAATAGCCATCTTAAGTCATTTTCTCCCGCGAATTCGAATATCTTCAGCAAAAAACAATTGAACATCAAACAAAAGTACTAGGGGTCACTTTGATATTTTTTTAACTTTGATATATTTTTACATTTTTAAATTCCACATAAAATTATAATTATTTTTTATTAAATGCACTATTAGTCTATACTTCATAGTTTCCGAGATATTGACTCTCGAAAAGTGACATTTTTGAACTTTGACAGCTTATAACTTTCTAACAGTACGTCTTAGAGCAAAACGGCTTACATGTCCCTATCTTCAATTTTTATTATCTTCCCAAAAAATCAACTTCCAGTTAAACCGGAACAACTATATTTCCTTCTTTAGAGTTACATCCGGTTCAACCGGAAGTTGATTTTTTTGGGAAGATAATAAAAATTGAAGATAGGGACATGTAAGCCGTTTTGCTCCAAGATGTACTGTTAGAAAGTTATAAGCTGTCAAAGTTCAAAAATGTCACTTTTTGAGAGTCAATATCTCGGAAACTATGAAGTATAGACTAATAGTGCATTTAATAAAAAATAATTATAATTTTATGTGGAATTTAAAAATGTAAAAATATACAGGGTGTTCCATTTAAAAAAATATCAAAGTGACCCCTAGTACTTTTGTTTGATGTTCAATTGTTTTTTGCTGAAGATATTCGAATTCGCAGGAGAAAATGACTTAAGATGGCTATTTCAGTTTTTTTTATAAAAGTATAGGAAAAGTCAAAAAATCGCCTTGTCTAGTCTTGGTTGGATAACACTGTACACCATTAAAAGCTCCATTACGGCTCAATCTCACCATTATTTTCTCTTTTGCTAAAAACATCACATCATTTTACTTTTCACTTTGTTTCCTGATGATGAGTGTTTCTACACTCGAAACATGTCGATGTGATAGTAGGTTCGCCTAGTTTTTCGATGAATAAAGATTGTGGAGAAAGACTTCGTGCTTTTCTTTTTCTGTATCATTTAACTCCACTTGGAGTATGGACTGCTTCTTCAAAAATAAATAATTTATTTTAGTAAATATATCTTTAATTGTTTTTAAAAGTTGCAAATTTTTTAACTTTCCTGATATTTTTTGGAAGATTGTTATATTTTATTATTCCGTCATATAAAATAAAAGCGATCTTTTTTCCGAAATTACTTTTTAATGGCATAGTTTGATAATTTATACAATGTCTGGTGTTATGATCATGTAACGTCTTATTCTCCTAAAGTGTTATGTTTGATTTTTTTTTCTTTTAAAAATGATTAATGAAAATTAGAATACAAATTTTTAATTTATAAATGTTTTAGATTAACAGTTGGTTCTAAATGTGGTAATTTGTGTATACATTTAATAACTTTAGTTTGCAATTTTTGTACTGATTTTAAGTTTGATAAACAAGCAGATCCTCATGCAGAAGCTAAGTACCTATTGTAATTTTGAATATATTAATGAAAAATATATTTTTTAAGTATTTCAAAGGAATGAAATATCTAGCTCTGTACAAAACAGATACCAAAGGAGATATCGAGTTGATAATATACTGGATATGGCATTTCCAATTTAAATTTTCGTCTAAAACTAATCCTAAAAATTTTGTCGTTTTTGAATATTGAATATTTTCATTATTAAATTATTTGTAAAAAGTCCGTAATTATATATGCACTAATATGGAGTCTATTGTATTTGCAACCAAAAGAAATAACGGTCGGTTACTGGAAGATTGCAAAGGAATCAAATAGCTATGCATTACACTAAACCTAACGATTTCTTTAAGGATAATTCGGAGAAAAGAGGTCAGAGTCAGGGGATGGGCAAAGTAAAATATAAGGTGCTTTAATGATCATAAGGCAACAGGTCCTTTGTTGTGATCACGAGAACCACGTTGAGTAAATGGATGCATTTTTACCCAACTCGCTGCATTTACTTATTCCGATTCCGCACCGAACACCGTTACGGAAGAGCGATAAATATGCTGTGTTGCCTAATGCTTACATATTTTTAGCGGCTTTATACTACGCCGCGAACGTAAATTATAATATACTGGGTGTTTCTCAAAAGACGTTCACCCCTATAACTTTTTTATATTTATAGATATTAAAATGAAATTTTGAGATTTTGCATAAGAGATGAGTCTGCATTTATTGGCATAATTTTCAATTTGTTAGCACTTCCGGTTTGACCGGAAGTGACCTTGACTTTGATATTTTAAATGGGACATCTTGTATATTTTTACATATGGGGATTCCGCATAACATTCTGAGTGAAATGACACCTCACTTGTCATTTTTTAACGTGTTACAACGTTTTTATGTTTATTTTTTATTTTCAATCTAGAGTGCTACAAATTAATTAAATCTTTTAATTTATAGTCAAGTAGTATATGAAAATTAAAATTATGTCATAATAATTCACTTTCTACGTTTCACAAGCGTTAAAAAAATGAAACTTTGTTTTCTTGACGTTTACTCCATTTTTCCAAATGGAACGATGGTGGTTCACTAGGATATTTAAAACGAGCATTTTTTTCCCAATAATTTAATATTATACACTTCTATGTTATTTTAAAATTGACACTAAAAAATTTGCGTTAAGTCTCATGCAATCGCAAATTTAAAAGCGTTATGCATTATTGCCGCCCCGTCTTTTCTAAAGAAACATAAAGGCGGCTTTGAAAAACAATGGAATGGTTTTGAAAAGCAATATGGCTTTAAGTTAAAGTTGTAATGTTATTAGTTTAGAAAACATACAATACATAATACATACAATCTTGCGGCTTCAGAATAATTTTACTGGTCACTCCAAAAATTAGGAGCATATCAATTTGTTCATTTCTAGTAAAACCAACCATTTTATCTGATTTACAATGTAAGTTTAATAAACGAATCACATTACAATTTTAATTTAAAACCATATTGGTCTTCAAAACCATTCCATTGTTTTTCAAAGCCGCCTTTATATTTCTTTAGAAAAGACGGCGGAAATAATAAATAACGCTTTTAAATTTGCGATTGGGACTTGAGGCAAATTTTTTCGTGTCAATTTTAAAATAACATAGCAGTGTATCCTATCAAATTGTTGGAAAAAAAATGCTCGTTTTAAATATCCTAGCGAACCACCATCGTTCCATTTGAAAAAATGGAGTAAACGTCAAGAAAACAAAATTTCATTTTTTAAGGTTGAATTCTCAACATCATTCAATTTATTGCCAACCTATAACCTATTTCGCGTTGCTTTTTTGAGTTTATTATTTTAATAACTAACATTTAAAGAAAATCAATATCGTCGGTACATTATTTAGGTAGTATTTGATATATTACAAAAATATCAATTTATTTTATTGCTAATATTGGGAGAATTGTATAGTGAAAGAACAATGAGTGACAATGACATAATAATGTTAAAAAAAATTTTACCCGATATTTTTCACAATACAATTCTCTTAAAGTAAGTTATGAAATTCCTTGATATTTATTAAATATGTCAATTATTACGTATAGAACATCAAGTCAATACTGATTTTCTTTAAATTTTGTATAAAAGCTAGAAAACATAAATAAATCAACGCGAAATAGGTTATAGGTTGGCAAGCATGTTGATACTCCCACCTTAAACGCTTTTTAAATTATAGAAAGTCAATTATTATGACATAATTTTACTTTTCATAATATACTACTTGACTATAAATTAAAAGATTTAATTAATTTGTAGCACTCTAGATTGAAAATAAAAAATAAACATAAAAATGTTATAACACGTCAAAAAATTACAAGTGAGGTATCATTTCAGTCAGAATGTTATGCCGAATCCCAATATGTAAAAATATACAAGATGTCCCATAGAAAATATCAAAGTCAAGGTCACTTCCGGTCAAACCGGAAGTGCTAAAAAATTGAAAATTATGCGAATAAATGCAGACTCATCTCTTATGCATAATCTTAAAATTTCATTTTAATATCTTTAAATACAGAAAAGTTATAGGGGTGAACGTCTTTTGAGAAACACCCGGTATAGCAACGCAGTATCGAACGGGAAACATGAGCAGGTGCATCGCTTGCCGCTTGATTGGCTCGTAGCTATAATAATTGGGCGGCGAAACTATTGTATGTTGTCAGGGTTGATCATAGCGTTTTCCGTAGATAAGTTTAGTGCATGTCAAATGTATTTCTACAGTGTTACCAGTAAAGTCCGCATCATATGGGATTTTTTTTATTAAAAGCTTTATTCAAAATTTGACTTTGGCATCAAGTTCTGCTTCGATCGAGATGAAAATTAAGCAAAAAAATAGTGGTTCTTATGTGATTCGCATTATCTGTCAAATTTTAATTTTTTCCAAAAAATAATTCAGAAGTGGGGTTATTTCTGAAAATATCGAAAAAAGTTATTAGAAAGTGTTTTTTTAATGCAGTCTCTAGCCCACATGCAAAAATTTCAGCTGGATAAGATAATTTTGATTTTTTCCCTATATTTTGTAAATTGCACCACTTTTGCAAAATAAGACTCAACGCAACCTACATAAAACTTCTCAGTTTTGACAATGCTTTATTTCAGATACATTTTCTTTAAAGTAGCGCCATATTAAATGTGCGTTTTTCTACAAAATCAAAATTGGCCTATTAAAATTTGGTCGCCTGTGATGCAAAGTTTATTTGTTTTTGACCCTGTATAAGGTAACTTCATAAAATAAGTATTTTTGAAAACGTAGTTTGTTCTTTGAAAGTAATGCACCTTAATATTAAGACAAAAAAAAACACATTGTCTTCAGTAAAGTGTTTTTTAAGTGGAAAATAAATTTTAGTTTAACAACAAAGTTTATCTATTTTCAACGATTTAATTAAAAACCCCTATATTATAATTTATTATTAAGGTATGTTAATAATAATAACGTTAACGTGTATTACTTTCAGACACAAACTACGTATTCAAAAATACTTATTTTATGAAATTACCTTATACAGGGTCAAAAACAAATAAACTTTGCATCACATGCGACCAAATTTTAATAGTCAAATTTTGATTTTGTAGAAAAACACACATTTAATATGGCGCGGCGCTACTTTAAAGAAAATGTATCTGAAATAAAGCATTGTCAAAACTAAGAAGTTTATTTATGTAGGTTGCGTTGCGTCTTATTTTGCAAAAGTGGTGCAATTTACAAAATATGGGTAAAAAAATCAAAATTATTTTATGCAGCTGAAATTTTGCATGCGGGCTGCATTTTAAAAACTAATAACTTTTTTCAATATTTTCAGAAATAATACCACTTTTGAATTATTTTTTGGAAAAAATTAAAATTTGGCAGATACTGCGAATCACGTGACTACTATTTTTTTGCTTCATTTTCATCTCGATCGAAGCAGAACTTGATGCCAAAGTCAAATTTTGAATAAAGCTATTAATAAAAAAAACTCATATGATGTGGACTTTACTGGTGATACTGTAGGTAACTATTTTATAAAAACATTTCAGCTTAGCTTCAAAATACCTACCTATTTCCCTTTAAATATTTTTAAAGTTTTCGAAGCCCTGTATAAATAGCTTTTAGGCACAGGCCTATAAAAAAATGTATAAATGGCACACTATAATATCTCTGTAGGAATTTTGGTTTTTATCGGTTGCCATCCACTAATTTGAGTTGGCAGCATCATTCCAACTGACTGTAACTTCGTAGCGATCCACGTTACGTGGTTACGTTATTTGAGTTTGTTAAAAGGTCAAAAATAATATCTGCACTTCGTATACAATTTTAAAATCTTCTTTAAGTCAGGCGATAAACAGCAACTAAATAATTACCGGCCGATATCAGTGTTGCCCAGATTTTTGAAAGAATAGTAAAGGATGATCTTAATTTACATTAAAATTCAATAATTTTTTTATCTAAATGGCAATATGGCTTTTGAGAATCAAGTGATACATATTCTGCAGCTGTTGATTTAATTTCAGAAATTTAAATGGCTTATGATAAAGGGCAAAAATGTACACTTGTTTCTCTAGATCTTTGCAAACTTTTGATACAGTAAATTTTTCTATTCTTTTAAAAAACTTGATATGATGGATATTTCGGGTGTAGTCTTTGACTTGTTTAGAAATTATTTGAATCAGCGGAAACAAAAGGTTCGTATCAAAAAAAAATATATATATATAAATTTCTTAATATTAATTGTGGTGTTCCGCAAGGTTCGATTTTGGCCCCTTTATTTTTCATTATTTCTATTAATTCTATATTTAAATTAAAATTAAAAGGGAAAATCAGATTGTTTGCTGATGATACAACTATTTTATACATCGCTGATCCATATGAAATTATACAAAATTTTATAAATCATGATATGAAAATGATTGAATTATAGATGTGTAGTCATACATTAACATTAAATTTGGAAAAATCCTCTTTTTTATGTAAGTATAGGAAAGAAAACCCATTTATACAGAAGTGATTTAAAATTAAAAGTCGGGCATTTAAAACAATCAAATAAAATTAAATTTTTGCCAATTTTTGGGGTTAGTGAAGCTATTAATTGGAGTGACCACATTGAATATATTAAACAGAAAATAGTTGCACCAGTGGGGATTTTAAAATAACTCAGTTTTTTGACTCCAAATTATATGTTACGTCCTATTTATTTTATTAGAACCTTAATGGAGCTTTTATGGACTTAAAAAATTGAAGTGTAGAAGAAACATGATATGAAGAAAATTGATAATGGTTAAACCATACTGAGTATTTGAAAACGTTATTAAAGGGGGTCTAAACCAACCAATAAACTGGGGAAGAAGAAAACCCTTTCTATGAAGGTGTCGAAGATTATTTAAAACGTTTAAAAAACTTATCAAACATATATCTGTAAGACACTATGAGGATAAAATTGTAGTATCACAATAATATTACGTGGTAAAAAGCGTTTTTTTCGTTTAATCCTCAGTAGCTACCCCAAAAACGCTTTTTACCAAGTAATATTATTGTGATACTACAATTTTATCCTCATAATATCTTACAGACATATATTATGTTTGATAAGTTTTTTAAAATTTAAATATTCTTCGACACCTTCTTAGAAAGGTTTCTTCTTCTTCCCAGTGCCGGTTTAAGGTACGTTTGCGCCCGGTGCTACTTGTAAGCATCGCCCTTTGCATTCATAGTTTATACGAAAGAATATTATTTCTATGGTTTATACAATCTAATATTATTGTAAGTATTTTTATTTTAGGTATGTTTGAAAAAAAGGTCCGAACAACCGAAATAACATAATTTATTATAAATAACTTCACAGACTACATCAGTGACAAATAAAATAATCAGAAACAGCCAAAAACGAATACGAACATAAATACATACAAACAAAAAGCGGATTACAAGAATAAGGTTAGAAGAACGAAATGACGACATAATACCATTCTGAAACGTTTTGCTACAGTCCACATTATCTTAGTCCTATCACCAATACATTTAGGAACTGAGTGAAAATAGGATATAAAAAGATACAAAAATAAATATTTTACGCCCAAAAACAAACGCAACAATATATTTTCTCTAACTATGTTCTCAAAATCAACAAGGTCCAAACAAATATATTTTTCTATTTCACGTTAATAATAAGCTCAGTACGATACGCATTTGCGTATCGTAATGAAGCTATTTCGATACGCGTTTTTTCTTTATTTGATGTTGGTAACATTTAAATGTTTTATTTCATTGACTTGCGCGGCTTTTGTGATTTACGAGAAAACCAATTTTTCGCAGAGGAAAAATAGCTTGATAACCTACTTTTTTATTCTGTGTGGATAACAGTCATGTATGTTGGTTGCATAAATCTATAAATAAATCTTTTGTAGATGCTTCAAGCTATCATTTTCTGCCAAATCCTATCCAAAATTCAATCTACTAACCTTCCAATGTCGATTTTAACTTCGACTTTATTTGAATTTTCCATTTTCCCTATACTAAATTCCAATGCCGTGACGTAAAATCACGTCTTTAGAAATTCGAAAAAAAGTAGCAATATCGCCCGAATTTCCGAACGCTCTGTATATGTACCGAATGTACAAGGATCACATAATGTATTCCGTCCAATTTCAAATCTCATATCGCTAAAATAACTTTAGAATCTCGTAGTGAAAATGGGTCAATAAATCAAAAAATGACAGTTCGCAAAATAATTTTTGTTGTCCAGAGGCTACTATGATAAAAAATAGTATTACCAACATAAAATTTAGACATAAATCTTTACAAAATTTGAAGGATTTATTTTCTTTTTAAAATGTATTTTTCTTGATTATCAAAGGTGAAATAGAAAAAAATGTATAAAGCACATGTTTCATAAGGCGTTTTAGCGCACGTGTTAATAAAAAAACTCGCCACTTTGTGGCTCGTTTTTTAAAATAGACGCGGGCGCTAAAATCGCTTCTTATGAAACGTGTACTTTAATATACTATTATATCAAAAAAAACAATACCGCTACATACCTAATAATGCCCAATAATGCAATAAATTGACTTTTTCGCTACTAATATCAATATTAACATAAGTATTAGAAACTTTGGAAATTAAGAAATAATCACATGTAACATGTGATTTTTAAAATTCAGAAGAGGAGCTTCATTCAGTTTTACTTACAAGAGTCGCTTCCTTGCTTTTAAATTAAAAAAAAATTTGTATTACCTGGTTAGTGTCAGCAGTTTTTAAAATGTCTGAATTTAATGATAATATGGCCACAGAATATATAGCTACGCAAAGCTATATATATTCTGTGATATGACTAAGGAATTCAGTTTTTCTTTAGGAATTGAATTTCAAAGATAGGTTTTAACTCGTTTTAGAGTGGAAAATGACCGCTCCCCGCTAGCATTCGAACCATTATGGAAAAAGAATACAAAGGCATAAGTACAGGTATATTTGGAAAAGAACATGTTAGTTTATTTCATGCAAGAATTTTACTAAATCTTTGGGTATTCAACTTCTATCTCATGATTTAGTTCGTTTAAAAACTGTTTAAAGTGAATGCACTCTTCAGGAAAATATTCTTCCATGCTAAGGTTTTTATTTTACCTATACCTACAAGCTCTCTCCGCGCACCGCCCTTATAAGATTTACCGCCCGGTGCTATAGCACCCAATAGCACCCATGTAAAACCGGCTCTGCTTCTTCCCCATTTTATTTGGTTGGTTTAGACCCCCTTTAATAACGTTTTCAAATACTCAGTATGGTTTACCCATTATCAATTTTCTTCATATCATGTTTCTCCTACAATTCAATTTTTTAAGTCCGTAAAAGCTCCATTAAGGTTCTAATTTTCTCTTTTGCTAACACCATCAGCATAAAATAAATTTTTCTGTCTCCTGATGATGAACGTTTCTACGTTCGAAACATGTAGAGACCTTTAAACTAAGAACTTTTTATTCTATTAAATTTTGTGGAGGAAGACTTTGTGTTTTTCTTTCCTTTTCAATTTGAAATGTATTTTAATAAGTTCTTTCTTCAGGATTTCCTTACTTACTAACTAAGTAGTTTTGTAAATACTTATTAAGTTACTTTTTCAGCAACATTTAAGTATTATTAAATGTTAGAAGTACCTAATTATTATATAAGTATTTTACGGTAAGTACCAACCACAAACCACAAGTACTTTCAGTACTTAGTACCGCAGCTCTGACATCGAGTTTGTTTAGTATATTAATAGGACCCATAGACCCGACCCATCTTACCCATCTGGCATCACTGCTCCTTCATGCTTTACGGCATGGCGCGCTCTTTATTTTTTAACTTAGTCGAAAAATTACCGCAGTGTTGGATGCTGTAGTACTTTCGCTCTTAAACGTACTGCCAGTACGACTTTCGCGTTTGTTCTTTGGTTTGGTATCAATCTGTTGCCGAAAGTTTATTCGTAATAAAGAATGCACAAATAGTTGCGGGATCCGTTCGATGTCTTTTGACGATGAAAGTTACATTTGAATTCAATTTAAACTTTTAAACCAGTGACAAAGTGACAAAACATAAATATGCTTTTAGTGCATTATCAAAGTAAAGGTTAATAATAGTGGTGAAGGATAAGTGATGTAGTAAGACTATGATTCGTATAGTTATTGTGACTATTCTAAGTTTAGTTGTTAATAAAACGTGCGAAGCCAATACTAAAGTTGTCAGGAATAGGGATTTTACCGAAGGTAAGCAGTACCTAGTTAGTTAGTTAATGAATCTGAATGTTATACGCATTGGAGTGGAAACGATATCTAACGAAATAGCAATAACTTAAAAAATATTGCGAATTAAGAAAGTCAAGCACTTTCACTGCATTTTGGGTATTTTTGTGTGCACCGCATACACAACAAATTAATCATGTAGATCTATATGTACCTACCGTGGGTGCATTTATCATTTTATGTTGATAGTATGTCGATGTGTATAGGTGTGTGATGTGGCAAAACTTGCAATCATTATAGAGATGCAATTAATTGATTAAATAGTTGACATACTTAATAATTTATAAAAATGAATTCTCATATACCGTGCGAGCAAAAATTATTGGCATCAAAGAGGGCCTTGCATCAATTGCATCTAAGGACGTAATGCTTAGCCGTATAGAGCTGAATACCTGTTGGGTGTCAGTAACTACCTGAATTAACTATTAATCAGTTATTCCGTCATCTTTGACAGTCGTTAAAGACGGCTGTCCGAAGAAGTGAGAAGATCTTATGGAACATGCAGGACTATTCTTAAGAAGCAGCTAAATTTATTTCCTTATAAAGTGCAAGTATTCCAAGAAATAAAAGCCGCAGATTTTGAAAGACGCAGGAATTACTCTCAATAGTTTACCTAAAATTTATTGGAAATAAATGATTTATTAGACCTGACATTTTTTTCGGATGAAGCCTGGTTCCACCTCTCCGGTTATGTGAATTATCAAAATATACGCATGTGGAATAGTGAAAATCCCCATTTTTTTGTAGAGTCCACATTGCACCCTCAAAAAATTGGTTTCTGGTTAGCTGTTTCCCGAAGAAGAATTGTTGGTCCTATTTTTTTCCATGACACAGTTACAGCACAGAGGTATAGAGACAATATTTTGAATCCATTTGTGGAGCAATTACTTGACGACGAACTACGTTTTGGATATTTTCAACAGGACAGTGGAACCGCCCATATACAGCCGCCGAAACTATTTCCCACTTACGTAAGGATTATCCAAGAATGTGGTATTTTTCTTTTTCTTCCTGTATATTCTTACTTTGTTAATTTTGTAAAAAACAACAAAAATAAATTTGTATTTGTTTACTTATTTTATTACTCATTAGTTTGGCATATCATGTCATAATATGAATTTGACAAAATTTTAACCTAGATTTGGTTAGATATATCGTCCCCATATCATTGTGATCTAAACCATCAAGCCCTACGTTTTTTAAGCTCTCTTTGATGCAAATAATTTTTGCTCGCACGGTATATTTTTGCTGATTAAGGTTTAATTGTTATTAAATGTCTACATCGGTAGCCACCAATCAACTTTTTTACGTAATCGCCAATTAACTTTACCCGGCCAAATTTGGCTGATTAGTTACTTAATTGTGATTAGAAAACGTCGAGAAACGTCATTTTGTCTACAGTCGTACTGTTGTTATTTTGATTTTTTGCTGAATATTTGCATCTCTAATACTGTTATGGTCATAGAAGAGCTTGGCTTGTATGTCGACGACCTAGAGCACAAGATGGGTTTCCTAGAAATTTTAACGAGAGATGTCTGACTTGAAGCTTTTTCGAAGATTACGGTTGACAAAGCCTATACAGTGGCCGAAATATTAGAAGATTTGCCCCATCTTATTTACGACAATAGAGTGTAAATCACTTTATTTAAGTAGATAAAAGGTAAACTTGGGAGATCATTCTTTCATCCCCAGAAGACGACCTTATACAATAAGAATACATTAAAACGAAAAGTAAATTTAAATATGTCTGATACGATGACCATTTACATATAGGAGTAATCAGTAAATAAGATATCTAAAATTATGACAGATCTTGCCCTGGAAATGCCTACAACTAGGCAGCAGGTTTGGATCGAGCTTCCCGAAAATGATACCTCAGTTGACCTAGTTAACGAGGGTCTTTAATTTGTGTTTAAGTTTAGTATTTTTTGCGTTGTATTCTCTCTTCTATTATTAGCCATTAAGATCTTCAGTTCATAAACTGTTTTCTTAAATACCGCGCGAGCAAAAATTATTTGCTTCAAAAAGAGGTTGGATTAAAAAACGTTGGGCTTGGTTTAGATCACAATGATATGGGGACGATATATCTAACCAAATATAGGTTAAAATGTTGTCAAATTCATATTATGACATGATATGCCAAACTAATTAGTAATAAAATAAGTAGACAAATACAAATTTATTTTTGTTGTTTACAAAATTAACAAAGTAAGAATATACAAAAAGAAAAAGAATTATATACCTAAATTACTGAAATTGGCCACCGCCCGTCATGCTCCAAGCATAAATTCACACGTCTTTTTCAATTCAATGTCTGATCGAAAACTGATCAATCTGTCGTCGAAAAAATTGCGTAAGTAGTTAATAGTTTCGGCGGCTGTATGGGCAGTTACACCGTCCTGTTGAAAATATCCAAAACGTAGTTCGTCGTCACGTAATTGCTCCACAAATGGATTCAAAATATTGTCTCCAGTGGCGCACCCAGGGGGGGGGGCAAGGGGGCCTTGGCCCCCCCAAAACCTCCAATGAAATGAAAAATTATAAAAGTGGATAAGTATTTTAAAAAGTCAATTTTCTTAGATTTACCTCACGGGCCTCGTTTGAGGGGGGCCAGGAGGGGCATTTGCCCCCCCCCCTCCCCCTGGAAGTTAACTTTTTGACAAAATTTGACTTATTGAGGTTTAATATGGTTTGATTGAATGTATGAATTTATTATTTCGAGCTTTCCTTTATATTTTTGTTATTATTTTGGGGTAGTAAAGACTTATTTTAACTAGACTGGGTACATATCGCTAATCGTCAGCCGAGAGTGCATCTAATATTAGTACTAAAAAGATTTACAAAAATTTACAATAAAAAAATACTTTTCTTTTCTTTTTTTCTATTTACTATTGCTTTTTTTGCCTCACCTTCCTGCGGAACGTGAAGGGAAAACATATCGCCAATTTGTCATTATAACAACTGACTAAAACTACACAATGGTGCAAAATTTCCGTTTTCTCGTATAGATAGGTAGTTTTCTGAGACGGCGCCGTATAGGTGCTCTTTAAACTCGCACACCTTTGTGCAATGTGGGATATACTTTCCATATTTGCTCTATAAAAATATGTAAGTATTCAATCGATTAAAACATAAGCAAAAAATTATTCTTACATGGAAGCTATCAATTATCAGCTAATAAATTTGTAGAAATATTATTGTGCCGAGCCAATACGTCCCTTATTATCGCTTTTAGAATAGAAATCAATATAACCTTTTATCTGGACCATAGAAAAAGGCAACTTTTTTATTTGAAGAGGTTCTATCTAAGCTTTATCAGTTTCGAGATATTGGCTAATATATGAAAACCACTTTTAATTCCATATCTCAAAAACTATAAGACCTACAAAAAATTTCTAAGAACTTAAAGTAAAGATCTCTTAAGGATACTACTTATTAGTTATATACATTGTTGCCGTATCTCTTTCAGTTTCCGAGGAAAATGGTCTTTTATGGATTTCATAGCATTTTCCTTGAGCATATACATGGAAAAAATGCCAAAATTTAAAATTCGCAAATATGTCAATTTTTCGGTACATTTCCATCAAAAATAACGTAAAACCCGAAAATAGCGAAGAAAATATGATAATTAACAATTCTATGAATTTTTAAAAAAATATCCAGAAAACTCGGATTTTTTTGTCGGTTTTCAAAGTTTCCTCAATACGTCCCTTATTACGGCCTTTGGAACAAAAATTAATATAACGTTTTATCTGGACAATAGAAAAAGGCAACTTTTTTATTTGAAGAGTTTCTATCTAAGTTCTATCAGTTTCGAGATATTGGCAAATACATGAAAACCACTTTTAATTCCATATCTCAAAAACTATAAGACGTACAAAAAATTTCTAAGAACTTAAAGTAAAGATCTCTTAAGGATGCTACTTATTAGTTATATACATTGTTGCCGTATCTCTTTCAGTTTCCGAGGAAAATGGTATTTTATGGATTTCATAGCATTTTCCTAAGCATATATATATACATGGAAAAAATGCCAAAATTTAAAATTCGCAAATAA
This sequence comes from Polydrusus pterygomalis, assembly GCA_963969555.1. Taxonomy (NCBI): domain Eukaryota; kingdom Metazoa; phylum Arthropoda; class Insecta; order Coleoptera; family Curculionidae; genus Polydrusus; species Polydrusus pterygomalis. The sequence continues at coordinate 33,192,842 of OZ018381.1, read as the reverse complement.
GTCAATTTTTCGGTACATTTCCATCAAAAATAACGTAAAACCCGAAAATAGCGAAGAAAATATGATAAATAACAATTCTATGAATAAAAAAAAAAATCCAGAAAACTCGGATTTTTTGGTCAGTTTTCACAGTTTCCTCAATATGTCCCTTATTACGGCCTTTGGAACAAAAATTAATATAACGTTTTATCTGGACAATAGAAAAAGGCAACTTTTTTCTTTAAAGAGTTTCTATCTAAGTTCTATCAGTTTCGAGATATTGGCAAATACATGAAAACCACTTTTAATTCCATATCTCAAAAACTATAAAACCTACAAAAAATTTCTTAGAACTTAAAGTGAAGATCTCATAAAGATGCTACTTATTAGTTATATACATTGTTGCTTTTTTTGCCTCACCTTCCTGCGGAACGTGAAGGGGAAACATATCGCCAAATTGTCATTATAACAACTGACAAAAACTAAAAAATAAAAATAACGGGTGCAAAATTTCCGTTTTCTCGTATAGATAGGTAGTTTTCGGAGACGACGCCGTATAGTGCTCGACGTCCCGTTTCCAATGCCGCCTCGCTCGATTCGCTACGACTTTTCGTTACGGAGATATATGATATTTAATATTATGATATTGATATTTATAGGTGCTCTTTAAACTCGCAATGTGGGATATACTTTCCATATTTGCTCTATAAAAATATACATTAAAGCTATCAATTATCAGCTAATAAATTTGTAGAAATATTATTGTGCCGAGCCCTTCGGGCACGGCACTGTTCTAGTTCGTTCGTTTAATAATACGACAGCTGTTACTTTGACAGGTAAGTGTCATTTTTTTTTAGCTTTTTCGTAGCAAGGGTTATAGCTGTAAAAATCTTAAATTAAAAAAAAATTCAGTACCTAAATAACAACGTTTTATACGACAGCTGTCATATTTTGAAAAGTAATTGTCAATTATTTTTTAGCTTTTTTGTAGCGAGGGTTATAGCTGTAATAATCCTAAATTTAAAAAATTTTCAGTACCAAAATAACAAAGTTCTATACGACAGCTGTCAAATTATGACAGGCGGGTGTAAATTTTTTAAATCTTTTTTCATATAGAGGATTATAGCTGTACAAATCCGAAATTTAAAAATTTTTCAGTGATTAAATAACAAAGTTCCATACGACAGCTGTCAAATTTTGACAGGTAAGTGTCAATTTTTTTAAAGTTTTTTCGTAACGAGGATTATAGCTGTAAGAATCCCAAATTGAAAAAATTTTCAGTACCTAAATAACAAAGTTCCATACGACAGCTGTCAAATTTTGACAGGTAAGTGTCAATTTTTTTTTAGCTTTTTCGTAGCGAGAGTTATAGCTGTAAGAGTCCGAAATTATAAAATTATCAGGTCCCTAAATAACAAAGTTCTATACGATAGCTGTCAAATTTTGACAGGTAAGTGTCAATTTTTTTTTTAGATTTTTTGTAACGAGGGTTATAGCTGTAAGAATCCTAAATTTAAAAATTTGTCAGTACCTAAATGACACAGTTTTATACGATAGCTGTCAAATTTTGACAGGTAAGTGTCAATTTTTTTTTAGATTTTTTGTAACGAGGGTTATAGCTGTAAGAATCCTAAATTAAAAAATTTCTCAGTTCCTAAATAACAAAGTTCTATACGACAGCTGTCATTTTGACAGGTAAATATCAATTTTTTTTAAGCTTTTCTTGTATCTAGGATTATAGCTGTAAGAATCCGAAATTTAAAAAAAATTCAGTACCTAAATAACAAAGTTCTATACTACAGCTGTCAGATTTTGACAGGTAAGTGTAATTTTTTTTTAGCTTTTTCGTATAGATTATTATAGCTGTAAGAATCCAAAATTTAAAAAATTTTCAGTACCTAAATAACGACATTAAAAAAAAAAACTTTAAAAAAAAGAAAAAAAACAGTGGGGTTTGAACCCTCGACCTTCGTCTCCAAAATCAACAGCCTCTACTACTACACTACCGAAGCTTAGAGAGTGATTTGTGGTAAATAGGATATTAATGACGTATTCGATATTACATAGAACGTTGAGTATTGAAGACACACACAAATAATACACTTTTTTCAATTATTTTTGGTCAACCGCAAAGAAAAAGGTCCAAGACAGGTGTTTCATACATTAAATACTGTCCAAATATTATAAAAACTATAAAAACTGAAGTTAATATGCCTCCTGCAAGCCATTTTTATTATTACAAGTACGGGATAAATGCGATATTTTCCCCCTTATTTTTGGTCAAACGAAAAAGATAAAGGTTCAAGGTAGGTATTTCCCACAAAAGACGTAGTCTAAATGGTCTTATTCCTCTAAAAAATCAATTTGGAAATCGCATTTTTCACCTATTTTTGACAGATGGTATAAAAGTTAAAGTTCAGGAAGACGCACGTGGTAAAACCATGGCCAACTTTTTCTAAATCGAATGGTGTTAGAATTTGAAAATTGTGCCTGTTTCCGCACCCAAAAAAGCAACTTTGCTCAAATTTGCGAATATATTTTGATAAGTTTGGACATGCAGGAATATTGAGAAGTAATCAGCGCATATTTTGAGAAAAAAATAAAACGGTTTTGTTAAAAATTGAATAAGCTACAGTCGATATAGTAAAACCTCTGGTGAAGGAACCTATAAAAAAATCATAAATTAATTTTTTTGAGCCACAAAATATGTTTTCCCAAAGATCGCTTATAATACAAATTAAAGCTTCTTTATCCGTTGATATAGTGTACCAAGAAAAAATTCAAAATGTTATATATTATAGACACTTGCAGAATTATTTAAGCAAACCAGTGCAACGCCAACAGAAATTACGGGAAAAAGTTCATAAGCTGCCGTTTTTTCCGTATTAAAGATAAAAAAACCAAAAAATATCTCTTAAATACAATTTGACGGCTCTATCCGCTAAAGTATACAACGTTTCAATCAAAAATCGTTTTCCGTACGAAAAAAAATAAACGGAATAAAAACGGAGAAAAAAAATCACGCCTTACACTGTGGTTTCCAGTTTCTTACCATTTTCGGCAATTTCCATTCCAGTTAGGTATAGAACGATATATTGGAAAAAGGTAGATTTTGAGATGGCCTAACCGATTATCCAAACCGCATGTCGATTGGATGCACCCAATTCGACTTATTAGCGATCCAAGAGGTACCATTTTCGACCAAATTTTGACTTTGAAAAAATCAAAAAAATTACTTCCAAACTTTCGATCGCGCTCACAAACAATAGGGTTCTGTAGCCGACGGTCGTCTACGCGTCGAAAAAGTTTAAATCGAAAAAACTAATTTTTGTGGCCTGTATTGAATGCCAACGAGATCCCGATATTTCTCGACTTTAAAAATTAATAACTTTTTTCCGGCACACCCTGTATATTCGAAATTTTTACACAACGTACCCCCACTATTCCTCTCTAAACCCAAAAAGTTTCAATCGTCCCACTCTAACCGTTTCTGAGAAAAAAAATCGCAAATGTGAAAATGTCGAAAGAGACGACGACGGCGGCGGCGGCGACAACATACATACATTTTTTTCACCGAAGCGCCGTATAACATATCGCGGTGCAGCGCGATATGTAATAAAAACTAGACTGGGTACATATCGCTAATCGTCAGCCGAGAGTGCATCTAATATTAGTACTAAAAAGATTTACAAAAATTTACAATAAAAAAATACTTTTCTTTTCTTTTTTTCTATTTACTATTGCTTTTTTTGCCTCACCTTCCTGCGGAACGTGAAGGGAAAACATATCGCCAAATTGTCATTATAACAACTGACCAAAACTACACAATGGTGCAAAATTTCCGTTTTCTCGTATAGATAGGTAGTTTTCGGCGCCGTATAGGTGCTCTTTAAACTCGCACACATTTGCTCTATAAAAATATGTAAGTATTCAATCGATTAAAACATAAGCAAAAATTATTCTTACATGCATGGAAGCTATCAATTATCAGCTAATAAATTTGTAGAAATATTATTGTGCCGAGCCAATACGTCCCTTATTATCGCTTTTAGAATAGAAATCAATATAACCTTTTATCTGGACCATAGAAAAAGGCAACTTTTTTATTTAAAGAGGTTCTATCTAAGCTTTATCAGTTTCGAGATATTGGCTAATATATGAAAACCACTTTTAGTTCCATATCTCAAAAACTATATGACCTACAAAAAATTTCTAAGAACTTAAAGTAAAGATCTCTTAAGGATGCTACTTATTAGTTATATACATTGTTGCCGTATCTCTTTCAGTTTCCGAGGAAAATGGTCTTTTATGGATTTCATAGCATTTTCCTGAGCATATACATGGAAAAAATGCCAAAATTTAAAATTCGCAAATATGTCAATTTTTCGGTACATTTCCATCAAAAATAACGTAAAACCCGAAAATAGCGAAGAAAATATGATAATTAACAATTCTATGAATTTTTAAAAAAATATCCAGAAAACTCGGATTTTTTTGTCGGTTTTCAAAGTTTCCTCAATACTTCCCTTATTACGGCCTTTGGAACAAAAGTTAATATAACGTTTTATCTGGACAATAGAAAAAGGCAACTTTTTTATTTGAAGAGTTTCTATCTAAGTTCTATCAGTTTCGAGATATTGGCAAATACATTAAAACCACTTTTAATTCCATATCTCAAAAACTATAAGACCTACAAAAATTTCTAAGAACTTAAAGTGAAGATCTCATAAAGATGCTACTTATTAGTTATATACATTGTTGCTTTTTTTGCCTCACCTTCCTGCGGAACGTGAAGGGGAAACATATCGCCAAATTGTCATTATAACAACTGACAAAAACTAAAAAATAAAAATAACGGGTGCAAAATTTCCGTTTTCTTGTATAGATAGGTAGTTTTTGAAGACGGCATCGTATAGTGCTCGATGTCCCGTTTCCAATTCCGTCTCGCTCGATTCGCTACGACTTTTCGTTACGAAAATATATGATATTTAATATTATGATATTGATATTAACATTGAACCCATTAGCACCGGCTTTTTTTAAAATTGCACAGCAAACGTATCAATGTGGAATATACTTTCCAAGTTTGTTCTATAAAAATATGTATTCAATCGATTTAAACATAAGTAAAGAAACTATTCTTACATTGATAGCTGATAAATTAGTTTAAAAGCTTATTTTGCCGAGCCCTTCCGGCACGGCACTGTTCCAATTCGTTTATTTTATTTCATACTTTTTACAAAACCATTTGTTAGCAACCTTTAATAATTGCCTAAAGGATTAACCAAACCGAATGTCGATCGGATGGACCCAATTCGACTTATTAACGATTCAATAGGTACCTGTTTAGTCCCATATTTAAATTTGAAAAAATTTAAAAAATTATTTCCAAACTTTCGATCGCGCTCACAAACAATAGGGGTCTGTAGCCTACGGTCGTCTACGCGTCGAAAAAGTTTAAATTGAAAAAACTAATTTTTGTGGCCTGTACCGAATGACAACGAGACTCCGATAATTATCAACTTTAAAAATTAATAACTTTTTTCCCGTACACCCTGTATATTCAAAATTTTTACACATTGTACCCCCACTATTCCTCTCTAAACTGAAAAAGTTTCAATCGTCCCACTCTTACCGTTTCCGAGAGAAGAAATCGCAAATGTGAAAATGTCGAAACTGACGACGACAACTTATTTTAAATGTAGCCGCCGTATATAATACTAGACTGGGTACATATCGCTAATCGTCAGCCGAGAGTACATCTAATATTAGTACTAAAAAAAATTTACAAAAATTGACAATAAAAAAATACTTTTCTTTTCTTTTTTTCTATTTACTATTGCTTTTTTTGCCTCACCTTCCTGCGGAACGTGAAGGGAAAACATATCGCCAAATTGTCATTATAACAACTGACCAAAACTACACAATGGTGCAAAATTTCCATTTTCTCGTATAGATAGGTAGTTTTCTGAGACGGCGCCGTATAGGTGCTCTTTAAACTCGCACACCTTTGTGCAATGTGGGATATACTTTCCATATTTGCTCTATAAAAATATGTAAGTATTCAATCGATTAAAACATAAGCAAAAAATTATTCTTACATGGAAGCTATCAATTATCAGCTAATAAATTTGTAGAAATATTATTGTGCCGAGCCCTTCGGGCACGGCACTGTTCTAGTTCGTTCGTTTAATTATACGAGAGCTGTCACTTTGACAGGTAAGTGTAATTTTTTTTAGCTTTTTCGTAGCGAGGGTTATAGCTGTAAGAATTCGAAATTAAAAAATTTTCAGGTACCTAAAGAAGAATGTTTTATACGATAGCTGTCAAATTTTGACAGGTAAGAGTCAATTTTTTTTTAGATTTTTCGTAGCGAGATTTATAGCTGTAAGAATCCTAAATTGAAAAATTTTTCAGTTCCTAAATAACAAAGTTCTATACGACAGCTGTCCTTTTGATAGGTAATTTTTAATTTCGGATTAAAACGGTATAATTCTACAAATGCTATACTTATATAACATTTCGATGAAAAGTTGTTTTTCGTACGAAAAACAATGAAAACCGTAAAAGAATCGTGTCTTAAATAGTAATTCTTACTTTTTTATAATTTGCACCCTTTATGTTACCGGTAGGTATAGAACAATATATTTGAAAAAAGTAGTATTTGAGATGACCTAAACGAATCTCCAAACCAAAAGTGTGTCAGATGCACCCAATTCGATTTATTAACGATCCAACATGACCCTACATTGATTTTAAAAAAATCAAAAAATTGACTTCCCAACTTTCGATCGCGTTCGAAAACAATAGTGTTTTGTAGCCGAACGTCGTTTACATGCCAAAAGTTTAAAATGATTTTGGCCACCTGTATCGCGCTATAACGAAAAAAAACATATTTTTCAACTTTGACTTTAATAACTTTTTTCCGGTACATCCTGTATATTGGAAATTGTTCCCAGAACGTGCCCCGACTATTCCTCTCTACGTCCAGAAAGTTTGAATCGTTTTGCTCTAACCGTTTCCGAAGAAAAAATTCGCGAATATCGAAATGTCGAACAACCTCCTACCACGTGGCGACGGATTATCAATGTCGGAACGCCATCTTTAAAATCGAGATTATAACTATTTCTAAAACATTTTGGGCAAATATTTTGGTCAATAAAATTAGAAGAAGGTTCAAGGTAGATATTCCATCCAATTTAAAATCAGGAAATGTTCTTATAAGACTAGCAAGTCAAGCTCAAAACACCCATTTTTTGCCATTTTTGACAGCCGGATTTTTAGAATTATAATTTACATCAATCAAGGCACTCTCGTTAAAAGAGAATGGTGTTAGAATTTGTAAATTGTGCCTGTTTCCGCACCCAAAAAAGCGACTTTTCTCAAATTTGCGAACATATTTTGATAAGTTTGGATATATAGAGTTATTAAGAAGAAATCACCGCGTGTTTTTAGAGAAAAATAAAACGTTTTTGTTAAAAATTAAATTAGTTACAGTCGATATAGTAAAACGTCTGGTGAAGAAACCTATAAAAACATTATAAAAAATTTTTTTGAGCCACAAAATATGATTTTCCAGGGTGCGCTTACTATGCAAACTAAAGCTTGTTTATCCGTCGATATGGTGGATCAAGAAAAAAATCAAAATGTTATATATTATAGACACTTGCAGAATTATTTAAGCAAGCCAGTGCAACGCCAACAGAAATTACGGGAAAAAGTTCATATGCTGCCGTTTTTTCCGTATTAAAGATAAAGAAACGAAAAAATATCTCTTAAATACAATTTGACGGCTCTATCCGCTAAAGTATACAACGTTTCGATTAAAAAACGTTTTCCGTAGGAAACGAAAGGAAGAAAAATAAAAACGGCGAAAAAATCACGCCTTACTCTGTGGTTTCCAGTTTCTTACAATTTTTGATAATTTCCATTCCAGTTAGGTATAGAACAATATATTGGAAAAAGGTAGTTTTTGAGATGGCCTAACCGATTATCCATACCGAATGTCGATCGGATGCACCCAATTCGACTTATTAGCGATCCAAGAGGTACCATTTTGGACCAAATTTTGACTTTTAAAAAATAAAAAAAATTATTTCCAAACTTTCGATCGCGCTCACAAACAATAGGCTTCTGTAGCCGACGGTCGTCTACGCGTCGAAAAAGTTTAAATCGAAAAAACTAATTTTTGTGGCCTGTATCGAATGCCAACGAGATCCCGATATTTCTCGACTTTAAAAATTAATAATTTTTTTCCGGCACACCCTGTATATTCGAAAATTTTTACACAACGTACCCCCACTATTCCTCTCTAAACCCAAAAAGTTTCAAGCGTCCCACATTAACCGTTTCCGAGAAAAAAAACCGCAAATGTGAAAATATCTTACATAGACGAAATTGTTCAAGAGCCGATCGGGGTTTTCGAGATTCCGCGCGGAAGAGACGTATATAATACTAGACTGGGTACATATCGCTAATCGTCAGCCGAGAGTGCATCTAATATTAGTACTAAATAGATTTACAAAAATTTACAATAAAAAAATACTTTTTTTTTTCTATTTACTATTGCTTTTTTTGCCTCACCTTCCTGCGGAACGTGAAGGGAAAACATATCGCCAAATTGTCATTATAACAACTGACCAAAACTACACAATGGTGCAAAATTTCCGTTTTCTCGTATAGATAGGTAGTTTTCTGAGACGGCGCCGTATAGGTGCTCTTTAAACTCGCACACCTTTGTGCAATGTGGGATATACTTTCCATATTTGCTCTATAAAAATATGTAAGTATTCAATCGATTAAAACATAAGCAAAAAATTATTCTTATATGGAAGCTATCAATTATCAGCTAATAAATTTGTAGAAATATTATTGTGCCGAGCCCTTCGGGCACGGCACTGTTCTAGTTCGTTCGTTTAATTATACGAGAGGTCACTTTGACAGGTAAGTGTAATTTTTTTAGCTTTTTCGTAGCGAGGGTTATAGATGTAAGAATTCGAAATTAAAAAATTTTCAGGTACCTAAATAAGAATGTTTTATACGATAGCTGTCAAATTTTAACAGGTAGGAGTCAGTTTTTTTTATCCTTTTCGTAGCGAGGGTTATCGCTGTAAAAATCCTAAAGTGAAAAATTTTCAGTTCCTAAATAACAAAGTTCTATACGACAGCTGTCAGACTTTGACAGGTAAGTTTCAATTTTTTTTTGTTTTTTCGTAGCGAGAGTTACAGCTATAAGAATCCTAAATTGAAAAATATTTCAGTTCCTAAATAACACAGCTGTCATTTTGACAGGTAAATGTCAATTTTTTTAAGCTTTTCTTGTATCTAGGATTAAAGCTGTAAAAATTCAAAATTTAAAAAAAATTCAGTAGTTAAATAACAAAGTTCTATACGACAGCTGTCAGATTTTGACAGGTAAGTGTCAATTTTTTTTTAGATTTTTCGTAGCGAGATTTATAGCTGTAAGAATCCCAAATGAAACATTTTTCAGTTCCTAAATAACAAAGTTATATACGACAGCTGTCATTTTGACAGGTAAATTGCAATTTTTTTTTAAGCTTTTCTTGTATCTAGGATTATAGCTGTAAGAATCCGAAATTAAAAAAAAATTCAGTAGCTAAATAACAAAGTTCTATACGACAACTGTCAGATTTTGACAGGTAAGTGTAATTTTTTTTTTAGCTTTTTCGTAGCGACGGTTATAGCTGTAAGAATCCCAAATTTAAAAAAAATTCAGTACCTAGATAACAAAGTTTTATACGAAACCTGTCAGATTTTGACAGGTAAGTGTCAATTTATTTTAACTTTTTTCGTAGCGAGGGTTAAAGCTGTAATAAAACTAAATTAAAAAAATTTTCAGTACCAAAATAACAAAGTTCTATACGACAGCTGTCAAATTATATATACTTAAATAGTAATTCTTATTTTTTATAATTTGCTACCATTTCTATGCTGTTTAGGTATAGAACAATATATTTGAAAAAAGTAGTATTTGAGATGATCTAAACGAATATCCAAACCAAAATTATATCGGACGCACCCAATTCGATTTATTAACGATCCAATATGACCCTACATTGATTTTAAAAAAATCAAAAAAATTACTTCCCAACTTTCGATCGCGTTCGCAAACAACAGTGTTTTGTAGCCCAACGTCGTCTACATGTCGAAAAAGTTTAAATCGATTAAAATGATTTTTGCCACCTGTATCGCCCTATAACCAAAAAAAACATATTTTTTAACTTTGACTTTAATAACTTTTTTCCGGTACACCCTGTATATTTGAAATTGTTCCCAGAACGTGCCCCGACTATTCCTCTCTACGTCCAGAAAGTTTAAATCGTTTTGCTCTAACCGTTTCCGAAAAAAAAATTCGCGAATATCGAAATGTCGTATAACCTTCTAACACGTGGCGACGGATTATCAATGTCGAAACGCCATCTTTAAAATCGAGATTACAACCATTTCTGAAACATTTTGAGCAAATATTTTGGTCAGTAAAATTAGCAGAAGGTTCAAGGTAGATATTTCACCCGATTTAAAATCTGGAAATGTTCTTATTATTCTAGCAAAACACGCTGAAAACACCCATTTTTCGCCATTTTTGACAGCCGGATTTTTAGAATTAATAATTAATTTAGATAAATCAATATCAAGGCACTCTTAGTCAAAAGTGAATGGTGTTAGAATTTGTAAAGATTGCCTGTTTCCGCACCCAAAAAAGCGACTTTTCTCAATTTTGCGAATATATTTTAATGATTTTGAATATGTAGAGGTGTTGCGAAGTAATCAGCGCATTTTTTGAGAAAAAAATAAAACGGTTTTGTTAAAAATTGAATAAGCTACAGTCGATATAGTAAAAAAAAAGCTGCCGTTTTTTCCGTATTAAAGATAAAGAAACGAAAAGATATCTCTTAAATACAATTTGACGAGCTCTATCCGCTAAAGTTCACAACGTTTCGATCAAAAGTCGTTTTCAGTACGAAAAAAAATAAAAACCGTGAAAAAATCAGGCCTAACTTTATGATTTCCACTTTCTTACAATTTTCGGCAATTTCCATTCCAGTTAGGTATAGAACGATATATTGGAAAAAGTTAGATTTTGAGATGGCCTAACCGATTATCCAAACCGAATGTCGATTGAATGCACCCAATTCGACTTATTAGCGATCCAAGAGGTACCATTTTCGACCAAATTTTGACTTTGAAAAAATCAAAAAAATTACTTCCAAACTTTCGATCGCGCTCACAAACAATAGGGTTCTGTAGCCCACGGTCGTCTACGCGTCGAAAAAGTTTAAATCGAAAAAACTAATTTTTGTAGCCTGTATCGAATGCCAACGAGATCCCGATATTTCTCGACTTTAAAAATTAATAACTTTTTTCCGGCACACCCTGTATATTCGAAATTTTCACACAACGTACCCCCACTATTCCTTTGTAAACCCAAAAAGTTTCAATTGTCCCACATTAACCGTTTCCGAGAAAAAAAATCGCAAATGTGAAAATGTCGAAACTGACGACGACTACGCCGACGCCGCCGACACGGACAACATACGCACATATTTCAAATGAAGCAGACGATATAGTGCAAAATTTTCGGGAAGCAGTCGGGGTTGCCGTGATTCCGCGTGAAGGCGACGAATAACATATCGCGGAAAGCGATATGTTAACTAGACTGGGTACATATCGCTAATCGTCAGCCGAGAGTGCATCTAATATTAGTACTAAAAAAATAATTTTCTTGTACTTTTTTTTAATTTACTATTGCTTTTTATACCTCACCTTCCTGCGGAACGTGAAGGAGAAACATATCGCCAAATTGTCATTATAACAACTGACAAAAACTAAAAAATAAAAAAACGGGTGCAAAATTTCCGGTTTCTCGTATAGATAGGTCGTTTTTGGAGACGGCATCGTATAGTGGTCGACGTCCTATTTCCAATGCCGTCTCGCTCGATTCGCTACGACTTTTCGTTACTAAAATATATGATATTAACTATTCTTACATAGATAGCTGATAAATTGGTGAAAATTTTATTGTGCCGAGCCCTTTGGGCACGGCACTGTTGGAGTTCGTTCGTTTGATTTTATACTTTTGACAAAACCATTTGTTAGCAACCTCTAATTTTGAAACATTTCAATTCATGATAAAAAATAAATTTAGTTTCTTCACAAACCTAGTTGATTTTTTTCGTACCAAGGATTGTCGCTGTAAGATTCTAAGATTGAAAAATTTTTCAGTTCCTAAATAACATACGACAGCTGTCATTTTGACAGTTAATTTTCAATTTAGGATTAAAACGTAAGATAGTAATTCTTACTTTTTTATAATTTGCACCCTTTATATTACCGGTAGGTATAAAACAATATAATTGAAAAAAGTAGTATTTGAGATGACCTAAACTAATCTCTAAACCAAAAGTGTGTTAGACGCACCCAATTCGATTTATTAACGATCCAACATGACCCTACATTGATTTTAAAAAAATCAAAAAATTGACTTCCCAACTTTTGATCGCGTTCGCAAATAACGGTGTTTTGTAGCCCAACGTCGTCTACATGCCAAAAAAGTTTAAATCGATTAAAATGATTTTTGCCATCTGTATCGCGCTACAACGAAAAAAAAACATATTTTTCAACTTTGACTTAAATAACTTTTTTCCGGTACACCCTGTATATTGGAAATTGTTCCCAGAACGTGCCCCTACTATTCCTCTCTACGTCCAGAAATTTTTTATCGTTTTGCTCTAACCTTTTCCGAGAAAAAAATTCGCGAATATCGAAATATCGAACAGCCTCCCACCACGTGGCGATGCATTTTCAATGTCGGAACGTCATCTTTAAAATCGAGATTACAACTATTTCTGAAACATTTTGGGCAAATATTTTGGTCAATAAAATTAGAAGAAGGTTCAAGGTAGATATTCCATCCGATTTAAAATTTGGAAATGTTCTTATTAGTCTAGCAAGTCAAGCTCAAAACACCAATTTTTCGCCATTTTTGACAGCCGGTTTTTTAGAATTAATTTACTTACATTAACCAAAGCAGTTAAAGCACTCTAGTCAAAATTAAATGGTATTAGAATTTGCAAATTTTGCTTGTTTTCGCACTCAAAAACTCGATTTTTCTTAAACTTACGAATATATTTTTATAAGTTTGGATATGTAGAGGTGTTGAGACTAAATCAGCGCGTCTTTTGGGAAAAAATAAAACGGTTTTGTTAAAAATTGAATAAGCTAGTCGATATAGTAAAACGTCGGATAAAAATATCTCTTGATAAATCATAAATTAATTTTTTTGAGCCACAAATGATGTTTTTTCAGAGCGCGTTTACTATGCAAACTTAAGCTTGTTTACCGGTTGATATGGTGGACCAAGAAAAAATTCAAAAAGTTATATTTATAGACACTTGCAGAAGTATTTAACAAACCAGTGCGACGCCAACAGAAATTACTGGAAAAAATTCATAGGCTGTCGTTTTTTCCGTATTAAAGATAAAGAAACGAAAAATATCTCTAAAATACAATTTGAAGAGCTCTATCCGCTAAAGTATACAACGTTTCGATCAAAAGTCGTTTTCCGTACGAAAAAAAATAAAAACTGCGAAAAATCACGCCTTCCAGTTTCTTACAATTTTTGATCATTTCCATTCCAGTTAGGTATAGAACGATATATTGGAAAAAGGTAGTTTTTGAGATGGCCTAAACGATTATCAAAACCGAATGTTGATCGGATGCACCCAATTCGACTTATTAGCGATCCAAGAGGTACCATTTTTGATCAATTTTCAACTTTAAAAAAATCAAAAAAATTACTTCCAAACTTTCGATCGCGCTCACAAACAATAGGGTTCTGTAGCCCACGGTCGTCTACGCGTCGAAAAAGTTTAAATCAAAAAAACTCATTTTTACGAACTGTATCGAATCCCAACGAGAATCCGATAATTATCGACTTTAAAAATTAATAACTTTTTTCTGGCACACCCTGTATATTCGAAATTTTTACACAACGTACCTCCACTATTCCTCTCTAAACTGAAAAAGTTTCAATCGTCCCACTCTTATCGTTTCCGAGAAAAGAAATCGCAAATGTGAAAATGTCGAAACTGACAACGACAACTTATTTTAAATGTAGCCGCCGTATATAATACTAGACTGGGTACATATCGCTAATCGTCAGCCGAGAGTGCATCTAATATTAGTACTAAAAAAATAATTTTCTTGTACTTTTTTTAATTTACTATTGCTTTTTATACCTCACCTTCCTGCGGAACGTGAAGGAGAAACATATCGCCAAATTGTCATTATAACAACTGACAAAAACTAAAAAATAAAAAAACGGGTGCAAAATTTCCGGTTTCTCGTATAGATAGGTCGTTTTTGGAGACGGCATCGTATAGTGGTCGACGTCCTATTTCCAATGCCGTCTCGCTCGATTCGCTACGACTTTTCGTTACTAAAATATAGGATATTAACTATTCTTACATAGATAGCTGATAAATTGGTGAAAATTTTATTGTGCCGAGCCCTTTGGGCACGGCACTGTTGGAGTTCGTTCGTTTCATTTTATACTTTTGACAAAACCATTTGTTAGCAACCTCTAATTTTGAAACATTTCAATTCATGATAAAAAATAAATTTAGTTTCTTCACAAACCTAGTTGATTTTTTTCGTACCAAGGATTGTCGCTGTAAGATTCCAAGATTGAAAAATTTTTCAGTTCCTAAATAACATAGTTCTATACGACAGCTGTCATTTTGACAGTTAATTTTCAATTTAGGATTAAAACGTAAGATAGTAATTCTTACTTTTTTATAATTTGCACCCTTTATATTACCGGTAGGTATAGAACAATATAATTGAAAAAAGTAGTATTTGAGATGACCTAAACTAATCTCTAAACCAAAAGTGTGTTAGACGCACCCAATTCGATTTATTAACGATCCAACATGACCCTACATTGATTTTAAAAAAATCAAAAAATTGACTTCCCAACTTTTGATCGCGTTCGCAAATAACGGTGTTTTGTAGCCCAACGTCGTCTACATGCCAAAAAAGTTTAAATCGATTAAAATGATTTTTGCCATCTGTATCGCGCTACAACGAAAAAAAAACATATTTTTCAACTTTGACTTAAATAACTTTTTTCCGGTACACCCTGTATATTGGAAATTGTTCCCAGAACGTGCCCCTACTATTCCTCTCTACGTCCAGAAATTTTTTATCGTTTTGCTCTAACCGTTTCCGAGAAAAAAATTCGCGAATATCGAAATATCGAACAGCCTCCCACCACGTGGCGATGCATTTTCAATGTCGGAACGTCATCTTTAAAATCGAGATTACAACTATTTCTGAAACATTTTGGGCAAATATTTTGGTCAATAAAATTAGAAGAAGGTTCAAGGTAGATATTCCATCCGATTTAAAATTTGGAAATGTTCTTATTAGTCTAGCAAGTCAAGCTCAAAACACCAATTTTTCGCCATTTTTGACAGCCGGTTTTTTAGAATTAATTTACTTACATTAACCAAAGCAGTTAAAGCACTCTAGTCAAAATTAAATGGTATTAGAATTTGCAAATTT
This sequence comes from Polydrusus pterygomalis, assembly GCA_963969555.1. Lineage (NCBI taxonomy): Eukaryota > Metazoa > Arthropoda > Insecta > Coleoptera > Curculionidae > Polydrusus > Polydrusus pterygomalis. The sequence goes on along the minus strand of OZ018381.1, from coordinate 33,177,278 downwards.
TGCTTGTTTCCGCACTCAAAAACTCGATTTTTCTTAAACTTACGAATATATTTTTATAAGTTTGGATATGTAGAGGTGTTGAGACTAAATCAGCGCGTCTTTTGGGAAAAAATAAAACGGTTTTGTTAAAAATTGAATAAGCTAGTCGATATAGTAAAACGTCGGATAAAAATATCTCTTGATAAATCATAAATTAATTTTTTTGAGCCACAAATAATGTTTTTTCAGAGCGCGTTTACTATGCAAACTTAAGCTTGTTTATCGGTTGATATGGTGGACCAAGAAAAAATTCAAAAAGTTATATTTATAGACACTTGCAGAAGTATTTAACAAACCAGTGCGACGCCAACAGAAATTACTGGAAAAAATTCATAGGCTGTCGTTTTTTCCGTATTAAAGATAAAGAAACGAAAAATATCTCTAAAATACAATTTGAAGAGCTCTATCCGCTAAAGTATACAACGTTTCGATCAAAAGTCGTTTTCCGTACGAAAAAAAATAAAAACTGCGAAAAATCACGCCTTCCAGTTTCTTACAATTTTTGATCATTTCCATTTCAGTTAGGTATAGAACGATATATTGGAAAAAGGTAGTTTTTGAGATGGCCTAAACGATTATCAAAACCGAATGTTAATCGGATGCACCCAATTCGACTTATTAGCGATCCAAGAGGTACCATTTTTGATCAATTTTCAACTTTAAAAAAATCAAAAAAATTACTTCCAAACTTTCGATCGCGCTCACAAACAATAGGGTTCTGTAGCCCACGGTCGTCTACGCGTCGAAAAAGTTTAAATCAAAAAAACTCATTTTTACAAACTGTATCGAATCCCAACGAGAATCCGATAATTATCGACTTTAAAAATTAATAACTTTTTTCTGGCACACCCTGTATATTCGAAATTTTTACACAACGTACCTCCACTATTCCTCTCTAAACTGAAAAAGTTTCAATCGTCCCACTCTTATCGTTTCCGAGAAAAGAAATCGCAAATGTGAAAATGTCGAAACTGACAACGACAACTTATTTTAAATGTAGCCGCCGTATATAATACTAGACTGGGTACATATCGCTAATTGTCAGCCGAGAGTGCATCTAATATTAGTACTAAAAAGATTTACAAAAATTTACAAGAAAAAAATACTTTTCTTTACTTTTTTTCTATTTACTATTGCTTTTTTTGCCTCACCTTCCTGCGGAACGTGAAGGGAAAACATATCGCCAAATTGTCATTATAACAACTGACCAAAACTACACAATGGTGCAAAATTTCCGTTTTCTCGTATAGATAGGTAGTTTTCTGAGACAGCGCCGTATAGGTGCTCTTTAAACTCGCACATCTTTGTGCAATGTGGGATATACTTTCCATATTTGCTCTATAAAAATATGTAAGTATTCAATCGATTAAAACATAAGCAAAAAATTATTCTTACATGGAAGCTATCAATTATCACCTAATAAATTTGTAGAAATATTATTGTGCCGAGCCCTTCGGGCACGGCACTGTTCTAGTTCGTTCGTTTAATAATACAAGAGCTGTCACTTTGACAGGTAAGTGTAATTTTTTTTAGCTTTTTCGTAGCGAGGGTTATAGCTGTAAGAATTCGAAATTAAAAAATTTTCAGGTACCTAAATAAGAAAGTTTTATACGATAGCTGTCAAATTTTGACAGGTAGGAGTCCGTTTTTTTTATCCTTTTCGTAGCGAGGGTTATCGCTGTAAAAATCCTAAAGTGAAAAATTTTTCAGATCCTAAATAACAAAGTTCTATACGACAGCTGTCATTTTGACAGGTAAATGTCAATTTTTTTTAAGCTTTTCTTGTATCTAGGATTAAAGCTGTAAGAATCCAAAATTTAAAAAAAAATTCAGTAGTTAAATAACAAAGTTCTATACGACAGCTGTCAAATTTTGACAGGTAAGTTAAAAATTTTTTTTTAGATTTTTCGTAGCGAGATTTATAGCTGTAAGAATCCTAAATGAAAAATTTTTCAGTTCCTAAATAACAAAGTTATATAAGACAGCTGTCATTTTGACAGGTAAATTGCAATTTTTTTTTAAGCTTTTCTTGTATCTAGGATTATAGCTGTAAGAATTCGAAATTTAAAAAAAAATTCAGTACCTAAATAACAAAGTTCTATACGACAGCTGTCAAATTTTGACAGGAAAGTAAAAATTTTTTTTTTAAATTTTTCTTAGCGTGATTTGTAGCTGTAAGAATCCTAAATTTAAAAATTTTTCAGTTCCTAAATAACAAAGTTATATACGACAGCTGTCATTTTGACAGGTAAATTGCAAGTTTTTTTTAAGCTTTTCTTGTATCTAGGATTATAGCTGTAAGAATTCGAAATTTAAAAAAAATTCAGTACCTAAATAACAAAGTTCTATACGACAGCTGTCAGATTTTGACAGGTAAGTGTAAATTTTTTTTTAGCTTTTTCGTAGCGACGGTTATAGCTGTAAGAATCTCAAATTTAAAAAAAATTCAGTACCTAGATAACTAAGTTTTATACGATACCTGTCAGATTTTGACAGGTAAGTGTCAATTTATTTTAACTTTTTTCGTAGCAAGGGTTAAAGCTGTAATAAAACTAAATTTAAAAAATTTTCAGTACCAAAATAACAAAGTTCTATACGACAGCTGTCAAATTATATATACTTAAATAGTAATCCTTACTTTTTTATAATTTGCACCCTTTATATTACAGGTAGGTATAGAACAATATATTTGAAAAAAGTAGTATTTGAGATCACTTAAACGAATCTCCAAACCAAAAGTGTGTCAATTCGATTTATTAACGATCCAACATAACCCTACATTGATTTTAAAAAAATTAAGAAATTGACTTCCCAACTTCCGATCATGTTCGCAAACAACAGTGTTTTGTAGCCCAACGTCGTCTACACGCCGATAAAGTTTAACTCCATTAAAATGCTTTTTGGCACCTGTATCGCGCCACAACGAAATAAAAACATATTTTTCAACTTTCAATTTAATAACTTTTTTCCGGTACACCCTGTATATTGGAAATTTTTCTAAGACGTACCCCTACTATTCCTCTCTACATCCAGAAAATTTTAATCGTTTTGCTCTAACCGTTTGCGAGAAAAAAATTCGCGAATATCTAAATGTGGAACAGCCTCCCACCACGTGGCGACGGATTATCAATGTCGGAACGCCATCTTTAAAATCGAGATTACAACTATTTCTAAAACATTTTGGGCAAATATTTTGGTCAATAAAATTAGAAGAAGGTTCAAGGTAGATATTCCACCCGATTTAAAATCTGGAAATGTTCTTATTATTCTAGCAAGTCACGCTAAAAACACCCATTTTTTGCCATTTTTGACAGCCGGATTTTTAGAATTAATAATTAATTTAGATACATCAATATCAAGGCACTCTTAGTCAAAAGTGAATGGTGTTAGAATTTGTAAAGATTGCCTGTTTCCGCACCCAAAAAAGCGACTTTTCTCAATTTTGCGAATATATTTTAATAATTTTGGATATGTAGAGGTGTTGAGAAGTAATCAGCGCATTTTTTGAGAAAAAAATAAAACGGTTTTGTTAAAAATTGAATAAGCTACAGTCGATATAGTAAAAAAAAAGCTGCCGTTTTTTCCGTGTTAAAGATAAAGAAACGAAAAAATATCTCTTAAATACATTTTGACAAGCTCTATCCGCTAAAGTTTACAACGTTTCGATCAAAAGTCGTTTTCAGTACGAAAAAAAATAAAAACCGTGAAAAAATCAGGCCTAACTTTATGATTTCCACTTTCTTACAATTTTCGGCTATTTCCATTCCAGTTAGGTATAGAACGATATATTGGAAAAAGGTAGATTTTGAGATGGCCTAACCGATTATCCAAACCGAATGTCGATTGGATGCACCCAATTCGACTTATTAGCGATCCAAGAGGTACCATTTTCGACCAAATTTTGACTTTGAAAAAATCAAAAAAATTACTTCCAAACTTTCGATCGCGCTCACAAACAGTAGGGTTCTGTAGCCCACGGTCGTCTACGCGTCGAAAAAGTTTAAATCGAAAAAACTAATTTTTGTGGCCTGTATCGAATGCCAACGAGATCCCGATATTTCTCGACTTTAAAAATTAATATATTTTTTCCGGCACACCCTGTATATTCCCAATTTTTACACAACGTACCCCCACTATTCCTCTGTAAACCCAAAAAGTTTCAATCGTCCCACTCTAATCGTTTCCGAGAAAAAAAATCGCAAATGTGAAAATGTCGAAAGTGACTACGACAACATACATACATTATTTTCACCGAAGCGCCGTATAACATATCGCGGTGTAGCGCGATATGTAATACTAGACTGGGTACATATCGCTAATCGTCAGCCGAGAGTGCATCTAATATTAGTACTAAAAAAAAAATTTACAATAAAAAAATACTTTTTTTTTTCTATTTACTATTGCTTTTTTTGCCTCACCTTCCTGCGGAACGTGAAGGGGAAACATATCGCCAAATTGTCATTATAACAACTGACCAAAACTAGACAATGGTGCAAAATTTCCATTTTCTCGTATAGATAGGTAGTTTTCGGAGGCGGTGCCGTATAGTGCTCAACGTCCCGTTTCCAATGCCGCCTCGCTCGTCTGTCGTCTGTCCACCTATATGTATAGTTTTATTTGTGGGGTCATACCGCCTAACGGCGGTATAAAGTACATTTTCATGTTACGTTATATGTTTTACGACGTACTTAGTTATTTCACACAATATTATCATTATTACTACAGAGATTATGCATAGTTTTTTAACAATCAAAGATTATGCATAGTTTTTTCACAACCAAAGATCGGTGAAGATTATGGCATAGTCTTATGACAAACAAAGATTATGGCATATTTTTTATGACAAACAAATTTTAAGGCATAGTCTTATGACAAACAAAGATTACGGCATAGTCTTATGACAAACAAATATTATGGCATAGTCTTATGACAAACAAAGATTATGGCATAGTCTTATGACAAACAAGGTTTAAGGCATAGTCTTATGACAAACAAAGATTTTGGCATAGTCTTATGACAAACAAACATTAGTGCATAGTCTTATGACAAACAAATATTATGGCATAGTTTTATAACAACCAAAGATTATGTATATTTTTATGACAAACAAATTTTAAGGCATATTCTTATGACAAACAAAGATTACGGCATAGTCTTATGACAAACAAAGTTTAAGGCATAGTCTTCTGACAAACAAAGATTATGGCATAGTCTTATGACATTCAAAGATTTTGGCATAGTCTTATGACAAACAAATATTATGGCATAGTTTTATAACAACCAAAGATTATGTATATTTTTATGACAAACAAATTTTAAGGCATAGTCTTATGACAAACAAAGTTTAAGGCATAGTCTTATGACAAACAAAGATTTTGGCATAGTCTTATGACAAACAAACATTAGTGCATAGTCTTATGACAAACAAATATTATGGCATAGTTTTATAACAACCAAAGATTATGTATATTTTTATGATAAACAAATATTATGGCATAGTTTTATAACAACCAAAGATTATGTATATTTTTATGACAAACAAATTTTAAGGCATGGTCTTATGACAAACAAAGATTATGGCATAGTCTTATGACAAAAAAAAGTTTAAGGCATAGTCTTATGACAAACAAAGATTGTGGCATAGTCTTATGACATTCAAAGATCTTGGCATAGTCTTATGACAAACAAACATTAGTGCATAGTCTTATGACAAACAAATATTATGGCATAGTTTTTATAACAACCAAAGATTATGTATATTTTTATGACAAACAAATTTTAAGGCATAGTCTTATGACAAACAAAGATTACGGCATAGTCTTATGACAAACAAAGTTTAAGGCATAGTCTTCTGACAAACAAAGATTATGGCATAGTCTTATGACAAACAAAGATTTTGGCATAGTCTTATGACAAACAAATATTATGGCATAGTTTTTTCACAACCAAAGATTGGGCATAGTTTTTTCACAACCAAAGTTTAGGCATCGTTTTTTCACAACCAAAGATTAGGCATAGTTTTATAACAAACAAAGATTAGGCATAGTTTTTTCACAACCAAAGTTTAGGCGCAGTTTTTTTCACAACCAAAGATTAGGCATAGTTTTTACAACCAAGGATGGTCTTATCAATTACGTATAATTTTTGATTTTCTTAAAAAAATTCATAAAAACGTTATTTTGTATATTTTCTTTGCTATTTGTGAGTTTTACGTTATTTTCGATGAAGATTTATAGAAAAGTTGTCATATTTTCGAATTTTAAATTTTTGAAATTTTTTCATGTAATAAATATATTATATAGTCATGAAAATTTGATGAAATCAATAAGGTAACATTTTCCTCGGAAAGTATAAGAGATATGGCAACAATGTATATAACTATTAAGTAGCATCCTTACGAGATCTTCACTTTAAGTTCTTAGTAATTTTTTGTAGGTCTTATAGTTTTTGAGATATGGAATTAAAAGTGGTTTTCATATATTTGGCAATATCTCGGAACTGATAAAACTTAGATAAAAACTTTTTAAATAAAAAAGTAGCCTTTTTCTATTCTCCATATAAAAAGTTATATTAATTTCTATTCTAAAAGCGATAGTAAGGGACGTATTGAGGAAAATGTAAAAACTGACAGAAATATTAGATTTTTGGTATTTTTTTAAAAATTCATAAAATCGTACTGGGTACATATCGCTAATCGTCAGCCGAGAGTGCATCTATTATTAGTACTAAAAATTTGTATTTAAAAAGTATTTTTCTTAGTTTCTTTTTTCTATGTTTTCTATTGCTTTTTTTGCCTCACCTTCCTGCGGAACGTGAAGGGGAAACATATCGCCAAATTGTCATTATAACAACTGACCAAAACTACACAATGATGCAAAATTTCCGTTTTCTCGTATAGATAGGTAGTTTTCTGAGACGGCGACATATAGGTGCTCTTTAAAAGTTTTATACGACAGCTGTCATTTTGACAGGTAACTGTAATTTTTTTTTAAAGCTTTTCTTGTATCTTATAGATGTAAGAATCCGAAATTTAAAAAAATTTCAGTATCTAAATAACAAAGTTTTATACGACAGCTGTCAGATTTTGACAGGTAAGTTTCAATTTTTTTTTAGCTTTTTCGTAGCGAGAGTTACTACTGTAAGAATCCTAAATTGAAAATTTTTTCAGTTCCTAAATAACAAAGTTTTATACCATAGCTGTCAAATTTTGACAGGTAAGTGTCAATTAGAACAATATATTTGAAAAAAGTAGTATTTGAGATGACCTCAGCGAATCTCCAAACCAAAAATATGTGGGACGCACGCAATTCGATTTATTATCGATCCAACATGCCCCTACATTGATTTAAAAAAAATCAGAAAATTGACTTCCCAACTTCCGATCGCCTTGGCAAACAATAGGCTTCTGTAGCCGACGGTCGTCTATGCGCCAAAAAAGTTTAAATCAAAAAAAACTCATTTTTACGACCTGTGTCGAATGCCAACGAGATCCCGATATTTCTCCACTTTAAAAATTAATAACTTTTTTTCGGCACACCCTGTATATTCGAAATTTTTACACAATGTACCCCCACTATTCCTATCTAAACCCTAAAAGTTTCAATCGTCCCACTCTAACCGTTTCCGAGAAAAAAAATCGCAACTGTGAAAATGTCTTACATAGACGAAATTGTTCAAGAGCTGATCGGGGTTTTCGAGATTCCGCGCGGAAGAGACGTATATAATACTAGACTGGGTACATATCGCTAATCGTCAGCCGAGAGTGCATCTAATATTAGTACTAAAAAAATAATTTTCTTGTACTTTTTTTTAATTTACTATTGCTTTTTATACCTCACCTTCCTGCGGAACGTGAAGGAGAAACATATCGCCAAATTGTCATTATAACAACTGACAAAAACTAAAAAATAAAAAAACGGGTGCAAAATTTCCGGTTTCTCGTATAGATAGGTCGTTTTTGGAGACGGCATCGTATAGTGGTCGACGTCCTATTTCCAATGCCGTCTCGCTCGATTCGCTACGACTTTTCGTTACTAAAATATATGATATTAACTATTCTTACATAGATAGCTGATAAATTGGTGAAAATTTTATTGTGCCGAGCCCTTTGGGCACGGCACTGTTGGAGTTCGTTCGTTTCATTTTATACTTTTGACAAAACCATTTCTTAGCAACCTCTAATTTTGAAACATTTCAATTCATGATAAAAAATAAATTTAGTTTCTTCACAAACCTAGTTGATTTTTTTCGTACCAAGGATTGTCGCTGTAAGATTCCAAGATTGAAAAATTTTTCAGTTCCTAAATAACATACGACAGCTGTCATTTTGACAGTTAATTTTCAATTTAGGATTAAAACGTAAGATAGTAATTCTTACTTTTTTATAATTTGCACCCTTTATATTACCGGTAGGTATAGAACAATATAATTGAAAAAAGTAGTATTTGAGATGACCTAAACTAATCTCTAAACCAAAAGTGTGTTAGACGCACCCAATTCGATTTATTAACGATCCAACATGACCCTACATTGATTTTAAAAAAATCAAAAAATTGACTTCCCAACTTTTGATCGCGTTCGCAAATAACGGTGTTTTGTAGCCCAACGTCGTCTACATGCCAAAAAAGTTTAAATCGATTAAAATGATTTTTGCCATCTGTATCGCGCTACAACGAAAAAAAAACATATTTTTCAACTTTGACTTAAATAACTTTTTTCCGGTACACCCTGTATATTGGAAATTGTTCCCAGAACGTGCCCCTACTATTCCTCTCTACGTCCAGAAATTTTTTATCGTTTTGCTCTAACCTTTTCCGAGAAAAAAATTCGCGAATATCTAAATGTGGAACAGCCTCCCACCACGTGGCGATGCATTTTCAATGTCGGAACGTCATCTTTAAAATCGAGATTACAACTATTTCTGAAACATTTTGGGCAAATATTTTGGTCAATAAAATTAGAAGAAGGTTCAAGGTAGATATTCCATCCGATTTAAAATTTGGAAATGTTCTTATTAGTCTAGCAAGTCAAGCTCAAAACACCAATTTTTCGCCATTTTTGACAGCCGGTTTTTTAGAATTAATTTACTTACATTAACCAAAGCAGTTAAAGCACTCTAGTCAAAATTAAATGGTATTAGAATTTGCAAATTTTGCTTGTTTCCGCACTCAAAAACTCGATTTTTCTTAAACTTACGAATATATTTTTATAAGTTTGGATATGTAGAGGTGTTGAGACTAAATCAGCGCGTCTTTTGGGAAAAAATAAAACGGTTTTGTTAAAAATTGAATAAGCTAGTCGATATAGTAAAACGTCGGATAAAAATATCTCTTGATAAATCATAAATTAATTTTTTTGAGCCACAAATGATGTTTTTTCAGAGCGCGTTTACTATGCAAACTTAAGCTTGTTTATCGGTTGATATGGTGGACCAAGAAAAAATTCAAAAAGTTATATTTATAGACACTTGCAGAAGTATTTAACAAACCAGTGCGACGCCAACAGAAATTACTGGAAAAAATTCATAGGCTGTCGTTTTTTCCGTATTAAAGATAAAGAAACGAAAAATATCTCTAAAATACAATTTGAAGAGCTCTATCCGCTAAAGTATACAACGTTTCGATCAAAAGTCGTTTTCCGTACGAAAAAAAATAAAAACTGCGAAAAATCACGCCTTCCAGTTTCTTACAATTTTTGATCATTTCCATTCCAGTTAGGTATAGAACGATATATTGGAAAAAGGTAGTTTTTGAGATGGCCTAAACGATTATCAAAACCGAATGTTGATCGGATGCACCCAATTCGACTTATTAGCGATCCACGAGGTACCATTTTTGATCAATTTTCAACTTTAAAAAAATCAAAAAAATTACTTCCAAACTTTCGATCGCGCTCACAAACAATAGGGTTCTGTAGCCCACGGTCGTCTACGCGTCGAAAAAGTTTAAATCAAAAAAACTCATTTTTACGAACTGTATCGAATCCCAACGAGAATCCGATAATTATCGACTTTAAAAATTAATAACTTTTTTCTGGCACACCCTGTATATTCGAAATTTTTACACAACGTACCTCCACTATTCCTCTCTAAACTGAAAAAGTTTCAATCGTCCCACTCTTATCGTTTCCGAGAAAAGAAATCGCAAATGTGAAAATGTCGAAACTGACAACGACAACTTATTTTAAATGTAGCCGCCGTATATAATACTAGACTGGGTACATATCGCTAATCGTCAGCCGAGAGTGCATCTATTATTAGTACTAAAAATTAGTATTTAAAAAGTATTTTTCTTAGTTTCTTTTTTCTATGTTTTCTATTGCTTTTTTTGCCTCACCTTCCTGCGGAACGTGAAGGGGACACATATCGCCAAATTGTCATTATAACAACTGACAAAAACTAAAAAATAAAAATTACGGGTGCAAAATTTCCATTTTCTTGTATAGATAGGTAGTTTTTGGAGACGGCATCGTATACTGCTCGATGTCCCGTTTCCAATGCCGTCTCACTCAATTCGCTACGACTTTTCGTTACGGAAATATATGATATTTAATATTATGATATTGATATTAACATTGAACCCATCAGCACCGGCTTTTTTAAAAATCGCACAGCAAACGTATCAATGTGGAATATACTTTCCAAGTGTGTCCTATAAAAATATGTATTCAATCAATTTAAACATAAGTAAAGAAACTATTCTTACATTGATAGCTGATAAATTAGTTCAAAAGCTTATTTTGCCGAGCCCTTCCGGCACGGCACTGTTCCAATTCGTTTATTTTATTTCATACTTTTTACAAAACCATTTGTTAGCAATCTTTAATAATTGCCTAAAGAATTATCCAAACCGAATGTCGATCGGATGGACCCAATTCGACTTATTAACGATTCAATAGGTACCTGTTTAGTCCCATATTTAACTTTGAAAAAATTTAAAAAATTATTTCCAAACTTTCGATCGCGCTCACAAACAATAGGGGTCTGTAGCCTACGGTCGTCTAAGCGTCGAAAAAGTTTAAATCGAAAAAACTAATTTTTGTGGCCTGTATCGAATGCCAACGAGATCCCGATATTTCTCGATTTTAAAAATTAATAACTTTTTTCCCGTACACCCTGTATATTCAAAATTTTTACACATTGTACCCCCACTATTCCTCTCTAAACTGAAAAAGTTTCAATCGTCCCACTCTTACCGTTTCCGAGAAAAGAAATCGCAAATGTGAAAATGTCGAAACTGACGACGAACAACTTATTTTAAATGTAGCCGCCGTATATAATACTAGACTGGGTACATATCGCTAATCGTCAGCCGAGAGTGCATCTATTATTAGTACTAAAAATTTGTATTTAAAAAGTATTTTTCTTAGTTTCTTTTTTCTATGTTTTCTATTGCTTTTTTTACCTCACCTTCCTGCGGAACGTGAAGGGGAAACATATCGCCAAATTGTCATTATAACAACTGACAAAAACTAAAAAATAAAAATAACAGGTGCAAAATTTCCGTTTTCTTGTATAGATAGGTAGTTTTTGAAGACGGCATCGTATAGTGCTCGATGTTCCGTTTCCAATGCCGTCTCGCTCGATTCGCTACGACTTTTCGTTACGGAAATATATGATATTTAATATTATAATATTGACATTGAACCTGTCAGCACCGATTCTTTAAAATCGCACAGCAAAGGGTGTAATGTGAGATATATTTTCCAAGTTTGTCCTTTAAAAATATTTATTCAATCAATTTAAACATAAGGAAAAGAAACTATTCTTACATTGATAGCTGATAAATTAGTGAAAATGTTATTGTGCCGAACCCTTCGGGCACGGCACTGTTCGAGTTGGTTTATTTAATTTCATACTTTTGACAAAACCATTTGTTAGCAACCTTTAATTGTTATTGGTAAAGCATTTCAATTCGCGATAAAAAGTAAATTTAGTTTCTTCACAATCCCAGTTCGTTTATTTCGTACCGAGGATTGTCACTGTAAAAATCCTAAATTTAAAAAACTTTTAATAGGTACCTAAATAACGAAATATTAAAAAAATAAAAAGACGGGCCTGGAATTGAACCCGGTATCATCGCGACCACAAGTCGTAACCTATTATATACCTACCTTCCACTAGGCCCGACCACTTTGAAAATAAATTATAATATAGAATATTTATATTGCCGTATTAAAAATGAAAAAAATACGATTTATTTAAGCTTGACGAGCTCTTTCCGCTAAGGTACATTACATTTCAATCAAAAGTTGTTTTCCGTACGAAAAACAATGAAAACCGTAAAAGAATTAAATAGTAATTCTTACTTTTTTATAATTTGCACCCTTTACATTACAGGTAGGTATAGAACAATATATTTGAAAAAAGTAGTATTTGAGATGACCTAAACGAATCTCCAAACCAAAAGTGTGTCAAACGCACCCAATTCGATTTATTAACGATCCAACATAACCCTACATTGATTTTAAAAAAATTAAAAAATTGACTTCTCAACTTCCGATCATGTTTGCAAACAACAGTGTTTTGTAGCCCAACGTCGTCTACACGCCAATAAAGTTTAACTCCATTAAAATGCTTTTTGGCACCTGTATCGCGCCACAACGAAATAAAAACATATTTTTCAACTTTCACTTTAATAACTTTTTTCCGGTACACCCTGTATATTGGAAATTGTTCCCAGAACGTGCCCCTACTATTCCTCTCTACGTGCAGAAAATTTTAATCGTTTTGCTCTAACCGTTTCCGAGAAAAAAATTCGCGAATATCTAAATGTGGAACAGCCTCCCACCACGTGGCGACGGATTATCAATGTCGGAACGCCATCTTTAAAATCGAGATTACAACTATTTCTGAAACATTTTGGGCAAATATTTTGGTCAATAAAATTAGAAGAAGGTTCAAGGTAGATATTCCACCCGATTTAAAATCTGGAAATGTTCTTATTATTCTAGCAAGTCACGCTAAAAACAACCATTTTTCGCCATTTTTGACAGCCGGATTTTTAGAATTAATAATTAATTTAGATATATCAATATCAAGGCACTCTTAGTCAAAAGTGAATGGTGTTAGAATTCGTAAAGATTGCCTGTTTCCGCACCCAAAAAGCGACTTTTCTCAAGTTTGCGAATATATTTTAATAATTTTGGATATGTAGAGGTGTTGAGAAGTAATCAGCGCATTTTTTGAGAAAAAAATAAAACGGGTTTGTTAAAAATTGAATAAGCTACAGTCGATATAGTAAAAAAAAACCTGCCGTTTTTTCCGTATTAAAGATAAATAAACGAAAAAATATATTTTAAATACAATTTGACAAGCTCTATCCGCTATAGTTTACAACGTTTCGATCAAAAGTCGTTTTCAGTACGAAAAAAAATAAAAACCGTGAAAAAATCAGGCCTAACTTTATGATTTCCACTTTCTTACAATTTTCGGCAATTTCCATTCCAGTTAGGTATAAAACAATATATTGGAAAAAGGTAGATTTTGAGATGGCCTAACCGATTATCCAAACCGAATGTCGATTGGATGCACCCAATTCGACTTATTAGCGATCCAAGAGGTACCATTTTCGACCAAATTTTGACTTTGAAAAAATCAAAAAAATTACTTCCAAACTTTCGATCGCGCTCACAAACAATAGGGTTCTGTAGCCCACGGTCGTCTACGCGTCGAAAAAGTTTAAATCGAAAAAACTTATTTTTGTGGCCTGTATTGAATGCCAACGAGATCCCGATATTTCTCGACTTTGACGTTTAATAACTTTTTTCCGGCACACCCTGTATATTCGAAATTTTCACACAACGTACCCCCACTATCCCTCTCTAAACCCAAAAAGTTTCAATCGTCCCACTCTAACCGTTTCCGAGAAAAAAAATCGCAAATATGAAAATGTCGAAAGAGACCACGGCGACAACATACATACATTTTTTTCACCGAAGCGCCGTATAACATATCGCGATGCAGCGCGATATGTAACTAGACTGGGTACATATCGCTAATCGTCAGCCGAGAGTGCATCTATTATTAGTACTAAAAAATTTTATTTAAAAAGTATTTTTCTTAGTTTCTTTTTTCTATGTTTTCTATTGCTTTTTTTGCCTCACCTTCCTGCGGAACGTGAAGGGAAAACATATCGCCAAATTGTCATTATAACAACTGACCAAAACTACACAATGGTGCAAAATTTCCGTTTTCTCGTATAGATAGGTAGTTTTCTGAGACGGCGCCATATAGGTGCTCTTTAAAAGTTCTATACGATAGCTGTCAAATTTTGACAGTTAAGTGTCAATTTTTTTTTTGCTTTTTCGTAAAGAGAGTTATAGCTGTAAGAGTCCGAAATTATAAAATTATTAGGTCCCTAAATAACAAAGTTCTATACGATAGCTGTCAAATTTTGACAGGTAAGTGTCAATTTTTTTTTTAGATTTTTTGTAACGAGGGTTATAGCTGTAAGAATCCTAAATTTAAAAATTTGTCAGTACCTAAATAACACAGTTTTATACGATAGCTGTCAAATTTTGACAGGTAAGTGTCAATTTTTTTTTAGATTTTTTGTAACGAGGGTTATAGCTGTAAGAATCCTAAATTAAAAAATTTCTCAGTTCCTAAATAACAAAGTTCTATACGACAGCTGTCATTTTGACAGGTAAATATCAATTTTTTTTTAAGCTTTTCTTGTATCTAGGATTATAGCTGTAAGAATCCGAAATTTAAAAAAAATTCAGTACCTAAATAACAAAGTTCTATACTACAGCTGTCAGATTTTGACAGGTAAGTGTAATTTTTTTTTAGCTTTTTCGTATAGATTATTATAGCTGTAAGAATCCAAAATTTAAAAAATTTTCAGTACCTAAATAACGACATTAAAAAAAAAACTTTAAAAAAAAGAAAAAAAACAGTGGGGTTTGAACCCTCGACCTTCGTCTCCAAAATCAACAGCCTCTACTACTACGCTACCGAAGCTTAGAGAGTGATTTGTGGTAAATAGGATATTAATGACGTATTCGATATTACATAGAACGTTGAGTATTGAAGACACACACAAATAATACACTTTTTTCAATTATTTTTGGTCAACCGCAAAGAAAAAGGTCCAAGACAGGTGTTTCATACATTAAATACTGTCCAAATATTATAAAAACTATAAAAACTGAAGTTAATATGCCTCCTGCAAGCCATTTTTATTATTACAAGTACGGGATAAATGCGATATTTTCCCCCTTATTTTTGGTCAAACGAAAAAGATAAAGGTTCAAGGTAGGTATTTCCCACAAAAGACGTAGTCTAAATGGTCTTATTCCTCTAAAAAATCAATTTGGAAATCGCATTTTTCACCTATTTTTGACAGATGGTATAAAAGTTAAAGTTCAGGAAGACGCACGTGGTAAAACCATGGCCAACTTTTTCTAAATCTAATGGTGTTAGAATTTGAAAATTGTGCCTGTTTCCGCACCCAAAAAAGCAACTTTGCTCAAATTTGCGAATATATTTTGATAAGTTTGGACATGCAGGAATATTGAGAAGTAATCAGCGCATATTTTGAGAAAAAAATAAAACGGTTTTGTTAAAAATTGAATAAGCTACAGTCGATATAGTAAATCCTCTGGTGAAGGAACCTATAAAAAAATCATAAATTAATTTTTTTGAGCCACAAAATATGTTTTCCCAAAGATCGCTTATAATACAAATTAAAGCTTCTTTATCCGTTGATATAGTGTACCAAGAAAAAATTCAAAATGTTATATATTATAGACACTTGCAGAATTATTTAAGCAAACCAGTGCAACGCCAACAGAAATTACGGGAAAAAGTTCATAAGCTGCCGTTTTTTCCGTATTAAAGATAAAAAAACCAAAAAATATCTCTTAAATACAATTTGACGGCTCTATCCGCTAAAGTATACAACGTTTCAATCAAAAATCGTTTTCCGTACGAAAAAAAATAAACGGAATAAAAACGGAGAAAAAAAATCACGCCTTACACTGTGGTTTCCAGTTTCTTACCATTTTCGGCAATTTCCATTCCAGTTAGGTATAGAACGATATATTGGAAAAAGGTAGATTTTGAGATGGCCTAACCGATTATCCAAACCGCATGTCGATTGGATGCACCCAATTCGACTTATTAGCGATCCAAGAGGTACCATTTTCGACCAAATTTTGACTTTGAAAAATTCAAAAAAATTACTTCCAAACTTTCGATCGCGCTCACAAACAATAGGGTTCTGTAGCCCACGGTCGTCTACGCGTCTAAAAAGTTTAAATCGAAAAAACTAATTTTTGTGGCCTGTATTGAATGCCAACGAGATCCCGATATTTCTCGACTTTAAAAATTAATAACTTTTTTCCGGCACACCCTGTATATTCGAAATTTTTACACAACATACCCCCACTATTCCTCTCTAAACCCAAAAAGTTTCAATCGTCCCACTCTAACCGTTTCCGAGAAAAAAAATCGCAAATGTGAAAATGTCGAAACTGACGGCGACGACGACGACGACGACGCCGACAACATACGCACATTATTTTCACCGAAGCGCCGTATAACATATCGCGTTGTAGCGCGATATGTAATAAACAGTTTTAATGCCAAAACGACTATGAATGTTTGAGAAACAATTTTAGCTCATTAAGTATTGAGCAAAAAATTGAAATTAAAATTAAGGGAAGACCTATAAACTCTCGAAATTAACTTGATACATACCACAAAGTGTAAATCTAGGGACTTTATTGTTATTGATAAGTTTGCTGTAAATAAAAACAGATGAATGAACTTTACTTTTAAACAATGTACCCACTAATGAAAAATAAATTAGCCTTTTTATTTTTTATCTTATTTCATTTTCAATAGAATAAGAAGGTAATCATAAATTTTTAAAATATTTACTATAATAATTATTGACCAAAATTGGGCGTGGTCCTAAAAAAATTTCGCCTGCGGCGCATTTCGCCTACAGCAAGCTTTTAGTACACCCCCAAGTTAACAAGTCACAAGCCGCCAATGCCCCCCCCCCCCTAAGAAACCGTTTAACGACTCCCATGACTAGGCTATTGCGATCTTCCCTGCAAGAGTACCTGTTAAAAAAACTCCAAAGTTCTAGAAAAATGCGTAACTTAAAAGTTTATTAAAAAATTTGCTTCCAGCACTGGTTGGCGGCCCCCCCCCCTAACATAAAATCCTGGGTGCGCCGCTGATTGTCTCTATAAAGCTGTGCTGTAATTGTGTCATGATAAAAAATAGGACCAATAATTCTACTAACCAGACACCAATTTTTTGAGGGTGCAATGTGGACTCTACAAAAAAATGGGTATTTTCACTACTCCACATGCGTGGATTCTGAGAATTCACATAACCGGAAAGGTGAAACCAGGCTTTATCCGAAAAAAAATGTCAGGTCTAATAAATCATTTATTTCCAATAAATTTCCTCTAAATGTAAATTCGTTTAAGATTAAATATAGAAAATATCTTTTAAATGTGCAGAATACTTAAAATTCTATTGTAAATTATACTCATGTATTTTATTTATTTAAATTGCTTTAAGTTGTTTATATTTCTTATTAATTATATAATTATTGCCTAGTTCATTGGCTATGTTAAATTTCATTGAAATTAAAAATATTCATTTAATGATGACAATTAAATTTTACTTTTTGGTCTTTGACTGGTTCAGTAGAGTAGCTACTACAGCTAGACTGCGCCAGGATTTGACACTCATTTCCTAATTTAATAATTGTAAATTTTATATTATATTGAAATAAAAGACGTTTATTATTATTATTATTATTATTTTGGGTAAAAACCATTGAGAGTAATTCCTGCGTCTTTCAAAATCTGCGGCTTGCATTTCTTGGAATACTTGCACTTTAAAAGGAAATAATTTTAGCTGCTTCTTAAGAATAGTCCTGCATGTTCCATAAGATCTTCCCACTTCTTGGGACAGGCGTCTTATACAATTTGTTGGCGTATTTTGCATTATTTCACGAACGTTTGCAACAAGTTCTTCTGTTCTTACAGATGGTTTTCCTGCTCCTTTTTTGTGTTGTATAGAACCTGTTTCCCTAAACACAGCCACGGTTCTTTTCAGGTAATGATAAAAATCCCCAGCAATAAAAGCAACGTTAGGAAAATCGTTCATGCACAAACCCGGATTGTATTGCCACTCACAATTTACTCTAACTCCGTTTCGAAAATACGAAAAAAATAATCTGCTATTTTGGCCGCAATAGTAATTAGTATAATGCAGTACTTTTTTTATATTCCAAATTTCATTGAATTATCTGTTTTGTCTTAGCTGGCAAGTTATTGACTACCGCAGAACAACAAATTCCCGAATAAAGCGGGATTGCCATTAGCTCATTTTTCTCATTTCCAATTTAGTAACCGCGATTAGTAAATTATGCAAATAATGGATGGTGGATAAGTAAATTAACCAAATAGCGATTAAAGCAAATTGAAGAATTAACTAATTCTGATTATCGATACCGACAACACCACTCCTTCGGAGTTAGTTTTGCCGGGTGGCGCGTTTCGTGTCGGGTAAAACTATTATTCGGTAATCCCGAAACATCGAGTTGTATTAAAAAGATTATACAACGAAATAAAGTACATATTATTATATCCTTCTTATCTTAAACATTTTTATTATAATAATTATTGTTAATAACAAAATTACAATTATTTTAGTGAAAACTTGAACCATTGGATGAATTATTATTATCATAGGTTGGAGGTGTTTGAATTTGGGCTTCTGCATTAGAAGTAGATGAGGATGTATTTTCGGCTCTCATTTGCGACAAAATCTTCATATGATGCTGCTCGCTGAGCTGGAGATAGGGAGTAACAGAATTTATATAACTATGCCGAACTATGGCCCGTTATTTTGACGACTTCCTGGAGATTAGCGCCTGAACTGCTAAGAGTAGGTACTTACTGTTGAAGCTCTATTAGAGTGATTTTTTTTATTTTTAGTATCTAGGCCGATGTTGATTGCTCCCGTTTTTGTCCAGTTTCTTATAATGTTAATACCTGCTGGACAATTCTTAAACCATGGGGAATTATCATTCTGTTTTCACTTCTGATTGACCGTCAAAAATAATCGATTAGTTTTAATGTTTTCGCCTCTTTTGGACATTAGCTTAAAATATAATCGTATTGGGCATAAATCCGGATTCACAAGATTTTTTACAAGCCACTTACTTTCACATGTTCGACTTGCTCCTCCTTGCGCCGTTTTAGCAAATATTGTGTTGTATTCCAGACGAACGGTACTAGACCCGTTATATTTTTCCTCCTTAAAATATTTCAATAGCAAAAAAATGCTTTATTTTCCATCCATGCTAGTTCGGATGCAGCTATGTGGAAAAATTTCCGTTGAAGCCCATCTGGGGTATTTTCATCCAGACTAAAGGCCATTTTTTCTATTTCCTGTCTCGTCAAAGCTGTGGAACTCTCCTTTCGTGCACGAGGTACCGCCTGCAACTCTTTTCGTTTTGCATTTCGGGCAAAACGGGCGCTTTGAAAAACCATGTCATTGAATGGATCTATGCGGCGATTATATTTTTCAAAATATAGTTCCTGGAGCATTTTGATCGTTTTGTTCCATAAAAGCTTGACCACACCTTCTTTATAATCGCTTCCATCAGATTTTCGCATATTATATGCCCAGTCTTTTAAAATGTTGCACAAATCCTCGTCTGTTGTCGTTTTCTCAATTTTGAAACTTCGTCCAAGGCAAAACTCAGTAAACTGTCTGAACGCTCGGTATTTTTTGGCTTCACATTTTTAATAGCATCGTCGACTTGAGGCAACAAAATTTTACCAAATCTTTCTTTTGCCATTTTTCAACAAGAACTGATACGTCCTTCTATACAGGGTGTCCCAGAATATGTGGGCAATCTTCCGGATTCGGATAGAATATGAAAAAATAATATGACAAGATTCCATAAAAAAATTTCCTACAGGCCCTCCCTATTGAGATATAAGCCCCTGAAGGACGCCTCCGGAAATCGGTTTATCTTGAATAATTCTTAAAGTACTTGGTGTAATTTAATAATTTTTCAGTATGATGGTTGCTAGGTAAGTCTCCTCAAAATGAACCATTTTAATTTTATTCGGCTTATTTAGTTTTCCAGGGACGGACTAGCTTTAACAGAATAATGCTTATTTTTTTTACACCCTGTATGATAGAGGCATATCAATAATACTATTGAACAGCTGAAACCTTAAACTAAAAAAAAAGGTACTCTTCATCGACATCGATAAAGTAAACCGTTTACGAGAAAAAAATTTTTGTTCCATATGCCTTTTTTTTATAAAATATTCGATAAATACCTTATTTTGTTGATATATGGTTTAGTTGATATGTACCAGTTAAAATAAACAATAATTACTAAAGTGTCAGTTGGAAATTGAGTGTATTTAAGTTTTTGATCTTATTTCTTCTGCTTCTTTTTGGTATGGAATTTACGTTTGAGGAATATGCCGACATGCATTTAATGTATGGGCTTGCATCATGTAATGCCTTAGAAGCCCGAAGGCTTTATGAAGAACGATTTCCAAACAGAAGAATTCCTGACAGAAAAACCTTTGAAAGAGTAGATCGTCATTTAAGAGAGACAGGTAAAAACTAAGTTGTTTTATTTTTAATTTGTACTTATCGGATGATAAAGATTCGCGTTGATGGTCTTGACGAAAACATCCTTAATGCCGTAGAAGTAGATCCTGCTGTAAGTGTTCGAAAATTGGCTGCCGAATTTGATTGTTCAAAATCAATGGTCTTTAGAATCCTTAGAGAGCAACAGTTACATCCATACCACCTTCAAAAAGTTCACGCGCTTCTTCCTGAATACTTTCCGCGAAGGATGGAATTTTGTAACTGGGTTTTAGATCGGCACAGAAACGATGCAAATTTCATTGGTTCAGTTCTCTTCACGGACGAAGCTGAGTTTTCCAAAAACGGCATCATAAATTCTCATAATTTACATTTATGGGCAGAGGAAAATCCCCATGCTTCTATTGTAACACATCATCAGTACCAATTTGAACCCATCAACGTGTGGGCCGGAATTATCAGACAACACTTAATTGGACCATTTGTATTGCCAAGAAGGTTAAATGGAGAAAGGTATTTGGAATTTCTTCAAAACAATCTGCCAGAACTTTTAGAAGATCTACCTCTGCAACTACGACATAATATGTGGTTCATGCATGATTGGGCTCCGCCACATTTTAGTCTAGTAGTTCGAGAACACCTAAACAGGGTCTTCGAAAATCAATGGATAGGAAGGGGAGGACCAGTGGCTTGGCCTCCTGGATCACCAGACCTAAATCCATTAGATTTTTTTTGTGGGGCTATCTAAAATGTTTAGTATACGCCAATCCAATACAAAATCGGGAACACTTGTTGGAACTGATTAACTTCCATTGTCGCCAAATAAGAAATAATGTTGGCGCATTGTGGAGGATCCAACAATCTACAATTAAAAGATGTAGGTAATGCATTGCAGTAGAAGGAGCTCATGTTGAACCGACGTACAAAATGAATCAGTAAAAATATGGTATTTATCGAATATTTTATAAAAAAAAGGCATATGGAACAAAAAATTTTTTGCTCGTAAACGGTTTACTTTATCGATGTCGATGAAAAGTACCTTTTTTTTTAGTTTAAGGTTTCAGCTGTTTAATAGTATTATTGATATGCCTCTATCATACAGGGTGTAAAAAAATAAGCATTATTCTGTTAAAGCTAGTCCGTCCCTGGAAAACTAAATAAGCCGAATAAAATTAAAATGGTTCATTTTGAGGAGACTTACCTAGCAACCATCATACTGAAAAGTTATTAAATTACACCAAGTACTTTAAAAATTATTCAAGATAAACCGATTTCCAGAGGCGTCCTTCAGGGGCTTATATCTCAGTAGGGAGGGCCTGTAGGAAATTTTTTTATGGGAACTTGTCATATTATTTTTTCATATTCTATCCGAATCCGGGAGATTACCCACAAATTCTGGGACACCCTGTATAGGAGAAATATACATGGAGTTGTATAATCGAGTAAATTGGTGGATACAGCCATTAAAGTAGTAGCCGGTTATATATACTAGATACCCCCCAAAAAAGGCTACACCCCTTTTTTTAAAGGAACATATCGTCGCTCGCATCACGTAGGGGCCTATCTCGATTTTTGGCAAAAATGAGTTATACACATATAAAGTCAGGGAAAGACTGCCTTAACGTTATCACAAACTGGCGTATCTCTATAATACATGGTTTTTGTTTTATAGGATTATTATAGTCAGGCCTATCTTAAATTATCGATAAAAATACTTTTACGTAAAGACCAAACTTAAGATTGGCCCCTATGCTTTATTTTTTGTATGGGTCTTACTGGGCGAATCTCAACATATTCCTTTACGTTATAACATATTTTTAAAGGATGAACAGTACTTTGCAGATAGGCCTTATTAATTTATTATTTATTGCAATTTTATTTAACACATAAAAGGCAATTCGTAAAAAATAAAATAAATACCAATCCCATTTTTAATTTGTTATACCTCTAGAGCAGCTATACTCTAAGTGTGTTCCGCGGAACCCTAGGGTTCCGCGATACCTCTGTAGGGGTTCCTCAAGAATTTAGAAAAAAAATCAAAACACCTCTCTCTGGTCGAACGTTTTGACTCCGCGGCCGCGCGTAGGTATATTTATTAAAAAAAAAATTAGATTTTTGAATTATTTGCGTTGGTAAGAAAGAAATAGAAAGCTTTACGTCACTCAGTGAGTTTGTTAGCGATAACGACTCAGAAATGTTTCAAGATGATGTGTTTGAAGAATTGGTCCAATATCTCAGTTCGATGCGCGCATCTTTTGAAAAGTATTTTCCCGAAGAACAGAATACAAAAATGAAACTGAATTCATGGATTTATAATCCTTTTTTACCCAACTTGGAAAAGCCCGAAAGTTTGTCAAACGAGATATATGAATCTCTTTTAGAAATGTCATCAGACACAAGTATGGAGTCACTGTTCAAAACGACGCCTCTCAACGATTTTTGGTGCAGAATCCGTGATGAATATCCAATGCTTGGCAAAATGGCTCTGAATATTCTTCTCCCGTTCCCAACAACATATTTGTGCGAAACAGGATTCTCAACCTATGCAGCCACGAAAACAAAATATCGCAATAGACTGGACGCCGAACCTGATATGAGACTTCAACTGTCTTCTATCAAACCTGATATCAACCAATTGATGAAAAATAAAAAACAGTTTCATACCTCCCATTAGTTAGATTTTTTCTTTTTTAATATCTTCTATTATTGTACTTGCCATGTGGTAAAGTTAGTAATAATTAGTAACTGTTACATTGTACTTTTATTATGCTTATTAATAAAGAATACACTTTTAAAAACTATTGTTTTATTGTAGGGTTCCATCAAGTATTTTGCTTCCCAAAAGGGTTCCGTCACCAAAAAAGTTTGAGAACCGCTGCTCTAGAGAATAAATAATTAAATATTACTCTAGCTGTTTTTAATTCTTTTGAAATTATATGTTTAGATTTTTTTTACCGTTTTTATAAAATAAAGATGTTTAAAGTTTAAAAATTTCGCTCCCTTTTCTTTAAAAACAAAATGTTTTATTAATATCACAGGGGCCTATCTGATTTCATGTACAAATCAGAATTTATTATTGTTTCTACGAAGGGGCCTATCTTGATTATTATTTATTTTTTACAAAACCCGTAAAACTTTATTAAAAATTATTATGTCTCATCATTCTAGATTGATTTATCTAGGAAACTGTAAAAAAATAAACCTAAATAAAAAATTCCTGTCAATGCTGTATCCAAAATCGCTCTACTGAAAAACTACAAAAACCGAGTTAGGCCCCTACGTAATGCGAGCGACGATATACTACCACAGACCCCTTAGGGGAAGTGTACGCTATAAGGGGAAAACACCCTCGACATTTCATGATTCTAGGATTAGGTGTTTCGACTGAACGTTGATGAATCAGTCAGTCAGTTAGTCACTTTACAATTCTATATAATAGCATAGATATTAATTACAACCCGAACAAAATAATGTACAAAAAATAATAAAATTGAAACGAGCTTTGAATTTGTATAATATAACGATCTTCTAACACCTGTATATAGTAATTTAGAGGATAATACTAATAAAATCGTCATACTTCCTCTGTATTTTAAAAGAGCAACTTGCTGAATAATGTAGGTACAGTTATGAAAATTACAGTTTATACCTAAGCCATTATCCAACCAGCTTTTATATAAAGTTAATTCTATACAGGGATCATCAAAAATATAAACCAGGCGTAATATTTTCAAACATTTTTATTATTATTATTATTATTAGATTTAGATACACATTAGAAAAAAAAACACAATCTTCAACTTCCACTATATTTGGACATGTTTGGCAATTACAGTAGCTTCATCAGGAAACAATATCCGAATAATTATAATAAAATTATGTTCAATAATCACATCAATTACATTCGGTTTTTCCAAAACTTACAGGTAGGTACTAATTATTATTAATTAAATAAATTTAACAAAGGAATATTTTTGTTATTAAGCTTTATTGTTTTTTAGTTTATTAATTAAAATAATTAATCCTTATTATAATATAATTTAATTGGTTTGGTAGTAATAAGGCGATGTAGGTCCATCGCTTGGTCCGAATTTTAATTATTATTGCTTATTATTTTAACTATTATTACTATTATTATTAAATGACGGTTAGCATATGGGACATGAATGAAGAGTACTTAATTTTTAGTCAATAGTTAAAGGTATGTAAAAAACGTTGTCCAAAGTTTTTATCATACAGGGCGTAAAAAAATGGACACATTAGTGTCACAGCTAGTCCGTCCCTGCAGCCGTAAGTAATTCGCAACGCTTTCTGGGATAGTAATTTGAAGGGTCTTTCCTGGTATACATCATGAAAAAAAAATTGAAATATAATACCTGTTTGTTTAATAATTATGTGTCATAAACTAAATTCCATGAGAGCTCTCCAAAGAGGAGGCCGATACGAAAGAAGTTTATATGAACTTGTAGTATTCTTTTCACGGGTTTTTTTCATATCCGGGAGATCACCCACATTTTCCCGGACACACTGTATAATTATATTTTGTATTATTTTCATGAACAAAGCTAGGAGATAACTGTCGTTTTTATTGTAAGAGAAAGAAATGATGTAAGAGAGCACCAAAGAGCTTTAAAGGTTTTTATTGGGCAGTATGTATGATACCAGCTGCTTTGTTTCGATAGCGAATTTGTGGCAATTAAATTGGGCGGGTACCCGCTAGTAGTTGTATAATTTAACAAACAACCATAGATATAGAAACTGATCCCATAATATGGCTTTTATTTAAATTAGTCATAGAACATATTACATATTGTTATTATCTACGTTACAGTCATCGTATAAAATGCAGCAGCGATAATTCTTTACGGACAATTACAAAAATAAAAGGAACTTGTTAATGGCCACCTACACATTATTAAATGATAATTTAATTGTATCTTTGACATGAATAATTATTGTTGATCTCAGTTAATTATTGTCAATGGAAAGAACTGGTGAAATACTCAGTGCAAAAATGAATATAGGAAATAAATCATTTTACATTCCACATGCTAATGAGATTACTTTATATAAAACACAAAAAACAACTATTATTGAGAGAGTGGTGACGAAATAGCTATTTACATACCACAACCACCTTAAAAAGAAGCCATGAAGTGAAATCGGGCAACGCCGCATCAGCTGGGAGTTGCGGATCCACAAGCTATTATTATGACGAGCGGCAACGGGCGAGTTTTTTATTCTTTCAAAGGGTAAAATCCATTTCAAATCATTGTAAGCCAATTCATTACCTTTTAAAAAAAACCTTTAACTTCATATCAATGTCCACTGAAACCTGATTAACAATACTTATACAGTCCTTGGTCAAAACTAAACTATAAAAATATGTTTGAGTCACTTACAATTTTTACTTCCCAAAATTCAGAAGTATTAATTTTTTGTGAATAATTACTGAGATCGTCAAAACTTTTTAGAAAATCTGATTGCTGGAAGGCTTGATTAAGTTGAGAGGTACGCTTTTGTCGTTCCTCGTTTCTCTCCGCTGGACTTTTTCTAGAAATGAGAACAGTTTTTGACAAGTAAGCAGGCAAATTGGGATAAAAGGACGGAACAGCTGTTAGGTTTAGTTCAGTTGGAATTTTTTTTTGTGGTGCCATCAGGCAATATATCACTGATGGGGACAAAATGCTTAGCAGAAACTACAGAATACTGTGTGGGCGACCAATTGGCTCTTGGAATGGCTTTTAGCCATAGAATTTTCAGATTTTTATCTTTTGGGAACTGAAAACCTGATACACTCTCTTCACCTGCTTTTAAAACACTTTTATACTTAGTTAGTTACACACAAAAATACAGCAGAGGCTTGGCATGTTGATAAATAAACAAACTAAAAGAAAAAAAAAAGTACTTACCTAAGTACGTAGGTATCTAGAGGTATCCTATCTACTTACGAACTATCTCTACTAGTGATTATTTAAAACTAATTCACATATACCTTCAAGCTAAATAAATACTTCAATATTAAATAAATTAACTGTAGCCACAAAACAATAAAGTTTATCCCAAAGAGCTAACTAGAAAACAAAAAACACAACTTTTAAATTAAAACAAATAAAATTCTGCCGCCATTATGAAGACCCGTAAACAAACCGCCGGCCGGCCAGGTTGATCGATTTATCACTTTATTAATGCTATTAGAGCAAACCCGCACCAAAAATGTTCACTAATATTTTGTAAAGGTTCTTAGCAATCATGTCACTTAAATTTTCTATTAGATATCAATCGAAAACCGGATAAAAACAATACGAAATAATACAAATTAATACGAAAAACCGCAAAGTTATCACTTACGTCGCGCGTAAATTACATACTAAAGCATGGATAACCTCAAAAAGTCACGTGACACATTACGTATCATTTTGTTTTTTTAAATAAATGTAATTTTAAAGTTTTTTTAAATAGTTTTAATGATATTTAAGATTTAATGAATGAAGAATTTTCCAAATTATTATATTCTCTCAAACCTTTATGAAAAATAGATTTATAAGCTAATGTTTTAGACACTCTATTCACAAAAATTTTTTGATTACTTCTTGTTTTATAATTATGATGGTCATGATCATGATTAAAATAACGAAAATTTTTTAAACAATCAGGTAAAAAATTATTTTTAATTTTATGTATAAAGATACATACTAAATAAGAAATTAAATTGCTGAAATTCAACCAATCTAAATTTTTGAACATAAAATGTATTTTTGTATATTTGTCACAATTTAAAATAATTCGCATTGCCTTATTTTGTAAAATTTGTAATTTATCACATATTTCCTTACTAGCACAATATAAAATGGAAGAACAATAAAGAAAATGTGGTAATATAATAGTATTAAATACAGTTTTTTTAGAAAACAAACTAAAATTAGAACTGATTCTTTTAAAATAAACTACTTTTCCGGCAATCTTCGATATGATACTTTCAAAATAATTGAATTTTTTTTATTTTGAATCAATAATTATCCCTAAATATTTAAAACCGTTTACTAATTCCAATTTTTCACCATCAATTACAACATTTATATTTTGACAATTTAAATTATAACCCATAACCAGACACTTAGTTTTTGAAATATTTAATTTTAATTTATTTACTTTTAACCAATTTAATTATATGTTTATCTCAGAATTTAGAGTATTTAGACCATCAAAAATATTTAAAACATTAATGTAAATTAGGGTGTCATCAGCAAACATTTGTAACTTACACATTTTTAAAACTAAAGGCATATCGTTGATGTAGGTATAAAATAAATAATATTCGACCTAGTATACTTCCTTGAGGAACTCCTATATTATATTTTTTAAGTAAAAGAAATCATGAAGCAATGCATGTTCAAATCCTCCTCTACAAAATGGCTCGACCCAATGAGCCGCCACTGTGTTATAATATAACCTTTTGTCTGAAACCTTGAAAGTGTAGGATGGAACCTAATTTGTGTCTTTAAAAACCCGCATGGTTTAATATTTCTCGGAAGTGCAGGTCTCTTCTCCTGTTAGAATCTTTTCTTCTTGTACCTAACCGTCTTATAACTAACAATATTACAAAAGGTAATTCATCTACAATTTTTGTAGTGGCGAGGTTATACTTACTGTGTGCTCTGTATATTTATGTTGAAGTTAAAACTATTTTTTGTGTACAGTGTGTCACCAGTAAAGTCCGCATCATATGGGATTTTTTTTTATTAATAGCTTTATTCAAAATTTGACTTTGGCATCAAGTTCTGCTTCGATCGAGATGGAAATTAAGCAAAAAAATAGTAATCACGTGATTCGAATTATCTGTCAAATTTTAATTTTTTCCAAAAAATAATTCAAAAGTAGGGTTATTTCTGAAAATATCAAAAAAGTTATTAGAAAAAGTTTTGTAAATGGAGTTTCTAGCCCACATGCAAAATTTCAGCTGCATAAGATAGATAATTTTGATTTTTTACCTTTATTTTGTAAATTGCACCACTTTTGCAAAATGAGATTTAACACAACCTACATAAAACGTCTCAGTTTTGACAAGGCTTTATTTCAGATACATTTTCTTTAAAGTAGTGCCATATTAAATGTGTGTTTTTCTACAAAATCAAAATTGGGCTATTAAAATTTGGTCGCATGATGTGATGCAAAGTTTATTTGTTTTTGACCCTGTATAGTATAAGGTAACTTCATAAAATAAGTATTTTTGAAAACGTAGTTTGTGTCTGAAAGTAATACACGTTAAGGTTATTATGACATATCTTAATAATAAATTATAATATAGGGGTTTTATATTAAATCGTTGAAAATAAATTAACTTTACGTTGTCAAACTAAAATTTATTTTCCACCTAAAAAACACTTTACTGAAGACACTGTGTTCTTTCTTGTCTTAATATTAAGGTGTATTACTTTCAGACACAAACTACGTTTTCAAAAATACTTATTTTATGAAGTAACCTTATACAGGGTCAAAAACAAATAAACTTTGCATCACATCATGCGACCAAATTTTAATAGCCCAATTTTGATTTTGTAGAAAAATACACGTTTAATATGGCGCTACTTTAAAGAAAAGGTATTTGAAATAAAGCCTTGTCAAAACTGAGAAGTTTTATGTAGGTTGCGTTTAAGTCTTATTTTGTAAAAGTGGTGCAATTTACAAAATATGGGTAAAAAATCAAAATTATCTTATGCAGCTGAAATTTTGCATGTGGGCTAAAAACTGCATTTAAAAAAACGTTTTCTAATAACTTTTTTCGATATTTTCAGAAATAATCCCACTTTTGAATTATTTTTTGGAAAAAATTAAAATTCGACAGATAATGCGAATCACGTGACTACTATTTTTTTTGTTTAATTTTCATCTCGATCGAAGCAGAACTTGATGCCAAAGTCAAATTTTGAATAAAGCTATTAATAAAAAAAATCACATATGCGGACTTTACTGGTCACACTGTATATTGATAATTCGATGTCGATTATTTAATTTACGAGCTTAAAATTATGTTATGTAGACTTTTTGAAAAATTTAGCCATTCCTACCAACAAACGAATGAACCATAAATAGCCATACAAAAAATTAAATGAAATGAAAAAGATCTTTGAGAAAAATGACGAAATTGTTGATTCTGCTAAATAGCTGCTAGCTGTCGCACCGGAATTCAAAACGAAGAAAATAATCCCTATTTAGCGAATTTAAATTTGTCAAATTCCGATAAGCCAAACCAAAGTTGTGAATATTTTTGCATAGCAATTTTGTCCCCTCCTACCGCCTTTAAACAGGAAGGTAGAGCAAATACTCAAAAACAAAAGTTATCCCGAATTTTCTTTAGATTGAAAAAATGCCACCTTTGATACATGTCTACTATGAGGATTTTCGAGAAAATTCCGCTTTTTGTTTGGCCACTATAGTTATGCCCCCTAGCGGCCAACCTAGACACTTAATAATAATTTACAGCAATTTCTCCTCGAATTTCTCTTTAATAGTTATAATAGTATAGGTAATAGTAGTAATAAATATATTTTTCTGCAATTCGTACGGTAAACGTTTTCCAATACAAATTCCTTTTTAGTTGTACACTCGGTACATGTTTTGATTCCTTTAGGGGCGTTCAAAAAATAAGAAAGAAATATATGTGTTTCATTACTTGTGTTTAGAGTAGGTATTATATAATACTAGCGTGTATTCGGCATGCGTTGCAACCATTGACATAAGTCAATGGTTGCAACCCGCTGGTATAAATACAAACCCGAATAAACCCGATATATTAGTACCCGGCATGCCACTTTCTGAAATTGCACCCGTGCGAAGCCGGGGCGGGTCGCTAGTTATACATAAAAACCTTCCCCTTGAATCACTCTATCTATTAAAGAAACCGCTTCAAAATTCGTTGCGTAGTTTTAAAGATTTAAGCATATAAAGGGGACGGACGGACAGACAGCGACTTTGTTTTATACTATGTTAAGATTAAGATTATGCTAAATTTCAAGAAATCCGGACCAGAAATATGTTTTCCAATATAAACTTTTATACCCCTTTTTACACCCGCTAGAGGCTATAGTTCCAACAACCCTTAGTCAATTTTGACAAAATGGCAAACATGTGCAGGGTTGCCCACAAGAAAATTAATAGAGCCTTAACCTGTACCTAACTTTTGGGAGAAACGCTCGGACACGTCAATTTAGTTATATATTACATTTTGACGTTATTCGTTTGTTTTTTTATAGACGTTTATCAAAGATAGGACGACATCGGTATTTTTTTTAAATGAAAACATACAGCTTGTGATACATCATTTGAAAGCTAATATTTCGTACAGTATGCTCATAAATTTTGGCGCAAATCTGTGAAGCTATGTATTTAAAAATGGCGACTGTTAAATTTTTTAAAAAATCTCTATTTAAATAAGCGGAAATGATAAATCATTGATTTTTCTTTACCTTTCAAGGTAAGAAATCTTTATTTTTTAAATGTAAGACATATGGAAATTGGAAATATATTACGCGTTAGTTAAAACTCATTTAAATTACGGAATTTTAGGTTGGGGAGGAATAAATAGAACTTTAGTTAAAAATTTAGAAATATTAATTATCCTTCAAAAGAATTATATTCAGAAACAAAAAAGTTGAACATAAGACAACTTAACATTTATAACATCTTAATATATAAAAAATAAAAACCTTATACAATAATTTAAAAACCATAATCATAATACACGTCATAAAAATGAAATAACCATAAAACCTAAAACAAATAAGTCCATAAAGGACAAAAAAATTTCAAATATTTACGTTTTTATTTAAACGATTATTTGCCCCTAACAAGCTCAGCTTCAGGGAATTGAAGAATAAGTTTATAGAAGACAATGTAAACATATTTATTATATTATTAAATTTTAAATAAACTTATTAATATTATTATTATTTAAAAAAAAGATCGATGTCGTCATATCTTTGACAAATGTCTATAAAAAAAATATCTTTAAAATGTGAGCATATATAAAACTAAATTGCCATCTCCGAGCGTTTTCCCCAAGAGTTACAGGTTAGGGTTATATTAATTTTATTCCGACTTCTGGGCAACCCTGTATATTCTTGGAAGAATTCCAATTCCATTTTTTCTCAAAGTATAATTTAAAAATGACACAAGGCCGAGACTTTGTCACATTTTCAAATTATATATATCCTTATTTTAATAAAGGAGCTTATATACCAATTTTTAGACCTCCATCAGTTTCAGTTTCTCAGACAGAAATTCCTATAAAAATTTCAACCACCGTTTTTATCCCCTGAGGGGTTGATTTTCGAAAAATCCCTTACTGGATGCCTACCTTATAAGCAAAAGACATCCTCGATATTTGATTATTCCCTCCGGGATGAGGGGTTTAGGGTGGGCGTTGATGAATCCCTTTACAATTTTACATAATACAGGGTGTTATTTAAGTATGGGTCCGAAAATGAATAGTTTTTACGATATAGGGTGTCAAACTGTTAAAAAAAATCGGATGTTCGTAAATATCTCAATACTCTTTTCTTCGATTTTGTTGAAATTTGGCAATTCTGTTTGTAATAACAAAAGGATAATTTAGCGTCAATTAGATTAAATTTATTAAGTCCAGTGGCATCCCGGAAGACAGTCTAACTAATATTTTTGACAAAAAAATTGCGCGCCACTGAATTTTTTAAAAATTATGTATCTTTCTCGAATTAAGCAACTACAAATACAACTATTTTATCTCCTGAGTTTTTTTCATAGCTTGCTTTGTTTTCGAGAAAAAAAAATAAACACCACTTTATTGCATGTCCCCGGGGCAATAAGAATAAAAAATTACCAAACTATTAAGCAATTAAAATTACACAAAAGTCCTCTTTTATATTTTTTCGCACAGATTAAAACTGTTTTCGATAAAGAATTAACAGAAAATAATAATAATAATAATAATAATAATAATAATAATAATAATAATAATAATAATAATAATAATAAGCAACTAATACAGTGTCCGCAAGAAAGTCCGCATCAAATGGGATTTTTTTTTATTATTAGGTATAGGTAAAAATTGAAAACGCAGTTAGTTTTTGCTTACTTAAAAACCAAAAATGACGTATACTGAAGCAGCTGCATGACATGCGTTACCTGTCAAATTTGACATTTTTAATAAAATAGGTTCAAAAATGACATCATTTATTAAAATATCGAAAAACTTTATTCGAGAAAGTTGTTTATTTAGGTATTTTTAGCCTCTGCTCAAAATTTTGACAGTCTAATACAATTTTTATTTTTTTGCTAGGTTCTTGAAAATTTTGATCAACCCTCGTAGATTAACTTTTATACATCGATGTAAAATCATTTGCCTTTACTTCATTTGTAATCTTAATGCAATTTTGTGTAAAATTTTTGTTTCCAATTATTTATTTTGCTTCAAAAACGGAAATTGTTATTGATCAGTATGTAATGTTTGATGCAAAGTTTATCTAATTACATCAGTTTTGCCAAAACCGACGTTTCTCATTTTTCTTAAGTTAGTAAACAGATGTACAAGAAGAAAATATTAGGAAGCTTTCGTTGAAATTTTACTTAATTAATATTGGATCAAAAAGAATAAATATTAATCGCTCGAAACATTTTATTCAACAAAAATATAGTTTAATATGATTAATTTAATTTAATATTAATTAAGTAAAATTTCAACGAAAGCTTCCTAATATTTTCTTTTTGTACATCTGTTTACTAACTTAAGAAAAATGAGAAACGTCGGTTTTGGCAAAACTGATGTAATTAGATAAACTTTGCATCAAACATTACATACTGATCAATAACAATTTCAGTTTTTGAAGCAAAATAAATAATTGGAAACAAAAATTTTACACAAAATTGCATTAAGATTACAAATGAAGTAAAGGCAAATGATTTTACATCGATGTATAAAAGTTAATCTACGAGGGTTGATCAAAATTTTCAAGAATCTGGCAAAAAATAAAAATTGTATTAGACTATCAAAAGTTTGTACAGAGGCTAAAAATGCCTAAATAAACAACTTTCTCGAATAAAGTTTTTCGATATTTTGATAAATAATGGCATTTTTGAACCTATTTTATTAAAAATGTCAAATTTGACAGGTAACGCATGTCGTGCAGCTGCTTCAGTATACGTCATTTTTGGTTTTTAGGTAAGCAAAAACTAACAGCTTTTTCAATTTCTACCTATACCTAATAATAAAAAAAAATCCTATTTGATGCGAACTTTCTTGCGGACACTGTATAAGTTTCATCTTATTTTCTGTTAAATACATAATTAATCATTGCAGTACTAAATTATTACGTTATGCGATTATTTTATGGAATTTCGTTTATCAAAAACATTTTTAATCTGGGCGAAAAAATTCAAAAGAGGACTCTCGTGTGATTTTAATTGATTAATAGTTTGGTAAGTAAGACCTAGTTTAAATTTTTTACTCTTATTGTCCCGGGGACATGCCGAGGCTAAATTATCTTCTTATTATTACAAACAGAATTGCCAAATTTCAACAAAATCGAATAAAAGAATATTGAGATATTTACGAACATTTGATTTTTCTTTAAAAGTTTGACACCCTGTATCGTAAAAACTATGCATTTTCGGATCCATATTTATATAAACTTTTCTTCTTAAAATCACTTAAAGAAGCATCCCTCGGAGTTCGGCTACATACTTAAAAGTAACAGAAGAAAAATTAGAACATTTTTTTATAATATTTTTATGGCCGTTTTTTGGCAAAAATAAACTATATTTTATTTTAGTTCCATCTAATCCCATGACCTTATATAAAGGTTTGTTAAATGATGCACTCACTCTATATTTTGAGCATTAACTTTTGGATGCGCAGTGCAAATGTAACCTTAAACAGTGCATAAAATAAGTAGGTATTTATTAAAAAATTTCACAAACAGTTTCTCTTTAAAAGTATACATTTTACGATTATTGACCATAGAGATCTAGGCTTACGATAAGCGGTAAATTAGTGAAGAAACCAAGGAAGTAAATGCAATAGCATGCTTGTAATAAAATAGGTATGCCATTTCATAGCGTAAAGTTATCATACAATTAAAAATGAAATGCTGTAATCGCTTTATTTATTGCACACGCGCTTTCTTTGTTACATTTTGATCATATTTTAACTATACAAAATCTATACATTTTCCCTTCTGACACTGCTGCTTGCAGTTGAACTTCTTTAACAAAGAAAAGGTAATTTCTAAGATGTTCTAGTAAAACTAACAAATTTTTAACAATTTTTTAAATCTATTAATTTTGGCACTCAATGTATATGTTTTGACTCCTACCGGGGTAACTGGGCCGTAACAAGCCTGAGGTACCCCAACAGCATTTTACTTCAAACTAAATGATGCTTTAACTTTTACAAAAACCAATTTTTTCTTTTTTCTTTCCCTCTCATTTCACTGCTTTTACATGTCTCCGACAAAGTTCAATGAAACTTAAACTTTTTCACTACTTATGCCTAAATTATTTTCACAATGTCTGTTAAAACTCTCTAATTTTTCTTTTGCTCTCTTCATTTTTCTGCCCAAGACAGGGCCTTTGCACTAGCCCTCGATTTTCCAGTATGCTGAAGTCTTGTCGGTCTTCTGACTATTCATTTTTTACACCACGTGTACACCATTGAAAGCTCCATTACGGCTCAATCGCACTTATTATTTTCTTTATTGCTTACAACATCAGCATTGTACTATTTACTTTGTTTTCCTGATGATGCGTGTTTCTACACTCGAAACATGTCGAATTCTTATGAATTATTCTAGGTTCGCCTAGTTAATCTAATAAACTTGTGCAGAAAGACTTTGTGCTTTTCTTTTTTCTATTGGTTGTCTATAAGTTGTCAAATAGAATTTGATGTGTTTTGAAAATGTTGACCTTAGAACAAAGGGTTTATTTAGTTCAATGCTACGGTGCGGGCGAAAGTTTGATACCCCTCTGTCATTGACAGTGGCGGCTCGTTAATGAAGGGCTCTAGGGCGCCGCCCTCCCTACAATTATTTCAAACAGAATCCAAAAATACTTTACTTAAAAAACCAATAAAGCAATGTATGAAAGCAATCCATTAAAATAATTCAAACCAAACATAGCCCAATTCCAGCGGGTAGGTTATACTAAGCGCGGGCATAATTATTCAAACCAAACATAGCCCTATTCCAACGGGCAGGTTATACTCATAGATAAAGCGCAAGGTTATACTAAGCTCGGGCGACCGATTATTCGTCCCGATTCAACGCGACTTCTTGATGAGTTGCCATGACGACGGAGGCGTGACGTCACCTTCACATCGCACAACGAGCGGCCACGGATGAGCTCCAATTTTCTGCGCCCAACAACAGCTGTTCGCGAATCGCGACGCCTGGGTAGAATAATCGATATATTATGTACTCTGACGAGGCGACCGGCTGATGTTTTGTTCATTTGTTTTGATTGTTGTTGATTGAAAGTTGGAAAATTTCGTGTAATATGAAGGTCAGTGATTTACAGAAGCTTGTGTTTAGTTCTCTGAGCTTAAGTGAAAAACTTTATTTAAAAAATGCAGGGCGGCGACAACCAATATTGAACATAGTACAAGTGCAATCAAAATGTAAAAGTAAGGCACAGTTTACGCGTAAGTTTGACAAAGAAATATATAATAAAAATCCTGGATATGCGGTTGTAAGGACAAAAATTATTTTTTTTTGTTTCGTGTGTCTTCTTTTTGACGGGGATGATAATTGGACTATAAATGGGGTGCAGGACTTAAAACATCTTTCAGGGAAAATAAAAAAACATGAAAATAGTGCAAAACATCGTCATAATGTGGTAAGTTTTGAGATGTTAGGACAAACTAATATTTTAACTTGTTTAAGTAGTGCTTATGCTGATGAAATTAAAATTCACAACGAGAAAGTTAGAAAAAACAGACACGTACTTTCGAAAACAATAGACATTTTAATTTTTTTTTAATTTAAAGCCAGCGCCCCCCATGACTCGCTAGTCACGAGCAGCCACTGGTCATTGATAATGTATGTATTTCGACCGCTAATGCTGCTATCCAAAAAAAAATTTATCCCTAAAAATTAAAAAAACTAAAAAAAATGAATATTTATGTTAAATCTCGGATTTAAATTACAAACGTTATTCTAAATAAGTTTTCTAATTGGCATTTTGGTCAAAAATGAAAAATAAAGGTACCTAGTTTACTCTTGGAGAAAAATCATGTTTTTGAAGTTTTTGCGAACACTGTATAAAAAATCAAACTTTCTCTTCGTGAATTGCATTTTTTTTACAAGCAAAACTTTTTATCAAGAATGACTTTTTCCCGAAAAATGAAATTTTTCATCCGTTTGTGCTATTGTAAACCCTATCCGCGGACAGTATGCATATAGTAGGAAATGAATTCATCGTGAAATCCTTTTACCGATCTTAAAAAACAAGGGCAGTAATTTCAGTTTTCTTTAACTAATTTTTATGGCTTAGAATTATTTCTATTTTTAAGTAAATAAACATGTTTTCATAGAAATTTCGAGATTTTTGCATTTAAAAATCACGTTGGTGGTAAACAAAAGTCTTTAATATTTAAACAAACTTGACATCACGTTTTTAAAATGCTCGTATACTCATAATGTATAATCAGTTGTCATCAATAACATATTTTTGGGCACCTATATTTGTTTAGAGATCATTTCATAATATAGGTGAAAGTGTTTGGGGTATAATCCCTGCAATAAAGTTAATGTTTAAATAGGGTTTATTGTTAACAAAATAATTTAAATGTGATAGGAATTTGCGTTATTAACCATAAAAAATTTAATAATTTAAATTTTTATATAACAAGCGTAAATTAACTTTTCAGAAATTGATATTATATAGTTTAATTGCTAGCTTATCTAAATTATTTTTAAATGAAGAAAGTAACACAACCATAGGCGTTTAACTGATAAATTGGTCTCGAAAATTCATATTATTTTTGTTTCCCACGCTGGTTGGCTGTCACTGATTTTGATATACTTTCACCTAAAACTATATAATTGCAATTATTTTAGTGAAATAATTAAATTTAACTACATTGTATTTTATTTGTTTATGTTTTGGTTTAGTCCACACGAAATTCATCAGTGACCACTAAAGGGCGGATTATATACACTTAAATTCAGCCAAAATATGCGCATATATATGCCTTGTTTTTCTTTAAAATATGCAGTTGTTTGCAATTTTTTTTACCAAATATACATACTGGTATGCAATATTTCTTAATTTATGTGTGTAAAATAAGGTAAAGAAGCACATTGGGTTCTAATAAATATGTTTATTTTTAAAAAATGCAAAAAAAGCAAAGAAAAATAACAGTAAACAATATTTTAACCTAAAGTTGTATAAAAGGCATTTATTACTAAATATTTTTCTACTAAAAAGAATTGTCTTCTATTAGTAAAAATATGTTTATACGAAGAGAAGCTTCTTTCACCATCTGCTGATGTAATCGGACAATATTGCAACTTAGATAGCAAAATATAAGGCCAAGATACAACACAACAAAAGTGTCGGATGGTTTTTCCTCATAAATGCTTTTTACTGCAGTTAATTATTGAAATCCTTCATTATTTTTTACAGCTACATCCAATTTGTTCCTTACTTGACCTCCTACCCTTAAACCTTTTGTGTCAAACATTTTTCGCTAACTATCTTACTTTAAGAAATACTCGACCGTTTCAATACATATCATTGCAGCGACCCTGTATGTACACAAAGTACCTACACATATCTAAAATTGAATGGTATGACTATTTAACCGTTACAAAATGCAGGTGTACTGTAATTCGTAATTATTGTTCTTGGAATAAATGACCAAAATCATTTAGGTCAAAAATGTCGTGAGTTGTTCTCGTACCAAAGTTTACAGAACTTTGATGGTACATATAATAATGACGCTGGCAGTAGTTCTGTATTAAGTATAAGGTCCCAGAGATAACTCAAGTGCATTTTGTTTCTTGATGTTAATATTATTGTTTTTTCTTTGTAACCACACAAAAATAAAGGCACTTTAGTTTTTAATGAATTACTAGACTTAGTACTAAACAATTACCAAAACTATACAAAAAATTTATTTTCTGCTATACCTACTTACCTATTTTACACTATCGGTGATTAAACCCCAAAATAAAGATCAGCGTATACAGGGTGTCCCAAAAGTAATGGGACATAGAGCAACAGCAGACTCCTCAAGTCGAAATAATGCGATTTATTTAAACTTGCCTTATCCCAAAATTGATAACAACCAAGATACAGGGTGTCAAAGTTTTAATTTTGTTTTCGTTTTTTTGCGATTATTTCTTAACGAACGACATAGCAGCACAAAATTAAGGGTTTTGGGTTTTTTTGAGGTGAGAAATTCAAAATTATTCATAGTTTTGGTGTAACCAGTAGAGGGCGCTGCTTACGGCGTGGCCTACTGTTTTTAGCTGGCATAATTTTGTTTGGGCTATTGGGCTTCATATATCGATCCAACTATTAAAAAAATAAGTTACTTTATTTCTTTTAAATTATTGTAAATCAGCTACATTTGCTAAGTGTCAAAGTTTATGTAAATACTTAAGGTTGACTATTTTTTTCTAATAAAAACGCTTTTTCGTGTACGGAATTATTAATTTTATTCTAATTAAAATTTTTTTAAACTTTGACAGATGATACTTTGTGTAACATGTTGTTGCACTACAAATGTCGTTGTTTTTAATTAAGGCCAGCTGTGATAAATAATACTAATACGAACACACAATTATTTTAAATATTTTAGCATTCTTGCATTAAACATATCGGATGCGATTATCTCGAAAATGGTTGCTCCTAGCGACTTCAATAAGTTATACGTTTTGGACGTAAAAGAAGTAAAGTAACTTATTTTTTTAATAGTCAGATCGATATAAGAAGCCCAAACAAAGTTATGCCAGCTAAAAAAAAGTGGGCCATGTAGTAGGCAGCGCCCTCTACTGGTTACACCAAAACTATGAATAATTTTGAATTTCTCACCTAAAAAATCCCCAAAACCCTTAATTTTGTGCTGCTATGTCGTTTCATTAAGAAATAATCGCAAAAAAACGAAAACAAAATTAAAACTTTGACACCCTGTATCTTGGTTGTTATTAATTTTAGGATAAGGCAAGTTTAAATAAATCGCATTATTTTGCCTTAAGGCGTCTGCTGTTGCTCTGTGTCCCATTACTTTTGGGACACCCTGTATATTTGATTTGATTAGAAAAAGGGGATACAGCATCATATCTTTATTAATCTTTTTTTTATTAGTCAAGGTGGACAAAAAGTAAGCAGTTTGTGGGGACTAATAAACGACCAAAATAGACGCCCAAACAAGCTTAATAGACTCCATTGCCCGTAATGCTTCCAGTTATAATCAATGGGTATGCTGTCACGCTTACGCTGTCAAATTTAGGCCCGTGGGGCCCGGTCTTATTCATAACTTTTTGCTTTTGCATTACTTAATAGTGCTTGTAAGTAGGTATGTAAAAAACCGCTTATATATGCATGTACAGTAATAACAAGTTGAAACGTTTCCAAGTGCTGATGCAGGTTTGTTTTTATACGTGACTAACAATTAATTTCCATTAGTTGCACTGGTTAGTTTTGTTTTTATTATTTAAGTACTACTTAAATTAATGAACTGAATTCACTTACTTACGTTGATGACGCATTAAACGGCATCCCATGACCTTCTCGATTTGTCGGTTTGTTGTATGGGTGCGATATATAGGCCTTCTCAATCGGTTGAGTAAGCTAAAAAAATTTCCTTGTAGGGGAACCAGGGGCAAGACGGGGACGCCAAGCATTTGTATCAATAAAAATAAAACCAATTTATCAAAAAATAAAGTTTATTCTAAAAATTCTTTGGATAACATCTATAACTCTTTTAGCATAAAAATGTTTTACTTAACTTATACATAAATAATTAAAAACTATACTAATTTAAAAATAAACAAATATCCCATCTTGCCTCGGGTACGGGAGGTGAGGGTGATATCTAAGGGGTCACATTTATCTACACCGGCACAAGAATTGTAGGACCATTTTTGACATATTTAACGGGCAATCCATCCTTCGTGGACTCCGAGTATCTGTCACCGCAATACAAATAAACATTCCGTAGTTTCATTATTTTTTTTGACCGCTCTCTTCTAGCTTTTTTTTATACTTGCGAACAGGCCCGGTTCTAGACCTCCTGGCGCCCCGGGCAAGGTTCTTATTTTTTAGCGCCCTCGAAATTTTTATTTCATATTTTTTTCCTGAATATATAATATACTTATACCATAAAAAATATTTAATTTTTTTGACGTGATGTTTTAAGAAGGAGAGGCTCTCTGTGCACTCTGCAGTGACTAATTTGCAAATAATTTGCTCCCTTCAATGTTTTAATTTTAGAAAAAAACAAGTCGACACGAGTCTATCCAACTGAGCCTGCTGTTTCTTTTTTAGTCGCCGCGCCGCGCTCACCGCGTCGCGCTAAGGGCGGACTATAAATATCGACGTTTAAAGATCATCGATGTTCCATTTTCGATGTTTTTTGGCCCCTATTAAATGGGTTAAAGGCACCCGCTTTGTTTCAGAATTTATAAAAAATACTTGGGCGCCCTTATCTTTTAAATAGTATATTATACATCGAAGGTTATACAGACGCTGATTTGTTTTACCTTTGGCAATATTTTGCGCCCCTTGGACTTTGCGCCCCCGGCGTCTGCCCGGGTTGCCCAGGCGCTGGAACCGGGCCTGCTTGCGAACCATTTTTCTGAAAATAAAATAGCCTATGTTAATTGAATATACATTAATTAATAAGTTATTAATTTTTAGTAGGATTTTTAACAAAAAATATTAGTTCGGGCAAGATGAGGTACGTGACAAATATAATACCCCATCATGCCCCCAAAATTGATCGATGTTGTTGTCAAGCGGCTCCAAGGTTATGCAATAAATAAGCCGTCTACACACGTCAGTGTTTGCAATAATTTCGGTGCCCCATCTTACCCCATGGTACCGGCTTGCCCTTGGTTCCCCTATAATACCCTTGTAACGGCGCAGGACGCCACTAACAGGTAAAAATTTAGGGGTTGGTAACGTTGTTACATAGGTTTCACATGTTATCCCGGGGATATCCGATTTCAGCTATACATTAGGTTTATACTGTTCTAAGGATACCTATCTGATTTTAAAAAACGGGACGCCTTCTGGATAACCGGAGCATAGGGTATATCCGATTTCGGACGATTGTAGCTTTCTTTTAAAAAAAAGTCAATTGCCTCCACCCGCCAGGCGCGTCGTGGCCGACCAGTAGGGCTGTGCGATTACCGAAAAAGATAATCGATTATTTGAAATAATCGATTATTTCCTATTAATCGATTAATCGAAAATAGTTAGTTATATCCGATTAATCGAAAATAACCGATTAATTAAAAATAATCGAATAATTGAAAATAATCGATTAATCGAGAATAACAGACTATTTCTGATTCATCGGAAATAATAATCGATTAATTTAGAATAATCGATTAATCGATTCCCGGAAAATGCTACGAGTAGGAAATCGGAATTTTTAACTCTAACTGATTTTGATTCGTCTTCAGTCTTGCTAGTTAC
Organism: Polydrusus pterygomalis; assembly: GCA_963969555.1. NCBI lineage: Eukaryota > Metazoa > Arthropoda > Insecta > Coleoptera > Curculionidae > Polydrusus > Polydrusus pterygomalis. The sequence goes on along the minus strand of OZ018381.1, from coordinate 33,134,950 downwards.
AGTATCACGGGAGCAATGCGGGCCTGAGGCTCCTCATTGCGGGGATAAGTATATTATATATTCGAACCATTTTCTGAAAAAAAAACTGTTAAATATGTGGGGTAACTTTGCCAACCGCAAAAACTATATCAAATTAAGCATCTAGAGAAATGTTAATATCGTAAATAGAACCCATATATGCACCGGTATAGGTGATGTTAAAACCAGAATTCAACTTTCATTAGTTTTTATTAGACAACCCTTAGCACAGCAACATGATTTCACGAGGTTAAAATAAAATTTTACTTACATGTTTATCACTTATGTCACACCGCTTCGCCAAACTCCAGACCCGTACGGCCAAAATCCAAATACCCGTTGGTCGCCTAGTATTTTACCGCCAACTGCATTAGAGCAGCGTTGCCAGATTGGAGATAATTAATTTTTTATTTTTTTAGGCAAAGTAACCCCACTTTACGGTACTCTTTTCTTCCTATCTTAACAATGTCAATGTCATGCATTATGACTTTTATGTCAATCAGTACTCGTTTAAGCATATCTATAAAATAAATTTGTCACAGTCGTAATGCTAAAATGAGTTAATGAGATTCTACAAAAAATAAATCTAAAAACAGGCGGTGTCCATATACGGCGTTTACCAGAAATGTTTTTTTCTATTTATGGCAGGTATAGATAAATACGTCACATACATACATATGATAACCATGTAGTTAGAATAATCGATTAATCGAAAATAATCGATTATTCGAAAATAATCGATTGATTTAATCAAAATAAATCAAAAAATCGATTCGAATATTCGATCGTTAAGAATATTAATTTTATGAAAGGCGCACAGATTTAAACTTTGTTCAAATTATTTCATTGATTGTCTTGCAGTAATATGCGATAATATTTTTTAAACCGATTTTCAGGGTGATGACTTCAATCATCCAAAAACATACCTATATTTTCGAATAATCGAAAAATAGTTGTTTTATTGATTATTAATCGATTTTGTTGCACACCCCTGTCGACCAGCAGCATTGGCGCGCGAATTTAAAAAAACAGGACATTACCAGGACACTTAAAAAAACCAGGACGCTGCTTAAAAAATACCCAAGACACCCTAAATATCAGGACGTGTCCAAGAGAGAACAGGAAGCTTGGCAACCTTAGTAAAAAGAAAATCAAAAAATTTTCATGCTGCTATTTTTAATTAGAATCAAAAAAAATTGCTTAATGTTTTTTAAATCTCGGGCAAGGGCTGGTATACAGGGTGTCCGGAAATGACGATGAAAAATTTTAAGGTACGGATTGTACATAAAAAGATATAAAAAAAAGTTCATATTAACATAGGTCCGGAAATGCTTCCAAAGGGAGCTACAGGCCCTTGAAGATGGTGTCATAAAAGTGGTTTTAATTTAATTTATTAGGATCTACTTGCAATACAAGAATTAACTTCTACGTATAAGTTAGAGTGATTGGAGGTCACTCTTTGAAAATATCAGGTGACCCATAATTGCAACCAGTGACGTGGGAACAAAGGGGTGGTTACGGTTATATTTTTTCGCCGAGTGTATTTTCGCTATCTTTTAAATAAATTATGATTCTTTGAACATTTTTACGTAAAAAAGGTTCCCTTGGTATAAAGTCGTATAGTCGACCGTTTTCGAGATAAACGAACTTTAATGCTCAGATTTTTTTTGAATAACTGTTTACTGTATTTACGCACTGCAGTCGTCCTTTTAAGTCCGTTTATCTCGAAAACGATCGACTATACGACTTTATACCAAGGGAACCTTTTTTACGTAAAAATGTTCAAAGAATCATAATTTATTTAAAAGATAGCGAAAAAATACTCGGCGAAAAAATATAACCCTAACCACCCCTTTGTTTCCACGTCACTGGTTGCAATTATGGGTCACCTGATATTTTCAAAAAGTGACCTCCAATCACCAAGGGCGTCCGAAGGAACTTTTCCAAGGGGGGGCAAATCATAATTGAAATTATTTTTGTTTTTAACACTTCAACAAACCTTCAATAAAAGAATAGAGCAAAACACCTAATATCTACTTATATTAAATAACAAAAAATAGCTAAACAAAATGTTTAAAAATGTTCAAATATAACAAAAAAAAATAAAACAAAAAACTTATAACTTATTCAGATTTATTGGAGAAAAGAAATGTAAATTTTCTTGAATCTTTTGCAAATTCATCAATAATTTTTTCAATTAAATGTCTTTTTTTTTTCTTTTACAAATTTGCGATGAACACTCATCAATACTCATCATACATAAACCGTCCAATCGGTGCTCAGTCATAGTCGAGCGAATCCAGGTTTTTACTCTTTTGAGAGTACCTACTGAATGATCTTTCGACTGTACATGTAGTTGGAGGTAAACAAATTGCTATCGCAATTGCCTGACCAATAGCTGGATAGGACTTGCAAAGTTCCAGTAATTCTAACATGGATGTATCTTCTGTAATATCTGCAGTTTTATTTGGACTTGTCCAAAGATAATACCATGAAAGGGCTTCTTCTTTAAAATTTTCGGTTAAATTGGCGGTTTGTTAACTTTGATTTTGTCGTTCATTTTTGGATTGGGAATTAGATGTGTTGGTTGTATATCTATTTGTATATTGCTATTATGACTAGCTGTGTAAATTAAAATAAAGCTTTATTTATTCTATTCTAATATTTTTCCTTCGCTATTTAGTGAAGATTTTTGAATTCCACATTTCATTTTATGCAACAAGAGTTCGTTTTACCAATTTTGTCAATTGAATTGTATCTCAATAAATATGTATATCCCAGTTAAATAAAATATCTCAAATCAACTTGGGCCAGGGGGGGGGGGGGCAAACGCACCCCCTTGCCCCCCCTTCGGACGCCCTTGCCAATCACTCTAACTTATCCGTAGAAGTTAATTCCTGTATTGTAAGTAGATCCTAATAAATTAAATAATAACCACTTTTATGACACCATCTTCAAGGGCCTGTAGCTCCCTCTGGAAGCATTTCCGGACCTATGTTAATATGAACTTTTTTTCATATCTTTTTATCTAGAATCATACCTTAAAATTTTTTATCGTCATTTCCGGACACCCTGTATAGCCAATAGGTGTTGAACCATAAGAAACACAGGTATTAATAACTACATGTGCATGTGCATCCCTATAACAAAAAAAAAACTAAGTAGTGGGCGCCAGATTGGGCAACGTAATCGTTGAACAACAGCCCGCGTTCATTCATTTAATTAAATTCATTCATTCAGGTATTTATAAATTGTGTTTACCTTTACGCTAAATAAACGTGGGATTACAAGCTGACAACCTCCAAAAAAGAATGTGCGATTTAATGCATTTGTATAAGTGCTGGGACATCGATTTCAATTATCGATCGATAAAATATTTCTGTAAAAAAATCGATGTTTAAAATTAGTTTGTATGAGTGAGGCAAAAATTGTGACTTTGAATCCAGGAACAAATTATTACTTGTACAGGGTCTTCCAACGAGGACTGAACAGGGGCTCATTTTTGAGCTTCCTTGTATTTAAAGAAAAAACCAAAATAGCCAATCGATGTACTTTTTCCTGCAGAATTCAAAAATGAAACCAAAAATTTATTTGAACCAGAAACAAAAGAGTTACGCTATGGATAAGGTGTTTTTTAAATGGAACATAGCTTTTTTTATACGATTTTTGGAACGAGTGATTTTTTTTTGTCCGTTCTGATTAAAATATTTAATATTGTGACAGCTATTTTTATTAAATTTTAATGTTTTATCCAGTATAATTTAACTTTAACCTGTTTGAAACATACATTAGGTAATAAAGGTATAATCACCTTTGAATCCTTCAAAGTCAAAATATTTGACAAATTTACTATAATATTGCCGAAATGACTTTGAAGGATTGAAAGGTGATTATTACCTTTATTACCTAGTGTATGTTTCAAACAGGTTAAAGTTAAATTATACTGGATAGAACATTAAAATTTAATAAAAATAGCTGTCACAATATTAAATATTTCAATCAGAACGAACACAAAAAAAAATCACTCGTTCCAAAAATCGTATAAAAAAAGCTATGTTCCATTTAAAAAACACCTTATCCATAGCGTAACTCTTTTGTTTCTGGTTCAAATAATTTTTTGGTTTCATTTTTGAATTCTGCGGGAAAAAGTACATCGATTTGCTATTTTGGATTTTTCTTTAAATAGAAGGAAGATCTAAAATGAGCCCCTGTTCAGTCCTCGTTGGAAAACCCTGTACATAACATAATATGCTTTGTTATTCGAATTTTCAAAAGATACATGAAATTAAAAAAAATTCTTTAAAACCATATGTTTACACAAATTTGAAAAAGTCTATACACTCTAGTGTAATCCGAAGTTAGCCTTTCCTAAATTTTTCTTGCAGTATGCACAGGGCAGTTATCCTGCTGAAATATGAAGTTATTCCCTTCAAAAACTATCGCGACAGAAGGAAGAAAAACATTTTCGAAAATCTGAAGATATATTATACATATTAAGTACTGTTTAGTGTTCCAGCATACACCTGCGCCGTAAACACAGAAACGTTCACTGATTTGCTTTTTTTAAGTATAAGTACTTCTCATCATATCGGGAATTTGGTGGTCTATATACTCGAATCCTTCCATTATAATATGTAGACTGAAAAGTTTTCTCATCGGAAAAAATAACATTTTGAAAAAAAAATCATTTTCGGGTAAATATTGCATAGCAAACCTAATTTTTTGTTCCTTATCACTATTTTTTAAAAACGGTTTGGATGCAGCTGCTCGATTTCTAAATTCGGAACATTGTCTTACTCGGCGTTGTGCAGTTCTAGATGAAGAAGGGACTATAATTGTTATGTGAATAGCGGATACTGTAGTTTCAAATGGATTTTGCCGTAAATACTCCACCAAAAGGTCTTCTTCATTTGATGATTTTCTATTATTTAAACCGGACCCAACAGACCCTTCAAGTGTTTGATGATAGCGCCATTTTTTTACACTTCCTTGAAAAGTACTTCTAGGCACTCTAAAATGATCAGCTATTTTTTCATAAGACCACCCTATTTCTACTAAACATATTATTCTTGCTTTTTGAATAATACTTAAATGAGGCATTTTAAAATTAAATAAGATAATGACAATACTTTGACATATATGATAACAATTAACACGTTACAAAGGTAATAAAGGTAAAAAAGTTGCATTCACAATGTCACAGTTTAGTGTACGAAATTATCTGTCGTCAACTGTACATAGTTAATTAGTTTTAAAAAAATGGTGACTGACGGGCCGTGAATTACTAAAATCAAACCTTGAATGTAAATATCTCGATTTCGACGTCGACCTTCGAGTTTTGATCTTTGTAATCGATTGCAAAAATATCGGAACATCGACAACAAAAACATCGATAAACATCGTAATGCTCTAATGTGTATACCTACATGGTTATCATATGTATGTATGTGACGTATTTATCTATACCTGCCATAAATAGAAAAAAACATTTCTGGTAAACGCCGTATATGGACACCGCGTGTTTTTAGATTTATTTTTTGTAGAATCTCATTAACTCATTTTGTCATTACTACTGTGACAAATTTATTTTATAGATATGCTTAAACGAGTACTGAATGACTTAAAAGTCATAATGCATGACATTGACATTGAGCCTAATGAATAAAAATTAGGCAATTACTAGAAGCAATTACTTTTTAGTAAAAGCGATTGCTTGACTAGCAAATGCTATAAGTAAAAGCGATTGCCAGATCTGGATATGAATAAAATTTTGAAGCAATTGCTGTTTTTCTTAGACCTCTGTAGCAAATGCTTATTCAACACAAGTTCAGACGTGGGTTATCCACTTGTTCAGATTATAGATTTCATGTTCAGTTTGGTGCCTAATTTGCAAAAGAGTTGACGTAAATACAACAACGTTGGTCTATTTATTTAGTACAATAGTAATCTGTTACGTTTTTATGGAAAATAGGAAACTTATATTTGTGATATGGCAGATATCAGTAAAAATGAGAAAAGTGATAGTAGTGATTAAAAAATTAAAGACAAGCAATTGATATTCGTTCACAAATTGAAGGAACATAAATAAATCTCTCTGACCACAACCGTTTAGCTTCTACAACAGCTTCAACACTTGTAGGAAATTTAATAAAAATATTGGCCTTCTCCAAAACTGCATCCATTACAGAAGTATAGGTATGTCTTACAGACAGTAGTTTGGTGAACACCGAGTTCTTCACCTACAAAATTTTGAAAGCCCGGATCCGACAATTTCCGCAGAAATACTTTAATCTTATTTAAAGGCGACAGTGCACCCCCTCGCCTTTAACCAGTATCAGTCAAAAAATAATTTGACAACCACTCAACATTTTCGCAGTCAAATCGATATAACTTTCTGAAATCATCATTTCTGCAATTTTTACGTACAATGTAGATTTTTCTTTTACGGACGTTCATAATATATTCAGCCATAATTGAAGACACAAATTAAGAGCAACGCACGTGTATGAAGCGAAGAACTAAATTTGACTGCTACCAAGCAAATGATGCAAAGTTGAAAGCAATTGCAACACTAGAAAAAGCAATTCCTTAATTTATTCATCACATTTTAAGCGAACGATAGGGATTGCTTCTATTTTTTAAGAAAAAGCATTGACTAGAAGCAATTCCTGCACTTTTAAGTAATTGCTGGATGCAAAAGCGATTACTTTAGTTTTTATTTATTGGCTTTCAAGAAATTACTTCGATTTTATAAGAAAAAGCAATTGCTACATTTTTATTCATTAGGCTCAATGCTAAGATAGGAAGAAAAAAGTGGGCCGTACAATTAACTGCCCTATACCCACATATAATTTTAGTTTGATTTTGGCGATCCAAAATAGAATTCATCAAAAAGTTTCATAAATTGTTCCTTGCAGATAAAGTATTCGAATCACAAAAAAATATGTTCCATATAATATGTATACTATCTTTTAGATTTCGAGATTTTAGAGTCCCTACATTCTGAGATAGTCGAAATGTATAAATTTATTTTGAACGCCCTATAGCATCTAACTCAAATTTCGTTACATGTATTTTTTGTCATCCCAATAGAACGTTTTTACCAAATATGACGATTCCACTTTCGAAAACAATGAGCCTAATGAATAAAATGTAGCGATTGCTTTTTCTTATAAAATCGAAGTAATTTCTTGAAAGCCAATGAATAAAAACTAAAGTAATTGCTTTTGCGTCCAGCAATTGCTTAAAAGTGCAGGAATTGCTTCTAGTCAATGCTTTTTCTAGTATAGCAATTGCTTTCAACTTTATAGGGTAGGTCGACCCCTGCATCATTTGCTTGGTAGCAGTCAACTTTAGTTCTCCGCGGCATACACGTGCGTTGCTTAATTGTCTCTTCAATTATGGCTGAATATATGAACGTCCGAAAAGAAAAATCTACAGTGTACGTAAAAATTGCAGATATGATGATTTCAGAAAGTTATATAGAGTTGATTGCGAAAATGTTGAGTGGTTGGCAAATTATTTTTTGACTAATACTGATGGTAAAAGGCGAGGGGGTGCACTGTCGCCTTTAAGTAAGATTAAAGTCTTTCTGCGGAAATTGTCGGATCCGGTCTTTCAAAATTCTGTAGGTGAAGAACTCGGTGTTCACCAAACTACTGTCTGTAAGACATACACTTCTGTAATAGATGCAGTTTTGGAGAAGGCCAATCTTTTTATTAAATTTCCTACAAGTGCTAAAGCTGTTGTGGAAGCTAAACGGTTGTGGTCAGAGAGATTTAATTATGTTCCTTTAATTTGTGAACGAATATCAATTGCTTGTCTTTAATTTCTTTATCACTACTATCACTTTCCTCATTTTCACTGAAATCTGCCATATCACAAATATAAGTTTCCTATTTTCCACAAAAACGTAACAGATTACTATTGTACTAAATAAATAGACCAACGTTGTTGTATTTACGTCAACTCTTTTGCAAATTAGGCACCAAACTGAACGTGAAATCTGAACAAGTGTATAAGCCACGTCTGAACTTGTGTTGAATAAGCATTTGCTACAGAGGTCCAGAGGTGTAAGAAAAACAGCGATTGCTTCAAAATTTTATTCATATCCAGATCTAGCAATTGCTTCTACTTATAGCATTTGCTAGTCAAGCAATTGCTTTTATTAAAAAGTAATTGCTTAATTTTTATTCATTAGGCTCAATGGCGAAACTGTCAATTTTTTTATAAGAGTGAAAACTAATATTTTTCTAAAAAAAATAAAATATTAAAACAACTACTAAGTAGGTTTGGGTATAACATTATTATCAAAAAAATTAGAGAATTTCATGTAGAATCTAAAAATAAATTAAAAAATAAGGTGTCCTATTTCAAAAAAAAAAACTTATGTTATATTGGACACGCTCTTTTGAACCATCCTGTACAGTCAAAAATAGTTTTAAACTGCGCGCCCTCATATTCTCTAAAACTCTTGTATTTAACTTTTTTTTGGTAATTCCCGAAACAAATGAGATAATGAAGTTTACTCAATTATTGACTCACCCTGCAAGTAGGGAAACAAAATTAATTCCATTTGTAGTTAGTTTCATTCCAGTATCAATAATCATATTGTGCTCAACGCTAATAACTTATACAGGGTGTTTATTAAGTACTTGTACAAACTTTAAATCTTTGACTAATTTTAAGATAAAAAGTTCATATGAACATGTGTCCGCAACGGCTTGATTTTTGAGATACAGGGCGTCCAAAAAAGTTGTTTTATTTGCTTATTGATTATATTTTTGTTTAAAAAACGTGTCAATTTCACGAAATTCCGGATACTGGAAGTACTGGTGATGAGAAACTGAAATATTTACTTTACCATCATTTTTGACTAAAAAAGCCCATTCTCTATTCTATTTTACATACCTACAAAAGGCACTCTTAATATTGTTGTTGTACATTTTGGAAGAAAACGAGTTTATTAGACATTCACTTCTGTAATGGATGCAGTTTTGGAGAAGGTCAATGTTTTTATTAAATTTCCTACAAGTGCTGACTGCTGAAGCTGTTGTGGAAGCTAAATGGTTGTGGTCAGAGAGATTTATTTATGTTCCTTTAATTTGTGAACATATATCAATTGCTTGTCTTTAATTTCTTCATCAGTAATATCACTTTCCTTATTTTCACTGAAATCTGCCATATCACAAATATAAGTTTCCTATTTTCCACAAAAACGTAACAGATGACTATTGTACTAAATAAATAGACCAACGTTGTTGTATTTACGTCAACTCTTTTGCAAATTAGGCATCAAACTGAACATGAAATCTATAATCTGAACAAATGGATAAGACACGTCTGAACTTGTTTTGAATAAGCATTTGCTACAGAGGTGTAAGAAAAACAGCAATTGCTTTAAAATTTTATTCATATCCAGATCTAGCAATTGCTCGCTTTTACTTAATTATAGCATTTGCTAGTCAGTCAGTTTCTTCTCCTAAACTACTTGTTGTAAATAATAAATTTTGGCTAGAAACTTGCATTTTGTTAATTGATGATTTGATACTTTGAGATATACACAAAGGTGCAAAAGGCCTAGGTACCGACCGGCCGGGGTCTAGCGGTCACTTCAGAAATCAAACTGACATACGCCACTCCTTTTTATAGTCTCATTCTAGAGAATGTATCTTTACTTATGTAACCTGAAATTATCTTGTCCATATCATAACAAATAGTTGATTAATGCTTCTTCTTAAATTAGACCTATACGTTTTCGGTCATTTTAAAGGTCAATGTTAATTGAACCCATTAATTAATCCAAGGCTCTTTGATGGTAAAGTTGACACAGACCGAAAATCCGGCTTGTCTATAAGAGAAAATAAGTAACGTGAATTCTGAGCATTAAAGGTGGGACACAATCAGCTTTCTTCAATCTTTTTTCATTTGTCTTGTACTGGGTTACAATGGTACTTGCTTCAGGCCACTGTCCTGTTCTAGAAAATCTAAAGACCTGATCAACGAGAAGCGACAATAAGTCGGTTCCTAGGAACTTTCGTCGGAGAACTCTGATCAACAAGAAGCGGTAATAAGTCGGTTCCTAGGAACTCTCGTCGCAAAGAACTCTGATCAACGAGAAACGAGAATTTTTCTTCGCGTCGGCGTCGTAAAAAACCAAATTCAAAAATGTACAAATGAGTTCGCGCGAACTAGAAAAAAGAAAGGTCGGCGGCAGTATCATAATTTAGCGTCAAAGGAAATTGAGTTCTAAAAAAAAGATGATATCCAATCCACAGATACCTTTTTGCAGTCGGATTGGTGGCCCTATCATGATTTTGGCACCCCCCCCCCAAAGTTTTGACTACAAAAAAGTCGTATCCCACACAGATACATGTACTGTGTGAGCAAAAATTATTTGCATCAAAGACGGCTTGGATTAAAAAACGTAGGGCTTGGTTTAGAGCACAATGATATGGGGACGATATAATAATATATAACCAAATCTAGGTTAAAATTTTGTCAAATTCATATTATGACATGATATGCCAAACTAATGAGTAATAAAATAAGTAGACAAATACAAATTTATTTTTGTTGTTTACAAAATTAACAAAGTAAGAATATACAGAAAGAAAAAGAAAAATAATTACATAAATTGCTGAAATTGGCCACCGCCATGCTCCAAGCATAAATTCACACGTCTCTTCATATTTTCAAAAGTGTTGACCAGCATCTCTGGAGAAATGTTACCACATTCTTGGATAATCCTTTCTTGTAATTGTTCTAAATTTGCAACAAGTTCTCTTCAGATGGACTTCCTGCTTCTTTTTTGTTTTGTATAGAACCTGTTTCCCTAAACACAGCCACGGTTATTCTCAGGCAATGATAAAAATCCCCAGCAATAAAAGCAACGTTAGGAAAATGTTCGTGAAAATCGTCCATGCACAAACCCAGATTGTATTGCCACTCACCATTTACTCTAACCCCGTTTCGAAAATACGCTTCAACCATGAATGTTTTGTGCTGTTCCGTAAAGCCCATTGTGTGAATTGTTCAAGAAATTGAAAAAATTAGCGATGAATCAAATTATTTGTAACGACTGTCAAAGATGACGGAATAACTGATTGATTGTTAATTCAGGTAGTTACTGACACCCAACAGGTATTAAGCTCTACGGCTAAGCATTACGTCCTTAGATGCAATAAGGCTCTCTTTAATGCAAATAATTTTTGCTCGCACGGTATCTAGTGCAGTGATGTTACTTCTAACTTTACCAGTTAGTGTGGCATCAACGGAACGATCTTTTTCCAAACTTAAAATAGTAAAATCCCATTTGCGTAACACCATGGGACAACAACGCCTTTCGGATTTATCTGTAATCAGTATCGAACACAAGTTTGTTAAAACATTAAATATCGACGAAATATAAACGATTTTGCAAAAAAAAACAACGCTCCTTGTATAGTACTTAGTGACATAATGTTTGTGCAGACTTGTTGAGTGTTCATGTGTTTTACTGTTTTCTGTTTTTTGAATTCTATGAGGCTCGATCACTGCTACCCCCGTTGCTGTCATAGGTACATGGTAAGCAAAATTATAAGTGGTGTTTTAAAATTTTGATTTTGCATCATGTTTGCTGGAATATTACGTATAATGAATAACTACCTATGTTATGTTATCTACTTGTCTACCTAGACTTATAAAATAAATTCGAATTGTTTACTGTTTTAATAGTAGGTAGGCAGGGCCGATCCTAGGGTGTCGGCCGCCCGCGTGCAAAGACCTATTATGCCGCCCCTCTAAAGAAATTTTCCTATTTTGAGTAATACCACTGGACAACAAATTTTAGGTTATTGGTTGTATCGTGTATCAAAATGCATTTTTTTTGTTAACTTTGGGATGCTGAATACAAAAATGATAATGAAATTAAAAACTTAGTTGCCGTTTTAAAAAAAAAGTGGTTATATTTTATTTTTGATAAAATAATAAAAACTACATAATTTTACACTTTAGAGTCACTAAATGCGCTGTCGCTTTGCTACTCTTTTGTGAACTGTTTCTGGAGCATCTCTAACAAGAGTCCAACAGTAGTCGGCAAGCATGGAAGCATTCCAGTGTCCCTGGTATCTGTTTTCCATGGTTGATATGTCCTGATGGAAGCGTTCGCCGTGCTCATCACTTACAGCTCCGCAGTTGTCAGGAAAAAAGTCCAGGTGAGAGTGTAGGAAATGGATCTTTAGAGACATATTGCAGCCCATTTTTTGATACGACGACAGCATATTTTCAACCAGAGTAACGTAATTGTCAGCTTTTTTATTTCCCAAGAAATTAGTTACCACGAGGCGAAAGTCTTTCCAGGCGTTTTTTTCAATATCTGTTAGAGTGCTGTCAAAGTGTTCGTCTTTCAGAATATTTCGAATTTGTGGCCCAATAAAAATACCTTCTTTAATTTTTGCCTCACTTAGCCTCGGGAATTTCTGACGTAGGTACTGAAATGCTGGCCCATCTCGATTCAGTGCCTTAACAAAGTTTTTCATTAGGCCCAATTTGATATGCAGTGGTGGTAACAAAACCTTTTTGGAGTCTACCAATGGCATGTGTTGTACATTTTTTTGCCCTGGCTCTAATGATTGTCGAACGGGCCAGTGTCGTCTATTGTAATGAAGTGACCTTGCCCGACTGTCCCATTCACACAAAAAACAGCAAAACTTGGTGTAGCCTAGCTGCAACCCAAGTAAAAGTGCAATAACCTTTGTCACCACAGATCTGCCATTGGTGCTCATCATATTTTATGGTTGTCAATAGGAACTTCATATTGTCGTATGATTCTTTCATGTGAACTGCATATCCGACAGGAATGGACTGAAGAATATTGCCAATATGTAATAGTACTGCCTTTAAACTTAATTTTGAACTGTCTATAAACAATCACCATTCCACTGGTTTGTAGTTTATATTTAAAGCCTCCAATAAACCGCCAATATTATTGCAGAAAACTAAGTTATTTTCCATGTCAAAAAATGGCGCTAGACCTTTATGGCGTTTACGAAAAACACTTACAGAGACATCTTCTTCTAACAGGTTCCACTGCTGCAATCTTGATCCTAGTAACTCAGCCTTACTTTTTGGAAGTTCTAGATGTCTCACAAGATCGTTTAATTCTGACTGGGTTATTTTGTGCGGTTGGCGGTATGATGTGCTGGGTGCGAAATCGGGATCTCTTGAAGTTGATGGCATATCTTCTTCTTGGCACAACGCTGTATCGCTGTCTGATTCGTAAGTGACTGTTTCTGGGGGTTCTGGAATAGGAAGGTCGTCACTATGTGGTACAGGTCTGATGGCAGATGGTATATTTGGATAGTTAATAACAGACTTTTTCTTCTTGGATATACCGGTGCCTTGCCCAACAGGAGGTATCATGCAGAAATAGCAATCATTAACATGATTTGTAGGCTCTCTCCAGACCATTGGAACAGCAAACCGCATAGATCGGTTTTTACGATTTAACCAGCTTGTCAAACTTGAAGCGCATGCATTACAGCATATATGTGGCGCCCACTGTTTGTCTTGATCTCCTATTCTGCAACCGAAATAAAGATGATATGCTTTTTTCATCAATGGAGTCATAGATCGCTTCTGAGACGCAAAAGTCACTTCACCACAAACATAACAGAAGTGATCTGGATTGTTTACACACTTTCGAGGCATTTTACAATCTTAACTATTCGACTTGAATTACTAACTTCGACTGACTAACCTCTCTGCTTACCTACCTGTTTATATCCCCAAATATGGATTATAGATTTTTAAATACATTTCATTATAATTATACTTATAAGTAGTCTATATACAATTTTAAGAAACCAACATAATGAGTTTTTTATTTGTTATTACCTAAATAGGGATAAAGGACACAATGCGACTGAGCAGGTACTAATGTATTTATTGGCCTACATTATAGTACTGTGCTCAGGTAAACCATAGAAATGAGGATAAACAAGGGTCCTTTTATCCGTTTAGTCGTTTATTTATTTAAAATCGGGTAGTAAAGCATTATTTATTTGCCGCTTAATTAAATATTTCAATATTATCCCTGTTTTAGGGTGGTCCCGGCTAAGTCGCCATTGTGTTAATATCCCTATTTAGGTAAATTTATGTAAAACTCATTTCGTTCGCTCTCTTATTTTTGTAAACAGATTTTTATTATATAGGGACTGTTCAGTACAAGGCAGACATGAAAGTGGATTTACATGGGTTTCAATGGCTATCGCTCTTATTTTAAGCAATAGGGGGTTAGGATTTCGAATATAGGGGATCGTCCCTAAGAATCCACCATTCCTTAACTTGGTGAAAATGTAGATTTGGCAATATAAAATTCATATATTGTTATTACAATACAAATATACTACGTGCGTTCTTGCGGTTACAGTGTTAATATATTAGGGGAACATGACGTCACGTATCTCTTAAACGTGAACTAATATTAAAAAAAAAAGTTTATTTTCGATTTAAGCACACCTAAAATAGTAAAATTTAGTTGATTTTATTTCTGCAACATTTTAGCTGTTGTCCAGTGATACTTAACGTTGACGTTATAAACTCATCTAAATACATGTACATAAGAGTAAAAAGTTAAACATTAATAAAAATGCACACTACAAATAAAATTTTACGGGAAAGACTTTATATTTGGGTCATATTATATGTTATAATTATTAGCGACAGCTTTTTTCTTTTTACTTTAACAAAATAATAAACCAACAAAAATATTACTTTTGAAACAAAAATAGACATTTTATAATTAGAAATGTAAAACAACGTATTTACCAGAAAATACAAAATAACAAAAAGTACTAAAGCATAAATCTTGCGAAACGAAAAGTATATAAATCACTTCTTCCTCGAAGACTACCTAATAATTAACTATAAAATAATTTTTCTGGCTTTCTGAGAAGCAAATTTGTCAATAATTGCGGTGAGATCAATTTTTTCAGAGATTTCGGATTCAATAGAGATGATGGCCAAATTTGAAAGTCTTTCTTGTGTCATATTATTTCTCAAGTAATTTTTAATAATTTTTAATTTACTGAAACTTCTTTCACCTGAAGCCACAGAAACAAGTAAGATTAAAACAATCCTTATTGCTAGAGCAAAATTTGGAAAACAGGGAATGAGATCATTTTTGACTAAAATTTCTAATATCTTAATTGGCTGTTTTTTACCTGGAAAAATACCTTTAAATGAAGTTATTTCATTAAAGAGTTGTATACCGTCTATATCTTTCACAATAGTTCCTTCCTCCTGTACCTGTAACTTACTATCTAAGTCCATGCAGGCTTTCATGAGGTCATCATTAGAAATGGTGGGAAACTCATACAGAAAACAGGATATTAAATAGCACTCAGATAATAAGGTAAATCTTTCATTTATCGAAGAGATCGCGTAATCAAGAACTGCAAAATAGAAAACAATCTTGAATTGCAGGAAGGGATTTAAATCTGGTTCATCACTATCACTGCCCTCGTAATCAAATAAACGAACTTTTTTTCTGAGCTTCGAGATGGGAAATTCGGGATCAATACCTAAATCTCTAGCAATTGTTGTTGCTGAATCGACAAATATTTTAAAATTATCGTCAGATCTTTGGGAAACTAAAAATTTTTTAAGATTATCTAAGCCTTTAATGCATTCCGCGATGTTTAATTTAGGATTTTGAAGCATTGAAGCATCAATTCTTCATAATAAATCATGCCAAATTAAAATTGAACACAAAAACTTAAATGTTTCAAGACTTTTAATAGTTTGATAAATGTAACTTTATTTTTATTTCGAGAAATTCGTAAAAAGTTTTGCTTGATTGACAGAACTATCTGCGGCCTACGGCCGCCCCTTGGTTTGGCCGCCCGCGTGCGGTGCACGCGTTGCACACCTGCTAGGATCGGCCCTGTAGGTAGGTACTTAACACATAATGTGGGTTTAACCCTAATTAAATTATTACACGATTAACGAATTCAAAAATTCATAAACCTGAACAGTGGCGGCTCGTGACATGAATGTCTGGGGGTTCACAAATACGGGAAACGCGGCAGGGGGTACGGATTTTTTTTTGGAAGTTCAAGGTCATGTTGTTTTGTTGCTATGAAGTTCTTCGAGAATTTATTCATGAATTTATTCGTGAAGTCGGTAGCATTTAGTACACTGTGCATCAGCTGATTATTTTGCATGTTAAATTTTCGTGAATAATTTTACGAAGAAATTCACGAATTTATTTGACGTCCAAGTTGACCATTTACATTATCAAAGTTAGCCCTAAAGTGACTTCATGAATAAATTCACAAAGAACTTCACAGATGTAAAGATCGCTTAATATGAACTTAAATGAGCCTAATTAGGTACATACCTACCTATAATATAGGTAGGTACTGACATGTATGTGTAATTTTTTTATTAAACATCAAAATATTGTGCATTTGTGTCCTGGCCGATATTTTTAACAACCCTTCCTTAAAAAGATTCCAATAAAATAAATAAATAGCTTACCAATACGATTAACACCACTTTTAACCCAACACGGTTCTGCCTTTTCGCCGGCAAATAACAAAGACGGGAAACAAAATAGACTATTCTGCTTTTCACATCCGCACAGCCACTCATGTTTTTCATACAATGCACTCCTAAAGTCTTAAAAACTCTTTTAAAGTCCCGTTTTTGACCTTTATTTAGTTGCGTTATTTGGAGGTTAGGCACTGGTTTTCCCGCATTCTTTACAATAATCTTATCATCGAAACTTAACCCTGAGAATGACTTTTTTTAAAAACTCACTGTATTTTTGCAATTATTTAAATATTGCACCGAGACCGTTGCCGTCATTTTTATATTATTTATTATTTTTTAAAGAAGCCGTAAAATAAAACCGCGGACATACTATTACATAAATCACTAAAAGGCTCAGCCAGCTGGCGCCACAAAACACCAACTAAGGGCTGGCGCAGCACAACAGCAGAGTAAAAATCGAATTAGAAAACATAATTCAGAACAAACGAGCACTTTCGCTTAAAGTTGACTAATCATAACGTGCCTAAACCTCATGATCACCAGAAATTTGTGCCATAAAGATAGAATGAGATCGAAAATAAAACTAGCTATAAAACAAAGATAGAGCTATCGTGCTCCTCGACTCGTGAAAAGATTGCGGCCGTTCTGAACATTAAAAACTTCTGGCACCGGCGGCACAATGATACAAAGAAAGAATTTATTGTATCATGCGGCGGCACCGTATTCTGCCGGTCGTTATGCCGTTCAAGCGCATGAGTCACCGCGGTTTAAGCGAAATTTTTTGTTCGACGCAACATCTAACAATAGGGAAAGTAAAGATATCGCAATTTAACGTTACGTAAAAGATAGGGTGATGATAATTCACAAAACGGTAACTAGTACCTATAGATTTTTTTTATTTTGAATTTTAACAATTTAAATTTTAACTAGGGGGGCACGTGCTCATGTGCTCTTATGCACAAGCCGCCACTGAACCTGAACCTAATAGTAATGAAAATAAGAATTATCATTTTCCATTCGTTATAGAGAGGGGGCTCCTGAAAACGTTTGCGTGGTGGGAGCCACTCAGTTTTTGTTGCGCCACTGTATATTGCCGACATTAAATAAACTAATTTTAATTAAAGTGTGAAAATTGCCGCACGGTAAAGATATTAGGCATTATTAAATAACAATGAGGTATAAGCAAGAAATGGACCGTTTCACAACATGTGCAGGTTTGCCAGCCAATAATTTCCGAGTTATGAGCAATAGCTGTCAATCTAAATTACACTTGATAATCGTACTCCATCCACAAAAGGAAACGCACGCCGCGCCAGTAGAAATAATACGAACAATAAACAACTAATCTAGAGCGGCATTTTAATAGGCCATTGTGGTGTAGAAGCAAAAACGCATATACCTTCGGTCTGCATGCTAAATTGAAACACATAGAAGAAGGATTCAGTGGTCCACCAGATCTCTCCAATAAACATTCAAACGTTTTAAAATCATACAAATTAAAAAATATATGGTTCCATGTCATTAAGAAATTAAATCCGCAATTTCGGTATTGTTGCTTATAGATTAACCATGTTACAAAGCTTTATACCGTGCGAGCAAAAATTATTTGCAAAGAGGACTTGGATTTAAAAACGTAGGGCTTGGTTTAGATCACAATGATATGGGGACGATATATCTAACCAAATCTAGGTTAAAATTTTGTCAAATTCATATTATGACATGATATGCCAAACTAATGAGTAATAAAATAAGTAGACAAATACAAATTTATTTTTGTTGTTAACAAAATTAACAAAGAAAGAAAAATAATAATAATTTATGTTTCAAGACCGGAAAGTAGTGTTTTTCAGGTCGAGACAAGCATCTCGCCTACGGCTCGCCCTGGAAGCTTGGAGAGACCTGCACAACACTAATTTTCGGTTGCGTGACGTACAATATTTTTTTTAAGACCGACACTTCGATATACTTACATTAAATTATTTTATTTTATATTATTTTTAAATGCGTCGTATGACTTCTCGTAACGGGCTTTTGATTTTACTGGCAATATACCGTAAGCCGCTTTCCTTGCTGCTTCCAAAATTTCATCTGAAATCTCATTTTCCGTGTCGGATAATTCATATTGGTAAATTTGCGCACTCGCGAAACAAGTTTGACATAAACAACAAATTAAAAATCAACGAACTGAAACTCGACAATACATCGAAATGTTGATGTCATAGTAACGAAATCAAGGTAGCTTGTATTATCAAAGAGCGATTGGAAAAACAAAAAAGAGGGACCGGACAAATCTTTTCCGGACTCTAATGTCACTTTTCCGGTCTCTAATGTCACTGTCACCCTGTTTTTTGTTTTTCCAATCGCTCTTTGATAATACAAGATACCTTGATTTCGTTATTATGACAACAACATTTCGATGTATTGTCGAGTGACAGTTCGTTGATTTTTAATTTTGTTCTTTATGTCAAACTTGTATCGCGTAGATTATAAAATATATCGAAGTGTCGGCCTTAAAAAAAATATTGTACGTCACGCAACCGAAAATTAGTGTTTTCCAGGTCTCTCCAAAAAACACTACTTTCCTGTCTTGTATCGTAAAAATAATTACATAAATTGCTGAATATTTTAATATAATTTTCTAATAAATTTTGGGTAAACCATTGAGAGTATGGCTGAAGGACTTTGGTCGATGGCCTTTTGGGAAACCAATAAAGATCATACTACTACTACTACCATTGAGAGTAATTCCTGCGTCTTTCAAAATCTGCGGCATGTATTTCTTGGAATACTTGCACTTTATAAGGAAATAAATTTAGCTGCTTCTTAAGAATAGTCCTGCATGTTCCATAAGATTTTCCCACTTCTTGGGACAGGCGTCTTATACAATTTGTTGGCGCATTTTGCATTATTTCACGAACGTTTGCAACAAGTTCTTCTGTTCTTACAGATGGTCTTCCTGCTCCTTTTTTGTGTTGTATAGAACCCGTTTCCCTAAACACAGCCACGGTTCTTTTCAGGCAATGATAAAAATCCCCAGCAATAAAGCAACGTTAGGAAAATGTTCGTGAAAATCGTCCATGCGCAAACCCGGATTGTATTGCCACTCACCATTCACTCTAACCCCGTTTCGCAAATACGCTTCAACCATGAATGTTTTGTGCTGTTCCGTAAAGCCCATTGTGTGAATTGTTCAAGAAATTGGAAAAATTAGCGATGAATCAAATTACTTGTAACGACTGTCAAAGATGACGGAATAACTGATTGATTGTTAATTCAGGTAGTTACTGATACCCAACAGGTATTAAGCTCTACGGCTAAGCATTACGTCCTTAGATGCAAGGCCCTCGCTTTGATGCAAATAATTTTTGCTCGCACGGTATTTATCACAGACTGCAAAAGCTGAATTAAAAAACAAAAATGGATTGCAAAATTAAATAATGTATTATTTTACCATTTTTTGTATTATTGCATTTTAGCAATAATAAATTAATTCAGGTCAAATTTTAACAAAAAAATTTAAATAGTTTAATATTTAAAAATCCACTCAAATTTTATTATTTAAAAAACGAACTTTGTGACACCCTAGTTTTTGAGCGCACCCTGTATATTTCAAAACATTTTTAAATTGTTCAGAATATCCAACCATACCATAACACAAAGCTTATTATCGACAAATCTTATCGTCAATGCATAAAATTACTCTGCACAATCGTTAACTCACCCGGTATAACAATAAACAATTTCTCTTCGCATTTGCATAGAGGCATAGAGGTAATATACACAGTTTTTATTAGGTCTATGGAATTGGTTCATATTATTTAATAGCAAGTAGGTACTGTTGTTGTAACATTATTTTTAAATTGTTGATAATATACGGTCTATGCCCTAGTAAAACTATTTTAGTTTACGGAGGCCTTTTTAGCAGCTTCTAGGTATTTTAATGTTAGAACGTTGAACTTACTTTTTTCCCCAATACCTTGATACTACGAGATATTAAAATATGAATAAAATCTAGCCGTTTGTTTTCAAAATATAAAAAATTGGTATTTTTTTTTGATTCTCATAATTTTTAAATATTATTAATTATTTGATCCGCCTATAAAATATCCAACATCCTGTATGTTATTTCTTTATAAGTGAAAAGCCTTATTTTCCACAAAAAAGAAGAAAAAACGTTAACAGTTTTTAAGAAACAAGTGAAAACTCCTAGCAATGCAAAAAATCTCAAAATAAGAAACTTTAAAAGGTCTTAAAATTTTGCCGAAAACCATTTCCCATAAGCGGTGTAAGGTGTAAGGGGTCCTTTCTGTATCTTAGAAAAAACTGGTGGAGGTGAAAAAATTGTTTGTTATCGTTCGGGGGCGCAAAGGGACGCCGGTTGAGGGGAGCTCCTAATAGATACGCCACTGATTGGGGTTTAAAAATTGATTCAAAACCTACCGCAATGTTTAGTCTGACCCCAGAAAACATGACATAATAGGATACCGCGCGCTGGGACGATAAAAATTGCCATGAGTTTTTGGGCTTTTAGTATTATCAGATATTTGATCTTTTATTTTACCGCTTCCTTCCTGTGGCTGGAAATACATATGGAGAACTCATGCAATTTAGAATTTAGGTGATTCTCTTTTATTTGAAGCTTTGCTTGCATTACAGACAATGTAATGTATGTAGTAGGTACACATTTTACAGGGTGTTCAGAAAATACGTGAACAACTTTTGAAGGCGACAGAATAGATCGATTGAAGCCAGGTATATCCAAAATTGCTTCATTTAGCCGGTGGACAGCGTCAAAAATAAAATTTAAAATTCGCACCAATTAGGATATTAAAGATGTTGTGGCACTTGTGTCTATATGCACCTGATTTTTCATGTGTTTTCATTTTTTCCCAGGTATGGCCAAGGTTATCGGTTCCTTTTCGGGACCAAGTTCCCCCCCCCCCCCCCTCCAAATAAAAACACATAAAACAAAATAGAATAGTCTATTAAATACATTACACCCGCACACCCATTTTTTATAAATATTTTTATTAAATTTCCGCATATACAGTGTCCGCAAGAAAGTTCGCATCAAATGGGATTTTTTTTATTATTAGGTATAGGTAAAAATTGAAAAAGCAGTTAGTTTTTGCTTACCTAAAAACTAAAAATGACGTATACTGAAGCAGCTGCACGACTTGCGTTACCTGTCAAATTTGACATTTAAAAAAAAATAGGTTCAAAAATGCCATTATTTATCAAAATATCGAAAAACTTTATTTAAGAAAGTTGTTTATTTAGGCATTTTTAGTCCGTATACGAAATTTTGACAGTCTAATACAATTTTTATTTTTTGCCAGGTTTTTGAAAATTTTGATCAACCCTCGTAGATTAACTTTTATACATCGATGTAAAACCATTTGCCTTTACTTCATTTGTAATCTTAATGCAATTTTGTGTAAAATTTTTGTTTCCTATTATTTATTTTGCTTCAAAAACTGAAATTGTTATTGATCAGTATGTAATGTTTGATGCAAAGTTTATCTAATCACATCAGTTTTGCCAAAACCGACGTTTCTCATTTCTCTTAAGTTAGAAAACAGATGTACAAAATGAAAATATTGGAAGCTTTCCTTGAAATTTTGCTTAATTAATATTAAATTAAATTAATTATACTAAACTATATTTTTGTTGAATAAAATGTTTCGAGAGATTAATATATATTCTTTTTAATCCAATATTAATTAAGTAAAATTTCAACGAAAGCTTCCTAATATTTTCTTTTTGTACATCTGTTTACTAACTTAAGAAAAATGAGAAACGTCGGTTTTGGCAAAACTGATGTAATTAGATAAACTTTGCATCAAACATTACATACTAATCAATAACAATTTCAGTTTTTGAAGCAAAACAAATAATAGGAAACAAAAATTTTACACAAAATTGCATTAAGATTACAAATGAAGTAAAGGCAAATGGTTTTACATCGATGTATAAAAGTTAATCTACGAGGGTTGATCAAAATTTTCAAGAACCTGGCAAAAAATAAAAATTGTATTAGACAGTCAAAATTTCGGACAGAGACTAAAAATGCCTAAATAAACAACTTTTTTGAATAAAGTTTTTCGATATTTTGTTAAATAAGGGCATTTTTGAACCTATTTTATTAAAAATGTCAAATTTGACAGGTAACGCAAGTCGTGCAGCTGCTTCAGTATACGTCATTTTAGGTTTTTAGGTAAGCAAAAACTAACTGCCTTTTCAATTTTTACCTATACCTAATAATAAAAAAAAATCCCATTTGATGCGGTCTTTCTTGCGGACACTGTATACTTTTTGTCCGCCCTGAGTTTTTTCTATTTTTACATCAGGCAACGGCCGCCCTAAGTTCTTAATTTCTAATTTTTGGTCCAAACACATTGTAGAAAATGGATTGTCCATTAAAAACCTTTAAATTATAAAAAGTTCGAAAGGAAATTAGGTACCTACTTTGTTTAAGAGCGCAAACAAAGTAAAAAAAACGCATTTTCTACGTACCAACCAACGACTGAATTGCGCCACCGCGTGGCCTGGCCGGCACGGGTGTAGCAACTGACTGAAATATTTCCATTGGTGGGAGTCTTGGATGTCTGGCTCTTGAAAAGTTAGGTATATTGACCACTGTAATTGGATGGAAACTGCATGGATATAGGTCCTACTGAGCTAGGGTCACGAGAACTACGTATATTTATTTTAAATCGATGTTGAAGGTGTGCAACTTTAATGACATACAGTGTCACCAGTAAAGTCCGCATCATATGGGATTTTTTTTTTATTAATTGCTTTATTCAAAATTTGACTTTAACATCAAGTTCTGCTTCGATCGAGATGAAAATTAAGCAAAAAATAGTAGTCACGTGATTCGCATTATCTGTCAAATTTTAATTTTTTCCAAAAAATAATCCAAAAGTGGGGTTATTTCTGAAAATATCGAAAAAAGTTATTAGAAAAAGTTATTTTAAATGCAGTTTCTAGCCCACATGGAAAATTTCAGCTGCATGAGACAATTTTGATTTTTTACCTATATTTTGTAAATTGTACTAGGTACTTTTGCAAAATAAGACTCAACGCAACCTACATAAAACTTCTTAGTTTTGACAATGATTTATTTTAGATACATTTTCTTTAAAGTAGCGCCATATTAAATGTGTGTTTTTCTACAAAATCAAAATTGGGCTATTAAAATTTGGTCGCATGTGATCCAAAGTTTATTTGTTTTCGACCCTGTATAAGGTAACTTCATAAAATAAGTATTCTTGAAAACGTGGTTTGTGCCTGAAAGTAAAAAAATAAAGTACCTAAAGGGGTTTTAAATTAAATCGTTGAAAATAGATAAACTTTACGTTAAGTTAAACTAAAATTCATTTTCCACTTAATGAACACTTTACTGATGACATTGTGTACTTTTTTGTCTTAATATTAAGGTGTATTACTTTCAAACACAAACTACGTTTTCAAAAATACTTATTTTATGAAGATACCTTATACAGGGTCCAAAACAAATAAACTTTGCATCACATGCGACCAAATTTTAATAGCCCAATCCAATTTTGATTTTGTAGAAAAACACACATTTAATATGGCGCTAACTTACAAAAAATGTATCTAAAATAAAGCCTTGTCAAAACTAAGAAGTTTTATGTAGGTTGCGTTGAGTCTTATTTTGCAAAAGTACCTAGTGCAATTTACAAAATAGAGGTAAAAAATCAAAATTATCTTATGCAGCTGAAACTTTGCATGTGGGCTAGAAACTGCATTTAAAAAAAACTTTTTTTAATAGCTTTTTTCGATATTTTTAGAAATAACCCCACTTTTGAATTATTTTTTGGAAAAAATTAAAATTTGACAGATAATGCTAATCACGTGACTACTATTTTTTTTTGCTTAATTTTCATCTCGATCGAAGCAGAACTTGATGCCAAAGTCAAATTTTGAATAAAGCTATTAATAAAAAAAAGCCATATGATGCGGACTTTACTGGTGACTGATGGTGACACTGTATGAATTTTCATCCGCATAAATAATAAATCGTCAAAAATTACTTCAGTATTTCCCAATAAACAATTAATATATCTTGAAATTTAACAAGCAAAGCAATAGCTAGTCGTTTTTAGGTAAACTGCAGTACATCGTCGGTAGATATCAATGCAAGGCACGAGTGGAAAATACCCTAAAGCGATGACATAGCTTTGCGAAACAAAGTATTTTTATTTTTATATAATTATCTTGTAATTTGCAACAAGATAATTTATTCTTAATTCGTAACTATTGCAAATTTTTCAATTGTTGGCATGTCCGTATAAGCAGGTATATTAATTATGTACATATAATTGATGTTACATATCAGATTAAAGCAATTTATATTTTAAGTGAGTACCTATAGGAATATAAAATTTGTATAAATACAATTATTTTCATTCTCTCTAACATTTCTTAAAAGTTCGAGCACCGATCGAGGGGAATATCAATAAAGTTTATAGTATATTTGGGAAGAAGTTCCAGTACGTACTAATTAATTATGATAATGTCAAATGTCCTCTGTTTACGGTCCAGCAATATCCTAAACGGTCATAAAATTCAGTTATTACGTTGATACGCCAGAGATCCGATTGCCCTTAGAATTACAATCTTTAGTCCTTCCAAATTTTGATAACGCACATTTTTTATAAATAACACTTTTAATGTGACTTCACAGAAAAATGCCGTTTAGTGAAAGATCAGGAAACCTAGCTGACCAATTTATGGTGTAATTTAATCTTCTTGCTTTTATTTAAAGCTGAAAAAGTTACAAAAAGTCACAAAGACCAAAAAATAATCTTCTGAAAACCTAAAATTATCTTAATTCTTAATACTCAAAATTAACAAGTGGTAAATTATGGTGAATAAAGACCAAATTTTCAGAGATTGCAGGCAACAGGCAATTTCGCTTGTTTTCGTACACCAAGCCATCTTCGGAAAACAGTCTCTCGCTATAAACACTGCTGCAAGGAGCTAAAAGGTACACTTTGGCAGACTTTGTCAAATATGGATAGTGTTTCTGTAATGTATTGTACTTGAGGATTTGCTTAAGTTAGTCATGACAACACAGCAGTACGAAAACACGGTATACGACGTTACAGCACGCTGTATTCAATCGGGCTTAAAACAATGTATTTCCGTTAGATATTTAGGAAGAATCAGAACCAACTTACCAATAAAAAGTGACTTTTTGAACCCTAAATATCTAACGGAAATACATTGTTTTAAGGCCGATTGAATACAGCGTGCTGTAACGTCGTATACCGTGTTTTCGTACTGCTGTGTTGTCATGTCTAACTTAAGCAAATCCCTAAGTACAATACATTACAGTTTCGAGTTAACTGACCACGATATTCGGCCGCCGGATATCCGGCTATCCGGCCTCGAAGATCGCCGGATATCCGGTATCCGTTATCCGGCCAAATAACTATCCGTTTCATCTCAGTATAAACCGTGATATTTGCAATAACAAATAATTACAACAAATTAAAAATTCCTTAATTTTTAAAAACCCTGTAAATGAGCCTTGTTTTATGTAGAGCAAGTAATTAGGCCCATCTATTCATGGTGTACAATCCGGTCAAACAAAGACATTCTGGTGATCAGCTGTGAATTCAATGCAATCCTGGGGGACCCAGATAAGACATTGCCACTGCACTTGCCTTATTTAAATTTTAGGAATTTCACGAAGAGTATTTTTAAATGGCTTATTAGAAAATAATAAAATTTGGTGTGTGAGTTCATCATATAAGAGCCAATATTGGAGGGTAGCAAAATTTACATGGGATTTCCCATGGCCAGTGATTTATTGTTTGTATTAATAAGGAGGTACTGCACCAGGTCCGGCCCAGGGGTCAATTAGCAAGGGTGCCTAACCTAAATAACAATTGCAAAAGCCATAAACGTATCGAATACGGGGTGGACCTACCTGCTCTTGATAACAGGAATAACATTTCTATGCAAGATAATGGTAAACAAGTGACATTATTAAAATTGTCAATATGTCACCATGTACACTGTAGACCTTTCAGGTATACAGCAATGAGGTTTGTTAAAATAAATGACAGGTAGCAATAGCTAAGACGATATAATGTTGTTACTGATATAAGATTGTTCTTAGCAATCATCAAACATTGTACGCAAAACATGGTGTAACTATGTTTTGCCACTCGATTTCTCAAGTCGCGTGCGAAAAGTATCAGTTTCCGAACTTTTTAGGTTATTGATCGTGATTTAGGTGCAATAATTCATATTTTTTGTACTTTATTAAGACTGTTATGACTTTTATTAGTAAATTGTATTTGTTAATTGTTATGTTTTGTATGAATAAATTGTATGAATAAATTGAATAAAATTGTATTATAGTTATTGTGATAAAATGATATAACTAAAAGAATATTACACGTCAAATAAAACTAAACGTAAACATTTATGTGGTAATTAATTGGTCGTCATTTGTCAGCAAGTCACGAATTCGTCCCGGAATTAAGAAAATAATTACCTATAAATAATTAATTAATCCCTGTATTATCAACAGAGTGGAAACAATATACACTATTTTTATAGGTTGATATAAAGTATATGACGACTTTAATTTCCATGTTAAAATTGATACATTTTATTATTATTCAATCTGTATCATTTTTTTTGGACAATAATTATTTTTTAACACATTCTAATTTACAATATACAGGATGATCCAGATGCAATTATTTAGAGAAAAGAGATAGTGAAAATTTTTTTAAAAAACAAAAATTTTTAAAAATTTCAACCTTTGGTTTTACCCCCTTAGGGGTTGATTTGCAAAAAATCCCTTTTTAGTAGATGCTTACGTTATACGGGGAAGACATCCTCGAAATTTCATGTTGCTAGGATTAGGGTTTTAGGATGGGCGTCGATATACCAATCAGCCAGAGTCAGCCTTTTAATATATTATAGAGAAATAAAATAGGTAGATAAAAATATAGATTTACGAAATGCTCACTAGGTAATAGAGTAAAAAAAATATTTTTTTCTTTTCCAAGATGAACAATATAAAATGTACTTAGTGGCTTTTTCGATTTGTACCTATTGTAATGTGTAGAAAGCTGTTGAAAAGAAAACTCCCTCCAGTCATCATATTACCAATAACATCCGCTAAAGCTATAATAAAATAAATTTCGTGTTCATTGATAAACAGTGCAGAACAATAAACGTCTCGTTGCATGGGCAATTCCGAGCTAATATAAATTTTTTCAGAGTCAGCGAAAAGTTAAAGAAAAATCTTTAAATAAATAATTGTAATCCATTATACTTATGAGGACTATTTCAACCATTTAAAATGATATTACAAAAGTAAATATTTATTTTCTTTTATTTTTATTCTCGATTAAATGTTTAAATCTTATGAAGATAGGTACAGTTGACGACATATAAATTCGTATACTCCACTCATACATAACTCAATTACAACAAAATTGGGTAAAACGGGTTTCTCACCTTGCTGCTTAAGTGCTTATACCTGGATAGAACAACAGCTATATAAAAATACATAGCTGAAATTGTTGTAGGTACGATTTTTTACCATAAGTAATAATGGTTATTTCTAAATATTTTTGTGTTTAAATTACAGCCGCGAAATAAGAAAATTATTAAATAATACCAGGAAAACTACAAAAGTATAAAGCCAAAAAGGGTAAATTTATTAACAAACAACAAATAAAGTACTAATATTTAATTGCTGCGCCTTGGGATTCTAACACTAATCGTAATCTTCTTGGCATTGACAAAATAATACTTCTGGTGTAATCCGGAGTTAGCCCTTCCCAAATGTCTTATTTTTTATCAAATAACTCTATTTCATTCTGTGGTTTAAAATTTATTTTGTACATTTTTTTTACCATCAATCCCCAAACATTTTCAATTGGATCTAAATCAGGACTTCTTGAGTACCAAGGCATACATGTTACGTTGTTTTGTCTAAACCAGTTTCCTAGATATATTTATTGCAGTATGCACCACAGGGCAGTTATCCTGCTGAAATATAAAGTTATTTCCTTCAAAAACTATCGCGGCAAAAGGAAGAAAAACATTTTCCAAAATCTGAAGATATATATTACTGTTTAGTGTTCCAATATTCCAGCATACACCTGCACCGTAAACACTTATCCATGTCCACACATAACGGAGAAACGTCTACTGGTTTGCTTTTTTTGAGTACACTTCTCATCATATCGGGAATTTGGTGGTCTATGTACTCGAATCCTTCCATTATTATATTATGTAGACTGAAAAGTTTTCTCATGGGAAAAGATAAGATTTTGCCAAAAAAATAATTTTCTGGTAAATATTACATATAGCAAACCCAATTCTTTGTTCCTTATCACTATTTTTTAAAAACGGTAGGAACGCAGCTGCTCGATTTCTTAATTCGGAATATTGTCTTACTCGGCGTTGTGCAGTTCTAGATGAAGATGAATCCTGTTATGTGCATAGCGGATACTGCAGTTTCAAATGAATTTTGCCTTAAATACTCCACCAAATTTCGGTCTTCTTCATTTGATGATTTTCTATTATTTAAACCCGACCCAACAGACCTTTCAAGTGTTTGATCAATGCGCCATTTTTTTACAATTCCTTGAACAGTACTTCTAGGTACTCTAAAATGATCAGCTATTTTTCCATAAGACCACCCTATTTCTACTAAACATATTATTATTGCTTTTTCAATAATACTTAAATGAGCCATTTTTAAATCAAATAAGATAATGACAGTACTTTGACAGATATCATGATAACAATTAACACGTTACAAAGAAACAAAAATTGCATTTACAGTGTCACAGTTTAGTGTACGAAATTATCTGTCGTCAACTGTATGTTGAAAATAATTGCCAAAGTCAGGAAAATTATCGAGAAGATACAATCAACGCTAATTATAGTATATTTTCAAGTGCCTGAAATATTATCATCATTTTATCATAGCACTGTCGTCCGTCCCGTCTCGTCTCCATGGATTATGTGGCGCGTGGCCTTAAGAAATCAGCTGGACTTATTCGATGTTGGTTTTACATTTGCACGGAGTTTCTTTTATGCATATTAAATAATAAGTGCATCTCTCTCGTCTATTTTATCGAATAATAAACTCCTGGTTCAGCTTTTCAATTTTTATAGTAAAAATGCCATATTGTTGTTGCGTTCCTGGATGCAAGTCCGACTATATAAAGGCCGGTCAAAATATTTCTGTTTTTACTTTTAAAAAACAAGTAAATACTTATACTTATACTTATAAAAAAGTAGGTAGGTACTTTATGAAATAATTTGGATGTCCGTAAATACATACCGTGCGAGCAAAAATAATTTGCATCAAAGAGGGCTTGGAATAAAAAACGTAGGGCTTGGTTTAAATCACAATGATATGGGGACGATATATCTAACCAAATCTAGGTTAAAATTTTGTCAAATTCATATTATGACATGATAATATGCCAAATTAATGAGTAATAAAATAAGTAGACAAATACAAATTTATTTTTGTTGTTTACAAAATTAACAAAGTAAGAATATACAGAAAGAAAAAGAAAAATAATTACATAAATTGCTGAAATTGGCCACCTCCAAGCATAAATTCACACGTCTCTTCATATTTTCGAAAGTGTTGACCAGCATCTCTGGAGAAATGTTACCACATTTTTGGATAATCCTTTCTTGTAATTGTTCTAAATTTGCAACTGGTGTTTTAAAAATAGTGTTCTTTTAATGAAGAAAAACGAAGTAATCCATAACCGTTAAACAAGGTGATCTAGGTGGGAATTCAATGTCTGATCGAAAACTGATCAATCTGTCGTCGAAAAAATTGCGTAAGTAGTTAATAGTTTCGGCGGCTGTATGGGCGGTTGCACCCTCCTGTTGAAAATATCCAAAACGTAGTCCGTCGTCAAGTAATTGTCAAGTATTGTCTCTATACCGCTGTGCTGTAACTGTGTCATGGAAAAAAATAGGACTAACAATTCTTCTTCGGGAAACAACTAACCAGACACCAATTTTTTGAGGGTGCAATGTGGACTCTACAAAAAAATGGGGATTTTCACTACTCCACATGCGTGTATTCTGAGAATTCACATAACCGGAGAGGTGGAACCAGGCTTCCACCGAAAAAATGTCAGGTCTAATAAATCATTTCTTTTCAATAAATTTTGGGTAAACCATTGAGAGTAATTCCTGCGTCTTACAAAATCTGCGGCTTGTATTTCTTGGAATACTTGCACTTTATAAGGAAATAAATTTAGCTGCTTCTTAAGAATAGTACTGCATGTTCCATAAGATTTTCCTACCTCTTGGGACAGGCGTCTTATACAATTTGTATAAATGTTGGCGTATTTTGCATTATTTTACGAACGTTTGCAACAAGTTCTTCTGTTCTTACTGATGGTCTTCCTGCTCCTTTTTGTGTTGTATAGAACCTCTTTCCCTAAACAAAGCCACGGTTCTTTTCAGGCAATGATAAAAATCCCCAGCAATAAAAGCAACGTTAGGAAAATGTTCGTGAAAATCGGCCATGCACAAACCCGGATTGTATTGCCACTCACCATTTACTCTAACCCCGTTTCGAAAATACGCTTTAACCATGAATATTTTGTGCTGTTCCGTAAAAACCATCGTGTGAATTGTTCAAGAAATTGGAAAAATTAGCGATGAATCAAATTACTTGTAACGATTGTCAAAGATGACGGAATAACTGATGGATTGTTAATTCAGGTAGTTACTGACACCCAACAGGTATTAAGCTCTACGGCTAAGCATTACGTCCTTAGATACAAGGCCCTCTTTGATGCAAATGCTCGCACGGTATCAGACATATGAATTTCATATTAGCTCAGAATGACCCACCTTTATGTCTCCTATTAAACAATCATTTTGCACTATGGTTTTGCAGATTGCAGTTTCCGCTGGTTGGCACTCACAAAACACATGTGAAAGTGTAATAGAAATGTTTGTTTAAATTACTGTACATATTCATTAAAGCCAAACTAACAGCCTATTTTAATTGCCTGAGTGCTTACGACTTACCTCGTTACGTTAGAATTTAATTTAATCATCATAACAAATAAATAAGTAGAAAGTATTATTTTATTTTTATCATTAAATTATCTTCATAAAGAAAATGAAAATTCTTATATTTCTTTGCAGTTTCATAAATTTAATGTAGCCAATAAAAAGTATATCGGTACATTATAGTGGTCTTGCAGCCTTTCTGTTGTGCGTTAATTGCAGTTAAATGTCATTTATACTGGCTTAAACTTCTGTAAATATTTTAACTTTCTAAGTGCTTTGATCACAAACACACATTTGGCTTTCTAGTGAGCATCTTATGACCAAAAAAAAATAATAATATCAAAATCTATCAGAGATAGGCATAGGATATTATACGCAGAATGTTTTTTATCCGATTGTGTCAAAAAATGACGTTTTATAGATCAGATATTTGTACGAAAAGGTAATCTTTTTAATAAGGCATTAACCATTGCGCTGGTAGCTAGATAACACTTTATTTCGTCCCAGACCGAAAAATATTTTTCGGACGCTAACATTTTTTCAACAAACTGTTTATTTTATTTTCAATTATTTACAATCTTTATATTAAATGTACAGGGTGGCCCATTAATCAGGGACTCCGGCTATATCTCGGAAACCATTAATCGTACAGCTTTCGGAAAAAAAAGTTTATGAGTAAAGCGGTCATGAGAAAATTCTGGAAATTACTTTCAAGTTCCTCATTTCGCCGCAAGGGGGTACAATTGAAAATTAGTTTTTTAAATTTCTCCGAAAATTCCCATATTAAGGTATAACTCTGATTATATCATTGGAAAGCTTAGACAATTCTGCATCATTTTGGTTTAGGGCTTGTTGGCGTACCGACCTTGATAAGAGTGGGGGAAGCTATTGAATGTGTAAACATTAAAATCGCTGTAACTTCTAAACGACTTATCCGATTTTACTAAATTTAAGCTTGTTTGGAAGTACCTTCAATTGTCGTATCCAGTGGTACACAATAGTTTCTAATAAAATTGCTAGAGGGCGCAATTTGTATTAAAAATTATTGTTCTGGCAATAACTCTGAAACGAACAAAGATATCGAACTGCGGTTTTCACATATTTTCTTGTAAATTCCATCTACTTTCCGATTATGCTGTCATAGCTACACCGTATGATTTGAATTTTCGGGATAAAATCAAAAAAACTGTTATTATTACAAATTGCGCCCTATAGCAATTTTATTAGAAACTATCGTGTACCATTGGATACGACGATTGAAGGTACTTACCTTTCCCTTCCAAACAAGCTTAAATTTAGTAAAATCGGATAAGTCGTTTAGAAGTTACGGTGATTTTATTGTTTACATATTCAATAGCTTCCCCCACTCTTATCAAGGTCGGTACGCCAACGAGCCTTAAACCAAAATGATGCAGAATTGTCTAAGCTTTCCAATGACATAATCAGAGTTATACCTTAATATGGGAATTTTCGGAGAAATTTAAAATTTAAAAAACTAATTTTCAATTGTGCCCCCTTGCGGCGAAATGAGGAACTTGAAAGTAATTTCCAGAATTTTCTTATGACTGCTTTACTCATAAATTTTTTTTTCCGAAAGCTGTACGATTAATGGTTTCCGAGATATAGCCGGCGTCCCTTATTAATGGGCCACCCTGTACAATTAGAACAATTTTAAACAAGAACAGGGTTCTGTAAATTTGATTTTGAGGATGTGTTATTATTTTTGTTCTCCGTTATGGTATTATTCTCCAATGTTGAACTCGATTGGAAGACGGATTGCGATACCTGAGTAATAACTGATTGCAGTTTAGATTGTGGAATGTTGAATATTTTCTTGATCAGCTCTAACTTATTGCTTAAGGAATCATCTATGTAGCCCTCGGCTACTCCAGAAGACTTCCAGCCTCCATGCCGTTTTAGAGAAGTTATGTCTGTTCCCGCATCTACAAGCAATGTGGCCGATATTCTTCGGAAACAGTGTCCCGTGAATTCCTTGGCATTCGGCAGTTTTAGGTAAGATGCTATTTCCTAAGGTTTGGAGCCAAATTTGTGTATATACCGACAACTTGCTTATAGCATTTTCCATTGCGATAAGACACAAAAAATCGCCCTTCACTCATATTTGTTGGACGTAAAGCCATATAATTTCTATAATACTTTAGATATTCTCCCGTCACCGTAAATGATCTCGGTTTGTTTGATTTATTATAGGGAATTTTTATTAACAAAGCCGTTCCCAAATCTTGTATGTCATCAATTTTCATATGCGCCAGTTCTTCTCGACGACATGCGCCCGCGATTCCGAAAATAAAAGCAACCTGTAATTAAGAAAATTGTTAGTAAGAAATTTAATTTAAAATAAAATTATATAGTTATATTAACCTTCAACACTAAGTATTTGTCATCTGGAGTATGTCAAAGGAATTTTTGAAACTCTTCTTTAGTTAGGGTCTTTGATTTCTTTGGACAATTAACCAATATACCTTTACGTTTCAATATTGCTCGTAATCTTATGTATTTTGATATATCAATGTTGTGTTTAACATTAACCACTGCACGCAGCATGGAATACTGCGACCACAAAGCAGATGACTTCACAGTTTTCGATAAATCCGCCATATTACACTAAGAAAACGTTTTCCGAGAACGACTTGTATACTTTTTTCTTGCCGGTAATCCATACGTTTTTTATAAGCTCTTTCATATATTTCCTTAGATTTTTGTGGCAACAAAAAATGTAACATAACTTCATTGGCAGTTTCTCGAATATCAGGTGGCACACCTACTATAAGATCTTTACTATCATTTTCTATTTCCATTTTTGTATTTTCAAGTTTTAAAACTATCGCCTGATTGATAAAAAGTCAAATGATATTATTATAATTTAAGTAATTATTTCAGGCTTGCCAGTTCTGTATCAGTTAATGCAGTTTCTTAAGATTTGCACCTAGGGAAATAAATCCCTGAATGTGCCAAATAAATGGTTTGATTTTTATTAAACCGTAACAAAATTGAATCCATCATTCATTTGCACCTAATTCTGCAAATAAAACATGGCTCGTTAAAATGTAAAGACAAAAAAGGTTCACATTACACAGATTTTTATAATTGTTTAAATTAAAGACATTATAATAATAAACAGAAACAACATAGGCACGTGTGCACTTTATTAACTTTTAGAAGTATCGATGATAAAAATAATATACGTGATGTGTGTTTCCTGTTTGTATACTCATTGGCAGAGCGTGGTTTACGGGGGGGGGGGGGGGTGAAACCTTACAGGGATGTCCTTGAAAATTGGGTATTGTATTTTATCGAATATCACAAATAATATTAATTATTTAATAATCAAATATCAAACTAAGAAACACCAATAGGGGGGGGGGGGGGGGCACGAGGGCAAGTCCCCCTATACGCTACGCCACTGTATATATACCGGCGCTTCACGTTTACCATGGCGGATTTTTCATTCTTTAGTGAGTATAATATACAAAAACCAACCACGGAAACACTTAAGAAATACCAAAATCAAAAGAAAATGCTGCAACGCAACCTGACGTGCTACGGCCCACTGCTGAACTGGAGAAAAGTTTTATAAATTTTTTTAAATAATCTTCGACGCCTTCTTTTTAGGAAGGTGCTTTCTTCTTCCCCAGTTTATTTGGTTGGTTTAGACCCCCCTTTAATAACTTTTTTAACATACTCAGTATGGTTTAACCTTTATCAATTTTCTTCATCTTATGTCTCTTCTACACATCAATTTTTAATTCCATAAAAGCTCCATTAAGGTTCTACACCATTTTCTCTTCTGCTAAAACCATCAGCATTAAATATATTTTATGTCTCCTGATGATGAACGTTTCTACGTTCGAAACATGTAGAGACCCCTAGAGAATTTTTATTCTATTAAATTTTGTGGAGGAAGACTTTATAGGTTTTTTCTTTCTTTCCCATACTTTCAACTCCACTTTAAGCATGGACTATTTCTTCAAATTAAAAAATGAAACGTCTAGTACCATTTGACATTATCATAATTATTACTGGCGTTTTCATTGATGTATAAATGACATAAACCTATCCTATTTTTATTACTAATTCATCATTCTTGACTGACCTTATAATTTTTTAAATTAAGAGTATTGACCATGCACTGGCAATGCAGCTTGCCTGCACCTAAAAGCAGATTTTAAAGAAAGACAAAGGTCGACAAACTTTATTTTCTTCTTTTTAATGACCATTACACAACGTTAGACAAACACAAGTAATAAACTAGCCTCTACCTGACATAAGGTGCTATTTGCTTTTTTATTCTAAAAGCTTTTTAACTGTTTGTCTGCAGTGGCGTATATTAAATTGGTTGTCTGCATGTAACATAAGATTAGAGAAGGCTTTCAGCCACAAAGGAGCAATAATATCAATACACTAACAGGTGAAATGTGAATACAGCCTTTTATATACAGTGTGACCAGTAAAGTCCGCATTATATGGGATTTTTTTTTTATTAATAGCTTTATTCGAAATTTGACTTTGGCATCAAGTTCTGCTTCGATCGAGATGAAAATTAAGCAAAAAAATAGTAGTCACGTGCTTCGCGTTATTGGTCAAATTTTAATTTTTTTCCAAAAATAATTCAAAAGTGGGGTTATTTCTGAAAATGTCAAAAAAAGTTATTAGAAAAAGTTTTTTTAAATGCAGTTTCTAGCCCACATGCAAAATTTCAGATGCATAAGATAATTTTGATTTTTTACCCACCACTAAAATTTATTTTCCACTTAATGAATTAACGCTTTACTGATGACACTGTGTTCTTTTTGTCTTATTATTAAGGTGTATTACTTTTAGACACAAACTACGTTTTCAAAAATACTTATTTTATGAAGTTACCTTATACAGGGTCAAAAACAAATAAACTTTGCATCACATGCGACCGAATTTTAATGGCCCAATTTTGATTTTGTAGAAAAACACACATTTAATATGGCGCTACTTTAAAGAAAATGTATCTGAAATAAAGCATTGTCAAAACTAAGAAGTTTTATGTAGGTTGCGTTGCGTCTGATTTTGCAAAAGTGGTGCAATTTACAAAATATGGGTAAAAAATCAAAATTATTTTACGCAGCTGAAATTTTGCATGTGCAGGGCTAGAAACTGCATTTATTTTAAAAAAACTTTATCTAATAACTTTTTTCGATACCTTCAAATACTTACCTTCAATACTTTTGAATTATTTTCTGGAAAAAATTAAAATTTGACAGATAATGCGAATCACGTGACTACAATTTTTTTGCTTAATTTTCATCTCGATCGAAGCAGAACTTGATACCGAAGGCAAATTTCGAATAAAGCTATTAATAAAAAAAAAACACAAATGATGCGTATTTTACTGGTACTGTAGATATAGAATAACGCCCACTCAAGAATCGCTGGAACCAGTCAAATTAATTTTTTTTAAATGCATTTTTTTTACAAAAAAAGATATTATACAGGATCGATCATAAAAATGCTACGTATATCAACTCTAATTTTTTTAATGAAACTAGTTTAACCTTATGGTTTCAACGGTGTGCTCTCGCATTTCATATAAGGAAGTACTTTTTCGGGGCGGTGGATATAGGTAGACGGGGCTCAATAGATTGGCCACCCAGATCGCCTGATCTTAAACCACTGGAATTTTTTGTGAGGCTACGTCAAAATTTACACGATATTAAACACGATCCTGAGTCATTAGAAGCACCCCCAAGGGGTGTCAACCCTTGGTTTCGCGCTTCCACGACCTAACGATTGGGGAGTGTGTGTTCCTTCCTCCGGCCTGGTGACCGGCGTGAATAGGGTGGAATTGGGGAATGATAGATACATTTTCCACTCTTCCCTAATTTTTGCTCGACGCTGGACCCACATCAAGACTTATATCACTAGAATCTACCGGGCTTAAATCAGTTCAGATTTTTCTACGGTGCAACTTTCATTTATTATACTACCAGCTTTTAGCAGCGAACGCTTCACCCAATAGCTACGCCACTGAATCGCGAGTACCAGGCTGTACTAGCCTAGCTGGTACCTATAATAATATTAACTATTAGGCAGATATGTACAGGCGTGACCAAAAAAAGTTTCATTTAACTCACAATCTAAACTCCTATTCAGCGGCTTCTGTATAGTGTGTAATTTATTTATTTATTTATTTATTTATTTAATACATTTAGGCCCAACAGAAATGTAATTAATAGGGCCGATATAACAATTACAATTTACATAATTTAATAAAATCTATAACTACATTAAATAATTTGATATTAACTTAAATTTTTCGATTTATCACAATATCACAAGTGCGCTAGGGCGGTTCGAACAAAAGTACTTAAGGACATATCTAGATCACAGTAATTTGCTACTCTATTATATCTGGAACACATATTGTAGACTGGAGCGGTCAACATTATATTTGTTTTAGCTGCTGGCAAGTAAAAACAAGTGCTAGTTCTAGTAGAAATCCTAGGTATTAAGAAATTTAGTTGCTCCAAGAGGGATGGACAAACTGTAACACCATTAATGATTTTAAATAACAATATCACTGCTGTCATGTCTCTGCGTTTCTGCAGGCTTTCGATTTCAAATCTTTGTAACAAGTGGTTGTTATCCATCCCCCTCTGAGGATACACTCCATCCTCTTTAAACGATAAAAATTTCAAAAACTTTCTTTGGACTTGTTCCACCATCGTAATATATTTTGAGTAAATTGGGGACCATATCAATGATCCATACTCCAATTTGCTTCTTACCAGCGTAAAAAACAAGGTTTTAAATGCATCGATATTGGTAAATGACTTGCAGTTTCTTAATATAAATCCTAACATTCGAGTAGCCTCTGACACTGTCTTTTCTATATGACCGCTATAAGTTAGTTTAGAGTCTAATAAGACACCTAGATCACGAACACTGTCCACTCGTAGCAATATGTTCTGGTCAATAGAGTAGTCATATAGGGTTGGAGAATGTTTTTTGGTTAAGGACATCACCGAACACTTATTATAGTTGAGAAGCAGTTTATTCTATACACACCACCGTTGAATTGCATTTATTGCGTGTTGCAACCTCAGACAGTCCTCAGGGCTCCTAATAGATTTATATAGCTTTAAGTCATCTGCAAAAATTTCGTATTCGACATCAATAACCGCTGATATGTCATTAATAAAAATCAAAAACAATAATGGTCCCAAGTTAGAACCCTGAGGAACGCCCGAGGTGGCTCGAAATGGCGAGGATTTATATCCATTGTACTGGACGTACTGAGTTCGGTCTAATAAATACGACGTAAAAAAAGTTAGAAAGTCATCTGTAAATCCAAATAACTTAAGCTTTGCCAGTATAGTCCCATGATTAATCTTATCAAATGCCTTTGAGAAATCGGTAAACACCACATCAACCTGGCCTCCCCCATCAATAATATTTGATGCAAACTGAGTAAAACATGCCAGGTTGGTGGTCGTTGACCGAGCGACCCCTCAAAAACCCATGCTGATGACATGATAATATTGGTTCAACCCTGTACATAATATAATCATATAGAAGCATCTCGAAAACTTTTGAAAACCCACATATCAGAGATACTGGTCTGTAGTTTGTTATTTCATTTCTTTCCTCCTTTTTATAAATTGGACATATTTTGGATATCTTCCAGCATTCAGGATACACCCCTCGCCTTAGAGACATATTAAAAATCAAACACAATGGCCTAGCTAAAGCTGCTATTATATCTTTTACAATAAAACTTGGAATACCGTCAGGGCCACTCGACATCTTTGGTTTCAACCTCTTTACAACCTTGATTATATCAACTTCTGTGAACTGTGGTAATGTAATCGCACTATTTACAATTCTTCCTATATCTAAACCCTCTGCCTCAATGTCAATCCCGCCAGATCCATAAACACTCTTAAAGTATTCACCAAATGATTCAACAATGTCGCTTTGACTGCAAGTTAAATGGATCTTTTCTTTAGCCACAGTGGCCATACCGGTACTTTATTTTTTTAAATAAAGATTGATAAGAATAAAAGTTATTTATGCAGTAAATATAACATGTTTTCTCAACGCGGGCAATGTATATGGATTAGGTATAGTAACCTGCTTCAAACCGCGTTTAATTAACTTGGGTGAGTATCAGAATAGTTATTTATGTATCAAGGGTACTAAGTAGATGATTATGCCCTGAGGGCGACAGTCTTACAAAGCCGAGGGCCTCTGGCCCGAGGGTTCGTAAGTCGCCCGAGGGTATATATCTATTAGTACCCGTGGTGCATACAAAATTTTATGTCATACCAGTCAAGGGCGTCCATAGAAAATTCTCCAAGGGGGGGGGGGCAAGCAGTGGCGGCTCGTGAATGATTTAGATGGGGAGGCTAAGTTTCAGAAAAGAAGCGCCGCAGGCGAAAAATTTTCGCGACCACGACCAAATCCTAGGGGGGGGGGGGGCAAGTGCCTATCCTTGCCCCCCCTCCCCCTATGGGCGCCCTTGATACCAGTTCGTTTTGAATAATAATTTTTTTTTTCGCATTTTATACAGTAACGCACTAGATTAATGACCTCAAAATCGTACAGTAATGGGTCACTTTACAGCATAGCAACCATTACTGCATAAAACGTCAATGTCATTCAAAACAGAATTTTACAAGGAAGAAATTCGTTTATATCAGGATATCTTCCAAGTCGTTGTCATTAGCCATTTCCATAATTCTTGTGAAATTCACTCTTCAAAAAAAAAATGATTTTATTTGGATGCTGTCAATAGTCGTCAAACACAAAAAAACATCTTGTTTATATTGCTAAGTTACCGAGAAGTCATACTACTAAGTTTTTGTAGATTTTCTTCAGTAACATTTCTTTTTAGATTTTAATATGAAATGCAAAATAGTTATTTATGCAACAAGGGTGTAAAGTAGCATTTTTTTTATGAATGAGAAGTTTTTCGCACGAGCCGCAGGCGAGTGCGCAAATCACATGAGTAAAAAAAAGGCACTTTACGCACGAATTGCATACACAATTTTTTCTACTACCGGACGTTATACAGGGTCGCTGTTATGTATTGAAATGGTCGATTATTTCTTAAAGGAAGAGAGTTATCTAAAAAATATTAAGAACAAAAGTTGTAGGAACAATAACAATAATAAAATTTCATATATGTACTTACAAATACGGATTTATATTCAATTTAATTGTGGACTATATGAATATTAAATGTACAGCTATTAGAATTATTAAAAGTTAATCCTTGGCTCTTAAGTCTAGAATTTACTTGTGAATCTTCACAATCCACACGTCTGCTGTTACAAGCCACATTAGAACTAGATATAAATGGTGTATCAGTTAGCTTATTTATATTGGTTGAAACTTCAGAAGACAAATTTGATGTAATATTACTTATTTCGATTTCAGGAATATTGTCA
Source organism: Polydrusus pterygomalis (assembly GCA_963969555.1). Taxonomy (NCBI): domain Eukaryota; kingdom Metazoa; phylum Arthropoda; class Insecta; order Coleoptera; family Curculionidae; genus Polydrusus; species Polydrusus pterygomalis. Next base: position 33,093,884 of record OZ018381.1, on the reverse strand, counting down.
AACGTACTAGTGGAATTAGAAGAGGAAGCATCATTTGTTAATATTTTATTCGATATGTCAATTTTTTTGCTCAGTGTACTGTCAATGTAACCCTCTGCGACGGCAGATGATTTCCATCCCCCATGCTTCTTCACTGTTATAAGGTCTCCTCCAGAATTTGCCAACATAGTGGCAGATGACCTTCGAAAAGAATGACCAGTATAACATGTTGGATTTGGCAATTTCAGATACTCAGCTATTACAGAAGGCATCTTACCAAATGTGTTTATGCCCACAGGTTGTTTCGAACATTTATTTTGGGCATATTTTAAAAATAATCTGGATGATTCAATATTAGGAGGTCTTAATGTCATATATTTTATAATGTACGATAAATAATTTATGGAATTATTTGGGTTTAGAACTGTAAAAATTCTTTCCATACCATTTTTTGAATCAGGAATTCTTATAATAAGGACTGTTTCCTTGTTCTCAACATCATTTATTGTCATTTTCATCAGTTCTTCTCTGCGACAAGCCCCAGAAATGCCAATAATAAATGCAACCTAAAATAATAAATCGCGTCGATATAAAATATATAATAACTATTAAATACAAACATTTTATAGAGAATCTAAAAGTATTAAGAACTAAGGTAAAACTTCTATAATTTTTGATATGATATTTTACCTTACCAATAGAATTAAATTGATGTAAAGTTACCTTTATCATTAAAAACTTCGAATCCGGAGCCTCCAAAATAAACTTGATGAAATGACTTTTCTCAAATATTCCTGATTTCTTTGCTTTGTAGCCTTTGCTTCTCTGTTTAAGAAAGGCAATTAACTTGTGGTAGGTTGAAATATCTACTGAATTTTTAATTTTCAAGGTAGCCTTTAGCATGGAAAATATTGACCACATTTTGTCGATGATTTATAGCTTTTTAATTCATCTGAAAAATAAGCTAGCAAAACATTTTCTGAGTACCTTGTCACTTTATTTTTCTTGCACCAACACATAAACAATGTATATTTTTGCTCGTAAATTAACCGAGACTTGTTGGGAAGCAAATTCAAAGTAGCTTCCTGTGCAGAATCTGCAATATTCGGCGGAGTGTTCTCAAAATCCGATAAATCACTGTCCATAATGTTGAGATTTAAAAATCTGAAATAAAATTAAACGAAATCATAACAATATAACACATTTGATATCACAACTCAAAACTTACCGTATTAAAATCTTCACTAATTCCTAAAATCATTAAAACACCTGGCATAAATCACAAATTGTCAACATTCAGATACGTCAAACAGAAATCGCCATTTGTCCATGGCCAACCAGACCAATTTTAAGTAAAAATGCAGGTATCCATATCAATGTAATCATTCATATTTTTTACTTTTTTTAACTAGTGCGTAAAGTAATTTACTTACACTAGTTAAAAAAAGTTAAATTTTAGACACCTTCCATAGTGTGTAAAGTTAGTGTTTTACGCACGGTAGTAGAAAATAATTAATTACTTACAAAATGCGAAAAAATAGTTAATTCCCTTTGCTTTTAGTTTAAATTCAGTAATATTGCTTCGGTTCACCATATTTCGTATATACAGTGTGTGTATAAAGTCTGGAAACGGCTTAATAACATCACAATTTACTGGCCGATTTAAACCAAATTTGGTACAGTTGTGTAAGAGGATCTAACGCACCGAATGAAGATATTGGCGTTGTTGCCAGCTTTTTAGTTTGTCTGGAATTCGAACGAATTTTATATTTTTAAATATAACACCCAGTATATTTTTTCATTTGTAGTTTTTACATTAAATTTGTTACACTTTTGGTATAACATACTTTGTTCATAATATCAGTAGTTTTCGAAATAACGACGTGTTTTGAAAATATCAACAAATTGTGTTTTATTTATTAATAAATAAAACACCAGTTCAGTTTTGATGTTGTCATAAAAGCTGTCATTTTTACATGCAAAAATGTCTTTAACTGAAAGTGAAAGAATTAAAATTCTTATGATGAGAGGATATGGCGATAGGGTCAGATCTTACGAAGAGGCTAAAAATCTATTTAATGACGCATTTCCAAACCGAAATCCAATTTCAAAAGCAACTGTTCTAAAAACTGTCCGACGGTTCGAAGAAACTGGAAATTGTAGAGATAGGCGACGATCAGGACGACCAGTAGTAGTAGATGAAAAGAAAAGTTTAGAAATTTTACTTGTTGTTGTTGAAACCCCTGTTTCTTCATTAAGAAAAATTTCTCAAGTAAGTGACGTCTGCTTCAAATCCGTCCTAATGTTTTAATAAAACCTAAATATCACCCTTTCAAAATACATGTAGTTCAAGAGTTATCAGAAGATGATTATGAGCGAAGAATTGAATTTTGTGATATTATGATGTCAAGGTTTGACCAAAATAACCAGTTTTTCAAATTTATAGTATTTTCGGATGAAGCAACATTTATGTTAAATGGTAAAGTCAATAGACACAACTGTAGGTTTTGGGCAAATGAAAATCCCCACTGGATGATAGAAGGTCATACACAACGCCCTGGAAAATTGAATGTGTGGGCTGGGCTTCTGGGTAACCACAAGAACATTTTTTATTGATGGAAATTTGACATCACAACTTTACCTTGGGCTCTTGGAAACGCAAATAGTGCCTAATGTGATGGGTCCAAATTATGCAAGTACATTCTTCCAACAGGACAGAGCTCCTCCCCATTTTGGTCGAAACGTGCGCGAATTTTTGAACAACACTTTTCCGAATAGGTGGATCGGTAGAGGGGGTACAATCGAGTGGCCACCTAGGTCCCCTGATTTGTCGCCTAACGACTATTTTTTATGGGGACACTTGAAGAACAGAGTTTATACCACAAAACCTCAAGATTTGGCCGATTTGCAGCGTCGAATTTTGGACGAATTTGAATTAATAACGCCAGAAATGATTTACAACACAATTGAAAAATTTTATTTTCAATTAGCAAACTGTCAAGCTGTACAGGGAAAACAGTTTGAACATTTAATATAAAAAATATATTTTTTCTAAATTGTACTAGTTATTTCGAAAACTACTGATATTATGAACAAAGTATGTTATAGCAAAAGTGTAACAAATTTAATGTAAAAACTACAAATGAAAAAATATACTGGGTGTTATATTTAAAAATATAAAATTCGTTCGAATTCCAGACAAACTAAAAAGCTGGCAACAACGCCAATATCGTCATTCGGTGCGTTAGATCCTCTTACATAACTGTACCAAATTTGGTTTAAATCGGCCAGTAAATTGTGATGTTATTAGGCCGTTTCCAGACTTTATACACACACTGTATGTCCATATCTTGTTATTATGTATTTTCAAAGAGCCCATTTGTACAGGGTGGTCATTAAGTTTTGTAAATGCGGCAAAGTACCCGGGCGGTCAAATAAGCGTCGACTATATCTCGGAAACCATTAGTCGTACAGGTTTAAAAAAAAATTGTGTGTGTGTATATTTTAATATTTCTCACACTACAACAGGAAAAAATAGTTAAAACAACCTATCCGATGTGGCTGTGTCCATATACTCCAGAACTGAATAAAAACAGTGACGGCGAAAAGCTTTTTTAAACATAGATTTAAATTATGAATAATTAAGCAGCTTTACATTTTCAGGCAGTGTATTATACAATAAGATATTGATAGAATTATCCTCGGCCTTCTTGTAGCAATTTTTTTTAGGTGTGATTAAGTCAGAACCTCTAGTTGAGTAGTTATGAAAATTAGAATTTAAGGAAAAACTAGTCTTGTTTTTATGAATTTCGATAGTTGATAGAATATAAACAGAGAAGGTAGAGGCATAATGCCAAACCTCTTAAAAAGGTAAAAGTAACCAGCATCGGCAATCACACGAACAGCTTTCTTCTGCTGTCTAAAAGCTTTAATAGCCGATGAAGAATTGTCCTACAATACGACACCATAACTCAAACGAGAATGAAAAAGTGCGAAATAAACAGTTAAAAGGGTAGATGAACTAACTGAATGTTTTAATCTGCAGGGGACAAAGTTAGAGGATGCTAGTTTTTTTGTAAGACTATTAACATGTGTAGAGCAGTTTAGACCCCATTAATTTTGGCGATTTGTAAACCAGTCGTGGGCTTTAGATTCTAAAGATGACATGCTCCGTGGTATGAGGACATGCTCAGAGTGTCCTCATCGGAGGTAATAAATGTGTCGTTTGCAAAACAAGTACATTTATTTGGGGCTAAGTAATGGCACAAATTATTATTATATACAATAAATAAAGTAAATAAATATTAGTTTTATAGTGCCTTGTCAGTGCTAAATTATGCAGTGGTGGCATGGATATGTGTCTGCAAGACACTTTCAAAACTGCTAATCATCACAAAAAAAACATATTATCAACATTATGTTAAATAATTCAATCTTAACTCATTCAGAGATTATCTTCAGTACCAGTAAGATTTTTAAATTAAGACATTGTTTATAATATCAACCTTAAAATACCCAAGAAAAGGGACTGATTAGGGATTTCGTTGATCATCCATTTAATACTAGATTTGTAACGACATTTAATTTAAATGTTCCTAATGTTATGTACCCATCAACTCAGAGACATTTCAGATATCTAGTGCTAAAATTGATTAATCTATTACCGTCCAGATGTAAAATTTCAGGAAGGACTTCAATAATCAGGTAGTAGGGTGGGTCACGGAGAAGTATAACAGAATAGGGAAAATATTTAAATTCTTGCTGACTGAACGTACAGAGTTATAATAGTAAAAATATTAAAATATGGAACATATTAACTGGAATAATCCCTATGCCTTGTTCATTTGTTTCCGTCTTCTATATCCTGGCAGACTGACAGCATAGTTTACCTAAAATTGTTCAATCTCTGTTTGTGGTTTTTGATTTTTCGTTTTTTTTTCTCTCATCTCCTCCCACTGCTGCCATACCTCGAATAATATGTAAAAGTAGTACCACTATTTAAAATTCACTTGGTATATTATCTTAACCATTTGATTTTGTTAATTTTTCTTATTTACATTCTAAGCAATTATTTTTTAACCATTTTTCCTTTGTTGCAGACTGTACCGTACATCCGCACTGCCTGGACTGCGGACCTAACGGTTGTATCAAGTGTCCAGAGTTCATCGTGTTCCCCACCAGAAGATGCGTAACCTCATGTCCGTTTGGCTACACTTCCAGTTGGAGTACCATGGTGGACTTCATGGGAAGGGTGTGCACTCATAATGGAAATTTCCTGGGATTATCGGCTAATGCTTTAACAATTCTTACAGGATTTTTCGCGGGAATTATATTGTGCCTAAGCGCATTTATTATCGCAATCATTTACATAAAATATCGGAGAAAACACTCGCAACCAATTAGTGATACCAGTTCGGAAACCGACGATTCCCCTGAAAGAAGAGACTTTTTAAAACAACTAGAAACATTGCGACCTTACGCTCAAAGTTATCTGGATATGCTTAACGATACAAGACAGCAAATTAGACAACTTCATCAAGATGGTGATAACAGTGCTATTTCTGCTTATAAGCCCGTTGTACGGGATCTTGCAAAAATATTGCTTCTGCTTAATCGACAAATAGAAAAAATTATAATACCTGATGACTGGGAACACCTTTTCAGCTGGGCGGAAAAGGCCCTAAAACGATATAAGAGGATGAGCGATTCTTCGCAACCACAAGTGGCTCAGTTAATAAACTTTTTACAGTCTCCGATAATACCGAGCGACCTTGACGAGACAGAATATTCGGTTCGTGGTAGTACTACTATGAGTACTTTTAAACCCGATCAAGTGTTCGATTCATCTTTAAGTTTGCAAAATGCCGCCATCAAGGGCTTCAGTAATAGCTACGAAAAATATCCCTCCACAACGTTAAATCCGGAATGGAAATTCGAGTATTCCTTAGTGGGAAATACGTCAGAATTTGATCCAGTGGCATGGAAGAATAGTAAAGAGTTTCTTAGTGGACCTTTGTTTTTGGAAGATGATTTTTACCAGTTAGGATTTAGACCACAAGATGAAATTACAACGGAGTTGTGACGAAGTTCAAATTAGTTTTAACAGTTACCTACTCTTACTGGAAATGTATTCGTTTGTACTTGTCCAAATATTTATTTTAAACATAATGTATACTCCCTCTAATAGGTGCGGAAAAAATGCTGCCACAAATTCCTGAGGCATAAATATGACGATCTAACCCAACTTACCTCAGTCCAGAAGTGGATGATTTCGGAGATAAAGAGTATCAAAAGTTCAATTTGCTTTTAGTTTTTCATAAATATTTTTTTTTTAAATTGGTGTATTGTCACAATATTCGGCTAGATTTAGTTTAATGCTTGGATTATGGAGATATTAGGTATGAAGTCCTATGGATGAAAGATGGACCAGATGGTATTTTAAAACTGCAAATAAAATTAACACCCTGTAGTAACTCTGTAATAATCAATTTTCGAAAAAATGTTATAGGAAGAGATAGCATTTATTTTCGGTCTAGAATTATCCCCTAAATTTTTTGCTCATCATTTCCGGACACCCTGTATAAATAATGAACAAGGTGCTGTTTAGGTTTTTAGGGGGCATACAAATTACATTCGCTATAGAGTGAATATGCCATATTTTTATGAAAAAATTAGACAACGTTTCGTAGTGACAGAAAAAGACAATTTATTTATTGCTTAAATGAATTATGTATATGTAACAGCGTATGTTCTTAATTAATTGGCAAGAAAGGTCATCCAAAAATTAAGGAAGAATTGATCGATAAAAAAGAATAGAAGTCGATACACCTTATAACCTTCCTATTTGCTGTTCGGTTTTGTGCAATGTGTTTTAGTTGGCATAAATATCGCTTTAAGAAGGGCTGTTCCGGCTGGATCTGTCTTTGAGATGCATGATTATACATTTTTGATTCATTATAGATCATGCATCGATTTTGACAATTTTATCTTAATTTAAGTAGGTGTAAGCATTGAATATCAAACTATAAAAATGGCGAATCTTCGAGAAAACTTGACAACCCTGTTTTAGACTGTATTTGAGACGGTTTGGCCGCCATTGTGGAGTTGATCGTAAATCTATAGTTATTTAATGCAGTGCCTCGGCAACAGATATGTTTCAAATTCACTGATGTGCTGTCGTGGTGTTGCCGTATATCGTATTTTATTGGAATTTTTAAGGATTAAAGCATTTTTAACAGACAATAAAATAGGACGTTCTCAATTCCAGCCGAATGTATGTTTTTGATAATAATATGTACGCTGATTACTCCGGGGTAATTGGACCGATTTTCATAATGATTTTACCGTTGCATTAGGTGTTAAATGTTATACAAATAAAAGTACATAAAAAGCGACAGCAAGTAGGTATAGCTATTTGTAGTTGGGTCGAAAACTTACTAAGTCACTTAATGAATTGTGCATATAATAAATACTATTTTGTATATGTATATATATGTTGGAAAAAGTTTGTACATAATATGCACATGACAACTTCGTAGGCATAACATTATTGAACATTTTTTAAATAAATCACTTAAACTCCGCCATTTCTTAAAACTGCGTTTTACTCAAAACTGTCAATTTTGACTTAATGAATTTTTGCACTAAGCCGACGATATTATGCCAGTGCCAGTGCAAAGCAATCACCGCGATGCACGTGACGGTATGGTTATATGGTAGTGGGGAGAGGATCATGCAGCAAGTCAAACAGACAGGCGGCAACAATGTTTTAATTTAGCAGTGAAAAGGTTTGTCGTTATAGTGGCTGCATCAACACGCTTTATTGTTGGTGACTCATTTGACAGATTTAGGAAATCTGCTTATATGGCCTTATAGTTTCATTTTCAATGGTGTAAGTAATTAAATAAAATCATGTAATGGCGATTGTCACTGTCATCCAAAAAATATTCGTTTTGCAAACGTCTTCTTTTTGGCTAATGCCCAGTTGTATAGGTTCTGTTTAATTTGAACGCTAAAGATAAGATTAAGCACCACTTTAATGTTAAGATTAATAAAATATATCAGTTTTATAAGTCCCGGTTAAACCAAATAGTCGCTAACTTCATTGCGAATTTTAAACTAAAAACTGAACTGAACCTATCATATCTTACCGTTTTACAATTTGTTGCCTTGAACGTATAATATAATAATAAAATCACATCATCATATTTTATAATATAAGTATTTTAGGATTTTTAGGTTATATGTTAGAAGTATGTCATTTTTTCCTATTTTAATCCTAAGATTGATTTTCAACGGGTGCTTTTTGGTCTGTTAAATTAACTGTTAGTTAAACCCCAAGTTTGGCGCTAATCGCAACCTATAATTCCAAACCAACGGTTAATCTGAACATTTTTAGATAACCGCAACCTATAACAATGAAATGCCGATTAACCGGAACCTATACAACTGGGCATAAGACCAACGGAGTTAGTAAAAAGTATGCAAAGGCAACGTTAAAAATGTTACTATAGTAAAAATCAAGTAAAGTTTTAACGCGTTTAGGTTAGGTTCTGTCATATTTGACATAAATTGTGTGCAATATATGTCAAATATGACAGAACCTATTTATACATGCTTTTTAAATAGGAAGGTTTAAAGTATGGAGGACTATAGGAAGGAGTCTGATCGAAAAGGGCTGTTCATTAAATTTACGTCCCTGTTTAGTAGTTAGTTCGCTGTTTCCCGGTCGCGGCGCAGTGATCGTCAAGTGTTTGACTTTTTACATGTTTTGATAGACGTCAGCGGTATTTTTATCCAATAATTAATAAAATAAGCTTTATTAGATATAATATATACATATCTCAGCCTGTAGATGGTTTTAGTTAACTAAATTCAATAAAACAGTTGATTATCCCATAAGAACCCATGCATTTTACGGATTTAAAGGAACACACGCGCCCCTGACGGTCATTTTTAAAGCTGCTTTACCGATCCAAAACTTTGCCCGAAACCAATGTATTGCGATCGGACTCCTAACCTAAAGCCCTTCATAGTTTAAAGTATCGAACTTGGCACTGTCACTTAAAAATGAATTTGTTTGTCAAATGTTATGGAGCAAGTAAACTTTTGAAAACTTATTAGATTGAGTTATTGCCTATTTTTTATTTTATATAAATGTATTTAGCGTAGAGTGTAGATATTTAGTTAATGTAGGTACTATATACAAGGTATTCCAAATAAATAAAGTTTTAATGTAAAATTAATAATTAATTGCTATTGATATCATCAGTATTATTAGAAATTATGATATATTTTATAAATAGATTTGTTTGTTGACTAAAACTTCTACATCCGTATTGGCAAACCAGAAGTTAAGTAAGTTTGTGGTAGTTTAATGTAAAGAAATTAATACAAAAGGGAATTGGCGCGAGTTAAAAAAAGAAATCAAACAACCCAAACGAAATTTTAAATAAGTATTACTGAAGTGATGAAGTGAATACCTCCTGCATTTCTGTAGCAGAAAATAAATGCGCCATGCTTTGTTCACGCCGCACGCCGGGAACACTGATTGCTCTGTTGTCCTATTAGACCAGCAGACCAGGGCTGAAGCCTTTGAAAATGGTAAAAAGTGAAATAAAATAATAGTATGAAACCCATTGGAAAAGAAAGAGAATATAACAAAAATGAAAGGGAAAATAATTTACGGGGAAAGTGGGAGGGGGTGAGTTTTTAAGGGTAGAAAACGATTTATCTCGATTTCCGGCAAAACTACAAGTCCTATGGAAAAACGTTAAATGGCAAAGTTGTAGGTAATAAAAAGATCTACAATGTTGTTGTATTTACACTTTTTTCACATAACCTCAAAATTTATTTGAAAAATTCAAATAACCAAGTTTTTGGTTTTTTATTTTTATCTTTTACAAGAAAAAAAAGTTTTTCACGAAATTTGGTGAAAACTTACCTTTTTATGTCTCAAACACACTGTAATTTTTTTGATTTAAAATATTTATTTTTTCACCTTATTTTGACTTAATATCGAAAAAGCACCCTAATTTTCAATCGAAAATTCTCACGTCAAATAATCTGCTTTTTTAAAAAAGTCGGTGGGCTTTTTGTTCGTTAAAATCTCTACTTTCTGATGGTGTAAAAAAAATATACCTACATTACTATGGTAAATGTGATGAAATTCCCTTTAAATCCTACCTTTCATTATATTTAGAACAACTATTTTCGCATATATATGTATATATATATCTTTGCATTTTTTGAGAATATTTATCATAGTAATGTATATTTTTTACACCATCAGAAAGTAGAGATTTCAACGAACAAAAAGCCCACCGACTTTTTTGAAAACGCAGATATTTTGACGTGAGAATTTTCGATTGAAAATTAGGGTGCTTTTTCGCTATTAAGTCAAAATAAGGTGAAAAAATAAATATTTTAAATCAAAAATATTACGGTGTATTTGGGACATAAAAAGGTACCTAGGTTTTCACCAAATTTCGTGAAAAAAAAATTTTTTTGTAAAAGATAAAAATAAAAAACCAAAAACTTGGTTATTTCAATTTTTCACATAAATTTTGAGGTTATGTGAAAAAAGTGTAAATACAAAAGTTGTAGATCTTTTTATTATCTACAACTTTGCCATTTAATGTTTTTCCATAGGACTTGTAGTTTTGCCAGAACTCGAGATAAATCGTTTTCTATCCTTAAAAACTCACCCCCTTCCACTTCCCGACCTCGGATCGCCCGTAAATTATTTTTCCTTTCATTTTTGTTATATTCTCTTCCTTTTCCAATGGGTTTCATCCTACAATTTTTTTTTGTTTCAAAAATTATCGACCCTGGTCTATACAGGGTGATCCTTAAGTACATCAAGAAAATCTAGGATATGATTTCTGGCATCAATTAAAGTTGAAAAGTCCATATGGACTTATGCCCTAAAATGCTTACCCTCTAAGATACAGGGTGTTAAAATATTTTTAAAAAATATTTATTTTAGTTAAAATTCGAAAATTCTTAAAGATATGGTATTGAAAGATCGTGCTTATCTATTTTGGATCAAACTACACCTTTTCGTTAAAAAAGGTTTTGCTTCCATCCACCAGTGGCGTGCGTACCAGATACCATCAATATTGTTTTAGTGAAAATGTTTGATACGCCACTGATTTTTTTAACTCTGATGCATTTTTATGCATTATTTATACAAGCTGAACAAGAGTTGTCTCTACTATGTTTTTGAAAAAAGCAGTATATTTATAATAAAAAAAAACTTTGTCATAGCTTATTCGACTTTTTTTTATTTTTTCCATTTTTCTTTAAATCTACTGCTTTTTTCAAAAACACAGTAGAGACAACTCTTGTTCAGCTTATATCAATAATGCATAAAAATGCATCAGAGTTTAAAAAAATCAGTGGCGTATCAAACATTTTCACCAAAACAATATTGATGGTACGCACGCCACTGGTGGAAGGAAGCAAAACCTTTTTTAATGAAAAGGTGTAGTTTGATCCAAAATAGATAAGCACGAATTTTTAATACCGTATCTTTAAGGATTTTCGAAATTTAACTAAAATAAATATTTTTTTAAAATATTTTAACACCCTGTATCTTAGAGGGTAAGCATTTTAGGGCATTGGTTTATTTGTGTTTATAGGAACACCTAATATTTGTAGGTAGTTATAATAACCAAATTATGCTAGTCATTATTTTAGTATGTTTATTATAGTTTTAGTTTTGCATGTGTATAGATATAAAATGTAATTTTAAAATCAGTTCACACAATCCATATATATCTAGGTATTCCTATACAGGGTGACAAAAGTTTTGAAATTAGAAGTTAAGAGGCTCCAAACCAGGGCCGTAAAAAAATCTTCTTCATCTTCACTCAAGTTCACGTCTTTATTTTAAAATGGAATAACAGAACCTTAGCTTGAACGACTAAGGGCCGGTATTTTCATCCTCGGTTAAAACTCGGTTATTTTTATTGCTTAGTTAAACTTGTTTTGTGACACATAAAGCATGTTATAAACATCAAATGTCAAGTTTAACCGAGGAATTAAAATGACCGAGCTTTAACCGAGGATGAAAATACCGGCCCTAAGGCACAAAAAAAGTCAAAAAATAAAATACATTTTGTTGTAATAACAATAAGTCAAAATATGTAATTGTGTTTTTGTTAATTTTCGTGTGGAGTGCGAAGTTCCTACCATTCGTCACTATTTCGGTGGAGGAATGGTTAAACCCCCAAATCCCCCCTTCGGTACGTCCCTGCTTCGAAGTGAGTTATATTTTTTACCACAAGTATTTTAAACGGTTCGCTGTACTGTTTAATACATTTTTTTTCCAAGTTTCAATGCTTAGTAGTTTCCCAGATATGGCCGGTGGACACCCTTAATGAAACACCCTGTATATATTACATATGTCTTAATCTTTCCTAGTAAAGATCTGTGGAGAACAGGTTTCGGTAACGTATCTACAAAAACGAAATATTGTGTTTTCGTGTTAATATAACAGCAGATTACCCGGCCTATTTTTAGAAAACAGCATATATTGTGGAAGATATTGCAAAAAATATACCTAACCAATTTTAAGAAAAATATACACATAGCGGAGGTGTTAAGGTAAAGCCATAATATCTAGTAATAACAATAATAATTATGTATACCTATACCTACTGTTAAGTTAAGTACCATTTACATGGTAAATATTAAAATAATGGCATGGTCATAGTTAAAAACAGAAATAAAGCTTAGAGAAATTAAGTTAGACCTAGTCTAAATTACAAGCAATAAAAAAGAAGAAAATTTTACATAATATCACATTGCAATTACAGTACTAACTATAGTAGACTCCGATCCGAAATAATGTGGACCGGACCGATTTCGGATAATGCGGAGATTGAGGAAAATCATTAACTATAGGAAAATTAACTATATCTATGTACTTTTATAATTTCCAATATTTACGTATGTACATTAATACATTAGTATTATATGTATTCATATTTATAAAGAAGAGGTAATTGGTATTTATAGGTAGGTATACAGGGTGTTATTTAAGTATGTGGCCAAACTCCAAGTGGTGCTTCTTTAAGTGATTTTAAGAAGAAAAGTTCATATAAACTTGGGTCCGAAAATGCCTAGTGTTTACGATACAGGATACAGGGTGTCAAACTTTAAAAAAAAAATCGGATGTTCGTAAATATCTCAACACTCTTTTATTCCATTTTGTTGAAATTTGGCAATTCTGTTTGTAATAACAAGAGGATAATAATGTAGCCTTAATTAGATTAAAATTATTAAGTCCAGTGGCGTCCCGGAAGACAGTCCAACTAATATTTTTGGCAAAAAAATTATGTATTTTTTTTTCGAATTAAGCAACTACAAATACAACTTTTTTATCTTTCGAGTTTTTTCATATCTTGCTTTGTTTTCGAGAAAAAAAATAAAAACCACTTTATTGCATGTATAAATAGAGGTAACCTATTTGACGTTTTTGGTTTCCAATATTATTAAATAAGCTAGGCCAGAAGTCAAAACTTTAGTAATTGATATAAATAATGGAGTACAGGAAAAGTCTAGAGTAGGTATATATACTTAGGTATTTTAATTTAAATAATAAGTAATTGTGTTTTTCAATATTTGTAAAATAAACGATTTTTTTAGAAAATATATTTTTTTGTCTTTTATTTAAATTTGTTCCCATATAACTAGGTAGGTATACTTATATCAATGTGTCTCAAACTTGAAGCTTATGCACGCACTGAAGTATACTTACATATTAAAAAAAGTATCTATCCTCCAGAAATTCAATCTTCTCATTTTTGAGATATTTTATAGTAGGTACCTATATATAAACAGTGTGATTGTTTAAGTGTGCAACATATGGGCATTTTTTTTATTACCAATTTCTCAGAAAAAAAATTTCTTGATAAAAGTTGGTGCATGCTCGATAATCATATTAGGTGCACTTGGAATGGTTGCAAGTCAAACGGCGTACACAATAAAGTACCCCTATTTCAGAAAATTCAGCAAAATGTTATTAAGACAAGTTGTTTAGAATTAAAAGTTATGCATAGATTTGATAACGTGACCTCCTAAAATAAAAATAAAAATATATTTTCTTAAAAACCATAAATAATTTCGCAACATTTTTTTTTTATATTCACCAAAAATATCTTCATAAATTAATCAAAATCAAATCCAATTCACATATATTTGTTCACATTCAAGCATATTTGTAAAATTTGCTTGAATTTTTAATTTATTAAGGAATCACAAACTTCATATTTGTTGTAACGATATTAAACACAACTTTAAAATATCCTAAAAATTCTTTTTAACAAGATAAAACATTAGTAATGATAATATGCTAATTAAAAAACTATCATTTAAAGTGCAAAATTTTTATTTTAAATGTAGTTATATTAAAAAAACTGTACAAATTAAGCGACAAACATGAAATCCTATTAAAATAATCGCAGATACCTATGGAAAAAAACAAATAAGGGCTAAAAGTAAACATTATTACATGGTGCCAATGGTTTTACCAATTTTTATCGGCTTTTTTTTATTATAACTAGATTAATTTATGAAGGTCTTTATGGTGAATATAAAAAAATAATTTTGGGAAATGACCTAATAATGTTTTTTAAAAAAATATACTTTTTTATTTTAGGAGGTCACTTTTTCAAATCTATATATAACTTTTAATTCTAAACAACTTTTTTTAATAACATTTTGCTGAATTTTCTGAGACAGGGGTACCTTATTCTTGTACAAGTTTTATATTTTTTGGCCTACCCTATACGCCGTTTGACTTGCAACCATTCCAAGTGCACCTAATATGATTATCGAACATGCACCAACTTTTATCAAGAATAAAATTTTCTAAGAAATCGGAAATAAAAACAATGCCCATATGTTGCACACTTAAACAACCACACTGTAGGTAGGTAGGGGAAGGAGGGGCACAGTGTTACACGGGGTACAGTTTTATATTCGGAATTATAAACTTACGCGAGGCAACACGGCGCTGGAATAATTGCCACTTCCAGTTAAGACCAGTGTTGCCGTTTCAGTACATTTGTACTAAATCTAGTACATTTTGGACAGCAAAGTACAAAAGTACATTTTACCATTAATTACCTGAATTCTAGTACATTTTCCCATTTTCGAAGGGGAACAAAATAATTAAAAATAAAATAATTTCATTTCATTAAAGTGTTGATATCATATCGTCCAACACTATCGTCTATATTCACTCCTCTGAAAGCGCCTGTTTGCGGATAAAATCTGTCTTCTGTGACTGTATAAAAATGTTTCTACCTCTGGCAGCAGCCCTGGTTTTGTCGTCACAAAATGTGATTTCCCGGTTTAGTGTAGGTTAATGCGATTTATCATGTTTAGTTAGTTTAGTCTCGTTGGTGTCTTGTGAATCACATGATAGACAACTTGCTGGGAGTGGCAACCACCGCCAGAATGAACAAAGAAAAAATTAGCTAAATAATAACTATTTATTCAACTGTTCATTTAATTTTTATAATTTTTTTATTTTTAGGATTAAGATTATCATTTACATATAGATCTGATAGGTATATGTTTAATATGTACTAGGTTTTATGTATTTAAAACGTTAAAATAATATAAATTTAGTGTGAAATACCGTATTTGTTCAAATTTCTTAAAGTTTAAATTTACAAAAAAAAGTATTTTCGGTGCCAACCCCAACGGTGCATTTTACCTGAAATTTTAGTACATTCTAGTACATTTTCCAGCTGCTTGTCAGTACATTTTAAAATCTGGTTGCGGCAACACTGGTTAAGACTGTTACCTTCAATTATCTGAACGCGTGGTGAAATGTGAATTGTTTATACCACCCAAGTAAGTTTTTTATATTTTTTTTGTCAAAAAGTAAATTTCTTATACAGTTCTATACAATTCTCTTGTGTTTCTTGACAATAATATATCGTAAACTTTATGGTATCATGTTAAGGAACATGTTTGTAGATTAGCATGCCATGTAAAACATAACCTAAAAAATTTTGTTTCCTAAAAACTAACATATTTTTGGTAAAAATGCGATTGGGGCACAGAGTTACACACTATACTGGGGGAACAGTGTTACATGTAAAACAATAATAAAAAATCAGAAATGTTAATTTTTTCTGTTGATTTGTACATATACTATAATGAATTAAAATAGTGTTTAATGTGTACACTTCTTTGTTATTTGATACTAATTTAAATATTCTAAATTGAAACATTTGAATTTGTATTTTTTAAATCATTACATTTTGAGATTCTGTCTGAGTTTTGACTTGTTTTTTATTGTTTAGACTGATGTTTTTTTTTTACCTGTTATTTTTTTGTATTTGTAAATGTTCTGAATAAAAAGAGCACTATTAGTAAAGGTAATCTAAATTTATTTGAAACGTTAACATTGTTCCCCCCCTTGTGTAACAGAGTGCCCCGCTAGTGGGGTACCTACAGTGTTATATTCGACACGTGTAGAGATAATTATTTTTTTTATAAAAAACCTATATATTTAGGGCAGCAGACGCTCCGAAAATCAGTTGCTAAACATCACCAAACCTAAGCAAAATTAAATTGTTATTTCAATTTGACAAATAAAAAAATTATTAATCAAAATGTTTTTTGTGTAACACTGTGCCCCACCTTCCCCTACTGATGCAATCAATTGGCAAACCTAAAGTTACATGGCGGCTTTTAATGTAAAGAAACTAATACAAAATGAACTTATAGCGCCATGCAGTTAAAAAGACATCACTCAAGACTCAACGTTGTCACACTGAGAAAATCTATTTTCATTCCTGGCGAAAATTTAGGCGACCATAGCTAAAATGTTTTTTTTTTAAATAATGGACAGCCAAAGCACATTATTATATCTATCAGAGGAATGCACTTTGCTGAACACACTTCGCTGTGGTAATAAAACTACTTTGTAAAGAATAATTCTGTTATAACAAACAATAAAACACTTTGCTAATGAAACAAGAAATTTCTGCCGGGCCACAATTTTTTTTTTAATTGCAACAAAATTGCTTAGCTGTCTCTGTATAGAGATCTGTCTTGCTAAAATAAATATTTCTGCTATAGGAATGAATAAAAAAAATTCTCCATGTTTGTCCGTCCCCAACGTTGCATGACTAAAAATTATTAATTTTTACTAACGTCTTTGCAGTGATATTTAGAAATTATTATTTTATCAGCTTTTAATCACAATTATTATAAAACCAGTTTAATATAAAAACATTTTATATACAAAAACAAAATGCCAATATATAGGTATACTTATATACAGTTGTGACCAGTAAAGTCCGCATCATTTGGGATTTTTTTTATAGTAGTCACGTGTCACGTGATTCGCATTATCTGTCAAATTTTAATTTTTTCCAAAAAATAATTCAAAAGTGTGGTTATTTCTCAAAATATCGAAAAAAGTCATTAGAAAATTTTTTTTTTAATGCAGTTTCTAGTCCACATGCAAAAAATTTCAGCTGCAAAAGATAATTTTGATTTTTTACCCACCACTAAAATTTATTTCCACTTAATGAACACTTTACTGATGACACTGTGTGTTCTTTTTTGTCTTAATATTAAGGTGTATTACTTTCAGACACAAACTCTTGCCTGCTAAGGTAAAACAGCATATGTGAAAAAAGGTAGTTTTGAGAAAATTAACTTTCTTTGAATATTTGTTGCCGTTTTGTAATTTTATAAGACATATTAATTATATTTGGCACACCAAACTAAGTAAACGTTGAGAACAAGATTATGAAGAAAAAAAATGTATTCCAGCATTAGTTCATTTAAAATGTCGCTTATACTGTTTTACCTTAGTGTAACAAATGGTTGAAATATAATATTAGTATAGAGAAACAGTATATATGTAAACTATATACTATTTAGCCATGGGAAATAAACATAAAGTTTTATAAAAAGTTAACTTTTAACACCATTTGTCTGTCTTAAAGGGCTAACTATTAAAAATGAAAGTTAAAAACTAAATAAAGTAGGTAATCGAGGCCTAAACAGCAAAGACATTTAAGTATTTTTTTTTCTAAAAACATAACCTCAAACAAATTTTAAACTGTAATTAATTAACAACTTACCACGAGTTTTTATTTGCTGGTATTCTTAGAGTAGAGTTCTAGAGGACATGTTCCCCTAACACGCTAGCAAGTTTTATTTAAAATAACTTCTTATTATCCACAAAATAACAAACACAAAGCCGGCAAGTCTTTTCGGTAAACATATTTATGAATTTACCGGTTGTACTAAGGTAAAAGAGTATATAACAATATGTGCTGTTTAACCATTGCTAAATTCATAATTTTAACGTATTTTGAACGTGTTAAAAAGTATATAGATAGTTTATCACATTTTACCATTGAAGCTAATATAATACCATAAAATATTAACCACTGCAAAATAAGATATAAAACTATATGGTTTTATGCCATGATTTTAATGAAGATTTTTTTGTCAACATTTTATATAGACGCGATTTATACTATTTTACCATGATATACCTTGTCGGTTATACTGTTTTACCATAACAGAAATTATGAAACATCAGGCTCACATGTACTGTTTTACCATGTGCTTATTGGCGTTTCCAAATAAGATATAAGAAAAGTAAATATTGCATTAGAAAGAGCAGGACAAAAGGCGTAGGTTGATAAAGAAAACAATAAATCGTTTTTTTACACATAATATGCTGTTTTACCTTAGCAGGCAAGAACTACGTTTTCAAAAATACTTATTTTATGAAGTTTCCTTGTACAGAGTCAAAAACAAATAAACTTTGCATCACATGCGACCAAATTTTAATAGCCCAATTTTGATTTTGTAGAAAAACACACATTTAACATGGCGCTACTTTAACGAAAATTTATCTAAAATAAAGCATTGTCAAAAATAAGAAGTTTAATGTAGGCTGCGTTGAATCTTATTTTGCAAAAGTGGTACAATTTCAAAATTATCTTATTAGGCTGAAATTTTGCATGTGGACTAGAAACTGTATTTAAAAAAACTTTTTCTAATAACTTTCTCGATACTTTCAGAAAACCCCACACAGATAACGCGAATCACGTGACTACTACTTTTTTTTTAAATTTTCATCTCGATCGAAGCAGAGAACTTGATGCCAATAAAGTCAAATTTTGAATAAAGTTATTAATAAAAAAAAATCCCATGATGCGGACTTTACTGGTCACACTGTATACCTAAGGCATGTTAGGTACCTCTATATAGGTACCAATATTTTCTTCAAAGCCATATATCCGCAAATTTTTCTTTTATTTCTGCTATAATCCCTGAACAACCTTTATTTCATTCAAGTAGTAATGGCCCAGTTCCATTTACGTTACTTTTAAATAGCAAAGCAAAGCACAACAATTAAAATTCTTTATTCCTCCCCCTTGCCGCGGTTAAATATGCCCCTATATTTCTCATGCAATTTATACAAAGTTGTTCGTGAAGATAGTGAAGCGTTTCTTTAACAACTTTCAGTAAATAGGGAATTGTTGGAAACGCTATAAGGTGAAGGCCTTATTATGGTCGTTCTTAAAATGACAGCTAAGCATGCGCACTAAAAAATATTTAATATGGGAACCATAATAAAATACTGCCTTCCCCTATTTACGACTAGTTACCGTAAGTAAAATAACGTTTCCTTATTTCCCTTATTCGGCAAACCGAACCTCAAAAAACAGATGGTTGCATTATAACAGATTAAGGTTTACCTAATGACGATTTGGCCCTTATAAGAGAATTTGTGGGACAAAATCTCTTATCAAATCCTGAAGGATAGGAGGTCATTAGACATTAGGTTATAAATAAAGCTGTCGTAAAAAGGTAAGCGTTCCAATAGGTCTTTATTTTTTAGAGAAATAAGGTTAAGACCTTATTAAAATAGGGCATTCCCTTATTAGTGCTGACGTAAAAATTTTCTCTTCAATAATTCCCTAATATGTTGACTTTGCTTATATAGCTGTCTAAAGGTGTTTTTTATGCGATGGATATTTGGGTATTTGAATATTCGAGGATATGAATCATATGATTCAAGTAAACCAATTACTTCACGAAAAAATTGAAATATAATGACATGAAACAGGGAAGACCTATTATTTCTCTGTGCTAATAATATAGTCACTCCACTCGTCCACTCTGTGCCTGTAAGCCACAGTGCCACGGACCTCGGTTCGTGCGTCGTGTCACAAAACACAAACAAAGGTCCGGTCCAACGAATACTTATGACACACCGGACCGGTCCAAAGAAAATTTATGTCCGGTCCAAGCTACGAGTTCCAATTCAAGGTTCCAGCGAATCTGACTCACCACATCTTTCTAGTATTATACGTTTGCTAGCGCCATCTAACCCATAATGTAACACTCTTTAAGTGGAAATAACCACCAAATAACCACAGGCATCTTAAAGATATGCCTGTGGAAATAACTAATTAATAGACAGCGACTTTATGTTAATCAATATAGACACGGCTTAGGTGGCACTGACGACTGTATTATTTTGTTATTCATGACTTCTTCTGATATCAAATATTATTCAATGATCATGACGTCCTTTGACGGAATACGGAATATTCGTTACCAAAATATTTTTTATTGCTTGTCATTTCTGCTTTTATTCAAGCACTTAATATGTGTAACAACGACTTCCGCCATCTACCAAGGAGATAGCCAACTATTGCCGAAAATAATATCTCTCGGTCGGTAATAACTTACGATTAACGTTAAATTCTTTTCCACCCGCCTACTTTATCTTTCCGCCGGTCAGTGACCAATCTACGTGTAAAACATTGCGAAGGTTTGGGTACGCTGCGAAGTGTCTTCCGGTGTTTCGTGATTTTATGAATTTTAAAAGTGCAAAGTTTTTGTATGTGGATTAATTTATAAAGGTAAATAAAAACGTTTTGTAATTAGGAATATAACTTTTGAAGAATCTATTTATAAGCAGGCGTTGGCTTTAGGAAACAAAAAGCAAGTGGGGATTTGACAGTACAGCAATAGTTTGTTTTGATTAAAATTTTGTAAATATTTTTCCCTACACTTGCAATTTAATTAAACAAGATACAATACCTATTATTGACAATGTCTTAAATTTAGGTACTGTTTAATTTAATACTATTTTAAAAGTTCCTATGATAATTAAGTATTTTACCGAAATGATATACCTAGTGAATAGGAGCCGTAGGCGAATGTTTTTTGACTTAGCCATAACATAAAAAGGTATATTTATTTCTTATGCTATAGCACTCCAAAAACCAATGATCCTCCAGGACTGTTGTGTTTTTTGGGGCGTAGTTTTGGAATTTAAAGGCCTTTTTTGGAAATGTATTTTCCGAGGGTTTTTCAGATAGTTCTTTTTCAAATGCCCCTTCTGTGTTGATTTTGGATGCATCATGAGGTCTTTTGGTTCGTGATCCCTTAGAATATTTTTAATACCTTATTTTTAGTTAGGTATATTTGTTCTTGGAATGTCACTAAGCAAAAGTATTTTATTGAAATCCGCATTGCATTTTTTATGCTGTCTAGGTTCAATTTTAGCTTAGCTAGCTATAATAGGCTATATGTTAGAACTGTATAGGCTGCTTACTAATGGCTTAACCGTCATTTATGACATGGATCGCTATGGACCAGCCAAGATGGTCGGGTCAATAGTAATCACGGTCAATTTTATATAACTTGCTGGTCAATAACGATTTTTGTCATAAATCATTGTTAAAGTTTAACCCTGATGAATCTATCTTTGTTACTCTTAAACATTCTAGGTACAGGGCCATGTAACCATTAAACTTTCAAAGTTGATTTATAAAATGATTTACATTTTTTTTATGTTTTAGGGATCCAACCATGTTTAAATTTATAAAGGGTAAACCTCATCATACGGCAGAAAGGCACAAGTTACAAAAGGAATTATTTTCATATAGAAGGGTAAGTTTTCTTTTTCCATTTCCTGTATTTATTTAGGTAAAAAGCTGGTTGAAGATACATGCAATCGAGACATGTTAATTTACTATCTTTTAGTCATTTTTAACCTAAATATACAAGTGGAGGAGACTTAAAGTATCCCTTTAAATTGTTTCCCTTCAGAAAGCTTTTGTTGTAGAACAGGTACATTTCAATCAAACTGAATAAATAATAATCTTAAAGGATGAGGTGTAGTCATAGTCATAGTCATCGTCATCCCTGTTGTAAATAACATTTTTATCAGATATTCAATATCTTATCAGAATAAACATTACTAATAGTTGGCTTAACACTCTTAACAGGTGTTTTGTAATACAAATACTGGGGCTAAAATAGGTCATTTGCTTAATATTAAATAAAATTGTCGATCCTAAAGTCGGTTATTTATACCTAAAAAATGTCAATTGAATCAGTGCAAAGGACTGGAAATAACCCTTTATGTACTGCATTATTAATTTCTTTAAGTAATTATAATTCTTAAAACAACATTGGTAATCTATTTTTGTTTTGAGGATATTATTGAATGTGTGTAGGTACTGGCATAAATCGCTTTATAAATATTACAATACCTAAATTATTGTCGATGTTAAAGAAAAATAACCAATTTTTATTGATGGTTTTACTTTTCCTTCAGCCTGGACAAAAATATTAAGCCTGCATATTTAGGCATTTCGGATTTTATCTTTTTTTATCAGAGAATGGCTCAGGGTAATCCATAATGATTATTTTTACCACCTCTACTCCAGTGTGATATTGATAATCTTTCAATGGATTATTTATCTCATTTGCTCCTAATGTAAATAACTATATTTAGGTATACTAAAATAATACATTTAATACCTTCCACTCGGCGCTGGTGTAATTTATCAATGAACATAAAATGATTGACCCTATCGAAGGCCTTGGCAAAGTCCTTATAGGTATAAAACAGAGCCAACAAAGATACCTTCTTTATCAACAAACAAGTTGCTATATTTATACTATAGAATCAATTGCACTATGATATTTTTGAAAAGAATTAAGTATCAATTAATAATGTTAATTTTTTGTAAATTTGAAATATATCAAAAAATACTTATTTATATGTACTTTCAACAAAACAATAACTTATAAAGCAGGCAAAGTAGTATATTTATTTACTTAAAACCCCTTCACCACAATGAAAATTGCCGAACATTTTGCTGGTCAAACGAAAAGAAAAAATAAAAATTGGTATTTAGAAAATAAATTCTACTTTAAATACCCCATCCAGAAAAGTAAATGACGATCTAAAATATTCCCAAAATTTTTTTTAGAAATTTTTTTTATTTTTAGTAATTTCGTAATATCTTTAACAATTCTATATTGATCAAAAGCAAAATGACTTTCCCGGGTGTAGAATGTTGTACCAAACAATTTTTCTTAAAGCCATTTTTCAATATCGGCCTTACTTTTTTCTCAAAAACGTTGGGCGCGTAAATCCACTTTACACGCTTAAATTCACTTTACGCGCCTAACGTTTTTGAGAAAAAAGTAAGGCCGATATTGAAAAATGGCTTTAAGAAAAATTGTTTGGTACAACATTCTACACCTGGGAAAGTCATTTTGCTTATGACTTTCGGCAATTTTCATCGTGGTGAAGGGGTTACTTCCTCTTAATATAGGGGACATGCCCATTCATACAAAAGTTCTTAGCCCAACATCTAAGACACCTAATTTACTAATACAAACATAAAGAAGCAAATACCAAATCTAAATAGCTCAATGAATTAATAAAAATTTTAATAGAGCTAGTAATATTTTTTAGTAGTAGTAGTATTTTCAGGAAATTCCCAATTTTCCCATTATACTATTAATAGGAGAATTTTTCTACAGTGTTGTCTAGGTTCAAATGTTTTGAATTCTCTGCTGAACTGCCTAGGTGTTACATATAATTGTAGTGAGGAGAAAAGTTCTGGGCTACTTATTAAACCGTTTTATGTGATAACATTATGTCATTACATTCACGGCGTTTTCTTAAACAACCTAATCCTAATTCTTGTTCCAAATTAGTATAATTTATACTTTCTAATGGTACCTATATGTTTTTTAAATGCTATGTACCGTGCGAGCAAAAATTATTTGCATCAAAGAGGGCTTGGATTAAAAAACGTAGGGCTTGGTTTAGATCACAATGATATGGGGACTATATATCTAACCAAATCTAGGTTAAAATTTTGTCAAATTCATATTATGACATGATATGCCAAACTTATGAGTAATAAAATAAGTAGACAAATACAAATTTATTTTTGTTGTAATTCTTGGAATACTTGCACTTTATAAGGAAATAAATTTAGCCGCTTCTTAAGAATAGTCCTGCATGTTCCATAAGATCTTCCCACTTCTTGGGACAGGCGTCTTATACAATTTGTTGGCATATTTTGCATTATTTCACGAACGTTTGCAACAATTTCTTCTGTTCTTACAGATGGTCTTCCTGCTCCTTTTTTGTGTTGTATAGAACCTGTTTCCTTAAACACAGCCACGGTTCTTTTCAGGCAATAATAAAAATCCCCAGCAATAAAAGCAACATTAGGAAAATGTTCGTGAAAATCGTCCATGCACAAACCCGGATTGTATTGCCACTCACCATTTACTCTAACCCCGTTTCGAAAATACGCTTCAACCATGAATGTTTTGTGCTGTTCTGTAGAGCCCATTGTGTGAATTGTTCAAGAAATTGGAAAAATTAGCGATGAATCAAATTACTTGTAACGACTGTCAAAGATGACGGAATAACTGATTGATTGTTAATTCAGGTAGTTATTGACACCCAACAGGTATTAAGCTCTACGGCTAAGCATTACGTCCTTAGATGCAAGCGATACCTAATAAATTTTCTCTGAACTAATTTCAAGCTTGTCAATTTGATAGTAAGAACTCCAAACATTAGTACAATTTTCCAAGCGTGGTCGTATAAGTGAGGTGTAAAGAATTTTGAGAACAGTGGCATTGTACCTTGTTTTGAAACTTTATATATTACAAAAATAACACCAAATTTTTCAAGAAAATTAATTAACACCACGATGAACACGCGAATATTGAATGACTCTCTGTGGTATGGCGAGACTCATGATTTTGGTTGGCTTTAATATAATTTCAAATGGCTGACCATCTTTTTCTAGGGAAACAAATTAATACCCCCACTAGACGGCCTTTTCTAGAGGTGCTATTTTAATATCACAGGTCATATGGGGTGTTGCGTCGAACACGAACAATTTGTTATTTTTACAAGTTCTGGCAACAGGATGAAGCAGGCCATCCTGGAGATAGAAATAATAATACCAGTAGCTTATCGACGTTTGGTAAGCGAAAGTTCGGATCGCTTTTTTGTAGGAATTTAGACTAGACGAAGTATATAATTCGCGAAAAGGGGATTTGTTGTATACGGAAATACAGTCTACTCCTATTTATTTACATGGGGATTAAGTATTCTACTTTTTTATAAGCCTGCAGGATTTACTATACCCATACTCAAGGTATGGAAATTAGATAATTCTATTTTTTGTTAGTATTTGGTCATTTTCGGCCTAGATTAATAATTAAAGGCGGTTTTTATCAATTAAAAAAAGTATTGCTTCTATTTTTGTGTCGATTTTCGTAATTTTTTTTTGTTCTTAATACATTTTCGGGTTTATATTTTTTTAAGGACCCATCGAAAGGTTGATACAATTTTAAATCAATATTATGTTTCTATATGAATTGCAATTCATATAGAAACGGCGCGGCGTTATCCATTCATAGTTGGCAGTTTATTTCATTGTAAATATTCTATTACACACGATTATAATCCGCATAATTAATTTCTTAAATTTTCCTGTTGACCATTGTTTGTGTTTTACGAACAGAGTGTAAATGAAATATTAACTGGTCATTGTGTAATAAAGGTAACAATTGTTTCTTATAAATTATTATTGAATAAAGCCTTTAAGTACACAAGGTTTTTGTGAACTAATATTTTTATACATTATGGTCAATATACATACAAGGTGTCCCAGCGGAAACCGCTTCGATCTACAGTGTGACCAGTAAAGTCCGCATCATATGGGATTTTTTTTATTAATAGCTTTATTCGAAATTTAACTTTGGCACCAAGTTCTGCTCCGATCGAGATGAAAATTAAGCAAAAGAATAGTAGTCACGTGATTCGTGTTATCTGTCAAATTTTAATTTTTTTCCAAAAATAATTCAAAAGTGGGGTTATTTCCGAAAATATCGAAAAATTATTGGAAAAAGTTTTTTTAAATGCAGTTTCTAGCCTACTCCTACATGCAAAATTTCAGCTGCATAAGATAATTTTGATTTTTTACCCACCACTAAAATTTAAACCAGTATATATCATGTATACCCAAGTCTAAACGTTTACAGGCCCTAAAATAATTCTCAATTTTTCTATAAGAAAGCCCTTATTATTTAAGTTGGGTTGGCTTCCTTGTTGAAAAGGACCGGTTTAATAGATTTTTATAATATTTTGATAACTATTAATGAAGGTTGGCAGGATATACACGTAGGGAAAATGTTTGTCCGCCCATCTCTTAGTAATAAGTTGGAATAGTACAAATATGAAGTATCGCAAAGCAAACAGAGGTAGGTAGATTATGTTTCCCCCGCTCCATCGTATTGCATCTCGCTATTAATATTAAATAAATATTCATTCTTTCGTACGTTGCCGCCTGAATGAAAGGATCAAGCAAAACGCATCGAGCCAGCCAGATCCGATGCGATGGAGTGGGGGAAACATAATCTACCTATTTCTGTTTACTTTGCGATACTTCATATTTGTACTATTCTAACTTATTACTAAGAGATGGGCGGACAAACATTTTCCCTACGTGTATATCCGTGATATATATCTTGATAAATATCATGATATTTATGCGACGATATTTATCCTGATAAATATCAATATTTTTTTTTCCAAAATTCTATTCATCAGTATAAAAATATGGCCCCGCTGCCGCTGAGCCGGCAACAGCGTATTATGCTGCTTACGATGCGGTGATTCCCGATCTTTCCGAGACGTTGACCACCTGTTGTTCTTTGCCGCGTGGCATTTTTATTCCGATTTCCGATTGAACGGAGCAATATTTTGCTGTTTGTTTTATGAAATAAAAATTTTACAATGCCAAAAATAAAAAATCCAGTTTGGGTTCATTTTGATTTAATTAACAAGCCCAGTAATTCTGGGTTTTAAGTTAAACCATAGTTAAAAGCAAAAATATATGATGTGTTCATATTCATGAACTTGTATTTTTACCTACATTTTACATTCCTAATACAGGGTGTTTCATTAAGGTCGAAGAGCGGCCATATCTCGGAAACTATTGGGCATAGAAATTCAGGGAAAAAAAATTTATAACTAAAGTGGCTATGAGAAAATCCTGGAAATAATTTTTAAGTTCCGCATTTTGCCGCAAGGAGGCGCAATTGAAAAGTAAATTTTATCATTTTAGATATCTCCGAAAATTGCACGTTAAGGTATATTTTTAATAACACCATTAAAAAGCTTGGACAATTTTGCATAATTTTGGCCCCGTGCTTGTTGGCGTACCGACTTTAGTAAGAGTGGGGGAAGCTGTTGAAAGTGTAAACATTTAACTCGCTGTAACTTCTAAACGACTTATCCGATTTTAGCAAACTAAAGACTGTTTGGAAGAGAAATGTATGCACTTTCACCAATCGTATTTAGTTGTCAATAATAGTTCTCAATAAAATTGCTAGAGGGTGCAATTTGTAATAATAATAGTTTTTTTGATTTTATCCCGAAAATTCAAATCATACGGCATAATTATGATACCATAATCGAAAAGTAGATAAAATTTGCTAGAAAAAATATAAAAACCGCAGCTCGATATCTTTGTTCGTTTCAGAGTTATTGCCAAAACATGAATTTTTAATACAAATTGCGCCCTCTAGCAATTTTATTTGAAACTATTGTGTACCATTGAATATAACAATTAAAGGTACTTACCTTTCTCTTCCAAAAAAGCTTAAATTGAGTGAAATCGGATAAGTCGTTTAGAAGTTACAGCGATTTTAATATTTTCACTTTCACTTGATAATAGTGGGAGAAGCTATTGAAAGTGTAAACATTAAAATCGCTGTAACTTCTAAACGACTTATTCGATTTCACTCAATTTAAGCTTGTTTGGAAGAGAAAGGTAAGTACCTTTAATTGCCTTATCCAATGGTACACAATAGTTTCAAATAAAATTGCTAGAGGGCGCAATTTGTATTAAAAATTAATGTTTTGGCAATAACTCTGAAACGAACAAAGATATCGAGCTGCGGTTTTTATATTTTTTCTAGCAAATTTTATCTTCTTTTCGATTATGGTATAATTATACCGTATGATTTGAATTTTCGGGATAAAATCAAAAAAACTATTATTATTACAAATTGCGCCCTCTAGCAATTTTATTGAGAACTATTATTGACAACTAAATACGATTGGTGAAAGTGCATACATTTCTCTTCCAAACAGTCTTTAGTTTGCTAAAATCGGATAAGTCGTTTAGAAGTTACAGCGAGTTAAATGTTTACACTTTCAACAGCTTCCCCCACTCTTACTAAAGTCGGTACGCCAACAAGCACGGGGCCAAAATTATGCAAAATTGTCCAAGCTTTTTAATGGTGTTATTAAAAATATACCTTAACGTGCAATTTTCGGAGATATCCAAAATGTTAAAATTTACTTTTCAATTGCGCCCCCTTGCGGCAAAATGCGGAACTTAAAAATTATTTCCAGGATTTTCTCATAGCCACTCTAGTTATTAATTTTTTTTTCCTGAATTTCTATGCCCAATAGGTTCCGAGATATGGCCGCTCTTCGACCTTAATGAAACACCCTGTATAGAGGTACTAAAAAAACTTGTTATTGTAATAGCAGCTATCATTAAATAGAATTGAAATACAAATTTACAGGTTTATAACATGTTTATATTAAATTAAGTGAAGCTTTGGTTTCCTACAAAGCGGCCGTAATTTGACTGCGAGCCTCGCCGCGAAAAAACGTATATGTACTTGCAAATCAAAGTATGTTCCTTTAGAGCGTTCAGCGCAAAAAATACGGCACCGTATTTTCTAAAGCGGCCGCTCTGTACGTTGGTAGATAGCGCAAGCACGATTTTTGACGTCGCGCTAGTATTTTATCGAATCGTATGTAATGTTACTTTCCAATAATATTCGCCGTCCAAAGAGAAGTCTTTGGTCCAAAGCGACCGTACTACTGTTGGCAAAATCGGCAGTCAAATTACGGCCGCTTTTTTTGCGGTGCCGCTTTGTAGGAAACCAAAGCTTTAGTGATTTAAAATTTTTTTAAATATATCTTTACAGAAAACAGATGAAACAATTTAAAAATATAAATAAATATCTAAATTTGCATATATTTTATATCGATATATATCGGATATTTGGATATTTATATAAATATCATGATATTTGCCAACAGAATTTTAGGGTAGGCTTCCCATCGCCCCTCCAGTGCTACGCCATCAAGTAGACTAACAAAAGTGGCTTCCTTTCTCTTAAGTATCACCATACTTCCCTCTCTAGCTTACCATTTTCTGACATATTTCTTTGCCGTACTAATATCTATTAGCAGCCACCAAACCTGTTTACATTTCTTTAATAATGATAATTACAATTCAAAGGTGTGTCAGTTTAATTTATTATTAATATTGAGTTTGAAATTGTTATCCAGTACAGGAAGTGCTTTTATTCTATTTATAGGAAAGTTGCGTTATTATACAACTTAAGAGGAAATAATTTCTTAACATAATTTTTCTAAAATCAAAGCAAATATATGTGACATTCTGATCAGCGATGTAGTAATCTCGTGCAAGGTGTTTTTGTCTTTATTACAAGTACTGTAATTAATTTAGTTGCTTTAATCGTGATGCTATCTGTCAAAAAAAAATTTGCATGTATCAAAGTCCCCAAATTTTTCTGTTTGTTGACTTTTAAGATCCAAGAGGGCGGGCAGTGACATCAGAAGAATCGTTTATAGCGAGGGCAAAAGTAATTTCCAAAACGACACGGCTGAGCTTTCCTTTTAAATTTTTTTTTTATTTAACTCAGCCACTCATGCATTTTGTCCTTCTCCCTTGCCGTGGTTAAGTATGCCCATGTATATTTCTCATACGAATATACGATTTGTTCGTGAATCATTCCTTTACCAACTTAGCTAAGCAAAGAATTATACTTTGCTATGCTGTTTAAAAGAAGCAAAAAGAAAGTACCTAATAGCAAAGAATACGAGAAATCCACAGAGAAAACGTAACAACCAAAATGGCGCCGAGTCGGTTCTGGAGTGTATATGCTGTCGATAAAGAAGGAAAACCTAATAACCAGAGGGTTGCACGGATCTACCGTGCGAGCAAAAAGTATTTGCATCAAAGAGGGCTTGGATTCAAAAACGTAGGGCTTGGTTTAGATCACAATGATATGGGGACGATATATCTAACCAAATCTGGGTTAAAATGTTGTCAAATTCATATTATGACATGATATGCCAAACTAATGAGTAATAAAATAAGTAGACAAATACAAATTTATTTTTGTTGTTTACAAAATTAAGAAAGTTAGAATATACAGAAAGAAAAAGAAAAATAATTATATAAATTGCTAAAATTGGCCACCGCCATGCTCCAAGCATAAATTCACACGTCTCTTCATATTTTCGAAAGTGTTGACCAGCATCTCTGGAGAAATGTTACTACATTCTTGGATAATCCTTTCTTGTAATTGTTCTAAATTTGCAACTGGTGTTTTAAAAATAGTGTTCTTTAAATGAGGAAAAACGAAGTAATCCATAACCGTTAAACAAGGTGATCTAGGTGGGAATTCAATGTCTGATCAATCTGTCGTCGAAAAAATTGCGTAGGTAGTTAATAGTTTCGGCGGCTGTATGGGCGGTTGCACCGTCCTTTTGAAACTATCCAAAACGTAGTTCGTCGTCAAGTAAATGCTACACAAATGGATTCAAAAAATTGTCTCTATACCGCTGTGCTGTAACTGTCATGGAAAAAATAGGACCAACAATTCTTCTAGGGGAACAGCTAACCAGATACCAATTTTTTGAGGGTGCAATGTGGACTTTACAAAAAAATGGGGATTTTCACTACTCCACATGCGTGTATTCTGAGAATTCACATAACCGGAGAGGTGGAACCAGGCTTCATCCGAAAAAAAGTCAGGTCTATTTCTTTCCAATACATTTTGGGTAAACCATTGAGAGTAATTCCTGCGTCTTTCAAAATCTGCGACTTGTATTTCTTGGAATACTTGCACTTTATAAGAGAATAAATTTAGCTGCTTCATAAGAATAGTCCTGCATGTTCCATAGATCTTCCCACTTCTTGGGACATTCGTCTTATACAATTTGTTGGCGTATTTCGCATTATTTCACGAACGTTTGCAACAAGTTCTTCTGTTCTTACAGATGTTCTTCCTGCTCCTTTTTTGTGTTGTATAGAACCTGTTTCCCCAAACACAGCCACAGTTCTTTTCAGGCAATGATAAACCAGCAATAAAAATACGTTAGGAAAATGTTCGTGAAAATCGTCCATGCACAAACCCTGATTGTATTGCCACTCACAATTTACTCTAACCCCGTTTCGAAAATACGCTTCAACCATAAATGTTTTGTGCTGTTCCGTAAAGCCCATTGTGTGAATTGTTCAAGAAATTGGAAAAATTAGCGATGAATCAAATTAGGTTGTATCGGGTTGTAACGAAAAAGATGACGGAATAACTGATTGATTATTAATTCAAGTAGTTACTGACACCAAACAGGTATTAAGCATTACGTCGTTAGATGCAAGGCCCTCTTTAATGCAAATAATTTTTGCTCGCACGGTATATATTTATGCTTTAGATCCCGTCTAAAATTCAACCAGAAATCCTGTAGCTACGTTTAAATTTTTATATGTAGTTTTATACTTATTTATTTGCAAAATAAATACAATAACCATTGGCATACGTCTGTGACAATTTATTTAAAATCGCCGGGTTTTCAATAGGTATACAATTTCAAATAATACTAGGTATATCTAACCGGTTCAAAACAAAACAAGTAAAAGACAGTCATCTAACGCTCATCTTGGCCAATCAGAAAACAACTTCGTAAATCAGGCAGTCAAAAATGTTTGGTACCGTTATGACGCTGGCTGAGTCATAGACCGAGAGGAGTGTACTTAATATTCTATATTTATTCTCGACCTGCACCGATTAAGAAATGCTACTTTATAGTTAGTTGTTTGTATATTGCGATTTGAAAATCCGTTAGATACAACTATGTAGGTACGTACCGACGTACTTATAACATAACTACATTAAAATTCTTTTGTGGGAAAAATAAAGTTATGAAAAACTATATGGGTAAAACCACAGACATGTAAAATAAAGACACAACATTACATTCATTAAAAACCATTTTTTACAATCAGACATAGGTACTTCCAATGATTCAGATAAGTTAGAAG
The DNA here is from genome assembly GCA_963969555.1 of Polydrusus pterygomalis. NCBI lineage: Eukaryota > Metazoa > Arthropoda > Insecta > Coleoptera > Curculionidae > Polydrusus > Polydrusus pterygomalis. The sequence goes on along the minus strand of OZ018381.1, from coordinate 33,061,398 downwards.
GAGATGGCTTGCAAAAATGGCAACACATAGTGATGCGACGACCGAATATTACCCGTCGATTTTTATTTCGAGGGGGACATCTTTTGCGTATATTGTAAATCTTGTTACTTCAAGCCCCTAGGAGGGAGGGAGGGGGGTAAGATCTAAATCTTAAATGGATACCCCTATTTTATATTTTTTTTTTTGATTCTGCATAAAATTCTGAACATTTTTTAATAAAAGCATTATTAGTCTATACTTAACAGTTTCCGAGATATTGACTCTTGAAAAATGACATTTTTGAACTTTGACAGCGTCTAGCTTTCTAACTGTACGTCTTAGAGCAAAACGGCTTACATGTCCCTATTTTCGATTTTTATTATCTTTCCAATAGTGTCAACTTCCGGTCAAACCGGAAGTACTATATTTCTTACATCCGGCTTAACCGAAAGTTCACACTATTGGAAAGATAATAAAAATCGAAGATAGGGACATGTAAGCCGTTTTGCTCTAAGACGTACAGTTAGAAAGCTAGACGCTGTCAAAGTTCAAAAATGTCATTTTTCAAGACTAAATATCTCGGAAACTGTTAAGTATAGACTAATAATGCTTTTATTAAAAAATGTTCAGAATTTTATGCAGAATCAAAAAAAAATTATATAAAATAGGGGTATTCATTTAAGATTTAGATCTCCCTCCTAGGGGCTTGAAGTAACAAGATTGACAATATACGCAAAAGATGTCCCCCTCGAAATAAAAATCGACGGGTCCGAGCGATTTTCCACATTTTCATTTTAAAGCAGGAAAATCGAGGTGGGAAGTTTTCAAATGTATGTGTTGTATAATGCATATTACAGCAATGCAGTTCATAGACAATTTAATTTCAAACCATCCTCAGTTTCAAGAACACAAAGAAACTATTACTCTTGAGCTTACAAACTACTGAGGCAGGACTGATCTATGGAGTATCGATTATGTGTGGGAAAGTGCCGAAAAGTTGTTGCCATTCTAGGGTTACCACTTACCCCTCATCAACAGCTGCTACAGAAAGATCGTTTAGTACCTATTATTTTATTCACTATAAAAAAAGAAATATGTTGACTACATAAAGAGCTGGAAAACTTTTATATACTTATTGCTCATAACTTAAAACATTTAGATCAAAACATGCCTGCCAGTTTATATGTATTTTACTAAAGATATTATAGAAGAGGGACGTATTAAATTAAATAAAACTACTAATAATGATAGCCTCGATGGCAATAGCAGTCTGAGGTCAGGGAAACAGACAATAAAGAGGCAAGGGCGGATTTACGGGGGGGTAACGGGGTAATTACCCCCCCATGAATTTTAGGGGTTCCGTAATTATAGATTTTCAAACTCGACGTTTGCAATCCCCGACCATACGGTCGAAATAGGTACAGGGTCTTCCAACGAGGACTGAACAGGGGCTCATTTTTGAGCTTCCTTGTATTTAAAGAAAAATCCAAAATAGCCAATCGATGTACTTTTTCCTGCAGAATTCAAAAATGAAACCAAAAATTTATTTGAACCAGAAACAATAGAGTTACGCTATGGATAAGGTGTTTTTTAAATGGAGCATAGCTTTTTTTATACGATTTTTTAAACGAGTGATTTTTTTTTGTCCGTTCTGATTAAAATATTTAATATTGTGACAGCTATTTTTATTAAATTTTAATGTTTTATCCAGTATAATTTAACTTTAACCTGTTTGAAACATACACTAGGTAATAAAGGTATAATCACCTTTGAATCCTTCAAAGTCATTTCGGCAATATTATAGTAAATTTGTCAAATTTTTTGACTTTGAAGGATTCAAAGGTGATTATACCTTTATTACCTAGTGCATGTTTCAAACTGGTTAAAGTTAAATTATACTGGATAAAACATTAAAATTTAATAAAAATAGCTGTCACAATATTAAATATTTTAATCAGAACGGACAAAAAAAAATCACTCGTTTAAAAAGTCGTATAAAAAAAGCTATGTTGCATTTAAAAAACACCTTATCCATAGCGTAACTCTATTGTTTCTGGTTTAAATAAATTTTTGGTTTCATTTTTGAATTCTGCAGGAAAAAGTACATCGATTGGCTATTTTGGATTTTTCTTTAAATACAAGGAAGCTCAAAAATGAGCCCCTGTTCAGTCCTCGTTGGAAGACCCTGTACATACTTAAACGTCTGTAAAAAGCGTTTTATTATTATTGTTTATTTTAAAAACTGGGAATAAAGCAAAATTAGGGCGTGGCCCCAAAAAATTTTCGCCTGCGGCGCTTTAATACCTATTAATTTTGTTAAAAAAAAGTCTTCAATTACCCCCCCCCATGATTTGGACCTAAATCCGCCCTTGTAAAGAGGCAACGGCAAATTGAACATAAGAGTGTTAGTTCTTCTGACTCAGATTGGGCAGAAGAGTTGTCAGTTCACGATACTAACTCGAGTGTTGGATAAGAAGATTTTTCCGATTTGGAAAAATAAATAACTTTTCTTCACTTCTACACACGCAAACTGTATCAGCAGCGTATATCGCCTTCCCGGTGGAACATCGACCTTTTAGTACAAAAAGTGGCCGCGTGAAACCGCTTGCGTCGTTGTTCCATTTCCGCGTTTTTCTAATTGGCTCCGGTGGAAAAACGACGTAATTGATGAGTAGGTAGGGATGTGCCATTTGAAAATTTCAAATTAAATTTTCGCATTTGAAAATTTCAAAACTGAAATATTTCACTTAGCATAAAAAGTGAAATTTCAGTGAAAACTTTGAAAATTTCAAGTGAAACTTTCACCTTATAAATTTCATAAATTTCAGTTAAAGTTTCGCAAAAATTTCACATGCGACTGCCCCTTTATTTATTAAAATGGAACGGTTCCCGAAATAGCCAATCGGATGCATACATTCGCTGCGTGCCACACGTATTACGCGTAGGGATGTGCCATTTGAAAATTTCAAATGAAATTTCGCATTTGAAAATTTCAAAAGTGAAATATTTCACTTAGCATAAAAAGTGAAATTTCAGTTAAAACTTTGAAAAGTTCAAGTGAAACTTTCACCTTATAAATTTCAGTGAAAGTTTCGCGAAAATTTCATAAATTTCAATGAAAGTTTCGCAAAAACTTCACATGCGACTGCCCAACTGATGAAAGTGATGAAAGTAATTTAACTTTACATGATACAGACTCCAGTGTAGGACCAGAATCATTTAGTGATCAAGAAAACGATCAATGTTTTCATTGTTAAAGAAAAATATGCAGTATAAAGTGGCAAGTAGCTCATTTTAAATTTTACTTTTGTTCCTACGTTTTTTCTATTACGACAATGCCATTACTGTTGCAGTCAATCTGAGGAAACTTTCACATTATTATTTTTGGTACAGGAATTAAGCCCGGGATTCAGTCTTACAATAATGGAAACTTATGTGAAAGTTTCACCGAAATTTTTACTGAAAATTTCACTGAAATTTATTGCCTGGGTGAGAGTTTCATAAATTTCGCGAAAATTTCACTTAGCGTGAAAGTTTCGCGAAAATTTCATATATTTCATAAATTTCATGAAAATTTCCAAGTGAAATTTCAAAGGAGGCTGAAAGTGAAATTTACCCAACCCTGTAGGTAGGTCTTTTTTGATTCGATATTGTTTGTACTTTTAACAAAATCTAGTAAAACAACGTCGTAAATGTCCGTTGCGTCATTGTTGCTCCGAAATATTTTTCTTTCGCAATGACCTAATTGTCCTTCGTTTTGTGTGAAAACTTTATTTACTTAAAACTGCACCGTTTATTCCAAAATACTGTAAAGCAATATTTTTTTACTCAAATTTGGAGAAAGAAAGTTGTCACAATTATTACTTAAAAATAGATTTGAGTGGAACAACGACGTAAGTGGAAGGGGAGGTCAAAAAAAGGGGGGAAAATATAGGTTTTCCAAAAGTTCTGGAATTGATTCAACAGCCTAAGATGTAAATATTACTTTCAATACAATAGTTTAATTAAAAAAAATTGTAATTTTTTATAAGGTTTTATTTAACATGGTTGCATAAAAAAATATTAAAACGTCATTTTCTCAAAACTTCAGAATTTGCACTTAGGTCGATATTTCACCGGGAAGGCGATATTAAAAACAACCTGCCCCGAGTGACTCGCGATCGACCCCTTTTTATTTGACGGGTCTAATTAGTGAATCATCAGTTAAGTAAAGGTCTAATCTAAAGCGAAACGAATAATTGACCTCCAGTCTCGCTCTGTCACATGGACCTTATTAAATAAAAACTTGGATGTCGTTAAAGATAGTATATTAATAACGGACCATAATAAGTTTAAGTCCTAATTAAATATTAATTTAACGCCAATGTATTGTTGTCAGCACATGATGGATACTTAAATGTACGTACGCCATATGTTACTATGTATTGTTAATCCAGTGTCGCGGTAAAAGGAAAACGGCATAACAAAAACAAAAGCATTTTTAAGGGAATGTGTGTAAAGTATAAAATACCGGGTGTTCCTTAAAAGACGTTCACCCCTATAACTTTTTTATATTTATAGATATTAAAAATATTAAAATGAAATTTTGAGATTATGCATAAGAGATGAGTCTGCATTTATTGGCATAATTTTCTATTTGTTAGCACTTCCGGTTTGACCGGCGACAAGCGTTTAAAAAATGAAATTTTGTTTTCTTGACGTTTACTCCATTTTTATAAATGGAACGATGGTGGTTCACTAAGATATTTAAAACGAGCATTTTTTTTCCAACAATTTGATACCATACACTCCTATGCTATTTTAAAATTGACACTGAAAAGTTTGCCTTAAATCTCAATCGCAAATTTAAAAGCGAATGCGCCGCCCTCTCTTTTCTAAAGAAATATAAAGGCGGCTTTGAAAAACAATGGAATGGTTTTCAAAAGCAATATGGCTTTAATTTAAAGTTGTAATGTCAATAGTTTATAAAACATACAATACATACAATCTTGCGGTTCAGAAGGATTTTTCTGGTCACTTCAAAAATTAGGAGCATATCAATTTGTTCATTTCTAGTAAATCTAACCATTTTATCTGATTTACAATGTAAGTTTAATAAACGAATGACATTGCAATTTTAATTTAAAACCATATGCTTTTCAAAACCATTCCATTGTTTTTCAAAGCCGCCTTTATATTTCTTTAGAAAAGACGGCGGCAATAAATTAATAATGCATAACGCTTTTAAATTTGCTATTGGGATTTAAGGCAAATTTTTTTGTGTCAATTTTAAAATAGCATAGGAGTGTATGGTATTAAATTGTTGAAAAAAAAATGCTCGTTTTAAATATCCTAGTGAACTACCATCGTTCCATTTGGAAAAATGGAGTAAACGTCAAGAAAACAAAATTTCATTTTTTAAACGCTTGTGAAACTTAGAAAGTAAATTATTATGACATAATTTTAACTTTCATATACTACTTGACTATAAATTAACAGATTTAATATCATTTAATTAAATTTAAAAGCACTCTAGATTGAAAATAAAAAATAAACATAAAAATGTTATAACACGTCAAAAAATAACAAGTGAGGTGTCATTTTACTCAGAATGTTATGCTGAATCCCAATAAGTAAAAATATACAATATGTCCCATTTAAAACTCCAAAGTCAAGGTCACTTCCGGTCAGACCGGAAGTGCTAACAAATTGAAAATTATGCCAATAAATGCAGACTCATCTCTTATGCATAATCTCAAAATTTCATTTTAATATCTATAAATATAGAAAAGTTATAGTGGTGAACGTCTTTTGAGAAACACCCGGTATACGGAAAGGCGGCCATCACAACACTAAGCTCATTTCATCTTATAGTGACAGTGAATAACATTTTCAGGATTATAATGGCTTTTGGGGTACTGGGTGTCTCTAAAACCCCGTTAAAAAACCCGCAAAACGTTATTATCGCAACCTGAAAATTTTACTCAGAATTAAAACTATAGTTTGTAATGGTAGGCTCAGGATCCGGTCCGGAATCCTTAAATGTTGGCGTTGGTTCTGGTATCCGGCATTATCAAAAAGTGGCATCGCAAATTATGACTGTTCTTAACAAAGTTAAATTTTCTTTCTACGCAATCATTCAGTATGCTGACGGTTTTTCATAACTGTTCATATATGGTCTGAGATTATATCATTTTACCTATTTCCAAAGCTTCAGTGAAGTTATATATCACCAACCATTTTGTCTATTGCTAATACCAACAGCACTTATTTTGTATGTCCTGATGATGAGCGTTTCTACGCTCGAAATATGTGGAGACCTTTAAAATGATAATATTTCTTTATTCCAATAAACTTGTGGAGAAAGGCCTTTTGCTTTTCTTTTTGTTTCAATATTTTCATCTCCACTTTGAGCATGGACTGTTTCTTCAAATTAAATAGTTTTGTCTTTCTTGGTTTTTGGTAATTTAGCAATATTTTGAACTTAAACTGGTCGAATATGACGGGTCTTTAATAATAAGATTATTTACGTACGTGGCCTATGACCTATGCTACCAAAGAATAATTTAAATAAATAATACCCACTTATGGCCAATTCTATAGATATGAATTTACCTTACAGTTAAACCTACGTTTAATCCTAGAGTTATTCCGTGAGTTAACCCAAGATAAAATGTTTTGCCAGTTGTATGGGTTTGTGTTAAGAAAATCTTATTTGAACTTGCTGCTAACTTCAGTATGATATAAGGTCAATAAGATCTAAATCATCCAAAAGAAAATAAATTATAAAATAAAAAATAGGAATCATGTAAATAAATTAGGTTATTGTTGTAAAATAACAAAAAACGGCATTTTCAGGCTTCTAATCTCGAGATCGTAGGTTAACTCATACCCGATCCACGAGTTGAGGGTTTATCCTAGAATAGGAATAACCTCTGCCTATACGATGTATTTTTATACTTATCCCCCGATTAACTTACCTTTTTGAGTTAACCCAAACCTATTCAATTGACCCTTAATACTTTAACACATTAGCACCGTTCACTGCTAACTGCGTTTAATACTGATGACTAACCATGACATCGCAAAAACAAATATTCCGTTTAGTCACAGAGAAAAAGAAGGGTTTGTTTGACTACTACAGCTGTTTTTGTTGTTACCCATGAATGGCCGACGCGTGAAAAAGAGAAGCAAAGTTGACGCTATCATTCTAGATGTTGTCACCGTGAAACTTAAATATGTACCTAGGCACTAAATACAAAGACCTGAAGTAATAATATTTTTTTAATTTAAACCAACAAAACAAAAACTTGTTTTACCTATCTACCGTTTCTTATTAACGTTTGTAATTTATCTGAATTATACTTGTAAAATGTGTATTTTATTAATTTTATGTATCTAATATGTGACTTAACACTAAGTTTCATAACATCGCTTCTTTTGAGGCATGTGTTAAGTATAGTGGCATGAACCATATACAGCTAACCAGACAAATTGTGAACGCTGAAATCTTTGATTTCTTTAAAACAATGTAGCCGATTCTATAAGAAGTCTACGGGCTAACCCATAAAAGTTAGGTGTAGGGAACCCGCAGCGCCTATTTGTATTGTTATTGCCTATTTAGCTTTGTTTATTCTGTCCTCATTTCAAAACCATGTTCTTATTCGATAATCATTTGTTTTCAAGTTATAGCGTAATACCAAATAAAGAAAAGTTCACATATTAACGGTTTCCTAATCTAAGCGTTCTTTTAATAAATGTTCAAAAATACCGCCATTGACTTCTAAACATTTTCTGCTTCGTCTACGAAGTTGCTCTTCTAATTGCTTCATGTCTTTCTTCTTTAAAATTGGCTGCAGTATTTCTAATACGTCGAATTAGTGCATCCCGACTCCCGAGTGTCCACTTTTACTTTGTACACACATTTTTACCCAACCCCATAAACAATAATCTAGTGCTGTGAGGTCTGGAGATCTTGTAGGCCAATTAATAGGACCACCGCGCCCAATCCAACGCCCTGGAAATGTTTCGTCTAAATGTTGCTTGACCTGATAAGTAAAATGTGCAGGAGCTCCATTGTGCTGGTAATACATTTGCCTTCTGATATTTACAGGAACATCCTCTAGTAGTCCTTGTAACTCATGTTGTAAAAAATGTAGGTAGTTGTCTCCTGTGAGGCGATTCTCCAAAATGAAAGGGCCAATTAAATAGCTATCGAGCATAGACCACACCACACGTTAACCGAAAACTTATGTTAAAAATTACTTTCAGCTGTTGCGTGGGGATTTTCGATTGACCATACATGAGAGTTACGAGTATTATTAATACCGTCACGGGTGAATGTTGCTTCATCTGTAAAAAGTATACGCGGTACAACACAATTATTTATCCACCGACAAAATTCAATACGTTTAGCATAATCTTCCAGTTTTAGGTGCTGTTATCTCTGTACATGGTATATGGTATGGATATAAGCCTTGCTCGTGGAGTGTGTTTAATACTCTTTTTTGTGGAATGCCCAATTGAGTACCAATTCTTCGTGAGCTGGTCATTGCATTTTCTTCTACTAAATCCAGAATATTTTCTACTTCTCCTAAACCTTGTCGAGTAGCTCGTTCAGATGTAATGTTGGCACTGGGAAGCTTACTATTCTCGCATAAATTGTTAAAAACTCTGATAAACACGTTTCTAGTCGGATGTCTGTGATGTGGATACCGTTGACGATATTCTTCAACAGCAGCTGTAGCACTTCCATTACAGAAACCATAAATAAGCACCATATTTGCATATTCTAAATTTGAATAAGTAGGTAGTTGGCATTTTGTAACACTTTATTCACTCAAACTTGAAAATAAACGTTTAATTACTGCCACAATACACAGACACATTGTCAAGACAACATAGATGTCAAATAGTTTAGAGTCTTGAGCATGGCATAATCTAATTACGTGAAAATTTTGATAAAAGTGGAACGTAGAAAAAAATTTGATATTGCGCTATAACTTGAAAACAAATTAATATTGGATAAGAACATATGGTTTTTTTTACATTGTTTTCGCGTGTATAATACACTCCTGAAATTTGGTTCGTTCCCCTCGATTCACCCTGTATACTTGTATCTGACGCAACGTGTAGATGAACTGGTAAAATAATAAATAAATACCGTATTAAATGCGATAAAATACAGGTTTCAGAGCGTGCACCCACGCCGTACCGCATAATGCAATAAAAAAATATTTTCACATCTTTGTACGATTCACGGTTACGTGAAAACCTCTGGTTTCACTTCTGTTCTTAGAAAACCGTTAGCATGATTCGTTGGACATTGTTTGACAGACCTGAGATTAATATTAACGGGCCTGTGATTAGGCGTTTTTCTTCTACCAGGTCGAGTCGAAATGTTATACCGTCATATATCAATATCAATAGAATATTCAAACATTTTTAGTAAGGGTAGATACTTAAGTAGGACGTGGACAATACCAAAAATGTACGATTTATATTAGTTTTAAGTTAAAAACGCTTAAACCGTTAACCCGACAGCGATAACTACCTATTTGATTAAAAAAAAAATGTCGTAATCTCCCTTCTCCTGGAATATCCTCCCAGGTCTCCTGCCTCAGCTGTTCGTCACGTCAACTGTCACAAGTCAATGTATGTTATATATTTTTTTTTCCTCCCTATATTGTAAACAACGCATTTTGACACTGTTTTGAAGGACGTAAGTAACAATTACCAAAAGATATCGATTGCCCCTGACGACGGGTTATAAGTCAACTTACCACCCTTGGGTGGTAATAATTTATGCCATATAAAAACAATGATTTATAAAATTGAGTAATATTAATTGATATGAATATTAATAGTACAATTATTACAATTATGAACATTATTTACAAAAGAAAAAGAACATATAGTGGCATATCGGACAAATGTGTAACTATTTTTTATATTGGAATACACAGGGATCCAAGTTCAATGGATACCCTGAGGCGGGTAGACCACGACGGCCGTTTCGTCCTTATTAGGACTCGACGGCAGCCATAACCCAAGCAATTCCAAGAATGACGGAAAAATGCACTAAAAGCCTCATTGCAAAACCAAGGCGGTCATCAGTGCATTTTTCCGTCATTCTTGGAATTGCTTGGGTTATGGCTGCCGTCGAGTCCTAATAAGGACGAAACGGCCGTCGTGGTCTACCCGCCCCAGGGGGTCCCTGTGTATTCCAATATAAAAAAATAGTTACACATTTGTCCGATATGCCACTATATCATCTTTTAAACATTTGTTTGGCTTAAAACTCAAACGGATTGCGCGCATTCTGGTGGGTGCCAGCGTTGATCTGTTTTCTTGTCTGCAAAATGGCAGATGTTTTCGGTGAAAACGCAAATAGCGTTCCCTATACTGGATTGTGGTTGCACTTCGTGGTTTATTTACCTTTCGATTATACCAATGTAACTATCTTTTATATTGGAGTGAATTCCGTGGGATGGCTCTACAGTGCACTGATGACCGCCTTGGTTTTGCAATGAGGCTTTTAGTGCATTTTTCCGTCATTCTTGGAATTGCTTGGGTTATGGCTGCCCGTCGAGTCCTAATAAGGACGAAACGGCCGTCGTGGTCTACCCGCCCCAGGGCCCAGGGTATCCATTGAACTTGGATCCCTGTGTATTCCAATATAAAAAATAGTTACACATTTGTCCGATATGCCACTATATGTTCTTTTTCTTTTAATTATTTTCGCGGCTACTATATCATCTTTTAATTATTTACAAAATTTGGATAGGTAAATGTTTTCTCATTTTTTCTCAATTTGTATGAAATGTTCCGACTCCATAATTTCTACATCTCTAACCAAGTTTTCTGCTACTCTTGAAGTACTGCAGGATGCGTTATATTGAACAACATTTTATTTGCAACTTCCTTTTTATTGTTGACGCTCTCCGCTACATAACTTTCCGCAATAGTTGCAGATTTCCATCCGCTATGTCGCTTGAGGGCTAAGACATCAACTCCAGTATTCGCTAATAAAGTGGCCGACGTTCTTCTAAGGGAGTGTCCAGTATACTCCTTAAAGTTCTGAAAGTTTAGAAATCTAGCAATTTTACTTGGAATTGAAGAAATCGAGTTTTTTCCGACAGGCTGGTTTAAGGACTTTCCATTTTGATATCGCATGCAGAAGCGAGGATTCAAATTCGTCATGTGGGATCTTATGTAATTTCGAACTATTTTGAAATAACAAACCTTCTCATCGTCACTGTTAGTCACTATAAATTTACGTGCCATTTCATTTTTGGAATCAGGAATAGTAACAAATATGACTTCATGCCTTAATTCAACATTGTCCATTTTCATTTCCTAGAACGGTACGCTCCAGCAATTCCCATTATCATTACAACCTTCATCATTAAATAAATATCATCGGGGGCTTCAAACAGGAATTTATTTACATCTTCCCTGTCAAACACATTAGATTTTTTGGGTTTATATCCGTCATTTTTTCTTTTTAAAAATGCTCGAAGTTTAGGATACTTGGAAATATCTATGTTTTCCTCTATGAAAAGGGTGGACTTCAGCATACCCACTAGTCGTATATAATACCACAAAGTCTTCAATGTTGACACCAAAAAAGTTACTAGTGTTTCTTTCGAGTAGTTTTATCACCCATTGTGCGAAATCTGATTGGTCCAAAAAGCAATGACTATAATGAGTGAAATAGTCCTTGAAAAAACAATCATCAATAAAAATATTTACAGTGCTACCTGACCTGCATGTCTTCAACAAATCGTTCTTTAAGAACCAAAATAGGGTTCGACTTTAAGCGAAAGGTATCCCAATAATCTTTTATTTCTGCATATTTATAAAGATTACTTAGGTATTTCTGTAGATAAATCGTTCTACCTAATAGTAAAACCTAGCCCGTTTAGTTCATTGTAGCGCCCATTATTTTTTGGAAAATAATATATCGCCTTCCCGGTGGAATATCGACCTAAGTGCAAATTCTAAAGTTTTGAGAAAATGACGTTTTAATATTTTTTTATGCAACCATGTTAAATAAAACCTAATTTTTTATAACTAAACTATTATATTGAAAATAATATTTACATCTTAGGCTGTTGAATCAATTCCACAATTTTTGGAAAACCTATATTTTTCCCCCTTTTTTTGACCTCCCCTTCCACTTACGTCGTTGTTCCACTCAAATCTATTTTTAAGTAATAATTGTGACAACTTTCCTTCTCCAAATTTGAGTAAAAAAATATTGCTTTACAGTATTTTGGAATAAACGGTGCAGTTTTAAGTAAATAAAGTTTTCACACAAAACAAAGGACAATTAGGTCATTGCGAAAGAAAAATATTTCGGAGCAACAATGACGCAACAGACATTTACGACGTTGTTTTACTAGATTTTGTTAAAAGTACAAACAACATCGAATCAAAAAAGACCTACCTATAGGGTTACGTAAATTTCACTTTCAGCCTCCTTTGAAATTTCACTTGGCAATTTTCATGAAATTTATGAAATTTATTGAAAGTTATGAAACTTTCACCCAGGCATTAAATTTCAGTGAAATTTTCAGATAAAATTTCGGTGAAACTTTCACATAAGTTTCCATTATTGTAAGACTGAATCCCGGGCTTAATTCCTGTACCAAAAATAATAATATGAACGTTTCCTCAGATTGACTGCAACAGTAATGGCATTGTAGTAATAGAAAAAACGTAGGAACAAAAGTAGAATTTAAAATGAGCTACTTGCTACTTTATACTGCATATTTTTCTTTAACAATCAAAACATTGATCGTTTTCTTGATCACTAAATGATTCTGGCTCTAAACTGGAGTCTGTATCATGTAAAGTTAAATTACTTTCATCAGTTGGGCAGTCGCATGTGAAGTTTTTGCAAAACTTTCATTAAAATTTATGAAATTTTCGCAAAACTTTCACTGAAATTTATAAGGTGAAAGTTTTACTTGAAATTTTCAAAGTTTTCACTGAAATTTCACTTTTTATGCTAAGTGAAATATTTCACTTTTGAAATTTTCAAATGCGAAAATTTCATTTGAAATTTTTAAATGGCACATCCCTACGCGTAATACGTGTGGCACGCAGCGAATGTATGCATCCGGTTGGCTATTTCGGGAACCGTTCCATTATAATAAATAAAGGGGCAGTCGCATGTAAAATTTTTGCGAAACTCACTGAAATTTATGAAATTTTCGCGAAACTTTTACTGAAATTAATGAAATTTTTAAGGTGAAAGTTTCACTTGAAATTTTCAAAGTTTTCACTGAAATTTCACTTTTTATGCTAAGTGAAATATTTCACTTTTGAAATTTTCAAATGCGAAAATTTCATTTGAAATTTTCAAATGGCACATCCCTACCTACCTATCAATTACGTCGTTTTTCCACCGGAGCCAATTAGAAAAACGCGGAAATGGAACAACGACGCAAGCGGTTTCACGCGGCCACTTTTTGTACTACAATTATGACATCGTTATTATGTGTCGCGACTATGTTCCCTCTTTGACGGAACCTATGATACAGGGTGAAACGATTTATTCTGCTCTTTGTTACATATTGTGCTACAATATACTTGCATCCATGTATGCAATATTTATTTTTCCTTTTAGTTATTTTATATTGAAAACATAATTACCAAAGTTACATTAAAAAAATTATAGAAAATATTTCTCATAGATTTAATGATGCATCCATTTACAGCTGGAAACTCTAATTGCATATTATTAGCCTTCATATGCCATTCCCATCGATAATTTTAATAGCATCATAATATTATCAAGTGAAAGTGTTATGTACCCATTGTTTTGTCCCTGAACTTGGTTAGAGTGTGGACAGTAACGATTTACAGAACTACTTTTCATTGCCATTACTATTTTTATTTTCACACAGACCCAACGTAATAGTAATTTACGTTACAAGTCCGAAAAATACTGTTTTTTTTTTTGGACGAGTCGACAAAATTCTAGGACGAGCCGTAGGCGAGTCCTGGAAGTCTGCGAGTTCAAAAAAACTGTTTTCGGACGTGTTGCGTACACTATTTTTTCGGCAACCGTGTAGAATAACAAATCAATGAGACACATTTCTTTATTATATTTCTTTGTAGAACAAAATTTCGAACATTTTAATTCTTATTTGTATTAAATATTGAAATTCGAACAGAAGATAGGTACTAACAGAAACATTCTAATTCTTATTTATATTATTATTTATATTAAAATTCTAGCAATTACTAATATTGATGTGATTCTTCCTGGCCTAGTCCGGGAAGTACGTACTTCCCGGACTAGGCACGTACTACCCGAACTAGGCCGGAGAAATGCTACTTTCTCAAAGGAAAAGCGTCCGGGAAGTGGGTACTTCCCGGACGGTTGCCGAAAAAATAGTTTTTCTATTTCGATTTCATAAAGGCTACTTTATGTAACTGAATTTAGTTACAAAAAGTTCAACTTGCCTACAAAAATAGTCTTGAATTTCCCGGCTTACTTCTATTTTTCAAGTTTGTAACTTGGAATAAATTCAGTAAATCCAGTACAGTTTTTTTTTGGAAAAATGCTTGGGCACGGATACAGTGTGTCCTAAATTAAAGATATGACGATATGGATTATTTTTTTAAATGGCCATCTTGGCCAAGCCTAAGTTTTTTATTGACTATTTTTTTGTAAGTAAGTAATTAGAAATACAGTACAGCCTCGGCAATCCGGACAGATATAGTTTAGGTACTCGTCCGAATGGGCGAATTGTCCGGATTACCAAAGTGTGCTGTTGAGTTTATAGCATTATTTATTTCAACATTACCTTTATGTTTTACAAAAGACGAAAAGGAATATATTTCAAGTCAAAAAGGCACTAATTTTTTTTTGAGTAAGGTTCTCGTTGTGAAGCTTTCTTGCTAGTTGTAGATTTATTTTCATTAAAAGGAATTCTTGGTAATTCAATTTGTTTTCTTCCGCCCATTGCACACATTCTGAAAAATACTGTATTGCTTCTAAATGTTTGATCTTCGTCGGAATTTCAATATCATCCTCTTCTTCTTCTTCATCATCATTATTTGTGTTTGATTGTATCGCTTCAATTATTCCTTCGTCGCCAACATTATCAACAGCTACTTCGTCCCTTCCTGTCGCCCAGTTTGTAATTTCTTCATCATTTAGTTCACTTTGCGGATCTATAATTCAAAACATTTTTTTCAAGTCATCCATTTCCGTAGTTGCTTTAAGTAAGAGTCTTTTTCTTAGATCGGCCAGCGAAATATCATCTTCTTCATCTGACACCAATTGAGGCCATATTCCATCCCAGCTTTTTTCAATATTCTTTTCGGTTATGGACTTCCAAGCAGAGTTGAGAATAGTCACTGCATCCAGAAGACTGAATTTCTTCAGGAGTTTCATTATGTCTTTGTCTTCTTGTGATATAATGTTGGCCAACAATTGTCTTCTGTAAGAAACCTTGATGTTTTGTATCAAGTTCTGATCCATTGGCTGAACTAAAGCGGTACAATTAGGAGGCAAAAGCGCCACTTTTCGCAACCAACCACTTTTTCGCATTTAGTCGTTGTGATTTGTCGTGCTTTTTGGCAGTGTACGGATTATAGAGGTAAAAATCTGAAAGTGTCCGAACTCTAGCGGGTGTCCTATTGACTGGAGTGTCCGGTTTACGGGGTGTCCGAATTGCCGAGGCTGTACTGTATTTAAAATCCTTTTTACTTGCGTTTTGGATATTGCCAAATAGTGAGTGGACAACTTTTAGAGCATGTATTGACGAAAAAGTATTAAAGATCAATAAACATTTTTAAAAATTTTTTTATTAAATTAATTTTTGACAAGGAATAAAAACTTTGGTACTTATGTAAAAATGAATATGCACTTTAAAAATAGTCGATAAAAAACTAGAGTTGCCATTTAAAACAATTATTAGCGATATCGTCATATCTCTAATTGGGGACACGCGGTGTCAATTTTTTTTATCAGTAAGACCAGAACTAGTCAATAGGTATTCATATTATTTTTAAGAAGAAATTTCTGTTAATTTTTAATGATAAAAATGTCATTTATCTCAGCTTTTGATTTCATTACATATCGATAATAACGCACAGAACGTTTTTATGACTGCGTTTACAAACCCGAACAAACCTTAGGGGTAGAATTTATTGAAATACGTCTTTACTCCCTTTATTTCTACCCCCTAGGGGGCAAAATTTCCCACTTATTTGAACCGAGTAAGCTTGGTACCAATTTTCAGCAATATAGCTTAAAATTATGGATAATTATTGGTACCCCTCAAAATAGGCTATTATACCCCTTTATTCAACACCCAAGTGAATTTTGAAAAAATGACGAAACACGTAGACCTTTTATTATTTTATTAACGGAACTTACCGTGCGAGCAAAAATCATTGCATCAAAGAGGGCCTTGCATCTAAGGACGTAATGCTTAGCCGTTGTGCTCAATACCTGTTGGGTGTCAGTAACTACCAGAATTAACAATCAATCAGTTATTCCGTCATCTTTGACAGTCGTTACAAGTAATTTGATTCATCGCTAATTTTTCCAATTTCTTGAACAATTCACACAATGGGCTTTACGGAACAGCACAAAACATTCATGGTTGAAGGGTATTTTCGAAGCGGGGTTACAGTAAATGGTGAGTGGCAATACAATCCGGGTTTGTGCATGGACGATTTTCACGAACATTTTCCTAAGCGTTGCTTTTATTGCTGGGGATTTTTATCATTGCCTGATAAGAACCGTGGCTGTGTTTAAGGAAACAGGTTCTATACAACCAGGGTTGGGCAAAATTTGTTTTTTATAAAAAAAATCAAAAATCATTAATTTTTTTGATTTTTATTGATTTTTTTTATTGATTTTATTAAAAATTTAACATTTTTCTCTCTTTCTAAATTAATACAAATTATTTTAATGTCTGTCTAACAATATAGTAGATCTAAATTCTATATACCCAAAATATTGTCAGAACGCGTTTCTAAAGTTTATATTATGTATTATATAGGTACACCTACTAATTTTTTATTTCTTAAAAGCGCGAGTTCTATAAAATACTTATACTGTTGATTTTTGAAAATATTTTTTTAATATGTTTTATTGTTCATTGTTCTGAATTAAAAATAAATAGGATCATTAAATCATGATTTAAAAAAAAATAAGTGATAAGTACCTAAGTGATTTAAATCAAATTAAGTGATTTAAATCATTATTTAAATCAGCCCAACCCTGTATACAACACAAAAAAGGAGCAGGAAGACCATCTGTAAGAACAGAAGAACTTGTTGCAAACGTTCGTGAAATAATGAAATAATGCAAAATACGCCAACAAATTGAATAAGACGCCTGTCCCAAGAAGTGGGAAGATCTTATGGAACATGCAGGACTATTCTCAAGAAGAGCTAAATTTATTTCCTTATAAAGTGCAAGTATTCCAAGAATTACAACAAAAATAAATTTGTATTTGTCTACTTATTTTATTACTCTTTTAGTTTGGCATATCATGTCATAATATGAATTTGACAAAATTTTAACCTAGATTTGATTAGATATATCGTCCCCATATCATTGTGATCTAAACCAAGCCCTACGTTTTTTAATCCAAGCCCTCTTTGATGCAAATAATTTTTGCTCGCACGGTCTTTATTATATCATTGTCATCTGACGAAGCTATAGTGTTAGCTAAACATGTCATTTTGTTTTCAACACAGTGGAAATTTACCAACAGCTGGGGAGAAACCCTTAAGTTTTATTTTTAGTAATTTGGTAACGTCGTAACATCGAAACCACCCAACAAAACGTATCGTCTTACCATCAGTCACTTCCTTGAGATCTAATATACTGTAATACGTTTAGCTGCAATTGACATAGTCGTAATTTGATGCGTATTTAACATGGCTGTCGGTTTAGGGGTCGGGCAAATAATCGATTGTAAATTTTAATCTCGATAATATATCAATTTCTTGCAAAAATAGCAAACGTCTGGAACGAAAAATCACTAAAAAATTCATTCATTAAATAAAATTATTTATCTGTACTACAAAGTTTGTATTTTTATTTTACATTAAGGAATACAAACGGGACGAACCCAGGAACAGTATTCACTAAATAAAAAATATATAGTTTTAACATTATAGCAGTTTTACTTAAGTACCTACTCACATAAAAAAATAAAGGTATATAAAAACATGTTTTTTCTACTACTATATAAATAAATTAACTTTCGGGCCCTAGCAACACGAAAGAAAACGAAAGTAAATGTTACAGTTACCTGAATATTATCCGTTGCTAGCTACAAAGGTAGGTTGCTAGCTACGAAAGTAATACTTTCGGTGCCAGGACAAAAAAATCGAACTGACAGACTCTGACAGTACTCAAATAACTAGTTGTCAACAATACTCAAATAACTAGTTGTCATGTATTATTTTATAGGTGAAAAAAAAATTTACTTTATCATTTTAATTTGAATAAAATCAATGTTTATTACTTAATAATATATTGATCAGAGAACAGTAGTAGAAAAAATTTAATACATTACACGATTCGAAAGCCTTTTTGGGTGGTCGGAGGTATTAAATCACCTCGGCTTTGCCTCGGCAATTCAAAAACCTCCTCACACCAAAAAATTAACTTTCGCGTCTAGTAATGTAAATAACTATTTAATTTAAACATTAAACAAAATATTAACAGATCATTGTTATTATACTAAAACTGAATTTATAAGATACATACTTACTATGCAATATGATCCAAATAAAACTTTTTGAGTGCACTGGTTAGAGCCATCAGGGAAAGAAAATAGATATCCAGTTGAACCAAATTTGAAAGTGTATTATACGATTTACAGCAACGATTCAAAGGCGAGTTAAAGTGATAATTTGTTGTACTGGGTTGTACATATATGGAAAAAAAAGCTTGTTTCGCATGTTATAGGATGGAACGTTTATATTTAATAAATTAATAATTGGCGTTGAAACGATCATGTTGTTGAGAATTTTGTAGGCAAATTTTATGTCGTACATTTGCCTTCTATCCTCAAGTGATAATAACTATAAATTCCGTTTGATTGAGGTAAAGTTGTCGTTTTTCTTGGACTTTTTCAATTTTACCAATATATACTTACATTATATCGAGGACTCCAGATTACCGATCCAAATGAAGGTACACTCTATAACATATTTTATTCAGATATCTCTAAGACCCGGTATTTGTGACAAAAAAATTAATGCGATAATAGCCAAATAATTTGCGGGGGTGTGTACACAAATCCTCGTATATTGTATGGAATTGACTCTTCAATAGCCTTTGACTTGTTCGTGAGATGTAACCATATTTTCTTTATTTTTTAAAACGAACTAACCTTCTCCTTAAAATTCATATTTCAAAACTGGCGGCTAATAATGAAAACCGCTCATGCGCGCGTACTCTAAAGCATATTTTATAAGAACAACATTTTTACGAAAAGGTATAAACCTTTCATACTATACTCAAAACCCAATATTATAGGCAGTGACGTATTATTCGAAACCATGGAAACGAATGCAAACCGCCAATGACCATACAGTATTTTGGTCGTTTCCTTGGTTATGAGAGCTACGTCACTGCCTATATTTTTGGTAATAGACTATAGGTACCTTAATTTTACCATACTCTTTGTTATTTGGGACACCCGGTATAATACAAGGACCATCTATTTTGATAGAATGCCAGTTATAATTTATCCAAACTCAGTTTGAGGATATTCCAATCATTCCATACGGCGGTAAACAGTCTCAAAGAGACCGACCTCACAACCAGGGTTGTCAGATCTTTCTTCTTCAATTCTTTAAGTTTTTTTATTAAAGATGTTTCATTTATATCAGTATTCAATTGTTAGTCAGTAACTTTCTTTGAAAGCTAGTTTGCAAATATACTTTAAACCGAGGAGTTTTGAGTGTGACAGAAAAAAATAGCAAGCCATTCATTGTTAGAATAATACATTCTTTAGTCCTTAAGAAACAATATAACTGAAATCAAGACAAAAAGTGGTTTCAGTGTTTAAAAACAACTAATTAACAAACCCTTGTTTCTCGTATACTTATACATAATATATTAACAAACCAGAAAATTTGGTAGAACTGGCAACCGTTCACAATTTATGCACGTTGTCAGGGGTGATAAGCGCCAGTTAAAGCGGCTGGTATAAGCTGAAGCGGTTTCCAGCCCGTTCAACGATCGATTCTGTCAGACAGAGATAGGCCAGTGATCGCCGATGGCGTGGAAGAGACGAAGATAAAATATACGTGATTTGGAACTTATGGACGGGCCGGGGAATGGTCCCAGAATGGAGTTCTGGTAAAAAAATTAAAGCATTTTCTGAGCAGTGTCGTGCCGTGTCAGGTTTATTTTTCTGGTTTTAGTTTTGTGTATAGACTAGAATCTTTGAGTTACCTTATATTTATTATGTTAATATAATATTATTATATATATAGTGGGTTTATAAAGTGTAGTATGTACAAACACCTAATGTTAAACAAACTTATAAGTGTGTATACGCATTTTAATTATTTGTTTGGGACGCCTATGGTTAGGAGTTTCATACTGTTTTATGTCATTAAATTGACCTAAGAAACACTATACTAGACATTTTTTAACGACTTTCTTTTTCACCCTGTATAAAATTAAAGCTCGTTCGTTACTTCATAGGCGTGCCACACTATATTACCTAATCTGCAAGAAACAATCTTTCGAACTCTACAAACCCCTTTAAGTGTTGTTTCCGAACTCCACACTACTAAAAGGGTTAATAGTTATTTATTATACAAGACGATAAAATTGCACTTTATTTTTGAGAGTGTTTTTTAGCGTCGAGACGCGAATTACGCTCGAGAAGATAATGCGATTTTATCGTCATGTGCAATACAGCATTTTTTTTCTATAACGAGACTTCAAATTCAGGTGAAAAATAACATTTCAAAGAAAATTGTAATTTTTGGCACAAAAATCGCAACTGTGTTGCTCTGTTACTAGGGATATGAATTTCTCTGTCAACAAATGTCAAACAAATTTTACATTCTGGTTGTACGGAAAAGAATTAACAGAAGAAGAAGAAAGATAGATGTTTCTAATAATGTTAATTGTAAAATTACACTTGTTGTTAATCCTTTGAATTAATGTGTTTGAATTTGTAAATTTAATTAAATAAAAAAAGTTGAAACATTTTATCTACCCTTGCTGTTAAAGTGTTACTTTATCTACCCTTGCGGTTAAAGTGATACTTTATCTACTCAAAAGAGTTGCTATAACAACATTTTAACATCAGCTATAGAAAAAAAACAGTTAATCAAATTTTTTGATGAGCAATAGAGCTGTTCAGTTTACTTATTTTTATATTTGGTTCAGTTGGTTCGTAATGTTGATGTAATACTGTCCCAGTACTTGCAATACATTTTTGTGCAATTATTTAACAATGTTGCTAATTCTGGTATCAATTTTTCTCAATATCCTTGAAATTAATCCCCTTTTCTGAAACCCAATAAATTTGAACTGCAAGCTTTAGATATCTGATATCTAATATCTGTATTGATATTGGTAATATTGGTATAATAAAAACGCCGACGTATCTTTGTGTGAAACATCTCACTTTTATAATTAATGATAATTACTCATCATACTCCAATTTTAGTTTTAGATTAACCATGTTAAACTCCCAATAAATCATTGTCTTGCATTTTTCTATCATCTTTCTCAAGACAAAATGGACATCGAAGGTATAGACATAGGCACTTCGTGGACTGCGGAAGATGACGATGATCCACAACCAGTCGGTTATCCCATGTTGCGAAAAGTCAGGGGTTAATAGTAAAAGTATTTTTGAAAGTGAAAATCGACGTTTTGTAATAAATTTAATACAACACACAATGAAAATATCGACAAAATGTTTTGCTCTAGTTAACACGTTGACATGAGTATTATGTGCTAACGTAACATGATATTCCCATCGTGGCATTTGTTTCCCAAACAAATAATTTATATTCGTATGGAAATTGTGTTTTGTTATTTCACATCAATACGATTTCTACAACACATTAAAGATCAGGTGTCGAATGTAGTAAACAATGTTTATAAGATAAGGGTAGACGGACTACTGAACTTAAAAACTTTGATAAATAAAATAAAGGGCGGAATATATTATTATATGCACTTAAATTCAGCCAAAATATGCGCATAATATACAGACTGTCCGCGGATAGGGTTTACAATAGCACAAATGGATGAAAAATTTCATTTTTCGGGAAAAATTTCATTTTTCGGGAAAAATTTCATTTTTCGGGAAAAATTTCATTTTTCGGGAAAAATTATTGATAAAAAGTTTTGATTGTAAAAAAATGCAATTCACGAAGGGAAAATTTTGAATTTTTATACAGGGTTCGCAAAAACTTCAAAAACATGATTTTTCTCCAAGAGTATAAACTACCTTTATTTTTCATTTTTGACCAAAATGCCAATTAGAAAACTTATTTAGAATAACGTTTGTAATTTAAATCCAAGATTTAAAATAAATCTTCGATTTTTGAGTTTTTTTTTAATTTTTAGAGGTAAAAGAATTTTTTTTTTATAGCAGCATGAGAGGTCGAAATACATAGATCATCAATAGGGCTGCACCGAGCCCTGTTTTTTAACTTGACCGAGTACTCGGCTGAAGGTATTGACCGAGTACCTAGTACTCGGCTGCCGAGTAATGATATTTTTCAGAAGGTTAACATCTCGAAAACTATTAAGTATGGACTAATAATGCATTTAATAAAAAATAATTATAATTTTATGTAGAATCTGAAAATTAAAAAAAAAAAACACAAAAAATGGAAAATTTATACCGTTCCGCTTTTTTGGAGCACCCTGTATAGTATAGACGGAATTAATTTTAAAAGAAGCAGCTCTTAACCCTTAATAGGCTTTATCAAAAGTATTAAATTTATTAATGCCACTGTACTTTGCATAAGTATGTTATTGAAAATTAAAATTATTAATTATATGTCTCATTTCTTACTGTTTTTGACATGCCGAAAAGGATTGCTTCTAATATTCTACTATACTGGGCCGAGTAATGAATATAAGACCGAGCACCGAGTACTCATTACTCGGTGAAAATTCTGGCCGAGCACCGAACTACTCGGTACTCGGTGCAGTGCAGCCCAAATTATCAATGATAGAGGGGTATCAAAAAGTTTCAAAAACTGATTTTTGGTGTTACTAGAAATATGTATTTTTAATTTCACAAATGAAATGATCCCGGAAATAACACAAAAAATGTTAAAATAATAATTTCATAATTTGCTATTCAAGCACTCCCCCTCCATATTTAACACATTTTTCCAGCTGTAATCGAATGTGGTCAAAACTTCTTCGAATTTCTTCAATGGAAATTGTTTGAACAGCTTCAACAATTCGCTGTTTTAGAAGCTGTACGTCGTTCTCAATTGGACGGGAGTACACTAATTGTTTGAGGCGCCTTTAAAAATAGGCATCTGAAATAGTTAAATCGGAACTTCTTGGGGGCCACAGAACCGGACCATTCCGACCAATCCATCTGTGGCCAAATGTATTATTAAGCCATTCCCTCACTTTAATTGCGAAATGCGCAGGGCATCCATCTTGTTAAAAGTACATTTCGTTCCTAAATTGCATTTAAAATTTTAAAATAAGATACACACCACCCATTATGAAAATAGAATCTAATAAAATTTTATATTAATATTTTCCATTTACCTCTAAAAATTAAAAAAAAAATAAAAAAATCGAAGATCTATTTTAAATCTTGGATTTAAATTACAAACGTTATTCTAAATAAGTTTTCTAATTGGCATTTTGGTCAAAAATGAAAAATAAAGGTAGTTTACTCTTGGAGAAACATCATGTTTTTGAAGTTTTTGCGAACGCTGTATAAAAAAATCAAAATTTTCTCTTCGTGAAATGCATTTTTTTTACAAGCAAAATTTTTCATCCATTTGTGCTGTTGTAAACCCTATCCGCGGACAGTCTGCATGTATATTATGCCTCGTTTGCCTATAAAATATGCAGTTATTTGCATTTTTTTACCAAATAATATGCATACTCACATACCGGTATGCAATATTTCTTAATTTATTATAGTAAAATGAGGTAAAGAACACATTTGGTTCTAAAAAATATGTTTATTTAAAAAAAATGCAAAAAAAAGTAGACAATTTTCTAAGCTAAACTTGTTTAAAAGATATTTATGACTAAATATTTTTCAAAATTTTCAACTAAAAAGGATTGCCTTCTATTAGTAAAAACATGTTTATACAAAGAGAAGCTTCTTTCAACATCTACTGATGTAATCGGACAATAATGCAACTAAGGTAGCAAAATATAAGGCCAAGATACAACTTCGTTGGATGGTTTACCCTCATAAATGCTTTTTACTGCAGTTAAGTATTTAAATCCTTCATTCTTTTTTACAATTACATCCAATTTGTTCCTTACTTGAGCTCCTACTTTACCGGGAATAATGTTACATTTAGCGGAAAAAGTTTCAACAATACTAATTGAGTCTCTTGAACTTAAATTTCTACTCTCCAACGAGGATATTATGTCCGGTGTAAAACTGTTATTAACCTTAATAAAAACAAGATCTTTAGCTACACTTGCACTTTTTAACACAACTCTTTACTTCGCACAACACACTGCGAATCGTCATCTAAATCCAAAATTAGTTCTTTAATGGCTGCGAAATCCTCTGCGTAGAATATTGCGGCCTTAATCCATGTTCCCCACCGCCCACCGGGTGATTACAGGTTTTGGAGGTAAACTAACTCCTGGTAATCTCTCCTGAAACAACTGCACTTTTAGAGGTGCTTCTAGAAACACTTTTTACATTTGAAATTAATTTATTTACCAACTGTTTATTTACCAGAAGTATGTATTACAAATCGATATAAATACAGTTTTTTAAGCAGGTAATAATAACGCAATATTAAGTGACAATAAACAACCCCTAAAAATATACCTACACACCACGGAAACCCCCAATAAATACCTTGTGTATAACCAAAATGTAATTGTAATTATTATAATCTTCAGATTGGAAAATCTCTGAAATAAGACAAAACTGGACATAAAACATTTAACGTTTTAAATTTTTTGATAAAACCGGAAACATAAAAATTTGCTCTTAAAATAAATTTTATTATAAAATTTACAAAAAATGCATATATGTTTATACTTATATTTCTCCCTATTACCACCTGAGTAAGATTAAACATTTTCAAGAACTGAAAAACCATTAGAAATCGAAAATTAGACATCCTGTATCGTCAATATTGGGTACTACCAAATATTAGAAACTTAAAACTAGCAATTGTCGACACATGTCTACATGTATGTCATTTTATGGATTTTAGTTTTTAAAACTTTGGGGTCGAATTTTATCAGTAATAATGCTAACCTACATTACTGATATTTCTATTACAATATTTGTAATCCCATAAACCTACCTAGTTTAAAAATGGAACAATTAAAATATTTTACTACATATACATTAGGCAAGTAATTAATATTTATACCTAGAAGACCTATTGTCACCGTAAATAATGCAATAATGCCGCTTATCTCGAATATTACTTAAAATTATTTATTTTAGATAAGTAAACTTGTTAGAAATAAAAAATAAACAACGCCTTAATGCTGATAAACCTACATTTTAAAGGTAACAGGTACCTAGGTAAAAACAAATCTGAATAGACTCATATAATTTCAGGAAATTATTTTTATTAAATTCATTTAACATATCGTTTTCCTTTAATTCGCCTAGTCACATTCTTATTCTATTACTTGTCAAAATAGTTATTAATTTAAATTTCAAAGAACTATAGTTTACATGACGTAACAATAAAAGAAACCAGGTCCTCGACCTATGATAAATAACACACCTTCAGTAAAAGGAATAATTTTTTAATGAAACTATGTCGGTGTAAGCTTTAAACTTCTTACATATTATGTATTATACGTGTAATGTAGGTAGGTTTACTGCCTCAGTTTTTGCGACTGAAATTGTATCTATATGAAAATTTAAGTACTCTTCGATAAAGAAAGAATCCCGATATATATATATAAGAAAAAAGGAAATTGATGATGGTTCCAGAAAACCAAACCGTTGTAACTAAAAGACTACCAAGTAGGCATATTCTATGTAAAAAGTTGCCATGAAAATGTGTTTACAGATTTACTTGGCGCGAGAAATGCTGAATACTTTCCTCCTCTTCTTCACCTCTACGACTTCTGCAGAAGTCATTAGCTGGTATTTGCATACGTTGGGCGTGTCCACCGAAAAGGCAATTTTTCTTTCTGACTGTGCTGTAATAACACTACGGTTTTCCCTGTTTTCAAGTAGGGACCACAATTACTTGGAGATGTTACAGGTTGTTGGCTCTGTCCGTCTGCTTGGTGCAAGTTGTTTAGCTATCCGACCTATCTTCTATTTGACCGATTCCAGTGGTTTAACAGTATGGTCTGCTAGTTCGGCAGCTGCAGCTGCCTTCCCTGGCTCAGTTCAGTAGCCTCGTTGCCATCCATATTGCAAAGGCCAGTAACCCAATACAAGGTAACTCGGTGCAGAGATTGTTGCGACAGCGCCTTACTAATTTCGATTTAATGCTGCTGAAACAAATTGCCTTTATCGCTGCTTGACTCTCTATATAGATAGGTATAGACGCAGCCTCTCAGGCCAGGATGATCCTGCAGGTAGTATCCTTCAAAGTTCACTGGATAATGAAATAACCCTAGACCAGATAAAATACATAGACCGTTTTTTTTTTTTTTTTTTTTTTTTTTTTTTTTTTATTTATTTTACGTCGGCCTTTTTCCGCAACGAGGCCAATCACCGACGCCAGGGAATTTGTCACACACTATCTGGTAATTTTGCCGAATCCCTCTTTGTCGAGGGTAGGGTTCTTTAACGTGCCAACATCCATGACACGGGGCCCACAGTTTAACGTCTCTTCCGAAAGACGGCGCCACCTCTTAAACCAAATTCCAAATTTAACATCGACGTTGCCGGCACCGGGAATGGAACTCGGGCCTACGATCTGTAAGGCTGTAGCGCTAACCACTAGACCACAACGTCGACCGTTACTACTGTAAATATACTGCTTAATTAAATATTTCACCGATTTCCTTTTGTTACAGACATTACAACATGGTTTTCCACACAAACCGTCCGCTCTTGGTTGGGACCCTGTGTTGCGGCTTCTCTGCATTGGAACAGCAACTGGCGCGGTCAAAGTTTTTGGTCGCCCTGGAGTAGAATTTTATGGGCAACATCAGAACCCAATACCAGTCACCAAGGTTATGTTTCTACCTGGAAAAGGGCGAGTGGTTACATTACAAGATGATAATTCGCTACATTTATGGGAGGTTAGTATATCTTAACAAATATTCGTAATTGTATTGGTATGTATACGCATATAGTGATTCGGCTAGAGCAACATTGGAAATCCCATGTAGAGGTTAAGCTGGTCAAATATTGGCTACCATGTTTATTTTAGACCGAGTTTTAGACTAATGTCAGGTTGCAAAAAAAGTTTAAACAATAATTAACTAAACAGCAACTTTGACTGGGACATAAATGACATCGGCAGAATTGAAAAAGACATTTTCTCTTAATCAAAGTAGTCCGGTTAGCTTACTTCTTGATTTACTAGACATGGAACTTTGATTGTGAGTAAATCTTGTTTGTCAATGTCATTTATGTCACAGACAAAGTTGCTGGTTAGTTAATTATTGTAAAAAACCTTTAAGCTGGATTTATAAACTCTGCGTTGGCGTTGGCGATGTTAGCGGTGTTAAATTCAAAATGTTATTGCTTACAGCACTTAAAAAATGTAATACTATCTTTGTTTTAACCAACTCAACAAGAAAATCGTTACTGATTGGTCATTTCCAGTCGCTCAACTAATTTGCCATTGCAGCAACCAATTTCTGGGTTGGAACAAAGCTATAGATGTGTGTGTATTCCTAGCTGTAAATAAACTCTTTGTAGGTGAACAAAAGTTCTTTAGTAGAAGTTAAGTCACAGGCTCTTGAAGGAAAACTTAAGAAAATCAGTTCAATGTGTCTGGAAACGTCGGGCCAACATTTACTGCTTGGTACAGAGGGGGGGAATATCTATTTCCTGGATCTCTCGCAATCGTTTACGATGACTCCCGACATTATATACCAAGACGTAGTGATGCAAAAGTAAGTAGTAATATTTGTTTTGCAGCTATTATTTAGATTTAGAGATACTCGGCTGTCGAAGCTTGTATAATATCATAGTTTCAGTTGAATCAGACTCTTCACATAAAAGCTCCTATTACGTTTTCCAAAATATATTGTACATATCTTTGTTTACTGAAAGGTCCTAAAGTAGTTTAAGGTTTATGCTACAGATGGACTCTAACTCTAAAACCCGTTCTTGCTCAAAAAATTGAAAAGTTTACCTTCAATTTATTTTCACATGTAAACAGCTAAAATTTGCCTCTCAAGTCCTTGCAACAATTTATTTTCGAGAAATTGGAACTTGCTCTAATTTTTAAAATACGTTGGGAGAAAAGGTAGTGATTTCTGGTATTTTTAGTAGCTGCTTAAAATTTAAATAAGTATTTGTTTTATTTTACAGTGTGCCTCAGGACTATAAATTAAACCCGGGGGCAGTAGAAACTATTTTGGAACAGCCTGGCCAACCAAACCACTTACTTATAGGATACAATAGAGGATTGATCGTTCTTTGGAACAGAACAGATAATATCGCTACAAAAACTTTTATTTCTAATCAGCAGCTTGAGTGCTTATGTTGGAAAGACGAACATTCTTTTGTTAGTTCTCATAACGATGGTAGGTAGTTGTATGAACGCTTTTAATTTTTCATAATTTTTAAATTTGCTTATCGTAAAGTACCACAACCACCTTAAAAAGAAGCCATGAAGTGACATCGGGCAACGCCGCATCAGCTGGGAGTTGCGGATCCACAAGCTATTATTAGGACGCGCTGCAACGGGGGAGTTTTTTATTCTTTCTGATATTTTTTGTGTTTTTTTGGCTCTGTTGCCACCTCGGTTGCCACTATATTGATATTAAAAAATGTACAAAAAAGTATAAATAGTTTTGGATAACAAGAACAACTTACCTAATTATTAAATAATAGTAATATTGCGTTGAGAACCTTTTTTTGTTTCACTACGAGTAGATTTATTTGATCGATTAAAGGTAATATTCTATTATACAAATTATTATGTTCTGCATTTAAATTACGGGATTGACTATCGACTTCTGAAGTCTCAAAATTTAGTAAGCTTAAGGCTTTGTTTAAGAAATCTACGCTTGTCTAAAGAAAGCCACCTACTATCTGGGTAACTTCGTTACTTTCACAATGTATGAATTGGTACCGAGACAATAAGTTTTCAAGCTGAGACCACCTGCTGAGTTTCATTTCAAAGAGTAAAATCCATTTCAAATCATTGTAAGCTAAATCATTACCTTTAAAAAAAAACCTTTACCTTCATTTCAATGTCCACTGAAACCTGATTAACAATATTTATAAAGTCATTGGTCAAAACTAAACTATAAAAATATATTACACTCTTTTCACCTGCTTTTAAAACACTTTTATAGTTAGAGTTACACCCAGGAATACAGTAGGGGCTTGGCATGTTGATAAATAAACAAACTAAAAGAAAAAATAGTACTTACCTAAGTACCTAGGTATGTAGCTAGAGGTATCCTACCTACTTATGAACTATCTCTACTAGTGACATTTTTAAACTAATTCACATATACCTTCAAGTTAAATAAACACTTCAATATTTAATAAATTAACTGTAGCCGCAAAACAATAAAGTTTATCCCAAAGAGCTAACTAGAATACAAAAAACACAACTTTTAAATTAAAACAAATAAAATTCTGCCGCCATTTATAAGACCCGTAAACAAACCGCCAGGCCGGCCAGGCTGTTGGTTTTTCACTTTATTAATGCTATTAGAGCAAACCCGCACCAAAAATTTTTATCAGTATTTTGTATGTAGAGGTTCTTAGCAATCATGTCACTTAAATTTTCTATTAGATATCACTCGAAAACCGGATAAAAATACAAATTAATACGACACCTACACCTAGTTCGCGCGTAAATTACATACTAAACCATGGCTAACCTCAAAAAAGTCACGTGACACATGGATCTTCAAGCAGTGTCGTCGATGTTTCTGTTTCACGGCTTCTTTCAAGGTGGTTGTGGTACCATCATCAAATTAAATAAGATGCTATTTTTTGTCAATCGGATCCGATACTTGCTCTGCTGTTACCAAGAACCGTTAAGAGCAAACACTAGTGACGCATTTTTGCCATTTCATTTGCATATCAATATTTAGGTAACAGTTTTAATATAAAAATTTTAATTAATAAAATTATAAAACGAAATTTTGTCAAATATGCCTATATTTCTTTTTTGCTTTTATTAACTTATAAATCCAACCTTTTTTAACGGAAGAATAGTAGGAACTTATACTCTAAAGGTACTCCAAAGAGTGTGTGTGGCCGAGTTTTGAATAAAACGAGGAAGTAACTAAATATTGATTAAAAAACGAAATGGCGTATGCATCACTAATGTTGGCCATTTAGCTATAATAATATAAATATTCATTATTTGGTACGGAGTGTAATTTATTTGCGACACGTAGAAATCGGGGTGTGCAAATAATTAGAACTTGTTCGTCGAAATGCATAAATGTAAATCCCAAATTGCATACAATTTTGATGCAGGGTAAAACTACATGCTGCTGTTAACTCCGTCCGGTATTGCAAATATTTTTTTGGTTTTTACGATTTAATTGCAGAAAATCAAATTAACGCGAAAACACCATACCTATTATGGCGTATGAAAACAATGACAAGGTGAAAACACGACTGGGGGACTATAAGATCTAAATTTTGATGGACTTAATTTAAAACTCTTTAGTGAATACGAGTGTCGTCTTGAAAAAATTGAGCAAAATTTAGCAAAAGAATTTAAACTTTTTAAATGCTGTAGTTTCGACTTGTTTAATTTTGATATACAGTGTGTCCCTGGATGGAGTTGACAAGAGGAACAAAATCTTTATTATTTATTTTACGAGGAAAAGTTATTCTTTAAAAAAAATCTGCTTGTCGAGAAAATGAATTTACCTTATAAAAATGTTAGATTAGATGTTCATAAATTCTATTGTAAAAAATAAAAAACAAAAACTAGAATTCAGATTTCAAATTTTGTATTTAGGCTTTATTTTGGGTTATAAACAACTTTGTTTTATAAACATTTTGTCTAAAATAATCAGGGTTCGGAGGATATATATCAAGCGATATATATCGTGATATATATCATGATATTTATAGTTTGATATACAGTGACCGGCAAAGAGTTCGCAACATATGGGAAAAATTTTTATTAGCGGAATATTGAAAAATCTTTTTTGGGGGATTGGATGTGCATGTCCCATAACCTTAAAATCGATTTTGACATACGTCACGTGACCAATGGTATGGCGGGAAAGTTGAAAAAACCAATATGAAATCATCATAAATCAGATAAGTTGATGAGATATCGAAAAAATTCCAAGAATAAAAAGTGTTTAGAATTCCATTAGAACCTTCAATACAAAGTTTGGGATATCTACTTAAAAAAACATAAAATCGAATATTTTTGTAAATATTTTTTTACCGAATTAAAAATTTCCATATTTTTCCTTTCTTAAAGCTTCATTAAAGTAAAACTGACATCTGCTGACCACAACTAGAAATATTCTTTTGTTTTTCTGACAATTTGGAGCAATAATTCAAAAAATTCGTTTACACTTGGATACCAGCTGTTGCAATAGTCTATTTCTAATAACCTTATCGATATTTTTTATATCGAAATATTCTATTATGTTAAGAAATCCTTAAATTCATTAATCCAAAGAAAATTTTATTTATAACCGTAAAAAATAATTTTGAATTTCGCAGAAATCTTTAAAAAAATCTAAAAATTAATAAAAATTTAAATAATTTTTTACGGTTATAAATAAAATTTGCTTTGGATTAATGAATTTAAGGATTTCTTAACATAATAGAATATTTTGATATAAAAAATATCGATAAGGTTATTAGAAATAGACTATTGCAACAGCTGGTATCCAAGTGTAAACGAATTTTTTGAATTATTGCTCCAAATTGTCAGAAAAACAAAAGAATATTTCTAGTTGTGGTCACCAGATGTCAGTTTTACTTTAATGAAGCTTTAAGAAAGGAAAAATATGGAAATTTTTAATTCGGTAAAAAAATATTTACAAAAATATTCGATTTTATATTTTTTTAAGTAGATATCCCATTGTATTTAAGGTTCTAATGGAATTCTAAACACTTTTTATTCTTGGAATTTTTTCGATATCTCATCAACTTATCTGATTTGTGATGATTTCATATTGGTTTTTTCAACTTTCCCGCCATACCATTGGTCACGTGACGTATGTCAAAATCGATTTTAAGGTTATGGGACATGCACATCCAATCCCCCAAAAAAGATTTTTCAATATTCCGCTAATAAAATTTTTTCCCATATGTTGCGAACTCTTTGCCGGTCACTGTATATCACGATATATTCAATAATTAAATTTTTTAAAATTTTGATAATTCAGAATATATCAATCGATAAATCAAACAAAAAAAAGTGTTTATGTTTTTAAATAATATTAAGGGTGGGTCCGTTTTAAAAATATGTTCAGCTTTATTTTTTCTATTGGATATCTTATAATTATTAACCTTTATGATTTATCTTTTTAGTCACTACTCATTAGTTTAGGTCATGTTTTTTAAAGTCAGTTTACCTTAATAAATATTCTACAAAAATATTTAGTTTTCAATATGAATAGTATGTTTTTGATCGAAATAGTTGTCCTGTTATTAAAAAGAAACATCTTAAAATGATTTATTTGTCTGATATACAGGGTGTTCCGATGATCATGTTACAAAATTCTAGGGTAGATAAAACACACGAAAATAAGAAAAAAAGTTCATGTGAACATGGGTCCGGAAACGCTTCTTCAGGGAGCTAGGGCCCTTCGAAGATGACCTTCAAAAACTACTTTTCGTTTTATAGCTTCGGTACTACTGCAGCTATCGCAACCAATTTTGGGACATGAAATCTAGTTCGTAGGTTCATCAATTTGAGCCTTCCGGATTTTGTCACCTTTAACCAGGGGCGTACAAACCAAGGGGGTATTTGAGTAAATTTGACCCTACTCCTCTTAGGCTTTAATTTCTTACCATTTTTATATCTGATTATGATTCTCCAATGCCTTTTACATAAAAAAGGTACTCTTAGTAAAAATCGCTATCTGTCACAGTTTCCTCCGAAAATGGCTAAATCCAATCAATAATAAATTATTGGTCTTAAACCAATTATTACGTTGAAATATGAAAATGAGGTTCAGTACAGATAGTTGTCAAAAATCTGTCAATAAAATATTGTGTCGCCAGTGAATCATGGATTATACTTGTACTGAACCTCATTTTCATATTTCAACGTAATAATTGGTTTAAGACCAATAATTTATTATTGATTGGATTTAGCCATTTTCGGAGGAAACTGTGACAGATAGCGATTTTTACTAAGAGTACCTTTTTTATGTAAAAGGCATTGGAGAATCATAATCAGATATAAAAATGGTAAGAAATTAAAGCCTAAGAGGAGTAGGGTCAAATTTACTCAAATACCCCTTGGTTTGTACGCCCCTGGTTAAAGGTGACAAAATCCGGAAGGCTCAAATTGATGAACCTACGAACTAGATTTCATGTCCCAAAATTGGTTGCGATAGCTGCAGTAGTACCGAAGCTATAAAACGAAAAGTAGTTTTTGAAGGTCATCTTCGAAGGGCCCTAGCTCCCTGAAGAAGCGTTTCCGGACCCATGTTCACATGAACTTTTTTTCTTATTTTCGTGTGTTTTATCTACCCTAGAATTTTGTAACATGATCATCGGAACACCCTGTATATCCTTTGATATGATACTTTCGAAAGTATCATGATATTTTCGAACCCTGAAAATAATAAATAATGGTACTTTTCTCTTAAAGCATGTTCATGTTTTCTTAATTTATCAACATACTGTACATCTGATCTAAAATTTTTATATGGTAAATTCATTTTCTCGACAAGCAGAATTTTTTATAAGGAATAACTTTTTATCGTAAAATCAATAATAATAGTATATTAACGTACACGCTTTAAAAAGCATCATTTTATAGCACGCGTCCATGTTAAAAAACGAGCCGCTTGCAGCGAGTTTTATAACGGTACAAAAGGAAAATAAATCCTTCAAATTTTGTAAATTTTTATGTCTAAATTTTATGTTGGTAATACTATTTTTTATCATAGTAGCCTCTGGACAACAAAAATTATTTTGCGAACTGTCATTTTTTGAGTTATTGACCCATTTTCACCACGAGATTCTAAAGTTATTTTAGCGATATGAGATTTAAAATTGGACGGAATACGTTGTGTGATCCTTGTACATTCGGTACATATACAGAGCGTTCGGAAGTTCGGTCGATTTTGCTATTTTTTTTCGAATTTCAAAAGAGGTGATTTTACGTCACGGCATTGCAATTATTTAGTATAGGGAAGATGGAAAATTCAAATAAAGTTGAAGTTAAAATCGACATTGGAAGGTTAGTAGATTGAATTTTGGATAGAATTTGGCAGAAAATGATAGCTTGAAGCATCTACAAAAGATTCATTTATAGATTTATGCAACCAACATACATGACTGTTATCCACACAGAATAAAAAAGTAGGTTATCAAGCTATTCTTCCTATGCGAAAAATGGGTTTTCTTGTAAATCACAAAGGCCGCGCAAGTCAATGAAATAAAACATTTAAATGTTACCAACATCAAATAAAGAAAAAACGCGTATCGAAATAGCTTCATTACGATACGCAAATGCGTATCGTAATAGATTTGTTATGATACAAAATTAGAAAAAGATCTTTTTCCTCTTGTCAACTCCATCCGGGGACACACTGTAGATATTATTAGCGATGAAATTTTTACATTGGGTGGTTTATCTTCGTTTTGTGTCCTATGGTTGCAAAAATACTAGATTAATTCTATTTTTTTTATCGTTATGTACATGTGTATATTTATCCTTAATCTTTATTACTAGGTAATATATCACAAAAGTCTTACTAAACTATAACAATTTTTTGATCTTATTTGATTTTTGATAACAATAATTGTAACCTTGATGAAATTTACAATCCTAGGAATGGTATGACTCGGCTCTCTCCAATTTTTTTATCACTCACCTAAACTAATTTTAATTAATTTTTCTCGATATATTAAAACTGCTTTAATTATTTCCGAAAGATTTTTGCAATCTTATGAAAATTCTAAACAGTTTTTGTTCGTAAGTTTCGACCTTTTTGTTTAAGAGGGGAAGAACGCGGCAAATGTTGCTATGAAATAATATTCACAACTTTGATTTTGCTTACAAGAATTTGACAATTTGGCACTTGCTAAACAGCGTTTCTTTTGTTTTATCAAGTTAATTCAAGCTAGACGACGCCATTTAAAAAAAAATTCTCAAAAAGTAAAGTGACACTTTTTAAAACTGATTGACATTATGAAACGTCTTACTTTTGTAACTAGTTGCATAAAGTAAAATTTTATGCAATTGGTGACGAAAAATGTATTTCAAAATTAGTGACAAAAAGAATTATTCTATTTATTAAACTGTTATAATACAAGTTAAAAACATAAATTATAAATTAATTAATTATTATAAATATTGATAATACAATTATTGCAATTATTCAAATTAATTCCCGACGACATATTTTTTAAATTTTTTTATTTAAGGTTGAATTCCCAACGTCATTCAATCTATTGCCAACCTATAACCTATTTCGCGTTGATTTTTAGAGTTTATTATTTTAATAACTAACATTTAAAGAAAATCAATATCGTCGGTACATTATTTAGGTAGTATCTGATATATTACAAAATTATCAATTAATTCCATTGCTAATTTTGGGAGAATTATATAGTGAAAGAACAATGAGTGACAATGACATAATAATGTTAAAAAAAATCTTAACCGATATTTTTCGCTATACAATTCTCCTAAAATAAGTCATGAAATTCCTTGATATTTATTAAATATGTCAATTATTACCTATAGAATATCAAGTCGATACTGATTTTCTTTAAATTTTGTATAAAAGCTAGAAAACATAAATAAATTTACGCGAAATAGGTTATAGGTTGGCAAGCATGTTGATACTCCCACCTTAACAAATTTTTCGTATGCCAAATCATAAACTGCCTTTGACTTTTTGGGAATTACTGATAATAGAGCATTACCTGCTGCCTCTTCAATATCGCTTGGTAGCTCTTCAGAACTTGAATGACTCATTTTTTAAAAATAAAACTAAAAATATATCAATCTCGCTAAAAACCTTCCGTCTAGACTTTTTTACAAAATGTCAAACTGACAACTAACATGAAGTAACAGCAACAATAGCTATTTATGCCATCAGTTATATGTCAAAATTAGAAAAACTAAATTTATCTTTTCCAAATTTTTATCAATTATATTAAATTTTATTTTTTTATTACTTTCTTCAAAATTAGAAAAAATCTTGTATGCAATACGTTACGAAATGAAATTTTGTGTAACTTGTAAGTTTTTGCGAAACTCACTTCGTTCGTTCCGCAAAAATCTCACGCGTTACACAAAATTAGGCATTTCGTAACTGATGGCATAAATAGCTATTTAACTTAAATAAAAAGAAGAATATCTGTTAAAACCGCAAGTCCATATCTTTTTTTAAACCGGATATGGAAAATATATTTTAAAAATGAGTTCCATATAAACAAATTAACGTTATATACAGACTGTCCGCGGATAGGGGGTTTACAATAGCACACAAATGGATAAAAAATTTCATTTTTCGGGAAAAAGTCATTCTTGATAAAAAAAAGTTTTGCTTGTAAAAAAATGCAATTCACGAAGAGAAAATTTTGATGTTTTATACAGGGTTCGCAAAAACTTCATAAACATAATTTTTCTCCAAGAGTAAACTACCTTTGTTTTTCATTTTTGACCAAAATGCCAATTAGAGAACTTATTTAGAATAACGTTTGTAATTTAAATCCAAGATTTAAAATAAATCTTCGATTTTTTAAGTTTTTTTAATTTTTAGAGGTAAAAGAATTCCTTGTTTTTGCAAAAGATGGTAGGAATGCATTTAAAATTTTAAAATATGATACACACCACCCATTATGAAAATAGAGTCTAATAAAATTTTGTATTTATATTTTTATTGAGCAGCAAAATTTCCATTTACCTCAAAAATAAAAAATAAAGGTAGTTTACTCCTGGAGAAAAATCATGTGTTTGAAGTTTTTGCAAACACTGTATAAAAAAATCAAAATTTTCTCTTCGTGAATTGCATTTTTTTTACAAGCAAAACTTTTTAATAAGAATGACTTCCCCGAAAAATTAAATTTTTCATCCATTTGTGCTGTTGTAAACCCTATCCGCGGACAGACTGTATACGGCATTTGTAGACAAAAAGCTACAAATACCATAGCATTATGTCTTCTACAAAGCCATAATCGAAATAACAGTTGTTTAAAGTAACTTTCTTTCAATTACCTTCATTGACAAAAATAAAAGAGGATATGGTTGCATTAAGGTGGGAATATCAACATGCTTGCCAACCTATTTCACGTAGATTTATTTATTTTTTCTAACTTACACAAAATTTAAATAAAATCAATATCGTCTTTATATTCTATAGGCAATAATTAACATGTTAAATAAATATCAAGGAATTTCATAAGTTATTTAAGGAGAATTGTATATAGAAAAATATCGGTTAAAATTTGTTTTAACATTATTATGTCATTGTTCTTTCACTATACAATTCTCCCAAAATAAGCAATAAAATAAATTGATATTTTTGTAATATATCAGATATTACCTAAATAATGTGCAGACGATATTGATTTTATTTAAATCTTAATCAATAAAATAATAAACTAAGAAAAACAAGGCGAAATAGGTTATAGGTTGGCAATAAATTGAATGACGTTGATAATTCATCCTTAATGGAACAAATTGCAGTAAAATTTTATGTGAGCAAAAAAATGCAAAAATGCTTTGATTCGAAATATGAAATAGTACGTGTCAAAGTTTAATAGGTTAAATAGAGCTATTTTACTATGTAATAATGTAAATTAACTGTATATTTCTCTCAAAACCCATAATTAACTGCAGAATTATACAATTTCCTATACGTGCGGACAAGTGGATCATTTCAAACTAAAAGGCTGCCCCTATAGTCCCAACAATGACGAAACGGTCGTCGTGGTCTACCCGCTCCAGGGTATCCATTATGCTAGGATCCCTGTGTATTCCAATACAAAAGACAGTTACCCACTTGTTCAATATGCCGTTACTGTGTTACTTTTAATTATTAATTTTAATTTTCTATGTCAACCATAGGCAGCTATATGGAATGGGATATCAATCAATCAGAAAAACCATGTGGCGAGCCCATTTCCACGTATGGACCTTACGCTTGTAAGGCCATTCCCAAACTGGTAACCAGAGAATTAAACAACGAACAACTGTTGGTGTTTACAGGCGGACTTCCGAGGGCGAACTATGGGGACAAATATTCGGTGTCCGTCATTCATGGAGACAATCACGTTGCCTTCGATTTTACCAGCAAGGTAATTTTTTTAAAAATATTATGTTGGTTAGGTTTTCAAGAAGATGAATAACCAATACTTAGTCACATTATTTGCACTTTTTTTTTCTGTAAAATTTGTAATCGCTAGAGAAGGGTTAATGGATTTGACGTAATTTTTATTAACACGATTCCAGATTGACACTGTAGATAACTACAAGTACTTATTATATACATATTACCTATTCTGTATACATTTGCCGCGAATACGTAAATATGAGCATCATACTACACTTGTGGAAAGAGAAAGGAGTATGTATTCAAATATTACCGATATTTTCGAGGGCACGAATTATTCTGTCCCACGCACGATACACTAACACCGGTATGCCAACGAGCATTAATTTTCTATCTCTCACATTGTGACGTCACGTTTGGGCATCCAGTGCGCTTAAATATATGGGGATTTGAGCCATAAGATTTTATTGTTTGAATTTGGTTTGAATAATGGAGCAGTTTGAAACCCATAAATATGGTAATTGCATTGTTTTAGAACCAGTGCACATTATTTTTCTAAGAATATACTTTAAATGAGGGAACAAATTATTTTATGAGCATGATTAATGTAAATAAATAACATTCTTCGTTTGAAAAATCAATATAATTATAATAAAATAATTTAATGTATAAGGTCATAATATAATATTGTGTTTTTATTATAAAAAGACTGATCCCGAATTTTAAAACACAGAGGCACCGGTTTTTTGCTGTTTGCTTTCCTAGTTTTGTCCTAACAAATACTTAACCGAGCCGATGAAAATACCTTAGTTAATAATTGTAGGGTTCTAGTATGCTATATAACTACCCGAAGTGAAAATAGCAAAACAACCGCAGCCACAGAACGAATAAAAGTGCGCGCGTGACGCCTTACGCACCTGTGTACAAATTTCGGCTTGTCCATTGGCATACCGTTGTAGGTGTGTCGTGGTCATAAGTAAGCGATGCGCTTGCAAAATGCTCAAGTGTCAACCACGCGACCGATACGATTATATCAAAATAGCCTTGTAATAACGGCGAATTTCACGACTGGATTGATCCAATATTTTGATATTTATTTATTAAACATACTGGATACTCCAGTTTACAATTTTTAATTACCCATACTTACTACTTTTTTAAAAAAAAACTAAGCTAAGTAACACTTGAAATAGCCCTAACCAACCACAGCATCCATGAATTATAAAAATACAGATCTACGATATTTTGATATAATATCTTATGATATATTTGTTGCATAACCTGCAGCTTAGGCCTGTATTGTATAGTTGCATACGGTACAGGTGCTTCTGGACGGCCATATATCCTGCCAGAGTTCCTACGTTGATTCTCAGCTGGTTTCTGCTCATCAGAGGTAGCTTTCTTGTTAATGTAGGGTCTGGGCCCCCTAATGAAAGATTTGTTATGGTTTATAAAATCCCTGTCTGTCGGTCCAGTTGATTCTATGTCAATCATTTTATGACTTCTCGTACTGGCCACCTTGAGTCTCCAAGTGCGGATTCTGGACCCACGAATGCTTTTTCCGATTCCTTTCTTGAAATACCAGCATTGATGTCACCTTCTTGCATGTTAGCGCTCTGAGTTGCCTGGCTGTTGGAGTGTATGTGGATTCCCTTATTGAGATAAGTCCTATGGTTTTCATACGCACACTGTAGGATGGCCCAGGGAGAAGTAAACATCTTTCTTTGGACCCACTCCGTGTATTTCTGCACCGGTACCCTTGGTTTTCGAGCCGTCTGTGTACCAGATTATTGCTCTAGGAGTATCTGGTGTGTTGTTTCACAAATCTCGTTGATTATGGTCGTGAATAGCGTACTTGGGATTTATATGGTCTGATATCATGTCTAACGCAGGTCCCCCCATGGTATCGCATAGGAGTAAGTGATTAAGAACTCAGCAATCTGTATAGTCCCATTCTTGCCTTTCCTTTGATCACCAAATGTAGTGGAGGAAGGTCTAAAGTGCTGTCTTTGGCCATCAGAGGTCTCCCTGTTCTTGTGTAAAACCAGTGCAGTGGCCCTAGTTGAGAGTTCCCATGCTATTTTGTACACTCATTTAGTTACTGTCAAGATTACTTCCGGATGGGTTTTTTCTACATATTTGTTCCAGGTCAGTCTGGACTCCAAAGTTACTCCCAGAATGTTTTTACCAAATGTGGTTGGAGGTCCTAATCCCTCCTTCCTGTGTTTTGTAGGACTGATATTAAGTCCTTCCTACCTAGTCTTTGCATTCTCTCTCTTTCTATCGTGTTGTATTTCTCTTGGGTTATTAATGCCAGCTCGTCTGCATAACCCGTAATGTGATATCCGACTCTGCTGAGCTGAGTGCTCGCAACAGTCCGTCCAGGACAACATTTCAGAACAGAGGAGAGAACCCTTGCAGGCATTTATTTTTTGATGTTAAAAGGACAATTTACCACCAAATTTCTGCGTTTCAACCAAGAATAAACTCCAAAATTACCACAATGAAACAAATAAATTTTGATAAACGTACATGTTTTGTATCGAGTAGTCAACTTTCCATATACTTACTTACTTTTACTGCAAAAACATTACCATTTTTCAAAATTGCATTTTTATACTTTATTCTTATGTTGGGATGTTTTCCACTCCATTATAGGGGTAGTTTTAAGTCATTATTCGGGATATTGACTTCTCAATACAAACACGTACGTTTTTCACAATTTATTTACATCCATTCATTGTATCCTGATGTAGTCATTTTGTGGGTTGTTGTTAGCTGTAATGCAAAAACTTCAAATATTATGCGAGAACGTTGTGGTTTTGAACTATTATTATTTGTAATTATTTCGAGGGGTTTATGTGGAATGTACATTATTAAACCATATAAAAAAATATACAGATAAGGATGTATATTGTAAATAAGCTTATTATTATTATTTACTAGAAATTTATTCTTTGAGGTGTAAATTGTTTCCACTAAACGAATATATGTGTAAGTTCTCATTTAGTCATTATTAATATCATTTTTATATTTTTTTATTCATGGCAGATCGCCAGTGAAAAAAACGATAATGAGAGCGAAGATGAACAATACGGGAATAAGGTACCAAAAACTAAATTTAAAATTTTACAAAAGAATATTTGTTTTATTTTTATTTTATTTTTTCCTTTGCATGGTTTTTTTAGAATAAGTTTCAACATTTTTATATTTCTAAAATATTTTTTGCATTTTTTAACTAGTGATAGTGGCATGCATTTTAAGACCTGTTCTAACACCTGGTTTAACTGTGGGTTCTTTTGTTTTTGTCCGTGTTTTCTTAGTGTGTGTGTATTGATGTAAAACATTTACTTTTAGGCCCGGTTTTACGTTATGTAATTAACCGTAACTAACCGTATTTGTAGTATCAACAATTTTTATTCACTAGAGAGGTTTATAGCTAGTTTAATCTCCTTTAACAACTTCAGCTTATGCAAATTTCTGAATAAAATAAAAAGCACTCCAACTACACTGATTTAGGTGAGATATTTACCTTACTAGTGTGATAAGTAATTTTACATGTTACAGAATTAATTGTATTTGTTCTATAAATTATGTCTCTAGTGATGATTTAAAGGTTTTTAGCGTCCAGGACGTAACAAAAAACGCTCTAAAAAGCGTTAAATGACTTGTAATGTATCTACAATAATTAGTAATTAAATAATTAGCACAATGCGGTACGCGTGGGAGTGTGTGTGCGATTATTTAGGACACCCAAGGAGCCATCTGTTTAAATAATATAAGTCATTTCCCTAATCACCTGTATATTATCGGTAGGTACCGGGTGATGCAACGCCAGACTGGCCATGGGAAATCCCATGTAAACGACCAAAACAAATAAACCTAACCACAAAATATCAAAAACATTTGTGTATGTTGGGTTCGAAACAGGAAAATTTGACAAACGAAATTAATCAGCTGATGCACTATGATTACACCGTGTAAATGCTACCGACTTCACGAAGAAATTCGCGAATAAATTCACGAAGAACTTCACAGGTGTAATTACAGCTTAAGACATTTTTTGAATTTAAAACTCTTTAGTGAATGCGGCTGTGTTTCAGCACTGTTAAACATTTGCCCATCAATGGCGTCTACGTCTGCGTTTTTACAGCAGAACACTCCATATTTTTTTCATCCGAGAAAATGACTAACTCATTCTGTAGCTTCTCATTATCCTAAATCCTAAGGAATACCAGAGATAGGCTACTTTGCTACTTAGTAAATGTTTTGCTTGGTTTTATAACGATAAAATTAAATGTAGAACTAACTACACTTCAGTATCTGACTATTCTATCTATGTTATAAATGTGTAAGGGCGGCTGTGTTTCAATCTCAACATAGTATAAAACAAAGTCGCTATCGCCCGTCCTGTCCCTATATGTGCTTAAATCTTTAAAACTACGCAACGGATTTTGAAGAGTTTTTTTTTAATAGATAGAGTGATTCAAGAGGAAGGTTTTTATGTATATTACATGCATAATATTATAGAGAAACACTGATAAATTAGAGTAGGGAGAACGAGCGACCCAACCTAACCGGTCCCCGGCCCTTCAACGATCGATCCGAAGCACCGAAGCCGGAATAGACGAAGACAGACTATGTTTTATGCATGGATGTGAATTGTGGACGGGCCGGCAAATGGTTAAGTTTGGGGTTTGTTCGCCTTATTATCTCACGTCGTATAATGCCGGGCTGCAACGCAGGCCGGGTACACGCTAGTACCTTTATATATTGTTCGCAAGCGAAGTCCTCCGAACACTCAAAAGTGTCACTAATTTACAAGTAACATGCTCACATAAGTTTATGTGCACCATGAATTGTTATTATTGCATAAAGGCGAATTCAATTTCCTTAATACAAATGCAAGGTATCAATAAATAAATTCTCATGTTGCTATCTTCTCGGTATAGGTTGAAAATAACTACTGAACTTGAATAAATCAAGCTCATGTAGCATGTCTTTAAATAAGCTACATCTTACAAAACATTACGAAACAAGTTGATAAAGTGTTTTATCATCTAGAAAACTTGTATTTTTTGTCATGTCAGTTGTACAATACCTATTGTCTATGTCTGTCAGTTATATGTTATATTTTGTAGTACGTGTGACTGGTATGTAGGAAATTTTGATACTTTTAACTACTACTATCTGTAGTTTGACTAGTTATGAGACCGTGATCTCGGAGGTTTCAGACTACGTTAATATTTGGGATTTCTGTGCCATTCACACACTATTTTTTGATGCTGATAGCTGTGGTCAGAAAATG
Organism: Polydrusus pterygomalis; assembly: GCA_963969555.1. Taxonomy (NCBI): domain Eukaryota; kingdom Metazoa; phylum Arthropoda; class Insecta; order Coleoptera; family Curculionidae; genus Polydrusus; species Polydrusus pterygomalis. Next base: position 33,017,347 of record OZ018381.1, on the reverse strand, counting down.
ACGAGAGTATTAGACTTTACCGAAGAAATTGTTCAAAATTTGAGGGACCGTCAATTCAATAAAATGTTTCACTTTCACAAAATGAAAACGCCTGCTTCTATATAGGCTTGGCGAATTTTACTAAAAGTGAGGTTATTTTTAGTTCTTCCCTCAATTTTCAAACAATTATATTCAGTAGTTTTTGTTATATTTGCAATATAACAGACTTTTTTGGCGCCCTGTGCTGAACCATTCCTTATGTAGTCTAGTGGGTTAAATGTTTATTTATTCGGCCATTTAATAAATAATTTTGATTATAAACTTATTTAATAATAAAGATATTTATTTGTGCCAAAGTCTAACAACTAAAAATAACTATTGGTGACAGTAACATACTAGTTTACAAAAAAAGGTAGGATTCTGTTTAACAATTAATTAGTCTTTCATTCCGACCCTAGATTGTTGAACTTCAGAAAGTATTTTTACTTTTAAAACTTAGAGAAAATGAGGGAGTTAGAAGTCAAAAGGTAAAAGTAAAAAAATATATAAAGTCCGAAATAGTACGTAGTAGTACGTAGATGCAAGTATTCTATAATGGTTCACCTCTTAACAATTTTTGATGAAATTGTGGCTTTGATGTGAAATGAGGGATATGTCAAAATTATTTAAACTTCATAAATAGGGATCAAGATAGATAAATTTAAAAAACTGGCATGAAGTTTTAACTAAATGTGTTTAAAATAATAAAGATCACAACAATAGGAACTACAATAACAAATTTAACTTTGACTGTTTGCAGGCAGGAGATATAAAAATCTACATTTAACTCAATCTGTAAAATTGGTACTTAAACCCATTGGCTTTTGACACCTTAAATATTAAATAAAAGTGTAAAAACAATATAAAAAAAAAAGTTGTTAATAGAGGCAGCGAGCATACACTCGTTCCTGTTTCAGGTAATAGATTTCGTTCTAATCGACTCAAAAACGGAAGAGAATGATTTTGACGGTTCGGAGGAGTCGGAAAACAACGAGAACCCGACCACAAATGGGATTAGAAATAATAAAGGTCAACCTGAAGCGCTTATTGTGTTAGCCGAAGAAGAATTGGTAGCTATCGATTTGCTGAGTAAAGGATGGAAAATGATGAATTTGCCGTATTTGGTTGCCTTGCACTCTTCAGCTGTTACTTGCAGTCAATATGTATCAGGTAAGTTATTTGTTAAACATAATGCCAACATTCAAGTGTAAAATAACATATACCGTGCGAGCTAAAATTATTTACATTAAAGAGGGCTTTGTATCTAAGGACGTAATTCTGAGCCGTAGAGCTTAATACCTGTTGGGTGTCAGTAACTACCTGAATTAACAATCAATCAGTTATTCCGTCATCCTTGACAGTCGTTACAAGTAATTTGATTCATCGCTAATTTTTCCAATTTCTTGAACAATTTTCACACAATGGGCTTTACGGAACAGCACAAAACATTCATGGTTGAAGCGTATTTTCGAAACGGGGTTAGAGTAAATTGTGAGTAGCAATACAATCCGGGTTTGTGCATGGACGATTTTCACGAACATTTTCCTAACGTTGCTTTTATTGCTGGGGATTTTTCTCATTGCCTAAAAAGAACCGTGGCTGTGTTTAGGGAAACAGGTTCTATACAACACAAAAAAGGAGCAGGAAGACCATCTCTGAGAACAGAAGACCTAGTTGCAAACGTTCGTGAAATAATGCAAAATACGCCAACAAATTGTATAACACGCCTGTCCCAAGAAGTGGGAAGATCTTATGGAACATGCAGGACTATTCTTAAGAAGCAGCTAAATTTATTTCCTTATAAACTGCAAGTATGCCAAGAAATACAAGCCGCAGATTTTGAAAGACGCAGGAATTACTCTCAATGGTTTACCCAAAATTTATTGGAAAGAAATGATTTATTAGACCTGACATTTTTTTCGGATGAAGCCTGGCTCCACCGCTCCGGTTATGTGAATTCTCAAAATATATGTGAATTTATGCTTGGAGCATGGCGGTGGCCAATTTCAGCAATTTATGTAATTATTTTTCTTTCTGTATATTCTTACTCTGTTAATTTTTAAACAACAAAAATAAATCTGTATTTGTCTACTTATTTTATTATTCATTAGTTTGGCATATCATGTCATAATATGAATTTGACAAAATCTTAACCTAGATTTGGTTAGATATATCGTCCCCATATCATTGTGATCTAAACCAAGCTCTACGTTTTTTAATCCAAGCCCTCTTTGATGCAAATAATTTTTGGTCGCACGGTATAAGAAGTCTATGGTTCGGTCTCGTTACCAAAAACCAAAAATTGGCTCAAAATTAATTGTTTTACAGGTATTTCCGACGAATTGTGGGAACATTTGAAAGATGCTGGACGAGCTCAAACAAGCCATCTATATTCCGACAGACAATGGCCTATAGATGGTGGTAAATTATTATGTGCAAAAGGTAAATGTTAATATTTATTTATTTAATGTAAATACTTACAGAGTAAAAACACCCCAAATAGTACAAAAATACAATTTATATAATACAATATCGATAATATTATAATATATTGAAGAATGCTAGCGCGGCTTCTACCGCCACACTGTGGTTAGGATGATGATTTTAGCTAATATTAATTGTTGGGGTTAGGATTGGACCTGTTGCAAATACCGCATATTATGTATCTAAGTATTTTTAAAGGTAGTTAAAAAAGTTCTAATCAAATAAACGTTTTTTTAGTGTCTGTATTAGATATATAACTGAAAAAGTGGCTTGTAAATTTTTTCGAATTGAAATCTTTCATTCCTACTCTGGGAATCGAACCCAGAACCTCTCGAATACTAGTCGAACGGTCTACCAGTTGCGCTGTAGAGATTTTGATATTCTCTGGACCAATTTGATCTCTGTAGCGCAGTTGGTAAAGCGTTCGACTTGTATTCGAGAGGTTCTGGGTTCGATTCCCAGCAGACTCATAAAACTTTCCTTCTTATCTCCAATGATACATAACATAGGCAGTTCATAAGTGTTTTGAGTGAATTAAATATAGGTTTCAGTAATTCACATATTATAGGTTTTTTAGTTATTATTATCATTTTGGGCTATACCACATAGACACAATTTATTTGTGCTCTGTGATATCGGTTCTATATAATGGCGGTATAGTCCAATTTATCTATAATTAAAAATCACATGTACTATTTTAATTGTATTTTCTCATTTGATAAATAAATTGTGTTTGAATTTGAATTTGAATAAGCATAGTGGCAACAGGGGTGATAGTAGCAAAACTTAATATTTTTGTTTTACCATAAAAATATCGATTTTTTATGTCTTGAGGGCGTCTTAAGTGATTGATTGCCCTTAAGGGGATTGTTTTTTTATAAGGCCATCCCTAAAATACTTTAAAATTTAGTAAAACTTTTCCTTATACTATACCTATTTCATTCGTTAACTTGTTTCCTCACAGAACCTTTTTTAACATAAATATATTTCTCATTTTATCCTCAAAGCTTCATTAACACGATAGTTACGTTTCCTTCTTGCCTTTTTCACACTACACCTTGTTTCGTTTTATGATGGACGTTTAGGCGTTCAAAACACGGAGAAAATTAATGTTTTAATTAAAATTTACTTTTATATATAAGTGGAAGAAAACTTAAAGTGTTTTAAAGGTATTTCCATTCAATTTCTTCACTCCAAGTATGGACGATATGAAATACAATTACACTCTTTCTGAAAATATTCATGATAATATAATTGAACAATTCTTGACGGCATTAATAATGAAAAAAAATCTAGGTTCTACTCCCAGAAGAGAATTGTTGCTAACTGGCCACGAAGATGGAACTGTTAGATTTTGGTATGCGGGAGGAGTCACTTTAACACCAATTTATAAGTTCAGTACAGCACAGTTTTTCACCGGCGATGATCTTGACGGTAAGTGAGTTTAGAAGACCTGTCTGTTCGAATCTATCTATACACCTTATAAAATTTATAGTTTGTCACATTTCTAAAAATAAGCCTACTGTCATGTTTAATTGATAATCTTAATGCGGCACTTCGATGAAAATTGTAATTTTAAATAATTATTTTCTTTCGTAGATCCTCCAGTAAGTCAAGATCCCGAAGATGCCGAGGAAGAATGGCCTCCGTTCAGAAAAACTGGCGTTTTTGATCCGTATTCGGATGATCCACGACTTGCCGTCAAAAGAGTAAGTAACATAGGACTGTTAGAGATGAACCAGGCGGCAACTTCCTCAATCTGTTGGTTTGTCGCATAATGAGGGAAAATCTCACACCAAGCGGATCTTTCAGCCAGTAACACACTAATGTAATGTAAAAACGCTTTGTTTGTCCCCCCACCCCCCATCGAAAGTGAGGTTATGTATGTGACATTACGAGCTAGTATCTAATTCACACTTAAATTCCGAATGCACAAATATCACCATGGTTGGTTGGTTGGTTAAAGGCGGGGGTCGGGTTCGACGTGTGGCCCAAGCTTCTTACACTGCAGCCTTCTGGCTTATTGTGCGCCCCAGTCTTGTTACAAAATGTTTGTTCCTTCTACGAGGTCCAGTAGTTTTATTTCAAGTTTTTCGTGCGGGAGGTTATCGCCACGTCGAATGTTTCCGAAGATTTTGAATCTGTTACGGTTTAGCGCTTCGCTGCTGTATATGATATGGGAGGCGGTTTCGTCCTCTTCACCGCAAAGTCTACATTCAATGGGTCCATTATAGACTCCCATTCGTTGAAGGTGTTTTCTTAAGTGACACTGACCTGTTAATAGGCCGGTCACTTGTTTTAACTGGGTACGCGTCAAGAGCAGCAATCCAGCTGATAGCTTCTTCGAGGGCCTATCAATGACGGACCGTGCGTGTGCCTGGCCACGTGTACCGTTCCATCGAGATAGATGTTGTTTTTGCGCCCATCTGTCTGTGGTTACCTTTTTTGATATTCAAAGGGCGGGTTCTGGGCCCCTGAAATTTTGAGCATATCCGGTTCTTGCCACTTCATCTGCTTTTCGTTGCCTTTTATCCCTGAATGGCCTAGAACCCATAGGAGTTCAACCCTGTTGTTTCTGGCTGCCAGGTCTTTTAGGTCGTTAAGGCACTCCATTGTGATTTTTGATGTAAATCGGAAGGAATTCAGAGCCTTCAGGGCAGCTTGGCTGTCCGACAGGATATGTATCTTTTGGTAGTGGTAGCCCTTTTCAAAATTCTTTTGTACGCATGCTTGTATAGCATGAACTTCTGCTTGGTATACTGTGGCGTAGTTCCCCAGGGGGATGCTGATTTCCATTCTGGGTCTTTCCACAAATATACCTGCGCCTACTCCGTTGGCCGTTTTCGATCCATCAGTGTACCAAACTAGGCCATTGTCTAGTAACGGAGATTTTTCCTTTGGACCACATATCAGGGTCGCACCTGACATTAAATGGTTTTGTAAAGTTATATATCGCTTTCATGCGATGTTTGCATCTCCAGGAGCTCGTCGTTGATAAGGTCCGTAGCTCTTGTGTGCCCTATTTTTTCGGGGCGTTGTTTGGCATTCCCCATATATATCCATATAATATCACCATGCGGCTTGATAATAAATATAGGGAAGTTAAAACTCTTGGAGATCCTAGCAGTCTACTTTATTTAAAAAAAAACTAATGTTTAACAATGTTAATATTGACGTTTTATTCGAAAAAATACCCGAAGTATCTAGCGTTAATTATTATATTTCTTTGTAGGTTGTGATGTGCCCGCTTTCTGCAACTCTAGTAATCGCAGGAACTGCAGGTCAGGTAATAGTCGCTAAATTCGACACAGAAGTTCTCGATGGTCCTTTAAAAGTTACCACCATGAACATTGTTAGCGACCGCGATGGTTTTGTATGGAAAGGACACAATCAACTAGCACCGAAAACAGGCGACATCCATCAAGTAAGAGGTTTTCAAGCGACAACACTGCTTCAGCTGCATCCGCCTGCATTGGTAACCTGTGCGGTGCTGCACGCCGATTGGGGACTAGTGGCCGCTGGCACAGCTCACGGTCTGGCTCTGCTAGACTATATTAAAAATAAACCTGTCATCGTCAAATGCACGCTTAATCCTAATGGTAAGTATTAACTTTCAAAATGTCTTTCTTCCAAACTAACTTTTACAGTTTATTACATGGAAAGTGACAACATAATATAGAAAATAATAACCATTAAAAAAAATAACAATAAAAAAATGGAAGTTAATCCATACTACAAAACCAAACAGTGACACATAACCTCTAAAATTCATTTTGAGCTCCGATTGTAAATGGGTGCTCTACCAACTGTCAATTCCGAATTGACTTAATTCAAAATCAAATTATAGAGTGAATTAAAATACAAATTTTTAATTTATAAATGTTTTGAACGGGTAAATACCCTTTCGGTCTATATAGATTAACAGTTGGTTCTAAATGTGGTAATTTGTGTATTTCAATAACTTTATTTTGCAATTTTTGTAATGGTTTTAAGTTTGATAAACAAGCAGATCCCCATGCAGAAGCTAAGTATTGTAATTTTGAATATATTAATGAAAAATATATATTTTTTAAGTATTTCAAAGGACTGAAATATCTAGCTCTGTACAAAACAGATACCAAAGGAGATATCGAGTTGATACTATACTGGATATGGCATTTCCAATTTAAATTTTCGTCTAAAACTAATCCTAAAAATTTTGTCGTTTTTGAATATTGAATATTTTCGTTATTAAATGTTAAGGGGTTAATGATGGAATTTTATTTTTAGTTATAAACATAGAAGAAGATTTTGTAAAATTTACCGTAAGTTTATTTGATTGAAGCCAAGAAAGAATTATTTTTAAATCATTACCTATTAATATCAAAATACATTTCTGCAAAAGTTTTAGCAAAATAAATAATTGTTGTATCATTTGCAAATAGCTTAATATTGCCCTGTAAGTTCAATTTGAAAACGGAATTAATGTAAATTAAGAATAATAACGGACCTAATATTGATCCTTGTGGAACTCCACATATTATTTCTTTTTCCGAACGTTTTCTTTCCCCGATTTGAACAAATTGTTTACGATAGCTTAAATAACTTTGAAGTAGTTTGTGTGTATTTCCCCTTACCCCAATACTGTATAATTTTCTTAATAAAATATCATGGTTTACGGTGTCAAAAGCCTTACACAGAATGAAATCCATTTATTTCACACCATTCAGTTACTCTCAGATCCTCTTGCAAGCGATTACAGTCATCCTCGAGTATTACATAAACATTTTACAATCATCGGCAAAAATAAGTGATTTTGAACGATTCACTACCCCACCTATCCCATTAATCGCTATTACAAATAGAAGAGGCCCTAAGTTTGAGCTCTGAAGAACCTTGGTTAATTCGTTTTTATTTTAATTGTTTTAGATCTCACTGGTCAGGGAGATGCTCCTATTTCTCGCCGAAAATCGTTTAAAAAGTCCCTTCGCGAGTCCTTTAGAAGATTAAGAAAAGGCCGTTCCACGAGAAGACCCTCGAATAAGGAAGATAAACAGGTAACACAGTTTTCTTGTACACTTATTATGTGAGTTGTAGTCAGAAAAACCTATTTTTTAGTTAAATTCATGTTTTGTTGAACTATCTAGTAATTAACGGAAAATTTTACTTGAGTGTTTATTAACATCAACTTTCATTTCTCTTTTTATCAAGACCACAGTTGTTATCAATTGTGTTTATTTTTTTCAATTCCGGCAACTCACAAACTTGAAAATTCAAAAAGGGCATTGTTTTAACTAACATTAAGTTGCTTAATTCGAAAAAAATATAAAAATTACCAAAAACTTAGTGGCGTCTTATTTTTTGCCAATATTATTTGTTAAAGCGCCCCCCCTGAGACGTCACTGGACGTAATAATTTAGCGCTGCACGAGCGTTTTATCACTAAAATTATCATTACCAAAATTAAATTAAAATCTGCTAAAGGATATTAAGAATATTTATAATTGAAATACGTACTTGTTAAAATTATTTTTAAAAAAAATTAACCCCAAATATCTCCGTTCATGTTGGATTTCTCAAAAATTTTTATGGGACATAATTTAATCAAAAATTTATCTATAAGAACCACAACCTTTAAAAGTTCCTGTCATCGAAGAAATCCTTTGCACCGTGGCGCCACCTACATCTTGTATTATTCGAACACATTTCTTACACAGTTGTGAAGCCAATCATAGAGGCTAAAAACTGGCGTTTACAGAATTTACATGTCACTTTTAGTTTTCGAAATAATTGGGAGTTTTTATTGAAACACCCTGTATATTAATTTATCATATTTTTTTAACTTAAAACTATAGGTACTAACTTTCAAAATGCCTTTATTCCAAACGAATTTTTACAGTTCATTACATGGAAAGTGACAACACAATAAAAGAAAATAATAACCATTAAAAAATGAAAGTTAATCCAATTTAATTCATTAATAAAATCAATTAAAAAAAATAGCATAAATGATTTAATTTAGTAAATATCTCTTTAATTGTTTTTTAAAAGTCGCCAATTTTTTTATTTTTCTGATATTTGTTGAGAGATTGTTATATCTTATTATTCCTTCATATAAAAGCGATTTTTTTTTTTCGAAATTACTTTTTCTGATATAGTTTAATAATTTATACAACGTCTGATATTATGATGATTATTTAATGTCTTATTCTCCTAAAGTGTTATGTTTGATTTTTTTTCTTTTAAAATAATAGAGTGAATTAGAATACAAATTTTTAATTTATAAATATTTTGAACGTGTAAATACCCTTTCGGTCTATATAGATTAACAGTTGGCTCTAAATGTGGTAATTTGTGTATACATTTAATAACTTTATTTTGCAATTTTTGTAATGGTTTTAAGTTGGATAAACAAGCAGATCCCCATGCAGAAGCTAAGAATTCTAATTTTGAATATATTAATGAAAAATATATATTTTTAAGTATTTTAAAGGAATTAAATATCTAGCTCTGTACAAAACAGATACCAAAGGAGATATTGAGTTGATAATATACTGGATATGGCCTTTTCAATTTAAATTTTCATCTAAAACTAATCCTACAAATTTGGTCGTTATTGAATATTGATTATTTTCATTATTAAATGTTAAGGGGTTAATGATGGAATTTATTTTATTTTTAGTTATAAACATAAAAGAGGATTTTGTAAAATTTAACGTAAGTTTATTTGATTGAAGCCAAGAAAGAAGTATTTTTTAATCATCATTAATATCAAAATACATTTCTGCAAAAGTTTCAGCAAAATAAATAATTGTTGTATCATTGCTACCCAAACACGGGTATTTGGCCGATTTTTGGAGAAGACGAAATATTAAGAAGATAATGAAAAAGCGAATGCGTCACTAGTCACTCTTAAAGAAATGCCCATGGAGAATTACTTTTTCCAATGCACTAAAAATACCCGAAAAATTAAAAATAGTATAATTGTATTTTTTGTATTGTATAATTTATTGATGTATTTATTTCTATGAATATGTATTTTAGCAAGCACCAGTAGTAACTTCTCCACCTGTAAGGAAACCCCCAGGAACTGAGGAAGGCGATGCTAGTCCTTTAGACGCCAAGCCCGTAGAAAGACAAATAGAAGCCAGACCAACCGATGATTCTAATGCATCCTTTGTTAGATGTTTATATTTTGCAAGGACGTTCCTTATAAATGGTAAGCCACGGATTATAATTTTAAAAATACACTTATGGACAAGGAAAATTGTTTGACGTATTTTGTAGTTTTTCATGAAAGTCTAAAGGTTTCTCTTTGTAATTTTGTCAAATTATAGTACCATTTATTAAGATTATACCCAGCCTGTCATTATTAAGAAAGTGTTGTTATTTATGATATGCTTGGGTTAAGGGGTTCCTTTTATGAACATCCTGTGTATTTTTTGTACGTTAACAGTATTACCATTATAACACGAAAATATGACCTTATAGTAGTAGTAACATGTTTTATTTAGCAAAAAGCTACAATTAAAATATTTTTTAATACTTACATTTTTTTAACAACATTTTTATAGATTTATTTTAAATTTTAAAACGGAACCTTCTTTTAACAAAAAAACAGACAGAAAAGTTAAACATTTTGCAAATTGTATCAATATCAAATATAACGTATCATTTTGTTTTTTAAATAAATGTGATTTTTAAGTTTTTTTAAATAGTTTTAATGATATTTGAGATTTAATAGAATTTTTCAAATTATTATATTCTATCAAACCTTTATGCAAAATAGACTTATAAGCTTATATTTTAGACACTCTATCCACAAAAAAAATTTGATTAGTTCTTGTTTTATAATTATGATGGTCATGAATAAAAGAACAAAAATTTTTTTAAACAATCGCAATAAATTATTTTTAATTTTATGTATAAAAATACATACTAATTAAAAAATTGAATTTCTGACATTCAACCAATCTAAATTTTTTAACATAAAATTAATTTTTGTATATTTGTTACAATTTAAAATAATCCGCGTTGCCTTATTTTGTAATTTGTCAAATATTTCCTCACTAGCACAATATAAAATTGAAAAACAATAAAGAAAATGTGGTAATATAATAGTATTAAATACAGTTTTTTTTAAAAAACAAACTTAAATTAGAACTAATTCTTTTAAAATAACCTACTTTTCCGGCAATCTCCAATAGGATACTTTCAAAATAATTTAAAAAATTCATTTTGAATCAATAATTATCCCTAAATATTTAAAACTGTTCACTAATTCCAATTTTTCACCATCAATTACAACATTTATATTTTGACAATTTAAATTATTACCCAAAACCATACATTTAGTTTTGAAAATATTTAATTTTAATTTATTTACTTTTCGCCAATTTAATAATATATTTATCTCATAATTTAGAGTAGGTATTTAGACCATCAAAAATATTTAAAACATTAATGTAAATTAAGGTGTCATGAGCAAACATTTATGACTTACACATTTTTAAAACTAAAGGCATATTGTTAATGTATAAAATAAATAATATTGGACCTAGTATACTTCCTTGAGGAACTCCTATATTATTTATTTTTTTATTTACATATTATGTTTTTGAAGTTTTTGTTTTTTGTGATCTTACTTAAATAATTTTTAAACCATTTATAAACGTTTTCGCGAATACCATACTGTTACAATTTACTCAATAATCTAGCCCTGTCAATTGTTTCGGATGCCCGCTTAAAATCCAAAAATACAGCTATAACATTTTCCCCTTTCAATGGTTCTCTTCCATCTTCAATACCAATATTTCATAAAACCCACTAATTTATTTTATTTCTGAAACACACCTTTGTATATAGCTCTTCATATTCTTAATGACAAATGTTAAATAGTCATTATAGGTCGAAATATCTTGAAAACTATAACGTTTTGTTATATAAACCAATAGTGAAAACGTTATGAAATTCCACGTAGAATGCAAAATTCCACTTAAAAGTGTCCCATTTCAAAAATTCAAACTTTGCAACAACATTCTTTTGGAGCGCACCCTTGTATATTTTAAAATATTTTTATATTGTGCAGAATATCCAACCAAACCATAACACAAATTCCATTTGCAATTAAAAATTAGTTAAACAGAATATTCTGTATAAGTATAAACACAATAGTCCTATAAATTCTATATACATACAAACAATTTACCCTTCCACTAAAAAATCCATTAGCTAATTATATTTTCCTTCTTTACAGTACAAAATACTATCCCAACTCTTTGGGCAGGAACAAACAACGGAACTGTATATGCGTTTACTATTATAGTCCCTTCGTCGGCAAAACGGGAAACAGACGATGTTGTCTGCCATCTGGCAAAAGAAATACAGTTAAAGCACAGGTAGACATTTTGATTTATTTATTTCTGTAAGTGTTGAAAATAATAATTCTTGGTTTTCATATACGGGGTGTTTGGGGAGGAAAGGGCAATATTTTGGGAATGTGTTCACAGAGGGTGAAAATCAGAGAAATAATCCCATATGTTTTAGTTCGATTCTCAACCATTTCTGAAATAATAGGTTCTAAAGTTTTTGTAAGTTAATTTTTATTTTAAAAGCGAATAATTGCAGGTATAGTACAAACTAACTTAAAGAATATTTTCAAAAACCCCTCCACCAACTTCAATACATTTTTAGGCACGTTTGTTAATCGCTCGGGTAGCACGTTGGATTGAGTGGGGATTGTTTTTTTATAAAAGCTGCAGCATTGAAAATTCGATCGCGGAGTGCTTCTCTCGTTTCCACTCGTGTTTCATATACTAGCGATTTCATCTATCCCCAAGCCGGTTTAAGTCTGGTGACCTCGGTGGCCAAACTTGCGGACCACCTCTGCCAATCCAGCGATTAGGATAACGATAATTCAAGAAATTTCGCACACGGAGACTAAAATGAGATGGGGCTACATTATGTTGGAAGTACATTCCTTGTCGAACATTTAACGGAACATCATCCAAAATGTGTATCAAATGGTCTTCCAAAAACCGTAAATATCCTTCTCCAGTAAGACGCCCATCCATTTCAAATGGACCAAACAACTGGTCGTTGAGCATTCCACACCAGACATTAATACTGAATCGATGTTGAAAGTTTCGTTCAAATGTAGCATGAGGGTTTTCATCTGACCACCGATGTTCATTGTGGCAATTATTAATTCCATCACGAGTGAACTGAGCTTCATCGCTAAATAAAATGTATTTGTGCAGACTTCGATTTTGATGGATACATTTACAAAATAGTACCTTGAAGCAGGATCACCATCTAGAAGATGTTGAACGTGAAAAGGTTTTAAACCGTTTTTTCTAAGTAACTCCCATACGGCTAGATGTGATGGTATATGAAGTTCATTTGCAACCCGTCTCGTACTTACACCTGGGTTCTCTGCGACAATATTCAGAACATTTTCCACATCTAGACTCTGTACTCTTTCAAAAACAATTCTCACGCTTGGAAACATTCCAGTTTCCTGAGCACTTGCAAATACTTTTTGAAAAACTCTTCTATTAGGAACTCTTCGATTTGGAAAACGACGTCGATATTCATTAACTGCGCGCATCGCACTACCATTACAGTAACCATACACGACTATCATGTCGGCATACTCCCTTCCCTGTGACTGAATGTGTGTGGCATTTTAAGTATGAAAACTTGGTTCAAGTCGATACGCTCAATATGAAGCTAACTGACAACTACTATGCATGTCAAAACTATCAATCAAAATGTATCGGACGTTTAAAACTAAAGCCTCCTTCATTATTTCAATATAAAAAAAATTCAGAACCGATTATTTCAGCCATGGTTGAGAATCGAACTAAAACGTATGGGTTCTTATTTTCACCCTCTGAACACATTCCCAAAATATTGCCCTTTCCTCCCCAAACACCCTGTATTTTCATATTCATTGGACGTTAAAAGACGAAATAGGCAAAGTTTTAAAAATATAACCTCAATGGTTTCCCCAAAAGGTCGGGAGTCTCGTCATGAAACGGCCTGTTTAAAACAGGGTTGTGATTTTGTCCACTTTTTTTGATTTTGTCCAAGACATGGACAAAAACGGACAAAATCAGACAATATTGGACAAAATCAAATTTCATTACATTTTATTAAATTTGTTGATTTAGGCAACCCAAAATACACGTTTGTATTGTGTATTATATAAACAATAAATACGAAATTAAAAATTCCAGAAAATGGCTATTTGTTATTTCATTATGGGGCCTTAAGGTAGGAGTATCAACATGCTTGCCAACCTATAACCTATTTCGCGTAGATTTATTTATGTTTCTAGCTTTTATACAAAATTTAAAGAAAATCAGTATCGACTTGATATTCTATAGGTAATAATTGACATATTTAATAAATATCAAGGAATTTCATAACATATTTTAGGAGAATTGTATAGCGAAAAATATCGGGTAAGATTTTTTTTAACATTATTATGTCATTGTCACTCATTGTTCTTTCACTATACAATTCTCCCAAAATTAGCAATGTAATAAATTTATATTTTTGTAATATATCAGATACTACCTAAATAATGTACCGACGATATTAATTTTCTTTAAATGTTAGTTATTAAAATAATAAACTTAAAAAATCATCGAGAAATAGGTTATAGGTTGGCAATAGATTGAATGACGTCATTCAATCTATTGCCAACCTATAACCTATTTCGCGTTGATTTTTTGAGTTTATTATTTTAATAACTAACATTTAAAGAAAATTAATATCGTCGGTACATTATTTAGGTAGTATCTGATATATTACAAAAATATCAATTTATTACATTGCTAATTTTGGGAGAATTGTATAGTGAAAGAACAATGAGTGACAATGACATAATAATGTTAAAAAAAATCTTACCCGACATTTTTCGCTATACAATTCTCCTAAAATAAGTTATGAAATTCCTTGATATTTATTTAATATGTCAATTATTACCTATAGAATATTAAGTCGATACTGATTTTCTTTAAATTTTGTATAAAAGCTAGAAAACATGAATAAATCTACGCGAAATAGGTTATAGGTTGGCAAGCATGTTGATACTCCCACCTTAAGGTAAATTTTCATGCGTCCGTCATCCGACGGCACGATGATCCGACGGTATCCCGTTATTGTTGTTTAAGTTTTGTTTGACACCCTAATCCTAATATAATAAAGTTTTTTTAATTTTATATGTGTTTAATTTGATTTTGTACAATTTTGTCCATTTTGTCCAGAACAATTGATTTTGTCCGGACGGACATAATTGGACAAAATCGTCCAATTATGTCCACTTGGACAAATTCAACCAACCCTGGTTTAAAAATTATCGTGCTTTTATTATTACACACTAATTTAAATAATATTACAGAGCGCCTGTGATAGGTATAGCCGTCCTGGACGGCTCCAACAAGCCACTACCAGAGCCCCTCGAAGTGGAGAAGGGAATAGCTCCTTTGCCGGATACCACACAACTTCACAGGGTGGTTATAGCATCAGAGGAACAGTTCAAAATATTTACGTTGCCATCTCTTAAGCCTTATTGTAAATATAAGCTAACTGCACATGAAGGTAAGATTACTACTTAAAATAAAATAGTTAATAAGTAAAGTAATTATTTTTTCTAATTTGAAGTTGACAATTTTCTTTTTGGCAGTCATTATTGTTTCCGAAGTTGTTGAAAACGCTAGTTTAAAATTTAATAAATAAAATGCTTGAACGACTACTTTTTTCATTTATAAAAGACATCCACGGTTATTTCTGTTTTTCTTGTAGGAGCTAGAGTAAGACGGATGGCATTTGCAACATTCTCTTGTGTTTTACCTGAAGAGAACACAAAACATTCCGAAGTGGACCTCCTGTGCCTTACAAACATGGGTGATTGTCTGGTTCTAAGCATTCCTGATTTGAAACGACAATTAAATGCCGCTGCCGTCAAAAGGGAAGATATAAAGTACGTTTTAATACTCCATAGCGAAAAAATATCTTTTAGTATTTATTTTTAGAAGCTAAATTTATACTTTTAATTTTCCAGGAATTTAAAATACTTCTATTATATTTAAGGAACTTTTAAGCAGTTAATGTACAGTGTACAACTAAAAAGGGATGCCAGCAAGTCAAACGCATCAGTATTAGAGAAATCCTATTTAACGAGTTTAAAATAAGTCAAACCAAAATTGTGACCATTTTTTCATAGCAATATTTGTTCCCTCTTTCCCCCGTTAAACAAAAAGGTAGGGTTAAAACTTAAAAACAAAAAATATTCCGAATTTTCATTACTTTGCTAAAATGCCATCTTTGATACACTTTTACTCTATAGATTTTTGACAAAATCACGATTTTCGGTTGATTACTGTTTATACCCTCTAGCGGCCAACCTAGGAACTATAAAACAATTTCTATTTATCTTGGCCATGTTTGTAATAAATATGTTTTCGCAAGCTGTACGGTAAGAAGTTTCCAAGATAAAAGCGGCGTCTCATTTTCGTTGTACAGCCGGTATTAAAAGTGCTTTTATTCCCCTTAACAGACAAAAATACATTATATTGCTCAAAAATCTGATATCCTATGCAAGAATCATCTTTGTATGATGGATAAAATTTTAAAAAAATCGGTAAACGAATCGTAATACCATATTTAGAACTAGTACTATCATACTAATACTTTAAACAATTAATCGGTTAATATTTAATGATATTTTCTTCTTTCGGTAGTTTTATTTTAAAAAATATTTTAATGTACCAACAATGTGTGTTGTTTGCTTCCCATAAATTGTCAATTTATTTTATCGTATACTTATTTTTCAGTGGAATATCTTCGCTAGTGTTCACGAAACGAGCGGAAGCTTTGTACCTCCACTCGTCCTCGGAATTACAGAGGATTTCTTTATCTGCAACGGAAATTACACACGCCAGGTAAAATTATTTATAATTACGTTAAGTTTAAATAGGAAGAAAAAATAATAACTATTTGTTATATTTTTTATCAAATTTAATCAGGTTCCTGGCACGCTGTTCGGCCCTTGCGGGTCATTATCAAAGGAGTAGGATGTTCTTGTACTCCTTTGATAATGACCCGCAAGGGCCGAAACACGTGTCAGGAAACTGATTAAATTTGTGAAACATAACAAGTAGTTATTATTTTTTCTTCCTGTCCAATGGAAGAACAGTTTCACCAAGCATGTAGCCCAACACAAATTAATTATAAGTTTAAATATTTGACTAACAAACTAAGAAACGTCAATTGATTTATTATTCTGTAATTTTAAAGGTGTTACTTATCACTTCCTGCTGGCGCGAGAGACGACGGTGCATCTGAAACGGCGAGCAATGAAATAAACACCGAAGAAGCAACGGAACTCCCTTTAGTTAATGGAGCCGCGGAAACCAATGCATTAGAAAAGGTAAGTTTGACAAACAACTAAACGCTGGTAATCATATACCTATGATGGTATCTGACAATAGAATTCCGTACCTCTATAACCAATTTTTCGATATTTTTGAAACAATGCTTTTTGTGGGGGTACCAAATTCAAACTATACTTTTTTGTTTCGAAGAATAATCATTCCTATGCAAAGAAAACTGATTCCAGCTTTGGCTGCTTTATTTCCTCACCATGCAGAAGCATATCTTCATGATGATCAAATATGGTACAGCAGGATGGAGCTCCGCCTCAATACGCCATAAATGTTCGACAATATTTAAGTTAAGTTTTTACAAACCGCTGGCGCTGGATAGGAGGAAGGAGTACCAATGAATGGCCGCCACGATCGCCCGACCTTAATCCTCTAGATTATTTCCTTTGGGGTCACCTAAATCAAAGTTTACATAACAAAACCAGAAAATTTAGAGAAACTTGGGCAACGACTAAATTCGCCAAATAACCCCGGCTATGGAAATAACACTTTTCGGGTATAACACGAGTGCACGAAAATTCTGAAATATTTGGTATTTCTTGGAAACTGAATGAGTTTATTTTCGTCGTTTCAAAGACGGAGGAAGGAGGAGGGCTATTTCTTGAAACACTCTATAAGAATCACCCAATTTTTTGAATTGTCTGGTAATTTTTGAGCATGAATGGTATTCGGTAGAAAATTTGCCTAACGTAATATGTATTTTGAATATCAAAATGAAAATAGGCGTCATAGAAGTGGATTTTCCACTGTAATTTAGTGAAAATTCCATACCTACCGCTTGTGCGTTTTTTTATACGTTAGCTAATTTTTCATTTTACATTTCTTTTAAACTATAAAACCAAATGCTGTTTATTTTTTACAGGTAGACGAGGTTCCGGAGAATGGAAATGAAACTCCCCACAATGTCACTGTTTCCAGTAGTGTTGGCGACATAACAATCGATAGTGTAAAGGACCATTTAGGCTCAGGTAAAATGACAGAAAAAATGATCAAAGATATTAATAAAAAACTTTTTTTGTGGCAGTAAACTGAGCCAGAAATCGCAACGACAATAAGCGAATATTGAAAAGGTAACCATAATTAGAAACATTTAACAGAAAAAAAAATAAGTAAAGTAAATACAGCAACATGGGGCTTGTTCTTGATTTTAGAAAGAAATTCCTTTCCTACAGCTTTGCCAAGAAGCCTGGTGCTAATTCCATTATTTTCCTTCTGCATAGAGTAAAAATTCTAAATCTGCATTATTTTCTTGGGCTCCACCAACCGTCAACTATAACAAAACCACAACAGTTTAAAGTACATACCGTGCGAGCAAAAATTATTTGCATCAAAGAGGGAGGGCTTGAATTAAAAAACGTAGGGCTTGGTTTAGATCACAATGATATGGGGACGATATATCTAACCAAATCTAGGTTAAAATTTTGTCAAATTCATATTATGACATGATATGCCAAACTAATGAGTAATAAAATAAATAGACAAATACAAATTTATTTTTGTTGTTTACAAAATTATAATACTTGCACTTTATAAGAAAATAAATTTAGCTGCTTCTTAAGAATAGTCCTGCATGTTCCCTAAGATCTTCCCACTTCTTGGGACAGGCGTCTTATACAATTTGTTATCGTATTTTGCATTATTTCACGAACGTTTGCAACAAGTTATTCTGTTCTTACAGGCGGTCTTCCTGCTTCTTTTTTGTGTTGTATAGAACCTGTTTCCCTAAACACGGCCACGGTTCTTTTCAGGCAATGATAAAAATCCCCAGCAATAAAAGCAACGTTAGGAAAATGTTCGTGAAAATCGTCCATGCACAAACCCGGAGTGTATTGCCACTCACCATTTACTCTAACCCCGTTTCGAAAATACGCGTTAACCATGAATGTTTTGTGCTGTTCCGTAAAGCCCATTGTGTGAATTGTTCAAGAAATTGAAAAAATTAGCGATGAATCAAATTACTTGTAACGACTGTCAAAGATGACGGAATAACTGATTGATTGTTAATTCAGGTAGTTACTGACACCCAACAGGTATTAAGCTCTACGGCTAAGCATTACGTCCTTAGATGCAAGGGCCTCTTTGGTGCAATTAATTTTTGCTCGCACGGTACCTGACTCTACACTCTCCATACCAAAAACATTAAGACTTTAATAATTGAGCGACATAACAAACGTAAAACTATCCAGACAAAGCTTCGGATAAGACTTGCGACGGAGTGTTACGAATCAGTTGCCAGAACAACGCGTATTAGGTACTTTTGTTTATTTTTAAGCATCGTAACTTGAGGCACTGGCACTATGTGTGGCCTGTAGTATAGTTGTAAATAAATAACACAATATAGTTTAACATAAATTATCCTTTTGTTTGAGTAGGTGCTCTGTTTATTTTTGTGAACATTTCGGCATTGTGAAATCTTTCAGGAGAGGAGCTAAGTCGAAGGATAGCAGGCCTGCAAGTGACGAAAACAGTAACTACGGTTATTAGTAGTAGTAGTGGTGGGGGCGAGGAGATGTCGACCAGTACGTTAACGACAACAACCTCGACCGCAGAGCAGGAAAATAGTAAGTAGTAGATTGACTATGGAAGTTTAAAGAAATTTTATTGTGTTGTATTTTATCTGGTCACTTGTTGAAAAATTCTTGGGATTTTATGAGTATCAGCAATTTTTTGCGAAATTGTAAATGATCATACAAAAAAAAACATGACCTTTTTTCCTTTTGGGATATAATCTTGAGCTGCTTTCTCGTCTAGCTACTACTTTTATTGTAATAATAGTGCGTGAGAATATAGATGAGAAAAGGTTCAATAAAAGTGTTAATACCATAACAAACTAGTGAATAATATTTTTCAGGTCAACCGAACCAAATACTTAAATTAAATTTCTTTATTCTTCCCAGTTAGAAATTTAAGTTGCTATACATTATGCTTTTTGCTGCACAAGTTTGGTACTAGTAGGTACTGATTTTCTTTATTGGGGCGGCGCAGAGACTGTTTGAATGTCATAAGTTTTTGTATGACAGTTTTTCGCTTTTTCTTCTCGCTGCTTACCTATAAATATTTTTAATATTGTTCTTCTTAATTCAAATGAAATGAAAACTAACTTTCTAGATCATAATCTTGCAATATTTTTAAATTGGAAAATCTTTCAAATTAGAAACTATAGTATTTATTAGCTAGTAATGTAATGGTCGCAGTTGTCATAAAATATGTTATTTCTAGTAACATTATGTTTACACAACTTGAGCATTGGTATTAGTAATGATTTTTTCTGGGATTATGTAATTTGAGGTGTATATTACAAACTTGAATGCTGACAACTTTGACATTGACATCTCATGATTTACTAACCAGAGCGCTTTGATTGTGAGTAAATCAATTGTGCCAATGTCATAATTAAAATTGTATGGTTTTTTTTTTGACAAGTCTGCCATTCAGCCAGCAGCGTATCATTGTTTATAACTAAATTATTGTATGCTGAAATGAAAAGTTAAGCCATTAGTACCAAATTTTGTTTGCGCTTTTTGCCAAGAATTTTTTTAGTAACGATTTTTTTTTTAGTTATTTCGATACATGGTTAACCAATTTATAATTGATTAAACCTAAAAATCAGTTCCTGATTTATTGTGTAAAAATTGTTTTTGAGTTAGTTACTTTACTGTTTTTAAAAATTTTATTATTCTATGATCTAGCTCTTGTATATTTTTTTGTACGTACTGTATATATTGCTGAATACCTATATATTTTTATATATGAATCTAACGCCTATTAAATTATTTCGGTATCCCTCTCAGATAGGGGTCGGTCGGGCCGGGACTTTTTTTTGAACCAGGGTGTACCGGATTGTTTTGGCCATGACTTTTTTGTATAAAAAATGAGTTAGTACTTAAAATTAGACAATATGAAACATTCTTTGAGTTTCCGTTGTTTTTTTTTTACAAAAATAACCGTGTCCAAATATGGTCCCGTTGACGACATATAAATTCGTACACTCCACCCATACATAACTCAATTACAACAAAATTGGGTAAAACGGGTTTCTCACCTTGCTGCTTATACCTGGATAGAACACCAGCTATATACATAGCTGTAAATGTTTGTATGTACGATTTTTTTACCATAAGTAATAATGGTTGTTTCTAAATATTTTTGTGTTTAAATTGCAGCCGCGAAATAAGAAAATTATAAAATAATACCAGGAAAACTACAAAAGTATAAAGCCAATAAGGGTAAATTTATTAACAAACAACAAACAAAGTACTAATATTTAATTGCTGCGCCATTGGATTCTAGCACTAATCATAATCTTCTTGGCATTGACAAAATAATACTTCTGGTATAATCCGAAGTTAGCCCTTCCCAAATTTCTTCTATTTCATGCCGTGGTTTAAAATTTATTTTGTACAATTTTTTTACCATCAATCCCCAAACATTTTCAATTGGATTTAAATCAGGACTTCTTGAGCACCAAGGCAGACATGTTACGTTGTTTTGTCTAAATCAGTTTCCCATAGTTCTTGCAGTATGCACAGGGCAGTTATCCTGTTGAAATATAAAGTTATTTCCTTCAAAAACTATCGCGGCAGAAGGAAAAAAAATTCCAAAATCTGAAGATATATATTATTACTGTTTACACTTATCAATGCACACACATTAACGGAGAAACGTCCACTGGTTTGCCTTTTTTGAGTATACTTCTCATCATATCGGGAATTTGGTGGTCTATATACTCGAATCTTTCCATTATAAGTTTTCTCATCGGAAAAGATAACATTTTGCCAAAAAAAAAAATTTCTGGTAAATATTGCATAGCAAACAAAATTCTTTGTTCCTTATCACTATTTTTTAAAAACGGTTCGGATGCAGCTGCTAGATTTCTTAATTTGGAACATTGTCTTACTCGGCGTTGCGCAGTTCTAGATGAAGCAGGGAATCCTGTTATGTGCATAGCGGATACTGCAGTTTCAAATTGATTTTGCCTTAAATACTCCACCAAATTTCGGTCTTCTTCATTTGATGATTTTCTATTATTTAAACCAGATCCAACCTCAAGTGTTTGATGATAGCGCCATTTTTTTTACAATGCTTTGACAGATATCATGATAACAATTAACACGTTACAAAGGAAATAAAGGTAAAAAGTTGCATTTACAGTGTCGCAGTTTAGTGTACGAAATTATCTGTCGTCAACTGTACACGCGGCGCCTGATTGTTCTATTCCTATGAATTTAATGTTACCGGCCATGTGTATAGTTCTATTCCAGACTAAACGATACATGTATTTAAAACAACGCTGTGGCCGCCGCATGTACACATGCGGTAAGAATAAAATGATCTGTGTCCTTGATGTAACCCATGGCGTTAACGAATTTAAAATTAAAATGTGTGCATAAATACTACACTTCTTTACCAATAGTAATAAAAAATTATTTACTTTCATTAACTACTATTTTTATTTAAATAGTTTCACATCACATGATGTGGCAATATATACAGTGCCGTAGCTTTTGTATAGTTGCAATTTTTCTTTGTCGCTTTCAATGTTGTTTATTTTGTTCTTGCTTTGTAGTTATAGAAAATCACAGCCCAGGAAGCGGACCCAAATTAGAGGTTAGATATATACACAGTACTTTGCATTATTCTAATTTGAACGAATAAATAACATTTTTCTAATTTTGACATTTAAAGTGACACTTCACAACCAATTTGAAATGTCTACTTGTTATAAGGTAGTACTGATGGTTCGGATATATACTTATAGTAGGGGAGCCCACGATGCTAAATGGGGATTTACTCGAGCGTCGTGGGGACCTATTGGATCTTGAAGATTGGATGGTAGAAAAGAAAAAATGTCATATCATGTGTACCCTTTCACCGGTGGGGGGAGTTACTACAGGCTTTCAAAAATGTAAAAAAAACAGTCACATGGATATACTCGAGCGCGTCAGATATTGATAGTGTATATGCCCCACGTGACTTTTATGACGGAGGTACATTAATTTGCCGGTTTTGATGGTGGGGGCGGCGGTACGGAATGGGAAAAAAAATTTACTCGAGCGTGTCAGATATTCAGAGGGGATGTTAAGGGATCTCTAAGGAAGCTCCCATTCAATAGACTGACGATTCGGATGTGACGCAAGCTCGTGGCGACTTTTCGAAATTGAAAAAAAAACACGCTATTTTGACATACTCGAGCGCGTCAGATTTCCATACAGACGGTTCAGCTTGGTGTCCTGGTCGTGCTGATTCATAATCTGACGATTATTTTGAGGGATTTTGTTAATCTGACCGTTTAAAAAAAAATTCATGATTTTTTTCTTAAATCTTAAAAATTTTCCGAAAAATTAAAAAAATCCCGAAATTCGGAACGAGTAATAATAAAAGTGACAGACTGCGATATAAATAAAGACAAAATCCATAGCAACAACACGGTTTCATAACTATCTGAATAATATTATTTTTACATATTTTTGATGGAATTAAGAGAAGAATGCATAAGTGTGTTATATTTTTGAAATCGGAAGAAAATGAACCATCTAATGCGCTTCTAATATACAGAGTGTCTCATTTAAAAAAATTAAATGTTTGGTTTTAAATGTGACATGTGACACCTACTGTCATTTTTGACAAAACCCATAAATACTTGGCCAAAAGTTCTACATCCTACTTTTTGAGTGAACGCGATAACTCAAAAAACAAAAAAGTTACAGGTTTTTAAAAGTGGGACAAACTAAAATGTAGAATAATAACCCTATACATATAATCCCACGAATGCTGTGATCAGCCTGTGATGGCGTGATGGCGGACGGAAAGTAGTGTGGGGACGGTGCGAGAGAGTGAGTAATAAAGAAAGAGACATTGAGGCGCGGAGTGCTTGACTGCAGCTGCACGCGCTAATAAACTTTATTGACGATTTTCGTTACTTCGGCTTGTGGTAATCGGCAGATTATATTTTTCCCGTTATCCTTGAATTATTTCCTTCAAAATAAAATAAAAATTGACCGCGCTCGAGAATGTCCATGTGACGTTTTTTTTTTCCAAGTTTGTGACCCTCCCACTCCCTTACGTCGCGCTCAAATCGTCAGATTATTTAGCATGTAATTAACCCACCACACCTTAATCTGACGGGCTCGAGTAAATCCAGCTATCGATTTTTTTTTACTATTCTGATCAGCTGCCGTACACGCGCGGCACTATATAGAGGGCTTAGACATGGCAGAGGTACTCAACAGGGCGCAAGGTATCCCCCATATGTTAATCTGCCGCGCTTGAGTAAATCCCAAAATCCCCTGTTGGGCTCCCCTACTATTATATCCAATGTGTTTTCTAGAAAATGTGTTGTTATATTCCGCATTATAAATATACAGGCTTAAAGACCTTATTGACCCTTGAAAAAGTTTTCATTAAAAACGGAACGTTGGGATAAATACAATTGTGTCATTTCATTCCCGCTATACTTATTCGAACTTGTCATAACTTTTTTAAATGGCTATGAAAATTCATTAATATATCACATGGTTGATTTTTTTTTGGGTTTGTGTCAAAATTAGAAAAACCTTTTGAAAAATAATGTTTTGTGTAACTCGTGCCACTCTGCAAGAACTCGCTGGAGCTCGTCATGCAAAAACACCAGTTGCACATCCCGACTGGTTTTACAAATAATAGTTATTCGGTATTTGGTGTGTTTAGTATGAAGTTATTAAGCGGTTTTATCGTTTTTGGGTAACTAACTTTCCCTTTTTCCATACAGTGTGAGTTTTTAACTTGGTAACAGTAAACCCAGTAATTTTTTTTTTTTTTGAAAAAATGCTTGGGCTAATAACATTTTAAGTTGTGGTCTTTTTTTTATAAAATAAATATTGATACGGTCTTTCCCAAATTAGAGATATGACGATATTGATAATTTTTTAAAATGGCAATCCTAGTTTTTTATTGACTATTTTTAAATTGCATATTAAGTTATAGATAAGTGCCAAATTTCTATTTTTTATTCAGTGTCATTTATATTATAAGATAATAAACAAACAAACATAATTCAATTGAAAAATAAAAAATAAACTTTCTATTGTATATATTGATGAAAATTTAAGTTGGAAAAAACATATTGAATACTTATTATATTTAAGAAGTTACATCGCACCAATAATTGGCATTTTGTTTAAAGCTAAATAATTATATATCGTTAAAATATTTAAAAAATGTATATTAGTCTTCAGCGAATTTACCTACAATTCAGCCATTAAAAAAACTACAAAACAAAATAATTAAATGCATACATAAACTTCCTTTTTTTGAACCAACTATAAATTTGTATGAACCAAATGGATATTTAAATTTAGAAAAGCTTTATAAATTAAAATTATGCATTCTAATACACTCTATTATTATTAAAGAAAAACAATTGAATATAATATTTTTCCTTCGACCAACATTATTCACATCACGAGACAAAACCATATTCAAACACCTGTAGTAAAGAGTACTTTTGGCCAAAAATTAATATTATATAAAGGAATAACAATTTACAACAGTTTGAAGAAATATCAAAATTATGGACTTTTAAAAAAACAGTAAAGAAATATTTTTTAAAACTGAACTAACTTTACGGTGGAATTATCAACGTCATTCAATCTATTGCCAACCTATAACCTATTTCGCGTTATTTTTTTAAGTTTATAATTTTATTGACTAACATTTAAATAAAATCAGTATTGTCGGCACATTACTTAGGTAATATCTGATATATTACAAAAATATCTATTTATTTCATTGCTAATTTTGGGATAATTGTATAGTGAAAGAACAATGAAATAATAATGTTAAAAAAAATCTTACCCGATATTTTTCGCTATAAAATTCTCCTAAAATAAGTTATGAAATTCCTTGATATTTATTAAATATGTCAATTATTACCAATAGAATATCAAGTCGATACTGATTTTATTTAAATTTTGTGTAAAAGCTAGAAAACATAAATAAATCTACGCGAAATAGGTTACATGTTGGCAAGCATGTTGATACTCCCACCTTAACGTATTATATATTAATATATTTTTTTTGTAAATGGTTATTATATATATTTTTTTTGAATAATTTCGATGGAGTTATTAATAGTTACTAAACATGATTTTTATTATTTGTGAATTTATATATCGTCGGCCTACAGTGTTAACCTGCTAAGTCCATTTTTGAGGTGTCATGGGCTTTCAACATTTTCATAAAGATTTTAGTTTTCTATTTCGATTTGTTAAACAGTTAAGTCGCTTAGCTTACTTGTTTATATTTTTTCAGCATTTTTTGAAATTTATTTTAATAATAATTTTTACAACAATAATCCCTAAAAAATCGTTTTTTACGTCTCCTGTATATAATTTTGTAATGTAGGTAAATGGACTTAGCAAGTTAACACTTTAGGCCGACGATATTGTATATTTGGTGTTATATTCTCCGTAATAAACTTTTTTAAGTTGGTTGAGAATAAAGAAAAAGACTTTAAAATAATCAATAAAAACTATGGTTGCCATTTAAAAGTATTATCGATATCTCTAATTTGGGACAGACGTATTAATATTTCTTTTTATAGAAAACACCACAACTTAAAATGTTAATACACCCGTGCCCGAGCATTTTTCCAAAAAAAAACTACTGGATTTACTGAGTTTATTTTAAAGTTACAAATTCTCACTGTATAAATATGGTGGCGGTTACAATACTAGTGACAAGCTATAAGTATGCTTTGGAAAACACTTCAGGTAAGTTTCGGGGGTTGTGCAGTATTAGGTGACGATTGATATAAATAATAATTATTATTAAGTTAATACCCAGTAAACAGAATGCTTTAGCGCTAAATTCGTAGGCAATTAATGGTGGATATTATTATTTTAAATTGAGTTAATGAAAACTAAGAGTATGCTTACTAACCAACTGTCCAATTTTAAGTTTAATTTAACAGCCTTCCTTCACAATTGCGTCTAGTAAAAACGTACACAGCAACATTTAAATGGGAACTTTTGATCTATTTAATAAAAATTAAAACAAATTTACACTACTTGTCACAAAACAGTTAATGTATTTAAATCCTTAAAGCTTTTATTTGGTTCCAGATTTACAATTTTGTTGTCGCAGGTTTTTTTATCGCATTCGTACACCTAAATAATATGCATCTTCTGTAAAATGGGTTCATTTAAAGCAATTTATACGTCACATTAGTGCAAGGGGCAATCCTAAAGAGAACTACGTTTTATTTGGACAAAATGTATATTTTCCTACGACCACCTATGAAAATGAGAAAAAAAGCACGCCTTAATATTAACCATTTACAAAAAATAAATATACGTTAAAGTTAGTTTAGTTTTAAAAAATATTTTTTTAGTTTTTTTTTAAAAGTCCATAATTTTTATATTTCTTTAATTTTTTTCGGCAAACTGTTGTAAATTGTTATTCCTTTATGTAATATTGATCTTTGGCCAAAAGTACTCTTTACCATATGATGATTTTGTCTCGTGATGTGAATAATGTTGGTCGAAGGAAATATATTCGATTGTTTTTCTTTAATAATAATAGAGTGTATTAGAATGCATAGTTTTAATTTATAAAGCTTTTCTAAATTTAAATATTCGTTTGGTTCATACAAATTTATAGTTGGTTCGAAGAAAGGAAGTTTATGTATGCATATAATTATTTTGTTTTGTAGTTTTTTAATGGCTGAATTGTAGTTAAATTCGCCGATCCCCAAATTGAAATCATATACGGTGATTTTAAATAAAACAAAGAATAATATATATTTTTTAAATATTTTAATGATATAATTATAATTTTTAGCTTTAAACAAAATGCCAATTATTGGTGAGATGTAACTTCTTAAATATTCAATACGTTTCTTCCAACTTAAATTTTCATCAATATATAAACCTAAAAATTTAATTGTATTAGTATATTTAATTATATGAAAGTGAGGAAATATTATTATTTTTAAATTTGATTTACTTACTTAACTTACTTACATAAAAGATGATTTATTAAAATTTAATAATAATTTATTAATTTCAAGCCATTTACATATTATATTTAGGTCGTTGTTAATGTTATTATGAATTTGAGCATAGTCTTAATAAAAATATACAAAAGTGGTATCATCAGCAAACAATTTTATTTTACCTTTTAAATTTAATTTTGCTATAGAATTAATGTAGATTTAAAAAAAAGTAGGTCCTAAGGTTGACGCTTGAGGAACACCACAAGTTATGTTTTTTCGTAAACTTTTAACATTTTCCATTTGAACAAACTGTTTTCTATTACTTAAGTAATGTTTTAACAATAAATAAGAATGTAATGGCCGAACCCACAGCCCACACATTGTGTACAAACTTTATGCACCTATTTTACAGAACGGTTAACTTATTCTAGAAATGCATTGCATTATTTCGCAAAAATAACACAGCAGCCAGATCACTAACTCTTTCTCTAACTAAGTTGAAAATATTTTAAATAATTACACTTTTTTTTACAGACTAAAAAAATTCAAGTCAGTGATCTATTATTGCGAGCTCCTTTAGCCCTGGCCGAAGACGAGCAGGAGAGTAACCATATTACTACTGACTAGACAAGTGCCGAGACATAAAGGCAAATGCAAACATAACGTACATATTATATACGTCTGGCAAGCGATCGCTAACATAGGCATTTGCATGTGTAAAAAGATTACCATTTATTATGTTTCCAATAGAGATATGATTCACGGTTTTTACTACCAGCCAGCAGCTAAGAAATCCTGCAATCCTACATTTTATTATATTTCGCTTTGACTTAGAAATAATTAATTTCTTATTAACTTCTGTACATATCCTAAAATGCATTTAGTACATCTTACAAACCAAAAAGTAAAACATTAAATAACCACCCCTTTGATAGTTATTTTTGACTTTAAGGTGCAATTATCTATCTTTTACGATTTTTTTACAGTTTTCGATAATCTTTTAAACTTCCCACCTCATGCTACTACTTTTAATAGCTTAAGTTTGGCAACCAAGTGGAGGTGCACACTTTGCATGTTGATTTACGTCAAACTGGAACACGATGATGCCAATAGGTTTATTTGTTATTGTCGTATCTACACAGGGTGTCCGGAAATAATGAGCAAAAAATTTAGGGGATAATTCTTGACCGAAAATAATTGCTATCTCTTACTATAACATTTTTTCGAAAATTTAAATTTTATTTGCAGTTTTTTTTGCAAAACCTTTTGCCACGCTCATAATATTTTGACGAAATCTCGTATATAGGGCTTTTGCAGGACGAGCAATACAAATTTGCCCACCGTTTTTTCGCATTTTGTAAAGGGCGCCACATAGGAGCCTATACTTTAATTTGAATGGTCCCAACTTTTTTGTCCTACACTGTATGCGCATTTTGACTGAATATTTTTATTCTCCAAACCTTTTGACATAAAAAAGGTATAGTACTTTTGTTTCGATAAATCTAACCGTTTTCGAGAAAAACGCTAAAATAACATTGCTTGCATGTGATGAATACGAAATCATTTTAATTTATTTTCAATCTTAAACATAGCATAGCAAAGGAAGGAATGTTCCATGGAGTTCGTCGGAATTTTTTAAGAAGAATTAATTTATGCATTGAAGAGGAGGGACGTCACTTTAAACCTTTGATTTAAATGTTTAATTTATTGTTCTAGTAACTTATAATAAGTAAGTAAAATTTAACTTAACACTCTGTAACTCAATTTTCGAAAAAATGTTATAGGAAGAGATAGCATTTATTTTCGGTCTAGAATTATCCCCTAAATTCTTTGCTCATCATTTCCGGACACCCTGTGTATCTTGCATATAAAGGCCATTGCTGGAAAATATCCATCGAAAACCATAAGAGTTAGAAGTTGCCAAAAAAATAAGTTCTATTATAGACAAGCTTGTATATTATGTATTATGGCTATGTTGAGAAGAAAACCAAAAGATTGCGTAAGATATTTGCAGTTTAAGTAGGGTCACTAAATTTGTTAATATTTCGTCTAGCCTATTGCAGCACTTCTATCGGAAACTTAAAAAGGGTGTTTCTTATTAGCTTGAAGCGGTAGCAATAACCTTGACAGATGTCAAAATTAAAAAAAAATTAATATCAAATTGTGTTGAAAGTAGAGTTGTTTTCTTAATATATGTCAGTTTCAATTGATTTCCAGTTTCATGATGTTATGTCCTATCTGTGTAAATATTTTTAAAAAAATATGACCAAAATTTGAAAAATCTAGGGGATCGATACCTTCTAATTCGAAAAAAAAATGCACTAATAAATTAGGCGCCCTTTTACAAACGCTATTATTGGAACAGTATTCCTGACTTCATAAACGTTGAATTTTCATTTGTAAAATGTGTTTTTAGTTGGCATCTATCGCTTTAATAAATATACCTTGTTTGGTGTACTCTGTCTGTTAAAACATTGTATGTATAATGTATACAGTATGTGTTATGTTTATGTCCACATTAACATTTGCCCTAATATTCATGTTGATTATTCATTGTTTTCAAAAATGGCAAGGTTTTAGAAATGTTATATTTGATAAGATTAGAGAATTATTACCGTTAATTTTTTTTTGAATGTTGAAAATTTTGCTGTTCTTTTAAATATTTTTCAGGGCATTGTTAAAACCAAATACAGCTATGTTAAGCGAGCCTTGGGTCCATGTAAAAAAATGAATTATTTCATAGTCGATTTGGAAAACGCTACAACGTGTTATGGTTGAATTTATTCACGCGCACTTTATGGCTGTAAGTAGTTCTCGCCTTGTCGCTACGATGTTATCCTGTCTTCGGAGAGAGCATGATTGTTACTATTAACTACTACTTCTAAAAAGGCAAATGACCAACCACATGACCGTCTGGAAGATCTGTATATCGTGGGCGTGTACGAAAATCCACACGTTCGGGGAAGGGGTTAAAGTAGACTAACCATACTATCCTGTATACCTTTGCTCTATAGCATACAGCGTCTGAATCCCTATCGGCTACAGCGGCTCCAAGATAAGTAGTAAAGTAGGTATATTTTACCCAAATTAGACGCATGCAATTTTTGCGTGCTTTTTCTTTAAAGTATACATTGGGGATTTTTGAAGAGGACTCTCGATATAGTTATATGAAAATTTGTCCATAATTTGCCATATCAAATGTGAACGGTATTTCGTGTTAGCTTTTTTCTTTGGGACAAACAACGTTAAGTTAATTGGTTGTGAATAAGAAATGCATTTAAGTTTGATAATAATTATAAAAGTGGAAATATGCTGAGGCTTACCAATCTCAGCCAAAAATAATTGATGTTATTGCATGAACATATACTATGAAATCATAAGTTGTTTGACGTGTGCA
This sequence comes from Polydrusus pterygomalis, assembly GCA_963969555.1. NCBI lineage: Eukaryota > Metazoa > Arthropoda > Insecta > Coleoptera > Curculionidae > Polydrusus > Polydrusus pterygomalis. The sequence goes on along the minus strand of OZ018381.1, from coordinate 32,986,045 downwards.
CTGTCTGAGATATCGGCGAAAGCTTAACATTTTTTTGTGTAAATTTTTAAATTCATCGGTGGATTCACTGCTTACTACCAGCTCTCCTCTAATCAGATAAGTAAAACAGAGATAGTATGCTCGCTAGTGACTAAGATCCAATTCTACCCAAAATGTTATTTTTTTATTTTATTCATTTCTTCCAAACACCTCTAAATGAATCATTTTGTATGTAGAAGATGTTGAGACAGATACAGAGTGGGTTGTCTGCTTTACCGCTGGCACAATAATAATTTTTTGCGTTAATAAAAAAACTTTGAATGTGTATCATAAAATCAAGATATTATATCCTAAAATCTGAACTGTCTTAAGCTACATAAAAGGTTTGTTTATGTTTGTTGAGACTAAAGTAGTGCTTCCCACAACAATACTATCTTTAGAAGTTATTGCTGTTACACCGGAGTACAATATTTTTTTTACAAGAAGTATTATTTGCGTACTTAGTAGTTTTTAGTCGTAAATAGGTAGCATTTTATAAACTGTTGGTCAAGAAAAACAAATAAAACAAGTTTTACAGTTGTGTTCAAAGTGAAATGTTTTCAAATTCTAATGTGTTCGAAAATTGATCGATTATCGATTCGCGTTTTTAAATATTTGTGTAGTTTTCTTATACAGTGTGACCAGTAAAGTCCGCATCATTATCGGGATTTTTTTTATTAATAACTTTATTCGAAATTTGACTTTGACATCACGTTCTGCTTCGATCGAGATGAAAATTAGGGAAAAAATAGTAGTCACGTGATTCGCATTATCTGTCAAATTTAAATTTTTTCCAAAAAAAAAGTGGGGTTACTTCTGAAAATATCGAAAAAACGCATGAAAAAAAGTTTTTTTAAATGTAGTTTCTAGCCCACATGCAAAATTTCAGCTGCATAAGATAATTTTGATTTTTTACCCACCACTAAAATGTATTTTTCACTTAATGAACACTTTACTGATGACACTGTGTTCTTTTTTGTCTTAATATTAAGGTGTATTACTTTCAGACACAAACTACGTTTTCAAAAATACTTATTTTATGAAGTTACCTTATACAGGGTCAAAAACAAATAAACTTTGCATCACATGCGACCAAATTTTAATAGCCCAATTTTGATTTTGTAGAAAAACAGACATTTAATATGGCGCTACTTTAAAGAAATTGTATCTGAAATAAAGCATTGTCAAAACTAAGAAGTTTTATGTAGGTTGCGCTGAGTCTTATTTTGCAAAAGTGGTGCAATTTAGAAAATATGGGTAAAAATTAAAAATTATCTTATATGCAGCTAAAATTTTGCATGTGGGCTAGAAACTGCATTTAAAAAAACTTTAATAACTTTTTTCGATACTTAAAATTTAACAGATAATGCGAATCACGTGACTACTATTTTTTGCTTAATTTTCATCTGGATCGAAGCAGAACTTGATGCCAAAGTCAAATTTCGAATATTAATAAAAAAAATCCCATATGGCTTTACTGGTCACACTGTATAGGGTGGTACTTAATAGAGAAACGAATCAGCCTTTTATACAGAGTACCACTTACTCGGTCCCGTCAATGTTATTTTTTTGCAATGCATTTTTTTCGAAAAAAAATTGTATACGGGATGAAATAAAAAAGTTCCACATGCGTCAACATAATTTTTTTAATGAAACGTGTATATTTTTACATTTTATCATAGCCCCACAAAAAAAATCCAGCGGGTTGAGATCGGCATATCTAGCTGGCCACTATAATATAGCCCCTCGTCCACCTATCCACGAATCTGTAAAAATTCTATTTGGGTGCAATTTAAATGACATTTATTTGACGTTTCCTGTTTCGAAATTAGAATCCTTATAAATTCAGGTAGGTCAATTATTTATTTTAAAACTTGAAATGCTGATATTTCGAAAACAGTTAAAGATATGTCTATAGCACATATCTTATTAAACACTTTCAGAATTAATCGCAGAATGGGAAAATTTAAAAATATAATCGATTTTATTTTAGCCTGTATAATTTTTTTTCAAATTCTTGATCAAGTAAGCGGTACTCTGTATAAAAGACTGTTTCGTGTCTTTATCACAACCCTATATCTTTGGAAAACTTATTAAAATATCATTTTGCGGTAATTTTGCTTAAAGTATGTGATTTTTTGTTTCTATTTTGTCCAGCAGTTTAATTTCTGAATTAGGCAAAGCTACTACGAAATACTTCACATCCTATTTAATGCCTTAAATTTATTGTGCATTGTTAAATATATTTTATAAGCTAAGGTTAGTTAATTTTTTTACGCCATTTCGATGGTGACTTAAAATATTGTAATAGAACAATCAAAGATTTTTTACTTTTAGTGTACATGATGATTCAGAGTTGTCAGAATTGTTCTAGACTTAAGTTTTTACTTACCTCTATATTAATATTTAAGTCCTATCAGACATTACCCATCTTTTTACAGAAATTTAATGAAATATGTAGGAAGCGTATTATTAAATTTTAAGAAGCAGCTTTTTTATATTTAAAAAAAAATGGTGGAGGTAAACGATAATAATCGAATGAGTGAGTGTGTAATAGACTATTTAGTTTTACGAAAATTAACTTTACGGCCTTAACTTTTGTTAATATTTTTTTATATTCATATTATATTTTAATTTTATTAAAGTCTATAACAATATTTATCTTTTTGATTTTCACATGACCGAAACATCACTGAAGTGAATAAAAGTTTTATTATTGGATTTTACATCAAGTGTTTTATTTTATTTAAGCTTCCTTCGCTACTATTTAAGAGTTTACATCAACATACTGCTCATATTTTTTTCTTCCTGTTATAGCGTTTTCGGTTTACAACTCCGAGAGTGCTCCGAGAGCGCTCTGTGACGTCATCGATCGGCCCGAGATTTGCTGTCACTCCGAAGGCGGTTGCCCTCGGACGGAGTGTAAATTAAACGTGATTGCGCTTGAAAATTTGACAGATGTCAACATACAAAAATAAACAATTAATTTTCAAATTTAAATCACTTGAGCGCGTTTATGACATATTATATACAATATTCATCGAACTAGACGAAAAACAAACACAGGAAACACAACAAACGAGATCACACATCAACAAAAGAATAGAAAATGGTGGTGGACTGCGGTTCTGCGCAAGCGCTGCCTCTCTACTCTGTAAAAATTTTCAGATCGTAAAGGAGCACTCTCAAACGGATTCAGAGTAACCAAATTTGTAAATCGAACATGCTACTCCTAGTGAGAGCGGTGGATTTTGATAACCGAACACGCAAATCTCGGGGAGAGCACTCTCAGAGTGCGCGAGAGCAGTAAATCGAAAACGCTATTAGATTCGTAGAGTACTCCAGTGCAGATAAGTTTGAAACTGCAAAAAATTGAAAGAAGCTGAAACCTTAAAAAAATATTTAGGAAGTATCTTCCCAATTAACATACTAAAAGTCCCCATTCGTCCGAGGGTGGCAACTTGGAAAAAAATCAGCCGCCATCTTGAAATTTGGTATTTTTTTGATTAAATCGCTAAAAACTCAAAAACGATACAATTTATCAAAAAAACTGAAGTGAACAAAATTAAAGAGCATAAAAAAATCTATCAAATGGCATTTTTAAAATTGTTTTATATTTAAATGACGGTTAGTTATAATTTTTTAAAATTTCATGTGTGATCAAGTATATATGTATTTATGCGAATATGAAATAGTTACACATTTTCTTTATCTTATTAAATATTTTAGGTTTTAAATTGCAAAAATGTAAGTACACTGACAAGTTTAAGGACTTTTATTTGCATAATATGGTATATTTATAAGTATGTCCCTTAAATGTCGTATAATAGTAATAAATAATATTAGTAAAACTAGTATGAGCAATATAACATTAGTATTAGTGCTAATATCACAATATAACATATATTATAATAGTCCTAATTAATATTCACAATATTTCTTCTTCAGAATCATCATCTAAAGGTCTATTATCACTACACACGCCGTTACAAGTAGAGCATAAACTCGAACAGTAAATACTTGATTTTTTACATGAACACAGTTTGGTGCAGTTAACTTTGCAGTTGCAATATATCATCTGCAATATAAAATGTGGTGCCACTAAATTTGTCATAGTTTTCGGAACCAAAGTTCTATTTCGTTTAATCCAGCCCCAGTCTGTGGGATTCTTGTCTAAATTATCTAGCCAAATTTGCATTTGTAGGTAACACCGAAAGTAATGATAATTGGCAGCATTACTGGTGGGAGGTCATGATACAAAGAAAGAAAGATATGATCGATCGCATTCCCAATTCGGTCCGGTCCGCGCAATGACGTCATGTGGTGCTAACGAGATTTAAAATTACATAGGATTAGCCGGTAAAAGTAGAAATTTTACTGCATATTTTGCAATTATTGCTTTGGAAGATTTAAGTGCATATTATTTTAAGTACTTTAAGGATAGAGGTTCATAAATCAGAACGTATTTCATGATGTTCTTGGGTTAAATGTTAAAATTTAGCTTATATTTGGTATCAATGAAAATAATTGTCTGCTTATGCATTTTATCTTTTAAATGATTACAATTACTTATTTATTTTTACAAAATCATAAAAAAATACCCTATATTTTTTGGTCCTTCCACCTTAAGCAATAAATTGTTTGAGAAAAATTTGTAAAAATGTGCAGTCTTAAACATTTTTAGAAAACAGTTTCGAGCCTTAAATGACCAAAATCAATTAATTTGCTTATTAAAATTTCTTTATGCAATAGAAAACGATAATATTTTTGGAGATGTCTGCTTATAAATTTATATTCTTAACATTTGACCAGGGGCGGACTGGAATCATTTGGCCCCGGTGGCTACATGACCTCTATGCCCCAACCCTCATTAAGAAAACTTTTTGAAACAAAAATATGGTTGTTTAAATGTTTGGACCAATTGGCCCCAAAGACCATCTGGCCTCGGTGGCGATGGCCACCCGCTCCAGTCCGCCAACTGCATTTGACTATAATTTGACCAAGGATAAGGATGTAAAAAACTCATTCAGACATTAAAAAAAATATACTAGGACTGGTAATTATCATAATAGTAATAAGAGGTACATTAACAATTATTAAAAAATAAGGCACACATACAGGGTGTCCCAGATAAGAATGCACTCTACAGGGATCTCGTAAACCATAGGAGATACAGAGATGATTAAATTAGAGAAAAGTTGCGCAATACTGAATCCTGTAACGTCATGTTTTCAAATTTAAAAAATTCCGAATGCTTCCGAAAGTATTTGGATAAAACCGAATTTTCGCGATTCCGTTTTAATTGATTTCTGATTTTATTTGAGGAGACATTTCAAAATAAATTTAACATTCTCATTGCCACTTTTTCTCCCCTACAAGATGGTTTAATTACATTTTTGATCCGACGTTTCGTTTAGTCACAACCATCATCAACTTTGTTATTTTAAATTGTAGGAAAATTTTATTTTATGCTTAGTAAATTCTACGTTTTATTTTAAATCTAACGGTGTATTACGCTTATTATTTATTAGACGTTTCGATATTTAAAAACACATCATCAATGAAAATAGGCACATCATCGAAAATATTTTTGTTTTTATTGTTTTATTTAAACACTAGTTGGATTTTAAAACATTTTTTTAAAAGAAACTTATAACAAAACATAATATCTAATAAAATTTATCTGAAAAATGCAACAAGTAATAATTAATTTTAATTATTAAATACAATTAAATATGTTTTATTTTTAAAAAAATGAATTATAATATTCAAACATAACGTACCATTTAAATTCGGCATCATATGGGTGGCTATGAAATTGATTGACGACATTGACGTTCACAATTGTTTAAATAGTTTCTTTAGATCTGTCACTTAGCTACAGAGACCTGTTAGTTTTAAATTTGGTAATAATTATGTATAAAAAAAAAAATAACTCCAGAAATGTTAAATAACGTTATGGAATAAATTGTTTCCCGGTGTTATTTATGTTCGGAGAATGAGGGTGGAATTTTTTAAAATAAAAAATAATTTATTATAAAAATAATTGTATTTAATAATTAAAATTAATTATTACTTACTTGTTGCATTTTTCAGATAAGTTTTATTAGATATTATGTTTTGTTATAAGTTTCTTTTAAAAAAATGTTTTAAAATCCAACTAGTGTTTAAATACAACAATAAAAACAAAAATATTTTCGATAATGTGCCTATTTTCACCGATGATGTGTTTTTAAATATCGAAACGTCTAATAAATAATAAGTGTGATACACCGTTAAATTTAAAATAAAGCGTAGAATTTATTAAGCATAAAATAAAATTTTCCTACTATTTAAAATAACAAAGTTGATGATGGTTGTGACTAAACGAAACGTCGGATCAAAAATTTAATTAAACCATCTTGTCGGAGAGAAAAAGTGGCAATGAAAATGTTAAATTTATTTTGACATGTCTCCTCAAATAAAATCATAAATCAATTAAAACGAAATCGCGAAAATTCGGTTTTATCCAAATATCTTCGGAAGCGTTCGGAATTTTTTAAATTTAAAAACATGACGTTACAGGATTTAGTAATGCGCAACTTTTCTCTAATTTAACCATCTCTGTATCTCCTATGGTTTACGAGTTCCCTGTAGAGTGCATTCTTATCTGGGACACCCTGTATAACGGTTTATTATTTTAAACCAATTTCGTCAAATTAAACTTTTTTATCTCACCTACGAGGAGGAGAACAATTTTTTTAAGCTAAAATTTGAAATATTTTACATTGATTTGTATCATAAATATGTAGGTATATACTTTTGCAGATAATTATAACAAATAAAAGCTGTCATATTGTCACCTATGCATAACGCCACTGCACAACGCATATTAACAACTAATTGTCACTAACAAACAACAATAATAATCCAAAAAAATACTAAAAACCTCTTTCTGTATAACAAATAATAACAATAGTACATAAAACCAAACGTATTTTATACGAAGCCCGCCAGAAAATTAGCACCGCATGACGTAAGCGGCTGTCGATTTGGCTCCGCCCACATGCGCAATGTCATATCTCTTCTTTCTTTGTATCATGGTGGGAGGTAATGTTGCTATTTCAAAATTTTTATTTAAAACATGGCGAGCCGTTATACTTTTCTATTTGTAGTATCTCAATTGATCCAAATTTGTTGCTTGTTTATGCGGACGATATAGTGCTATAAAAAACTTGTTTCCACCTTCTATTAAATCAGCTTTATCAGCATTTGGATTAAGAAAGTTGGAAATGTCTTTTTGTAAGTGAGGATCTTTTTGTAAAGTTCTAAAAGCGGAAATTTTGCCTTTTTTTATAAAGACAGGAAGTTGTGTCACAGCCCGAAATGGCATGCACAAATAGTAAAGAGTTTCTCATATAGGTACCTCGCAGACTTCTTTGCATCATTGAAATATCAGTAATTTTATCTGAGCTGTTGCTTTTTCCAGGTCGTAACATAAAAATTCCATCTCGTTGTGTGTAATGTAATAATAAAATTAGTAGGTCGGTGTCCTCTCCAACTAAAGTTACATTGTCATGGATAATCTGAAGTGCTGACTTTACTTATATTACATCAGCATCGGCATCTGTTTGAATTACTCGTATCCCATGTTCTTTAAGCTTTTCAGAAAGGGCTGTGATAAACCTGTCTTTATTTTTAGCATTTGAAGAAAAATACCTTGATTTAGCGTAGTAACTGTCTGATCATTAAATAAAATAGTAGGGGATTTTAGTTTATTACTTGTCCGCCTCACCTGTTCTTGGTATTTAATGGAGGTTTGATAATTTTTGTAGCCAACAACTGCATTTATATAGGCGGCCTGGCAACGGTGCCTGGCAAGTGCCATAAATGCAAATCTGAATGAAACAAGTAGGTGCTTAAGTAACACAAAAAGTAGATTTAATAAAATAATTTATTGCTCTAATAATATTGGAATTGCATATTTAAGTTTACGTGCTATACCGAAACTAGTACATTTGCAATGATACATTCCTAACCTTAAAGAATTAAAACTTTAAATATTTTGCTGCTGTTGAGAAATACAGAAGTGTTGCTGTAAAAAATATTTATTACTACCAGTATCAGTATAAGTACGCAGTGAAATACAATTAACACCTCAAGATAAAAAATATACCACTGTAAACACAACGGAGAAAATAAGTTACCGGCTAAAGGTGGCGCTTCTTGTTAGGCTACGCCTACTATAGTCGTAATAATCTGAAAGTGCTTAATTAATGGAAGTTTAAAATATTATTGTGGTAATAAATTTTATTTTGTCTTGATGTATAGGTTATAATCTCCATTATTAACCTAAATCAACATAATTACCTAAAAAAAGAAAATATTTTTGTACATTTTTGTATCAAAATCACACTTTACTTCCAATACTTAGTTTCAAAAAAAACATAACTCATTAAAAGTTTGACATATTGTCATTTTGAAAATGGCAGCGTATAGAGTTTTTTATGCTCTTCAATTTTTTACTCCTTAATTTTTTTCATAAACTGTATCGTTTTTTAGTTATTAGAGATTTAATGAAAAAAATACCAAATTTCAAGATGGCGGCCGAGTTTTTCCAAGTTGCCACCCTCGGACGAATGGGACCTTTTAGTATGTTAGTTTGGAAGATATTCCCTAAATATTTTTTAGGGTTTCAGCTTCTTTCGATTTTTTGCAGTTTCAACGTGTATAAAATTATAAATGCACTCACCTAGAGGTTATCTCGAGGGTAAACAAAAGTTAAGATTTATGGGTGAAAAAGTACGTTTGTACGCATGACTCACCGGTCAGATCTCCTAGCGCCCAACAGTGATAGGCATGCGCACAACCCTTTTGTTATTAGGTTTCCTTCTTTATCCACATCATATAAATACACTCCAGAACCGGCTCGGCGCCATTTTTCATATTACGATTAATCTGTGGATTTTTTGTATTATTTGCTATTAGGTACTTTCCTTTAGCTTCGTTTAAACAGCATAGCAAAGCAAAAAAATCGATGCTTAGCTACATTGTTAAAGGAAGACTTCGCGACCAAATCGTATAATGGTATGAGAAATATAGATGGGCATAACTTAACAGCGGCAAGGGAGGAGGAAAACATTTTTGCTGAGCTGAGTTAAATTTTTAAAAGGAACGCGCAACTGAGCCGTTAGCTTTGCTATTTAAAAGGAACTACCGGGTGTCCACGGAAGGTGGTTCGCCCCTCTAACTTTTTTGTTTTTTCAAGATAATAGAATAAAATTTGGGTGATTTGTATACGACGTAAAACTGCATTTTTTGACAGGTGACTCAACATTATGGAACTTCCTGTTTAACCGGAGGTGGCATAAACTTTCCATTTTTAAATGGGACACCTGGTATATTTTTCCTTTTTTTGACTCCATATGACTTTCTAAGTATAACGATGTGTCACTTTTTGTCACCAATAAAATCTTTTTTTTCCAAATTTATTGTTTTATCTAGAGGGTGAATACCTTAAAATCACTTATTTCAGTTCTTTAATTTTGGGAAAAATACAATTTTACTATTTTTGGTCCAATGCTATGTGCTACGTAAAATTTAATCTTTAAAGTTGTGTAACTCATTTTTTAACGGCAACATGGTGGCTCGTCGGGTTAAGAAAAAAGAGGATTTTATTACGATTATTTTGATACCACACAGTATTAGGTTTTAGAAAAGCTGCCATTAAAAAACTTTAAAAAGTTAACTTGGAACTTTCCTAGAATGAAGCATCTTTTGAGAATAAATTTATATTTAAATGCATAAAGTAGCCTGTGACCAGCAAACCTGATAAAAGAAAAATTGAAAATGAATTCTTTCTACATTCTCCAAACACATATCAACTTTTTCACTCCTTGTAAAACTATTATTTTCAATGTTTTTTAAACAACAACCTAATATACTTTGGCAGAAGCTGTCGGCATGTCAATTTTCTTCAAGACATGATTTTGTTTTATCAGTTTTGCTGATCACACTTGATGCATTTAAATCTAAATTTATTATCAAAAGATGCTTCATTTTAGGAAAGTTTCAAGTTAACTTTCTAAAGTTTTTTAATGACAACTTTGCTAAAACCTAATAGTGTGTGGTATCAAAATAATCGTAATAAAAATCATCTTTTTTCTTAACCCGACGAGCCACCATGTTGCCGTTTAAAAAAATGAGTTATACAATTTTAAAGATTAAATTTTAGACAGCACATGGCATTGGACCAAAAATAGTAAAATTCTATTTTTCCCAAGATTACAGAGAACTGAAATAAGTGATTTTAAGGTATTCATAAAACAATAAATTTAGAAAATAAATATTTTCTTGGTGACAAAAAGTGACAAGTGACACATCGTTATATTTAGAATGTCATATGGAGTCAAAAAAAGGAAAAATATACCAGGTGTCCCATTTAAAAATCGAAAGTTTATGTCACTTCCGGTTAAACCGGAAGTTCCATAATGTTGAGTCACCTGTCAAAAAATGCTGTTTTATGTCGTATACAAATCCCCCAAATTTCATTCCATTATCTTGAAAAACAAAAAGTTAGAGGGGCGAACCACCTTCCGTGGACGCCCGGTATAGGCTATTGTGGATGCTTAATATTTCGGATTTCTAGTTTTTGTGTAGTTAAGTGAATTGTGTTTGTGCAGCTACAAACAATGACTGGTACCAAAAACTTGTTTAAATTCTTAATCAAGAAATTGTGCTTGAAAATGTGTTTTACACGTATACCTACCCAAGTTTTTGACAAATTGTTAAAATACTACATACTGTATACTATACAACTATAATATTTGGCTTGAGGTTTTTGGCTTTTTGTCGTACAATTTTATGCCTCCACTGGGATTTGAACCCAGAAGGGCTTCCCACAACAATACTATTTTTAGAAGTCATTGCTGTTACAGTTTACAGTGTTACACAGAAGTACAATCTAAAAATTATTACAGCTAGATATCATTGTTCAAGACGAGGTTTAAAATCGAATTCCTGTCGAATTCGCTATATGTCGACGACTCATTTGGATGAATGATAAACCAGATCTCCATGATCAGTGGTCACAAGTGAGATATCCTTTCCCTTAATAATCCCCTCCCCTGGTTGAAATCACAAATCACAGAGTATATAACTTTCTATACTTATTTTATTTTTTTTTAAAAAAAAATCCCAACAACATTAGTTTATAAGGGATTCTCTAATAATTACATCTAAACATTGGCGTAGCTAAGAAAGGGCTAGGGGGGCTTAGCCTCCCCCCTTTGGTATAAAAATATAGCCTCCTCTGACAAGTTAAGTAAATACATTATTAAGCTAATTTAATCTTGTTTGCTTATAATTAGCGACTGACCCAATAACGTTATTTAATAATAATTATTTAATAAACGCTAATAATGAACAAACTAAACACGGGCAAGTGGTAACAGCGCGGCCGCGACTTCGGCATCCGCCACGCTTAAAGCATCTGCACGTGACGTAGTTTTTATTTAACCGTGAATGTAATACTGCGGCGTCGGTTTTATAAATTAGTAAAAGGAAATAGGGGCAAATTTGATTAAATTTCGTTTTTGCTTTTATTAATTTTATCAAATAATTTTTTTAACTTAAATCTGTATAGGTAATTGCTACACAAAGAGTATTTGGCCGCTTTTTGAAGAAAACAAAAAATAAACGAAATGTTGATAAGAAAATGAATAGGCGAATGCGTGACTAATGTTTTCTCTTAAATCAACGCGGCGGGCTTTATGCTTCTATGGTACCTGTCAGCCCTCCTTCCCCCAAGATAAAATCCTAGCTAATGCATCTTCAATACCGTAAATGGGTTTCCTTTACTTGCTGATGGAAGAATATGCAAATATATTCAGAACACACGACATCTAGTGGAAGTCGCGATCAAGTTCGTGTTGCCAACAGAAAATCACAGCATGGCCAGTACGATACTGTGGTTATTATCTAAACATTAATTGTATTAATTAATCAAATGTTTAGCAAGCTAACTATCGAATATCCCCCGAATATTGCACTTTGAGTAAAAAATTCCCTTCTCCCGTTGGACTATATAATTTCCCACGAATCGGGAAATGTTGGTAAAACTGAGTCATGTTTTTTGCCAGTCATGTTTTTTTGCCAATGAGTGCCGCTGACTTTAAAACGCCGCCGTACTGGTGGACCCATAGCAGGTGCAGGTGCGTTTGAGATTACCACTCTTTTCACTCCGAACATATAATACCTAACTGCGCTCTCCATTAATTCGAGTATTACATTCGGCGCAAAACGAGTGAATCCTCTGACGTTCGGGTATAGCAATAGAGTGAAAAAGTGTTCACTCCAAAAGTCCCGTCTCGCTGATGAGAGGTAGGTACTTTAGGAGTGTGCATGCATATTTGTATCATTAAAGGTAATGTTTTTGCTCTTTTGGCGTAAAGCGTTCGTCTTAAAAAATTTAATCCCAAAACTATGAAGTCACATGATGAAAATGTACTCTCACTCCACTCCCGATCTGTTTTCAATCCCGAACGCAGCTATCATAGACATTGAAAGGTAAATGTCTATGACATAGATGTCGTGGTGGGGACCTCACCCCTCGGAGACGCCTTTCCACCTGCATCCGTCCAAGATACTTTGTGAAGAGAGGCTATATATTATATAGTATATATGCTGTCTCGGTCACTTTCTTAAAATCTGCTATGATCCTGACAATCAAACATTTCAGTGCTAAATTTTAAATGCTTGCAATCTTGCCAACCCATTGACACTGATGTTGAACACCTTCCTATGGGTTGTAAATACCTTGAACAAATAAACATTCTATTATATCGATAGTTTGACATATATTGTTCTGAACTGAAAAGTTTTGGAGGAGGGGGTCAGCCATAAAATTGAAAGGGGAAAGGTGGAAACGCGTTGGTATAGCCTCATTCCAACTGACTGCAACTTCGTAGCGAAGGATGCACCCCAACTCTGAAAATATAGGTTTGTTAATTATTTGGATTCGTTGAAAGGTAAAAAAAATAGCTATAATATAGGTACTTTTCATTTGCTTCTTTTAGACAGCCAAGCAAATTAAAAATATTTGCTTAGCTATAACTGCTATAAGTTTTTACAGGAACGCTTCGCGAACAAATATAATCGTATGAAGAATATAGACATGCATAGGTACTTAACAGCGGCAATAGTCCAAGAGCTCGTGAACCCTCCGAGTAACGGTCGTCCTGTAAGGCTAGTCATTTTTTTAGTAGCGAGGCATAGCATACTAAGTACGATAACCATGACCTGGCAGGCATCAGCCCTGCACGTCATCAACCCTTATATTTTTTAAAGGGCAAGTAAAATAAAAAAAAAACTTGTCGCTGTAAACTTTAAATTTTAATATGATTTAGTTCATTGACTGTAAAGTATAAAAAAAAATTGACAGGCGATTTCGGCCAGCACAAGTACCTGACAGGTGAATCGAAAGGTGTGCAGTATATGATTGAAAATAAACTTATAACGTGTTCGGATTCCATTCTGCACACTGTTTACTTAAATAATATAAGGTATAACAGTGCGCAACGAAAACTGCACAATTAATATATAGTTTAAATTTTACGCTTTGAAATAATGCACAAAATAAAATCACATACACGATAATATTTAGGTAATATAGTAGAACAAGACTTCGCGAGGATAAATCCTTATCACAACTGAATTTTTTTTTTTTAATCTTTGTACGAAAGCAGGTATATGACCTTTCAATTTGTCTATTACTTAAACATATTATATATATGTATATATAAATTTCAACTTTACAGAACAAAGTTTATTTTCAATCATATATACTACACACCTTTCGATTCACCTGTCAGGTATTTGTGCTCGCTGAAATCGCCTGTCAATTTTTTTTATACTTTACAGTAAATGAACTAAATCGACATTAAAATTTGAAGTTTATAGCGACACGTTTTTTTTTTCTAATTTTATTTACACTTTCAAAAATATAAGGGCTGATGACGTGCAGGGCTGATGCCTGCCAGGTCGTGGTTATCGTACTTAGTATGCTACGACTAGCTAGTAAAAAAATTACAAGCTTTATAGGACGACCGTTACTCGGAGGGTTCACGAGCTCTCCATCTACAATGGGAGAGGAGGAAAACCTTTGCTGTCGCTAAGTTAAATTTGTAAAAGTAACCCTCAACTTAGCCGTTGGCTTTGCTTTGCTATTTAATTTAAAAGAAGCGTAAATAAGGAACTCAGCTAATAATTAATATCTTGACATTACAACATATTTTATGATACATTTTTAAAACTTCTTTATGATATTATTTATAAATATTAAAGCAATGTAGGTACCCACTAAGCAAAAAAAACATGCCATTGATGTTATAAAGTTGTTAACTTGGTAACACGTAACGTTAGCCCAGGGGTCAGAATGATGAATCAATTAACGCAATAGCAACGTCATATTACACGCTATAACACGTTTCAAAAAGTAATGTTACAAAAAGGTCACCTTAAGAACACAATTAAAACATTATTTTAACATCATCTTAACGTTATAAAAACATAAATGCAACAGTTTTTTAACGTCCCAAACTAGTTACGGAGATGTGCTTTTATTACGTATTTCAATTTTTTTTTTACGTAAATTGAAACGTAAATAAGTTACAAATATAACATTTATTTATATTACCAGGAGACGTTTACGAGCTGTTGTAATAACAATTTTAGAAACGTTTCCTTAACATTTTAATTCGGTTGCGGTACCTTTTCCATTTTACTTACTTTACTTTTGCGTTTAGTATTTTTCTCTAAAATTGAACTTTGTAGCCACCATTAAAATTTTTAAAGACATTATGTAAAACCACAAGATATTAAGATATATGCCATCTGAATTAAAAATTGCAGTAGCAGTTTTTTATTTAAGATGGCTTAAAATTTATTTTTCCCGTGATTTCGTTATATAATATGATTGTTATACAGGCGGCCACAATTAAAATCCAACTTTAAAGAAAAATAAGTACCTAAGTAGGTACAAATTTATTAATCGCTAAATACAGATGAAGGAACGGTAACGTATTATTTTATTGGCATATAATAAAATTTTAAATAAGGTATATTTTCGCATTTAAAAATCTGACATTGCATTTTTTAACAAAGTGACTTTATAAAATTAAAAATAAATTTTGTTTCTTACCATAGGAACTTTTAATAAAAAAAAACATGTTTAAGAAAAAGGTCATTTATTTAAGATTCTGATTTATTAAAACAATTATTTTAGTGAGTTCTAAACATATTATTAACTACTAAAATTTTTTTATCTTTATTTTCACGGAAAATATATACTCATCACTGCAATAATCATATTCTAAAACATACTTTGTCTGTAGGGGAGAGGTGGAATATTTATACTATTCAGCGGCTGCGATTAAACAGAATTAGAAACTAATTACTCAGCTGCCTTTATACTCGAGATGGTTCTGATGGTAATGCCTCAAGTAATGATGTACCTTTAGATATCAATCGTCTTGTAATTTTTCTATTTATACATCCACGTGAATAATGTCCGATAGGTTTTTTTAATCGCTGCAAAAGATAAAGAATAAAGAAAATATTAAAATACAAAACAAATTGATATTTAAAAGAAAATATTTGGTAAACAAGCCCTGCACCAAATTGTTTTTGGGATTCATAGATACATATAATAATATAAATATAAAGATATTCAGAAATCGGAATTTTTGCAGGTTATGTACTATTATAACAGGTATAACACATTATTATATAGAAATTTATCAGCAAATTCGGAGATTACGGTGCAAGACTAATGTATGAGATTGCCAATAATATCCTCAACCCAATAAATTTGAAATTGGCATCATTCTGTCAGCGACCCCGCCAGCGCCAGAACAATTTTCACCATGAAAGTTCTAGTCTACTATTAATAACTATGCTTAAAAGGTTGTGTATTTTGTTTCTATTATCTAAGAAGCAGCTACTTTATAAATAAACAATAACACTGTTCGTTCTTACCTTTAAATCCATTTTCGCGTTATACACTTAGTCACCAACTTAAACTCAGAAAAAGAAGGCTCGAACTTCGAACTGGACGAAAAGTGAAATGTTCAAAATGGCCGCTGACCGGGGCGGGAGCGCACTAACAACGGCGTCATGACGAACTATTCAACTAACGATTCAATGTATAAAAATACGTTAAAAAAACATTTTAGCTCCGTTTAGTATGTCTTTAAATTATTTATTGCAAACACGTTTTAATAACGACATAACATTAAACGTTATAAACCATGTTTTAATTATTGTTATTTCAACGTTAGAGAAACTGAAAGTTGACATTCAGACAACGTTTTAAGGATGTTTGATTGCTGATTTTAAAACGTTAACCTTTGAACATTGCAGAAACGTACTGTAATTGCCCTTATAATTTCGTTTCTTTGATAACATTAAAACGTAAACACTTTAAAAACGAATTTAAAACATGTTTGTGTAAACGTTAGCCTTAGTGTCTTGTTATTATAACGTTGCTAAACATCATAAAGATGTTCTTTGCTTAGTGGGTATCTATTGAGATTTTTTACCTGTTGAAAGAGATATCCATCCTCTGCCGCATGCACTTTTCTCACTATAAAACAATATTATGCACACTAAAAATACAATGGCAATACCTCAATACCTATCTATCGTTTTAAAAGTTTTTATATCACAAAAATAACAACAAATTGTTTAACAAAATTGACAAAACGTGAACAAGTTAATAACAATAGTTTTGATTGGGATTCGCGGTGGTTTGGCGTTTGGCGAGATTCGGGCTTTTGGTTGGCGTTAACATAATTTCAAATGGTTGCCAAATTTTATCTAGGGAAAAAAATAATTTTTGATTTTGATTTATGAGATAGGTACTATTGTAAATACACAGGCGTTATGGAAAATAAGAATTCTACCAGGCCCCCTACCTAACTACGCCACTGCTTGTACCCATTTATTTTCCTGGTTTGCAGTCTGACGCCTAACCTAAACAGTATTATTTGTGTCCAATTTTATTTTAAATTCGAAGGGTCCGGCAAAAATCTGCCCAATTAACAAAATTAATTATAACCTATTTATGTTCTCCAATATATAATACAATATGTTATCATGACTGTAAATAATACCAAGAATGGGATGCAGGGGGCGTATGTGGTATGTGGCATCATCGCCGCTCATCCCCCACGTACGCCCTTGCTTTATTTCCCTGTTTTTTAAATGAATTTGCAATATAGAAAAAATATTATCCCTATTGAATGAATGAATACGTAAATAAATTCAAAAATTGCCCGGGAAAAGCGAAAAAGGACGACGGGATGTCGATAAACTTTCCGATTGGCCATGCCTCGGATTTTTACCTGTGTAGATTTATGTATCTAGTATGAACGTACGTTTATCAGCTGGGTTACATCGTCCTCGTAAACATAACAGTTAAAAAGAGCAATCGAACCCGTCTGTTCTTGAATCGGAATTTGCAACCTAGGGACAAGACAAATCTCATTCCTCCACCTCCATTGTTCGTGTCGTCAGTGTCGTGTGTCAGATTATCGTAACGAGAAAAAAAATAATGGTTTTTACGTAGTTTTTATATTAGTGACTTGACTGTGATAATATCAAATTTTTAAACGACCCTTTCACCCGTGGCCACACCTTTAAATATATAGGTGGATCTGAAAGACAAAACCCGCTAGGTTACGTCAATTTTCCTATGATAGTTGGCTAATGTAATATGGCCGCCTAAAGGAAACGACTTTATTCATGTCTTTTGTTGTGTAAACTAATTTTATTTTCTTAAAGAAATGGAGTTAAGAGTGGGTAATAAATATCGGCTTGGCCGTAAAATAGGATCTGGCTCTTTTGGAGACATTTACTTGGGTAAGATATGACATTTTTGTGGTCACATTTTTAATTTGTAAACAAAGATGTTTCCTCAACGTCCTGCTGATTTGATCGCACAAAGTGTATATTTTCCGTTTTAGGCACAAATATTTCTACAGGGGAAGAAGTAGCAATCAAATTAGAATGTATAAAAACAAGGCATCCTCAACTTCACATAGAATCAAAATTTTACAGAATGATGCAGGGTGGAGGTAAGTCAATTCCCTTATAATTATAACATTTGTGTAAATTGTGTTCTCAGTCGCTATGTTTATGATTGGAGCCCATCTCATTATTGTAGAATATTATGTTTATAACAGTAATTTTCTACCTTTTCCCTACTTACCAGTAGGCATTCCTATCTTTTCAGAAATATGTAACTTATCAGGTTATCAATGTGCATTTTTGTTAAAGTGGAATACTGTGAAATAAGTATTGCTCATAGGTATTCTACTTACATAATCCCGAGCATAATCCTAAGTACCTACTATACTAGCAGGTAACAGTTTAAATAAGACAAATTGAATACCTACATTTTTAATCGATGGAATTGATGGCATAAGAGCCATTTTTACAGTTTTGGGGTGAACCTACAGTATAACTATGCTATTCCCTTAGACCTTGCAAAAAAATTATGAAAGCTTTTCTGCAATGAACCTACTCCTACTAAGAGCCTGAATATTCAGTGTAATTATTATAAACAAACAAATATATAAGAACACTATTAAGATTAGGACTCTGTTTAAGCTCACCAAATAATAATTCTGTTACTTATATTCTGTATTGAATGGTGCATCATGCGCGACACATGTAATCAACATGCAACTATAGATTATTGACATGGGGCCATGCTGCATAGAATGAGCACTTCTTCTGGAATTATAAGGGTTTAGATACAAAGACAATGTGTATGTTTTAAACATTAAAAATATTAATGAACCTGGCCTTACAATTATTTTAAAAGTTTTCTACCAGATTTGGGCTGGGACGATCTGGTCAATGGGGCTCCTAGAGTAAATTGACCCCCTCAGTAAACACATCCAGCAATAAATTAAAAAATTGTTTATCTTAAGTAGGTACCAAGGTAGGGTACTTTATGTAATGACCGAAGTCATGACAATTTTTGTACTTGCTGGGAGTAAAGTTTTTGTCAACATCACAGTCTTTTAATAAAAATGAAATTAAAAAATAAATTCAGCATATCAGGACCCCAGTCAGTATTATTGACATTTTAAGTATACTTATGTGCTTAACTTGTGTCAAAAGTGAAAAAGGTAAAGTCGAGGGTAAAGTATTGAATTACTTAACAATAATAATGTTAGTAGTGGCAGTACCTAATACTGATGTGATATTGATCATGTAGGTAAGTAATGGGAGGGGAAACCAATAAAGAACACAATATTAAAATCTCTGGTGTCATTTTTTTAAACTATGAATGAAAACAAACAATTACTTATTTCAAGTTCATTTCCTAGTTGCTGGAGTCTGACATGTTTTTATTTTTTGCATAGGTACTAAATTTTATGTAAATATATACTAAATTGGCTGAATATTTTTTCAAGCAAACAATATAGGGTCCATCCCTCGGTCCATCCATAGAAAAAAAAACAGGAGTAAGTTAAAGCTATTTCACGAAATTTTGACCAAAAGAGAGTACTTTCATAATAATACCTAATAATCTTAAAAGGAATATTAAAAAATGGTTTTCAGATTCGTAATCTACACCCAAAAATGTATTTTTCCCGAAAAATCATCAATTTTGTCATAGTACTCTGTAAAAACTCCAAGGTTGGCAGGATATATATCTGTGAAAAATATCCTGATAAGTATATATCTTGATAAATATCATGATATTTATGCCACGATATTTATCCTGATTATATCAATATTTTGTTTCTAAAATTCCATTCATCAGTATAAAAATATGGTCCCGCTGCCGCTGAGCCGGCAACAGCGTATTATGTTGATTACGATGCGGTGATTCCCCATCTTTCGGAGACGTTGACCACCTGTTGTTCTTCGCCGCGTGGCATTTTTATTTAGTTCCGATTTCTGATTGAAGGGAGCAATATTTTCCTGTTTGTTTTTTGAAATAAAAATTGTACAATGCCAAAAATAAAAAATCCAGTTTGGGTTCATTTTGATTTAATTAACAAGCCCAGTAATTCTGGGTTTTAAGTTGAACCATAGTTAAAAGAAAAAAATATATGTGTTCATATTCATAAACTTGTATTTTTTACCTACATTTTACATTCCTAACATAGGAATAGGTACTAAAAAAAACTAGTTATTGTGATAGCAACTATCATTAAATAGAATTGAACCCGGAATTGAAGTACAAATTTACAGGTTTATAACATGTTTATATTATAAAGTAAAATTATTTCATCTGTTTTCTGTAAAGATATATTTTAAAAATATAAATAAATATCCAAATTTGGATACTATATCGGATATTTGAATATTTATATAAATATTATGATATTTGCCAACCCTGAAAAACTCAAGATTAGAATTCATGACTGAAAAGCAGCTGCAGCAGAAACAATTTGGTACTTTTTACTTTTAACCCTTTATAGGGCAGACAATCAAACATCAAAATTGCAAAATCTGTTGTTTAAAATAGCTTTATTTAACATTAAGGACCTTATCTACAAAGTCTTGGAAAAAAATAAAACACGTAACCCATTTTTTTGAGGAGGTCGATATTTTAACCAGTATCCATTTCGACAAATTTTAATTGGTTGTTATAACAGGCGATTGTAGTCCAGAACGCGCAGTGAATTGGTTACAAACCCTTATAATAATTAGTCCATTGTGCCGCAATGGCATTACGTTGTATATTATGTGTTACATGTATATTACATACTTAAAATAATATCATAAGAATGCAAAACGTAAAATTAAGTTATAAATTTAAAAATCTTGAGTTTTAAAGCAAAATATTATCTTGCCGATAAGTTTTATCCATATTATAATTATTAGTGTATCGAAAGCTACGTATTTTAATGTACTTACCAACAAATTTTCACAAAATTATTAGCAATATTAACACAAAAACAACAATTTTTTCCCAGACAGCACGTAAACATGTAACTTTTGATCACTATCCTAATTGGACGCTGGTTGAAATTTCGACCACTTTGTCAGTAATTCAGACTACGTAAGTATATGGTCGAATATTTTACCATTATTCGTTTGCGCAGTTAAATATAAACAAACTGACCGAATATCAAACCGGTGTGCGAACAGGAAATAATTATTTTGACGCTGGTTGAAATATGAACCAGTATCCTATAAAGGGTTAATAACCACCAAAATACAAAATAACACCACAAAAACTTTCTGGGGTCCTTAAAGCAGTATCTTTTAAATTAATTACCATTATGGATATCAAACTCTTTTGGGCAAATACTCAGGCGAATACCAAAATTCTAGTTTCTTATCAGCAGTTTTGTCCGAACCATGTTCTGAGTGTTCTGACCCAAAATTAGTATTAGTATACCCATGTAAAATACGTTTCTAGCTAGCTAGCTACGGGAGAAGAAATATCTTCTGTAATATTTTAAATTATTTAATAATTTTAAAAAATTGCATTTTTTATAATTCTTTTTATTGTCAAGTAATTTTTTTAAATATTTATGTACCTCATTTACAATTAACAAATGTTAACATGCTTTGTTATCTATCCAAGTACCTTCAATTTTGTTTATTATTTTATTATTGATAGTACATTTTTGTTTAGGTATGCAATAAAAAAAACTATCAATATATTTTTCAGAACAATAAATTATTTAGTTTGGCTTGGCATATCAGTAAAATGACGCGTTTAGTACTAATTACAGAACAACTTTAATAAAAATAAATATTTATGTTTGTTCTTACTGTTCCTAGTATCTATTTTTGAATAGTTAAACGCTTAAAATAGGTAGATGTCAGTCCTCAACCTTACTCAATAGCCAGTCGTTAATGACATTACACGGTTTAAAGGAGAATCTGTTTGCCAGGAGCTTATTTACATTGTATGATGATCGGCTGAGAAATGAGTGTTAGTTTTGTTTTTGGAGAAAATTACATCCAGGGGAGGGGGCGAGCACTGTTCTATATAACAGCTTATAGACCAGGGTCGATAATTTTTGAAACCAAAAAAATAATAGTAGGATGAAATCCATTGGAAAAGGAAGAGAATATAACAAAAACGAAAGGAAAAATAATTTACGGGCGATCCGAGGTCTGGAAGTGGAAGGGGGTGAGTTTTTAAGGGTAGAAAACGGTTTATCAAAACGGTTTATCTCGATTTCCGGCAAAACTACGAGTCCTATGGAAAAACGTTAAATGGCAAAGTTGTAGGTAATAAAAAGATCTACAACTTTTGTATTTACACTTTTTTCACATAACCTCAAAATGTATGTGAAAAATTCAAATAACCAAGTTTTTGGTATTTTATTTTTATCTTTTACAAAAAAAAAATTTTTTCACGAAATTTGGTGAAAACTTACCTTCTCATGTCTCAAACCCACTGTAATTTTTTTGATTTAAAATATTTATTTTTTCACCTTATTTTGACTTAATATCGAAAAATTTTCAATCGAAAATTCTCACGTCAAAATATCTTGCCTTTTTAAAAAAAGTCTGTGGGCTTTTTGTTCGTTGAAATCTATACTTTCTGATGGTGTAAAAAAAAATTACTATGGTAAATGTTCTCAAAAAATGCAAAGAAACGAAAAATCCGAAATTTATTTTTAATCAATATGAACAATTTTGAGCTATTTATTAAAATTTATACTTTAATAACTCGAAAAACGTAAGATTCCATGTTACATTGATAAACAAAAAAAAATACAAATCCATAAAACATAAAGATCGCAAAAACATGCGAAAATAGTTGTTCTAAATATAATTAAAGGTAGGATTTCTTTGCATTTCTTGAGTACATTTATCATAGTAATGTATATTTTTTTTACACCATCAGAAAGTAGAGATTTCAACGAACAAAAAGCCCACCGACTTTTTTAAAAAAGCAGATATTTTGACGTGAGAATTTTCGATTGAAAATTAGGGTGCTTTTTCGATATTAAGTCAAAATAAGGTGAAAAAATAAATATTTTAAATCAAAAAAATTACAGTGTGTTTGGGACATAAGAAGGTACTTAAGTTTTCACCAATTTCGTGAAAAAAAAATTTTTTTGTAAAAGATAAAAATAAAAAAACCAAAAACTTGGTTATTTGAATTTTTCACATAAATTTTGAGGTTATGTGAAAAAGTGTAAATACAAAAGTTGTAGTCCTTTTTATTACCTACAACTTTGCCATTTAACGTTTTTCCATAGGACTTGTAGTTTTGCCGGAAATCGAGATAAATCGTTTTCTACCCTTAAAAACTCACCCCTTACCGCTTCCCGACCTCGGATCGCCTGTAAATTTATTTTCCTTTCATTTTTGTTATATTCTCTTCCTTTTCCAATGAGTTTTATCCTGCTATTATTTTTTTTTCACTTTTTACCATTTTTAAAGGCCCTGATTAGTGATGTGGGCCAGGTAAATACCCAGCGGGTAGGGTATTTATAAATTGGGTATTTACCGATGCTCTAATAAATACCCAAAATGAGGGTATTTTCATTTTTTTCTTGTTTGAGAGTTTAAGAGCCAATTTTATTCGATAGTTTCGTATTTGTACATTACTACCACTACCACAGAGTACATATTGGTCAGCTGACGCTGGTTGGCTGACCTGGACGCACTACCGACCGCAAATCGCAAGCATAACCTTACTGTTAGTCAGTTTTATACTGTTGATTAAAGTTTTGACTACATTTACCACTAAACAAGAAATATAACAGAATTAAAACTTAAAACATGTTCATTTTTTTTTCTACCAGCGTGCGGAAAGTGCTTTTCCGCACGCAAGAATTTATCCAACTATACTTGCGTGCGGAAAAGTATCACTTTGCGCATTTATTAGGAAAATAATTATTATGCATAACATTTTCCATGTTAGGTACTTATTTAAGTAGCTACCTCAAGAACATTAGTTACAAGCAAAAATTTTTTTAACTTACTACGTGACTGTGGCTATTACGAGCAGTGATTCTCTAGAAATTCATAAATACCCGGGTATTTATGAATTTTGGGTATTTACCCGAGTATTTACCCTGGGTATTTACCCCGAGTTATAAATATCCGGGTATTTCACATCACTAGCCCTGATCTATTATTGCGTCTTCTATGAAAATATCCTATACCTTGCACATACCTAAAAAAATTTGATTGTAATGTAGGGTATTTCTACAGGCCTATAAAAAAAGTTGAGAAAATTTGAATTGGCAGCATCATTCAGACAACATACATGATTATGTTATTTGGGTTTGTTGAAAGGTAAAAAAAAATTGCTATAGTCAAATCAGGTCTTATCATGCGGGTCTAAAGGTCACCGATCATATGAATCAATCCGAAAATTCCAGAGCTTATCAAAATGTGGGGTGGCGAACCTTTATGTATTATCGTGCCATTTTTTCTAAAGAAATGTTTAATGAGGCCATAGACGTGCCGTCAAATTCGTAATATAATAATTCATAGTAAACTTTGTGATTGGTGGCGTGCCCAAAATTTTATGTCGCGTGCCATCAATGGCACTTTGATACTTATATAACATCCTGTATATTTTGTCGCTTCTAAATATTTTTTAAGATCGGTAAGTACCTACTATCTTTCAAAAATAATAATGACAACCCCTTGTTTATGAGGTGAATAAAATCAAGAACTAAACAATTTACCCAATGTTATTTTTTACTGATTTGGAATATAAAGAAATATTTGTTTGGAAAACCGCGAAAGTCAGGGAAACTAGATGAAAAGCTTGAACCCTGACCCAATTCACAGTAGTCGTATATCAGTAAAACAGTTGAAATCCTGAGAATTTAGAGAAAGGTTCAATTTTCGGGGAAATAATGAAACTTATAACGTTTCCTAGGAAGAGCATGATGATTGCTGACCAGACGTTATATTTAACAACAATATAAAAATATTTGTTGCCTCAAGGTGTTTGATTAAAAATGATCAAAAGACCGAGTTTGTTGTTCTGGTACTCCTTGTACTTTTCATGACCTATAACACAAATTTATTTTTTTGGTTAAAACCCGTTATTAAATAGGGGTAATTGGGATTTTTTCCAGGAAACATTGGAAAATTATACAGTGTGTCCACGGATAGAGTTTGGAAGAGGAAAAACTTTTTTATTAGTAGCTATAGAAGAAAAAGTAA
Source organism: Polydrusus pterygomalis (assembly GCA_963969555.1). Classification (NCBI taxonomy): domain Eukaryota; kingdom Metazoa; phylum Arthropoda; class Insecta; order Coleoptera; family Curculionidae; genus Polydrusus; species Polydrusus pterygomalis. Next base: position 32,960,866 of record OZ018381.1, on the reverse strand, counting down.
TCCTTTATAAAAACGTCTGCTTGTGCTGAAACTACACAACAATTCGACAATGTCGAATATCAGATTGTCGATTACTATACAGGTTTCGTCAGAAACAACATTTTAATTTTTTTGGATCTTTTTTTTTTTCAATTCCTCGATTTATTAAATGAATTTTGCTATTGTTGAAACTGCAATTTCAAATATCACATTTGCGATTACTGTACAGGGTTCGTCAGAAACAACGTTTTTAGTTTTTTGGATTTTGTTTAAAATAAATTTACGTAAAAACAAACAACTATTGTTGCGTTCTTACTTCGAATATGATTTTATATCTGGCCGAGTAGCGATTTTGTTGTAAGAAAACTATTTTTTATTTGCCAACTTTTGAAGTATTTTTATTATTACATGTCATATTTCTTTAATTCATTCAATCAAATGATAAAACTTTTATTCAAAAGCGGTACCACCTCGTTAGCGCATAGTTCAACTCGACATCTGAATTCCCGATAACAGTTCCTAACTTGCTGTATTGGGATATTTGCAATAATTACTCTTATTTTTTCTTTCACGAGATCAAGACCAAGTTATTATTGAAATTGGTTTAATACACATGTGGCTTCAGATATCCCCATAAATGAAAGTCGATAATCGTGAGATCGGGACTCCTACGTGCCAACTGATTTGGACCATAGGTACCTTCCAATCCATTTGTACCCAAAGTGATAATTTAGCCAATCATCAAAAAGAATTGAAAAAAAATCTAAAAAACAAAAAACTGTTGTTTCTGACGAACACTGTATAGTAATCGCAAATCTAATAGTTGAAATTGTAGTTTCAACACTAGCAAAAGTCATTTAAGTAAGTATTCGAAATTGTAGTTTCAGCACAAGCAGACGTTTTTATAATAAAATGCCTTTTTTTTCTATACCTACTAATAAAAAAGTTTTTCCTCTTCCAAACTCTATCCGTCTACACACTGTATACTGACGGGGGGCGTTGAGTTAAGCACGTTTGGAAACTAGCAGATTAAAGCATAAATTAAAAAACTATCTTTACCCATTCGTTTACCCATAGAAATAAAAACTGTCAGTAGACCAAGTGCGTTTTGTTTATATTATTTTTCTATCGAGTCATTTAAAACGTGCTTTACTATACTATTTTTAGAGTTACCTAATTTGTTGTGCAAATTACTTTTTGCAGGGTGATGTGGTGACCAAAATAAATTTTAGTTTGATATCACGGCTGTCAGTATGTGGGTACCTACTTAAATATATATTTTCAAATATCACACATATACGTTGAGTAAATGCGGCTGCAAATCTCTAAAGTGTATATACAAATTAAACATTTGCCTCTAATACATCATATTTAACCTCAGAAATGGTCTAGAGAAAGTATGGAGGATCAAACACAACATATTCGTACCTTTGTGACAACAGCCAATATTTCATAACTTTTCGGAATTTAATTCAAAAGGATTTAATAACTAGTGATATACGTAAATTGGTATAACTAAAACTTCGCAAATTAATGAACGCACGCGACAGCAAAATGAACGTTTAAAAACTGCGAGATTATTATTTCACTATAAGTTAAACGTAGGCTAGGTAGATAAATATTCTTAAAGAATATAATATTTTGAACAAATGACATCATTTGGTTTCCATATTGTAAATAATATCACCCATGTAAGAACATTGAACTCATAATACGACAGGAGTACCATTCTACACACATACATACCTACAGTTGTATTCTGATTTAAGGATAGAGTGATTTATGTACTTTAGTTATGAAATTCCTCTCAAAGCGTTTTTCGTGGAAGGCCAGTGTTATTATAATATAATTTTGTTCCAGTGGGAATCCCCCAAATTAAATGGTGCGGCTCAGAAGGTGACTATAACGTGATGGTAATGGAACTTCTAGGACCGTCGTTGGAGGATCTGTTTAATTTCTGTTCTCGACGGTTTTCGCTCAAAACAGTTCTTTTGCTGGCCGACCAATTGATCTCTCGTACCGATTTTATCCACTCAAGGAATTTTATTCATAGGTTTGTATTTTTTGATGTTAAGGTAATTTTGACCCGTTATATTAATAAAAAGGTAAAATCCGTTTACTTAAATTCGGAATTCAAAATATTAAAACAAAAAAAACCGTAAAAATTCTATTATATTAATTAGTTCTTTACTAAAAAACCCTTCTCGTAATATCTACAAATAAAAGAACTAAATGAGTTTGGTTTTGGTCTTGAGTCGATCTTATTACCGATACACAAAAAAGTAGATTTGACAAGCCTGTCAGAAGAACAGGAAACGCGGGTCGCCCTAACTAAGTGATGGGTTTTGGCTCAATGTTTAAAAGGTTTGATTACATATTTTTCTTGACAGTTTCTACAGTAATTTTGGCTGGTTTTTAAAATTTTAAATGTCATCGGCCGTTAAAAGGGCGCAAAAGATGATGACAGTGCCGAACGATACGTCAAGTTAGTAAACGTAGGTACTATTTAAATTAAGTAAAGTTGTTTAAAATGTCTGTCTTGACAAAAAAAAGTACACGTGCCAAATATAATATTAAATATAACTATTTTAAATATTTAAAGTTAATTTAATCAGACTACAGCTTTACTGGCATAAATCGATAAGAAATTCACCTAAAATTAGCTTTAAAAAATAATGCTTTATTATTGATGGTCTTATTTTTCCTTTTGATGAGAGTCCTAGTCCTATTACGTTTGAATTTTCAGTTTATATCGTGACTTAACGCAAAACAATGAACGATAACATCTTACATCACCTATCAACTAACGCCTTTGCCGTTTGACATTTGACGTATGTTAATTGACAGGCAATATAAGAATTCCTCTGGAGGGTAGAGGGGGCAAAACGTGCAACCTACCTCTACTACTTTGGTCGAAAATAGTCTATAAGGGATAATATAGATTATAGCCTACTTTATTTATTTTCTGAGGGATAATGTAGCAATTTCACTTTTTTGTCGTGACTATGGAGAACTATAGGGTAGGAGGCCGATCGACAATGGCAGCATTTTCAAATTCTGTCCCGGTTTTTTGATTAGTTCGCTATTGACCGATAGATGGCTCTCGCGTCCGTAGTGGGCTGATGTTTTCTTCTTCGTTTTTAATATGGTAAACTAGATCCTCCATAGTTTTTAACTTTTACTTAAACCCTTTATTTTTCTGTGCTTTTACTTTTGACAATTGACATTTTATTTTTCGAAATAACAAATCATGTTTGAAGGCAGGACAAGACAAATAACGTTGTATTGTAATTAATTTCCATATTTATAATGAATAATAGTACAATTTATAAAAGTAAAGTTTGCTTTGTGTCGGGGTGTAAGACAGGATCTTTTTCAGAGAGAAAACGCAGCCAAATAAGTCTCTTTCTAGCTCCAAAGGTATAGCTAGAATGTTTAATACCCTGTATTTTAAAAACCAAGCATCGTTGGAACTTTATACAGGCCGAGTTTACTAATAAGTATAACAAAGTAAGTGTAAATTCATATAAAAGTCCTTATTTGTTCCTTAAAGAACTAATTTAAATAAAAATAGTTATTGCGTCCATAAGAAACCATTATTTGATAGCCCACTTCGAACACGCGCGCCATCTTACAGCGACTCGTAAAGCTGAATTACCGATGCTAATTTGGGACCGAATCCAATGCATTGCGATCGGTCTCCTACCTCAAGTCCTCCATAGTCGTGACCACGAATTATATTAGGGTTAGTTTGGATCAGTGCCGTAGCTAAGGTCATTGGTGCACAGGGCAATATTCTAAAAGTTTTTAAAATAATATAGGGTGGTGCTTCGTCTGGCCAATATTTGACCACCTTAAATTTTGCATGCGATTTCCCATGCACCACACTGTATACAGGACCCAACACAGGTCTGGTAGACGATCCGTAAGGTGGGCATTTGCGTGTGTAAAAGTAACGTTTATTATACTCTCAACAAAGACGAAACAACATGAATCTTGCCATATACACGTTACGAAGTTCGACAGCGACGCATTGTAGCTGATGCGCCCTTTTAGGTCTACACCCTACGACTTGAGTCCTTGTTGCTTCGGTCTATCTATAGCCAACCGTAACCCAACCAAGAGGTTGAAATGTCTACAAATTAAACGAATTCATTTTTACTAGTGTGACATTATTAAGAGTAAGTAGTATCTACCGGGTGTTTCTCAAAAGACGTTCACCCCTATAACGTTTTTATATTCATAGATATTAAAATGAAATTTTGAGATTATGCATAGGAGATGAGTCTACATTTATTGGCATAATTTTCAATTTGTTTGCACTTCCGGTTTGACCGGAAGTGACCTTGACTTTGATATTTTAAATAGGACATCTAGTATGTTTTTACTGATTTGGGTTCAGCATAACATTATGAGTGAAATGACACCTCACTTGTAATTTTTTGACATTTTTATGTTTATTTTTTATTTTTAATGTAGAGTGTTACAAATTAATTAAATTTGTTAATTTATAGTATATGAAAATTAAAATTATGTCATACTTCCTTAATTTCACAAGCGTTTAAGAAGTTAAATTTTGTCTTGAACTTTACTCCATTTTTCCAAATAGAACGAGGGTGGTTCACTGGGATATTTAAAACGAGCATTTTTTTTCCAACAATTTAATACCATACACTCCTATGCTATTTTAAAATTGACACTGAAAAATTTGCCTTAAATCCCAATAGCAAATTTAAAAGTGTTATGCATTATTGCCGACCTCTCTTTTCTAAAGAAATATAAAGGCGGGTTTGTATGGCTTTAATTTAAAGTTGTAATGCCATTAGTTTATAAAACATAAAATACATACAGGGTGTTTTTTTAAGGTCGACGAGCGGCCATATCTCGGAAACTACTGGGCATAGAAACTCAGGAAAAGAAAAATGATAATTAAAGTGGCCATGAGAAAATTCTGGAAATAATTTTTAAGTTCCGCATTTTGCCGCAAAAGGGCGTAATTGAAAAGTAAATTTTAAAATTTTACATAACTCCGAAAAGTCCACATTAAGGTATATGTATGTTTGATAACACCATTTTAAAGCTTGGACAATTATGCATCATTTTGGTCTTATGCTCATTGGCGTACCGACTTTAATAAGAGTGGGGGAAGCTGTTGAAAGTGTAATCATTTAAATCGCTGTAACTTATAAACGACTTATCCGATTTCAGCAAACTAAAGACTGTTTGGAAGATAAATGTATGCACTTTCACCAATCGTATTTAGTTGTTCATAATAGTTCTGAAAAAAAAATGGTAGAGGGCGCAATTTGCAATAACAATACATTTTTTGATTTTACTCCGAAAAAATAAATCATACGGTATAATTATGATACCATAATCGAAAAGTAGATGAAATTTGCAAGAAAAGATGTGAAGTCCGCAGTTCGATATCTTTGTTCGTTTCAGAGTTATTACCAAAACAATAATTTTTAATACAAATTGCGCCCTCTAGCAATTTTATTAGAAACTATCGTGTACCATTAGTTACGACAATTGAAGGAACTTCCAAACAAGCTTAAATTTAGTAAAATCGGATAAGTCGTTTAGAAGTTACAGCGATTTTAATGTTTACACTTCCACTTGATAAGAGTGGAAGAAGCTGTTGGAAAGTGTAAACATTAAAATCGCTGTAACTTCTAAACGACTTAACCGATTTTACTAAATTTAAGCTTGTTTGGAAGTTCCTTCAATTGTCGTATCTAATGGTACAAGATAGTTTCTAATAAAATTGCTAGAGGGCGCAATTTGTATTAAAAATTATTGTTTTGGCAATAACTCTGAAACGTACAAAGATATCGAACTGCGGTCTTCACATCTTTTCTTGCAAATTTCATCTACTTTTCGATTATGGTATCATAATTATACCGTATGATTTATTTTTTCGGAGTAAAATCGGAAAATGTATTGTTATTGCAAATTGCGCCCTCTAGAATTTTTTTTAGAACTATTATGGACAACTAAATACGATTGGTGAAAGTGCATACATTTCTCTTCCAAACAGTCTTTAGTTTGCTAAAATCGGATAGGTCGTTTATAAGTTAAAGCGATTTAAATGATTACACTTTCAACAGCTTCCCCCACTCTTATTAAAGTCGGTACGCCAATGAGCAAAAGACCAAAATGATGCATAATTGTCCAAGCTTTAAAATGGTGTTATCAAACATACATATACCTTAATGTGGAATTTTCGTAGTTATGTAAAATTTTAAAATTTACTTTTCAATTACGCCCTCTTGCGGCAAAATGCAGAACTTAAAAATTATTTCCACAATTTTCTCATGGCCACTTTAGTTATCATTTTTCTTTTCCTGAGTTTCTATGCCCAGTAGTTTCCAAGATATGGCCGCTCGTCGACCTTAAAAAACACCCTGTACAATCTTGCGGTTTTAGAAGAATTTTTCTGGTCACTCCAAAAATTAGGAGCATATCAATTTGTTCATTTCTAGTAAAACTAACCATTTTATCTGATTTACAATGTAAGTTTAATAAACGAAAGACCGCGAAAGACATTACAATTTTAATTTAAAACCATAAATTGGTTTTCAAAACCATTCCATTGTCTTTCTAAGCGAGAGGGCGGCAATAATGTATAACCGTTACCTACGTTAGATCTAACGTAGGTAACGGCATAACGCTTTTAAATTTGCGATTGGGACTTGAGCAAATTTTTTTGTGTCAATTTTAAAATAGCATAGGAGTGTATGTAATCAAATTGTTGGAAAAAAAATTCTCGTTTTAAATATCCTAGTGAATCGCCCTCGTTCCATTTGGAAAAATGGAGTAAACGTCAAGGAAACAAAATTTCATTTTATAAACGCTTGTGAAACTTAAAAAGTCAATTATTAAGACATAATTTTAATTTTCTTATACTGCTTGACTATACATTAACAGATTTAATTAGTTTGTAGCACTCTCGATTGAAAATAAAAAATATACATATAAATGTTATAATACGTCAAAAAATGACAAGTAAGGTGTCATTTTACTCAGAAAGTTATGCTGAATCAATAAGTAAAATATACAAGATGCCCCATGTAAAATACCGAATTCAAGGTCACTTCCGGTCAAACCGGAAGTGCTAACAAATTGAAAATTATGCCAATAAATGCAGACTCATCTCTTGTGCATAATCTCAAAATTTCATTTTAATATCTATAAATACAGAAAAGTTATAGGGGTGAACGTCTTTTGAGAAGCACCCGGTATAAGAATCGAATTTATTTGTTGTTTTTTTTTCAGAGATATTAAGCCTGACAATTTTCTTATGGGTCTTGGAAAAAAGGGTAACCTAGTATACATTATAGATTTTGGATTAGCGAAAAAATACAGGGATGGACGTACGCACATGCATATACCTTATAAGGAAAATAAAAATCTTACAGGTAAGTGTCCATTAAAAATTTTATTGTAATATAATGTGGTTATTATCTTAACAAGTGCGGAAAGAGACACGCGCGTCCTTCGGGTACAGGTAGTTGCGTGCGTACGACGACGTGCTGATAAATATTTCTTCCGCACCGTGCGGAAAAGTACAGACTAAATTAAAATTTTTATTTAAAGGTAATTTTATTTAATTAATTTCGTTTAAAAATAACATATTTCGGTTAAACTTCAGTTTGATTTATGGATCTTTTTTAAATTAAAATTCTAGTTGATAACTTTTAAAATACTAAGGGACTACTATTCTTGTAACTTGAGAAATTTGTTTCATTTAAATAAGAATCAACAGCTTCGGGGACACTCAAAGAAATTAAGCAAAGAAAAATCCGCGACATTTCCAAGAAATAACTTCCTCATCAAGTGAACATATGGAACTCACTTGAAGAAAGTACAGTCTGCGCAAATAGTGTAAACGCCTTTAAAAACCAAATTGATCGTAATTTTGAGCACTTAACTCAAAACTTTGTGCATTACGGTGCTGATTGATATTCGGTTTTAAATATCTAATGATATTTGTGCATCCAAAATACTTAGCTACCCATGAATGAAGAATTTAACAAGTAATTTAAACTAGCCAACGGACTTTTATACATTTTAAATCACGATGAACAATTAAAGAAAAAAAATTAAATCAAAGAGACTAAAACAATAGCTTCATCGGACTTTCCGCTTGCTATTGATAAAATAATAATAAATAATATTAAAAAGGAGATTTTCAATTTATTTGCTATATGTATGGGTAAAATATAACAACACCACTTTCGTAAAAAATAATGTGTTAAAAAACATAACATAGCTCTAAGTTAAAACCCGAATTTAAACCTTCCATGTGTCACCTTTTTGAGGAAATGGTAATCAAATATTTAGGTACTTATCAATTCTCCAGGAATATTAGGTCAGAAAATTTAATGATATTTTAATTGTAACACTTGGGTACAGACGAGACGTAAAAAAAATCGTTACATGGACATGGTACGATTGACGACATAAGTTATAATTATCCATGGGCTGCTATTACTGTAATGTTATTGTCCTTTTGCACATGTGGTTCCTTTTGCTCACGTGACTACAAATAGACGAAATCAATTGGATTCTTACGTCAAAAAAATGACGTGGTATTAATAAACCACAAATTTTGCATAATAAAGCGATGCGTATAATTTTAAATGTGGATAAATACGAAAATAAGTTTTATGTTGGATAAACTTCGGTGGTTCAATGTTAAAAATTTAAGGTTTTTTATGATTTATACCTAAATATAACTACTCAAGTTATTTTTGTCTAGGTAGGATATAAAACATTATGTACATATAAATCCGTTTTGTTTAAAGGACTAAGTGAATATAAAAATTTGAATATTTCAATTAAATCTCACAACTCTTGGGAAAATTTATTTATTTTAAAAACAATAAAAACTGATACAACTTTTTAAATAGTTCAAAGCTGGTCTTTTTAAAATTTGCTGTAATATTTAATAAAATTTGTTAAATTGTAGCAAATTGCTAAATAAATCTTACTACTACTACAAGTAAATAAAAACGAATTTCTATGGATACTGAAAAACGCATTAACAACACAACTATATTTAATTAAAGGTCAGGAAAACTAAACAAAGCTAATAGGTTAGTTAAGGTGGCATTCTCAACGTCATTTAATCCATTACCAACCTATAACCTATTTCGCGTTATTTTTTCAAGTTTATTATTTTATTGACTAACATTTAAATAAAATCAGTATTGTCGGCATATTACTTAGGTAATATCTGATATATTACAAAAATATCTATTTATTTCCTTGCTAATTTTGGGAGAATTGTATAGTGAAAGAACAATGACATAATAATGTTAAAAAAATCTTAACCGATATTTTTCGCTATACAATTCTCCTAAAATAAGTTATGAAATTCCTTGATATTTATTAAATGTCAATTATTACCTATAGAATATCAAGTCGATACTGATTTTATTTAAATTTTGTGTAAAAGCTAGAAAACATAAATAAATCTACGCGAAATAGGTTATAGGTTGGCAAGTATGTTGATACTCCCACCTTAAAAGCATCATTATTGAAAATTGTAATATTTTAATTTTAATATTATTCCATAATTTTTAAAGCGTTTATAAAGTTGGCTTCATGTTTTTTTATGACAAATGTTATCTTATGATTATTAAGATGAAATATTATAAATTTGCATGTATTCTCCTGTATCCCAGGAGGGTGTAAATGAATCGCGGATCAAAAACGAAAGGGCCATCTGAAATCTACTTACCCGATAATTGGCAAACATAGTGATGGGCAAATACCCGGTAAATATATTTTGGGTAAATACCCGGGTATTTACCCAGATATTTACCCGGACCCTTAATGGATAAATAAATAGATTTAAGGTTTTTTATATATTTTATTGGAAATGTAAATTAGTAAAATCCTTGAAGTCGTATTTAAAATCAAATAAAACAACACATCAATAAAAAATAATAAAAACATAACATTAACATTACTAGGAAGCTAATAATATGAGTTAAACAAAATAAAAGAAAAACAGTGAAATTTTTTTAACATGTAAAAATATAATCTCGATTTTCTAGACTACGACTAGCAGAGATAATACTTATAGGATAGGAGTAGAACGAATAAATATATAAAAAATATTAAAATGAAAAAACAGTATAATAATATAATAATCTGCATAAATTATGTTGTTTCTTTATTTTAAGGAAAAAACCCAATCTTCCCACGGGTAAATATCTTTCGGGTAAATACCGGGTATTTATGAATTTACCCATCGGGTAAATACCCACGGCCCATCACTAGGCAAACATCTACCTGATTGTCATTATACAGTGCGTCCATAAAGTCTTGCACAAATTCATTTAACATTCAGGGATTTACTATTTTTTAAAACGCTCGGACACGTCAATTAGTGTTTTTATTTGCGCATTTTTTTAAGGTAAAATGTTTTATACAGGATGTCCCACGTAGGAGGTATGACGTCATCGCTGATTTTTTTAAATTGAACACCCTGTATATTATATCAATTTTGAATTCCATGATGGAAACTTAAACCTTTTTATATAACCAACCATACCTCTGGAAATCACGGTTTCTGAAATATTGACGTTCGAAAACTTAAATTAAAGGTATAACACGTTGCTAATAATAATTGTAATAACAGAACTTTTTTGGGATCAACAAGAAGTATATTTTTTACGTTAGCTTGACCTGGAATATATTGATCTCTCGGAAACCATTCTTTTACTTGGTAATGGCTAGTGATGTAAAATTCTCGGTAATAATCTTTTGGAGAATATTCTCGAGAATGTTCTCAAGTTAGAGAATTTTCTGAGAATGGTAAGAAAACCGCTAGAAATAGCAATAAAAATAAATTAAAAATTACCTATTCTGCTTATTTTCGGCAAATGTCAAACGGCGTTAATCAAACAAAACGTAAAGAAATAAAAATTTTATTTAAAAAACATAACATACCTTCCCAAGAATAACTAAAAACTAAACAAAAAACAGTCAAATAAAGAAAGATCACATTTAACTATTAAAAACATACGAGTATACGTTCGCGCTTCTAGGGGATTTCCCTGAATCACTGTTGCCAGACGTAAAACACTGTTGCCAGAGTTATAGAAAAGGTTAGGGAAACTCAAAATTTTAAAAATCATTGCAAAATTTTTCAGTGTAAATCGAGGCGGTGTAAATTATGTAGAAAAACTTCTCTAGAGAATATTCTCGGGAGAATTTTCTTACAGAGAATATTCTCGAGAATATTTCCGTTCTCGAGAATATTCTCTCGAGAATATTCTCCTCTCACATCACTAGTAATGGCTCGGTAATGGCTCTCTATTGCTTTGCTATCGCAAAGACCAAGAACACAGCAATAATTCGTAAATCCACCCTGAAGCCCTAGTAATAGTCCCATGACTTTAGGTCACCACATATCTGCCACTTATACATAGCATAGCTTATTGCATTTAGAATAAGTGACATACTTTCGTATGTTTCCTTCATGTCAACTGCATGTGCAAGAGGAATAGAGGGTATTTTCCCTTTATGAGGCAGAACTGCTTTTAAACTTATTTTAGACGAATCCATTTTTTTTTCAAACACTATTTGGATTAACACAAACATTATACAGGGTTGGGCAAATGTTCCGGAACGGCTTAATTACAGGCGAACGGAAAGTGATATCGGATCCGGGTTTTGGGCAATCTATAGGACTAAAATTTTACATATGTCCAACTGTCAAGTGTTGACGTTATTTTTTTTAAATGGAACACCCTGTATATTTTTACATTTTTAAATTCCACATAAAATTATAATTATTTTTTATTAAATGCACTATTAGTCTATACTTCACAGTTTCCGAGATATTGACTCTCGAAAAGTGACATTTTTGAACTTTGACAGCTTATAACTTTCTAACAGTACGTCTTAGAGCAAAACGGCTTACATGTCCCTATCTTCAATTTTTATTATCTTCCCAAAAAAATCAACTTCCAGTTAAACCGGAACAACTATATTTCCTGCTTTCGAGTTACATCCGGTTTAACCGGAAGTTGATTTTTTGGGAAGATAATAAAAATTGAAGATAGGGACATGTAAGCCGTTTTGCTCTAAGACGTACTGTTAGAAAGTTATAAGCTGTCAAAGTTCAAAAATGTCACTTTTCGAGAGTCAATATCTTGGAAACTATGAAGTATAGACTAATAGTGCATTTAATAAAAAATAATTATAATTTTATGTGGAATTTAAAAATGTAAAAATATACAGGGTGTTCCATTTAAAAAAAAATAACGTCAACACTTGACAGTTGGTGACATTACTGACTTATGGTATAAGAGTCAAATAGTAAAATTTGAGTCCTATAGATTGCCCAAAACCCGGATCCGATATCACTTTTCGTTCGCCTGTAATTAAGCCGTTCCGGAACATTTGCCCAACCCTGTATATTTTATCCTGCATAGTAAGAAACGAGGATAGCTCCTGGTCACGATTCCTAAATATGATAACTTTGGTTCCAGTGGCTAGTAAAATCCATTGTTGTAATTTAGAACCTAATACTTCAGCATGTTCTTTGGTGTGTGTGGAGGTCCCGAAGTAGATCATTTATTTCAACTTGTTCGATTAAATGGGGTGCTTTTCCCTCAATTTCGGGAAAATAAGAATCGTCCTTTTCTGGGGTCCTGCCTTATATATATTTCTGAACCTTCCTCCCCAATTGCGGAGGCGCTGGAATTGGTAAACCTTCTCCATGAAGAACCGGTTTATAACCGGATATTCAATATTATGTTTGTTCTTTCGCTGAAAAAAATTATAACTCAAACATCTTACGTGTTAAGAAGTTTTTACGATCATTTTCGCATTTAGGGACCAATAATTAACAAAAAACTGCCTTACATTATAGTCGCAACCTGGCTGTAAACTAGTGGTATTAGAATCAAGTTATAATAAAAATTGTATAGAAGGTTTTTGCGTTAACTTTGCCTTGTTATAGGCGACTATCGACCTGTTGTCATTGGACGTTGTGTAAATTTCCGTTTTCACGACCGAATATTAAATCACGTGACTCACTTCACATGCCTAATACTCCCCCGATAATACTTTGTTCGTTTGTTTTACTATGGTAACAGGTCGGGGTAAACATACAACTATATTTTTTTAATATACAGGGTAATGTAGCTGGGCAACATAGGAAATGGCATGCAAAATTTAAAGTGGTCAAATTCGGGCTCCCTTGTTTATTTTAGACCCATAATTTATATATATTTTATAATTATATTTTATATTAATATTATATATTATCATATTTTATTTTCATTTATTAAAGGGAACAATTTGACGAAATAACTTGCGAAATTGTGACGTCATTTATTTAGGAATTAAAGGGGAATTTAGAAAAATGTAAATCTAAAATAATTGTCGGAATTAAAAAATACGGTTCTAAAACTTTTTAATAAAGGTGCCAGTCCATAACTGAAGCCAAGGATTTTTAAGATATAACATTTAAAAAATTGTATAATTATTTGTGTTGGGCTACATGCTTGATGAAACAGTTGATGCATTGTACAGGAAGAAAAAATAATAACTACTTGTTATGTTTCAAAAATTTAATCGGTTTCCTGGCACGTGTTCCGGCCCTTGCGGGCCATTGTCAAAGGAGTACAGGAATATACTAAATTCTACGTGACATTACAGAAATACCACATTACAAAGGTATTTATATCATATTATGGTAATTATAAACATGTCATAAAATTAAAATTAGAATTAGAAGATTGCATGGTCAACTGTGGGTTTTCCTAACTTTTAAAGGTACAGATACATATTTAGTCCTAAATTATTCTTCGCGTCGTAGTCCTTCTATGATAGTGTTTTGGTAGGTACATTTTATTGCGAGCTGCGCACTATTTTAAAGAATTCAGCAAAAACTAGACCCGCTTATCTCCCCGACCCGGGCGATACGTTGACTCACATCTGTTATTTAGTTCATTTTATTGTGCGAGCGCGTGTACTTGAATTTCGATACGGAAAACCGAGACGACGTTTTCGATATCGCCAATCGCCATGCCGAATAAGAGACTCAAGAAAAGGAAAGCAATTATGGAATTGGGTAATTTAAAGAAGAAATTTAGGCGTCTGGAAAGATTGTTAAGTGCCCAAGACTCTTCCTCGTCTTCTGAAAGCAGGAAATCTGAATCCGACGGTTAGTATATAAGTAAGGCAATAATTAAATTTTCAGGGTTGTACCTGTTTTTGTTGTTGTGACCAATGTGTATAAAATTCCTCGCTAACTACTAAAAAAGTTCAGGGTTGTACCTGTTAAAATTTGAAAGTAGTTAGGAAAAATTAAAGCCTCAGGGTTGTACCTGTTACTTGTAGGCTTCACAAATGTTTAAATGAAGTGGTTGTTGTGACCAACGTGTATAAAAAAAAAAAAAAAAAGCCGCAGGGTTGTGCCTGTTATGTTTGGGGCTTTGTTAACTTTGAGAATAGCACAGTTAGCCGTGCAATACTCTGTTCCTTTTTTCAGAGTCGAGTTCAGCAGATAGTTCCACGCCAGCTCTGGAAACTAGGCAACAACAACCTATACCCGAAATTACTCCGGTTCGGGAGACTGATACGAACGACTTACAATTCTTAGGAGATGAACCTAGGTCTTCCGTACAGATGGGCCCTGAATTACACGAACAATTAGTGTCTAGATGGTCTAGTTACTTAAAGGACGGGTTGTCTCAAGATATCCGGAAAGAACTTATTATGAAGTTTCCAATTCCGGCAAACTGCAAAAACCTAAACCCTCCAAAATTAAATGATGAAGTACGATCTATTTTACCAACACAAGGTCAGAAGAATGATCGTTATTTTTTGCATTTACAAGAGCAAATGGGGGCTAGTTTGTCTGCTATTGGCAACATTTTAAACGCTAAACTTCTAGAGCCCAATGTACCCCTGTTGTTAGACGAAACAAAGTTACAAAGTTTGGCAGAAGCAGCGCAGTTGCTTGCAAATTCCTTTCATGCGATTTCAGTCAAACGGAAGTTTGACATCCAACCTTTCCTGAGTCAAGAAAGTAGAAATGCATCCTATAAATGCCCAATAGATGAATTTTTGTTTGGTGAGGGGTTTCTAGAACAACTCAAGGCCTGTCAAAGTGTTCGGAAAGCGGCTGAGGAAATCAGAAAACAGAAGCAAACCTTCACTCAGCCTTCGACGTCCAAAGGTCCAGGGGAATATTTAAACTCCAGGCGCCCGACCTACAAAACCAAAAAGAAAAGGAGCCCATCACCCCCGGAACCTCAAAGGTATCGCCAGAAAGATCGGAGGAAGTGGAGAGAGCCTCAAGATCATCGCCAGAAGTACCGGAAATGGAAGTCCAAGAAATAGGGGTAAATACACAACTAGCAGGTAGATTAAAATACTTTTATGTCAACTGGAAAAATTTGCCTTTTACGAAAGGAATTTTACACTGGATTCAGGGTATTAAAATACCTTTTTCATCCAAGCCTACACAGTTGAATATAAAAGAAAAGTATATACCAAAAATACCAAAATCTAAATTAGACTTATATACTATTGAAATAAGCAGGCTCTTAGAAAAGGGCGCTATATCAAAAGGCTTCTATATAAAAGACCAGTTTTTGTCATCTTATTTTTTAATTAGAAAACCTAATAATACCTATCGTTTTGTTTTAAACCTTAAGAAACTAAATGAGTTTATTCCCGCAAACCATTTCAAAATGGAAAACCACAAAACGGCTGTTAAACTTATATCACAAGACGCCTATTTAATGAAATTAGATTTAAAAGATGCCTATTTTTTATTGCCAATTGATATTTGCTATAGAAAATATTTCAGATTTGAGTTTAATAAGACGTTATATCAATTCAATTGTTTGCCATTCGGCCTAAATATTGCGCCCCTAATTTTCACTAAAACACTAAGGCCGGTAGTCAGATATTTACGAGAGCGAGGCGTTAAGTTAGTTATTTACTTAGACGATTTATTAATTATAGGAAAAACTAGGGACGAGTGCTTAAAATTTGCAACTACGACAAAACAGTTACTCGAAAGCCTCGGATTCATAATAAATAGTGAAAAAAGTACTGTTTTACCTGTAAAACAAATTGAATTTTTGGGGTTCATGTTAAATACATCCTCTATGGTTTTAAGTCTCCCAGAAAGAAAAAGAATAGCAATCACGAGGTTACTTACTAAAATTCAAAACAAAAAATACTGTAAAATCAAAGAGTTTGCATCTTTGGTTGGTACTTTAGTTTCTATAGCTCCTGCATTTATATATGGTTGGCTGCATATAAAACCATTTGAGTTAATTAAACAAGAGAAATTAAAGTCAAATCAAATGAATTTTAACAGAAAAATGACAATTCCTTTTTCTTTGCATAATGACTTTACCTGGTGGTTAAACAATTTATCAAAGTCGGGTAAAAA
This sequence comes from Polydrusus pterygomalis, assembly GCA_963969555.1. NCBI lineage: Eukaryota > Metazoa > Arthropoda > Insecta > Coleoptera > Curculionidae > Polydrusus > Polydrusus pterygomalis. The sequence goes on along the minus strand of OZ018381.1, from coordinate 32,944,446 downwards.
ACTCATTAAAGACCCATACTCTTTAGAAATATATTCAGACTCTTCAAAAACAGGGTGGGGAGCACATACCGGGGATACACAAACGTGGGGTTTCTGGAGTTTACTAGAAAGAAAAAAAACATATAAATTATCTAGAGTTATTGGCGGCCTTTCAGGGTTTAAAATCATTAGCAAGGGATTTCAAAAATTGTAATATTCTTCTTCGTATTGACAATATAACTGCCATTGCTTGTATAAATAAAATGGGTAGTATCAAGCATAGAAATTTGAACAAAATAACATCAGAACTATGGAATTGGTGTGAGCTAAGAAACATCCATGTGTTTGCTTCATACATAAACACTTCTAGTAATGTTAAGGCAGATAGGTTGTCAAGATTAAAATTTAAAAATACAGAATTTGAGTTAGATCCTCAATGTTTCCAAAAAATTGTAAATAAATTTGGAAAACCCACTATAGATCTGTTCGCTTCCAGAATTAACAAAAAATGTTCAACATATATATCGTGGTATCCGGACCCCGATTGTTTATCAGTTGATGCTTTTACGGAAAATTGGCAGAAATATTATTTTTATGCTTTCCCGCCCTTTTCATTAATATGCCAAGTACTACAAAAAATTAAGAATGATAAAGCCAGTGGTATTATGATAATTCCCTATTGGCCTACACAAGCCTGGTATCCATTATTTTGTGAGCTTTTAGTAGAAAAACCAATTATATTCGGTCCGCATAAAACCTTGCTCTCTTCTCCTTTCAGACAACCTCATCCGCTTCACAGAACACTTTCCCTGGTGGCAGGAAAATTGTGTGGAAAGCAATGAGATTAAAAAACATTCCAGAACAAGTCATACCAACACTCATGGGGTCGATTTCAGAAGCTACTTTTAAACAATATACTACAACATATAAAAAATGGTGGCAATATTGCATAGAAAAAAGTTATGATCCCTACGTGAAATCAACGGATAATATATTAACCTTTTTGCTTAAATTGGCAAACGACGGGCTTTCATACTCCTCATTAAATACTTCTAGGTCAGCATTTGCATTAATATTTGATTTAAATCCAGAAGATGAAAAAATCCTTAAAAGATTTTTGAAAGGAGCTTATAACAAAAACCCATCGGTTCCAAGATACTCAAATACATGGGACCCCAGTCCAGTTCTTAGGTATTTGGAAAATCTGCATCCATTAGAATCACTTTCTTTAAAAGAATTAACACAAAAATTAACAACTCTTTTAGCTTTAACCTCGGCACACAGGATGCAAACCTTGTCAAAAATTGAATTACAAAATATTTTCCAGTATGAGGATAGGCTAGAAGTAAATATCAGTGCAAAAATAAAAACCTCAGGTTTAAATAGGAAACAGCCTGTTCTTGTATTTCCGTTTTTTAAAGAAAACCCAAAACTTTGTATAGCATCAATAATACTATTTTATATAAAAACAACAAAGATATTTAGAGGTAACAATAACTCACTAATATTCACATACCAAAAACCTTATCACCCAGCGTCTCCACAAACCTTGAGTCGATGGATAAGAGAAATTTTATTAAATAGTGGCATCAATACAAATGTGTATAGCGGTTATTCTGTAAGACATACGGCTACGTCAACGGCCTTTCGGTCGGGTTTAAACATTGACTCAATTTTATCAACTGCTGGGTGGACAAAAAATTCCCGAGTTTTCAACACCTTTTATAACAAACCGACCACCGATGATAAAACAGAATTTGCTAGATGCATATTAAATAAATGACACTTTGCATTCATTTGATTTATTTTGTTAAATACAATTAATAGATTAGGCATATACTTGAGATTGTAACATTGATTAAGAAAATTTTAGATTTAGGAATCTTAGGTAAGGTTAAAGACCTGTATGGGTACCTAAACGAATATTTCAGTGATTTGTATTATCTATATTTCTTAACTATTGAATATTAATATATTATAAACTTCAAATACAATTAACTTTATTTTTTTTTTTTAATACCGATATTTTGGAATTACAGGTGTTATTTGTTGCACAATAGCTCGTTTTTCCGTTCTCAACCTGGGGGCTACCACAATCGCATGCTGATGCTTTAAACATCTACCAAAACACTATCATAGAAGGACTACGACGCGAAGAATAATTGTAAGATTAATCGACTTACCTGTAAGGAAGATTAATCAAAATTATTCGAGCGTCGTAGTCCTTCTATGATAGGACCCTCCCACCCTAAAACTACCCTTTTTTGCGATTGTGTGACACAAATGAACTAAATAACAGATGTGAGTCAACGTATCGCCCGGGTCGGGGAGATAAGCGGGTCTAGTTTTTGCTGAATTCTTTAAAATAGTGCGCAGCTCGCAATAAAATGTACCTACCAAAACACTATCATAGAAGGACTACGACGCTCGAATAATTTTGATTAATCTTCCTTACAGGTAAGTCGATTAATCTTACAATTATTGTGCTATTAAGAATTCGGGAAGCGCCTGAAGGTATTTCGGTTTCATTATTAACAACATTACTTTTGTTTTTTATGGCTTTTTTGATAGCTATTGTTTCTAGTAAATTTAGTTTTCTGCTTTTATTGTGTATGTATATGGGTTTTATGTTGTTAGAGATTGAGTGATTGTGTAATATGCAGTGATCGGCTAAACCTGTTTTATTTTGTTTTTTAAATAGATGTTTTGTGTTCTTTAAGCCGGACAAAATTTCTACCTGTTTTTTCAATATAGCTAGCCTCGCAGTTGTCGCATTCTATTTGGTAGACCCCATTTTGTAAAAGTTTCTTTTTAGTTTTGCATTTTAGCATTGGTTTGTGTAAGTTGTTTTTATTGACTTGTATAGGAATGATATTAAGGTTTTTAAGTTTTTTTGGCGATTTTTTGGCTTGTGTTCCCTGTATATCTTATTGAGCAGTATTTAAGACAAAACACACAACAACTTCTCTACAAAGAACATCCTACTCCAATTAAGGAAGAATACTGCAATAGAGAATAGAAAATATTCTCCTGATGATAAATGTATATGCATTCATGTAGATGCAAACATGTAGAGAATTTACCCTTCAGTAAACCTTGAAACTTATTTTAATATACCAGTGGAGGAAGACTTAAAATGTCTTATTTCTTTCCCTTTTAAACATACATTCCACTTAAAGTATGGACTATTTCTTCAAGTTGAAATGTGATGTTGTTAATAAAATCAAACCGAAATACCTTCAGGTGCTTCCCTAATTCTTAATAGCACACTAATTTAGGACTAAATATTGTACCTTTAAAAATTAGGAAAACCCACAGCTGACCATTCAATCTTCTAATTCTAATTTTAATTTTATGACATGTTTATAATTACAATAATATAATATAAATACCTTTGTAATGTCACGTAGAATTTAGTATCTTCTTTTACCCCTTTGATAATGGCCCGCAAGGGCCCAAACGCGTGTCAGGAAACTGATTAAATTTGTGAAACATAACGAGTAGTTATTATTTTTTCTTCCCGGGCAATGCTTAAAAAATTGGTCAAAAGTGAACACAGGCAAAATCATCTAAATATGTGCTGGTATCTTCATTTAAATAATTTAGGCCCGTATTATTTATTTTACTAACAAAAAGATAATATTATTTGTTAAACAAGTGCTTTTAAACATATTTTAGACGAATCTATTTTTTTTCAAACAGTATTTGGCAAACACACATTTTATCCTGCATAGTAAAAAACGAGGATATATCCTGGTTAGGGTTCCTAAATATTATAACTTTGGTTCCAGTGGCTAGTAAATTCCATTGTTGTAATTTAGAACCTTATACTTTAGCATACTCTTGCCGAAAAAATCATAACTCAAAAATCGTACGTGTTACGAAGTTTTTACGATCATTTTCGCATTTAAAGACCAACAATTAACAAGAAAACTGCCTTTTATATTCCATCGCAAATTGGCTGTAAACTAGCGATTAATGGAACGGTTGGCCAAGGGGCGCATAAAGAAAGTTGCGTGCAAAAGGACTTTTAACCTTGTTAAAGTTAAAATGCGCACCGGAGCGGAGGCGCAAATATAACACAGTTAATTATTATTTATTTAGGTATTACCGACAATGCGGAGTGCACAATGTTGTATGTTTTATTTTGAACGACGCTTTTGACCCTCTCCTAGAAATTTAGACCCTTATTCACTTTAATGGGTTTAAAATTTAGTCCAATATTAAATTTATAACGTAATGGACCAGTTGTATTTTACGTGTCTTCATATAAAATTAGCGGGTACCCGTGGCATTATTATTAAAACAATATATATCAGTAAGTTAGCCATAATTTATTGTTAAAAAAGTTTGAAAATATTGGATTCAGAGGAAAGCAATTAGAATTAATTAAAAATTATCTGAAAAATAGACCAACTTATGTTCAAATAGATAAAGAAAAAAGCTATCCAAAAGTATTTAAGTATGGTGTTCCTCAAGGAACAATTTTAGGACCATTATTTTTTAATATTTATATTAACGACTTATTTAGTATAAATTGCGATGGACAAATTCATAGTATTGCAGATGATACTACAATTTTTTATACCGATACAAATTGGGAAAACTTAAATAATAAAATAAAAAAAGATTTTAAAATTATAAAAAATTGGTTTGATAACAATTTGTTAACAATTAATTTTAATAAAACAAATTATATTCCTTTTACTTTAAACCTAAATAGCCTACCACGAAATATGAATAGTATTCAAATAAATGAAGACATTCAAATTTTTAAAGTTAATAAAATAAAATATTTAGGAATTATTTTTGATAGTAAGTTGAATTGGAATTTTCACTTAGAATACTTAATTAAAAAATTAAGAAGTTTACTACCGATTTTTAAAAACATTAGAAAATTTTTAAATGTAAGACCTGGAAATATTATATTACGCGTTAGTTAAAACTCATAAATAGAACTTTTGGTAAAAAATTAGAAATACTACAAAAAAGGCTTCTAAAAATTATATTCAATAAAGATTATCTTTATCCTTCAAAAGAATTATATTCGGGAACAAAAAAGTTGAACATAAGACAACTTTACATTTATAACATCTTAATATATATTTAAAAATAAAAACCTTATACAATTTAAAAACCATAATCATAATACACGTCATAAAAATGAAATAACCATAAAACCTAAAATAAATAAGTCCATAGGACAAAAAAATTTCAAATATTTATGTTTTTATTAAAACGATTATTTACCAACAAAAATTAAAAAATTGATTTCATTAAAAAAATTTAAAGTCGAAATAAAAACATGGATATTAAAAACAGACAATTTGAAAATATTTTTAGAAATGCTTTAATTAATTAATATTGTTCTGAATAATTTATATAAGTACTATTTTTTACTTAAAAATTATAAATTAATAATTTTATTATAGATAATATATTTCTTCAAAAAGAACTGCGTTTATACTATAAATTTACATTTTTACTTTAAAACTTGATTTTTAATGCGTGTTTATAATGAAGTCCTTTAAAAACTATTTTTTCCAATATAACCTTTTATACTCTCTTTTCATCTTTTCATTTCACTCTTTTACGGTCCGATTTCCCAAAAAATAAGAAATACGGGTTTAATTACTTGTATTTTAGAGTATTTATCCTGAGTTGCAAGAAAATCTGACGAAAAATACTTTTACAATAGAAACTTTGGCCCGCCCTTTTGAAAGCTTTAGGGACCTATTTAAAAAATGCCCCTAGGGGAAAATTCTTCGTAAATGTTTTTTTTACGACCGTGCGTTTACTCCATTTTCCCGCACGCACTTTAGTTTTGAAAGTGTCACTTTCCCGAAAATTATGCAAAGAACCCCGCACTTCTCTTATGGAAAATGGCCTTCGGTTAAATTTTCTAAATTTTTAGTATGTTGTAGAGAATGCCATTCTGATCAAAAGTGTTCATGGCCACAACAAAATCTGCGGACCAGTTTTTGAGATACAGGGTGTCCAAGTTGCAAAATATGAATTCTCAATACATTATATTTTCGTAGTTTATAATATTAATTAGTTTCGTTTTTTTGTATTTTTGTTGGCCCTGTCATAGATAGGATAGAATACTATAAAAATAGTTTAAATTTTTTATTATATACCGGGTGAGTGACGAAAATTATTTAATATTTTTTGTTAAATCATTGTATTTTCGGAATTAAATTAAATGTTAACAAAGTAATATTGTAGATGACATTAGCTTGGAGCAAGCTATGAGAATTTATATTTTTTATATTTATACAGGGTAACTCAAAAAAGTTAATATTTTTTTTATTAGTTTTGAAAGAAATTTTGTAGATATTTCTTTATATACTACTTGTCGCTTATCGTATGCTTTCAAATATATATAATTATCAAGGTTATACAGGGTGTTTCCGATGATAAGCGATGGAAAAATAACATAAAAATGCATGTATTTATAAATCACCCGGTATATTAAAAACGGATCGGTTAAATTTCGTTATTTTTTAATATTTTTTGCTTGAAGTGTCTTACTTACTTGTTTGCTATTGATTTTCCTTTTCCTATGACCAGTTCTGGAAATATACAGCGTCAAACAGACTCAAAAACTCAAAAAATAAGCAAATAAAATAACAATTTGTTTTTTAATTTCAATAAAATTTGTTATGTCAGTTTATTATATGGTTAAAAATAAATATATTTAATGCTATACAGGGTGTTTCGAATAATTAGGGTATTCTAACACTGCATTATGCAAAAAAGAAATATATATAAATAGTATAAACAAGAAAAGTCTTAATACAAAGAATTAATTTTATCCAAAAATAATAAGTAGGCCTTGAGAAAACGTAATAGCTGCCACATACAAAGTAATAAAATTTTGACAGATCATTCTATGAGTTTTTGCAAGTTAGCAGTTACATGTTACCTACTTTTTAAAAAGTTATTTTGTATTTATTTATTGAAGAATATGGCACTTGTTAATCGAGTAATGTGCTACGTGTGTGACAAGACTTTTAACGTTCGACAAATGATAAGAATTCACGGAGATAATATGGAGAAACAAGATCAAGCCGTCATACGGAGAGAAGTTATGGGAAGGCCCCTTTAGAAATTGTGGAAGGTACCAGAATGTGCTTCACTTGTCACCAGGGAATATTAAAGGATTTAAGAACTCTTGAGAATAATCCTTATTGTATCCGTCTCAACGTAGCATCTCCGGTTGGAGGTATGATATGTTTAATATGTAATAATAATGAAAATATTCAGAGGTCAAAATTTTATTACTTTGTATATGGCAGCTATTTCGTTTTCTCAAGGCCTACTTATTATTTTTGGATAAAATTAATTCTTTGTATTAAGACTTTTCTTGTTTATACTATTTATATATATATTTCTTATTTGCATAATGCAGTGTTAGAATACCCTAATTATTCGAAACACCCTGTATAGCATTAAATATATTTATTTTTAACCATATAATAAACTTACATAACAAATTTTATTGAAATTAAAAAACAAATTGTTATTTTATTTGCTTATTTTTTGAGTTTTTGAGTCTGTTTGACTCTGTACATTTCCAGAACTGGTCATAGGAAAAGAAAAATCAATAGCAAACAAGTAAGTAAGACACTTCAAGCAAAAAATATTAAAAAATAACGAAATTTAACCGATCCGTTTTTAATATACCGGGTGATTTATAAATACATGCATTTTTATGTTATTTTTCCATCGCTTATCATCGGAAACACCCTGTATAACCTTGATAATTATATATATTTGAAAGCATACGATAAGCGACAAGTAGTATATAAAGAAATATCTACAAAATTTCTTTCAAAACTAATAAAAAAAATATTAACTTTTTTGAGTTACCCTGTATAAATATAAAAAATATAAATTCTCATAGCTTGCTCCAAGCTAATGTCATCTACAATATTACTTTGTTAACATTTAACTTAATGCCGAAATTACAATGATTAACAAAAAATATTAAATAATTTTCGTCACTCACCCGGTATATAATAAAAATTTTTTAACTATTTTTATAGTATTCTATCCTATCTATGACAGGGCCAACAAAAATACAAAAAAACGAAACTAATTAATATTATAAACTACGAAAATATAATGTATTGAGAATTCATATTTTGCAACTTGGACACCCTGTATCTCAAAAACTGGTCCGCAGATTTTGTTGTGGCCATGAATACTTTTGATCAGAATGGCATTCTCTACAACATACTAAAAATTTAGAAAATTTAACCGAAGGCCATTTTCCATAAGAGAAGTGCGGGGTTCTTTTGACCTTATTAGATAGTTTTTTACCTCGGAAGTTATTACACAATAGGTAAATAAGTATTTACGAAATCCGAAATAGTCCATCTAATAAAATCTACCTATTTTCTAGCTTTTTGTTGTATTTAAAATTTTTTGAAAATATAAAATAATGAAGATATTTTTATATAACCCTGTACATTTCTTTAAAGTAATGTCATAAAACAACTATTATTATAAACCAACCTGTGACGGGTGGTTTGATATCATTTGCTATGTTTAAGAAATATTTTTCTAAATTAAACCGAATCGAAGCAATATTTAATGGATTCATCCGACGAAGAACTTCCCGAAGCCATTTTAAAGGTTACAGATAAAGTAAATTCCGAGCTGTTACCTGCCAAATCCAGACTAAGGTATGAAAAGCAATACGAACATTTTGTTACATGGTGTAAGGAGAAAGGGGCGAAAATCTATAAGGAAGAGAATATTAACATTCATAATAATTAGTAGCTTTTTAATTAAAATTTTATATACACATTATAATAGTATGTTGAAATAAAGTGGAAAATAGGTAGGTACGTATGCTTTTTTGTATATCTATACGGTCGTAGAAAAAATAATGTTCCTAACTCATGCGTAAAGTGTCTTTCTCGCCCTTGACCGCTTGCCCGAAATCCAGTCGCGTGCGGGAAAGTACTACACTTGTTAGGGAAATAACTATTTCTTCCAAGCGAAGAATTTGTCTAAACATTTCTTATACATTTTTCTATTGCGGTTGCTTTGGAAACTCATTTCTACCCCCTAGGGACACAATTTCCCAAAACATTTAAACACTTACGTGCTTATTTTAGAGGAAGCACAGTACCAATTTTCAGCAATATAACTTACTAGCTGTAGCTAGCCTTCTCAAAATGTGGTTGAAATTTGAAAAAATTACGAAACGCGTATCATATTATTTTTTCATTAAAGGAAATCCCTATAAAAAATTTCAACCCCCGTTTTCACCCCCCTTAGAGGTTGATTTTCGAAAAATCCCTTCTTAATCCTCGAAATTTTATGATTCTAGGATAAGGGGTTTAGTCTGGGCGTTGATGATGATAATAATAATGTTTATTTAAAATTTAATAATATAATAAATATGTTTATGTTGTCTTCTATAAACTTATTCTTCAATCCCCTGAAGCTGAGCTTGTTAGGGGCAAATCTTATTTTTGGTTTTAGTATGTAAAATCATAAATCATAAATATGCATTAAAAATTAAGTTTTAAAGTAAAAATGTTAATTTATAGTATAAACGCAGTTTTTTTTAAGAAATATATTACCTAGGTATAATAAAATTATTACATAGTTTATAATTTTTGAGTAAAAAATATTACCTATATAAATTATTCAGAACAATATTAATTAATTAAAGCATTTCTAAAAGTATTTTCAAATTGTCTGTTTTTAATATCCATGTTTTTATTTCGACTTAAAATTTTTTTAATGAAATCAATTTTTTAATTTTTGTTGGTAAATAATCGTTTTAATAAAAACATAAATATTTGAAATTTTTTTGTCCGATGGACTTATTTATTTTAGGTTTTATGGTTATTTCATTTTTATGACGTGTATTATGATTATGGTTTTTAAATGGTATAAGGTTTTTATTTTTAAATATATATATTAGGAAGTTATAAATGTAAAGTTGTCTTATGTTCAACTTTTTTGTTTCTGAATATAATTCTTTTGAATGATAAATATAATCTTTATTGAATATAATTTTTACAAACCTTTTTTGTAATATTTCTAATTTTTTAACTAAAGTTATAGTTATTCCTCCCCAACCTAAAATTCCGTAATTTAAATGAGTTTTAACTAACGCGTAATATAATATTTCCAGGTCTTACATTTAAAAATTTTCTAATGTTTTTAAAAATCGGTAGTAAACTTCTTAATTTTTTAATTAAGTATTCTAAGTGAAAATTCCAATTTAATTTACTATCAAAAATAATTCCTAAATATTTTATTTTATTTACTTTAAAAATTTGAATGTCTTCATTTATTTGAATACTATTCATATTTCGTGGTAGGTTGTTTAGGTGTAAAGTAAAAGGAATATAATTTGTTTTATTAAAATTAATTGTTATCAAACCAATTTTTTATAATTTTAAAATCTTTTTTAATTTCATTATTAAGTTGTCCCACATTGTATCGGTATAAAAAATTGTAGTATCATCTGCAAAACTATGAATTTGTCCATCGCAATTTATACTAAATAAGTCGTTGATATAAATATTGAAAAATAATGGTCCTAAAATTGTTCCTTGAGGAATGAATGAATCAGTCAGTCACTTTAATATTTTCGAAAAGTTGCGTTTATAAAAATACTTTTTGAAAATAGTCACTTAACTGTTTTTTTCTTTGTAAATTTTGCGACATACATACCTTAATTTTTTTTTGGCGAATGACGTCAGCTCGTCTCTATCAAGTAAAGTAAGAATATTATGTCTAAGGTGTTTTCGATGGACGCACCATAGAAGCAAATTACAAAATACATTGGCCAGCTAAGTCTGAGCGTTATCAGTCAATTGGAAAGAACTTGCAATTTCATAGGTATGCAATCGAATCTCTACGTATCAACTTAATAATGTAAGAACCGAGTTTTTGTTAGCCTATTAAAAAATCTAATGGCTGTATCAACAAATTTACACTTTTATCGGAATTGGTTAATTCTCCAATTTGCTTCAATTGCGATTTGGTTAATTAGGGTATCCACCAAGTTTTTACTTGCATAATTTACTAATCACGCGGTTACTAAATTGGAATTGAGACAAATTAGCTGGCAATCCCGCTTTTTTCATAGATTTTTTGTTCTCCGGTGGTCAATAACTTGCGTGTTATGGCAAAACCGTATGTGAGTTTTGGGAAAAACACTTTTTGTATTTATGCAGTGCCATTATGTTTTTTTAAAGACATGAAATTTGGAACATAAAACGAGTAGCGCATTATAATAATTACTAAAATACCGGTTATTTTTTTAAATTAAAAATATAATTATAAATAAATTATATAAACAATTTATAAACAGCAATATACAGGGTGTTATTTAAGTATCTATATGGCCAAACTCCAAGGGGTGCTTCTTTAAGTGATTTTAAGAAGAAAAGTTCATATAAACATGGGTCCGAAAATGCATAGTTTTTACGATACAGTGTCAAACTTAAAAAAAAATGGGATGTTCATAAATATCTCAATACTCTTTTATTCGCTTTTGTTTAAATTTGGTAATTCTGTTTGTAATAACAAGAGCCTTAATTAGATTAAAATTATTAAGTCCAGTGGCGTCCCGGAAGACAGTCCAACTAATATTTTTGACAAAATAATTGCGCGCCATTGACTTTTTTTAAAATTATGTATTTTTATGGAATTAAGCAACTACGAATACAACTATTTTATCTCCTGAGTTTTTTTCCTATCTTGCTCTGTTTTCGAGAAAAAAATAAAAACCACTTTTTTGCATGTCCCCGTGACAATAAGATTAAAAATTTAAACTACCTACTTACAAACTATTAAGCAATTAAAATTACACGAAAGTCCTCTTTTGAATTTTTTCGCACAGATTAAAACTGTTTTCAATTAACATAAAATAATCGCATAACGTAATAATTTATTACTGCAATGTTTTAAAAGCAACAACTATAACTCTTATTGTCACGGGGACATGCAATAAAGTGGTTTTTATTTTTTTCTCGAAAACAAAGCAAGATATGAAAAAAACTCAGGAGATAAAATAGTTGTATTTGTAGTTGCTTAATTTTAAAAAATACATAATTTTTAAAAAAGTCAGTGGCGCGCAATTTTTTTGTCAAAAACATTAGTTTGGACTGTCTTCCGGGACGCCATTGAACTTAATAATTTTATTCTAATTGAGGCTAAATTATCCTCTTGTTATTACAAACAGAATTGCCAAATTTTAACGAAATCGAATAAAAGAGTATTGAGATATTTACGAACATCCGTTGTTTTTTAAAGTTTGACACCCTGTATCGTAGAAACTATGCATTTTCGGACCCATATTTATATGAACTTTCTTCTTAAAATCACTTAAAGAAGCACCTCTTGAAGTTTGGCCACATACTTAAAATAATACCCTGTATTTAACGAAACAGTGTATGCACTGAGGATTTTAATAGCTAATAATAAAAGAAACAATACAATGCAAAATATACTAAACTAAACTTAAACACAAATTAAAGACCTCCGTTAATTAAGCCAACTGAGGTATTATTTTCGGGAAGCTCGACCAAAACAGCTGCCTAGTTGTGGGCATTTTCGGGGCAAGGTCTGCCATAATTTTAGTTTTCTTATTTACTGATACTCCTATGTATCCAAGCTCTTCTATGCCCATAACGCTATTAGAAATGCAATTATTCAGAAAAGAATCAAAATAACGATACGAGAAAAACTACGACTTTCAACATAATGACGTTGCTTGACGTTTTCCAATCACAATTAGGTAACTAATCGGTCAAATTTGGCCGGGTAAAGTTAATTGGCGATTAAGTAAAAACGTTGATTGGTGGTTACCGATTTAATCAGTTAATCACATTTAAATCTTAACTAGCAAAAATATATGTTGTTATGTTATTATTGGAATAAGAAAAAATAATTTGAGTTATGCCCTATTAAACTTAAATTTAACTTAAGGTGGGAGTATCAACATGTTTGCCAACCTATAACCTATTTCCCGTAGATTTATTTATGTTTTCTAGCTTTTATACAAAATTTAAAGAAAATCAGTATCGACTTGATATTCTATAGGTAATAATTGACATATTTAATGAATATCAAGGAATTTCATAATTTATTTTAGGAGAATTGTATAGCGAAAAATATCGGGTAAGATTTTTTTTAACATTATTATGTCATTGTCACTCATTGTTCTTTCACTATACAATTCTCCCAAAATTAGCAATGAAATGAATTGATATTTTTGTAATATATCAGATACTACCTAAATAATGTACCGACGATATTGATTTTCTTTAAATGTTAGTTATTAAAATAATAAACTCAAAAAATCAACGCGAAATAGGTTATAGGTTGGCAATAGATTGAATGACGTTGAGAATTCAACCTTAAACAAAATTTATGACTTTTTCTTGTTATAAAGATACTCAGCCAAATAATTTTAAAAAAATGTAAATTCATGATTTAAATTGTTTAGAAATATCAGATATAGTTAGAATTAATTATGCTAACTTCTTGCAAAAATATTGATTGACCAAAATTTAATATGGGATCATCAAATTAACGTTCTTACAAAAAAATTAAGAAACACTATGTAAATTTAGACTAAAAAAATATTGTGAATCAAAAACTTTGTTTAATGTCTTATTATGCACTTTTTCAATCAATTCTTTCCTATGCTATAATTGGTTGGGGAAGTGCATACGACTCGAATTTGAAACCGCTTATAACAATACAAAAATACGTTTTAAAAATAATATTTAATAAACATATTTTGTTTCCTTCAAAAATACTATTTGTTAATAATAATATTCTGAGTTTAAAAACACTTTATTACATAACATTACTCATATATACCAAACACGACAAAAAACAAATCTATGTTTATGTTATGATAATTTTAATTTAACACTTAAAAAATAATGCTTTATTTGTTGGCATCAAAAATTTTATTATATTACCTACTAATTTGTAAACTATGAGTTTTTGACATTTAAAAGAAAATTAAAATCATGGATTATGGAAAATTATATAAAGGTAAGCCAACTTATATTATATAGGTAATATAATAATAATACTAAATATTACAATTTTTCTATTATAATTCCTCCCTTATTTATAATTTTTCCTTTTTTTTTTGGGGGGTGACATATTTTTGAATTACCTACTTATATTTTTAAATATTTTAAAATTAATAATCTAAATGGGTGTATATTTTTTCATTACAAAATCGGACAGATTTGTTAATCTATGGTTTTGTAATGATGCTTTCATTGTATTTATTTTTATTTAAAAAAAACAATGTTATTGGTTTTTAATATTATTATAAAAAAAAACCTGCAAATCAATAAATAAATAAATGTTGTATACAATTTTGAAGTATAATTATTAGGGGAGAAATTATTTGAGGGTAGCAAAATTTATATGCGATTTCCATGGCCAGTCTGGCTGGGCGCCAACCGGTATAACACCAAAATACAGATTCTTACATCAAACAATTCACAGTTCTCTGAGAAAAAATGCGGACATAGCTGGATAAATAAACACCGAAATTATTCCATTTTCTTAAAAAAAACTCTTAATCGAGTCCGTTCTGTCATCTTAAAGCTCCATTAAGACGGTACGCGCCTGTATTTCTAATATTTCTTTGTTCTCCTGAGGACGGATGTTTATACATTCGAAACATGTACTTAGATAATTTACTATTATTTAAATTTCTTAATTAAGTATACCAATGAGGGACGACTTAATATGTCCCATTTCTTTCCTTTCAATTCCGTAAGTGCTGAATTTTTACAATTTTTACTTTTTATTTTGTTATATTCTAGAATAAACGTTTACCTCAAGACGGAGATTGTTATTGTGAACTTGAACTTGCATCGTCTATCAATAGAATATTAATAAAATTACGGCGAGTAGTATAATACATGCTAAAAATAACAGACTCGACCTATTTGTCGTGTTTCTGTGTTAACGACCATGAATTGGTTTTATTTTAAAAATACTTTTATTTTTGACATGTTAACTTTACAATCTCTATAAACTTGCCCATCTGCTGATATACAGGCACGGCCGTAGCTAGAGTCAACTTTTTCTAAAAAGCGTTTCGACATTTGAAGCCCACATGTGACATTAACAGCTGATGCTGGTTTCTTCCTTAAAGTTCCTAGTTCACTAGTAGGCCGTAGTAAGCTCACGCGTGAAG
This sequence comes from Polydrusus pterygomalis, assembly GCA_963969555.1. Classification (NCBI taxonomy): domain Eukaryota; kingdom Metazoa; phylum Arthropoda; class Insecta; order Coleoptera; family Curculionidae; genus Polydrusus; species Polydrusus pterygomalis. The sequence continues at coordinate 32,929,250 of OZ018381.1, read as the reverse complement.
TTTCAGATAATAAATTTTCTTGGTGTTTATTATTTAAGTTGAACGGTGAGTAGAATAAACCAGTTTAGATTAATTAACTCTCCTATTTCCAATAGCAAACATTTCATCTATCATCATTTACTATTATAAATGTAATATAATTAGTTTATCCATTTTATTTACTGTACAATGGGTTGCCAAACCTTGCGCTCACTGAGAACTAATCCAGCTGTTTGTATTTAATAAAACACATGGCATTTTGGCAGCTTTGTGCTACGCCGCGAACGTAAATTATAATATGGCAACGCAGCATTGAACGCGAAACATGCGCATGCGCACCGCCCACCTCTTGATTGCTTGTTCTACAAAATTTGGGCGACGAAACTTGTACCGTGCGAGCCAAAATTATTTGCATCAAAGAGGGCCTTGCATCTAAGGACGTAATGCTTAGCCGTAGAGCTTACTTAATACCTGTTGGGTGTCAGTAACTACCTGAATTAACAATCAATCAGTTATTCCGTCATCTTTGACAGTCGTTACAAGTAATTTGATTCATCGCTAATTTTTCCAATTTCTTGAACAATTCACACAATGGGCTTTACGGAACAGCGCAAAACATTCATGGTTGAAGCGTATTTTCGAAACGGGGTTAGAGTAAATGGTGAGTGGCAATACAATCCGGGTTTGTGCATGGACGATTTTCACGAACATTTTCCTAACGTTGCTTTTATTGCTGGGTATTTTTATCATTGCCTGAAAAGAACCTTGACTGTGTTTAGGGAAACAGGTTCTATACAACAAAAAAAAGGGAGCAGGAAGACCATCTGTAAGAACAGAAGAACTTGTTGCAAACGTTCGTGAAATAATGCAAAATACGCCAACAAATTGTATAAGACGCCTGTCCCAAGAAGTGATCTTATGGAACATGCAGGACTATTCTTAAAAAGCATCTAAATTTATTTCCTTATAAAGTGCAAGTATTCCAAGAAATACAAGCCGCAGATTTTGAAAGACACAGGAATTACTCTCAATGGTTTACCCAAAATTTATTGGAAAGAAATAATATAATTATTTTTCTTTCTGTATATTCTTACTTTGTTAATTTTGTAAACAACAAAAATAAATTTGTATTTGTCTATTTATTTTATTACTCATTAGTTTGGCATATCATGTCATAATGAATTTGACAAAATTTAAACCTAGATTTGGTTAGATATATCGTCCCCATATCATTGTGATCTAAACCAAGCCCTCTTTGATGCAAATAATTTTTGCTCGCACGGTATGTTGTCAGGGTTGTTCATAGCGTTTTCCATTGGTAAGTTTAGTGCATGTCAAATGTATTTCTATATGAATAACGCCATAACTTGTAATCTATCGCACGTTGAGTTCGATGTTTCAATTGTAAATAAAATTAGAGCTGCATTTTTGCAAGCCATTATGGTAATAAACCATTAAGACCCCCACAAGTTTCAAATATGGTGCGATGGTAATGGAAGGTAGTCCAGTCCTGTCTCTGTTGCGAACATATTAACGTAAAGGAGACCAGACTTCAACAGGGTGCCATAAATGACAGGTGACTTAGCCACGATTCAAAGGAGTAGATTTCACGAAGTCGCGAAAAAAGTATACCAAACGAAAAGTAAAGGCAGTCGTAGTTCTTTATTTATTACAGGCTTTTATTAGCCTCACCTGTATGTATGTTTGTTTGTTTGTAACCGACTTCTTTGAACCCGATTTTGACCCACTTTAAACGGTCAGATTTAATTTAAATTTTGTAGACTTATCAATACGCAAAAAATTCTCCTCTCTAATTTTGACAGCTGTCAGGTATAAAACGAAGATGCGATTTTGACGAAACAAATTATGGGGTCGTATAGTATTCGATGCGGAGACTTCGAGAAAAATAAGCAAAAAATTCTCCTGTTAAAATTTGACAGCTGTCAATATGTCAAATCGTTTAAAAAAAAATGATATTAATGAAAAACTATAAGATCGTATGTATATTGACGGTGGAAAGTTAAAAAAAACATGCAAAAAATTCTCTTGTCAAAATTTGACACCCTGTCAATATGTCAGAATTTTCAAAAATTTGCAAGTATCGTTCTTTTCTTATAATTCGGCATAAACGATCGGGTTTGTATGTATGTTTGTTTGTAACCGACTTCTTTGAACCCGATTTTGACCCACTTTAAACGGTCAGATTTAATTTAAATTTTGTTGAGTTATCGAGAACCGCTGACAATACAATAATCTAGCCCAATCTACTCAAAAAAAATTTTCTTATGAATAAATATAGTTTAAAAAAACACGCTTTAATAATTATTCAGACTAAAAAGCGGAAAATAAATATAGTTTAAAATAATTCTTAAAATTCTTAATATAGGCAGAAAATAATAAACGATAAACATTAGTATTATTGTGAAAAAAGCGAGGGGTGCTCGATATACGAAAAATATAGCACAAAGCGCCCCACGCTTTTTTTCACTATAATACTAATGTTTATCGTTCATTATTATTTTCTGGAATTTCAAGAATTATTTTAAACTATATTTATTTCAACAAATAAATAAGCTTTCCGATACTAAATTTATTCCAGTTAAAAATTCCACCCTGTATAACCGAGATATCGATAACAGTTTGGTAAAATGGTAATTTTCTTTTATTATTTTCACTTATTTTCTTTGTATTTAAAAATATCTTCCTCCTACGATAACCCGATTCGGTTTCATATTTTTTCTTTGTCTTTAATTTAAAATATTATATTCACGAAAAAAAAACAAGAATAATATTTTTTTTGTTTCTTGATATTATTTACAATATAATAACATAAACCAAGTGGTGCACCATACCAGACTGGTTATGAAAAATCCCATCACATATTGGCTCTCCTATTGATTTTATATCAAAATTGCAATTGACATTTTTGAATGTCCTTATACCGTGCAAGCAAAAATTATTTGCATCAAAGAGGGCTTGGATTAAAAAACGTAGGGCTTGGTTTAGATCACAATGATATGGGGATGATATATCTAACCAAATCTAGGTTTAAATTTTGTCAAATTCATATTATGACAGGATATGCCAAACTAACGAGTAATAAAATAAGTAGACAAATAAAAATTTATTTTTGTTGTTTACAAAATTAACAATGTAAGAATATACAAAAAGAAAAATAATTACATAAATTCACACGTCTCTTTATATTTTCGAGAGTGTTGACCAGCATCTCTGGAGAAATGTTACCACATTCTTGGATAATTCTTCCTTGTAATTGTTCTAAATTTGCAACTGGTGTTTTAAAAATAGTGTTCTTTAAATGAGGAAAAACGAAGTAATCCATAATCGTTAAACAAGGTGATCTAGGTGGGAATTCAATGTGATCGAAAACTGATCAATCTGTCGTCGAGAAAATTGCGTAAGTAGTTAATAGTTTCGGCGGCTGTATGGGCGGTTGCACCGTCCTGTTGAAAATATCCAAAACGTAGTTCGTCGTCAAGTAATTACTCCACAAATGGATTCAAAATATTGTCTCTATACCGCTGTGCTGTAACTGTGTCATGGAAAAAATAGGACCAACATTTCTTCTTCGGGAAACAGCTAACCAGACACCAATTTTTTGAGGGTGCAATGTGGACTACAAAAAATGGGAATTTTCACTACGTCATATGCTTGTATTCTAAGAATTCACATAACCGGAGAGGTGAAACCAGGCTTCATCTGAAAAAAAGGTCAGGTCTAATAAATCATTTATTTCTAATAAATTTTTGGTAAACCATTGAGAGTAATTTCTGCGTCTTTTAAAATCTGCGGCTTGTATTTCTTGGAATACTTGCACTTTATAAGGAAATAAACTTAGCTGCTTCTTAAGAATAGTCCTTCATGTTCCATAAGATCTTCCCACTTCTTGGAACAGGCGTCTTATACAATTTGTTGGCGTATTTTACATTATTTCACGAACGTTTGCAACAAGTTCTTCTGTTCTTACAGATGGTCTTCCTGCTCCTTATTTGTGTTGTATAGAACCTGTTTCCCTAAACACAGCCACGGTTCTTTTCATGCAATGATAAAAATCCGCAGCAATAAAAGCAACGTTAGGAAAATGTTCGTGAAAATCGTCCATGCACAAACCCGGATTGTATTGCCACTCACCATTTACTCTAATCCCGTTTCGAAAATACGCTTCAACCATGAATGCTTTGTGCTGTTCCGTAAAGCCCATTGTGTGAATTCTTTAAGTAATTGGAAAAATTAGCGATGAATCAAATTACTTCTGTCAAAGATGACGGAATAACTGATTGATTGTTAATTCAGGTAGTTACTGACACCCAACAGGTATTAAGCTCTACGGCTAAACTATGGAGGGCTTTAGGAAGGAGTCCGATCGAAAATGGCTGTTCTTTAAATTTACGTCCCTGTTTAGTAGTTAGTTCGCTGTTTCCCGGTCGCGGCGCAGTGATCGTCAAGTGTTTGACTTTTTACAGGTTTTGATAGACGTCAGCGGTATTTTTATCCAATAATTAATAAAATAAGCTTTATTAGATATAATAATAATATATAAATATCTCAGCCTGTAGATGGTTTTAGTTAACTAAATTCAGTAAAACAGTTGATTATCCCATAAGAACCCATGCATTTTACGGATTTAAAGGAACACATGCGCCCCTGACGGCCATTTTTAAAGCTGCTTTACCGATCCAAAACTTTGCCCGAAACCAATGTATTGCGATCGGACTCCTAACCTAAAGCCCTCCATAGGCTAAACACTACGTCCTTGTGACAAGAACTTATGGGGGGGAAATTTTAGCAGTTTACACATGAAAATAAATTAAAGGCCAACTTTTACAATTTTCTTGAGCAAGAATTTAACTCTTCAAGCCCGGACCTGTCTGTTTTCCCAATCGTTAATTGAGAATTTTGCAGTGCGCATGTGTATTCCTGTATGGCTTTGTTTACATGCGCGAGGCTATAAATTTTCGTGATTATTGGTTGCTTATCTGAAGGTATATGTCAATGGTATTTTTTGACCAAATGTTGAACATCGTCGGGGTGTCTAACATTGCGAAGCGTACAGAACCTACTAGTAAATAACATAAGAGATTGCAAAGAGCATTTTATTTTATATTTTCACTTGGATTTAACTTGAAATGTAATACTTATTGGAAGTTACAGAAAAATAAAAGAAATTATATACAGGGTGTTAGTGAATAAGTGAGACAAACTTCAGGGGGTGCTTCTTTAAGTGATTTTAAAAAGAAAAGTTCATATAAACATGGGTCCGAAAATGCATAGTTTTTACGATACAGGGTGTCAAACTTTAAAAAAAAATCGGATGTTCGTAAATATCTCGATACTCTTGTATTCAATTTTGTTGAAATTTGGTAATTCTATTTGTAATAACAAGACGATAATTTAGCCTCAATTAGATTAAAATTTTTAAGTCCAGTGGCGTCCCGGAAGACAGTCCAACTAATATTTTTGACAAAAAAAATGCGCGCCACTGGCTTTTTAAAAATTATGTATTTTTTTCGAATTAAACAACTACAAATACAAATATTTTATTTCTTGAGTTTTTTTCATATCTTGCTTTGTTTTTGAGAAAAAAAAAATAAAAACCACTTTATTGTATGTCCCCGGGACAATAAGAGTAAAAATTTAAACCACTTACTATGCTAATAACCAATTAAAATTACACAAAAGTTCTCTTTCGAATTTTTCGCATAGATTTTAAAATATTAAAATTCAAAAGAGGACTTTCGTGTAATTAATTGCTTAATAGCATAGTAAGTAGTTTACATTTTTTACTCTTATTGTCCCGGGGACATGCAATAAAGTGATTTCTATTTTTTTTCTCAAAAACAAAGCAAGATATGAAAAAACTCAAAAAATAACATATTTGTAGTTGCTTAATTCGAAAAAAATACATAATTTTTAAAAAAGCCAGAGGCGCGCAGTTTTGTTGTCAAAAATATTAGTTGGACTGTCTTCCGGGACGCCACTGGACTTAAAAATTTTAATCTAATTGAGGCTAAATTATCCTCTTGTTATTATAAATAAAATTACCAAATTTCAACAAAATCGAATAAAAGAATATCGAGATATTTACGAACATCCGATTTTTTTTTAAAAGTTTAACACCCTGTATCGTAAAAACTATGCATTTTCGGACCCATGTTTATATGAACTATTTTTCTTAAAATCACTTAAAGAAGCGCCCCCTGAAGTTTGTCGCACTTATTCACTAACACCCTGTATAATAATAATAATATTTTTAATTTTTTTTTAGCTGATAATATCCAATCAAATTTAATAAAATTACCTTTTGGTGTCTTACAATAAGTTTCTTATTTAAGAGGGGATTTAACAAAAAAAAACTTTCGTCTGTAGGATATTACGTCAGCTCATAAATGCATAAATAAATTATTACTTTTATTATTGGCCACCACTTTTGTTCAGTAAGGTCATTCTTGCTTATTTTTGCGATAATAAAATATCTAACGTTTCCTATTTCTAAAACGGTAACTACTTTTGCGTAACGCGCTAATGAATATTTAATTTATTAATTACTGTAATGTTTTGCTGCAAACTGTTTAATCGCACGCGTTCCCGACGAATAATTCTATACATTTTAAGCGTTAAGGCGAAAAGTATTATTTTTTCCAATTGGAGGATGATTTTTTCAAAAAATGCAAATTGCACACTATATTCTTAGATATAAATAACGGTCTACATGACTGCCATACACACCACAAAGATATCTTACAGCACGCTTCTGCAGAATAAACAATGAGTTCAGCAGGTAGTTACACGTATTCCCCCAGAACACAATTCCATATCGCAAGTGAGACTCCTCCAGTGAGTGGTAGACCCTCTTAGCTAAAGTGGCTTCAACCTCCATCGATGTTAATCGCACTGCATAGCATCCCGAAGCTACTTTGCGAGCAAGTCCCAAGATATTAGAGTCAAACCTCAGAGTTACAAACTTACTGTACCAGGTGTTCCACCTAAGGAGGTAATCGGCTATATCTCAGAAAGTAATATTACTAGGACTTCGGGAAAAAATATATATCGATAAAAGCGGCCAAGAGAAATTGCTGAAAATTATTTTCAAGTTCGAAAAATGACCGCTAGGGGGCGTAAGAGAACTTTCAAAATAGAAATGCCGATTTTCTCTTGATTTTTCTTAATAAAAATATGTTAAAAATATAAGCATTGTATTCTTCATAAAATTATGCAACTTTATGTTACAAATCGTTTTTTTCTATTTTCAATAATAAAGTGGTGGGAGAAGGTCAAACCTTTTTTCTTTCAAACGCTGATATCTCTGCTTTGGATAAACCTATTTTTTCTACTACTTACTTGAGAAATCGTCATTATTTACTTCATTCCTTTATCGAGAAGTAACATTTCTTCACCTAGGTTAATAATAATAAAAAATTTCCTAGGTCAATAATGAAAAACAGCTGTTCAATGAGGTTGTTGCAGACAATTTTATAACTTAACTCACCGTTTCTTTAACATATTATTGATTTTGAGCCTATTTGCCGCCTCTCTAAGCTCGGGTGGGGTACAAATTTCCAATTCTTCACTCTCAATTTCAGACATATTATAATTTTAACTTTATATTATTATCTAACTTGAATATTTTTTACATACTTACAGAAGATCGCATTTGACAAGTAAAATCCTAAGTGACTTGATTTTCAAATTTTTTTAAAAATTAGGTGAAAATGGGTAACAAAGATTTAAACGAATTAAAATATGTAATATTTTATTGTTAGTAGTAGAAAAAATTCTATATATACCGCAGTTGAGAAGGCTATACCTCGCACATTATATCCCTCGGCGCTTCGCGCCTTAGTATATAAAAGCGCTCGCTATATAATAGCTCACTTCTCAACCTAAGTATATAATGTACTATTATTCAACTTGGTCTTAAAAAAAACCCTTCTTTTCCTCTACACGTAGATCTATTAACTATACCATATTGATTCTGATGGTGGCCACTAGATGGCGTTTTCCCGTAATTTCGCAATGAATAAGGATTTTCTCAAAAAAATCAAATGTTATGATATGACTTTTTCATCATATTTTATTTTAGGCTTATAAAGGCTATTAAATAGCGGAATAAAAAATCCAGGTCCGTATTTAAAATAAAATAGTTGATGATGGTCGCTCGAATCCGAAACGTCGGATTAAAAAACTAACTCCATCAGCTTGTAGAGGAGGAAAAGTTACTATAAGGAACTGAAAACCGTAACGTGATATATTTTGTTAAACTAGAGAAATTAGGGATAATAATAATAATTAATATGCAAAAATAAGCAATTTTTTAAAACATTCATTAATCAATTAAATCACTGGTTTAACAAAAGATATCACGTTGCGGTTTTCAGTTCCTTATAGTAACTTTTCCTCCTCTACAAGCTGATGGGGTTAGTTTTTTAATCCGACGTTTCGGATTCGAGCGACCATCATCAACTTTTTTATTTTGAATACGGACCTGGATTTTTTATTCCAATATTTAATAGCCTTTATAAGCCTAAAATAAAATATGATGAAAAAGTCATATCATAACGTTTGATTTTTTTGAGAAAATCCTTATTCATTGAGGAATTACGGAAAACGCCATCTAGTGGCCACCATCAAAATCAATATGGTATAGTTAACAGATCTACGTGTAGAGGAAAGAAGGGCTTTTTTTCAAGACCAAGTTGAATAAAATAGGTTTATCCAAAGCAAAGATATCAGCGTTTAAAAGAAAAAAGGTTTGACCTTCTCCCACCACTTTATTATTGAAATTAGAAAAAAACAATTCGCAACATAAAGTGGCATAATCATATATATATATATATATCATATTTTTATTAAGGCCGTATTACACCAACAATTCCTTTGTCAAATAAGTTCACGAAGTGACTTCATGAAGAAATTTGATATATGTAAAGCCCAAATTTGACATCAAATAACTTCACGGTCGTCTTCGTGAAGAACTTCACGAAATTAAAACTTGTTCTAATTGCGTCAAAGTTATTCGTAAATTTCAGTAGTGCCAACAGCAAAAATAAAATGCCATGGAAAATTGATGGAATTCTATTTTTAATTTTATTCATAGTTCAATATAAAATAGAAACAAAACCGCATAGCACAGCTCAAAATAACGAAAAACTCAAGCTTCACAAATAACATAACCTTAAAAGTACAGTTTAAATTGTTATGTTGGTATAACTGTTAAATGACAGTAAAAATAGGCTGAAACTTCGTGAATTTATTTGATCAGTGTAAAGCGCAAAACTTCATCAAAGAAGTTCATGAATTAATTTGCGAAGAAATTGTTGGTGTAAAACGGCCATTAGTAAAAATCAAGAGAAAATCGGCATTTCTATTTTGAAAGTTCTCTTACACCTCCTAGCGGTCATTTTCGAACTTAAAAATAATTTCCAGCCATTTCTCTTGGCCGCTTTTATCGATATATATTTTTTCTCAAAGTCGTAGTGTTATTACTTTCTGAGATATAGCCGATTACCTCCTTAGGTGGAACACCCGGTACATAATTTATTAACATTTTCAGTTTAATCCATGATGTATTCAATATTTTATATCACTAATTTAACGATTTCTCTTTATAAAGGTGCAGTATCGACCAGTTTTACCAAGTTTATTTTATTTTCTATGTAATGCAGTCTTATCGCGCCCCCTAATCCCCCTTCCCCCCCTTCGCCGGTCCTGGTCTCATATCTTTTAATTCTTAGAAAACCGTCACTTTAAAGAAGATACCTTCATCCCTCCGAAGAACTCAAGTTACTACACTAGGTAGTATTCTAAAAAAATGTCATTATCTGTGATAATATGAAACATATTTTGTGTTAAGTAATTAGCCTGTAACCAGTTTTTGAAAATGTTCATATTAAGAGGAAGTAACCCCTTTTACCGCAATGAAAATTGCCGAACGTTTTGCTGGTCAAACGAAAAGAAAAAATAAAAATTGGTATTTAGAAAATAAATTCTACTTTAAATACCCCATCCAGAAAAGGGTCTGGTGTCATATAAGGTCGGTCGAATTTTGGTAGTTTTAAAATTTTAACATATAGCCTAAGCTGTATAGAACAGGTTAAAAGCAAAAAAATTGAATTGAATAATAAACTTTTAATTAATTGACATTTTCACCGAAAATATAGACCCTTTATTTTTCTGTGCCGTAAATGTCAATGCGAGAAGTCTCCATTATTTGACGCAATACTTACTGTGTTGCCACGTCGGACCAATTTTCATGATTTGAAGTCATTAACGCTGGTTAGGTATTTCAAAAAGTCTTAAACCTAATTAGGTTTATTTATAAGAAAATATATTTTAAAAAAATAAGGATATTTATTATTTTATTTTATTTATAAACATCCTTGGGCTACGCAATAGAACGCCGGCTACACCTTTAATGGTAACACCTTTATACGGTAATGGCATCATACATTAGCGTTGCGGGCTTCGCCCGCCCCGCAACTATTATAAACATCCTTGGGCTACGCAATAGAACGCCGGCTACGCGACGGCCGCTGCCGCGGCCTAAGTTTCACCTTTTAATAGAGTAACACCTTTATGCGGTAATGGCATCGTACATTAGCGTTGCGGGCTTCGCCCGCTCCGCAACTGTTATAAACATCCTTGGGCTACGCAATAGAACGCCGGCTACGCGGCCTAAGTTACACCTTTATGCGGTAATGCCATCGTACATTAGCGTTGCGGGCTTCGCCCGCCCCGCAACTATTATAAACATCCTTGGGCTACGCAATAGAACGCCGGCTACGCGGCCTAAGTTACACCTTTTAATAGTAACACCTTTATGCGGTAATGGCATAAAGTTTATTTATTACATTTATATACAAACCCAAACAAATTTAAAATTACACTTGGCAACACAGCTTCGTGTCTTCATGAATCCACTAAAAATACACCGAAAACCAGACAAATGGGGTTATGTTATGTTTATGTTTTTTATGCTTAGTTGGTGTTTAGTTGGTGTTTTGTGATGCTGACGTTTGCTCTGGATCTGGAATTGGAATATTATAACATGTAATCATTATTCTGAGGTAAAAAATAGTTTAATTTTAATTTTTTATGGTAATATAGATTCTACTATATTATATATTGATCTTTTATGGCCATAAGTTGATAAAATAATTGTGGATATTGTATTTATTAGATAAGTAAGTAATACGATACCTTAGGTTTAAAGGTGGATTCATAGTCGCCGTAACGTAAGCCGTAAGACGTAAGGTTAAGCAGTAAGAAAAATAAACATATGATTATAAATACATGCATTCATAGTCGCCGTAACGTAAGACGTAAGCCGTAACACGAAATGGTTTATTTCCATTTCTTACGTCTTACGTCTTAAGTTTCGGTCGGGATCGGCCTTACTCGTGCATACCCGGCCGTCATTACCAACTTTGAATGACAGTCGACGGGACCGGAGGGAGATTTCCTTTGTTTGTTTTTGGCGATTTCATTTTAACGCCATTTTGCTTTTTTGTCTAGCGTATTTGCATTTTCCAGTTTTGTTATTACAGTAATATTATAATATATTAACGGTTAAAATGAGTGAGGTAGTTGAGGAACAACAAAAAATCATAACCTATAATTTTGAAATTTCTTACGTCTTAACTTTTGACTATGAATGGTATGTTTTCTCTTACGTCTTAACTCTTACGGCTTACGTCTTACGGCTTACGTTACGGCGACTATGAATCCACCTTAAATATTAAAAATTGCTTTAATTTGAAAAAAATGGCTTTATCCGCAATTTTTTTTGCACTAAATTGTTTCATTTCATGTTATCTTTCTAATAAACCCAAAAACAGGAAGAAATTCGACCGACCTTATATGACACCAGAACCTCCAGAAAAGTAAATGACGATCGAAAATATTCCCAAAATTTTTTTTAGAATTTTTTTTTAATTTTTAGTAATTTTGTAATATCTTAAACAATTCTTTATTGGTCAAAAGCAAAATGACTTTCCCGGGTGTAGAATGTTGTACCAAACAATTTTTTTAAAGCCATTTTTCAATATCGGCCTTACTTTTTTCTCAAAAACGTAGGGCGCGTAAAGTGAATTTAAGCGTGTAAAGTGGGATTACGCGACCAATAAAGAATTGTTTAAGATATTATTACAAAATTACTAAAAAAAAAAATTTCTAAAAAAAATTTTGGGAATATTTTCGATCCTCATTTACTTTTCTGGATGGGGTATTTAAAGTAGAATTTATTTTCTAAATACCAATTTTTATTTTTTCTTTTTGTTTGACCAGCAAAACGTTCGGCAATTTTCATTGTGGTAAAAGGGGTTACTGCTCTTAACAGCAAAACAGACATAAATTTGACACTTATACAACTTTACCTGATGCCCTTAAAAAAATGATCTTGAATAGTGTTTTTGGGTTGAAGGTTACCACTGCAAGATCGTGTTTACTGCGTAACTTTTGCTTAAAATAAAATAATTATTAACTTTCATATTAACATTGTTGTAATTGCGCAATTCAGTTCCTATTTAAATAACACCGACATTTCCTCACATATCTATGTTTTATGTATCCGTCGACAACATCCCCGAGTTTTCCAGGGTTATTCTTTTCGCAATACGACCTCTAAAATGTCTCGTGTGCATACACACATGTACACTTCTATTGATAAATTTATAATATAAATGTGTTGGGAAAGTAGCAAATGGGTTACCGCGTTGCCAAATACGTAGAAAAATAAACTCGGGGTCGCGCACACTATGGATCCAAAGGATGCACCTTAGTATCGGTAATAGCGAATAGACCGTCATAACTTGCTTACCTCAGTAGGAATGCGGTTTTAATTGGCTGTAAAATAAAAACTGATAAAATACATACTTTTGCAAGTTTTTAGCACATTGCGAGTTATAATTTGGTATGGTTTTATTTACTTACGTCTGTAGCCCGGAATATCGGGGCTTATTCCCGTTCTGCACTAAGAAACAGTGCAAAAGATGCTGGCTGAAATTGTGCATATACCGGGTGTTTCTCAAAAAACGTCCACCCCTATAACTTTTCTGTATTTATAGATATTAAAATGAAATTTTGAGATTTTGCATAAGAAATGAGTCTGCATTTATTGGCATAATTTTCAATTGTTTAGCAGTTCCGGTTTGACCGGAAGTGACCTTGACTTTGGTATTTTAAATGGGACCTCTTGTATATTTTTACTTATTGAGATTCAGCATAACATTATGAGTAAAATGACACCTCACTTGTCATTTTTTGACGTGTTATAACATTTTTTTTTGTTTATTTTTTATTTTCAATCTAGAATGCTACAAATTAATTAAATCTGTTAATTAATAGTCAAGCAGTATATGAAATTTAAAATTATGTCATAATAATTGATTTTATAAGTTTCAAGAAATTTTGTTTTCTTGACGTTTGCTCCATTTTTCCAAATGGAACGATGGTGGTTCACTAGGATATATTTAAAAGGAGCATTTTATTTCCAACAATGTGATACCATACACTCCTATGCTATTTTAAAATTGACACTGCAAATTTGCCTTAAATCCCAATCGCAAATTTAAGAGCGTTATATTGCCGCCCTCTCTTTTTTAAAGAAATATAACGGCGATGGAATGGTTTTGAAAAGCAATAATATGGCTTTACAATACATACAATCATGGGGCTTCAGAAGAATTTTTCTGGTCACTCTAAAAATTAGGAGCATATCAATTTGTTCATTTCTAGTAAAACTAACCATTTTATCTGATTTACAATGTAAGTTTAATAAACGAATGACATTACAATTTTAATTTAAAACCATATTGGTTTTCAAAACCATTCCATTGTTTCTTAAAGCCGCCTTTATATTTTTTTAGAAAAGACAAGGGCGGCAATAATGCAAAACGCTTTAAATTTGCGATTGGGGCTTAAGGCAAATTTTTTCGTGTCAATTTTAAAATAGCATAGGAGTGAATGGTATCAAATTGTTGGAAAAAAAATGCTTGTTTTAGATATATCCTAGTAAACTACCGTCGTTCAATTTAGAAAAATGAAGTAAACGTCAAGAAAACAAAATTTAATTTTTTAAACACTTGTGAGCCTTAGAAAGTCAATTATTATGACATAATTTTTATTTTCTTATATTATATATACAGGGTGTTCATTTGAAAACTTCCCACCTCAATTTTCCTGCTTTAAAATGAAAATGTTTATTATTTCTTACATCCGGTTTAACCGAAAGGTCATACTATTAGAAAGATAATAAAAATCGAAGATAGGGACATGTTAGTCGTTTAGCTCTAAGACGTACAGTTAGAAAGCTAGACGCTGTCAAAGTTCAAAAATGTAATTTTTCAAGAGTAAATATCTCGGAAACTGTTAAGTATAGACTAATAATGCTTTTATTAAAAAATGTTCAGAATTTTATGCAGAATCCAAAAAAATTATATAAAATAGGGGTATCCATTTAAGATTTAGATCTTACCCCCCCTCCCTCCTAGGGGCTTGAAGTAACTAGATTGACAATATACGCAAAAGATGTCCCCCTCGAAATAAAAATCGACGGGTCCGAGCGAGTTTCCACATTTTCATTTTAAAGCAGGAAAATCGAGGTGGGAAGTTTTCAAATGAACACCCTGTATATTATATATATATTATATATTTAAAACATAAAAAAAAACTAACAATTTTTCTCTTACAGGCACCGCAAGGTACGCCAGTATAAACACTCACTTAGGCATAGAACAGTCGAGAAGGGATGATCTAGAATCTTTAGGTTATGTATTAATGTATTTCAATAGAGGGTCGTTGCCATGGCAAGGTCTGAAGGCGGCCACGAAAAGACAGAAGTACGAACGTATTTCAGAAAAGAAAATGTCGACGCCAATAGAAGAACTGTGTAAAGTAAGTTTAAGAATAACTTTCATAATAATTAACAGCAACATTTATTAAAACATGATTAGTTACAAAAAGCAAATCTTGTCGATAATAATATACGGAAAAGTTAGTTTTCAATATTCCGACGTAATGAAAATTTAGTATTTTCTAGCTTTTCTTTATTGTGAAAGTACTTATAGACCAGGGTCGATAATTTTTGAAACAAAAAAAAAAATAATAGTAGGATTGGAAAAGGAAGAGAATATAACAAAAATGAAAGGAAAAATAATTTACGGACGATCCGAGGTCGGGAAGTGGAAGGGGGTGATTTTTTAAGGGTAGAAAACGATTTATCTCGATTTCCGGCAAAACTACAAGTCATATGGAAAAACGTTAAAGGGCAAAGTTGTAGGTAATAAAAAGATCTACAACTTTTGTATTTACACTTTTTTCACATAACCTATAAATTTTTGTGAAAAATTCAAATAACCAAGTTTTTGGTTTTTTATTTTTATCTTTCACAAAAAAAAATTTTTTTTCACGAAATTTGGTGAAAACGTACCTTTTTATGTCCCAACCACACTTTAATTTTTTTGATTTAAAATATTAATTTTTTCACCTTATTTTGACTTAATATCGAAAAAGCACCCTAATTTTCAATCGAAAATTCTCACCGTCAAAATATCTGCTTTTTTAAAAAAGTCGGTGGGCTTTTTGTTCGTCCAAATCTCTACTTTCTGATGGTGTAAAAAAAATATACATTACTATGGTAAATGTTCTCAAAAAATGCAAAGAAACGAAAAAAACTGTAATCAGAATTTTTTTTTAATCAATATGTACAATATAGAGCTATTTATTAAAATTTATACTTTAATAACTCGAAAAACGTAAAATTCCATGTTACATTGATAAACAAAAAAATTACAAATCCATAAGACATAAAGATCGCAAAAACATGCGAAAATAGTTCTAAATATAATTATAGGTAGGATTTCTTTGCATTTTTTGAGAACATTTACCATAGTAATGTATATTTTTTTACACCATCAGAAAGTAGGGATTTCAACGAACAAAAAGCCCACCGACTTTTTTTAAAAAGCAGATATTTTGACGTGAGAATTTTCGATTGAAAATTAGGGTGCTTTTTCGATATTAAGTCAAAATAAGGTGAAAAAATAAATATTTTAAATCAAAAAAATTACAGTGTGTTTGCGACATAAAAAGGTAAGTTTTCACCAAATTTCGTGAAAAATATTTTTTTTGTAAAAGATAAAAATAAAAAACCAAAAACTTGGTTATTTGAATTTTTCACATAAATTTTGAGGTTATGTGAAAAAAGTGTAAATACAAAAGTTGTAGATCTTTTTATTACCTACAACTTTGCCATTTAACGTTTTTCCATATAGGACTTGTAGTTTTGCCGGAAATCGAGATAAATCGTTTTCTACCCTTTCTACTTCCCGACCTCGGATCGCCCGTAAGTTATTTTTCCTTTCATTTTTGTTATATTCTGTTCCTTTTCCAATGGGTTTCATCCTACTATTATTTTTTTTTCACTTTTTACCATTTTCAAAGGCTTCATTCAGCCCTGGCCTATTACTTAAATTTTGACAGATCTTATTTTCATGGCATTAAATTGCTTCGCGCAATCGTTGATTCACCCGGTGTAAGTCAAAATTATAAAAAAAATCTTCTGTTGATGCGCTAATTGCAACTTACTAAAATTTTAGAAACATTGACGGAGGAAATACGTTTAAAATGTGCAATGATCTCCTTTGATCGAGCTTTTCTGACAAATTTTCAAAAATTTGTGGAAATTGTACTTCCCATTCGTAATGAGAACCTGTATTATTTCTAGGGATATCCTGCAGAGTTTCCGACATATCTTAATTATTGCAGACAATTAAGGTTCGAGGAAAGACCAGACTATAGTTATCTAAGGCAGTTGTTTAGGACTTTGTTTCATAGACAAGGTTTTACATACGATTATGTATTTGACTGGAACATGCTCAAATTTGGTAAGTTCACTTTTTAACTTTGCTTTAATCAATTTCTAACATTTTCCGTAATTTCAGATTGTCTTTTGTTTTTCATTAATTGAAGAAATAGTCCATGCTTAAAGTAGAGTTGAAAGTATGGAAAGGAAAGAAGAAACTAAAAGTCTTCCTCCACAAAATTTAATAGAACAAAAAAAGTTTTTGCTCAGAGGTCTCTACATGTTTCGAATGCAGAAACGTTCATCATCAGGGGGCAGAAAAATGTATTGCTGATGGTTTTAGCAGAAGAGAAAAACATAAGTGGTATAAAACCCTAAGGAGTAAGGAGTATCAACATGCTTGCCAACCTATAACCTATTTCGCGTAGATTTATTTATGTTTTCTAGCTTTTATACAAAATTTAAAGAAAATCAATATCGACTTGATATTCTATAGGTAATAATTGACATATTTAATAAATATCAAGGAATTTCATAACTTATTTTAGGAGAATTGTATAGCGAAAAATATCGGGTAAGATTTTTTTTAACATTATTATGTCGTTGTCACTCATTGTTCTTTCACTATACAATTCTCCCAAAATTAGCAATGAAATAAATTGATATTTTTGTAATATATCAGATACTACCTAAATAATGTACCGACGATATTGATTTTCTTTAAATGTTAGTTATTAAAATAATAAACTCAAAAAATCAACGCGAAATAGGTTATAGGTTGGCAATAGATTGAATTACGTTGAGAATTCAACCTTAATGGAGCTTTTATGGAATTAAAAAATTGGTGTGTCGAAATGACATGATGTGAAGAGAAATAGAAATAGATTAAAACATACAGAGTATGTGGAAAAGTCAATTAAAAGGGTCCAAAACGACCAAATAAATCCGGGGAAGAAGAAAAAAATCACTTCTAAAACGAAGATGTTAAAATGGTATTTTTACGAGTATGTCTGTAAGACATTGTTAAAATTTGCCATGTACCTAAATAAAACATGTATTAAGAAAATATTGTGAATTCAGAATCTGTAAGAAATCAAAATTTTTTTTCTCTTTATAAAGTAAGTACTTACAAGCGATCCTTTTAAAGTATGGAGGTTTGGGGCACTGAGTTTTAACCATACTTTAAAAGGATGGCTTGTAAGTACTTACTTTATAAAGAGGACATTTTTTTTGATTTTAATCTCCTTTTCTATTATTCTTACAGATTTTGAATTCACAATACTTTCTCAATACATGTTTGATATACATAGCAAATTTTAACTATGTCTTACAGACATACTCGTAAAAATACCATTTTAACATCTTCGTTTTAGAAGTGATTTTTTCTTCTTCCACGGGTTTATTTGGTCGTTTTGGACCCTTCTAATTGACTTTTCCACATACTCTGTATGTTTTAATCTATTTCTATTTTTCTTCACATCATGTCATTTCGACACACCAATTTTTTAATTCCATAAAAGCTCCATTAAGGTTTTATACTTTTTATCTTGTTCTCTTCTGCTAAAACCGTCAGCAATACATTTTTCTGTCTCCTGATAATGGACGTTTCCGCGTTCGAAACATGTAGAGACCTCTGAGCAAAAAATTTTTTTGTTCTATTAAATTTTGTGGAGGAAGACTTTTAGTTTTTTCTTTCCTTTTGTTTTTCAGTTACTTGCCAGAATTCAACTTTTCTTATGGCAGCCATCCTGGATTTTTACAGAATATTATTTATTTTCAAATCACGTTTAAAATGAAGCTCATGGAAATTTAAATACATTTTTTTAAATATTTTATCACACTTTGGCAACACCGCTATACAATTGGCATGTATTGGCACCAGAATAACATTTTGGTTTTTATTAACTGCATACCATGCTAATTTAAATATCGCGGTGTTGCCAAATTGTGAAGAATATTTATTTTGCTTAAATTGTAACCAGTTTTGAAAATTTCCATCACTTTAAAGGCAATTGGTCAAAATAGAAGATGGCCGCCATAAAAAAATGTTTGGTGGGTAAGGGTCGAGACACAATTAAGTTTTAAATAACACTGGCCCAATGGTGAGCATCGAATGTAGAAGACATTCCATTAAATGCAGTATAATGTAATATTCACTACAAGTTGCCAAATTTTCAGGTGGTTCCCGAGGAAGCCATTGCGAAGAGAACACTGGCCGAGCAGGTGCAAGGTATGGCTCGCACGCCGCTGGTGCTACGGGGGGCGCTACTGCGGACGCTTCCGCCGCTCCACCACAGCAACAGCTGCCACAAAGGGGAAGACGAGCACACGACGCGCCTGCCCCCAACCCGCTGGATGACGTCATAACAAGTAGTAAGTATAGCAAGGTCTCGCTTGAGTCCTACCAGCTTTTATTTGGTTAAACGAAATTTTTCTTTATGAGCCTATACAGTGTAGTTTTTTAAGTGTGCAACATATGGGAATTTTTTTTATTACCGATTTCTCAGAAAATTTTATTCTTGATAAAAGTTGGTGCATATTCGACAATCATATTAGGTGCACTTGGAATGGTTGCAAGTCAAACGGCGTACAGGGTAGGCCAAAAAATATAAAACTTGTACAAGAATAAAGTACCCCTATTTCAAAAAACTTAGCAAAATGTTATTAAGAAAAGTTGTTTAGAATTAAAAGTTATGCATAGATTCAAAAACGAGACTTCCTAAAATAAAAAAATATTTTTTTTAAAAAAATATTAATAATTTTCTCAAAACATTTTTTTTTATATTCACCATAAAGACCTTCCTAAATTAATTAAGATCAAATCAACTTAACATATCTTTGTTCAAATTCAAGCATATTTGTAAAATTTACTTACATTTTTAATTTATTAAGGAATCACTAACTTCATGTTTGTTGCAAGGGTATTAAACACAATTTTAAAATATCCTAAAAATTCTTTTTAACAAGATAAAACATTAGTAATGATAATATGCTAATTAAAAAACTATCATTTAAAGTGCAAAATTTTTATTTTAAATGTTTATTAAAAAATTTTTTTGGGAAAACATTAATGTTTTTTAAAAAAATATATTTTTTTTATTTTAGGAGGTCACGTTTTTGAATATATGCATAACTTTTAATTCTAAACAACTTTTCTTAATAACATTTTGCTAAGTTTTTTGAAATAGGGGTACTTTATTCTTGTACAAGTTTTATATTTTTTGGCCTACCCTGTACGCCGTTTGACTTGCAACCATTCCAAGTGCACCAAATATGATTATCGAATATGCACCAACTTTTATCCAGAATAAAATTTTCTGAGAAATCTGTAATAAAAAAAATTCCAATATGTTGCACACTTAAAAAACCACACTGTATAAGAAAGCAGGACTGCCTAGTATACAACGATATAATATAAACTTGAAAACAGTTTAATAAAAAAAAGCACGTATTTATGTAAAATTCATTCTGTCGAGAAGTATAAGGTACAGTTGACGACATATAAATTCGTACACTCTACCCATACATAACTCAATTACAACAAAATTGGGTACTTCCGGTTTCTCTCCTTGCTGCTCATACCTGGATAAAACACCAGCTATATACATAGCTGTAAATTATTGTATATACGATTTTTTACTATAAGTAATAATGTTTATTTCTAAATATTTTTGTGTTTAAATTACAGCCGCGAAATAAGAAAATTATAAAATAATACCAGGCAAACTACAAAAGTATAAAGCCAAAAAGGGTAAATTTATTAACAAACGACAAACAAAATACTAATATTTAATTGCTGCGCCATTGGATTCTAACACTAATGGTAATCTTCTTGGCATTGACAAAATAATACTTCTGGTGTAATCCGGAGGTAGCCCTTCTCAAATTTCTTCTATTTTATCAAATAACCCATTTCATTCTGTGGTTTAAAATTTATTTTGTACATTTTTTTTACCATCAATCCCCAAACATTTTCAATTGGATTTAAATCAGGACTTCTTGAGCACCAAGGCAGACATGTTACGTTGTTGTGTCTAAACCAGTTTCCTATATTTCTTGTAGTATGCACAGGGCAGTTATCCTGCTGAAATATAAAGTTATTTAATTCAAAAACTATCGCAGCAAAAGGAAGAAATTTTCCAAAATCTGAAGATATATATTACTGTTTAGTGTTCCACCAATATTCCAGCAGACACCTGCACCGTAATCACTTATCCATGCCCACATATTAACGGAGAAACGTCCACTGGTTTGCTTTTTTTAAGTATACTTCTCATTATATCGGGAATTTGGTGGTCTATATACTCGAATCCTTCCATTATATGTATTTTTTTAAAACGGTTTGGATGCAGCTGCTCGATTTCTTAATTCGGAACATTGTCTTACTCTTATCAGTAATAGGTATAATTTTAATAATAATTATATAAAAATACTTATTTTTATATAATTATGCTGTTTAAATTTCACTTAAGATATCTTTTATCAATTATTAATGTTAACATTAGAGTATATTTTTGTTGCATCAGAATCGTTTTTTTTTTTATTGTAGATTCTCCTAGAATGTATGATAGTCACGAAAGAAGGGTTTCCATGAGGTTAAGAGCGGGACAAGGGGCTCCCAACGCATCTACATCGGACTTAAGTACGTCGAAACAAGCCAAGTGAGTTATTTATCTATTATTACATTAAATCAGTCCATAAGTTTTGGGTCATTGTTCATTAAAATCGCATACAAAAGGTGGTTATATGTACCACTAATGGACAGTAATTTTTTTGTTTATAAGAAATCATTTTTTTATTAATAGTTTGGTAACCTACTATGTACTTACATACCAAAAATATGAAAACTTTTCGGCTTTCGTATTATACAGTGTGACCAGTAAAGTCCGCATCATATGGGATTTTTTTAAATTAATAACTTTATTCGAAATTTGACTTTGGCATCAAGTTCTGCTTCGATCGAGATGAAAATTAAGCAAAAAAATAGTAGTCGCATGATTCGAATTATCTGCTAAATTTTATTTTTTTCCAAAAAATAATTCAACAGTTAGGGTTATTTCTGAAAATATCGAAAAAAGTTATAAGAAAAAGTTTTTTTTAATGCAGTTTCTAGCCCACGTGCAAAATTTCAGCTGCATAAGATAATTTTAATTTTTTACCCACCACTAAAATTTATTTTCCACTTAATGAACACTTTACTGATGACACTGTGTTCTTTTTTGTCTTAATATTAAGGTGTATTACTTTCAGACACAAACTACGTTTTCCAAAATACTTATTTTATGAAGTTACCTTATACAGGGTCAAAAACAAATAAACTTTGCATCACATGCGACTAAACTTTAATTGCCCAATTTTGATTTTGTAGAAAAACACACCTTTAATATGGCGCTACTTTAAAGAAAATGTATCTGAAATAAAGCCCTATCAAAACTAAGAAGTTTTATCTAGGTCGCGTTGAGTCTTATTTTGCAAAAGTGGTGCAATTTACAAAATATGGATAAAAAATCAATATTATCTTATGCAGCTAAAATTTTGCATGTGGGCTAGAAACTGCATTTAAAAAACTTTTTTTGATACGTTTCGAAATAACCCCATTTTTGAATTATTTTTTGGAAAAAATTGAAATTTGACCGATAATGCGAATCACGTGACTACTATTTTTTTGCTTAATTTTCATCTCGATCGAAGCAGAACTTGATGCCAAAGTCAAATTTCGAATAAAGTTATTAATAAAAAAAATCCCATATGATGCGGACTTTACTGGTCACAGAATGTAGAAACATTGTTGGTGAAAAAAATGGTGTGTATAAATATTTAGTTGTGACAGATTGATATCTTACATTTAGGCTTAGCACAATAGTCAGATTATATCCTTCTTTTAAAATAGTCCCCATTTCGCCTTGGTTTGTAATGTTTCTTTTTCTAACTTCGTTTAACTAAATATTCCCAAAGATTTTCTATCGGGTTAGTATGGGACCAATCCATTACCCGAATACTCTGTGCAATCAACCAGTATCAATCGTGATGTATTCTTAACCCAGGCGATTATGGACTATTCTAAAAGAGGAATGACAAAACCTTTCATCTGACCATAAATTGTGCTAATTTTATTTACTCTATGAACACAGCAGCCGTTATAGCTGCAAAATGATATCCGACTAAATATTAAAACTTTTATATATTGTATTTATTTTTCACCAACAATATTTTCAACCATATTATGAAAACCAAAAACTTTTAATACTGCCAAATATGATAGAAACGTGTATATTGTAAACAAAGAACGATTGGTTCCAGAAATATTTGAATCGGTGAGTGAATTAACGATACAAGCGCCAATAATGACATTTCAAATTAGAATGCTCTCTATAATCCAAGTAGACCAACCTACCATTGGACAAAAGAACAGTACATATCTCGCTCCCTTTAGCTTCAATTTCACAAGATTGTTTGCCATCTAAAATAACTAAAAGTAATATGAGTATTCATCTTGTTTTGCCTAAAACCTTGTATTCCTTTATTTAACCCGACTGTCAAAATATTAATGTAGCTCTAGGTCCTTACTTTTTATGAAATTTGAATGTTTCTGTCTTTAAAGGTTTTACTTGCCACATCATTTACAAAAGAAATAGTTCTAAACTGTAACGCCGAGAAAGAACTTCGTACCAAAACATAAACTTACTTGTAAACAAATATTATTAGGCTTTGACAAGTTGGTTGTTGCCGTTCGCAACAAAAGTAAAAGTAAGCATTTTCCTCATTTGTTACATATCGTTTAAAGTAAGTTTTTTTTTTGTTAAAAAATTGCTCTGTGTCATTGTTAAAAAGTCCCGTCCGTTCGAAACTAATTATTGTGAAACATAGGTAAGCTACAGCTGATTGGATTAAAAAACGTAGGGCTTGATTTAGATTACAATGATATGGGGACGATATATGTAACCAAATATAGGTTAAAATTTTGTCACATTCATATTATGACATGATATGCCAAACTAATGAGTAATAAAATAAGTAGACAAATTTTTGTTGTTTACAAAATTAACAAAGTAAGAATATACAGAAAGAAAAAGAAAAATAATTACATAAATTGCTGAAATCATCTAAATCATTTATTTCCAATAAATTTTGGGTAAACCATTGAGAGTAATTCCTGCGTCTTTCAAAATCTGCGGCTTGTATTTCTTGGAATACTTGCACTTTATAAGAAAATAAATTTAGCTGTTTCTTAAGAATAGTCCTGCCTGTTCCTACTTCTTGGGACAGGCGTCTTATACAATTTATTGGCGTATTTTGCATTATTTCACGAACGTTTGCAACAAGTTCTTCTGTTCTTACAGAAGGTCTTCCTGCTCCTTTTTTGTGTTTTATAGAACCTGTTTCTCTAAACACAGCCACGGTTCTTTTCAGTCAATGATAAAAATCCCCAGCAATAAAAGCAATGTTAGGAAAATGTTAGTGAATATCGTCCATGCACAACCCGGATTGTAATGCCACTCACCATTTACCCTAACCCCGTTTCGAAAATACGATTCAACCATGAATGTTGTGAATTGTTCAAGAAATTGGAAAAATTAGCGATGAATCAAATTACTTGTAACGACTGTCAAAGATGACGGAATAACTGATTGATTGTTAATTATTCCAGTAGTTACTGACACCCAACAGGTATTAAGCTCTACGGCTAAGCATTACGTCCTTAGATGCAAGGCCCTCTTTGATGCAAATAATTTTTGCTCGCATGCTCGCACGGTACTTGCATTTACTGCAGTACACAGGTCAACTTGGCTAAAGATTGCTACAATCTAGGTGTTATCTATATGTTGAGCATTTTAGAGAAAACTTTACACCATTTGAATTAACAAAACTCCGTCCGTGACATGAAATGTTCATGCTGTTTTCCACCATAGTTTAATGAAATAATTTCGTAGCTTCATTATCGTTCACTTTAACTCAGCTGCTTTAATGGTGTGTTAAAACAACTACGGTAATTATAAATATTAGGGGCCAAAATAACTGTCGTCACCTCATCAATGTTGGGTTTAATGGGTTGAACGAAAATTTTAAAAAATAATTAACTAACCAGCAACTTTGACTGTGACGTAAATGACATTGGCAGCAATAGTTTTCTCACAATCAAAGTTAGCGTAGTCCTTGATTTACTAATCAGGCAACGTTGTGATAAAATGATGATCGTCAATGCCAGTTATGTCACAGTCAAAATTGCCTGGTTAGTTAATTATTGTTTAAAACCTATGTGCAACCCAACATTAGACTACCATAACGTCCCGTCCGTCCGCGTGGAATGGCCGAAATGTTATGTAATAATATTTTTAGGAACTATACGATTTACAAAAGTACAACACATCCGAAAACTATTAGCATAATACTTTTCTAGTTGGGGATGTATTGTTCTTTCACTCACCGATTCATTTATACTTTTATTATAATAAGAATCTCGATGGTACTAATATGATAAAGGGACGACTGCATGCATATGCATAAAGTTTCCGTTGTCACCTGTTGGTAGTAACTGAAATCTTTGATGTGATGCTTTTGACTGATAATTGCGATTACTTCTCTGAGTAATATGCTTTGAATTATTATTATCTTTACTTTATGATAAAACTCATTTGAATAATTGTAATTTTGGATCCGATTTGATTTCTAAATGTAGTCACCTAGTTGCCATAACAACAAATTGTTTTAATGTTCCCTCATTGTAATTAACAATGTCGATGTATTAAAAATATGTTCTATACGGATTCATTCACGACTGTGTGGCGTTTGTGGAAACTGCTAAATATATTTTTTGAAGCCTTATAATTTTTAAAGATATACAGTCCTTACCTTAAGTTATTATCTATCACTTCCGGTTACACCGAACGTAGCTGTACCAAAATTCTCGGCTGGTTGATAGTGTGAGTAATCCATCCTTGTTGAGTACATCTGAATGGAATACAGTCGGGTAACTTGGAATAAGTTCAGTATATAATCCAGGATATTAAAGCAAATTTCTTTGTTCAGGATTTTTTGGTCGCAATGCTATTTCTACAGTAATTCGTTTTTGAGATATCGACATTTGAAAAATGACATCTTACCTCATTAAAGGAACCTAGCCTATTTACAATCATCTCCCGTACATATATCGGGATAGCATATTTGGGGTGGGGGTGATTCATCACTTAAATAGTGTTAATTTAACTTTTATTTGGCCACAATCTCAAAATATATTTAGAATAAAAAATCAAAATAGCTACTTTGTGTAAATGGAAGTGATAAATGAAATGAAAAAAAACTCTAATTGTTAGGAAGGGCTTATCGAACAACATAAGCGGCGACTGTGGAATAACTATGGTCAAGGATGAACCCTATAATATAGCTTAGACACTTATCTTGACAAGGCACAAGCACCAGGATTGCCTTATCTAATAACGTTTTTAGTTCAGTCAGAGTAGAGGCTGCGCCTGCATAATAAAGCAACTAACCACAATGTTGATTTTAAACCAGTCAATGTCATTTATCACAGTTAAGGTTGCCTGGTAGTTAATTCTTGTTCAACATCTTTACGCAACCCATATCTAAAAGTTTAAAACTTTGACGAGCGGTAGCTTTCAAACGATGCATAGTTTTCACATCAAATTTATTATTTTAGTTCGTTAGTACCAAAAAGTCAACTTCTGGTTTAACGATTAAATTCGTAAGATCGGTTTATAGAGTTTCCATACACTTTTCTCTATCTATGTTTAATCATAAATAAGGACGATATTTCCTTTTTTTATTTAGTCTTGTGTCAAAATTGGGATATTTCGTAACTTTTAAATAGGATTGCCAAAGCTTGTGTGCAGGTGCAAACTCCTTTTTTTCAGTTATAGAAAGTAACTCTTAGATTATTGTTAATAAAGATACTATAATTTAGACCAGCTTTCATGATGTACAACTGTGTGTTAAAATTTGATCTCTAAGGGTTTTCCTCCTATTACCTATGCTGGTTTAGACAAGGCAACCCTGGTTTGTCGTAATAAATGTACTATTTAAGTTTTATTCATTCAGAAATGGGTGTAGTTTTTCGATGGCCGCCTCTACGCCTAATACAACGATTTAAAAAATCGTTTGTTGTTTCCATATTTCCATAAACGCTCATCGCTATTCACCTTTGTTAATGCTTTTACGACAGTTACAAATTGGGTATTTAACTAACCCGTTCTGTGTTTTCTTTATTTTTTTCCCGCGCCGTCCATCGTCGTCTCCGTCATCGTCGTCGTCGTCCATTACCACTCATCGTTCTCGTACGCACCACCACTCATCATCTCTACCACCACCACTCACTAATCTTCACCACCACCACTCGCACCACGTCAATGTGTCATGCCTCCGTTCAACGAAACCTATGTGCGATTTGTTTGTTTGTTTTGGAAGCGCCTCCGGAGTGGCGATGGCGCCCCCCGCAGCCCCGACGCAGCAGCAGGCCGGCGCGCCTAGGCGCGGCAGTTCGTCCAAGGACCCGCCCGGACGACTGAAGAAATGAGAATGGCACCGGAAGTAAATCCGGCGAGCGGGAATTGTGAACGGACAAGTGGACAGTGGACAGAGTGCTTTAAGGAATTTGATAGTGTCACCGTGACTGCTCTGGGTAGTGTTTATAAAAAGGCAATTTGGTTTATATAAAAAGTAATACATATACACATATATTACATACATGGAATAAACATGTACTTTTTTGACGATATTTCTGTTCTAAATAACAAATTTAAAAGTGGCCAAACTATTTGGCTACTAGTCCATCTTTCGAGATCAATTAACCCTCTAGAAATAGTATGGGTAAATTTTTCCAGTGGCTTTAAAAAAAAGTTTTTATTATTATCACCAATGATATAAACAAATGAAACGTTCTATTTTGTATTAAACGTAATTTAATTGCTATTGCCTAGCGCTTTCGGCCCATTATGAGGCCATCATCAGCGCTTAGGTTTCGTCAAAATATCAGTCAGGTGTTGTTTATAATTGGAAACCTTACCAGGAAAATTTGTATTTTTTATTTAAATTTTCAAATATCTTTTTAGTATGTTTCTTGTCTCCTAGACATATTTTGACGAAACCTAAGCCCTGATGATGGCCTCATAATGGGCCGAAAGCGCTACGCAATAGCAATTAAATTACGCTTAATACAAAAAAGAATGTTTCATTTGTTAAAATACGGCGTACAACCGACTCTCCTTTTCATACAAAGCTATAAAACTAATAGCTACACAAATTGATGGTTTCAAGGCAACATATACGAATTATTATTATTAACGAAGATTCAAATATTTGTGGTTTACGAGGTGTTTTAAGGACGAAATGATTTATGCATAAAATTAAACTGTCTTAAACTTTAATATTAATAAAAATATCGTTTAACAAAATAATGTTTGACACATTGATATGTAACTTTAAGGAAAAATCGTTTGCTTTAAATTTTATTTCTAAGTATTATTGTATTATTTTGTTATCGTTAAAATTGTTATACATAGTATATGCCGTCTTAAAATAGACAAAACATGAAATATATTTTAACCCATTCGTTCTTTTCTATGGTTCACGACAGTAGACTAAAAATAATCAATAATGGTCATATTTCAAAAATGTAAAATTCGGCCACATCAATCTTTGTGGTTACTAGTTGCTAGTATCTGGAGATAAAAAAAATATTTTTCAAACCCCTTGGAAAAATTTTGGGACTTTCCATAATTTTTCTAAGGATTTTTGAAAAAAACTTTTTCATTTATAAGGATGGGCAAGTAGTAGCCGAAGAGATTTATGGTGGCCGAAGTTTAAACTTTTATTCTAGAATAGAGGAAAATCGTAATGGTAGAGTTTAGCAATTTAAAATCCTGAGACAAGCAAATACTTTTTATCTTAATTGTTTGCAGTAGTTGATGTTATTTAAGAAAATGGTTTTACAAATTTCACTGCCATTTTTTTAAGTTTGTGGTAGGTGGGTCTCGACTGCTTATTATGATTATGACTATTGTAACCGACTTTACGTTAGGTATTCAGGTTTAAGCGCAACCTTAAAAAATAAGTAAAATATAAAAACACAAATAATTTTTCCTTAAATTCTTACTGTACGAAAAATGTACTGGTCGTACATTGCCGTTGGCTGACTGCTTTTCTTGCAATTACTCCACACCTGTTTTCACTAAATAGTTTTAAATTAAAACAGTTCTACTTTGACAGGTGGGCTTTTAAAATGACAAGTGCCGTTTTACACAGACGTAATTTTAACACAAATTTTGTGCTAAAATTTATGATAAATTTTATTAGTAAAAATTTATAACAAAAATATGTACAAAATTACATGGAATTTTAATGTGTATGACACAGCAACAAATTTGGATGCAATTTTTGAGAAATCATGATCACTAAAGACCAGTGACGCATTGTTAAATGTCAATGTCAAATTATATCTAACGGATGCCGGATGCCAATTAGGGAATCCAATGACCCGTCAAACTTGTTTGCCTACAGCCGCCACATTGGATCACGTGGTTTGGATTAAAAACGAAGAAGAATAAACAATGTTTTTTTACCTTTGAGTAGTACCTAACCTATATTTGTTTTGTGGCGTTAGGGACATTCAAGATGGCGCTTGTTGGCAAAATGTCAATTTCGCACGTGGTTTGGACTCCTAATTTCAATCACACGTAACCTTAGTTTTTCGGCTTTTCTTAAAAGATTTTGACAAGTGTTATTTTAAATTACTGCGCATATTTTGGCGCACTTTTATTAATTTTTTTGATAAAATTTAGAAATATTTCTATATTTTCGTAAATATTATAATATTTTTCTAATAAAATTTGTAAAGTGTGTATTACACGTTAAAATTTAGTTATAAACAAATTTCTGCTTAAATTTATCGTCAAATTTGCTACTGTGTAAAACGATACTTAACGGCATCTTTGAGGATTTTATTTTAAATTACTGCGCATATTTTGGCGCACTTTTATTAATTTTTTTGATAAAATTTAGAAATATTTCTATATTTTCGTAAATATTATAATATTTTTCTAATAAAATTTGTAAAGTGTGTATTACACGTTAAAATTTAGTTATAAACAAATTTCTGCTTAAATTTATCGTCAAATTTGCTACTGTGTAAAACGATACTTAACGGCATTTTTGAGGATTTTATTTTAAATTACTGCGCATATTTTGGCGCACTTTTATTAATTTTTTTGATAAAATTTAGAAATATTTCTATATTTTCGTAAATATTATAATATTTTTCTAATAAAATTTGTAAAGTGTGTATTACACGTTAAAATTTAGTTATAAACAAATTTCTGCTTAAATTTATCGTCAAATTTGCTACTGTGTAAAACGAGACTTAACGGCATTTTTGAGGATTTTATTTTAAATTACTGCGCATATTTTGGCGCACTTTTATTAATTTTTTTGATAAAATTTAGAAATATTTCTATATTTTCGTAAATATTATAATATTTTTCTAATAAAATTTGTAAAGTGTGTATTACACGTTAAAATTTAGTTATAAACAAATTTCTGCTTAAATTTATCGTCAAATTTGCTACTGTGTAAAACGGTACTTAACGGCATTTTTGAGGATTCCTTTAAATTTAGAAATGATATTATTTATTATATAACTTAATCTATTTTCGCCACCGCATCCCAGAAAAAAAGTCGGTTAAGGCCGAGACAATTAAAAAAATAAGCAACATGCAATAAGAAATAGGTAATGAGAAATAGAAAATACATATATTATTATGTTGTTTGTTACTTAAAACTTAATAATTGTGTCGCGATTGATTTGTTTCTACGTATCAAATCTTATCTCTGTTGCTTATTGCTTATCGCCTAATACTTATTTTTTAATTGTGTCTTGGCCTTTAGTAAGCAAATAATTCTTAAAATAACCTATAATAATAGACAATTCCAATGTTTAATTGCCTACCAAAAATATCGCGAGCACCATAAGACCTCGGAAGCTCAAATTTTGCAGGCAGATAGCGGGTACCCTAAAAAGGAGCATCAGCATAATAGCGGCCTGAAACTTACACCGGGGGGTCTAGGTCACATTTTTCAACGGGGTATACCCACATTTATGCATAAAATATATTGCTAATGCCATACTTTATGTACGCACTGTGGACATCCGATCCTTTTTGATGTAAATCTTCGACAGGATTGGTTTTTAACTATGGTACAAGCTTACACTTTTCCTCCCATCTTGAAGTCAGAAGTCTATAAAAATGTGTAAAACTTTATAAATAGACTACACTCTTCAGGACCCATTCCAATCGCATGCCGGGAATATTTTTACATCATGTATGTATGTATTGGCAATATATTGCATGTATATAATATGTGGGTATTCCCTAGTGATAATATATTAAAACTTACTACAGGTTTTATTTTTATTGTTATTAGACCCTTACTAAATTTAGTGAATACGGGGGTTACATGTTAGTAAATTAGTAGTATTTAGGTAAACTTTACTCTCCATAAAAACTTAAATATTTATTTTTTACTATAGACACTACTTTAGAGCGTCACAAGTTTAATAGAAGATAGAATGAAAATTATCTAGGCGCGCAAAGTAAAATATTTCGACCTAGTTTTGAATGGTTACTGGTGAAAATTTTGACTGCATTAACATTGTTAACAACTGATACATATACATAACTAATTTTATTGTCCTTGAGTTTCGTGATAAACTCACATTTTAGCGTTTGAACTTTACCGAACCTAGCTTAGCAGTAGCAAGCATATAATAATATTTGCTCTATTGGTGCTGAAATTTTAGAAGATGTAATCACAAAAACGTACTAATTGAAGACTCGAATTGCTTTTAGAAACACATACAGGATGGTAACTATTTAATGACCACTATTGGTGTCTTGGTAATTTTTGTGAAGTTGGTTAGATTAGAAAAAATGTGCCATATTTAAAACTATTTCAGATGTACCTGCATTTCCAAATGGTTGTTAATTTTTTTAAATACGGTCCTGGATTTTTAAACTTTTATTTTTTAGAGTATAATTAAAATAATAATAATAAAAGTTTATTCAAATATTTTTTTCACATTTAATGCTAATATATAATTGTTTTGTATGAATATCAATCTTTTGAGATATTAAAGAAATTAGTTTCAGACGTTTTCAACAAAATACACTGTATCTCACGAATAAAAAAACAATTTGGCAACGCAGTTACTGGATCTTAAAAAAGCTTTAAATATGAAATAGTATTTTCACCCAGTAAACGTGCAAAATGAGGGCGGTCTAAATAATCCATTACAATCACTTTTGCAAAATTATAGGAATACTAAGAACTGTCTTCAAGGACAAAATAGCTGAAGCTCGATCTACTTTTTAATTTAAAAAATTCTAATAACGACCCCTATATTTATATTTGTGAACGTTCCATTTTTAAGCAATCGTTCAAAAAATCGAAATACTTTTTTTACGGTGTTTTCATTTTTTTACCTGAAAAATAAAATACCTGGCCTCTATTACCCTAATCTTTCAGTCAGAATACAGGACTAGTAAAATATGAAAGTCACAAAAAAGTCCTGCAAATTATCGTAGAGGTAATATACACGCACACATTTATATCACATCGTTTTATTTAGGTCTATGAAATTTAGTTTTTTCTTGTTTATTTTGCCCGTACTATTAATTCAATCAACGTGGACATTTTGAGCCGTCTTCTGGATTCGCAATACGTCGTGAATTTCCTGAAACGTGCTATACAGAGATAAAGTAAGGCTATGTTAGGTTATTGTTTCATTTGAGTTACGAACATGGTTTTGGTTTGTTACAGCTGCGTGCTATTACATTGCTGCCAATGTTGTTCCTACTAAAAATTAAATAACCAGAATATGATTTATGTCGTGTAACATGTCGGCCATCTTGCACTTTTACTGGGTGAGAATACTTTACATAATATGAAGAAAACGCTATTATTGTGTTAAAATTACACTATTTTTGACTCTACATGTTTTGCTACACAGCTTTATTATAAAGCTACTGTCCAACTATAAATCTATCAATTTAAAATAAAATGACTTATGTCGAGTTGCACAACTATTTTAAACAATAATTAACTAGCCAGGTATCTTTGACTGTGACATTGTTAGACATTATTTACTCGAAATTAAAGGTGCCTGATTAGTAAATTAAGAATTAAGCTAACCGGGCCACTCTGATTGTGAGAAAATCACTTCTGTCCATGTCATTTCCGTCACAAAGTTACCTGGTTAGCTACTTATTGTTTAAAATCTTTGTGCAACCCGGCATTACACGAACAAACCCAAACTTATAGTGTTGGACTTCTTTTCTAGATTAATAATACAAACTTCCTAATTCCTAATACTGTGGAAGAGTTGAACAGCAATTTTTTGTCAAAATTTTCACTGTAACTGTTCTATGTGATGTTTAGTTTAAATATAATAAATTATAAAATTGTAAAGGTGAGCAGTGGTGATACGTACCAGTAAGAATTAGATTAAAATTTTGTTGAATTTACATGATTACTTTGTTTACTCATAGGTTGTGAATTATTTTTTCAGTTATTTGCTAGTTTAATTTACTGTTATTCAAGTTTTGTTAGTTAAAATCTATTAGTCCCCAGTACAAGGACCCTTAATTTTAATGACACATACAAATGTCAAACTGCGTGGGTGCCTTCTTTGGGACGAATCCGACAAACGTTCTTATGCGAAAACGTTCGGCGCTGCTGCGTTTTCGAATGCCCGATTCCCAGAGGTGTCGATATGACGTCATTATGGCTCCCCGTACATACAAGCTTGATTTTTTAAAAATTGTTTAA
Organism: Polydrusus pterygomalis; assembly: GCA_963969555.1. Classification (NCBI taxonomy): domain Eukaryota; kingdom Metazoa; phylum Arthropoda; class Insecta; order Coleoptera; family Curculionidae; genus Polydrusus; species Polydrusus pterygomalis. The sequence continues at coordinate 32,895,619 of OZ018381.1, read as the reverse complement.
AAAAATTAATTTAAAAATTGTGATCAACTTGTCCTACAAAAATCATGCTGCGTGTGGAGTGTCCACCACCCCCAAAATGTCGATATGACGTCACTATGACTCCACGTATATACGAGTTTGATTTTTTGACAATTGTTTAATAAAATTGAGTTAAAAATTGTGGTCAACTTGTCCGACAATAATCATGCTGCGTGTGGAGTGTCCCCCACCCCCAAAATGTCGATATGACTTCACTATGACTCCACGTATATACGAGTTTGATTTTTTGACAATTGTCTAATAAAATTGAGTTAAAAATTGTGGTCAACTTGTCCGACAATAATCGTGCTGCGTATAGAGTGTCCACCACGCCGAAAATGTCAATATGACGTCATTATGTCTCCCCATACATACATGTCGGACAAAAAAAGCAGTGGTAGATATTAGTATTTTAAATGCAAATATCAATTTGTCCGACAAATATATTAAGTTATATAGTCAGTCCGACAAGAAAATGAAAAAAAAAATCATTACCAATGGCACACTCCTTTTTGTCAAACTCTGACTGATTAAACTTAAATGTTCAGATATATTATTGAAATTAACTAAATTTACATAAAGTTTGTATAAAATTACAATTATAAAATAATTTCAATCGGAAAATCTGAAAAATTTAAAATCTGTTTTCTTTTATTTGATATTTTATTTTTTATTTAAGTATTAAAAAATAATTCACTGTACATTAGAATTCAAAGCACTGCACAAAAACACTCCATTTTTTATATCAAAAATAATGATAATATAAACATTAAAATAAACACTCCGAAAAGATTCAAAAATGTAATTGATGCGTGTGCCTCTTGGTAAAGTCTAATTTTTTGGAAAACAGCGTTTCGACAGTTGATAACCACAAAATGACACCAACAAGCTCACACGTCATGTCGCGTCATACTGTTTTTTTGTTTTTGATGTTTAAAAGTGTTTCCTGGTTCGTGTGGAAGTATGCCGCGTAAATTCAAATAAAATATAAGAATATTTTCAGAAAACTTATTTTCCGTACATACATTTATTAATTATAAAAAAATAATTAGTTTTTAACTTATAATAATATATCGAAGATAAATTATTATAAAGAAATATTAAATAATTTATCAATTTTTTAATTTTTAAATAGATTGCAGTACTATATTTGTAGGACACATATTTTTTTACAATCAGTACTTTATCTTAAATAGAAAAATATTAAATGCAAAGTTGTATGTACGGAGAGACATAATGACGTCATATTGACATTTTCGGCGTGGTGGACACTCCATACGCAGCATGCTTTTTGTCGGACAAGTTGACCACAATTTTTAACTCAATTTTATTAAACAATTGTCAAAAAATCAAACTTGTATATACGTGGAGTCATAGTGACGTCATATCGACATTTTGGGGGTGGTGGACACTTCACACGCAGCATGCTTTTTGTAGGACAAGTTGATCACAATTTTTAAATTAATTTTATTAAACAATTTTTAAAAAATCAAGCTTGTATGTACGGGGAGTCACAATGACGTCATATCGACACTCTGGAAATCGGGCATTCGAAAACGCATAAGAAAGTTTGTCGGACTCTTCCCAAAGAAGGCACTCACGCAGTTTGACATTTGTATGTCATTAAAATTAAAGGTCCTTGTACTGGAGACTATATTGTTATATTAAACAATATACATGTGATTTATATAATTTTTTTATATTATTGGAATATAGGAGCATTGATTGGTGTCGTAGAAACCAATACGAACAAAGACGAATCATTCACAAATAAGAATATAAGTTATGTTCAATGAATTGTTCATTGTTCCTGCTTTCTCCACTAGAAGAAGATAGTATTTAAATAATTTAGGTTGGGCTTGTTTAGATTCAGTTGTCATGTTTTGTTTTAAAAATAGTGTTAAGTTATTATCTGATGGTGATTAATGATTAAATCATTAAACGGGATAAGAGGCGGACTAAGAATAACTTAAGCATATTTTCGTTGATTTTGAATAACTCCGTTTCCTCTGCAATATACAGTGTGTCCAAAAAAGTATGCAACATATGGGAAAGTTTTTTATCACCGATTTCTTAGAAAATTTTATTCTTTATAAAAGTTAGTGCATTCCTTAAAACTATAAATTAATGCATATTTCAACTGCGGCTAATAGTAGGGAAGCAAATGCCATTTTTTCGAAATTGCCTTAAGAGTAAAGTATCGTCAAATGGGGTGAAATTGTTAGCTTTTTTGATTAATATGTAAATTACAAGAAAAGTACACCTAGTTTTGCGCCAAAAAAATATAATGTATTTGCACTATGCCGAATGAAGACCTCCAGGCTTAAAACAAACTTCAAAAATTGTTTTTTTTGCTAGAAAATAAATAATAACCTCATTATCAAAGTTATGCTCAAATTGGGGTGACTTTGATAGGCACTGTTTTTTGCATTACAACGAATGATTTGGATCTAAGAGTTATCAATGTAACACTTTTTCCCTCACTCTTAATATATTTTTTTTATCAATTTTATGTGCGCTTGGGGTGACTTTGAAAATCCATAAGTTTACAGAGATTATCAAAGTCACCCCTTATCACTCGGCATAAGAATTAAATTTTAATAAACTATCCTCGCAAAAGTGAAAATTAGACTTTAGTTATGATGTCAAAAGAAAACTTTATTTCGTATATAAATTACAGAACTTAAATTAACACATTTTAACACAAATTTAACGTTCAAAAACATCAACAGATTCATATATAAATTACTATCAATCTCACCCCGAAAGTGTTATCAAAGTGACCCCGCATGATATATCAACTAATAGTTTTCAACCAAGCATATTTGGCGCCGAATTTTACATGGAATGAGGTTAAGTAGAAACCACCTCATCGTAAATAACCGATATTTTAATAAAATTGCTAAAAACTGATGAAATAACTTTAGACAGTGTCAATTTAACGCTAATTTGCAGTATTATTATAGAATATTTACAAAAATATTATAACAAACATTTACCGGCATGCTAACAGGACACAACAATGGCGAAACTTCACTCTTTCGACTGAGCATGGCGCGGATGTCCGCGGATTATAATTCCGGGATATTTAAATTTATTTAACAAAATATTACCTGTTATCAAAGTCTCCCCATAAAATCAATTTCACCCCATTTGACAATACCTTAATTATTAGAAATACAGCAGAATTTTATATGGAAATGTTTTTACAAATTAAAAACTTAGTCCAAACACGAAATTTGAGTTAGGTGTGTCAATTTTTAATTTTTTTTATATGCATTTCTTTAAAATAGGTTTTTGGACTTCAGCGTACTGGGTGAAAATGACAAATAAATTATTAATTATTTCCAGTAATATGAATACAGTTGGATTCTATCATAATTTTGTTTAGAACATAAGTTGGCTAAAATGTGTTTAAGTAGGCGTGCAACACGCTAATATCTGGACCAACTCGTAACATTGAAAGGTTTTAAAAAGTTTGCAACTACTTAATCCATTTTTATTATAAACCCACGTTTAAGTTATTTAATAAATATATTAAAATTGCGTAAACAAAAAATCGACCAGAGGCCAGAGGTGTACCGTTTAGGGGGGAAAATAGAGATTAACAAAAAAAAATTAAAAATTGACCCCTAACTCAAATTTCGTATTTGGACTAACTTACTAATTTGCAAGAACATTTCCATATAAAATTTTGCTGTATTTCTAATAATTAAGGTACTTTACTCTTAAGGCAATTTCGAAAATATGGCATTTACTCCCTTACTATTAGCCGCAGGTGAAATATGAAATATGCATTTATAGTTTTTATAAGGAATAAAATTTTCTGAGAAATCGGTGATAAAAAACTTTCCCATATGTTGCATACTTTCTTGGACACACTGTATAATATGACATCGGGTCGGGGTTCTCTGTACAGGGTGTCCTAAATTCGATACTCACCATTGGTATTTCGGGGTTTTGTTTTCTTGTGACATTATTTATAAACATATTGAAAAACTGAAATAATTTTCTACACAGGCACTTTTTTACGCTGCATTTAAAGGTACAATACAATAATACATTTTTAATATGTGGCACAGCCATTCCAATGTACCTATTCGATTATAATGAGAAGGATTATTATGTTCCAATTCAGATGGGGTCTGTTAAAAAGATCATTTGTGATGATTTAGTCTCGTGTAAAGGGTTAGGTTAGAGTGGCAGACCTCTGGCATTGTCCAAACAGTCACACGCAGTCTTATAAGGACCGTTGTGGTACCGCAGATGTTCCGCGGAACCTATTTGCATCAGCTTCCTGATGGTTAACGCGATCGTAGAAGAATCTTGACAGCTCATTCAAACCAGCCACTGCTGGTAATTAACTTAGTAAGTCGACCCACCTGCTCACTTCCTCCAGATCATTAAAAAATGATTCGCCCAGTACATTGAACCTTCTTCTCGCGAGGCCGGGGCATTCACACAAGAAATGCTGAATAATTTCCTCCTCTTCTTCATATCTGCAACTTCTACAGAAGTCGTTAGTTGGTATTTGCATACATTGAGCGTGTCTACCGAACAGGCAATGCCCGGTGACTACGGCAGTGATGTTTCTTAGGTCCTTCCGACTGTGCTGTAATAGCGCTGCGGTTTTTCTGTTATCAAGTAGGGGCCACAATGGCCTGGATGTGCTACAAGTTGTAAGCACTGTCCATCTGCTTTGCGCAAGTTGTTTAGCTGTTCGATCTATCTCCTCTTTGACTGATCCCAGTGGTCTAGCCTCAGTACTCTCTACTAGTTCGACGGACATGTCTGCGCCCTCTCTGGCGAGCGCATCAGCAGTCTGGTTGCCATATATGTTGCTGTATCCAGGAACCCAACACAAGGTGATTCGGTGTTGAGCACCAAGTGCGCAGAGATTGTTGCGACAGCGCCTTACTAATTTTGACTTAGTACTGCTGGAGCAAATTGCTTGTATGGCTTCTTGACTGTCCATATAGATAGCTATAGACGCAGGTCCTCTCAAGCCAGTGTGATCCCGCAGGGTATTGACTGTCTCGTGTACTGTAAAAGCTTAAAATGTTTGTATTTCAGGTCACTTATCAGGTAATTTTTATTATTGGTAAACAATTTTATATTTGAGTTGTAGGTAGTATTGTTACATATTGTTTAGAAATTTTGATATTCATGTAATTTTGTTAATAATGTGCAATCATTTAGTATTTATCACCACTGCAACATGGTACACATATACACGGCACATGCCATTCCGCCGCCGCGTGCCGGTCAAAATTTGAATGTTGCATTGTCCTATTTTCACTTGCTGCTGCTAGGAGACAGTGTGGAATATTCCGAACCAAGTGTTCTGACTGTAAAATTCAATTTTTAATTGTCTGCCAGGTATATTTTAGGTCCGTTATTATTCTTAATTTACATCAATTCCGTTTCCAAATTGAACTTAAAGGGCAATATAAAGCTATTTGCAGATGATACAACAATTATTTATTTTGCTGAAACTCTTGCAGAAATGTATTTTGATATTAATAATGATTTAAAAATACTTCTTTCTTGGCTTCAAATCAACTTACGTTACATTTTACAAAACCTTTTATGTTTATAACTAAAAATAAAATAAATTCTATCATTAACCCCTTAACATTTAATAATGAAAATATTCAATATTCAAAATCGACAAAATTTTTAGGATTAGTTTTAGACGAAAATTTAAATTGGAAAGGCCATATCCAGTATATTATCAACTCGATATCTCCTTTGATATCTGTTTTGTACAGAGCTAGATATTTCATTCCTTTGAAATACTTTAAAAAATATATATTTTTCATTAATATATTCAAAATTACAATACTTAGCTTCTGCATGGGGATCTGCTTGTTTATTAAACTTAAAACCATTACAAAAATTGCAAAATAAAGTTATTAAATATATACACAAATTACCACATTTAGAACCAACTATTAATCTATATAGACCGAAAGGGTATTTACACGTTCAAAACATTTATAAAGAAAAACTTCAGGAGAATAAGACATTACATGATCATAACACCAGACGTTGCTTGTATAAATTATCAAACTATACTAATAAAAAGTAATTTCGGAAAAAAATCGCTTTTATATGACGGAATAATAAAATATAATAATCTTCCAAAAAATATCAGAAAAATTAAAAAATTAGCAACTTTTGAAAAACAATTAAAGAGATATTTACTAAATTAAATTGTTTATACTATTTTTTTTAATTGATTTTATTAATTAATTAAATTGGATTAACTTCCATTTTTTTTTTATTGTTATTTTTTTTAATGGTTATTATTTTCTATATTAAGTTGTCACTTTTCATGTAATGAACTGTAAAAGTTAATTTGGAATAAAGACATTTTGAAATTCAAAAATTTCATAAAACCTCAAAGGGATGAGATGAGAGGTGGTTTTATTGTGAAACTCGTCTTGAAGGGTTGTTATGATATTGAGAATGAAATGTCTTGATGCCTAATTGCCTGGCATGGTGAAATTAGTCAACCATTAAATCGTATTTGGGGAGATGATTTCAAATTGACGTAAGCCGCGGGTAAACGTTGGTACTAATAAGCAATGCCATTCCGTGTATAATGTGTATTGTGCACTGCAATTGTTGTAATTTGCTATGAATTGTTTTGTATAGAAATAAGTTTTACGCAACGATTTTAATGAAAAGAAAGATGCAAAATAGATTGTATAAACGAGATGATATCCTTCAAATGATAACTACCCCAAGACTATAAATAATATTTGTAATCAGTGGAAAAAATTTGTACATATCTAGACTGATTTTTGTGTATTTTGTGTATAGATCGTCTTTTAGTTTTGTGAAGAAATAAGATTTTTATAAAAATATTAAAATAATAATGATACTATGTAAGTAAGGTAGCTGAATGTGTACCAACATTATTTTTGTACAGATTGGTTTAAACCATTGGATTTGTTATATATGTATGGCGCAGTCTGCTAGCATATATTGTAAACCTTATTTATTTTTCTTATTTTTATTGCTTGTACCCCTTGCACCATAATCTCAAAAAAATTAGTTAAATAAATTTGTATTATCACTTCCAGTGGCTCGAACCACTCTATTATCATTATCCTTAAGTATCTAAAAATGTTAATATTAACCTATTATTCGGTACATTTTTTTGCTAGCAAAAAAATGTAAAAAAAAAGGTACAAGACAAATAAAAGTTTCTAAATGACTTTGCATCGTATTTTGTTAGTTCCTTCAAAGTTACTAGGTTATATAAGTTTCGTTTGAAATTATTCAAAAATTCACTGTGGGGGGTTGGAAAAAGCCTTCCTGGAATAGCAAATAGGTCGTTCCTCCTCGCCACCAAAGGGATTGATTGTACAAGTAAGTAATCCATTTAAAAAAAATATATTTTTTTCTGTGCCTTGCGTTTTCTTTATTGCAGGTCTGTAGTTAGGAAACGACAACACCGATTTAAGTGCGGTTTGCAAAGTTTGAAAGATTGTTTCTTGTAGTTTAATAGTATGATACGCTAGGGGTGTTACAGTGGAACTGGACCTGTTCTTTTGGAATAGGTATCATCTGCCTATTCCGCGTACCTATTACCTATTACCAGGTACCTATTCCAGGTCCGTTGGCACTGTCACATGTTTGATTCTCTGGTTTCATTGTTATTCCTTTTTCAAGTTGTCAGGTACAGGTACGATATAGGGAATGGAACGGCTACAGGTTTTGCTTTAAATTCATATAATATGTTTATAATATGGCGAATTTGCAGTTGAGAATTTTGAACGTTGTCGTTACAAGCACATTGCAATAATTAAAATAATCTCACTAAATAAAGATAAAGGGAAATAGTAATAAATAATAAATATTTCTAAAAATATTGTAATTGGGCAACAAAATATAGCGTATTTAATGTAGGATATGCAACCAGCAATGAGGAATTAATTAAAAAGGCAACATATATGGTGGATGAACCTATGCCTATTCTTCATGTTTCTTTAAATAATAGGCCTCCGTTACAATCAAATGTTCCAAAAAAGTCTGGTGCGAAAAATATTAATCTGTTACAAAAATTTATAACGAAATTTAATTATAACAATCGGAAACTGCTGGCCACGCTGGAGTTCTAGCGGCCTTCTTTAAAAACTCGTGTCGGCCATGCAGCCGGAATAGCGCCAATCTGAGGAGCGGCGTTTAAGTTTGACCTGGAATAGTTTGTACCTGTAATAGGTATTTGGAATAGGTTCGGGTTTGGAATAGGTACAGGTCCAACTAGGTACGAGAAAAAGCTATTCCGTAACATCCCTATGATACGCCTATAACGTAATCATTGCACTTGCATATTATACAGGGTGGAAAATAAAGCCGTGCAAAATATTAATAATTTTAAGTAAGTCACATTTTAGTGTTTTTTCCTGTTATATTTTAACGTCGTTTTATAACCTAAGTTATTATCTTGGGACAATTTTAGTATTTTTTTATTACACAGGGTGTTATTTAAGTATGTGGCCAAACTCTAAGGGGTGCTTCTTTATGTGATTTTAAGAATAAAAGTTCATTTAAACATGGGTCCGAAAATGCATAGTTTTTACGATACAGGGTGTCAAACTTAAAAAAAAATCGGATGTTCGTAAATATCTCAATACTATTTTATTCGATTTTGTTGAAATTTGGCAATTCTGTTTGTAATAACAATAGGATAATTTAGCCTCAATTAGATTAAAATTATTAAATTCAGTGGCGTCCCGGAAGACAGACCAACTAATATTTTTGACAAAAATATTCCGCGCCACTGACTTTTTTTTTAAATTATGTATTTTTTTCGAATTAAGCAACTACAAATACAACTATTTTATCTCCTGAGTTTTTTTCATATCTTGCTTTGTTTTCGAGAAAAAACAATAAAGTGGTTTTTATTTTTTTTTCCCGAAAACAAAGCAATATATGAAAAAAATGATTCATTAAAAAAAAAAACACAATTTAAAAAAAAGTCAGTGGCGCGCATTGTTTTTGTCAAAAATATTAGTTGGACTGTCTTCCGGGACGCCACTGAACTTAATAAATTTAATCTAATTAAGGCTAAATTATCCTCTTGTTATTACAAACAGAATTGCCAAATTTCAACAAAATCGAATAGAGAGTATTGAGATATTTACGAAAATCCGATTTTTTTTCAAAAGTTTGACACCCTGTACCGTAAAAACTATGCATTTTCGGATCCATGTTTATATGAACTTTTCTTCTTAAAATCACTTAAAGAAGCACCCCTTGGAGTTTGGCCACATACTTAAATATAACACCCTGTACGCCCTAGGTCAAGAATCATCCTATTTTTTGTAAAAAAACAGCTGTTTCATAGTAACTGATGACATCAACCCGTTGATGACTATTTACGCTGTTTTTTATATTTGGTTTATTTTAAAAAAAGAAAAATAACAAATGACCCTAAGATATGTACCGGGTGCCCCAAATTACAAAAAATGGTAAAATTAGGATAATTATTGTGTTATTTAAATTTAAAAAGTTTTAACTAAGATATTCAAGCTATAAGCCTATTTGTAAAAACATCGTTCCTATGCTTTATTTTTATTTCAAGTTCTAGGACTGAAATTATTCTATTTTTTTGACAAGTAGCTTTTTTTTAACACAGATATTGAAATGTAGACACCCAAAGCAAACTAAGCATGTATTCATATGAAATTTTTCTTTAGCGAGAGCTATAATTACTTTTGAAAATTGAGCTTAGCACAGCAAATATTTTTTCCTCCCCACTTGCCAAGGTTAGGTATGTGTATGCCCCTCTATTTCCCATACGGACTATACGTCATACGAAGTTGTTCGCGAAGCGTTCATTTCACTTAGCTAAACAAAGGTGTTTTTTTTTACTTTGCTTTGCTATTTAAAAGAAGCAAATGGAATATAGAGAGGGGAATACTTAACCGCGCCAAGGAAGGAAGGAAACATTTTTTAAAAGGAGCCGTTGGCTTTGCTGTTTGAAAGAAGCTTAGGAACTCTGCTAATTATAGATCATGTTCCTCTGTTTGAGAGTACACTACTTACACAACTAAAAAAAAATCTTAGACGAGGAAACTTCTAAGGGAAAAAATAAAGGATAGATCGGCAGATTAAAGGTCATGGCGTTTTTACGGATCCCATGATAGACGAGGTTGAACGGCAGGGCTCGGTCGTCAAAGTAAAAATTTATTAACAAAAACCCATGTCAAGTAACAAAGCGTATCATTTTCACCACCACTCCTCTAAATTACCATGACCTGAAAATTTTGTCTTTGTATCCGAGAGGTACATCTCAAAATCACTCCTCACCTCAGGCCTATAAAAAAAAGTAGAATGCTTATTCCCTATATAAGGAATGTGTATTTAAAACAGCCTCTCTGCCTCTCCATGGAGAGGCTTTAGTGGTCGGGGAATTAATTTTTTCCCCTAGAAAAAAGTTTAAAATCATTAACCCCAACCAAAAACACGTACGAGTCTTGCCGAACAACTGATGCCAATCGGCTAACCAATTAAAAACTATTGGTATTGACTTGTTCGCGTGTTTATTGTGATGTTTATATTGTTGTTATTTTTGTGATATATTGTAAGTATATATTTCAAAACAATAGGTACCTATTAACAATTTTATTCCACTGTGTTTAGTGCAATTGTGTTATAATGAAAAAAGTGCGGCAGAGGATGGCTATTTCTTTCAACAGGTAATAAATCTCAATAGGTGAATTTTTTTATTAAGTTTACGGTAAACTGATGTTGTGCTTGTCTGGTGATGTCCAGATATTATTCGTTATTTTTTACCTTCGTATAGTTCATGTGGGAAATAGAGAGGGGTATTATACTTAACCGCGGCAAAGGGGAAGAAAAAAATCTTTGCTGTGCTAAGTTAAATTTTTAAAAGGAACTCTCAACTTAACCGTTGGCTTTGCTTTGCTATTTAAAGGAAGCTTAAAGAAACTCTTGTATTTACTTTCCTTAGCTGTTTAAAAGAAGCAAATGGAAAGTACCTAGAGTCCCTTCTAAGTTTCTTTTAAATAGCAAAGCAAAGGATTAAGTTGAGCGTTCCTTTGAAAAATGTAACTTAGCACAGCAAAGATTTTTACTTTGCTTTGCTGTTTAAAAGAAACAAATGGAAAGTACTTCTTCATCGTTTCTCTGTGCCTATTCTGAAATAGCGATAGTCGACCTATCAATCGTCTGTGGTATAACATAACCTTTAAAAACAAGATAATCTTGATTTAAATTTAAAATTTATGTTAGAAACTTCCCAATTAGTACAAAATATCTATATTTCATAATTTTTAAACAATTTTAACTTTATTTATTGTTTAAAGTGTAGCCAGTTGGATTGACAGTCTTTTAAAATACAAAAATGCTTCGAAGACCCCCGACTGCAATCGAACTCAAGTTGGAAGACATAATAGAGTACGAACAGCACCGGCGGAAGGTAACTATAACTAATAGTGAAATAAGTTCTATAAGTAATAACCCATTGTATGAACACCACGCTAAAATCGACTAGGTATGTTTTCATGCTTCGGGTGGTAGTAATAAGGGAATTAATAAGTCCTGTAATTGCTATTTTTATTTATTTATTGAAAAAGAAATAAGCAAACACATTCATATCAATACATGTCATTGTTTCATGTTCTTACAATATTTATTATGCACCTAGGTGATAATCAGCTGTATGTGCAACTAGAAAATACCTACCTATACTACACAACACAAATAATAAAAGGAATAAATAAACTTAACCCTACTCTGTTAATATTTATCAAATTGAGTACACTTTAATCATCGTGAGTGCGATGTTATAGTTTTTATAATAGTCTGTCAATATACAACTTATTCCTATGAATGAAGCTTTTACATTTACTTATGAAAGATTTATCTTTTGTTGTTGTTCGTATGTTATGGGGCAATAAATTATAAATTTTTGGTGCCAAAATTGATGCATATCTTTGACCTGCATCATATCTTCTAAAGGGTACAACCATCATTCCACTTATCTAACAAGTGCGGAATGTGATACTTTTCCGCACACGATAAGTTTCGTATATTAAGTATTACATAAAGTCGCCACAGTGGTTCTTTTCCCGTGCGTCATCACTTTTACGTCATCAAAATCGTATGAATCAAATCAAAATTACGAGACGAAAAAAGTCAAAACTAATTCTAAGTTCATAAAATGGACGTGCCTGCCTACCGTTTGACGTACCTACATAATATCCCGAAAAATTATTATTTATTTTAAGTTTTGCCCGGCATTCTCTATTATCGGGCAGACCTAAAATGGGAATCTCATATAAATCAAATTATAAAAAAATGTAACTCGTTTATTTACCTAATACAAAGAGCATTTTCCAATAAAACGATAGAATTCATGAATAAGATCTATAAAACATATGTTAGACCCAAACTTGAGTATGCTCATGCAGTGTGGAATCCGTACTACGCCAAGGATATAGAGGCCCTGGAAAGAGTCCAGAGGAGGTTTACCAGGATCCCAACAACCCTGGTAGATACACCCTACAACGAACGCCTCTCAGCTTTTGGGCTGACCACACTTAAGGAGAGAAGAGACAGGGGAGACCTGATCGAAACATTTAAAATCCTGAATAACAACTATTGTGATGACCTTAATCTAAACTTCTTTACTTCAAATACTAATGAGCTCAGAGGTCACGCACAAAAATTAAAAAAGGAGAAAAGCTCTCATCTGATACGAAAAAACTTCCTATCTAACCGTGTCGTGTACAGGTGGAATGCCCTTAATGAAGAAACCATCCTTGCCCCAAATCGGAACATCTTCAAGAACAGGCTTGACAAAAACCTGGAAACAATAAATGGCATCATGGTGCACTATCTTTAGCTAGCTCACCCCCAACCAAACAACTAACTGTGATAAATTCTGTGATAAAATCTGTAATCGAGCTTGTAAATGTCCAACGTTGTGTCTAGTCTAGTCGCGCGTACCTTGACTGTGAACTGTGATGTGATACTCTAATTGTTGACTATATAAAAGTGCCTGAAATAATAAAAACTAAAAAGAAACCAAAGACATAAGTGCACACAGCAGTCTCATCGGCTTCAGCCGCTTACTGCTGTTAAACATAATAATAATAATAATAATAATAATAAAATTGACAAACAAATGTTAATACATTTAATACTATTTTTAAAGCTTAAAATCTAGAAAAGTTTGGTGTTTTGTTGACTATTAAAATCGCAAAAGTCAAATTTTTAACATCCTTTCGTTTAAGGGAATTTAGCCACTGCCGTAAACTTTTCAAAGAACTTTCACGGTTAGAATATTTAAAATAAATAATTTTGGTATTATAAAAATCCATAAATACTTACCGCCAAAACAGATGGTGGGTATAATTAGCTCTAAAAAGAACTATTTTTAGAAAAAGGAACAGTTTTAAGGCACACAGATTTACAAAATACGAATTAGATTGGCAGATCAAAATAAGGTTGACAATGACGTTCTAAAATACAACGGTTGTCAACTAACTAAACAAATAAAAAAAGTAATTAATTGACGTTTATAGTTTTATTCTTGTCTAGCACATTATATTATTGCGGAATCTTGGAGACGTTCTTTTATGCTTTTATTCAAACTTGTTACTGTAATAAATAAGGATGCAGAGTTATTAACCACGTTGAGTCCTGATCGTTGATTGATGACGCACGGGCAAAGATCCACTGTGGCGACTTTAATACTCACGGTAAAAGAACAGTTACTTGCCTTTGTCTTTGTTAAATTTATGGCCAAAGCTAACTTTTACTTGTATGCCTATCCCGAATTCATTTTCTATACGCTAAACGTAGATAAAAGTCGCATAAGTTTTGTATTTTCGTTTTGACGTTGATGCAGTGGCGTAACTAACGCCCCCGCAGACCCCGCATTGCGGGGGGGCGCAGCAAAGCTAGGGGCGCCCTCAAGTTCCTTGATGAAAAAATAAAACAAATGAAAAGCGACGTTATATATAAAAAAAATCAAGAAATAATAAAATAATTGTTTCATTATCACAATATTAAAGTTAAAAATTAACAATAATGAATGAGAAACAATGAAATATGACTAATATGAGTCCCCTATATAAAATAGGGGTAACGTAAATCATAATTAACAATTTTACCCCAATAACAGTATCAAGGTTCGTACAAATATCCGCGCCGGAAACCCCGCGTGGGCGCCGCTACAATCACACACAGCATTTGTTGAAAACCCGCCAGGAGACGGATCGGGCCACCTTAAGCACCTTACTAATCTAATCTAGAGAATTAGAGCACCTTACTAATCTAGAGAACTTGCTGCGCACCAAAATTCATATTTTGGCGCGCAGCAATAAGCTGAAAATCGTAGTAGTACATTATTTTTACAACAAAAATTGTTCTCTACAATGTTCTATATCTTTCTCGAGATCTTTTTACAGTGACCGGCAGAAAGTGCGCAGCATATGGGAAAGTTTTTTACCTTTAAGTTTAGAAAATTAATTTTATTTTAGATAGGTTCTGCATGTTCTCAAACCAAAATAACATCCATTAAATCCCGTAAAAGTCTTATGGTATACGAGGTAGGATCAAAAATTTGAAATTCCGCTAAGAGTAAAGTACCACCATCTTTCATTTTAGAATATTTTTTTACTAAGAATTATTGTTTTAATTTCAAAGTTATACCCAAATTCCAAATTTCGCTTATTTTGGACAAAAAAATTGATTTAATCGTGTTTTCTCAATAACCCTGTATACAAAATAAATGACAACCGAACAGTACGAAAATAAGATTTTTTGCAGACTTTGTTAGAGATTACCGTTGATCATAAGTCCGATTAGTTTGTTTTCATATTATTATGGCTTTTTAAAATAAAAACAAAAAAATATTAAATATTTTTGTTGCACACCGTATTTTATTTTCTGAGGGAAAAAGTGAATTTCATCAAACTGATATTTTTTGATTTACATTGACTTAAAGCATCTCCTAAATAGTTTTTATACATTGAAGTATGCATAGAAAGTTTCCTTATTTTGCGTGACGAATAAAATCCGTTCAAAATATATTTTTAATTTAAATTTTTTTCTTTATAAATCAAAAGAAAACTTTCTATGCATACTTCAATGTATAAAAAACTATTTAGGAGATGCTTTAAGTCAATGTAAATTAAAAAATATCAGTCGAATAAAAAATAAAATACAGCAAAAATATTTAATATTTTTATGTTTTTATTTTAAAAAGGCATAATATTATGAAAACAAACTACTCGGACTTATGATTGACGGTAACCTCTAACAAAGTCTGCAGAAAATCTTATTTTCGTACTGTTCGGTTGCCATTTATTTTTTATACTGAGTTATTGAGAAAACACGATTAAATCCATTTTTATTGTCCAAAATAAGCCAAATTTGGAATTTGGGTATAACTTTGAAATTAAAACAATAATTCTTTGTAAAAAAAATATTCTAAAATGAAAGATGGTGGTACTTTACTCTTAGCGGAATTTCAAATTTTTGATCCTACCTCGTATACCATAAGACTTTTACCGGATTTAATGGGTGTTATTTTGGTTTGAGAACATGCAGAACATATCTATAATAAAATTAATTTTCTAAACTTAAAGGTAAAAAACTTTCCCATATGCTGCGCACTTTCTGCCGGTCACTGTATATTAAACAACGCTTACAAATGACATTGTTTTTTACTATGGTATGACAGGTGCAAAATAGCAGGGCGCTTTCAAAATTTTGCGGGGGGGCGCACATGTCCTTAGTTACGCCACTGCGTTGATGATCAACAAATTGGTAAATAATAGAAAACTAATTGCATAGATGACAGTAGGTACACAAATTACCTGCTCAACTGCATTACCCTGACCTCAGAGGCAGTAAGACCTGAACAGTCCTGACAAAAAGGACTTTTCCGATATCGGTCGTTATTCATCATCTATGTATAGACTGTTCTTGCAACCATACAGTGGAATCAAGAATTTTTAATGCAAAGTTGCAAATTGTAAACAATTTCAGGTAACTTCTTATTTTTCTTTCTTGGATGGATTAGGAAATTTGTGGAATTTATTATTGAAATTAAAGGTATTTACAAACAACAATACACTTTTTGAAGTGAAAACTTCTTTAGGCGCGTTTAGCACTTTTTGTGGGCACTGAATTAAACTGAGCCGTCACGCGTACACCCGTCACGCGGCTGTGTTACGCTCGAATGAAACTCCTATATTCAATCCGAACTTACCCGAATGAACGTTATATGAAAGAGCATGCCGCATCAGTCGCATTCAGTATCGACGTGGAAACAGTGTGCGTTGTTTGTGTGTTTAAGATCACAAGATAGACACTTGTTGCGTCTCAGGTATGTTCTGGCATTTTTTCAAGGGTTGTTCAATTTTAGGAAATATATTTATTCGATATTATTAATTTCACCTTGTTGAAGTTTTCACTTCTGTCGTGTGGTCTTAAGCACACACAATTTTTTTTATAGGTAATAATCATCAGAGTTTAAGGAAGTTTAGTTGCATTGCTTATGGGAAAAGGAAAAACCAAAATATATTTAATATGAAAATATGTTTGGGTTCCACAAAGATTTTAAACAATATTTAACTTACCAGACCACTTTAATTGTAACATCCGTAACATTGGCAGAAATTACTTGCTCAGAAACAAGGTTTCCTGGTTAGTAAATCAAGAATGAAGCTAACCCGGTTCACTCTGATTGTAAGAAAATCTTTTCTGCCATTATCATTTATGTCACAGTCAAAGGTGCCTGGTTAGTTAATTGTTTCAAATCTTTATACAGGTCCAAGATCTATAAACCAACTAGGTGGTATCATTCGATGCTGACCTACCTCAACACGGCGGTCAGCCCGCATCGTCGTTCTCTCGTACGCGCTTTACCCGAATGCTGCGCTATGAGGTGACCTGGTTAGTTTATAGATCTTAATGCGAATCAACATAAGAAAAATCAGTTAAATAAATGCATGTTTAAACGAATAAGAAACTTTTTGAAGGTAAAGCATGAGAAGCTGCAGAAGAGCCCTTCCGATTTGCCATCTTTTGAAACCGGACCTAAAAGCAAACAGGAGATTTACAACCGAATTGGTTACAAACCCAACCAGTCTACCGGAAATCAGTCGTAACTATTTTATTTTAATTGATCCTTATTGTATTTTTGTACATTAATAGAATTTTTATGTGGAATAATATTTGTTCTGTTCTAGTTCTACCTAATAATTGTTGTAATGATAAACGAGTAACAATTGAATTCCCCTATGGAATAGTTAATGGTGCCCAAGATCTATAAACTAAATAGATTGTCTCATTTGGTACTGACTGACAGCTACCTCAAGAAGGCGGCCGGCCCGCATCGTCGTTCTTTTTTTTGCGGTTTAAGATTGTTAACATGTTTTTCTAAGGTTTATGAGGACATACTGAATATAAGAATAAGTTTTTTTGACAGGTTGTTTTCGTCAAACCAGCACGCTTTGCAACCAATTAAAAGGCTCCTTTTTGTTTACGTTGCTTATAGCAACGGGAGACTTATCAGCTATAATAACCCTAGGACATTGATAATGGACGAGATAATTTTAGTCAAAAGCACGTGGCCTGGTAACAACCCTCCGCCTTCAGCGTCGGGTTATTACCTTGGTTACGTGCTTGAGATAAAATTATGAGGCATTGGTCAATGTCCGAGGGATATTCGGTCAGAAACTTTTTTGATAAATTTTTGATAAAAAAATTAAATTTCTCGCAACGAAATAATTATTTATTTATTAAAAGTACAATTTGTAAAGGTGCAGTTATTAAAATTAACGTAATATTTGATTGGCTATTTTTTTCTACTATAGAAGATCCATTACCCGCATAGTATTAATAATCTTATTGTGGTGTTCTTGGTCGATGTTTAAGTATGGTTTTATAAAATTTGGATTGTTATGACCAGCGATTTTCAGCAATTGTTGTTCTTGCACACCTTTTTTCGCTAACAGCAGTTGACCTGTTTGAATAGTTTGTTATTTTTTTGCCCATTACATTCAGGCCGATAGCTTCAGCAGACGATTTTGTTCATCCATTAATAGTATTTTTCCAACAGGGACATTATCGTACCAACTATCGGTTTCCGTTTTCCAATGTCGATTTGGTTTTAAGAACAGCCGTGGTGAGGTTATATGTACGCCTCGTTTTGATATCAATT
Source organism: Polydrusus pterygomalis (assembly GCA_963969555.1). Lineage (NCBI taxonomy): Eukaryota > Metazoa > Arthropoda > Insecta > Coleoptera > Curculionidae > Polydrusus > Polydrusus pterygomalis. The sequence continues at coordinate 32,877,381 of OZ018381.1, read as the reverse complement.
TATGAAACAGGCGTACAGGGCATCTTTGACTTTCACTATTGACAATCAACCATTTACTATTTGTACAGCTTTTTGAACCACCTTGGCAAGTTTTACTGAACACTGGATTATATTCAATACGATTTGTTGGAGAACCATCGTAATTTTTTTCGATTTGAAGAAAATCCAGGAGACATGCAACTGCTTCTCCTCCTCTCCACGCTAATTCTACTGCAGCAATATGGTAGAATTTACGCATAAGACCTTCAGGGGTATTTTCATTCCAGAACAATATTATTTGGTTTACTTCAGATAGACTTAACGAATTTGAACTGGTCTTACGTTTACATGGAATTTCTTTCTGGTTGCATCGCGGGCTGGTTTAAATACTATGCTGTTAAACGGGTCAATCATAATCTTATATTCATTATAGTACTTTTCTTGTAAAATTTTGCACGAAACGTTCCACATAGTCTTTACCGTTGCTTCTTTGAATTCAGTCCCATCTTTTTTTCTCATATTAACCGCCCAATCTTTCAGTATCATTGCCAGCTCTTCTACGCTTCTATGTTTATTTAACTCGTATTTGCGTTCACAGCAAAACTCCATAAATATTCCCCACGTGTATTTGTGACTGTTTCTGGTATTTTTTGGGATTGTTTCTACTAGCGCGTTAATGCAATGAAAATTTGCATTGCCAAAACGTGACATTTTGAAATTTATATAGTTGGAATATGAACTGTCAATGTATTGGTGTCATAATAAATGATGCTAGGGTGTCATAGTTATTGAAACCCACCCGGAGTGTTGTTTTCACTTAAATGTTGATATGATTGGGTGATTTATGTAAGATGATAAATAATAACAAAATTTAATTGGCTGTTTAAACTGTCAAAAAATTTTCGCGATAGTCTATTAACCTAATGAAATTAATAAGTGATTACTTAGGTATACTACTACGACTTAATTTTAATTCAAATGTCAAGTCATTTCGAATTGACAGGTGAGACAAACCAGCAAGTAACAATACGTTTTTTAGTCTTACCCGTGATATTTATTGTTACAATAATATTGTGTAAAAAATGATTCGTTTTGGTAATGAATCAGCAAGTTCGATTGCTAAAGAAATTGAGCAGTTAGTAACCCATTTTTATTAGTAAAATGTGAGAAACATTAAATACTAACAAATTTGTTATCTGAAATCCCATGTCTTTATTAAATTCAAATATAACTTTAAAAAACATATTTCCGATGAGTTTAGTTCAATATTGCGCACTGTATTTTTACAATAGAAGTTGATTTTACTTGTTAGTAACTAAGGTTTATTACTAAAATTTCAGGAACATTAAAAGAATCTCCAATTTATGAAATTTTCTTACCGAATCTCCCACGCAGCAGAATTAATTCCCGATAATTTTTTTCTCGGTTTCACTCATGTTTTTGTTGGTAGAAAATTTTATAAATTATAATATAAAATATTGGGTAAGATTTTAAAAAAAATATTACATGTCATTGTCCACTAAACTCCCAAAATTAGCAATATATATATAAATAAATTGATATCTTTGTAGTGAATATATACAACTTGCGTACAAGGATTATTTCTTCCAACTTGCGTACACGGGTAGGTAGGTCCCGCGAACCAGGTAAAACAGCAAGAGTACATTATTCCAACTTGCGTACATACACAAATATTAGAAGCTTATAAACAAACTAAGGACATAAAAAATGCTCTGATAACAACGAACAAACCGGTTGCCAATACACCTTTTAGAACCGATTGGAGAGGGCGCATTATTACGGTCCGTTTAAAACTCTGTGTATGTGAAGACATAAAAAATGCTCTGATAACAACGAACAAACCGGTTGCCAATACACCTTTTAGAACCGATTGGAGAGGGCGTATTATTACGGTCCGTTTAAAACACTGTGTATGTACGCAAGTTGGAATAATGTACTCTTGCAGTTTTACCTGGTTCGCGGGACCTACCTACCCATGTACGAAAGTTGGAAGAAATAATCCTTGTACGCAAATTGGAGGATACCGTCTTTACCCTTTGTAGTATGTCAGATATTACATAAATAATGTGCCGACGATATTGATTTTAATTATTATTATTGATTTAAAAATATTAAACTAAAAAAAACAAACAATGACGTTGAAAAGTTCACCCTAAGGTTGGTTTTCTTTGGAACTTTATACTCTAGATTTAAGTTTGGAATTGAAACATTATATACTATAGCTACTTTATAGATCTTAAATGGTGCCCACCAGTAATGTTAACATTAAACAAAACCTGTGTAATAATGTTCTTTAATATTTTGATGCAAGATGATATAAAATGACCAATCTTTGGCAACAAATACACAAACTTATAATAATAAATATTATTATTAATGTGTTTTAAGTTTAAAAAAACAACACAGGGATGTAGTGGATTTATATTTATTTAATAAACAGTTTGACCCAAACATAATTTACCTATTTACATACTTATTAGGTACTTAATATAGTAAGTATACACACTTTTTAATTACGTCTAATTAATATTATTTCTAGTTACACTTAAACGATACATTAAAAATGGAAAGTTTTCTATATTATTTTTACAAAACTTTAGAGATTTTTTAAGCGTATTTTTTTGTTTCAATACCTAACTGTTTTAATTACTGATAATTTATTCATACAATACATTATTTTTACAGAACATAAAATTGGTATAAAAGTCATTTACAGTACAAAAAGTATTAACAACTAACTTGAAACTACAAAATACGGAATTTTCTAATAAAAGGTTGTATCCAACCAATGTCAACAATGTGAGTATGTTCAAGCAAAATTATTGTATATTAAATTAAGTAAATTTCAGCTTTTTTATTATCGGCGCCTTATAAGGCAATCGCTTAGGTATTAAACTAAGTAGGGTCTAGTAACAATGACAACAAAAACTGTTGGTTGGTCGCGTTTTGTTCATGCTCAACTTTCTTATGACAAACCCGCCGAAGTGGTTTCAAAACCGCGCAACGCGCCCCACTTTTATGTCTTTTGCACCATAATAATACCGTATGCACATGTCCGACTCGGCTGCCGCGGTTGGTGTACTTTACCTTTATCATTAGTTTTAGGTATAGGAAATAATATACCAACTTTACTTGGTTTCATCCCAGAATTTGAAAATGCTGCTTAACATTTTTTACAATAACAACCCAGTCACTGTACTTTGCATGACCAACCTGTATTGGTTTGATAAAATAGCTGAACTATTACACCTAAAACTTTTAAATTTAGTAAAAATTCAACTTAGTTTGTTAATGTCAATTTTATTACCGTAGATGTCTCATTACCTGCATTTTTGCTCCGCAAAAATTCGATCAGGAAAGAGGTTTAGCTAAAATAGTAATTTACGTTACAAGACCGGAAAGTAGTGTTTTTCAGGTGGAGACAAGCATTTCCAGGGCAAGCCGTAAGCCAGTCCTGGAAGCTTTAAGAGACCTGCATCTACGGTAATAAAATTGACATTGGCAAAGTAAGTCGAATTTTTACTAAATTTAAAAGGTTTGGGTGTAATAGTTCAGGTATTTTAACAAACAGGTTGGTCATGCAAAGTACAATGACTGGGTTGTTATTGTAAAAAATGTTAAGCAGCATTTTCAAATTCTGGGATGAAACCAAGTAAAGTTGGTATATTATTACGACGCATTTAAAAATAATATGAAATAAAGAATTAAATGTATATCCTTCGATATTATATAATTAATCTTTATTTCAAATTATTTGTAAATGCGTCGTATGACTTCTCGTAACGAGCTTTTGATTTTACTGGCAATATATCGTAAGTCGCTTTCGTCGCTGCTTCCAAAATTTCATCTGGAATCTCATTTTCCGTGTCGGATAATGCAAATTCTGAATTCATATTTTTAAATTTGCGCATTCGCGAAACAAGTTTGACATAAACAACAAAATAAAAATCAACGAACTGTCACTCGACAATACATCGAAATGTTGTTATCGGGGGTAAGTGCACAAGTGCATCAAAATTACCGATAATTTTTGAATGAAATGTGTTTTTTTATAATTGCAAGAGTTTGTTTTCATATTTTCGCGAAAAAGCCCGACTCCGCAGGAGTGTAATTTATTTGAATATTTCCCAAATTAATTAAGAACTCGAATCAAGTAAATTTAAATATTTTATTTAACAGAAAATACTAACAATAAAATTAAAATGCTTAAAAATTACAAGAATTGCAATGAAAAGTACAATTATTGTAATTAACAATATTTTGCTTTGAATTCGTAGACATGGTGGGTGATGCAGTCAACGAGCGAGAGCTTATTTCGGCGGGGGACTCTTTTGAGCTTGACGGTTGGTCATTGTCCCGCATTTTTTCAATCAAAAGCATATGGTGGTTCTCATCCATCTGAATGTAAGGCGTCAGTGACTTGGTATTTGAGTGTCCACTTAGTTTAATTAACTGTTGTTCTCCAACACCTTTTTTGGCAAGTTTTGATACGGCGGTTGTTCGTATAATAATAAATAAGATGACGTTAATTGTCAGAATATTACATTTTTTGACGTTTGTTAACAATAAACTCCCGCCTTGACGTTTCGTCAACAATATAAACTTGCGATGCAATTTTCGATTTCTGGCAGTGCCGTTTTCGCTGTAATTTTGCGAAAATTGCATTTCTCTTATGGGAACTTTAACATATGAGGGAAATATTCATAGTAACGAAATCAAGGTAGATTGTACTATCAAAGAGCGATTAGAAAAATGAAAAAACAGGGACCGGAAAAATCTTTTGCCGTTCCCTCACGTCCATTTTCCGGTCTTGATCGATAAAACGTTATTTTCTGGAGGAAAAATTGTCCAGAAAGTGTATATTTTCTGGTCGGTCTTAAGAAATAGTAGTTTTTTTAAAACCGACCAGAAAATATACACTTTCTGGGCAATTTTTCGTCCAGAAAAAATAACGTTTTGTCGATCAAGACCGGAAAATTGACGTTAGAGACCGGAAAAGATTTTTCCGGTCCCTGTTTCTTGTTTTTCCAATAGCTCTTTAATAATACAAGCTACCTTGATTTCGTTACTATGACAACAACATTTCGATGTATTGTCGAGTGACAGTTCGTTGATTTTTAATTTTTTGTTTATGTCAAACTTGTTTCGCGAGTTCGCAAATTTAACAATATGAATTCAGATTTGTGTTATTAAAATAGGAATTCTGGGAAAAAATTTTTTTCTAGAAAAGTTGGCAACTATTTGAAAGTATATTAATGTCTACCAAAACCACGAGTCTTCTCAAACCGCAGCGAGCCAATCAAGCTTATTGTTATTAACTTTTGTTAAGAGGGCACCGTCGCAAGTAAAACAGGGTTGGCAAATATCATGATATTTATATAAATATCCAAATATCCGATATATATCCAAATTTGGATATTGATTTATATTTTTAAATTATTTCATCTGTTTTCTGTAAAGATATATTTTAAAAATTCAAAATCACTTATGTAATTGAATATAAACATGTTATAAACCTGTAAATTTGTATTTCAATTCTATTCAATTATAGTTGCTATGACGATAACAAGTTTTTTTTAGTACTCCTATGTTAGGAATGTAAAATGTAGGTAAAAAATACAAGTTTATGAATATGAATAACACATCATATATTTTTGCTTTTAACCATGGTTCAACTTAAAACCCAGAATTACTGGACTTGTTAATTAAATCAAAATAAACCCAAACTGTATTTTTTATTTTTGGCTTGTAAAATTTTTATTTCATAAAACAAACAGCAAAATATTGCTCCGTTCACTGAGAAATCGGAACTAAATAAAAATGCCACGCAGAAAGAAATGAACAGGTGGTCAACGTCTCGGAAAGATAGGGAAGCAGCATAATACGCTGTTGCCGGCTCAGCGGCGCCATATTAGAATAGGATTTTAGAAAAAAAATATTGATATATATCAGGATAAATATCGTCGCATAAATATCATGATATTTATGAAGATATTTATCACGGATATATATCCTGCCAACCTTGATGTAAAATAAACCCAATTTTGACCCTCGGCTGTCACCGAATTTCTCCGAAAGTGCACCTACAATTTACGTCAAATTAAAAATATTCAAAAACATATCTTTAACTATGTCTCTCATGTAGCATATTTTCCGATTATCCTTTCAGTTTTAAAATGTACTAGAATTTGTGTTAGTACATATAGATATAACTAGGTCAAATTTAAAAATTATTTTCTTCGAAAGAAAGGCCTAAATTAAAAATCTATTACAAGATAGACAACGATTGAACCTTTAACTATTCTGTGATACCAAATTTATTCCTGTTTTATTAAATTTAACCGGTGATATTTAGTGACAGCCGAACACCTACAACTATTTTTGAAATATTTATCTTAGCTATCGTTAATAGAAGTGAAATATACAAAAATTACTTTTTTATTTCAAATAAACAAATACAGGGTGATTCACGGTGGATGGAACGTTAGACGTTTCTGACGAACCAGTAAAGGAATCGTTCTGAAAATTTGGTCGCGTTCATAAACGGACATGCTCTACCAACCTAAAATATTTTTAACAATACAGTGTTGCCGCTTCCACACAAAAATAATAGTAACTTCGATTTTTTAAATGCAACACCATATATTTTATTTTATTTTCGAATCCCTCATTACTTTCCTTACAATTTTTATTAACTCTACTCTATACTTATCTCTTACCGTTTCTAAGATATAAATTAATTTCCGTTTTTTTTTGTCCGAAAACGTCACTTTTAAAAATGCTGATAATTTTGAACTCAACAGTGAAATCCTGAAATTTGGTAAATAGTTAACTAATACCATAGGGCTCTTTGCCATAGTCCCAAATCTTAGTTGCAATATACAGGGTGGTTGAAAAATACACTTATTCTGGTAACTTGAAAAAGTGACCATAAGTCCTTTTTTTCAAATGTAACACCCCGTATATTATTACGGATTTGAAAAGCTGCTAAAATTTCACTTCATTCTTGTATATCATACCTGTACCTAACTAACTAGTTTAACCATTTTTTTGACGTATTAAGCATGATTTGTAAAATTTTCTATACAATTAAATTTTTATTCGGTTATTAGTAAGTTATCCATGACAAAAACTAATGTTTACGTATGTTACTATGGTTATCGTTTTGACATTTCATTAAGTTTAGATACAAGATAGAAATACAGTTTAAAGTCATGGAAGAAAACTATACAAATGCAGTTCTTATGAATTTATTTATGTTATTTGGACAATGTGATAGAATTATTGCCAGGACATGTATAAAGTTTAACGAAATTTACCGCCAATGAATCTTAGAAAATTCATAAGGATCCAGAACAATTTTATTAAATGTTAACTAGGTAGTCAAATAATAAAAGACTACTAAAATTATAACTAATAAAATGCTATTTTAACAGATGTTCAAAACGCTGGCCGTTTACATCCAATCACTTTAATATGCGGGTGTTGACTGCATGGATTTCAAAAAAAAATTAATTTTAATGTTTTTTGCATGTTAATGCAAACACACCACATTGTCCAAATAAAATAAATAAATTCATAAGAACTGCATTTGTATTTGTATAGTTTTCTTCCATGACTTTAAAGTGTATATTTCTATCTTGTATCGAAACTTAATGAAATATCAAAACGATAACCATAGTAACATACGTAAACATCAGTTTTTGTCATGGCTAACTTACTAATAACCGAATAACAATTGAAGTGTATAGAAAATTTAACAAATTATGCTTAATACGTCAAAAAAATGGTTACCAGTTAGTTAGGTACAGGTATGATATACAAGAATGAAGTGACATTTTAGCAGGTTTTCAAATCCGTAATAATATACAGGGTGTTACATTTGAAAAAAAGGAATTATGGTCACTTTTTCAAGTTACCAGAATAAGTGTATTTTTTAACCACCCTGTATATTGCAACTAAGATTTGGGACTAGGGCAAAGAGCCCTATGGTATTAGTTAACTATTTACCAAATTTCAGGGTTTCAGTGTTTTAGAGTTCAAAGTTATCAGCATTTTTAAAAGTGACGTTTTCGGACAAAAAAAACGGTAATTAATTTATATCTTAGAAACGATAAGAGATAAGTATAGAGTAGAGTTAATAAAAATTGTAATGAAGGTAATGGGGGTTTCGAAAATAAAATAAAATATATGGTGTTGCATTTAAAAAATCGAAGTTACTATTATTTTTGTGTGGAAGCGGCAACACTGTATTGTTAAAAATATTTTAGGTTGGTAGAGCATATCCGTTTATGTACGGGACCAAATTTTCAGAACGATTCCTTTACTGGTTCGTCAGAAACGTCTAACGTTCCATCCACCGTGAATCACCCTGTATATCTTGAAATAAATTCGATAAGTTTGCAGGGTTTCGAGTAAATGGTATTAATGCATGTCGCGACTAAAGGCGATGATACCCTCTTTTTTAATTTTGTTGAACAATTTGCTGGCATTTTTGTGATGTATAAAGTTTCAAAATATTACAGGTATTAACAACGCCACTGTATTTAGTACATAATTGTTTTAATAGTGAGAAAAGATGGATATCTCTTTCAACAGGTAATAAATCTCAATAGGTGGCTTCTTTTATAAATACAGCGTGTATTCGGAAATTCTTTCCAAATGGGAAACTTTTTTATTATTAATTTTACGAAAAAAAATTATTTTTTATAAAAAGCTCTGCAAATGCAACCATCAAATATCGAAATTTTCCAATCATATACGAGGTTTGTCAAAAAATGTGAATTTTTCCCAAGAATGTGAATTTTTCCCAAGAGTAAAGTACCTTTATTTTTGACATTATCAAAAATTGTTATTAAAAAAAGTTGATCAGAACTAAAAACTACGGCTAAATGTGCAATTATACGCATTTATGTTGAAAAATTATTTTATTGATTTATTATTAATTATTTAATTAATTTAATGCGTGTTATTGCATATTTAGACGTGGTTTTTAGTTCTGATCAACTTTTTTTAATAACAATTTTTGATAATGTCAAAAATAAAGGTACTTTACTCTTGGGAAAAATTCACATTTTTTGACAAACCTCGTATATGACTGAAAAATTTCGATATTTGATGGTTGCATTTTAGGTTTTAGACCATGCAGAGCTTTTTATAAAGAATAATTTTTTTTCGTAAAATTATTAATAAAAAAGTTTCCTATTTGGTAAGAACTTCCGAACACACGCTTGTATAATAAAGTAATTTATAGAATTGTTTATGCTAATCTGTGAAGTCCAGATATTTTTATCTATTTTTTTTACCTTTCAACAAACCCAAATAAAAAAGCCTGTATTTTCAAAGTTGGCGCGCATCGATCACTCCTCGGACTATACCGGGTGTTTATCAAAAGACGTTTACCACTATAACTTTTCTGTATTTATAGATTTTTATTTTTATGTTTATTTTTTATTTTCAATCTAGAGTGCTACAAATTAATTAAATCTGTTAATTTGTAGTCAAGTAGTATATGAAATTTAAAATTATGTCATAATAATTGACTTTCTAAGTTTCACAAGCGTTTAAAAAATGAAATTTTGTTTTCTTGACGTTTACTCCATTTTTCCAAATGGAACGATGGTAGTGCCTTACGTCCCAATCGCAAATTTAAAAGCTTTATGCATTATTGCCCAGTCTTTTCTAAAGAAATATATGGTTTTAAATTAAAATTGTAATGTCATTCGTTTATTAACTTACATTGTAAATCAGATAAAATGGTTAGTTTTACTAGAAATGAACAAAATTATATGCTCCTAATTTTTGGAGTGACCAGAAAAATTATTCTGAAGCCGAAAGATTGTATGTATTGTATGTTTTATTAACTAATGAAATTATAACTTTAAATTAAAGCAATATTGCTTTTTAAAACCATTTCATTGTTTTTCAAAGCCGCCTTTATATTTATTTAGAAAAGAGAGGGCGGCAATAATGCATAACATTTTTGAATTTGCGTTTGGGATTTAAGGGAAATTTTTCAGTGTCAATTTTAAAATAGCATAGGAGTGTATAGTATCAAATTTTTGGAAAAAATGCTCGTTTTAAATATCCTAGTAAACTACCATCGTCCCATTTGGAAAAATGGAGTAAACGCCAAGAAAACAAAATTTCCTTTTTTAAACGCTTGTGAAACTTAGAAAGTCCAATTATTATGACAATTTTAATTTTCATATACTACTTGACTATAAATTACCAGACTTAATTAATTTGTAGCACTCTACATTGAAAATAAAAAATAAACATAAAAATGTTATGACACGTCAAAAAATGACAAGTGAGGTGTCATTTTTTCACTCATAATGTTATGCTGAACCCAAATAAGTAAAAATATACAAGATGTCCCATTTTAAATATCAAAGTCAAGGTTACTTCTGGTCAAACCGGAAGTGCCAACAAATTGAAAATTATGCCAATAAAAGCAGACTCATCTCTTATACATAATCTCAAAATTTCATTTTAATATCTATAAATATAAAAAAGTTATAGGGGTGAACGTCTTTTGAGAAACACCCGGTATAGTGTCATTTACGGCGCGTTAATATGGAAACGAGAAATGTTAACATATTATGTATGTATTTCAATTTAAACGTTTTGCTTTGAGTGTTTAATAAGTAAAAACATATTTTGAAAATAGTGAAAATGGCTGTAGATAAAGCATATTATTTGACTCGAGTATGACATAATACACTTTTACACATAAAAATCATCCTCGGTTATTACAGCCTACATTATACGTTCGTTGAATAATATATTATTACAATTGGTTTTATCCGTTAGTCCCGGGAAAAAGTCCAAAATTTTACGCACAATTCGGCGATCCGATTTTTAATATCGAACCTATAACTTATTGCAAACTGCATTGGCAGTTAAAAAGCAAAAAAATCCTATTTAGGTTATCTTTTTTTGCTAATATTTTTTTTACAGATTTTAAAAACCAATTGTAATATGAAGAAATAGTCCATGCTTAAAGTGGAGTTGAAAGTATGGGAAAAAAAGAAAAAACTTAAAAGTCTTCCTATATTATTAATAATATTTTCTGTCTCCTGATGATGAACGTTTCTACGTTCGAAACATGCAGAGACCCCTCAAGAATTTTTATTCTATTAAAATTTGTGGAGGAAAACTTTTAATTTTTACGTTCTTTCCCATATGTAATAGTTACGTTATAAAGCCAAAAGGTACTATTTTCACCTGTTTCAGGACTAGGGATGGCAAAAATATATCGATATATTTATCAAATAGCGTGTTTTAAAATACGTGTAATAAAATCATAATACTAATAAAATCTTTAAAAATTTTAATGCAATTTACTTCTACAATTATTGCATAGACTGGTAAGTTTCGTACAACGATCGGTACCTTTATTTAATATCACACTGGACAACGGTTTTTTTTCTTATACAAAAAATTCACATGAAGTAATAGCCAGTACGTGTATAATATTTTTGTCAAATCTCAACTCACAATTGATTAGGTCTATTCTAATAAGTAATAACGAAAATAATATTTTCAAGCCGTGTATGTATAGCGTTTATATTAAAAATATTTACAATGTCATCCAAAATAATATAAATCAATAATTGATAAAATAATCAACATCCGCCTTTCTCGTCCATCAAGTTTCAAAACAGACCACGAATAATTACACAAATCATAATGTTACCTTAATAATTAAAAATCATCACAATATAAACTTAAAGGGACAAATATCAGTTTCTTTAGCATTTAACAACTTACAATTTATATTTTTTTATCATAACCGGAATTAAACCATTCTTTTATATTGCCCATATGTAAAAAAATATGTTGTTTCAGAGTCAGAGCTGCGGTACTGAGTACTTGAAATTGTAACTTAATTGGATAAAGTACTTTAGCGTAAGTACCGAGAAGAAAATCACGTTACTGATAAAGACTCAAGCACTTCTAATTACTACTTAAATTTGGCTAAAAAAGTAATTATCTAAATACTTAAAGACTTAAAAGAGTACCAAAGTTTGAAAATGTAGTTAAGTATTAAAAAAAAGTAAGTTATAAGTACTTGTGCTTCATTTCAAAATAAAGTAGTGATACTTAAAGTCGACATTTAAGTACTAACTATTTAAAATGTAAATGCTTAAGTACAAATACTTGGTATACTTAATACAAATACTTTTTCTTAAATTAGTAAAATTTAAGTAGCACTTTTTCTTAATACCTAATTAATTTTACATAAACTTATAAAGGTAGTAGTTTTTTTGAAAATACTGTACTTAAGTAAATGTAACCAGTACTTTCCACAGTTCTGATAGTGCAAGTCGCTCCCGCTAATTTTAGAACTGTGAATACTATCATTAAATTTATGTTAGTCAAATAATGGGGTTGCTATTATTGTACTGTAAATAATAGTTATTTACACTACAAGGGAGACAGGTGATACTTACCAGTCGAGGACATAGTTTGCGCCCGAGCGATAGCGAGGGCTTGCAAAATAGTCCGAGACTGGTCAAGAATACTGCCTCCCGAGTTTTGTATTATATTTTTTCTACTCCAGTTCCCTCAAATTTAAAAAAAAATGTTTTTTAATTTTATAATTTGAGCTATCCAACTGAAATACCCTGTATGTATGACAGGTTTCCTAGTGTTGATACGTTGACTGATATGGAATTCACAATGTTCATAATCAAACAAACGTTCTGTCAGTGTCAGTTTTTTTAAGAAATCGAAAAAATGGATATCGATGCCGTTGCGAATGCAGCTTGCGCTGCTCTATTACCTCAGAAATCGAAGGAACGGTACAATCGGTGTTACAAGGACTTCAAGGATTGGTGCAGTATTAATGCAAGTGATGAAAGAGTCACCGAGAATTCTATGCTGGCGTACTTTGTACTTCCCTAGGGAGGTAAAACGTACTTACCTCCCTCAAATCAGTATCAAAATGAAGTACTTACCGAGTAAGGAGTAGAAAAAATAATTTTAACATTTTAAATTCGGACATATGATATATCCATTTGTCGTGACCCCTGGTTAGCTTTGTATTAAAAAAAAATACGTGGAACGATTTCAAAACAAATTATTAATAAAGAAGCAGAAAAGCAAAGAAAGTAAACACCTATGGTTTACTGAAAAATGTATAGCCGCTTCCAGACATTTTTTTTTTTAATTTGATAAAAGTTTTATGCCTTCGCTGGGAATCGAACCCAAAACCTCTCGAATCCCAGTCGAACGCTCTTCTAATTGTGTACAGTTTGGAATCTCCTGCGATTCCAAACCGGGAAACCAGGATCTATTTTATCTGTCATCCAGATGCGTTTTATGTGTCTGCACGCCGTTAAACATTTTACAATTCTATATTTAATAGACACTAAAAAATGTTCAGTTATAATTTATTACGGCTAGATAATAAACTGTATACAAGTAACAATAATATTAAAAAGTTATATGACCGAAGTTTGTAGAGAGAATATCAGGGTTTCTGTAGCGCAATTGGTTCGACTAGTATTCAAAAGTTAGGTAAGTATCGCGCCCTTAGTAATTCGAATAAGTATAGCGGGAATGAGGGCAGGCAATGAAATGACACAATTGTATTTTATCCCAACGTTCCGTTTTTTATAAAAACTTTTTCAAGGGTCAAGAAAAAGGTTTTTAAGCCCGTATATTTATAATGCGGAATATAACAACACATTTTCTAGAAAACACATTGGATATATGTACAGTGTCACCAGTAAAGTCCGCATCATATGGGATTTTTTTTATTAATAGCTTTATTCGAAATTTGACTTTGGCATCAAATTCTGCTTCGATGAAGATGAAAATTAAGCAAAAAAAATAGTAGTCCCGTGATTCGCATTATCTGTCAAATTTTAATTTTTTTCAAAAAATAATTCAAAAGTGGGATTATTTCTAAAAATATCAAAAAAAGTTATTAGAAAAACTTGTTTTAAATGCAGTTTTCGTTTATTACTTTCAGACATAAACGTTTTCAAAAATACTTATTTTATGAAGTTACCTTATACAGGGTCAAAAATAAATAAACTTTGCATCACATGCGACCAAATTTTAATAGCCCAATTTTGATTTTGTAGAAAAACACACCTTTAATATGGCGCTACTTTAAAGAGAATGTATCTGAAATAAAGCCTTGTCAAAACTAAGAAGTTTTATGTAGGTTGCGTTGAGTCTTATTTTGCAAAAGTGGTGCAATTTACAAAATATAGGTAAAAAATCAAAATTATATTATGCAGCTGAAATTTTGCATGTGGGCTAGAAACTGCATTTAAAAAAAACTTTTTCTAATAACTTTTTTCGATATTCTCATAAATAACACTTTTGAATTATTTTTTTGGAAAAAATTAAAATTTGAAAGATAATGCGAATCACGTGACTACTTTTTTTTTTGCTTAATTTTCATCTCGATCAAAGCAGAACTTGATGTCAGAGTCAAATTTTGATAACTAAATATTTAATTTTGAACTTTTCACAAAAGCTTGATGGGAAAACAATTATAAGTTGCAATTACGACTTACGATAACAATGATTCACGAATCTATAATTTCGAACAATGTTCCTCAATTATTACTAAAGAAACTGATCTTTGACCAGAATATGACTTGATCACTAATGCGAGTGCGTAGGGCAATAGGCTTTAAAGTTAGCGTCATCGAACTGCCAGTAGATATTTCGCGCACAGCACAGATGCGCTGAGCGGAGGCAGCCCCTTTTGATACAGGAAATGTTAGCCCCCTTTAAACCGCAACCCGAACACGGCATGTTCGAACAAGTCCACACTGCTTCTTCTAGACCGGCTATTTTTGGTCCCACCAGGTATATACCAGGGCTCCATACGAGACAGTCCTCGTGCGCCCACACTTCATATGTGTTGTTTCCTGTGTCCGTTATGCCCAAGCATACGTCCGCTGGATCTGCTAAGGATTCCGATTTTCGTTTCGCTTTTTTACTAGACTTACTTGACGTGGAGGCTGTTTCGTCGAGGACTTTGCCGATTTTTTTGCTTTTAAATTGTCTGAAAATATCGATATTATTTTACAAGCGTGTTTTTTCTATGCGGAAATAGGGTAGAATAATTTCGTATAAGGACCTAACTAGGGTTGCATCGAGGAGTGTCTATTTTTTGCAAACTGACAAATTTTTATTCTTAAACTTTTTTAAGTAAAAATGTTAATTTTCTGAGTGATGGAAAATGAACAGCTTTGCAAATTAAAGTCCCTGAAATTTTTTATATAGTAAATATAATGGACTTTGTGTCTCTTGGTCGTACCCAGCCGGTAATTGACCGGGTAGTTGGTCGAATCGGACAGGTACCAAACCGTGTATTTTAAATTGTCCACGTCAGCGATTGCTGTTGTAAAACGTCATCAAGCTCAACTTAGATTTTGACACTCCACAAAAAGTATAGCTCTCTCTCTCTCTCTCTCTCTCTACAAGATCAAAAATTCAAAACATGTTTTGAACGTAGAAACGTTCATCATCAGAAGTCAGAAAAAGATATGCTGATGATGTTAGCAGAAGAGAAAGTGTTAGATGGTATCCAAACGTAATGGAGCTTTTATGGTGTGTTGGTATTACATATGAATAAGTTTTTTACAAACTAATAAGATACTTATATATTTTTAAAAACTACAATGGATGTTTTAAAATTATTATTTACTGAGTCTTGGCAAAATTATTTTTTCTTCCCTTAAGGAAAAACTTTTTTATAATCGAGGGGATTATAGAACCCAGTGCGACATCTTCGTCCCAGTACGGTACCTTAGAAAAGGTCAGTCGTAAAGGGTTATTCTGTAAAAACAGAAAATTTTGCAAGTGTGCTCTCAAAACCGGTAAAAGTGCCGGACCACAGATATCAATTCAAAAAAGTTTTGTCTGTTTCCTTCCGGCAAACACATCCCCAGACGCGTTTCGCCGTTATTACGGTTCATCAGTGAGGCTTAGCTTTTTTTTATAATGTTTTTTACAAGGTCTTATCGGCTCTTTTCTATTTTAAAATCGTCTTTTTACGAGTTTTACTTTACTACCCTTACATTCAGATAGTTTGGATTTTTCTTTCTCAACAAATGTTTAAATTTTTTACTAATATTTTTCTACAACCTCAGTACGCTGATATTAAAAATTTTCTTTACTATTCATATGTTATACCAACACACCATTTTATACTCCATAAAAGTTCTAGGTTGGATACCATCTACCATTTTCTCTTCTGCTAACACCATCAGCAAAACTCTCTGTCTTCTAATCATGAACTACGTTCAAAACATGTTGAGATCTTTGAAAGAATAATATTTACTGTGGAGGAAGACTTTTAGTTTTTCTTCCGTTCCCATACTTTCCACCCCACTTTGAGCTTTATATTAAAACATGTTTTATTGTCATACGAATGTAAAATTTGTCATTGATAAAATCCAATACAATTACAAATTAGAATATTTCCTTAAAATACTCCTCAATAAGCCCAATTCATATCAGTAAAAGTTAATACATTCTTCACATTATAAACGTAAGAATTTTTAATCTGAGCTGTTGATTGTATTATGTATTTTGAAAATAAATTCTAAAATAAAAAAACAAAAGGGTTATAATTTTTTTTAAATATAGGCAAGAACCCCTATAACTCAAGCTCAACATTAAATGGATTGCTCATTTTTGTATTACAAACAACGAATTAAATGAACATTTAGCACAGACTCCCCAAAGGGAAATGCCATCTCTAGAATCTGAATCACTTAAGTCGAAAAATGCCTTTTAAATAGTTGACGATTCTAGTTCTCTAGCTGTAATCCTTAAAAGATCTAAGCTCCCGATGGCAGTTTCTTTCAGACTATCAAAGTGGTCACCAAAGTTATATTTACCATCTTTATGGTATGCTGGTTGTTTGAAGTTACCGAATCCAAACAGGTTACTACTAATACCTAATGCTGAAACACCATCATTAATAATCATGTATATTACCAGATTAGTAATTACATTATTACTGATGGCTTCAGGTCATCAAGTAAGTATTCCCCTACAAAAATGTAAATTCACACAAACATAATTCCTGACCGCGTGGTCACTGTTTATAACGATTTGAAGCTGGCTCGAGTCGACGGCTGAAAGATACAGAATCAATCTCATAACAAATAATATTACTGTTGGACCAGCATAAGAGTAGTGATGGATTTCTTTCCATAAAACTCGTAAAAAAATATACTTGCTTAGGATTATTTTGTAGCGTAGCGTTGCAAAAGAACGAAATGTAAATCTTACCTATCATAAGGATCATCCAATCTTTTTTCAAATTCGGGGCAATTTGCTGTAATAACATAAGGTCCAAACAGGTCGCCAGATGGTGGCACTTCACTTATAACACTAGGACCTAAAAAAATCAGTGATATTGTAACGAAGTTACTTTATTTTTCCAGGGTTGTATTGCCTTTCCTTTTTCCTTTAGTGATAAAAATGTTTTCGAAAAACAGTCAACTAGCGCCAGCGGCACCATCACGTCGTACTGCTCCCCTTTCTGGTATAATCGTATGTACAATTTCAGTTCCGAAAGATACAATTAGAAAAATAAGCAATATGCAATAAGAAATAGGTAAATAGGTGTTTTTATTGCTTATCGCCTAATGCTTATTTTTTAATTGTGTCTCGGCCTTAACATATCTTAATGCAGTGGGCTGTGAGCTTGCCCCCAGACGATGTGGTGATACTCATCATAAAAATAAAGCTGTTACCTGTAAGGGCAGTTGAATGAGGTCCCCTCTTACAAAATGCACAGATCCAACTAGTGTCTTTTCTTTCAGCATCATACTTGTTACTAAGGGTGCTACAATGTAAACCTTTGGACCGTACTTTGTGCCTAAAAATAACGAAATATTTTACCTAAGCTTTCTTTTCAGAAAAAAAAATGAGCTTTACAATACAAAAGTATTAGTTATTTATAGACTTGTTAAAGCACAAGTTATGTTTACGAACGATGCGACAAAAGAGCCAAGTTTGTAACACATAAGCGAGGATGTGAATCGTAAAACATTTTATTCACAAAATTTACATGGAATCTCCATGGCCAATTTGGCGGTGCACCATCCATACTCCTGTCTAATATCGTCAAAATTGTCAATATTTTTATATTTAGTTTAAAACTGACCGAAAATATTTGTGTAGCTGAATTATGGAGGGCTTTAGGTTAGGAGTCCGATCGCAATACATTGGTTTCGGGCAAAGTTTTGGATCGGTAAAGCAGCTTTAAAAATGGCCGTCAGGGGCGCATGTGTTCCTGTAAATCTGTAAAATGCATTGGTTCTTATGGGATAATCAACTGTTTTATTGAATTTAGTTAACTAAAACCATCTACAGGCTGAGATATGTATATATTATATCTAATAAAGCTTATTTTATTAATTATTGGATAAAAATACCGCTGACGTCTATCAAAACCTGTAAAAAGTCAAACACTTGACGATCACTGCGCCGCGACCGGGAAACAGCGAACTAACTACTAAACAGGGACGTAAATTTAAAGAACAGCCATTTTCGATCGGACTCCTTCCTAAAGCCCTCCATCAGCTGAATAAATCTTAATGTATATGAGGTATCCACGGCCGTACCTGTATTCACTATCATCATGGAATTTTTTGCTCTTCAGGGGTTTTCTCTCTCCATCTTCGTCTCCAGTGAGTGGTGTGTTTACCACACTAACAGATAACGGGGAATCCCTAGGCCCCCTTATTTGTACAAACGGTCCCCTAGATTTGCTCGAACTGGCATTACTTCCTGAATCGTAAGCATATATGTCCTAAAAAAATGATTAATGTACTTCCTATAATAACAGTAAAAGAAAAAAGCTGCCAAGTACCACGTCTTTGGAGTTCATTTATCGACTACTGAAATATTGTGAACTTTTCCCATATTTATTATAGCTTTTATTATTATATATAAATCACCTTTTAACTTAAAACTGTACTTAAGACGGTTATTTAGCCGATTTTTGGATAAAACAAAAAAGTAACGAAATGGCGAATGTCCAATAGCCTTCTCTTAACAGATAAAAATCTGATACATTTAAAAAAACTGCATCAATACTTTTAATACCTAGTAAATATCAATAAAACAAAGTTTTACACTACGTATGCGTTACTATACCATTTATCCGATTATGATAAAAATTTGGTGAGTTGTTGTGTGCAGGCCGAGGAAAATTTCGGCATAAAAAAAGTGACGCAACGCATGCCGGGATTTGGTGAGTTGTTGTGTGCGGACCGAGGAAGGTTTCGGCATAAAAAAAAGTGGCGCAACGGATGCTGGGATGCCGGATATTTGTGTAATGTCTTTCCTTCAAATTTATTTTAGTAAGTAGCGTAGCAACACGCGCGGGGTATAGGTAGTAAATTTATAAAAATTAAAACTCAACTTGACTGCATTTTATTCCTGATTTTTGACCAAAAAATCCTTAACCTTTATCAATTCTCAGGGTGAGTAAATAGACTAAAAAAATAATTATGTAATTTATTAATAGAAAAACACCCAAAAAATTATTAAACAATTGGTTTTTAAGAGTTTGAGTTTCTTTGAGAAAAAAAATACTTTATTTTTCGCACCAGCGAGGAAAAAATCCGCTTTCCACATTAATTTCATCTTTCTCCACGCTCATAGAAATATTCAATAACGACGTAGAATCAAACAATATTATTGCAAAATATTTGTTTTTATTTTTACAATTATTTTTTTTCTAAATAAAGGGTTTGTGTACCCAAAATCGTTTAAGGTTGAATTCTTAACGTTATTCAATCTATTGCCAACCTATAACCTATTTCGCGTTGATTTTTTGAGTTTATTATTTTAATAACTAACATTTAAAGAAAATCAATATCGTCGGTACATTATTTAGGTAGTATCTGATATATTACAAAAATATCAATTCATTTTATTGCTAATTTTGGGAGAATTGTATAGTGACAGAACAATGAGTGACAATGACATATTAATGTTAAAAAAAATCTTATCCGATATTTTTCGCTATACAATTCTCCTAAAATAAGTTATGAAATTCCTTGATATTTTTTAAATATGTCAATTATTACCTATAGAATATCAAGTCGATGCTAATTTTCTTTAAATTTTGTATAAAAGCTACAAAACATAAATAAATCTACGCGAAATAGGTTATAGGTTGGCAAGCATGTTGATACTCCCACCTTAAGATTGCTTTGCAGTGAAGTAGCTTCACTAAATTTGATCGTTCTAATATTCGCGGTTTTGTCTCGACGATATTTGTATTATTTATGTGCATTGGCGACAATAAGACATTTTTTTTTTTGAGAAAGCTCGTGCGCTGGAACTATATTGCTATATTTTTATTTTATAAAGTAATACAAGATAGCGATATGTTAACGACGCACTAATATTGCCAATGAAAAACAATTTCAGAGTTGCCACAAGCATTGAATATCAAACTATAAGAAGACCATATGAGCCGATTTCCTAAATCTGCTACTATATACGTTAAATTCATAGATGGCACAATGAGTTCACCAACAAGAAAGCGACTAGCCTTTTCACTGCTAAATTAAAACATTGTTGCCGCCTGTCTGTTTGACTTGCTGCATTAGTTTTTTAAATTTATTTTTATAGCTTATCGTAAAACTTGATTTCACATAAGTACCTACACCTATCCTAGATTTAAGTAGCTTACATTTATTTTTCTACCTATAGTATAGTCTAGACTTAAAAATGTCCCTATTTTTAATTGCTTTGTAGCTTATAATATTTTCAACCTTTTGACGTCCCAACGTTAATTACATGAAAACATATTGTCTGCCATGTTTTCTATTTCTAACAGAATTAAATGATGACTCTCACTATTCAATACATACCTAGGCTACAACGTATATGTTGGGTAAAATATGAATGATGTGCGGTTTGTTTGTATAACTTGGTTTTTAATTGCAATTATTTCTACTTTTCAAAATGGTTAAAATAAGTAGGTTTTACTTTCTTACTTAAGAAACATATCCAGTTTGTTTGTATTAGTGTATTACGTATTTTGCTATTTTTCGACGAAATAAAACCTATTTTAGTTATACTTGCTGTCGCTTTTTATCTACTTTTATTTGTTTAACATTTAACACCCAGTGCAACGGTAAAATCATTGTGAAAATCGGTCCAATAATTACCCCGGAGTAATCAGCGTACATATTATTATCAAAAACATACATTCGGCTGGAATTGAAAACCTCCTATTTTATTGTCTGTTAAAAATGCTTATATCATTAAAAATTCCAATAAAATACGATATGCGGCAACACCACGACATCACATCAGTGAATTTGAGACATCTGTTGCCGAGGCGCTGCATTATAACGATAGATTTAAGGTTAGAGTTACGATCAACTCCACAATGGCGGCCAAACCACCTCCAAGACGTCTAAAACTGGGTTGTCAACTTTTCTCGGACATCCGTCATTCTTATATAGTTTGATATTCAATGCCACAAGTAACTGACTATCGCATTCAGAACGAAGTTCGTGATTACCCTGTCTTCCCTGTGTCGAAAATTTACGGGTTTTTAATTGCAGTTAAAATTTACCTTTTTTTAAATTTAATAACACCTTTTAAAAACTGCGACTTACTATTAAGGTTTACTTACTTACCTTGACAACTTCAGTACTAGGTGTTTTGGTTGGCATTTTATTTGAGGTAATTGGAGTTGGAGCTTTTTTGGGAGATTTTGAGGTAGTAGCAGCTGGTGATCGGAGAGGCTTTTTCGTCGCGGTCAAGCCGGTACCTTTAGCTTTACTACTAAGCCTATAAAACATTTAACTCGGTAAATCATTGTATCATGTATGGAAGAATTTAGATATACAGGATGCTACAAATTTGTGAGCGTACATGGGCATCTTGAAAACGGTAAGAAATACGAACAAGGTTAATTAATTTTAGGCAAAGTTGAGTATTTTGAGGCTTAAAAATTTGGTAAAAAAGGTGTACATATTTTGAATGCCTTCGGAGATTTTTGAAAAAAAAAAAATTCAGTTTTGAGTTTTAATTTTTGACTTGGAAAAAAAAACACTTTTAGATAGCAGTTTTTTATGTTCTACAAGACGGCGTTATTAGTTTTCAAATTGGACGTTTTTTTCTTTAGATAACAAGTTAAATTTTTTTAATTCAGACCAATTGTTTTTAAATGATAAAAAATTAAGAATAAAAAATGGGAATGCATTATTTTTTTGTCAGTTAGGTAATACATTTTATACCTTTTCTTTTTTGTTGGGGTTTCCCCGTCCTGATCACTGTCCCTTCTCGAAGGAGGTCTGCTTCTTCGGGTCTTTTTCACAAACGGTTTTTTCTCATCTGTTCTAACCTCGCCGGATTGCGACGTCGTGTCTTGAGGAGATACCACCTCGTGGCTAGTCGTAACTTCTGGGCTAGATGAAATTTCTTGACTAGTTGATGTGACGGAATCATCCAATTTTAATAAGCTATTAAAAAAAAAACTTTTAAAGAAAGGGAGGCGATACACTTCAAATGAGCAAATCTAAGCCACAATATTAAAGAAAGCATCAACGATAATCGTTTACTGCTCGTGTGATGAATAAAGCTGTAATAACTAACAAGTATAATTGTAAGCATTGAATAATGCTATAAATAATAAAATTAAAAAATATTTAAAAAAATTGGTTTGATAACAATTTGTTAACATTAATTTTAATAAAACAAATTATATGCCTTTTACTTTAAACCTAAATAACCTACCACGAACTATGAATATTATTCAAATAAATGAAGACATTCAAATTTTCAAAGTTAAGGCGGCAGTATCAACATGCTTGCCAACCTATAACCTATTTCGCGTAGATTTATTTATGTTTTCTAGCTTTTATACAAAATTTAAAGAAAATCAGTATCGACTTGATATTCTATAGGTAATAATTGACATATTTAATAAATATCAAGGAATTTCATAACTTATTTTAGGAGAATTGTATAGCGAAAAATATCGGGTAAGATTTTTTTTAACATTATTATGTCATTGTTACTCATTGTTCTTTCACTATACAATTCTCCCAAAATTAGCAATGAAATAAATTGATATTTTTGTAATATATCGGATACTACCTAAATAATGTACCGACGATATTGATTTTCTTTAAATGTTAGTTATTAAAATAATAAACTCAAAAAATCAACGCAAAATAGGTTATAGGTTGGCAATAGATTGAATGACGTTGAGAATTCAACCTTAATAAAATAAAATATTTAGGAATTATTTTTGATAGTAAATTAAATTGGAATTTTTACTTAGAATGCTTAATTAAAAAATTAAGAAGTTTACTACCGATTTTTAAAAACATTAAAAAAAATTTTAATGTAAGACATGGAAATACTATATTACGCGTTAGTTAACTCATTTAAATTACGGAATTTTTGGTTGGGGAGGAATAAATAGAACTTTTGTTAAAAAATTAGAAAGATTACAAAAAAAGGTTTCTAAAAATGATATTCAATAAAGATTATCTTTATCATTTAAAATAATTATATTCAGAAACAAAAAAGTTGAACATAAGACAACTTTACATTTATAACATCTTAATATATATTCTATTTAAAAATAAAAACCTTTACAATTTAAAAACCATAATCATAATACACGTCATAAAAATGAAGTAACCATAAAACCTAAAATAAAAGTCCATAGGACAAAAAAATTTCGAATATTTATGTCTTTATTTGAACGATTATTTACCAACAAAAATTTAAAAATTGATTTTATTAAAAAAATATTTTTAGAAATGCTTTAATTAATTAATATTGTTCTGAATAATTTATATAAGTAATATTTTTTACTTAAAAAGTATAAACTAATACTTTTATTATAGGTAATATATTTCTTAAAAAAAAAACTGCATTTATACTATAAATTAAAATTTTTAATTTAAAAGTTGATTTTTAATGCATATTTATAATTTATGATTTTACATACTAAAACAAAAAATAAGATTTGCCCCCTAACAAGCTTAGCTTCAGGGGATTGAAGAATAAGTTTATAGAAAACAACATAAACATATTTATTATATTATTAATTTTTAAATAAACTTATTATTATTATTAATGCAACTGCTAATAAACAGTGTTTTTTTAGGTTTAAAATAAGGAATGACTTTTATAGTGTTAGAAATGTGGGTATTATAATATCTTACCTGTCATCTGCTAAACCTAAAGTCGAGTCATTTTTGAGTGGCTCTAAAGCAGCACTGGTTGTGGAAGCATCAACATGATCTTCTACAATACCAGCAAACATTTCTTCCAACTTATTTTCAACCTGTAAAAAGATTATTATATATTATAGGAATATTTCAGGCATCATAGTTAAGTAATAAAAATTTATGTACCCAAGAAGCATTGTGTTATACAGGGTGTTATTTAAGTATGTGGCCAAACTCCAAGGCGTGCTTCTTTAAGTGATTTTAAGAAGAAAAATTCATATAAACATGGGTCCGAAAATGCATAGTTTTTACGATACAGGGTGTAAAACTTTAAAAAAATCGGACGTTCGTAAATATCTCGATACTCTTTTATTCGATTTTGTTGAAATTTGGCAATTCTGTTAGTAATAACAAAAGGATAATTTAGCCTCAATTAGATTAAAATTATTAGGTCCCGTGGCGTCCCGGAAGACAGTCCATCTAATATTTTTGACAAAAAATGTGCGCGCTACTGACTTTTTTTAAAATTATGTATTTTTTTCGAATTAAGCAACTAAAAATACAACTATTTTATCTCTTGAGTTTTTTTCATATCTTGCTTTGTTTTCGAGAAAAAAAATAAAAACCACTTTATTGCATGTCCCGGGACAACAAGAGTAAAAAAATTAAACTACTTACCAAACTATTAAGCAATTAAAATTACATGAGTCTTTTTTTGAATTTTTTCGCACAGATTAAAACTTTTTTCGATAAAAGCAATTAACATAAAATAATCGCATACCGTAATAATTTATGACTGCAATGATTTATTATGTATTTAACAGAATATAAGACGAAACTTATAATAGTTGCTGAAAATGCCCTCCATCAACTTCAATGCAAGCATTGGCTCGTCTTAACATTGATTGCCGAACTTGTTGAAATATTCCCGGCGTATGTCTTATCTGATCACATGAATCCCGTATCCTTTGGATTAGTTCTTCTTCAGTGTTGACTGGAGTTTTGTAAACGAGAGCCTTTAAATGCCCCCAAGGAAAAAATCTAAGGATTTAAAGTTTACATTTTTAACTCTTATTGTCCGGGGGACATGCAATAAAGTGGTTTTTTTTTCTCGAAAACAAAGCAAGATATGAAAAAAACTCAAGAGATAAAATAGTTGTATTTGTAGTTGCTTAATTCGAAAAAATACATAATTTTAAAAAAGTCAGTGGCGCGCAATTTTTTTGTCAAAAATATTAGTTGGACTGTCTTCCGGGACGCCACTGGACTTAATAATTTTAATTTAATTGAGGCTAAATGATCCTCTTGTTAAAGTCGATTCACCCAGTAAACCTGCAAGATGGCCGACATGTCATATGACAAAAGTCATTGAAAATGCAAAAATTCATTTTATTTAGCTGGAATATGACTTTTGTCATATGACAGGTTTACTGGGTGAATCGACTTTATTACAAACAGAACTGCCAAATTTCAACAAAATCGAATAAAAGAGTATTGAGATATATCCGATGATTTTTTAAAAAAGTTTTACACCCTGTATCGTAAAACTTATGCATTTTCGGACCCATGTTTATATGAACTTTTCTTCTTAAAATCACTTAAAGAAGCACCCCTTGGAGTTTGGCCACATACTTAAATAACACCCTGTATAGGGGTGTCTTTGGATAAGAATGATCTATATCTAGCTTATCTTAGACGAAATTGTCGTTTTACCTAGAGGATTTTTTTTAATCAGCTTTTTTCGCTTTTGCGAATGAAATGGTGCCGCGGCCAATCAGCGATCTAAACTTAATATTTTACCTCAACAAAGTGCGTGATCGACGCTTTCTTGTGTGCAGGTGTAATTAAAGGTGGTGTCAAAGGTTTCTCAAGTGGTGGCGCACTCGCTAACGCACTGGTAGTATCAGTTTGCCCATCACTGGAGCTGGATAAGGTTTCTTCCAGATTTTCCTTGGTTTTGATCACACTTACTGTAACGGGTTTTGCAACAATCATAACTGGCTGACTTGTCTGAAAGAAATATAAAATGGTTAATTTTAAATATCTAATTACTGTCAAATAATGTCATATGTCACCAATCTCAAGGTGTAAAAGTGTATGAACGGTAAAATACATATGGGGGTTAGGTAAAAGATTGTTGAAATTTTCTTTTGAGTTGATTATCTGTTTAAAAACTGGTACATACGTGAACTGTATTTCCAGCAAAATATATATATTACAAATTACCATTTATATTTTTCTCAAAATATTTGGGCCAACAGAGGGCCATTATCAGGATAAGGACCTTCTTCTTTTGTTCGCAGGTAAGACAATTTACCTCACCCACAATGTCGAGTGTGTGTAGTTTTAATGTTATTCTAGAACTGAAGGTCTGATTATAAGCTAAATTTCGACACACGTGTAACCATTTTATACAGTACTGGTAAGCAGATTTAATATATAAATATCAAAATATACTAATAATTGGTGTTAATAAAAATTATTTTCTCCCTAAGAAAGGTCTATATTAAATAGTTATTTATACTACAAGGGATGTAAGTAACATTCACTAGTCGAGGACGATTTAGCGCCAGAGCGATAGCAAGGGCTGGCAATAAAGTTCGAGACTAGTAAATATACTTACATCCCGTGAAGTATATAACATTTTTTCTCCTCCCCGCAGAATTTATTCTTGGATTTTTATTAATTTAATTCGATACTTTTCGTATGAAATGATGGACAGCTTTGATCGGTTTCTATAGCATCATAAGTATTGTTATTTTAACAACGTCAAGCTGACAGTTTATTATGAAAAATTGAGAGAAATTAAAATTATTGATTTGTATAACAGCCAAATGGATATAGAAAAATCAGCAAATATCGCTTGTCTGTCGCTGCTGCCAGAAAAATCGAGGAAGAGGTATGAAGCAACGTATCAATACCTACTTCAAGAAATGGTGCCAAACAAAGACTGCTACTGCAGTTTCAGAAACAGTGCTTTTGGCGTACTTTCACGAAAAATCTGCTGTAATAAAGTCTCCATCAAGCTTATGGTGTGAATATTACATGCTGAAGTGCACCCTTTTCATAGAGGAAAACATAGATATTTCCAAGTATTCTAAACTTCGAGCATTTTTAAAAAGAAAAAATGATGGATATAAACCCAAAAAATCTAATGTGTTTGATAGGGAAGATGAAAATAAATTCCCGTTTGAAGCCCTCGATGATATTTATTTAATGATGAAGGTTGTAATTGCTGGAGCGTGCCGTTCTAGTGAACTCTGTGCAATGAAAATGGACAATGTTGAATTAGGGCATAAAGTCATATTTGTTACTATTCCTGATTCCAAAAATGGAATGGTACGTAAATTTATAGTGACTAAAAGTGACGATGAGAACGTTTGTTATTTCAAAATAGTTTGAAATTACATTGATATAATATCCTACATGACGAAGTTTAATCCTTGCTTCTTCATGCGATATCAAAATGGAAAGTGTGCTTAAACCAGCCTATCGGGAAAACTCGATTTCTTCAATTCCAAGTAAAATTACTAAATTTCAGAACTTTAAGGAGTATACTGGACACTCCCTTAGCCCTCAAGCGACATGGCTAGAGTTGGGCATGGTCAATTGACCATGACGTATGTGACCGGTCGAATTCGGTCAAAATATATCAATTTTATTTTATTATTTATGCATTTGTAATCTATCCAGATTACCTCTTACCACCCAGGATAATGTTTAGTGTATCGTTATAGCGCCGTTATTTAAGAAAACAATAACACCTGATTCTGGGAATCCCAATAGTCGGCCTAATTTATTAGTGGTTCCCCCATTAGGAAATCTTCGGAATGATTTTCGATAATTTCCCCATCCCTTAATATATTACTACAGAAAACATTATCTTGGCAATCGTTAATAACACAAAAGGCAAATATACAAAAATTGCGTTATTATTTCTAAATAAACAAATATATCTTGAAATAAATTCGATAGGTTTAGAGGGTTTCGAGTAAATGGTATAAATGCAGGTTCCGACTAAAAGCGATGTTAGACTCTTAAGCAAATATTCCAACACTATCACAAAAAAATGCGTGGCAGAGTTAATAATTTATTTAAATATTCTTACCGTCAACGCTTCTTCTTCTGTTTCAATTTTAAGCCCGTCAACTGTATCTGTTGGTACAGACTTGAAAAATAATAAAACAACAATTTATATCTTCTGTTCTTGTATTGCTTTTTAATAATTTATTATATTGTAATGTTACTGAACTTTAACTACAAACGATGTTTAAAACTGATTTGAGTCAACTAACAATCAGCATAAAGATAATATGTTTTTCATTATTAACACCGTAAGAAAAAAATCAATTACCAAATGATAATAAAAAGACAAAAAATAGTTCTGCCATCCTGTATACGTAAAATACAAATATTTTAAAAAGCTTTGAACACAGCTAGTTTTTAACAATAACAGGGGTAACTTGATGAGTTTTTTTTACATCGAACTGGTACGTTTAGTAATAAATGATAGCTGGCAATGCCGGAATTATTATTTATAAGTAAAATTATGTGCCGATTTCAATGGTATTTTAACTGTTTAACTTTTAGTATTCCCGCGGACATCATATAAACAAAAATTGTTTTCTTACCTGCAATGTCTCGTCATTGTTGACGCTCTGCTGGTCCGATAAAGCAGACTTTAAAAAAAATTGTTCTTTAATGTGTTATTAATTTGAAAAAATTGTGAGTTTAAACAAAGCCATTTTCTATTTTTATTGGGTAAGCAAAATAGTGAAAATTATATATTTTATCATTGTAGTAGTAGTAGGCAGTTGAGGAGAGACGCGTCAAGCAAATAGGTAATATTCTTTTTTTTTTTTTAATCTGTGGCTTAAATTAGGATATCGACCTGCAGTTTTTACGAGTTCAGTGTTCAGTGGTTTTAAATATAGTCTAAAAAAAAACTAATTCTGAATAATTCTTACCAATATTTCCGTTTCCTCTTTTGACTCTTCAGTTTTAGGTTCAGTAGGCTTGAAAATAAGCGACAGAATATACAATACAATGTTTTGATTCTGGCGTTCCGTATTTTAAATCTCATGCGGAACTAACAAACACTATATGAGTGTCTTCTCGAACATTGGACAGCTATCATTATGCATGACGTAAGAAAATGTGTCCTTTTTCAGGGTAGAACATGAGACATACGATTGAGATAATGCCTAAATTTAATTTCACCGAAAAAGTTGGAAGCAAAAACACGGTTTGTCATAAAATATTTTTACAATTGGGTTTCAATATCTGTAGGAGGAAAAATTATTGAAGGCGGTACTGTGTTTTCCTTAGTCCCAGATGAGGTTTAAAATACGGAATCACTATTTATTCGTGCTGGTTATAAACTTCCTAAACAACTAGTAAAATATTCCGCTCTTCAATTGTATTATACAGTAGTATTATACTATATTACTTTAAAGACAAGCATCTGTCGAGTAACTACTCTTTTCTTGAACGTACTCAATTACGTTTAAAACTGCAGAACTTAAACTGTACCTATCCACAACAGTAGTGTTAATGCACGAGCAAATGTGCCTTCCGCTTCCGATTACGACGTATCGGGAGACTTAACCAAGAGTGAGATTATTAAAAACGAAATTAAGTCTCTCTTAAAAAAGAATAATGCCAGCAATAAGGACGTCATTTCAATTATGTTTCAAATGTTCAACCTCATTTCAGAACAGAACAGTAAAATTCAATCTGTCCTAAATGAATCTCGTGAATATGAAAGAATAACCAGCTTAGAAAGAGAAGTTGCCGAACTGCGTGAGTTTTGTCAGACCAAAAGAGACACAGACCTGTCAACAGCCAACCAAGTTCAGGATGGGTATGCTATTCCAAGCCAAGTAGATCCATGCAATGAATTGCAAGAAAGGAATATGCGTACAAGAAACATCATTGTGTTCAATACTTCTGAAAGCAGCTCCCAAACCCCAGAGGAAAGAATTGCTCATGATAAGTTCCATGTCATACGTATATTGGATAAACTTGAGATGGATGTAAATGTGGAGTTTAAAGTTAACAGGATAGGGCGTCCTAGAAATGAACCAAGACCGTTAAGAGTGGCTTTTAGTGACTCTTCCCTTGCCTCTAACTGTTTGCGTTCTAAAGGCAAACTAAAAAGTTTGGGCATAAACATAAGACAAGACCTTACGCAACTATTTATTTATTTATTTATTTGTAATATTTACGGTATACACCATTAATCAAAGGATAGTAACAATACAAATACAGACTATATATATAATATAAACTAGTAAGCAGTAGCTTAAAGATAAATAGACCACACTTGGTAATAATCTCAGAGAGATCATCTAAAAAAACTATACTCTGAGATAGACCGAAGTAAGGAAAATGGAGAGAAAGACCTCGGGATCAAATACCGAAATGGGATACCTCATATTGCCCGATACATACCTCGAACTAAAAAAACCCCAGGTATCTCAAAAAACGAAGCCTAAATTGTTATTATCAAAACATCGGAGGCCTTCGAACCAAGCTGGAAGAGGAGCTCGAAGAGGCTCCAAGCCTTTGTGATTATATTATTGTTATTTTAACGGAGACATGGCTGAATAGCAATTTCTCGAAGAGCGAGGTTAATTTCCATGGTTTTAATGTGTACAGGATAGATAGATCAATAGAAACTAGTGACAAAGGTAGAGGGGAAGGAGTTATAATTGCTGCGTCAAACAAACTCATATCAAGGCAACTGACTGGGGAATGCAAAGAAATTGAACAAGTGTTTGTACAAATTAAATTTGACAAGGAGTACTACATCATTGGTGGTGTCTACATCCCTCCAAACTCTAATTCCGGTATTAAGAAAATAATTATTAATGCATCACAAAGGTGATGTTCTGTCGTATTTTTTTGTTACTATATATATGTATGTATTAGGTATTGTGACAAAATCGTTGTATTTAATAGATATTTATTTTGTCATCCACTATCTTATTGTAATATTATTTAATAGCATATTTTTGTAAAATGGGGTTACCCGTCTATTTCGTAAATAAATTATTCGCGCTTTTAATACAGCCAATAGGACGATATAAATCACGTGATGAGTTCTGACCAATAGAATTTTGGAATGTTTTTAGCGCCTCGTCTGAAAACAGCATACCATTTAATATAATCAATTTGATAACCTCCTACCATTTTAAATTTGGTTAAAAAACAAACAGCATCCTTACCATTTCGTCCTTGGGTATAATTTCTCCATTTTCGTTCTGAACAGACTTGAAAAAAAATCTATTAGACCAACAGGACCGCTTACTTATAACTATTTATTAGTCTTGACACGTTCAACATTTTTAGGGCAACTTAAATTATAATTAATTCTTTGCTTTGACGATATAATAACCGTACATACATGGTTGTTATACAGAAACGGATCAGATTATTATACAGAGCCTTAACTTTTTTTTTGTAATGCATTTTCTTGGAAAAAAAAGTATTATACAGTGTAAAACAGAAAAGTGCTACTACACTTTTTTTTTATAAAACACATTGTATATTATTTCGTTTAATTTTTAGATTCTGTGATCAATTCTGGACATTTTTTATAAAATATGTGCTATACCTAATACCTATCTTTAACTCTCTTCGAAATATTAACATGTCAAATTTTAAAATAAACAACTTATCTACCTGTCTTTACCGTTATCTAAAATGGTAAATACAATTTCCACAGGTCGGCTAACGACGGGCTATAGAGTGGCCACCTAGATCGGTCGATCTCAACCCGCTGGACCTTTCTTTGTGGGGCTACGTTAAAATAGTTTACAACAAACCCCAGTATGAAAAACTTAAAACCTAAGGTATGGAATTTGAAGATCAATGATTTAGTTTTAGCTTTATTAGTTTAAAAGTTACTGAACTTTCTTTTCGGTATGTTTTTACATAAAAAATTAATTTTACAATTTATATTATCTGAAAAACGGTTATAGATAGGTACATATTATTATTAACAACAGTTACTTGGGTTTTAATAGGGAATCCAAAAAAGCTAAACTATACAGGGTATTCTACTTAAAATACCATAGTTGGCCAAAATTTCAGGTATAACCGGACGTGATTCAAACGTGGAAAAATAATATCAAAGTCAATTATGCCTGCTATCAATTTTTTTAAACTTTTTTTTTACTTTCGGTAAATATTTTTCAAATAGGTTAGAGACACCCTAATTTTCAATCGAAAATTCTCACGTCAAAATAACTGCTTTTTTAAAAAAGTTGGTGGGCTTTTTGTTCGTTGAAATCTCTACTTTCTGATGGTGTTAAAAAATATATACATTACTACGGTAAATGTTCTCAAAAAAATGCAAAAAAAAACGAAAAAAACTCGAATCCGAATTTTTTTTTTTATATCAATACGTACAATTTTGAGCTATTTATTAAAATTTATACTTTAATTACTCGAAAAACGTAAGATTCCATGTTACATTGATAAAAAAAGAGTATAAATCCTAAATAGCTCAAAATTGTACATATTGATCTAAAAAAAAAATTCTGATTCGAGTTTTTTTCATTTCTTTGCATTTTTTTGAGAACGTTTACCATAGTAATGTATATATTTTTTAACACCATCAGAAAGTAGAGATTTCAACGAACAAAAAGCCCTCCGACTTTTTTAAAAAAGCAGATATTTTGACGTGAGAATTTTCGATCGAGATAAATCGTTTTCTACCCTTAAACCCGGACCCTGGTCTATTTGATATAAAAGTGGGAAGAAAAAAAAAGCTTACTAATCATTTATCCGATTTTCTGCTTACCCTGACATCGTCCTCTTTCTTCGGTTCCACGCCCCCCTCCAGCCTCTTTTCCTTCTCCTTTAGCCCTTCCTGCACCATCGCGGCGATGTTGTCGATCGTTTCGGATTCGCTCGACGCTTTCCGTCGAGTCTTCGCCGGGATGATCGTGTCCAGTTCCTCGGATGATGGCCGGCTTTCAGGCAGTTTGCTGCTGCCTTCTAGAATTGTCGCGATGACAGCGGGATCCGAGTGGGCGGCAGTGGGAGAAGTCTGGCTGTCTGTCGATTCTCTGTGGTTTTGTTGGTCTGTCGAGCTTACTTCCGAAAATACCTAGTAAAAAAAAACGGTTTGTTAGGGAAATACAATAAAATTATCACTTATAATCTCCCTAGTGCTCGAAGAATTTCCGGATATTAATTCAAGGACGCGGGGGATTCGGTAAGAAAATTTCACACCTAAAATTTATTTGAATTATTTTATTGAAATTATCCATAATTATGGGAATACTTAAACTTTCAAAAAAAAGTTTCCTCACCGTTTAGTTAAACGAAATGCAAAAAATATAAGTGAAAATTACCCTTTTTATTTATTTTTACTACATTTCATTTACTAAAACAAAGGGAAAGCATAGTATAGTCTAGTTTAGGCTATTTATGCCAGATAAAACAATTTTTAAAATCTAGGTAGATAGTAGATACCACAGTCAAGTAGGCTTAGGCTTGTGTGTGTCAAAATCGTCTCTGCTATACGTCACGTCGACAGTTATTTCTTAAACGTGCTTCTTTAGTTCACAATAATTAAATCATGGCAGTAAACAATCAAGAAACTAATTTTAAGTCCTACGGTGTTTGTAAATCTTGCTCTGAAATAGGGGACATTAATATGTCTCATAAAAATTTAAAGTATTTGCAATGTTTAAAGGAAAAAACTGAATTAAATCCCCATGAAGAAAACCTTTTCTCAGCTATCCAGAAGATTTTGGAGGAAGATATCCCATCCTTTTTAAGAAAAACCAGAATTCAGCAGAACAAAATTGCATCCAAATATTACATCTATTATATTAAACAGACATCTGATAGAAGTGGAAAGGGAAGATAACCATTATCCTTGTTATTCTCCATTACGAAGAGAAGAGTTCGAACCAGAATTCCAAAAATATTTAGCCTTAATGAAAGAAATATTTGGTAAATAAAAATTTGTATTTATTTAGTATTATAAAATGAATAAAAACATTAAATACCAAAATTTAATCCTGAATACTGATTTTCGGATCATATGATAGCTGTCAAGAAAAAATTTGAAGGTTGTCATTGGTAACTGTCGAAACGAAAGTGTGTGATTGGCTTAGAATGACAGGTGTGAAATTTTCGCTTAAGGTTGAATTCTCAACGTCATTTAATCTATTGCCAACCTATAACCTATTTCGCGTTGATTTTTTGAGTTTATTATTTTAATAACTAACATTTAAAGAAAATCAATATCGTCGGTACATTATTTAGGTAGTATCTGATATATTACAAAAATATCAATTTATTTCATTGCTAATTTTGGGAAAATTGTATAGTGAACGAACAATGAGTGACAATGACATAATAATGTTAAAAAAAATCTTACCCGATATTTTTCGCTATACAATTCTCCTAAAATAAGTTATGAAATCCCTTGATATTTATTAAATATGTCAATTATTACCTATAGAATATCAAGTCGATACTGTTTTTCGTTAAATTTTGTATAAAAGCTAGAAAACATAAATAAATCAACGCGAAATAGGTTATAGGTTGGCAAGCATGTTGATACTCCCACCTTAAGTAAAATAAGGTTTAAAATTTTTAAATTAACTAAAAGTTTCAAAACTTTTTTTCACGAAGACGGCTGAAATGGTACCTATTGAAACTATATCCCAATAATAAAAAAGTTCTAAGAGCGTGACAATTTTTTTCTGAAAAATACGCCGTGAAAGCCGAAAGTTTTAAAACATAGCAAACTTTTAATCAAACAATTATTTTATTTGTCAGTGCACCAGTTGATTAAATAAAAAACGCTGTGTCAGACGTCTACTATCCAATTCTAAAGCTGTAACCACTGACCTTTTGATATAGTGAAAGAAAAATGGTAAAAAAACTTAAAAACAATAGATACCGTGCGAGCAAAAATTATTTGCATCAAAGAGGGCTTGGAATAAAAAACGTAGGGCTTGGTGTAGATCACAATGATATGGGGACGATATATCTAACCAAATCTAGGTTAAAATTTTGTCAAGTTCATATTATGACATGATATGCCAAACTAATGAGTAATAAAATAAGTAGACAAATAGAAATTTATTTTTGTTGTTTACAAAATTAACAAAGTAATAATATTTGTACTTTATTAAGGAAATAATTTTAGCTGCTTCTTAAGAATAGTCCTGCATGTTCCATAAGATCTTCCCACTTCTTGGGACAGGCGTCTTATACAATTTGTTGGCGTATTTTGCATTTTTTCACGAACGTTTGCAACAAGTTCTTCTATTCTTACAGATGGTCTTCCTGCTCCTTTTTTGTGTTTTATAGAACCTGTTTCCCTAAACACAGCCACGGTTCTTTTCAGGCAATGATAAAAATCCCCAGCAATAAAAGCAACGTTAGGAAAATGTTCGTGAAAATCGTCCATGCACAAACCCGGATTGTATTGCCACTCACCATTTACTCTAATCCCGTTTCGAAAATACGCTTCAACCATGAATGTTTTGTGCTGTTCCGTAAAGCCCATTGTGTGAATTGTTCAAGAAATTGGAAAAATTAGCGATGAATCAAATTACTTGTAACGACTGTCAAAGATGACGGAATAACTGATTGATTGTTGATTCAGGTAGTTACTGACACCCAACAGGTATTAAGCTCTACGGCTAAGCATTACGTCCTTAGATGCATGGCCCTCTTTGATGCAAATAATTTTTGCTCGCACAGTACTTATAATTATAAATAAACCTTTAAGGCGAGGGGGTCAAAACTTTAGAAATAGGGAATAGCTGAATCCATAACTGTGCTTTTCCGATTCTAATTCGAAAGGTAAGATGCAATTGCGTACCTTATCAGTTTCGATTTTCATATCCTCTTCTTTCGTTACCCGCATCGTCTTGCTAGGTTTTCTCTTTCTTCTAGATTTTGTGCTATCCAGACTATCTTCATTACTATGCATAGAGCCTGAGTCATCCTCTTTTGGATTTGTTGGGGTTGGGACCTGTAACAATTGGCGCTTGCGTCAGTTTTTGACGTCATATCAACTTTACGGTACGCCCGGATTTGTGATAACAACGTAATGAATACATTTCTCATTCTTGTAATATGACATTGTGATTATATGTTTTCGGGATGAGAATTAATTTTGTAATAAATTATTCTTGACAGAATTAATATTTCAAAATTGAATGCAGAGTGAGGAGAAAAGTTTAAAAAAATGAACACATCTGCCAAAGGGAATATTTTCCTTTAAAGATAATTCTTTTTACCTTGAACGTATGTGTAAAATGTAAATAAAATAATTTAGAGGTTAGATTTACTTACATTGGTAATTCCGCTAGAATTACTGTTTTCGTCGTAGCTGCTTGCTGCCTGCACAATGACACTTTGGCTTTGGGATGAAGGCCGTTCCGATTGAGATTTCTCGGTAGATGAGGTTGTTGTTGAAGGTTGTTCTTGTTTCGGTTCTTGATAGGGTATAGTCTTGAAACAAAAGTTTTCAAATATTATCGAAACATAACGTGTATTCTGCTCGAGGATATAAAAAAAAATCCGTTAGGTCAAGAGAAGTCTGAAACGGCAAAAACTAGCACTTTCGTCCACACAGAAAAAAAAAGGGTTAGTAGAGGAAATATATATAATATAAACCAATTGACATTTATACAGGGTCCTGCACCTCACCTTCCGTCTTCTATAGCTCACTTAGTAATTAAGTTAGAATTTTGATATTTTGCAGACCTTACCTGTATCTTGGGGCGCATTTCAGAAAATATTTTTTTTTATACAGGGTGTTCCAAAAAAGTGTGACATCATAAGGATGTCTTTTTTTAAATTACATGCCATATATTTTCTTACTTATTTGGGTGCCTCCTATAGTTACCTACATACCCCTAAAATTTTATTGAAATCGATTTAGTATTATAGACGAAAAAAAATAAAAACTAAAAAATATCAGTTTTGCACCACTGGTATTAAAAATAAAAAATAAATAAAAATAATGCCTTGTTAATAAAATTATACAAAGGTACTTATTAAACAAGGTATAACAGTCTCGTCAACCAAGTTTTATTAA
Organism: Polydrusus pterygomalis; assembly: GCA_963969555.1. Classification (NCBI taxonomy): domain Eukaryota; kingdom Metazoa; phylum Arthropoda; class Insecta; order Coleoptera; family Curculionidae; genus Polydrusus; species Polydrusus pterygomalis. The sequence continues at coordinate 32,840,085 of OZ018381.1, read as the reverse complement.
TACGAATTGTACAGGGTGTCCAAAGGTTAATGTCAAACTTTGCAAACTTTAAAGCAATTTATTTTTTTTATTTCAAATTGCAACCCTATCGCAATTTCTAACGCATCAAGACTTATTTGCAGAAAACTCATTTTATCAACTATTCCAACAGTCATTATTATGAATAAATATTGAAGGTGGCTTTGAAAAACAATTTATAGGTATTAAAGTTTATTAAAGTGACCAGAGACCATTTTGATTTTAGTAATCTAAAAATTTCAAATATTATTAAATTGTTATTATTTAAGATGTTATAATTACTTTATATGGTTTTTTTGTGATGGACTACAACCAAGAAGAGCTCGTAGATATGATTTGTATATTAGGAGCATGCGAAAAGAACTCTTTTTTGGCAAGCCGAGTTTACGCACAGCGTTATCCGGAACGACGACTTCCAGACAAACGGAGCCTGCAAAACATATTAGAGAGGTTTGTACAAACGGGAAATGTAAACTACCCAAAACCAGTGAGAAATAAACCGGTCCAAACTGAACAAAATCAATTGGCTGTGCTATTATCTGTTATAGAAAATACTTCAGTTACTCAACAAGCAGTCGCTGATGCCGTAGATGTAAGCGAAAGAACAGTTCAACGAATTTTAAAGGATAACCATATCCACGATTATTATTTCCAGTTAATAATTACTAACAATTTAACAATATTTAAAACTTTTAGATTACTAAAGTCAAAATGGTCTCTGGTCACTTTAATAAACTTTAATACCTATAAATTGTTTTTCAAAGCCACCTTCGATATTTATTCATAATAATGACTGTTGGAATAGTTGATAAAATTAGTTTTCTGTAAATAAGTCTTGATGCGTTAGAAATTGCGATAGGGTTGCAATTTGAAATAAGAAAAATAAACTGCTTTAAAGTTTGCAAAGTTTGACACTAAACTTTGGACACCCTGTACAATTCGTATTAATAAAACTTGGTTGACGAGACTGTTATACCTTGTTTAATAAGTACCTTTGTATAATTTTATTAACGAGGCATTATTTTTATTTTTTATTTATTTTTACAAGTGGTGTAAACAGATATTTTTTAATTTTGAAGAAGTAGTCCATACTCAAAGTGGAGTTGAATAATATAGGGAAAAGAAAACCATAAAGTCTTTCTCCACAATTTTAATTCAGTAGCTAATAAGCTAGAATCGACATGTTTCGAGTGTAGAAACACTCATCATCAGGATGTTAAAGTAAAAATTATGAACAGCTGATGTTGTTAGCAAAAGAGAAAATATAATAAAGTTAAGGTGGAACTAATCCATAATGGAGCTTTCAATAGCACGCATAGGGAGTGAGAAAATTTGTTTGCAGTCAAGAGGTGAAAATCTATCAGCACGCTGAAAGGTCCGGGACCAGTAAAAAAGCCACTGTGGGCGGGAAATGAAAGGAAAAACAGGACATATCAGTATAATTCCAATGTCAAATGAAGTGCTTTGTGGAAATCAGTTCAAGTGTGTGTGATAAGAAAAATATAGTTTGATTTGATTAGAAAAATTCATCCGTGTCGAAGAGGTGTGAAAGAAAAAGTCAGATATGAAGGGGGGGAGAAAGAAAAATTGTGTTTTTTTTATATTTTAGTGTAGTTGCTTTCATTTAGCTTGAAGAAAAATGCTGTTGGGGTACTGAGCTTGTTACGGCCCAGTTACCCCAGCAGGAGTCAAAACTGACACATATTGAAGAAATGAAATAAAAGTTATCACATTATCAAAGGAAACTTTTGATATTTTTTATAAAAAAATTTTTGAAAATAAATTTTTTATTCGTTTTTCATGAACATCCTGGACGGAAGTTCGCTGCGACCAGCACGTGTCTAACCCAAACGGGAAAATGATATTTTTTAGTTTTTATTTTTTTTCGTCTATAATACTGAATTGATTTCAATAAAATTTTAGGGGTATGTAGGTAACTCTAGGAGGCACCCAAATAAATAAGAAAATATATGGCATGTAATTTAAAAAATACACCCTTATGACGTGACACTTTTTTGGAACACCCTGTATGAAAAAAAATATTTTCCTGAAATGCGCCCCAAGATATAGAAAAGGTCTGCAAAATATGAAATTCTGACTTAATTACTAAGTGAGCTATAGAAAACGGGAAGTGAAGTGCAGGACCCTGTATACTACTTGTGTGAACGTCGTCAACGAGTGATAGTGGGCGGTTTACTCTCAAGGGAAATATTAATTACTTCAGGTGTTCCTCAGGGCTCACACATCGGCCCAGAGCTCTTCATAACATTTATAAATGATGTCTTGCCTATTTGCAAATGTGAAAAATGGGGTACATAACTGTCTGTAATAGAAGTGGTCCATCTTACTATAATAAACCATTTTTATGTAAACAATACTACAGGTTTATCTTGACTTAAACAAACAACTGGCATAAGGAAACCGAATATTTTTACCTCACCTTTTCCGGAAGAGGATTTAGCCTTTCTAAAATAGAATCCACCCTTACGTTGCTCCTTTTTTGACTTTTTACGAAATCCGAACTCGAAACTGTAGCAGTCGCGCTGGCCAAGAGTCCCATAGCCATGTTTAATCCTGGACTGGATGATTTAGGTCCTGGACTTAGAGATTTTCGTCCTTAAAATAAAAAAAATACATGTACACATCATAGGGGAAAATATTTCAGTAAAGTAAAGTACTGAATGTTGATATACCGGGTGTAATAGGATCATGGTACACCCCCCGTATCTCCATTAGTATTAAAGGTGATTGATTGAAATTTGGGATATCCCATATACATAATAAGCGGCACTTTTTGACCTACAAATGATTTTTTTTCACTTCCGGTTTCGCCGGACGTGACACCAACTTTCGATTTTTAAATGAAACACCCTGTATATTATTACATTTTTGAATTCTGCATAATTTTCTGAATCCAATGATACCACAAAAGTGACCTTTCAAACGTAAAAAATATTTATTATTTAATTTTTAATTTTCCATTTAAGTGTCATGACGGTTCCGATTTATTTCAATTGATCCGTCTAATGCTAGAAAAATCGAAGTCCCGTCAAAAATACTAAATTGCGTTTTTTATAAGCAAATAACATTCATCGTAATTGTTTTTGGGGTAAAACTCAATTTTTCCAAATGGAACCATATTGGTACCCTGGTACCATTTCTTAGTACTATTAATAAGGAATTTATTTATACCTGGTAATAACATGTGCGATAAATACAATCAAAATTACAGCTAAAAGAAAATACAATTATTTTGTTCTAATTTAATGCTAAGAAGTTACTAAGGTGGCTTTGAAAACAATGAAATTATTCAGATTGTCAGCATTTCGAACAATTTATTGTTGTAATAGTTTATGTTCATTTCTTGTATTCCAAAGCCACCTTAATAACCTCTTAGCATTAAATTAGAACAAAATAATTATTGTATTTTCTCTTACTTAAATGGAAAATTAAAAATTAAATAATAAATATTTTTTACGTTTGAAAGGTCACTTTTGTGGTATCATTGGATTCAGAAAATTATGCAGAATTCAAAAATGTAATAATATACAGGGTGTTCCATTTAAAAATCGAAAGTTGGTGTCACTTCCGGCGAAACCGGAAGTGAAAAAAATCATTTGTAGGTCAAAAAGTGCCGCTTATTATGTATATGGGATATCCCAAATTTCAATCAATTACCTTTTAACGGAGATACGGGGGGTGTACCATAATCCTGTTACACCCGGTATGTTAATATTGCCGCTCTACTAAAACGTATCTTTAATATTCTAAATGGAACACCCTGTATATTATTTTATTTTCAAAACAACTATTAATTTTTAACAACTTTCTATAACATTTTTCTATGCTTACTTATCTGTTACCATTTTTAAATCCATTAATAATTAAATATTATTTAACTGACCTGGACTTAAAGACTTTAGTCTAGGACTGGAACCCATCAAACCCGGGCTGGCCGATTTTAATCCAGGGCTCATGGACGTAGACCTCATCGCGCCCGGACTGACGGCGGATTTCAGGTTGGGCGTAACACACTTGGTTAGCTCTATGGCCTGGATGTCAAGCATGCTAGGCGAAAGGCTGTTGATTTTGCTGGCATCTCGCACGCTAAGACTAATAGCTGTTGGTGCTGTAGGAAGTTCGCCATTGGGGTTGCCTAGACAGAAGAACAAGTGTGTAAAGTGCTTTGCACACTTTTCGAATTGGTCATTACTAGTGATGCGGCGACCGAATATTACCAACCGAATATTCCCATAAATTCCGTAACTTACGGTAATATTCGCTCACCCTCAAAGGAATATTCCCTATATAAGAGATTCAGTTACCACAATATGTACTGACAATAAGTAATAACTTACCGTTTCGAGTAAGACTGAGATCGACACAATCTCTAGGAAACAGAGATTCGTTTTTAAACATCTCATTAAGCATGTGCGTGTGGGGCATCATTTTCATCGCTTCGTTTGTTGTAGGAGTATGCCATGTTGGCTGGTGCAACAGAGGATGCTCGGCTTGCATATGGGCGAGCTGAGGTTGTCGTGGAAAATAGCTGGGAACCTGAAAAAGTTAAATTTGAAAAAATGCCAAAAATACTACACCACAGTTGTTGTTGGGGGGTGCCCCAGCGTTATGGATTGGAGCTTTTACTATTCCTAATATATATCATTGACATGCCCCTTGTGAACCAAGATCGCGCTATACAATTTTTGCCCATGATACCACAATCTCTTGTTGTGGAGAGGAGCTGAGAGGCCTTGGACAATTCTGGGGAGGTACTGGTATCAGAGCAGTGGGTCATTGATAACCAATTAATGATAAATAAGTGACAAGAAAAATGGCGAAATGGAAGATACGGAAAGTCCGTCTAATTACAGACATTCAAACCTGGATTAACAGACCACATGGAGAGACCGGCTACTATCTTACGCAGGCGCTCTCGGGGCACGGACGTTTTCGAAAGTATCGATTTGAAAGGCGAATAGCGAACTCTGAGTAGTGTGTTTACGGACAGGAAGTTAATGATGTTGAGTATACCCTTTTTAACTGCCCTAGATGGGAGGAAGAAACAATAACGTTTGCGAATGCCTCGGGTAACCCCGAAAATATGAGGAGTTTAGTTCTATCAGAGAACGATTGGGCACACGCATACACGGCAATCCGAAGCATATTAGAAACGAAAGAAAGAGAGGAGGAGAAAAAAGAATAAGGACAGCTTCCGCACTGAAGAAATGCGAAAACGGTACCCGTGTGGTGAGCCAGATGATCAGAGGGGTATTTTTTTAGTCGGTAGGCGGTTGCCTCGTGTACCGAATCCGACACTACCCAGCCACTAGAACACTGTAGGCTTGAGGGTATCTTCTGAAGATTATTTTACCCCTCTGGAGAAAAAATAATACTAATTATTATAACGCGTGATACCGACGCTTATTCCAAGCTACCAACGTCTTGAAAGGTTCTGGGGGCTGCCTATTAATACATTTTTTTAAAACTTCCAGACAACATCAAAGATATGCCTATCGACGAGTTTAAAAATAAAATAAAGAGTTTAACAGTCAGGCTATAGCTACGAAGAATACCTCAATCGTGAGTTTTAATTAATTTTGAATATGTACGCGTCGTTTAGTGATCTTAATCTTGTCTATATACCTATGTATTTTTTATCTTTTGTGCATTACATGATTAGGTACACTATTATTGTATGTATTAAGTGATTTTTATCATTATACTGACTTGTGTAAATACTTTTTGTATGATAACACGAATAAACTATTTGAATTTATACCTAAAAATAAAACGCCATATGTTTTAAAGGAGTTTAAAATTTAGAACGAGTCTAGGATCCATGGAAATAAAAACGTATATATTTCTATAATTAAAGGCAATTAATATAATTAAAACAATCACATAAAATTTAATTTTTGGGGCTGATAATAGATGAAGCTATTAATTGGAGTGAACACATTGAATATATTAAACAGAAAATAGTTGCACCAGTGGGGATTTAAAAAAAAAACTCAGTTTTTGACTCCAAATTATATGTTACGTCCTATTTATTTTGCTATTATTCACTCTCATTTACAATATTTAACTTTAATATGGGGATCAACTTTTCAAAATTTGCTTAAAAACCCTTTACAAGTTTTACAAAATAAAGCAATTAAAAATATATATTGCTTGGATAGACAATATTCAACTAAACTTTTATATAAAAATTTTAATATTATGTCAATTAAGGATATTCACTTAAAGCAAAATATTGTTTTTGTTCACCAAATTATATCAAGAAATACACATTCAAATATAAAGTTCAATTACAGACGTGACGTACATGATCATTTAACTAGAACTGTTTTGAATATTGATTTACCTTTAATACACACTAGGACAGGTCAGAACCCCATTTATTATCAAGGTATGAAATTTTACAACGAAATACCCCAAGAATTAAAATTTTTAAATGTAAAACGTTTTAAAATGATAACTAAGAAAATACTAAAAAAAGGGGAAGCTAAATTTTAAACTAAAAAATATTTAAAAGTGCACTTATTATATGATATATAATGATAATTATTATTTTAAAAATTATTTATAAATTATAGCTAAACGATATTATTAGTTTGTTATATTATTTTATTAAAAGAAATAATAATTGAATATTTTTATACATATTTAAATATTTTAATTTTTTTTATTGAATATTAACATTTTAAGTATTATTTTGGCTTACCCTGTATTTTAATTAGTTATATTTAACAATTATATTTTTTATTTACAACCATACATGGTAATGTTGAGATTACAACATTTTTAAAAGCTTGGAAGTGTCACATTACCTACGTCCACTTCCCTCATTCTTGTCATTCAACCAGCATATTTTTGTTTGGCGTCAAAACAATAAATGTCATATTTTGACATTTTTACTAATTTTTTGAAAAAATCAAAAATTATCTAATTTTCAATTAACGGTGTGGTTGTAAATAAAATAGTATTCAAACCTCAGAGGAAAGTTTTCATTACTGTCACGAGATTAGAGTTAACCTCGACGCTTCGCGTCTCGGTAACTAACTAATCTCTTGACAGTAATGAAACACTTTCCTATTCGGTATGTAATATACTATAAATGTTGTTATTAGTAGAGAATCCCGCATGAACAAATGTTTTTGGGATTTTATTTGGAGTAAATAAATAAATAAATAAAGGCATTTTGGTTGCTTGCTTATTTCGAATATTTTCCTCTTCTTTCCTAACCTCTAGTTTAACGTGGGCTCCGAACTATAATCTTCATTATAAGCACCCCAAGGGCTTTTGACCTTTGGTTTTGCGCTTTCATGACCTACCGATTGGGGAGTGTGTTACTTCCCCCACACCATACGAGATATCCGATCTCATCAGGCCTGGTTACCGACGTGAATGGGGTGAGGTTCGAAGGAGACACTCTCCACTCTTGTCTAGCTTTTGCTCGACGCTGCACCCACTTCGCCTTTTTTTACACTGGCAGGTACTGTACTGTATACTTTGACCGTGCCATAACTAAAAGATCCCTGAAATTTAGCGGTTCGGTGTTAGGGGATAATCTCTGACAGTGCTGCACTACTCGTTCATGTAGTACCTACAACAAGTTTCTTGCAGATACGTCGGTGATCGGCTGTTAATAATTTTATGTGTAAGTGTAGTTAAGTGCAAAAAAACGTTCAACCATCCAGAAGCTTGAAGTAACGGTGTGACGTGAACAAATTTCCTATTAAAATAAAAGTTAAGACAATAATTCCGAGTTCTCGTATCTTTTCTCTCTGCATAAGAGCTGGCCAAAAAATAACGTCGGCGTATAAAACGAAACTAACTGTACTATATCATAAACGTGTGCTTCGAATCGGAGTTGGGTATCCAAAAACGCTACCTGAAGGCACTGAACCGCACCGTCAATTTAAATATTTAAATTATTTAACCCAGATGAAACAAACAAAAGTAACTTGAATTTTGTATCATTATCATCCGCATATTTAAAAATTTATAGAAATCACGGGTATATAAATAAAACAAGAGCGGTCCCAAAATGCTATACCCTTTTATTATTCACATATTCCGAAACATCCGAACCAATACACACACTCTGTATTCTATCCATAGACAATTTACCTTTAGATAAGCAAACAATAATCACGAAAGTGGCAGTTTTATGGCCTCGCGCATGTAAACAAAGCTAGACACTATTAGACATGCGCACTGCGACATTATCGTTTGACGAATGGGAAAATAGACAGGTCCTGGCTTTAAAATTTAAATTCTTGCCAAAAAATTGAAATTTCTTCTCAATTTTTGATCAAGATGGGAAAAAAGGTAGTGACTTCTGGCATTTTTAGTAGTTGCAAACCTCATCCGATTTTGAGGATAGAAAATTGTTTTTAAGAGTTTGTTTCTAAAATTTGTTTAAAAATGATTCATCGCCGTGTTTTTAGTTCGAGAAGGAAGAGAACAAGAGCAAGTGAATTAAACTAGTCTTATAAAATCGAATATAAAAACAAACAAAACCAGCAAAGTAACAAATCTACGGTGTTATCGCGTACCTAACCTCAAGTCAAATATTATTAGGTAGTATATAACTTGTATAGATTTTTACAATTTGGCAAAAACTTGGGTACGTGTAAAACATTTTCAAGCAAAATTTCGTGTTCAAGAATTTGAAAAGTTTTTGCCCGAGAACTTGACCCGTGAAATACTGGCTTTATTAAAAGCTTAATGCCATGTACAGATTTTAACCAAAAAATTAACCAACCAGCAACTTTGACAGAATTAATTTTCTCACAATCAGACACAATTCACTAAACTACACAAAAACTAGAAATCCGTAAATATTAAACACCCACAATCCACGATAGCTAAGAAAACTACAAGGAATCCACAGAGAAACCTTAAAACTCAACAACAAAAATTGCGGCCGAGCCGGTTCTGTAGAGTATCCTGAGCATGTCGATCATTGTCGATAAAGTAGGACAGGCCGATAACACGAGGTTTGTGCGCATGCACAAAGGTGTCCAGAAGAAAGCCAGCTGACCGGCGAGTCATGCGCTCGGACGTATTTTTTCACCCATAAAACGTAACTTTTGTTTGCGCAGGAGATACGCTGTACGTATCTAAAGGTAAATTGTCTATGGTTCTATCTAGTAAGTCATTATTCACTAGATCAGGAGCAGTGTCATGTAGACCGAGATATTTAAATTAAGGGCGAAGAATTGAGTGATCCAGGGTACCAAATGCCTTGTTGTTGTCTAACAGCACTAAAAGCCGTCATCCAATTTCATCACATACATGCAATAGAGATGTCGTCGTACTGTGCGTCAGGACCTATGGCACTAAGCAGAGCTGTCGCAATTACTTTTAAAAAGTAATTCAATTGCAATTACCCATTACCCTCCGAAAAAGGCATCAATTACAATTACCAATTACTAACAGTATGATAAAAATATTTAAATTCCCAATTACCCACTAAAAGTAATTGATTCCTTGATCAATTACCGCGTTCGAATTACTGAGTTTAATTCAATTACTTTTATACTAATTCAATTACTTTATAGTAATGAAACTACCCTTAAAGTAATTGAATTACTCTGAATCTATAAATTATAGGCACTTTTTTGGCAAATAAATTACTCTGAGTAATTTAATTACATTTTGGTAAGTAATTTAATTCCATTTTGATCATTGAATTACATTTTGGTAATTGAATTAGTTTGGTAATTGAATTACATTTTAAAAATTGAATTAGTATATGAGCAATGGAAATACTTTTTTACATTTTACAAAAAAAGAGTGGTATGGGTAAGGTATTATTTTTTTTAATAGCAGTAGGTCCTACTATCACACTTTATTATAGAAAGAAATTTAAAAAATTTCGAAATTTATAGTTAAACTTGATCTCCTATTTTTGATAAGTACCTACTTACTTTAACAAATTGACCAATAATAACAACTGTATTTTTTATATAATATGATTTATTTGTTGAAATAAAACAAACGTAATATTAGGGAAAATAAAAAATAATTTTATTTCGGGGTAATTCAATTACTTTTAATCTAATTGAATTATTTTTGAATTATTTGGGAGTAATTAAATTATTTTTTATGTAATTGAATTACTTTTAAGAAATTCAACTACCTCAGATTGCATAAAACCCATTACCAATTACAATTACTTTATCACAATAATTGGAAAATCAATTACAATTACTATTTTCAAAAAGTAATTCAATTACAGTAATTACTAAATTACTAAAAAGTAATTGAACACGATTTTTCAATTATTTTAATTCAATTACCGACAGCTCTGGCACTAAGTACTATAAATAAAGTGATTTTATGAATGTACAGTACAGTACTAAACAACTTACTTGCAAATGGTTCCAAGCTGAGTTGGCGGGAGGGACATGTCTATTGTGGGGTTGGTGGGGAGGTCCTCCTCCAGACATCTTAAGTAATTTCTGTTTAACGCTCTGGAAATTTATTCTCCAATCCCCATATCAATCGGGATTCATAACTTCTCACATATAGATACAATTAAGTAGATAAACACTACTGTATGTATTTATACTCTTGCTCCTTAATGCCTAGATTGAAAAAAAACACAATATATTATTTGGGGATAGACGAATATGGAGTGTTTACTCATTTATAGTTATATACTCATTTAAATATAATAAGTCATTTTCATAACACCCTGTATACCTACTCATATGTACCGGGTGTACAATTAAAAAGGGACGCCGGCTATATCTTGGAAACCGTTTACCATACGGCTTGCGAAAAAAAATATTTATTACAAAAGCGACTGAGCTAAATTGCTAGAAATTATGTTTAAGTTTCTAGATTGTCCGCTAGGGGGCGTAACTATAGTGGTCAATCAAAAGGGGGGATTTTCTCAAAAATCCTCAAAGTAAACATGTATCAGAGGTAACATTTCTTCAATCTAATGAAAATTCTGGATAACTTTTGTTTCTGAGTTTTTGCTCTACCTTGTTGTTTAAGGGGGGTGGGAGGGGACAATATTGATATTCTAAAATGTTCACAACTTTGGGTTGGCTTATCCGAATTTGATAAATTTGAACTTGCTAAATGGGTATTCTTAAACAGGGTGTTATTTAAGTATGTGGCCGAACTCCAAGGGGTGCTTCTTTAAGTGATTTTAAGAAGAAAAGTACATAATATAAACATGGGTCCGAAAATGCATAGTTTTTACGATACAAGGTGTCAAACTTTAAAAAAATCGGATCTTCGTAAATATCTCAATACTCTTTTATTCGATTTTGTGGAAATTTGGCAATTCTGTTTGTAATAACAAGAGGATAATTTAGCATCAATTAGATTAAAATTATTGTCCAGTGGCGTCCCGGGAGACAGTCCAACTCATATTTTTGACAAAATATTGCGCGCCACTGACTTTTTTTAAAATTATGTATTTTTTCGAATGAATCATTTTTTTCATATATTGCTTTGTTTTCGAGAAAAAAAATAAAAACCACTTTATTGTTCCCCGGGACAATAAGAGTAAAAATTTAAACTACTTACCAAACTATTAACGAATTAAAATTACACAAAAGTCCCCTTTTGCATTTTTTCGCATAGATTTTAAAATATTAAAATTCAAAAGAGGACTTTGGTGTAATTTTAATTGCTTAATAGTTTGGTATTTAGTTTAAATTTTTTACTCTTATTACCCCGGGGACATGCAATAAAGTGGTTTTTATTTTTTTTCTAGAAAACAGAGCAAGATATTATTATGAAAAATCTCAGGAGATAAAATAGTTGTATTTGTAGTTGCTTAATTCGGAAAAAATACATAATTTTAAAAAAAGTTAGTGGCGCGTAGTTTTTTTGTCAAAAATATGAGTTGGACTGTCTTCCCGGACGCCACTTGACTTACAAATTTTATTCTAATTGAGGTTAAATTATCCCCTTGTTATTACAAACAGAATTGCCAAATTTCAACAAAATCGAATAAAAGAGTATTTACAAACATCCGATTTTTTTTTAAAGTTTGACACTGTGTATCGTAAAAACTATGTATTTTCGGACCCATGTATTATATGAACTTTTCTTCTTAAAATCACTTAAAGAAGCACCCCTTGAAGTTTGGCCACATACTTAAATAACACCCTGTATTTTATCAAGTCGTTCTGAATTCCACACGCTAGAGGGCCCTATTTAGCAGAATCAACAATTTTTCTCAAACATGTTAAATGCAACAAAATATCTTTGTTAACTTAAGCAAAACGTAAAAAAAATCAGAAGAATATCTGTGAAAAACGCAAGCCAATATTTTTTTTTTTTAACGGAAATATGGAAAATATAATATAAAAAGGAGCTCCATAAGAACCAGCTGATGTTTTAATACGGTATTTGTAGGCAAGAAATTACAAATACCATACCATTATGTCTTCTACAAAGACATAATCAACACAACACAAGGCTTCGATTTGAAAATTAAAAGACACAAAGTGTCGGTCTCGAAATTGTATGATAACATAAAAAGTGTTTCGCCCTTTCTAGCATCATCAGACCTTGCGGTTTTAAATTACTAAATACACCCACTGTACATTTAGACGTATTATAATTAATAATATATTTTAATTGCTTAAAAAGACAATTCGACGTGGAGCAAGAATAATTGAAATTTCCAAGTTTTTATTTTTAAAGACCACAATATTTTGAAAGCTGACTACTCCAACATATATACATTTGAATCAGGGTTGGCAAATATCATGATATTTATTTATATTTTTAAATTATTTCCTCTATTTTCTGTAGATATATTTAAAAAATTCAAAATCACTTAATTTAATATAAACATGTTATAAACCTGTAAATTTGTATTTCAATTCTATTTAATGATAGTTGCTATCACAATAACAAGTTTTTTTTAGTACTCCTAGATGTTAGGAATGTAAAATGTCGATAAAAAATACAAGTTTATAAATATGAACACATCATATATTTTTGCTTTTAACTATGGTTCAACTTAAAACCCAGAATTACTGGGCTTGTTAATTAAATCTAAATGAACCCAAACTAGATTTTTTATTTTTCGCATTGTAAAATTTTTATTTCATAAAACAAACAGCAAAATATTGCTCCGTTCAATCAGAAATCGGAACTAAATAAAAATGCCACGCAGCAAAGAACAACAGGTGGTCAACGTCTGGGAAAGATGGGGAATCACCGCATCGTAAGCAGCATATACGCTGTTGCCGCCAGCTCAGCGGCAGCGGGGCCATATTTTTATACGGATGAATAGAATTTTAGAAAAAAATATTGATATATATCATGATAGTTACCAAGATATATATCAGGATATTTATCACGGATATATATCCTGCCAACCTTGATTTGAATTGATCATTTCAAAAACAGCACATGTCACTGACTACCTCTGCAGCTTGTTTACAAGATTCATGACAACATTACTATACATAAATTACTTATATTTTTTCTGTTGATTGAATTTAAAATGTAAAATACCTGAATTACTTCCCCATATAATTGATAATTGTGATTCTGATTTAGTCCCCAATATTAAGATTCTCCTTCAAATACTTGCTACAGTACAGCAACAGCGGAAATGTCCTTCTCGACTCTACGTCGCGTTAAAACGTGGCTTAGAGCAAACCTGGTAGAGGAACGCCTCACTGGCTTGGCTTTGTTGAACATTCATAAAAATATAATCATCGACGTTGATGAAGTTATAACCAGATTTGGAAATAACAAACAAATAAGATTAGAATTCGTGATTTAAGAATCAATGCCATGTTATGTATATTTTTTATTTTATTTTATCAAGTGTAGAATTTTTTTGTTCTTAATATTGGGGAATAAATGGGGTTTAACCAAAGACTTTTACTTTTACTTGGTTTTAAAAGTAAAAACACGACTATTTATATATGTATATTATATTTTGTATTGCCGATAACGAATGTGGCAATTTTTCAAAATATTGGGATAAAACATATTATAGGAAAGAAAAAATATACTAATTTTAGCTGTATATTTTTTCTTTTTTTGAATTCACTTTAACATTAATTTACATGTATATATTATCCTTTTTAATGTAAAGTTTATCATTGGAAATTTTCTCGTCTATAGAGCATTCTCTGTCAAACTTTGGGCGTGGTCGCAAAAATTTTTCGCCTGCGAAAGCGTTAAATTAAAAACTAAAAAAAAAACAATTACATAGATGTGTTGTTAATATTTTTCTTTAGTAAAAATTAGCCAATAAGAGATTTTTATCAAAAACAAAAATTTAATTTAATTTAAAAAAAATGCTTTTAACCAATGTCAAAGTGACCTCGATTTTCTTGTGTCAAAACTTAATACGAATGTTTCATGGTTTGGTAAGCGACAATTTGGAAAACACCCGACAGTTGTTAGTGAGTTATTTTAATTTAAGGTGAAATTATCAACGTCATTCAATTTATTGCCAACCTATAACCTATTTCGCCTTGTTTTCTTAGTTTATTATTTTATTGACTAAGATTTAAAAAAAAATCAATATCGTCTGCACATTATTTAGGTAATATCTGATATATTATAAAAATATCAATTTATTTCATTGCTTATTTTGGGAGAATTGTATAGTGAAAGAACAAAGACATAATAATGTTAAAAAAAAATCTTACCCGATATTTTTCGATATACAATTCTCCTTAAATAACTTATGAAATTCCTTGACATTTATTTAACATATTAATTATTACCTATAGAATATGAAGACGATATTGATTTTATTTAAATTTTGTGTAAAAGCTAGAAAACATAAATAAATCTACGCGAAATAGGTTATAGGTTGGCAAGCATGTTGATACTCCCACCTTTACCATTCCTCCAAAATAAGCAATGAAATAAATTGATATTTTTGTAATATATTAGATATTACCTAAATAACGTGCAGACGATATTGATTTTATTTAAATCTTAGTCAATAAAATAATAAACTAAGAAAAACAAGGCGAAATAGGTTATAGGTTGGCAATAAATTGAATGACGTTGATAATTCCACCTTAACGCCTTCGCTTCGAATTGTGTTCAATTATTATAATAATTTAGACCTGGCCATACGCAAAGTGAATTTTTTAAATTCCCATATTTCAAAAACGGCTGCCCAAATGAACTCTAACCACGTATACCTTTTTTAGGTAGAAGAATGTTTATTTAAAAGTTAAATACAGAGTGGCTTAAAGTAGTTATTTCGTATGTTGTAACCCCCCCCTAGCCAAATATTGTGACAATACACCGATTATTAAAAAAAAGTATTTATGAAAAACTAAAACCAAATTAAACTGTTGACAGTAGGTATCTCCGAAATCATCCACTTTTGGATTGAGGTAAGTTGAGTTGGATCGTCATATTTAAGGTGGGATAAACGACGCCATTTTCTATCACTTGCCTATTGACGATTCGCATGCGCACTGCAGTGCTGTGTTGATCAGAGTAGTATGCTTTTGGCATACAACGAAGAAAGACGGACATATTCTGGAGCTGGTAGAGCAAGGCAGATGTTGCAGTGGCGGATTTAGAGGGGGGCACAGGGGCACGTACCCCCCCCTGTCATAATAGTTTCGCACGAACCAACCTAAGCGCAACACCCAAAATTTCAAACACAGTGACAAAGCATTGTACTGTAACAACCAAATATTTTTTTGATGCCAAAACTTTACAGCATTTAGAAATGGATATTAAAAATCAGGTTTTCAACGTGGTTTGATAATTAGCGAAAAGATGGCGTAAAAGCACGTTAGATAAAAAGCATACATTTTAGGATTTTACAATTTGTGTTTTGTTACAGAAAACTGTAATCTGTGGTTTTGTTTACAAAGAAAGTGTATTATTTTGGGGTAGTAAGGACTTATTTTAATAAAAATAAACATGCCAAAACGGCTATGAATGTGGAATATTTGAGAAACAATTTTAGCTCATTAAGTATTGAGCAAAAAATTGAAATTAAAATTGAGGGAAGACCTAAACCCGAAATTAACTTGACACAGATCACAAAGTGTAGATCTAGGGACTTTATTGTTATTCATAAGTTTGCTGGAAATAAAACCAGAAGATTGGACTTTACTTTTAAACAATGTACCCGCTAATGAAAAATAAATTGGCCTTTTTTTATCTTATTTCATTTTCAATAAAATAAGTAGGTAATCATACATTTTAAAAATATTTACTAAAAATTATTGACCAAATTTGGGCGTGGTCTTAAAAAAATTTCGCCTGCGGCGCGTTTCGTCCGCAGCGGGCTTTTCGTGCACCCCAAGATAACAAGTAAGTGCCCCCCCTGTCAATTTTTTCTGAATCCGCCACTGGATGTTAGTCAGAAGGTCATAGTTTTGTTTACTTTCATGTTTTGTGTAATTGCGGAACCTTTCCTGTTAAAACAAACACATATTCTCTAGAATTCTTAGGAGAGATGACATCTAGATAGACTAGAAAATATCGTGTTATCAGTAAAAATTGTTGTTTTCACTTCAGTTCTGAAAATCGACGTGTTTACTCTCAAGGATTTTAAGGTAAATTGTGGCAATTTTAGTGGTTTCAAAAAACTGCTTTTTTTAAAGTTTCTGTGCATTTATTTAAAAAAAAGACACCGGCATACTATTCGTCAATGCCTCCCTGAACAGCCTTTCCAAAATTAAATACTACCTAATTTTTTTTTTTTAATAATTGCAAGGTTCCGGAGTTACCCCTGCATTTAAGCCATTAATAGGTTTTTATACATACCTTGAGAACTGTGGTTCAGAAAAAAAAAATTGTATAAAAATGTGACAAATTTATGAAGTCGCGTTAATTTTGTCCAGGAGTTTATTTTTCGTCACGATTTTTTGAGCCACCCTGTAGAATTAAAAATATTCTTACGTTATAGGTCATTTGCTATCCTCCAACTTTTGTATTAACATTTTTTGCATATTTCTAATAAAAACTCAGCTATTGTAGGGGAGACTAGGGTAAAAAGATTTAAAAAAATTTGGCTGCAGATAACCAAAAATGAGGAAATCTTATCGGGTTCTTCGTTGCAGGATGATGGATACTTCCTTTGACGGAAAAATCAGAGATTTGAATATACAGGGTGAAGCGCTCTATTCGCGTCCGGCTACTTACGAAGTCATACAATTATTGTAAAAAAAAAATGATTGTAGGGTATAGAGGTATAAAAGTTGTACAAATTTAAATATATTACCCGGTATATTACTTATTACATATTATTTCGATAGCGTGGAGTAAATAAAGGCAAGTACTGTTATAATACTCATACCTAGTACCGTATACAGTGTGTCCGAAATTCAAGTCTCTATATGGGTATCTCGCTTAATAGATCAGATAGACAGTTGGTTAAATGGGGAATATTTTAGAGAATTTAATTCCGATCCCGAATCCTTTTTCAAAATTATAAAAAGTTATGTAGTTTTTCACTTATTAAACAAAAACTAAAAATGGCGCATTTAATTTTTTTTAAATAGGGGCTTAACGGTTAATTTGACATATCCCAAAGTGTTACATTCTTAAGACACTTTTCACACACATTTCTGTACAAAAAGAAAATGCAGATTGTCTTTTGTTTGTGAGTTACCCACAGTAACTTTGTTATTTCTTATGGCGACCATCTTGGATTTGTACATAAAAGTATTTCTCTATGAATTACCTTTTAAACGATGTGCCACATGCTACCAAAATTTTGGAGAAATACTCTTAAATTATTAAAAAACTAGTTTTATCATAAACTTGGCAACAGCGCATACATCTAACATAGCATGTGGGTACATCCAAGGGTATTAGTTTAATAACAAAAACATTTTCTGCCCTAAATAATCATTGTTTTCTAGCCAATAAAATAATAATTAACGCATTTATTGTCTACGGTCTTAAATAGGTTTGGCAACGCCGCGATAAAAAAAATCCTAATCGGAACGAAACGAAAAAGAATTCAATTAGAAAAATAGGGCTTTCAACTAAAAATCGCGTATTTTTTTGTTGGCAATTACATTTAGTTTAAAATATTAGAAAAAATAGATCAGAATAAAAACTTTACAAACAAAAAAATGCAAACCTTTTTTATTTTGCCAAACCTAAGTTTTATTGCATTAAAATTATTTGGTATAATCATATAATAGAGATTTTTTGCACCTCTTAATTCGTCATTCGTTTGTCGTTATGGTTATTCTGAGCATGCGCAATGTCAGAAAGGTGATCCGCTATGGTTAATAACCATAACGGACTCCGTTATTTACGGAAGGATAAGGAAGAGCTTATCGTTATCCTTATGGTTATGCTTAAACTGCATGGTTGCCGAAACATACAAAAGTTATCAAGCATCATTGCTATGAATTAAAATTGTGATAAGCGATTACTTAAAATCCAAAGCAATAGTAGCTTTACATTAAACTATACAACTTAATCAAATTATTGTTAGGTTAGGTATTTTATTTTGTTTAGGTGCGCCGGCGCCAACTTAATAACTACAGACAGAACGTATAGGCGCTGCAAAATCTCTGGTTTTAACAGTGGCGCTACTCGTTATGTTTAATAAAGTTAACCATAACGGAGCTAAAAACTGATATTTATTTAAGAGGTGCAAAAAGTCTCTATTAACGGAAGGATTATTGTTACATGGTATTCCGTGATATTTTTGCATGGTAAAAAGGCCATGATATTTTTACATGGTATAGGCCATATGGTATGCAATATTATAAAAAATGAAGTGCCTATTTATTTGTCATTCAAGATTCTAAAAAGTGGTTTAAATTGTATGATATTACCTACATCTTATCTTATTTTGAAAATGGCACAAATTTTAAATGAAGAAAAATTTGATATGTTGGCACTGTTGCAATCACACCGAAATGCTGAACTAACTTCTGCTAGATATTTGGAATTGTATCCAGAAAGACATCAACCGCATAAAACCTATTACGGGAAATTAATTTAATTAAATTTAAGTTATCCTACTTGGTTTTGGTTAGGTTAGGTCAGGTTCAGAATTTAAGGATCTTGTAAGAAACTGTATTCTAAAAAAATAAAGGTTTAAGAGGTGCTTTAAATGGTTTAATTACTATCTGCTATGTTAGATGCATGCGCTGTTGCCAAGTTAACGATAAAACTGTTTTTTTAATAATTTAAGAGTATTTCTCCAAAATGTTGGTAGCATGTGGCACATCGTTTAAAAGGTAATTCAAAGATAAATAATTTTATGTACAAATCCAAGATGGCCGCCATAAGAAATAACAAAGTTACTGTGGGTAACTCACAAACAAAAGACAATCTGCATTTTCTTTTTGTACAGAAATGTTCTTTCCTAAAAAGTGTCTTAAGAATGTAACACTTTGCGATATGTCAAATTAACCGTTAAGCCCCTATTTAAAAAAAACGAAATGCGCCATTTTTAGTTTTTGTTTAATAAGTGAAAAACTACAAAACTTTTTATAATTTTGAAAAAGGATTCGAGGTCGGCATTAAATTCTCTAAAATACTCCCCATTTAACCAACGTTCTATCTCATCTATTAAGCGGGATACCCATATAGAGACTTGAATTTCGGACACACTGTATACCGTTTCTTATATTAAACCTTTTTGGAAATGTAGATCATAATTCAAGAAGCATACTTGCCATACATCTTTAAGGCGGGTGGAGACCTCTTCTGTACAGGGTGGATAAAATGCACTTTTAAATTTTTTATTTTAAATTTGATATTTGTTGTCTCGATATTCAAACATATGGCTCAGTTACTTATATTACTTTTATCGAGCTCTGTTTATTAAATTTAAAAATTTTTTTTTACTACTTATACAGGGTGTACAAATTCAATGCCAACCAATGGGATCTCCTTAGCGGTAAATAAGGTTAATGTTGCTCAATTTGGACATGACTACCAAGTGTACGAATATTCTCGAGTCAGTTTTTCTATTTTCCAGAGTTGGCAAATATCATGATATTTATGTAAATATTTTTTTTTTTATTTATTTATTTATCCTTAAATACTCTACGGAATAAAATATTCCAATTGGTACATCTAAATATAAGATACAATTACAGCAGAAAAAAACAATACGTAGTACAAAGCAAACAACAGAGTTATTGAGCCAAAACAGATTAAAATAAATTAAAATAGTACAAGTCATTACAGGTTTTTTAGTGAATAAAGACTAATCCAATCCAATCCAATATATATCCAAATTTGGATATTTATTTATTTATATTTTTAATTATTTTCAAATTACTTCATCTGTTTTCTGTAAAGATATATTTTAAAAATTCAAAATCCCTTAATTTAATATAAACATGTTATAAGTAACAATTCTATTCAATGATAGCTGCTATCACAATAACAAGTTTTTTTAGTACTCCTATGTTAGGAATGTAAAATGTAGGTAAAAAGTACAAGTTTATGAATATGAACACATCATATATTTTTGCTTTTAACTATGGTTCAACTTAAAACCCAGAATTACTGGGCTTGTTAATTAAATCTAAATGAACCCAAACTAGATTTTTTATTTTTCGCATTGTAAAATTTTTATTTCATAAAACAAACAGCAAAATATTGCTCCGTTCAATCAGAAATCGGAACTAAATAAAAATGCCACGCGGCAAAGAACAACAGGTGGTCAACGTCTCGGAAAGATGGGGAATCACCGCATCGTAAGCAGCATAATACGCTGTTGCCGGCTCAGCGGCAGCGGGGCCATATTTTTATACTGATGAATAGAATTTTAGAAAAAAAAAAGATTGACATATCAGGATAAATATCGTCGCATAAATATCATGATATTTATCAAGATATATATCAGGATATTTATCACGGAAATATATCCTGCCAACCTTGAACGAAATAAAGGATTTAGTAAATACTAAATATTAATTTACTACATTTAGGTAGGGCACACGTTCCTTTATTTCGTTAGATCCTAGCTCGAACCCTACCCTTACTAATGAACCATAATAAGGCGAAACGCGTCTAAGGATGGATCTGACGGAATTAAAAGAAACATTTTTTTTTGTAATAAAATTAATGCAAAGCTAATTTAATCAAATATCAACGTTTCGACCCCAATAGTAACATCTTCAAACTTTCTTCGTTACCAGCGATCAAATTGCACTAAAGTCCGAATACAATTCGAAGTCAACTACCATCACTTAAAAAATAAAAATTCTGATTACCTACACTTCCGAAGATATTCATAAAAGTCCGAAAATTTACATGTAAGGACAGATATAAGGCTTTATTTACAGAACAAAATTAACACAAGGTCTACGAAACTGCAATGAATAATAAAAGTCCGTATTTAAAAATACATACTTAAATGCATCTGATGATGGAACAAATCCGCAAAAAGGAATCTAATTTTTTGCCATCCCTGTAAATAAATCTAGCAAACAACAAAAACCAAAACAAGAACTTTCGATTGTTTCCGAATAGCTTCTGAAATACTTGGAATTTTCCAAATTTTTCGACAGGTTGTTGGTTATGTTCAATTTAACACTGTATTTTTTTGCTTTTTGGCAATCTCGCTGATGAAGCTTTTTTCGAAAATCACTCCACTAGCCGCTTGTGATTTTGTCAAAAATGTCATTTGTGATATTGCCACGCAACTAGGTTTCATACCATGCAAAGATTATATGATTAACAATTTTCTTTTGGATTGTCAAGGTAAAACTTTTTTTAGATTTATTAGTTAGGCATACAACTTCACTGTTTACGTTTTACTGTCAAGGTACCTAGTACTGATAGTTTGGATATACAGTGTGTCCAAAAAAGTATGCAACATATGGGAAAGATTTTTACTACCGATTTCTCAGAAAATTTTATTCTTGATAAAAGTTGGTGCATGCGTTAAAATTATAAACGCATATCGCACCCTTGCTTCAAAAGAAAAGTGACACAACTTAAAAAAATCGCAAAAAACTAGTATTCGAATAGTTACAAACTTTTAAGTCAATCCAAAAAATAATAAAGATGCCTAACAGTGTAAAAAAGGACAAAGTACTTTAATTTTATGTTTAAGTCATTTATTAATCCTTAAAAACCGCCCCTTTTCAGTTGTGACCGTTTTCATGATTTTTATTATTATTTATTCTGAATTATTTTAAGTTGTGCTACTTTTAATGTATTATTGTATTTTTATTAAAAAGTAACAGTTTTAATCTATAAAAACGCAACAACTCAAAATGATGCGCTTTTCATTTTCGAGAAGCAGCATGTCTCCATCAAGTTCAGAGCAGAACCTGCACAACTAACGATTGTGTCACTTTTGTTAGAGGCATTACGTTCAGTTTAGAAACTTTAAAAGTGACACAGGCGCCATCTAGCCGAGACTCTTGTAAGCTATTTTAAAACAATTTTGATGATTAATGTAGGGTTGTTTACTAATCTCATTCATGGCATTAACTCAAAAACACTGAATTTTTAGATGTGTCACTTTTGAAGCAAGGGTGCGATATGTTATATTTCACCTGCGGCTAATAGTAAGGGAGCAAATGCCATTTTTTCTAAATTGCTCTAAGACTGGACTTGACCGTACCAGGTGAAAATGACAAATAAATTATTAGTTATTTCCACTCGTATAAATAGAGTTGGATTCTGTTATAATTATTATTAGAACCCAAGCTGGCTAACATGTGTTTAAATATGCGTGCAACACGCTAATATCTAAACCCACCCCTATCATTGAAAAGTTTTAAAAGGTTTGCAACTACTTAATACATTTTTATAATAAACACATGATTAATATATTTGATTGATATATTAAAATCGCGTAAATAAAAAATCGACCAGAGGCGTGCGGTTTAGGGAAAAATAGATATTAAGAAAAAAAAAAATAAAAAATTGAGACAACTCAAATTTCGTATTTGGACTAAGTTTTTTATTTGCAAAAACATTTCCATATAAAATGTTGTTGTATTTGTACTAATTAAGGTACTTTACTCCTAAGGCCATTTCGAAAAAATGGCATTTGCTCCCTTACTATTAGCCGCAGGTGAAATATGAAATATGCATTTATAGTTTTAAGGCATGCACCAACTTTTATCAGTAATAAAATTTTCTGAGAAATCGGTAATAAAGAAGTTTCCCATATTATGTTGCATACTTTTTTGGATACACTGTATACATAATAATATATCCAATGTGTTTTCTAGATAATGTGTTGTTATATTCAGGTTATATACAGGCTTAAAGACCTTTTTAGTTTTTATTGACCCTTGAAAAAGTTTTTATAAAAAACGAAATGTTGGGATAAATGCAATAGGGAACTTTCCAATTTTTTTTCCATAATATGATTTAGTTAGGCCTGAAAAAAGTATTCCCCAATTATTACTCCTTAAAAATCAGTAATAACTTGGTAAAAATTCTTTAAAGTTTCGCGCGTGTCGAAAGCTTTTCAAACGACCTCTTAAGCGCGCCAAGCCCATGACGTCACGAAGTATGACTTTTAGACGTCATCCGTCATCCTGACCGGTGGCCGAGCTACCGGGTTTGCATTTGGATTGCCGTGTCTTATTGTTGTGTCGCTTGACGCGTGGATGTCATCATAACATAACAAATAATACTTCGTGACGTCACGACCCGTTTTTACCCGCTTGGGATAATTTGAATTTTGGGGCAGTTTTAAATCTTTCTAGCGGTCTTTTGGGACGAAATGTGTTTTTTTTTTGCTGTTGTATGTTTTATGACAATATATACTTGATTTATAGAATTTTTTCCCCATTTAAAATTTTTGTCAAGTTCCCTATTGTGTCAATTCATTGCCTGCCCTCATTCCTGCTATACTTATTCGAGTTACTGATTATTACAAAATATACTTATACAAATCATTACATTCTCCATAAATCTAAAACAAAAAGTGGTACTCAAGGTTATTTTAAGAGATTTTCAGATATGAAATCACAAAATATACAACAGACTGCTAAAAATAAAAACCAATGGTTACACTTACCCCTCCCAATTCCTTGGGATGGGCATGGGTAACAACTTGCAAGCGAGCTTGCAAGTGTTTTTATGCTTACAACTACCCCACTACACCTTAAGTTGATTATATTTATGATATTACTTAAAGTGAAATCGCCAAAATGTGCAAAAATTACTTTTCTAAATTTGTTTAAAAACAAACTACTTAACAAATCTTTAGTAATAAAAAAATCTGTATACAGAGTAACAGGTAAAGAAACAAAAGTTGGGGAAGCTATTAATATGCTCAGCAAATGAATGACTGGGATGTCATTAACATTTACTAGGTTGTTACTGGCAATATGCTTTTGTTTTGTTCTGACTGTAGTTTCCAGGTTAAATACTGGATTAAAATTAATTTCTTTAATAATAGTGATTAAATATAGGTACTAAGTTTAATATTAACACAAAATGATTCAAAATTAAGTTATTAGAAGTCTTTGAAATAGTAAACCATAATATAAAATACCTACTACCTATCAAAAATAAGTGCTTAGTGGTAGGTAGGTATTTTAATAGCAAAAATATATCAATAATTGTTATTTAACCGAGTATTTAACCTAATTTAAGTACGTATGTGACTTACAATTGTTAAATGGATGGCAGTCACAAAATGAAGAGGTAAATAAACCTATTTAAATATTATCATTATCACACTAAGTAGTTGACAAAGTTCCGTAAATAACAATTTTAACAAAGCAACATTCAAAAAACAACTTAGTTTTGGTGTGTGGTAGGTAGGTTTATTATGAAGTTTACCTAGAGTTTAAAGACATTACGTGAGAGAAACAGCATGTTAAGAGTAAGGGTACTGTTAAAGTTAAGTCAAGGTATTGAAATATCTAAAACAAGCTCTGTTTTGACCAAGTGTTTTTTTAAAACAAAGCACTGAAATAATCTATATAAAAGACAACGTTCCATTGTTATTAATGGTCTGGACAAAACTGTTAGGGCAGTAGGTATATTTTAAAATTTCTAATTTTAAGTAGGTCTATAGGCTAGGTACCTACCTATTTAATATCTTATTTTTTGACAATTATTATCCCATAACTCTAAAATACCTCTTATTTTCTGATATATCTTTTGAAACATCCAAATCTACAATAAAATTCCCCACAACTTACATATTTAAGTAACACTTTTTATTAAGTGTCTAGCTAGGCAGGTACTTGGTACTCAAACAAACATAACAAAAATAAAAGCTTCTGGATCACCTTGCAATACTTAATATTACGTTATTTAATATTTACTTTAAAACATATTTAACATAAAATATATTAAAAAAAGTTCTAAAACAAGAATAAGTGAAATTTTATCTTTCTTCTGTTTTTTGGTAGGTCTTATATATTATATTCATTTTTATATTTTAAAACCATTTAGGTACCTAAATAAGTTACTGTTATAGGTGCCTACTTAATCATTAAATTGTAGGTATTGTAATTTTACAAGATAACTGTTTATAAAACTAGATAGTAAGTAGAAAGTACTAAAATCATTCAAAACAATACCTTACCTTACCTCAGTAAATAGCACAGAAAAACTATTTAAACAGGTAATCGAAATGAGAACATTTTTTATCATTTAATTACCGTTCAGTTCTTAAAAATAACGTTTTAGATTAAAATTATTAGAAGATACCTAATAAATTCCTCTAAATAAAATGAACACACATGTGGAACGAAAATTAAAAGTACGTATTGTGGGTAAGCCATTAAACTGAAATCGATGTTTGAAAACTAAACACTACTGAGCCATACAAGGATAAACACAATTCAGAAACATTCAGTTCTTATATTTGATGGCCGAACAATTCAATCATGAAAACACACCTAGGATTTCTTCTCGGGAACTTCATACACATCTAAATTTTTCAAAAATATTCAAGGCACGGTCACAAAAGCAGCCGACACGCAACAATGGCGAACCCGGGTTTTGTATAATTTGTTACTTCTGTCGCCATCTATCCATGAAGCTTTAAATTATAAACATTTATTGAAATTTTCTTTTTTTAATTTAACATTTTGGTTTTGATTGTTGACACAGAGGAGAGTTAGGAATCTAGGAAAGCACTCCTATTTCACTAAACACAAGAGTTTCTTTAAGCTTCTTTTAAATAACTAATAATAAAATAAACAAAGCCAACGGCTAAGTTGAGCGTTCCTTTTAAAAATTTAACTTAGCACATCAATTATTTTTCCTCCCCTTGCCTCTTTTTATTTTCCCTACGAATCATATCATAAATCTCAAGTTTTGAAATTCTTATCTCCAAAGGACAAAACAGCGGTCGAGAAGTACAGAGTGTGACACAGGCGGGTTTGTTTAAATTTTACAACTTGATCGAGAGTTCTTTTTTCTCTTTCTTAGATGATATGGGGAATTTAGTGAAAGAGGCCTACCTTTGGGCATTATTTCTGGAAAAAAATTATTTGCGGTCAGATCATAGACATAACCACAACCACCTTGAAAAGAAGCCATGAAGTGACAGCTGGGAGTTGCGGATCCACAAGCTATTATTATGACGCGCGGCAACGGGCGAGTTTTTTATTCTTTCTGATATTTTTTGTGTTTTCTTCAAATCAAATCAAATCAAATATTGCACAGGAAGAAAAAATAATCACTACTTGTTATGTTTCACTAATTTTATCAGTTTCATGACACGTGTTTCGGACCTTTCGAGTCATTTTCAAAGGAATACAAGAAGATACTCTTGAATACTCATACACTACTCATAAAATGATACCTTTGAAAATGACCCGAAAGGGCCGAAACACGTGTCAGGAAACTCATTAAATTTGTGAAACATAACAAGTAGGTAGATATTATTTTTTCTTCCTGTGCAATGGAACAACAGTTTCACCAAGCATGTAGCCCAACACAAATTAATTATACAAATCAAATATATTTCGAGCCAACATTTTTACTTACGTCATACAAAGTCATATATAAGTAGAAGCTAATCTCTAACTAAGACTAAGCAGATTAAAATTTTTATATTCTAACTAAAAATGACAAACCATACATAGCACTCACGTACCAAACAAAACAAGACACAAATCTCACTTTAAGATTTTTTTTTTTTATTTATTTATTTTACGTCGGCCTTTTTCCGCAACGAGGCCAATCACCGACGCCAGGGAATTTGTCACACACTATCTGGTAATTTTGCCGAATCCCTCTTTGTCGAGGGTAGGGTTCTTTAACGTGCCAACATCCATGACACGGGGCCCACAGTTTAACGTCTCTTCCGAAAGACGGCGCCACCTCTTAAACCAAATTCCAAATTTAACATCGACGTTGCCGGCACCGGGAATGGAACTCGGGCCTACGATCTGTAAGGCTGTAGCGCTAACCACTAGACCACAACGTCGATATCACTTTAAGATACACATTAAAATAATCAATCCAAATTAAATTTCTCCCAATCCAGGACCTAGACCTCAATGAAATTTCATTGCAAAAATTCGTCGATGCTATAGAAGGCACTCTCAAGTAACAATGTTTTATTGCAATCCTAAACCCCTGTTCGGGCATATCTCTATACCGTATTGGCAGTCTATTAAACAGAATAGGTGCATAGTAATTCAAAGAACTCTGTTGCCACTATATTGATATTGAAAGATGTACAAAAAAGTAATAAATAGTTTTAGATAACAAGAACAACTTACCTAATTATTAATAATAGTAATAAGTATGCGTTGAGAAGCTGTTTTTGTTTCACTACGAGTAGATTTATTTGATCGATTAAAAGTAATATTCTATTATACAAATTATTATCTTCTACGTTTAAATTACAGGATTGACTATCGACTTCTGAAATTCCAAAATTTAGTAAGCTTAAGGCTTTGTTTAAGAAATCTACGCTTACGCTTGTCTTAAGATAGTCACCTACTATCTGGGTAACTTCCGTTACTTTCACAATGTTCCACACAAAATTGGTATCGAGACAATAAGTTTTCAAGCTGACACCACCTGCTTAGTTTCATTTCAAAGTGTAAAATCCAATTCAAATCATTGTAAGCCAATTCATTACCTTTTAAAAAACCTTTACCTTCATATCAATGTCCACTGAAACCTGATTAACAATATTTATACAGTCATTGGTAAAATCTAAACTATAAAAATATATTACACACTCTTCACCTGCTTTTAAAACACTTTTATAGTTAGAGTTACACCCGGGAATACAGCAGGGGCTTGGCATGTTGATAAATGAACAAACTAAAAGAAAAAAATAGTACTTACCCAAGTACCTAGGTATCTAAAGGTATCCTACCTAATTATGAACTATCTCTACTAGTGATATTTTTAAGCTAATTCACATATACCTTCCAGTTAAATAAATACTTCAATATTTAATAAATTAACTGTAGCCATAAAACAATAAATTTTATTCCAAAGAGCTAACTAGAATACAAGAAACACAACTTTTAAATTAAACAAATAAAATTCTGCCGCCATTTATAAAACCCGTAAACAAATCGCCAGGCCGACGAGGCTTTTGGATTTTTCACTTTATTAATGCTATTAGCAGGGCAAACCCGCACCAAAAATTTTCATCAGTATTTTGTAGAGGTTCTTAGCAATCATGTCACTTAAATTTTCTATTAGATATAAATTTTAAAACCGGATAAAAATACAAATTAATACGACACCTACACCTAGTTCACGCGTAAATTACATACTAAACCATGGCTAACCTTAAAAAAAGTCACGTGACACATGGATCTTCAAGCAGTGTTGTCGATGTTTCTGTTTCACGGCTTCTTTCAAGGTGGTTGTGACATAACACATAACATTACGCGGTTTAATGATTCTTTTTGGGAAATAAGGGAATATTTAGGTTTTCTGTGGGACTTGAGTAGAAGTACAGAACTGAACAAATGAGAACCTTATTAAAACAATTTAAGAATAGGTACCGGTACCGGTATGAAATCGACAGAGCGAGACGTGCATCAAACGAACAATTTATATCAACCGCATCCAACACGAGCAGGGCTACATGGAAAGTAATAAATAGTAGAAGCTAGACATATAGCAGACAAAATATTGTAGAAAGTGATGACGATTGAGGCTAAAAGGTTGATCGCAAAAATTCCTCATACTAACTATAATCCAATTGATGGCCTGGTAAGTGTAGACCGCCCCGAAAATAGTTTTGACTTTTTTTGAATAATGCATTCAGGGCATTTTTTCTGTCTGTATTTCTACAGTACTGGCAAGCCTGAAGTTACAGCACGGCTTTAGATGTAAAGAAATAAATACAAAATGGACTTGGCGCGAATTAAAAAGAGATCGAACAATATTTAACGTTGCCAAGTGCCAACTTCTGTTCTAGCTTTATGTTGTTTAACAGTAGTATGTAAGGTTGTAGTAATAACTGGTCCAGATTCATTCTTACTGCGGTACAACATACCAAAAAATTATTTAAAACCGGACTAGAGGACAATCTGGATTATGGATTAAGGACAGGTGATGAATAGAGCTACTAGAAGTATGTCGATTTTCATTGGATCCATGTTGCCGACGGTATCAGTTTAATTTTTCGATTCTATAATTATCGCACCTGTTGTTAGTTTGCCATCTTTGTATTTTTTCTCGGGGATCCCGTCGGACCCCCTGATTCTGTAGACGTGCTGCTGGTTATTAGGATTGAGGGATGCAAGGTTTTAAAACGTCCTATCATTGCTCTGTGCCTGTAGTGTTGTGTTTTTGAAAATTGAACAGCGTTTGACAAATGAAACTTGACATTGACATTGACAATGATGTTGAAGACAAGACTTGACATTTTTATAACACGAAAAACGGAAAAACGATAAATAAATATGGCTGCTTCTGGGTGTCGTGGGGTTTCCAGAGTTTTAGAAAAACTGGAAAGCTCGGTTAAAAATGGAGAATATTACGAAGCTCATCAGATGTATCGAACTTTATATTTTAGGTAATTTCTTTTTCGCTTATAATGCCAAATAATGTGAAAATGCTAGAATGTTCTCGACTTAACCTCAACTTTTTAGGTATTTAGCACAAAAAAAGTACAAGGATTTGAAAGATATGCTTTATCAGGGTTCGATATTATTTTTAGACGCTGACCAGGTAAGAATTTAATGTTTGACATTAGGGGATGTTTATCAGTATTACATTTAAATGAGTGGATTGTTGCTTAACATTTTTCCTATCTGGCGTTTTGGCACCTCTATAAATCTAGCAGAACAAGGTGCTCAAAATTGAAAATTTTTGTATGGAAAATTAGGTGCTAGTTAGGTGCCAACTTTAAAATTTAGGTGCTCCTATGGTTTTTGAGAAAATTATATTTTTGTGTTGTTCTGCTGTGTTAAGCTAGCAGAACATTACTTTCAAATAAGCTAATCAAGAACAAAATGTAGTACCAAAATTAGGTGCTTTTTAAGTGCTTATTGAATAGCTAAAAAATTTTTAATTTTTTAGGTAAGGTTTTTAAAAAATACCGCCATGTTCTG
Organism: Polydrusus pterygomalis; assembly: GCA_963969555.1. Classification (NCBI taxonomy): domain Eukaryota; kingdom Metazoa; phylum Arthropoda; class Insecta; order Coleoptera; family Curculionidae; genus Polydrusus; species Polydrusus pterygomalis. The sequence goes on along the minus strand of OZ018381.1, from coordinate 32,809,615 downwards.
CTAATTTTAAGAGGAACAAATTCCGTCTAAAAGATATATCGGCAACCGGTTTGTTCGTTGTTACCAGAGAATTTTTTTTTAATTCAATTTTTTCAACTAATATTATTTTATAAAATTTAAATACAAAAAAATGCTCTGGGTAACAACAAACAAACCGGTTGCCAATATACCTTTTAGACGGAATTTGTTCCTCTTAAAATAAGCAGAACATGGCGGTATTTTTTAAAAACCTTAACTAATTGAATTTTTTTTTAGATAGGTATTCAATAAGCACCTAAAAAGCACCTAATTTTGGTACTACATTTTGTTCTTGATTAGCTTATTTGACAGTAATGTTCTGCTAGCTTAACGTTAATCTAGCAGAACAACACAAAAATATAATTTTCTCAAAAACCATAGGAGCACCTAAATTTTAAAGTTGGCACCTAATTAGCACCTTATTTTCCATACAAAAATTTTCAATTTTGAGCACCTTGAATATTTGCTCTACCTATATATTTGATTTTTCTGGCTTTGGGAATGTTTTTTTGATAGAGAATTATAATAATTTTAAAGCACCTAAATAGCACCTAATTTTGGATAAATAAGTTATTATTTGTTAATCCTTATAATAAAACTGTTCTGGTAGCTCAGCGTCAACCTAGCAGAACATGGCGGTATTTTTTAAAAACCTTAACTAATTAAATTTTTTTTTAGATATTCAATAAGCACCTAATTTTGGTACTACATTTTGTTCTTGACTAGCTTATTTGACAGTAATGTTCTGCTAGCTTAACGTTAATTTAGCAGAACAACACAAAAATATAATTTTCTCAAAAACCATAGGAGCACCTAAATTTTAAAGTTGGCACCTAATTAGCACCTAACTAGCACCTAATTATCCATACAAAAATTTTCAATTTTGAGCACCTTGTTCTGCTAGGTTTATAGGGCTCGTTTTGGCGATTGCATGTGGTACCTCTCTACTAAACTTCTACTGCTTTAATAAAAGTTTTGTTATCTGAGGTCTAAATGCATCCAGAGGTACTAACCATGAGGTCATAATTAATACTTATATCCGAGCTTATATCAGATCTCTGATATTAATTTGGGGTAGTCTTAGATAGCTACTTTACTGAACTGAAATACATTTTACATACATATCCACCGGCATACTTATTTTTTATATTTATTTATTTATTTAGCAACAATAGCAATATGTAATACAATACACAATACAAGTACGACATAATATATACTAAGACAATTGTTTAATTATATCCCCATTGTTACAAAATTTGTTTTTTTTTGGTACACAATGGTATTTAAAATACTGTGTGTGTACCCTTTAGCCATTAAGCAATTTCTACTTGAGGTCTTAATTTTAACAGCATCAATATAACATGATCATGACAAGTACTAACAAGAACAGACAAATTCATAAGCGAAAAAGAATAAACATAACCTAGATAATGTACTTAATCGTGTAATTAGACTTGATCAACCAATGAGTGATGTGTTTTTTAATTTTATGATACGGTTTTGATTTTAAATTATTCGGTATCTCATTAAATACTTTTGGCCCTACAGAATAAATATGATTTTGACAAACAATATATTTGGGGTTTTGCAGGACAACATTGTTTTGTACAGCATTTCTCGTGTTTCTGCCATGATTGATATTTTCTCTGTAGTAGTTTCACTTTAACATAAATCTTATAATATATTTAATATATAATTGGTGTGGTGAGAGCAATTTACTATCGTTATATACCAATAGAGAAGGATACCTTATAGTTTTAAACAGCATTATTTTAATCACCCATTTTTGAGCTATTTGTAATTGAGACAATATTGTTTTACCTGCACAACCCCAGACCACTAATCCATAACTAATAATTGTTTCTATAATTGCATAATACACCATCTTCAAAGTTCCTAGAGGCAACACATTCCTTAACTCATAAAATTTAAATATAAGTTTCCTTATTTTACTGGTTACATATTTTACATGTTCTTTCCAGTTTAACATTTCATCAATTATTATTCCCAAGTACTTTAAATATGGTGCTCTTTCTATAAACTGTTCACATTTACAATTATTATCTAACAAGCAAGATTCATATTTTTCATAAGTTGGTAAAGTTCGAGGCGAGAGGGAGAAGGCTATAAATTTAGTTTTTTCCACATTTAATGAAAGAAGACTATAGTCCAACCAACTTTTAATTTTCCTTAATACAGTTTCAGCAGTCCTTCTTGCTGAATCCCAGTTATTTCCACTAATAATGGCAGCTGAATCATCAGCAAAACAAAAAACTTCCCCTTCCTCATTTATCAAAGATAATATATCATTTATATATACAGTATGTCTCGGTAAGTTTGCATCATATGGAAAACTTTTTTATTATTCATTTTACGAAAAAAAGTTATTCTTTATAAAAAACTCTGCATAGTCTAAAACCTAAAATGCAACTATCAAATATCGAAATTTTCCAGTCATATACGAGGTTTGTCAAAAAATGTGAATTTTTCCCAAGAATGTAAATTTTTCCCAAGAGTAAAGTACCTTTATTTTTGACATTATCAAAAATTGTTATTAAAAAAAGTTGATCAGAACTAAAAACCACGTCCAAATATGCAATAACACGCATTAAATTAATTAAATAATTAAAAAATTAAATAATTAATAATAAATTAATAAAATAATTTTTCAACATAAATGCGTATAATTGCATATTTAGACGTGGTTTTTAGTTCTGATCAACTTTCTTTAACAACAATTTTTGATAATGTCAAAAATAAAGGTACTTTACTCTTGGTAAAAATTTACATTCTTGGGAAAAATTCACATTTTTTGACAAACCTCGTATATGACTGGAAAATTTCGATATTTGATGGTTGCATTTTAGGTTTTAGACCATGCAGAGCTTTTTATGAAGAATAACTTTTTTCGTAAAATGAATAATAAAAAAGTTTTCCATATGATGCAAACTTACGGAGACATACTGTATATGTTAAAAAGTAGTGGAGAAAGCACCGTACCCTGTGGCACACCAAATTCCACCTCAACTGTTTCACTACTCTCCCCTGAAATAATTACACTTTGTTTTCTTTTGCTTAAGTAAGATTTTATCAGGTCAAGAGGGACACCTCTTACTCCCATATTTTCCAGTCTTTCTAAGAGAATTGGGTGTGCCACAGTGTCAAATGCCTTCCTCAAATCTAAAAATAAACCCAGTACTTTCTTGCCCTTATCAAGGTTTTTTAAAACACTTTCTGTTACTCTGCAAAGTGCATTTTCAGTACTAGAATTTACTCTGAAGGCAAACTGATTTTTATGTAATAAACTATGTCTCTCTAAAAAGTACAACAATCTAAATCTAAGGCATTTTTCTACTATTTTGCTAATTGTGCTTGTTAACGCTATAGGTCTGTAATTATTTGTAGATTTCTTATCTCCCTGTTTAAAAAGTGGTAATATGACAGCTGTTTTTAGTATGTCAGGGTATTCTCCTGTACTAAAAATGACATTTGTAATATGTTTCAAAGGCTTTATTAATTTATCTTTGAACTTTATTATTATGTCTGAACAAATGCAGTCTTCTCCCCCTTTTACCCCCTTTTTTAAACTATTAATTTGCCGAGTTATCTCACTCTCTGACATAGGATACAATAGAAATGAATTCAAAATCCGATTATTATACTTGTTAGTTTTAGGTTGTGAAATTTTCTCTGCTAGTTTTTTACCAATGGTACTGAAGAAATTATTGAATTCATTTGCAATTTCTTTACTACTACTTATTTCAGTCCCATTTTCTCCTATTAAACAATTAATCTCCGTTTTTACATTAATTTCATTTGTAGCTTCTTTTATTACATTCCAAAGTTTTTTTGGATTGCCGCCATTTTTTTCTGCTTTTACTTTATAATAAGAATACTTAGATTTTTTAATAACTTTTGATAACAGTTTTCTATATTCATTATATCTTTGAACCAAAATCAAATTATTTCTATTCAAAGTACATACCCTTTTCAGTTTATCCCTATTTCTAATTGATAATCCTCTTGTGATCCATGGTTTTAATCTTTTGGTTTGATTAGTAATGACTATATTTTTTGATGAAGCATTTATCATATTTTTTAATAACTATAAATTTTATAGTGCATATGTTAGCATCTTAAATCTCCAGAACACCATCCCACACTGCCCCATTAATTAATTCAGCAAGTTTTTCATTATTAATGATTTGAAACTTTTTTTCAATTGATTGTGCTTTTATTTCACAGCCATCTAGTTTAATGTTAAGCAGGATGGGATCATGATCTGTCATTCCATGCTCTAGTACAACTGAATTTACATTTTTAAAAAAGTTACTGTTACATTTGATAAAAATATGATCAAGACAGGATTCTGACACATTACCTTTTCTTGTTGCTTTATTAATTAAACTTACAAAACCATTACTTTGCATCATTGCTATATAGAGATTTGTTGTATCCATGTCATTTGCTAGTAGATCAGTGCTTATGTCACCCACAAACACTTGCACTCGGTTTTTATCTGATTTTGATTTTAGAATAACATTATTTAAGTTTTCAATAAATGCTTCTCTTGTAGTTTTAAAACATCGATATGTTGCCAAAATATCAACAATCTTGTTGTTCTTTTGTAGTGTTGTTTTCAAGACCTTTAAGTTTTCTTCTTCGATGATTCGGGAATCAATAAGCAATTCTTCCTTAATATAAACTGCATACCCATCACATCTATTTAGCATACTCTCATTAAAGAACATGCTGTAACCTGGTATACTAAAATCATTTCTTTCATAAATTCTATGTGTTTCAGACATCACAATTACATCAAAAACCTTTTCCGTAGACTCCAGAAACACCAAAAACTGATCAAAATTGCGATATATATACTTCTTATATTTACATGTATAATATTAATATCTCTTACACTATTGTTAAAGTAATTCAAGCTTGCCAGACTATCAGATACTACAGTTTCACTGGCCTTGTAATCGTCCAATAAGTTGTTAATATCAGTGAAAGTGATTTAATATTTAATATTACCAACCCGATCCTTAAATAACTATTATTGTAGATCATTTTCTGATCTAATTTTGATAGGTATATCATTTTCATTCTTTTTAAGGTAAATTGTTCCGTTAATGCAATATGCTGCTTTGTACCTTTTTTCTTTTTTTTGGTCCCTAACCTTTTTAAAAATATTTCTGTTATTAATAGGCAAGTCTTCATTTAGGTATATTTTTCGATACGGACCTTCTAGGCCACATTTTTGTGTTGTTATACCCTTAAGTTGCTTAATTGTTCTAATTACTCCCCTTTTCATCTCTACATTGCAAAATTTAATTAAAATTGGACCATCATCAGCTTTACTTAATCTAAACGTCTCCACTACATCATTGTTATTGACTTGGACCTTCATTGCTCCCAGGATCTTGTTAGTTATTTTTCTTGTGTCTCGCTCTGTTTGTTTTTGTACTCCGGCCACTATTATGTTACATTCTCTTTCCCTTATTTCCATTTCATCATGCTTCAGTTCTAATAATTGAACACGTTGCTTAAGGTCACTATTTTCCTTCCTTAATGTTTTTACCTCCTTTAGTACTTCTTCAAACTTATTATCATTAAATGAGAACAGTAGTTTATTTTTTATTTATAGTTTGAAGTCGAGCCCGGTCTGGGTTTTTTTTCATACTTCACCTAACTAGCTGTTTCACTCTCTAATTAAGCTCTATGTATGCATCTGTATGACTTAATGGGGATTGTCTTTTTGTTTCATTAGTATATGACCCATAATATAATTAGAAGATAAGTTTAAAAGCTGACAAGTAGGTACTTAATATTTTCCCATTAGGTACATTTTATGAACCTGGTGCACTTTAGGAACCTCGGAATTTTACAAGTTTTGAAAGAAAAAGTATTTAATTTTGAGCAATTGTAGGTACATAAAGAAATTTATGGATGAACTGTTTTTTACAAAGTTATTAGCAAAATAAGGATAGAAGAAAGTGTATGTGATGCTTTTTACAGCAAGCATACTTTATTATGGAATATGTCTTTCCAATTTCCTTATTTATAGGACTAACTAGGGACTAAATATAAAAAACAAAAATTATATAAAACATGGCTGATTATTATTAAAAAAATCGTTTTTATGATATAATAAAATTACGATGGTATTAAGTCATCATAATCAAAACTGGCTTTCTTTAGTTTCTTTTAACCACAAAATATGGAAACTGTTTTTGACAGCTTGTCGGTTGTTATATTAAAGAAGCAACATTGTCAAATGTATTCTTAATTTATACATTAAAAGGGACTTGACATACCTACTCTCCAATCGGTTTTAAAAAATGTATTGGCAACCGGTTTGTTTGTTGTTACCCAGAGCATTTTTTTTTATTTAATTTTTTCAACCAACATTAATTTTTTTAAACTAAATTGGCCCAAAAGAAAGTTAAATCCGTTCATGAATTTCCTATTAATTTATATTTTATACCAAGTCTGGCAACATTGTTAGGAATGACCCCGGGAATGACTAACCTAACAGGGAGTTTTCGCATAAAAATAGCTATCAAAGACGAATTTCTTTCCTTTTTTTTTAGAGAAAAACAGTCTCGTCTATAAATTTTTAGCCTTTAATGTGATCTAAACAAACAGGTCCTTAAGTGCACCAGATCCCTTAAATAATAGTGAAGTGTACTTCTCTTTAAGTTCAGTTTTGTAGCTTTATATTTTTTTTAATAAAAAATATAACATACTTAGTTCATTTTGAGAAAATGTTTACACCCTACATTCATTTTGCAGTTTTAAATAATTAAGTATATTATAGAAAACATCAGGTGCTGACTTGGGACTGCTGCTAATAGATGTTCTTAATAAATCGGAGGAAAAAAGCTGTGATATATGGTCACCTAAATTGTCAATAATATTTGCGAAGATAGGAACAAATAATACAACTGAAAGGGACACACTGTTGGCTCAAGCAGTTAAATGGTCGGCGCAGGGAACCACACAAGGAAATCCTTTATTGCATCAGGTATTAAAAACATAATTAACAATTTCTACCTCACTTGTTACTTATGTACCGGAATTAATATTTACACTAGAGGTGTGACGATATAACTGTCACGGTTAAAATTAACCGGTTATTAAGAAATAACAGTCGCTATCGGTGATCAAATATGATCTGAAGCAGTTACCAGTTATTCAATATACCAAGCGCTCGCACATCGCACTGCCGACTGAGTTCGCCGGCTCACGGCAGCCTTCTTTCGCTGCACGCTGTTATTTTCTAAATAACTGGATAAAGAATAACATGGTTATTTTAGTAATAGGATGTGAAGCAACTACTAGTGATTCATATACCAACCGATCGCACAGCACTCCGCTGCTTAAGTCGCCGGCTCATGCAGCCTTCTCTCGCTGTTAAATAACTGGATATTAAAAAATAACATGGTTATTATTAGTAATCGGATAATTTTCATATCACTTTGTGGGCGGTAACGGTAAGGTATAATTAATTTCCAATGAACGTTATTTCTCTGATATTTGATAGTCCTAGTTTGCAGGATGCTTATGCTTAAAGGAAAGGTGTTAAATAGTTACAAGATAATTTGACGTCTTCACTACTCTTCACGTTTAAAATTGCGAGGGAAATAGTGGATTGGTGGATAGGTTGGCAATTGTATATTCTGTAATTCCCCGAAGCGCGTTGTGGCGTTGTAGCGTTGTATTTAATGTATTTTCTATTTATGTGTGTGTATGTCGTGAGTCGTGACCGTCGTATTGTGTGTATTTACTTAGTATATGATACTACATAGACTTTATTTTTATTGGTGATTTAACTAGAGACTAGGATGTGTGGTATGTGATGGGTACAGTAAGATAATATGCTGAAAATTATTATTATTATTCAAAATAACAGCTATTTTAATTTGGCGCCAATAAAATATTTAAAAAGAGAAAAAGTCGATTATTTAAATTGACACCTTCACCTTAGTAAATCTCATTTTTTGAAAATAACTGGTAACTGTTTAAAATAACAGTTAATTTAAAATAACAGTCACCGGTATACCGGTGATTCAAAAATAACTCTTAAGCCCACCTCTAATTTACACCCAAAGCAATGATCTCCATTGCCAAGAACATAGTAGATATTTCCATGAAAGGATAATAAAAAGAGAGAGAGAAAGAGAGGTATAAAAGGTTATTAGCAGTGTACCCAAGAAACTTTTCAGGTATCTGTTCTGCATGTCCTAAAACCGAAAACCTTAAAATACAGTGTGTCCAAGAAAGTATGCAACATATGGGAAAGTTTTTTATCACCGATTTCTCGGAAAAATTTATTCTTTATAAAAGTTTGTGCATGCATTAAAACTATAAATGCATATTTCATATTTCACCTGCAGCTAATAGTAATGGAGTAAATGCCATTTTTTCGAAATTGCCTTAAGAGTAAAGTACCTTAATTATTAGAAATACAGCAAAATTTTATATGAAAATGTTCTTGCAAATTAGTAAGTTAGTCCAAATCCGAAATTTGAGTTAGGTGTCACAATTTTTATTTTTTTTTGGTTAATCTCTATTTTCTCCTAAACGGTACACCTCTGGTCGATTTTTTGTTTACGCAATTTTAATACATTTATTAAATAACTTAAATGTGGGTTTATAATAAAAATGGATTAAGTTGCAAACTTTTTAAAACCTTTCAATGTTACGAGTTAGTTCAGATGTTAGCGTGTTGCACGCCTACTTAAACAAACACATTTTAGCCAACGTATGTTCTAAACAAAATTATGATATAATCCAACTCTATTCATATTACTGGAAATAATTAATAATTTATTTGTCATTTTCACCCAATACGCTGAAGTCCAAAAACCTATTTTAAAGAAATGCATATAAAAAAAATTAAAAATTGACACTCCTTACTTAAATTTCGTATTTGGACTAAGTTTTTAATTTGCAAAACCTTTCCATATCAAATTTTGCTATACTTATCTGTTTCTAATAATTAAGGTACTTTACTCTTAAGGCAATTTCGAAAAAATGGCATACTATTAGCCGCAGGTGAAATATGAAATATGCATTTATAGTTTTAAGGAATGCACCAACTTTTATTAAAGAATAAAATTTTCTTAGAAATCGGTGATAAAACCTTTCCCATATGTTGCATACTTTTTTGGACACACTGTAGATTTTGACATACCTCGCGTGATTGGTATAGAGGCAAAATAAAAAAAACATTGCGAATTTACAAAAAGTGAGGTTTAGAATTTAATTATAAGGCTGTAGGAAAAATTTCAAGATTTTATTTTTTTAAATTAAGGAAGCCAATGTTCCAATGTGATGCTTTTTACAGCAAGCGTATTTTATTATGGAATATTTCTTACCCATTTCCCATCCATAGGGATTACTTAAGTATATGCAAAACAAAAAGTAGATAAAAAATGGGCTTATCATTATTAAAAAACTCATTTTTAATAATAATATAAATCCACGACCTTGGTATTAATTTATCATATGAAAACTGCTTTCTTTTAACCACAAAATATCTGTTGTCGACAGCTTGCCGGTTGTCACATTAAAGAAACAACGTTGTCAAATGTATCCTCAATTTATACATTAAAAGGGACTTGATATACCTACTCTCGTCCAATCGGTTCTAAAAAGTGTATTGGCTGCCAACTTTTAAAATGACAAATGCGGGACAGCAGGACAATATTAGTTTTTTCCAGGGTTGAAAAAAACATGTATTTTTTAATTTTATACAAAACACATGTTTTTTTTTTGTTTTAAACGTTTTTTTTGTTTTAAACAGGTTTTTTTTTGTTTTTAAATTTTATGTTTTAAACAAATAAAACTTAGAAAAAAACATTGTTTAAATCATATTTTTTCAAACATATTATCGAGCATATTATTAATTGAAAATGTTTGATCTATTATTATTATTTGAAGTCCGACTCTGTACTAAACTGTCGCGATCAGCTGTTATGAACTACGTCGCGCCATCGCCGTGAGGCTGTGCCGGCGAATCCCCGAAATAAGAAAACCAATTGCAATGAGGAACTATTGGCCGGGGGGAACCACAGACTATTTATAAATTCGCATTATTGCAAGTTGGCTATTGCAATAACGTCTACTGTAAGTTATTTTGTGGTGTTCTTTGTTCTGTTTTTAAAAAATGTCGTCTACGGAAAGAAATAAAGATGTCATTTGGTCATATTTTGATGTTGTTAAAGATAATAACAAAAAATCAGTGACTGCTAAATGTAAAAAATGTAAAGTAATTATGGCTGGACTAGTGCTGCGTATGAAGAAACATATTCAAAAATGTGTTCCATCTGAAAATTCTCAGCTACCAATGTCAACTATCTATGATTCCGAGTCAGATGAGGATTTAACGCTATAGATGAGATATCCAAAACTCAAAAATATTCACACCATTGGCATGGTGGCGTTCTATGAAAAATATAAATATGACAGCAATGGAACTTGCTCAACAGCTTCATACAGCTGTTGCATCGTCAGCCAACATAGAGAGACTCTTCTCATCATACGGTTTAGTCCATTCAAAACTACGTAATCGGCTGGGCAATGTCAAAGCTGCTAAGTTTGTTTCAATTTTTAAAGAGCTTAATTCCATCAATGTTGACGTGACTGATCAGATATCAGATTGATGACTTAGATGAGTATGAGACTGAAAGAGTGTGAGAAATTTGTTAACGCTTGTATGCAAAATGTTTTAAGTTTTCTAATTTTTGTTGTATTCCTATTATTAATAAATAAATAATAATATGTATGTTAAAAAGTTTATTAATGTATTTGAGCATTTTTCCTACTTTTATTCATTATATATTAATAAAGAAAAATAAAAAAAAAACTCTTGTTTAATTTAAGTGTTTTAAACATGTTTTAAACTGTTTTAAACAAAAAATGTTTTAAACCTAGGCAAATGTTTAAAACATGTTTAAAACAAAATGTTTAAAACGAAACAACCCTGGTTTTTTCACCATTACATGTAAACTTGTATAGGGTTAGGATGGTCTACCCCTTGGGGTTGAGAATTGAATAGAACAACAAAAGTAAAATTTATTTAAAGAAAATGAATTTAAATACAAAAAAATGTAAACGAGGTATTAAACAAAATATATTCTATTTATTTTTAAAATCATATTTTTCAACTTCATGAAATTTGGGTTGGGTGAGATCCATTGATATTTTTAATGTCGATAACTGGAGCATATGATGCTTTGCAAAATAATATTATGTTCATTCCGGGACTCGCGGGACAGATTTAACAAATGCGGGACGATTTTAGGTAAAATTTTAGAGGCGGGACAATTCTAAAGAATACGGGACTTGGCAGCCTTAGTAGTGGCAACCGGTTTGTTTTTTTTATCAATATTTTTGTAACTGAATTGGCCCAAAAAAAAAGTGATACCTTTTCTATCAATTTATATTATATACTAAGTCTGGCAACATTGTTTGGAATGTAACGGGGAGTTTTCGCATAAAAATAGCTATCAAAGACACTTATTTTTCTTTTGTAGAGAAAAACCTCGAGAAAAACAGTCTCGTTCATATTTTTTTTGCCTTTAATTATCAACGTCATTCAATTTATTGCCAACCTATAACCTATTTCGCATTGTTTTTCTTAGTTTATTATTTTATTGACTAAGATTTAAATAAAATCAATATCGCCTGCACATTATTTGAGTAATATCTGATATTTTACAAAAATATCACATACCAATTTATTTTATTGTTTATTTTGGGAGAATTGTATAGTGAAAGAACAATGACATAATAATTTAAAAAAAATCTTAACCAATATTTTTCGATATACAATTCTCCTTAAATAACTTATGAAATTCCTTGATATTTATTTAACATGTTAATTATTACCTATAGAATATGAAGACTGTATTGATTTTATTTAAATTTTGTGTAAAAGTTAAATCTACGCGAAATAGGTTATAGGTTGGCAAGCATGTTGATACTCCCACCTTAATGTGTTCTATACAAACAGGTATTTCCATTGCTTTATTACAAGGATGGGGGAAATAATATGAATAATGAGTCACAGCGATCTTAACCACAAGAATAAATAACAATCAGAAGGGAAACAGAAAAAGAGGTCCGATACGGTCGGCTATGACCTTGGCCGAGTGTAAATTATGCAAATCCCGGGGTGGACTCAGGTATATTACCCAATATTTAAACACTGCCAGACAGGACCGGCCTAAACTTTTAGTGATGGTTAAATACTACATATTATTATTAGATGTTTCAATATAAATATTGTTTATTCCCATTTCTAATTTACAAATTTAATTAGAAGTAACTAATACCTATTAAAATAAAATAGAATGGATACAATATAATAGGTCTTTATTTGCACATTATTTATAACATTCTACATATACATATAAACAATTAGTTGTTATTATATACTTAAGAATGTACAAAAAGGCGAGGTTCAGTTTGACAGATAAAATATGTCATCTGTTCAACTAACCCGACATAAATCTAATTTTGTGAAATTTTAACTATATATGCAACAAAATAGTAACGGAAATGATTACAAAATGTAGCCAAATGATTAAATTATTTTTATTAATATTTTTGAAGTTCCTATTTATATATTTTAAAGTATAAAACAATTTCACTCGCATTAAATAAAATAACAATATATTCCTGGGGGAAATGTGGACAAGGGTAAATGTAAGTTATGTTTTACCTATTTCTACAAGACGTTTTACAATATTTGGGTGGGTAGAAAAATTTTGAAAATTGTCAATAAAAACTGTATTCAAATTAGAAACAAAGTAAACAGAATTGTCATTGGCCATCATAAGGTTACCAAACAAGTCCAAGTTTGCATTTTGATAAACTTTTACATGACAAAAAATTGATGTACTGTGTGTTATGTTGTGTTGTTGTGCAAATGTACACAATATTTGTGTGCATTTGCGTAGCTTTCGCAAATTTCACAATTATGTTTCATTAGTGATTTTCTAATTAGATACCCGCTAATGTATCGTTTGTCGGATTTATTCTCCATTTTTATAATAATATCAATAACACTACGACACTGGCAGAACAACTGATCGCTACAATTAATAGTCACTGCGGCACTGATAGATACGTTCTTCCAATTTCTTCCAAAGCCAAGCGCCAAAAATCTACCTGACCATCGGACCTCTTTCTCTGTTTCCCTTCTGATTGTTATTTATTCTTGTGTCTTAACTTACCAAAGTAAAGAGGGCTGTGAATGAGTCATCAGGTAAAAACGAAAAAAATTGGAAGTTGTGAATATGACTTATTTTGGATACTAGCTGGTTTATGATGAAAGAATTAACCTGAATTATATGATGCAGTTCCCCTTTCGTTGTCAACTTAAATAGATAATTGCTTTTTCCGAAGTATAAATCCGTCCAGAGCTTTGGCAAGACAGAAACTTACAAAAGGTCAGATGTGCCCAGCAAATTATGACAAGTCGCTGTAGTAAAATAGTTGGATTTTTCTTGTTATAAATATTTGTAGTAATAGGTTGAAAATAGTGTAGTGACGGAAGAAATGATACATTACATAAAATATTTTTTTGTACATTTGTTGATTTTATGTATAATATATAAAAATACTACATTACCATAATACCTAAAAAAATAAATAGATGTTTCATGAGGGACAGTTTAAAACATTAAAATGCGTCAGAAATATAAAATAAAAAAATATTAATTTGAGACAAAATGGGTTTTGTTCCAACGAGACAATACATACAGGGTTGATTTTTATTATGAAGCTTCTTTATTTTAGTTTGGCATACTTTTTTCGTGTTTTCATGAAAATTTCCCCTCTTTTTGGGGTAGAAACTGCCTCCAACTTGTTTTCAAATCTATAGGTATGTATTGTGATCGTTGGAAAAGGCATAAAAAAGGGAATGCGACCCACTATTTACCTTGCATTTCGGTAATCTAGAAAGCCAGGAAAATAAAAGGCCGTTTTGACCACAATTTGTACTACAATTTGGGTTTTGCCAGCGCAGACTGTTTTTTAAAAAAAAGGAAACATGTTATTGATAAGGTTGTTTATTTACTTGATTCCGCATTCCAATGGTCACTTTATTTTCGGTTTAGAAGAAGTGAATATTTATTTGTTGTAGTAGTGTGTGCTGTTTAAACTGCTACCTTATAGTAAGAAGTATTTTTGCTGTACTAAAATGGGTTATTTAACTGAATAATACGAAATCGAAATTTTAATGATAAATAAAAAAACTGTAAATAGAAAAGTTGTAGCGTCTGATGGTGTGTACCTTTAAAATAAAATTCAAATATACAGGGTGTCTCAAACATGTAGGGTGAATGGATTTTTAAAAATATAATGTCATAGGTATATTTTTTTATGGTATTAATATACTTCATATAATTTCAAAAAAATTTTGCCGACAAGTGCGATGTTGCTAAGATATGATCTTTTAAAATAATTTTTGGGGAAAAATAGGTTTATATTAAAAGATCTAGTTTTGTACTATTATTCAAAGCTTTTTTACAAAAAAGTCGGGTAAATGATATCCTTACATGTCGAATCACTAAACTTTTAATAAAATTAACATAAGTTATATAGGGTGTTCGAAATTTTGATCGAAACTATATTTTCTATGTCAGTTTACGTAATTTTTTTAAATGGCCATACTTTGAAACTGTCAAACATTTATACTGATAATAATGTTTAGTATTTACAAAATAGTTGAACTTGATATAATTAATCGGCCCTCTGTTAACATATACCTGTAAATATGTTTTTTTCATATCTTTGTTTTTTGAATAAATTTTTAGATCTTAATTAAATTAGAAACCGCTTAAAATAAAGTAAGTACTACATATTGGTATCAAATTAAAGGAAATTTAATGCCATTTTTAACGAAATAATCAGAATGTTCTATTTACAAAATCAAAGTTTCGATAAACATTTTTAACACCCTGAATAACCTATGTTAATTTTATTAAAAGTTTAGTGATTCGACTTGCAAGGATATCCTTTACCCAATTTTTTGTAAGAAAGCTTTAAATAATAGAAAAAACTAGACCTTTTAATAGTAATCTATTTTTCCCCAAAAATTATTTTAAAAGATCATATCTTGGCAACGTCGCACTTGTCGGCAAATTTTTTTTGAAATTATGTGAAGAACCCATAGGTGCTTATAAAAAATACATACAATGTGAGCAGTATCTTATGGGATTTTTTTTATTAACAGCTTTATTCGAAATTTGACTTTAGCATCAAGTTCTGCTTCAATCGAGATGAAAATTAAGCAAAAAAATAGTAGTCACGTGATTCGTATTATCTGTCAAATTTTAATTTTTTCCAAAAAATAATTCAAAAGTGGGTTATTTCTGAAAATATCGAAAAAAGTTTTTTTAAATGCAGTTTCTGACCCACATGCAAAATTTCAGCTGTATAAGATAATTTTGATTTTTTACCCATATTTTGTAAATTGCACCACTTTTGCGAAATAAGATTCAACGCAACCTACATAAATCTTCTTAGTTTTGACAATGCTTTATTTCAGATATATTTTCTTTAAAGCAGCGCCATATTAAATGTGTGGTTTTCTACAAAATTAAAATTGGGCTATTAAAATTTGGTCGCATGTGATGCAAAGTTTATTTGTTTTCGACCCTGTATAAGGTAACTTCATAAAATAAGTATTTTTGAAAACGTACTTTGTGTCTGATAGTAATACACCTTAATATTAAGACAAAAAAGAACACAGTGTCATCAGTAAAGTGTTCATTAAGTGGAAAATAAATTTTAGTTTAACTTAACGTAAAGTTTATCTATTTTCAACGATTTAATTTAAAAGCCCTTTATTTTATTTTTTATTTTTTTACTTTCAGACACAAACTACGTTTTCAAAAATACTTATTTTATGAAGTTACCTTATACAGGGTCAAAAACAAATAAACTTTGCATCACATGCGACCAAATTTTAATAGCCCAATTTTGATTTTGTAGAAAAACACACATTTAATAAGGCGCTACTTTAAAGAAAATGTATCTGAAATAAAGCATTGTCAAAACTAAGAAGTTTTATGTAGGTTGCGTTGAGTCTTATTTTGCAAAAGTGGTGCAATTTACAAAATATGGGTAAAAAATCAAAATTATCTTATGCAGCTGAAATTTTGCATGTGGGCTAGAAACTGCATTAAAAAAACTTTTTCTAATAACTTTTTTTGATATGTTCAGAAATAACCCCCTTGTTTTAAATAATTTTTTGGAAAAAATTAAAATTTGACAGATAATGCGAATCACGTGACTACTATTTTTTTGCTTAATTTTCATCTCGATTGAAGCAGAACTTGATGCCAAAGTCAAATTTCGAATAAAGCTATTAATAAAAAAAAAATCCCATATGATGCGGACTTTACTGGTCACACTGTTGTATAATATGACATTCCATTTAAAAAAAAACTTTTGTATTTATAGTTGTTTGCTAAACTCGACCGTCAACGAGATATCGTCCACCGGCACACTAAATGGACACCCGGCATATTCAGGGTGTTATTTAAGTATGTGGCAAAACTCCAACGAGTGCTTCTTTAAGTGATTTTAAGAAGAAAAGTTCATATAAACATGGGTCCGAAAATGCATAGTTTTTACGATACAAGGTGTCAAACTTTAAAAAATCGGATGTTTGTAAATATCTCAATACTCTTTTATTCGATTTTGTGGAAATTTGGCAATTCTGTTTGTAATAACAAGAGGATAATTTAGCCCCAATTAGAATAAAATTATTAAGTCCAGTGGCGTCCCGGAAGAGAGTCCAACTAATATTTTTGACCAAAAAATTGCGCGCCACGGACTTTTTTAAAATTATGTATTTTTTTCGATTTAAGCAACTACAAATACACCTATTTTATCTCCTAAGTTTTTTTCGTATCTTGCTTTGTTTTGCATGTCCCCGGTACAATAAAAGTAAAAAATTTAAACTAAGTACCAAACTATTAAGCAATTAAAATTACCCCAAAAGTCCTGTTTTGAATTTTAATATTTTAAAATTTACGCGAAAAAATTCAAAACAGGACTTTTGTGTAATTTTAATTGCTTAAGAGCAGTAACCCCCTTTACCACAATGAAAATTGCCGAACGTTTTGCTGGTCAAACAAAAAGAAAAAATAAAAATTGGTATTTAGAAAATAAATTCTACTTTAAATACCCCATCCAGAAAAGTAAATGACGATCGAAAATATTCCCAAAATTTTTTTTAGAAATTTTTTTTATTTTTAGTAATTTTGTAATATCTTAAACAATTCTTTATTGGTCAAAAGCAAAATGACTTTCCCGGGTGTAGAATGTTGTACCAAACAATTTTTCTTAAAGCCATTTTTCAATACCGGCCTTACTTTTTTCTCAAAAACTTTGGGCGCGTAAACCCACTTTACACGCTTAAATTCACTTTACGCGCCCAAAGTTTTTGAGAAAAAAGTAAGGCCGATATTGAAAAATGGCTCTAAGAAAAATTGTTTGGTACAACATTCTACACCCGGGAAAGTCATTTTGCTTTTGACCACTAAAGAATTGTTTAAAATATTACAAAATTACTAAAAAAAAAAAAAATTCTAAAAAAAATTTTGGGAATATTTTCGATCGTCATTTACTTTTCTGGATGGGGTATTTAAAGTAGAATTTATTTTCTAAATACCAATTTTTATTTTTTCTTTTCGTTTGACCAGCAAAACGTTCGGCAATTTTTATTGTGGTAAAGGGGTTACTTCCTCTTAATAGTTTGGTAAGTAGTTTCAATTTTTTACTCTTATTGTCCGGGGGACATAAAATAAAGTGGTTTTTATTTTATTTTCTCGAAAACAAAGCAAGATATGAAAAAACTCAGAAGATAAAATAGTTGTATTTGTAGTCGCTTAATTCGAAAAAAATACATAATTAAAAAAAAAAGGCAGTGACGCGCCATTTTTTTGTCAAAAAGATTAGTAGGACTGTCTTCCGAGACGCCACTGGACTTATTAATTTTAATCTAATTAAGTCTAAATTATCCTCTTGTTATTACAAACAGAATTGCCAAATTTCAACAAAATCGGATAAAAGAGTATTCTGATATTTACGAACATCCGATTTTTTTTAAAAGTTTGACACCCTGTATCGTAAAAAGTATGCATTTTTGGACCCATGTTTATATGAATTTTTCTTCTTAAAACCACTTAAAGAAGCACCCCTTGGAGTTTGGCCACATACTTAAATAACACCCTGTATGTATATATATTTACCTGTAAAATATCAAAACTCCATACAGAATAAAGGAAAATATCAACGTCATTTTTAAGGGTTTAAACCCATTGTTAAAATTTATTGTTGGCCCTTTTTATGGTTGTAAAGATGACATTATATTTAACCTCGAATAAAAGGTTTTCTAGAACTACCTACCTACCTAGAAAATGAAACCCTCATAAAATAATAAAGGCATGTAATAAATTTAAGAATGGTTTAAACTATGGTATGTCGATTCTATCTTGAGAATTTTTGGGTTGGGGCTTTTGCCAATTCTTTTACTTAACTGCAGGTTTTTGAAGGAATTAGATTTATCTACCGTGCGAGCAAAAATTATTTGCATCAAAGAGGGCCTTGCATCTAAGGACGTAATGCTTAGCCGTAGAGCTTAATACCTGTTGGGTGTCAGTAACTACCTGAATTAACAATCAATCAGTTATTCCGTCATCTTTAACAGTCGTTACAAGTAATTTGATTCATCGCTAATTTTTCCAATTTCTTGAACAATTCACACAATGGACTTTACGGAACAGCACAAAACATTCATGGTTGAAGCGTATTTTCGAAACGAGGTTAGAGTAAATGGTGAGTGGCAATACAATCCGGGTTTGTGCATGGACGATTTTCCGGAACATTTTCCTAACGTTACTTTTATTGCTGGGGATTTTTATCATTGCCTGAAAAGAACCGTGGCTGTGTATAGGGAAACAGGTTCATATGTCATATATACAACACAAAAAAGGAGCAGGAAGACCATCTGTAAGAACAGAAGAACTGTTGCAAACGTTCGTGAAATAATGCAAAATACGCCAACAAGTTGTATAAGACGCCTGTCCCAAGAAGTGGGAAGATCTTATTGAACATGCAGGACTATTCTTAAGAAGCAGCTAAATTTATTTCCTTATAAAGTGCAAGTATTCCAAGAAATACAAGGCGCAGGAATTACTCTCAATGGTTTACCCAAAATTTATTGGAAATAAATGATTTATTAGACCTGACATTTTTTTCGGATGAAGCCTGGTTCCACCTCTCCGGATATGTGAATTCTCAGAATACATGTAATTATTTTTCTTTTTCTTTCTGTATATTCTTATTTTGTTAATTTTGTAAACAACAAAAATAAATTTGTATTTTTCTACTAAATTTAGTTTGGCATATCATGTCATAATATGAATTTGACAAAATTTTAACCTAGATTTGGTTAGATATATCGTCCCCATATCATTGGGATCTAAACCAAGCACTGCGTTTTTTAATCCAAGCCCTCTTTGATGCAAATAATTTTTGCTCGCACGGTAGCCTCGCCTTTAAAACCGTTATCAATAATGAAAGAAAAACCTCATTCCTAAGGGCAACGCTATCTTTAAGCTTGCCTGACCATAATATTATCCTTTTATCGAAATTAGAGTTGGGACATCGATGTTAACATCGACAGCAAGCATCGATGTCAATAAAACATCGTTGTAAAAAAACATCGAATAATATCGATGTCTAAAGATGATTTAAGACAACAACACAAGTTACTTTGGTAATTGGCGACTTATCGTCTCGTTTTCATCGATGTTTGTTGCCCTTAAGGTGGAAGTATCAACATGCTTGCCAACCTATTTCGCGTAGATTTATTTATGTTTTCTAGCTTTTATACAAAATTTAAAGAAAATCAGTATCGACTTGATATTCTATAGGTAATAATTGACATATTTAATAAATATCAAGGAATTTCATAACTTATTTTAGGATAATGGTATAACGAAAAATATCGGGTAAGATTTTTTTAATCATTATTATGTCATTGTCACTCATTGTTCTTTCACTATACAATTCTCCCAAAATTAGCAATGAAATAAATTGATATTTTTGTAATATGTCAGATACTACCTAAATAATGTACCGACAATATTGATTTTCTTTAAATGTTAGTTATGAAAATAATAAACTCAAAAAATCAACGCGAAATAGGCTATAGGTTGGCAATAGATTGAATGACGTTGAGAATTCAACCTTAATATCGATGGCAAAAACGTCGAACAACGATGACCATCGCTCATCACTATCGAAACTGCACACCTTAGCACGCTACGAGTTTTCCGTTTATAGGTTTGTTCCTACAGCGAATCCCCGACAACTTCATGACAATTTTCAAACCAACTTTACGGCGCAAGTCTGATTTCTGACCGGTTTCAAACTCTTGTAGGAACAGGCGTTCGAAATCAACTAACTTCGGTTCGGTGTTTAAAACTGAAGAAATTTTAAACGATGGACATAACCTCAAATCTTAAAATTGTTTATTATTATTTCGTTAATTAAACTCGTGTGGCTCGGCCCAATAAATAAACTTAAACAAAATAAGTAACTTATATTAAATAATATGTTCTAAAAATGTTAATATCTCCTTCAAAGATTGGCACTTTTTAAATCAAAAGTATTAAGAGACTATATACAGGGTGGCCCTTTAGTGTGGCAAAGTACAATAGCTCCGTTACTATTTCAAATACATTAAAAATATCAATACAAAAGTTGAAGGGCAGTAAGTGACTTATAACGTAAAATTATTTTCAACTGTATAGGGTGGCTCAAAAAAGCGGAACAAGAAAAAATTTACTTTTTTCAAATGGAACACCCTGTATATTTTTTCATTTTTAAATTCCACATAAAATTATAATTATTTTTTATTAAATACATTATTAGTCTATACTTTATAGTTTTCGAGATATTGACTCTTGAAAAGTGACATTTTTGAACTTTGACAGCTTCTAACTTTCTAACAGTACGTCTTAGAGCAAAACGGCTTACATGTCCCTATCTTCAATTTTTATTATCTTCCCAAAAAAATCAACTTCCAGTTAAACCGGAACAACTATATTTCCTGCTTTCGAGTTAGAAAGCTAGAAGCTGTCAAAGTTCAAAAATGTCACTTTTCAAGAGTCAATATCTCGGAAACTATAAAGTATAGACTAATAATGTATTTAATAAAAAATAATTATAATTTTATGTGGAATTTAAAAATGAAAAAATATACAGGGTGTTCCATTTGAAAAAAGTACATTTTTTATTGTTCCGCTTTTTTGAGCCACCCTATAGAGTTAAAAATAATTTTACGTAATAAGTCACTTACTGCCCTTCAACTTTTGTATTAATATTTTTAATGTATTTGAAATAGTAACGGAGCTATTGTACTTTGCCACACTAAAGGGCCACCCTGTATGGGAAGTTTTAGCTCAAGAAGTAAATAAAATATTAAACACCAACCTAACAGCAGACATTTCTGAATCTTCATCAGATGACGCAATGTCGCTCATTTCTCAATTTAATAATAGAAAAAGTCTTATACGAAAGCAAAAACCGCAAAAACACGTCTAACAAAAATAGGTTATGTCATATGTTATGCTAGCGTTTAACCGCGCATGCTCCGGACATTTTACTGGCAAAATATTCGCAAACTGCTCTGACAGTTGGCAAACTATCAGAGAAACGTGTAGGAACAGCGACTTTGGGTTTTCAAACTGTCCAAAATCTTTGTGGGAACACTTTTATATTACTGCGCAGAATCCTGACTGTCAAGGACTGTTTCTGATCGCTGTAGGAACAAACCTATTACCTAGCACCAGTGTCCAGTGTTAGTTCTGACCGTGGTTGGTTTGAGATAAGAGTGGTTGTGCATTTTAACGACATTTTTAATTTGGCTTATCTTAACCAAGCTGACATTTCTAAAAGTTTGTGAATATGAATTCTGAATGTAAGTACCGGTTTTTGTCTTTACACTTAATTTTTTTTTGTGTTTTGTGTAATGCTTGCTTTATACCTCTCATTTAAGATTTAAGTTAATTTAAGATTTAATTTATCATTTAAACTAAGCTAAGAAATAATTTTGTTAATTTATACCTCGAAAACGTGCCACTAAATTAAATTAAATGAAGTGCAAAAAAAAAAAAAAATTTTTCCAGCTGTTGTTACAACAATTAAAGCAAGTAGTAAAAAACAAATCGTAGTCTTCCATTACAAATCACAAGAATTTAGATCAGTCAAAATAAATAGAGTAAAAGCACAGACTGATCTAAATTCTTGTGATTTGTAATGGAAGACTACGATTTGTTTTTTACTACTTGCTTTAATTGTTGTAACAACAGCTGGAAAAATCTTCTTTTTTTTGCACTTCATTTAATTTAATTTAGTGGCACGTTTTCGAGGTATAAATTAACAAAATTATTTCTTAGCTTAGTTTAAATGATAAATTAAATCTTAAATTAACTTAAATCTTAAATGAGAGGTATCAAGCATAAATCCGTCCGTATTATTTCAATTAAAAAAAAACATTTGTATGTTGAAAAGAATCTTTTACAGTAATAGTAACGAACAAAAAGCAATGATGATGATGATGATACACACGTTTAAATCAAGATACCGTTCAGAATTATTATCAACCGGGATAAATTAATTTAGGTGTAGGGATAATTTGACACAAGGACCGGCGCTGGTTTTCTCACCCGTCGGCGAAACGACCGTTCACAGGCACGTAGCCAGGATTTCTTCTCGGGGGTGGCCCACCTATGCAAAACACAAAGCGCCGCAGGCGAAAAGAAATTTTTTTGGATGCCACGCCCTTTTTTGCATCATGGTACTTAGTTTTCAAGTGGGAAAAATAAAAAACACAACACAGAATCCTCAAAAAATGCACAAAAACAAACCCGGTAATAACTAATTGAGGTGCTTGGGTCTCGTGCCTCAGGGGGGAGAGGGCAATTGCCCCCCCCCTCCTATACCCGCGCCTGCATTCAAAAAAAATCTGATTCTTTTTCGTATTGGGTTTATATTGTATTAAAATTTTAAACAAATATGTATTTTTATTATTATATAATACGAATACACAATTATTTTAAATATTTTAGCATTAAAAATTTGGAATGCGATTATCTCGAAAATGGTTGCTCCTAGCGACTTCAATAAGTTATACGTTTTTGATGTAAAAGAAGTAAAGTAACTTATTTTTTTAATAGCCGGATCGATATAAAAAGTCAATGTCATGTCGTTTCATTAAGAAATAATCGCAAAAAAAACGAAAACAAAATTAAAACTGACACCCTGTATCTTGGTTGTTATCAATTTTGGGATAAGGCAAGTTTAAATAAATCGCATTATTTCGCCTTAAGGTGTCTGCTGTTGCTCTGTGTCCCATTACTTTTGGGACACCCTGTATACACTCCCGTGCAAAAAAAAACGGGCATCATAAAATTTAGATTAAGTTTAGGACTTTATTAGTTTTAACATACCTATGCAAATTTTAAGAGAAATTGGTTTTTTCACATATTATACAAGGATAATCAAAAAGTTGCTTTTTTTGCCTAGTGTTAAAATACCCCGTGGAATAATTAATAACAATATTTATTTAAAATATCAGTTTCCATTAGGCCGCAAATATTCTTTGCATTTTGGTTTTTGGTTCATGTCAATACGTGCATTTGTTCTCACCCAAATGCAAAATGATCTTGATGATGTCAATAATTTAGGAAACGCAAAACTAAAGCTATTGATGACCGATTTCTTGTACTTAAAACTCTTCGGAATCGTCCTTTGGCGTCAGCACAGGCGAAAAATCAACTTCGAGAGGTTCGAATTAAAAATGTCAGTTCTTGGACAGTTCGTCGAAGATTACACGAGGGTAATTTAAACTCACGCAGACCAGCAACTGTACCTAAATTACTACCGCGTCATAAGAGGCAAGAATGGAGGAATATTACCCAGGATGATATTCGCGGGCTAATTGATGGCATGAACCGACGTGTACAGGCAGTAGTAAGGGCTAGAGGAGGCAATAGAAATAATAGAGATGTGTTTACGTGAAAAAGTTGTTGTTGGTACCTGTTAAGTTTGTTTTGCGAAAATGTTGTTTTTTAAATCTTAGGTATACGCACCTTTTTCCGTAAATTTATTTGTTTAATAAATCTTTAATATTACAATAACATTAATTTGTTTTCTTGTATTTTAATACTCTATTTTATTTTGAATGCAATGCCAATGAGAAAATTATGGAAAAATCAAAATTATTGACATCATCAAGATCATTTTGCATTTGGATGAGAACGAATGCACGTATTGACATGAACAAAAAACCAAAATGAAAAGAATATTTGCGGCCCAATGGAAACTGATATTTTGATGTAATTTTGCTTCTTAATCATTCGACAGGGTGTTTTGACACTAAGCAAAAAAAACAACTTTTCGATTATCCTTATATAATATGTCAAAAACCCAATTTCTCTTAAAACTTGTATACACATATTATAGTTATTAATGATACTAGTTCGATATGAACACTATAATGAAACGTTAAACCACGAGGCGTTAGCCGAGTGGTTAAATTGCACAAATTTCATTAACAAAGGTCATATCGAACGTGTATCATTCAAAATTTAATCTACGACAGTGCAAATAGATTTTATTCGTCTAAATTTCATTGATATCAGATAACGTTTTCGTAATTTTTAAAATTTTCAGGTGTCCATATTAGTCGATATCATGGTAACCGCATTTTTGATTGTTTCAATTTCGATTTTGACAACGTCATTATTGCCGTCTAATTTTCTATTGTATGCAAAGTGTTGGCCAAAAATAATTTAAATATGGGAGATTCTGAATCCGAAAGTGTTCCTTCGGATGTTAACAATAAATAAATGCAATCCGTTTTTCTAAGTAATAATAACAAATAAATAGTTTGCACCGACTTTCTTTTTGTTTTTGTATCTTAACATTTGGATGTTATTATGAATTCATAATGGTACTGAGTGCTATTATGAAGGTCATAATGACATCTGAATGATAATTCTAAATACGTCATAATGGCACTGTTGTAGATTAAAACTAATAAATGTATCTATAGCTCTCTAAAAAATCACTTAAACCGGAGTAAAAATAAAAAAAGTTATAAGGCCCTAAACTTAAGAGGAAGTAACCCCTTTACCACAATGAAAATTGCCGAACGTTTTGCTGGTCAAACGAAAAAAAAAATAAAAATTGGTATTTAGAAAATAAATTCTACTTTAAATACCCCATCCAGAAAAGTAAATGACGATCGAAAATATTCCCAACATTTTTTTTAGAAATTTTTTTTATTATTAGTAATTTTGTAATATTTTAAACAATTCTTTATTGGTCAAAAGCAACATGACTTTCCCGGGTGTAGAATGTTGTACCAAACAATTTTTCTTAAAGCCATTTTTCAATATCGGCCTTACTTTTTTCTCAAAAACTTTGGGCGCGTAAAGTGAATTTAAGCGTGTAAAGTGGGTTTACGCGCCCAAAGTTTTTGAGAAAAAAGTAAGGCCGATATTGAAAAATGGCTTTAAGAAAAATTGTTTGGTACAACATTCTACACCCGGGAAAGTCATTTTGCTTTTGACCAATAAAGAATTGTTTAAGATATTACAAAATTACTAAAAATAAAAAAAAATTTCTAAAAAAAATTTTGGGAATATTTTCGATCGTCATTTACTTTTCTGGATGGGGTATTTAAAGTGGAATTTATTTTCTAAATATCAATTTTTATTTTTTCTTTTCGTTTGACCAGCAAAATGTTTGGCAATTTTCATTGTGGTAAAGGGGGTTACTGCTCTTAATAGAAATTTTATGATGGCCGTTTTTTTTGCACGGGAGTAGGTAGATGATTGACTTTTAATTTCTTAGTAGTACTTTGCATTCTAAATCTGCATTTTAATATCTAACTGTATGTATTAGATAATAATAAGTTTATTTAAAATTTAATAATATAATAAATATGTTTATGTTGTCTTCGATAAACTTTGATTCTTCAATCCCCTGAAGCTGAGCTTGTTAGGGGCAAATCTTATTTTTTGTTTTAGTATGTAAAATCATAAATCATAAATATGCATTAAAAATCAAGTTTTTTAAAGTAAAAATGTTAATTTATAGTATAAACGCAGCTTTTTTGAAGAAATCTATTAACTACCTATAATAAAATTATTAATTTATAATTTTTAAGTAAAAAATATTACTTATATAAAGTATTCAGAACAATAATAATTAATTAAAGCATTTCTAAAAATATTTTCAAATTGTCTGTTTTTAATATCTATGTTTTTATTTCGACTTTAAAGTTTTTTAATGAAATCAATTTTTTAATATTTGTTGGTAAATAATCGTTTAAATAAAAACATAAATATTTGAAATTTGTTTGTCCTATGGACTTATTTTTATGACGTGTATTATGATTATGGTTTTTAAATTGTATAAGGTTTTTATTATTAAATATGTATATACAGGGTTGGGCAAATGTTCCGGAACGGCTTAATTACAGGCGAACGAAAAGTGATATCGGATCCGGGTTTTGGGCAATCTATAGGACTAAAATTTTACTATTTGACTATTATACCATAATATGTCAATAATGTCACCAACTGTCAAGTGTTGACGTTATTTTTTTTTTAATGGAACACCCTGTATATTTTTACATTTTTAAATTCCACATAAAATTATAATTATTTTATATTAAATGCATTATTAGTCTATACTTCATAGTTTCCGAGATATTGACTCTCGAAAAGTGATATTTTTAAACCTTGACAGCTTATAACTTTCTAACAGTACGTCTTAGAGCAAAACGGCTTACATGTCCCTATCTTCAATTTTTATTATCTTCCCAAATTAATCAACTTCCAGTTAAACCGGAACAACTATATTTCCTGCTTTCGAGTTACATCCGGTTTAACCGGAAGTTGATTTTTTGGGAAGATAATAAAAATTGAAGATAGGGACATGTAAGCCGTTTTGCTCTAAGACGTACTGTTAGAAAGTTATAAGCTGTCAAAATTCAAAAATGTCACTTTTCGAGAGTCAATATCTCGGAAACTATGAAGTATAGACTAATAGTGCATTTAATAAAAAATAATTATAATTTTATGAGGAATTTAAAAATGTAATAATATACAGGGTGTTCCATTAAAAAAAAATAGTCAACACTTGACAGTTGGTGACATTACTGACATATGGTATAATAGTCAAATAGTAAAATTTTAGTCCTATAGATTGCCCAAAACCCGGATCCGATATCACTTTTCGTTCGGCTGTAATTAAGCCGTTCCGGAACATTTGCCCAACCCTGTATATTAAGATGTTATAAATGTAAAGTTGTCTTATGTTCAACTTTTTTGTTTCTGAATATAATTCTATTGAAGGATAAAGATAATCTTTATTGAATATAATTTTTAGAAACCTTTTTTGTAATATTTCTAATTTTTTAACTAAAGTTCTATTTATTCCTCCCCAATCTAAAATTCCGTAATTTAAATGAGTTTTAACTAACGCCTAATATAATATTTCCATATGTCTTACATTTAAAATTGTTTTAATGTTTTTAAAAATCGGTAGTAAACTTCTTAATTTTTTAATTAAGTATTCTATGTGAAAATTCCAATTTAATTTACTGTCAAAAATAATTCCTAAATATTTTATTTTATTAACTTTAAAAATTTGAATGTCTTCATTTGTTTGAATACTATTCATATTTTGTGGTAGGTTATTTAGGTTTAAAGTAAAAGGAATATAATTTGTTTTATTAAAATTAATTGTTAACAAATTGTTATCAAATTGTTATCAAACCAATTTTTTATAATTTTAAAATCTTTTTTAATTTTATTATTTGATTATCGACGGGAATTATAGAACCCGGTGCGACATCTTGCGTCCCAGTACGGTACCTTAGAAAAGGTCAGTCGTAAAGGGGTTATTCTGTAAAAACAGAAAATTTTGCAAGAGCGCTCTCAAAACCGGTACAAGTGCCGGACCACATATATTAATTCAAAAAAAGTGTTGTCTGTTTCCTTCCGCCAAACCCATCCCCATACGCGTTTCGCCGTTATTACGGCTCATCAGTGAGGCTCAGTTTGGCAGAAGGAAACAGGGCTCAAAGATAAATCACGTGTCAGGATCGATTATCGACGGGAATTATAATTCACCGGGTTCTATAATTCCCGTCGATAATCGATCCTGACAAGTGATTTGTCTTTGAGCCCTGTTTCCTTCTGCGAAACTGAGCCTTACTGATGAGCCGTAATAACGGCGAAACGCGTCTGGGGATGGGTTTGGCGGAGGGAAACAGACAACACTTTTTTTGAATTTATTATTTGAGTTGTCCCAATTTGTATCGGTATAAAAAATTGTAGTATCATCTGCAAAACTATGAATTTGTCCATCGCAATTTATATCTACTAAATAAGATGAAATGCAACCTTATTGTATAAGGATTTTTCAGGTGGTTAGAAAAATATTTTCTCGCATAATATTTTCTAAAAATAACACTTATCATTATACATACAATATGCAAGAAAAATGAGTTTCTTATAGTATAAGATCGTATCTCATCTAACACTGTTATATTAAACACACAATATGCATTTTTCATTTATGTTATTTTTTTTAGTGTATAGCAAAGATCTACTGGGAAGAACAGAATTACGCGCAGGCGCGTCACCACTACATCCATTCGCAAGATGGCAAAAGTTGCGCGAAACTTTTAATCGAATTCCAGTCGACCAAAGGATTCAAATGCGAAGCGGACCTATTCATAGCGCAAGCTGTGTTACAGTTTTTGTGTTTAAGGAATAAAATTACGGCTAGTCAGACGTTCACCATTTATACGGAAAACCATCCCAGGATAAAAAAGACTGGACCGCCATATTTGTTACCTCTGTTGAATTTTATATGGTTTTTGTTACAAGCTGTGGAAAGGTAAGAGAAATAATAATAATAATAATAAAAGTTAATTCAAATATTTTTTTTGACATTTAATGATAGTAAGTATATAATTTTTTTTGTATAAACTATCAATTCCGAACTCAGAAGTAAAATACTTGTTTTGAGTGAAATAATATATAATATTTATGGTCAAGAATATATTTCATAATTCAGGCACAATTAGATTATAATATAAAACGAATATGACAATATTTTATTGGTATATTTTATATCACTACAGTATACAAAGATACAATACGTTATGTATATAATATATATAATTTATTTAATTCATTATAGCTTGGCATATTTATTATTTAATAATGACGTTCTTAAATATTATATCTCTTGGATTGGATAATATCCAATTTTTAATTTTATTTCTATAATTATTTAATGATTTAATTATTTTAATTGACTGTGGTAGCATATCAAAAATATATGGATTGATGCTTAAAAAATGTTTGTGTGCTACTGTTTTGTTTACTTTATTTTTATATGTAATAGTATTTTTATGACGAGTTTCATGTGTGTGATTAATATAATTTATTTTATTTTTATGTTTAAAAATATATAATAACATGTTGTAAGAAAATATTTGTTTAATATTCATTTTTTTGCTATCTTTAAATAGTAAATCAGAAGAATATTGGTGGTCTTTTTCGTAAATAATTTTCAAAATGTATTTTTGAATAGTTTCAATATTATTAAGATAATTCTTATTTATGCCTCCCCATAGAAAAAAAGTACGGATAAAAAGATACCTTGGTGATTGTACGAATATTGAGTACTTAAAGTCCAAATAAACTGGGAAAGAAGAAAAAACGCTTCTAAAAAGAAGGTGTCCAGGGTTATTTAAAATTTTAATAAAATATTTTTTAAGTATGTCTGTAAGACATTATGAGGATAACATTAGTCGTAGTATTACGAATATATCACAATAAATACTATCCAATAACCCTCAGTACCCCACAAAACAATTATTGGATAGTATTTTATTGTGATATCTTCATAATGCTACGACTAATTTTATCCTTAAAATGTCTTACAGACATACTTAAAAAATATTTTATTTAAATTTTAAATAACCCTCGACCACTTTTTTTAGAAGCGTTTTTCTTCTTCCCCAGTTTATTTGGTTGGTTTAGACCCCCTTTTACTGACTTTTTCACAATTTTCTTCATATTATGTCACTTCTACACATCAATTTTTTAATTCCATAAAAGCTCCATTAAGGTTCTACGCCATTTTCTCTTCTGCTAAAACCATCAGCACTAAATAAAGTTTCTGTCTCCGGATGATGAACGTTTCTGCGTTCGAAACATGTAGAGACCCGTAAAGAATTTTTTTTTCTATTAAATTTTGTGGAGGAAGTCTTTTAGTTTTTTCTTTCTTTCCCTTAGTTAAATGTGATCAAAAGAAGCGTTGAAAATTTTTTAACTCTAATTTTAATTCACACAGTTCTAAAAATATGCTAACATTAATTGTGTCCTAACTAATTTTACAACACTAACAAATAAAATCAGACAAATTTAATAAATTTGTTTAATCTAAACAAATTCTGTTTTATACCTATATTAGTTTGTATATAAATATACGAATCTTCGACTTTTAAAATATGCTTTACTGAATTTTTCCAGCTTTCAGCCGGTTTATACAGTTTTCATTAACTTTTTAACATTCGCAGTTCGCACTTAGGGTAGGGGACATATTTTTGCTCTCACCTTTGATTTTACTTGGTGCCCCACATGCTCTATGGGGTTAAATATACAATGATACGGTGGAAGACGTAAGACAGTATGACCCATCTGTTCCGCCAAGTTATAACATACGTATTGTTTTTTATTGTTAAGTATTTTTTTAAGACTTCTAAAAATTGTTCTTTTTTACCACTTGGTTTTTGTCTATTTTACGGTATTTAAAGTCCATTGTGGAAACGACTTTGTGAAGGGTGGCAAGGCTATCAAAGTTTCTCATTTTACTTTTAAAATAGGGTCGTGACAGTTATACCTAATACCTAAACATTTTATAATGCACCTGCAGGTATGCTTGCTTCTCAACTACCTGGGTGCTATTTACCGAACCATTCCTCTGATCAGGTATATTTTTTGGTGACACGTTTACCTCTTCCCTGAATAATGTTATAATGCAGGCATTTTCGAAAGACCCTTTTATGTAGGTAAACCAATATAATATACAAAACTTGCTTGCCTTAGAATTAATTTGCCAGTACGGGGTGTGAGTCAACGATTGCGCGGATTAATTTTATGCCTTGATGATAAGATTTGTCGATAATGAGCTTTTGTATGAAGGTATGGTTGGATATCTGGCACATTTTAAAAATATTTTGAATTATACAGGGTGCGCCCAAAAAGTAGGGTGTCATAAAGTTACATTTTTTAAAATGGGACACCCTATATTTGAATACATTTATTAATTCTACGTGTTATTTCATAAATTTTTATTTATTTATTTATTCAAATTACAAACAATAGCAATACAGCCGGTGGTTGTATATTAGTTACATAACATTTAAAAAAACATAAGTAAATACAAGTAAAGAACATATTAGACAACATTTAAAACCATGTAAATGTTAAAATACAAAGAATAATAAAAAAGTAGGTATATACTAAGAAGGAACATGTTTGCATCTATATATAATAATATATGTCCTTTAATCCCGTCAAATCTTTATTCTGACCTAATTAAAGATTTAAAAGAGGCCAAAGAGGGCATTCCTCCCTCAAAAATTGACAGGCTATTCGAGAGATCGATTCCAACCCCCAAAATAGAAAACAAACCTTTTTGATTTTAAATTGATGATCTGATCGCGATCGATAGGTGGCGTTAGCGACAGCGCGATTCAAATCCAGCAGTGCACTAAAACGGTTGTAAATTTTGTACACTAATATCATTACATTACTATTAATGGTTTAATATACAAAAAAGTTATGGTTTTTAAGATAATTCGACTTATAATGAAAATTTTGCATTTGCAAGCATGTCGTTATTGTGAAAATGCTACTTAAATTTTGACACTAAGAGATTCATAATTTACTTACTAAATAAAGTAAAAAATACATATTTGCTATGAAATATTTGACGTCTCATTTACAGGATGCTTACTTTCTAGGACCAAAGTCACAAAACTTCTAATTGAAAAATATCACTTTTATTAAATGGAACACCCTATATATTTTTCTGTTATCTTATAGCTCGTCATTAACTCTTTAACTTTCGTGAAGAACGTCTTATCCCTATCTCTAATAGTTCTTGAAATATTTTGATATTTCGAGATTTAATGTCCTCTTTATAGCATCTTTTGTCAATGGATCACGCCTGTTGAATCAAACATTTCCATTAAATTTTGAAAACTTCGAGGACTGGGTGTTCGCCGCTCATCCTGTATAGTTATTTAGCAGAAAGACACTTTTTATTCGCCTCGCCCAAAACATAAATCATATCGATTAATTCATTTTTTGAAAAATTCATTTTGAGTACCAACTTATAAAATGACTGGACAATAAACTTTGCAGTAAAAAGGCTTAATTTTTACATTGATCTGATTCTTAATGTCATCCACTGCCATTATTTTCATTTATTTTCCATGGCTACTGTGATCCATTGACAAAAAATGCTATAGCGAGGACATAAAATCTCGAAATATCAAAATATTTCAAAAACCATTAGAGATAGGGATAGGACGTTCTTCACGAAAGTTAAAGAGTTTATGACGAGCTACAAGATGACAAAAAAATATATAGGGTGTTCCATTTAAAAAAAGTAATATTTTTCAATTAGAAGTCGCACCCTGTAAATGAGACGTCAAATATTTCATAGCGAATGAAACGAGATGCTTGCAAATGCAAAATTTTCGAATTATCTTAAAAACTATAACTTTTTCGTATATTAAACCAAACTGAATTTTTAAACCACCCTGTGTCTCACAACCAAGATTTGGGCGTAGGGTTAAGTTAAAAGCCCCCTGTAACTGTTAACTGTTAACTTGCATCAAATTTCAGGGTCTTAATGTTTAAGAGTTAAAAAATATCAACGTCTTTTTAAGTTAACATTTTCCGTTGAAAAAATTGGAATTTAATTATTTAATAATAAATAAATGTTTATGTTGTCTTCTATAAACTTATTCTTTAATCTCCTGAAGCTGAGTTTGTTAGGGGCAAATCTTATTTTTTGTTTTAGTATGTAAAATCATAAATCATAAATTCATTCAAAATCATTAAAAAATCAAGTTTTAAAGTAAAAATGTTAATTTATAGTATAAACGCAGCTTTTTTGAAGAAATATATTACCTACCTATAATAAAATTATTAATTTATAATTTTTAAGTAAAAAATATTACTTATATAAAGTATTCAGAACAATATTAATTAAAGCATTTCTAAAAATATTTTCAAATTGTCTGTTTTTAATATCCATGTTTTTATTTCGACTTTTTTTTAATGAAATCAATTTTTTAAGTTTTGTCGGTAAATAATCGTTTAAATAAAAACATAAATATTTGAAATTTTTTTGTAATATGGACTTATTTATTTTAGTGGTTATTTCATTTTTATGACGTGTATTATGATTATGGTTTTTAAATTGTATAAGGTTTTTATTTTTAAATATATAATATGAAGATGTTATAAATGTAAAGCTGTCTTATGTTAAAAATTTTTTGGTTTTGGAAATAAAAATTTTGAAGGATAAAGATAATGTTTATTGAATATAATTTTTAAAAACCTGTTTTGTAATATTTCTAATTTTTTAACTAAAGTTCTATTTATTCCTCCCCAACCTAAAATTCCGTCATTTAAATGAGTTTTAACTAACGCGTAAGATAATATTTCCATATGTCTTACATTTAAAATTGTTTTAATGTTTTTAAAAATCGGTAGTAAACTTCTTAATTTTTTGATTAAGTATTCTAAGTGAAAATTCCAATTTAATTAACTGTCAAAAATAATTCCTAAATATTTTATTTTAATAAATTTAAAAATTTGAATGTCTTCATTTATTTGAATACTATTCATATTTTGTGGTAGGTTATTTAGGTTTAAAGTAAAAGGAATATAATTTGTTTTATTAAAATAAATTGTTATCAAACCAATTTTTTATAATTTTAAAATCTTTTTTAATTTTATTATTTAAGTTGTCCCAATAAGATAAATGGAGCATGTACCAGGTGAACCACTAAGAATGGTCGTCGGCTATATCTCAGAAACTGGAAGTCATAGAGCTTTTAAGTAAAATATGTTTTAGTAAAAGTGCCCAAAAGAAAATTATTTTCGAGTTTCTAAACTCACCGCTAGAGGGCGTAAATCCAAAATTTTCCATTTTTTGAAGGATACACCCTGTATGTTTTTAAATTTTCAAATTCCACATAAAATTATAATTATTTTTTATTAAATGCATTATTAGTCTATACTTCATAGTTTCCGAGATATTGACTCTCAAAAAGTGATATTTTTGAACTTTGACAGCTTCTAACTTTTTAACAGTATGTCTTAGAGCAAAACGGCTTACATGACCCTATCTTCAATTTTTATTATCTTCCCAAAAAAATCAACTTTCAGTTAAACCGGAACAACTATATTTCCTGCTTTCGAGTTACATCCGGTTTAACCGGAAGTTGATTTTTTTTGGGAAGATAATAAAAATTGAAGATAGGGACATGTAAGCCGTTTTGCTCTAAGACGTACTGTTAGAAAGTTAGAAGCTGTCAAAGTTTAAAAATGTCACTTTTCGAGAGTCAATATCTCGGAAACTATGAAGTATAGACTAATAGTGCATTTAATAAAAAATAATTATAATTTTATGTGGAATTTGAAAATTTAAAAACATACAAGGTGTACTCTTCAAAAAATGGAAAATTTTGGATTTACGCCCTCTAGCGGTGAGTTTAGAAACTCGAAAATAATTTCCAACATTTTCTTTTGGGCACTTTTACTAAAAAATATTTTACTTAAAAGCTCTATGACTTCCAGTTTCTGAGATATAGCCGACGACCATTCTTAGTTGTTCACCCGGTACGTTTATGTGAATAATCAATTTTCAGAAAGGTTACTGGTTCGTCATATTATTATATGTCTAACGTACCACCCACCGTGAATCACCCTGTATTTAATGCTAATTTACAGTTTTTTTACCGCTGCCGATAATAATTATTGTCCATTGCATAACATTGTTTCGTTGTTTGTCCATCTGTAAGTTAAAATTAATTATTGTTTTATTTTAGTAAAAAATTGCAAACATTTGCCGTCCTGTGTGAACAATATCAAAACTCAATACGAAGAGACCCTTGTTACATACAGTACTTGGATAAAATAGGACAAATATTTTTTGGCGTCAAGCCGCCCGAAGAGAAAAAATCTGGCGGACTTTTTGGAAATCTTATAGAGAGTTTTTTAGGTAAGTAAAATAAAAAAATATATTATTAATTCTGCAGATAGTATGCTCAATATATGTTTTTAAGGAAAGGAAATAAAAAACTAAAAGTCTGCCTCCACAAAATTTAAAAGAACAAAAATGTTTTTTTTTCTCAGAGGTCATGTTTACGTAGAAACGTTCATCATCAGGAGAAAGAGAAATGTATTGCTGATTTTTAGTTTTTTCTGTAACTCAAAGAATGTTTTTTTTTTCACATGTAATACTATTATTTTTTTGTTGAATTCAATTCCTCCCATCAACATTACCGTTTCCTAATAGTATCAAATTTGTATATTAAATAGTTCTATGGAAAAAAAAGTTAATTAGTTACAACTCTAACTCTAAAAAATCCAATCTATTTCCATTTAAAAACGTTTCAAATAATGTGAAAAGGAAGGTTGGTAGACAGAATGTACCTAATGGTATCGATAACGATAATAACAAACAACTACTAACAATAACATAGCTAGTAAAAATTACTTACATATTATAGTAGACTACATTAATTTGATTATGAAACCGATAATATGTAAGTAATTTTTACTTGCTATGTTATTGTTAGTAGTTGTTTGGTTATTATCGTTATGTTATCGATATTATAAGGTACATTATGTCTACCAACCTTCCTTCTCACATTATTTGAAACGTTTTTAAATGGAAATAAAGTGGATTTTTTTAGAGTTAGAATTGTAACTAATTAACTTTTTTCCCATAGACCTATTGGAGATAAAAATTTTATAGTATCAGGAAATGGTAATGTTGATGGGAGGAATCGAATTCAATAAAAAAAGAGTAGTGTTACATTTGAACAAAAACCATTCCTTGAGTTACAGAAAAAACTAACAATCTGGCAACGTCGCAATTGTCCATTTTCAATTCATTTTTTTAAGTTACCCACCTGTACCGAAATTCATTGAATGTTTTTTGTTTTCCAGAGATATGCAATAAAATCGTTTTTATTTTTATTTCTCGAAAACGAAGCAAGATATCAAAACAATTTAATTGACAAAAAAAGAAAATGATATTTTTAGTTGCTTAATCCGAAAAAGATATAAAAATTACCAAAAACTCAGTGGCGTCTTATTTTTTGCCAATATTATTTGTTAAGGCGCCCCCTGAGACGTCACTGGACGTAATAATTTAGCGCTACAGGAGCGTTTTATCACTAAAATTATCATTACCAAAATTAAATTAAAATCTGCTAAAAGATATTAAAAATATTTATAATTAAAATACTCATTAAAATTATTTAAAAAAAAACTTAACCCCAAATATCTCCTTTCATGTAGGATTTATCAAAATTTTTTATGGGACATAATTTGACCGAAAATAAATTGTCTTTAAGAGCGACAACATTTAAAAGTTCCTGTCATCGAAACATTTCTTTGCACCGTAGCGCCACCTTACATCTTGTATTATTCAAACACATTTTTTACACAGTTGTGAAGCCAATCATAGAGGCTACAAACTGGCGTTTACAGAATTTACATGTCGCTTTTAGTTTCCGAAATAATTGGCCTGGGAGTTTTTAATGAAACACCCTGTATATTATTCGAGATATTTAATATGTATTTAATTTGAAACTGTATATAATGTTGTACACATAAAAGTTTAGTTTGGCGCAGCTTTGTGCAACATGCAGAAACAATCGAGTATACTCTGTAAATTTTCATTTCCATCTATTGTTCCAGGGGGACTAGATGACGATAGTGACGAGGATAATTCCCAGGGGACGCAGGCTTCGACGTCGAGACGTTTAATCGAGAGTAGCGAGCTGGACTAATAGTGACTGTTTATTTATTTTAATGTTTTGGTAGAGTATGAGTAAAATAAAACTTTCTGTACATATTAATAACGCAAGAAGTGCTTATGGAAAAACATCTTGCTAATAGCTACTCATAGCTATTTGGTTTGGTTTTATTATGGTATACGTTTTTATATCTCACGTACTGAGTGATTATCAGTGACTGGCCTATTTAGGAGATCTCGGAAACGAACAATTAAAATTTTAATACTGGGCGTAAATAGCTTCAACTTTGATTTTTTAAATGCAATATATTTTTTACTTCAATTTTACAAATTTGTAACATATTTTGTTTAAAGTGCAAACGTTGGGTAGCGTTTACAATATGGGCTATTTATACTGGGTGTTTCTCAAAAGACGTTCACCCCTATAACTTTTTTATATTTCTGTGGTACCAAGGCAGAACCCGATATGTCAAGAAATATCCATTTTCTGTTTTTAAAGCCATTATATGCAGTTAGTGGTGACGAATATGATGGCAAAACCCGAAATTTATTTGTATATCCCGGTATGTCTGAGATATCGGTTTATGCCACAGTTTCAACTTGTCGGAATTGGTTTTACCACGCGACATGTCAATTTTATTGGTGAAACTAAAGAGGGAAAAACACGATATGTCCAACTGGATAATGTTAATTGAAAAGGAACCAAGCTCCAAATGCTTGTTTTGAGTAATTGACGATTAAAGAATACAGTTATTTAGATCATTTTATGTAAAGGAAACCAACTACCACAAAGCGCGGCTTTTGGATCTTTTTACAGAAAAAAAAAAATATTGTTTCTCCTTTGTAGGTAGGTGTAAGACTTACAAAATAGTAAAAAAGTCCCTCTACGCGACATTTTTCAGCACAATGAATAAAATAAATTAACAAACTGTAATAATTATTGAAAATGGATTCTTAAAAAAGTCTACATACCTGCTTGTGTATGTGCATACTACTTACATGTCATGTTTATTATTAATTTTTAGCTTTTTCCTGGCAATGCTTTCTTTTAAAGCTAGATTAACTATAATATGGGGATCAACTTTTCAAAATTTGCTTAATCCTTTACAAGTTTTACAAAATAAAGCAATTAAAAATATATATTGCTTGGATAGACAATATTCAACTAAACTTTTATATAAAAATTTTAATATTATGTCAATTAAGGATATTCACTTAATGCAAAATATTGTTTTTGTTCACCAAATCATATCAAAAAATAAACATTCTAATATAAAATTAAATTACAGACGTGACGTGCATGATCATTTGACTAGAACTGTTTTCAATATTGATTTACCTTTAACACACACTAGGGCAGGTCAGAACTCCATTTATTATCAAGGTATGAAATTTTATAACGAAATACCCAAAGAATTGAAATTTTTAAATATAAAACGTTTTAAAATGATAACAAAGAAAATACTTAAAAAAGGGGAAGCTAAATTTTAAATTAAAAAATATTTAAACATGCACTTATTTTATTTTATGATTAACTATTACTTTCATAATTATTTATAAATGATATCTCAACGATATTATTCATTATATTATTTTATTAAAAGAATAATAACTGAATAATTTTATACATACATATTTGAATATTTTTATTTTTTATTGATTAACATTTAAGTACCTGTTATTTTGACTTACTTTGTATTTAATTAGTTATTTTTAACAATTATCTTTATACATGTTGTTACAAGTAGAGAATCCCGCATAAACGGATGTTTTTGGGATTTCATTTGGATTAAATAAAAAATAAAATTCGTTTCGCCCTTTCACTCATTTTTCTTACTACTTACTTCTTTTGAAACACTTTTAACAAAAAATAACAGTATTTTGAACACTACAATCCCCATTCGGCATGCACGAATGAAAATCTAAATAGAACCAACTGACAATTTATATTTAATGTAAAAGGTGTGTTTTCTTGGATCCTTTTATTTAAATAAGGAATCGTCAAATTGGTGCTTGTTGCTTGGTTCTCTCGCCAATAGATCGTAGGTTAACGTAGGGTTTGGATCTTTTTATATAATATAATTTAGACTGCTTTAACACTTGGTGCTGTTAACTGATTTTTTGAAAAATGGCGCTTGGTTCCTTTTCAATTAACATTATCCAACTAATCTAAATATCTTCGTTATCCGGAAAAATTTTAACTTGAAATACTACAAGCGAAAAGGATGTTTATTGTAAAATATTTTACTGGACTTGCCAAGTTACTGTAAATGCAATCTTAATTTTGGCGATATCGCAAACTTTAAAATTCGTTTTCTAAAAAATCAAGTATTTTGACATATCGGGTTCTGCCTTAGTACCACAGATTTATAGATAATAAAATGAAATTTTGAGATTATGCATAAGAGATTAGTCTGCATTTATTGGCATAATTTTCAATTTGTTAGCACTCCCGGTTTGACCGGAAGTAACCTTGACTTTGATATTTTAAATGGGACATCTTGTATTTTTTACTTATTTGGGTTCAGCATAACATTATGAGTGAAATGACACATCCCTTGTCATTTTTTGACGTGTTATAACATTTTTATGTTTCTTTTTAATTTTCAATCTAGAGTGCTACAAATTGATTAAATCTGTTAATTTATAGTCAAGTAGTACACGAAAATTAAAATTATGTAATAATAATTGACTTTCTAAGTTTCACAAGCGTTTAAAAAATGAAATTTTGTTTTCTTGACGTTTACTCCATTTTCCCAAATGAAACGAGGGTGGTTCACTAGGATATTTAAAACGAGCATTTTTTTCCAACAATTTCATACCATACACTCCTATGCTATTTTAAAATTGACACTGGAAAATTTGCCTTAAATCCCAATCGCAAATTTAAAAGCGTTATGCATTATTGCCGCCTAGTATTTTCTAAAGAAATATAAAGGCGGCTTTGAAAAACAATGGAACGGTTTTCAAAAGCAATATGGCTTTAATTTAAACTTGTAATGTCATTAGTTTGTAAAACATACAATACATACAATCTTGCGGCTTCAGAAGAATTTTTCTGGTAACTCCAAAAATTAGGAGCATATCAATTTGTTCATTTCTAGTAAAACTAACAATTTTAAACGCTTGTGAAACTTAAAAAGTCAATTATTATTACATAATTTTAATTTTCATATACTAGGTACTGGACTATAAATTAACAGATTTAATTAATTTGTAGCACTTTAGATTGAAAATAAAAAATAAACATAAAAATGTTATAACACGTTCAAAAATTACAAGTGAGGTATCATTTTACTCAGAATGTTATGCTGAATCCCAATAAGTAAAAATATATAATGTGTCCCATTTAAAATATGAAAGTCATGGTAACTTCCGGTCAAACCGGAAGTGCTAACAAATTGAAAATTATGCCAATAAATGCAGACTCATCTCTTATGCATAATCTAAAAATTTCATTTGAATAGCTATAAATACAGAAAAGTTATAGGGGTGAACGTCCTTTGAGAAACGCCCGGTATATTTCGACAGTTTGTATCGTCTTCAGGTGCACCGATTGAATGTGTAATAAATGTTATTTTTTAAATACTCATGTCTTAAAACTATCCAGGTTAGACGAATGCCCTGTTACTCAAAATAGTTTAGAATCTAGAATCCAAAAATACGATAAATATTGTCTTATTTTACTTAATATCAGTCAACCTTGACTTCCGGAGACAAAAAGATAATATACTGGGTTAGTTGAAATAACCGGAACGGCTAATTTTCTTCAAAACTACCAAGCCTAAATCAATGAATTTTGGTACAGGTGGATAACTTAAAAAAATGAATTGAAAATTGACAATTACGACGTTGCCAGATTTTTAGTATTTTTCTGTAACTTGAGGAATGTTTTTTTTTTCAAATACAGTGACCGGCAAAGAGTTCGCAACATATGGGAAAAATTTTTATTAGCGGAATATTGAAAAATCTTTTTTGGGGGATTGGATGTGCATGTCCCATAACCTTAAAATCGATTTTGACATACGTCACGTGACCAATGGTATGGCGGGAAAGTTGAAAAAACCAATATGAAATCATCATAAATCAAATAAGTTGATGAGATATCGAAAAAATTCCAAGAATAAAAAGTGTTTAGAATTCCATTAGAACCTTAAATACGATGTTTGGGATATCTACTTAAAAAAACATAAAATCGAATATTTTCTGTAAATATTTTTTTACCGAATTAAAAATTTTCATATTTTTCCTTTCTTAAAGCTTCATTAAAGTAAAACTGACATCTGGTGACCACAACTAGAAATAAATATTCTTTTGTTTTTCTGACCATTTGGAGCAATAATTCAAAAAATTCGTTTACACTTGGATACCAGCTGTTGCAATAGTCTATTTCTAATAACCTTATCAATATTTTTTATATCGAAATATTTTATTATGTTAAGAAATCCTTAAATTCATTAATCCAAAGAAAATTTTATTTATAACCGTAAAAAATAATTAAAATTTTTATTAATTTTTAGATTTTTTTAAAGATTTCTGGGAAATTCAAAATTATTTTTTACGGTTATAAATAAAATTTTCTTTGGATTAATGAATTTAAGGATTTCTTAACATAATAGAATATTTCGATATAAAAAATATCGATAAGGTTATTAGAAATAGACTATTGTAACAGCTGGTATCCAAGTGTAAACGAATTTTTTGAATTATTGCTCCAAATTGTCAGAAAAACAAAAGAATATTTCTAGTTGTGGTCACCAGATGTCAGTTTTACTTTAATGAAGCTTTAAGAAAGGAAAAATATGAAAATTTTTGGGGGATTGGATGTGCATGTCCCATAACCTTAAAATCGATTTTGACATACGTCACGTGACCAATGGTATGGCGGGAAAGTTGAAAAAACCAATATGAAATCATCATAAATCAAATAAGTTGATGAGATATCGAAAAAATTCCAAGAATAAAAAGTGTTTAGAATTCCATTAGAACCTTAAATACGATGTTTGGGATATCTACTTAAAAAAACATAAAATCGAATATTTTCTGTAAATATTTTTTTACCGAATTAAAAATTTTCATATTTTTCCTTTCTTGAAGCTTCATTAAAGTAAAACTGACATCTGGTGACCACAACTAGAAATATTCTTTTGTTTTTCTGACCATTTGGAGCAATAATTCAAAAAATTCGTTTACACTTGGATACCAGCTGTTGCAATAGTCTATTTCTAATAACCTTATCAATATTTTTTATATCGAAATATTCTATTATGTTAAGAAATCCTTAAATTCATTAATCCAAAGAAAATTTTATTTATAACCGTAAAAAATAATTAAAATTTTTATTAATTTTTAGATTTTTTTAAAGATTTCTGGGAAATTCAAAATTATTTTTTACGGTTATAAATAAAATTTTCTTTGGATTAATGAATTTAAGGATTTCTTAACATAATAGAATATTTCGATATAAAAAATATCGATAAGGTTATTAGAAATAGACTATTGTAACAGCTGGTATCCAAGTGTAAACGAATTTTTTGAATTATTGCTCCAAATTGTCAGAAAAACAAAAGAATATTTCTAGTTGTGGTCACCAGATGTCAGTTTTACTTTAATGAAGCTTTAAGAAAGGAAAAATATGAAAATTTTTAATTCGGTAAAAAAATATTTACAAAAATATTCGATTTTATGTTTTTTTAAATAGATATCCCAAACATTGTATTTAAGGTTCTAATGGAATTCTAAACACTTTTTATTCTTGGGATTTTTTCGATATCTCATCAACTTATCTGATTTATGATGATTTCATATTGGTTTTTTCAACTTTCCCGCCATACCATTGGTCACGTGACGTATGTCAAAATCGATTTTAAGGTTATGGGACATGCACATCCAATCCCCCAAAAAAGATTTTTCAATATTCCGCTAATAAAATTTTTTCCCATATGTTGCGAACTCTTTGCCGGTCACTGTATAATACTACTCTTTTTTTTATTGAATTCGATTCCTCCCATCAACATTACCATATTCTGATAGTATCAAATGTTTATCTCAAATAGTTCTATGGAAAAAAAAAAATTAATTAGGTACAACTCTAACTCTAAAAACATCCAATCTATTTCCATTTAAAACCTATTCAAGTAATGTGAAAAGGAAGGTTGATACTATTAGGTACATTATGTCTACCAACCTTCCTTTTCACATTATTTGAAACGGTTTTAAATGGAAATAAATTGAATTTTTTTAGAGTTGTAACTAATTAACTTTTTTCCATAGAACTATTTGAGACAAAAATTTGATACTATCAGAATATGGTAATGTTAATGGGAGGAATCGAATTCAATTAAAAAAAATAGTAGTATTATATTTGAAAAAAAAACATTCCTTGAGTTACAGAAAAAACTAAAAATCTGGCAAAGTCGCAATTTTCAATTTTTAATTAAATTTTTAAAGTTATCCACCTGTACCAAAATTCATTGATCTAGCCTTGGTAGTTTTGAAAGAAAATTAGCCGTTCCGGTTATTTCAACTAACCCTGTATGTGTTGTGTTAAAATTTTAATAAAATAAGTTTAGAACTTCTAATAGACTACTTACAGCGAATCGCTCTGTACACTGGGTCTATCGGGAACATATGGATAACAGGATCCATTCCAATAAAAAATCGGTTAAAGTATAGACATGGGACACTTTTTATTAAAGCCTGCAAAAATATCTAGACCAAAAACTATGTTATTAGTAATTTATTTTCAATAACATGAGAGTTTTGATTCTAATTAAAGGAAATTTTAGATCCGCATATTAAAAAATTACCAATATCAAATATTATCTGCATCTTAAGATATTTGTCTGATAGGATAATACATTAAAATCTTGTTTTTCACTTTAAAGTAACATTATTTTATTTACCTTTATTTTTATGTGCTTCGCTTACCACTTGTCAGCAAAAATATGGATAATTTAGAGCTCCACTCCCTAAACCT
Organism: Polydrusus pterygomalis; assembly: GCA_963969555.1. NCBI lineage: Eukaryota > Metazoa > Arthropoda > Insecta > Coleoptera > Curculionidae > Polydrusus > Polydrusus pterygomalis. Next base: position 32,765,412 of record OZ018381.1, on the reverse strand, counting down.
GCTTACATAATAAGAATTTAATTTCCCCACTGGGATAGCAATTGGATAATATATAGGTTGGTGAAATCTTTGCTATTTCGTTAATATTAATAATTCAGTAGTACCTACCCAGAGGACTAGAGGATCTTGCGGGTTTGGTTTGTTGCATTCGGGACGCGAACAATATTCTCACACAAGGATTACATTGCCACTTTAGTCCCTTTCCATAATTCGTTTAATTTTTTTTTCTAAAAAATTACAGTGTGACCAGTAAAGTCCGCATCATATGGCATTTTTTTTTATTAATAACTTTATTCGAATTAGACTTTGGCATCAAGTTCTGCTTCGGTCGAGATGAAAATTATGCAAAAAAATAGTAGTCACGTTATTCGCATTATCTGTCAAATTTTAATTTTTTCCAAAAAATAATTCAAAAGTTTTTTAAAATGCAGTTTCTAGCCCACATGCAAAATTTCAGCTGCATAAGGTAGTTTTGGCTTTTTACCCACCACTAAAATTTATTTTCCACTTAATGAACATTTTACTGATGACACTGTGTTGTTTTTTGACTTAATATTAAGGTGTATTACTTTCAGACACAAACTACGTTTTCAAAAATACTTATTTTATGAAGTTACCTTATACAGGGTCAAAAACAAATAAACTTTGCATCACATGCGACGAAGTTTGAAAAGCGCAATTTTGATTTTGTAGAAAAACACACATTTAATATGGCGCTACTGTAAAGAAAAGGGATCTGGAATAAAGCATTGTCAAAAAAGAAGTTTTAAGTACATAAAATAATTTTGCTTTTTTACCCATATTTTGTAAATTGCACCACTTTTGCAAAATAAGACTCGACGCAACCTACATAAAACTTCTTAGTTTTGACGATGCTTTATTTCAGATACATTTTCTTTAAAGTAGCGCCATATTAAATGTGTGTTTTTCTACAAAATCAAAATTGGGCTATTAAAATTTGGTCGCATGTGATGCAAAGTTTATTTGTTTTTGACCCTGTATAAGGTAACTTCATAAAATAAGTATTTTTGAAAACGTAGCTTGTGTCTGAAAGTAATACAGTGTCATTAGTAAAATGTTCATTAAGTGGAAAATAAATTTTAGGGGTGGGTAAAAAATCAAAATTACCTTATGCAGCTGAAATTTTGCATGTGGGCTAGAAACTGTATTTAAAAAACTGTTTCTAATAACTTTTTTCGATATTTTTAGAAATAACCGCACTTGAATTATTTTTTGACAGATAATGCGAATCACGTGACTACTATTTTTTTGCTTAATTTTCATCTCGATCGAAGCAGAACTAGATGTCAAAGTCAAATTTCAAATAACGCTATTAATAAAAAAATCCCATATGATGCGGACTTTACTGGCCACACTGTATATTGCGTCGTTCTACTTCTCTACGTTCTACTACAACAAAATCATTCCACCCTTCATTACAAAATTCCTTTTCTAGCAAGAGTTAAATAGGCGTGAAGATGCTGACTCGTGAGGGGCACTGTATAAAAAGCTTGCTTGGTATTCGGCAATTGACAATGTATTTATTATGCCACAGTAGCATTTGAATATAGTTTAAATTACATAGGATCTTTTCACCATTGATAATACCTACCACATCTGATAGGCGCAAGAGGTATTTAAATTTTTATAAATATATTTTATATGACTGAAAAAGGTTTGTAAATAAAAATTTGAGTACCGTCGTTTTTTATTTTGCTTCCTCGGTGACGACAAGAATTTTGCAATATGTTGAAGCTGATAAACAGGATTCCAGACGAGGTGTGGTTTTATGTGGTTGTTACACTGTAGTAGGTTATCATTTGCTTTGTTCGTATTTTCAGAAACTAAAATTGTCACGTTGGATATGATATGTGGATTGGCAGAATTGACGGCAATGTGTTCCTGACTCAAATACTTCTGTGCACCAGGTAGGACGTTTATCCGTTTCAAGTGACCTTCACAAGCATGGATTGGTGAACCAGACTGGATTACAAGGGACAGATCTTAGAAGTACCAGCAATGTCTCGAAGCGTCAGGGGGATCGAGTACCTTGATTGTCTTCGAGACAACAATGCTCGGAAGTCCATTCGTACGATAATAAAAATAATGAAGCTCATTGTAGTAGAAGAATTGACGATTCCCATGCAGAAGTTCCTTACATACGGCCAGTTCACAATTTTTAAGCAGAACGATTTTGGAGATAGATCCATTTCAATCACATTTTTACGATACATATCTAAAATCCAATAGACGTCTAATGAATCAGCCCAAACGAACAAGGTTTGATGTTCCAATGATAAAAGAGACTGACAAATTATAATGAGCGTACGTTCTGCGAGAAATGTTCTAATGAAGTGGTACCTATATACTCCACCTCCAATAATATCTGAATGTGCCAGGAAGTTAACGTACCTACCATTTTTTCTTCAATATATCAATGTCCATATTAATAGGCATTACAGTACCTACAGATGTTGGCCAGTTAATTATTTTTCTGCCAGTTCTACCAGTGTATCAGTATCGATATTAATATTTGTTGACAAACGAAGCAACTGAGTCAGTGAGTTATCAGACAGGAAACACCTATATTTTGACTTTATAAATTTCATGTTCTAAAAGCTGCTTTCGCAAAGATACGCGCTTCTCAGCGTTTTAATTCTATTGCGGTTCTTTACTGGTGAAAAGGTAGACTGCAAATTACACAATTCCAGTTGAAGGTCTGCTCTGCTTACGTCCTGAATATAAATAATAGGTGGAGGAGTAATAACTGAAATTTCTCCTTACACTTTACAGCTGTGGAAAATGAAAAATCGTGTTTTTTTTAATGAAAAGTTGAAAATCTTGTGACCATATAAATTGACAATATTCTGCTGCTTTCCTTGTACCTTCAAATTAATTCGTTATGGTGAGATGCCAGGTCTGTTAACAATGCAAAATCTGATAGAAATTTTGCAATTCCTTACGGCGTTAACTTCATTTAATTTTGAAGGAAAATGGGAATTTCTTTGTGTAGAGCTAAGAAACGATGCAAATTGTTTCCGCCGCTTAAGCAAACGAATAACGGTGTAAAGTAACAAGTCTCCATATTATTGTAGCATCTACTTTAGCCAAAAAAATCACGAAACTTTCTGTGAGCCACAGCACGATTGTCTCGTATTATAATATTGGGTACTGTAGAGAGTTACTTTGCCAGGTTTTTGCGATATTTGCTTCATAAAAGCGTCAATTTTATTATGCAATGGACAAAATGAAACTATGTGTTTCTTTAGTAGGTACCTTTTGAGTTCATTTTAACGTTTTGGAAAATACTGGGGCACATTTGCTATTTTTTTTAAAAGGTTAAAAATTTGTGCCTATAACTTTTATAGACAGGCAATGTTAACCATGAAAATGACATTTTTGAATTCTGCAGCAAATTTCCTTTGGAATTCATCCAAAATTTGTCGAAATGGTGTAATAAATAAAGAAAATACAACACTTTTTCAAAATTCTCTAATTTTATTACAAAAAACATAAAAATTTAACGTGTTTGAAAAGTACTTGCTAAATTAAGGTATATTTTAATACTACGGCTAAGTCAAACTCAAAAAAAGTTCCCTAGGAAGAACAGCTGGGTGTTGGCCAAATTTTACAAATCTCACTCTTCACCGCATGGGCAATATCGGTGGCAGCTGGAAAAGAACATTTTTTTCCAGCTGTTTTGCGAAAAAATTCACCCTGAAAAAATCATCAGCCTCGGCAGTTGGAACTTGGTCAATGAAAAGCTCGTTTTTTTGTCTGAAATTCTACAACAATGAAGTTCCTGCCCTCTTTAATATTATTTATACTGGGTTGTAATTTAATCACAGCTTCATCCATGCCAGTTTCTTCTGGTGTCTGTGTCTTGGGTCCTATCCACATTATCCGGATCTTCCACGTCAAGGAAATTTTCAGTCTGTTCGTTTTGACTATCTTCATTTTCTTCAGTTTTATTTGTTCTGACTAAATTTTTTGTGGTAAGATGTCCTCTATACCGACCGATTTCCCAGGAACCACGCGTACCATTTTCGATTGTCGCTTCTGGGCTTCGGGTTTCTTTCAGATAATTTATAACGGTATCTCCCATCTGAGTAATACTTTCTTTAGGTTTATTTTTTGGCAGTAATTTTAATACATCGTTTTTATTAAAAGGGTGTATGCCAGCCTTTCTGAATCCGTTTTTAATTGTTGGCACACTTGTAATCTCAACATTTTCCATTAATCTCCTAAGTACCGTAAAGTGGGTATACTTGCAACATTTTCAAAATTCTTTTGTCAATAAGTTTTTTATTTTTTTGTCAAATTTTACATTATTGGTACCAAAATTTTAGTCTTGTGGTCTAGTATCCGATTTTAACAAAAAACTTTGAATAAAATGAATATTTAATATATATTTTAAAAAAAACCCGGGTGTTGCAAGTTAGACACACTAAAGTGGATACTTGCAACAGGTGTCTTTTTTCAGTAGTAATCGCATTTAGGAGCGCGTATTGATTTACTTGCAACACAAAAAATATTTTAAAAAAATAATTTGGGTATTTGAATGGTAGTGGTATGATTGTAGATTAAAAAAATGCATTTATTTAGTTTTTTTTATTAAAAATACAAAAATAAACGTATAATCAACTTATAGGAACATTTAATCAACTTAAATTCTTATAGGAACATCAAAAAGGAACAAAATGACCCTAAACTAAATAATAAAAAATAATTTTAAACAAAACATATTATGTAAGTTTCAAATGACCGGGAAATGTATAAACTCCACGTTTTGCTTTCGGTGCGGGTAACTTCATTTTTACTTGATTTATATCGACAATTGATAAATCATCAATTTCTGGATATTTAAAGCTATTTTTAGGCAATTTTGTACCTGCGGCCGCTCTTAGAAATTTGCAATACAGTGAATTATTATTATCATTTTCACGTAAAACTTCTTGAACATGACCAACATACATCACGGCCTGTCGTCTCTTTGTTTCAGGAATAAATTGAACCAATATGTAGTCTCCTTCATTGTATTCATTTGGTTCTAAGTTAAATTCATCCCAATTGTCGGAATCTGAATCATGGAGAGATATGTGGCTATCCGAGAGCGAACTGTCGCTCTCTTTTGAAGTGGTGACTCTCGGAAATAATTTTGTGTTAAAATCATCTTCTATAAGATCTTCAGATTCTATTACATTTGTTGCTTCGTCTTTTTCATTTGTATCAAAAGATACACTTCTTCCTGCAATTACATTTAATCTCTTTTTGCGCTTAATCTGCCTATTTTCATCTGGAAAGCGAATCTTTTGTAACAAGTCTGTAAAACTATTGTTTAAGGCGTCTTGATTTAAAGGTGCTTGTGCTTGGCACCAATCTGGCAGTCGCTTTAGCACTTCTTCTCTATTCAGAGGATATATCCCTGTGGCCCTAAATCCTGCTACCAAATTTTCAGGCTTCACTTTTTCAAGAGTTTTTCTTAATAATCTTGGAAATTGATCCTTTGGAATACAACCTTTATTTTTTTGTTTCCAATTAAGTAGAACATCCCTCCAAGCAGATTTAACTGGTCTAAAAAACGCCACGTCCAATGGCTGGCATAAATGTGTCGAGTTAGGCGGCAATAATATAAATCTAATATTATGTTCTCTACAGGTACGCATCACCCGATCTGAAAGGTGGCTCGACAAATTGTCTCCTACCATGACTTTTGGTCCATCTTTTTGCCGGAAATATTGCAAAGCAATTTTTAAAAACCAGTCTTCAAATATTGTAATGTCAAACCACCCTGACTTCGACCGATTATATTTCGCACCCTCTATACCATTTTCAGTCCATGTGTCATATAAATGTAGCGACTTATAGACGACGTATGGTGGTAATATATGCCCTGCAGCTGAACCAGCCATCATAACAGACACTGATGTCTTGGACGAATCCATATATCTTTCACTATGACGAGCACCTCGTTTAACAATGACTTTTTGACGACCAGGATCGTCACAAAAATTGGTCTCATCATAATTAATAATATTTTGAGGAGGCACATTTTCAAGACCATTCTCCAACTCAGTAAAATATTCATTAATCATATCACTGGAAACTTGAGCTCTGGCCCGCTTTATGTTTTCGCAGAAAGCTAAAATATATTTTTAAAATTAATTAAAATTTGTATAATTATTGGCTAGTTACAGCCAACCTTAGATTTGTGCCTATTTAAAAAATTTCTTGCCCATTCCAAACCTGGCATATTGTTATTTCCAAAACGATTCTCCCGAACGCCTTTACGATTCAGGTATTGTTTTACTGTTAACCGTATATCATATGATGTTAATGGAAACCCCCACTGTGCGGCCAAAAGGATATTATTAACAAATGCTTCCTCCTCTTCCTTGGGAAATACTGGTTGCCTCCCAGGGTTACGGGAAAACAAATTCCTTCTTTTCCGTGAGAGTGTTGATGGGTCAATTCCGAATCTCCGGGATGCTTCCCGAATTCCGGAACCATTTTCAATAGCCCGTAATGCAGCTTCCAAAGTTTCGTCGGAAAAATTTCGGTACGATCTACTCCCTAACTGCTTTTTGTGTTTTCGGGGCATGTTGCAAGTTACCCACTTCTGGACATGCAATTAAAAAAAAAATATATTTACAAAAATCTTTTAACTTAAATCAAAACTGGGTATTTAAGGTTTTAGACCAAGCATCTAAGCACATTATATCCAAATTTGATACAAATCCCACTGTAAATAAGCTCTGAACAGGGGAAGTTATACAGAAACAATTTAGAGCACTTACCGTAGACGACGAAAAATCCCGCCAAATTTATCGTAGTAAATTTTGTGCAGCGCTATACTTGCATACAAGTCGACCTACCGATCCGTACTAAACGTAAACACGCAAGCGGTTGACGCGCGGCCTAACCTAGGGGAGGGGGAAAGCAAACATTCCACCCGGTTCATATTGTTGCAAGTTATACCACTGTTGCAAGTATACCCACTTTACGGTAACGTTGGAAAACTAGTTTTGTTTAAGACATAATCTTTTGGGTTTCGTTGCCTATAGTCAGTTAAAATAGTTCTCCATGATAATTTTAGAGGTTTGAAGAAACTTATGTCTAAAGGCCGAGTGATGGGTCGAGTTAGGTGGTAAAAATGCAAATTTTATATTGAGCGTTTGACATCTAGCCCATGGAACAACGATGTATTGAAACCAGTCTAAAAAGCACGCATTGTCAAACCAACCAGATTTGGTTCGGTTGTACCGGGTACCTGGCGGTACAGCAAGACACCATTGATCGTAAATTCTTTCGGCCTTGTAAACTACATATGACGGTAGAACCAAGCCAGATGCCGTCACAGCGAACATTATGGAAATGGCTGTTTTGGTGTTGTTTAAAATTCTTTCAGGATATTTAGTTCCCCTACCAAATATATATTTATGGTATCCGGGATCATCTGTTAGGTTGGTTTCGTCTGGTGAAATGTCCTCTAAACTGGTTTCAAGATTATTAAAATAAATTTCAAAATCCTCCTCAGTTTTCTCTGCTCTGACACGTTTGATATTCTGGCAATGTCTGAGATTTTTATGTCGCTGTAAAAAGCAATCTTTTCCTGGAAGATCGTTTTTAAATTTTGTTAAAGTAATACCCTCAGTATCTAAGTAACTCTTGACTATTAGGGGAAAGTGGGGTAATACGGCGCACCTAAGCGGAAGTTTACTTTGTGATCGCATAGGGGGTATTTAAAGAAAACATCGAATACATGAAAAAATAATTAAATTACGCAAGAGCTGCACTTCGCGATATTGCCCCACATGTCGGGTAATATCGCGCATCATGTGGGGTAATATCGCGCAGTTTGGTAACTTAGCAAGTTTTAAAATAAACGCAAAAAATAGAAAAAATAAGTCTTGTTTACCAAAGTTATACATCTGATATTCTGTTATCTAAACTAAAATAGACGACGTTTCGATTCTTCTTTTTGTTTATCGACGCATAGGCTAAGTCGACAATCATCGCATGTGTACCCTGCAGCCGATTCCCAACCAGAACATTCTGAATGAACCCATATGGCACATTTTATGCAACGACACCAAAGCTCCCTGTTCTTTTCGAATTCACCACATATGCCACATATTTCGTTGGCTACAGAAGGATCTTCATGAAGTGCAAATTCATTGTAGTCCGAATTATTGTCATCAGAGAGATCTGCTTTAAAGGATGAATCAGAATTATCGTCCGACGTGTCTTCTTTAATGCATTTTACTTTCTTTTTGCTTCTTTTTTGTATACATGCACTCACTTTTCGCTCGAGGTTTTCCTTTTATTTTTCTTTTTTCTGGTTTCGCTTAGCTTCTTTTTCCAAGAGAGTTGCCTTCATTGGTGTGGAAGTCCAAATTTCAGATTGTTGCTTCGTTGATGATTTTCTTTTGGTCGCTGCCTCAACTACTTTCTTGGGAATCGGTACAAGACTCGATATTTTGATACCTGAACATGATGGTAAATTTGCTTTGGATGTTGATGGTGTGGGTTCTTGAATAGTTAAAGACGTTGATGGAGCCGACTCCGGAGCAGCTGTAGAGGTTGAAGGGTTTGCTTCCAAAGCATCTATAAATGTTAAGGCTATTTGTGGAGAAGCTGGATTAAAGCTTCTCTCTCGCTCTTCTTGGTCCAAAACAAGTTCTCGAAATTCTTCAGCTGCTGCGAAATCCTCTTCAGTAAACTTTTCTGGGTTAAAAGGAAATATCCCTGAAGCTCTGAATCCTGAGACACCCTTTTCGATAGTTGCTACCTTCATGTATGATGTAAATAAACGAGCCACGTCGTACACAGTAATCCTTTCGTGTGCAGTCTAAATCATATGAGAGTCATACACACACAGCAAAGAGAGCTTTCTTTAGTGGCCCAGAAAACGTTAGGTCAAGAGAAGGTGGTTTGATGTATGAGGAGGAATTGTAAGGAGTACGATGTGGTTCTCTTTACAGAAATTATAAATTAGCAACGAAATATGACTTCCATGGTTGTCCAAGATAAGTAAAATTGGTTCAGCTTCCGTAGATTTTACATAGTTTTGAAAATGTTTTATCCACTTTAGAAATAAATCATCGTTCGACCACCCATTGTCAGAACAGGAATAAATGCAACCAGTTGGACCATCTTTTTCTAATTGAGGAGACATCCGTTTTCTCGGTTAAATTATTATTGGGGGAACGTATGTACCAGCTGCACTGACAGCGCATAAGATAGTAATCGTTCGGCTGAAATGGCAACACCTTGTTGGCTGACTTGTTTCTGTCCTTTTTTCGCATAATATTTTCCAGATTTTTCTGGACAGTGGTTATATCAGATTTGTCGACATTAAAGATCCGATTGCTCTGAAATTTAAACTTGGTCAAAACCTTTTCTAGGTTTTGAAAAAAATTCCAACAGATTTAGCATTAAATGAGAATATACGGTTTAGACTTGTACCTTCTGGTTGTCGAAGGCTCAGCTGGGGATTTCTCTTAATAAAACACGACGTCTTTGCCGGCTAGCTTAGATTCCTTATTGAACTTATGGGGTACGTTATTAGCTTCTGCGAAGTCAGATGCCATTTTTCTCAACTCTCGTGGAGTTACGCCATAAAACAAATTTGCCAACAACATTTGCTAACTCCTCTTCTTGTGGTTTTGTAAAAAGAGGTTTCCTCCCCAAGCGGTCAACTTCTGACCCATGTTCTGCGAACTCTGTAGATTTTAGATGGTTGCGCAATGTTGATTCGGGTATGTTGAAATTTCTTGCAGCCTCGCGTATTTTAACACCTGAACGTATAGCAGCCAAAGCATTATTGCGCCACCATCTGAAATAAAAAAAATAAAAACAAAAATGTTGAAATCAATGTTGTGGGGCAATATCGCGCACTGCGCAATATTACCCCATATCGACCTTGGTTTTCTTTCTTACTACAATTTTATTATTTACGTATGAAAATAAAAGGCAGATATAGGGATAGATCCATGAAATTTGCTATAAAAAACTGTACCTAGAGAAGATCGAAAGTTTTAAAATCTACACTTACCTCGCTTATTTCTAGAGCACTGAAAATTATAACCAAAAGTCGTGTACGCACACTTCGATTTACTGCGGCCAACTAAATACTCCGAACGAGCTGACACCTGTTGAACATAGTCGCCATGGATACGGAATAACATAGGGGTTGCCAGATTTCACTTCTCGCTCTTCGATTCTATGGTTTTGTGGTGCACAACTAAATTATTTATTAAATACAAGCAGTAAAATTAACAATAACTTGTAAAGAACAAAAATTAAATTAAGTGTAAGTTGTTATTTAATTAAATGCTGAAAATGTCCTCCTCCCACAGTTTGACATGGGCTAGGTTATAATACAATATGTCGATGACGTTTTGTAACATTTCTTGGTTAATAGATGCACATTCTTCAATAATTCTTCCTCCTAATTCATTCAGATCTGCAGGTTTTGTCACAAACACTTTATTTTTTAGGTGTCCCCAAAGAAAATAATCAAGGGGCGTTAAGTCTGGCGACCTAGCAGGCCATTCTATGGGGCCTCTTCGTCCTATCCAGCGGTTAGGAAAAGTGTTGTTTAAATAATTTCTAACAGCTAGCCCAAAATGAGGAGGAGCTCCATCCTGCTGAAACCACGTATTGCGTAATAGTGGTCCTTCTTCATTGTTTATTGCTGGCACAACTTCATTTTGCAGCATGTGGAGACAGATTTACTTTCTGGGGGTGCTGAGTATGGGTTTCTCTTATCCAATGTGGATTCTGATCACCCCAGTAACGACAATTATGTCGATTGAGAGATCCGTTTAACATGAATGTTGCCTCATCCGTAAAAACCATTTGATTCAAAAAATTGTTATTTTCTTCATGTTTTTGCATCATTACTTCGCAAAATTCCAAGCTGCGATCAAAATTGTCTTCTGATAATTCGTGGACAAGAGTTATTTTATAGGGATGAAAATTACTGGTTTTTAAAATATTCCTAATTGATTTAAAACAAACATCAACTTGGGTAGCAGCTTTTCTGAGTGACAAATGTGGATTCTGAACAAAATGAAGTAATGTATCTAATTTTTTTTCATCACTAGTTGCCGACTTTGGTCTTCCAGAACGAATCTTATCTCTGCCACACCCGGTTTCCTCGAACCTTTGAACTGTTCTCACAACTGTAGATTTTGATATAGGCTCTCGGTTTGGAAAAGTTGTATTAAATAATTCCTTTGTTTCGCTAACTGATCTTTGTCGGTCTCCAAAACATCTTATTATTAGTAAAGTTATACGTTCCCTTTCGCTGAGCGACATTTTGAGAATTTACTTTGACAGTGACGCAAAAAATTCTAGTACCAGCTTATAAAAATGCAAAATGTAGGTAATATCGTACCTATATCGCATTTATGTGCTTCAACTCAAATTATTTCTGAAACTAATATGTTTAGCCATATGACATGTTTCATAATTGTTTTTTAGAATGTTTAGAATTGTACAGAATTGTTTTTCTTTATTGTAGAAGATTGTATTTTTGTTGATAAAATGAATAAGAATGGTTTATGTACAAAGTTGTTTTTCTTTATTGTAGAAGATTGTATTTTTGTTGATAAAATGAATAAGAATGGTTTATGTACAAAGTTGTTTTTATATTTTTGCAGATGAAAACACAAAATACAAGTAGGTATTGTCATTCAAATAGTGGAGAATAAGTAAGCGATGAATTAACAAGGCGAAAGTCAATGGTTGGGTTTATCTTAGAAGCTAGTTTATAAATATATTCTTGATCGTTATCGGTAATTTCCTCTAGGCGCGAAAGCATCCGAGCACCCTCACCGAAGGGATCAGACCATCACCACAAAAATAAGTATGTTTAGCATTTCTGTTTCTGTTTTTAGTCTATTGTTAATGACTCTTTCGGTCACTTTGCTGAGTGCTGACAGTAAGCTGATTGGTCGGTAATTCTGAGGAAATTTCCTTTCCTTGCCAGGTTTATTTAGGACTATGACTTCAGCGTGTTTCCATTCCTTAGGGTAGTTCTCAATATTCCATTGGTTATATTTACTATGGCGGCTATTCCTTTCCTGCCCATATTTTTTAGCATTTGATTGCTTATTTCGTTTTCTCCAGGAGCTTTCCTTTTCTTTAATTTTTTTGATTATTTCCTTAACTTCTTCTGGTGTAGCAGGGTTTGTTAGTTCCTGTGTTTTGTCGAGTGATTTCAGAGTTTCTAGTGTTTCTATTATTTCTTCGTGTAGTTCTCTTCATCCTCTTCCGGATGTTCGTTTAGTCTTCCTTCTGTTACTATTGTATTGGCTAGAGCTTCGGCTTTTTCGAAGTATATGCCATTCCGTTTTGTCCATGAAGTGGTGGAATGACGGTTTTTGGTATTTAAGCTTTCTAGCTTTAAATTCCATCTAGTGTTTCTCAGCTCTTTTAGTGTTTTTCTTAGCTCGGTGCTATACCTATTTAGTTTGATTTTGTTGGCTTCTGTAGGTATCTGCCTATATATTCTTCTGAGTCTTCTGTTAGCTCTTATTTTTTCTTTTATTTCCCTTGGTGTTACACCATGTGGATATCTTGATGCTATGGATTCCGTTACCTGTGTACTTTCATCGAACGCTTCTTTTATTATTTTTCCTAGTTTTGCTACTTCATTTTCCACTTCTTCCCAATTATTTATTGGTGGTATCCTTTCTATTTTATTTTCCACTTTTTTCGTGAACTTATCCCATATCGTATGTTTTTTTATTTTTTTCTCCACCTCTATTTCCTTCTCCAAGAATTAGTTCTATAGGATTGTGGTCTGATGTACCCATTTCCAAGGTTTCCAATTGTATATTATCTACCATATTATGCAGGATTGCGATATCCAATATGTCTGGCAGCCCATGCGCACTAGGTATGTATGTGGGAACTTCTGGCCCCACAATCTGTGCTCCATGGTTTTCTACATATTCTGCTAGCCTTCTTCCATTTGCATTTTCATTCCTGCTATTCCATTGTTCGGATTTACAATTCAGATCGCCTATATTTATTTTTATGGTTGCCCCTGCTAGTAAATCGTCTATATCTTTCTGCAGGAGTTGTTCCTGCGGCGGCAGGTATGCCGAAGTTATTATTAGTGGTCCCCTTTTTGTGCTTATCGCTGTTGACCTATTTCTACGTCATTTATTCCAATTAAATGATGTTGCAGGCTTCTCTTTACTAGTAGAGCAACTCCACCTCCTGCATTGTGTGGACGGTCGTGCCTATACATTTCATAACCTAGAAATGATATTTTTTCTTCTCTGGACATTTTGGTTTCCTGCAATGCTAGAATGTCAGGTCTTTTTTCAGCTAGGAAATCATCTATTTCCATTTTTCTTGCTTTTATGCCATTGACATTCCAAGACACGATCATCACGGGGACTGTACGCCTGACCTGATTAGTCATTTTGGGCGATTTTCTCTGTTATGGCCAGCAAGGTTCTGCTTATTGCTGCCATTTGTGCTTGTTGATCTTTCATTATGTCTAATATATTACGCTTAATTTCAGTTGGCTGTGCTTGTTTTCCTGTTTGTTTATTTTCCTGCGATTTTTTTGCCGTGGCGGCTTTCGCAAATGATAGATTGGACGTTACGTGTCTTGCTGGTGGTCCTTTTGTTGGTTTCTTGTCCTGTTTACAGGTTTAGGGTACTTGCTGCAGCCTCTATAGCTTGCAGGATGCTTGTTTTTGCGCACATGTCGCATTTCTTTCTTCGCCTTGCTTAGGCTTTTCCAAGGTGCATTCTCTAGAGCCGTGTGGGCCTGCGCATTTGACGCACCTTTCCGGGAATGTGCACCTTGATTGACCGTGTCCGTATCTCTGGCAGCGGAAGCACTGATTAGGATCTCTGGGTTTTCTTTGTGCCTCTACTGTTACAGTTAGGTCATATAATCTATTTATTTTGTAGATATTTTTGTTGTTGGTCTTCACTATGTATAAGGAGATTGGCTCCTTAGTTCTTCTTGATGACCTCTACGTCGTCGAAACCTGCCTCGATAAGTTCTTCTCAAATATCTTTGATGTCTGCGTCGAGTGGCAAACCTTTCACCACTACGTGGATTTTTTTGTCCTCAGGCAGCTGGTATGTAAAATAACCTCTTATCTTCTTCCAGCATCTTTGTAAGCGATCTAAAATCGCTTGCTGCTTTAGGAATGATTTTTATACCGTCTTTGACGGTTCTTGCTGTCGAGATTTCTATGTTTTTATCCTTCATTTTCTTGATGACTGTTTGCCAGTCTCCGGTCCCGTTTATTACTACGGGTGGCATTTTCGGTATCTTAGCCGCCTCCGCTCTTTCGGCTTCTTCGATTTCCATTTTTTCGGCGGCTTTCTTCGCGTCTTGTTTTTTCACGTTGTCCATGTATTCAGCGATGGACAATTTAGGCTTTTTTAATTGTGGAAATCCATCGATATCCTCGTCTGAATCTTGTTTGTTTACTTCTAGCATGTCTTCGATGCCAATATCTTTGACTGGATCGATCTTGTTATTTTTGGCCTTTTTTTTTTATTTTTGATTTGAGTTTCCTTCTCAGGTTTTTTCTCGGTTTCTTCTTTAGCTGATTTTTGCTCAGCTCTTATCTTTTGAATTTCTTCAGTTAGGCTAGCCACTTGATCTGTTAATTTTTCAATTGTGGCTAGCATTTTTGCATTTTGTTCTTTAGTCTTTTTTAAGGCTCCGCAGTTTTTTCTGGACCATACTCGTGGGTTGACTGTTATTTTGTTTATAATTCACTATTTTCACTAGTATTTGACACTCTGTAGCACAATATTAAGCACTATACTTTTATACTATTTCGCACTTCCTATAATCTGAAAATAAAAGCTGAAAGAGCATTTACATTATAGGCACTGCACTAGCTGTGCCTTGAACAATTTTTACTTAACCAATTTTTTTTTTGTCCTCCTGGACTGCTGGGCTCAGGCCAGAGTCGATATCGGGTGTAGGAGCCCTGTGATGGGGCACAAGGACAGGCACCCTGTGCTAATAAGCACAGTTAGCTTGTGTCCTCCCTTGCTTCCTACACCTATATCGCAACAATGGTACCTATCTGCTGATGATCTAGATGTTCTTTCTGAAAAAGAAATTAAAATTATTTAATATTTGTGCTGAAAAGCACAGTCATAATTTTTGAGCGAATTTGTTTTAAAAGGCCTAGAAGGCGATGGTCATAATTTCTCTGGGGGGTGTCCGGTCGCAAGATTTCTCTGCTGCTGGCACCCAGGTCTCAAATCTTCGGCTTCGGAGCGCACGGACTAACTCGAACACTTGTTGTCTGCTAGGCTCTTCAATGTACGATGAACATTCCCAGGAAGGCTCCTGGTGTTCTTGGTATGTCGCTTGTAAAGGGTTTTCCAATAAGAACGATATGATTTCAAAATGAAATAAAATTAAAATAATTTCAGATACAACAAAACGTTTTATATTATCTTAAAGTATAGTCGATAACATTTATGTTTTGAATAACACATCGTTTAAATGTCATCCGCGGCTTCGTGTACACGAGCTAATTCGACGAACCCAATTTTCGATGACTTTATGCAATAAATCTCGATGTTCTCGTGGAGCACATCCTATCGTGACATGCATTATGCTGAATCGGATTCCATGCACCAAGATTTCATACCTGCTTGTATAGCAGTGGAAACATAACCAGTAACGATCATGTATGCGAACACCTGATCGAAGCAGGCAGAATCTTGGCCTCAGCCTCATCTTATCTTGGCTTCTATTTACCTCCCTAATGCGGTAATTTAATTCCACTCTCGGCTCCTCTTCAGAAAAATAATCTGAATCAGAAGACATCTTGAAAGATAAATAATTTCCTTTCCTCCAAAATACTTATATTTATTTTAACACAGACGTAAGGTGGCACCTGTTTTTTCAGCACTTGCATTTTTTTACGGTCTTTAAAGCGCGCACAATTTCTTCTGCACCTCCTTCTAGGAATCCTAATGTTGCTGACGTCTTCGTCGCGACCGCCGTTGTCTAAGCTCTAACTTTTTAAACCTTTACACGACGCTTGTTTCGACTAGTCGATGGTATGCCCATACCGAAACGTTCGTGTATTATCTGCAAAAGAGTTAGTACCCATGCGCTCCTCATACATCCGTACCAAGTGCACATGATTACACATTGTATTTTTTACAGTATATTCCGGATATTCACATGTATAACGATGTATACAGACCTTACATACTCTACAATATAAATTACTTTTACAAATTTATGTGATATTTATGTTGTAAAAATTACCTATTATCTTTGGATGATCTTACCTGAAACTTTCCTAAATCGTTTGGGACCACAATTACCTTAACCTTATTTTTATTTCTTCCGATTTCTTGCGAGCTTTAATAATAATTCTATTAGCATTTGGTCTTTCAGTATCTAATATCCTCACCCACATTTTGATGTCCACTAATTCTTCTATCCCATCCAGTAGTTTCTCGATTGTTAATCTAGGATTCCTCTTTAATTGGTTGGTTTTAAGTACATTGTTTAAAGATTCTATAGCCATGTTGGTGTTAATACCTGCATTACTTCTGTAGCAATGGGCCCACATCCTAATTCTATCATCACCATTAAAATAACACCTACCTAAAAAAAATAATACAACTATATAGGTACAGTGACGGAAATAAAATTTCGTACACTGAGGTTAAGATTTTATGCTATTTTTGAATATTTTGGTAAACTGGGCTTTTTACAATTATTATGTGGCAGAAGAAAAATTTCAAACGAAAATTAAGATAATAGTATACAATACATGACTTCGAAATTAAAAATAAAACAGATTATTCAAATATTTAAAAAAAAAAAACATTGTTTAATATTTTAAAGCGGCACAGCTAACTGGTACTTCTTTTTACACGAAAAATTATTGGTACATCAAAAAAAAAAGTAATATAGTCTGGTACTTGGTTTCCATCGATCGATAACGTATCTTAGGGTAGTGTACCGCAACGTTAGTTCCCATAGTTGCTATAAGAGGTCCTCATTGTTAACGAATCTGTTACTTTTTATATAAAATTTTAGTAAATCTCATTAAAATGTAAATATTTCTTATTTTATACATTTTTGCGGTAGTTAAGTACTTATTAAATTAGAAAATATTATGGTGGTATTATCAATAATTATTACCTGCCTGGGATTTTAGCCGATAGGGAATAATCAACAAAACAATAAAATTGTGAAACAATCGACAACAATGCTTTAGGTGTTCTTGCGTAGCACTTCCAATTGGATTCCACCCACTAAAAGTGCATATCTACTTGCGTAGCAAGGCATGCACAAGCTGTAACGCTCATCTACACGCACACAGGATCGAACCAAGCAAAATCTTGGCCTCAACCTGCGTCAATACAAATTACCTTTAACGCTAAAACCAACCATCTAAGCTTGTTACAGACTGTGTTTTATAAAAAAAAAACGAAAAGTCTTATTTTATGTTAAAATAGAGGCTTTAATTATTATTATTAAGCGCACCGATCAAAAAAAATCTGTACATGAATTGTATGTATTGGTGTAGGGATTATTATTATAGATGACGTATATATCAAGTTTAAGTAACAGTAATCATATATAAATTTGATTTATAAAGGAAACAAATAAATAAGAGTGAATTACAGGGTATATTAAGCAACTAATCTACATTGAAATCTTATATGGCCCTAAAAAGGGCCGGGGTTTGTTTGCTTTATTTGTAATAGAATTTACATTTTATTACAAATAACGCAAGTGTCTTGGTGTAAGACTGCATACAGACTTATCTGACACAAAGAACAATTTAGATGTTCTCGTGGAGCACATCCTATCGTGACATGCATTATGCTGAATCGGATTCCATGCACCAAGATTTCATACCTGCTTGTATAGCAGTGGAAACATAACCAGTAACGATCATGTATGCGAACACCTGATCGAAGCAGACAGAATCTTGGCCTCAGCCTCATCTTATATCGGCTTCTATTTACCTCCCTAATGCGGTAATTTAATTCCACTCTCGGTTCCTCTTCAGAAAAATAATCTGAATCAGAAGACATCTTGAAAGATAATTAATTTCCTTTCCTCCAAAATACTTATATTTATTTTATCGACATCCCTTGATTGTATACATCCCTTGATTGTATACATCCCTTAGCGTCATCTCTTATTAGCCAATAAGCTAACTGGTACTTCTAAACGATCAATTATTAGCACATCAAAAGAGAAGAAATAGAGTCTGGCACTTTGGTTTCCATCGATCGATCGATAACGTACCTTAGAGGGATAGAGTACCACAGCGTTAGTTCCAATAGCTACTATAAGAGGTCTCCATTGATGATGAATCTATTACTTTTTATATAAAATTTTAGTAAATATCATTAAAATGTAAATGTTTCTTATTTTATACATTGTTTGCTGTAGTTAAGTACTTATCAAATTGGAAAATAATATGGTGGTATTATCAATAATTATTACCTACATGCTGGGTTTTTAACCGATAAGGAATAATTAACAAAACAATGAAATTGTGAAACAATCGATAACAATGCTTTAGGGTGGATAAAAAAATGTATATCTACCACATTAATATTTATTGCTAATTCTATTGAAATTAAATTTTTCCTTTTATTTATCTTATAGTGGATTTTTAAATACTTTTTATAGGATATAGGTATTATAGCTATATTCTCTCTGTTTTTATTATTATCAGGTTTAATAATAAAAATAATTTCAGTACGTCATCTATGTATTGCACAGAAGAAAAAAACTCGATAATTATTAACTATTTTTTTAAACACTGATTTAGTAGGTACCTAATTTATAAGTAGGTAGTGCATTTTAAAAAAAAATATGTAATGTTTGCATACACGTTCCACTTCTAAATTTTTTATTTGGTAATACATTTTTTTTTAAATCGATATATTATCATTTCTTCTTATCATATGCAAGTCTATTCGCAGATAGAGTTTGGAAGAGGAAAAACTTTTTATTAGTAGGTATAGAAGAAAAAGTAATTCTTTATAAAAAAAAACATCTGCTTGTGCTGAACCTACAATATCAAATATCAAATTTGTGATTACAATACAGGGTTTGTCGAAAACACCATTTTTAGTTTTTGGATTTCGTTTAAAATAAATTTACGTAAAAACAAATAACTATTGTTGCTTTCTTACTTCGAATATGATTTTAAATCTGGCAGAGTAACAATTTTGTTGTAAGAAAACCATTTTTATTTGCCTACTTTTGAAGTATTATTATATGTTATATTTCTTCTCAAATCATTCAATCATAAATTATAAAACTTAAACAAACAACATCTGCACCCCATAAAAATACGCTCGCCTACGTATGTGGCCAAGGTCAAATCATCAATGAACACCTGCGTCCTTCAGGATCAAATGAATACCTGCACACGTGTGCGGTCAACGTCAAATGGAAGGAGTGGGGGGAGAAGGTCAATTCCCATTTCTACACTACTGTTGCTAAGTTCTTAGACCACACTGATTCCTGGAGCTATAACTTACCAATTACCAATTTTTGAAGCTAAATGTTTAGTTCAGTAGTTAGTTCTTTGTTTTGCAGCTTGATATCCTCATTTTCTAGTTGTAGTGCGTTACCCTGAAGAGTCAATTTTTTTATTTTAATTTCGGCCTCATTTACATCTTCATTTTTGTTTTTTTTTTACGTTCAACCTCTATGTTTTCATCACTTTTTTCTTGATATTTTGTTTTATTTCTCTCTTCATAATTTTTTAAAATAATATACTCCATTGTGGTATTAGAGGCCTTCTTTTGAAGAACCTTAATTTAAACAAAAAAAATACATTTAAGTAGAATTTTTAATTTTAACACTTAAAACTTAAGGTACATTGAAGTACACTTGAATGGCTAAGGTATACCTCCTTGTTTTTAAATTTAAAAACAATTAAATTTTTTGGTATTGGAAAAAGAGCGAAAAACGATAAAAAATTAAAAAGAACATAGTTAACCGTATTTCAGAAACTAGCAACTTTTGGACTAAGCTAACTTGGGCTAGAGACTCGTAATATTTTTGCCTTAAAAATTACTTCAATCATTTTGTTCTGACCTTTTAGAGACACCCAGCCTGTATAAATAATGAGAATAGATAATTGTAAGTTGAATCAAAATTTTTCTAAGAAAGCAGCTGAAGAAGCAGTCTGCTCTATACTGTTAAATAGGTAAAACATTTTTAAATGGGCAGGACAGAGTAAAGCCATGCCTTTTGTAGCCTGTGCTTAAAGAATATTCTGTGTTTTTGATTATCCCTTATGTCTGTTTGCCATGACAATAAAAATATATTGCTATAACATTTTGGGTAACTTACACTTTTTGAAATTGGATTTACTACTAATTTTGTATGTTTTTTAACTGTTTCTCCTCTTGCCTCACTCTCTGTATCACTGTGCACTCCCAAGAAGGTCTTTATTGGCAATATTTAATCTCTTTTTTGCCTGATAATCCTCAAGTTCTTCTAGGATGTCTATAAAACAAGGTTGGCAAATATCATGATATTTATATAATCATCAAATATCGGATATCTGATATATATCAAATAATTTTTTTCAGCTGCAACAGGTAAAATCATACTATAGTAGAGTAGCCAAGTAAAATCAAGGAACTAGATATTTGAGTAAACATTTTTATTTACAACCATGTATGTAATAATGACATTTCACCTATCTTTGAAAGGTGGAAAGTTGACGTTTCTTGACTTTTACTTTCCACCCGGGTGGAAAGTGAGCACTTTCCACCCGGGTGGAAAGTAAAATTGTTATTTTTTGTAATTTTATTAAAAATCGATATCTCAAAATAGTAAATTTTTTTTTTTTTAAATTTTAATAAAAATCGATATCTCAAAATAATATACAAACACACCAACACACAACTCATTACACAAATTCAACAACAATAATTTTATTTTTTATTTCTTTAAATGAATTATACCTAAATGACATTTATAAAAAACAAAAAATTAACATGGTTTATGTTTTACTTATTTACATTAAATATTACATTGGCATTATTGTAGGCAGTCACAGATATGTTTAAACCTTGCTGAAATTCTTCTTTTGAAAGGTTTATTTCATGATTATTTGAAGTTAAAGTAGTGTTAGTAAAACTTGAACTTGGCTTTGAAATCAATTTTGCCGTATTAACCTGAGTAGAAACCGAACTGTCTATGTATCCCTCAGCTACTGTGCTAGATTTCCAGCCTCCTAACCGCTTTATTTGCATAAGATCGCCACCGTTATTTGCGAGCAAAGTAGCCGCTGTTCTTCTGAAACAGTGACCAGTAAAACCTTCAGTATTCAGCTTCAGAAAAGCTGCAATTTTTTTTGGAAACTGACTTAAAGTGTTGTGCCCAATACATTGTTTACTAATTTTTCCATATCTTATTTGCATAAAAAGCTTTCCATCCTGTATATTTTTCCGTAAAGTTATGTACTCCTTAAGTGGTGCAATCCATTTATTATCAGTTATCATAAATGATCGTGGCTGGTACGTTTTGCTATTTTGTATTTCAATCGCGACCTTTTCTTCTAAAAAGTGAACGTCTGTTGTTTTCATTTTGTATAATTCATCTGATCGGCAGGCGCCTGAGACACCAATAACCAATGCGACCTACAAATGTATAAAATAATAAGTTAATATAGAAATAGTCAACCTTTTAGCCTAAAATACCTTTTGAACAAGAAATTCCATAGGTGCTTGTTCCAAAAATGTTTCAATATTATCCATAGACAGTGTGGTCGATTTTTTCGGCTTGTATCCTTTGTTTTGCTTTTTTAAAAATGCTAATAGCTTTGCGTGTTTAGATATGTCTACTTTTTCCCTAATTGATAGAGTGGTCCTCAACATTGAATATATTGACCAAAGCGTTGATATTTTCTTTGTCTTGGCATTTTCACTAAAATAAGCTAGTAGCGCCGATTCAGAACCAGGATTTTGAACTTTGTTTCCAATACACCATTCTTTAAAACAGTTATATGCCTTGTCATATCTCGGGCGGCTTTTAGTTGGCAGAAGATCTTCTTCTACTATTTTTGCTGCTTCTCGAATTTCTGGGGGAGTAGCAGCCAAATCAAATTCCTCATCTGAGAGCATTTTTTTGGTGTTTTGTAAAAACTTTGACACTAACGTTTTAAAAAAATAATATATTGTTTAGTGACATGGAAACCATATTCCAAAAATGATATTTGCCATCTTGATGTGTATTATTACCTACGTTATTTTATCACCTGCGGTTATTTGAAATTCTAAATGTCTGTCTACTTTTGCAATGGAAAAGTCAAAATGACATTTACCTTTTAATAATTATTTGAACTCAAAATAATAAGAAGTGGATGTTGGATGTGGTTGTAAATAAAATAGTATACAAACCTCGGTGAAAAGTTTCATTACTGTCTCTGAGATATAGTTTACCTCGACGCTTCGCGTCTCGGTAAACTATCTAATCTCTCGACAGTAATGAAACACTTTCCACCTCGGTACGTAATATACTATTATTACAACATAAATATTATTTCTAAACAGTACAAGCATAAAAGCTAACAAAAAAAGTAACAGATATTAGTAAATTAACAAAAAAAAAATCCCGAAAAAAAAATTAACAAAAGCTGCATTTCTAATCACTTTGCTGGCGAAGTGACACTTTGATACGCGTGCTAAGTTTATGAAGGGCAACGTCGGCATTTTCAATAAAATTCGAATTCAGCACGCGTGCCGGCCCATACAAAATTAATTTCAAGTTCCAAACTTTCTACATTCGTGCTGACTTCAACACATGCGTGTTGTAAGAATTTTGAATTTGCAGTTGACATATAAAACTTTGTTTTTTTTTTTATGTTGATTTTCTTTACGTTTTGCTGCGTCAATCTCATTGTGCATTATAATGGGTGCTGTTCATACAGAAAATATTCTCAATTTATTACTAATAACTCAGGTACTTTTGCTAAGAAAAATACTGGTGCTGATGCAAAGGAAGCAGCGGAGGCCCAAAAGATTTGGATTTTTTGATTAATAGATATGATTGCCAAAGAAACATTTTTCAACACATTATCAATCATTTGTATTTCATTTTTTGTTTTAGGGGAATTGACCGGCTTTCTTTTTTTACTTGTAGTAGGTGTTTCAACACGTTCTGAGAATCCTTTTATATTTGGTTTTAAGTTGCTGAGCGCACTAACGTCATTTCTTTGACTAAAGTTATGTTCACTACTACATGTCTGACTATTTTCCTCATAGTTTACAATAATTTCATCTATGATAATATCAAAATTGTCTATGTCACTTTCTGGTTCGCTTGGAAAATTTGAAGTTGTTGCTCTGTGTTCTTCTTGTCCATATCTATACATATATTTAAAAAAGCTCATTAATGGCCATGTAGGTCGAGAAGAGGAAGGTGCACCACTTCGGCTTAATTTTTCTTCTATAATAATTTCTCTCCTATACTTTTCTCGGAGTGCTTTGAACCTACTTTTTACCACAGGAGCTAAAAATAACAAATACTATATTAAATTATTTTGTTCAGCGTTTTCTTAAAAGTTTTACCTGTTGTTTGTAAAGACCTTGCTACATTTACCCAACAGTTCTCCTTCTGAAGATTGGATTTATAACCCTTATCTGTTTTGTCGAACAGTGGTTTATAATTTGCAACACACTGCATCAAAAATTCATCATTAATTTCATTTCCCTGGCTATTTTCCATTTCTTCTTGATAAAAAACTTGGAAACTATGAAACTTATAAAAACCGCACATGCAGCCAGATGGAAAGATGACAACTGACAAATTACAAATGCGTCACGAATTGAATAGAAATGTATCTTTTTCAGTTAGCACGCGTGTCGAAGTGTCAATTCGCCCGCAAAGTGATTAGAAATGCAGCTTTACTCTATTTTCCATCAAATAGGTTAGATACGGTTTGACTGTTTTTTATTGGTGCCTTAATGGTCTCTAGATAGGATCAGATAACTTTACTGCTACAAGAAACACGGTGTCACTGCCTTTTTGTTATTCGCTTTTGAGAGCCCAAGTGAGTTTTTTTATATTTATCTTTCGTCTAGTGGATTTATACACAAAACTAAATTAACTAATTTTGAAGAAGTAGTCCATACTCAAAGTGGACTTAAAAGTATAGAAAAGAAAAGCACAAAGTCTTTCTCCACAATATTTAATTGGAATAGCTAGGCGAACCTAGGATAATTCATAATACATAATTTAATTCGACATGTTTCGAGTGTAGAAACACTCATCATCAGGAAAATGAAGTAAATTGTACAATGCTGATGTTGTTAGCAATAGAGAAAATAGCAGGTGAGACTGAGCAACACCTCCTAAAACACAAAGCCTCAGTGCTCCGCCGTGACGTCACCATTAGTAGGCTGAATATTTATTAGAGTATAATAGAATAATCATGGGTATACTATTCTCTAGTAAAAGACTTTAAAAAAATATTTTTTTAAAGTTTATATGTACAGCGACTTTAAAAATAAGTAATCTAATCTATATTTGCTATCAGTGGCAGTTGGTAGGTTAACAGCTAGGGTTGGGAAGTATTTTTGTCTCCTCAGATAACATACTAAGTAACTTATAAATAAAAATATATATTTATATAAGTAGCTATATGCAATTCATCACAGGAGGTTTTTGTCTTTATGAGCTCCTTTGAGCATTGTGTGATGCATGTGTTCTCATTAGATATACCTAAGTACGAGCCTAAGTATGACACTGTAATTTGTTCTTTAAATAAAGGTCAATATATCGGAATATTATGTCACTTTATGGGTAATTATTTAGTAAGCGTATTTAGTTTTCTTTTCTTATTTTTACCCATGCGATCATTTTTTTACCACAGTAGTTTCTTATTAATGTATTTGAAATACTACTAAGTATACTTTTTGCAATAGTTACTTCTGAATGTTCATTACATCCCGCATGTCTGTAAGATGTTTATTAAGTAAATTAGAGAGAAAGGCTTTTCATTAAAATTATCCAAAAAAATATCTTCAAAATCTTGAATCAATTTCTTAAAAGTAATATATGCAGTGGAAACTATATCTACTATTGAGTCACGAGGATACAATAATCCCATACGATTTAGATTATTAATAAGATTGTAATTGTCTTCAATTATACATGGTTCATCATAAGCTACGGTTTTTTTTACAAATTTCACACTGTCTGTAAGATGTTTATTAAGTAAATTAGAGAGAAAGGCTTTTCATTAAAATTATCCAAAAAAATATCTTCAAAATCTTGAATCAATTTCTTAAAAGTAATATATGCAGTGGAAACTATATCTACTATTGAGTCACGAGGATACAATAATCCCATACGATTTAGATTATTAATAAGATTGTAATTGTCTTCAATTATACATGGTTCATCATAAGCTACGGTTTTTTTTTACAAATTTCACACTTTAATTTTTTCAAAGCAATGTAACAGCAGTATCCGCCTAACAGTGGCGGATTTAAGGAAAAAAGCCCAGGCGGCGATTTTCTAAGAGGGGCCCAGTTGTTCGGTACATTAAATAAATTAAGTGATAAAATTGTGAAGTGAAGTCAAAATTTTTTATTGAATACAGAAAAACAGAATCATGTAACTTTGAATCTTCGTCGTGCTTTTTGTTCAGCAAAAACTTCCATCGCAGAATCCAAATTCAGTGAATTTGCCACTGATCTTTCGATGTAAAGAATACAGAAATTGTGTTGTGTGTTTTCAGCCAGATTAGCTCGACGATATTCTTTGACTATTTTCAAAGAGCTCATGACACGTTCAGCGCTAGCTGAACCTATGGGCAAAGTCAGGAACAATTTGAATAAACTGCAGCTTTCGGGAAAACTGTCCACTATATTGCTTGCGATAATAAACTGCAAATATTGTAACGGACTGTCGTTCGTGAAATCGTGACATGCATTATGCTGAATCGGATTCCATGCACCAAGATTTCATACCTACTTGTATAGCAGTGGAAACATAACCAGGAACGATCATGTATGCGAACACCTGATCGAAGCAGGCAGAATCTTGGCCTCAGCCTCATCTTATATTGGCTTCTATTTACCTCCCTAATGCGGTAATTTAATTCCACTCTCGGTTCCTCTTCAGAAAAATAATCTGAATCAGAAGACATCTTGAAAGATAAATAATTTCCTTTCCTCCAAAATACTTATATTTATTTTATCGACATCCCTTGATTGTATATATCCCTTAGCGTCATCTCTTATTAGCCAATAAGCTAACTGGTACTTCTAAACGATCAATTATTAACACATCAAAAGAGAAGAAATAGAGTCTGGCACTTTGGTTTCCATCGATCGATCGATAACGTACCTTAGAGGGATTGAGTACCACAGCGTTAGTTCCAATAGCTACTATAAGAGGTCTCCATTGATGATGAATCTATTACTTTTTATATAAATTTTTTTGTAAATATCATTAAAATGTAAATGTTTCTTATTTTATACATTGTTTGCTGTGATTAAGTACTTATCAAATTAGAAAATAATATGGTGGTATTATCAATAATTATTACCTACATGCTGGGTTTTTAACCGATAAGGAATAATTAACAAAACAATGAAATTGTGAAACAATCGATAACAATGCTTTAGGGTGGACAAAATTTTTTTTATATCTACCACATTAATATTTATTGCTAATTCTATTGAAATTGAATTTTTCTTAAAAGTTTTACCTGTTGTTTGTAAAGACCTTGCTATATTTACCCAACAGTTCTTCTTCTGAAGAATGGATTTATAACCCTTATCTGTTTTGTCGAACAGTGGTTTATAATTTGCAACACACTGCATCAAAAATTCATCATTAATTTTATTTCCCTGGCTATTTTCCATTTCTTCTTGATAAAAAACTTGGAAACTATGAAACTTATAAAAACCGCACATGCAGCCAGATGGAAAGATGACAACTGACAAATGACAAATGCGTCACGAATTGAATAGAAATGTATCTTTTTCAGTTAGCACGCGTGTCGAAGTGTCAATTCGCCCGCAAAGTGATTAGAAATGCAGCTTTACTCTATTTTCCATCAAATAGGTTAGATACGGTTTGACTGTTTTTTATTGGTGTCTTAATGGTCTTTAGATAGGATCAGATAACTTTACTGCTACAAGAAACACGTTGAGTGCCACGGTCTTTTTGTTATTCGCTTTTGAGAGCCCAACTGAGTTTTTTTATATTTATCTTTCGTCTAGTCAGTCTAGTGGATTTATACACAACTAAATTAACTAATTTTAAAGAAGTAGTCCATACTCAAAGTGGACTTAAAAGTATAGAAAAGAAAAGCACAAAGTCTTTCTCCACAATATTTAATTAGAATAGCTAGGCGAACCTAGGATAATTCATAATACATAGTTCAATTCGACATGTTTCGAGTGTAGAAACACTCATCATCAGGAAAATGAAGTAAATTGTACAATGCTGATGTTGTTAGCAATAGAGAAAATAGCAGGTGAGACTGAGCAACACCTCCTAAAACACAAGGCCTCAGTGCTCCGCCGTGACGTCACCATTAGTAGGCTGAATATTTAATAGAGTATAATAGAATAATCATGGGTATACTATTCTCTAGTAAAAGACTTAAAAAATATTTTTTTAAAGTTTATATAAACAGGGACTTTAAAAATAAGTAATCTAATCTATATTTGCTATCAGTGGCAGTTCGTAGGTTAACAGCTAGGGTTGGGAAGTATTTTTGTCTCCTCAGATAACATACTAAGTAACTTATAAATAAAAATATATATTTATACAAGTAGCTATATGCAATTCATCACAGGAGATTTTTGTCTTTATAAGCTCCTTTGAGCATTGTGTGATGCATGTGTTCTTATTAGATATACCTAAGTACGAGCCTAAGTATGACACTGTAATTTGTTCTTTAAATAAAGGTCAATATATCGGAATATTATGTCACTTTATGGGTAATTCTTTAGTAAGCGTATTTAGTTTTCTTTTCTTATTTATACCCATACGATCATTTTTTTACCACAGTAGTTTCTTATTAATGTATTTGAAATACTACTAAGTATAATTTTTGCAATAGTTACTTCTGAATGTTCATTACATCCCGCATGTCTGTAAGATGTTTATTAAGTAAATTAGAGAGAAAGGCTTTTCATTAAAATTATCCAAAAAAATATCTTCAAAATCTTGAATCAATTTCTTAAAAATAATATATGCATTGAAACTATATCTACTATTGAGTCACGAGGATACAATAATCCCCCACGATTTAGATTATTAATAAGATTGTAATTGTCTTCAACTATACATGGTTCATCATAAGCTAGGTTTTTTTTTACAAATTTCACACTTAATTTTTTTCAAAGCAATGTAACAGCAGTATCCGCCTAACAGTGGCGGATTTAAGGAAAAAAACCCAGGCGGCGATTTCCTAAGAGGGGCCCAGTTGTTCGGTACATTAAATAAATTAAGTGATAAAATTGTGAAGTGAAGTCAAAATTTTTTATTGAATACAGAAAAACAGAATCATGTAACTTTGAATCATCGTCGTGCTTTTCGTTCAGCAAAAACTTCCATCGCAGAATCCAAATTCAGTGAATTTGCCACTGATCTTTCGATGTAAAGAATACAGAAATTGTTCAGTGTGTCTTCAGCCAGATTAGCTCGACGATATTCTTTGACTATTTTCAAAGAGCTCATGACACGTTCAGCACTAGCTGAACCTATGGGCAAAGTCAGGAACAATCTGAATAAACTGCAGCTTTCGGGAAAACTGTCCACTATATTGCTTGCGATAATGAACTCCAAATAATGTAACGGACTGTCGTTCGTGAAATCACGATTTTGCGAAAAATACATGCTTGTGAAACAAGCCAGTTCATACTTAAGATCCGTGGTGAAAAATTCCGAGTACTTTTGTATCAAAGTAATGACACTCTTCTCCAATTCGTCTTCTTTAAAATTTTTCAAATTCTCGGGCATCAAAAAACCAAAAACTTCGTTTACTTCTCGTAATCCTTCTATGCGTTCCTGCAATTCGTAACACATTGAATCCAAAACTTCGTAGTAACTCAATCGGTGTCTTTCATGTGTTTCCAGTGGTGAATCAGCCGCTTTTTCGTCAAACTTTCTTTTGACTTTTCGTTTTCTAACAATAGGGAAATCAGCGTTTTCCCAGGCCATTTCTTCCCACTTTTCTTTCGCTTTTAGTACGAAATCATTGTACTTGCTTTCGTTCCTCAAATCTTTCAGTTTCTCCAATGCCGTTGAAATGCATCTTTGAGCCGTCATCAAATCAATATCTTTTTTCTGCATTTGAACTTGCACAGTATTCATCACGCTCAGTACTGCATGCCACCATAACAAATTAAGAAAAAAATTCCAATTCATGGAGGAAAGTAAAGATCTTGCATTTATTATATCTTCTCCAGAAGCTCCAACTCTCGAAATTTCATCCTCTGTGCAATTGATGATACATTCAAAATTCTGTAGTATTGCTTCCACAGCTTTCAATCGTGAAGGCCAACGTGTGTTCAAACCTTTAATGTGCAGTATTCTTTCTTTTGCGATGGATTCTTTGCCAACAGGATCATGTTGTGCAGCATTCCCAGATTCAAGATTTGTATCGAATATTTCTTTTCTCAATTCTCTTAGAAGTTGGATGCCAAAATCTTCTGAGTTTCGTGACGTACGTTGGCTTTCCTCCATAATTGCGTCCCACCGTCGATGTGAATGCGCGAAATATTTGTAGATGCTTTCAATGATGGCAAAAAATACTTTAATTGATGGACTGGCATTTTTCTCTGCCGCACGAATCAAAACCAAAGTTGCTTGATGAGCAAGACAGTGAATGTAAGGTACAAAAGATCCATCGCCATCGTCGACATAGTCTTTCATTTTAGCTTGAACTCCACCGCTGGACCCAGACATGACAGGGGCACCGTCGTAGCTTTGACCACACAGATATTTTTTTTGAAATTTGTATTTGTCAAATAAAACTGCAGTAATTTTTTTGCATCTCCCTTTTTCAATTTGACGAAACACAAAAAACTTTCCTTGATAACCACTTTGAGTGAGTTTGACAGATCCTTTTGTATCATAACGTATCTTATCAAAATAGCCATCTGATCTAGATGAGCAACATCTGTTGTAGAGTCAGCTATTAATGCAAAAAATTTCGCTGCTTTATATTCATTGACGATTGCTTGACAGGTTTCATTTGCCAATATATTCAGCAACTCAAAAGTGATTGTTTTACTGAGATACTTTACACGTTTCGAAGATTCGAGGTGTGCCTGCAGAATTGGATTGTGTCTAGAAATCAACTTGATTATACTCAAATAAATTCCGAAATTATCATCTTTCTGAATGTTTTCTCTGTGTCCTCGAAAACCAACGCCTAAGCAAGCCAAAGTTTTAACAGTGTCCAGGAGTATGTTGAGAATTATACGCCATTTTCTTGCCTCTTCACTTATTTGCTTAACAAGTTGATGACGAACATCTAATTTATTTAAGAATCGCGAAGCAGCGACTGCGTTGTTAAGATGTGCCTTACTTTGAGCGTGTTGGACAACAGATGTATAAAAATGTTTCCAATCAGTAAAACCAGTACACCATACTGTTTTCTTCGTGACTTTATCTCCGAATAACCAAAAAAAATGACAGTATGCGTAATTTTTCGTCAGAGAATAAGATAACCAGGGACTGCGATTATCTTGCATGAAAGGCTTTCTTTTATTCATGTAGTAATAGGAAGAATGGAATCGGCGACTTTCGTTTGATTTTTTAAATTCTCCATCAGGCATATCAGAATTCTCCGGTTGGCAATGACCTGCTAATACTAAAGCCCTAATTTCGTTAAATGCATTGGATTTTTCGTAAAGACCTTTATCGTTTCCGAATTTCGATAGAATTTCTAATAATTTGTCTTGATTTTCTATCATGGATGAGGATGACGATACAGTTTTTGCGGGTATTTTTTCCCCCGTTTCATAAATTAAGGACGCAAAACTATGCGTTTTATCTACTTGTGATTTAACATTGACATTGGCATCGTATGTAGTATTAGGTTCCAAAATTGAAGAATCATCACTTATTGCTACCTCGACCTCACCGTTGGTAGAGACAGATTCGAGAATCAAAGTATTTTGGGTTTTATGTTGAATCTCGCTATTTTTGTCACTCGAAATAGAAGCATCTGCATAAGACGAAGACGTGGTAAAAAATCGTCCAAGTTTAGCTTGCTGTGGATCATTTTGTGCCTCTTGGAATTTTCTTTTCTCTCTCTTTTTTTTTTCGTATATCCACTTTTTTGTTTTGTGTAGGGTTACCAGATGAAAGTTTATCTAGCCAGGACAAGTACATCCATTTGATAAAAAAATCCGGAAAAATTATATATTTTTCACATTATTAATACGGTAATACATAATAGGCAATAATGGCATATGGTACGGTGGTACGTAATTTTATTTCACTAACAAGACAAACACAGCAAAAAAGCACTTTTATTTCGTAAAACAAAATCAAACAAGTTATAAACTACAACAAAGAAAGAAACAAAACAGAAGACCCCTACAAGTACTTGTCACCAGACTGTATTTTATTTAATAGTTTTATATTTTCGGATAAAAGAATAAAATCATGAAACTGTGAACAGTTCATATCTTTTTAATTATAAGTAGTCATAAGTATTCCTTTTATGGAAGACAAAAGCAGTCTATTTCTTTCCTTTGTCCACTTGGCTGCAATAAGTGAAAATATTCTCTCTACATTGGCATTGTGGGACCGGATTGCAAAAACAAATTCTGCTGCTTTTAACAACTCTGAAAAAACTTCTTCAGAAACGCGTGTTTTAAAAAATTTTGTCCATTTTTCATGAGCAGGAAGACTGTGGTCATTGGCATCAAAATTTTCCAATATATATTTTTTTAAATTACAAAATTGATCAAAAAATTTAGAGTCGTCTATTTCGACTCCTTTCTCAATTAAGTATAATAATGAAGGCATTACATCACTTTTCCAATCGTAACTATCAACAAATTTTAGGCTTATCCATTTAAAACATTGGAATTCATTAAATGGTTTTAGCCAGTTTTTTAAATATTCAATTGAATTATTATATAAATCATAAAATTGTAATTTTAAATTATCGCATTCGCGCTCTAATCCATTTTCATTACATTTTCGTAAAATATCGGTGACCTTAAGTGGTATAAATTTCTTTGCTGCTCTTTCTTCCAAAGTAGAAAGGACATTTTCCAAAATCGTCATTGTTTCAACTACAGAGTTGTCTTGAGGTTCAATTCGTTCTATATTTGTATGAAATATAGACATCAAAGAGTGAACAAAAAAAAGATAAGCTTCTGAAAAATCGGTTTTAAAAAACGATTTTAGTATATAAGGAGGATTTATTTCTTGTGATAAAAAATATGATTTAAGGGCTTCAAACATTTTTAACACCCTTTCAATAGCAGGAAATAAAGACAGCCATCTTGTCTTCTAGTGATATAAAATAATTTCATATTCTGTGCCAGCAAATTCACAAAATTCCTTAAGCGATTCAACTCTTATAGTATAAATACTAAAATAGTTTAAAAAATTTAGTACTATGCTCTCTAGATCAACCTTTAATTTATCGCAGCTATAATGTACTGCATTATTAATAACGTGAGATGGACAGCCTACACCCACCAAATTTTGATAAATATTGGATTTTAATTTTTTGAAAACGTTATTTTGGCCTTTTCTATCCACGCCACCAAAATTTGTATTGCAGTTATCCCCTGAAAATGCTATACATTTTTTTTTAGGTCATTTTTGTTTAAGACATCTAAAATAAGATCAAAAATTGTTTCTGACGTTTCATTTGGAGCGCTCTTAATATCCAATAATTTAGTTTGTATTCCGCCATTTTTAAAGTCAAAATATTGTATGACCACTGGAAACATTTTTACTGCATTGTGATTGCTTGCATCGGTAGCCACACCAATAAAAGATACGTCCTTTGTTCTCTGCAGAGTAAGTTCTAGTGTATATGGCCCTATCACATTGTTAACTATTGCCTCCACCTTAGTACGCCCACAAGTAACATTCTTTGCGATAGTCGAATCATTGTATATTTTTTTGTTTATCTAAAATATATTTAATATTAATATGTTGAATAGAGTAAAAACATCCCATAAGATCATAATACGTGAGCATAGGAAAATCAAGCCCTGGATAACAAACGGTATAATAAATTCTATTAAGTATCGAGATTAACTAAAAAAAGGCTTCTAAATTGTGTTGATGAAGCACGGTTAAATGAATATAAAAATTACCGTAACCTTGTTAATAAACTTATAATTAGAGCTAAAAACGATTACTATAAAAATCAAATAAAAAATAATGAAAAAAACATTAAAAAAATATATCAAATTATATCCGAGGCAACAAACGAACAAAAAAAAGGAATCAATAATGATCTGAATATTTTAAATAACGGTGAAAGTTTTGTCTCTGATAAAGAGATGGCCAATTACTGCAATGATTTTTTTATAAATGTGGGAACACAAATGGCAGATAGAATTCCCCCAGCTAACCAACCAAAATTTGATTTTTATTGTAAATCATCACTCTTTTTGCATCCGGTTAACAATAGCGAACTTATAACCCACATAGGATCGCTGAAGAATAACTGTGCTCCGGGTGTTGATGGTCTTGACTCACGTCTAATTAAGTTTGCACACATGTACCTTCTGAAGCCACTCACACACATTATAAACCTAATATTTGAAAGTAGTATTGTGCCAAAACAATTTAAAATAGCATCAGTTACCCCTATTTACAAATCTGGAAATAAACATGACATC
Organism: Polydrusus pterygomalis; assembly: GCA_963969555.1. Taxonomy (NCBI): domain Eukaryota; kingdom Metazoa; phylum Arthropoda; class Insecta; order Coleoptera; family Curculionidae; genus Polydrusus; species Polydrusus pterygomalis. The sequence goes on along the minus strand of OZ018381.1, from coordinate 32,731,533 downwards.
ACTAACTTTCGACCAATTAGCGTGATGAACAACTTTGGGAAAATTTTTGAAAAATGCTTAAGAAAACGATTAATAAACTTTTTTAAAGAAAATAGTGTACTAAGTAAAAATCAGTTTGGTTTTATGGAAGGGGTAAGCACTTCTGACGCGATGTGTGAGCTGGTGGGTCAGATTACGACTAGTCTGGACTCAGGAAGGAGGAGCATCGCTGTTTTCCTAGATCTCGCGAAGGCATTCGATACGGTGCCCCACGACAAACTACTTGGTGTTCTTGAACTCTATGGTGTCCGGGGTGCCGCGTCGAGTCTTTTTATGTCATATTTAACTGACAGAAAGCAAGTAGTAAAGATTAAAAACACTTACAGTAACCCAATTAACATTAAAATGGGAATTCCACAAGGAACAGTCATTGGTCCAATTTTAATTATCACTTATATAAACTCACTTGCTAACCTTGATATTAATGGAACATCGCTTTCGTATGCAGATGACACGGTGCTGCTCTTTTCGGGTAACGATTGGGAGGAAGTTAAACAAAATGTGAGATTGGGTCTGACTGCTGTGAAACAATGGCTGGATTTCTATAAACTAACATTGAATCTGAGTAAGACTAACTACATAGCCTTCTCGGCAACATCAACTAACCGGCGAACGTTTGCTGGTATACATGTAGACTGCTTTCTAGACGATATTAAAGAAGTAACAAGTACTAAATATTTGGGAATTGTTATAGACAAACACCTAAAATGGGACGAACACACTTTTAAACTGAAAAACAACTTAAGAAAACTTATACACAAGTTCTACATACTCCGTGAGATGTTGCCGAGGGGACTGGTTGTTATGATATATAGGTCTCTGGTTAAATCTTTGTTGAGGTATGGCATAGTAGTTTGGGGTGGACTTTATAATAATGCCTTAAAACAACTAAGTGTTGTTCAAAATTTTATAATTAAAATTATCAAAAAAAAGGAAAAACGCTTTCCCACTGCTATGCTGTACGATGAGGACATATTTAGTGTGAGATCACTATATGTGTTGTCAGTATGTTCTTACACACATGGGCGGGGGACACCAAAATATGTGGATCACCCTCATGAAACTAGAAATACCTCGGGCCTAAGTTCTATAATATACTGCCAGCTGATATCAGAAAAATCAAAAATCAAAAACAATTTATCAAAAAAAGTAAAAAATTTATTTACAAAAATAATGGCAAATTTATGGTTATCCTATGATTCTTTTTCTCTATTGCTATAGTATGAATGTGTGTGTATGTATGTATGTGTTGATGTGTGTACAAGTATTAATAAATTGTCAATAATAGCTTAAATTGTAATTTTCTTAGACTAACTTATAAAATATTGTTAACTAATAGGTACATACAGCTGTTTGTTCAGCTAGGTACCTTTTATAGAAACAACTACCTTAATTAGCAATAACCCTTTTGTAATTATATGTTTAAAAAATTCGACTTGAATTGAATAAATTGAATTGAAATTGAATTGAATATTTAAATCAGTCACACGCACATAAATAACAATAATAAATATTTTTTACCTTGGTTGTGCAATCCATGGATTTATAGGACTGATGATGACATACTGTATGAAAAGCTAGAGTTGCTTCAGCTGCTTTTACTAATTTTGTTTCACCAGAAGTTACAACAAAATTTTGAAGACCAGAAGTTCCCGCTTGAGCTTTTAACATTTTCTTGTGCTTATCTTTCGTTATATACGCCTTAATATCAAGTTTACCTTTAGGAGCGATTGAAATTGAAAAGTTGCAAACGTTACAAAGTACTTCACTTGTTGTCTTTCCCTTTTGAAACAAAGGGTATAACCGAAACATTTCATCAGAATATGTACACTTGCGTTTAGGCATTATTAAAGATTCAGTAACACGGCGTAATACTCACTTAGCACTTAGGTGTTTAAAAACGTTTAAAACTATTATCTAATCTAAAATCAAATGAACAGGCTCAGTGGCGTAGCTAGGTGACACCCGGGGCGGAATTCGTGGTGTCACCCCAAAAATGAAAACTGATTATTATTTTTTTCTAATTAAAATATAAATGAGTAAACAAAAATATGTAAGTACCTTAAAAGCTCTTTTTTCTAGATTTAACAGCTGCAAACTCACTAATTACGTCCTCAAAATTTATTTTTTGCGTTGCCTCGTGTTCTATTGTTAACATGCTTAGACTGTTGAGTCTTCTTTCGCTCATTGTAGCCCTCAAATAGTTTTTTATTAATTTGAGTTTGCTGAAACTTCTTTCACACGAGGCTACCGATACGCAAATTGTTACAAATAGTTTGAGAGCGACCACAAGATTTGGCACAGATTCTATAAAATCCCATTGCACAATAAACTTTAAAAAGTCTAGAGATAACCAATTAGACACTGATATATTGGCCGCTTGAATATGTCGGCGGAGTCTTGGTATCTCCAAGAGGAGTTCGGCTTCCGATACTTCATCGTCATAAAAATTACAAAATTTTGATACAGCCAATTTCAATTCATCAGTATTTGCAGAAAGCAAAGTATTTGGCTGTACAACCTCAAACAATGAAGCTACTTCTCGAACAGACTGCAATCTTGTTTGAAGTTCTACGCTGAATCGATCAATGCATTCAAACATATCTTTTTGCACTTCAGCTCTCAGGGTGAGTCCTGCATCGGTGGCCAACTCACCGGCCACTCGTTTTTTACGACGAATTCGTCTTTCGATTGGAATGTCGTACTTCTCCGATTTTTTTAAAGCAAAATCTATGGCGTTTTTTACAACTTTATTCCGTTGCTCCTCAGTATAAAGACGAAGAGTTTCTATTTTTATAACCAATTGATCAATACTCAACCCTTTACTTTGTAATGCAATCTGAGTACAATTTATTTCCTTCAGTACGTCATTCCAAAAGAAAAGATAGCAAAGAAAGGTGAAATCATACACTGCAGGCCGAAGGTTTTGTGCAGCACCTCTGGTGTCAACATTTTCTTGTTGATCACATAGCTCTTCAATTGCAGCCACAATCCCATCAAAATTTTCAGCCAATACTTTAACTGAAGCATAATGAGCACTCCAACGCGTTGTTGAGAGTCTTTTAACGGATGCTTTGCTGTGTTTAAGAAGCACTTCCCAGCGACCAGTGGAAGCAGAAAAAAATGTAAAAATTGTCTCCACTGTTCCAAAAAATGTTACACAAGATACATTTTGTGCAAATGAGTGCTGGCCACATAAATTTAATGAGTGATTTATACATCCAACAAAAATGGCTTTAATATTTCGTGCTTTAATAATAGCTTGCACTCCGCCGTGTATGCCGCTCATAACAGCAGCATTATCGTAACCTTGGGAACGACACATCATAATATCTAAACCATCATTTTCAAGGTTTTTAAGAATCTCATCAGTTAAATTAGTGGCTTTTTTTCCATGTAGAGGAAAAAACCCAAGAAATGCTTCTTTAACTTCCTTCTATTCTCAATTTTCACATAACGAATTACTTCAGACATTTGATCAACATGTGAAATATCAGGTGTGCTATCAAACATAATTCCAAAATATTTAGCTGACTTAATTTCATTGACAAGCTGACATTTTACGTGATTTGCTAACAGATTTATGAATTCATTTTGTATATCCGGAGACAAATAGGATACTTTTAGTGATTTGCAATGCTCCAAGTTTAACATGTGTTCTTTTAGCACTACATCATATTTTGAAAGTAGTTTGACTAGTTCTAAAAAATTACCTTGATTTAAAGAGCCCTGTCCTTCATCATGTCCACGAAAGGCTAGGTTTTGTTTAGCCAGAAACAAGGTTATATCCAATAATCTAGATAAAAGATTCCTCCTTAATTGTAAGGCTGCGTCATCTATTGTTTTATGCAACTTTAGACTCATTGCTAAAGTTTTCCACTTTTCAAAATTTTCCATATGTTCACTTGACGATTCATGGTCTGCTACTTTAGGATTTAGTTTCCACCATTTCTGAAAACCAGTTATAAATGTTGTTTTTATAGAGTTACTATTGGTGACAGCAAATAAACGGCAGCAGAAGCAGTACAGATTATTAGTAATAGGTGAATAAACCATCCATGACCGCAGCATTTTTTCTCCATCAGGCATTACTTTGTAAAACCACTCTTTGGTAAGCTGGCGAACATCACCTTTTGATTTTACCCCTTGTCTACATACAGTGGTGAATGGCCCCTCTCGATTTTGAAAATATTCACTTCCTTTTTTTATTATCTCAATGCGAACTTTATCAGAAACGGGTATGCTCCAATATGAGATATCTTTTAGGGCCTGAAGTTCATCTATGCAAATACTCTCTTCAATAATAGACCTATTATCAGTATTATTGCTCTTGTTTTCAGTACTTTGGTCAGTCTCGTCTTCGTGAATTGTTATTATTCGTTCTGTATTGTCCTTGTTATTTTCTGAAGTTACGCTAATACTATCTGAATTATCTGAATTAGTTCTTACATCAACGTGAGTATTAGTTTCTTTTGACGAACTTTGGCCGTCGTTAGTTTTTGTAACATATTTAAAAATGGATCCAGATATGCTCTGAGCAACTTCCATTTTAGCTTGTTTGGCTTTTCCCTGCTGAAAGACACTTTTTCTTTTAGATGTATGAACTTCTCGAGGCATATTTATGGTTTTGGGCTCGGTTTTCGGTAAGTATATGTACTCTAAAAAATATAACATAACCACTTACTAAAGTTTCTATAGTGGGGTCGCGGTCGTGTAGATTTTATAGAATGATGCAAGTCTTTGAAATGCAGATGCCTCTGTGTTATTTGTATTGCCGGTTTCTTTAAGATAAAGCTTACCCGAAAATACTTATTATAAACATACTTGATATTGATTTATTTCTTTTAAGCAAGGCGGCCGATATTGAAGTATCGTTTTACATGGTATAAAATTATATGTAAGTAGGGGGAAAAGAGGGATTTTACATCCTCCATTTCCTCCATTCCCTTCTGCGCATGCCCGGGCAGTTCGCAGACGTGGGCGACACTAATTTTGACGTCACAAGTCATTAGGAACAAACCCGAACAAACCCTCAGGGCGAGGTGTGCTAAAGGTATATGCTCTTTGATAATGTTGCCTTGGTCACACACGTGGGCGAGTGTATTTAATAATAATTATTATTATTATTATGCTAGCGTGTGTCGGTATGCGTTGCAACCCGAACAAACCCTGTTGCGCTGCAGTTGTTTGAATAAACATTATTGATTATGTTTTTATTTTTGCATCCACAGTCCTAAATTCTCTGCAAATACAAAATACAATACAATAATTATTACTTAATAAACCTAACACTGCCACTTATTATTTCTTTTTATAAACAAAAGACAAAAATCAACAAGTCTCGCTCATCATAAGGTTGTGTGTGAGTGCAAGCAAGACAGCGCTAGCATTGCAATTACATCTACAGTCAGAAACTCTCCCACAACATTGCAAAATACAATACACAACACATAATATTATGTATTCCTACCACTCTGTCAAGTATTATTTTAACAGGATATTTTGCCATAGTTTTATCGCAACTAAAACGCACACACGCACGCTAATAAACTCAGTGAATAAGTGAAAAATTGTTTTGTGTGTGAAGCAATTTTAATGTACGATAATAATTAATCCGACAATCTTCAAAAAACTACATATTTTATTAGACCCAATACTATACCATACACTACAAAATAAATATATATACCTACCTACCTACCACTAGCAATTATTATTAATATTAGTAAATAATAGGTACTATAGTCTATGCATGCACTGTCCGACGCCGCGCCGCCTTGTTTACCCGTGATTATTCCATGCGTTCAGTGTAAAGAATATAGAAAATGTGTCATCACAAAATATATCCACAAACCCCGCTGTTCATAGGATCCTGCTGTTCATACATGCATGCATGCATGCTACCGAAAATAGTCGAGCGCGCCCCGAAGCTTACAAGTCACGTGACCCGATCGGAGTTAAAGAAGTCAAGAATTCTGTGCCCTTGTTCGAAATTTATTTTACATCGTTTTTTCTTATCGCCTTCCATCTGTTCGGATCTTGGCTTGTGACATCGGTGCGCGCTCGACTATTTCCGACGACCGCTCTTCATAAGGTTTCGTGGGTGCGAGCGAGCGAGACAGTGAGACCATGCACCCATTCTCACTATTACTAAAGCATGCACCGTGGTTTCTGGCGGGTTGACGCTGGCGCCATCTGTCAGATCGTCGCTGGTCATTTATGGAACTACCAAAGTACCAAATACCATTATTTGCTCTATCATCGATCGAGGTTCTCGCGCCTAGTCAGACGCTTTACCGATAAATTAAGATTGTATTACGGAGAGTTTCCTGTCTTTGCAAAATGAATAGCTTGCTTCGAAGTGAGAACTGTGAGAAATCAATATTATGTATGCAAAAACATATTATACGTTTTTTTGTTAAGTACGTTTCAAGTTTAAATGCAAAATTTGGTACGAAGCATGATTTTAAAGGTGGCATGCATCTGTTCTTTGTATGACTATTCTTTGATAATCTAGCCTACCTGCAGTGCTGTACCTTTTTTCGATCAGTAGGTAAAATGACTTAAATTTGTATGGGGGGCTTTTTAGTTAATGCGGTTTGTTCGGGTTTGTTCGGATTTGTTCCTAATAACTTGTGACGTCAAAATTAGTATCGCCCACGTCTGCGAACTACCCGGGCATGCGCAGAAGGGAATGGAGGAAATGGAGGATATAAAAACCCCTATCTCCCCCTACTGGTTTCATCCTACTATTATTTTTTTTCACTTTTTACCATTTTCAAAGGCCCTGGTCTATACAGTACTTATAGGTATCCTCTTTTTTAATACGGCAATGATAATGGTCGAAATTATATGGATAAGTTCGCGCCAAACCATTGTGTGAAGCATAATTTCTTGTTATAGGTACCTACTATACCTCTTAAGAAACAGGTAAGTTTTAACATGATATTTTTCTGTTTATGGGCTCATGTCTATACAATGCGAGAAAGCGTTTTCGGACATGCAACTAATAAACAAATAAATAATATAAATCTTAACCAATAAATAAAATATAAAATAAAACGATTATAAGTATTGCTCGAAAAAAACAAACACTATAATTGCGTTTTGGATAAAACTCCGTGCTTGTATTATTTACATTATAAACAATCTTATGATGAGGCTCCTTGTCCGTACCTACCATATATTTTTATGTTCTTTGCAGCGGACGTTCGTTGGCTGTGTGATGTGTAGCCTTCATTTTTGTATGAGACCACGTGTCGTGATTGCTGTGTAATCTTTGCTGCGATTTTGTATCATTCAGTGGCGACGCCAGGGGGGGGGGCAGAGGGGGTTCGGGCCCCCCCTGTAATGTCATTATGGATGGTAACTGACGATACTTCAGAAGTAGTTCCTGTTCCTAAACGTAAAAAGCCACTGCCTGTCCGTTTCAATATGTTTTTTTTATAGAGGTTGCAGTAAATGAATTGGATATTTCGAAACAATAAGGTCTAAAAATTGGCGTTTTTTTTCCAATTTTGGATAAAATAATAATCGAGCTTCAGTTATATTTCTCAAATAATAGGAAACTATTTAATGGATTAAGTTCATTGCAGCCAGGACACAAAAACTTTTTAAATTTATCAGACCTTTTATCCATTGCTAGTTTCTATAATAATATTTGCACAGATTGGGACGAAGAAGCATTAAAAGCTGAAAGTATTCTTTTAAAAAGATTAATTTCCAAAAAAACAGAAATCAAAACAATGCTGGAATTATTGAAACTGCTAGAAGGATATAATCCGGCTTTTGAAAATATCTATGTTTTAACAAAAATTGTTACGACAATACCAGCATCAACTACTTCTCCAGAAAGATCATTCTCTTGTTTCAGTAGAGTTAAGACTTATACAAGAACTACAATGCTTAATGAAAGACTTTCTGTGGTATCTATTCTAAGTATTGAAAAAGAACCCATTCAAAATATCAATCTCGAGAAAATTGTTGACATTTTTCATCACATAATAACAGAAGTTACAGAAGAATCTTACTGATGCTTTAGGTTTCGGTAAAATATTTTTTTTTACTGGGAAATGTCTTGTATACCTACCTATACGTTGATGTTTTTTGTAATGTTTCAATATAATTTTATTTAAATGTTTATTATTACCTTAACCTATATCTACCGACTTCTCTGCTTCTTATTACCTTAATCAATGAATCTCAATATTACCTACCCTCCATACCTTTTTTGATATAAAGTTATTTAAATAGGGTACCAAAGCAAAGCAATAAAGTAAAACAAGTGTCCCCCTAAATTTTTCTGGCCCAGTCTGGCCCCCTCTAACACAAAAACCCTGGCGTCGCCACTGGTATCATTGCAGCCATGAACGATCCATGATGATCACGATCGCCTGTACTCATACCGACGCGCCCATATTGTTGCACGTCGCGGTTGCTAGTCGACACCTTACCTTGAAAACCTCGTTATTGCATTTCCTATATTTTGCAGTAGCAAAGAAAAACTGTTTTGTGCTAGTTGTAAATAGTGTTTTTCTGTGGTATGTGAAAACCTTTTAACTTTTTAGTAATAAACGATGAATGACTAACCTTTTAACGGAGCTTAAATTTTATGAGTAGAACATTATGTAACAATCCTTAGATTACATATAAAAGTAACAAAAGTACAAAAGTACTTACCTACTCTTATTTTTTATCTAACCAAAATCACCTAAAACTTACGAGGTTTTCAGTTAGAAATATCAAAAGGGTAACTTACGAGGTATTCAAATTCGCCAATAGGTGGCGTATTATTTATGATGACCATACGAGGTTCTCACATAACATAAAATATGACACCTTTAATGTAATGACGCATAAAGTTCAATTTTGCAAAAAATTGCACTTACGAGGTTTTCAAAGTAAGGTATCGTAGTGTTAAGTGTTATTCGAGCGTTATTCGACGGCTGCGCCGCTACGCCCGCTATTGTTGGACGATAACAATGATGATGGTGGCACCGGGGACATATTTTGTAAAAAAAAAAAAAAAATAACTAACTGTAATACTGTAAAAACGTACCTAGTAGGCGAACAAGTATAGGTGCCTATGTAGGTAATTTATTCTATTTATGTGTTTATCTGAATGTCGAACCAATTTTGTTTATGTTTTGACGATGGCGGTTCCACTTTGAGGATGTAATTGGAGACGTATTATTTTGTCCAGGGTTTTTTGTTGCTTAAATTAGTTTTAAGAACAGTTAGTTAAAATTCGACCGTCTATCGCAAGCCCGGTCTTTGTATGAATGAAATGAATGAAAAAAAAACACTTACTACGATAATAACACTGCAGATAACAAATTGAATGAGCACCCAAGCACGTAACGAGCACGTAATGGTATAATTATATTATAGGCATACCTACAGAGACGATGACGACGTAACGTGGAAGAGACTATTTATGACTAACGCTAGTTCCTTGTGAGTCAGTTGTGAGTGCCTGGTTTTATACACAATCGGTTATACCCCCTACAAGGGTTTCCATATTAGTTTTTAAAACCAAGGACATTTAAGACCCGAAACCCGGACGAAATCCGGACCGTTAAAAAACTAATAAAAATGTGTATTTTAAGATTTGTAGAAATGTACCAATGTCAGTGGGTACCTATACCTAGATATCAATATCGAATATAATAATATAATATAGGTATATAGGTACCTACTCACTCAAATATTACATTTTATTATATTCTATAACAAACTATTTTACCTTGCTTTGAAAATAAATTTATGAAATTTGATAATGTAGATAATGATATTTTATTAATTTTATGATTTTCCGCATTAGCCCGGACATAGTTTGGGTTTTCAAAAATAATAAAAAATTATTAAATTTTTTTTATTATCCTAAACACTTGGTTATAGGCTAATTAAAGGGTGTAGATTACGAGAAAAATATTAATTTTTTAGCAATAAAATACTAAGTATTTTATATTTATGTCCTATCTTTTTTCTTAAATTCACTTAAATACTAATGTAAATAAAACACAACGATGGCTACTTATTATTGTTTATTTTAAACCAATAACTTTTCAACATTTTTATCAAACCATTATAAAATATATAACGACGCTCCAAACACAGAACAAATTAATAGATAAAAATTGCCTTGCTTTCTCCATTGTAAATTAAAAAAAAAATTTTGTTTACTCAACACCCATCAATTATGATGATTAATATGTTTTTTAATTTTTACATCATAAAAGTATGGCAATTTTAAACTTCTTTATATTAAGATATTTAGGTACTTTTGTTAATATTATTAACAACAAAGATGCTCTTGCATCTTTGTTAAATTTGATCTTTGTTGTTAATAATATTAACTGCCGCCGCCCATTTCTTAATTGATAGTGCCGAGACTTGTAAACAGTTAAATATGCAACATTTTTTGCAGAACATTAGAAAATGGGTAACGTCGATTCAAGCACAGAACAAATTAATAAAAAAAATTGCCATACTTTACCATCTATAAGTTAAAGAACTTGTTGTACAATCTACAACAGTCAACTAGTATTCACATTAGTTATTAATCTGAATACTAGTTTACTGTTGTTGATTGAACTAAAAGTTTTTTAACTTACAGACGATAAAAGTATGGAAATTTTTAAACTGCTTAATACTAAGGTATATAGGTACTGTTGTTATTATTATTAATCTTTGTTTTTAATATAAATAGGAAGACAAAAATCACAAAGTCATTTATGTTGTTACTGTGATTTTTGTCTTCCTATTTATGTTGTTACTTTGGTCTCTTTGAGAAAATGGACGATTTTTTCGAATTTGTTTTTAATAATATTAACAACAGCCGCCCATTTCTGAATTAGCAGTGCAAAGACTTGTTACAGAAATATAACCATTATAAAATAAATTAAAACAAATAATTAAATCACCTAATCGGCAACAATGGCTCGATTGGCTACGATAAATTTTTATAGAAAAATTTAAAAAACTGAAATTCACCGAATCGGCAACAATGGCTCGATTGGCTACGATAAATTTTTATAGAAAAATTTAAAAAACTGAAATTCACCGAATCGGCAACAATGGCTCGTGGCTACGATAAATTTTTATAGAAAAATTTAAAAAACTGAAATTCACCGAATCGGCAACAATGGCTCGATTGGCTACGATAAATTTTTATAGAAAAATTTAAAAAACTGAAATTCACCGAATCGGCAACAATGGCTCGATTGGCTACTAGGTACAGGGTTATCCAACCAAGACTAGACAAGGCAATTTTTTGACTTTTCCTGTATTTTTAAAATAAAAAAAAAACAGTCGTCTTAAGTCATTTTCGAATATCTTCAACAAAAAACATTTGAACATCAAACAAAAGTACTAGGGATCACATATATATTTTTTTTAAATGGAACACCCTGTATATTTTTACATATTTAATTTCCACATAGGATTATAATTATCTTTTATTAAATGAATTATTAGTATATACTTTCTGTTTTAGAGTTGCATCCGATTTTAGCGGAAGTTTTTTTTTTGGGACGATAATAATAATAATTAAAGTTAGGATATTTTAATCCTATGTGGAATTTAAAAATGTAAGAATATACAGGGTGTTTCATTTAAAAAAATATAAAAGTGACTCTTAGTATTTCTGTTTGACGTTCAATTGTTTTCTGCTGAATATATTCCCTGGGAGAAAATGACTTAAGATGTCTATTTCCGTTTTTTTATAAAAGTACAGGAAAAGTCAAAAAATCGCCTTGTCTAGTCTTGTTTGGATAACCCTGTACATTGCAAAAAAAAATTAATATGATATTTGAAAATTTGAAAAAAAAAACCAATAGGAAAAGGGTATTGTCACTAATCGGGAAATATGTTATACACAGTGTGGCCAATATCGAATGTATGACTTTTAACATTACATATCAGCTATCGTACTCTATAGAATCATATTAATGAGGCAGAAGGTACTCAATGCAACATTGACCAGTACTGAACATATCGTCACTTAGGAATAAATAAATAATGGGATAGAGTTGTGAGGAATGATAATATGTTCATTACTGGTCAATGTTGCATTGAGTACCTTCGGCCTCATTTAAATGATTCTATAGAGTACGATAGCTGATATGTAATATTAAAAACCCTTAACAGTCGTAATATTTACTGCTCACCCTGTGTATTTTTGTCTTTATCTGGGGGAGGGACATATTCTAAAACTTTTTGATACTGTTCACGTATGATGTCTCTTGTTCGTTGTGATCTTGTATTTATATTGTCGGGGGTATAATAGTCTATTGGAACTATATTTAATTTTCTCTTTATTACGCCTTTCAACGGCTTTCTGTCGAAAAATTGGACAAGATACCCATTTCTATCTTGGCCTATCACTACCGCAGGGAAAAAAGTGTAGCCAACTATTTTGGCCCAAACTTTATCGTTAAGTTGAAAATTTTTTGGTTTCATAACAGGCGAATCATTTTTATTGGTTGCTGAAGGCTGAATTATTTGTGGACTTGTTCGGGGGGCTGAAGGCTCAAGACTATTATTTGCAATGATAGGCGAAAGATTTATATTGGTTGCTGAAGGCTGAATTATTTGTGGACTTGTTCGGGGGGCTGAAGGCTCAAGACTATTATTTGCAATCATATGCGTAACATTAAAACTGGTTGCTGAAAGCTGGATTAATGGTGTACTTGTTCGGGGGGTTGTTAGCTCTAGACTAGTTTCTTCAGTGATAGGCGAAAGATTAAAATTTTTTGCTGAAGGCTGAATTATTTGTGGGCTTGTTCGGGGGGCTGATGGCTCAAGACTATTATTTTCAATGATAGGTGAAAAAGTAAGACTGGTTGCTGAAGGCTGAATTATTTGTGGGCTTGTTCGGGGGGCTGATCGCTCAAGACTATTATTTTCAATGATAGGTGAAAAAGTAAAACTGGTTGCTGAAGGCTGAATTGTTTGTGGGCTTGTTTGGGGGACTGAAGGCTCAATGGGAACAGGTGTAGTCGGTCGTCGGGAGAGAAGAATATAGGGAATTGGTTTCTGTCTTTTAAATTTACTGATATTAAACATTCCTACTTCACTACTATCTGAATCTGATGTTGAATTTAAATTGTACTTTTCTACATCTGCTTGAGACTGTCCGATTACATGACAATTTGCTTCGCTAGAAGCAGACGATGAGCTTGATGTTGAAATTTTACGTGGTCTACGTTTAGTTCGTCCCTTTAAATTGTCATCTACTCGGACAGTACCTGAGCAAGATGGTTTGGGCGTTGGTATTCTATTGTCAATGTGAACAGAGTCATGGACGTGCACAGAGTCCTGGACGTCCGCGTCGTCATCTGACGATGTCGACGCGCACTCCCAGGACTCTGGTGACACTCCCAAATAATTCCCAACGACAGTTAATAATTCAAATGTACTTGGCATTTTAATTCCTCGAATTGATTTAAAAAATTTTAAGTTATCTATAAATGCACCGGTACTTAAAATGTTTTTTAATTCTTTTAAAATAACTTGATCGTGACATTTGTATTTGAATATAGAATTGAAAATGAGACTTGCTTTAAATAAAGAACAATTATTGCGTTTAAAAATTAAATATTTACTTGGGATGGTTGAAAAGAAGAAAATTAATAGAGTCAATGCATTTACCGGATTTTTTGAATTTACCTGGTCGTTGCTAATTAATTGGGGTGTTAACAATTTTAAAGTTTTTTTTAATACTTCTAGAGACTTTTTGGTAGGTCTAGTATTTACGAGAGAACTATGAACCTTTCTAGTTACAATCAAATCAATTTCTTTTGGTGAAGTGATATTATTTTTTTTTTTAATTTTTGATGCGTTGAAAAATTTTTTTGGTCTGGACAGAAAATATTCCACGGAAAAACTTTGTTGAGCCATCTTAAAAATACAATTTAATTGTAACTAGAAACGTACAATGAAAATTGAAATTTGGAAATTTTTAAAATATGGAAAAATTTAAATATTTTAAATTATTATTATTAACATTACTTGTTTATATTGTTTCTTTTCTTGTACCATTTCTCCATTTCTTTATTTCAAAATTTTTCCAATTTACAAACGTCCTCTTCTACAGCACTGCTCGTAGATATGTAAGTGGGAATCCAATAAAATTTAACGCATCATTTTCAATATCTGAAACAAACAAAAACATATATAATAATTTTATGCAAACGATATATAATTTTATTTTATAACGTTATTTCAAACATTAATCCCGACAGATCCTAAAATAAATTTTTTATAGATCCAAAATATGTACGCCTTGTTTTAGCAAAAATCTATCACATTGATTTCTCGTCACAACATTTCAGTTATATTTACCTTGTTTCCGCTCGGAGAGCTCGGTTTAGTCAATAATGTGACTTTTCAAATTTATAACAAGTATTTCTGTTTATGGTGATTCGTTCCCCTTCGGTGTTCCGAAAACGTACTTTGCCTCGTCCATGTCCAAATTCATGTTAAATCTAAAACAAACAAACACATATATAATTATTGTATGCAAACGGTAAATAAACAACATTTACAACGTTTTTCAAACATTAATCCCGACAAAACCTATTTTAATTTTTTTTCGAACCCAATATGGACGCCATGTTTTAGCCAAAATCTTTCACATTGATTTTTCGTATCAATAATTCAGATATATTTACCATTCGTATGCTCGGAGAGCGCCGTTCAGTCTCATAAACCCATTATAATACTTTTTTATGAAAAGTTGCTAAAATTTTTTCACATTTTTTAGCTTTTTTTTTACATTATTGTAAAAATATATTTTTTCGATGCTTCCGCTTCGAAAGACTTGATGCAAGAGGACCAGCAAACCATCCTTCTCCCCTACATAGGTTCAGACAAGTCGATTATCATCAATTAAAAATCAATTCAACCCCAATTACTTGTTTATTATTTAATTTCTTTCATTTAGAAAGAGATCGACTATACGCGATAAGCGATTTTATGGATTCCTCTTCTAAACAGATTACCTTACAACTTTTGAAAAATCTTTTTCTCTTTTATATCCAACTATGAACAACTAGTAAGTAGTAGGTACTTAGAGATAAATGAAGATAAAATTTATTATATCTACTTATTGAAGATTTATTTTCTCTGCTTAGGCTGGTAGTATAATTTTTATGGAAACTTTTTGTTTTTAACAAAAATATAAAGTTGATAGCACCAAAAAAGTTAAGGTTTAAAATAAATTTATGTAGAAACTTAAAGTTTTTGTTTCCATAAAAATTATAGGTATAGGTACCTAAGCAGAGAAAAGAAATTTTTAATATAATAAAATTACTACCTAGTAAGTACGCAGAAATGTCAAATTTTCAGTACAATGGGTGCCCTATTGGGAGAAATATGAACACATGTATTTTTAAAATATTTTTTATTTAGAAAAGAAACAAATAAAACTAACATTTAATTGTTCCATTGCGGCTAATGTGAATCCTAACTGAGTTCTCGTTGTCTCTACGTTGAAGGAACTCCAGATAATCCCTCTCCAGTTCGTCCTCCGTTACTGGAGTTAAGCTTTGCTTGGAGGCGGCGCTGCCGGGACCCCTGCGCTCATTAATAAAGTTCCTGAAGGCGGCGCCGCCGGGAGCCCTGCTCTCATTAATAAAGTTCTTGGAGGCGGCGCCGTCGGGAGCCTTGCGCTGATTATTAACGTTCCTGGAGGCGGCGCATGCGGGATAACACTGATTTTTATAGTTCCTGGAAGCGGTGCAGGAGGAAAAACACTGCTTATTAACGTTCCTGGGGGCGGCGGCGGCGCCGGGAGCCCTGCGCTGATTATTAACGTTCCTGGAAGTGGCGCAGGAGGAAAAACACTGCTTATTAACGTTCCTGGGGGCGGCGGCGGCGCCGGGAGCCCTGCGCTGATTATTAACGTTCCTGGAAGTGGTGCAGGAGGAAAAACACTGCTTATTACAGTTCCAAGAAGCGGCACCGGCGGGAAAACACAGATTATTAACGTCCCTGGAGGCGGTGCAGACGGGAAAACACAGATTATTTCTTCTCTTGTGTGCACAAGCTTGGTATTTTTGATATGTTGACATCGCGTTGCAGTTTGTAGTCTCTGCATTTAATATTTAAGGAGTCACTTCAAAACTCTATTTATACTAAAAATTTTGTATGCAAAATTTGCAATAATGATCTTTAATATTAAAGCCGGCCCCTCATACGCACGTTCCGGTATGCATTTTAAGGCGGAGTCACTTTAAGGCGGAGTGCCTTTAAGGCGGAGTCACTTTCCATTAGCGAGACGCGTTCCAGCCTCCAAGCCAAGGCACTGGGCGCATGAAAAGTCGTCACTAAGGAGGTCAAATGTATACCTACCCCTAATTTTAAAGATGTTTATTAGGTACACATGCATTTTCGTAACCGAGGCAGCAAGGAGGTAAAAATGGTACATGCATAGTCGTCACCAACTATTTAAAAAGTCATTAAAAATTATTTAAAAAAAATATGATTATTCTCAGGATTATTTGTATTAATTTCCTGAAATTTCCTCGAAGAATTACCTGGGTAAATAATTATAAGTATCATCTAAGGTGCACTAATTTCAGTTGTTATCCGGATTTCAAAAAACCGGAACAAAAGTTATTGCAAGTAATCGCGGCAAACCAATGTTGGTTGTGAATAATTTTATATATAATTTCAATAAGGACATAAGGGCGATTTGGGCGTAGCCAATCTCGACACCAAATACCTGCCATTTTTAATCCTATAGCCGATCTCGACACCAAACGTTAAGGTTTTAGGTAAACTAATAGCCTTTCTCGACACTAACAGCCAGGTACTTAACCTATAAATATGTAATTATCTTGGATGGATATATTTTTAGGTCAATGAAAATCAGAGTTCCAGAATGAATATTTATTCAGGTGTATGTGCATATTGTGCATATATTCTTACATAGTACAAATATTTTCAAACATGATTGAATATTTAATCAAGTTTATGTTCTTACATACTAAAATATTTTCAAACAAAAATTTCATTCAATTTAAACTAAAACTAACCTAATTTAGAGTAATAAGAGACTGCTTTAACGTATTCTAGTCTACTAATTTGCAAAGCTTCAAATTTCCCTACTAGATTTTCTAGCGCTGTGAGTTTTGACTTAACAGATCGATCTTTGATTTTTGCTGGCTTTTGTAAACTTTGCAATTTAATGTATGAGTCAATTTGAATTTCTTTGAGTTTTTCGATAAAAATATAAATAGAAGGATGAGTGTTATAAAAAGAAGAATTGAATTTTGAATGGAATGATTCGCAACAATTAGTCGTTCTTGATATTGACGGTGTTTGATCTGCCCAAATATGAGGCCTAAAACTTGCAGTTTCACCGATATAATTATCCAGAAGATAATCTGCGTACATGTCTAATTTAGAGTCTAATGGTTTATAGGACATTATATCGAAAACAAAACACTCTTCGACATCCTCTGGTTTAAGATAAGTCAGTCCAAGAGTGTCTTTGATCCATTTGCCAATTTCTGACTGATTTTTATATTCAGCAACTAATCCTAAAGATTGTACTTTCCGGTACCATGCTTGATGAAGATGAAAACGGCAGCCACTAATTTTCACATCTGGCCAAACATTTTTCAAAGCCAAATGAATCCCTATTTCAAAATCAGCATACACTTCTTTGGGATTCCAATTCAACCCAAAATTAGTAGTAATCTGATTTATTAGTCCAAGAAACAATTTACTGTACGTGATTTTGTTTTTATCTGGCAACAAGCAAAATATTAAAGGTACGTAATGTCCGTTCTTTTGGCCGTGAATTGTGAACAGTTGCAAAAAAAACTTGGTACAAAACGAAAATGTACCATCCATATAAAATGTATCCATAGTTAACATTAAATCAATGTTTGTTTTACAAGTAAAAACAATTATGTGACTATCTGGATCGTTTATAAAAATGAAGTTTTCTTGCCTGCTGGTTGTTGGAGCATAAAGCTTTATCACATTATGTACTTCATCGATGTTTTTTGGAAGGACACTTGGAAAACTTTTTCTTCTGGCATGATACATACTTTTTCGAATGAGGCCCACGTCGTCTGAGGAAATATTCTTGGGTAGATCAACACTCAACACTTTCCGGATAATTTTGGATGGTTGCTCTGACAAATCTTCTTGTGCTTTCCTTTTGCATGAATTTGAGATATTTTTTCGGATGACTTTGTTTTCGTCTGAATCATGATTATGATTGAGTTCGCTCCGAGAAACTGTCAACTCTTCACCTACAGTGAATAGTTTGGCACTGCACTTCGAATTCCGCTTACAACATCTCCAAAATGTTTCACCACTTTTTAATATTTTTTGTTTAGAAAACGTAAAGTTTTCTAAAACAAGAACTTCTCCGCCACGAATACTTTCAGTAAGATAAGGTTTCATATTATATAATTTACTTTCTTTCTTAACAGCACAAGAAGGACTGACCAAAAATAGCAATTACTATTATACCTACTAACTAATAAACTAATACTAACTGTTAAATAAGCAAAAATTATCATTAATGAATAGGGACAGGTACCTAAGCCAAAAGTTTACCTTTATTTTATTGTTACCTACCTAATTACTTTTGTTTATTAGAATATCGATTTTAATATTCATGGTGTCGAGAAAGCCTATCGGCTTAAAGGGCCCTTTCTACAGAGTTAGGTACAAGACAAATTTGGTGTCGAGAAGTGACCCGCCGGGACATAAAGTCCACTGGTGAAAAATTTTTGAAAGTGTGTTAATCGTCAGTGTAAGTGTACAGCGCATACCATCGGTATATACCTATGTACAATATCACCTTAACACCTTTATTCGAAATTTAACTTTAGCATCAAGTTCTGCTTTGATCGAGATGCAAATTAAGCAAAAAAATAGTAGTCACTGTCAAATTTTAATTTTTTCCAAAAAAATAATTCAAAAGTGGGGTTATTTTTGAAAATATCGACAAAAAGTTATTAGAAAAAGTTGTTTTAAATGCAGTTTCTAGCCCACATGCAAAATTTCAGCTGCATAAGATAGTTTTGATTTTTTACCCATTTTGTGTCAATTGCACCGCTTTTGCAAAATAGGACTCACCGCAACCTACACTGAGGGAAAAGTATGATTACAGTTAACAAACGGATTTATTTGGGCAAGATTTCTTTGGAATAAAGTTAAGAAATTAAAATCTAATAAGGCCCCTTGCATATAAAGATATCGATTTTTTATTCTTAAAGAAAATATTTGTTAACAAAATTTATATTGATAGTTAAGAAATAATTATAATATTTAAAGATGCCGATTAAATAATAAGATAAGAAGTTAACATTAAATTATTCTAAATATTTAAAAAATTGTCGTTGCCCGGAACTGGGCGCGTCATACCGACCCGCAGTAGTTAATAGTTGCCGTTGGTGGTCGCGTCGCGTCTTGTTTATTAACAAAAAAGGCTGCGACTGTCAGGTAAGTTATAAGTTTGATATTTTTTATGTAATAAAATTAGGAAAAGTTTTTTTTTCACCAATCTTATAGTACTGCTAATGCAATTCTGTGGTCAGCGCTTAAAAGGGCTTAAGTACATTTTTGACATTTGTGGGAAATGGCGGTTGAAAATTTAGAAATATAATTTTGCCTTTACAAAGAGGCTAAATTATTGAATAGAACATATTTTTATGTGAGTTACGCTAAATTAGCGCATGTGTAAAACTGATCAAACGATATTATTGACAAACCAGCATATTTAATAAATTTATTGACTTATGTCCTTATTATCAAACAGATTATGTAAGACAAAAATGGTAAAAAGGGAATAAGTATCTTTTTATTACGTTAGGCTGTCAAGTCCTTGCGCTTAAAAGGAAACAAGTCTACATATAATATTTTTTATTGGTTTTATTAACGCTAAGAAAAATACAAATACACTTAAGTTTATATAAAAAATTGTCAAGAACACTTAAGTCAACTTATTTTTAACAGTAACTTAGTAAGTTCATAAACTTAAAAACGGGAACATGCTTGGAAAACTTTGACACTAATATTATTCGCATTCATCTTCTGAGAGATTGTACATATCAACATCTGGATCTGTGTCCCTTTGAATATTTTTGTCGGTTGGCAAATTTCGGTAATATTCTTGAACATCAGTGTCAAGCAGATTTACAATTTCTAATAAATTTTCTTTTTTCTTCGTACTTATAGGCCTCCGTGCTGTATATAAAATATTAAGCTTAAACGTTTCCAAGCTGCTTACACTGAGAGAAGAGAAACTAACCATTAAACAAAAATTATATAAAGATTATACAAAAGGAATATACTATTGGTGACAAGTGAACTGTTTTTTGGGGTAATACAATGTGTTCTTCTGGAATGTGAAGAAATTTACAATAATGACTATAATACTATTGTATACCGTTCGTACAGCAGTCATAGTCAATTTGTTGTAGCTTGTATACCGATTACATAAAAATTATATATTGGTTAGTATCAATTGTATACCAACCAATTACCAGGTTCTATACGATATTATAACCCGTATATACCTGTTGTATATCAGCAATAATATGAATTGTCTATGGATATATCCCTGTTATATATCAGCAATAATATGGATTGACTATGGTTATACTTTAGTTGTATACCAAGTATACCATTTTTCAATACTGACCAAACCTTATTGTTATAGGTAACTGTAAATGGGTATACTCTAGTTGTATACCAAGTATACAATTTTTCAATACTGGCCAAAATTTATTGTATAGGTATGTACAGGGTGTTCCACTATAAATGGACCCCCCCCCCCCCCCCTTTAACTTATTTATTCGATGATATTAAAAAAATGGTATATACCAAAGTTGTAGTAGGGTATAACATAAAGTTTTTTACGACATAGTTTAAATAATATATAGATAGGGTGTTGCAGAAAGGCGTAGCAAACAAAAATATATTTTTTTCTTATGGAATACCCAGTATATAACATTCTTAAATGATAGAGCTGGTATTTCTGATAAATAATAATATAATTTGTTATACCTAACCTAACCTATGTTACACTTTAAATGTTTAAGTCAAGAAACGCATATTATTATTAATTAAATTGTGCTTATGGCAGGTTATCTTTTATTTTTTTAATTAATTTTCCAAATTAAATGTTGTTTAAAAGATACGCATTATAAATAATAGAATTATTAGGTAGGTACATATTATGTTATGGATTAAAAAATCAATTTTTATTTCTTTGGGTGGGTAGTAATTTTGTCGATATTTATGCAATGGAAAGCACCTTGAATCCATGCTACACTATAAGGGCACTTTAATATGCGTTTTTTCACTTTCAACATTTTAAGTAAGTATAACAAATTATATATTCTTTATCAGGTAGACCAGGTCTATCATTTAGGAATATTATATACAGGGTGTTCTATAAGAAAAAAATATATTTTTGTTTGCGACACCTTTCTGAAAACACCTACAACTTTCCAATTTACCATTCCTTCTAATATCATTGGATAAAAAAGTTAAAGCGGGGGTCCATTACCTGTAAATGGTTATACTATAGTTATATATACAAAGTTTACAATTTTTTAATACTGGTCAAGATTGATTGTATATAAGTACCTACCTGTATTATCATATTTGACCATTAATATAATTTTTTTTTTAATGCACAAAAAACAGTTCACTTGTCACCAATAGTATATTCCTTTATGTATAATCTTTATATAATTTTTGTTTAATGGTTAGTTTCTCTTCTCTCAGTGTAAATATCAATTTTAAAAAGGCCGAAACTCCAGAAATCTGCCTTTTTAATAAATTCCAAGATTATTGTGTGACCTCTAAATATTAAAAAATTCCTAATTTTTTATTCGACTGAGTTTCTTTTAACGATAAGCAATTTTTTTGCACTATGCCATTTCAAGTTCCAAAAATGGTTGTTTTTTGCTCCACCCTACTTTAATAGGTAGCATTCCTTAATTTTGAGGTATTTATTATGGTAGCTATGTAGCACGTAGCTAACATTTAAAACCTTTAATTTATTTTATATAAGGCCCACATGAAAAGAGCTTATTATACATGACCCATTTTAGCCTGTTTGCGTTATGTACCTAATATACTGTATCATTGTACTAAATGATGTAATGAACTCATTACATCACTCAACCGACTCATTACATCACTCAGTGATGTAATGAACTTATTACGTTACTCATTTTTAATCAAATTATGATTTTTTTTGTTCCATCAGTCACTGTCATTTTTTTGTGTAATGTCTGCAAAATATGAAAATCATTTTCAACATATAAAAGCTAAAATACTGGGTCTTAGATAAAATGTTGTATATCCCACGTACAGTAAGGCTCACTACAGCACTTGTACGGTTACTCGACTCGGTCTACAACCTCGTCATGGCAATATCCACTCTTAATACAGATATAGGTCTAATAAGTCTATTTTACCGAACTAAAATTAAGAGCTTTGAATTTTAAAGATTACCTAACGGAGGGGTATATTAAAAGCTGAGTATCTAATCAATTTAAAGCTATTAGGTAGACAACATTTTTTAAAATAAATTATGTAGGTATAGGTACCTAAAGGTACCTACCCAGTAGGGTTGCCAGATTGTTTGTATTTTTGCCCAGAATAAATAAAATAAAACAAATATTTTACCAAAGTTTTATTTAAACGTAGTACCTACAATTATTTTGAATATTTTGTCGAAGATTGCGAAAGTTTTATGATTTCTTTTTTGCCTTTAACATATTATAATACCTACTCTATAAAATTAAAATGTACTTAATAAGAATCTAGGGAGAATTGCTTCGTAATTTTGATTTTAATTCACGTGCATGGTGTGTAAATACGGAACATAAGCTGTCCCGGCGGGACAATTATTTATTAGCTTAAAATACGGGACGTCCCGGGAAATACGGGACGTCTGGCAACCCTACTACCCAGTTCAGTATTCCCAATCCCAATAAAAGTTTCGAAAAAGTGACATAAAATGGGGGCCCTGCATCGCCTAGCCCTTGTTCGTTTAGAATGAGTAGGTACCTACCTACCTACTAGATATTTACCTAGGTAGGTAAGTCTCAAATAAAATTATTAAATACTATAGTAGGTAAATATATTATAGTTTCGATTAATTTCAATAAGTATTAAAACAATTACCTACGCAAGATTTTAAAAAGCCGCCATGATATGATGAACGCTAGATGGAGCTCGGTATAAATGCCAATAAAACAAATTAAATTATTGGAAATAGGATTTTTAATAATGTACTTACCTAAAAACCTTTCTAACACGTCCTCAGCTAGTCCAAAGCACTCCATGACCACAAAATCTCTTCCAAAGAACTAAAAAGTCTATAAGCAACGAAAAAAACATGCGCACACGCGACGAGCAACAAAAGAACAAAAGGAAATGGCGGGCCTTGGCGGAACTCGGCTGTTCGACAGGTCGTCCGAGAGCTACGTTGATTGGCTAGCGATTGGCGCGGTTTTTGAAAAAGTAGGTAATTTATGCAACAAGGGGTTCTACAGCAATACAACTGATTTTTGGGGTTATATAACTTATTTTTGATACCGGAGTAACTTATTGTTTTTCAATTGGTGTATAACCATTATACAGTATTTGTATACTTACTATATACATTTTAGAAAGTTTTTATTTATATAACTAGTTGTATTAAAATAGTAGGATCAGTATATAACGAGTACGAGCTATTTAACTACAGAAGAAAATTTGTATAATGGGTATATTCCTCATTGTAGCACAACGGGTTTGTCTGCAACAATGTGACAAGGTTCTAACAGTAAGTAGATGTGTAATTATTAATATACAATATTGTATATCCACTATTAAACTCGTGTCAGGCTAACAGTTGTATTAAGGCATTTCCCTCAGTGTATATTTTGATTCTTTTTCAAGAGCTTTACTTCTTTAAATTCTTCCTCTTCGTTTAAACTATTTTTGTATCTAAGTCTATCTAAGTCTTTTGTATATCTTAACCAACAAATACTTCTTAATTTAAATTCTTTATTTTTAAACTGCAAGGGACCAGTTCTTGTTGTGATGAGTTCGGAAAAAGAGAAAAATTTGTTTTGATCCATAATTTCCACTTTGAACTTATTTTTCCTACGAGCGTGCGCAAAGTAGTACTTTGCGCACGCATTTTTGTGTGCAAAGTTACACTTTTCCGCACTAGTGCGGATAAGACTTTTATCCGCACTGGGTGCGGAAAAGTAAAACTATTCAAAAATCTCCTTGGTAGGGAATATTTATATTTATTTTAGTAGCTGTAAACTATTTTATGGCAATGTGAGAAGCCGTTGCAAGAGTATTCTCTTTTATCTTTTAATCGTAATTCCCGATATTTGTATTTCAGCTTAAAACGAAAAATTTAGTTTCCTATTATTTTTTTTATTGTTATGTAATTTTTTAATTTTCTATTATTTTTTTTTGTTATGTAATTTTTAGTTGTAAGTATATTATAGTTCTTTCTTTAAAGTCGAATTAAAAATTATTAAATAAATTATCATATTTTTATTTTTGTTGTTATCTGATATGAAGCTCGTAGGAAAAATGTTGTTCCTAACAAGTGCGCAAAGTGCTTTTCCGCACGCAAGAACTTATCCGAACTCCGCTTCGCGTCGTTCGTCCAACTGTACTTGCGTGCGGAAAAGTATCACTTTGCGCACTTGTTAGGAAAATAACTATTTTTTGCTCGCAGATTTAACAAGTTGATACCAATCACGAGGGAGATGTATGTCAATTGAAGTTTTTTTTTTGGTCCTTTCAATCAAAGCGTGATCCACATCGCATTCGAGATGGGTGTGTCCGGGTACTAAAAACTTATGATCTATGACTTCTATTGAAGGGTGTACTCGTAGAAGAATGGCATAATAAAACATGGAGCAAAGGTATGAGTTTTTATTTTGTCCTCCACAGGTATCTGAGTAAAACACAACGTGTTTAACTTCGGGTGGAATACTCTTTAAATATGAGTAAATACAAGAAGCTATTTCATTTGCACCTCTACCTGCAGTGCATTCTGGCCACATAAAATGTGTAGCATTTCCTGACAAACAGTTATGAATCGTTAAATTATATGTCGCAAGTTGACGTAAATAAAACATTTTGTTCGTCGATAAGTACGGAGTTTGTAAAACTTGTTGTAAATCGAAAGCGTAGGTAATGTGGGAGGGATCAGCTTGTCCTTTTTTTTTGTCAGCGTCTTTTGCTTGATAAGCTAAATCTGCCGATGTAAGGTGTTCGTCTCTTTCTATTTTTATTTTAATTTTTTCTTCCTCATTGTCACAGTATTTTTCTTTGGCTAACAGGGTATCACATTTTGAGCACGTGTCATTTTTTGGTTTTTTGAATTTTAGATTCATTTTGTGAAACTCACGAGCATAAATTTTTATTGAAACTGGTTTTTCGTTATATTTTTCGCAATAGAGGCTATACATTTTGCTTATGTTTAAATCTGCAGCTAAATATTTTTTTTCAGTGTGACGCCTTGAATAGTGGCTTTCATATGCAGGAAAAGAATTAATGTGTGATATTACTTCGTTTAATTTGCTTTGTGCGGTTTTGTGTACAGGAGTATGTGTGCCTCGTTTATCATCATGTGTTATTCCACTATTTGATGCAAGTTTATTTGTTACCGTGCATGAAATAAACTTCTCAGTTTCATCTAAGGTGCCTATAAAACAACTTTTACAGATAATTTGTCTTTGGCCATTTATTTCGAAATGATAAACATACGTATGTAATCTGCTTTTAGTTGCCTTCCCATTATTAACTTTATTTCTTGTTATAGCAGTTTCTTTTACATTTATCAAACTTGCCACATAAGCCACTCTTTTATCATGAGTTCCCAGTGCCCAATATTCATCAAAAATTTGTTGTCTTACAGTATCTTCAATTTTTTCCTTGCATTTATTCCTACAATTTTCTCGAAGATCTTTCATTTTCCTTGCTTGTTTATCTTTATTTTTTGACGTATCGTATTGTTTTCCTGAGTTTCTTTTCTTTTTCCGATTTTGCACTTTACCGCGAGCATATGGTTTATTGGTCGTTATTTTTATTTTTTTCTGAACTGGCTCGACATAACTAGTATCATTATCAGAACTTTCAATATTACTATCTTCTTTGTTAGCAATGTAATCAGGATCTTTTTCAGTGTCATCATCTAATTTTTCATCATCTCTTTCCAATACTTGAACAGGTAATAAGATATCTTCAGGGATATTTTGAAAATTTGGTTGCTCATAAAAGCTGAATGTTGAAGCTTCAGTTTTTTCCACGATGTTTATCTCATCTGGTAGCAAATTTTCCACATTATAGTAAATTGCTTCTTCAAATTTTTCTTTTATAACAATAGGTTCACAAGTTAATGTATCTAAAAAAATACAACTTTATAGTATACAGATATGTATGATGTACTAATAATAAATGACTCACTAGAAGCTGATGATGAAAGCGCATTGTAAGAAACACAGGCCATAGACATATCTTCTACAATATTTTCCTGAGTAGGTAATGTAATAAATAAATTTTTTTCCATATTAGGCACTTGGTTAGAAGCTGGAATAAACCTCTCTTCTAAATTATACACTAAAAGTATAAAAATAACTAAGTAAAGAAAATAACAGAAACGAAAAATGTGTTTTTAAATAATTTCGTATGATCAATATTGCCTACTCGGTACATACCACTTGGCACTAACGTTATTAGTGTGTGAATATCATTATTCGGGGGTTCATTCTGTATTTCATTATCTGGATTTGTATCATTTATATTATTATCGCAAACTGGCATTAAAAGATGTGGAGGAGATGGTCCAGTACACTCCAAATTAGTGGACACAATATTATCTGGGGTTTCTTTGGTTATTGCTTTTACCTCAGAAACTTCTAAAACAATATTAAAATAGGTAGTTATAGCGGGTATAGCAAAAATGAAATCTTAAGATATCATGTCATCATAAGGTAGGTACTGCGAAATAAAATTAAAAAAAAATAGAATATGTTTATTTTTCAATTCTTATTTAATTTTATGTGAAAAGCTGAGGTAAATTATTGAAAATAAACGTTGAACAACGAACAATGACGATAATTTTAATGAAAATGTAAATTTTAGCGTGTTTTATTTTTATGTGGCGTTTCTTCTTTTATTTTTGCTGTAACAACGCACCCCAAAAATAATAATACAATTCCTATATGAACATTAATATAAAAAAGTTTTTTCCTCTGACCACATAAGAAATTAACAAAATTCGCACTTCTGCTTTAGAAAGTTCTAAATTTCACATGCGTGCGTCTGTGGAAATTAAAAAATATATGTACAGAAAGTACTTTCAAACGAAAACATCACACTCTTATGAAATTCGTCACTTTCCTCACTTGTAATACCTAATATAATATACTATTTTACGTACTTACCCTGGGAATTCCTAGTAGGCACGCATGCTTTCAGAATTCTTGTAATCCTGCTTTCTGTCCTTCCTCCTCTAGTTCTAGGCATCTTGTGTTTACTATTTTTGTTCCCACTCTTTTAAGATTATTATTATTATTGCAAATTAAACAATTAAACAAAGCAAGCAAAGAGAAAACACAACTTACACTATGCACATAACCTCAAAATAGTACTAATAGAAAGACGCAAACTATCAATACGTCAACTTATGTCAGATTATATTTCACACACAAACCCTTAAAAGGGAATATGTCAACATACTTTTTTAAATTGCTCCTGAAAATGCACTCAAAAGGTCACAACTTATTATATAGCCTTTTAAACGATTTGTTTAAATAAAAACTTAAAAATAAGTAGATATATGTTGTTTTAATCATTTCATTAATTCAAATGTAACGGGTTATGTCTATTTATGTCTTTTCAACTATCGTAATTTATTGCATTTTATAATATATCTTTTTCGGCGCCTTAATATTATCATTTTTTAGGATAAATAGACTTATATCGTTTTAACATATTAAGAGATCCTCATTTTTTAAACATATTTGACCAAAAACCGTATTTTTCTAAAAATACGACTTATTGCCTTTTAAGCGCCGACCACAGAATTCTAAATAATATTCTTGCAGATAGGACGCTTTATTATAGCATACACGGTAGAATATCACACGCATAATTGCATATTTAGTAAATTCTAATATGTAAAACTTACAAGCATGAGCCCTAAAGTAAAACATTTCATTATTTTTTTTTATTTGATATTTCAATGCTAATTTTGACCAAACCTGTTCAACCAGCACTGCAGAAAAAATTGTGTTGTTTTCTTCAGCAGCTTCAGCCGCCATACTAGATCTTCTGAGCAAATTAAAAGTAATGTGTGTTCAGATATATTCTGGTTTGGGACAACATTTGATTTTAGTTACAATTTTACAACAAAGTTTTAATATTATTACTTCAAATGTCAAATGCCAATGTTTACAGTAAAATTTTCAACCACTATGACTATATACACTGAGAAAACGATTTCTTTACATTAAATAAAATTTAATAACTATTAAGAAATTTCATGTTTAAATATCAGCAAACAAATATTTCTTTATTCTTAAGACATAATTTGTTATGGATTGGTAAATAAATATAACTATAAATAATTGTTTACCATCCTAAAATGGAGGTAACATATTGCATTTATTATTATTAAGATTTATTATTTGGTAAGATATATTGCTTTACTGTTATAATGACAAAGTTTAGATAAACAAGTTGTTTGTTAATTGTTAAGACACGTATATTTGACATAAATATACTCAACTAACGTTAAATTTATATCACTTTATGATAAAAATATCACACTTTAACCAATAAACAAAAATTACTAGATAGTAGGATGAAACCCATTGGAAAAGGAAGAGAATATAACAAAAAGGAAAGGAAAAATAATTTACGGGCGATTCGAGGTCGGAAAGTGAAAAGGGGTGAGTTTTTAAGGGTAGAAACGATTTATCTTGATTTCCGGCAAAACTACAAGTACTATGAAAAAACGTTAAATAGCAAAGTTGTAGGTAATAAAAATATCTACAACTTGTAGTTAAACTTTTTTTACATAACCTCAAAATTTATGTGAAAAATTCAAATACCTAAGTTTTTGGTTTTTATTTTTATCTTATTACAAACAAATTTTTTTTTCACGAAATTTGTTGAAAACTTACCTTTTTATGTCCCAAACACACTGTAATTTTTTTGATTTAAAATATTTATTTTTTTTCCTTATTTTGACTTAATATCGAAACAGCAACCTAATTTTCAATCGAAAATTCTCACGTCAAAATACCTGCTTTTTTAAAAAACTTGGTGGGCTGTTTGTTCGTTAAAATCTCTACTTTCTGATGGTGTAAAAAATAAACATTTCTATGGTAAATGTTCTCAAAAAATGCAAAGAAAAAAAAAACATTATGTAGGTACTTAGATACAATTTTGAGCTATTTATTAAAATTTATACTTTAATTACTCGAAAAACGTAAGATTCCATGTTACATTGATAAACAAAAAAATTACAAATTTATAAAACATAAAGATCGCAAAAGACATGCGAAAATAGTTGTTCTAAATATAATTAAAGGTTGGATTTTAATGGGGATTTCATCTAAAAAATGCATTTTTTAAAAACATTTACCATAGTAATGTATATTTTTTTACATCATCAGAAAGTAGAGATTTCAACGATCAAAAGGCCTACCGACTTTTTTAAAAAAGCAGATATTTTGACGTGAGAATATTCGTCTGAAAATTAGGATGCTTTTTCGATATTAAGTCAAAATAAAGTAAAAAAATAAATATTTTAAATCAAAAAAATTACAGTGTGTTTGGGACATAAAAAGGCAAGTTTTCACCAAATTTCGTGAAAAAAAAAATTATTGTAAAAGATAAAAATAAAATAACCAAACAACTTGGTTATTTGAATTTTTCACATAAATTTTGAGGTTATGTAAAAAACGTTTAACTACGAAAGTTGTAATTAGATCTTTTTATTACCTACAACTTTGCTTTTTAACGTTTTTCCATAGTACTTGTAGTTTTGCCGGAAATCGACATAAATCGTTTTCTACCCTTAAAAAACTCACTCCTTTTCACTTCCCGACCTCGGATCGCTTGTAAATTATTTTCCTTTCCTTTTTGTTATATTCTCTTCCTTTTCCAATGGGTTTCATCCTACTATTATTTTTTTTCACTTTTTACCATTTTTAAAGGCCCTGGTCTATATACCTAAGTATACCTACTATATTCTCTTTTTTAATACTCTTCTTAATTTTTTTTTTAAAAAACCCCTACTAAAAAACTCTGGCTGCGCCACTGATACATGAAATCATTTTTCCATATTTTACAATGTCTTCAATACTTTTATTAAGAAAACCTTTTTGACATATTCTTTTTAAAGGTGTTTTTCTACCTCCACGTTTTTATGTTTTTATGCCTATACTGAAAACTTTTTGTTAAATGCATATGGAAGCTTTCGCTAAGGTAACGACGAATAAGTATATATTTTTTCATTGTCTCGCTTTGTTGGGCCACCTCGCACATAAAAAAATATTTTAGAGTAGATATTTTATTACCTTACAACTTTTGAAAAATCTTTTTCTCTTTTATATCCAACTATGAACAACTAGTAAGTAGTAGGTACTTAGAGATAAATGAAGATAAAATTTATTATATCTACTTATTAAAGATTTATTTTCTCTGCTTAGGCTGGTAGTATAATTTTTACGGAAACTTTTTGTTTCTAACAAAAATATAAAGTTGATAGCACCAAAAAAGTTAAGGTTTAAAATAAATTTATGTAGAAACTTAAAGTTTTTGTTTCCATAAAAATTATAGGTATAGGTACCTAAGCAGAGAAAAGAAATTTTTAATATAATAAAATTACTACCTAGTAAGTACGCAGAAATGTCAAATTTTCAGTACAATGGGTGCCCTATTGGGAGAAATATGAACACATGTATTTTTGAAATATTTTTTATTTAGAAAAGAAACAAATAAAACTAACATTTAATTGTTCCATTGCGGCTAATGTGAATCCGAACTGAGTTCTCGTTGTCTCTACGTTGAAGGAACTCCAGATAATCCCTCTCCAGTTCGTCCTCCGTTACTGGAGTTAAGCTTTGCTTGGAGGCGGCGCCGCCGGGAGCCCTGCGCTCATTAATAAAGTTCTTGGAGGCGGCGCCGTCGCGTCGGGAGCCTTGCGCTGATTATTAACGTTCCTGGAGGTGGCGCATGCGGGATAACACTGATTTTTATAGTTCCTGGAAGCGGTGCAGGAGGAAAAACATTGCTTATTACAGTTCCAAGAAGCGGCACAGGCGGGATAACACAGATTATCATAGTTCCTGGAGGCGGCGGCGGGAGCCCTGCGCTGATTATTAACGTTCCTGGAAGTGGTGCAGGAGGAAAAACACTGCTTATTACAGTTCCAAGAAGCGGCACCGGCGGGAAAACACAGATTGTTAACGTTCCTGGGGGCGGCGGCGGCGCCGGAAGCCCTGCGCTGATTATTAACGTCCCTGGAGGCGGTGCAGACGGGAAAACACAGATTATTATAGTTCTTGTGTGCACAAGCTTGGTATTTTTGATATGTTGACATCGCGTTGCAGTTTGTAGTCGCTGCATTTAATATTTAAGGAGTCACTTCAAAACTCTATTTATACTAAAAATTTTGTATGCAAAATTTGCAATAATGATCTTTAATATTAAAGCCGGCCCCTCATACGCACGTTCCGGTATGCATTTTAAGGCGGAGTGCCTTTAAGGCGGAGTCACTTTCCATTAGCGAGACGCGTTCCAGCCTCCAAGCCAAGGCACTGGGCGCATGAAAAGTCGTCACCAAGGAGGTCAAATGTATACCCCTAATTTTACAGATGTTTATTAGGTACACATGCATTTTCGTAACCGAGGCAGCAAGGAGGTAAAAATGGTACATGCATAGTCGTCACCAACTATTTAAAAAGTCATTAAAAAGTATTTTAAAAAAATATGATTATTCTCAGGATTATTTGTATTAATTTCCTGAAATTTCCTCGAAGAATTACCTGGCTAAATAATTATAAGTATCATCTAAGGTGTGTAATATAGTGAGACCACCATGTATTAACTTTAGGTGGATCACTATGTACAGGGTGGCCCTTTAGTGTGGCAAAGTACAATAGCTCCGTTACTATTTCAAATACATTAAAAATATTAATACAAAAGTTGAAGGGCAGTAAGTGACTTGTAACGTAAAATTATTTTTAACTCTATAGGGTGGCTCAAAAAAGCGGAACAAGAAAAAATGTACTTTTTTCAAATGGAATACCCTGTATATTTTTTCATTTTTAAATTCTACATAGAATTATAATTATTTTTTATTAAATACATTATTAGTCTATACTTTATAGTTTCCGAGATATTGACTCTTGAAAAGTGACATTTTTGAACTTTGACAGCTTCTAACTTTCTAACAGTACGTCTTAGAGCAAAACGGCTTACATGTCCCTATCTTCAATTTTTATTATCTTCCCAGAAAAGCTAACTTCCAGTTAAACCGGAACAACTATATTTCCTGCTTTCGAGTAACATCCGGTTTAACCGGAAGTTGATTTTTTTGGGAAGATAATAAAAATTAAAGATAGGGACATGTAAGCCGTTTTGCTCTAAGACGTACTGTTAGAAAGCTAGAAGCTGTCAAAGTTCAAAAATGTCACTTTTCAAGAGCCAATATCTCGGAAACTATAAAGTATAGACTAATAATGTATTTAATAAAAAATAATTATAATTTAATACGGAATTTAAAAATGAAAAAATATACAGGGTGTTCCATTTGAAAAAAGTACATTTTTTATTGTTCCGCTTTTTTGAGCCACCCTATAAAGTTAAAAATAATTTTACGTTATAAGTCACTTACTGCCCTTCAACTTTTGTATTAATATTTTTAATGTATTTGAAATAGTAACGGAGCTATTGTACTTTGCCACACTAAAGGGCCACCCTGTATATTAGGTTTATAATTAATTAAATTAGAAATAAGCAATTTTTAAGTAGGTTACAAAACTAATTGATCAATGGCCCGAGGATGGAAAAAAAGAGTAGACTAAGTTAGATTGTAGATGGGTGACATGGAAGTTAGAAAATAAAGAACTATATATATTCAGAATGGTTGCCTGATTTCCAATGTAGTAAGAGTAGGTATTAAACGTGCATTCTGGGCCTCCTCCTCCCCCCTCATCCTCCTCCCCCTACCCCCCTCGCCTACCCTCCCGCGACCTTGACCGCACAGGTATGCAGGTGTTCATTTGACCTTGACCATACACGTGGGCGAGCGTATTTTTATGGTATGCAGGTGTTCATTCGACCTTGAAAGATGCAACTACTCTTTGTTAATTTGACCTTGACCATACACCTGGACGAGGGTATTTTTATGGTATACAATTTTCTTTTATGTGACTCATTTGACCTTGAAGGATGGAGCTGCTCTTTGATGGTGCTACCTTGGCGTGGACGAGGGTATTTTTATGGTATGCAGGCGCCCTTTTATTTATGACACTGTTGCATTACAAATTTTTACACCATGGAGTATTTCTTTATTGTCGTCATTTATTTGTTTGAAAATATCTAAAGGGATGCAAGTCTGTTTTATTGATATTACCTTGACCATTATTTTTTCCCAAAAGTTAGATTTGTAATATATTTTTTGTTTTGTTATACCTTCATGTTCTTCAAGGGTGTTTATGGGATTTTCACACCTTGATGGGATTTTCACACCTTGAAAGAGCTATTATAGTCGTAACAATAGGG
This sequence comes from Polydrusus pterygomalis, assembly GCA_963969555.1. NCBI lineage: Eukaryota > Metazoa > Arthropoda > Insecta > Coleoptera > Curculionidae > Polydrusus > Polydrusus pterygomalis. Next base: position 32,697,687 of record OZ018381.1, on the reverse strand, counting down.
TCTGGGTCTCTTTGTTATCGGATTTTCACACCTTGATGGGATTTTCACACCTTGAAAGAGTGTTTGTTATGTATGATTTCGAAGGCGGCATGGACCTTTTGTTATGAGTAATATTGAGCGCTGGCTATTTTTCTTACTTTGTTCTTTATTTAGGTATTCTTGGATTTATTTTTATAGTGGATGCAGATATTCTTTGATGGTTTTATGTAACCTTGACTACACTTTTGAGCAGATGTTTATTTATGACATTGGGTTGGGTTTATTTTCGACCTTGGACGTACTCGGACGCAAGTGTTTGGTTTTTACGCCTTGAAGAATCTTTATTTTTTATTGACGTAATTTTGTTCTAAAATATTGAATGAGGTGCAGGCACGTTTTATTTACGATGACCTTGTGTTGGTTCGGGGTGCAGGTGGTTTTTATGTTGTTAAGTTTTGTATACTCTTAAAGCGGCTACTCCTTTTACACTTTGAAGAATTTTTTTCTTTATTGACATCACTCTGTTCTAAAATATCGAATGGGATATAGGTATATATCGTTCTCTACTATGGTTGTTAAAATAGGGTATGTGCTCTTTGTTATGGGATTAACTTTATCATAAATAGATATAAAATATATAGAAATTTATTTTTTAAGTTAAATTTTGATCTATACATTGTTCAAGAACCGAAGATTATAGAACCAATGTCCAGTATTCCACAAGCGTAAATTCGAAGCGAAATTAATATATTAGAACCATTTTATAGTAGACATACCGTTACATATTTGATATGTGAACAACTTTGTATAATATTTTTGTCCTGTTTTAACGTACCTATTATCTTAAAGGCATAAGGAAGTTCTTTTTTCAAAATTCATCCTCTTTTAACTTAAATTAGTTGAAATAAAAACCATAATAAACCAAGAACGGGAATATTAGCGACAAACATAGCTAAGGATCATTTACATTATAATTCTACAGTAATTTAGGCATTACACATGATTTTTTTTTCATAATGCAGTATTTTAATCTACAGTGGTAAATACACTTCAACTAATTAAAGTATTGTAATGGGAACAGAAGAGAGGAATGATGGACATAAAACAACACGATTGCTTCTAACAAGGGTTTTTATACTGACTGAACACACCCAGGTTATTATCTAAATTGTATCAACAGTCTTTCGAAAATAGTTTATTTGCATAATTTTTATTGTTAAATTTTTGAGCGTAAACCCATGAAGTCAGTAAGCATCTTTTGCAGACATTCTCCAAGAATAAAATCTTATAAATCTATTCTTCTCTTAAATAAATTATCATTTCAAATATTATTATTATAAAAAGAAAACAGAATGTACCCCTAGTAACGAAATAATGACTTGCAACTAAACACTTTGAGAAATAAGTGAAAACAAGTATTATATTATTATGCAACTTGTCAAAATACTAGATAGACTTTCAATAATTCATTATTTTTTAAAAACGTTGGTATAATAAATTGTGTTACTGCTCATATCCAAAATTTCACTTATTCCTAAACTAATGGAATTCTTAGTTAAAGATTTTCTTGAGGACTGTTTTAAAAATGTTATTGTCACTAACCAGCATGGTTTCATAAAGGGAAACAAATTTACTAGTTTATTCTGTCTACATTTTTAATTCCCTAGAAAATGGTGTTGACTATCAAATTTACGCCCATGATCCGCCACCAAGGATTTTTTTAAAAATATTGCAAAGGTTTATAAGACACCTAAGTGTTGAAGATACTTATGTTTTGGTTCTATCCTTATTGCTATTGCACAACACCTCGATTTTCTTTGAAAACTGGAAAAGTTACATTAGTTTTTGATTTGATTTACTTAAAATTACACTTTATATTCTTCATCGGTATTATATTTTCGGCTTTTTTCATGCAAAAGGTTCTACACAGTCCTTTAATTGATTCCCAGTGCTTTTGCTATTATTTCTTGCCTATTAGTTGGGGAATTTCAACTTACTCTTTCATTTTCCGAATAGTTAATCAAATTTTGTATTATTGTTTTTGCTTGGGGGACTCAAAGTACCAGAAAATTGCCTTTTATTATTCGAATTGACAAATTTGTCACTTCAACTTGTTAAAGTCACAAAATAGACATAATATGTTCATTAAAACTTTTTAGAACCACTAAAAATTATAAGTTTATTCCTTTTTCTCATGCTGAAATTATATACGTCGTCTATCCTACGGATTTTACCATGAACCACAAACCGAATTTTTGTTTTTGGTCAGACAAACTATGCGATGGTTTCTATATCTTATTTATCGTTAACGTGTACAATACCTTCTTTTTTTATTCCTAATTATTATATTTTTATGTTTCCCTCCCGTTTCTCAAATCGCCAAATATTTGAATATTTCGTTATAGACAATAAAATACGAAATTATGTTAGAACAAACCTAATATGAATTTTTTTTACCAGGTGTATGTCTAATATACCAATATACCTATTTTTCCGTTGATATTTTTAGCAATATTAAACAATGGTAGACACCTCAGATTGGTCGAATGACAATAAATACAAATCCATGGTTATATATTCAAATGATGGTATACTTTTTAGGAAGATTTGAAGAGTTCTTCGCAAATACCTTGCTTTCTGTAACTTTTTGTTTTATTAAATTTAGAAATCACTGCAAGTAAAGTGTAGCAAGGTGTTTAAGCTAAAATTACCTTAAATATCATAAATTAGTACAAAAAGTGATGAAGAGCAATCGAAAATCATCAAATTTTGTCTAGAATGTCTAAAATAAAGAAGATTGGTAACTTTTTTTGAAAAATGATAAAGTTTATAGAATTTCAGTTATCTGTTTACGGAAAGATGCAAATGGGAGGTGAAAGAGGATTAATAAAAAAAAAGGAGAGAAAAAGTGATTAAACATTTATTACATATAAACTTAACTAGAATAACAAAAAATATTTTATAAAACACAAATCGTACAGAAAAATACACCATAATATCGTCGTTGATCGTGAAATACCTACTATGTGTAAAATTCTAAATTTTACAGGAGGAAGAAATAAAACATCCAATTTCTGTAATTTTGGATTAAATTTGTGCATACCGTAGGAAAACTGGGGAACAACAGTATGGAAAATCTTTTGAAACAAAAATTAACATGATAGAACATCGCGTTAAACTGTAATTATTGATAAACGTGATATTTTACTACATATGAGGTTTCAACCATCTCGAGTTGACACATAAGATAATTTTCAAAGAAAAAACAGGCACATAGTAGCATTTTGGGGTCGATGTAACGGAAAATAAAGTTATTGTAAACTTTATTTAACTAATAAAAAAACATTACGGATAAATTCTGAATTTTTTTTAGATTTAAATTTTTTTAGGATCAAACCATAAATTATCGATTCTATACTTTAAAAAAACATTAACTTTTGTTCTTATTGCAACATAATTTTATTCACATAGGAGATATTTGAGAATGAATTTTTTTTTTTCTGTAGACATATAACATTAACCGCATAGAAGACTTTACAAGTCGATAAAACATTGAAAAAACCAACCAAATGCGTGTATAACCTGAAAATCGGTTTAAATGCCACATAGGAGGTATTTCACGATCTACGTCGATATATTCCACTTTAACAAACTGGAACAAATCGGTTTTCGAAAAAGGGACAATGAAAAATGTAACTATTTAAGAAACGTTAAGCTAACAATCTAAGTAGGTATATTTTATCCTATTTAACTGTTTCTTTTGGTATAGGTAAATAGAGGATTTTTATTGAGAAAGTAAACCTTGCCTTTTTACAAAAATTTAAAATCTTGTCCTTTCAACACCGTATATTAAACCCTATTTTTTTTTAAAGTGAAACCCTGTGCAATAAACTATTTCCTTAGGATCTATTACATTTTATATGATCGGAATATTGCATACTTCCTCTCTATTCATTTTCAAATAGTAAAATATTTCCTTAGAATTTATATACATAAATGCGTATTACAGACCTTTTTCTTGTTCGCTATACCAGAGGGGTGGGGATTGGCAAGACTAATGGTTGCCATAGATGTCGGGCATATATGGTCCATCGTCATAATTCATTATCAGCTGAAAGACAAAAAAAAAACAAGTTTTTAATAAAGATGTAATTATTTTTAGTTAAGGTTAAATGTAAGATAATTTTTTTACAAAGTAAGAGATGAACGTCGTCTTTTCAGAGGGTTTACTTTATTCCATTCTTTTTATTATCTATATTTTATCTTGTTTACTGAGTGGTCGTAAAAATATTATTTAAAAATAATACATTTTTTTCTTGTTTGAGTATTCTTAATTCAGATGAATAGATAAAAAAAAATGAAAATTACTTACAATTTCTTCCGGGTCCAGAGCCGGGGAACGTGGTCGACGATGGTTGATTTTAATCTAAAAATAATAATAAAAATATTTCTTAGCTTTCTACATTTTTACAATACAAAAACATTATGGTTCATCGTCATAATTCATGATCAACTAAAAGACAAAAAAAAAAACAAGTTTTTAATAAAGATGTAATTATTTTTAGTTAAGGTTAAATGTAAGATAATTTTTTTTACAAAGTAAGAGATGAACGTCGTCTTTTCAGAGGGTTTACTTTATTCCATTTTTATTTTATTTAAAAATTTACCGATGTAACTTCCGAATAAGGATTTTTAAAAATTTATTATCTATATTTTATCTTGTTTACTGAGTGGTCGCTAAAAATATTATTTAAAAATAATACATTTTTTTTCTTGTTTGAGTATTCTTAATTCAGATGAATAGATAAAAAAAAAATAAAAATTACTTACAATTTCTTCCGGGTCCAGAGCCGGGGAACGTGGTCGACGATGGTTGATTTCAATCTAAAAATTATAAAAATTTCTTAGCTTACAATACTTTTTTTATAATTCATATTAAATAAATTCCAAAAAATAAAAAAATAAACATTCGCAAATGCAGAAAAAAATGCAAAAAAAAAAAAGTTGCTTACATTTTCCCTCAGATGTAAATGGATAGGGGGATTTCTAGTTTCTTCATCATCATCGATAATTTCTATCTAAAAATATTTCTTAGCTTTCTACATTTTTACAATACAAAAACATTTCCAAAAAAAAAAAAACGTAAATTTACCTAGGCAAATTCATAGATGACAAAAGAAAATACTTACAATTTCATCAGGGGGTTGCTGGTCGTTATCCGCTTCATCATCTAATATTTCTACCTAAAATTAAAAAATATATCTAAACACCTCTTCTTCGAGTTTTATCATACGGAATAAACCTATTCAGGATAGAAAATATAAAAATACTTACAATTTCTTGTGCTACTACTATCGGCTGATTTCCATGAATGTATTGGTCGAATTCAATCTAAAATAATAAAAAATTTCTTAGCTTACAACATTTTTTTTATAATACAAACATTTCTAAAAACGTAAATACACACATTAAACTTTCTGAATTCTGAATAGGTTTTTCTTTTTCTTCAAAATCACTTAACATTTAAAAAAAAAACTCTAGGGGTGTGCGCTAAAAAACGTAAACAACTATCGTGATTTTAAACGGAATGCCTATATGGTTGAAAAAATGGTTATTCCTAGAACTTTTTTAATTTCAATATTTTATTTTATTTAAAAAAAATGAAATAATAACAGTTACAAATTACTTACCAAAACTGGTGGAGGAGGAGGTGGATAATAAAGTAAGGGCCCGTTCTCTTCAAGCCTTTCTCCGCAAAAGGCACAAATCGGCTGCCTTGCCCCACAACCACAACCACATAGGAAAATATTAAAAACTTGCCCCCTACATCCTAAACAAACCATTTGAAAATCCCTTAAATAAAAAAACAAAAAAAAAAGATATTAATTTATGTTATAATACCTCTGTAATTTTGTAAGATCTGTGACGTATTAAATAAAAAGTAAGTGAATGCAAGAGTATCACAGGCTGACGGCAGCTATATAGCGAGAGCTAGGTCGTAGTTCGGTTGCTTACCTTTCTTCCCTTCTGCAATAGAGGGCGCCACCACAATTTATTGTGGCTAAATTGGGAAAAAGTAGTCTGTTGTTATTATTGGAAAACTATTCAATAAAACACAAATTTAAACATGTAACATGTAACCTGGAGGTTTATTAAACACATTTTTAATGATAAGTTTGAATTTTGAAATTTGAATTAAGTTATATGATTTGTAACATATAAAAGTAAAGATGTAACTTTGAATAAAATAAGTTTAGCACATCTAGACAAGGTTTTCTTATAACTAAGTTATTCAATTAAATGGTTGTAATGCGGGGTAAAACCAGATTCATGAACCTTGAAATACCTACCTACCTGAAATTAAATCAGTAAAATCAAAGATATAAATCTGTCAAGATTGCTTTACATTTACTTATAAATCAAATTAAAAGGTTTAAATAATGAAGGAAAGAAAATTTTATAGAAAATATAGTAAAGTTTGTGTACACTCTCGGTATAAATTTGTTCTGAGAAATGAATTTAACCTTCATAAAAACCGATACGATGGTACCTGATGAGTACAGTTTCCTTTGTTTTTTTTTAAACGTCCCTTGTCAGCAGCTAAGGAATACAAAGATCTCCTGTCTTAATGCAGGCTCCAACCATTTTCACTTGGTTTCGAAGAAAGGTTCTAATTCATTTGCACCTCCCTCAGGTTACGGACGTCACCGGACAGTTGCAGAATTACCAGACATGGACTTGGACAATACCCTTAGACAGACATACAACTAAGAATGCTTTATCCCTCCACTTAGCTTAAGTTAAAGCCAAAATCAAGAGAAGAGGTGAAAAAAACAACAGAAGTTGAAGAATAACCCTAAAAATAAACGATAAGAGTTTATTAGAAATAAATCATAAAATAAATGCAATATTCAGCAAGTCTCGAAGAGGAATTAGGCGTACCGTGACCTAGACTTACCTCTAAAAGGGCTGTGAAGCCACATGGCCATTTTTATCAAAAACGTGCAACCTTAGGAAATAGGTTAATCGACCTTTTCGGTTCACAGCTGGCTCAAAAAAGAACTTCCGTCAGTCTCCCTTGGACCAGAACCCTTTTTGACAGTTCGTTCTGTCTCTAAAGATGGTGTATTCCTTTCGGCTGGCCTCAGCTACAGAGCATACCACGAAATGGTTAGTCACCAAACTATGACAAAGGTAAATAGATCGTCAAAGCCCACAAACTTAGTACTATAACCCTCAGTACAAATTGTTACGACGAGAGCATGCTTATCATTGCTTACAACAAAATTAACCATTTACTTCAGAGTATGTGAAAGGAATACGCCCTTCAGCATTTTAAAATTTGGAATAAACCACCCGGAACGTCTCACGCAGAACCACTGCCACTGGTAGCTTCGACGAAACTTCCTCTGTGGAATTCTAACCCTAAATTCTGACATCCCAACAGGTTTATTTATTTACATTTAAATTAATGAAAAGAATAATAATTATTAACATGGTAAACGAAGAGAAGTTTAATTTAATTGGAATACTTATATTACAAAACTTAAAAATGGAAAAAGGAGGAATGCAATTTGGTCCGATAAGGTAGGATAATTTGAATCTAAACAAGGAGACCAATTGAAATTGCTACAGATCTCTGTTTATTCGTATTTTCTTTTAAACAGCAGAAAGGATAATTTGGAATATTATATCTATTAATTTCTATTTACATTTATGTTAAAATTGAATACTTATATATCTTTCATACAACAGTGTAATTATTTAAACACAAACGTCAATCTAAACAATAAACCTTAAAACAAATCAGACTTATATTCGAATTTGTAATATATCTCTGTTTATTCGCTTTTCTTTTAAACAGCAGAAAGGGTAATTTCTAATAATATATTATTATATCTGAAGCTAAGAGTCAAGCTGTATTAAATCAATTTAAAAAAAAAATTAAGCTTTGTTCTACTAAACACAACCTGCTCTTTTACATGGAAAAACAGTATTAAGCCACACATAATACTCTTTTTGTTCGGACATGGCCGAGGATATGATTCAGTTTGACTTTGTTAAAAAGTATATTATGTGTAGCTTAATACTGTTAAAATGGAATACTTATATATCTTTCATACGACAGTGTAATTATTTAAACACAAACGTCAATCTAAACAATAAACCTTAAAACAAATCAGACTTATATTTAAATTTGTAATATATCTCTGTTTATTCGCTTTTCTTTTAAACAGCAGAAAGGGTAATTTCTAATAATATATTATTATATCTGAACCTAAGAGTCAAGCTGTATTAAATCAATTTAAAAAAAAAATTAAGCTTTGTTCTACTAAACACAACCTGCTCTTTTACATGGAAAAACAGTATTAAGCCACACATAATACTCTTTTTGTTCGGACATGGCCGAGGATATGATTCAGTTTGACTTTGTTAAAAAGTATATTATGTGTAGCTTAATACTGTTAAAATGGAATACTTATATATCTTTCATACGACAGTGTAATTATTTAAACACAAACGTCAATCTAAACAATAAACCTTAAAACAAATCAGACTTATATTTAAATTTGTAATATATCTCTGTTTATTCGCTTTTCTTTTAAACAGCAGAAAGGGTAATTTCTAATAATATATTATTATATCTGAACCTAAGAGTCAAGCTGTATTAAATCAATTTAAAAAAAAATTAAGCTTTGTTCTACTAAACACAACCTGCTCTTTTACATGGAAAAACAGTATTAAGCCACACATAATACTCTTTTTGTTCGGACATGGCCGAGGATATGATTCAGTTTGACTTTGTTAAAAAGTATATTATGTGTAGCTTAATACTGTTAAAATGGAATACTTATATATCTTTCATACGACAGTGTAATTATTTAAACACAAACGTCAATCTAAACAATAAACCTTAAAACAAATCAGACTTATATTTAAATTTGTAATATATCTCTGTTTATTCGCTTTTCTTTTAAACAGCAGAAAGGGTAATTTCTAATAATATATTATTATATCTGAACCTAAGAGTCAAGCTGTATTAAATCAATTTAAAAAAAAAATTAAGCTTTGTTCTACTAAACACAACCTGCTCTTTTACATGGAAAAACAGTATTAAGCCACACATAATACTCTTTTTGTTCGGACATGGCCGAGGATATGATTCAGTTTGACTTTGTTAAAAAGTATATTATGTGTAGCTTAATACTGTTAAAATGGAATACTTATATATCTTTCATACAACAGTGTAATTATTTAAACACAAACGTCAATCTAAACAATAAACCTTAAAACAAATCAGACTTATATTCGAATTTGTAATATATCTCTGTTTATTCGCTTTTCTTTTAAACAGCAGAAAGGGTAATTTCTAATAATATATTATTATATCTCAACCTAAGAGTCAAGCTGTATTAAATCAATTTAAAAAAAATTAAGCTTTGTTCTACTAAACACAACCTGCTCTTTTACATGGAAAAACAGTATTAAGCCACACATAATACTCTTTTTGTTCGGACATGACCGAGGATATGATTCAGTTTGACTTTGTTAAAAAGTATATTATGTGTAGCTTAATACTGTTAAAGTTTGATATGCGAATTTAATACAGTTTTCAATGCGTTAATATTTTTATAAAAAATTTAAAACTTCTCTCCTGTATAATTTCATTTTTGTGAGTTAGTACAGTCTAACTCTCAGGTACATAATAAATATATATATATATATATATATATCTAAATCTAAAAATGGTCTAAAAGGTATTCCTCTATACTATAATATGCCTTTGTTAGCAACATCTTCTTTACCCGCCGCCTAAATAATTTAAATGTTGCTATCTTCCGAAGTGTCTGTGGAAGATGATTGAAAATCTTTTTGCTTCTATAATAAATTGAATTTTGTGTCAATGTTGATGTTGGAATAGGTAAATTTATAAAATATGACGAACGAGTGTTAGCCGGGTTGGGTGAGTGAATTATAGAGGCATACTTTCTATGCATCAGACAAACGGTCTCAAGAATGAAAATTGCTGGGAGAGTCAGAATTTTTTGCGTAATAAAATACGGTTTACATGACTCCCTGTACCCAAGACCACACAGATACCTCAGGGCACGCTTCTGTAGAACAAACAATGGACCCAACAGGTATGCGGATGAGTTCCCCCAAAAACAAACCCCGTATCTCAAATGAGAATCAATTAATGCAAAATAGGCATCTCTAGCTACTGACGCACTTAGGTCCCGTTTAATTGTTCTTATCGCGAAACAACCCGATGCCAATTTAGAGCCAAGCTGCTCAATATGCCTGTCAAACCTCAACCTTCCATCAATGTACAATCCCAAAAATCTAGCCTCAATGCAATCACTCACCACATCCGTGTCCAAGAGAATCTGACCTAAGTCACACCTAAAAGATACTATATTTGTCTTTGAGATATTAAGCGAGAGAGAATTAGCATTACACCATTCCTTAAGAATTTTCAGGTCATAAGAGATAAAGTTTTGTAGAACAGACTTATCCCCATGATGCCAAATGATGGTGATGTCATCTGCAAATATAGTAAATTTCCCGCTTATTGGGAGAAGCGACAAGTCGTTAACATATATCAAAAACAATAAGGGGCCAAGTACAGATCCCTGAGGAACACCGGTCTGCAAATGACGTTCATCGGAGCATTCCCCATTCAAGGTTACCCTTTGACTGCGATAAGACAGATAAGAACGGAACCAGTCTAAACTCCGACCTCTAAAGCCGTAAGTCTCAAGTTTGCGCAGTAGCGTCCTATGATTAACACAATCGAGAGCCTTGGATAGGTCACAGAACGCCGCCGCTGCAACATCACCATTATTGAGTTGTAAGTAAAGGTTCTCCAAGAATGCAAAAATGGCGTCACTTGTGCTCTTCGATGGTTGAAAACCAAACTGTTCCTTACATAAAATATTATGTTTAATTAAAAACTTTAAAGCCCGACTCTTAACAATTTTTTCCACTATTTTCGATAACGTAGGCAGAAGGGAAATGGGGCGAAAGCTAGATGACACATTGGGATCTCCACCCTTAAAAAGAGGAAGAACTAAGGCCTTTTTTAGGCAAGTAGGAAAATCACCCGTTTCAAAGGATCCATTAATTGCTTCAGCTAGCACCTGAAGGGCATTAAAAGGAAGTTTTAAAAATACTTTTATTGATACTTGGTCGTAGCCTGCAGAGTTCTTATTTTTTATTTCTTTAAGTAAACCTCTTAACTCATCCACATCAGTAGGCTCAAGAAAGAAAGATTCTGGCAACGATACACGTCGTAAGTATGTGATTGGATCAACACCAGATGTAGAATTAGATAGTAATTGACCAATAGTACAGTAAAACTCATTTAGATTATTTGAATTTAACTCAGTATTTACAGTGTTAATGCAGTTTTTTCCCCTTAAACTATTTACAATGTTCCACGATTCTCTTTGTTTGTTCTTAGCCTCGTCTATTCTTTTTTTATAAAACAATTTCTTAGCTTTTATTATGGTAGCTCGATATATACTTCTATATCTGTTGTAGTAATCAATAAAAAAAACATTATCCAACAAGAACTTTCTAATTACATGCAGTGAGCGCATATTTTTTGATGAAACTTTCAACCCCTTTGAGAACCATGCTTTCCCACTTTTAGTTTTTAAATGTATAATGGGGAATGCCCTATTAAAGATTGTTACCATAGTTTTATGAAATTCCTCCAGGGGGTGTTGATAATTTAGAACATTTAGCCAGTTCACACATGAGCAAGCATGAACAAATTTATTAAAATTATTTCTAGTATATAATCGTCCTTTCCTGATAGCTCTCTTGGTTTTGGACGATTTTACATTCAAAGTGCAGTAGACTGCTTGATGGTCCGACAGTCCCGCATTAATAACGGAGCACTTAACCAGCTCTTTGTCCAAGTTTGTACATACATAGTCCAACAGTGTAGAGGTTGATGATGTTATACGAGTGGGCGTCTGTACATGCATTTGTAGGTTGAAAGATAGGAAAAGGTTGCCCAGCATAAGAGCACCGATGGAGGTACCATCAAACGAATTAATATTAAAGTCCCCGGCTAACACAATAGATACATTTAGTGGGAATTGTTGTAATAAATTATCCAACCTAGAAATAAATACATCAACGCTTGACCTGGGGGGTCTATACAAACAAATCATATAAAGTCTGATCATTGGAAAATAAGCAATGGAAAACTCAAACTCTCCCTCCACTAACCAACTATTAAACTTATCTATACTAACACATTTAGACAGTTCCAGAAAGTCTTGCCTGATTAGAATCAATGTTCCGCCATGAACAGACTGTGATCTACAGTATTTTGATAAAATTATGTAGTTAGGAATAAATAATGGCTCGTCAACTTTTAGCCAGTGTTCTGTTAAAAGAATTACAGTTGGGAGGGCAAGACTATCTAAAAATAAAACAAACTCATCAATCTTGCATCTGATAGACTGAGTATTCAATAACACTATCCTAAAAAAATGTTTTCCTTTGTCTGTTGAGTCTCAGAGACAGGTACCGGTGTAGAATCAGGTTCCACGAGCCTCAACCCCACAGACTCATCTGAATGAGCAACAAAAATTCCACTGTCGGCAGTGGTGCAGCTTTTAGAGTAAGGAGAGTTATCGTCATTATATTTTTTTGAGCAGTCAATAAAAATAAGAGGCTTACTATTAGTATTTTTTGAATATATTTCCCTATTTATTTTCCCTGAAACGCTCGGTAAATGAAGTTTATGCTTACTATTAAGTTGTGTATCTATATATGATATCTTTACCTCCGTGATACGATTTATCTTAAGTAGGAAACCCTGTAAATTATTGTTAAATTCATGAATTCTAGACCTTATCATTTCGTTATATGACAGTTTGGGAGTAGCCAAAAATATGAAATTCGTATGCATACACTGCTTTAACTTATTCCAGATATTTTTCATCCTTGGGGGGACACTATGGAGTTGAAAGTCATTAGCGCCCGCTAGAATGACAACATAATCAGTTCTTTTAAAGTCTTTAACCAGTAAATCAACGCTCTCCAGCACGTTATCATATGTACCACCCGGCTTAATGACAGATTCAATCTTAAAATTGTCCTGCCTAAGTAGTCGCTTCATCGATTGATCCAAGTGCCGTCCATGCTCGTCTGTTAAGATCAACAGTCTCCTCTGTGCTGTACCATTGTCCGAACCTTGATACGATTCGGTGCCTTGACCCTCCGGAACCAAGCTAACACCTCCGGTAGTCTTCCTTGTGTTTGCAGAATCACTTAAGAGGTGAGGGATTAGTGGGTTGATTTGTTGACCAGAGTAGAGCTCTTCCTTTAATCTAAAAATTTCACAGTGTGCTCTCTTCAAGTCTTCGGCATAAAAATCATTGTCTTTGGTCAATGTTTCCAAACTCGTCAACATACTGTCCTTGAGTTTCTTGAATTCGTCCAATTCACCAGTTGCCTTATTTAAAGTGACGTTGAGTTCCTTGATTTGGTCCAAAAGTTGATTATTTTTGTTTGTAAGGAGGAGTAGCTCTCTTTTTAAATTTGCTATCTCAATCTTTTGCTTTTCAATTTGATCAAGATACTCTTGCTCGGTGGTATAAGCAATATTCTCAAAATCAAGTGTGTTTCCTTTCAGCCTTTTAATGTGCTGGTCTTTATCCTTGATTTCTGTCCGAAGCTTGTCCATCTCTCCCTGTAGTTCTTGACAAGCATCCGCATGCTTGTGCTGTAGATTTTGAATGCGGATGTCCTTCCTTTTAACTTCTGCTTTCACCCTTTCAAACTGGTCCATGATCTTCTTGAACTTGGGCAAGTCCCCCAAGTCACGTTTACAATTTACACAGTAGAAAAGCAGAACTCTTTTCTGTGCCAGGGCAATCGCGTGGGCCTCTGTAGTATTAATTTCAGTACAAATTTTGCAATATACTTCCTTACACGCGTCGCAAGAAGCCCCAAAAGTCTCATCTTCTTTGGGCCTTGGTTTAAATACACATGAGTTTTGACATTTAACACAACTTAAGGAAGTCATGTTTAGAATTTAATCTCCCAACAAAAGCAAAACATGAAGAAACTGCCAAAATTGAACATGAATTCAAGGTTTGAAATGTACTAAATCCTGTACAATAGTAAAAGAGTCAACGCCCCTGATTAACTTGGCTTGTTTATTGATCGTTTTTTATTGATGGCACATATCTCAACAAAAAAATTTTAAGATTAAAGTTTATTGTTTAACACTTAAACTCTTATTTCATACTAACAATCATAGAAGGGAAATCAAAATTGAACCCAAACCGTAGATAATTATTCTATACTTATGATGACAAAAGTTCAAAATTAAATATTCAGTACAACACCCGAAAACATTCAAAAAACAGCGGACGAAACTGAAGTACTGTGAACCGTCGCGTGATTCAAATAATAGTGAAATTGAATTTTTCTTAAAAGTTTTACCTGTTGTTTGTAAAGACCTTGCTATATTTACCCAACAGTTCTCCTTCTGAATAATGGATTTATAACCCTTATCTGTTTTGTCGAACAGTGGTTTATAATTTGCAACACACTGCATCAAAAATTCATCATTAATTTCATTTCCCTGGCTATTTTCCATTTCTTCTTGATAAAAAACTTGGAAACTATGAAACTTATAAAAACCGCACATGCAGCCAGATGGAAATATGACAACTGACAAATGACAAATGCGTCACGAATTGAATAGAAATGTATCTTTTTCAGTTAGCACGCGTGTCGAAGTCTCAATTCGCCCGCAAAGTGATTAGAAATGCAGCTTTACTCTATTTTCCATCAAGTAGGTTAGATACGGTTTGTCTGTTTTTTATTGGTGTCTTAATGGTCTCTAGATAGGATCAGATAACTTTACTGCTACAATAAACACGTCGAGTGTCACGGCCTTTTTGTTATTCGGTTTTGAGAGCCCAACTGAGTTTTTTTTATATTTATCTTTCGTCTAGTGGATTTATACACAAAACTAAATTAACTAATTTTGAAGAAGTAGTCCATACTCAAAGTGGACTTAAAAGTATAGAAAAGAAAAGCACAAAGTCTTTCTCCACAATATTTAATTAGAATGGCTAGGCGAACCTAGGATAATTCATAATACATAGTTTAATTCGACATGTTTCGAGTGTAGAAACACTTATCATTAGGAAAATGAAGTAAATTGTACAATGCTGATGTTGTTAGCAATAGAGAAAATAGCAGGTGAGACTGAGCAACACCTCCTAAAACACAAGGCCTCAGTGCTCCGCCGTGACGTCACCATTAGTAGGCTGAATATTTAATAGAGTATAATAGAATAATCATATATATGTATACTATTCTCTAGTAAAATACTTAGAAAATATTTTTTTAAAGTTTATATGTACAGGTAGTTTAAAAATAAGTAATCTAATCTATATTTGCTATCAGTGGCAGTTCGTAGGTTAACAGCTAGGGTTGGGAAGTATTTTTGTCTCCTCAGACAACATACTAAGTAACTTATAAATAAAAATATATATTTATATAAGTAGCTATATGCAATTCATCACAGGAGGTCTTTGTCTTTATGGGCTCCTTTGAGCATTGTATGATGCATGTGTTGTCATTAGATATACCTAAGTACCAGACATTGTGTTAAAATTCTACCCTATTGCTAAAAGTTTTTTTTTTAAATGTTAAACTGGCAACAAGGCAGTAAACCAAGGCGACCAAATAAATATAATGATTAAAACAAGACTGACAGCCGATTCATAAATTGACTGGCGATCTTTTCAATATATTTCTTATGAAGGAATACTTAAGCCTACTATATGTGACGTCACGTTAAATTTACGGCAAGCACTGAGGCCTTGTGTTTTAGAAGGTGTTGGACTGAGCCGTAATGGAGCTTTCATTGGTTCATACGAGGAGTAAAAAAAATTGAATAGTCAGAAGACCGACAAAACTTCAGCATACTGAAGCGTCAAGGACTCGTGCAAAGGCACTGTCTTGGGTGGAAAATGAGGAGAGAAAAGAAAATTAGGGAGTTATATAAGAGACTTTGTGAAAAACATTTAAGTGAAAGTGATGAAAAAGCCTGAGTTTAATTTGACTTTGTCGGAGACATGTGAAAGTCACATGCCAAATAAATACGACATCGAATGTTCCACTTTGGTCACCCCACATGGAAAATACAATAGAAGCAGTGGTTTTTCGTCAACCACGTAAAGTGACACTTTGGTCACCACATACAGAGAATGAAATGGAAGCGGTGGTTTTACGTCAACCTCGTATTTCTTAGGTGAACTGCAGCGCGAGCAGTACTTCAAGGAAAATAGAGTCTTTAAAAAAAGAGAACAAACTGTCCTTTTCAGGAGGACAATAACATATTTCAGCTTAGTTTTAATTTTTTAATATCGCATAGGTGATCCACCACAGATAATGCGAATGAAGCGGTAGTTTTATGCGAGCATGTATATATCTCCTCTTTAAGACAACAAATATTTTTAGCTTAGTTTTAAAATCGCCTAGGTGCTTTTGGTATGACCTTAAATTTCTGTCTGAGTAGGCATATATCTTGACGAAAAATATTCTTACTATTATAGACGTAGTAGCTAACTTTTATTTTTAAAGACTCAATCGCTAACTTTGGTTATATATAATCCTTATCTTCAATATGAGTAAAAAAAAAGGATATTGTTAACCCTAAACATAGCTTTATTACTTTCTGTATCAATCTGATTTGAATCTGGCGAACTGATGACTAATTTCATTACAATGGCGCCCCAATACCCCAGGCTTCAATACAGCTTTTTAACTACTTATTATTTCATTTATTTGTGTAAACTTCATTAGGAGTACTACAAATTTTAAAAAAAGGTTTGGGACTAAATATTTTCGCGGAATGGCTCTCAACCATTGTTGCTGCAAAAGAATGTCCTTTGAAAATCCGAAAACGCGAACTTTTGGTCCAATATCGTAGTTTCCACTACACCCGGGAACACAGCACTTATACGGCATTTTATATGTTTCAATTCACCAACACTTCACTAAAAAATCTGACAAAAAATCACAAAACTTACCATTTAAAGCAAAAAAACTAACTTTCAATATGATTTGATCGTAGTTTTAGCCGCTTTATGCATGTATACTGTCAAAACTTACGTTAAATTTGAATTTTAAGTTGGCTGGAACTGACCCATGGTTTTTCATCCTAAGTACGCTTGCCAAAAGTAAGACAGAGAGAGAACAAATACTTATAAAGACAGAGAGATAATAATTTACCTGGACGAGCAACTTCTTTTCAGCAATTAGTTGAGAACAACAGTATTGTCAGCTTTAATACAAAATAGTCAATTGGTTGCGACAAAACGTAACACAATGATTTGATTCATGACCATAATGTAATGATTTTTCTAATTTTTTTTTTAATTAAAATTTTTTTTACCATAAGGTTTTTCTTTTTTTTTTGGTTTGACAATTTTCAGACATTGTATTAAAATTCTACCCTATTGCTAAAAGTTTTTTTTTTCAAATGTTAAACTGACAACAAGGCAGTAAACCAAGGCGACCAAATAAATATAATGATTAAAACAAGACTGACAGCCGATTCATAAATTGACTGGCGATCTTTTCAATATATTTCTTATGAAGGAATACTTAAGCCTACTATAGGTGACGTCACGTTAAATTTACGGCAAGCACTGAGGCCTTGTGTTTTAGGAGGTGTTGGACTGAGCCGTAATGGAGCTTTCATTGGTTCATACGAGGTGATATTTTCTTTCTGCCTCAAGCCATAATTTTTATTTAAATTTTTTTTTTTTTTTTATGATCGAGCACAAGCACTATAGGAAAATCCTTTAAGGCGCTCTGGGAGCGGTGCGTGTGCGAAGAAAGCGATTCACGTTTTTCTTGAATCGTTGGAGGTTATATTCGGTTGGAAACACGGTCTCAGAAAGGCCGTTCCACAAAGATGACGTCCTCCAAATGAAAGAGTTCTGAAACAATGATGTTCGGGGTGTACTAAGTTGAACCACATAGGGATGGGCGGCAGTGGTTCGTCGTGTGTTTCTGCTATGCATTACTCTAGGTGGAATCGAGCGGGCAATATCTGTCGAACACTTGCCATGAAAATATCTGTAGAAGAGAGTCAAATCACCAACCTGTCTTCGATGTTCTAAGCTGTCGAGGTTCTTAGTCAGCTCGTGGTCGCCGATTAGACGAACGGCTCTCCTTTGGATGGAATCCAACAACCGAAGGGTATGCTTCGGTGCAGAACTCCAGATATGAGAGCAGTATTCCAGTGATGGTCGAATCTGGGCTTTATAAAGTGTCAAAAGTTGTTGAGGTGTATACAACTTTTTGGTACGGAAAAGTAAACCGAGCTTCTGAGAAGCTGCCCTGGCGATTGCCACTACGTGATTATGCCAAGGCATATTTCCTCCCAGGTTGACACCCGCAAATTAATAGACGAAGTCAGTGGAATTGCGTGTCCTGCCATAACGATATCGGGTTCTGCAATGTTGACCTTCTTAGAGAAAACTGCAGCCTGGGTTTTTTGAGCGTTAAATTCGACTTGGTTACTGTCACCCCAAGACAAAATTTCTTCCAGGTCTTTATTGAGGCGTGATACCTCATGTTGTCTGCGAAGATGTGCGTCAGTAGCCGATGTTTGAGGTTTCAAAGTAAAAGATGAGATAAGTGTGCTGTCGTCAGCAAAGCAATATAATGGATTTTCTGTTTTCGCTAGAAGGTCGTTAATGTACAGTAAGAAGAGAGTGGGAGATAATATGGACCCTTGAGGAACACCAGCATTGATGGTGAAGGTGTCTGAGAGAAACCCGTCAATCGCCACTTGCAGAGAGCGGTCCTTGAGGAAGCTAGACAACCATGAACAAAATCGACCGGGCATACCATAAGAACGCAGTTTGCTTAGGAACCCCTCGTGCCAGACACGGTCAAAGGCTTTAGAGATATCCAGTGCAATAGCCCGGGACTCCCCATGATGTTCGATTGCGTTGCTCCAAAGATGAGTGACATAGGCTAGCAGGTCTCCTGTTGATCTGGACTTACGAAAACCATACTGATGGTCGCTGATAATTTTAAGGCCTTCCAGGTATTTTATAAGTTGTTGGTTAATAGCTTTCTCCATCACCTTTGATATAACTGAAAGCAATGCGACTGGTCGATAGTTGTTTGGCAGGGTTTTCTTGCCTTTCTTTGGTATAGGCTGGACTCGCGCCTTTTTCCAGCAAGATGGAAATATTCCTTTTTTGTAGGATAAGTTAAAAAGTCTACAAAATACTGGTGTGAGTTCATCGGCGCATTTCTTGAGCACTATAATAGGAATTTCATCTGGACCAGAAGCTTTTTTGGCATCGAGCCCCTTCAGAATTCGTTTGACAGGACGCTGACGGAATACGATATCAGTCATTTCCGATCGAACTGCTGGAATGTTCGGGGGTGTTTTTCCCTGAAAGTCTACCGTGGAGTGTGAAGCAAAGAGTTCTGCGAGTAAGTTCGCTTTATCTTCAGCCGTGGTTGCTATTGTGCCGTCAGAACGTGTTAGCGGTGGAATATTTGATTTGGTAAAATTTTGACTGACGGCCTTAGCGACTGACCAAAAGGACCTAGATCCGTTAGGACTGGCGAGAAGTTTATTTTTGATCCTCATGTTGTGAGCCTCTTTGTTTTGATCTATCGTTTGCTTGCACTGGTTTCGAGCGGTAACAAAGATGGTGCGATTCACATCGGTAGGATTTTTACGCCATTGTCGGTAAGCTAGATTTTTAGCTCTGATAGCACGCTCGCAGTTCTTGCTAAACCAGGGCTTGCCATTTGAAGGGCGCTTCTTGGAGAAAGGAATAAAGGCTTCCATGCCAGTAAGAATGACATCGGAGACCTCTTGAGCACAAGCGGATGGATCATCTGAAGAGAAGCATACTTCCAGCCAAGGAAAAGTGCGAAAATGGTCCCTTAGGTCTTCCCAACTAGCTGATGTGTAGTGCCAAATTTTACGAGGTTTAGGAGGTTGTCCAGAACAAATTGGCAGCTCGCTTAGAGTTGAAATAAGTTTGTTATCGGAAGATCCTAATGGAGGATGAACGGTGACTGTGTATAGGTCAGGGTTGGATGTCAAAAAGAGATCTAAAAGACTAGCAAAATCTCCATCTCGGTCTGGAATTCGCGTTGGTTCTTCCACGAGTTGAGTTAGACCAGAACTGATCGCAAAAGATTCCGCCTCACGACCCTGTTCATCGTTGGTATTTGAGTATTTGAGCCAGTTGATATTGTGGACGTTAAAGTCACCAAAGATAGCGACTTCGGCATTAGGATGGTTGGTTTGCAAGAAGTCAATTGTGTTTGCTAGTGACGAGAAGAGTGCTCTGTAATGGGTGTCACTTGGAGGACGGTAAAGGCAGCAGATAAACTTGGTGATTTTCTGCGTTGATATTTTAAACCACATTACATCAAACTCTGCTGGTTCAAATGTGTCCTCTCGTTGGCAGCAAAGATCATCTCGGATAAAGAGACAGACCCCAAAGTTGCGTCTAAATCGGAAATGAAAATCGTATCCAGGATATAAATAGCTGACGGTGTTCGTTGACGATCTGACCTTTGTCTCGGTCAGTGCGAGCACATGGGACTTGGATGTTTGTAAGTGCTGGTGGACTGAATTGATGTTGGTATTAAGCCCTCTGATATTGCAGAAATCAATTTTGAAGCTGCTGTTTTTGGGTGTGTCAGCAACTGTAGGTGCCACACTATTTCTCCGTTGAGTGTTGTTAGGGGAACCCAATATATTGTCGGAGACAGTGGATGTTCGGTTAATATCGCTTGATGAGGCCACAGGATCAGCCCCCACCCGGAGATCCGATCGGGGGGCGAGTTTACCTCCGGAGTATTTTGGTTCCATCATGCTTTTTCTTCCCACCCTGGAAACCGGGAACATTGGCACAGCGACGAAACGTTGACTCAAAGAATAACTCAAGAGCAACTTCACTCCGCCTAAGCCGATGCAATGGTATCTCACCGGGCGATGCCGGGTGGGCCAGCATCTACCATTTGAAAATGTCGGATGTCGGAAAATATCTCTTATTTGTATCTTACCAGATTTGCATAAAGCCGAAAACAGTACAGAAATAATCTTTTTGAAAAGAAAGTTACTTACTATCTTTCATAATGTAATTAACCTGGCAGAGGGGTGGAGGTTGACAGAACTAATTTAGACTTTCATAAATATTGGGCATATATACGGCCCATCGTCATAGTTCATGATCACAATTTCTTCGGGGTCCAAGGCCGGGAAAAGCGGACGACGGGGATTGATTTTAATCTAAAAAATTATAAAAATATCTTAGCTTACAATACTTTTATAATTCATATTAAATAAATTCCAAAATAAAAATAAACATTCACAAATGCAGAAAAATGAAAAAAAAAGGCAGTTACTTACATTTTCCCAGACGTAATTATATTGGGGGTTTACCAATTATGACATCATCATCATCTTATATTTATATCTAAAATAATAAAATATTTCTTAGCCTTCTACATTTTTACAATACAAAACATTTCCAAAAAAAAACAACTTAAATTTACCTAGCCAAATTCATAAATGACAAAATACTTACAGGGTGGAGGTTGACAGAACGAATTTAGACTTTTATAAATATTGGGCATATATACGGCCCATCGTCATAGTTTATGATCACAATTTCTTCGGGGTCCAAGGCTGGGGAAAGCGGACGACGGGGATTGATTTCAATCTAAAAAATTATAAAAATATCTTAGCTTACAATACTTTTATAATTCATATTAAATAAATTCCAAAATAAAAATAAACATTCACAAATGCAGAAAAATGAAAAAAAAGGCAGTTTCCCTCAGACGTAATTGTATTGGGGGTTTACCAATTATGACATCATCATCATCTTATATTTATATCTAAAATAATAAAATATTTCTTTGCTTTCTACATTTTTACAATACAAAACATTTCCAAAAAAAACAACTTAAATTTACCTAGCCAAATTCATAAATGACAAAATACTTACAATTTCTTCAGGGCGTGCCTGGTTATGATCGGCTACTTCATCACCCACTTCGTCATCTATTATTTCATCTATCTAAAATAAAAAAAATATCTAAACACCTCTTCTTCGAGTTTTTATCATACGGAATAAACCTATTCAAAGATAGAAAAATAAAAAAATACTTACAATTTCTTGGTCTACTACTGGCTGATTGCCCGGGAAGTATAGGTCAATTTCAATCTGAAATAATAAAATATTTCTTAGCTTTCTACATTTTTACAATACAAAACATTTCCAAAAAAAAACAACTTAAATTTACCTAGCCAAATTCATAAACGACAAAATACGTACAATTTCTTCAGGGCGTGCCTGGTTATGATCGGCTACTTCATCACCCACTTCGTCAACTATTATTTCATCTATCTAAATTAAAAAAATATCTAAACACCTCTTCTTCGAGTTTTTATCACACGGAATAAACCTATTCAAAGATAGAAAAATAAAAAAATACTTACAATTTCTTGGTCTACTACTGGCTGAATGCCCGGGAAGTATAGGTCGATTTCAATCTGAAATAATAAAATATTTCTTAGCTTTCTACATTTTTACAATACAAAACATTTCCAAAAAAAAACAACTTAAATTTACCTAGCCAAATTCATAAACGACAAAATACGTACAATTTCTTCAGGGCGTGCCTGGTTATGATCGGCTACTTCATCACTCACTTCGTCAACTATTATTTTATCTATCTAAAATAAAAAAATATCTAAACACCTCTTCTTCGAGTTTTTATCATACGGAATGAACCTATTCAAAGATAGAAAAATAAAAAAATACTTACAATTTCTTGGTCTACTACTGGCTGATTGCCCGGGAAGTATAGGTCGATTTCAATCTGAAATAATAAAATATTTCTTGGCTTTCTACATTTTTACAATACAAAACATTTCCAAAAAAAAACGTAAATTTACCTAGCCAAATTCATAAATGACAAAATACTTACAATTTCTTCAGGGCGTGCCTGGTTATGATCGGCTACTTCATCACCTACTTCGTCATCTATTATTTCATCTATCTAAAATAAAAAAATATCTAAACACCTCTTCTTCGAGTTTTTATCATACGGAATAGATAGAAAAATAAAAAGATACTTACAATTTCTTGGTCTACTACTGGCTGATTGCCCGGGAAGTATAGGTCGATTTCAATCTGAAATAATAAAATATATCTTAGCTTACAACATTTTTATAATACAAACGTTTCTAAAACGTAAATAAACATTAAACTTTCCGAATTCTGAATAGGTTTCCTTTTTCTTCAAAATCACTTAGCATTTAAAAAAAAACTCTAGGTGTGTGTGCATTAAAAACGTAAACAACTATCCTGATTTAAACGGCCCTTCTCAAAACGCCTATATGGTTAAAAATATGTTTATTCCTAGAACTTTTTAATTTCAATATTTTATTTTTTTAATGAAATAATAGCAGTTACAAATTACTTACCAAAACTGGCGGCGCAGGGGGTGGATAGTAGAGTAAAGGTATGAAGATCATATTTCCAATTCTTCTACTCTGTCATCCAAATTGTTGAAAATGAAGTGAAATAACATTGAAGCTACCTTATCAGCTCCCTTTATTCCACCCATCATTATTGGAATATCTTTACGGTATTCTTTAAATTTTGTTGGATCTGCCAAAGAAAAATATAACAGTTGTGACATATCTGCAAATATTACTTCTATTTGTGTTACAATGTTATCTATTATTTCATAAATTAAAATTCTTAAGGATGATTTTTCATCACCTTTAACCGTGTCCGATAATTTAATTCTTTTAGGTAGCGGTGTTTGAAAATCTGATATTTTAGTTTTGGTCTTGTCAAAAGTTGGTTCATTTCATAAGGATTTTATACAATCTCTAGCCAAGAATACTTAATTTTTGCAATAACTGATATCTAATGATTTTTTTTTTAAATATATCAAACAATAAGTCGGTTATGTCAAATATATCATTATATACTGTTGTCAAAAATGCAAATTTCAAATCATTCATAAACTTAAGAAATCCTTTGCCAGAGCTGGGCAAGCTACTGGAAAAAAGTAACTAGCTACAAGCTACAAGTTACTTAAAATTAAAGTAGTTAAGCTACCGTGTAATCAAGCTACTTTTAAATAAAAGTAGCTTAGCTACTAAGCTATAAGCTACTTTTTTTAAAGCTACTTCTATAAGCTACTCTGCGAAGGTTACTTCACTTTATGTCAGTGAATGCAGTTTTGAAAAACTACGTTCTTCGACATTAAAAGAGTTTGGTAATAAAAATATTATAAAGTTTTATTAATGTAGGTACCTACCTGTAACTAAGTACTATTATAAGTAAATATATTATTGAGCATGTTTTCAACAGTGCAGAATATGAGGGGTACATCGTAAAAAATTATATACAATTCGTTACGAAACAATGTCTTTTAGTCATTTTGACGTGTTGTCCAACTCGGCTTTGCCTCGTTGGACAGTTTCACGTCGCGTGCCTAAAAGACACTCATTTCGCAACTTATTGTATAAATAGCTATTTTGCCATACTTTTAAACAATTATAGGTAATAGATATTTTTTGATATAATATGACTGACATGACTGTCAAAGTTTTATACATTTTTTTAGTTTTTAAATTTTTATCTCAAAGGCAAAATGCTAAGTTATTAAATAAATATACAAAATATACCTAATATCCTTTAAATTATTTTATTTTTTAATTCATAAGTTAACAAAATGGCAATACCTAAAACTAATTATAACATTAATAATTTTAACTATTTGGTGAATGTGCAAATAAGATTATTACAAAAAATAGTTTCCTTTAAGTAGAACGAGCTTTTCAAATAAGCTGTCCGACAATCCATTTCGCCTCGGAGTATTAATATAGATCATTGATTAATATAGGTAGCAAACGAAAATAATCTTGCTACTGGAGCTGAAGAAGCGAGGCGAGAGAGGTGTTGAATTTTAAGAATATTAGTTTAATGATTGGATAATCTTCTATCATAGCGGTGTGCTACCGAAAGTAGCTTTTTCGACTAACTAGCTACTTTTAAAAGTAGCTTCATGAATACACTAAAAAATAATGTAAAAGCTACAGCTACAAGCTACTTGGTTTTAAAAGTAGCTCGAATAAAGCTATTAGCTACCAAAAAAGTAGCTAGCTAGTAGCTTAACTACTTAATAGCTAGCTACTGCCCAGCTCTGACCTTTGCCCCCTTTTATGGATTCGGCCGCTGATGATTGATCGTTAATAATTTTTTGAAAAACAATTTTTAAACCCTCCCATTCAGATTCTAAGACACGAATAATTCTAGAACGTGAGGCCTATCTAGTTTCAGAAGAAGAAGAAATTCTTTTTCGTACTACCGAATCAAGTATAAATTCGTTTAGCAGATTGATGAAAAAAACCAGGAATTGAAGTTGCGCTTGCAAAGTAAATACGACTATTTTTTATATTCTTTGATCCGTTTTGTAGTACTAAATAAAGTCTGTGAGCGCTACAGTGAGTAAATAAAGCCGTTGAAACATCATCTTTAATTTTTTTTATGATGTAAATAAATCGTACATTGCATCGGCCGTCCTATCATCACTTACATCGTGAAAGCCTAAAAACCTCTCCTTAATCTCACCGCATTTATTTATACAGGGTGGTCCTTAAGTACATCAAGAAAATCTAGGATATGATTCCTGGCATCAATTTAAGTTGAAAAGTTCATATGGACTTATGCCCTAAAATGCTTACCCTCTAAGATACAGGGTGTTAAAATATTTTCCATTTTCCTTTAAAACTACAATTTTTTTCAAAAACATAGTAGAGACAACTTTTGTTCCGCTTATATCAGTAATGCATAAAAATGCATCAGAGTTTAAAAAAAACAGTGGCGTATCACATATTTTCACAAAAAAATTATTGATGGTATCTTCATGCACGCCACTGGTGGAAGTAGGCAAACCCTTTTTTAACCAAAAAGTGCAGTTTAATACGATATCAATCGACATCAATTTTCAATACCGTATCTTCAAGGAGTTTCGAAATTAAAAAAAAACAATTATTTTTTAAAAATATTTTAACACCCTGTATCTTAGAGGGTAAGCATTTTAGGGCATAAGTCCATATGAACTTTTCAACTTTAATTGATGCCAGGAATCATATCCTAGATTTTCTTGATGTACTTAAGGACCACCCTGTATATCTAAGTGAAATGGCGCATTGTGACTTTTCAAGAATATCGGTTGTATCATTTGCTTGTACTGCAAAAATAAAGCTTCTTTAATTTCCTTATGTATTGTCTCCATAAGATATTCAAAAATACACAAAATTAAATCATTTTGAATGGTTTTAGATAAGCCGGAAAAAATATTGCCAATTTTTTTTTAAATGCTCTTGTATTTCTATATCCCGTTTAATATTTAAGTTAAAAGTTTCGCGAAAATTGCCAGCATTAAAAAAATCGCTTTTTTCGTTATGGCCCCCAAAAGATAATTACAGTCTTGCTAAATGACACTTTACATCAATTAAGTATTCCAATAGTTTTCGATTTTTTTAAACGTCTTCGTTATATAATTTTAATGACGAGGAGGACTGCATTTCCAGAGTATCCCGTATAGTCGAAGAGTGAAGTTTTTATTTATTTGTTGTACATTTCACTAAAAAGTCTAATTTATATTTTAGTGTAGCAGCCTGCTTCTCCAAGCGTAAAAGTTATTTTTTTTTGGATGCTATTTTTGATTATTTTCTTTTTAGTTCTAACCTCCAGTTGTCCCTCATTTTAAACACTTCCAAAACAGCACTCATTTCCTTTCGCGTCACTGGTTCTTCTTCGTCAGCTCCCGTAGTCCCTGATGAGCAGCTTGGATCAGATGATCCTTCAATGAGCTTTTGCTTTTTGCCGTAAAAAACCTGAGAATATTTTTTGTTACCTCACTTGTTACGATTGGGACCATTTTCTATCCAAGGGTCCCATAAATTTTCATACTTATAAATTATGTAAGGTGGCAGAAGTGTACCTGAGGCGGATCCGCAAACCATGATTGAAGTAGCAGATTTTGAGTGGTTGCATACGTTTTCAGGGTATTTGGTACCCCTTCGGTAGATATACAATTTTTTCCCAGGATCATCCGAAACATTAGACTCGTCATAATTAAAAATATTTTCGACGGCTGTTTTCAAGCGATAGTTCTAAATTGTCAAAATATTTTTTAATCAGGTCGGGAGATACTTCTGCTCGGCTTTTTTAACATTACTTGCTAATCTTTTACCAGCAACACCTCGATGTCTCTAATAAGCTAATTACCCAGTCAATTCCAGGGATATTCTCCTTAAATCGAGATACACTTTTGCCACTTTTGTCTAAAAAACTTTTGACGAACATTCTCAAATCCATGGCCCTTAATGGATATCCTTAATCTGTACATGTTAAAACACTGTTAAATGGCTATTTTCATATGTGAATACAGATGGCCCACCTGGTTTCTTGATTTTCTTTCCATGGTAATTGTTATGTAATATTCCGTAGGTCAATCTGTGCTTTTTTGCGGCTTTTCTTAGTGATAATCCATTTTCCAATACATCGTGCAACGCCTGATTAACTTGTTCTTCAGTAAAATTGCCATACGTTCTACTGCCTAATTTTTTCTGTACGATCTTTCTTTTTTTTCTTTCTGGAATGTTCGTAACGCGGGGTTAGATTGATCACCTGACCGATGTCACCTCATTCAATATTATACGCTATTTTTAAAAAACTGCCGGTAAGGTCAAGTGGGGTAAGTTCGATATAAAAATAACAAAACTGAAACATAAAAATCGCTACAGCTTTTATTTTTTGACAGATCACGATGTTTTATCTCAAAAACAGACTTGGATGTATCATTTATGCATTTCTATAAGCAAGAATGAAATATTTGTTAATTAGACTGAAATACTTCAAATACTTTTTGCTCATGACCAATGGACGCCATAACCCCCGATTCTGGGGCAAGTGCGTCCATTGGTTGTAGTTTTCAATTTAATGGCATTAGAATGTGTGCAGCGGTTTTGTTTCTTTCAAAACATCATTACTTTTTATATTTAAAAAAGCAAGAAAATAAAGGACAGGATATTTACAAATACTTTTTATCTAAAAAAATATCCCAAAGACTTACACCAAACAGCATAAACAAAACATTCTACTTCGGTTCATATTTAATTTACGCTTATAATGAATATTTTAACAACCAGAAAACACAGTTATTGTTTCTAAAACATAGAAAAAAATATACTTTTTACTGAAGGTTGTAATTAGCGAAGGTTACGTCAAATATAATTTCCCCTCGCCGTACTAAACGTGGTTCAGGCAGAATTGAAACGACTTGACCTTCGGCAATGTCAGCTACGTCTTCAACAGTTGGATAACAAAATATTGTGTTCTTTTCATTTTCTGATTGTTTTCGAACAAACTTTATTATCATTTCGGAATCTGAATCTTTGTCATTTCGAATTTGACCGCGAAAATATTTGATGATCTTTTTTCCAGGAAATTTTATCAAAATCCAGTCATCTATTTTTCTCGTTGAAATATCTCGAGATATTTCTTTCAAATGGTTTTGCTCATCCACTTCCCTTTCTTATATGCCTTCCAAATTTTCATAGTCACTTTCTTATGTGCTGTACTCACTATCTGTCGATTCATCTAGGCTCTCTAACTTTTTCTTGGCGAATGGTGATTTTCTAGACTTATTCAACTTTTGTTTTTTCTTAAATTCCCTAATTTTAATAAAATCTTTACTACTATCACAACACCATACACAAAAATTCCACCACACAAAAAATAAAGAACTTCCTCTGTTTCTTCTCTACCGTCAAAAGTACCCGAACTATAAAAATAGGCCAAAAATGATGGTTAATTTCTAAGCAACAAATCTTCCTTCCTATGTTGATTGCAAAGCAACAACAACGTTTACTAATCTCAGACAAGCCCAAAGAAATAATAACCGCCATTTGCAGCAACTATTTTACATTGTTGCCGGTTGTATCTGCATGTATGTGATAAAATGACAAATGATCAATGTCACCCCGGCAGATCAATCTCACGCCACTTTAAGGTACCTAATTTAACTCGTCTTTCACCTCCTTCTAGCGAGTCTTCTTTTTCTAGAGCTTTATCATATTTCTTTTATATTCAACAGGGATTTCGTTATAATTGTTTTATATTTATTAAGGTGTTTGGCAAATTGAAGATCTTGATATGGAACTTTGTATGGACAAGGAGCGGTGAACCAAGCCTTAACATAAACTTTGACGATAAAAATGCACACATCTCTGACACTCTTTCTTTCCCTGACTGTTAGTGTGAACTCGTTCTTATAAAGATATATTTTTACCATCCAGCGTGCATGATGGAACGCTTTAGGAGCACGAATAGTAAATTCTACATTTTCCTTTCCTAACAACAATAGTTTGCCTCTGCGCTATTTCTCCTATTCCAGTTACAACTTTGCTACGGCTAAGTCATAATTAAATGCCGTTTCATCTGCATTCCATATTTTACCAGGAGATTGATGCAAATCTAAGTTATCCATAATATTTTTTAATTGATCAAAGAAGTCGTGAACGATAAATGGATTACTTTGTTGCCTTAAACGTGATGCTTCAATTAGCTTAGGTTTCTTAATAGAAAATCGATTACGTTTTAAAAAATTGACGAACCAATCTTCACCAGGTTTACCATCTTTAAATGGTGTTTGTAGATTATTCTGCTGAACATATAACTGCATAGAGTTCCGTATGTTTTTACGAGAGAGACCGAATTCCCACTTACTCATAGTCTTTATCCTAGAGGCCAAAATCTCTTCTTCTCCTTCTTGAGAGAGAGAGAGAGAGCAGTTTTACCACCTCTAGTGACACCTGTTTTAAAATAATTTAATTTTTTTTACCTTTTGGATTTCCCGCAACCGTCTTTAGTGAAGATGTTCCCGATTTCTCATCTCTTATTGTCGTATGCACTTTTTCAATCAATTCTTTCCTATGGTATAATTGGTTGGGGAAGTGCATACGACTCGAATTTGAAACCGCTTATAACAATACAACTAGACAACTTTATTACAAAACTTCCATTTTATATTATATATGTATATACAGTGACCGGCAGAAAGTGCGCAGCATATGGAAAAGTTTTTTATCTTTAAGTTTAGAAAATTAATTTTATCTTAGATAGGTTCTGCATGTTCTCAAACCAAAATAACACCCATTAAATCCGGTAAAAGTCTTATGGTATACGAGGTAGGATCAAAAATTTAAAATTCCGCTAAGAGTAAAGTACCTCCATCTTTCATTTTAGAATATTTTTTTACTAAGAATTATTGTTTTAATTTCAAAGTTATACCCAAATTTCGCTTATTTTAGACAAAAAAATGGATTTAATTGTGTTTTCTGAATAGCCCTGTATAAAAAATAAATGGCAACCGAACAGTACGAAAATAAGATTTTTTGCAGACTTTGTTAGAGATTACCGTCGATCATAAGTCCGATTAGTTTGTTTTCATAATATTATAGCCTTTTAAAATAAAAACATAAAAATATTAAATATTTTTGCTGCACACCGTATTTTATTTTTTGAGGGAACAAGTTAATTTTATCTAACTGATATTTTTTGATTTACATTGACTTAAAACATCTCCTAAATAGTTTTTTATACATTGAATAAAAATAGAAAGTTTCCTTTTGATTTATAAAGAAAAAAATTTGAATTAAAAATATATTTTGAACGGATTTTATTCGTCACGCAAAATAAGGAAACTTTCTATGCATACTTCAATGTATAAAAAACTTAGGAGATGTTTTAAGTCAATGTAAATCAAAAAATATCAGTTAGATAAAATTAACTGTTCCCTCAGAAAATAAAATACGGTGTGCAGCAAAAATATTTAATATTTTTATGTTTTTATTTTAAAAAGCCATAATATTATGAAAACAAACTAATCGTACTTATGATCGACGGTAATCTCTAACAAAGTTTGCAGAAAATCTTATTTTCGTACTGTTCGGTTGCCATTTATTTTTTATACAGGGTTATTCAGAAAACACGATTAAATCCATTTTTTTGTCCAAAATAAGCGAAATTTGGAATTTGGGTATAACTTTTAAATTAAAACAATATTTCGTAGTAAAAAAATATTCTAAAATTAAAGATGGGGGTACTTTACTCTTAGCGGAATTTCAAATTTTTGATCCTACCTCGTATACCATAAGACTTTTACCGGATTTAATCGGTGTTATTTTGGTTTGAGAGCATGCAGAACCTATCTAAAATAAAATTAATTTTCTAAACTTAAAGGTAAAAAACTTTCCCATATGCTGCGCACTTTCTGTCGGTCACTGCATATAAAAATAAAAATTTATTACATAACATTACTCATATATACCAAACAAGACAAAAAACAAATCTATGTTTATGTTGTGATAATTTTAATTTAACACTTTTAAAAAATGATGCTTTATTTGTTGGCATCAAAATTTTTAATATATGACCTACTAATTTGAAAACTATCAGTTTTTTGACATTTAAAAGAAAATTAAAATCATGGATTATGCAAAATTATATAAAGGTAAGCCAACTTATATATAGGTAATATAATAATAATACTAAATAATACAATTTTTCTGTTATAATTTCTCCCTTATTTATAATTTTTCTTTTTTTTTTTTGGTTAAATATTTTTGAATTACTTACACTTTTACACTTATATTTTTAAATATATTTACGATGTGATTAAAATTAATAACATAAATGGGAGTATATTTTTTCATTACAAAATCGGACAGATTTGTTAATCTATGATTTTGTAATGATGCTTTCATTGAATTTATTTTTATTTAAAAAAACAATGTTATTGATTTTTAATATTATTATAAAAAAAAACCTGGAAATAAATAAATAAATAAATTCTAATGCTTCTTTTAAATATCGACAGCCAACATCACGATTATTAGTCTTTTTAATGTATTTCCTTGGCATTTTTCCACTTAAATAATACTTTTTACCTGAGACTGTCTTATGGTCTATATCCAAACTGGAAAAGTTCATTCTTACGTAAGCAGATGGCACGAAATCATCATTCTTCATTTTCGTCGTCATCGCCATCATGATCATCCTCGCCACCATTGAAATATTCTTCGTCCGAAGTGTCGAGCGGTGCATCAGGTATTTATGGTGGTCGGCTTCGTTCCACTGATTGGCTTATTGTCCTATTGCCTGCATCATCCTCCTCATCGCTTATGGCGTTTTCGGTGGTTGTTGAGCTGTTGATGTTGTATTGTGATGGAACACCACCACCAACACCTCCCAATATTAATAGTTGTTTGAGGTGGATTTGGTCTTGATGATGATGTTGATGATGATGATTGATCTTGTAACTGTATTGGGAATTATTTTTCGCACCAATCGCAGTAACCTCTTATCCCTCTTATGATTTCCCAATGCTCACGATTGACACATATTTGACAACCATTTTTGGAGAATGGGTAAACCAATACAGTTTAATGTTCAGATAACATTTTATTTTTTTTTATTTCGAGATGGATACTAGACAGATACGTATGAGATATAGGTATACAGAATGAGTAACCACTATTTGGGTGTATGTGTATTTATACATAACAGATAACCTTCTATTCATTTGACCTTAAAGGATTTTTTACACAACAGATGACATTCACTAACCACCATTATTCCTTAAATGATCCTTATGTATAAATAGGTAACCAAGGTCAATAATTCTTCTCTCACGGTCCAAGATCCTTTTATTAGTTTTTTCCTCGAACTCTTTTTGTATTCCATTGAAATGGGGAAGTGATCCTTATTCATTGCTTCAAATAGTTGCTTGCGTAAGCCGTGAATTTCATTAAAAACATATATTCGAGTTAAACAATCTGACCCGAATCTCTTTTGAACATACAGTTAAAAGCTATACAATTTTATCTTGCCTGGGGTGAGATTGTTCACTGTGGGTGAGATTGATCAAAGGCAAATTAGTGAGGTAACATCAAAATAAAATATTTTATTGTTAAACTATTAAAATTAATTTTTTTATTCTGGTTCAAATACAAAAAATGACGGCTTTATACAACAAAATAATATGTTCTAAAATAAAAGAAAAAGGAGGATTGTTACATTTCGTAAACATCGATTTCCTTTTTGAATAAATAAGTAACTTTATCGTTAAAGTTATTAACAGTGGGAGTTGGTAAAATAGCTATTACGTCTTCTATGTCAGCTATAAATTCATCATCGGCTTGGCGAGCAAATAATTTTCTTGTCTTATCAGAGCATTTTATCCCTAAGACTCCACTCTCTTGTTTTCATTCATCAGAATCTACACCCTGTATTACTGCCGCGTAGCGGTAAACCGTCTTCTGTCTAGATCCTCCTAGGACCTTTACCAATATAAATTTTCCAACTTCTAAATCTTCAAATCGTTGTTGAAAGTATTCTGTTTCTTGTTGCACAACTCTTTCAAGGTCTTCGAAAGGTTCATCATCTGAATTATCGTTGGTACCTAAGTGGTTCATGAACATCTGAATCACTAGAACTATCATTGCTTGCTTTAACACTTTTGTCAGGCTCCACCGTAAGCTTCTTGCGTTTTATATTTTTTCTTGTTGGTGCTGCTAAGAATCGTTGTTGTTGTAAATAGTTTAAAAGAGTATCGTTAACATCGACAACTATATCTCTATAATGTACTTGAATTTTGCGTAAAACTCGCTCCGGATCTATTGGCACGATTCCCGTAGCTTGTTTACGGTCCGTTGAGATATGCTTCCAAGAAGCTAACAAGACATGTAAATTTGTTGTTAATAACTAAAGATTGTAATATTAAAGATGATGATGATGATGATGGTAATAATAGCGAGCATACCTGTGATTTTCACTGTTCAAAAAGCCATTACTGCTGGATCACCGATTTATCTCGATTAATGTTCAGTCGAGTTTCCAATCCCCGTCATAAATTATACTTTCGTGATGGTTGCCTTGTTCACTTTACTACAGCATCAGCTTTAATATTACATCAAATAAACGATTGCAAACATAGATATTCGTTGACGCCTACAACCGATATTAAAATAGATAAATTTGGTAAGAATCTTCCGGAAAACATTTTAAGTTTGAAAGTATAGAGAAGCAAATGAGAGTTCCATTTGTTGTTTACGCGGTTTTGAATTTGTTTTGAAACCCATTGAAACAAGCGAACCAAACCCGCAAAATTCCTACACCGTTACAATTTAAAACATGAGCCATATTCTCTTGCCTATCTTATAAAATGCTCTTTTAATGATACTATTTCCAAGTTTGAGTTATATCGGGGAAATGATGCAGCCAAAGTGTTTGTGGACCGTAGTGAAACCGATTTAAGACATCTATATAACACATATTTAAAGGACATTGTACCTAGGAGAAAATTAAGTAGTGAGGAAAAAAAAAAGATTTTGAAGATGCAATAATTTGTGGAATTTGTGAACGTCCTTTTGACGATGTCAAAGAAAAAGTTAGGGATCACTGCCACATCGCCGGTAAAAAACGATTTGGAGCTGCACATTCCATATGTAATTTAAATTATAAATTACCCAGTTTTGTCCCCATAATATTCCATAATTTAAGCGGTTACGATAGCCATATGTATATTAAATAGCTATGCAACTATGGGGACAAAATTGATGTTATAGCTCAGAGCAAACAGAAATATATATCATTCACAAAGAGCATTTATATGCATGATTATGTGGATCGGAAAACGGATAAAACAATAAAAACTTCGATTTATTGATAGTTTTAAATTTTTATCAACCTCATTGGAAAATTTAGATAACGGTTTAAGTATTTCAGAATTTAAAGAGACACGAAAACATTTTGCCAGTAACGAACAGTTTAATTTGATGCGTCAGAAAGGTGTTTTCCATATAATTATATCGATTCTATGGAAAAAATGCATGACCTAAATCTTCCAACTAAAAATCAGTTTTATGATGGGTTACGAGAGGAATACATAAGCGATGCCTGTTACAAAAGAGCTAAAGAGGTATGGCGAGTGTTCCAGTGTAGGAATTTAGGGGATTATTCCGATTGGTATTTAAAATCTGATGTTTTATTGTTATATGATGTTTTTGAACAGTTTCGCGATACGTGTTTAAACGTTTATAAGCTGGACGCAGCCCAGTACTACAGCCTACCAAGTTTATCTCTTGATTGTATGTTACGTATGAGTAAGGTAGAGTTAGAGCTGTTGACAGACATTGATATAATTTATTTTTTTCAAAAAGGTATTCGCGGCGGTATGAGTCAGTGTACGGAAAGAAAGCATATTGCCAATAATTCATTTTTACCAAACTAGGACCCTTCTGAACCCTCTTTATTTATTACGTATTCGGATGCAACAAATTTATACGGTCATAGTATGTCACAAACATTACCATATGGCGGTTTTAAATGGTTGTCGAAACACGAAATATTATACGGGTCCGGCAAAATGATCTCCCACATTTTAATCTTTAATAAAAACGTCATTTTAAATGCTATTTAGATTTTATTTTTATTAACTGAAAATGTATGCTATGCCATTTGTTTTTATTAAGTTTTGAAAATTACAGAGTCCAAATGGCGACCATTTTTTTCGATACACATTCGAAGCTGATTTCTGAAAGTTTCCATCACTCGAGTAGTAATTTGAGGCGATATTCCTGTAATTTCTTGGCGTATTGCTGCTTTTAATTCGTCAATGGTTCGGGGATGGTGTTGAAAAACCTTCGCTTTCAAGTAGCCCCAAAGGAAAAAGTCGCATGGGGCAAGATCGGGTGAACGCGCAGGCCACCCAACGTCTCCACGTAACGAGATTACGTGTCCTGGAAACATTTCCCTTAAAACGTCCATTGTCCTTCTTGCCGTATGAGCCGTAGCCCCATCCTGTTGAAACCACACATCCGGATGTTCAAGTTCTCTAAGTTTTGGTTCCAAAAAATGGCGTAACATGTCGACATATCGATCGGCATTTACGGTCACCGTCACGCCTCCCTCTTCAAAAAAATACGGACCCCAAACACCAAAAGATCCAACAGCACACCAAACGGTAACACGTGGGCTGTGAAGTGGACTTTCATGGAGCTGTCGCGGATTTTCTGGTGCCCAGTAGCGAAAATTCTGCTTGTTGACACAGCCAGACAAATGGAAATGAGCTTCGTCACTCGTTATTAAAATTGCATTTTGTGGGACGTTTTGAAGAATATCGTTGGAACATGCTACGCGATTTTCCCAGTCCCGTTCACTAAGTTCCTGCACGATCATCATTTTGTATGGATGGAACTTCAGATCGGCGTGTAAAATTCTTCTCACAGAACGATCTGACAAACGCAAAGCAAAGGCATGTTTAACAGCTGAACGGCTAGGAGATCGTTCAACTGCTTCTCTTACAGCTTCAATATTTTGAGGTGTCCGAACACTTCTGGGTCTACCAGTAGATTTTCTTTTTAAGGCTGAACCTGTGGCTCTAAAATTTGAAACCCACAACAGTATTGTTTTGCGATCTGGAACCGGAGCATGTCTACCAAGCTCGAAGTGAGTACGAAAAGTTCTTTGCGTCGTAATCACAGATTCGTTACTTTTCAGAAATGTTTCGATAGCGAAGGCACGATGCTCGCCCGTCCAATTCATGACTACAACTGAAATGGCTAGGCTCGCGCTATCAACCGACTACGTTAAGCTCCCCCTCTCTTCAGTGATTCGCGCACAGTGGCGTTGCAAAATGTGGGAGATCATTTTGCCGGACCCTGTATTTAAATATTATATCCTAGATTTTCTTGATGTACTTAAGGACCACCCTGTATACAGGGTGTTCGAAACATAGACGGAGATATTTTAGAGGGTGATTCCTGGTTTTCAAGATACAGGATGTTAAAAAAATAGAAATAAAAAATGAAATTATTAATTAAATTAAAAATACTTACTCGATGCTGTTGAAATTTGGCAATGATATTTGTTGTATTAAGAGGCTAATTTACCCCTTAATAGATTAAAATTATTGAGTCCAGTGGCGTCCCGGGGGGCACTTTAGCGAATATTATTATCAAAAAAATGTACGCCACTGTCTGTTTTGTAGCTTTAATATTTTTTGTTTAATTAAGCATCTAAAGATACAACTTCTTTGCCTCTTGTATTTTTTTCCTATCTCACTTCATTTTCGAGAAAAAAAATAAAAACCGTTTTATTGTATGTCATTGGACAAAATTGGTTTATTAATTTCTACTAAAATAAATCACAAGTGCATTGGACCACAAATAATAAAAAACATTTCTAGGAAAGAATGTTATTGCAACTTTTCCAACACCATAACATAAACTACAACAAATGTTGGAAATGTCCACCATCCATTTCCGTACACCTTCTCACTCGACGCATCATTGAACGACGAACTCGAGCTAAAATTCGAGGTCTATTTTTTTATTTTTTCGCAAGCATTTATGATTTTATTTCTTAGTCCTTCTATTGTTTCTATGGGAGTAGTGTAAACCATCGTCTTAAGGTGTCCCCATAAATAAAAATCTAACGGATTTAAGTCAGGGGAGCGAGGTTGCCAGTTAATTGGTCCACCTCTTCCAATCCAATTTTCACCAAAGGTGTTACTCGGATTAGTTCTGACAGGTCTACTAAAATGAGGAGGAGCTCCATCGTGCATAAAAGTTAATTGGTTACGTATATTTAGAGGAACTTCTTCTAGCAGCACGGGCAATTCTTGTAGAAGAAACTCTAAGTAAGATTCGCCGTTTAATCTTAAGGGTAAAAAGAAAGGACCAATTAAATTGTTACCAACAATACCCATCCACACATTTAAAGAAAATTGTTTCTGGTGGCGACACTGCACGAAAGCATGGGGATTTTCGTCACTCCATACGTGAGTGTTATGGTCATTAACAATACCATCCCGCCGAAATCCTACTTCGTCTGTAAAAAGTATGGTTTTATTAAAATTCCTATTATTATTATTAACCTCTTGGTAGTACCATTGGCAAAACTGTAAACGAGGAAGAAAATCTCTTGATAGTAATGCTTGCACACGTTGGACATGATAAGGATACAAAAGTTGCTCGGAGAGAACCTGCCACACAGTGCTGTTGGAACGATTACGCCCTAATCTGTTGCTATAGTCCTAGTACTGATACCAGGATTTTGTTCCACGGCACGTAAAACTGCCTCGTCAAACTCGGGCGTTCTTATGGACCTCGGCCGGCCTCTATCATTGGTGGGAACGGCAAAACTTCCTAAATAACATTATTGTCAAAAACATCACAAAAAAGAAATAAGAAAATTTACCTCTCCCGTAATCTACGGTCTACGCTTTCAAAGGTTTTACTATCTGGAAGTTGCCGATTGGGAAACGCTTCTGCATACAGGCGCCTCGCTGCATAACAGTTTCTATAGGCACGTGTTGGAAAAGTTGCTATAACATTCTTTCCTATAAATGTTTTTTATTATTTGTAGTCCAATGCACTTGTGATTTATTTTAGTAGAAATTAATAAACCAATTTTGTCCAATGACATACAATAAAACGGTTTTATTTTTTTTTCTCGAAAATGAAGTGAGATAGGAAAAAAATACAAGAGGCAAAGAGGTTGTATCATTAGATGCTTAATTAAACAAAAAATATTAAAGCTACAAAAAAGACAGTGGCGTACATTTTTTTGATAATAATATTCGCTAAGGTGCCCCCGGGACGCCACTGTACTCAATAATTTTAATCTATTTAGGGCTAAATTAGCCTCCTAATACAACAAATATCATTGCCAAATTTCAACAGCATCGACTAAGTATTTTTAATTTAATTAATATAATTTCATTTTTTATTTCTATTTTTTTAACATCCTGTATCTTGAAAACCCTGCATTTCCGGACCCATGTTTATAAAAACTTTTTTTCATATTTTTTAACAAGGAATCACCCTCTAAAATATCTCCGTCTATTTTTCGAACACCCTGTATACAGGGTGTCCGGTAACTTATGGGCCATAGAGCAACTGGAGAAGTGAAAATTAATTTTCGAAAAATGATGATAATTTTGAAACGGTTTAAGATATCGAATTCAAAATTGGTATAACTAGGTTTTCGAGAGTGAGAAATTCGAATTTGGTGTTAATATCAAGATACTCCCTAGAGGGCGCTTGCTACGTGCTTCATGTTGAACTAATTCATACATATTTTTTTTAACCGTGCAGTTACTAGTATTTATACTTTAAACTATAAAAGAACCTACCTTTTTACGTAAAAAAGGTACTCTTGGTCGATCTCGATATCTCAAGCTGTTACCCAGATTCTAGCGTCTGAATGTTCCATTGCACATTCTGTTGATTGCTGAGAAATATTTAATTCACAAAGTGTGCCTTGCATCTTGACAAAATTTGTTGCGGTGAAAACTCTCTTTATTTTCTACTTTTTTCCGTCAAAGGTACGTAAATAAAAAGTTTTTGCAATATCCAAGTACTGTAATCTTTTCAAATAAAAATGCCCAGGCTTAATAAGTTTTCTAACTGTGATTTACGTGATATGGTCTGCGTTTATGCACAAGAGAATTATAATAGTCGTGCTGCACTTAGAAGGTATGTAGAACTCTACCCAACCAGAATCATTCCAGACCGAAAAATATTTCAAAGAATATTCAATCAGTTAGGTGAGACAGGTTCGTTTTATGTCAAAAATCCTGGTGGACGACCGAAAACTATAACGGTCGAACAAGAAGAAGAGATCTTGGTTCGTATCGCGGAAAATTCTGAATTAAGCACTAGGCGTTTGGAAGCTTCCACAGGAATAGGTAAATCGACCGTCTCAGAAGTCATCAATGCAGAAAATTTATTTCCTTACCATTTTACGCCCGTTTAAAATTTACTGCCAGGAGATTTGCCAGTCAGATCAGAATTCTGTCAAAATCTACCAAATAAGAATAACGAAGATCCCATGTTCCTGAGAAAAATATTATTTACTGACGAGGCAACTTTTACAAGACGCGGAACTTTTAACTGGAAAAATAATCATTACTATGCTTTGGAAAATCCACGATCCCAGTTTTCGATAAATATTTGGTGCGGCATTATCGACAATTTCTTGATCGGCCCATATCAGCTTCCGCAGAGACTTAATGGAGAACAATATTTGCAATTTTTAGAAAACGATTTACTTTACCTTCTAGATGATATACCTCTGAACATAAGACACAATATGTGGTACATGCAAGATGGTGCCCCAGCACACTGCAGTTCCTGTTCGAAATCATTTAAATCAGCGTTTTCCACATCGGTGGATTGGTCGCGGTAGCGAATTTCCTTGGCCACCGCGTAGGCCAGATATTAACCCGTTAGATTTTTATCTGTGGGGTCACATGAAGGATTTGGTATATGGTGATGAATCCAATACACGGAAAGAACTTGAACAAAAAATTCAAGAAGCCGCCATTGTTATAGGAGATAATCAAAATATCTTCCTGAATGTGAGACGTCATTTGTTAAAAAGCTTAAGAAAATGTATTGAAGTAAACGGTGGACACTTTCAACATTTACTAAAGTGAATTAAAACAAATTTTTAATAGTTTCCAATATTTTCATTTTGTTTTTTTTTCTGCCTTTTTATCATCAAGTCCTAGAACCTGGGTAACGGCTTGAGATATCGAGATCGACCAAGAGTACCTTTTTTACGTAAAAAGGTAGGTTCTTTTATAGTTTAAAGTATAAATACTAGTAACTGCATGGTTAAAAAAATATGGATGAATTAGTTCAACATGAAGCACGTAGCAAGCGCCCTCTAGGGAGTATCTTGAAATTAACACCAAATTCGAATTTCTCACTCTCGAAAACCTAGTTATTCCGATTTTGAATTCGATATCTTAAACCGTTTCAAAATTATCATAATTTTTCGAAAATTAATTTTCACTTTCAACACCCTGTATACCTCTAACATTTTACTTGGGCAAATTTGGCTCAAAAGACATATTTTTATATCTACTATATCCAGTTGCTCTATGGCCCATAAGTTACCGGACCCCCTGTATATACAGGGTGTTACTTAATGATGTGGCGTAATTTCAAGGAAGTATACCTGAACCAAATGCAAATAGAAAAGTTCATATAAACATGTGTCCTAAAGAGTCTGGTTTTCAAGATACAGGGTGTCAAAGTTTTTAAAAAAAATTGGTTTTTTATTAATATCTAAATGATCCTTTTACCGATTTTGTTGAAATCTGGCATAGTTATTCATTGTAATAAGACGCTAAGTTGGCACTAACTAGAAGAAAATTATAAGTCCCAGTGGCGTCTCGGGGGGCAGTGTCACGAATAATATTGACAAAAAAATGTACGCTACTGAGTTTTTTGAAAAATTTAAATTTTTTTCAGATTGAGCATCTACAAATACAACTTTTTTGTCTCTTAATATCCTTTCGTATATTACTTAAATAAAAAGGACTTCATTGCATGTCGAAAAATTGTTAAAATAAAATCAAGTTAACTTTGATCGTTCAGTATATTTATTTCTAAGCCATTTTTTAAAATCTAACAAACGAAAAGTAATGACTATTTACAAGAAATGTTGGAAATGACTACCTTCCGCTTCTATGCAGGCTTCGAGCGACGAACTCTTTCAAAAATTCCATTATTGTTACGAATGGTTTCACACCCGTCAATAATTCTATTCTTTAGTTGTTCTTCTGTCTCGATTGGTGTAACATAAACTAATGCTTTTAGGTGCCCCCATAAATAGAAATCTAGGCTGTTTAAGTCAGGCGATCTAGGTGGCCAGAATTGTCGTCCTCCACGACCTATCCAACGATTTTGGTAAGCTCCATTCAAATCCTTACGAGCCAATATGTTAAAGTGGGCAGGAGCACCGTCATGCATGAACCAATGTCGTTGACGTAAATATAAAGGAACATTTTCAAGAAGCAGAGGCAAATCATTTTGTAGAAAATGACTGTAAGATTGTCCGTTAAGACGTCGTGGTAAAAAAATGGTCCAATCAAATAGTCATCTAAGATACCGATCTAAACGTTGACAGAAAATTGTTCCTGAACATTTGACTCTGTAATAGCATGAGGATTTTCTTGGGCCCAGTTATGATTATTATGGAAATTAATTATTGCATTTCATAAATTCTTCTGCTACGGTGGAAGACTTCCACCCACCGAGTCGTTTCAGTGCCATTAAATCACCCCCTGCGTCGACTAAAATGGTAGCCGAAGTCCTCCTGACGCAATGACCAGTGTACGAAGCAGCATCGGGCAAATTCAAGTACTCTGCAATTTTTTCTGGTACTGCTCCTAGTTTATTTATTCCCACCACTTGTCTTGTCAGTTTTCCATTTTGAAAATTAAGGAAATACTCACTAATACTGGTCCCCTTTACAGCATTTCTCATTTCCATATATTTCTTGCAAATATTGTAGAAGAATCCGGAAATAATGAACGATCTCGGCATCTTATTTTTCGTGTCAGGAATTCTTATTATGAGAGTTTTCCCATTACAATCTTCTAAATCACTTACTTTCATATTTTTAAGTTCTTGCTTTCTACAAGCCCCAGATATTCCAATAATCATGGCTACTTTCATAAAGAGGAATTCCCGATCCGGGGCTTCGTGCAAGAACTTTTTCATTTCTTGCGCTGTAAGAATTTTTGATTTTTTCCCTTTGTAGCCGTCGGACTGCCTCTTTAGATAAGCTTTTAATTTTTTATAATTTTCGGGGGTAATACCACGAGTGCTTAAAAATTACCGATAATTTTCATGAAAGCTTGTTATTTATAATTCCA
Source organism: Polydrusus pterygomalis (assembly GCA_963969555.1). Lineage (NCBI taxonomy): Eukaryota > Metazoa > Arthropoda > Insecta > Coleoptera > Curculionidae > Polydrusus > Polydrusus pterygomalis. The sequence continues at coordinate 32,654,832 of OZ018381.1, read as the reverse complement.
CGAGTTCGAAGAACGAGTGGAATTAGTATAACAAGCTTGAATGAAAATTATCTGGTTAATTTTTATGCACGAGCGGTATTTGGGGAGAAAATTTCTAGAATGAAATATATATAAAAAATTTTTTTTGTCATACAATTTTCAATTTCATATAACATAATTAAAACTGTAACTGAAATCCAATAACAATTTTTTTTAAATTTTATAAAAAAACTTAACAAATAGCAACAAACAATTGAAAAATATTAACTAATTATTGATTGAATAATAAAAATTGCAATTATTGTAATTGTTAATTACATTTTGATTTTGTGATGACATGGAACTGCTGCTGCTGCTCGTCATAGAAGAAGTTGGAGTCTGAGGAGTCTGCTGAAGTTCCGTTCCGCGTTTCCTCATTTTCTCGATGATAGTTCTGTGGTGGTCTTCATCCATTTGTAAATAGCTGGATATGGATTTTGCATTGGAATGACCCGTGATTTGTATCAAGTTTTGTTCTGAAACTCCGCTTTTGGCCAGTTTTGATACAGCAGTAGCCCTAAGTGAATGATTTGTAATTTTTTTGGTAATGTCAAGCCCTGTTTTTTTTGCTTGCCTCTTTGTCCAAGCCGATATCTCATTAACCCCTACGGGGCTATTTTTAAACCAATTTCCGGATGTTTTCCAATATGGATTTGGAGTTAAAAATAGTCGGGTGTTGGTGACATTTTTTCTTTTTTTTTGGAGCTTTAAAAACATTCTGACGGGGCAAATTTTAGGATCTGTGTCATTTTTCACCAGCCACTTTGAATCGGCTAGTTTTCGGCTACCCCCTTGCGTAGTTTTTGAAAATACAGGGTTATATTCGATCCTACCTGTTTTCTCTCCACTATTGTCGGTTTCTTCTTTAAAAAATGTTGTATCGGCTCTTGCGCCCTCTCCACCTCTCCAAGCAAGTTCGTAAGACAACAAAAAAAATACTTTTTTTTGCATACCTTCTGGGGTTTGTTCATCGCAAGTTTGGATAAGTTTTTCAAACTCATTATAGGTCAAGAAATTTGCTGATTCCTTACGCTTACCATCCATACCCTGTAATTCTTTTCTTTTTGTATCTCTTGCGTCTCGGGCCACTTTAAATTCAATTTGATGGAAGGGATTTATTTTAATATTGTACTCATTAAAGTACTTTTCCATTAGTAATTTCGCTGTAACATTCCAAAGGAGTTTTACTGTATGTTCTTTATATTCTTCGCCGTTTCTTTTCCTCATATTAAAAGCCCAACATTTTAAAATTGACGCGAGCTCGGATGCCGAAGTATCACGGCCAAAAGTATTTTTTTTTTCGGTGCAAAATTCCATGAACTGCTTCCAAACACTCTTATTTGATTTGATTGTATTTTTTGGGGTCGTTTTTATAATTTCTTTGTCTATTTGTTCATTAAGTGCATGACCAAATCGGTTCATTTTGACTTTTTTAATAATAACAATACAAACAAACAGGTATCTAGGATACAGTATTTCGCCCGACCAAACCTGACTGTTGTCAAACTGCTTTACAATGCTGCACCTAAGACAACTCTTCTTGAATAATTGACGAATAATATGTAAAGCCTTTGATGGCTCAAGTGTTAAGGAGTTGCGTTTCGCCAGGACGACCCTGGACGACCCGGGTTCAAACCCGGGTTGGGGTTTTTTTTTTTAGGTAAATAATATTTATATTTTTTCATTTATGCCATAATTATATCTTTGTCGTTATCTGTTGAGAGGGTTTGTTTTTCAAAAGCAATGAATTTCCCGAAGGGAACTCATAACAATAACGATCACGTTCGCAGTAAAAAGGTAAAAAAAAAAACTGTCTCGTCAAATAGGTTTGATTGTTGTGTGTTGGATATACAACGTTGTCTAGGCAACGTTGTATATCCGCTGATATATTTTTATTTTTAACGTTTCTTATGGGAAAATTTATACATGAGTGAAATATTCGATATTAACATCGTGCCCTATATTTAACGTAGTACGTAACATCGAGTATATTGCCCAGAGCGAGGAGTGTTTAAATGTTTTTGTCAAATTATTAAAATAGGCGAGCAATACCGTTTCGGAGTAATGACTCACATGATTATCCATACTCCATTCCATAAATTTTTGATAAGCCTTTTCATATCTATCCTTTGATTTTTGCGGCAGAATATTCTCTACAGCAGAAGCAGCCTGAAGAACAATGTCCGGTGGCGTTGCACTCATTTCAATATCGGAGTTGCTCATATTGTTATTATTCAAAGAATACCAATAAATTAAGGATTGGTTTTTAATTTATACACTTATACAGTATCGGTTTCAACTTCAAATCTCAAACAATAACAATGTCACTGTCAAATATTCAAAACGCCAGAAAATAAATGTCATGATTTGAGTGGATCAAGGCTAACTTGATTGTTATATTAGATCTCATAACGCACAACTGTGTGGTAAATGCATCCTTACGCACAGTTGTACGTAAGAATGGATTTGCTTATAGAGTGAACTGTACGTAAAACAATGTTTACTAATATAGGAGTAAAAAAAATCGTTTATTAAAAAAATAAATAAAAAATTAGGTTAATAAAAGTCTAAGAAATACGGAAATTCGCCGGAGAACAAAAAAGTCGGGGACATAATCGGACGAATTAAGGAAGGCCTCCGCACTGGAGCGACGACATCAGAAGGATAGCGGAACATTGGACCCGCGCTGCTCAAGACCGATGAGAATGGAAACGTTTCGGGAAGGCCTATGCAATAATGCCTGTAAAGTAAAAAAAAATGTTTTGATAAAATAATTAAGGATTATTTTTTCCTAAAAGAAAAGTCTTTGTTTCATACAATTTCTATAAAAGAATATAGTTTCGTTCAAATCAACTTAAAGCAGATATTTTCTTTCTGCCTTAAGCCATAATTTTTATTTAAAATGTCGGAAACTATCTCTTATTTGTATCTTACCAGAATTTGCATACATCCGAAAACAGTACAGAAATAATCTTTTTGAAAAAAAAAGATGTAATTATTTTTAGTTAAGGTTAAATGTAAGATAATTTTTTTTTACAAAGTAAGAGATGAACGTCGTATTTTCAGAGGGTTTACTTTATTCCATTTTTATTTTATTTAAAAATTTACCGATGTAACTACCGAATAAGGATTTTAAAAAATTTATTATCTATATTTTATCTTGTTTACTGAGTGGTTGCTAAAATATTATTTAAAAATAATACATTTTTTTCTTGTTTGAGTATTGTTAATTCAGATGAATAGATAGAAAAAAAAAATGAAAACTACTTACGATTTCTTCCGGGTCCAGAGCCGGGGAACGCGGACGACAATGGTTGATTTCAATCTAAAAATTATAAAAATTTCTTAGCTTACAATACTTTTTATAATTCATATTAAATAAATTCCAAAATAAAAATAAACATTCGCAAATGCAGAAAAAATGCAAAAAAAAAGTTGCTTACATTTTCCCTCAGATGTAATTGAATAGGGGGATTTCTAATTTCGGCTTTATTATCTTCATCGTCGATAATTTCTATCTAAAAATAATAATAAAAATATTTCTTAGCTTTCTACATTTTTACAATACAAAATTATTTCCAAAAAAAACGTAAATTTACCTAGACAAATACATAAATGACAAAAGAAAACACTTACAATTTCTTCAGGGGGTGGCCGGTGGTTACCCACTTCGTCATCTAATATTTCTATCTAAAATTAAAAAAAAATATCTAAACACCTCTTCTTCGAGTTTTTTTTATCATACGGAGTAAACCTATTCAAGGATAGAAAAATAAAAATACTTACAATTTCTTGCGCTACTACTATTGGCTGATTACCGTGAAGGTATTGGTCGAATTCAATCTAAAATAATAAAATATTTCTTAGCTTTCTACATTTTTACAATACAAAAACATTTCCAAAAAAAACGTAAATTTACCTAGACAAATTCATAAATGACAAAAGAAAACACTTACAATTTTTTCAGGGGGTGGCCGGTGGTTACCCACTTCGTCATCTAATATTTCTATCTAAAATTAAAAGAAAAATATCTAAACACCTCTTCTTTGAGTTTTTTTATCATACGGAGTAAACCTATTCAAGGATAGAAAAATAAAAATACTTACAATTTCTTGCGCTACTACTATTGGCTGATTACCGTGAAGGTATTGGTCGAATTCAATCTAAAATAATAAAATATTTCTTAGCTTTCTACATTTTTACAATACAAAAACATTTCCAAAAAAAACGTAAATTTACCTAGACAAATTCATAAATGACAAAAGAAAATACTTACAATTTCTTCAGGGGGTGGCTGGTGGTTACCCACTTCGTCATCTAATATTTCTATCTAAAATTTAAAAAAAATATCTAAACACCTCTTCTTCGAGTTTTTTTATCATACGGAATAAACCTATTCAAAGATAGAAAAATAAAAAAATACTTACAATTTCTTGGTCTACTACTGGCTGATTGCCCGGGAAGTATAGGTCGATTTCAATCTGAAATAATAAAATATTTCTTGGCTTTCTACATTTTTACAATACAAAACATTTCCAAAAAAACGTAAATTTACCTAGACAAATTCATAAATGACAAAAGAAAACACTTACAATTTTTTCAGGGGGTGGCCGGTGGTTACCCACTTCGTCATCTAATATTTCTATCTAAAATTTAAAAAAATATCTAAACACCTCTTCTTCGAGTTTTTTTTATCATACGGAGTAAACCTATTCAAGGATAGAAAAATAAAAGTACTTACAATTTCTTGCGCTACTACTATTGACTGATTACCGTGAAGGTATTGGTCGAATTCAATCTAAAATAATAAAATATTTCTTAGCTTACAACATTTTTTTTTATAATACAAGCATTTCTAAAACGTAAATACACACATTAAACTTTCTGAATTCTGAATAGGTTTTCTTTTTCTTCAAAATCACTTAGCATTTAAAAAAAAAACTCTAGGGGTGTGCGCTAGAAAACGTAAACAACTATCCTGATTTTAAACGGAACGCCTATATGGTTGAAAATATGTTTATTCCTAGAACTTTTTTAATTTCAGTATTTTGTTTTATTTTTTTTTAAATGAAATAATAACAGTTACAAATTACTTACCAAAACTGGTGGAGGAGGGGGTGGATAATATAGTAAAGGCCCGTTCTCTCCAAGCCTTTCCCCGCAAAAGGCGCAAATCGGCTGCCTTGCCCCACATCCACACCACACAGGAAAATGTTAAAAACTTGCCCCCTACATCCTAAACAAACCATTTCAAAATCCCTTAAATAAAAAAAAACAAAAAAATATATTAATTTATGTTATAATTCCTCTGTAATTAATATATTATTATATAAATAATTATATATATAAAATAATAAAATATTTCTTAGCTTTCTACATTTTTACAATACAAAAACATTTCCAAAAAAAACGTAAATTTACCTAGACAAATTCATAAATGACAAAAGAAAACACTTACAATTTCTTCAGGGGGTGGCCGGTGGTTACCCACTTCGTCATCTAATATTTCTATCTAAAATTTAAAAAAAATATCTAAACACCTCTTCTTCGAGTTTTTTTTATCATACGGAGTAAACCTATTCAAGGATAGAAAAATAAAAATACTTACAATTTCTTGCGCTACTACTATTGGCTGATTACCGTGAAGGTATTGGTCGAATTCAATCTAAAATAATAAAATATTTCTTAGCTTTCTACATTTTTACAATACAAAAACATTTCCAAAAAAAACGTAAATTTACCTAGACAAATTCATAAATGACAAAAGAAAATACTTACAATTTCTTCAGGGGTGGCTGGTGGTTACCCACTTCGTCATCTAATATTTCTATCTAAAATTTAAAAAAAATATCTAAACACCTCTTCTTCGAGTTTTTTTATCATACGGAATAAACCTATTCAAAGATAGAAAAATAAAAAAATACTTACAATTTCTTGGTCTACTACTGGCTGATTGCCCGGGAAGTATAGGTCGATTTCAATCTGAAATAATAAAATATTTCTTGGCTTTCTACATTTTTACAATACAAAACATTTCCAAAAAAACGTAAATTTACCTAGACAAATTCATAAATGACAAAAGAAAACACTTACAATTTCTTCAGGGGGTGGCCGGTGGTTACCCACTTCGTCATCTAATATTTCTATCTAAAATTTAAAAAAAATATCTAAACACCTCTTCTTCGAGTTTTTTTTATCATACGGAGTAAACCTATTCAAGGATAGAAAAATAAAAGTACTTACAATTTCTTGCGCTACTACTATTGACTGATTACCGTGAAGGTATTGGTCGAATTCAATCTAAAATAATAAAATATTTCTTAGCTTACAACATTTTTTTTTATAATACAAGCATTTCTAAAACGTAAATACACACATTAAACTTTCTGAATTCTGAATAGGTTTTCTTTTTCTTCAAAATCACTTAGCATTTAAAAAAAAAACTCTAGGGGTGTGCGCTAAAAAACGTAAACAACTATCCTGATTTTAAACGGAACGCCTATATGGTTGAAAATATGTTTATTCCTAGAACTTTTTTAATTTCAATATTTTATTTTATTTTTTTTTAAATGAAATAATAACAGTTACAAATTACTTACCAAAACTGGTGGAGGAGGGGGTGGATAATATAGTAAAGGCCCGTTCTCTCCAAGCCTTTCCCCGCAAAAGGCGCAAATCGGCTGCCTTGCCCCACATCCACACCACACAGGAAAATGTTAAAAACTTGCCCCCTACATCCTAAACAAACCATTTCAAAATCCCTTAAATAAAAAAAACAAAAAAATATATTAATTTATGTTATAATTCCTCTGTAATTAATATATTATTATATAAATAATTATATATATAAAATAATAAAATATTTCTTAGCTTTCTACATTTTTACAATACAAAAACATTTCCAAAAAAAACGTAAATTTACCTAGACAAATTCATAAATGACAAAAGAAAACACTTACAATTTCTTCAGGGGGTGGCCGGTGGTTACCCACTTCGTCATCTAATATTTCTATCTAAAATTTAAAAAAAAATATCTAAACACCTCTTCTTCGAGTTTTTTTATCATACGGAGTAAACCTATTCAAGGATAGAAAAATAAGAATACTTACAATTTCTTGCGCCACTACTATTGGATGATTACCGTGAAGGTATTGGTCGAATTCAATCTAAAATAATAAAATATTTCTTAGCTTTCTACATTTTTACAATACAAAAACATTTCCAAAAAAAACGTAAATTTACCTAGACAAATTCATAAATGACAAAAGAAAACACTTACAATTTCTTCAGGGGGTGGCCAGTGGTTACCCACTTCGTCATCTAATATTTCTATCTAAAATAAAAAAAAATATCTAAACACCTCTTCTTCGAGTTTTTTTTATCATACGGAGTAAACCTTTTCAAGGATAGAGAAATAAAAATACTTACAATTTCTTGCGCTACTACTATTGGCTGATTACCGTGAAGGTATTGGTCGAATTCAATCTAAAATAATAAAATATTTCTTAGCTTTCTACATTTTTACAATACAAAAACATTTCCAAAAAAAACGTAAATTTACCTAGACAAATTCATAAATGACAAAAGAAAATACTTACAATTTCTTCAGGGGGTGGCTGGTGGTTACCCACTTCGTCATCTAATATTTCTATCTAAAATTTAAAAAAAATATCTAAACACCTCTTCTTCGAGTTTTTTTATCATACGGAATAAACCTATTCAAAGATAGAAAAATAAAAAAATACTTACAATTTCTTGGTCTACTACTGGCTGATTGCCCGAGAAGTATAGGTCGATTTCAATCTGAAATAATAAAATATTTCTTGGCTTTCTACATTTTTACAATACAAAACATTTCCAAAAAAAAACGTAAATTTACCTAGACAAATTCATAAATGACAAAAGAAAACACTTACAATTTCTTCAGGGGGTGGCCGGTGGTTACCCACTTCGTCATCTAATATTTCTATCTAAAATTTAAAAAAAATATCTAAACACCTCTTCTTCGAGTTTTTTTATCATACGGAGTAAACCTATTCAAGGATAGAAAAATAAAAATACTTACAATTTCTTGGTCTACTACTGGCTGATTGCCCGAGAAGTATAGGTCGATTTCAATTTCTTGCGCTACTACTATTGACTGATTACCGTGAAGGTATTGGTCAAATTCAATCTAAAATAATAAAATATTTCTTAGCTTACAACATTTTTTTTTATAATACAAGCATTTCTAAAACGTAAATACACACATTAAACTTTCTGAATTCTGAATAGGTTTTCTTTTTCTTCAAAATCAATTAGCATTTAAAAAAAAACTCTAGGGGTGTGCGCTAAAAAACGTAAACAACTATCCTGATTTTAAACGGAACGCCTATATGGTTGAAAATATGTTTATTCCTAGAACTTTTTTAATTTCAATATTTTATTTTATTTTTTTTTAAATGAAATAATATCAGTTACAAATTACTTACCAAAACTGGTGGAGGAGGGGGTGGATAATATAGTAAAGGCCCGTTCTCTCCAAGCCTTTCCCCGCAAAAGGCGCAAATCGGCTGCCTTGCCCCACATCCACACCACACAGGAAAATGTTAAAAACTTGCCCCCTACATCCTAAACAAACCATTTCAAAATCCCTTAAATAAAAAAAACAAAAATATATATTAATTTATGTTATAATTCCTCTGTAATTTTGTAAGATCTCTGTTTATTCGTATTTTCTTTTAAACAGCAGAAAGGGTAATTTGGAATAATATATCTATTAATTTCTATTTACACTTATGTTAAAATAGAATACTTATATATCTTTCATACAACAGTGTAATTATTTAAACACAAACGTCAATCTAAACAATCGACCTTTTCTAAAAAAAAAAAAGATGAAACAAATCAGACATATTCGAATTTGTAATATCTCTGTTTATTCGCTTTTCTTTTAAACAGCAGAAAGGGTAATTTCTAATAATATATTATTATATCTGAACCTAAGCCCTCACACGAACACGAAGCTACAATATGAGATGATGTAGGCAACTTGATATTATTTTGTTTTTGTTAAAATTAAAGCCAATGAATTTTGTGCCAAAACTTTTAGGACATACGTTAGGATAATCGGAAAAAAGTCGGCTTTTTTCAATCGAAGCGATGCACCGAAAATACGTCGGCAAAGTTCGACCGTCAAGAGATCCAGGTGAACGAAAAAAGTTTAAAAAAATTTGTCCAGGCTTTTGAGTTTAGTACTCTGGAGGGTGACCGAATGACTACGTTATAATTAGATAAAATGTATAATCTGATACTTGCCACGATGTCTAATTTATAGATTATTGCTGCACCATGCTTCTCCAAGCGTAAAAGTTCTTCTTTTTTGGACGCTATTTTGGCTTCTGTACTTTTAAGCTCTAACTTCCAGTTCTTGCTCTTCTGGAACATTCCCAAAACGGCACCAGTTTGACATCTATGGGTCCTCTTCTTCTTCTTATAAATCAGCTCCCGTAGTCCCTGATGTGCAGCTTGGATCATGCATTTCAAACTGTTGCTGTTTGTCGTAAAAAACTTGTGCATTTTTCGTTATTTCACTCGATGGCAAATTGAGCAACTTCCTCAGTTTGGTTGGGGCTGGTATTGTTATATTAGATGGAACAACAATATTTTCGATAATATTAATTGTTGGTGTTGAAATAGTATTAATTGTTGGTTGTTCCTGTTGTCTAAACCCACCATTTAACAAGGCGTCGATGGCTGTCGTCGATTCAAACTCTTCCAAAGCATTACCGTCGTAGCTAAGCTGCTCCAGAGAAAGTTACAAAATAAAACAGAATACCTACGTTATGGGTTTATTTCTACAGTACATGAATAATATTATTAACTTACAATTAATACATTGATTTATTAGTAACGGAACCGTTTAATATATTGTAGCTAAAGAATGCGTCGTGAATTATTAAGGAAATACCGTAGAGTTGAGATACAGCCTAATATCGCTGATATCGGCTGTTGTAAATTAAGTAGCAAACATAATGTGAGAAAATATTTTAACAATTAAACAACTAATCTGCATTGAAATCTTAAGGACCAGGGTGGTGAATGGGGTTTGTCTGGATTCGTGAGCGGTTGTTGCTGAGGTAGGTGTGTTGCTTTATTTGTAATAGAATTTACATTCTATTGCAAATAAGGCAAGTGTTTTGGTGAAATAATGTAAATAGCCTTTCCTGACACAAGTCACACGAGTGTTCTTGCGGTACAGATCATACCGTAACGTGGAGTTAGATGAATTCGATACCATCCACTAAGAGTTCGTATCTGCTTGTGTAGCAATACATACACAAGCTGAAATGCTCATCCACTACCACGGAGGATCGCACCAAGCAAAACCTTGGTCTCAACCTACAATGCGCTCTGCGTGCTCTTCTAAGACGCAGATTCAGTTCCACTCTTGGCTCCTCGTCGGAGGAATATCCATTGTCAGAGCTCGAAGACATCTTGACTATTCTTGACATAATATACTGCGTATACTTTGGTGTCTTTTGGAAATTTGCTCTTGCGTATTTCAAACTCCAACTTTACGTCAACGGTAGATAATTTAATCGCTTCTGGTTGACGTCTGCAATCGATTACGAATATGGGATTATTCAGATACTCGGCAAAGCTCATCATCGGGGCATTTCTCGTTGGTAGTAGCTTACTTGAAAATTCTCATAGTTGTAATATGCTGGTGGGTACAATTTCTTCGCAAAATCCAAATTCCATTATTCATAAGGAAATACCGAAGAGTTGTGATAAAGCATAATATATTATATCGCTGATATCGGCTGTTGTAAATTAAGTAGCAAACATAATGTGAGAAAATATTTTAACAATTAAACAATTAATCTACATTGAAATCTTAAGGATCAGGGTGGATGTCCTAAATAGGACCTCGGTTGTTATACCATCTTCCTTGTCAATTCTGAAAACTGTCCCCCAGATCCTTTTGACATGCTTTTTTTATCAGGAAGGGGGACGTCCTTGGGCATTCTATTTCCCCTAATTGTTCCTGTCACACCATATCCCTTTTCTTTTAAATAAATTAACAAATTAATACTAGTAAAAAGGTTATCTATAAATTTGGTAAACAAGATTTTTTGGGGGTAAACTTTCTAACATACAAACTAAAGGGGCAGCTGATTTACGAAATGCAGCTTCGTAAGCGTCGTTTGAGTGTGGGTTTTTCCCCTGATATATATCAAAGTTTATTAGGTAGCTGTTTTCAGAATTTGGGCTCCATACCTTATATCCGAACCTTATCGGGTTGCCGCGTATAAATTGCTTGCAATGGTGGCGGCCATAATATTTTACCATAGATTCGTCATAATTCATATTTTCGGTTGGCTGATAATATTTCAAAAAATAACTTTGTAATTTCTTAATGAGGGGCCTTAGTTTCCACATTTTATCTGTAGGATCTATTTCAGAGTTGTCTGCGCAGTGTAGAAAACGCATTATTTGTATAAATCTATCACGATGAATTGCTTCTTTCACCATTTCATTGCACATATCTTTTCCAGAGTCTCAAAATAATCTTTTACCAGGAAGAATATTGTATCCAGAGACAATCATTATTCCTAGAAAACATTTAAGTTCTTCGATTGTAATTTTCGGTTCAGGAAAATTGAGAAATATTGCATATTTTCTAGTTTCTTCTTTTCTGAAACCAAAAAATACAATAGCTATCATATTATCCTAGTGAGTGTGACCATTTGGTAACGCGCTAATTTCTTTCTACATAACAAAAATATTTTTAGGTTAGAATATTTCGAACCACTTTTATCACATTTATCAGTTATTTAACAATTAAGTTTACCATATATAATTCCTATAGCTTGTTAAGTAATATAAAAAAAAAATACTTACACAAATCTCGGTTCCATTACTTTCAGTACACACTCACGATACACAAAAATAACCTACGTTTTTTCAGCACCCAATATGAATAAGCGGTAAAAGTTATATGGAGATGATGATATAGACGCCATCTAGTAACGATAAGTACAAGCAAAAACTTAAATTCTTCAGCGGCGCTAGTTCTGATAAAATTCTAAAGATGGCATGTTTGTGTAACCAAATGGTCACAAAAGGCTTTGATGGGTTAAGTAAATGAAAGAGAGAAAATTGTTTATAGAGGAAAGGCTCAATTATTAAGGTTGGGTAGATATTATACTACAAACCAATAACTTAGAATAAACAATAAAACTTAAAAACTAAGGAGCGAAAAGAAAACAATTATCTGGGAGAAAAATAATTTAGGTGGTTGAAGCATAGGTGTCCTAAAATTTTTGTGTGTGGTGACATTTATTGATGAAAAGATTAAATGGTACTTTATAAATGTCACAGTGTAAAAAATTGGTATTCTGCAATATATCTTCTGCCATCTATGAATGGGAAAACGAGTGTAAAAGTTTTTACTTTTTGTCGGTAATAAAGATTAGATTCTAGTGGTGATAGATAGTTAAATGGATTTTGCAGTCGTATAAAGTAAGAGAAGAAAATTAGTTAGGTTGTTTTTTGAAAATTCTGATTGTCAAAAAGGGACAAAGAACAATAGAGAAGGAGAAGGGAAAAGACAAAAATAATATTTAATCATTGAAGTTGAGAGCATTAAAAAAATTAGAGCAGCTGTGTTGTACAGGATGGCGCAATGGCGATTTGACGTATTGACGATTTTGAGAGTGTTATTGTGGTTATACTAATGAAACAATCAAGGTCAAAATCATATATTTTTATTACACATATAATGCAGTTTTACAACAAAAATTACTTTTCGAAAATAACATTTTTTAAATGACCACCACGTTTTTCTAAACATTGTTGAAGTGGTGATTGAAAATTATCTGTAACTCGTAGCAGCATTTCCTGGTTTATCGCTCTGATTTCTTCAGTAAGTTGTCTTTTAAAACTCGTAACGTCTAAGGCCTATTATTGAAAACCCTAGCCTTTAAATATCCCCATAAGAAAAAAACAGCGCTGGTCAAATCTGGTGACCTTGCGGGCCAATTAAAATCACCGTGTCGGGGATACAAGTCGTCCAGGAACCATGTTTCTTAGATGCGCCATGCAAATTCGCGCAGTATGGCTTGTTCCTCCATCTTGCTGGAACCATAAATCGATATTTTCTACCCCTAGGCGTTGCAATTCAGCAGGTAAAAAAATTGTAAGCATCTCCAAATACCGTTGAGAAGTTACGGTCACTGTACGGCCATTTTCTTCGAAAAAGTACGGGCCTAGTATTCCGAAGCAGTCACACCGCACAATAGGGTAACTTTTTCGGAATCCAGAGGTTGTTCGTGAATTTGTTGAGGTTGTTCGTCAGCCCATTACTAAAAATTTTGTTTTTTCACATATCCTGATAAGTGAAAATGCGCCTCATCACACATTATTAAATGATTTAAAACATATGGGTTCAGTAAATCAAGAAAAGTTCTACAAAACTCTATTCGTGCTGGGAAGTCTTGCGGCAAAATTTTATGAACAATTTGAATTTTGTACGTATGAAATCGTAGGTCTTCGTGTAAAATTCGATGCAAACTTCTTCGTGTAATGTTCAATGCTAATGCTTGACGCCTTGCTGAACTCGTTGGACTCCTTACTACGGCTTGTCGTACTCGTTCTACGTTCTCTGGTGTACGCACAGTTTTACAGAACAGACATATTCATTTAGTACACTTCCAAGATCACGAAACCTTGCAACCCACAACAAAATTGTGTTACGCGAAGGAATTCTACCACGCCTGGGAACATTATATTCACGCCGAAATTGTCGTTGCACTTCAATAGTAGACTCCGAACGGTGATACATACATACTGCATTACATACGAAATAGTTTACGCCATTAATTCTCCCCTCCACTTTCCTTATTTTCGAACAGTGGCGTTTCAAAAACCGTCAATACCCATTGCGCCACCTTGTATTTGATCGTGGAGACAAAGGACGTTGCTATTGTTTAACGTTTTATTAATTTCAAGAATTTCTAAAAGGTCTAGTTTGTTTCCTTTGTTGCAAAGGTGTACAAATTTTGAGAATTAAAATTAAAAACATGATTATTTGAACAGATATGTCTAGATAAATTAGATTTTATCTTTGAAGGGGAAATATTTTGATTGTTAGCCTTCTCTATCTATTACAGTGTTCTTTGATGCGAATTGAATATTTGCGTCCTGTTTGGCCACTAAAGGTCGCTGTACAACCCTCACTTGAACAGTTGATACTGTAAACACCAGATTTATCAGAAAACAAGTATGGCAATTAGTTAAAATCACGGCCACTTTGTACATTTCTTCAATATCCTGTAATAAAAATTTTTGATTTTTTTTATAATCAAGAAATGCAAACTCTTAAATACTTTTATTGAACCCACATTCCACATATATCCGCAATACACTCATCCTATTGTTGTAGTTTTGCCTCTCTGGATCTCCTGCAATTTTATGTTCAGTGTATGGTCTAAGGATAAGTTCTCTTAGACCATAAGCCTGATCTCCATAAAGAAGGAAATGTTGCTCGTTGAAAACAACATTTTGACTGATTTCTTCATATAGACCAGAGTCTCTAAAAGTTTCGGCATCATGACGTCCACCCTCATAAGCTCCCTTTAAGCTAATGCAAATCCCATCTGGGCAAATTACTGATATTTAACACAATGTGTGTCCAGAATAATAACTCTCCTGGTTGATGGAGGGTCTACAAATTGGCCTTGCTGTCCCATCCATAAAGCCCCAACAAGTTTGTAGAGGGCGGCCTTTCTGCACAATTGCCTAAAAAATACTTTAATAAATCACTTTAAATTAAGAAAATTTTACAATAAATATGTGATTTGACACCAAAATACAAAACAATTTCTTACTTGAGAGTATTGATTTAACTTATGCATGTTTAGATAAGGAACATTCCGCAAATTTTCTTACAAATGGCCTTTATTGTTTTAAATTATTCGTAACATTAAGTTGCATATATTTGACAGTACTGCGCTGCAAAGACCAAGTAATGTCTCCCAATCTACCAATCTATTTGGGTAAGCTAGTCTCTGCAGTAGCACACTTATTAAATTAAGAATTACATATTTGCACTAATAATATAATATGCTAATAATATATATGCAAATAATAATAAAGAACCCACCTGCGCTTTATCAAAAAATGTATTTAGTAGTCTGTGGTTTAATATGATATATTATAAGACATGCCATATTATAAAGTAATTTAGTGAAATAGAAAATAATTTGGCTTTGATGGACATGAAATATTAAGACTACTTACCATGAAGGGTTACTCTATCCCTTGTAGTTATGATTTCCGGTATACCCAAACCCCTGGATAATCTTTGCAAATTATTTTTTCTAAATCTGAATAGATTTTTACATTCCAAATTAGAAAGGTTATCCAGATTGAAATTTCCATAAAGTAGACCTCTGTTCCTTAAGTTCTCCTCATCATGTAGAATATGCAAACTTAAAGCTTCATCTACATCATCATCATTCTCGTCACCTACTAAAGCTATTAAATCCAACACAGGCTCCGTTTTCTCAAAAAATAATAAAGAATTCACCCAACGCGACGCAACGAAAAACCAGAACATGAAAAATAGGTTAAGTTAGAAAAAGTAAACAAACAAAATAGGTACCTTTCAAATTCTCGGTCTTGTCTTAACCGTGTTTTAGGACGCCAGAACTACGTAAACGTATTGGGTTTACGTCGCGTGGATACGTTTACGTGTTGGTGTTGCCTTAAGTGTCTACTACTATTAGTACGGATAGGCACAGAGGTCACCATCCGTAACGTACATTGTAATATTTTGTTGCCCTATGAAGGGCAGGGATGTCAGGTCGGTTCAGGGTTCCAGTAAAAGGTATCATATCATATTAGGGGGATATTTAATCTATTTCAATTAGGTCACCCCTCGCCAGCATCACCGATCGCGGAGCGGGGCGTCTTCGATGAAGGATTGGGGCGGTGGTTGCAGTATTGGTGGCTCCACAGTTGGTAAAGGTGGGCAAATTGTACCCTCATCGCACCGACCGTTCAATACTACTCGACCACATATATTACATATATTTTCACCATTGGCTTGGTATGGTCCAGAAATTATGAACTTTTTATTCGGAAAGTACCGCATAAGATGGATCGTTGCCATACTGGCTACAACTTTTTTGGCAATCTGCTCATTTGCCTCTTTTAGTCTTTTAACGCTTTCCGCAGACGCTTTTCTTCTTTTGAAGGCCCCTCCGTGGATATCTCTTCATTTTTTTTATTTGCAATTTTCTCTATTTTGCATCGTTTTTTCACGACACTGTTCACTAGCACTGTATTATACACGTTTTTTCCGCAGACTACAGCACTTTTCCTGTAAAAAACAATTGATATTAGTGGCACTGCATACGCTGTACCATAATTTTCCGACGGTCGCCCGTCGCCTTAAGAAATTTTACAATTTTAACCCTCTATAAAAGAGCCTAAAAAATATAGGGTGTTTCATTTGATTAAACAGAATTATTGAATTTTTACATTCTCTGTACTTTGATATCAACAGATAACGCTCTGTACAAAATTTTGATTAGGTACTTTCTGTGTCAATCTGATCTGAATCGGGTGAAAATGATGACTAATTTTATTACAATGGCACCCCAACAGCCTACACTTCAATACAGTTGAAAAAAAAAACTCAATTTTTCTACTTATTTCATTCATCTATATAAACTTCATTAATAGTGGTACAAAATTTAAAAATAGGCTATTTTAACGAAATCTCACATAAAATATATTTACAAAGAAAAAGCTATTCAATTTAAAGTAAAAACATTCAGCATGAGCCAGATTTTTTCGGCTTTATTTCAAGTTTTAGAACTGAAACAAGGTATTTTTTCATGTATATCGTGTAAGAATAAGAGAGAGTTTAATACAATGTAGTCATCAAATTTTTCCAAAATTTTTAAATAAAATAAAATCATATCTTTAATTATTAATCTAAAAATTCTTCTCATATTGGGTAGGGTAAGGTCTTTTTATCTGAACTAAATTTGATACACAAAAACATATGAAAAATAATGTTAAATAATACTGTATGGGACATCTTTATTGATATGATAAAAAAAGTTATAACTTGATTGATATTATTTGATTTATTGTTGTATTGGTCTGACATCGTTCATCTAAAGCCTTTTGTAAATGTCGGGGGTATATGGTTCATCGTAATAGTTCATATAAAGCTGAAACAAAATAAAAAAAAGTTTTTTAACTACAAAGTATAATAATAATTATTTTGTTGTTCTAAATGAACATGCCGACAGCTTTCTTTAACCTGGTTTGAAAATACTTTATAAATCAATTACCTTTTTAATAATAAACTAAAATATAATTATTATATTATTAAGATCAATCTTTTATCTTGCGCCGAAAATGTATAACTTGTTACCACCACGAATGAGGCTTTTAAATAATCTGAAAAAAAATTTAGAATAGCATGCAGATAATACCTGTATGAAAATTAACAAACTTTTAAGAACTTATTTTGTTAGATATTTGGGAGTCTTCTGTTTTCTTGTTTTGTGAACGATATTTAACTATTTATTTATATATATTGTTTTCAGTTATAGTTTTTAGTATTGTCTGTTGTGTTTTATATACTTTTAGTTTTGTGCACATACAGGTATTAAGTTGCCTAGGTGCATTTGTAATACCCGGGGCCATATATAACAAAATTTTATACCTATATATAATTCTGTAAATTGTTGCAAATACATAAAGTAATATATTGAATATTGAATACTATTTTATTTTGTTTAGGTAATAATAAATTATGTATAAAAATTTCCCTTTACTCAAGCATTACCGTGCAGAATATTAAAAATAAACTTACAAATTCTTCGCGGGTTGGCTGATCTCAATACGGTTCCGGTGTAGGGTCGTAAAAGAAATCGTCTTTTTCTTCATTATCAATTATTTCGAACTAAAACATTAACAATCTTTCATTAGCTTACAAGAATTTCGTAATTTATGTTATAATTATTCACAAACCTTATTTAAAGAAACACAAAATAAGCAAATTAGGAAAATTAATTATGGAGTTACTTACGACGTCTTGTTGGGGGATAGCGACTACCTCATCATCTACAATTTCTATCTAAAATAATTAAAAAATATATTTCGTAGCTTATGTAATTTTGTATTTTTCTGTTAATTATTCACAAACCTTATTTAAAGAAACACAAAATAAGTAAATTAAGAAAATTAATTATGGAGTTACTTACGACGTCTTGTTGGGGGATAGCGACTACCTCATCATCTACAATTTCTATCTAAAATAATAAAAAATATATTTCTTAGCTTATGCAATTTTGCAATTTTCTGTTATAATTATTCACAAACCTTATTTAAAGAAACACAAAATAAGCAAATTAAGAACATTAATTATGGAGTTACTTACGACGTCTTGTTGGGGGGATAGCGGCTACCACATCATCTACAACTTCCATCTAAAAATAATAAAAATATTCATTAGGTTCCTCTTTGTGTTATAGTTCACTATATAAAGGTTTACCAGTTCTAATAAAACCTGGCAAACAGGGAAGCAAAATCCTTAATTTGAGAAGTTTTAAAATAATTTAGTTACGTGAATTTTTATATATGTATATACAGGGTGATTCATTAAGGCTGGCGACCGGCCATATCTCGGAAACTACTAGGCATAGAAACTTGGAGAAAAAAAAATGATTAAAGCGGTCATGAGAAAATTCCGGAAATTACTTTTAAGTTCCTCATTTCGCCGCAAGGGGGCACAATTGAAAATTATTTTTTTTAATTTTAAATTTCTCCGAAAATTCCCACATTAAGGTATAACTCTGATTACATCATCGAAAAGCTTAGACAATTCTGCATCATTTTGGTTTAAGGCTCATTGGCGTACCGGCCTTGATAAGAGTGGGGGAAGCTATTGAATGTGCAAACATTAAAATCGCTGTAACTTGTAAACGACTTATCCGATTTTACTAAATTTAAGCTTGTTTGGAAGGGAAAGGTAAGTATCTACAATCGCCGTATCCAATAGTACACGATGGTGTTTAATAAAATTGCTAGAGGGCGCAATTTGTAATAATAACAGTTTTTTCGATTTTATACCGGAAATTCAAATCATACGGTATAACTATGACATCATAATCGAAAAGTAGATGAAATTTGCAAGAAAAGATGTGAAGACCGCAGTTCGATATCTTTGTTCATTTCAGAGTTATTGCCAAAAGAATAATTTTTAATACAAATTGCGCCCTCTAGCAATTTTATTAGAAATTATCTTGTACCATTGGAATGAACAAAGATATCGAACTGCGGTCTTCACATCTTTTCTTGCAAATTTCATCTACTTTTCGATTATGATGTCATAGTTATACCGTATGATTTGAATTTCCGGGATAAAATCGAAAAAACTCTTATTATTACAAATTGCGCCCTCTAGTAATTTTATTAAACACTATCGTGTACTATTGGATACGGCGATTGAAGATACTTACCTTTCCCTTCCAAACAAGCTTAAATTTAGTAAAATCGGATAAGTCGTTTACAAGTTACAGCGATTTTAATGTTTGCACATTCAATAGCTTCCCCCACTCTTATCAAGGCCGGTACGCCAATGAGCCTTAAACCAAAATGATGCAGAATTGTCTAAGCTTTTCGATGATGTAATCAGAGTTATACCTTAATATGGGAATTTTCGGAGAAATTTAAAATTTAAAAAAATAATTTTCAATTGTGCCCCCTTGCGGCGAAATGAGGAACTTAAAAGTAATTTCCAGAATTTTCTAATGACCGCTTTAATCATAATTTTTTTTTCTCCAAGTTTCTATGCCTAGTAGTTTCCGAGATATGGCCGGTCGCCACCCTTAATGAATCACCCTGTATATTTAAATAAATAGTTAAAGTAATTATTACTTACTAAGACTGGGGGAGGGGCGTAAAGTGGGTGCTGAATTACTTCAGGAACCCAATGCAGCCTATACCCTACAATAAATAGCCGTCCATTACAGAAGTCGCATGAACACACGTTCTCCCTTAAACGAAAATACAAAATCGGTTATCTTCCATATAACAGTGTAATTATTTAAACACAAACGTCGATCTAAACAATCAACATTTTCTAAAAAGATGAAACAAATCAGGCATATTCGAATTTGTAATATCTCTGTTTATTCGCGTTTTCTTTAAGTTTAAAACAGCAGAAAGGGTAATTTGGCATAATATATATTTATTTCTATTTACATATTAATAATTACCTTCGATTTCTAAAAAAGGGTTGTCTCATATTTCTTTTAAAACTTGTCGTTTTTGGAAGAAGATAATTAAAATATTAATTATTACAGTGTCAATGTTAGTGGGACTAATTCAATAATATATTTATTTAAAAGTTTGACACCCCATATATATCAAAAATTAAGTGTTTTAGGATAAACCGTTATATATGAACTTTCAACTTTAAATTGGTTAAGATAATATAAAAATAAGTACATACAGCACTATTATACAACCTTTGAAGTTTTAATCTAATTGTTGGCACATTTCAAAAAAGTCTAATTTATATTTGATTGCTGCAGCAAGCGTAAAAGTTCTTCTTTTTTCGATGCTATTTTGGATTCTGTTCTTTTAAGCTCTAACTTCCAGTTCTTCCTCTTCTGGAACATTCCCAAAACAGCACCCGGGTCGTTTGACATCAATGGGTCCTCTTCTTCTTCTACATCAGCTCCCGTAGTCCCTGATGTGCAGCTTGGATCAGGCATTTCAAACTGTTGCTATTTGTCGTAAAAAACTTGTGCATTTTTCGTTATTTCACTCGATGGCAAATTGAGCAACTACTTCAGTTTGACAGGGCCGCCGAGAGCCGACACGGGCCCTGGGACTGGACAGCCTTTTGGGCCCTGAATTTATTGTCACTATAAATGCTAATAAATAACTTTTAGGTACCAAATTGTTCGGTTGTAGGACAAAATAAATGATAATTATAAACAAATTAAATAACATAATTATATTCATATAAAAACAACGCAAAGTGCATCATACAAAACAAAAATAAATTACAAGCATACAAATAAACCATATTGTGATGATTCCTAAGGTAATGGTGCTTTTCGAGCCTTGCGATTTGCGAAAATATGTATGACATCATCAAAGTTGCACTTTCTGGCTACTTCCGCTTCTATTGCTAATAGCCCTAAGTCAGATAGCCGATCCTGGTTCATTGTAGACCTTACAACAGTTTTTATTCTCGCTGGACTACTAAATGAACGTTCTGCCTGCGCAACAGTTATAAAGGTATGCAGTGGCGTATCAAGAATATGTTCTTGGGGGGTTCAAGTGGGTAAAAAATACTTTTGATCGTCATTTGTTGGTCGTTGGTACTACGATTCGCAAAATTACCAATTTCTGTATAATAATTAAATCAGTTTAATCCAAATAATTATTTAATAGCTTTTACCAAAGTTAAGCAAAAATTAGAAAACATAAAAAGTAAAAAAGTGTTTCTTAATAAATTTAAACAGTTAAAAATAACAAATAAATGCTGATAGAACAAAAATAAACAAATACTAAATACAACCAACAACTTTGGAATAAACAGGAACTAATAATTTATTTAAAAAAGGAAAAACAAAATAAGAATATGTCAATATACAAATCCTAAATAAGAATATGACAAGATATAAGATAATCACAAGATAAAAAATAATCAAATAAATATTATTCTTATATCTAATACAGTCTAATCCAGTGGTTTCTAACCTTTTCAATGTTGTTACCCCTGTGACCTATTAGGAAAACTAAATTTACCCCGACCTTAAAATGGTATTAATACAAACAATACAAGCAAACACAAATATCTTTACTTTAGAGAGAAAATAACTTTACTTTACAAATATCTTCACAAATTGCACATAGTCTTACAATTTTAACGTATTTTTTTTTATAGAAAATAAACATGAATTAAGTAAAAATAGTTAGTTAGTGTCAGTGCCGGATTAGGGAAGATGTGGGCCCGGGGCTAAAAAACCTGGAGGGGCCCTTAATAAAGATAAATAAAATATTTATAGTATTCTATTTTCCATAAGAATGCAAACGAACTGTAGGGTAAAGATAAGGGTTTTCACCCCTATTTTACCTTCACCCTATAATTGTTGTATTTAAGATTTGTAATTAATATTTGTTTTTATTATGAACACATATTTCATTGAGTAGGATATGAACCCATATTATAATAATAATTATTAGACATTTAATATATACAATAACAATATCGTTAGAGTTCAAGTTCAGGTTCAAATTAGTTTTAGTATTTATAAAGACTGATTAGATATAGGAAATATAGATAGTGATAGATAGTGTTAGTAATAGAGGCTGTATACACCTAAATGTAGTAGTACTAAATAAATACTACCTTTTTTTATAAGTGCCTCTAATCTTCTCTATCACCAATACCCGATAGTTCTACTATATGGCGATCCTGCCAGAGAACTTATGTACAGTAAGTACATAAGTTAGTGCAACATTAAAATTCAAAGTGGCGTTAAAATAAGTGGAAAGTGATGGGCTCCAAACAAACAAAGGAAGAAGTGATCATCACGCAAGCCGGAAACAGCGGGGGTACAACGGCTGAAGCAAGCAACCACCCAGAAGAATGGTCCATTAAGGAGATCCTGGGAATAGCCGTCTGTACATTGGCATGTATATGTATATTGGCGTACCTTGTCAGTAAATGCAGGAAACTACTAACAGCTAAAATAAGAAAAGAGGTAGCCAAAAGCCAAGAGACAGTCTAGCGGATGGTCCGACAGCAGCAACAGTCCAAGGAGACAACGTATGGAAGTAAAGGAGTTCCGATACCTGTTAGAGGAGCTAAAAGTGTTCCATAGGAATTTAAAAAAGGACCCTCAAGAAAGGCGCACTGTAAAAAATACACTTAGTAAGTTAAAAGAAGTAGATAATTTTGTTAGGGAATTCGAAAATTTAAAAACTGCTTTCAATAGGGACCCGAACAAAACCGAACAATTTGCCGAAGTTAAGGAGTATGTCAAGCTTTTGAATCAATATTTACAGGCTATCAGTGAGGTTTTGTCGGATAAGTTAAAAGAGGCCCAAGCGAAAGAAACAGAATCTGTTGAAGATAATATCCCCGATTCTGATTCTTCAGCCGAAGCCATGACGGAAAAATTCGATTTAAAAACTGCCGCGTCTCTGTTACCGCGCATGGATGGTACAGAAAAAACGACCAAAGAGTTAATTGACGGTATCGAGTTATACGACTCGTTATTGGACGTTGCAGGGAAAAAGAGTTTGACGAATTACATTCTTAAAGCGCGATTAACAAGTAACGCGAAAATTCGGTTGCAAAAGGAATACGCAACAAATCAAGATCTCATAGTTGCTTTAAAAACTCATTTTCTCAGCAAGCAGTCAGCGGGAACATTATCCGCCAGATTGAACAGTGCTAAACAAGGAGGTAAATCGATTGAAGAGTTTGGTAAACTTATTGAAGATTTACTTCTGGACTTAACCATTGCACAATCTGACGGGAATGACGAAATTGTACAGGTGTTAGCTTCCGTCAATGAGAAAATTGCCATTAACGTGTTCGCAAATGGTCTTCAGAGTAGCGAGATGCGCACTATTGTTAAAGCCAGGAACTATGATAATTTACGTGATGCGATTAAGGGAGCTAAGGATGAGGAACTTGAAAGGAAAGAGACGGGAACTCATCGGGTATTCCATTTTCAAAATAGGCGCGCAAATAATGGTTCTCTACAACAAAATCGGACAAATTTTAATTCTTTTTCAAATAATACTAATTATAATAACAATAACAGGCGTTATGGACAAAATTGTCAAATTCGTGGAAATTCGGGATTTCGTGGAAATTCGGGAAGATATGGACAGAGACCCACAGGCTCCACTCAGCAACAAAACTATAATAGTAATTCGGGTCAATATAGAAATTTTCAAAATCGTGGTCGAAATTTTCAAAAAAATAATAGGGCGTATTGCATGCGGGATGAAAATACTTGCGAGGGTGACAGTACAAAATCCACATTAGCTGATCAGTTTTTTCGAGGCGAAAGAAAATTTTGAATCTGTTATTTTAAATTTAAATGGTTTAAATTTTATCAAAGTAAATTATAATAATATTGTTTTAAATTTGCTGATCGATACGGGTGCCACTATAAGTGTTATATTTAATAAGTTTATAAATAAAAATGAGTTTATAAACACCGGAAAGAAAATAAAAATAAACGGTGTTACAGGTTCAACATTTTCGCAAGGTATTGTAAACTTGACTTTGAATTTAAATAAAAATAAATTAAAACATGACTTCCATGTTATAGATAGCTTCGAAAATAAAATAAACGGTATTTTAGGATCAGATTTTTTCCGGAAATATAATGCAAAAATAAATTACGAAAATTTTAAATTTTCATTTCTATTTAATAAAATGTTATTTCATTACCTATGTTTCCAAAAGAAAAATCATATTTTAAGATACCTGCAAGATGCGAGGTAATTAAATTTTGCAAAATTAACAAAAATGAGGATTGTATTGTTTTACCTGAAGAAATAGGAGATGGTGTTTTCATAGCAAGTGTTTTAGTCCGGCCGCAAAGTAACATGATACCTATTAAAATTTTAAATACACGCGACACAGAAGTTACGTTACAAAATTTTTATCCGAAACTTGTAAATTTTAGTGATTATGAAACTTGTTGTTTTCTTGAAACAGACAATAATTCGGTAGAACGCGTAGATAGATTACTAAAATTAATTAATACCAAACATTTAACTAGAGAGGAAAATTTTTCGATCCAAAAAATTTGTGCAAAATATTCAGACATTTTTCATTTAACTGATGACCCTCTTTCTACTACCAATATATACAAGCAGACATTACGACTTAAACCAGACGCTTCGCCGTCATTTGTTAAACCATATAGATTGCCCCACGCGCAAAAAGCGGAAATACATAAGCAAATTGACCAAATGTTAAAAGACGGGATTATCGAGGAGACCAAATCCGAATGGTCCGCACCTTTATTGGTTGTGCCTAAAAAAGCCGATCAAACAGGCTTTAAACGCTTTAGAGTTGTAATTGACTTTCGTCTTCTTAATAAAAAACTAAAAGATGATGAAAATTTTCCACTTCCGTCTATAACTGAAATTTTAGATTCATTATCAGGAGCTATGTATTTCTCGCATTTAGACCTTTCTCAGGGATACTACCAAGTACCCTTGGAAAAGTCGAGTCGGCCGTACACAGCATTTACGACCGATAGGGGACAATATCAAATGACACGCCTTCCAATGGGGTTAAAAATTAGCCCTAGTTCATTTTCTAAAGTAATGTCTATAGCAATGACAGGTTTAAGTTATGACAGCTGCTTCGTATATCTTGATGATTTAATTGTATTCGGGAATAGTTTAGATAATCATAACAAAAATCTGGTTAAAATTTTTCAAAGGCTAAGAGAAGTTAATTTAAAATTGAATCCTAATAAATGCGAATTTTTGAAAAAGGAAATTTTATATCTTGGACATGTGATATCTGCAGATGGTGTTTTTCCTGATACGGAGAAACTTAAAGCCCTTCAGCAGTATCCCATACCCAAAGATGCAAACGAAACTAAACGATTTGTAGCATTTGCAAATTATTACAGAAAATTTATTCCAAATTTTGCCAAAATATCATTGCCGTTAAATAATTTGACTAGAAAAATGGTTCATTTTAATTGGACACGCGAGTGTCAGGAATCCTTTGAAAAATTAAAAACCGCCCTTGCGAATCCGCCAATTTTACAATTTCCAAATTTTGCAGAAGATAATATTTTCATTTTAAAAACGGATGCTTCAGGAGGTGCCATAGGCGCGGTTCTTTCAAACATGGACGATAAGCCTGTAGCTTACGCGAGTAGGTCATTAAATAATGCAGAGCGAAATTATTGTACAGTAGAAAAAGAACTTTTAGCCGTAGTATGGGCAGTTAAACATTTTAGACCTTATTTGTTCGGACGGAAATTTTCTATCGAAACCGATTGTAAACCTTTAATTTCTCTGTTTGGTATGACTAATCCGTCTAGTAGGTTAACGAAATTTCGATTAGTATTAGAAGAGTACGATTTTGTTATTAAACATGTAAGAGGAAAAGACAACGTTATAGCGGATGCTTTGTCGCGCATAGATTTAAATACTGAGGAACTTAAAAGCTTAAACAAAAATACTACTGAGTCTTTGCTTGCCATTACAAGAGCAGCAGCGAAACGACAGACAAACAATACACAGGACGTAGGTTGTAATTCGAATACACGGATTGATCACCCGGGAGTAGTAGAGTTAGTAAAACGACCTAAGGAGTCTTGTGAACTTTGTCCAATATCGAATTCGAAATTTATTGAAATATTTAAAAGTAAAAAATATGACTGCAGCATAGGGAATTTCGTCTATTTTAAAAATAAAAATATTGTTTATATGAATCAAGATTCTTCGTCGACAGCGAGGCCTAAGACCACTGTCGAAAGGCTTGAATTCGAAAACGATAATACGGGACGTCGGTTTCAGGACACCCGATCGGCGTTCGCTTCAGAGAGATCGTTGAGGGACTTGAAATCCGTATGTGATGAATTTAATATTCGCGAATTAGTTATAATAAAAGACGAAAAGAGCGCTCAATTCTTAAAAGATATATTACGTAATATAAAATTGATAACTGAAACCGGTATAAAAATTTGTGTTATTAAAAATGTTCAGAGAATATCTGATCGCGAAACGCAACAGATAATTCTTAACGATTTTCATTTACTGCCGACAGGAGGTCATGCAGGAATAAATAGGATGTACAACAATATTAAAAAATATTATTCGTGGATAGCTTTAAGACAAGATGTCGAAGATTTTGTCAAAAAATGTGACGATTGTCAGAGGTATAAATATTCGAAACCAAACATAGAGCCGATGACCATTACAACTACTGCTACTTCAGCATTCCAGAGAATTTATTTAGATCTAGTAGGTCCTTTAGAACCCGATATAAATAATAATAAATACATTTTAATTTTACAATGCGATCTCAGTAAATTCGTGGAATGTTATCCTATACAAAATAAGGAAGCGGAAACAGTAGCCAAAACGTTCGTTGAAAACTTTATTTTGAGATATGGAATACCGGGAGAGATAGTGTCGGATCAAGGGACAGAGTTTTTAGCTTCAACCCTTACGCAAACATGTAAATTACTTCATATCAAAAAATTAAATTCGACAGCCTATCATCATCAGACCATAGGTGCATTGGAAAATACGCACAAATCACTAGGGG
The DNA here is from genome assembly GCA_963969555.1 of Polydrusus pterygomalis. Taxonomy (NCBI): domain Eukaryota; kingdom Metazoa; phylum Arthropoda; class Insecta; order Coleoptera; family Curculionidae; genus Polydrusus; species Polydrusus pterygomalis. The sequence goes on along the minus strand of OZ018381.1, from coordinate 32,627,459 downwards.
CATACCTACGTATGCAAATAGCGAAAAACCCAACTAATTGGACTAGTTGGATACCCTTTTGGTGTTTTTCCTATAATAATAGTGTACATACCGAAACTCGGTATACTCCATATGAATTAGTTTTTGGCAAAACGGTACATTTACCATCGAACTTCTCAAGGGAAGTTGACCCTCTGTATAATTTCGATAGTTATCCCTTAGAGTTAAAGTATAGACTTCAGCAAGCATGTGCTGATGCTAGAAGTAACTTGATAGCGTCAAAAGACAAAAGAAAGCAGATTTATGATAGGAAAAGTAGGATAGTTAATTATAAGTGTGGTGATAAAGTACTTTTAAGAAATAACAGTGCGGGAAGCAAAATGGACCCTATCTACAATGGACCATATAAAGTGATAAATGAACAATCGCCAAATATATTAATTATAATAGACAATAAGACAAGTTTAGTGCATAAGAATAGAATTAAGAAGTATTTCGATTAGGTGATTATTGTAATTTAGCTTAAGGAAAAAATGTATTTATGATATGGGCTTAGTGAAAAAAAAATTTAAATATTGGTACCATATTTAATTTTTTTTCCCTCACGCCGGAGGTGTAGGGTAAAGATAAGGGTTTTCACCCCTATTTTACCTTCACCCTATAATTGTTGTATTTAAGATTTGTAATTAATATTTGTTTTTATTATGAACACATATTTCATTGAGTAGGATATGAACCCATATTATAATAATAATTATTAGACATTTAATATATACAATAACAATATCGTTAGAGTTCAAGTTCAGGTTCAAATTAGTTTTAGTATTTATAAAGACTGATTAGATATAGGAAATATAGATAGTGATAGATAGTGTTAGTAATAGAGGCTGTATACACCTAAATGTAGTAGTACTAAATAAATACTACCTTTTTTTATAAGTGCCTCTTATCTTCTCTATCACCAATACCCGATAGTTCTACTATAGAACGAAGGCATAACAAAAACAAACAACAATAATGTAAACTTTTACCGTAACAAAAAATCGTCTTTAAACTGTTTTTTACGTGCTTTTAAAGTTGAAAATATGTGAATAATATCGTCAAAATTTATTGAAGACAAAATATCATTTTCAATACTCATTAAAGCTAAACTGGACAGTCTAACCTCGCCCATGGTAGCCCTGTATTTATTTTTTATAAGAGCTAGTTTTGAAAATGATCTTTCGCTTTCGCAGTTAGTAATTGGGATGCATAAATAAATTCTTAAAGCTATACAGGGTGTTACTTAATGATGTGGCGTAATTTGAAGGGAGTATTCCTGAACCAAATTCAAATAAAAAAGTTCATATAAACATGTGTCCTGAAGAGTCTGGTTTTCAAGATACAGGGTGTCAAAGTTTTAAAAAAAAATTGATTTTTTATTAATGTCTAAATGATCCTTCTAGCGATTTTGTTAAAATCTGGCAGAGTTATTCATTGTAATAAGACGCTAAGTTGGCACTAACTAAAAGAAAATTATAAGTTCCAGTGACGTCTCGGGGGGCAGTGTCACGAATAATATTGACAAAAAAAATGTACGCTACTGAGTTTTTTGAAAAATTTAAATTTTTTTCATATTTAGCATCTACAATTACAACTTACAACTTTTTTGTCTCTTAATACTTTTCGTATATTACCTCCTTTTCGAGGAAAAAAATAAAAACGACTTCATTGCATGTCCGAAAATTGTTAAAATAAAATCAAGTTAACTTTGATGCATGACGGTGCTCCTGCCCACTTTAGCATATTGGCTCGTGAGTATTTAAATGGAGCTTACCAAAATCGTTGGATAGGTCGTGGAGGACCACAATTCTGGCCACCTAGATCGCCTGACTTAAACAGCCTAGATTTCTATTTGTGGGGCACCTAAAAGCATGAGTTTATGTTACACCAATCGAGACAGAAGAACAACTAAGGAATAGAATTATTGACGGTGAAACCATTCGTAACACTAATGGAATTTTCGAAAGAGTTCGTCGCTCGATGAGAAGGAGAGCAGAGGCCTGCATAGAAGCGGGAGGTAGTCATTTCCAACATTTTTTGTAAATAGTCATTACTTTTCGTTTGTTAGATTTTTAAAAAATGGCTTAGAAATAAATATACTGAAAGATCAAAAATAACTTGATTTTATTTTAACAATTTTTCGACATGCAATGAACTCGTTTTTATTTTTTTCCTCGAAAACTAAGTAATATACGAAAAGATATTAAGAGACAAAAAAGTTGTATTTGTAGATGCTCAATCTGAAAAAAATTAAAATTTTTCAAAAAACGCAGTAGCGTACATTTTTTTTGTCAATATTATTCGTGACACTGCCCCCCGAGACGCCACTGGAACTTATAATTTTCTTTTAGTTAGTGCCAACTTAGCGTCTTATTACAATAAATAACCCTGCCAGATTTCAACAAAATCGGTAAAAGGATCATTTAGATATTAATAAAAAACCATTTTTTTTTTAAACTTTGACACCCTGTATCTTGAAAACCAGACTCTGCAGGACACATGTTTATATGAACTTTTCTATTTGAATTTGGTCCAGGAATACTCCCTTGAAATTACGCCACATCATTAAGTAACACCCTGTATATGTGTTTGGAAATATTTCTAACAAATCTTTCTCAATTAAATGACTTAGAAGGAAGGGAACACTAGTAACACTTTCAGTATTTAGAGTTGTTAAATAAGAAGAAAACTGAATAAGTTCGTAAGCCAAGTTGTCATCTAAGTCGTTGGGGTATTGAGAAATTAAACTTTTGGCAGTGGCAGATATTTCCTTTGAAGAAAGAATAGTTAACTGACTAAAGAATCCAAAAAGGTCACTTATTTCTTTGTAAGCTTCATTTCGCTTTTTAAGCTCAGATGTTATTTTATCTATCATTGGCAGGAACGATTCTATGCAAAATTGATCTTGACCTTGTCGTGATATTTCTGTTGAGCCATCAGCTAATTTCTTTACGCTTCTACGTTGATATGGATCTTTATATGAAGGGTTTAAAACCGAATATATATCTTTTGCCTTTTCTTCTAAGGATTCGAATTGACCTCGTAGATTACCAACAAATTCTAATAAGGAAACTAACATTTTATGTCCCGTTATGACATCGAGACCGGGTTTTTGTAAATAATTATTGGTGGCATCAAACCGCTCTAATAATTGTTTCCAAAAAGTAGCCATAAAAGCAGTTTCAAGTTTCACCATATGTTTTTTTAAAGAAAATGCATCGTTTCTAGTATCTTTTTTTTCTGACGTATCTTCTGCTAATTGTTTTAAGGCATTAAAAATTCCATCATAATTTATAACAAGATATTTTACTGCTTATTCGCGAGACGACCATCTTGTTGCAGAAAGTTGCTTTACAGCTAACAATCGTTTATGGTCCCCACATTCTTCATTTTGTGTTTTGATGTTTTTAATTAAAATTTCCCAACGATGGGTGGATGCAACAAAAAAGGCATATAATTTCTGTAAAAAGCCGAAAAAACTTGTAGCCTCTACACGTTCGTCTACGCTAGATTCTCCAACTAGATTTAAGGAATGAGCTGCACAAGGGACGTAGTGTGCTAACTTATTACGTTTTTTAATTTCCGCTTGAACGCCTTTCTATTTACCAGACATATTACTAGCGTTGTCGTAAGTTTGTCCCGTACAGTTTTCAATTTTTACTAAATTAGTCTCCAAAAGAGATAAAATTTCGTTTGCGAGAGACTTTCCTGTGTGAATATTATGAAGATTATGAATGGGAATAAAACAAAGGAATCTTTCTAGAACTTTGCCATTTAAACAGTATCTAAATATAATAGAGAGTTGGTCTATATGTGATAAGTCCGGTGTAGAATCCACTACAATTGAATATTATTTCGCCTGTTTAATTTCAGTAATTATTTGATTATACAGTGATGGGCTAAAATATGGAACAAATTCATTTAAAAATCAGGTATTCATTTTTTGAAAAAACGCTCGGACACGTCGATTATAATTCTTTCTTCCGGATTTTTTGCCTCAAAAAGAAATTATACCGGGTGTGTCAAAAAGTAGATGTAGCAAAATTTTTTGTTTTCTAAATAGAACCCCCCTATTTTTACTTATTACCCTAATTCTACGTCAAATTCTGCGCATAATTCATGTAGCATACTCTATCCTTATCTCTAACGGTTTTAGAGAAAAATTACATCATAAAAAAAAATTCTTTAAAAAAAGGTTAAAAAATTAGTTTATTAAGTGTTGAAAATGCAAACCATTAACTTCTTGACAAATGCTAATCTACTTAAAAACCCTTCTAAAACATTATTTACAGTATTTTTATTAATTTGCCTAATTTCATATCTAATTTTAAATTTTAAGTCTTCCAAATTTTGTGGTTTATCCTTATACACTTTTGATTTCCAATAACCCCAAAGAAAGAAATCCATAGGTGTAAGATCGGGAGATCTTGCAGGCCATTTTATGGGTCCTCTTCTACCTATCCATCATTCGGGAAATACAGTATTCAAATACTCTCGTACTTGTCGAGCAAAATGAGGCGGAGCACCATCCTGCTGAAACCAAATAGGCGCTAGATGAGGCTGATTCGGATTTGGAAAATCCGCTGCTAGTGTGGGAATTAATTCATTTTGAAGAAATTGTAAATACCGGTCTCCTGTAAGATTTCCATCGAAGAAAAAAGGTCCAATAATTCTATCATTTAATATCCCTGCCCAAACATTTACTTTTTGTGGGTATTGCGTGTGCTGTTCTCTCATCCAACGGGGATTATTTGTACTCCAATACCGAAAATTTTGTCTGTTTACGGAACCATTCAAACAAAACGTGGCTTCATCGCTAAAAAGTATGTTGCGATGGAAAAATAGATTTAAGTTGCAAATTTCCATCATAGTTTCACAAAACTGTAGTCGGCGGTCGGGATCATCTTCGTTTAGCTCGTGCAGCAACCTAATTTTGTACGGATGGTACTTTTCTTGTTTCAATACCCGCAACACAGATCGTCGGCTAACATCATTATTAAGGGCTACTTTAGTGGATGCACTATGAGGATTATCTTCAACCTCTAACAAAATGTTCAATTGTGAGTTTTCACTAATTTTTGGACGACCTGGCCGTAGACGATCCTTTACATTCCCTGTTTCCCTGAATTTCTTCTCAATTTTACTTACTGTAGATCTTGTAATCGACCGTTCTGGATACTTAGCGTTAAACAAGTTACAAACTTCTTCTTGACTTCTTGTTTTGTCTCCACATCCAATTAAAATTAAAATTTCGATTCTTTGTGTTTCATTTAAATGCACCATGATCACCGTTTTTCAAAATTATACCTAAACTAATTTTTGATTGACACATGATTTGCTATCGTAGTAACAATTCATTTAAATTTACCTGTTTACCTTTAAGTAGGTACATGTACCTTTTTTTAAAGATTTTTTTTTTATGATGTAATTTTTCTCTAAACCCGTTAGAGATAAGGATAGAGTATGATACATGAATTATGCGCAGAATTTGACGTAGAATTAGGGTAATAAGTAAAAATAGGGGGGTTCTATTTAAAGATTTTGCTACATCTACTTTTTGACACACCCGGTATAATTTCTTTTCGAGGCAAAAAATCCGGAAGAAAGAATTATAATAGACGTGTCCGAGCGTTTTTTCAAAAAATGAATACCAGATTTTTAAATGAATTTGTTCCATATTTTAGCCCATCACTGTAGACTTTTCTGCCCATACAGCTAATTAATTCTTCGCATATGGTTTTAGAATGATAGGATACACTACCTTTGCCCTTTTGCCCAAAATGTTCTAAATGCTGGCTTAAAAAAGGATCAAACTTTGAAATAAGTTCTAAGATTCCTAAGTAGTTGCCATTGTGTGGAGAGCCTAATCTTTCGTCGTCACCTCGGAAAGCTAAACTCCTTTCAGCAATAAATTTAATAACTTCGATAAAACGTTTGAAAACGTTTTTCCAATACGCAACTTCCTTATTTAAAGACTTTGTCATTTCATCATCTACCTTGTAAGACGTTGAATATGTTTTCCAAGTTAAAATGCTGTTGCGATGTTCCAAAGAGTTTTCGTGAGCTTTTACTTTCTCCTCTGCTCTTTTCCAATTGGAAAATCCCGATATAAATAAACTTGATTTATTATCTGAACAAAAAAGTTTACAGACAAAGGAGTAAACTGATCCATTTGATTTAAAATATAATAACCACCTCCTGATAAATGATTCCCCGTTTAATTGCCGACTTTTAAATAACCTTGCTGAAAGTGATCTGTTTTGCTTCGAGCATTTTCTCATTGATGCCTTAAATTTTCCATCATTATTTTGAAAGTACAAATTAGCAAACCATACGGCTAACCCTTTCTGAAATACGGCCGAGCAGAGCCATTCTTAATGGGACACCCGGTATGGATTAAAATAATGATTAAACTACACACCTTCTACAGGATATTTTAACACATGCTTTACAGTCAGTAAATTGTAAGCGATATTGTTGTTGACAAACAAATTTACAAACCCATACATTCGTATTAAATTATGACGAAAACAATATTGTAATATTTGAGACAATGGCAATTCATATTGCGTCTGATCATAATTTACATTCAAATGAAAAAATAAACGAGCAAAAGTAAACATGATAATTTCGCGATAAATCCTTTCCCGTTTCAATTTGGCTAAGGTATTATCCTCACAACAAAAACTCAATAACGTATATAAAATATTTGATGGCAAAGTTGATGCCCAGGTTGAAGGAATTTTAATAATTGCACAACAAAAATCATAAAACTGGTTTTTATGGATAGGGTAATAGGCTCCATGGCGACATACCTGACGGATCACTTGGAGGAAATAGTCATTCGTTTTCGATACGTAGTCGTAGTAGTTGTTGATTACGCAACATTTTTTTTTATTGTGGAGGAAAGAGGATACTTTTTTTCGATTGAAGATGGGTGCTCCTCTGAATAAAAAAGATTAATTATTTATGTTTTTTATTTTTGCATCTACTGTCACAAACAGTCACAAAACTCTCGCAAAAAACTACAAAATACACAATACAATACAATACAGATATACCTACATCACAGTCAATTCTTAGTATCCATTAATAATAGACAAAAAATCACCACGAGTTAGTTACATTCCCATGAGAACGCTCTAATCTGCAAAATAAGGAGAATCCTTATCTTTTTCCTAGATCTCTTTTCGAGTTGTTAACTCAAGCCTCGCGGTACCGACAATACCCGAGCGCTACCCCCGCTCCCCGCATTGTTCGGAGCGCAAGCTTGGCGTCTCTTATTAGTTATTATTTTTTGTATATGATGGAAAAAATATAGGTACGAGCATTTTTATAGTTACTTTATTGAGTAGAAGATACAATTTTATTTTGCAATGGAAGGTGCGGCTCTGAATAAAATGATTGTTTTTTTTTAATTGTGCATCTACAGTCACAAAACTCTATCAAACAACTACAAAATACAATACAAAATACAAAATACAATACAAATATAATAATAATAATAATAATAATAAACGACTTTTATTCATAAAATTAAATTAATACAATTAGGCGATATTTAGCCAGTAGGGCTATTCTTGCATATAACCTAAGTAAAGAAATAACCTATATTATATCCAAACAATATTTGAAAATTACCCCTATAACTAAAACTGACTTATTAATTATCCTAAAATGTTTTCTAATATAACCTACTCACAGATAATAGATACATTTGGCAAGCCATCATGCAAAAAAGAAAGGAAATTGAACGTTTTATTGCAATATGTATATCATTTACATTTTTCAACGACTTTAATTTTTTGTAATTTATGTAGGTACCTACATCATATGTAGATCCGAATTAGATTATCCCCGAATGCTACTCCAACTCCCAAGATAAACACCGACAGATTCTAGGTCTAGGACAACAAACAAGCTTCCTCGGGCATCTCTTGGTCTGGATTGATCGCGTAACATCATGCTCAAATAGTGATAGCAGCTGTTTTGCAAGCATTGCGTTACGAAGCTTTTCCAAATGTAATTGTTCAGTTATTCTACAATCCATATCAAATAAATGCATCCAATAAGACTCCATATATGTTGTATAATAATTTTGTTCTCGCATTAATGTCGTCACGCAAGCAGTTATCAACGTGCTAGGTTGCGGATGTAACGTAACACACAGTGTTCCCCACGTTAAACATCCCCTTATCCTGCATCGATGATCGTAGTGGCGATCAACAAGTAAATAATGCCAAATGGAATGTATGTATTGATTAAAATAATGATTAAACGACACACTTTCTACAGGATATTTTAACACATTCTTTACAGTCAGTAAATTGTAAGCGATATTGTTGTTGACAAACAAATTTACAAACCCATATATTCGTATTAAATTATGACGAAAACAATATTGTAATATTTGAGACAATGGCAATTCATATTGCGTCTGATCATAATTTACATTTAAATGAAAAAGTAAACATGATAATTTCGCGATAAATCCTTTCCCGTTTCAATTTGGCTAAGGTATTATCCTCACAACAAAAACTCAATAACGTATATAAAATATTTGATGGCAAAGTTGATGCCCAGCTTAAAGGAATTTTTATAATTGCACAACAAAAATCATAAAACTGGTTTTTATGGATAGGGTAATAGGCTCCATGGCGACATACCTGACATCACTTGAAGGATCAGTCGTTCATTTTCGATACGTAGTCGTAGTAGTTGTTGATTATTCGGCGGCTGTGCAACGGACTGCGTCGATAGTTTACGGACATTGCGTTTGTAGTTGGTTACTACAAAATTCAGACCAATAGACAGTTTCCCATAATACTGACATAACTCCGTTAACTGAAGACAAAGTTTGTTCCGTTGCTTTTGCGGTAGGTCAGTGTTGCGGAACGTAACTTCTAGCTCTTCGAGATGTTTCGAGATGTTTTGGTAGCACGTGCAGAAACTTGTACTTTGGCGCCCGTAGTAATCTGTATTGCACTCCGCGCGTTTCTTGGCGCACTGCAGAGTATATTTTGCGAATATACAGCGATTTATGTTTTAATGCCTTATACGATACTCGTCGAAAACTCGCACGTTTACGTTCGCGATTTGTTGCAGCAGTCATTTTGGGTAGGCTAACTCACTAGTGCGAGGGCACGATACTTATAAAGTTATATGACGAAGTCCCAGAGACACCAAATAAACCCCACCGGACTTTAAAAGCACAGCAGATCTTCCCGCTTTTACCACCGGCGGCGACACGCACGCCCCACCGTCAACAAACAGGACGCGCGAATCCCCCGTCAGCACATAATATATAAATATATAGCTACGCTGGAGACGTGGCAACATACCAAAGCCGAAATAGGAAGCCGGCTGCTTCCCGCCAATAGGAAACATGGTTTTTAATATAAATACCTATCACTTTTGAGGTGGATATGTAACAACATCCTGATTTTATTAATACGAAAAAATTCATTTCGTGTAGAATAACCCAATTTTTTTGTTGATTGGCGGCAACCCTTTATAAATAACATATAGGTGGCCGCTACCACAGTTAAAAGAATAACTGTGCCGCTACCACCCTACCCGTTGTTTGTGTATGTTGCCGCTATTATACAATTGTCTAATTTTAACAGAATATTTTAATCTTAAATGCCATGCAAACTCGAGGGCCTTTAAATGACGGTAAAGGCTTTTCGGTTGGTTTCTGGGGCCCTTTGAATGACGGGGCCGGGGGCTATGGCCCCCCTAGCCCCCCCTTAATCCAGCGCTGGTTAGTGTGATGGTTGATATTGTTTTAAGTTTACAAGTTTTTTTTATGTTTGGTTTAGTTTCGCTTAAAGCGCATCTTAAGTCGTGTTCCACATTGAGACGGTTTCTGGCCTTTGTTTTCAGTGTAACCAAAGTTGAAAAACCACTCTCACATCTATAGGTAGTAGCAAAGGGTATTAGGATTTTTAAAGCTCTGTTAGCTATAACAGTATATTCGGCACTAGCTTTTCGCCAAAATGTGCTGAGATCGTGAGTTGTGAAATTCTACTCTGCAAGTAGTATTCTCGCGTAGTCCAAGAAATTTCACTTTGGCCGCAACGTCTTCGTCTTTAATAATATTATCATCGGTAGTAAATGGTCTTAATATCCAAGAGCTAAAGTGACGATTATCCATGTCCGGGAAATATTGCTTCAGTGAGCCTATTACTGCAGATAAATGTTGAACCACGAAATTTTCAAACGTGATTTTCTTTGGTTCAATATTTACCAATTGCTCATACAGTTGGGTAAACATCGACACATTGCCAGCCTGCACTCTTCGTTGGTAAAGTTCCAATTTACGTACAAAACTAGCTACTCTATCCTGTGCTATCAAAATATTTGTCATATTTCCTTGCAATGAAATATTAAGATTGTTAATTTCACGCCAGCTTTTCGACAAATGTTTTATCTTTTATTTTCGAGTAAAACTCTTTTTCTTTTTGCGTTCTCTCTCTTTCAAAAAATAATCCTATTTTTTCACGGAGCTCATAAACCCTATTCAGACCTCGTGATAACCAACGTACCTCTGTGTGGTACAATAGAGAATTAAATTAGGCACCAACTTCATCGCATACAACTTTGAATGTTCTGAAGTTAGTAGCGCTGCCACGAATATTATTCACAATTTTCACTACGTCGCTCAACACGCTTAGTAAATCTGGTGGAAGCGTCTTAACAGCCAAAGCGTAGCGGTGTATCAAGCAATGATAAGATAAAACTTGAGGAGCAACTTCTTTCACCAGTGCCAGAACGAACACCCATCATGTACACCCGTCTGTACAAACACCAACCAGCTTTGACCAGTCCACTTCATTTTCCTCAATAAACTGTTTTAACGTTTTGAATACGTCTTAGCCGCGAGTAGTGGTGGGCAAAGATTTGCAGAATAGGTATTCCTTTTTTACATGATCATCTTTAATATACCGAGCATATACCAGTAATTGTGAACACGAAGCTACATCCGTAGACTTGTCTAATTGCAGCGCAAACATAGGACTTTCTTTAATTTCAGAAATAACGGTTGTCAAAATATCGTAACTCATGTCTACAATGCGACTTTGAGCTGTTGTATTTGACAGTGATATTTGTTTAATCTTAGCAACATGCTGCTCACCAATAACGAGCGATACTGTATCACACAAATAGGGTTTAATGAGATCAGTGTTGCCACCCTAGTGTAACAAACTGTCCCACGCGCAGGCATAACATATCCCATATTTTGTTTAAAAATCCCGCCAATCTTAAATTATGTTTCATACTAATTAGTTTCAGTTAAAAAGAACAAAATCGATGCAAAACTCATTGATGCAATTTAGGTTCATCTGAAAACAATATAAAACGCCGCCTTTTCACAAAAATAATTTTGAAATACAAGATAAATCTACGGAAATATACGCTCATAGGCGTAACACTTTTAAGAATGTTTTAAAACAATAAGTAAAACTTTTAATAAAAACCATATTTGCTATTTTTAAAATCTTTTAATAAATAACGACGGTCTGTGACAACAATGCATTTCAGTGAAACATAATTTTAAAAACTAAATAAAAGTAATTTTACATATTATATAATAAAAACATATGATTAAATACGAAATATATTAAATGATCGATGAATATTAAAAATACACCAAATATTTAGAAGGAATGGTAGGTTAAATCAATCTTGTTTAAAAGAATAGTCTTTATTATTGTGCCTTTTTAATAGCTCCTCTGGAATAGGATAATCAACGCATGTTTTTTTTATCCTGATGCAAGACATTACGAATAATACTATTCCGTTTATCAAATTTCCGCTAGATGGCGATATATGAATGATTTACGAAAAAAATTATCAAATTCCAATAATACATATTATACCTAATACATTTGTTTATTTCGTCAGTTCCAATGCATTGCACATGTACTAGAGCCTCATGACAGTCATGGCACTCATTGAGTAATTGCGAAAATGTCATCATTTCTTCGACATTGCATACCATATTAACATTGATTGCTTGTTTTTCTTCTTCATTCGACGAGTTGTCACCTGTTAACGTCGCACTCGACGATGCTTTATTGTGACACAAACGACACAATGTGTGCTTCTCGATGATACGCTTCCAATACGCTTCACCGCGACTGTTGTGTTCGATGTGCCCTTGTTGATTTTGATACATTATTTCGATAACACGCGTAAACGCGTCAATTCGTACACGATACCACATTACACGGTTTCTATGTTGTTATATGATCGACTAAAGGGTTTTGTAAAGTAGATATAGATACTACTACTCAGAAAGCTGCTGACGATCTCCCTGTATGATTGGGCTTTTTTATAATATCGAATAGCCCCCTCTTGCTCGCTACTCCGTGTTGCCACCCTAGTGTAAAAAACTGTCCCAAGCGCAGGCATAAAATATCCCATATTTTGTTTAAAAATCCCACCAATTTTAAATTATGTTTCATACTAATTAGTTTCAGTTAAAAAGACCAAATCGATGCAAAACTCATTGATGCAATTTAGGTTCATCTAAAAACAATATAAAACGCCGCCTTTTCACAAAAATAATTTTGAAATACAAGATAAATCTACGGAAATATACGCTCATAGGCGTAACACTTTTAAGAATGTTTTAAAACAATAAGTAAAACTTTTAATAAAAACCATATTTGCTATTTTTAAAATCTTTTAATAAATAACGACGGTCTGTGAGATGCAACAATGCATTTCAGTGAAACATAATTTTGAAAACTAAATAAAAGTAATTTTACATATTATATAATAAAAACATATGATTAAATACGAAATATATTAAATGATCGATGAATATTAAAAATACACCAAATATTTAGAAGGAATGGTAGGTTAAATCAATCTTGTTTAAAAGAATAGTCTTTATTACTGTGCCTTTTCAATAGCTCCTCTGGAATAGGATAATCAACGCATGTTTTTTTATCCTGATGCAAGACATTACGAATAATACTATTCCGTTTATCAAATTTCCGCTAGATGGCGATATATGAATGATTTACGAAAAAAATTATCAAATTCCAATAATACATATTATACCTAATACATTTGTTTATTTCGTCAGTTCCAATGCATTGCACATGTACTAGAGCCTCATAACAGTCGTGGCACTCATTGAGTAATTGCGAAAATGTCATCATTTCTTCGACATTGCATACCATATTAACATTGATTGCTTGTTCTTCTTCTTCATTCGACGAGTTGTCACCTGTTAACGTCGCACTCGACGATGCTTTATTGTGACACGAATGACACAATGTGTGCTTCTCGATGATACGCTTCCAATACGCTTCACCGCGACTGTTGTGTTCGATGTGCCCTTGTTGATTTTGATACATTATTTTGATAACACGCGGAAACGCGTCAATTCGTACAGGATACCACATTACACGGTTTCTATGTTGTTATATGATCGACTAAAGGGTTTTGTAAAGTAGATATAGATACTACTACTCAGAAAGCTGCTGACGATCTCCCTGTATGATTGGGCTTTTTTATAATATCGAATAGCCCCCTCTTGCTCGCTACTCAGTGTTGCCACCCTACTGTAAAAAACTGTCCCAAGCGCAGGCATAAAATATCCCATATTTTGTTTAAAAATCCCGCCAATTTTAAATTATGTTTCATACTAATTAGTTTCAGTTAAAAAGAACAAAATCGATGCAAAACTCATTGATGCAATTTAGGTTCATCTAAAAACAATATAAAACGTCGCCTTTTCACAAAATTTTTTTTTTTTTATGATCGAGCACAAGCACTATAGGAAAAATCCTTTAAGGCGCTCTGGGAGCGGTGCGTGTGCGAAGAAGGCGATTCACGTTTTTCTTGAATCGTTGGAGGTTATATTCGGTTGGAAACACGGTCTCAGAAAGGCCGTTCCACAAAGATGACGTCCTCCAAATAAAAGAGTTCTGAAACAATGATGTTCGGGATGTACTAAGTTGAACCACATAGGGATGGGCGGCAGTGGTTCGTCGTGTGTTTCTGCTATGCATTACTCTAGGTGGAATCGAGCGGGCAATATCTGTCGAACACTTGCCATGAAAATATCTGTAGAAGAGAGTCAAATCACCAACCTGTCTTCGATGTTCTAAGCTGTCGAGGTTCTTAGTCAGCTCGTGGTCGCCGATTAGACGAACGGCTCTCCTTTGGATGGAATCCAACAACCGAAGGGTATGCTTCGGTGCAGAACTCCAGATATGAGAGCAGTATTCCAGTGATGGTCGAATCTGGGCTTTATAGAGTGTCAAAAGTTGTTGAGGTGTATACAACTTTTTGGTACGGAAAAGTATACCGAGCTTCTGAGAAGCTGCCCTGGCGATTGCCACTACGTGATTGTGCCAAGACATATTTCCTCCCAGGTTGACACCCAGCAAATTAATAGACGAAGTCAGTGGAATTGCGTGTCCTGCCATAACGATATCGGGTTCTGCAATGTTGACCTTCTTAGAGAAAACTGCAGCCTGGGTTTTTTGAGCGTTAAATTCGACTTGGTTACTGTCACCCCAAGACAAAATTTCTTCCAGGTCTTTATTGAGGCGTGATACCTCATGTTGTCTGCGAAGATGTGCGTCAGTAGCCGATGTTTGAGGTTTCAAAGTAAAAGATGAGATAAGTGTGCTGTCGTCAGCAAAGCAATATAATGGATTTTCTGTTTTCGCTAGAAGGTCGTTAATGTACAGTAAGAAGAGAGTGGGAGATAATATGGACCCTTGAGGAACACCAGCATTGATGGTGAAGGTGTCTGAGAGAAACCCGTCAATCGCCACTTGCAGAGAGCGGTCCTTGAGGAAGCTAGACAACCATGAACAAAATCGACCGGGCATACCATAAGAACGCAGTTTGCTTAGGAGCCCCTCGTGCCAGACACGGTCAAAGGCTTTAGAGATGTCCAGTGCAATAGCCCGGGACTCCCCATGATGTTCGATTGCGTTGCTCCAAAGATGAGTGACATAGGCTAGCAGGTCTCCTGTTGATCTGGACTTACGAAAACCATACTGATGGTCGCTGATAATTTTAAGGCCTTCCAGGTATTTTATAAGTTGTTGGTTAATAGCTTTCTCCATCACCTTTGATATAACTGAAAGCAATGCGACTGGTCGATAGTTGTTTGGCAGGGGTTTCTTGCCTTTCTTTGGTATAGGCTGGACTCGCGCCTTTTTCCAGCAAGATGGAAATATTCCTTTTTTGTAGGATAAGTTAAAAAGTCTACAAAATACTGGTGTGAGTTCATCGGCGCATTTCTTGAGCACTATAATAGGAATTCCATCTGGACCAGAAGCTTTTTTGGCATCGAGCCCCCTCAGAATTCGTTTGACAAGACGCTGACGGAATACGATATCAGTCATTTCCGATCGAACTGCTGGAATGTTCGGGGGTGTTTTTCCCTGAAAGTCTACCGTGGAGTGTGAAGCAAAGAGTTCTGCGAGTACATTCGCTTTATCTTCAGCCGTGGTTGCTATTGTGCCGTCAGAACGTGTTAGCGGTGGAATATTTGATTTGGTAAAATTTTGACTGACGGCCTTAGCGACTGACCAAAAGGACCTAGATCCGTTAGGACTGGCGAGAAGTTTATTTTTGATCCTCATGTTGTGAGCCTCTTTGTTTTGATCTATCGTTTGCTTGCACTTGTTTCGAGCGGTAACAAAGATGGTGCGATTCACATCGGTAGGATTTTTACGCCATTGTCGGTAAGCTAGATTTTTAGCTCTGACAGCACGCTCGCAGTTCTTGCTAAACCTGGGCTTGCCATTAGAAGGGCGCTTCTTGGAGAAAGGAATAAATGCTTCCATGCCAGTAAGAATGACATCGGAGACCTCTTGAGCACAAGCGGATGGATCATCTGAAGAGAAGCATACTTCCAGCCAAGGAAAAGTGCGAAAATGGTCCCTTAGGTCTTCCCAACTAGCTGATGTGTAGTGCCAAATTTTACGAGGTTGAGGAGGTTGTTCAGAACAAATTGGCAGCTCGCTTAGAGTTGAAATAAGTTTGTGATCGGAAGATCCTAATGGAGGATGAACGGTGACTGTGTATAGGTCAGGGTTGGATGTCAAAAAGAGATCTAAAAGACTAGCAAAATCTCCATCTCGGTCTGGAATTCGCGTTGGTTCTTCCACGAGTTGAGTTAGACCAGAACTGATCGCAAAAGATTCCGCCTCACGACCCTGTTCATCGTTGGTATTTGAGTATTTGAGCCAGTTGATATTGTGGACGTTAAAGTCACCAAAGATAGCGACTTCGGCATTAGGATGGTTGGTTTGCAAGAAGTCAATTGTGTTTGCTAGTGACGAGAAAAGTGCTCTGTAATGGGTGTCACTTGGAGGACGGTAAAGGCAGCAGATAAACTTGGTGATTTTCTGCGTTGATATTTTAAACCACATTACATCAAACTCTGCTGGTTCAAGTGTGTCCTCTCGTTGGCAGCAAAGATCATCTCGGATAAAAAGACAGACCCCAAAGTTGCGTCTAAATCGGAAATGAAAATCGTATCCAGGATATAAATAGCTGACGGTGTTCGTTGACGATCTGACCTTTGTCTCGGTCAGTGCGAGCACATGGGGCTTGGATGATTGTAAGTGCTGGTGGACTGAATTGATGTTGGTATTAAGCCCTCTGATATTGCAGAAATCAGTTTTGAAGCTGCTGTTTTTGGGTGTGTCAGCAACTGTAGGTGCCACACTATTTCTCCGTTGAGTGTTGTTAGGGGAACC
This sequence comes from Polydrusus pterygomalis, assembly GCA_963969555.1. NCBI lineage: Eukaryota > Metazoa > Arthropoda > Insecta > Coleoptera > Curculionidae > Polydrusus > Polydrusus pterygomalis. The sequence continues at coordinate 32,610,693 of OZ018381.1, read as the reverse complement.
CAATATATTGTCGGAGACAGTGGATGTTCGGTTAATATCGCTTGATGAGGCCACAGGATCAGCCCCCACCCGGAGATCCGATCGGGGGGCGAGTTTACCTCCGGAGTATTTTGGTCCTGGAGCTTCCATCATGCTTTTTCTTCAATACAAGATAAATCTACGGAAATATATGCTCATAGGCGTAACACTTTTAAGAATGTTTTAAAACAATAAGTAAAACTTTTAATAAAAACCATATTTGCTATTTTTAAAATCTTTTAATAAATAACCACGGTCTGTGAGATGCAACAATGCATTTCAGTGAAACATAATTTTAAAAACTAAATAAAAGTAATTTTACATATTATATAATAAAAACATATGATTAAATACGAAATATATTAAATGATCGATGAATATTAAAAATACACCAAATATTTAGAAGGAATGGTAGGTTAAATCAATCTTGTTTAAAAGAATAGTCTTTATTACTGTGTCTTTTTAATAGCTCCTCTGGAATAGGATAATCAACGCATGTTTTTTTTATCCTGATGCAAGACATTACGAATAATACTATTCCGTTTATCAAATTTCCGCTAGATGGCGATATATGAATGATTTACGAAAAAAATTATTAAATTCCAATAATACATATTATACCTAATACATTTGTTTATTTCGTCAGTTCCAATGCATTGCACATGTACTAGAGCCTCATGACAGTCGTGGCACTAATTGAGTAATTGCGAAAATGTCATCATTTCTTCGACATTGCATACCATATTAACATTGATTGCTTGTTCTTCTTCTTCATTCGATGAGTTGTCACCTGTTAACGTCGCACTCGACGATGCTTTATTGTGACACGAACGACACAATGTGTGCTTCTCGATGATACGCTTCCAATACGCTTCACCGCGACTGTTGTGTTCGATGTGCCCTTGTTGATTTTGATACATTATTTCGATAACACGCGTAAACGCGTCAATTCGTACACGATACCACATTACACGGTTTCTGTGTTGTTATATGATCGACTAAAGGGTTTTGTAAAGTAGATATAGATACTACTACTCAGAAAGCTGCTGACGATCTCCCTGTATGATTGGGCTTTTTTTATCGAATAGCCCCCTCTTGCTCGCTACTCAGTGTTGCCACCCTAGTGTAAAAAACTGTCCCAAGCGCAGGCATAAAATATCCCATATTTTGTTTAAAAATCCCGCCAATTTTAAATTATGTTTCATACTAATTAGTTTCAGTTAAAAAGAACAAAATCGATGCAAAACTCATTGATGCAATTTAGGTTCATCTAAAAACAATATAAAACGCCGCCTTTTCACAAAAATAATTTTGAAATACAAGATAAATCTACGGAAATATACGCTCATAGGCGTAACACTTTTAAGAATGTTTTAAAACAATAAGTAAAACTTTTAATAAAAACCATATTTGCTATTTTTACAATCTTTTAATAAATAAAGACGGTCTGTGAAATGCAACAATGCATTTCAGTGAAACATAATTTTAAAAACTAAATAAAAGTAATTTTACATATTATATAATAAAAACATATGATTAAATACGAAATATATTAAATGATCGATGAATATTAAAAATACACCAAATATTTAGAAGGAATGGTAGGTTAAATTAATCTTGTTTAAAAGAATAGTCTTTATTACTGTGCCTTTTCAATAGCTCCTCTGGAATATGATAATCAACGCATGTTTTTTTTTTATCCTGATGCAAGACATTACGAATAACACTATTCCGTTTATCAAATTTCCGCTAGATGGCGATATATGAATGGTTTACGAAAAAAATGATCAAATTCCAATAATACATATTATACCTAATACATTTGTTTATTTCGTCAGTTCCAATGCATTGCACATGTACTAGAGCCTCATGACAGTCGTGGCACTCATTGAGTAATTGCGAAAATGTCATCATTTCTTCGACATTGCATACCATATTAACATTGATTGCTCTTCTTCGTTCGACGAGTTGTCACCTGTTAACGTCGCACTCGACGATGCTTTATTGTGACACGAACGACACAATGTGTGCTTCTCGATGATACGCTTCCAATACGCTTCACCGCGACTGTTGTGTTCGATGTGCCCTTGTTGATTTTGATACATTATTTCGATAACACGCGTAAACGCGTCAATTCGTACACGATACCACATTACACGGTTTCTATGTTGTTATATGATCGACTAAAGGGTTTTGTAAAGTAGATATAGATACTACTACTCAGAAAGCTGCTGACGATCTCCCTGTATGATTGGGCTTTTTTATAATATCGAATAGCCCCCTCTTGCTCGCTACTCAGTGTTGCCACCCTAGTGTAAAAAACTGTCCCAAGCGCAGGCATAAAATATCCCATATTTTGTTTAAAAATCCCGCCAATTTTAAATTATGTTTCATACTAATTAGTTTCAGTTAAAAAGAACAAAATCGATGCAAAACTCATTGATGCAATTTAGGTTCATCTAAAAACAATATAAAATGCCGCCTTTTCACAAAAATAATTTTGAAAAATACAAGATAAATCTACGGAAATATACGCTCATAGGCGTAACACTTTTAAGAATGTTTTAAAACAATAAGTAAAACTTTTAATAAAAACCATATTTGCTATTTTTAAAATCTTTTAATAAATAAAGACGGTCTGTGAGATGCAACAATGCATTTCAGTGAAACATAATTTTAAAAACTAAATAAAAGTAATTTTACATATTATATAATAAAAACATATGATTAAATACGAAATATATTAAATGATCGATGAATATTAAAAATACACCAAATATTTAGAAGGAATGGTAGGTTAAATCAATCTTGTTTAAAAGAATAGTCTTTATTACTGTGCCTTTTTAATAGCTCCTCTGGAATAGGATAATCAACGCATGTTTTTTTTTTATCCTGATGCAAGACATTACGAATAACACTATTCCGTTTATCAAATTTCCGCTAGATGGCGATATATGAATGATTTACGAAAAAAATTATCAAATTCCAATAATACATATTATACCTAATACATTTGTTTATTTCGTCAGTTCCAATGCATTGCACATGTACTAGAGCCTCATGACAGTCGTGGCACTCATTGAGTAATTGCGAAAATGTCATCATGTCTTCGACATTGCATACCATATTAACATTGATTGCTTGTTCTTCTTCTTCATTCGACGAGTTGTCACCTGTTAACGTCGCACTCGACGATGCTTTATTGTGACACGAACGACACAATGTGTGCTTCTCGATGATACGCTTCCAATACGCTTCACCGCGACTGTTGTGTTCGATGTGCCCTTGTTGATTTTGATACATTATTTCGATAACACGCGTAAACGCGTCAATTCGTACACGATACCACATTACACGTTTTTTATGTAGTTATATGATCGACTAAAGGGTTTTGTATAGTAGATAGATTCTACTCAGAAAGCTGCTGACGATCTCCCTGTATGATTGGGCTTTTTTATAATATCGAATAGCCCCCTCTTGCTCGCTACGATGAGATCCTCTCCTATAGTGTGCGGTTCTTTGTTCATAGCAATGCGATAAGCAATTTGATATGAAGCTTCAAGACACGACTCATTTGCTTTTTGCACATTACCTGTGGGATCCAATCGCGAAGCCTTCAAGACTTTCTCTTTTCTCTTAAAAGAATCTATATCCTTATCTGCGAACTCTTTGTCAATTTTCTCGAAATGTTCTTTAAGTTTGCTCGGGTTCATGCTCTCTGGATTAAGCACTTTATTACATAATACATCCTGAGGCTTTTCTATATATTATATATTCCTGACTACAATGTTTGTAAAACCCCATTGTAAAAATGCTTCTTTATAGGAGTGCTTTTTACCAGACGTAGACGCCATGTCACTTAAAACAATCGTAGAAAACTAGGTAGATATATAAATAATCACTTGTAATATTGTTGATAAACCAAAAACAACTAAGTAATTTTACTGTACTTTTTTTATCAAACTTACCTTCAAAAATATATACCAGTGTGTAAAAAGTCCCGGAACAGTCAATTATTTCAAAAATGGTGCACAATGTAAAGAAACTTTCTGTATAAAAGTTGTTGGTCTTAAAGAAATTTATTAAACTAAGACCCTTGTAATTATACAGGGTTGCCCAAAAAGTCGTGGTAACCGAAACTTCATTTTTTTAAAATGGAATGACCCTTTTTTGATGAATTATGAAACATGTCATATAGCTAAACATATTAGTTTCAGAAATAATTTAAGTTGAAGCACATAAATGCGATAGGTACGATATTACCTACATTTTGCATTGTTTCGAGTCGGCTCAAAATGTTTTACGTCAAAATAAAAAAAATAAAAATTAAAATCGTGTTAAATGTACCTCACTCAAGTTGTGTCAAAATTTTAATAACAACTAAATTATTAAATACAAGCAGTAAAATTAACAATAACGTGAAAAGAACAAAAATAAAATTAAGTGTAAGTCGTTATTTAATTAAATGCTGAAAATGTCCTCCTCCCACAGTTTGACAATGGACTAGGTTATAATAAATAAAATTTGTCGATGACGTTTTGTAACATTTCTTGGTTAATTGATGCACATTCTTCAATAATTCTTGCTCTTAATTCATTCAGATCTGCAGGCTTTGTCACAAACACTTTATTTTTCAGGTGTCCCCAAAGAAAATAATCAAGGGGCGTTAAGTCTGGCGACCTAGCACGCCATTCTATGGGACCTCTTCGTCCTATCCAGCGGTTAGGAAAAGTGTTGTGTAAATAATTTCTAACAGCTAGCCCAAAATGAGGAGGAGCTCCATCCTGCTAAAACCACGTAGTACGTAATCCTACTTCATTGTTTATTGCTGGCACACTTTCATTTTGCAGCATGTGGAGATACATTTCGGCATTCAAATTCCCCTCTATAAAGAAATGCCCCACTAATCTGTTGCCAATAATTCCAGCCCACACATATACTTTCTGGAGGTGTTGAGTATGTGTTTCTCTCATCCAATGTGGATTCTGATCAGCCCAGTAACGAAAATTATGTCGATTGAGAGACCCGTTTAACATGAATGTTGCCTCATCCGTAAAAACTATTTGATTCAAAAAATTGTTATTTTCTTCATGTTTTTGCATCATTACTTCGCAAAATTTCAATCTACGATCAAAATCGTCTTCCTGGACAAGAGTTATTTTATAGGGATGAAAATTACTGGAACATCAACTTGGGTAGCAGCTTTTCTGAGTGACAAATGTGGATTCTGAACAAAATGAAGTAATGTCTCTAATTTTTTTCATCACTAGTTGCCGACTTTGGTCTTCCGGAACGAATCTTATCTCTGCAACACCCGGTTTCCTCGAACCTTTGAACTGTTCTCACAACTGTAGATTTTGATATAGGCTCTCGGTTTGGAAAAGTTGTATTAAATAATTCCTTTGTCTCGCTAACTGATCTTGGTCGGTCTCCAAAACCTCTTATTATTAGTAAAGTTATACGTTCCCTTTCGCTGAGCGACATTTTGAGAATTTACTTTAACAGTGACGCAAAAAATTCTAGTACCAGCTTATAAAAATGCCAAATGTAGGTAATATCGTACCTATCGCATTTATGTGCTTCAACTGAAATTATTTCTGAAACTAATATGTTTGGCCATATGACATGTTTCATAATTATTTTTTTGAATGTCTTTTAGTGGTCTGCTTCTGACTCCAATGTACTCCATCATGCTACAGAGGGTAACTTCAATTTTCGGCATTTCTAAGCAGGTTCTTACAGAACATTTACACACGAATGACACAAAAACGTTTAAGGAATTGCACAATAAACAAAAGTCTGCAAAAATCAATAAAGAAACATCGAAAAACACAAAAAGAAAACCTAAACAGCCTCAATCACCCTTAAGAATCAAATGTTGTTCACCGTTATAGACGCCATATTGAAAATTACAGCGTCATCTAGTGGCAAGTGATTTTCGCAAATTTCTAACGTTTTTTATTTTAAATTCCTCTTAAATAGAAATATGGCGGTATGGACAATTATGTACCTTTCAATCTTGCCTTTGTTTAAAAATATTTGCAGTAAACGAATTTATCGTATTTTTTACACTTAAAAATATCGCAGGTTTTACCATTAGCAAATATTTCAAACCATTCCAACTTGGTCTTAAAATAACAATACATAATTATCAGCTTTTTTTAAAACTAAAAAAAAATCTTTTTCGGTCATGAATTCACACCGCCGGCATTGAGCATTATTGTACTGTTTTGCCAATTGAAGGGTGCAGGCAAAGAAGGGGGAATGTCAAAAAATGTAAATGTTCAGGAAATCAATTTTAAAGTTTAAAACCCTATAACTTTATATGTGTTAGTTTCAGGCCAAATCTTTTTATGAAATAAGTTGGGATGTGTATACGACATTGAAAGGTAAAAATGTGTTACTTAAATTTCCCTTTCAATTTTTGTAAAACGTATTAAAATTTAAATTGGTTCAAATCATAACGTATAAAAAGGGGGAATGTCACAAAATCACATAAGAAATTTGTTAGTATTTTCGGAATTTCTATATAAAATCTATTTTCAAAAGTAAAACGACAGTTTATTAAGTTGAACAAAGATACAAATTTGAGGTAATATTTTTTTAGGTTATTATTTTTTTTGCCTCTTGCACGCTGTGATTTTGAACGATGTGGTTTTGGACGCTGTGGCTTTCGACGCTGTGGCTTTCGACGCTGTAGTTTTGGACGCTGTGGTTTTGGGCTGTGGTTTTGGATGACTGCTTTTATTTTTGCCTTTTTTCATATTATGTGGTAGTGTTGAATAATATTCTGCAGCGTTTGGGTTGAGGCAGAACTTCATTAAGCACTGTAGATCAGTAAATTTTTCCAATGTCACAGGTAGGGGTCCTGCAAAAAACAGAAAAAATTCAACTAACTATTGAAAATACAAAATGTTTTGGGAATCAGTACACGTTTACAAATTCGTTAAAAAAAATTCTGGTCGAAAATTAGTTTAATTTATTAATTTAAAGTTGACTGATTTTAATGTAAGTATAGACGTAATTTAAAAATGTTGTCCAACTCTATAAATTTTATTTGGAAGTTCTTAAACTGTGCGTAGAAAAAAGTGAATTAAAAAAGTAATGTACATACCTTTGTATAAATAAGCTGGTAGTTCAAACTCATTGTTTGGCAGATCTTTATGCTTTCCTGGTTCAACCAAAACAGCAGTTTCCCACAGGCCATTCCAGGCTGAGCGATGGTAGACCAGTCTAGGATGATCTTTAAGAACTTTTAATTCGCGAATGGGGCGCGTTTTCATTGGACATTTTTGTTTATAAAGTGAGGCAAAGTGACTACTCCAGCATTTAAAAAAGTCATAAGTAATCTCTACGACATCAAAAGGAGTTGGTTTTACTCGTGCACTTCTAAAAACTTCAGCCCATTCATGTGGAAGTTCTACACGAGACTTTTGTCTTATTAAGCCAAAATCCTTGTCGCATTCCATAAAGGAATGTCCTCTTATAGGAAAGGTGATCTTAATATTATCAAATCTTTTCTGGACATGCACTAAATGGTGAAGATATCGGATGACAGTATAGTTTTTGTTTTGTCCTCCGCAGGAATCGCAAAATATGTCTAGGCTTCGAACATTGCATGATAAAAAATTATAAAAGAAATCGTGTAATATTGAACAAACATCGTCACTTCCTTTTCGTCCATTCGTTTCAGGATAAGTATAAAAAATACTTTGGCCAGTTGACAAAACATGAATGTTAAAGGAATATATAGATAATTGTCTCTTATAATAAACATCGTTTGTGCTGATGTTTGGAATTGGGAGATTTTTAGCAAAATCCATGCATATTGCTTCATGTTGGTCATTGACTCGGCCAGATTCTTTCGCAGCCTTCTTTCTGGAATAAAACACAGCACCTTTACTTTTATGGACTTTGTTTTCAATTTGGAGTTTATTTAGTTCTACATTTAGTTTGTCCTTTTCTATTTTATTATCTGAAACGTTCCTTATTTGAGCTTCTAAAGACTTCATTTTTGCTAAGTATTCGTCACAGATACTACATGTGTCGGATCTTGGATATCCAAAAGATATATTAAAATCTTGTGAAAAGATCGATCTATAAGTTTCGTATGACACACTATATTGTTGATTTTTATTAAGATCTTTGTACATATTGTACATTTTTCTGATGTTTAAATCTTCAGGTAGATAGATCTTTGACGAATCTTTTAAACTGTAGTGGCTTTGACGTCCCTTAAAAGACCTGATGTGATTTACCACTATATCTTTATCTTCCTGCTTTAGCTTAAGTGGTCTGTTAGAATGTTTCCCTCTTTTGTCAGTTGGAGCCGTGCCACTCATTTTTTAAAGATTTTTGTAATATTTCCACTTTTTTTTTTGTTATGCCATGTAGGGACAGAAAGGCCTTGTAACAAACAGGCACTTCTTTTGTTTCGCCATCTATGTTAATTCTGACACGATAAACATATGAACTATCTCGTAATTTTGCAACGTCTTCTGTGGTACGCGGACGTCGATTTTGTACAGGACAAAGACCAATCAGCCCACATAAATGTAAGTTCTGTTCATCAACGCTATTTAATAAATTAAATTCTTTAATTATTTTTTTTCTTGCATGAGCCGGTACATTTTCAAAACAACGCATTCGTTTACACTGGCAATCACTCCCGCTCTCGTGACTCTGCAGGTTAAGTTTTTTTGAAACCTCAGACAGTTTTCCAAAACGTTTCCTCTTTTTCCCATGAACTTCGGGAACAAAGTCTTCGCAGGCACTGCCACTTGAGTTCATTTTACTATTTTTATTACTTTCTAACACTAGCACCACTTGTTTGCACCTATCCACAAACCCAAATAAACAACAGATACGCAGACAAAGAGACTACCGCCAAGCCAAGGTCGTAATTTTATTAGCGCTGTTTCTGTGACATTCCACCTTCTTAGCCTGATCCGCGCGGACATTCCCCCTTTTTCGCCTGTACGGCAAAACTTTAAGTCACGATATCTTTTGACTCTCCTTCTTTTTCGCCTGTATGATGTTACTACGTGATAGATTTTCGTATTTACTATCGAATGGTTTGATTAGTTTAAAATCAGGAAATATTGACATTCCCCCTTCTTTGCCTGCACCCTTCAATTGGAAGGCGTGCCTAAGCTGGGCACGCCATCGATCAATTTCTTCCAGGATTGTTTAAACTGCGTATTTTTCACATTTGCAAGACCTGCCTTACGATAATTGGAGTAAATGAACACTCTACAACTAACGAAAATACATGATCTGCAACTATTTATGTGTTAATAACGCGGCGTAGTGGTGGGGAGGGGGTTAGAGCAGTAGACAGTCTGAAGGTAACAGTGATGTTACCCCAAAGAACAAAAAAACAATTATACACACAATGTGAAATTAGCTAGACTACTCAAATAAACCAAGAAAGGGAATATTCACTGATAAAATTAATTATTTGAATTTAAAAAATTTGCCATTTACTCAAATAAATATTTGTTTCCTATTAGCCAAACAATTATGTATTTGAATTGTACCACGAAATTATTTAAAGTTTTACTATTATTCGATTTGGTACAAATAATTTTTTATTTAGAAGTAATCACTTTTTACAAAATTTTAGCAAATATTTATTTTATTCAAATTTCTCCTTACGCATTTCATTTAAAATGCGTTAATGATTTGAAATAAATAATTTTAAAGTTAAATTAATAAAATATTTAGTCCAATGAGATTTATACATTTTTAATTAAATTATTTATTTGTTTACTTTTGTTCACGATGTATTTTTTAATATGAGAAGCAGCCATAACAACTGTTTTTCCTATTTCTGTAATTGTCGAGTCTAAAATTAATCAATCTAAGTAAATCTATCTCAGCCAGTTTTTTAATTTTAATAATACAAAATAAATTATATGTGCTAAAATGCAGTTCTTCAGTCACATTGTCATACAAATAAGTTGTAACGGACACATTTTCATTGTCATTTTGGCGTGCTCCTGTATCAATATTATTAATAAATGTGCATATTTCTGCAATATCAATGTCCATCGATTTATTTAAGGCTAAATTTAATAATAATTTCGTTCGGTTAGACATTATTAAACAAAATCATTCACTACTTATTACAAAACAACACACAATCGGCAACATAACATATAATAACATAATAATAACGCCAACCGCCACTAGACGATTGGATAACTTAAGATATCTGTCACAAGAGAAGCGATTTCTAAGCTTGCGTAGAAAGGCATTTAAACTTACCTAGTTATTCACCGAAGAATAATATTAATTCTGTACGTGCGTAAAAGGATGTTTTGACTTTATTCACAAATGGTTGCTGAAGTGCGTGAAAGGATAATCTAAGATACCTAGTTTGGCACAATCGATTTAATAGGTGTAAAAATACACAACTTGAAATACCTACGTATGTAATTTACAAACTTGACCATTATGATTTTTAACTACTAGGTAACCCGACTTTACTTAAATTTTTGATTAAACACAAAAAAAAATCGTAGGTAAAAAGAGATACTTGTTATAGCACAGGCCTATTTTGACAAGGCCATATATTCACGGTGTCTCAGCGTCTAAGTTTATTGGTAATTTAGGTTATCTATTTATTCACGGCGTAGATTTGATATCATTCAGGGTAATGATAAATATCCATTTTCACAAAAATGGACTTATCCACATATTCACGGATGGTACAGATATATCACCAACGCACGTATGTATTCAAGGTTACAAATTAAGGGTTTATACGAGAAATCATTACAAATTATAAAAAAGTATCACCCACGTAAGCAAACAAAGTCATTCTTCCCGGGGTTACCCGAGAAATCCTTGGAAATAATTTTAAAAAGAGCCGCACACCTGGGCGAACAAAGCGATTAAAAATCGGTTTACGCCGAAAATCAATAGGCATGAAAAAAGGGACCGCCCACCTGGGCGATTTGCCGCTGTCTGGCTCAAGTGCACCTATTTACTACTATACACTAATTTCGAATAAAGCTAATAATAAAAAAAAATCCCATATGATGCGGACTTTACTGGTGACACTGTATAGATATTAATGTCTCGTTTCTATGGTATAAATTAGAGAGATTTTATATATGAAAGAATTTTTAACAATGAAGAATAAAAAACATAATTTAATCATTTTTTTTATATTAATCTAAAATTTATAAATACGTCAGCTAGGTAGGCGTAGTGGGGCCCCCACGAAGCCGGGGACCCCCCGCGTCGCGGGGTTTGCGGGGGCCTTTTCGCCGCCACTGAGTAGGGCTATTCTTGCATATAACCTAAGTAAAGAAATAACCTATATTATATCCAAACAATATTTGAAAATTATCCCTATAACTAAAACTGACTTATTAAGTATCCTAAAATGTTTTCTAATATAACCTACCCACCGATATAATAGATACATTTGGCAAGCCATAATGCAAAAAGAAAGAAAATTGAACGTTTTATTGCAATATGTATATCATTTACATTTTTCAACGACTTTAATTTTTTGTAATTTATGTAGGTACCTACATAATATGTAGATCCGAATTACATTATCCCCGAATGCTACTCCAACTCCCAAGATAAACACCGACAGATTCTAGGTCTAGGACAACAAACAGGCTTCCTCGGGCATTTCTTGGTCTGGATTGATCGCGTAACATCATGCTCAAATACTGATAGCATCTGGTTTGCAAGCATTGCGTTACAAAGCTTTTCCTAATGTAATTGTTCAGTTATTCTACAATCCATATCAAATAAATGCATCCAATAAGACTCCATATATGTTGTATAATAATTTTGTTCTCGCATTAATGTCGCCACGCAAGCAGTTATCAACGTGCTAGGTTGCGGCTGTAACGTAACACACAGTGTTCCCCACGTTAAACATCCCCTTATCCTGCATCGATGATCGTAATGGCGATCAACAAATAAATAATGCCAAATGGTATGTATTGATTAAAATAATGATTAAACGACACACGTTCTACAGGATATTTTAACACATTCTTTACAGTCAGTAAATTGTAAGCGATATTGTTGTTGACAAACAAATTTACAAACCCATACATTCGTATTAAATTATGACGAAAACAATATTGTAATATTTGAGACAATGGCAATTCATGTTGCGTCTGATCATAATTAACATTCAAATGAAAAAATAAACGAGCAAAAAGAAACATGATAATTTCGTGATAAATCCTTTGCCGTTTCAATTTGGCTAAGGTATTATCCTCACAACAAAAACTAAATAACGTATATAAAATATTTGATGGCAAAGTTGATGCCCAGCTTAAAGGAATTTTTATAATTGCACAACAAAAATCATAAAACTGGTTTTATGGATAGGGTAATAGGCTCCATGGCGACATACCTGACGGATTACTTGAAGGATCAGTCGTTCATTTTTGATACGTAGTCGTAGTAGTTGTTGATTATTCGGCGGCTGTGCAACGGACGGCGTCGATAGTTCACGGACATTGCGTTTGTAGTTGGCCACTACAAAATTCAGACCAATAGACAGTTTCCCATAATACTGACATAAGTTCGTTAACTGAAGACAAAGTTTGTCCCTTTGCTTTCGCGGTAGGTCAGCGTTGCGGAACGTAACTTCTAGCTCTTCGAGATGTTTTGGTAGCACGTGTAGAAACTTGTACTTTGGCGCCCGCAGTAATCAGTATTGCACTCCGCGCGTTTCTTGGCGCACTGCAGAGTATATTTTGCGAATATACAGCGAATTATGTTTTAATGCCTTATACGATACTCGTCGAAAACTCGAACAAACCCATACATTCGTATTAAATTATGACGACAACAATATTGTAATATTTGAGACAATGGCAATTTATGTTGCGTCTGATCATAATTAACATTCAAATGAAAAAATAAACGAGCAAAAATAAACATGATAATTTCGTGATAAATCCTTTGCCGTTTCAATTTGGCTAAGGTATTATCCTCACAACAAAAACTCAATAACGTATATAAAATATTTGATGGCAAAGTTGATGCCCAGCTTAAAGGAATTTTTATAATTGCACAACAAAAATCATAAAACTGGTTTTATGGATAGGGTAATAGGCTCCATGGCGACATACCTGACGGATTACTTGAAGGCTCAGTCGTTCATTTTTGATACGTAGTCGTAGTAGTTGTTGATTATTCGGCGGCTGTGCAACGGACGGCGTCGATAGTTCACGGACATTGCGTTTGTAGTTGGCCACTACAAATTTCAGACCAATAGACAGTTTCCCATAATACTGACATAAGTTCGTTAACTGATGACAAAGTTTGTCCCTTTGCTTTCGCGGTAGGTCAGCGTTGCTAAACGTAACTTCTAGCTCTTCGAGATGTTTTGGTAGCACGTGCAGAAACTTGTACTTTGGCGCCCGCAGTAATCAGTATTGCACTCCGCGCGTTTCTTGGCGCACTGCAGAGTATATTTTGCGAATATACAGCGAATTATGTTTTAATGCCTTATACGATACTCGTCGAAAACTCGCACGTTTGCGTTCGCGATTTGTTGCAGCAGTCATTTTGTGTAGGCTAACTCACTAGTGCGAGGGCACAATACTTAAGAAGTTATATGACGAAGTGCCAGAGACACCAAATAAATCCCACCGGACTTTAAAAGCACAGCAGATCCGAATTAGATTATCCCCGAATGCTACTCCAACTCCCAAGATAAACACCGACAGATTCTAGGTCTAGGACAACAAACAGGCTTCCTCGGGCATCTCTTGGTCTGGATTGATCGCGTAACATCATGCTTAAATAGTGATAGCATCTGTTTTGCAAGCATTGCGTTACGAAGCTTTTCCAAATGTAATTGTTCAGTTATTCTACAATCCATATCAAATAAATGCATCCAGTAAGACTCCATATATGTTGTATAATAATTTTGTTCTCGCATTAATGTCGCCACGCAAGCAGTTATCAACGTGCTAGGTTGTGGCTGTAACGTAACACACAGTGTTCCCCACGTTAAACATCCCCTTATCCTGCATCGATGATCGTAGTGGCGATCAACAAGTAAATAATGCCAAATGGTATGTATTGATTAAAATAATGATTAAACAACACACGTTCTACAGGATATTTTAACACATTCTTTACAGTCAGTAAATTATAAGCAATACTGTTGTTGACAAACAAATTTACAAACCCATACATTCGTATTAAATTATGACGAAAACAATATTGTAATATTTGAGACAATGGCAATTCATGTTGCGTCTGATCATAATTAACATTCAAATGAAAAAATAAACGAGCAAAAATAAACATGATAATTTCATGATAAATCCTTTGCCGTTTCAATTTGGCTAAGGTATTATCCTCACAACAAAAACTCAATAACGTATATAAAATATTTGATGGCAAAGTTGATGCCCAGCTTAAAGGAATTTTTATAATTGCACAACAAAAATCATAAAACTGGTTTTATGGATAGGGTAATAGGCTCCATGGCGACATACCTGACGGATTACTTGAAGGATCAGTCGTTCATTTTTGATACGTAGTCGTAGTAGTTGTTGATTATTCGGCGGCTGTGCAACGGACGGCGTCGATAGTTCACGGACATTGCGTTTGTAGTTGGCCACTACAAAATTCAGACCAATAGACAGTTTCCCATAATACTGACATAAGTTCGTTAACTGAAGACAAAGTTTGTCCCTTTGCTTTCGCGGTAGGTCAGCGTTGCGGAACGTAACTTCTAGCTCTTCGAGATGTTTTGGTAGCACGTGCAGAAACTTGTACTTTGGCGCCCGCAGTAATCAGTTTTGCACTCCGCGCGTTTCTTGGCGCACTGCAGAGTATATTTTGCGAATATACAGCGAATTATGTTTTAATGCCTTATACGATACTCGTCGAAAACTCGCACGTTTACGTTCGCGATTTGTTGCAGCAGTCATTTTGTGTAGGCTAACTTACTAGTGCGAGGGCACAATACTTATGAAGTTATATGACGAAGTGCCAGAGACACCAAATAAATCCCACCGGACTTTAAAAGCACAGCAGATCCGAATTAGATTATCCCCGAATGCTACTCCAACTCCCAAGATAAACACCGACAGATTCTAGGTCTAGGACAACAAACAGGCTTTCTCGGGCATCTCTTGGTCTGGATTGATCGCGTAACATCATGCTTAAATAGTGATAGCATCTGTTTTGCAAGCATTGCGTTACGAAGCTTTTCCAAATGTAATTGTTCAGTTATTCTACAATCCATATCAAATAAATGCATCCAATAAGACTCCATATATGTTGTATAATAATTTTGTTCTTGCATTAATGTCGCCACGCAAGCAGTTATCAACGTGCTAGGTTGTGGCGTTAACGTAACACACAGTGTTCCCCACGTTAAACATCCCCTTATCCTGCATCGATGATCGTAGTGGCGATCAACAAGTAAATAATGCCAAATGGTATGTATTAATTAAAATAATGATTAAACGACACACGTTCTACAGGATATTTTAACACATTCTTTACAGTCAGTAAATTGTAAGCAATATTGTTGACAAACAAATTTACAAACCCATACATTCGTATTAAATTATGACGAAAATAATATTGTAATATTTGAGACAATGGCAATTCATGTTGCGTCTGATCATAATTAACATTCAAATGAAAAAATAAACGAGCAAAAAGAAACATGATAATTTCGTGATAAATCCTTTGCCGTTTCAATTTGGCTAAGGTATTATCCTCATAACAAAAACTCAATAACGTATATAAAATATTTGATGGCAAAGTTGATGCCCAGCTTAAAGGAATTTTTATAATTGCACAACAAAAATCATAAAACTGGTTTTATGGATAGGGTAATAGGCTCCATGGCGACATACCTGACGGATTACTTGAAGGATCAGTCGTTCATTTTTGATACGTAGTCGTAGTAGTTGTTGATTATTCGGCGGCTGTGCAACGGACGGCGTCGATAGTTCACGGACATTGCGTTTCTAGTTGGCCACTACAAAATTCAGACCAATAGACAGTTTCCCATAATACTGACATAAGTTCGTTAACTGAAGACAAAGTTTGTCCCTTTGCTTTCGCGGTAGGTCAGCGTTGCGGAACGTAACTTCTAGCTCTTCGAGATGTTTTGGTAGCACGTGCAGAAACTTGTACTTTGGCGCCCGCAGTAATCAGTATTGCACTCCGCGCGTTTCTTGGCGCACTGCAGAGTATATTTTGCGAATATACAGCGGATTATGTTTTAATGCCTTATACGATACTCGTCAAAAACTCGCACGTTTACGTTCGCGATTTGTTGCAGCAGTCATTTTGTGTAGGCTAACTCACTAGTGCGTTATGAAGTTATATGACGAAGTGCCAGAGACACCAAATGAACCCCACCGGACTTTAAAAGCACAGCAGATCCGAATTAGATTATCCCCGAATGCTACTCCAACTCCCAAGATAAACACCGACAGATTCTAGGTCTAGGACAACAAACAGGCTTCCTCGGGCATCTCTTGGTCTGGATTGATCGCGTAACATCATGCTCAAATAGTGATAGAATATGTTTTGCAAGCATTGCGTTACGAAGCTTTTCCAAATGTAATTGTTCAGCTATTCTACAATCCATATCAAATAAATGCATCCAATAAGACTCCATATATTGTATAATAATTTTGTTCTCGCATTAATGTCGCCACGCAAGCAGTTATCTACGTGCTAGGTTGTGGCTGTAACGTAACACACAGTGTTCCCCACGTTAAACATCCCCTTATCCTGCATCGATGATCGTAGTGGCGATCAACAAATAAATAATGCCAAATGGTATGTATTGATTAAAATAATGATTAAACGACACACGTTCTACAGGATATTTTAACACATTCTTTACAGTCAGTAAATTGTAAGCAATATTGTTGTTGACAAACAAATTTACAAACCCATACATTCGTATTAAATTATGACGAAAACAATATTGTAATATTTGAGACAATGGCAATTCATGTTGCGTCTGATCATAATTTACATTCAAATAAAAAAATAAACGAGCAAAAGTGAACATGATAATTTCGCGATAAATCCTTTGCCGTTTCAATTTGGCTAAGGTATTATCCTCACAACAAAAACTCAATAACGTATATAAAATATTTGATGGCAAATTTGATGCCCAGCTTAAAGGAATTTTTATAATTGCACAATAAAAATCATAAAACTGGTTTTATGGATAGGGTAAGAGGCTCCATGCCGACATACCTGACGGATTACTTAAAGGATCAGTCGTTCATTTTCGATACGTAGTCGTAGTAGTTGTTGATTATTCGGAGGCTGTGCAACGGACGGCGTCGATAGTTCACGGACATTGCGTTTGTAGTTGGCCACTACAAAATTCAGTAAGCATCAAGCAAAACCGAAAAATATAATATCTTTAGTTACACCTACCGAAAACTTTCAATATTTGCCAGACACCATAGAGTTATTAACAGCTGTTTGGTAAAATCAATTTCTGGATGGCCAGAACGTACCATCGCCATATGGCCCCTATTAGCATTTCTTATTTTATTTAGTATAACTTGGAAGGTGGATGGCAATATCCTAAAGTGTTGTTTAAATTGATAGTCTTCAAAATTATAAATCGTAAGCTCAGCATAATTTTCATTCTTTGCTAATATCACTTCGTCAACATCATCTTCTAGCAATTCGTGAACAACTATATTCCCAATGTTGCAAATTGCCATGCAGCATCTATGTCTATTTTTGTGAATGCTTCGGGACACGAGGTAACTAAAACGTATTTGAGCAACACGAGTTTTTTGAGGAACACGAGTTTTTTGAGCAACACGAGTTTCTTACGCAACACGAGTTTATTTTAAAACTTGTTCTTTTCCGCCATCATACCGGAAGTCTGGTTTGTTGCTTGTTACCAACCTTACATAAAACAAATATGCCAACTACAATTTTAAAACTTTATGATTAAAATAATAAAATGTAAACTTGTTAAAAAAGTAAACAAACCAAAAAGTGAGGTTATTACAACATAATCCCCACCACTTACATCGAGTAGATCTGCAAGCTCGCTCCGAGAAATCGGAGTAAATAGATTTCACTCGATGGCTTCCCAGAGTTGAAAAAATAACAGACTTAGATTTACTCCTTGACAGCAATTGGACATAAAAGAACGTCAATAGAGCGAATCGAGGAAAAAGATCGTATTGCAGAACGCAGCATTTAGATATAGGCTGTGGTTAATTATTTCAACACAAAGATAGTTTAAAAGATAAACATCAACCAAGCCAAGGTTAAAAAAAATGAAAAAAAAACATGCCATAAATTACCCAAAGGGTGGATTCAAGGATTTTAGGTTACATTTCTTTGTGTGATAGGATGTAATTAACACCAAAGGCTTTTTTAGTTTAAAAGATAAACAACCCAACAACAAACCCAAGGTTGGAAGAATGCAGATCTGTAATCTGTGAAAAAATATAATTTTAAGGTCCCTTTTGCTCTTTTTAATGATATGAAGTTTACATTTGCAACAGGATAACTGTGGTCATTCAACATAAATGAGTCATCTAGCGACGAGGGGATTGTCAGTGATGCCGCCGGTGGTTTGGCATCGTATAATGTAATCAGTCAAAAAGCGACAATTCCTGCACATCGTTCAAGGCCGAACTATTGTCGAATAACCGGACACGTGATTGTAGGCGAAACACGGATTTTGTGTTTGGCATGTTATGCTACGGCACCATTTGGCACTAAAACAGATGAACATGTCAACTGGTGGGATCCGGTTTTCTCGAATTGTTCCAATAGAAGAATAACTGCGAAAAGTCAAAAAGGAAAATAGCGCTGCATTAAAAAACAGGTTATCCATATAGACCAGAGATTCCCAAACTTTTTTTTCTCATAGACCACTTTAAAAATTTAGCTGGTTCCGGTGGACCCCCGCAGCTACATTTCTACCATATTCCCAAAACTCGACAAAAAATTTGAAGATTAGATCTAACTATGGAAATTTTGCGTTGCGGCTGAGTTCCAACCACGAATTAACAGTTTTCAAAAAAAAGTGGGAATCGATTGGTTAATTAATTAATTGATTGTGCTGTGAGTGGATGTCAAAAGAGTAAAGTTGGGCAATCAAAAAATGGATTACATCCAACTTTACTTTTTTGGCATCTACTCACAGCACAAGAAACTAATAATTAATTCTCACTTATTTTATTCAGAAAACTCCCGGAGTGGTAAAAATAAAAATATAATATTTTTATGTGAGCAAACCCGTACTGGGACGCAAGATGTCGCACCGGGTTCTATAATTCCCGTCGTTAATCGATCCTGACAAGTGATTTGTCTTCGAGCACTGTTTCCTTCTGCCAAACTGAGCCTCACTGATGAGCCGTAAACGGCGAAACGCGTCTGGGGATGAGTTTGGCGGAAGGAAACAGACAAAACCTTTTTGGAAAAATATAGTATTTGTGTTGTATTTATTCAATTATGTAATTATTATAAATTCAAAGAAGTAGTCCATTCTCTAAGAGACCCGTTTCTATTAACAAATAAAAACTAAAAACACAAAGTCGTCGTCTCGTACATCACTATTTATTCAAAAAGGTGACATGTTTCGCCCTATATGGGCATCATCAGATTCAGACCTAAAAAGTTTTTTAACATAAAACGTTAAATAGAAAAACCCCCTAAATTTTTCTTACCTAACAGTAAAACACAAAATTAAAAGTTAATAAATAATTACACACATTAACATTACAATTAAAAAAAAGTAACAATAACAAAATAGATTACGGTAGGGCCAGGGACTTGGTATATACAGGGTGTTAATTAATGTCATGCAGATATTTCAGGGAGTGATAGTACTCGTCAAAATAAGAAAAAAATGCAAATATATGCATGGTCTAAAACGTGTTATTTTCGTTATACAGGGTGGCAAAGTTTCAATTTTTTTCTCGTATTTTGCGTTTTCTCTCTTATATTCTGCGATAATTGTTTCAAATTTGGAACATCAACCCTTTTTATAAATCTCTATAATAAAGTATCAAAATTGTCGGTCGCAGTATACAGGGTGTTACATTTTCTTGAATCGGCTACAATTTTATCTTTCAGAACTTTTTTTTTTGGCTCCCTGTATGAATTCCGGTATGAAATTTGAACTCTCTGTTCCTTTGTTTAGCGTTCTGGTCTCCTGCACTATTCTCGTATCTGTCACCGTTTTCGATTTATTTGCAAAAATAGCCATCGATGGAAATTAAAAGTCGGCGAAATAACGCAGAGTAAAAAGCTGTGTATCAAAACAATTTATTAGTCAGTCAAATAAAAATAAAACAAAATTATAAAAACTGTTGAAAATGTCCGCCTCTTGCTAAAATGCACGAATCAAGTCTTCGCCTCATCGACTGACAGACACTCTATTTTTTTTCTCATATTTATTATTGCGTTATTTCCCCTACACTTAATTTCCATCGATGGATATTTTTGCAAATAAATTGACAACGGTCACAGATACGAGAATAGTGCAAGAGATCAGAACGCTAAACAAAGGAACAGAGAGTTCAAATTTCATACCGGAATTCATACAGGGAGCCAAAAAAAAAAGTTCTGAAAGATAAAATTGTAGCCGATTCAAGAAAATGTAACACCCTGTATGCTGCGACCGGCAATTTTGATACTTTATTGTAGAGATTTAAAAAAAGGGTTAATGTTCCAAATTTGAAACAATTATCGGAGAATATAAGAGAGAAAACGCAAAATACGAGAAAAAAAATTGAAACTTTGCCACCCTGTATAACGAAAATAACGCGTTTTGGATCATGCATATATTTGCATTTTTTTCTTATTTTGACGAGTACTTTCATCCCCTGAAATATCTGCATGACATTAATTAACACCCTGTATATTATATAATTATATAAAATTAGAGCCTGGGCTATTATCTGTTCTTACCGAGTTACCACTAAGTCCCTGGCCCTACCGTAATCTATTTGGTTATTGCTACTTGTTTTTAATTGTAATGTTAATGTGTGTAATTATTTATTAACTTTTAATTTTGTGTTTTACTGTTAGGTAGGAAAAATTTAGGGGTTTTTTCTATTTAACGTTTTATGTTAAAAAACTTTTTAGGTCTGAATCTGATGATGCCCATATAGGGCGAAACATGTCACCTTTTTGAATAAATAGTGATCGACGAGACGACGATTTTGCGTTTTTAGTTTTTATTTGTTTCGTAATTATTACACTATTAATTATTAATGTAATGTAAACCTTACAATGTAATATGATAACATAATATAATTTAAAATAATCATTAATAACGTAACGTAACTTCTATAAAAACAAAAAAAATGTAGTTCTTCACTATCGAAACCAGATAAATTTTTGTGGACCCCCGCTTACGAATTGTGAACCCCCATTTTTTTGTCACGCCAACGTGGACCCCCGTCGAGTCTCTCGTGGACCCCTGGGGGTCCACCTGGACCACTTTGGGAACCACTGACATAGACATAGACACTATATTTAAGCTCTCTCTTCTCTGTACGAAACTCATCCAACATTATAACCAGGACTAGCGGCTTTGCCAAATAACACATCATAAACGGAATTGGATTTTGGGCTCTTTCCCTAACTAACTAACTAACTAGATAACCATCTTAAGTGTTGATGCTTCATACTTTATAGCCGAATCTAATCGGCTTTCTGCGGATAAACCGTTTGCAACTATGTTTCCCGTAGTATTTCACCATACTTTCGTCAAATGCTAAGTTTTCTTCCGGCACAATTTTATTTTACATCTATCATTTAGCATGTCCATAATTGGTCTAATTTTCCAGACTTTATCAGTAACATTAATTTTGGTGTCATCAGCACAGTGTATGGCGGCGCATAGACCGTGAAACGGCTGTGTTGTTCATATCGTCTCCAGAGTCCCAATAATGTCTTTTAGATGGCAAATCATTGTAGCCACCAACAAATAGTATAGCCATAAAGCAACGAAGTTCTTTAACAGTTATTTTCGGAACTTGGCAGTTTAAAAATAAAGCATACCGCCTGGACTCATTTGCTAAGAGTTCTAGAAATTCCTCGTCCACAAATTGCTCAAAAATATCCACTATAGATATTTTTTCGCATGCCGAATAGTTGGTTCAGGAAATAGCATCGCACATTCAATAGCAAAATCGGCGCCTTTTTCCCATCTCGGTTCAGTTTTTTTGTGTGTCGATCTTTCAACCAATTTTGTAAATTTTGGGACAGTGGAACAGGAACAGGTGTAGGAGTAACTGGTTGCATTCTTGAACCTAGATTTAGATCTGGATCCGTGCTAATGGGTACATTATTCTGTCCATCGTAGTATACACCAATTTTATCAATATTTGGTAGCCGAATTTCCGTATGAGCTCGTAATTGCCGTGATGTCAGAAGGAAGAATAGGAACCGTCACATAGTTTGTCTGACCAAAAAACAAAACTCGATTTGTGTTCATGCTTAGTATTATAGAATAAATACCCACGTAGCGTCAAAACGCACATCGGACACATATTCGAGGTTAGGCATAGCAAAAATACCATCTGCACTTCTTCACGAACAGTTATTTTCCCCATAAGAAAACACCTGCGTACAGCCAAATTTAAAGGTTATAAAAAATCATCCCATGTCATGTATAACACAAGGTCATGTATCATATAACATACCATATAGATATACGATGCTAAAAATAGGAACTCTGCACTTCTCCACGAACAGTTATTTTCAATAAGAAATCATCCCGCTTCTACATGTATAATACAAGGTCATAGGGTAGATGCGTATAAGAGTACGCACTTAGTGGATAAATTGCAATAGCTCTTTGATTTTTAATATGTATTGACCTTTTTGTATGTAATCCCTTATTTTGGTTATTGTTGAATATGTCTTTAACAAGTTAAACGACACCAAGTTTGTTTAATGTAAGATACCTAATTTAATCGGAAACTCTGCAAGTGCGTACTCTTTTACATATATGTGTGTAAGAATGCGCAATTTAATGCCTAAGAGTACGCAGTCAGTTTTGTCTATTTAAAAGTTTGCAAATAAATAAAAGTAATTTAACGAAATTACAGAACTGTATTCATTAAGTCCAAATTCCTGGATAAATGTTGAAAAAATTAAACTATAGTTTAAGTAATAAAATAAAAAGTTAAAAAACCAAAAAAAGTTCTAGTAAGTTGGTAATCTTAATGTTCCTCTTCACAATTAAAACAGGTAAATACCCCCGTTACGTAGGTGGTACAAGATTCATGCCACCATTCATTACATATCGCACACATAATCCAGTCCTCGTCAGATTGTGAATAAACCCCCCCACATCCTTAACAACTAACATCATCTTTAACTTTTTTTCTTTTTTCCTATGTTGTTTTAGTGAACTGCCAGACTTTGCACAACTTTCTACTAACTTTTTTTTAGCTGCTTCTAATTTCTTTTCTTGTTTAGCTTTTTGTTTCAGCTTGTTCTTCCAATTCATGTTTAAATGGACTACTAGAGAGGATTTCCGATTTTTGGGATCTTGATTTACAACGATTCGGTTTTTCGTTATTTCATAATGACTGATTCCGACTGATTTAACGCATCTTCTTCAACCACTTCTAATGCGTTTGGTATTATACCACCATCTTCACATATTATATCTAGCATCTAGCTATTTTCACGATAAAAGGTTTCGAGTATAAGAGCGCGCACTGCGCACTCTTATACCTGTGTTCAGTGCGTACTCTTATA
This sequence comes from Polydrusus pterygomalis, assembly GCA_963969555.1. Taxonomy (NCBI): domain Eukaryota; kingdom Metazoa; phylum Arthropoda; class Insecta; order Coleoptera; family Curculionidae; genus Polydrusus; species Polydrusus pterygomalis. Next base: position 32,586,927 of record OZ018381.1, on the reverse strand, counting down.
CACATAGGTAAATTTATTTTAAATACTCTTTCTTGTAAAAAATTAGATTTTCTTTATTTTTCACAAGTAGAAGTACTGCAAAAAACCTAAATAATTATAAAAAAAATATAGATTATATTATATTTTACCACTTACCTTTAAAAACACTAATATCTGCATGCACAAAACTACATCGCAGTTCACTGAAAATTTATAGTGATCATGCTGTTTACACCGCGTTGGTAATGCAGATTTCTACTTATTATCCATTTATAATTTGGGGTTAAAAATGTAACTAACTGTTTAAAATATTTTTTAGGTGGCGGCATATATTTTAAAATCCTTCTGTGCGCTCTTATACACATGCGTTCTCTTATACAGATTTATCCTATATCACCAACGCACGTATGTATTCAAGGTTACAAATTAAGGGTTTATACGGGAAATCATCACAAATTATAAAAAAGGTATCACCCACGTAAGCAAAAAAAGTTATTCTTCCCGGGGTTACCCGAGAAATTCTTGAAAATAATTTTAAAAAGAGCCGCACACCTGGGCGAACAAAGGGATTAAAAATCGGTTTACGCCGAAAATCAACAGGCATAAAAAAGGGACCGCCCACCTGGGCGATTTGCCGCTGTCTGGCTCAAGTGCACCTATTTACTACTTCTTTTAAACTATATTCTACTACTATACACTAATTTCGAATAAAGCTAATAATAAAAAAAATCCCATATGATGCGGACTTTACTGGTGACACTGTATAGATATTAATGTCTCGTTTTTATGGTATAAATTAGAGAGATTTTATATATGAAAGAATTTTTAACAATGAAGAATAAAAAACATAATTTAATAATTTTTTTTTATATTAATCTAAAGTTTATAAATACGTCAGCTAGGCAGGCGTAGTGGGGCCCCCACGAAGCCGGGGCCCCCCGCGTCGCGGGATTTGCGAGGGCCTTATCGCCGCCACTGAGTAGAGCTATTCTTGCATATAACCTAAGTAAAGAAATAACCTATATTATATCCAAACAATATTTGAAAATTACCCCTATAACTAAAACTGACTTATTAAGTATCCTAAAATGTTTTCTAATATAACCTACCCACCGATAATAGATACATTTGGCAAGCCATAATGCAAAAAAGAATGGAAATTGAACGTTTTATTGCAATATGTATATCATTTAAATTTTTCAATGACTTTAATTTTTTGTAATTTATGTAGGTACCTACATAATGTGTGAATTAGATTATCCCCGAATGCTACTCCAACTCCCACGACGACACCGACAGATTCTAGGTCTAGGACAACAAACAGGCTTCCTCGGGCATCTCTTGGTCTGGATTGATCGCGTAACATCATGCTCAAATAGTGATAGCATCTGTTTTGCAAGCATTGCGTTACAAAGCTTTTCCAAATGTAATTGTTCAGTTATTCTACAATCCATATCAAATAAATGCATCCAATAAGACTCCATATATGTTGTATAATAATTTTGTTCTCGCATTAATGTCGCCACGCAAGCAGTTATCAACGTGCTAGGTTGCGGCTGTAACGTAACACACAGTGTTCCCCACGCTAAACATCCCCTTCTCCTGCATCGATGATCGTAGTGGCGATCAACAAGTAAATAATGTCAAATGGTATGTATGTATTGATTAAAATAATGATTAAACGACACACGTTCTACAGGATATTTTAACACATTCTTTACAGTCAGTAAATTGTAAGCGATATTGTTGTTGACAAACAAATTTACAAACCCATACATTTTTATTAAATTATGACGAAAACAATATTGTAATATTTAAGACAATGGCAATTCATATTGCGTCTGATCATAATTTACATTCAAATGAAAAAATAAACGAGCAAAAGTAATTATGATAATTTGGCGATAAATCCTTTGCCTTTTCAATTTGGCTAAGGTATTATCCTTACAACAAAAACTCAATAACGTATATAAAATATTTGATGGCAAAGTTGATGCCCAGTAAGTAGGTACAAGTTAGGTCGGTAGGTAAATAGAACGTATAATACCGTGGGCACGTGCACTTTCCCCCTTACCGATAGATGGCGAACTGGTGCATCGGAATGTAACAGAAACATACTATTAGTACGAACAGACACAGAGGCCACCATCCGTAACGTACATTGTAATATTTTGTTGCCCCCTAAAGGGCAGGGATGTCAGGTCAGTTTAGGGTGGTTTCAGTAAAAGGAATCATATCATATTTGGTGGGGTATTTAATCGGTTTCAATTAGATCACCCCCTTGCAAGCATCACAGACCGCGGTGCCGGACGTCTACGATTGATTGATTGATTGAGGCGGCGGTGGAGGTGGTTGTAGAGGCGGTTCTTCAGTGGGTAAAGGGGGACAGATTGTACCCTCATCGCACCGACCACTTATTGCTACGCGACCATATATATTGCGTATTGATTCACCATTGATTTGGTATGGTCCAGAAATAATAAACTTTTTATTAGGTAAGTACCGCATAAGATAGTCATGGATCGTTGCCATACTGCATACAGCTCGACTGATAATGTTGTGATTTAAAACTAACATTCTGTATAAAGTCATTTTCTCGAAAATTATTTCAAGGACGTAAATTCCAGTCGACCTTCAGTGTCTAAAACCGCTTATTTACCGTATTTATAAGGGTGGTACCCACACATTTTTTCTAAACACATTTCTTGATCATGGCCGAAGAACGATCACCAAGTCGAGGTTCCAGCCCAGCTTAAAGGAATTTTTATAATTGCACAACAAAAATCATTAAACTGGTTTTATGGATAGGGTAATAGGCTCCATGGCGACATACCTGACGGATCACTTGAAGGATCAGTCGTTCATTTTTGATACGTAGTCGTAGTAGTTGTGTTACATGGAAAATGTGCTTCGCGCCCCATGTAACATAATATGTTATCGAAGTCCTAATTTCTAAATCAATTTATACCTTTTAAATCTATTCGGTGACTATGATACCAGTATTTTGATCTTACATTTCCTGGTAGTGGTTAGACTACATTATAAGGAGTAATTTAGGGGAAAAGGATGATAAGTATGATGGGGCCACGCATTTTTACCTGTTTGCCTTGTTATTATTCACCTGTTCATGAACCGGTGCAAGGAAGTATAATTTCCACCGTCAGTGTGTCATGTTCCTCTGGGGGGCTCGAGAACGGCAGTTTTCCTAGTGTGATTTCTTGTGGAAGTCATATTCGTGGGCCTCATTATCATTCTTAATTGTAAATAATCTTTTGAAGTCATTAACCTTATTTTGGAATTAACAGCTGTCAGCTTGTCACTTTCACGGCGCGGTCAAGGGCATGCGTCACGGTAGCGGATATTTTGGGAATATGGGCAAGATCAGTATGCAACCAGGAATACGTCGAACTAAAGCGTGGAACTAAGGCCCTCTCTGAGAATTGGAAGTTGCGTTGCCGTGGACACGGGGCGGTTTTTGGTTTCGCGGTTTGGGGAAAAGTCGGCATTCTAGATATTTCTGAGATCATAGAGGGGACTGTGTTGGAGGTTACGAGGTCTGGGAGGCTCGGTTTGGTGGCAGGGATGCCAGTTGTGCTATTTTTAGGTATATGTCCGGGATAGTAGCACCCGAATGTCGTAAAGTGTGAAAGCGGCTGAATGAATATCAGCAAAGACGACGGACTGGAGCGCTGTCGATTTACATCGGAGTCGATTAAGGGCACGAGGTACTTTAGAGTAACCTCAGATGATGTCAGGAATGGTTTGTCTCTCTTCTTAGCTTTGAGTTTGTTGATTCACGTCTCTTTCTTAAATGAAGAGAATTTGACAGAATGGTCGGCGGAAGATAGAAATATGGTCTAAAATATGTGAGCCAACGGCTCGTTTTTATGGTATTTTTTGTGTTAAAAAGAAATATGTTGAAATTGTTGCTACGCACGGATTGATTCGACCTTTTCGTGAAACAGCCATCAAGGCAGAAAGTGCAACGCATCGGGTGCCAAGGAATTTTGGATATTTTTCCACCAAGTTTTGGGATTAATCTTGGTCACCCCATTTTTGACTAAGTGCCGACGTAGTTGGTTGGGACAGCCGTTTTTGTGGGGCACAGTCAATCCATTTGATGGGATTTTTAGCGTTGTAGACCGCCTGGACTTTAGCACGAGGGGCACGTGCAATCTATAATCCAATAGCAGCTTGTTTTGGAAGGAAAAGCCCTCTAATCGAGGTAAATAAGTGTAGATAATTGTAACTTTGTCTTATTTACAAGGATTTGATAGTGAACTAGATTTAATTTAAAGTTTTGTATATAAAATGTGTTAAGGGGATGTTATGGGCGTGATGTGGAATTAATATGTTAAAATTATATTAGAATAAATAAGAAAGAAGCACAGCTGGGTCTCATAAATGTAAAATTGGGACGCATTGATAGATTTTGCTTAGTTCGAAACTAGTCAAGGGCTAATTTGTATATAATTTAGTAAAGATTGGAAAATTTCATTGGGTTAAATTTTCATGTAGCCGTTTTGATTAATAAATATGAATCTAACAAGTATAGAAAGGGGTATATGGAATCCTAATTTGTTGTCTTTCTGTTTATGGGTATGAATCAAAATCATTGATCAGGCTCGGGTGATTTAGGGGTCGATGGATTATGTTTATGTGAGAATTTTAATTTGGGTTTTCTCATCTATGCTGTCTAGTACTAAAGATAGCCTATTTTGTAGGGTTCGTGTATGGGGCCTGGACCTTAGTTACCTGACCGGTTAAGCAGGACGTGAGTACTGGTGTGAGGCTCTAAAAGCAGTGGGGATGGCAGCCTTATGTTGAGTGGTGTCAGAGTACAGCTAAGTGTATAGTTTTAAATTGACTGCATAAGACCAAACAACGTGTCTGGGTCTTGACGTACCTTCTTATCAAAGCGATGATAATTGTTGATATTCGATTTGATACTCGATACTTGAAGTGTCAGTAATTTTTGTCAGGATTAATTTGTTTATTTAAATATAGTAATAAAGTAACTTTAATCGCCACTGTTGTAATGACCGCCTGGTAGTGACGGTTGTTTTCTTGCGGTCATATAGTATTATAAAGCTAGCGTTCAACGTGCACGATGAGCGGTTACCTGTCCCGGGTATCATCAAGCTGAACCGAACAGCATTAAGTGTAGCATTCATAACCAGTCTGGTCAAGGATAGGTAGCAGGGTTTATTTTATTTATTATATTTTTTTTTGATCGTCTTCTATGTGTCATGAGATTTACTAATATCTCATCTGGTTATTTAATATCAAAAGCTTCTGCATAATAGTAAAATTATTTAAGACGATAAAGTGTAACATATACAGCATTAAGTGTATCATTCATAACCAGTCTGGTCAAGGATAGGTATTGGTTTATTTTATTTATTATATTTTTTTTTTGATCGTCTTCTATGTGTCATGAGATTTACTAATATCTCATCTGGTTATTTAATATCAAAAGCTTCTGCATAATAGTAAAATTATTTAAGACGATAAAGTGTAACATATACAGCATTAAGTGTATCATTCATAACCAGTCTGGTCAAGGATAGGTATTGGTTTATTTTATTTATTATATTTTTTTTTGATCGTCTTCTATGCGTCATGAGATTTACTAATATCCCATCTGGTCATTTAATCTCAAAAGCTTTTGTATAATAGTAAAATTATTTAAGACGATAACGTGTAACATATAGAGCTTTTGGTATTGAGAGTACCGTGCTTAATTATTATTGTTGATATATTTTCTTTATTACTGTAACCACTGACCGATAGTGCTCTATTCTATTTGAGAGTAGCAATGGAAAACTTTTGAACCTTCTTATGGAAAGTCCATTACATTTATATTTTTGGTTAATCCACATTTCATTTTTTTTTATAAAGGTAATCGGCGCTTGCGCATAAATAGGAAAAATAGATTTAAGTTTTCTGTAATCCTGCTTTCTTTTATTTTTCTTTAAAATTCCGGATACAGGTACGTGGCTGTCTTTTCCCCGCCAGAGGCTCTCCGGAACATCGGACAGACTTTCTAGTTTGGGTTAGCGGTTTCTTTTTTTTTGGACAAACTAGTGGCGCCTTGGGTAAGATTATAATAGAGTTCCGGTGTTAGGGACCCACTCCCACCTCCGAATGAGTGACTGGGCAATTGTTGCGGCATTCGCGAGCCAAAGGGAGGGGTAAGTGATGGCCTTCGGGTCGAAGGAGGGTGGAGAGAGAGACTAGATGGAAGCGTAAAGTATTGCCGTAACAGTTTGGCGCCCAACGTGGGGCCTAAAAGGAAATTTAAACAAGGAAAAAAAAAAAAAAAAAAAAAAAAAATTGAATTTTGATTCTTTCTCTCAGCTTCAGAGTCTTTCGAACCTTAACGGTGTAATCCGGATAAATCCCCCCCCCAAAAAAAAAAAAAAAAAATTTTAAATTATTTACTATCGGTCATACGTGTCACGAGTGTCAGTGGTCAAGTAGCTTGGGTAGTGTGGTGGTTATAGTGAAGTTTCCGGTATTTGAATAGTGGTGACGTGGTCTAGTGCGGATATCGTGTTTGTGAAGGTGTGGTAAACCATGTCTCGTAAGGTACACGTCAACCGGCTGACTCAGGATGAGCTCACCTATCTGCTTGCGGTCAGAGGGATCGCTGCTGGTAATTGCGAAGAAATGCGACACCGGTTGGCGACCGCCATGCAAATGGAAAGGGCCGGCGAGAGTATTAGATACCCGAAAAAGTTCGTTGACAGGCGGAATAACGTCCTGTATTTGCGAATTAACACGTAAACTAGTTTCGTACGTCACTAAACCAACAGCACGCGTACTAGTGTTCAGACCAACCGTTTGCTTCTGTGGCTCGATCTTTACGACCTTCAAGTAGTCTTCAAAGGACTGGAACTCAGAGAACAGAGAATTCGTCAACTTTTGCATGTTATATGTATCAAAATCTGCGAGTGTTCGTTCGTTCTGTTTCTTCCTCCAATCTTGCGACCTCTCCTGCCGCTTGTCTTTTCTACCTTTGCCTTTATCCTTCGGTCCGCCGGAACTGCTACCTTGTGCGGGTGGAACATTTTCATTAACTCCTTCCATAATGAGGTGATTAGAATTAAAGAATATAGTAAAATACCAGATGCAATCTGTGACCAGCGAAACGCGTACTGGTCTAAAATTGACCATCACGATTGGGGAGGACCACGGACTCTTTGAAGGCTCCACGACCCCCAAGCGGAGCATCTCTTCTAGCTCTTTATCTATGTGCTGTTGCATTACAGGAGATACCCGGTAGTAGCGCTGTTTGATGGGTCTCGCCTTGGACACGATCACGTGCTCCGCTTTGTCCGTGCATCCTAATCCATCGCCCATCAGGGCCACATTCCTATCGACCACCGCCCTTAACTGTGCCCGCTCGTCGGCAGTAAGAAGTGATTCCTCTTCTCTATCAATCGTCGCAATTTCTATGAGGTCAGAAAAATGCCACTCATCATGTCGGAGATCCGGGACTAATCCCGTCGCTCGCCAGAAATCTATACCCAAAATGAGCGTGTGGGGTAGCTCCGGGATAACTAGGGCATTTATGAGCCGTAGGCGATCTCTCACCCTCATGGGTATGTCGCACACCCCTACACTACGACAACGCTCCCCATTAGCCACTTTACATAAAGGAGTTTGTGTTTGGTCCAAGGATAGGCCCAACTGACTGATTATTTTCCAACCAGGTCCGCCAAGAATGGTCCTAGTTGCTCCTGAGTCCAGCAGGCCCAGAACTTCCTTCCCCAAGACATCCACCCGAAGATATGGTCTTTCATCAGCTCTGGCATGTTCAAGGACGTAATCAAGTATCGGTCGAATGTTTTGGTCTTCGGTCCTGTTGGCGCTCTCTACGTCGGTACGACCTAGGAGCGCCCGCCGGCGTTTCCCGCCTTATTGCAGACCGGACAGCTCTTGGCGGTTACACCCTCCTTCTTGCATCTAAAACAATACTTGGGTCTCGGCAGTATACACCCTATGGCACGATGGCCAGGCTTATTGCATCGGAAACAAATCACTTCCTTACCGCTCGGCGGTGCCCTTTTCTCCTCGGACAGTCTAAGAGTGTTCAAGCTCGTTTCCTCTTCGACAAAAGCCAAATCAGGTTCTAGTACTACTCCTCGTTTTGGCGGTTGAGAATAACTTTCCACGGCTTCTCTCCGTTCCTCTAAGCGCCTGCATAGCATTCTTAATTGTCCAATCGACGTTACGTCCGCTAACGCTAATTGGTTCTGGTAATATGGTGCCAAATTTCTCATCAAAATTTTTAGTTTGGCATCTTCGGAGATGGGGCAAGTTAGCCGCTTAAAATAACCCATCATAACTGCTAGGTAGATACCAATTGTCTCATCCTGTCCCTGAGTTCTTTTCCGGATCTCCTCGAATAACTTCTCATTATAATTACAGGGCTGAAACTCTTCTCGTAAAAGATCTACCAGCTCATCCCACGTCGAAACTTCATTCCTGTAGGCTAAATAAAACTGATATGCTTTGCCTGTAAACAAGTCAATACCAGATTCCAGTAATTCCTCCTTTGAAACGTGTCTTGCCAATCTCAGCTCATCACACCTTTCGAGGAATGCACTTAACGATAGTCCCTTCTTGTCTCCTGCATATTTAAGGTCCCATTTACAGGGAGGAACTGATTTAAATCTGTTAGGGGGCACATTAGTTGTTGGTAAGCGTGAAGAATGAATCACCCGCCCTAGGTCTGCTTGAAAACTCCTGTCTGAACCCGCGTCCGAATCGGCGTCTCCCTCTTGGGGACGGTCAGCTGCTGTGTCAGCAACTTCCGCTTCCAATAGGCCCAGCCCTGGAGGGACATGTCTTTCAGCCTCATATTTAGTGGCCCTATCCTCAAGGGTTTTCAACAGGGTCATGGTCATCGCAAGCCATTCCGACTTGGCCTTGGCCTTTTCGTCGTTGCTAGGTTCCATATTATCAAGACGTATCAATAAATAGGAAAGTTTTGTCTGCAATTTTGCGTAATCTCCACTTTTCCTGCTCTTGGAAAAATTTCCTATAGCGGGGATTATCTCCTTCACCTTTTTGTCTACCTCAGCAGCATCGTCGTCCCAACCTTCCACAAGAAATCACACTAGGAAAACTGCCGTTCTCGAGCCCCACAGAGGAACATGACACACTGACGGTGGAAATTATACTTCCTTGGGCCTCATTATCATTCTTAATTGTAAATAATCTTTTGAAGTCATTAACCTTATTTTGGAATTAACAGCTGTCAGCTTGTCACTTTCACGGCGCGGTCAAGGGCATGCGTCACGGTAGCGGATATTTTGGGAATATGGGCAAGATCAGTATGCAACCAGGAATACGTCGAACTAAAGCGTGGAACTAAGGCCCTCTCTGAGAATTGGAAGTTGCGTTGCCGTGGACACGGGGCGGTTTTTGGTTTCGCGGTTTGGGGAAAAGTCGGCATTCTAGATATTTCTGAGATCATAGAGGGGACTGTGTTGGAGGTTACGAGGTTTGGGAGGCTCGGTTTGGTGGCAGGGATGCCAGTTGTGCTATTTTTAGGTATATGTCCGGGATAGTAGCACCCGAATGTCGTAAAGTGTGAAAGCGGCTGAATGAATATCAGCAAAGACGACGGACTGGAGCGCTGTCGATTTACATCGGAGTCGATTAAGGGCACGAGGTACTTTAGAGTAACCTCAGATGATGTCAGGAATGGTTTGTCTCTCTTCTTAGCTTTGAGTTTGTTGATTCACGTCTCTTTCTTAAATGAAGAGAATTTGACAGAATGGTCGGCGGAAGATAGAAATATGGTTTAAAATATGTGAGCCAACGGCTCGTTTTTATGGTATTTTTTGTGTTAAAAAGAAATATGTTGAAATTGTTGCTACGCACGGATTGATTCGACCTTTTCGTGAAACAGCCATCAAGGCAGAAAGTGCAACGCATCGGGTGCCAAGGAATTTTGGATATTTTTCCACCAAGTTTTGGGATTAATCTTGGTCACCCCATTTTTGACTAAGTGCCGACGTAGTTGGTTGGGACAGCCGTTTTTGTGGGGCACAGTCAATCCATTTGATGGGATTTTTAGCGTTGTAGACCGCCTGGACTTTAGCACGAGGGGCACGTGCAATCTATAATCCAATAGCAGCTTGTTTTGGAAGGAAAAGCCCTCTAATCGAGGTAAATAAGTGTAGATAATTGTAACTTTGTCTTATTTACAAGGATTTGATAGTGAACTAGATTTAATTTAAAGTTTTGTATATAAAATGTGTTAAGGGGATGTTATGGGCGTGATGTGGAATTAATATGTTAAAATTATATTAGAATAAATAAGAAAGAAGCACAGCTGGGTCTCATAAATGTAAAATTGGGACGCATTGATAGATTTTGCTTAGTTCGAAACTAGTCAAGGGCTAATTTGTATATAATTTAGTAAAGATTGGAAAATTTCATTGGGTTAAATTTTCATGTAGCCGTTTTGATTAATAAATATGAATCTAACAAGTATAGAAAGGGGTATATGGAATCCTAATTTGTTGTCTTTCTGTTTATGGGTATGAATCAAAATCATTGATCAGGCTCGGGTGATTTAGGGGTCGATGGATTATGTTTATGTGAGAATTTTAATTTGGGTTTTCTCATCTATGTTGTCTAGTACTAAAGATAGCATATTTTGTAGGGTTCGTGTATGGGGCCTGGACCTTAGTTACCTGACCGGTTAAGCAGGACGTGAGTACTGGTGTGAGGCTCTAAAAGCAGTGGGGATGGCAGCCTTATGTTGAGTGGTGTCAGAGTACAGCTAAGTGTATAGTTTTAAATTGACTGCATAAGACCAAACAACGTGTCTGGGTCTTGACGTACCTTCTTATCAAAGCGATGATAATTGTTGATATTCGATTTGATACTCGATACTTGAAGTGTCAGTAATTTTTGTCAGGATTAATTTGTTTATTTAAATATAGTAATAAAGTAACTTTAATCGCCACTGTTGTAATGACCGCCTGGTAGTGACGGTTGTTTTCTTGCGGTCATATAGTATTATAAAGCTAGCGTTCAACGTGCACGATGAGCGGTTACCTGTCCCGGGTATCATCAAGCTGAACCGAACAGCATTAAGTGTAGCATTCATAACCAGTCTGGTCAAGGATAGGTAGCAGGGTTTATTTTATTTATTATATTTTTTTTTGATCGTCTTCTATGTGTCATGAGATTTACTAATATCTCATCTGGTTATTTAATATCAAAAGCTTCTGCATAATAGTAAAATTATTTAAGACGATAAAGTGTAACATATACAGCATTAAGTGTATCATTCATAACCAGTCTGGTCAAGGATAGGTATTGGTTTATTTTATTTATTATATTTTTTTTTTGATCGTCTTCTATGTGTCATGAGATTTACTAATATCTCATCTGGTTATTTAATATCAAAAGCTTCTGCATAATAGTAAAATTATTTAAGACGATAAAGTGTAACATATACAGCATTAAGTGTATCATTCATAACCAGTCTGGTCAAGGATAGGTATTGGTTTATTTTATTTATTATATTTTTTTTTGATCGTCTTCTATGCGTCATGAGATTTACTAATATCCCATCTGGTCATTTAATCTCAAAAGCTTTTGTATAATAGTAAAATTATTTAAGACGATAACGTGTAACATATAGAGCTTTTGGTATTGAGAGTACCGTGCTTAATTATTATTGTTGATATATTTTCTTTATTACTGTAACCACTGACCGATAGTGCTCTATTCTATTTGAGAGTAGCAATGGAAAACTTTTGAACCTTCTTATGGAAAGTCCATTACATTTATATTTTTGGTTAATCCACATTTCATTTTTTTTTATAAAGGTAATCGGCGCTTGCGCATAAATAGGAAAAATAGATTTAAGTTTTCTGTAATCCTGCTTTCTTTTATTTTTCTTTAAAATTCCGGATACAGGTACGTGGCTGTCTTTTCCCCGCCAGAGGCTCTCCGGAACATCGGACAGACTTTCTAGTTTGGGTTAGCGGTTTCTTTTTTTTTGGACAAACTAGTGGCGCCTTGGGTAAGATTATAATAGAGTTCCGGTGTTAGGGACCCACTCCCACCTCCGAATGAGTGACTGGGCAATTGTTGCGGCATTCGCGAGCCAAAGGGAGGGGTAAGTGATGGCCTTCGGGTCGAAGGAGGGTGGAGAGAGAGACTAGATGGAAGCGTAAAGTATTGCCGTAACAGTTGTTGATTATTCGGCGGCTGTGCAACGGACGGCGTCGATAGTTCACGGACATTGCGTTTCTAGTTGGCCACTACAAAATTCAAACCAATAGACAGTTTCCCATTATACTGACATAACTCTGTTAACTGAAGACAAAGTTTGTCCCTTTGCTTTTGCGGTAGGTCAGTGTTGCGGAACGTAACTTCTAGCTCTTCGAAATGTTTTGGTAGCACGTGCAGAAACTTGTACTTTGGCGCCCGTAGTAATCTGTATTGCACTCCGCGCGTTTCTTGGCGCACTGCAGAGTATATTTTGCGAATATACAGCGGATTATGTTTTAATGCCTTATACGATACTCGTCGAAAACTCGCACGTTTACATTCGCGATTTGTTGCAGCAGTCATTTTGTGTAGGCAAACTCACTAGTGCGAGGGCACAATACTTATGAAGTTATTTGACGAAGTCCCAGAGACACCAAATAAACCCCACCGGACTTTAAAAGCACAGCAGATCTTCCCACTTTTACCACCGGCGGCGACACGCACGCCCCACCGCAGGACGCGCGAATCCCCCGTCAGCACATAATATATAAATATATAGCTACACTGGAGACGTGGCAACATACCAAAGCCGAAATAGGAAGCCGGCTGCTTCCCGCCAATAGAAAACATGTGAACCGTGAAGATATCCTTCGCACTTGTTCATAGTTGACAAACGTAACGTCGCGTTGGGAAGTATAGGGAAAAATCTGAATGATTATAAATATGGAAAAACGAGGGGTACTTATAACGATTTGTAATTTTAAACCTATATTGCTGAAAATTGGAACTATACTTACTCTGTCAAAATATGGGTAGCTAGTATGTGTTTTAATGTTTTAAGAAATGTTGCCCCTAGGGGGTAAAAATGGAGGGATTATATTTGGAAAATTTATATTTGGTCCGAATTTCTTGAAACTCAGCATAAATACATCATACAATTATTAATAAAGAACGAATTTAATTTTTTTTTAAATCTTTATTTAGATGAAGGTGAGTTATAAAACTTTCTATTTTTTTATTTAAAAAAAAATTATTTGTCGCATTTTTTTGAAACTTATATATAAAATATTATACAATACAAATACTAAAAATGTAATTCTTATTTTTTTTTACAGTCTGCCTTAAGGTAGGTAGATATCGGAAAAATGTAATTTGTGTTATTTTCTTAAAACTTAGCAGAAATAATCTACCTACTGTACACAAATCATAAAAACATATTTATTTTTTTTTAAACCGCGCCCTAAATGGTGGGGAGGGGTATTTATGAAAGTTTATATTGGAAGAAATATTATTGGTTTGAACTTTGTAAAACTCATACGCATTAGATACTCTAATAGAGCAATGAAACACTTATTGGTTATTTTTTTAACGTCTTTCCCTAAAGGTATGAAACGGACAAATGGCCGCCCCGACTTTAATGACATAGGTACTCTTATCCTTTTCGAGAAATGTTCAATTACTTTTTCACACAATTCCGGCCCAATTTCGCTAATAACGCGTTCAATTTCGTTTTTCAACTGTGGTATTGGGATTGGCTTATTAGCGTATTCGCGTGATTTTAAAAAACCCCAAAGAAAGAAATCGCAAGGCGTTAAATCGCACGATCTTGCGGGCCAGTTCTGAGACATGATGGAAATCATGTGAGATGACACGACCGGAAAACTTTCCTTGCAACAACTGAATTGCTTCGCATGTAGTCTGACATGTCGCACAATTCTGTTTATATCACATAGCTTCTGTATTGATACCATTCAATTGAGGCCATAAAAACTCAGTGAGCATGTTACGATAGCGTTCGCTGTTCACAGTAACTGCATTTTCTGCCTCATCCTCGAAGAAGTATGGTCCAATCACTCTACCTGCCCAAATTTCACACCAAACAGTGACTTTTAATGGATGCATTTTCTTCTCGTGAATAATTCTAGGATTTTCTTCACCCCAAATCCGGCAATTTTGTTTATTAATAAAGCCGTTAAGATGAAACTGTGCCTCATTGGTAAAAAGAATATTCTTCGAAGAATCGACATTCATTTGTGTTTTTTGCAATACCCAAGAAGAAAATGTACGGCGTGTCGCATGGCCCAGTGGTTTTAATTCTTGCGTCAATTGAATCTTATAAGCATGGAAATGAAGATCTGTTGTGAGAATTCGATGGGTAGTGTTCCCTGGAATGTGCAACTATTGTGAACGATGAATGATAGATATTCCCGGATTCTCGCCTACACTTTCACGCACTGCGGCAATGTTTTCAACAGAGTGACTAGTACGGAGACGTAACGTTTTGTAACTTTTGAAAATTGTTAAGTTTTTTATATAATAATTAGAGACAGTTGTCAACGTCAGATTGACTTGACTTGACTTAATTGCTGGTACCAAGAACACAAAGGAGGATCAGGAACAAATGTTGAACAAATATTATTGCTATTATGTTACAAAATAATTTTTAAAATTTCTCAGGAATTTGACTAATGTCTGTCACAGGCGATTTTGACTATTTTTGGCTACAAAACAGAAGCTCAAATTACACATTAAAAAGTTTGTTTTCACACAAACCAATGTCCTGTGAGTATGTCTAAGTATAGTCAGATCTGGTCTTAACGTGCGGGTCCAAAGGTCACTGATCATATGCGTCAAATCAGACAACACAGAGGCTATCAAAATGTTGTGAGATTATTTACAAATATACCGAAGAAAGGAAAAATAGTTTCATTATTTTAGCTATCGCGAAGATAGCCACATATACCTAATATTATTAGTTTTGTAAAAATTATGTACAGGGGAGTTGAAAAAATTACAAAAATATTATATAATCGTTAATTATATACCTACTGTACCCTTTAATTAAAAACAACAATAATAAACAGTGCAATTTATTTTAACAATTTTACTAATAAAACCTAAAAATACAATGGCATTTAGTCTGATAAACTATTTCGATAATGAAAGAAAAAGTGGAAATTCGCAAACCAATATGCAGGAAACCGTAATGAAAACACTGGGAATTAGTTTAAGGACTATGCAGAATAATGTGCATGAAAAAAAAGCATAATATAATACCCAAGAATACTAAAAAATGTAAACGAAAAACACCGTTTATAATTATAGCCTAAAAACTCTCATCGTCACTTATAATATCTGAAAAGTCCTCGTCGTCTGAGTCGTCTTCGAATGGAGCAATTATCATTGGCGCTACTTCGACATCTAGTACTTGTTCTCGATCCCACCAATCCCTTATTGATATTTCTGTATGTTCCACCGATTTTTTCCAGTACTCTTGTGTAATATGATCTAACGAATCTTGCCAAACTATTTGTACTTGGTCGGATTTAAGACCATCACCTACATGTTTTTTATAATAAGACTTTGCACCAGCCCATATTAATTCTATTGCGTTAAACTGGCAATGATATGGCGGCAGTCGTAGAACCTCATGACCATATTCACGCAGTATTTCATCTACCGCGTATATTTGGGATTTTTTAAGAGACTTTGCTATTGATAGGAGTTCCGATTTAAGCATATTTGGTAAGGGATTTTGGTTGTGTTTTTCCAGCCACTCATAAATATCACTTTTCCTCCAAGATGAAGTAGGCTGTTTATTTAAAATTCTTGAATGATATGATGCATTATCTAATACAATTAAAGACGGAGCATCGAAATTTGATATCAATTAAACTTTTAACCATTTTTCAAACATTTCGCAATTCATATTATCATGATAGTCAGCACTTTTTGATGTTGAAGAAAAAATTAAACTCGCACCTGCAACATATCCTGTTGCAGAACCGGCATGCAAAATAATAAAACGCCTTTTTCCTTTTAACACTTTTTACAGACTCATATTGCCAAGATTTTGAACCACTTCCATTCGAAAATATCCACGTTTCGTATAAAAATACCACTTTTCTAAATTTCGATTTGTAATTGTCCGTATATTTTTTTTAAAACTGACTCACTATCTGTGGCTGCTCACATAAAAATCTTCGGTTACAGTCTTTTTTATAGCGAAAACCTAAATTTTTTATTAATTTTGATAACGCTTCAAGTCCAATTTCCAAAACACGCCGAATTTTTAATGTTTTTTGTAAAACTGGAAGAGTTACATTGGTTTTTGATTTGTATAAATCGTAAATCACATTTCGAACTCCCATTTTAATATTTTCGCTTAAATTCTCAGTCTTTGGCTTTCTTCGTTTACACTTTTTAGTATTCTTGGGTATTATGTTATGTTTTGTTTCATGCACAATTTTCTGCACAGTCCTTAATCCCAGTGCTTTGGCTACTGTTTCCTGAATATTGGCGAATTTCCACTTTTTCTTTCATTTTCGAAATAGTTTATCAGATTAAGTACCATTTTTTTTTGATTGGGAATGCAAAAACCCAGAAAATTTTTTCATTTTGTCACAAACTGTCAAAGTCACAAAACTGGCATATTTAAAATAAAACGTAGCTGGTGCTATTATAAGCTTTTTTAGAATCGCTGGAAAGTAAATACATATCCTTTTTTTTCATGTCAAAATGGAATAAGTCTGTCTCATTTATCTTACGTATTTTATTTAGAGGGTAAAATTAAACGCAAGTAAAGAAAACAAAAACTGAGAGTATGTCTTTCTTGAATCGTATGACCCGCACGATAAGACCAGATCCAACTATATCGATACAATTTTAATAATAAAAGTATTCCCAAAACCATTATATTAAAAATTACCTTGGTTTTTGGAAGAAAATAATTAAAATATTAATTATTACCGTGTTGATGTTAGTTGGACTAATTAAATAATATATTTATTTAAAATTTTGACGCCCCATATACAAAGTAAATACCATTAGATAGCACTATTATGCAACCTTTTTTAAATTTATTTGTTGGCACAATTCAAAAAATTAATAGTCATGACATTTTGTTTGGGTTCATTTGTTCATTATTATTTTACGAGCGTTGTGGGTAGGTCGAGACGCGAAGCATGCGGGCAAGCCGTATTTCACTCAAGTTTATTACCGCTCTGAGCCGCACCACACACCGCCGGACTCGCGCCTCAAAATTTCTTCTAAACACACTTTCACGCCTTACAAATTTCTTCTTGTGGGCGTTGTGGTCTAGTGGTCAGTGCAGCGGCCTCATAGATCGAAGGTCCCGGGTTCGATCCCCGGGACCAGCAACGTCGATGTTAAATTTGGAATTTGGTTTAAGAGGAGCACCGTCTTTCGGAAGAGATGGTAAACTGTGGGTCCCGTGTCATGGATGTTGGCACGTTAAAGAACCGACATCGACAAAGAGGGATTCGGCAAAATTACCAGACAGTGTGCATGTGACAAATTCCCTGGCGTCGGTGATTGGCCTCGTTGCGGAAATAGGCTGACGTCAAATTTTTAAGAACCTACAAACAGATACAGATAAGTAGTAGATAGATAGATTAGTTGTTAACCCATTAATGCTTGCATTTTTACACCTCACCAGAAGATTACGCCAGAGTGAACTAATTAAGAACTAATATATTTTTATAATGACACAACGCCGCGTCACGTTCCAATTTCCGCCTAAAGTACGTTACATGCACGTGTGGCATTTTGCTTCTGCACAAGCGCGTAGAGGTCCTTGGGAAACGGCAGCTGTCGATCGATGTCGATTTGCTGATCGGATACAGAAAATGGCAAGGATACTGGAGCCGGTTCTTCAGCATCAACTACATTTACTGTCCGATCTCAATATCACTAGTGTTGCAGGTATTAATCACCCTTGTCGCTTTTAACGCACTAAGGGTCACGTTCGTCAGGATCTTCCTCGCCGAGCTCTCGGGCATGAGCAGGTTGATCCAAGCTTAGCAGTCTAACCGTTCGCAGAGATTAGTAACTGCTCACTTCTCAGTTCTCGTACATACCGTGCCATTCATGCGTGCTGTGTGTGTGTGTTTGGGTAGCCGTTGGGAGGGGTTTACTCGAAAGCCGCAATCAAATACGAAACGTAGGACTGGATAACTTATGAGCGTGGGGGGCTGCTGCAGTCGGTGTATCGAGCAAGAGGGGGCTATTCGATATTATAAAAAAGCCCAATCATACAGGGAGATCGTCAGCAGCTTTATGAGTAGTTGAATGTATCTATATCTACTTTACAAAACCCTTTAGTCGATCATATATAACTACATAGAAAACGTGTAATGTGGTATCGTGTACGAATTGACGCGTTTACGCGTGTTATCAAAATATAATATCAAAATCAACAAGGGCACATCGAATACAAAACCCGCGGTGAAGCGTATTGGAAGCGTATCATCAAGAAGCACACATTGTGTCGTTCGTGTCACAATAAAGCTTCGTCGAGTGCGACGTTAACAGGTGACAACTCGTCGAATGAAGAAGAAGAACAAGCAATCAATGTTAATATAGTATGCAATGCCGAAGAAATGATGAAATTTTCGCAAATACTCAACGAGTGCGACGACTGTCATGAGGCTCTAGTACATGTGCAATGCATTGGAACTGACGCAATACCTATAGATAATGACATTTTGATATAACCTGTTTTTCTTAAGTCTTGTATATTTACTGAAGAAAATCGACGCCACTGGTTACAAATAGAGACTTATTTCTCTGTTACTGTTTATTTGTGATTTGGAGTGTCGCACTGGTTGAATATGGCGGAGAGGAGGAAGCTGCATCAGGCCTGTTTCTTTTATAAGATCTTGTGTTTAAAATGCCCTGCATACCTGTATAATCGTATTAACTTTCGAACTAATGTACATACTCTTAATACTGTGCCGATGTTTCCGGTTTATAGAGTGGGAAGAAAAAGCATGATGGAAGCTCCAGGCCCAAAATACTCCGGAGGTAAACTCGCCCCCCGCAATCACCGACCACTATCACCACCGAGCGACCGCAGTCACAGATTCTAAACACAAAGCGGCGGGGAAAGTGTTTGAGAACAAAAAAATATGGTGTATGAAGCACCATCACCAATGCTGAATGACAACAGATGGAGGTGAGACAGAAGCCAGCCAAATCGATGTAAAGTCATAATTCGACTTATGTATGGATCATGTAGGTCAGGCGATAAACTCCAGTGGTCCCTATAACTTGGAAATCTTTTTACACCCATTAGAAGATTAATGCCCAAAAACGCCTTGATTTCGTCAGGGTTGGTTTTTTGATATGCTTTACCTTTACTAAGAAATTCTTGTTCTGCATATAGGTTTGTTTGAAATACGATATGGTTAATAACGTCATCAGATATAAGTAAAGAAAAAATTTCCAGCGGACTGGGATTTGAAAGACTTTCAATAAAGTTGGATACACCTACATCTTCAGTTAACGGAGTTATGTCAGTATTATGGGAAACTGTCCATTGGTCTGAATTTTGTAGTGGCCAACTACAAACGGAATGTCCGTGAACTATCGACGCCGCCCGCCGCCGAATAATCAACAACTATGACTACGTATCGAAAATGAACGACTGATCCTTCAAGTGATCCGTCAGGTATATCGTCATGGATTTTATGTTTTTACCAATAATTATCGATACGAGTATAGGGTTTATGAAAATAAAAAAAAAATGACAATCGCAGACGCTTTAGATAAATGCGCCATCTACATTGTCAAATTGCAAAGTCATTCAGCTGAATCTATAGCGCGCTTTCGAAGCATTTTAAAAAATGACGAACGCGCACCTTTAACGGAATTGCTCAAGTTATTGGATTACCAGTGTTTTGTTAATCAAATGGACGAGGACGCCAAACGTGAGTTACTAGTCGCTAAAGGACGAGTTACAAAAAAAAAATGCAAACCCTATTCATTTTGGAGTTCATTTCGGCTTTGCGACGCAGCTGCACCATAGGTTACGAGAAACATGTTTGGCCGCAAGAACTCGCGACATCTGTGTGTTTTTGTCTTAAACAAATGCCCAAAAAAAAAATTTAAATGTCCCTAAACAATGTTGTCGCTTTGTATGGCGGAAATGGTAGATGCTGGCCCACCCGGCATCGCCCGGTGAGATACCATTGCATCGGCTTAGGCGGCGTGAAGTTGCTCTTGAGTTATTCTTTGAGTCAACGTTTCGTCGCTGGGCCGATGTTTCCGGTTTATAGAGTGGGAAGAAAAAGCATGATGGAAGCTCCAGGACCAAAATACTCCGGAGATAAACTCGCCCCCCGATCGGATCTCCGGGTGGGGGCTGATCCTGTGGCCTCATCAAGCGATATTAACCGAACATCCACTGTCTCCTTCCTGTTGACTTTAGCCATACAATATGTTATATGAAACTTGTCTAGAGTTTAGAGAGGAATCTGAATATTGGAGAAAAAAAGGGGTGTTCTATTTGAAAAAGCGAAGTTGACACTTGCCTAGCGTTTTTGGCGCAAATAACATTGTTTAATGTTTTATCACTGAGCTAAGCACACAGGTGTCACAGAGATGCTCCTAACTTGCACTAATGTAGCCACAACCAAGAAAGGAAGCTTTATCACAGAGACAAAATGCAAATCTATGTCAGGGACAAACCATGTTCCATTCTTTATCTTTTGGCTTGACAGATGAAATCTGTCATTGTTTTATCCCTATGATATCTTTGTTTTATATATGTTATGTCAAATTAAATCCATGTGGTTTAACAGATGTCATCTATTATAGTTACATCTTAATCTTAATAATAATAATAATAGTAATAGTAATAGTAATAGTAATAGTAATAGTAATAGTAATAGTAATAGTAATAGTAATAGTAATAGTAATAGTAATAGTAATAGTAATAGTAATAGTAATAGTAATAGTAATAGTAATAGTAATAGTAATAGTAATAGTAATAGTAATAGTAATAGTAATAGTAATAGTAATAGTAATAGTAATAGTAATAGTAATAGTAATAGTAATAGTAATAGTAATAGTAATAGTAATAGTAATAGTAATAGTAATAGTAATAGTAATAGTAATCCTGTAGATCCTGTGGCCTCATCAAGCGATATTAACCGAACATCCACTGTCTCCGACAATATACTGGGTTCCCCTAACAACACTCAACGAAGAAATAGTGTGGCACCTACAATTGCTGACACACCCAAAAACAGCAGCTTCAAAATTGATTTCTGCAATATCAGAGGGTTTAATACCAACATCAGTTCAGTCCACCAGCACTTACAATCATCCAAGCCCCATGTGCTCGCACTGACCGAGACAAAGGTCAGATCGTCAACGAACACCTTCAGCTATTTATATCCTGGATACGGTTTTCATTTCCGATTTAGACGCAATTTTGCTGCCAACGAGAGGACACACTTGAACCAGCAGAGTTTGATGTAATGTGGTTTAAAATATCAACGCAGAAAATCACCAAGTTTATCTGCTGCCTTTACCGTCCTCCAAGTGACACCCATTACAGAGCACTAGCAAACACAATTGACTTCTTGCAAACCAACCATTCTAATGCCGAAGTCGCTATCTTTGGTGACTTTAACGTCCAAAATGTCAACTGGCTCAAATACTCAAATACCAACAATGAACAGGGTCGTGAGGCGGAATCTTTTGCAATCAGTTCTGGTCTAACTCAACTCGTGGAAGAACCAACGCGAATTCCAGACCGAGATGGAGATTTTGCTAGTCTTTTAGATCTCTTTTTGACATCCAACCCTGACCTATACACAGTCACCGTTCATCCTCCATTAGGATCTTCCGATCACAAACTTATTTCAACTCTAAGCGAGCTGCCAATTTGTTCTGAACAACCTTCTAAACCTCGTAAAATTTGGCACTACACATCAGCTAGTAGGGAAGACCTAAGGGACCATTTTGGCACGTTTCCTTGGCTGGAAGTATGCTTCCCTTCAGATGATCCATCCGCTTGTGCTCAAGAGGTCTCCGATGTCATTCTTACTGGCATGGAAGCCTTTATTCCTTTCTCCAAGAAGCGCCCTTCTAATGGCAAGCCCTGGTTTAGCAAGAACTGCGAGCGTGCTGTCAGAGCTAAAAATCTAGCTTACCGACAATGGCGTAAAAATCCTACCGATGTGAATCGCACCATCTTTGTTACCGCTCGAAACCAGTGTAATCAAACGATAGATCAAAACCAAGAGGCTCATAACATGAGGATCAAAAATAAACTTCTTGCCAGTCCTAACGGATCTAGGTCCCTTTGGTCAGTGGCTAAGGCCGTCAGTTAAAATTTTACCAAATCAAATATTCCACCGCTAACACGTTCTGACGGCACAATAGCAACCACGGCTGAAGATAAAGCGAACTTACTCGCAGAACTATTTGCTTCACACTACACGGTGGACGTTCAGGAAAAAACACCCCCGAACATTCCAGCAGTTTGGTCGGAAATGACTGATAGCGTCCTGTCAAACGAATTCTGAAGGGGCTCGATGCCAAAAAAGCTTCTGGTCCAGATAAAATTCCTATTATAGTGCTCAAGAAATGCGCCGATGCACTCACACCAGTATTTTGTAGACTTTTTAACCTATCCTACAAAAAAGGAATATTTCCATCTTGCTGGAAAAAGGCGCGAGTCCAGCCTATACCAAAGAAAGGCAAGAAAACCCTGCCAAACAACTATCGACCAGTCGCATTGCTTTCAGTTATATCAAAGGTGATGGAGAAAGCTATTAACCAACAACTTCTAAAATACCTAGAAGGACTTAAAATTATCAGCGACTGTCAGTATGGTTTTCGTAAGTCCAGATCAACAGGAGACCTTCTAGCCTATGTCACTTATCTTTGGAGTAACGCAATCGAACATCATGGGGAGTCCCGGACTGGATATCTCTAAAGCCTTTGACCGTGTCTGGCACGAGGGCTCATAAGTAAACTGCGTTCTTATGGTATGCCCGGTCGATTTTGTTCATGGTTGTCTAGCTTCCTCAAGGACCGTTCTCTGCAAGTGGCGATTGACGGGTTTCTCTCAGACATCTTCACCATCAATGCTGGTGTTCCTCAAGGGTCCATATTATCCCCCACTCTCTTCTTACTGTTCATTAACGACCTTCTAGCGAAAACAGAAAATCCAATATATAGCTTTGCTGACGACAGCACACTTATCTCATCTTTTACTTGAAATCTCAAACATTGGCTGCTGACGCACATATTCGCAGACAACATGAGGTATCACTCCTCAATAAAGACCTGGAAGAAATTTTGTCTTGGGGTGACAGTAACCAAGTCGAATTTAACGCTCAAAAACCCCAGGCTGCAGTTTTCTCTAAGAAGGTTAACATTGCAGAACCCGATATCGTTATGGCAGGACACGCAATTCCACTGACTTCGTCTATTAATTTGCTGGGTGTCAACCTGGGAGGAAATATGTCTTGGCATAATCACGTTGTGGCAATCGCCAGGGCAGCTTCTCGGAAGCTCGGTATACTTTTCCGTACCAAAAAGTTGTATACACCTCAACAACTTTTGACACTCTATAAAGCCCAGATTCGACCATCACTGGAATACTGCTCTCATATCTGGAATTCTGCACCGAAGCATACCCTTCGGTTGTTGGATTCCATCCAAAGGAGAGCCGTTCGTCTAATCGGCGACCACGAGCTGACTAAGAACCTCGACAGCTTAGAACAACGAAGACAGGTTGGTGATTTGACTCTCTTCTACAGATATTTCCATGGCAAGTGTTCGACAGATATTGCCCGCTTGATTCCACCTAGAGTAATGTATAGCAGAAACACACGACGAACCACTGCCGCCCATCCCTATGTGGTTCAACTTAGTACACCCCGAACATCATTGTTTCAGAACTCTTTCATTTGGAGGACGTCATCTTTGTTGAACGGCCTTTCTGAGACCGTGTTTCCAACCGAATATAACCTCCAACGATTCAAGAAAAACGTGAATCGTTTTCTTCGCACACGCACCGCTCCCAGAGCGCCTTAAAGGATTTTTCCTATAGTGCTTGTGCTCGATCATAAAAAAAAGAGTTTTGTGACTGTAGATGCAAAAATAAAAAACATAAATAATTAATCTTTTTTATTTAGAGGAGCACCCATCTTCAATCGAAAAAAAAGTATTTTCTTTCCTCCACAATATAAAAATAAAAATGTTGCGTAATTAACAACTACTACGACTACGTATCGAAAATGAACGACTATTTCCTTCAAGTGATCCGTCTGGTAGTGGTATGTCGCCATGGAACCTATTATCCTATCCATAAAAACCAGTTTTATGATTTTTGCTGTGCAATTATCAAAATTCCTTCAAGCTGGGCATCAACTTTGCCATCATTTTATATACGTTATTGAGTTTTTGTTGTGAGGACAATACCTTAGCCAAATTAAAACGGCAAAGGATTTATCGCGAAATTATCATGTTTACTTTTGCTCGTTTATTTTTTTATTTAAATGTAAATTATGATCAAACGCAACATGAATTGCCATTGTCTCAAATATTACTATATTATTTTCGTCACAATTTAATACGAATGGATGGGTTTGTAAATTTGTTTGTCAACAACAATTTCGCTTACAATTTACTGACTGTAAAGCATGTGTCAAACTATCCTGTAGAAGGTGTCGTTTAACCCTTCAACGGCGGAATTATTTTTTTCTGAAAAAAATAAGAAAAATGTAGAGAGGTACGGTTCAAATTTTCTATTAACCAAATTTTAATTACAATTTTTTTCAAAAAAATCACTAGTTTTTGAGAAAAATAGTGTTACCGTATGGTAACACTAGCTGCTTATAGGAGCAAACATTTAACTAAACGTTTTGGTGTGAAATATTACGTTACAATTAACACACAACCCTACATCACATTTTTGGCACATGGTGCGCATGCTTGATGTACATCCTTCACCAGCACATCTGCGTCTCTTGTTATTAGGGATGTTAGTCAACAAATGATCAAGTCTATCGTATCTCAAATGATCAGACACCCTGTTCAATGATAAACTTGATTTGGAAATGGAAGGTCTTCCTGCACCTTTAGAAGCCGTGCCGTATCTGGTAAGATAAGCCTGTGCAATTTCTCTCCTAAACTCTAATTGACTTAGAGGAGTTTGGTACTTGCACTGTTTACTAATGCACCAAGCATTGACTATGGCAGCATCCAATAGCCAGGTTAAAATGGACCACCACCACTTCTTTCTACGGATTGAAATTCTGTATCTAGAGATATGTTGATCCATTAGATCTGTACCCCCCATACAATGATTTTACTCTGAAATAACTCGCGGCTGTGGTACTTGTATGATTTTTTTTCTGCTCGGGAGTGTCGCTTCACTTGTGTGACTGGAATTATACCATGGCATGTAGAAGCTGCTGTAACTATATTATTGTCCACCCATTTAACAACTATAATCCCATCTTCTTTATCGATGACAGCCATAATGTCTCCTCTTTTTTTTGTTTTGGAGACAATAGTTTTTGGAGGCAAAATGCAGGATTTAGGAATTCTATTTTCCCGCATTGTTCCTGTTCCTTCATATCCCATTTGTTTTAAACAAAACAGCAAATTGAAATTTGTAAATAGATTATCGAAATAAAATTTAAAAGAAAGTTTCTTTATTTTTTCAGGGAATTCATCTACCATGCACATCAAAGGAGCAGCACATTTACCAAAATCATTTTCATAAACAGTATTGGCTTTTGGGTTTTTCCCTTGATATAAGTCAAAGTTAACCAAATATCCTGAAACAGAGTTCAGACACCACATTTTGTAGCCAAATCTAATGGGCTTTCCGCGGATAAACTGTTTGCAAGAATGCTTGCCATAATATTTGATCATAGACTCGTCATAGTCTAATTGCTCTTCGGGAACCCAGTTATTCATAAACTTAGATTTAAAAATATCCATGATCGGGCGTAGCTTCCACATTTTATCACTCAGGAGTGGCTGGGAATTATCCGCGCAATGTAAATATTTTAAAATTTGTCGAAATCTGTCTCGTCTCATTGATTCACTAACCATAGTATTTTGCATATCTTTTTGTGAATCCCAATAAAAATCTCTGCCGGGTAGCTCATTATATCCAGTAACGATTAATATTCCTATAGCACATTTCATTTCGTCAGCGGAAATTTTTGGATCAGGATCATTGCAAAAAAGCGCATATTGTCTGGATTGATTTACTAGTAATTCTATTACGTCATTATCGATAAATGTTTCAAATATTTCTAAAGAAGTCATTTCGTCATAATTAGGCTTGGGAAAAAATCTATTCGTCTCTTCAAGATCACCCTAAATCCAAGTTATTTTCTCTACCCCAGGTCGCAATGTCTGTATAGGTTCAGGTCCAGGTTCAGGTTCATCAAAAATTACATTGCTTTGAAGAACCACTTCTGCCCTTGGAATCAGCTGGCGGCCGCTAAGGTTGTCTAAAAATCCACCTCCATCTTCGTCTCCGGAATCCTCGTCTGTCAGTACATTGGCATCTGGAGGCTCTATATATATTTTGTCAACATCGAGGTCACCATCGTAGGCTATTTGAATAGCCTCCTCCAGCGTAAAATCTTTCCTGAAAAAAATCGAACCTTAGTTAAATGTAATAATATGCATACTACCAATGTAGCGTGGCATAAACAAGACCAAGACATTTTTTTATTATTATGGAATTATAGGTATTTCAAGGTAAATAAACTATAAAACCAAATTAAAAATTATTATTTGTTTTTGTCCCCCGTAACCAGCTAGTGTTACCGTACGGTAACGCCTATATTTTTGAGGTTATGCAGGCGAACTTGTACTAATTTCGAAAAATATTTTCCTATTATTTCGAAAAATAACTCTACTACACTGCTTATTTCCAGGCAGATACAAAAATAAGTTAACAAGCATACTAATATTGTACTTACTCTAGTCGAAAGTCCAAATCCTTGGTATAATTCATATTGATACAAATTTGAACACTGAAAACACAGCACCTAATAAACTTAACACTCGAACAGTATTTATTTAGTATTCTACCACTTCTAGAGTATGGCCATACAAAATCTTAATATGCTCCTGTCAAAACTATAACATTGTTGCCAGATTTAGTGCTGAATCGTTTTCGTTACATTATGGTAACGCTAGCCGTTGAAGGGTTAAAACGTGAATAACAAACTTGGTTTCAATAGGAACTAAGACTCTTTTCCTATAATATAAGGTACATATAATAAATACAGGAAGAAATAATAATTAACAAAATCCTATACTCTTGGAATAACACGCTTTCCATCTCCAGTGCAATGAATATTGTAGGGATGGGCATTAGAAAGATCGTTTATATTATATAAAAAAAGGTTTTGGTCGTTAACATATTTAATTTCGTATGCATAAATATGATTGCAAAAACCTACAGTTTTTAATTTTGTCACAATGAAGTATACATTTTCATTATTTAAAATTATATGCTTGATTTGACCAAATTCTGGAACAAGAACATTTTCATCTGATATTTGAATGACTAAATCACATTTAAAATATAAGTAATCAATGTTTAACCAAGAAACGCAAAATGCAGTCTTGGACAATTTTTCAAAAAAGTCACATTCAGAGAAAACGTTAACGTCTTGTCCAATTTGATTAAATTCGAATCGTTTTACAAACCCCTTCTTACTTAAAATTTTTTGTGAAAATCGTAATGAATCTTTTATAAACAAGGTAACTAATAAATTTTTTTAACAAGTGGTAGATTTAGCTGTAGATTTTAAAGTTTTGTGGTACGCTTCAAATTTCATACACCAAATATTTCTCAGTGGCCCGGTTTTTCTAATAATTTCAGGATAATGAAGAAGTATATGATGTTTGGGTTTTAATCCCTC
The DNA here is from genome assembly GCA_963969555.1 of Polydrusus pterygomalis. NCBI lineage: Eukaryota > Metazoa > Arthropoda > Insecta > Coleoptera > Curculionidae > Polydrusus > Polydrusus pterygomalis. Next base: position 32,558,977 of record OZ018381.1, on the reverse strand, counting down.
ATTAAATAATTCACGAAATAATTGATGATGTTGAATAATTATTATTTGTAGATATTCAAGTCTCTCCATGGTAAAAGCTCTACTCAAAAGCATGTCCACTATTTCCCTTAAAATTAAATAAAAATTCCAAAATGGGTCGTCCTCTGGTACTAAATCACCAACAAGAATGCCAAAATATATAGACAAAGACATCATTTCACTAGCAGACATGACTAAATATTTTTTCTTTATTTGATCAAACTTAATATTAGCCATTTGGTTTCCTACATCCGCTTTGGAAAACTTGAAGAATTTAATTCGGTTATTTAAGCGGTCGATATCAAAATATTTTTTATCTAATAATTCCTTTATTAAAAGAGCAAAATCATAACGTAAAATACCCTCAAAAACATCATGCATTAAATCGCAATATACATTAGTAATCACATGAAAACTTTTTAAGTCATTCCATACACAGTTCTCTTTTACCCCATGATTTAATTCATTAACATGCAAAATGTAATTTTCAACTGTGCGAAAAATAAAATTAGAAGTTGTTTCTTTCTTTGTTAAATCTTTATTTGCTAGACAGAAACGACAAAAATATTCGGCACTAAAGCTTTCAGAAAATCCCAGAATTGAATTTAAGCCAAGGTTATCCCCAAGAATTAAAACTAAGGGAAAATATACTTTTTTCATTTCATTATTAATGTTAACGTCAATTCCTTCAATTTGAAGTTTATTTAATTCGTTTATTACATTAGAAAATACTTTTTGATTACCATAAAAGTCTTTATCTGAAGTATAATTTAACTGATATAAAAAAATGTTTTCCTGTAATGAAGCGTATTGTGGAGGAATACAAGCAAGTGTAATGTAAACCGCTCCTATTTTATATATAACAGCTCGGGAGCCTAATGCATTGCATGGCTCAAAGTCATCATAAAATAATAACAAAGGAAAAGTTACTTTGTTTGTAAAATAATCTTGGATATTTTTCCAAATCTGGCCTTGAAAAATGCTAGATATAACTGCCTTTTCTGAGAAAGATTCTTTATTAATATAATTTAAAATTTCGTTATAAACATTTGGTAATTCCAGAAACATTTTAAGCTTAGACTCTAGTGAACATTTTTGTCCTAAATCTGCTTTTATTTTAACACCTGGAGTTCCTGGTTTTGAAATATTATCTAGTACAGTTTGAGATCCTATATAAAAAGGCTCGGGACGAACAAAAGTATTAGAATTTTCAAAATATTTTAGCCTTAAATAATCTGATTTAAGCTTATCAAAAATAGTATTACCTTCCGTTAAATGTGCTTGCAATATTTTAGAAGATTCATCTGTTATTTTTTCAGATATACAGTTTAAAATATTATTAAAAAGCTGTCCTGTATCAAAAACTATATCTTGCACAACTGCTCTGTTTAAACTTGCATTACTGTATAGCTGCGCAATAAAATTTATAACCAGATTTTCGATATTGACAACTTTTTCATCTGTTCTTAGATCAGGTTCATGTTGCAAATTTTGGGAGGGAAGTAAAGGACTACAATCTAAATAAGGAATATTTGAGTTTAAGGGCTCTTTTAAAACAGGTAGAACAATAGTGCCACTATTATGAGATAAAACGTAATGTTTTTTTAAGTTACTTATGTTTGTATAAGAACGGCCACAATTATTTTGACAACATTCATATTTGTTTAAATAGGGATAACTCAAAGATATGTGCCTAATTAAACTTGAGTGACATTTAAAAAGTTTACGACATTTAAAACAACCAAAACCTTTTGGTTCCATAATATTATAAAATACTTATATACTAAGTACATATATCTCAGCAAGTATTATTTTTAAAGAAGTTCATATAACTATGGAAAGTTAATATCTTTTTTTGTATAAAACTTGTAAACTTTCCATTGAATCAAATACCACAAATGCTGGCTGGCAAGAGGATATTGTGCATCCAGAACTTGGTATGCTTTAAAGCAAAAATCAATTGCGTGAATTACTGAATAACATATCGTCGCCTAAAAACCAGGTTGTTCTATGTCCATTTTTTTTCAAAATTGACATTTTATCATCAAATTATTCTATGTCCGAAGCTCTATCGACCAAGCTATTCCATGTCACTCTGCGCCATTCGGTTCACTACTTACAAAGAGTCGAACTTATACTATGTCCATATAAAGTTTTTAATATCCGAACCATTTTAGTCTATGTCCTCGCCAGCCAATAGAATTTGGCCATCTGCACCACGTGAGGACATAAAATAATTTGGAATAAATATTTCTGGTTGAACAACGTGCACGTGTGCATATTATTATATCGTGTAGTGTCCATGTTTACAGTGTTTTTGGTAGTAAAATAAGCTGAAAAATAATGAGTGAATCGGAAGAATGCCTAAATATTATGTTACTTAAATATTAATGTTTTTTATTATTAAAAAAAAAGGGTTGTGGACATAGAATAATTTGTTTTGCTAGTTAAATTTTTATGTAAACAGCAACTTATTCTATGTCCGCAACATATTTTTTTTATGATAATTTTTCTTTGTCAGGCAAAATTTTTGATATATTCTTGCATGACTTCTTTTTGTACACCCTTAAACCTAACTAAATTACACTTTTAAAAGAAAATAAATTAAGATATAATACACAATAAGAGATGCTGAATTTTAAAAATGCTCTACTGCAAAATTTTGAAAAATGGACATAGTATAACCTGGTTTTCAGGCGACGATATGTATTCTATATTATTTATTACTACTAATGATGTAGAGACGTTGTTTAGGCGCGGGCCTATGATTAAAATATAGGGCTGCAACGGTATTCCATTTGAGTATGCAAAATCGACTTGCCTTTTTTTAGTTTCTGCAACATCTGCTGGATTTGTGATGTGAATCATTAAAGAGTCCCTAGACTCACTTATGGATGGTTTCCAACATTTTTTTTTCTTTTTTGTCCTTGTTTTGGGTGGCACTAATGCAGGTAACAAGAAGAGTTAAATAGTGTGTTTTGAATCTAAAAAAAAAAAATTAACACTGTTACCTTATCTTAAGCAGAAATATATAATTTATTCTAACCATTAGTAATATCTGCATCCAGTAGACTGTGGACGATGTTGTCTGTGCTACTTAGTTGGACTTTTTTCTTATCGTAAACACGTTCAAACAATTCATCAAAATTTTGGGGTATATTCAAGTCTATGGTTGAATGTATTTGTTCAAAGTCATATTCAACCTAAAAAAAATATATAAACAATATTAATATATAAAAATATACGAACGCATACAGCATAAAAAAATTTAAATTCAAAAATTATGAAGGCAGATTAAAATTATGCAGGTATCAAAATTAGGAAATAAATGTTAAATTTTATTATTTTGGGTAGATTTGTTTAAATATTTATGTATAAAAATTTAAAAATTGTTGGGGTAAATAATTTGTAACAGTACTTACAAGATCGGGAGCATGTACTGTTTTTAAAATTGGCCACTTGTTAAAGTATTCATCAATGGTAATATTGATGTTTAAAATTTTTCTTAACGGTAATGATTTTCTCCAGTGGTTGAGTACTTCAGCTAGGGGTTCAACATTTTTTGATAACCAAATTTTGCTATCAGTTACTGACTGTTCAAGTACTAAAATAAAATTTAGAATAATTTTATTATTGTCTATAAATTTTTTTTAAATTAAAAATATATCCTTAATTGATTAAAGGAATAAGTAACAGTAGTTCGATTATAAATTAAAAATGAAGTATTATTTACTTTGAAAAAATTGTCCATGCTTAAAGTGGAGTTGAAAGTATTATTTGTTTAGCAACTGATATAATATTAACAAAAAATACAAAATCAAAACTCACCATCATCAATTTTGTCTGTTAAATTCTCATCATCAAAAGTATTTTTTTGGTCTAACTTGCGTATGAGGTGTAGTTTATTCCTGTATTTTTCTACAAGTTTTCCTCTAGCTGGTTCTGATTTCTTTCTTGGTGAATCTTTTTTTAAAATCGGTTCAATGAAGTAGGTACCTTGTTTTTCATTCGGTAGTAATTCTATTAGCTTTTTGGAAATAACTCTAAAGTGATAAAGAGTTAATTTTCCTTGAAAGATATTTAATAATTGGGTAACAAGTATGTCGCACAGCTTATCCCTTTCAGAATTGTTCAGGTGTCCTTGTCCTTTACCTTTACTGAGCAAAGCTTGCCCCAGGTAGTCTTTATTTAAAATAGCGTTTAAATCAATGTTTTCTACGATTACATGAGTTTCCGAAGAAATAGACAAATCAGAGTCCAGAGTATTTGTGCTGGCACGTGATGGTGAGAAACAAGTAAGGGTGGAAATGGGATTAAGTGGTACCACTTCAGGATCGTTTACAAAAATTATTGACAAAGACTGATCTAATATATGTTGTGAAGCATCAGATTCCAAACAATTTTGTATACTTGAATTATCTAGGATCTGTATTTTTTTGGCACCTCGTTTGCAGAATCCTCAGTCTGTAACAAAATAAAAATCGTATTGTATCTATAATGAAATGACAATATTTTTACAACCTTCTAACAATGTTACCGTTGCACTGTTGCATATATAATCAGTATGCAAAAATACCTAAATACTAACTTACTTCTGATAGTAAATTGTTAATTCCTCTCTTTAATCGAATCTTGTCTCCGATATTGTCCACTATAGTGCCAATTTTTTCATCTGTGAGCAACTTTAAGAGCTCTATTTCTGTGATTTTCTGTGCTAAAATTACCTATATATTTACAAACTGAAACACAATTTTTAACAAAAATTATCCCTTATTTCAATTAAATTTATAAAATTTTTTAGTTGGATCATAATAGAAAAGTGTATATCTAAATACAGTTCAAAGCAAAACAACATATCAAAATTAGTAAAGTAGGAAAATACATACTGATTCACATAAAACATAATATTTACTAGCAATAAATATTTTATGAATTGGATAAAATCTTAAATATTTGTATCAAAGCTATCAAGTTCTTTGCTAATTATTATTACTAATTTAAATGAAAAGTTTCATATGTTTGACTGGACAGATTAAAATGGCAGAAAGAGAATAAAAAACTAAAATTTATAAGTAGGTACCGATATACGTAATTTAAATGCAAATTTTTGTTTTAATACGATTTTTTTAACTTATACTTATAAAAAACACTTATATTATTATAATTTCTGCCGAAATTCTGTATTTGTTCTTGAATCACGGGCAAACAGGGAAAAAAAGGCATTTAAAAATTAGTTTAGCTATAAACCATCTATTAAAAACAAATTTAACAAAATTTTACCCTAAATAACATATATGGAAATATTTAAAACATACACTTACCTTCAAACACAGCACCTAAGTGGCAAATATTATTTTCTCTTAAAAAATCCTCCATTTCGTCCAAAGATCACCCACACGATAACACGTATAAAAGAGAACTGCGGCGAGCAGCGACGTGTCTACCTATTTGAGTTCGTCACGTGTAATGAACAAATAACTGCCCTATTGATGGGCACATCAATTGGATTGTATTAAATGACCACAGTAACGAAAGTCCCACACATATGTTAACCTCAATATCTTAGATGTTTGTAGTAAACATTTATATATTTCGGACAAATAAATGCTTCAAGCCATTTAATTATGCATTAATTTAGGCCATATGAATAAAATGTTAGGGTAATCTGATATTTCTATAGAGTAAACTTGCCAAAGAACACCTTTTTGAATAATTTAAGATACCTAATTATTTTTTTAAGGCCCGTTACTTTCACTTTCATATAAATTTCCATTATCTGGCAAATAACAATCTGGTAAATAAATAAACGAGCATTTGCTATCTGGAGGATAACCTATTTGGGTATTTTCAGGAGAAGTTATCCGTCAGATAACAATTTTATGATTGTAGCAGTAGACACTCCCATTTGTAAGAGCTGCCAACAGCAAGATACAAAAAGAAGAATATAGGCATCTCAGAAATTCTATCTGTTAGACAGAAATAGAACATACTCCTATCTTGATTCGCTTACGTCAAGTGTCAAATCAAACACAACAACTTTTATTTTGTACCTTGCATGCTGTGTTTTGATTGCCATAAAATTAATTTTTCTGTTTTTTATCGTGCTAAATTTGCGTTTTGTGACTTGTGTATTGTTTAATCATGTCGAGTAATACACTGGGAAAGAAGAAGCGATTCAGAGCCGTAAATTTCACTGCTGAAGAGGTTCGTTTATTAATTAGATTGGCTTTAAAAGAAAAGCATATTTTAGAAAATAAACAAACGGACTCAGAGGTTTGGAAGCTAAAAACCAAAACCTGGGAAAAAATTGCAGAAGGTTTTAATGCATCTTCAGGTAATTTTTTTATGTAATTTTCATATATTTTCACATTATTCCCATTGAAAAACAGTTATTTCATTATAACAATCTATTTTATATATAGTAAGTTAAAATGTGATTTTAGGACAAACATTTAGGTCAGTGGACACTTTAAGGCTGAAATATGACGGCTTAAAAAAAGACCTAAAGAAAAAGGTTATTAAAAATAAAGCCGAAACTATGAAAACTGGAGGAGGAAAGCCGGACTACATCATTATTGATGGACCAGAAAAAGAGTTACTAGAAATTCTCAGTCTGTCGGTACATGGTTTACCTTCATTAGTTGACTCAGACAGCATCCTTCCCCACACAAGTAAGTATAAGGTATAGTGACAAATTGTAATATTACTAGTACACAATGTATTTATCAATGACTCTCTTGGGTAACATTTTTTTAATTTTAAGAAATCACTGGTGAAAAAAGTAACAATTTGTTAAACGATGTACCAATCACTGAAGAGGAAATAGAAACATATGACCTGCCTGTGGTAAGTTGAATTGAATAATTAGGTTTTACAGATAATGTTTTGAGGCAGATAAAGTAACAGAGATCGATCCAACCTTAAACATAAACTAAAAACATCAATTTGAACTGGCATTTATGGTCTAAAACCTAATATGCTTTCAGGTCATTGAAGTCACCGATGTGTCAACTGATGGAAACCATCAGGTGGTTATTGCTGAAGGTGATTCTGTACTGGATACACAACACTCAACGGAGAGTATTGTAAAGAATATTGAGGTAAGAACACACGATACCACTAGAGTTATGTAGTAAGCAAAAAGTGAATTTTAGGTTTTTATCACTGTGATAATATTTATAAAAATGTAGAAAAAAACATTTTCTAATTTTTTACTTTTTAGGATAAAAAGCCACATGAAATTGCCAGTGGCCCTGGGGCATGGAAAGAATGGTCACCTGCGGCCCTAAAAGCTAAGAAACATCCTCTTTTAACCCCAAAAAAGAAAAAGGGAAACGATAAAAATGAAAAAATAGAAAATCTGCTAGGGCTAAGGGAAGAATTGGTTAGGGCCCAAATTTACCATACAGAGCAGGAAGAACGACGTGCCCAAGAAAAACATAAGAAGGAAATGAAGCTTTTAGATTTAAAAATTGAAATAAAAGAAAAAAAATTATGATTTTAAATAGGTACATCTTTTATTGAGTTTAATATAAAAATATTAAAATAAAAAACTAATTGTTTCTATTATTTATCAAGTTTTGAAAATAATTTATAAAATGCATATGAGCACCATGATCTTCATTTATCTCTTCGTGAATAATATTTTCTTCGAAATCCTCAAAATTTTCCTCCATTTCAAAGTTTTCTTCATTCTGTTCAATTGCTATATTATGCAATACAGCACAAGCTGCAATAATCATTTGAGCTAATTCCAATTTACATCTTATTCCTACTGATAATATTGGAAATCTTCTCTTCCATATTCCAAATAGACGTTCTATAACATTTCTTGTTCTAATTTGTGCTTCATTGTACAAAGTCTGAGCATCATTTTGAGGGTTATCTAATGGGGTAAGAAGATAAGGTTTTACTGCATAGCCTCGATCGGCAACTAAGACACCATTTCCAATTTCATGGTTTTCTAATCTTATTTTCAAAGCCGAATTTTCAAAAATGTGGCTATCATTTGCAGAGCCAGGCCAACGACTTACCAAATCAATAATTTTTAATTGTGCATTGCAAAGGACCTGACAATTGAAGGAAAAAAAGCCTTTTCGATTACGATAGACTTCTGAATTTTCTCCTCCAGGAGACTGAATCTTTATATGAGTACAGTCTATGGCTCCTATAACTCTAGGAAAATGAGATATGTTATAAAAATCTCTTTTTCCTGCTTCTAGCTCCTCTTGTGTTCGAGGGAGGTAAACATACTGCTGGAATAGGTTACATATAGCAATAATTCCTTGCTTAATTATTCGACCTGCAGTAGTTTTGTGAACTCCTACAAAGTCCCCCATGGATATATAAAAGTCACCAGTTGCCAGAAACCTAAGTGTCATTAGCAATTTATCCATTCTAGTAACAGCACGATTTAAATTCCTAAAATTAAAAAAATAAATTACTTAGTTTCAATTAATTTAAAAAAAAAATGTATGCCTACCATTCAGTTCGATTTTGAAGATCTCTTTCAATTTGTTGTAAAATAAATGCAACTGTAGCTTTGGAAAGACGAAATCTATTGTAAAATTCATTATCATTCCAAATATTAAAGTGGTCGGTTCTTGGTCTTAAATCATACTCTCGATCAGGAATTATATCATCAATTAGCTCAATGTCAGGATCATTAAGTATTTCAAAATCCTCAAATATATCCATTCTAAAATCCAGTTGAAATAAAGTACATAAGCATCACAATTTGTATATTGTGCAAATGCAAATTATTCCATGTTTATATCATGGCCCTAATAATAAAATAATACTATTATAATGAATTTACTTTATTTGTTTCAACATACCTGCAAAGTGAAAATTTTTCAGTTAAAAAGCAGCAAACAAACCAGACTGTATTAAGCACAGAACAGATAGAACAAATTGTTAAATAGAAACAAACTACAATGCACATCACAAATGTTAGGTTAGGTTGTGCTTTATTTGTCAAATAAATCCTTATTTGTGAATATTACCGACGAATAAATTATCTGGCGGATAAGTGGAATTTATCTGAGAAATAGCACTATCCGGATGTGATAAGATATCATTTTTACTTATCTTATAAGTAAAATTTACTCTGTAGAATAAATCCGGTTATTTGCACGTGAAAGTACCGGGCCTAAGGGAATTAAATATAGTTTAAATATACAGTACATTTCCGTTAATTAAACTAATTTTTTTAAGTTAAACCTACTTGAATTAAATTAAATATTTACCTATTTTTTTCAATTAAATGTGGGTCAAATAAACGATATATTTAATTATGCTGTATGGATTTTTTTCTGTGAATAAACATCAGAACAGAAAATCTAAATAAAATGGCTGAGCAACATCCGTCATAAAACTAGTAAAATAATGTGAAAAATTGTTTGCACAAACTATACTAATTAAAAAAAAACGATTACTAGTTGTTAGGCATAAGAGAGAACTCTAAGAACCAAATAGCTTAAGAAATACATGTTACATTACATTTTTTAAGTGTATTAACAAGCAGATAATTTAACATATATCAATCTTCAAAATAAATTGATACCACTTACTGTATTAACTTAACGCTTAAAGATATAAATTTAAAAAAATACACAATACTTATTGATGATCAAAGAAATAAAATCATAATAATACAACCTTGCAAACCAAAAATTTAGAATACTGGCTAGTTTTCGCCATCAACTGGGGTTTACATTCCAGTCAATAACTAGAGAACCACTTTAAATTATAACAAGAACTAAAGAGAATTTAAAAGGTAAGGGATGTGGGCAAAATGCCCTTGTTTTAGTTTTTTGGATAAGGCAAAAATGGCAATATCAAGACATTTTAAAGACTACAGTTTTATGGCCAACATTACATCTAAATAATTTTTTTGAAATTTCTTTTTTGAAAAAACTAAAACTAGATCATTGTGCAAGGATCATTTAGGTTTTCAATTTTTCTTTCGAAACTAATTAATCTGGTACGATAACTTCTTAGTTGATTGGAACGCGGGTACGTGTTTTCACGATATAAACGCAGTTTTAATGGCTCGATGGAGAGCTCTTAGTTAAGTGTTAGTTTGAAAATAAAAAAAAACTATTAAATTAGACAAATAACTATACTACGTCATGTAATTTTTCTTAAAAGTATTTTGTGATTTTAAAAATAACCTATATGTATAATAAGTATTATTGAGTCGTATCATGGAATAACTGAAATATCCAAATCGTTTCCTACCTAGGAAAGTATGGTGGGCGATACCCCATTTGAGTAAGATACACATCAATGGCATGGCATTGCATCTTTCATATTAAAGTATATTAAATAAAGTTTATACACAAACACTGAAATTATCACACAAGAAACACATGTAGAATCAATAAACAACGTTAACTTTTTGATGCATATATATCTTACAACTACTTATTTCAAGAGGGACTTGCTTACCTTTATTTTTACTTGGATCAGGTTGTGGAGAGGACATCACCGTTTTAACTACAGGTTATTTGTTTACGTCCTTCAGCAGTTTGGTAGGTCCATCTATTTCTGGGGGAACATAGTAATACGTTTCTATGTCATTATTTCCGTTACGTATTGGTTGGGGAGATTTGGTTACTCCTTTTGATGCGGAAGAGGCTAAAAGCAAGTAATGCAGTAGTAAAAATATGTAAGGTATATATTACTGGTTTACCTGTAATTTTCATTGAAGTTGGTATTTCATCGTTTTCGTTCGCGGATGCTAACACTGTTGGACTGAACAGAGAAGCACAAGCGTGAATGTGTTTGCAAATATTAACTTTAATAACATTTTAAACATTTTGGAAAAATATAATTTATTGCACTTCAAAGCGGCATCTACACCTATAGACTTGGGTGCTAAACCGCAGAAACGTACAGAGTCTGAAAAAAAGGCAAACACTTTATTATACCAATCAAAAATAGGTAGTCTGTTATATTTGTCGATGGGAACTAGACCTGATATTGCTTTTGCCGTAAATTTATTGTCACAGTTTAGTACCGATCCTTCAGAAGCTCACTTGAATATGATACAACATATATTTCGCTATTTAAAAGGGACAGTCAACAGAAGGCTAATATACAGACACGAAACTGAAGCTTATTTAGTAATATATAGCGATGCTTCTTATGCTAATGACTTAGATAGTAGAAGATCAATTGGAGGTTACCTTAATTTGTATGGTACGGCAGTAGTATCATGGTCCACAAAGAAACAGCAAAGTGTCGCAGTATCAACCACAGAAGCTGAATATATGGCCCTTTCACTTTCTTGTCGCCAAGCTATTTGGATGTCATATATTTTATGGGATTTGAAAGAAACACAAAAACCTCTACTGTTGTGTGATAATTAAGCAGCTATACATTTATCTGCCCATCATATACTTCACCAAAGAAGCCAACATATTGATGTTCATTACCACGTTATTCAAGAAAGAATGGCAGAAGGAGATATCGAATTAAATTATGTCACTTCAAAAGAAAATTTAGCTGATGTATTTACCAAACCCCTTTCAAAAGAATGTTTCGAGAATTTAATTTTCAAGTTTTTTGATGCTTTCATTGAGGGAGAGTGTTAAAGAAACAATGTTCAACCTCACTTAATTTGATTGTTACTTTTTTACGTATTGGGTGTTACATTGATGTATTGTTGAGTTAGTCAAATAAAAATAATTTTCAACGTCAAGTTTTTACTCTTATTTCGTATGAATCTATAGAATACTTGAACAATTATCGACACAATTGCATTTAAAACTACGCAAACAAATATCACATTACTGACAAGTTAGATAAAAATAAGCACAAACTTTATCTAACTTAGTTACTAAATACTGCTGGGATTTATCAGAGGAGGAAACTAAACATTCATTTACAGATTCAAGCTGATCAATCATTTCTGAAGATTTATTTTTTACTTGCTACGTGGCTTTCCCTAATTCTTTTCGTTTTTTCTGTTGGGATATTTTTTGCTAATTTAATTAAACGCTTATAGAGGCTATCCCGTGCTATTTTCATAACAGCATTAATAGTTTTATCAAGCCTCTTAACTTTTTTTTCCTTCTAAGTAGACATTTTTTAATATTTTATGAAGCGACTCAATATAAATATTTGTTTTAATGCCTAGGCCTAATCGATAACAGTAGGCTCAACATGTTGGGCGATTGGCATAGTGCATATTAAAATATTCAGCGAAAGATTTCGTATCCTCATCAGCATACAAATCTATTAAAACCTGGTTCAGACTTTTATTAAAATTTTCAATAGACGTAGTCTGAAGAAGAACTCTTAATGCTTTATACACTGGGGCTTTTTTTTTCATTACCACCAGATATTTTGGATAAATTCTGCCTCCAATTTTTATCTACGTGCCAGATACACAGAAGCCTGTTTGGAACAGGTGACATAACGTGACACCAAGCATTGTAAAATGCAGGTGCATCATCAGACATAAATACACTTGCCTTAGGAGTGAGGGGAAAATATCCAGATGCTATGTAGACCCCAGTCGATTTAAGATAAAATGAAAGAGATAAATTTAGATAATAACTTTTCTGTCCATGCTACCAGTTTCTGCGACACTCACAGATTACAGTTCTTTTCTGTAATCTGTGGCGACACTGCCTGAAAACGACATTTCCTGTCAGATTCAGATGTAAATATGTCAAAATGTATTGATGTAAATACTTTTTGGCATTTTTTGATAGGAGCTTTCTGTCATAAATATTATTTTTTTGAAATTTTAAATCGATTTTAAGTTTATAATTGATGTATTATCGATTGTATTTTTTGGGCCTATATAAAAAAATCCTATAGACCTACAAATTGCAAGAATAAACGTAAGTAATTTTTTCATTATTTTTATTCTATAAAATTATTATTCGGTATTGAATGGACGAGATATTTAACTCTTTTTGTCAGTTTTTCAAACTAAAAATAAACGGAGTAAAGATATGTTGCTCCACAGACTATATACTTATCTATAATAATGATGCATATGTTTTTTTTATTAGTTAATATAAAAATGTATGTAATAAAATTTTTGGGACAAAATTAAATAGTAAATCTATTCACAATCAATTTGTATGCAAAATGTTTTATTTTTACCGTTAACTAATAATAGTAAAGATATTTATTTCTGCCAAAATATTGTACAATATACAGAGTATTCTCTAAAAGGTGCGGAAAAAATGCTACCATAAATTCCTGAGGCTTAACCCGCAACGGCTACGGTTAAAAAACATTACACTAAGACTACCTAGCGGTATGTGATACCGCTAAGTGTTTTTCGTGTTTTCTTAAATAAAAAATATCAGATTGTATTTAAAAAACTTTATTAAACCAAATAGGTATTTAAGTACTACTACTAAACTAGAACTACTAATAAAAAAAAAGCATTAAACTTTCCAAAAGAAATTTTTAAACAAAAAAAAAGTAAATCTAATTTTTAAATTTTTCCAGGCATGGGTTACACATTTTTTTAACATGTTCCAGGCAGATGGGTTTTTTGCATTCTCGGCACATATAAAAAGTTTTTCTTTTTATTCTGGAACGTAACAAATTATAGGGTTACAGTTACCTAGTGCCACTAAATTTCACTACACTTAGACTACGAAGCGGTATCACGTACCGCAAGACCTCAAAACTCGTCTGTCACAGCCACGTCTGTACGAATTAATAGTCCAGCTGGTACTGACGATTGCGCCTCGATGCACTTGAAAGGTACACGGATGGTCAGGACTGGCTTCAAAAAAATATAAAAAATATTAGTGAATAAAATATCTTAGCGGTATGTGATACCGCATAGTAGCCGTTGCGGGTTAAATATGACGATTCAACCCAACTTACCTCAGTCCGAAAGAGGATGATTTCGCAGATTCAGAGTGCTAAAAGGGTTTTAGTTTTTCATAAATAATTTTTTAATAATTGATGTATTGTCACAATATTCGGGGGGGGGGGGTAATATTATCATCATCTCTCATTTTTATTGTAAAATTTAAAGGGCGCCACCTGCGGTACCGTGCACACATTTAAAATAATTTTTTTGAGCCACTTTGTCTTGGACCTTAAAATAAACATTCTTATTCTCCAACGTCTTTTACCTAAAAGAGGTACCGTCAACTGGGGCTACTTTGCTCAGTTTTCGTGGTTTTTAGACTGTAAAATCGACAATCTTACTATATAATTAGCTACTAGTTTTAACTATGTCACAATTTTATATTTTTTCTATATGATCCTCAAAAATTGGTATGTTTAAAGTACGGTCATGGTTTTTTTTTAACTCAAAAATGTGGCAAAGTTGCCCCGCAGTTGGGGCGACTTTGCCAAGTACTGAAAACAGCACTGAATATATGTATAGGACAATATAGACGTGCTAGCAGGGTTACTTTGCCATACTATTGTTCTAAAAAATATATGACGTTTCCGAAAATCGGATACCTATGAGTAAAAAAAAACATCTTTTAGAAAAATATATATTTATTACCTATCTAATTAACAACGGGCGTGTTTTTATAAACTAAGAAAGTTTTTGAAAATAAAAAAAGTATAACCAAACTGAAATTATAGTACCTCCATACAAAAAATTAATTTTAAAAATAAATAAACCACCTATTGTATCTTAAATTTTTTGAAATCAAAATTTGCAAAATTAAACAGTTGTCTCGACTTTGAGCATTGCTCGGGCGGATCTAGGACAGCCGTAGTTTCATTTTCTAATATAAGGCCAGTATCATTCACAACAGGGAAATAGAATCTATCATCAGCCTTTTTTTTTAGAAATTTACCGTGGCACGAGTCAACATCTTTTTCTATAACTTGTGCTACGAAATGCTTCCAATTTTTCTTTCCAGGAACTGCTGCGATAATAAAATCTAGTGGCTTAATAGTATCAAGTTTCGATTTATTTGAATCAGCCTTTGCTTTATCAACGTGTAAACTTTTGCTGCTAGTACCATCCATATTATCGCTGTTGCTTTCCTGATCATTATTTGGGCTAATAATTTTCTTCAGGTGGGGCTCCTCTTGAAAATCCGAGCAGGATACTGACTTACCCGGTTCCACCCTCACAATTTTTTTTTTTCGTTTTTGGACAGTATCTTCTGATTTGGTCCTAGTTTCTCGCAGGTATGTCAGAAGCGCCTCATCAACTTTGCTATTAGTTGCTTTGAATCGTTGTTTGGGTAACCTTTTGAGCACTTCATGTTTATCGAAGGGGAAAATCCCTGCAGCTCTAAAGCCGTTTTTTATAACGTCCGCCTCCCGCAGTTTAATTTCCTCAACCAATTTCTTGAGAAGATTGGGAAACGATGATTTGTTCAGGGTTTGATCTCGTGGATTTCTTATTTTATATGTCGTCAATATCTTCCTCCAACTGACTTTAAGAGCCTTAAAAAAGCTTATATCAAGAGGTTGAGTCAAATGTGTAGAGTTTGCGGGAAGAAGTATAAATTTTATATCGTGCCGTTGACACTCTCTTATAATGGAGATATTCAGATGGCTGGAGAGATTGTCCCCAATTAATACTTTTGGGCCATCTAGGGCTTTAGCCCATGGTATGATCATTCTGAGCTGATCTTCAAAGCAATATTGATTAAACCAACTAGACTTTGTTCAGTTGTATCTGGCGTCGGTTGGTCCTCCAATACACCAAGCATCATAAATACGCTCAGCCTTGTAAACCGCGTATGGAGGCAGAGTGGATCCATCAGCTGTAGCCGCGAACATTACAGAAGGACGTCTTTGTAGAATTTAGAACCTTTTCAGGATATTTTATGCCTCTTCTGAAAATGCAATTAGAGCTTCCGGGGTCATCCGTTAAATTGGTTTCATCGTAGTTTAGTATTCTGTTTGGTGATCCTTGACATTTTCATACAAATTATTGAAATATTCTTCCATCTCTGTGTCTGTCTTCTGCGCCCTTGCCCTTTTAATGTTCTGACAATGTCTGTGGGTGAGAAAATGCTTATGGCGTTTAACAAAATTCAGGCACCAATTCCTGAACTGTGGTAATTTGATGCCTTCCTTGTCTAAATGAGCCTTCATAACCATTCTTACATCTGTCATTGTCAGGGACATCCATATTCCGAGCTGGCAATGATCACATCAACCAAACTTCGTTCAACTTCGGGAAAAATAACAGGTGGTGCTCCTACTGCCCCAGTGTGTTTATTTTTCACTTTGTTCATTAGTGTGTGTCGTGGAATCTTGAATATGTTTGAAGCTTCGATGTAGCCCATACGACCATTCCTTATATTGTTGATGGCTTCTTGTAAATGATTATCAGTATAATCACGATATCGCCTTGCGCCAATTTGGCGTTTATAGGTTCGAACCATTTTCTGAAAATAAATATAATATATTGTAATTACGAGGCAACTTTGCCAATGGTCGAAATAAATTTCTACTAATGGTTTAATCTATCACTAATATCATAAACAAAACCCTAATACATTCATAATTAACTGGCAATCGTAACAAAATTCAAATCTGGATAGTTTCGGAGATGCAGCCCTTAGCATAGCAACATGTTTTAAAGACACAAAAAGGCGAGTTTACTTACGCACCTGTGACTCGCAGCACCCTCTTCTTACAAACGTTAGACACGCACTACCGGCTTCTGCAGTCTACTGCCACATATTCTTGAGATGGCGTCAATTGCAGAGTTGCCGGTTGTCGCGGAAAATATTTTTGTTTTTATAGAAACACGATTTGGCAAAGTTACCCACACTGGCAAACAAGCCCCAGTTGACGGTATACGTATTAAGAGTTGATTTCAGCAGCCGTATAAAAAGGGCGATTTTTATTTCTCAAAAATTGATTTAAATTTTAAACAACTTTTGTTACAATATTTAAATGTTGTTGAAACTCTACTAGTAGTTCTCCTTTTTTTAATGGTGCATAACAGCGACTAGGTGTTAGGTGTCTTCTTCTTCTTCTTCAAGTGCTGTCTTCGTTGCGAAGGTTGGCGATCATCAATGCTATACGTATTCGTGATACAGCTGATCGGAATAGCTGATTTGTGGTGCAGTTGAAACAGTCTCGCAAGTTTCGTAACCAAGAATGGCGTCTTCTCCCCACACTTCTCCGTCCCTGTATTTTTCCTTGCATTATGAGATGCAGTAAGTGGTATTTTTCTCCCCTCATCACATGTCCCAAGTATTGCAGCTTGCGCTTTTTTATTGTGATAATAATCTCTTTATCTTTTCTCATTCTTCTCATGACTTCCTTTAGGTATCTAAGTTTAATAAAATACAGGGTTTTTCACTTAAAAAAAGTAGTCATGTATTGGGTCAAGTAGATATTTTTTAAAGTTTGAAAAATATCTACTTGACCCATACATTGACTACTTTTTACAGAAATTAAATATTTCTATTCGTTTTCAAGATGTTGGCGTGCGGAGTTTTAAGTGAAAAACCCCGTATATACAGGGTTCTGCACCTCACCTCCCGTCTTCTATAGCTCCCTTAGTAATTAAGTTTGAATTTTCATATTTTGCAGACCTTATCTGTATCTTGGGGCGCATTTCAGGAAAATATTTTTTTTCATACCAAAAAGTGTGACGTCTTAAGGATGTATTTTTTTAGATTACATGCCATATATTTTCTTACTTATTTGGGTGCCTCCTATAGTGACCTACATACCCCTAAAATTTTATTGAAATCGATTCAGTATTAAAGACGAAAAAAAAATAAAAACTAAAAAATATCAGTTTTGCACCACTGGTTTTAAAAATAAATAAAAAATAAAAATAATAACTCGTTAATAAAATTATACAAACCTACTTATTAAACAAGGTATAATAGTCTCGTCAACCAAGTTTGATTAATACGAATTGGTGTCCAAAGTTTAGTGTCAAACTTTGCAAACTTTAAAGCAATGTATTTTTCTTATTTCAAATAGGAACCCCTGTAAATTTTTATGTCATTCGATGCAGAATTAAAAATCAAACATTTTTCCTAATTGCAACCCTATCGCAGTTTCTAACTCATCAAGACTTATTTGCAGAAAACTCATTTTATCAACTATTCCAACAGTCATTATTATGAATAAATGTCGAAGGTGGCTTTGAAAAACAAATTATAGGTATTAAAGTTTATTAAAGTGACCAGATACCATTTTGACTTTAGTAATCTAAAAGTTCCAAATATTGTTAAATTGTTAATAATTATTAACTGGAAATGATAATCGTGAATATGGTTATCCTTTAAAATTCGTTGAACTGTTCTTTCGATTACATCTACTGCATCAGCGACTGCTTGTTGAGTAACTGAAGTATTTTCTATAACAGATAATAGCACAGCCAATTGATTTTGTTCAGTTCGGACCGGTTTATTTCTCACTGGTTTTGGGTAGTTTACATTTCCCGTTTGTAGAAACCTCTCTCATATGTTTTGCAGGCTCCGTTTGTCTTGATGTCGTCGTTCCGGATAACACTGTGCGTAAACTCGGCTTGCCAAAAAAGAGTTCTTTTCGCATGCTCCTAATATAAAAATCATATCTACCAGCTCTTCTTGGTTGTAGTCCATCACAAAAAACCATATAAAGTAATTATAACAGCTTAAATAATTACTAACAATTTAACAATATTTGAAACTTTTAGATTACCAAAGTCAAACTGGTCTCTGGTCACTTTAATAAACTTTAATACCTATAAATGGTTTTTCAAAGCCACCTTCGATATACAGGGTGTCCCGAAATTAGCGTGCAATATTTCTAGGGCGTAAACTATATCCAAAAATATGACAAAAATGTCCTATAAACATACCCCGAGAAATGCTCCTTTAGGAAGCTAGGGCCCCTCAAAGAGGGTCGGGAAGGAAGTCTTTTTTTATAATAGTATGGAAACCCTTAAAGATAATAACATGGAAATTGGTACGTGCCTTCCAACCGATAAGCTGTACATAACAGTTAATTTAGAGTGAAAATATTTCTTCCAGTGGCGTCGCACGGAGTGGGGCTGACTGTAAATATTATCCTATAATTTTTATTTCTAGGATTTTTTAAATTTTAAGTACATTATTTTAAGAACCTCGAGTTTTTTCTTTAAAAACGTACCCCTTGTTTTATTTCGATAGGAGGCACCGTTTTCAAGTAAAATTAATTTTAAAATAAAACGTATTTTTCAAAAGAAAGGTTAGTCCATATGAGTTCAGGTAAATCCGAAAGTTAGCGTGCAATATTCCTAGGGCGTAAAGTACAGGGTCATCCAACCAGGACTGAACAGGGGCCTATTTTTTTAGTTTCCCTGTATTTTTATTTAAACCAATATAGCCATTTAGTTTATGCTTTGCCGTAGAATCTAAAATTACCATTTAAAAAGCGATCTGACTTAAAACAAAGGAACTGGGGCGTAAAGTTGTTGTTTTTTCAATGGAATACCCTTTATATTATTTATTTTTATGAAACGCCCTTCTTTCCTGATTCCATAAATATATATATATTAGCTCAAACCGTTTTTAAGATATGAGCAATCAAACATTTAAAAAGCTGTATTTTAATGCATCGCCATTACGGGGATTTTCTTTTCCAAGGCATTCTAGACGTATTAAGCTCAAATGAATACAGCTTTTTAAATGTTTGATTGCTCATATCTTAAAAACGGTTTGAGCTAATACGGACAAACTATATATTTATGGAATCAGGAAAGAAGGGCGTTTCATAAAAATAAATAATATACAGGGTGTTCCATTGAAAAAACAACAACTTTACGCCACAGTTCCTTTGTTTTAAGACAGATCGCTTTTTAAATGGTAATTTTAGATTCTACGGCAAAGCATAAACTAAATGGCTATATTGGTTTAAATAAAAATACAGGGAAACTAAAAAAATAGGCCCCTGTTCAGTCCTGGTTGGATGACCCTGTACATCAAAACATATTCCAAAAATGTTCTATAAACATACCCTCAGAAATGCTCCTTTAGGGGACTAGAGCCTCTCAAAGGGGGGAATTTTTTTTTTTCGTAATAGCAAGTCTTTGAAATAATCCATTTTCTATTAAATTTCGATGGACCGTAGCAAATCTTCTACGGCTAGGTATTCTTCTATGTGTTCTCTGTTGCCCCCTTTTGAGAGGCTCTAGTCCCCTAAAGGAGCATTTCTGAGGGTATGTTTATAGAACATTTTTGTAATATTTTTGGATGTACTTTATGCCCTAGGAATATTGCACGCTAACTTTCGGATTTACCTGAACTCATATGGACTAACCTTTCTTTTGAAAAATACGTTTTATTTTAAAATTAATTTTACTTGAAAACGGTGCCTCCTATCGAAATAAAACAAGGGGTACTATTTTAAGGAAAAAACTCGAGGTTCTTAAAATATTGTACTTAAAATTTAAAAATCCTAGACATAAAAAATATAGGATAATATTTACACTCAGCCCCACTCCGTGCGACGCCAGTGGAAGAAATATGTTTATTCTAAACTAACTTTTATGTACAGTTTATCGGTTGGAAGGCACGTACCAATTTTTATGTCATTATCTTTAAGGGTTTCCATACTATTATAAAAAAAGACTTCCTTCCGGACCAGCTTTGAGGGGCTCTAGCCCCCTAAAGGAGCATTTCTCGGGGTATGTTTATAGGACATTTTTGTCATATTTTTGGATATAGTTTACGCCCTAGAAATATTGCACGCTAATTTCGGGACACCCTGTATATTTATTCATAATAATGACTGTTGTAATAGTTAATAAAATGAGTTTTCTGCAAATAAGTCTTGATGCGTTAGAAACTGCGATAGGGTTACAATTAGGAAAAATGTTTGATTTTTAATTCTGCATCGAATAACATAAAAATATACAGGGGTTCCTATTTGAAATAAGAAAAATAAATAGCTTTAAAGTTTGCAAAGTTTGACACTAAACTTTGGACACCCTGTACAATTCGTATTATTTAAACTTGGTTGACGAGACTGTTATACCTTGTTTAATAAGTACCTTTGTATAGTTTTATTAACGAGGCAATATTTTTATTTTTTATTTATTTCTAAAACCAGTGGTGCAAAACTGATATTTTTTAGTTTTTATTTTTTTTTCGTCTATAATACTGAATCGATTTCAATAGAATTTTAGGGGTATGTAGGTAACTATAGGAGGCACCCAAATAAGTAAGAGAATATATGGCATGTAATCTAAAAAAATACATCGTACACTTTTTTGGAACACCCTGTATGAAAAAAATATTTTCCTGAAATGCGCCCCAAGATACAGATAAGGTCTGCAAAATATGAAAATTCAAACTTAATTACTAAGTGAGCTATAGAAGACGGGAGGTGAGGTGCAGGACCTGTATAATTATATTATTAGACACAATTTTGTTAAATTTATCCTTTGAAATATTGAGTATATCTCAATGTGTGCCATAAATATCAACAAATTCTTTGCAAAATATAGACACGTGACAAACAGAAATTATAAAAATACAGCCTTCCGTTCACTGTAGTAATACAGATTTGTTAATAGCAAATAAAATACATTACTTTTGACGAACAAATGTTTGCTTCATACTACTAAAACCCTAGGAACATATTTTTTTCATTTTATAACAACTATATTATTATTAAGTCTCTATAATAATATATACCCAAGGTGGGTCTTCAAAGTTTCTTTGCTTTGGATTTTTTGGCCAAAATCCCGACTCATTGTCCACTATAAACTGACGTGAAAATACCAATTTGACTTGACACTTCTGAGAGCGCCGTAAGAGTAATTTAATGACAAGATAAAGTTGCTGGAAGAAAGAATATGGGCATACAAGGAAATACTTAGTTCGCTTCCCGCTATCGTCATTCGTATCGATAATCTTTGCATTACCATACCTAAATTTTTTCTAGGAATGAAAAAAATGCTTTTACGAATTTTCCTTATCACATTTCTTATAATTCCTGTCCTATCCCAAAGTTGTACCCACCAGGTATACTGCAATGCCGGTAAAAGATACCCTCGATTGATAGAAGTCATTCAAAAGACTAGACTGTTTCCCGATTCCAAAATATTTGTGGATATGCCTCTAATAAAAATTGAAGAAGTAACGTTGCAAGACTTTGACGACATGATAAGGGGAACAGCTGTAATGCCGCCTCCAATAACCGACGTAATAAAATTCGTGGAAAGACATTTTAGAAAGGAACCCGAAACGGTAAGTTAAAATATTTAACGATCCATTAAAAGAGCTGATAAAATTCTCAGGATATCCTTAAAACGTTTTTTTTTAATTAAGTGTAATTATGGATATTTCAAGTAACCTTTTAATTACTATTACAATTTAAAAAATAGTAAATTGCAGTTCTGTTCACAAAAAACCGTAGGTCTTTTTGTTAATTTTGGTATTATTTAAGTTATTCAGAACAGGCTTTTGTAAATAATTATTTCTGTTTTGTTACCATAAGGTCTATTAACAATTAATATAGTCGGATCTGGTCTTATCGTGCGGGTCATAAGATTCAAGAAAGACATACTCTCAGTTTTTGTTTTCTTTACTTGCGTTTAATTTTACCCTCTAAATAAAATACGTAAGATAAATGAGACAGACTTATTCCATTTTGACATGAAAAAAAAAGGATATGTATTTACTTTCCAGCGATTCTAAAAAAGCTTATAATAGCACCAGCTACGTTTTATTTTAAATATGCCAGTTTTGTGACTTTGACAGTTTGTGACTAAATGAAACAATTTTCTGGGTTTTTGCATCCCCAATCAAAAAAAATGGTACTTATTCTGATAAACTATTTCGAAAATGAAAGAAAAAGTGAAAATTCGCCAACCAATATTCAGGAAACAGTAGCCAAAGCACTGGGAATTAGTTTAAGGACCATGCAGAAAATTGTGCATGAAACAAAACATAACATAATACCCAAGAATACTAAAAAGTGTAAACGAAGAAAGCCAAAGACTGAGGATTTAAGCGAAAATATTAAAATGGGAGTTCGAAATGTGATTTACGATTTATACTAATCAAAAACCAATGTAACTATTCCAGTTTTACAAAAAACATTAAAAATTCGGGGTGTTTTGGAAATTGGACTTGAAGCGTTATCAAAATTAATAAAAAATTTAGGTTTTCGCTATAAAAAATACTGTAACCGAAGATTTTTATGTGAGCAGCCACAGATAGTGAGTCAGCGTGTTCAGTTTTTAAAAAAATATACGGACAATTACAAATCGAGATTTAGAAAAGTGGTATTTTTAGACGAAACGTGGATATTTTCGAATGGAACTGGTTCAAAATCTTGGCAAGATGAGTCTGTAAAAAGTGTTAAAAGGAAAAAGGGGTGCGGTGCGGGAAAGCGTTTTATTATTTTGCATGCCGGTTCTGCAACAGGATATGTTGTAGGTGCGAGTTTAATTTTTTCTCCAACATCAAAAAGTGCTGACTATCATGATAATATGAATTGCGAAATGTTTGAAAAATGGTTAAAAGTTTAATTGATACCAAATTTGGATGCTCCGTCTTTAATTGTATTAGATAATGCATCATATCATTCAAGAATTTTAAATAAACAGCCTACTTCATCTTGGAGGAAAAGTGATATTTATGAGTGGCTGGAAAAACACAACCAAAATCCTTTACCAAATATGCTTAAATCGGAACTCCTATCAATAGCAAAGTCTCTTAAAAAACCCAAAATATACGCGGTAGATGAAATACTGCGTGAATATGGTCATGAGGTTCTACGACTGTCGCCATATCATTGCCAGTTTAACGCAATAGAATTAATATGGGCTGGTGCAAAGTCTTATTATGAAAAACATATAGGTGATGGTCTTAAATCCGACCAAGTACAAATAGTTTGGCAAGATTCGTTAGATCATATTACACAAGAGTACTGGAAGAAATCGGTGGAACATACAAAAATATTAATAAGGGATTGGTGGGATCGAGAACAAGTACTAGATGTCGAAGTAGCGCCAATGATAATTGCTCCATTCAAAGACGACTCAGACGACGGGGACTTTTCAGATTTTATAAGTGACGATGAGTTTTCATTACGGTTTCCTGCATATTGGTTTGCGAATTTCCACTTTTTCTTTCATTAACGAAATAGTTTATCAGACTAAATGCCATTGTATTTTTAGGTTTTAATAATAAAATTGTTAAAATAAATTGCACTGTTTATTATTGTCGTTTTTAATTAAAGGGTACATTAGGTATATAATTAACGATTATATAATTTTTTGTAACTTTTTCAACTCCCCTGTACATAATTTTTACAAAACTAATAATATTAGGTATATGTGGCTATCTTCGCGATAGCTAAAATAATGAAACTATTTTTCCTTCCTTCGATATATTTGTAAATAATCTCACAACATTTTGATAGCCTCTGTGTTGTCTGATTTGACGCATATGATCAGTGACCTTTGGACCCGCACGTTAAGACCAGATCTGACTTATACCATGCACTTTTAAAAGTACAGGGTGCGGCAGTCATTTGAAATAACTAAAAAAATACACGGTTACATTTTTTAAAATTTTATTGATACCATGTTAATTTACGTTAGAAAGCATTTAAAAAACATTATTCATTTAAAAATAACATTTAATGTTTGTCGTCCATTTCGATCGATGCATTCTTGAAGGTGATCTCTAAAACTGTCCATTACATCACGAAGCATCTGCTGAAGGATTCTTCCGATTTCCTGACGGATTTAGTACGAGGCCTAGCGACATCTCAAATTGAGTAGCGCAACTATTTATTTTAATTAAGTATATTTCCTGGCCTTTATAAAGTGCAGTAGGACTGAATGGGATCATGAACATGTAGCTATCATAACCACTTAAATTATGAAATATTATGGGGATAAAGCTGGGTAATTTATAATGTAAATTATATAGGGTTGGCAATTCATTTGGGTTGTAGCTGTAGTCATTATTTGTTGTATACGTTTTCGTAGGTACATTTTTTTTCTGCATCATAGTACTTGATGTTTCCGTATACCGTAAGCAGCTTGATGTTAACTTGTCTTCTATATTCTGGACAGGGTTTGGAAGTGGTTTTATGGTATCCCTTGCAAAAGTAGCATTTTATTATTTCGCATGAATTAGCGGTTGTTTCGTGTTTTTTTCCCCACAGGTAAATCATTTCTCTTCACCTTTGCAGTTTTTTTTGTGTGTCCATATAAAAGGCATGCATAGCATTTAGTCACCGGGGGATATAAACTGTGACTGGCAGAGCTAGGCCATAGAATTTAATACTTGTTGGCATTAATGTGCCTCTGAAAGTAAACAAGACTGTCCCAGTTGGGATGTATTCAGTTTTGTTGTCTTTAACCACCTTACGATTTAATCTTATGGTATTTAAAATTTCAACATTACTTATGCATATGTTCTTAAAATCGTTCATATCTATATCGACTTGTGATTGAATGTGCTGCACCAGTTCTTTTACGTGTTATGTGACAGTGGTATTTAACTTCCTCTTCGGCATCGTGGAAAGGGCATTCGTAAATACTACAAATCGTAGCATTTTCAAAATCCTCTTTCTGCTCACGCGTCAATTTAATCATGGGAAAGATATCTTTGGTATATAGGTATGTACTATAAAGGTGTCTCAAATCCGTTTAAATGCGATCAACGAAAACTTTTGCGGCATCATCTCCGCGATATAGCTCAAATTTATAAATAGAATCATCAAAAGAGCGTTTAATGAGATAGGCAAAAGAATATGGTTCATGTTTTAAACTTGCAACGGTGTAAGAATTTTGAGTGTTTGGTTCTACTGTCTCAACGGATTTTAAAATGAATTCAAAATTCTCGTAAAGAACAAAAGGAACTCTCATTTGCTTTTCAATGCCCTCAGATTTTAAAATATTTTCTGGAACACTTACCAAATTTATCGACTTTTTGATCCTTGAAGGTGTCAGCGTAAAGATATGTTTTCATTGTCATTCTTTTGATGTAGCATTAAAACTGATGGTGAAATAAAGTGTATAAGACATCCGTCACAAAAGTATAATAATTTATCATGATGTTTGGAAATTTGACTGAAGACTAAACGAGATAAATCACTTATCCAACAGTAATGGTTTTTTACACATTTTTGTCATCACAAACATGCTCATCGTCACCAACACCATCATCTTTAATGCTACAATATTTTCTTATAAGCAACAAGTTTACATGTTTTTCTAATTTTTTTGGTGCATATCTTAACGGACCGACAACCTTTTATTTTAATTCATTATTTTCATACCTCGACTCTAAACCATATGCAGTGTGTCCAAAAAAGTATGCAACATTGCACAAATTGCCTTAAGAGTAAAGTACCTTAATTATTAAAAATACAGCAAAATTTTATATGGAAATGTTTTTGCAAATAAAAACATAGTCCAAATACGAAATTTGAGTTAGGTGTCTCAATTTTTAATTTTTTTCCCTAATCTCTAATTTCTCCTAAACGGTACGCCTCTGGTCGATTTTTTGTTTACGCAATTTTAATATATTTATCAAATAACTTAAACGTGGGTTTATAATAAAAATGCATTAAGTAGTTGCAAACTTTTAAAAACTTTTCAATGAACCGGGTCGGTTTAGATAAAAGCGTGTTGCACGCCTACTTAAAACACATTTTATCCAACTTCTGTTCGAAACTAAATTATAATAGAATTTAACCCTATTCATAATACTGGAAATAACTAATAATTTATTTGTTATAATAAATAAATAATTACGAGAGGGCAAAATACCTATTTTATATGCATTTTTTTAAAGTAGGTTTTTGGACTTCAGCGTACTGAGTTAAAATGACAAATAAATTATTAGTTATTTCCAGTATTATGAATAGAGTTGAAATCTATTTTAATTTAGTTTCGAACAGAAGTTGGCTAAAATGTGTTTAAGTAGGCGTGCAACACGCTTATATCTAAACCGACCCGGTTCATTGAAAAGTTTTTAAAAGTTTGCAACTACTTAATGCATTTTTATTATAAACCCACGTTTAAGTTATTTGATAAATATATTAAAATTGCGTAAACAAAAAATCGACCAGAGGCGTACCGTTTAGGAGAAATTAAAGATTAGGGAAAAAAATTAAAAATTGAGACACCTAACTTAAATTTCGTATTTGAACTATGTTTTTAATTTGCAAAAACATTTCCATATAAAATTTAGCTGTATTTTTAATAATTAAGGTACTTTACTCTTAAGGCAATTTCGAAAAAATGGCATTTGCTCCCTTACTATAAGCCGCAGGTGAAATATGAAATATGCATTTATAGTTTTAAGGCATGCAACAACTTTTATCAAGAATAAAATTTTCTGAGAAATCGGTAATAAATAACTTTCCCATATGTTCCATACTTTTTTGGACACACACATTAACTGAAATATTATTTAATTCATCAAATTTAAATATATCGCGCAATTTAACTGGAAAATTCATACCTATAAAATTTAATCAGGGTGTCTAGCAAAAATCGAAAACAAAATTCCCGACTAATTCCCAGTTTTTCCCGGCCGGTTTTTGAAAATTTCCCGGCTGGGTTTTCCTAAAGTAACTACACTTTCGTTGTTAAATTTTAAAACATTTATTTGAAAAACACATGGCTTAAGCACAACCAAATAATATAGTTACTTTTTTAATTTTACGATTTTTTTCTTTTTAGTTTCCAGTTCTTCTGCTTGCTTTTGAAGCTTCCTTTTTTCTGCTTTTTTCAAGTCGCTGTTAACCTCTTTTGCCTTTTTATCTTTTTGTGCTACCTTGAATAGGCATTTCTCATGGAAAGTATCATGGATTTTGTAATGTCCATAGTTTGAACTCCTCCAATTTTTTGTAGTGAATCGCACACTAATCTTTGGCCTATAAGTGACTCTTCTTTTAAATTTTTCACCAAAATCTCCTTATTAACAGAAAATCCCCTTTCTGCTGTGGCATTTCCATGAGAAATTATTAGAAGAAGTTGCACCACGTTTTTTAAACTGTCATTTGTGATGGTTTCCATTCAAAAGTCATCTACTCTGTTACATCTGGAATAATTTTTTATTTTATTTATCATAGTTTGATCAGTAAGAATGTCTCTAAATGCTCTATCTGCTTCTTCCAATTTAGTCGCATTGCATCTGTTTGAATTTAACAAAATTTCAAATGCTTTGGACATCAGTTGCAAGGATTTTCTTGAATCTCTGCCAGTTTTATTGGGGTTACGGAAACTTATAGTTTCAGTTAATTCATATTCAGCCTCTAGAAGGCGTACCAACTTAAAATTTACATAAAGTCCATCCATTGAAATTTGAAGCAGTTTCTTTAAACGAAGACCTTGCAAACCATCTTTTAGACCTTCCAACACATCTACAGCTTTCGCATGATGTAAAAACACAGATGATAAATAACGAACTTGAACCTGATTTTTCACGGAATCCCAGTATCTTACGTAAATGTCCATTTGTTGTTTTTGCGCAACCTTATTTAGGCTTTCGTCAAAGCAAATTACAAAAGTATTGCATTGTTTAATAATTGTACTTAAGTCAGTTTTGAAATAGGCAGCCAGACCATAAACACTACTGTAGGAAACCTTATATTTTACCTACTTCAAATTTTTAAGTTCGAAATTATCTGCTTATTCAAAATTCCCGGCTTAAACTTGATTTTCCCGTCGAATTCCCGGTTTTTTCCGGCTTTGTTAAATTCCCGTTTTTTCCCGGTTTTCCCGGCTCCTAGACACCCTGTTAATACTGTTGAGTAGTGGAAATCCGGGAGAAAGATAAAACAAATTAGTAAAAATCAATTTCTTTATTTAAAATGATATTTTTTTACACTACGGGTTGCTTGTAATGCCTTTTGGTTTGTAAGGATAAAGTTATAGAATTCCTTACAGGTGTAATTAAAATTCGTGCACACCTGTATTTCCGATTTAACATGTGCTTCATTAAGACGATTACGATTTTTTGACCACAGTTCGTTTACTACGCTGAAAACACGTTCAGCGGCAGCATTCGCGATAGGGATCGATAGAGCGAATGTAACAAGTTTTTTTATTTCTTTGCCCGATTCTTCTTTACATTTTCCAAAAAAATTAACCCAACGCAAGTCTACCCTCTTTGTTTCACTTGCCACAAGTTCACGCACTTCTCGCAGCAAACAGTAATCGTCGTACAATTTATCCTCATTTATTGGCACGTTTAGAGAAGCACTCAGATCTTGGAGTTCATTAAAATCAATTTCGTTGTCCATTGTCAAAATGCTTATTTTCTTATATATAGAAGTGTCAAATTCGTACCACTTATTTCAATAGCTTAAACAACGCTCCAAATATTTGTCTGCATCTTCTTTGAAAGTGTTTTGATCACTAACCGTCAACTTTCTCAAACACTGAATCGCCGATTGTCCGTAAAACTTGTCATTTTTTCGGTTGGTAATTTTAGATCGCAATTCGATCATAACTGTGTGTAGTTCCGCACATGTAATACAGTCACTTTCCAGTTTCTTAATAGAAATGTCAAAGATTTGCATTATATTGTGAATAAAATAGCAGTAGCATAATGCAAGACAGTTCTCATCTTTAAAGGCTTTCCAAATTATTTCTGCACAGTCGTCTTCGCCTTCATTAAGGAAGTATTCTCTTAAAACCGGCCAATTCAAAAGAAGTCTATCTAAAGCTGGAAGCAAAGAAAGCCATCGGGTAGGCACATGGCGAAGAATAGACTTGTACTCTAAATGAGCGAAATCGAAGAATTCTTTGAGCTTTGCAGTTCGTTTGGCAAATGCGGAAAATTCGCTGTAAACTTTCAATACCAACGATTCCACATCAAACTGTAAAGCTTTTAATGCATATTTGTTACAATTGTGTAAAATATGGCACTTACAATTCGCCTTCAAAATATTTGGGTTTTCAATTTTAAGTTTTTGAAAAACTGAATTATGAATCCCATAATTGACGGAAGCATTATCTGCGGATAGTGCAGATACCGATGACCAGGATAAGCCGTTTTCCTGTAAAACTTTACAGAGCTGTGTTTTAATAGCTTTACTAGTTTCAGCAGGGTCTTGATAAAAGTCAAGTAAACCTTGTTTCAAACCATCTTTAAGTGAAAACCATTGCACCGTCACTGGAAACATTTTTAAATTCCCCTTGTTGGACGAATCGGTTCCAAGAGAGAAATAAGTAGACTCCTGCAGTTTTGATAGAATGATTTCTTGCGATAGAGGAGCTATGACATTTTCACAAATACTTGTAGCTTTAGTTCGACCGCACGCAATTTTTTTTGCAACTTCAGAATCAGGAAACAACGTCGGGAACAACTTATTGTTACAATCTTGACTTGAGTAGCTGTGATGATGTTTAACTCCATGATATACAAATGTAATTTCTGCAGCAGTTATTAGATCTTCGTCTCTTGAATGTTTTTTCACAAAAAAACTAGCCACTGATGTCATTGAAGACTTGTTTTTGAGAAATACCTTATGATTTTTACCTTCCGAATGCACAACTAGAGCTCTTTTACCTTCGTATTTTACTGAAATATCGGTTTTGCACAACTTACATTCAGCGGTAAAATCATCTCGTTTTTTAAGCCAAGCACTAAACAGAGGATTGTTCAACCAGCTTTCATCAAAGCTTGTATGATATTTAACTTTTTTCTTTTTCGGAGGTGTCTGAGTTAAGCTTTCGTGCGAGTTTCCCGAATCCGACATTATGCTTTATTTGTAGAATATAACAGCAACAACAATACCTGCGTACTTACAGCACGACGCAAGTATAAACAAAACACGTTGGTTCTAGCCGCCACTTAAATTGCGCTATTACGCAGCCAACTAATGAAAATGAACTAATAGAGTGACAAGAGATGATGAAATGATGCGCTAGCTGCCGACCGCCAATGTTGCCACAGTTAATATATTTGTACAAATTCACGATTTTTATTCATTAATATTGTATTATTTACAAGCATATAAAACCGAGCATAAAATATAAATAAATATGCTGTGAAGGCAATTTTTGTTAAATTTCCGGGAGAATTTAACTGCATTCCAGGAGCCGGGAGATTCTTTAAGTCAACTGTATTTTTCCTGGAGAATCCCGGAATTCCGGGAGAGTTGGCAACCCTACCCCCGCCTATTTATAGTGCACGAATAACTAAGGTTAAACCACGTGGAGTATGATTTGACAAGGTCATGAAAATAAGAAGTATCCTCGATCATGGTCATATTATGACGTCACATAAAATACACCCGCACCCCTCAAGGTCAAATGATACCTGCTGTATGTAGTCACATCACCAAAAACACCTGCGTCCTTCAAGGTCAAATGATTACATTCTCACGTGTGCGGTCAAGGTCAATGTAAGGAGCGGGGAGCCATTTATTTACTACTTACCATCCTCATGACAGTCTCGTAGAGCTAACGGAAATTTTTCTATGGGTCTTCTGGTAACAATCTTGAATGCTTTTGTTTGTATTTGTTTTTTAACCGACCTCATTTTGTCAAAAGCTGAGTTAAATTCTCAATCTGTTGTGAGTTTCCTTAAATGCTTATTGTTATTTGGTAATTAAAAATCTTGTTGTATATTATATGGCTTGGAAGTATTTGGTGTACTTTTATTTATTGATAGACTATGCTGTGCCAACATATTGGCTGTATTATTAAAAACCCTTTTTTCTACGAGCGTGTGAAAAGTTAGACACACCCATTTCAGTGTGAAAACTTTTACTTTAACGCACTAGTGTGAAAAGTAAATTACTTTTCACACGCCGGGTGAAAAGTTTTTCTTGCAAAAATGAATTATTTCATAAAAGCAAATAATTGAATTAAACACATTTTATTCAAACATCACAAACATTTAAATTTAACAATTTATGGCTTAAATAAATTTACCGCGCAGTTTGTACAGTTATTTAAACTTATACCGGATGGAAATTGCTGATAAGAAACAGAACATTCAATCGAAATATTCTTAGTTGAGACATCTCCGACAGGCTGTTGTACACAGGTATTTTTCTCCTAATATTTTTAGAGCTGTTTTCCGCTTATTTTCCAATGAGTTCTCCACATACCCTTAGCCACAGTGGTCGATTTCCAACCGCCGCACCGTGACGTTTTAGTGTTAAAATATCTTCACCTGAATCTGCTAAAAGTGATGCAGAAGATCTTCCGAAAGAATGTCCTGTGTAGCTATACGGTTCAGGCAATCCGAGAAAAACAGCTATGCTTTTTGGAATGACTCCAAAAGTATTTATTCCAATAGGCACTTTTACGGGAACGCCTTTTCTGTATTGAAAAAAGAATCGGTTGTTGGTAATGTCAACAGGACGTAGGCGGTCATATTTTCGAATTATTTCCACTAAATTAATACGTTCGTAGCAACCACAAGCTACGACAAATTCTCGGGAGTGCTTTGTTTTGGTATCAGGTATTTTAATTAGGTACATGTCACCTTTGTCTGTGACGTCTTTAACGATCATTCGACATAGCTCATCTCTCATGCACCCCCTTGCAATTCCGATGATTAGCGCAACCTTCGTATGCAAAAAATCTTGATCGTTGGCATTGGTTAAAAAGTCTTCGACATTCTTTTGGTAAGGACTTTCGACTTTTTTTGCCTGATATCCTTCAAATTGTCTCTTTAGGAATGCGATTAAATTATTGTATGTACCTGCTTATATCGACGTGTTTCTCCTTGGTTATCATTGTGTTTGGGATTTTTGTTATCCCACTGCGCCGCGTCCGATTGTTGAATATTGAATTCTTCGGGATACGCGGCTAGATGAGTTTTTGTAAGAATACAAGCAAACACGGTCAATTTTACACCATTTTTTATTTACTTCAGAACGCTACTAATCAAACTTAACAATTAAACAAAGTTTTTTCGTTACCTTGGTTACCAGCCAGAGAAAAGCGCGCGGCGACTTGACTTTTTTGGAGTCTTTTCGCGGCACTCCCTCTGTCTTTTCGCGACAGCATTTTGTACGAGGCGTCGCGTGGCGGTTAGAGGTAAATTGGACCTATTCTCACACTGTCAATTGCTCTTGCAGTTTTTAGAAAATGTTTGTGGTATCGAACATACCGCCGCCCTTGAAAGGATCCCGAAGGAGATGTCTTTCAATGTAAATTCACAAATGAAAATAAAGTAAAGAGAAAATGACTGGTAACCGTACTAAAAACTAACTTTTATACTAATAAACCTGTCATTACAAAAACAGGATAAAAGAAAAATACATATATAAGCAAATAAAGTGTTGCTTGGTAAACAACAAACAATTATTAAGAACATTCATAATCGTTATTAATAGGCAATGGGCACACTTTTACTATGCTACGCTTAACGACACCTTTCGAGGTGGTGACACTGACAACGCGCACCACACTATCACTTCCAGGGTGTACAGAAAGGATTCTTCCTCTTGACCAATGGCAGGGTGGAACATGGTCCTCCTTTAGTAGAACTAGGGAACCGATGAGATTTTTCGGATGGGACTGGAACTTCCATTTGGACCTCTGATGGAGAGTGTGTAGGTATTCACTTGACCACCGGGACCAAAAACTCTGTAACATGTGTTGTAGGTGTTGATAGCGGGTTAGTTGGTTGACCTTTTTTTGCTTGAGGTCGTGATCTGGTACCATATTAACTGGCTGTCCAATTATGAAGTGGCCGGGGGTTAAGATTTCAAGGTCGTTTGGATCGTTGGAAATAGGTATCAAAGGACGTGAATTGAGGATGGCTTCCACTTGAACAAGTAACGTATAGAATTCCTCATAATTAAGAGGGTTTTCATTTAAAACGCGTCGCAAATGATGTTTAACAGATTTTACTGCACCTTCCCAGATGCCTCCGAAGTGTGGTGATCGAGATGGTATGAAATGCCATTTGATTTTTAATTCTTCAATAAAAACTTGAAAGGGATTAGATTTTAGAGTGTCATAAATACCCTGTAGCACGTTTTTAGCCCCAATAAAGTTAGAGCCGTTATCGGAGTAAATGTTAAGACACAAACCACGCCTGGATACAAATCGACGAAGCATGCCTATAAAACATTCAGTGGTAAGTTCACTTGCGAGCTCTATGTGTATTGCCCGTGTAGCCAAACAAACAAAAATGCAAACATAGCATTTTAAAGTACGTTTATTTCGAAATTTTGAATCTCGCAACAAATATGGCCCAGCATAATCAATGCCCGCATTTTGGAAGGGACGCGAGGGGGTTACGCGTGGTGAAGGTAAATCGCTTTGATTTGATAGAGGTTTCGGGTCCACCTTAAAACAGGGTATGCATTTACGAATAATACTTCGTACGGTATTTCTGCCACTTAAAGGCCAAAAAGTTTGACGAACAAAGGAGAGAGTGGCTTGTGCGCCAGAATGTAAATTTCGAATATGAGTGTCAGTTATAATTAACTGAGTAAAAGGATGCTTGGATGGAATTACTATTGGATGTTTTGCGTTAAAATTGAGGTTTGCATGTCTAAGGCGGCCGCCCACTCGAATGAGGCCGATTTCGTCAAGAAAGGGGTTAAGTGAGTTTAGTTTACTATTTGGCTTTATGGATTTATGCAAGGTTAGTTGTTGCAGCTCATTTGAAAAACATTCTCTTTGAACAAGTTTAGTTAACTGAAACGCGCTGTGAGTACGCTCTTCTGGGGTTAACATGCCAGAAATCCTGGATTTAACAGGTTTCTTTGCATTAGAAGCGAATCGAAAACAATATGCTACAACATTAATAAGCTCTGAGTAGTTGGAATAACGATAAAAGATAGAGCAGGTTTCTTCAGCAGTTACTAAAGCTATTGGTTTAGGGGTATATTCTGGGATTCTTGATTCAGATTTTTCGCGAGCAAAATTCGATATATGCGTATCATGCGGCCAATGTTCGGATGGCTGAGACAAAAATGCAGGTCCGTGCCACCACAAATTGCAATCTTGAAGGTCATTTGGATTAATTCCCCTAGATATGATATCCGCAGGGTTGCTAGGAGATGAAACGTGATGCCAGTTATTGGTATTGGAAATTTGTTGAATTTCAGAAACTCTGTTACAAACAAACGTTTTTAACTGACGAGGTTCTAAAGATAACCAGCAAAGCACGATGGTAGAGTCAGTATAGTAGTATACTTGATTAAAAGGAGCACTTAGAGTATCTAACGCCTTTTTCATTAATTTTGCCAATACCAAAGCACCACATAATTCCATTCGGGGTAATGATATCGCCTTAAGTGGGGCCACTCGGGACTTTGCACACAAAAGGTTGCAAGATATTTGGCCTTCAGAATTTATGGATCTTACAAAAATGCAAGCTCCGTATGCCTTATTAGAAGCATCGCAAAAACCATGGATTTCCTGATAAATTGGATCTTTCAAGGACATTTGACGGGGTATTTTAAAAAATTGAACCAAGCTTAAATGATTTACGAAATTAATCCAAATTTTATAAAGGTCAGTAGGAACTGCAGTATCCCAATCAATTTTCAGTAACCAAAGTTGTTGTAGAAGAACCTTTATTTGTATAATCATAGGGCCAAGCAGCCCAAGAGGGTCAAATATTTTTGATATAGTAGAAAGTATAGTTCTTTTGGTGACTAATGTACTTGAAGTTTTTGTTGACGAAGATGAATAATAAATAAATGATCAGTCTGTGAATTCCAAGATATTCCTAGGGTTTTTGTACTTTGAGAATCGGTAATCACATAATCTATAGATTGGCCAGAATCCTCGGTTAAGTCATGTAGGACCTTTGTACTATTAGAAGTAAACTTTCTAAGATCAAAACCATACGATTTTAGAATTGATGTAAGATTTTTCCTGATGGAAATTAGTTTTTCTTCACTCGGAGCGCCAGTGAGAATGTCGTCGACATAACAGTCAAATGCAATAATGCAACTTTCTTCTGGAAAGTCAGCTTGGCAATCCATTGATATTTGTTGCAAACATCTGGTTGCGAGATATGCGGAACTAGAAAGTCCATAAGTTACGGTGTTTAAATTAAAATGTAATATGGGTTTACTAGAATCATCGCGCCATACTATGCGCTGAAGATTGCGTTCTTCTGGTTTGATGAGAATCTGTCGATACATTTTAGCTATATCGCCAGTGAATACAAAATTATGCTGGCGAAATCGCAAGAGTATAGAAAAAATGTCATTTTGAACAGTTGGTCCTACCAACAAAGCGTCATTGAGAGAAATGCCAGAAGAGGTGGCAGCTGAGCCATCAAACACAACCCTTAGTCGCGTGGTAAGACTGTCTTGTTTTTCTACGCCATGATGCGGTAAATAATTTATAGGATAAGTAGATCTTGGATTAATATTAGGATCAACTTCAGTCATGTGGCCAAGGTCACGATATTCCTTTATAAATTTGCAATAAGCTTCCTTAAAGGTGGGGTCTTTATTTAATTTTTTTTCTACTGCATAGAAACGTTTAAGTGATGTGTCAAGAGAATTTCCTAGAGTATTTATACTTGGTTTTAAGGGTAAACTAACTTTAAATCGACCAAAGTCATCTCGAGTCGTTGTTGATTTAAAGTGAGCCTCACATTGAAGCTCCTCATGGGAGTACGGTTTTTGTTTGTTATTAGGCGCTTCTTCTAAACTCCAAAATCGTTCTAAAGAATTTTGCAAACTATTCGTACAGGTAAACGATAGAGAGGGATTGGTGTTAGCCATTGTTAAAAATGTAATAGGTCCACTAATTAGCCACCCCAACTTTGTTTCCTGCATAATGGGTTTATTTTTTCCTAATTTTATTTGACCTGAACCCATGAGTTCATAGAAAATTCCAGCGCCAATCAAAATGTCTATGGGGGCAGGTTTGTCAAATTCGGTATCGGCTAAAGGTAAATCTATAGGAATGTTTAGATTAGTTACATCGACTGGCTGCTGAGGAACGAAGTCGGTTATTTTTTCTATGACCAAGGCGGGAATATTATAAGTAAATCTTTGGTGATGGGATTTTATTTCAATTTTAGTGCGTTTAGAAATACTGGAAGTTTTTTGGTTAATACCAGAAACAGGTATATTAACAGATTCATAGGGTAAATTGAGTTGCCTAAATAGGTTTTGGGTTATAAAATTTGACTGGCTACCACTGTCTAGGATAGCTCGGCATAAGATGGGTTGATGATCATGATTGTAGACATAAATTAAAGCTGTTGACATACAAAAGTATTTGGGTTTTGGTTGGTGCATGATAAGCTGCATGCATTATTAGAAGAGAGTGTTTGTATATTTGGCAATATTGCATCCGAGGTTAGATTATTAGGATTTTGTTGAGGGTTTGGCAAGATTGCTCTATTAAAGTTGTGCTGAGTATTTGGCAAGACTGCATTGTGTTCAGCAGGATTTACTAGTAAGGTTTGAGTTGGTCTTGGCTGATTATTATTTATGGTAGAATTTTTAGGGCCTTGATTGCTGGATTGCATATGAAGCAAGGAATGGTGCCTACCTTTGCAAGTTCTACAAGTATGAGCAGATTTACAATCATAGGTTCTATGCCCAG
Organism: Polydrusus pterygomalis; assembly: GCA_963969555.1. Lineage (NCBI taxonomy): Eukaryota > Metazoa > Arthropoda > Insecta > Coleoptera > Curculionidae > Polydrusus > Polydrusus pterygomalis. The sequence continues at coordinate 32,521,518 of OZ018381.1, read as the reverse complement.
GGCGCAGGCAATTTGTACACAGGTTATGGCGTTTTGCTTCGAAAAAACGTAAATTTATAGAAAAATCAACAAATTTTTTACATGCATAAATTAAATGATTTTCTTTACATATAGGGCATGCAGTTTCAGTTTGAGTAAGAGCTACACGAGGTGCTAAATATTTTTGCTCGTTAGGTTTTTCAAATTTTCTTTCGTATCTCTTAGGCTTAAGTTTAAAATCTAGTGACTCTAAAAAACAACATCTTTCCGATAAAAAGGTTATAAAATCTTCAGTTGTCGGTCGGGGTTTATGCCTAGAAAATACTTCCCATTCTTTTCGCGTGGATATGTCTAATTTGGTTGTTAGTAAATAAAGTAAAATTGTGCTCCAATCTTCTATATTTTCCCCAAGATTTTTTAGCGATTTATAATGCATTTGAAAAGAGTCCAAAAATTTCCTTAAATTTAAATATGATTCGTCTTTTACGGGGGCCATTTCAAAAATACCTTTTAAATGTGTATGGATTATCGCTTTTTTATTTTCATATCTGTCTTTTAACAAAGACCAAGCCGTTGAATAACTGTTGCCTGTGGCTGCTAAACAGCTGATTAACTGCGCTGCGTCACCCCTTAAAGTGGATTGAAGATAATAAAATTTTTCAACGTTGTCAATTTGAGGGTTCTTATCTACTAGAGCTTCAAACGTATCGCGAAAATTAACCCATGTTTCGTAATTTCCTGAGAACTGTGGTAAGGGAATTGGTGGAAGCCGAAGACCAGCTTGTGCACCAAAAGAAGTTGAAGGCATATTTGAAATGGCGGGCATGACATTGGCGATAACAGGAGGAGGATCGTCACACGCTTGATCTAATGCTAATTTCGCCTTAGCTAATAAGTCATAGTATTTGTTTTCAAAATCGTCACGCTCATCATTTTGTTGATTAATTTCCGGTAAATCGAATTCTAAACATAACCTTTCGATGTCCCCCTGTATACGCTCAAAATCAATAACTAAATTTTGATTATGTTCCAGACGAGTTTGTAAATCAATGAAGGTTTTTTTCTGCTTTAACACCACTGGGGTGCATTTATTCAAAAAAGTCTCGAACCGAGTTAATTGTGATTTTACAATACCTCGACGAGCCACAAGATACTTATAGTCAATCTGAATGTTCTTTCCTTCTTCCTCCTGAGAGGCAGGACCCTTGTTTTCATTGGTAGACATAATGTAAAAATCAAATTAAATATAGGTAGGTAGTTTTTCTGTACAATATAGAAATATCGACAGCGATACAAGTTAAATAGATTTTTTAGGTTGGTAGGTATAAATCAAAACTTGCCTAAAAATAGTATAAGTTTTGATAGACCTAGGTATGTAGAATAGGTATAGATAGGTACCTTAAATAGATATTAGAAAGGAGATATTTTGATTTGATAACCAAAAATTCAACAATTTAGGCTAATACGCTTTTTAGTTTAGAAATGATAGATAAAACTATAATATATTATTGAATTTTTGCATTAAGTAGGTATTTTAGGTTTATTTTCTATTAAGAATATAGGTGGGGTAAAGCAAAATCTGCTAAAAGTAATCTGATTTTCAAAAAATTGAATGTATTAAAGTTTGCGTTACTTTTTCAAAAGTTTGCACGGCTTGATTAGGTTATAGATAAAAATATCTGGGTAAAATAGTAAGAAAGGAATAAAAAGGATGGATCCGACCTTTGTTATTCTTCATATGCAAACTGCAGTGCCATTGTTGATTTCTTGTTTGTTGACTCCGCCGCCCTTGGTTGCTTGCAGGCTGGCGAACTGGCTGGTTTGTATTCAGAAAAATGGGTTGAGGTTTTCATAAGCGTCCTTCACGTTAAAATCTAAAATAAAGGTTTTAAGAAAACCGGCACGAACGGACCATATGTTTGGGATTTTCGTTATCCCACTGCGCCGCGTCCGATTGTTGAATATTGAATTCTTCGGGACACGTGGCTAGATGAGTTTTTGTAACAATACAAGCAAACACGGTCAATTTTACACCATTTTTTATTTACTTCAGAACGCTACTAATCAAACTTAACAATTAAACAAAGTTTTTTCGTTACCTTGGTTACCAGCCAGAGAAAAGCGCGCGGCGACTTGACTTTTTTGGAGTCTTTTCGCGGCACTCCCTCTGTCTTTTCGCGACAGCATTTTGTACGAGGCGTCGCGTGGCGGTTAGAGGTAAATTGGACCTATTCTCACACTGTCAATTGCTCTTGCAGTTTTTAGAAAATGTTTGTGGTATCGAACACATTGTTCTCAACATGGAATATTGGCTCCAAAGTGATGATGGCTTTTGTTGCTTCAACTTCTGCTGGAAGTATGCCAATAAAACAGTCTCGGTGAGATGCCCTACTTTCTTCTCTACACCACATTTCAAAACGTTTATATGAAGTCGCATACTGTGTTCTGGACCGCGTAGGTAAAAGGGAATATATTGCCAATCTCGCCGATTCTTCTACATCCGATGAAGCCATTTCAGTATTTTGGGTGTCTGAATAGTTTATTATCCACAAATATCTCGCTATTTACTATTTTTACACAGTTTGGGTGAACTGGAGTTTGTCAACTTGACTGACACAAACAAAACAATTAAACAAATAACATGGGATAACCATAACAATCAAATTGACATCAGGTAAATACTTGTATTTTTCTATTTCACAATTTAAATAAAGACAAAAATTAGTCAATTTTCATATGCTCATAGAAAAAATCTTGTATGATATACGTTAGAAAATATCTCGTTTAAGGCACTCATATGAATTGCGAAACTCGCTTCGCTCGTTCCGCAAATTCTCATATGCGTGCTTTAAACGAGTTATTTTCACACTTATATCATATTTTATTTCCAAGTCGTTATTATTTATAGGATGGTAGATGTGAAAAATAATTTAGTTTATCCCTTAAGACTACAATTTTTGGCACATCACAAAAAAGTTTTATCATCAGATCTAAAATGTACCCCACAAATATGCTGATTAAACTCGGTAAACAATAATCGTAACGGCCAAAGAATATCACTCCATTTGAATTTCTATGTAAGTACTGATGTTTGTTATAAAGTCGAATTGAAATTATATTCAGTGGCGTAACAAAAGCTGAATGGGCCCCCTCTCTACAACGAATGGAAAATGATAATTCTCATTTTCATTACTATTAGGTTCAGGTTTATGAATTTTTGAATTCGTTAATCGTATGTGTTAAGTACCTACCTACTATTAAAACAGCAAACAATTCGAATTGAGGCCGTATATTTTTTTAAAAACTGAACACGCTGACTCACTATCTGTGGCTGCTCACATAAAAATCTTTGGTTACAGTCTTTTTATAGCGAAAACCTAAATTTTTTATTAATTTTGATAACTCTTCAAGTCCAATTTCCAAAACACCCCGAATTTTTAATGTTTTTTGTAAAACTGGAAGAGTTACATTGGTTTTTGATTTGTATAAATCGTAAATCACATTTCGAACTCCCATTTTAATATTTTCGCTTAAATCCTCAGTCTTTGGCTTTCTTCGTTTACACTTTTTAGTATTCTTGGGTATTACGTTATGTTTTGTTTCATGCACAATTTTCTGCACAGTCCTTAAACTAATTCCCAGTGCTTTGGCTACTGTTTCCTGAATATTGGTTGGCGAATTTCCACTTTTTCTTTCATTTTCGAAATAGTTTATCAGATTAAGTATCATTTTTTTTGATTGGGGATGCAAAAACCCAGAAAATTGTTTCATTTAGTCACAAAACTGGCATATTTAAAATAAAACGTAGCTGGTGCTATTATAAGCTTTTTTAGAATCGCTGGAAAGTAAATACATATCCTTTTTTTTCATGTCAAAATGGAATAAGTCTGTCTCATTTATCTTACGTATTTTATTTAGAGGGTAAAATTAAACGCAAGTAAAGAAAACAAAAACTGAGAGTATGTCTTTCTTGAATCGTATGACCCGCACGATAAGACCAGATCCGACTATACCTGTAATTAATCTTTTCAAATGCAGCACTATCTTGATTTTTGAAGCAGAAAACTGAAAAAGATGTTTCCTCCCCGCAAGCAATGATGAAATGAGGCGTCGCGTCGTCGGCGAACATGTATACGTAAGCTGTATAAAGCGTGACGTTATATTTTGTAATATGTCAATCGAATAAGGAATTTGAAAAATTTAAATATATGCTGTGTTGTTGCAAAAAAGCATTTTATATTATGTAAAAATAAAAATTATATTATTGAAAGTATCGGTAATTTTACAGCTCTTTTTTGCAGTGTACGCAATCGTGATTCCTTTATTTAAGGGAGGTGATCCTGAGTGCGTTGCTTACTTTCGCTCAATTTCAATGCTGCCAACCCTTTCAAAGATTATTGAAAAGCTTGTCAAGAAGAGGATGATCGCTTTTATGACCAAACATGATATCTTGGTCAATTGTCAATTCGGTTTCCAGACATCTAAGAGCACTAATGATGCCATGTGTAATCTATTAGAGAGTGTTTATTTCGGATTGAATGAGGGTGACGTTGCTGCGGCGGCCTACTGCGATTTTTCGAAGGCTTTTGATTGTGTGAATCATGGGGTTCTGCTGCGGAAACTTTACCGGTATGGCTTCAGAGGAGTTGCGTATGATTGCTTCTCCTCCTATTTAATGGGTAGAAAGCAGGTTGTACACTATGGTGAACAGAAGTCCTTTTTGGTTAATGTTGAACATGGAGTTCCTCAGGGATCGGTTCTTGGACCGGTTCTTTTTTTATTGTACATAAATTACGTCCCCACAATCGACATTCGAGGTCGTTTTACTATATTTGCAGTTGACACTACCATCCTGTGGGTGGGCAATGATCCAATTTTATTGGAGGGAATCATTTCAGAGGATCTTCAGCGTTTGAAGAGGTGGTGCGATGCAAATCATCTCTGAGTTTCTTTTGTTTTTTTACTAATTTGTAACTTAGGTATATATGTTTTATTCTTTATATGACGTAATTTTATGTTTCTATTTATGTTATTTTGATAAGCTTTGTAAATAAGAATCGACATTATTTCTTTGCAATAAAGCATTTTTTGATTTTATTTGATTGATTTGTTCAATCATCCGGTTAATTTCTAATTCTATAAAGGTCCTGCTTTTTATATCATGCATGGTCACAAATAAGTATTTTAATTTTAGGATCCATGGACACCCCCAGATTTTAATGAATCACCGCCATTTTTGGAGAGCATCACAGACATAAGTATTAGATTGTTTGCGAAAAAACTTGTAAATTATTGGCCACAGTTGGGCCGAATCAGCAAAGAGCATGTTAAACTACATTCAGGTAAGCATTCCCTTAGATGGGTTCCGAATGGATTCATTATTCCTGGTGGAAGATTCACGGAACAAACTTATTGGGACTCCTACTGGATAATTAAAGGTGAGAATGCAAGACTCTATAACCACTGTAAAAATATCGGCCTACCTAAGAACTTTTAGTGGAAAACTAACTTCTCATTGAGTAGACACAATTAAAAAAAAGTATTGTGGTGTTTATGGTTCATTTGTTTAAGTCAACTGAACATGTTTAATAATGTATGTGTTACTATGAAAGTCCGAAATCCGGTGAATGTCGAGATACACCAGTGATTGCCAACATTCGCCAAGTTACTTGTATAGCCTTGCCCTCCACTTTTTGAATTAGCAGAAGCTGGTTCCCTTAGCGACATTTTTCGTCCATAGAAAGTGATTTTTTTTTTAAATTGCTAATTGATTACGGGTAAAAAGTCCACGTCGGGGACTTTAATTCTTGCGGTATCACCAATTTGGGCTGCAGGAAACTTTTTGTTTGAGGTTCGCAAAATTTTTGTTGCTTGAAGTAGAAGATTCTCTTTCGCGGCTACTCGTTTTGAATAAATTAGCTCATGCTGTTCAGTCAGCACTTGAGATGAAGACGTGCTGGGTTGCGGAGTGCGGATCAGTCACTGCTTAAGATGTTCTAGTTTGCGGATCAGTCGGTGCTTGAAATGAAGACGCGAAGACGTGAGGTAAAGGTTGTGGATTGGCTCCAGTGGTATTTTGGTCATACATATCGCTATTATTTGAAAGATGGCCATCAATATGGTAACTAACCAAGTTTTCTTCAAAAGTATTGATGTAACTTTCTAGTTGTTACTCGGTTTCAATATTTGTAATTTGCCTTCAAGGAAGAGACGAAGATGTCTCTTTTTGGTTTATTGCCAAACAGAGCTTCATATGAACTAGCGTATCCCTTCCATGATAACTTGTGTTTTTGGCAAATTGGACAAACGACAAACCTTCTGGACATTTATTTGAATCATTATCGTGCATCCATGCAGTCAATATATTTTGTATGTCCTGATTGGCTCTTTCGACTGAACCTTGTGTTTGACTATGACGAGGCTTTCCGTGCACTCTTTTAACATCTTTTTACATAGCGCATAGTTCAGAGATGGCTCGGTTGCTGAACTCTCTGCCATTATCCGAATGCAATATAGCGGGAGCACCAAATATTTAAAAAAAAATGTGTGGTGGGAAAAACTATTAAGTTTAACCCAGATAATAAAGTAGAGTTGAAGTAATCTGTTTACCAATTACTTCCACGACGACTTTAGCAGAATGAAGGGCCGTAAGGGCTGGTAGAAATAAAACAATCAGTTAGAAAAGTTGAAATAGAAATAATGCCAATTTTATTTTACTTTAAAAGGCAAGCGATCAATCCAACACATTGGTTGGTATGACAATATGATTTATTAAAAAGAGAAACCATTATAAAACACTAATTACGATGACAACATTTTTTAGTGTGTAGACAAATTATAAAATGCAAGAGAAAGTCAAACCATTTTGGTTCAAATCTGAACAGAGAAATTAACTTCAAGTTCATAAAATAAAACGCAGTTTTTATTACTTTATCGCGTGCATCCGATACGATAAAGGATACAGAACGACACTGTTCGTTCAAAAATACTTTCGGAACCTCGTACGCACAATTATAAAGTTAGAACAAAATTTACTTTTATACAATAGCGACAAAACCTTAACATGCCTAGCACGGCATTTTTATGTATAATTGCATGAACCAATGAAGCTGCACTTCAATTTTGGCCTTTCAGTACAATTTCTTAATTATCATACCTTCTTGGTTTGATTCAAAAGGAAAGAGTTACATTAGAAGTTGGGCAACTCCACTTGGGTTTTTCACCCACATTTTCTGAGTTGATTTAACTTCGGATCACCACAGATGTAGCACGTACTATTGATTAATTAGTGCACATTAAAAACGGCTACGTAAATTGGGAAAAACCCCCAATTAGGGTATCAAGAAAAGAACTTTTCAGTTTTTTTTTGACATTCATGCCGCGTTACGTCTGATGTGTTATTATTTTTTTGTTTTTCAAGGAGGCGCTGAAAACCCTTTTTCGTGTTGCATAACTTGACCATTTTAAATTGTGACAAATAGATGTCGCCACGAATTCTAATTTTTAAGACCCGTTGTTGTATTATTATACAGAGAGGAACTAAGGAAATTAACAGAATTTATTAAGGGGAAAAAGTTGGAGTAGTTCTCCAACAATGTGAAGAAGCTACTTCTTCCGCTCTTTTGGTTTTTAATGGTCGTAACTGGACAAACTTCGTTAAATGATCTTGATATACAATAATAAATTTGTAATCGCCATCGTGATTGCAAATCTATTAAATCGACCTGACACTTAGAGTTTAATTTGGAACTGACCATTGGTTTTACAACAATACCTTTTTTTAGGAGCACTGTGTTTCATTTGACATTGTTTACACACATTTAAATACAACATGATTACTTCATAATTAATATTTTTGTATTTAATTTGTAATTCTCTAAGCATTTGTGTTTTTCCTCCATGGCCCGTTCTTATGTGAGTTTCGGTAAGTATATCAAACAACTCTTCATTTGTAACATAATACTGGATATTCGTTTCTCCTTGTTTTAATTTCACAATTAACTTTTGTTCGTCACTAACTTTTAAAATGTCAACACGTTTTAAACAGTGGCGATCCGTGGGTAATGAAATAGGTGAGGCCAGTAACTGAGGATAAAGTACTGCAGGCAATGCACCGCAGGCGAAAAAAATTTTGAGCCACGCCCAAAATTCGTTGTTTTTTAGACTTAAATAAAAAATAAAATTCACCCAAGAAATATATTTTTTTTATTTGCATAGGTTAAATTTTTTCGCAGTTTTATACAATCAGACGTAATATTATTATAAAATAAACTGAACGTTCTTATAAAATAAAAAAAATTATAAAAATAAACAAAATTGAAAATAATATTTTATGTTTTATATATTACCTAAATCAATTCTATTAGACTTTGACAAGAAAGTTTGTATAATGCTATCATAACAGTCAGAAGAAGATGAGATTTTGTTTAGCAAGCTTTTTCGAGTTTTGAAGAATTGTAACTTTTGCAGTTGGTTTGTTATTTGCAAAAATATCATTCTTTTCATTCTGAGTGCGTTGCGAAAACGTGGTTTCAAGTAAAGAAAGAATAATATCATGCTGCGGCTGCATAACTAAAGAAAATATTAAGAAAAATTCAAAAAATCGCGCTACAGCAATATAGTTAATAATAATAGTCAGATAACTAATCGTCTTTGTTTTAGCTCAATTACAATACTGACCAAAAAATACTAAATACTGACAGCTATAAATTATTTGGCTACAATTTAAATACACACAAATACCCCGCCGTGGCTACCGTCAAACCATATTTTCTATCTCAATCACACAGCACATTACCGGGTGGAAAAGCGAAATGAGCGTCGAGACTCCAGTCTCCAGTCCAGAGAGGCCCACATTTGCCTTGGCCTCGCTGAGTAGAGTGTTGCGTTGTTTTAGGCCGGAAACACCTTACGCAAAAGGCATTTACGTGTCTCCGGCGACTCCGGCCTGCGATAACGCGCAACAAATCATATGGCGCAGCGCGGCGAGCGGTTCGCGAGGCCATGGCCAACGTTGGCCTCTCGAACGGCTTTCGTTCGTCGTTTTCGTTTTAAGGGAAATACAATCCTGAGCCACGCGCGTCTCGTGGCGTAGCCAATAACAGCGCAAGGAATTGGAAAGCTGTTACTACGCGACGGTGATTATTTTGGTTCAGTGTAGGTAAAAGAAAACAGAATATTACTATAGTATAGTTAGGGATTTATTGTAAAATTCGATTTAATTTTTTATTGGATTTATACTGGTGGCGCCCGGCTTCACTATTGGATTTATGCTGGTGAGGCCCGGCCTCACCTGCCTCATGCCACCGATCGCCACTGGTTTTAAACATCTATAGTCCAAAGGTGTACTGCACTTATTTTTAGCAGACATTCCTTAAAAAACGATTTTAGAGTACTTTTCTGGAGAAAAATAGAAACAATTGTCTTCTCGTTTACTACCCATTAGGGTATGGGTAAAAAACTGATCACGATTCACCGTAGTAGCCATTGAACACAAATTATAATAACTTAGGTCTATCAAAATTAAATTTTCAAGATTGCACGCACGCACGCTGTTAATCCCTACGTAAGACCAGTGGCGTAGCGTGCTTTGGCGGGGCCCCGTATAAAAATTTGTTTGGGGGCCCTTAGGAAGGGTAAAGATTTCTCACAAAAGAAAAAAAATCTTTGCATAAAATTAAAAGAAATATTTATTCATCATAATTACTTATCTACTACTATACTTTTTCCAAAATTTTTGCAAACAATTCAAATTAAATATGCACTCTCCTTGCCTTTTTTTCGGCAAACTGATTTATTAAATCATTCATACTTAATGATGACTTTAGTTTTTCTAAAGTTTCTGCCTCTATGGACAATAGTGACAGGTCTGACAGGCGTTCCTGTCCCATCGAAGTTCTTAAATAATTTTTTATTAATTTTAATTTTGAAAAACTTCTTTCCGCAGTTGCAGTTGTAACTGGAAGGGTCAAGAATAAAAAGCATGCTGTTATTACCTCCGGAAAACTGGATGCAAGACTATTGAATTCTATCAGCAATAATTCAATAAGTTTCTTAATGGAATCAATTTTTTGAATTTCAGATTTTAAGCATGTTTTTAGAGCCTTTAATTGGTCATAAAGATTAACTGAGAGGTCTTTACTGTATTTAGCCGACAGTTTTCCGGAAGCGTTTAATATTTCTTCGTTTGAAGAAGACATGAGTTTCTCCGGTTGTAATAATTCGAACATACTACTCAGGTCGCAAAGGCTCTGAAATCTTTGTTTAGTTTGAGAAATTAATATATCTAAACAACAATAGTATACATTGACTATGAAATAGGATTCCGGGTCTGAAATTCTCTCATCTTGTGATAACTCATCAAAAAAACGCTTCGTTATCTTTCGCCTTTTGTTTTTAAAAACATTTGTTACTCTCCACTCTTTTGCTAAATCTTTGGACTCATTTAGCAAACTATTGAATGAATTTTGATTTCTTAATTCGCACAGTCTATTCAAAAGATTACTTAATAAAATACTAGTTTTCTGTAAGTCATTATTTTCATGCTGTAGAGCTTTAGAAACAGGATTAATGATTTCAAATAGTGGAGAAAAAAATGTGACAAGCACTAAGAAATCATAACTCTCCAAAATGTTAATTATATTTTTACATTCTTCACGTTCATCTTTTTTTTCGAAATCAAATTTAGTTGGTACAAAGTTTTCATGAATAATAAATAATTTTTCTTTACCGCGAATAAAGCGTCGTTCCTTGAAGACCATCTGGTAGAACATACCTTTTTAAGGGTAATTAAATATTTTTCAGATGAATCGTCACTTAACATTGCCCAGCGTGGTATACTATTGCCAAAAAAAGTATATATTTTTTCTAAATTATCGAAAAAAGTCGACACTTCACGAACATGTTTCGCAGCATCGTTTAAAACTAAATTTAATGCGTGCGCAGCACAATGAACATAATCGGCATTCGGAGCATGCTCTTTTATTAGGGTTTGTAATCCTCCATAAACACCCGACATAACATTTGCTCCATCGTAACCCTGTCCTCTACATTTAGTCAAATCAATTCCATATTCTTTAATCGTATTTAAAATTTCACTTTTAAGTCCTTCAGCTCTGCAATCGGATACTGCTGCAAACCCCAAAAAGGACTCACAGATTTTTAATTCTTTAGGCACATTATCATCATTTTCTGTAATCGAGATATATCGAAAAACTACAGAAAGTTGGTCAATTTTTGACAAGTCTTATGTTGTATCCAGAATTATTGTCAGAAATGGCGCTTTTTTAATTTCTGAGATAATATTGTTCCTAACTGTGGTACCAAGCAAATTAATAATTTCATTTTGAATCGTAGGGCTTAAATAATTTACGTTGTCTTTTGGTTTTAGAAGAAGTTCTTTTAAAGTTGCATCATAATTAGATAGCAAACGTAAGATTGCCATAAAATTTCCAGAATCAGAATCATGGCCTCTTAAAGGTAGATTACAAGATGCTAAAGTAATTATAACATTAATTATACGATGCAATACATCTCTCCAGAATGTAATTTTACTATTGATTTCACTTTGCAATAGAGTATCGATGGTATTTCCTTGTAACCAATTATTGTAAGATAGGGATGCATTAATATGCTGCTGTGACTTTTCATGGTCAAGTATAGCTTGCTTAAAATTGCTTCTAACGGAAACACCTTTAACCCATGCAGAGGAGTACGATTTGCTTTGACGATCTGCTAATAACCAACAGAAGTGGCAATACGGTTTGTTTAAAACATTAGAATAACATAACCATGGTCTTGGAATTTTTATGCCTGCCTTATTGAAATATGAATAATAATAGGCAGAAAAAGGTCGGTTACTTTCTGAATCTTTTGGAAACGGTCCTTGTGGTTTAAATGGACCCAATTTAAAAATTATTTTTCGTTCGCATTCAGTTGGACTGTCACCAAAATTTCCTCTATTTGATGAAACTATATTACAATCTTTAGATATCCCAGAATCGTCGATTTGGGTTGCTTCTATTTCCGGATGGACATCCGATGGAGAATGTGTTTGGGTTTCTTCTATTTCCAGATGGACATCTGATGCAGAATGTGCTTCAGAAGAATCTGAAAATATAATTGTTAAAAAATAACAGCGAATGTTTTGATAAATTTCAAAAATATATGTTAAATAAATTACAGAAATTACTATACATAAGGTTACGGTTAGAGAGTGTTCAGACGTACGCAGGCTCTACGCGGGTTGTGGGCGTGTTAGTACGAAATCACCTGCGCGCAGCCCATGCGTTACACCCGCGTGCGATCACTGCGATCCAAACGTGGCGCGTGGCCATACGGAACGAACACAACCCGAGCCCGCGTACGTCTGAACACGCAATTTACGATACGGACTGATAGACAAACAGACAACAAATTGATCCTATAGGTAAGTAAGAGTCTAAGAGTTCCGTTTCTTCGTTTTGAGGTACGGTACCCTAAAAACAAAATTCACCCTTCGCTATAAGTATAGATAAGATAAATGGGTTGGGTAGTACTTACCTTTGCAATCTAAAAAATCACTTACAGGAGCTGGTGTCAGAAAAAATGAAGAAATTTTGGGCACTTTTTTTATGAACTCCTCCCTATTCTGTTTATTTTTTCTTTTCGTAGCTCCGCTGGGATAATCTCTTTTCCTTTTCCTTTCACTCATTGTTTTTTTTTTACAAATCGCTACTACTAATACTACTAAACCAGAAGAACAATTATTGTTCGTATTGTATTACAATGTAATGCACAATTAAATAAAACGCGTCTCCGTGGTTTATCATCGTATAATTCGTATAAGTCGGATTTTTGGTCGCTGATCGAATTCAGCGTCTTTGTTTCATACAAAAAAGGATAAAAATAAAGACATCGGTTGGTAAAACCTAAGCCGCCGTCGCGCGGCTCCTTTGTGTTAATACACAATGGAATGGAATTCGGTACTTATAAATAAAATAAACATACAAAAATACAAAGAGAAAAGCCGAATTCGATCAGACACCAAAAATACATCGATTATTGTGGGATTCCACTGTTGAAGTAAATAATAAAAGATATAATATTCCTTTTTTTTACTTTTGTCATTTCTGAAATTAAAAAAAAAATTGGGTTAGTTTTTATTAATTTTTGTTGCGCACGTTGGGGGCCCGGGGGCCCCGTATAATTGATACGGCATATACGGTGGTAGCTACGCCCCTGCGTAAGACTGACGACAAGCCCACACAACAGAAGCGAACTAAAGAAACCGCTTAAAAGCCAGTTATGAACCTGTCGTTTTCGACATTGACCGAAGCTCATTTGTGTTTGTCGACATACACCGGCGAAACTCCGAATTTATAATAAAATTAATAAATGTTCCGTCTACCCCAGTCATATTAGGCCGGAAAAAGCTGCATCTGCTAAAAAAATGCAAGTGAGCCAAAATTTTGTTTTCCTACGACCACCTACGAAAATGACAATAACAACACGGTTAACTTGGCTAGAAAGTGTCAAATATCACACGCGTGTTGTAAAAAAATATTTCAACACGAGTGTGGAAATACCAAGCACACTAAGATATTAAATTTAAACAGGTGTCAATTTCACGACAAAACTATTTATTAAACATAACAAACTTACGGGACACGTGGAGTGAATTGGGGTGCTGGGTGGGGTAAAGTACACTAGGGCATTACTGCAAATTTTTCGTTATTTTTGGGAACCGAAGAGTACTTATTTATGATAAAAATAATATTATCAAAAAGGGAAAATAATAATATGTCAGGCAACCCACCAACTGTCATGTTTCATGTTTACATGTTAACTCACAGAAAAGTTCTGTTCTGTTCTGTTCGAGGATTGCGATGGCCTCTAGCTTTTCAGCCTCCAGCCAATTTTTATACTCACAGAAAAATAAAGGGTTTATGTCCACTGAGTTGAACCACAGAAAAAAAGGGGCAGCTATAGAGCAGAAATAGAATACCCTAGGAAATACCGATTTATAATTTTGCCATTATCTCGGATGTTTAATTATTTGGTGTAAGTGAAAGTGCTTTATGTAAGTAAATTTATTTTAGCAATATTCAAAACAAATCGAATATAGACAGAACTTTTATAATTAGAAAGCTATCGATATTTAACTCCATCTCTATCTTTCAATAATGTTGAGGTTTAATAATGCGGTACATTAATTATCATAAAATAAAACTATAATAAAAAAAATAAATAAATAAATAAGTTAGTGAAGTGTCTAGTTAGGTTCTACTCAGTAAATGATTGTACTGTCTACTAACCCCTAAATCCCTTCTTTTTAGTAAATGTCACTCCTATCCTATGTTGTAATTGTCAATACTAAACCCTTGACCCTTAAAATAGCAGCTAAGAAAAGGTCAAATACACAAATCCAGAGACTCATATTAAGCAGTCCAAACCGCATTGTACGCAAAGAAGAAAAGTCAGTGGTCGTGATATGGTACAGACCAGACAACATCACGATCACCCCTAATGTGCTGCCAAATTGCCCCCAGGGAGCCGAGCCATTAAGAACAAGACAATGTTGAGGTTATGTTTTGTGTTTGTGTTTTGTTTTTGTATGTATATTTAGGTATATTATTGTTTTATTGAAAGAATGCAAGCAGCTAAAAAATTAGAAACGAAATTTATTCACTGTACATAGATACTAGGTATGATGTGCGTAAGCAAATAGGAGAAAAAGTTATTATTTTTATTTAAATCTAGGTAAGTTAAAATTTGTAAGAAGGCATTGTTTTTATTTTGTTTTAATATAGACGCTTCTGTTGGAATCCGCCTTGAAATTTGTTTTGCATTTATTGCGTTTGTACTTTGTCAATTTTTTTTAACACAATGGTGTACAAACTATTAAAAACCAAACAAACTCTTTTTGATTATTTTGTATGGTCGTAGGAAAAATTGTGTACATTACTTGTGTGAAAGTGATTTTCTCACACTCGGAGAATTTCCGCACTCGGCTGACGCCTCGTGCTAAATATCTCCTCGTTTGAAAATTGCCACTTTCAACACTTGTTATGTAATATACTATTACACCTTTATTTTGACTTTGTAAGCAATGTCTAAAAAGTCCCCATCAATATCGCGCTTGCGTTTTTAGTTATGGTGGAAGACCATAAAACTCTTATTTTCTTAAATATCCGCTTTCCGTAAGTCGTAGGAATTTTTGGGTAATTACAAAAAATAAAGAACAGGGAATACTCTACAAAAAAGGTTATATAAGTTTTTCCGTAAAACTAATAACATGCGGCTAAATTATGCTGCAAGAAGCGCAACGCAGTTATGTCTACAATACGAGTAATAAGTAATACGAGTGTATTACACCAAGTACAGATTTGGCTTGGTAATGATTTAAATCCTGAACAATGGGGATGGACGATAAATAATAATATTTTGGAGCCCATTAGGATGCAAGGGGGAAACCACCTACCTAATTTTCGGGAAATATTGCCTTTTTGAGGCATTAAAAGACAATATTTACTCATATTTCCCTCATATTTTAAAATAATGCCTTTTGGTATTGTATAATTATTTTCTTTTATTGCCTAATATTAGGTACCTATATTGCCTTTATATTTCCTATAATTCCTGTAATACTGCATTTTATTTGTATTCACGTTTAGGTTTAATTAGGTATAAATAAACTTCTACAATAAGTATATATTATGTAGCGTTTTATTCCAGAATGCAGATATTCAAAAATCTACCAAAATATGCAATGTACAAAACAAAAGAAACTTAAACTCTTATTTTATTAGGTAATAATCACGTAATCCTTTCTACCTAACAAATATGAAGAAACAAAACCAAAATAAACAAACTTAACAAAACAAACAAATATTAATAAATACTTATACTTAGGTATTTAATCACATTTTTATAGGAACTAATAAAAAAACGGTTGTAAGTAATGTTGTATTAATAAAACTATAACTAACTAACTAATAAACTAGCCATTAATGTTTAAGCTCGTAAGTATTTACTCATTAAGCGTATCGAATTTTAAATCGAAATCTTTAAAACCATAGTATTTTTAGGGGAAGTTTTTATAAACTGTTATTATTTTTGGTGTAGATTACGTCGTAAAAATTAGGTATTATACTTATTTCTAAAACACCCCATGTTGTATATATCTAGCTAAAACCACTAGATTTTGGATTTGAAATCCTTATATTTTCTATTTATTTCTATAAGGTCTGTCCTTTTTAATTGAAAAGGAGCATTTCCTATCAGTTCTAGGGGACCATACATGACGAACTTTTCTTCAACAGATAAACAATCGGGATAGGCGGCCATACGAGGGTATAGTGAGTTTCACCTTAGTTTTTAATGGCCGCCGCTGACACATGTCATTTATAACATTTCTTTTTACAGAACTTAAGGATTGGCCAGGGCCGGACTTAAAAATTATGTGTGAACATGGGTCAATTTATTTGTAGTTGTAATTAGGGATGTAAACGAGAATTACCTAAGCAATTTTTAAGATATTTAAAAAAAAAACACTAAAGGGGAATGGAAATAGGATAGAATATCAGAAAAACAATTTAATTTCATTTTTATTCATAATATAATAAAGTGCTGTTATTTTGGTAAAAACACACACTTAATTTAGTACAATAAAAAATATACAAGGGGCAGTCGTGAATCTAGTATCATCAATAATTAACTACGTTTTTTATTAAAGAATTATTTTGTTTTTTAATTTGATTTTAGACCACGCAGTGTTAAGTTGAAAAAATCTATATATATTATATTTAATAGCTCATTGTTTACTTTTTTATTTTCTTATTCACGGGTAGATATAGTATAGTATAGATAAGATAAATGGGTTGGGTAGTACTTACCTTTGCAATCTAAAAAATCACTTACAGGAGCTGGTGTCTGAAAAAATGAAGAAATTTTGGGCACTTTTTTTATGAACTCCTCCCTATTCTGTTTATTTTTTCTTTTCGTAGCTCCGCTGGGATAATCTCTTTTCCTTTTCCTTTCACTCATTGTTTTTTTTTTACAAATCGCTACTACTAATACTACTAAACCAGAAGAACAATTATTGTTCGTATTGTATTACAATGTAATGCACAATTAAATAAAACGCGTCTCCGTGGTTTATCATCGTATAATTCGTATAAGTCGGATTTTTGGTCGCTGATCGAATTCATCGTCTTTGTTTCATACAAAAAAGGATAAAAATAAAGACATCGGTTGGTAAAACCTAAGCCGCCGTCGCGCGGCTCCTTTGTGTTAATACACAATGGAATGGAATTCGGTACTTATAAATAAAATAAACATACAAAAATACAAAGAGAAAAGCCGAATTCGATCAGACACCAAAAATACATCGATTATTGTGGGATTCCACTGTTGAAGTAAATAATAAAAGATATAATATTCCTTTTTTTTACTTTTGTCATTTCTGAAATTAAAAAAAAAATTGGGTTAGTTTTTATTAATTTTTGTTGCGCACGTTGGGGGCCCGGGGGCCCCGTATAATTGATACGGCATATACGGTGGTAGCTACGCCCCTGCGTAAGACTGACGACAAGCCCACACAACAGAAGCGAACTAAAGAAACCGCTTAAAAGCCAGTTATGAACCTGTCGTTTTCGACATTGACCGAAGCTCATTTGTGTTTGTCGACATACACCGGCGAAACTCCGAATTTATAATAAAATTAATAAATGTTCCGTCTACCCCAGTCATATTAGGCCGGAAAAAGCTGCATCTGCTAAAAAAATGCAAGTGAGCCAAAATTTTGTTTTCCTACGACCACCTACGAAAATGACAATAACAACACGGTTAACTTGGCTAGAAAGTGTCAAATATCACACGCGTGTTGTAAAAAAATATTTCAACACGAGTGTGGAAATACCAAGCACACTAAGATATTAAATTTAAACAGGTGTCAATTTCACGACAAAACTATTTATTAAACATAACAAACTTACGGGACACGTGGAGTGAATTGGGGTGCTGGGTGGGGTAAAGTACACTAGGGCATTACTGCAAATTTTTCGTTATTTTTGGGAACCGAAGAGTACTTATTTATGATAAAAATAATATTATCAAAAAGGGAAAATAATAATATGTCAGGCAACCCACCAACTGTCATGTTTCATGTTTACATGTTAACTCACAGAAAAGTTCTGTTCTGTTCTGTTCGAGGATTGCGATGGCCTCTAGCTTTTCAGCCTCCAGCCAATTTTTATACTCACAGAAAAATAAAGGGTTTATGTCCACTGAGTTGAACCACAGAAAAAAAGGGGCAGCTATAGAGCAGAAATAGAATACCCTAGGAAATACCGATTTATAATTTTGCCATTATCTCGGATGTTTAATTATTTGGTGTAAGTGAAAGTGCTTTATGTAAGTAAATTTATTTTAGCAATATTCAAAACAAATCGAATATAGACAGAACTTTTATAATTAGAAAGCTATCGATATTTAACTCCATCTCTATCTTTCAATAATGTTGAGGTTTAATAATGCGGTACATTAATTATCATAAAATAAAACTATAATAAAAAAAATAAATAAATAAATAAGTTAGTGAAGTGTCTAGTTAGGTTCTACTCAGTAAATGATTGTACTGTCTACTAACCCCTAAATCCCTTCTTTTTAGTAAATGTCACTCCTATCCTATGTTGTAATTGTCAATACTAAACCCTTGACCCTTAAAATAGCAGCTAAGAAAAGGTCAAATACACAAATCCAGAGACTCATATTAAGCAGTCCAAACCGCATTGTACGCAAAGAAGAAAAGTCAGTGGTCGTGATATGGTACAGACCAGACAACATCACGATCACCCCTAATGTGCTGCCAAATTGCCCCCAGGGAGCCGAGCCATTAAGAACAAGACAATGTTGAGGTTATGTTTTGTGTTTGTGTTTTGTTTTTGTATGTATATTTAGGTATATTATTGTTTTATTGAAAGAATGCAAGCAGCTAAAAAATTAGAAACGAAATTTATTCACTGTACATAGATACTAGGTATGATGTGCGTAAGCAAATAGGAGAAAAAGTTATTATTTTTATTTAAATCTAGGTAAGTTAAAATTTGTAAGAAGGCATTGTTTTTATTTTGTTTTAATATAGACGCTTCTGTTGGAATCCGCCTTGAAATTTGTTTTGCATTTATTGCGTTTGTACTTTGTCAATTTTTTTTAACACAATGGTGTACAAACTATTAAAAACCAAACAAACTCTTTTTGATTATTTTGTATGGTCGTAGGAAAAATTGTGTACATTACTTGTGTGAAAGTGATTTTCTCACACTCGGAGAATTTCCGCACTCGGCTGACGCCTCGTGCTAAATATCTCCTCGTTTGAAAATTGCCACTTTCAACACTTGTTATGTAATATACTATTACACCTTTATTTTGACTTTGTAAGCAATGTCTAAAAAGTCCCCATCAATATCGCGCTTGCGTTTTTAGTTATGGTGGAAGACCATAAAACTCTTATTTTCTTAAATATCCGCTTTCCGTAAGTCGTAGGAATTTTTGGGTAATTACAAAAAATAAAGAACAGGGAATACTCTACAAAAAAGGTTATATAAGTTTTTCCGTAAAACTAATAACATGCGGCTAAATTATGCTGCAAGAAGCGCAACGCAGTTATGTCTACAATACGAGTAATAAGTAATACGAGTGTATTACACCAAGTACAGATTTGGCTTGGTAATGATTTAAATCCTGAACAATGGGGATGGACGATAAATAATAATATTTTGGAGCCCATTAGGATGCAAGGGGGAAACCACCTACCTAATTTTCGGGAAATATTGCCTTTTTGAGGCATTAAAAGACAATATTTACTCATATTTCCCTCATATTTTAAAATAATGCCTTTTGGTATTGTATAATTATTTTCTTTTATTGCCTAATATTAGGTACCTATATTGCCTTTATATTTCCTATAATTCCTGTAATACTGCATTTTATTTGTATTCACGTTTAGGTTTAATTAGGTATAAATAAACTTCTACAATAAGTATATATTATGTAGCGTTTTATTCCAGAATGCAGATATTCAAAAATCTACCAAAATATGCAATGTACAAAACAAAAGAAACTTAAACTCTTATTTTATTAGGTAATAATCACGTAATCCTTTCTACCTAACAAATATGAAGAAACAAAACCAAAATAAACAAACTTAACAAAACAAACAAATATTAATAAATACTTATACTTAGGTATTTAATCACATTTTTATAGGAACTAATAAAAAAACGGTTGTAAGTAATGTTGTATTAATAAAACTATAACTAACTAACTAATAAACTAGCCATTAATGTTTAAGCTCGTAAGTATTTACTCATTAAGCGTATCGAATTTTAAATCGAAATCTTTAAAACCATAGTATTTTTAGGGGAAGTTTTTATAAACTGTTATTATTTTTGGTGTAGATTACGTCGTAAAAATTAGGTATTATACTTATTTCTAAAACACCCCATGTTGTATATATCTAGCTAAAACCACTAGATTTTGGATTTGAAATCCTTATATTTTCTATTTATTTCTATAAGGTCTGTCCTTTTTAATTGAAAAGGAGCATTTCCTATCAGTTCTAGGGGACCATACATGACGAACTTTTCTTCAACAGATAAACAATCGGGATAGGCGGCCATACGAGGGTATAGTGAGTTTCACCTTAGTTTTTAATGGCCGCCGCTGACACATGTCATTTATAACATTTCTTTTTACAGAACTTAAGGATTGGCCAGGGCCGGACTTAAAAATTATGTGTGAACATGGGTCAATTTATTTGTAGTTGTAATTAGGGATGTAAACGAGAATTACCTAAGCAATTTTTAAGATATTTAAAAAAAAAACACTAAAGGGGAATGGAAATAGGATAGAATATCAGAAAAACAATTTAATTTCATTTTTATTCATAATATAATAAAGTGCTGTTATTTTGGTAAAAACACACACTTAATTTAGTACAATAAAAAATATACAAGGGGCAGTCGTGAATCTAGTATCATCAATAATTAACTACGTTTTTTATTAAAGAATTATTTTGTTTTTTAATTTGATTTTAGACCACGCAGTGTTAAGTTGAAAAAATCTATATATATTATATTTAATAGCTCATTGTTTACTTTTTTATTTTCTTATTCACGGGTAGATATTTTTTTCTTTAGACCAGGTTCTAAAGAGTTTGAAGTTTACAATAGGTCTAACTTTTCGTTGGTTTATAATAAAACAACAAAAGTTTGTAATGTTATCGAATATTTTTTTTAATGAATAAAGAAAAAATAATGTAAGTAGATACTACAAAAAAAGATTTTTGTCCATGCGTTTGCAGAACAGATACCTTAAGCACTCTTCAATACAACTGTATGTAAAACTTATTTTAGCATAATGGTTCACTGTGGTTTTCAAATTTAATTTTGTTGCAAGTTCCCTATTATTTTTGGTCTTCATCTGACAAGCTGTCGATGTCGTCGTCACCGTCCGAGACATTAATAATTATTTACTTACTTTTGCATAAAAAGAAACACGTCACAGATACACACAGTCCGGCAGTTTAAAACCAAAAAGTCTAATACGCACAAAATATAAGCAAAATGCTGTCTGAAAAATACCAAAAACAATAACACGAACGATCAAGAATTAACAGCACAGTGCACGCGGTGCGCGGTGTGTCCCAATGCGGCTCTGTGATATTTAAAGAACACGACGAGACAATCGAATTAATGAAGTACGAAAAGAGATATGCGAGAGCAAATGCGTAAGACAAAGATGCACATACTAACGGCATATACGATCGATGCTGTGCTTTTGACGAGTTTGAGCTCATTGAAGGGCAACGTATTGAACTGTGTAGTGTGCATCTTCGTCATGTACATGTAACTATACGGTCAGTTATATATCCATCTCTTGTTAATCTAGCCAATGCCCGTGCCTGAAAGCCGTTTATAGAATTAGGGATTTTAAAATCACATGTTGGCTAATATGTTTGACAAGAGAGACGTCAAAGCATTAAAAACTAAGGTGAAATCCACTATATCAGCACCTTCTTGAGAAATTTGAATTGGAATGTCGTATTCTCGGCTCATTCTTCGGTCTGTTTCGCACTTTCGCAGGCATTATATTGCCTAACGTTTCTTAAATAATGCCTTTTAATGCCGAATTATTACTGCCTATGTATTGCCCATATTGCCTATAAAATACCGTATTGCCTCGTAATTCCTGTATATTTCTTTATAATTCCTGTATTGCCTGCATTTTCAGAAAATATTGCTTCATAATTCCTAGAGTGGTTTCCCCCTCGAAAGGATGTAACACAAATTGCGGGTGCAGAAAAGTTGGAATGTCCTGTTCAGTACTTTGCTGCCATTGTCACGGTCAGTCATGTCTCAACGCAAATGTCGATAGCGTTACCGAAAAAAACATTCAGGATGAAGATCATCAGTTTGATCCTGTTGACACAAAATATAACAGAAGTAAAAGAAGATGAGCTGTAGAAGTTACAAAAACAAGTAAAATCATGGATTAGGCCTATACTGGGGAAACTATGTAAAAAAAACCGCGCCTTGCACCCTGCCTCTGGGGTGGTGTGGAAACGGATGTACCGCTACCCAGTGTTTTCCTGGCGTTTGAATACGGTTAGTTTTACGTAAAATATATATATATAACACTTTTTGAAGAGAATTTTTTAATCTCTATTTTTTGTAATAGTCAAAAAAGTCATAGGGCATACAGGAAACGAAATATTTGCGAAAACCCAATTTATGTGATATTTGACCTTGAATAACTTTAAACGCAAACAAGATATCGCTGGGGACTTTTGACACATTATTAGTATAATAAAAGTAAAGGTGTATGTAAAATTTCAGCTCACTTGGATTTTTTTCGTAGCTGAATCCTTATATGACTGGAGTAGTCTTTCACCAACTCATTTGATGTTTGTCGACATTTACCGGTGCATGTCGAGATTCCCCAATTTTGGACATTCACGGTAACATATATACTGAATGATTTTTGGCATAATCAACCATGGCATTATCTGCAGAATATCTGCTAACTTAAGACACATTTATGCCGGTAGATTGAAAGCGTTTTTCAAATTATTTAATATTCCATTACCAGTTCCGTCTGCATCCGAAAAATCTATAAGTAGCAAATTTGTACCGTCAGTGGTATTTAAAAATGCAATTGAGCGACATATTGCTCGGGTGTCGTGTTGATGTCGTGTTGTTCCGTCTGTATTGGGCCAAAATGGGAAATAACTTTGTAGACTTGTGGTTTGAAGCTGACACATTCAAATAAACATTATGCAATATTTTTAAGCCGTTTTCAGTAGAGAATGGCCCTAAAACATAATGTGCTATCAAACTACACTCACCGACTTTAAATTCGATCCATCCAATATTTTCTTCAAGTTTAATGTATGGTAACTTTTTTTTCCGTAGTCCGATTTAAATGATTTCTTGTTTCAATTGTAGATACATGCTTCAGCTGTAATTGGATTTTTCCGTTTGTTAAAAAGCTGCATAGGTACTTGGTGAAATATACAGGGGAATAAAAAGTATGTTTTTTCCTTTCAAGTTTGTAACACCCTGTAAAGTGATTTTGCAATATTAACTCTAATAAAGAAACAAATTTGCAAAGTTTCATCTATTCCTAACAGATTGCTTTTTTATTTGGCTCAATATCTTTGTCGGTTCAAGAGATACGAATTTTTTAAGAAGACATTACACATTTTATTCAAAAAAAATTACTTTAAATTCTAACATAAAACAATGGGTGCTATGCTATGCCTTTGTAAAACAAGTAATATCTTGACAGTTTTTATGTACTTATTGTTCTGCTGTGTTTAAATTTTTGTCAGTTGAAAATTATGGTCAAGATGATGCGGAAGAGGAGTAGCTTTAGTAAACGATGAAAGGTCGCAGTATTATACTGCTAGAGTTTTAGGATGTACAAGATCCAGTGTTCAGAGAGCCGTGAAACGTTTTAACCAAACTGGTAATTTCTCGAGCACAACGTTCATACTGATGCAAGTTAATGCTCGTCCTCACACTGCAATAATAATTGTTACACAATATTTAGAAGACGTAGAAGTACGAAAAATGGACTGACCATCTCTTAACCCAGACCTTAACCCCACAGAGCATGTCTGGGACATAATGGGTAGAAAATTCGAAAACGAGTTCCGGTTCTGAATAATTTAGAACAGTTTAAAGAAGCACTAATCGAAGTATAGGGTCAAATTGATCAACATCTTCAAGGAATGGCAAGGCGAATGAAGGCAGTTGTTTGTGTTCGGGGTGGTAATACCCGATGTTTTTTTTTTAGTTCTTTACCGCTAGGTATATTATTTTTTTAAATTAAAAATATTTCGCAAAAAATGTTAAAATTATAATCTTTTACTAAAATGTGTAGTGTTTTCTTAAAAAAATTGTATCTCTTGAACCGAGAAAGATATCGAGCCAAGTAAAAAAGCAATCTGTTAGGAACAGGTTAAACTTCGTAAATGTGCTTCTTTATTAGAGCTAATATTGCAAAATCACTCTACAGGGTGTTACAAACTTAAAGGGAAAAAACATACTTTTTATTCCCCTGTATATTTCACCAAGTATGCAGCTTTTTGAAAAACGGAAAAAATCCGATTAAAGTTGAAGCATGTATCTACAATTGAAAAAAGAAATCATTTAAATCGGACTACGGAAAAAAAAGTTACCATACATTAAACTTGAAGAAAATTTTGGATGGATCGAATTTAAAGTTGTTAAGTGTAGATTTAATCATAAAATCATAATGAATTTGAGTCAAGAAAAACTACTGGACGTAATTTTGAATCGTAATCAAGTGATCTGTAAGAGTAAGGTGGAGTGAAAAAAAGCAAATTAATTTTTTTAATTTTAAAATATAATATCGTAAAAAAGCTGTCTAATAGACTAAAGTCAAGGTAAAAGTTGGTCAAAATTAATCAATATGTTCTGCCTCCCCAGTGACCTTGAATTTTTGAAATATATAAGTTTTACGACAATATTATAAATAACGTTAAAAATACCAAACCTGAGAGACAATATTGGAATCTTTCGGAAAACCTTCCTTTTGTACTACATACTGTTGTGGCAAAAGTTGGTAAATATACGTCAACGCTATCTGCCTTTTTTAAAACATAATATTGCACTCAAAATAAACAACCTTTGTGTGTATTCCAAAATAAGCTACACTTCATTCGGGTTTGATGTATAAATAGGACAAGGAAACTTATATAATTATTTTTGCGGTATTTTTTTATTAAGTCCTTATTTTTTGTTTACTTATTTAAGATGTATTACGATTTCGCAAGGCACGATTTTCCTCGAATCAACTCGCGCCCTTGTAAAACTATCTCTCGAATCGATGCCGCAAACTTCTGCAAAAGCTTCTGTAACTAGTTTCACACGCCACTCAACACACTGTGTGTAACTCGGATACTTTTCAACATTTTCTGTAAGTACGTCAGTGTGGTTAATAAGTTCTCGTAGGTCTTCATTGGGAATTCGGGAGGTAATAGGTGGTTCTGTTAGCTCACATTCTTGCCAGTTGAAATATCTAAGCTTAAAAGACTTAATTGACGCAAAAATAAGGCTAGCTTTCCATCAATTACAACTAAAGTGATTTTACAGAATTTTAATGTATTTCGTTTGTTTTTACAGGGTTGCTACTATGTGAAATGACAGAAACCGTTAAAGGAATGTTGGATAATTTTGTTTATTTAATTAACCAAGAAAAGTTAGCAGCTGTTCCAAAGGGTGCCAGAGTATACTATATGAATCGATCAAGCCCACCTGTATTTGTTCTAATGATTGGGCTTTATATTGAAAAAACCAATGACACAGAATGGCTAGCAAATAATATTGACTATATTGAGAAAAACTACCAGACATTTTGGGGGAGAGATTCAAGACAAGCGAATAAAATTTATAAAGGAAAAGATTATGATGTAGCACAATATGGATATGAGCATAATGCACCCAGACCAGAACAATGGATGGAGGATACAACTTTATGTTCATCTAGTTACGATAAGGTATAATTTTTTCTGTTATCTAAAGACTACTGACTTAAGCCGATCTCTGTAATGTAATGCTTAAGGCGAGCACTATATTACAAAGATCGTTTCCTTGGCATCGCGCTAGCTTATTTTGAATGATTGACTGAACAGTTCTCCACTATTCAGGCTGTCAGTCGGTTCTGAAATAATGGCGGACTTAAAAATGGCTAGTGCTGCGTTAATTCTTTCGAAAGAAAAAAAAAGGAAAAACGGTGGTGGCAGACAGATTTATTTAGAGATAGAAGTGTTGACGGTGGCCCGACATTAATAAGTATCCTAAAAACCAAGAAACAAGTGGACAGTACGAAACTTTCGGTCGAATGATTTTGAATATCTGCTTCATATAATTGCCTCAAGAATTGTGAAATAAGGTACTACTTTCAGAAAAGCTATATCAATAACGGAGACTGACAGTTACATTGCGTTTTTACCCTTCCGGAGACTTCTCAGAAGCTTTTAGTTTATTTTTAAAATACCAAGAAAGCGAATCGGATTTATAGTCGAGGAAGTCAGTGCAGCTGTTATAGGAAAATTACACCAAAATATAAAGGTAAATAATTTATCGAAATGTATATAAACTTATATCAATAAAATTAGGTAATCTAAAAATTCGTCATGAACTCCTGGGTTTGTGCAGCAGGTTTCTGGTGAAAGTAAACTTGTCGTGATACATGGATAAGATGGACTTGAAATTGCAGATGCTATTATATATCCATCTAAGTTTTCTTCACTCCTTGAGAGGTGGTTATGGTTGCTTTCAGCAATTCCTTCTAGGTCTTGCGGCGATAATCGTGGAGAAGTTGAATATGTGGATGTAGAGCTGTGAGAGGAAAGTTTATGCGATTTTCGATAACCGTATTTATAGGACACATTTTCAAGGTGTATTTAAACTCGATGTTGACCATAACAACTTCACGGGTCACACTAAAAACAGCGATTTGCACTTGAATTTCGTTTCAGTCATGTTGTCTTTAAAAATATTCTAAATCCGAATCAAAATAAAGGGCCCGACACTGACGGTATAACTCCAAAATTTTTGGTCAACTGTGTTTATTATCTGTCAAAGCCTTTATGCTTGCTTTTTAAATTTTCACTTGAAAGTGGTGTTTTTCCTGAGCAGTAGAAATACGCTTTTATTACTCCTATATTTAAGTCTGGTAACAAATCAGATGCTAATGATTACATACCGATTTCTATTTTGAGTTCAATCCCAAAACGTTTTGAAAATATAGTTTGTAATTATATTGTGAGTTCAGTGATGTTGTCTATTGTGCTCAGGCTTCTGTAGGGGCAAATTGACGACTGAAAATATGATGATTTTTACTCTATGCCTTGGAAAATGGATACCAAGTTGATGCTGTCTATACAGACTTTAGCAAGGCGTTTGACTCTGTAAATCATCATATTCTGGCAAATAAACTGGAGTGCTTTGGGTTTACTGGAACATTACTGAAGGTAAAGGATTTTGTTTCAGAGGAGATATACGTTACATCTGGCTTACCACAGGGCAGCCATTTGGGTCCCTACTTATTTATAATCTTTATTAACGATTTAATGTTGGAAATCTTATTTTCACAGCGTTTGTTCCTTGCTGATAACTTAACATTGTTTGCTATAGTTAAGTCAGTTTGTGATGCTTCGAGAATCCAAGAGTACCTCTACAGAGTATGAGTGGTTTTGTTTCTATAAAATTGAGTTAAACATTAAAAAATGTAAAATAATTACTTTTCATCGCACAATGAAGCCACGTAACTATGACTGTAAATTAAATGATTGCATTTTGTAAAGAGTTACCACTCTGTGTGACTTAGGTGTTTACTTGGATTTTAAGTTAGATTTCCATATTTCCTATGAATACATTGTAAACAAATCATTAAAGTTATTGGGATTCATGTGTAGAAATACTAGAGATTTTCAAAATTTTGACAGCTTGAATACGATTTAGAAAACTCTTGTTAGGTCATGTTGGAAATACCTTTCTTGTGTGTGGTCACCGTCATATTTACTACATATTCAAAATCGAAAAGGTACAAAAAAAAATATTAGATTTATTGCATACAATTTTAGGTTGCCTGTTGAGTCCTATAATAATCTGAGGCGGAGACTGAGTTTGGACTTACTTTCTGAACGTAGAATCAAATTTGATATATATTTTTTATTTAAATAAGTGGATGAAATAATTGAATGCCCAGATCTTTTACATCGGGTTAACTTTCGAGTTCCACCTAGGGACACAAGAAATCACTTTTTTTTTGCACTTGACCATCAGAGATGTAACTACGGTAAATCCTCTCCCATACCTAGAATTGTTAAATAATGGGAACAAAATTAGTAATGAGTTTTTTAACTTTTCCCTCGCTTCCTTTAAGAGAAATATTTCTAAACTTTTACTGTAATTATATTCTTGTTTTATTATGGGAGAGCTACTTTAAGATTCAGTTATCTTATTTTCTTTTAACTGTTTTTGTAATAGGGTTATGCCCGTCGATAAATAGATAAATACTTTAAATCCATTCTTTCGGAAACACTCTCGTAGCGATTGATCCGTATTAAATGAAATATATAAAAAGTAATGCAATGTTGGGGGTCGCGTCGAACTATTGTAGACGTTAAGAAAACCTATTTTTTTATTGTTTTTATAATTTTTCTTAAACTAAATTAGTTTTAGCTTTAATTTTGGCCTCATATTGATATGGTAACGTTTTTTCTTTTTTTTTTTAACTAATTAGTTTTTTAATTTAATCGATCAATTTATAATTTTTCTGTCGCTCGTTTTTGACTCAAAAAGGAGCACAGAGTCGCTCATGCGAGGTAAGACGTCCGGTTACCGTTTCTTTTCTGTTTTCCCTTTAAACCATTTTTTTTTAATACACTTTTATGTGCGTTACCGCATCAGTAGTTTTTTAACTTATTGCTGATAAATAAACCAAAACTTTTACATTCGTCCATGGCTGGCCGCGTTGCTGTCTCGGAATTTGGGAAAGCTTGTTTTAAAATGGTAAACGCGGTTATCATCATTTCGTCAGTTTACCTATTTGCCTTTTTACGACGAGTTTGACGTGATTGATTGATGCTTTTTTGAAAATGTAATAATTTTTTTTAAATTTCCTAATTTTATCATAATATTTTTAATTTGGGACACCCGGTAGATAATTTAGGATCATTTATTATTTTTCTTTATTATGAAATAAACCAAATTAGTCACAACAAACAGTCATCAATTATGTCCAGAACAGCTGTTTTTTTTACAAAAAGTTGGCTTATTCTTGCCCTAGGGCATATAAAACATTTTTATTTTTTGTACGGCTTTCTTTTTCTTCCTGTATAATATTAAAGTGCATTGATTATGCTGTTATATGCTTACCATACTACTAATTTGCAAAAAAACTATCTTTCAAATTCTGCAAACCTAATTATAATCTGTGATGCCGTGTCCAAACTACAGACCTGAAATAAAGGTGTTAAAAAACAATTTGTCGAACTGTTGCTATGAGCAGTTTATGTGTGCAAGTTGTTTGGCTATGTCATTGTGATCTATCTCTTCTTTGACCGACCCCAGTGGTATAGCCACATTATTCACTATATCTGCAGATATGCCTGCGCCTTTTTTGCGAGCGCATCAACAGCCTCATTGCCATCCATTGAAGAGTTAAACACGGAGGTGCAATTTTTGATAATGAAAACCCCGTTTTACAGTTAGTAGATCCCATCATTAATTAAAATTTTTATTAGATACTTGAGTACTACTTTGTTAATATGCGAAATCATTAGCTCTAACTATAATAAAACTACAGCCTCTTCCTACACAATGTATCACTAAAGCCGAAGCAGTAAGGTTTTCAATTTTTAAACCTTTTATGAAATTTATTTAGACGTTTCAATTTCCTTCTAAAGTATATTCAAAACCGAGAGTCACTAAATTTAAATAAATGCAGGTGTACGTATTTGCCAGGGCCGCACTAAGAACAGTTATTATTTTTCGTCTTTATTTTGTTCGTATCAATTTTGGAAAAATGTGTATTATAGTTTATTGTAAATTTTTATACGTCATTAATAATAATATTAATAATAATATTATTCAATTTTTCTTAATGTAATTAATCGCCTTCATCACTACTCGTGTCACTACCAATATTTATTACTAGCGGTTCAACTTGTATCTCAATTAAATTGTCCAATTCCCATATTTTCTTTTCAACTTTTTCCTTTACATGGTTTACGCATATTTCTGTCCAAACTAGACACAACTTTTTCAAATTTTTGTGACTCGGTAAATTTTGTGGCCATCTCTAGTCTTTTCTTTAGTGAAAGCTTTGACTTTGTCGATTCCGTAGCACGCTTCTTAAATTGCATGGCTTTTTCATATAAAAAGCGAGACTTAGGTGAAAGATATTTTTTTCTGGTAATGTTTATATGTTTTAACATAGGTGACTCTGAAAGTAAAATAAAGTAACAGTTAATAATAAGGCGACCTATTGGCGTCAAAATATTTACAATACCATTAAAATTTTGTTTAAAATCTTTTCTTACATTTATAAGAAATAAAACAATATAATAAATATGCCTTACTTGGTGGTATCCTTTGATGTCTTTCAATACCTCTTGGCCCTGGAACAACTTCCAATTCGCTGCTTTGCTTCATAGAAGGCTCAATGTATGGCTCACTTCTGGTTCCAATCATTTGCAAACAAGGTTCTATAAATATTTTTACTATTATTACCTGCTGGAGCTTCATGATGTGTATATTGATATCTATTTGTTTGTTGAACTCATAAGTGACTGTTGTAAACATGTTAGGCTATTTTAGTATTTGTTGTTACTTTTTACACTAATGTGGACAAAATATGCTATAAACTTTTGTTGAGTGAATATATAAATTATTTTCAACTGAAATAATCTGGTACCTAATAACCAATTAATTAACTAATTGACAAATAGTACGTATCCATGTGTGTAAGGATATAACATACCTAAACTTGTTGCTGTTTCTTGTCTTCGTGTACCACTTGGTCCAGGAGTAGCTTCTGGTTCGTTTAAGATTTCAACACTGCAGGCATCCCCAGAGCTAGGCAGAGGGTTAATGTAGATCTTTGAAGATTCGCCCAAAATTTCCAATAATGGTTTTAAAAATAATTTGAATTGCTTAACTGGGTCATTTTCATGAGATTGTGGATTTTGCAATTGAAATTAAAAATTTTTTTTTTGCATATTTCTTGCACGAAATTTGCAGAGGCATGTTTGATTGTATCAGATAATAAGATGCTAAAACGGGTCAACCTTGAACTGCCTTTTTTTCTGAAAAAAACCATGATAACCAAAAGCACAGTTAACGGAGGTGAGATATTATAAACGGAGGTGAGAAACTGTGTAATCAAACGAATTTTCAGTATAGTAATATTGGAAGTGAACACGTAAAAAATGATAACAATCGGGATTTTCTTAAAAATACTACTAAAAATAATTTAGGAGAAACATCTGAGATTGGGCAAGTTATTAAAAGAATATTGACTATTCTTATTAATGGTGGGTTCACTTAGGGCTAATACAATTTCATTGTGTAATATTGAGGAAATATCATCTTTTTCGGGGAAGATAAATTTATTAAATCCACATTTTTGCATAAATTTTACACTTATTTCATCATCTGAATAAACTTCTAAAACTATACCAACGAAATGTTTAAACCACTTCTTACTACATAGCTTAACTACAACAAAATCATTAACATTAATAACTAAATTGTTTCCGCAATTATTAGTGTTTTCTACATTTGGTTTTTCCTGCCATGACGATAAAGGCAAATTATCATCTTCTGAATCAGAGTAGACATCTGAATATCGTAATTTATGTTTAAACATATTGGAAGGGCCTGCTTCTGCTTCATCACAGCGCACGTATCTGTTTGTGGGAGCTATGACAAAACTAAGGAAAATAATAATAAATTTCTGCACTTAATTAAAAGCGTAATATTTTTCACCCTTCAATGAAACCCTTATTGAGAATAAATCACCAAAAATTAAATTAATGCCGTAAAGTAGGCACAGCAAATATTAGATTCTGCTGTACCAACCATGGCGTGTTTGTATGTGTACTCATTTATTTAGCATTATAAAAGTTAATAAATGTATTAGGTGTAAAAGGATACTTTCATTACATGGGCCTGAGTTGTGTTTATTGAGGGTTAAATTGACGTAACCCAGTTCGAAGTGGTGGCATTTTTCCTTAACATCGCATTGTAAACAGGTAAGTTTTCGTGCCTCAAGGACTCCTTCGTCTTTCTTTCTTCCAAATTATTTCATGAATAGCCATTGTGCCTTTGAACGGTTTAATATTATCGGGCAATAGTTTATCTTTCTCAAATATACTTGAGCTATTGATGGGGATACATTTGATTCCTTTACAATTCTTAGTTAGTTGCTCGACGAGAACTTTAAAATTTGAAATATCTTTTCCCTGTCCTACCAAATTATCCGCTGTTCTCTTTAGACACCCACCAATTCCATCAGGTGCTCCTTTTCCATGGCCTGACTCACTGAAATGCCAACGTAAAATATCTACCTTCATTATTTTAGATAGGTAAGTTGCAATAAGGTAAAACATTTTTTTATTCCTATATTGCGTGCTTGGACCATCACTCAAAATATGTACAATTCTTAAAGCTGATACTACTTTGTGAATTTCATTTGCAATTGGTTCCAAATGTGCAACTATTGCTACAGGGTCATGTCTGAGATTTTCTGATAACGTGCATAATGACAAAATAGATGCAGTGCCGTTGGCATTTACATAATAGACAATGACAGTATGTATACTGACTTGGGGCTTCGATCCGCCAAAATGAGCCGATTGGATTTCCTGGCCATATTTACAGGTGTAATTTTCAGAAAAATCGATATGCACTAATACTTCATCTGATGCAAGGTTCCTTTTAATTTCATCTATTGCACGATACTGGTGAATTATGTTCCTGGTATGAACGAGAAAAGTGGGAATTTGTGTTTGCAATTGCAAAAGGATGTCTTCATTTTTACATTCTATAGTTTCCTTGACAGTTTTTTGGCAAAGTTTTTTTTCGCCTTTTTTTACCACTTCTACCTTCTTCGTTGTCCACTTTTGAAATGTTCCAAGTTCGTCTTTGTTAAAATCTAAAACGGTGATTTGTTTCTCCTGGCATATTTTACATACTCTATCTAGGCAAACTTCTTTTAAGTCATCACAACATAATTCTTTTAGCAAACCGGTGGATGTATCGAAATTAACAATTTTCATGGCCTTCAATTTACTTGTCAGAAGAGCAATATTTTCATGGCGCGCGCACAAACACGTTTCTCGTGATCTTGCATTAGGAAAGAGAACCCAAAAAGGACGAAATTTACTGAACGTGGAATAACTTATTTTAATGTGTGGAAAATTAGTTTTAAATTCATCGTAAATATTCCTAATGGTATCATTAAGATAGCGCTTTTGCTTTTTAATCTTTTTATAAGTTACTGTGTCTTTTTTCCCTGGACACATACGGCTTACCTTATCATGTTCAAAAAAATCTTCAACTGTTTTCCTTATTCGGCAAGCAAATGTTTTTCTTTTGTTTACTATTTGTTTCGGACTGTGTTTTGGAAATATTCTTTTTGAAGTGAATGTGCTCAATGCGCTCTTTAATCTATACTTCTTGACAATCTTTCCAGATATGCAACGCACAAAATTTCTTTTATCGACAGAGGTTTGTTGTTCTCTATAATTAGTTTGAATCTGATCCTTTAAAACAACACCCAAAAGTAAATGTTTTTTCACTTCCGGGGTTACTTGTTGACCCTTAAGTATTTCCTTTACTTTCTTCTTAGGGGTGTTAGGCATATTTTCCTTATTTCTAAATAACTTCTTTTTATATTTTTCTACCTTTCTTTCTGCCTTTCGGAGTTTTTCCCTTAATATCTTAATTTTATTGTTCATTATATCTCGATTTCTTCTTTGTATCTGCTTGCCTTTTATTAACTGTCGAGATATAATAGGCTCAATTTGAACAGCGGGCTGGTCAAAAATAGGAGTACCAGGAGGAGTAAATTCTTGAACTGCTTCAAGCATCTTCTCTCTTTGTTTTCTCGCATGATAGTACCTTTTACTTCGTTCCCTCCAGTTTCTTCTTACCGTTCTTTTTTCCCTCTCATTATGATCGTTTATTAATTTAATTTTATTGGCTTCTTTCCTAGCCTTATACCTCTCCCTTTCCCTCTGTTTTTGCTCCTCATGTAAAACCGGGTTATTTTTGATTTTCTCTCTCAGCTTTTTCATGCATTCTCGGGATTTTTCATTTTGAATTTTTCTTTTTTTATCAGTGCTTTGATATTTCATTCTTGCCATGACTATAAATAATTATATTAGTATATTATTAAATAATAATTTCACTTCCGTTAATTCTTATGACCTCCGTTAATATTATCATTAACGGGAATGATATTAACGGAGGTGAAGATTTTATGCCAATATCCCGCAAAAAGCACTTCAACATTCTTAAAATTGCTAGCTTTTACTCATATAAATCCATGCACATGTTAAGTAATTAAAATAATAATTCATATACATAAATGCGATTTCTTACCTTTGTTTTTACTATTAACTGAAGTGACACGGTACGCTTGACGACAATGTACTTTTTGTCTTCGTTACTAGAAATCTCGGTAACTCAAGGTCAACGAACCGTCCTAAAAGAAGACCGAACACTAACTAATCCCCGACGCCGCGCTGTGATGTTATTTGCTCCTTTCGTGCCCTCTATGATTTTTTATCAATATTAAATGGGCCGTTAAAAAAAGTGAGACTTAGACTTGGGGACACGTATAATTTTGAATTTTTTAAGTTATAAATACGTTTTATAAAAATTACCGGTAGCATATATTAAGACTTTTAAATTTCTTCTTTATAACATATTTTTAGATTTTAGATAATTCTTATTCAAAGCTAGAAAATTGGGCTAAAAGCTTAGAAAGTCGACCTGGGGACAACTAACAAACGTGAGGTCTCACGTACTATTAATTAAAAATTTTACA
This sequence comes from Polydrusus pterygomalis, assembly GCA_963969555.1. Lineage (NCBI taxonomy): Eukaryota > Metazoa > Arthropoda > Insecta > Coleoptera > Curculionidae > Polydrusus > Polydrusus pterygomalis. Next base: position 32,486,406 of record OZ018381.1, on the reverse strand, counting down.
TAAAATGAAAAAAATATTGCCAAAGAGCTACGTATTTTTATCAAAGTAGTTGTTTTCTTTATTTTTAATAAATAGAAATATATATTTTGTTCTTAGAATGTGATAATATTGATCAGGGACTGTAAATGGAACAATTTCGTGAAAATGACCCAACTACAGTTTTCAAAATATACCAATACATAAACTAATTGTTAAACAGATTTTTGACAAAGACTCATTTCATAAGCTCAGCTTCAGGAGATTGAAGAATAAGGTTATCGAAGACAACATAAACATATTTATTATATTATTAAATTGTAAATAAACTTATTATTATTATTATTATTATTATTATTATTATTATTAGATATTTTGATATTTTGAATTTGTTGATCCCAAACAAACGTTTGCTATATATTGTTGGGACCCAGGAATAGCCAAAATATTCATTACTACAGTTCAAAACTTTTTTCGAAATTCTTCTTACAAACTAATTCAATGTTCAAAATTTTTGGAAGACGTCGAAACACTTAACGACCAAAAAGAAAAACTCGAGATGTATCACACAACTAAAACGTGTCATAGAGGCATTAACGAAACCAAATTAGCCTTTTCGCAAAAATATTATTGGCCAAAAATGTCAAAAGACTTCGAAAATTACATAAACAACTGCGAAACATGTCTAACCAACAAGTACGATAGAAATCCCCCAGTAATTAAATTTAACCTAACCCCGACAAGCTAAAAACCCCTCGATTTAGTCCACATGGACACATTCAAAATATTGAACGAAACCTTTTTAACGGTAATAGATACATTTTCTCGATACGGACAAGCCTATCACATAAACAGTTTAACAGGACCAGAAATACTAGAAAACCTACTAAATTTTATTACGCACCACGGTTTACCTCTTAAAATTACAACCGATTGTGGTACAGAATTCAAAAATAAAGAAGTAGAAGATTTTTGCAAACTTTACAAAATCGAGCTCCACTTCACAACCCCAAAAAAATAGTAATTCGAACTCCCCAGTTGAACGATTTCATTCAACATTAATCGAACACTACCGATGTCTAAAAGAGGAAAATAAAAATTTTACACCCACGCAACTTATGAAACGCGTAATAATTGCATACAATAACTCAATTCATAGTGTAACCAAATATACCCCATTTGAAATATTAAAAAGCCACATTAACAGTCCAAACCCGTTCGATATCTATGACCATGTAATAGTATCAAATTACGTCCAACAACACAAGGAAAACGCGACACAACTTTATCGCATGATTCAACAAAAGAACGCACAAACTAAAGAAAATATAATTGCTAAAAGAAATGAAACCCGATCCGACCCACCAGACTTCGCGAAAATAACCGAAGCCTATATCAAAACCAAAGCCAGAGGCAAAGACCAGCCGAAATTTAAAAAAATTGAGATTAAAAGTCAAGCCAATAAAAAAGTACTTACACAAAAAGGCGCGTACCATAAAAACAGCGGTAGAGAACCCCGAATTAAACAACTATCGAAATTTCAGGTAAACAATGAAAAGGACAATCCTGATTTTAACCACGACACTCCAAGTACTTCAAATATACTACAACCCCAATGACATACACCTGACCACCTTTAAAAATCCTATTCTTCCGATAGAATTAGGAAATTCAAAACTTATATATAACAAACATATATTTTTGCATTACGTAGACTTAGAACCTATTTTAGTACAACTTGTAAATATAGAAAAATATTTCTCTACAATTAAAAACCACTTAAAACACGAAAACGCGACAAATCCAATTTCTTATCACGGGTTATCAGAAAGTGCAATTCTTAGAACGGAATACCTCATTTAAACAACACAAAGTAAACTCGAAAATCTCTACCCACACGTAAGGAACAAGAGAGGTCTATTTAATATCGTAGGAAAAGCAAATAAATGGTTATTCGGCACATTAGACGCAGACGACGGAAAAAGATACGAGAAAACCATTAAAATTCTCGAAACGAATCAGAAAAACATCATAAACCAACTAAATTTACAAGTTTCCTTATCAAAAAACTTAATCAATAATTATAATAAAACAATATCGATTCTCGATGCAAATCAAAAACAATTACAGTACGGTCTAAGAGTATTTAAAGATGTCATCGAACGAACAATTAACGATCTAAATGATTATATAAGCTTTCAAGGACTAATTTATCAAATAAATTTAGATTGTCAAAATTTAATCACCTTTATTGACAACCTAGAGGACGCTATTATGTTTGCCAAATTAAACGCACTGCATAACGCCATAGTGCCAAGTTCAGAATTATTACAAATGCTAGATTATCTAAGAACCATCTATAATAATGAAGCAATACCAAATTTTAAGAACATATTGTCGTATTACCAATTTTTAGGAACTCAGGTTACTTTTTCAAAAGCTAAAGTGATATTTGCGATTCATGTCCCTGTGGTTAGACCAGAAAGGTTTACCTTCTACCACCTTTATCCTATTACCCAACACCATAAAATATTCGTTCCAAAATACCTTTATTTGGCACAAGCAGAAGAAAAGGTCCAATTTGAAGAAACTAGTTGCCCCCAACTGGAAGAAAAATACTACTGCACTGAAAATCTCCACCCCCAAGACCATTGCACCCTTCAACTACTGAAAGGCTCTCCGCTAGAAAACTGCCCTGTTCTTGAAGTCAAAATACAGGAAATAATAACTGAACAAGTTACACAGGAAGAAATACTCATCCTTCCCAGTAAAACAGAAATACTTTTTTCGAAATGCACTACCGACCAATATCTCCAAATTAATATGCCGACGCTAGTGAAAATTCCGAAAAATCGAAATAGGAAATTCCATCCTATCAACCACCTTCAAAACACCAAATTTAACGAAACTGAACTTTGAAGATATCTATCGATTGAAAGATATGGCCAACCAATTATCGCCAATCATCCCAATCGAAGAAAAAGAACAATTATCGAACATTATGTCCTACTTAATAGGAAGTCTAGCCATCCTGTTGACAATGTTCCTACTATGGAAATTTTGTACAATACCAAATTGCAAGAAATCGATGCCAGAACCGAAAATACCAATACCTCGCAAAATACCTCCGGTATCTTCTCAGCTCAAGGAGGGAGGAGTTACATACTGAGAAAACGATGAACTAGACGATTCCCAGGCCAACCTTTCCGAGAAGCCTTATCTCTTGATGATGCTACTTTTTACAATAATGTTAAATGTAATTTTTTAAATAAAGTATTCTTTGACTTGAGCTCGTTAAAGTCAGACGCTGTATTTTCCAAAGTAAAATAAAATTGTTTTTAAAAATAGTTTTTCTGTTTTTTAAATTTAACTCGGCTTTTTCTATGTAGTCTTTAAAATAAATTATTAATTCTGATTTATGACTCATTAAATACGTCACAGTATAGTACGTATATTCATCTATAAAATTGACGAAATATTTTTTTTTTCGTTTATGGTAGGTGGCGTTATTGGACCACATATGTCTGAGTGTACAATATAGAGTGGTCTTTGAATACGAATTTTATTTTTACATTTAGCAAATGGAAGTCGCGCTTGTTTTCCTTGTATATGTCGTAGGCTGATAGTGAAATCCGTCATTTCATAAAGCGCCGGCAGATTGTGTAATTCCGTCTAAAAGGTATATTGATAACTGGTTTGTTCGTTGTTCCCCAGAGCATTTTTTTTTTAATTAAATTTGTTCAACTAATATTATTTTATAAAAATTTAAAAAAATGCTCTGACAAACCCGAACAAACCAGTTACCAATATATCTATTACACAATCTGCCGGCGCTTCATGAAATGACGGATTTCACTATCAGCCTACGACATATACAAGATTCACATAAAAATTCTAGGGGATTTACATTATTTAAACAAATACTGTCTTCGGCTGGTTCTTTCAGTTTAAGTTGAATTAATTTATTTTTACTTATATGACCCAGCCGTTCATGCCACAGTTTATTTTTATATTTTTCTTTTTGAAAACTTATTATTGCCTGACCATTTGTTTTTATTGACAACGCATTTTAAACAATAAATTCTAAAATTTGCAAGTCATTTATGCGCTTACCTGTCATTATGGTCTTCTGTCCAACCTTGGCAATGACTTCACCATCTGGAGTAAAATTTACGGAGAAACCAGCTTCTTGCATCTTTCTGACTGATAATAGATTCAGGGGAACTTCTTCAGCATAAAGGACATCGTGCAGTACTCCTGGATAACCCAAATTTGTTAAGACTTCGATGTTTCCCTTGTGTGTTGCCCAAATGCTGGTTTCCTTCTTCGCAACAGAAATTCGAATTGGTTCCTTTAATTTTGTATACTCTGTGAAGAAACTGAGGTTGTTCATAAGATGTTCGGTAGCTCCAGAATCCAAAATAAATTTTAATTTTTCATTGTTTGGCATGTTCCTGGGTATTTATCATAAAAACAAAACTTTCCTTTATTTCTTGAGGAGGTAATGTAGCAGTCATTATTTCAGGTGAGTGTCCAGATTTATGGAATCGTTTTTGATGTTCTTTGCATTTATGCTGTCCTTCTTTCTTTACAAATTGTTTATAATAAAAACAATCTTTCTTCAGATGATTCTTTCGGCCACAGAAAAAACACTTTTGATTTGTATTATTTTTAAATGCGGGTTTTTTCTTGCGAAAATATTTCTTGGTTGGATTTCGCTGGGTTGAAAATTTGTAATTTGGTTGGAACTGCAATGCTTTAGCACTTGTATCGGCACTTTCCTTTTTCAGTTTTTGTTCGTGTTCTAGTAGTAGCTTCTTTACAAAAGCTAAAGTAAGGCGATCATCGGACATAGTTTTTATTGCTGTAATGACTCCATCGTATGAGTGTGGTAAAGTGTTTAATAAATACCACACTTTTGTCATTTCATTGACACTTGTTCCACATGCAATTAGATCTCTTATCATTTCATCTACCTCAATGAATAGCCTTTTTAAACTCATCTCTGCTCTTAATTTAAAGTTAAAAAGTTTGTCTTGCACATTTAATTGAGTTGCAAGATTTTTGCAGGCATAACTTTCATCAAAATGTTCAAAAATACCTCGTGCGGTTGCGCCCTCTGGAATATCCCCCAATAAGGAATCATCAAGATATTGGATTATTTTTCCTTTGATAAAACGCCCCCAGTTGCTCCATTCATCAGTGATTTCTTCCGGCGGTACTTCATCTAGCACAGGTAACGCACCTTCTTGTTCAACAATCGCACGTAACCGATACTTCCACACCAAGTAATTTTCACCGTTGAATGGCTTAATATTAAATTTAATTTCTTGTTCACTTGCCATTCTTTCGTATTTAGTTTACTTTCTCGCACTCGAAATCGCAGTAAACATGTTTATTTATTTTCCCGCACAGTACGCGATTATGTTTTACTAATAGTCGGAGTCTGGGCCCATAACCTATTGGGATTATGGGAATAAAATAATACTCGATTAACTAGTTATTTTAGACAGCTTTAATATTCACGTTTTGGTGACATACTCAACGACATTCAGAATACTAACACTCTATTTCGTTCTTTAAAAAGCCTGATCGAGTTTTGCTTATTCAACATTACAGTCTCGAACAAAGAAAGCACTGTGCGCTTTAATTCGAAGAAGGTGATCTCATTTTTGTATTTCCAATAGTCTTGATTTGTAATTTCTGCCTCATTTATTATAAAGTCTTCAACCGTATTAGTTATCAAATCTGCGCTGGGTTGTGGTAGCTCTTCAAAGATGTCATTTGATAGGGTTTTAAAGGGCAATTCATTATTCTGAAAATCACAAACCACATTTTCTATATCTGCTTGATGTATTATTGTAATTTCGTCCAAGTTGACTATGGACCCAACTTTAACATTAATATTTAAATTTTGAGGTTCAGTGTTTGCGCTATCATTTTGAGTTGAATCTAAGTAACGAATTTCATTAATAATCACATCTACATTTATTCCATATTCACGAAGGCTATTTTCAATTTTTTTTATAACTTTTTCTGCAGTTCATTGGAAGTAATCTTGTCGTCTGGAGTTGTTTTTTTTGTCATTTTTTCAATGGTGTTCTTGACGCATTTTGAGTAATCCACGTTGTTGGCATTTAGTGGGAAAAGCCCGCATTTTCGAAACCCGTTTTTAATGTAATTCTCCATGCTGATTTCATTTAATGTCATATTAAAAACTTTACAAAAATTTGTTTTCGTGACAGAACTATTAATATTTTCTGTCATATTTTGCCATTTTCTGACCGTATTTCTCCATCCTTCTTTAAGTGGCCGGAACACACTCACATCAGCGGGTTGTAAAATATGTGTAGTGTTAGGGAAAAGTGCGTAAAGGATTATGCCATTTCTCTCACAAGCTTCACTGAGCGCCATTGTCATGTGGGATTTGTGCCCATCAATAAAAAGTATAATAGGTCTCTTAATATTGTTTTGAGAAACCCATTTATTAAAATCGTTTACGATATATTCGTAGAAAACATCCCCTTTCATCCACCCTGTATCTGATTTTCCTAAAACCCAGGATTCAGGGATGCTCTCCACTACCGCTCTGGGTGGTCGTATATATGGAAATACAACCAATGGTGGACATATTTTTCCGCTAGCGGTAAAGCAGATTAAAATTGTTAAATTTTCTTTTTCGTTACCTTTTTTGATCTGGTAGAGGTTTTTCCATCCCTTGGGCGCCAAAACTTTGCCAGTTTTTGAACAGAGGGAGAAACCCGATTCGTCTCCATTAAAAACCCTATCACCGTCTGCCATAATATCTAGCATATTATTATCTTTAAGGTAAGTTTCCAAGTTCCAAAACCATAATCTAATGCTTTCTTCAGTCACAACTGCTCTGGCTTTGTTTAAACTCTCCGCTTCTCTTAAAGATATTTCAGGATGTCTCTTAAGAAAATTCTGGTACCATTTTTGGCCAGGTCTTCCCTTTTCAAATAGTCATTCCTTGTTGGTGTCCTTTATTATTATTTCCACTGTATCTAATAGGTCGGTTTTTTTAATAGGATATCCAGATTTGGCTAAATTCAAGACCCAGTTTGCAATTTTATTTTCTCCTTCCGGTCTAAGCAGAGGTTCGGGACCTGTTTTTCTGGAACTTTTCCTTGCAGCCTATCCTGAACAGTGCTTTTAGGAACACCGTACAAATTTCCAGCGGATCCTATAGAAATTTTCTGTTCTTTTACTGCTCTCAACGCAGATTGCACAGCTTTTTCGGATTATTAAAAAAAGCTTATTTTTCGATTTTTTTATGTTATTAGTGGCTGGTCTCTTATTTTTTGATGTTAAAGCCGAAGCTTCAGATTTCTTGGATTTGGACGGCATCTTAAAACAAAAATAGCCAGTTAAAGTACCTACTTAATTAAAATGCTGGCCGAGAATAGAGCCCTTTATCGGACGCATTAAATTACACGTTATGCCAAGGCGTCCGAATAAAGGGGTCTTAAAGTTCCCTTTCTCGGACACCAGATTTCTTAACGAAAAATATAATATAATATCAAAATTATTAGTGTCCGAAATCCGGACAGCAAATTTGTATCATTAATTCCGTTTACTAAAAAAATCTGCGACAGAGATATTCACTTATATAAAGTCAGAACGAGACAGAAAGAAAAAATCTAAATTTACCGGTTTTCGGACACTTGTCCGAAAAAAGGATTTTCAGCGGTTTTTTATACCGGTTACCCGGACAGCAATTTTTTGTTAACAATGAAGAAAAAAAGTTACGTTTTTAAGCTTATTTACTTATTTTTATAGTATCTAATAATGCTAAAACGAAAAACGAACCATAAATTCATAAACTACATTAATACTTACTATTTTCAAAGCACTATTTCACCACAATTTAAACACAAAAACGGTTTACATTCCACATCTGGCGCGAATGACAGTTAACAAGGATTTTTATCAAATTACTTATTTGCCACCAGAGGGTGCTGAATTTAAATAGTGGGAAAGAAAACGTAGCCTAATGATAAGAATAGATTGGACAACCAACATTGCAAGTTATTTAACTATTTTCGACACTTTTATATGGAAGTGTCCGAAAATTCGGAATCGGTGGTGTTCGGCTAACAGGCTCATTCACCCTATACATAGGAAGTAAAAACTATGCTGTTAATATAAGATCTCTACCTAAAGACTTTTAAAAGGTCTTTAGCTTTATTTGGGTTAATGGAAAATTTACATTATAAATGTTTCGCAAACTTTCCTCTACCTAAGTTTTATAACTCTTTTTACCTACTGTTGCGTTCATCTGGGGACACTACAACAATTAAATCTAACCTTATTAATCACTGCTATTACCTGGCAATTTTAATGAGAGGTATGCATGCATTCCTTAATAAAGTGTTGTTTCGGCCGAAATCTGTTGTCACAAAATGTTCATCGCAAACTCTGCCATTGGCAAATACACTTTCTGGAGTACCTTCCTTTGTTAACCTGCTATTTCCACAACAAGCAACCCATTTTTTTAAAAGGGGCATATCCTTGGATGGATTGGGAAATCGACGACGACTGCATTTTGTTCCCCAACAATTAGCAACACTACAATTTGTAAGAACCATGATATGAACGGTAGTTTTAAAAAATGTAATAAAAAACTGGTTTGTAAAAGCACAAAAGCGAGCACAGAACAGCACTAACGCAATAGAACAATAGAACATTAAACTCATAACTTAAATAAGCTAAAAGCTCTTAATTAAACGACCTTTTTTAAAATAACTGCAAATATTAATGACAGTTGCTGGTTGACTTTTATGACATGGCAGGACTAGATGAAATCTACTCTTTTTAGTATTTTTTGTCGATAAGCGCCATCTCCTAGCCTGGAAGGAGGTAAAAACAGAATTTGACGGGAACCCGAGAGTGAGCAGGGCCTGCCTGTAACTGAATTCCAACCCTGTCGCAAACCGCACCCGCCTCCACGTTGACCAATCGCGGGTTTTCTCCTATGATATGCCGATCACGCGTTGTCCATTGTTTACGTTTACTGACTCGGTTTTGAATATAAACTGGTCAACAAAAAGATCGTACCATTCAATTTTTAGACCTATTTTCAAATTGCTGTAACTTTTTTAAAAATTGACATTTTTGAATGTAGTTTCCAAATTTGGAAAGCGCGATTTTTCTACTCTAACCTGTATTTAATTTATTTTTGGTAGAATTAATATTATTATGATCACAGGGCGATCAAGAGAGCGCTGCAAAAAATCACAAAATTTTAGTGTGTGCCATTTCAGTGGTGATTTTTTTTGGTCGTTACAATATGGGTTTTTACCAAGGTAGGATCAATATCTCTAGACGTTTTTGCCAGTTTTTGGATTAAGGGCCTCTGGCTTTAGATAGGCCAATAAACGTCAAATTTTGGTAATCATTGCTTTAAAACGCTTTAACTGGAAAACGGATTGATGGATTTTAACAAGTTTTTACATTCAAAAGGCCCATTTCATGGAGATGTTCTATGACCTACGTATTTTACGAAATGTGAGAATTTTATTAACATACGGGGTAATCAACAAAGTCTTAAAAAAAATTAATTATTTATTTGCTCGCCATTTGGCCAGCAAAGTGTTTCACTTATAAACAATATTAACAACATTAATGGTAGCAAATAAAATTGATTAAATTTTAACAAAAATAAGTAATAACAAATAAAATTAATAGTGAGTAGGTCCACCGTGAACCCTTAGGACTTTCATTACTCTTCTTGGCATGCTACTCACCAAGTTTGCAAGGAAGTACTGGGGAATAGCGTTCCATTCCTCTCTTATTGCATTTGCCAATTCGTTCAAGTTGTTAAAATTATGCTCTCCGTCATTCAATCATAGTTGCATCCAACTCCATACATCCATACATACATACATACATACATACATACATACATACATACATATCCAAATGGCGCGCAAATAAACATTTAATTTTTTTTAATTACTTTGTTGTATATTAATAAAATTCTCACGTTTCGTAAAATACGTAGATCATAGAACATATCCATGAAATGGGCTTTTTGAATGTGAAAAGCTCGTTGAAATCCATCAATCCGTTTTCCAGTTATAGCGTTTTAAAGCAATTATTACCAAAATTTTACGTTTATTGGCCTATCTAAAGCCAGAGGTCCTCAATCCAAAAACTGGCAAAAACGTCTAGAGATATTGATCCTACCTTGGTAAAAACCCATATTGTAACGACCAAAAAAAATCACCACTGAAATGGCACACACTAAAATTTTGTGTTTTTTTGCAGCGCTCTATTGATCGCCCTGTGTATCATAATAATATTGATTCTACCAAAAATAAATAAAATACAGGTTAAAGTAGAAAAATCGCGCTTTCCAAATTTGGAAACTACATTTAAAAATGTAAATTTTTAAAAAAGTTACAGCAATTTGAAAATAGGTCTAAAAATTGAATGGTACGATCTTTTTGTTGACCAGTTTAGTTACTTTTATTTTAGGCGAATTGTTATAATGCTATGGTAGCCGGTGATGAAAGTGGGTGGGATTACTCAACACGATGGATGTATAAGAATCCTAAGAGCGCTAATGGCAGTTTAATGTACGTTGATTTTAAAAGGACGATTCCTGTAGACTTAAATGCTCTTCTATGTGAAAACGTTCGACTGCTCTCCGATTTCTATGATAAACTTGGAAATACAGAGAAAAAAGTCAAATACGCCGAATTATATGAACGAAAGTTGATTCAAATGGAAGAATTATTTTACAATGACACAGATGGGATATGGTATGATTTTGACAATGAGAGAAAAGAACATAGAAGGTATTTCTATCCCACTAACTTTGCGCCTCTTTGGACAGAGTGCGTTAGGGAAGGTAAGAAAGGATACTACGGACAAAAGGCTGCCGATTATATGTATTCTATGGGTATCGATACATTTCACGGAGGAATTCCTACTTCTCTCAATCAAGAAAACGACCACAACTGGGATTTTCCAAATGCATGGCCACCTCTTCAGGACATGGTGGTAACAGGTAAAATGTATACTTCTTCCAAACCCAAGCGCTGTTCGATTTTTTCGAAAATCGCTACTACTTTCATGTAGTTTTATATAAGTAGCGTAGTATGGTCATACCGGGTGGCAACTATTTAAAGGTGTTTAAAATCGACGCTAGATGTCGGAATGCGGTTCATGCTCTCGGCTGATTGCCGTCTTTACAACATTAAAATAGTACACACTTTCCGTTATTTCGTTCGATCTGATCCCTTCGCGACAACAACCCCGTCCTTGCGTCGCTATGGTGATCAGTACTCTCATATCTCAGGGTCGGCCTTTCTCTTTGTCGTAACGGCAGTGTCTTCACGGGGCTTAATTTAAATTCATACAACTGGCAGGTCGGAACAGGATCTCGAATCTCGCTACCAGTAGTATTACATGTTATCGTCGCCGGCTTTGCTACGAGGTTCTCCGACCGTACTACCGCCAAAATGCGGTTTTTTCGCATTTGTGCACGATCGGCCAAACTAAGTGGTGGTGGCAACGCTGTGCGTACACTTCCACCTTCCCAAAACCCTTTAATGTTGAAACCACTACTTCCCCCATTTAAATATCCCACAAAATCTGAATCAGAATTTTCATTTTTTAACAAAGTGTCATTCGCCTTAGGCGCGTCCGCTAACCTTAAAACTTGGTTTTTCCCTTTCAGAATATTCCCCTGAATACAACCCTGGCCTCGGATTCGGTCTACGACTTTAGCCTCAGCCGCCGCAGGCGAATTTTCCTTAATAAAAATTTTCCCTGAATTTTCCCCAAAATTACCCTCGACCGCGACTCGAGCTTCCTCCGACGTAAAATAACCTTTTATTGCTTTATCCTGAACAGGCGGCAACGCTTGCCGTCGCTGTTCATATAAACTCCGTTGTCGTCGACGTCGCTGTGCTTTACTTATGAACCTTTTTGCTTTAACCACTTTCTTGTCACCTGAACCCTTATCGCTAAGATGTTTGACAGGGCGGCGCGGCTCGTGAGCCAGCGTACCTGCTCCTTCAAACATCTGGACTCCCCAATCCCCGTTGCTCATTTTCACTTCAACTCAAATAATACAATCGATTTAAAAAACAAGTCAAATATTTATTTTACTTCAATTCGTGAACAGTTTACAGTTTACATCAAAAAACTTTACTTTTCAAAACATCGGAAAAATCTTTTATCAAAAATATCTACTAGGCAAAACATTCGGAATTATTTCCTCGTCAGAAAAATAATTTATTCGCTGAAAACCTTACCAAAATTAATCGCGTCAAATTTGGCTGCCAAGCCACCCCTAAAAAAATATTCTTCACCCTTATTTCAAAAAGTTCTCTCAGCTTAGAACCCTCTAAGCACCCACATTGTCAGTTTTTCCGATTTCAAAACTTCCGAATAAATCTTCCTCAAAATTAGCCCCCTTTCACTATTCGCTAAAACCACCCCTGAGTCACCGGATTATCTACTACCCTTAACTACCAGTAGGCCACGCCAGTACCCCTTGACTGTACGCCCTCACACCTGGTCAAAAAAAATCCCTTAACCCGTAACCTCAGTGTCTCAAAACTCATAATTCAAAAAACCACTTAATCCTCAGTAAAAATATCCTTCAAATGCAATCGATACCCCTGACAAATGTATCGCGAAATTACCCATAAAAATCCGAAAAAATATTTTTGGCAGCAAAATTCGTAAAAATCAGTAATTTTATTCCTGACACGGTAAATGAAATTTAAACATGAATGCCCGACAAAATGAAAAATTTGCAACGACAATTCTTGCGATCCCGGCGCGGCTGAAAAGCCAGCGTACCTAGGGAGTCAATTTGATCGCAAAATTGTCGTGCTTTTGTCAAATCTTTCCGAACGTCTTAGGTTACATTTTATCGCTCCTGCCATCTGCATATCCTAAACATAACTAGCGATTCCGCAACAGATCCTAGCTTTACTAGGATGGATCTGACGAAATTAAAAGAAAACTTTTTTTTGTAACTATTTAATTGACCAATACTGGTAGGTATCTTCTTAACCGTCATTTCCACAGAGTTGATCAAATTAGAGACAATGTGCCATATTTACAGCTTTTTTAACAACCAATAATCACGTTGCCGAATTGTTTTTGATTCATGCGATACCAGTGGCGGCTCGCGGTCTTAAAATATGGTGAAGAGCTAGGTAACAAAACGTCTCTCTTATCCTCATATCTGTCCAACGACTGAATGGAGTTTCCAACAAATTACAAACTATGTCATTAATTGGGTTCATTTTTAAAACACACAATAAAAATTAAACTTTTTAATCACACAGTAAATCACGTAAAAACGATATCTATAACCGTAAGTTTCGCGAAGCCTCAAAATGAATACCTTAAGGTAGGGCGAACCAATGCTCAATAGTGCATACGACTGATCTACAGCGTGGCCGCACGGGTTTTTTAAATTGTACTGAATTTTTTTTGAAAATGTACTGAATTGGTTAAAAATGTACTGAATTTAAAATTAATTTAAAACTTTAATAAAACAATACATAATATTAGAATTATTATAGGTTTATTCCAAAAAATTAAAATATTTTTGATATAATTTTTTAATACTTATTGTAGGACATTATATAATAATATGTTTTAACACAAAAAAAAATTACAAAAGTTAACAAGTGTTTTAAAAATGATATAACCAAAGTTAAAGAAATATTTTCTAAAATTTTTTTATAACATGCAATGAAGGCCAAAAATTCAGTCACGTTTTTTTAAAATTAATTAATTCTTCATCGGGCTGCCACGAAACGCATGTGTTATTTTTTAAGGATTCTTTACTAAATAGTAAACTCTCAACTGTTTCTATCATTAATCTGTTTCTATATTTATTTTTAATAATACTTAGACTCGAAAATATCCTTTCAGCAGCTGCGCTTCCATGAGGTAAGCTAATGATAGCTTTAAAAATTTTTATTAAATGCTTAAAAATATGTTGTCCAGAATGGTCCTTAACCTTCTCTAAATAAGCCAACACTTCCATAAAGTTATTGATCTCTTCATTTTTGTGTTCACTAAGGAGCCTCCATTCAAGATTAAGGTCTTCAAGGGAGTGTTCTAAATCAACTATATTTGGAAACTCTGTTGCTAATAGGGATATTGAAGCATTAAAAAGCATTAAGCATTAAAAATATTAGTTATGTCGAGAGCTTTTGAAATTTTATTAAGACTATTATCAGAAAAATCAACCCGTGTTCTTATTTCCGTACATAATTTAATATAAAAGTTAAGGCAGTTTAGGCGATTTTGCTCTATTTCCATCCTTGTTAATAAATTTGCACTTTTTGCCTGAGCTACTTTAAAGCCTGCACCAAAGTAGATAATATCAACATTTATAAAATAGTCTGGATTTTTAGGATTTATATTTGCCAATTCAAGGTTATCAACAACTTGTGCTCTCATGTAAAATTTTAAAATCATTTTGTAATTTGCTTTTATTGTTGGAAGCAATGTGTGAATTCTTGGAGATTCGCTTTGGAATTCCAAATTCATTTTGCATACAATTTTTAGAATATGGGATAAAAAATGAAAGTAAAGTTTCACTACTATATTGTTTAATTCGTCTAAAATTCCCCTTACCCCATATACATTTTCAAGTAGGGATTCACTTTGAAAATATAATGTCAAAGCATCCCACTGCTCCAAAACTCTATTAACAGCTGCATCTAAGAATAACCATCTGGTTTGAGATGGATGCAACAATTTGTGGGGTTCCTCGTGGACAAATTGTTGATACTCTTTAAACTCATGTTGTCTCTTAGCACTGTGTGCAAAGTAATTATAAACATTTTTGATAAAATCCTCCACTTGATTTGGTAAAAGAGCGCAGGCCTTGGAAGCACATAGATGCAATGAGTGTGATAAGCATCCCATAACAAAAATATTGGGTATTATTTGTTGAAATTTTGCTTTTACCCCATTAAGGTGGCCCATTATGACTGAAGCATTATCGGAAGCAAATCCAATGATATTTTTTAACGAAATATCCTGTTTTGTAAAGTTGCCTATTACTGCATTGAATATTGTCTCTGCATTGGCTTACTCTAATTCCAACAACCCAAAAAAAGAATCGACAACCGTAATTTTTTTTTCACAGAAATACCTGACAACAACCACTAAACATTTTTTTGTTGATATTTCCGTGGTTTCGTCGATAATGACGCTAAAAAAAAACCTTTTAAAATATTCGCAATGGAATTTTGAGCAAACGGTCCTATTTTATTTTTTATTAAACTGGTTGCTTTCGTACGGGAGCATTGAACTGAATTTAAAATATTTTTATCTGGTAGCGAGCAAATAAATTTTGGTAAATGTTCAAAAATTAAAAAGGGCAAATTGTGTTCAACAGCAAATATACATAATTTTAATTCTGCAGACGTGACTTGGTCCTGCATTATTCTGCTAGGAATATTCAACAAAGCTGTATCTATTCCTATGGTACTCTTTACAGCTTTTTTGTGAACTTCTGAATCCTAATGACGCTTTAAGTGTTTTAACCCACCTGCCAGAGATTTGTTACATCGAACACAGTATGTCTTCCCAGATTTCTGTGTGACTATGTTGGGTCTTCACTTTCACTTGCTGCTTTGACCTTTCAAAGTTGAGCGATGCTACGCGACGGATTGACGGACACGGTCGGTGGGGCGCACCAAAATGCACAACTGTTTATAATTATTGTCCATCGGAGTTAACCGTGGCCCTATTATGCATAAAGTCGATTCACTCAGTAAACCTGCAAGATGGTCGACATGTCATAAGACAAAAGTCATTGAAAATGCAAAAATTTATTTTATTTAGCTGGAATATGACTTTTGTCATATGACATGTCTGCTATCTTGCAGGTTTACTAAGTGAATCGACTCTAGCTACATTCGGATTAAATATACAGTGTGGTTGTTTAGGTGTGCAACATATGGGCATTTTTTTATTACCGATTTCTCAGAAAATTTTATTCTTGATAAAAGTTGGTGCATATTCGATAATCATATTAGGTGCACTTGGAATGGTTGCAAGTCAAACGGCATACAGGGTAGGCCAAAAATAATAAAACTTGTACAAGAATAAAGTACTCCTATTTCAGAAAATTCAGCAAAATGTTATAAAGAAAAGTTGTTTAGAATTAAAAGTTATGCATAGATTCAAAAACGTGACCTCCTAAAATTAAAAAAAAAATACATTTTTTTAAAAAACAATTATAATTTCCCAATTTTTTTTTATACTCACCATAAAGACCTTTATAAATTAATCAAAATCAAATCAATTTCACATATCTTTGTTCAAATTGAAGCATATTTGTAAAATTTACTTGAATTTTTAATTTATTAAGGAATCTCAAACTTCATGTTTGTTGCAACGATATTAAACACAACTTTAAAATATCCTAAAAATTATTTTTAAGAAGATAAAATATTAGTAATGATAATATGCTAATTAAAAAACTATCATTTAAAGTGCAAAATTTTTTATTTTAAATGTTTATTAAAAAACCTTATTCTTGTACAAATTTAATATTTTTTGGCCTACCCTGTATGCCGTTTGACTTGCAACCATTCCAAGTGCACCTAATTTTATTATCGTGCACAACTTTTATCAAGAATCAAGTTTTCTCAGAAATCGGTAGTAAAGAAAATGCCCATATGTTACACACTTAACCAACCACACTGTATATTATTAATTTGAACATAATTATTTTTTAAGGGCTAAAATGGTATCTGTATTGGTAGATTAATATTTAATATTGTCGATAAAATTTCCTCCCGGTTTTATTTTTTTTGGTGAAGAGCCCCTTCACCTACTTCACCTGACGAGCCGCCACTGTGCGATATAAGGTGATCTGTAAAAAGTTTTAAAATTCATTTTCTTTAATAGCTCAGAGAAAAAAATGTAGAAAAACTTTCTTTAAATAAAAATCGGATACTTATATATTTTTCTTCTCTACAGAATGGCGTACCCGATCCTTTAATGTCATTTCTTTGGAAAATTAGCTATTGTAGGCTAAACCATAAAAGGCAGGTATATAGAACCCTAGTATAATTGATTCGCTCATCTAAGAAACCCCGTTAGTCCAAAAAACACAATTTTTGAGAAACTTAAAGAAACTTTCTTATAAGAAATTAAATCTTACAGCTTTAGGATGTCCGCTAGGAGGCGTCACAGACATGGTCAAATAGAGAATTAGGTTTTTCTCGTTATGTATGCCAAACCTTTTTTATTATAAATATATTACTCGTATCTTTTAAAACAAAATGGTGTGCGAACATCGAATTTTGCTTTGTATAAAAATTGGTTTCCTCGTTTGGACTGAACAGATTTTAACAAATTTGGTCTTATTCGACAGAGTTTGTCTTTCTCTATCCACTGAGCTTCAGTTGATCCTTATCTAAAACTTACTTTTCATGCTAGAGGGAGTTTTCTGAAATATGAACAAGTAAAGTGCTTAAAAAAATAGAATCATACGATTATTTGCAGAAACAAAAATAGAGAATTAAAAGCTTTAAACCCCAATCAAACGCGTTTCTAACCAAATACAGGGTGGCTACTATTTAATTGACCATTATGGGTAACTTCTAAACAGTAACTCCTACGAAGTTGGTTAAATTAGAGAAAATGGGCCACCTTTAAAGCTTATTTAACATGTACAAACTGCGTTGCCTAATTGTTTTTAATTGCTGAGATACAGTGTGATTTGTTAAAAGTATCTACAATTAATTCCTTTAATAACTCAAAGGGCTTCAATTTTATAAAATTTTTCTTGAAATAAGATCTTTGTATTTTTTTCTTTTCTACAAAATGGCGTTATCACTTTTTTTTATATCACTTGTTATATCTGAGATATGGTCAACTTTATTTTTTTAATTACGGACCTGGATTTTTTAATTTAATTTTTTTAACTAGATTTTACCCCAAATACAATCATGTATCGCTCAACCATATTTACGTACGTTTCGACACAAATTATGCATAATCAGGCTTTTTTAAAAATTTTCTCAGTACGCCAATGGTTTTTTCATATATTATTTCAATTTTTGATTTAGATAATATTGAATTAAAACAGAAACCAGTAAAAATATCTTATTTTATTTATAATTATAATTTACTAAACTTAACCTAAGGAGAACTAAGTTAAAATTAGCCACAAAATTAAAACATTCAATGGTGAATAAAAAATAAGTAGGTAAATATTTCAGTTATCATTAATACTCATTTCATCATTTCATTAAATGCTCGAAATGACCTCCTTGATTTTCTATACAAAGATTGGTTCTTTCTTCCATTTGTTCAATTGCTTTTCTCACCATGTCGGATGTAGCTGTTTGGAAGGCATCAATTATGCGTTGCTGCAGTTCTTGAATATTATTACAAGAGTTGTAATAGACCTTGTTTTGCAGATGTCCCCACAAAAAATAATCTAGCGGATTAAGGCAAGGTGAGCGAGGTGGCCATAGAACAGGGCCGTAGGTTCCAATCCAATTTTGTAGAAATCGTTCGTTTAGGTAATTACGAATGATAAAAGCATTGTGAGCTGCGCATCCGTCTTGTTGGAACCATTTAATGTTATTTAAAACCGCTAATGGGATTTGATCAAGCAACGATTCCAAATCTTCTTCTAATGAATGTAAATTTTGTACGCTATTTAGATTATTCTCCAAAAAAAATGGGACGTATTAGTTTATCCGCTACCAGCCCACACCACATATTTAGTTTAAAACGCACCTGAGGTATAATTTCTTAAACCAAATGGAGATTCTGGATAGCCCAATAATGTTTATTTTTTCTATTGAATATTCCGCAAATGGTGAATGAACTTTCGTTACTCCATAAAACTGATTGAGAAAATTCTGGATTGGCATTTTGATTACGAAACCAATTGCAAAAGATTAACCGCCTTTCGGGATCCCCTGCATAAAGTTTCTGCACAGGATGAAATTTGTAATCATGAAACTTGTGTTTTGTTAAGATTACCTTCACTCCAGACCAAGACATATTACACTCTCTTGCTATAGGGACCGTTGAGTTTTTAGGATTAATATGATTGGCTCCAGTTTTGGAGATAATCAGCTATTGCCTGAAGTTGCCATTTGTTTCTTAAAAACTATTAACTTTTTTCTGTTTCTTTATTGGTGAAAAATTAGACCTTAAGTTCTCTTTCATTTTTAAAGAAATAAAATATGTACAAGATGTTGACTAATTTATGGGCAGAACAAATAAATTAATAATATTAAAAATTAAGATAATCAAAAAAAGAAATATACCAATTTTGTGTATTTTGAAAGCAAACGGCTAGGCTTTATTCATATTTTAATATCTTGTAGTACCAATATATAGAGGAAAAAAGTGGGTATAGGTTGATGCAGAGTATAATGACGACTTTAATTTCTATGTTATAATTGTAGTTATCTGTTGACACATTCTAATTTAAGATATACAGATATAACGTTTTTTTTTCTTCATTAATTACATATTCTAAAGTTAGAAAAAATCATACTGATATTTTACTTAATCTTTTTCCTATTTTTTAAAGTTTTTACTTGTCTAAATCATTGCGCAAAATTATTTTAGAGATCGGATAATACACACACCGCAATGGTCTAAGGATATTTCTATTTTAGGGTTAGAAACCAAAGCATTTAAAAATATATGGCCAAAAAAAGATAATTTATAAAAAGGTATCATATTCTGTACAAAATGCAATATTTTAGTTCAGTATAGGTACCAGAAAAGAAAAGCTACAGTGGCGTACAATCAATTCTTTATTTCAACTAAACATCAAACAAAATTAAAAGTCATATTCTAAACATAAACCAATTTTTTTGTAATGCTGTATTTTTTTTAATAACGAGTATGCCCTCCTCTGGAGTTTATCACTGCGCGACACCTTCTGGGCATACTCAGAATTAAATTATCCAAATGTTCCTAAGCTATGGCTAACCAAGCAGCTTTTAACGCAGCAAACAGTTGTTCTTGGTTCTGAAATTGAGGGTTTTCAAGCAAAACCCTTCTTTGTAGCATAACCCATGCGTGCTCGATCGGATTTAGGTCTGGGGATTGAGCAAGCCATGGCAAGACGGCGATATGGTTGTCTTGTAAAAATTGTGCAGCATGTCTAGCGACATGAGGACGAGCGTTGTCGTGCTGATGCACGATATAAAGTCTGGTCCAACAAGTCTTGCATGGGGTAAGACAATTGGTTGAAGAATCTCTTCCACATATCGATGATTATTTAAAAAATGTTCAACCAAAACGAGATCGGTTCTTCCGCCGAGTCGTATTCCACCCCACACCATCACTGTGCCACCTCTATAACTGTGGACTTCTTGCACATTTTCTAAAACTCGTTGTAGTCCAGGTTCTCTCCATATCCTCAGCCTTCTTGAATCTGGATGCAACAGCCCGCAACATTTCATCCCGGTTAAGATGGCGTCTTTGCATGATACACAAGTAACAGACGAAGTCTATACTCTACTTTGGATCACCATATACTGACCAATATTTTCAAATTTTAAAACTGATATGTCTGCTTTCTTTGATTTAAAAACAAGTTTTTGCCGAAGACCCTTTTTGCAAACGTAAAATAATGTAGTACATTTCTTATACAAAAAAAAAACAACATTAAAATGCATATCTCTTATCATTAGCCTAAACATATTTTACCAACCCAAAACATTTAAGTGCGATACAAACTTGCTTACACTCATTGAAATAAATATCCCTAGACCATTGCGGTGTGTGTAATTCAATCTATCAATAATTATAACAAAAAATTAAAGTCATTACGTTGACAGATGTATTTTAATTTTTTTTTTTGATAAATAAAATATGAGGCTATAGGTACTCTACATTAACCTATATCCATTTTTTTTCCTCTATCTTTTTTATTTACGGAACGATAACTAAAGAATCATAATTATTATTTGACAATACAATACAAAATACAATTTTTTCTTTTTTTGCAGTTCTATCTTTTTAACTTACGGTTCTTCGAGTTCTCTTGCCTTTTTGTGATTATCAGCGTTGCATTAGTGGTAAGTTCAAAAGAGAAAACAGCATTAACTGCAGCAGTAGTACTTACTAATAAAGCAATTTTATTTTATTTTTAAGTTGTTTATAAGCTCGACATCCTTTTGCATTTGATGAACGTTGAACAACTTTTTCTTTATTTTCACAAATAGCAATTGAAGGGTACATGGAAAAAAGCAGACGAACAAACGCATAAGGCTCATTAGGTCTTCAAACTTGGCCTTTGCAATCGGTAAAAGACCCATAATAAAAGTTAAAAAAAAAAGCTGTCGATATCATTTTATTCACACTTACTGTATTGAGACGAAAAGATTACAATTTTCTTACAATAAATGTCACAAAATTAATGTTTATATTTAAAAAAATTAAAAAACGTGTGATCAAAGTCACCCCGCTGTTCGGGGTGTCTTTGATCATATCGAATTGATATCATTATTAAGTAGTAGATACACAGTTACCCCGGTTAAAATCGGTCAAGCAGTTTTTTTTAAAATATTTTTTAACGTTCTGGGGTGAAATTGATCAGGATACGTATATATTTTGTTTTTACTTTTTTATTTATTATAAAACTAGTTCAAAACATTTTTTTATAAACTAATTTAAGTTTAACATATTTCTAGTGATTAAATGATAAGATTTAACAAAAACCAACATACGAAATTTAAAAAATAGCGTGTAACATGCACTAATACTCCTTAATATCTACTATCGTGTTATATTTATATTCAGGTTTGTTTTCCGTTCACACTTTTTTAGGTTCGGGAAGAAGGCATATAATGTCTTCCTTCTTCACAACTGACCTGTCTTTCTCTACAAATCGGAATGTTCGGTTTTCCATTTTAATTTGATTTGATTTCATCCCCTTTACAACTATTCCATCTGGGAAAGAAATAATCTCTTCGATACGACAAACATATCTATAAAATGTTGACATCCTTTTTCCTGCACCTTCAAATTTAATCAGTGCGTATTGACCTGGCTTAATAGCTTCATCAGTTACACTTATATATTCCGGCAACTCGGATACTACCGTCGTGTCTGACTCTGGTTCACTTTCTTCTGCAATAACGTCTGCCTCATCTTCAGAAGAGCTGACAGTTGTTATACTTTTGCCAGGTTCAACATTTAGTCTCTTTCGTTTTTTATTTCCTTTCCATGCCTGTCCACTTTCTCTCTGATTCTTAAGAAAATCAGTCAAGGTTTCTGCGACCATTTCCTGAGCGTCGATGTCTTGATCCGGAAGACGTTTTAGGACTCTATTGAGGTCCAGCGGAAATATGCCCGTTGCCTCAAAGCCCGCGATAAGGTCCCTTTTAATAGAATAAGAGACACCTGGATCTTTTTTTTACTTCATTCATATTTTCCAAAGTCTGCTTTAATAGCTTTGGAAAAATTTCCTTTGGCACAACGCCTCCTTTCGAATTTTCTACTTTCCACTTAAAGAGCACTTTTCGCCATGCCATTTTCAGTGGCCTAAAAAAAGCGACGTCTAGAGGTTGTAACAGATGTGTGCTATGAGGCGGTAAGCCAATAAACGAGACATAATTTTCCTCACACTTCTTTATGATATCGGCGCTCAAGTGGGAAGACAGGTTGTCGCCAATCAATACCTTTCTTCCTTGAAGACGTCTAGCGTGCGGTAGGAAAGAAGAATCAAACCAATCGGCAAAGGTTTCCGAGTCAATCCACCCATGCTTTGTTCTTGAATAACGCGTGCCACCACTGCAGCAAGGTTCAGAACAGAACCCTTGGGGTCCACCCTCCGTCCATGTGTCAACAACAAATGTTCACCTTTCTAAATAATAAACTCTCTCAGGATATTTTACACCTCTTCGAAAAATAGCCTTGATTTGGTCGTCGGGCAAATTGCTCTCATCATAATTGAAAACATGACTTGAAGGAACTGCACAAACCACTTCTTTTAAGTTTGTAAAATAATTTTTAATAACATCTCTCGTCAGTGCAGCCCTAGCTCGTTTTATATTGGCGGCCCAGCGCTGAGATAAAGTATTCTTGTGCCGTTTGAGAAATGAATCAACCCAATCGTCTCCAGGTATGTTATTTACAAAACGGCGTTCCACTACGTCTTTTTTATCCAGATAGCTTTTCACAAAAATTTGACGGTCTTTTTTAGATAAGGGAAAGCCCCAGTCAGAACTTTTTGCGATCGCATTAACAAACGCATTTTCTTCGGCTCTTGAGAATACCGTCTGACCACCGTTTTGCGCCCTATGTCTGCCATGATACTTGTTGTTGAGCGTACCGTATGTTACTTTAAATTCTCTTGACGCTTGCTGTATGCCCATTCTACCATCAACTACTGCTTGTAATGCATTTTCTAAAGCTTCCTGCGTAAAATTTTTATACTGGCGTGAGCCGAGCGGACGTTTGTATACACGCGGCATTTTCTGTAAAATAAAAAAATAATTTACAATTTTCACGACATACCCTAACCACTCCCTTAGGTTATAAACACTATAATCTTTCTAGACAGGTGGCCATTGTAAATATGACAATTCTTTTTCCCGCCACACAAAATCTTAACCCCACATTATCCTGAGTATCTTTTCTAGAATTATTTACCAGAAATGTAATCCATCGGCATGTACATTTTACTGACAAAACGCTGCATTACATATAAAATAAACATACAAGCTACGCACCTTAATTTCCTGCGACTTCATTTAAACACAATAGTTTAACCACTTAGCATTTCCCCTGGCATAGAAAAATACTGTTAGGATAGACATGACTAATCAAGCAAATTATATTGCTTGTCTATTTGTGCAGCCATCTATGAACCGTTATAATAACTTAACCTGATCACGAATCGAAAATGGCGCAAAATTTGAAAATAAACGTTACTGATCAAACTCACCCCGCAAAGTCAAAGTCGGTACCTATATTGAGTCCAAAAAATATTTCCAGTCCAATATAATGTTTTGTGACACACGCACTACGATGAATGGCGCTAGTTTGCACCGGGAATTTTTTATAACTTCCTCAAACTCTGATGGGATTTCAAAGGAACTCTTCAAATTCCACAATCCTACGTTTTTGTCACACTCCAAATAGGAGTGTCCTCTCACAGGGAATGTAATTTTTATTTCTTTTAAACCATGAATTTTGTTGTTT
This sequence comes from Polydrusus pterygomalis, assembly GCA_963969555.1. NCBI lineage: Eukaryota > Metazoa > Arthropoda > Insecta > Coleoptera > Curculionidae > Polydrusus > Polydrusus pterygomalis. The sequence continues at coordinate 32,462,217 of OZ018381.1, read as the reverse complement.
ACAATAAAATGGATAAATCGAAAAATGGTAAAATTTTTATTTTGTCCTCCGGCAGAGTCGCAGAAAATCTGCAGTTCAATGTCGTCTTCTAAGTAAGTATTGATAAAATGAAAAAGGAACGATGCAACTTCATTCGATCCTTTTTTAGCTATTCCTTCATGATAGGTATAAAACATCGACTGACCAGTAGAGAGGATATGTATGTTAAAGGCATAGATCGACAACTGCCGTTTATACACTCCTGGACATAAAAAAACCGGACAAACAAAATTTTGTTCAAAGTCATTCTTAAGCAACTTTTTAAGTTTTGCATCGATCTTGCTAATTTTTTTTTAAGTTGTGGGCGCTTTTGTCTATATTATTAACTGATATCGAATTTACAAAAAGTTGTAATTGATTTGGTATTATACAGTGTAGAACCAAAAGTTGCATTTTGTCCTAAATTTCTAAACACTCTGTGGAAGAATTTGACCACACAATGATGTGTCTATGTATCAGATTTTTAAGCCTCATAATTTCTTAACATTAATTTCTTTGATTGAAATCGATATCTTTATTCTCCAATTATACACACATTTTTAAAAGAAACTATGCAATTTACGCCAATAACAAAAATTAAAAACTTTATTAAACAAAAATTAAAAAGTTTATTATAATATAGGTAACTTAAACACATAAACAAACTCTAATATCGTGTATTGCCTCCCCTTGCTCTAATCACTGCTGCCATGCGACGTGGTAAGGATTGAACACAATTGGCAATTGCCCTTTGAGGAATAGTTTCCCACTCTTCAATAAGAGCCATTCGAAGAGCTGGAATGGTTTCTATTTGTCGGTTGCTAATTTGTCTTCCTAACATATCCCATACATGCTCAATCGGGTTTAAGTCAGGGCTACGTGAGGGCCAGTCTAATCGTCGAATGTTCATTATCGTGCATCAAACAAAAATTTTCACCAACAAATGGAGCGAAAGGAATGACGTGATCTGCTAAACATTCATCGATATATCGGTTAGCATTTAAAGCGCCATTTTCAACTAAAACGAGGTCCGTATGGGCGTGACTTGTAATTCCAGCCCACACCATAATACTACCACCTCCAAATGGTGTTCTTGGAGATATACAAGATTCAGAAAATCGTTCTCCTCGTCTTCTCCATACACGCTCTCGCCCATCCGGTGAACGCAAACAAAAACGTGATTCGTCTGTGAATAATACACATCCCCATTCTTCGCCATTCCAGTCTATATGTTCACGGGCAAAATTTAATCGTTGCGCACGATGAGCTGCATGTAAAGCTGGGCAAGCAGCTGGTTTTGACATAAATTCGTATTCATGTAATCTACGACGGACGGTTCGTCCACAGACTCTTGTGCCACGTACTTTTTCAAGTCGACGACTAATAACAGTTGATGTTACTCCGCGGTCACGTAAGGCAAGGTAATGAAATGATCATCTCGCTGGTTTGTGGTTCGTGGTCTTCCTGATCCAGGACGTGTATACTCACCGGTTTGACGAAAGCGGCTGATCGCATCTTGAATAGTGCTTCTGGCTCTGCCCAATACATTTGCAATGTAGCGTATATCGCGGCCATCTTCATTCAATGCAACAGCACGTACAACTTCTTCTGACCTCATAGTAAAAAAAAACTTTTAATGTGAAATGACAATACAGTGACACGTTTAAGAAAAAATACAAACACCATAAATAATAATCGTCCGTTACTAGGCAACAGAATCCCAGTGTTGCTTGATGGAAGAATAATGTTTTTACTTTTTGTTATTGGCGTAAATTGCATAGTTTCCTTTAAAAATGTGTGTTTAATTTGAGAATAAAGATATTGGTTTCAATCAAAGAAATTATGAGGCTTAAAAATCTGATACATGACACATCATTGTGTGGTCAAATTCTTCCACAGAGTGTTTAGAAATTTAGGACAAAATGCAACTTTTGCTTCTACACTGTATAATACCAAATCAATTACAACTTTTTGTAAATTCGATATCAGTTAACCAATATAGACAAAAGCGCCCACAACTTAAGAAAAAATAGCTAGATCGATGCAAAACTTAAAAAGTTATTTAAGATTGACTTTGAACAAAATTTTGTTTTTCCGGTTTTTTATGTCCAGGAGTGTAATATACGTCGTTTGTGGCAATTTTCGGAATAGAAATATTTTTTGCAGTTCTTTTTGCCTCCCTTTTTCTACAATAGAAAGTGTCAGCTCTCCTTTTGTGCACTTCATTCAAAACCGTCAAGTATCTAATCTTATCTGTATCATTTTCAGCGGCCAAGCCTTTAACCTTAATCGAAATTCGTCACACGTTGCGCATGTATCTGTCCGGGGGTATCCAAACGAAATATTGAAATCTTTATTGAAAATTGTTCTGTACGTTTCGTCGACACTTTAACATTTGGATGCTTATCTTTAAAGATATTAAACATGTTTTTAATTGTAAGTTCTTCCGGCAAATATATCTTTTTCGTATCCTATAATGACTTTGGCGACCCTTAAAACTTTTGATGTGGTCGCATACCAAACGTTTCGTTAAATCAGCTAACTTTCTATGTATTGTACTATGCTTTCCACGTCTATCTTTGGGAGCGGCACCAGTTTTTTTTTAGGTTTTCCTTTATACATATAAATTAGCTTATTCTTTGTTATTCCATGCATGGAACAAAACGCTTTGGCACATACCGTAGTATCACGATTGAGAACTCGAACTCGGTAGCCATAACTAGCATCATGAAGAGTAGCAGTAGATTGGTTTTGACGTGGCCTCCTTTGTTTCACAGGTACCACCGTAATCAATCCAGTTAGATATAAATTTTGCTCATCGTGGGAGAGCAGAGAATTAAAGTTTTTAATTATTTCTTTTCTCTGCTCCTCTCTCACCTCATCAAAACATTTTAATCTTATGCAGTTACAGGGCACTCCAGGTTCATGCATCGATAATTTAATTTTTTAGAAACCTCCGACAACCTGCCGGTTTTCTTTCTTTTTTTTTTGACCGACCTATAAATTAAGTTTCACGGACTCCTCCGAATCACTGTTAGCCATAATAAACTATAATAACTTTGCAAAAAACCAAAAAGCTCATCGTTCGCTGTCTACAATAGCACTGGCACGTTTTGCAAGATATTCCACTATAATAACACAGGCCTGCATGAAATTTGTGATGACGCGATTTTTGTTTGTTGAGCTCAGTTTTTATATAGAAATAACTAATTAAAATAAAATTGGTCTCTATCACCCACAGACTTTTTTTGCAAAAAAAAAGAAAAAATATAAAAAAACTTATAATAGGTGTTTTAACATTTTAAAATTAATGTAGTACTTCAAATTCTAAATGATTGATGAATAAAAAATGATTTTCTGTGGTGCTATAAACCTTCAGACTGGAGACTTTTTATCAACTTCAAAAAGGAGCTTTAAAGCTGTTCTTTTACATAATGACAATGTTTTTGCTTCTGTTTCGGTCGGCCGTACAGTTAAGTTAAAGAAAAACTATGAAAATTTAGAGGAATTACTTTTAAGAATACAATATGAAAGTCACAACTGGGAAGTGTGTGAAGATCTAAAAAATTTAGGTCTTCTCTTAGGTCAGCAGTCTGGATTTACTAAATTTCCATGTTTCCTGTGCGAGTGGGCTAGCAGGAATGGAGAACAGCATTGGATAAAAAGAGACTGGTCACAAAGAGAGACTTTAACACCTGGAAACATAAATGTAATTCGCGAAAGTCTTATTGACCCTCTAAAAGTTTTTTTTCCACAACTTCACTTAAAACTTGGACGTATGAAACAATTTGTTAAGGCATTAAACAAAGAAGGAAATTGTTTTAAATATTTGTGTAAAACATTTCCGGCTCTGTCAGAGGCAAAATTAAAGGAGGGAATCTTTGTAGGGCCGCAGATTAGCAGCTTGATGAAAGATACAGAATTTGAAAAGGTAATGGAAGATAAGGAAAAACATGCATGCAATGCTTTTAAAGAAGTTGAACATAAATTACTACTATGTTGAGATCGTTGAAAATATGCTGGAAAATTTCAGGAATTTCAGAATATGAGCATAAAAATTCACTTTTTACATTCCCATTTGGACTAATTCCCGGAAAATCTTGGGGACGTGGGTGAAGAGCAAGGTGAAAGTATTTATCAATATATTAAAGAGATGGAAAAAGATAAAAGGGGCGCTGGGACACAAAAATGATGGCCGATTTCTGTTGGACATTGAGAGGAGATATTCCTTTAGCTGAAACAGAAAAACAACCAAAAGAAGCTTTTCTGAAAAAGAAAACGTTTTTTGAAGAAGCGTAACGAATAAATAACCATTTATAATAGTTTTTATGTCTATATTTTGTATATTTTTGTATTTTTTTCCTTAATATATTCAAAACCTAGCTTATAAATGAAACAAATCGTGTTTTTTCTATATTTTTGGATTTTACCGGATTGAAAAATAACCTTACGTGATATAAAAAAACTGAAAGCAGATTTAAAATCAGCGCTACCAAATTACTAGAAAACAGTTAAAATTTTTAAATCAACCTTCAAAGTGTTAAAAAATGCAGGCCTGTGAATTTGTTTACATGACATCGCTGATTTTTTACCAGGGCGCATGGACAAAGCTGGTTTTTTCCCTGTACGCTATATTTTAGAACTTATTTTACTCATGACTATGATATTTCTTTCCCAGTTTTCGTGTACTCTAATAAACGTCATCAATCGGACAATTTAATGGCACCGATACCTAAATTCGCAGTAAACAGTGACATATCTGGTTAGTGGTTATTTCTCTGTACCCTTCAATTTTTCTTTTTTTTTTGCAGTTCTATCTTTTTTTTTTACGGAACCATTTAACGTAACTAAAGAATCGTAATATAACGGCTAACGGTGCAAAAACTACCTAACACATAAAATATGTTTTATGAGAAAGATAAAACACAATAAATATATGTCCCTCTCTTACTGGCGCATGAGAAATCTTGTGCCTTGGCCAGATCTCCCGGATCAGATTGCGATTGGCGGATTTTCACGTGCTTTATTTTGTTTTACAAAAGGTTCTTAAAATTGGTCAAGCAATCCAAAAGCCCTGACCAGTATAATTCAAAATAATTTTAAGTCGCAGTCATAGAACCTTTACGTTGTGTTTATTTTAAGGTTCTTTTAAAATTTGTGACAACGGGAATGCTATTTTCCTTGTCGATATTTACTTAGTTTAAATGCTAAGCCAGTATGGGCTGCCGGCAGGCCCGCCGGAGGCAACCCGCTGGAGGCAAAAATTTTTTGGGTGCCACGCCCTTTCTTGGGTCTTTTCACGGCATTTAATGTCAATATTTAGTCAAAAATAATATTACAGTAGTCCGAAATAATACGAGACATATGGGAGTATTACTAAAATAAACCTATATTTTGGGTCACAGCTACCTAAGTTAATTAAACCAGATCCAGATGCCACCTCCTTAGATGAAAATAAACTAGTAATTTTGGGCAACTTTCCCCTTTTATCTTCTTGCTCTTATTTTTGAAGTGAAAACTTCTTTAGGCGCGTTTAGCACTTTTTGTGGGCACTGAATTAAACTGAGCCGTCAGGCGTCAGGTTCGGCTGTGTTACGCTCGAATTCGACTCCGCTGCCGCATCAGTCGACGTGGAAACAGTGTGCGACACTTGTTGCGTCTCAGGTATGTTCTGGCATTTTTTAAATTATATATTTACGTAGGGTGAAGTAAGGTTTACCGTAATTGCTTATTCCGTGGACCTAAGAAGTTTTCACTTCTGTCGTGTGGTCTTAAGCACACACAATTTTTTTTTTAATTTTCTTAACCACTCGATCTCATTTTGCCTTTTTCCATATTGGGTTTTCTGAACATCAGAAAAATAAATGATATTATTAATTATTACTTAAGTATATGCTTATTAGTGGATAAATAATTTTCAGTTTTTGCTTTGAATATTAGTTACTTACCTTCGCCTTTATTCCCTAATATGTCTTAACTAATATAAACAAACAAAAAAAAAATCACCACCGCGTAAACCCCGATGATTCTCCGAATGTTTTTCTTTTGTCTTTGAAATCGAATGCCTACTGCCGACACGTCACACGAGCGTCACGAGCCGACTGCCTCCCTTACGCGGGCGCCTTTACAAATTGCTGATGTGCCAGTTAGTGTTTGTAATAATTAGGATGTAGGCGGCTGGCGGACGAAGGCCGAGTTTGATTGTATAACAATTATTATTTAAAAAATCAGTTAAACTGATTTATTAAGATAAAGCGGAGCGGCGCCTTCGGCGCCTATTTTTTCTTGGCGCCGAGTGGCGTTGCCCCCCCCCCCCCTCCCCCGGTAGCTACGCCACTGTTATTGTGTCTAATTTTAAAACAAAACGTTCCTGTTTTGATATTATTAATATATCTTTATTTCCAACCAACTTAAAAATTTCATCATAGACTATATAACATTAAATATGCAATATTAAAGTCACAAATAATACAAATTATGTTTTGTGACTATTAATAATTTCATCGAAATTATTTTGAAAAAATTATACAGTGTGTCCAATAAAGTATGGAACATATGGGAAAGATTTTTATTATGGATTTCTCAGAAAATTTTATTCTTGATAGAAGTTGGTGCATGCCTTAAAATTATAAACGCATATTTTATATTTCACCTGCGGCTAATAGTAAGGGAGCAAATACCATTTTTTCTAAATTGCTCTAAGACTGGACTGGATCGTATCTACTAGGTGGTGAAAATGACAAATACATTATTAGTTATTTCCACTCGTATAAATAGCTGGCTAACATGTGTTTAAATATGCGTGCAACACGCTAATATCTAAACCCCCCGTATCATTGAAAAGTTTTAAAAGGTTTGCAACTACTTAATACATTTTTATAATAAACACATAATTAAGATATTTCATTAATATATAAAAATCGCGTAAATAAAAAATCGACCAGAGGCGTACCGTTTAGGGGAAAATAGATATTAAGGAAAAGTAAATAAAAATTGAGACACATAACTCAAATTTCGCATTTGGACTAAGTTTTTTATTTGCAAAAAATTTCCATATAAAATTTTGTTGTATTTGTACTAATTAAGGTACTTTACTCTTAAGCTCATTTCGAAAAAATGGCACTAGCTCCCTTACTATTAGCCGCAGGTGAAATATAAAATACGCATTTACAGTTTTAAGGCATGCACCAACTTTTATCAGGAATAAAATTTTCTGAGAAATCGGTAATAAAGAAGTTTTCCATATGTTGCATACTTTTTTGAACACACTGTATAATATAAATATAATACGTTAAGGTGGAATTATCAACGTCATTCAATTTATTGCCAACCTATAACCTATTACGCCTTGCTTTTCTTAGTTTATTATTTTATTGACTAAGATTTAAATAAAATCAATATCTTCTGCACATTATTTAGGTAATATCTAATATATTACAAAAATATTAATTTATTTCATTGCTTATTTTGGGATAATTGTATAGTCAAAGAACAATGGCATAATAATGTTAAAAAAAATCTTAACTGATATTTTTCGATATACAATTCTCCTTAAATAACTTGATATTTATGTAACATGTTAATTATGACCTATAGGATATGAGGACGATATTGATTTTATTTAAATTTTTTGTAAAAGTTAGAAAAAATAAATAAATCTACGCGAAATAGGTTTTAGGTTGGCAAGCATGTTGATACTCCCACCTTAAAGATAGTTATAAAAAATGGATATACAATTCTCCTTAAATAACTTACGAAATTCCTTGATATTTATGTACCATGTTAATTATGACCTATAGGATATGAGGACGATATTGATTTTATTTAAATTTTGTGTAAAAGTTAGAAAAAATAAATAAATCTACGCGAAATAGGTTTTAGGTTGGCAAGCATGTTGATACTCCCACCTTAAGAGCAGTAACCCCCTTTACCACAATGAAAATTGCCGAACGTTTTGCTGGTCAAACGAAAAGAAAAAATAAAAATTGATATTTAGAAAATAAATTCTACTTTATCAAATCAAATCAAATCAAATCAAATCATTTATTTTCATGTGAACATGCTAATGCATTTACATACGTCATATATTTTAATAATATTATATTTAAGATAAAACACTTTAAAACCATTTTATTTTTAAAATAAGACCAAAACACAATAAAACAAGTTAAAATGTACAATTAAAAAATTCTTCAAATGTATAGAAGGCCCCATTAATCAACAATTTCTTTACGTTCGCTTTAAATTCCTTCAATGGTAGGTTTCTTAGATTGTGTGGAAGACAATTAAAAAATTTTATTGCAAGGTATCCAGGGCCACTCTGACATCTCTTCAATCGGCAGTATTCCGGAACATAATTGTCTGAAAATCTCGTGTCATAGCTGTGGATCTCACTGTGCATCCTATAATTGTTTAGGTTGATCTTGGCATATAGTAAATTCTCCAGAATGTACTGAGATGGTAGAGTCAGAATACCAAGTTCTTTAAAGGACTGCCTACAGTCATCTCTATATCCCAGACCAGCCATCACTCTAACAGCCTTTCTTTGCAGACCAAAGACTCTAGCAGACTGAGGGGCATGTCCCCAGACGAGCAGAGCATACACCATTACCGAATGGAACAGTGCATGGTAGGCTGCATGCAGCACCCCCCTAGAGACCTGTTCGGCCAGACTGCGTAGCGCAAACAAACCACTCCCAAGTTTTTTTGCTACCTGATCTATATGTTTGTCCCATTTTAGCTTTGAGTCAAGCTGGACTCCTAGGAACTTAACATATGGTGTATCTTCATTCAGGTTTTCCGTGTCACGAAGTGCAAATACAAGCTTGTTTGTTTTTGCTTCATTCAGGAGTAGTTTGTTCGCGCTAAACCAGTCTTTTGCAGTCGACTGCGCTACCCCCAACCTCTCCACAGCCTCGTCCAGGGTATCCGATGAGACAGAGACAGTGGTATCATCAGCAAAGATGGTATGATCATTTAGTGCATTCATGGGCAGATCATTTATGTATATTAAAAAAAGTATGGGCCCCAGGACCGAGCCCTGGGGTACACCTATCGTAACCTCCTCTCTGCCAGACACCACTCCCCCCACTCTCACACACTGGGTTCTATTTATCAGGTATGACCTTATTAAAGCTATGCTGTTCCGATTAAAACTGTAGAAAGCAAGCTTCCTAAGGAGAAGGTCATGGCTCACACAGTCGAACGCCTTACTCAAGTCACAAAATAGTGCGGCATGATACTCTTTACATTCAAACGATCTCGCTATTCTGTCCACTAAGTTCAGAATCCCATACACTGTACTTTTACCCCTCCGGAAGCCAAATTGACTATCCGAGAAAAGACCATTTTCCTCCATAAAGCTCACCATTCTCACTGTCATACATTTCTCAACAATCTTAGATACTACTGGTAACAACGATATCGGCCTGTAATTTGATGGTGTTTCCTTATCCCCCTGCTTAAAGATTGGTATAACTAGCGCTTGCTTTAGAACATCCGGGAAAGTACTTTCTCGAAAAGATAAGTTTATTAGCTTTGTTAGTGGCGTTACTATTAAGTTTTTAATTGTTTTAATTAGTACCATATTTAGACCAAAGATATCATTGCTACGCTTATTATTCATATGATTGATTATATCCCTCATTTCATTAAAAGTCATCTCCCGGAACTCAAAGTTGTTTTCTAAGTAATTTGTATTTTCCCTTAGCCTTCCCAATGGATCAACGTCAGTCTCAGGTATTTCCTTTATTATTTTGTGAGCAATATTAGAAAAGTAATTGTTAAACTCATCAGGTGATATGATAGGAATATTGTCCGATTTTTTATCTTTTTTTCTCTTTTTATTTATTATATTCCATATGGCTTTAGACGGGTTTTTAGCTGTGTTTATCATACGGTCGTTTGCTGTGATTTTTGCTCTTTTGACAGCAATATTGTATAAATACCCCATCCAGAAAAGTAAATGACGATCGAAAATATTCCCAAAATTTTTTTTAGAAATTTTTTTTATTTTTAGTAATTTTGTAATATCTTAAACAATTCTTTATTGGTCAAAAGCAAAATGACTTTCCCGGGTGTAGAATGTTGTACCAAACAATTTTTCTTAAAGCCATTTTTCAATATCGGCCTTACTTTTTTCTCAAAAAGCTTGGGCGCGTAAACCCACTTTACACGCTTAAATTCACTGTACGCGCCCAAACTTTTTGAGAAAAAAGTAAGGCCGATATTGAAAAATGGCTTTAAGAAAAATTGTTTGGTACAACATTTTACACCCGGGAAAGTCATTTTGCTTTTGACCAATAAAGAATTTTTTAAGATATTACAAAATTACTAAAAATAAAAAAAATTTCTAAAAAAAATTTTGGGAATATTTTCGATTGTCATTTACTTTTCTGGATGGGGTATTTAAAGTAGAATTTATTTTCTAAATACCAGTTTTTATTTTTTCTTTTCGTTTGACCAGCAAAACGTTCGGCAATTTTCATTGTGGTAAAGGGGTTACTTCCTCTTAAAGATAGTTATAAAAATGGTAATAAACTAACATTTAATTTCAAAAAAAAAAATTTTTAGTGCTTCTTTAAAAGTCCGTAATTTTGATATTACTTTAATTTTTTTCGGGAAACTGTTGTAAATTGTTTGTTCCTTTATATTATATCGTCGTTGAAGACGCAATAGCTCGTAACCCACACCGCCCATTTTTTACAGGGAGCAATATAACTGACTGTATTAAAAACGGAAATGTTTTTTAACTGAAAAATTATTTATAAGTATGGTATAGTATTATTGATCTCTTTTTTTTTTATAGAAAAATGGGTTTGATTGCTGTTTGTGCCCTTACGGTTGCTATCGTTTTGATAATTATAAAATTTGGGGTGGTTTACGACCTATTGCTTTGGTAATTATTAAATCCAAATATGGGGTTAATGTAGGTTTTTATTACGGAAAAATACAAAAAAATAAAACTTAAATGTGACTTAAGCTATCATAGAAGTGGTGATAATCCGCAGGAATAACTGGTTTAAGCTCCTGTAGGTGCTTATAAAGTCAAGTTAAAGTCAAAATATGCATTATGGTTATAAGATATTAATCTCGTTAACAAAGTTCAAACTATCAATACTATAAACAGTTATGACAATTCATTGTTTCCATTATAAGTAAATAAACAAGTAGACAAGCACGCCATAAAATTAATATGGTCAAATGGGTTGCTTACAATTAAACACCAAGATTAGGACAATTGAAATTATACAAAATTAAAATTTAATATCTAATAAGAACCTGGTAGGAATGGAATGAGCGAAAGCCCCAAAAAGAAAACAAAACGTACAAGCGAGCAACCAGACATTAACATTGTAAAATACCTGAACGGTAGCTAGTTAGTTAATCTTAATTACACACACTAGGTACTTGCTACACTTAAACATAACCATTTAAAAATATACAATCAGTCAATAAAACGCAATGACAGGAACCTCATATCACTCCACAATTAAAATACACAGTCATAGAATTCTTCCAGTGTATAGAACACTTTCATTAACAATAACTCCTTAAATGTTTTCTTAAATTGTTTAAGGCATCGAAGGTCTTTTATTGATTGCGAAACATGGTTATATATTTTCTTATTCTCATAGAATATTAATTGTTTAACCAGTGTGGTTTTAGGAATAGGCAAACATAACCTTCTAGAGCCTCTCGTGTTATACTGTCCTGGGAGAACAGACACTGGACTTAATAGAACAGATTTATGAATTATACATGCAGTCTCCAACACAAACAAACATACCAGAGTTAGAATACCTTGACCTATAAAAAGGGGCCTACAGTACACCCCCTCCCCCACTCGCGTAACGCACTGCCCGCTTCTGTAACACAAATATGGATTGAAACAATTCACGTCTACAGTAGCCCCAGAAAATTATACCATACAATAAATGCGACTCCACCAGAGCAAAGTACACCATTCGTGCCTCCAGTACACCCAATTCATTGGCAGCAATTCTTACAGCATAACAACCACGCGATACTTTCTTAGAGAGATTTTCTACGTGTGTTGCATACTTCAAGCTTTCATCAACGTGCAGACCCAGGAACTTAACATTACTAACCCCTTGAATACTGTTATTAACTATATCTATATTTGGGATATTGCAGTTAAATGAGACAATACTTGTTTCTGACATGTTAAAACAAAGCAAATTTGATTCACACCATTTCTTAATTAATGTTAAATCCCACTCTATAGTCCGAATATACTTTTGCGCTTTTATTTATTTTTTGTTCTACGTTCAATTGCGGCGAAACAAGGCAAACTTCTTTTCTGCATCGTCGTTGGGGTAGGTAAGTCCACGGGTCATCAAAAGTAAGCTTATAGAAAATTGTTCCATCAGAAGTGTATTTAAGGTTTCGGATATGAGGGGTTCATAGCAAAACTGGTGTAAGTCAAAATTTATTGTTTTTTGTAATTCGGCTTTAAAGTTTATCTTCAGATTATAAAAAAAATATTGCAAGGTAATTAATCTTTATTTTTAATTAATGTCTATAACCATTGTTAGATATTTTTTATAGTAATAAATATTTATTATTGTATCCGATTGTTGAATAATTAATTAAATAATAAGAAAAAACTAATAATAATTTGACTTACACCACTTTTGCCCCGAAATATAATTGAAATAATGGAAGTAGAACATTTTAGAATTTTTATTAAGAATAAAAAATATGTCATAACCTTAACTAACTAACTCTAATAACTAACTAATAAGTTTCTAATCGAAATGCAATTCATCTTCATCTGAGGAGCTTCCTTCCTGCGATGTTTGTGACTGACGAGTTCTGATTTCTGTCGGAAGATTTTTAAAATAAGCATGATGAATAGGGGGAATGTAAGGTAATAGATCCAACATGTCGCGCTTTTTTTGTTGCGTAACAGGACGCCTTAGGGGATATAAAATATCCTGATTTTCAGGTAGTGCAACAGCTTTTTTTCCCTTTCCAGCTTTTGATAAGGAAACTTCATTAAAATCCATGATTTCGTTAAGAGTTTCTTTGTACTTGAAATGGAATGGTAAACCACGTTCAAATCTGAGCCACCTAATTTTAAGCCAGCTAAATGTCTGGTGTCTAACATTCTTTTTACGGTTTGTTATAGAATCTTCAAGGCTTTTTGTGGATAGAAATTCAGTTCTTTTCATCTCAAATACTTGATAGGGTTTTACTCGTTTTGCCCCCTTTACAATGCCTATCCAATCTTCTGGACCATGTATCTGAGTGTGTTATTTACAGGCTTTTTCTATTACCCCAAAATCAGCGTCGTTAGGTAGAAAGGAGTGTCCAGAAACTAAAAATTTTAAATCTATAGTGCTAGCATTCATGTTTTGATTCTGAACCAACTTTAATAACGTGAGTGCTAATTTTATATTACGGTTTTGTCCCGTGCAAGAGTCGGAATACAAAATAATATGGTCTTGTTCACGTGCGTTGTCCAATAAGTGTTTCACCAGACAACTTGCAATGTCCTGCGAGCCTCGACCTCCCTCTGTTTCATCCCACATGTACATGAATCCGTTCATTGAATTAAATGAATGAACTCCAAAATTGTAAATGTACATGTTTCTTTTGTAGTAAGCTACTGATGTACTTAACTTTGGGAATGGTAACGCTTTTTGTAGGTCAAATGTTGCTACATAAATTATGTCTGATGCCTTATCCTTATTCTTGTTTAACGAGTCTCGTGCTTGTTTAGCCTTTGCTAGATGAACATTTTTTTGGGATTGAAGGTTTGCTTTAATTTCTTCGTTGTTTTCTGTAAGGAGTTTCAAATTCAGTTCATCGCAAGTTTGGCAGGAATCTTTTATAGGGGGGCTTGAAGTGCAAATTAAATTTTGTGGAAAAAACTTTATAGTAAAATTTTTCTTTAACTGGTGCTTTATTCTCATTTGTACATTTTTCAACATACATATCGTACATTTTATGAATTGACAAGTCTGAATTTAAATATTTTCTTAGGGGGTTATTTTTCCGACTATAACGGCTTTGACATGCTGGAAAGGATTTAATATGCTCTATAACATCTGAGTCATCAATTTTATTAGCTGGGACTTGTTTACCTCGACCATCAGTAACATCAGATTTTTCTGGTTTTGCAAGAATTCTGTAAAGTCTACCATCAGTGATACCGAATGTTTGTAAAAAGAATTTTTTGCATATATTTATATTAACGCTATTAATTTTAAGGGTATATTGATACGTTACAGATTTAGGGTTTTTCGAATTATTACGAGGACGCTTCTGTTTCACACTTTCAGATTTTGTAAGGCTATGTATAAATGTATTTTGTTTGGAAAATTCTCCCAGTTTCCAAAACGAATTGTGCATTTTCTTTCTATCATTTTCACTTACACGATTATTACACATTTTCTTACAATCGCAGTTTAAATGCTCAAATACTTGTGCAGGTACATTACGCCCCCTTGATGACAAGTATTCTTTACCTTCATTTCGGGAACGTTTTCTAACATTTTTTTTCCAAGAAATTTCATTTCGTTGCCTTTTTCTACCGCGAACGGGCGAGGATAAATGGGCCTCCACCCGAACAGTCTCTTCTACTTCCTCTTTACTAACAGCCTCTTCCTCTTCTGATCCTATAATATAAAAAGTCAAAATTACGAAAATTAGAAAGGAAGGAGATATTATTAAATTCTATTATTTTTATTGCGGTTTGATCAGGAACAAATCCAGAATTTTGGTAAGGGGAAGCGACTCGAGTCGTTCGTACTGAATTTTATAATGGGTACCTATCCTGTAAAATTAATTGTCCTTACACCTTATAATATAAAAAAGTTAGTACTTACCCGAGAATGAAGAAGGCACGAAACTCGATGAACTTGAAGGATCCTCTTCCTCAGATTCGCCAGAATTCATTTTGCCTCCAAATTTTAAACAAATGATTCAGGAAAACTACTTATAATTAGTTCAGCACGCATTAAATAAACCACAACGTGTGTTTTCGGAGCGAAATTTGACGGTTAAGTGACTTACACCACTTATGCACTGAAAAATTTTAATTATATTTCAGAGCATAAATAGAGTAGCTCCATCTATTACTTTATTTATGAACAACTGACTTACACCACTGTGGCAGTGAAAAAATATGAATGTAAAGAGTAGTTTTCTATAATAACTTCATTTTTTAAATTTTATGACTTACACCACTTTTGCTCGGAACCCCTCATATCTGTGACGTTCTTTTTCCCGGGTTTAATGCTTGCATACATTTGATTCTCTTTTCGAGAGAAATCTCGAAAACGG
The DNA here is from genome assembly GCA_963969555.1 of Polydrusus pterygomalis. Taxonomy (NCBI): domain Eukaryota; kingdom Metazoa; phylum Arthropoda; class Insecta; order Coleoptera; family Curculionidae; genus Polydrusus; species Polydrusus pterygomalis. The sequence continues at coordinate 32,446,887 of OZ018381.1, read as the reverse complement.
TCGTACGTTACAGCGAAACATTGCTAGAACCCATATTGCTTGTTATAAATACAGCAGTATAACCTGCATGATGCAATGGACTGAAATCTCATCAAATGATATTGAATATACGCGTTCTTTTAAATTTAAAGTTCTGGATTTCTCCTTCGTAAAATAAAAACATTTGTTAATATTTCAGGGTTGAGTTGAAGCCTCAAAAAAACTCAAGCTGGTGACTTCTATCTATCAATTAGAAAAAAAATATTTATTAACAAAGCCATAATATTGATTTTCTATTGAAATTTAAATTTTGAGAGTATAGTATACTCGCATTGCTTAGTGCTCAGAATTTTAATTTGAACCTTTACCATTCTAGGACTCTACAGATCTGGAAACTTAAATGCAAAACAGATTGCGAAAAAATTTGCCACTCGCTATATCGTGTCCAGCATCAAAGGGTGGGTGGCCACGGATGGAGGCTTGTATGACAAGTATAACGCCCTCGAACCTGGAATGCCTGGACCGGGCGGAAATTATCGTGCCCAAGTTGGGTATGGATGGTCAATTGGAGTGGCGTTATCATTTATAAGTGAATTTGCGTGTTCTGCTTGGATATTAAAGGCATTATTAACTCCGTTATTTTATACAATCGTCTTTAGTTTAATTACATTAGTAAGTAAAATGTTATCTTACTAAATATTATAAGATCATTGTTTTTAATAAAGTACCTTTATCTTAAATTTGATTAAGGCAATACAATAACGTAATTTAATTCTAAATTATATGTCCAAACCTATGTATCGGGTGGCGTATTTACTAAATATACTCTACACCAGCACCTCCGTAATGGCCAGTGCACACTACCGGTTACGATCCGATTCACGATTACGGTTACGATTGCACGTTCGTGAACTCACATTACAGTGACAATCGCTACGGTTCGTTTCACGATTGTACTAAATATAACCTATAAAATTAGCGATTTATCTTTGACAGCTGTGAGGCAACAGTAAACACGGAATTGGCGAAAATGTGGCTGAACAGGCAGTGGTATTTAAATCAAGTTTTACGTCGTCGTAAAATTTGTTTCGTTCTTGGAGCACTCATCATTGCTGAAGATGAGCGAACGCAGCGGGTGGGTCACGAAATATTTACATCGTCGAGATGAATGAGGGATGCATAGAAATTTTTTTTAGAATAAGCTTTGGAGGACCCAAATAAAATTCCGCATCAATAGTCCTCCAGTTTTTGGACTTGGGTCACTTGGGTGGCATTTTTGGGGCTGCTTTATTATTATTATACAGGCAACTCCACAACTGCACACGACTTTGTGACTGAAAACTAAAATGTTATGATTCGAACCACAGAAATAAAGGGCTTAATTCGAACATGAAGATGATGAGCAGCAACAGATGATCACGAGATTGCACGCGGCATTGCTATTGGCTACGGTTGCCTACGATCCGATTAAAAATAGAACTCAACCTAAACGTCCCAACCGAATCGTAATCGTGGACTGGTTCGCTCTGATTGGTCGATGGGTCCAACAGAATCGCAATCGTGAACCGTGATCGGATCGTAACCGGTAGTGTGCACTGGCCATAATAGGCAAATAAAACTGACATCAGTCAAATTGTGAACTAAAAAACTAGTTACACCTACCGAAAACTTTCAATATTTGCCAGACACCATAGAGTTATTAACAGCTGTTTGGTAAAATCAATTTCTGGATGGACATAACGTACCATCGTCCTATGGCCCCTATTAGCATTTCTTATTTTATTTAGTGTAACTTCAAAGGTGGATGGCAACATCCTAAAGTGTTGTTTAAATTGATAGTCCTCAAAATTATAGATCGTAAGCTCAGCATAATTTTCATTCTTTGCTAATATCACTTTGTCAACATCTTCTTCTAGCAATTCGTAAACAACTATATTCCCAATGTTGCAAATTGCTATGCAGCATGCAGCATCTATGTCCATTTTTGTGAATGCTTCGGGACACTATCTTCCATTGAGTCTGTAATGAACATATTGTTTGCAATTGATATTGTCGGAGATGGCATTGTTTGCTTCTGTTGCGGTGGTTTTACATATTCCGTTCTGCCTATAATATGCTCGAAAGTCTCCGCGGCACTGCCTGCCTCGGACTTTTTCTTTCTTTCTTTCTTAATCTCTTTATTTGTTTTATAGATACATTTTTAAACTTCACATCTACAATATTTACATGCGTGTAATCTAGGTTTATGCTCACAGATGTGAGCTACCACCTAGAGAAGACAGCCAGACTACACCAGTTGACCCTTGGTAGCAGTGAGGTATTTCAGTGTCAGCAATCGGTCCTTTCCAGCTGTAACTTTACAAGGCCTTTACAGTTCAAGTCGTAATCGAAAAGTTTTGTGGTGGATATTTGGTCTAGGAAAAGTGGAATCTTTTTGATTGGAAAAAATAATACAAAAAACCAACCTTTAATTGTTAGGAACTAGCGGACTGGGAAGATCTGCTGAGCTTTTAAAGTCCGGTGGGGTTTCTTTGATGTATCTGGGACTTCGTCATATAACTTCATAAGTATTGTGCCCTCGCACTAATGAGTTAGCCTACACAAAATGACTGCTGCAACAAATCGCGAACGTAAACGTGCGAGGTTTCGACGAGTATCGTATAAGGCATTAAAACATAATCCGCTGTATATTCGCAAAATATACTCTGCAGTGCGCCAGGAAACGCGCGGAGTGCAATACAGATTACTACGGGCGCCAAAGTACAAGTTTCTGCACGTGCTACCAAAACATGTCGAAGAGCTAGAAGTTACGTTCCGCAACACTGACCTACCGCAAAAGCAAAGGGACAAACTTTGTCTTCAGTTAACGGAGTTAGGTCAGTATTATGGAAAACTGTTTATTGGTCTGAATTGTGTAGTGGCCAACTACAAACGCAATGTCCGTGAACTACCGACGCCGTCCGTTGCACAGCCGCCGAATAATCAACAACTACTACGACTACGTATCGAAAATGAACGACTGATCCTTCAAGTGATCCGTCAGGTATGTCGCCATGGAGCCTAGTACCCTATCCATAAAAACCAGTTTTATGATTTTTGTTGTGCAATTATAAAAATTCCTTTAAGCTAGGCATCAACTTTGCCATCAAATATTTTGTATACGTTATTGAGTTTTTGTTGTGAGGATAATACCTTAGCCAAATTGAAACGGCAAAGGATTTATCGCGAAATTATCATGTTTACTTTTGCTCGTTTATTTTTTCATTTGAATGTAAATTATGATCATGGTCTCAAATATTACAATATTGTTTTCGTCGTAATTTAATACGAATGTATGGGTTTGTAAATTTGTTTGTCAACAACAATATCGCTTACAATTTACTGACTGTAAAGAATGTGTTAAAATATCCTGTAGAAGGTGTGTCGTTTAATCATTCATAATCATCATCAAAATACATACATACCATTTGGCATTATTTACTATGCAGGATAAGGGGATGTTTAACGTGGGGAACACTGTGTGTTACGTTACAGCCGCAACCTAGCACGTTGATAACTGGTTGCGTGGCGACATTAATGCGAGAACAAAATTATTATACAACATACAGGGTGTTCCGATGATCATGTTACAAAATTCTAGGGTAGATAAAACACACGAAAATAAGAAAAAAAGTTCATGTGAACATGGGTCCGGAAACGCTTCTTCAGGGAGCTAGGGCCCTTCGAAGATGACCTTCAAAAACTACTTTTCGTTTTATAGCTTCGGTACTACTGCAGCTATCGCAACCAATTTTGGGACATGAAATCTAGTTCGTAGGTTCATCAATTTGAGCCTTCCGGATTTTGTCACCTTTAACCAGGGGCGTACAAACCAAGGGGGTATTTGAGTAAATTTGACCCTACTCCTCTTAGGCTTTAATTTCTTACCATTTTTATATCTGATTATGATTCTCCAATGCCTTTTACATAAAAAAGGTACTCTTAGTAAAAATCGCTATCTGTCACAGTTTCCTCCGAAAATGGCTAAATCCAATCAATAATAAATTATTGGTCTTAAACCAATTATTACGTTGAAATATGAAAATGAGGTTCAGTACAGATAGTTGTCAAAAATCTGTCAATAAAATATTGTGTCGCCAGTGAATCATGGATTATACTTTCGCCGAATATGCCGATATGCTATTAATTTATGGCGAAGTTCATTGCAATGGAAGAGCCGCTTCAAGATTGTATCAGGAGCGGTTTCCTGAGAGGCGTGTACCTGCTCACACGCTATTCGAGAGGGTAAATCAGCGCATAAGGGAAACTGGCTCCGTGAAAATAACGAGGCCAGATAATGGCGCTCAAAGAACTGTACGAACTCCAGAATTTGAGGAAGAGGTACTCCGACAATTCGAGGAAAATCCTAGTGTTAGTACCCGAGCTGTTGCAGAATCCATGAATGTAAGCCATGTACGTGTATGGGAGATTGTTAACGAACAACTTCTTCATCCTTACCATCGCCAAAAAGTACAGGAATTGAGACCAAATGATTATGCACCCCGCGTAGAGTTTTGCGAGTGGTTTCTTCAACAGTGTACACAAGAACCCCAATTTCCGAAATTTGTGCTTTTCTCTGATGAGGCTGTTTTTACGAGAGAAGGTATTTTTAATTCACGGAATAGCCATGTGTGGGCGGAGGAAAACCCTCATGCTCTTCAAATAAGAGGGTACCAACATCGATTCTCGGTGAACATGTGGGCTGGAATTGTTGGAGAACGTCTAATTGGACCAATCATGTTGCCTCCTCGACTAACTGGGACGGTGTACCTCAATTTTTTAAGATACACCTTACCTGAGTTATTGGATGAGCTGTCCCTCGACATACGTCGGAATCTATGGTTCCAGCATGATGGAGCACCCGCTCATTTTGCACATGTCGTACGTGAGCACCTCGATGATCGTTTTAGAGGACGTTGGATTGGACGTGGAAGCGATGTCAACTGGCCAGCCCGGTCCCCAGATTTAACTCCTATGGATTTCTTTCTTTGGGGACATATGAAAAGCCTTGTATATGAAAATCCAGTTCAGTCGGAGGAAGATTTGGTGGCTAGGATTTCTGTTGCGGCTGAAATGATCCAAACCATGCCTGATGTTTTTACTGACGTCAATTTAAATATGCTACGTAGGTGTAATACATGTATTGAACGTGGTGGCAGGCATTTTCAACAATTGTTATTTTGAATTTATTTTGGTACGTACAGGGTCAGTCAACGACAGCGTTAGTAAATTCATCTTCAAGACAAAAATTTACTCTGCCTTATCCTTGACTCACTCGTTAAACCTGTTTAATTGTTTTTTTTTTTGAAATATTTTGTATACGTTCCCTTTTACTTTTTATACCCCCAATTTCGAAAAGGCAATAAATCTCTCTAATCTCATTTATTTTCATTAAAGAAAAAGATTTGACTAACTTATAATGCTCACTATCTGTACTGAACCTCATTTTCATATTTCAACGTAATAATTGGTTTAAGACCAATAATTTATTATTGATTGGATTTAGCCATTTTCGGAGGAAACTGTGACAGATAGCGATTTTTACTAAGAGTACCTTTTTTATGTAAAAGGCATTGGAGAATCATAATCAGATATAAAAATGGTAAGAAATTAAAGCCTAAGAGGAGTAGGGTCAAATTTACTCAAATACCCCCTTGGTTTGTACGCCCCTGGTTAAAGGTGACAAAATCCGGAAGGCTCAAATTGATGAACCTACGAACTAGATTTCATGTCCCAAAATTGGTTGCGATAGCTGCAGTAGTACCGAAGCTATAAAACGAAAAGTAGTTTTTGAAGGTCATCTTCGAAGGGCCCTAGCTCCCTGAAGAAGCGTTTCCGGACCCATGTTCACATGAACTTTTTTTCTTATTTTCGTGTGTTTTATCTACCCTAGAATTTTGTAACATGATCATCGGAACACCCTGTATATGGAGTCTTATTGGATGCATTTATTTGATATGGATATTTTATAAATAAAAGTCGTTTATTATTATTATTTTTATTATTATTATTATTTTTGTATTTTGTATTTTGTATTTTGTATTTTGTATTTTGTATTTTGTATTTTGTATTTTGTATTTTGTATTTTGTATTTTGTATTTTGTATTTTGTATTTTGTATTTTGTATTTTGTATTTTGTATTTTGTATTTTGTATTTTGTATTTTGTATTTTGTATTTTGTATTTTGTATTTTGTATTTTGTATTTTGTATTTTGTATTTTGTATTTTGTATTTTGTATTTTGTATGTTGTATGTTGTATCTTGTATTTTGTATTTTGTATTTTGTATTTTGTATTTTGTATTTTGTATTTTGTATTTTGTATTTTGTATTTTGTATTTTGTATCTTGTATTTTGTATTGTATATTTCCGGTTGATAGAGTGGGAAGAAAAAGCATGATGGAAGATCCAGGACCAAAATACTCCGGAGGTAAACTCGCCCCCCGATCGGATCTTCGGGTGGGGGCTGATCCTGTGGCCTCATCAAGCGATATTAACCGAACATCCACTGTCTCCGACAATATACTGGGTTCCCCTAACAACACTCAACGGAGAAATAGTGTGGCACCTGCGGCGCATTTTGCCTGCAACGGGCTTTTAGTGCACCCCCAAGTTAATAAGTCACAAGCCGCCACTGGCTAGGACCCTACCTCCCGCTTTATATTTTAAATCTGGCAGCCCTAGGAGTGGGCCCGGGATGCCGCACAGCCCCCGGGCCTTACCTGGCTCTCGACGGCCCTGGATGTATATAGGTTCTATAACACCATCTTTCTCTGCGGAGACCCCCCAACTGGGTGACCGGTTTTAGTCAAGATCACGAGCGGAATATGGTAAAGAACATTGTTAATATGCGTCAGACGTAGAAGCGGGAATTAGACAGTGGTGAGAGTGAAGCGCTAGAAATTAAAAAGACAATAAGTGAATTAGAAAATAAGATAATAGAGGCTAGGGAACGTTTAGGTATAGTTAGTAGTAATGTATGTAGGTTTAGGAATAAGTTAGAATTATTTGATAGTAATGTAGAGTAGGTTAAGTATAGTTAAGATCAAAGTAATGTATAGATATAATTAGTTTCACTATAGCTGTAAATTTTTGTAAAAATATATACAGTGTGTAAATAATGTATGAAATAAATTCAATTACAATTCAGGTAAGACGGTTTGAGAAAAACGCTGAAACACGTCAACTAACTTATAAAAATGCGCTTTCTTTGACGCTTACAACATTTATACGGGGTGTCGCGTTTAGAATATATGATTGTATGGATGTTTTTTTTAAATGGAATGCCCTGTATATTACTTTAAATTTTGATTCCTCGAAAGAAGCCGCTTTCAAAAACCTAACACACATAAGGTCCAAAATTCATTGTTTAGAAACCAGAGCAACTAGAAGAAAAATCATCAATTTATATTTATTATTAAATTTATAATTAATTTCGTCTTTTCAGTCAGGTTACCTGTATGTTTACTTTCCAGGTATAAACTTATTGTGATGCTTTGATAGTAGCGAGCAAGAGGGGGCTATTCGATATTATAAAAAAGCCCAATCATACAGGGAGATCGTCAGCAGCTTTCTGAGTAGTAGTATCTATATCTACTTTAGAAAACCCTTTAGTCGATCATATAACTACATAGAAAACGTGTAATGTGTTATCGTGTACGAATTTACGCGTTTACGCGTGTTATCGAAATAATGTATCAAAATTAACAGGGGCACATCGAACACAACAGTCTCGGTGAAGCGTATTGGAAGCGTATCATCGAGAAGCACACATTGTGTCGTTCGTGTCACAATAAAGCATCGTCGAGTGCGACGTTAACAGGTGACAACTCGTCGAATGAAGAAGAAGAACAACAAGCAATCAATGTTAATATGGTATGCAATGTCGAAGAAATTATGAAATTTTCGCAATTACTCAACGAGTGCTACGACTGTCATGAGGCCCTAGTACATGTGCAACAGAGAACTCAAAGCCAACGAGAAGCGACAGCTCGGCGTTTTGCGTGTCCTGTTTTGGTAGGCGCATGTGGCTAATAAGTTGTGTAGCGCTAAAAACCATGTGCTCGTCTAAGATGTGTTTAGTCCGCGAGCTGACGTTGCGCCTAGCTAATTGTGATATTATTTTGTTTTCGTTCTGTTGCATTTGCATCTGTACTAAAAAGTAAGGTCGCTCAGTGTAGAAAATAAGCAAGTTTTCTCGGAGTATCAAGCTGTGGATCGACCGTTATCGTTGTGTGAAGGTCACTGAAAAACGACCAGTCGATATCAAAGGTACCGACAGGTATTGTCGCTTCTGGTTTGCTGTATTATTCTGTGATGTGCAATGCATTGGAACTGACGAAATACCTATAAATGATAACATTTTGATATAACCTGTTTTTTTTTGTCTTGTATATTTACTGAAGAAAATCGACGCCACTGGTTGTCAACAGTGACTTATTTCTCTGTTACTGTTTATTTGTGATTTTAGCCGCTATCACTACAAAAATTATATGTAATTTTCAGTAACTTTACGTTGGTCACGCAGAGGCCAACGTAATGTTCCGTAAAATTACATAAAACTTTTGTTGACGTTATTCAGTTTAAGATTCCGTAAAATTACTTATTAAAAGTTTGATATTTTTTAGTTATATTGTAGGTTAAACTATATAAAACCGTTGACATTCTTGAGTTATATATTCAGTAAATTTCATAAACAGATTAGGTAAAATAGATAAACTCTCGCAAAATATATACAGTAAGTAATTTTTATTTATCCCTTAAAAGTATAGGAATTTTCCTTATTTAATAACTGTAAATTTAGTCATATAATTATGATTTTAGTTAGATTACCTAATATATACTGGATTCTTTATGTAATCTTTTAGTTAATTTTATTCCTTACTATTCAGTAATAAACAATGTAATTTTACAGTAATTAATCAATTTTGTGAAAAAAAAAATGAAACCTTGCTATATAGAGTTAAAAGCTATAATCACAAATAAAATTTATTTCGTTATAAGCAAGTGACATACATTTAAATTGTGATTACAGGCAGTTTAGTTTAATAATAATTTTGCCAACTAAATTTATAATACCTAACGGTTAGTGTTGAAGAAAATCGACGCCACTGGTTATCAATAGTGACTTATTTCTCTGTTACTGTTTATTTGTGATTTTAGCAGCTACACTACAAAAAATTATATATAATTTTCAGTAACTTTACGTTGGTCACACAGAGGCCAACGTAATGTTCCGTAAAATTACATAAAACTTTTGTTGACGTTATTCAGTTTAAGATTCCGTAAAATTACTTATTAAAAGTTTGATATTTTTTAGTTATATTGTAGGTTAGATTATATAAAACCGTTGACATTCTTGAGTTATATATTCAGTAAATTTCATAAACAGATTAGGTAAAATAGGTAAACTCTCGCAAAATATATACAGTAAGTAATTTTTATTTATCCCTTAAAAGTATAGGAATTTTCCTTATTTAATAACTGTAAATTTAGTCATATAATTATGATTTTAGTTAGATTACCTAATATATACTGGATTCTTTATGTAATCTTTTAGTTAATTTTATTCCTTACTATTCAGTAATAAACAATGTAATTTTACAGTAATTAATCAATTTTGTGAAAAAAAATTAAACCTTGCTATATACAGTTAAAAACTATATTCACAAATAAAATTTATTTCGTTATAAGCAAGTGACATAAATTTAAATTGTGATTACATACAGTTTAGTTTAATAATAATTTTGCCAACTAAATTTACAATACCTAACGGTTAGTGTTGCCGCCGAGACGAGAGATTCTCGTCTCTCGTCTCGTCTGGCCCTCTCTCGACGAGACAAGAGAGATATTTTCTCTCGAATAGAGCTCCGAGACGAGACGAGAGAAGTACCCTCTCTCGTCGAGAAATTCTCGTCTCTCTCGAGCAAAAAACGTTACTTTTTCGAGCTCTTTAAAATCATCTTAAATTCCTCTTTGCAAAAATATACATAATGTCTATATTTGGACCAGCGGTTTTCGAGTTATTTACTGCAAATTGTTTCATCTAGTTAGCTGGGCTGGCCATTCAGAATAACATATTATTATGACGTTTTATCGCTGGATAAAATTATTTGCAGTCAAATAACTCGAAAACCGTCGGTCCAAATATGGACATTATATATTTTTGATAAGAGGAATTTAAGAAGATTTTAAAAATCTCATAATAGACAGGGTGTCCCAAAAATTTTTTTTTTTAATTTGCTGATTATGTGACACTCACTGTACGGTATGTAACATACCGTTTTGAAATTAGCACAATAAAAATGTTTGTGTAAAGCCCGAAAAACTTTTGTATTAACTTTTTTGCTGTATCTCGTAAAATAAAGTTTGTAAAGGGGTGGCAAATTATAAAGAAAACCCCAGTACGATACACCATTTTAAATTAATATTTAATAGAAGTTATATAGGTACCTAGAGAGATTGTACATAGATGAAATATATTTTTCATTTACATATCTTTGTTCAAATTCAAGCATACCTATTTGTAAAATTAACTATTGTTCTTTTCAATGTAACTGCGCAGGTATCTGCGATTATTTTAGTAGGATTTCATGTTTGACGATTAATTTGTACAGTTTTTTAATAAAGATTTAAAATAAAAATTTTGCAGTTTAAATGAGAGTTTTTTAATTCGCATATTATCATTACTAATGCTTTATCTTGTTAAAAAGAATTTTTAGAATATTATTTTAAGGTTGTGTTTAATGTCCTTGCAACTTGCAACAAACATGAAGTTTGTGATACCTTAATAATAATAATAATTATATTGCTCTTAATATTCTGGGTATTAAGTCTAATCCATTTATTTAGGTCCTTTTTTTGTATTGAAATTTTTTCTTTTAAAATGCTCTGGCAATATGTTTAGAATCTTTGGAGCTATATAAGAAATGGATCGTTGAGTGGCATCAAAGTGGGGGTTAGGTATGGTTAAATGACGATTAACATTTGCTCTAGTCATGATGTCATGTTCTATGTAATTTTGAAAAATATTTCTAGTAAGATAAATCAATTGTGATCCAGGCAAATTATCTACTACCGTCGCCTCATCAGTAACAGGATCATTTGCGTTTTCAGGTGGGAAGATCACTATTTTAGGAAAGTCCTACTGTCCTTTTAAAAGAACACCTGTGTTTATGCTTATGCGTCGTTGTCCTAAACCAAAAAGACCATAATTTTTTTACGTTGTGTAATAATCTGGGCCTTATTTGACATATTGGATGAATAAAACATGTACTCATGTATCAGTTGTAAAAGATACGTACCTATTATTATCCATTATCTGGCAGCAATAACCACTCACAAACAAACTCTACGAACTCGCAGAAACTTTTATATTGAATGACTGTTTATATTTATTGACAGTTGAAGTAATATTCGAATAAGCGATACCCATAGCGACATCTAGTTTTGAGAGGTTAAACTCGAAAATATCAGGGCCAAAATGTACTGGCCTTTATAAAGGACGGTAGGCTTATATGGGTTAAGTAGCCAAACAGTAAGCAGGAAAAGATGGGTCGCATGGTGCGAGAGAAGGAAGGAGAAAGGTAAACCGGTTCCAACTGCTTACCTAGACCTAAACTTTGGAACTGAAAACCATACACTGGCAAATTGGCCAGACGACAAAATGTCTTCAATTTTTCAACTTGGAAGCCGGCTTGTTGAAATTTAATTTTTATTCCTTGATAATTAACTTTTCATTTTATTTTTAATTTCATTTCAAAAACCACATAATTCGACGACTTATGTTGTTGTGTAGATATCATGATACAAAGAAAGAAGAGATATGACATTGCGCATGTGGGCGGAGCCAAATCGACAGCCGCTTACGTCATGTGGTGATAATTTTCTGGCGGGCTTCGTATAACCTACGTTTGGTTTTATGTACTATTGTTATTATTTGTTATACAGAAAGAGGTTTTTAGTGTTTTTTTGGATTATTATTGTTGTTTGTTAGTAACAATTAGTTGTTAATATGCGTTGTGCAGTGGCGTTATGCATAAGTGACAATATGACAGCTTTTACTTCTTATAATTATCTGCAAAAGTATACCTATACATATTTATGATACAAATCAATGTTTAATATTTCAAATTTTAGCTTAAAAAAAGTGTTCTCTTCCTCGTAGGTGAGATAAAAAAGTTTAATTTGACGAAATTGGTTTAAAATAATAAACTGTTATATGTGTGCCTTATTTTTTAATAATTGTCAATGTACCTCTTATACTATTATGATAATTATCAGTCCTAGTATATTTTTTTAAATGTCTAAATGAGTTTTTTACATCCTTATCTTTGGTCAAATTATAGGCAAATGCAGTGGCGGACTGGAGCGGGTGGCCGAGTGGCCATCGCCACCGGGGTCAGAAGGTCTTTGGGGGCCAATTGGTCCAAACATTTAGGTAAAATATAGGTATGATTTTGTAAAAATAAATAAGTAATTGTAATCATTTAAAAGATAAAATGTATGTCAGCATAAGCAGAAAATTATTTTCATTGAAACCAAATATATGCTAAATTTTAACATTTAACCCAAGAACATCATGAAATACGTTCTGATTTATGAACCTCTATCCTTAAAGTACTTAAAATAATGTGCACTGAAATCTTCCAAATCAAAAATTGCAAAATATGCAGTAAAATTTCTATTTCTAACGGCTAATCCTATGTAATTTTAAATCTCGTTAGCACCACATGACGTCATTGCGCGGACCGGACCGAATTGGGAATACGATCGATCATATCTTCCTTTCTTTGTATCATGTGTAGATATCTTCATTATTTTTAACCTTGGAGCAAATTTTTGTGTACCTTCGAGAAAAAGGCTTCATTGACGCGACTAATACTTTGTTTAAAAATTTTGTATTTATTTAATAAAACATAATTTTTGTATGAAAAAGTTTACTTTTGATTTATGTGGTTTTTAAAATGAGCTAAGTATTCAAAATAATAAAATAGATAAAATTACTTGGTTTTATGCAGTACTCTAATCCCATTCAAAATCCTGATGCCTACTAAAGTCGCTATTTGCGATTATTACATCTTTTCTTTCTTCATTAAATGCTGAATTTTTGATTTGATTACCGGGACACTTCTTTTGCTGCCTGTCTTTGCAATAAATTCCTTTGTCCTTCTACCTGACGGATAACGGTTGTTATTCATGTCGTTCCCAATTTCTATTAGCAATGATGTTATTTCTTTCTCTGACCATCCTGAAATTAAAAGCATTTATTTTTCAGTTCGTTATTATTAAGTTATTACAAGCTAGCCCCTAAGTTATACCTATGTAAACAATAGTAAACATGTCTATACAAGGGGGTACATAGCATCAAATTTAGGGGAGGGGGGGCAAATGTAAAAAGAAAAAGTTATAAATAAAAAAGGTTATTTTTAAAATAAATAAAAAAAAAAACGAAAACGAGAAAACAAACATTTATACATACTTATTATTTTTTTATCTTAATCTAGGTATTATAGCAAAACGAAACGTCTGGGATCTTCTGCAAATCTGCTCAAAACCTCTTTTTCTATGTGTTTCTTTTTTTGTGAAACTAATTTCTGGTGTACACTCAGCATACACGAAACGCTTAATCTATTGCCTGTCATTGTGGACCTTAACTCTGCGTAGAGTACTAAAAGAGCGTTCCACGGTACTTGTTGTACATGGTAATGCCAACAAAATATGTAGAGCAGTTTTTGTTAATGGAAAAAAAATTCTGCTTCTTTTACCACTTCTGCTACTTCCAAACTTTTTAACTCTTTATTAATTTTTTTGTCTCTTCATAAGTTGTACCATAATTCGGCTTCATCGTCAAGCCCGTTTAAATTATAGAATTCTGAAAATTGTTTAATACGCATCTTAAATTCACTCAATGACAAGTTGAGCATAACGAACGGATGCAGTGACAATAGTTCGAAAGCTGGTAGGTTTCCATCGGAAAAGATATTATCAGAGAGTCCAAATAAGGTATTAACAGTATTCTGGCGCTGGCGGGTTGCTAGCTGGAATGTTCGTACGATTTTGCTGTCGCCCTACTATCCTTGGCACCTGTAACTCTATTCCAAGGTTTTCGACATGTGTGCTGGCTTCAGCTAAGATAGTGTTCACGACTTCTTCGACAGATTCGCGATGATGCTTAATTACATCTAATACTCTTTTGATATGATTTGAACATTGCAATAAATCTAAACTTTTAGATTGAAAGATATTGGCCACAGGTTCCAACAGCTATAGTTAGGAATAAGAGTATTGTATAATATTATGTAGGTAGGTATAAGTTTAAATTCTTAACTTGATTGATTGATTCTTTTTATCTTTTGTTCAGAAATTAGGAAATTAATAAATTATTTTCAACATTAAGGGTGGGGGTGGGGGCAAATGCCCCCATCCCCCTTGCTCCTCTTTGCGTTCGCCCATGTGTCTATAATATATTGTGATAAATTTTGGTATATTATGACAAAGGCACCACCTACTTTTTTTTGCAACCCTTTTAGTCTTGCCTTTTTTATTAAAACTTTCATTATTCTCACTGCTTTCACTGTTATCTACAAATGAACAAAAATTAATTGTTATTTTTTCTGGCCGGTCTTTACAATAATAATTGTAAATGATATTCTTTGGTTTTGATCAACAAATTAAACATACATGGTTTTGGTATGTCAATGGCGGATTTACTTCTTTGGCGGGGGGGAGGGGGAGGGTATTACCATATTATTTTTCATTCATGGGGGTGTTACAATTTCAATTTCTTTTTACATATATTGAGGTAATGCTTTGGCGTATTTCCATGTTATTTTTTTATTCATTGGGGGGGGGAGGGAATTATCCCTATTACCCCACTTCACAAAATCTGAGTTATGTTTATGGAACACAACACTTTGTTTTTAAAAACACACTTTATTAAAAAGTACAATTACAACTTATAGCAAATAAAGACTTAACTACTTGAAAGTCGAAAATTAAGTGAAGCGCTCTAGGCAGATATGATAGAGATAAAGTAAAGAATTTATATAATTGATAAGAGTTTCTTAACTACATAACTCCTCCCTCCTTAAGCTCGGAAAATAGAGGCTGGCGATTTTCCGTCTTTTGGGGTTGTTGAAGTTCCATATCTTTTTGTGCAAATTTGGGCTTCCTTTTGAAGTGTCGTCGGAATAATTTCCAGGTGACCATTAGGAGTCCAATCAATATCAGTAGGATAATAATTATAAATGGAATTTTCCAATGGTTGGTGGTGATTCCTATTGTCTGGAGGTTATGAAATTTTATTGCAGAAATCGATTTATTTGCTTCTTTGATTTCTTGATGGTTGAGCTCTTGAAGCCTTAAATGGGGAATTTCTTCTTGGTTTTTGATAATAATTTTTGGCAACTTGAGGCTGTAGTATAGTGTGTTTGATTTTTCAATGGTATAGAACTGACCATTGATTTCTAGCGGGCACTTATCCAAGGTAATGAGTGTTGGCTTTTTAATAATGTAGATCGTTTTAGTTCCTTGCAGTTAGTGACCACAGGTATTGGCTTAGCAGGGATTACCAAAATTTCCTTGTTGTTTATTTTGGTAATACTAGAACTGGTGTAGCTGACGTTGGCTGTTGGACAGTTGTTTTGGCTATGAGTAAGTAGTTTGGCTATGCAAAGTTCTGCTTGTGATAGGCTTTCTTGGGGACATAAGAATGTATTTTCAATTTTCGGGCATTCTTCGTCCGTTGAATAGTACTTTTCTTCAGTAAGCAATATTAGGGGTTTAGGTAAAATTAAGGTTTGGTTAAGTATGGGGATAGAGAATAATTTATACAATGTAAAATTGAGTGGGGTGAACAATTGGCATATGAATTGCAAATATTATGAAATTTCCTATTATTTTAACTTGAGGTGTCATTATTTTATAATAACTAATTACTGTAGAGAATTGAATAATATTTTCTTTTGGTATAGTATTTAGAATTTCTTCCTCAATGTTGGTCAGGATTGATTTTATTTTTAAGAGCTGAGCATTTATGTTATCAATGATAAGAGAAAGGTACAAAGCGTCTGCAATATTTACTTCTTTGATGTCTAGTTGTATTAGTTTGTTATAAATGATTTTTTGATTTTCTTCGATTTTACTTAAGTGTGAACTGTATGTTTGCGTTATGTTAGAGAGTATTGATATTGACTGTTTTATTTCTTTTTGAAGTGTGTGTTGGTTGTTTGAAATAACTTCTAAGTACTGGTCATATTTTTGCTCATCGTCTGAGTCTAACGTACCAAAAAGCCATTTGTTTATTTTACCTACAGCATTAATTAGTCCTCGCTTTTGTCTGGAGTTTTTACTAAATAATTGTATGTTAAGTTTAAAGGCATAGAGTAATTCGTTACTTTGGCTCAATTTTTCTGTTACAAGGTGTGAAAAGTTTTCGTTCGGTTTTCTTTTGCTTAAAATAACTTTAGTTGTTATAAGAGAGTTTTCGAGATTATCTAGGCAGTTTTGTATTTGTTTTATGTCGATATGGTAATATGTTGTTTGGTGTGTATAGGTTATGTAGGTGGGTCCAAGAACAATGGGAAGAATAGGATTAGTTATTTCTTTTTCTTCGAAGGACCATACCATGGGAAGGATGAACAGCAGGGTTAGGAGTTTCATCATCTGAAACAGAACGTTGTGGTTTCAGATTATTTATGTGGATTGCCCTTTTTTGTGCGATTATTTTCGTAGGGTATGCTTTGATAGGAACACTTAGTTTTTTGTATTTGTTTGTTTGTTTGACTTTTGACTTGATTGGAAAGCGTTTTTCATAAAAGGGTTTGCTAGGATTTAATTCTATTTCGGCTTGACGATTTTTGTTACGTTTTTCTAGTATTTTGTTTTGGTTTTCTTGAAGGGTGTTGTATATTTGAGTATTAATTAATTTAATATTTTCGGAATGTTCTTGCATAAAATGTGTTAATTTTTCTTCCTCAAAAAGTTCAAGGGGGTTTTTGTAATCTAATTTACCTTTTATTATTTGAAACGGTGTGTATTTAGGGGTAGTATGAGTAGAGTTATTATAGGATAAGATTGCATAGTTTATAAGGTTGTGAATATTTTCTTTTGGTTTTTCGTTTTGTAAGGCTAATATTGTTTCGTTAAGGGTTGAGTGGAATCTTTCTACATAGCTATTTGAATTGGGATTGTGAGGTGTGCAATAATGTATTTCAATGTTGTGTAACATGCAAAATTTTTGAACATTGTCGTTTTTAAGGCATGTTCCATTGTATGTTGTTATTTTTCTTGGTAGGCCATAATGATTGATATAATGTAATAATTTATCAACGATTTCAGGGCCATGGCAGGTAATTAAAGGATAGGCTTGTCCTAATTTTGAAAAGCTATCTACTATTGTCTTAAAAGTGGTGTTACATATTTTGTATGTGTCTAGGTAGATGTGGTCAAAGGGTTCGTATCCGAAGGGGGTAGGTTTAAAAACTAATTTGTTAGGGTGTCTTTCGTACTTAGTTTTTTGGCATGTTTCGCATAAATTAACGTATGTTTTGACGTCGTTTTCTAAATTGGGCCAGTAATATCTCTTTTTAATTGATGTTATATTCTCTTGAATACCTCTGTGGGTGGTCTTTGTTTCGTGATAATATTTAATTTTTAATTGTTGTTCGTCTGTGTCTGTAATATCTTCTAAAAGATTTCTTGAAATACAAAGTTTAAAAGCCTTATTTATAAAATATTTTTGAGAGAGATTTATGATAAGGGGTTCTAATGTTTCATTTTTAAAGTATAAACAATATGTTTTACCAGGCGTAAAGTTTTCTTTAAGTAAATTACATAACAGTTCCTCGCTTGGGTTATTTGGTAAAAAGATAAAAATTCTTTGTTTGTCAAATAGTTGAGTACGCTCAACTTTATATTTGTTATCTTGTGAATACCTAAAAATTACTTGTTGTTTGAAGGTGTTAACTGCTTTGTTTGTATAGGGTGCTCCTATAATAGGGTCTTCATGGCTTGTGTGCACTGTTTGTGTGTCTGTTTTATCAGTTTCTTGAGGGGTTTTTTGTTTAATAACAATGTCAGAGACTATATTTATTTTTGGTTCATTTGCTACTGGTGTTAGTGTTTGTAAAAGTTCGCCTAACTCTTGGGGGTTAATGTCGGGTATTTCTTCAGAAAGGTCAATATTTGGTAAAAGAGATAGTTGGTCGTCGTCTTCAATGTTATTTATTTGGTTTGGGATTCGAGAAAGTGCGTCAGCGTTAGTGTTATTTTTTCCTTTTTTGTAAATTATTTCATAATCATATTCGGCTAGTTTTAGTCGCCATCGGACTAATTTTGAATTGGGTTCTTTTATTGCGAATAACCATTGAAGGGGTTTATGATCAGATATAATTTTAAATTTCTTTCCAAAAAGGTATGGGCGAAAATATTTGACTGCCCAAACTATTGCGAGAAGTTCTTTTTCTATAGTAGAATAATTACATTCTGCAGGGTTTAGGGTACGAGAAGCGTATGCAACGGGAAGGTCATTGTCTATAGGTCCTTGGGATAAAATTGCACCAATTGCAAAATTCGAAGCATCTGTAGTTAGATTAAATGGTTTTGAAAAATCTGGATGTTGTAAGATAGGGTCGTTCGTTAGTAAAAGTTTGCATTTTTCGAATGCTTGTACAAAGTCGGGGGTGTGTTCGACTTTTTGATTTTTCTTTAGACAATTAGTTAGGGTTTTAGTGAGTTTTGCAAAGTTTTTTATAAATTTGCGGTAGTAACCAATGAGGCCTAGGAATGATTTGATCTCTTTTGGGTTTTTGCGAATTGGAAAGTCTTAGATACTTTTGATTTTTTTGGGATTCGGTTTTATGCCTTCGGGGGTTATAACATGTCCAAGAAATTCGACAGTTTTTTGCAAGAATTCGGATTTATTCAGTTGTATTTTGAGGTTGTGGTCTTGTAAACGTTGAAACACTAATTTAAGATTATTTATGTGCTCTTGTAAGGAAGTAGAAAAAATTATTGTGTCGTCCATATAGACCAAACAGATTCTGCCCTGTAGGCCACGTAGGACATTGTCCATGACTCTCTGGAAAGTTAAGGCCGAATGGCATGCGAATATATTCATAATGTCCATTTTCAACGTTAAAAGCAGTTTTAGGTATAGATTTCGGGTCCATTTCAATTTGGTGGAAACCAGATGCCAAGTCGAGGGTAGTGAAATATTGGCTTCTGCCAAGTTTGTCTAGAATATCGTTAATACTTTGAAGAGGGTATCTGTCATCGATAGTTTTTTCGTTAATTTTGCGATAATCGATCACTATCCGCCATTTTTGTTTGCCAGAGGCGTCGATCTTTTTTGGGACTATCCATATAGGAGAAGACCACGGACTAGAAGAGGGTCTTATAATACCGTCAGTTAGCATTTGGTTAATTTGGCGTTGTACTTCTTCTTTGTGGATATAAGAGTAACGATATGATTTAGTATGCACGGGGATTTCGTCGGACGTTTTAATTTCATGCTTTACAGCGTTTGTGAAAGTTAACTTATCATTGAGTTTATGTAAAATATTTGGAAATTGGCAAATTAATTTTTGAAGGGCTTTTTTCTCTTCGGAATTTAAGTAATCTGATCGTATAAGCGCAAAATCGTTAAATGGTTGAATATCTGTGTTAACGGAATCAAAGTTAAATTCAGAAGTTATTTGTTCAATGTTAAAAATTTCATTTTCGGTTTCATTAAAAATGGCACATTTTTGCGCTATATCATTAGGGTTAAAATTTATAATTATGCTCTCGTCTTTTACATTTCTTATTTTAAGGTTTACATGACTATTTTTGACTTTAAGAAGCGATGATGGTATTTCAAAATATTTATTTTTAATGTAGGGCATATGCAATTCTAAATCGTTAGGTAGGGCAGTGTATATTCGTTTTAACATACTTGTTTTTGCAGGAATTTCTACCTTTTGTATATCAAAGTCTTGTCTATATAATAAAGGGATAGTTATTTCTTCGTTATAAAGACATTTATTTGTTAAGTCAATATTAAGGTGTAATCTTCTTAGGTCTTTTACACCTAAGATACCGTCAAAGTAGTCGTGAAAGTTAAATAAGATAAATTCTAAGTCAGTAAAAATGTTAAACTCTTGGAGAAGTGGTATTCGTATTTTATTTTGGGTGTTTGTTTTTCCTATGCAAGTAACGAGGGTATGTTTGGAATTAAATATTTGATTAGGAAAGTTTTGTTAAGCTATTATAGGTCTGAGAAGTGATGTGTGGCTACCGGTGTCTATTAGTAATTTAATGGGTGGATTTTGAATTTCGATATATGGTAATGAGTTAATCTGAAAAGCGTTTAAATCTAAGAAGGATTGTCTTTTTGAGAGGCTGATTTTAGAAAATTTTCGTTGTCTATTTCGTTTTGCGGTTCATAATAATCGGGTACGTTTGATGATGACGTTGATTGATAATAGTCAGAGTTTTCGTATGTTGTATGCCAGTCTGGGTCGTTTTGGTAAAAATATTCAGGGGATTCTTGTTCGAAGTTATCGATATTGTTTTGGGGTTGATTTGTGTAATTTTCATTCAAAAATTCTTCAGAAGGGTAATTATTTTCTAAGTGTGTAAGTTCTGTGAATACTAGAGGGTTAGCATGGGGGTTTTGTCTCCAATAGTTTTGTTTCCATTGGTTTAGTCTAAAGTTAGGATTGTTATTTTGGATTTATGAGGGTGGTCTAGAAAATTTCCGTTTTGGCTAGATGCTTACGCCAGACATTGGATTAGGTGAATCTACAGGTTGGTTTGGGTTGTTTTTAGGAAATGCATTAGTTTGTTTGCCAAAAACTTCTCGATTTGTTGGGAATCTTTGCTGAATTGGTCTAGGTTGAATGTTAATCGGTTGACTTGGAAATCTTGGAGCAAATTGATATGAATTTGTAAAATTATGTGGGTTGTTATTAGGTTGGGAAAAGTGATTAGATTGGTTGAATGAAGAATTATTGGGTCGATGTTTTTGCATGTTTTGTGTTGCGGTTTGTGTTGTGAAATTGTTTCTTGATGTTTGGGTTCGTGAATTAATTTGTTGTTCGATCAGTGAATAATTGAGAATATAATTGTATGTATCATCGAGGTCTTTTAATTTGTTAATTAGCAGGATGGTTCTAAGTTCGCTATTTACGTTAGATAATAATACAGTTATAGCAGTTTCTTCAGTTTGTTCGATAAAAGCTGTTTTTGTAGATTGAACCAAAGCTTCGGAATTAATTTTTAAAGCAATTCTATTTTTTTTAATTTTTAGTCTGTCTAGGAATTCTAAAACAGATTCATTTTTATTTCTAGTTAAAAAGTTTAATTGTTGTGATAAGGTATGTCTATTAACTTTATCGCCAAATTTACGTCTTAATTCAATTTTTATTAAAGGCCAGGTTGTTAGCTCGGGATGGCAAAGTATGTAGTCACCTGCGGAATCGGTGATTTTAGAGTGGATAGAAGCTATTACAAACTCTTTAAGGGATTCATCTGCTGTATTAGTATATCTATCGTAAAATTTATCAACAGAATTTATAAAAAATTCTAAATGCTCAGGTCTTCCGTTAAAGGGTTTAAGGGTGTGTGCAATTTCTTTGGCAGCTTGAATTGTTGATGACATTCTGTTTTCGGTATTTGGATTTGGGTTTAGGAGGTTAGTTAAATTTTGGATGTCTTGGTCTGATAAGTTAAGTTGTGTGTCTGGTAGGGACATAAGTTTAGTTTAGAAAAAATAAAATAATATATACGTCTAAGGGTAATGTCAAATAAAAAATAAAAATAAAAAATAAAAATAAAAATATGCCAATTTTACAAAAATAAAAAATTGGGAAACGTCTGGAAAGGAATATCACTTACTCTTGTGATGTTCTTGCCAATATGCAGTTGTAGTTGGAAGGTGGGGGTTTCTTTGACAAATGGTTGAAACCAACGGCCAGGGTAGATTGTCTCAGGAATGTTGCAGAAATGCTGATTCTCAACTTGCTGCTTCTGGTCTTCAAAGATCCTACCGACTGCGCCAGTTATGTTTATGAAACACAACACTTTGTTTTTAAAAACACACTTTATTAAAAAGTACAATTACAACTTATAGCAAATAATGCAAATAAAGACTTAACTACTTGAAAGTCGAAAATTAAATGAAGCGCTCTAGGCAGAGAACGTATTTATATGAAGAGATAAAGTAAACAATTTATATAATTGATAAGAGTTTCTTAACTACATAACTCCTGTTTTTATCACATTTTTACAATAAGGTTATTATGTTTAAGGTAAGGTATAAAAGTAATTGACGCCTTACGTTCAGATTTTAGACTAAGGAACAAAATAAGTTGGAAAACAAAATATCCAAGAAATGATTTATATTAAAAAGCACCCTAAACTATAGAACTGTTATATGTAGAGAATTTAAGCAGTGTCTATAATAATTATTTAATTAAAATTAAATCAACAAATCAACAAATGCAAATTGTTGCCATTAACACCTAAATATAAAAATATCATTACAGAATAATTATAAATGGATTTTAAAATCATAAATAGCTGAGTTTTATATCTTATAAACAGAGGTATTTTTATATAACTGTAAAAATATAATACACAAATATTTTGTGAAGTGCTTGCTATAAGTTCTGATGATTTAATAAACCGAATCGGTAACAGTCCAAAACTATGTATATTTAAATAATTGCCCGAAAATCCAGGGAACAATTTATGCAAAAATTAATTTTATTTAATACTTATTAAAAATGTAGGACTTAGTTGGTGCCGAGTTTCGTAATTTCTAAAACTTTGGTATTGCTGGTTCTGTAAATACTTACCAGAAAAAATTTCTTTATGATCTGGTTGGTTTGCTTGGGAACACGAAGCTACAATATGAGATGATGATGATGTACTGCCAACACCAGAAGATACTGAATCTATTAAGGACGGTTCGTGAACCGGTGGTTTTAAAATTATATTATCTAAAAAAATTATTTGTTTTACAAACAGGGTCTTACAAGGTAATATTTTTGTTTATAAATTTACAACAAGAAAAATTAGATTATCCTACCATTATTTTCATCTACCTCAGCACATTCATACAGACGTCAATGTCCAGTTCTGCTAACGATTTTCCTTTTTGTTCTATTGGTAAAGCGCCTTTCTCCATTATCAGCAAGAGTTTCAATATTTTAGCAGTTTGGTATATATCTACCAGTAGTTATAAATACTAGGATAGGGGAGAGTGTTGTACCTTGGGCCACATTTTAAATTTATTGTTATAATCTTGAACTGAATTCTGTGATTCCACTTATTTTGAGCTTAACCAATACTTCAATATATTCCTAACACGTTTGTCATAGAAATAATCCATTAATTTAAGTTTTTAAGAATTGATAAGAAAAAACATAATATTCTGCGTAAGTGGCCCAAGGTAGAAGACCTCATGTACCACGGGACAACCATCATGTACCTTGAACCATATAAATAAAAAACATTTATTTTTTAAAGAAAGAATAAGAAAAGATATAAAAATACAAAAAAAATAGTAGGTATTTATGGAGACGTGCAAAAGTCGCAAAGGTAAGTCTTCCAAGCGTTGCCATCAACACCAGCATATAGGTAATGGGTCCAACGACCACAACTTCTGCATTGGCACCACTTTTCTCCACTACGATCAGCTTCTTTTGAATTTCTGCAATATATGCATTCTTCATCAGCGTAATCGTCATCATCAGTCAAAATAAGATCGGGAACTTCATCTTCACTTTCAGATGATTCCTTCTTCATTTTTTTCTTACTTTTAATAACTTTTTTATAGGTTTTTCTCTACTACATTGGAGGATTTGCTTTTAATACCCTACATGTACAATTTTTCTTTACAGCTTGTTGTTTTTTCTTACAGCTGCTCCCTTATTTTTGTTTTTTCCTTCCTTTGGCTGCCTTTTTCCTTGGCTCTGCCTTTGGATATGGCTGTATCTGTTGGGAATATTTAAAATCTCTTTCACCACATTCCTTAAATTTATCTACATGTCGAGTCAAAGTTGAACGACCAATCGTAAATACTTTTGCAGCGTCTCTGTATGACATTTTCTTATCTGGATCATCAGTAGAAACTTCATCAAGTGCTTGTTTTAATGAAATTGGATCAACTGCTTCTGTTTTTCGTCCGGATTTACTGCGTGGCATTTTAAAACTTCTGAAATAAAAAATACTTTAAAAAAATTCCTCGTGTACCTTGGGCCGGTTCAAGGTACACGAAGCAGTTGTGGCCCAAGGTACATGACAAGCTATTTTTAAACCAAAATGGCTACCATAACTATAACATATTATTTAATTACGAGATTATATGTCTAATGTACTTACCAAATAGTCACGAATCCACTGATTATATGCAAAATATACCCTGTGCAGTTGTTAACAATAGATTCACTCTTAATCGCAATATAAATAATTTACTTTTCATACCGAAAACACAAATTCTTTTATTAAACGTCGTATCTTAATCCAATCGCGTCTTAACGTGTGCTGATGAATGACAAGGTCAGTATGGATCACATAGTCCGGCGGTTACCCGCTAGGTTGCGGCACTTGTCGGATATTAGAAGTGGTCCAAGGTACACTATGGTCTTGGTACAACATCCTCCCCTACTTTGTTTCTAAAAAGTAATACTTAATTAATTTTTTGTAGATTTAAAACATAAGTTGTGGAAGAATACTTACTCGTAAAAATCTTCATGGGTTTTCTGAATATGTTCCATGAAAGAGGTAAAGTGTTTCATTCTCTTCCTGGCTTAAATGTAACAGCTGCATAATTGTAGCGATATGCTTTCTGAGTTTATTACTAGTAAAGGCTTGCGGTGCTTTTAAGTTTACTTGTTTTGCGAAAGTTCTAAAGGCGACATCCCCTTTGCCCCATTTGATGGTACTTTTGGGAATCGCAAACACATAATCATTTTCTGTAGGGATATATTTTCGTCTATGTTTCAATAGCATATCAATAAAACTTTGTATAGTTTCGAGTATCAGAATGACCACCGCCCTGGAACCTTTTCCACCATTGACGACCCGCCTGTATTGCTTAGTTAGCATCTTTTCAGTTTCACTTAATGTTGATTCGAAATCAATAAAAATACTTCGTTTGTCCTAATTGTAATCGTTTATTTTTAAAAACTGTACATCTCCGATCCTACGTCTGTTAAAAACAATAAGCAAGGCTAGAGAGCAATTGACCAATAATTTATTTGTGTTTACATTGTCCTTTTCATCTCTGAATAAAGAAGTACATTCATTCGCTAATTTGAGACACTCTTGTCTAAACAATTTCGCGTCAGTAACTAACGGTACCAGCAAAGGTTTTTGCCATTGCGTTTCTTGCAAATTCTTATTCGCCAGAGAAGATAACTCTATGGTCTAACGAGATTCTATCAGTCTTTTAAATTGTTTGACATTTTTTAAACATTCCTCTGTTTTAGCAGGGGACCCGCATCTAAAGCCAATACTCTCCTTTAGAATTAAATGTGTTAATTCGTCAGCAACGACTTTCAGAGATGTACCTAAGTGCATCGCTAGACTAGGTGTTTTAAAGGTTTTCTGTACTGGATCATACCCCGAAATATTTCTCACAGTTAATAAAACCTTATCAACAAAGCTCACGCATTCTACTGCTACATGCGTAAGCCACTCGTTCTCTTTTGTGTTTTTTTAAGTAGGATTCGTCACTATAAGAAGGTATTTTTTTGTTTCCGGTGCAATATCACCCCCTCTCATTAAGCTAAATACCTGAAATATATGTACACATTGACTTTCATTAGCATAATTGCTACTTATTGACTTTTAACTATGACACTTTACCAGGCCCGTAGCCAGAGTTGTATTTTAAGGGGGGCACAGATATTTTTAGGGGGGGCTAAAAGTTAAGATACTCAGACACAGGTATTTTTATAATGTTAAAAGTATATAACGCCAACATACCTACTTACGGATAAATGGATATTATCCTTATGCAGCATTGGCATTGGTATAATATCTAGACACTAATTTAGTATCTTTTAGTTACTATTTATTTATTTAGATACTAATTTAAAAAATTAATTGATTTTTGTTGTTATTCTGCACGCTGTGATATGATCACATTTTAAAAATTATACATTTTGTATAATAGGAATCTGTTTTTGAAAAAAAAAAAAAAGAAATATGAAATGAAATAATACAAAAAAAAAATAATATTTATGAAAAAAACATAAATTTCAGAGAACATTAGAACAGAATGAATATATGTATAATATACAAAGAGTTTTTTTTTAAACAACCTTATTCTTCTATTTTTTTTATTACATTTTTGTAAAAATTGCATCATGTTTAAGTTCTGCGTTCTCTTTTTCTCGAAAGCCAAAAACACTAAATTTGCCAACCTTTGATGTACCATTGAAACCCGTTGGGGTCGATTGATTCTAGTTAAGACCGAAACATTTGATTCGCAAACTGCTGTGCTACATGCAAATGTTCGAACTGATGCTAACATATTGTAAGTGTTTTCAAATGCAATTTTTTGTTTATGTAATTCCTCAAAAACGTTTGTATTCTCAATTTTTTTAAAATAATTTTTAGCCACAATTAGTTCTTCCTTACTAGGGAGTGATATTCCCAATGAAGCGAGGTAACCTATTCCTTCAAAATAGAAAGCTTCAGCAGCTTGAAGTGAATTTATAAGTTCATTGTTTTCACTAAATCTCCTTTTTAATTCAATTAGCATTATATTACGATTACTTCAAAAAACATAGACTTTAAATCGTTAGAGGAACCAGTAACTCCTGTAGTTTCCATCACAATATAGTTTTTAAGCATTAAATTGTTTTTTTTTACGTCGTTTGGGTTTACGTTCTATAACATGGACAAGAAAGGCCAGGGGGGGCTAAGCCCCCCCTGCCCCTTCTGGCTACGGGCCTGCACTTAACATTTACACAATATACCTTGTGGCAACGAAAAGTCGCTCCCAGCAAAAAATAAATGTTTTAAGATAAATAAATGAAATTTGATTCTTATTTGATATCACGCACTCGATATTTTTACCACAAGCAATGCAAATACAGGGTGTCCCAACAATTTATGAGGGAACTATATTTATAGCTTTGAAATTATAGTAATAGAAACAAAGGTTTTACACATAAAAATTGGAGACAGATTAATTCTATAATTTCAAATTATGGGAACAAATAATAATAATAATAATACTTTAATTGGAAAAATTTTAAAACAATTTTATTTATTTAGTTTTTCGTCACGTGCCAATCTTTGTTTGCCTTGACGCACCCAGTCACTAGTGACTTCTTCAAAAAGTTTTTCCGTGTAGTCTAGCCCATTGACAGTATCTGCAAATAATTAAAGAGTATTCAACACCAAAATATTAATAATAGCCTGGGTTTACAAAACTAATTATTGTATTTACAGCCCGAGGAGTTTGGACTAAGGTCCTTGCATCAGTTGGAAGATCCTTTTGACCGTGTTTTATTAATATACGAAGAGGTTTGTTTAAAACCTCTCGACTTAAAGAACAATTAATGGCCCATGAACACAACTAATTTTTTAACGATAATTGTTGATCTGAAGAGTTAGAGTTCAAGATCTCCAAGAGACCACTATTCGTAAAATTAATTTTATTATTGTTAGTATCTACCAAATAATCAATAAAACCAGTGCTGCTGGAAGTAGAGGTCTGCCCTTCAGGTGAGTTATCAGATTCTGTCTTAGGCTCAGGTTCTCGAAGTGAAGGACTACTACCTAAAGTTTAAGCACTACGAGTGACATTTTCTTTAGGTACTATGTAGGGCATGTCCGAGGTCTGCTGATGGACTGTAACAGAGCTTACAGATTCTGGATTGGATTCATTAAAGTTTTCCCAAAATAATTTTGCCCTTCTTTGTTGCTACCTTTTAGAAAGAGCCACAAATATTTTTTTCGTGCGTCTGCTGTGTTCCATCTCTATATCAGCTAGACAATTTAAAAAACCAATAACTTTCAGTATACTAAACACATGCTAATAAATAAACAACTTACCACGCAATCACAATATTTACAATTTAAAAAGTAAAAGTAGAAACACTATTCGCTCTCCAAACAATAAACAATAAACACTCTCGAAAAGAAAGGCATGAAGTGAAAAATACTCCAAAAAAAACCGCGAATTGCCAAATTGACGTATATAAACGTCAAACGTGTCAGTGAAAAAAGCCGTTCTGTGTCGCGGTATAGCGGATGTACGCTAACAAGAAAAAAATTATCATGTTATTTTTTTTAACAAAATCTGTAACTATACGCTTTATTGTTGATAATAAATTAATAGGTTATGTTAAAGATGCATCAGTATCTTGTAATCAAAGAAACAGATTTGTCTCTCTTTATTGCAACAACAGTTTCAACACTGATTTGTCACTGCAATAGAACCGTGTGATAAAACGGTGCTCTTTAATTGAGCTCTATATGAGATATCACAATCTTGTCACGTTCTATGTTTGGTCGAGTGGGAATGTGTGGAGTAGCGTTTTCTTTATAGATTATTTTTAGGATATTATTTTGAACGACATTTAGAGGTTTTAGCGAGTTTTTGTAGATCCGACCCCACGCAATTATACCGTATCTTATTAGATATTCTACTAAAGTCTTATATATGGAGAGTACTAGTTTTCTGCCAATAAGTTTCCTTAAAATATAGAATTTATGAATTAATTTTCTAATGATGTTTGTCAAATAACTGATATGTGATTCCCATTTAAGATGTTTATCAATAGTAATTCCTAAATATTTGGTTGAGGTTACCTCACAGATAACTTCGTCAAGATATTCAATTTTTAAGTTGTTAAAATTGGGACGATTGGAAGGAGTAAGAGAGAATGCTATGTAATTAGTTTCGGAAGTATTCAAGGCTAATTTAAAGAAATCCAGCCAAATCCTAATTTTTGTTTATACCATCCATAGCTTGAGTCCAAGTTTTACCCTTAAATACCACAACTGTGTCGTCTGCATATGATATGACTATTCGGTTATTATTACTTATATTAGCTAAGGAATTTATACAGGTAATAAATAAAATTGGTCCTAAGACGGTACCCTGAGGTATTCCAATTTTTACGTTTAGCGGATCACTGTGTATATTATCGATTTTCACTACTTGTTGACGATCCTTAAGGTAGCTCTCAAAGACATTTAACGCGGTGCCCCTTACGCCATATGAATGTAACACATTTAAGAGCAGATCATGTGGCATCGTATCAAATGCCTTTGCCAGATCAATGAATACGGCATTGCTCTTTTTATTATTATCTCATTGGTTGGATGTCTGGCTAGTCAATTCATATAGGGCATTTTCAGTTCCTAACCTACTTGTAAACCCATATTGATTACGAGAAAGAATGTGTGAAATAGGAAAACTTTCTTAAAATGAGTTCATTAATATGATTATATGATTCCATGTCATTAACCGTTGACTTTCTTGTGCAAGCTGCTTTAATTAATTGTCTGTATTGGTCCGGAGTATAAATATTGCTATTTTTCCTTAGGACTTCCTCTATCCTACCAAAATCTCTATCGGAATCTAAATAAGTGGGCCCCGCCTCTGGAGACTTGTGGTCAATACCTTTATAAACGCCCTTTAAAATCAACAGCTGGTAAAAGCATACCATTTGAAAGTTTTTATTCTGGCCAGCACAAGAATCCGACCACACAATAGGTTGATCTTTGGCCTTAACGTTTTTACAAGTTTGCACAAAATTCCACAAGCGGCTAATAACCTTTGTACTTCCTCTACCAGCGACGATGACGTCTTCAGTCCAGGTTTGTATTATAGATCTATGCCCTTCGGTAGTGATAACGTGAATGCCCAAGTTGTAGAACCATATTTTCTTGAGATAACATGCTTTGGACGTGGTAATGTTCGGTGAAGGCATAGTTTGCTGTAAGTCAACAGTTATGTAGTTAGTAAAAAAAATGCATAAAATGTATATTAACGGTAATATTATAGAAAAAAGAAAAGCACAAAGTCTTTCTCCCCAATTTTTTATTCAAAAAACTAGGCAAACCTAGAATGATTCATAATAAAATTGAATCGACATGTTTCGAGTGTAGAAACACTCATCATCAGGAAAACAAAGTAAATGGTACAAAGCTGATGTTATTAGCAGTAGAGAAAATAAAAAGTGAGACTATATAAGCCATAATGGAAATAGGAATTTCTTTGGAATACCATCGGAGTATTTCTATCATTGCCTTAATATTGTACGCATTTCGACCACTACGTCCAGCTATATTGAGTATAAGAAACTCTTGATCACTATTATTATACTTAAACAGTAAGTGTTGAGGTTTATTTCTTTCATAGGGCATACATTTTATTTGCAACCAATTAACACGATTTCCATTTTCATCTATACTTCTGTTTTTAAAAGTCTTAGCAGCCAGTGTTTTCAGGTCAAGAAAGTCGTTGCACTTTAACTCATTTATGTTGTATGAACCACTTTTTTCAACCAGTCATGATAGTATATACTGGAACATTCCGTTTAGCATTTTCGATCGTATTTTTATTTAGAATTGAAAATAAAAGTTCGTCAATTTAATCTTTTTTAATTTTTGGAGGGGGTCCACCACCAGAAAGCATTGTCTCTTTTCGCTCCTCGACCAATAGTTTCCGCAACTCTTTTTTGCGATTTTCATAACACTTTTTGAGGCATGTGGTACTGGTGGAAGACGCAATAAAGTCGTCTTCTATTTCTTGCCAGGCTTTTTCTTTATTGACGGATAAAGCTCTATCAGTCTTTTTGTCTTCAAATATAGATGCATATTTCTGTGCTATTAGACGCAGCAATTGAGCCTTTTCAGAGCTTGAAAAGTTCGGTACTCTCGTTTTGGAACTTTCACTCATATTTCAAAAAAACAAAAAAAAAACACAAAAAAAATATAGGAAGTAAGAAATAACGAACAAAAAAAACGGGCGCGAAAAAGCGCTGGACTTAGGTTAAATTGAATAAAATTAAAATTCTTCTTTTTGCAGTTTTGGTCAGTTTTTCTAGCAGGTTTTGGGCGTTGCCAAATTTATTTATGGCTTAGGCAAGCTTCGCTTAATTATTTACGGCGCATGGCATCGATATTTTAGGCGTCGCTTTAGCTTAAGCGTATCCTATATGAGGCGTCTAGTTTCAAAACCGGACAGATCCGCTTTAAGTGGAAATGCGTTAAGTCCAAAAAACCGTAATTTCTTAAAAAAGAAGCGGAATGGTCTACTTTTTTTTATGATATTTTGAAAAATATGATAGCTATCAATTTGTAGAATTTAATTCTTAAATTTTAATAAACAACCCTTATTTTGAAAAAAATCAGATGGATTTGTCCTGTTTTGAAATTTACCAACAAGGATCTGTCCTCTTTTGACAGTAGTTATAAACAACTAATTATTAATAATTTTATAGAATAAACTGTACTTATTTCTTTAATTCTAGTTATTTATGGTTTTTTAAGCTTAAAATTAACCTAAATCTAACACTGCTTAGTAAGGAAAACAAAAAAATACTTTTGATTTTATAAAACGATTATCATCTTCCGGTTCTTCACAGAGAGGTTCTTCGAATTGAGGTTTAGCGGGATCAATAATTTGTGCTCTGTTGAGAACAGCTTTGTAAGCCAAACCGATTACGTTTAGCATCATTTCTTTTCCAATTTTTTGGCTGCTTAATACGTTTTCTGCTTGCACTAGGATGGGGTTTCGACAGGATTGTTCATTTTTAGAGCATTTGTTTTTGCAGTACCGTCTTTACTACTCAAGATCCCAAGCGCTAATGAATAACAAAAGGACAACAAACGCCGTATTAAAACGTTGAGCGGATTTGTTCGGTTATGAAATTAATCGCCTACTAATCACCCAAGGATTTGTCCGCCTCTGGTCACAACTGGATCTGTCCTGTTATGTTATGAATTGTCATCAGGATTTGTCCGCTTTTGAAACTCACGTAAAATGTTAGAGTACATTTTTAATAGGATTTATCCATTTATGTTTTTCATTCCTATACGGGTTGGTAGGCAAGTTTAGTACGATCGCAGCGCCACCAAAAGCCGCGAAATTTTAAAAATTGAATCTGTCCGGTTTTGAAACTAGACGCCTCATATAAGCTTGGCTTAAGCGCTAAACGGCGCATAAGGGCATTAATAATTTTTTTTTAATAATTCATGGAGTCTGGAGTCTTTTGCAGAAATAATAAAAAAACTTACTTAAACTATTTTAATTTTTTAATTTGTTATATAAAAAGACCTAACTAATTTCTTTAACAAAAATAAAAACTTTACTCTGGCGGTAAAATAAAAACAGATAATATTATTTAGAGGTTTTAAAAAAAATCTAAATAATAATAAGGCACACATTTTTTCTCTTTCAATTAACTCCAATAAGCCTTTTTTCTTTGCCTTTGAAATCTTTGGTTTTTTCACTAAAGCAAGATTTAATTTAACATTGTCAAATTGAATGTTTTTTCTTGGATTAATTTCTGTTTCCATAAAGCTTTTTTCAGCATAAGAGTACTACTTATAAAACAACGTATTTGGATCAGATTTTTGCAATTTAATTACCCGCAGATTCATAAATTTCACGTTTCTTGGGTTTGTTCGGGTTTGTTCATTCTGCATCTTAAGATCTGTTAGCTGTTGATCTAATTTGTTTATTTTGAAGAAATAGTCCATGCTTAAAGTGGAGTTGAAAGTATGAAAAGGGAAAGAAAAACACAAAGTCTTCCTCCACTAGTTTAATGGAAAAAAAT
Organism: Polydrusus pterygomalis; assembly: GCA_963969555.1. NCBI lineage: Eukaryota > Metazoa > Arthropoda > Insecta > Coleoptera > Curculionidae > Polydrusus > Polydrusus pterygomalis. The sequence goes on along the minus strand of OZ018381.1, from coordinate 32,414,073 downwards.
TCCAAATATTAAGGGTCTCTACATGTTTCGAACGTAGAAACGTTCATCTTCAGGAGACAGAAAGTTTTAAATCTATGCTGATGGTGTTAGCAAAAGAGAAACTGAAATTTAGAACCTTAATGGAGCTTTATGGATTTAAACAGAAGTGTAGAAGAAACATGGGTAAAATATTTGATAGTGGCGAAACCACAGAGCGATTAGAACATAATGAAGAGTTGTGAAACAACCAAAAAGTGGGGAAGAAGAAAACCTGTCTAGGTGTCGAGGCTTATTTAAAAATTTTTTTTAAATTTTTTTAAAAAATTTGTTGTTCAAGGAACTAAGGAAGACTTTGTGTTTTTCTTTCCCTTTTCATAATTTGTTTATATTTGTATTTAATTTCTTAATTTCTGCATCATGTTCACAGCAATTAGTTCTTGAGGGTATTACAGGTTCTTCAATCTACAAAGTGTTATATATAATACATAGTGATTACCTATGTACAATGGGCCAACTTTGACCTAAGTGTTGTGAACTTTTAACCTCCACCCTTAGCATATGATTCTAGTAGCAAAAATGGCTGTAATTGCTATATAAATACAGAAAAATTGTAAACTTAAAAAACGTCACCTCGACTTACTTTTACACTTTCTGATCTAGATTTTCATTTGTTTCTAAGAACAATTTTTGCAAGCTGCAGTTTTTGGATTTTTCGTATTTTTTAGGATCGTCTCTCAATTTTCTTGAATAACCTACGCCAGGTTTTGATATCTACAAAATAACAAACATTTATAAGCATATAATATTATGCCACACAAAGTTCAACATTGTTCAATAGGTGGTATATATACGTACGTACGTATATATGTGCACAAAACTTGGCTTAAATTTCAATAAAAAATATTTTAAAGTTTTGCAATACGTAATTTTAATTAGGTACCCACCTACCTTTATATCTTTATTTTTTTCCAAGTACTTACCTTTCCATGATTATTTTAGCACTTTGATATTTAAATTAGGTAAAACCGAGGGAAAAACTTGAAAATATTTAGGTATCACTAAATAATACTAAATATCTATACCTAACTACAAGATAAATTTAGAAAGGCAATAATGTGCCATAATATATTTTTTCTACTACTGTATAAATAAATTAACTTTCGGGCCTTAGCAACACGAAAGAAAACGAAAGTAAATGTTACAGTTACCTGAATATTATCCGTTGCTAGCTACGAAAGTAATACTTTGGGTACCAGGATACACACCAGGTACAAGAATAAAAATTTTTATTGTATTTATTCAAGCGAATTAAAAAAAAATCTTACTTAATAATAAAAAGTTTATATTTATTGAAAAAACAAGTGGTACAATAATAACAATAATATAAAACTTAAATAACGCTAATTTTTATTTAATGCCATTAAGGTTAATAGTGAAATTTTAACAGTTAGAAATATTAATTGATGGAATATTATTCAATTCAATACTTTCGCCGCTTCTTATTAGAGACTCGTTATTATCCTGGACATGGACCATACAACTATTTGTCACTCTCGCGTCGTTAGATGGAATAAAAGTAGGAGATCGATTTAAGATCTTTTTGGAAATTTCGATTTTATTTGTATACGAATCACCAATATATCCCTCCGCAACGGACGAAGATCTCCAACCGCCATGTCTTTTTAAATCCAAAATATCGACACCTGGAGCATTTGCAAGAAAGATAGTTGATGTTCTTCTAAACGAGTGACCAGTGTAATTATTTATATCTTAAAGTTTCAAAAATTTGGCAATTTCTTTGGGAACATTTGAAATAGTGTGTTTTCCAATCACCTGATTCACACACCTACCTCGTTCATAGCGATGTAACAAGCGTTCGTCTTGTGCATTATTTGGCCTTTAGTTTAATATAATCTTGAAGTAACCTCATAAAAGAAACTGGACCTCCATCATCGGCTATCAGAAAACTTCTTTGAACCTTGTTTTTGCTCTGGAGGATTTTAACAATAGCTACATCATCCTTGATTTCGATGTCGTTCAATTTCATTTTATAGATCTCATCTGTCCGGCATGCTCCAGCTATCCCCATTATTGCTATCACTTTCATAGATAAATAGCTATAACTAGGAGCGTCAAGTAAAAACTTTATTATTTCTTCTTTTGTGAAAATTTTAGATTTTTTAGCTTCGTAACCCTCATTTTTTCGTTTAATAAATGCAATAAGTTTCTTAAACTGCGAAATATCTATATTTTTGTTCACAGAAAGTCAATTTAAGCATGGAATATTGTGACCATACGGACGGAGGTGATAGGGCTTCAGATTTCTCTTGGAAGTACGCTAGCATTACATTTTCGTCAATTTGTGAAAGGCTTTTCTCCACGAACCATTCTAGAAACAGGTTGTACGTTTGACAGTACCTATCTTTCGACTTTACGGGTAAGAGTGAGGCACATGCCAACTCGGCCGCCTTCGGTATAGCTTCGTTTTGGTCTTGAAACAACATTTTCGACAATCGAAACTGACATACTTTGACAGTACTCAAATAACTAGTTGTCATGGATTATTTTACAGGTGTATTTTATTATAATTTGAATAAAATCAAAGTTCATTACTTAATAATATAATTGATCAGAGAACAGTAGTAGAAAAAGTTTAATACATTACACGCTGCAAAAGCCCTTTCAGGTGCTTGGAGTTTTTTAAATAGCCTCGCACCAAAAAGTAAACTTTCGCAGCTTGTAATGTAAGAACTATTATTTCATTTTGTCCGGTAAATCAACTTACTATGTACTCATTTGCGGCCGGTAAGTGGAACATTACAGTATCAGGTACTGTAATGTATTGCCTAGCAACCATCTTTTGTTTTTAGAAATAATGACTTTTTACTTTGGATTTTTGACAAGTTGTCACTTAAAATTATAGGAAACAAAATGTTCAAGTACACATATTGAGCCTTAATTATTTAATTTATCATAAATACATTAAACTAATTTAAACTTGGAATATAATAATACCTATATAAGTTTTTTAAACTTATAATAACAGTAACTGTCATAATTCAAAACAAAATAAAGGCAATCATGGCCGACTATAAAAATGCGTTCCACGCCCCGACTAGTATTTCTTGGAACATCGCTATTCAGGCAGCATGTCTTACTATAAATAATATACTTTTTTCTACCAACTTTAGTAAATGAAAAATGTTACGCAACTACAGAATAGGCTCTCTTTTACAATTTTTTAAATATTTTGCTTAACTAAAGTTAGTAATTTTTATTTTGTTTTGACTATATATTTATCGATCCCAAGTACCTCTGTTTAGATGCTTTAACTTGTAAAATTATTTTTTCTACCAACTTTAGTAAATGAAAATTATTACGCAACTACAGAATAGACTCTCTTTTACAATTTTTTAAATATTTTGCTTAACTAAAGTTAGTAATTTTTATTTTATTTAAACTATATCCAGTGATACCAATTAATATTGCCAATAATATTTTAAAAAAGGATTATAATGACAAAATGAAATAAAATACCATACGATACACGTCCGTTAGGTGTTATTACAGCACTCGTTTATATTTCAGACTCGGCTCCTACGTCGCCTCGTCCGTAAGCCAACTCTTACTGTAATAAGTCACCTACCGGCCTTGTAACGTAACATACTATTATTTGCATTGCACACTGACATCCTAATTTCACCCGAGCAGTACACTCACCATAACTTTTTTTTAAATGATTGTAGTTCCTGCTCACTTTCCGAATCTGCACTATCAAGTAAGTCTTTATTTACGATATTTAACCTTTTTTTTTAAGTCTTCCAATTCTTCAATTGAATCTAAATAATGAATTAAAGAAAAGTTAAAGGATATGAATGAAAAATATAGAGCAATTTACACAACTAGGACGTATTAAAATATAATTTTATATGTATGCTCTTGGCACTATGGCACTGGGCCAATAATGTAGGTAGGTATAAGGAAAACTTGTTAAAGTTGGACAAATATAAAAATGTGTAGAAGTGATTCATTGACACATTGACACAACATGTTCAGAGCATTGACACAACATGTTCAGAGCATTGAAACATGTTCAGAGCGAGCCTTGTGTAAAAAACATTTGAATGAATGAATGCATGCACTCAATTTTTTGTATACTTCTCATGTAAAATCAGTGTCGAAATTTTTAACATATTAGGTATATGGTGCATCCTTAAGTAACTTACTTAAATCCTGCTTATGAGTGGAAGGCTATTTTGGACTAAGCTTTAAGTAGCATTGTAAACTAGGTATATTTAACTTGAAAATGTTATCGACGTCAATAAATGAAAAATAAGCAAATCTTCAAAAAAACATGGTGGGGGTGGGTAAAGCTACAAGGATTAGTAATTATAAAAATTCTACGTACCTTTGACTACCACAACTTGGGCAGGGTAATGTCTGCCATCTTCATATTTGACACGAATTTTTTTCTTGACTTTGTTCACAATCAAAATGTTTAATATCGTCAACCGACACGATTCTCGACTTTTCTTCGTCGGTAAATTTAATTATAGCGTACATAATAACTAATTTTATAATTATCACAGAGTAGGTGTAGGCAAATTGATATTTTTGAAGAAGTAGTCCATACTCAAAGTGGAGTTAAATGTATAGAAAAAAGAAAAGCACCAAGTCTTTCTCCACAATATTAGAATAATTAGGCGAACCTAGAATAATTCATAATAATTCAACATGTTTCGAGTGTAGAAACACTCATCATCAGGAAAACAAAGTAAATAGTATAATGCTGATGTTGTTAGCAATAGATAAAATAATAAGTGGGATTGAGCCGTAATGGAGCTTTCAATGGTGTACAAGAGGTGTAAAAAATGAATAGTCAGAAGACCGACAAGACTTCAGCATACTGGAAAGTCAAGGGCTAGTGCAAAGATCGTGTCTTGGGCAGAAAAATGAAGAGAGCAAAAGAAAAATTAGAGAGATTTAACAGACTTTGTGAAAATCATTTATTAAGTAGTGAAAAATCTTAAGTTTCATTCAACTTTGTCAGAGACATGTGAAAGTATTTAAATAAGAGAGAAAGAAAAAAAGGGTTTTCGTAAAAGTCAAAGCATCTCTAAAAGAAAAAAAAAGAAAATGTAGCAAATGAAATTTAATAAAATTTAAAAAATTTGAAAATATTGGATTCAGAGGAAAGCAATTAGAATTAATTAATTAAAAATTATCCGAATAATAGACCAACTTATGTTCAAATAGATAAAGAAAAAAGCTATCCAAAGGTATTTAAGTATGGTGTTCCCCAAGGAACAATTTTAGGACCATTATTTTTTAATATTTATATTAACGACTTATTTAGTATAAATTGCGATGGACAAATTCATAGTTTTGCAGATGAAACTACAATTTTTTATACCGATACAAATTGGACAAACTTAAATAATAAAATTAAAAAAGATTTTAAAATTATAAAAAATTAGTTTGATAACAATTTGTTAACAATTAATTTTAATAAAACGAATTATATTCCTTTTACTTTAAACCTAAATAACCTACCACAAAATATGAATAGTATTCAAATAAATGAAGACATTCAAATTTTCAAAGTTAATAAAATAAAATATTTAGGAATTATTTTTGACAGTAAATTAAATTGGAATTTTCAAATAGAATACTTAATTAAAAAATTAAGAAGTTTACTACCGATTTTTAAAAACATTAAAAAAATTTTAAATGTAAGACATATGGAAATATTATATTACGCGTTAGTTAAAACTCATTTAAATTACGGAATTTTAGGTTGGGGAGGAATAAATAGAACTTTAGTTAAAAAATTAGAAATATTACAAAAAAGGTTTCTAGAAATTATATAAATAAAGATTATCCTTATCCTTCAAAAGAATTATATTCAGAAACAAAAAAGTTGAACATAAGACAACTTTACATTTATAACATCTTAATATATATATTTAAAAATAAAAACCTTATACAATTTAAAATCCATAATCATAATACACGTCATAAAAATGAAATAACTATAAAACCTAAAATAAATAAGTCCATAGGACAAAAAAATTTCAAATATTTATGTTTTTATTTAAACGATTATTTACCAACAAAAATTAAAAAATTGATTTCATTAAAAAAATTTTAAGTCGAAATAAAAACATGAATAATAAAAACAGACAATTTGAAAATATTTTTAGAAATGCTTTATGTGCAGTGTGTGATTTTTTAATTATAGACGACGGTATTAAACTGTTGATGTCGAGAGCTGTGAATATATCTGAATTAAACCGAAATTGTAGATCTTGGATGACATTGTCCAATAGTGGAATAAATATAGATATTTTAAAATAATCAAGTGGGTTATTGGTGTTAATGTTGGAGCGATGCCTTTGCCGTGCATTTGTACGGGGAATCAACAAAGGAATATTAATTTTTCTGTGTAGTTCTTCAGCTTCCTCAAATATTGCTTTGAAACAAGAGTATGCAGTTTCCCTTTTTTTATTTAGCACCGATATAATATTGTTAATTAACGACTGGGCCATGACTGTATCAAGCGATTTTTTTTGCAAAATTTTACTTATATTTACCGTTAAGCCAAGAAAATATGATAAAGTATAAAGTGAGGTTATAAAATTTGTTTTTATCAGTGAATTTATTAATAATTGTGCTTTTGTTGAAGAATCATTATCCTTCCATTGGGAAATTAATTCTAAAGCATGTATGATATTTTCGAAGCACAATTTAAATTTTAACACAGATTCATGGTGCTCCACCCATCTGGTTTCACAAAGGCTTGTTAATTGTTTATCGTTTACAAATTTAAGAACTTAGTTTCTCTTAGAAGAAGCATTGAAAAATGCTATCGATTCCTTTATTGTTCCGACAGCGTTTCTTATATCCTGAATATTACTGGATCTTGAAATTGAAAGGTTAAGGGAGTGATTGTAACATGGACTTTTAATGGCCGCTTTTAAGGATTTTTGAATTTCCGACACAGCTCCTTTTTGATCACACAACATTACACTGCATGTATCTGTGCCTATTCCTACACAGTTATCCAATGGCAGTCCCAATTTATTTAAGTTAGCTACAACTGTTTGTCCAAGTATGGCCCCAGCAAGAATAGGCTCTTGCGTAAAGTCATCGCAATTCTCTTGGTGACAATCAAGAAAACCAAGGAAATCTTCGCGGATACTGCAGTGTTCATCTAAATAGCGAACAACTAATGACATCTGTGAAATGTTACTTATGTCAGTTGTCTCATCAAAAATAATCCTGTAGTATTTACCTGCTATAATTTTTTCAACAATACAGTTTAAAATTTCATCCCCGCAACAATTAATTATTTCATTTTGAATGGATGGGCTTATATATTTAGTACGCGCTGTGGTCGATTCAAAATGATGTTTAAGCGTCAAATCGTCTCCGCAGGTTTCAATACGATGCCGTATAAATCCACGTAAGTTTCCTTCATTTATTTCAGTGTCTTCTATAACTTCAGAGTTTTCTCTATGACCCCGCAATGAAATGTTCTGTCTACCCAAAAAATGTATTGTATTGATAACGGATTTTAATTTGTCCCTATTGTTTTTAACTTGCTCTAAACGTTTAGTGTCTAATGGATTCCGAATTTTTTTTTGAGAATTTTCATACGTTTCCACAAAATCAGTTCCAAATATTACTGCCTCACGATGATATTTGGCCGAATCATGAGTTGTTAAGTCACCATATTTGCCCAAAAGTTTCGAATATTTTTTAACAGGACTAACTACAAATTTATTCAATGGGGTTAATTTATGTATACCTCCGGATTTTGCAAATAATATGCAAAACTTGCAAAATAAACCACCCAAACTATGAGAATATGTCAGCCATGAAAAGTTAAAATGTTTTGTTAACCCATTCGCTGCGTATGCAAATTCGCGTGTCATCCCCAGAAGAGGTTTTTTTTTTTTAAATTTTTTTATTAAAATGTTGCTTAAGTGCATTTTATGTTTGTATTATGCCATATTGTGACCAATATATATGTGAAAAACCACCCTTAGTTTGTGACGCCATATGGCGTCATCCGCATATTTTGAAATTATATAAAAATGTGCGGATGACGCCATATGGCGTCACCTAAAAATAGCAGTAATTTAATTAAATAATTAATTAAACTCAATAAAAACAACATTTTAGTAAACTATTGTTTATTTTTATAAAGGGGGACAAAACATAAACTTCAAAAAATTCATAGGCAGTATAAAAATATCTTATACAAAAATGAAAATAGGCTTAATAAAAATGTTTTAATTTTTTTTGTTATGAAAAATTCCAAAACAAGGATCTACACATAGGCCTGGATTTTCGGGACAGGCTCGACATTCCCATAGTGTATCCTTCCTGACTTTCTTTTCGGAGCACATGCGACATCTTTTTCTTTTTCGTTGTCCTTCTTGGGGAATTCTACTTGGGAGGTGATCATAATATTTTTCTTTGGTGGGTCGCTTAGAGACGTCAGGCAGTAATTTTTCGATAACTGCCAAACGAAAATCATAAAAAGTAATTTTTTTTCCAGAGTATTGACAAAAAATGACATACGAATTAAAAAGCAGAAGTTGCATAACGTGTATGCCTAGCTTTTTGTACCAGAACAATGTCTTTCTAAGAGACGGATAATAAGACATCATCTGGTCCTGTTTGTCGATTCCACCCATGTATTTGTTGTATTCAACTATTGGAATTGGTTTCTCTCTTATGTGGCCTCTTTTATGTGTTACTTCAACCATTTCATTTTGGAATTCCGTTGAGATATAGGTGACATCTCTTTTGTCCCTCCATTTGCCCACCATTAAAATTTGCCCTCCATTAAAATATTTGGCCTTTGTCTCTCCAGTCTTCAATTTGGAACGTATGACTTCTGGAGGATTGCCTTTTCTGTCACCACGTAAGGTCCCTGTACAATAGGTTTTGTTATCTAACAACGTTTGGGCTAAGTCACAGCTATTGTAAAAGTTATCCATATAAAGTGAATGTCCTTTTTTCAGATTATCTTTCATAAGATGTAAAACAACTTTTTTAGCATGCCCTTTGCCCCCCATTTCATCATTTTGGCCAGTGTAAACTGCGAAATTTAGTACTAGACCACTTGGTTCTGTAAGCATATATAATTTCAGGCCATATTTGTGGCGTTTATTGGCAATATACTGTCTGAATATAAGTCTACCCCTCTATAATACAAGTGATTCGTCTAGGCTTAAGTTTTTACCTGAATAATATATTTCACGCATTTTTTCGTTAAAATAGTCAATAACGGGCCTAATTTTATAAAGACGATCATCTGGTTTAGGTTCGTCGATATTAGGATTTCGAGAAAAATGGAGGCACCTCAAAATGAGCAAGAACCTGTCTCTACTCATTTGTTCTGAAAAGCACTTCAAATTAAATAGGCGATGAGTTTTCCAGTAGTCTTGAAGTCTATTCAGCTTGATTGTACCCATATGGTAAACCAAACCCAGAAATATCAAAAATTCTTCTTTCGTCAAATGTTTCCATTCCGAAATTCTAGCCCGTTGGTTTCCAGGACTTTCCAAAAAAACGGATTCTGCAAAATCATTCGTTTCTGCAATAATTTTACTTAGAATATTATCATCAACAAAAAGTTTAAAATATTCATACGGTTCAGTACCGGCAGGAAGGTCGATTAACATTTGATTTGTTTTGATAAAATCTAAGGTCTTCATACCAATAGTTTCATCTTGCCATGCCGTAAGGAACTCTGCTATTTCAGTTCTTTCCGCCTCGTCAATATTATCGTCCATCGGAGTTATGCCAACTAAAAAAAAAATCTAATTACCATACACATAACTGACACGTAAAAGTACCATTTGCAAGAAAAATAAGTTTAAGGTATCGGCCCTTTTTCCTGTTGTAAAGGGAGATCATTTTTTTTCTTATTTTGTTCCCTGCATTTTATGTATATACCTATTAGAATCCTGTATTTATGTACGACATATTTCAAACTAAAAATGAATCTTAAAAAAGTAAACGGTTTCGCTTACCATCATCCTCCTCATCCTCCTCACTCTCACTATCATCAGAATCGGGCTGATACTCCTTATCACTATCAGAGATATCTAAATATTGAGCCAATTCATCTTCAGTCAGCCTACTAGGATTTTTAGGCACTATTTTAGGTTGTTTTACACCCGAAGGACCAGGCCGACTGTCGTCCATTTTGAAATAATCAAAACACACTTAAAAATTTAACTATTAACAAATGACCGCGAAAATACCTTAACTTAACCTTACAAAATATGCGGACCAAAGCACAACGACTCTCGTCCAGTGCGGACCAAACACTGATCTATTAGAAGCACAAGTAGCCGCTGACGCCATATGGCGGCATCCGCAAGTAGGAATGGGTAGGTATGACGCCATATGGCGTCATCCGCAGCGAATGGGTTAAAATGTCATTTTGGTTCTTACAATACACCGAATATGGAAACTTGAACTGAGCGGTAGGAACAAATGCGTGCTTCAATATGTTATACTCCTCCAAATCAGTAATGCTACTTTTATCTTTATTAACGTAACTTCCTACATCTACTTCTCCCAAATATTGAGCAGGACCTGGACTTGACTTAGTTTCTAACTAACATGGAGCTGAAGCCACGTCTTCGGAATTTCCTATGATCCCTGTTGGACCGGTTGCATCATATTGCTGCTCAGGTTTGCCGACTGATTTAAATTCATTTGGAATTTTAAGGGCAGGCGCAGGAGGCGCCTCATCGTTTGGTTTACTTTTCTTAAGAAGAAAACAGTCAAGCGTCTTTTGCCCTGCACGTTTATTCATTGCTCTGAAATATTAACTCAAAATAACCCTGAATTTACATTTTACACAAATACACAAAAAACATGCAGCAGGTAAGTGAATAAAATTATTGCAAATACGTACCTAATACAAAAAGCTTTTCATAAAATAACAGTAATAACAGAAATCTGTCGCAAACTAAATCCTAGTACCTATCCTATAGAGCAGAGGTTCCCAAACTTTTTTTTCTCATAGACCACTTTAAAAATTTTGCTGGTTCCGGTGGACCCCCTGCAGCTACATTTCTACCATATTCCCAAAACTCGACAAGAACTGTGAAGATTAGATCTTACTATGGAAATTTGCGTTGCGGCTGAGTTCCAACCACGAATTAACAGTTTTCGAAAAAAAGGGAGAATTGATTGGTTAATAATTAATTAATTGATTGTGCTGTGAGTGGATATCAAAAAAGTAAAGTTGGCCAATCAAAAAAAAGGAATTCATCCCACTTTACTTTTTTGGCATATATACTCACAGCACAACAAACCAATCAATTCTCACTTATTTTATTTAGAAAACTACCGGAGTGGTAAAAATAAAAAGAAAAAGAGTATATTTTCTTGTGTTGTATTTATTCAAATACAATATTACACTATTAATTATTATTGTTATCATATTACATTGTAAGGTTTACATTACATTGTAATATGAACAGTCGTAATATAATTAAAATTAAACATTAGTAAGTAACGTTACTTTTATAAAAACAAAAAAATTTAGTTCTTCAAAACCAGATACATTTTCGTGGACCCCCTCTTACGAATTGTGAACCCCCATTTTTTTATCACGCCAACGTAGACCCCCGGCGAGTCTCCCGTAGACCCCTGGGGGTTCACCTGGACCACTTTGGGAATCACTGCTATAGAGGTAAAAAAAGACACGATGCGTCGAAAGTACACCCCGGCCACGGTGACGGTATATGCCAACAAGCCACAACGACAGTGTTGCCAGGTGAAAATTTGTAATTTCGGTAGACAGGCTCGTAATTTTTCGGTAGATTTCGTTAAAAATCGGTAGATTTACCTTCTGTATAAAATGTACTTATTTTGGTATATTCGAATATTCGCTATTTTCTTGGTCATTTTTATTCCTGGCGCCAAATACCTACCAAATTGTCAAAATTTTAACTATGAAGGTGAGATCACATTTTTTTTCCTATTTTTTTTATTTACACTGGAAAATGGTGAATGTTTGTAATAATACAATAAAAATGCAATAACAGTACCTACATTTTTAAAAATAATTTCGTTCCCTCGAACACATAATTAAAACGAAATTCTGGAACTTGGTAAGAAAGCAAATGGGGGGAATTCTTAAAACTGTTACCACCAAAATAAAAAAGTAATAAGTATACAACCTGAAAACATCAGGCAACAATAGGATTTAAAATTGTGTCCAGCAAAAGAAATTATTCTGAAGTATTTTGTGTTGCCTATTGCTATAAATTTATATGGTAGTAAAAGAGTTTTCGCAAAGATACTCGCTAAAATACCGTAATAAAGACAGAAAAACGCGTGTTTTTTTTACATTCTGTTTCGCAGTTATCCCAGAACCCAGAAATTGCTAAAAATCTATTCTTTTTAGTTTTCGGTAGATTTCAATATTAAATCGGTAGATGACTAGCGAAATCGGTAGATGACTAGCGAAATCGGTAGATCTACCGAAAAATCGGTAGACCTGGCAACCCTGCACAACGAGTTCGTCTATTTATGTATTTTTTTAAAACCGACCAGAAAATTTACACTTTCTGGACAATTTTTCGTCTAGAAAATAACGTTTTTCCGATCGCAAGACCGGAAAAGTGACATTATAGACCGGAAAAATCTTTTCCGGACTCTAATGTCACTTTTCTGGTCTCTAATGTCACTGTCACCCTGTTTTTTGTTTTTCCATTCGCTCTTTGATAATACAAGATACCTTGATTTCGTTATTATGACAACAACATTTCGATGTATTGTCGAGTGACAGTTCGTTAATTTTTAATTTTGTTCTTTATGTCAAACTTGTTTCGCGTAGATTATAAAATATATCGAAGTGTCGGTCTTAAAAAAAATATTGTACGTCACGCAACCGAAAATTAGTGTTTTCCAGGTCTCTCCAAGCTTCCAGGACTCGCCTATGGCTCGCCCTGGAAATGCTTGTCTCGACCTGAAAAACACTACTTTCCGGTCTTGTAACGTAAATTACTATTCCGGACTCTAATGTCACTTTTCCGGTCTCTAATGTCACTATCACCCTGTTTTTTGTTTTTCCAATCGCTCTTTGATAATACAATATACCTTGATTTCGTTATTATGACAACAACATTTCGATGTATTGTCGAGTGACAGTTCGTTGATTTTTAATTTTGTTCTTTATGTCAAACTTGTTTCGCGTAGATTATAAAATATATCGAAGCGTCAGTCTTAAAAAAAATATTGTACGTCACGCAACCGAAAATTAGTGTTTTCCAGGTCTCTCCAAGCTTCCAGGACTCGCCTATGGCTCGCCCTGTAAATTTTTGTCTCGACCTGAAAAACACTACTTTCCGGTCTTGTAACGTAAATTACTATTCCGGACTCTAATGTCACTTTTCCGGTCTCTAATGTCACTATCACCCTGTTTTTTGTTTTTCCAATCGCTCTTTGATAATACAAGATACCTTGATTTCGTTATTATGACAACAACATTTCGATGTATTGTCGAGTGACAGTTCGTTGATTTTTAATTTTTTTCTTTATGTCAAACTTGTTTCGCGTAGATTATAAAATATATCGAAGCGTCAGTCTTAAAAAAAATATTGTACGTCACGCAACCGATAATTAGTGTTTTCCAGGTCTCTCCAAGCTTCCAGGACTCGCCTATGGCTCGCCCTGTAAATTTTTGTCTCGACCTGAAAAACACTACTTTCCGGTCTTGTAACGTAAATTACTATTCCGGACTCTAATGTCACTTTTCCGGTCTCTAATGTCACTATCACCCTGTTTTTTGTTTTTCCAATCGCTCTTTGATAATACAAGATACCTTGATTTCGTTATTATGACAACAACATTTCGATGTATTGTCGAGTGACAGTTCGTTGATTTTTAATTTTTTTCTTTATGTCAAACTTGTTTCGCGTAGATTATAAAATATATCGAAGTGTCGGTCTTAAGAAAATATTTTACGTCACGCAACCGAAAATTAGTGTTTTCCAGGTCTCTCCAAGCTTCCAGGACTCGCCTATGGCTCGCCCTGGAAATGCTTGTCTCGACCTGAAAAACACTACTTTCCGGTCTTGTAACGTAAATTACTATTCCGGACTCTAATGTCACTTTTCCGGTCTCTAATGTCACTATCACCCTGTTTTTTGTTTTTCCAATCGCTCTTTGATAATACAAGATACCTTGATTTCGTTATTATGACAACAACATTTCGATGTATTGTCGAGTGACAGTTCGTTGATTTTTAATTTTGTTCTTTATGTCAAACTTGTTTCGCGTAGATTATAAAATATATCGAAGTGTCAGTTTTAAAAATAATATTGTACGTCACGCAACCGAAAATTAGTGTTTTCCAGGTCTTTACAAGCTTCCAGGACTCGCCTATGGCTCGCTCGCTATGCTTGTCTCGACCTGAAAAACACTACTTTCCGGTCTTGTAACGTAAATTATTATCTCACCATCTCCCTTGGCTCGCGAACGGCCTCGAAGCGCCTCGCTACGTTCATGACATCACGCAGTGGTCGCGTATTTGCGAAAGGCTGGCCAAGCAAACGCCACATTTTGTTACAAATACTCTGATGCAACTAAACCACATTTTTTATTTATTATTATGGTCCTGGGGGGAGGGGGGGGGAATTACCCACTTTACCCCCCCCCCATATCTACGCCCTTGATTCTTTTACTACAAGAAGAGGGTGAACATTTTTTCAAACCACGCGCTTAGGCCATAGAATTAGGGTAGGCAGACATTGCGTTATTTTATCTGTGGTATTACCGAGTATATAATCACAGTATAGCTTACCTGAGTTTCCTCCCAACTCTGGGATATCTGGCAGTCCTGTACAGGAGATGTAAAGACCAGCTATTTCGGCACTTTTTTTTCCAGTTTCATTTAGATATTTCCCAGCTCTGATCTTGGCTTTCACATGTGATTTCATTTCGGTGTATGCCTAAAAATAAATAAATAAAAAAAATATATAAGTACTTAACCTGAATTCAATAATCAGTGAATGAGTCAATTTGATTTAATTGCAAGTATTTTTATTTCACCTTCTTCCACCCTTCTGCATTTTTGTCCACTCCTCCTACGGCATTTAAAAGTGTAGCAATACCTTCCCAGGCCTCCTTTTTTTGGTCAGCGATTCCTTTACACCACCGGACACAGTCACATTTTTCGACCATGTTTACAAGTACTCTGTACTGCTCACGCGTTGCCTTTTTTAGTGGCATCTATAATAACAAGCAAAAATTATAAATATGTTTTTGTGCAGCACGAAAACATTTTATTTATTACCAAATCAGCTTGGTAAAACTGGGCTGATGGGTCACTACAGGAAATCTGCTATATTATCAAAGACCCTAATTGGTTTATATTTTTTATTAATATTTATAAAACCCATGTAAAACTTACCTTTCTTGTTTTTCTTTTGGTTTTAACTTTAAAATTTAAATAATTCACAAATAAAAAAAATACACACAAAAATAAATCGAAGACCAAAATTCTGAGGTTATGTAGACAAATATTCTTCTATTTTAATTAATTAGCATTAAAAACAATGTTGCCAAATCTAAACTTGACATTCATTTCAATAATCTTTAATCAAGTGTCCCTACTGCATACCAATTTATTCCAATATTGAAATGAAAGTCAATATTTATTGAAATAATTTCAACATTGACTTTAAAGTCAATGTACCTAAGGAGTTTTATGGAAAGAAGAGGACGCTTATGGAGTAACGTGACGTCATCTGGTTCTCCTGAGCCGCTGCCTACATCCATACGTATCTATCTAGTACTCATCTCAAAATTAAAAAAAATAAAATGTCATCTGAACGTCAAACTGCATTGGTTTACCCATTCTCCAAAAATGGTCGTCAAATGTGTGTCAATTGTGAGCATTGGGAAATCATCATCATCAAAAGAGTTCCCAATACAAGATCAATCATCGTCATCAACATCACAATTAGACAGTGGTGAGAGTGAAGCGGTAGAAATAGAAAAGACAATAAGTGTATTAGAAAATAAGATAATAGAGGCTAAGGAACGTTTAGGTATAGTTAGTAGTAATGTATGTAGGTTTAGGGATAAGTTAGAATTATTTGATAGTAATGTACAGTAGGTTAAGTATAGTTAAGATCAAATTAATGTACAGATATGATTAGTTTTAGTATAGGTGTAAATTTTTGTAAATATATATATATATATATATAGGTAACTAAAACTACACAGTAAAAAATTAATGTAAAGTTAGGTGATTTTACATTAAAATAGCTTTCCTGCTATGTAATTTTTACTTTGTTGACAATGCATTTATTTTTTTACACCTACGATTAAGCGGAAATACATAAAAGTTGTAGTATTTCAATATATTACTAATAATCACTGTTTTTTCCATAGAGAACTGTAAGTATGTGTAAATTGTTGTAAATTATAGAAATATTTGTGAGAAAAATCAAAACTTACATTATATTACAAGAATTTACAAGGTTGGATATGTAATATTTCGGTATTTCCCCGTTTAGCGCGTCATAACCAGCGCCTCCTTCGTCTTTTCATCGCGAAAGCGGCCATTTATCATTCATCTCTCGCGGTAGCAACGCGGTGTTTGGTGGTTGTATATAGTGTACCATTGTTTTTCTTGATTTCTATATATTGTATTGTACAGGGTTTTTCCGTATATTTTGGAGCACCCCTGGAGCTTTTATTTGAAGACCTAGAAAAAACTTTAAATTACCAAAGTTGCATAATTTCTCCTGAACTGCCAGAATTTGTTATCGGACAAAACAAATGAACATCGTAAATTTGTTTAATAATGCCAATGTCGATTTTTTAAAATGGAACACCCTGTATATTAATTTTTTTTTAACTCCTCAGTCTTTTCTGATTCCAAATATGTATATATGTTATGTTTACTTTAGTCGTTTAGGCAAAATTTCATTTCAAAATATTGCGGATTAGAAAATATATATTGGTATGAGGAAAACATGCTAGAACATAATGCTTATTGCGTAACAATAATTAATATAAATAATGATAATAATTTATGAAACAAACATATAACATATATACATATTTGGAATCAGAAAAGAGTGAGGAGTTAAAAAAAAAATTAATATACAGGGAGGGTGTTCCATTTAAAAAAATTGACATTGGCATTATTAAACAAATTTACGATGTTCATTTGTTTTGTCCGATAACAAATTCTGGCAGTTCGGGAGAAATCATGCAACTTTGGTAATTTAAAAAATTTTCTAGGTCTTCAAGTAAAAGCTCCAGTGGTGCTCCAAAATATACGGAAAACCCCTGTATATTCTATAGGTAGGATATTTCCCTTGTTATTAAAGTTCTTTTTTTTAATGACACGTGGAAAACCTTGGTTGACTTTGTAGAATAGAAAATGTTATAGAACGGTTTTAAGTTTAGTATGCATATTCTTGGCTTGGTTCTGTACAGGGTTTTCTTTTATATTTAGACCTCTATTTAGAGCAAAAACAATAAGAAATAGAAAAAACTTTCAATATAAAAGTTTTAGGATTTTAACTGAGTCATCAGAATCTTAGCAAAAAATTATCAAAAGACGATTACAATGCCGAAAAAAACAAGCAAGTTATGTTTTTTTTTTAAATGGAATACCCTGTTTCTATTTTATTAAATTATAGATCTTTTCTTCCTGATTCCAAAAATATAAAGTTTAGCGATAAAAATGTTTGTATTTAGTTTCTAGGCTAGAATACTTTGAAATCACATGGTAAAGTCTGTCGCCATTAAAATAAATGATATTATGACGCTAATAACTTAAAAACGGTTGGAGTTAATATAGGCAAACTTTTTATATTTGGGAATCAGTAAGAAAAGATCTATAATTTTAATAAAATAGACACAGGATGTTCCATTTAAAAAAACATAGCTTGCCTATATTTTTCGGAAATTTGGAAAAAACATAGGTGTACGTATATTTATTTTGTATTGTATTAGAAACTAATATTTAGTTTACCACTTTTAGAAATGTTTATTTTAAAGATGTTTATATATATTTAAATACTTATTTTTTGTTTATAATTTAAAAGTAAAAAGGTTTACTTTTACTTTTCTGTCAATGTTCCTAATCGTTTTTAAGAAATAAATGTAATAAAATGAATGTAAAGTATCCCTTTTTAATAAATAACGTAATCTATATACCTAACACCTGCTTTTTATTTTTTTTTATTTCATTTTGTCGAAAAAAAAACCTTTGCCTAGCCTGTAATTTTACATAGCTGAGACGGTACTAATTACATATTCTTACCTGTTTGTACATGTATCGTCCATCCCGAGCACAGAGTATTTAACCCTTAAGAGGAAGTGACCCCTTTACCACAATGAAAATTGCCGAACGTTTTGCTGGTCAAACGAAAAGAAAAAATTAAAATTGGTATTTAGAAAATAAATTCTACTTTAAATACCCCATCCAGAAAAGTAAATGACGATCGAAAATATTCCCAAAATTTTTTTTAGAATTTTTTTTTATTTTTAGTAATTTTGTAATATTTTAAACAATTCTTTATTGGTCAAAAGCAAAATGACTTTCCCGGGTGTAGAATGTTGTACCAAACAATTTTTCTTAAAGCCATTTTTCAATATCGGCCTTACTTTTTTCTCAAAAACTTTGGGCGCGTAAAGTGAATTTAAGCGTGTAAAGTGGGTTTACGCGCCCAAAGTTTTTGAGAAAAAAGTAAGGCCGATATTGAAAAATGGCTTTAAGAAAAATTGTTTGGTACAGAATTCTACACCCGGGAAAGTAATTTTGCTTTTAACCAATAAAGAATTGTTAAAGATATTACAAAATTACTAAAAATAAAAAAAATTTGTAAAAAAAATTTTTGGAATATTTTCGATCGTCATTTACTTTTCTGGATGGGGTATTTAAAGTAGAATTTATTTTCTGAAAATCAATTTTTATTTTTTCTTTTCGTTTGACCAGCAAAACGTTCGGCAATTTTCATTGTGGTAAAGGGGGTTACTGCTCTTAACCGGTCATGTGGCGTCTGAGAGACTACGCAATATACAGGGTGGTCCTTAAGTACATCAAGAAAATCTAGGATATGATTCCTGGCATCAATTTAAGTTGAAAAGTTCATATGGACTTATGCCCTAAAATGCTTACCCTCTAAGATACAGGGTGTTAAAATATTTTCCATTTTCCTTTAAAACTACCATTTTTTTCAAAAACATAGTAGAGACAACTTTTGTTCCGCTTATATCAGTAATGCATAAAAATGCATCAGAGTTTTAAAAAAACAGTGGCGTATCACATATTTTCACAAAAAAAATATTGATGGTATCTTCATGCACGCCACTGGTGGAAGTAGGCAAACCCTTTTTTAACCAAAAAGTGCAGTTTAATACGAAATCAATCGACATCAATTTTCAATACCATATCTTCAAGGAGTTTCGAAATTTTAAAAAACAATTATTTTTTAAAAATATTTTAACACCCTCTATCTTAGAGGGTAAGCATTTTAGGGCATAAGTCCATATGAACTTTTCAACTTAAATTGATGCCAGAAATCATATCCTAGATTTTCTTGATGTACTTAAGGACCACCCTGTATAATTAGGGTAATATTTCAATAGTGGTACCGCCTAGAAATCGGTCACGTCTGCTAATCCTTCCACTACTTATGCACTATTGGTCCCCCCTCTTACGTCACTGGATGATTATCCCTAATCATTTTACGGGAACACTTTAGGTCGCCGTAGTCTGAAGAAACTGCCTTAAAATGGTATGATGAACTCAAACATCGCAAAACATCGTATGACAAAATACTTATGTGTGCAGTGTAGAAAGGCCATTTGCTTGCAATGTTCCAAACCGTTATGTAATACATGCATAAATATTCGGGATGTTTAGCCATTGCTGCAAGATACTGTGTTAATTTCTACGTTTTTTTTTTGTTGTTTGTTATATAAGATAATCCTGTTTAAAAATAAATTTCTTAACATATTCCCCTTTTTAAGGTTTTTTGATTAATTTTAGAGAAAAAACAAAGATAATGTATATTTTTGTATGGGTGCCCTACAATATTTTTTTCTGGTGTTTTCAGTGGAAAAACTAAAGTTCATTTT
This sequence comes from Polydrusus pterygomalis, assembly GCA_963969555.1. Taxonomy (NCBI): domain Eukaryota; kingdom Metazoa; phylum Arthropoda; class Insecta; order Coleoptera; family Curculionidae; genus Polydrusus; species Polydrusus pterygomalis. Next base: position 32,393,946 of record OZ018381.1, on the reverse strand, counting down.
CGTATTATATGTAGTAATAAGTATACTTGTTATGTTTTATTACTTATAAATACATTTTAAAAATTATTATGTATATTTTTTCCGTAGTCTGTCAGACGCCACATGACCGTCTATGCAAAATAATTCCACATGACCGGTTAAGGGTTAACTGGCAGATGAGTTATGTTACATTTAATACTAAATGAAACTACCTAAATATCCATGTAAACTTATTTAGTGGACATGAATAATTCCATTTCCAGATATGTAGGTTTCCATAAAATTACGCATCATGCATGGCTATTATTGACATTTTCATGCCGGTCTCAGTGTTTCTACATAGTCAGTCAACCGAAATTTATGTAATTTTAATTGGACCGGCGTTAAAGATCACTTTACTGTACTATTAAAGTTACATGTTTGAATATGGAAAATTTTTACTTGGTCTTTCTGGTAATTTTTACCTTGAAAAAAAAGGCGATTTATTACCATCATCGGTTAAGGTAAAATTACATAAATATTTTTACTGTGTAGATATTGTATATTATACTATTATTTAAAATAATTACTTACCTCCTGGTTTCCTCGGCGATAGCATATATCAGAAGTACTTCTTCTTCGTCTGAATCCGAAGAATATGACATTACTGTAAACTAGTTGGTAGAAAAAGGCTGCTGTGTTTCTGCCCGCGACTTGTGAGAAAGGCGCGTCGCGGTCGCACAAGTAGTCTGCGTAGGCAGCGGGATTCCGCGTTGTGCAGCAGTTGCGCCGTTCCCGTTCCCGCTCCCGCATCACACTCATCGCGCAATCCTTTAAGGTGGGAGTATCAACAGGCTTGCCAACCTATAACCTATTTCGCGTAGATTTATTTATGTTTTCTGGCTTTTATAAAAAATTTAAAGAAAATCAGTATCGACTTGATCTTCTATAGGTAATAATCGACATATTTAATAAATATCAAGGAGATTCATAACTTATTTTAGGAGAATTGTATAGCGAAAAATATCGGGTAAGATTTTTTTTAACATTATTATGTCATTGTCACTCATTGTTCTTTCACTATACAATTCTCCCAAAATTAGCAATAAAATAAATTGATATTTTTGTAATATATCAGATACTACCTAAATAATGTACCGACGATATTGATTTTCTTTAAATGTTAGTTATTAAAACAATAAACTCAAAAAATCAACGCGAAAAAGGTTATAGGTTGGCAATAAATTGAATGACGTTAAGAATTCAACCTTAAGCTAGCTTTACTGTTGGATCGGTTCTCCAGTGTTGCCATCAGTTTATTTTTATTTTTAGAATTTCATTATTTTCGGGGATTTTATTATTTGGGGGGGGGGGGGGCGGGCGGTTTGAACCCCTAAGCCCCCCCCCCCCCCTAAGATACCGCCCTGTGTAATAAGATTATTATGCATTTCAATAGAATTGCTTTCTTGATTTTTAATTTTGTCTGTCGAGTTATTAGCGTCAATAGCAATTTTATTGCAACTGAAGAATCCTGCATTGGAGAAATGCTGAATGTGCCTAAAAAAATAATAGGGGAGAGTGGGCATGAAAGAGCCGTTTTTCCCTTAATAAAAAATCTACTGTTTATCTCTTTTTTCAAAAATCACCAAGTAAACTGCTGAATAATATAGTTATTTACGAATAAATTTAGGTAATAATAAGTCAAAGATTTGAACAAAAAAATATTTTATTTTAAATCTCAAAAAAAAGGGTTTTTTGGCTTTTTCATAACATGTTAGTAATGAAAGAGCCGCAGACTGTTTTAAAAGAGCCACCAGCATTAAAGCGATATTAAACATTATATATTTTTTTTTAAGTAAAAGTTGTTAACCTAGCAAAATGTAAATTTATGTCCTTAAGAAAAAAGCCATAGTTCCTGCAAAATTTTTAAATCACACGCTTAAAATAACACAATAAAAAATCAATTTTAAAAGCATGAGTTGCAAAAAAAATTAAGGCTTCCCTTTTGACCGCAAGATTCATGCACCCATTCGCTGCATAATTTACATTGGTACCAATCCTCTACACCAGCGGTTCCCAAACTGTGCTCCGCGGTACGTTTTCAAGTGCTCTGCGGATTTAATCTGAGAAATATCGTAATCAAATAATACCTACATGTAAAATTTTATTATTATTATATTTTCCGCCCCCTTACTAATGCAAATGTTTGCCGCTTCGGCCCGCCGCACTTTGATCTACTGTGCGCCGGAACATCTCGAAAACCATCTTTTTTTTTCGAACGATGCTATGATATGTTTTGTTCTTTCTGAAACATACGATTTACGTTCGCTAAATGTGTGTCGGTTGCGCCGTAAAGAGATTACAGTCATTACACAGTTTTTATTTATTTTTTGTGATTGTGCCTTTGAATTTCACTAATTAAATTGAAGTTGAGACAAGTTATCACTCGTAAGTACATACGTTAACTAAGATACGTGCATGTTTTTTTATGGTAAATTTTCTATTTGCAGGTTAAATTTACTTGTTTTATAATGGATCTTTGGCTTAAAACAGGTGTTCCATATTCATCTTATAACTTTACGCAAAAATTACCAGGAATATTTTCCAGAAGAATTTCATGACAAAATTAATTCCAATTCTTGGGTTGCAAACCCATATAACGCAATACCTGAAAAGCCAGCGAGTTTGACGTCTGAAGAATATGAATGTTTGATCGACTTGACATCTGATTCTGGAATAGGAGATATATTTTTAACAAAGTCATCAATATCAGAATTTTGGTGTAAACTTAGAGATGAGTTTCATCTTTTGTCAGATAAAGCAAAAACTATTCTGCTTCCTTTTGCTACTGCTTATTTATGTGAAGCTGGATTTTCTGCTTATCTCATGACCAAAACTAAATACCGGTCGCGCCTTAATGCTGAGCCTGATATTCGTTTACTTGTCCGAAATTGAACCTAACATAACAGCATTAAGCAAATTAAAACAAGCACATCCTTCTCATTAGAAAAGTTGGTGGTTTTATTAAGTATTTGTAGTTTTGTTTTTGGATGTATGTTTTATGTTCCATTTTTGTATCGAAATAAATATTTTTTTTTCAATGCACGTTTCTAAAATCGAACAAAGACCTATATCTAGTTACATGCAGTTAAAACCATCAAACGGCCTACTCTGGTGCTCCGCGTTAAATTTTCCTGTCGAAAAGTGCTCCGCGACTTAAAAAGTTTGGGAACCGCTGCTCTACACTTTTGTCCTAATCTTCACCACAAAATTTACAAATATGTTTAACATTGCTCTGGACAACACTAATACCAGAGGCCTTTTTTGGCTTTTTGTTATCAGAAATAAATCGCTTTTTTGACATGGAGATATTTTTATTGGACACTGACTGCAGATCATTTAATGAGTCATCACTATCATCATGAAGTGACATCGTTCCATCGCTTAGAATCAGAGAAAACTCTTAGTGATTTGATCGACGTCTTTGTTTTTATTTTCTGTAATATTGTATTGTAAAGAGCCGGCTCTTTCATAGCACATCGCTGCGGCCAGTGGCGGATTTAGAGGGGGGCACAGGGGCACGTGCCCCCCCCCTGTCATAATAATTTCGCACGAACCAACCTAAGCGCAACACCCAAAATTTCAAACACAGTGACAAAGCATTGTACTGTAACAACCAAATATTTTTTTGATGCCAAAACTTTACAGCATTTAGAAATGGATATTAAAAAATCAGGTTTTCAACGTGGTTTGATAATTAGCGAAAAGATGGCGTAAAAGCACGTTAGATAAAAAGCATACATTTTAGGATTTTAGAATTTGTGTTTTGTTACAGAAAACTGTAATCGGTGGTTTTGTTTACAAAGAAAGTGTATTATTTTGGGGTAGTAAGGACTTATTTTAATAAAAATTAACATGCCAAAACGGCTATGAATGTGGATTATTTGAGAAACAATTTTAGCTCATTAAGTATTGAGCAAAAAATTGAAATTAAAATTGAGGGAAGACCTAAACCCGAAATTAACTTGACACAGATCACAAAGTGTAGATCTAGGGACTTTATTGTTATTGATAAGTTTGCTGGAAATAAACCCAGAAGATTGAACTTTACTTTTAAACAATGTACCCGCTAATGAAAAATAAATTGGCCTTTTTTTACTTTTTTATCTTATTTCATTTTCAATAAAATAAGTAGGTAATCATACATTTTTAAAATATTTACTAAAAATTATTGACCAAATTTGGGCGTGGTCTTAAAAATTTTTCGCCTGTGGCGCGTTTTGTCCACAGCGGGCTTTTCGTGCACCCCAAGATAACAAGTAAGTGCCCCCCTGTCAATTTTTTCTGAATCCGCCACTGGCTGCGGCTCTTTCAATGCAAGTGTATTTAGGAAACATAACCTACCATAACCTAACTATTTTGGTTTAAATGAAGTTCATGCATGCTATAATATGAAAGCCAATACTTACAAATATTTGATATTATACTAGAATTGGATTTCACATAACCAGCGAAACCAAAAAATTGAATAATACACAGCGCAATTTATTTTTAATAGCTTAAGCGAATCAACCTGTCGGTACTATGAAGTTGTTTACTCGCCGATTCATTTGACACTTTTGTGGATGAACGACTACTAGGGTTGCTACAAAATACTGATTGTACTAAATCCAGTGGCGGACGGCTCTTTCATAGCACGGCTCTTTTATGCCCACTCTCCCCTAGTATGTAAGGACCAAAACAATAAATTTTAAAATGAAACTTACCTCCGTCAATGTTGCTTAAATACATTTTGAGTCGATTTCGAGGAATATGGGTTTAAAAACAATACTTATTGTTAGTGTTATAGTGACTGCTTCTTGCTCAAATTACTTTAAATTTTATACATAGGTAATTAAATACAATAAAATAAATCGGTGAAGAGCAATTTGGGCTGCGCTATGAAGGTTTCGTATAAAATTTATTAAAATTTAAAGTAGTTAATTCAATTGCTGGGGATAAAAAAAAAACATATATTTTTTTAAAACTATTATTATGGTGACTAAAACTAAACTCTAACAATATTAAAAAATTATAGCTCTAGAAACATAGAAGACACAGGGCTGGGTAAGGACGTTTTTGACACATTTTGAGATAATTATATTTAAATTTACAAATCTTAAAAACCTATTTTTGAGATCTTTCTTAGTCTCAGTGTTGCCAGGTCCCACGGAAATAATGCATAAGAAATCTTTCTAGAAAGCATCAGATTAAAAAAAAAAGGCATGAGCCTTTAGCAAGGTTCAATTAGTATTACAGGTGTTTTTTCATTTAAAATTTGTCAGTACCTATTAAACCGTGATTTAACTTGAATAAGCAATTTAGAAACAAAGTACTCAAATACTTAGCACTTTAATAGGCTGAAATAAAAACACTAGTTGGTATTTTTAACAAATTTTTATTCCACAAACAGAAACAAACAAGATATTTTAAAAACTAAATAATCTAAGAAAGTAAAATCACTTAAATAAAAAATGTTACTCAGAGTCTGATTCATTGATATGTTGGTTTAGGTTTCTCATAATTTCTTTTGATATGGGGAAATTTGAACATATAGATTTATTTCTATTTACCAGACCTTTTGTATTAAGTATTGCTGTAACTGTAGAAGTGTTTAACCTATTTCTTCGTTTTGTTTTATTTAAATTTATTGCAGAAAATATTCTTTCCACATTTGCACTTGAAACAGGCAAAGTAAGTAAATTGAAGACAAACTTTGTTAGGTTTGGAAAACGTGGCCCACTATTATCTGGCGCTTTTATTGATGCAATATATTTCCAAAATTCCAATATTATGTCATTAGTATTAGTGGCCTTAAAATCTATTCCAAAGTTTCTTAGTGCCAACCACTCAATGTCAATTGGTTGTATATCGACAACGAACAAACGCGACATGAAGTAAATTTGGAAATAATTAAGTAATGTTACTAATTGATCTGATTTATCGAGATTTAATGGTTTCTGGATCCATAAATTCCAACTTTTCAAAAACAGAATCTTTAAGAGGGAATCTTCTGCAAATTTGCTGAACACTTTCAATATAAAAATTCAAACAGTTCTATTTAACTTTTTCTAACCTATTTTTTTCTAAACTGCTTGAATTTATTTCTGCTGAGAAATACATCTCATCCAGTTGTAAAAAAATTCTGGGATTTTTTAAACCTAATTTATCGTACTTGTAGAAATAATAATCTCGTCTTTTATATAAAAGTCTAAAATTGTTTTTACTGCGTTCGTCACTTCTTTGTAAAGAATTTGAATTTTTGGGGATTCGCTTTGCATCAATTTGTTTAAATCATTAAGGCCGGATTTCACCAGAAGGCTCGAAAACGACGTTCTCATAAACTCGGTTCTCAGTAAACTCAGATTTAAATGTTAATAAAACTCGATCGGGTTTCACCAACACAAACAAGCAAAACGGAGTTTATCGAAACTTAATTTAAGGATGAACCAAAGCCGGCAACATTGTAAAAAGATGTACAATTTTGTATTTTGTGAGATGCCAGCACTTTTGTACAGAAGACAAAGTGTTAACTTAACAACTTAACCTAACAATTCAAAAATTGTTTTTGCTTCTGGTGTGGTGCTTCTGATTGAAATTATAAATTTGATATAATAGTGCCCAAAATTTTGTTTTTAAACAAACCTATTAAAATAATGTCTAGCTCAGATTCGAATATCCAGAAGAGGAAAAGGGATCCACCGTTTCAGCCAACCGAAAAAAACAATTTAATCGATCTTGTTGCTAAACATTTTTCAATAATTGAGTGTGAAAAGACCATCGAGTTAGAATTAGGGAAGGAGGCGCTCTTACTATTTAATTTCATCGGCGAAAAACGGTATCACTAGGCGGAGCTAAGTGTCGTATCAATATGGCTGATTCATAAGGGCCGGATTAAATTTATTTGGAGCAATTCTACAACTGGCGTTGGTGAACTCGGATAATAAAAATAGCTTTTTAGTTAAAATAATAGATGAAGGTGTACCTATTTACACATAATTCTATATTGTGTACTGTTTGGAGATTTAGTCACTAGAAAACATTAATAAAAGTATTGGTCGATTGCAAAGGTACGCAACCAAGAACCTTACACAACATAATGAGAAATGTTTTTATTAACATGTTGTAGGCGTTGCAGCTGTCTTAATGAATAATAATAATAATAATAATAATAATATTCGTTAAACAATAAAATTTGGCTTCATGTGACAAGCAAAAATGAAAAAATATAATTATAAGATTAATCAACTTACCTGTAAGGAAGATTAATATTAATTTTCCGAGCTTGTCCGTAGATATAATTACACCAATGTAGTATCCGTGAATCATATTCTCGGCACGACGTTTAGAGCAAAAAATTGTTTGTTTGGCACCTTCTTATCGCCGGTCGGTGGTCGATCACTGATATTCATTCCGTTGGCGTAGAAAATCGCTTTTCTGGGCACCTACTTAAAAGTGGGGTGGGGTGGGTTTGTAATTATATCTACGGACAAGCTCGGAAAATTAATATTAATCTTCCTTACAGGTAAGTTGATTAATCTTATAATTTTCCTTCGCTTGTCCTTGATATAATTACACCAATGTAGATGTTTAGAGTAAAAAAGCGATTTTCAGTGGTGAAAATTTATTTACCACAACCATACCTAATATAATAGGATTAAGATGAATAATAATTGATAATACGAACAATTTAATCCTTACCTAATATAATATTTTTGTTATTGGATACACATGTTTAACGTAATCTATACCTATAAAAAGTATTTACCTACAACCTTACCGAATATAATAGTATTTTATGAATAATAATTTATAATAATTAATAGCCGGAACAAATTAATATTTGTAATATAATAGAATATAACTTATAGATATCTATTCTTTTTTTTTTTTTTTTTTTTTTTTTTTTTTTTTTTTTTTATATGTAGACGCATATTGTATGATATTATGGATTTACTTATTTTGTTAAATATTGTCCTATACTAATTACTAGCAGAAATTAGGCTTGTCCTCATAAGTAATAAATTTTATTTTTCTGTGTTTAATATTGTCTTAGCAAATTCTTCTCTGGGTTCAACCAGTGGTCTATTATAAAATTTGAAAAACGTGTTTGAAGAAGGGGTCCATCCGGCCGTGTGTCGTATCAGGTCAATATTTATACCTTTTCTAGAGGCAGCCGAAGTTGATGCGTGGCGCGTACTATGACCGGTAAAAACTGTAGTGTCAATTCCTCCCAATTTTAGAACTGCTTTGAGCCATCGACTTATAGTTTGTGATGACGCCGGGTGAAATGGTTTTTTATGAGTTAAAATCAATTCTTCGTAATTATTACGATATTGTGCGGTTTTTTCTAGATACTGCTCAATAGTATGTGCAACGCATAACTCGGGTGCCTCCCTTAAATATGGAAATAGTAAAAGTGGTTGACTTTTATTCGGTTTTGATGTTTTAATTTTCTCTGATATTCTTATTTCTATTTTATCTTCGTTTTTTATTATGTCTCCAATTTTTATTTTTGACAAAGTTTGTACCCTGCTCGCCGATGAGATTGCCATTAGAAAAACAAGCTTATAGGTTAATTGTTCTAAATTCAAAGAGTTTAGCGGGTACCACTTTTTTAAAACTAATAGTACGGAATCCGGATTCCACGTGTGGGAGTATTTTGGCTGAGGGGGCCTTATATTTGCTACGCCTTTTAGAAACCTATTAATGCATTTTGAGTCTTGCTCATTCGGTGCGAAAATAAGGTTCAAAGCTGATCTATAGGAATTAATGATAGAATAGGACCTACCATTGTCGAACACATGTTCTAAAAATTCTAGATACCTGCCTAGACTGTACATAAGAGGGTCTTTGTATTGTTTTTGTGTGCAGAACTCCCAGTATCGTTTAAAACAGTTAGTGTATTGCTTCAGGGTTCCTTCTGATAAAGAATTAATTATTGTTGGTATTGCTGTGGCTGGAATTCCTCTTTTTTGATAAGCGAGCCTAATAATATCCCTGCCACCAGGGAAAGCTTCTCGGACAGAGGATGACTCGTCCTAAAGGGAGATAAAAGTAGGTTAGGACTCGGTTTGAAAAGTATAGGATTTTTCATTAAAAGTTTTTTAAAAATTGGGAACCAGGGTTGTGAAGGCCAGTTTGGAACTACCATTATGCCAAGCGCTTTTTCCTGGATAATTTTTTCCAGGGCTCGTGCCACGCACGAAAACGGAGGAAAGGCATAAAAGTAAAATGTACTCCAAGGAGTTGTAAATGCATCTACTAGAAAAGAGTTCGGGTCAGGGAACCAAGAAATATATTTCTTGCATTTATGATTAATTCGAGAAGCAAACAGATCTATTTCAGGTTTCCCGAAACTTTGAATGATGTTTGTAAAAGCGTGATGACTTAACTGATACTCAGTGTCAATAGACATTGATCTGGATTCTTTGTCGGCTTTCATATTTTCTGCTGATTTAATATAACTTGCAAAGACCGATAAGTTTCGGGTTTCACACCAGTCCCAGATAAGCTTGGTAACAAAATTAAGATGCTGAAATTTAACACTGCCGCCTCGATTAATGCAGGAAATAGCAGTCTGATTATCGATTCTTAGTAAAATACGTATGTTATTTTTATTTTTAGTCAATGATTTTAATGCGTAATACGCCGCTTTAATTTCTAAAAAATTTATATGCATTCGGGTTTCTTTTTTATCCCAAAACCCATGAAAATGTTTTTTACCGCAAAAAGCGCCCCAACCAGATGGGGAGGCGTCTGAAAATATCTCTAATGCAAACTGGTGTGGTTTAATATCCTGGCCATTCCCTATATTTATTTCCCACCAAGATAACTCATTTTTTAGGTAAGTAGGAATTTTAATTTTTTTGTTGTAATTGTTACAGTCGTTTCGAATGATTGAATGTTTAAATGTTTCAAAGATCTTTAGGTGTGCAAACCCATACCTTGTGGCCGGACATGACGCTACTAGTTTTCCTATTAACTGTGCAAAAACTCTGACAGTGCACTGAGTTTTCTTTTTATATTCTTTAATTTTACTTTTGATAGTGTGGGTTTTTTCTTCTGGTAAGGAAATATTCATACTTAAGGAGCTAAAAGAAAAACCAAGAAACGTAATAGTTTGTTGAGGCTTTAATACGCTTTTGGTTGTGTTTATTATAAATCCTAAGTTTTCTAACAAATCTGTTGTGATTTTTATATTTTTTATGCATTCTGATCTTGTATCAGCGATAAGTAAAATATCATCTAGATATACTACTAGCAGAATATTAAGTTTTCTCAGAGATCCAGCCACTTTTTTAAGTATTTTAGTAAAGAGAAAAGGGGCTATGCTTAGACCGAATGGAAGAGAGTTAAACTCATACAAGACATTCATAAATTTAAATCTTAGGTATTTTCGAAATTTTTTCTGTATTGAAAGCAAAAAATAGGCGTCTTTGAGATCAATTTTAGCTAAGTAGTTGTTATGGTTTAAAAGCTTTAACACGGTTCTATGATCTTCCAACTTAAAATGTGGAGCTTTCATGTAATTATTTAGCTTTTTTAGGTTTAAAATAAATCTATCGTCTCCGTTGGGTTTTTTCCTTAAAAAATATGACGACAGAAATTGACCTTTAGTTGGAAGACACTTTGAAATGGCCCCAATTTTTATTAAGTTGTTAATGGAGTTTGAATAGTCGTTAAACTGATTTTTTGGTATGGAAATTTTAGGCTCTCGCACTTGTTTAGGCTTTGTACGAAAAGAAAGAGCTACTCCCTGAACCCAGTTTAAAACTAAGCGGTTCTGTGTAATATTTTTCCACGCATGTGAAAATTTATTTAAGCGACCTGCATATTTTGTTACCTTATTCAGACTGCCTAGTTCCTGCGATGGCGTTTTCGTTCCATGTACTGGTTCCATGTATTTCTGTTCAGTTGTGGCTTCTCCTCCTTCCTCCTCTCTTTGAATTTCCTCTTGTATTGGGGGTGCTGGTAGTTTAAAGCATACAGCTGCTTTTGTTGGGTTCCGGTAGGCCCAGCAATTGGTGTGACAAATGTTCTCTTCTTCAGCTGAGTGCTTGATTTTTTTAAAGCTTGGTCGTTTTTGAAAACCTCATGAAAGTCTTTTTCGAATAGATGTTCATCCATCTTTACAGTTTTGGCCACCTTGGCACAATCTGGATGTAAATGTGGCATAATTTTGAACTTCCTGTGAATGGAAAGGGCATTGTGCACATTCGCGATAATTTGGCATGCTTCCCCTAGTACTTGGGTATCGTTAGCTTGTTCTGCGACAGCTAGATTTTTGTTTATTATGGAAGCGATGGCCGAGAGACCATGGGCTAGTTGTAGCTGCAAAGCGGTAATAAATTTGTCATGCTTAGCGGCAGTCTCTGGCAGGCAAGGCTGTATTTCTTCATTTGTTTTTGGAGGCAGTAATTGTAAACAATTTTCAGGAATTTGGTATTTTCCTATAAGCTCGTTCCTTTGAGCACTACTTAACCCAGATTGCAGCACTGCACTCCAGCGAACTGCTAGTTCTGTGTGAATTGCGGCACCAACTTGTGCCCTATCTAGAGGTTTGTTTCCGAAAAAATCAAAATTTATTTCAGCCTGATCTGCGCCTGGCGTATTTTGTATTGCTTCCAGATTTTGTTCCACGTCTGAATAGGAGTCTAAAAAAACAAACCCTCCTGAGCTTATTTTGTCACTAAGAATTTAGTTATTGACTGGCAACGCATGTTGCCTGAGATTTCTTGAAATCGCGTGATCTCAATCTCGTTTGGTAGTAGGGAACGCTTGTTACCCTTTAATTTGGCAAGCGTATGCTGCCTGAGAGTATTGTTGAAATCGCGCGATTTCACTCTCACTTTATCCAAAGTACTCTTTATTACCTGATATCTCGCTAGATGATGTGGAAGAAGAAGAATCGCTGGAATCCAGACAAACCAGTTTTTCCTGTATTTTCTTCAGTTTTTTACTAAGTTTTTTCACTTCGTGCTTCTTATCCGCACTGATTTTACTTTTAGGCATTTTTTAAAACAATTCTCACTTTTATTCACTCTGTAATGTTTAAAACTTACTCGTAAATTAATTTTCAACGCGTACCTCGAACACGACAAAACGGAATGAATATCAGTGATCGACCACCGACCGGCGATAAGAAGGTGCCAAACAAACAATTTTTTGCTCTAAACGTCGTGTCGAGAATATGATTCACGGATACTACATTGGTGTAATTATATCAAGGACAAGCGAAGGAAAATTTTTGTTATAGGAAGGTATACTTTTTTATGAATCATACGATTTGCCTGTCAGGTAGTTTTAACTGTAATAGATAATTTATTTTTTTGAAGTCTTTGTTACAAATAATCTACAATTAGAAAATAAAAAATTAAAACAAATTATTTTTATAAAATTTATTGACCTTTAAATAAAACAATTTTATTACTATGGTGCCTTACACTAGTTCCCTTATCTACTTTATTTCTAGTTAAATAAATAATTCTAACATTTAAATATTTATAAATAATACTTTTTATAAGCAGGACTCTGTCACAAAAATGTTTTGAACAAAGTACACTATGCTTTGTGGGTTTCCAGTTCGCTCTATTTACAAATTTCTTCCAAACTTCACGTGCCGAGTCTTTGGGAAATCTGCAAAAAATATTTATAAGGGACTAAATGTTTTTTTTTAATTCACACAGAAAATAATGACTACCTAAATTAATAAACAAAAAACTTACTTGTAAATGCATTGTTTTTACATATTTTTTACTATTCAATCTTTAAAAAAAAATACAATTAAACAATTTAGGCAATTACCACCCACAGTTTATAAATACGGACCTGCCTTTTATTTATACTAACCTATGAAACGTAATTCCTGTAGTTTTTTCTTATCCACAGCATTTCTGCTGGAACAACTTCGCACGGCACAAGAAACCATTATTGTCTATCCCACAGCAACAAAAGTTTTGCACAAAAATTTAAGAACACAATACAAAATCAAAAATAACCTCGGCGCGAATTGCTCGAACAGCTGATAAAACACGACTGACAGACTGACTGAAGTGTCGTATCAATATGGCGCAGGTAGGGTCACCTAGAGTCACGTTATGTCGCCTCCTTCTTAATCCTACCTCGTTGGAAAAGACCGATTCCATAAGCACAAAAGCGAAAAAGTAATTTTCAATCGCCTCCAAAACAGCAAGTAGGGGAGAGTGGGGGAACTGTGCGCACTTAAGCGGAAATCGTTATAACACTGATGTCATTGTAGATAATTTAAATGTAAATACCGTAATGGAAGTGCTATTTAGTTTACTTTCAGCATGTAAATCAATTATAGGAAAAAATAAAGTTTTTAAAGTACAATACTGCTAAAAGTACAAAAGTGCACTTGCGCACAATTCCCCACCCAGAGGGTCAATCGTGCGCATTGAGTGGGGAATTATGCGCAGCAGATTAGGGCATAAAACATTCCAAAAATATTTATTAAACCAAAATATATTTCAAACTTTAGGATTTACAAAAGTCGCAAATGTATTGTGCAGGTGAGTCTTCACCGGTACACGCTGCATGGTTCCATAAGCCGCATACGACACACCTATACCATAGCTCAGTTTTCCCTTGTTCCCCACAAATTCCGCATGTAATATTTTCTTCGGGATTTTCATCGGACGGGACATAGCTTAAGTCGATAATATCATCCAACTCATCATCGTCATATAAATCATTATCATCCATGTCATTAGATACTTCAGATGAATCAGAGGACTCTGGTTCTTTCCTTTTTCTTTGATTTATTTCTGGTGATTGATCTATGCGCCTTCGCACTCTTTTTGCAGCGTTAACTTTTTTGGGTTCTTGGCATTTATCTTTGTAAAAACTGGAAGATGGAATGGTAAAATATGATTTTTCCACTTCATCACTATTGCGATCATTCTGTGTCGTCACCTCGGTTGTTTCGTCGTCTTGAACTTTGTATTTATGTTTTTCTGTAGTTTTATTAGTCTTTTTCTTTCCTCCATTTGATTTAATATTTTTTTTCTCTTTGTTTTTCTTCCTCTTTTCTTCAGCTAGTTCTAATTCATTTTTCATAGGGGTACTAGTAAGGATTTTTGAGTGTTGCTTAGAACGAGAAACCTTTTTTATTGATTCTTTAGATTTTTTTTGGGAAATTGGAGCAAACTTAAAAAATGAGTTGTTTTGTTTGGACGTAGACGGTAAAGAATATTGGACAAAGTTGGATGTAGACGGCTGATTTTCGTTTATTACTATTTTTGCCATTATAGCTTCTTGTTCTATTTGACTGTCTAAAATTTCTTGAGGCTCTGGGGTTATTGGATCAGAAACACTGTTAATTTTTTGGTTGGATTCACCAGTGTCATTTTTAGGATCTTCGCAAGCCTCTACAGAAAATGACCTTAATTGTTGGGCAGGAGCAAAATCGTCTTCATTAAATAGATCTGGATTAAAGGGAAATATTCCTGAGGATCGGAAACCGGAAGCTGCTTTGTCCATGGATGCCACTTTAATAAAAGCTTTATTCAGAAGCTCTGCTATGTCATATTCTGTAATTTTTTCATGACCTGTCGATGTTAGGTATAGGTCATATTCCCTGTAAAGCGCGTTTTTTAAAGGCCCAAAAAAAGTTAGGTCCAGGGGTTGTAGGCGATGTGAAGTATGAGGCGGTAGAGACACTACATGGATATGATTGGTTTTGCAGAAATCATACGCTTGTACGGATATATGGCTGGAGTGGTTATCCAGTACAAGTAATACTGGATCGTCAGCGGTGGGTTTCACATGTTTTGCAAAGTGGTGTAACCAATCAAGATAAAGTTCTCCGTTTATCCACCCATTCTTTGAACATGTGTAAAGGGCACCCACTGGCCCATTCTTCTGAAGTGTAAAAACCATCCTTTTTCTGGGATAAATTAGCATGGGTGGAATGTAGTTCCCAGCAGCACTCATGCAGAAGACACTTGTTATCGTTCTACCTCGTTCGCCTGAAGTAGCAGCTCCTACTCTTTTTACTCCCTTCTGACTGTAAACTTTGGGGCATTTTTTCTGAACGGTAGTTACGCCTGTTTCGTCCATATTAAAAATTCGATTAGCTTCAAATGTTTTCTTTTGTAAAACTTCTTCCAAGTTAGAGTAAAAGAGTTTAGTTTCTTCCAAATTAAATGCCGCAATCCTATTAAGGCTAGTACCTTCAGGCTGCCTTAATTTTATTTCAGGATTTCGATTAAGAAAGCCGTATAGCCAATCTTTACCAGCTAGCTGAGTATTTTTATTAAATTCGTTATCAATGTTGTTCGCTGCTGCGTATTTAAATGCCAACTGTCTCAGCTGTTTAGGTGTTATGCCATAAAATAATTTTGCTAGTGTCAAGACATACTCTTTTAATTCGGTTTCTACTTCGCTGCAGAATATTGCCTTTCGTCCAAGAGGATTGATTTTGGATTCATTTTGTAAAAGTTTTTTCCTTAGAGTTGACTCCGGAATAGAATAAAATCTACCAACTTTTCTAATTTTCTTGCCATCGTTTCGTATGGCATTTAGCGCCGCCTGTAGTGATTCTTCACTATACGAATTTATCTTCGTTTTCCGCTTGTATTTGCGTGGCATCTGCAAGAAAAATACTTTATTTTTTTACCATTTAATTAAGTGCGGGGTAATGGTGCGCATTCTTGCGCATAATTACCCCTTCATGACTCTAAAAATAAATCCGTTAATATCCTAAAAATTATGTAGTTAAAATGTACCGAAATTGCATGGGCAGAAGCAGTTGATCCTATTGTTTAAGAAAATATCTATTTTAGAACAGTTACTTGAGAAATATTGACTTACCGTCTTAATTCATGCACGTGTAAAATAACATCAAAAACCATCGATACACACATATGCAAATACAGTAAACAACTGTCAAGCCATAGCCACCGCTCGTGGCTTAAGCAAATCGTCTCACACGTCAGTCAAGCATAGTTGCCAACACTTTCTTAAAATACCTCGGAATCTGACGTTTCAAAGGTGCGCACGGTTACCCGCTGCGCACAGTTCCCCCACTCTCCCCTACTGTTCGTTTAGTCAGTCGAAACCTGGTAACAAAGTCTTTATCGTCTAAAGTATGACAATGATCTTCTCTGTCTCTCACCCAGCCCAGCGAGGTCGACGAACGAGGTACTCATCTTCGCTCTCTTCGAAAGCTAATAAATACGCTCTTCTCATATTTACTAACCTCAAATTTCACAGAACTTATCAACACTAACCTAAAACGTCGTTTAACTTTCGTAAACTGGCCAATATCAGCCGGTTTCAAGCGGAAACGCCGTTTAGAACTAAACTCGGTTTATAATTCCTGGTGAAAACCAATTTTACCACTCAAACACTAAATCTAAGTTTAATTTAAACAAACCTAGTTTAAAGAGTTTGGTGAAATCCGGCCTAAAGATAGGTAAAGCGTGAGATAAAAATTCCAGATATAATTTATTTTCTTCCTTGTTATTTTCTCAGTTGTTCCTTGTATAAAATTATGTATAGTTTGCTCCTTCGGTTCGAAAATGGGGAAAAACCGAAATGGTGCGAAAATCCGCGATCCTATTAAATAGAATACCGCCTAACTCTGCTGAAAAAATTCTAAATGCAATTTTCTTACCAAATTCGTTTTCATTTTCGAAAGGGCTTATTTACCCTATTTAATTTATGTATTTATTTCTATATTACCTTACGTGGTCCTAACTATTAACCAATAGATATTGTTTAGCGCTGTAACTATGCTTTAAAGTACTCCGCACGTTTCTTATGAAAAATAAACATTGGTTAAATTTTTGGTATGTTGAAAAGAGCCTTGATCTGATCAAGCGAGTTTATGGACACCAAAAGTATAGCGGTAAGCTTTTGTAGTCTAATTTAATATTATAGTTTTTGGTTATCCTTCTAATCTTTTCAGAAATCCCATTAACATAAGATATTGTAAGAAATGCTTGTTCCTCATTTGTTTCTGCGCTATTTTTAACTTAGTGATTTTTAGGTTTTGAGATGATATTAGTTACAAAGTTTTCAGGGTAAACATTATTTTTTAAATCTTTTTGGATATTTGAAATTTCAATATTGAGGTATTCCGGATAATCCTAGAGCACCTAACATTTGCAACATACGGAACAACACTGGCGAAAACTCAAATTCAAAGAAGCAGCTTTTATGAATCAAAATACCCATATACCGTGCGAGCAAAAATTATTTGCATCAAAGGGGGCTTGGATTAAAAAACGTAGGGCTTGGTTTAGATCACAATGATATGGGGACGATATATCTAACCAAATCTAGGTTAAAATTTTGTCAAATTCATATTATGACATGATATGCCAAACTAATGAGTAATAAAATAACTAGTCAAATACAATTTTATTTTTATTTAACAAAGTAAGAATATACAAAATGAAAAAGAAAAATAATTAAATTGATTAATAAGTGCTTCTTAAGAATAGTCCTGCATGTTTCATAAGATCTTTCCACTTCTTGGGACAGGCGTCTTATACAATTTGGCGTATTTTGCATTATTTCACGAACGTTTGCAACAAGCTCTTCTGTTCTTACAGATGGTCTTCCTGCTCCTTTTTTGTGTTGTATAGAGCCTGTTTCCCTAAATACAGCCACGGTTTTTTTCAGGCAATGATAAAAATCCCCAGCAATAAAAGCAACCTTAGGAAAATGTTCGTGAAAATCGTCCATGCACAAACCCGGATTGTATTGCCACTCACCATTTACTCTAACCCTATTTCGAAAATACGCTTCAACCATGAATGTTGTGTGCTGTTCCGTAAAGCCCATTGTGTGAATTGTTCAAGAAATTGGAAAAATTAGCAATGAATCAAATTACTTGTAACGACTGTCAAAGATGACGGAATAACTATTGATTGTTAATTCAGGTAGTTACTGACACCCAACAGGTATTTTAAGCTCTACGGCTAAGCATTACGTCCTTAGATGCAAGGCCCTCTTTCATGCAAATAATTTTTGCTCGCACGGTATTTAGTAAACCAAGTATAGATATCCTTAATATCTGGAAGCCTCTTCTTATCCAAAACCCACAGCTCAAACTTCACACTCTAATAAGCACGTTGGCGGAGTCATCAAGCTTCATTGCACATGGATAGTTTTAAGACAGTAGCCTTAAAGAATTATAATTTAGTTTACACTTGAAAACGGTTAGATACTAACTAACCGAAACGTTGTGTTAAGTAACAAGATAAAGACAAAGAGAGACACAAAGTCCCACAAGGTAATTTTTTTTCTGATAATACTTCATTGTCTACCACCTTCAAGCAAAACAATGTGTATATATTTTTAAATTTTACATCCAAGGACATTTTTGACCAGCATTACGCCATTTTCCATAAGAACAAGTGCGGGGTGCTTTATTTTTATTACTATGGTCATAATTAGAGTGAGTAATTAATTAGTGTTTATCCCAAGACTCATGCGCCACCTATCAAATCGTTAAATTGTATTATTCGCGTTTGTTCTTCAGACCGACAATAATGTTTAAATATAGCCGGAGTAGCATATTATTTTTTAGACCTTTTGTCTACATTTCAAATCTTGCTGGATTAATACCTAGATATGATTTTACCAGAAGACAACTGAGACCTGCAGAAATTGGTTTTTATTACACGCTTTTAATTAAAATAGGCTTGGTATATTTGCTTATCAATGGCTGGGTGGATCAATACTTCAACCTTGAAGGAAATCATGATTCGTATAAGTACATGTATTTTGCCTTCGAAGCCTTTATATCTCTGTTTGGCTACCTTAGCATTTTTACCGTTTTAGTTAACTCCTACGCTAAAAACGGAATGTGGGAAGAAATGTTTCAGAAATTTGCTATATTGGAAAACTTTTTAAATTTGAACACGGAATGTCAAAGAGAAAGATTTTTCTTTAGAAAGGCCATTGTCGAGTTTATAATAGGAAACTTTTTTTTATTTACAATTATTACATTAAATATTATACTTTTATCGAACAACATTACTGTTGTCGGTGATTTATTTCAACATCTGTCATTATGCTACAACTTTTTAATTGCTTATATTATAATGAATCTAAGCACTGCAGTAAAATGCAAATTTCATGACATTAACAGAAAGTTGGTAACGTGCAAAAATGCCCAATTTTACAATTCCATAGGCATAATAAGGAAATGTAGGTATATTTACCAAGACACTGCAAGAATAGTACATATTATTAACCAACTCTTTGGTTCTTCAATTTTCTTTATCTATGTACTGCATGGACTACAGACTTTATACCTTTGTACACGAATATTTTTGATAACCCTAACTAGAGCCGAAGATCAAAAACCCGTTAAAGCAGAATATTTGATGATTTTGTTCTTCAATATTAGTGTGCTGGTAAGTTAATTTTAATCTTGTCAAGTTTCTATACAGGTTGATCCCGAGGGGTGTCTTACTAGGTAAAATTTGTACACTGACTGCCGATTTTGGCAGTCAACTGTCCGTGATTGCCGATGACTGCCAGTGATTGCCGGTGATTGCCAATGACTGCCAGTGATTGCCGATTACGATTTTTTTATTATTCAGTAATACTTTTACCTCGACTTTTACGTATGGCGTATTTTATCTGTGTCGGATTAAAAACATCTAAAACTACAATTTATAGCAACCTGGAAGGTATTTCAAAGAGTGAGTCAAAGCGAACAGAAAACGGAGTTTTCCAGCCCTTACAAGTTATAACCATTTTTTATACAACCTCCACAGTCTGTTGTTAAACTCGAACTTTTCGTTTTATGCGAAAACTACCTGAAAACGCTTTAGGATGCTTTAAAACGCTGAATACCGCTTCAAACCATTTTTCTTTATCAGTAATTAGATCATTATCGCAACATTTTGTCAACTTTAAAGGTTTTTTAAGAGAATGACTCAATTATATTTTTTTGTAAATTTCACTAAAAAAAAGTTTTTTTTAATCAAAAATCGCTACAGGGGCCTTAATACGTTTTTTTTTTAAATATATTGCGAAAAAATAATCTTTTTAGTTTTTGGATTCGAAAAATAGTGTCAAACCCAGTCTTTATTGGCGGATTATGTGTCAACGATTAAAGTTTAAGGTTTATTTCTCTGTCAAAATACTCAGTAAAATTAAATAAATACATTATACAATACATTATGGAATTAAGCACTTTCACTCATGTGGTTCACAAAAACAAGACGCAGAATGCAATTATTAAACAACCTAACCTAAACGATGCGTGAGCGTGATTTGCCGAGGGCGATTGCCGAAGACTGCCAGTAATTGCCGATGACTGCCTGTGATTGGCGATGACTGCCAGTAATTGCCGATGACTGCCGTAGTGAGACACCCCTCGGTTGATCCACAACGGGTGGCGACCGGCTATATCTCCAAAACCATACATCCTAGAACTTTGAGGTACAAAATTAATTATGAAATATTAGCAAAAAAATCACTGGAAATAATTTTGAAGTTCCTAATTTTACCGCTACAGTGCGTAGTCGCTATGCTATGATACCAAGTCGTTCATTTCTATTAATAACTGCAATACAATGCAGGTCAGAAATTAAGTTTTTATATCCTCTACCGTGCGAACAAAAATTATTTGCATCAAAGAGGGCCTTGCATTTAAGGACGTAATGCTTAGCCGAAGAGCTTAATACCTGTTGGGTGTCAGTAACTACCTGAATTAACAATCAATCAGTTCCTCCGTCATCTTTGACAGTCGTTACAATTTGATTCATCGCTAATTTTTCCAATTTCTTGAACAATTCACACAATGGGCTTTACGGAATAGCACAAAACATTCATGGTTGAAGCGTATTTTTGAAACGAGGTTAGAGTAAATTGTGAGTGGCAATACAATCCGGGTTTGTGCATGGGGATTTACGCGAACATTTTTCTAACGTTGCTTTTATTGCTGAGGATTTTTATCATTGCCTGAAAAGAACCGTGGCTGTGTTTAAGGAAACAGGTTCTATTCAACACAAAAAAGGAGCAGGAAGACCATCTGTAAGAACAGAAGAACTTGTTGCAAATTTAGAACAATTACAAGAAAGGATTATCCAAGAATGTGGTAACATTTCTCCAGAGATGCTGGTCACACTTTCGAAAATATGACGTGTGAATTTATGCTTGGAGCATGGCGGTGGCCAATTTGAGCAACTTATGTAATTATTTTTCTTTTTCTTTCTATATACATATATTCTTACTTTGTTAATTTTGTATACAACAAAAATTAATTTGTTGTATACAAAATGTTGTTTATTTTATTCTCATTAGTATGGCATATCATGTCATAATATGAATTCAACAAAATGTTAACCTATTTGGTTAGATATATCGTCCCCATATCATTGTGATCTAAACCAAGCTCTGCGTTTTTTAATCCAAGTCCCCTTTGATGCAAATAATTTTTGCTCGCACGGTATAAATTTTGTAATAACAATTTTTTTATAGTTACCATGGTAACAGCGTGGAGAAGGGTAACGACTAAAAGTATTTAATAGGCTGTAACTTCGGTCTGCGTTAACCGAATTTAACAAACTAAGGCTTATTTTAAAGAACGTTTTATCCTATTTGAACGTTTGTATAAATAATAGTAAAATAAATTCCAGAAAAAATGTTCATGATTGTAATTACATAAATTATTTATTTATTCCTTTTACTTACTAATGACCTAAACAATAAAGTAAAAACCGATAACTTCTGTTTTATCAACCGCCCGGAACTATGTTTAATTTACTAATTGTCCACGGCTGCCTTAACAACAAATGTAACATTTAGATTATTATTGCATTTTTTAGATAAATAACTAAAATCAATAACAAAATATCATAACTAATTTTTTTGAAAGCGCCTAAGATTAATCAATATAGCCAAAAAAGCTATTCCTGCAATATTTTAACGTTTTAATAAAATGAAAGTTACACAACATTGCTATGAGCCGAAATAGAATTACACTCTTCCACTATTTTCGCGATATTTTTTAAAAGACAAGAGGAAACGACTTGCGGTTTTTGCAGTTCTCTTTACTAACTAGTTAGCTATAGATTGTAGTTTTAATGGTGTAATGGTTGCGTTTACATTTAAAAAAAAATCAAAGTTAGAAATATATTTTTTTAAAAGTGCCCTCTATTAACCTCACGAATTATTTTTGATAATATTTATACAAACTTTCAAACAGGATAAAACGTTCTTCAAATTAAGCCATAGTTTGTTAAATTCGGTTAAGGCAGACCGAAGTTACAGCCTTTTAAGTACTTTTAGTCGTTACCCTTCTCCACGCTTTAACCATGGTATCTATAAAAAAAATTGTTATTACAAAATTCATATATACAGAGTGAGTTTTTTAAAGTGTTACAAGGCGATATCTCGAAAACGGTTCAAAATATTTTCTTGAAATTTTAGTGAGGGAATGGGGAGATGGGGGGACATATTTAAACATATTTTTGATGTCTACCCCCTTTCCCCATTTTGAGGGGTGGGGGGTAACTTTGGAATTTTAAATAAGACAATGTACTTTTTTTTGGTAAATACGAACCTACGTAAAAAACTACGTACGTATACAAAATATCTTTTGTTTTGCTCCCCTGGTTATGAAATTCTTTTAAAAACCAATTACCCCAATTAATAAACCAAAACATAAGTTCTGACATGTGGTTTCAATAGGACGAGGCTCCACCGCATTATGTGATACAGGCCCGTAATGAGTTGAACGAATTGTTTGAAAACAGGTGGATAAATCGAGCTGGTTCGGCGGAATATGGCATCATATTCGGAAAGTAGATTAAATTTGGAAGAAAAAAATGTGAAGACCGCAGTTCGATGTCTTTGTTCGTTTCAGAGTTATTGCCAAAATAATAATTTTTAACTTAACTTTAATCGAAAAAAAATTATAATTCGGAACATTGAAATAACACTTATTAGGTCTATGGAAATTTCTCGTTAACTTAAATACGGATTCGCGGATAATAAAATTGTTTTCATTCCTTACCGCACGTCTTCTGATACGAACTGAAATAGGTCGTACACTTCCCGTTTACCCTCAACATATTGTCAGTCGTCGAAATACTCTTCTGGCATGGTGTCTTCGTTGAGGATATCTGGTAGAATATTCTCGTTCCGTAATAGGGGCACTGAAAACTTTCAAAATATACAGCAAGCCTATCGTAAGCCTCGGCATTGGTATCTATAAGTAATTTTTGAGGGATATAGCATAAGTTTTGATTAGGTAAGAAATATTTTAAAAAGATTTAAGGATAAACTCTCATCTATCAAGATTAAATCTGCCGATTTTGTTTCACGGCTCTCTGGACTTATTTTTTACATCCTATTAGAATTATGCCTAAATTATAAGTTTTTCATGATATATCATCAATTCTATAGTAGTTTTTTGGGCCATTGGAATAATGCGTAACAAACCTACACAAAACAGAATCATAAAGTTTAAAAATATTTTTTTGTGGTGGCCACGAAGCTATAAAAACAATAATTTCTTCAATAAAAGTGTTAAAAATTATTATTGTTTTGGCTCTGAAACGAACAAAGATATGTAACTGCGGTTTACACATTTTTTCGTGCAAATTTAATCTACTTTCCAATTATGATGTCATAGTTATACCGTATGAATTTTGAATTTTCGGGATAAAATCAAAAAAAAACTGTTATTATTACAAATTGCGCCCTCTAGCGATTTTATTAAAAAGTATCGTGTACCGTTGGATACGACAATGAAAAGTACTTACCTTTCTCTACCAAACAAGCTTAAATTTAGTAAAATGGGATAAGTCGTTTAGAAGTTCCAGCGATTTAAATGTTTACACTTTCAATAGCTTCTCCCACTCTTATCAAGGTCGGTACGCCAATGAGCCTTAATCGAGGGAGTAGAAAAGTAAAAAAAAGTAAATGTATAAATGTAAACGTTTAAATTGGAAAAACTGTTTTTGGTCCGAATTTCTTGAAATTTAGCATAAATTAATACTCTAAACGCAAGTAACAAAACTAATTCTAAATTCTAATTTTCTTTTAACGTCTGTCCCTAAAAGAGATAGAAAATATTATATTGGAATAATAAATTTATTATTACTTAAAAAAAAATTTCAATAAACTCTACCCCTACTACCTCAGCTTTATATAAACGCAAAGTCCATGGAAAGGTTCTGGTGGTAAAAAGATCTGTAATGAAATAGGTATATTCGCGGATACCCGCTAGTAATACAATAATTTATAAACAAGAAGCTTACGTTAACTGCCATCCTAAAAAATGCAAATATTCAGATACGTTCATTAGTAACAAGTTACGGCGACGACGATGTGTTTTACAAGAAAAAATTTAAACTTGCTTTAAAATTGTAACCCTTTCCCGAAAAGTATTTTTGTGGCACGTTTACCAAGCTACAATTTGTAGTAAAACTAGTATATTATGGTTTAATAAAGTTATATTATTTTTTAGTATATTCCAGTACTGACTACAATGTGCTGCGACTATGCTATGGGAGAAGCTCAAAGGATAGTAAGTCTCTGTCATCATCTTCAAAGACCTTTGGATATATTTACAAAAAGACACCAAGAATTGCAGGATTTTGTGGATCAAATTAAATTTAAAAGGGTCTCTTTTACCGCCTATAGATGTTTTGAAGTGGATCGAAAAGCAACCTTGTTGCTTATTTTCGTAACTTCTAATTATTTTATTGTCATGGTGCAATTTTTAAATCAAAAGTAATTTATTATATCTACACACCAAACAATAAAGACTTAGTACGTTGTTTATGTTGAGTTGAGTAATCAGATACACTACAGCACTAGTGATGTAATAAGCTCACTGAGTTATTTATTTTTAAATTTAAAATTTCTTTAAACGAATAGTACAACTTATAGACATAAGGTACTCACCCGTTCCTAGTACCGGGTGTAAATATATGCCTTAAAGATAAGATTTGTCGATAATGAGCTGTTGTATAAAGGTATGGTTGGATATCTGGCACATTTTAAAAATATTTTGAATTATACAGGGTGTACCCAAAAAGTAGGGTGTCATAAAGTTAAATTTTTTTAAATGGGACACCCTATACAGGGTGCCCAAGAAAAGGAGGGCCTCTATGGGGATCTCGGTTATGGTAAGAGCTACAACTTTGATTAAATGGGGAAAAAGTTGCGCAATCAGAGGACTAATAATATGGCATAAAAAAAGTTTTAGTAATATTTGTAAGTTTTGAGATATTAAATAAAAACTGACATTTTGGATTTTTGATTTTATTTTTCTTTGGCGTTATTATTAAAGTTAGAGCAAAACTGACAAAACTCTCTCACAGCAACTTGTTATGAACTTAAAGATTACATCGCAATTTTTTTTATACGACGTTTCGTTTCCAAGCAAACACCATCAACTTCATTTTTTCTAATACGGCCCTGATTTCTTATTGTCAAATTTTGAGAGCATTTTTTATTCTTAATTCAATGATGTACCAGACAATGTTGTTTAATTACGTTTCGAGCCTTTTTAACCATCTTTATGAAATTTTCAGGGTCCGGACCTGGATCCTAGAGTGTTGCATATGCTTTTTCAGCTTTTTTAATTAAACCTTACGATACTGTTTAAAAAAAAATAAAAACTTCCTGGGTTTATTTTCTTTTTGAAACAACACAAATCTACGCTGTTGCAAACTAAGTATTGTTCTTTTCCCAAATTAGCGAAGTAGGCATTGGAAAAAAAATGAGTAGGTATGGTGTCAGACAATTTGGCATTACTTCAGTTGAACTAAATATGGCAGGTTATTATTCAAATGAAGAAAAATTTGATATGTTATCATGTTTTATTTTAAGCGGAGAAAATTGTAATGTAGCGGAGCGGATGTATTTGGACAAATATCCGGAAAGGAGACAACCAGCTAAACGGACTTACAGTAAGTTAGTAACTAACCTTAAAGAACACGGTGCATTTAAAAAACCCATGCTCTCCCGAAAAAAAAATAGTAACCAGGAAAAGGTTTTCAGCGTATTATTAGCTGTTACTGAAAACCCTGGAGTATCAACTAGAGAAATTGATGAAAATGTAGGCGTAGCGAAATCAACTGCTCAATTTATTTTAAACAAACAAAAATTTCACCCATATAAATACAGAATTTGTCAAGGACTGAGGCCAGGTGATGCAGAAAGACGTCGATCATTCTGCGAATGGTACACCAGAAAATGCCACGAAAACATAAATTTTCCTTACCAGATAATTTGGTCTTCTGAAAGCATGGTAAATCGAAACGGGATCTTTAACAGAAAAAATGTACATTACTGGTCTAAGGAAAATCCACGTGTATTCAAAGAATCAAGACACCAATACCGTTTCGGATTTAATATGTGGGCTGGAATTTTGGGAACAAGAATAATAGGACCTTTTTTCTATCAACATAATTTAACATCTGAGCATTACCTGAATTTACTCCAAAATGACTTAGAGGAGGCTCTGGATAATTTACCTCTGGCAGAACAACGCGACACTTGGTTCCAGCAGGATGGTGCACCTGCACATAATTCAAGGGTAGTTAGAGAGTACATTTCAGCAAGATTTCCAGAAAAAAGTATCAGCACTTATTCTGTAACACCCTGGCCGGCGCGTTCCCCAGATTTAACCCCGCTTGATTTTTTCCTTTGGGGATATATCGAGAATTGTGTTTATAAGCAGAATTTTGAAACAGAAGAAGAGCTTAGACAACTAGTGCTTGCAGCCTTTCACAGCGTAACGCCACAAATGTTAACTAATGTCCTAAATAATACAGTTTTAAGATCCTATTTATGTTTGGAGAACGACGGAAATCACTTTGAACACCTTTTGGAAAATTAATTTTTAATGAGTTAATGTTAGTTTTATTTCAATTAATTAAAGTTTAATTATTATGGGTTCGGAATCAGTATTTTACAATGTTAAATAAATAATTAAAAATCTATTATGTAATTTTATTATTTTTTTTTAAATTCATAATGAAACTAAAAAGATTACGTTGTTACCTTCTACATCCATCATTTTCATTTTTTTAATTAAAAAAGCTGAAAAAGCATATGCAACACTCTAGGATCCAGGTCCGGACCCTGAAAATTTCATAAAGATGGTTAAAAAGGCTCGAAACGTAATTAAACAACATTGTCTGGTACATCATTGAATTAAGAATAAAAAATGCTCTTAAAATTTGACAATAAGAAATCAAGGCCGTATTAGAAAAAATGAAGTTGATGGTGTTTGCTTGGAAACGAAACGTCGTATAAAAAAAATTGCGATGTAATCTTTAAGTTCATAACAAGTTGCTGTGAGAGAGTTTTGTCAGTTTTGCTCTAACTTTAATAATAACGCCAAAGAAAAATAAAATCAAAAATCCAAAATATCAGTTTTTATTTAATATCTTAAAACTTACAAATATTACTAAAACTTTTTTTATGCCATATTATTAGTCCTCTGATTGCGCAACTTTTTCCCCATTTAATCAAAGTTGTAGCTCTTACCATAACCGAGATCCCCATAGAGGCCCTCCTTATCTTGGGCACCCTGTATTTGAATACATTTATTAATTCTACGTATTGTGTGTGTATTTCATACATTTTTATTACTGGTATATTATACGAGAAAGTTATAGTTTTTAAGATAATTCGACTTATAATGAAAATTTTGCATTTGCAAGCATCTCGTTGTTGTGAAAATGCTACTTAAATTTTGACACTAAGCTATTCATAATTTTTATACTTACTAAATTAAGTGAAAAATACATATTTACTATGCAATATTTGACGTCTCATTTACAGGGTAGTTACTTTCTATGACCAAAGTCAGAAAACTTCTAATTGAAAAATATCACTTTAATTAAATGGAACACCCTATATATTTTTCTGTCATCTTATAGCTCGTCATAAACTCTTCAACTTTCGTGAAGAACGTCCTATCCTTATCTCTAATAGTTTTAGAAATATTTTGATGTTTCAAGATTTAATGTCCTCGTTATAGCATTTTTTGTCAATGGATCACAATAGCCGCGAAAAATAAATGAAAATAATGACAGTGGATGACACATTAAAAATCAGATCAATGTAAAAATTAAGCCTTTTTACTGCAAAGTTTACTGTCCAGTGATTTTATAAGTTGGTACTCAAAATGAATTTTTCAAAAAAAAAATTAATCGATATGATTTATGTTTTGGACGAGGCGGATAAAAGGTGTTTTTTTGCTGAACAACTATACAGGATGAAATATCCCAAGCAGCGAACACCCAGTCCTCGAAGTTTTCAAAATTTAATGGAAATGTTTGATTCAACAGGCGTGATCCATTGACAAAAAATGCTATAAAGAGGACATTAAATCTCGAAATATTAAAATATTTCAAAAACTATTAGAGATAGGGATAGGACGTTCTTCATAAAAGTTGAAGAGTTTATGACGAGCTATGAGATGACAGAAAAATATATAGGGTGTTCCATTTGAATATATGCAACTTGCGTACGTGCAACTTGCGTACAAGGATTATTTCTTCCAACTTGCGTACACGGGTAAGTAGGTCCCGCGAACCAGGTAAAACTGCAAGACTACATTATTCCAACTTGCGTACATACACAAATATTAGAAGCTTATAAACAAACTAAGGACATCAAAAAATGCTCTGATAACAACGAACAAACCGGTTGCCAATACACCTTTTAGAACCGATTGGAGAGGGCGTATTATTACGGTCCGTTTAAAACACTGTGTATGTGAAGACATAAAAAAATGCTCTGATAACAACGAACAAACCGGTTGCCAATACACCTTTTAGAACCGATTGGAGAGGGCGTATTATTACGGTCCGTTTAAAACCCTGTGTATGTGAAGACATAAGAAAATGCTCTGATAACAACGAACAAACCGGTTGCCAATACACCTTTTAGAACCGATTGGAGAGGGCGTATTATTACGGTCCGTTTAGAACCTGTATATGTACGCAAGTTGGAATAATGTACTCTTGCAGTTTTACCTGGTTCGCGGGACCTACCTACCCATGTACGCAAGTTGGAAGAAATAATCCTTGTACGCAAATTGGACGTACGCAAGTTGGAGGATACCGTTCCATTTAAAAAAGTGATATTTTTCAATTAGAAGTTTTGTGACTTTGGTTCTAGAAAGTAAACACCCTGTAAGAAAGTAAACACCCTGTAATTGAGACGACGTCAAATATTTCATAGTAAATATGTATTTTTGACTTTATTTAGTAAGTATACAAATTATGAATCGCTTAGTGTCAAAATTTAAGTAGCATTTTCACAACAACGAGATGCTTGCAAATGCAAAACTTTCATTATAAGTCGAATTATCTTAAAAACTATAACTTTTTCGTATATTAAACCACTAATAAAAATGTATGAAATAACACGTAGAATTAATAAATGTATTCAAATATAGGGTGTCCCATTTTTAAAAAAATGTAACTTTATGACACCCTACTTTTTGGGCGCACCCTGTATAATTCAAAATATTTTTAAAACGTGCCAGATATCCAACCATACCTTTATACAACAGCTCATTATCGACAAATCTTATCTTCAAGGCCTAAAATTGCTCCGCGCAATCATTGACTCACCCGGTACATATTGCCTCAATAGGAAGTTTACGTACGTGTGTTATTCTTATTTGGAAAATCTAATAAATGTTCATGACGTTTGACCATTTTATAGTTAACTTGTAACACCACGTTACTAACACACTAAACAATAAAGTCTAAGTACGCTGTTTATGTTAAGTTGAGTAATAAAATGCACTTATACTCTGTTTCTTAAAGCCAGACAGCACAGCTGAGGGTCATGAGTCGTAAAACCTCAATAAACCATAAGCGTAACAATAACTGGTGCCTGATCTTAAGTAATTAAATTGCCGACAGAAAAAATCTATTTATATAGACAAAACTGCCTACGAACCCACCCAAAGTTAGCCGAACGGTGCGCGACAATTCATGAACACTGAGTTTCGGCCGGTTTTGGCCGAAACCGAAACTGTCACCGAAACTAGCCGAAACCGAACCTTCGGTCGGTCTCTAATTGTAACTATATGAAATTTGCAATCGCGTTATACGGGGTGTCCGGAAAAAGGAGGTCAATCGGTTAACCATATATTCCTGGAGCAACAATAATACTTTTATAATGCCATTTTTGATTTTTGATATTAAAAATAGATTTTTTTGAATAATTCGAGTTACTAATAAGATTATAATTTCAAATTTAGTACATAGCTTCAGCATAAAGAGTTACATCATTTGCGAAAAACAAAATAAAAAACAATTGACAAATATTCAAAACGGGGGGGGGGGGGGGTCCAGTACCCGCTGACCTTAGTAAAGATCGATTCAAACTCGAATAGTACAGAGCGTAATTGCTGCATCATCGGTATGTCATCAACTTGAAAAAGGACAACCTGTTCTTTCGCACTCTAAAATCGCCAGGCGCGATATACTACACTATATAATACTGTAAATACACAATAACTAAGACACAAATGAAAATAACACAATCTAAGAACCACATACAGAGATGACAGAGAAACTGAACTCAATAAAGACACAGTAGGTCTATTTGTATAGGTACCTATACTTTGTTAAATTATGCTAATAATTTTCTTGAAGGCATATAATCATAATTACAACCATAATATTTCGTGAGTCTTAAGGGATAAATAAACTTAAATATTCCAAGAACGTACTAAATTAACATCTTACCTTTTTCCGGACACCCTCTATAATACTTGCAACATATTTTTATTCAAAAGTCAGCAAACTTTTTTATGGAATAATAGCGTTTCATGGTCAGTTTCCAAAGCAACACATATTTTTTGGAAAATTCGGGTATGTAGTAGAGCACTGCTTTAAATAACATAATTTATAGCTAGGTAAGTATAGCGCCCTTACTACCGTGCGAACAAAAATTATTTGCATCAAAGAGGGCTTGGATTAAAAAACGTCGGGCTTGGTTTAGATCACATAACGACTGTCAAAGATGACGGAATAACTGATTGATTGTTAATTTAGGTAGTTACTGACACTTAACAGGTATTAAGCTCTACGGTTAAGCATTACGTCCTTAGATGCAAGGCCCCCTTTGATGCAAATAATTTTTGCTCGCACGGTATTAACTTAAGGTGGAATTCTCA
Source organism: Polydrusus pterygomalis (assembly GCA_963969555.1). Lineage (NCBI taxonomy): Eukaryota > Metazoa > Arthropoda > Insecta > Coleoptera > Curculionidae > Polydrusus > Polydrusus pterygomalis. Next base: position 32,362,787 of record OZ018381.1, on the reverse strand, counting down.
ACGTCATTCAATCTATCGCCAACTTATAACCTATTTCGCGTTGTTTTTTTCAAGTTTATTATTTTCTTAACTAACATTTGAATAAAATCAGTATCGTCGGCACATTACTTAGGTAATATCTGATATAGTACAAAAATATCAATTTATTTTATTGCTAATTTTGGATTAATTGTATAGTGAAAGAACAACGACATAATAATGTTAAAAAAATCTTACCTGGTGTTCGCTATACAATTCTCCTAAAATAACTTATGAAATTCCTTGATATTTTATTAAATATGGCAATTATTACCTATAGAATATGAAGACGATATTGATTTTATTTAAATTTTGTGTAAAAGCTAGAAAAAACAAATTAATCTACGCGAAATAGGTTATAGCTTGGCAAGCATATTGATACTCCCACCTTAATTAAATTTAAGAAGTTAAATCTCAACATCAACATCAGTATCAACATACTCCCACCTTAACTAGTTCCGATCCAAGTGATTTTTGTACCGGGTGGTCAAATAAGCGAGGATGTCGGCTTTATCTCGGAAACCATTAATCGTACAACTTTCGGAAAGATTTTTTTATGAGTAAAGTGGTCAAGAGAAATTGCTGGAAATTACTTTTAGGTTCCTCATTTTGCCGCAAGGGGGCACAATCAAAAATTGTTTTTTTAAATTCTAAATTTCTCCAAAAAATCCCATATTAAGGTATAACTCTGATTACATCATTGGAAAGCTTAGACAATTCTGCATAATTTTGGTTTAAGGCTCATTGGCGTACTGACCTTGATAAGAGTGGGAGAAGCTATTGAAAGTGTAAAGATTAAAATCGCTCTAACTTCTAAACCACTTATCCGATTTTACTAAATTTAAGCTTGTTTGGAAGGGGAAAATAATTATCTTCAATTGTACACGATAGTGTTTAATAAAATTGCTAGAGGGCGCAATTTGTAATAATAACAGTTTTTTTGATTTTATCCCGAAAATTCAAATCATACGGTATACCTATGACATCATATTCGAAAAGTAGATGAAAATTGCAAGAAAAGATGTGAAGACCGCAGTTCGATATCTTTGTTCGTTTCAGAGTTATTGCCAAAACAATAACTTTTAATATAAATTGCGCCCTCTAGCAATTTTATTAGAAACTATCGTGTACCATTAGATACGATAATTTAAGGTACTTCTAAACAAGCTTAAATTTAGTAAAATCGAATAAGTCGTTTAGAAGTTACAGCGATTTTAATGTTTACACTTTCAATAGATTCTCCCACTCTTATCAAGTGAAAGTGTAAACATTAAAATCGCTGTAACTTCTAAACGACTTAACCGATTTTACTAAATTTAAGCTTGTTTGGAAGAAAAAGGTAAGTACATTCAATTGTCGTATCCAATGGTACAAGATAGTTTCTAATTAGACTGCTAGAGGGCGCAATTTGTATTAAAAATTATTGTTTTGGCAATAACTCTGAAACGAACAAAGATATCGAACTGCGATCTTCACATCTTTTCTTGCAAATTTCATCTACTTTTTGATTATGATGTCATAGTTATATCGTATGATTTGAATTTTCTGGATAAAATCGAGAAAACTGTTTTTTTTTTTTTATTTATTTATTTTACGTCAGCCTTTTTCCGCAACGAGGCCAATCACCGACGCCAGGGAATTTGTCACACACTATCTGGTAATTTTGCCGAATCCCTCTTTGTCGAGGGTAGGGTTCTTTAACGTGCCAACATCCATGACACGGGGCCCACAGTTTAACGTCTCTTCCGAAAGACGGCGCCACCTCTTAAACCAAATTCCAAATTTAACATCGACGTTGCCGGGAATGGAACCCGGGTCTACGATCTGTGAGGCTGCTGCGCTGACCACCAGACCACAACGTCGACAGCAAAACTGTTATTATTACAAATTGCGCCCTCTAGCAATTTTATTAAACACTATCGTGTACTGTTGGATACGGCAATTGAAGTTACTTATTTTTCCCTTCCAAACAAGCTTAAATTTAGTAAAATCGGATAAGTCGTTTAGAAGTTACAGCGATTTTAATGTTTACACTTTCAATAGCTTATCCCACTCTTATCAAGGTCGGTACGCCAATGAGCCTTAAACCAAAATGATGCAGAATTGTCTAAGCTTTCCAATGATGTAATCAGAGTTATACCTTAATATGGGAATTTTCGGAGAAATTTGGAATTAAAAAAAACAATTTTTAATTGTGCCCCCTTGCGGCGAAATGAGGAACTTAAAAGTAATTTCCAGCAATTTCTCTTGACCGCTTTACCCATAAAAAAATCTTTCCGAAAGTTGTACGATTAATGGTTTCCGAGATAAAGCCGACGTCCTCGCTTATTTAACCACCCGGTACATTGATATTGGTACAATTTTAAAGTGTTTTTTGCCTACTTTTAAATCACCCAGTGAAATCATTAAGTTACAAAAAATTACTTCAAACTGTCTTAGTCAACATTATATAATTATTATTGTGTCGTTTGCACGTGAGTATATTTCTGTACTAGTTTTAAAAGAAAACAACACTATATTTATGTAAAAAATGTATATTCCATATAAAATAAAAAAAAATTATAAATACTTGAGAAAATCAATTTTTCATTTCATCAAAGATGTCACCCTTAAATGCCGATTGTAAAACTTCATTCGGGTCATCTTTTTTTGTTATGCGTGCTGGTGCTAAAAGTAAGTAGCCAAAAAATAATAGAACATCGAAAAATATATCTTAGACTAAAAGTATAGTGTATCCAGCCAAAGTTGATCAGCGAAGCAAAATGTTGTAATATAAGGCCACTAATATAAATCAAGTTTATTATTAAATATTAATTAATTAATGTTTATTATTAAATATTAATTAATATTGTTTATTATTAAATAATATTTAATTAATTTATCATGCATTAGTACATTCACAAATTCAGTATCTTATTTCTATTTGGGGTTCAGCCAATTCAATAGTACTAAAACCTTTAAAGAAATTATAGAATAAAATTATTAAATGTATACCAACCAACAACAGAATTATATACAGTGACCGGCAGAAAGTGCGCAGCGTATGAGAAAGTTTTTTTATCTCTAAGTTTAGAAAACTAATTTTATTTTAGATAGGTTCTGCTTGTTCTCAAACCAAAATAACACCCATTAAATCCGGTAAAAGTCTTATGGTATACGAGGTAGGATCAAAAATTTGAAATTCCGCTAAGAGTAAAGTACCTCCATCTTTCATTTTAGAATATTTTTTTACTAAGAATTATTGTTTTAATTTCAAAGTTATACCCAAATTCCAAATTTCGCTAATTTTGGACAAAAAAATTGATTTAATCGTGTTTTCTGAATAACCCTGTATAAAAAATAAATGGCAACCGAGCAGTACGAAAATAAGATTTTTTGCAGACTTTCTTAGAGATAACCGTCGATCATAAGTCCGATTAGTTTGTTTTCATAATATTATGGCTTTTTAAAATAAAAACATAAAAATATTAAATATTTTTGCTGCACACCGTATTTTATTTTCTGAGGGAACAAGTTAATTTCATCTAACTGATATTTTTTTATTTACATTGACTTAAAGCATCTCCTAAATAGTTTTTTATACATTGAAGTATGCATAGAAAGGTTCCTTTTGATTTATAATGAAAAAAAATTAAATTAAAAATATATTTTAAACGGATTTTATTCGTCACGCAAAATAAGGATCATCAAACCAGGTGTATAAGTATCGGCCTTTTAGAAATTTGGACCATCTGAAAAATTTTATAAGACAGTGTGTCGCTAGAATCAATCCGGCTTTTTTAAGGAATGTAGCCAAAGAATTTAACAAAAGAACTATAAAATGTATAGAAAATAGAGGACATGTAGAAATATAAAGTTATAATAATTAATGTTAATGTAAATAGCATTTGCATTAAGAATAAATATAGCATTAGCATTTTTTGTTTTCTATTCTTGAGTTAAAAAGTGTATAACCTATTAGTTGCATTATCCTAATAGTGTATTTGATAAATTAAAATAACCTATATTGCTCCTTATTTTGCGTGACGAATAAAATCCGTTCAAAATATATTTTTAATTTAAATTTTTTTTATAACTCAAAAGGAAACTTTCTATGTTCACTTCAATGTATAAAAAACTATTTTTGAGATGCTTTAAGTCAATGTAAAGCAAAAAATATCAGTTAGATGAAATTAACTTGTGTTGTACGGTGTGCAGCAAAAATAGTTAATATATTTATGTTTTTATTTTTAAAATCCATAATATTATGAAAACATGCTGCGCACTTTCGGCCGGTCAATGTATAAACCGAATAAATACCTAAATATAAATAATTTATACAATTAAAAAATTTGCATATTTATACATTCTTTCCTTTTAAAAAAAAATTTCTAACATAACATTTACAAAAGTTTATGATATCTATAGACATGATACTAGACAAATTAATTTTTTACAAACTATTAAAATTTAACTAATTAATTAATTAAATATTTCCTAGTATAATTTTCTTTCTTAACGAGTTAATCAAACGTTTATAATACAAAACATTTTTTTTTAACTGTCTATTTATATTATAATACCTATACCTATTAAGTTAGAGTAATAATTGCTAGTTATTTTTATATACTTATCCCTGTAACAAACTTGTAAAGTTGGTTGAGAGTAAAGTAAAATAAAAAAAAAGTTGAAGGAGCCACGAAAAATTAATTTCTTGTTTGATTTTTTCACACGTCCTTATTTAAATAATGTTACTACGGCAAATTTAATAAGCTGTTTCAAAATATTTCTTCTTTGGCCGTATTCATTGTAAAGCAAAAATTAGGTGCAATGTGGTTTTCCTAATATTTAAAGGTACAGATACATATTTAGTCCTAAATGTGTGCTATTAAGAATTAGGGAAGCACCTGAAGGTATTTCGGTTTGATTATTAACAACATTACATTTGTTCTTTACGGCTTTTTTGATAGCTTTTGTTTCTTCTTGTTTTCTATCAAAAAAGCCATAAAAAACAAATGTAATGTTCTTAATAATGAAACCAAAATACCTTCAGGTGCTTCTCTAATTTTTAATAGCACACTTTTTTACGACTAAATATGTATCTGTACCTTCAAAAATTAGGGAAACTCACAGTTGACCATTCAATCTTCTAATCCTAATTTTAATTTTATGACATGTTTATAGTTACCATAATAATGATAGAAATACCTTTGTATTGTCACGTAGAATTTAGTATCTTCTTGTACTCCTTTGACAATGACCCGCAAGGGCCGAAACACGTGTCAGGAAACTGATTAAAATTGTGAAACATAACAAGTAGTTATTATTTTTACCTCCTGTGCAATGGAACAACAGTTTGACCAAGCATGTAGCCCAACACAAATTAATTATACATGAAATAGAGCCGACGATAGTATGCTAGAGGGGGGTCTGGGGGGTAGATACGTGCCCCAGTGCCCCCTCCCCTTGGGTGCGCTACTAATTGCCCTTGGCTCACAACGTAAACTTGAACAAATCGTGGGCGTACAACCAAAACCCTATAAGTCCAAAAAACTAAATGTTGAGAAAAACGTGTTTTTATCTTTTATGTCTTATACAAAATCACATGTTCACAATAAGCAAACAAAATAAGTTTATTTAAACATAACTCCACTTGAGGTTTATATTTAAATTAATTAAAACACAATTTTTTTCTAAAAACAATTTTTATTCTGGTTTTTTACAAAAAAAAAAGGACTTAAAGGATTCTTCTTAAATACAATTTTACTTCTTACGGACTAAATGGGATAAAGGCTCATTATCGGAGTCGCTAAAATCTGACACATCCCCGTCACTGTCTTCAACGGAGGGCTCCAGAGTTAGGTCTGGAATATTTTTCTCAGTGGGAAGGGACTTATACCATCCATGGAATCCAGGGGGAATTGCTTCACTTTAACATAATTTTAAAAGATCATTTTTTTTCTTTATGCTAATTGGTAGCTTTTTCTGGTACAATCGTTTCAGTTGTTTTGGAGGTGCTGGTGGTCTTCCTTTCCCACATATGTTTATTGCTTTATAGTCACTGTTGTGTTGATACTTATACTCAATTATTTCGCGATGTTGCTTGGAATATCGCAAACCTTTTATAAGCAACCAGTTAACTGTTTGTCCTTCAGTATCCTTAGATTTATTTTTTATTAGCAAGTCAGATAAGCACTTTAAATCCCAAAAATCTTTTAAATTAAGTTCCTTAACAATATAAGGGCCGCTGTTCTTATTTCGATTTCTATTCGATCGTGCCAGACTAAAGATATTGAGCCAGTCCTTTATGGTATATACTGGAACAATTTTTTTTTACGTTCAATCGCGCTATGCATCGAGTCTGCTTCCATGTAGCAATGCCCACTTTCCAAAAACTTGAGCTCAATTATTTCAAGATGAGATGTCTGTACTAAATACAGCAATAAAGCGGCTACATGGATATTTCTGTTTTGGCCTCCACATGTATCAGACCAAAGTGATACTTCTGTGATATGTGGAGGTAAGCTGGACAAATATTGAAATAAACACGATCCTATCTCAGAACTTCCCCTTTTGCCATCTAGTTCAGTCCAACAAAAACAAAATGCATTATTAGGCGGAGCTGATTCATAAACCGTAAGGTTGTAAACGCAAATTTTTCTTGAATAATACATAGGACTTACATCCGAACACGGTATTTGTAATACAGACTGCAAATCAAAAGTTACAGATAAAAAATTGTCATCTTGGGTTGACCTTTCTTTGTCTTTCTTTTTTTCAGCATAGCAATCTTCTTTTCGATTCAGGTGATTTTCATAAATCTGGTTAATCTGCTGCTCATCCGCGGTTGTATGTTTATACTTTTCACACAATTGACATAAATCTTTTTTGGGCTTAAAAAACGATAAATTAGAATTTTGCCCAAAAGTTCTTTTATAGGTTATGAAGGAAGCAGCCTCTTTTTTTTCAGACTCACATGTTTATAGAGTGCGTACATTTTGGATATTGATAGTTTACTATCTAAATAATGTTTCTTTGATGATTTTCTTGTATAATGCGATTCTAAGGTAGGGAAACTCTCTATATGAGTTTTTATATCGGCAACAATGGCGGCAGGTGTTTTATTCCCTGGCTCGGATTTTCCCCTCCTATCTTCACCAGAATATGTGCCAGTAGGTCCTTTATAACGAAACGCATTAAGAGCTACATCATTGGAAATGTTGAGCGTTTAAAAAAAATGCTTGACATATTCTCATTTTATTTGTATTCTTTTGGAAGTAATATTGCTTAGAATTTGCACGTGCGGGTTTATTTCCATTTCCAGCTCTTCTTCTCTGCGGGAAATTACTTGACAGAAGGAAATATTTTTGTCTTTTGAAGTCCGTGAGTTTCCAATAAGATTTACAAATGATATTTCTTTCTTCATTGGAAATTTTTTCGTGACATTTGTACCGACATTTTTGACAATTAACAACCTGAGGTTGTTTAGGTGGTCGTGATTTCTTATTTACCTCATACTCCAAACATTCACTTTTTCTATTTTTTGCCACACTTTTCTTCCACATATTGGGACGAGTCTCCTTCCATCTAGTTAATTGTTTTTTGAATAAATGGGAACGTGTTTCTTCTACAATACAAAAATAATTTGGATTTAGCTACTTGTAATAATTAATAGCTTTGACTTAATAAAAAATATGTATTTATTATTTACCTTCGCTTGACGTAAAATCTGTCGCTTTGTAGTCATCAATGTCCTCTGTATAATCTAATATTTTTTCAGCAAATACATCATGTTTATTTATGGAAGGGTTTGAATGCTCTTTATTGAAAGAAGTATCTGCGTCGCCAGTGTTAAAATGACCTAAAAGTTATTAATTTAGATAATCCACGCTAGAACGAAGGATCAATTAAGTCCAAACTAATTGAGAAAAAAATCTTCTTAATAAGTTTTTTTAAATATTTTAAGATGCTACCCAACTATTATACATATTATTTATCTTTAAAACAAAATACTTACTAGGTATAATATCATTAACTGCAATGTGTCCAGAAAAACCCGCAGTCTGCGTAGGTATACCAACTTCTACATCTGTCTTTAGCTTTTTACAAGCTAACATAATCTTTTCTATTCTAGAATGCATAATTTAACACAAACCTGTGCTTACAAGTCTCCCGTTAACTACTAACCGAAGCGCGAACAGGTGTATAGCATAACCCAACTTAATATGGACTTAAATGATTTTTCATGTCCAGGTTTCTGTTGTTTACATCTATTATTTTTTTAAATCCACTAAGTGCACTTAATGGATTTATACTGTCCGATATTGTGCTTTTTGGGACTTAGGTAATTTTGTGAGGATTGTAGCTGCTTTGCAATTATCGTTATGGACTTAAAGGGTTTTTTAAAAGTTGCGTATTACCTGTATGCACACATCTATGAAAAAATGTCATATTGACCAAATAGTGGACTTAGTGGATTTTGGTTGTACGCCCACGAAATTATGTTATGAATGTATAGGTAATGAAATTAGGCATTACAATGAACTAAATAAAAATGTATTAACCACAATAATAACAATTTTTCGTACATTGGCAATATTTAGGCACAGCATTATATTACAACATTTTTAAATAATAATTAACTATCTAAGCAACTTCGTCTGTGACATAAATGACATTGGTAAAATTGGTTACTTACAAATATGCCTGATTAGTAAATCAAGAATTAAGGTAACCGGTTCGCGTATAGGAAAATACTAATGCACGTATCCACCAAGTTTCAATTTATTTGCGTTTAACTATTACATAACTAGCCCAGGGCTGAAGCCTTTAAAAATGGTATAAAGTGAAAAAAAAATAGTAGGATGAAACCCATTGAAAAAGGAAGAGAATATAATAAAAATGAAAAGAAAAATAATTTACGGGCGATCCGAGGTCGGGAAGTGGAAAGGGGTGTGTTTTTAAGGGTAGAAAACGATTTATCTCGATTTCCGGCAAAACTACAAGTCCTATGGAAAAACGTTAAATGGCAAAGTTGTAGGTAATAAAAAGATCTACAACTTTTGTATTTACACTTTTTTCACATAACCTCAAAATTTATGTAAAAAATTCAAATAACCAAGTTTTTGGTTTTTTATTTTTATCTTTTACAAAAAAAAAATTTTTTAACGAAATTTGGTGAAAACTTACCTTTTTATGTCCCAAACACACTGTAATTTTTTTAATTTAAAATATTTATTTTTCACCTTATTTTGACTTAATATCGAAAAAGCACCCTAATTTTCAATCGAAAATTCTCACGTCAAAATATCTGCGTTTTAAAAAAGTCGGTAGGCTTTTTGTTCGTTGAAATCTCTACTTTCTGATGGTGTAAAAAAAAATATACATTACTATGGTAAATGTTCTCAAAAATACAAAGAAACGAAAAAAACTCGAATCCGAAATTTTTTTCATTATGTACAATTTTGAGCTATTTATTAAAATTTATACTTTAATTACTCGAAAAACGTTAGATTCCATGTTAAATTGATAAAAAAAATATTGCAAGTCGAAATATAGGTACTACTATAATTAACAACGAAATAAGTTAATATTTAATAAGACATCTACAATATTTTGCATTTTTTGGAAACATTTACCTTAGTAATGTTTATTTTTTTTACATCAGAAAGTAGAGATTTAAACCAACAAAAAGCCCACCGACTTTTTTAAAAAAGCTGATATTTCGCGAAAAAAAATTTTTTTTTGTAAAAGATAAGAATAAAAAACCAAAAACTTGGCTATTTAAATTTTTCACATAAATTTTGAGGTTATGTGAAAAAAGTGTAAATACAAAAGTTGTAGACCTTTTTATTATCTACAACTTTGCCATTTAACGTTTTTCCATAGAACTTGTAGTTTTGCCGGAAATCGAGATAAATCGTTTTCTACCCTTAAAAACTCACCCCCTTCCACTTCCCGACCTCGGATCGCCCGTAAATTATTTTTCCTTTCATTTTTGTTATTTTCTCTTCCTTTTCCAATGGTTTTCATCCTACTATTATTTTTTTTTGGCTTCAAAAATTATCGACCCTTGTCTAAACGATAATTCTCCGAATAGTCAATATCTTATCCATTACTGGAAAATTAAGTAATCCATTAAAATTAACGTCATGTGTCTCGCACATTTTTGCCCGTATAAACTAATTTTCAATTGATTTTCGATTTAATTAGACAACCCAATCGTAATTTGTTGATTTCGTATGTTGAATAAAAAAAACCTTTTCTTAGGAAAACAGATAAGTGACAGTCGATCTTAGTCGGGATCTTGTACCATTTAGCGAATACGACTGTCCATACAATTCTTGCTTGATGCTCAAGACGGGTCGAAGTTGATATCACTCATAGTGCAGTAAACACCTACCATATTTATATCTTAATATACTAGTATATAATATAATTTTAAATCCAAAACTAGGTAAATAGTTATTAATTCATATTTACGTTTCTTTCCTCCTGCTGAAAAAAAATTAATTTGACATTATTTTCTTTTAGTAATTATTTTTTTCCTGGCGACTTCTTACCATCCTTTCCTTTTTTACCTAAAAAAAAAACATATTATACAGGGAAATTATTTTTTAAGTTCCGCATTTCGCCACAAGGGGGCAAAATTGAATATTAGTTTTTAAATTCTAAATTTCTCCGAAAATTCCCATATTATGGCATACCTTTGGTTGCATCATTAGAAAGACTAGCCAATTCTGCATCATTTTGGTGTAAGACTCATTGGCGTACCGACCTTGATAAGAGTGGGGGAAGTTATTGAAAGTGTAATCATTAAAATCGCTGTAACTTCTATACGACTTATCCGATTTTACTAAGTTTAAGCTTGTTTGGAAGAGAAAGGTAAGTACTTTAAATTGTCGTATCCAACGGAACACAATAGTTTTTAATAAAATTGCTAAAGGGCGTAATTTGTAATATTTTTTTATTTTATCCCGAAAATTCAAATCATACGGTATAACTATGACACCATAATTGGAAAATAGATTAAATCTGCAAGAGAAAATGTGAAGACCAGGTTAATATCTTTGTTCGTTTCAGAGTTATTGCCAAAATAATAATTTTTAACATTTATCGAAGAAATTATTAACAATTAAAAACAATAATTTCTTCGATTGAAGTGTTAAAAATTATTATTTTGGCAATAACTCTGAAACGAACAAAGATATCAAACTGCGGTGTTCACATTTTTTCTTTCAAATTTAATCTACTTTTCGATTATGATGTCATAGTTATAACGTATGATTTGAATTTTCGGAATAAAATCGAAAAAACTGTTATTATTACAAATTGCGCCCTCTAGCAATTTTATTAGAAACTATCGTGTAGCGTTGGATACGAAAGTTAAAAGTACCTACCTTTATCTTCCAAACAAGCTTAAATTTAGTAGAATTAGATAAATCGTTTAGAAGTTACAGCGATTTAAACGATTACACTTTCAATAGCTCCCCCAACTCTTATCAAGGTCGGTACGCCAATGAGTCTTAAACCAAAATGATGTAGAATTATCTATTTTTTCTAATGATGTAACAAAAGATGTACAGGGTCTTCCAACGAGGACTGAACAGGGGCTCATTTTTGAGCTTCCTTGTATTTAAAAAAAATCCAAAATAGCCAATCGATGTACTTTTTCCTGCAGAATTCAAAAATGAAACCAAAAATTTATTTGAACCAGAAACAAAAGAGTTACGCTATGGATAAAGTGTTTTTTAAATGGAACATAGCTTTTTTATACGATTTTTGGAACGAGTGATTTTTTTTTGTCCGTTCTGATTAAAATATTTAATATTGTGACAGCTATTTTTATTAAATTTTAATGTTTTATCCAGTATAATTTAACTTTAACCTGTTTGAAACATACACTTGGTAATAAAGGTATAATCACCTTTGAATCCTTCAAAGTCATTTCGGCAATATTATAGTAAATTTGTCAAATTTTTTGATTTTAAAGGATTCAAAGGTGATTATACCTTTATTACCTAGTGTATGTTTCAAACAGGTTAAAGTTAAATTATACTGAATAAAACATTAAAATTTAATAAAAATAGCTGTCACAATATTAAATATTTTAATCAGAACGGACAAAAAAAAATCACTCGTTCCAAAAATCGTATAAAAAACACCTTATCCATAGCGTAACTCTTTTGTTTCTGGTTCAAATAAATTTTTGGTTTCATTTTTGAATTCTGCAGGAAAAAGTACATCGATTGGCTATTTTGGATTTTTTTTTAAATACAAGGAAGTTCAAAAATGAGCCCCTGTTCAGTCCTCGTTGGAAGACCCTGTACATTAATACGGGAATTTTCGGAGAAAATTAGAATTTTAAAAATTAATTTTCAATTGTGCCCCCTTGTGGCGAAATGCGGAACTTAAAAATGATTTCCAGAAATTTCTCATGACCACTTTAATCATAAAAATGTTTTCCCCAAGTTTCAATGCTTAGTAGTTTCCGAGATATGGCCGGTGGCCACCATTAATGAAACACCCTGTATACTATAGCTTTGTTCCAGCCCAGCAAGAGAATCGTTTCTGATCGATACTTTCCAGCATGTCAGTTACATTTTAAACTTAGTAATAAATTGTTGCCTTTTCATTCTAGTTAAGCCACTGAAAATCACCGATCAGGAACCAATTTTTTGCTAGGTTGGAACAAAGCTATTAATAAAAGAGGACGTTTTATCTAAGTCTAGGAACTTTATCGATAATAGCTAATTTATACAATAAGTTGCGAAATGAGTGTCTTTTAGGCACGCGACGTGAAAATTGTCCAACGAGGCAAAGCCGAGTTGGACAACACGTCTAGTGGCTAAAAGACATCGTTTCGTATCGAATTATACAGGGTGATTCACGGTGAATGGAACGTTAGACGTTTCTGACGAACCAGTAAAGGAATCGTTCTGAAAATTTGGTCGCGTACATAAACGGACATGCTCTACCTATCTAAAATATTTTTAACAATACAGTGTTGCCGCTTCCACACAAAAATAATAGCCACTTCGATATTTTAAATGGAAATCCCTATATATTATTAAGTTTTTAAATTCTACATAAAATTATAAATATTTTTTAATAAAAGCATTATTAGTCTATGCTTAATGGTTTCCGAGATATTGCCTCTTGAAAAATGACATTTTTGAACTTTGACAGCTTCTAGCTTTTTAACTGTACGTCTGAGAGCAAAACGGCTTACATGTCCCTATCTTCGATTTTTATTATCTTTCCAAAAGTAACAATTTCCGGTCAAACCGGAAGTATTATATTTCCTACATCCGGTTTAACCGGAAATTGACACTTTTGGAAAGATAATAAAAATCGAAGATAGGGACATGTAAGCCGTTTTGCTCTAAGACGTACTGTTAGAAAGCTAGACGCTGTCAAAGTTCAAAAATGTCATTTTTCACGAGACAATATCTCGGAAACCATTAAGCATAGACTAATATTGCTTTTATTAAAAAATAATTATAATTTTATGTAGAATTTAAAAATTTAATAATATATAGGGTGTTCCACTTAAAATATTGAAGTGGCTATTATTTTTGTGTGGAAGCGGCAACACTGTATTGTTAAAAATATTTTAGATAGGTAGAGAGTGTCCGTTTATGTAAACGACCAAATTTTCAGAACGATTCCTTTACTGGTTCGTCAGAAACGTCTAACGTTCCATCCACCGTGAATCACCCTGTATACAAGATTTTTTTGTGAAAGCGGAGAATTTGATAATTTAAGCTTTTATTAGTATTTTTAAACATTTTGAAAAGTAGGCATGCAATCTGTTTCTAAGGCAATGTTTATGCATTATTTAATGTCAAGTGTGTTGTCAAGTTCGAATGTCGCGTTTTGCCTTTTTCCCCGCAAAGTTTTTCGAAAAAATTACTTCAAATGAGTGATATTGACGAGTCTTTGGATATTGAACAAGCTGCTGAAGCTGCGCTATCCACGTTAGTTCCCGAAAAATCGAAACATTTATACGAAAAAACCTACGACAACTTTGAAACCTGGGCCAAAGAAAAACATATTGAGAACTTTACAGAAAAGGTATTACTAGCCTATTTCCTCAAGCTATCCACCACCTTAAGGCCGTCAACTTTGTGGAGCAAATATTCGAAGCTCCGCACCATGATTTATCTGAACAAAAACATAGATATTTGCAAATTTATAAACCTTATTTCATTTATAAACAGGAAAGCAAAGAAATCAAAAATATTTACAAAGCTGGAAATAGAACGCTTTATAAAACAAGCTGATGATAAAGAATTCCTGTTAGCCAAAGTTGTTTTAATCGTTGGAGTATTTGGAGCATGTTGGAGGGAAGAAATCACATTTTTGAAATTAGATGCTATCAAAGATTGTCAGTCGTTTATCAGTGTGAAAATTCCGAACACAAAAACTCATGTTCCAAGAATGTTTACGAGTACTGATACTTTTGGGCACTAGTGCCTAAAACTGTCACATTTAGACACTAGTGCCTAAAAGAGTGTCATTTCGAAATTCTAATCAATATCGAAATATGTCTATGAAACGCTTTCACAAAACTGTCTTTTCAAAACGGAAATTTTTCGAAAATAAAATGATTACCTACGGTATGTTATAAAACCAATCTTTATGAAGCATACTTCGATCCTACTTAAAATTCCAGATTATTTTCTAGTTACATAGAGTAAATTTAATAAATTTATTCTATTTGGAAAAAGTTTTGCATATCTTCAAACCGAAATAATACTTTTAAATCCGGTAAAAGTCTGGTGGTATACGAGGAAAAGTCACAAATTCGAAATAGTTTACCCCCATTTTTTACTTTAGAAAAATATCTTTGCGAACTTTGAAATTAAGACAACTTTTCTTAATAACGTTTTTTTTTTTAAAGTGAAAAAGCGGTACTTTGGTCTTAAGGTGGAATTATCAACGTCATTCAATTTATTGCCAACCTATAACCTATTTCGCCTTGTTTTTCTTAGTTTATTATTTTATTGACTAAGATTTAAATAAAATCAATATCGTCTGCACATTATTTAGGTAATATCTGATATATTACAATAATATCAATTTATTTCATTCCTTATTTTGGGAGAATTGTATAGTGAAAAAACAATGACGTAATAATGTTAAAAAAAATCTTAACCGATATTTTTCGATATACAATTCTCCTTAAATAACTTATGAAATTCCTTGATATTTATTTAACATGTTAATTATTACCTATAGAATATGAAGACGATATTGATTTTATTTAAATTTTGTGTAAAAGTTGGAAAAAATAAATAAATCTACGCGAAATAGGTTTTAGGTTGGCAAGCATGTTGATACTCCCACCTTAACGCATTTTTCTAATTTTGACTCTTTCTTGTATACCATACAAGAACGCGCACATTAGATATTTTAGTCGTTTTTACCCTTCTTTCCCCTTCTCTTTCTTCTTTCTCTATAAGCTTTCCACGCTTGTTGAATTATCCTGGCTGATCTGTTAATTAATATTCGGTACGCCATTTCCTGATACACTCTCTCTTCTTCTTCAAGCTTAGCGTCCATAAGTAAAGTATACTCCTTTTCCTGGTCATTCATTTTATCTTCTAAATCTTCTAAAGCTTGCTTCTCTTCATCATATCTGAAAAAAATATTTTAGTGTAAACCAAGAGGTAAAACACTGGAGATTTCTGGTGTACAGACTTGGGGATATCCAAGGATGTCTTGGGGGTATCCGGAGATGTTCCAAGAATGTCTCAGAAATTTTCTAGAATCGGCAGTATCACGCATGCGCGGAAATTTTTCTAGACGCATACATTCTTAAATTTAATGGATTTGATAATGACCAGTTACTCGTTAACCTGTTATGTACCTGTATATTAGAGAAATCGAAAGGTAAAGTTAATCCTTCCGTAATTCCCAAAAACCAGCATAAAAATGTTTGGTTTTCCAAGGAGGATCCATATTAGATCAGATTATTTTGAATAATATGGAAAACCTAACCTTTTACCGAAGATTTGGCCTAAGAAAACAAACAACGGAAAAAGTTTTAGAAGAAATTGACAATGATTTGGAAGTTGCCGATTGGTAAGTCTAATTTCTGTTAGTTTATTAAAGTTTTTTTTATAAATTAATTTATAATAATAAGTTTATTTAAAATTTAATAATATAATAAATATGTTTATGTTGTATTTGATAAGCTTATTCTTCAATCCCCTGAAGCTGAGCTTGTTAGGGGCAAATCTTATTTTTTGTTTTAGTATGTAAAATCATAAATCATAAATATTCATTAAAAAGTAACTTTTAAAGTAAAAATGTTAATTTATAGTATAAACGCAGTTCTTTTTGAAGAAATATATTTCTTATAATAAAATTATTAATTTATCATTTTTAAGTAAAAAATATTACTTACCTACTTATAAAAATTATTCAGAACAATATTAATTAATTAAAACATTTTTAAAAATATTTTCAAATTGTCTGTTTTTAATATCCATGTTTTTATTTCGACTTTAAATTTTTTTAATGAAATCAATTTTTTAAATTTTTGTTGGTAAATTATCGTTTAAATTTAAATAAGAACATAAATATTTGAAATTTTTTTGTCCTATGGACTTATTTATTTTAGGTTTTATGGTTATTTCATTTTCATGACGTGTATTATGATTATGGTTTTTAAATTGTATAAGGTTTTTATTTTTAAATATATATATTAAGATGTTATAAAAGTAAAGTTGTCTTATGTTCAACTTTTTGTCCCTAAATATAATTCTTTTAAAGGATAAAGAAAATCTTTATTGAATATAATTTTTAGAACCCTTTTTTGTAGTACCTATTTCTAATTTTTTTTACTAAAGTTCTATTTATTCCTCCCCAACCTAAAATTCCGTAATTTAAATGAGTTTTAACTAACGCGTAATATAATATTTCCATATGTCTTACATTAAAAAAAATTTTAATGTTTTTAAAAATCGGTAGTAAACTTCTTAATTTTTTAATTAAGTATTCTAAGTGAAAATTATAATTTAATTTACAAAACTAAGTCCTAAATATTTTATTTTATTAACTTTAAAAATTTGAATGTCTTCATTTATTTGAATACTATTCATATTTCGTGGTAAGTTATTTAGGTTTAAAGTAAAAGGAATATAATTTGTTTTATTAAAATTAATTGTTATCAAACCAATTTTTTTATAATTTAAAATCTTTTTTAATTTTATTATTTAAGTTTTAGCCCAGTACGTGGGTATCAAAAAGGGGTGTTTGAATGCAAAAGGTGGTGTAGTAGCGATTTTTTAGTATGTTGTTGGGATTAGGGCCCTAATGAAAAATCCAAGTTTTCGACCTCGAGGTGCATGCGCTCGAGCCGCCATCTTGGATTTTAGATACAAAAATTTGATTTTTTGACAATAACTCAAAAACGGTGACTTTTACGACAAAATATATTCTATACAAAGTTAAAGAGGACAAAATTACCTACATTTTGTAGAAAAAACTTTTTTTTTAGCACACCTATGTTAGGAGATACAGCTCCGTGAAGTTATACTATTTGAAAAAAAAAATTGGCTGTTAATAACTAAAATAAATAATTTGAAGAAGTAGTCCATGCTTAAAGTGGAGTTGAAAGTATAGAAAAGTAAGAAAAAACTAAAAGTCTTCCTCCACAAAATTTTCTGAAAAAATATAAATAATTTAAACAAATACAAATCATATTGAAATAATTTTTAAAGATACTCTATTGAGAGAGCGTCATAAATAACCTTCTGTGCATCGAGTCTGTATGCGTCAGTGTATCATGTGTCATGTGTCATGTCTAGCTTGCAGAAGGTTACGCTGTTATAACGGAAAATTTCCAAGTTGATTTGTGCTTTATTTGTGAGATAACTTTAAGTGAAAGTGACGTCGTTGTAAAGGAAAGAGGTGTAAAGACACTTTATTATGTAAAACTATAATGATATATAATAAGAATAATAAAATAAAACTCAACCAAAATGAAGGTTCCGCATTTTTTTTTTCAAATAGTGCAACTTCACGGAGCTGTAACTCCTAACATATGTGTGCTACAAAAAATTTTTTCAACAAAAAATGTACTAAATTGTATCCTCTTTAACTTTGTATAGAATATCTTTTGTCGTAAAAGCCACCGTTTTTGAGTTATTGTCAAAAAATCAAATTTTTGTATCTAAAATCCAAGATGGCGGCTCGAGCGCATGCGCCTCGAGGTCGAAAACTTGGATTTTTCATTAGGGCCCCAAGCCTAACAACATACTAAAAAATCGCTACTACACCACCTTTTGCATTCAAAAAACCCCCACGTACTGGGCTATTTTCCCAATTTTTATATTAATTTATATTTTTAATATAAAATATTTTTTATTTTTATATTCAGGAATAATAGTATAATGGCACAAGAAGTAAAAATTACTTCTTGTTATGTTTCACAAATTGAGATCACGTGTGGAAAAAAACGAATTTCCTAATTGCGTAATTTTGCGTAAGTAAATAACTGCTTATCACAAAGCGACAAATTGTTTTTTAACGCCTTAATTACAGGTATGTAGTTCGGAAACGAAATCTCGAATTTTAATGAGGTTTGCAAAGTTTGAAAGATTGTTTCGTTTAGATTAATAGTATGGTATCAATGCACTTTAAAATTATACAGAGTGGAAATAAAAGCCGTGTGACTGCCGAAATTTGACTTGCTTGAAATTGTCAATTTTTCGCACTGCTTTCTTTTTCACTCTGTATTATATTAAAGTGCATTTATTACGTTATAGTAGTAATGTGAGAGGAGAATATTCTCGAGAACGAGAATATTCTCGGGAATATTCTCTGTAAGAAAATTCTCCCGAGAATATTCTCTGGAGAAGTTTTTCTACATAATAATAAACCTTTTCTATAACTCTGGTAACAGTGTTTTACGTCTGGCAACAGTAATTCAGGGAAATCCCCTAGAAGCATATATCTATATGCGTCCTATGTTTTTAATAGTTAAATGTGATCTTTCTTTATTTGACTGTTTTTTTTGTTTAGTTTTTAGTTATTCTTGGGAAGGTATGTTATGTTTTTTAAATAAAAATTTTATTTCTTTACGTTTTGTTTGATTAACGCCGTTCGCCGTTTGACATTTGCCGAAAATAAGCAGAATAGGTAATTTTTAATTTCTTTTTATTGCCATTTCTAACGGTTTTCTTACCATTCTCAGAAAATTCTCTAACTGGAGAATATTCTCCAAAAGATTATTACCGAGACTTTTACATCACTACGTTGTAGGCGTACCTATGGAGAACTAGAGGGTAGGAGGCCGATCGCAATGCATTGGATTCGGTCCCAAATTCGCATCGGTAATTCAGCTTTACGAGTCGCCGTAAAATGGCGCTCGTGTTCGAAGTGGGCCATCAAATAAATGGTTTCTTATGGACGCGATAACTATTTTTATTTGAATTAGTTCTTTAAGGAACAGGACTTTTATATGAATTTACACTTACTTTATTATACTTATTAGTAAACTCGGCCTGTATAAAGTTCCAACGATGCTTGGTTTTTAAAATACAGGATATTAAACATTATAGCAACACCTTTGGAGCTAGAAAGAGACTTATTTGGCTGCGTTTCCTCTCTGAAAAAGATTCTGTCTTACACCCCGACACAAAGCAAACTCTACTTTTATAAATTGTACCATTATTCATTATAAATATGGAAATCAATTACAATACAACGTTATTTGTCTCGTCTTGTCTCAAACGTTATTTGTTATTTCGAAAATAAAATGTCAATTTGTCAAAAGTAAAAGTAAAAAACGAAGAAGAAGAAGACGACGCCAGCCCACTTGCGACGCGAGAGCATCTATCGGCCAATAGCGACCTAACCAAAAAACCGGGACAGAATTTGAAAATGCTGCCATTGTCGATCGGCCTCCTACCCTCTAGTTCTCCATAGGCGTACCATACTTTTAATATGACTAAAACAACTTTCAAGCTCTGCAAACCGTATTAAAATTCGAGATTTCGTTTCTGAACTACTGACCTACACTAGAGAAAAGATCAATTTGTCGAACTTTGTGATTAGCAGTTTAGTTAAATAAAATTCTATAGTTGAAACTCATTTTTAAAATCAACAGAATTTTCTATAAGTTTCTTATAAAGACTAACCAGAAAATTATTTAGTTAGGATTCAGTTAGTTGCAATAAATATTGTAGGTAATTTAAACATTGAAAGGAGCATATCACTGGTACAAAAAAACATACCTCGATAATTGGTGCTTTTTAGAAAAATAATAAAAAATATCTTAAACATTCCTGAAACATAAATCATCAGTTTTGTCGAGTTCCAGACTCCACGTAAAATTTTTACACAATATGTTAATTAATTTTAATTTTGATTTTATTATTATTTTGGCTATTATTTTTTTAAAGCCAATAGTGGGTATATTTTTTTTAAATCCTTTTACTCCCAACCAACTTTACAAGTTTATTACAGGGATAAATAAGTATATAAAAATAACTAAAAATTATTACTCTAACTTAGTAGGTATACAGTGTCACCAGTAAAGTCCGCATCATATGGGATTTTTTTTTATTAATAGCTTTATAGTATTTAGCGTATTTGGATAAAAGATACATATTTGTTCCTATAAATTATAAATGTTCACTTTTAACTGCTTAATATTAATACATGATGTCAATAAAATGATGTAAAAGGGCGTAAAAAAAATGGCCACATTAGTGTCACAGCTAGTCCGTCCCTGCAGCTGTGAGTAATTCGCAACACTTTCTGGGATAGTAATTTGAATGGTGGTATACATCATATGAAAAAAAAATTTAAATATACCTGTTGGTTTAATAATTATGTGTCAAAAACTTAATTCCATGGGAGCTCTTTGGGAGCCCATATCTCCGAAGAGGAGGCCGATACGAAAAAAGTTTATATGAACTTGTAGTATTCTTTTTACGTGTTTTTTTCGTATCCGGGAGATTTCCCACATTTTCCCGGACACCCTGTATATACCTACTAAGTTAGAGTAACAATTATTGTTACTTATTTTAATATACTCAATTATCCCTGAAATAAACTTGTCAAGTTGGTTGGGAGTATAAAAAAATAAAAAAAACTTACTAGTAAGCAATTTTGTACTGACCTAAGATGTAGTATTGACCTTTGAGACAAATCATTTGGGATATAATTATAAAATTAATTTTTGTGTAAAACCATACCGAGAAGAAAGTTCAGTAACTTTGAAACTAATAAAGCTAAATATTTTACATTTTAATAGCTTTTAACTAATACATAGATCTTTACATTCCCTAACTTATGTTTAACGTTTTTCATACAGGTGTATTTTTAAATTGTGCTAATGTAGCCATTTAAATAAATGTGCATAAGTCAATTTTCGTAATACCCTGTATTTTATTCTACTAACATGTAAAGAATCAAATTTCAGAAGGTATGATATGTCTTTATCCATGTTTTGAGTTATTTTAGAATTAAGAGCAATTTAGAAAAATATTAAATTTTTTTTGTGTTAGGTTAATAAATTATTTTGTAAAGTAGGTTTTGACTAAAATTGTTAAGATGACACTTAACTTCGTCCTGTTGTGATCTCATAAAATTACTTTCAATATTTGTAAAACATCGCAGTCACAGCCAACTTAACAAAAATAATATATTATGAACCAACAGAGATTTTATAATTTTTTAAATTGCTCATAATTCCCAATACGACAAAATATGGATATTGATATATGAGACCTTTAGATAGGGAAGTTGATTCTCTTCGCATTAGTAAGATAAGTCAATGAAAGACAATTTATTTTGTAAAATTTCCACTTTATTTGAAAAAACCTTTTCTTTACACGACGCGTTTCGCTACATTGTAGCTTCTTCGGGTGTATGGTGCTAACCAATTTTATTTTAGTAGAATAACAAAATGGTCTAGATACTTAAGTTCTCAATACATGTATACACGTTACAAGCTTAATTATTTAATTATATGTTCTTAACACTGTTTAGGTATTGTAAACTTAAATATTATTGTCCGTATAATATATCTTAATCTTTTGGGAAATCCAAAGAACCCTATTTAGATTATTGACACAGATTTAGCAAAGGGGAACTATTTAGTTCTAATTGGTCATTTAATTTTTTTATTTTTGAACTAAATAGTTTCCCTTTACTAAATCTATGTCAATAATCTAAATAAAGTTCTTTGGATTTCCCATAAGATTAAGATATATTATAGGGACAATAATATTTAAGTTTACAATACCTAAACAGTGTTAAGAACATATAATTAAATAATTAAGCTTGTAACGTGTATACCTGTATCGAGTAATTAAGTATCTAGACCATTTTGTTATTGTACTGAAATAAAATGAGTTAGCACCATACACCCGAAGAAGATACAATGTAGCGAAACGCGTCGTGTAAAGAAAACGTTTTTTCAATTAAAGTGGAAATTTGACAAAATAAATTGTCTTTCATTGAGTTATAATGAATTTCCATCAAGTAAAGGCGTCAACGATTTAATGTTTAAATATTTAGCTTTATTAGCTTCAAAGTTACTTAACTTTCTTCTCGGTATATCATTACATATCTCAAAGATGATTGAAATTATAATTATTGGCAGTTCCTCGAGGAATAATTACCAGCTTTGATGGAAGATGTTCCCATTTTAGTAAGAAATCGACTCTGGTTTATGCACGACGGGGCGCCAGCGCACTTCAGTATTCTGGCGCGCGAACATTTAAACGAAAATTATAATAATCGCTGAACAGGTCGCGGAGGCCCACAGACCTCAATAGTTTAGATTACTTCCTGTGGGGTCATCTTAAAACATTGGTTTACAGCACAACAATTCATACTGAAAAGCAGTTGAGAAATCGCATTATAGTTTCTTGCGAAACAATTAGGAATAGTCCCGGTATTTTCCAATGAGTTCGTGAGTCCATGAGAAAAAGAGCAGATGCATGCATATTTGCAGGAGGTGGACATTTTCAACACCTGATTTAATTTATTTCTTTGTGCGTTCAGGGTAATTTGTGTTAACATTCCAAAGTGTATTTAAGTTCTTATAATTTCATAATTTTACCGTTTAAAAGCCATTCTGTTAAATAAATTGTTGTTTAAAGTTACTTAAATTGTTTTTTCTGGTAAGTGGTCTTGCGAGATGCAAATCAATGTCTTTTTTTTTTATGCGAAAACCATACGTCAAATGAATCAAAATGAAGAGACCAGATTTACTCAGTAAGGAATAAGGATTTTAAAAATAATTTTTATGTAAAGTAAAAGCAGTGGCGTAACACTTTTCTCTTTAAAATGATGCAGTTCAAATCCCGCACGAACGCCACTGGCAAGAATAAAAAATTATGTTGTACAGCAGTAAACGCCTTTTGATTCATAGAAGATGCGTACCACGTTTCACAAAAATATACAGGGTCATACCAAAGTTATCATAAAAAAAAAAATGTTTTCTTAAAACTTTAGCACCCTGTAGTTCAACAGTTAAGAATTTTAGAACATATGTTTATATAAAGTTTTTTTCTTAAAATGAGCCCTATAATAAGCTCCTTAAATATTTGCATCTTATTAAGAAACACCCTGTATATTGATCAAAATTTAAGCTGGAGAAAACACGTAGAACATATTCGAACTTACATTTCTCCGTTAATTGGGATATTCTTTAAAATTCGTCACTGTATATCTTTAAATTGTTTAAAACATATTTATCATGCATTAGTACATTCAAAAATTCAGTATCTTATTTCTATTTGGGGTTCAGCCAATTCAATAGTACTAAACCCTTTAAAGAAATTACAAAATAAAATTATTAAATGTATTCATAGATTGCCGCACTTAGAACCAACAACAAATTTATACAAACCGAATAAATACCTAGATATAAATAATTTATATAATTTAAAAATTTGCATATTTATTCATTCTTTACTTTTAAAACAAAAAATTTCTAACATAACGTTTACAAAAGTTCATGATATTCATAGACATAATACTAGACAAACTATTTTTTTTAAAACTATTAAAATAAACAGTAACTTTGGAAAACGGTCATTGTTATATAATGGATTAATATTATATAATATTTTACCGAAAAATATTAAAACATTAAAAAAACTACCATTATTTAAATTTCATTTAAAAAAATATTTCCTAGTATAAATTTTTTTCTTAACGTGTTAATCATACGTTTATAATATAAAACGAATTATTTTTTTAACTGCCTTTTTTTATATATATATATTAAGTTAGAGTAATAATTGTTAGTTATTTTTATATACTTATCCCTGTAATAAACTTGTAAAGTTGGTTGGGAATAAACTAAAATAAAGTAAGGTATACCGGATAATACTTACTCTTTTTTTAAATTTTCATATTCGATTTGTTTATCCCCGATGTCCTGGTCATATTTTGTCAACCAGTTTTGTAACTGTGATTCTGTTTTTTTTCTTTTTGTGCGTAGCTGCTTTTCCATATTTAAATGATCGCTCAATATATTATCGTATTGCTTAGTAACTTCTTCAGCTTCTATCATAAGGATGGCTTGTCTCTCTTCACTCTCCAGGCATTGATGCATCATCTTCTTTTCCGACTCATGACTATAAGGCATATAATATGCAATAATAATATTAATATATAAAGGAAGGTGAAAATATTAAATATCTAGGAATAATTTTTGATAAACATTTAAAATGGGATTTACATAGTGACTACATTATAAAAAAACTAAGAATTCTTATACCAAAATTTAAACACCTTAAACAATTTTTAAATATAAAAGAATTAGAAATACTTTATTATTCTCTAGTTCAAACCCACTTAAATTATGGAATACTAGGATGGGGAGGCATAAATAAGAATTATCTTAATAATATTGAAACTATTCAAAAATACATTTTGAAAATTATTTACGAAAAAGACCACCAATATTCTTCTGATATACTATTTAAATTGAGAAATAAGGCAATTCTTTATCAAAATACATATTAATAAAATCCGGCGCATACCAAATTTCTGGATATTATGGAAAATCAGTTTAAATCCAATTTTTTTATATATATTTCCTAAAATAATTACGAGCTCGCAGGGCGAAGGATATTTTCTGATAAGTCGCATGAACGCTTTTATTTTTTTTTTAAATGGCTGCAAACTAAATTTTTCTAAAATGTTTAAAGGAAATTTGGTATTCACGAGTTATATTGATAGATAATATCCCGAATAAAAAAACAATAATACAAATTAATTTTAAAGGGCACATTTTTTATTTTTTGTCAAAAACTTACAATATAAACTTGCTTTAAAGTTTTTTAAAACGCTAATGGCTAGTGATACTTAAACTGTTTCCAACACAATTTTTTTTTTTAGCTGAATTGAAGAAAGTTTTGAAATATTGCATACCTCGTAATTTAGGTTTGATTTTTTTTGATTTTGGAAATATTTCAATCAGCTTACTTCTTACCTACATGTCAAATATTAGAAAATGGCAAAGTCACAACAATACTCACATATTTTTTTCAATGATTATTTGAAACTCCTCTTTTATCCCAGCAATTTTGTTGTTATATTTCTCAAATGTAGCAACTTTTTGGCTTAGCTCGTTCCCAAGCTGTTCACGCTGATTTTCGAGCTGTTGTTCTAAATCTATTAAGAAACAATTAAGTAGAGTTAAGGAGAAATTCTCAACGTCATTTAATATGCAGGGTGTTATTTAAGTATGTGGCCAAACTCCAAGGGATGCTTCTTTAAGTGATTTTAAGAAGAAAAGTTCATATAAACGTGGGTCCGAAAATGCATAGTTTTTACGATACAGGGTGTTAAACTTTAAAAAAAAATCGGATGTTCGTAAATATCTCAATACTCTATTATTCGATTTTGTTGAAATTTGGCAATTCTGTTTGTAATAATAAGAGGATAATTTGGCTCCAATTAGATTAAAATTATTAAGTCCAGTGGCGTCCCGGAAGACAGTCCAACGAATATTTTTGACAAAAAAATTGCGCGCCACTGACCTTTTTTACAATTATGTATTTTTTTCGAATTAAGCAACTACAAATACAACTATTTTAACTCTTCAGTTTTTTTCATATCTTGCTTTATTTTCGAGAAAAAAAAATAAAAACCACTTTATTGTATGTCCCCGGGACAATAAGAGTAAAAAATTTAAACTAAATACTTACTACTATTAAGCAATTAAAATTACAACGAAAGTTCCCTTTTAAATTTTTTCGCACAGATTAAAACTGTTTTCGATAAAAGAAATTAACAAGAAATAATCGCCTAACGTAATAATTTATTACTGCAATGTATGATTATGTATTTAACATACAATCGTGTAATTTTAATTGCTTAATAGTTTGGTAAGTAGTTTAAATTTTTTACTCTTATTGTCCCGGGGACATGTAATAAAGTGGTTTTTATTTTTTTTCCTCGAAATCAAAGCAAGATATGAAAAAATCTCAGGAGATAAAATAGTTGTATTTGTAGTTGCTTAATTCGAAAAAAATACATAATTTTAAAAAAGTCAGTGGCGCGCAATTTTTTTGTCAAAAATATTAGTTGGACTGTCTTCCAGGACGCCACTGGACTTAATAATTTTAATCTAATTGGGGCTTAATTATCCTCTTGTTATTACAAACAGAATTTCCAAATTACAACAAAATCGAATAATACAGTGTCACCAGTAAAGTCCGCATCATATGGGATTTTTTTTATTAATAGCTTTATTCAAAATTTGACTTTGGCATCAAGTTCTGCTTCGATCGAGATGAAAATTAAGCAAAAAAATAGGGGCCACGTGATTCGCATTAACTGTCAAATTTTAATTTTTTCCAAAAAATAGTTCAAAAGTGGTGTTATTTCTGAAAATATCAAAAAAAGTTATTAGAAAAAGTTTTTTTAAATGCAGTTTCTAGTCCACGTGCAAAATTGCAGCTGCATAAGATAATTTTGATTTTTTACCTATATTTTGTAAATTGCACCACTTTTGCAAAATAAGACTCAACGCAACCTACATAAAACTTCTTAGTTTTGACAATGCTTTATTTCAGATACATTTTCTTTAAAGTAGCGCCATATTAAATGTGTGTTTTTCTACAAAATCAAAATTGGGCTATTAAAATTTGGTCTCATGTGATGCAAAGTTTACTTGTTTTTGACCCTGTATAAGGTAACTTCATAAAATAGGTATTTTTGAAAACGTAGTTTATGCGTGAAAGTAAAAAAATAAAGTAAAGGGGTTTTAAATTAAATCGTTGAAAATAGAAAAACTTTACGTTAAGTTAAACTAAAATTTAGTTTCCACCATGAACACTTTACTGATGACACTGTGTTCTTTTTTGTCTTAATATTAAGGTGTATTACTTTCAGACACAAACTACGTTTTAAAAAATACTTATTTTATGAAGTTACCTTATACAGGGTCCAAAACAAATAAACTTTGCATCACATGCGACCAAATTTTAATAGCCTAATTTTGATTTTGTGGAAAAGCACACATTCAATATGGCGCTGCTTTAAAGAAAATGTATCTGAAATAAAGCATTGTCAAAACTAAGAAGTTTTATCTAGGTTGCGTTGAGTCTTATTTTGCAAAAGTGGTGCAATTTACAAAATATAGGTAAAAAATCAAAATCATCTTATCCAGCTGAAATTTTCCCTGTGGGCTAGAAACTGCATTTAAAAAAACTTTTTTTAACAACTTTTTTTGATATTTTCAGAAATAACCCCACTTTTGAATTATTTTTTGGAAAAAATTAAAATTTTACAGATAATGCGAATCACGTGACTACTTTTTTTTTGCTTAATTTTCATCTCGATCGAAGCAGAACTTGATGCCAAAGTCAAATTTTGAATAAAGGTATTAATAAAAAAAAATCCCATATGATGCGGACTTTACTGATGACACTGTAGAGTTTTGAGATATTTACGAACATCCGATTTTTTTTTAAGTTTGACACCCTGTATCGTAAAAACTATGCATTTTCGGGCCCATGTTTATATGAACTTTTCCTTTTAAAATCACTTAATGAAGCACCCCTTGAAGTTTGGCCACATACTTAAATAACACCCTGTATTGTCAACCTAACCTAATTCGTCTTATTTTTTTTTTAGTTTATTATTTTATTAACTAACATTTAAATAAAATCAATATAGTTGCCACATTATTTAAGTAATATCTGACATATTACAAAAACATCAATTTATTTAATTGCTAACTTTGGGGGAATTGTATAGTAAAAGAACAATGACATAACAAGGTTAAAAAAAAACTTACCCGATATTGTTCGCTATACAATTATCCTAAAATAATTTATGAAACTTATTTGATATGTCGATAACACAGGCCTGCATTAAATTTGTGATAACGTGATTTTTGTTTGTTGAGCTTAGTTTTTATATAGAAATAACTAATTAAAATACAATTGGTCTCTATCACCCACATATTTTTTTTTTACAAACAAAGAAAAAATATAAAAAAAACTTATAATAGGCGTTTTAATACATTTTAAAATTAATGTAGTATTTCAAATTCTAAATGATTGATGAATAAAAAATGATTTTCTGGGGTGCTACAGACTTTCTGACTGAAGACTTTTTATCGACTTCAAAAAGGAGCTTTAAAGCTGTTCTTTTACATAATTACAATGTTTTTGCTTCTGTTTCGGTCGGCCATATAGTTAAGTTAAAAGAAAACTATGAAAATTTAGAGGAATTAATTACTTTTAAGAATACAATATAAAAATCACAACTGGGAAGTGTGTGAAGATCTAAACATTTAAAGTCTTCTCTTAGGTCAGCAGTCTGGATTTACTAAATTTCCATGTTTCCTGTGCGAGTGGTCTAGCTAGCGGGAACAGCATTGGATAAAAAGAGACTGGTCACAAAGAGAGACTTTAACACCTGGAAACAAAAATGTAATTCGCGAAAGTCTTATTGACCCTCAAAAAGTTTTACTTTCACCACTTTACATAAAACTTGGACGTATGAAACAATTTGTTAAGGCATTAAACAAAGAAGGATATTGTTTTAAATATTTGTGTAAAACATTTCCGGCTCTGTCAGAGGCAAAATTAAAGGAGGGAATCTTTGTAGGGCCGCAGATTAGCAGCTTGATGAAAGATACAGAATTTGAAAAGGTAATGGAAGATAAGGAAAAACATGCATGGAATGCTTTTAAAGAAGTTGCACATAAATTACTACTATGTTGAGATCGTTGAAAATATGCTGGAAAATTTCAGGAATTTCAGAATGAGCATAAAAATTCACTTTTTACATTCCCATTTGGACTAATTCCCGGAGAATCTTGGGGACGTGGGTGAAGAGCAAGGTGAAAGATTTCATCAATATATTAAAGAGATGGAAAAAGATACCAGGGGCGCTGAGACACAAAAATGCCGATTTCTGTTGGAACAGAAAAACAACCAAAAGAAGCTTTTCTAAAAAAAGAAAACGTTTTTTGAAGAAGCGTAACGAATAAGTAACCATTTATAATAGTTTATATGTGTATATTTTGTATATTTTTATATTTTTTTCCTTAATATATTAAAAAACTAGCTTATAAATAAAATAAATCGTGTTTTTTCTATATTTTTGGATTTTACCGGTTTGAAAAATAACCTTACGTGATATAAAAAACTGAAAGCAGATTTGAAATCAGCGCTACCCAATTACTAGAAAACAGTTGAAATTTTTAAATCAACTTTCAAAGTGTTAAAAAATGCAGGCCTGTGTAATTATTACCTATAGGATGTCGATATTGATTCTATTTAAATTTTGTGTAAAAGCTAGAAAATAGTTATTTACACTACAAGGCAGGTGATACTTACCAGTCGAGGACATATTTTGCGCTAGAGCGATAGCGAGGGCTTGCAAAATAGTCCGAGACTGGTCAAGAATACTGCCTCCCGAGTTTTGTATTATATTTTTTCTACTCCAGTTCCCTCAAATTAAAAAAAAATGTTTTTTATTTTATAATTTGAGCTATTCAACTGAAATACCCTGTATGTATGACAGGTTTCCTAGTGTTGACACGTTGATTGCTATGGAATTCATAATGTTCATAATCAAACAAACGTTCTATCAGTGTCAGTTTTTTTAAGAAATTGAAAAAATGGATATCGATGCAGTTGCGAATTCAGCTTGCGCTGCTCTATTACCTCAGAAATCGAAGGAACGGTACAATCGGTGTTACAAGGACTTCAAAGATTGGTGCAGTATTAATGCAAGTGATGAAAGAGGCACCGATAATTCTATGCTGGCGTACTTTGTACTTCCCTAGGGAGGTAAAACATACTTACCTCCCTCAAATCAGTATCAAAATGAAGTACTTACCGAGTAAGGAGCAGAAAAAATAAATGAATCTACACGAAATACGTTGGCCAGCATGTTGATAGTCGGGGTGCAATGCTTATTTTCTTGCAAAAAAAGTATTTTAATCGCCAAAAAGTTTTTTGAAGATATCACCTGTGGACGTTTTAGATCCCTAGATCTTAAAAAAATATAGTTTCCATTTCCGTCGGTCTCTCTGTTGAGTCGAAAGGTTAAAAACTACTTGACGCGGAATGAAATTTTGTATACAGGGTGTTCCGATGATCATGTTACAAAATTCTAGGGTAGATAAAACACACGAAAATAAGAAAAAAAGTTCATGTGAACATGGGTCCGGAAACGCTTCTTCAGGGAGCTAGGGCCCTTCGAAGATGACCTTCAAAAACTACTTTTCGTTTTATAGCTTCGGTACTACTGCAGCTATCGCAACCAATTTTGGGACATGAAATCTAGTTCGTAGGTTCATCAATTTGAGCCTTCCGGATTTTGTCACCTTTAACCAGGGGCGTACAAGCCAAGGGGGTATTTGAGTAAATTTGACCCTACTCCTCTTAGGCTTTAATTTCTTACCATTTTTATATCTGATTATGATTCTCCAATGCCTTTTACATAAAAAAGGTACTCTTAGTAAAAATCGCTATCTGTCACAGTTTCCTCCGAAATACACAATACCCCTTGTTGTGTAAGCCTAAGAGGAGTAGGGTCAAATTTACTCAAATACCCCCTTGGTTTGTACGCCCCTGGTTAAAGGTGACAAAATCCGGAAGGCTCAAATTGATGAACCTACGAACTAGATTTCATGTCCCAAAATTGGTTGCGATAGCTGCAGTAGTACCGAAGCTATAAAACGAAAAGTAGTTTTTGAAGGTCATCTTCGAAGGGCCCTAGCTCCCTGAAGAAGCGTTTCCGGACCCATGTTCACATGAACTTTTTTTCTTATTTTCGTGTGTTTTATCTACCCTAGAATTTTGTAACATGATCATCGGAACACCCTGTATATAGATTAGGTATTAACCCTGCTCAGAACCGGATATAATAATATAATAAATATGTTTATTTCTGACCGGGATATTATAAATTTATATCATCATAGTTACGCTATCAATAAAGAGGGTTATAACTCCCTTGGAATATTAAAGATTCTCTAATTCCCTTTACCTTTTACACGTAAAATAAAACAAGAAATGCTAAAATAACTATTTTTTTATTCATGTCATTACAACGTCAATGTCATTGTTGACGGCACCTGATTCAAATATACCGGAAAGGTAATAAATTGAAACATTTATTCCGGTTTAAAAATAAACAAAAATTTAAATCGGTCAGAAATAAAATTATCTATGTACCACGGGAATTATCAGAGTCTCAATTACCTCGGTCAAATTGCTGTCCCAAGTAAACTTTGCCCTCGGTAATTAAGACCCTTATAATTCCCTTGATACATAAATAACTATTATGTTGTCTTCTATAAACTTATTCTTCAATCCCCTGAAGCTGAGCTTGTTAGGGGCAAATCTTATTTTTTGTTTTAGTATGTAAAATCATAAATCTTAAATATGCATTAAAAATTAAGTTTTAAAGTAAAAATGTCAATTTATAGTATAAACGCATTTTTTTTTGAAGAAATGTATTACCTATAATAAAATTATTAGTTTATAATTTTTAAGTAAAAAATATTACTTATATAGGTAAATTATTTAGAACAATATTAATTAATTAAAGCATTTCTAAAAATATTTTCAAATTGTCTGTTTTTAATATCCATGTTTTTATTTCGACTTTAAATTTTTTTAATGAAATCAATTTTTTAATTTTTGTTGGTAAATAATCGTTTAAATAAAAACATAAATATTTTAAAAAATTTTGTCCCATTGACGTATTTATTTTAGGTTTTATGGTTATTTCATTTTTATGACGTGTATTATGATTATGGTTTTTAAATTGTATAAGGTTTTTATTTTTAAATATATATTAAAAATGTAAAGTTGTCTTATGTTCAACTTTTTTATTTCTGAATATAATTCTTTTGAAGGATAAAGATAATCTTTATTGAATATAATTTTTAGAAACTTTTCTATAGTATTTCTAATTTTTTAACTAAAGTTCTATTTATTCCTCCCCAACCTAAAATTCCGTAATTTAAATGAGTTTTAACCTCGGTATTAACTAACGCGTAATATATTATTTCCATATGTCTTACATTTCAAAAATTTTTAATGTTTTTAAAAATCGGTAGTAAACTTTTAAATTTTTTAATTAAGTATTCTAAGTGAAAATTCCAATTTAATTTATTATCAAAAATAATTCCTAAATATTTTATTTTATTAACTTTAAAAGTTTGAATGTCTTCATTTATTTGAATACTATTCATATTTCGTGGTAGGTTATTTAGGTTTAAAGTAAAAGGAATATAATTTGTTTTATTAAAATTAATTGTTAACAAATTGTTATCAAACCAATTTTTTATAATTTTAAAATCTTTTTAATTTTATTATTTAAGTTTTCCCAATTTATATCGTTATAAAAAATTGTAGTGTCATCTGCAAAACTATGAATTTGTCCATCGCAATTTATACTAAATAAGTCGTTAATATAAATATTAAAAATAATGGTCCTAAAATTGTTCCTTGAGGAACACCATACTTAAATACTTTTGGATAGCTTTTTTCTTTATCTATTTGAACATAACCTGGTCTATTTTTCAGAAAATTTCATAAATTTATTTTCATCCAATTAGAAGGCTCCTTTTTGTTTGCGTTGCTTATAGCGACGGGAGACAATCGCGATAGTCTATAGCCTATTAACCTAATAAAATTAATAAGTGATAATTTTTCTGTCAAAAATGAAGTGCTTTATTTTTTATGGCAAACGTCACTCAGAATAAAATCAAAATACATTTTGTTGCTAACTTATAATTTTTATTGAGAATAGGTCGGTTTCACTCATGTTTTTGTTGATAGAAAATTTTCTTCGTCTTCGACTCGGAATAATTTTCTATCAACAAAACCATTCGTGACCTTGAAAAAAATTATCGGTAATAATTCTGCTGCTAGGGAGATTATAAGTAATAATTTTTAATTAATTCTAATTGCTTTCCTCTGAATCCAATATTTTCAAACTTTTTTAACAGTAAATTATGGCTAACTGTATCAAAGGCTTTTGCTAAATCTAGAAAATTACTAATACAAGGTTTTTTATTATCTAGTGCATCATGTGTTCTGTTAGATAGCAAATATAGTGTAGGATTCAGGTTATACCGGGTGCCCCAGTAAGGTCGGCGAGGATACTGGGAAGCCAAAATACAAAAAACTAAGTTTTTATTCTTTAAAGGCATGTAGGTGGTAGATTGCCCTTAAAATTTTTAGTTTACATGCGGTAATAAACTCTTAATAGACCAGGGTCGATAATTTTTGAAACCAAACAAAATAATAGTAGGATGAAACCCATTGGAAAAGGAAGAGAATATAACAAAAATGAAAGGAAAAATAATCCGATCCGAGATCGGGAAGTGGAAGGGGGTGAGTTTTTAAGGGTAGAAAACGATTTATCTCGATTTCCGGCAAAACTATCATAGTCCTATGGAAAAACGTTAAATGGCAAAGTTGTAGGTAATAAAATGATCTACAACTTTTGTATTTACACTTTTTTTACATAACCTCAAAATTTATGTGAAAAATTCAAATAACCAAGTTTTTGGTTTTTTATTTTTCTTTTTTACAAAAAAATTTTTTTTCACGAAATTTGGTGAAAACTTACGTTTTTATCTCCCAAACACACTGTAATTTTTTTGATTTAAAGTATTTATTTTTTCACCTTATTTTGACTTAATATCGAAAAAGCACCCTAATTTTCAATCGAAAATTCTCACGTCAAAATATCTGCTTTTTTAAAAAAGGCGGTGGGCTTTTTGTTCGTTGAAATCTTCAGTTTCGTATGGTGTAAAAAAAATATACATTACTATGGTAAATGTTCTCAAAAAATGCAAAGGAACGAACGTCTTTATTAATATTACCTTTATTAACTTATTTGGTTGTTAATTATAGTAGTATATTTCGACTTGCAAATTTTTGTTTTTCAATTTAACATGGAATCTTACGTTTTTCGAGTAATTAAAGTATACATTTTAATAAATAGCTCAAAATTGTACATAATGATTAAAAAAAAAATTTCGGATTCGAGTTTTTTCATTTCTTTGCATTTTTTGAGAACATTTACCATAGTAATGTATATTTTTTTTACACCATCAGAAAGTAGAGATTTCAAGAAACAAAAAGTTCACCGACTTTTTTAAAAAAGCAAATATTTTGACGTGAGAATTTTCGATTGAAAATTAGGGTGCTTTTTCGATATTAAGTCAAAATAAGGTAAAAAAATAAATATTTTAAATCAAAAAAATTACAGTGGTTTGGGAAATAAAAAGGTAAGTTTTCATCAAATTTCGTGAAAAAAATTTTTTTTTTGTAAAAGATAAAAATAAAAAACCAAAAACTTGGTTATTTGAATTTTTCACATAAATTTTGAGGTTATGCGAAAAAAGTGTAAATACAAAAGTTGTAGATCTTTTTATTACCTACCAACTTTGTCATTTAACGTTTTTCCATAGGACTTTTAGCTTTGCCGGAAATCGAGATAAATCGTTTTCTACCCTTTTCCACTTCCCGACCTCGGATTGCCCGTAAATTATTTTTCCTTTCATTTTTGTTATATTCTCTTCCTTTTCCAATGGGTTTCATCCTACTATTATTTTTTTTCACTTTTTACCATTTTCAAAGGCTTCAGCCCTGGTCTATAAGTAGATTGACTTACCTGCAATAGCAGCTGTAAGCATTACATTGGACTTGTACGCTTGTCTAAGACGTTTATCTCGTACCTCTTCTTCGGTCCCGGTAACATATAACATAAGATTAGCCACTGCCTGTAATTCCTCCATGTTTCGAATAAACTCCACAATGTATGGAATCGATGTGGGGTTAGTTGCATTTTTAATTTCTTGTCGGATGCATTTATTAGTAAAAATCATATCTATCACTTGTGACAAGTTGGAATCAATTACCAGGTCCTGATCGGCGTATTTTTGTCTCTACAAAA
This sequence comes from Polydrusus pterygomalis, assembly GCA_963969555.1. Lineage (NCBI taxonomy): Eukaryota > Metazoa > Arthropoda > Insecta > Coleoptera > Curculionidae > Polydrusus > Polydrusus pterygomalis. Next base: position 32,327,360 of record OZ018381.1, on the reverse strand, counting down.
GGGGAACACATCTATCAAAGGGAGCCAAGTGATCTATATTCATATTTATTTAAAGTTCCGTTAATATTTAAAATACATGAAAAATATTATTATAAAAGGTTGGGGAGTGTAAGCTATTTTTCACCTTTTAGGAGGGCTCGAAAAAGCAAGAATTAAAACGAAATAATCGTACGTACATTTCTTATAAGACGTTCACCCCTATAACTTTTCTGTATTTATAGATATTAAAATGAAATTTTGAGATTATGCATAACTCTGCATTTATTGGCATAATTTTCAATTCGTTAGCACGTCCGGTTTGACCGGAAGTGACCTTGACTTTGGTATTTTAAATGGGACATCTTGTATATTTTTACTTATTGGGATTCAGCATAACATTCTGAGTAAAATGACACCTCGCTTGTGTTTTTTTGACGTGTTATAATAGTTTTATGTTTATTTTTTATTTTGAATCTAGAGTGCTACAAATTAATTAAATCTGTTAATTTATAGTCAAGTAGTATATAAAAATTAAAATTATGACATAATAATTGACTTTCTAAGTTTCACAAGCGTTTAAAAAATGAAATTTTGTTTTCTTGACGTTTACTTCGTTTTTCCAAATGGAACGATGGTGGTTCACTAGGATATTTAAAACGAGCATTTTTTTTCTAACAATTTGATACCATACACACATACACTCTTATGCTATTTTAAAATTGACACGAAAAAATCTGCCTTAAGTCCCAATCGCAAATTTAAAAGCGTTATGCATTATTAATTGTCGCCCTGCCTTTTCTAATAGTATATTAAAGTACACGTTTCATAAGAAGCGGTTTTAGAGCACGCGTCTATTTTAAAAAACGAGCCACAAAGTGGCGAGTTTTTTTATTGACACGTGCGCTAAAACGCCTTATGAAACATGTGCTTTATACATTTTTCTCTATTTCACCTTTTATAATCAAGAAAAATACATTTTAAAAAGAAAATAAATCCTTCAAATTTTGTAAATTTTTATGTCTAAATTTTATGTTGGTAATACTATTTTTTATCATAGTAGCCTCTGGACAACAAAAATTATTTTGCAAACTGTAATTTTTTGATTTATTGACCCATTTTCACCACGAGATTCTAAAGTTATTTTAGCGATATGAGATTTGAAATTGGACGGAATGCGTTGTGTGATCCTTGTACATTCGGTACATATACAGAGCGTTCGGAAATTCGGGAGATTTTGCTACTTTTTTTCGAATTTCAAAAGACGTGATTTTACGTCACGGCATTGCAATTTAGTATAGGGAAGATGGAAAATTCAAATAAAGTTGAAGTTAAAATCGACAAATCAAGTTTCCTGTTCTTAGAAGAGAAAATATTTATGATTTTGTTTACATCTACGTTTGTTATGAACCAGTAATTAATTTAAGGTAATCAAGTCAATGTCAAAAAAAAATATATTCCGGACTTCAAAAATATTGTTAAAAATTAGTTTAACTTGCCGGAGTTGCCGGGGAATAAAATTGTTTTTAGTTATAAAACATTGTTCCTAATTTTTAGAACGTCTAGGCCGGGCGAGCGGGTAGCTAGCCAACGGTTAGGCAAAGAACAACGTTTATATCACGGTGGACATATAGGAAAGCCAGACCATTAAGGCGATCTGCAGCCATTGTAGCCCTTAAATAAGATTAACTATTATGTAACAACAAAGTGAGACGGGCTCACTATATATAACTGCAGTCTCATTAATACTTTTATTAAGTCTAAAATAAATATATTTTTTTTTATTTCGGGGGGGATCAATCCCCCTTGATCCCCCCCTGGCTACGGCCTTGCATGACAGCTAAAACTATCAAAGATAAATTAAAAATGATTCCAAAGGCAGCAAGCGATTTTAGATCGCTGAGAAAGATGTTAGAGGAAGAGCAGAGAAGATACTTCACGTAGCAGCCAGAAGACAAGAAAATCCATGTGGTAGTCAAAGAAAGGACTGCCACTAGATGCGGATATTCATGAAGTAAAGCAGGAACTCGTGGAGGAAGGGTTCAGTGACGTACCTAGGAGCAGCAATCCTTATAGAGGAGAGTGGGGCACGTTCGGCCATGGGACACAATCGGCCAGTGCCTTCGCGCGAATTTCATTATTGAAAGTTGGTATTAGCCCTAATGCAACTACTTGTCGTTACCATTTTATAGGTTTAGTAACGTTAGCAAAAATTTGTTGAATAAAATTGTGTTTTGTGCAGAAAAGGTAAGTTTCTGAATAATCCTATTATGTAATATATTAATCGTCCTCTAAACCCAGTTTATTCTGAAAATTGGAACAAACTAACTTCAGTATGCCTAGTTTTATTATTTAAATTCACATAACCTATATTTAAGTGACAGTCATGTAAAAAATATTATAATTGAGAAAAACCGGTAGGGGCACGTTCAGCTACAGACGGTGGGGCAGAATCAGCCAGTGGCCGAAAGTGCCCCGACCAAATTTTATTATACCGAATATAATTAAAAACCAAGATTATATGTTTTTGATGGTTCGAAACTACAAGCCTAAAACAAACCGGTCCAATATAGATGAAAGTGTCACGCGGCAAGCTTTACTCCAAGTTTTATCTAAGAACATGAAGCAGAGAGAAGCAGCAAGAGTGTAGATATAATATAAAAAGACAAACATTGCAGTCCAGAACTGAAAAACTTTTAAAAACCATGACAGCCCATGAGTATTTACAAAAAAATGATGATGGGTATGAAAGTGAATCAGGCGAAAAAGGTAGAATCATTCTCTCTTTGTAATACAGGGTGTCCCAGCCGAGAGTGACCCATTTTAAATGCTTATAACTTTTATACCAATTGTGCTAGCCACTTACGGTTTACGCCATTCCTTTTCTCTTGACATAAAGTTTTTTCTAGTTGGTACCAAATTTTGTCGACAATTATACAGTGGGAGTAAAAAAATTGCCTTTTTTCGACATCAAAATTTACAACTATTTTTAATGGAACACCCTGTATATTGCAACGCCATAATTAGGAGTCATGTCCAAGGTATCCATGTACCAATAAAACATTGGACTTGTAACTTGAAGTTTTAGCAGCAAAAAATTAGAATAGAAATCTGGGTATTTTAGCAAACGTATTTTTTATTAGCATATTTACAACGCGAATAGGCAGATTTTGATTATTTTTTTCTGACTATACATTAATAAAGAAATAAATATAAATTTAAAAAAACTGCTGTATATGTTGGCCGTTCTGTTCCACGCATTTATGAAGTAGGACCATTAAATGGTTAAATGAATTGTGTAACATATCCTGGGGAATCGCTTCAATTACGTTACGAATATTCCTCTTTAGATCATCCAAACTATGTGGAAGGGGGTTATAGCACCTATCGTTGACATAACCCCAGAGAAAAAAGTCTGAAACTGTCAAGTCACGAGAGTAAGGTGCCCATTCTATAGGACCGGCTCTTCCTATCCATTTTGCTCCAAATCTCATATCTAGTAATGCTCTTGCTATTAAAGAGTAATGAGGTGGAGCACCATCTTGCTGAAAGTAGACTTTATCCAAGATACCGTCCTGTATTAACTGTGGATAAAAGAAATTTTCCAACATATCAGTATATACAGTTCCTGTTATCGTTGGCTCATTGAAAAAAAAATGGTCCATATATTTTTTCAGCAGAGATTGCGCACCAAACTGTTACCTTTGGAGTATCTCGCTGGAACTCGTTAAATGCTCTTGGATTCTCTGATGCCCAAATACTACAATTGTGCTTGTTACACCTACCATATATGTGGAAACTAGCCTCATCAGACATAATTAACAGCGTATTTGGGTTAACTCTAAAGAAGTCCAAATGAGTTTCGCAAGTAAACAATCTCTTTTGATAGTCCTCCTGACGAAGCTTTTGAAATGTTTGAAGCTTATAAGGGAATAATTTTAAACATTTAACACATCTCTCGCACTCACTTTTAGATAAATTTAATGCAGCCGCCATTTTCCCAAGAGATATTTTCTGATTATTAATTGCAATAATCTCATGGACCGCTAAAAGTCTGTCTAAATATTCAGGATTAAACATATTCCATTTTGGCCTCTTGACCTCCAAGTATCCATGTATTGAAAATTTCTGATGCCATTTTTTAGTAACGTTTTTGCTTGGCGGATTTTTCTGGAATCTAGTTCGAAATCTCTTTGTGTCGTTATTATTGATCGGGTTTCGATATAAAAGATTACTGTTTTTGCTTTTTCAACTAACGAATAAATCATTTTCTTTAAAATTTATGTTAACTTAATTTGATATTTTACTCTGACAGTGACAATTGTTTACTATGGATACCTAGTACAAAGGTAGATAGGTACCTATACCTATTTTAGTTTTAAAAAATATACCTCGATTTCTATTTTAATTTTTTGCTGCTAAAACTTCAAGTTACAAGTCCGATGTTTTATTGGTTTATGGATACCTTGGACACGACTCCTAATTATGGCGTTGCAATATACAGGGTGTTCCATTAAAAATAGTTGTAAATTTTGATGTCGAAAAAAGGCAATTTTTTTACTCCCACTGTATAATTGTCGACAAAATTTGGTACCAACTAGAAAAAACTTTATGCCAAGAGAAAAGGAATGGCGTAAACCGTAGGTGGCTAGCACAACTGGTATAAAAGTTATAAGCATTCAAAATGGGTCACTCTCGGCTGGGACACCCTGTATAACGAGTTCATTTAAAAAGCCAGGCATATGGCCAGTTAATTATTTAGCTTTTAGCGACAGTGATTTTGATGCTACATTAGTTTATAATAATCAACAAAGATTAGAAATACCTCGGAAAACCTCCCACGAAAAGGTGTACAATAAAGGTGAAAATACAAACTTAACCGACGTAACTAATACCATAGAGGATTTAAGAAGCATGCCGTCCACTTCAAAAGATAATACAAAAATAGCGTCACTTCTAATGGAAGCAGAAAACTTAGAAGAGAAAGGTGAGGTATTAGATACAATTAAAAAAAGTACTACATCAAATACAGTATTAACTCCTGAGTCTGTTAGACCATATTCAAAAGCAGTAAAAAGGCAACCTAAAGGCAATCAGAGAAAGTCGAGAATATATACAGAATCTCCAGAAAAAAATAGAATAGAGGAAATTGAAGAAGGCGAATTGGCGAAGCAGAAGAATATATTGGAAAAAGTTGAATGGACCTTGTCAGGAAACTAATTCTTTATTATCAAATGATTTAATTAAGGTGAAAAAAATTAAGATAGCAAAGAATAAAGTATTTGACAGCTCCAGCAGTGAATCAGATATTAACTATTATAGCGAAACAGACGACAATTTAAGCTTTGGGTCTCTGGACGACAATGACGATATCGAAATAAACAGTTTTATTTTAGTTAAATTCACTTTAAAAAATTCTTTCATGCATTATGTCGGTTATGTGCAAAATATTATTTCTGACAATTCATATGAGGTAAAATATCTTAGGCGTAGAGCAAAAACTAATAAGTTTTAGTTTCCATAAGTGGAGGACATTGAGAAATGTAGCCGGGATAGCATTTCAGCTATACTTAAAAATGCCGTAAAGTCTAGAAGAGACTCGAGCTTAACATTTCAATATAATTTTACCGGTCTTAATGTAAAATAGTTCGTTTACACAAACTTTAGGACATGTTTAAAATACGTATCTCTATAGCTACCTGATAGTTTTAAAGTTTATTTTTAGTATATAAGTATATTATCTTTTAGTGTATTCTGTTTTATTGCTATTTGCAATTTACGATGTTTGACTAACAAAATAGACAGCTGCCTTACTGTTTTATTAAAGAATTTTAGTCAATATTTTGATATACCGAACCTACCCCACTCTATGGCCCCCCATATGGGGCACATTCGGACATTATGCAATTTTTTTTTGTTGACCAACAAAAATGTTAGTAAGATAGTTTTATCATAATAGCTGATTGAAATTGTTTTATAAAGACCAAATTAACCTACTTTTAACTGTATATTTATTCTTACATTTTTTAAAGATATTATTATAATGCAACAATCAATATGGGGCCGAATGTGCCCCACTCTCCCCTATATTGATAAAACAAACAACAAAAACATATATAATAAGGTCAATCGGCTATATGACTTGACAGTCACAGTCAAAGCGCAGCGGAAACCGAGAGATCCAAATCAGTGTTTTCGCTGCCAGCGATATGGGCACGGGTAGTCAAGATGCACGTTCCGAGAAAGGTGCGTGAAATGGGCAGGTGCTCATGGATCAAGAGGTTGCACACTGGAAAAGCCAAAAATAGAAAATAGAAGTTTTTTAATTCAGTTGGAACCCTATTGTCTGAACGATTATCTAAATACCGGGTGTCCACGGAAGGTGATTCGCCCCTCTAACGTTTTGTTTTTCAAGATAATGGAATAAAATTCGGGGTATTAGTATGCGTCATAAAACTGCATTTTTTGACAGGTGACTCAACATTATAAAACTTCCAGTTTAACCGGAAGTGACATAAACTTTCGATTTTTAAATGGGACACCTGGTATATTTTTCCTTTTTTTGACTCTATATGACATTCTAAATATAACGATCTGTCACTTGTCACTTTTTGTCACCAAGAAAATATTTTTTTTCCAAATTAATTGTTTTATCTAGAGGGCTATGAATACCTTAAAATCACTTATTTCAGTTCTTTAATCTTGGGAAAAATACAATTTTACTATTTTTGGTCCAATGCTATGTAAAATTTAATCTTTAAAGTTGTATAAACTAATTTTTTTTTAAAATGGCAACATGGTGGCTCGTCTGGTTAAGAAAAAAGAGGATTTTATTAAGATTATTTTAATACCATACACTTTTAGGTTTTAGAAAAGCTGCCATTAAAAAACTTTAGAAAGTTAACTTGGAACTTTTTCACTCCTTGTAAAACTAATATTTTCCATGTTTTTTAAACAACAAACTGATTTACTTTGGCAGAAGCTGTCGGCATGTTAATTTTCTTCAAGACATGATTTTGTTTTATCAGTTTGCTACTCACAGGGTACTTGATACATTTAAATCTAAATTTATTCTCAAGTTTTAGGAAAGTTCCAAGTTAACTTTTTAAGTTTTTTAATGGCAGTTTTTCTAAAACCTAATAGTGTGTGGTATCAAAATAATCGTAATAAAATCCACTTTTTTTGTAACCCGACGAGCCACCATGTTGCCATTTAAAAAAATGAGTTATACAACTTTAAAGATTAAATTTTACATAGCACATAGCATTGGACCAAAAATAGTAAAATTGTATTTTTCCCAAGATTAAAGAGCTGAAATAAGTGATTTTAAGGTATTCATAGCCCTCTAGATAAAACAATAAATTTGGAAAAAAAAGGAAAAATATACCAGGTGTCCCATTTAAAAATCGAAAGTTTATGTCACTTCCGGTTAAACCGGAAGTTCCATAATGTTAAGTTACCTGTCAAAAAATTCAGTTTTATGTCGTATACAAATCCCCCGAATTGTATTCCATTATCATAAAAAACAAAAAAGTTAGAGGGGCGAACCACCTTCCGTGGACACCCGGTATGTAATAGATTAATTTATTATTTATGAAAATTATATTTTGTAAAATAATAATTCGAAACTCTTTTTTGACGTCATTTCACTTTGATTGAATTGACATTCGGGACAAATGAACTACTAGTTTCCTAGTGGTTTAGCGCCTTGAATAGGCAATTTGCTATTTCCTGTAACAAACTTGAAATAAAACTAGGATGTTAGTATGCGACCAGTGACGAGGAATGCGAAGAAAAAACCCATATGAAAAAAAAGGTCTAAATGAATCACCCGTTATAAATGTATATCGCAAACGTAAGGCGTCATTTCGCCTCTTACAATTCTTTCATAACTTACACATTTAGCAATTTTAGCTTTATTGATAATATCATATAGATCCCCACAATTCTGATAATCCTCTGTATGTTCATCCGTGTCATCATATGTTCTAATCACGTCAAGTATATAGTTAGTTGCATTCTTTGGAAAGTGTTGACGTATTAGCTTGGCATCGTTTTCCAGTAGAAGAGGAAGATGAGCCTAAAAATATATTATTTTATTAATCTGTTGGAAAATATCAGAACAATCAAGTTAAAAATGAATATTTTCAGTCTGAATATGGTTTAGGCCTTAATACGTTGTTCGAATCTATGCAAACGGTTTTTGCTAAATATCTAGGATTTTTTGTAGAATGCATATTATTGGTTAGATTAGTGGTTCCCAACCGCTGTTCCGCGGAACACCGTGTTCCGCAAACCTCTTCCAGGTGTTTCGCGAAATAATTTAGTAATATCAACTAATCTGAATCATGAGATAGTATTTTTTGTAGACCAGGGTGGATAATTTTTAAACCAAAAAAAATAATAGTAGGATGAAACCCATTGGAAAAGGAAGAGAATATAACAAAAATGAAAGGAAAAATAATTTACCGGCGATCCGAGGTCGGGAAGTGGAAAGGGGTGAGTTTTTAAGGGTAGAAAACGATTTATCTCGATTTCCGGCAAAACTACAAGTTCTATGGAAAAACGTTAAATAGCAAAGTTGTAGGTAATAAAAAGATCTACAACTTTTGTATTTACACTTTTTTCACATAACCCCAAAATTTATGTGAAAAATTCAATTAAAAATGATTTTCTATTTTTATCTTTTACAAAAAATTTTTTTTTCGAAATTTGGTGAAAACGTACAATTTTATGTCTTAAACACACTGTAATTTTTTTGATTTAAAATATTTATTTTTTTACCTTATTTTGACATAATATCGAAAAGGCACCCTAATTTTCAATCGAAAATTCTCACGTCAAAATATCTGCTTTTTAAAAAAGTCGGTGGGCTTTTTGTTCGTTCAAATCTCTACTTTCTGATGGTGTGTAAAAAATATATATTACTATGGTAAATGTTCTCAAAAAATGGAAAGAAACGAAAAAAAAAACTCGAATTCGAATTTTTTTTTAATCATTATGTACAATTTTGAGTAGTAGTAGTATAGTAGTAGAGAAAAATAAAAAACCAAAAACTTGGTTATTTGAATTTTTCACATAAATTTTGAGGTTATGTGAAAAAAGTGTAAATACAAAAGTTGTAGATCTTTTTATTACCTACAACTTTGCCATTTAACGTTTTTCCATAGGACTTGTAGTTTTGCCGGAAATCGAGATAAATCGTTTTCTATACCCTTAAAAACTCACCCCTTTCCACTTTCCGACCTCGGATCGCCAGTAAATTATTTTTCCTTTCATTTTTGTTATATTCTCTTCCTTTTTCAATGGGTTTCATCCTACCATTATTTTTTTCGCTTTTTACCATTTTCAAAGGCTTTAGCCCTGGGTATATTGATAAACTGATTACTTCGCCGCAAATATGTTGACAAAGGTGGTGTTCCGCTATTTTCTTATTGCTACCAAAAGTGTTCCGCCACCACAAAAAGGTTGAAAACCACTGGGTTAGATACTATTAAGTTGGATAGTTGATGTGGTGTACAATGTACCTAGTGTTTCTGTTATAAGAGAACAATTTGGATTTACAACTTTAAAAACCCGAAGAATACAATCAGATTTCATTTTTGTTTATAAATTGACGAATAAACTTTACAGCGCGCCTCACCTTCTTCAACAGTTTTATCTGCATGTACCTTCTAGAACGACTAGACAATAGTTTTATTTTCATTTGACCCAAATAGCCACTAATCTAGGCCTAAACGCCCCCATATTAAGTAAGTTTTTTTTCTATAATATGTATTGTCAAAACATTGATCTGTTCTCTATTTCTTTACTAATGTTCAAAAAATATCGTAAGCGTACCTGAGTAAAATGTAAAACTTTAGGATATGATATATTTAGATCTTGTACCGGGTGGTCAAATAAGCGAGGACGTCGGCTTTATCTCGGAAACCATTAATCGTACAACTTTAGGAAAGATTTTTTTATGAGTAAAGTGGTCAAGAGAAATTGCTGGAAATCACTTTTAAGTTGCTCATTTCGCCGCAAGGGGGCACAATTAAAAATTGTTTTTTAATTTCTAAATTTCTCCAAAAATTCCCATATTAAGGTATAACTCTGATTACATTATTGGAAAGCTTAGACAATTCTGCTTCATTTTGGTTTAACGCTCATTGGCGTATCGACCTTGATAAGAGTGGGAGAACTATTGAAAGTGTAAACATTAAAATCGCTGTAACTTCTAAACGACTTATCCGATTTTACTAAATTTAAGCTTGTTTGGAAGGGAAAAATAAGTATCTTCAATTGCCGTATCCAACAGTACACGATAGTGTTTAATAAAATTGCTAGAGGGCGCAATTTGTAATAATAACAGTTTTTTCGATTTTATCCCGAAAATTCAAATCATACGGTAGAACTATGACATCATAATCGAAAAGTAGATGATATTTGCAAGAAAAGATGTTAAGACCGCAGTTCGATATCTTTGTTCATTTCAGAGTTATTGCCAAAACAAAAAATTTTAATACAAATTTCGCCCTCTAGCAATTTTATTAGAAACTACCGTATACCATTAGATACGACAATTGAAGGTACTTCCAAACAAGCTTAAATTTAGTAAAATTGGATAAGTCGTTTAGAAGTTACAGCGATTTTAATGTTTACACTTTCACTTAATAAGAGTGGGAGAACCTATTGAAAGTGTAAACATTAAAATCGCTGCAACTTCTAAACGGCTTATCCGATTTTACTAAATTTAAGCTTGTTTGGAAGAAAAAGGTAAGTACCTTCAATTGTCGTATCCAATGGTACAAGATAGTTTCTAATAAAATTGCTGGAGGGCGCAATTTGTATTAAAAATTATTGTTTTGGCAATAACTCTGAAACGAACGAAGATATCGAACTGCGGTCTTCACATTTTTTTTGCAAATATTATCTACTTTTCGATTATGATGTCATAGTTACACCGTATGATTTGAATTTTCGGGATAAAATCGAAAAAAACTGTCATTATTACAAATTGCGCCCTCTAGCAATTTTATTAAACACTATCGTGTACTGTTGGATACGGCAATTGAAGATACTTACTATACTACGGATAAGTCGTTTAGAAGTTACAGCGATTTTAATGTTTACACTTTCAATAGCTTCTCCCACTCTTATCAATGTCGGTACGCCAATGAGCCTTAAACCAAAATGATGCAGAATTGTCTAAGCTTTCCAATGATGTAATCAGAGTTATACCTTAATATGGGAATTTTCGAAGAAATTTAGAATCTAAAAAAACAATTTTTAATTGTGCCCCCTTGCGGCGAAATGAGGAACTTAAAAGTAATTTCCAGCAATTTCTCTTGACAACTTTACTCATAAAAAAATATTTCCGAAAGAAATTTTTTTTATGAACAGTATCATCTTTATGTTTAGTTTCTTAAAAATGAAGACAGAGAATTCAACAAGTTATGCAAACAACTTAATAAGATTCCATATGGATCTGTTAAAGGTATACCAGAATGGCAACATGTAGATTGTATGCCTATTTAAAGAATTAGACTTACAGATTTGTACCACAATGTTTTATTGCAACAAATAATAAAATAATATTTAAGTTATTTAAAATTTAATTCACAGGCTTTTTGGAACTGGACAAGTCATACAAACAGAAAAGCCAGAGAGATATATGTGGACACATCTTACAGGTGGAGGTTTGCCAGTGGCTAAGGTTCTGACTTGATCTTGTGTATTACTGGTACATGAATTAGGATTACCAATAAATAAAAATTGATTTTATTTGTCTGCTAGACTTATATTATTTTTCATAGCTCTTACTGGGTAGCGTGTTGTTAAAGAAAAACTCCTCCCAAGGATAAAAATATCACCATTTGTAAATTTTTTTTGTAAAATTTATATCTTCAGTGTGGCACCTGGCCAAGAAATTCAAAATAAAAAAATTAACAATTATTATACATTTTTTTTAATGCATAAAAAAACTAATAAATAATTTTACACAACTTGAAACATCATTTACAGTCCATAACAAAATATAAAAATAATTAATGCTGAAAACTTCTAATTAGTTATTAGTTTTAACCTTAACAAAAACAATATTGTTATTACAAATATACAAATAAATATAAAAATACATATTTGTATTATGTATGTGTATGAATACCTAATGAGTATGGCAAAAGATTAATATAACATTAGCGTATTAAAATTTGTATGTTTTTTGAGTATAGTCATAGACCCAGCAGCAAGGTATGTGTGTTTAATACAGGGTGTCTCACGGTCGATGGTACCTTAGACGTTTCTGACGAACCAGTAAAGGAATCGTTCTGAAAATTTGGTCGCGTACATAAACGGACATGCTCTACCATGGTTTAACAATACAGTGTTACCGCTTCCACATAAAAATAATAGTAACCTCGATTTTTTAAATGCAATACCATATATTTTATTTTATTTTCGAAACCCCCATTACTTTTCTTACAATTTTTATTAACTCTACTCTATACTTATCTCTTACCGTTTCTAAGATATAAATTAATTTCCGTTTTTTTGTCCGAAAACGTCACTTTTAAAAATGCTGATAATTTTGAACTCTAAAACACTGAAACCCTGAAATTTGGTAATTAGTTAACTAATACCATAGGGCTCTTTGCCTTAGTCCCAAATCTTAGTTGCAGTATACAGGGTGGTTGAAAAATACACTTATTCTGGTAAGTTGAAAAAGTGACCATAAGTCCTTTTTTTCAAATGTAACACCCTGTATATTATTATGGATTTGAAAAGCTGCGAAAGTTTTACTTAATTCTTGTATATCATACCAGTACCTAAACTATTTAGTTTAACCATATTTTTGACGTACTAAGCATAATTTGTAAAATTTTCTATACAATTCAATTTTTATTCGGTTATTAGTAAGTTAGTCATGACAAAAACTGATGTTTACGTATGTTACTATGGTTATCGTTTTGACATTTCATTAAATTTAGATACAAGATAGAAATACACTTTAAAGTCAAGGAAGAAAAATATACAAATGCAGTTCTTATGAATTTATTTATTTTATTTGGACAATGTGAATTATCGCCAGGACATGTATAAAGTTTAACGAAATGTACTATAATTTACCGCCAATGAATCTTAGAAAATTCATAAGGATCCAGGACAATTTTATTAAATATTAACTAGGTAGTCAAATAATAAAAGACTACTAAAACTATAACTAATAAAATGCTATTTTAACAGATGTTCAAAACGCTGGCCGTTAAATCCAAACACTTTAATATGCGGGTGTTGACTGCATGGATTTCAAGAAAAATTTAGTTTTAATGTTTTTTTGCATGTTAATGCAAACACACATTGTCCAAATAAAATAAATTAATTCATAAGAACTGCATTTGTATAGTTTTCTTCCATGACTTCAAAGTGTATTTTTATCTTGTATCTAAACTTAATGAAATGTCAAAACGATAACCATAGTAACATACGTAAACATCAGTTTTTGTCATGGCTAACTTACTAATAACCGAATAAAAATTGAATTGTATAGAAAATTTTACAAATTATGCTTAATACGTCAAAAAGATGGTTAAACTAGTTAGTTTAGGTACAGGTATAATAATAAAAATTGTAAGAAAAGTAATGGGGGTTTCGAAAATGAAATAAAATATATGGTGTTGCATTTAAAAAATCGAAGTTACTATTATTTTTGTGTGGAAGCGGCAACACTGTATTGTTAAAAATATTTTAGGTTGGTAGAGCATGTCCGTTTATGTACGCGACCAAATTTTCAGAACGATTCCTTCACTGGTTCGTCAGAAATGTCTAAGGTACCATCGACCGTGACACCCTGTATATAAAAAGTTTGTAATAAAAACCATTAAACATTTAAGTGTTTTATTAATAATTGTGTTAATATAAATATAAATTAATTTAGAAACACGTTTTCGTAATTCCATCTCTGGTTATTCTTCCTTCATTTAAGTAGATCAGCAGGCTCATTAAAATTAACATCATCTGCAGGCTGATTATCCTTTACAAGATCACCAATAAGCCAGCTTGCTCTGTCGCCGTAGTATGTGATTCCTTATTACACTTGTTGTCCATATTTTCCAACAATGTTAAAAACATCTACAATTATTCCTATATATAAATCTGGAGACAAAACACTATGCGATAATTATAGACCGATTTCTTTAATAAATACAATAAGAACAATGTATTAAAGATCAATAATATTCATTTTTAGAAATTAACAAATTAATTTCACCTAATCAATTTGGATTTCAAGAAAAATTAGGAACAGAGAATGCAATCTTTAATGTTACTCATTTTATATCAAAATGTTTAGATGAAGGTTAAAAAGTTATTGGTATATTCTTAGATTTGCAAAAAGCATTTGATACAGTATCACACAATAAACTGTTATCTAAACTAGAATCTTATGGAGTTAGAGGTATCGCATATAATTTATTTAAAAGTTACTTATCAGATAGAGAACAGAATATAAAAATATATAATTTCAGTAGTAAAATAACTACTTTAATTTGTGGTGTTCCTCAGGGTACTGTTTTGGGACCAATATTATTCTTACTTTATATTAATATAATACACTAATTTAACACTTTTAAAAAATAATGCTTTATTTGTTGGCATCAAAATTTTTAATATATTACCTACTAATTTAAAAACGATGAGTTTTTTGGCATTTAGAAGAAAATTAAAATCATGGATTATGCACAATTATATAAAGGTAGGCCAACTTATATATAGGTAATAATAATACTAAATATTACAATTTTTCTAAAGATGCTTTCATTGGATTTATTTTTATTAAAAAAAAAACAATGTTATTGATTTTTAATATTATTATAAAGAAACCTGCAAATAAATAAATATACCAGAATCATGGACACTACCTGGATATCTAGGATTAACTCCCAAAATTTTGTAATCAGCCCCACAATTTGTCTGGACATTAATGCTGTAGTATGCTTTTCTGTTATAAAACAATATGGCCGGAAATTCTTTATCATCTACTGTGGTGCCTCAATACGAATATGAGTTTCATCTATAACTCCAATTATACCTTAAAATATAACAAAAAGTTTTATAATAAAATAATTTCTCTGACTCTGGCAAATGTTTTTGTTATGCATATTTGAAAATAAAGTTAAACAGTTTCATCGGCTCTGTTGAGAAATCAAAAAATAAAATATTTCTTTAAGATAAAATCTATTTTGTGGTAAATTCATAAACACTCATTATTTATTGGTAGGAAAGAGAAATAGTAAATGATGTCAATTTTTTTGCTTTACACCAAAAATTTAAATGTAATATACTTACCGGAAATCCATTCAATTCGTTAAAAAATCTGGCTATCTCTCCAACTTCAACGTTGATGGAAATTTAATTTTGTGTCCAAAGTGTTCCACCAAAATATCAGTGAAAATTACATAAATTTATTTTCAACAAATCAGAAGGCTAATTTTTGTTTATCTTGCTTATAGCAACGGGAGATTATCGCGATAATTTTGTTAGTTCCTATTAACTTAATGAAATTAATAAGTGGTAATTTTTCTGTCAAAAATGAAGTGCTTTATATCTATTGGCAAAAGTCACTCAGAATAAAATCAAAATACATTTTGTTGCTCACTTATAATTTTTATTGATACTAACCAATTTGCTTTACATATCGAACACCGGGGCTAAAAGAGACAGATTAAAAATTTAACTAAACTCATCGGAAATATGTTTTTTGAAGTTTCATTTGAAACTATGTAGACATGTAATTTCAGATGTTATGGTTGAAAACGAATTAATGTTTTTAATGTTTCTGAAATTTTAGTAATAAACCTTAGTTACTAACAAGTAAAATCGACTTCTGTTGTAAAAATATAGTGCGTCTTATTTAACTAAACTCATCGGAAATATGTTTTTTAAAGTTTAATTTGAAACTATGTAGACATGTAATATCAGATGTTATGGTTGAAAACGAATTAATGTTTTTAATGTTCCTGAATGGTTTGTAATAAACCTTAGTTATAACCAAGTAAAATCAACTTCTATTGTAAAAATACAGTGCGTCATATTAAACTAAACTCATTGGAAATATGTTTTTTAAAGTTTTATTTGAATTTAAAACTATAAAGACATTGGATTTCAGATAACAAATTTGTTATTTAATGTTTCTCACATTTTAGTAATAAAAATGAGTTGCTAACGGCTAAAATGAACTTCATTTCTACAACTCTAATTAGTTACAATTAACTAAAGCCGCCGGATATATGGTTTTGTAGCATTTTAGCAAAAAAATTGCAATAAGAAAAAACTCCAATTTATGAAATTTTCTTACCGAATCTCCCTGGCAGCAGATTCTGCTGCTAGGGAGATTATAAGTGACTATTTCTATACATCTGCTTACAGATGACTGGCTCATTGGGGAATTGAAATCTTGACCGACTCCTTTTTGGTTACTACCTTGAGCATGCAGTGCACATGATACCACAAGGTCCTTAGGGATTCCTAATCCTTCTCTTTCGATAAAATTTAACACATCAACCGTGTTTGAACTTTAAACGCAGAAATCAATATCCAATTAAAAAATAGTAGTCCCATAACAATTTTGATTATTGAAAAAGGAAAACTGTTATTTAATAATTTTGCCCTCGTGAATTGGGACAATTGGTTATTTTCAGACATCTGACATAATGAAAATAATATTAATATACATACTTTAGAGCGGTCGTAGCGCCATGAGTAATGGTATATTTTTAAATTAAGTTTTTATTTAAAAGATAATATGTCCGCGAAAATAATTAAAAGCGAATAATTGTGGCATATCGGACAAGTGTGTAACTGTTTTTTTTTATTATAATACACAGGGATCCAAGTACAATGGATACACTGGGGCGGGTAGACCACGACGGCCGTTTCGTCCTTGTTAGGAAATTTTACCGCTGTTGTTGGGATTGCTGCCCGTAGCTATATATGTATATTATATAAATAATATATCAATATTAGGTCCGTTATTATTCTTAATTTAATTTCCAAATTGAAATTAAAGGGCCATATAAAGCTATTTGCAGATGATACGACAATTATTTATTTTGCTGAAACTCTTGCAGAAATGTATTTTGATATTAATAATGATTTAAATATACTTCTTTCTTGGCTTCAATCAAATTACGTTAAATTAAAAAAAATCTTCTTTTATGTTTATGCCTAAAAATAAAATAAATTCCATCATTAACCCCTTAACATTTAATAATGAAAATATTCAATATTCAAAAACGACAAAATTTTTAGGATTAGTTTTAGACGAAAATTTAAATTGGAAATGCCATATCCAGGATATTATCAACTCGATATCTCCTTTGGTATCTGTTTTGTACAGAGATAGATATTTCATTCCTTTGAAATACTTAAAAAATATATATTTTTCATTAATATATTCAAAATTACAATACTTAGCTTCTGCATGGGGATCTGCTTATTTATCAAACTTAAAACCATTACAAAAATTGCAAAATAAAGTTATTAAATGTATACATAAATCACCACATTTGTAACCATCTGTTAATCTATATAGACCGAAAGGGTATTTACACGTTCAAAATATTTATAAATTAAAAATTTGTATTCTAATTCACTCTATTATTTTAAAAGAAAAAAAATCAAACATAACACTTTAGGAGAATAAGACATTACATGATCATGACACCAAACATTGTATAAATTATCAAACTATACCAGTAAAAAGTAATTTCGGAAAAAATCGCTTTTATATGACGGAATAATAAAATATAACAATCTTCCAAAAAATATCAGAAAAATTAAAAAATTGGCAACTTTTAAAAAACAATTAAAGAGATATTTACCAAATAAAATTATTTATACTATTTTTTTTTTAAATTGATTTTATTATTGAATTAAATTGGATTAATTTCCATTTTTTTTTTGTTGTTTTTTTTAATGGTTATTATTTTCTATATTATGTCGTCACTTTCCATGTAATGAACTGTAAAAGTTAGTTTGGAATAAAGACATTTTTGAAAGTTAATTAGTAACGAACACAGTCCGATACCTTTAGTAATTTCAAAGTAAAAAGTTTTAAACAATACTGAACTTTTAAAAGTGCTGCATTTAGGCATCGTACTTACATAATTTTAATTATAACTTATTGTTTATACAGGGTGTTCCCACCTCGATTTTCCTGATTTAAAATGAAAATGTGGAAAATCGCTCGGACCCGTCGATTTTTATTTCGAGGGGGACATCTTTTGCGTATATTGTCAATCTTGTTACTTCAAGCCCCTAGGAGGGAGGGGGGGTAAGATCTAAATCTTATATGGATACCCCTATTTTATATAATTTTTTTTGGATTCTGCATAAATATCTGAACATTTTTTAATAAAAGCATTTATATCTATACTTAACAGTTTCCGAGATATTGACTCTTGAAAAATGACATTTTTGAACTTTGACAGCGTCTAGCTTTCTAACTGTACGTCTTAGAGCAAAACGGCTTACATGTCCCTATCTTCGATTTTTATTATCTTTCCAATAGTGTCAACTTTTGGTTGAACCGAATATAAGAAATATAGTACTTCCGCTTTGACCGGAAGTTGACACTATTGGAAAGATAATAAAAATCGAAGATAGGGACATGTAAGCCGTTTTGCTCTAAGACGTACAGTTAGAAAGCTAGACGCTGTCAAAGTTCAAAAATGTAATTTTTCAAGAGTCAATATCTCGGAAACTGTTAAGTATAGACTAATAATGCTTTTATTAAAAAATGTTCAGAAGTTCATGCAGAATTCAAAAAAACTATATAAAATAGGGGTATCCATTAAAGATTTAGATCTCACCCCCTCCCTCCTAGGGGCTTGAAGTAACAAGATTGACAATATACGCAAAAGGTGTCCCCCTCGAAATAAAAATCGACTGGTCCGAGCGATTCTCCACATTTTCATTTTAAAGCAGGAAAATCGAGGTGGGAAGTTTTCAAATGAACACCCTGTATAAAACGATTTCCCAGTATAAAGTATTTCCATAAAATCCCCATAACTGATAACATAAACTAGGTTTGTGGAACAGTGCAGTATGATAAATTTGTTTTACACAAAATTTTAGTAACTAATCTACACGTCTGCATTCATTGTCGGTTACAATCTGCACACTGTAAGTTTGCAACTTGGAATAAATTTAGTAAATCCAGTACAGTTCTTTTTTTGAAAAAATGCTTGGGCACGGCTATTAACATGTTTTGTTATAAAAAAATATTGATACAGTGTGTCCCAAATTAGAGATAGGACGATATCGATATTTTTTTAGATGGATTATTGACTATTTTTAAAGTTCATATTAAGTTATACAAGTAGCAAATGTCGAAAATGTAATTCCTTTTTCCTACGAGCGTGCGCAAAGTAGTACTTTGCGCACGCATTTTTGTGTGCAAAGTTACACTTTTCCGCACTAGTGCGGATAAGACTTTTATCCGCACTGGGTGCGGAAAAGTAAAACTATTCAAAAATCTCCTTGGTAGGGAATATATATAAACACTGTTAAAATGAGCAGCTCTGACGATAAATATAAATGTTATAAACAAATAATTAAGTTTCCTATTATTTTTTTTATTGTTATGTAATTTTTTAATTTTCTATTATTTTTTTTTGTTATGTAATTTTTAGTTGTAAGTATATTATAGTTCTTTCTTTAAAGTCGAATTAAAAATTATTAAATAAATTATCATATTTTTATTTTTGTTGTTATCTGATATGAAGCTCGTAGGAAAAATGTTGTTCCTAACAAGTGCGCAAAGTGCTTTTCCGCACGCAAGAACTTATCCGAACTCCGCTTCGCGTCGTTCGTCCAACTGTACTTGCGTGCGGAAAAGTATCACTTTGCGCACTTGTTAGGAAAATAACTATTTTCTATTTCACGTTCATAATAAGCTCAGTACGATACGCATTTGCGTATCGTAATGAAGCTATTTCGATACGCGTTTTTTCTTTATTTGATGTTGGTAACATTTAAATGTTTTATTTCATTGACTTGCGCGGCCTTTGTGATTTACGAGAAAACCCATTTTTCGCAGAGGAAAACTAGCTTGATAACTTACTTTTTTATTCTGTGTCATGTATGTTGGTTGCATAAATCTATAAATCAATCTTTTGTAGATGCTTCAAGCTATCATTTTCTGCCAAATCCTATCCAAAATTCAATCTACTAACGTTCCAATGTCGATTTTAACTTTAACTTTATTTGAATTTTCCATCTTCCCTATACTAAATTGCAATGCCGTGACGTAAAATCACGTCTTTTGAAATTCGAAAAAAAGTAGCAAAATCTCCCGAATTTCCGAACGCTCTGTATATGTTCCGAATGTTCAAGGATCACACAACGCATTCCGTCCAATTTCAAATCTCATATCGCTAAAATAACTTTAGAATCTCGTGGTGAAAATGGGTCAATAAATCAAAAAATGACAGTTTGCAAAATAATATTTGTTGTCCAGAGGCTACTATGATAAAAAATAGTATTACCAACATAAAATTTAGACATAAAAATTTACAAAATTTGAAGGATTTATTTTTTTTTTAAATGTAATGATTGATTATAAAAGGTGAAATAGAAAAAAATTTATAAAGCACATGTTTCATAAGGAGTTTTAGCGCACGCGTCTATTTTAAAAAACGAGCCACAAAGTGGCGAGTTTTTTTATTGACACGTGCTGCTTCTTATGAAACGTGTACTTTAATATACTATTATGAAACCGTCAAATGTCTGAAAGCACGAATACAATTGTAGGTTAACTTCTCCCGAAGTAATTAGAAATGTTCAAAACGAGGTTTACTTGCGTTTCGGATATTGCCAAATACCGTACGAGCAAAAATTATTTGCATCAAAGAGGGCTTGGATTAAAAAACGTAGGGCTTGGTTTAGATCACAATGATATGGGGACGATTTATCTAACCAAATCTAGGTTAAAATTTTGTCAAATTCATATTATGACATGATATGCCAAGCTAATGAGTAATAAAATAAGTAGACAAATACAAATTTATTTTTGTTGTTTACAAAATCAACAAAGTACGAATATACAGAAAGAAAAAGAAAAATAATTACATAAATTGCTGAAATTGGCCACCGCCATGCTCCAAGCATAAATTCACACGTCTCTTCATATTTTCGAGCAATTCCTGCGTCTTACAAAATCTGCGGCTTGTATTTGTTGGAATACTTGCACTTTATAAGGAAATAAATTTAGCTGTTTCTTAAGAATAGTCCTGCATGTTCCATAAGATCTTCCCACTTCTTGGAACAGGCGTCTTATATAATTTGTTGGCGTAGTTTGCATTATTTCACGAACGTTTGCAACAAGTTCTTCTGTTCTTACAGATGGTCTTCCTGCTTATTTTTTGTATTGTATATAACCTGTTTCCCTAAACACAGCCACGGTTCTTTTCAGGCAATGATAAAAATCCCCAGCAATAAAAGCAACGTTAGGAAAATGTTCGTGAAAATCGTCCATACACAAACCCGGATTTTATTGCCACTCACCATTTACTCGAACCCCGTTTCGAAAATACGCTTCAACCATGAATGTTTTGTACTGTTCCGTAAAGCCCATTGTGTGAATTGTTCAAGAAATCGGAAAAATTAGCGATGAATAAAATTACTTGTAACGACTGTCAAAGATTACGGAATAACTGATTGATTGTTAATTCAGGTAGTTACTGACACCCAACAGGTATTAAGCTCTACGGCTAAGCATTATGTCCTTAGATGCAAGGCCCTCTTTGATGCAAATAATTTTTGCTCGCACGGTACTAAATGGGCAGCATTGTCGAAAAAGTATTAAAGTTTTTTTTAAAATTTTTCAATTAAATTAATTTTTGTTTGTTTTATATCTTATAACTAAAGGGCGGGTTATATGCACTTAAATTCAGCCAAAATATGCGCATATACATAGTGTTTCATTAAGGGTGGCCACCGGCCATATCTGGGAAACTACTAAGCATTGAAACTTAGGAAAAAAAAATTATGATTAAAGTGGTCATGAGATTCAAAATTTCTCCGAATATTTCCCTCATATGTTAAAGTTCCCATAAGAGAAATGCAATTTTCGCAAAATTACAGCGAATATTTCCCTCATATGTTAAAGTTCCCATAAGAGAAATGCAATTTTCGCAAAATTACAGAGAATATTTCCCTCATATGTTAAAGTTCCCCTAAGAGAAATGCAATTTTCGCAAAATTACAGCGAATATTTCCCTCATATGTTAAAGTTCCCATAAGAGAAATGCAATTTTCGCAAAATTACAGCGAATATTTCCCTCATATGTTAAAGTTCCCATAAGAGAAATGCAATTTTCGCAAAATTACAGCGAATATTTCCCTCATATGTTAAAGTTCCCATAAGAGAAATGCAATTTTCGCAAAATTACAGAGAATATTTCCCTCATATGTTAAAGTTCCCATAAGAAAAATGCAATTTTCGCAAAATTACAGCGAAAACAGCACTGCCAGAAATCGAAAATTGCATCGCAAGTTTATATTGTTGACGAAACGTCAAAGCGGGAGTTTATTGTTAACAAACGTCAAAAAATGTAATATTCTGACAATTAACGTCATCTTATTGAGTGACAGCAGACAAAAAAGTCAATGTCAACGAATGTTTTCCTTTCATTTTGTCAAGAATTGTTAATAACTATCTCTTTGCATTGGGATAACCCGTGGCAACGTAAATTTTTTGTTTTTTTTTGTAAACAACGCTATTGAACTTTTCCGTAGACGTAATTTTACTACAAAAATGTCTCGTTTTGGCGAAGAATCTATCCTTGAAATAGAGCAGAAAATAACAGAAGCCATTCCAAAGAATACTGCATCAAATCACGACTATATTTGGCGGCAGTTCATGTGTTTTTGCAAGGAAAGGGGGCACGTTCTTGATGAAAACCCTAATGTTTCAAAACTGGCAGATATCTTGAAGGACTGGGCGTTTAATATGAAAAAGCAAAATGGTGAGGACTCTAAAGATTATACTGTCAAAACTATATGGAATGTTACCGCTAAATTGTTGATAAATAAGTATCACAGAGATTACAATATTATTTTCAACCCATTCAGTGACATTCAGTTCAAATCATCCCGTGATGCCAAAAATGCTAAGCGGAAACAACTACAGCAGGAGCCGGAAAAAAGAAAACAAAGCTCAGTTTTTCTAAAGCACGACGAATTCATCAAAATAGTAGAGACTTGCGACGAGGAAACCCCCGACGGTTTGCAAAAAAAGATGTTTTTTGTTTTATCCTACGAGCTGGTCTGGCGTGGAGGAGAAGGCCCAAGGTGTTTAAGTCAAAGTGCACTTACCCCCGAAAATTCCCATATTATGGTATACCTCTGGTTACATCATTAGAAAGACTGGACAATTGTGCATCATTTTGGTTTAAGGCTCATTGGCGGACCGACCTTGATAAGAGTGGGGGAAGCTATTGAAAATGTAACCATTAAAATCGCTGTAACTTCTAAACGACTTACCCGATTTTACTAAATTTAACCTTGTTTGGAAGAGAAAGGTAAGTACCTTCAATTGCCGTATACAGCGGTACACGATAGTTTCTAATAAAATTGCTAGAGGGCGCAACTTGTAATAATAACAGTTTTTTAAAATTTTATCCCGAAAATTCAAATCATACGGTATAACTATGACATCATAATAGAAAAGTATTGTTTCAGGTTTATTGCCAAAATAATAATTTTTAACACTTTTATCTAAGAAATTATTGTTTTTATAGCTTCGTGGCCAGGACAAAAAAATATTTTTTAACTTTATGATTCTTGTATGTGTAGGTTTGTTACTCATTATTCCAATGGCCCAAAAAACTACTTTAGAATTAATGACATAATCATAGAAAACTTTTAATTTAGACATAATAATATGCTGTTTAAAAAAATAAATCTAGTAAAACAAAATCGGCAAATTAACTTTTGATAGGTGTTGACAAAAGCATCCATAGACCTATAGGTATAAGTGCTACTTCAGCGTTCCGAATTATAAGGGATTCTAGGCTGCATCTCTATCATGTAGCTTTACACCAGGCCCTTTCGAAAACTGATTTTGATAAGCGGCTCGACTATTGCTATTGGCTAAGAGAGATGTGTAATGAAAATCCTCAATTCCTTTTTCTTAATATGCAGTATTGGTCACAAACAAATCCTCATTGGATTCAAGAAACGGATCACCAAAACAGTTAAAGTGTAATCGTGTGGTGCGGAGTTTTAGGATTATACCGTTTATATTTAATGACCATGGCGAATCTTACTTAAAATTTTTACAACATGATTTGCATATCCCTTTACAAGATGTTCTCATTGGCCTAAGACCATCTATGTGGTATCAACATCATGGATGCCCAGCACACTTTTCGCAAACTGTCCGTGATTTTTTACATGTTAGATACCTATGGATTGAAAGGGTTAGTCTATTTCCCTGGCCACCTAGATCCCCGGGTTTAACCGTGTTACATTTTTACTTCTGAGGACGAATAAAAGAAGTTGTTTATAATACGCGGCCAACCACACGAGACGCTGAAATTGAAGTAGCTATTTCTAGTTCTAGAAAAATAATTAAAAGTTGTATTTTGCAAAATGGAAGTTATTTTTAACATTTATAAAGTCCTTCAATTGTTTCGATAAAACGTTTTCCATAATTATTTTAATGCTGTTGTTATTGTAAGCCTAGATAAAGTGTTAAGGGAGGCATTGAAAATGACAAATGATAACTTATTGTTACTAATCCAACCTACTTACCTATGGAATTATAAAAACAATAATTTCTTCGATTAATGCTTTAAAAATTATTATTTTGGCAATAACTCTGAAACGAACAAAGATATCAAACTGCGGTTTTCACATTTTTTCTTGCAAATTTAATCTACTTACCGTATGATTTGAATTTTCGGGATAAAATCAAAAAAACTGTTATTATTACAAATTTCGCCCTCTAGCAATTTTATTAGAAACTATCGCGTACCGCTAGATACGATAATTAAAAGTACCCACCTTTCTCTTTCAAACCAGCCTAAATTTAGTTAAATCGGATAAGTCGTTTGGAATTTACTGTGATTTAAATGATTACACTTTCAACAGCTTCCCCCACGCTTATCAAGGTCAGTACGCCAATGAGCCTTAAACTAAATGCAAAATTGTCTAAGCTTTCTAATTATGTAACCAAAGATATACCTTAATATGGGAATTTTCGGAAAATTTTAGAATTTTAAAAATAAATTTTCATATGTGCCGTAAGGCGAAATGCGAAACTTAAGAATAATTTCCTGAATTTTCTCATAGCATAGCAACTATAATCATAATTCCCCCCCCCCCCCCCCCCCCCCCCAAGTTTCTATGCTTAGTAGTTTCCGCGATATGACCGGTCCTTTAAAATATGCATACTGGTATGCAATATTTCTTAATTTATTATAGCAAAATGAGGTAAAGAAACACATTGGGTTCTAAAAAATATGTTTATTTAAAAAAAAATGCAAAAAAAAACAAAGAAATATAAAAGTAACCAATTTTTTTTAATCTAAAATTGTATAAAAGGCATTTATTACTAAATATTTTTCAAAATTTTTAATTAAAAAGGGAAGCTTCTTTCAACATCTACTGATGTAATCGGACAATACTTCAACTTAGGTAGCAAAATCCTTCATTCTTTTTGACAGTTATATCTAATTTGTTGCTTGCCTGACCTCCTACTTTACCGGGAATGTTGTTACATTTAGCAAAAAAAGTTTCAACAATACTACTTCAGTATTTTAAACTTAAATTTCTACTTCTTCGGTATAAAACTGAAAACCTTGATAAAAACAAGATTATTTGCTACACTTGCACTTTTTAACAATTGTTTACTTTGAACAACACACTACGAATCGTCATCTAAATCCAAAATTAGTTCTTTAATGGCTTCGAAATGCTTTGCGTAGAATATTGCGGCCTTGGGCGCATGCAAAGTCGTCACCAAGGAGGTAAAATGTATACCCCTAATTTTAAAGACGTTTATTACACATGCATTTTCGTCACCTAGGCAGCAAGCCGTTAAAAATGGTACATGCAAAGTCGTCACCAACTATTAAAAGCTCATTAAAAATTATTAAAATAAATTATGATTATTCTGAGGATTATTTGTATTAATTTTTTGAAATTTACTCGAAGCATTACCTAGGTGATAAGATGAAAGTATCATCTAAGGTGCACTAATTTCAGTTGTTATCCGGATTTCAAAAAACATGGAACGAACCGGAACAAAAGTTATTTCACGTATTCGCGGCAAACCAATATTGGTTGTTAATAACTTTAAATATAACTTCAATAAGGACATAAAGTAAAAAATAAAAAACAGAAATTATAATTCAGATTTCAAATTTTGTATTTAGGCTTTATTTTGGATTATAAACAACTTTCTTTTATAAACATTTTGTCAAAATAATAAATAATGGTACTTCCCTCTTAAAGCATTTTCATGTTTTCTTAATTTATCAACACCCTGTACATCTGATCTAAAATTTTTATATGTTAAATTAATTTTCTCGACAAGCAGAATTTTTTATAAAGAATAACTTTTCGTCGTAAAATCAATAATAAAGATCTTTTTCCTCTTGTCTACTCCATCCGGGGACACACTGTATATGTATTTTGCATATATTCCGCCCTTTACTTATAAGTTAGTAAACATTTGAAGTTTGTTACTTATGTATAACTTAATATGGACTTTAAAAATAGTCAATAGAAATCTAGGGTTGCCATTTAATCCAGAAAATCCATACGTTTTTTAGTTAATTTTAAGTTAAGTTAAGAAAAATAATCTTCAGTTAGGTTCACTTTTTTTACTTATCCAAGACTTATTTAAAATATAGGTAGGTATAGTATTTGTAGAATTATACCGTTGATCTTTTGACTGCAATAAACCGTCATTATCCCTTTGATCATAAAATAAATAACGAAATCCCAAATTTTAAAACCTTTTCGAGCAGAGCCGGATCAGGTACAAATTCAATTTATACCTATGCCTGATTCATATATAAATACAAACTGATTTTTAATAATTTTAGTCTTTAGTGGTTTTCCGGCGAGTAATTTTTAGTTAGCCTTATTAGTGGTAGAATGTGGCGTCCTTGGAGTTGTGCTGATAGGGGGCATCTTCAAGTGTCATTTTTAAAAGTAAGCATTTATCTACCGATGTCAAACTAATAATTAAAAATGTGTATCAATCTTTGTTGAGTAGAAATTTTAATTCGATGGATGCTTTAGCAGAGACGTCTACTTTGTCAAAAACTCCTTTATCTTCGGTAAGAGACATAGTACTTAAACCTGTTAATCCTAGAAAAAATCTGAGTGATTCTGGCACATTTAGAAGCATTGACGAAAATGACATGGATTTATTAAGAAGAAAGATTTACCAAATATGAGGCACAAACTGTACCCACTTTGATAATATTTCTCCTACATTAAATGCATCTGCAAGTAGAATTAACTAAAAACGAAGTAAGAAAAATTTCTGCAGACAGCTGGAAAAACTGTGTACAGCATGTACTTAAGGTGGAAAATTCTTACAATTGTATGATTACAAATGTTCAACCCTTAATTATAAGTTTAGGCTTAGATGAAGATAGTGATACAGAGTTAAATTTTGAATAAATTATCAATAGTTTTTTAGATTTTAATTAATTTTTATTGTACTTGTTATCCTAATAATTATACTTTTAAATTATATTATTTTCAATTATCATTAATTGTTATCATTATTTTACATTTATTATAGGTACCTACCTAAAACTAAAAATGCCTATCTATTTATTTTAAATTATAAAAATAAATCATGTGGTGTAGGTACATTTTCAAGCCGACCCTGATCCCCTTTGAAGAGGTTGAGGCGTATACAATAGGGTTTAATCAGGTAGTTTATTTTTGGCAGTAAGAGTCAACGGTATAATTCTGCAAATACTATACTTACAATAATATTTAAGTTAGTTTTGTAGTTTTAAAGGGAAGAAAGAACAATTTTAGTTTAACTTCAATTTTCCTTTTAGTTTCTAAAAGTTTGTAAGTAGCCTTGTATATGTTGCATTATTAAAATTTTTTAAAAATACAAATATAATTATGTTTACATTTTTCGCACTTGCCCCAAAATATAAAAACAACCATACTTAACGAAACTATTAGCCGTTGCCACACTTGCCCCTAACTGTTGGGATAGTGTGAACTACAGACACGATTTTTAAAAAATTATTTTAAAAATGTTAAAATTTATTTAATCTCCGCAAAGCGATTACAGATTAAATCCAGATGCTTAGGCATAATGCAGAAAAAATACAGGGTTTAATTGATTGCCACAGGCGTCAGAAACAGGAAATACAAATAAGAACTAATAAGAAAACCGGCCACGCTTAGCCGAGCTTACCTTACCTAAAATCCTTTTGTTCTTGTGTTTGTCGTAGCTGAGAACACTAAAGCGAGTACTTTTGCCTCGAATGACTCAGTAAAAGTGTTGCACTTATAAACGCAGTCGTTTATTATTCTTTTACGACATAAATTCGCTCATTAGTCAAAAATTAAAATAGATATCAAGCCTCGAAAGCAACGAGATAATTAAATTTAACATTGCAAAACAATACTTAGTATTTTAAAAACATTTTAAATGTATCAATTTTCACCGGAAAAAAATTAAGTGCGCTTGATAAAATGAAAGTGAATTTATTCGTTTTGTCAAATGGATTAGACAAAGGTCAGGTGTTCTATTTAAAAGGGACCAGACCAATACTCTATTCACTAGTTTATTTGCAATTAAAATGAAAACTTTAACGGTAGTGCTATTTTTATATTACTGGATAACGCCAGTAATTTTAAAGCCTAATTTCGTTCGCTTTAAACGGGCCACTCAGCAATCTCAGTCATGCGACAGTTTAGTTTATTGCCAAGGGAAGCTGTTAGATACCGTTCAACGAGCAAGAATTTTCTCAGATTCCAAAACGTTCGTAGATTTAAGCCAAAGAAACCCTGAAAAAGTAACACTTGAAAATTTTGATATATTTATGAAAGAAAATGATGACAATCCCACTCGCGATCGAATCATTGACTTTGTTGATCAAAATTTCCAAGACAGCGCGGAGCTAGAGGAATGGACACCGTCAGATTATACGGCTGACCCAATGTTTATCAGTAAAATTAAAGACAAGGAAATTAAACAATTTGCCAAAGACCTCGTTGGTATATGGCCTTCATTGGGCCGAAAAATCAAACTTTCAGTTTTCGAAAATCCACAACAACATTCTCTTATTGGTGTTCCAAACGGTATAATTATTCCTGGGGGAAGATTTAAAGAATTCTATTATTGGGATTCATATTGGATAATTGAAGGGCTTCTTTTGAGCGAGATGGTGGATACTGCCAGAGGAATGATAGAAAATTTGATCTCTATGGTAGAAAAATACGGTTTTGTCCCGAATGGTGGTAGAGTTTATTATTTAAACAGGTAAGCAGAAAACTACAAAAAAACCAATAATTTAATAGCATGTATAGTTTCATTAAGGATGACCATCGGCCATATATCGGAAACTACTAAGCATAGAAACTTGGAAAAAAAATTATGATGATAATTTCCTGGATAAAAGTGTTAAAAATTATTATTTTGGCAATAATTCTGAAACGAACAAAGATATCGAACTGCGGTATTTACATTTTTTCTTGGAAATTTAATCTATTTAATACACCCTGTATATTTTTACATTTTTAAATTCCACATAAAATTATAATTATTTTTTATTAAATGCACTATTAGTCTATACTTCATAGTTTCCGAGATATTGACTCTCGAAAAGTGACATTTTTGAACTTTGACAGCTTATAACTTTCTAACAGTACGTCTTAGAGCAAAACGGCTTACATGTCCCTATCTTTAAATTTTATTATCTTCCCAAAAAAATCAACTTCCAGTTAAACCGGAACAACTATATTTCCTTCTTTCGAGTTACATCCAGTTTAACCGGAAGTTAATTTTTTGGGAAGATAATAAAATTTAAAGATAGGGACATGTAAGCCGTTTTGCTCTAAGACGTACTGTTAGAAAGTTATAAGCTGTCAAAGTTCAAAAATGTCACTTTTCGAGAGTCAATATCTCGGAAACTATGAAGTATAGACTAATAGTGCATTTAATAAAAAATAATTATAATTTTATGTGGAATTTAAAAATGTAAAAATATACAGGGTGTTCCATTTAAAAAAATATCAAAGTGACCCCTAGTACTTTTGTTTGATGTTCAATTGTTTTTTGCTGAAGATATTCGAATTCGCGGGAGAAAATGACTTAAGATGGCTATTTCAGTTTTTTTATAAAGGTACAGGAAAAGTCAAAAAATCGCCTTGTCTAGTCTTGGTTGGATAACCCTGTACAGCGATTTTATTGATTAAACTTTCAATAGCTTCCTCCAGTCTTATCAAGGTCGGTACGCCAATAAGCCTTTAACCAAAATGATGCAGAAGAATTGTCTAGTATTTCTAATGATGTAACCAGAGGAATAATATAATATGGGAATTTTCGTGGAAATTTAGAATTTTAAAAATTAATTTTCAATTGTGCCCCCTTGGGGCGAAATGCGGAAGTTAAAATAATTTCCAGAATTTTCTTATGCCCACTTTAAATTCCCAAAAAATACAATACCAATCGAAAGGACAATTTATTGCGAACACGCTGATATTAGGTTTCCGAAGCAAAATTGATCAGAACTTGAAAGTTGTCGCGCCTTAAAGTCCCAATCAAATTGTTACCGAGTGCACGGGGTGCGACAAAGAAGCGTTAGCGCTACGTACTACTATAGTGGGACATTGCCTAGCAGCTGCATCTGAAACAGCTACTAAGTGAAAGAAAGTGCGCATGCATGCCATAATGAAAGACAACTCTACCGCTGAAAATATTTTTTTAGAGTAAATAATATAACAATATAGCGGACCCTGCGGACAAAACACTGATTTTTCGATCATTGTTATCATTAAGCTCCACACGTTGCATTGGCTCAAAGCGCTTGTCGATCACACTTTTTATTTTTGAGTCTCTAGTTACAGAATAAAGGTGTGCATGGACTTTCGAAAAATCAAAAAAACGGAACAACTACATTTCCTGCTTTCGAGTTACATCCGGTTTAACCGGAAGTAGAAAGAAGATTTTTTTGGGAAGATAATAAAAATTGAAGATAGGGACATGTAAGCCGTTTTGCTCTAAGACGTACTGTTAGAAAGTTATAAGCTGTCAAAGTTCAAAAATGTCACTTTTCGAGAGTCAATATCTCGGAAACTATGAAGTATAGACTAATAGTGCATTTAATAAAAAATAATTATAATTTTATGTAGAATTTAAAAATGTAAAAATATACAGGGTGTTCCATTTAAAAAAATATAACTATCATTCTCCACAACTTTGTGGGCGACCCTGTATATTTTAATTCATCACCGATATGTAGATTTTTAACAGCCCTACATTTTTTATATAACACGTTTTTTGATAACCCCTGTATATTTTGAAATAATAGACCGTTCTGGTAATTTTTCCTAACCCTGTATTATATTAGATTCAATAGAAAGCACAATGAAACTAGATTTTATATTTTTTTTTTTTTTAAATGGATGTGTTTTTATATAGAAATGAGACAATTACATCCTTATTTGTTTCATTAACCCTAATAGCTTCCATAACAGTTAGCCAAACAAAACGTCCTAATTACAATAATTGTTATCCCTACATAGTGACCGGCCGAAGTGGGACTACCTAGAAACCGTACCCAACATCACCCGACGAAATGACACAAAGTCAGGAATATTTTTCAAAACGGAGGAAATGGGAACGGCCGAAGTGGGCAATCACCGGTTTTAACACCATCCCAAAGTTTGGATCTCGATCCATCAGTTTTTCTGACCTGTACCCGACTTTAAAAGAATTCTCGCAAATTTCAATTTTGCCGTCTAATAAGTTTTTACCTGGACATTCTATCCCCATATAATAATAAAGTTCCCGGCATAAATATACTTCTATCATTCCGTATCAAATGAAAAAGATGGATGGATGTGGATGGTTTTGACATAGAATTGCTTGATTTTGATATTAAAGAAGATGAGAATTTTTGAAATGCATCAATAACAGAATCCATGTATTCCGCTATTTATCTAGGTTTCCTAATGATGATGTTGTAAATCTATATCAACAATATAATTTAAGTTTAAACATCTTTTTAAAAAAGCGTATTTTTTTTGTAATTTGTTGAACAGGGAAAAAACCAACCCTCAATATATCTAATTTTTTTTGGTGAAAATGTATATGATTTTTTGATGTTACGATAATAAAACTACATTAAAGTTCAACTACTGGATAGTTAAGTTATAGTTTTGAAAAAATTAAATAGTTCGGAAAATGATTAAATGCTAATTTACTCCAAATTTACATATTGAGAGTTGGTTGCTTGGTTGAATATAAGACGATTTCTTTGTACCTATCTGTATATTATAGTACTATTAGTAGTAGTAGGTATTAGTACCTACCTAGTTTTTTTTCAATTATTTTTTATTTTCCCTAATATTACGTTTGTTTTATTTCAACAAATAAATCATATTATATAAAAAAATACAGTTGTTATTATTGGTCAATTTGTTAAAGGTAAGTAGGTACTTATTAAAATTAGGAGATC
The DNA here is from genome assembly GCA_963969555.1 of Polydrusus pterygomalis. Taxonomy (NCBI): domain Eukaryota; kingdom Metazoa; phylum Arthropoda; class Insecta; order Coleoptera; family Curculionidae; genus Polydrusus; species Polydrusus pterygomalis. The sequence goes on along the minus strand of OZ018381.1, from coordinate 32,294,667 downwards.
AAGTTTAACTATAAATTTCGAAATTTTTTAAATTTCTTTCTATAATAAAGTGTGATAGTAACCTACTGCTATTAAAAAAAATAATATCTTACCTATACAACTATTTTTTTGTAAAATGTAAAAAAGTAATTCCATTGCTCAAATACTAATTCAAATTTAAAAATGTAATTCAATTACCAGAATGTAATTCAATTATTAAAATGTAATTGAATTACCAAAATGTAATTCAATTACTCAGAGTAATTTATTTTTCAAAACAGTGCCTATAATTTATAGATTCAGAGTAATTGAATTACTTTTAGGGTAGTTCCATTACTATAAAGTAATTGAATTAGTATAAAAGTAATTGAATTAAACCCAGTAATTCGAATGCGGTAATTGATCAAGGAATCAATTACTTTTAGTGGGTAATTGGTAATTAAAATATTTTTATCATACTGTTAGTAATTGTTAATTGTAATTGATGCCTTTTTCGGAGGGTCATGGGTAATTGTAATTACTTTTCAAGAGTAATTGCGACATTTCTGCGTGGATACATGTTACTATTGTTAGGAAAACGATACTTTTTTTATACTCTAGGAATTTCACTTATCATAGCTTTGTTCTAGGTCACAACCACCACTACTTACACATATGGCAGGATTGTATTTCGATAAAACGGGTGACATTGATTGGGTAAAGAAACATATTAAATTACTAGACACAGAGTTAACTTACTGGATAGAGGAAAAATATGTACAGGTAGAAAAAAATGGCGCGACGTACAAAATGGCACGTTACATTTCTCAAAGTGACACGCCAAGGCCGGAATCATACTACGAAGATATCAATACTTGTTCGTATTTTGTCCAACAAAGTGAAAAGGTAATTTAATTATAAAAAGTGCGGAAAAAATTCTACCACAAATTTTTAAGGCTTGAAATATGACGATCTAACCCAACTTACCTCAGTCCAAAAGTGGATGATTTCGGAGATGTGGAATTTGGTTTTAGTTTTTCATAAATATTTTTTTTTATAATTGGAAATGTCACAATATTCAGCTAGGAAGGTTTTGTGGGGTGAAAAATTAAAATCTGCTCTCATTTTTATTGTAAAATTTAAAGGGCGCCACCTGCGGTACCTTGCACACATTTAAATCGAAATAACTTTTTTGAGCCGCTCTCCATTAAACTTTTAAATAAAAATTCTTATTCGCCAACGTATTTTACCTAAAAAAGGTATACGCGGTAAGAGTCGATTCGAGCAGTCGTTTTTGAGATATCAGAACTTACTTCGGTTTTTTTATTGCCAGTTTTAATTTAACGCCTTCGCTTCAAATTGTATTTAATTATTACAATAATTTATACCAGGCCATACACGAAGTGAATTTTTTAATTCCAGATATCCCAAAAACGGCTGCCCAAATCAACTCCTACCACGTAGTTTTCCTTTATTTAATGAAAATTGAGTTGTCTGTAAAATGTGGACTAAAACAAGATTATTAAAAAATAGTGATGGTTATATTTTTCAGTTGCGAGTTTTTGAGATAAATTCAACCAGATTATTTTTCAAAAAATCGCTTAAAACTGTCTCTTCTTATTTTTAGGAGGACAGGTCCCTTTTACGTATATACGTACTTCCCAAATAATAAAAAAGTACACTCGTGTTTATGTACATACATAACTTATAAAAATATTTTAAATTCTGTATACTTATTATTTTATACAGTATCACCAGTAAAGTCCACATCATTTGGGATTTTTTTATTAATAGCTTTATTCAAAATTTGACTTTGGGATCAAGTTCTGCTTCGACCGAGATAAAAATTAAGCACAAAAATACTAGTCACGTGAATCGCATTATCTGTCAAATTTTAATATTTTCCAAAAAATAATTCAAAAGTGGGGTTATTTCTGAAAATATCGAAAAAAGTTATTAAAAAAAGTTTTTTTGAATGCAATTTCTAGCCCACATGCAAAATTTCAGCTACATAAGATAATTTTGATTTTTTACCCCTATTTTGTAAATTGTACCACTTTTGGAAAATAAGACTCAACGCAACCTACATAAAACTTCTTAGTTTTGACAATGCTTTATTTCAGATACATTTTCTTTAAAGTAGCGCCCATATTAAATGTGCGTTTTTATACAAAATCAAAATTGGTCGCATGTGATGCAAAGTTTATTTGTTTTTGACCCTGTAGAAGGTAACTCCATAAAATAAGTATTTTTGAAAACGTAGTTTTTTTTTTGTACGTAATACACCTTACTATTAGGACAAAAAAGAACACCGTGTCTTCAGTAAAGTGTTTTTTAAGTGGAAAATACATTTTAGTTTAACAACGTAAAGTTAATCTATTTTCAACGATTTAATTTAAAATCTCTATATTATAATTTATTATTAAGCTATGTCATAATAACGTTAACGTGTATTACTTTCAAACACAAACTACGTTTTCAAAAATACTTATTTTATGAAGTTACTTTATACATGGTCAAAAACAAATAAACTTTGCATCACACGCGACCAAATTTTAATAACCCAATTTTGATTTTGTAGAAAAGCACACATTTAATATGGCGCTACTTTAAAGAAAATGTATCTGAAATAATGCATTGTCAAAACTAAGAAGTTTTATGTAGGTTGCGTTGAGTCTTATTTTGCAAAAGTGGTGCAATTTACAAAATATAGGTAAAAAATCAAAATGATCTTATGCAGCTGAAATTTTGCCTGTGAGCTTGAAACTGCATTTAAAAAAACTTTTTCCAATAACTTTTTTCGGTATTTTCAGAAATAGCCCCACTTTGGAATTATTTTTTGAAAAAAATTAAAATTTGACAGATAATGCGAATCACATGACTACTATTTTTTTGCTTAATTTTCATCTCGATCGAAGCAGAACTTGATGCCAAAGTACCTAAAATTTTGAATAAAGCTAATAATAAAAAAAAATCCCATATGATGCGGACTTTACTGGTGACACTGTATATTACTCCAAATAATAATAGTTTTATTAAACTTAACTGGGAGGGGGGGGGGGGGGGTTATTTTTACTCGTCAACGTGGGATCACAAATAAGCAACGTCATTTCATCTATTGCCAACCAAACCCGAACAAACTATAAACGTATGACAGTAGTACAACAAGCAACGTGCCAACAAGCCATTTCTATAGTATACAGTTACAGTACAAAAAATGTTGTTTGTATTTCGTTTGTGAAAAAAAAAATCACTTATTTTACGCACTTAATACAAAAATAACTATATTAATAGACCAGGGTCGATAATTTTTGAAACCAAAAAAAATAATAGTAGGATGAAACCAATTGGAAAAGGAAAAGAATATAACAAAAATTAAAGAAAAAATAATTTACGGGCCATCCGAGGTCGGGAAGTGGAAGGAGGTGAGTTCTTAAGGGTAGAAAACGATTTATCTCGATTTCCGGCAAAACTACAAGTCCTATTAAAAAACGTTAAATGGCAAAGTTGTAGGTAAAAAGATCTACAACTTTTGTATCTACATTTTTTTTACATAACCTCAAAATTTATATGAAAAATTCAAATAACCAAGTTTTTGGTTTTTTATTTTTATCTTTTACAAAAAAAAATTTTCACGAAATTTGGTGTAAACTTACTTTTTTATGTCCCAAACACACTGTAATTTTTTTGATTTAAAATATTAATTTTTTCACCTTATTTTGACTTAATATCGAAAAAGCACCCTAATTTTCAATCGAAAATTCTCACGTCAAAATATCTGCTTTTTCAAAAAAGTCGGTGGGCTTTTTGTTCGTTGAAATCTGTACCTGTAATCATTATGTACAATTTTGAGCTTTTATTAAAATTTATACTTTAATTACTCGAAAAACTTAAGATTTCATGTAACATGAAACATTGACAATGACATTGGTAAACAAAAAAATTACAAATCCATAAAACATAAAGATCGCAAAAAACATGCGAAAATAGTTGTTCTAAATATAATTAAAGGTAGGATTTAAAGGGGATTTCATCACATTTACCATAGTAATGTATATTTTCTTTACACCATCAGAAAGTAGAGATTTCAACGAACAAAAAGCCCACAGACTTTTTTAAAAAAGCAGATATTTTGACGTGAGAATTTTCGATTGAAAATTAGGGTGCTTTTTCGAGATTAAGTACGTCAAAATAGGGTGAAAAAATTAATATTTTAAATCAAAAAAATTACAGTGTGTTTGGGACATAAAAACGTAAGTTTTCATCAAATTTCGTGAAAAAAAAAATTTTTGTAAAATATAAAAATAAAAAACCAAAAACTTGGTTATTTGAATTTTTTAAATAAATTTGAGGTTATGTGAAAAAAGTGTAAAACAAAAGTTGTAGATCTTTTTATTACCTACCACTTTGCCATTTAACGTTTTTCCATAGGACTTGTAGTTTTGCCGGACATCGAGATAAATCGTTTTCTACCCTTAAAAACTCACCCCTTTCACTTCCCGACCTCGGATCGCCCGTAAATTATTTTTATTTACAACCATACATGTAATGTTGACATTACTGACTTTATTGAAGTTTGGGAAGTACCACATTACCTACCTCTACTTCCCGCCCTGACTTCCCACCCTGATTCAAACGATCAGACTTGAACTGACGTTTATTGTTTTAATTTCAAACAAACGTTTCCTTGACAACCGTCGCCTAATTTGAAAATATGCCTACTTGTAAATTTATTTGATTTTTTTAATATATATTTTCTATAATACTACGTCAAAATGACATTTTTCTTTTAATAATATTTTTAGTTAAAAATTATAAGAAGTGGATGTAGGATGTGGTTGTAAATAAAATAGTATACAAACCTCGGTGAAAAGTTTCATTACTGTCTCCGAGATATAGTTTACCTCGACGCTTTGCGTCTCGGTAAACTATTTAATCTCTCTACAGTAATAAAACACTTTCCACCTCGGTACGTAATATACTATTCCTTTCATTTTTGTTATATTTTCTTCCTTTTCCAATGGGTTTCATTCTACTATTATTTTTTTTCAGTTTTTACCATTTTCAAAGGCTTCATTCAGCCCTGGCCTATAACTGCTTAGTCGAAAAAAGGAAAAATAATCTTCTTTTATTAAAATAAGTAAAGTAACATTTTAATATTTAAGTAGGTATAATTTATTGATTGGTATTTGTGCCCCCCCCCCCCAGATAAAAAAAAATCACGAGCTGCTACTGATCAAACCACAATTCTTTCAGGAGCACTGTTATCAAGGACTTAAGAGCGGAGCAGAAAGTGGTTGGGACTTTTCAAGTAGATGGTTTTTTGACCAAGAAGGCGGTGTTGAAACGAATTTAACACATATAGATGCACAAAGGGTTATTCCAGTGGATCTTAATGCATTCTTATATGGAGCTTACAAAAGACTATCCAGGTAACATGGCCTGAAATGACATACTTTTGGTTAAATTTATCATATCTTTCTAAATATGGGGCGATTTGAGATCTTAAATACAGTGTGTTCCCGGATGGAGTTGACAAGAGGAAAAAGATCTTTATTATTGATTTTACGACGAAAAGTTATTCTTTATAAAAAAATCTGCTTGCCGAGAAAATTAATTTACTATATAAAAATTTTAGATCAGATGTACAGGGTGTCCATAAATTAAGAAAACATGAAAATGCTTTAAGAGAAAAGTACCATTATTTATTATTTTAGACAAAATATTTATGAAACAAAGTTGTTTATATTCCAAAATTAAGCCTAAATACAAAATTTGAAATTTCAAATCTAATTTTTGTTTTTTATTTTTTACAATAGAATTTATAAACATTCAAAATGTAAAATTGTGGACAAAGTTATTATTCGACATATCCTCCTCCAACCTGCACACATTTCTCCAAATTAGAAATAAATTAAATAAATAGGTCAGCACTCTCAGGTTTTCATTTCGAATGTTCATAAATTATATTGTAAAAAATAAAAAACAAAAATTAGAATTCAGATTAAAAATTTTGTATTTAGGCTTTATTTTGGATTATAAACAACTTTGTTTCATAAACATTTTGTCTAAAACACCCTGTACATCTGATCTAAAATGTTTATATGGTAAATTCATTTTCTCAACAAGCAGAATTTTTTATAAAGAATAACTTTTCATCGTAAAATCAATAATAAAGATCTTTTTCCTCTTGTCAACTCCATCCGGGGACACAATGTATATTAAGATGTGGTAGTAGTTATAAATAAAAAAGCATAACTAAGGCAAAAACACAGAAATAATTTCTTTAAATATTATTAACGACATAATTCAAATTCAAACACAATTTATTTATCAAATAAGAAAATATAATAAAAATAGTACATGCGATTTTTAATTATAGATAAATTGGAGTATATCGCCATTATATAGAACCGGTATCACAGAGCACAAATAAATTGTGCCTGTGTGGTTCAGCACAAAATGATATTAATAACTAAAAAACTATATTATGTAAATTACTGAAACCTATATTTAATTCAATCAAAGATTCAGCAAGGTAACGACTGACAGGCGCAGGAGAGGGAAGAGCAGAATCAATCTAAATTGCAATAATTCCTTTTGATGATTGGCTAAATCATAACTTTGGGACCAACAACGCAAATCAGTACGAGGCCTGATCTCACAATTATCGACTTTCATTTATGGGGATATCTGAAGCCACGTGTATAAAACCAATTTCAATAATAACTTAGATCTCTTGAAAGAAAAGATAAGAGTATTTATTGCAAATATTCCAATTCAGCAAGTAAGGAACTGTTAAAGGGAATTCAGATGTCGAGTTGAACTATGCGCTGACTCGGTGGTCCCACGTTTAAATAAAAGTTTTATAATTTATGATTAAATGAACTAAAGAAATACGTATTTTTTATAATAAAAATACTTTATAAGTGGCAAATAAAAAATGTGTTTCCTACAACAAAATCGTTACTCGTCATATAAAATCATATTCAAAGTAAGAAAGCAACAATAGTTGTTTGTTTTTACGTAAATTTATTTTAAACGAAATCCAAAAAACTAAAAATGTTGTTTCTGACGAACCCTGTATGTATAGTAATCGCAAATGTGATATTTGATATGGTAGTTCAGCATAAGCAAAATTCAAGGAATTGAAAAAAGATCCTAAAAAGTAAAAATGTTGTTTTTGACGAACCATGGATAGTAATCGCAAATCTGATATTCGAAATTGTAGTTTCAGCACAAGCAGACGTTTTTATAAAGAATGACTTTTTCTTCTATACCTAGTAATAAAAAGTTTTTCCTCTTCCAAACTCTATCCGTGGACATGTTGTATATCATTTACATTTAGTGTTCAGTAAATGTCCCATGAAAATAACATGATTTTAAATGTCAATAAAATTTATTATCTAGCTTATGTTGGACTACAATTTCAACGAAAATTTCATAAATTTATTTTCAACCAATTAGAAGGCTCCTTTTTGTTTACGTTGCTTATAGCAACGGGAGACTATCGCGATAGCCTAATAAAATTAATAAGTGATAATTTTTCTTAGGTACTACTACGACTTAATTTTAATTCAAATGTCAAGTCATTTCGAAGTGACAGGTGAGACAAACCAGCAAGTAACAATCAGTTTTTTAGTCGTACCCGTGATATTTATTGTTACTATAATATTGTGTAAAAAATGATTCGTTTTGGTAATGAATCAGCAAGTTCGATTGCTAAAGAAATTGAGCAGTTAGTAAGTCATTTTTATTACTAAAATGTGAGAAACATTAAATAACAAATTTGTTATCTAAAATCCAATGTCTTTATAGTTTTAAATTCAAATATAACTTTAAAAAACATATTTCCGATGAGTTTAGTTTAATATGACGCACTGTATTTTTACAATAGAAGTGATTTTACTTGTTAGTAACTAAGGTTTATTACTAAAATTTCAGGAACATTAAAAAAAACTCCAATTTATGAAATTTTCTTACCAAATCTCCCACAAGCAATTCCCGATAATTTTTTTCTCGGTTTCACTCATTCAACCATTCGTGACATTAAAAAAAATTATCGGTAATAATTCTGCTACTAGGGAGATTATTAGTGATAATTAACCAATCAGACAACTTTGATTGACATTGACAGAAATTATTTACGTACGATAAAAATGATATAGACAGTAAATTAAGAATTAAACCAACCTTTGATTGTAAAAAAAGCCATGTCAAAGTGAATGATGTTATTGTACAGGGTCTTCCAACGAGGACTGAACAGGGGCTTATTTTTGAGCTTCCTTGTATTTAAAGAAAAATCCAAAATAGCCAATCGATGTACTTTTTCCTGCAGAATTCAAAAATGAAACCAAAAATTTATTTGAAGCAGAAACAAAAGAGTTACGCTATGGATAAGGCGTTTTTTAAATGGAACATAGCGTTTTTTATACGATTTTTGGAACGAGTGATTTTTTTTTGTCCGTTCTGATTAAAATATTAAATATTGTGACAGCTATTTTTATTAAATTTTAATGTTTTATCCAGTATAATTTAACTTTAACCTGTTTGAAACATACACTAGGTAATAAAGGTATAATCACCTTTGAATCCTTCAAAGTCAAAAAATTTGACAAATTGACTATAATATTGCCGAAATGACTTTAAAGGATTCAAAGGCAGGCTAGGATAACTTAAATGGTGAAGGTCGTCCCCTGTTCATTTAATTTATCCCCCGGTCGCTAGTGGCGCTATTGTAGGAATTTTGTTTTATAAGGTTGTTCATCTCCTAACGTTGGTAGGAACAGAATATTCATTTAGAATTAGCATGGCCAACATTCTGTACCTCTCTCTCTCTCTGTATCTGCATAATATGTGCGAGAAAGATAAAAATATGGCTTGTTGTGACAGATCCTGAAGTCTTACCTGGACTGGTGAAAGATTGTCATTGTCATTTTATGATTAATTTGTCAAATATATAAAAAATAAGGTTATTAATTAATAATTATTTATATATAATTTATAAACTTAACATGGCGCAGTCGGTAGTTTGAGAATCGTAAATAGGTATATATTTAATATGTCGCGACCAAAGAAATCGGGAAGAAAAGTCAAGGCAATTAACAAGAGCGTGGAACCTCCTGAAGACTTCATTAATGTCGCCCAACGATTGGAAAGTACAGCGAAAGCTATTAAAGATATAGAAAGAAACTTTACTTCACAACTTAATGAACTACAAGGTACAATAACTAGTTTATTAAATAAAAACTTTGAAAATAACACGGAATTGTTAGAAAAATCTACAGAAAATAATAATATAATAATGTAAGCTGTTTTTTTTATGTAAACCATATTTATGTAAATATCTAATATTAATAAATCTTGTCGCCATATCATTGTTATAATTTCCTTTCGTTCTCCCAAATTATTTTAACTTGAATCAGATGTTTCGCGCTTCAAACTTTTCCGTTAAGTTAGAAGCGCAAAAATTTAAATTCAAAGTAATAATAAAATTTAAATTTTTATGCTTGGCGCCTACCCTCACCACGACTATATTTAGTTTCTCCCCCGGTCGCATGTGGCGCTATCAGGGAACCAATTTAGTATGTTAAGTTGCCTATCTATCCTTGAGAGCGCGCAACTCGCTTGTCTATGATTCAAAGGCGATTATACCTTTATTACCTAGTGTATGTTTCAAACAGGTTAAAGTTAAATTATACTGGATAAAACATTAAAATTTAATAAAAATAGCTGTCACAATATTAAATATTTTAATCAGAACGGACAATAAAAAATCACTCGTTCCAAAAATCGTATAAAAAAAGCTATGTTCCATTTAAAAAACACCTTATCCATAGCGTAACTCTTTTGTTTCTGGTTCAAATAAATTTTTGAATTCAGCAGGAAAAAGTACATCGATTGGCTATTTTGGATTTTTCTTTAAATACAAGGAAGCTCAAAAATGAGCCCCTGTTCAGTCCTCGTTGGAAGACCCTGTACATGTAGTTATTATCTGCTTAATTATTGTTTAAAATCTCCCTGCAATACGGCATACGTTTCCATGTAACCAAATTTGAATATTTTTAAATTTAATTAAATGAAAAATATATATTATACATATTTTTAGCTTTTATCGTTTGGTAGGGGACAAACCGAAAGAGGTTGAATGGCAAAAACATTCAATTAATTTATTAACTTCAATAAATCAAGTCCTTTATAGCGAAAAGGATGGAATCTGGTTTGACTACGACCCGGTTAGTATTAACCTAGGATAAATTTAAATTGACATAATTCTGGCCTAACTATTTTATTTGAGTATTATAGTAAGTATAATAATATAAAAAGAAGTCGAAATAGTCTAAAAGTTTCTACTTTTTTACAAACCCTTACGACAAAAGCGACGACACACTCTTATGATCATGTTATTTCGGACGTGGTTAAACAGTTACAGGATGGAATTAAAATAAAGTTTTAAAAAATTAAAGATGTTTGAAATGCTTCATCAGTACAACTATTTATTGCGAAGATTTAACTAAACCCGCTAGCAAATTAGTACTCTTCAGCCCAGGAAACTACGCCGAAAAATGACAAAAGCGTATATGGTTATAGTGTATTGTATAATGGGTTTTAAAAAGTTATGGTGCAACATGTTGTATACTACTTTTTCTACACTGGATCAGATATTTTGGAAACTGAATAGAAAATTATTTTTTTAATTTATATTTAAATGTACAGTTGCTGAACTGCTGCTAAAACTGCTGTAGCTTTGTAACTTATGAGTTGCATTTTCAACATTAAAAGAAAAACACGATGCAATACTTATTTCTATTTTCTAGCAACTATAGAATTAAAAAAAAATATATTTTTCTACTGACGTTTTATAATAACCTCTTTTCGATTGTCATTATGGTTTTTTAATAACCTCCTCTTAAGCGCAGCGTGCTTAAAAAACTTTTAAGCACGTTACCAGGAGCAACGTGCTTAAAAGTAACGCAGGTAATTATTTACAATTAAAACGTAACCACAGACTAGGTATAATTTAATATTTTTTGGCAAGTGTAAATTTTTGAAAGGGGCAAATGAAACAGCTAATAATAAGTAATTATTTACAAATAATAGCTATATAAACACAGACTATAGTTTTACCTATTTATTATAAATATTAACAGTACAGTTACTTATATTATTAAAATTAATGCTGGGGTAACCTAAAACAGTGCTATTATAAAGGTCATAATGACATCTAAATGATAATGCTAAATACGTCATAATGGCACTGTCGTAGATTTAGGCTTTTAAGTTCACGCACTAGAGTTAGAATTACTTAGTTTTTGGTTTTAAAAGTCTAAAATAATATCAGAAAAATTTCTTAAACACAAATACATATTTTTAGATAATGTCCCAGCCTAGAAAAATGTTCTTTCCCAGTAACTTTGCTCCCCTTTGGACTGGTGCATACGATTTGACATTGCGACAAGAATATGGTCAAAGAGCAGCAGAATATTTTACAGACTTAAAAATTGGAGAATTTAAAGGAGGAATACCTACATCTCTGGATGACAATAACGAACAGTGGGACTTACCAAATGCTTGGCCACCGTTACAAGAGATTATTATAATAGGTAGATTTTTAAAGTTGAATTTTTCAAAAATACTGACCGCTTAGGACAGTTTTTGTATGCCAACCTGTAACCTATTTCGCGTAGATTTATTTATGTTTTTTAGCTTTTACACAAAATTTAAATAAAATTAGTATGACTTGATATTCTATAGGTAATAATTGACATATTTAATAAATATCAAGGAATTTCATAACTTATTTTAGGAGAATTGTATAGCAAAAAATATCGGGTAAGATTTTTTTAAACATTATTATGTCATTGTTCTTTCACTATACAATTCTCCCAAAATTAGCAATGAAATAAATTGATATTTTTGTAATATATTATATAATATTACCTAAGTAATGTGCCGACGATACTGATTTTATTTAAATGTTAGTTTAAAAAATAATAAACTTGAAAAAACAAAGCGAAATAGGATATAGGTTGGCAATAAATTGAACGACGATGAGAATTTTACCTTAATCGGCTAGCTTAGAGAAGGACCTTCACAAGGCGTACGTATTAAAGACAACTGAAAAATTGATGCAATTTAAAATTAATTCTTTTGCACACTTTTTGCGACTTATTAATTTTCCGAAATTGAAAAATGTTGCAAAAGAACAAGGTATCATATAATATCATAAAGTTTTTATGCAAACTATTACAAATTAGACCAGGGTCGATAAAAAAAATAATAGTAGGATGAAACCCATTGGAAAAGGAAGAGAATATAACAAAAATGAAAAGAAAAATAATTTACGGGCGATCCGAGGTCGGGAAGTGGAAGGGGGGAGTTCTTAAGGGTAGAAAACGATTTATCTCGATTTCCGGCAAAACTACAAGTCCTATTAAAAAACGTTAAATGGCAAAGTTGTAGGTAAAAAGATCTACAAGTTTTGAATTTACACTTTTTTCACATAACCTCAAAATTTATGTGAAAAATTTAAATAACCAAGTTTTTGGTTTTTTACTTTTTTCTTTTACAAAAAAAAATTTTTTTGTGAAATTTGGTGAAAACTTACCTTTTTATGCAGGGGCGGATTTACAAATTTGCCGCTAGTAGGCTATTCAATTTTTGCCGCCCCTGTACCAGTGACGACTTGTGAGTTGTGAAACAGGTGAAGTGTTCGGGAAAAAAAGTCCGTTGCAGGCGAAATGCGCCGCAGGCGAAATTTTTTTAAGACCACGCCCAAATTTGGTCAATAATTTTTAGTAAATATTTTTAAAATTTATGATTACCTACTTATTTTATTGAAAATGATATTTCTTTCTGCAAAGCCAGTAAAGTTCCAACTACCTTTTTTTATCCCCATTAACAGACACGGCCAACAATAAAGTTTATTTAAAAAAATACTACCCGTCGACCATGAATAAAGATTGTACCATTTATTTCTGTAAGACAAAAAAAATTTTGGGCCAAATTTGCCGCCCCCTAAAACCTGCCGCCCTAGGCTCCAACCTACTCAGCCTAATGGTAAATCCAGCACTGTTTTTATGTCCCAAGCACACTAATTTTTTTAATTTAAAATATTTATTTTTTCACCTTATTTTGACTTAATATCGAAAAAGCACCCTAATTTTCAATCGAAAATTCTCACGTCAAAATATCTGCTTTTTTAAAAAAAGTCGGTGGGCTTTTTGTTCGTTGACATCTCTGCTTTCTGATGGTGTAAAAAAAATACAATACACAAGTTTTGCCGAAAATCGAGATAAATCGTTTTCTACCCTTAAAAACTCACCCCTTTCCACTTCCCGACCTCGGATCGCCCGTAAATTATTTTTCCTTTCATTTTTGTTATATTCTCTTCCTTTTCCAATGGGTTTCATCCTACTATTATTTTTTTTCACTTTTTACCATTTTCAAAGGCTTCAGCCCTGGTCTAAATTGCCAATTAATGATCTCCCAAGTGCATTATAGGAAAATTTATAACAAAAAATATATGATAGATCTTAGTACGCAGAATTTAAAAATATAAAAATCCCTATTTTGATAGAAAGGTTACATACGGTGTTTTTTCGTTGCACGGCAGTATTGGTATTAGAAATTTAATACCTATAGTAAAGCGACGAATTTACCCGAAAAATTAAATAAATAAAATTTATTATCACCGTTTATTTTAAATAGGGGAAATATAGGTATCCAAAGCGTCCCCATTTTCTATAGTTGCGTGATCTATTACTACTGAAATCAATAAGCACAAATAAATTGGTTGTCAATCGGAGATAAAAATTCCATAAAGGCTAGAATATACCTAATTGTTATTATACAGAGTGTTACTTAATGATATGCCATAATTTCAAGGGCCCATTCCTGAACCAAATTCAAGTAGAAAAGTTCATTCATTCAAAAATAATTTTTTTTTTTAACTTTGACCCAACATATCTTGAAAACCAGACTTTTCAGGACACATGTTCATACGAACTTTTCTACTTGAATTTGGTTCAGGAATGGGCCCTTGGAAAACATTTAAAATATACGACAAGCCTATAGTTTTGATTAGGTAAGAAGTAATTCAAAAATAGTCAAGGATAAACTTTTGTCAACACCTATCAAAATCAGATCTGCCGATTTTGTTTCACGGCTATCTAGATTTATTTTTTAAAACATCATATTATACCTAAATTAGAAGTTTTCCATGATTATGTCATTAATTCTGAAGTAGTTTTTGAGCCATTGGAATAATGAATAGCAAACCTACACATAAAAGAATTATAAAGTTTAAAAATATTTTATTGTCGTGGCCACGAAGCTAGAAAAACAATAATTTCTTCGATAACAGTGTAAAAAAATATTGTTTTGGCAATAACTCTGAAACCAACAAAGATATCGAAGTACAGTCTTCACATTTTTTCTTGCAAATTTAATTTACTTTCTGATTATAATGTCTTAGTTATAATGTATGATTTGAATTTTCGGGATAAAATCGAAGAAACTGTTATTATTACAAATTGCGCCCTCTAGCAACTTTATTAGAAACTATCGTGTATCGTTGGATACGACAATTTAAAGTACCTACCTTTCTCTTCCAAGCAAGCTTAAATTTAGTAAAATCGGATAAGTCATTTAGAAGTTATAGTGATTTTAATGATTACACTTTCAATATCATCTCTTATCAAGATCGGTACGCCAATGAGCCTTAAACCAAAATGATGCAGAATTATCTGTTCTTTTTAATGATATAACCGGAGGTATAACATAATATAGGAATTTTCGGAGAAATTTAAAATTTTAAAAATTAATTTTCAGTTGTGCCCCCTTTCGGCGAAATGCGGAACTGTAAAATAATTTCCAGAATTTTCTCATGACTGCTTTAATCATATTTTTTTGCCCCAAGTTTCTATGCTTAGTAGTTTCCGAGATATGGCCGGTGGCCACCCTTAATGAAACACCCTGTATATGCAATACGGATTTTTAAATAAAATTAATGATTTTCGTAAGTATAATTTTAATTATTAATTAAATCAATGTTGTCTTATATACCGAACTAGACCTATAATAACTATCTAATCGTAGTGATGCATATTTATGCAATAATATAATATTATGGTTGTCTTTTTTAGGATTATGGAATTCAGGAAACGGAAAAGCACGAAAAATAGCTAAACGGGAGGCACAAAGATGGATAGATGCCAATCTGAGAGGTTACAACGAGCAAAATGCTATGTTCGAAAAGTACGACGCAACCCAATCTGGACAATACGGCGGCGGGGGTGAATACGAAGTACAAAAAGGGTTCGGATGGACTAACGGTGTCTGTCTAAATTTAATAAATACATTTTATACGGGAAAGCAAAAAGGCGTTAATAGTAAAGAAGACGAAAGCAAGGAATATGAAAGCCAGGAATACACTAATAGCAAAGAAAAAAAAACTAGTAGCAAGGAAACCGAAAGCAGTAAAGAAAGTATTGAGCAATAAAAACGTTAGGCTAGAACAACAAAAAAATTAAATATTATTATATAAAATGTGTTAACTGTTTTTTCTTTTAACACCTAAATACCTTTTATTTTAATTAATTAACAAACAACCAATTTTGTGTATGTAAATGCGCATTTTTTTAAGCTTCTATAACAATCTGCTTCTGTGATCTACAAAGCGAAGGGTAAAAGGTAAGTCGCCGGGTACCTCTTAAGGGCCCTGTATCTCCGTTAAGGGGCACTTTAGGTTTTTTTATATGACAAAGTATAGTTATTTTGACCTCCCCTATATGCTCCCGAGAGTATGCCATATACTTACCGGACATCCTGAATAAATTCCCGGTTTCCTAGAACAGTATTTTTATTGGTAGTAATTAGTTCCATTAGCAGCACAGTCCTGTTGAATAATGAACTACTTTTAATACAGACATTTTGTTAACAAATAAATTGTGTATTCTTAATGCGACTCAGTAACGTGATTTCTGTACAATTAAAAAGGCAAAACAGCGTCCCCAAAAACTAATTGTATCCGTTAGAACTTACAATCCACAAGAAGTTGGTGGGGGTTCGTAGTTGACGGAAATACGGTAAAAATCCTAAACAAACGCAAAGTAAACAACTCGTGAAAAATCAGTACCGTCAAATGGGGTGAAATTGATTTTATGGGGAGACTTTGATAACAGGTAATATTTTGTTAAAAAAATTTAAATATCCCTCAATTATAATCCGCGGACATCCGCGCCATGCTCAGTCGAAAGAGTGAAGTTTCGCCATTGTTGTGTCCTGTTAGCATGCCGGTAAATGTTTGTTATAATATTTTTGTATATATTCTATAATAATACTGTAAATTAGCGTTAAATTGACACTGTCTAAAATTATAAGTTATTTCATCAGTTTTTAGCAATTTTATTAAAAAATCGGTTATTTACGATGAGGTGGTTTCTAGTTAACCTCATTTAATGTAAAATTCGGCGCCAAATATGCTTGGTTGAAAACTATTAGTTGATATATCATGCGGGGTCACTTTGATAACACTTTCGGGGTGAGATTGATAGTAATTTATATATGAATCTGTTGATGTTTTTGAACGTTAAATTTGTGTTAAAATGTGTTAATTTAAGTTCTGTAATTCATATATAAAATAAAGTTTTCTTTTGACATCATAACTAAATTCTAATTTTCACTTATGCGAGGATATTTTATTAAAATTTATTTCTTATGCTGAGTGATAAGGGGTGACTTTGATAATCTCTGTAAACTTATGGATTTTCAAAGTCACCCCAAGCGCACATAAAATTGATAAAAAAAATATATTAAGAGTGAGGGAAAAAGTGTTACATTGATAACTCTTAGATCCAAAGCATTCGTTGTAATGCAAAAAAACAGTGCCTATCATAGTCACCCCAATTTGAGCATAATTTTGATAATGAGGTTATTATTTATTTTTTAGCAAAAAAAACAATTTTTGAAGTTTGTTTTAAGCCTGGAGGTCTTCATTCGGCATAGTGCAAATACATTCTATTTTTTTTGGCGCAAAACTAGGTGTACTTTTCTTGTAATTTACATATTAATCAAAAAAGCTAACAATTTCACCCCATTTGACGGTACTTAAGAAGGATATTCCTCCAAATCTTGTTTGTGGATTTGTAATTTACGCGTTAATATACACTGAGGAAAAATCCTTTTATTCCTTATAAGAATTTACATATTCTTTATCTACAACCATTTAATAATAGCTGCATAATACTCCTAATAATAAGAGCATTATGCTATCCATAATACAACAAGTGTAATTATTATATTTCCCATATGAACTCAACTTTTTCTGATAATAAAAGCATTATGCTATCCATAATACAACAAGTGTAATTATTATATTTCCCATATGAACTCAACTTTTTTTCAGGCACTGTATAAATGGATGGTTTTAGATAAAGTATAGTATTTGACTCGCGTCTAATGAACCATAATACACTCGGATGATGTACAACACTCGCCTTTGGCTCGTGCCGTAAACTTCATCCTAGTTTTATTATGGCCTACATTTTGCGCTCGTTAAATAATATACTATTATACAACTGTTTAATACTATATGTAATACGAATGTAATACTATATGTAATGTGACAGCAACGCGCTCTTCTACTGCGGGACAACGAAAATTGCTAGACCGTTGTGTAGTGATAATATCACGGTAATTTAGCCAATAGGACGTAGGAGTTCATGCTACCAATAGAATGGTTTATAGTCATTATTGCTCTGAATACTCACAGTAATTATCAAGTTCTATTGGGGGTGTAATCTGGTTTTATATACGGTATTAGTTCCGACTGGCAGTTGTAATGAAACTTATGACATAATAATATTTGCTTGCTACGGTTAACAAAGCACATACTTATCACAAAAAATCAGTACTGTAGTTCTCAAAAATTTAAATAGCTTTTAGTGTTATATTGTTCTTGTCGTTTAACATTGCATAGGTATGATTATCTATTATGCAACATGGTTTACTGGGATGGTAAAATTCGTTCATAGGTTATAAAGGCCAATACTAATGATGGGTTGTGCGAAATAAGAATATTCTATTGCTTTATCTGATATGCAAAGTCTTAAAGTAAAAATAAATTAGTTCAAACAGGTATTGGTACGATTAATAGAATTCAAATTTAGACAGGACAGCTAGCAGACTCCAAATAACAATGTGACCTGCGCAACAAATACGTTAAAAGTAATACTACGGCGCGCGGCGATTGCCAATCGCTACGAACCCCCGCTAACGTCTTGGTGGATGATAGGTTCTAACGGATACAATTCGTTTTTGGGGACGCTGTTCTGCTTTCTTAATTATAGAGAAAGCGCTTTACTACGAACAAAATGCGCCGCATTGAGAAGATACAACTTATTTTTTAACAAAATTGCTGTATTAAAAGTAGTTCATAATTCAATAAGATCATGCTGCTAATGGGACTGATTACTACCAATAAAAATACTGTTCTAGTAAATCTGGAATTGATATAACACTAAAGCCGGTTTGATACACTAGCAATTTATTTAATATGGGTTAATACAAAATAAGCTATCAATACAAACTATGTCTTAGCAAACCTATTGTATTAATTGTGTTAAATAAATGGAAAAAAATAAAAAAATAATAATTTTACACTATCCACAGGTTTTTATTCTAACTCGACATGTTTCGCAACACAGTTGCTTCTTCAAAGGAGTACTTAAAAATGGTATCTTAAAAGGTATAGCTTAGGTGTAACAATAAAATTGCAGGTAATTTTCAGGTTGTTTAAAATTATTGGAAAAACCAATAATAATGTTTACAGACTAATTAAAGAGATTCAAAAAAGGTAATCCGTTTAAATCCAATTGATCATTAAGAAAAGTATTGGAGTTTTTAAGCTTATTTATTTCTAAGGATTCAAGCAAATTCAATTTTGTACTTTTGTTTTCAATAGGTGTACACACCAAGTAAAAGCCGAATCAACAGGGAACTTGACAAAAATTTTAAATGGGGAAAAAATTCTATAAATCATAAATATATATTGTCATAAAACATATGGCAGCAAAAAAAAACAACATATTTCGTCCCAAAAACCGCTAGCAAGATTTAAAAATGCCCCAAAATTCAAATTATCCCAAGCGGGTAAAAACGGGTCGTGACGTCAAGAAGTATAATTCGTGTATGACATCCACGAAGTAGGTTATAGGTTGGCAATAAATTGAACGACGTTGAGAATTCCACCTTAAAACAACAATACAATAACAATAACACACGGCAATCCAAATGCAAACTCGTTAGCTCGGCCACCGGTCAGGATGACGGATGATGGAAAAGTCATACTTCCTGACGTCATCGGGCTTGGCGCGCTTAAAAGGCCGTTTGAAATGCTTTTGACACTTTAAAGAATTTTTACCAAGTTATTACTGATTTTTAAGGAGGGAATTGGGGAATATTTTTTTTAGGCCTAACTAAATCATATTATTGAAAAAAAAAAAATTGGAAAGTTCCCTATTCTATACCTATTGTATTAGATTAGTTTGGTTCTGGTGTCATATAGGTCAGCTCGAATTTCATAACATTTTTGGATTTTTTTAAAAGCTTACCTCAAATGGAACAAATTAAAGCTTAAAAAATGTTGGATGAATTTTTCCAAAAAAGTATTTTTTAAATATTTTCGTTTCACATCATAGATATTTACCTAAATGTAAATGTCTATGTGACACACGAACCATTTTACTGGTAATTTACACAGAAAAAAAATGGACTTTTAGGTCGCACAGACTTGTTTTGATTTCATTGGTTAGCAGTTGACAAGGAAAAGCGTTGTTGCCAATTCAAGTAGGTTTGGTTTCGGTCGACTATTCGGAAAAAATAAAATAAAGGTGTAACTTAGGCCGCGGCAGCGGCCGTCGCGTAGCCGGCGTTCTATTGCGTAGCCCAAGGATGTTTATAATTAGTTGCGGGGCGGGCGAAGCGACCGCGGACGATGCCATTACCGCATAAAGGTGTTATTAGAGAGTTTTCGTTGTATTGGCAAATTCAAACGGTTAACCATAACGAATACGAATACGAAGCCGCTATTTGACAGATCGTAAAAATAGTTTTCGTTCAATTCGCTTAACGTTAATAGAATTCGACAGTAAACATAACAAATATAACATAACCTATCTTTAATGGTTTGTGTTCATATTTTCATATACGTTTTGTGCTATCTTTTTTGCTTGGTTTTAATTTCCTAGTACCCAATATTCTAAAACATCATGAGAGACGAAAGGTTGCTTTTATTGGACTCATCCAGTGATTCGGATTTGGATGATGCCCTTCTCTTGGAGGTGCTTGATTGCTTGATCGCCAGGACATTCAGTATCGAGCACAGTTGTATGGAAATTTCAATTTAGAAAACTATAATAATGCTGAATGCAAACTTTATTTCCGATTTGGTCATTGAAAATGGTCATTACGCATGCGTTCCGTTTTCGCTATGGCTTCGTCTTCCGTCCGTTAGCTCCCGCCACTTATCCGTAACGATAACGATAAATGACGGCTCAAATGTCAAAGTTGTCAAATAGCGGCTATCGGAATCGCTTTTAAAAGACAACGAAAACTGTCTATTAGTAAAGGTGTATCTTAGGCCGCGGCAGCGGCCGTCGCGTAGCCGGTGTTCTAATGAGTAGCCCAAGGATGTTTATAACAGTTGCGGGTCGGGCAAAGCCCGCCACGCTAATGTACGATGCCATTACCGCATAGAGGTGTTAATATTAAAGGTGTATCTTAGGCCGCGTAGCTGGCGTTCTATTGCGTAGCCCAGGGATGTTTATATTAGTTGCGGGTCGGGCAAAGCCCGCCACGCTAATGTACGATGCCATTACCGCATAGTGGTGTTAATATTAAAGGTGTATCTTAGGCCGCGTAGCTGGCGTTCTATTGCGTAGCCCAGGGATGTTTATATTAGTTGCGGGTCGGGCAAAGCCCGCCACGCTAATGTACGATGCCATTACCGCATAGTGGTGTTAATATTAAAGGTGTATCTTAGGCCGCGTAGCTGGCGTTCTATTGCGTAGCCCAGGGATGTTTATATTAGTTGCGGGTCGGGCAAAGCCCGCCACGCTAATGTACGATGCCATTACCGCATAGTGGTGTTAATATTAAAGGTGTATCTTAGGCCGCGTAGCTGGCGTTCTATTGCGTAGCCCAGGGATGTTTATATTAGTTGCGGGTCGGGCAAAGCCCGCCACGCTAATGTACGATGCCATTACCGCATAGTGGTGTTAATATTAAAGGTGTATCTTAGGCCGCGTAGCTGGCGTTCTATTGCGTAGCCCAGGGATGTTTATATTAGTTGCGGGGCGGGCAAAGCCCGCCACGCTAATGTACGATGCCATTACCGCATAAAGGTTTTACTAGACTTTCTTTGATTTCTAGTTAGCAGTTGACAAGGAAAATCCATAGCCGTCTTTAGTTTTTCTATTTTATTAGAGAGGGCTATGGAAAAGCGTTGTTATTATTTTTTTTTTATTTAAGAATGTGCGAACAATGTGTATTGACATTAACAAAGCATTAAGAAAAATGGCCATGTTTGACAACACTGTAAGTAAATCGAAAACTACTGTAAATTATGAAACTTTTATTTGAATTTTTGGCGAAAAAAGTGGTTCGTCCAACGATTTTATTTTTTTAATCTATTCTATACACTCCCTGCTCTTACTTTAAAATTTCAAAAATTGTTAAAATCGAGCTGACCTATACTGCATCAGACCTGGGGTCTGGTGTCATATAAGGTCGGCCGAATTTTGATAGTTTTAAAATTTTATCATATAGCCTAAGCTGTATAGAACAAGTTAAAAGCAAAAAAATTGCGGATTATAGACTTTTAACGCGAAAAATTAATAATAAACTATTTATAAATTGACATTTTTACCGAAAATATAAACCCTTTAGTTTTCTGTGCTGAAAATGTCAAAGCGAGAATTCTCATTATTTGACATAATACTTACTGTGTTGCCACGTTGGACCAATTTTCATGATTTGAAGTCATTAACGATGGTTGGGTATTTCAAAAAGTCTTATACCTAATTGAGTTTATTTATAATAAAATATATTTTAAAAAACATATGGATATTTATTATTTTAAAAACATCCTTGGGCTACGCAATAGAACGCCGGATACGCGACGGCCACTACAGCGGCCTAAGTTCCACGCCGGCTACGCGACGGCCGCTGCCGCGGCCTAAGTTACAGCTTTAATAATAACACCTTTACGAGGTAATGTCATCATATATTAGCGTTGCGGGCTTCGCCCGCCCCGCAACTATTATAAACATCCTTGGGCTACGCCATAGAACGCCGGCTACGCGGCCTAAGTTACACCTTTATGCGGTAATGGCATAAAGTTTATTTTTATTTTTAATATTCTACTTTACCTGAAAATATCAACAAATAACTTGGCAACATTGGTAAAGAAAGTGAAATAGCAACAGATATCGGCGAATCCGCGCTTGTGCGCTTAAATTATAAGAATATATTCGATTAAACAAACGCGGGTAATATCGTCATATTGCTATCTTCGTGTAACCCTCTTAAAGACAATGACCACACTACTAGCGGGCACAGCTTGTTTTTGTATCCAGAAAGTCGACCGAAACCCTAAACTAATTAAATATTAAAAATGGCTTTAATTTGAAAAAAATGGCTTTATCCGCATTTTTTTTTTGCATCAAATTGTTTCATTTAACGTTAACTTTCTAATAAACCCATAAACCGGAAGAAATTCGACCGACCTTATATGACACCAGAACCCCCGATTAGTTTCTTCAGTGTATACGTACTGAAAAAATCTTCAAAATCGGCGTAGCGTTCATTTATTAGATATTAGATAATCACCGCCTTTTCAAACTTTATGCTGTAAAATTTAACATTGCATACTGCTTGTTTGCTATTAAAAAAATTATATTAGATTAGTACTTACCATTACAGTGAGCACCGATATCGCCTTTCTCAAAGAAAACATTACCCTGTCTGCTTGAATTCGAAGTTCCATTTCTGTGGGCATTAGACTTTCCGGTTTTTCAATATGTAATCCCTCAAAGTAGTCTTCCTTGTCGCCACATTCTATGACAGAATTAAATGGCTTGGGCGGTCGTTTTAGATATTTTTGCAACATTGCAGAGGAACTCATTTTATTTTTGTATATTAATTTAACTTGTAAATAGGTATTTTGACGCTTTCATTTATATGACACTGTCATTTAAAATAAAGGTGACGATCCCTTTTGTTAAATCAATGCGCTGCCGTTACCTGGGATTTATTAATGGCCATTTGCGCCGCATTATGTAATCCAGGATTACTGCTTAACACTGGATTTGGGACTAAATTTCATTTGCACGCCTTTTGTAATCTAAGATTATCACCTAATCCACGATTATATTTTAATCCTAAGAAATCGACGGATTATTTCGGAATTAAGTACTAATTCTTGAATTGTAACCTTAAAAAGAGTTTTTTTTTAGTTTTGTGGTTTCATTTGCGAAACAAATCGCTTTTTGCTTTGAAGTATTTTGATTTTTGAATAATATAATTATTATGGATGCATTGATGGACTTTGTTTTTGAAAATAACATTTTTGAAGACGATTTAGAGGTCATTGATATCATCGATTTTGGGTTTCCAAGAAGAAGATATGTTAGGAGTAATTATTTTGAAGATTTGGATGAGCTACAATTTTTTCAAAGGTTTAGGCTGAGGAAAGCCACAGTACTTGCTGTGCTTGCAGAAATTGAAATTCAATTGGAATATCCCCATGATTGGAACTGAGACTTATTTAGGCCTTTTTGACTCTTCAATAAAATAATATATTTATTTATTTAGTTATAGCGATATAATACAATTTAATTTAAAAATAGAATAATTACAATGCTATTGCTAAAACTTGAGAAGCACTATGGTACCTATTTAATAAACTGTGTGTGCATCTCGTTTCTTATAAAGAATAAAGAAATTCTAGGTTAAACCAAACTCGACAATTTAATTTTAATAATCTACATAACTCACATGAAAGAAGGCACAAAAAAAACATTTTAACCTGAAAAAGATCCACTGACCCTACCAAAAATCCTAAAGTACAGGCTCTGCAGAATGACAAAAACAATGCAAAACTGTATGAAACAAAACATAAAAGAAAATAAAAAATGCTAAACTGTACATATGTATTTTATTGCAAAACTACTTTCCCGAATCCACTTAGTTATTTCCCTCTTTGATCTATGATGATATGGCCTAACTTTAAAATTTTGCGGTAACTATTATATATTTTTATACCTACCTACACAGTAAATATGATTCTGGTAGATTACATGCTTCGGGCTTTCTCTAAACCAACTTATTTTGTCCACATAGAAACGATTTAATTAGATCATATGAAACACACCCCTTATTCCTATGTGTTCCAAGCGTTTCAACCTTAGACAAGGAAAGAGATCCCTAATCTAAGGTTTCAACAGTACTGTGTGCGCCACAGTATCGAAAGCCTTTTGCAAGTCTAGAAAAATACCGATGACCTTCTCTCCCTCGTCAAGATGACTCAGAATCTTTTCCGTTAACCTATATAGCGGTTTCTGTACTAGAACCCTCTAAAAGCAAATTGGTTTTTACTTAGTATATTATTTTTCCCCAACAATTTGTATTTAAAACATTTTTCAATGATCTTACTTATAGTACGTACTTGTGAGCGCAATAGGCCTATAGTTATTGGTCAGCGTTAGGTTCCCCTGTTTGTGAACTGGAATAACTAAAGAATTTTTTTAAGGTCTCGGGGAAAATCCCAGTCCCAAAAATCAAATTTACAATATGCTTAATAGGTTTTATTAGTTCTGTTTTATATATTATCTAGTTAAATCTTGTGAATTATTGTGAAATACTTTCCTACTAAAAGTTCACATATGAACTCATTCAGTCTAATAACTTAGCTTTCTAATGGTAGTCCTTGTGATCTTTTAATAGGAATGATAGTGTTTCCCCAATAAACCAACTCCTGACAACTCTAAGATTCTATGCGACGGGGGGACACATATCATCAGTTGCTGATTATATGGGCATGCACACCTCAACAGCGTCAAGGATAATATCCAAGGTTTCAAGAGTGCTTGCTAGTCTTAGACCTAGGTATATCAATATGCCTGAAAATGATGACCTATTGGATGTACAGACCAAGTACTATGATATTGCCAGGTTT
Organism: Polydrusus pterygomalis; assembly: GCA_963969555.1. Taxonomy (NCBI): domain Eukaryota; kingdom Metazoa; phylum Arthropoda; class Insecta; order Coleoptera; family Curculionidae; genus Polydrusus; species Polydrusus pterygomalis. The sequence goes on along the minus strand of OZ018381.1, from coordinate 32,269,472 downwards.
CCGAGGGTAATAGGTTGCATGGATGGCACTCATATCCGTATTCAATCTCCAGGTTAAATATTTTGTTTTATTAAAATTCAGTTTTTTAAAAACATTTTCAGATATTTTACTCAATAACAAATTTCTAGGAGGATATGATGCAGAATTGTTTCGAAACAGAAAGGGCTATTTCTCTCTTAATACCCAGGTAGTGGGTGATGCTAATTTAAGAATACGAGATATTGTGGCTAGGTGGCCAGGTTCCACACATGATGCAACAATGTACAATAATTCAAGAGTACGAGCAAGGTTGGAGGCAGGACAATTTCCCAATAGTGTAATTTTGGGTGAGTAATAGTAATAAAAAATAAAGAGGGAGTGAGCGACCTCCTTATACTCTACTACTAAAAATCAAACATAAATCTAAAATAATCTAAGCATATACAAGAGATAGTCAACCAAGTTTAACAAATAAAATGCCATATTTTGCACTTGTTATAATTATTTTTGTAATACGTAAGTATTGTTTATTCATTACTTAGATCTGTTTTAGCATAAACTAGAATTCTGAAAAAACAGTAAATATATTTCTGTTTTGTAAACTGTATACACGGGATCTGACTGTGGCTCAGAATAGTTTTTGATTATTTTTATTTTTAGGGGACAGTGGGTATTTTTTATCCAACAACATGTTAACTCCACTTTTAAACCCAGGCAATCAAGCAGAACAATTATATAACGAATCACATATTCGGACTAGGAACACAATCGAAAGGTTATTTGGTGTGTGGAAACGAAGATTTCCTATTCTTGCATATGGAATAAGGGTCAATATTCAAACATCATTGAATATTGTGGTTGCCACAGCTGTGTTACAAAATATTGCAGTAAATAGCAATGATGACGAGCCACCATACCCAGAGGAGGTTGACATTGATCATTTAAATTATCTCATTGAAATGGGAAATATGCCAAATATTGCAAATTTGCAGGTACACAATCAAGCTGATGCAGCTTTAACAAGAAATGCATTAATCAATTATTTTGGACATTTAGGTATAAACCATGCATAATTTGTATAATATAAATTAATGAGTCAGACAGTGTTTGTTTTAAGTTTACGTTTGTTGGGTCTGGATACATGGCATTACACATTCGCAGACGACACTGTACTGACATTTTGTGGTGAAGATATGGTATAATTAATTTTGCTTGTTAATAATACCTTAAACTAATATTACAGATGGCTGTTAAATCAAAACCTTAAAATAAATTTAGATAAGACTAAAACAATATTCTTTAAACAAAAAAATTGATGTTATTATAAAAATAAACAATATTGCTATAGAAAGAGTTGGAACAATAAAATATGTAGGTCTTACTCTGGAGGAGAACTTGAATTGGAATGCCCATATTGATGGTTTATTTAATAAAGTTGTGGCGCTCATTGGGGTTATTTTTAGATGCAGACAATTTTTATCTATTAATGCTTAATATAAAATCTACAATGCATATGCCCTATCAAGACTAAGATACCTTATTTCAATATGGGGGACTTGTGGTCTAACGAATTTTCACAAAATACAAATACTCCAGAATAGGACCTTAAAGACACTCTTTCAACTAGAATATCGGACGCTCACTTATGAAATCTATAACATGCTAAAAGTAGAACCTATCTCTTAAATCTTAAAATGCGAACAGTGTAAACTTATATATACAAAATAACACACAACATGCAGAGAACAAACACCCAAATTATATACACTAATGAAACTCATCCTTGACACAAGAAATGCAAACAATATCTACCTAAATACAGTCGGAACTAACATTGTACTCCATAATCCTATAAAGTGAAGCTTCAAAAACATTCAACGATCTACCTTCCTATTTAAAAAGTGAAGTATCACTAACTAGATTTCTTAGATTACTAAAGTTACATTTTCAATAGTAAATTTTTTGTACTCACAAACTTGTACTTAATCTTACACTGATTGTCATTAGAAAAGTGTTGCCTCCGATACCAGTGCTAGATGTATTGCCTATAGACCAGGGTCGATAATTTTTTAAACCAAAAAAAATAATAGTAGGATGAAACCCATTGGAAAAGGAAGAGAATATAACAAAAATGAAAGGAAAAATAAATTACGGGCGATCCGAGGTCGGGAAGTGGGGGGCGGTGAGTTTTTAAGGTTAGAAAACGATTTATCTCGATTTTCGGAAAAACTACAAGTCCTATGGAAGAACGTTAAATGGCAAAGTTGTAGGTAATAAAAAGATCTACAACTTTTGTATTTGCACTTTTTTTACATAACCTCAAAATTTATGTGAAAAATTCAAATAACCAAGTTTTTGGTTTTTTATTTATATCTTATATTACGAAATTTGGTGAAAACTTACCTTTTTATGTCCTTAACACATTGTAATTTTTTAGATTTAAAATAATCATTTTTTAACCTTATTTTGACTTAATATCGAAAAAACACCCTAATTTTCAATCAAAAATTCTCACCTCAAAATATCTGCTTTTTTAAAAAAGTCGGTGGGCTTTTTGTTCGTTAAAATCTCTACTTTCTGATGGTGTTAAAAAAATATACATTACTATGGTAAATGTTCTCAAAAAAATGCAAAGAAATGAAAAAAACTCTAATCCGAAATTTTTTTTTAGATCAATATGTACAATTTTGAGCTATTTATAAAAATTTATACTTTATTTACTCGAAAAACGTAAGATTCCATGTTACATTGATAAATAAAGTATAACTTTTAATAAATAGCTCAAAATTGTACATATTGATCTAAAAAAAAATTTCGGATTAGAGTTTTTTTCATTTCTTTGCATTTTTTTGAGAACATTTACCATAGTAATGTATATTTTTTTAACACCATCAGAAAGTAGAGATTTTAACGAACAAAAAGCCCACCGACTTTTTTAAAAAAGCAGATATTTTGACGTGAGAATTTTCGATTGAAAATTAGGGTGTTTTTTCGATATTAAGTCAAAATAAGGTTAAAAAATGATTATTTTAAATCTAAAAAATTACAGTGTGTTAAGGACATAAAAAGGTAAGTTTCACCAAATTTCGTGGATAAAAATTTTTTTTTGTAAAAGATAAAAATAAAAAACCAAAAACTTGGTTATTTGAATTTTTCACATACATTTTGAGGTTATATGAAAAAAGTGTAAATACAAAAGTTATAGATCTTTTTATTACCTACAACTTTGCCATTTAACGTTCTTCCATGGGACTTGTAGTTTTTCCGAAAATCGAGATAAATCGTTTTCTACCCTTAAAACCCCCCCTCCCCCCCCCTCGGATCGCCGGTAATTTGTTTTTCCTTTCATTTTTGTTCTATTCTCTTCCTTTTCCAATGGGTTTCATCCTACTATTATTTTTTTTCACATTTTACCATTTTCAAAGGCTTCAGCACTGGTCTATAAGAGCTCACCGGTTTTCAAGTATTCATTATGTATTTTAGACATTTATTACCATAGTGATAGATAAACAGATTATGTGTATTTCATATATTCTTAAAGTAAAGAAAAAAAAATGCTTGAATAGGCAATTTCAAAAAAAAATACAGTTCTTTTAATTTCTATGTAAAAGAGTCAATTTTCCTGGGCAGTGAATGGAAACTTATTTTTAGCATGTTTATATACTAGTTAACATTCTCAGCTAAAGGCCTAGTCTTTAAGTTTTCTCTCTAAAAATGCTTTTCTTTTAACATTTAATCTTTATTCCAATACTTATGTTATATCTAAAAGTAATTCTTCAAGTTATAATATAATAAAAAATTCATGTCACTAAAAACTTTTAGGCACAGCTTACAAAATATAATATTAACTTTTCTTCATGAAATGGCTAATTAAATTACCTTTCGTCACCTACAAAATATTTTAAACTACTTAAGTAACATCCTGTACTGTATTTCTATAAGATAAAATACATTTCCAAAAACTGTTTTTTCATATTTTATTTTATGAAAACATCACAGGCAATGTAACTAACTTATAATACTTGAAGTAAAACACATAGGATAACTAATAATTTAAAAAGATACAAAAAACATTAGGAATTCAATTGTTTTTGCTTAAGTTTTATATCAAGCTCCAAAGCAATCATTCTGACGTCGTGTTCTTTTTGGAGACAATTAGCCAACTCAATTTTCTTATCCACTAAAATTTCGTACTTTTCACCTAACCGGGATGATGTTAGTGTCTTCACGGTACTATGAGGTCTACGCCTGTTTACGCTTCGCCCACTGTTAGGTGTGACGGGTAAAGTCATATCACTTTTGGTTATAGTTGTCGAAGTCGTTTCCTATAATAATCACACCTATATAATATGTTGGCATTATGTATGTAATAAGGAGATAATTTAAATCACAAATAATATTTGTAGATACAGTAAACAAACATCAAGTATACCTATCAGGGTTGAAAAAAAACATGTTTTTTTTTTATATTTAAACAAAACATGTGTTTTTTATTGTTTAAAACAGTTTTTTTTTGTTTTAAACATGTTTTTTATTAGGCAATTAAAAACATGTTTTAAACAAAACATACCCATGTTTAAAACACGTTTTAAAAAGATAAATTCAACTTTGACGACTTGTATCTCATGGGCAATTTTATATTTAACTGTCTGACAAAAGTTTAAGCAAAAATAAAATAATTTTGAATGTAAACTACGAATTTACAGCGTGGCCCTTAGTGGCTAATTTTACCTTAAAATATGGGGAAACTCATAAAATTGATTGTTAGAAATTTTTAATTATATTCACGTTAAGTGAAAATAGAACAAATTTAAAACTGTTAGTTTCTCTGTTTTTTTTAAGATCTACACTAATATTTAAGCTTACTTTGCATTATTTTTTTGAAGCTATTAGTATTAGTCCTGTTAAATGCTCAACTTTAGGTTAATAATAATATATCCATAAAATATGTATGTTCCAATTATTTTTGTTTTTTTTAAATTTTTTTGGGTGATATGAGGAGACAAAAAAAAGCGATAATTGACATCTACTACATTGAGAAAAAAAAAACAGTATATTTTAATAAATGTTTTAAACATGTTTTAAACACCTGTTTAAAACACCTAATAAAACATCAGGTCGTGTTTAAAACATCTGGTTTAAAACATTTTGTTTTAAACATAACAACCCTGATACCTATCATCGTTAAGTACAGAGAACTTAGAATAGCATAGATATCATTTGCTTGAAATTGTACACATTGTTTGCAAATGTAACTCATTTCTTATATCTTATTATATAAATGACAGTTTTAAAAATGTAATTTGCCCACAATATCGTGGGTTTGCGGCGAAAACTCACTAAGTCAAAATATGAATAATGACTTTACCATGTGTATACTTGCTTGAAAATCTTATGTTTGTGAGGAAAAATTTGGATTTGTATATGACACACCGTGATGTACACTGCTACGATACAAGAAATCGGGATGACTTTGTTGGTCGGTATTGTCGATTGACGAGGTGTCGGAATGGCCTGGGGTATCTAGCCATAAAAATGTTTAATAAAATACCGTTACACTTGAGAGAGCTGCCAATAGCACAGTTCAAGAATATATGTAAAAAATTTTTACTGGATGGTTGTTTTTATTCAGTGCAGGAGTACTTAGATATCCCTTTGACTTTCTAATTGTGCCTGTTCTTTCTTTTTAATTTGTATGTTATAGTATAAGACAATATTTTGGGTATAGTATAGTGTTTTAAAGATTTTTAAGTGTTGCTTTCGAGTATGTATTTTTTCTAATGTATTTTGTATTTTGCTATTGCTATGTGACATGTGGAAATACTATTTTGTATAATGCCATCAATAAATTATCTTATCTTATCTTATGAAGTTTCGAGAAAATGCCATTTAAAAAATTACTTAGACATTTGTAGTTTAAAATTGAAACAAATATTTAAGTTTTAAGTTTGGATTATAGAAAATATATACTGTTTCTTTAACATTTTGTAACAAAATAATGTTACATGAATTTAATTTTTTGCGTAAAAATAGAAAAATACAAGTGGTGTGACCCGGGGTGTGACTTAGTGAGTTTTAAATTTCATCATGTTTTATTAGAGGACTGACCTATTAAAATTTTTTTATATTTTATATTATCGCGGCTCCAACTTAATGCTTTTTGATAGCTGTATTATTTTACTTGTCGATTTGAATACATTGCAGCACCCTATACATAAAATTCACCAAGTCACTTTTAGTGAGTTCTCGCATTAACTACCAAAGGACAATATTGACTTAATGAGATTCTTATAGTATGCTATTTCTGGTTACTTAGTGAGTTGTTCAACGAAAATACATGGTAATATGTTAGACCTAAATCAGACTTAAGAAATATATAAAAATGTCAAAACTGGAAAAATATAACTTAGTGAGTTTTCACCGCAAGCCCACGATATGTACTTAATACCTAATCACTGCAAATATTTCACTAACCTTGTTAGGTTTCGAATAGCCCTCAAAAATTACCTCGATGTTGTCAACATTTGTAGGCACTGTTGATTCCTAAGAAAAAAAATAATAAGAAACACAACTCAAGTTTTTTTAAATATCTCAAAGAAACACCATGTTACTATCCAAGTTGCTGTTGTTTTAAACTTTACACATTTGTTTTTGATTAGACTTCTAAAATAATACAGTACTAAATCCTTGTTTTGTATTAGTTTTTTCTATCGTTTACTATATTATTGTTAATTTGGGTGTGCAAAAAAATGTGCCTATATTCTTGATATTACATTTGCTGTCATATTGGTACTTACCATCTTTTTCAATGCCGTATTAGGCTTCATCTTTAGGTCTGAGGCCTTAAAATGTTTCCAGTCGGCTTTTTCCTCAGTTTTTTCCATCTCTTCACTCTCATTCCCACTTAAATCATAATTGGTCATTGTTAGTACATCCTAAAACATAAAATACTTATGTTTATTTATTTCATTAAAATTATTAATCCACAATAATCTGGTCTATAATAATTATAGCGACCACTAATTTTATGCAAAGTTAAACTTTAAAAACAGGAGCAAGAGTTTTCGGCAGGTAAAAATCGGGGTAAAAATATTATCTAATGTCAAGTTCAAACAGTTACTGAAATGTAAAAGCTCTTGAGGGATGATTTGGATGAGCAACTTTACTGTATAAACACCCCAACAAATGCCAAAAATTACTTATATTACGATTTATATCCTACCAACAGTTGCTTACCTCTAGAGCATCATTGTCGAAATCATTTTTTAAACCAAAAACGGTTTTGTCATTGATGATAGACAATATTTTCCATTCATTGTCCGAAAGCTTGGGAGGCTCTGGCCCACCTCCGGTGAGATATGTTTCTTTTTTGTAGTTTGCAGATCTTTTTCGTAATTCCTTCTTCAGGTTTTTATAGAAAATTTTCAGCGATTCTTGATTTCTAGCAATGTGATTAGGACTTAATGCGTTAAATTGTTTGGTAACGGAGTCCCAAGCTCTGTTCTTTTCTTGGGTGGTCACCCCATCTGTTTGTTTGTTTTCAATAACGTGTTTGAATTTGCCCACGAGATTTACCAAAATATCACGCTCTTGAATCGTGAAGTTTGCCTGACGCTGCCTTTTCATCATAATTAAAAAGATTAAAAAGAAATAAACAGCAGCACAAAACACCAACAAAGAAAAGCAGTTAACCGCCATTGCCATTAAAGCTGATTTTTGACATTTATGACAGTACGAAGCTTACATCAAACCGAATATAACTGATGAAAAAGAAAATCCCTATGCAGACGACACGTTGCCATATCATCCGAACGCTCTAATCCGGAATTTGTTAATCCACTATATTATTGTGTTGGTGCAAATAAAAAATATATAATCCCAGATTAATATTTAATTTCGGATTATCTAATCCTGTATTAAATCAAAAGCGGCGCAAATGGCCATAAGGGAAGTAAAGTTTACCTTCTCCGTCGGTATTATAGTAAACGGCACGAATAGGGGAGAACCGGGTAAGATGACGGTTAAGCATAAATTGAAACAACTTTTTTGTGAAAGCGTTTCGAAATAGACATATTTCGATATTGATTAGAATTTCGAAATGACACTCTTTTAGGCACTAGTGTCTAAATGTGACAGTTTTAGGCACTAGTGCCTAAAATAAAAGTAAAAATTAAACATTAAAATCAATGAAAATATCTATTTATTATATTGTTAAATGTACAATTATGTAAAAAAAATTTATGCCATCTATTGATCCCTCAGTAATCGTAAACATTCTTGGAACATGAGTTTCTGTGTTCGGAACTTTGACACTGATAAACGACTGACAATCCTACATGCCCCAAATACTCCAACGATTAAAACAACTTTGGCTAACAGGAATTCTTTATCATCAGCTTGTTTTATAAAGCGTTCTATTTCCAGCTTTGTAAATATTTTTGATTTCTTTGGCTGATATCCGGTAGCTTTCCTTTTTAAAAATGCAATAAGGTTTGTAAATTTGCAAATATCTATGTTTTTGTTCAGATAAATCATGGTGCGGAGCATCGAATATTTGCTCCACAAAGTTGACGGCCTTAAGGTGGTGGATAGCTTGAGGAAATAGGCTAGTAATACCTTTTCTCTTAAGTTCTCAATATGTTTTTCTTTGGCCCAGGTTTCAAAGTTGTCGTAGGTTTTTTCGTATAAATGTTTCGATTTTTCGGGTACTAACGTGGATAGCGCAGCTTCAGCAGCTTGTTCAATATCCAAAGACTCGTTAATATCACCCATTTGAAGTAATTTTTTTGAAAAACTTTGCGGGAAAAAAGGCAAAACGCGACGTTCGAACTTGACAACACACTTGATATTAAATAATGCATAAACAATGCCTTAGAAACAGGCCTGCCTACTTTTCAAAATGTTTAAAAATACTAATAAAAGCTTAAATTATCAAATTCTCCGTTTTCACAAAAAATCTTGTATATAATTCGTTACGAAACGATGTCTTTTAGCCACTAGACGTGTTGTCCAACTCGGCTTTGCCTCGTTGGACAATTTTCACGTCGCGTGCCTAAAAGACACTCATTTCGCAACTTATTGTATAAATAGCTATTTCCTACGAGCGTGCGCAAAGTAGTACTTTGCGCACGCATTTTTGTGTGCAAAGTTACACTTTTCCGCACTAGTGCGGATAAGACTTTTATCCGCACTGGGTGCGGAAAAGTAAAACTATTCAAAAATCTCCTTGGTAGGGAATATTTATATTTATTTTAGTAGCTGTAAACTATTTTATGGCAATGTGAGAAGCCGTTGCAAGAGTATTCTCTTTTATCTTTTAATCGTAATTCCCGATATTTGTATTTCAGCTTAAAACGAAAAAAACTGTATTTTTTAAGTACCTCGTATAGTGATAAATGATTATAATATTGCCAAGCAACAATAAATGTACATGTAATTGTAATTGCTCTTTTGTTATAAATGTTATAAACAAATAATTTAGTTTCCTATTATTTTTTTTATTGTTATGTAATTTTTTAATTTTCTATTATTTTTTTTTGTTATGTAATTTTTAGTTGTAAGTATATTATAGTTCTTTCTTTAAAGTCGAATTAAAAATTATTAAATAAATTATCATATTTTTATTTTTGTTGTTATCTGATATGAAGCTCGTAGGAAAAATGTTGTTCCTAACAAGTGCGCAAAGTGCTTTTCCGCACGCAAGAACTTATCCGAACTCCGCTTCGCGTCGTTCGTCCAACTGTACTTGCGTGCGGAAAAGTATCACTTTGCGCACTTGTTAGGAAAATAACTATTTTATACAACAAATATTGCCTTCAAACTTTGTTGTTTTAGTTATTTACGTGGAAGACCTAAATACTAGAAATGACAAAATATAAACAAATCCTTTAAAAATATAAGAAATTTTAATACTTAAAAAAAGTGCATTTTCGTCATCTGACGCCATGTCCTAGCTAAACACGGGTTTTCCGGTGTGTGCGGAGCGATGCGTGCGACGCGGTGATACTTAGAATTAAACGCAGAGCAACAGATTTTTCTGTCTGTTCTCGTACGACAAATTGCAATAAAGGTGTTAATTTTGGAAGTGCAAAAAAAAAGACGCACTTTGGAAGAAAATGAATCCTCAGTCAAAAGTTTTTGTTTTCATTCTGGTATACTGCTGAAATGCCGTTTCAACGGCACGTAATTGCGTATGCAAATGATGAACCTCACCATAATGTAACCTGTTTCTAAAGATCATATATTAGTTTATTTCTCTTTCACGTTTCTAATATTTTTAATAGTCTTAATTTAACCATACTGTTTTCCACTAACAAAATCTTACGCGTCACAGGTGAAATCATCATTGCTACTATGTGTGAACCAAAGACTTCTAATATACATTGTGTCCTCGGATGGAGTTGGCAAGAGGAAAAAGATCTTTATTATTGATTTTACGACAAAAAGTTATTCGTTATAAAAAAATTCCGCTTGTCGAGAAAATGCATTTACCATATACAAATTTTAGATCAGATGTTGATAAATTAAGAAAACATGAAAATGCTTCAAAAAAGAAGTACCATTATTTATTATTTTAGACAAAATGTTTATGAAACAAAGTTGTTTAAAATTCGAAATAAAGCCTAAATACAAAATTAGAAATCTGAATTGTAATTTTTGTTTTTATTTTTTACAATAGAATTTATGAACATTTAAAATGTACCATGTACAATTGTGAAAAAAGTTATTATTCTACATATCCTTCTCCAACCTGCACACATTTCTCCAAATTAGAAATAAATTAAATAAATAGGTCAGCACTCTCAGGTTTTCATTTTGAATGTTGAAATTATATGGTAAAAAATAAAAAAAAGAACTAGAATTCAGATTTCAAATTTTGTATTTAGGCTTTATTTTGGATTATAAACAGCTTCGTTTTATAAACATTTTGTCTGAAATAATAAATAATGGTACTTCAGTCTTAAACCATTTTAATGTTTTCTTAATTTATGAACACCCTGTACATCTGATCTAAAATTTTTATATGGTAAATTAATTTTCTCGACAAGCAGAATTTTTTATAAAGAATAACTTTTCGTCGTAAAATCAATAATAAAGATCGTTTTACTCTTGTCAACTCCATCCGGGGACGAACGCAATACGTTAAATATCGTTTTGTATTTTGCCACCTCCGCTTTCTCCGCAAAAAAGGACGATGCGTGCGTGCAACGTAATTCTCGCATCGCACGCACCCGTGTTTAGCTAGGACATGGCGTTACGCGATGCGTCGTATAAGTTGACGACCATAAGCAGGTAAGATGACGAATCAGCAACAAAAATAACAAATAAAATAATGATTACAATCAAAATTGCTACACTGCTCGTGCCACCACCTTGGACAGGAAGTAAATTGGATCCAATCTTTCTTTAACGGTTCTTGGTATAGTTTACTACACCCTAGGCAGGCTATAACTTCACAATCTGCCTCTGATTCCCCAGTAACGTGATCTTTATTATGCGTTACGGGTGTCTTATTCTTAATTTTATTGTCTTTAGCGGCTTTCTGAGTTTGCTTCGCCTTTCTTTGGTTCTTACTTTCTTCTATTTTCCTCGCAAGTCTTTCCTTTTCTTCCATCTATTTTTTTAATGGAGTACCATTACCAGACGAATTCGTTAACTTATACGCGCCATCTTACCCGCCACGCATCGATTTATTAAAAGGCAACAAAACGCTCACCTGTCAAACAAGAAAAGTTAAATAACATGTGACCGGTGACCGGTGCGCCATCGTGCCGAGCAAACTATTTAAATTAGTTTTAGTTATCTCTAGGAGATGGCGACATAAATAGCTAGTAAATAAATCTGATATTATGTAGTTTTCTTATAATTCGTCATTTTACACGCTTCGTCATCTTCCCCGGTTCTCCCCTGCTCTCGTTTTAAAACAGATGACAGCAGAAATTTGTCATCGATCAGCTGATATTGGGACATAATAATGTCCCCAGATTAGTGGTGGACCGTAATGAGCCCAAACACCAAGTTATGAATTGCGGTTTAGTGCTTTTTGTTACATTTAATTACGTTTTCAAAATATTTTGTGGTTATGGTTATTTTTACTTTCATTGAATTTTAATTACTTTTGTGTGGCCGGTAAGTACCTACAATTATTATTCATTTGACCAAAAATTTACAGGTTAAAATTTTAAAATTCTTTTTCATTTTAGGGATCATAATTATTAATGTGTGCCTTGCTGGTTAGTTGATTTCATCGAATATTTCACTCATGTATAAATTTTCCCATAAGAAACGTTAAAAATAAAAAAATATCAGCGGATATACAACGTTGCCTAGGCAACGTTGTATATCCAACACACAACAATCGAACCTATTTGACGAGACAGTTTTTTTAATTTTTATTATTCAATCAATAATTAGTTAATATTTTTCAATTGTTTGTTGCTATTTGTTAAGTTTTTTTATAAAATAAAAAAAAAATTGTTATTGGATTTCAGTTACAGTTTTAATTATGTTATATGAAATTGAAAATTGTATGACAAAAAATTTTTTTTATATATATTTCATTCTAGAAATATTCTCCCTAAATACCGCTCGTGCATAAAAATTAACCAGATAATTTTCATTCAAGCTTGTTATACTAATTCCACTCGTTCTTCGAACTCGTGGAATTATAAATAACAAGCTTTCATGAAAATTATCGGTAATTTTTAAGCACTCGTGGTATTACCCCCGATTAAACAACTCCATGTATACAGTGTGTGTATAAAGTCTGGAAACGGCTTAATAACATCACAATTTACTGGCCGATTTAAACCAAATTTGGTACAGTTGTGTAAGAGGATCTAACGCACCGAATGACGATATTGGCGTTGTTGCCAGCTTTTTAGTTTGTCTGGAATTCGAACGAATTTTATATGTTTAAATATAACACCCAGTATATTTTTACATTTTTAAATTCCACATAAAATTATAATTATTTTTTATTAAATGCATTATTAGTCTAAACTTCATAGTTTCCGAGATATTGACTCTCGAAAAGTGACATTTTTAAACTTTGACAGCTTATAACTTTCTAACAGTACGTCTTAGAGCAAAACGGCTTACATGTCCCTATCTTCAATTTTTATTATCTTCACAAAAAAATCAACTTCCGGTTAAACCGGATGTAACTCGAAGGCAGGAAATATAGTTGTTGCGGTTTAAGTGGAAGTTGATTTTTTTGGGAAGATAATAAAAATTGAAGATAGGGACATGTAAGCCGTTTTGCTCTAAGACGTACTGTTAGAAAGTTATAAGCTGTCAAAATATACTGGGTATTATATTTAAAAATAAAAAATTCGTTCGAATTCCAGACAAACTAAAAAGCTGGCAACAACGCCAATATCGTCATTCGGTGCGTTAGATCCTCTTACACAACTGTACCAAATTTGGTTTAAATCGGCCAGTAAATTGTGATGTTATTAAGCCGTTTCCAGACTTTATACATACACTGTATTTTTCCTATATAGAAGGATGTGATTAATAAGTGATAATCATTTAGGTGATTATCGCTTGGTGGCCATATTGTAATTGTCATTTTTTACAAATTATTTCAGAAGTCTTTTCTGTCAGTTTTTGTTACAAAATGACAAAAGAAAGATTTGGTAAAATTTTATTGCCTCAAGTCGACGATGCTATTAAAAATGTGAAGCCAAAAAATACCGAGCGTTCAGTCAAATATGTATGGAAGCAGTTTACTGAGTTTTGCCTTGCACGAAGTTTCAAAATTGAGAAAACGACAACAGACGAGGATTTGTGCAACATTTCCGGTCCGGTCCTGAAATTCATGCGAACTTATAAAAATTTAATAGACCAAAATTGACAGAGTGTCACGTGACTTTGTCTGCAACTTGCGAGAGTATTAAAAATTTTTACTATACGGGGTGTTTCATTAAGGTCGAAGAGCGGCCATATCTCGGAAACTATTGGGCATAGAAATTCAGGAAAAAAAAATTAATAACTGGAGTGGCTATGAGAAAATCCTGGAAATAATTTTTAAGTTCCGCATTTTGCCGCAAGGGGGCGCAATTGAAAAGTAAATTTTAACATTTTAGATATCTCCGAAAATTGCACGTTAAGATATATTTTTAATAACACCATTAAAAAGCTTGGACAATTTTGCATAATTTTGGTCCCGTGCTTGTTGGCGTACCGACTTTAGTAAGAGTGGGGGAAGCTGTTGAAAGTGTAATCATTTAAATCGCTGTAACTTATAAACCACTTATCCGATTTTAGCAAACTAAAACTTGTTTGGAAGAGAAATGTAAGTACTTTTAACTGTCGTCTTGAGTGGTCCATGGTGCTTCTCAATAAAAATACTAGAGGGCGCAATTTGCAATAATAACACATTTCTTAACTTTATTCATTTATTTCAAATCATACGGTATAATTATGATACCATAATCGAAAAGTAGATGAAATTTGCTACAAAAAATGTCGAAACCGCAGTTCGATATCTCCATCCGTTTCAGAGTTATTGCCAATAGAATACTTTTTAAAACTTTAAATGAAGAAGCGGTTATTTTCATAGTTTTGTGATCAAGCACTCCATGATAAAAAATATTTTTAAACTTTATGGTTAGGTAGGTTTGTTTCTCATTATTCCAATGTCAAACTCCGTGCCTTCCTTTACACTTTATCTAGGCTTAGGACTAGTCCAAATCATGTAAAATACAAAATTTGGAGCGTGTTTCAAAGCCAACGGGCCATAAAACAGTATTGAAATAATTATCGGAAATTATTGAAGGAAACAATATTCATGGAAAGCTTCTTAGGAAAACAATTGAAAGACTTTATAAATGTTCAAAATGACCTTCGTTGTGCAAAATACAACGATTAATTCTTTTTCTAGAACTAGAGACAGCTGTTTCAATTTCAGCTTGTGAAATCGAATTTAGTGCATTTACAATTCGCTCAATCATGTTTTCTCGTGTGGTTGGTCGCGTTTTATAAACAATGTCTTTTATTCGCCCCCACAAGTAAAAATCTAACACAGTTAAATCCGGGGATCTAGGTGGCCAAGCAAACAAACTACCCCTTCCAATCCAGCGATTTGGGTATCCAATATCTAAAAAATCACGGACCATATGCGAAAAGTGTGCCGGGCATCCATAATGTTGATACCACATGGATGTTCTAAGGCCAATAGGAATATCTTCTAAAAGGATAGGCAAGTAATTTTGTAAAAAGTTTAAATAAGATTCACCATTTAGATAATCATTAAAAATAAACGGTCCGATAATTCTGTGTCCTAATACTGCGCACCACACGTTAACACTCCATCTGTTTTGGTGATCCACTTCGCGCATCCAGTGAGGATGAGTGTCTGTGACCAATAGTGCATATTGTGTAAATTAACTCTGCCACAGCTACTGAAAGTGGCTTCATCAGTCCATAACACGTGGGAGAGGAATTAAGGATTCTCGTTAAACATCTCTCTTAGACAATAGCAATAGTCGAGCCGTCTGTCGTAATCACTTTCTGATAGCGCCTGATGTAAAACTATATGATAGGGATGCAGCTTAAAATCCCTTAGAATTCGGAACACTGCAGTACAACTTATACCTAGGTCTAAAGAAATTTCTCTTATGCTTAAATGCGGATCGGCCTCTACGTACGCAAGAACGTTTGTAATGTTGACTTCATTTCTTACTGGACGTCTTCTAAAAGGAACTGAAATGCGTCGTACACTTCCCGTTTGCCTTACGCATATTGCCAGTCGCTGAAATACTACTCTGCCATAGTGCCTTCGTTCAGGATATCTGACAGCATATTCGCGTTCCGCTATAGGCGCATTTTGAAAACATTCAAAATATACGGCCAGCATATCGTAAGCTTCGGCATTGGTATAAGCCATTTTTGAAGGGTACGTATCACAATTTTCTATCAAGAAGTTTAAGATGAATTACGGATAAACTTTTGTCAACACCTTTCAAAATAAAACTAGTTGACAACTATTTGCATTATTTGTCTTATCTCCATGGAAACTTTCAGATTTTATTTCACAGCTATCTAGATTTATTTTTTAAAACACATCATATTGTTAGAGTTACGCCTAAATGACACGTTTTCCATGATTGCCATTAATTCTAGAGTGGTTTCTGGACCATTGGAATATTGAGAAACAAACCTACCTAACCATAAAGTTTAAAAATATTTTTTTCATGGAGTGCTTGATCACAAAACTATGAAAACAACCGCTTCTTCATTTAAAGTTTTAAAAATTATTCTATTGGCAATAACTCTGAAACGGATGGAGATATCGAACTGCGATTTTGACATTTTTTATAGCAAATTTCATCTACTTTTCGATTATGGTATCATAATTGTACCGTATGATTTGAAATAAATGAATAAAGTTAAGAAATGTGTTATTATTGCAAATTGCGCCCTCTAGTATTTTTATTGAGAAGCATCATGGACCACTCAAGACGACAGTTAAAAGTACTTACATTTCTCTTCCAAACAAGTTTTAGTTTGCTAAAATCGGATAAGTGGTTTATAAGTTACAGCGATTTAAATGATTACACTTTTAACAGTTACTAAAGTCGGTACGCCAACAAGCATGGGACCAAAATTATGCAAAATTGTCCAAGCTTTTTAATGGTGTTATTAAAAATATACCTTAACGTGCAATTTTCGGAGATACCTAAAATGTTAAAATTTACTTTTCAATTGCGCCCCCTTGCGGCAAAATGCGGAACTTAAAAATTATTTCCAGGATTTTCTCATGGCCACTTTAGTTATTAATTTTTTTTCCTGAATTTCTATGCCCCATAGTTTCCGAGATATTGCGACTCTTCGACCTTAATGAAACACCCTGTATAAGCCAGGTGGTCGATTTTTTTAAATATGCCGAATAGCCGAGTCAGTAATAGGCTATCCAATAAGTCCAAAATTGGAGGTAGGACGGAACAATAATTGCGTTGGGGTTTCTTTTTATGGCTGAACATGTTAGTTGGGCTTATAAAAATGATAAAATAACAAAGTGCTACTAAATTCTGGGGTGCGTTTTTGAGGACCGACCGAAAATGGCCTTTTTTTAGTTTTTTCAAAATAACTCGAAAAAAAAGCAAGATTCGATATTTGTACAATCAACAATACTATTTGTAGAAGAGTAAATTTCTCTTCAAAATACGTTCTTAAAATTTCTTTTTTCATTTTTAGTACTTGAAACAATCGAAAAACAAGTTTTTTTTTATTTTCCAGTAATTCGTACGTAACTTTTTTTTGCGGCATCCCAGGTATATATAAATGTTAAGAGAAAAAAAGGCCTTGAAAAACAAAGAAGTTGCTATTTCTCCTTTTTCCATACGATCAACAGTAACCGAGGTATCGCCATTCAAAATTGGCCATTTTTTGCTATTTTTACCGTATTTGCTCTCATACATTCGTTCTTCTATGTTTCAGCAATGCAGCCTTACAATTTCCCGCTAAAATTTAGCATATCATTTACAGAGTACATATTCTCAAGACATAACAGTTTTGTATAGTGTTGATCACTTAACCTTTAGGAAATAACAATGGAAACGAGTTTTTTTTTGTTTTAAATACCGAGCATCTAAGGACGTAATGCTTAGCCGTAGAGCTTAATACCTATTGGGTGCCAGTACCTACCTAAATTAACAATCAATCAGTTATTTTTTATTATTCCGTCATCTTTGACAATCGTTACAAGTAATTTGATTAATCGCTAATTTTTCCAATTTCTTGAACAATTCACACAATGGGCTGTACAGAACAGCACAAAACATTCATGGTTGAAGCGTATTTTCGAAACGGGGTGAGAGTAAATGGTGAGTGGCAATTCAATCCGGGTTTGTGCATGGACGATTTTCACGAACATTTTCCTAACGTTGCTTTTATTGCTGGGGATTTTTATCATTGCCTGAAAAGAACCGTGGCTGTGTTTAGGGAAACAGGATCTATACAACACAAAAAAGGAGCAGGAAGACCATCTGTAAGAACAGAAGAACTTGTTGCAAACGTTCGTGAAATAATGCAAAATACGCTAACAAATTGTATAAGACGCCTGTCCCAAGAAGTGGGAAGATCTTATGGAACATGCAGGACTATTCTTAAGAAGCAGCTAAATTTATTTCCTTATACAGTGCAGGTATTCCAAGAAATACAAGACGCATATTTTGAAAGACGCAGGAATTACTCTTAACGGTTTACCCAAAATTTATTGGAAAGAAATAATTTATTAGACCTGACATTTTTTTTGGATAAAGCCTGGTTCCACCTCTCCGGTTATATGAATTCTCAGAATACACATTGCACCCTCAAAAAATTGGTATGGAAAAATTGGAGCATGGCGGTGGCCAATTTCAGCAATTTATGTAATTATTTTTCTTTTTCTTTCTGTATATTCTTACTTTGTTAATTTTGTAAACAACAAAAATAAATTTGTATTTGTCTACTTATTTTATTACTCATTAGTTTGGCATATCATGTCATAATATGAATTTGACAAAATTTTAACCTAGATTTAGTTACATATATCGTCACCATTTTTCCTCGTACGGTATATAAATAGTGAAACAAACAGAAATTTTATCAAATTTGCGCATTTTTCTTTTCTACTTTCATTAATTTTTAAATCCAACTTTTTTAACGTAAAGTAGGCATCTAAAGACGGGTATTTGGCCTATTTTTGGATAAAATGAAGAACTAACGAAATTTTGATCAAAAAACAAAATGGCAAATGCTCCACTACCGTTTGCTCTTAATTTGAGTATTATTGCTCAGGGCAACCAGATTGTAGAGATTAATGTTATTACAGATTTTAAACAGCTCCTCAGAAGCTACTGGTGGAAGGAAGGACGACTGGATGGACATTTTCCATGTTAGGCAAGGAGTAAATGGGTCCCACTCTTGCAGCATGATAAAAGACAAAGGATTTCCTGTGTTCTCATTCAGAGTATTCTTATGATAACAGAGCTCTGGACTGTTCTGCCTTTTCAGGCTTTTAAAGTTAATATTATCGAAATAGCTAAAATACGTTGTGTAATTGAAGGATCTTCAAATGCATGTTTTAAGGGCTCATATTGGTTAAGTACTCTATCAACACATTCCTTAATGGAGAACCACCTTGTTAGAACTGGAAAAACTGTTTTGTGAATCTCCGCTGGAAATTCTTGAAAGTTTTGCCTGCGCAAAGCACTCCTATTAAAATGACTGCTAATATAACGAAGAAGATCTTCAACGTGCTTTGGAAGTTTTAAACTGGATAGTGGCAGACAATTTGCGCTCTTATTGTTTACATTTTAAGTGATAATTTTTTTTTGTGATTGTACGGCTGTTAAGTTAACTACGTTATGCAATATAAACAAGTAGCTTTAGTCGTTGCTACGGATAAGTAAGCGACTTGCATATTCTGCCGCTCGCATAGTGGTAAAATAAAGCTCGAATGTCAATTTTGCGCAGTCTTTTGGAAGCGCTAACACATATTTTGCGGTAAGGTGATTGGCTATTTATAAAGAAAGTGTAGTAAATGTTTTTTTTGCTAAAATTAATTTATTATTAAACATTACTGTTATAAACATAATATATAATAGTGTTTCATATTTATGTATGTATACAAACTTCATATAATAGTTACGTTAACGTATATTTATGTATGTACAAACTTAATTTAACATTTACGTTAACGCCGAATGCCTCGGGTAGAGTGTTCAACCCCGAAAATATGATGAGGAGTTTAGTTCTACCAGAGAACGATTGAACACACGCATGCACGACAATCCGAAGCAAATTAGAAACAAAAGAAAGAGAGGAGAGAAGAAAAAACTAATATAGAAGAATAAGGACAGCCTCCCCACTGAAGAAATGTGAAAACGGTACCCGTGTGGTGAGCCAGACGATCAGAGGGGAATTTTTTTAGTCGGTAGGCGGTTGCCTCGTGGGCCGAATTCGACACTATACCCAGCCTCTAGAACACCGTAGGCTTGACGGTGTCTTTTAAAGATTCTTTTACCCCTCTGGAGAAAAAAAAGTTACGTTGACATGGCTATTCCAAAACTGGATATATTGCATAGCTGGCAATACCACATTCGTTCACCCCGCGTTTTATTCTAAAGTATCCCTGTTCCCCCCAAAATGCACCCCAGGAATTCTTGACCAACCAGTAATCTTCGTCGTTGGATCCACCTTTTCCATATCCAACCACTAATACGTCATGATTAAGATTATCTTCTGAACAATCACCTCCACTATATATACCTAAAATAGGAATTATTGTTATAGTAAAAACAAAAAGCATTACGAAGAACGTAAAACTTTATACCAAAAATTTGAGGTTTTTTTTATCTTAATAATATATTCATTTTTACTAAGAAATGTTTCGTCAAGCACGATTTTTTTTTATTAACAATGTTTAATGTCTTCACTGGAAATTAAACCCGGGACCGGCTTCTTTCCGGGCAATCGACGCTAATCACTTTGCCACATAGATTCTGCCATGCAACTTATTCAATAATTTATGTTCGTTGCGTTAACAATAATTTTAAACCGATGTGAGTGTTATTAGGGGGATAGGTTGAAAGAAAAGCAAGGAAACCATTGATCATTAAGGTGAGAGAATGATTAGTAGTGATTAGTAAGTTCTTCCTTCTTAATAAATACCGATCTTCCCCCCGGATTTGAAATGCTAATGATTCCATTTATTTACAACTATAGCATAATAAAGAAAGTTCTATGGTCAATGTTGGCTGGAAACAATTATTGATTTCCATGGCGCAGTGGTAAGTATGATTGCTAGCAAAGCAAGGGGTCATGAGTTTACTATCCAGAGGAGACATATACATTTTTTAATTTAAAAGAAATTGTCTGCACGCCACTTACTATTTTATGGTTTTACTTAAGATAATAAAAACCCATCATTACTAATTTTACAGTTTGCAGACTATAGGTCACATGTTATTTATTTTTCTTAAGTTAAACATATCTTTAGAGCAAGTATTATGTAGAATGTTATTTTTACACTATTGTATTATTATGCTTCGGCTACAACCGTTGGTATGAAATATTGGAAGTATTTAATTTTAGATAAAAATATTCTAATGTATATCGGGATTTTACCCACCTCCTTCGTAAAATATTAGGCTAGAACCATCCAGAGTTACAGTAACTGGTCCTAATAGTCCAACTGCCGATCTTAAATCTTCTTCATTTTTGGCTTCAATGCGAACAAACTCCTTAATCCGTAAAAATACAGAGGACTCGTTATAGCTACAGGTTGAGTCACCTCCATAAGGATAACTTTCTTCAGTTTCTATACCTATATAAACAATACGTATTTATCAAATATAAATTTAACATGCTTAGAATAATTTCAAAAATTTATATTATTTCTTTAATATATGCAATGATATCTACGTACCGTTTTCTAGGAGATATTGTAAAGCAGCGTATTCATAACTTCCATTGCAGCCACCACTACCTAAGCAGTCTATTATTTGTTGACCGCTTAGAGTCACTAATTTGTTGGTTTTCGCATAGTTAAAGCCTTCTAATGTTCCAGTCTGAAATCAAAGAAATTAAACGTACAATTAAAACATGTTACAAAACTCCTAAATCAACAGAGTGTTAAATTAAGTTTTGTATCTTTAATTTGCCAGGTGCACACAATTCTATGAAAGCTTCCTTGAAGAGTGAGATATGACTGTTTTTGGTTTGGGGATATGCTTTGCCAGTTTTAGGACACATTTTTTGATATAAAATGGTCCACTTTAAATTTTTATGTTAACCCTCGAAAATTAAATCTCCAGGATTGACTTGAAGTCAAATTACATACTTATCACGTGCCGCGACTGGGCCCCAGAGTATTCATTATTAAAATATTTTTACTGGCCTCATACCCACCCATATTTTTCTAACTTTTTCTGACTTTTCATTTTTCCTCTTTTACCTTCGGTAATAATACTTAGGATTTAAACCACTAAATTATTTTTTCAAATACTTCCCTCAAAGTTATAAGTTAAAAAATAGAGATGGCGGCATGCCACACTATTTTAATTTCCGATCATTACTTTGTATCAGTTTGAAGGTAATTGGCAGCCACGTAGCTACACATTAATGAACTTACCAAAGAAAATATCCAGCTATCCGCACACTGTCCCTGGTCTCTAACTTCTGAAACAGCACCTTTTTCGTTCCAATCGATAGAATCGGGTACTTCATCGCCAATATTTTTTACATAAAAAGAGTTGCTTTTGATTGGTGGCCGATTTTTTAGCTTCAACCCAGAAACAAACTCCTCCTGCGTAAGATCAGCAAAGTGGTTAACTTTTAGCTTGTACGTTGCTTCTCCTGCTTCATATTTTTTGTTGTGTTCCTCGATCTTACGTAAATTTTGTTGGAATATGGTAAAACGAACTTTTTCTTCTTGCTGATTTTCGTAATTTCTGCCATGGGTATCCTAGTGAATAAAATAATTTTGTTAAATGCATTGCGTCTATTTTGTCTATTTATAAAAAATGTAACTAAAGGACAATTGGTTAATCAAATTTAATTTTTATTTTCTGTAAATGTGTAATCGTGAGATCTTATACGATTTTGCCGCACATAAAAGGCATATTGTCTATTGTATTATATATTTAAATACAGGGTGTTTCATTCATACATATCTCGGAAACTACTAAGCATAGAAACTTGAGAAAAAAAATTAAGATTAAAGCGGTCATGAGAAAATTCTGGAAATTATTTTTAAGTTCCTAATTTCGCCGCAAGAGGGCACAATTAAATTTTTTTTTATTCTAAATTTCTCCGAAAATTCCCATATTAAGGTATAACTCTGATTACATCATCGAAAAGCATAGACAATTCTGCATCAATTTGGTTTAAGGCTCGTTGGCGTACCGACCTTGATAAGAGTGGGGAAAGCTATTGAATGTGTAAACATTAAAATCGCTGTAACTTCTAAAGGACTTATCCGGTTTTACTAAATTTAAGCTTGTTTGGAAGGGAAAGGTATCTTTAATTGCCGTATCCAACAGTACACGATATTGTTTAATAAAAGTGCTAGAGGGCGCAATTTGTAATAATTACAGTTTTTTCGATTTTATCCCGAAAATTAAAATCACACGGTATAACTATGACATCATAATCGGAAAGTAGATGAAATTTGCAAGAAAAGATGTGAAGACCGCAGTTCGATATCCTTGTTCGTTTCAGAGTTATCGCCAAAATAATAATTATTAATACAAATAGCGCCCTCTAGCAATTTTATTAGAAACTATCGTTTACCATTGGATACGATAACTAAAGATACTTCCAAACAAGCTTAAATTTAGTAAAATCGGATAAGTCGTTTAGAAGTTACAGCGATTTTAATGTTTACACTTTCAATAGCTTCTCCCACTCACTCAAGTGAAAGTGCAATCATTAAAATCGCTATAAATTCTAAACGACTTATCCGATTTTACTAAATTTAAGCTTGTTTGGAAGAGAAAGGTAAGTACCTTCAATTGTTGTATCCAATGGTACAGGATAGTTTCTAATAAAATTGCTAGAGGGCGCAATTTGTATTAAAAATTATTATTTTGGCGATAACTCTGAAACGAACAAGGATATCGAACTGCGGTCTTCACATCTTTTCTTGCAAATTTAATCTACTTTCCGATTATGATGTCATGATTATACCGTATGATTTAAATTTTCGGGATAAAATCGAAAAAACTGTTATTATTACAAATTGCACCCTCTAGCAATTTTATTAAACACTGTCGTCTACTGTTGGAAACGGCAATTGAAGATACTTACCTTTCCCTTCCAAACAAGCTTACATTTAGTAAAATCGGATAAGTCGTTTAGAAGTTACAGCGATTTTAATGTTTACACATTCAATAGCTTCTCCCACTTTTATTAAAGTCGGTACGCCAACGAGCCTTAAACCAAAATGATGCAGAATTGTCTAAGCTTTTTGATGCTGTAATCAGAGTTACACCTTAATATGGGCATTTTCGGAGAAATTTAGAATTTAAAAAGAAAATTTTTAATTGTGCCCTCTTGCGGCAAAATTAGGAACTTAAAAATAATTTCCAGAATTTTCTCATGACCGCTTTAATTATAATTTATTTTTCTCAAGTTTCTATGCTTAGTAGTTTCCGAGATATGGACGGTAGTCACCCTGTATATATAAAGAAATTTGCCAGTATCCATCCTTCATGTCTAAAACAGTAAAATATATTTTTTACTTAATGTTGCGGTAAGTTCATCAAGAGAGAGTATTAAAAAAACGTTCCCGTTTAATTGCATCATTTAAATGCTTAGAATCCAGACAAGGTCAAAGTCACCATTTGGTTATTCTGCAATAACCAAAGGATGCACCCATTCTGCAGGCTTATCAACTTTCCGGATAATGCCTTTAGACTCCATGTTTTCCAATTTTAACTTAAGTTTATTTACCAAAATTTGTGGGACACGGTGAATGGGCACAACTTTTGGTACAGCAGTTTCTTTAATTGTGATATGATGTTTTGACGGAAAACATCCCAAGCCATCAACAACTTTATGATATTTATCTAACACATCATTAATTGATTTAGAATGGGTTTGAATTTCATCAATATGTCTAATTAAATTAAATTTTAAACAATCCTGTAATCCAAGTAAAGAAACTTGGTTTATGGTATCTACAATAAAAAATGTTACCAGTGCTTTAATATCCCTAGGTCTAATACAGGGTGTTATTTAAGTACGGGGCCAAACTCCAAGGGGTGCTTCTTTAAGTGATTTTAAGAAGAAAAGTTCATATAAACATGGGTACGAAAATGCATAGTTTTTACGATACAGGGTGTCAAACTTTTAAGAAAAAATTGGATGTTCGTAAATATCTCAATACTCTTTTATTCGATTTTGTTGAAATTTGGCAATTCTGTTTGTAATAACAAGAGGATAATGTAGCCTCAGTTATATTAAAATTATTAAGTCCAGTGGCGTCACGGAAGACAGTCTAACTAATATTTTTAACAAAAAAAATGCGCGCCACTGACTTTTTTTAAAATTATGTATTTTTCTAGAATTAAGCAACTACAAATACAACTCTTTTATCTCTTGAGTTTTTTTTATATCTGGCTTTGTTTTCGAGAAAAAAAATAAAAACCACTTGATTGCTTGTCCCCGGGAAAATAAGCTAATTTGATTTTTACATAAATGTCATAACTTAAAAGTGTGACAAGTAATTATTTGAAGTGTTTTTAACAGTTTTAAGATTATAAAATTATTAATTATTGTAAAATGGTCCAATTTACCAACTCAGAAATGGCCGATATGCATATTGTTTATGGAATGGCCCAAGGCAATTCCACAGAGGCTGTGCGCATTTATCAAGAAAGATATCCACATCGTATTGTACCAAATAGAAAAACATTTGTGAGAATACATGAAAGGCTCTGCGAATCAGGCACCTTTCAAAGGTCGACTGCTGTAATTGGGAGACCTGCCACAATAAGAACAGTGGAGATGGAGGAAGCAGTTCTACATGAAGTTGAACGTAGCCCTGATACAAGTACACGCAAAATTGCAGAACAATTAAACATTTCCCACTTTACTGTATGGCAGATTTTAAGGGAAAATCAACTGTATCCTTATCACATACAACGTGTTCAAGCGTTATTACCTGCCGATTATTTCCAACGAGCTGTTTATTGTACTTGGCTTTTGCAACAACGTGTAGCATCTCCGAGATTTCTATCGTGTATTTTGTTTACCGATGAAGCGTGTTTTTCCCGAAATTCCATTATGAACTTTCATAATAATCATGTCTGGGCAGAAGAAAATCCCCATGCGGTTACAGAAACTAATTATCAACACCAGTTTTCCGTGAATGTTTGGGTTGGTATCAGTGGCGGCTCGTGCCATTTTAGTGAAGTAGGGCCAGGTAAACCCTTAGCGCAGCAGGCAAAAAAATTTTGGGTGCCACGCCCTTTTTTGTTAATAGTTCTTGCTTTTGAAGTAGGAAAAATAAGCAAAAAGGCACCTAATTTAATTTATGAATTTACAATCATATCTTGAATTTAAAAAAAATACTGTAGGTAGAGTGTACTATATAGACCGAAAGAACCACAAACCGAACGCAGTTTATAATTTGGTTTAATATGTATCTGTTTTTATCAATTTGTTCGTTTTTCTTCATTATTTCATTGTGATATGCAGAATTTAATTGAGTTTTAATGTTAATTTTACCAAGCATACTGAAATTAAATATATTGTTTAAATGTACAGGGTTATCCAACCAAGACTAGACAAGGCGATTTTTTGACTTTTCCTGTACTTTTATAAAAAAACTGAAATAGCCATCTTAAGTCATTTTCTCCCGCGAATTCGAATATCTTCAGCAAAAAACAATTGAACATCAAACAAAAGTACTAGGGGTCACTTTGATATTTTTTTAAATGGAACACCCTGTATATTTTTACATTTTTAAATTCCACATAAAATTATAATTATTTTTTATTAAATGCACTATTAGTCTATACTTCATAGTTTCTGAGATATTGACTCTCGAAAAGTGACATTTTTTAACTTTGACAGCTTATAACTTTCTAACAGTACGTCTTAGAGCAAAACGGCTTACATGTCCCTATCTTCAATTTGTATTATCTTTCCAAAAAAATCAACTTCCAGTTAAACCGGAACAACTATATTTCCTTCTTTCGAGTTACATCCGGTTTCACCGGAAGTTGATTTTTTTGGGAAGATAATAAAAATTGAAGATAGGGACATGTAAGCCGTTTTGCTCTAAGACGTACTGTTAGAAAGTTATAAGCTGTCAAAGTTCAAAAATGTCACTTTTCGAGAGTCAATATCTCGGAAACTATGAAGTATAGACTAATAGTGCATTTAATAAAAAATAATTATAATTTTATGTGGAATTTAAAAATGTAAAAATATACAGGGTGTTCCATTTAAAAAAATATCAAAGTGACCCCTAGTACTTTTGTTTGATGTTCAATTGTTTTTTGCTGAAGATATTCGAATTCGCGGGAGAAAATGACTTAAGATGGCTATTTCAGTTTTTTTATAAAAGTACAGGAAAAGTCAAAAAATCGCCTTGTCTAGTCTTGGTTGGATAACCCTGTACCTTCGATTTTTCATGTGTCTTCATTTTTTCCCAGATATGGACCAAATCATCTCTACCTTTTTGGGACCAAGTTACCTCCCCCATCAAATAAAACACACATAAAACAAAATAGTCTATTAGATTTATCACAACCGCACACCCAAGTATTTTTTCCATAAATATTTCTATTACATCAACAGGCCGAACGAAAATTATTTAGTTTACAAACAACCTTACACGACACGACGCGGACAAACAACTGTTTGAATTTGAAACGTCTAACGTCAAACGGGGTCAAAGAGCCTGGCGCTACACGGAGATGTTTTCCTGCTCGCCTTCAAGGTCATTTTCCTATGTTTTTTATTGGTGTGTTATGGCAATTACGTCATAACTTCGGGCCTCCCGTGTGCCTCGTCGCTTTGGCGCTAAAGCTACGTTACCGTTTTACGCATAATCGCTTCCTCAATAGATGGAAATTTGCACCCGACTGTGTTTCATTTTTAAATTATTTTGCTAATTGCTTTAACAAGGAGAATATTAATTTTAATAGGTTTTGGTAATTTGTACAGGGCAGGACGCTGGACAGGAGGGCAGGTAGTGCCATGGCACTGTGGCTCTACCCCACGAGCGGCCACTGGTTGGTATTGTAGGTGATTTTCTCATTGGACCTTATTTTTTACCCCCGAGATTAAATGGTCAAGAGTATCGTAATTGCATTGCATTGAAGTTGAAGGAGGGCATTTTCAGCAACTATTATAGGTTTCGTCTTATTTTCTGTTAAATACATAAGTAAACATCGCAGTAATAAATACCGTTAGGCAGTTGTTTATGTTTATTTCTTTTATCGAACCCAGTTTTATTCTGTGCAAAAAAATTTCAAAAGAGGACTCGTGTAATTTTAATTGCTTAATAGTTTGGTAAGTAGTTTAAATTTTTTACGCTTATTTTCCCGGGGACAAGCAATCAAGTGGTTTTTATTTTTTTTCTCGAAAACAAAGCCAGATATGAAAAAAACTCAAGAGATAAAAGAGTTGTATTTGTAGTTGCTTAATTCTAGAAAAATACATAATTTTAAAAAAAGTCAGTGGCGCGCATTTTTTTTGTCAAAAATATTAGTTAGACTGTCTTCCGTGACGCCACTGGACTTAATAATTTTAATATAATTGAGGCTACATTATCCTCTTGTTATTACAAACAGAATTGCCAAATTTCAACAAAATCGAATAAAAGAGTATTGAGATATTTACGAACATCCAATTTTTTCTTAAAAGTTTGACACCCTGTATCGTAAAAACTATGCATTTTCGTACCCATGTTTATATGAACTTTTCTTCTTAAAATCACTTAAAGTAGCACCCCTTGGAGTTTGGCCCCGTACTTAAATAACACCCTGTATTGTTAAAGATTTGTCAGGACAAATATTAAGGCGAAATGGACAAGGCATAAGTTTTACCAACTGATTTATGATTTATTTATTTATTTGTTATTTTCTTTACTGTGTGTTTCTAGTGTTTGATCTTTCAGCTTCCATTAAAGGAAATATTTATTATACAGGTTGTTATTTAAGTATGTGGCCAAACTCTAAAGGATGCTTCTTTAAGTAATTTTAAGAAGAAAAGTTCATATAAACATGGGTCCGAAAATGCATACTTTTTACGATACAGGGTGTCAAACTTTAAAAAAAAAATCGGATGTTCGTAAATATCTCAATACTCTTTTATTCGATTTTGTTGAAATTTGGCAATTCTGTTTGTAATAACAAGAGAATAATTTAATCTTAATTAGATTAAAATTATTAAGTCCAGTGGCGTCCAGGAAGACAGTCCAACTAATATTTTTGACAAAAAAATTGCGCGCCACTGACTTTTTTAAAATTATGAATTTTTTTCGAATTAAGCAACTACAAATACAACTATATTATCTCCTGAGTTTTTTTCATATCTTACTTTGTCTTTGAGAAAAAAATAAACAATAAGTTTTATAGTTGTTACTTTTAAAACATTGCAGTAATAAATTATTACGTTATGCGATTATTTTATGTTAATTTCTTTTATCGAAAACAGTTTTAATCTGTGCGAAAAATTCAAAAGAGGACCTTCGTGTAATTTTAATTGCTTAATAGTTTGGTAAGTAGTTTGAATTTTTTACTCTTATTGTCCCGGGAACATGCAATAAAGTGTTTTTTATTTTTTTTCTCGAAAACAAAGCAAGATATGAAAAAATTCAGAAGATAAAATAGTTGTATATTTAGTTGCTTAATTCGAAAAAAATACATAATTTTAAAAAAGTCAGTGGCGCGCAATTTTTTTGTCAAAAATATTAGTTGAACTGTCTTCCGGGACGCCACTGGACTTAATAATTTTAATCTAATTGAGACTAAATTATCCTCTCGTTATTACAAACAAAATTGCCAAATTTCAACAAAATCGAATAAAAGAGTACCGAGAGAGTATCCGATTTTTTTAAAAGTTTTATACCCTGTATTGTAAAAACTATGCATTTTCGGGCCCATGTTTATATGAACTTTTCTTCTTAAAATCCCTTAAAGAAGCACCCCTTGGAGTTTGGCCACATACTTAAATAACACCCTGTATATTTAAATAGTAAGCTAGGATTAGTTGTTAAGTTACCAGTTGATATAAAATAATAACACTGTTGTGAGTAGTCATATTAATATGTCAATAAGATGCAATTAAAAAGATCCTAAGAAGCTAAAACCTTGTATTTATCAAGAGTTATTACATTTATTTCCGTAACTCTATCTGGCTGTCTATTGGCTCAAATTGAAAAACTAGCTAACAATAAGATATGAAATTCTGCATATGAATTATATTAGCTACGGGATAATAGTATTTTGTAAAAAGTTCAAGCAATCAACATAATTGCAAAAGCCTTCTTACAACGTCATCGTCATCCAGTACTATTGTTTCCATTCCCTCCACAAGCATACAAAATAATAATAATAATAATAATAATAATAATAATAATAAATAGTCTTTATTTTAAAGGTACGCAAGCATACAATAAAATAGTGTAAAAAAATAAATAAAAGTACAATTAGATGAGACCCTAAACATTGCTATTTAAATTCCTATAGTATTCATCTACACTATTTGGTTCTATATCTACAATCAACCTAAATATAGCCCTTGTCAACTTTTTTAAATTTGTGATTTGTTTTATATAATTTGGTAAAGTGTTGTAAAATTTAATGCACTGGTAATAGGCACCTTTTTCATATAACGCTAATCTATGTTTGGGATATGTATAGTTATGTGTTCGAGTAGGATAATGACTACACAACTCTGATCAGTGAAAATGCAGAAAGAATTTATATTTCTGGATGCTCATATACAGTGACCGGCAGAAAGTGCGCAGCATATTATGGGAAAGTTTTTTATCTTTAAGTTTAGAAAATTAATTTTATTTTAGATAGGTTCTGCATGTTCTCAAACCAAAATAACACTCATTAAATCCGGTAAAAGTCTTATGGTATACGAGGTAGGATCAAAAATTTGAAATTCCGCTAGGAGTAAAGTACCTCCATCTTTCATTTTTGAATATTTTTTACTAAGAATTATTGTTTTAATTTCAAAGTTATATCCAAATTCCAAATTCCAAATTTCGCCTATTTTGGACAACAAAACGGATTTAATCGTGTTTTCTGAATAACTCTGTATAAAAAATAAATGGCCACGGAGCAGTACGAAAATAAGATTTTTTGCAGACTTTGTTAGAGATTACCGTCGATCATAAGTCCGATTAGTTTGTTTTCATAATATTATGGGTTTTTAAAATAAAAACATAAAAATATTAATTATTTTTGCTGCACACCGTATTTTATTTTCTGAACGAACAAGTTTATTTTATCTAACTGATATTTTTTGATTAACATTGACTCAAAACATCTCCTAAATAGTTTTTTATACATTGAAGTACCTATGCATAGAGTTTTCCTTATTTTGCGTGACGAATAAAATCCATTCAAAATATATTTTTAATTTAATTTTTTTTCGTTATAAATCAAAAGGAAGCTTTCTATGCATACTTCAATGTATAAAAAACTATTTAGGAAATGTTTTAAGTCAATGTAAATCAAAAAATATCAGTTAGATAAAATTAACTTGTTCCCTCAGAAAATAAAGTACGGTGTGCAGCAAAAATATTTAATATTTTTATGTTTTTATTTTAAAAAGCCATAATATTATGAAAACAAACTAATCGGACTTATGATCGACGGTTATCTCTAACAAAGTCTGCAGAAAATCTTATTTTCGTACTGTTCGATTGCCATTTATTTTTTATACCGGGTTATTCAGAAAACACGATTAAATCCATTTTTTGTCCAAAATAAGCGAAATTTGGATATAACTTTGAAATTAATACAATAATTCTTAGTAAAAAAATATTCTTAAATGAAAAATGGAGATACTTTACTCTAAGTGGAATTTCAAATTTTTGATGCTACCTCGTATACCATAAGACTTTTACCGGATTTAATGGATGTTATTTTGGTTTGAGAACATGCAGAACCTATCTAAAATTAAATTAATTTTCTAAACTTAAAGATAAAAAACGTTCCTATATGCTGCGCACTTTCTGCCGGTCAGTGTATAATAAATGTTATTAATAAAAAATCTTTGTTTATTTTTAACCCTAGTGTTAAAAGTAATACACTTTTCACAATAGTGTCATAAACTAACATTTTGGATAACGAGCGTTAACAAGTCTCCTTTTCTTAGTGTTTGTAAATAATAGTTATTTATGTACCAAGGCAGTAAAGTGATTCTTTATCGGACGAGTCTGAAATTATGAGATGAGCGAGGCGAATAACAGGCGAGTCGATAAAGACACTGTACTGACTTGGTGCATACAAAATTTTATCGCCAACCGTTCAGAATTTATAATATAAAAAATTGAGGTATAACTCATCGCAATAAATCGCGAGAAAACTATTATCGGGCTATAATAGGGAAAGGCGTGACAGTGACAGACGATTTTTGATTAATAAATGTCAGTCACTAATTTGCGCAAATGCGGCAGACAAATACTTTTATCGTCAACCGTCAGTAAAGCTGTACATTATCAGAGTGATTTCCGGAAGTAAACGAACACTTTATTTTATTGTAAAATAAAATATTTTACCTGCCGCAAATGCGGCAGATAAATACTTTTACCCTCCGCAAATTAGTGACTTTGACATTTATTAATCAAAAATCGTCTGTCACTGTCACGCTTTTCCCTATGACAGCTCTATAATAGTTTTCTCGCGATGTATTGCGATGAGTTATACCTCAATTTTTTATATTATAAATTCTGAACGGTTGGCGATAAAATTTTGTATGCACCACGTCAGTAAAGTGTCTTTATCGACTCGCCTGTTATTCGCCTCGCTCGCTTCGCTCGCTCATCTCATAATTTCAGAGTCGTCCGATAAAGAATCACTTTACTGCCTTGATACATAAATAACTATTATCGTCAACCGTCAGTAAAGCCCTACCATATCAGAGTGATTTCCGGAAGTAAACGAACACTTTATTTTATTGTAAAATAAAATATTTTACCTGCCGCAAATGCGGCAGATAAATACTTTTACCCTCCGCAAATTAGTGACTTTGACATTTATTAATCAAAAATCGTCTGTCACTGTCACGCTTTTCCCTATGACAGCTCTATAATAGTTTTCTCGCGATGTATTGCGATGAGTTATACCTCAATTTTTTATATTATAAATTCTGAACGGTTGGCGATAAAATTTTGTATGCACCACGTCAGTAAAGTGTCTTTATCGACTCGCCTGTTATTCGACTCGCTCGCTTCGCTCGCTCATCTCATAATTTCAGAGTCGTCCGATAAAGAATCACTTTACTGCCTTGATACATAAATAACTATTATCGTCAACCGTCAGTAAAGCCCTACCATATCAGAGTGATTTCCGGAAGTTAACGAACACTTTATTTTATTGTAAAATAATAGTTATTTATGTACCAAGGCAGTAAAGTGATTCTTTATTGGACGAGTCTGAAATTATGAGATGAGCGAGTGGAAGAATAATTTCAGACTCATCCGATAAAGAATCACTTTACTGCCTTGGTAGGTACATAAATAACTATTATTTGTTAATTAAAATTGACACTAAGAAGTATTAAAGACGCTAATCAATCGTTCAACTATTGATAAGTTTTATTTGTTTAATTTAATTACCTTAAAGTTAAGCCACTGGGCTCTATCATCTTCAATGGAAGCGTAGACTACATAATATGCTAAGGAAAGCAATATCACTATAGACTTCATGGTTTTGGATTTTTTTAAACTTGATTTAGATTGTTTCAATTTTATTATTTATATGATTTTTGCGACCAAAAGTGTGTTATCATGTACTTAATATTAGGCTGAAAACAATCAAAGATAAAGATTAAATATCTGGCTAGTCAAGTTAGTTATCGTGAATCTTTACGTTATAATATTATTCGCTAGATGGCCTTAAAAAAGATATGCCAAAGGACTATAAAAAAATTCAAAATCTTGATAATGTAATTAAAATAAATATTTTATCGCAGCTTGGCAACATTGCTTTACTTAAATTTCCATAGAGTAAATCAAAAGTATCATGTTAAAAAAAAATACTTCTGTATAACACAGGGTAATTTACGGTGAATGGCCTATTAGAAAATTACAGAAACAAGAACCTTTTTAAAAATTTAGGACCAGGCCTGATTGAATTTACACCTTTCAGATATTATTTATAATTTGACGGTTGTATTATTTC
The DNA here is from genome assembly GCA_963969555.1 of Polydrusus pterygomalis. Classification (NCBI taxonomy): domain Eukaryota; kingdom Metazoa; phylum Arthropoda; class Insecta; order Coleoptera; family Curculionidae; genus Polydrusus; species Polydrusus pterygomalis. The sequence goes on along the minus strand of OZ018381.1, from coordinate 32,235,624 downwards.
CGACTTTACCAGATGTTAATGTCAATCATAATTTTTAAAATAGAACACTCGTTTAGAAGCGCTAAGACATATTTTGCGTTAAAGTGCTTGGCTGTTTATAAAGAAACTGTAGTAGAGGTTTTTTGCTAAAATTCATTTATTATTAGACATTAGTGTTATAAACATAATTATTGTTTCATATTTATGTATGTGCAAACTTCATATAATAGTTACGTTAACGTAGCTATTCCAAAACTGGATATATTGCATTACTGGCAATACCACATTCGTTAACCCCGCGTTTTATTTTAAAGTATCCCAGTTCTCCCCACAATGTACCCCAGGAATTCTTGACCAACCAGTAATCTTCGTCGGTGGTTGCATCTTTTCCATACCCAACCACTAATACGTCATGATTCAGATTATCTTCTGAACAATCACCTCCGTTATATATACCTAAAATAGGAATTATTGTTATAATAAAAACAAAAAACATTACGAGGAACGTAAAATTTTATAACAAAATATGAGCTTTTTTAGATTTTAATAAAATACTCGTTTTTACTAAGAAATGTTTCGTCAACCAAGATTTTTTTTAATTAATAAGGTTTAAACCTTGTCTTCACTGGATACTAAACCTGGGACCGGCTTGCTTTCCGGGCAATCATCGCTTATCACTTCGCCACATAGATTCTGCCATGTAACTTATTCAATTTATGTTCGTTGGATTAACAATAATATTAAACCGAGATGAGTGTTATTAAGAGGATAGGTTGAAAGGAAAGCACGGAAACCATTGATCATTAAGGTGAGAGAATGATTAATAGTGATGAGTAAGTTCTTTCTTCTTATTGAATTCCGGTCTCCCCCCGGATTTGAAATGCTAATGATTCCATTTATTTACAACTAGCATAATAAATAAAGTTCTATGGTCAATGTTGACTGGAAACAATTATTATTGATTTCCATGGCGCAGTGGTTAGTATGATTGCTAGCAAAGCAAGAGGTCGTGAGTTTACTATCCAGAGGAGACATATACATTTTTTAATTTAAAAGAAATTGTCTGCACGCCACTAACTATTTTATGGTTTTACTTAAGTCAATAAAAACCCGTCATTACTAATTTTACAGTTTGCAGACTATAGGACACATGTTATTTATTTTTCAACAATACCATTATTAATACCATCGTTTCTATCCAACACGAAGATACAAAAAAAAATTTTCAGTATACCATAAATAATCACTCTGTTCCGTTCGAGTTCAACTTCTGAGAAACTATAATTTAAATGGTATGAAATATTAGGATGTTATTTTTACACTATTGTACTACTATTATGCTACGGCTACAAGCGTTGGTATGAAATACAATATAGGAAGTAGGTATTTAAATTTTAGATAAAAATATTCTAATGTATTCTGTTAAGATGATATATTGTAATGTTACCCACCTCCTTCGTAAAATGATAGGTTAGTACCATCCAGAGTTACAGTAACTGGTCCTAAAAGTCCAACTGCCGATCTTAAATCTTCTTCCTTTTTGGCTTCAATGTGAACAAATTCCTTTATCCGTAAAAATACAGAGGGTTCGTTATAGCTACAGGTTGAATCACCTCCATATGGATAACTTTCTTCAGTTTCTATACCTATATAAACAATGCGTATTTTTTAAATATAAATTTAACATGCTTTGAATCATTTCGAATATTTATATTATTTCTTTAAAATATGAAATGATATCTACGTACCGTTATCTAGGAGATATTGTAAAGCAGCTACTTCATTACCCCCATTGCAACCGCCATTACCTGAGCAGTCTATTATTTGTTGACCGCTTAGAGTCACTAATTTGTTGGTTTTCACATAGTTAAAGCCTTCTAATGTTCCAGTCTGAAATCAAGGTAAATTAAACGTACAATTAGAACATCTTACAAAGGTCCTGAATTAACAGAGCGTTAAATTAAGTTTTGTATCTTTAATTTGTCAGGTGCTCCCAATTCTGTAAAAGTTTCCTTGAAGAGTGATATATGACTGTTTTTGGTTTGGGGATAGGCTTTGCCAGTTTTAGGACATGTTTGAGAGAGTATTCATTATTAAAATATTTTTATTGGTCTCGTACCCACCCCTATTTTTTTCACTTTTACAGACTTTTTCCACTTTTACCTTTGGTAATGATACTTAGGATTTAAATCACTAAATTATGTTTTCAATTACTTTCCCCAAAGTCACAAGTTAAAAAATAGAGATGGCGGCATGCCACACTATTTTAATTTTCAATCAATAGGACGGGTTCATTACTCTGTATCAGTTTGAAGGTAACTGGCAGCCACGTAGCTAAACATAAATTAACTTACCAAAGAAAATACCCAGCTAGCATCACACATTCCCTGGTTTCTAACTTCAGAAACAGCACCTATTTCGTTCCAATCGATAGAATCGGGTACGTCATCGCCAATATTCTTTACATAAAAAGAGTTTCTTTTGATATGTGGCCGATTTTTCAGCTTTAACCCAGAAGCAAACTCCTCCTGCGTAAGATCAGCAAAGTGGTTAACTTTTAGCGTGTACGTTGTTTCTCCTGCTTCATATTTTTTGTTGTGTTCCTCGATCTTACGTAAATTTTTTTGGAAAATGGTAAATCGAACTTTTTCTTCTTGCTGATTTTGGTAAATTTTGCCATGGGTATCCTAGTGAATAAAACAGTTTTTTTAAATGCATTGCGTCTCTATTTATAAAAAAAGAGAATTAAAGGACAATTGGATAATCAAATTTAATTTTTACTTTCTGTAAATGTGTAATCGCGAGATCTGGCGCACATGAAAGGCATATTGTCTATTTCCGTAATTCTATCTGGCTGTCTATTGATTCACCTTATTTCTTTGTTTTAAGGTTACAGGGCAACCAAAGTATATTATTGGTAGTTACGGAAAAAACATGTAGAATGCGGTATTTTCGAATTTGTCGATTTTCGAGAAGAAAACGATCCAAATGGGGAAATAAATAAAACAGCTTGTAAGGGTAGGCAACCCATAATATTGTATGAGCAGGGTTGTTCCCTCTGTATGTATGTAAGGGTAGGCAACCCATAATATTGTATAAGCAGGGTTGTTCCTTCTTTATGTTTGTCATGTTTGACAGTGGCAACACTGACATGACCAGTGTCAGAATAGATAGTTAAAAAATGGTAAACGTCTTTGATTTCGCTCATCAGTTTTAAATACATAAAACCAACTTACATGGCGCAGTCCGTAATAATTTATGGGTAAATACAATCAACAATAATTTAAACTACGGCCGAGCCAATATAATTTCTAATTACAAAGCAGAATGGGCGACAATCGAGGGATTGCTCCTTTGTCCTTGTAGTTAAGGAGCTAGCGTGCAAAAAACGCCATAGTTGGCTGCCCGTCAGTCGAGATTGAGAAAACGTTGCCATTACTCCACTGAACACCCTGGTGCTTGAAGTTTTGCTTTTACCCATCAACTTTAAGATTTATTGGCAATACTAACATAGGGCGATTGGCCATAGTGAGGAGCCCGTCAGTCAGGTTGAAAATTAGGTTCTGTAGGTTGCCAAGATCATGTATCTAAAATTTCGTTGCGATCTAACCACTAGATCGTGAATTAGGCCAAATAGAAGATTATAATTTGTTTTTTGACCGCCATTTTGTTGGCCATAGTAAGGAGCCCCTCCAAATCTTGTTTCTACCTCTTCGTTTGGATAAAATGACAGCAAAAATGCACTTGACTGACAAATCGAATCACGACGTTCTTCCCTGGGTGACCTACAAAATCTCGAAAAATCCAATTTTTCAGTCTTTAGCATGGCTTTTTCAGAAATTCGACCAAAATCATCAGTTAATCATTTTTCCTGATTTTTAGACATCCAATTAAGTAGAAATCACAAACGACTGACATTTTCCTCGAATATTTTCAATTTGGCCATACTTTGAAAATTTTCTGATTTTGGACTTTTTTATAATGGCTCAATAATGCTGTTCCAAATGGAAGGTAATGAAAGTAGCAGAGGGGTGGAGGAAGGGGTAAATAGGTGATAGTTATGTATTGAAACGTTTTTTAGGTCATCAAACATCATCGTCATACATTGTTTTACTTTTAAGTCCATTTGGAACAGCATTATTGAGCCATTATAAAAAAGTCCAAAATCAGAAAATTTTCAAAGTATGGCCAAATTGAAAATATTCGAGGAAAATGTCAGTCGTTTGTGATTTCTACTTAATTGGATGTCTAAAAATCAGGAAAAATGATTGACTGATGATTTTGGTTGAATTTCTGAAAAAGCCATGCTAAAGACTGAAAAATTGGATTTTTCGAGATTTTGTAGGTCACCCAGGGAAGAACGTCGTGATTCGATTTGTCAGTCAAGTGCATTTTTGCTGTCATGTTATCTAAACGAAGAGGTAGAAACAAGTTTTGGAGGGGCTCCTTACTATGGCCAACAAAATGGCGGTCAAAAAACAAATTATAATCTTCCATTTGGCCTAATTCACGATCTAGTGGTTATATCGCAACGAAATTTTAGATACATGATCTTGGCAACCTACAGAACCTAATTTTCAACCTGACTGACGGGCTCCTCACTATGGCCAATCGCCCTATGTCATTATTGCCAATAAATCTTAAAGTTGATGGGTAAAAGCAAAACTTCAAGCACCAGGGTGTTCAGTGGAGTAATGGCAACGTTTTCTCAAACTCGACTGACGGGCAGCCAACTATGGCGTTTTTTGCACGCTAGCTCCTTAACTATTGAGAGGTAACCTTTCCGAGAACTGGAAGCTATGGCGAGCACGCTTTGAAAATTACTTGATAGCTTCAGAAATATACAAAAATGAATAAAAACCCAGTGTGCACATTTTCTTCACTATATTGGCGATGAAGGCTTTAGAAGACGACGAAAAAAATAACCTAAATCCCCTCCTTGGAACGTTCGAAAGTCATTTTATAACCAAGGAAAATGTAGCCTATGAAAGGTACACACTTTTTACTTATAGACAAGAGGAAGGCCAGACGACCGAGGCGTTTATAGTAGAAGTTAAGAAAAGGGCTGGTAAAAGCAAATTAGAGAACTTACAAGATAGCTTAACATTGACAGTGATTACCTGTGGAATTAAAAATGATGCGGTGCGCGAAAAGCTACTACAGGAAGATGACTTTAAGTTGGATAAATCCATAGAATGGTGTCAAGTCATTGAGTCATCAAAAGCGAAAAGCATAGCAATGAGTCGAGGACCCTTAGTGAAAAATGAAATTAATGCTGTCTACAAGAAGAAAAATTCAACATATCGGGAGAAAACTGTTAAAAACTGCAACAGGTGTGGTAAGACAGAACATCCCATAAACAAATGTCCTGCGTTTGGTAAAATATGCTCATTTTGCAAAACAACAAATCATTTTGCTGGAGTTTGTTTTAAAAAGAAAAAGGCAAATGCAGGAAATAACAGAGGAAGGGTGTATGAAATTACAGAGCAAGAGGCAGATAATGGGATAAATTCGATAATTAAAAATGAGTCTGAAAGTAATTACTTATATGTTGGTAGCATAGACAAAACATAACAAATAAATGAGGTAACTAGTAGAAACCAGTGGCGTACGAAGCTGTACTTAAAAGACATAGAGATAGTTAAAAAATGGTAAACGTCTTTGATTTCGCTCATCAGTTTTAAAGACATAAAACCAACTTACACACCTAGAGCTATCATTGAATTGTTGCCGAAAAAATCTAAGGTGGTACGATTCGAAAATCGAAGGTATAGAAGGCATCTTTTTGGTGTCACTACTCAATGATTAATAAGACAATACATGAAAGGAAGAGTCTGTTGAATGCCGTCTTTTAACAATTTATATTTATTTGTATTGTTTATTGAAATTAGAAACCACTACTTATAAAAATGTATACATTTTTACTTAATTAAATTATGTTCATTTTTACCACTAGTATTAAAAGTAATCCACTTTGCACACTAGTGTCATAATCTAACATTTTGGATAACGGGCGTTAACAAGTCTACTTTTATTAGTATTTGTAAATATAAGTATTTATTTGTTAATTAGAGTTGACACTAAGAAGTTTTAAAGACGGCAATCAACCGTTCAACTATTGATAAGTTTAATTTGTTTAATTTAATTACCTTAAAGTTAAGCCACTGTGCTCTATCATCCTCAATGGAAGCGTAGACTACGTATGCTAAAGAAAGCAATATTACTATAGACTTCATGGTTTTGGATTTTTTTTTAAGTTGATTCAGATTGTTTAAATTTTACTATTTATATGATTTCTTGCGACCAAATGTGTCTTATCAGGTACTTAATATGAGGCTAAAAACAATCAAAGATAAAGATTAAATATCTGGCTAGTCAAGTGTTGCGTAAAAAAGTAAGAAAAGTTTTTCTAACTTGTAATTTTTTTACCGCAAAACATTACATTTAAAAAAAAGCATTGGTCTGTAGTTGCAAGCTATTTATACAGGGTTAGTTGAAATAACCGGAACGGCTAATTTTCTTCAAAACTACCAAGGCTAAATCAATGAATTTTGGTACAGGTGGATAACTTAAAAAATTGAATTGAAAATTGACAATTGCGACGTTGCCAGATTTTTAGTTTTTTCTGAAACTCAAAAATTGTTTTTTTCAAATGTAACACTACTATCTTTTTATTGAATATGATTCCTCCCATCAACATTATCATTTTCTGATATTATCAAATTTTTATCTTAAATAGTTCTATAGGAAAAAAAAGTTAGTTAGTTACAACTCTTAAGTCTAAAATTAAAAAAAAATCCAATCTATTTCCATTAAAAAACGTTTCAAATAATGTAAAAAGGAGGGTTGGTAGACATAATGTTCCTAATAGTATCGATTTCATAATCAAATTAATGTACTATAATATGTGATTTTTACTAGCTATGTTATTGTTAGTACTTGTTAGTTGTTATTATCGTTATCGATACTATTAGGTACATTATGTCTACCAACCTTCCTTTTCACATTATTTAAAACGTTTTTAAATGGAAATAGATTGGATTTTTTTTTTATTTTAGAGTTAGAGTTGTAACTAATTAACTCTTTTCCCATAGAACTATTTGAGATAAAAATTTGACACTATCAGGAAATGGTAATGTTGATGGGAGAAATCGAATTCAATAATAGTGGAGTCAATCTACGGAAAAATGAGGTGAGGTCCGTAAAAATTTGATAGAGGTTGGGACCGGGGAAAAAGTTGTTTCTTGTGATAAGAGTAAAGATATTCCATAATTTCGACAAAAAATACTGATCGGAACCATCCCAAAAATCCAAAAAACTGGTTTTTTGGATTTTTTTTAGGTCATTTTTGAAGTTTAATTTTTTTTTGGACCCCTTAGACTTCTAACTAAGATTTGGGAGTTGAACCCTTTTATTGTGAATGTTTAAGGAAGCTTTAGTTCAAATTTGGAATCTTTGCGATCATTACTTCCCCTAAAAGATATATATATATATATATATACGTTTTTCGGACTAAAACTTGAAATTAGGCTATATTGGTTAAATCTTCACCAAATTGGATGAAATTTGGTGTAAAGGTGGGTCATGGTGACCGCAATAAGTGATCCAAAGATGAAGTCAAAATAAGAAATATTTTCGATAAAAATCCAAAATTTTGAGTTTTTTCCCAAATTTTGAAACTGACCCCCATCCTGTCAAATAAATCGCAGAGTACTCTACTTAGGCTCAAATTAAAGGCTATTTTATAAAGTTTAACGTGGTATAACTTGTTTTCCAAGATTCGCTCATTTGTTGGCCATTTACGCCATATATACATAAATGCGCGCGCTGATTTCCCACTTTATTGTATTATAATGGTATTTTTTTACTATAATATTGTATTTAGCGTATATGCTTTTTCTTACATAATTATATATGTAAGAAAACATATACATTATTTATTTGGGGTTCGTTCGTGATAAAAGTTGAGGTTAAAACACTTGGTCCCTGGCTCTTTCGTTTTATTTTATTATGTAATTATTGCAGTTTGGGCAATAACGCGCATTATCTAAAACACAAAATAATATTATTTTATAATCTTGGATAAAACGGCACAGTACCATTTTAAACATATCACCCCTGTGCCATTTTTTCCAAAACGGCTAAGTAAATTTTGTTTGTTATTAAATATTTATAAAATAACTTTTAAAATATACAAATAATACAAAAACATGCTTCAGTATCCTACTCAGCTGTCAAGTTATAAATAATTGTTCAATAAGTTGTAGGTTATGAGTTTCAGGCACGTTCTCTTAATCTCCAAACAATTTCAAACATACACGAAAACAAACTACAAACACCTACGACCGCTAAACATCCACTGACATCTTCTTCGTTTTAATCTCCCGTTGTCGTATGTTCCCCACCAGTGTCGAAAATCGCATGGCGGGATTTAAGAAATGCGCGTAATTTATTATACAGGTAGTGTGCCATTTAATCCTAGTATGCCGTATTATACCAATTTCCCGTAAATCTTCAATTGTTAGAATATTTCACGATGAAGGCCTGTAAGTACCCATACCACTTTACCCCCGTACAGTGAAGTATAGTGAAGAATAAAATTAGTAATTCAAAAAAAGCGTTTTTATTAGAAAAAAAATAGTCAACCTTAAGTACCTATATTAACTTTGACACTTACCAATGGTAGCTGATTTACAAAAATTTTAAGTCAGAAATTCACCGTTGCTCGATTTTCCGTCGCTTTTGGACCACGTACTTAGTTGCATTAAAAATATCAAATGCGATTATCTCGAATATGGTTGCTCCTAGCGACTTCATTAAGTTATACATTTTTGATGTAAAAGAAGTAAAGTAACTTATTTTTTTAATAGTCAGATCGATATAAGAATCCTAAACAAAGTTATGCCAGCTGAAAGGAGTGGGTCATGCCGTAGGCAGCGCCCTCTACTGGTTACACAAAAACTATGAATAATTTTGAATTCCTCACCTCAAAAAACCCCAAAACCCTTAATTTTGTGCAGCCATGTCGTTTCGTTAGGAAATAATCGCAAATAAACGAAAACAAAATTAAAACTTTGACACCCTGTATCTTGGTTGTTATCAATTTTGGGATAAGGCAAGTTTAAATAAATTGCATTATTTCGCCTTAAGGAGTCTGCTGTTGCTCTGTGTCCCATTACTTTTGGGACATCCTGTATATATTTCAGTATTTTGGGTGTCTGGATAGTTTATTATCCACAAACCAGAAATATCTCGCTATTTACTATTTTTACACAGTTTGGGTGAACTGAAGTTTGTCAACTTGACTTACATAAACAAAACAATTAAACAAATAACATGGGATAACCATAACAATCAAATTGTCAAATTCAGGTAAATACTTGTATTTTTGTATTTCACAGTTTAAATAAAGACAAAAATTAGTCAATTTTCTCGTAGAAAAAAATCTTGTATGATATATGTGAGAAAATACCTCGTTTAAGGCACTCATATGAATTGCAAAACTCGCTTCGCTCATTCCGCAAATTCTCATATGCGTGCTTTAATAGCTATTTATGATATAAGTGTGAAAATAACTAGTTTCAGGCATGCACGCATATGAAAATTTATATGAGTGCCTTAAACCAGATATTTTCTTACGTATATATTTGCGCTCCCTTTTTTACATTTTAAGTGATAATATTTTTTTGTGATTGTACGGCTGTTAAGTTAACTACGTTATGCAATATAAACAAGTAGCTTTTTTTTTTTTTTTATTTGTTTATTTTACGTCGGCCTTTTTCCGCAACGAGGCCAATCACCGACGCCAGGGAATTTGTCACACACTATCTGGTAATTTTGCCGAATCCCTCTTTGTCGAGGGTAGGGTTCTTTAACGTGCCAACATCCATGACACGGGGCCCACAGTTTAACGTCTCTTCCGAAAGACGGCGCCACCTCTTAAACCAAATTCCAAATTTAACATCGACGTTGCCGGCACCGGGAATGGAACTCGGGCCTACGATCTGTGAGGCTGCTGCGCTAGCCACTAGACCACAACGTCGACAAGACAAGTAGCTTTATTCGTTGCTATGGATAAGTAAGCGACTTGCATATTCTGCCGCTCGCATAGTGGTAAAGTAAAGCGCGAATGTCAATTTTGCGCACTCTTCTGGAAGCGCTAAGACATATTTTGCGGTAAAGTGCTTGGCTGTTTATAAAGAAAGTGTAGTAGAGGTTTTTTTTTTGTTAAAATTCATTTATTATTAAATATTACTGTTATATACATAATTATTGTGTTAGAGTTATGTATGTACGTTAACGTAGCTATTCCAAAACTGGATATATTGCATTGCTGGCAATACCACATTGGTTTACCCCGCGTTTTATTTTAAAGTATCCCAGTTCTCCCCACAATGTACCCCAGGAATTCTTGACCAACCAGTAATCTTCGTCGGTGGTTGCATCTTTTCCATATCCAACCACTAATACGTCCTGATTAAGATTATCTTCTGAACAATCACCTCCATTATATATACCTAAAATAGGAATTATTGTTATAATAAAAACAAAAAACATTACGAGGAACGTAAAACTATAACAAAATATGAGGTTTTTTAGATTTAATAAAATACTCGTTTTTACTAAGAAATGTTTCGTCAACCAAGATTTTTTTTAATTAGCAAGGTTTTGGGTTTACTATTCAGAGGACATATCTACATTTTTTAAATTAAAATAAATTGTCTGCACGCCACTAACTATTTTATGGTTTTATTTAAGACAACAAAACCCATTATTACTAATTTTATAGTGCGCAGACTATAGGACACATGTTATTTATTTTTCTTAATTTAAACATAACTTTGGAGCAAACATGTGGAATGCTATTTTACAATATTGTATTATTATACCTCTGGTATAACTGTTCCCAACAATACCATTATTAATACCATCTTTTGTATCCAACACGGGCATACAAAAGATGTTATAATTTAAGAAAGATATGCTCTAATTTACTAGAAATGTTTCAGTGTTCGAGTTCAGCGTCGGAAAAACTATAACTTAAATGGTATGAAATATTGGAAGTATTTAATTTTAGATAAAGATATACTAATGTATTCTGAAAAGATCATATATCGTGATTATACCCACCTCCTTCGTAAAATGCTAGGTTAGTACCATCCAGAGTTACAGTAACTGGTCCTAAAAGTCCAACTGCCGATCTTAAATCTTCTTCCTTTTTGGCTTCAATGTGAACAAACTCCTTAATCCGTAAAAATACAGAGGGTTCGTTATAGCTACAGGTTGAATCACCTCCATATGGATAACTTTCTTCAGTTTCTATACCTATATAAACAATGCGTATTTTTTAAATATAAATTTAACATGCTTTGAATGATTTCGAATATTTATATTATTTCTTTAAAATATGAAATGATATGTACGTACCGTTATCTAGGAGATATTGTAAAGCAGCTACTTCATTACCCCCATTGCAGCCGCCATTACCTGAGCAGTCTATTATTTGTTGACCGCTTAGAGTCACTAATTTATTGGTTTTCACATAGTTAAAGCCTTCTAATGTTCCAGTCTGAAATCAAGGTAAATTAAACGTACAATTAGAACATCTTACAAAGTTCCTGAATCAACAGAGTGTTAAATTAAGTTTTGTATGTTTAATTTGCTAGGTGCTCCAATCCTGTGAAAGTTTCCTTGAAGAGTGAGATATGACTGTTTTTGGTTTGAGGATAGGCTTTGCCAGTTTTAGGACATGTTTGAGAGAGCATTCATTATTAAAATATTTTTATTGGTCTCGTATACCCACCCCTATTTTTCTCACTTTTACAGACTTTTCATTTTTCCACTTTTACCTTTGGTAATGATACTTAGGATTTAAACCACTAAATTATTTTTTCAAATACTTCCCCCAAAGTCATAAGTTTAAAAATAGAGATGGCGGCATGCCACACTATTTTAATTTTCGTGCATTACTCTGTATCAGTTTGAAGGCAACTGGCAGCCCCGTAGCTAACAGATTTAGCTAAACATTAATGAACTTACCAAAGAAAATATCCAGCTGGCATCACACTCTCCCTGGTTTCTAACTTCTGAAACAGCACCTTTTTTGTTCCAATCGATAGAATCGGGTACGTCATCGCCAATATTCTTTACATAAAAAGAGTTGCTTTTGATATGTGGCCGATTTTTCAGCTTTAACCCAGAAGCAAACTCCTCCTGCGTAAGATCAGCAAAATGGTTAACTTCTAGCGTGTACGTTGTTTCTCCTGCTTCATATTTTTTGTTGTGTTCCTCGATCTTACGTAAATTTTTTTGGAAAATGGTAAATCGAACTTTTTCTTCTTGCTGATTTTTGTAAATTTTGCCATGGGTATCCTAGTGAATAGAACAGTTTATTTTAAATGCATTGCGTCTCAATTTATAAAAAATAGAATTAAAGGACAATTGGATAATCAAATTTAATTTTTACTTTTGTAAATGTGTAATCGCGAGATCCTATACGATTCTGGCGCACATAAAAGGCATATTATTATTGTCTATTTCCGTAACTCTATCTGGCTGTCTATTGGCTCAAAAGTTGAAAAAGTAGCTTAAGAGAAGATATGAAATTTTGCATATGAATTAATCAATAATCCTATTCGAAACTAGTTTCATTTCGATATATACAGGGCGAATACTTTTAGTAAAAATTTATTAGCTAAGGTAGAATAATATTTTATAAAAAGTTTAAGCAATCAACATAGGTCAACGTTTTAAAACTTATATATTTTTCAAATATTCCTTTTGAAAAAATTATCAGTTAGGGAACGAAACGAGCGACTTTACTAGCTTTTGACTGTATTTTTTGTTTGGGTAAATAAAGCAGAAATATTTTTCTTTTCTTTTCACCCAACAAAATTAATTGAACAGTAACAGGAAGTAGCAGTAATTATGACAAAACAATTTGTTACAATTACGGTTGCCTGCATTACTTTACTTGTGAATGAATGATGTTGGCAGGCATGATTTGCCACAATCAAAGTTATCTCTAATAAAACTATACAAAGAGTGATACCAACTCCATTGCAGCCCAAACCAGTCGACAGCTGTGCTGTCAACGCAGCTGTCAACGGCGTTGTGCCCGAATGTCTCCCACTTGAATGATGCCGAAAATCCGGTTAACTGATTTTGAAGCTGTTTTTTTCTTTATCAAAACAATGATGATTAATATTGTAATCGGCCAGTGGCGTATTTAGGGGGGGTCCGAGGGGTCTGGACCCCCCCGTGGGCTCAACATTAAAAAAAACTCAGAACAGATCAGATGCCTTGTTGCATTTAATGTAGACAGGGTGAACTGAACCTTGCCCGATAACAAAATGTAATAATTTTCTATTTTACAATTTTTGAATAAAGACCTTTATTATTATTATTATTATTAAATAAAATTATTCATCATTCATTTTCAATAAACGACGTGAGATATTATTTATAATTTTCCAGAACGATTTCTTGCTCCTTCCGCCATCTATTGGGTAATAGGTCAACTACAAATAGTTAATGATTCATTCGTCACTCTTGAAATTTTGAAATTTCGCGTGTTATTTGTGTACCTAAAAGTGTCGAGTTAAAATTCAAAAATTTATTTAATTTAAAAAAATTGAAATGATGTTCACTTAGTTTTGTAATTTTTTTTGCAAACTAGAACTATTAGCAATACTTTGTTTTTACAAATAATTAAGTAACTGTGTCACAGATAACAAAACAACATGGCCAAACTTGGCAAAAAAAAATGGCAAAAATAACTTGAAAACCAATCATTTTCGGAATCGGTCATATTATGTAGAAATATACAGTGAGGACCTAAAGTCCGTCCCCCCCCCCTGTAACTTCTAAACCGTTTGGTATATTTTAATGAAATTTTGAACGATAATATTTAAGCAAGTCTTGCACTTTTTGACATACCAATGACAGCTTTAAATGTCAAGATGACAGCTGGGTCCGCTTTTGGAATATTTTTTTAAATGGAACACCCTGTAAATTTTCATATTTTTAAATGCCACATAAAATTATAATTATTTTTTATTAAATGCATTATTAGTCTATACTTCATAGTTTCCGAGATATTGACTCTCGAAAAGTGACATTTTTGAACTTTGACAGCTTATAACCTTCTAACAGTACGTCTTAGAGCAAAACGGCTTACATGTCCCTATCTTCAATTTTTATTATCTTCCCAAAAAAATCAACTTCCAGTTAAACCGGAACAACTATATTTCCTGCTTTCGAGTTACATCCGGTTTAACCGGAAGTTGATTTTTTTGGGAAGATAATAAAAATTGAAGATAGGGACATGTAAGCCGTTTTGCTCTAAGACGTACTGTTAGAAGGTTATAAGCTGTCAAAGTTCAAAAATGTCACTTTTCGAGAGTCAATATCTCGGAAACTATGAAGTATAGACTAATAATGCATTTAATAAAAAAAATTTATAATTTTATGTGGAATTTAAAAAGGTAAAAATATACAGGGTGTTCCATTTAAAAAAATATTCCAAAAGCGGACCCAGCTGTCATCTTGACATTTAAAGCTGTCATTGGTATGTCAAAAAGTGCAAGACTTGCTCAAATATTATCGTTCAAAATTTCATTAAAATATACCGAACGGTTTAGAAGTTAGAGGGGGGGGGCGGACTTTAGGTCCTCACTGTTAAAAATTTCTTAATTTCTTCCTTTTTTGGGTTTTGGGAAATTATAAATTTTGATAGTTCAAAATAGGGCGTGGCACCGAAAATTTTTTCGCCTGCGGCGCTTTTTTAAAGAAAGAAAGATAAAACGAAAGGTATAGACCCCCCCCCCCGTGGCAATATTCTAAATACGCCACTGTAATCGGCCATTCAAATGGCAAATAACAGAATTGTGGATAATGGGGTGTCGTATAAAGTTTTAATCTACGACAGTGCCATTATGACGTATTTAGCATTATCATTTAGATGTCACTATGACCTTCATAATAGCACTCAGTGCCATTATGAATTCATAATATCATCCAAATGTTAAGATACAAAAACAAAAAGAAAGTCGGTGCAAACTATTTATTTGTTATTATTACTTAGAAAAACGGATTGCATTTATTTATTGTAAACATCCGAAGGAACACTTTCGGATTCAGAATCTCCCATATTTAAATTATTTTTGGCCAACACTTTGCATACAATAGAAAATTAGACGGCAATAATGACGTTGTCAAAATCGAAATTAAAACAATAAAAAATGCGGTTACCATGATATCGACTAATATGGACACCTGAAAATTTTAAAAATTACGAAAACGTTATCTGATATCAATGAAATTTAGACGAATAAAATCTATTTGCACTATCGTAGATTAAATTTTGAATGATACACGTTCGATATGAACTTTGTTAATGAAACTTGTGCAATTAAACCACTCGGCTAACGCCTCGTGATTTAACGCACACGTTCGTTGTAGTGTTCATATAGAACTAGTATCATTAATAACTATAAAGGTTTTTCATAATGACTGTCAAAAAAAGTTGATACAGGCATTTCAAAAAAATTAATTTGACTGGTCCGAGTGATTGTTGATGAAGTGGGCAGTACTCTACAGGGTCTTTCAGAATAAGATGCTGATCCTTAACGGTGTGAATCCTTAGGTGATTTTAAGAAGAAAAGTTCATATTAATATATATCCTTAACCTATCAACTTTCGAACTACAGGGCGTTAAAGTTTTAAGAAAAAAATCGTTTTTCTACCATAACTTTAAAAACTTTCTAGCTATTTTTATGAATTTTTCACACATGCCCTCTAAGCATCAATAGCCATTTTTTGGTGTAGAAATTTTTTTAAAAATTTTAACCAGTGGCGTCCTGAAAGGGTTTGGACTAGACATTTTGGAAAAATATTATGTACGCCACTGCTTTTTCTCAAGATAAAAATTATTTTTACAATAATCATTCATTTTAGGCCAAATTTAATGTTTTGCCTTTTTATCGTTCGACAAACAGTTTCCGACAAAAAAAATAAAAACATTAAATTCGCATTCGCTATGTGCCTATGGTTTGTTTTGAATACTCCAGGAATTTTTCAAAGAGTACGAGACTCAATGAGGAGAAGAGCTGAAGCATGCATTCTTGCAAGTGGTGGCCACTTTCAATAGCTAATCTAAATTATTTTCGTTTTTGTTCACACTGTCAGCTGTTTTAATTTATTGTTAAAAAATAAACCATAGGCACATAGCGAATGCGCATTTTTGTCGGACGATAAAAAGGCAAGATATTAAATTTGGCCTAAAATGAATGAGTATTTTAAAAATAATTTTTATCTTGAGAAAAAGCAGTGGCGTACATAATATTTTTCCAAAATATCTAGTCCAAACCCTTTCAGGACGCCACTGGTTAAAAATTTAAAAAAAATTTCTACACTAAAGAATGGCTATTGATGCTTAGAGGGCATGTGTGAAAAAATCATAAAAATAGCTAGAAACATTTTAAAGTTATGATAGAAAAACGATTTTTTTCTTAAAACTTTAACGCCCTGTAGTTCGAAAGTTAATAGGTTAAGGATATATATTAATATGAACTTTTCTTCTTAAAATCACCTTAGGATTTACACCGTTAAGGATCAGCATCTTATTCTGAAACACCCTGTATATAAACGGCTGATCTGTTTCTTCATCATATTTTTATAAAAAATAGTTATTGATAATGTTAGTGTTCAATGTATCATTATACTGTGTGAGAATAGAAATTAGACAACGAGCGTAACGAGTGGTCCAACCTTTAGAACAAAATAAAAATACTTTTAACACGCGCGTGATACAACATTTTATGTATTTTTTATTTATTTATTTATTCCAAATAAAATCCCAAAAACATCTATTCATGCGGGATTCTCTACTAATAACAACATCAAAAATATAATTGTTAAATATAACTAATTAAAATACAAAGTAAGTCAAAATAACACGTAAAATTATAATATTCAATAAAAAAATAAAAATATTTAAATATGTATAAAATTATTCAATTATTATTTCTTTTAATAAAATAATAAAACTAATAATATCGTTTAGATATCATTTATAAATAATTTTGAAAAGAATAATTAATCATACAATAAGTGCAGGTTTAAATATTTTTTAGTTTAAAATTTAGCTCTCCCTTTTTAAAGTATTTTCTTAGTTATCATTTTAAAACGTTTTATATTTAAAAATTTTAATTCTTGGGTATTTCGTTGTAAAACTTCATACCTTGATAATAAATGCAGTTGTGACCTGCCCTAGTGTGTATTAAAGGTAAATCAATATTGAAAACAGTTCTAGTTAAATGATCACGTCTTTAATTAAACTTTATATTTGAATGTTTATTTTTTAAAATAATTTGGTTAACAAAAACAATATTTTGCATTAAGTGAATATCCTTAATTGACATAATATTAAAATTTTTATATAAAAGTTTAGTTGAATGTTGTCTATCCAAGCAATATATATTTTTAATAGCTTTATTTTGTAAAACTTGTAGAGGGTTAAGCAAATTTTGAAAAGTTGATCCCCATATTAAAGTTAAATATTGTAAATGAGAGTGAATAATAGCAAAATAAATAGAACGTAACATATAATTTGGAGTTAAAAAACTGAGTTTTTTTTTAATCCCCACTGGTGCAACTATTTTCTGTTTAATATATTTAATGTGTTCACTCCAATTAATAGCTTAATCTAATATCAACACCGAAAATTTAATTTTATTTGATTGTTTTAAATGCCCGACTTTTAATTTTAAATCATTTCTGTATAAATTGAGGGGGTTCTTTCCTATAGGTACATAAAAAAAGAGGATTTTTCCAAATTTAATGTTAATTTATGACAACACATCAATGATTTATAAAATTTTGTATAATTTTATATGAATCAGCGATGTATAGAATAGTTCATCATCAGTAGTATCATCAGCAAACAATCTAATTTTCCCTTTCAATTTTAATTTAAATATAGAATTAATATAAATAAGGAAAAATAAAGGGGCCAAAATAGAACCTTGCGGAACACCGCGAATAATATTAAGAAATTTGATATATTTATTTTTGATACGAACTTTTTGTTTCCGCTGATTCAAAAAATTTACAAACACTATTAAACCAGCCACTAAAATGAACAAAAATATTTATACCCATTCTATGCTTAGCTCAAAATTAAAGTCATAAAAATCCAAAATCAAGTGATTTTCCTTATTTCTACGTTGTTAGATTAAATGGCAACCAAAGTATATTATTGTTAGATACGGAAAAAAAACTTGTAGAAAGCGTTATTTTTGAATTTGTGCGATTTTCGAGAAGAAAACGATCCAAATGGGGAAATAAATAAAACAGCTAGAGCTATTATTGAATTGTTGCCGAAAAAGTCTAAGGAACATTACGAAATGGCTTAAGGAAAATTTCTGCAGTGGTACGATTCGAAAATCGAAGGTATAGAAGGCACCTTTTTGGTTTCACTACTCAATGATTAATAAGACAATACATGAAAGGACGAGTCTGCTGAATGCCGTCTTTTAACAATTTATATTTATTTGTATTGTTTATTGAAATTAGAAACCACTACTTATAAAAATGTGTTGATACATTTTTACTTAATTAAACTATGTTTCCTGTCTCCTGGACATAATTTGACGCAACCTTAGCCCTAAAGATAGCCCCCTAGTTAATAGCAATTAAAAATTACGCTAAATAAACAAACGTTACATTTTTTAAGAAAATAAAGTTTTTTGCAAAAGCCTTCTTACGACCTGGTCGTCATCCAGTACTGTTGTTTCCATTCTCTCCACAGGCATACAAAATCGGCCAACTATTGATAAGTTTAATTTGTTTAATTTTATTACCTTAAAGTTAAGCCACTGTGCTCTATCAGCCTCAACGGAAGCGTAGACTACGTATGCTAAAGAAAGCAATATCACTATAGACTTCATGGTTTTGGATTTTTTTTGAACTGAATTCAGATTGTTTAAATTTTACTATTTATATGATTTCTTGCGACCAAAAGTGTCTTATCACATACTTAATATGAGGCTAAAAATAATCAAAGATCAATATCCGGATAGTCAAGTGTCGCTTAAAAAAGTAAGAAAGGTTTTGTTAACTTTTGTTAATTTTTTTACCGTAAAATATTACATATTTGGAAAAAGTGTAAAAATGTTTATTTTATTATTAGAATATAAGAAAATCACAAGCAATCAATGAAGATTTCTTACCTTAAAAGGTAAAAAAAAACATCAATGATTTATCATTTCCGCTTATTTAAATAGAGGTTTTTTTAAAAACTTTTAACAGTAGCCATTTTGAAATAGCTTGACAGAATCGCGCCAAAATTTAGGAGCATACTGTATAAGATATTAGCTTTCAAATGATTTATCACAAGCTGTATGTTTTCATTTAAAAAAAAAGATAGACGTCGTTATATCTTTGACAAATGTCTATAAAAAAACTAACGAATAACGTCAAAATGTGAGCATATATAAAACTAAATTGACTTGTCCGAGCGTTTTTCCCAAAAGTTACAGGTTAATAAGGCTAAATTAATTTTATTCCGGACTTTGGGCAACCCTGTATAAATAAGGCCTAACTAAACCAGAATCATATTTGTAATAGCACATACTATCAGGGATAGAAAATTCTTTATACCGTGTGTCCCAAATCGTAGCTCGCCATTGGAATTTCGTTTGTAACTAGAAAGAGATGGCTAAATTAGGATAGTTTTTTATAATTTAAAGCAGACAAATTATTTTTCCACATAAGAATATCAAAATATTTGCAAAAAAGCAAAAATGGCAATATTGTTTAAGTGTGCAACATATGGGAATTTTTTTTATTACCGATTTCTCAGAAAATTTTATTCTTGATAAAAGTTGGTGCATGTTCGATAATCATATTAGGTGCACTTGGAATGGTTGCAAGTCAAACGGCGTACAGGGTAGGCCAAAAAATATAAAACTTGTACAAGAATAAAGTTTTTTAAAAAACATTTAAAATAAAAATTGTTCACTTTAAATGATAGTTTTTTAATTAGCATAATATTATCATTACTAATGTTTTATCTTATTAAAAAGAATTTTTAGGATATTTTAAAATTGTGTTTAACATCGTTGCAACAAAAATGAAGTTTGTGATTCCTTAATAAACTAAAAATTCAAGTAAATTTTACAAATATGCCTGAATTTGAACAAAGATATGTGAAATTGATTTGATTTTGATTAATTTATGAAGGTCTTTATGGTGAATATAAAAAAAAATTTTGAGAAATTATTAAAGTTTTTTAAAAAAATATATTTTTTTATTTTAGGAGGTCACGTTTTTGAATTTATGCATAGCTTTTAATTCTAAACAACTTTTTTTAATAACATTTTGCTGAATTTTCTGAAATAGGGGTACTTTATTCTTGTACAAGTTTTATATTTTTTGGCCTACCCTGTACGCCGTTTGACTTGCAACCATTCCAAGTGCACCAAACATGATTATCAAATATGCACCAACTTTTATGAAGAATAAAATTTTCTGAGAAATCGGCAATAAAAAAAATGTCCATATGTTGCACACTTAAACAACCACACTGTATATTTTTATTTACTAGATAATCATATACATCGCGAATTACCTTATATTATTCTTCGCTAGATGACCTTTAAAACGTTATGCCAAAGGACTATAAACAAATTCAAAATCGTTATAATGTAATTAAAATAAATATTTTATCGCAACTTGGCAACTCTGCTTCACTTAAATTAGCATGCAGTATATCAAAAGTATTAGTTTAAAAAATGACTTCTGTATAACACAGGGTGATTCACGTTAAATGGCCTGTTAGAAGATTACAGAAACGAGTAAAGTTATCTTTTTAAAAATTTAAGACCAGGCCTGATTAAATTTACACTTTTCAGATATTATAATTTGACGGTTGTATTATTTCCGACTTTAGCGGATGTTAGTGTCAACTCTAGTAGAAAACCTTAATAATCTATTGTTACAACTTTTAAGCACAATAATAATTTCTTTCAACGGTTTTGAGATAAAAATTATAAAAATAAGTGTCCATGTAAAACTATAATGTCCGGTTGAACAAAGATTTTTAACAATAAATAAACCGACCGGGCAATTTCGACTGTGACAGGAATGTAATTATAAGAAATAACTATCTCACAATCAATGTGGCCCGGTTGCGTATTATCAAAACCTACTTAAGCACAACACCGACACGTCCACACGAGGTTACAGCACACTTCATAATTAACAACATACCTCTCAAATTTACCTATGCACAACGTTATCCTTCAAAACATACGCGGTTATAGCGCATCCCAAATTATTGCACTAATAGCCAATCTAAAACATGTGACTTTTAATGGAAGCTGAGGGCAAAAAGAAATATCAATAAACTTTCCTTCTTCACCTTATTCGACTTCATATAATTTTTTTACTAAAATTTTAAAACGTTTACCATGGACAAGATTCGAACCAGCAACCTTATATTTCAGAATATTGCGCCTTACAAAACACAAACTACAGTAAATATATGTTTAAAGGTGGTAGACAATGAGTACTAAAAAAATTACCTTGTCGGACTTCCATTGTCTTTATTTTGTTACTTAACACAACGTTTCGGTTACTTAGTATCTCTAACCGTTTTCAAGTGTAAACTAACTAACTAACCGAAAAGTGTTAAATAACAAAACAAAGACAATGGAAGTCCGACAAGGTAATTTTTTTGATACTGTAAATATACTTTAGTAATATTTCAATAACGTAATATTACAGTATCTAGTATCTATGCATAACCCTTTAACGACAAAATTATTGTTTTTTGGGGGAGAAGATACATAATCTTTATCGAAAATAGGTTTTGTAACCTCTTCTACGGTAAAAAAATTGTCAAATTCGAAAGAAAGTATTCTTCTGTGATGCTCTTGGTTGGAAGATGGTATACAATTATTTTTGTTAATATTTAGAACATTAAAAGCTAAAATGTAATTTTTATCACTTGCTAAAGGATATACATTTTCTTTAGGTTGCTCATCATTACCAACTTTCTCTCGCAGCTCATTAATATTTAATTTAATTTCATTTTCTTGTGGTTCTCCATGGTTTATTTTATCGGCGAGTGTCTTCTTTAATCTTTACTTTTAGTGTGGTCTTTTGATGTTATCTTTTGGAGTGCTTATTTGGGCAGGTACGGCCACAAAGTTTTAGAGAACTGTTGGAATGTTAGAAGAAACACTAATATTATTGAAAACTGGAATAATATTTTTATCAAGAGTATAGTCGTCCTCGTTGAAAATAATTACATGCATCTCCTGAATCTCAGCTGGAGTAAAGTTCGTTTTTTCAATTATTGGATTAATGTCTTTTGATGTAGTTTCGTCAGCGGATAAAATAGGAGCCTCATTTTGTATTATCGAGTTGTCGGTTATGGAATTAAAAGGTATACTGCGTCCATTAATTATGGAATAGGTAAAAAAGTACTCAGATAAATAGTGATAAAGGTGTATAAATAAAAAAGTAACGTATTAGCATAAAATGTAAAATTACCTGTTTTAATCTTAAATTATTATGACGTTTTATTATAATCGATTGAATAATTCTCTCTATATTGCTTGTATGTTTAATATAAATCAACAGCACCGTTTTATACGTTTGTCGATTGCTGCATCGTTGATTGATAAAATCAGATGCCAATTTTAAGAGTAAAAGAAATATTAAAAGGGTAGGGTAGAGGCACTAAGAAAAGTGATTAATTAGAACAAAATACAAATAGCATTGGCTAATTTAGTGTTATTTTTACATTGGCATTCACACTTTTCGAAATTACTGCAGCTGTTAAGTTAATATGTCAACATTTTCTGGAAATTAATTATTTGTAACAATACGACCAATTTAACCATTTTTCGCCACTTTGCTCCTTAAGTGGCTTTTTCAGACACCATTTGTAGCTATTAAGTTCCTAATTATAGTGTACTTATGCTATTTATGGCCACCTTTGAAAAACTCAAGTCATAGAGAGCTTTTTTTGTGAATGTCTAAATTATGGTAAAATTAAAAAAAAAATCATTGACTATTAAAAATTTATTTTCTTAATACATAAAATAGAAAGTAATGTTAAAAAAATGCTTATACTTGTTCATTTATTTTATTATAAAAACTCCTCTAGAATTTTTTTTTATGGGTAAGTAAATCAATTTCCTCCAAAATATCAATTTTAGCATAGCAAATTTCATCTTTTTGCGCTGGCCATTTCCAGTCGTATCCGCTTTTTTCCATAGTACTAACCAATGCCGAACGAGCATGTTCCTCCATAATTGTTCCCGGGTAGTTGTTATTTTTATATTGGACAACGACGTATTTTTGGATTTCTACATTTTCAAATATGTTGTAGCTAAATCATTCTTACTTTCGGAGCTTTTTGCGTTAATAGTTACTGCTTTTTGTGAAACTTCTAGGGCGGTTTCTGACTCGCAAATTTGCTTATCTTTCTCTTGGCTAACAGCTTTCTTCATGTTCTTGTTAGTTTTTTTAGAATTTAGATTTTCATTTAGATGTTTTTTTCTATCTAATCTCTCTTGTCGTCTTTGTAGTTTTTCCCTATTTTCTTTTTTTTTGGCATATTCTTTGGCCTCACCTATTTCTATCCGTTTTGAGGAGGTGATGACGCTTGGTAACCGATACGGTGTTCTTTTTTTCTTGGAATCATTTAAAGGTGATGGATAAAATATTATTTCATTTAAAATACCTACAACTTTTCTTTCCAATGTGAAGTTGGAGTTTTGAGTAAAATGTCTTTCACCTGTGTACTAGTGCTAGGATTATTTTCTAGTGACTCCGGAGGTAATTTAGGTTCTGTAATATTAGGTTCATTAACTACATTTGATAGATCTTGTACAGTGTCAACATCTTAAATATCTTGACTTGTATTACATTTTGGAAACGCAAATTTTAGAACTTCATCATCTGAATGAATTTGACTTTGTGGTGTCACTAAGTTATTGGCAATTTCTTGAGTTACTAAACTGTCATTATTCTAACTATCTTGAATCAAATCGGTAGAATTAGCATTTGGAGCATCATCATGTTTAAAAGAAATCCATACGTCATATAAGGACATCTATAATACATAGTACCTAGATACTACCTACTAGGTATATTACCTATAAAATGTCCGCCTCACACTTGGCAAGGTGGGCAATCGAACTTTTAAAAATTAAAAGCTACATTGGCCAGAAATGAAACACCCTGTATCTATTTGTAAAGCGTTAGCACCCGACAAATTCCAAACCGCTGGTAGAAAATCCGGCGTCGCAGAAGCCAAATTGTTGGTCGTGGATACGTTTCTAACGTGTTCGCAAAGCAAAAAAATTCCAACCAGTTTGCAACCATTTAGAAACCATGCAAAGAGATCTCTGTAATACGTACATTTAAGAAAAAAAATTAAAGATAAGATATAATTAATAGAATAAACTCGAAACTTGTCATGCATTATCTTAGTAAACATATTGCTACATCTGTAAGCGACGACAAATGATTATAACAGACAATTTTCTAACAAATAGTTATATGGGTCTTTCCGTGTTTTGTTTTTTTGGACTGTGTCCACTTCACCTTTGAGCCCCTTATATTGTAAGTACGCATATAATATAGATATCCAAAGTTCACGATTCTAATCGTGACCCTAGCCGCCTCAGTACTTTAGACTTTAACTTGGCACTCTAGACTTTAGCTTGGTACTTTAGACTATGGCTCGGTACTTTAGACTTTAGATAGGATATATCAATTTACAAATTATTAAGACGCAATACATTTTTTTTTTCGTTACGTATTTTATTTCCAAATAAATCGTACTGTTTAGTTCATCATTATTGTTAATATTTTACTAGTTATATTCTAAGACTATAAATGGGCGGTGCTATTGTTTTTGCTATCCAACAGCTACTGGTAATTTCCCATTTAAAAAATTAGGTTACCCCTTTAAGGGGTTTTAAAAACGAATATTTGTTAGAAATATGAACCCCACAATACATCTCAATCGACGTGTTTTTGAATTTTTCACAAATATTCTATTCTAACCTTCTACAGTAGTAGTCACGTGATTCCTGTCAAATTTTATTTTTTTCCAAAAAATAACTTAACAGTGGGGTTATTTCTGAAAATATCGAAAAAAGTTAGTAGAAAAAGTTTTTATTAATGCGGTTTCTAACACACATGCAAAATTTCAGCTGCATAAGATAATTTTGATTTTTTACCCACCACTAAAATTTATTTTCCACTTAATGAACACTTTACTGATGACACTGTGTTCTTTTTTTTTCCTTAATTTTAAGGTGTATTCAGACACAAACTATGTTTTTAAAAATACTTATTTTATGAAGTTACCTTATACAGGGTCAAAAACAAACAAACTTTGCATCACATGCGACCAAATTTTAATAGCCCAATTTTGATTTTGTAGAAAAAACACACATTTAATATGGCGCTACTTTAAAGAAAATGTATCTAAAATAAAGCATTGTCAAAACTAAGAAGTTTTATGTAGGTTGCGTTGAGTCTTATTTGGCAAAAGTGGTGCAATTTACAAAATATAGGTAAAAAATCAAAATTATCTTATGCAGCTGAAATTTTGCATGTGAGCTAGAAACTGCATTTAAAAAAACTTTTTCTAATAACTTTTTTCGATACTTTTAGAAATAACACCACTTTTGAATTATTTTTTGGAAAAAATTAAAATTTGACAGATAATGCGAATCACATGACTACTATTTTTTTGCCTAATTTTCATTTCAATCGAAGCAGAACTTAATGCCAAAGTCAAATTTCGAATAAAGTTATTAATAAAAAAAAAATCCCATATGATGCGGCCTTTATCGGTCACACTGTATGTATACAAGGTGTTAAAAATTCGATGTTCATCATTGGGATCTCATTAACGGTAAGATTTACAGCAAAGGTTAAATTGGGGCACAGTTGCGCAATTCTTATAGCCGACGACGATGCCATGAAGAAAATAGGAAAATTCCAAGTACCTCCGAAGTTATTCGTAAAAAACCGAAAATCGTTTCGCTTTTTAATTATTTCTGGCTTTATTTAAAACAGTGTTTCTTAAAGTGGGACATAACGTCCCCTTGTGGGCGCTGGAGGCTTTCAGAGGGGCGGCAGAAGGCTCAGAGAAAATGTGGGGGCGTTGAGGCGGTCTAGCCCTTTCCCACCCACTTTTTTCTTATAAAGAAAAAAACTTATTATTATTATTGTTGTTGGTGCAATAAAAGAACAATTTTATTATAAATTCAAAACTTTTAATAACTGCTTTTCACAAAAAAAAGTTGAAAATATCGGGATAATATGTCCCAAGTAGGTTTTTACGCGGGACATAAAATATGTGTCCCAGTCTTTTCAAAAATCAAAATCTATTACTATTACTAGAACAACTTTCCAAAAATACATAATTTTATTTTCTAAAAACAAGTTATGTATGATAAAGAGCAAAGCATGCTTGACATAGTGTTGTTCTTTTTTCTTTCTTTCCTTTCATCGGCTGCATCTCTTGCGCGATATTCCTTCTATGGAAAGATGGTCTCCTACATTGTGTACCATTTTAGCTGTTTTTCAAGGTCTTCCCATTAATCTTTTACGAATTGTAACTTTTCACTCCATTCTCCCTTTTGTAATCAGGTCTTGGGAGAGTTGAAATAAAAAATCAAGTAATGGAATCTTCTTTCTTCTTGTTTCATTATACAGGGTGTTAATTAAGTAAGTACGGAAACTTTAAGGAATTAATTTTTGATTGATTCTAAGATGAAAAGTTCATATAATTATAGGTTCGCAAGAGCTCCGTTTTCGAGATAGAGGGTGTTTAACTTTTAAAAAAAAACTCACACTTTTCTATTATAATATTGAATGGTATCAGCTACTTCATTGAAACTTCCGACACACTAATAGATATTTAGAGGCTACATTTCACAGCTTCAGCATAACCATGAGCCATTCCATAACAAAAATGCATGTCTGCCATTTCACTATTAGTAAATTGAACCATTTTGAACGAAAAATAATCACCGAAAATAAGTTCTAAGAATGACAAATTAATAATTTAATTACCATTTAAGTAACTGTCAAGTTGTTTGCCATACTGCAATAATTGTTTTTCAAAGCACACCTTGTCTAATAGAATAGTCTTTTATAATTTTCCAGTTTTCTTTGTTTCTAGCCAATTTTAAGAAATATTTTAGTTTTTATGTGTTGAAATTATAATTTTTTTTTAATAAAAAAAGTTCGAAAAAAATTAAAAATGTCTTTATTATTATTTCAATGTCCTTTTATTGTGAAAATCAAATGGTTCCCGAAACGATTTCATAGGTTTTTAAATTTATTTTCATAAGATCTTGGTCTTTGGTTGAGTTCTGAGCAATTTTGATTCACAGTTAAATTTATCCATAGGCGTGCATGAAAACGTAATAAAGAAATTTTCTCGAAAAGGGTTCATCCAATCAAAAATTTTCAAGAGACACTTTTTGTGTATCCCTTGCTTGGCTTACTAGATAATGCTTTAAAAGTTTAAAACAGTCAGTGGCGTGTCATTTTTTACTTGAAAATCCTAAGAAGGTTACCCATATCTACGCTCGTGGTTGAATTAAAAATATCTTAATACTTGTAAAATGTAGCCTCTAAATATCTATTAGTGTGTCGTAAGTTTCAATGCAGTAGCTGATACTATTCAATATTATAATAGAAAAAGGTAATTTTTTTTTAAAGTTAAACACCCTGTATCTCGAAAACGGAGCTCTTGCGGACCTATAATTATATGAACTTTTCATCTTAGAATCAATCAAAGAATAATTCCTTAAAATTTCCGTACTTACTTAATTAACACCCTGTATATAACCCAACCATTTACTATGCAAAACATCATAACACGGTAAAAAACTTCTTTCCGCCATTTACTGGATTTTCTGTCAACTTCATAAACGCCAACCATTTGGTCAGCCAAGTCTACGCCTCCCATAATTTGGCTGTAAAATAAAATAGCCTATGGACACGGCTACCTTCTTTCCATCCTTTCCCTTTCTTTTTACTGTGGTTTCTACATTTTTGTGACAATTACTAAGCAAAACAACGTCTTGTGTGTCATGCCATTTAGTCGCCATAGTACCTTTGCCATTTAAAAATACCGACTGCCCTTTTTCCTTCAACTTACTTTGCAATATTTCTTTCGGTATATTCTTTCTTGTCAGAATGGCAGTCCCCAAAGCAAGATATTCAAGTGTATTCAAGAGGTTAACTGATGTAAAAAATCTATCAAATGATAGAACCGCTTCTTTTTCTTTTATGGTGTCACATAATTTGTTTACCACACGTTCGCCTAATGTTTGGTCCAGAGGTTGCATGTGGATTATTTTCTTTTCCAACATAAATACTTATGTCGTAAGTTTAACCTGTACCAGCGTCACATCGAGCCCAACATTGTATACCTCTTTTCACGGGCTTCTAAGGCATGTATTGTTTTAGCACAGATCTGCCTTTGAATTTCACCATGCAAAAAAAATTAAAGAACATGTAATTTTTTCCTGAAGAGTTAGGCCCAGTGGTGCTGTCGCCATTTCGTTTTTTAATCAATATTTTTTTACTTTTTTATTTTATTCAAAAATTGACCTAATACCCATGTTTGAAGCATAATTACCTACAATTTAAAGTTATTGATCCATTGATCAAAACTTATCGCGGTAATCGCTACTTAACGACCGGTATTTGGCCGCTTCTTGGATAAAGCCAAAACGATACGAAATATTGATCAAAAAATGAAATAGTTAATGCGTCACTAGACCTAACTTTAAAATATATATTGTAAAATAAACAAAAACAAACAAATACACAAAAAGTGTTTCGTATTTACTATTACTGATGGTAATTGGGGTTTTAGGGTAAACAATACACGAATCATACTGTTTATGCAGGCATACTTTTATTTTACAAGTTACATAATTATCACAGACATTTTTATAACATTTTTTAACATTATATGTTGATCATTGAAGGTTGAAGGAGTTACGGTAAACCAAAGAAAATTTATAGGATTAGAAATGTTAACTCCTTGTTAAAAAATCGCTGTGGTGGAGAGGGAAAGAAGAGAGAGTGAGAGAGAGAGAGCGGTTTTAGTGAGCCTGCTGGCCATTAGAGGCGCAATGGCGGGAAATTTGAACAGCGGTTTAAGAACTTTTCAATTTTATTATTAACTTTTCAACGAGTTTTTATTGATTTTAATTTGATTTAAATATAAATGTTATTAAATCACAAATAAAATCAATAAAAAGACGCACAAAAGTATTTATTTTATGGAATAAAGGCACGCTTTTATATTAACCAAGATTTGGAAAATAAAGATGGAAGCACTTTATCGTAAACAATTTTTTCTAGGTTTATTTATAAATAAAAACTGTATTGACAACATGACAACCATAACAAAAAATAACAGTTTAGAATAAACTAATGTCCTTAGGTTACGTCTCACAGGTATCACTCATCAGGAATTGTCTCAATTCATATAATATATCACAAATACTGTATAACACTTCTAAATTACAATTTGTGGGACTTGAGATTAAACAAGATTTACGCGCAGGGACAATCGCCAATACTATAACCAAACTGCTTGACAAATTTAATATGACTAATGCCACAAGAATAAATAACAATTGTTATTTATTCTTGTGCTAATGCAAAACGTTTGCACGTACCTGCAGAACCTAGTGCTCCCTTATCCTCTGCAGGTAATAACTTAAATTGTATTAAGGCGCAACCGTATCGTGAAGCTGTTGGTTCACTTATTTTTCTGGCTACTACAAGTCGCCCAGACATCACATTTGCTGTAAATCAAGTAAGTCGATTCTTTAAATTATTACTGGACTGATGAACATTGGCAAGCCGTAAAACGTATTTTTCGGTATCTGAAACACACTGTTCATTATAAAATTGTGTATTCAAAAACTTCCAAAATTGAGGTTACGGGGTACACCGATGCAGATTATGCTGGCTGTATGGACTCTAGAAAATCTGTGGTTATGTATTTATACTTGCAAACAGCCCTATTATGGAAAAGTCAAAAAAACAAAATGTAGTTGCTCAATCGACAACCGAAGCAGAGTATTAGGCATTGGGTCTTGGTATTAAAGAAGCCCTGTGGTTAAAACATTTTCTTCGAGAACTTGGTATCAATGTTTCAACTGTGAAAATTGGCGTTGATAAATCAATCAGCTATCAAACTGACTCAGGCACATGGACTTCACAACAGGACGAAGCATATTGATGTGAAAGTACATTTTGTGCGCAATGAATGTGCAAAGGGCAATATTTCCGTAAACTATGTGAATTCAAGTGATCAGTTAGATTTTATCTACTAAAGCGCTTACAAAAACAGTTTTGAATAACTTACTCAATAAGTTAAATTTGTCAATGATTTGTTATGTAAAATCTTAAATAAGTGGGAGTATTAACATAGTAGGCCGTTGTACAAGATTTAACTCTCAAAAGATCTAATGCAACAAACATAATATGCAATAGTTTGGGATATAACTTTTTGACAGATTTATATGCAGAGTTATCAAATCCAGGTTGTTTTTTTTCACTTGTTTTGGATGAGACCACAGACATATCAATAAAAAAACAAGCAGCATTCACATGCATTTTTTACAAAAACAGTAAAATGGTAACTCAATTTTTTGATTTAGTTGAATGCCATGGGTCTACAGTTAATGACTTATTTAAAACCATTAAAGATTCTCTATTGGATAAAAAAAATACCCTTAAGTAACTTAGTTGGTTTTGCCTCAGATACACCCAATGTTATGACTGGAGAATTTAACTCTGTGTTTTCAAAACTTAAAGAAGAGCTGCCTGCTATTGTACTTGTAAAGTGCTCCTGTCATATGGCACACCTAGCAACGTCCAATGCTTGCACAAAGTTACCTAGGCATGTTGAAGACTTGCTAAGGAATATAGGTAGCCATTTTCACAGAAGCACTTTACGGATACAAAAACTTCAAGAATTTCAGGAGTTAAAATTAACAAAATTTTATCTCCAGCAATAACAAGATGGTTATCCATAAAGTCATGCGTTGATAGAGTACTTGAGCAATATGATCCGTTGAAGGCTTATTTTACCGAAAGTGTCTTTACTGACCCATCGGTAACTATCGATCAGATGCTCGAGACTCTGGCAAACAATTTTACAAAATTCTACTTGGAGTTTAGGTCTAATGACTGATTTTAATCTGTTGTTTCAGTCAGAAAACCCTTTATTACACAGGGTGAAACCTGAAACAGAAAAATTAATTAAAATTTTATGCTCCAATTTTATGAAAATTTCAGTAGTTCGGGAAGCCCCAGATATTTTAAAGTTAAACCATGAAAATCCTCGTGGGTTTTTACCATTGGAGCAAATATATTTAGGCATTGCGGCTACCGACAGTTTCAATAAATTAAAACAAAATTCTAAAGTGGAAAAATCTGATTTAGATAGCTTTTCAAAATCCATATTATCTTTTTATACAGAATTAGTCACAAACATAAAACAACGTTTTCATTTTAAAGATCCAATTTACAACATTATAAATATTATAGATCCAAAAACTGCCCAATTATTTCAAATTAAATCATTGATAAGTGTAGTAAATAGATTCCCAATTTTAAAATTTTTAGTTAAATCCTGACGATGCGGAACAGTATTGGGCCAAAATTTTTAATTTAAAAAATGAAGCTGGCAGTTTGTTGTTTCCTAATTTAAAAACAGTTTTTTCCCTACTTTTAATACTGCCTTTCTCAAACGCTAGCGTTGAGCGTGTTTTTAGTGATTTATTTAACATTAAAACTGATAAAAGGAACAATTTGGATACTACTACTGTTAGAGCAATTCTAGCAACTAAAGGAGTTAAAAACAGTGGTGGTTGCGTTAAATTTGAACCAAGTACGAAAATGTTAAATTGGCGTAGGACAGATTAAAAAAATGTTTTTGGCCCGGTTGTACAATGATAGTTCAATGTTAGTTCATGCTGATCTGTAGTTCACAGTGTAAAGTTGGTTGCTTGAACTACAGATCAGCATAAACTAACATTGAACTATCATTGTACAACCGGGCCTTATAGTTATGTATTTTAGATTAACACTTTTGTTTTTACTAATGCAATTTTAATTTACTTTTATATTTAAAGTTTATGATTAGGTTAATAAAGTATTGTTGGAAAGTAAAAAAATAAATAATAACGTTAATAATTATGATATTATTTTTTTTTAGCAACATTGGATATTTAATTTATAAAGGCATGAACATTAAAGTGAGAGGGCCGTGTTTAAAGGATGTTATAGTCCAAAAGTCGCATAACTTTCTTCTTCTTTTTCTTTTATTGGCTTTGCTCCTGCAATGAAATTCTGCCAACACACACAAATTGAAATCGCAAACTTTTATTAGTGAGTGGTAACACTGCTGTACTTTTACTTTTAGTCTTTCTGTTACCTTTGTTCGAGTATATTGATGCCTAATAAACTTATCATTATAGGGTGACGTGGCCTGTTAGCCGACCACCGCTTGCTCTCGACCGAAAAATTATAATAATGATAATGAATTTAAATCCACCGCTGTTTTTTACCCCCCCCCCCCCCCCATTTAGTTATTCTTCCTTAAATGTATGCCCCCTTGCGGCCAGAGATGAAACCCAGCATCGTTATTTAAATCGTCGCCGTTACGAGTGTCAGGTTCGAATTCGTTCAAGTGCAAATTTTACAGTGAAACCCCTCCTGGAAAATAGTAAGTATCTGATGTATTTACGTAGTTACATTTTGTGTTTTTATACAATAGGTTATAAAGTGTTTTAACATTGACAAATTAAGCATTTGAAGCTAGTTATTTCAACTTTTATGGCAAAAAATGGATGGTCGGGTAACCGGGTAATAAAATCAAATTTTCGACCGGGGTGGTCGAAAACAGGCTAAAGTAAGACGAACTATTGTCATCTTTCTCTAATATACTGTCTATTTTATTTTCTTTTTTATTTTTTAGCGTTATAGCAAAATACATTTTAAGTTAGGACGCCAGTTTTCGACCACTTTTTATATTTCTTAGGCGACATATTCTGATGAGATTTTAAGGTGGTCGAAAAAGGGATTTAATGTCCAGGTGTCGACCGTATGGGTTTTACATTATATTTTACATGGACGAGACATGGATAGATCCGACGGCGACGTCTTGCCTAGACCGCATACTAAATTATTCCTTTTGATTTACAGATGTCGGCAAAGAAAAAAAGGGGTATTACAGATAATATAAAGAAAACTTCTTTAAAAACTGAAGAGAAGCGAGTTATGTTCTAATATTCTTTGCAAGCGCTTCAACAGGCACTAACCGAGGTTTACTTGGAAGAACGACAGGACTTGCAATTTTAAACTCTGTTGAATGTAATTTTAATTGTGGTTGTAATAATGTGTTGTCAGTTCTATTATTCATTATTTCTGCTATAATTTTAAACTAAATGTATTATGCCCGTATCCACCAATGCAAAAATTCAACAATTAAGTTTTAATCGACGATAATTAACTAACTTCGTATCCACCAACATAAAATTTACTCTAATCGGAGTTTTTAACTAACCGGCCAAATTTTGTCAATTTTTAGCCCTGCTAATCGGAGAATTAAGTTTGACGCAGACGCAGTCTGGAGAACGATGTTGTGTTTTGACGCTTGTGGTTATGTTATGTTGGAATTTGGGGTAGATTGGAAAGTTGTTTATTACTGTTTTAAGTTTCGTTAATCGTTTTCTAAGTTTTTTTTCGCAAAGATGGACTACGATGAGTTGTATGAAGATGACTTGGACATCCTGGATATTATTGACCACGGGTTTCCTCGAAATAATTGGGAAAGACCCAATTATTTTGACGATATAGACGAGCTGGGTTTTTTCAGAAGATTTAGGATAACAAAGCCCTCTGTGGAAGAGGTCCTGGAGGAAGTTGGGGAGGCTCTGTCGTATGACAGCAATGTGTAAGTAAATCACGGATGTACATAGAATAAATACTGTTTTGTAAAACCTATAGGATAAAGTGCTAGTTTCCACAAAACTTTGTTACCTACTTAGGGAGTGGGTGGATTGCAGTCATATTAAACTTTATTAATTTTATGGAAGTAGTCCATCTCACAGTGGAGTGAATATTTATTAAGGGTAAGGGCAGACTGAGTGTTTCATTACCCTTATTAAACTTTATTGTTTCATTCTCCCTGATATATGGAGCAAAGAGGCAGAAATAGTTTAGTATGGTTTGAAATCCGCACATGAACCATTTCGTTGAGTTAATTTAATGCAGTACAATTTTAGTAAATATCAATGTTGTGTCGCGTCCAATTATCAAACATATTTTTAGAAACCAACCGCTTAGCTCCATGAACCAGCTGCTATTAACGCTGCGTTCATTTGCAACAAATGCTCACCAAATTGCCATTGGGGATTATATGGGATGTGCCCAAAATACAGCTTCCAGAATAATTAATAAAGTAGCCAGAGAACTTGCAAATTTAATTCCACACTACGTCAGGATGGCCCAGACACATATAAAAATACAATCACCAGGTAGGTAAATATTTTGATAATTATAATATTTTCTATTCCAATTTGTACTTTTCTTAAAAAAGTGTCATTAACAAACGAGTTAACAAATGAAGGTATAATTTGAAATTCTTCTCTTAGGTGAGTGTGTTTACCAATATTAGTGTTTTTATAGAATGCAAAACCATTAACAGACCATGGCAACACCCGAGCCTCCCAACTACTGCTGTCACTTATTTTTTAAAAATGTCATGTTATTCACACAAAAGTACATACCTACTTACTTTATGTGGACAAGAACTAGATGACCAGCAGTATGACGATTAATGATTTAGACATTAAACCACATTCATCCCTCAAAATATGAAGTAAAACTAAAACCATCCAAAATAAATATACTTATTTGCAAAAGTGCTGATTTATATACCTTTTGAAAAAGCTTATATTCCTATTGTAAAAAACCTTGGCTGATTGATGTAATGTGTTACTTTAGGTTAATAAAGTTCATTATAAGTAAATAATACATTTTCAGTCAATTTTCTTTGTAGTTTGAAGGAGTAAATTTGCACTTTGTATCCATCTTAAAATATTTATGTGACTATCTATGGTCAATGTAGATTTAATTTTAGGGTGGTTCAAACATAACCTCTGCTTGAAAGTTACCCTAAATGGCTGTCATATTTATTTTGAATTTCAGGGGATAGCGGCTATGGACTACGAAATTTTTTGTTGACTCCATTACTGCAACCTCAAACCAGAGGGTAACTCCTCTACAACCAGGCCCATATAAGGACTCGTAACGTTATTGACCGCATTAATGGAATTTGGAAAAGAAGATTTCCAGTATTGGCATATGGAATGAGGTGTTCAATAAACAATATAATGCCAATAATTATGGCAACAGCTGCACTACATAATAAGGCAAGAAGGATGGGCGAGGGAGATCCCCCTCCAGCAGAGGGAATTGATCCAGATATGTTGGAATATTTGATTGAACAAGGGAACATACCAATGATGCCACAAGATAACAACAGAGCTGCTTTTATCAATCACGGGCTACAGTTATTTAATGATTTTTCAAATAATTTAAATTAAGGTTTTCTAGAAATAAAAAAATTGACTTATTTGTTTAAGATTTATTTTAAGAAAATAGCAAAAAATAAAAGTTTGAAATACAAAAACTTATATTTATTTTTTTATTAAACAAGCAAAAATGTGTAACCATGTAATACTTTAATAACTAAGCCTAAAATAAACTAACTACATTCATAACAAACAAAAAATTATCATTTAAATCACAAAAAAAGGAACTAAATCAGTGTTTAAAAATCTGCACAACTCTCACAGAAATGGTACAAAAGACCTAACATAATATGACAAATTCAACCAATTAAAAATAAGATGTTCTTATAAATAAAATGTTAACAAACTAGATCAAAAAATTAGTATGTCAATAGAACTTATCAAACACATTTTTATTATTTATCTAAAAATTTAAGTTGACACATTTTTGTGTTTTTTCTCTAGCAAGTGTAACATTTAAAGTTTCTATCTCAAGTCGATTTTTGGTCCTTTTAAAAATGAGGTCTTCATTTGCTAGTTCAATTTGCTTGTCCAAAAGTACTTTTTTTTGGTCCAGTAGTTCATCATATTTTTTGGAAATATGGGACGATGATAATATTTGAATTCCTGGCCTGCGATTTGATATCTAAAAAAAGCAATAGCTTGTAAACAGAAATCAGAACCAATAATGTTTAAAATAATCTAAAACAAAAAGAACTCTTTGACAAAGTCTTCATTTTAAAACTTCCTACGTCTACAATTTAAAAAAATAAACATTTTGTGAAAACTGAAAAACAGTTTAACTAGAAATTTTTTTTGTTGAGGTGCACCCACCAAAGTATTTATTTTTGTTGTCTGAAGAGCTGTGGTCAATGGACACAAAGTGTTCATTTTAAAACTTCCTACGTCTACAATTTAAAAAAATAAACATTTTGTGAAAACTGAAAAACAGTTTAACTAAAAAATTTTTTTGTTGAGGTGCACCCACCAAAGTATTTATTCTTGTTGTCTGAAGAGCTGTGGTCAATGGACACACACTGTATATGAGATCTAAAACTTACATTTTGTGTTCGATGTGTTCCTTGCACTTTTCCTCTACCAACTCCTTTTATAGATTTGCGTTCTCCACTAGCCACTTGATGAACTCCTGTCAAGGAATTATTTATGTGTTTTTCTTCTTCCACCTAAAACCATTACATTCTATTAAAATAAAAGTTTTTCGGGTTGTTTTGTTGCCACCAAAAATATACATGCATACAAAGTTTCACTTCAATCAGATAACATGAACTTGGTAAAAAATCGATTACAAGATTTCAACTAGACAGTGGACATACCATACCAAACATAAAAAATTTAATTTTTTTAAATTTCTTATATTTATTTTGTATGTATCTACAATTTTAACAGCTTTAGTAGTTTTTTTATTACCTACTTATCGACAAAACTCTTTTTAGTAATTTATAAACCTACAGTGAATAAATGAAATAAATAAAATCTGATAACTCAAGAACTATTTGTAGGATGACAAAACTAAATTTCTCAAAAGGATGCAGGGCTCTATTTTCAGGTTTTTCTTTTTCGACTTGTCCCATGTTTATAATTATTG
The DNA here is from genome assembly GCA_963969555.1 of Polydrusus pterygomalis. Taxonomy (NCBI): domain Eukaryota; kingdom Metazoa; phylum Arthropoda; class Insecta; order Coleoptera; family Curculionidae; genus Polydrusus; species Polydrusus pterygomalis. The sequence goes on along the minus strand of OZ018381.1, from coordinate 32,198,379 downwards.
GCTTTTTATAGACACCTTCAAATATTTATATGTATAGGTAAGTTTAAACCCGAGTTTAAACCTTAATGAGACAAATCAAAATTACCTTATGTTGGGTCTGATCCAATAAATTTGATGAGCCTGTGCATACTCCAATCGATGGGATCAGTTTCTCTGTGGTTTCTTCTCTTGATGAATTTAAATTGTGAACTTCCACCAAGTTTTCCTAAAAAAATTTATAGAAGAGTAGTATCAATAAATTCTTGTCTAGTGGTTTAGGTTTAGGCCTAGTCAATTATGAGAAACTTACCAAAGAGTCCGCTTTGTAAATACTGTTACTGATATCTTGCAGTATGTTATCCTAAAAAAAATTGTATCTTTAATATGTTGAGACAAGTTAAATTTGTAAAAAAACTGGTAAATTTGAAAGAAGAACAACCACCTTTACATCTAGGTTAAAATATATTATTTTTGATGGATTTTTAATAACAGCTGACCCGCACTTCTTATAGGTACTTAGGTAGTTATTTTACTATAATCTTAAACTGTAAGATAAAAAAGCAACCGTAAAGTGTTAAGAAATATTTATTCTTAAACTTCAATGTACTGCATTTAAAAACAAAATGAATCACTCTCGAAATCAATATAATTTTTGAACATTTCAAGGACTTGTATCATAAAAACTATACATTCCTTACTTGAATAGCACCATTCATCTTTCTTTTGACTAAATAAGAGGGCATAAAGGCAAGATGTTTTGGGTTTTTCAAATCATTTGCTTTTCTAAATAAGGGAAACTCTTCCTAAAATAAGAAAACAATTTTTAGATGAGATTTTTTTTGTAATAATTGCTTTTTACCTCTATGTCTATTGTATTAAGCCAATACTCATTTTGATCATCACTTTCCAGATCTGTTTGAACCAGTTTGTTGGTGATACTGTCAGAATCATATGCGTTATTTAGTCCTATCACAGATTTTTTATTCATAATGTGTAACAGAACTTCATCAGCTGCATCGAGAATAATTTTTTCTGGTGTTCCACCTCCGGTTTTCATATTCTCCTGTTTTTCTTTGGCCTTTAATTTTCTAACTTCTCATTTCCTATTTTCATAGCAACGCTTCAAACAATCCTTGTCTCGAAAAATACCTGTTGTGGTTATAGCATTAAAATGGCTTTCCACCTTGTCCCAACATTTATCCTTGTCATAGGCACTACCCTTATCAGTTGCCTTGTCTTCCAAAATATTCTTATACTTCTCCGAAATTATTGTAAATAACTCCATTCTTTCCTTTAAGACAAAATTGGGTTTCCTTTTTCGCTTATTACCCACCGAGGGTCCCTCATCATCTATTATGCTGTAATAAAAAAAAAAATTGAATGTAGGTAACTATCATAATCCTGGTCATAAACACCAGTTCTTTGCCCATGTTCCAGGTACATGATAGGATTGATAGGTATAGAATTTTTGCAGGAGAGCATACAAGTAAAAAAAAAACATTAGTTACTTTGTCAAAAAAAAACTGGGAATTCAAAAACATACCTGATGGACATATCAGCAGTGTTGTATGAGTCATCCATTAGGGCCTTTTTAAGCTAAAATAAAATAAAGATATATTTTTGGGTGAATATTGTAACCAAAGAGTAATTTGTAACCTAGAGAAGATATATTCCAAGCATTGCCGGTTGTAAACGAATGAGAAACTGACGGCAGGAATGTTCTCTTTAAAAAAATTCGATTCCTTACCTCTTTTTCCACAAAGTTATACACAAAAATCGCGACAAAAATATAAACAGTAAACTTGACTACAGCACAAAACACGAACACAATAAACACTCAAGAACGACACGGCACACAATAACATTGAAGAATTGCGTCATAGGTAGCGTTATCCGAATGGCCAACCTAAATTTTTAACTGAAAAACCCTATAGAATTATGACGTCAGGCGCTGTTGCCTAAATGTGCGCCAAGCATGATCTTAATTTTCATCGATTAGTTAATTTTCCAATGGTGGATACGAAAATTACTAATCGGAGAATTACCGTTAATTCTAGAATTAGTTAATCGCCAATTAAGCGAATATTGGCGGATACCGGCATTAGTGTATCTACCTTAAGTTTTATTTTATACCATGACGTGTGTAAGCAATTTTTTTGTAATGACATGAAATAAACAAATATAAAAAAATACAAAAGGTTAAGGAAGGGCGAATGGGCGTTAGGTAGGCCAGTAGAGAATTTAATGTTCCGAAAACAACCCTAACAGACAAGTTAAATAGCAAAACTGTACTAAAGTGTGGTGTCCGAGAACCGGCATATTATTGGCCGGGTTTTGGAATGATCTGGTCGAAAACCGGCAAAATGCATTTTTTTCATTTTTTTATTAAAAGTGTTTAGTAAGGTAAATTGGATTATATATTTCATGCTATAAATTGTTTTATTAAATTCATATAACCCAAAGAACACAGTCACATCCTGATACTGCCTAGATATATTTATTTTATTATGCCTCAAAGGTAAAATAGCTGTTAACTGGTCGAGAACCGGCGAAGTCACTTTACTGATCTTCGTGGCGTGCCTTTATTTAACCTAATTTAGTTTAACAAAATAAACTATTCGGCTTTTAGATATTTTAGAAAACATTACATTAGGATCGGATGGAAGTACTGATTAATTGTTAATCAATATCCTTACCCTTATTTTTGCCAACTAGAACTGTTTCACCAATAGTTATTCTTAGTTGTTATATTTTTCTAGATTCTGATTAGAGAAAATTCTACTATGTACAACAATTTATGGATTAAAAATAAAGATTTTATGTAAAAAAAAAATTGCTATCTGATAAGGAATTATTAGAAAATTGTCGTGTCATTTATTAAAACTTTAAAAAATACTTATAAAATTAGGATGAGCAGGTGAGCATTTATTTTTCTCTCTAATGTTAATTTTAAAAAAGCGATATCTATAATCAACAGATTATCAAAAGTATCAGTTATTGCATAATTTTTCTTTAAAATGGAATAATTGACATCGAACATACAGAAAACTGCTAGAAAATTATTTTAGTGTTTTATTTAGGTTAACTGTTACTTTATTCTATGTTATTTAAGGTGTTATGTGGTTAGTTATTTTTAGTGTGTTGGATGTTATAGTTTCTATTAAAGATTACAATAGACAATGTTCCATGAGCCTTATCAAAGATCGAAGTTAAAACGTTAAAATTCTATAATCGTCTTCTTCTTTTTGTATGTATGGGCTTGGTAATTAATTCGAATGTTAACTCTACAGTTAAATTGAGATTTAACACTAGCATTTATAAAAGCGGACATAAGTTCGAGTTGACCAAAACGGTTTAATGCACTGCACTAATGCATGTAGAGTATATTTCAAAATAAAAACATAACGAATCCAACATGTAAAAAAAATACGAGAAATATACTATTTTCCACAATTTACAAAAATAAAACACGCCGATGAAGGCAAGGGATGCGTTCGGTACGCTCGACGAAAAGCAAGTCCCCGTCTCTAACAATTCTATATACATTTTTTAATAAATAACACAACCTCCCTTTCCAAGAACTTTCACCTGGCCCAAAAATGGTCAGTTAACTCGTAAACCTTTTTCCTTTTATTTTGAACTTATAACTATTGCAATTAAACACAGTGGCGAATTCAGGGGGGGGGGGGCTATGGGCAGTGGCGTGCAGTGACATTGGAAACAGGGTAGGCATTAAATAAAAATTTAATTTGATACAATTTTCTGTATTATCATCGTTTCGTTTTTAAAATATCACTATATTTTTTCAAGTTGCTAAGCACCTGATATAAATTTATGATAATATATTAAGAGAACATCTTCGTTCACTCCAGTAAAATTTGGAGACGTCACGATGATACAATTTTTTTTTACCTCAGCCCCCCCCAGAACAAAATCCTGGATTGGCCACTGATTAAACACATCTGGCACTTAGCGTCTTGGAATGGTGGTCCCCTCCAGCTTAACTGTGGGTCCTCACATGTTAAGGGTGGATCCTGACAAACAAGAATTAGTAAAGACGCGTCGTACTTGTGAAGACACGAGTGGCGACGACCGGGTCCGACATTTTCATGGATCTCCACGTTGCCAAAAGGTTCAGACGTCTTGCATCATGCAGACGGCGGTAAAATGATCATGGCCAATTAAAATTCGTTTTTAATTAAAAACTAATAGATTATTTTTAAAAGTAATAAATATACATGCATTTTATTTATCGGCCTATAAAAAATGGTCTTAATCGATAATAAAATAAAAATCACAACTAACACACTTGCTGACAGGATGGCGAAGGTGATTTATTGAAAATATTGATCTTGTAAAACGCCGTGCAAATATTATTCTTAATAAGCGTCGTTCATAATAAAAGTGAAAGTAACTCCACGTATTTTAAAAATACATTTTACAGTGTTAAAGTATTGCCTTATATTATACAATATTTCAATATAAAAGTGGACTAACTCTTAGTTATGTCTATTAGCCACGAGATGGCGATACTTGTCAGTGCAAGAAACCTAATTTACACATATCCACTATAATACTGAAGCAAGTCCCATGTCAGCATTATGGAGAACTAGAGGGTAGGAGGCCGATCGACAATGGCAGCATTTTCAATTTCTGTCCCGGTTTTTTGGTTAGTTCGCTAGTTGGCCGATAGATGCTCTCGCTTCGCAGGTGGTCTGGTGTCGTCTTCTTTATCTTCGTTTTCGACTTTCACTTTTGACAATTGTTATTTTATTTTTCGAAATAACAAATAACGTTTGAAGACAAGACAAGACAAATAACGTTGTATTGTAATTGATTTCCATATTTATAATGAATAATGGTACAATTTATAAAAGTAGAGTTTGCTTTGTGTCGGGGTGTAAGACAGGATATTCTTCAGAGAAGAAACGCAGTCAAACAAAGTTCTTTCTAGATCCAAACGTAAGTTAAAATGTATATTATCTGTAGCTAGAATGTTTAATACCCTGTTTTTTTAAAAAGCAAGCATCGGTGGAACTTTATACAGGCCGAGTTTACTAATAAGTATAACAAAGTAAGTGTAAATTCATATAAAAGTCCTTATTTGTTCCTTAAAGAACTAATTTAAATAAAAACAGTTATCGCGTCCATAAGAAACCATTTATTTGATAGCCCACCTCAAACACGAGCGCCATTACCGATGCTAATTTGGGACCGAATCCACTGCATTGCGATCGGCCTCCTACCTCAAGTCCTCCATAGTCAGCATAATAGTGAAGTAAATCCGGAGATAGTTTACTTTCATTCTGATGTCAAATGTTTTAAAGGTAGATAAACTGTGTAGTTAGTGTGGTACATTTCTATATGAAATATTAATTTTTTTGTTATGGAAACAGAATATTTTAGCGAGTCTGGGTCTGAGTATAGAAGATAGTTCAACAGAATGTGGTAAGTCCATTTAAACGCGTATTTATTCGTAAACATAACCTTAAAATAAAAATCATAAAACTATAAAATTTATATGTACTTAAATTGATAAAAGGTCATAATAATAGTTTTTTGACAACAATTTATTTTAGATTTCAATAACGAAGAAGATGACGACTTATTATGCAATGATAACAATCCTGTTGGTTATATTAATTAACAGGACCTGGATCGTCTACGTCTACAGCTAAAAAAAGGTTGAGAAATGAGGGCAATTGGGCAAAGAACAAAAGGATATTGCGTAACAGCGGCAAAGAATATTTTACTGCAAAGGGTACCAGAGTGACCAAGAAAAAATTTTGAAAACTCCGAATGTCTTTCTTTATATACAGAGAGTGAAAGAAAGGACGTATTTAAATCATTCTGGAATTTAGCAAACTTCAATTTGCAAACTTCCTATCTATATGCATTAGTACAAAAAACACCGGTAAATCGAAAACGGCCAAAAAATGAGTAACGTGCAGGTAAACACAGTTTGTTTAGGTATTTTATTAAGTTCAGCGAGAAGACAAAATCTGCGTGTAAGAAACATTTTCTTAATACTTTTCAAATTAGTGATGGTAGACTATATCGATGTCTGTCTAAACACGACGTGTCAAAGTTTAAAGTTAAGCGTGGAATAACTAGTTCCCGCAAATTTGATGATTCTGATGTGGTTGCTCATATACAAAGTTTTCCCGTATATTAACTATACGAGGGAGGAAAATCCAAACAGAAAACATTTGAATCATGGGCTTTTCTTTTTTCTATATCATTCAACTCCACTTTGAGTATGGACTACTTCTTCAAAAATAAATAAAAGAGTTACACCTCATTAATTCTGTTTATTAATTACTTTAATCACATTATATATCACCTAATTCTGGGTATAGATTTTCAGTAGCAATACCACATTGGTTAACACCACGTTTAATTCTAAAGTATCCACTCTCTCCAAACTGATCTGACCAGGAGTTCTTGACTAACCAGTAATCTAAATCGGTTTCGTCATCATGACCATAGCCAACAGCCAACACGGCATGATTAAGCTGCCATTGTGAGCAAGTTACACTAGTAAATACCCCTAAAAACAATTTGACAAATTTTTTTAACTTGTTAAATTTGGTTAAACTAGTAATTGGTAGTTTAGGCATAGATAGGTCGACATTTTTATTTTAGACCAGGCCTTTGAAAATGGTAAAAAGTGAAAAAAAATAATAGTAGGATGAAACCCATTGGAAAAGGAAGAGAATATAACAAAAATGAAAGGAAAAATAAATTACGGGCGATCTGGGGTCGGGAAGTGGAAGGGGGTGAGTTGTTAAGGGTAGAAAACGATTTATTTCGATTTCCGGCAAAACGTTAAATGGCAAAGTTGTAGGTAATAAAAAGATCTACAACTTTTCTATTTACACTTTTTTCACATAACCTCAAAATTTATGTGAAAAATTCAAATAACCAAGTTTTTGTTTTCACGAAATTTGGTGAAACTTACCTTTTTATGTCCCAAACTCACTGTAATTTTTTTGATTTAAAATATTTATTTTTTCACCTTATTTTGACTTAATATCGAAAAAGCACCCTAATTTTCAATCGAAAATTCTCACGTCAAAATATCTGCTTTTTTAAAAAAGTCGGTGGACTTTTTGTTCGTTGAAATCGCTACTTTCTGATGGTCTAAAAAAAATATACATTACTATGGTGAATGTGATGAAATCCCTTTTAAATCCTACCTTTAATTATATTTAGAACAACTATTTTCGCATATTTTTTGCGATCTTTATGTTTTATGGATTTGCAATTTTTTTGTTTATCAATGTAACATAGAATCTTACGTTTTTCGAGTAATTAAAGTATATATTTTAATAAATAGCTCAAAATTGTACATAATAATAATAATAATTAAAAAAAAAATCGGATTCGAGTTTTTTTCGTTTCTTTGGATTTTTTGAGAATATTTACCATAGTAATGTATTTTTTTTACACCATCAGAAAGTAGAGATTTCAACGAACAAAAAGCCCACCGACTTTTTTAAAAAAGCAGATATTTTGACGTGAGAATTTTCGATTGAAAATTAGGGTGCTTTTTCGATATTAAGTCAAAATAAGGTGAAAAAATAAATATTTTAAATCAAAAAAATTACAGTGTCTTTGGGACATAAAAACGTAAGTTTCACCAAATTTTGTGAAAAAATTTTTTTTCTTGTAAAAGATAAAAATAAAAATCCAAAAACTTGGTTATTTGAATTTTTCACATACATTTTGAGGTTATGCGAAAAAAGTGCAAATACAAAAGTTGTAGATCTTTTTATTACCTACAACTTTGCCATTTAACGTTTTTCCATAGGACTTGTAGTTTTGCCGCAAATCGAAATAAATCGTTTTCTACCCTTAACAACTCACCCCTTCCACTTCCCGACCTCGGATCGCCCGTAATTTATGTTTCCTTTCATTTTTGTTATATTCTCTTCCTTTTCCAATGGGTTTCATCCTACTATTATTTTTTTTGGTTTCAAAAATTATCGACCCTGGTCTATTTTTTGTACTGTGGAAGGAATGCGGACAAAAACGTTCAGAGGTTTAAGATGTCACATAATATTTTTAATTATAATTTAATATCTCTTACAGAGCAAACCGTTAAATTAAGTTTACTCATTGTAATTAAATAGCAATATATTTAATCACCGAAGATTTTAGAATTTATTATAGTTTTAACAATATTCTAAAGTTCGTTTTATCCTATTAATTGTGCTACTAAAATAGATAAGAAAAGAGTTTCTTCTACTTCTAATGTAAAAATATAGCAACATAGGGCAGGATCAAGCGGAACAGGTGTATATTGTTAATTTAATTGAAGGTTTGTGGCAAAAACAAACAGCTCGATTTAAAAAAATATTATTTATAAAAAAAAACATGTGATACATGCATATTGTGAAGAAAATACTTTATACTTATAGTATCATTTTCCTTAATTTGAACATTGCCATTTAAGCGAAATCTAGATAGGGTTGCGAGGTATACGGGAGTTCGCGTGGGTGCTGTAAAAAAATCCACACAGAGGATGTCGAAAAGATAGAAAACAACCCGGGTCGTTTACTGTCAACTCCTGGCAAAAAAAGGCTCGTCTTTTTTCGGTCGTCGACGACTTCGACTTTGTCATTGTTAGGACCATAGAAAAATTCTATTTAGAACTAAAAATTTGACTTTAAAAAAATGCTACAAAAGTTAAAAGCGACAACTTTCCTATTTCCCGAATTTTCACGAATCTATTATAAAGCTGTTATTTCCATGCTGGAATAAAATGTTTTTCTCAAAAATAGTTACTTTCAAATACCCTGCGAGCAAAAATTATTTGCATCAAAGAGGGCCTTGCATCTAAGGACGTCTTGCTTAGCCGTAGGGCTTAATACCTGTTGGGTGTCAGTAACTACCTGAATTAACAATCAATAAGTTATTCCGTCATCTTTAACAGTCGTTACAAGTAATTTGATTCATCGCTAATTTTTCCAATTTCTTGAACAGTTCACACAATGGGCTTTACGGAACCGCACAAAACATTCATGGTTGAAGCGTATTTTTGAAACGGGGTTAGAGTAAATTGTGAGTAGCAATACAATCCGGGTTTGTGCATGGACGATTTTCACGAACATTTTCCTAACGTTGCTTTTATTTCTGAGGATTTTTATCATTGCCTGAAAAGAACCGTGGCTGTTTTTAGGGAAGCAGGTTCTATACAACACAAACAAGGAGCAGGAAGACCATCTGTAAGAACAGAAGAACTTGTTGTAAACGTTCGTGAAATGATGCAAAATACGCCAACAAATTGTATAAGGCGCCTGTCCCAAGAAGTGGAAAGATCTTATGGAACATGCAGGACTATTCTTAAGAAGCAGCTAAATTTATTTCCTTATAAAGTGCAAGTATTCCAAGGAATACAAGCCGCAGATTTTGAAAGACGTAGGAATTACTCTCAATGGTTAACCCAAAATTTATTGGAAAGAAATGATTTATTAGACCTGACATTTTTGCAGATGAAGCCGGGTTCCACCTCTTCGGTTATGTAAATTCTCAGAATACATGTAATTATTTTTCTTTTTCTTTCTGTATATTCTTACTTTGTTAATTTTTTAAACAACAAAAATAAATTAGTATTTGTCTACTTATTTTATTACTCTTTAGTTTGGCATATCATGTCATAATATGAATTTGACAAAATTGTAACCTAGATTTGGTTAATTATATCGTCCCCATATCATTGTGATCTAAACAAAGCCCTACGTTTTTTAATCCAAGCCCGCTTTGATGCAAATCATTTTTGCTCGCACGGTATAACAAGCAATTATTAAGTATTGTAGAATTTCCTAGTTATTTATTTTTAAAATATATCGGTACAACAGGCCCATGACTGCACAATTTTTTAAGAGATTCTGCTTTCCCCTTACCAATACCCCGTAGACACAGATAAATGTGTCGACCTGTTAAGCAGTGTTTTATACACAACTAGCGTGTATCCGGCATGCGTTGCAATCCGCTGGTATAAATACAAACCCGATAAATTAATACCCGGCATGCCACTTTTTGAAATTGCACCCGTGCGAAGCCGGGGCGGGTCGCTATTAAACATAAAAACCTTCCCCTTGAATCACTCTATCTATTTAAAAAAACCGCTTCAAAATCCGTTGCGTAGTTTTAAAGATTTAAGCATATATAGCTGGTAGGGGACGGACAGACAGCGACAGCGACTTTGTTTTATACTATGTTAAGATAAGATTAGATATAAAAAATATTTGGCATAGCTTAGTCTATAGCGCTTAGCTTCAACAAAAGCCGAAAAATCAAATGCATACCTTCCGAGTAGAAAGCCAGTTGTGTAGCGTCTAGGGCAACAGATATTGGTCCCAATGATCCTACGGCTTGAAGCAATTGCTCCTCGTCGTTTGGTGTAAGATCAACAACTTGGTTAATTTTTAAAGGAACGCGGTTATCCTGATTGTAGCGACATGTGTTATCTATTGCCTCATATGGGTAAGTATCCTCGCTCTCAATACCTGTAAAATATAGTAAAATTGTTTATAATTAAAAGCGAATAATTGTAGTATATCGGACAAGTGGGTAACTGTTTTTTATATTGGGGTGGGTAGATCACGACGGCCGTTTCGTTTTTTTTAGGACTCTACGGGCAGCCGTAACCCGTGCCGTGCAATCCCGACAACAGCGGTAAAATGTAAAAAAATACTTTTACAGAAGTAAAGCGGTCACCGTAGCGCCATCCCAGCGGAATTAACTCCAATATAAAAGGCAGTCACACTGGTAATAATCGAAAGGTAGACAACTAAATAAACCACGAAGTGCATCACAATCTAGTATAGGGAACGCTATTTGCGTTTTCACCGAAACAGTCTGCATTTTTGCATTTTAGAAACAGATCAACGCAGCGACACCCACTAGAATGCGCGTAATCCGTTTAAGAAAAGCCATAACAATGTTTAGAATATAATATAGTGTCCGCGAAAATAATTAAAAGCGAATGATCGGGCATTTAATCTTGTAAAAGGCTTTTAATACATCTTATCGTTGATATCGGGATTGCTTGAGTTATGGCTGCCCGTAGAGTCCTAACAAGGACGAAACGGCCATCGTGGTCTACCCGCCCCAGGGTATCCATTGTGCTTGAATCCCTGTGTATTCCAATATAAAAAACAGTTACACACTTGTCCGATATGCCACAATTATTCGCTTTTAACTATTTTCGCGGACACTATCTAATATATTCTAAAAATTGTTTATTATATAAAACTGCAAGATATCGAATATAAGTTGACTCCAAATTTATTGGTCCAAACGGTGTACGCTATAACCGTTATTGTCAAAACGCAAAAACTTCAGTGCTCAGTATGGGCCTCCTATTAAGGAACGCATAGACAAAAATTGTGCATGTTTTGCAGTACAGGTAGCAGTAGCGTAGTAGCCCATAGACTGCAGGACTCCTGCGGACTGTGATTAGGAAACATATAGCTCAAATTGTCAAAATAACAGCTGTTAAAATATAACCGAAAACCCTTAATCTTGGTAACTTCTGACTGTAGCAAGAAATCAAGCTGAAAGTTGCTGCAAGTGGCATAATAACCTGTCTTAACTGCGTTGATTGTTTAAAATAGAACAATAGACAAAGGGCTCAATGAAAATATGTACATATATACACTACTCAAAACAATTATCGCATATTTTAAAAACCCTGTACAAAATACTTTATTCATAAAATTGGTAAACTAAGATATTTAGTACTAAAAACATTAAATCTTTTTTATGCAAATTACAGCAAATATGAGTTTTTATGTGGTTCGTTATCATTTATTCTGATGGTCTTCCCTACAACTGCAAAATGCTATATTTTTTACTTATCAATGGCAGTACTATTCGATTAGTTGACCATAGAGATTCGCACGAAATTTTTAATTTGCTGAAATTTGAGATATGAACGACAACAACAGACGCCTTACTAGACATTTGACAAATGCTGAGGCACAAACGGCTGTTATTCTGTCAACTGAGGGATACAATCAAGTCCGCATTGCGCAGATTTTAAATGGTACCCAATCGTCAGTAAGTAGAGTGTTAAGACCGTATAGGGATACTGAGGCATTCTCCGTCCTGGTCAAGGCCGTCCTAGGGCCACAACTGCAGCACAGGATCGATTTTTGCGGTTGCAAACTTTAAGAAACCGTACAACTACAGCGAGGAATTTACAAAATGCGCTAAAAAGAACTTACCAGGTTAGGATCAGTGATTAAACGGTTAGAAACAGATTGAGAGAATATGAATTAAGGCCAAGACAAGCAGCAACGGGACCACGACTCACCAGGCAACATCGCGTACACAGATTAGCCTTCGCCAGAGAACACCTGAACTGGAGAGCAGCTGATTGGGGCACGATCTTGTTCACCGAGGAGTCCAGATTTACACTCTCAACAAATGATCGTCGTGTAAGGGTATATAGAAGACCAGGAAACCGATTTGTACAAGCCCACATTTGTCAGTTGAATGCATACGGTGGAGGAGGCATTATGGTTTGGGAAGGAATAAACTTTCATGGACGCACCAACCTCCATATTGTACAACACGGTACTTTGAATGGTGAAAGGTACATTTCTGATATCCTTCAAGAGTATGTGATTCCTTTTGCCCCATTTGTAGGCGATAATTTCATATTAATGCATGATAATGCCCGTCCACACACAGCACGCATTGTGACGGGGTTCTTGCGGGACACGAATATTGATGTCATGGATTGGCCAGCAAGGTCACCCGACCTAAATCCAATTGAACACATGTGGGATGCACTCGAAAGAGTCGTTAGAGGAAGATTAAATCCACCGGAAACTTTGGAACAATTGTCTGACGCTCTTATAGAGGAATGGAATAGAATTTCCGAACAGTATGTTCAAAATTTAATATTAAGTATGGGGAGGCGCTGCAGGGCAGTTGTAACGGCTAGAGGGGGTAATTCTTGATATTAATTTATATTTTGTAGTGTAAAATTCGTTATGGCCGGACAGTTATATTAATTTTGTTCTTTGGTTTTAATGCAAATAAAACAATAAAAAATTAAAAGTTGCCTTATTTCGTCAATTTTGTGTAAATTTTGAAACACTTCGTAAAATTCCTTCAAACATTTGTCCTTACTCTGTAAAAATATTTAAATCAAAGTTATTTTTATTTGCTGATTAAATATGGCCATTTAAGAAAATATGCGATAATTGTTTTGAGTAGTGTATATATACAGTGAGGACCTAAAGTCCGTCCCCCCCCCCCTCTAACTTCTTAACCGTTCGGTATATTTTAATGAAATTTTGAACGATAATATTTGAGCAAGTCTTGCACTTTTTGACATACCAATGACAGCTATAAATGTCAAGATGACAGCTCGGTCCGCTTTTGGAATATTTTTTTAAATGGAACACCCTGTATATTTTTACATTTTTAAATTCCACATAAAATTATAATTATTTTTTATTAAATGCATTATTAGTCTATACTTCATAGTTTCCGAGATATTGACTCTCGAAAAGTGACATTTTTGAACTTTGACAGCTTATAACCTTCTAACAGTACGTCTTAGAGCAAAACGGCTTACATGTCCCTATCTTCAATTTTTATTATCTTCCCAAAAAAAATCAACTTCCGGTTAAACCGGATGTAACTCGAAAGCAGGAAATATAGTTGTTCCGGTTTAACCGGAAGTTGATTTTTTCGGGAAGATAATAAAAATTGAAGATAGGGACATGTAAGCCGTTTTGCTCTAAGACGTACTGTTAGAAGGTTATAAGCTGTCAAAGTGCAAAAATGTCACTTTTCGAGAGTCAATATCTTGGAAACTATGAAGTATAGACTAATAATGCATTTAATAAAAAATAATTATAATTTTATGTGGAATTTAAAAATGTAAAAATATACAGGGTGTTCCATTTAAAAAAATATTCCAAAAGCGGACCCAGCTGTCATCTTGACATTTAAAGCTGTCATTGGTATGTCAAAAAGAGCAAGACTTGCTCAAATATTATCGTTTAAAATTTCATTAAAATATACCGAACGGTTTAGAAGTTAGAGGGGGGGGGGACTTTAGGTCCTCACTGTATAGGTAAAAATACGATAACGGGCCACTTTAAGTCCATGCTACCTTGTCACGTATTCGACATGTTTTGGAATCTAAAATTGTTGCTGATTATTAACTAATATGTTGATGTTGATTTTTTAGTGTTTGACCTCAAAGGAATTTCATATATTTTGTAAAACGTATAAAAAAATAATAAAGGCCAAATTGTAACGACGGTCTCCCATCTCCAAGTTCAATTTTATAGCGTGTAACCGCTTCAATTCGTTCTGTATTAAATAGGCATTGATAAATGATATTTTTTAAATACTACAAAGGCTCCATCTATGTTTAAAAGTTCAAAACGACCTTGAAACTGCATGTACTACTTTGTTATCCGCACAAGAGAACGATGCGGTATCGCTGTAATATTCCAGAAAACAAATCAAACTAAAACAGTAACCTCCAGTCCCGCCCTGTAAAAGTACCTCTCCAAACAGCACCTACCTATAATCGACCTAAAATCCTTGCTATTTGAAGTGCACCTAAAACACTAGCTCAGCTCAGGGTGGTTCGCTATTTTTTTAGTTCTATACCTTGGAAACGTTCTATCAAACAAGTCTCAATCGGTTATATTCGTCAAATCCTAAAGGCGCCACCGTAGTTTTATTTTAAAACTATTGGCCTTATATAAGAATCTTAAGTCTGGCCTCTGCTATAAAAAAAAACCAGGAAAAAAAACTAGAATTGTCAAATCCTGTATCCAAATTTTTGCTCAGTATTAGCCAAGCTAAACAGCTGACTTTTAAATAAAACCAGAAATCAAATTTTCAACATAGAGGCCAATATATTCACTAAAAGCATTCGGGCTCGTAAAAGAGACCACCAAAACAAATATAAGCTCCTCCGGTAGGTTGATTTAATAAAAGCGTAAAGTAGTTAAAACCATTAGATTATACGATGAAAATAAGCTCAGTTTGACATTATGTAATGAGTCGTTAAAAGGATTTAGAGTTGAGTGTATGTTATGAAAGAAAACAATAAATTGTCAAACCGTTCTGGCAAAACTTTGCACTAAGACGGCGACTGCCCCACAAGCACCTTAAAGTAAACCGTACTATTGTAGTAAGGCAGCCACATAGACTAGACCCTAGAAGACAAGTGAAGGTAAAACAATTTCGTAGTGTACTAGGATCTAGAATTTCCGCTAAGGTCTCAGTGCAAAGTTGTGCCAAAATATGCCAGTTAAAATAAATACAGAAAATCTAAAGCGTATACTAAAGCTTAATACTGGCTGGAGTAAACCCTCTTAAGGAAAGTTATACTCTCTTAGAAAAAAAATGACGAATTTACAAAATATTTACAACATGACTAATTACTGTAAATATACTTCCAAGTTAAAAAAAGGAAAAGGACTATGCCTTCACCAATTTCCAAAAATTTACAAAATACTCACAGCATGACTTATTGCTGTAAATATACTTCCAAGTTATAAAAGGAAAAGGACTATGCCTTCACCAATTTCCAAAAATTTACAAAATACTCACAGCATGACTTATTGCTGTAAATATACTTTAAAATATGAAAGGAAAGAGTCTATGACTTCAATTTCCCAAAATTTACAAAATATTTACAGTATGACTAATTACTGTAAATATACTTTTAAGTTGTGAGCTAGAAAAAAAACCTGGGGTTACCTCTTGACAAAAATGTGCTAGGTTAAGCATAACCATATATTAGCGCACTAGAGGCAATCGTTTAACGTTTGTCGACAAAGGTTATCCGCTAACAAAAGCAGGTGTAACGCTTTTAATGAAAGCTCAGTGATAACGCTCTGTAATAAAAATTGATACCAAACATTTACATAATTTAACTGTTATAGACTTGGAAAAATGATAAATAAAAGTTAAGTTTATTCAAAAGTCGAAACTAGCACTGTCAAACAAAACTGGGTAAAGCTAACCAAAACCGAGTAGAGTACCAACGCGTTAAACAAAATACCATAGTTAAAAGCTCTCCCAGAGTTTGCTGGCAATGACTAGTCGAAAGTTCTTAAGGATACTTTTAGTGCTCGGTCTGTTGTAGCGTTTCGTGTGAAAGAAAAAGATGGTAGCACTAAAACAGTGAGGTCAACCTACGCTACATCAAACTAAACACTAAAGCTTTGGCAATACAAGTTTATTTCACTACTTAGCTGTAGTCTGTAGAAAAACATCCAAAAATCGACTTCGGCTGCTAAAAACCCATAACGCCGACCTAGTTAATGCCCAACGGCTCTAGCCCACAAATCATGATGAAAGAAAAATTATGTCCATAATAAGGAACTTCCTGACTTCAGTGTCGTGGAATTCCAACCCCGTACGAAACCCTTAAATGAATAAGAGGGCGCCCTTTTTCTCTAGCAACGCCATGAGGTAGAGATGCAAATTTTAAACTGGCACAACGCCGTGGAAAATATCGTATCCTATACCATCAAAGAGATATTTCCAAAATTAACCCATTAACATCCTTATCGGCACATTGCCTTCCCAAAATCCAAAAATCACCACATGGGGAAAAATAAGGCTAACTGGTTCTTTTACATCATTTCATGGCAACGGCACGGAAAAGAAAGGGCCGAATCCCCCTCTAAACTCCAAAGCCAAAAAAAGTATACAGTCTGGCCAACTCTAGTGCAAACTACTCAAAAAAACATCTACCATAATTTTCCATACAAATCCTATTAAAAAAAAATACGGCTACCAAAGCCTGTCCAAAAAATGCCTATAAACCAAACAGCCAAAACTCGCCTATCAGTTTCAATCACTTAAATTTCATAGGTTGGTACACCTAACCACCAAATTGACAAATAAATGTCACTCTCAGACCAGCTGACTGACGAAATTCAAAAAGAAAACAAAAGTAATTACTTTTCCAAAAACCAAATATAAATATCCCACAAATTATGTAGAATGCAACACTCCCAAATTCAAACAACTTTGTGCAGTTAGAATTCATTTTGTGTCATCCAGGAAATAACCCGGAGTTCAGGTCACTGACCGAACATCAAAACACTATGGAATAAAAACATGTAGGTACTTAGAAAGAAAGAATGAAATGGCTAAAAACTTTACTACTACCAGGTAAATAATTACAAATCACAGGTTTTATAACATTATACCTTTAAGGCGCTCTATAGATAACCTATAAAATTTTGTTTCGAGTGTTACGGGTACTCAAAATGAACTTTCCTGTATTCAATGAGAAATAATCAATAATTTCGGTTAACCTGTTTGAAGAACTTATAAGGTAGTAAATTGAAATATTTTAAATTGTCAAACAAAGGCCTAAAAGCTTTTAAAAATTATTCTTTGAGTATGTAAAATATGGAATTTACAGATATCTTGTTTATTTGTAAAAAGATCAAATTTAAACCGTAACAGTCACCCCCCTACCTAAAGGAAAAAAAAAATTACAAAGTAATTTTTTTTTTTTTAAAGACACAATGAATCCCAACTTACACGAACTAATCGTCATCGGGACCATAATATGGTTTAAGATCTTGGACATGCCAATTGCCTTTTGACTTTCCATTCATGTCCTCGAGCTCATACACACTATATCCCACCTTCTTACGTACTTTAAAAGGACCCTCAAATTTCCCAGCTAATTTAGCTGAGTAATAATTTCCAGCGTCAGACAAAGCAAAAAGTCTTTTCCACACTAAACTTCCCAACTGAAATTGGACATCTCGACGCCTTAAGTTATACTGATTTCTTGACTTTTGGTGAGCTTTCCTTAAACGCTCCTTTACGAATTCCCTTAATTTAGCCAAAGCTTCTACTTTTTTAATTTCCCTATCCTGAGTTACATTAGAGTCTACTGAATTTTCAATGTCTATAGACCTGTTATATTCACTAGCATGAAGTATCATTTCTTTACCAAAATTAATAAAATATGGAGTGCGTCCTGTCACTTCGTGAACTGCAGTGTTAATTGCACAAGCTAACGAAGCTAAATTTTCGTCCCAAACTCTTTGATTATCAGATATAAAAGCTGAAAGCATTGATTTTAATACCCTATTTACCCTCTCAGTGACATTTGGAGAAGGATGGTAGTTAGGGTTAAAAAGAGTTCTTACTCCATACTTTTGGGCTAAGCCCTTAAATTGATTACTGGTAAATTGTTTTCCATTATCAAGACGAATTACTTCAGGAATACCATGAACTAAAAATATTCTTTCCTCCAAAATATTTACTATAGTGTTGGCACAAGCCCTTCTTATTGGAAAGAAATAATTAAATTTACTAAAAACATCTGTTACTACAAAAATATACATATTTCCACGTTTACTTTTAGGTAGTGGACCAAACAAATCCATACTAATGACTTGCCAACAATGTTCTGGAATTAGATTGTTACGCATTATACCAGCTGGTAGCTTTTGCTCTGGTTTTGTTCTCTGACATACAATACAGTGTTTTATAAACCTCGCAACATTTGCTCTCATATCAGGCCAATAATATAGACGACATATTTTTACATAAGTTTTGTGCACTCCTAAGTGACCTCCAATAGTTGAACTGTGGCAAGATTCAATGAGCTCACGCCTTCTTTCCTTAGGAACTACTAACTTCCAAAAATCTGCAGTATCGCGCAAGTCTGGAAAATCAAGCTGAACATACTTATAAATCCTACCATCAGTCACTCTCCACCGCGGAAAACTTAAAGGATTATTTAAAATTCGATCTTTAAGATTAATATACCATTTATCCTGAATATTCTGTAGGTCAAGGTTCGAAATCTCCAAGGTATCACAGGAATCCGGAACACTACGACTTAAACCGTCCGCAATCACATTATCTCGCCCTTTGCGATGAATCACCTTATAATCGAACTGCTGTAATCGCAATGCCCAACGACCTAGTCTACCCTGAGGATTCTTAAGGTTATCTAACCACTGAAGACTGTAATGATCACAAACTACAGAAAATTTGGCACCTTCCAAATAACATCTTAACTTTTCAATTCCAAAAAGAACCGCTAATAATTCCCTCTCAGTAGCTGAATAAACTCTTTCTTGACGCGTCAAACTACGAGAAATGTAACAAATTACGTGTTCCCTACCGTCATATACTTGATACAGCACTGCTCCTACTCCATAACCACTTGCATCAGTTTGTAAAATAAAATCATGATCAAAATTTGGACAAGTCAAAATAGGTGCAGAAACTAAAACATCTTTAATTTTTCCAAAATTCTCCTCACAGCTGTCGTCCCATGTAAATTTGGCTCCTTTGCGTAGTAACTTAGTAAAAGGTGAAATTAAATCCGAAAAAGAAGGTATGAAACGTCGATACCAAGACAACATTCCTATAATTCTGCGCACTTCAGTCACTGTCTTTGGAGTTGGTATTTTAGTGATACCCTCGATTTTAAAAGGATCCATAGAAATTCCGTGACGATTCACGACATAACCTAGATATCTCAATTCAGCACGACAAAACTTACTTTTAGCCTTATTTAAAGTTAAACCAGCTTTATTTAAACGATCAAAAACTATTTGTAAAATTTCTAAATGTTTGTCAAAATCGGGAGTAACGACGATAATGTCATCTAAGTAGCAAAAAACATAGGGTTGCAAATCCGCCTTTAAGACTACGTCGATCAAACGCTGAAAAGTCGCTGTAGCATTATGTAATCCGAAAGGTAAACGACGAAAATGAAATAAACCACGTCCTGGAACTGTAAACGCTGTGTACTGCTTACTATCCTCTTCCAACTCTACCTGCCAGTATGCACTTCGTAAATCCAACGAACTCATGTAACGAGCACCTCCTAGTTTATCCAAAATCGCTGAGATATAAGGTATTGGGTACGCGTCTTTCCTAGAAACTCCGTTTAATTTCCTAAAATCGATGCAAAAGCGCTGTTGCCCCTCCCCCTTAGGTACTAGCAACATTGGAGAAGACCAAGCAGAAGTTGAAGGTTCAATAATACCAGCAGCCAACATTTTGTCCACCTCTTCGTCTATGAGTTTTTGTTTAAAAGGCGAAACTGGATAATATCTCTGTTTAATAGGCTCACTATCCGTAGTAATTTTGTGTTTGACCACTGCTGTACAACCTAAACGATCCCCAATTTTTTCAAAGTAAGCTGAAACCACATTATTTAATCTAGCTTGCTGTTCAACAGTTAAATCTGACTCGCCTTGTACCAACGAAACCTCAGAATTACTCAAAAGCTCAGAAGAAAAATGCCACTGTCCTCTGCGCATGTCCGGTACAATACCTAATTTTACCCAAAAATCAATACCTAAGATAAGCTCGTGTCGCAGTTCAGGCACTACATAAATATCAATTAATTTCACAACATCTTTCACCCTTACTGGCACACTTGCTATACCTATGCATTCACAAGAACTGTCATTAGCCACTGTACAAACTGCTTTTCTATTTTTATCCAAACTGACTCCTAAAATTTTTAATCTATCCCAGCCTTTACTTCCTACAAAAACCTTATTAGCCCCTGAATCCAAAAGTCCGTAAAAATTTAAACCCAAAATATTCACCATTAAATAAGGACATTCCCCTGGACCTACATGAGTTAAGACATAATCTAAAATAATTTTATCTTTAAAGTTAATTTCCTCGTTGGTCGACCTAGAATCTGAAACAAACCCTCGACCTAAGGTTGGCTTCTTGAACCGTTTCCCTGATCTGGACTCTGTTTACTACAAGTAGGACAAGTTCTTTTTGTAAAATTTAATTTTCCACAACCAAAACATTTCTTTTCTCTAGAAGTACAATTTTTAGCAAAATGATTCGGGTTATTGCATTTATAGCATAGTTGACTATTTGAAATTTGATGTTGATTATGTGAACTACTAGAATTATTATTTCCATAAATATTACCCTTATTTTGAGAATCACCCCTATTTTGAGAATTGACAAAAGTACTTTGAAAATTGTTAGAATTATTACGGAAACCATCACGATTAAAACCAGAATGCTGTTGTCTATTGTTATTATACCCAGAACCATTATACTTATTTGAACCATTGAAATTTCTTTGTGAATTGTTATTAAATTTATTCTGATAACCGTATGAATTTCTATTTGAAAAATTATTTACTGATTTATTTTGATTAAAATTCTGAAAATTATTATTATTATTAAGGTTTCTATTGTTATGCAAACTATGTCCAAAAGTAGATTTATTAGAACTTGTCCTTTGTGAATTATAATTTGGAAGTTGTACCTGAGTGTCCATTTCATTCACCGTTCCTTTCACAACATCTCTTTTACACGGTTGGTAATCCAAATCTGGCTCAAGAGAGACATTTCCCTTTCTAGGTGGTTTAAACTCTCCTACCCTTAATCTAGTCTCTTCTAGTTTCCTACACAGTTCAATTAATTCAAAAGGACTATTTATGTCATATAAACTTAAGCGTTCCTGATAAAAAGGTAGCATATTAGCTCGTAACACCTTTAACCGTAAACAATCTGAAACGTTCGATGGCATTCTATCGAATAACTGAGTCATCGCCGCAACATAAATTCCAATAGGTTCATCAGACCCTTGAGTGCGATCTAAAATTTGTTTCCATAATTTATCTCCAAAATTAGCCGGTACAAACTCATCTCTCATTAATTTAATCAAAGAATCCCAATCTGTAGCATATTTTGAAATTAAATGAAAGTAATTTAAAGCATTTGATTCAAAAAGATCCGATGCTGATTGAAATAAATCTTTTTTATTTATACCCCTTGAAACACAAAGTTCGTCAACCCTTTGCAAAAACGCATTAAAACTTAACCCTGAATTTCCTGAAAATTTTAAACCCCATTTGTAAACCGGTACACTTTTATAATTAGAATTACTAGTTGAAGGTTGTTGTTGAGACCCACTATTATTAATACGAGTTACATTTGGTGAAGTATTATTAACTGGACCCCCGGCCATCGTAGAATTTGCCAAAGTATTATCCCCTACATTATCAGAAAACCCTGGATCTAAAGGTGGTTCAGAACCTGTATTCGAAGAAAGAATCTTAGCTTTGGATTCATACTCAGATACTAAAGTTGTAATTTCTAATAATAAATTTGAACGTTGTTCCTGAAGTGAAGTTTCCTGATCCGAAATTCTTTTTATTCTACTTATCAAATGAGCAAACTTTGTTTCAATCTTTGTTACTTGTTTTAAAGAACCCGAAAAAATAGAAATTAAACCTTTAAGCTCTGTTAGCTTACGAGAACATTCACCTACTTCCTCTTCATCATCAGCAACCACACTAACGTTTGCGTCACCAGGTTTCTCTAAATGTAATAAAGACCTTAAACATTTTCTCAAGGAATCGACTGTCCCTGTAGGCTTTACACCTCTTACTTGAATTTCATATTCTATCTCATCCTTAGCCAACTTGTCAACACTTAGCTTATACATCTTGGAAAGGAAAAAAAAATATTTAATAAGAAAGCTTAGTTCACCAAAAAGTCAAAAGTTTTCCCCTTAAAAAAAACAAAGAATTTTAAAAATCTGTGCAAAATTTCAAGTGTCAAGTCCGGTAGTTACTCTGTGAATCCAAAACGTCGCCAAAAATAAATCTTACCACAAAATTGCAAAACAAAATATCCACACGTCCAAAGTCAATATAAATTTTTTTATCAAAATCAAAAAGTTTCCCAAGAAGTATAGAAAACCCGTGGGCGCCACTGTTATCCGCACAAGAGAACGATGCGGTATCGCTGTAATATTCCAGAAAACAAATCAAACTAAAACAGTAACCTCCAGTCCCGCCCTGTAAAAGTACCTCTCCAAACAGCACCTACCTATAATCGACCTAAAATCCTTGCTATTTGAAGTGCACCTAAAACACTAGCTCAGCTCAGGGTGGTTCGCTATTTTTTTAGTTCTATACCTTGGAAACGTTCTATCAAACAAGTCTCAATCGGTTATATTCGTCAAATCCTAAAGGCGCCACCGTAGTTTTATTTTAAAACTATTGGCCTTATATAAGAATCTTAAGTCTGGCCTCTGCTATAAAAAAAAACCAGGAAAAAAAACTAGAATTGTCAAATCCTGTATCCAAATTTTTGCTCAGTATTAGCCAAGCTAAACAGCTGACTTTTAAATAAAACCAGAAATCAAATTTTCAACATAGAGGCCAATATATTCACTAAAAGCATTCGGGCTCGTAAAAGAGACCACCAAAACAAATATAAGCTCCTCCGGTAGGTTGATTTAATAAAAGCGTAAAGTAGTTAAAACCATTAGATTATACGATGAAAATAAGCTCAGTTTGACATTATGTAATGAGTCGTTAAAAGGATTTAGAGTTGAGTGTATGTTATGAAAGAAAACAATAAATTGTCAAACCGTTCTGGCAAAACTTTGCACTAAGACGGCGACTGCCCCACAAGCACCTTAAAGTAAACCGTACTATTGTAGTAAGGCAGCCACATAGACTAGACCCTAGAAGACAAGTGAAGGTAAAACAATTTCGTAGTGTACTAGGATCTAGAATTTCCGCTAAGGTCTCAGTGCAAAGTTGTGCCAAAATATGCCAGTTAAAATAAATACAGAAAATCTAAAGCGTATACTAAAGCTTAATACTGGCTGGAGTAAACCCTCTTAAGGAAAGTTATACTCTCTTAGAAAAAAAATGACGAATTTACAAAATATTTACAACATGACTAATTACTGTAAATATACTTCCAAGTTAAAAAAAGGAAAAGGACTATGCCTTCACCAATTTCCAAAAATTTACAAAATACTCACAGCATGACTTATTGCTGTAAATATACTTCCAAGTTATAAAAGGAAAAGGACTATGCCTTCACCAATTTCCAAAAATTTACAAAATACTCACAGCATGACTTATTGCTGTAAATATACTTTAAAATATGAAAGGAAAGAGTCTATGACTTCAATTTCCCAAAATTTACAAAATATTTACAGTATGACTAATTACTGTAAATATACTTTTAAGTTGTGAGCTAGAAAAAAAACCTGGGGTTACCTCTTGACAAAAATGTGCTAGGTTAAGCATAACCATATATTAGCGCACTAGAGGCAATCGTTTAACGTTTGTCGACAAAGGTTATCCGCTAACAAAAGCAGGTGTAACGCTTTTAATGAAAGCTCAGTGATAACGCTCTGTAATAAAAATTGATACCAAACATTTACATAATTTAACTGTTATAGACTTGGAAAAATGATAAATAAAAGTTAAGTTTATTCAAAAGTCGAAACTAGCACTGTCAAACAAAACTGGGTAAAGCTAACCAAAACCGAGTAGAGTACCAACGCGTTAAACAAAATACCATAGTTAAAAGCTCTCCCAGAGTTTGCTGGCAATGACTAGTCGAAAGTTCTTAAGGATACTTTTAGTGCTCGGTCTGTTGTAGCGTTTCGTGTGAAAGAAAAAGATGGTAGCACTAAAACAGTGAGGTCAACCTACGCTACATCAAACTAAACACTAAAGCTTTGGCAATACAAGTTTATTTCACTACTTAGCTGTAGTCTGTAGAAAAACATCCAAAAATCGACTTCGGCTGCTAAAAACCCATAACGCCGACCTAGTTAATGCCCAACGGCTCTAGCCCACAAATCATGATGAAAGAAAAATTATGTCCATAATAAGGAACTTCCTGACTTCAGTGTCGTGGAATTCCAACCCCGTACGAAACCCTTAAATGAATAAGAGGGCGCCCTTTTTCTCTAGCAACGCCATGAGGTAGAGATGCAAATTTTAAACTGGCACAACGCCGTGGAAAATATCGTATCCTATACCATCAAAGAGATATTTCCAAAATTAACCCATTAACATCCTTATCGGCACATTGCCTTCCCAAAATCCAAAAATCACCACATGGGGAAAAATAAGGCTAACTGGTTCTTTTACATCATTTCATGGCAACGGCACGGAAAAGAAAGGGCCGAATCCCCCTCTAAACTCCAAAGCCAAAAAAAGTATACAGTCTGGCCAACTCTAGTGCAAACTACTCAAAAAAACATCTACCATAATTTTCCATACAAATCCTATTAAAAAAAAATACGGCTACCAAAGCCTGTCCAAAAAATGCCTATAAACCAAACAGCCAAAACTCGCCTATCAGTTTCAATCACTTAAATTTCATAGGTTGGTACACCTAACCACCAAATTGACAAATAAATGTCACTCTCAGACCAGCTGACTGACGAAATTCAAAAAGAAAACAAAAGTAATTACTTTTCCAAAAACCAAATATAAATATCCCACAAATTATGTAGAATGCAACACTCCCAAATTCAAACAACTTTGTGCAGTTAGAATTCATTTTGTGTCATCCAGGAAATAACCCGGAGTTCAGGTCACTGACCGAACATCAAAACACTATGGAATAAAAACATGTAGGTACTTAGAAAGAAAGAATGAAATGGCTAAAAACTTTACTACTACCAGGTAAATAATTACAAATCACAGGTTTTATAACATTATACCTTTAAGGCGCTCTATAGATAACCTATAAAATTTTGTTTCGAGTGTTACGGGTACTCAAAATGAACTTTCCTGTATTCAATGAGAAATAATCAATAATTTCGGTTAACCTGTTTGAAGAACTTATAAGGTAGTAAATTGAAATATTTTAAATTGTCAAACAAAGGCCTAAAAGCTTTTAAAAATTATTCTTTGAGTATGTAAAATATGGAATTTACAGATATCTTGTTTATTTGTAAAAAGATCAAATTTAAACCGTAACAACTTTAAACTTTGATAACTAGATGTCAGCACCGCTTAATGCTACTGCAGGTAGGTATTGTCTGAAATGATCGGTTAGTTGTTACATTGAATATCAAACTATAAGAAGACCATATAAGCAGAATTCCTGAATCTGCTACGTTAAATTCATAGATGGCACCAATGAGTCATCAAACATAAAGTGTGTTGATGCAGCCACTAACGACAAGCCTTTTCAATGCTAAATTAAAACATTGTTGCCGCCTGTCTGTTTGACTTGCTGCATGAGTTTTTTAAATTTATTTTTATAGCTTATCGTAAAACTTGATTTCACATAAGTACCTGCACGTAGCCTAGATTTAAGTAGCTTACATTTATTTTTCCACCTATAGTATAGTTTAGACTTTAAAATGTCTCCATTTTTAATTGCTTTGTAGCAGATAATATTTTCAACCTTTTGACGTCCCAACGTTAATTACATGAAAACATATTGACTGCCATGTATTCTATTTCTAACAGAATTAAATGACGACTCTCACTATTCAATACATACCTAGGCTACAACGTATATGTTGGGTAAAATATGAATGATGAATGATGTGCGGTTTGTATAACTTGGTTTTTATTTGCAATTATTACTACTTTTCAAAATGGTTAAAATAAGTAGGTTTTACTTTCTTACTTAAGAAACATCTAGTTTGTTTGTATTAGCGTATTACGTATTTTGCTATTTCTCGACGAAATAAAACGTATGTCAGTTATACTTGCTGTCGTTTTTTATCTACTTTTAGTTGTTTAACATTTAACACCTAATGCAACGGTAAAATCATTGTGAAAATCGGTCCAATTACCCCGGAGTAATCAGCGTACATATTATCAAAAACATACATTCGGCTGGAATTGAGAACCTCCTATTTTATTGTGTGTTAAAATGCTTATATCAATAAAATACGATATGCGGCAACACCACGACATCACATCAGTGAATTTAAGACATCTGTTGCCGAGGCGCTGCATTATAACGACAGATTTAAGGTTAAAGTTACGATCAACTCCACAATGGCGGCCAAACCACCTCCAATACGTCTAAATCAGGCTTGCCAGATTTACAGAGTTCAGTAACGCCAATATTGTTATTTAAAATCGCCAAAATCGCCAGAAATTCTGTATATTATTATGATATGACTTAAATGCTTAATATATTGGCAATAGGAGATATGCAAGAGTTTTTTTTATTTATTTTTACAAAAAACGAAAAATTGTTTCTAAATTATTTTGTACGCCAATCACGCCATCAAATCAATCTATTCTAATCAATCAATCATCTATCTCTCATTCTCGCATCATTATACCAATCATTAGATAATATTTTATCTCTTTCTAATTTCTTGTACATCCGTTTTTCGTTTAAGTGTGTCATAGTGTTTGTTGTACTCGTTGCAAACTTCATAAAGTTCGTATTCATCGTAGGCAACATACATTACACCCGTGAAATAAGGGTTATCGAAATATTAGTAAATAAAAGTCATTGGTGTAGAATTAATAATAATTGAGCTAGTGATATCGCCAAAAATAAACAAGAACAATTTTTGTACCGCCAAATATTGGAGCCAATAGCCAAATAGGAAAAGTACGCGCCAATTGCCCTATAGAAAACGCCAAAATGGCGATTTATCGCCACATCTGGCAAGCCTGCGTCTAAAACAGGGTTGTCAACTTTTCTCGGACATCCGCCATTCTTATAGTTTGATATTCAATGGTTGTTAGTTGCGAGTTTGATGGTAAGTACCTATTATCTTTTATTTTAGAATTATTTATTGTCAAAAAGATAATCAAATTTTAGAAGTATGTTTTTAAATGATAATGTCGGTCCCCATGTATAAATCAAGCACACTTTATTTATATGGATCTAAATTATTCCTAAGAGGAAAAATGGTAAAAAGTACATAACCTACAATTTCGATAATTCTAATTGGCTAAGGGCTAAAATGCGATTAAAATGTCTTATTTCCTTTGCAAAATGTTCTTTACATACCATTTTCCTGAATGTAAACTAAAGCAACCCCTTCATCACCACCCAGACAGCCTCCTTCAAAGGTATCACAATCAACCAATTGTTGCTCGCTGAACAATACCATTTGTTTATATTTTAGATAATAGAAACTTTCCAGTACACCGGTCTAAAATAAATGTTTCTGTGAGTAGTGTGAATAATTCACTCTTTCCACGCGTATAGCAAGAAAAATAAAAAATCTCACCGAGCTTCAAAAAACTTTATTCTGCAATTTTTGTAATGGTTTAAAGTTTGATAAACAAGCAGATCCCCATACAGAAGCTAAGTAATTTTGAATATATTAATGAAAAATATATACAGGGTGTAACAAATTCGTTTATCACTACAGGGATCTCGTAAACCGTAAGAAATACGAAGATGGTTAAATGGGGGCAAAGTTGCACAATTTGATGCCTAATCATAATCCAAAAAGAAATTATTTAGATTCCGAGTACTTCCGGAGATATTCGAAAGAAACCGAAAAACTGTCAATAATATTTTTTTGTTTTGCGCCCTTAATGTAGGAGATAAAAGAAAACCAATCACACCTTTTCAGGGCCACTTTTAATCCTTTCTTAGAATATGTAATTAGTTTTGCCATGCAACGTTTCATTTTCCTGAAACCATCATTAATTTCACTATTTTAAATACGGACCTGGATTTTTTCCATTTTTCAATAAAAGACCTAGGACATTTTTATTCAAAGCCTAGGCTAAATATTAATTTTAAAAAAGAATTAACGCTCTAATGTAGATTTTATTAAGATTTTTCTAATCCGACCCTGTGTTACACAATACCATTTCGTTTTAATAACGACATGAAAATGTATCGCTGTCCAGGAAAACATTTTTGAACACGTAATTAATAATTAATTTTTATATGGCAACTTTTTTTATTTAAGAGTATTTTTTTAAATTTTGCTAATATTGTTTTTCCTAAAGTTTTAATTCATTTTATTAATAATATAAAATATTGTTAATTAAATAAAATCTAATATCATTAGCAAGAATTTGTATTACGATTATTGTCAATTTTACGAATTTTATAGTATTCTTTTAAGGAGCTACCTAGTTTAAATTGTTACACAAAAGATGACGTGGGTAATAAAACGAATGGGTACAGGGTCGGATTAGAAAAATCTTAATAAAATCTACATTAGAGCGTTAATTCTTTTTTAAAATTAATATTTAGCCTAGGCTTTGAATAAAGATGTCCTAGGTCTTTTATTGAAAAATTGAAAAAATCCAGGTCCGTACTTAAAATAGTGAAATTAATGATGGTTTCAGGAAAATGAAACGTTGCATGACAAAACTAATTACATATTCTAAGAAAGGATTAAAAGTGGCCCTAAAAAGGTGTGATTGGTTTTCTTTTATCTCCTACATTAAGGGCGCAAAACAAAAAAATCGTATTGACAGTTTTTCGGTTTCTTTCGAATATCTCCGGAAGTACTCGGAATCTAAATAATTTCTTTTTGGATTATGATTAGGCATCAAATTGTGCAAATTTGCCCCCATTTAACCATCTTCGTATCTCTTACGGTTTACGAGATCCCTGTAGTGATAAACGAATTTGTTACACCCTGTATATTTTAAGTATTTCAAACGAATGTAATATCTAGGTCTTTACAAAACAGATACCAAAGGAGATATCGAGTTTATAATATACTGGATATGGCATTTCCAATTAAAATTTTCGTCTAAAACTAATTCTAAAAATGTAGTCGCTTTTGAATATTGAATATTTTTATTATTAAATGTAAGGCCCAAATTATTAATATCCTGTTAACACTAACTGTAAGATAACTTCTAAGGATACCATTGTTGGAACAATTGTTGCCATGGAAGTTATGTGGCTGTTAGTACTAACAGGACATTAATAATTTGGGCCTAAGGGGTTAATGATAGCATTTATTTTATTTTTGTTTATAAACATAAAAAAAGATTCTGTAACATTTTACGTAAGTTTATTTGTATTATTTATATTTGGTCTTCTTCGCTATTTAAAAACTTAAGTTGACACCGAATAGACAACAACGGAGTAAATCAATCAATGAAAGACAATCGGACCTTCCATTAAATTCAAAATTTATATCTTTTGATGTGCAAAACATTTTTCCTAGTATACCTCCAGAAGACACAATAAGTTTCATAGAAGCAATGCTAGTTAAAAATAAAGTTAACCCGGTTATCAAAACAGATATACTTAATTTATTAAAAACTTGTCTAGTCAAAATTACTTCTTTTTAACAATGTATTTTACAATAGCAAAAAATGTTTAATTATGGGCAGTTCACTAAGCCCTCTATTGGCAGAAATTGTCATGAACAACATGGAACAAATAATACACAATAATAAAATGGCAAACAAATTTATTTACTGGTATCGATATGTGGATGATATTTTTGCTTGTTTTGTAGGTACAGGTAGACAGCTTGATAGTTTTTTGGAATATTTAAACTCTATTTATAAGAATATTAAATTCACAATGGAAATGGAAGAAAATAGCTCTCTGAACTTTTAGATTTAACAATTACCAAAGTCGCAAATAAACATAATTTTTCCATTTACCACAAACCATCACATACTGATACAACAATTCACAAAAGCTCCTCTCACCCAATACAGCACAAGCTAGCTGCATATCACAGTATGATTCTTAGATTGACTAGTGTTCCTTTATCTGCTAACAACTTTAACCACGAATTAAATTTAATTAAACAAACGGCAATTAATAACGGCTATTCATTATCTATGATTGATACCATAATATTGAAAAAACTAAAAAAGAAGGCTATTTCTAAAACCTACCCTTTTATAAAGGAAAAACCAGGCCTCTTTAAAACTATCACTTATTTTGGAAACCCATCGAATAAAATTAAAAAAACACCTTAATCAAAGGAATATTAACGTCGCTTATAAAACTAACAATTCTTTGGGAAAATTAAAAAAAAAAAACTATAAATCAAAAAGCAACAAGGATAATAAATCGGGGGTTTACCAATTAAATTGTGGCTCTTGTCCCAAAACTTATATAGGCCAAACAGGTCGATCATTTAAAACGATAATTTTGAAACATAGAAGTGCATTTTTAAACGACCAAATAGAACTAAATAGTTCCCCTTTGCTAAATCTATGTCAATAATCTAAATAGGGTTCTTTGGATTTCCCATAAAATTAAGATATATTATACCCACCATAATATTTAAGTTTACAATACCTAAACAGTGTTAAGAACATATAATTAAATAATTAAGCTTGCAAGGTGTATGCCTGAATTGAGTAATTAAGTATCTAGACCATTTTGTTATTGTACTGAAATAAAATTAGTTAACACCATACACCCGAAGAAGCTACAGTGTAGCGAAACGCGTCGTGTAAAGAAAAAGTTTTTCAATAAAAGTGGAAATTTGACAAAATAAATTGTCTTTCATTGAGTTATAATGATTGATTTCCATCAAGTAAAGGCCTCAACGATTCAAAGTTTAAAAACGGAGTAAATGCTTGCAAGCTCACACGGTTGTTAAGTAACACCATATTTTTCAGACTTTATACCCAAAAATTTATAAATTCCTTACCGCAGAAAAGGCCCAGCAAGATCCACAATCGCCTTGGTCCTTAACCGGTGATACTGCTCCACTCTCCCTCCAGTCAATCGTATCTGGTATTGCTACGGGCTCTAGTTTTTTGTAAACAGTATCCATTTTTGGGCGACTAGAATTGTGGCGAGTCAAGAATCCTACAAACTCCTCTATTGTTAGGTCAGCAAACTGATTAACTCCCTTTTTGTAAGTTGCATTTCCAGCCAGATATTGTTTATTATGTTCCTCTATTACCCGTAAATTTTGTTGGAAAATGGAAAAACGTGTTTTTTCTTCTTGTAGGTTCTTATATAATTTTTCATGTTTGTTCTAGAATGGAAAAAAGGTGTTAAAAAAATTAAACTTTTTACCAATTAAACATTTGCGTTCATTAATAAAAGATCTGTCTGAACAACAAAATAGTTTAATAAAAAAAGATAAGGGATCTTTACTTTCCACTGCAAGAATTAGTTGATACTTGAGTTTAAAAGGTCTTGGCGTTTTCATGGCAACAAACGAATTAGGTTTTTTAACGTTCCACGAGTCGGATTGAGTAAAGTAAATCAATATGAGTATGAGTAGGTTCGAGAAAACCGATCTTGATAAGTATAGAAGCGGGGCTAGTGATAATATTGATAATATATCGCTCATTTGCGACAAGGACGACATAACTCAAAATTCATGTTTTCTGAGATAAATGTCCCAACATATTAACGTTTTTACAAACTTCTTGCTGCAACAACGCCCTAATATTAACTCCGTTTAAAAGTAGAGATGGCGCGCAAGTGTCGTTCTTGCGTCACATAACACCTGCAGTCGGTTTGTTTCTAGAGCGTCATATTTCAGTTGTGCTTCAACGTTCAAAGGAGGTTGGTGATTATTTTATCGTGAAGTACGACATATTTCGTTACACGGCGGTTTTTTTGCAAAGGTAGGTTTTATTTTTTATCTAATTACTTCACTTATAATGACAAATTTGTTTTTGTGACGTTCTATCTGAAAATAACTACAAAGGACGATTTGATTTATTTTGAGATATGACATTGTTCTTGCAAATTAATGGTCGATCTTTAAACACATTGCGTGTTATGACGTTATTACAGTAAAAACATTTCTTTAATTGATATTTAAATAATGTCATATTTTAAGTTGTGATGTTATTATAGTTATATCTAAATAAAATACATAGCAAATTGTTGCATTACCTAGTTTTGTGACATTCTTGTTAATAAAATAGGATACAAATATGACGAAAAGTTACCTAATAATAAAATATGAAAAATTCTAAACTGGAAATGTTCGTTTTGTAGGTAGAAAATGGGCACCCGAGGGAAGTTAATGGTAAAATTAGCGGAAAAAAATACTCAAGAACCTCAACCATCAATTTTTGATGAAAACCCTGTATTTAGTCCTGAAAAATCTAAAAAAAAATCAGAAGGTAAAAATATAAAAGCGTAGTAAAATTAATATTTCTAAGTCTTTCATTAATTAGATGCCGCAATCACAGATTCGCTTTCACAACATGCGACGCCGTAGTTTAATATTTTAAATGAAGACAAGAAAAAAGAGAATTCTGAAACTACTTGTAACAGAAACAATTCTAGTAGCAGTTCTTCGAGCAGTAGCAGTACTTCTAATAGTAGTTCTAGTAGCAGCCGTAGCAGCAGGTAGGTTTTTTATAGTGTGCTTTCTGTACTATATTTAGAAGCATTTATGTTCTTAATTTTAACAGCCCATCAAGTTCGCCTAAGCTACCGACCACAACTAATGAGCCTCCGGCTACGACTGACGAGCCTCCGACCACAACTAATGAGAGTAAGAGTAACTGTAAGAATTAATAATTTTGTTAATTTACTGTTTGTTTTAGAAAAATGTTTAATAATTAGGTTAGATTAGTTTAATGTTTAAAGGACGAATCCCTATATTTTCGTATTAGAAATACTGAATACCTGTAAGAATTAATACTTTTGTTAATAAACATAATATTTTTGACAATCATTGCTTTTACATACCTTTTAAGAGATCATTTTCAATTAATTTGCATTTTAAAATTACAATAAGAACGATTCAAAACTAAATGCTTCATGGATTTAATTTTTAAAACGGTTAGTAATTATCAATAATAACGAAATTTGTCTAAATAATTGCAGATGT
The DNA here is from genome assembly GCA_963969555.1 of Polydrusus pterygomalis. Classification (NCBI taxonomy): domain Eukaryota; kingdom Metazoa; phylum Arthropoda; class Insecta; order Coleoptera; family Curculionidae; genus Polydrusus; species Polydrusus pterygomalis. The sequence goes on along the minus strand of OZ018381.1, from coordinate 32,164,856 downwards.
AACGGTAAGTTTTGCAGAAAGAACGACACAACTTAATTGCATTTATAATTTATGGCTAACAGGGGTCAACACATTATGCACAGTATTACCATTTCATAGCTTAAGTCGGCCTTTGGTATTTATGATAATAATATATCTCAGAGAACCTTTCTGGAATAATGCATAATGCGTAATACAAAATCAAAATTTTTAATCGCCGTTTCCCAAAACTTAGCTTTTTGGTGTTATGTCATTATTGTCGCAAATGAGCGATATGTAAGAATATCTTGAAAAATAAAAAGTATATTTGGCATTTATTTATCTCGTTTTGTCAAGAGAGAAGCTACCATTTGGAAGCTGATAGCAATGTAAAACTTGCAATTTTTTTGTTAGATTGAGCCTACAACATGAAAAAGGCAGATGGTTCGGACTTTAAAGAGTAAAGCGTTGAAACAACATGGAATACTACCGCCAAACTTATAAAAGAAAAGTATTTTGATGGTATAACCGACACGTGGATCATTTTATTGACATAGTGTTTAAAACAGCCAAAGAAGGTAGGAATACTAAAAGAAAAATATTACACGAAAACATAGAAATACAAGCTCGCAAATATGACTATATTATGGTGTTAAATTTATATTTTGTTCCTCGTTACCTGCTAGTTCTAAAATAAAAAAATTAATAACACCCAACTTGTATATTTGCCTTTATCATAAACGGCCTTTATTTCATATTCAGTAAATTATCCAATAAAATACACCTCTCCATGCGGCTTTTTATCTTTATACCTTTGTTTTTCACTTATAATCAAAGATAAGACCCTCGAGCCAAAACTTTAGGAATCATATCAGACTGTAAGTAAAATTAACATCTCGTAAAATATGACTTGATAATGAAAATCGATTTCTTGTAAAAAATAGCGGTATTACCTATAAGACACCTCCTCTATTGGTATATTACTCTGTCTAAGACTCGAAGCTTCGTTGTTTTGACTGCACCCTGTCGATGCACCTTTTTTTGGTCCGATGCGAGGTGACACAAGAGAAAATGTTGTTGTCTTGTGTCCTTTAAAGGATGTAACTGCGATAGTATCAAGATTGTTAGTGAACAACCAGACAATAATAAGAATCCCATCCTACAGTTCCTAGGTGACGATCCCACTACCAATAAACAAGAGGGTATAAATATCCACGAGGGTTGTTCGATACCCAGTTTACCTTCGCGCAGGTATTTCCTCAGACACCAAGAAGATACTATTGGGAATATATTCAGTGCCATCGAATTGTAAAGTACTTGCTCCACCACAAATGAATAAAGAAATATAATCATTTCTCTCTATGTAGATCTTCAAAAAGGACCAATCACTTGCTAGTTCAAAAGGAATAAACAGGACAGGTGTTATTAATTTTTTTACTCTGTTGCTTGAAATTATTACAACGAACAACTTACTCGATAAACCAGGAAATATCTTTAACGTTGACGAGACGGGCATCCAGATTAACAATAAGCCAGAGAAAGTACTGCCCACAAAAGGCGCAAAAGATGTTTATTCATTGACAACATCAGAAAAAGGAGAAAACGTCTCTTTAGTTTCATGCTTTAGTGCAGAAGGATATTTCCTGCCACCTGTTCTAATATTTCAGGGGAAAAACAAAAAGGATGAGTTTTTAGATGGACTATCTCCAGGTTCCGGTGTTTTAATAAACCCTAAATCATCACATATTAACTCGTTTAAGGAATTTTTCCTGCCAAAAAAGCGAACTGGGAGATCGCTTTTAATATTGGACGGACATGCATCCCATTGTAATGCAATCGATCTACTGAAATTAGATGCTGAAAATGACGTAGTTTTGCTTTGTCTTTCCAGTCATAAGACGCAAGCTTTATACAACCCTTTGATAGGACCTTTTTAAAGCCCCTTAAAATATACTTCTTTCAAGAAGGTAAACATTGAATGATACAAAATAAAAATAGAAAACTAGCGAGAATAAACATTTCCAGATTAATTGGTAATGCATAGGGTAAGGCAGCTACCGTAGCCAATGGTAGAGCTGGTTTTAAAGCTTGTGGTATTCATCCATATAATCCTCAAGCAATTCCCGAACACTTCTTTTCTATTTCGGATGCAAGTTTGTCAGCCTCACATAAAGCTACTCCATCCACTTCAAATACTCTTGCACTTACTAGATAATCAGATCCAGCTGAACCTTCAACTTCTGGTATTTTCGGAAGTAAGTACCAAGAGCGTTCTTCCATCCCCTCCATACATTCAGGGGATCCTTCCAAATTCTTAAGAGAAGATAATCCCATTCCACTGATTCCTCATCAAAGCAAAAATGCTAAGATAACCAATATATATTTGCTGTTTCATTTTTTGTTAATGAAATCATAAAACTGCATATTTTATATCAAATAATTATGAGCACAAGTTTAGGCGAAAACCCTTAAATATTCGAATCAGTTACAATTATGGAAAAAAGAAAATTTGAATGCACTGACGACCAATAGAATTTAAAATTTTTATTGGCTCGTTCTTACCTTAAAATTAGCCCACTGCTCTCTGTCTTCCAGGATGGAAGCAGCAACAGTACAGGCCACACCCAAAAATATTATTAGCTTCATTCTTTCAACAGTTATACTGAAACGGTACTTAATATAACCCATATTTTATACTATTTTTATATGATTTTTTATAGATATGTTTTAAGTGCCTATTCAAAAAAAACTTATCATTATTTACCCAAATTTAAAAAATATAGATTTAAATATATTAATCATAATGGTTTATCATAAATTGCTTGAGAACAACTCAAAGCTATTCAGTACTACTATTTAAAGTGCTACTCAATACCAGTATTTAAAGGGTCTCTTAATGACAAGGCTAAAAAAAACCTTAAACAAAATAAAATTTTTCATTGTTGCGGAATCGCATTAAATCCGGGAAGACTGTAAGATGGCGTAAGTCATAGAAAATGATCGCCATAACATTCATGCCCATTTGCAACAGTAGCACTAAGTCGGGATTACCACTAACCCTTCGTTTGCTCCGTTGTTCAAAGCTGAGCTTTGTTAAGCCAAACTTTATTTTAAGCCTTAAAATTTCTAGACTAAATGTCAAGTCGACACGTGCGCGTTCCTATTGATAAATTTTGTAGGTTTACAGTTCAGAAAAGAGCAAAAAAATCGGTGTTCTTTTTTGCCTGGTAAACTGTATGTATCTATTGTTTTAACTATGGGGGTTAAGAATTTTTGATAGCAATTTGTTGGAGAACGACATGCAAATATTGCGGTGTCGTATAATTGGGCCAAGAGGATCCGGTAGTTCAAAATTGATAATATTATAGTTGAGCAAAATTCTTTCGACCGGGGGATTATAGATTTCGAGGAATCGCTACCTACCCTTGGGGTCATTAAATAGGATAATTAATTTTATTATTATTTATTATTTATTTGCAGGTTTTTTTTATAATAATATTAAAAATCAATAACATTGTTTTTTTTTTAATAAAAATAAAGCATCATTACAAACCATAGATTAACAAATCTGTTCGATTTTGTAATGAAAAAAATATACTCCCATTTATATTATTAATTTTATCACATCATAAATATATTTAAAAATATAAGTAAGTAATTCAAAAATATTTAATCAAAAAAAAAATTTTAAATAAGGGAGAAATTATAATTTGTATATTTAGTATTATTATTATATTACCTATATATAAGTTGGCTTACCTTTATATAATTTTGCATAACCCATGATTTTAATTTTCTTTTAAATGTCAAAAACTCATAGTTTTCAAATTAGTAGGTAATATATTAAAAATTTTGATGCCAACAAATAAAGCTTTATTTTTAAATTGTTAAATTAAAATTATCATAACATAAACATAGATTTGTTTTTTGTCTTGTTTGGTATATATGAGTAATGTTATGTAATACATTTTTATTTTTATATATAAAATGGAAGTTTTGTAATAAAGTCGTTTTAAACTCAGAATATTATTATTAACAAATAGTATTTTTGAAGGTAACAAAAATATGTTTATTAAATATTATTTGTAAAACATATTTTTGTATTGTTATAAGCGGTTTCAAATTCGAGTCGTATGCACTTCCCAAACCAATTATATCATAGGAAAGAATTGATTCAAAAAGTGCATAATAAAACATTAAACAAAGTTTTTGATTCACAATATTTTTTAAAAGTCTAAATTTACATAAAGTGTTTCTTAATTTTTTTGTAATAGTGTTAATTTGATGATCCCATTTCAAATTTTGGTCAATCAATATTCCCAAATATTTTATAAATCCAATTTTTAAAATTTTATTTTGCAAGAACAGTTAGCATAATTAATTCTAACTATATCTGATATTTCTAAACAATTTAAATCATGAAATTTAATTTCTTTTAAACTATTCGGCTGAGTATCTTTAAAACAAGAAAAAGTCATAAATTTTGTTTTAGTTAAATTTAAGTTTAATAGGTCATAACTCAAATTATTTTTTATTATTGAAATATCTAGTTCTGAATTTAAAATGCATTAATTCCAAGTATTAGCTGGTATTATTAATACAGTATCATCTGCATATGAAAATATTTTTCCATTTAACTCCGATTTTAATATATCATTGATATAAAGTAAGAATAAAATTGGTCCCAAAACAGTACCTCGAGGAACACCACAAATTAAAGTCGTTTTTTTACTACTGAAATTATTTATTTTTACTTTCTGTTCTCTATGTAACTTTTAAATAAATTACATGCGATACCTCTAACTCCATAAGATTCTAGTTTAGATAACAGTTTATTGTGCGATACTGTATCAAATGCTTTTTTGCAAATCTAAGAATATTCCAATAACTTTTTTACTTTCATCTAAACATTTTAAAATAAAATGAGTTACATTAAAGATTGCATTCTCTGTTCCTAATATTTCTCGAAATCCAAATTGATTAGGTGAAATTAATTTATTAATTAATTTCGAAAAATAAATATAATTGATCTTTAATACATTTTTCCAAAAGTTTTATATAATATGATATTTCTTGTAATATAAAATATTGAATTGTCTAAAAATATTTAGTTAGAGACTAACAACTGTAGTTTAGTATAATGGAAGCGACAAAAATGATCAGTGAAAAAGGAAAAGTTTTGCTCATTGTGAAAAATTTTAAATTTTGCGCGGCGGATACTTTAAAATACGCCCAGGTTCGATGGAGATGTACAAATAAAAGTTCAAAGTGTCCAACAAAACTTTATACTGCAGTTGGTAATTGATAGTGTTGTTTTAAATTTAAGTTTGAATCACAATCACACAGAAGATGAACACCTCGAGCGGCATATTATCAACAACGGAGCTAAAAGAAAACTTAACTTAGAGGAAGCCTCCAAAGACGAACCTTTTCTCTTAGGGAATAACAAAGAAAAAACATTGTAATATTCTCATGCGATAGAAATCTTCATTTTCTATCTTCATAAAATTAATTTAACATATCACACATTTGAATTATTATAGATTAGAATGTATTGTGCCGTCTTCGTCGTATGTACTGCCATAAAGTTTATACCCCTTCTGTCCCCTGATTGTAAGAAATAAGTCTTTTATAACGTGGGAACTGATATAAGTTATAGTGACAACAGTGAATTTGGCCGATGCATCCAGTCAGTGAAATAAATGTAAATTTGTATTCAGTAAGGGTAAAATGATACTTGCTCCGTTGCGGCTGCTGTCAGTGCTGTCCGAAACTAAGCTGGCTAGAACGCCTTTGAATGGCTCAATAATGGTAAGCAGATGAGCCTGAACTTGTATCCTTGATGGGTTTCGTGGCACAAAGGCAACGCGAACTCTTCGTGTTGCTCGGAGCTCCTTGGCACAGGAGCAAACGATAGTATCATCGTACACGGTCAGTACGCGACCGATCGGTATATGAACTGATAATTATTTATCTATTGTTTTAATGCCCTTTTACCCTTATAGAATTTGTAATTAATTATGGATTTGTTGTGTAGGGAAATGCTGGCAGGACATTTATGTTGAAGCTGAAAGTAGTACAAAAATGGGTGATAAAAGTGATGCTTTTTAAAAACAAGAGATACCCTACAGAACTGGTTTATAAAGAGAGCGGACTGCTCACACTTAATAAGCTTTACATAAAGTCAGCTATAAGCATACTGCCTGTCAAAAACATATATATTGTGCAGGCCCAAAAATTTTCAATTCTATGCCTTTGTACATAAAAATAAAACCTTATAATCAAACAAAACACCAGATTACGCGGTGGATCGTGGATCCTTGACACTGGTTTCACCCTTGTGTATCTGGAATAGTAATAGTGTACGTTGTGTGTATGTACAAAAATTACCTTAATTAAAGTAAACCGAATTTAGCAATGTTATTAATATTTTTAACAATGTTATTGATATTTTTATTGATAGTGAAATAATGTAATAATAAAAACCTTAACATGTACAGGGTCTTTGATTATATTTACGTGGCTTCTGGAGTCTTTGTTTTTGAAGATAGAAAAAAATGTTTTATATAAAAATTGTAGTTTGTCTTTTATTTTATCTTTTGAAATTATCATTAAAAAAATATCGCTTTTGAAAAATGGAAAAATATAGGCAATTTCAATTTTTTTAAATGAAACACTCTGTGTATTATGCGTTACAATGAAAGATCTTTTTTTTCTGATTTCAAATATATAATATGATGCTATTTGGGTGAACCATTTTTGAGATATTTTAGCTTAAACTATAAATAAATTGCAAATAAATTTCATATTTTGTATCAAGAAAGCCATGGAAACAATAAAATTGTTATGTTTTATAAATTTATAACTTAGGTATTTTTTACATATCCTCCTTGATTTTGGATACATTTTAACAAGTTTCTCTTCATTTTAGAATTAACAGAAGCGGAAATAGATAGTTATAAAGTTAATCTTTATAATTATTCTTAATAGTTAAAATGATAAACTTCAAAAATATCGAGACGTCAAATTTATCAAACCTACAACATAACAATTTTATTGTTTCCATGGCTTTCTTGATACAAAATATGAAATTTATTTGCAATTTATTTATAGTTTAAGCTAAAATATCTTAAAAATGGTTCACCCAAATAGCATCAATATACATATATTTGAAATCAGAAAAGAAAGGTCTTTCATTGTGACGCATAATATACAGGATGTTCCATTAAAAAAAATTGAAATTGCCTATATTTTCCCATTTTTCAAAAGAGATATTATTGTAATGATGATTTCAAAAGATAACATAAAAGACAAACTACAATTTTATATAAAACATTTTTTTCTATCTTCAAAAACAAAGACTCCAAAAGCCAAGTAAATATAATCAAAGACCCTGTACAATAGAAAATAGAAATAGGTGCACACACAGTATCTTCAGATACCATTGTGCAACCAACCTAGTAATGGCTGTAAGAAGGAAATGTTAGTATTGTTGTAATTATATTGTAATATTGCTGTTGCTAAATAAATAAATAATGCATAAAAGTCTTAGTGCCTTTTTTACCCGGCACCAACCTTGTTCTGCTCCACCCTGCTTTGTTCCACGACATGCTGAATTGTCCTTTTTTTGGGACTCAACTTGTCCCCGAATCACCCCCGCTGGGTAGAAAGTCGAGGTTCAAGTCGAAAGTGACGGTTCTTAGAAAGTTGGGCTAACTGCACCACGTTATGCCTTAATTTAGAAATTTTGTTCTACAGGGTGTTTTAAAGTTAAAAGAACTATTGCAGACAAATATTTTAATAAAACTAAAATGGTTAAAGAAAAAATTGCGTTGTCAACTGTTTTTGAAGCATGTTTTGAAATTTTTTTGTTCGATTAAAGGTATAAAATTTATCTCTTTGTTCGCAAACAAACTATATTACACACTGCACCTTATCTATTAGGTCAATCATTCGCCACGTCCAACCCTACTATGGGCGTTAAATGAAAACAGACTTAATAAAATTGTTGAAATATTTTATTCGTAAATTTCGAATTTCAGGCAAATCTTTCAAAATAATGTAGACAAATATATATATTTGTTGTTTTATTTTTTGTTAAAAAAATCATGCAACTGCATATCAAATAATTATGAGCACAAGATTAGGCGAAAAACCTTAAATATTCAAATCAGTTATAATTATGGAAAAAAGAAAATTTAAATGCACTGACGACCAATAGAATTTAAAATTTTTATTGGCTCGTTCTTACCTTAAAATTAGCCCACTGCTCTCTGTCTTCCAGGATGGAAGCAGCAACAGTACAGGTCAAACCCAAAAATATGATCAGCTTCATTCTTTCAACAGTTATACTGAAACGGAACTTATTATAACCCATATTTTATACTATGTATTTATATATAATTTTTTATAGATATGTTTTAAGTGCCTATTCAAAAAAAAAAATTATCATTATTTACGCAAATTTAAAAAATATAAGATTATCATTTTGCAAAACGCATTCCATAGGGTATATATATATATAAATAAAAATATGGATTTAAATAAATTAATCAAAATGCTTTATCATAAATTGTTTGAGAACAACTCAAACCTACTCAATACTGCTATTTAAAGTGTCTTTTAATGACAAGGCTAAAGAAAATCCTTAAATAAACTGAAACTTTCCATTGTTGCAGATTCGCATTAATTCCGGGAAGACTGTAAGATGGCGTAAGTTAAAGAAAATGACCGTCATAACATTCATGTCCATTTGCACCATTTTTATGTCTGATTTAACTAAGCCCGACTTATTTATAAGCCTTACTTTGGTTACATTTCATTTGCACCGGGAGTGATATTAATTTTAAATTTTAGACTTTAGAAAGCCTTGCATTCACGCGGCAACACCGTTAATATCTAGGAAATTTCTTTTTGTATGGCTAGCGGCCCGCTTCGGTGCTAACATAACCTTACTTTTGTTACTTTTTTGGACATGTGTGTGATTTGTTTTACATATTTTTTGCCATTTTTTGGTCATCATCGTTTTGTCGAATTTTTGAGTAATTGTGAACATTTCTACATTGTAACGTTTCTTGTTGTGTAAATTTTCAAAGTGCACAAAAGTAAATATGGCACATAAACGTAAGAAAAAGAGAGGAATTCGTACCGCAAACTATACCCCACAAGAAAAAGAACTGCTATAAAATGTACTAAACAACTATAAACATATTATTGAGAATAAGAAAACATGCAATTTCTCTATCCGAAAAAATGTTGCTTGGGCGGAAGTACTATCAAAATTTAATTCGCAGTTGATTAATTTTTGTAAAAGGACGGAAGAATCCTTAAGAAAATATTATAAAAACCTAAAAAAAGATATACTTAAGGAAAAAAGTCGCTGAGGATCGAAAGGAATTATACCTTACAGGTGGTGGGCCACCAAAGGTAGAAATAAAAAATGCCGGTGATATTCTTTTGTCCATTGTTAACCAGAAAAGTATGTATGTATGGATTAACTAGCTACTATGATAATGATGCCGTCGAAGAAGATATCGGCACAATCAAAGATATGACGGTAAGGAAGGACATCTGCTTGCTAATCAGTCTAACTATTCACTTTAATAAAATATAATTCGCTGAAGAAATTAAATATTTATTTAACAAAAACATGTTCAAGTTGTATGCTAGCTAGCCAATGTGAATTCTATCTAACAATGAAATATAACTAAATTTTTTTTATTTATAGTCTGATGGAGAAATAAATGATATTTTACCTCCAAGTGACTCCATTAGTAATATCGAGTTGATATTTGAAGATGATGTTATTGCTGACCCCCCTCAAAATGAATCTCCCAAAAGTGGCGAATTACAAATTCTGGTAGGAAGTGGTAAAAACATATTTAATTTAACCCCAGACGTTAACTTATGATGGTTGCATAATATAACTGTAGGTTATTGCCCTTTAATCCTGTGTACATTTTGCGCCTCAGCCCTAATTGCCCCCATAATAAAATATTGAAACATTTATAAGTACTTAATCCGTTAATGACATTTTAAGGTTTCCTAAGAATGTTTTCATCGAACCTTTCTTATTTAAAATTTATTTGTTGATAGTTATTCCTAAAAGAAAGATGGATTCAAAAATACAAGTATTGTTAGTACAAAAGGCTGAGAAGTTATGTTTGTTAAAAAATTTAAATTCAGAAAAGTGGGTGTTTTAATTAGTGATGAAAAACGGTGGCGATGTATTATAAAAAATTGTAAAGCTGCATGTTGTACCATTGGACATGACAATTTGGTGGTTCGTGAACATGAAAAACACAATCATGTACCCTTAGATAGTTCATCAATGGAAGCATATGTGTTGTGCAGTGCAGTAAAGAGAAAAGCAGTGCAAGACCTCAGCGAAAAGCCGACAAAAATAATAAAAAAAGAAATTGTAAGTAATAACCAGTTGTGTCAGTCAAAACACCTTACTACTTCAGGAATAACTTCTGCCAGGCGAAGCATTTATACTAGTCGACGAAAAATGCTGCCTCCACTTCCAAAATCTTTAGAAGACGCACAAAATATTGTAGAAAAAAAAACATAAAAACCATGAAAATTTTGTTATAGCAAATAATAAAGAAAAGAAAATTGTAATATTCTCATGCGAAACAAATTTGAAAAAATACTTATAATACATAATTACATATACAGTGTGTGTATAAAGTCTGGAAACGGCTTAATAACATCACAATTTACTGGCCGATTTAAACCAAATTTGGTACAGTTGTGTAAGAGGATCCAACGCACCGAATGACGATATTGGCGTTGTTGCCAGCTTTTTAGTTTGTCTGGAATTCGAACAAATTATATTTTTAAATATAACACCCAGTATATTTTTACATTTTTTAATTCCACATAAAATTATAATTATTTTTTACTAAATGCATTATTAGTCTATACTTCATAGTTTCCGAGATATTGACTCTCGAAAAGTGACATTTTTGAACTTTGGCAGCTTATAACTTTCTAACAGTACGTCTTAGAGCAAAACGGCTTATATGTCCCTATCTTCAATTTTTATTATCTTCCCAAAAAATCAACTTCCGGTTAAACCGGATGTAACTCGAAAGCAGGAAATATAGTTGTTCCGGTTTAACTGGAACTTGATTTTTTTGGGAAGATAATAAAAATTGAAGATAGGGACATGTAAGCCGTTTTGCTCTAAGACGTACTGTTAGAAAGTTATAAGCTGTCAAAGTTCAAAAATGTCACTTTTCGAGAGTCAATATCTCGGAAACTATGAAGTATAGACTAATAATGCATTTAATAAAAAATAATTATAATTTTATGTGGAATTTAAAAATGAAAAAATATACTGGGTGTTATATTTAAAAATATAAAAATCGTTCGAATTCCAGACAAACTAAAAAGCTGGCAACAACGCCAATATCGTCATTCGGTGCGTTAGATCCTCTTACACAACTGTACCAAATTTGGTTTAAATCGGCCAGTAAATTGTGATGTTATTAAGCCGTTTCCAGACTTTATACACACACTGTATAAGTTATTAAACAAATTAATTTGTAGGAGATAGTGCCTCCTGTTAACACCATTATTAAACCCAATTACTCACGATGAACAATAATTGTATAATAAAGCACATATTATTAGGGCTCGAAATATTACAGAACGCTTATTTGGGGTTTGGAAAAGGAGGTTTCCTATATTGGCTTATGGCAGTCGTTTAAAGAAAGAAACCACTTTAATGTTAATTGTTGCATTGGCAGTTGTTTATAGCATCTGCAGAGAGCAGAATGAAGACGATCCTCATGATCCTGAAGATTTAGAGCTATTTTTGCATATCATGCAGGAAGATCAGGTTCCCAATATTCCAGCACATGAACATGAAGCAGTAGGAGTGGGTTTGGATGGGCGTAGAAATTTTATATAAAATTATTTTGGGTTCTTAAATGAAACATAAATTTGCTCATCCAAAAGAATAGACAAACTAAAAAAAAAAAAGAAAAGTAACTTGGAAAAATTACATTATCTTTAATCCAAGCTAATTTAGAAACTATAAGGTACACTATAGTTGTATTTAACCATTACCATAGCTTTGGACTTGTCACTATTCTTCGGTTGAGCAAAATTATCTTAGTTGATGTTTATTTTTGTATTTGGTATTTTTGGAATAGTAAATTTAATAAATTGCTTGTAACTTGTCAAACTGGTTTTATTCTTTTTACATAAACATAAAGAACCAAAGTATTTATATAAGGCCAGTGGAAAGAATATCATGAGGTTCAAGCAGTCAATAATAAAACACTAGACAACATGCTCAGAAACGAAACATACAAATACCTAGGATTCCATCAAGGAAACAAACTAAACCATACCCACAGCAAGACAGAGCTTATAAGTGAATTCAAAAATAGACTTACCAAACTGATAAAAACCAAGTTAAATTCCAAGAACCTTACTAAGGCCATAAATACGTATACCATACCTACTCTCACATATTCATTCAAGTGGTCCCAAACAGACTTAGAAAATATTAACATCCTCATACGCTCTGAACTTACTAAACACAGAAAGCTACACCCCGAATCATGTAAAGAAAGGCTAACAATCAAAAGAAATGTAGGAGGAAGAGGAATTGTAGACGTAACATCCCTGCACACAAAGCAAATCCAAAAACTCAGAAAATTCTTTCATACTAAGCATACCAGTCTCCACACAGCGATAAGCAATGCAGATAAAAACTATACGCCCCTCAACCTATCCCAAGCAAACCATCCAGCAGACACATACAATGATACACAATTACAACAAGATAAAATCAATACCTGGTCAGAGAAAATCCTCCATGGACAGCATAGTGGATGTAAAATTCTTGCTGGCCAAGAATACACAGCAAGATACAACGCAGCAGCAAAAGTAGTTCACTAAGCACTGGCCATAGCGTGTAAGCTCGTAGAAAACTCAGAACCATACTACAAATACACACCAACATCCATACTCGAAAACAAAGATTTCAAACTGTACTGGGATATAAATATTCAAACAGACAAAACAATATCCGCAAATAGACCAGATATCACTCTTCAGTTAAAAAAATAAAAAACCACATACCTAATTGACATAGCTATTCCTAGTGATAGAAACATCCAAACGAAATACAATGAGAAAATCTCCAAATACAATGACAATCACTCAAACATGAGTGCACAAAAGTTACTTATCTTAAAACTTACCACTGGTGTTTGTGGATTTGTATCGTAGGTCAATTCATCTGTTTCATGAAACGAATTTGGCAAATCTATGGTTTCAACAACAATATTTCCATCTACATTACTGATATTCCTATCTGCTGTATCATCGGGGAGTGCATAAGAGTGTTCCAACAAGTCACTGTCATATGGATTATTAAGGCCATTCACAACGCTTAAAAGGGCCTTTCTGTTTTCATCACTTATATTTTTTGTGGGTACCTTGCCTCCACCATATAAAGTTATTTTTTATCTTCTGCAATGCTCATCCGTAATTTTTTTTTCATGTTATCATATAATTTCCTCAACGAGTCTTTACTACGATGATGAATTTCAGGACTTTTCAATTAAAAATAATTTAAGTAATTTTCTCCCATGCCTTTCACGCCAGGTTCAAGTATCGTTTTTTTTTTTATTTTCAATTGTGTTTTTAAAATTAACAATTATATTTGTCAAAAACATTTTTTTTTACTTTGAGAAAAGTTAGGATTGCCCTTTTTTACGTTTTCCATTACAGAAATGGAGCTTAAAAATATCAAAATCAAACTATAAACAAAGGGAATTTAACAAAAAAAAACGTTTTTTATGTAGGTTAGATTAGGACTTTGGATGACGAATGAAACGACAAAACAATTAGAGCAGAAAAGAATCGGTGCAAAAGTTACTAAAAAAATTACCACTTGTCAAACGTCTTGAAACCCTAGCTAAATTTTAAGGGTATTGACCCGGTGCATTCCATTTTAATTTAAGGTGAGCTTAAGTATAAGGTTCGCCCTAGCTAATCTTTAACTTTAAACAAGGCGGTGCAAACGGCCATAAATTTCTAGGATTATCGCAGACTTAACCTTAAGTTTCGAAAAGAGCAAAAAAACGGTAAAGTTCTTTTTTTGCCTGGTAAACTGTACAGGGTGTTTCATTAAGGTCGAAGAGCGGCCATATCTCGGAAACTACTGGGCATAGAAACTCAGGAAAAGAAAAATGATAATAAAAGTGGCCATGAGAAAATTCTGGAAATAATTTTTAAGTTCCGCATTTTGCCGCAAGAGGGCATAATTGAAAAGTAAATTTTTAAATTTTACATAACTTCGAAAATTCCACATTAAGGTATATGTTTGGTAACACCATTTTAAAGCTTGAACAATTATGCATCATTTTGGTCTTATGCTCATTGGCGTACCGACTTTAATAAGAGTGGGGGAAGCTGTTGAAAGTGTAATCATTTAAATCGCTGTAACTTATAAACAACTTATCCGATTTTAGCAAATTAAATACTGTTTGGAAGAGAAATGTATGCACTTTGACCAATCGTATTTAGTTGTCCATAATAGTTTTCAAAAAAAATGCTAGAGGGCGCAATTTGCAATAACAATACATTTTTTGATTTTCCTCCGAAAAAATAAATCATACGGTATAATTATGATACCATAATCGAAAAGTAGATGAAATTTGCTAGAAAAAATATTAATACCGCAGCTCGATATCTCCGTTCGTTTCTGAGTTATTGCCAAAACAATAATTTTTAACACAAATTGCGCCCTCTAGCAATTTTATTAGAAACTATCTTGTACCATTAGATACGACAATTGAAGGTTCTTCCAAACAAGCTTAAATTTAGTAAAATCGGATAAGTCGTTTAGAAGTTACAGCGATTTTAATGTTTAAACTTTCAATAGCTTCTCCCACCCTTATCAAGTGAAACTGTAAACATTAAAATCGCTGTAACTTCTAAACGACTTAACCAATTTTACTAAATTTAAGCTTGTTTGGAAGAGAAGGGTAAGTACCTTTAATTGTCGTATCCAATGTACAAGATAGTTTCTAATAAAATTGCTAGAGGGCGCAATTTGTCTTAAAAATTATTGTTTTGGCAATAACTCTGAAACGAACGGAGATATCGAGCTGCGGTTTTAATATTGTTTCTAGCAAATTTCATCTCCTTCTCGATTATGGTATCATAATTATACCGTATGATTTATTTTTTCGGAGTAAAATCAAAAAATGTATTGTTATTGGAAATTGCGCCCTCTAGCATTTTTTTTGAGAACTATTGTGGACAACTAAATACGACTGGTCAAATTGCATACATTTCTCTTCCAAACAGTCTTTAGTTTGCTAAAATCGGATAAGTCGTTTATAAGTTACAGCGATTTAAATGATTACACTTTCAACAGCTTCCCCCACTCTTATTAAAGTCGGTACGCCAATGAGCATAAGACCAAAATGATGCATAATTGTCCAAGCTTTAAAATGGTGTTATCAAACATATACCTTAATGTGGAATTTTCGGAGTTATGTAAAATTTAAAAATTTACTTTTCAATTACGCCCTCTTGCGGCAAAATGCGGAACTTGAAAATTATTTCCAGAATTTTCTCATGGCCACTTTTATTATCATTTTTCTTTTCCTGAGTTTCTATGCCCAGTAGTTTCCGAGATATGGCCGCTCTTCGACCTTAATGAAACACCCTGTATGTATCTATTGTTTTAACTATGGGAGTTAGGAATTGTTGATAGCGATTTGTTGGAGAACGTCATGCAAATATTGCGGTGTCGTACAATTGGACCAAGCGGATCAGGTAGTTCAAAATTGGTAATATTATAGTTGAGCCAAATTCTTTCGACCGGGGATTATAGATTTCGAGGAATGGCTACCTACCCTTGAGGTCATTAAATATCACATTTCTTGTAATATAAAATACTGAATTGTCTAAAAGTATTTAGTTAGAGACTAACAACTGCAGTTTAGTATAATGGAAGCGACAAAAATGATCAGTTTATGCACGAAAGTGAGGCAGAATTTCCTTAATTCTTACCTTTGGTTTGGCTTTCCTTGTTTTATAAGCCTGGACAATGTTTGTTGTCATTTTGCTTGCAAATATACCGTTGACTTGTTTTGTTTTCTACCATTTTGAACTAACGTCAAGTTATAGTGAACAGGAATCTACTACCTACTTTCTGTTCACTTTGCAGTTTTCGCTTCGGTTAAAGGGTAGGATTTCTTTTTAATGTTTTTCAAGGTTTAACTACTCTCTTCTAGGGGGCGTTGTTGCGGATAGCTAAAATTCCACCGAGTTTGTAGGTTACCTTCCTGAGTGTTTTTGTGCTTGGAAAAGTTGTCACCAGAGGGACCTAATAGTATTAGCTTTGAATAATCACAGAATCGCGCGCGTTTTATCTTACCTTATCTTGTACTTTTTTGCGACCTTTTTTGCGCTATTTGTTCACTGCGAGTACTACGTTGGTACCTACCAAAATCGACAAATTCCTTTCTTTCTTGAACCTTTGGCAAAGCTAGTAGCTGTTCGGCTTTGAAAACTTATTTAATTATTTACCCTAATTAAAAGTTACACGCTAAGTACTAGGTAGGTAAATTTCCTTATAATATCTAATTCTCAAATGAAATGTTACAGTTCATAATATTGAGGTATTTTATTGAGTTTTGATTTCTCTGTAATTAAGTTTGTATTAAAAATACTTACTCTTTATTATGCTTAGACAAATAATTACCTATCTGGAACTTACCTTATTTTTATATGTATTTTCAGATTTGCAAAAACAGGTAAAAGAAACAAGAAAGCCTGTCTCAATAAAAAGTAAATTTCCTGGCATGCTCAGAGTTTTATTGGTCTAAACCCACGTAAAATATACCCTGAGAAAAAACCGTCACAAAAGTAATCTTGAAGTTAAAAAATTATTTTACAAAGTTGAGATGGAATTAAAACTAATTTTAGAAAGCCACAAGATGTCGAAACCCAACGGAATAAACGAGTGTCAAAATATTACATATATTTGTTAAAACACAGACAATTTTTAATGATAAAATCACCAAGGTTTTCGCCTATTAAAAAAGATGCAGTGCAAGATTTTCATTATATTTCAAACCTTTTCAAAATTTTTGGTGTCTCCTTTATCCCCGGTGCTCGATATGTAAAGCAAATTGGTTAGTATCAATAAAAATTATAAGTTAGCAACAACATCTATTTTAATTTTATTTTGAGTGACTTTTGCCATATATAAAGCACTTCATTTTTGACAGAAAAATTATCACTTATTAATTTCATTAGGTGAATAGGAACTAACAAAATTATTGCGATAATCTCCCGTTGCTATAAGCAACGTAAACAAAAAGAAGCCTTCTGATTGGTTGAAAATAAATTTATGTAATTTTCAATATAAACATCTCACATGATATTTCCTTAATAAGGCATAATATCTACATGACTAAAAGAAACGAATTGCCACCTTTACCAAAATAGCTAAGTCAACTTTTAGATTCTTTAGAGAAAGTTGCTCCAAAGACGAACCTTTTCTCTTAGTAAATAAAAAAGAAAGAATCATTGTAATATTATCATGCTATAAAAATCTTCATTTTCTATTTTCATTGGACACAGTTTATATGGATGGTAGATACGTTTACCTTTTGTCCAACAATTTTCTACAATTCACGGTTTTAAAAATGGCCACTTCATACCGTTAGTGGTTTGTTTATTAACCACCAAATGTCAGATTACATGGGAAAAATTGTTTACCATTGATTACCATATAAATGTAAAGAATATAATGTTCATTTTGATCCAAAAATTGTTATTGTAGACTATGAATTAGCGATACATACTGCTGTTATCAAAACTTGGAGTCAGGTGGATATAATTGGTTGAAGGTTTCATTTGGCCCATGCTTGGTACAGAAAATTCAAAGTCTTGGATTAACGGAATAATCGTGGGCCCTTTCTGGGTTACTGTTGAATCAGAAAGAGGAAATGTGGGTAACATGTACCTATCAGATTTAGCCAAGATTTTGAACTCCTTAAAGGTTAAGGAATATACAGACCTTAAAAAGAGGGGTAGAAATAGAATAGATAAAGCGTTTGATAATGCACTTACTGCTAATAATTTTTTGATCAATGTTGAATTTGTAAATAAGGGTTTTAGTGTGTACATTCCTGAACGAATGACAACTTGTAAGGGCATAGTCAGGGGGGTTGGACTTGCTACAACCGAACAAGATTTGGCAGAGTCTGGAGTTGGAAAACTATTCTTGTTTAACCAGGGAAAAAACATTACAACTTTGATGGCAAAAAGATTTAATATGAGAGTAAAATCCCCCGAGGGAATTAAGACCAACACCAGGTTACACTATATGCCTGACTTTTGTAGGCAAGGAACTACCAACTGAAATGGTCATATGGGGAGCTAGATATAGAGTAGAATTGTATGTGGCGCCTGTTATTCTCTGTTTAAGCTGTCTTAAATTTGGTCATACCAAACATCAATGTAGAGGAAAAATAACTTGTTTCCAATGCGGCAAAAACCATAAATATAACGACTGCGATAGCGAAAAAAGTGTGTGCATTGCCATGGTGACCACTTGGCAACAGCAGCTGTCTTGAATTTGAAAGACAAAAAAAAATCAGGAGATGGAATTCTCGAGATGCTCCTTTTATGAAGCGGTTAGGAAGTACCCATCACTGATTACAGCGAACAAACCAAAAAATTACCAAACATCAAGACACCCTTCAGAATTCCCACATCTGGCGGGGTCACACTTAGCAGCGGAGGGGATTCAATTAACAAACCGTAACTATAGCAAAGCGGCCAATTATGGCAAACAAGGACAACAAAGTAGAAATTACACGCACATAGCAAACAAACGCAGAATGTCTGATGATCTACAAAAAAAACAGGCTACGACATCGAAGCTCACAGGTGGGCACTCTTTCCACAAACCACCAGATCTTCTGGCGGTGGACGGGTTTCCGACCTGTCATATCAGGTCACCAACGGGAGATACATAATGGACACCTCAGAGGAGGCCTCGGAGCCGGACCTATCAATAAATACGATTAAGGGTTTTCTCGAACAATTTCCAGACGAATACAAAACTTTTAAAGATTATTTCATGAGGCTAGTTAATGAACATAATTCTGTGTCAGTGGCTGAGCCAACAGACCGGAATTAGATCTTCGTTTTTTTTTGTTGCTTTGTGTGTTTAAATACTAAGTACCTAGTTAACCTCGAGGTTAACCTTTATTTATTTATTTATTTTAATTTTATTTTTTTATTTTTAGCTTGCAGTTTTAATGGCTAACGATAATTTAAATATTTTGCACTGGAATATGAGAAGCTTTTATGTTAATAAGGATGCTTTGGTGACATTTCTTAGGAACTTTGATATAGACATTTGTTTATTGAATGAGACATTTCTTAAGCCTGATAAGAATGCTAACCTTCAGGGAAAATACTGAGATGGGCAAATGTTTGAAATATTTTTTTGGTTTTCAGTTTCCAAAAATCCTAAAAATGTTGGTGATTGCTTTACCTTCGATCTCGCTTGTGATATTCCCGGTAATGATAAATTACAAAAATTTTCTGATTATTTAATAAAATATTATAGTGAAAATTTTGTTTTCTGGTCTTCGTTGAACAGTTCTTTATCTAGAATAAATAATGCTTGCGAATTGTTCCACTCAAGATTTAATAAAAGTTTTTACCGTTGCCATCCTAATATTTTCGTGTTTTTAAATGTGTTATTAAATTTTCAAAGTGAGGTATAGTAAGTGATGACCCACTCAAGATTTAATAAAAGCTTTTACTGTTGTTATCCAAGTATTCTCGTGTTTTTAAATGTGTTATTAAATTTTTAAAGTGAAGTATAGTAAGTGATGACTAGTGTTAACTTAGTAATGCTAGTAAAACTGAATGGTACTTTTTTCGTCAATTACATCTGCTGTGTTTATATATTTACGCATTGTATTAAAAAAGTCTTTTAAAAAAATTACTATTTTCATTTGAAATAATAAACTTTATCGTTACAGGTAACTAAGATTAAAAAACCTTATTCTCTAACCCTCTAGTCTCCAGGTATCCTGGTTTAACTATATGACGCCCTATTAAACCTACATCGATAAATAGACGATAAGAATACGGCTACATAGCGGTTTGTATACCGCGCAGGTAAAATGAACCCATATGGTAATTTTTCCTAATTTTGACCAAAAATTTGACACCATATATTAAGTTCCTAGGAGTCCAGCTTGACGCCAAGCTAAAATGGGACAAACATATAGATCAAGTAGCAAAAAAAAAACTCAGGAGTGGCTTGTTTGCCATGCACTGTTCATACTAGTTAGTTAGAGGACAAAGCCAGCTTAAGTACATCGTGTACCTAAAGCATTGGCGAGTACGACGCAAAGCACGCATTAGGCATGCAGTGCTGAAATACCGAACCGAGTGGTCTGAAGTTTAATACGCCTATGGCGCGGAAACCGCAGGAACACGGTGGGTTTAGTCGGTAGGGGGCCCCATCAGGGTTGAATCCGACACTACTCTGCTAGTATCCCGCAGTCTTTAGAAGATTCTCATCGAAAAAAAAAATGCACTGTTCCATTCGGTAATGGTGTATGCTCTGCTCGTCTGGGGACATGCCTCTCAGACTGCTAGAATCTTTGGTCTGCAAAGAAAGGCTGTTAGAGTGATAGCTGGTCTGGGATATAGAGATGACTGCAGGCAGCCCTTTAAAGAACTTGGTATTCTGACTCTACCATCTCAGTATATTCTCGAGAATTTACTATATGCCAAGATCAACCTAAACAACAAACTATAGGATGCACAGTGAGATCCACAGTATGACACGAGCTTTTCAAACAACTATGTTCGGGAAAACTGCCGGTTAAAGAGATGTCAGAGTGGCCCTGGATACCTTGCAATAAAATTTTTAAATTGTCTTCCACATAATCTAAGAAACCTACCATTGAAGGGATTTAAAGTGAACATAAAGAAATTGTTGGTTACCTAATGGGGCCTTCTATACATGTGAAGAATTTTTTAATTGTGAATTTTAACTTGTTTTGTGTTTTGGTCTTATTTTAAAAATAAAATAGCTGTAAAGTGTTTTATCTTAAATAATATATTATTAAACTTATATCACGTATGTAAATGCATTAGCGTGTTCACATGAAAATAAATTATTTGATTTGATTTGAAAATGTTTTTCTGAATAAGTGTGAATTGGAACATTGTCACGAAGCTGATGTAGTGTCACTTCAAAGACAAATTGTAAGTACAGCTTGCAAAATTAAAGCTTAGGAAGATATTGCTGAGAAACCTTCAAAAATTATTCGCAAAGTTCTTCAAGAAAACCTACCGCCTACCTTTACTGCCTAGCGAAGTAGGAGATAGCTTCGCTCTTGATTTGTTTGATATAATACCAAATGATGAAATACTTTTAAGATATACTGATTTTATTTAAGATATTTCCGAGGAATCGGCTTGTCCCCCTATAATCTGGGCCAAAATGTCAGCAACACACGCATGTACAACTAATGCATGTGAATCGTTTCATAGCCATTTCAATACTTCAATGTACAAGGAGCATCCAAATTTTTTCGTATTTGTGGACAAACTAAATGAATTTCAAATAAGTACGCAAGTTAAAATTCAGAGCGTAAATTCTACTGCAAAAATTCATAATAATGAAGTTAAGAAACGACAATAATTTATCGAAAAAACTATTAACCGATACAAAACCAAAGAAATCAGTATACTTCATTTATTAAAATGTATTTCTTTTCATGCCGCTCCTGCCTGATTTTAATTTGTTAAAATTGTTTTTTTTTAACCTATTGTAAATTTATTTTTCAACTAGATATAATATATAATAGTTATGAGATATTATTTTTAGCTGTAAGTAACCCTACTACTGATATTTTGTATATTTAATCCTTAATCTCCATATAAATAAATTAGACAACTACAACAAGTATTCATTATTTCTATCCCTTATCAGTCATAGATTTTACCTGCCTAATGCCCGGTAATAAAATGGATTTGTGTTCAGTACGAAACACATTATCCAATGAGTACCTACTTTTATTTCCTTCGGTACGAATCACATAACACCCGAATAAATAGGGTCCGGTTTCCCGTCCAGACCTGGTTTTCGACCTTTCTATGTTTTATTGCCTTGCATAAGGAAACGAAGTGTTGTTTTTCGTCCAGTAATGTTTTTTTAGTTGCGGGCATCTATACCAAATTTAAATATAGAAGTGGCTCACTCTAACTGTGGCAGTAACAACCTGTCTAAAAATCCAACGTGTCTTGATGTTAGGACGCCATTATTCACGTGTGTGTTTTTACTGAAAATCTTAGTGTGCAGGCGACTTGGAAACAGTAAGTAAATTGTTTAACTTTATTACTAAGTGGTTGCTTATAATTGCAGATAGTTAGGAAGTGATTACATTGTTAAAATAAGCAAAAAATACTATATTTACTTTTCATTTTTATAAGATATTGGATGGTCGGTATCCAGATTATAAAAATTGCTGTTTTTTAGTTATCGACCAGAGTGTTCGAAAACCGATATTAAAAGTGCTTTTTTAGACTAAAAAATCTACATTAAGTAGTAATTTTTTTGCAAATATTTTTTAGCAGATCACTAAACAATATGACAATAACTATGTTTTTTAGTTTGCGACCACCTTTTTCATTTTTATTTAGCCTTTCTTGTACACATTTTAAAACGTGGTCGAAAACTAATTCATACAAATTTTATTATCGACCGCTATGTTTTTAGCCATGTTTATAACCTATTTTCTTCTTTCAGTGTCACCAATTCGAAGATCTCAAAAAAAATCTCAAAAAGAAAAAAATACTAATAGGAAAAAGAAAAATGTTACTAAAAGATGCCAATATTCTGAAGAAAACTTAAAGAGAGCTTTATATGAAGTAAGAGAAAATAAAATGAAAATAAGAGAGGCCAGTCGATTATTTGGAGTCCCAAAAACCACCCTAATAGACAGATTGTCCGGTAGAGTTCCAGAGAAATTAAGGCAACCAGGCCCACCTCCTCTGTTAACGGTTGAAGGAGAAACAAGGATAAAAAATTGGGTAATTAATCTAGCAAAATGCGGGTTTCCTGTAACCAAAGAAACACTTATGGAAACTGTTGCCAAAATTTCCAGAGATAGCCAAGTCAATTTATTTAAAGAAAATAGACCAAGTCAGACATGGTATCTTAACTTTTTAAAGAGGAACCCAGAAATATCCATTCGAGAAGCTGAAAGTATAAATAGAGCAAGAGCTATCATTACAGAAGAAAGTATACGAAAGTGGTTTCATGAATTGACAGATTATTTGAGCCAAAATGATCTTTTAAATATTTTACAGGAACCAGAAAGGGTGTTTAATGGGGACGAGGCGGGTTTTTCCTTATGCCCCAAGACGGGAAAGGTTCTCGGACCAAGGGGATTTAGAAATCTTTATACTGTTAAACTTGGAAACGAAAAAGAGAACATAACCGTTCTAGCCGTTTTTAATGCTGGCGGAAAAATAGCTCCTCCTTTGGCTGTATTCCCATATCTCAGAAAACCTCCAAAAAACGTGGTTGATAATATACCTGACAACTGGATATTAGGAATATCAGAGAAGGGGTGGATGACAGGGGATGTTTTCTTTGAATATTTATCAAATGATTTTAACAGGTGGCTTGAAGAACAAAATATTCAAAGGCCGATAATCCTTTTCATCGATGGGCATTCATCCCATATGACTTTTCCTTTAAGTAAATGGTGTCAAGAAAATAAAATTATTTTGTATGCTTTACCACCAAATACTACGCATATGTTACAGCCAGCTGACGTCAGTGTCTTTAAACCTATGAAGCAGGAGTGGAAAAAAACAGTTAAAAATTGGCAAACTAAGCAAGAAAATATAAATTCATGCGTTACGAAAACAAATTTCTGTTCACTTTTTAATGAAGTTCTTTCCAAAACAGATGATTTAGCTAACTATATTAAGAGCGGATTTAGAAAGTGTGGCTTATGTCCTTTAGATCCAAATGCAGTGGATTATTCGAAATGCATTTTAAATACTACCGAAAAACTAACGGAAGGAAGCAAACCTAGAAGATCAAATCCCAGGAAATCAAGTCCTAGAAAATCAACCGAGGGTATTACAAACCGCGATCTAAGGTCGGCTGAGAAAGTCATAAAAAAAATTAAAGATAATTTAACTTTGTACGGTTTAAATGTTGAAGTTATTTTAAACGAAATAAAAACCCTGGAAGAGAAAGTGTCTCCAGCTAAAAGAACATCAAATAGGACGACTACTGTTCTTGAAGAAAATCCCTGCACCTCAGCCTCTATGTTCGACACTTCATTAACGCCAGTAATGTTACAGTAATCAATAATCATAATAATGAAATAAATGAAGAGATAAATAATCCTAAGATAGACGTTGTCGACATAAATTTACAGACATTCGCGAGAACTCCTGATCCTGAAAGAAATAATATTTTCAATGCTGGCAATCAATTTTCGATATATGGCAATAGTAACGAGATTAATAATATTAGAGAAGAGTGTGAGACAGTTATTAACGACTCCAATAATGCACTGGGCAAGAAAGCATCCGCTAAAATGCTAACAAAAGCTTTTGCAAATCATCTTACTTACCCAGTACCAGTAAAAAAAAGCAATAATACAAATAGAAATAAATCTACAGAGAAGACTCCAAGCGCAATATCTTCAATAAAGTGGCGAGAGTATTATGAAAAAAAAAATTTTGAAAAAAAAGAAAAAGAACTTGAAATTAATAAAAGGAAAGAGGAGAGAAAAAAAGCTAAAGAAAGCAAATTACAGAAGAATCAAACATTAAAAAACGCAAAAAGAGTTAAAAGAACTGAGAAGGAAAATATTTTAATACGGAAAAAGAAGGTACCATGTGCATCCTGTAAAGAGGGGTTAAATAGTGATACAGATGACGATGAGAAAAAAAACATTGGATGCGACTTCTGCGATGAATGGTATCACAAAAAATGTACTAAGTTTTGCAATATTCCATATAACATAGCTGCTACCAAAGAGTACAAATGTAATAATTGCAATTAGTTTGTAATAATTTATTTTAGTTCATATTTATTTTTGTTTTAATTGTTCGTAAGTTTGTATACTTCGCGAAAAGTTAACTAGGTATATTCCGTTTTTACTTTTACCTCTTAGTTACCGAATCAGTTAGGATTTGTCTGTCAAAAATGTTTTTTTTTATAAAAATGTTTATCAATTTTATACTAAGTATTTGTTTTCTACCGAAATAAACATGTTTAATATAATACATTATATGATGTTCAAATTCATTGCCTTCTTCAATACGTGAACGGATAAATAAACTAAAATGGTCGTTAACTAGTATAATTATGGTCGATAGTTGTGTAACATGGTCGTTAAGTAGTATAATAATGGTCGGTAGTTGTGTGGCATGGTCGAAAACCAGTAAAAATGACATTTTTTATTTATTTATTAATATCGTTAAGAACCTTGTTAGATATAGTTGAATGTTTATAACAACCCAATTTCTAAATACGTATAATACTAAAACTAAGCAAAGTTTTGAACGTTAATCCCTCTACGCAATTTTTATGATTAGTTAATGTAACATTTTTTGTTAACTGGTCGAAAACCGGTGCAATGACCCTAGAGGATAAGAATACAATTTCACAATATAAGTTATTGGTCAGAATCATGAAGAATTTTGGGTTGGATTAATACTTCTGTAAATTTAATAAATCCGTTTGTACGAAATCGAGTCGTAGAAATTCAAGTTCTGTCGTGGCGCTATATTCCCACAGCCAAAAATCCTGCAGACATATTATCTATAGCTTAGTCCTGCAAGGTTGGGAATAACAGATCTGTGGTGACATAAAAGAAAATGTAAAATTTTTGCCTGATGACATAACAGATAAGTCACCCAAAATAAAAACCTGTTTAATTTCCGTCAATAACTTTGATTTAAAAGATTTTTGCAAATTAAAGAAATTGAAAAGATGTATGGCATACATTTTAAGATTTATAAATAATTGTTTAAAACCTAAAATCACTCGTGAACTAGGAATATTATGAACACTTTAAGAAGGAATAAGTCAAAAACTAAACGGGACCGCCAAAATCGAATCGTTGTCAGATTTGTAATCTACTAAACTTATTATTCCTGAAAAAATCATAAATTTTGGAGTGGTGTGCGTATATTGATAATTATCTTGTTTATTGACGTTTAACATTTCCAAGTGTAAATATACCTAGTTCAAAATGCTATTTAAAAATTAGTCCAAAATATTTTTATTTCTATACCTAGTATTGAGTAAAATTGCGCAAGAAACAGCAACAACAACAAGCCCATTGACATTTAAAATCTGAAGTTAAGCAATTGTGCAAATCAGCGAGCTAATGAGTTAGTTATTATTTACACACAATAAAAACACGTTTCTAACCCGAGCAAATAGTTGTTAATGTTACCTATACAATAATTATTAAATATACAGTGTGTGCAAAAATTATGCGCTTGGTGTCATTTTTGATTATATTATTTTTTATAGGATGAACAATCGCCAGGCCTTATCAGAAAATGATTTAGCGGCTTTCGGGGAAAATTTTACTGGTTTAGATAGTGTGGGCGATGCCGATGGCAGTGAGGAGGATAGTGAGGATCTTCCATTTGTACCTCCGGAAGACCTAGGCAATTCTAGCGATGGTGAAACCAGTGGTAACGATGAAATCCTTATTAAGGAGAAATTAGTTGACGACATTGTAAGTCTTGCCTCATGCTCCTCACAACCCTCACTAATAGAAAAAGTGTCGCCAAGAGCACAAAAGCTTTTAAAAACAATATAGTCTGGAGAAAGAAAAATTTACAACTAAATGAAGATCATTTAAATTTTCATGGAAATGTAGAACTAAGTAAAAATATCTCGAAATTGGACACGCCATAAATATCAATTTTTTACTTATTTTTTTTACTGCGAAGCTGGTGGAAAATATTGTACAAGAGACAAATCTTTATGCTGTACAGTGTAAACCATATAGGCCACCTAGCATCTTGCCAGAAGACGTAAGGCAGTATATCGGAATTCTTATATACATATGTATTTGGTAAAAATGCCAAACGAAAGGTCTTACTGGAGTGAAAAAATTAAATTTATGCCCATAAGGCCCACTTTTATAAAGTGGTGGAGTTAACTCTGAGAGTTTTCTTGAGATTAACTTGCAATTAACTCTGGGATTAGTGCAGGGGTAAAATAATGCTTAAGAATAGCTCTTTTATAAATCAAAGCAAATCCAAGGATAACTCTCTTTCGAAGCAGATGCGAATAAAATAAAATAGGTTAACCTAAAAGATAAACTAATTTTCTCCACGACCATTACTAAATGCAATAATTCCAAAATCATTTTTGAGAATAGAATGTAAAAATTCTCGCTCTTGAGTTGGAATATTTATTCTGAAACACACGCTTCTTTGCGTGTATTTTCATTCCATAACAAGATACGGAATGAATATTCTGTAATTGATATAAACGACATAGGTTGCCATGATTTTCGAAACTGTCAGTGTCAGATAAAAATGGACGCGTTGTAATAATTATTTTCAGACAAATTTTAGTGCAAGTCAAAAAATGAGTGAAAAATCGGATGAATCAGATATGGAACTGGATAATACTCCACCTGAAATTACGAATATTGCGAATAGTCGGAATAGTATAAGCGAGAACCTGCTGCCGCAAAAATCAAGGCATGTGTATGAAAAGTATTATGCATTGTTAGAGGATTGGCAACACGAAAAGAAGACGAACTCCTTTTCGGAAAACGTTTTACTTGCGTTTTTCGGTGATTTGTCGAGTAAATGGAAATCTTTCGACTCTATGGAAAATATATTCAATCATAAAGGCAGCGGCCAATGTGAAACACGACATCGATATTTCAAGATACAAAAAATTTAAAGCTTTCTTAAAACGCTCTTCTGAAAACTATGTAGCGAAGAAATCGAGGATTTTTACGGAAGATAATGTTAAGCAGTTCTTAGAAAATGCTCCGTATGAGATTTATTCAGCTACAAAGGTAGAAAATTTAACTATTTAATAACAGTTTGAATAAATATAGTTTTTATTTTTAGGTCGCCCTTATTATTGGTGTTTTGGGGGCTTGTCGGAAGAATGAGCTCTACAACAATAAAATTTCCGACATTAAAAATTTGGGATCCGTAATACTAATTGCAATTCCTAATACAAAAAATAAAAAACCAAGAGAGTTTACAATCACAGGAGATTTTTATAATATTCTCAAAAAATACTGGGCTCTGAGACCTTGTGATGTTCCATCAGATAATTTTTTTATTAATCTCTCTATATAATCTCCAAAAAAATAAATGTACACGACAAGTAATTGGAATCAATAAACTGGGAAACATGCCTAAACAAATTGCCACATTTCTGAATCTAGAAAACCCACAAGAGTATATTGGCCACTGTTTCCGCCGTACCTCAGCGACTACGTTGGTATAGTCGATTCACTCAGTAAACCTGCAAGATGGCCGATATGTCATATGACAAAAGTCATATTCCAGCTAAATAAAATAAATTTTTGCATTTTCAATTACTTTTGTCATATGACATGTCGGCCATCTTGCAGGGTTACTGAGTGAATCGACTTTAAATGCAGGTGCGGATATTACAACATTGAAAAGACATGGAGGCTGGAAGTCTTCTCAGGTAGCAGAGGGATACATAGAGAATTCTTTGCAAAATCGAATAAATGTAGCAAATCAGTTAGTTTCTTCACTGACTGGATCTAATTCGTCAGTAGCCATCCCCTCAACTTCCAATTCTTCCTGCTACACAACTGTCAATTCTGCCTCTACAAATCAATCCGTTTTGAAAAATGTTACGGAAAATATTTCCAATGCACCAGTTTTTAATTTCAGTAATTGTACCAACACTGTATATATAAATATTAATACAATGTAATAAAATATCCCAATAAATAACTTAATTGCTTTGTACAGATTTTATTTGTTTTTATTCGTACTTTTTGGTCGTGGAGAAAATATAGTCTGCTACTCGGTTAGAATGAAACTTCGATACTCGCTACGCTCGCGTTCGGAATCTTCCACTCGGATCGAATTTTCATTCCAACCTCCTTACAGAATCTACTGTTCGTTTTAAATGCAATCATTGCTTTGAGTTTTAAACGTCTCAGGCGTTCTTTTTCTGTAGTTTCGGCACAAGAAAAGATTGTTTTCTATTCTTGTGGTTTCGGGTAGTGGACAGGTAATTTCTAGTAAAATGGGGGACATAAAAAGAAATCCAAATTTTATCGACGAAGACATTAATATTTTAATAAAAATTGTTAAAAAATATTCGAACCTTAATGAGTGCAAGAAAAGCGATACGGTAACATGGAAAGAAAAAATTAAATGTTGGGATCAAATAACTACAGAATTTAATAATATCACTGGAATTACGAGACGCACCAATAGTGTTAGGCAAAAATACAAAAACCTGAAAAAGGAATCCAGAAAGAAATTCGCCGTCGAAAAATGCGAAACACTAAAGACGGGTGGTGAAACACCATCAGCTGTTACGATTAGTTCCGTTGATGAGGAAATAAAAGAGATGCTGGGATGTTCAGTTACAGGACTTGATAATCCATTTGACAGCGATGAATATATAACTTTAATAATTGACGATAAGGCAGAGGGTAAGTTTACATTTTTTTAAGCATAATAAGTATGCGTAAGGTTATTATTTAATATTATAATATTTATTTTTATTTCAGATGAAATAGAAACAACAGAACCGTTGAAAAACAACATAAGTGAAGATAATATCGAAGAAGAGAAGATATATCAAGACAAAAATCAGGGTGATGTTATAATAAAACAAAAGGAAAAAGTTATAGGTAAGCTATTGTATTGGAATTTTTTGAAAAACTTTAATGTCCAGAAAACCAACATAGTTTTCAGAACTTAAACAATGACATTGAGTTACAATTTTTTTACTGCAAATAAAGAATGTAAACTTGGAAGTTCCCTAAACTTTAATTAATAATGTTTTATTAAACTTATAACTTATTAACTTATAAAATTGTCCCTATATTATTAGAGAATGTAATAAACATACGGGTGGGGTAGACGTTATGGATAAAGTCGATTCACTCAATAAACCTGCAAGATGGCCGACATGTCATATGACAAAAGTCATTGAAAATGCAAAAATTTATTTTATTTAGCTGGAATATGACTTTTGTCATATGACATGTCGGCCATCTTGCAGGTTTACTGAGTGAATCGACTCTAGCTGCATGCGACGTTATAAAATTAGCGTAAAAAGCAGAAAATGGTATCTTAGGATATTTTATCATCTAATTAATTTGACTATTGTAAATTCTTGCTTCGTGGCGTGGCAGACCAAGTTTTCTGGAGAATGAATTCGACGACAAAAGAAAAAGGGGCCCAACGCAGCACCTACCACCAAAAGATGTTCGTAAAGACCAAATTGGGCACTGGCCTCGTATCGAGGATACGAAAATGCGATGTAAATATCCTAAATGCAAAGGGTTTACCCATACAAAGTGTCCAAAATGTGGGGTGGGATTGTGTCTAAATAAAAATAATAATTGTTATTATACAGTATGTCTCTGTAAGTTTGCATCATATGGAAAACTTTTTTATTATTCATTTTACGAAAAAAAGTTATTCTTCATAAAAACCTCTGCATGGTCTAAAACCTAAAATGCAGCCATCAAATATCGAAATTTTCCAGTCATATACGAGGTTTGTCAAAAAATGTGAATTTTTCCTAAGAATGTAAATTTTTCCCAAGAGTAAAGTACCTTTATTTTTGACATTATCAAAAATTGTTATTAAAAAAAGTTGATCAGAACTAAAAACCACGTCTAAATATGCAATACCACGCATTAAATTAATTAAATAATTAAAAAAATTAAATAATTAATAATAAATTAATAAAATAATTTTTCAACATAAATGCGTATAATTGCATATTTAGACGTGGTTTTTAGTTCTGATCAACTTTTTTTAATAACAATTTTTGATAATGTCAAAAATAAAGGTACTTTACTCTTGGGAAAAATTTACATTCTTTGGAAAAATTCACATTTTTTAACAAACCTCGTATATGAGTGGAAATTTTCGATATTTGATGGTTGCATTTTAGGTTTTAGACCATGCAGAGCTTTTTATGAAGAATAACTTTTTTTCGTAAAATGAATAATAAAAAAGTTTTCCATATGATGCAAACTTACGGAGACATACTGTATATATAATTTCATAATAACTAAGTGACTAAATTTATATGTTTATATGCATGATGTTGCCACTTGGCAACAAAGAGTTTTTTTTTTAAATAAAAATTGGAAAAACACTTGAAAATTTTTTAAACTATTTTTCTCTAATTTATTGGCGCTTAAGCGCTTGTTACCAGCAAGCAGGCAACCTGCGTTCTTTGTGTGCGTACCTTAACACATACGAACGATAAAAAGACAGCATTTCCAATTTGCTTAGTAAATTTTAATGCGCAGCTTCCTATTAATATGAAATACCTCATATGCGTGCTAATATTTGTATGAGCATTGCCTAAAAGTTCTTATCCTAATCTTAATCTTAACATAGTATAAAACAAAGTCGCTGTCGCCCGTCTGTCCCTATATGTGCTTAAATCTTTAAAACTACGCAACGGATTTTGAAGCCGTTTTTTTTTAATAGATAGAGTCATTCAAGAGGAAGGTTTTTATGTATAATACATGCATAATATTGTAGACACTGATAAATTTAGAGGTTTGTTCGGGTTTGTATTTATAAATCTTGACGTGATGGTGAACTCGCATTATTATTTCAGAGAAAGCGACGTCGTATAATGCCGGGCTGCAACGCAGGCCGGGTACACGCTAGTTTTACAATAAATAAAAATACCAGGAAAATAAAGTGGCACAAAACGGGGACAATGCTAGTGTTGATAAAATTAAAAAACAGTTTTTTGTAGCGGTCAGGCAAAGGCGATATTATCTCGATTTTTTACGATCGTAATATCGCCAAATCCTAATATTACGGGTTTAAAATTAATATTAGTATTCTCAACTCTGAACTCTACTTGAGCAGAATTTTAATCAATTCAGTTAAAACTCAAGGAACTAGATCAAAAATCAGGAAACCGAGAGAAAGGGTTATTTCAAGACGAATATTATAACCTTGCCACGTTAGCCGTCGAGATAATGGAACGTCATCAACAGTGCGCGTCACAGTCAAAGTTGCAGGTTAGTTAATTATTGTTTAAAATCTTTATGCAACCCTACAATATATTATTGCTTATTTATTAACTTAGACTATAAAATAAAAAGTACATTTAAATATTAATTGTGAAGTCTAAACTACACATAATTATGTTTTATAGTTAACAAAATTAAAAGTTTCTTTTTAAACCAAAGTATTGTATTCCATAGCCAAGTTTTAATTTAAAACTACATAATGACATTCAGAAGAAACTCCGCATTCGTCGGTCCCACGTCTTAGTTTAAAGTATCCATTTTCTCCCCAGTCTGCAGACCAAGAGTTCTTGATTATCCAATAATTCTCACCATTTTCTGATCCATAACCTACAGCTAGTACTGCATGGTTGAGGTCAATTTTTGAACAGCTATCACTACTAAATACACCTGAAAATAAAATTTAACATTATAAATCGTCGGTTTAACATGCAAATTAAGTCCACTTATATCCATCTATAAAAAAATAATTTAATCCATCTATTCCCAAAACATTATTAAAAACCCAATATTAAGAAACTCTAAAAAGTAAGAGGAACTTAAAAATTATTAAATAAAAAAAAGAAAGTTTCATTTAAAAAAAATGTATGCTTGATTTGGCCTAGATTTATGAACGGCAGTGTATAAAGCAAAATATTTTTAAAATGTGCTCCTGTACAATTTTTTATAGAAGCTCTTTTTTGTATTCAACTCTATAAGAGAGTTATTGGGACACCCTTTCTGATAACAGTCAGGACACATTGGTTAAACCTTTTGTCTTCAGGAATATTGACATAACCTCTGAATCCTTTGAAATTTAAATTTTTATTTATTTATTTATTTATTATTACATTTGGGATGCAGACAGAACTAAAAGTTCCAAAGAAGCATCCACTATATACAATAAACAGTTTATGCGGAAACATTTAGCTGATTAACATAATATGTACTTAACCTAACTAACTCTACCTACGGCTATCCAAATACTTGTTGGACAAAATGTCCTTTTAAAAATATTTTAAAACTAGGCAAGGTTACACTGAAAATGTAAAATTCATGGCAGTATGAATTAAAAGTTTTTGCAGTCTATCCAATGGTATATTTAAACCCAAGTTAGCAGAAATTTTTCTGAGGTCAGACAGAGGAATAAATTTATATTTTTCTTTTACAAGATCTATTGTGCAATGCGCTTTAAATGCAATGGTTTTGAGAAACCTGTTTTGTACTGCTTTCAGCCTATTAATATGTGTGACGTATTGAGGATTCCAGATGACAGAGGCAAAAGAAAGCTTACTATAAACAAAAGTAAAATATAGTGAGATCATTGTTTTGGGATTTTGAAAGTTTTTACAGATTCTGGTAATGAAGCCCAGCATTCTGTTTGACTCGGTAAAGATTTTATTAAAGTGTTCTTGAAATAACCATTTGGTGTCCAGAATGACTCCTAAATCCTTTATTTGATTTACCTTCTTTAAATTTGAATTATTGATGTTATATGAGTATTTCCAAGTATAAAATTTTTAGTGAATGTTATAAAACAACAGTTTGTTACGTTTAAGAAAACACTATTCCTATCACAATACTCGGACAATCGGTTAAGATCCGCTTGTATTTTCAGACAGTCATCCAGGTCCCTTATGGGGCGATATATTTTTAGGTCGTCTGCATATATAGTCAGATCTGGTCTTAACGCGCGGGTCCAAAGGTCACTGATCATATGCGTCAATCAAATCAGACAACACAGAGGCTATCAAAATGTTGTGAGATTATTTACAAATATACCGAAGGAAGGAAAAATAGTTTCATTATTTTAGCTATCGCCAAGATAGCCACATATATCTAATATTATTAGTTTTGTAAAAATTATGTACAGGGGAGTTGAAAAAGTTACAAAAAAATTATATAATCGTTAATTATACACCTACTGTACCCTTTAATTAAAAACGACAATAATAAACAGTGCAATTTATTTTAACAATTTTACTACTAAGACCTAAAAATACAATGGCATTTAGTCCGATATACTATTTCAATAATGAAAGAAAAAGTGGAAATTCGCAAACCAATATGCAGGAAACCGTAATGAAAACACTGGGAATTAGTTTAAGGACTATGCAGAATAATCTGCATGAAAAAAAGGATAATATACTTAATACCCAAGAATACTAAAAAATGTAAACGAAAAACACCGTTTATAATTATAGCCTAAAAACTCTCATCGTCACTTATAAAATCTGAAAAGTCCTCGTCGTCTTCGAATGGAGCAATTATCATTGGCGCTACTTCGACATCTAGTACTTGTTCTCGATCCCACCAATCCCTTATTAATATTTCTGTATGTTCCACCGATTTCTTCCAGTACTCTTGTGTAATATGATCTAACGAATCTTGCCAAACTATTTGTACTTGGTCGGATTTAAGACCATCGCACCTACATGTTTTTCATAATAAGACTTTGCACTAGCCCATATTAATTCTATTGCGTTAAACTGGCAATGATATGGCGGCAGTCGTAGAACCTCATGACCATATTCACGCAGTATTTCATCTACCGCGTATATTTTGAGTTTTTTAAGAGACTTTGCTATTGATAGGAATGCCGATTTAAGCATATTTGGTAAAGGATTTTGGTTGTGTTTTTCCAGCCACTCACAAATATCACTTTTCCTCCAAGATGAAGTAGGCTGTTTATTTAAAATTCTTGAATGATATATGATGCATTATCTAATACAATTAAAGACGGAGCATCCAAATTTGGTATCAATTGAACTTTTAACCATTTTTCAAACATTTCGCAATTCATATTATCATGATAGTCAGCACTTTTTGATGTTGAAAAAAAAATTAAACTCGCACCTGTAACATATCCTGTTGCAGAACCGGCATGCAAAATAATAAAACGCTTTCCCGTACCGCACCCCTTTTTCCTTTTACCGCTTTTTACAGACTCATCTTGCCAAGATTTTGAACCACTTCCATTCGAAAATATCCACGTTTCGTCTAAAAATACCACTTTTCTAAATTTTGATTTGTAATTGTCCGTATATTTTTTTAAAAACTGAACACGCTGACTCACTATCTGTGGCTGCTCACATAAAAATCTTCGGTTACAGTCTTTTTTATAGCGAAAACCTAGATTTTTTATTAATTTTGATAACGCTTCAAGTCCAATTTCCAAAACACCCCGAATTTTTCATGTTTTTTGTAAAACTGGAAGAGTTACATTGGTTTTTGATTTGTATAAATCGTAAATCACATTTCGAACTCCCATTTTAATATTTTCGCTTAAATCCTCAGTCTTTGGCTTTCTTCGTTTACACTTTTTAGTATTCTTGGCTATTATGTTATGTTTTGTTTCATGCACAATTTTCTGCACAGTCCTTAAACTAATTCCCAGTGCTTTGGCTACTGTTTCCTGAATATTGGTTGGCGAATTTCCACTTTTTCTTTCATTTTCGAAATAGTTTATCAGATTAAGTACCATTTTTTTTGATTGGGGGTGCAAAAACCCAGAAAATTGTTTCATTTTGTCACAAACTGTCAAAGTCACAAAACTGGCACATTTAAAATAAAACGTAGCTGGTGCTATTATAAGCTTTTTTAGAATCGCTGGAAAGTAAATACGTATCCTTTTTTTTCATGTCAAAATGGAATAAGTCTGTCTCATTTATCTTACGTATTTTATTTAGAAGGTAAAATTAAACGCAAGTAAAGAAAACAAAAACTGAGAGTATGTCTTTCTTGAATCGTATGACCCGCACGATAAGACCAGATCCGACTATAAGAACATTGTGTGATAAAAGCACTTTGCAATATCGTAAATATAAATTATGAAAAACAAGGGACCCAGATGACTACCTTGAGGAACCCCCGAGCTGACCAAGAAGGTTTAAACCACAAACATAGTTATTTTTGCAAGATCCTTTAGTGAGCAAGATTAGCTTTGCCTCGTGGATTAAAAGTTAAAAATTTTCTAAATGCTTACCACTTTCGTAGTAAACTAGTGGTGTAGCGTCAATGGCGACGGCAAGCGGTCCAACTGATCCTAATGCATTAAGTAAATCGTCCTCATGCTTCTCCTGGAGCATAACAACTTCGTTAATTTGCAAATTGGCGATTGCTCCTTGATTGTAACGGCATGTATTATCTTTAGCTTCGTATGGGTAATTATCTTCCGTCTCAATACCTGGAACAAAAAATTAGTTGAAAATGGTATTTTTGGATATTTAAGAAAATTACTTTTCGTCCGTAGGTATGGATGTGTAAGACCTGTATTTTTTTTTTCAATACCCTGTATTTATCCAAAAGATAATTACATAGGAACTAACGTTATTTATTACCCCGAGAGTTTGGTTATCAAAAGCAGTTAAGAAGCGTACTACGGCAATAATCTGATAAAGTAACCACTAGCTAACTTGATTATTTTACGCTGATTATTTCCCTCATTATCAAATAGACCAATCAGACACCATCATTTTTCGAATAAATTTTGTTTAGATAACTGATTAAATCCCAAGACCTGTTTAACCGCGGTTAGACTTTCGTCCTCCATATTGGTTTTTGTTTTATCGTTTATCACTAATTCTTACAATTCTCGGCAACAGTTTATAAAAAAACATTAATTGCTTAGTCGTCTGAATAACCTAATATTGGTTTTTATCAGTAAATACGCCATTTTCGAGAGAATTTTTATACAAATATTTTGACACAGGGCGATGAAAATATGTCAGAATTTGTAATATTTACATACACACTTTGCTAAGCAAGCTTTTTCAATGCATTTATGGAATGCGTAACTTAAATTATTTGGGAAATATTCTAGCCGCATACCACTCCACTTATAAATTTAATCGAACTATGCAACATATTTTGATCATGATTTTACTTTTTGGTAAATCGTTTCATGCACAATAATTTGAAAATAAAAACCCTCGACCGCTTCGCAGTCTCCGGATTTTATTAAATTATTGAGCATTCAACTATTTTCCAAGTAAAATCATGATCAAAATATGTTGCATAGTTTAATCGATTAAATTTCTAGGTCTTGTGATATAATATATGATTATTTTTATTTACATTGAAAAAATGCAGCGTTTCAATTAAAAATTCGTAGCTCGTAAAAGAAACAAGATAACCAGATGATTAAAAAACAAATTGCTAGGAATACATCCCGCTTTATCGTAAATCATGTTTAAATAAGGTTCTCTGGCGTATTTTTTCCACAGGACGTTTTAAACTTCTGATTAAAAACATCATTTTGACTTACCCTGGTATATAAACATTTAAGCAACCAAAATTACATCAGAACAAACTGCAGCGTAATTTTACTAAATAGATCTATCGCCCAGTGAAAAATCATTGCAATAAAGTCAAAAATAAAAGAGTTATGCCATATTGAAATTACTAAAAAAATTTAGGTGCCGGTTTTTTTGTCGGTGAGTTTATATTAAAAGCAAAATGCCTTTGTTGCAATTACCCTTCAAATAATTTAAAACATTTCCCTTTCTTCATTTGCAAATAACTCAATATTCTATAAATGGTTATTGGTTCCCCACTGCATATGTGTATCCAATTATGTGTGGAACTAACATTGGCGTTTGGACGGTAGAGTAACATTTCAAATTCCTTAGTTTATTATAGTGTAGTACCACTAAAATACACTTGAACCAACGTCATTGGAATAAAAATTAAGTAACATACCATTATCCTTAACATAATAAAGTATAATTCCTTCATCACCACCATCGCAGGTACCATAGGGTTCGCAATCCACTAATTGTTGTTGTCGAATTATTATAAAAAACATTAATGGATGGGATTTCTTTTTCGTTTCAAGTTGACTTCAAAAAAACAATTTTTTTTTAACATTCAAATTAAATTAGGGCAATATGCATAGTTACATTACCATTTTCCTTTACGTAGTAAAGCGCAACACCTTCATCTCCACCGTCGCATCCTACGTTATTTGTATCACAGTCAATTATCTGTTGTTCACTGAATAATAGCATTTGTCCGTTCTTCAGATAGTAATAACTTTCCAAAACTCCGGTCTAAAAAATATTTTTATAGTTAACACTAATCTAAGATCCTTGGAAGAAAATCCTTGTCAGAGATTTAAGTTCGACGTTTTTGTCTGTAACTAAATCTGGCAACACCTTTCATCTGTTTATAATGGCAATGCTCTATAAGCGGGCTGACGCATGACTGCATAAAAAGTGGTCATAAAGGAAGGTTATTGTAGGCACCCCTCTAAGCGCAAAATAAAATAATAGTAAGGGTCAAATTATTAATCTCCTGGTATCTTTACCAAGGACATAATGACTGTGGAAACGATTGTTGAGACAATTGTATCTATGGAAAATATCTTCTTGGTAACTTTAGCAGGAGATTGATAATTTGGCCCTTAGGGAGGTTTTGAACCTGTCGCTTCAAAAAAAGTATATTTTTCTCTATTTATATTTGTGTAGTAATTCATAAATGCTGGGAAGAGCTTGACCCAATTATTATAACAAATTTGATTAACTCGATGCCTAATAGATTGGCTCAAGTAATCGAGAAACAGGGCTCAATGACCAAATATTAATTTTATACCTATTATCTTATTATTGTTTTTGTTTAATTTGTTAATTCAATTTGTTCGCATTATTATATTGTATGTTATTATAAATATAAAATATTACGTTACCATTTTACTTAATTTTTTTAATTACTTCATCTACGTCAATGATATGCATTTATTGCATATAACCTTAAACATACGTCCCTGATAACCTCAAAGAAATAATTACAAAAGCCTGTTTCAAACTGCTTAAATAATACAGAAACTAATCATAAGAATTGTACGGGTTTTTTATGAATAGAACTGTAGCTAAAGTCGCCACAGTGGATCTTTGCCCGTGCGTCATCAATCAACGATCAGGACTCAACGTGGTTAATAACTCTGCATCCTTATTTATTACAGTAACAAGTTTGAATAAAAGCATAAAAGAACGTCTCCAAGATTTCGCAATAATATAATGTGCTAGACAAAAATTAATTACTTTTTTTATTTGTTTAGTTGACAACCGTTGTATTTCAGAACGTCATTGTCAACCTTATTTTGATCTGCCAATCTAATACGTATTTTGTAAATCTGTGTGCCTTAAAACTGTTCCTTTTTCTAAAAATAGTTCTTTTTAGAGCTAATTATACCCACCATCTGTTTTGGCGGTAAGTATTTATGGATTTTTATAATACCTAATTTATTTATTTTAAATATTCTAACCGTGAAAGTTCTTTGAAAAGTTTACGGCAGTGGCTAAATTTCCTTAAAAATGAAAGGATGTTAAAAATTTGACTTTTGCGATTTTAATAGTCAATAAAACACCAAACTTTTCTAGATTTTTTTAGATAATAGAGAATGCCGGGCAAAACTTAAAATAAATAATAATTTTTCGGGATATTATGTAGGTACGTCAAACGGTAGGCAGGCACGTCCATTTTATGAACTTATACTTAGTTTTGACTTTTTTCGTCTCGTAATTTTGATTGGATTCATACGATTTTGATGACGTGAAAGTGATGACGCACGGGAAAAGAACCACTGTGGCGACTTTATTAAATCTCGAAATATCAAATTATTTCAAAAACTATTAGAGATAGGGATAGGACATTTTTCACGAACGTTGAAAAGTTTATGACGAGCTATAACCAATGACAGAAAAATATATAGGGTGTTCCATTTAATAAAAGTGATATTTTTCAATTAGAAGTTTTCTGACTTTGGTCCTAGAAAGTAAACACCCTGTAAATTAGACGTCAAATATTTCATAGGGAATATGTATTTTTAACTTTATTTAGTAAGTACAAAAATTATGAATCGTTTAGTGTCAAAATTTACGTAGCATTTTCACAACGAGATGCGCAACGAAATTTTCAGGTCGAATTATCTTAAAAACTATAACTTTTTCGTATATTAAACCATTAATTAAAATGTATGAAATAACACGTAGAAATTATAAATGTAATCAATATAGGGTGTCCCATTTAAAAAAATGTAACTTTATGACACCCTACTTTTTGGGCGCACCCTGTATAATTCAAAATATTTTTAAAATGTGCCAGATATCCAACCAAAAGCTTATTATCGACAAATTTGATCTTCAAGGCATAAAACTACTCCGCGCAATCGTTGACTCACCCGGTACATTTGTTAATTATTACTAGATTGCGGCCCCTGTCGCTTTGTCGCGTGTCGGTCATTTCACTTTACCAAGTCAGTTTAGAAGATATTAAGTTATCGCCTTGATAATAAAATAATTTAGTAGACCAATAAATAAGAAACAATTTTTGTACTTACAGTCGAAAAAGCCCAACAAGATCCACAATCTCCCTGATCTTTAACACTTGATACAGCTCCCTGTTGTCGCCAGTCGATGGAGCTTGGTATTTGAAGGCCAGCAGGTTTTTTATAAATAGAGTCAGTTGCAGGCTTTGGACGTCCAGCACTTTGGCGTCTCAAAAACGAAAGAATTTCTCCCTTGGTAAGATCAGCAAATTGGTTAACCCCCATTTTGTATGTAGTGTTGCCTGCTGCAAATTGTTTATTGTGCTCCTCTATCATTCGTAAAGTTTGTTGAAATACGGAAAACCGCATATCTTCCTCTCGCAGATTGTGATACAGCTTACCATGCTTGTTCTATAGAAAAATATTTTTTTTTTAAATATACGTTACAGATATTACATTAAATTAATTTATAGACAGCCCAGTATACTGTTAATTCAGGCATAAATAACATCGGCTCACAATAATAACACAGGCCTGCATGAAATTTGTGATGACGTGATTTTTGTTTGTTGAGCTCAGTTTTTATATAGAAATAACTAATTAAAATACAATTGGTCTCTATCACCCACAGATTTTTTTTTTGCAAAAAAAAAGAAAAAATTTTAAAAAAACTTATAATAGGCGTTTTAATACATTTTAAAATGAATGTAGTACTTCAAATTCTAAATGATTGATGAATAAAAAATTATTTTCTGTGGTGCTACACACCTTCCGACTGGAGAATTTTTATCGACTTCAAAAAGGAGCTTTAAAGCTGTTCTTTTACATAAGGACAATGTTTTTGCTTCTGTTTCGGTCGGCCATACAGTTAAGTTAAAGGAAAACTATGAAAATTTAGAGGAATTGCTTTTAAGAATACAATATGAAAATCACAACTGGGAAGTGTGTGAAGATCTAAAAATTTGAAACAATAAAACAATTTGTTAAGGCATTAAACAAAGAAGGAAATTGTTTTAAATATTTGTGTAAAACATTTCCGGCTCTGTCAGAGGCAAAATTAAAGGAGGAAATCTGTGTAGGGCCGCACATTAGCAGCTTGATGAAAGATACAGAATTTGAAAATGGAAGATAAGGAAAAACATGCATGGAGTGCTTTTAAAGAAGTTGAACATAAATTACTACTATGTTGAGATCGTTGAAAATATGCTGCAAAATTTCGGGAATTTCAGAATATGAGCATAACTACTAGTTTCCTAGTGGTTTAGAGCCTTGAATAGGTAATTTGCTATAAATAGGAGCAGTTTATAGTGAATTGACATTCAGGACGAGTGAACTACTCGTTTTCTAGTGGTTTAGAGCCTTGAATAGGTAACAGTAAATATATGATGGGCTCATACAACAAAACCTAAGAAAAAATTCACTTTTTACATTCCCATTTGGACTAATTCCCAGAAAATCTTGGGGACGTGGGTGAAGAGCAATAAAAGATTTCATGAATATATTAAAGAGATGGAAAAAAGATACTAGGGGCGCTGGCACACAAAAATGATGGCCGATTTCTGTTGAACATTGAGAAGAGATCTTCCTTTAGCTGAAACAGAAAGACAACCAAAATAAGCTTTTCTGAAAAAAGAAAACGTTTTTTGAAGAAGAGTAACGAATAAATAACCATTTATAATAGTTTATACGTGTATATTTTGTATATTTTTGTATTTTTTCCTTAATATATTAAAAAAACTAGCTTATAAATAAAATAAATCGTGTTGTTTCTATATTTGTGGATTTTACCGGTTTAAAAAATAACCTTACGTGATATAAAAAAACTGAAAGCAGATTTAAAATCAGCGCTACCCAATTACTAGAAAACAGTTAAAATTTTTAAATCAACTTTCAAAGTGTTAAAAAATGCAGGCCTGTGTAATTAATGTAATTTTAACGGTAAATTTGCCATATTATATAATAAGTTCTTGTGTAAGAGTACTGAATTTTTGATGTGATAATTTTGTAGAAATTTTTTTAACTATGCTCGATGTCTTGTGTAATTTTTGATATCTGTGTTCTTCTTAATGTTAATACAATCTTGTAATTTTGAGTATAAAGACCACAGGGTCGATGACTTGTTGGTTTTATTTTCTTCTTCAAAATAAGCCAGTAAAACATTTTCACAAAAGCTACAGACGCCCTTTCAATTGCACCACCAAGTGAACGTCTCATAGTCCTTTTCATATATTTTCCGGGATTTTTCTGATAAAGGTTGATTTATAGTTTTATTTGAAATATCCCTTAACTCAGGGGGTGGTTGGTTGGTTGGTTAAAGGCGGGGGTCGGGTTCGACGTATGGCCCAAGCTTCTTACACTGCAGCCTTCTGGCTTATTGTGCGCCCCAGTCTTGTTAGAAAAGATTTGTTCCTTCTATGAGGTCCAGTAGTTTTCTTCCAAGTTTGTCGTGCGGGAGGTTATCGCCACGTCGAATGTTTCCGAAGATTTTAAATCTTTTTCGGTTTAGCGCTTCGCAGCTGTATATGATATGGGAGGCGGTTTCATCCTCTTCGCCGCAAAGTCTACATTCAATGGGTCCATTATAGACTCCCATTCGTTGAAGGTGCTTTCTTAAGTGACAATGGCCTGTTAGTAGGCCTGTCACTTGCTTTAGCTGGGTACGCGTCAAGAGCAGCATTCCAGCTGATAGCTTCTTCGAGGGCCTATCGATGACGGCCCGTGCGTGTGCCTGGCCAGGTGTACCATTCCATCGAGATAGATGTTGTTTTTGTGCCCATCTGTCTAATGTTGTTTTGGTTGCCTTTTTTGATATTCCAAGGGCGGGTTCTGGGCCCCTGAAATTTTGAGCAGATCCGGTTCTTGCCAGTTCATCTGCTTTTTCATTGCCTTT
Organism: Polydrusus pterygomalis; assembly: GCA_963969555.1. NCBI lineage: Eukaryota > Metazoa > Arthropoda > Insecta > Coleoptera > Curculionidae > Polydrusus > Polydrusus pterygomalis. The sequence goes on along the minus strand of OZ018381.1, from coordinate 32,121,424 downwards.
TATCCCTGAATGGCCAGGAACCCATAGGAGTTCAACCCTGTTGTTTCTGGCTGCCAGGTCTTTTAGGTCGTTAAGGCACTCCATTGTGATTTTTGATGTAAATCGGAAGGAGTTCAGAGCCTTTAGGGCAGCTTGGCTGTCCGACAGGATATGTATCTTTTGGTCGTGGTAGCCCTTTTCGATATTCTTTTGTACGCATGCTTGTATCGCATGAACTTCAGCTTGGTATACTGTGGCGTAGTTTCCCAGAGGGATGCTGATTTCCATTCTGGGTCTTTCCCCAAATACACCTGCGCCTACTCCGTTGGCCGTTTTCGATCCATCAGTGTACCAAACTAGGCCATTGTCTAGTGACGGAGATCTTCCTTTGGACCACATATCAGGGTCGCACCTGACATTAAATGGTTTTGTAAAGTTATATCTCGCTTTCATGCGATCGGTTTGCATCTCCAAGAGCTCGTCGTTGATAAGGTCCGTGGCTCTTGTGTGCCCTATTTTCTCGGGGCGTTGTTTCCATTCCCCATTTGCTTTCATCCTAGAAGCGCTGCAGTTGGCCTCCATTCAGGGGGAGTTGAACTTAAATTATCTTATCAAAAAAATTACCTTGTCAGACTTTGTTACACAACACAACACAACGTTTCGGTTAGTTTAGTATCTCTAACCGTTTTCAAGTGTAAACTAAATTATAATTGAAGAGTGGAAATAAGAAAGGGCCTGAGTGCCATTTTATGTAAAAAATTAGATTTTTATTGAAAAAGGTTCTAAATGCCATGCTTTATAGCCTAAGAAAGGTCATAAGTGCCAGATGTAAAATATGGAGCTAGGGCATGCATTTACAGATGGCGGCACCCGTATGTACGCAAGTATTTTCCTTAGAAAAGTCCTAAGTCCAGCCAGTCTGCCAGTACGGCGTGATTATTCGAACAGTAAAGAATACCTGTTTATGTTCAAAATCAGTTTGTTATATCGTTTGGAATTTTGGTTCTGTTTACTAGTTTAGTGTATAATATGAAAGAAAATAAGAGAAAAAGAAGAAGCAAAGACAGTGGTTCGTAATAGTAAAATGCGCAAGATATACTCCACCTTTTAACGTTATTGATATGACTGATTTTGGCTTTTGGGATCTTAAGAAAGCTGCAGATGAGTATCTTAACACAAGCAAATTAAATATTAGTAAGGCTGCAATATTAAAGATTAATGCATCGGATCCCACGCTTATAAAAATGAAAACATCCTTTTCCGACATTCAACAATGGAGTGAAATCAATGTCTTAAAGAAAGGAAGAGCTGTTAATGATATTAAAAATGCTCAGTTATTGAAACTGCCACCAGAAAGCAAAGTGTCGCAAAATAAAATGATTTCACTAGCATGCTTCCTTATCTCCAGAATAAAGAACACCAACGTTTTTATAAAAACGTACTTGGAATTCATGAAACAGAGACCTAAAAAGTGTTTTTTTTTAAATCGATTTACTAGAAAGACATAAGGCACTTAGGCCTTTTCCTGTTTTTTGTTAATAAAATTGTTTCTATTTAAGCAAAAAATGATTTTTTTAAAACTTTTTTCTTAAAAAAAGCTGTTTGGCTTTGTATTTAACACTATTGTTGCTTACTTGATTTATAAAGTTTAAATACAACAAAATAATTTTGATTTTATTTCTATTTTCTTGATTATCTCAACTTTTTCTTTTTGGCCCTTAGGCCCTTTCTTATTTCCACTCCTCGATTCTAATGCTACTGTCTTAAATACTATCCATGTGCAATGAAGCTTGACGACTTCGCGTACGTGCTTATTGGAGTGTGCAGTTTGAGCTGTTGGTTGTGGACAACAAGAGGCTTCCAGGTATTGGGGATATCTATACTTGGTTTACTAAATATATGGGTATTTTGATTCATAAAAGCTGCTTCTTTGAATTTTTGAAATTGTATCAATCAAATCCCTTGCGAGTGTGGCGAATCGTATATTGGAGAAACAAAAAGACCTCTTCCCGTACGAGTTAAAGAACATCTGAAACATACTCAAAGAGGTGAAACTTCGTGATAAGGTATAGCGGAACATGTATTACAGTGGTCATAAGTCAAAGTTTTGAACACGGAAATGCACTGGATAAAACGAAAATTCAAAGAAGCAGCTTTTATGAATCAAAATACCCCTATATTTAGTAAACCAAGTATAGATATCCCCAATATCTCAAAGCCTCTTCTTGTCCAAAACCAACAGCTTAAACTTCACACTCCAATAAGCACGTACGCGGAGTCGTCAAGCTTCATTGCACATGGATAATATTTAAGACAGTAGCCTTAGAATTATAATTTAGTTTACACTTGAAAACGGTTAGAGATACTAACTATTCGAAACGTTGTGTTAAGTAACAAAATAAAGCCAATGAAAGTCCCACAAGGTAATTTTTTTGATATTACTTCATTGTCTACCACCTTTAAACAAACACTTAAATTATCTTGCTCCATATTTTTTTTTAAAAAAGAAGAATTACAACACAAATTTCGCGGCAATATGGCGGACACAAATAAAGGCAGGCTACTATGATAAATAATGTAATAGATGGATGTGGAGAACTAGAGGGTAGGAGGCCGATCGACAATGGCAGCATTTTCAAATTCTGTCCCGGTTTTTTGGTTAGTTCGCTATTGGCCGATAGATGCTTTCGCAAGTGGGCTGGTGTTGTCTTGTTCTTCTTCGTTTTTTACTTTTACTTTTGACAAATTGACATTTTATTTTCGAAATAAAAATAACGTTTGAAGACAAGACAAGACAAATGACGTTGTATTGTAATTGATTTCCATATTTATAATGAATAATGGTACAATTTATAAAAGTAGGGTTTGCTTTGCGTCGGGGTGTAAGACAGGATCTTCTTCAGAGAGGAAACGCAGCCAAATAAGTCTCTTTCTAGCTCCAAAGGTATAGCTAGAATGTCTAATACCCTGTATTTTAAAAACCAAGCATCGTTGGAACTTTATACAGGCCGAGTTTACTAATAAGTATAACAAAGTAAGTGTAAATTTATATAAAAGTCCTTATTTGTTCCTTAAAGAACTAATTTAAATAAAAATAGTTATTGCGTCAATAAGAAACCATTTATTTGATAGCCCACTTCGAACACGAGCGCCATCTTACGGCGACTCGTAAAGCAGAATTACCGATGCTAATTTGGGACCGAATCCAATGCATTGCGATCGGCCTCCTACCCTCTAGTTCTCCATAAGTATTACCAACATAAAATTTAGAGACAAAATTTTACAAAATTGGAAGGGTTTATTATCTTTTTAAATATATATTTTTTTATTGAAAAAAATACAAAATAGAAAAATAGTATAAAGTGCATGTTTTATAAAGCAGTTACACCACTTGTCTCGTTATAAAACTAGCAGCGAGCGGCTCGCTATCTGACATGCATGCATGCTATAAAACGATGCTTTATAAAACGTGTACTTTAATATACTATTTTAAAACGCCGATAAATTCAACACTTTTTTACATTCTCGAAGATGTCAAGTCAAATATACGTGAAATAAAAGGGGTGATCGATTTCACAAATCCTGCCATGAAACTGATCAACTACTGTGGTTATTTTGACAGTGTTGACAGACTATTTTAAATGCCCGAAACTTGTTTTTTTAAATTTTTATTTTAGAAGAAAGCAACAAAATTTGATCGGTTTCACCCAGTTCGATGGTACCGAAATAGGTAATAATACCAATAAATTAAACAGCTATATTTTACTACGCTTACCTTAAAATTATCCCACTGTTCTTTATCTTCCTCTATGGAAGCAAAAACACTGCAGACAAAACCCAGCAATACTAAGAATTTCATTCTTTGTGCTGTCAAAAAATACTGACTTATATTAATGATAACGGCAAACATCTATTTATATATACAAAAATGTTCAATGTTCATCTTATCATTGTATATAAGTATCCTTTAACTTTAAAAAAATGTTATTGCGATGTTTGGTATGAGATAAACTAATCAGCCCTTACCTTACCGGATCTAAATATTATGTAGAGTTATCAGGACGTGGCAGCTGGGAGATTAGTGCAGTAAAAATAAATTATGACCTGGGCAAAATTGCAACACAGATGGTTATTTTTGCATTCTATTGTAAAAGGTGTCTATTTTAACATATTCAAAATCATCATTAATCCTGGCCCCGGAAATCAGTCAAAAACCAAGATGGCGGCTGAATTTTGTATTTTTAATTACAAAATTTACAACTTTGTTTTTATAAGGTGTAACTTGGCAAAAATGTTTAAAATACAAAGATAAAAGTATAAAATAGGTAAGATAGGTATTAAATCACTCAAATTGCCTATTATACATTAGAGAAAACTTTATTACCCATTAGTCTTACAAGAAAAAAAAAACATTATTTCAATGAACAAAAATTAAAATGATTTGGCTGTTTTTTCAAAACTCATCAAAATATTCATCCGTACTTTCCATTTCCTTATCTTCTATTCGCTGCGGACTATTTTCACAATTTGCAATTGACACTGACAACATGAACTGGTACATTCGAAACCATTCTTTCGGCAATTTTTACACCATATTGACTGCACTAGATGCCAATAGGACTTTGTAGAATTACCCACTACTTGCCTAGTTATAATTAGTAGTTAGGTAAAAATTCCCAAGTATAGTTTTATTTTCTGTGGTTGCTGTAACAACAGCGGGCTTTTGCATAATTTCCCTACGACTGTTCCCAACATGTTAAATCATTCTACTTTCAACATATTGGCAATGTGAAATTTCTATGCATACACTAATCCGTGTCACTATAATTATCCACGTTATGCAGACTGGTTTACAGCTTACTCAATATACTACGACTACGCAATTAGAATCATGTTTATTTGCCCAAGGTTTGGGTATGCCATGACATTTAAAATTGCAGACATCGAGAAACTGGATTAACTTTTCGACATAAATTTAAAATTTTCTTTTAAAATTATTGTTTTATCATATGTAGTTCTAAATAAAAGCCATCGTTACGTTACAGCAGAAACTTTTGATTGATTTTGCCTGTCATTGTGCATTTGGTAAATGTCTGCATCGAGACATCAGCAATTCCTGATTGTTGGAAGTCATCCCATGTAATTCCTCTACCCAAAGTTAGCTCACCTTCTGAAGTAAAGGAGCTGCGTCCATTAAGTATCTTACCTGCATTGTCAAAAGTCATTGAGCGGGTTCTTTATGATCAGATTAAGGATCATGTATGGGATCTTGCCGGGCACACAATCGGGTTTTCGTGCTAATTACAGTTGCTCTGACTCTACGGCATTACTTAAGGTGACTGATGATATTTTTTTGGCCACAGACCAGGGAAAGCTAACAACGCTTGTCCTTTTAGATTATACCAAGGCCTTTGACAGGTTGGATCATTTTCTTATGGTTGCATTCTGAGATACCTGGGTTTTCAGGAAGATGCTTGTAACTTTCTTGGAAGTTATTTATCGAATAGAACGCAAGTAGTTTATTCTAATGGGCATTTTTTTGAGCCAAGAAGTCTCTCGTGTAGAGTACCTCAGAGCTCGATACTTGGTCCTCCGTAGGGTTGAGATCGGGGAGGGGTTATTTGTTTTGTTTATTTGTACTAACCCAATTAATCGTGTGGAGTGCAGCTGGACCTTCTGTCCAGAATGTGCCACCACCTCCACCATCATCTATGGAGGTCCCACCTCCACCACCGCATGCTTTCTTGCTTTAGCTAAGTCTTTAAACGTTTAGAACGAGGATATAATAAGAATAATAACTCAGGTTATAGGTGCAATGCAAAATTTAAACATAAATAACGACTGTAACAATAATTTACCTCAATCTCAGTTAAATAATTTAAATTTTCCAGTTGATAATAAACAGCTTCCTTTTTGGAAAACAATGACCCGATGGAGTTTTTGAGAAGGATCGGGAGTAATTTAGCAGTCAATCAATTGCCTTATCAAGATATTTATATCATCATTAACATATTTGAGGGGCGTGCACGCCTATGGGCGGATGCCTTTCTACATGCTTTTCAAAATTATATCCATTTTAAAAAAAATTTCAGTGAACATTTTTGGGGGGCAACAAAGTAGTTGCAGGTTGGATTGCAATTAAATTCTGGTAGGTACAGGGTAGGCGATTCCTTAGTGGACGATTTTAATTATTATGTAAGCCTGGCTAAATTTTTAGACCCACCATATCCCATTGACTTATTAATTTCCACTATTTCTCGCCCAGTATTTCTGTGTTATTGAGGGGGGCTAATAATTTAAAGGAAACCCTAAGAAGGCTACGTCAGGCCTCTCAGCCTTAGATATTTTAATGATAAGAACAGTGAAAAATAAGTTTTTAATCTGGAAATACCAGAAATCATTGACGAATCAGAAAACTGTTAATAAAGGTCCCATCAGGGAAAATTTCATAAAAAGGACGGTACTTGAAACGTTTTCGGATGAAAAAATCAAAGATAATGAAGTTTTGAAAATAACAATAAAGGCTTGAATCGCATACAAACGGTCTTCCAAGCAGCAAATTATTTTTTAAATGATAAAAAATTGATTGAAAAAGGTTACAAATTATTTATCCCATATAATTTCTTTACATGTAAAAATCTGGTAAAACAAATCGATATAGATAAAGATATGAACGACTTTAAGAACATCTGCACAAGTAACGTGGAAATTTTAAATGCCATAAGATTAAACCGTAAGGTGGTTAAAGACAATAAAACAGAATACATTCCAACTGGGACAGTATTGTTTACTTTCAGAGGCACATTAATGCCAACAAGTAGTAAGTAATAAAACAATACCCATTCATGATTTAGGATGTTTTTATATAGCTATATTATACAACCAGACATTAGTTCAAAGTAACATAATTACATTCGGTGGAAATTCCGCATTCGTCGTTACCACGTCTGATTTTAAAGAATCCATTATCTCCCCAGTCTGATGACCAGGAGTTCTTTACCAACCAGTAATCCAATCCGGTGTCGGCATCATGTCCGTAGCCAACAGCTAATAAGGCATGATTGAGTTCAGTTTTTGAGCAGTCATTGTCAGTAAATACACCTGATAACAAAGAAAATAGAATCAGAGCAGCAAAACTTGTTAATTTCAAAAGTTAATCTAAATTTGGTGTTAATTTTAATTTTAGCCGCGAAAAATTACGTTTTAATTCGTAACATGACTTAAAGCAACCAATAGAATATTGATATTTAAATAATTAAATTAAAATTTAATTGACCAAATTTGTGACTGTTCCATTGACGAGAAAAAATTCCTGTCCAAGAAGTAACAATCTCCTAAAATATATTTTTTTCTACGGATGCTATAAAATGTTCCACGTTCAAAACGGAGAATTTCTCGCGCAGTATTGTTTTAATCCAGCAATACCGGGTGTCCACGAAAGGTGGTTCGCCCCTCTAACTTTTTTGTTGTTCAAGATAATGGAATAAAATTCGGGGGATTTGTATACGACATAAAGCTGCATTTTTTGACAGGTGACTCAACATTATCTAACTTTCGGTTTAACCGGAAGTGACATAAACTTTCAATTTTTAAATGGGACACCTGGTATTTTTTTCCTTTTTTTGACTACATATGACATTCTAAATATACAATTTTACTATTTTTGGTCCAATAATTTTACAAGGAGTGAAAAACTAGTATTTTCTATGTTTTTTGAACAACAAACTAATTTACTTTGACAGAAGCTGTCGGCATGTCAATTTTCTTCAAGGCATGATTTTGTTTTATCAGTTTTGCTGGTCACAGGCTAGTTGATGCATTTAAATCTAAATTTATTCTCAAAGGATGCTTTATTTTAGGAAAGTTCCAAGTTAACTTATTAAAGTTTTTTAATGGCAGCTTTTCTAAAACCTAATAGTGTATGGTATCAAAATAATCGTAAAGAAATCCTCTTTTTCTTAACCCGACGAGCCACCATGTTGCCGTTTAAAAAAATTAGTTATACAACTTTAAAGATTAAATTTTACATAGCACATAGCATTGGACCAAAAATAGTAAAATTGTATTTTTCCCAAGATTAAAGAACTGAAATAAGTGATTTTAAGGTATTCATAGCCCTCTAGATAAAACAATAAATTTGGAAAAAAAAATATTTTCTTGGTGACAAAAAGTGACAGATCGTTGTATTCAGAATGTCTTATGCAGCCAAGAAAAGGAAAAATATACCAGGTGTCACATTTAAAAATCGAAAGATTATGTCACTTCCGGTTAAACCGGAAGTTCCATAATGTTGAGTCACCTATCAAAAAATGCAGTTTAATATACAAATCCCCCAAATTTTATTCCATTATCTTAAAAAACAAAAAAGTTAAGAGGGGCGAACCACCTTTCATGGACACCCGGTATATTTTGTTCCTGATCGGATCATATTGGCAAAATGTCGACTTTTTAGCCTATGCCTACCGAGTTAGTGAAAAGTATCCAAATGTGACGTCAATAAAGAGCCTTTTTAAGTAGAAAGTTTCAAGTATCGAGCCCCAGGCTTATTCATTGCCTTATTTTTCCTGTTGTATAAGTATTCCTTTCCCTCCCGCTCCTATAACTCTCTGGGACATGATACGTACCTCCTGAGTACCAATCAAGATTAGTAGCATCAAGTGCAACAGTAAGTGGTCCAATTGATCCTACTGCGTTAAGCAAATCATCTTCGTGCTTCTCTTGAAGCTGTATAACCTCATTGATCTGTAAATCTACAAGGGCATCGCTGTTGTACCGACATTGACCATCCCTTGCTGTATACGGATAACTATCTTCCAACTCAATACCTATAATTTAAAAAAAAACTGCTCAAATCGCCATTACCAGCAAACCTTTTTATAGTGTAAAAGGTCCCCAAAAATGAAAATTTGGTTGGGGCTACATAATATGTAAGAGTATGAAATTTTTTAGTATTCCGCGATTTTACGTTGGGGTATATTTGTGTCATAGCTAGTGCCTTTTGCTTTTTTGAGATAAGGGAGTTTATTTCTTTTATTGTGTAGCCATTGTTGACAGCAATAATCTTAATGGTATCAAGCTCTATATTTGAACTCTTTTTGGAGAATGGTATAGATAGAGCTCTATGTACCATTGACCTATATGCTGCCATTTTATGTGTTTTTGGGTGTACGGAGTCGTGTGGTATTGTGATTTTTGTCAATGGTTTTTGTTATTTTCAGATCTAAAAAAGTAATTAAGTCATTTCCTATTTCTAGTGTCAATTTGATTTTAAGGTGGTTTAAAATATGTTCAAGTTCTTTTTCGGTTATATTTTATACAAATACCTACCCTTTCTTTGATATGCTTTTAAACTTTTAAAGCCAATCGTAGAGCCAAAGCTATAAGATAAAGCTCCCAATTTTCTTTCCTTAATTTAAATTATTAGTTAAGCAATAGATACTATATCAAAACTAAAATGTTTCACCGAAACCGGTCTTTCTCTTTTCAATTTCGTTGCTGAGTAATGTTATTACTTTACTCTGCTCTACTAACCATCGCGCGTCGAATTATTATAAAAAACAATAATGGATTGAATTTCTTTTTTGTTTCAAGTCCACTAAAAACTTTACAAAAAGAAACAATTTTTTTTAGAACTTTCAAATTTAATTAGGGCAATCTGCATAGTTACATTACCATTTTCCTTGACGTAGTAAAGGGCAACACCTTCATCTCCACCGTCGCATCCTCCGTTATTTGTATCACAGTCATTTATCTGTTGTTCACTGAACAATAGCATTTGCTTGTTCTTAAGATAGTAGTGACTTTCCAAGACACCAGTCTAAAACATATTTTTTTTAAGGTTACAGTGCGCAATTTTTCTAGATTTATGCCTCTTGTGCTGTTATTATAAACATGTTCTAAATTCTAAATTGGCTCATTGTTTGTCGAAATATGTTTCATATCGGCACTGATAACCCGAAAGATTTACTTAATAAAAAAACCAGATGACAATTAATTTTAAAATGCTATTTCAAGTTTACTGATACAAAACATTTGGAAAAAATCTTTTAAATAAATAATTTTTTGAAACCAAGATTTTATTATAGGACCAGGTGAATAAAATTGCTTTTAAAGGAATATCAAATTACCATTTAGATAAAGTTTCGAAATTATTTTTTTTATTTGAAGAAGTAGTCCATGCTTAAAGTGGAGTTAAAGTATGGGAAAGAAAGAAAAAACTAAAAGTCTTCGTCCACAAAATTTAATAGAATAAAAAATTATTCAACGTAGAAACGTTCATCATCAGGAGAGAGAAAAATTTATTTTATGCTGATGGTGTTAGCAAAAGAGAAAATGATGTAGAACCTTAATGGAGCACTTAAATAAATGAAGTGTAGAAGAGACATGATATTATGAAGAAAATCGAAAAAGGTTGAACCATACTGGGTATGTGAAATCGTTATTAATGGAGATCTAAACCAACCAAATAAAATGGGGTGGGGAAGAAGGTGTCGAAAATTATTTAAAAAATTTTTCTAAACATATGTCTGTATGACATTATGAGGATAAAATTGAAGGAATCACAATAAGGTTAGTTCTAAAAAGAGTTTAGAGAGAGTTAACGAGTTAATCCTCAGTACCCCAAAAACTCTTTTTAGAACGTAATATTATTGTGATTCCTTTAATTTTATCCTCATAATGTCATACAGACATATGTTTAGAAAGTTTTTAAATAATCTTCGACACCTTCTTAGACAGGCTTTTTTCTTCTTCCCTAGTTTATTTGGTTGGCTTAGACCCCCATTATTAACTTTTTCACATACTCAGTATGGTTTAACCTCTATAATTTTTCGTCATATCATGTCTCTTCTACACCTCAATTTTTTAAGTCATTAAAAGCTCCATTAAGGTAATTTTTTCTTTTGCTAACACCATCAGCATAAAATAAATTTGTCTGTCTCCTGATGATGAACGTTTCTACGTTCGAAACATGTAGAGACCTTTAAACAAGAATTTTTTATTCTATTAAACTTTGTGGCGGAAGACTTTTATTTTTTTCTTTCTTTTCCATTTTTTTAAATGATTTTACAATAGTTTTATTTTTATACTTACAGCAGAAAAAGCCCAGCAGGATCCACAATTACCTTGGTCCTTAGCAGCCGATACAGCTCCTTGGTCTCTCCAATCAATAGAGTCTGGAATTGTAAGTCCAACGGGTTTTTTATAAATAGTGTGACCTTCATATTTTGGACGATTAGCACTTTGTCGCTTTAAAAAGGAAACAAACTCGTCCTTTGTAAAATCAGCAAAACGGTTAACGCCTTTTGTGTACGTCGCATTGCCAGCTTTAAATTGTCTATTGTGTTCTTCCATTGATCTTAAATTTTGTTGGAATATGGAGAAACGCACTTTTTCCTCTTGTAAGTTCTTGTAGACTTTGCCATGTTTGATCTAGAAAACATTTCTTTTTTATTAAATTATTTGTTATTGCGATATTGTTTTGAATTAAGTACCTTTGGTTTTGTTTTAATAGTAAAAGAGGAAGGAGCATGGAGAGTAGCATTGGTAGCAAGGTAGACCAATATAAATAATAAAGAAAGGGTAGTAAAGGATGTGTACACCTTTTAAGTAATGGATGAAGAAAACTTGTGTATTAGGTGTAAAGTTTATATATTAAGTGCGTCCTGCAAAGCAATATAAATGAACTTAAAAAAGTATAAAAATAAAAACTTTTATAAAAAATTATTTGTGAAAATAAGTAAACCGGTTCATTACTTACTTTATCAGGAGTTGAACCGTGCGAGCAAAAACTATTTGCATCAAAGAGGGCCTTGCATCTAAGGACGTAATGCTTAGCCGTAGTGCTTAATACCTGTTGGGTATCAGTAACTACCTGAATTAACAATCAATCAATTATTCCGTCATCTTTGACTGTCGTTACAAGTAATTTGATTCATCGCTAATTTTTCAAATTTCTTGAACAATTCACATAATGGGCTTTACGGAATAGCACAAAACATTCATGGTTGAAGCGTATTTTCGAAACGGGGTTAGAGTAAATGGTGAGTGGCAATACAATCCGGGTTTGTGTATGGACGATTTTCACGAACATTTTCCTAACGTTGCTTTTATTACTGGGGATTTTTATCATTGCCTGCAAAGAACCGTGGCTGTATTTAGGGAAACAGGTTCTATACAACACAAAAAAGAAGCAGGAAGACCATCTGTAAGAACAGAAGAACTTGTTGCAAACGTCCGTGAAATAATGCTGGTCAACACTTTCGAAAATATAAAGAGACGTGTGCATTTTTGCTTGGAGCATGGCGGTGGCCAATTTCAGCAATTTATGCAATTATTTTTCTTTTTCTTTCAACAAAAATAAATTTGTATTTGTCTACTTATTTTATTACTCATTAGTTTGGCATATCATGTCATAATATGAATTTGACAAAATTTTAACCTAGATTTGGTTAGATATATCGTCTCCATATCATTGTGATCTAAACCAAGCCCCACGTTTTTTAATCCAAGCCTTCTTTGATGCAAATAATTTTTGCTCGCACGGTACATAAGATCTTTCAACGTAAAGCAAAAAGGTAAAATTACAAACAACGGTGCAAAATAATTAATTCAAACTCATATATAAATTTTTAAAAACGTCTTGAAAAATAAATATTTAATAAACATCCAAGATGGCCTGTTTGTTGTCATGTGTCAAAAATGCAAAAAGGGAGAGACAGTGGCGTATTTAGGATTTGTTCCAGGGGGGCGGGGGGGGGGGGGGGGGGAGCAAAAAGGATTTGCAATTTTTGAAAAATTTTTGGGTGCCACGCCATTTTTTGTGTAAAAAAATATCTGAAGTACCTACTTACTTTGTACTAAATTACAAATCAAGTTTACTGTTCTTAGAAGAGAAAATATTGTAATAAATGTAATGTGCTTATTCAGTACCTAAATATTGAAAATACATATCAGGGGGGGGGCCGGGCCCCCTGAGCCCCCCCCCGTAAATACGCCACTGGGGGGAGAAAAACTTTAACTTTGACATGCTTTCTATAGAGGGCAATTAGGTTGGAGAGGGAATATTCAAAACAAAACAATTTGTGAAAACACCGAAGCGAAACTCAGTTGCCGACACTTGAAACTTCAGATATATTTAGAAATTGTTATATGGATGTGTTAGGTTTTGTGTTCTGTATATTTCAGTTGTTGTTAAATCTCTGACAAAACCTGAACTACAACGGCTCTTACTTATGAAGAATACCAGACCATAGTATCCTATTGGAAAGAGGACACGCCTGTTGGCTTACCATTATAACGACATTTTTTGTACGAAATTACCGTTTCTAAAATTATCTTTATTTTAAATAACCCTTTTAGTTTTAAGAATATGTGACTTTAAATAGGACTAAATTTTCTTTGTGCTCAAGAGTGTATCAAGTTTATTATGCATGCACCTAAATCAGATGTTTGACCCAAATCAGATATCAAGTTTTATCTCCAAGGTATGCAAGTTCGTGAGTTTTTATTAAATAAATAAACATTTTATATGAATGTTAAGTGTTTAATTCTTAATAATTAATTGCTTTTAATAATCTCGCTCACCATTTTATCTCTAATTTATTTTTAATGGTTTCTTAAGGGTAGTTAAGATAAAAACATGTTGTATGCGTGTTTTATTTTTAAACTTATCATGTACGGATTATTATTTTTCTACGACTGTGCGTTTTAACCCATTTTCCCACACGCATTTTAGTTCAGAAACTGTAACTTTCCCGCACTAGTGCGGGAAAGTAAAATTGCCATTGATGGCACGCGACATAAAATTTTGGGCACGCCACCGATCACAAAGTTTACTATGAATTGTTATATTACGAATTTGACGGCACGTCTATGGCCTCAATAAACATTTCTTTAGAAAAAATGGCACGTTAATACTTATGCTCGCCACCCCTGTACTATTATGGACATAATATTTGCAAAAATAATAATATTATATGTAGCTATCTTCACGACAGTTAAAATAATAAAACTGTGTTTCGTATATTGATACCTATATAATCCCAAAACATTTTAATAAGCTCTGGAATTTTTGAATTGATTCATATGATCGGTGACCTTTGGACCCGCATGATAAGACCAGATTTGACCATACAGTGACGGAAAAATAGTGTTGTTGTTATGACAACTATGATACAAACTTTAACTGATTGCCAAAGTGATATCAACCGGAATAGAAGCATTGTCCATAGATGATATTAGAGATCGATAGAAAGATAAAAATATCATATCGATAGAAAGATAAAAATATCATATTTTATTGTTAAATTAGCATGGCTAAAAAAAAATCTAAACAGGTTTATTTTCATTTTTTAATTTTCGATACAATCCAACGGTTATGGAAACATTTATTTCGCACTTATAGTATTTTAAAATAAAAAAATATTTAAAAATAAACTTTTAAAAATTGCTTGTAGGAAAAATTTCAAGGGGAAAGTCACTGCTTATCCGAACTCCGCTACGCATCGTTCGGGTAACGGCAGTTACGTGCAGAAAAGTGTGTCTTTCCGCACTTGTTAGGACCATAACTTTTTTAGCTGAATTGTCATAGTAAAAAGTTTTGCCAAATTGTCACAGAATCATATTTGAGATAAGATAAATACGAATAATAGGCACACCACTACTTACAATTATTGCATTTATTTCAAGTAGGGTTTTGTTCATTCAAATATAACTTTTATGTTATCTACTTAATTGTTGTTGTATTAATTTTAAATAAAAGTATGCACAAATTAAATAAAAGGTTATTTTTAGGGTAAAAGATAATAGAACGTAGAGTGGTGCTAGTGGCGTAAAATTTTATCTGCAAAAAGTACAAAAATCATGTAACTTGTACATGCAAAATTGATAATTTTATTATATATTATCTCAACATCATCTTGATTAATTACTTTGTACAAAATTTATAGTTAAAAAAAATGTATAAATAAATAATTACGTAAGCTTGGAGGATTTTTTAATATCTGAAGCCATTTTTTTATGAAGCGGTTTTAAAACGTTTATGAAATTAATTTTCTTGATAAACGATGACATCACTTACATCACTTTTCAAAATATCCAGGACCACGGTTTAAAACAACGCTTATGGTTGTATTATTGATATTTTTTTGTTTTTGTTTTAGCATCTATACTACCCGACCAAAACTGATGGCAGTACTGAGGAAAATCACTCAATACAAGTATTTTTTTAATATATGTGTATTACCACAAGAAAAAATCCATTTTTCCCTAAAATATTTCGTTTAGTCGCAATCAAGGACGTTTTTTTGACAACAATATTGTTACGTGTGCTCAATGCTTTTTTATGGTAACAGAATATCATATAACCATAACAATATGTATCCAATAAAGTGTTTTTAAATAGTATTTTTTTTAATTCCTATAAGGTTATCTTATTACCACAAAAATAAAAATAAAAACTAACCAATCTTTTATACCTATCTAAAATATACCTTTTAGGACCTAAACAGTTGCTATTTTAAAATATGGTGAAATCGTTTTGGTTCATTTTATTGCCATTTGCAGTGTTGTTAGTTTGTTTAGTGGTTGGTGGATTATAGTTTATAGTGGATGTTTGATGGCCATTGATTTGATAAATTTTTTATATTTTAATAATTTCATATAGGGTGGTGTACTTTTAGTGCAACGTTATATAATAGGTGTTGTGGCGGTGTGTCCCCAAATTCAGGTAGGTTCAATTATTTTACCAATAATTATATTTATTACTTAATAAGTAACTCATGTTTATCACATTACTCTACTTAGGTACCTACAAAAAATCGTTGACTTAGGTGAGTTTTTAAATTTTAAAATCTCTACAAATTTAGGGGATAGAATCGGAAAACAATCTGAGTTTTTGAGATATTTCTTTCCCGTTCTAAATTTTGCAATGCAAAATCGCATTTGTTAGGTTTTCTGATACCTATTAATAAAAAAATGGCTAAAAGGGTCATGTTCCTAGCAGTTTGTTACTTTCGGATCAGTCAGATCCCCCCGTTATTAAACAAAGTTTAACATGCAATTTTTATCAAAAATACTGCCCTAATAAGTGCAGAACGGAAACTTAATGGCGGCCATGATCGGAATGAATTAAAAAATATAAGTAATAATAAATATAATTATTGGTAAAACACTTATTGTATAACGTTGCACTAAAAGTACACCACCCTATATAGAATTATTAAAATATAAAAAATTTTTCAAATCAATAGCCAAAAACATCCACTATAAACTAATCCACCAACCACAGCCATTTTGGCGAAGGAGCTAAAAAAATGAATTTAGTAGTAGCTAGTCCACCTAGCTACAATAAAAATAAAATTATTTTATAGCTGGCTGATTATTTTTAAGAGTAAAAACCGATACTTTTCTAACTACACGACCTCAATTAATCACAAAATCATTTTTGTTTACCACTGCATTATATATTTTGTATGGCAATAAAGTTGTCTTTTAACAGCAAAAGAATAATATTTAAAAAACGACCATGTTGAGGTTAAAAAGTCATTTCAAAAAAAAGAACCTTGTAGCGACAACAGAGTTGTTTTTTTGGCGCCTATTTAATGCAGATTTCTTGCTACTGCGAATGGATTTCTAGCTACGGCTAATATAGTTTTCTCTCAGTGATAACGCATATAAGTTTTGTGCTATATGTTAATCATTGCCATCTGTTTTGGTCACGAACTATAGTTAAACTTTTAATTTACGCAGACTAGACTAACATACTGTCGAAAATGAACGTAACAAACGTCACAATTGGTATTCTTATCCAAACACAACAATAATTTATTTTTTGTATTCATCACCCAAAAAACGGCAAAACCACTCCAAAATATCGTCGTTAATCTCACAAACTGACGTATCTCAGAAAATCGCTATTTTGAGATACGATCGAAAACGTTTACCTTATATAAACTTTTTTCATCTCACAAAGTGTCGTAACTTTACCTGCTATACTTTTCTCGTAATTAACATTTGGTCGGTGACGAATCTCATAATAGTAAACTTTATAAATCTCACAAACCGACCCAACTCGAGTTAGGTCGGTTTGTGAGATTTACTTTTTAAAGAGATTTGTGCAGGTCGCCGACGTAACTCAATTTGACGAGTTAGAACTCGTATTATACTTGACCGGGTCTTTTATTTTATGGCAATTATTATGCATTTAGTCTAGTTTTAAACGTATCCGGGTGCAGTAAAGCAATATTTGACGGCGAGATTAATACATTTTTACGATGGATGCACTTGTACTATGGAGGATGGCACAAAAAATGTTGTGTTATCAAGTGAACTTATGTTTCGTGGTGCATTGAAAAAAGGAACTAAAGTAAAAATGTTTTACGAAAAAAAGTGGTATAATGGCAAAGTGATCTTAACGGAGTGCGACATTAATATTTTCGATGAACATAATTCAGATTATGTACCTGTACCTACGCAGGAAGTGAACAAGCTAGATGTCAAGTTTGTGAGTGAGTTTAGAAACCACGTGGACATTTCAGATGTCGATTCCTTGTCGGATTCTTCGGACAATGTATCTCTAGCCCAAATCAGGGCTTTGATTTTGAGTGAATCTTTAAGTAATCAAAAAACGGCAATTTCTGACAATAAGAGTGAAATAAGTGAAGAGCCTGTTTACGACTCCGATACCGATCCTCCGTATACAGCCACCTGTGAATATTACCGATGTAAGGGAGAAGTATGGAGTTCCTGTCATCGTTGTTGGATTCTTTTGTGCTACGATCACTTCATGGATAACCCACATTGTGACTACCATACAACACGTATACTAAAAAAGAAAGCTACAAGAATAACCAATGTTAATAGGGACTTGCAGCTTAAACAGCATCAAGTGGAAGGAAGTAAAAAGGAAGGCGAACCGAGTCAAAGAAAGAAGGGAATAGTTAACAAACAAAAACTTACTACCACATTAAAAAAATTAAATGTTCACGATTTTTTTTTACCCATTTTTACGTTTTCATATTTCTTTTTGTATTTTTGCTAGTTAATGTAGCCTCAATATTTGCATAAAAATGCCTGCAAAGTTTCATTTACCAGTTTTACATACTACGTCAAGATAGTTTTGTATATTTATATTCTAGTTTAGGTATTTAAAATAAAATTTGTTCATTTCGAAGGGTTTGCCTTATTTTTCTATTATAAAATAATATATTTTATCATAAATAACAAAGACATATCTCAACATACAGGTAAAATTTTATTCTCACAAATGGTCGTATCTATTTTTTTTCTTCTTAACTCAGGGTAAAAAAATCATATCATATGTTTTATCATGAAACTACAAAGAAAAGTCCTAACACTATAACACAAGACCGAATAAATATTATAAAACAAATGCTTTTTTACTTTTATCGAAAGCCAAAACTTACGAAAATCTTTAAACCTCTGTCCTGAAAAATTACAATAAATGAGATACGACACTTTGTGAAATTAACGACGATATATCTATATTATAAACGATGATATTCAAAGATATTTTAAGACACCCCCAAAGGGTTCCTTAGCCTATACTTTTGTATAGGATGAACTAGCATAAACTAGTTGTAAAGGCACTGCCTGTCTGAATTTAAAGGACTAATGTGCATAGCACACAAAATAGCTCACTCCAAAATGTCTGATTAGGGTGTCAGTTTTGATGAACGCTAGGAAGAGACCATTATAAGAAATCCAAACTTTTTTTTTGTAAAATGAAAGTATGTTGCTGATGGATTGTAAAAAAAATAAACTTTATGCATAGTGAGATTTGTTTCCTGATAGACTTGTACAATATTTTATGTCTTTTGTTATTATTATTTTTTTATTTATAAATGTTTTATTTGATCTTATTTAATATTGGAATAATATGTTTTTTTTTTTGTTTTTATATTTTATTTTTTAGTTATACTTCGTTACTATGTACCTATCTGTTTTCTTGCAGCCCAGTGCGTGTGTCATTTCTTGATATTATGTACCTTCTTTACTGACTAATTTGGAGACTTAATACCCTATATGTGACTTCAAACCAAATACCTATTATAGAATAGAGGTATTTGCTTCAAACCCGACATAAGATTTACCTAGAAATGACTTATTAAAACCTAATTTGGAGGAATTTTATAAAGTGAAACTTGTTCCCTAAAAGGACGTTATTTTATTCTCAAATTTATGGTTTTCATATGTTATTTATACCAATTATTGTTTTATTTGATCTCATTGTTTTGTAGCAGTAGTAAAGTCGAATAAGTTTGTTTTGTTTTTTATATTTTATTGTTTTGTTGCACTTCCTTTTATATGTATAGAAAAAAGGCACGTAGCGTAGCTTAGCTATTTATATTATTTTCCTGCCTCTTTATTTATAAAGAAATATGCATTTAGGTTATTACAGTAACTGTTTTTTTCCTAATATTTTATTTCCAAATTAATATAACTTTGTTAATATAAAAATGTGTTTTTAATTAATCCATAAAATAAAACCTTTTGTGCGTCTTTTTATTAATTTAATTTGTGATTTAATAAAATTTATATTGAATCGCAAATTAAATCAATAAAAACTTATTCAAAAGTTAATAATAAAATTGAAACGTTCTAAGACCGCTGTTCGAATTTCCCGCCATTGCGGCTCTGATGGCCAGCAGGCACAATAAAACCGCTCTGTCTCGCACTCTCTCTTCTTTCTTTTTTTCTTTCTCTCGCCACTGTGTTGCGATTTTATAACAAGGAGTTAACATTTCTGTACTCGGGAGGCATACAACACTGTGTGCCATCAGCTCGATTTGTGGATATTTAGTAAAAACAATTAAGTTTAACATAATTTGGAGGTTAGTGTTAAATTATGAATGTATTATCTTACTTTCACTACACAAAGTATAAATTATTTAGTGTTTCTTTGTAAATAATATTTTTTAAAATTTTAATTATCATAATTTGTATTTTGATGGACATAGTGTTCTATACCTGTAAAAAATTATAAGCCGTTATCTGCACTCGGGAGGCATACGACACTATGTCCAATTTTTACAAAAATGAGTATAATAAATGGAAATGGTATGCATTTTGGTAGAAGGAAAAGTAATAATAGACAAAATAAAAACTTATTGCCGCCTAAATGCCGATAGTCATACTGGCGTTTAACATTATGTGTAATCCCTACATATTATTATATAGATCTAGTTAGAGGCATATAACACCAAGTGATTATATAGTGTTATATGCCGCTATACAGTGTGTGTATAAAGTCTGGAAACGGCTTAATAACATCACAATTTACTGGCCGATTTAAACCAAATTTGGTACAGTTGTGTAGGAGGATCTTACGCACCGAATGACGATATTGGCGTTGTTGCTAGCTTTTTAGTTTGTCTGGAATTCGAACGAATTTTATATTTTTAAATATAACACCCAGTATATTTTTACATTTTTAAATTCCACATAAAATTATACATATTTTTTATTAAATGCATTATTAGTCTATACTTCATAGTTTCCGAGATATTGACTCTCGAAAAGTGACATTTTTGAACTTTGACAGCTTATAACTTTCTAACAGTACGTCTTAGAGCAAAACGGCTTACATGTCCCTATCTTCAATTTTTATTATCTTCCCAAAAAAATCAACTTCCGGTTAAACCGGATGTAACTCGAAAGCAGGAAATATAGTTGTTCCGGTTTAACTGGAAGTTGATTTTTTTGGAAGATAATAAAAATTGAGGATAGGGACATGTAAGCCGTTTTGCTCTAAGACGTACTGTTAGAAAGTTAGAAGCTGTCAAAGTTCAAAAATGTCACTTTTCGAGAGTCAATATCTCGGAAACTATGAAGTATAGACTAATAATGTATTTAATAAAAAATAATTGTAATTTTATGTGGAATTTAAAAATGTAAAAATATACTGGGTGTTATATTTAAAAATATAAAATTCGTTCGAATTCGAGACAAACTAAAAAGCTGGCAACAACGCCAATATCGTTATTCGGTGCGTTAGATCCTCTTACACAACTGTACCAAATTTGGTTTAAATCGGCCAGTAAATTGTGATGTTATTAAGCCGTTTTCAGACTTCATACACACACTGTATATGTTTCTAAAGATCCAAGGCCTCTGAATAAAAATTCACATAGTTTTAAAAATCGACGCTGGTTCTCAGCTCTTAACTAATTGGACTTGGTGTTGTATGCCCCACAAAATAGTTTAATTTTCTGAATAAAACTACATAGTTACCTAACTTTTTCTAAAAATTGGACATAGTGTCGTATACCTCCCGAGTACAGATTTATAACCCTATAAATTTTCTTTGGTCTAAACCAAAAACATGCACTTTTGATTTGTGCATGTTTTTGTTTAAAATATTGCTTTACTTTTTTGTTATTTTTATTAACTTTTATTAAACCGTATATGACATGCTCTGGTTTTCCAAACACCTACGATTGGTATATATGGACGTAGTTATGTAGTATAATATATTAGTTAATACTTTCTTTTTATTAGTAGGTATGTATTTGTAACATAAATACAATATGTATGTTGAATATAACAGTGCATTATTTTATTTAGGTCGACTTACGTTGCTTACGACTAGGTAACTCACTGTTTATTCCAAAATTATCAAAGTAGCTCAACACATTGAAAAGGTTGGCGACCACTGGTCTAAACGCTTGTACGTATACCTGCAGGGTTATGGCAGAAATTAATAAAGATATTTATATACGTTGGTTAGAGCCGAAGAACAATTCACTTCAATTATTTGTAATAATTCTTACCTTAAAATTAGCCCACTGTTCTCTATCTTCCTGTAGGGAAGCAAAGGCAATGGTCGCCAAACATAACAGTACCACCAGGAATTTCATATTAGCGTTTCAAATGACACCGACTTGGTCTAGTTGCCAATAACCAATATTTGCAACTACGTATAAAAAATTATTGTGCGTATTTATGTTAAAAAGTCTTATCGTTATAGAAGTGGGTCTTAAGTCCAAAAATAAACATATAATAACCAGTATGTTCTGCTCTAAGATAATATTGCACACGTTTAAAAAATCGGTAAATACTTTTGTCCGGCACTTTGCTTTTTAAATGTCAGTAGCGGGAGGTTTTAAGTACAGAGATCTTTATAGCAACATTACTTGCAGGTCACGCAGGGATAAATAGAATGTACAATAATATTAAAAACTATTATTCGTGGATAGCTTTAAGACAAGATGTAGAAGATTTTGTCAAAAAATGTGACGATTGTCAGAGGTTTAAACGTTCGAAACCAAATATAGAGCCAATGACCATTACACCTACTGCAACTTCAGCATTCCAGATAATTTATTTAAATCTAGTCGGTCCTTTAGAACCAGATATAGATAATAATAAATATATTTTAACTTTACAAAGCGATCTCAGTAAATTCGTGGAATGTTACCCTAAACAAAATCAAGAAGCCGAAACAGTAGCCAAAACGCACGTTGAAAACTTTATTTTGAGATATGGGATATCGGGAGAGATAGTGTCGGATCAAGGGACGGACTTCTTAGCTTCAACCCTTACGCAAACTTGTAATTTGCTTCAGATTAAAGAATTACATTCGACGGCCCATCACCATCAGACCATCGGTTCTTTAGAAAATTCACATAAGTCACCACAATAATGGTGTACATACTGAAACTCGGTATACTCCATGCGAATTAGTTTTTGGCAAGACGGTACATTTACCATCCAATTTGACCCTCTATATAATTTTGACAGTTATCCTCTAGAATTAAAATATAGACTGAAAACAATGTATGTGTAGTATAGTTAATTATAATAGACAATAAACCAGTGTTAGTTCATAAGAATAGAGTTAAGAGGTATTTTAATTAAGGTAATTTAACTTGTTGTGAAAAAAAAAATTATAATATTAGGTAACATATTAATTTTTTTTTCCTCACGCCGGAGGTGTAGGGTGAAAATAAGGTTTTAAGGTTTTTACCCTATTTACCTAAATCTTGTAAATTTATTGTATTTAATATTTAATGTTAAATATTATTATTGTTATAGATCGCATATTGTCATTGATTCAGGGTATAACCCATACCGGATAATATGTTATTAAACATAATACTATAACAATAATAATACCTTTAGAGTTTAAGGTTGAGTTCAAAGTTAGGTTAGTATTTATATGACTGATTTGTGTACATAGACAATTAGAATAAACTAGAAAGTAACTAGAAGTAATTAGATAGTTAGACTGTATTATAGAGATGTAGTGCCAAGTGAATATCTTATCATTATACAATACTTGATAGTTCCAGTACATGGATACATATTGGGTTTTCATGAAGATGCTTGTAACTTGCTTAATGTAGAACGCAAGTAGATTATTCTAATTCTAATGGACATTTTTCTGAGCCAAGAAGTCTCTCGTGTGGAGTACCTCAGGGCTCGAAACTTGGTCCCTTGTTCTTTTCACTCTATACGTCGCAATTTTATACACACCTAAAACATTTTTCAGCTAATTTCTATGCGGATGACACGCAAATCTATATTTCATATTGAATCCAACACAGGCTTCATTTTTGCCCAAAAAAACTAAATTCACCCACAAAAATAACACGAAAAATAGGTTAGGTGAACTGTCGACTAGTCCAGATATAAACAATTAAGCATTTAAGTCCTCAGCGTATCGTCGTTTGTTTACTTTCAACGGTACTTACGCTACGTAAACATACGCTACGGCACAATAGACACTTAAGGCAACACCAACACGTAAACGTATCCACGCGACGTAAACCCGTTACGTTAATGTAGTTCTGGCGTCCTAAAATACAGTTAAGGCAAGACCGGGAATTTGAGAGGTACCTATCTTGTTTGTTTACTTTTTCTAACCTAACCTATTTTTCATGTTCTGGTTTTTGGTTGCGTCGCGTTGGATGGATTATTTATTAATTTTTGAGAAAATGGAGCTTGTGTTGGATTTAATAGTATATGTAGGTATGTAAGTATGTTTTCCAGAAAAATTCTTCCTTTCGTGGTTTTCTAACAGGTGGTCGGGTGTCATCGGGTCGATAATACCGCGTTTCTGGGTGCACGTGAAAAGCCGTATCTTTACGTCTGACGTATCACGTAACGCAACGAAAATTTAAACTGCGCATGAGTAGATGTCATAAGATACGTTTACGTTGCTTTCTCATGCACTGCCTTAAGGGTCTATTAAAATGAACTGGCTAGAGTACCTCCGTAGGGTAGAGATCGGGTTTGTTCGGGGAGTTGTGTGGAGTGCAGCTGGACCTTCTGTCCAGAACGTGCCTCCACCTCCACCATCGTCTATGGAGTTCCCACTTCCAGCGCCGCATGCTTTTTTGCTCCAGCTAACTCTTTAAATGTTTAGAACGAGTATATAATGAGAATAGTAACTCAGGTTATAGGTACAATGCAAAATTTAAACATAAATAATGACTGAAAACAATAATTTACCTCAATCTCAGTTAAATAATTTAAATTTTCCAGTTGATAATAAACAACTCCGTTTTCGAAAACAATGGTTCGTTGCATCGGATGGAGTTTTTCAGAAGGATCGAGTGTAATTTAGCAGTCAATTAAGATATTTATATTACCATTAACATATTTAAGGGGCGTGCACGCCTATGGGCGGATGCTTTTCTACATACTTTTCAAAATTATATGCATTTTAAACAAAATTTCAGTGAATATTTTTGGGGGGCAACAAAGTAGTTGCATGTTAGATTGCAATTAAATTCTGGTAGGTACAAGGTAGGCGATTCCTTAGTGGACAATTTTAATTATTACGTAAGCCTGGCTAAATTTTTAGACCCACTATATCCCATTGACTTATTAATTACCGGTTACAATACCTTCCAATTTTTCCACTCAGACTAAGATATTTTGATGATAAGAATAGTAAAAACAAGTTTTTAATCTGGGAATACCAGAAACCATTGACGAGTCAGAAAACTGTTAATTTTCCTGGAAAATCAAGGTCCCATCCGGGAAAATTTCATAAAAAGGACGGTACTTGAAACGTTTTCGTTTTGAATTCTAACACCAAAAATGTTAGTAAGCTATTAGTAGTAGTAGGATATTTCACATAAAAATTCCACACACAGAGGATAATCCACTAAGATTAACATTAAATATCTTAAAGCCAATAAAAAAATTATTATAGGAAATAATAATATAAATAACCCTCAGACTGCGGAAAATAATGAACCACTAAAGGAACCTACAATCTATACCAATAATGATATAGGCACATTGACGGTATATGTAGAATCAACAGAAAAAAACCCAAAACAACGTTGGTAGATTTAGTAACCTAAAAATAGCCAAAGAAATGTCTGACCTTCACTTAAAAGATGTAAAAAAAATTAACAATAAAGGCTTGAATCGCATATTTTGTTATAATCTTTCAAGCAGCAAATTATTTTTTAAATAATAAAAAATTGATTGAAAAAGGTTACAAATTATTTATCCCATATATTTTTTTTACATGTAAAGATCTAGTAAAACAAATCGATATAGATGAAGTGAAACGCCCCAGTCCCGGGGCTGTTTTTCGCGTAAAAATTTCCATAAAATTTCTTAGGGTAGTTTCGGGACCAATAATATGTGCAAAGGAACCCTCGTTTTAAAAGAGCTTAAAAAGCCACAAAATGTAAAATTTTCCCCTTTTATCGACAAACCGGTCGAATTCTTTTAGTTTGAAAAACAGATGGCCACGCTACGCATCCACGGTACTGAACGCGGGGACAAGTTGATAAAAGGGAGAAAAAACGACGCGCAGTGAGACTCGGTAATTTCCCAAGCACAAGTTAAGGTCGTTTTGCTGCCAGTTTTTTTTTTTGTTCGCGTAGTTCGTGTTCGGTTTGGTGAGGGTTTATTCGCGGCATATAAAAATCGAAATATTCTTTCACTTCAACTTCATTCTTGCAAATATTTCTCCCAAAGGTTCTAATCAGAAAATTATCAAGTCAATGGGGGTCTAAATTGCAAATAATGATCAGCCAAACTGTCGCAGACAAAATTGACCTTTAATGGTTTTAAAATAAAAAGGGATGCAAAGCTTAACGGTACTATTATAACTGTAACAAAAATCAATACACTTCTGCTTTCTAAGGGTAGTAAAATATAGTCGTTGACACGGACCTTTTTGTTTAAGTAACTTGTAACAGATGTGGTTGTCTCCCGGGTGTTTTCATTTTGTGGTACTTTAGACGTGGACGTTATTATGCAGTCATAGTGCCACTTTCTAAAGTTAATAATAGGTAAGGAAATGGGGGAGGGTTAATTAAGGGCAAGATTTTATTGACAATATACAAGTGAAGTTATCAGAAGGGATATAATTATTTGGTATGATGTTGCGTGTAGGTGTACATAAAACGGTGTGATGGGTTTTCCTAAAAATAATATCCGGCAGCAGGAAAGTCTTGTGTGGCCACTGCTGTAGACCATCAGTCGTTCGGTTTTCTGGTAATATTGTCGGACATGGATTGATATCCTTAAAGGCGACAATATGAAAAACAACGCCAACTTGAAAAGAAAAGTGACACATGCGGTAAGTGGGCGAGCTTCTAACTTTTATTGCACTTTTATAATTATATGTTTGAAATGTCCGACAGTAGGAATGACTTGTATGTCCCCTACTAAAGAGCCTCAGTCGCTCGGTTTTTCACTAAACTACGTAGTACCTTTATACCAAACGTGTACGTCAATCTACAATACTAGGTAACTGAAATGACAAATAATGTTAATAATAATACGTACACGAAAATGAAGCGATATGTAACAAAATAAATTGCAGATTAACGGGGAACCAATTAAAACCAGAGTGCATGTGGTCGCAGATCGAAGGTAATTATAAAAAAAGTGGGTATTTTGGGAGGTAAAGTGTCACCATTACAGTTGCAGACGTAATTGGTAACAAAAGGTAAAACATTACTTATTAGTCGCAGACATACTAGGTAATATCTGAAAAGTGTCACCATTCTGTTGCAGACAGATGTTGGTGCATCTTTCACTAAGTTTTATGGCATGTAATAATTAGGGTTTTTATTCTGTATTTTATTTAAGGGATATCTGATTAAATTGTTCATAAATTGTATATGGTCAAAATGATTTTATAATAGATCGATTGCTTTTAAAAACCTCTTAAATTTTCATTTACTGGCATCATAGGGAAACCGTCAGAATAAGATTAAAGCTAAAAAATCTTAAAATCTGAAACTTTTACCGTTGTGCTAAACTTTAAAAGAACCTAAATATAAATGCAACGTAGACAGGGTCGTACCACAGTATTTGACGATTACAGCTAAAGTAACGGATTTCCGTAGGTGATGAATACACCGGGGGTAGGTCAGTTTCAGAAGATATGAACGACTTTAAGAACATCTGCACAAGTAACGTGAAAATTTTAAATGCCATAAGATTAAACCGTAAGGTGGTTAAAGACAATAAAACAGAATACATTCCAACTGGGACAGTATTGTTTACTTTCAGGGCACATTAATGCCAACAAGTAGTAAGTAATAAAACAATACATATTCATGATTTAGGATTTTTTATATAGCTATATTATACAAACAGACATTAGTTCAAAGTAACGTAATGACATTCGGTGGAAATTCCACATTCGTCGTTACCACGTCTGATTTTAAAGAATCCATTATCTCCCCAGTCTGATGACCAGGAGTTCTTCACCAACCAGTAATCCAATCCGGTGTCGGCGTCATGTCCGTAGCCAACAGCTAATAAGGCATGATTGAGTACGTTTTTTGAGCAGTCATTGTCAGTATATACACCTGATAACAAAGAAAATAGAATCAGAGCAGCAAAACCTGTTAATTTCAAAAGTTAACCTAACTTTGGTGTTAATTTTAATTTTAGTCACGAAAAATTACGTTTCAATTGGTAACATGACTTAAAGGAACCAATAGAATATTGATATTTAAATAATTAAATTAAAATTTAATTGACCAAATCTGTAACTGTTCCATTGACGAGAAAAAATCCTGTCCTAGAAGTAACAATCTCCAAAAATATATTTTTCTTTCTCTTAAAAACCGGCGCATTAAATCGTGTCAAATTCGTTATTTAAATAACGAAAAACTTTAATCTGTTTTAATCCACCCTTTTCTACTTTTGACTCCACGGTTAAAATGTTGGCATTATAGATATTATAATAAATAAATTCAGGACAGGTTCAAAACTAGGTTTTGATTTGTCATCGTCGACTAATCAAGTTGTTTACTATGTACGGGAAGGAAAAGAGGAGGAAACTTCTTTCGATTTTTAATACCGGTTTTTTAAAAATATTTTAACTTTGTTTTCGTCCAATTATACAATATGGTCTTGTCCTTTTCATGTTTTTAATATTTGTTTACATTCCTTCGTATAAGTGGCACTTGGGCCCTTCGGTGCTGACTGCTGATGATGGTACTTTCTAGTACCGAAACATGTACACCCCAATAAATTGACTTTTTATATTATTTGTGGAGTTGACTGTGAGTTTTTTTTCGAGATCTTATTTTTCCTGTTGTATAAGTATTTCTTTCCCTTCCGCCCCTATAACTTGCTGGGACATGATACGTACCTCCTGAGTACCAACTAAGATTAGTAGCATCAAGTGCAACAGTAATTGGTCCAATTGATCCTACTGCGTTAAGCAAATCATCTTCGTGCTTCTCTTGAAGCATTATAACCTCATTGATCTGCAAATCTACAACGGAACCGCTGTTGTACCGACATTGACCATCGCTTGCTGTGTACGGATAACTATCTTCCGTCTCAATACCTGTAATTAAAAAAAACTGCTCAAATCGCCATTACCAGTAAACCTTTTTATAGTGTAAAAGATCCCCAAAAATGAAAATTTCTTTTTTTACTTCACTTTTAAAAAATATAGCTATTTACATACACAGGAAGGAAAATAGTGCTTTTCTGTCCACGGAGAGTAATATCTAAGACAGGAAACGCATTTTCCTCTAAGGGTGTGTACCAGGTTTATGTATAACTAAAAAGGGAACCGTTTACCATACGACTTGCGGAAAAATATTTTTATTACAAAAGTGATTAAGAGAAATTCCTGCAAAGTATTGTTAAGTTTCTATGTTGGCCGCTAGGGGACATGTATCAAATGTGGCATTTTTTCAATCTAATGAAAATTCGGGATAACTTTCGTTTTTATTCTACCTTATTGTTTAATGGGGGTAAGAGGGGACAAATGTTGCTATGCAATGAAGTACGAAATCGTTTTGAATTCCATTGCGGGCGCTTTTTAGCAGAATCAACAATTTATTCATTTTTCTCAAACATTTTAATGCAAATATATTTCATTGCACATGAAGAAAAAATAATAACTACTTGTTCTGTTTCACAAATTTAATCAGTTTCCTGACACGTATTTCGGCCCTTGCGGGTCATTGTCAAAGGAGTACAAGACAATAAAAACAACTAACACAAACACATATCCAATGGTAAAATAGAAACTAAAAACAAACTTTTACAAAGTGGGGTCAACTGCGACGCTATCTATAGTCCGTCTAGAAAGTATCCGGAATTTTATGTTTTTCCAAATTTTAATATATTTCCTTTTTGTAACATTCGAAGTCAAGAGCAATGCATCAAGTAGGTTGTGCCGATAGTAGACTATGGCTAAAATCGCATGACAACACGATCTGTAAAATATTGTTGATTGTAAAACATGTTTAAGATTTGTGAAATAATGTCGCAAGTAGAAAAAAGAAAGAAGGTGGAATTTTTGTATAGAAAAGGTGTTCGAAACGTTAAAAAATTAGTGCAATTGACTGAACTCGGAAAAAGTTCCATATATGAGACAATACAGCGGATAAAAAATGGCGCAGATATGAGGCATAGACCAGTTTCGGGAAGACCGCGTAAGATTCGTGGAAAGAATGTAAACGCTTTAGTAAACTTAGGACGGCAAAATCCACGTCTACGGTTTCGAAAATTGGCTAATAGATTTGGAAATACACGAAGAATAAAAGTGTGTCCAGAAACTGTCCGCATGTCACTGAAAAGACAAGGCTACATAGCAAGAAAACCAAAAAAAATTCCGGCAAAGACACCTCTACAAAGGCAAAGAAGAATATGTTTTTGTCAACGTTTTCGAGAAGATAATTTTAGGAATGTTTTTATATCTGACGAAAGTTGTTTTCAGCTTGGTTCAAATCAACTAAAAATTCTACCAAGAGAAAATTTTACCGTTCAAATTTCCAAATTTCCCACTAAAATAATAATGTGGGGAGCAAAATCTCAGCGTGGTGCTACCCCTCTTTGTATAGTTGATGGCACCGTTAATAGTGCAAAGTATTGTGACATTCTAAATGGTTTCCTTCTTGAAACGGCTCATGCTTTATATCCAGACGGGTGGCGTTTTCAGCATGATAATGCAAGATGCCACACTTCTGCCTATACTCAAGCTTGCATGCATGAACACCAATTGGCAACAATTCCATGGCCAGCAGCTTCACCAGATCTTAGTCCTATCGAAAACATATGGGGACTAATGAAGAATGAAGCGGAACGAGCAGCGCCACGAAATAAAACAGATTTGATTCGGTCGGTTTTACAGGCCTGGACCACCATCACCGAACATTATGGCGGTGACCCAGTTTCGGGTATACCTGTACGTTTAGTTAAGTGTTTGGAGTTAAACGGAGGTTGTATAAGTAAATGAGAAGAATTATTTGTTGTAATTTTATGATTCAAGTAATAAAAATATATACCGAAAAATTATAATTGTGTTTTCTTTCTCGGATACTTTCTAGACGGACTATACATTGGACAAACAGGTTGAAATTTTGACACCAGGCTTAAAGAACACCAAACATCTATTTTAAAAAACAAAATAAAACAGGTTTAGCTGATCACTGCATATTATACACTTATTCAATCTCTAACAACATAAAACCCATATAACATACAACCCATATAACATAGACAATAAAAGCAGAAAACTAAATTTACTAGAAAAAATAGCTATTAAAAAAGCCATAAAAAATAAATGTAATGTTGTTAATAATCAAACCGACATACCTTCAGGCGCTTCCCTAATTCTTAATAGCACACTAATTTAGAACTTAATATGCATCTGTACCTTTATTAAATTTGGAAAACCCACAGTTGACCATTCAATCTTCTAATTTTATGACATGTTTATAACTACCATAATATTATATAAATACCTTTGTAATGTCACGTAGAATTTAGTATCTTCATGTACTCCTTTAACAATGGCCCGCAAGGGCCGGAACACACGTCAGGGAACTGATTAAATTTGTGAAACATAACTTAACTTTAAATCTAGCCGTTTCAAAAAGTCATTGTTAAATTAGTGACGTATTTCATCTCCACTCCGGACCTCTCTATGACTATCTCTACCCAAAAAAAAAATTTTTTCTTAACAATAACTCAAACTAAAATATGAAAAATAAATATAGTTTAAAAAAACTAAAAAACACGCTTTAATAATTAATCAAATTAAAAAGCGGAAAATAAATATAGTTTAAAATAATTCTTGAAATTCTTAATATAGGCAGAAAATAATAATGAACGATAAACATTAGTATTATTGTGAAAAAAGCGTGGGGTGCTCGATATATGAAAAATATAGTACAAAGCGCCCCACGCTTTTTTCACAATAATACTAATGTTTATCGTTCATTATTATTTTCTGCCTATATTAAGAATTTCAAGAATTATTTTAAACTATATTTATTTTCCGCTTTTTAGTTTGATTAATTTAAAGCATGTTTTTTAGTTTTTTTAAACCATATTTTTTGTTTCGAGTCTACTAAAAACTTTACAAAAAAAACAAATTTTTTTAGAACTTTCAAATTAAATTAAGGCAATCTGCATAGTTACATTACCATTTTGCTTGACGTAGTAAAGGGCAACACCTTCATCTCCACCGTTGCATCCTCCGTTATTAGTATCACAGTCATTTATCTGTTGTTCACTGAACAATAGCATTTGCTTGTTCTTAAGATAGTAGTAACTTTCCAAGACACCAGTCTAAAAAATAGTTTTTTAATGTAAGGGTGCAGTTTTTCCAGATTTATGCCTCTTGTGCTGTTATTATAAACATTTTCTAAAACTGGCTATAAGCTCATTATTTGTCGAAATGTTACATATCGCACTGATAACCCGAAAGATTTAATGAAAAAGCCAGATGACAATAAATTTTAAAATGCTATTTCAAGTTTACTAAAACAAAAACTATGACATTTGGAAAAAATCTTTTAAATAAACAATTTTTTGAAACCAAGATTTTACTATAGGACTAGGTGAATGAAATTGCTTTTAAAGAAATATCAAATTCTCATTTAGATAAAGTTTCCAAATTATTTTTTTTTATGATTTTACAAAAATTTTATTTTTATACTTACAGCAGAAAAAGCCCAGCAGGATCCACAATTACCTTGGTTCTTAACAGCCGATACAGCTCCTTGGTTTCTCCAATCAATAGAGTCTGGAATTGTAAGTCCAACGGGTTTTTTATAAACAGAAAGACCTTCATATTTTGGAGGATTAGCACTTTGTCGCTTTAAAAAGGAAACAAATTCGTCCTTCGTCAAATCAGCAAAATGGTTAACGCCTTTTGTGTATGTCGCATTGCCAGCTTTAAATTGTCTATTGTGTTCTTCCATTGATCTTAAATTTTGTTGGAATATGGAGAAACGCACTTTTTCCTCTTGTAAGTTCTTGTAGACTTTGCCATGTTTGCTCTAGGTAAGAAATTTTTTTTAAATTTAATATTGCGATATTGTTTTCAATTAAATACCTTTGGTTTTGTTTCAATAGTAAATAAGGAAGGTACGGAGAGTCACGTGTTAGGTAGCACTGCCAATGGTAGTCATCAGAGCTTTTAGATAAAAAAAGGAGGTAACGATGGAAATAAAGATTTTATGGGGACAGATTGTTTCGTCACCAGCAGGGTTAATCTTTTTCAAAATTTTTGAGGCAACCTCACATCTCGAAATCAATATTTCACAATTAAAAATGTACAAGGCCATCTTTAGTTTCGGGACGGACAATAAAGGGCCTTAAAAAGTCAGGAATTTCGTTCATTCCATGTTTTTTAACATTTCTTGACATTTATCAGGGATCTCAGTCATTCTATCGCTCAGCGGCCCGAGTTTCGGAAATTCTAATGTGTTATGAGGGGGGGTTTAAAACTGGCGAAACATTTAAATACTAGTCTACGAAAGTATACAGTGTGACCAGTAAAGTCCGCATCATATGGGATTTTTTTTTATTAATAGCTTTATTCGAAATTTGACTTTGGCGTCAAGTTTTGCTTCGATCGAGATGAAAATTAAGCAAAAAAATAGTAGTTACGTGATTCGCATTATATGTTAAATAATAATTTTTTCCAAGAGATAATTCAAAAGTGGGGTTATTTCTGAAAGTATCGAAAAAAGTTAGTAAAAAAAGTTTTTTTAAATGCAGTTTCTAGCCCACATGCAAAATTTCAGCTGCATAAGATAATTTTGATTTTCTACCCATCACTAAAATTTATTTTCCACTTAATGAAAACTTTACCGATGACACTGTGTTCTTTTTTACCTTAATATTGAAGTGTATTACTTTCAGACACAAACTACGTTTTCAAAAATACTTATTTTATGAAGTTACCTTTTAGAGGGTCCAAAACAAATAAACTTTGCATCACATGCGACCGAATTTTAATAGCCCAATTTTGATTTTGTAGAAAAACACACATTTAATATGGCTTTACTTCAAAGAAAATGTATCTAAAATAAAGCATTGTCAAAACTAAGAAGTTTTATGTAGGTTGCGTTGAGTCTTATTTTGCAAAAGTGGTGCAGCAATTTACAAAATATGGTTAAAAAATCAAAATTAACTTATACAGCTAAAATTTTGCGTGTGGGCTAGAATGTGCATTTAAAAAAACTTTTTCTAATAACTTTTTTCGATACTTTCAGAAATAACCCTACTTTTGAATTATTTTTTGGAAAAAATTAAAATTTGACAGATAATGCAAATCACGTGACCACTACTTTTTTTCTTAATTTTCATCTCGATCGAAGCAGAACTTGATGCCAAAGTCAAGCTATTAATAAAAAAAATCGCATATGATGCGGACTTTACTGGTCACACTGTATTTATGAAGAAAACTTATGTGTATTAGGTGTAAAGTTTATATATTAATAGCAGAGCGCTTTCGGTCTATCGGCCATCCTCAGTGCTTCCTGTACAGCAATATAAATGAACTTAGAAAAGTATAAAAATAAAAACTTTTATAAAAAAATTCTTTGTGAAAATTAGGTAAAAAAGGGGTCCTTACTTTGTCAAAAGTTGTACCGTGCGAGCAAAAATTATTTGCATCAAAGAGGGCTTGGATTAACAAACGTAAGAAGATCTCAATGATATGGGGACGATATATCTAAACAAATCTAGGTTAAAATTTTGTCAAATTCATATTATGACATGATATGCCAAACTAACGAGTAATAAAATAAGTAGACAAATACAAATTTATTTTTGTTGTTTAAAAAAATTAACAAAGTAAGAATATACAGAAAGAAAAAGAAAAATAATTACATAAATTGCTGAAATTGGCCACCACCATGCTCCAAGCATAAATTCACTCTTCATATTTTCGAAAGTGTTGTATGCAACAAGTTCTTCTGTTCTTACAGATGGTCTTCCTGCTCCTTTTTTGTCTTGTATAGAACCTGTTTCCCTAAACACAGCCACGGTTCTTTTCAGGCAATGATAAAAATCCCCAGCAATAAAAGCAACGTTAGGAAAATGTTCGTGAAAATCGTCCATGCACAAACCCGGATTGTATTGCCACTCACCATTTACTCTAACCCCGTTTCGAAAATTCGCTTTAACCATGAATGTTTTGTGCTGTTGTGTGAATTGTTCAAGAAATTGGAAAAATTTGCGATGAATCAAATTACTTGTAACGACTGTCAAAGATGACGGAATAACTGATTGATTGTTTAGTTACTGATACCCAGCAGGTATTAAGCTCTACGGCTAAGCATTACGTCCTTAGATGCAAGGCCCTCTTTGATGCAAATAATTTTTGCTTGCACGGTACATAAGGTCTTTCAACATAAACCAAAAAGGTAAAATTACAAACAACGGTGCAAAATAATAATACATACTCATACATAAATTTTTGAAACGTCTTGGAAAATAAATATTTAATAAATATCCAAGATGGACTGTTTGTTGTCATGTGTCGAAAATGCACAAGGGAGGAGAAAAACTTTAACTTTGACAGGCTTCCTATAGAGGGCAATTAGGTTAGAGAGGGAATATTCAAAACAAAACAATTTGTGAAAACACCGAAGCGAAACTCAGTTGCCGACACTTGAAACTTCAGATATATTTAGAAATTATTATATGGAAGTGTTAGGTTTTGTGATCGGTATATTTCAGTTGTTGTTAAATCTCTGACAAAACATGAACTGCAACGGCTCTTACTTATGAAGAATATCAGACCATAGTATCCTATTGGAAAGAGGACACGCCTGTTGGCTTACAGAGAAAATTTTACCACATTGCAGCAGAAACCATTATAAAGACATTTTTTGTACGAAATTACCGTTTCTAAAATTATCTTTATATTAAATAACCCTTTAACAGTTTTAAGAATATGTGACTTCAAATAGGACGGAATTATTATTTATTATGCCTGCACCTAAATCAGATGTTTGGCCCAAATCAGATATCAAATTTTATCTTCAAGGTATGCAAGTACGTGAGTTTTTATTAAATAAATAAACATTTTATATGAATGTTAAGTGTTTATTACTTAATAATTAATTGCTTTTAAAAATCTCGCTCACCATTTTTTCTCTAATTTGTTTTTAATGGATTTTCTTAAGGGTAGTTAAGATAAAAACATGTTGTATACGTGTTTTATTTTTATTTATAAACTTATCATGTACGGATTATTATTTTTCTACGATTGTGCGTTTTAACCCATTTTCCCACACGCATGTTAATTCTGAAAGTGTCACTTTCCCGCACTAGTGCGGGAAAGTAAAATTGCCATTGATGGCACGCGACATAAAATTTTGGGCACGCCACCGATCACAAAGTTTACTATGAATTATTATATTACGAATTTGACGGCACGTCTATGGCCTCAATAAACATTTCTTTAGAAAAAATGGCACGTTAATACTTATGCTCGTCACCCCTGTACTATTATGGACATAATTTTTGCAAAAATAATATTATTATATGTAGCAATCTTCACGACAGTTAAAATAATAAAACTGTGTTTCTTTTCTCCGGGTATATTGATCCCTATATAATCTTAAAACATTTTTATAAGCTCTGGAATTTTCGAATTGATTCATCGGTGACCTTTGGACCCGCATGATAAGACCAGATTTGACTATACAGCGACGGAAAAATAGTGTTGCTGTTATGACAACTATGATACAAACTTTAACTGATTGTTAAAGTGATATCAACCGGAATAGATGATATTAGAGATCGACAGAAAGATAAAAAATATCATATTTTATTGTTAAATTAGCATGACTAAAAAATAATCTAAACAGGTTTATTTTTATTTTTTAATTTTCGATACAATCCAACGCTTATAGAAACATTTATTTCGCACTTATAGGATTTTAAAATAAAAAACATATTTAAAAATAAACTTTTAAAAATTGCTTGTAGGAAAAATTTCACGGGGAAAGTCTGTCTTTCCGCACTTGTTAGGACAATAACTATTTTAGCCGAATTGTCATAGTAAAAAGTTTTGCCAAATTGTCACAGAATCATATTTGAGATAAGATAAATACGAATAATAGGCACACCACTACTTAAAATTATTGAATTAATTTCAAGTAGGGTTTTGTTCATTCATATATTACTTTTATGTTATCTACTTAATTGTTGTTGTATTAATTTTAAATAAAAGTATGCACAACTTAAATAAAAGGCTATTTTTAGAGTAAAAGATAATAGAACGTAGAGTGGTGCTAGTGGCGTAAAATTTTATCTGCAAAAAGTACAAATCATGTAACTTGTACATGCAAAATTGATAATTTTATTATATATTATCCCAACATCATCTTGATTAATTACTTTGTACAAAATTTATAGTTAAAAAATTTCTTTAAATAAATAATTACGTAAGCTTGAAGGATTTTTTAATATCTGAAGCAATTTTTTTGTGAAGCGGATTTAAAACGTACAAAAAATTAATGTTTTCTTGATAAACGATGACGTCACTTACATCACTTTTAAAAATATCCTGGACCACGGTTTAAAACAACGCTTATGGTTGGAGTTAAAAACTCGTGGCCAGACTTTGAAAGAAGGACTAATTTCTGTAATTGGGGTCTTGCTCGAATTCAAGACGATGTACGATTTTTTAATATTGTATTGTTTACCGATGAGGCGACATTCCACAATATTCGTCATGTGAACAGGCATAATTTACACTTCTACGCCGATGTTAATCCGCATTTCATGAGGACTGTTGACCACCAACATAGGTGGAGTTTAAACGTCTGGGGAGGCATAATTGGAGACCACATTTTTTCGATGGACATTTTTCAAAATTTTTTAAACGAAAATCCTAATAATCTTCTTAGAAAATATACCATTAGGGAAGGATGTGGTTTCAGTTAGATGGGGCACCTGCCCATTTCAGCATTGGAGTCTGAAATACCCTGGATTAAAAATTTCCAGGTCGCTGGATCGGAAGACGAGGACCTGTTCCGTGGCCCCCAAGGTCCCCAGATCTGACAAAACTTGATTTTCTCCTATGGGAATACGTTAAAGATCTGGTCTACAGAACACCTCCAACGACAGTAGCAAATATGCGGGAAAGAATAAGAGAAGTATTTAATTCAGTTACTCCCTACATGTTACAAAATGTAACTAGATCTTTAACCGACAGGTTAAATAATAATATGTGTATACGGCAAAATGGTAGAGTCACGGTATAAGGTCGATGTACTCTGGTAGAGTGTTTGAATATCTTCTGAAGTAATTATGTTGATTTTCGGTTGCTTAGTAGGTAACGGACCGAATATTTTAAAATTTAGCGAACATAAAGTGATACTTTAATAAAATAGCTTTATTTTACTACTTCTGATATTAAAATTAGAATGATTATGTACTTATAACTTAAATATGTTCAATTTATTTATGTAACGGTTATTAATCTTTTGCTTTGAATAATTTTATTAAACCTACATAAATATATAATTAATTTGTGTTGGGCTACATGCTTGGTGAACCTATTGCACAGGAAGAAAAAATAATAACTACTTGTTATGTTTCACAAATTTAATCAGTTTCCTGGCACGTGTTGCGGCCCTTGCGGGCCATTGTCAAAGAAGTAAATGAGGATACTAGAGTATCTTCTTGTACTCCTTCCTTTATGATACCCGGACTTTAAAAGTATAGCTTAATGACAATGGAACTGAGCGAATGTAGCCACGGATACCTGCAGGGTATGGCAGAAATTAATAAAGATATTGATTATTATTGGTTAGAGCTGAAGAACAATTCACATCAATTATTTGTAATAAATATTACCTTAAAATTAGCCCACTGTTCTCTATCTTCCTGTAGGGAAGCAAAGGCAATGGTCGCCAAACATAACAATACTACCAGGAATTTCATATTAGCGTTTCAAATGACACCGACTTGGTCTAGTTGACAATAACCAATATTTGCAACTACGTATAAAAAAATCATTGTGCGTATTTATGTTAAAACGTCTTATCGTTATAGAAGTGGCTCTTAAGTCCAGAAATAAACATATAATAACCACTATGTTCTGCTCTAAGATAATATTGCACACGTTTAAAAAATCGGTAAATACTTTTGTCCGGCACTTTGCTCGCTAATATATTTTAAGTGGGTATCGAATAGACTCAGATTAATTGTGTTAAATAAATGGTAAAAAAAATAAAAAATAAATATAATTGTACACTTTCCACAACCTGAAAATTACCTGCAATTTTATTGTTACACCAAGTTATAACTTTTAAAATACCATTTTAAGTACTCCTTTGAAGAAACAACTGTGTTGCGAAACATGTCGAGTTAAAATAAAAATCTGTAAAAAGTGTAAAACTATAATTTTTTAAAATTTTTTATTTTAATTTTTTTACACAATTAATAATGGATTTCCACCAAGTAAAAGCCGAATCAATTTTATTAGACTCAGATTTTTCAAATATAAAGGAAAATGAAACAGAAACATTTTAACCCAAAAAATATTATTTAACGTTGTATTTTGGTTTAGGTTTATTGGCATTGTTGAATAAAGAATACAAAATTCAAATCGACATAAGCGATCTGTTTTCCTCCAAGTTATAGCATTTAATAAGTCTGACAAAATATGGAAAATATAATTCTTTAAATGTCAGTAGCGGGATGTTTTAAGTACAGATATCATTATAGCAACATTACTTGCAGGTCCCGCAGGGATGTACGATAATATTAAAAAGTATTATACGTGGATAGCTTTAAGACAAGATGTAGAAGATTTTGTCAAAAAATGTGACGATTGTTAGGATATGACCCATGAAATATAGACCCAATGACCATTACACCTACTGTTACTTCAGCATTCCAGAGAAATTATTGATCAAGAAACTTTCGCAGTTGGGAGTCAGTGAACCGTATCTGGCATGGATTGCGTCGTATTTGACTAATCGTAAACAGTGCGTTAAGCTTGGGAAACGGGAAATAAATGTTTTGTCGGGAGTGCCGCAAGGTTCTCATTTGGGTCCGATCTTATTTTTAATTTTTATTAATAGTGTTGTAGGACAATTTAAAAAATGCAAATTTCTTTTGTATGCTGACGACTTAAAATTGTTTTGTTCTGTCAGATCTATCAGCGATTGTATAGCTGTTCAGCAAGATCTTAATAATTTAGTTAAATGGTGCAATTTGAATTGTTTGGAAATGAATGTGTCTAAATGTAAAGTTATAAGATTTTTTAAATGCAAAACACCCAATGTGTTTCCATACTCCATAGATAATATTAAGTTGGAATCTGTTGATCATTTCAATGACTTGGGTGTAATTTTTAGTAGTGATCTAAGCTTTGATAAACACGTAGACAACAAAGTCCTAAAAGCGGTTAGGATGTTAGGTTTTCTGTGCTGCACTTGTTCTGATGTCAATGACACTAAAGCTATCAAGTCATTATATAATTGTCTAGTGCGTAGTGTGTTAGAATATAATAGTGTCGTATGGGATCCTATTTATAACTGTTATACAGAGAGGTTGGAACGTGTCCAGAATAAATTTGTAAAATTTTTACTGTTTAAACTTCGATTCCCTTACAAAGATGTGCCCTATGCAACTCGCGTTCAATTGGCCGGTATTGAAAGTCTAGAGCGGCGCAGAAAAAATGCAATGGTATACTTTTTGTTTCAGTTGCTGAACGGCAAAATCAGTTTTGGTTCGTTACTGGCAAAGGTGCGCTTCAGAATCCCACAGAGACCTACTCGGTTGAGAAATCTTTTTTATACGATTAATCATCAAACTGTGTATGGTTCTCGGGCTTTCTGTAATAGGCTCATGGGTAACTACAATGTCCACTTTAATAGTATCGATTTATTTTGTTCCACTTTTTTATCATTTACGAACAGAGTAATGTATATTGTAATATAGTCTAATTTGTATTAATGTATTAATTTTATATTTTAGACTTTGTGTGTGCTATTTGGAGTGTAATGTATCTCTGTAAGTGCTGATTCAATAAATAAATAAATAAATTTATTTATATCTAGTCGGCCCTTTAGAACCAGATATAGATAATAATAAATATATTTTAAGTTTACAATGCAATCTCAGTAAATTCGTGGAATGTTACCCTAAACAAAATAAGGAAGCCGAAACAGTGGCCAAAACGTTCGTTATTTTGAGATATGAGGTACCGGGAGAGATAGTGTCGGATCAAGGGACGGAATTCTTAGCTTCAACCCTTACGCAAACTTGTAATTTGCTTCAGATTAAAGAATTACATTCGACGGCCTATTACCATCAGACCATAGGTTCTTTAGAAAATTCACATAAGTCACCACAATAATGGTGTACATACTGAAACTCGGTATACTCCATGCGCCAAAGACTTTTTACAAAAGCAAAGCGGCCATCAATACACCGTAGCGCCATCTAGTACCAGGGTGACTGCATTTTATATTGGAGTTAACTCCGCTGGCTTTTAATGCATCTTACCGCTGTGTAGGGATTGCTTGGGTTATGGCTGCCCGTAGAGTCCTAACAAGGATGAAACGGCCGTCGTGGTCTACCCGCCCCAGGGTATCCATTGTGCTTGGATCCCTGTGTATTCCAATATAAAAAAACAGTTACACACTTGTCCGATATGCCACAATTATTCGCTTTTAATTATTTTCGCGGACACTATAATTATCTTCTAAACATCAATAAATAAAAATGAAGATGTTAGATGTAGTTTTTTAAATAATTATATTTAACCATGTAAGAAATTTTATTGTATTTAATCATTTAAAATACAATATTTTACTTTTTTAAATCGGTGATTCCTGTATCATATTAGAGTAAAATAAAATGTATTATATTTTAATATGTATATTTATATCTAAGTTAATTTTATTCCCGTTTACAACTATACTACATTACTCTAACGTAACATAATGACATTCTGTGGAAATTCCACATTCATCGGTACCACGTCTTATTTTAAAGAATCCAGCTTCTCCCCAGTCAGAGGACCATGAGTTCTTGACCAACCAATAATCCAAACCAGTTTCGTCGTCGTGTCCATAGCCGACAGCTAGTACGGCATGATTTTGATCAGTTTTTGAACAACTAGCATCAGTAAACACACCTGAAAACAAATAAAATATCAAAATGTGTGTTTCGCAAATTCCAAGTATTTTTCATAAAATTCAATGACCGGTAATAAAATACATTTCATATTTTACAATGTCGTTGAAAAGGGCAACATGATTATATGAAAATATTATGTTATTATAAAGGGTATCATTTAAAATAACAAAATCAGAGTGACATCGATTTTATAAATGTGAAAATTTGCTTCTATTTTTTAAATTTTTTATCTTATATGAATTTAAAATTGATAACGTTAGATATGAATGCATACAAACGATTTTTATTATCATGTTGTACATGAAAAAGGCAACTACCAAAAATGGTATTTTGTCTATTGTGATTTATTTTTAACTAGTACACCAGTCAGACTGGAAATGGTAGGAAAAAATTGATATCCAAAATTTTATTGCTGGAAACTGCTTATGGGGTAAGTATAAACGTAAAAAAGCAAAAATAGACAACTGGATCGGTCATCCCTCCCCGTGGGGGGTCGAAAGAGGGTGAAAAATGGTGTTTCGTGATTTCTGGTAAAAGGAGACGTCCTAGAAAAAAATGTTTCACACAAAACTTGTAGATCATGTAAAAATCTACTACTTTTGTAAAAAGCACTTTTTCACATAACCTCAAATTTTTTTAGATAAGTGCGAAAAACCGGTTTTTGTGTTTTTTAATTTTCATTTGAAAACGTGTCAACTAATATTTATGAAATTTTAGGGAGAAATTGCTTTTCTTATGACAAATAAGGAAAACTTTTTTTGTATTTATTTCATGGTTGTTGTTGTTTTGAAGATATTTGCTTTTTTTTTTTTTGTATTTTTTTCAAATAAAATTTGTCCTTCGAAAAATCAATTTAAAAACTTTTGGTTGTGCTCATTTTTTTCGTTTTTAGTTGCACTTTAACATGAAAAAAAAAATAAGTCAGGGCGCAAAAACATCCTTTAAAATGCACAAGAAGCCAAAAGTGAGTTATACGAAAACGAATATTTCAGTATAAGTTCATAATTCGTTTAAAATTACGAACATTTTTTAAAATCAAGTACTTATTTGTATTCTATGAGAAAAAAATACTAAAAAAATTATTAAGAAATTTAGGTTAATTAAAATTTAAATTAGCAAGAATTTTAAAATACGAATTTTTGTAATTGATCGAGAAAAGTATAATTGCGTAAGCGAGTCACAAAAAAAATAATTTTTGGTAATTTTAAAGTACTCTGGTACTTTTTAACTAATAAAAATAAACTTAAACTAGATTCAAATAACAAGTATATATTTTAACGAAATATAAATTATTAATTCAGAAAATTTCTTCATGTTAACATAAAGCATGGTAATGATGGTAACATTTAAAAAAAAGGGGTATACAAAACCTGTTTGGTCTAGTAGATACTTAACCTATAACTCACGAAAAACCCAAGAATTCCAAAATTATTACATTATTATATTTTAAATAAATATTTAATATAAGTACTAAATCAATTTACGTTTTTTTGGTACACTTTCATCATTTAAATTATATGATTCTGATTTAGAATGTATTTTTTCCGCTGAAACGTTTTCTTCAACTTCATTGCCGTCTTCATCCTCACTACTAATGTGAAAAAATCTTCAAATA
Organism: Polydrusus pterygomalis; assembly: GCA_963969555.1. NCBI lineage: Eukaryota > Metazoa > Arthropoda > Insecta > Coleoptera > Curculionidae > Polydrusus > Polydrusus pterygomalis. The sequence goes on along the minus strand of OZ018381.1, from coordinate 32,077,947 downwards.
TTTGTTTTTCAGCATTTAAGCAAAGGGTTGGTTCTTCGTTTGCAGCTAAAATATCTTCTACATCAATAAATCCATCCAAATTTTCTCGCTTTTCAAAATTAGTACAATTACCAGCACTTTGACATTTTGCACATAAGTCAGTGCATTGCAGACCATGCTTTCGGCATCCGCACTTAGTACCACAGCCTTTTCCACAGCTAAAAGAAATTGATTTAAGTAATGTGTCCAGAATAACTGGATCGTCTGTGAAATGAGGTAACAGCACGTCTTTCTTATTAGCTGTTATTTTATTCGAGCCCCATTTAGTAGCAAGTAAAGTATTGTTTCCAAGCCACTTTTGAACCTGGAAATAGCATCTGTAAGAGTGTTGCGTCGCTGCCCCAACAGTTGGTGGTATTTTTTCTAATTTGAAATCTTTTCTAGTCGATAGTTTTTTATACTGGCTGAACCTCAATTCATCAAGTGATTCTTTGGATTTTTCACATTTGTAAATTGATTTTATTAAAGTACAGCCGTTAGCAGAAATGATCGTGGGGTCTACATTTTCTTTATAATAAGGTTCAATCAAAGTAGTCAAGTTTGGAGTTTTTAATAATGAATGAAAACTTGTTTTTTTTTCCTTTGCCAGCAAATCCAGAGCTTGTATCGCAACCAGTGAAACAGTGAAAAAAGGCGACGATTGATCGTAAATTTTGGTGTTGAAAACTTTTTGAAGAGTAGACTGCATCGCTGACGTTGCCTACTCCTTTTTTAAGGAAAAATACCACTTTTTTTCAATGTTACCATCATTGCCATGCTGCTTTATGTTAACATGAAGACATTTTTTGAATTAATAATTTATATTTTGTTAAAATATATACTTGTTATTTGAATCTAGTTTAAGTTTATTTTTATTAGTTAAAAAAAACCAGAGTACTTCAAAATTACCTAAAATTATTTTTTTTTCTGACTCGCTTACGCAATTATACTTTTCTCGATCAATTACAAAAATTCGTATTTTAAAATTCTTGCTAATTTAAATTTTAATTAACCTAAATTTCTTAATAATTTTTTTAGTATTTTTTCCCATAGAATACAAATAAGTACTTGATTTTAAAAAATGTTCGTAATTTTAAACGAATTATGAACTTATACTGAAATATTCGTTTTCGTATAACTCACTTTTGGCTTCTTGTGCATTTTAAAGGATGTTTTTGCGCCCTGACTTATTTTTTTTTTCATGTTAAAGTGCAACTAAAAACGAAAAAAATGAGCACAACCAAAAGTTTTTAAATTGATTTTTCGAAGGACAAATTTTATTTGAAAAAAATACAAAAAAAAAAGCAAATATCTTCAAAACAGCCCATGAAATAAAAACAAAAAAATGTTTTCTTATTTGTCATAAGAAAAGCTATTTCTCCCTAAAATTTCATAAATATTAGTTGACACGTTTTCAAATGAAAATTAAAAAACACAAAAACCGGTTTTCGCACTTATCTAAAAAAATTTGAGGTTATGTGAAAAAGTGCTTTTCACAAAAGTAGTAGATTTTTACATGATCTACAAGTTTTGTATAAAACATTTTTTTCTAGGACGTCTCCTTTTACCATAAATCACGAAACACCATTTTTCACTCCCTTTCGACCCCCCACGGGGAGGGATAACCGATCCAGTTGTCTATTTTTGCTTTTTTACGTTTATACTTACCCCATAAACAGTTTCCAGCAATAAAATTTTGGATATCAATTTTTTCCATGTTGCACTAAAATTTTGATAACTTGACTGGTGTATAGCCCTAAACTCATATAATCATCTAAAAATTTTGTAAATAAATTCTACTAAGAGATGTGTTCGGGTTTAACCTATTGTTTTGGATTCCCGATTTTATAGATTTTGACTAGACGATAATTTTAAATATTATAATTTCAACACAATCATGACAAATCATGGAATACATATTTAGTTATAACATATAACCATTGGTACACGAAAGGACTGTAGTTCCGACAGGTTTAGAAGATATTAAAAAAATAAATCTTGATGAGTTCGCCCACTTGTCCGTTCCGTGGTGTCTGCAAGAGTATATTTACTGACTAAAGACAGGTTCCCAGAAAAGATTTGGGCGCCCCTTAAAATATTCACCTTATTTTTCAATTGAACATCTTATTGTTCGCGAAGTATGATTTTTCTGTAATTTTAAACACAAAATACAGCAAAATAATGTTTTTTAGTGTTTATTAGCGTGACAAATTGTAGCTTCATTTTATGACTGTTCAAAAGCCCCAGGATGGGACGATATTGATGTGGCAACGATTAAAAACTGGAAATGTGCATTAAGTCCTGTAATGTGAAAACTAGAATCATTCTCTAAAAACTGGTGAAGTGCCTCAAGGAATGAAGATTGTTGACGTTAGACCAATTTTTAAGTCAGGCGATAAACAACAACGAAATAATTACCGGCCAATATCAGTGTCGCCAATAATGTCAAAGATTTTTGAAAGAATAGTGAAGGATAGTCTTAATTTACATTTAAATTCAATTTATTTATCTAAATGGCAATATGGCTTTCAAAAATCAAGTGATACATATTCTGCAGCTGTTGATTTACTTTCAGAAATTCCAATTGCTTATGATAGAGGCCAAAAATGTACACTTGTTTCTCTAGATCTTTGCAAAGCTTTTGATACAGGAATTTTTTCTATTCTTTTAAGAAAAGTTGATATGATGGGTATTTCGGGTGTAGTTTTTTTTTTGACTTGTTTAGAAACTATTTAGATTAGCGGAAACAAATAGTTCATATCAAAAAATAAATATAGCAAATTTCTTAATATTAATTGTGGTGTTCCGCAAGGTTCGATTTGTAGTCATAAAAATAACATTAAATTTGGAAAAATCCTCTTTTTTATGTATCCGAAAGAAACCCAATTTATACAGAAGTGATTTAAAATTAAAAGTCGGGCATTTAAAACAATCAAATAAAATTTAATTTTTGGGGTTGATAATAGATGAAGCTATTAATTGAAGTGTGAATATATTAAACAGAAAATAGTTGCACCAGTGGGGATTTTAAAAAAACCCAGTTTTTTGACTCCAAATTATATGTTGTCCTATTTATTTTGCTATTATTCACTCTCATTTACAATATTTAACTTTAGTATGGGGATCAACTTTTCCAAATTTGCTTAACCCTTTACAAGTTTAACAAAATAAAGCAATTTAAAATATATATTGCTTGGATAGACAATATTCAACTAAACTTTTATATAAAAATTTTAATATTATGTCAATTAACGATATTTACTTAATGCAAAATATTGTATTTGTTCACCAAATTATAACAAAAAATAAACATTCAAATATAAAGTTCAATTACAGACGTGACGTACATGATCATTTAACTAGAACTGTTTACAATATTGATTTACCTTTAATACACACTAGGGCAGGTCAGAACTCCATTTATTATCAAGGAATGAAATTTTACAACGAAATACCCAAGAATTAAAATTTTTAAATACAAAACGTTTTAAAATTATAACTAAGAAAATACTTAAAAAAGGGGAAGCTAAATTTGAAACTAAACATTTTTTAAACGTGCACTTATTTTATGATTAATTATTCTTTTCAAAATTATTTATAAATGATATCTAAACGATATTATTAGTTATATTATTTTATTAAAAGAAATAATAGTTGAATAATTTTATACATATTTCAATATTTTTTTTTATTGAATATTAACATTTTAAGTATTATTTTGACTTACCTTGTATTTTAATTAGTTATAATTAAAAATTACATCTTTAGATGTTGTTATTAGTAGAGAATCCCTCATCATGAACAGACGCTTTTGGGATTTTATTTGGAATAAATAAAAAAAATAAAACTAGAACTACTGCTACCACGATACGTACCTCCTGCGTAACTGCCAAGATTGGTAGCATCAAGTGCAACAGTAAGTGGTCCAATTGATCCTATTACGTCAAGCATACTTCCTTCATTTTTCTCTTCAAGCTGAATGACTTCTTTAATCGTTAAATCAACGATGGCATTGCTGTCGTACTGACATGTACCATCACTTTCTTTGTATTCATAATTATCTTCAGTCTCAATACCTATAACGGAAAATAGCAATTGCCTTAGTCCGTTTTTGTACTCTGCGAGCAAAAATTATTTGCATCAAAGAGGACCTTGCATCTAAGGACGTAATGCTTAGCCGTAGAGCTTAATACGTGTTGGGTGTCAGTAACTACCTAAATTAACAATCAATCAGTTATTCCGTTATCTTTGACACTAATTTGATTTATCGCTAATTTTTCCAATTTATTGAACAATTCACACAATGGGCTGTACGGAACAGCACCAAACATTCATGGTTGAAGCGTATTTTCGAAACGGGGTTAGAGTAAATGGTGGGTGCAATACAATCCGGGTATGTGCATGGACGATTTTCACGAACATTTTCCTAACGTTGCTTTTATTGCTGGGGATTTTTATCACTGCATGAAAAGAACCGTGGCTTCGTTTAGGGAAACAGGTTCTATACAACACAAAAAAGGAGCAGGAAGACCATCTATAAGAACAGAAGAACTTGTTGCAAACGTTCGTGAAATAATGCAAAATACGCCAACAAATTGTATAAGACGCCTGTCCCAAGAAGTGGGAAGATCTTATGGAAAATGCAGGACTATTCTTAAGAAGCAGCTAAATTTATTTCCATATAAAGTGCAAGTATTCCAAAAAATACAAGCCGCAGATTTTGAAAGACGCAGAAATTACTCTCAATGATTTACCCAAAATTTATTGGAAAGAAATGATTTGTTAGACCTGACATTTTTTTCGTATGAAGCCTGATTCCACCTTTCCGGTTGTGTGAATTCTCAGAATACATGTAATTATTTTTCTTTTTCTTTCTGTATATATATTACTCATTAGTTTGGCATATCATGTCATAATATGAATTTGCCAAAATTTTAACCTATATTTGGTTAGATATATCGTCCCCATATCATTGTGATCTAAACCAAGCCCTACGTTTTTTAATCCAAGCCCTCTTTGATGCAAATAATTTTTGCTCGCACGGTATATTTAAATTTCATTAGTAGAGGAATATTTCAACACTAAAATTCGGAATTTATTTTGCCTTCAAGCATAACTGCGTTGTCTTTTTAGTATTTTTTTCCTTCTTAACTTTATTTTGTTTGTAAAATATTTGAATTGGAAATACAAAAACTTTTCAAACCAATCGATTTTTTTGTTTTTAATATTTAAATAATTGTGGCATGTTATAGATAATATACATTACCAGACTTCTTGACGTATTCTAGGGCAACCCCTTCATCGCCACCATCGCATCCGTCATCATTTTTATCACAGTCAATTAGTTGTTGTTCACTTAACGATATCATTTGATTATTTTTTAGGTAGTAGTAACTCTCCAGAACACCAGTCTAAAAACATTTTTTAAGCGAAAACGCATACATTATTAAATTTAAGTATACCGGGTGTTTCAATAAAAACTCCCAGGCCAATTATTTTGAAAACTAAAAGTGACATGTAAATTCTGTAAACGCTAGTTTTTAGCCTCTATGATTGGCTTCACAACTGATGTGTAAAAAATGTGTTTAAATAATATGTAGGTGGCGCTTCGGTGCAAAGAATTTTTTCGAAATTCTCGGAGTGTAAGAAAATCATTTTCACACGAGTAATGTACACAATTTTTCCTACGACCATACAAAATAATCAAAAAGAGTTTAATTTGTTTTTAATAGTTTGTAGGTATCACCATCGTTACACACATTTTTCAACACTAGAGTTGAAAAAATAAAAACAACGTCCATTTACACATTTTAACTTACCTAGATTTAAATAAAAATAATAACGTTTTCTTCTATTTGCTTACGCACATCATACCTACTATCTATGTACAGTGAATAAATTCCGTTTCTGATTTTTTAGCTGCTTGCATTCTTTCAATAAAACAATAATATACCTAAATATACATACAAAACCAACAGAATACAAAACTAAAACATAACCTCAACATTATAGAAAGATAGAGATGGAGTTAAATATCGATAGCTTGTTAATTATAAAAGTTTTATCTATATTCGATTTGTTTTGAATATTGCTAAAGTAAATTTACTTTCTTAAAGCATATTCACTTGTCCCATATCATTAAAAATTGTATGTATATTTTTATCAGAGATAATTGTAAAATTATAAATCGGTATTTCCTAGGGTATTATATTTCTGCTCTATAGCTGCCCCTTTTTTTTCTGTGGTTCAACTCAGTTGACGTTGACAGGTTTGATGGGTTGCCTGACATTTTTTCCCCTTTTTAATATATTATTATTTTTATCATAAATACTCTTAGGTTCCCAAAAATAACGAAAAAAAAAATATGATTTTTTATAATTGCAGTAATGCCCTAGTGTACTTTACCCCACCCAGCACCCTAATTCGCTCCACGGGTCCCGTAAGTTTGTTATTTTTTAAAATAGTTTTGCTGTCAAATTCGTCGGCCATCAGTTGTTTTATATTTCAACACACGTATTGAAAGAACATATTTCAACACGCGCTTGATATAAAGGACTTTCTAGCCAAGTTAGGCGTTCTTTATTTTTTATTTTCATAGGTGGTCGAAGGAAACAGATATAAATTGTATCATCGCCTTCGAAGCCGATTATGTAACAATTCATAATTTTCGGCATGAGTGCAATATACTTACAGTAGCAAAAGCCCAGCAAGCACCACATTCCCCTTGGGATTTAACCGGTGATATAACCCCTTGGTCTCTCCAATCGATCGCCTCTGGGATTGTATGTGCAACGGGCTTTTCATGTACAGAATTAAATTTTGGATGACCCGCACTTTGTCGGTTTAAAAAGGAAACAAATTCCTCCTTTGTCAAGTCGGTAAAACGGTTGACGCCTTTTGTGTACGTTGTCTTGCCAGCCTTAAATTGTTTATTGTGTTCCTCTATTGCATGTAAATTCTGTTGGAATACGGAGAAACGCATTCTTTCTTCTTGCAAGTTCTTGTAGACTTTACCATGCTTGTTCTAGGTAAAAAGGAAAAAAAATATATCATTTAAATATACAGTAAAACCTCTGTTAACGACAACCTTTTTACAAAGCGACCACCTGTGTTAAACGACCAATTATGAGTTCCCCGTATTTAAAACTGGAAATCCCATACATTTTTACTTCTCTATAGCGACTCCTCTGTCAAACGACCACAGCCAGGTAATATCGATATTTTTGGTATATATTAGGTTGCTCACGAACTCCGCCGGATTAAGACAGCCACAGGTATATTTCAAAAATTGGCCTGTATGGAGTACTCATAAACTCCGCCGTAGTGGTAATTAGGGGTTGTTCCAGGTAATTGTACAAATCGATCAAGTTTCTTGATGTAGGTAAAATAATTAGATTTTATATATTTATTTATATTAGTATTAGGTAGTTATATTCCCAAACAGGTAAAATAGCCTAATTCATAAAGTTCGTCACATTGATGAACTTACAACCATATTCAAAAAGGATGGGTCTCATAACCACCCGCCGCCTAAACATCTAAGTAGGCAACATATATCCAACCGCATTAAAAGAAAAGCTGTGGAAAACATAAGCGAGAGGCCACTCAAACTAATTAGAAGGGAAATAACGTCAAATAACATTGATGAATTGACAACAAGGATTTTACATACATAAGAAATAATAGGTATAATGCTCGAAAATCTGTCTTCCCTGCTCTGCTAAAATCTGTTGAAAAAATCCAAGAATATTTGAAAAATGCTAATATAACAACGATAAAAAACGAACCATTTTTAATAGAGAATGACGAAGTTAACAAGATTGTGATATTCTCATGTGCAACTAATCTCCAGTTTTTAAGTAACTCAGAAAAAATCTTCGTTGATGGAACTTTTGATTACTTCCCAAAACTGTTTCTTCAGTTTTTCACTATACACGGCTTACAAAACTCTCACTATATTCCATTGGTGTTTTGTTTATTGCCTGATAAAAAGTTGACAACGTATATGCAAGCATTCAAAGCAATTGCCGCAAGGTGTCAGAGTTTAAACTTAATTTTCCAACCCAAGGAAATCGTTGCCGACTTTGAAAACGCCATCCATGATGCAGCAAGGAACGTTTTTCCAAATGTCCGGATTACAGGATGCCGATTCCATTTGTGCCAAAGTTTCTGGAGAAGAATTCAAAAGTTGGGATTAGTGAATGACTATAAAAATAAATCATCTAAAGTTGGTGAATGGCTACGGTGGACCTTTGGTTTAACAATGCTCGAACCAAGTGATGTTAGTGACTGTTTTGTGTTTAGTCTTATGTCTGTGATTCCTACTAACCAAAAACTAATTAAGTTTGCTGACTATTTGACGGACAATTATATTGATGAGTATAGTTTATTTCCTCCATCTATCTGGGCAAGTGCTACAGAAACTGAACGCACTACAAATGCTTGTGAGTCCTTTCATAGTAAATTCAACTCATATTTTTATAATGCCCATCCAAACATTTTTCTTTTTATTGATGTTTTAAAAAATATTCAGATAGATACATACGTAAAAATGAATAGTGTTGAAATACCCCACGAAATAAAAAATAAATTATTTTTAAGGAAGAAATTATTTTTTAAAGACAAAATAGCTTTGTACAAATCTAAAACGATAACGAAATTTGAGTTTGTGAAATTAGTTTCATATTATTTAAAGAAATAATGTTTAAATTATAAGCTTTAGGATATTAAGATAGTTTAATATTAAGTGTACAGTTTTAGACAGGGTTTAATAAAAAATTGAAATGAAGTTTTATGGTTTTATTTACTATATTACGCATAATTATGATGCGGCGGAGTTTATGTATGAGATTCTTGAAGTTGCCGGCGGAGTTTATGTATAGTAAATATGGCTGGTCAATTAGTCCGACGGAGTTTAGGAACAGCCATATATTAATGCTAAAAACCCCCTTAATTAAGGGCAATAAAACCTTTCGGTAAAACCTGACCCGAAAATTCGACGTATTTAGGGAAGGTATTTTAAGTTATAAAAATTGTATCGAACACTATCTTGTTAATGTTGGGTGCTAATTTATGCATATACTTAGGTACTTCCACAAATTAGTTTATTGTGGGCAAATCCGATGAATTTGGACCCTTTGGACCAAGGCATTATCCAGCATTTTAAAATGCTTTATAGAAGCCACCTTATTAAGAGGCTTTTAACATGTATAGATAGTGGTTGTCCTCTTCAGGAAATAGAAAATAACATTACCATAACCAATGCCTTGATATGGGTTTCAGTGGCCTGGCGTAATTTGTCCCCTGTGACGATAAATAAATGCTTCATGAAAGCCGGATTTATGTTCAAGACAGATATTGACGACTTCGAAGAAGATAATATGCCGCTCGCACAACGGTTCCCTAACATAAAGGACATAATTGTGAACTTGAAACAATTTGATAGCGATTTACCAACAGAAAGTGCAGAATTGACTATCATGGACTGTATTGAAGAAATCCAAGACACAGATGAAACTGATAAAACAGAGGAAGATGAACCTGAAATTGTTCCAGTCTCGAATATATCAAGCCTGTCTGAAACCTGCGCAAGTTTAAGAAACTTTTTTAATAAAATTAACTGTTTTGACCTGTCTACAAATATTTCTCAAGTATTAATAAATTGTGAATCAGAATTTTATAAAAACAAATTGAGAAATGCGAAACAATCTTTAATTTCTGACTATTTTAAAAAATGAATTTAAAGCAAACCCACAGTACATTGTATGTGCATTATACATACAGTGTGTGTATAAAGTCTGAAAACGGCTTAATAACATCACAATTTACTGGCCGATTTAAACCAAATTTGGTACAGTTGTGTAAGAGGATCTAACGCACCGAATGACGATATTGGCGTTGTTGCTAGCTTTTTAGTTTGTCTGGAATTCGAACGGATTTTATATTTTTAAATATAACACCCAGTATATTTTTACATTTTTAAATTCCACATAAAATTATAATTATTTTTTATTAAATGCATTATTAGTCTATACTTCATAGTTTCCGAGATATTGACTCTCGAAAAGTGACATTTTTGAACTTTGACAGCTTATAACTTTCTAACAGTACGTCTTAGAGCAAAACGGCTTACATGTCCCTATCTTCAATTTTTATTATCTTCCCAAAAAAATCAACTTCCAGTTAAACCGGAACAACTATATTTCCTGCTTTCGAGTTACATCCGGTTTAACCGGAAGTTGATTTTTTGGGAAGATAATAAAAATTGAAGATAGGGACATGTAAGCCGTTTTGCTCTAAGACGTACTGTTAAAAAGTTATAAGCTGTCAAAGTTCAAAAATGTCACTTTTCGAGAGTCAATATCTCGGAAACTATGAAGTATAGACTAATAATGCATTTAATAAAAAATAATTATAATTTTATGTGGATTTTAAAAATGTAAAAATATACTGGGTGTTATCTTTAAAAATATAAAATTTGTTCGAATTCCAGACAAACTAAAAAGCTGGCAACAACGCCAATATCGTCATTCGGTGCGTTAGATCCTCTTACACAACTGTACCAAATTTGGTTTAAATCGGCCAGTAAATTGCGATGTTATTAAGCCGTTTCCAGACTTTATACACACACTGTATGTATGTAAGTGGAAATTTTATTTTTTCGATTTTCGTTTGTTTACTATGTACTTTGCCTGATATACAGTGTGTCCGCGGATTGGGTTCCCAAGGGGGAAAAAATCGTTATTATTCATTTTACGACCAAAAGTCATTCTTTATAAAAAGTTCTGCTCGTTGAGAAAATGAATTCACGATAAAAAAAATGTTAGATCAAATGTACAGGGTGTTAATAAATTAGGAAAATATGAAAATGCTTCAAGAGAGAAGTACCATTAATTATTATTTTTAACAAAAATTTTATAAAACAAAATTATTTATAAACTAGCATAAAGACTAAATACAAGTTTCAAAATAAAAATTCGAATATTTTAAAATACAAGTTTAATAATTCACTGACCGACAAAAAAAATTTTTTTTGTTATAACACAAAGCTAAATAGCATCTTGTGGTAGAATGGACCTATCCAAATACGAAAATGAGAAAAAAAAAGTTGTAACACGTAACGTTTTCTTGTTACATTTATAGTACCACATTTAATGTTACAATATTTAATATCTATTGAAAAAAGAATTTAAGAATTTTCTAACTGTGTATATCGACTATATTTAAATTTTTACACCTACTAAACATACCTTACATCTAACTGATGTACATGTACAAATGTTAACTGGACACACTAATTAAATTTTATTTTTCCCTTTTATGAGGGGTCATATATTCTCTTTTCAAAAACCAACAGTAATCACCCATCATGGCTGGATCCCATCGTCCTTGATAGCGAATTTCCATTATCCTGATATCCTGGTGGAACGTTTCATCCTGCTCGTCACTGACAGCTCCCAAATTTTCAGGAAAAAATGACAGATGGGAATGGAGGAAGTGAATTTTTAATGACATTCGGGCACCAAGCGATTTGTAGGAATCTAAAAGTTCATCAACTAACTGTTGATAGTTTGCATCCATATTGTTGCCCAAAAATCTCCTTACTATACTAACCAATGAGTTCCATGCTCTGAGTTCCTGCCTGGTAAGCTTCTCTGTAAAGTTGACAGCGTCCAGCAATTTTCTGATTTGTGGCCCAATAAAAATGCCTTCCTTTAATTTAGCATCAATTAACTGGGGAAAGACTTGTCTTAGGTATTTGAATCCATCACCATCTTTATTCATAGCTTTCACACACAAGTTTTTCATCAGCCCAAGTTTAATGTGAAGAGGAGGCAGAAGGACTTTTTTGGGGTCTACAAGAGGTGCAAAAACATTTTGAGATCCCGGCTGACATTCGCTTCTTTGTGGCCAATCTTTTATTACATAATGCTGATCTACTGCACGACTGTCCCACAAACAAAGAAAACAGCAATATTTTGTAAATCCTCCCTGAAGTCCTACTAAAATTCCTACAGTTCAGGTATTTTTTCTGTTATAAAATGCATCCATTTTAACCGCCCCTTAATTAAATTGACTACCTGTTAATGTAAAACGGTCTTATTAAGCTATTGAAAAATGGTATGTATTGGGGCTTTCCGAATATTTTTTCTATTATTAGAAGGGTATTTCCATTTTAAAAATAAAGAGCTGACCTGTGTTAGAAAAATCTTGTCGGCCAGTGTTATTATCGTTTTCAATTTAAATTTTTTGGATTTTACAAAAAAATCAATATAGCCGATTTTGTATACGTTCATGTTTATGTTAGGATTTTATTTACATCTGTGTGTATAATTCCGTTTTCGTAAAGGCATTTTCGAAAATGTTAACCAAAAAAGAGCGTATTTATTTAATACAATGTTACGGTATTGGAAATCTGTCTTACGAATGCGCTATAGATGTTTTTCATGAAAAATTTCCTAATACGCCTGTGTCAAAAAGAGGATTGCAAAAATTATTTAAAAAACTTAATGAAACTGGGTTGGTGATGAATGTAAAGAAATCAAAGAAAAAATACGTTGAAAATGACGCAGCCACATTATGAGAAATAGGGTCAGTTTTAGAAAATTCGAAATTATCTTTAAGGAAGCGTGCACAAACAATGGATTTAAGCAAAAGTGAATTACACACAATTTTTAAGGAAAACAAAATTATACCGTTTAAGCCAAAGATGCGGCATTCACTTGAACCTCGAGATGAAGAAAGACATTTAGAGTTTTGTTTATGGATAGGTCAAAAGTTTCTTGAAAACCGAAGATTTCATAGATTTTTTTATTTACCGATGAATCTACATTTTGCAGAAATGGGCACGTATCTTCACAAAATAGTCGTGATTGGGCTTACAAGAATTCTAATTATGTAATAAACAAACGAAATCAACGTTACCAAAAGTTAAATGTATGGTGTGGAATTTTTTGAATCGGATCATTGGCCCATATTTTATACAGGAAAATTTAAACTAACACGTACAGGGTTATCCAACCAAGACTAGACAAGGCGATTTTTTGACTTTTCCTGTACTTTTATAAAAAAACTGAAATAGCAATCTTAAGTCATTTTCTCCCGCGAATTCGAATATCTTCAGCAAAAAACAATTGAACATCAAACAAAAGTACTAGGGGTCACTTTGATATTTTTTTAAATGGGATGCCGTATTTTTAATGAGCTTATCCGATTTCTCATATAAATTTTGATCTAAAATGTTGGATTTTTAATTCAAAAACGCCTTTTTTCTTCAGTTTTAAATTCGGAAAATGTTCGTCTACCGTACGATTAATACCTGATAGATGGATAACCCGTTTCACCTGTTCACCCTTTAACCTGCTTTAAAGTGTCCGTCAGTTAGACAAAATAATCAAGTGTCAAATTTCTATATATTTTTCACGAATTAATTCCAAATAATGAAATATTCTTTAGAAGAACGGCTAAGTGTAATAAAATTATATTACAAAAGTGGAGAGAATGCTCGACAAACACAAAGAACATTTTTTGAGAATTTCCAGAGACACATTTCAGTGGATACAATTCTCAGAATTAAGACCCTATTTGAAGAAAGTAAGACATTGAAAGATAAGCCAAGAAAGATGAAAAGACGGAATATAAGGGATCGAGCTATTGTTCAATATTTTACTATAAATCCGAAGAGTTCTATTCCGCAAGCGGTACGAGAAGTAAGGTATGGTCCAGGGCTCCGGAGAGTAAGCTATGGAACAGTTCACAGAACTTTAAAAAAATGTGGTCTAAAACCATATTGCATCCTTCCCGTTCAATACTTAACACAGCTTCAAAAATAACTGCGATTTCGATTTGTTGCTTCAATGCTGATGAGAGAGCAAGACGAAGATTATAATTTATATAATAAAATTTTATGGAGTGACGAAGCGTCATTTACAACATCGGGGGTATACAATCGGAAAAATACAAGATACTGGGCAGCAGTTAACCCTCATAGATATGAAATGATAAAGTTTCAAGGTTGGAGCTCACTTAATGTTTGGTGTGGGATGTTAGAAAATCGAATTATTGGACCACTATTTTATCGTGGCTCTTTAACAGGCCAAAGATACCTCCATTTTCTTCATAACGATATCGAGGATTTCTTGGAAAGGTTGCCATTGCAAGCCTACAACAATATCATTTGGCAGCAGGATGGTGCTCCGCCTCATGCAGTTCGAGAAGTAACATACCTAAACGAGCGTTACAAACAGTGGATTGGCCGTAACGGAACAATTCATTGGCCACCAAATAGCCCCGATATCACGCCAATGGATACATTTTTGTGGGGTCATTTAAAAAATGTAGTTTATCAACGACCCAACAGAAGTCTGGAGGACATTCAGCAAAAAATTATAAATGAAATTAATAGACTTAACCAGGACCAAAATATTGTGGGAGATTCTTTGGAGAGATTGAAAAGGGGGCATCGGTCATGTTTTGAAAATAATGGAGGACACATAGAGCAATTACATTATTGAGATTAAAGTTATTCACTTTAGTTTATAGTTTTTTCTAATATGTCATACTTTTTTTATACGTAAGCAATAATAGATTTGCAAAAACTACTAAATTTGTAATTAATTCGTGAAAAATATATAGAAATTTGACACTTGATTATTTTGTCTAACTGACGGACACTTTAAAGCAGGTTAAAGGGTGAACAGGTGAAACGGGTATCCATCTATCAGGTATTAATCGTACGGTAGACGAACATTTTCCGAATTTAAAACTGAAGAAAAAAGGCGTTTTTGAATTAAAAATCCAACATTTTAGATCAAAATTTATATGAGAAATCGGATAAGCTCATTAAAAATACGGCATCCCATTTAAAAAAATATCAAAGTGACCCCTAGTACTTTTGTTTGATGTTCAATTGTTTTTTGCTGAAGATATTCGAATTCGCGGGAGAAAATGACTTAAGATGGTCAAAAAATCGCCTTGTCTAGTCTTGGTTGGATAACCCTGTACATTTTGGAAAATTTTGTTTTACCATTTCTTAATACTTTAGAGCCGTAATAATATGTTTTGGCAACAAGATGGACATCCTGCTCATTGCACAGCCTTGGTCAGACAATGGTTAAATGATCATTTTGGCGCAAGGTGGATAGGGAGGTATTGCATTAATTCAGTATCCAGCTAGGTCGCCTGACCTTACATTATTAAATTTCCTTTTGTGGGGCGCCTTAAAAAGTTTACTCACATAATCTTCCACATGATAGGGAAATATTAAAACAGCGCATAGAAGAAGCAATCCATGCCGCAAATCATTCGTAAAGTACGGTAAAGTTAGTAAGTTAGCGGAAAAGTGTGTCGAGGTAGCTATGTAGAATAATTTTAAAATATGTAGAATAATTTTAAAATATTCGAATTTTTATTTTAAAACTTGTATTTAGTCTTTATGCTAGTTTATAATAGTATATTACGTACCGAGGTGGAAAGTGTTTCATTACTGTCGAGAGATTAGATAGTTTACCGAGACGCGAAGCGTCGAGGTAAACTATATCTCAGAGACAGTAATGAAACTTTTCACCGAGGTTTGTATACTATTTTATTTACAACCACATCCAACATCCACTTCTTATTATTTTGAGTTCAAATAATTATTAAAAGGTAAATGTCATTTTGACTTTTCCATTGCAAAAGTAGACAGACATTTAGAATTTCAAATAACCGCAGGTGATAAAATAACGTAGGTAATAATACACATCAAGATGGCAAATATCATTTTTGGAATATGGTTTCCATGTCACTAAACAATATATTATTTTTTTAAAACGTTAGTGTCAAAGTTTTTACAAAACACCAAAAAAATGCTCTCAGATGAGGAATTTGATTTGGCTGCTACTCCCCCAGAAATTCGAGAAGCAGCAAAAATAGTAGAAGAAGATCTTCTGCCAACTAAAAGCCGCCCGAGATATGACAAGGCATATAACTGTTTTAAAGAATGGTGTATTGGAAACAAAGTTCAAAATCCTGGTTCTGAATCGGCGCTACTAGCTTATTTTAGTGAAAATGCCAAGACAAAGAAAATATCAACGCTTTGGTCAATATATTCAATGTTGAGGACCACTCTATCAATTAGGGAAAAAGTAGACATATCTAAACACGCAAAGCTATTAGCATTTTTAAAAAAGCAAAACAAAGGATACAAGCCGAAAAAATCGACCACACTGTCTATGGATAATATTGAAACATTTTTGGAACAAGCACCTATGGAATTTCTTGTTCAAAAGGTATTTTAGGCTAAAAGGTTGACTATTTCTATATTAACTTATTATTTTATACATTTGTAGGTCGCATTGGTTATTGGTGTCTCAGGCGCCTGCCGATCAGATGAATTATACAAAATGAAAACAACAGACGTTCACTTTTTAGAAGAAAAGGTCGCGATTGAAATACAAAATAGCAAAACGTACCAGCCACGATCATTTATGATAACTGATAATAAATGGATTGCACCACTTAAGGAGTACATAACTTTACGGAAAAATATACAGGATGGAAAGCTTTTTATGCAAATAAGATATGGAAAAATTAGTAAACAATGTATTGGGCACAACACTTTAAGTCAGTTTCCAAAAAAAATTGCAGCTTTTCTGAAGCTGAATACTGAAGGTTTTACTGGTCACTGTTTCAGAAGAACAGCGGCTACTTTGCTCGCAAATAACGGTGGCGATCTTATGCAAATAAAGCGGTTAGGAGGCTGGAAATCTAGCACAGTAGCTGAGGGATACATAGACAGTTCGGTTTCTACTCAGGTTAATACGGCAAAATTGATTTCAAAGCCAAGTTCAAGTTTTACTAACACTACTTTAACTTCAAATAATCATGAAATAAACCTTTCAAAAGAAGAATTTCAGCAAGGTTTAAACATATCTGTGACTGCCTACAATAATGCCAATGTAATATTTAATGTAAATAAGTAAAACATAAACCATGTTAATTTTTTGTTTTTTATAAATGTCATTTAGGTATAATTCATTTAAAGAAATAAAAAATAAAATTATTGTTGTTGAATTTGTGTAATGAGTTGTGTGTTGGTGTGTTTGTATATTATTTTGAGATATCGATTTTTATTAAAATTAAAAAAAAAAAAAAATTTACTATTTTGAGATATCGATTTTTAATAAAATTACAAAAAATAACAATTTTACTTTCCACCCGGGTGGAAAGTGAGCACTTTCCACCCGGGTGGAAAGTAAAAGTCAAGAAACGTCAACTTTCCACCTTTCAAAGATAGGTGAAATGTCATTATTACATACATGGTTGTAAATAAACAACTTTGTTTTATAAAATCTTTGTTAAAAATAATAAATAATGGTACTTCTCTCTTGAAGCATTTTCATATTTTCCTAATTTATTAACATAGGGTAAACCCGGTAGAGATGGTGCAGCGGGTTAGATGGCGCAGTCCAATATATCCCTAAACAAAATAATATCCGGCAACGTGGCCATCGCTACAGACCTTCATTTGCAAGTAAACGTCTATGCCGTTCACCTCACGCCCATCATTTGGGGTTGAGTTATTTTAATTTTCCTTTATATATTTCAGCATGTCCTTTTGTTTTCTAGATAATAAGTAATCTAATTATTTGGGTGTCAAACTAGCCAAAGCTTTTACTAGTTGTAACATTGTCGCTTTGAAATGAGCATATAGTTTGTTTTCTAACCTTAAAATCATTCACATTGTTATTTATTCCCGAGCACGTTACCGAGCCATCTCACCAAATGCAAGTTGGGTTAGATGGCGCGCGCCATCTCACCCAATCTATTAGATTAAACTGCTAAAATAATTAGCTTGAAGCTGATCAGGTTAACTTTTTATTTTTTATAGATGCGCACTATGTGGCACGAGACAAAATTTGAATATTTAGTTATTTTTTTTTATATTTTGTGTGAGCGCCATCTCACCCAGAGATGGACTTTTCTCTTATTTTGAAAAAAAATGAGAACCGTGTCTTATTCAGTTGAATAAAATGAATTTTTTTCGTATCCTCTACTTTTATTTTTCCCAAAAAAATTGTTTTTTTTACATTATGTGTTTACGCCATCTCACCCATACCCATGGGGTGAGATGGTTTTTTTTCTACTTTTTTTTAAAATACATTTTATTGCCATTAAAATTAAATAAAGTTTTGTTTTTTGTATCCTCTACTTTTATTTTACTCAGTATAATCATATAAAAAATAATTCCTACCTAAAAATTGGAAATCTGATTTTTTATGCGACTTTGAAAAAACGTGCGCCATCTCTACCGGGTTTACCCTATACAGGGTGATTCATTAAGGGTGGCGACCGGCCATATCTCGGAAACTACTAGGCATAGAAACTTGGAGAAAAAAAATTATGATTAAAGCGGTCATAAGAAAATTCTGGAAATTACTTTTAAGTTCCTCATTTCGCCGCAAGGGGGCACAATTAAACATTTTTTTTTTTAATTCTAAATTTCTCCGAAATTTTCCATATTAAGGTATAACTCTCATTACATCATCGAAAAGCTTAGACAATTCTGCATCATTTTGGTTTAAGACTCATTGGCGTACCGACCTTGATAAGAGTGGGGGAAGCTATTAAATGTGTAAACATTAAAATCGCTGTAACTTCTAAATGACTTATCCGATTTTACTAAATTTAAGCTTGTTTGGAAGGGAAAGGTAAGTACCTTCAATCGCCGTATCCAACAGTACACGATAGTGTTTAATAAAATTGCTAGAGGGCGCAATTTGTAATAATAACGGTTTTTTCGATTTTATCCCGGAAATTCAAATCATACGGTATAACTATGACATCATAATCGAAAAGTAGATGAAATTTGCAAGAAAAGATGTGAAGACCGCAGTTCGATATCTTTGTTCGTTTCAGAGTTATTGCCAAAACAATAATTTTTAATACAAATTGCGCCCTCTAGCAATTTTATTAGAAACTATATTGTACCATTAGATACGACAATTGAAGGTTATTCCAAACAAGCTTAAATTTAGTAAAATCGGATAAGTCGTTTAGAAGTTACAGCGATTTTAATGTTTACACTTTCAATAGCTTCTCCCACTCTTATCAAGTGAAACTGTAAACATTGAAATCGCTGTAACTTCTAAACGACTTAACCGATTTTACTAAATTTAAGCTTGTTTGAAAGAAAAAGGTAAGTACCTTCAATTGTCGTATCCAATGGTACAAGATAATTTCTAATAAAATTGCTAGAGGGCGCAATTTGTATTAATAATTATTGTTTTGGCAATAACTCTGAAACGAACAAAGATATCGAACTGCGGTCTTTACATCTTTTCTTGCAAATTTCATCTACTTTTCGATTATGATGTCATAGTTATACCGTATGATTTGAATTTCCGGGATAAAATCGAAAAAACTGTTATTATTACAAATTGCGCCCTCTAGCAATTTTATTAAACACTATCGTGTACTATTGGATACGGCGATTGAAGATACTTACCTGTCCCTTCCAAACAAGCTTAAATTTAGTAAAATCGGATAAGTCGTTTACAAGTTACAGCGATTTTAATGTTTGCACATTCAATAGCTTCCCCCACTCTTATCAAGGCCGGTACGCCAATGAGCCTTAAACCAAAATGATGCAGAATTGTCTAAGCTTTTCGATTATGTAATCAGAGTTATATCTTAATATGGAAAATTTCGGAGAAATTTAGAATTAAAAAAAAAAATTAATTGTGCCCCCTTGCGGCGAAATGAGGAACTTAAAAGTAATTTCCAGAATTTTCTCATGACCGCTTTATTCATAATTTTTTTTTCTCCAAGTTTCTATGCCTAGTAGTTTCCGAGATATGGCCGGTCGCCACCCTTAATGAATCACCCTGTATTACATCTGATCTAACATTTTTTTTTTCTAAATTAATTTTCTCAAAAAGCAGAACTTTTTATAAAGAATGACTTTTGGTCGTAAAATGAATAATAAAGATGTTTCCCCCTTACAGCTTTATATTAGGTAATTACTGTACCAATTCATATCTCCAGAAGAATGTGCCTAGGCAGGATGCCTATTTCAGCATGGTCGATCTCAATGTAATATTGTCAGGGTAAAATGGGTGTCCATGCAGCTGCTGGGGTTATTGCGCAGCCCTATTGCCCAAAAAATCAAATGCCTACGAGAATTTCAAAATTTGTGATTTTTAAATAACTATTGCAGTCTACTTATTTCGTTAGGGAGGTATGTAAATACTTAAAAGAATTAGAATGATACTGGGAAAGGCAAAATTTATTCACCTTCTTCAAATAGTGTCAGTGAATCCTTACCAAGCAGGAAATAGAAAAAAAAAATCTTTTATGATATATTTATAAAAAAAAAACTTACTGGAATGTGTACAAAATCTATTGGATCTTGTATAAGCAGTTAAATATTAATGTTAGCCATTTACGTTAGTTTATTAAGTTCACATAAAGTGTCTAGGTATTGTATACTTAAAAGTTTTTTTTATGAAAAACTTTGGAATTTGTAGTACAGATATGCCCGAAATAAACAGTACTGAAACTAAGTTGGCGGTGTTTTTATGCGTGCGCTGTCACACTCAAGTTAGCTAGTATAGACCTGTCAAGTAAACCTCAAAAACAAGTAATTAGTAGGGCCTAATTGTTAAAAATGGTGTTAAGTACAGAGGAGAAAGTGTTTCTGGTAGAGCATTATTTTCGCTCATACGGAATGGGCCGACATAATGGTGCAAGTTTGCTATACGTGTCTGATCAATTCACACAACGGTTTAATAAACGTTCTCCAAGTAATGCTGTAATTTTGAAGGTTATTGAAAAGTTCAGAAATACGGGTAGTGTATTGTGCCAACGAAAAGGAAACTCGGGGCGTCCCAGGACAGTTAACAACAACAATAACCATGAACGTGTTTTTGAGCAAATCTTACAAAATCCGAAAGCCAGCCAGGCAAGGACAGCGTTACAACTTGATTTAAAAAGAACTTCCTTTCAAAGAATCCTGAAGGAGCTGGGTGCATTTTCGTATGTGATTCAGGTACATCAACAACTACATCCTCGGGATTATCGCAGTAGAGTGGAATATTGCGCCAGAATTCTCGCGTTACAGTATGAAAATCCTGAATTTTTGAAAAATGTTTGGTTTTCAGACGAAGCACACTTTCACTTGTCAGGCTATGTGAATCGTCGCACAAATCGATTTCTGGGCTTTGCCAGACCCGATGAGGTTCAAGAGGTTCCTTTACATAGTGCAAAAGTGAGTGTCTGGTGTGCTGTGTCCGGACATGGAATCATTGGTCCGTACTTCATCGAAGAGAATGGTAGGCAAGTCACACTTAATCAACAGAGGTACAGACACATTTTAACACGATTTATCCCTGATCTACGTCAATTCTGTCGTGCACGTAACTTGGCATTTCGAAACCAATTTTTTCAGCGGGACGGGGCAACTTGCCATACTGCTGCCGCAATTCGTCAATTTCTTCAAGGACATTTTCCAAGCAAATTTATTTCACGATTTACTGACTTCCCTTATCCTTCACATTCTCCAGACCTCACACCTCCAGACGCACACATTTGGGGCATGGCTAAAAATGCCGTTTTCAAACAGGCACCACAAACCATCGATGAATTAAAGGATGCCGTTAGAGTCTTCTTCGCAGCTCTGAGACAATCCTTATTCAATAACATGACCAGAAACTTAGAACATCGTTATGAAGTCTGTCTTGAACGAGGAGGTGCACATTTAGAACATATAATAAAGTGTCAATAATATGTATTTTTTAAATATATAATACGATTACAAGTTCAGTACTGTTTATTTCGGGCAATACTGTATTATGTGATACAGTAAAACAAAGTTGAACTTGTAAATTTCCACTAAATTAAAAAGAAATTTACATGTACCGCTAGCACTGTAGCTTCGTCAGACGACAATGTTATAATAAGGATTGAAAATAAATATGGTGCAAGAAAATTAGATTATTGATGATGTAAATAAAAATAGTGGAAGGGTTATAATAGCGGGAAAATCCTACCTTGTCTTGGAATATTGCTTGCTAGATAACTAGTAGCCACAAAGATTAAATAGTGGTCAAATTAGTATTTAAGAACGAAAACATTGTCAAAAAACTAATTTGTATGCCCTGAGAGTAGGTATGCATATACAGTGTGTCCAAGAAAGTATGCAACATATGGGAAAGTTTTTTTATCACCGATTTCTCAGAAAATTTTATTCTTTATAAAAGTTGGTGCATGCCTTAAAACTATAAATGCATATTTCATATTTCACCTGCGGCTAATAGTAAAGGAGTAAATGCCATTTGTTCGAAATTGCCTTAAGAGTAAAGTACCTTAAATATTAGAAATACAGCAACATTTTATATGGAAATGTTCTTGCAAATTAGTAAGTTAATCCCAATAGGAAATTTGAGTTAGGTGTCACAAGTTTTAATTTTTTTTGGTTAATCTCTATTTTCCCCTAAACGGTACACCTCTGGTCGATTTTTTGTTTACGCAATTTTAATATATTTATTAAATAACTTAAATGGGTTTACAATAAAAATGGATTAAGTAGTTGCAACCTTTTTAAAACCTTTCAATGTTACGAGTTGGTTCAGATATTAGCGTGTTGCACGCCTACTTAAACATATTTTAGCCAACTTATGTTCTAAACAAAATTATGATAGAATCCAACCCTGTTCATATTACTGGAAATAATTAAAAATTTATTTGCCATTTTCACCCAGTACGCTGAAGTCCAAAAACCTATTTTAAAGAAATACATATAAAAAAATTAAAAATTGACACACCTAACTCAAATTTCGTATTTGGACTAAGTTTTTAACTTGCAAAAACATTTCCATATAAAATTTTGCTGTATTTCTAATAATTAAGGTACTTTACTCTTAAGGCAATTTCGAAAAAATGGCATTTGCTCCCCTACTATTAGCCGCAGGTAAAATATGAAATATACATTTATAGTTTTAAGGAATGCACCAACTTTTATAATGAATAAAATTTTCTGAGAAATCGGTGATAAAAAACTTTCCCATATGTTGCATACTTTTTTGGACACACTGTATCTAAAAACATATGCTGCAATATTAACATTCAAACTAGACTGTAAAAGAAGTTCCAATTTATATTAACATGCCATTGAATACTGGCAGGACTGAAAAAATTCCAAATTACTAATATATTTATTAGGAATTGTGTAAAAGCTAATCAATTAATATTAATTATTCTTACCTTAAAATTCGCCCACTGCTCTGTATCTTCCTTTAGGGAAGCAAATACAATGGCAGTCAAACACAGCAGTACTACCAGGAATTTCATTTTAGGGATTATAGACGTGGTTACGTAGTCTAGTTATCAATAACCAATAGCTCAAACTACTAATTAAAAAAATAGTCCTAACTATTTATACTAAAAAAATCCCATGAATATAGAAGTGGCCCTTATGTTCCAAAGTAAATAATTGTTTTTTTCCGTTACAAAATATTAACTACAGCCTAAAATACAGAGTGTATTATAATTCACGCTTTCAGTTAAAACGCTTTTAAGCAGCACAACGTGTTCCGGTTTTATACAGGGTGTTTATTAAGTACTTGTACAAACTTTAAAGGGTTAATTTTTGACTAATTTTAAGATAAAAGTTTATATGAATATGGGCCCGTAACGGCTTGGTTCTACAGGTCCAAAAAACTTGTTTTATTTGGTTTTTTGATTCTATTCGTATTTAATAACATGGCAATATGACGAAATTCGGGATACTGGAAGTACTGATGATGAGAACCTCAAATATTTACTAAGTTTTTTGTTTAGTGTTAGAGGGCCCCATACACCGTGAGAGAAAAAATTGTTTGCATCAAAGAGGGCCGTACATCTAAGGACGTAATGCTTAGCCGTAGAGCTCAATACCTGTTGGATGTCAGTAACTACCTGAATTAACAGTCAATCAGTTATTCCGTCATCTTTGACAGTCGTTACAAGTAATTTGATTTATCGCTAATTTTTCCAATTTCTTGAACAATTCACACAATGTGCTTTACGGAACAGCACAAAACATTCATGGTTGAAGCGTATTTTTGAAACGGGGTTAAAGTAAATGGTAAGTGGCAATACAATCCGGGTTTGTGCATGGACGATTTTCACGAACATTTTCCTAACGTTGCTTTTATTGCTGGGGATTTTTATCATTGCCTGAAAAGAACCGTGGCTGTGTTTAGGGAAACAGGTTCTATACAACACAAAAAAGGAGCAGGAAGACCATCTGTAAGAACAGAAAAACTTGTTGCAAACGTTCGTGAAATAATGCAAAATACGCCAACAAATTGTATAAGACTCCTGTCCCAAGAAGTGGGAAGATCTTATGGAACATGCAGGACTATTCTTAAGAAGCAGTTAAATTTATTTCCTTATAAAGTGCAAGTATTCCAAGAAATACAAGCCGCAGATTTTGAAAGACGCAGGAATTATTCTTAATGGTTTACCCAAAATTTATTGGAAAGAAAGGATTTATTAGACCTGACATTTTTTTCCGATGAAGCCTGGTTCCACCTCTCCGGTTATGTGAATTCTCAGAATACATGTTATTATTTTTCTTTTTCTTTCTGTATATTCTTACTTTGTTAATTTTGTAAACGACAAAAATAAATTTGTATTTGTCTACTCATTTTATTACTCATTAGTTTGGCATATCATTGTCATAATATGAATTTGACAAAATTTTAACCTAGATTTGGTTAGATATATCGTCCCCATATCATTGTGATTTAACCCAATCCCTACGTTTTTTAATCCAAGCCTTCTTTGATGCAAATAATTTTTGCTCGCACGGTACAGTGTTGGATTTGGATTTAAATAATAACCCTACCTTTTTTTGGGTCGTACTGTACGTAATTTTTGACTAGACACGACACGAGTGGACTAGAATAAATATTAGTTAACAGCTTTAATAGTTAGATTGTCTGGCTGTGCTACTGCATAACTCCGTCAGGACTACCATAGTATGCTTAGAAAAAAACACTACGCGCAAATTTTTACAGTTTTTGTTTGTTGGAAAAAACAGTGTTCTCGTAACGAATACGAGTTCGTATGGACAAAATTATCTAGGTGGTTTCGTAGATATTTATGTTTAAATAATGTGTCTAGTATCATAGTTCGCTGCATATTAAAGGACAAGTATATTTTCTATAAAAAATTATAGCGCATAAACGTGATATCGAAGTAGGTTAGTGACTGTTTGAAGGTTGGAGACAATAATGTTTCTTGAATGATGAATTAGTTTTGGACTTCCATTGTCTTTATTTGTTTTAAATCACAACGTTTCAACTGGTAACTATCTCCAGTCGTCTTCAGGTGAGTACTAAATAAGTAAAGTAACTACAAGACTATCTATACTAGCTAGGTGCACCGAAGCATAACTGAGGTGGGTGCAGTCATGCGTTCAGTTGGCATGCGATCTTATCCTAAGATTACATCAATCTAACAAAGGTTTCCAGATATTTCTTATGTCTAATGATGGTTTACTAAAGCAGCCTGGATTCTGGTGAATAGCAGCAGCTTCCTTAAACTTTCCAGTGTGGTTCCTTATGTAGGATTTCAGCTTCAGAAGTAGGTTAGTTTAGCTAGGTACCTATAAGACAGTATGGTACATTGGTGTAATCACCAAAATAGCGATAATTTGCTAAATCTTTCGAACCTGTAATCAATAAAGAAAACACGTCTTATCCCCAATTTATAAAACGAAGGACAATTAAGAATTGCAGAATTAGAAAATGTTTGTAACGCCATATTGCGAAATTCTCACCAGACAAGACGAGAAAACATCATTCGAGATTTGAAATTTTTTTTTTACAAATGTCGTCTAAAACTTTTTGAAAAGTGAGAAATTTCTCACCTCGTAAAACACCAGTAGCAGTTCTTACATTTTGGATGCCCTGTATATTTCCCAATATTATTAAATGTGGACATTTGTATTACGACACCGTGCATCCTTTGTCACGTTATCAAGATACTCAGTATGTCAGTTTATATCGATATTAAACACTTTTTAAGTGATTACATAAATATGTTAAAATTTTATTGTACCTTTGCACCTAGTTTTTAGGTCATGTATAGACAACTTGAGATGTTCGGTAAAGGTTGCATTGCGTAAGTTTGCCCGTTGTTTTGGATATTATATGAAAACAAGGTTAAGCTAACCTTGTAATAAGATAACGCATTAAGTAACGCATAACTGCTTGCATTTTAGTTAAGCTTAAATGCACTTGTGTGAAATGTGCATTTTAACGCACAAACACTGATACCACATACACTGCTTCAGATCAGCACTCTCCCTGATATAGTGGGGTCCTCATAGCCGTGAAGCATGGACACGTGTTATCTCTTTTGCAGCACAAACACGTACACTGCACCAAAAACCTTACACTAACACAGCACCTTCACAGTAAGCTGCAAATAAATAAACAAGTACTATGACATAACCGAAACCTAGGTTCAGTGGCACCTAGGCATAGGTGAAGTACGAAGCAAAGCACGCACTAGACATGCAGAGCGGAATTGCTAACCGAGTGGTCTGAAGGCTTATACGCCCATGGTGCGGAAACCGCAGGAACACGGGGAATTTAGTCGGTAGGCAGCCCCATCAGGGTTGAATCCGACACTACTCTGCCTGACAGGGTGTCAGTCTTTAGAAGATTCTCCTCGGAAAAAAAACCTCGTACATTCGTTGTAATTTTTTAGATTTTGCTTAAGAGTCTACCATCCCTTTTATTTGCGACATGCTTTTATACCATTTACTCGAAAGCCTTTAAACCAATCGAAATTAATTTCAACATATATTTGTATATTTGTAGATAAAAAAGTAATTTTTGTACATTTGACTTCTATATCATTAACGATCGCCAAGGTTTCAAAAATATTTCCAGGCGTTTGGCTATCATTAAATATCACTAGTAAAATTTAATTCAACAGGTATACATTTGGTATCACTGGAAAGCTTAAGGTTGAAACCTGGTTTGTCTTATAATAGATTTTTAATTTATGCCTTTCTTTGAAAGAAAATATTTTTTTAAGTTGGCCTGTGTATAGGTACTAACGCAAATGGTATTATATTTTGAAAACGAAAGGGTATCCCGAAAATCTGCTGCATGACAAACAGATTCTAAGGATCGGTATTTCGACATTACTAAATTAGAGTAAATGGTATGTGCGGTTTCCGAAATTTTTTTTTAAATTGTAAACCAACCGCACAAGATTCAAAAATTTAATAATAATTATTTTATTAAAAATAAATATCTTTATCTACGACTATTTAATAATAGAAGCATAATGTGTTTGTTAGTACATATTTATATAATGTGGTTCATATTACCATAGTTACTCATATCTACAACCGTGGATTATGAGATTTCATAATCCACGGTCCCAACAATAAAGGTTATATTGCTGTATCAAAAAAAAAACTAAATTAGACGCTGCTAATAAAATTTTAAAACAAAAATGCGCGGTCCTTTACAAAGATGCAACCGGGGAGGACATTGAAAATGCCGAAGCAGAGTGCCGTGAATGATGGATGAGAAAATTGTGTAACGCAACTGTTGCCACTACTATTTCAACAATGTTCACAGGCTCTACATTAATTTGAGTGAAATATACGAAACCTTGAAACCAATATTCCAAACGCATTTTCGACTATACGCCTTGCACGAGACAATCTGGTTAAATATTTTTTTTCTTGTGAAGTCAAGTCCACTGATCGAAAGGGTTTCATCATATCAGTGCATGAAGCAAAAGCGTCGTCTGCGACAAAAACATACGAAAGATTTCTACCGGACGATAAATTTGCTAAAGTTAGACCCTTATTTGATCGTCTTAATCAAAAGTTTCTTGACCGTGGGTTCGCTGAGGAGAATCATAGTATTGATGGGGCTACGGTAGCATACTACGGCAGACATGGATGTAAACAGTTCATTCATGGCAAACCAATTCGTTATGGTTACAAACTTTGGGCTGGAACAACCAGACTTGGTTATATAAACTGGTTTGAACCATACCAGGGAGTAGCTACCTATACCAGTAAAACTTACAAGTGTTTGGGGGTTGGAACCTCAGTTGTACTATCCTACGCCGATCGCCTTAGACGAAAGTGGCCGGAGTTGAAGTTTCACTTTTTTTCGACAACTTTTTTTCATCGCCAACTCTACTTGAAAATCTTAAGAAAAAGACATTCGTGGTACCGGAACCATTACAGAGTACCGCATTCCAAATAAGATTTCACAATACTTGGAAACAAGGACACAAAAGACAAAACACAATGAGGAACTTTCTTCAGGTAAACTAAATGACCACGGTGTTCCCCAGGGTACAGTATTGGGCCCAGAACTATTTGTGCTTTATATTAATGACATTGTCAAGGTTGTTAAGAAATGCAAAATACAGTTATTTGCAGATGACACTATACTTTTTGCAGAAGGTGATACGGTACAAGACATCATAAACTTATTAAATGAAGACTTGGAAAATATATATAGATTGTTGTGCAATAATAGCTTAAGTGTCAATATAAACAAAACAAAATGTATGGTATTAAAAATTAAAATATAGTGTAATTAACACCTATAATCATAATGGCGTAAGAATTAATGGTAGCAAAATTGAACAGGTTAACGAATGTAAATACTTAGGAATATTGGATGATAGGATAGACGAAAGGCTTACATTTTCTAGTCATGCAAACTACATAGCAAAAAAAGTATCTAAAAAATTAATTTACTGTGTAGAATAGGGAGGGATCTAAGTTCTTGGACAAAATTGCTTATTTACAAAACAATAGTACTTCCTCATTTCAATTATTGTTCCACCATAATGTACATGTTTACTAAGGAAAATATCAGTAACATTAAAAAAAACAAAATCAGGCATTGAGAAGTATTTTGGGATTTAATAAATATAGCAGAATAAAAGACATGTTGGAAGCAACAGATTTATTAAGCGTAAAACAAAATATACTCTTTAATACTATGAAAGTAATGTATAAAATAAAGAATAACTTGTACCCGGAACATATATTGGATAATTTGAGAACAGTAGGTGATAAACATAACTACAATGCTAGATCAACCTCAAATTTTTTTGTCTCTAGGATAAATTCATGTTTTGCACAAAATAGCTTATTTTACAAAGGTTTAATTGATTTCAATGGTATTCCAATAGAAATAAAAAATATAAATTTTAATAACTTTAAAAGAATGCTAAGAAGATATATAATAGATAACCGAGAATAAGAATTAAATTGTACGTAAATGTTATAATGTATTTTGTTAGCTAATGTTATTAATAAAGACTATTATTATTATTATCAAATAAGGTATTACAGAATGTCAACGGATAGGCCTAGAAGTACTTGCAACAGTTTGTGACCAGGGTTGCACTAATCAGTCTGCTATCAATATGCTACTAAATGAGACCAAGGAAGAATTCCGTACAAATTCAATCAACCCACACTTCGGTCAAGAAATAGTACCCTTGGTTGATGTGCCCCATCTTTTTAAAGGAATTAGAAATAATTTACTTACCAAAAATTAACATTTTGTTATGGACGGACAAGAAAAAATTGCGAAATGGGTTTATATAGAACAATTTTATAAGCTTGACTCAGCCGAACCATCCTTATGACTGTGCAGTAAATTAACAGATAACCATGTTATTCCAGAAAAAATAAACAAAATGAAGGTGAAACTCTGCACACAAGTTTTTAGTTACACAGTTGGTGCCCTTATGAAAAGACTTTCCTGTTGGAGTGAGTAAACATTTTACATTGATAATTTTTGAATGCATTAAAACATGGTACCTATTAAACTACCAGCAAAAATTGTATTTTTTTTTCTGTGTCTTTAGAATTTTCGTTTATAAAATAGCCCAATTTAAATTTTGCTTCCAGTTTTATGTAATTCTTATATTTTTATATTCTTGCAAAACCAATTAGTTATTATTAGTTATCTATGTAAATTTCGTTATCTACCTTACATAAAATTACCATTGATTATAAAATATTTGTTGCTATAAACTTTTTTTTCTCAGATACTCAAAACAATCTCAATTTGGGTTCAGAAGTTAGTGATTCGGCATATTTAATACTTTTTTTAAACGACCTGTTTGACAGCTTAAATGTGAAAATATAAGGCCCAAGCGGCACTCCTTTCAAAAAAACCACGCTATAATTATCGCTCTAAAACTACAAGGAATAAAAATGACTCCATTGAAGACAAATTACTACAGGCGTTAAACAATTCCGAGAAAGAAAATCGATATATTATACCATTCTTCAAAGGCATTATTTCCTCTCTGAGTTCTTTCGATGAGGACGACATTATTCAATTACAAATTGGCGTCCTTCAGCTAATTTCCAATATTAAAAAGCAGAAATCATCAAGAACAACTACCTACGGAACCTATGACACCAGGGATAAGAAACTATACATTGCAGCATTACACATCAAAGTCACCAACTAAACGCCGATATTACGTATGGCAGGAG
Source organism: Polydrusus pterygomalis (assembly GCA_963969555.1). Taxonomy (NCBI): domain Eukaryota; kingdom Metazoa; phylum Arthropoda; class Insecta; order Coleoptera; family Curculionidae; genus Polydrusus; species Polydrusus pterygomalis. The sequence continues at coordinate 32,047,394 of OZ018381.1, read as the reverse complement.
CAGCCAGAGCCTAATACACAAGACTCACAAGGCCAACTGCAATCCGAACAAACATAATTTTTTGCTAATTATCTTAAATTTTCCTAATTTATGTAATATGATTGTGTTTATGTTCTATACTCTATCTATATACTTGTTAAAAATAGCCAAATTATTAAATTACACTTAGCTTTACAGAGCCTCAGTTACTATCAACAGATAGACCTGCCACACATCCTGTAACGCCAAAGAGGAGACGTTTGTTAAATAGTGCAAGAAGAAGATTAACACAAACCAATGAGTAATAAAATAAGTAGACAAATACAAATTTATTTTTGTTGTTTACAAAATTAACGAAGTAAGAATATACAATAAGAAAAAGAAAAATAATTACATAAATTGCTGAAATTGGCCAAGCTCCAAGCATAAATTTACACGTCTCTTCATATTTTCGAAAGTGTTAACCAGCATCTCTGGAGAAATGTTACCACATTCTTGGATAATCCTTTCTTGTAATTGTTCTAAATTTGAAACTGGAGTTTGACAAGACATACAAGTTTGTACTATCTCAGGTGAGAAATCAACTTTTAAAGTTAAGAGGTCGAAGATATACACTTGACAAGAAAATTTTAGCACTTAGCATTTATAAATCAAGTGGGAAAGCATATCGGCTATTAAGCAAAATGTTTTCGCTTCCTACACCGGCAACATTACGCACTTTATTAAGTAAAATTCCTCTTCGGCCAGGAATAAACAGGTAAGTTATTGAATCTTTAAAAAACAATGTGGCAAAAAGGAAGTCACAACAGGAGAGGATATGCATCCTTATGTTTGATGAACTAGCAATTGATTCAAATGTTAGTTATGATAAAAAAAAATGATACTGTTGTCGGTATAGAAGACTATGGAACCGAAAACAAAGGATTATTAGCTGACCACGCTAATGTTTCTTTTATCAAAGGATTATACGGGCAGTGGAGGCAACCTCTCTCATTTACCTTCAGTAGTGGACCGGTCAAAGCAATTAAACTAAAGAACATGATCAAACAAGTTATTACAGAATGTCAACGAATAGGCCTAGAAACCCTTGTGACACACAACTGAAACACTTGCAACACTTTGTGACTAGGGTTGCACTAATCAGTCTGCTATCAATATGCTACTAAATAAGACTAAAAAAGAACTTCTCCGCACAAATTCAATCACCCCACAAGTACCCTTGTTTGTACCCATCTTTTTAAAGGAATTAGAAATAATTCACTTACCAAAAATTTACATCGATGGACAAGAAAAATTTGCGAAATGGGTTCATATAGAACAATTTTATAAGCTTGACTCAGCCGAACCATCCTTATGACTGTGCGGTAAATTAACAGATAACCATGTTATTCCAGAAAAAATAAACAAAATGAAGGTGAAGCTGTGCACACAAGTTTTTAGTTACACAGTTGGTGCCCTTATGAAGAGACTGTGACTGTTGGAGTAAGTAAACATTTTACATTGAAAATTTTTAAAACATGGTACCTATTAAACTACCAGCAAAAATTGTATTTTTTTCCTGTGTCTTGTATTTCTTTCCTGTGTTTTCTTTTATAAAATCCCCCAATTTAAATTTTGCTTTCAGTTTATGTAATTTAATGTAGTTGTGTCAATTCTTATATTTTTATATTTTTGCAAAATCAATTAGTATTATATATCTATGTAAATTTCGTTATCTACCTTACATAAAATTACCATTGATTATAAAATATTTGTTGTTATAAACGGTTTTTTTTCTCAGATACTCAAGACAATCTCAATTTGGGTTCAGAAGTTAGTGATACGGCATATTTAATACTTTTATAAACGACCTGTTTGACAGCTTAAATGTGACGAGAAAATCTAAGACCCAAGCGGCACTTCTTTCAAAAAACCACGCTATAGTTATTGCTCTAAAACTACAAGGAATAAAACTGACCCCATGAACAATCCCGAAAAAGAAAATCGACATATATCATTCTTCAAAGGCATTATCCACTCTGTGAGTTCTTTGGATGAGGACGACATTATTCAATTACAAATTGGCGTCCTTCAGCTACTTTCCAATATTAAAAACCAGAAATCATCAAGAACAACTACGGAACCCATGACACCAGGGATAAGAAACTATACATTGCAGCATTACACATTAGAGTCACCAACCAAGAAGCGATGGACATACGAAAATAGTTGAAGAATGGGTTTAGGGCAACAGGAATATTTCCATTGAATAAAAATATTTTTTCTGATGCCGATTTTATAGCCTCTAAGATAGGGGCAGAATAGACGTGCAGCACGTGCACCCTAGCAGATCAGACACCAAATACCACTCCAACAAGGTTGCCTTCGTCGTCTACTTTGTCTCTAACTAAGGATTGTTCTTCAGCTTCTCAGGCTCTTCCCGGGACATCAAAACAAGCGAATCCTTTTGACATCTTTGCTTCGGTTCCTTCCCCCAAAAAAAGTCAAGACTGCACTCCAACTTCTCATCATGCTCATCATGGGTCATTGGAACAAACTACAAACAAAACTTTCGATATCGTTCCAGTTCCCTCTATCAAAAACAAGACAGCAACACAGGTCGAAAGTCTGCAGGTTCCTGCGTTATCACTGCATCACCATACAAACAGCAGCTATCATTGTCTTTAGAAATACCAGCGCTCAACAAGAAGAAGAGAAAGTTGAACTTTGGAACTACTAGTGATGACGAAAAGGAAAAAGGGGAAAAGCGGACAAACAAAAAAGAAAAAGGCTAGCTAATAGAAAAACATTAAAGAGAAAGCCACGGTCATCAAACTCTGAAGATGAAGTTGCACTGCTGGATCCTCCGCTGGATGACAGTGAAAGTGATCTTGATTTGCCCCAGGGGAGGAATCCAGACGACAAGGATGCAAGTTGTATGTTTTGCAATGGACTTTTTTCCAATGATAGAAGAGGAGAAATTTGGGTTATGTGCTCTGTGTTCCTTGGACACACAGTGAATGTGCAGGTGCCGACCGGAAGATTTACATCTGCGATTTTTGCAAATAGGGGTGTTTAAAAATATTGTATTTAGTATTTAAGTAGAACACTTTCGTTTGTTATTAATATTTTTATAGATAGCCCGTATTTGGACCATGCTATTTTATTGATGCTGTTCCACAACTAAATCCCAATCAAAATCAAATAAATGTTTACAATAATAATAAACAAAATAGTAGTAATTTAAATTTCTCTCGTGTTTCGCAACGATACTGCTGATGTGCTCGCCAGGGAGGGCGCAAGCAGGTCTGCCGAACTAGCAGAGAATACTGTGGCTAGACCACTGGGATCAGTCAAAGAGGATATAGATCAAATAGCTAAACAACTTGCACAAAGCAGATGGACAGGGCTGGCAACTTGTAGCATCTCCAGGCAATTGTGGCCCCTACTTGACGACAGGAAAACCGCAGTGCTATTACAACACGGTCGGAAGGACCTAAGAAACATCACTGCCGTAGTCACCGGACATTGCCTGTTCGGTAGACACGCTGAACGTATGCAAGTACCAACTAACGATTTCTGTAGAAGTTGCAGAGATGAAGAGGAGGAGGAAAGTATTCAGCATTTCTTGTGTGAATGCCCCGGCCTCGCTAGAAGAAGGTTCAATGCCCTGGGCGAACCATTCTTTAATGATCTGGAGGAAGTGAGCAGCCTGCAACTGGGTCGACTTACGAAGTTTATTAACAGCAGTGGCTGGTTTGAATGAGCTGTCAAGATTCTTCTACGATCTACGTCACGTCGCGTTAACCATCAGGAGGCTGATGCGGATAGGTTCCGCGGAACACGTGTGGTACCACAACGGTCCTACAGGACTACGTGTGACTGTTTGGTCAGTTGCCAGTTGCCAGAGGTCTGCCACTCTAACCTAACCTAACCTAACCTCGTGTTTCTGAAATGGATGTTTTAAGAGTTATATCAACAATAAAAATTACTGCTACAGGTCCGGACGGAATAAATATTTTAACAATACAACTGTGTCTTCTCTTTCTGCTTCCTTATATCACACATATAATAAATCATAGCATTTCTTGCTCGGTTTTTCCTAGAATGTGGAAAAAAGCACGTGTGATACCATTGCCCAAGGTCACCAACCCCTCAACCCTAAACGATCTGCGCCCCATCAGCATTCTTCCCACTCTATCTAAAGTTTTTGAGAAACTTCTTGATGCTCAATTGCAATCATATTTTAGGGACAATAAAATAATTCCAGATACTCAATCTGGTTTTAGGAAAGGTCTTGGATGCAACACGGCTCTAATAAATATTACGGATGATATAATAGGTAGTGTAGATAAGGGTAAGTAAATTAACAATTTTGGTTCTGTTAGACTATTCTAAAGCCTTTGATACCCTGAATCATGACATTTTAAGAACTATGTACAATCATGTTGGATTTGATGCCCAAGCATCAGAACTTATGACAAATTATCTACAAGGAAGACAGCAAGCAGTATCTGTTAATGGTAAAATTACTCGGACTACTTAAATGTGTCCAATGGCGTCCCCCAAGGCACCATCCTAGGACCAAGGTTATTTGTATTTTACACTTTCCGTTCTCCTTTGTCCTTTTTATCGGGTAGTGATCACTTTTATTTATTTATTTATTATTACATTTGGGATGCAGACAGAACTAGAAGTTCCAAAGAAGCATCCACTACACAACGAACAACTATATTTCCTGCTTTCGAGTTACATCCGGATTAACTGGAAGTTGATTTTTTTGGGAAGATAATAAAAATTAAAGATATGGATATGTAAGCCGATTTGCTCTAAGACGTACTGTTAGAAAGTTAGAAGCTATCAAAGTTCAAAAATGTCACTTTTCGAGAGTCAATATCTCGGAAACTATGAAGTATAGACTAATAATGCATTTAATAAAAAATAATTATAATTTTATGTGGAATCTAAAAATGTAAAAATATATAGGGTGTTCCATTTAAAAAAGGATATGTCTGGCCCACCCTGGATTTTTGGTCCAACCTGTATATTTAAAATTATTTTTAAAAGGTGCGCGACATTAACATGTACAACTTTTGTATAAAAGTTTTATTCCTTAAGTCGACCGTTTACGATATATCGTCCACCGGCACACTAAATGGACACCCTGTATATTTTATTTAGATTGGATTTGTGAAAACCTTGTCCGGCGACAACGAAATCTACAAAAGGAAACGACGGCTGAAATTAAAAAATTGCAGGCCGAACGAAAAATATTACATGTTGAATTACACCAAGATATCCCACGGGATGATGGGAAAGAAAAACTCAGTTAATCGGATGAAAAACTTCTGTTAAAAAAACAAATCGACGAGTAAGTTAATTAAAATGAAATGAGAATTGTTTTAAAATATATATATATATAAGTATACTTTTTTTTTAAATTAGGTACTTTAATTTTAAATCAACACTATATAAAAAAACCGGTGCTTGCCGGGATCGGGAAATTTTTATCCTGCTTTGGACTGTACTTATATATTTTTTATTTAGATTGGATGTGTGAAAACCTGGTCCGGCGACAACGAAATCTACAAAAGGAAACGACGGTCGAAATTAAAAAATTGCAGGCCGAACGAAAAAGATTACATGTTGAATTACACCAAGATATCCCACGGGATGATGGGGAAGAAAAACTCAGTTTATCGGATGAAAAACTTCTGTTAAAAAAACAAATCGACGAGTAAGTTAATTAAAATGAAATGAGAATTGTTTTAAAATATATATATAAGTATACTTTTTTTTTAAATTAGGTACTTTAATTTTAAATCAACACTATATAAAAAAACGGGTGCTTGCCGGGATCGGGAATTTTTTTATCCTGCTTTGGACTGTACTTATACAGTATGTCTCTGTAAGTTTGCATCATATGGAAAACTTTTTTATTATTCATTTTACGAAAAAAAGTTATTCTTCATAAAAAGCTCTGCATGGTCTAAAACCTAAAATGCAACCATCAAATATCGAAATTTTCCAGTCATATACGAGGTTTGTCAAAAAATGTGAATTTTTCCCAAGAATGTAAATTTTTCCCAAGAATAAAGTACCTTTATTTTTGACATTATCAAAAATTGTTATTAAAAAAAGTTGATCAGAACTAAAAACCACGTCAAAATATGCAATAACACGCATTAAATTAATTAAATAATTAAAAAATTAAATAATTAATAATAAATTAATAAAATAATTTTTCAACATAAATGCGTATAATTGTATATTTAGACGTGGTTTTTAGTTCTGAACAACTTTTTTGTATAACAATTTTTCATAATGTCAAAAATAAAGGTACTTTACTCTTGGGAAAAATTTACATTCTTGGGAAAAATTCACATTTTTTGACAAACCTCGTATATGACTGGAAAATTTCGATATTTGATGGTTGCATTTTAGGTTTTAGACCATGCAGAGCTTTTTTATAAAGAATAACTTTTTTTCGTAAAATGAATAATAAAAAAGTTTTCCATATGATGCAAACTTACGGAGACATACTGTATATATTTTATTTAGATTGGATTTGTAAAAACCTGTTCCGGCGACAACTAATTGTTCAAAAGGATACAACTGACGAAATTAAAAAATTGCAGGCCGAACTATAAAGATTATGTGTGTGAATTAAACCAAGATATCCCACAACAAATCGGGAAGAAAAACTGAGTTTATCCGATGAAAAACATCTATTGAAAAAACAAATCGACGAGTAAGTTAATTAAAATGAAATGAGAATTGTTTTAAAAAAAAAATATATATATATATATATTAGCTGTGCTAACTTAGTTTTTTTAGTAACTGTAACTAAGACCATTTAGTAAACCCAACAACATAAGTTCGTTATCTACTAAATCCTATAGTTGTAGCTACTAATCTATTTCAGCAAACTTGATTTAGTTGTTATAAGTCATCCACCTTGCTGTCCCCTATTTTAATGAAAAATTTTGCTGTGGTAACTAAATTTTTAGTAATGGCTACAAATTATTTTTCTCAGTGTATTAGTACGCTAAGTTAAGAGGGGTCATGACTTTTTGTTAGAATTTAAGTCCTGATTTTTGTACTTTCTGTAAATAAAAATATTATATGACTGGACTTGACTCTGAATTTTATTATATGCGACTATAAATATTACAGATATCAGACTCAAATTAAAATTTAATACCTAGTTATACACTATGTCCACGGATGACGTTTACAAGAGGACCAATGGACCAAAAAAAAATACTTAAACAGAGTGGAGATTTTTCTCTATGCCTAAGGCGCCACAGTAACTCTTGCCAACCGGCGCCGTCAAGTCTAGCTATGCCACATATTAACTACGCGGAGATTGGCTAGCATCATTAAAAAGGGCTTTCTGTTTCTTACGCTCCTATTAATACAATTTGATATATTCGGTATTCTTATTAATAAAATGCTGATTGGAAATAATGCTATTATTGGTTGGTTCCTAACACTACGCATAAATTGATAAAATACGACCATTTAAAGTTACAACAACACTACAATTTTTGGACATAATTTTATTCTGTTTTGGGCTTCTTACAATAGTTTTGTACAATTTTGGTTTTAAATATAAATAATGACAAAATTGATCCAGCGCAAGCTCCGAGCCAGTACACTACAACGTGCTCCAGAAATGTATTACCAGAACAACCAAGCTTCAACGATGTTGCTAGGGCTGGATTAAAGTAACCCCCGGAGAAGTTAAAAGCTAAAAAAAAACATAAATTTATTGTCAATTCACAGATTTTCAACATTTATATTTCAGAAAGCATCATTTCAATTTAAAAAGCATTCAAGTGGTAATGTTCCTGCAGAATAGTCATTTGAATTTCAGAAGTTTTTTTTGATAAATGCTTTTACATGTAGGGTAGTGGCACCGGTCTTGGACATCAAACCAGTAATGGACACTTTATAATCTAAAGCCTGTTATTAAGAATCTGCTTTTAGAGATATCTGTAAATACGTTAAAATCTCCCTTTAAGCATTAATTTCGTGTTTTAAATTCGATTGTTGCCGACAGATGACGCCACGGTGGTCAAACAAGCTGCTTCTTGGTCACGCGATTATTTTCACCCGATTTACCAGTATTTCTTGTAAATGCTAAGAACGGCGAAAGTTTGTTTAAGTGATAAAAATTAAATTTATTACTTTTTTGAAGTGCTATATTTTGCGTTGTTATCCAAGGTAAGTGTTTAGGCTTATATTTGGAAATGAAGAGTTCTGCTTGCTTATTATTTATTTTTAGGTTAGGTGTCCATTAAAGGAACTTAAATTTTATACCAATACCTTAAATGGACAGTATGTCCATTTTAGGAAAAATTGTATTTTTGGTGTTTGCAATTGGTAAGATAAATGAGCATAAAAAATGCTATTGATTAATATAAATAACAGTTTCATATAAAAAACAGATCCAAAGTTAGACATGCATATCCAACACTGGGATAACTGGGGATGTCCATTATTGGTTACTGAATTTACTTTTCTTTACAGGTGCAAATAAAATGGATATGAAAAGGAAAGTCAGCAAACCCCAGATAATTCAATACCTTCAACATCAAGAATAGTTAATCCTGATATAAATACTGCATATTTTGCTCCATCTTGTCAAGAAATAGTTATTAATGAAAATCTGGATACTGGTGAATTTCCTTTTAAAAAATACCTTTTTTGGCCCAAAGAGGAAGAAAGGGTTCAGAAGATAGTGGTCGACAGACCACGTTCAGTTATAACATCTGATTTTTGGCTATATGCACAGCAAAGGAAAGAAACAGTCAGATCAGAGAAGCAACAATTGAAAGAAAGCAGAAAAAGGGCAAGAAAAGAAAAACAGAGAGAAAAAAAATTACAAATTAAAAAACCAAAAAGTGTAAGGAGGACTAAAGCTCAAAACAAAAATGTTAAAAGAGCACAGCAAATGATGAACTGGAAATGCTACAGGAATAGCACCTAATAGAGAGAAAGTCAAAATGGCTGTCGTGTAGTAGCTGTTCAAATAAAGCACACATCTGTATTTCTTTTAAATATCTCAATAGTCTTGGAGGTAATTATTCGGACTCCGAAGATGACGTTCAGTTTGTATGCGAAAAATGTGGTATTACCATTGATAACAGTGATGATGATGGTGACGAAAGCGAAAAGACCACTGAAGATGAAGAAGAGTACTTATTACTATAACAGTCATTTCCGTTTAATGTTATTATTTTACATTTACCTTAATAAAAAAAAATTTTTTGATATACTGTTATAATCGGGATTATAATAATTGTTTGTATGTTTCTCGGCTTTTTTTAGTGTTTAAGGTTATTAACCATTTTTTACGAAGAAACATTATTTGCCATATTACACCTACCTACAAAATTAAAATTGGTTTATACTAAATAAATGTCCATTACTGGATCCACAAGTGTCCAAATTAGGATCAATAAAAAAATTGACTGTCCAAAACTGGAGAAAATGCGTATGTCAAAGTTAAAACTAATTTTTTTAAATTAAGCATGGTTTGTGGAAAATAAAACCCAGGGCAATGTAAAGAAGGGTGTTAGAGCTTTATTTGTTATTTACAGAATATTAATTGTTAAAAAATTGCTGCAGTTTTACCGCCATTTCATAAAAAAATATTTCTTAAAGTGTCCATAACTGGTGCCATTACCCTATCATGCATACATAATTGGTTAAATCTTTCAAAAGAAATTATTATTATTATTTAGCAATATTAAACCGGTAGAACCGATGAGACTATTGCATTAATTGTTTTAGAAGGTATCACATGTATAATTTTCAAGTCCGGTCCTGAAATTCATGCCCACTTATAAAAATTTAATAGACCAAAATTGACAGAGTGTCACGTGACTTTGCCTCCATCTTGCGAGAGTATTCAAAATTTTTACTAATTGTATACATGTAGTTCGTTAACTATCAGGTCTCATCATTTTGTGTTAGACGCGACAACGCCGCTAATCGAATACTTCTGTCAATAATGAGTAGGCGCTAGGGTTGCCAACAGCACGGTCCTGACCGTACTTTTACGGTATTTTAACACAAAGTACGGTTTACGGTCCGAAACTCGGACCGTACCTAAAAAGTACGGTAATTCTGACAAGAACCCACAGACTGCCACATACCTCTATTATAACCCTCTATAAAATTTTTGACAATAGCACACTAATCGATATATTACTTCAGGCGCCACCTAGTATCATATTATTTAATTTAATTTTAATATTTCGAATAATTTTTTACCAGCGTCACGGCACAAGCGTGACTTTAACGACCAATAGAAACCGATCTTTTGTTGTTTTGACAGTTGAGTCAGTTTGAAGAACTTCATGCAATTATTATGAACCGTATTATGTTTCTGTGCCTTATGTGTGAAAATGTCGAGCGATAGTGACGCAGCGATACTAGCGATAGCGATAGCAATAATAGTGCTCCTAGGAAGAAGATTAAATGCCATAAAAAGCAAGTAAGTTTTGCCATAAACAATAATTAAATAATATGCCTACTCAGAATAAAAACTACGGACCTTAAAAGGTATGATATTACGTTTTTTTTACAGAAGTTTCGGGCAATGTGGTTAAATATTGCAGCATATAAGGAGTGGTTGCGACCAGTATTAAACGATAACTTTAAGCATTGAATATCAAACTATAAGAAGGCCATATGAGCCGATTTCCTAAATCTGCTACGTCAAATTCATAGATGGCACAATGAGTTCACCAACAAGAAAGCGACTAACCTTTTCACTGCTAAATTAAAACATTGTTGCCGCCTGTATGTTTGACTTGCTAAATGAGTTTTTTAAATTTATTTTTATAGCTTATCGTAAAACTTGATTTTACATAAGTACCTACACCTATCCTAGATTTAAGTAGCTTACATTTATTTTCCTACCTATATTATAGTCTAGACCTAAAAATCTACCTATTTTTAATTGCTTTGTAGCATATAATATTTTCAACCTTTTGACGTCCCAACGTTAATTACATGAAAACATATTGACCGCCATGTATTCTATTTCTAACAGAACTAAATGACGACTCTCACTATTTAATACCTACCTAGGCTACAACGTATATGTTGGGTAAAATATGAATGATGTGCGGTTTGTATAACTTGGTTTTTATTTGCAATTATTACTACTTTTCAAAATGGTTAAAATAAGTAGGTTTTACTTTCTTACTTAAGAAACATTCAGTTTGTTTGTATTAGTGTATTACGTATTTTTCTATTTTTCGACGAAATAAAACCTATTTTAGTTATACTTGCTGTCGCTTTTTATCTACTGTTATTTGTTTAACATTTAACACCTAATGCAACGGTAAAATCATTATGAAAGTCGGTCCAATTACCCCGGAGTAATCAGCGTACATATTATTATCAAAAACATACATTCGGCTGGAATTGAGAACCTCCTATTTTATTGTCTGTTAAAAATGCTTGAATTCTTAAAAATTCCAATAAAATACGATATGCGGCAACACCACGACATCACATCAGTGAATTTGAGACATCTGTTGCCGAGGCGCTGCCTTATAACGACAGACAGGCGACAGATTTAAGGTTAGAGTTACGATCAACTCCACAATGGCGGCCAAACCAGCTCCAATACGTCAAATAATGGGTTGTCAACTTTTCTCGGACATCCGTCATTCTTATATAGTTTGATATTCAATGCTTTAAGGCACAGTGCACACTTTGTAATGTGGAATTCGTATCAGAATTGAGCAACATAAAAAAACGCAGTTTTTCAGCCAAACACGTCAGTAAAGCAAATGATGCCAACAGCAGTTCTCGATCGCTGTTAAAGCAATTTGTGCAATCATCTTCTCGGGACGAGAATCCAGCTGTTAAAGCAGCAGAAATAAAACTTAGCGGCTTTTTTGCTGAACATAACATTTTGTTTAGTTCAGAGCAATGGATCACCTATCCCCACTACTGAGAGAAATTTTTCCAGATTCACAAATTGCTAAAAAAATATCAATAAAAAGAACAAAAACCAGAAACATTATAACAAATGTTATAGCCGAAAGTCACAATAGCGACATAACAGAAATTTTAAAAAGGACAAAATTCAGTATTTTAGTAGACGAATCTACAGATATTTCTGTTACCAAAACGGCATGCATTGTTGTACAGTATTTTGACCCAGATGATGGTAGAGTGCTTACTATTTTATGGGAATATACCCCAATTTATGAGGAAAATATCGACGCAAGGCACAGCTAAACATCTTTATAATATTATCCTAGATACTTTTAGAAAAAAAAATGTGCCAATAACTAACGTCATCGGATTTGCATCAGATGGATGCAATATGATGATGGGACAATATAATTCTGTAGCTTCCCAATTTAAGACCGAATGTCCAGGAATATATATATATATAAAAGTATTTGTCATTCCTAAACCCCCGTACACACGAACAGGCATGCCTTCGCACCTGCCTGAACGCTTCAAGCTCGCGAGTAAGTGCGATCGTGTATATGCTGAACTGATGGTGCGTTCAGGTCACTTTGCGCGGAGCGAAGCAATCTGGCGATTCTTGATTTTCTGGTTAGACTCGCAGGCAGGTTTTAACGTGTGTACACTTCGGCGCGTGCCAAGCCTTCATTTTCAACCAGTTTTACAAAGTATTAAGCTCTGAGCTTATTGTTGTTTTGTGTCTAATTAATAATTTGTAATAAATATCTATGGCTACTACAAGAGAAAAATATAATAACTGGAACTATATCGAGAAAATACATGTTTATGGAAAGTAAAAGGCAAGGAGTACCTTGACAGAAATAAAAAGGATACTGCGTATAAAGTTTTGTTGCCAAAATTAAAAGAACTCAATCCAGATGCTGTGGCAGAAGATGTTAAAAAAAAATCAACTCGCTGAGAAGCTGTTTTAGAAAATAATACAAAAAAACATTAAATTCTATGAAATCTGGAGCTGGAACAGAGGACATTTATCGACCGCAACTGTGGTATTATGATTTACTAATGTTTTTAAAAGACCACGAAATACCTAGATCCAGTGTGGGTACAAGTAACCCAAACTTCTTGGAAGACCTTTCTGAGGTAAGAGGGGAATTTATTTTTACAATGTTTGTAATTTTTTTTTCTTTTTCGTACGCTGGTAAGGTACATGGATATTTTTAAATTGCACACTTGATATATACGTCACAATTAAAGAATGGCCCGTTTATGTTTCTTAAATATTTGTTATTTTAGGATGGAAGTCCAGAAGAGGAATCCGCAATCAATACTGAAATAAGTAGTGTGGACAGCATAAGCAACCTGCAAAGTCCAGAATTACCACCCACTCCATCTACCTTATCCTCAAGTAAACGAAAGGGTAACAAGAAAATAAAAACAAGCACGGACTCCCTTTTGGAACTTGTCTCACAGAAACTTGGGTCTGCACAAGAAGACCAGCATGACATTTTTGCAAAAAATGTTGGCGAAAAACTAAGGCATCTAGATCCAATAATGAGAATTTTAGCTGAAAAATTAATCAATAATGTGTTATTTGAAGCACAAATGGGGTCGTTAAATAGGCGTGCTCATATTTCTATCCCATCATTTGACATTAGTAATCATCCAAACACATTTTCTTTTAACGAGTCATACAATTTACGAGAACCAACTTACCAGCAATCAGTACAAATCCAAGCACCTAACGTCCCAAATTCTGATATTGACCCATCAATGCAGAGACGTGCCGACTTAAATTCAGAACAACCAGGCAACTCCCTTGGTAATTTTTTTTCATCCTATCAATAAACGCTTACATATATGTTTTCTATAAAAGTTATTTTTCAGCGTTTTTTTTAAGTTTAATGTAATGGCTACCATTATTTTTTGTTGTTAGTTTAGGTATGAAAATACTTTATAATTTTGTATATTAACTATATTTTAAGATTATTGTTTAATTTTGATTAGTTTATATTTCTGCTATTTCGTTGCCTTATGAAGAGAAATAAAAAAAAACTTAGACCATTATTTCGTTTAATGCGTTTATATAGTACATTTTAGTTATGCTTCACTTAAGAAAATACATTAAAAATTTCAATTTAAATACGACAACAATAATGATTAATTTTTTTTAAATCCTAGAAAATACAATCTCATTTACTTATGCGATCATGCTGCCAGGGCACTGTACCTTCTTCATTGAAATATTTTAAAAATGACTCCCAGACTTTTTTCGCTTCTTGGTTTGCACGGCGATTATGTCCCCGTTGTAAATTTGTCAAACTTGCTGCACAATTAATGCCAGTATTATTTTCATCTTGTAAATTTGATGATGTCATATTCACACTTACGACGTAAACAGTTGTGCAGTATGCAACACGCTAATACTGCCAACTGTGTGGTTTTTAGATCCATGTTTATTTCTGTATACATTAGCCGAAAACGAGCTGCTAGAATACCAAACACAATTTCGACTACATTTCTAGCCCGAGACAGGCGGTAATTAAATATTTTTTTCGGGTAGTCAAGTTCTCTAACGTTATAGGGTTTGATAAAATTTTCTCGTAATGCAAAGGCTTCATCGCCAACAAACACCAAAGGCAATTTTATTTTCTTAGGTCCAACTTCTTTAAAATCTGGTATAGTTAAAGAGTTATCTATTAGTTCGCTAAAAAAATCGGTATTTTCCAAAACACCACCATCTGAAACCCGACTATTTGTTCCAACATCAACTAAAATAAACTCATAATTAGCGTTAACAATTGCCATTAGAACGATGCTAAAGAATCCTTTATAGTTATAATAATATGCTTGCCGTCGATGGCACCCACACAATTGGGGAAATTCCATTTCTCTTCAAAACCGTTAACTATTGTCTTCCATTCATTTTCTGTTGTTGGAAACTGCAATAAATGCAAAAAATTAAAAATAAATACATAATAAGGACATTGTTGTAGGTCTTACCTTAGCAAACTCCTTCCAAAGTACACTGCATATCGCTTTACAAGTTTCTGGAATAATTTTTCCTAGAGCTTGGGGAGATATTACTGTATTGTACTTTAAATCCTGTAAACTGCGCCCAGTTGCCAGCCATCTTAAAGTGGATGATAATCTTTCGTGTGGACTTATAGATTGTCGCATTACAGTATCTTCTTTTTGAATGTATGGTGATACCAAATGTAATAGTTCCATGTACACTTCTTCGGGCATTCGCATGTAATTTCTGTAATCATCTGGTTCTAATTGTAGCTCTTTTAATAAATTTATGTGTGTATATTTGTTCCTCTTAAGTAACCATGACTTTACCCACTTTCTTTTATTGCGCCTCTTTCTTATGGCCCTTTCCTCACTGACCACACATGCAATTATTGCCGTGCTAAGTAAACACAAGTCTTTATTAGTCCACGACATATTAATATTTAAGCGGATCGTTTTAAAATGAAGTGATGTGTCTCAGTCGAACTGAACGTGTGTGTGGAATGTATAGTATCAGACTTACTCGCAGACCTGCCTTTTCAGGTAGGTGCGAAGGCATGCCTGTTCGTGTGTACGGGGGTTTACATTTATGTAGCAGTCAAGCATGCAAATCATTACCAAGAACTTGCGAAGATTTGGCTCGAAATATTTATACATTTTTTAAGGTAAGAATAAAGTTTTATTGTTAGTGTAGGTATTTAAAATATTTATCGCCAAATTTTTTTACTTCCAGTCGAGCAGTAAAAGACAATTTGAATTCAGGGAATTCCAACACTTTGCAGAAGTTGAAGTTCATAAGATATTGCATCCATCTCAAACTCGGTGGTTGTCACTGGGACAAGTGGTATCCATAATTTTAGAATAATGGCTAGGCACTTCAGTTGTTTTTTAACCAAAAATACTTGGAAGAGCGACTTCTTGCCGCAGAACAGGTGCACAATGGTCTTAACGATCCGTTTGTTAAGCTATATTTTTTGTTTTTAAATTTCGTTTTGCCGAAAGTTAATGCATTAAACCAGTACTTTCAATCTAACAAAGTTTTAGTAGCAAATCTTTATAATGCTGTTAAGGAAAAGTTCATGGAACTTCTCATGTACTAAATGGATGCCAGATATATAAGAACCACCGATCTGTCGCAAATTGACCCTGAAAATGAAACCTATTTCCTTCCAAATCGTAATATTTATCTAGGTATCACTTCCAAATCCCCAGCTGTTTGGCTCACTTGCTAAAAGTTAATAATTATTTGGTTTTTGAACTTTTCTTTTAATATGCTGAACCTAAGAATTCGGGATTACTACTATTTTTATTCCTAAGAATTTTGGAGATTAACCTTAGACTCACTTATGACGACCCAATTTTGAATCTTAACGCTATCTTTTCTCTTAATTTTACTGTTCATTCATTACTTCTTCCTCACACTTGATCACTTTTTCTTTCCTTTTCTTCAGCATGTTTAAACCCACATTTTTCTTTTTTCTACGGCTGTACTAATCATTTCGCTTCACATATGGGCCTTGCTTCCTTTAATTTTACTTTTATTACCCTATACCTGGCAAATTTAACACTTCGGTACTTTGTTCTTTGGTGCTTTTATGACGTAGAATGTTAATGTGCCCTTCTCACTATCTTAAAGCCTAGCTTAGAACGTTAGCACTAGTTATTTTTCTTTTTATAACATCTTATTTCTCCTGAAGATGAACATTTCTATGTTCGAAACATGTAGAGATATCTTTAAATAGAGTTTTTTGAATATATTAGTGGAGGAAGACTTAGAGTTTTTCTTTCCCTTTCAATTTTTCACTCCACTTTAAGTATGGACTATTTCTTCAATTTATCTAGGTGTTGAAATATTGAACTACCTAAACAAACCGGAAATTCAAAGCAATCGCGAATCAGTTACCTATTTTTATGAAAGGTGTAAAGATATCCTTAAAATTCTTTGCAAAGAAATTAAATTAAGATTTGATTTTGACGACCCGGTTTTATCCCAGTTACACGTTTTTACTCCCAAAAATGCTATTTCCTTTGAAATTAGAAATCAATATCCATCCTTACATATAATTTTAAATAGTTTACAGAGATGTTATTCTGATGATCGCGTACAGTTAATTGACGACGAATGGCGTTCTCTCCCACGCTATATTTTTCCCTGTGGTACAATTGAAGTTAACGGCGACATTGATGTTTTTTGGGGTAAACTATTTAAATTTGTTAATGACAATGGTGATTTTATATTCAAAACCCTTTCAGAATTTCTGCTTAATGTGCTTTCATTGCCGCACTCAAATGCTGCATGCGAGCGCATATTTAGTGTGGCAAATGCTATTAAAACAAAATCCAGAAATCGATTGATTACAAAAACTATGAATGGAATTTTATTAAGTCGAGAATGTGTATTAAAAAGTAATAATTGTATAAATTTAAATATATCTAAAAAAATTATTAGTCATATGACTACATCTAAACTTTATCCAAAAAATACCACCGAATATTCGTCGGACGACAACGAATTTGAAATATACAATATTGCTTTTCTACGATATCGATAGTCGTAGAAAACGTGATTTTTAACGGGTACGATTTTGATTTAAGTTAGCAAGTTTTTCGTATTGTGTATTATTATAGGTAAGTGTACCTATTTACATTCTTTTTTTTAACTAGTTTTATATAAAATAAAGTACATTGTTATACAGTAATTTTTTTTGTATTCTTTGGCTCAAGGTCTATTTTGACGGGTTAAATGTAACAATAACGGACAATTTTAATTTTATTAATATTATTATCAATATTATTAAAATATGAAGGTACGGTAATTTGACGTAAGAAATAAGGTCTGGGCGTTTTCAAAACTTGGCAACCCTGCTAGGCGCGCGCTGTCAACTAGTAGACGGGCTAGAAGGAACAATGTTAACCTAGAAATACTTTGTTTTGTTTCGGCGACTAAAAGTAATATTATAACCTATTATGTAAACTACTTATGGGATCTTATTTGTTATTAATAAACCATAGTGAAATAAATTGCTTCTTGCTTTATTGTTAGCAGACCACGTCTACAACCTTCACAAAACATAACAACCCATTCGAATGGTTCATCGTTAAAAACTAACGATTATATTTTTTACCCGTTGTCTTTAACGACATTTTCAGTGAGCCAGCGCTGCAGCGTGCAGGTTAAATCATTTATAATTTTAAAAATGTTCCTCCTCATCACTCTTTATTCGAATAGTTAGGGAGTTAAATGTCAAACAAATTTTCCCTGATGACAATTTACCTTAGGTATGAGTTTTTTGCAAAAACAGTCAATTTTATGCAATACCACAAGAACTACACCCTCTTCAACTTTAATATTAAAATATTATGGCCACTGTTACTCAAAATATTTTCTAAAGCTGTAGCGTAAGCGGTTTTTGATATACGGCCGATTATTATCTAAAATGCGACAGCCTTAATATTTTACGTACAAAAGTGTATATAACTCACCCAAAACTACCATGGCAGTGCTGAATATGGCATCCACAACAAAGCCATGTTTAAAATCCTTTTCAGTTAAAACTCTTGATACAAGTCTACACAGACAAGTTAAAGTGCACTCGATTACAGCGCCTACAATCATATCAACCTGTAGGTCTGCTGTACAGTCTTCAAAAGCTTTGCCTTTGTGGGTTTCTACGAGTTCCAAAGACCAGAGTATTTGTACATACCTAGAAATTTAGTATCATAAATGTGCAGCAGCAGCAGTACCAAACTACCAAATAGTCTAGCCAGTATATATCGACACTCCCAACGAACGTAGGTAACTAAAGTTGCAGCAATTTTCAGTTATACTTACAGGCGTATTCAGCGTAAAAAGTAGGTCCTGGCGATAAAAAAGACGTATCTCTAGACCAAATAGTTTTGAAGAAACCTGCTTGAAAAAGGTTGTATTTCGAGTTAAATATTTTGTTTTAACAGTTAAAAAATGGTAACATAAGAACCATTACTCTGTTGATCGCTCACGCTAGTTGAATGTCGAATTGTGGCTTTATATTAGTTCAGTCGTTTAATGTTTACATAGTAAATAGTAACGTATTTGTCGCTGCACGTTTTTGTTATAATAATAATAATAATAATAATAATAATAATAATAATAATAATAATAATAATAATAATAATAATAATAATAATTTTTTAGTTGTTTAAAAACGAACTGAAATTTGTGAATATGAATTGCACCCAACACATATTAGAATTAGCATTGAAAAACAGAGAAACAATAGACAGTAATGCGTCTGGTAAGTAAATAAATTATTTATTTTGTTTGTTTATAACCTCACTTTCTTAAATAAACTAATTAATGGCAAAAAATGTGCCTTCTATGCATTTTTTTCGATTGATATGAATCTTTTTTTAACAACCTTTTTGTTTTTATGATTATTGTATAGTTACTATTGTGTTTGCATAATATGTAGATCCTGCGACTGACTTATTGGCTAAGTGGCCCAACGATTTGGATAGTTCTATAAACAACAATGCGATTTCCACAGGACAGGAACTACCAAGTGATAATATGGTAGAGGTAACGCACAGAGAAGGCCCCAAAAGAAAACCAGCCGCTATAATCGAGTATAATAATGCTAAATCATTTGTGTACACGTCAGATCAGAGGACAGCTTACTCTAACTCATTACGAAAGTCCGTCAAATGGTACAGGAAAGTGGCATTTGAGTTGATAACTTCAGTGGTGAATTATTTGATAATTTTTAATTCAATCAACCAAAGCAAAATGTTAGCTACAAAATCCAAAGAGAATGTGTGCACGCAACTTCTTTAGAGCAGCAACCCACCCCTTCCCGTACAAGTTCAACAAAAACATGAGCTTACCTAAAATGCTCTAAATAAGAGCGGCAGATACTGTGGTAAAACGGGATACTCTAATTATTTTGTATTACATGCAGCGCCATCTGTTGTGCAATTGACATAATACTTCCTGTTAGTGTATAAGTAATCCTCAGCAGTTTAACCAAAATCGTGACTGGTGCAGCGTCACTAGGTGAGTTTTTAGGTTTTTAACATATTTTTTGTAATAATTTAAATATACAAACATAAGCTTTTTGTCTTCATGGCGAATCAGATGACGGCGATAATTTTTTTACCAGTTTCTAGGATATAAACGACCACTTAACGTATAAAATTTTAAGGTTATATTTTTATATTGAAAACTTGCAGGCATTGTTTGTTTACATGTCGATGTGTTGTAAAATGGGACGCGACGAGGGCTTCTAAAACGGGATATCCCATTTTAGAAACACAGTGCTCGTTTTCTGTTTTAATTTGAATACGATTGCGGTGGACATTGCTGTTTTTTTTTTAATTGCAGATTCAAGTTACTATTAGCAAATATGGCACCTCGGAAAACAACTCGTCAGTCTTGGTCCGAGGAAAGAATGGCGGAAGCATTTGGATCGGTTTCGAGTGGCAAATATGGTTATTTAAAAGCGGCAACAGTTTTTTCTGTACCAAAGACCACCCTTGAGCGGAGAGTGAAAAACTTAAACAAAAACATTACCGGGCATGAAAAAGGCTTGGGAAGTCGACAACGAACTTTTTCGCGCCAAATGGAAGAACAACTAGTTGACTACGTAAAAACTATGGAGAGCATGCTTTTTGGGTTAACGTGTACAGATGTGCGTAGGCTGGCGTTTCAGTTCGCGGAAAGGAACAATTTAAAACATTATTTTAATGAAAATAAAAAAATGGCTGGTTGGGTTTGGCTCCGATCATTTATAAAAAGAAATCACCTTTCCCTAAGGAAACCTGAAGCAACATCGGCAGCTCGCGCTAGGGGCTTCAATAGAACTGCCGTGGGAAAATTCTTTGATTTGCTGGAGCCCCTGCAAGATAGATACGCGTATGCACCATCTAGAATATTCAACGTCGATGAGACGGGCTTAACAACTGTACAGGGGCGTCCATCTAAGGTGATTGCTATGAAAGGTAGGAAGCAAGTAGGAACGTTAACCTCAGCAGAACGGGGGACACTATGCACTGCGGTAATATGCATGAGTGCTGCAGGGACATATGTTCCACCCATGGTCATTTTTCCCAGAGTTCGCGCCAAGAAAGAATTTTCGACTGGGCTACCCCCTGAATCCATAGTTGCCTACCATCCTACTGGTTGGATGCAATTGAATCTCTTCGAAAAGTGGTTTAACCATTTTTTACAATCTACCAATGCCTCAAAAGAAAATCCTTCGTTACTTATAATGGACGGTCATAAAACTCATACTCAAAACATAGCTGTAATAGAGAAAGCCAGGGATCACGGTGTTACAATGTTGTGCTTACCGCCACATTGTAGTCACCGCATGCAACCGCTAGACGTTTCTTTTATGGCTCCTCTATCGACATTCTACAGCCAAGAGGTAGAAACATTTCTAAGGAATAATCCAGGTAAAGTCGTCACAATTTACCACATAGGCAAATTATTTGGAAAGGCCTTCTTAAGGGCAGCAACACCCAATAATGCAATTCATGGTTTTGAAAAAACTGGCTTATTTCCCGTTAATCGCCACGTTTTCACTGATGACATGTTTATAGCTGCTGATCCCACTGATCAGCCAGAAAATGAATTAACTTCAACAGAAGAGGGTTCACCAGAAAGAGAACCATCATTTGCAATCAGGCACCAAACACCACCTCCATCAACTTCATATTCTGCCCACACACTGCCAAAATCAAAATCAACTTGTCCTCATGAGTCAGATGACAGCTTCTCCAGTGATGATGATAAACCTCTGAGCAATATTCTTAAAGATTATGTTTCACCAGAAAGCGAACCACCATTTGCAATCAGGCACCAAACACCACCTCCATTAACTTCATATTCTGCCCACACACTGCCAAAATCAAAATCAACTCGTCCTCATGAGTCAGATGACAGCTTCTCCAGTGATGATGATAAACCTCTGAGCAAAATTCTTAAAGATTATGTTTCACCAGAAATGATTCAACCATACCCAAAAGCAGCATTAAGAAGGCCTGTGAAAACTGCAAGGAGAGGTAAAGCTGCTATCTTAACGAGCACACCTTATAAGAATGAACTGAATGCCAGTTTAGAGGCGAAACGACGTAACGTGCCAACCAGTAAATTGCCATCTTTGAAAGGAAAGGGACTTTTAACGGGAAAATCGGTAAAGAAAACCTCCAAACCACAGAAAAATAGTTCGACCGAAGAAAAGCCCGGTGAAGCAACAAATAAAACTAGGGACCAAGAAGATGTGAATGGGAAAAACAAGACCAAGGACAAAAATACCAAAAAAATATGCATAACCAAAGAAAACAGTGACGATGAAGAAAATCCTGTGTGCTTTTATTGTGAAGTAGATTTTCTAAGTAGCAAACCTGGTGACCCGTGGATTCGGTGTACTTCCTGCCAGAGATGGGTCCACGAAGCTTGCGGTGTATCAAAAAACGAAGCCAGTTATTTTATATGTGATCTGTGCTTGGAAATATAATCCCATTTTAGAAACACTACTGATCCCGTTTTAGATATATATGTTCCTAAAATGGGCAATTTGTATTGCGCAAGAATTTTTTTTTTTTGGTTTTATGTTAAATACTTTTATATGTTACGTTAATTTTTTGAATAAAGTTAGGTTTGGTATATCCATCATGAGTGTTGTCCATGACTTTGTACTTCAACTTTTTTTTTAAATTAAATCCAAAGCTTAAGTATCCCATTTTAGATAGACTTCCCCTATTTATCAAGAACTATTACATGGTGTCAGGTAGGCACTAGAACACAGAAGTCGCTAGAAGACTATTCAGCTGGTTTGGAAGAGATCGTGCTAAAATGGAGAATTTGTTTAAACCACCTGGGCCACTACTTTTGGATGGAGGAATATCAGATAATTGGAGTAGGTTTAAACAGAAATTTAACTTGTTTTTAACAGCTAGAGATTTCATAAAAAAAAATCAGAGGAAAAAAAACTGCCATATTTTTAAATTTAATTGGTGATGAGGCATGTGATTTATACAACACATTTATTTTCTCTGATACTGAAACAAAAACTCTTCAACTTATTAAACAAAAGTTTGACGAATACTGTGCACCGAAAAAAAAAGTTATATTCGAGAGATTTAAGTTTAACAGCATTGTCCAAAAAGACGGTCAAAATTTTAATAATTTTGTGACTGATTTAGGAAAAGCTATAAAGTCTACAGGGTATAAGGAATCAGATGAAATTATTAGAGACCGAATTGTAATGGGGATTTATGACAAAATGACACAAGAAAGACCTTTATCTACGACTAATGTATAATGTAAGTATTATAGTTGTGGGTTTCGCAATATAATGCCACCTATTAATCCCTTAGGGAATAATCACAAGGGATTATTAGTCCTTATTCCCGCTCCAATCAAAAAATTTCTCAAATCAAATATTACCATGGAAACAAAATACACCAAGTCAAAAGTGTCAAACGCGTAGTGTTTATGTATGCGTATTGGGATAGACGAAAATGAAGAGGCTTTTACTTGTACACCTCCAGAAATTGTACAACTAGCTACAGCAACAACATCTACCCTAATACCGGAAACATCGAAATCTATTTATAATAAAACATACGCAACTTTCAACGAATGGCGTCTTCGAAATAACACAAATTCATTTTCCGAAAATGTTCTACTAGCCTATTTCGCTGAACTAAGTGCAAAATACAAACCATCTTCATTATGGTCATTTTATTCAATAATTAAATCTATGTTGAGAATAAACCATGACGTTGATCTGGAAAAATATGGAAAACTACGAGCGTTTTTAAAAAGAAAATCTGAAGGATTTCAAGCAAAAAAATCTTTCACTCTGACCCCGAAAGAAATTAAGATATTTATTGACAAAGCTCCTGATGAAGTTTTTCTTTTACATAAGGTAAATATACATAGGTATTTAATCTAATCTATTCAAAAACTTATATTCTTATTTGCTTCAGGTTATATTAATTATTGGAATTATGGGCGCATGCCGCTCAAACGAGCTTTATGAAATGAATATAGAAGACGTAAAGGATCTGTAAACAAACTTCTTAATAACAATACCCAAGACTAAAACCAAAATTGTAAAAACATTCGCCATAAACAGTACGTTTTACAACATTATAAAGAAGTACATCGATCTCCGCCCGTCACATGAAAAAATCAATTCATTCTTTCTAAATTATCAAAAATCCAAATGTACAATACAACGTATAGGAAAAAACAAATTTGCAGACATTGGTAGACAAATTGCCAAATATTTAAACTTGCCAAATCCTCAAACTTATACCGGCCATTGTTATCGCAGATCATCTGCCACTCTGTACATTGATGGAGGAGGCGATACAACTGGATTAAAGCGTCATGGGGGCTGGAAATCTACACAAGTAGCTGAAGGTTACATTGATCAGTCTATGAGAAACAAGACAATTACAGCAGATACTATTACTAAACAAATAAATAGTAATGAAGCATCTTCTTCCTTTGCAGCAACCGACATTCCAAATATTTGTATTGGAAACTCTTCCAAACTTA
This sequence comes from Polydrusus pterygomalis, assembly GCA_963969555.1. Taxonomy (NCBI): domain Eukaryota; kingdom Metazoa; phylum Arthropoda; class Insecta; order Coleoptera; family Curculionidae; genus Polydrusus; species Polydrusus pterygomalis. The sequence continues at coordinate 32,022,907 of OZ018381.1, read as the reverse complement.
TTCATAGTTCACGGCCAATACAGTTTATTAATTGTACTATTACCAATTTTAATGTTATTGACAAATAAAGTTGTTCATTAAAAATCTCAAATTAATAAATTAGTCGTAGATAAAGTAGAGTATACTACTCACAATAATGGCTATTATTACCTCAGAATATTTACTCCCTCGCCGCTTACGCGGCTCGGTTCGTAAATATTCCTCGAAAATAATAGCTATCATTATTGACTCGTGGTATAATCTACTATTACGTGAATCAAGCCTAACTTTAGAAAGAGCAACAAATTTTTGTCGTGCTGTGGTAGTAAGCAAAGGCCAAGCTAAAGTTCTGCAAAATGAGAGTGAAGTACATACTTTGAAGTCATCGAGATTTCCCGTAAATCCAGGAAATCTGATAATAAAATGCAAAAGAAAAAATTATTTCTAAAATGAATTTAAATAAAAGTTATTTTGATAAAACTGCTAAAGATTTAATTCCATTGAAGCCAGGAGACACTGTTGTCATATTATATACCCACATAACTGAATCTTGGGACTGAGCAAAAATTGTTAATATCCATGAAGCACCTAGCTCTAACCTTGTCAAAGATTTGTCAGGACAAATATTTAGGCGAAATAGACATAAAATGTTCTCCAAGTTTTATCAACTGATTTATGACTTATGAATTATTTATTTATTTGTTATTTTTTTGATTAAGTGTTTTTAGTGTTAGAACTTTCAGCTTCCACTTATTTATTAGAGAAAGGAAAGATGTAATATATATTCAAATAGTAAGCTATACTCAAAACCCAATATTATAGGCAGTGACGTATTATTCGAAACCATGGAAACTAATGCAAACCGCCAATGACCATACAGTATTTTGGTCGTTTCCATGGTTATGAGAGCTACGTCACTGCCTATATTTTTGGTAATAGACTATAGGATTAGTTGTTTAGTTACCAGTTGTTGAAAATAGCAATTGTTAGTTGCCATCCTGATATGACAATAGCATCATTTTAATAAACATCTTAACACGTTAACTGCAACAGTGCATAAAAAAAAATGGGTTGCTGGCGCAATTTTATGTTCTATATTTTTTTGTGTTTAAAATGTGTTTTTTGTTGTATCAGTTTAACAATAATCTTTAAAACGAGTTTTTGTTGGAAGTTTGTGAGTGCTTAATCTTACGGCACTACCATTGCGTTCTCTAACCGAACGCAATGGCACTACATTTGTGCCATGAGACGTAAAGGTACTAAACTTCTACACAACAACTGCAAAACATAACAATTCGTCACAGATGTGTTGTTTGTTATGAAAATGTATCGGCAGAAGCCGCTCAATCAATCTCAAATCAAGACCCCGAGATCTCCTTACCAGTGCGTAGCTTGTCAAAAAACATTTTGTTTTAGTTGTTTTTTTTAAAGTTAATTGCTATTTGTTGCTATTGCTGTTTTGTTAAGGTAGAAAAATATTTGGTTTGTATTTCCACATTTCCACTAATGTAAACTACGAAGTTTTTTTTAAATTTTTGTACGTTTTCTTAATATATATTTTTTAAGATTTTATTTACAATATTTACTACTAATATACAAAAAATACCGGGGGTTTTTTCATTTTTGGGTCTTCAGCGCCGTACTCTAACGAATCCCATTTAAATATACATGCAAGCTTCATGGCTCTAGGTCTGTGCCACCGAATTTAAACTGATGACTACATTCATGGCCTAAATTCGTGACATGAAACATAAGGAGAAAAATTCTTATGGCACAGATGCTGTGCCATGTGGCAGTTAACGTATTAAGAAGATAAAGTTAGTATTTATCAAGAATACAGCTTAAGCAAGTCTGTGTGTTTTTTTTTAACTTAACTGTTTTTTGTTCCTTGAATTAAAGTAATATTTCTTATCATCCTCCACTTTACATGACAAAACACTATACAGGGTCCTGCACCTCACCTCCCGTCTTCTATAGCTCACTTTCATATTTTGCAAGGTCTGTATCTTAGGGCGCATTTCAGGAAAATATTTTTTTTCATACAAGGTGTTCCAAAAAGGTGTGACGTCATAAGGGTGTATTTTTTTAAATTACATGCCATATATTTTCTTACATTTTTGGGTGCCTCCTATAGTTACCTACATACCCCTAAAATTTTATTAAAATTAATTCAGTATTATAGACGAAAAAAAAATAAAAACTAAAAAGTATCAGTTTTGCGCCACTGGTATTAAAAAAAAATAAAAAAAAAAAATAATGCCTCGTTAATAAATTTATACATAGGAAGTTATTAAATAAGGTATAACACTTTTGTTAACCAAGTTTGGTTAACACGAATTGTACAGGGTGTCCAAAGTTTAGTGTCAAATTTTGCAAACTTTAAAACAATTTATTTTTCTTATTTCAAATGGGAACCCTGTATATTTTTATGTCATTCGATGCAGAATTAAAAATCAAACTTTTTTCCTAATTACAACCCTATCGAAATTTCTAACGCATCAAGAGTTATTTGCAGAAAACTAATTTTATCAACTATTCCAACAGTCATTATTATGAATAAATATCGAAGGTGGCTTTGAAAAACAATTTATTGGTAATAAAGTTTATTAAAGTCACCATAGACCATTTTGACTTTAGTAATCTAAATGTTTCAAATATTGTTAAATTGTTAGTAATTATTAACTGGAAATGATAATCGTGAATATGGTTATCCTTGAAAATTCGTTGAACTGTTCTCTCGATTACATCTACGGCATCAGCGACTGCTTGTTAAGTAACTGAAGGATTTTCTATAACAGATAATAGCACAGCCAATTGATTTTGTTCAGTTCGGACCGGTTTATTTCTCACTGGTTTTGGGTAGTTTACATTTCCCGTTTGTACAAACCTCTCTAATATGTTTTGCAGGCTCCTTTTGCGTAAACTCGGCTAGCCAAAAAAGAGTTTTTTTCGCATGCTCCTAATATAAAAATCATATCTACGAGCTCTTCTTGGTTGTAGTCCATCACAAAAAACAATATAAAGTAATTATAACAGCTTAAATAATTACTAACAGTTTAACGGTATTTAAAACTTTTAGATTACTAAAGTCAAAATGGTCTCTGGTCACTTTAATAAACTTTAATACCAATAAATTGTTTTTCAAAGCCACCTTCGATATTTATTCATAATAATGACGTTGGAATAGTTGATAAAATTAGTTTTCTGCAAATAACTCTTGATGCGTTAGAAATTTCGAGAGGGTTGCAATTAGGAAAAAAGTTTGATTCTTAATTCTGCATCGAATGACATAAAAATATACAGGGGTTCCCATTTGAAATAAGAAAAATAAATTGCTTTAAAGTTTGCAAAGTTTGACACTAAACTTTGGACACCCTGTACAATTCGTGTTAACCAAACTTGGTTAACAAAATTGTTATACCTTATTTAATAAGTTCCTATGTATAAATTTATTAACGAGGCATTATTTTTATTTTTTATTTATTTTTAATACCAGTGGCGCAAAACTGATATTTTTTAGTTTTTATTTTTTTTCGTCTATAATACTGAATCAATTTTAATAAAATTTTAGGGGTATGTAGGTGACGTCACACTTTCTTGGAACACCCTGTATGAAAAAAAAATGTTTCCTGAAATGCGCCCTAAGATACAGATAAGGTCTGCAAAATATGAAAATATTAACTTAATTACTAAGTGAGCTGTAGAAGACGGGAGGTGAGGTGCAGGACCCTGTATACAAATAATAGTGCTAAAAAGTTGTATGTGTTGGTTACATCCTTGTTGTACGAATACATGTCTAAATTCTCAAAGTTGTATCTAACAAATTCTCAACTATCTGAGTATTTATGAGTACCGAATTGAGTTAAAAAAATTCTTTCAGATCTAGGTGTCCTAATTTCTTGTAGACAAAACCCGAAATCCGGACTTTTATTTAATATGCATTTTTTGAAAAGTTAAAATAATTATTTTGGCTCTGGAAAAATGATGAAATAGTTATTTTTGTATTAAGTGCGCAAAATAGGTGTTTTTTTAATGGCACATGAGATTGTAAATTTTTACCGAGACCGTTAGGTCGAGGTTAAAAATTCAATCAAATGTGCCATAAAAACACTTTTGCGCGCGAAATAAAAACAACATTTTTTCTACAACTGTTTGTTGTTAACTATTTTTTTATCGTGTTTAGAAAAAAAATCTAAAATCATAATTTATTTAAGGTATTATTTCTTACACCTGTTCCCATTACTATGGAAACCCAAAATTGTTTAAATTTTATTGATTGTCAAATCTATCGTTTTTCGTGTCAAAAGTTTATAGTTGTTTGCTCAAGTTTGATACCATTTAAATGTCTGAAAGTGATAGTGAGACGCCTCACGAAATTACGGAAGCGGCAGAAATCGTTATATCAAATCTTTTGCCCGTGAAATCAAGAATCAAATATGAGAAAGTGTACACTCAGTTTCGCGAATGGTGCAATATAAAGAAAGTAAAAACAGTAACAGAAAATGTTTTGCTGTGTTATTTGGAGGAAAAGTCGAAAATTTTAAAGCCACCTACACTATGGAGTACCTATTCGATGCTTAAAAGTACCCTAAATATAAAGGAAAATATTGATCTGCAGCGGTTTACTAAATTGGTTCCATTTTTAAAAAGCAAATCCATTGGATATAGAGGAAAGAAGTCTAAAGTATTAACAAAGGAGGATGTAGCAAGATTTATAAAGGAATCCGATGATGAAATACATTTACTTATGAAGGTATACAACATTTACAAGCAACTATTTAAGTAATTTAAATACTCATTTAACTATTTTATTGTAGGTTGTCTTAATCTTCGGGATAAGTGGCGCTTGCCGTCGCGAAGAATTAACCAAGATGACCATTGATAACATTGAAGATGTTGGAACTATATTAATTGTAAAAATACCAGATACAAAAACCTACTGTGAACGAACCTTTACTATATCCAATTTGGAATATATCGATATCTACAGAAGGTATAAATCTCTGCGACCGTCCCACACTTCAAGTAACCGATTATTCCTAAAATATGCTAAAGGAAAATGTGTAAATCAACATGTTGGAGTCAATAAAATAGGAGAAATGGCAAGTCTTATTGCAAAATGGCTCGGCAAAGAAATGTTCAAAAGTTATACAGGCCACTGTTTCAGAAGAAGTTCTGCGCCGCTACTAGCTAATGCAGGGGGCGACCTAATTTCTATCAAACGTCACGGAGGTTGGAAATCTAGTTCAGTGGCGGAGGGTTACATAGAGGATAGTTTGGTGAACAAAGTTGAGATTTCCAATAAAATTTTAGAAAGTTCTTCCAATAAAATCTGAGAAAATTCATCTGCTGTAAATGTATCGCACAAAATACCTAATAGTTCTTGCGTTTTCGACCAACAATGTGTAACATCGCCTATTGGAATTAATATAGGAAACAATTGCTCTAACTTCACCGTTAATTACTATTCTAATAAAGATTGTTAATTTAATTCAGTTTAATAATAAATTTTTTTATAAAAAATGTTTTGGAAATTAATTTTTGCATTTTTATACGATAAGATCAATCAGCTGAGCTTGCCGTGAAAAAATATCATTTTTTCACGGTGAAAAAATGACATTTTTTTACGGTGAAAAAAAGCGACGTTTTGTGCATCCATAGTAACCAAAAAAAGTCATCTTTTTTTGACAGTTGTAGAAAATAGCTATTTACCTAACAAGTGCGGAAAATGAATTTTTCCGCACGAGTCTGCCGTTCACCGAACGACGCGTAGCGGAGTTTGGTGAAGCAGCCGAGTTCAGGGAAAACATTTTCTGCACGTGTCAGGTACAATAGTTTTTCTACAGACGTGTGGAAATAAGTAACAAATATTTCAAAGACATTTAATAATTTTTAATTAACTATAACAATTACATACATATGTAACAGTAGCTAATTCTGAGAAAAAAAGTAATAACTACAAGTTATAATTGATATATTATTAATTTAGACATAATCGTGCCGAAAAAATTTTCCGCACTAGTGTGGAAAAACCAATTTTCCGCAAGGATTTTTGACATAATCGTGCCGAAAAATGCTTCCGCACTAGTGTGGAAAAATCAGTTACGGCTTTGTTCGTTGGGGGTGTCGATATGTAATATACACTTTGTTGTTCAGTGAACTTGCATTATCATTAGAAGTCAACATAATTTGTTTAACTTACTGAATGAGAAAAATTGTGCTAACATAAGATGCAGCATTGACCATTGAATAGCATCAATTATAGGCTTGAAATTCAGTCATGAGTAAATGACGTACGACCTGTGCCCGCTGAATGCGAGAACAGTCATTAAGAGTAAAATAAGTAAGTAAACCTTTTATGGTAAATACTGCACAAATTTACTTTCCCTCTAAAGTATTCTACCTATACGAAGTTTCAGTCGTAACAAAACACATTTGTGACATATTTATATATGACATATTCATATAGTTATACCCCATAATAGTCTACCCATTTTATATTATTAATTAATTCCCTACGAGATAACTAAATAGGTTGTTCTCTGTGAGATTATCTTCTGTAGTCTTTTAATAATTTCGTGGAACGTCATATTTCTACGAGAAGTTTGTTAGTTTTCATCAATAGTTATTTAATTTTTTTGCTTTGAGACATTATTTCAACATCCGTTTGAACTTTCATGGATTACTCAGTCCAACAACGTGTGTTTTGTGTAGGAACTTACATAAAAAGTAATTCGATAGAAGAAGTTAAGCGTGCATTCCGGCGTCAGTTTAATAACAACAATAGGGGTCACGCGCCAAATCGTAAAACTGTTAAGTTATGGGTTCGTCATTGGCCTAAAAATGGTTCTGTACAAAATTTAAAGAAGCCTGGACGTCGAAGAACAGTTCGTACATCAGAAAATATTGAACAAGTTAGAATTGCGTATACGAGAAGTCCTAAAAGGTCTGCTAATCGACAAACCCTTATCCTAGGAATATCGAAGGGAAGCTTAGATCGAATTCTTCAAAGGGATTTAAAATTGCATCCTTATAAATACCAAATGGCACAGCACCTTAGAAATCAAGATAAAGAAGCAAGGTTAGCATTTTGTTAAGAATTTTTGGATTTACATCAAGGAGCAATTCACAGTCTCCTAATGACCGACGAAGCAAATTTTTATTTAAACGGCATGGTCAATAAACAGAATTTTTGATACTAGTCAAATGAAAATCCTCGTGAAATCTTTACACAGAACCTCCATAATCCAAAAGTTGTTGTGTGGTGTGGAGTAGGATCTTTTGGTATTATTGGCCCTTATTTTTTTGAAGATGAAAATAACCGCGCTGTAACAGTAACATACGAGCGCTACGTTAATATGCTAGAGACATTTCTCATTCCAGAATTAAATAGACGAGGATTACTAAACAATGCCTTACTATTCCAACAAGATGGGGCAACAGCTCATACCGCCAGAAACTCAATGAGGGTCCTGCGAGAAATGTTTAATGGCCGACTCATTTCTCGATTCGGAGATTTGCCTTGGCCTTCGAGGTCCCCCGACTTAACGGCACCCGATTTTTTCCTGTGGGGATATTTAAAATCCAAAGTGTTTGCGAGTCGTCCAGGTACAGGGTTATCCAACCAAGACTAGACAAGGCGATTTTTTGACTTTTCCTGTACTTTTATAAAAAAAAACTGAAATAGCCATCTTAAGTCATTTTCTCCCGCGAATTCGAATATCTTCAGCAAAAAACAATTGAACATCAAACAAAAGTACTAGGGGTCACTTTGATATTTTTTTAATGGGATGCCGTATTTTTAATAAGCTTATCCGATTTCTCATATAAATTTTGATCTAAAATGTTGGATTTTTAATTCAAAAACGCCTTTTTTCTTCAGTTTTAAATTCTGAAAATGTTCGTCTACCGTACGATTAATACCTGATAGATGGATACCCGTTTCACCTGTTCACCCTTTAACCTGCTTTAAAGCGTCCGTCAGTTAGACAAAATAATCAAGTGTCAAATTTCTATATATTTTTCACGAATTAATTACAAATAATGAAATATTCTTTAGAAGAACGGCTAAGTGTAATAAAATTATATTACAAAAGTGGAGAGAATGCTCGAAAAACACAAAGAACATTTTTTGAGAGTTTTCAGAGACACATTTCAGTGGATACAATTCTCAGAATTAAGACCCTATTTGAAGAAAGTAAGACATTGAAAGATAAGCCAAGAAACATGAAAAGACGGAATATAAGGGATCGAGCTATTGTTCAATATTTTACTATAAATCCGAACAGTTCTATTCCGCAAGCGGTACGAGAAGTAAGGTATGGTCCAGGGCTCCGGAGAGTAAGCTATGGAACAGTTCACAGAACTTTAAAAAAATGTGGTCTAAAACCATATTGCATCCTTCCCGTTCAATACTTAACACAGCTTCAAAAAGAACTGCGATTTCGATTTGTTGCTTCAATGCTGATGAGAGAGCAAGACGAAGATTATAATTTATATAATAAAATTTTATGGAGTGACGAAGCGTCATTTACAACATCGGGGGTATACAATCGGAAAAATACAAGATACTGGGCAGCAGTTAACCCTCATAGATATGAAACGATAAAGTTTCAAGGTTGGAGCTCACTTAATGTTTGGTGTGGGATGTTAGAAAATCGAATTATTGGACCACTATTTTATCGTGGCTCTTTAACAGGCCAACGATACCTCCATTTTCTTCATAACGATATCGAGGATTTCTTGGCAAGGTTGCCATTGCACGCCTACAACAATATCATTTGGCAGCAGGATGGTGCTCCGCCTCATGCAGTTCGAGAAGTGGTAACATACCTAAACGAGCGTTACAATCAGTGGATTGGCCGTAACGGAACAATTCATTGGCCACCAAATAGCCCCGATATCACGCCAATGGATACATTTTTATGGGGTCATTAAAAAAAATGTAGTTTATCAACGACCCAACAGAAGTCTGGAGGACATTCAGCAAAAAATTATAAATGAAATTAATAGACTTAACCAGGACCAAAATATTGTAAGAGATTCTTTGGAGAGATTGAAAAGGGGGAATCGGTCATGTTTTGAAAATAATGGAGGACACATAGAACAATTATATTATTGAGATTAAAGTTATTCACTTTAGTTTATAGTTTTTTCTAATATGTCATACTTTTTTTTATACGTAAGCAATAATAGATTTGCAAAAACTACTAAATTTGTAATTAATTCGTGAAAAATATATAGAAATTTGACACTTGATTATTTTGTCTAACTGACGGAGGCTTTAAAGCAGGTTAAAGTGTAAACAGGTGAAACGGGTATCCATCTATCAGGTATTAATCGTACGGTAGAAGAACATTTTCCGAATTTAAAACTGAAGAAAAAAGGCGTTTTTGAATTAAAAATCCAACATTTTAGATCAAAATTTATATGAGAAATCGGATAAGCTCATTAAAAATACGGCATCCCATTTAAAAAAATATCAAAGTGACCCCTAGTACTTTTGTTTGATGTTCAATTGTTTTTTGCTGAAGATATTCGAATTCGCGGAAGAAAATGACTTAAGATGGCTATTTCAGTTTTTTTTTTATAAAAGTACAGGAAAAGTAAAAAAATCGCCTTGTCTAGTCTTGGTTGGATAACCCTGTACAATCGAGGAACTGAAAGTCAAAATTCGTGAAGAAGTTGAAGGAATAGACGAAGGTTTGCCACGCCGTGTAATGAACCACTTTTTATCTAATATTGAAAAATGTGTTGAAGTTGGTGGAGGTAATTTAGAAGACGTGATTTTTAAAAGTTAGAATTAAATTAGCCAAATATTTATAAGTTATCATAAATCCCAAAGAGTTAGCTGTAATTTAGTAACATAAAAAGTTTGTTTTGTTAACTAAAAAAAATTTAATTCAAATATTAAAATGGGTAGTCTATTATGGGGAATCCTGTACATTGGTAATTGAATTAAATCAAGAATTATACAGAAGAAGGAAAAAACAGTACAGATAACTCTGGGATGAATTATTGCATAAATTTATTCGATTTTGACAATGTCAAATTAAAAAATCAGTTAAGACATGTATGACAAGGAAGTACCTAAAAAATTACCTTTATCAGAATTATCGACTGAAAGTTCATGCAATAATTCAACATCTTTAGATGATTTTGAATATAAGGCTCCAAAATACCCAAAAAAAAACATTTTACAGTGTCGACTCAAGATAAAAAGGATAGTTGACCATATGGTACCAAAAATTAAAAGTTAAAGTGATATGACTTTTTATTGCTGCAGATACAATAATTAAGAAAAATTAAAACTACATGCACATTAGTTTGTGATGGGCATTGTAACTAAAAATTTCAATTAACTTTAAAATCACGAGAAAGGAACTATTTTATTGTTTTTCTTGAGTTTATTATAATATATTGCAATTTCCCTATTATAAATTGTAAGTTTATTGGGAAAAACGTTACAAAAAGACCAATTTTTTTATTTTGTTGGCAGTATTACCGACGGAAAAATCCATTTGTCTACCTCATACCTGTTAGCTAGGTATATAGAGCTATCCTTCTTATTTATCTTGTTCGTAATTATTTGATTAAGTTAACTAAAAATGGGCATTATCTATCTAACCGATACTAGAACAATTTTTAGGAATAACTTTTCAATTCTTGACTCTATTCTGTACTTTTATAAATTATTTTAAATTTGATATGTGTTATTTTAGTTTACTTTATTTAGAACTTTTTACAAAAAGATCGGTTTGTTGAATTGAAAGAACTAATTTCCACAGGGTGCTTTTTGCCTGGAATAAGAATCACTAAATTACCACAGCTTTTGTCTAACTGGTAACAAAATGGTACCCGTCACAATGAATTTTACGGTTTTACTATTACGCATTAAATACTGTCTACTAACCGAAAAGTACATAAGCCAGCTAACACTTGAGCGCAGATTATGTACAAACCAGTTTTAGCTGTTTTTGTTCCATCTACAATGTCTTCCATGGGACAATAGGGGCACGCAGTAGCATCTTCCCATTTCAGAGTCCACCAAAGTGTTAAGAGAAAAAGAGAAATAGCGTAAGCTGTGACACCCCAATTATCTGCAACTAATAAGAAACACAAAGGTCATAATATATAACATTACTTTTTCGCTTAGGAAATATTAAATCTTAGGACACATTTTTTACACACCTTAATTTTAACATTATAAGAGAAAAATGTTGTTTGTGATGAACCCTGTATAGTAATCGCAAATCTGATATTCGAAATTGTTGTTTCAGCACAAGCAGACGTTTTTATAAAGAATGTCTTTTTCTTCTATACCTACTAATAAAAAAGTTTTTCCTCTTCCAAACTCTATCCGTAGACACACTGTATATTGTAATTTGAGCGATATGATTCCTAATCGCAGACCACAGGATTGTGATACAAGAAAATAAAAATTACTTTACTTACTCTGTAAGTACCTATTTTTTATTCAAAAAAAAATGTCAATTTTTTTTTTATTTCATTCTTTGATTTTAATTTCAATCCCTATTTTTTACAGATTGTGATATCTTCATTATTTTGACTAACTTTACCCTATGTCAATGTCTTACAGACATACACCTAAAAATTTTTTTAAATAATCTTCGACACCTTCTTTTTAGAAAGATTTGTCTTCTTCCCCAGTTTATTTGGTTAGTTTAGACCCCCTTTACTGACTTCTCACATACTCTGTATGTTTTAATTTTCATCAATTTCCTTCATATTATGTCTTCTACACTTCAAGTTTTAATTCCATACAAGCCCCATTAAGGTTCTACACCACTTTCTCTTCTGCTAAAACCATCAGCACCAAATATATTTTCTGTCTCCTGATGATGAACGTTTCTACGTTCGAAACATGTAGAGACCCTTGAAGAATTTTATTCTATTAAATTTTGCGGAGAAAGACTTTTAGTTTTTTCTTTCTTTCCCATACTTTCAACTCCACTTTAAGCATGGACTACTTTCTTAAAAAAAAATTACTTAATTTTGGGGGTTGGTAATAATATTAGCGGCACCCTCGGGTGCGAATTAGCATGCCACTTAGTTTCCTGCAGTCTGCGAGCTTTGGCACTACTGGTATCTATACTGTAAAACACTGCGTCTTTTTTGTTCAAATGAACTCCTGGATAAAATTAACGCGACATCATAAATTTCCCACATTTTTATGCTATTTTTTTTTCCGAACTTATGATCCGATTTGCATGATTTTTTTTTTGCATCGTAGGTTGGTTCCTTGACAATGTGATAGTTTTAGCTGCTTATGATAAAAAAAAATATTTTCTATTTATACCGGGTGTAATAAAAATGTTGTTTTTTCCGAAAATTCGTATCACCCTGTGGAGTATACTAGCAACCAAAACATACTGCAGGTTACCATAGACTGTAGGTCCATCTTTCCCCAACATTTTATTTTTTGGTTTACTTCATTATCTCTGTTATTAGAGGAGATACACCGTTTTATAGCGTAACATGTTTTTATAGACTTTATTATTCAAATTCATTGTTAAATGTTTTCAAGTAGGCTATGGACCTTTTCTGACATTTCAAGCGATCTTGTGTCAAATAATATTCGCCATACTGATAAAAAATTGTTCGGAAACTGCTTATTAAACGTTCGTTTCCTATGCCCAGTTGCCCGACGAGTATTTTATTCTTGAAAAATGAATCGACCTAAGAATTTATCGATAGAAGAAGCAGTAAGAGCCTTAACTTTGGTGGATGAAGTCTATTCGACGTGTCATATTGCTAATGCGATAGGAATACATCGTTCGACTATAAGTCGTCTGGTTAAACGATTTAACGAGACAGGATCTTACTCTCGAAGGCCAGGACAAGGGCGAAAACGATGTACCGATCCAAGGGATGAGCGTTTCATTAGGCAAACTGCTCTAAGAAACAGAAAAATTACTAGTACTAGGTTAAAAAGTGAGCTTAGAACTGCTCGCCATCATACAATATCGTCTCGAACAGTCAGAAGACGTTTAAATGAGGCTGGTTTAAGCAACAGAAGACCGGCAAAAAACAATTACCAGAGAGCACAGAGTTACAAGATTGCGTTTTGCCAGAAATTATCAACATTATGGACTGTTAATGATTGGAAGACGGTTTTATTTTCTGATGAAACGAGAGTTAGTCAATTCTCCTGATGGGCGTGAACGGGTTTGATCCTACACGTATAGGGATATACGTGTAGGATCAATAAACGCCAATTTTTATCTAGAAAACATTGTAATTGAACATGTAATGCCATTTGCTCCTTTTTTGGGACCGAATAGTTTATTTATGCAGGATAATGCTCGTCCCCACGTGGCTAGACAAGCTATAGACTACATGAACTCTGTAGCTATGCCGTTGATGGAATGGCCACCTTACAGTTCCGATTTAAATCCCATAGAGCATCTATGGGATGCTCTTAAAAGAAAGGTTCGAAATCGCAATCCCGTACCATTTAACCACAATCAATTGACGGATGCAGTAATTGCATAATGGGAGGATATTCCCCAGGATACAAGTTAAATATGCCGAGGCGTATGAATGCAGTTATTCGAAGTACAGGTGGGCATACAAGCTATTAACATTATAGGTCCATTACTTTTATTGTTTTCGATTTTTGTTTTTATTATGTTTCACTCGTTTTCGAAAAAAAATTGTGTTTAATAAACTCACATGTAATCTTAATATTGTAATTAATTTAGTAGTAAGTAACTAGTTAATATTGTTGTTTTCATTATCAAAGCGAGCAGAAATTATACAGATAACAAATAATGTATTCGATACTCCTAATAAAGTACATAAGGTCCATAGCCTACTTGAAAACATTTAACAATGAATGTGTTAAATAATAAAGTCTATAAAAACATGTTACGCTATAAAACGGTGTACCTCTTTTAATAACATAGATAATGAAGTAAACCAAAAATAAAATGTTGGGGAAAGATCGACCTACAATCTAATTTAAACTGCAATATGTTTTGGTTGCTAGTATACTCCACAGGGTGATACGAATTTTCGGAAAAAACACAACATTTTTATTACACCCGGTATAAATCGAAAATGAATTTTTTCTACGAGTGACCGCAAACAATCTACTTTGCGCACACTTTTGCATACGCAAAGTAGCACTTTCCCGCACACTGTGCGGGAAATTTTTTTTCCCGCACACTTATTTTAAAGCAAAATTACCATATTATAGACGCGTTTTTTTTTTCTATTTTATTATTTTTTTAGATATTTATGCAAAAATATTGTAACAAGACAAAGTTGACAGGTGGTTTATGTGTTGCCTTATAAACTATACCGAAGTATTGTGCCGTGCGGGTCAAAAATTTTTTGAAATCTGCATTATTATATTTTCCTCTAATTTTGTTCAAGTTAAAAAAAAACAAGTATTTTTGTGTCAAATGCGGTTTGTTCCCTTAGCAACCAAAATACATTGTCATACAACGTTTTCATGTCAGTTTAGAGGTCTTCTTCAAAATTTTCACTAGCATTTTCACCTATTTAAAATAAAAAAAAAAACTGTTTTAAAAATGGATATCACTGAAGAAGAACTTCCAGAAGATGTCCTAGAAGCCGCCAACATGGCTAGTTTGCAATTGCTGCCTGCCAAATCGCGAGAAAAATACGAGAGACAGTACGAGTTGTTTTCCAAATGGTGCGAACAAAGGGGGATAAAAACGTTAAAGGAAGAGGTACTTTTAGCCTACTTTCTTAAGTTAAGCAAATAATTTAAACCTAACACAATGTGGTCAAAATATTCAATGCTCAAAAATGTAATAAAAATAAAAAGAAACATCGATATTGGTGAATTTTATAAGCTCACTGCATTTCTGAAAAAGCAGAATATTGGGTTTAAACCAAAAAAAGCAAAAATATTTACGAAGGAAGAAATATTCAGTTTTATTAATTCGGCACCAGATGAAATTTACCTTTTAATTAAAGTTGCCACTATTTTTGGACTTGCCGGCGCATGCCGAAGGGAAGAGCTAGCAAATTTAACCACTGCCGATTTTGAAGATAAAGAAAACCTCATAATTGTCAAAATTAGGAATTCAAAAAATCATACAGCAAGAAACTTTATAATATCGGAAGAAATTCATAACGGAGCCTACCTGCAACTGTACAGAAAATACAAAAGCTTACGCCCGATAACGTTAAACAACCGTTTTTTCTTAGTCTACAAAAAAGGTAAATGCGTTTCACAATGTGTTGGAGTAAATAGTTTCGGAAAGATGCCTTCTGAAATAGCTGCCTTTTTGAAACTGCCAAATCCGGAACTCTATACAGGGCACAGTTTCAGAAGGTCATCAGCAACGTTACTGGCCAATTCTGGAGAAGGAATCACTGACATAAAACGTTTGGGGGGTTGGAAATCTACTGCGGTAGCTGAGGGATACATCGATGAGTCCACAACTTATAAAAAAGGGCTGAGCAACAAAATTTTAAGCTGCAGCCCTAAAAAATGTGAAGCAGTTCCAAGTACTTCAAAGAATGGATCCATTTCTTCCTTTTGCAACACGACAGTACTGATGAACCAGGAAATGACATCTACTACAACATTTTCACCTCTAGTTGCTAGATCTGCAATAAATGTAGAAAAAGCGACCAACTGCACATTCCATATTAATGTAATTAATAATAATAAATAGGCAATTTAGGTATAAGTACTTATAAGTTGTTTTTGATGTCAATAAAAATTTAAAATTAAAAAAATATATAGTTATTTCACTCGTAGAAAAAATATTGTTCCTAACACGTGCGCAAAGTAGTTTTCCCGCATTTAAAGCTTATCCGAACTCCGCTTCGCGTCGTTCGTCTAACTGCTTTCGCGTGCGGGAAAACATAACTTTGCGCACTGAATAGGAAAACTACTATTTTATCATAAACAGCGAAAATTATAACATTGTCAAGGAACCAACCTACGACGCAAAAAAAAATCATTCAAATTGGATCATAAGTTCAGAAAAAAAATAGCATAAAAATGTGGCAAATTTATGATGTCGCGTTAATTTTGTCCAGAAGTTTATAATGTTCGCGAACAATACGGCCAGCAAAGCCGCAGTCTGTAGGCTAGTTTAGGTGCAGCCAAGAACTACAGGGAATCGTTAAAACATTTGGTTGTGTCAATTATAGCAACTATTAGACATACAGTGAGCTCAAAAGGTTGGAATAAATTCGTTTAAAATTCAGGTGATTATTTTTTGGAAAAACGCTTGGACACGTCCATTATTATTTTTATAAGAAATGTGTATACAGGTTGTCTCAAGAAGAACATAATATATCGTCCACATTAATTTTTTTTAAACAAAACACCCTGTATATTATTATTTTTAATTTCTTCGATACATTCTGAACACTTTTTGTATAACATACTATATCTCCAAAATCAACGGTTTTCGATATATTGACATTTTTTCTGGTACGAAAACTACAATTAAAAATGAACTCTTTACATCTACTTAGTCTATAATATTTCCATAGACTATATTAAAATTTATTTTAATAAATGTTGAAATTGACCGCCACTCCAAAACGTTATGGATTACCTGGGGCTCTATTAATCTAACCTCATGCCTTATTCGAGCTTTAACCCCTTGAGACACTGTGTTCATAATTATGCACACATTTTTCATAATTTTTTTTCTGCTTGAAAACTTAATTCTGTGGCTTTTAGAAGAAATGTACATAATAATGGACATGTTTATTGCAATATGCTACGCTAGTGTCGCCATCCTGTGGCAGATGTAAGAACTACTACTTTTTGACATTTCAATGGTTCCCATGATGAACGGCACAAGAGGTAAGAAATAGTAAATCTTGTATCATCGATGCACCTATTTGAATAAATTTACTATTATTGCTAATATTGCAAACAAAGGTTAGGACCGAACATATACATATATATTTTGTCAATATTTTTTTATCCACGTCAATTAAATGGCGCTGTTTTTTAGACGGCATAATATATATTCGACGGTTAAGATGTGATACCTCGTATCTACATATTTCGCGTATTTGAGTTAAGCTAATAAAAATTCGCAGAAAAAATCGCCCCACCTATTCAAAATTGCCGCGTAAATATGTTAATACGTAAATTCCTTTAAATTCGAATCCAACTGCCCGTAGTGACAGCTGCCAACTGCGCGGCTTAAATAAATTTGTGAGAACTGGTATCTGTGCCAGTTTAGTGTTGCTGTGGTAATGGAAGAGATTGGCTCCGGTAAGTACTACGTTTTTTATTATAATATAGTATTATATTAACAGTTTTGGTAAATAATACATTAAGGTGGGAGTATCAACATGCTTGCCAACCTATAACCTATTTCGCGTAGATTTATTTAAGTTTTCTAGCTTTTATACAAAATTTAAAGAAAATCAGTATCGACTTGGTAATCTATAGGTAATAATTGACATATTTAATAAATATCAAGGAATTTAACAACTTATTTTAAGAGAATTGTATAGCGAAAAATATCGGGTAAGATTTTTTTTAACATTATTATGTCATTGTCACTCATTATTCTTTCACTATACAATTCTCCCAAAATTAGCAATGAAATAAATTGATATTTTTGTAATATATCAGATACTACCTAAATAATGTACCGACGATATTGATTTTCTTTAAATGTTAGTTATTAAAATAATAAACTCAAAAAATCAAAGCGAAATAGGTTATAGGTTGGCAATAGATTGAATAACATTGAGAATTCAACCTTAAGTAATAAATCATTGGGTTAGTTTTTGAAGACTTGTGCCACAAAATATTAATTTGTCTAGGAATTTTGGCCCTATTTAAATGATATGTAGTTACGAGGTATCACTATCAAATTTTTTATATTTCCCTCTAAAGTTACGAGTTGTCATTTAAGAGAAGTAGGTAGTCATAGTCGATAATACAGATCAGAAGACGTTTTGAATAGTTCCGTAGGTAAACTGGCTGGTATACTTTCAGCACGCTGATTGATTATTGAAATATTTTGTTTGTTGTCGCAGACCTGTCATAAAATAAGAAATCGTCTCGCCCTTTGATCAGAAATTCGCACTTGCTAACATTTAGAGAAAGAAATAGGTTCAATATTAAAAAATATCATTAGAAAAAAATATCAGTTAAATAATATGCCAGGGTGGAGAGCTATTATGGCAACATTAGCTTAAAATTTCGACCTAACCTTATTTTTTTTTTTAATTTTCAATCACGAAGTAACTTTAGATTTCCACCCTGTATTATTAAAAGTCTGTCCTAAATCAACACTACTGATTTTATCATGAATCTGCACGTCGTGTTTTTAATATTATACTTAGTTGTAGGTAGTTGATTAGTCTATTTAAATATTAAGTTGAGACCTACGTGTTTACTACCTTTTCCCATTCTTTTCAGATCAGATTAACACTATTTGAGCTGGAATTTAGACAAAAATATTCATCCAGAACGCACAGAATATTTGAAAATTTTAATTCTCAAAATTCAGAAATTACCAAAACACAAAAGCAATCTTGTCGTGATGATTCACTCTTAAATTTGGAGAACTGTACGTGGTACGACGAACTTGGACATAAAATAGCTACTACTTCATTCGATGAACCAAAACAATTTCCAATCAATAAATTTGTTATTCATAACGGATCAGCCGTGCCCGAAAATTTGGAAGAAGAAAACTTTGTACTTTTAGAAAATGCTGTTGCAGAAACCTTATTACCAATATTAAGTGATTCATGCTTAAAGATGGTTAGCAGTTGTGACGATAATGATATCGACATTAATATGATATTAGATGCCAGTACTAATGTTAGTCAAAATGACTTATTACCAGATAACGCGGAAAAGGAAATACAAAATTTAGAATTTAATAATATTATTCTATACTGCTCAAATGACATCGACCATGAAGAAGAAGCGGAACAACATACCCAAACACCTACAGCTAAAGAGACTAACATCGAGCATAAAGTAAGAACAAAAGAACATGCCCAATCGGTCAGAGTCAATAATAACGGCCACAATAAAGAAGCTGAAGAACACACCCAAATAGTACAGGAATAACATGACCCAAATTTTACTCCTGAAAGTGAGGTAGAATCATCGGATTCCGATGATGTCCTTGTGAAAAGTACACTGAGGAAAATAATTTGTAGCCATTACTAAAAAATTAGTTACCACAGCAAAATTTTTCATTAAAATAGGGGACAGCAAGGTGGATGACTTATAACAACTAAATTAAGTTTGCTGGAATAGATTAGTAGCTACAACTATAGGATTTAGTAGATAACAAATTTATGTTGTTGGGTTTACTAAATGGTCTTAGTTACAGTTACTTAAAAACTGAGTTAGCACAGCTAATATATATATTCGTTACAAGTAGGTGGTTTGTTAAAGCTATTATATCATTTAGTAGCAGGAACTAAGCGTAGATGTTAACGTTACTAATAAATTATATAATAGTAACTAAATTATGTAGTTAACCCAAATTTGGTGTCTAGTAAATACAAATAAAAATATTAGTTAAAAAGTAACCACAAAGTTTTTTTTATTTGGCAACGATTGCACGCACCTTCAGTCCCCTAAGGCCTTATTATATAAGGGCATCTTAACAGTAGCTCAAGTGAACCCTTAACTTGAACCTTCCCATAAAAATCACATTGTCGTCAAATACGGGTTTTTGTTTGAAACTAGCAGCAACGAAAAGCTTACTCTAGTCACCACAGCAAAAAGTATTTCGCTGTCCCCTATTTAACAAGAGTTCTATGCTGCATTAGAAAAATATTTGTTACGGCTGCACATACAACTTGTAGATAAAATCCACTGTAATTGCATGTGTGTATCGCAACCGAAAAGCTCGGTATACAGCAGAAACAACTCTAAGCAGCAAAGCGTAGTTTGCTGGAGCTTTTCTGTAACCACCAATAAAACCATTTTAGAGATGTTGAAGCTTTTCGTCTAAAATATATTGCTGCCAGTTTCAAACAGAAACAATATTTATTTAAACTGCAATGTGATTTTTATAAAAAACTTTAAGTACCAGTAAAGGTTCAGTTGAGCTGATGTTAAAAAGCCCTTTTATACGGCCTAAGGAAACTGAAGGTGTGTGCAACAGTAGATACTAAATAAAACACTTTAACTTGGCTGTTTAACTAGTTGACCAAAATTTGTCTTTGTTTCTGGGAGTAACTTATTCAATATATCTACACGTCAGAATATTTAAATTCAACTATCCCACGATGCTACACACAGATTTATGGTTGTTAATATAAGATTAATTAAAAATATTTCAATCCATAAGTGATACATAAATCGAGGGCTGATTACAATAACTGATCTCACTCGTGAAGCCTTCCGTGATAGCTTGTAGATGAAATTTCATTTCAGATAGATTGAATTATTTTTAAGGCTTTCTAGTTGAGGTAGGTAATTACTTCCCTAAAGCAAAAAGTTTGTTTTCTCTTCAACTTAAAATACAAAAAATAATTTTTTCAGTTTTTAAAATTTTTATTAAATAAATAACATGGATAAATCCTATAACACAACACAACTTTACCTTCAAATGCATCTAGATGGGTTTGAAGCCCCCATTCTAACAATAAAAGTCTGTAATACATCACTATAAACTATAATAAATAAATAACACTAATAGATACACACACACACACACACACCGCGGCAAGAAGCACCTGAAGCACGGAGACGAAATGATTGTTACCGCGTGGATGACCAATGATCGCGTGCGCGATCGGGTAAATTAACTAAATATTTAGTAATGGCTACCATATTTTTCGTTACGACAACTTAAGACATTATTTAAAATATATTTTTTTTAGTTGTCACAAGTATAACAAAATCTTACGCCCTTGTTAGTTATCACAACAAAGGATGTATTTACCGCAAGTCTACCAAATCAATTTTCGGCGTACAGCCTACTAAATCGATTAGTAATTGTAAGTGGAGGGCAAAAAATATATTTGTTAGTCCCTGTAAATAGCTTTGCGGTATTATGGTAACTAAGTCTGCGGACATTTTTAGTAGCTACAACTAAAAAAAAATCAACTAAGTAATTTAGTTGGTGGGTTTTTCTCAGTGTAGAAAAAGAAAAGGTTTGGCAACGAAGGAATCAGGGAGTGACTTTAGAAACAAAAAATTAAGACAAGAAGGAAAGGCATACGTTCGCTGGAGTAAACCAAAAAATACGTCTGCTAAGAGAGGAACTAAAAGGGGAGAAAGAAAAATGGGACCACGGTGTAGCTCAAATTTGTGTAAGAAGTCTAAAACTCGTAAATGCCACATACTTTCAGAAGAGGACAGACAAGAGCTATTTCATAAGTTTTGGTCAGATATGAGCTGGGACCAAAAAAAAGTTTATGTTTTATCTCTTGTTATTAAAGCTGCAACGGCAAGATCGACTAAAGGTCCAGGTGAGAAGTCACGACGATCTGGTAGTTTGAACTACACAGTCAAAGATTTAGACGGACAAGTTTTATCTGTGTGTAAACCGTTTTTCCTTTCAACATTTGGACTAAATGAATGGACTGTTTCGAACTGGGTATCTCATTCTCAATCCGGAATGCTTCCATCTCAAGAGAGTGTTAATAATTCTAGAAAAGAGACAAAAGCACAAGACCCAGGTTCAGTTAGACTTGCTAAACAATATTTGATAGACTTTTTAGATTTATTACCAAAATTGCCCTCACTATTGTAGACAGTCGACTCAAAAAGTTTACATTGAGCCCGTTTATGGGGACTCCATGACAGCAGTTTACCGAGAATATGCTAAAAAAGCCGTGAAAAAGCTCCTAAAGCAAAGCCAGTTAGTAGATTTACTTTCGACTACATAATCAAGGAAAAAAATATTTCCTTTCAGCAACCAAAAAAGGATAGATGCGACATCTGCTGGGGTTTCGAGACAAAAAATATAAGTGAAGCTGATTATCAAAACCACATTGAGAAGAAACAGTTAGCAAGAGAAGAAAAGGCTAATGATAAATTGCTGGGCGAACGAGATGAAGCAATTGTTTTGACACAGGATGTTCAAGCTGTGAAAGTATGCCCCTATTTAAACGCTTCTGCTCTGTATTATAAGACCAAATTAGCTTGCCATAATTTTACGATATTTAATGTAAACACGCACCATTGTTGCTGTTACTGGTTCAATGAGTGCGAAGCGGACTTAACTGCCAATACCTTTGCAAGTTGCATAATTACCTATATTCTAAGTCTAGAAGATAATATTTGGAAACCCATAATATTTTGGAGCGACGGATGTGGATACCAAAACAAAAATTCAGTTTTGTCGAATGCCCTATTAAGTTTAAGTGTCAACAAAAATATTTTTATTTATCAAAAGTACCTAGAAAAGGGCCACACCCAAATGGAAGCAGACTCTGTTCACGCGCTAATTGAAAGGAAGCTTAATAACAAGTCAATTTATTTGCCCAGTGACTACTGCAGGATCACTGAAGAAGCTAGACAAAAAGAACCTTATGAAGTTAAAAACATCTCCTATGACTCTGTCAAAGATTATTCCCAAAATCAAAAGTTTGATTCCATTAGACCCGGTAAGAAGGTAAATGATCCGACAGTCAATAATATTAAAGTCATTAAATATAGTCCAGATGGCAGTATTCGAGTTAAACTTGGCTTTGACAACGAATTTCAAGCACTTCCAGGGAGAAAAAAAGATAAACCCGTACCTGACTTAACGATGTTTTCACAATTAAGAAGTAGGCCGATAAAAATAAAAAAACAGAAATGGGACCATCTTCAACAATTAAAAGCTGTGCTTCCCAAAGATTGGCATCTATTTTATGACAACTTGCCCCATTTGAGAGAATAAAATATCACTAATTTAGTTCTTAAAGTATAATCAAATCAAGAGGCCAACCGTAAACATCGCAATCTCCACCCAGCAGACAAGCCTGCCTAATCACCGCAGGTATCCGACCCGAACGCTAGAATTTACGGCAAGTTTGACGAATAAAAAGTGCCGAAATTTTTTTGCGGGTGAGATCGCGATGTTTACGTTTGGCCTCTTAGATTTGAATAATTATACTATAATAAGTAATAATTATTGTTAATTTCCCTGGTTTATTATTTGGGTTATTATTTTTCAAATTGTTCTAACGTTACAAAATGATTACCACTTTTAATTTGTTTAAATTTTTCCTTTGTTTTTTTTTAATTATAGTTTGATTTAGGAAAAATTGTTTTATTTCTAACCATTCAGCTAATAGAGTGATGTCACGTAAGTGCATTTTTATATAATTTCTAAAACGTGACACCTCGTATGTGCAATAAAAAATTACCTAAATCACCAAAATACTCTATTATGCGTTAGAAATATCGTGACCCATTGTAGTAAAAATATATTGCACTTGCAAATCATTAACCGCAAAAACAACATATTTGTACAGTTTTATGCTTCTCCTGTAAAAAGGCTATTTTACAATTACGTGGGATCACATCTTAACCGTCGAATATAAAATATATTAAAATATATATATATGTATAAAATAATTTTTTTTTCAATGACAAATAAAAAAAATTATTAAATATACTAACTAGAGCCTTTATAGACGCACAATACATAAGTATATATACCGAAATATTTTTTTTTTCGTTATTACAAGTCAGGTCTCAAGGGGCTAAGTTTATCAATATTGTTAGGTCTGTTAAGGTTGAATTCTCAACGTCATTCAATCTATTGCCAACCTATAACCTATTTCGCGTTGATTTTTTGAGTTTAATATTTTAATAACTAACATTTAAAGAAAATCAATGTCGTCGGTACATTATTTAGGTAGTATCTAATATATTACAAAAATATCAATTTATTTCATTGCTAATTTTGGGAGAATTGTATAGTGAAAGAACAATGAGTGACAATGACATAATAATGTTAAAAAAAATCTTAACCGATATTTTTCGCTATACAATTCTCCTAAAATAAGTTATGAAATTCCTTGATATTTATTAAATATGTAAATTATTACCTATAGCAAATCAAGTCGATACTGATTTTCTTTAAATTTTGTATAAAAGCTAGAAAACATAAATAAATCTACACGAAATAGGTTATAGGTTGGCAAGCATGTTGATACTCCCACCTTAAAGTATACTTTAAATTTTAAATAGCCCCATAGAAAAAAATATAGCGGGGTCAAATCTGGTTACCTTGCCGGCCATTCTATTGGACCCCGTCAACCAATCCACTTGCCGGGAAATACTGTATCCAAGTACTCACGCTCCGGGCATGTGTAATGGGCTGGTGCTCCGTCTTGCTGGTACCATAAGTTATTGTTGGGAATGTCTGGCTCATCGGGATTTGGATAGAGTACAGCAAGTGCCGGTATTAACTCAAATTCAAAAAATTCTAGATACAGTTCACCATTTAACGTACCACCAAAAAAGAAGGGACCTAAAATCCGGTTATCAACAATTCCAGTCCAAACATTCACTTTTTGCGGGTATTGTGTGTGGGACTCCATGATCCAGTGCGGATTTTCCTTAGCCCAATATCGACAGTTTTGGCGATTCACATGCCCATTTAGAGTAAACGTTGTTTCATCATAGAACACAATTCTTTTTAAAACTTGAGGATCTTCAATGTATCTGTTCATCATTATTACGCAAAATTCTGTTCTTCTATCCGGGTCATCATCATTAAGTTCATGAACCAACTGTACCCTATAGGGATGTATGTGCCAAAATAAATTAGTTCAGGTAACAGGTTACAATAATAATAAATAAATGCGCAATTAAAACTAAAAATGCACGGATCTCAGCATTTTTTCAGAAAAATATTAAAATGTCAATATATTAAAAACCGTTGATTTTGGAGATATGGTATGTTTTACAAAAAGTGTTCAGAATGTATCGTGGAATTTAAAAATAATATAATATACAGGGTGTTCTATTTAAAAAAAATAATGTTGACGGTATATGTTCTTCTTGAGACAACCTGTATACACATTTATTATGTCAAAAAATTCACAATTAAAAATAATAATCGACGTGTCCAAGCGTTTTTCCAGAAAATAATCACCTGAATTTTAAACGAATTTATTCCAACCTTTTTGACCACACTGTATACTTTTAAAAGCTTTTTAAACGACTTTCGAACTGGGTTAACATACCTATTATTAACTCGAAACAACAAGCACACAACTCCAAAGTTGCTAGAAATTCAAGAAGTAAATGTTTAATTGTGGAATCACTATTGAGGAATTTTTTTATAGCTCTCCTTAGTACAGATACCAATACCAATGTCAATATCACATATGCTAATGACATAAAAATTGGATTTATTCCGTAAATATTGTGCTTCTTTCTAAAATAAATTTAAAAAAATAACTCAAACCATCATAAAGACCTATAAAACACAAATAATTACCAAAAATAAGCAATAAAGATCGCTGATCATAAATATCGCCACTTAATTTCAAAAACCTTTTTAAAATGCTTAGACTACGTTGTTAAATGATTCAGACAGCTAATTGTGCCATGAATTATTTTTTTAATATACATGGTAGTTATTTGTATGCATTATAAAGAAAATTACATACATTTATTTTCAACCAATTAGAAGGCTCCTTTTTGTTTACGTCGCTTATAGCAACGGGAGATTATCGCGATAATTTTGTTAGGTCCTATTAACTTAATGAAATTAATAAGTAATCATTTTTCTGTCAAAAATGAAGTGCTTTATATCTATTGGCAAAAGTCACTCAGAATAAAATCAAAATATATTTTGTTGCTAACTTATAATTTTTATTGATACTAACCAATTTGCTTTACATATCGAACACCGGGGCGAAAAGAGACACATCAAATCATCAAAAATTTAACTAAACTCATTAGAAATATGTTTTTTTAAGTTTCATTTGAAACAATGTAGACATGTAATATCACATGTTATGGTTGAAAACGAATTAATGTTCTTAATGTTCCTGAAATTTTAGTAATAAACCTTAGTTACTAACAAGTAAAATCAACTTCTATTGTCAAAATATAGTGCCTCATATTTTACTAAACTCATCGGAAATATGTTTTTCGGCAACCGTCCGGGAAGTACCCACTTCCCGGACGCTTTTCCTTTGAGAAAGTAGCATTTCTCCAGTCTAGTCCGGGAAGTACGTGCCTAGTCCGGGAAGTACGTACTTCCCGGACGAGGCCGGGAAGAATCACATTAATATTAGCAATTGCTCGAATTTTAATATAAATATTAATATAAATAAGAATTAGAATGTTTTTGTTAGTACCTATCTTCTGTTCGAATTTCAATATTTAATACGAATAAGAATTAAAATGTTCGAAATTTTGTTCTCCAAAGAAATATAATAAAGAAATGTGCCTCATTGATTTGTTATTCTACACGGTTGCCCAAAAAATAGTGTAGGCAACACGTCCGAAAACAGTTTTTTTGGACTTGCAGACTTCCAGGACTCGCCTACGGCTCGTCCTAGAATTTTGTCGACTCGTCCATAAAAACAGTATTTTCCGGACTTGTAACGTAAATTACTATTTTTTAAGTTTTATTTGAAACTATGTAGACATGTAATAAAATGTGCCTCATTGATTTGTTATTCTACACGGTTGCCCAAAAAATAGTGTACGCAACACGTCCGAAAACAGTTTTTTTGGACTTGCAGACTTCCAGGACTCGCCTACGGCTCGTCCTATAATTTTGTCGACTCGTCCATAAAAACAGTATTTTCCGGACTTGTAACGTAAATTACTATTTTTTAAGTTTTATTTGAAACTATGTAGACATGTAATATCGGACGTTATGGTTGAAAACGAATTAATGTTTTTAATGTTCCTGAAATTTTAGTAATAAACCTTAGTTACTAACAAGTAAAATCAACTTCTATTGTAAAAATACAGTGCGCCATATTAAACTAAGCTCATCCGAAATATTTTTTTAAAGTTTTATTTGAATTTAAAACTATAAAGACATTGAATTTCAGATAACAAATTTGTTATTTAATGTTTCTCACCTTTTAGTAATAAAAATAAGTTACTAACGGCTAAAATAAACTTCATTTCTAAAACTCTAATTAGTTACAATTAACTTAAGCCGCCGGAAATATGTTTTTGTAGCATTTTAGCAAAAAAATTAAAATAAGAAAAAACTCCAATTTATGAAATTTTCTTACCGAATCTCGCACGCAGCAGAATTAATTCTCGATAATTCTGCTGCTAAGTATATACATATTCATATGAACTTTTAATCTTAAAAATTAGTCAAAAAGTAATCTTTTAAAGTTTGTATAAGTATTTAATAAACACCCTGTATGTAATAAGTCGCTTCGTAGAATTAAATTCTAATTTTTTTTTACATTACATAGTTGACGATAAAACACGGACATTAAAAATACAGCTTACCGATATCCGAGGACTCCTAAGTTTCTTAGCGACCTTAAAACATTTTTTTGTAAACTTCCACCCATGTTAAAAAAATCAATAAAAAAATAAATTAAATTATAAAACTGCAGATACTAAATTCGTGACAATTTATACCCGAGACTGAAAATAAAATTATTATTAGATCTCAGTCCGAGTAGTTGTAGTTATTTTTAAGTAATAAAGTGAATACAATCAGCTTCCTTTAAAAATACCGCTGGCACTATATTTAAAATCTAATAAGTTCGTATAATAACATAGGCAACAGCTGTTTTTTTTACTTTACCAGCCAAGGTATATGCATAGATATAAACCAATAATTTAGTGGTGAACTAAATAACCGTTAAACGAGGGTCGATCTGTAAACATATACAAATTTTCAAAGAATTTTCTGAACTTGGTTCGATGTTATTTATTACACACCGGTTATGAAAAAGAAATTTTTAAAAGAAATAAAATACAGTGAGGCATTTTTAAAGATTAACGATAGCAGTAAAAAAAAGAGTAATCTGAAAAACCTTTAATTTTTTATATATATTTTGAACGCGGGCCCCATGGTGTTAATTTTCCTTCGCTTTTCTTCTTTGATAATTACACAAAGTAGTACGTCTGTCGTCACCCGTCGAGGTACGTGTTTTTAAATTAAACAAACAAAAAACCCCTTTTAGCCCTATGAGTAATCCTAGCAGGTATTTATAGTGGTATTTTTCACGATCTAAGAAAGAGACTAGCCTCCAGTTATGATATGAGATGCAATAAAAACGTTAAATAACCATTAGACTCTACCCTTAGACCTAACCCAAACAGGGTCGGATTATGTATGGTCCCAACGCCTTCCAAAATATGTTACACGAAAGCTCCGTCTAATATATATTCTACATGCGGGGTCAGAAGAAGGATGGATACGAGAATGTCTGTTTTTAGCAGCCAAGAATATTTCGGATTCCAGCCTGGATTATCACTGCGATACAACCGCGGAAGTTTTCGAAGATTGGTTTGGTGGAAAATAAATTAATGCCGAATATACCGCAGTGTGATGGATAATGCATCCTACCATAGTCGCCAAAAGAATAAGATACCAGGTTCCACTAATAGAAAAAGACACATACAAGACTTTTTGTGCGAACGTGACACATATCCTACCATAGTCACCAAAATAATAAGATATCAGGTTTCACTAATAGAAAAAGAGACATACATGACTTTTTGTGCGAACGTGACATGTATCTCCACGAAAGTTATAATGTTAAACAATTGTTAGAACTAGTAAAAAGTTATAATTTTTCAAAGGTGCTTGTGACAAAATTGCAATGGAAGCAAGTCACGAAGTAATTCGGCTTCCACCATATTATTGTATTTTTAATCCGATCGAGTTGATATGGCATAAATTAAAGTCTAATATACCTACGTGCTCACAATAATACACCTACTTTAAACAGTAGTGTGATCGAGTTGATAAAGACGAAGGTTAAAAAGGTAACCGCTGAAAACTGGAGAAATTGTATTCAACACGTGAAAAAAATTGAGAACTCATATAGATGTATGTACACAAATATAAATAGTTTAGAACCCGTAAAAAGACTTATTGTTGATTTGCAAGATAGTAGCGATAGCGAAATTGAACTAGATAATATCTAATAATAAATAAAATGTAATATATGTATTTATGTATTAATATATTAATGTAAACCAGTATACCCTGTATCAAAATCAAATAAATTTTATAAAATTCAAATTTCTCTTTTAACTATAAGGAAAATTCCATGCATTATATACAGGGTGTTCTCAAAGTTGAGTCATTTATTTTACCAGGTTGTAGAACTCGTAAAAATAAATAATTGTACAAAAAATCATTTATATAAAAGTTGCAGAATAAAGAAGTTATTAACAATTGAAAATATGTAAAATTTAAAAACTGTTAGACCTGATTTTTTGATATTCTCGACCACTGCGTTATCAATGTTTTGTTTACTGGCGATACTGGGTATGGCTTATTTTTTTGTAGGATACAAATTACTTATCTTTCATTCATTTTACGGGTTTTAGTGGTCGAGAATACCAAAGAGCAGGTCTTAAGTTTTTAAATTTTACATTTTTTCAATTGTTAATGACTTCTTTATTCTGCAACTTTTATATAAATTATTTTTGGTACAATTACTTATTTTTACGAGTTGTACAACCTGGTAAAATAAATGACTCAACTTTGAGAACACCCTGTATAACAGTGCGGCCCTGCACAAGCCCTCCCAATGAATAGCCATAAATTTACGACTTTTGGGTCTTAGTATAGTTACTTTCTTAGATCGTGAAAATTACTATAGTACCTAGAATCACTTCGTATTTTGTACCCGTCGAGCACACAAACGACGGAATTTGCGTGAATCCGAGGTAAAAGTAGTGTTTTTTTATACAGTATATACGTTGTGAATACTTATAGACCAGGGCTGAAGCCTTTGAAAATGGTAAAAAGTGAAAAAAAATAATAGTAGGATGAAACCCATTGGAAAAGGAAGAAAATATAAAAAAAATGAAAGGAAAAATAAATTACGGGCGATCCGAGGTCGGGAAGGGGAGGGGGGAGTTTTTAAGTCCAATGGAAAAACGTTAAATAGCAAAGTTGTAGGTAATAAAAGGATTTACAACTTTTGTATTTGCACTTTTTTCACATAACCTCAAAATTTATGTGAAAAATTCAAATAACCAAGTTTTTGGTTTTTTATTTTTATCTTTTACAAAAAAAATTTTTTATACACGAAATTTGTTAAAAACTTTCCTTTTTATGTCCCAAACACACTGTAATTTTTTTGATTTAAAATATTTATTTTTTAACCTTATTTTGACTTAATATCGAAAAAGCAACCTAATTTTCAATCGAAAATTCTCACATCAAAATATCTGCTTTTTTAAAAAAGTCGGTGGGCTTTTTGTTGGTTGAAATCTCTACTTTCTGATGGTGTAAAAAAATATATACATTACTATGGTAAATGTTCTCAATTCAATTCAATTCCCATTTAAATCCTACCTTTAATTATATTTAGATCAACTATTTACGCATGTTTTTTGCGATCTATATGTTTTATGGATTTGTAATTTTTTTGCTTATCAATGTAACAGGGAATCTTACGTTTTTCGAGTAATTAAAGTATAAATTTTAATAAATAGCTCAAAATTGTACATAAAGATTAAAAAAAAAAATTCGGATTCGAATTTTTTGCATTTTTTGAGAACATTTACCATAGTAATGTATATTTTTTTAAACCATCTGAAAGTAGAGATTTTAACGAACAAAAAGCCCACTGACTTTTTTAAAAAGCAGATATTTTGACGTGAGAATTTTCGACTGAAAATTAGGTTGCTTTTTCGATATTAAGTCAAAATAAGGTTAAAAAATAAATATTTTAAATCAAAAAAAATACAGTGTGTTTGGGACATAAAAAGGAAAGTTCTCACCAAATTTCGTGTATAAAAAAAATTTTTTGTAAAAGATAAAAATAAAAAACCAAAAACTTGGTTATTTGAATTTTTCACATATATTTTGAGGTTATGTGAAAAAAGTGCAAATACAAAAGTTGTAGATCTTTTTATTACCTACAACTTTGCCATTTAACGTTTTTCCATGGGACTTGAGGTTTTGCCGGAAATCGAGATAAATCGTTTTCTACCCTTAAAAACTCACCCCCCCCCCGCCCTTCCCGACCTCGAATCGCCCATAATTTATTTTTCCTTTAATTTTTGTTATATTCTCTTCCTTTTCCAATGGGTTTCATTCTACTATTCTTTTTTTTGGTTTCAAAAATTATCGACCCTGGTCTATTACGGTGCAAGTGCCTTTAAAATGCCAAAAAAGGGATGTTAGTGATCAACACAACTTAATTACAAGGGATAAAAATATAAAAAGACTAAAATACGATAAATTAGTAAAAAAGCTAGAACGCATTAGAGAGGAAATCTCTTCGAGCGACTCTTCAGACCACTCCGACAATGAAGGAGTAAGCTGTAAGTATAGAGATACGTATTTTAGGAATATATAAAAGTATAAACTATACAAAAGTAGTCGTTACACTACTATATGACGGAAAATAGTGGAACTCAACTAGGAGTCGTTACGCTCCAATTAATTATTACTGCATATTATATCCGCAGTAACCGAGCTCATATTTATAATATATTATATGTATATGTGTCAAGTAGTCGTTATACTACAATTAAAAATCAAAAGATGGGGAATATACTGATACATAACATATCGTTATACTATTTCTAAATGGTATATATTATGCAAAGTAGTCGTTAAACTACACCATTAAACTAATTAAGCAGAAAACCCCCCCACTGACAATAATTTTCTGTCATTTCAGTATTTGCGGAAACTTCAGAACGACAGATGGTTACGGTTGACGTTCATCAACCAGACAGCGAAACATCGGGCGAAACAGTTAAACCAAACAACGATGAAACACAAATTATTCTACATCAGTGACGATAATTTTGATTTTCTGGGAACAACACCATTACAAGTGTTAGAAACGAAAGAACCCCTTAACGAGCAACTCGCCTTAAGGTGGTCATCTTATTTACAAAATGGTATAGAAAAGAACCAAAAAGAGAACATCATAGCAAAATATCCTCTTTTTGAAAACTGTCCTCTGCTAAAGGCACCCACACTGGGACCGGAACTGACATCTTGGCTGGACCCTAAAAATCTTCGCCAAGATAAGTTTATAACTCAGTTGCAAAAAGAAACAGGCCATGCACTATCCGCATTGGGAACCAGTGGCGTAACTAACGCCCCCGCAGACCCGGCGCAGCAAAGCCAGGGGCGCCCTCAAGCTCCTTGATAAAAAATAAAACAAATGAAAATCGACGTTATATATAAAAAAAATTAAGAAATAATAAAATAATTGTTTCATTATCACAATATTAAAGTTAAAAATTAACAATAATGAAGAGAAACAATGTAATATGACTAATATGAGTCCCCTATATAAAATAGGGGTAACGTAAATCATAATTAACAAGTTTACCCCCATAACAGTATCAAGGTATCAAAATATATGAAAAGGCTTTTTACAGCTGTCTCTTGTTATTCTTCACTAATCTACTATCTCATTTCCAATTTGGCTTCACCAAAGGTGCATCAACGCAAGATGCAATATTAGCAACAATAAATTCTATAATTAAAGCATTAGAGGATGGATGTCTCGTGACAGGTCTCCTCTTTGATTACACCAGAGCCTTTGAGATGGTGGATCACGAAATTTTAAAAAACAAGCTATATGCCTATGGTGTAAGGGGACAGCCTTGGCATTGGATATCCTCTTACTTGGCCGACAGGTCTCAGAAGGTGACACTGAGAGTCGCGGGTGGTATCTATGACTCTGAAATTCGTGATGTGGTGAAGGGGGTTCCCCAGGGAAGTATTTTTGGGCCACTCCTTTTTCTTATTTTTATTAACGATATCGAGAGAAGCGTTAGTCAGATAGAAAAATTAACATTGTTTGCTGACGACGTTTCGGTTGTGGTGACGGGGAATAATACGGAGGAGATTAGCAATCGCGCCTCTGCTTGCTCAAAGGACATTTAGGGGTTTAGCAATCGAAATGGATTGATGCTTAATCTGAGTAAGACTGCGTCAGTTCTTTTCTCATATAAGTTACTTTACTTTAATATGTTGATTAATACTGGCAATGAGCTAATTAAACAGTCACAATCAGCTAGATTCTTGGGCGTCAAAATTGACTCGCAGCTCTCATGGGGTCAACAGGTGGACGATGTACTAAAGAGGATGAACATGTTTGTATTTTGTATACCATGTAGTGAATGAATTAATAAATAAATAAATAAATAAATAAAAGGTTCGTAGGGGAGACTGGGGACAATTGTACCAGGGGTCAATTGTAACATTTAAAATATCTCCCGGGCTATTATGGATAAAAAAGCGCCGGGCGGGGAGAATAACCGTCGAGCCACAGCGGTTCCGTCTTCAGTAGCCGACCAGCCATTGCGGGGTGTATTTGTGCGTCAGGTGTACTTGTTTACTTTTTTACGCTAAATGTAAGTATTTTCCTTGCTATTATACAGCCTATAATTTTAAAAGTATGATTTTTTAAAAATATCTGTTTTCTGAACCAGTTTCTGCAGTGTATTAGGTTTGTTTTGGTATATTTATGAAATTTATTGTATCAACCTAAACGACAAAAATTAACTTTGAATCCAAGAAGGTTCTTCGGGGTCAATTGTAGCAAATCGCACGGGGACGATTGTAACGGTACAAATGACCCCGTAGTAAGACGACGATGAACGATAAACGGAGTTTCTGAAATACTCGACGTCCTACTGTATATGTATAAATTTGTTACAGATGCCACGGAAACGATTGAAGAAAACCAATAGGGCATCACGTGACTTAGCTTTATACGAATCTGCGTATGACGCCGTTCTGTCAGGAGTTTCAGTACGAGCAGCGGCAGCTCAATTTCAATTGTGCCATGTATCATTGCTCCGTTACAAAAAGAAAAGAGAAGATGCTGTCGAAGAGTCTGCAAAAGTTACTATGGGATACAAACCAGCAAATCGTGTATTTTCAGTTGAACAAGAATATGAAATGGTTAAATATATTAAGAAAGCAGCTGATATATATCAAGGATTGTCCCCCAGGGATATACGGAAAATGGCACTGCAGTTAGCGACCAAATATAATCTTAAAAAACCAGAAAAATGGATCGAAAATGGCTTAGCTGGCGAAGACTGGTTTTCTGGTTTCATGGCCAGACATCCAGATTTATCCATAAGAACACCACAGGCCACAAGTTTATCCAGAGCTACGAGCTTCAATATCACAAATGTTGCATCTTTTTTTGATAATCTTGCTAAAGTCATGGACCGTGAAAAGTTTGAGGCTAAAGATATTTACAACGCAGATGAGACCGGCATAACCACCGTCCAAAAACCAAATAGGATTGTGGCAAAAACTGGAACTAAACAAGTGGGTGCCCTGACATCAGCTGAAAGGGGTACACTCGTCACCCTTACTGTGGCAGTTAATGCACTAGGAAATTCTACTCCAGTAATGTTTGTCTTTCCCAGACTCAGGTATCATGAACATTTCGTCCGCGACGGACCTCCTGGATGTATCGGGGTGGGTAATTCATCTGGATGGATGCAGGACAAAGAATTTGTAATATTTCTTAGGCATTTTCAAAAACATACAAATTCGTCTCTATCCCATAAAGTTTTGTTATTGCTGGACAATCATGCTTCCCACATAACTATTGATGCACTGGACTTTTGTAGATCCAATGGTATTGTCATGCTATCGTTTCCTCCACACTGCTCCCATAAGTTGCAGCCTTTGGATAGATCCGTCTACGGTCCGTTTAAAAAGGCAGTGAATTCAGCCTGTGATGCATGGATTCGCAATCACCCTGGGAAACCAATGACGATATATGATATACCAGGAATAACTGCCACAGCTCTACCTTTGGCGTTAACTCAAAATAACATTCAAGCAGGATTTAAATGTACTGGCGTATTTCCCTTTAACAGGCAAATATTTTCGGAAACAGATTTTGGCCCTTCATTCGTCACTGATAGAGAGCTACCCACTTCAGATCAAGAATTGATCGTAAACAACGAACAGGCACATAATGCGAGCGCTGAATCAGAAAATATTGATGCACCTGTTCCTGCTATGTACATTAGCACCTCAAGTAGTGCCGAGAAACTTCCAGCAACTGATGGAATTTTAAATAAAGCTATATCATGCCTATCTACCTTATCGTCAAATCAGTTACTAGATCGGGATATAGCCAAACCTTCAACTTCTACCGAGATTGTTAAATTTATGCCAGAAGAAGTAAGACCATTTGCCAAGGTTCCACCTAGAAAAACAACAAACAGAGGAAAGAAAAAGAGAAAATCAGCCATTTATACAGACACGCCCGAGAAAATGGAGATAATTCATCAAAAATTCTAAAAGAAGACAGTGAAGACGAAGAAGGGTATTATTGCTTAGTGTGCGTGGAATCTTATGGGCGCAGCAAACCTGGAGAAAATTGGATCCAATGTACAGAATGCAAGATGTGGTCCCACGAAGAATGTGTTGGGCAGACATTCTCTTATGTTTGCCACAATTGTGATTCGGACTGATTATTCTTGGTAGAATTGTATACATATGCGTGCTGTTCTTTTAATGCATGTTTATAAGTTTTGCAATTGAAATGTTTTTATTAAATTTAACTAAATACCGTAAAAATCAGACTTGTTGAATTTGTTGAAAATTAACAAATTTTTTTAGTTAATTAATTAAAATTTGGGTCTTTGTTACCTAAATTTTCTTTTTAATTTTTTTTTAAACTTATGTAACAAATATTTTCATTAAACTATTAACACTAAATAAATATTATAATAAAAAGGTATTAAACTGTTTTTGTTACAATCGTCCCCAGCCACTGGTACAATCGACCCAGGGCTGGGGTCAGCTGTACCATTTTGCAATTTTTTTTCTAGACGTTATAACTTTTGACGTACGTATGTTTTGAACATTTTTTATACGCCGTTTTGATGATTTATAGTTACACTTCACCAAGTGTACAGGGTTATCGGCCACATTTTGACCAATAGGTAACTTTTTTATTTAAAGTTTTTCATATATAGTTTAAATGTAACATTTATAGGTCCTTTTGAGAAGCGCCAGTAAAAGTAGGTTTCGGATATACAGGGTTCCCCATTACGAAATGTCAGAACAATGTTACTTTTTTTAAACGGAACACCCTGTATATTATTGAATTTTTAGATTCTCCAGACAATTCTAAGTATATTTCGTGTATAATATCCTATACCTATCTTCAACAGTTTCCGAGATATTCATAATTGAAAATCGGATTTTCGGACTTAAATTGGGCTATTATTACTGTTTTTATCATATTACCTTGAAATCATATTATGACAGAAACAGAATTAACTTTCATTTTTTCTAAAAGTTTTGACGTTTCGCAATCATAATTCTGTATAAAGATGGGCTATACAGAACAAGAAAAATTTGATATTTTACAGTTTTACATAAAGTGTAATAAAAATAAGCGTTTGGCAAAAGAAAGATACCAAAGAGAATACAGAAACCGTCAAACACCAACTGAAAACACTTTTGTTAATGTATTTAAGCAGTTACAATACTTTAAAACATTGCAGAGGAAGAAGGCTTATCGTGGTGTGGATGAAAATACAGAGCTTAATGTCTTATTATATTTCCAAGGTAAAATTTTAACTTAATATGTTTATTATTCTTAGTTATTATTTATTATTTTTTAGAAAATCCAACACATTCCATTCCCACTGCTGTTAAAACTTTGGATATAAAATACTGGAAAATACAAAATACGCTGAAAAAATATAAATTCAGACCTTTTAAATTCACCAAGGTTCAGTTTTTAAGCGAAGATAATAAGCGGGAAAGACTACAATTTTGCCAAATTATGCTGCGGGAGCTGGAACGAAATCCAAATTTTTTTTATAAAATTGCGTGGACCGATGAATCGAATTTATCAACAAGTGGGATCTTTAACAGAAAAAATTGCCACTATTGGTCCCAAACGAATCCGCATCAAACAAAAATTATAAAGTCGTCTGGTCGAAGATCCATTAACGTTTGGTGTGGTATTACAAATAATATTATTTTGGGGCCTTTACTATATGAAGGGAGCTTAACGGGAGAAAGATACCTTCAATTCCTAAACAACGAAATTGAAGAATATCTGGAAGAGATCCCTTTAGTTCACGTGAACAGGTTGATTTGGCAACATGATGGGGCTCCTCCACATAACGTTCAAAATGTAACGAATTATTTAAACCGTAAATATCCTAGATGGATAGGAAGATATGGAAACATCAAATGGCCCCCAAACAGCCCAGACCTTACTTTAATGGACAGGTTTTTTTGGGGTACGATTAAGGGCAGTCTCTTTGACAATAATCCAACATTTCCAAACATCGAAGTCTTGCAGAACGCACTTATAATCTCAATTAATGCTATAAAAAACGATCCACTTATGGTAAGCGATGCAGTGAAGAACTTAGAAAAATGTTACCGACTTTGCGTTCAAGAAAATGGAGGCCATTTTGAGCATTTATTAACGAATTAGTTCATTTCTTTACTTTTCAATTATTTCATTTTAACTTTTTATTCATTGTTTAATTTAATTAAATTGAAATAAATAATAAAAGAAAATCCGATTTTCAATTATGAATATCTCGGAAACTGTTGAAGATAGGTATAGGATATTATACACGAAATATACTTAGAATTGTCTGGAGAATCTAAAAATTCAATAATATACAGGGTGTTCCGTTTAAAAAAAGTAACATTGTTGACATTTCGTAATGGGGAACCCTGTATATCCGAAACCTACTTTTACTGGCGCTTCTCAAAAGGACCTATAAATGTTACATTTAAACTATATATGAAAAACTTTAAATAAAAAAGTTACCTATTGGTCAAAATGTGGCCGATAACCCTGTACTTGATAGCCTAGATATGTATTAAAATTAACTTTCACAGGAATTAATATCTCAAACTGGTACAATTGTCCCCGGTCTCCCCTACAAATATCCGCGCCCGAAACCCCGCGTGGGCGCCGCTACAAATTTCAATTCAAGGAGCCCAGTGAAAAAAATTTGCATTACTGTGTCCAACGCGTCATTAGATATACAAATAGCTCAAATCAAAAGGCGTTTTGAAAGTATGCAGAGGATCAAACATAATTTCCTGTTTTTGAATCCTTTAAAATTGATCGGCTCGAAGGAACAAGAAATAGAAACATCTGTTCGGAAACTATGCGCTAAATACGAAACTGATTTGTCTCATTGTCTTTCTGATGAAATACAAAGTTTAAAATGTACCGTTTCGAAAGAGATCAAAAGCAGAAATCTTAAAACCATTCGTAATCTAGCTCAATTTTTATTAGTAGATTATAAAGTATTAGCCTCAAATTTACCGAATGTTTGTACAGCGCTTGTTTTGTATTTAAGTTGCCCGTTACCTATGCTTCAGCAGAACGTTCATTTTCAAAACTAAAACTGATAAAAACATATCTGCGCAGTACAATGTCCCAATCGCGTTTAAGCGGACTGGCTACATTAAGCATTGAACATGAATTGGCAACTAAACTCGATTTGAACAAAGTTGTGAACGAATTTGCTCACTCTAAAATCCGCCGCGGTTTGCTTAGTTTGTAAGATAGTTGTATAGTAAAAATAGCAGACTTATGCATAAATAAATGTATGTTTAATACATTCCAACTTTCAAACTAAATATAATTCCCCTCTCATACATATTTTAAGACTTTGTTTTCTTACCTCACTGAACTTTTAGGTCTGTTTTAATTATAACATTAATTTTTTTAATTGCAGTACATTATTTTTACAACAAAAATTGTTTTCTACAATGTTCTATATCTTTCTATATTAAACAATGCTTACAAATGACAATATTTTTTAATATTGTATGACAGGTGCAAAATAGCAGGGCGCTTTCAAAATTTTGCGGGGGGGCGCACATGTCCTTAGTTACGCCACTGTTGGGAACTCAAATCAATAAAATGCTGGCATCCAACACAGCCACACAAACACTTAGCACATATTGTTTTGTTTTTTTTATTGCATTACAAGGCGATTAGTGCGGTTTTAATTCTTGTGCGATTAACATGTCACGTTCAGGAACCGAATTAATACTACAATTGGCCCAAAATCAAACAGCAAAAAATAATGTCAACGGTAAGAAAATGATTTGTTTTCTTTTATTGTGTGAAAATGGTGTTATTTTTAATTTTTGTGTCAGCGGATAATTTACATAATAATGCAATTCAAAGGGAGGCTACAGAAGTGGTTCGTACAAGTTTCGGCGCGATATATTATGCGGAAACCGATACTTTTAAAAGCAGCTCTACAAACACAGGGAATAAGGTAGGCATAAATGATAACTTAAGATATAAACAAGATGCCCGAAAATGGGAATAAGGTAGGCATAAATGATAACTTAAGAAATAAACAAGATGCCCGAAAATGGTTAAACGATTTGCCCAAAGTTCCAAGTCACTATTGCAGAAGTTCCTCGATATAGAATCCATTTTTCGGTCAACCCTTCATCTTTTTGAAGTATGTGAGACTTTTGCAAGCAACATAAACAAAAATCCATTTCAAGAACTCTGTTCCGAAAATTACTGAAAGTAAATTGTTAAAAAGTTAAACAATTTGGAGAAGAAAATCGTCCAATTATTTACCTTGACGAAACATGGTTTGATACCCATGACACTCCAAGAAAAGGTTGGGATGATTCTTCCAAAAAATATCAAACCAAGGCACCATCAAATAAAGGCAAAATAATCACAATATTACATGCTGGTTCAGAGAACGGGTTTTTTTCAAATTGTCTGTTGCTTTCAGCTAAAAACATACCAGATTCTTCTTTAGATTACCATCAAGATACCGACGCACAACTTTTTGAAGATTGATTTAAACATAAACTCCTTAAAACTATACCTGAAAATAGCGTCATTGTAATGGACAATGCTAGTTATCATAGTCGGCAAGCAAAAATCATTCCCAATTCTAATAATACAAAAGCAGAAATTCAAAATTTTATGATTGAAAATGATTTATATTTTGAAGAAACTTACAAAAAACGAGAACTGCTAGAAGTATTAAAAGCTTTTAAAATAAATAAGGAATACGAGTGTGACAAACTTGCAGCAGAAAATGGACATAGAGTGTTGCGTCTTTTTCCATACTATTCTATATTCAATCCTATTGAGCTAATATGGCACCAATTAAAATCCAATATTAGGCGAAATAATATTTCTCCTACATTAAATGCATTTGTAGTAGAATTAATTAACAACGAAGTAAGAAAAATTTCTGCAGACAGCTGGAAAAACTGTGTACAGCATGTACTTAAGGTGGAAAATTCTTACAATTGTATGATTACAAACGCTCAACCCGTAATTATAAGTTTAGGCTTAGATGAAGATAGTGATACAGAGTTAAATTTTGAATAAATTATCAATAGTTTTTTAGAATTTAATTAATTTTTATTGTACTTGTTATACTTTTAAATTATATTATTTTCAATTATCATTAATTGTTATCAATATTTTACATTTATTATAGATACCTACCTAAAACTAAAAATACCTATCTATTTATTTTAAATTATAAAAATAAATCATGTGGTGTAGGTACATTTTCAAGCCGACCCTGATCCCATTTAATCCCCTTTGAAGAGGTTGAGGCGTATACAATAGGGTTTAATCAGGTAGTTTATTTTTGGCAGTAAGAGTCAACGGTATAATTCTGCAAATACTTTACACTTCCCGTTTGCCTTAAACGTATAGCCAGTCGTCGAAATACTCTTCTGGTATGGTGCATTCGTTCAGGATATATGGCAGCCTATTATCGTTCCACAATAGGGGCACATTGAAAACATTGAAAATATACGGCAATGTTAAGAGTTAATTGTTATACATCAACTGCGAAAAGATCAGTGCGATTTCGGCTGCATGTGGAAATTGGGAAACTAATCGGAACAAGAATACAACGAGCACATTGAAAAGAAAAATGAAGCACATAAAGCAAAATTGGAAGCCAAGCAGTCTGTAAACAATAAGAAACTAAGTAGTAATAACCATGGATCTACAAAGCATCTTCTTGGCGCCAAAACTACAAGCGTAGGCTGTTTGCTACAAACAAAAATTATTTATTGTGTATTCGTTAAATAATGCGGACGTCGACTTGTATGTATGGCATGAATGCAATGGGGGTGAAACGTTAAACTCACTAGTTGCATTCTGGACTTCATTACGAAACAAGCAGAAACAAAATTTGAACACATCGTTTGTATTTCGGATGGATGTGGTTACCAAAATCGGAACAAGACTCTATCAAGTGCGTTAAATTATCTTGCCATATTGCTTAACATTACCATTGAGTAGTTGATTTTGGAACGTGGTCATGCGATGATGGAGGCCGATGCTGTTCACTCTTCATTGGAAGAGCATTTTAAGCCACCGGCTTTACTAAACTCGGTCACGAGGAGTGTGAAGCATGTGAAAGTTATGGCTTTCATGATACCGAACACCCCATGATTGTGCCCAATGTGCTTCTTGGAAAGGGCACATAAATAAAGCCAATGAGGCTCGAGGCAGCTTACAGAAGCGATACTGAAGTTCCAGATAAAAATTCGGTATATTTTTTCGGAGACTTGCTAAAAGTCATTATGCTACCGAGACTGGATATTTTATAAAAAGGTTATTTTTTATCCAAGGATCATAGTGTTTAATCAAAGTTGTGTGCCATTGGGAAAAAAACAGAAACAGTTAGTTCCAGTTGCTGTTCTTTGGCACGAAGCCATAGCAGGGAGGCAAAAAGAAGATATGATAAGCGTGTTTTGTTAGAAAAATTCAGTGAGTGGTTGAGTGAACCCGTTACGTTTCCAATCTCAGAGACTCCAAGGGCTCCAAGTACACAATCTAAAGGCAGGCCTTTGAAGGATTTTTTGTCATCCAGCGAAAGAACGAAACGCAGAAAAACTGAAGAACTTCGTAGTTCTTTTAGCACACAAGAATTGGCATATGCAGCACCAGTGGCGGATCCAGGGGGGGGGGGGGGCACGGGGGCACGTGCCCCCCCCTGTCATAATAATTTCGCACGAACCAACCTAAACGCAACACCCAAAATTCCAAACACAGTGACAAAAAATTGTACTGTAACAACCAAATATATTTTTTCGATGCCAAAACTTTACAGTATTTAGGAACAGGATCTTAAAATCAGGTTTTTAACGTGGTTTGATAATTAGCGAAGAGATGGCGCAAATGCAAGTTAGATAAAATGCATCCATTTTAGGATTTTAGGCAACATTTGTGTTTTGTTTACACAAGAACATCGCGACTTACAATAACATAGAATCAGCCTATCGCACTGTAGGTTTTTTTGAATTTTATTGGTGAGTTAATATTAAACTACTTTTTATATTAAGAAATAATTTAGCAATTGAATTACAGGTGGCAGCTACGTACATATTATGAATAAAAAACGAAATAAGCAAACTCAATTAAGTCTGATGAATTTTTTAAAGAAAAGAAAAGCGGATGATTCTGTTTCCCCTGCCCCTGATGGCAATTCTGCCGCAACGCCTGATATACAAGAGTATCCCACCGTCCCTGCACTTAAAAACTTTACAGAATGTTTGGCTTCCACTTCCACTAGTTTGACTTCTAATATTTGCACAAGTTTTACCGATCATGAATATACTAGAGATATTGGTTTATATGTTTGCAGTACCGAAGTAATATCAGACGAAGTACGCTATAATATATTATGTGATCCATGGCTCCCAACTGAAAATTACAAGTTTCCGTGTGTTGCGCAAGGAAAGAAAAATCGTTCTTTTAAATTGCATTGGATTAAAGAATTTCCATGGTTGTCCTATAGTCCGAAGTTTGGTGGTGGTTTTTGTAGAATATGTGTGTTGTTTGGGAGGACTGACGGGGGTCGAAGTCATGTTAAATTAGGAAAATTGATAACTATACCTTTATCTTCATATAAAGATGCTAAAGAAGATTTTAGGGCACATGAAAAAAACGACTATCATAAAAATAATGTTATTAGGTCTCAGAACTTTGTTAATATCGTTCAGGGAAAAAAAATAAATATCGAAACAGCATTAGATAGTGCTAAACAAAGAAGAATTGAAAGTAACCGAGAAAAACTAATCCCAATTATAAAAACCATAATATTTTGCGGTGTGCAAAATATTGCTTTAAGAGGTCATCGGGACGACGGATCTATTTCTTTGAATGACGGTGACGGTGATGAAACCTTAATAAATAAAGGTAATTTTAAGGCCTTGTTAAAGTTTCGGGTGGATGCAGGAGACAAGATCCTTGAAGATCATTTGCGGACTGCGGGTCATAATGCTACTTTTGTAAGTAAAACAACACAAAACGTACTAATACAATGCTGTGGAGAAATTATTCAAAATAAAATTGTGAAAAAAGTAAAAGCTTCACAGTTTTACAGTATACTGGCGGACGAGACGACCGACGTTGGTATTTCCGAGCAGCTCTCATTTTGTATTCGGTATTTTGATCAAGAGACGTGTACCCTAAAAGAAGATTTCCTTGGATTCACAAAAGTAACGGACTTAACTGGCGAAAATTTGGCAAACACAATAGTAGACCTATTAAAAGCAGCAGATTTGGATATTGCATTCCTACGCGG
Organism: Polydrusus pterygomalis; assembly: GCA_963969555.1. NCBI lineage: Eukaryota > Metazoa > Arthropoda > Insecta > Coleoptera > Curculionidae > Polydrusus > Polydrusus pterygomalis. The sequence continues at coordinate 31,979,235 of OZ018381.1, read as the reverse complement.
TCAAGGCTACGATGGAGGTGCAAATATGAGTGGTGCATTTAAGGGTGTCCAAGCAAGAATTTTAAATATGCAACCTCTTGCTATTTATACTCATTGTGCTAATCATAGGCTAAACTTAGCCCTAAACAAAGCAAGTACTGTGCCCATTATTCGAAATACGGTCGGTATAATCACAAGTGTCAATAATTTTTTAAGAGAATCCGCCTTAAGAACACAACTTTTAAGTTCAAAAATTGGGGAAATTTTACCAGCACAAAAAGCAGTAAAGGCTAAAAAAATTTGCGAAACTACATGGGTTGAGAGGCACGATGGAATTTTACATTTTTTAGAAATATTCCCCGCAGTAGTATGTACACTGGATGAGATAAGTAGTAGCAGTTCACACGCCTCAAGTAAAGCCCAGTCACTATCCGCCGCAATTTGTAAATTTGAATTTTTGTTAAGCCTTCAAATTTTAAGGAAATTTTTGTCCATTACACTTCCACTATCAATCCAGTTGCAGAGCTCCAGTCTTGACTACAGCAAAGGCATGTCAATGATTGATGCAGTGAAATCTGCGTTAAACAGAATTCGAGATAATTCTAAAAATGAATTTAAAAGCATATTTGATGAAACGAAAAGTATTGCTCAAAAAATGGACGTTGAAATTCGAATTCCTAGAATCACCGCTTTTCAACAAAACCGTGCTAATGCCCGCTTGACTGATCCTGAGGACTCTTTTCGAGTTAATACATATTTGCCCTACCTGGATTTCCTTATTTCCGAGCTAGATGTCCGCTTTGATAAGAAAAATAATATTGTTATTTCGCAGTTACAAAAAGTAGTTCCCAAATATTATTTTGAATCTAACTTTCCCGATCAAGAAATTGTTGATGCCGCCCAAAAATATGAATGCGACTTACCCTCAAATATAGACGCCCTTCGTGGAGAATTAGTTTTATGGAAAGAGCTTTGGATTAGCAAACCGCAAAAAATTGATAATCCAATGGAAGCTTTCAAATTTTCTTCTATGTTTCCTAACATACAGTGCCTCTTAAGAATTCTTTGTGTTTTACCAATCACAACTGCAACTGCTGAAAGGTCTTTTAGCGCTTTAAAAAGAATAAAGACATTTTTGAGATCCACTATGGGTCAGGAGAGGTTAAATGGCCTAAGTATGCTGAATATTAACAGAGGCATTGAAGTAGATCCTGAAGAGGTTTTAAATATATTTATAAAGAAGCATCCTCGAAAACTACAATTAGAGTTTATTTAAACTGTTTATTTTAGGTTTATAATAATTTAATAAATAAACCCTATAAAAATGAAACTCTCTGTGTGCCCCCCCCCCCCCCCCCCCACTAATGAAAAATAAATGGGCCTTTTTTATTTTTTTTATCTTATTTCATTTTCAATAAAATAAGTACCTAATCATAAATTTTTTAAAATATTTACTAAAAATTATATATCAAATTTGGGCGTGGTCTTAAAAAATTTTCGCCTGCGGCGCATTACGCCTGCAGCGGGCTTTTAGTACACCCCCCAGCTGACAAGTCCAGAATTGCCATTGGTGAACCCCCTGTCGATTTTTTCTGGATCCGCCACTGTGCAGCACAGGCGAGTCTGCGTTCCTCTGGGCAACTAGATGCGAGTAAACTTGTTAAAGAAGCTGCCCTAAGTACTCCTACGAGAGCGTCCAAATACCGGAAGAGCTTCAAGATGACTACTGAAACTCCTTTATCCAACGACAAAGCTCTATCGTTATTAATTGAGCTCAAACTTTCGAAAAGCCAGTATCAAGGTCTACGATTGACAAGTTTGGAACAAAACTGCAAGCTTTATCCTTCATACAAGAAAGTACTGCAAGCAAAAAAATTATGTTACCCTCCTTCAACGTCTATAAAAATTTCGGAAAGGAGTGCCGAAGTCGAGCTCCAGCACTTATTAAACCATACAGCTCATCGCATAGTTCAATCCCAAGAGACAGTTATTGACACGTTAAATAATGAAGATTTACAAAACTTAAAGCTTTTTTTAAAATGGGGATGTGACGGAAGCTCAGGTCAGAGTGAGTACAAACAAACATTTCAAGGAAAAGACATTTCTGATGCCAGCATGTTTTTCACATCTATAGTTCCTTTGCAACTAGTATGTATTAATAAGCTAGGTAATGATGTAATCGTTTGGAAAAATCCAAGACCTTCATCTCCACGATTTTGTAGACCATTGCGAATGCAATTTCTACAAGAAACAACAGAATCGACTGAAGCTGAGGTCAAGCATGTGGAAAACCAAATAAATAAACATTTGCCTCTCGAAGCCACCTTGAAGGAAAAATCCTTTAAAATATCCTATGTTATGAATCTTACAATGATTGACGGGAAGGTATGCAGTGCTATCACTGGAACGAAGTCATCGCATCGTTGCTATATCTGTAGTGCAACTACTAAAGATTTTAATCACATAGATAAAATTTTAGAAAAACCTATTATAGAAGAAAATCTCAGATTTGGACTCTCCACACTGCATGCGTGGATCAGGTTCTTCGAATGTGTCTTGCATTTGTCTTATAAAATGACTATCACAAAATGGCAAGCGCGAACTGCTGAAGAAAAGAAAACAGTAGAAGAGAGAAAAAAGGAGGTTCAGCTAGAATTTCGTCAGCAGTTGGGATTAATAGTTGACAAGCCAAAGCCTGGGTTTGGAAGTTCCAATGACGGCAATACTGCTAGGCGCTTTTTTGAACACTTTCAAGTTTCGGCGAAAATAACAGGCATTGACGAAACATTAATCAAACGATTTTATATAATCCTCCAAGTTCTTTCTAGTGGTTACGATGTTAATTACGAACTATTCGAAAAATTTTCAATTGATACCGCAAAATTATTTGTTAATGTATATCCCTGGTATTATATGCCCACTTCCGTACATAAAGTATTAGTACATGGTAAACAAGTAATTGAAAAAGCGTTATTACCTATTGGACAGTTATCCGAGGAGGCCCAAGAGGCAAGAAACAAAGATGTTAAAAAATATCGTCAAGATTTTTCCAGAAAGTTTTCACGGGTAAAAACAATGGAAGATGTTTTTAATAGATTGCTTGTTTCTTCCGATCCTTAATTTCAAACCTCAGAAAACTTCCGACAAAAAAATTGAAACATTTTTTACCAGAAGCATTAGAGATGCTTAAAGCCAGCAGTTCTCAGAGTCAACTGGGAATTCTTCCGGAGAATTCTTCCGGAGACAGCGATTCTGAAATAAATTCCGAGTTAACTGATAGTGATTCAGAATAATTTGTAAATTTGTGAAACAACTTGTAAATATGTTTTTTTTCCCTATTTTTTGTGTTAAATACTTTTTTCATATATAATATCACAAGAGATAAAATTTTGTCGGCAAAATTTTCGAAAGGTATGAAAGTTTGTTGCTTGGCAATTTCGCGAATGACATTTTTGACAAAATCACGAGCCGTCAGGCGAGTGATTTTGTCGAAAATGTCATGAGCGAAATTGCTTAAAAGCAACAAACTTAAATAAATCCTTGAGAACAATTTTGCTTACACAATTTTTTCTCGAGTGGTATTCGACATGACTATTTAACTAGAAAAAAGACAAAATTTTGCCGCGGCAAAAATCACATGTGAATTTTGTCCAGGTAGGTGCAGGTAGTAATTTTGCCAGTAGAAGACCGGCCGTTGCTATGACATTTTGCCAGTGTAAAACACTCTAGTTAAATAGTCATTAATATAATTACTATACCGGGTGACAACGATATTACTGACCAGCTTGTCCCGTCCTTATAAAATAAAATATTATTTCGAAATTTTGGTAGGTTCTATGGTTGCACTGTGCGCACATTTTCGGTATTCAAACGCCTGACTGTCACTTCCGGTTGAACCGGAAGTACACTTAACTTTGTTATTTCAAATAGAACACCCTGTATGTTTTTAACAATATGCATTCTACAAGGAATTCTAAGCATAAAACATGTATCATATCCTATACCTATCTATGACAGGTTAAGAGAAAATGGCGTTGGAAAAAATAAAATTAGCCACACACTTTATTGTTTTTACAAAAAACAAATGAATATGCACAAAATTTTATATTCTTTTTTAACTTCTTTTTAGGTATTCTGTATGAATAAGTCACAATTATTTCACTTCCGGTTCAACCGGAAGTGCTGCAAAATTTGACTTTCAAACATAGATTTCTCCAATATTTTTAATGGCACGCCCCCTTTTAAATATAATTTTCAAAATTATCTTATTGTTCTAAATAGTTTTTATTAATGCTTCCCTAGGTCTAAACTCATTCGATTTTAAGATATAAGCATTTCAAAATTAAGGTTTATTACGAAACTTTAACTAACTTAAACTAGAATTATAATTAATAAAATAATATCTAAAAATACAAAGTAATTACAAATAAATTAACCATAAATGAAATTCTCAAAACGATTGCCGTTCTCGTCTCGACACAAATTAATTCTTTCTTTGAATTCTCGAATAACATTGTTCATTTGAATTGGTGTAATATTGTTTACTGCTTGAATTATTCGGTCTCTTAGGTCTTGGAGATTCTGAGGTTTTGTTCTATACACCTTCTCCTTTATGTGGCTTCAGTAAAAAAAATCAAGTGGTGTTAGGTCAGGGGACCTTGCCGGCCACCTTACTGGGCCATTAGTACCCATCCAACGATTTCCAAAAGTCGCATTTAAATAAGCTGTCACTATTCTAGCATTATGTGCTGAAGCGCCGTCTTGTTGATACCTAGAATATTTTCGATGTGGTTCTGAAGAAAAGCCAGGTATTGGACAGCGGTTAAATGTTGTTCAAAAAATATAGGACCTATTATACGTGTTCCTATAGCGCCTAGCCATACGTTAATGCCAAATCTTTCCTGAAACGCCCCCTCCCTAACTAGAAAATTATTTTCAGTAGCCCAATACCTGGTATTATTTCTGTTGAACATCCCCAAGTTGGTAAAACGGGATTCGTCAAAAAATAAAATGTTTAAGCTTAAAAGTGGCTGTTGCTGCTCCTCTTCAAGATACCAGTTGCAAAATTCCAATCTTTGAATGTAATCGCCCTCATAAAGATGATGATGGATTTGGTATTTGAAGGATTTATAGCCATGTTTTTTCAATATTTTTCTAGCACTTTCCCTATTGATGCCAATATCATTCTCAATTTGCCTCGTCGATGCTGTCGGGTCAGCTTCAACATAAGCCAGTGTATTTGTTTCTGCCTCCTCACTAATAATAAAACCATTTCCGTTCTGATTTTCATTCTCGTGCTTTAAATGATGTTCTAACCATGGAAAATACGTATCGCTCGGGTGCTCGCCTTCGGGAAATCTTTGCATATACAGAAATTTTGCCGCTCTGCGGTTTTTTCTAGTCTCTCCGTAGATTAGCAGCATGTCAATTTGATGTAAGGCATATCTTTAACTTTTCTTAGTAATAAGTCACTTGTAATGATAATGAAAGGATGAAATTAAAAAATAACATGGCGATAGCTTCGTAAAACATATGAAATTAGTAAACAGATCTGTGGGATCCATAGCTACCTTAGATGAAACTATGAATAAATTAACGTCAATTTTGCTCGTTGGATAATGTAACTAAACCTTTAATTCCGCATATCTTAAAAGCGAATGAGTTTAGACCTAGGGAAGCATTAATAAAAAATATTTAGAACAATAAGATAATTTTGAAAATTATATTTAAAAGGGGGCGTGCCATTAAAAATATTGGAGAAATCTATGTTTGAAAGTCAAATTTTGCAGCACTTCCGGTTGAACCGGAAGTGAAATAATTGTGACTTATTCATACAGAATACCTAAAAAGAAGTTAAAAAAGAATTTAAAATTTTGTGCATATTCATTTGTTTTTTGTAAAAACAATAAAGTGTGTGGCTAATTTTATATTTTCCAACGCCATTTTCTCTTAACCTGTCATAGATAGGTATAGGATATGATACATGTTTTATGCTTAGAATTCCTTGTAGAATGCATATTGTTAAAAATATACAGGGTGTTCTATTTGAAATAACAAAGTTAAGTGTACTTCCGGTTCAACCGGAAGTGACAGTCAGGCGTTTGAATACCGAAAATGTGCGCACAGTCCAACCATAAAACCTACCAAAATTTCGAAATAATATTTTATTTTATAAGGACGTGACAAGCTGGTCAGTAATATCGTTGTCACCCGGTATAAGAATTTTTTATCAAATTGATTTTATTTAATAATCCCTTTATTTTCTTACACGGGTACATTTTCAAGCCTATTTTTATTGCTTCTCAAAACCTCATGTAATAGTAGCCATATTGCAGCCGCCATTTTGAAAATAACTTTTTATGGGAATATTCATAATTTCAGATCAAAATAACTCCTTTTGGTACAAATCCAACAGTGTTTGTATTTTTGACCGCAAATTTTAATTTTGGAACCTGTGTGCAACGCTAGTAACATGATAAAAGCTGGAGAGCTTTTGAAAAAGAGGCATCTTCCTTGTTATGCCCATTCATTGAACTTGGTCGTGCAAGAAAACTTAAAACTAGATTGTATTCAAAATATGTTGAAGAAATGCAAAGAAATCGTTACACATTTCAAAAGTAGCACAGTAGCAGCTGACACATTCCGAAGTGAGCAAATGGTAAATAATTCTAACAACACAGAACCACTAAAACTTATTCAAGAAGTCTCTACACGCTGGAATAGCTCCTACTACATGATTCAAAGAATACTTAAAATGGTTGAACCCCTTAACCAAGCACTTTTGAAGTTACGAAAAGCTCCAGCTCCCCTTACTGTGGACGACATTGCTGTTTTGAAAGAAATTGAACAAAGCCTAACCTGCTTTGAGGAGGCTACTAAGAAAATATCTGGAAGTAAATTTGTCACCGTTTCACTTATAATTCCTATCACACAAGGGATCTACAGTTATCTCCATGATTGTATACCCAATTTACTTACTGAAGGAGGTAAATTATTTTGCACTGGATTAATTGATTCAGTGAGAAATAGATTATTCTCGTATGAAACAAGATCAGTAACAAGAATTTCAACCATTCTTGATCCGAGGTTTAAAAAAGATGGATTCCGAACCCGAACCTCAGATAATGCAAATCAAGCTGCCAATTTATTGGAACAAGAAATGACACATTTTATGAAAAGTAGAGCAGCCAGTGAAGAACGTCAAGGTAACAGTAATCAGGTTACATCTTTAAAAAGTTCTCTTTTCTCCTTTATGGGAAAACGAATTGAAGAAAAAGCAAAGTCTACCTTATCAGATGTAATTATAATAAAAGGCAATACCTAGAAAGGAAAAATTCCCATGAGGATGCTGATCCACTCTTATTTTGGAAGGTAACTTTTGCTAATTCTTAACTGCCTTTAATTGTTATTGCACTTTTGACAATTTAATAAAGTAAGTCGTTCAATATACTGTTTTTTTTAGGTTACAGGGAGAGAATTGGAACCGATGGCAGATATAAGTAAAAAATATTTGTGTATTCCTGCTTCATCGGTTGAGTCTGAAAGGACCTTTAGCTGTTCAGGAAACCTAATCTCGGATAGACGAGCAAGGCTTAAGCCAAAAAATGTCAACATGCTGTTGTTTCTAAATAAAAATTCATAGTTAACGTAAAACTGTCGATAAAAAATAATTTATTCGATGTTATTTGTATGTAATATATCAAAATTCGGAAAATTACTTTTTGTTCTCGAACTATCGAAAACTATCGATAATTATCGATAGTATCGAAGACAGCTATCGATAACTATCGATAGTTGCGACTATCGATAGTTTGTCACCACTAGCGGCAACTTGGGAGGTCAGTAATAGAGCTTGCAAGGAAAAATGCCGATGTGCACAAGTTAATTGACGCTCTTACCCCTGAAAAGTTTGATGCTGTCGTCTTGGCGACAAAGTCCCTTTGTGTAACATCTAACGAAATAGCCAAAAGGACTGAATTTGGAATTCCGTCTTTAGCGTTGAAAATAGGATATTCCATCAGAAAGTGTATTGGGATTGAAAGAGGTTTATGTTTGCGAAAAGGAGATCTAAAAAGAAATAAAATATTGTTGGGTTTCTTGTCAATTTTGGATTTGGAGTGGAGCGTTAGAATTTCATCCAATGCATTGCAATCTAGAAAACTCAATTCCGTTGTTTTACTTCCAGTTACTGACGATTTAATCAAATTAAGCAAATTTTTAGAATTCATGATCCAAGAAACAAAGGATGATATGGAAAGAGAAAAGAGTTTTTTAAATTGGAGTAAATTAGGATCACTTACCTTAAGTCGCATAATTCTTTTCAATAAAAGACGTTCCGGAGAAGCTGCAAGGATGAAAATTGAACACTACACGAAAATACCATCATGGCAAAGTCAAGGTGTAGCAGAAATAAATCAATCTTTGACGGAATTTGAAACTAAATTGGCAAATGCGTTAACAGTAGTAGAAATAATAGGAAAGCGAGGAAGGAAAGTACCAGTCTTGCTGACTAAAGACATGAAAGAATCTGTCGATTTGCTACTGGCAACTCGCACAGCAGTGTGACTGCCCGAGGGGAATCCTTTTGTATTTGCACGGCTAGGTGATTTAAATTCCTACATGAGAGGCCTTATTGCCTTAAAAAATGGTGTTCTGAAGCAAACTTGGAGTCACCAGAAACAATAACAAGTACAAAGTTACGAAAGTACGTAGCTACCGTTTGCCAAGTCTTCAATCTTAAAGAAAACGAGTGTGATTGGCTCGCGCGACGTCTGGGCCATGATATTAGGGTCCATCGCGAATTTTATCGCCTTCATGAAAATACAGTAGAACTAACAAAAGTTAGCAGATTGCTTCTGGCAGTGGACGAAGGGAAAGCACATACATTTGCTGGAAAATCTTTGGAGGATATTGAAGTAAAAGGTGAGGCAAATTATAATAATTTTTATCGTCAGCTTTTTAAAACGCTTGATTAAAGTTAAAAAGTTTAGATATTGTGCATATGGATGGTTAAAAGGCAAAAGGTCATAAGCAACAGTTTAATAACTTCGCAGTAGAACGATTATATTTTCAGGCGCATTTTTTAAATTTGAAAATTGCTACAATAAAATCTAAGACGGTTTTGTTGTAATGACTATAAATACACAACATAGCGTTATATAACAAAATTGCTATCGCTTAATCAATTTATTGACCAAATTACATTTGGGTAAAAGGTCTTAACAAACCATACATTAAATGTTAGCATTTTGGTAAAACGTTTTCACCTTACTTTTAAATACAAATAATAATTAGGAAAACGTTTTATTCGCCTTACTTTTAAATACAAATTAGTAGTTAAAACGTTTTAACCGCCTGATTAGTAAATATAGGCTAATAGGTTTAAATGTTTTAACATTCTCGTAAAAGAGCTCAAGCGACAATACTTGCTTGTTTTCTTTTGTAGCAAAACAGGATAACGACCAATATTAAAAATAAATTGAATTGAAAATTGGTTCAAATAAGATTTAATTGTTTTCCTAAATAATCTAAACGACAGTTGTTTCAAATTATCCTTTATTTTGGCGCTTGGTAGGATAAAGTTGCTTGCAATTTATTATATTTCGGTTGACTCAAGCGACAAACATATCATAGTAGAAAGCTAAAACTTCGCTTATTCAACGCGGAAAAACAAAAAAACTTTAGTGACGTTTAAATATAAATTTCACGAAATGTGTCGCTTAAGACCTTTTGCCTTTGGAGCATCGATATAATTAAGAAAACATGTTAATCAACACATACAGTAGAGGGTGATTTTAAATTCTTTAGAACGAAAATTAAATAGACTTATTGAGAAACTATCCAAATATAATATTTTCCTAGATTTACCACCCATAGAAGAGGATCCTCCTGATCAAAATGATGATGAAGCTAATGATGAAGAATATGAAGAAATTCCAAGGGACAGTGCTGAGGTTTCGGGTCGCAGTACTACGAACGAAGAGGGCCAATTAACATCTGAAACATTGATTGGAAAAAAGAAACAAAAATCTAGTACGTAAACTTATTATTCTAATTTTACAAGGGTAGGCAAGATAACCTTAGTTCTGACCAAACCAAAGGCTGGATTAACAACAATTCTTTACGTAGTAGTTTACTTAAAAGACTGTTAAATATACAATAATTTGTAAACCGACTAATAGTTTGGCCAAAACTAAAATTGCCCGCTTCTCCATGATGTTATCTATAAGGGGTGTTAATTGCAAGGTCATAGCTTACTAAATTATATCATCTTTCTTTCTTTCTTTTTTAGAAAACAATAAACCTAAAAGGACAAAGAGAGAAGCGGCTTTAGCTAGAGTTCCGTGGAATGATTCAGAAAAGGAAGTATTGTTGAAGAAATTTAAAGTAGAAATAAAAAATGAAATCGTTCCAGGAAAGGATAAGTGTACGAAAATTAAAGAGGAGCATAACGATATACTCAGCTGCAGATCATGGACCGATATTAAATTTTTCGTTAAAAATGTTATAACTAGAAATAGGAGAATTAAAAAGTAGGTAGTGAAAACTTATATTTATTTCCAATGTTTAATGGTGGTACGATGATATACTTGTAACTGAAAAATTTTATACTATTTTATTATTCAACTTCCAGAGTAAGGTAAATTATTAAGAAACAAAAACAAGTGCCTTAATCTTTAAAATATGTAATGAAGTTCGTTTATAAATTGTGTATGTGAGATTATACAGTGCTTTCCAAAAGTAACGGATACCTTAGACAACATTGTTATACAAAATATTTCGAATAAATCCTCGGATACTCCGATTTTTATTTCTAATTTGGGGATCTAAATATATATACTTACCTATTTCGATAATGGAAGATAATGGTAAATTCTGCAAATGATGTACAGTTGTCCTGAATACTTACCTACGTTTCCTAATATTATTCGAATGTATAAAATTATATTTATATGGAGTTAAAATTTTATGTTCTGTTAAAATAGTCCTAACTACTTACCTACGTTTTCGTGATGTTCGAATTAATGAATTTCTCCGTAAAAAGAGTTACAATTTTATGTTAAGTATGTTAAAATAGTCCTGGATACTCATTTACGTTTTTTTGATATTCGAATTTATAAAAATTTCTTTGTGAAATGAGTTACCATTTTATGTTATGTTCACATAGAATTAAACTGTACTGTAAATTAAAAATAAAAAGAATTAAATTCTTATTCAGTTTTGTATTTATTTTTGCTACAGTTTAGTAAGTACAAAAATTATTATAAAAACGTGCCATATGCGTGTGTTGTGGCCGGCTTTTTCACCTTTCGGTAACTTTATAAATCGGATTATTGCTATGGTTTCAATTTTTACAACTAACTGGCAGTTAAAGTTATCCAAAGATGAAAACCTGTTCTGACGTTTTCCAATCATACATCTATCTCCTTATCGTTTCCGTTTCGTGTCTTTACAATGTTCTCTTCCGTCTCCGAATTATTTAAAATTTTACAAATAAACTAATATAAAATACTGTAGTTCTTACTTACCTTACACTCTCGAAGTAGCACCTATTTAATAAGAAGTATGTCTCATGAGCAAAAGCAGGAACTACTTGTGACGATAGCTATTTATATGAGTTAAAATCACTTTTAGGTAGGTACTTATTCCACAAACACTACTAATTAAGATTTGCATCAATAATTAGATGAATTATTTTAGGATTTATAAATATTAATTAATTAATTGAACGGTTTGCTAGATGTAAAAAATGCTATCTATGATCCAATAAATTGACAAGTTAGATACAAAATGAGATTTTACGACACGTTATCGTGAATTTACTAGATTATAGATTGTAATTCTTTTCTTAATATGGCAAACTGTCAATTAATTAATATTAAAAGGAAAGAAAAACAGAAAGTCATCCTCCGCAAAGTTTAATAGAAAAATTATTAAATCATAGGTCTCTACATGTTTCGAACGTAGAAACGTTCATCCTCAGGAGACAGAAATTTTTTTTTATTTTGTGCTGTTGTTGCTAGCAAAAGAGAAACTTAAAAATAGAACCTTAATTGAGCTATTATGGACTCAAAAATTGAAGTTTAGAAGAAAACACGATACGAAGAAAATTGGAGATGGTAAAACCATACTGAGTATTTAAAACATTATTAAAGTGGGCGTAAACCAACCAAGTTACATTGGGAAAAAGGGAAAACCTTGCCAGGAGGTGTCGAAGATTATTTAAAAACTGTCTTCAGAAATCAGACTTATCGAACATAACTATTCTTTAAGACATTGTAAAGGTGAAAATTTGATAACAACATTTGATATATTCCGTAGGAAAGAGTATTTGGGGTACTGAGGATCAAACCTCAGTATGGTTTTACCATCTCCAATTTTCTTCGTATCGTGTTTCTTCTAAACTTCAATTTTTGAGTCCATAAAAGCTCAATTAAGGTTCTATTTTTAAGTTTCTCTTTTGCTAACAACAGCACAAAATAAAAAAAATTTCTGTCTCCTGAGGATGAACGTTTCTACGTTCGAAACATGTAGAGACCTATGATTTAATAATTTTTCTATTAAACTTTGTGGAGGATGACTTTGTGTTTTTCTTTCCTTTTAATACTTTCAACTCCACTTTAAGTATGGACTATTTCTTCAAATTAATTAATAATTTTAAAAAATCACTGTTTGACCATTTAAGCCCTACGAAACTCTTGACACGCACCCTGAATATGTGGCATCCTTAACACAGTGCACAACAAATACATCTCTCGTGGCATCCTAATGCATTTGATGTGGCAACGGATGCCACATGTCTGTTTAAAGCTTGTAATTTTATCTCCGAAAATACGGTGAGTAAATGAGCGCCACCTAGCGCATTAAATTCGTAATTTTAGGTACCATGCGCACAGTGGTCGGCAACAAATCTGCCACAATTTTGTGTGTAGGTCGGGGTGCCACAAACATACGTGGACATGTATGTGTGTACCAAGAACTAGACGGTCATCCGAGCCATTCCTTGAATTACGCATGTGTATGTTCCCTCTTTAATAATAACTATTAATGCCAAAATAAATTCTATTAAACCGTACCTTTTTTTATTACACGTACGGACTTTAAGGATTGGTAAATTAAATTATCTCCGCGTGGAATCGTGTGACACTTTTGTGTGTTAACTCGGACCTGTAGGGGACCCCCATTTTTTGGCCTTTCTGGTTTTGATTCATTTAAGTAATAATTTAAAATTAGAATGGACATTAAAATGATTATAAACATTACTTACTACCTAATAATAAATACCAGTGAATATCTACTTTTTATTTCTTCTGCTTTGGCAGGGGGCGGTAACGTTTCAATATATATATCAGGCTATGCTGCACACAAAATTTTGAAAAAAGTCTTTTGTGATATTTGTGTTTCTTTATTGGCTGAAAGTAAGAGACATTTTATTCAAAATGAATATTTCGACTACCTGCAACGTGGCGGCTTAAGTGTCCCAAGAGACATTAATAAAGGGGTGCTATTTCATATGTGTGGCATTTTAGAAAAAAATATTAATGCTTGCCACTGAATATGACTTTCTTAAGATAGTTAACCAAAAAGCTAGTTTAACTGATTTAACTCTAAAAAGTATTGAACAGCATGAATTATTCAGTGATTTTTTTTCAGTATGTGTTTGTGGTAGGGAGTATAAAACGCTCCCTATAATGGCTTGTTTAATATTTTACTACTTATATACCTAACCTAGTACAATATTCAAAACTTTCATGAGAAATTCCATTTTTAAAACTTTTGTGCTTCAAATTAGTATCTACATTTCGTGTTCGTTTTATCGAACGTTATGCGTCATGACCATTTGTTTTTTTGAAAACTAAAATATATTATTTTGTATTATATAACATTTGTATGGTTTACAGATTAACGCTTACAGAATTACCAGACACTTAAAAAAGTGACACGGAGGGCCAGATATATGTTACACCTCCCAAAGATGGCGAAGAAACCGATATTGATCAGTCCGATGACGATCACGATGGGGATACTTCCCCACCACGATGGGGATATTTCCCCACCTTGGTCCAGCTATGCTGCGGGTGGAAAGTGAATATGTTCTTGCTAGTATTTCTAATAGTAAAATTCCTAGAGTGGAAGACTATGATTCAGAGGATGAAGTTCAAAATTCAATTTCTCCACGTAGTTTTTATAGTTCGTTTTGTAGTTTAAGTTATAAAAATTAAAATATTAAGAACCTTTTTGATGTTAAATTTAATTGCCTTTGGCATGGGATAGTTTTATGGTAGGTCGGTACTTTCCCATGACTAGAGGGTCAGTTATTCTAGCTAGTGACAAAAATTCACCCGGATGGTCGGGAAACCAGTGCAACCGTTTCCCTCGAAAAATACGGTCGATTTAGTCTTAAAAAAGCGCACAGCTTTCGATTTCGCCATGTACTACGGGTTATATTTTTTGTTGTTGTAGTCACTGTACAATTTAAGGGACTAATGTTTTTTGTGGTAATTTTCGGCAGATACTCTCTTGTCACTTAACATCATAATATAATCATTTTAGTGTATTATATTCTGTAATATCTGTAATTTACCATTGAGTTTTATTTGTTGAACGTTGTAAATATATTTGTATTCCTGTAATCAAACTAAAGTGTTTTTCGTCGCCCCATATCCTATGGTGATACAATTCGCAATCGAAATAGTTGCTGGTCCTTCGAGATTGAACACTGCTGCTGGGTATTCCCCAACAGATGATATACCATTAGCAAGGTTATTTCCAAATGCAGTTTTACAGCTAACAAACGATAACACGCCTTCATCTTCAACGAAAAGGAAAACTGAAAATTAGACTAACAGGCAAGCAGTTTCACCATCAAAACGGATTGCATAGAAAAAAACCCACCGGAAGAGATATATGGCAAATCTACACCTTTGGAATTTTTTCAACTGTTTTTCGATGAGGAGATACTGGCATGGAGGACCAAACCAATCTGTATGCCCAGCAAAAAAATCAGAACTTGAGCATGTCTAGAGGTAAACTGTTTGTTATTTTTGGGGGCCTTTTACTGTCAGGATATGGCTAATATCCAAACAAGCGTATGTACTGGTCAAACGAAAATGATGTTCCAAAAATGTTATCTGAAAGCATGCGACTAAACATGTTTGAATTTATTTTGAGACATTAACACCTCAGCAATAATAGCCAAATTGACAGAGACAATATAAGTTATATAAATTACAACCCCTCACTGACAAACTCAATCAAAACTTTAAATATTATGGTGGATTAGATAAATACATAAGTATTAATAATAATAATACTTATTAATATTATTAATACATAAATATTCACGAACAAGTGACTATTTGTATTCGCTTTGTGAAAGAGGATTTACAAATTTCGGAGTACTTCCTAGGATTTTATAAAGCTGAAAATATCAAGAAGTAAAAGACGTTCTTACTAGGCTTCAGTTGGACTGCCATTCGGACAATGTTATGATGGGGCGAGTAATGTAAGTGGACACAAGAGTGGGTTGCAAAAATAATTCTCGAAGACGAGCCAAGAGCCTTATCCGTCCACTGTCTTGCACATAGCTTAAATTTGGTAGTCCAAGATGCTATGCGCGTAAACACAAAAGTTCGAGATTTTTTGTCCAATATGCGCGAACTAATAACGTTTATTCGGAAATCACCAAAACGTTTGTTGTGGTTTGAAAACATTCAAAAATACAGTATAATCGAAAATGACAGGGTGCTCATCAACATCACAGCGCTGAAACCTTTCTGCCCAACCAGGTGGTGTGTCAGGATAAAATCATTGAAGACAGTGGAGGCAAACTATTCGAATTTAATAACGTTTTTAACTGAGGTGCAAGAAAATTCTATAAGTGATATCGGGAGCAAGGCAAAGGGATTCAAGAACAATCTTTGGAATTTGAAACGTTTTTCTTGATTAAGATATTTATTCATATTTTTGATAAAGTTGAAGTTCTCAATTCTTCCTTGCAAAGAATTCATCTGCAGTTTAATAAAGCAAGTTCCCAATTGAAAGCTGTAGCCGAAGTTCTTAAAGAGAAAAGGAAGAATGGGTTCAATAGTATTTTGGAAAAAACCTTGCATTCAGCTGAAACACTACATTTAGATGAACCTGTTCTACCATGGAGACGAAAGATTCCCAAACGATACGATAAAGGTGCTTCTGTTCAAGACAGCAGAGGATAAGTATCGGGCATTATTTTGTGAAATAATGGATCAAGCAATCAATAGTTTAGAAAGTAGATTCAACACGGCAACTGCGAATCATCTCAAAGAAGCTGAAATGTTTGTTCTAGGTCAAGCTGACGGATCCAAAATAATTAATTTCTATAAAAGTGACTTCAAAAAAGATCGCTTGATTTTACATAGAGACATGTTATTGGATATTTGCAATCAACAGAATTTACAAATAAACTGCCTTAATGATGTCGTGAATGTAGTTAAATCTACTAGTTTACAAGTACAAAACATTATAAATTTGATTCCGGAATTCATTAAATTCATTTTAACAATACCTCCGTAACATCGTGTACCGCAGAACGTTCCTTCTCCTCTTTAGGAAGATTACACATACTTAAGAGCAACCATGACTCAAAACCGACTAAACTCCGTATCAATTCTTCACAAAGAACAAAATGATTCTTTGAACAAAGGCGATGTCACTGACGAATTCATTAACATAACACATCAAGTCAGGCGTAATACATTTGTAAAAAAAAATTAAACCAAAACGAGATTGTTTGCATATTCGCAACTTTATTATTTTTTGTATTTCTGTGTTTATGGTTAGTCTACTTCGTTTGTAAAACATACATTTTGTATCAGTTTTCTAATTTTGTCGCTGTTTTAGGGAAAAATAAATATATTTTCAACGTACCTACGTAAAATGTGTAATTGTTATTATTATTTTATTATTAAAACCCCTATGTATGTTGCAGCCAAAAAAGAAATCAAAACCCGCTGCCCCTGCTCATAAAGCTAACCAAAGCTCACGAGAATAGGTTACTTTCACTAATAATTAGATTGAAGATTATATTTTGCTGGCTATTTTAATGTGTTTTGTCATGTCTATACTGTAGGCGATTTGGCAATTTTATCATTGTTCGTTGTAGTAAGTTGTTAGTGGAACTGCAACTCTTTCTCTTTGATAGTCTCTATTGTAATATGGTGCATCGAGTACTACTTGGAACTTGAAAAAAATCATAGTTCAATATTATTTTCTTTCTATATTATTTTTCGTTCTTTATCTTTATAGAGATCATTTCTCGGTTAGCGCCCAAAGTAATTCACTGGAAAATAAAAAAATAAGAATCTCACGACCCGAAGCTGTCTAGACGATAATAATCGAGTACCTGGTGTACCCAAGTGAACATTGAACATCAGAATAGGATATTAGAACCCCTAAACGACAAATATCTTTAATAGTAAATTTTTTTAGGGAATACCTGTACATATATATATTCTCCCTATATAGCATATTGTGTGTACACCATGTAGTAATTCTATTTGGTATTTTATTATGCTTTTTTTTACTACTGGTATAAATTCTTGGATCGTCTATACATTCGTTATTCAGCAGTAAAAATAAGTAATTTTCTTGTCTGTCTGTAAATATCCAAATTTTATCAGTTCGAAAAGCACACTTCTGTTCTAAATATTATAAAATAAATTCAATTTGTAACAGTTTCGACCTTAGGAAAGGTCATCATCAGCAATAGAAGAAATATTTAGTTCGGGATTAAGCTTTATGACAGTACAATATGAATAGATTAATAGGAGAAAGATTCTAAAGAAAGGTTAGTTACAGTTTATCTGGATAATTGTTCATAAAAATTACATGGGGCCCAAAATCCTGCAATTTTGTAACCATGTTTAAAGAATGGTGAATGCTTTTTCCAATTAGATCGTAAAAATGGTATTGTAGTAATCAAATGGGTGGATAATTCAGTTGTTGCAGCAGCGTCCACAGCGTATGGTATTGAACCAATCACACATGTTCAGCGATATTCTCAAAGAGAAAAAAAAAAGTCCGGGTTGTTCGTCCGTCACTCTTCAGCTATTACAATAAACACATGGGTGGTACCGATAGAATGGACCAAAATATTTCGTACTATAGAATATCCATTAGGGGAAAGAAATGGTGGTGGCCGATATTTACGTGGCTTTTGGATGCCGCTGTGCATAACGCACGGCTGTTAAAACGAAAATCTGGAAGTGAAATGTCACAATTGGATTTTAGGAGAAGCATTGTCCAAGTTATTTTGCAAAAGTATAAAACGGATCCCCAAGGTCCTGGTCGCCCACGAGGATTAAGAGCGAATCTAGATCGTAGAGTAGGTAGGAAGGATTTAAATATGACAACATTGCCAGTAGGTACCGAGTTTAGTTGTTGGGCACATACCCAGCGTTAGCTCTCTTCCATGTACCGTCATACCAGAAACCTAAAAAGCCGTCTATCGTGGTAACCAAGCTAAATCTGTGATAAATAACATATCCTGTAAAATATTTGTGAATAAAGTGTTATATGATACTGAAGCTTTTATATAGTCACCTCGTACTATAACAAATCCGAGCAATTGAACCTAATGAAGTTAGACTGGATGGTTTTCATCACTTGGTTGAGCCATGTAACAGACGTAGATGTGTTGGTACAGGATGCAAAAAAACCGTTCGAACCCAATGCGGCAAATGTGACGTAGGCCTCTGCATAATATGTTTTACAAACTTCCATATTATATGAATACATTATATTAATAAATATTTGAAATATCTACTATATTTGTACCTTATTAACGCCTAGCGTGATCGCATATGAACACATATATTATGTTTTCTCCACTCTGGCTTTAAAAAAATTTAGAAAACTTGTTTTTTGGTTACATTTGTGTCTTTAATAATATAATAATAAAATATCAATCACATTGAACAAGAAAAAAAATCAGGCGTTAAAGGGTTAATTTAAAATTTAACCACTCTAAGTTTAAATCCCAGATTGTCGCAAGACACTTCATTGATTCTATGATAACCCACACATTTCGCTTTAAACAACCCGGAGTTCAAGAAGTTAAACTTCCAGATGAAGTAGCTTATCCACTAAACAAAGTCCCTATAAAACCTGCCAAAATAAATGACATTAAAAAGTTAATGCCATACGTTCCTCATGAGTTTCTGGAGTTCTATAATGAAATTCTAGCCTGGCCTACCTCTGGAAGCAGCAATGATGATCAAAATGATGACTAAGTTCAACTTAAAGGACATTTTTTACTGATGATTGTAACCTTTATAAAAATATGTTACTCAGAATTTTAATTATTAGTAAACAGATTTTAAAAAACCAAGTTGTGAAAACCCTGCAGTATGCTAAAAGGGACCTCAGTCCAAGGGTTTTACACCTAGTTTCAAAAGTAACTAAAAATAAAAAAATGTTAAAATAATAAAAAAATGTAATGTTGAGGTAAGTACTACCTCCCAGCAAAGTTAATTCGTTTTTAAAAAATGTGGGGTTGCTTAGAAATAGTTTTTTTCGTTTTTCTCAAAACTAGGTTGTTTGGACTATGGCCCCTTTAGTATGTGTCGATTCAATTATTTATAACATCCAAGATGCCAATCAGCTATTAATAACCGGTGATGAGCCGGAGAACGATCTATCGGACGAGTCTTGGATGCTATCGGATGCTTCCCTACACCAAACTGATTCAGAGTCTGAAGAAAAAAATTTAACATCCGAAAACCTTAATAAAAGCCACAATCTTGAAATGGATAAAACTGGCGAGGAAAACAGCATGACTAGGCAATCGACTGCAAATGGAAACGACAATAATTAGAGGTTAAACGACTTACCTGTAAGGAAGTTCAATCCTCAATTATACGAGATAGCCCCGTCCGAAGAGATCACACTGTGCTTCTCAGCACGTATCGGCGTAATGTTTACAGATAGAAAGATTTATGGTGGTTCCCTGTCGCCCTCTGTTACCCGCCAGGCTCTATTCATTATGTTTCTTCTCAAATCATGTTCTTTTTACGGGCCTTTGGTGGTGGGCGGGTGTGATCTCTTCGGACGGGGCTATCTCGTATAATTGAGGATTGAACTTCCTTACAGGTAAGTCGTTTAACCTCTAATTGAATCGTTTATTCTTAAAAGACGCCAAGTAACATTTTCGGCCATTTCCTTTTTTTGTCGGAAATACAAATTTGATTGATAGACGCATCGTTTAGTGCAGAAAGAAACCAAGTACTCATATCCAATATGCTATTTTCGATCGTGTCACTCAAGCTGTTTATCGCAGAAAGAAGCCAAGTAGCAGCACTTGGCTTGTTTCTGCAATAAACAGGCACGGCACATGTGTTTTGACACATAACCTAAAAATAAGTTTACTTGTCAGTTTGTCAGTGCAAAGTTAGTTTAAAAATAAGATTTATGTAATATTTGAGTAAAATAATAATGGAGGAAATACAAGTGCAACCGATTAAAAGGAAAAGGGGTGTAGTTAACCAATCAGAATACCTACGAAATCGAATAAAGGCGTCTAGAGCCAAAGGAAAAGAGTACCTAGACTACAAAGGACATGTTGTTCAGGCCAAAGCGATTGGGAATTCTTGCAGGTGAGATTATTTTTATAATACATTATTGGCTGATGCTAAACCGTAACTTTTCTTTTTTAGTTGTCCACTGAAGTGCTTTGATAAAGTTTGTGAAGAAAACAGAAACATAGTTTTTGAAACATTTTACAAAATCGCAACGAAAAATCAACAGGACATGTACTTACAGGGTCAAATAGAAATGTATGGCGTTAAAAGACGAAGGACTAATCGTCAAGGAAACGAAAAGAGGACTCGCTCCTACGATCATTTTATTAGGATAGACGGAAAAAAGGTTAAAGTTTGCCTTAAAGCGTTTTTGAGTATTTATGCAATTTCGAAACAACGCGTACAAAGGATAAAATTATTATTAAGTAATAATCAAACTCCTGAGGATAAAAGAGGAAAAAATGTTAAATCTAATGTGGTAGGTGAACAGTACAGAGAAGAAAATAAGGGAACATATTTCTTCTTTTCCAGTGAAACAATCGCATTATAGCAACAAAGAATACAAATACCTGGATGCTAAACTTAATGTTAAAATTATGTACAGCCTCTTTAGAGAGAAATTCCCAAATTCACCTGTGAAATACAGCTATTATATTAAATATTTCAAACAAAATTTTGATCTACATTTTGGAAGACCTCAAGTAGATGTATGTAATATTTGTGAAGATTTATCTCTCAAAATAAAAAACCCGAAGTTAAACGATGAGGCCAAACGAGTTGCAGTTGCTGAGAAAATAGTGCACGAGCGTAGGGCAAAAAAATTCTACAGTGCTCTTAGGACGACAGCGGAAGAATGCCACCAGCGTGAAGATTTAGCCGCATTTTCCTTTGATTTTATGCAGAACCTACAGTTGCCGGAGTTCCCTACACAGGATACATTTTACTTGTCACAGCTTACTGTCAGTTTGTTTTGTATAACAGATTTAAAAACCCAAAAGTCCTTCTTTCATATTTATCATGAGGGACTAGCAGCTAAGGGCCCAAATGAAGTTTGTTCTTTTATTCAAGATTATATTGAAAATATGGTTCCCGCAGAAGCAACCGAGTTGCGCATGTTTTGTGACAATTGCCCTGGGCAAAATAAGAACCACACCGTTGTTAGAATGTGTATGGCTCTTAAAGCAACTGGTAGATTTCAGAAAATTGTCCAATATTATCCAATAAGAGGCCACTCCTTTTTACCGTGCGATCGCGCATTTGGTACAATAAAAAGAAAATTGCGAAGATTTGATAGAGTGTATATAATTCACCAATATACAGAGCTTATTGTCCTTGCCAGTGCTAAATTTTTTTTTAGCGTCAAAGAAATAGAAACCAAAGACATTATAAACTTTAAGAGTTGGTGGCCAAAGTACTATAAGCTCAACTGCATATCAAATGAAACTAAGATGGAGAAAAATAGAAAAGACAAAATTCAGTTCTCAATTTCAAAGTTCCACCACTTAGTCTATGAAGAAGATCATGTGATCAAAGCCTCCGAATATGTGAATGGACTTTTGTGGCACACTTTTTCGGATTTACGACAGCCACGAACATCCAAATTAGTCGTTAAACTACCTACAGAAAGTGCGTACAAAGGTCCACTACCTATAGGAATTGTCAAACTTGACAACTTGAAAACGCTACTACGCTGGGTTGAAGAAGAGCATAAGGAATATTATCATGATATTCTACGAAACCACCCACCAAAAGACGAACAAGGCAAAAAGAACAAAGAATAAAAAATAAAAAAATGTTTTGTATACTTAGTTAAGGATAATTAAAAAAATGTAATTAAAAATTTCGTATTTATTGCAGAAACAAGTCATGTGTAGTTTTTCAATGTCAATTTATGAAGCCTTCATTTTTAAAAAAAAAACACTTTTTTTTTTGAAACGTCTTGAATATTGTTCTGGAATGCAAAAAGCTTAATATAAGTTAAATATTATCTCAATTTCGAAAATTAAACGTTTTTTTCATTTACTGAAAAGTTTGCAAAATGTCACTTAGCCTGTTTTAATAATAAACGATTCAATTAGGTATACTTCGATAGCCCCGTCCTCGAGATCACACTGTAGATGTTTAAAGGTTATTCCATGATTTGAGTTTTTTTTTTTTTTTTTTTAAAGGTTTAAATAAATAATTTTTAGAACCAAAATTGTTTATTTCAATGGTTTCGTAAGAAACTAAACAAATAACTAATTTAAATTTATTTTTTAATTATAATTTTTCTGATACTTATTATTTTGTGTACAATACAAATAAAATTTTGTTTTTTATGTTCTTAATAACCACTTTAGTATTATATGCTACTTTATAACACTTAATGTAAAGTAAATGCTATTTGCAAATCTAAAATAATTTTAAAAATGGGTAAGTATGTTTGGGTATTTTATTTTCTTAATCAAAACTAGGTCCTAACTAAATAGTTGTTCTGTTTAGTAGGTGATTTGCGAACTTTGAGTGTTCTATTACGGGTCTGTTGTAAAACTTATTAAAAGTATTTGATTTTTCACTCCACCCTGCCGCCCGTCTAATATTTTCAATATTTAATCCGCGTTTTAAAACTGTTGATGTGGAGGCGTGGCGGGTGCTATGTGCTTTAAAGATTGATGTGTCCACGCCCCCTAAGGTTAAGCCCTTTTTTATCCACTTTGACACGGTTTGTGAAGAAGCAGGGTGGTGAGGCCTCTTTATTGTAATAAGAAGTTGATCATGTGTTGTCCTTAGGTTGTCAGTAATGTTTAAATAATGTTTTAATAGCGACGCTATGCACAAATTTGGGTTTTCCTTAAAGTAGGGAACAATTATTTTTGGTTGACATCTTTTTGGGTTGGATGTTTTTATGATATCGGTAATCGTTATCTCTATTCTGTCATCAAAATAATATATGTTACTTAATTTAATTTTTGTGAAAGTTTGAACTCTTTGACTTGATATAAGAGCCAACAAGACAATAAGTTTATAGGTCAGTTTTTCCAGGGATAATGAGTTAGGCGGTGTTTGAGTTTCTAGATAACGTAAAACGGGATTTGGGTCCCATATCTCATTATATCTTGGAAAAACCGGTTTAATTCGGAATGCTCCTTTCATAAACCTTGTTACAATGGGGTGATCTGTTATTTGTAACAATGTATTTAGTGCAGATCTGTGTTGGTGAAGAGTATTGTAGTTAACCCCCTGTGATAGTTCTGTATTTAGAATTTTAATTATTTTATTTGGATTTGCATTAAATACTTTGTTTCCTTGGCAGAACATCCACCATTTTTTGTAAGTGCTATTATATTGTTTTAAAGTGTTTTCTGCAAGAGAGGCTATTAAGACGTCAATGGCGTTTTCTGGAATCCCTGTGTTCTGATATGCTAACCTGATAATACCGCGGCACCCAGGGTAAGGCTTTTCCATAGTGGATGTGGTTCTCTGCAAGGGGAAAGTAATAAAGATTGGTGTGGAGAGAATATTATTGGTTTAGATACCATTAGATTTTTTAACTTAGGATACCAGGGTTGGGATTTCCAAATGGGGTATATTATGATACCTTTTGCTTTTTCGGTCTTGATTTTATTTATGACCCTTGGCAAAAGAGGAAACGGTGGGAAAGCGTAAAAATATATGTTTGCCCAGCTAGTTGTAAAGGCATCGACGCCGTAGGACTGCGGGTCTGGGTGCCAAGAAAAAAATAAGTTAGATTTTGTATTTTGATACGATGCAAAAAGATCGATATTTGGTGTGCCGAATATTTTTACGATTTGTTTAAAGGCGTTTTGGTTTAAAGAATATTCGGTTTCCATATTTTTTTGTCTGGAGGCTCTGTCCGCTAGTAGGTTAAGTTTTGTGTTTATGTAAGAAGCAAAGATTATGATTTTTCGTCCTTCACACCAGTTCCAGATTTGACGGGTTATGTCGTTTAATTCGAGAAATTTTATACCTCCCATGCGATTTATGTATGATATGGCAGTTATGTTATCTATTCTTAATAAAATGTGACAATTTTTATAATCCCTTCCAAAAGATTTTAGACCGTTAAACGCTGCTAATAATTCTAAATAATTAATATGATGAGTTTTTTCCTCAGTGCTCCAAAAACCCCAAGTTACTCTTTTTTCACAAGATGCACCCCATCCCGAACCACTGGCATCGGTAAAGATGGTTAATATGTATGAATATTCTTTTAAGGTTGTTTTGTTTTTTGTAACATTTGATAGCCACCAAGAGAAATCATTTTGTAGGTATTTTGGTAGTTTCATTGTCCTGTCGTAATCACCGTCGCACTGCTTTAGGGCCTTGTATTTTTGTCTTTCAAAGTTTTTAATGTGGACCCAGCTGTATGGGACGGCAGGACAAACCGATACCAGAGTACCTATAAATTTTGCAAACTCTCTAATTTTTATTTTTGAATTTCTTTTTATGGTTTTTAATAAGGAAATTAATTTTTTAGATTTCTCATTTGGAAGCGTCATTGTCATTTCCTTACTGTTGTATTGGAAACCTAAATATGTTAAATTTTGGGTTGGTTCTAAGTTACTTTTTTCCCTGTTTATTAAAAAACCCAACGAGGTGAGTAGTTTAAGGGTATGATTTATGTTACTAATACAGTTATGTCTGTCGTTACCAATTAATAAAATATCATCCAGGTATATTACGGAGATAAAACCCAATGACCTTAAATGGTTGGCAATAGGTTTAAAAATTTTAGTAAATAAAAATGGAGCTGTAGATAAACCAAAAGGTAAGACTGTAAATTCATAAAGTACATTTTTGTATTGAAATTTTAAATATTTTCTGTAATTTTTGTTTATGGGTAAGAGGAAATAGGCGTCTTTGAGATCTATGTTTGCCATGTAACAGTTATAATGTATGAGATTTTTTACTGTTCGGAAGTCTTCTAATTTAAAATGTGGACAATTTAAATAAGTGTTAAGTTTTTTAAGGTTTAAAATAAAGCGGTCGTTGCCATTTGGTTTTTTTCTTAGGAAATATGACGATATATATTCGTTTTTGCAGTGTCTGCTTTTTTTAATTGCGCCAATTCTTATAAGCTCGGCTATGCATTTTTGAAATTTTGGATCAGATTGGACCTTAGGAATTTTTTTCTGCACAGGGTGCCGAATAAGAGGAATTTTATAACCTTTGACCCATTCTAAAATTTTTTTGTCTTTTGTAATAAGTTCCCAATTTTGATAGAATTTAGATATCCTGCCTGCATAGCCTACCTCTAGTAAGATGGTCGATTCTTGCTGTTGTTGTGTCTTTGGTATGATTCTGTCTCCCTCCTGTTGGTTCTGAATGTCCTCTTCTGTTGTCGGAACTGTGAGTATTGGGCCCCTCCCCCCCTCTTTTGTGCCGTCTTCATTGACTTCACCCGATTTTTGAAGGAGGGCCGTTGGATTAAAAAACGACTTGTTGAAGGTTTTGGTTTTTGATCTTTTTTAGCGGCTAATTCCAATGCCGTCGATTCTAAAGTTTTTGAAGATTTGCATTTTTCTGCGAAGTCGGAGCCGAAGAGAAGGGTATCAATAGGTTGGTGTAGGGCAATCTTTTGAATTTTTTCATCTAGGTATTTATATAAATGGAATTTCCGATGCACTGACAGGTTGTGGAACATATCAGTGAGGATTTTTCCGGAGGCTACTAAAGCTTGAGTAATTGAGGCATCTAACATGTCTTTTCTTGTCATAATTTTTGTTATTGCTGCGCCCTCAGCAGTAATTCCTTTTCCCAGCATCCCCTGAAGGTTTTCAAGGAATGTGTCTCTTTTGATATCAGCTGGTGATACCAGTGCTTGGACCTCTGGGTTAAGAACGGGAGCATTTAGAAAATTGCAATTTTTAGGCGCGTTCCACTCTTCCGCCAAATTCTTTCTTGTCTCTTTGTCTAGCCCCAAAGACAAATAAGACTCCCAGCGAACTGCAAGGTCTGGGGCTAGGTCAGGGCCCTCCGTGCTTTCTTTGGAGGGGCGTGACCCTAAAAAACCTTCCCATGGATCCTCGGGTGTTTCATTGGGGTTTTGGGTTTGATGCGAGGATTGTGTAGCTGCTTCCAGGTTGGTATCAGGCACATCAGATTTTTCTGAATCTGAAATTTCTGATTCTCTCTCTGAACTTTCAGAGTCACCGTCACCTAGTGGAATAAAACATGTGAATTTAATATTGGAAATTACATTGTCCTGCACCGTTACTTTTTATGTGAGTTTAATTGTATTATTTGTACAGGTTCTTTAATTTTGTGGCTCATGTATTTGTAATCGAGGCGTTGGTATTGTTATTTCTAAAGTTTAACAACTTCAAAAATCGGCAACGGCTAAATAAACTTAAGTCATTAAACTAGTCGTCGTCGCCGCCAGCCAACCCCGGTCATAAATATAAAAAGTAATGGTGTTCTTATAGACGACAAAAACAGTTTAGGCATTTTAATTACCAAACCTTGATAACTAAGACTTTAGTGTATTGAAACTGGTAGAAATATGTTATTTTCCATAGGGGAAAAAATTGTCTGTGTAATAGATATAAGGAGTTTCTTATGATGCATGCCAATGTACTCAAGGGCAGAGTAATATCCCTTAAAAAATGTATGGGGTTCTCAATAAGATATGACTCATTATGTGAGAACACAGCCTGGGACTGTTCCTATTAATAATTGGGGTTCTCGATAAGATTTGACTCATTATGCGACAACACTACCTGGAACTGTCCCGTCCCTTAACCAGAAATGGGGTTCTCAATAAGATTTGACTCATTATGTGAGAACACAACCTGGGACTGTCCCTTAACAAGAAATGGGGTTCTCAATAAGATTTGACTCATTATGTGAGAACACTACCCGGGACTGAAGACTGGCCATGTGTACAACAACTCGGTACTATTTATATTTCTTGATGTAGCCCTGCACCACCTAAAATTAAAGTATGAACTATGTTACTTACTTGAGGAAAAATTATCCATTAATTTCTCAATTTTCTTCATTTTCTTCCTAATTTTATTTTTAAAGTCTTTTAATTTTCTTTTGTTTGATTTAGGCATTCTTGTCGCACAAAGTTTAAACACAAAATTTTTAACACACACTTGCCGACTCGAGCGTAAGAAACATAATGAATAGAGCCTGGCGGGTAACAGAGGGCGACAGGGAACCACCATAAATCTTTCTATCTGTAAACATTACGCCGATACGTGCTGAGAAGCATACACTACAGTGTGATCTCGAGGACGGGGCTATCGAAGTATAATTTATTAGAAACAATAACTGAGAAGAAAAAGACAGGAAAAAGAATACGGGCACGAAGCGAATGGAAAAGAAGTTTGACCGCTAAATTTAAAAATAGTGGGCAGTCTTACACCGGCCGTACAGGCAATCAGGCACAAGCCAAACAGTTACAGGCACCATGTGGACATAAATGCCGACTTAAATGTAATAGCAACATTTTGCATGATATGACCGTGAACGTATTTTGAAACAATTTTGGGAAATCGGAGACATTAATAAACAAAGAGAGTTTATAATACGTCATATTAAGTCAGTTTTTCCTAAATATGCATACAAAAAAGTCAACCCGACCAGAGATCGGTCCGAGAATAAGTCGTACCATTTTCAAATTGAAAATAAACTGATCAGAGTTTGTCGTTTATTTTTTTTTAATACATTAAACATCGGTGACACAATGTTGCGCACAGCATTAAATAAAACTAATGAAGAAGGCTTTATTGACCAAGATTGTAGAGGCAGACACGGGAAACAGTCAAAAGTAGATGGTGTAACTAAAGAGTTTATAAGGGCTCATATAGAATCAATTCAAAGTTTTTTTTTTATAATTTATCATATTTTTTTAACTTCGCAGCCCGAGCACGGGCCCTTAAGAGACGTGGGCCCGGGAAATTTGCCCCCCCAGCCCCCCCCCCTCTTGTCAGCCCTGATGACTGGGGAATTATTTATTAAATGGATGCAGCATTTTATTGCCCATGTTAGACCAACACCAGAAAAAAAGCTTTGCTAATATTAGATGGACATGTTAGCCACAAAAACGTTGAAGCCTTAGACCTAGCGAAACAAAACTCAGTAGTACTGTTTTGCCTGCCATCCCACTGTACGCACAGACTGCAAAGACGTGTTGTTTCGAACCCTTAAGCAAATATTACGACGCAGCCGTAACTCAGTGGTTAAATACTCATGCCGGTCGTCCTGTTTCATTATATCAAGTTGCTTCCCTTTTTGCTGAAGCTTATGGTAAAACTGCAACTAATGCTATATCTTTGAGTGGCTTTAAAGCCACTGAAATATCGCCATTTAATGCAAATGTATTTCCGGAACACATGTTTTTACCAAGTACAGTAACAGATGTACCTCAAGATATAGATGCAGCTACAACCTCAGATATAGAAGAACCTCATTCATCCACAACAATGATTTTAGAGCCAGCATTGCCAGAAGAAAAGTCTGCATCAGAAATGTTATTGAATATATCGCCTTTGCCACATGGAAATGTAAGACACGCAAAAAAAATTCTTACCAGGACATTTTGAAAGCAAGTCCATATTTGGAAAGTCTACGTGAAAAAGAGATAAACAAAAAAGCTGAAGAATTAAGAAAATGTAAAAGAAAGACTGTGACAAAAAAGTGTCTGAGGAACCTTTTAATACCGGTGACGATGACAGTGACTGTCCGTGCTTGTATTGCAATGAACCATACAGTAATTCAAAAGCCCATGAAGGTTGGTTGTGTTGTCAAAAGTGTCGTCAATGGGCGCACGCTGAGTGTGCTGGACTTTCTAAAAGGGCTAAACAATTCATTTGTGAATTGTGTGCTAATTAATATTATTTGTAATTAAAATTATTTTATATTTTTTTCGTATGTCATCTTGCCCTACGGGGTAGGGCAAGATGGTTTTTTGACATGAGTTTGTTAATTTTTTTTTATGTTATACCAGTTTATGTTATGTCCCATTACGTATTTAAGTTAAGTACGTGCACTATTGACATCATTTTGCTTACATTTAAAAAAAATAAATCTTGTTTGTTTCTGAGATATTTCTATTTGTCCAATGGGTATGTCAACTTGCCCACCTCTCCCCTATATCCATTCGATATAAATGTATTTACGTCTGATGGTTTTTTGAGTAGTTTCGTCACTGATAGAGATTCTGTAAATGCAAGAACGTCAGATGTGCTCAATAGTGATATAATGATAACGAAGTTGCATCAACTTCGTCCGAAATACCTCGTTCCATAAACAAACCGTCTGATGAGAATGCTCCGTAAATTTTTGTTAAGTCCCGAAATATTTAAAGGATATCCTAAAGCAGGTGAAAGAAAACTGAATAACAGCAGACGTAAAAAAGTCACCAGTTGCATTCCTACCGATAGGTACTCCTGAAAAAGAAAAAATCGAGAAATTTATGGAGAAAAACAAGATCTTGAAAAATAATCTGCCACGAAAAATTTATTTGCGAAAAAAAGAAAATCTATTCCAAAATAATGATATTGTATATGATATATGATTTCCGATGAAGAAGAGGAACAAATGTCACTCGCCGAATCCGATGAAGATGTAGACTGGATTCCAGTGGCGGGGGGATATACTGGATATATCCCCCCCCCCCATAACCATGCAAAAACAAATTATTGCGTAATGTTACATGACCTGTTACTTACGTGTCGTAGTAACTAGAATCGTCTGATCAGGCTTTTAGTAGTTGTTGATGCGCAGGCTATGCAGGGCCTAGTAAGCTTAATTATAATATCAA
Organism: Polydrusus pterygomalis; assembly: GCA_963969555.1. Taxonomy (NCBI): domain Eukaryota; kingdom Metazoa; phylum Arthropoda; class Insecta; order Coleoptera; family Curculionidae; genus Polydrusus; species Polydrusus pterygomalis. The sequence goes on along the minus strand of OZ018381.1, from coordinate 31,948,929 downwards.
TTAAAATATTGCGTGAAAAGAAACGTTTTTACAATGCAGCAGTCAAAATTGACTGGTTTTTTTAAGCAAAAAGAAAGAGATTGGGAGGCCAACAGCAATACAGAGAAAAACGAAGAGTATTCTGGGACTTCTCGAGATATAAAAACCTCTGAGAGCGTGAGCAATAATAATCATGTTGATCAGCCCATTTTAGTTCATAAAATGGATATATCCAACTTTATAAAAGGTTATAACCAAGATATTTTAAACACTATTAGTTTATTGTGGTATCCGGCAAATGTGTACAAATTTCCATGTTCAATTTTGATGTTTTTATATCCCCCCCCTCACGAAGCAACTCTGGCTACGCCACTGCTGGATTCTCGAAGATGAACCTTCGGCATTTGAAGAACTCTACAAAGATCCAGAGACCGATGATTTTGTATTAGTGCAATTTAAAGCTAAACGTAACGTATTCTATGTAGGAACCCAAGCAGCAAGGGGTAGTTGAATCGACGTTGATTAAAGGTTGATTGGTGTCGTAGGCGTTGATATACCAAAAATCAACGTTGAATAAACATTATAAAAGCAACGTAATCATCAACGTAGTTTAAGTGACGTTTATTCAACGTTAAATATAGGTTGTTAGAGACCTTCAAGCTATTTTGTAAAAATAATTCTACTCATTGGCACGAGTATTTTTCAAATATATACTAGGTATAGCAACTTTAAATAGTTTTAACACAGATTTTAAAATTTTTTTTTTAAGTCGACTAAAGACGTTAAATAAACGTAGCATCATCTGAAATAAATACTGTATTGATAAAATTTAAGATATCAAAACAAACCGGCTATTGCCGTTTATATCTTATTGGATGCACGTGTAATGTAGCAACATGATTATATATCAGTTACAAAGCCGACTCTATGTCAGTTACTTAAAAGTGGATAACGTTGTACTTCCATGCAAATTAATTCAAATTTCCCGCCAGAAGCGGGAGGATTGAGACATCACATGCAAAAACGCAACGCCGAGCGTCGGACAACTTGTTGGTCTTTCTTTACAAGAACGACAAAGATAAAGGCGATCCTTGACATTTGACAAATCCGAATTTTACACTCGACCGCGTCCCTCCAAGTGACATGTGACCGTGTCCTTGTTGTTTGTTTGTAGGTGAGAACTGAGAAGAGAAAAGTGTTCAAATTAATAATTGCATTATTGCTGGTGTTATTATGGTACATTTATTAATGTTTCCACTATTCCCAGCCTGGATTTAACATTGATTGGTAAGTGAAATGTATAACATTTACATAAATAGAAGTATAGAATGTTAACAAAATTTCGTATTACGGATGGCGTCTCTTTTTCGATTTTATATTATTACACAAAAAGTAAAAAACGGGTTTACTTTAGTTAGTTACTGGAATACAAGAATTCCTTCAAATATTAGTCTTCTGTGCGGAATTTTATTTTTTTACAATTTTTCAAGAAAAAATAAGATACCTAACCTCTAACCAAAATTCACAAGGTCACGGGACCTGTGAAGCAAGCAGGGGCGCTGTTTTTCTACAAAATAGTAATAATTCTTCCTAGGCTCCTATAATAATGCCACCTTATATATTATTCTGTTGTCCATAAGTAGCTATTAGTCTAATAAAAGGTAAGGTACCTAAATAAGTTAAATTTTTAATCAAGTATTAGTACAGTAGTAAAATTGGTAGTTCTTTTTCTACATAAATATTCATAAAAAAGTGGTTTAATGTTAAGTTTATGTGTTGACATTTTTCAATGGAATTTTTAAGAGTAGGTAATGTGGAAAATTTCGTTTATATAGGTACTCGCTGCTAATTTTAATGCGAATGATCATTCATTACATTACGAGCATGGAAAGTGAGACATGACACTTTATATAATTTTTTTAACCTATGTTTTTACAGTAAGGCTATTCTGGTATGGGTAATTTGCTTAAATATTTGATTATTGTATGAATATTCTAATTTGTGTAGAATATTTTAAAGTGCAAGTACAGGGTGAATATCTTAAATTTGTCACCCCTTCTTTACTTTGTTATTTTTGAAAATAGAAAAACTTTTAAAAAACAAAAACAATAAATGATTTTTTTCAACAATCAATCAATTAATCAAATCAGAACTCCGCAAATGATATAATAAAAAATTTTTGTAGAGGAATGTAATGTCTGATGTTTGGTAAGCAGAAATAAATAAATTTGGATTATGATTAAAAATGTTGCCTTTTAGATGAATACGAGAAAGCTAAAGAAAAGAGAAATTTAAATTTATATCTGATATTGAATCAAACAGTGAAATAGACTTAAATAATAGGACAAAAAGACAACGTAAACCTCCATATGTATACAGCGACTCTAGCGATAGTGACAGTCAAATTCAAAGCAAATTAGTCAACAAGAAAAAAAAGCTTCCAAGACCTCCCCCTATTGAAAATGAAAGTGATGGTAAAAACTTTTCAGTACTTTGCTTTTTTGTTTTTTAAATTTTAAATTGAAAAAGTATTTTTTAATTTTGTTTGTGCATTTATTTTTAAAAAGTTTTATGTATAATGCCTTATGCCTCAAATAAAGTAATTGCAAACATCTTGGTAATTTTATTTTATTTGAAAACTGCTTTAAAATAGCTTCATTATTTTAAAACACTATCTTTAAAGGTAGCAATTTTTTGCTGCCAGCGGGATATAAGGATGGACATTTAAAATAGTATATTACTAAACTAGTTTTGTAAGACATGTTTACACTCGATCAAAATAGCACTCGTATACAAGTTCTAAAGAACAAGTGTTGTCAAGTCTTATGGAGCAGTTCTCTTCAATATTTTTTCTACTTTTAGTATTTTTCCCAGATAGCACAAGCTGTCCATTGGACGTTCAAAATTGGTCCAAAACATATCCAGGCAGTCCATGGATAGAATCAGGTTATCCAATGGATATCCGTTGGTCGCATGTTTCTGGATATACTATTTTGGACATCCATTGGATATCCGAACAATGTCCATGCATGATTAAATAATTTCTATAAATTATAATATAATATTAAATACACTTATTAAGTAAAAGAGAATAACTGATTTTCATTGTAACTATTAAAATACCTATTTCAAGATTTTAGATGTAGTAGGTATAAGTTTCAAATTACTCGCGTATATATATACATATATAATTGTGTATATTGTTATCCTAGCGGTTTTAAACTGATAGCATAATTTATTTATTATTATGCTAAAGAAAACAAATGATATTAATAATTTAAAAGCTGCACAAAAGCTGTAAATCGAAAATTATACAAAAAACTCTGACGTCATAACCTGCAATTGATGTTCGCGAAAAACTGCATCCGTGCTCGTAGAAAAATGCCTAAATTCATAGTCTGTCATACTGTCATTGTTGTCAATTTTCCCGCATTCGTTTTTTACCACCTAACCTATAAAATTTGTATCTTCTCCTCGTGATTTTACAACCTTTTTCCTTTTATGTGTTTGAGTTTGGTTGGACGTGGTGTGAATTAAAGAGCTGATAAATATACTGTTTCAATAAGTTAAGTATCTTATTATATATTTTATTTAATCATGAAAGTTCGGCAGCGTCACTACAGGCGTGCCAGGAGGTCCTGTAACCAGTTTTTTGAACCCTGTAGTGAAAATGCCGAGCCAGCTTATACCACCCAAACAGATTATTTTAATGAAGTTGATGAACATTTTGAATTGACAAGCACATCCACCGATTCTTACTCGGAACTTGAGGTATTTGATATTTCCAACGATAATTCTTACGAGTGGCCCACTGAAAATGACAGCCGGGATGAAAATATTTTATCATTTCCGACACTAAATCAATCACTTGCTGAATGGGCAGTAAGACACAAGATAACTCAAGTTGCTGTAAATGACCTTTTAAAGACCTTAAAACCGTTACACACCAGTCTCCCGCTAGATGCTCGTACACTGCTGGAGACTCCTAGAAAATATCAACTTAGACCTGTTGAACCAGGCTATTACTATCATTTTGGTCTTAATAATTGTGTAACTAGTCTAATTTTACACTGTAATCCATCTAAGGTAAAAGATATTAGTTTTTTTGAGGTATTAATCAATATTGATGGCTTACCACTGGCCAAAAGTTCCTCTAGCCAAGTTTATCCTATTTTATGCAGCCTTGTTATTAATGAGACTGTTGTTGAGATGGTAGGTATATACCACGGATATAAAAAACCAAATGACCCAAATAATTATTTAACTGAATTTGTTTCAGAGGCTGTTGAAATGACAGAAAACGGTTTCACATTTTGTGGTAAAATTTATAAGTTTAGAATTAAAGGTTTTGTTTGTGACGTGCCTGCCAAATCATTTATACTTCTTACCAAAGGTCATTCAGGTTATTATTCTTGTACTAAGTGTGATATTGAAGGTAGTTATGTTAACGGGAGGGTTTGTTTTCCAGAATATAATTTTCATTTACGGTGTGATCATGATTTTCGTGAAAAAACTCAGATTGAACATCATACTGGTACTTCCATCATAGAACAAATTCCAAACTTTAATATGATAGATAATTTTGTGTTAGATCCAATGCACCTTTTGTATCTAGGGGTAGTAAAAAAACTAGTTCATCTTTGGTGTACAGGTAAGCCTCCTTCAAAATTGCCTTTAAGAGATATTGAAAAAATATCTGAACGCATGGTTTCTTTACAAAAAAAAATGCCATGTGAATTTAACCGAAAACCCCGATCTTTAATGGAATATAAGCATTGGAAGGCCACAGAGTTTAGGCAGTTTCTGTTGTATTCTGGACCCCTAGTCCTCAAAAAGGTATTAAGTAGGGATATGTATCTAAATTTTATTTCATTACATGTAGCTGTAACTCTCTTGTCTAATGAGCGTTTACAAGTTCACTTTACGGAGGAAGCTAATAATTGTTTAACTTACTTTTTTCAGACTTTTTTAGTTCTGTATGGTAGGGAAAATGCTTCTCATAATATTCATAATTTGTTACATTTAGCTAACGATTCAAAAAATTATGGAGTATTAGATGAGTACAGTGCTTTTCATTTTGAAAATTATATGTCTTCAATTTTGCATATGCTTCGCAAAAATGACAAACCCTTACAACAAATAATTCGCAGAAAAGGTGAAATCAGTTGTTTGGTAAAAAACACTCCACAAAAAATCTGTGAATATCCTGAATTTTTTAAAGAACATTTTTCTGGTCTTGTCTTAAATCACAGTGGTTCCCAGTATCAAAAAGCCATTTTTTCTAACTTTATTTTAAAAACTTGTGATCCTGATAATTGCTGTGTTTTAAAAGATGGCAGTATTATTATTGTTTTTAATTTAATTATAGAAAATAAGAAAAAGTCCATCCTTGGTAAAAAGTTTACCAAGACTGCAGATTTTTATACAGAACCATGCTGTTCATCAGAACTGGGAATATTCTTAGTGAAAGAGGAGGATCTAAATTCTGCCCAATTATGGAATATAGAGGACGTTGATTTTAAATGTGTTAAAATTAATTTGGAAAACCAACATAGTGTCGTTTTCCCTCTTGTCCATATATTAAAAAGCAATTCTTAAAAACAGTATATTTACCTATTCTTCTGCTCAACATATTCACACATTTTATATAACCTAGATTTTTTTTTCTCTACATGCTATTTATTTTTTTTTGAGGAAATTTTATTCCAAATTATGTATTTCTGAGCAATAGTATTTATATAACACTGTATCGATAAAACATATAAGTATAGAAGTGACACCCCAAAAATTATTGTATCTTAAGATTTATGTCCTAATTACACTGTTCCTTGTTTTGCTTACAGTGTTATATATTGTTCTTTTTTTCTGATTAAAATTTATATTTAGGTAATTATATCTGGATCCTACTATACCATGATGAGTATAATAACCAACAAAAGTTGGACAGTTGTAGAGTTTCTAGAAACTAAGACGGTAGAAGCAGTCCCAACAGCATGGCTCCACAACAGCCAATGTTATTGGCCACCAATGGCGAGGTCAAAAATTATGGCTGATATAAAGAACTGCATTTCACCAAACACTTGTTGGCCCCTTTACGGCATTAGAATTTTTAAGGATGGTACATATGGTAAAGTAATATAAATTATAGTATATAGTATATCTATTTTTAGTTTTGGGTGATTATTATAAATCTGACGATTTATATTTTGTCTTAAGTCTACCAAGCTTCCAATATTTGGACGAAATATATTTGTTGTAATCTCAGAAAAACTTAAATATGCAATACATGTTACAATATATTTTTACACTTCTATGACTTGGGAGACAAAATCTAGAAGGCCAAGCGATCACTTGAATTGTATGACCTCAACACTTTTTTTTACATAATATGCCATTTCCTTGGGTATTCTACACATCATGTATATATTATATTCAATTTTAGAAGACTATTTCACAGCCAGGAAAAAATCAAGAAAGGCAGAAGACACCAGCGATTTAAATTCGGAATATGAAACTGAAAAGCGAAAAATTGTGAAAAGAAAAATTTTTCCATCGAGTTCAGATTCTGATCAAGAAGAAGAATTGTTGCCACCTCCTCCTAAAATAAAATTAAGTGTACCAAGAAAAGCATTAAGTCTAGGTGCATTTGTTCCTGCTTCAAAGCTTCAAGGTAATCTACATTTAGTTTAAAAATTGTAAAAGATTGTTTTAAATATCAATAACATAATTATTAGTTCCTATTACTTCTAGAAAAAAATTATGAAGATGATATCAGTCTTAGTAAAATGCCGGATACTCCAATTAAACCATTTTTACAACAATGCAGTGGATGCCAAGAAATTAATAAAAAATTAGGTAATGCACTTACTCTTTTAAATACATTTTAATCGTGTAATTTTAGGTAGCACAATTACTTCCTTTCATGTCCATTTTTTTTAATGAAAATCTAACTAGGAATGGTCCCTAAGTAGTGTTAGTAGATGTCTAAATTTATTTTTGGTTGACTTTTACAGACCAGTTTTCAAAAGATGTAACTAGAAAGCTAACATCGGTACAGGCTAATCTGTATCAGATAAGGGAGGATTTACAATGTATTTTACAACAAAAGATTCCGGAATTGGACGAAAATGTGCCCAAATTTTTAAACACATTTAATTTTCCCATAAAAAAACAAGAAGAACTAGAAGAAGTTGAGATTTACCTTCAAAATGAACAAAAATTTAAACAAGCTGTAAGTTTTAAAACAATTTTAACATTATTATGTTTTTTTATACGAATGAACAGCACAGTAAAAAAGGTTTTTAAATTTTAGGCAAAACAACTGGCTAAGCTTGGAGGGAAAGACGTGTATGATTTTATCAGAAGATGTTTTCAGGAAACCATAAATGATTACTTATCCAAACAATTTACATTTGATGGTACCAAAGAAAAATCCCCATTTCGTACTACCAGATTATGCTCCCTTATTATTGGTAAGATCATTAAATAAACTTCATGCGTAAAGTCCTATAAAAAAAAAATTATTAAATTCTTAGGTTGAGGGTTGCTTTTTAAATTTTACTCTATATAATACCGTTTAGAACCACGTAAATGGTTGCTATACCTGAATATCCTGTACGTTATTACATTTATTTTTTTTTCAGCTGCTTCAGAAAAGTATGGAGCTGGTGATCAGAAACTTATAGAGACAGCCATTAGAAAATGGCTGCGAAGGGCTAATGAAAGGAGCAAAAATAAAGATCATTAAAATAATTTTTTTTAACATGTTTGTACTAAATAATAAATATTAACATATTTTGAGCAGAATTATTCAGACTTTAAATTTATTTTGTGACCGGACTTGAAATTATCTACAACAATTGGTATTCTCTATAATGGTGTACTTTATGAAGTACATAATAAGTAATGTCAAGTGGTTATATTAGAAAAAATTGAAAAACCTTCAAAAAGTGTTTCTACTTTTTCGCTTTATAGTATATATAGTGGCTTATAAAATATATACGATTCTTTTTTACTTTACAAAATGTTACCAGTATGAACATCAATTTTGCTGCGGATAAAAGAAATCTTTAAAAACAAACACTGCAGCTTTTTACAGGTATGTCATTTTTTCTGAGAAATAATTAAATTTAAAAGTTTTCTTTATGTTAAATTGTCATAGAAAACAATTTAATATGTTATATTAAAAGTAGAATGCAGTGTCCTTTTAATGTCCATAACCTGTCCCAAAAGTATCCATGTATGGACAAAATATGGTATCCAAAAGGATGTCCACAAGTGTGTCATTCGTATAGTCCAATGGATATCCATTGGACGTTAGGGGATTAAATAATGGACGTCCAGTGGACAGCCAGTATGTCCAGTTGTGGATATCCATAGGACGTCCAATGGATCCAATTGTGCTGTTTGGGTTATGCCTTACTTTTAAAAAATATGTCATAAACATGTAAAGCAATGTTATCTTAACTTTCAAATGAAACGGACATTTTGGATTTCATTATATTGGCTACTCATTATAAAACCTAAATTGTTATTACACCGAAATGAAGCAATAAAGTAGAAAAATTATTTTAAATAGGTAGATTATCTGACGTCTTAAAGACATCTGGTCAACGTAAATCGAGACGTTGATTCAACGGTCACATTCAACGTTGTATCAATTATGACATTGTGCCGTCCTGTCAACGTAGATTCAACTGTTGTTACAACGTAATGCAACGTTGGGAAGTATCGTACATTCAACGTTGTATCGACCAATCCTTGCTGCTTGGGAAAAGTGGTGAAACTTGAGAAGTTAACTAATGACGCTGAAGTCCTCCCCTACTGCAAATAAAATGCAGCTTAATATTTTAAAGTGCAAAGTAATTGATTTTCTTCACAAGGAAAAAGTACCAATTTTGTATATGGGTAATTCCCGCTTAACTCGTAATTATGCAGTCACACTCAGTTTGTAAAAAAATAGATCAAAATGCATGGTTCTCAATTTATGTAATTTAAAGTACATTTTATTAGGTTTAAGGGCATCTATCTAAAATTCTTAAAAAAAATTCTTTTTCTGGAAAAAAAAATGTTTTATGGCCCAAATGTCACGTAAGTTACCGGTCACAAACATGCGTTTGTTAGTTTTAAAAATAAAATTTTAATAAGTATGGGACATAAACAACTTTTGAATACAAAAATGTAAACTTTAATTACAGTATTATTCTGCAGAAATAATTCTTAAACGTTTTAAAATTTATTTGTGTATTTTTTTACACGTTAATTGTTGTCACAAAGATTCTGGTCACATAAGTTACTTGCCATTTTTTTGCAATTTTTACTGAGACTGGCAACACTGACTGAATCAACAATTTAGTAAAGGGTTGCTGTTGTGTTCCGCTGTTTACTTTTAGATTTGCCGGTGAAATTAAATTTAACGGGAAAACGTGAAAATTGTTTAAATTGACGAAGCCCGGTAAGTATGTTTATTCGTTAGTCACTTAAGTTACCACGCTATTCAGTAATTTTTAATTATTTTTAAAATTTGGCTATGACATAACCTCAAAAAGTGCAACGTGATTCTGTAGCTGCATAAAGTTAACTCTCCCACGTTGCCTGTTTGAGCAAAATGTAGAAAAACCCTATAAAAGTCACATAAGTTACCGTCACATATGTTACCGTTCCCTATGGTAACTTATGTGACCTGTAGTAACTTTTGTGACCCAAAACCGTTTTACCTGATAAATAACGCAAATTATTATAGAAAAAATTTGCAATAAAGCTGCATTATTACTATCAATATTTTGTCTTTTAGGTAAAATAATGTTTTTTGTTTTCTTTTACAGATATCCTAGAATGGGTTTAACTGCTGCTGAAAAACAAAGACGGTATAGGGAGCGCATAAATGCTGACCCTGAAAAAAGGTCAGAGTACTTAAGAAAAATGAGGGCTATTGCTAAGCAAAGAAGAGATCTAAAGATAGATAAATCTATTGTAGAACTGTCTGAGAGATCGCAAAGACAGAAACGTAAAGAGTGGAGGATAAGAAAGCAGAAAAGTCGTGCAGTCGTTAAAGCCCGCAAGCGCCAGTTACAGGTTGTTTTAAACGACACACCCCCTAATAGCCCTTTAATGGTGGAACATGTTGAAGAACGTAATATGGAGGAACCAAATCAAGAAGAACCAGATTTAACGAAACATGAAAGTAATGCTACTCGCGGCAGAAGAAAAATAAGAAGAGATCGCAGTTCATCTTACCGCCGAATAAAAGAGTTAGAAGATAAGCTTAATAGTTCGGAGAAAAAAATAAACAAATATAGAAAAAGAATTAGCAGGCTAAAAAGGACAGCAAAAAAAACTTTCATAAGTAGTCCCTCACCGCTGTCTAACCTGACGGCAGAAGTTGGAAAACAACCACTTCCAGAAACAGTGAAAAGAAAATTGATTTTTCAAGAAACATTGTTAGCAGAATTACGTACCACGTATAGATCATCTGACGAAGGTACCAAGCAATTATTAGTAAATAATGTGTTTGAAGGAAAGCGTTTAAAAAAATATAGATTGCAAACAGACGCCAAGAAAAAAGTTGGGGTGAGGGCAGATGGCAAAAAAAATGGGTTAAAAAGGCAACGAGTAAGAAAATTTGTCTATAAAATTAAAAAATTTTATTGTAGAGATGACAACAGTACTAACACTCCAGGCAAAAAGCAAACAATAACTTTTCGAGGTTTAAAAAAACAAAAACGTTTGCTTTCGCTAACATTAAGAGACCTGCACACAAAGTTTTGCAAGGAACACAATTGTAAAGTTGGTTTATCAACTTTTTGTAGATATCGACCATTTTGGGTTATTCGACCGAAGCTCACAGATCGAGACTCCTGTCTTTGTAAAAAACACGATAATCTACAGAAAAAATTGGACACATTATTAAAGGAAGAAGTTACGGACAACAGAAATTTAGAAAATGTATCTAGCCAGGCATTTTGCGACCTACAATCCGTTGAGTGCATTACAAAAAAATGCTACTTTTGCAAAGACCAGACTTCTATCAATAATGTTTCTGCTGAGACAACCCATAAAGTAGTTTGTTGGTCTGCGTGGAAGCTAAAAAAGGAGGAAATAGAGAAAAATGGTAAAAAAATATTAGTAACAAAAACCATAAAAACGCAGGAACAAGGAAAACTTGGAGACTTAGTAGGATCGTTTAACAGCGAAATAAAAGAAACATTTGGTCGTCATGTATTTACCATAAGACATCAATTCAAAGAAGCGCGAAAATGCAAAGAGCAGCTTTGCTATGAAGAAGCTGCAATCCACATGGATTTTTCGGAAAATTATTCCTGTAAATTAAATTCCGAAATTCAGGCCATGCATTTTGGCGCCTCTCATGAGCAAGTTACTCTACATACGGTAGTAGTTTATTTTGAGAAAGAACAAAAAAAAATGTATTGTACAGTCTCTCCGTCTAGACATCATGGCCCTCCAGCTATTTGGGCCCATCTCACACCTATATTACTCGAGCTTAAAGCAAAACAAATAGATACTATACATTTTTTTTCAGACGGCCCTGCAACCCAGTACAAAAACAAAAGTAATATATATTTTCTCAAAACCTATTTTCATGATATGGGCTTTAAATATGCAACCTGGAATTATTCGGAATCGTATCATGGAAAGGGAGCGCCAGATGGCATTGGCGCTGCCATAAAAAGAATAAGTGATAATCTTGTTTCTAGGGGTGATGATATCAGTAATGCTAGGCAGTTATTTGAAAAAGTCCAGAAAAATACGACAGTAAACATGCATTACATTGAGGAGTCCGAAATTAACGAAATGGGAAATAAAATAAGTAACGCGCAAATTAATAAAATTCCTGGCATCTTAAACACACACCAAATAATTTCTTTACAAAACGAAAGTCACATTTATGAAAGGCATTTTTCTTGCTTTTGTAAGAAACTACCAGTTATCGATAATAATTGTTTTAACTTGCAAAAAATCCAGGTACTAGAACAACCAACAGAAGTAGAAGTGTTTCAAAAGGGCGTTTTAGAACCCTCTATAGGACAGTGGATTGTGGTCAAATATGACGAGAAAATATTTCCCGGAATTGTATGTAGTATAAGCCACCAAGACTACGAAGTCAAGACACTTAAGAATATTGGAGAAAATAAATACATTTGGCCATTACCCGAAGACAAAATTTGGTATAAAAAAAACGACATTCTGTTTAACATTTCACCCCCAACAAATGTAACTAAAAGACTTTTATCCTTAAATGTCGTGGATTGGCATGCTATACACTCTTACAAAGAACCGGAATAGATAAATAGGATTTTGGGAAAATTTAGCTATTTCGCACATTATAATAATTATTGTTTAGTTGAGTTATTGGACTTTTAAACATAATTTTTGATTTAGGTCTTTAAGTTACGCATTTTGTTTTAAATTTATTATTTATGAGGATTACAAGGTTTGTTCTGTTCTTGTTTGTTGTTCTTATTGTAATAAAATATATTGTATACACGCTAGTTTCCTTAAAACAAGTTTAAATTGTGATAAATCTTTTTCTGTCACGTAAGTTACCCTCATGTCACATAAGTTACCGAATTAGTATATTATAATCTAATTGTCATATCTAACATTTTAATTGTTTCAAAATAAAACATACATTATGAGGCAGGTTAATACTAATTTAGAAAATAATGAACAAATAATAGTTATGAAGTGAGCTTCGATTTCTTCCTCGGTAACTTATGTGACGGTCACATAAGTTACTGTTTTTCTTTTCCCAAAAAAACCATAAAAACAATAAAAAAGTGTACTGCTGACATTAGTCTCAGTTTGTGTAGGCGTAATATTAGGTATTTAACTATAAATTACATTCGTAATACAAAGTAAGATTTTGAAAATTTACCTCTCTCAAATTTACGAGTTAAGTGGGAATTACCCATATGTTCGTATGTTGGAAATTGTGAATTAGTAAGAGTATCAACATATTATGAGTTTGACAATTTGGAAGTATTAAAAAGGTTGTAATTTTCTTTAATCAGAGGCCATTTTGAGTACTGTTCTGTGGTCTGGTCCCCCTTCTATAGGACTTATATCGCCTGAACTGAGCGAGTTCAAAGTTTGCAAATTTTTTACTTTTCAAACTTAAAATTGATAAATCTCTCCGACTCACAGTGAACGATTAATTATTCTTGGTCTCGAGTTATTAGACACTTTATTCAAATGATGTTCTGTATGCGCGGTAAATTTAAAATTTCATGTTGTTTACAAGATACATTACGGCACTCTACCCAACGGCCATCATTTTATTACATTGCGAATCACGTCACCCTCTAGTATTGTTTCGTGAGACATACTAGCTTGCATCAACACGAAATTTGGTTTGACCACACGGTATATTAATACGTAAAAACGTTCATCGTAACAAAAACGAGATTTGGCATTTCATTTCAAAACGTCGTTGTTTATGCTGTTCCTTTTATGACCCGCTTTCATTGAAGCACGTCATAAAGCTCTTCATGATGTGAAAACTCTTGTTGCTAAATTCCATGGAGTAAGGATGGCAGAAATAATGTCGAATTTTGGGCTATCTATCACATGGATTATAATTTATTTTTATATATTAATATCAGACAATGTAGCTGGTCAACATGGAAGCTAAACGCTAAGCTACTCAATCCACCTAGCAAAGCTTCACATACGACCAATAACAAGTGTGTTTATTTCTTTCCAATGCTCAGACCAAATTCAGTCATTAGTTTTAGTTTATAGTCTTCAATCGCTAAATCCATTACATCTGTTGTAATATTGTATAAAGTTTTACATGTCTGTGTGGTCCATCTTGAAACGTGCCATGCCATCTGGATGATATAAAATGCAACAGCAATAATTGTCTTTTAAAACATCATATGCAAACTGTCAACACTTAGCTGAAATTGAATTTAAAATACTGTAAAGTAAGGACTTCACTAGCTTCTAACTCGATTAAATACAAACAACGATAAGAAAACATGTCATTAAGTTTAAGATAATAGAGTTAGTCCATACTAAGAAACTAATTCAATAAATAACGATGTCTCAGGAGTTGAATACATATAACAGTGTAACCACAAAACAACCTTATTCCTTTTAAATTCCAAAAACCTGTCAAAATATATTAGCAGCATGTGATGCCATGTCTAATATTGCCAATGTAGTATTATTTTCTTTCCAATGTGATTAATGATAATCAATTACATTGTCATAAGACCTTAAATTCGTAGGGAGAATAAGCTGGATAAAGAAAACGCCTCTTCTGCACCAATAGATAGAGTAAAACGGTGCTAATCATTATCAGTAGAGTTTTCTATGCGATAAACTCAAAGTACAAGTTTTATATTATTAAGCGCCAATTTGTACATAAGTTTTCTCAAACTTATGTCTAGATTATATATCAAAAAAAGAAGAACTTAGGTTAGCGTCCTCATGTTTGAAGTCTTCCAAAACTAAAAATAAACTCAGCCGTAGTTCTGTATTTTTTCATCAAATAGATAGGCTTCCTAATACCGAATTTATTCCAGTTAAAAATTCCACCCAGTATACAGTGTGGTTGTTTAAGTGTGCAACATATGGGCATTTTTTTTATTACCGATTTCTCAGAAAATTTTATTCTTGACAAAAGTTGGTGCATATTCGATAACCATATTAGGTGCACTTGGAATGGTTGCAAGTCAAACGGCGTACAGGGTAGGCCAAAAAATATAAAACTTATACAAGAATAAAGTACCCCTATTTCAGAAAATTCAGCAAAATGTTATTACGAAAAGTTGTTTAGAATTAAAAGTTATGCATATATTCCAAAACGTAACCTCCTGAAATAAAAAAATATATTTTTTTAAAAAACATTAATAATGTCCAAAAAAACATTCATTTTATATTCACCATAAAGACCTTCATAAATTAATCAAAATCAAATCAATTTCACATATCTTTGTTCAAATTCAAGCATATTTGTAAAATTTACTTCAATTTTTAATTTATTAAGGAATCACAAATTTCATGTTTGTTGCAACGATATTAAACACAACTTTAAAATATCCTAAAAAATCTTTATAACAAGATAAAACATTAGTAATGATAATATGCTAATTAAAAACTATCATTTAAAGTGCAAAATTTTTATTTTAAATGTTTATTAAAAAACTATTCTTGTACAAGTTTTATATTTTTTGGTCAACCCTGTACGCCGTTTGACTTGCAACCATTCCAAGTGCACCTAATATGATTATCGAACATGCACCAACTTTTATCAAGAATAAAATTTTCTGAGAAATCGGCAATAAAAAAAATGCCCATATGTTGCACACTTAAACAACCATACTGTATACATGACATTAATTGAAAAGATTTTATCAACACTTATGTAGCGTTGCACAAATATTTTAAAAAATAGTTAACTAACCAGCAACGTTAACTGTGACGTAAATGACATTGGCAGAAATAATTTTCTCACAATCAAAGTGACCCGGTTAACTTCATTCTTGATTTACTAATCAGGCAACAATGTGACTAAGTATTGTGTGTTAATGTTATTTGTGTCACAGTTATTGCCTGATTTGTTAACCTTAGATTGGGTGTAGTCCACTGTTTAGGAATCCGATTTGCATCCGTTTTACACGGTTTATAGCCTCAAATTGATTCCATTGTCCCAATAAACTATATCGAAGAAATAATAAACAAGACACTTTAACGTTTAATATTAATTACTAAAATAACAAGAAGCCAGTCCCCAGAATATGTTGTATAAATATAGACAACGGAATAATTATATACATGCTAAATAATCTACAGCTCATCATAAACAATTTTTCAAATATTTTTGTGTTAAATTTTTATTGTTTTAAGCAATTAATAATGGTATCGATTAGTGACACTGACACCACGGCTACACTGCCTTGCTAAGCCAAGACGTCCTATAAACAAAATAAGAGTTTGGAAATTATGAGCGTTTAGTATTTTTCTCTCTCATAAATTCTATACTTTGTCAATCTGTTTAAAACTTGTAGCTTTTATAGATTCAATATACAGTTGTTTTCCTAATCGTAATTTATATTTTATCTTTTTAGTTTAATAAGAGATATTTAATAATGATGGAGCATGAATTTAGTTAAGTTCAGAAAAGTTAACTAATGTTATATTAAATTTTTTTTAATGTAAAAATAGGACACAATTCTTTAAAAAAAAGTCCGTTACATGAAAACTACAAGTTTTTTTTTAAATTTGTTGGAAAACTAAACGATCCAAAGTTCGAAGCAATTGTCGCTCAATTTTCCAACAACAATGAAAACGAATTTCGGCGGTTCTATCAAAAACCTTTTAGGGACTGGCTAAAAGGCGCGATTAGTATTCTACTAGTTACATTACTAAATGTAGCTTTATATGTTTAAGGAAATCAAGACAAATTAAAATTACCTGAAAAATACAAAACAATATACCTACCAAATATTACACTATACGTGGGTATCCAAGTAACATTTTAAGTTTTATTAAAGATCCCTATACCGGGTGTTTCTCAAAAGACGTTCACCCCTATAACTTTTCTGTATTTATAGCTATTCAAATGAAATTTTGAGATTATGTATAAGAGATGAGTCTGCATATATTGTCATAATTTTCAATTTGTTAGCACTTCTGGTTTGACCGGAAGTGACCTTGACTATGATATTTTAAATGGGACATCTTGTATATTTTACTTATTGGGATTCAGCATAACATTCTGAGTAAAATTACACCTCACTTGTCATTTTTTGATGTTATAACATTTGTATGCTTACCATTTTTTATTTTCAATCTAGGGTGCTACAAATTAATTAAATCTGTTAATTTATAGTCAAGTAGTATATGAAAATTAAAATTATGTCATAATAATTGACTTTCTAAGTTTCACAAGCGTTTAAAAAATGAAATATTTTTTGACGTTTACTCCATTTTTCCAAATAGAACGATGGTGGTTCACTAGGATATTTAAAACGAGCATATTTTTTCCAACCATTTGATACCATACACTCCTATGCTATTTTAAAATTGACACTGAAAAATTTGCCTTAAGTCCCATTTGCAAATTTAAAAACGTTATGCATTATTTCCGCTTTCTCTTTTTTAAAGAAATATAAAGGCGGCTTTGAAAACCAATGGAATGGTTTTGAAATAGTAGTTTTCCTATTCAGTGCGCAAAGTTATGTTTTCCCGCACGCGAAAGCAGTTAGACGAACGACGCGAAGCGGAGTTCGGATAAGCTTTAAATGCGGGAAAACTACTTTGCGCACGTGTTAGGAACAATATTTTTTCTACGAGTGAAATAACTATATATTTTTTTAATTTTAAATTTTTATTGACATCAAAAACAACCTATAAGTACTTATACCTAAATTGCCTATTTATTATTATTAATTACATTAATATGGAATGTGCAGTTGGTCGCTTTTTCTACATTTATTGCAGATCTAGCAACTAGAGGTGAAAATGTTGTAGTAGATGTCATTTCCTGGTTCATCAGTACTGTCGTGTTGCAAAAGGAAGAAATGGATCCATTCTTTGAAGTACTTGGAACTGCTTCACATTTTTTAGGGCTGCAGCTTAAAATTTTGTTGCTCAGCCCTTTTTTATAAGTTGTGGACTCATCGATGTATCCCTCAGCTACCGCAGTAGATTTCCAACCCCCCAAACGTTTTATGTCAGTGATTCCTTCTCCAGAATTGGCCAGTAACGTTGCTGATGACCTTCTGAAACTGTGCCCTGTATAGAGTTCCGGATTTGGCAGTTTCAAAAAGGCAGCTATTTCAGAAGGCATCTTTCCGAAACTATTTACTCCAACACATTGTGAAACGCATTTACCTTTTTTGTAGACTAAGAAAAAACGGTTGTTTAACGTTATCGGGCGTAAGCTTTTGTATTTTCTGTACAGTTGCAGGTAGGCTCCGTTATGAATTTCTTCCGATATTATAAAGTTTCTTGCTGTATGATTTTTTGAATTCCTAATTTTGACAATTATGAGGTTTTCTTTATCTTCAAAATCGGCAGTGGTTAAATTTGCTAGCTCTTCCCTTCGGCATGCGCCGGCAAGTCCAAAAATAGTGGCAACTTTAATTAAAAGGTAAATTTCATCTGGTGCCGAATTAATAAAACTGAATATTTCTTCCTTCGTAAATATTTTTGCTTTTTTTGGTTTAAACCCAATATTCTGCTTTTTCCGAAATGCAGTGAGCTTATAAAATTCACCAATATCGATGTTTCTTTTTATTTTTATTACATTTTTGAGCATTGAATATTTTGACCACATTGTGTTAGGTTTAAATTCTTTGCTTAACTTAAGAAAGTAGGCTAAAAGTACCTCTTCCTTTAACGTTTTTATCCCCCTTTGTTCGCACCATTTGGAAAACAACTCGTACTGTCTCTCGTATTTTTCTCGCGATTTGGCAGGCAGCAATTGCAAACTAGCCATGTTGGCGGCTTCTAGGACATCTTCTGGAAGTTCTTCTTCAGTGATATCCATTTTTAAAACAGTTTTTTTTTATTTTAAATAGGTGAAAATGCTAGTGAAAATTTTGAAGAAGACCTCTAAACTGACATGAAAGCGTTGTATGACAATGTATTTTGGTTGCTAAGGGAACAAACCGCATTTGACACAAAAATACTTGTTTTTTTTTAACTTGAACAAAATTAGAGGAAAATAAAATAATGCAGATTTCAAAAAAATTTTGACCCGCACGGCACAATACTTCGGTATAGTTTATAAGGCAACACATAAACCACCTGTCAACTTTGTCTTGTTACAATATTTTTGCATAAATATCTAAAAAAATAATAAAATAGAAGAAAAAAACGCGTCTATAAGATGGTAATTTTGCTTTAAAATAAGTGTGCGGGAAAAAAAATTCCCGCACAGTGTGCGGGAAAGTGCTACTTTGCGTATGCAAAAGTGTGCGCAAAGTAGATTCTTTGCGGTCACTCGTAGAAAAAGACTTTTTCGTGTCAATTTTAAAAAAGCATAAGAGTGTATGGTATCCAATTGTTGGGAAAAAAATGCTCGTTTTAAATATATCCTAGTGAACTACCATCGTTCCATTTGGAAAAATGGAGTAAACGTCAAGAAAACAAAATTTCATTTTTTTAAACGCTTGTGAAACTTAGAAAGTCAATTATTATGACATAATTTTGATTTTCATATACTACTCGACTATAAATTAACAGATTTAATTAATTTGTAGCACTCTCTAGATTGAAAATAAAAAATCAACATAAAAATGTTAGAATACGACAAAAAATTACAAGTGAGGTGTCATTTTACTCAAAATGTTATTCTGAATCCCAATAAGTAAAAATATACAAGATGTCCCATTTAAAATATCAAAGTCAAAGTCACTTCCGGTCAAACCGGAAGTGCCAACAAATTGAAAATTATGCCAATAAATGCAGACTCATCTCTAATGCATAATCTCAAAATTTCATTTTAATATCTATAAATATAAAAAAGTTATAGGGAACGTCTTTTGAGAAACACACGGTATAACCTGTAACCTGTAAACGGTGGTAACCAGCATTACTAGAGGTTCGTAACTACAAGTTCCAATGACTACCGTTATGTATGTAATATATTTGTCCTTTTCTTCAGTTTTATTTTGGTTTTATCTTATTTTATTATGACGCGAACAAGTGCAACCGTTGTGTCTGGATTACTTTAACCCATTTACGGCCAAGACATGAAATCAGCATTATTTTTTGTTGGGATTATATTTTTTATTATTTTGAAGGTCATAACAACATGCATTTTTACAAAAAAAAAAATGTTTTCATATGAAGTTTTTTTTTAGAGCGTGGTGCGTATACGCACCATTGGCCAATTCTATCAACTAAATTTAACAAACTTATTTTAATTTCTAATATGATAGTTTCTAAAACAGTCAGGATGTAAATGTACATCATTGCATTTTGACATTGGTAAATGGTATGATTTTCACACAGTTTACATCTTCTTCGCGCATTTTCCGCATGTCTTATTAATAAATGACCAACATTATCAAACCGAACTTCATTGAGAGCAGATTCTCTTGGTGCTCTACCGTCAGATATTTCACTTACGTTGGATTCTTCACTTCTTAACAAACGTAATGCTAAGTAAGATTAAAAATCGTATTGGGACATACGCGAGTCATTTGCCTTTCTATAAATTTTCCTACAATTAGCTATAACGCTATCCAGAGCATTGATGAAAAGAGGCCACCACCACTTCTTTCCTCGTATATTTGTTCTATAATTCGTAATTGCATTGTCGTGAAGATCTACCCCTCCCATATACTGATTATACGTTTTATAACATCAGGTTCTGGTAGTTGTACTTCTTTGTGTTCTTTTCGATTGTACCTCTTAGCAGTTGCTAGAGGTTGAACAGAAAAACTAGTTCATCTACTATATCTTCTAACGCGTCCTGTAACTCTCTTTGCGTCAAACATGTATTTTTGTCATGATTACCTAAGGTTATATCAATAATCATTAATTTAGCTCTACACGTTGTAAAACTCGAAGCACAACTAACTAAACTATCCATAGCAAAACAAGCTCCGACAAGTTTCGGTGCGATATTATTCGGAAAGCTACAAGTCACACATTGCGCCAATGGTGCGTTTACGAACCAGTTCGTTTTATGTTGTAATTTTAAATAACTTTGATTTCTTTACATCAAAAATAATATAAAATTGTTTTATATAGTGTTTAAGTAATACCAATACATACAAATAGTCAAAATAAATGTATGTATTATAATTTATTTTCAGATATAAACATATTTATACCGACTGGGCCAAAATTAACTGTTTTAAAGAATTCACACAACGAAAATAAAACTCCCAAACAAAATTGCAATATTAGTAATAATGCGTGTGTACTTTAAGCAATGCACAATTAAATTAATATCTGATAAATAAGAAACAGTTTTTTTTTAATAAATAAATGAAATTTTATTCTTCTTCTAAAATAATCGCGGGCCTTTCAGATACAGTGTCCATGGATAGCGTTTCGAAGAGGAAAAACTTTTTTATTAGTTGGTATAATAAGAAAAAGTCATTCCTTCTAAGAATGTGCTGAAACTACAATTTCGAATATCAGATTTAAGATTACTATACAGTGTTCATCAAAAACAACGTTTTCCTTTTTAGGATTTTTTTTTCAATTCCTTGATTTATTAAATGAATTTTGCTTGTGCTGAAACTACAATTTCAAATATCACATTTGCGATTAATATACAGGGCTCGTCAGAAAAATTTTTAGTTTATTGGATTTCGTTTAAAATAAATTTACGTAAAAACAAACCACTATTGTTGTTTTCTTACTTTGAATATGATTTTATATCTGGCCGAGTAACGATTCTGTTGTAAGAAAACCATTTTTTCTATTTGACGTTCATAATAAGTTCATTATGAACTTGAAATGAAGTTCATAATGAAGCTATTTCGATACGCGTTTTTTCTTTATTTGATGTTGCTAACATTGAAATTGAAAAATTGACGTAAAATCACGTCTTTTGAAATTCAAAAAAAATTAGCAAAATCGCCCGAATTTCCGAACGCTCTGAATATGTACCGAATGTACAGGGTTATCCAACCAAGACTAGACAAGGCGATTTTTTGACTTTTCCTGTACTTTTATAAAAAAACTGAAATAGCCATCTTAAGTCATTTTCTCCTGCGAATTCGAATATCTTCAGCAAAAAACAATTGAACATCAAACAAAAGTACTAGGGGTCACTTTGATATTTTTTTAAATGGGATGCCGTATTTTTAATGAGCTTATCCGATTTCTCATATAAATTTTGATCTAAAACGTTGGATTTTTAATTCAAAAACGCCTTTTTTCTTCAGTTTTAAATTCGGAAAATGTTGGTCTACCGTACGATTAATACCTGATAGTTGGATACCCGTTTCACCTGTTCACCCTTTAACCTGCTTTAAAGCGTCCGTCAGTTAGACAAAATAATCAAGTGTCAAATTTCTATATTTTTTTCACGAATTAATTACAAATAATGAAATATTATAATATAATTTTATTACACTTAGCCGTTCTTCTAAAGAATATTTCATTATTTGTAATTAATTCGTGAAAAATATATAGAAATTTGACACTTGATTATTTTCTCTAACTGACGGACGCTTTAAAGCCGGTTAAAGGGTGAACAGGTGAAACGGGTATCCATCTATCAGGTATTAATCGTACGGCAGACGAACATTTTCCGAATTTAAAACTGAAGAAAAAAGGCGTTTTTGAATTAAAAATCCAACATTTTAGATCAAAATTTATATGAGAAATCGGATAAGCTCATTAAAAATACGGCATCCCATTTAAAAAAATATCAAAGTGACCCCTAGTACTTTTGTTTGATGTTCAATTGTTTTTTGCTGAAGATATTCGAATTCGCGGGAGAAAATGACTTAAGATGGCTATTTCAGTTTTTTTATAAAAGTACAGGAAAAGTCAAAAAATCGCCTTGTCTAGTCTTGGTTGGATAATCCTGTACAAGGATCACACAACGTATTACGTCCAATTTCAAATCTCATATCGCTAAAATAACTTTAGAATCTCGTGGTGAAAATGGGTCAATAAATCAAAAAATGACAGTTCGCAAAATAATTTTTGTTGTCCAGAGGTTACTATGATAAAAAATAGTATTACCAACATAAAATTTAGACATAAAAATTTGAAGGATTTATTTTCTTTTTAAATATGTATTTTTTATTGAAAAAACTACAAATAGAAAAAATAGTATAAAGCACGTGGTTCATAAGGCGTTTTAGCGCACGTGTCAATTAAAAAACGAGCCACGAAGTGGCTCGTTTTTTAAAATAGACGCGTGCGCTAAAACCGCTTCTTATAAAACCTGTACTTTAATATACTATTTTATTTGCCTACTTTTGAAGTATTTTTATTTTTACATGTCATATTTCTTCAATTCATTCAATCATAAATTTTAAAACTTTTATTCAAACGTGGTAAAATGTATGCGATCTTAGTTGAGACAGACAAAAAAACCAAAAAAAAATTAATGACAGACTTGTCAAGTCCACGTGGACTATCTTCGAACATATGTATAGGGAGCGATCAATAGAAATTTTGTTATATTTGTATTGTAGTTTTAGTGTGTGATGCAGTAAATTGATCGTACCCCCAGTATACCACCGTGTTAGCGCATAGTTCAACTCGACATCTGAATTCCCGATAACAGTTCCTAATTTGGTGTATTGGGGTATTTGCAATAATTACTCTTATTTTTTCTTTCAAGAGATCTAATTTATTACTGAAATTGGAAAAATGTGGCCTCAGATATCCCCATAAACAAAAATCCATGTTTCTGACGAACCCTGTGTAGTAATCGCAAACCTAATAGCGGAAATTGTAGTTTCAATAATAAAAAAAGAACCAAAAAAATAAAAATGTTGTTTGTGACGAACCCTGTTTAGTAATTGCAAATCTAATATTCGGAATTGTAGTTTCAGCACAAGCAGACGTTTTTATAATGATTTTTTCTTCTATACCTACTAATAAAAAGTTTTTTCCACTACTAACCTATAACATCGCCATTATTGACCGATTAATTAACGCCAGAAATCGTTTTTCTCTCCCTTCTCAGTTGCTATTGACAACGGTCAATAATAAAGCATTGAAATCCATTATTGACCGATCTATTTAAAACCAGGTAACTTGATTTGTTAATTCCCCAACAAATAATATGAAAAGTGATTTCTTGTGGTTAGGCAACCAACAATACATGACGTAAATAAACCAAAATTGACATTAACAAAGCCAACTGACAAGAAAACAAATTATCTTGCCAATATATGCCAAAGCAGGTAATTTGATTAAAATATATATTTATACATACCTAATATTTTTTATAATTTATTAATACTGTACAAAATAAAAGTGTTAGTAGTGGAAAAAATATTATATTAACCACGGTTTAGACAGCCTATAGCCCTCGCGCCCTAAATCCCTCGTCGCTCCGCTCCTCGTGATTTAAACTTGACGCTCGGGCAATAATGATGGCTGTCTAAACCTTGGTTAATAATATACTATTTCCTCTTCCAAACTCTATCCATGGACACTGTACCTATATACAGGGTGTACGGGAAAATGTGGGAAATCTCCCGGATATGAAAAAAACACGTGAAAAGAATACTACAAGTTCATATAAACTTCTTTTGTATCGGCCTCCTCTTCGGAGATAATGGGCTCCCAAAGAGCTCCCATGGAATTAAGTTTTTGACACATAATTATTAAACCAACAGGTATATTTCAATTTTTTTTTCATATGATGTATACCAGGTAAGACCCTTCAAATTACTATCCCAGAAAGTGTTGTGAATTACTCACAGCTGCAGAGACGGACTAGCTGTGACACTAATGTGCCCATTTTTTTTTTACGCCCTGTATGATAAAAACTTTGGACAACGTTTTTTACATACTATTGATTAAAAATTAAGTACCTACTCTTCATTCATGTCGCTAATCCTAACCGTTTTCGGAAAAACGTAATTTTTAACATATTTAGATCATGTATATTTAGCGTATTTCAATAAAAGATACATCTTTGTTCCTATAAATTATAAATATTCACTTTTAACTGCTTAATATTAATACGTGATGATCGCAATAAAATTACGTTTTTCCGAAAACGGTTAGGATTAGCGACATGAATGAAGAGTACTTAATTCTTAGTCAATAGTTAAAGGTATGTAAAAAACGTTGTCCAAAGTTTGTATCATACAGGGCGTAAAAAAATGGGCACATTAGTGTCACAGCTAGTCCGTCCCTGCAGCTGTGAGTAACTCGCAACACTTTCTGGGATAGTAATTTGAAGGGTCTTACCTGGTATACATCATATGAAAAAAAAATTGAAATATACCTGTTGGTTTAATAATTATGTGTCAAAAACTTAATTCCATGGGAGCTCTTTGGGAGCCCATATCTCCGAAGAGGAGGCCGATACGAAAGAAGCTTACTTATATGAACTTGTAGTATTCTTTTCACGTGTTTTTTTCATATCCGGGAGATTTCCCACATTTTCCCAGACACCCTGTATAGTTTAAATACTATTTTTTTAATACATACCGACAACACTCTTATGAAGGCAAATACTACAGGATCTCACTGGAACCTTTTAAACACCCTTATGTAACTAACTCTGAAATTATATAACCTAAGGTAACTGTAAATGTTACTTGGGTACCTACCGTATTCTTAGGTATTTTAAAAATTATTTATAAATTCTCTTAACTGATACAATTAAACTAACTAAGCCCCAAATTGGGACACATTAAAACGTGACCTTACTTATTAAGAGAAAACTAAACTAGCTCTACTTCTCTTCTATTGGTCCTACTATTTTAGGCTTACATTTTTTAAGCTTCAATAAATTTAAAATAAAAAAAATTTTCAGTCTAATTAATATTGATGACAGTTTTACATGTATTGTCCGCTTTTTAAAAGGTGGTTAAGGGCTTGTAAAAAGATAATATCGGCCACATAAAAAAAGCAGGCTTACAAGCCGAAATGTCTTAAATTTCAATATAAATAATTTCATATTCATTCAATATAAAACGTCAAACTTGTGCCTTACATGTACATACGTTATACAGTATGTTTAACAGTGTTAATATCATCTTGCAAGCGAAGAATTTCTGATCTAATCTGGTTGGTTATTTAATATATTCAATAAACTAATACTAGTATTAACTAAAAGAAACTAATAAATGTCACGATATCTGAAACATAACTGCTATTTAAAAAATTAATAAAAAACCTTATGATCTTCGCATAATAGTTCAAAAGGAAACGGAAAACGGTTTGAACATACTCTTTTAAATAACAAAAATCATCCTCCGCCGGCTTAAACGTTTGTTGCTCATATCCTAGTTCGTATGAATGTTCGTCCAAACTTCTTACGTGACTAGTTTCTCCTAAAATTAGAAAAAAAAACACCTTAATTTAAGGTACAATACAAAACTATTGTAACAATAAATCAGTGTATCAGTCATTTACAGTCATATGATGCTTCCAAATCTATTCTAATACGAACCTTCGGTCATGCCGAAACTCAGTGTTCGTGAATTGTCGCGCACCGTTCGGCTAACATTGGGTAGGCAGTTTTGTCTATATAGGTACATTATGTCTACCAACCTTCCTTTTCACATTATTTAAAACGTTTTTAAATGGAAATAGATTGGATTTTTTTAGAGTTAGAGTTGTAACTAATTAACTTTTTTCCCATAGAACTATTTGAGATAAAAATTTGATTCTATCGGGAAAAGGTAATGTTGATAAAAGGAATCGAATTCAATAAAAAAAAGAGTAGTGTTATATTTGAAAAAAAAAACATTCATTAAGTTACAGAAAAACTAAAAATCTGGCAACGTCGCAATTGTCAGTTTTTAATTCAATTTTTTAAGTGATCCACCTGTACCAAAATTAATTGATTTAGCCTTGGTAGTTTTAAAAAAAATTAGCCGTTCCAGTTATTTCAACTAACCCTGTATACTGAGTAATGAAGTAAACAATTAGAAAATCAGAAATAAATGAATCGCCATAGCAAGTTACACAATGACATGTAGTTACAAAATCACACACGCTCTTCCAGTACAAACTTACCCACCTTACCTTTAAAAACTTGATGACTTCCGGGATATTTTTATAAATTTTTGCCGCATTATAAGAAAATGATCGCCGAAAAAAAGGAGGTGTAATGCCTGGGAACACTGTATAGGGATGATCATCTTGTTAGACGGTTATGTATGTCAGTTCATTTGAAGACTTTTTGATATAGGTAAGGAGGAGTTTTAGTCTTATTAATTTTATAAACCAAACAGACAGAGAATATGAACTTTAAACCGTTCATCCAGGTTTAGCCAGTGGGAATTCCTAAAATAGTCCGAGATGTGATCAAATTTACGTAAATTGTAAGAGAATCGAACACAGGAATTTTGTAGTTTTTGTAAGGAATGCCGATCTTGCTGACGTAACGCAGGCCAGAAAACAATATCACAATAAGAGACAAATGAAAGAATTAAAGTCACATAGTTTTAGAATGATATCAATAGTAAGAATATCCTTACACATTCATGTATAATAGTTTAAGTTTAAAATAGGACTTTTAAAGTAAATTATTTACATGGCCTGAGAATTTTAGGTTTGAATCAAACTGCACTCCTATATTACGACAACTATTAGTAAAAGTTAAAAGAGAACCATTTAAATTAAGTACAAAATCATCATTTTGTTGTAGCAGATTACTGTTTTTCCCAAATAAGAACACTTGTGTTTTGTTTTCATTTAGTTTAAGTCAGTGTGCCTGTGAGACTCTAACAATAATGTCAAGATCTTTATTTAATTTTAATGCTACTGTGAGAAAATCTTTAAGTTAAAATGACAAGTAGATCTGAGAATCATCAGCATACAAATGCAGAAGAATGCAGTGCTTTAGAAAAGTATAAAAATCAGAAGTATAAATCAAATACAAGATAGGGCCAAGAATACTACCCTGAGGAACCCCCCGAGTTATAAGTAAAAATTCTGAGTTTATTCCATTGCATACAACTCTCTGCTGTCTTCCAGTCAAATAATTCCAAAAAAATTACACTGCCGTCGGTGAAAGCCCAAAGTAATACAATTTGTCACAAAGTAAGTTATGGTTAAAGGTATCAAAGGCTTTACTGAAATCAAGCAGTACCAGACAAGTGTTAGACAAGTTTAAAACTGGAAAACGCATACGGCTCTGTTTAGAAATAATTATTGATAATCGTCAATTGTCATTACTTAATAATAAAATAATAATAATGTATTTTATTTTATACAAAAATATACAGTGTGTCCAAAAAAGTATGCAACATATGGGAAAGTTATGTATTACCGATTTCTCAGAAAATTTTATTCTTGATAAAAGTTGGTGCATGCCTTAAAACTATAAATGCATATTTCATATTTCACCTGCCGCTAATAGTAAGGGAGCAAATGCCATTTTTTCGAAATTGCCTTAAGAGTAAAGTACCTTAATTATTAAAAATTAGGCAAAATTTTATATGGAAATGTTTTTGCAAATTAAAAACATAGTCCAAATACGAAAGTTAGGTGTCTCAATTTTTAATTTTTTTCCCTAATCTCTAATTTCTCCTAAACGATACGCCTCCGGTCGATTTTTTGTTTACGCAATTTTAATATATTTATCAAATAACTTAAACGTGGGTTTATAATAAAAATGCATTAAGTAGTTGCAAACTTTTAAAAACTTTTCCATGAACCGGGTCGGTTTAGATATAAGCGTGTTGCACTCCTACTTAAATACATTTTAGCTAACTTCTGTTCGAAACTAAATTATAATAGAATTAAACGCTATTCATAATACTGGAAATAACTAATAATTTATTTGTCATAATAAATAAATAAATAATTACGAGGGCAAAATACCTATTTTATATGCATTTTTTTAAAGTAGGTTTTTGGACTTCAGCATACTGGGTGAAAATGACAAATAAATTATTTGTTATTTCCAGTATTATGAATAGGGCTAAATTCTATTATAATTTAGTTTCGAACAGAAGTTGGCTTAAATGTGTTTAAGTAGGCGTGCAACACGCTTATATCTAAACCGGCACTGTTCATTGAAAAGTTTTTAAAAGTTTGCAACTACTTAATGCATTTTTATTATAAACCCACGATTAAGTTATTTGATAAATATATTAAAATTGCGTAAACAAAAAATTGACCAGAGGCGTACCGTTTAGGAGAAATTAGAGATTAGGGAAAAAAATTAAAAATTGAGACCCTTATTACTCAAATTTCGTATTTGGACTATGTTTTTAATTTGCAAAAACATTTCCATATAAAATTTTGCTGTATTTTTAATAATTAAGGTACTTACTTTACTCCGAGGGGTGTCTCACTGTGGCAGTAGGTGTACAAATGTTAAGGCAGGACTTAGCAGGACCGGCAGGACTGTAGAAGGACCTGGCAGGACTGTGGCAGGACTGTGGAAGGACCTGGCAGGACTGTGGAAGGACCTGGCAGGACTGTGGCAGGACCGTGGCAGGACTGTGGCAGGATCGAAGCAGGACAGGCGTACCTTTCAGATTCAATCAGATTTCTCCAATAACTTTAGGAGTAGGGATAAATAGCGGAAAGCAAAAAATATTTTTGTTTGCTTTTGTTTATTAATTGAAAGTAAAATGGAAGTGCGTGTAACAGACGTCGCAGTTTGTAAAGTTTTCGGCGCGCGTCGCCGCATAATATTCCTGTTTGAGTTCTGTTGTAAACACCGGTGAATCACAACAGTCGACTAGTCGAGTTTGCAGTCTCATTTATTATGTTCATGCAAGTTATTGATAAAATATATTGTTTATTTCCGAGCTTATTTCTTTGTTAAGAAAGAATATAAATATTTAGAAGTTGTGTATCCGTGGTAGGATAGTAATAGGACCGTGGCAGGACAAGCAGGACCGTGGCAGGACAAGGGCAAAAACGACAAGTCCTGCCAAATTTGGCAGTAGGTGTACAAATTTTGACTAGTGAGACACCCCTCGCTTTACTCTTAAGGCAATTTCGAAAAAAATGGCATTTGCTCCCTTCTCGGCTCCCTTACTATTAGCGGCAGGTGAAATATGAAATATGCATTTATAGTTTTAAAGTATGCACCAACTTTTATCAAGAATAAAATTTTCTGAGAAATCGGTAATAAATAACTATCCCATATGTTGCATACTTTTTTGGACACACTGTATATACAAAAAATATTCATAAAGGTGGAGGTATCCAACTATAGCTGCTCATACAACCACCGTTACTGTGCAAGCTTCAAGTTGTACTTTGTTACTCCATAAAGGGGTAAGTAACTAAACATATAGGTCGACCATTTTCTTAGTTCTTCTGGGTTGACCAATGACCTTGATTGATTGTAATAAACTTAGTTTCAATTTCTCAAGGCTTGTTTTGTCGAAATTTAGCAAGAAGGGGGGTCGTTTTAATATAACAATCTCTGTTAGAATATACAGGGTAGAAAATAATTTTCCTTCATTCATCAATGGTTTACATATACAGAGTTAGGAAAAATTACCAGAACGGTCGATTATTTCAAAATATACAGGGGTTATCAAAAAACGTCTTATATAAAAAATGTAGGGCTGTTAAAAATCTACATATCGGTGATAAATTGAAATATACAGGGTCGCCCACAAAGTTGTGGAGAATGATAGTTATATTTTTTTAAATGGCTAAGGCGTACTGTTAGAAAGTTATAAGCTGTCAAAGTTCAAAAATGTCACTTTTCGAGAGTCAATATCTCGGAAACTATGAAGTATAGACTAATAGTGCATTTAATAAAAAAGAATTATAATTTTATGTGGAATTTAAAAATGTAAAAATATACAGGGTGTTCCATTTAAAAAAATATAACTATCATTCTCCACAACTTTGTGGGCGACCCTGTATATTTTAATTTATCACCGATATGTTGATTTTTTTGATAACCCCCGTATATTTTGAAATAATCGACCGTTCTGGTAATTTTTCCTAACCCTGTATGCCCGCCTGTATGTATTTGTGTGTATGTATAAGTATTTATTTTCTGTCCAAACATAATCCATATGTTTTAAGAAATGTAATGCCGGGTACACACCAAACCAACAAAACAAAACTGGCAACAAAACAGCAACGCAACAAAACTGCAAGTTCTCGAAAACAGAAACAGAATTGTCAAGTAAACCGGGTCCACACCAAACCAACAAAACAAAAACAAATCAGCAACTCAATGTTTCCCAACAATTTTTAAACAAAATCAAAACATCCAGGCAACTATTTTGTTTTGTTGGTGTTTTCAACAACTTTTTATTTTCCCGGCGGCTGGCGGTAAAGATCAAAGTTTTGATGTTTTGTCTGCGTTTCTAGCAACTCTATTATTGGCGTAGTGTGTACGCGCTCGATGACAAGAAGAAAACAAATCAAATCAAAATCTGTATTTTTCTTCTGTATCGAAGTATTCGATAATTTGTATAAGATTTTCAATATCAGCACTGGTCATTCTTAAAAAGTTTTTAAAGCTAGATTGCAATTCTCCACTAATACCGACATCATCTTTCCGTAAATCTTCAAGTAATTCCTCAACATAGTTTTTTTGCCGGTTCTTTAAACTCGGTCTAACGTCTAACCCAAAAACGTTTTTTCTTTTTTTGGTTTAGGAATACAAAACCAGCTGCCATAATAAATAAAAGTCATGGTTCCATTGTATTGCGAAATTTCGAGCACGCCACATTAAAACAGATCTGATCACAAAGTTGAAAGATTAATAATTATTGTTTTCGTATATGTGGACAGCACTTGACAATTTGTTTCTGTTTTCGAGAACTTGCAGTTTTGTTGCGTTGCTGTTTTGTTGTCAGTTTTGTTTTGTTGGTTAAATACGAAAACAATAATTATCAATCTTTCAACTTTGTGATCGAATCTGTTTTAATGTGGCGTGCTCGAAATTTCGCAATACAAAGGAACCATGACTTATTTATTATGGCAGCTGGTTTTGTATTCTTAAACCAAAAAAAGAAAACACATTTTTGGGTTAGACCGAGTTTAAAGAACCGGCAAAAAAACTATGTTGAGGAATTACTGGAAGATTTACGAAAAGATGATGTTCGTATTAGTGGAGAAATGCGGTCTAGCTTTAAAAACGTTTTAAGAATGACCAGTGCTGATCTTAAAAATCTAATACAAATTATTGGACCCTGTATACAGAAGAAAAATACAAATTTTGATGTGATTTGTTTTATTCTTGTCATCGAGCGCGTACACACTAGGCCAATAGAGTTGCTAGAAACGCAGACAAAACATCAACACTTTTATCTTTACCGCCAGCCGCCGGGAAAATAAAAAGTTGTTGAAAACACCAACAAAACAAAATAGTTGCCTGAATGTTTTGATTTTGTTTGAAAATTGTTGGGAAACATTGAGTTGCTCTTTTGTTTTTGTTTTGTTGGTTTGGTGTGGACCCGACATTAGATGTTTAATAGTGTTGCATTATTTTTTTATACAAGTAGTACAGTCAAACGTTTAAAAAATCAGGAGTGCAAATTTCCACTCCAGTCATTGTAAAAACAGTTAAAAAGTTTTATACTACTTACCACTGCTTCATTTTGATTATCAAATGTATTAAATATATAGCCTATGTCTTTCCAATACTGACATCATTGCAGTTTCGTTGGTCGGTTCCAAATTTAATCTAACACACTTGTTCGGACACTGCAACTTGGAAAAATTTGGGAGCTGAAGAGTTGGGGGGTACTTTTTCTTCTGATATGCCCAGCTGGAAGCTGAAGGGTTGGGTCCAGTGTAGGGCACATCAGGAGTACCTTGCTTTGTCAAGCCTCCAAGTAAGGGCTTCCATGAAGTGTAGAGGAGGAAATCTTTACAAAATAAAAAGTTTTATACAGTGTGTACCTAACTGTTAAATGTTTTAGAACATGTTCCATTTAATAGTTTGTGTAAAATGTAATTGTAACGTGTTCGCCTATTTTTTGTTTTATGACTAAGTATGTATTTATTTTTTACAGTAAAATGCCACCAAAATTCAAGTTAAGTGACGAACAAATGTATTTAGCCCTAAAGGCAGTTAAACAAATCATGCCAGTTGCAATTGCTGCAAAAACTGCGAACTTATACCTACATTCTTAGAATCTGTATTCTGTGGAAGGTGTACGCTAAAGTTGACAGATCAGAAAGACTTTAAGGCATTATTCTCAGAAAAAATTGCATTGATGGTAAAGGTAAAGATAGCTAACTTACACTTAATTTTAATATGTTTGCCTTATTGTAAAGCGTCGTCCAATATTTTACTATCTAAAAGGTCGAATTTGTTGTTTTGTCGGGTTCTTCCACAATAACGTAATAGTAGATTCTGTAACGAGGTTGGAATGAAAATTCGACCCGAGTGGAAGATTCCGAACGCGAGCGTAGCGAGCGTGAGGAACCACGAGTATCGAATTTTCATTCTAACCGAGTAGCAGACTATATTTTCTCCACGACCATCCAGTTCCATATCTGATTCATCCGATTTTTCACTCATTTTTGGACTTGCACTAAAATTTGTCTGAAAATAATTATTACAACGCGGCAATTTTTATCTGACACTGACAGTTTCGAAATTCATGGCAACCTATGTCGTTTATATCAATTACAGAAGATTCATTCCGTATCTTGTTATGGAATGAAAATACACGCAAAACGCATAAAAAGCAAGTGTTTCAGAATAAATATTCCAACACAGTAGCGAGAATTTTTACATTCTTCTTCTTCACTTCTTTATGGCGTCGGCTGCGGTAAGCGCCATTCGCCAGCACAATTTGGGTGATCGTAAATTGGTCTGCTTTTACAGCATATTACGACCACAAGTTTTCTTCTTATTTATTTATTCACATTCACTGACTGTTTATTTTAACTTAAATTTTTGGGAGTTGGTTAGACAGATAGCACAACAAAAGATTTAAACTCTTCTCTCTCCCGGGCAACAGAGGAGCATTACACACCCAGAAAGTTGCCTCGGATATATAGCACCTAGAATATAGAAATTGGGATATTTACATATATACATTTGTACAATTAATGAATTATTATATTATTTTTATTTTTAGCCCTTATTTAATCTTTTTCCTACAATTTGATTTTGTTATATTGCAAGAATTTATTAATAATTAGAATGGCTTTTTGAGTGATATTGGCTAGGACAATTTGTATGTTAAGTGGTGTTGGAATATTGCATTTTCTGAACTCTTCATACATGTTTATGTTTGGGATTTCATTTATAGGACATTCGAGGAATATATGGTCCAAACTCTCGATTTGACCACATTCACAATTTGGAGATTCATTAATTTTTATTTTATGTAAATGTTGTCCTATTAGGCAGTGTCCCGTTCTCATTCTTACGATCGTTGTAATATGTCTTCTATCAATATTTTGGCTCGGGCATTCTTCAGTGGATTCTCAGTTTCCTCACTGGAAGGGTTCAGAGAGTAAGAATAAATAATTTTGTATCTAAAGAGATTGCTGTGCATTCTGGTGTACCTCAAGGTTCCCATAGTGGGCCCTTACTTTTTATAAATTACATTGGTAATTTTATTACTCAGTCTCTATATTTGTTGTTTGCTGATGATTCCAGTTTGGATTGTGCTCTACTTCAAAGTGATCTGGACGGCCTTTATTGTTGGTCTCAGATGAATGGTCTTGATTTGAACATAAAAAATGTCATAGTAGGTATATCCTTTTATAGATCTCGTAATCCCATTGATCGTAACTATAATATAGCTGGTGTCGTCTTAGATAAAGTTGGGGAGATTCGTGACCTTGGAGTTATTCTGGATAGGTCTCTCACATTTGTTAACCATATTAATTCTATTACATGTACGAGCTATAGAAACCTAGGATTTGTATGTAGAAACTGTAAAGAATTATCATGTCAAACATTTAAATTAATGTATTGCTCCATAGTGAGATCTGGCCTGGAGTATGCCAGTGTGTTGTGGTCACCTTACTATCAGGAACATGTGCAGGCGATCGAGGGCGTGCAGAGGAGATTTCTGCGTGTTTGTGCACACAAATTACAAATTCGTTTTCAAAACTTTTATGTAGATTATCAACTTATTCTCAATATCATAAATCTATGCTCTCTACAAAATAGACGTTTCCTCTTGGATATGTGTTTTTTATTTAAGCTTATTACGGGTGACAAAGATTGTGATTATCTCTTATCTGAGCTGTATTTTAATACCAGACACAATACTCGCAGCAGGAATCTCTTCTGTTTACCTTTCCATTCTACCAATTATAGCATGTTTCGTCCGATAACCAGGCTGCAGCCAAACTTTAACAGCCTTGACCTCGATATTCATACCACTCATTCTTAGTTTAAATTTGATCTTAAGAGAAAAATACGTAGTAGTGTATTACCACTCTGACCGACCAATACTGATTAACTCTCTGAGATTATTACCAAGTGTGGATTATTTATCTTTAAGCTAGGTACTGCTTACTAGTTTATATTATATATATAGTCTGTATTTGTATTGTTACTATCCTTTGATTAATGGTGTATACCGTAAATATTACAAATAAATAAATAAATAAATAAATAAATAAATAAATATATACAAATTTATTGAACCATGGCTTTAGTGGAAATTTATTTTGGATTTGTTTATACCATTTACCTTTATTCATTGATTGCTCATTCCAAGAGCTTATGTAGGTACTTATCTTCTATTTGTTTTTTGATAGCTGGTATGATATCATTTTTGTCTAGTGGTATTTGCATTGGTACATTTAATATTCTTCCTGTGTTTGCAAGTTTGTCTGCTTCTTAATTTCCAGGTATTTTAGTATGGCTTGGGATCCAGGCTATTGCAAATTTGTTGAGGTTGTGGTTGGAGTCTATTAGCATTTGGCGGGTATATAGGCAAATAAGGTCATTATTATGGTTAATAGTTGTATTTTTCAACTTTTCTAAGGCACTTTTGGAATCTGTAAAAAAATATAGCATTTTGAATGTTTTTTTCTAGGCTAGTTATTCCTTTATTTATTGCAGATATT
This sequence comes from Polydrusus pterygomalis, assembly GCA_963969555.1. Taxonomy (NCBI): domain Eukaryota; kingdom Metazoa; phylum Arthropoda; class Insecta; order Coleoptera; family Curculionidae; genus Polydrusus; species Polydrusus pterygomalis. The sequence goes on along the minus strand of OZ018381.1, from coordinate 31,913,322 downwards.
TCTGCCGAGCAAATATTTAACTCATCTGGTAACCTTGATGAATATTTATAATTTATTTCTGGTATGTGCATTCCAAAGCCTGTCCTATTATTGTCTTTGGATGCATCTGTGTATACAAATGTGTACTGATTATTATAATTTGTAGTAGGTAGCTTCTAAAAAATATTTTCTATTATCTGTATTATTCTTTGTTAATCCTATGTCTATGATAATAATGTTTTCTGTCTGGGCATAATAATCTATCTCGAAGCAGCACTGCAATAGAATTTATCTTGGACAGGTGAGATGAGATTTAAGGCTTGTATTAGGTATGGTATATATTTATTCTTCAAATAATTGATCTTGTTATTACAGTATATCTGTAGCTCTTTTAATAGGTTGATAAGAGGATGATTTTGTATTGCTGACAATTTTATAATAAACTTGGTTGTAAGCCATAATCGCCTGTGGTCGAGGTCCATTTCTGCTGTTTCCGCCATTAAGGCCGTGATTGGGGTCGATTTCATTGTTCCAGTGATTAATCTTAGTCCATGATTATAAATTGAGTTTAATTTGTTTAGGTTTTTTTTGCTGGTATTACTTATAAACATAGCTCCTTGGTCAAGTTGAGATTTAACTAGGCCATTGAATGCCATTTGTATTATTTTAGGGTCCGCTTCCCACCATACCCTGGTAAATACTTTTAGAATATTGATACCTTTACGAGCTTTATTAATTACCTGTTCTATAATATGTTTGTTCCATTTCAAATTGTGGTCAAATAGGACTCCTAAATATTTTGTATGAGTTTTATATTCAATTATGTTTTCATCAATTATTATATTTGGCGGGTTGACTTTATTCACTCCTTTAGTAAACCATATAGCTTCACATTTATTTAACGACAACTTAAAATTATGTTTTTAAAGCCAGTTATTCACTTTGCTTAGTGCTTTATTAATTTTGTCAACCATTAGTACTTTGTACATTCTATTATCAAAAATGATTTTGGAATTATTGCATTCAGTAATGGTCGTGGAGAAACATTCTTTATTGATTTGGCGATGGTTCCACAGTTTTTAGCCATTTCCACCATCTTAAGATCAGAGTAATGACGCTTTTTTAAAAACGTTTTTTGTTGTTTAAATATGCAAGGCCAAGGCATGTAAAGCTGGCCCAAGTAAAAAACACGTTTTATTATATTATAAATTAATAACTAAAAAGAAACTCACATTATTACAGATTAGGCATGACAAAAGGACCATAGATAGATAAAGGTTATAGGGAAAACGGGAAAAGGACAAAAGACAACATGATTCATGATTGAGTATGTCAGTATGTGTTGACAGTGTTGGCAGATGAAGTGAAGAGAAAATCGGGTAACTAGGGTAGGTACCGAAAATCGTGTAAAAAAGTCGTAAAAATGTTAAATAATATTTTTAAAAGACATAAAAAAGGAATAAATTAATAAAGAAAAACTTTATTACAATAAACAACATTTAAAATTTTTTTTTATAAATAGTAATATAAAGGTATTCTTTCAAAACAGAAAATAAATACATAAAACATTATGTTACAAAGACTCGGAATTGCTAGTCTTTACTTTCATGTTCGGTTAAACCTACTATAGGTATTACTCAGTGTTTTAGTAATATTTTTGTTTAAAATAAAATCATAATTTCATGTATAACATCATGTATTAAAGCAATATTAAAAATATAACACCACACACAGCTATTATTTGATTTTAAACTCGGTCGAAAGAAATAATATACCAAAAAAACATATATTGCGAACAGCGACTGTGGGAAGTGCCGAAAATGCACAAACATGAATTAACTGACTCTATGGGATTCCCAGAATTATTCGCCAGTCGTCGGTAATTTGATCGCTTAAAAATGTCAAGTTTCATTGTAATCATAACATAATTCATAAACAGAAGCAAAGGCGAAGTTGATAGTGATTTATTTAAATAGATTTAATTAAATGCTGTTGAACTTTTAAGTTTGTATTATATGCGAATAATATTTTTGTCAAAGGCCAAAAATCGTAAGAATTAGCACTTGATTCGTGTAATCGTGTAAAATGGCCTGAAATCGTGTAATTACACGATTAATCGTGTAGTCTGGCAACACTGTGTGTTGACTTGACAGTTGACACAGAAAAATAAAGAGTTTACTCAGTTTACTGTTGACAGCACAGCAGAATAGATCGGCGTAAAGATCGATCGGTCAGTCGAAGACAGAACACGAAGCCGTTGCGTTGGCTGCAAAGAGTATGTTCTGTTCTGTTTGTGGATTGCAACGGCCTCGATCTTTTTAGCATCTAGCCAATATTTCTTTTGTAATATTTTTCAAAGTTTGAGGATAAGCGCATCCTAAGGGTGTTAGAAAGTTTCCCTATTTATCCCCTTCACTGTTTAAATGATAACAAGTCAGGATATATATGCTGATACAAGGTATTTTGTCAGTGCCAAAGCAGAAACCAATCAAATGCTGTCACTTTATTCGTGAACCTGTGAAATTCGTCGTTTATGGTACGGACGACATACCTACCGTATTTTGTCTACAGGTCTGATTTTCCTACTCTTCTATTTTACAAAGCAGGAATATGTACACCATATATTAACCATTAACTATATTATATGTAGGCTTCCTAGAGTCCAGTTGAATCGCATAGTCAAATAGTAGTAGAAATATTTAAAAAAAAAACAGGTTTTCCTTTTTTAACTAAAAATATTAAGAACCAGCGTTAAAACAAAACAAGTTCAACCCTCTTAAAATAAAGTCACTAATACAGTGATGATGAAACCCTAAAATATAGATTATATTTTATAAAAAAAATTACTTTAAAAATAGACGACAAACAATAAATATAACATACCTACTTACCTTACCCTTTATTTACATTCTTCAAAGCATCCGTAACTGTTTCGGCCTTCCTTTGCCATCATCAGTGTCGTACGGACCCTGTTCGGAACACGCGGTCAACAACAGACAGCTGCTTACTCGTTGTGTATATATATGGTTACCCGAAACATAACCAGCTGCCAAGATTATACAATGATCTTACAACTCTGATCATAGTATATTGTTAAGACCTAAAAAATATATATTTTATTAGTAGGTATATAAAAGCTGAAAAAAATTGGTTTGCGCATCAACATTAACAATCATATTAAAATATCAATACGTTTAAGTATGCAACGTTCAACAACCTAAAAATAAAACGGCCATGAATAAAATTAATGTCACTCTCAATATGTACCAACTGCAAACTAAAAAAAATGGTTTATACATCAAAATTTGGATAAAGCAATAGTAAAATGTTGGATAAAAACTTTTATATTAAAATAATAATACTGCAGGTCACCTCTATAAATATATACAATCATCATAACCTAAGAAACCGGTTTTATGCATCAACCTTTAGACTCTCAGTGAAATGTTGGATAAAACCGTTATACTAAAAAATATCATTACCTATAGTCGGATCTGGTCTTATCGTGCGGGTCATACGATTCAAGAAAGACATACTCTCAGTTTTTGTTTTCTTTACTTGCGTTTAATTTTACCATCTAAATAAAATACGTAAGATAAATGAGACAGACTTATTCCATTTTGACATGAAAAAAAAGGATATGTATTTACTTTCCAGCGATTCTAAAAAAGCTTATAATAGCACCACCTACGTTTTATTTTAAATATGCCAGTTTTGTGACTTTGACAGTTTGTGACAAAATAAAACAATTTTTTGGGTTTTTGCATCCCCAATCAAAAAAATGGTACTTAATCTGATAAACTATTTCGAAAATGAAAGAAAAAGTGGAAATTCGCCAACCAATATTTAGGAAACAGTAGCCAACGCACTGGGAATTAGTTTAAGGACTGTGCAGAAAATTGTGCATGAAACAAAACATAACATAATACCCAAGAATCCTAAAATGTGTAAACGATGAAAGCCAAAGACTGAGGATTTAAGCGAAAATATTAAAATACTTACCCTAAAATATGCTATTAATTAACCTAAAAGAAAGTGGTTTTATGCATCAACATCTAATATCACTGTTAAATGTTGGATAATACGTTTTATAGTTAGAAAATAATACTGCATATGTCACCTATAAATATATACAACTATCATAACCTAAAAAAAAAAACGGTTTTATGCATCAACGTTTAGACTCTCAGTGAAATGTTGGATACAACCGTTATACTAAAAAATCATTACTTACCTTAAAATATGCAACTAATAACCTAAAAGAAAGTGGTTTTATGCATCACCATCTAATATCACAGTTAAATGTTGGATAATACCTATACGTTTTATATTAAAAAAAAAATACTGCATGTCACCTATAAATATATTCCACCATCATAATAACCTAAAAAAAACGGTTTTATGCATCAACGTTTAGACTCTCAGTGAAATGTTGGATACAACCTTTATACTAAAAAAATCATTACTTACCTTAAAATATGCAACTAATAGCCTAAAAGAAAGTGGTTTTATGCATCAACATCTAATATCACAGTTAAATGTTGGATAAAACGTTTTATATTAAAAACATGATACTGCATGTCACCTATAAATATATAGGTACAATTGATAACCTAAAAAAACGGTTTTATGGATCAACGTTTAGACTCTCATTACATAATTTAAAAAATGCAGGGGCCTAACAATCAAAAGTATAATAAATATAAAAGATTAAGTAATATAAAATAAATATATCCTATAAACAATACTGCTTTAAAGTAGACTCTACCAAAATTATATCACATTCGGAAAAGAAATATCGAAATAATAAGCATAATAAATTCTCATGCAAATCATCGATTATCTCAAAACTTGATTTTGTCAGATAGGCCCTTGTTCAACCCAGCCACAGATATATTCTGTGCTCATGCATCACGCTCGAGCTAAAAGATATGAGTCTATATTAATTTTTAAAAGCGTTTAGTACTGACGGCGCATTTATATAGTTTGGCCAGTATAATACAGGTTTAATGTTTTTGAATGTGACGGACACCATATAAACCACTGAGTTGACCTTTTTTTTTATAATTTTACCAATATGTGTAGCCCACTTGAGATCTTTTGTAATTATGACTCCGAGGTATTTTTGTTGATCTAAGTACTGCTTTTATTGGATCACCATAGAGCATGTATTGTGTATTAGGATTATTATGCCCGATATGGAGCACAGTGCATTTGTTAACATTTAATGGCACGGTCCATTCGTTACACCATGTTTCGACTGTTTAAATGTCTCTTCTGAGCATTTCTGTATTTATTAATGGGTTTGAAAAAAAATTGGCATCATCTGCAAAGATCGAGGTATAAGACAGTATTTAAGGCGGTAGGTCTGCCATGTAGAAATTAAATAACGGAGGCCTCAGTACCGAGTCCTGAAGCACACCACTTTTTATTCTGTATTCGATAGACAAGCAGTTCTCGATTCTAACTTGGGATACCCGATCGCATAGAAAGTCGGACAACAGGCGTAAAAGATTTCCCCTTGTTCCAAAATGGTCCAGTTTCAAAAGAAGACGCTGATGCGGAACCTGGTCAAAGGATCGTTGAAAGTTGAGGTAAATAACGTCCACCACCGCCAACAGCGTGGTCCCGATCCAGTCTAAATAGGTTATACTGGGAAATCTCTATAGCACCATCAGGAACCCCCTGCCTAAGCCAAGATTCAGTGATTAGTGAAGAAGTATTGACCGTGTGAGGGCGATATTCAAGGGCGTCCATAGAGCGTTTTTCAGGGGGGGGGGGCAAAAACTTAAACAATATTTTTTTATATATGACTAATTATTTAACATATAGGTACCTTATGCCTAACGGAACCTACAGAATTCGTAAAAAATAAACACAAAATTACAATTTATAAGTTTTCATCATAAAATAAAAATGTTAAATTCCTAGACGTTTTGCCAAACTCGTTGATTACTTTTTTTATTAAATTTTCTTTATTTTTTTGTAAATAATCATAATCAGTTAAAGTAGTGATTTGTTGGTCTCTACTAACTAACCACTGTACTATTCAATATTAACAGGCGCGGATCCAGAACTTTGCTTTTGGGGGGGGGGGGGTCATCATGATATAAATGAAGTTAAAAAGCGCCGCAGGCGAAAGTTTTTTGCGACTACGCCCAAAATTTGACAGAGAATGCGCTATAGGCGAGAAAATTTTCAATGATAATTTTTACATTAAAAAGGATAAGTTATGCATGTAAATTAATGTTAAAGTGAATTCAAAAAAAGAAAAAATATAACTAATTTATGGTATAGTAATGTTGTCATGAATCTTGTGAAAAAGCTGCAGAGGTAGTCAAAACAGTAAATTCATTTATTTATTTTCTGTTTTGGGGGGGTCATGACCCCCTTAAGATTCTGGAACAACGCTGCTTTGACTTTTAAAAAAAAATTTAGTAAAGCCAATTTTTTTTTGGCGAAAATGGTGTACAAGTTCTAGAAAATACGAAAAAATACAAGGAAAATACAGAAAATACGAGAAAAATTAAGAAAATACATGGAAAATACAGAAAATACGAGAAAAATTAAGAAAATACAAGGAAAATACAGAAAATACGAGAAAAATTAAGAAAATACAAGGAAAATACAGAAAATACAAGGAAAATAGGAAGAAAATTCGGCAATATGGAAAATGGTGTACAAATTTTTCTCAGTGAATTACCCCTCGATTTATACTGAATTATGAAATAAAATAGTAATGTGGACGCCTAGGGGGAGGGGGCAAGTGCCCGTTTTGCCCCCCCCCCCCCCCTATGGACGCCCTTGGCGATATTGACAATGTTTCGCCCACGGGGATGTCATCTAATATAGGAGCTAATGACAACAACGTATTTGGCCGGCAGGTAAAACAAAGCGGGGCAGGAGAGATTTTTCCCTGGCCACACGCAATATCGGTAATAAAGATAGTTTTTTATCGAGTGATACTAACGGGATTCTAAAGTTTATCTCAAATCTTAATCAAAATCTTAAGACTCTGCGAGATTTCTGGTTATCGCATATTTTTGTCTTGTCTCACGAGATTCTCGCAGAAAAAACTCTCGACTTTTCTCGCAGGAGACCGGAATACTCTCGTCGTTTCGCGAGAACGAGACGGGGCGAGCAAAAGCGATACGAGACTGAAACACTAGTACGTGTCCCTTGCGTGCCTTCGCTAGCTACATAATATGGCCTAAAAATATTTATTAATTTTATTGTGTTTTCGAAAAGAGTAACAAGGATCAGTGCAGTGGCGTAGCTAGCATGGGTGACACCCGGGGCGGAATTCGTGGTGTCACCCCAAAAATGAAAACTGATTATTATTTTTTTCTAATTAAAATATAAATGAGTAAACAAAAATATGTAAGTACCTTAAAAGCTCTTTTTTCTAGATTTAACAGCTGCAAACTCACTAATTACGTCCTCAAAATTTATTTTTTGCGTTGCCTTGTGTTCTATTGTTAACATGCTTAGACTGTTGAGTCTTCTTTCGCTCATTGTAGCCCTCAAATAGTTTTTTATTAATTTGAGTTTGCTGAAACTTCTTTCACACGAGGCTACCGATACGCAAATTGTTACAAATAGTTTGAGAGCGACCACAAGATTTGGCACAGATTCTATAAAATCCCATTGCACAATAAACTTTAAAAAGTCTAGAGACAACCAATTAGACACTGATATATTGGCCGCTTGAATATCTCGGCGGAGTCTTGGTATCTCCAAGAGGAGTTCGGCTTCCGATACTTCATCGTCATAAAAATTACAAAATTTTGATACAGCCAATTTCAATTCATCAGTATTTGCAGAAAGCAAAGTATTTGGCTGTACAACCTCAAACAATGAAGCTACTTCTCGAACAGACTGCAATCTTGTTTGAAGTTCTACGCTGAATCGATCAATGCATTCAAACATATCTTTTTGCACTTCAGCTCTCAGGGTGAGTCCTGCATCGGTGGCCAACTCAAGAGATGATAGAAGTAAGAAGATTCTTAGATCTTAAAATATAAAAGCGATTTTTGTGTTTATTTTTATAAAATAAAATTGTGATTTGTAAAGTAAAATGAGCCGCATATAAGTAAATAACACATTTTGTATGTATGTTAATAACAACTGAATGATCTTAAAAAAAAATAAAAGTGGCTTTACTCAGTGATTATTATTGTTGATAAAAATTGTCATAATTATGATTTGTGTATTTTTTTCATCACTGTCGGGTTATCGGGTGGGTCGGGTGTCACCCCTAAAAGGGTGACACCCGGGGCGGTCCGCCCCCCCTCTAGCTACGCCACTGACAAGGATCTTATGGAAAAAAGATAAATTATTTTAATGAGGCGTTTTTTGATCTCTGTACTCTATTTCTGAGAGGTTCTGACGTACACTCATTACTTTTGTTATCGAAACCTTTAATAACAAAAGTAAATAAGAAAGTACACATGAAACTAAGCCGTATAAAGATATTATATGAAATATTTAAATGTTTTTATTTTTTTTTAAACTGATAGGTAGGTACCTACATTTAGGATGACCGGCACAAATATACAGGGTGTTATTTAAGTTTGTAGCCAAACTCCAAGGGGTGCTGCTTCATGTGATTTTAAGAGGAAAAGTTCCTATAAACCTGGATCCGAAAATGCATAGTTTTTACAATACAGGGTTTCAAACTTTAAAAAAAAAATCCGATGTTCGTAAATATCTCAATACTCTTTTATTTGATTTTGTTGAAATTTGGCAATTCTGTTTGTAATAACAAGAGGATAATTTAGCCTCAATTGGAATAAAATTATTAGGTCCAGTGGCGTCCCGGAAGCGGAAGACAGTCCAACAATATTTTTGGCAAAAAAAATTGGGGGCGCCACTGACTTTTTAAAAATTATGTATTTTTTTGGAATTAAGCAACTACAAATACAACTATTTTATCTCCTGAGTTTTTTTATATTTTGCTTTGTTTTCGAGAAAAAAATAAAAACCATTTTATTGCATGGGGGGACAATAAGAGTAAAAAATGTACCTAAACTACTTACAAACTATTAAGCAATTAAAATTACACAAAAGTCCTCTTTTGAATTTTTTTTTTACCGAATAAAGCTGTTTTCGATAAAAGAAATTAGCATAAAATAATCGCATAACGTAATAAGTTATTACTGCAATGTTTTTAAAGTAACAACTAAGTATAACTCTTATTGTCCCGGGGACATGCAATAAAGTGGTTTTTATTTTTTTTTCTCAAAAAAAACAAGATATGAAAAAACTCAGAAGATAAAATAGTTTTATTTGTAGTTGCTTAAATCGAAAAAACATACATAATTTTAAAAAAAGTCAGTGGCGCGCATTTTGTCTGTCAAAAATATTAGTTGAACTGTCTTCCGGGACGCCACTGGACTTAATAATTTTAATTTAATTAAGGCTAAATGATCCTCTTGTTATTACAAACAGAATTGCCAAATTTCAACAAAATCGAATAATAGAGTATTGAGATATTTACGAACATCCGATTTTTTTTTAAAGTTTGACACCCTGTATCGTAAAAACTATGCATTTTCGGACCCATGTTAAAATCACTTAAAAAAGCACCCCTGATTGGATTTTGGCCACATAATTAAATAAAACCCTGTATAAAAATCACACCACAATGAAAATTATAAGCAAACAGCAATAAATATCTACAAAAATTTCATCTAAAATTTTCAAAAAAATGTTTCAAATTAGTAGCAAACCAATCAACACTATACGCCCTTATGGATTGTAAAAAGCAACATATTTTTAAAATATATATGGGCCTTACCCATAAATAAGCAAACAATAATCACGAATGTGGCAAATTCATGGCCTCGCGAATGTAAACAAACCTATACACGATTAGACATGCGCACTGCAACATTATCGTTTGACGATTGGGAAAAAAAAACAGGTCAGGGCTTTAAAATATAAAATTCTTGCCAAAAAATTGAATTTTTTCTCAATTTTTTTGAATTTTTAAAGGCAGAAAAATGAAGGTATAAGTATGCCTAAATGATTTTCACAAAGTCTGTTAAAACTATCTAATTTTTCTTTCGCTCTCTTCATTTTTCTGCCCAAGACAGGGCCTTTGCACTAGCCCTTGACTTTCCAGTATTCTGAAGTCGTGTCGGTCTTCTGACTATATATTCATTTTTTACACCTCGTGTACACCATTGAAAGCTGCATTACGGCTCAATCCCACTTATTATTTTCTCTATTGCTAACAACATCAGCATTGTACTATTTACTTTGTTTTCCTGATGATGAGTGTTTCAACACTCGAAACATGTCGAATTATTATGAATTATTCTAGGTTCGCCTAGTTATTCTATATAATATTCAAATTCAAAAACCTCTATATTACCAAAATATATAGGTATAATATTTGAGATACAGCACATATATATACCTAATGGTCAAGAGTCATTACTGAAAATTTACATACAAAGTAAGAAATAAAATATAATAAAATATGGTTTGCATATTCACATTAAAAAAAATATATACCTATTATTACATTTAAAAGACGTAAAAAATAAAATAAATTAAAATAGGTGCACTCAATTGCGCTTACATTGCATTTTAAAAAAATTTGATCACAGTCTACAGAGCATGTGGGGCAAGGTATCCCTCGATCACTCGCAGAGCATAGGTGGCAGAGGATAGCCTACCACTCACATACTCAATCTCTTTATCCCAATTTTTGGTCTGTTCTATAAGTATACCCAGGAATTTTGTGTATTTCTCCAGCTTGATATCAAAGTTGGCGATTTGTGGCTCATTTAAATATTGATTTTTAATTCTAGACTCAAAGACTATAAAATTAGATTTGGTTTTGTTTAAGACCAATCCGTTTTCTACAAACCATACCTCTGCCCGGTTCAAAATACTACTGAAGTCTTCAGAGAGTTCCGATGAGAGACTCCCAGCCTTAAGGATCCGGTTGATGTCATTTGCATAGTTTATCAGGTTACAGAGATCCCAAACAAGAGCAAAGGAAATATCGTTAATGAAAATAATAAACATCAGGGGGCATATAACACTCCCCTGTGTGATTTCCATGTGGATATGACTGGGTTCCGAGTAATACTGTCTTCAATATATATTTTAACTTTTTGACTCCTATCCGTAAGATATGACTTAAACCATTGTAGTGCAGGACCTCTCGCACTCCATAAACATTTAATTTTTGTAGCAAAAGCCTGTGTTCTATACAATCATACGCCTTAGAAAGATCCAAGAAAGCCCCTGATGTGTATTTCTTATCTTCCAGACCATCAATTACATTCTGTATAAACTAAAAACTTGCTGTTTCAATACATTTACCGTTTAGAAACCTATGTAGGTATGCGATCTATTAAAAAGGTTATTTATTTTGTAGCGAAAAAAATTACTATTCTATTGCACATTGCCGCTTCAAAGATATTTGACAAGGGACGGCAGTAAGCTTAATGGTCGGTCTATCATTTTCTGACTTTGTTGGATCTCCCTTTTTTGGGACCGGCTTCACCAGTGCAATCTTAAGCTGATCAAGGAATATTCCATATTCTAGAGCAGCGGTTCTCAAACTTTTTTGGTGACGGAACCCTTTTGGGAAGCAAAATACTTGATGGAACCCTACAATAAAACAATAGTTTTTAAAAGTGTATTCTTTATTAATAAGCATAATAAAAGTACAATGTAACAGTTACTAATTATTACTTACTTTACCACATGGCAAGTACAATAATAGAAGATATTAAAAAAGAAAAAATCTAACTAATGGGAGGTATGAAACTGTTTTTTATTTTTCATCAATTGGTTGATATCACCTTTGATAGAAGACAGTTGAAGTCTCATATCAGGTTCGGCGTCCAGTCTATTGCGATATTTTGTTTTCGTGGCTGCATAGGTTGAGAATCCTGTTTCGCACAAATATGTTGTTGGGAACGGGAGAAGAATATTCAGAGCCATTTTGCCAAGCATTGGATATTCATCACGGATTCTGCACCAAAAATCGTTGAGAGGCGTCGTTTTGAACAGTGACTTCATACTTGTGTCTGATGACATTTCTAAAAGAGATTCATATATCTCGTTTGACATACTTTCGGGCTTTTCCAAGTTGAGTAAAAAAGGATTATGAATCCATGAATTCAGTTTCATTTTTGTATTCTGTTCTTCGGGAAAATACTTTTCAAAAGATGCGCGCATCGAACTGAGATATTGGACCAATTCTTCAAACACATCATCTTGAAACATTTCTGAGTCGTTATCGCTAACAAACTCACTGAGTGACGTAAAGCTTTCTATTTCTTTCTTACCAACGCAAATAATCCAAAAATCTAATTTTCTTTTGAAGGCAGTTATTTTGTTATAGGCCTGAAACACTGTTGTCTGTTTACCTTGCAATGATAAATTCAATTCGTTCAGTTTTTGAAAGATATCCGCCATAAAAGACAATTGGAACAACCAAGTTTTATCATACAAACGGTCCTTCAAATTAAAAGCAGTATCTGCTGAAAGAAACATTTGTAACTCGGCCCTAAGTTTAATAGCCTTGTTAAAGTTTTACCCCGAGACAGCCATTGCACTTCTGTATGGAGCAGCAGTGTTTTATGTTTGCTGCCATAATCTTCACACAATAATGAGAACAATCGGGATTGCAGTGGTCGTGATTTGATAAAATTAATTATTTTTACCGCTTCATCCATAACTAATTTTTGATTTGACGGCATTTGCTTCATCGCAAGTGCTTGTCTATGCAGAATACAATGGCTAGAACTACAATTAGGCGCTTTGTTTTTTATTCGTGACACTGCTCCTGCTGTTTTACCTGTCATCGCCTTGGCCCCATCTGTACAAATGTCAATGCAATTGTTCCAACTGAGATTATTTTCTTCAAAAAATATATTTATTTTATTAAAAATTTCTTCCCCGGTAGTATTTGTGAGCAGCGGTGAACACATAAGCATGTCTTCTTCAAAAGAACTTTCATATGGATATCTCACGATAACCAGCAAGATAGCCAAACCAGCGACATCAGTTGACTCGTCCATTTGCAAGGCGAATCGTGTTTTTTGTAGACCTGTAACTAGTTCTTGTTTGATGTAGCTTGCCAGATCATGGATTCGCCGTGAAACAGTATCGTTTGATAGCGGCACAGTAGAAAGATGCTTTGCAGATTTTTCATCGAGCATACATTTTGTTATGTCTAATACACATGGCTTTATTAAATTCTCAGCGATAGTGTGCGCTTCACCTGCTTGTGCAATGCGATAGCTAACTAAATATGATGCCTCCGTGGCCTTTTCGTTGATAGTTTTTGTTACATGCATCATATTTTTTTGACTTTCCAATAACTGATCTTTTTTACGAACAAAAAATTCTTTATTCTTGTCTTTAGACTCGGGGTGTACAGTTTGTAAATGTCGGCGCAATTTGGCAGGTGCCATGGAACTATTAGGAAGCAGTTTACTACATAGCATGCAGAGAGGTGAGCCGTTGGAATCAACAAATCCGAAACTGATATATGATTCATCATACTTCCTTTTTTTCGTCTTTGAAACCGTCGAGCTTGACGTCGTGGCATCATCGTCTGGATCGGTGATTGCTATATTCTCCGCACGTACTGCTTTTGAACATTCAGCGTCATTAGAAGATGTTCTTGCAACACGTTTAACACCTTTAAGCCAACGTTCCATTCTTCTTTATTTATAATGTTACACGTCAGGATGGTGGGGTCTAAATAATGCACAATCGTTACTGCGTATAAGAGACTAAGTTTAGTACAATGAAGAAATGTATAAAACTGAGACAACAGAATACAGCAGGCAGTAGAACAATGAACACTAGTTTCTCGCTAGCGAGCTTGTAAGTAGGTAGGTAGGAACTTATCGCTCCGAACGCTAATCGTCAACTGACTGACGAGGCGCGACGCGCGATCGCCGCTTTTATACTTAGTCCTAGACTCGATCTCGAATATTCTCGAAAATACTCGAGTCGGCGCCTTTGATAAACAAAAAGCAAAAATAAAAAGAGAAATATAAAAATTGCGTTGTAAACAATTCAGAGGCGGCTTTTATCAAAGGGACTGCGCGCTCACAAGTATACAAGTATACATGTTGATACCAAACTTATGAGATATTGTACCAGCTATTGTAACACATGTTTATACAAATACAAATAAATAAATAAATATACCTACGCGCGGCCGCGGAGTCAAAACGTTCGACCAGAGAGAGGTGTTTTGATTTTTTTTCTAAATTCTTGAGGAACCCCTACAGAGGTATCGCGGAACCCTAGGGTTCCGCGGAACACACTTAGAGTATAGCTGTTCTAGAGAATTGTTAATCACATAGGCCAGATGCTCCGCGAGCTCATACATACAAAACTTTACTAATGAAACTGAAATCTCATCATACCCACTACTCATTTTGTTTTTGAGGTTATTTATTATGTTTACGACCTTATCTCACGTAACCGGCCCCATGAAGACAGATTTTGTGTTATTTTTGATATTTAGCGAAGTCCTCTTGGGGCGCCTATATTTTTAAATACACATTTTGTCATATATTGTTTTTTTTTAAATCCAGATTCAGTTAAACATTGACAAAAAAATAAGGCATGATATTAAGCACCATTAAAGCCTTTTATTAAATTATTGGTGAGTGACAATAGAAGTATATTTTTCCAAACTAAGACGTGTTTTAAATTTCAGCTAAAAAACATAAGCTTTCAACATCGGGTAAAAAAATGGATTGTATGCTTTTTGTGATATATTATTATATTACTATATTACGTTTTTTTTTCATTTAACACAGTTAAACTATTTTAATTTTAATAAAACAAAAAATAAATCCTTTTATAATAAAAACAAGTAGGTACTAAACAATCAAAAATAAACACAAAACTAAAAATATTTTAATATTCTGACCTTACACAACTTCAATCAATATTTTAAAAAATGTTTTTATATAACTATAAAGCTATTCGATGAGTCTTAAGGCTTTTGAAATCATCTAAAACATTAGAAAGATCTAAATTTTTGACATAATCACTTGTTTCTCGGTATCATCAAATGTAGGCCTACATTTTGATGAATACCGAGAAACGAGCGACGACAGCTACATTTGATAAATATATATAAATCATTTCAACCAATGATCTGCTAGCTATAGATGAAGCAATAACAAATGAATCTATTAACAAAATCGTATCCCATTCTGAAGTAACTCCTGTCCCCAATTGCGCCCCTCCACTTTGTTTGCCAAACGTATGCTCCTAAAAGTAGGTAACACAATAATGATAGTACCCAATAATACTAAACGTATTTTATTGAGAACAAATAAATAATCTACAATTTCAAAAATACAAATAATATTTCATAATACCCATAAACATATTCATCCCTAAAGCCATAAATCTATAGGTTTTACCTTTTTGCAGAAGAGAAAAATATGACGTTATATGGTAAATTTAAATCTTTGTCTAAAACCCATAGACATTTCCCTTAAAAATTGTGCAGTTTGGCAACGTAAAAGAGACCGCGTTCCTATTCTTCAGACTTTTTCATTCATAATTTCATTGACGTTTGGTCCATAGTGAAATAAAGGGATTTAGTTTGGTCGTTCTTAGAAAATTTGTTTAAAATTTGTTTCGGTTTGTCGGTATTGTGTAATAATTGCTGAGTCTTTAGTGTTTTGTGACATTTTTTTGAAGACTAATTAAGATGGGTCACAGGTATGAATTGTTCAAGAATGCGGAATATAATGCAATTACTTTTCATAGGTGAGTAGGTCCATAAAAAGTTGGGTTATTTGTCGGTTGGGATTAACTATTTATAGGCCTAGGTAGGTGGCAAAAATAATTAATAGGTACTTTACATTTTTGGCATAAAATTATAATATTTAACGTATAAATGTAAAAAAGTATTGAATGCATGCAATCATTTTTAATTTTTAAATAATTTATCATAAATAATTTCAATTTCCAAATTCTCTCCATGGCCATGTCTCTTTTCTGCATGTGTAAAATAATCTATGAAATATATTTTTATTATAAGCATTCCTGCAAATCCTTTACTTGGATATATAGGTTAATTCCTGTAATAAACTATACTTAGTTACTTGAAAATAACCCAGTCCGCAGGAGCACGTCAAAATGACGTCATATTCTGGTGACTTATGACCATATATGACGTGACTATATGACGACAATATGACGTAAAAATGACCTCATAATGTCACAGACCGATGACGTCAATATCTGACGTCATTATTACGTCTTGAAATGACGTGACTTTCGCGCCATTTCTTGACGTGACTTTCGCGTCATTTTATGACGTGAAATTCACGTCTTATATTTTGTATTCACCAGTAATCCAATTTAAACTAAAACTACTTAATACATTGTGTAAGCATTTATTATGGGTAAGTAGGTACATACTACTAAACCATGTCACCACCACCACTGTAATAATTATCACGTTCGACAGGAGCAACAGGCGTCTTCTGCATTCGCTGCTTCGCGTATTTTTGCCAAATTTTTATTCCATGTTCAATATCACTTTGAGTAGCAGCGAGGGGTTTAATCTGTACCGCACCTGTAACAAAAATTAACAATAAATTTCACAAAAGTTAAAAAAGTATATATCTTTATTTATTTATATAAAATTATAGTTATGGAAAGGTTTTTTGTATGTTCTCTTATATGAAATAACTTAATTCAAACACTTTTTACGGCAAAATATGTCGTTATTTCTAAAGTTAAAGTCAAGGAATTTTTGCATAAACCCGGCATAAAATTGTCCTAAATAAGTGCGTTACCTTTATATTGGCAAATAAAATGAATATAAAATTAAATCCAGCATGGCGATAGGACAAAAGATACATTTTACTAGAAAGTTAGGCACAAAATAGACTAAAAATTAGAGATTTCGTCTTTAAAACTTCGCTAACCTAAGTAAAATAATCCTCGAAATCAATAAATCCTGTCATGTAGCAGCAATAACCTGCAAATAGTAGGTACTATTTATAGAGACCTTGCTATTTAACAACGAACACCAACAACAGTACTTACCTTTGCTTTGGTTTCGTTGGTTGAAGTATGTAAACAACAAACACCAACACTAATAAACGTACAATCACAACACTATTAAATAATAAATACCTACTTGAAATGACAGTGAAAAAATGGCGGAAGCTAACCGCCCGTGCTCGAGCAGGGAGCCGACGTTCGTCTGCAAGGTTGCCAACAGGTTAATACAAAATTATTGGCAAAACTTTTCTGTATTCCTGGCAAACATAAAATGGCATTTTCAGTTTTCACTATATACATTAATAATATAGTCAGCACAGTGTAAAGTTATAATTGTTTTTGCTTTTACCCACCGACTGAATATTTATCAATAAAAGTAAAACTATTAAACATGACGTCATGGCGTGGATAGGCGTTTAGGGAGTTCCTAATAAACTGGCAACCCTGTTCACTCTCGTTGCATATGGCAGGAGGGACTGCGCGCGCTGCCAATGCACGATTATGAGGCGGTTATTCTATTTTTTGCGGCACCCACAAAAAAAAAAGGTTTGTTCGGATTTGTCATGTAAGTTATTATAGTTTTTTGGGTAGAAATAATGAAAAATATATTATACCAGATATCACCAAGTAAAGTCGACAATATAACGTGAATTAAATGACGTCAGAAATTCGACAATTAACTAACGTCAAAATGTCGTCGATTTTTGGTCGACTGACGTCTATTGACTAGTAGTCACCAGATATTGACGTCATCTTGACGTGCTTCTGCGGACTGGGAAAGATAATATACGATTATTATTATTATTTTTATATGCTGGTTTTATTTCGATGCGTTACTTTTATAGGAATATGTAACCATAATGGTAGTGTGTAAATATTAATTTTATAGCTTTTAATATTAGACCAACATTTTTAACAAATCACCGTGTTGGTTAAAAACATAACCTCTAATTTCTAATAGATTGATTATTTACAGGAATGCTAATACACTTACTTACTATTATTTTAAGATTGTTTTTCTGCATAAAAATAATAAATTACCAGTCAAACATTTTGGATTTTGAAAACAATTTTATAACAAAAAAAAGTTCATAATGACAAGTGACAGGGAAACCAGTAACCAGGCTTCTAATGCCAATGAGCATTTTGACACTTGAATGATCACATTTACATTTCAGAAAACCGCGGCGTGGTCCAAAAATGACCTTTTTTTCTGTTATCAATATCATTTTCGGGCCATACCCATATAGTCAATCATTGCAAGTCAATAAATACTTTCCATTTGCTCCTTTTAAACAGCTAAGCAAAGTAAATATCTTTGCTGAGCTAAGTTGTTAAAGGAACTTCGCGAAAAACTTCCTATAGTTCGTATGGGAAATAGAGAGGGGCATCCTTGACCGCGGCAAGGGGGAAGAAAAATCTTTTTTGTGCTTTGCTTCGCTATTTGAAAGTAACGTAAAAAGAACTTGGCTTTTGTAAACTTATTTCTTTTAAATTTCAATATTACCTTAAGAACCGTGTTTTAAGTAGGTGCCTACCTAGTACCTAGTGTAATTATTTTTAGGTAAGTTCAGTTCACCAAATAATGTTAAATTTATAGCTATCCAAAGTTTCCCTTATAATAATTATTACAAACAGTAATTAACTTACATTGCATTTTATTGCTCCGCGGACCCTTTTTTCAATCATACATTAAACTTTACTGTTCTACAAACCCTTTTTTTCACAAAAGTTAAAAAATATTTGATTTCAGATTGGATAATTATATTTTATTGTGAACCCTGAAACGAGACGCCGCTGTGACCATATGATAGCGCATAGTAACGAAGTAAAATTCTAACTGTCCCGACCTAATCCCCACTCCCGGCCCCCTCGGGCCTTCACCTCCTCTCTTCAACAAACGATTTTGTCAGCAGATTTAAATAGCGTTTATAAATGGCGTGCGACATCTATAGCTAGCAGATCATTGATTTCAACCACCGCACACTATATGCCCCCGATTGACAGTATCTGCAAGTAATTTCTAGGTTTCCATTTAAAACCACTTTTACAGTACCTATATTGCCACACCCCCATGTCGTTCTTCCTGTCTGCAGTAGAAGGAGGCTAGTTCAAAGTTCTCAATTTTGAACTATGGTAGTGCTTCCTGGGATTTCCAATGTTCTGAAGCACAAAAAATAATACAGTGTGGATGGTCGTTCAAAAACACTTGCAGCTCATTCAGACAGTTGCCTATGGAGCAGATATTTTGGTGGATTACAGATACGTGCCTTTTTTTTTGGGCATCCTTTCGTTGAATTTACATGCTTTGGATTTGAGGACCCACCTGTATTTGTTGAGGTGTTGTCCTCCTCCTTATGAAAAAATGTGTAACGTAATAAACTTGTGGAGAAAGACTTTGTGCTTTTTTTTTTCTTTAAATACCTACAAAAGTTATCCAGACTTTCCATTACATTAAAAAGGACTTTAAAGAAATGCCCGTTTTTGATTGGCCACTATAGTTACGCCTTCTAACAGCCAACCTAGAAAGTCAAGAATGATTTCCAGCAATTTCTCATTATTTCTCTAACTTTTGTAATAAGTCCGGTAAACGGTTTCCAAGATACCTCCGGCAGTCGGGCGTCCTTTTTTAGTTGTACAGGGTGTCCAGTTTTCGACACTTTTGACGGGTATCTCAGTTATTAGTACAGATAGAATGATGCGGTTTTCGCAAACCTGTGTCACTTTTTTATGAAACAAACGATGCCCTTAACGGATTTATCATGGCCATCTTGGTTTTTGAGATACAGGGCGAAATTAAAAACGGTGCATTTTCAGACACCCCTTCTATTTTAGTTATCTTATACCTTATCGAAAATGTAAGAACGTGGTGTTATACAGTTTTTTACGTAGAATCCAGTGGCGTAGTTAATATTTTTCCAGGTGTCCCCATTTTTGAGAAATATACCAAAGTTATGTTTTTTTAAATGGAACACCCTGTATATTTTTTCATATTTGCATTCTGCTTATTGAGAGCTTTCCAAAAATATATAATAGTTGGCACTTTGTTTTAACAGGAAGGTTAAAATTCATATTTTTTAAATAACAAGCTTTAAGTTGACAGTAGGCCGTGTATTTTACTTAAATAAAAATAAATTGACGATACACTACACCATCAATTGGTTTGGCAATTGATAGTTTAATTTCAAACTTTTAGGTTTTTTAATACTTACAATAGTAAAAAGTAATTTTCTCTTATTGTTGCGTAGGTATATTATCGGAATAAACAAAAACATCTAGTAGGCCTTGACTTATCCAGGCTATAAAACAAAATTTTCATAATGGCGTTTAGCTTTTGTCAGAATTGTATTTAGGTATTTAAGGTTGAAAAGTTACTGGCTTGTATAGAGCATACCAGCATATCGTATTTTTCATAATTTTCATACTTTTGGGCCATCGTTGAAATTGAACAATATCATAAATAAATTATGAGTAACTTTTCAACCTTAAATACCTACCTAAATACAATTCTGACAAGAGCTAAACGCCATTATGAAAATTTTGTTTTATAGCCTGGATAAGTCAAGGCCTACTAGATGTTTTTGTCTATTCCGATAATATACCTACGTAACAATAAGAGGAAATGAGTTTTTACTATTGAAAGTATTAAAAAACTTAAAAGTTTGAAATTAAACTATAAAGTAATATTGATGGTGTAGTGTATCGTCAATTTATTTTTATTTAAGTAAAATACACGGCCTACTGTCAACTTAAAGCTTGTTATTTAAAAAATATGAATTTTAACCTTCCTGTTAAAACAAAGTGCCAACTATTATATATTTTTGGAAAGCTCTCAGTAAGCAGAATGCAAATATGAAAAAATATACAGGGTGTTCCATTTAAAAAAACATAACTTTGGTATATTTCTCAAAAATGGGGACACCTGGAAAAATATTAACTACGCCACTGGATTCTACGTAAAAAACTGTATAACACCACGTTTTTACATTTTCGATAAGGTATA
Source organism: Polydrusus pterygomalis (assembly GCA_963969555.1). NCBI lineage: Eukaryota > Metazoa > Arthropoda > Insecta > Coleoptera > Curculionidae > Polydrusus > Polydrusus pterygomalis. Next base: position 31,892,312 of record OZ018381.1, on the reverse strand, counting down.
AGATAACTAAAATACAAGGAGTGTCTGAAAATGCACCGTTTTTAATTTCGCCCTGTATCTCAAAAACCAAGATGGCCATGATAAATCCGTTAAGGGCATCGTTTGTTTCATAAAAAAGTGACATAGGTTTGCGAAAACCGCATCATTCTATCTGTACTAATAACTGAGATACCCGTCAAAAGTGTCGAAAACTGGACACCCTGTACACCCAGTACATTAATCATAAATGCTATTTTGCGGCGTCACTTTATTAATTATAATATTATTTATTTAAAATGATCCTATGCTGATCTGAAGTATTAATTAGAATTAGACTACAATGGCTTGGAAAATTAGGTACTTATTAGTTTAAAAGTAATTTTTGCCAATAACATAAATACCAATCTATTTTTGATATAGGTACTAATATAGTACTTGATACAAATAAAATATGCATACATTGTTAGTTGTTGCTACGCCGCAACTTTTACAATTATTTAGGAATTAAAGAAAATTGTATATGTTCAAATACATTTCATATACAGACTGTCCGGATAGGGTTTGCAATAGCACAAATGGACGAAAAATTTAATTTTTCGGGAAAAATTCATTCGAGATAAAAAGTTTTGCTTGTAAGAGAAAATTTTGATTTTTTATACAGGGTTCGCAAAAACTCAAAAACATGATTTTTCTCCAAGAGTAAACTACCTTTATTTTTCATTTTTGACCAAATTGCCAATTAGAAAACTTATTTGGAATAACGCATTATATCCGAGATTTAAAATAAATCTTCAACAAATCGCTGTTTTAGAATCTGTTCAAACAATTTCCATTGAAGAAATTCGAAGAAATCGAAGAAGTTTTGACCACATTCTGGCTGGAAAAATGTCTTAAATATGGAGAGGGAGTGTTTGAATAGCAAATTATGAAATTATTATTTGTTGTTATTTTAGGATTTTTTTGTGTTATTTCCGGGGTCATTTCTTTTGTGAAATTAAAAATACATATCGTCACCTTAGAGTTATACTGTGGTATGTACAGTAAACCAAGTTTTGAGAAAAGGCGTTATGAAAAATTGGCTTTTTGTTACAGTGCTATAGACAGACCTACACTTAAGAAAATTTGTACTTAGTTAGTTTCATTATAATTATTACGGTTTTTTAGATAAAATATACACATATACATTGTTTTTTCTGTGTTTTGGGCACTAGAAAAAACACATACAATTATGTAACTCTATTTTTTTATTAATTATGAAAACATACAACTCTGTAACGTCACAAAAAAAAAATAACTACAAATAAGAATATAATCCAGAACTAGAGAAATAAATATGTTGGGCATTATCATTTTTGAGAAGTATAGCCACATAGTATGCCTTATCCACCTCAGGAATCCACTAGCACACTAACTCAACGACCCAACCAACTAAAAACAAAGTTGTATGTGTATTATTTGTGCCCATAGGAATAAAATATAAAATTACAAAGGTGTATGTGACACATATACAACTATGATACTCTAAAAATTGCAATTCACGTTGATACAACAATGTATTTATGGTTGCCAATGACATATGGTGTAACATACAACATTGTAATTCTCTGGAAGGCAAGTTTGAGGTACATACAACTTATTAACACCGAAAAGTCAATTTCAGAAAAAATGCGACATACAACAGTATAACTCTAAGGTGACGATATTTCTGGTAACACCAAAAATCAGTTTTTAAAACTTTTTGATACCCCTCTGTCATTGATAATGTATGTATTTCGACCGCTAATGCTGCAATCCAAAAAAAAAGTCTTTTACCTATAAGAATTAAAAAAACCAAAAAATCAAAGATTTATTTTAAATCTCGGAATGAAATTACAAACGTTATTCTAAATAATAAGTTTTCTAATTGGCATTTTGGTCAAAAATGAAAAATAAAGGTAGTTTACTCTTGGAGAAAAATCATGTTTTGGAAGTTTTTGCGAACCCTGTAGAAAAAATTAAAATTTTTTCTTCGTTAATTACATTTTTTTTCAAGCAAAACTTTTTATCAAGAATGACTTTTTCCCGAAAAATGAAATTTTTCATCCATTTGTGCCATTGTAAACCCTATCCGCGGACAGTCTGTATATAATAAATAAATAAAGTACCTATGTTCAAGGACTGCTGACCGTTACGTCACGACTATCTGTTTTAGAGAGTTTCTGATGCTTTGGGAGTTTCCCGGTCAGCAATCCAATGAATTAAGGCAAAGGGGATAGAGAAGGATGTAGATTTTAGGAATCGCAATAATGTAGCTATTTTGTCATCCCTTCGTTGACAGCTTCACGAAATTCATCAACATACCATAATAGAGCGTATTTATGGAATGTATAGAGCAGGCGATCACGTGACCATTTGCTCGATACAATTAAACTGTAAAATCGTTGATGGTGGTTCACTAACGGGCTGTTTAAAAAAATTAAAATTTAAATGGCGTAAATGTACTGTTAGACCAGTGCTGAAGCCTTTGAAAATGGTAAAAAGTGACAAAAAATAATAGTAGGATGAAACCCATTGGAAAAGGAAGAGAATAGAACAAAAATAAAAGGAAAAATAAATTACGGGCGATCAGAGGTCGGGAAGGGGGGGAGGGGGGGTTTTAAGGGTAGAAAACGATTTATCTCGATTTCCGGTAAAACTACAAGTCCTATGGAAAAACGGTAAATCGCAAAGTTGTAGGTAATAAAAAGATCTACAACTTTAGTATTTACACTTTTTTCACATAACCTCAAAATGTATGTGAAAAATTCAAATAACCAAGTTTTTGGTTTTTTATTTTTATCTTCTACAAAAAATTTTTTTTATCCACGAAATTTGATAAAAACTTACCTTTTTATGTCCTAAACACACTGTAATTTTTTTGATTTAAAATATTTATTTTTTAACCTTATTTTGACTTAATATCGAAAAAACACCCTAATTTTCAATCGAAAATTCTCACGTCAAAATATCTGCTTTTTTAAAAAAGTCGGTGGGCTTTTTGTTCGTTAAAATATCTACTTTCTGATGGTGTTAAAAAATATATATATTACTATGGTAAATGTTCTCAAAAAAATGCAAAGAAACGAAAAAAACTCGAATCCGAATTTTTTTTTTTAGATCAATATGTACAATTTTGAGCTATTTATTAAAATTTATACTTTAATTACTCGAAAAACGTAAGATTCCATGTTACATTGATAAAAAAAAAGAGAATAAATCTTAATAAATAGCTCAAAATTGTACATATTGATCTAAAAAAAAAATTTCTGATTCGAGTTTTTTTCATTTCTTTGCATTTTTTTGAGAACATTTACGTAATGTATATATTTTTTAACACCATCAGAAAGTAAAGATTTCCATGAACAAAAAGCCCTCCGACTTTTTTAAAAAAACAGATATTTCGACGTGAGAATTTTTGATTGAAAATTAGGGTGTTTTTTCGATATTAAGTCAAAATAAGGTTAAAAAATAAATATTTTAAATCAAAAAAATTACAGTGTGTTTGGGACATAAAAAGGTAAGTTTCACCAAATTTCGTGGATAAAAATTTTTTTTTGTAAAAGATAAAAATAAAAAACCAAAAACTTGGTTATTTGAAATTTTCACATTAATTTTGAGGTTATGTGAAAAAAGTGCAAATACAAAAGTTGTAAGTTTTTTTATTACCTACAACTTTGCTATTTAACGTTTTTCCATAGGACTTGAAGTTTTGCCGGAAATCGAGATAAATCGTTTTCTACCCTTAAACCCCCCCCTCCCCCCCTTTCCCGACCTCGGATCGCCCGTAATTTATTTTTCCTTTCATTTTTGTTCTACTCTCCAATGGGTTTCATCCTACTATTATTTTTTTTCACTTTTTACCATTTTCAAAGGCTTCAGCACTGGTCTAATATCCTTGTATGCCGTTTTAAAAACTACCGAAGCCACTCTGCCCGCTCTTTTCTTCCCCAAGCAACATTTTTCTGACTTCCAACTAATTTTTAAACAACCCCGACGTTGCAATGTGTCCATATAGTAGTTTGTGCAGGATGTAAACGTTGTTTAGCTGTTACCAGAAATCAGACAAAAGCAGATAAATCCATTTTACATAGTTTTGAGCTATTGATAAAAAACTGCTAATCCAGCGGCCCTTTGATATATTGTAAAAATGAGAAATGCATTCAATAAAGCTTAAGTTAAGGACCTTAAATTAAAAAAATATAAAAAATAATAGGCATTCTGTATGAGTTATCGCGATTTAAAAAATGGATTTATCAAAAATTATCGACCCTGGTCTATGTATCCAACAAGCGTTTTTTAATAGAGCAACCCCGTATAGCCCAAAAACGAGTAGATTTTTTAAGAAAATTTAGGAATGACGGCAACTCTTAATTTCCTTTAAAACCTGTTTTTCTGAATGAAACCTGGATATACAGTAAAGGGGCTTTTAAGCGAAGTTGACAAGATGATATTCTTCATACAGTTAAAAAAAATTGTCAGAAAGTGTACGGTATATTATTCTACATGCTGGTTCAAAAAATGAATTTATGAATAATGCAAATTTGATATTCAAGTCTGGAATAAAATCTGGTTTGAAGAAAAATTGTTACCAAACTTGGAAGAACCGTCGCTTATTATCACGACAACGCGCCACCTATCATTATCAGCTAATTGAAAAAATTCCATACGAGTTGGCCAAAAAGATTACTTATTGCATGGTTAGAACAAAGACAAATTCCCGTTTCACCATTTGCAATGAAGGATTATATCTGGATAATAGTGAAGTAGCATATCCCGCCTAAACGTTTCAAGTAATCTGAAGGAAAAAGAAAAGCCCTATTGATTTTATTTTTTAATTATTTTAATAGATTGGACGAACTAGCTCTGCAACATGGACATCGAGTTTTAAGACTTCCTCCATATCATTGCTACTTAAATCCTATTGAAACAAATTGGTCGGAGTGTAAGCGCTATTATGATGCAAAAATAAGTTCTATGGATCCTGTAACAAATGACGGGTCTGTGGAATTAAACCATAGAAAATGTTACAGTGGAAAAATGGATCAATTTTGTTACACACCCTAATAAAATTATAAATTATGTGTGGGAACGGGAAAGATTTATCGATGCTCCAGATACTCTTCCCTTTATTGTTAACTTGGACAAATCTGGTGATGGTTATCCTTGCGGAGATGATTTATTTTAATTATTAAAAAACGCTGTATTTTGTTGTATTGTCATTTTTTATTATATTTTCTTCTACAGTGTCACCAGTAAAGTCCGCATCATATGGGATTTTTTTTTTGTTAATAGCTTTATTCAAAATTTGACTTTGGCATCAAGTTCTGCTTCGATCGAGATGAAAATTAAGCAAAAAAATAATAGCCACGTGATTCGCATTATCTGTCAAATTAAAATTTTTTCCAACAAATAATTTAAAAGTGGGGTTATTTCTGAAAATATCGAAAGAAGTTATAAGAAAAAGTTTTTTTAAATGCATTTCTTAGCCCACATGCAAAATTTCAGCTGCATAAGATAATTTTGATTTTTTTACCTATATTTTGTTAATTGTACCACTTTTGCAAAATAAGACTCAACGCAACCTACATAAACCTTTTTAGTTTTGACAATGCTTTATTTCAGAGACATTTTCTTTAAAGTAGGCGCCATATGTTAAATGTGTGCTATTCTACAAAATCAAAATTGGGCTATTAAAATTTGGTCGCCTGTGATGCAAAGTTTATTTGTTTTTTACCCTGTATAAGGTAACTTCATAAAATAAGTATTTTTGAAAACGTAGTTTGTGACTGAAAGTAAAAAAATAAAATAAAGTGGGTTTAAATTAAACCGTTGAAAATAGATAAACTTTACGTTAAGTTAAACTACAATTTATTTTCCACTTAATGAACACTTTACTGATGACACTGTGTTTTTTTTTTGTCTTAATATTAACTAATATTAAGGTGTATTACACCTTACACCAGACACAGTGAAGTTGCCTTATACAGGGTCAAAAATAAATAAACTTTGCATCACATGCGACCAAATTTTAATAGCCCAATTTTGATTTTGTAGAAAAACACGCATTTAAATAAATAAATAAAAAAAATAAAGAAAATGTATCTAAAATAAAGCATTGTCAAAACTAAGAAGTTTAATGTAGGTTGCGTTGAGTCTTATTTTGCAAAAGTGGTGCAATTTACAAAATGTAGGTAAAAAAATCAAAATTATCTTATGCAGCTGAAATTTTGCATGTGGGCTAAAAAATGCATTTAAAAAAACCTTTTTCTAATAACTGTTTTCTATATTTTCAGAAATAACCGCACTTTTGAATTATTTTTTGGAAAAAACTAAAATCTGACAGATAATGCGAATCGCGTGACTACTATTTTTTTGCTTAATTTTCATCTCGATCGAAGCAGAACTTGATGCCAAAGTCAAATTTTGAATAAAGCTAATAATTAAAAAAAATCCCATATCATCTGGTGACACTGTATATTATAAATAAGATATATTATATAAAAAAATTTGAAAAAAAAATTATAAACTGATGCACTAGAAATGCACTAGACAAAAAAATATATGATTTAATTTTAAATTTTATAAATGAGCTTTATACCTACATTTATTTTTTAGGAAATTTACATCAATTAAAAATTTCATAGTGATTTTCAAAAATCAAATGCTTCATCCCATGATACCTTTTATCCTAAATAAACTATATAATTCTGACTTAATTAACAGTATAAAAATAATACTTAAAAATTTGAAAAAACGCGCTTGTATTTTACCGTGCGAGCAAAAATTATTTACATCAAAGAGGGCCTTGCATCTAAGGACGTAATACTTAGCCGTAGAGCTTAATACCTGTTAGGTGTCAGTAACTACCTGAATTAACAATCAATCAGTTATTCCGTCATCTTTGACAGTCGTTACAAGTAATTCGATTCATCGCTAATTTTTGCAATTTCTTGAACAATTCACACAATGGGCTTTACGGAACAGCACAAAACATTCATGGTTGAAGCGTCTTTTCGAAACGGGGTTAGAGTAAAATATGGTGAGTGGCAAAACAATCCGGGTTTGTGCATGGACGATTTTCACGAACATTTTCCTAACGTTGCTTTTATTGCCGGGGATTTTTATCATTGCCTGAAAAGAACTGTTGCTGTGTTTAGGGAAACAGATTCTATACAACACAAAAAAGGAGCAGGAAGACCATCTGTAAGAACAGAAGAACTTGTTGCAAACGTTCGTGAAATAATGCAAAATACGCCAACAAATTGTATAAGACGCCTGTCCCAAGAAGTGGGAAGATCTTATGGAACATGCAGGACTATTTTTAAGAAGCAGCTAAATTTAGTTCCTTATAAAAAGTAAAGTAAAGTTCGTGTAACTTGTGGTGCTCAAGTCTGGTGCTAGAGTTTTCAATAAAGTGCAAGTATCCAAAGAAATACAAGCCGCAGATTTTGAAAGATGCAGGAATTACTTTCAATGGTTTACCCAAAATTTATTGGAAATAAATGATTTATTAGACCTGACATTTTTTTCGGATGAAGCCTGGTTCAACCTCTCCGGTTATGTGAATTCTCAGAATACATGTAATTATTTTTCTTTTTCTTTCTGTATATTCTTACTTTGTTAATTTTGTAAACAACAAAATTAAATTTGTATTAATCTACTTATTTCATTACTTATTAGTTTGGCATATCATGTCATAATATGAATTTGACAAAATTTTAACCTTGATTTGGTTAGATATATCGTCCCCATATCATTGTGACCAAGCCCTACGTTTTCTCATCCAAGCCCTCTTTGATGCAAATAATTTTTGCTCATACGGTACTTGTTTACATGCATCCGTCTTTATGTAGATCAAGTCTAAGATAAATCATAACCTTTACCACCGCTAAGTCAAATTGACGTATTGCAAATATGGATAATATGGCGTAACGGTCAGCAGTCATTGAACAGACTTTAAAAAGACACCCAAGATAAGTGCCGGTGGCTACAAAAATCGAAGACGAATTTTTTTTTGGCAAAATTCCATGCGCGGTTGAAATTACGTACAAAATATACTATAATTAAAATTGGTTAATATATTTGATATTTAAAAATTATTTTTCTAATGCATTTTTTACCTATTTTTTAACCTTCAAACGAGGGTCGAAAGTTTAAACTCCTTTTAAAAGTGTCATCTCCGGGATTGCGCCACTGCCTAGAGTGTTTAATACCTCATACTTAGTTAATTAAGTATGTTAAATTAGATAATAAAGCTGTATATAAAATAAAGCAGATCGGCTTTTGATATTTAAAAGTTATAATTGTTTCAGTGTGCTATATTGGCTAATAATAAACTTTATATTGGCAAATATGGTGCAACAATTAAGGTCGTATTATGTAATAGCATTTTTGCTGACGGTTTTTGATCAAACTTTCGCTACACCATGTATCAAAAATAACAGTTCAGCGGTTAGTGATTCTTTGGTATTGGTTCATGTAGTAAGTATTATAAAATTTAGTTCAATTATTTTTTACCTATATAATTATATACAGGGTGACCCACTCTCAATGCAGGATTCCATAGCATGTAAATTACTACTTTTTAGTATTTTTCAAAAACAAGGTTGTAGTCTACAATTTCAAAGTATTTTGAAGTAGTCAGGGCATATCAAACATATTTTTTTTTAAATGGAACACTGTTTATTATATTTTTGTATTGCTTGATCAATTTTATGAATATTGTGTTTAACGTATATGCAGTGTGACCAGTAAAGTCCGCTTCATATGGGATTTTTTTTATTAATAGCTTTATTCAAAATTTGACATTGGCATCAAGTTCTGCTTCGATCGAGATGAAAATTAAGCAAAAAATTAGAAGTCTCGTGATTCGCATTATCTGTCAAATTTTAATTTTTTTTCAAAAATTAATTCAAAAGTAGGTTTAATTATGAAAGTATCGAAAAAAGTTATTAGAAAAAGGTTTTTTTAATGCAGTTTCTAGCACACATGCAAAATTTCAGCTGCATAAGACAATTTTGATTTGTTACCCACCACTAAAATTTATTTTCCACTTAATTAACATTTTACTGATGACACTGTGTCTTTTTTGTCTTAATATTAAGGTGTATTACTGTCAGACACAAACTACGTTTTTAAAAATACTTATTAACAAATAAACTTTGCATCACATGCGACCAAATTTTAATAGCCCAATTTTGATTTTGTAGAAAAACACACATTTAATATGGCGCTACTTTAAAGGAAATGTATCTGAAATAAAGCATTGTCAAAACTAAGAAGTTTTATGTAGGTTGCGTCGAGTCTTATTTTGCAAAAGTGGTGCAATTTACAAAATATGGGTAAAAAATCAAAATTATCTTATGCAGCTAAAATTTAGCATGTAGGCATTTAAAAAACTTTTTCTAATAACTTTTTTCGATACTTTCAGAAATAACCCCACTTTTGAATTATTTTTTGGAAAAAACTAAAATTTGACAGATAATGCAAATCACGTGACTACTATTTTTTTGCTTAATTTTCATCTCGATTGAAGCAGAACTTGATGCCAAAGTCAAATTTCGAATAAAGTTAATAATAAAAAAAAATCACATATGATATGGACTTTACTGGTGACACTGTAGGTATGCTTAAATTAAATATTTCTAAGTTAATAACGATTTTTCAAAAATTTGGTATTTTGCAACACTTAAAAACATGCGAAGCAGAGCGACAGTAATACATGAAATTTGAGTTATGAAATATGATTATTAGGTAGCGCCTAAAGCATATTTTAAGAATATACCAATAATATTTTTATTTACCGGAGCCGTATAATATAATTTTCAAAATGTAACAATTTTAAAAACGTAAAAAGTCCTGTTTTGAAAGTTTTTATTCAATGGGAAAAAACCACAATTTTTTCATTTAAATATCTTAAATTAGATAACAAATTTCAACAAAATTTATTCCTTTTTGAAATTTCTTTAGCCTTCCACCACTTATAGATGTTAATTTAGTGATTGATAGTCTGACAAAAAGGTTTAGCCTTCTTCCCTTAAAAATGTCTCGTGGGACGCCAATGGTAGGTAAGCTTCACATAACAAAAAACAAAACAATAAACCAGATACCAAAATCGTCTTAAATTTTAAACAATTACCTACCTTTAATTACTTAATTAGATTAATTACAGTCAACACAATTAAATCCAATAAAAATAATATATTAAGCATGGCAGAAAATCACGTTAAACTAAAAATTGAATATTTCATGAAAAAACAGAGATAAACCAATGAATCAAAAAATAAAATGTAAAGGAAGCATGGGACTTTCCTTTGACTGTAATTGCCATAACTTGCAATGGCTAGTAAATCCCACAGGGTGTTTTGAATTTCCGTAAAAAAACATAACAGTTTTATAACACCCGGTATAATACCAAAGTTACTTTTTTAAGCAAAACAACAAAGGCAGTGATATGCTTAAGGAAAAAACCTACAATTAGAAAAAAAAATCATTAAAAACGAACCACAAATTTGGAAAATATATAACATCAAAATTAAGGCAATTTTTTCGTTAAATATAAGTATAGATATATAAGTATTAGATAAGTTGTCGAATAAATTTCCATTTTTTAAATTTACAGACTTCAAGAATCAAGATACAGAGATACATTTTATTATTAATTTAAAGTAAAATAATTTACCATTGGCATTAGAGGAATTAGTCGGCATTGGTGGGCATTGCTGGGGATTTGTAAAGAAATGTATTAGTTTATATTAATTAATTAAAATAAGGAATTGGAGGCATTAGTACGCATTAGTTTACAAGAATTTTGACTGTGTTTTACCCCTCGACTTCTACAGAATATATATTTTTATTTACTATCAAATTCGATAAAAATTTAAAATAAACCTAATAATTTCTCTAAATATTGAACCTGTACGGTATCGAACTGCTTGCCCGAACTCCGCTTCTCGTCGTTCGTGCAACGGCAGTCGTCTGTGTAAAAACATCCGTTTGCGCACTTGTTAGGAAAATACCTATTTGTTTTTAAACTTTAAATCGGTGAGGCCTTTACTTGATGGAAATTCATTATAACTCAATGAAAGACAATTTATTTTGTCAAATTTCCACTTTTATTTAAAAAAATGTCTTTACATGACGCGTTTCGCTACATTGTAGCTTCTTTGGGTGTATGGTGCTTACATTAGCATTAGCAAAATACACCCGAAGAAGCTACAATGTAGCGAAACGCGTCGTGTACAGAAAAAGGTTTTCAATGAAAGTGGAAATTTGACAAAATAAATTGTTTTTCATTGAGTTATTTGTTTTTAAGCGTTTAAACATCGTAGGTTAATCCCGTGAGACTTTGGATATACGTATAATTTCTAAAAGTTTTAGAGATAATTAATTAAGCAAATTCCTTGCGGATTTTAAAGATAAGGATAAGTAGGTAATGTTGGTTTTGTACGAATTACGCTAGACATTAAAAACAACTCTTATCAATCTTTTAAAAAGATTGTAGAGAAAAATGTTTGCAAAGTAGGCATGGCAAAACTATTAATTAGTCAGAGACACACCTACTTGTACCATATCTATTTTTAATCTTTAATTTACTTATATAATTAAATTTTATGAATATGATAATCTTATTATTAACTCATTGTACTTATTTTATTGACACTTCCGATACATGATTAATCAATTTAAGCACAATAAAATTAACTTGTTATATTTTTAAACGCAACAAATAATTAGTTAACTACATGAAATGGAAAATACGTGCAATAATTCGACTGGAATTAAATGTTCGGCATGACCAACACGTCCAAATATGCACAAATGATCCCCTCTCTTTAACCGAGGAATCGACTCACCATCATAGATATTTAAGGTAGTTATTTCTGGCATTTTTAGGAGTTGCAAACCTATCAGATTTTGAGGATAGAAAAGTGTTTTTAAGGGTTTGTTTCTAAAATTTGTTAAAAAATTATTCGTTGTCGTGTTTTTAGTTCGAAAAGTGAGAGTCAATTAAACTAGTCTTATAAAATCGAATATAAAAAACAAACAAAACCAGGAAAATAAGCAATCATCGATGTTATCGCGTACCTAACCTCAAGTCAAATATTAGTTGGTATATAACTTGTATTGATATTTACAATTTGGCAAAAACTTGTAAAACATTTCCAAGCACAATTTCTTGTTCACGAATTTGAAAAAATTTTTGCCTGAGAACTTAAGCCGTGGAATACTTTCACCCTTGGATTAATATTAACATACCTAGGTATTTACGTTTTCTTTTATATAATATAAGTTTAGAGAAAACTGTCTTTTAAACTTTTTGAAGCAATATATTGCCCGAAAAGTTGACGTACCTAATCAGATTGCAGGGCTGCAAAAAAATATATACCAAAACATGCATCGGGATAATCTGTCTTGGTGTATGTTTCTCTTTATTTTCATACCCTGTTTGTGTAGCCTAGGCCTAATTTGATGTGTTTAAATTGATCATAATGAAATAAAGTTATATATCAAGATACATCACACTCCATACTTACTGAAAATACGAAATACCCTGTATTTTACCCCTTTTGGGCATAATAAAATCATACAACGGCTGTTACTAGTCATTGTTTATATTCCAATCAGAATCACTAAAAGCACAAACACAATTCACCAAACTACACAAAAACGAGAAATCCGTAAATATTAAACACCCACAATCCACAATATCAAAGAAAACTATATGGAATCTACAGAGAAAACCTAAAACACAACAACAAAAATGTTGCCGAGTCGGTTATGGAGTGTATTTTGCGCATGTCGCTAAAGAAGGATAGACCGATAACAAGAGGTTTGTGCGCATGCCCGGTACTGCGCTCGGACGTGCGCTCGGACGTATTTTTTCACCCATAAAACGTAACTTTTGTTTGCGTAGGAGATAAGCTGTACGTATCTAAAGGTAAACGTCTATGCTCGCCATGCATTGGTCACGTCCTAAACATATCATTCATTCTCTCATACGCATATAAACTGCCACTGTAACATCGGTAAAACGGTTTGATGCCTAGAAGTCAGTTAAGTGATAGATTATCCTTAAATACTAATTTGTTGTTTGCAGGTTTTTCGGCATGGGGACAGGACACCAGATCGACATGGCCTGTGGAAAAGTAACCCATATTATGATGAAAGTTTCTATGAACCTTATGGCTATGGTCAGCTTACAAATGTAAGAAAAATAATTAATTATATATAATAGGACAAATTTTTCCAAGAATGTGATGTATACTTCACGGATTTTTTATAAATATTAATTTTAGATCGGAAAAAAAAGAGAATACAATTTAGGCACCGGCTTGCGTAAACGATATGGCAACTTTTTGGGTGACAAGTGGAATATAAAACTTTACGATGCCTGGTCCACCAATTATAACCGAACTAAAATGTCAACGGCTTTGGTGCTAGCTGGACTGTTTCCACCAACTAGTTCCGATATATGGCAGTGGGATCTACTGTGGCAGCCAGTACCATATAACTCTTTACCGGTACCTCAGGACAAGGTATATTGATATTTTTATAACTAAATATATAAAGAATACTATTCATTATTATAATAGATATATTAGGCCAGTTGTTATATTCATTATTTAATTGTAGTTCGTGCATGTAAATAATAATTAATTCGTTACTCATATAGGCTCAGGATTGCTATTATTTACATCGAGACAATTTCATTACCCACGGTTCACTAAACCAATTAATTAGAAGTGCATTTTTACATACCATAGTGAGTTAATGAATGGAATTTACATTTTTTAACCTAAATTGAAACCAATTAATTTTTTATTAATTTATCTGAAAACTATTTTTACTTTCCTCCCAGAGGACAGTTATGTCAGTAAGTATTGTACCTAATCATGAATCATGATATTTATTTTAGATATTGTCAGATATCCACGTCCCTAAATCACAAAAAATATGTTCCCCTACTAAAAACCGATTAAAAATTAAATTGTAAAGAAAATTTTATAAATAATCGCTTATAAGTCAAAAACTTGACCAGTTAGGTATACAGGGTGTTTCAATAAAAACTCCCAGGCCAATTATTTCGAAAACGAAAAGTGACATGTCAATTCTCTAAACGCCAGTTTTTAGCCTCTATGATTGGCTCAGTGTAAAAAATGTGTTTGAATAATACAAGATGTAGGTGGCGCCACGGTGCAAAGAATTTTTTCGATGACAGAAACTTTTAAATGTTGTGGTTCTTAAAGATAATTAATTTCTGATCAAAATTATGTCCCATAAAAATTTTTGATAAATCCAACATGAACGGATATATTTGGAGTTAAATTTTTTTTTAAATAATTATTTTAACTAGTATTTTAATTTTATTAGTTTGGCATCGGTAGATAAATGCTTTCTTTTAAAAATTACACTTGAAGAAGCCCCCCTATCAGTACAATTCCAAGGACGCCATATTCTACCACTAATAAGCCTAACTAAAAATGACTCGCCGCAAAACCACTAAAGACTAAAATTATTAAAAATCAGTTTGTATTTATATACGAATCAGGCATAGGTATAAATTGAGTTTGTACCTGGTCCGGCTCTGCTCGAAAAGGTTTTACAATTTGGGATTTCATTGTTTATTTTATGGTCAAAGGGATAATGAGGGTTTATTGCAGTCAAAAGATCAACGGTATAATTCTACAAATACTATACTAATTTTTGGTAGAAGTGGTAACACAGTATCGTCAAAAATATAAATATAAAGCAAGTATTTTGTTATGATTTATTATTATATTTTAGGAGCTTTCTTCATGGGCTTGCGCAACAGTATTACCATTAATCTATAACGATGAAAATAATATGAAGCGACTTAAAAGTTACGATGGCCTTATGGAAACTCTAAGTAGAGGTACTGGTGAAGTTGTCGACTATATAAGTGCATTAGATTTGTACTTTGGAATGTATATACTGGTAAGATATTTATTTGCCAGTTTTTGCCACCCAGCAAAATTATTTTGCCACTGAATATGAAATAGGTATTTACTAAATTGTTTTTGTAGCCTCGGAGAAGTTCGTGATTAAAAAATTCATTAGGGGTATTTTGCTGGTTGACAAACATTGCCTCCATTTCAACGAAAAAGGGCCGAAACACGTGTCAGGAAACTGATTAAAGTTGTGAAACATAACAAGTAGTTATTATTCTTTTTCCTGTGCACTGGAACAACAGTTTCACCAAGCCTGTAGCCCAACATAACATAATTATACGTATTATTATATATTGTATAGTTTAATATAGTTGATTCGATAATTTTCGTGGGGCGATTCGGCATAATCCGTGATTTCCGCCATTCGGGTTAAGGTAATGAAGAAGAATTTCTGCACTAACCCTAAATTCTTATTTATTTTAGATTTTTGCGATTATTTAGTAGAGAAAACAAATAATTAATTGTCATCTATGTCATCAGCATGCACAGTAAAAGAATAAATGTATTTTTTTCATTAATCATAAAACAATGTTTGAGAGACTACAAAACCAATTGCGCGCAAGAAAACTGTTTTAAGAAACACAAAATAAGATAGGTTAGGTATGCCCTTTCTTCTTCTTTGATCGGGGATTTCATAGGTGGTTCAGTTGAAGTATACACCGTTGCCCTTTTTTCTTAACTTAATTTGTTTAGTTTAGTTGTAGTTTGGTTTGGTTTAATTGAAGTATAAAGCAGCCATTACTTAAGTATATAGTGTGACCAGTTAAGTCTGCATTATATGTATTTTTTTTATTAATAGCTTTATTCGAAATTTGACTTTGGAATAAAATTCTGCTTCGATTGAGATGAAAATTAACCAAAAAAATAATAGTCACGTGATTCGCATTATCTGTCAAATTTGAATTTTTTTCAAAAAATAATTCAAAAGTGAGGGTATTTCTGAAAATATCGAAAAAAGTTATAAGAAAAAGTTTTTTTTAAATGCAGTTTCTAGCCCACATGCAAAATTTCAGCTGCATAAGAAAATTTTTATTTTTTACCCACCACTAAAATTTATTTTCCACTTAATGAACACTTTACTGATGACACTGTGTTCTTTTTTGTCTTAATATTAAGGTGTATTACTTTCAGACACAAACTACGTTTTCAAAAATACTTATTTTATGAAGTTACCTTATACAGGGTTAAAAACAAATACAGTTTGCATCACATGCGACCAAATTTTAATAGCCCAATTTTGATTTTGTAGAAAAACACACATTTAATATGGCGCTACTTTAAAGAAAATGTATCTGAAATAAAGCATTGTCCAAACTAAGAAGTTTTATGTAGGTTGTGTTGTATCTTATTTTGCAAAAGTGGTGCAATTTACAAAATATGGGTAAAAAATCAAAATTATCTTATGCAGCTGAAATTTTGCATGTTGGCTCGAAACTGCATTTAAAAAAACTTTTTTTAATAACTTTTTTCGATACTTTCAGAAATAACCCCACTTTTGAATTATTTTTGGAAAAAATTAAAATTTGACAGATAATGCGAACCACGACACTACTATTTTTTGCTTAATTTTCATATCGACCGAAATTTCGAATGAAGCTATTAATTAAAAAAAAATCCCATATGATGCAGACTTTACTGGTCACACTGTATGTAGGTAAATTCATTCAAACATTTATTTATTGACGTAAGTTGAGAACTTTACTTCAATTAAAAATAGGCGTTATACACAGAGAAACATAGGTGTGTCAAATAAATTCGTCATTTCGTTTATTTTTCGTTCTGTAGTAGTTTTTCTATATATTTGATTTTAGAGAGAACTGGGCTTTCCACTGGAGAAATGGACCGAGGCTGTGTACCCTGAACCATTGAAGTCTTACATAGTGGACTTTTATTACATTGAAACGAGCACTAAAGAACTGAAAACTGTTATAGCAGGTAAAATAAAAGTAAATAGGTGTAACTTTATAATATTAATTGCCCCCGCCTTTTAATAATTCATAATACGTTTTTATAAACGAATAATTTACGATCATTGGTACCGGTTTAGTACCCTATTTCATAAAAATAATAAACATAAACATAAATAAACCTTCTGTTTACAATGATGAAATACACCATTCACGTGACAGGGCAAGGGATATTAAATGTAAAAAATTGGATATATTATGTACAGTGTGACCAGTAAAGTCCGCATCATATGGGATTTTTTTTAATTAAAAGCTTTATTCGAAATTTGACTTTGGCATCAAGTTCTGCTTCGATCGACATGAAAATTAAGCAAAAAAATAGTAGTCACGTGATTCGCATTATCTGTCAAATTTTAATTTTTTCCACCGGTCAAAAGGAAGTGTATTGTAGTACACACTAAACTAAAAGATACAACAGTGCCTAAAACAAATGTATGAACCGCAGTCTTATAAAGAAACAAAAAAACTAAAAAGGTTGTTCCGAAAAGTGCCACTGTTTCCGGCCTGTCGTATCGTACTAACCTGTGAGCGAGGTCATACGCAGTAGCTTCGCCCTCCTCTGGGCTGTAACGCGATGACAGACTGGTCTTTACAAAAAGCTCCGAAGGTCAGACAGCAGCCCCCCACGATACAACTCTTCCCAAAAGGTTTGCGACGAAGCGCCGCCCAGAAACACCCAACACTCCTCGGGTTATTTCTGAAAGTATCGAAAAAAGTTATTAGAAAAAGTTTTTTTTAATGCAGTGTCTAGCCCACATGCAAAATTTCAGCTGCATAAGATAATTTTGATTTTTTACCCATTGTTTGTAAATTGCACCAGTTTTGCAAAATAAGACTCAACGCAACTTAGATAAAACTTCTTAGTTTTGACAATGCTTTATTTCAGATACATTTTCTTTAAAGTAGCGCCATATTAAATGTTGGTTTTTCTACAAAATCAAAATTGGGCTATTAAAATTTGGTCGCATGTGATGCAAAGTTTATTTGTTTTTGACCTTGTATAAGGTAACTTCATAAAATAAGTATTTTTGAAAACGTAGTTTGTGTCTAAAAGTAATACACCTCAATATTAAGACAAAAAAGAACACAGTGTCATCAGTAAAGTGTTCATTAAGTGGAAAATAAATTTTAGTGGTGGGTAAAAAATCAAAATGATCTTATTATATGCAGCTGAAATTTTGCATGTGGGCTTGAAACTGCATTTAAAAAAAGTTTTTCTAATACTTTTTTTGATATTTTCACCACTTTTGAATTATTTTTTGAAAAAAATTAAAATTTGACAGATACTGCGAATTACGTGACTACTATTTTTTTGCTTAATTTTCGTCTCGATCGACGCAGAACTTGATGCCAAAGTCAAATTTCGAATAAAGCTATTAATAGAAAAAAATCCCATATGATGCGGATTTTACTGGTCACACTGTATATATCATTTAAAGTTTATGTATTTATTTACTTATTTATTTAAACAGTATCAACAGCAATAATAAAAATCTTACAAGTAATGTGAGCTAAAATAAACCCTGAGTATGATTTTGTAATTAAGTTTTTACAGAATTTGTGAATAAACTTAGTGTTTCTGGCCAACCTATAAAATATACTACACATACGATTATAATGAAGAGTTCTTGTAAAGGTTGGTTCTAGGAAAATCTAAATAGAATTTATTTTATGTCTATTATGTATGCAATTGACCGAAAAGGGTAGGTTAGGTTAGGTTAGGTTAGAGTGGCAGACCTCTGGAATTTACCAAACAATCACACGTAGTCCTGTAGGACCGTTGTGGTACCACACGTGTTCCGCGGAACCTATCCGCATCAGCTTCCTGATGGTTAACGCGACGTGACGTAGATCGTAGAAGAATCTTGACAGCTCACTCAAACCAGCCACTGCTGTTAATAAACTTAGTAAGTCGACCCAGTTGCAGGCTGCTCGCTTCCTCCAGATCATTAAAAAATGGTTCGCCCAGTGCATTGAACCTTCTTCTAGTGAGGCCGGGGCATTCACACAAGAAATGCTGAATACTTTCCTCCTCTTCCTCATCTCTGCAAATTCTGCAGAAGTCGTTAGTTGGTATTTGCATACGTTCAGCGTGTCTACCGAACAAGCAATGTCCGGTGATTACGGCAGTGATGTTTCTTAGGTCCTTCCGACTGTGCTGTAATAGCGCTGCAGTTTTACTGTTATCAAGTAGGGGCCACAGTTGCCTGGAGATGCTACAAGTTGTAAGCCCTGTCCATCTGCTTTGAGCAAGTTGTTTAGCTGCTCGATCTATCTCTTTTTTGACTGATCCCAGTGGTCTAGCCACAGTATTCTCTGCTAGTTCGACAGACATGCTTGCGCCCTCCCTGGCGAGCGCATCAGCAGTCTCGTTGCCATATATATTGCTGTGTCCAGGAACCCAACACAAGGCGATTCGATGTTGAGCACCAAGTGTGCAGAGATTGTTGCGACAGCGAAAAGGATAACTGAGAAAGCAATTCTGGATTATCTACACTTTGAGACAAAACTTTATACAAAAACACCAAACATAGTTACTTCTCGGACTGATTAAACAAATAATTGATTGTAGTTGTCCTATTTAGAAATATCTTTGGTAATTTTTCTAAGATGTTGCTTTGTATTTTAGGTTATTTACTTAGGAAGATATTAACAGATACCGTAAATAAAATCAACGGAACTTTAATCCCTCAAGAACGAAAAATATTTTTATACTCAGGACATGAAGTAAGCATTGCTACGGTACTTACAGCCTTGGATGCTTTTAATTTAGTAGATCCTCCTCCTTATGGTTCTAACATCGCCTTTGAAGTACATAGTATTCAAGGCATTTATGGAATCAAGGTAAATATGCGATTTATTAAAAATGTAAACAAAAATATGAAGACCTGCTTTAAATTTGCCATATTTTACTTTACTTTACACTAAAACGGTAAATAAATTTGGCCAAGTCGTCAAAATAAAGTTTGTCGCGTTAAGTAAAAATCCCGTTAGTTGATTTTATATGTTGTAAAAATAAAATAGCAAGATTGTGATTTTTTAAAAAATTTTAAAATATTTTATTGTAAAGTAAAATTAATGTAAAAACTTACTGCATCACCTGCCATTAATAGCATCGTGTTGAAGTCTGGTATATTTTACGTTAAGCGGTTGGCTACCGAAACAGAACCGGACTAAGTTATTTTACCTTCGCCTTCACCATCTGTTAAATTTTGTAAGGGGGGCGTCTAAATATTTTGTCAAGATATAGCGTAGATACTAATTTTATAATTTATAAAATAAAATATTGACAGCCCGTACCTGCCAAAATAAGTATGTAAAAACATTAAAAAACTAAAGGAAAATAAGGCAACATTATTTGTTTCTTTAAGTATTTATTTATAAAAAGCGAAAATAGGTATTTATGTATTATATTATACAAGGAAAAAGTTATACTTTTTTTGCGAGGTGTAAGCTTTGTGGTGCACGTCTAATTAAAACACCATATCGGGAACCCTTTTGGTGTTACTTTTGTGGGAATTTTATATATGGGGTGTCCCGTAATTTAGGAGCTATAAATACAGCAACAAGAGATAGTGAACTTGAAAATATGTTATTTAATTTCATTTCTTATACGGCTAAAGATATACAGGGTGATCCCAGCAAATATTTACTTTATAAAATTGGCGATGATTTAATGTTAAGCGGATATGAATCATCAAATTTGGTGTAGTTATATTTTCGAGGACAAGAAAGAGGATCCCATAATGAGTCAGCTACACAATATGAGTTTGATAAATTCTCGCATATATTTTTTGTCTTTCACATTTCTGACCGCTTTAATTCAAATTATGAAACAGGGATCTTTTGTACTTCATTAATTTCGATATTTCAATAAGCTTTTCAGATAATAGCGTTTAAATGATATATGGCAAGAAACGTTTAAATAAACACCTTTTTTAACGAAACATTTAATGAAAATTAACCGTGCATTCTTAAGCATGAATGACATATTTTCAAGTCTACTATCTCCTGTTGCTGTATTTGCCCCTTAGTTATGAGACATCCTGTATATAACGATAAGTAAATGGTTTAACTAGGCACTTTATTCATTTGATAATAGATGAGTTAGGTAACCAAAATGGTATTCATCATTGAACTTAAATAATAAACACCATAAAATGAAATATATAAAATCCGAAAGTAAAATGTTTGAAACACACACTGCACAAAAAACAGCCACAGAAACATTTCAAAAACACCAAAATTGAAAAAAAATAATATGACGCAACTTGACGCGTAAGCTTGCTACGGCACACTGCTGATCTGCTCTTCACAATTACCCTCAGGTACCTTATAACTCTTAGTTTTATTTTAGATGCTTTATCAAGAACGTGACACTCAGGAGCCTAAAGTACTACATCTTCCTGGATGCGGGGAATTTTGCCCTATAGACCAGTTTATAAAACTGACAGCTGATATAATTCCCAAATCGGATGCTGAATGCTATGGCGAACAGTAACTGTAATTATACCGTTATTTTAAAAATGCCGTTCTATGATTCCATGATTAACAAATAAATTATTCCATTGTAGTAGTAATTAGCTAAAATAAATTTAAAAAAAATTAAACATGTTTTAATAGTATCTACGTATAGGGTGGCCCATTTGTGTGATCAAGTAATACATAATAAAAATAAACAATTTATTTAGATAAACATTACAGGAGACAAGAAAGATAATAATAAAAATCATATTCAATGTTATCTGAAAGGGCGAAGTTCATTCATTGCTAGTAACAAGGGTTGGTCATACACTTAACCTTCGTATAGTAATTAAATGTCTAACCTAATCAGAGAAAAACAATTGAAATTAAAATGTGTATAGGTTCACCCTTAAAATTCATCCCAAATTAAATAACAAAATAAAGATAATCTTAATAACGTTATATAAATTCTGTACTAATGCAAAAATATTAATAAGTAAAGACAGTGCAGGAGACGGTTGAAGGAAAGAAAGAAAAAGCACGACCCGAAAGCAGACAATTTTAAACACCCAGTAATATACTTTTATATATTTCTTAAAAATTTAAAACAGATTTAGTTTTAAGGTCTAGACCAATAGAATTATAGACAGCGGATACGTTAGAAGCAAAACTACGTTCAAACAGAGCAGTTTTATGGATAGGTGGTGTAATGGTGCCCTTAAATCTAACGTTAAGACTGTGTATATCTGTAATGAAAATTATTTTTTTGTGTAAACATGACGGATTTCTAAGAATATTATTTTGTGAAAAAGGACAGCCGAATGAAACTGTATTTGTGGCTTCATACTTAACCACCCAGCATCTCTCAACTTGTGCCTGCCAGAATGACGTTTCTTGATACCATAAGCAAATCTTAAACAATAATTTTGAGTTGTGAGGTCACAGCAGTCAAGCATGGGCCGTTTACAACATTACAGTGATTAAATGTGGATAAGTCCAGCGACACGCATAACATAAGTTTAACGTTTGAATCTAAAACAGTTCGAGAATAATTGTATAGCAGCTTAAGCTTAAGCACAGCCACCTTGAAAAGAAGCCATGAAGTGACATCGGGCAACGCCGCATCAGCTGGTAGTTGCGGATCCACAAGCTATTATCATGACGTGCGGCAACGGGCGAGTTTTTTTATTCTTTCTGATAATATTTTTTCTTTTATTTGGCTCTGTTGCCACTATATTGATATTGAAATAATAGTAATATTGCGTTTAGAAGCACGGCCCAGCTGTTAAATTTAGTCTCACTTTAGTTGTATTTTTTTTATGGTGCCATCAGGCAAAAGATAAATATCCTTACGAATAATGTGACTGGGGACAAAATGCTTAGCACAAACTACAGAATGCTGTGTAGGCGACCAATTAGCTCTTGGAATGGCTTTTAGCCATAGAGTTTTCAGATTTTCATCTTTTGGAAAGTGAAAAACTGATACACTCTCGTCACCTGCTTTTAAAGCACTTTTATAGTTAGAGTTACACCCAGGAATACAGCAGGAGTTTGACATGTTGATAAATAAACAAACTAAAAGAAAACAATAGTACCTATCTAAGTACCTAGGTATCTAGAGGTATCCTACCTACTTAAGAACTATCTCTACTAGTGATATTTTTAAACTATTTATTCCAAAGAGCTAACTAGAACACAAAAAACACAACTTTTAAATTAAAACAAATAAAATTATGCCGCCATTTATAAGACCCGTAAACAAACCGCCCGGCCGGCCAGGCTGTTCGATTTCTTTCTTTATTAATGCTATAACAGCAAGCCATAACCAAAAATTTTCACTAGTATTTTGTAGAGGTTCTTATAGCAATCATGTCACTTAAATTTTCTATTAGATCAATCGAAAACCGGATAAAACTACAAATTAACACGAAAAATCGCAAGGTCAACACCTGAATCAGGAGCAAATTACATACTAAAACATGGCTTACGTCAAAAAAGTCACGTGACAAGCGTACCGCCAAGCAGTGTTGTCGATGTTTCTGTTTCATGA
This sequence comes from Polydrusus pterygomalis, assembly GCA_963969555.1. NCBI lineage: Eukaryota > Metazoa > Arthropoda > Insecta > Coleoptera > Curculionidae > Polydrusus > Polydrusus pterygomalis. The sequence continues at coordinate 31,868,862 of OZ018381.1, read as the reverse complement.
CTTGGTAAGTAAAGAGGGCTGTAGCTTAAGTTTAAATACACATATCGGCTTTACTATTAGAGTTATCCAAAAAAAGTATAATAGTTGTGAGGTTTATCGTTTATGATCTAAATTTATTTTTAAATAAAATATACATTGTGGTCCAGAAAAGCAGGACAATAAATATATGCATATTTTTTAAAGGGACAAAATATATATTTAAACAATAAATTGGGCCCTGTTATGCAAAAAGCAACCAACCCACACATTTTTAAAAAACGAGATAATATCATATTCTGGTCCAGAAATGTCCATACTACATTCTGCAGAAAGCTACCAAGCCATCCCATAAATTTTAACCTTGAAAAATGCATCCCCACTTATCTGCTGTTAATTAACAGGACTTCTCAGATTTCGCATCAAACAACCATTGCATTGCATTTGGATTGTTGTGTGATTAATATTTGTTAATTTAATTCTCAAAGATTACCAACCAAATGGGTTGGTATTATTGTGCTGAATAAGGGTTCATCGAGGATGTAGATGGTTTTGGCATAGAATTGTTCGATTTTGATGGAGATGAAAATTTGTGAAATGCATCAATAACAGAATCGATGTGTTCCACTATTTATCTAGGTTTCCTGATGATGATTTTGTAAATTTATATCAATATAATTTAAGTTTAAACATTTTTTTTTTAAATCGTATTTTTTTTCTAATTTGTTGAACAGGGAAAAAAACCAACCTTCAATGTAGGTATCTAATTTTTTTGGGTCAAAATGTAAATGATTTTTTTGATGTTACGATAATAAAACTACATTAAAATTCAACTACTGGATAGTTAAGTTATAGTTTTGAAAAAAAAAATTATCGAAAATTAAATAGTTAGGAAAATGATTAAATTTTAATTTACTCCAAATTTACATAATGAGGGTTGGTTGCTTTTTGCATAACAGGGCCCAATTATCCTTATAACACCATATTTGTTTTTTTTGCAACGTTGCCGAATAAAATGGAAAATTTTTAAACTATTGAAAATAATATGAAAATTACCTATAATACGAAAATCTAAAATTGAAATTTTTTTATAAATTCTGTATGCTATGATATTTTTCATGATAATGTCGTTAGAAATAATGCAGTTTTCTGATTTGCCCCAAGAATTTAAAAAATATCAATCATTTTAGAATGAAAAAAATTAATTTTTTAAATGTTAAAATTAACGGCCAGAACCTAAAATAACGGCCAGAACCTATATAGGAAGTTTTGGCACAAATATTTTCAATTTCTTATTAATACTCTGGAATCTAAATCTGCATTTTAATATCTAACTGTGTTGATGAAATGCAACCTTATTGTATAAGGATTTTTCAGGTGGTCAGAAATTTCCACGCATAATATTTACAAGTATTTTCACCCTTACTAAAGAGTTTTAAATTTAGCCCATCAAAATATTTACATCTCCTAGTTGTATTTTCCCCATGTCATTGTTTTAATGCCATATGTCGTTTTCGCGTTAATTTGATTATCTTGCAATTAAATCGTTTACCGATGAATAATTTTACCGGAATGTCGTTGTCTAAATACTTTTAGTTGTATTAAAAGAACTAGTAAGCGTCAAAAAACGTTTTTCTTTATGATTTTAGAGAAAAACCAAAAAATATTTGCAATGCAAGAATTAGTCGACTTATTCTGACACTTCTGATCATTTTAAACCTAGAACTGTCAATTTAAGACGGTTTTAAGGTTAGACCCCTTTGGTGAATACCTATAGCTGTTAATGTCTAATTTGACAATAAACATTTCAATTATATTTGTTTTGATTCTGTTGGTCATGGGTAGCTAGAATAATAAATATCACAGTTCTGTTGTTTTACAAAAATTCGATTAAAAATCGAAAAATTGGCAAAACTGGTGAATTCGAATTAAAATTTCTAAGATATTTAAGCTCAATAATTTTCTTATATTTATCCAAAAAAGATAGAATCTATCTTATGTCTTTCAAATAATTTAATGATAATAATCCAATTTAGGATTAACTCACTATCACCACACACTACATGTGTTCGATTTTGTACCTTATATTAACTGAAATTTTTCAAAACTTTCTTTTCGTGTTCATGTTGTTAGTAACAAACTAGGTATCTTATGTAAATATCAGGACATTTACTTCAAAACTGACTCACAATAGTCCTGATCATCTTAGTTTTATCAAAAAAATCAAAATGGATAATATTATTTACCATTAAACCACTAAAAAATATTCGTAAATTAGGCTAAATATTAGAAAAAAATCAAATCAAAAAAAAAATGCAAATAAATTACTTCACACGCTTATGGTCTATTAAATGCATGCAATGCAAAAAATGCATTTAGGTTAGGTTTGAAAATACTACCGTGCGAGCAAAATTATTTGCATTAAGAGGGCCTTGCATCTAAGGACGTAATGCTTAGCCGTAAAGCTTAATACCTGTTGGGAGTCAGTAACTACCTCCCAAGTAGCACAACATATTGGCTGATCATTGGTTCCATATTGGCCCAATATCGATTCATTTCTATCGGCAAAACAATATATTACCAATATTAGTCCAATATTGCATTTCGTGAAATATTACAATACTGGCTGGCAATATTGTACCAACATAGGTTTCGCTGGCTTTAGCCAATATTGGAATTAAAAATATTGACCCAATATAATATAGTATTTTACAATGTTGGGTAACGACTTTTTTTAAAATTTTATATTATAATATAATATATTTTACTATTAAATTATTTAAAATTATTAATACACGGACAACAATAGATATAATAGTATGGAAATAATACGATACTCATTATTCCGAACCTCGGCGCCCGGAGACGTAGACACTTCCAATGCTTAATGTGCCGAATTTCGGTACAGCTCGCGCTTCCTTTTTTCTTCATTGTTAAGGTTATGTCATGAATGTCGTGACTTTGCTTTATTGGAGTTTGGAGTTAGTTCTGTGCTGTGGATGTTAGTATTATTTGTTGACTTTAAAGGTTTAATATTAATAAAGTGTCTAAAATAATTAATGTAACAGGAATAATAGCACGTAAGTACCTGTATTGATAAACCTGCTTTAATAATTTATTGAAATGAGAATCAGGTAGGTACAAATATTCCCCTCGTTCATCAGAGGTTATTTGTAAATTACTTCCTACCACCCCAAGATCGTTTTGCTGAATACCTACATACTACATAGCAAAAAAGTTACGATATTGAGCTATGCAGTGGTTTCATGACAGGGTTTCTGTCAGGATTTTTGTGTTACTTACTCTACTAATCTAATTAATACACGAATAGGCACTGTGCCTTTTAAGCGTGGTCTGTTGATAACCGTTTGAAAAATTAACCGGCACCAACTTATAATAATTTATCTAGGTATATAGGTAAGTTCTTTATCAACAAAGAATAGGCATGCGTGTAGTATGCAGCAAAGGCATTCGCAGAGATCAGTGCTCTAGTGCTGTTGAAATATGCATTCGCAGAGATCAGTGCTCTAGTGCTGTTGAAATATGAATATATTTTCAGAGCAATCTAAGGGACTTGCGAGTAATTTTTTTTGAAACTGCCAAAGCTAAATAAATTCAGTTCAAAATCTAATAGAACTAGAAAGTTGCTTACGGTGTGAATTACAAAACAGGATTTTTTACTTTTAGGAAAAATGTCAAAAAAATCCATAGGACACGTAGGCGGAGATGCTGTGAAAAAGAATGTTCATTTCATAATGAAAAAACTCATGGATAGGGACCTGAGCTTAAAATACTCTGCAAAAGGGAAGAAACAGAAAAAATACTTTTCAAAGTTACGCTTATATAAAGCTGTTTTAGGTATGGTAGTATTTGACAAACTCCTATATAAAAATAATGGCTAAGTCATAGAGATTTATAACTTAAAATTTATCTCTTTTTAAGTAGCATTAGGCACTTAATCCTTGCCAGCAAAACATTAGTAAGAAAAATTTCCTGGAATGATGAATTAGGTACTTAATTACCATTTCTGTTTTAGAGGCTGTTAAAGTTAACTTTCAGAACACAACAGACCTGGAAATAACAAGATGCATAGGCATATCTTTAGCCACTGCTGGAGATCGGGATGGGGGCAGGCAGATTAGAGGTTTGTAACATATTACATTTTAGGCAACATATCTACAACTAAAGTATTTTTTTTTAGCTAAAGAAACAAATCAAGAGGATTTTTAAATATAATATATATGTACATATTATGTTCAAATATATACAGTAAGCTTTTCTAATACATTTTGCATTATTTCTGATCCTAGAATAATTGCAACGACTTCAGATATTAACAATAATCCTTGTAAGTAATAAAATAAACAAATAGCACGCTCTCTATTACAAATAATATAAATGTTATTGATTGCTGGAGAGGAAAAATAAACTTCTGGTTAGAGCAGGTAAAACTAAGGACACTAAACTTAAGCATAAAATATGTCTATCTTACTTTAGAAAAGTAGAAAGACTAATATTTTTTAATGAAAATCATTTTTATTTTTGAAATACAGTTTCAAATGCAGGGATAGATTGATCCATCAAAAATAAAAAAGAATTTCATAAAAAAATTATAATTTTTTTACTATTCTAAAGCGATATAAAGGCATATTTTATAATAAAAATAATTAAAACGCATTAAATAAAACCATCCACTTCTTAACATTAAGGAATAAAAAATACTGGCGCAATCATGATTACCAATGTTGGCGTAATATTATACTTTTAGTTGTAGCAATATTTTTCTACATTACTGGACCAATATTGAAAAACGATATTGGGCAAATAAATCAAAAAGTCCACATTTTTTAATGGGCCAATATTGATAAACTAAGTTGGGCCAATATATGAACGATATTGGGTTAATATTGGATCGATATTGTTGTGCTACTTGGGCTGAATCACCAATTAATCAATTATTCCGTCATCTTTGACAGTCGTTACAAGTAATTTGATTCATCGCTAATTTTTCCAATTTCTTGAACTATTCACACAATGGGTTTTACGGAACAGCACAAAACATTTATGGTTGAAGCGTATTTTCGAAACGGGGTTAGAGTAAATGGTGAGTGGCAATACAATCCGGGTTTGTGCATGGACGATTTTCACGAACATTTTCCTAACGTTGCTTTTATTGCTGGGGATTTTTATCATTGCCTAAAAAGAACCGTGTCTGTGTTTGGGAAAACAGGTTCTTTACAACACAAAAAAGGAGCAGAAAGATCATCTGTAAGAACAGAAGAACTTGTTGCAAACGTTCGTGAAATAATGCAAAATACGCCAACAAATTGTATAAGACGCCTGTCCCAAGAAGTTGGAAGATCTTATGGAACATGCAGGACTATTCTTAAGAAGCAGCTAAATTTATTTTCTTATAAAGTACAAGTATTCCAAGAAATACAAGCCGCAGATTTTGAAAGACGCAGGAATTACTCTCAATGGTTTACCAAAAATTTATTGGAAAGAAATGATTTATTAGACCTGACATTTTTTCCGATAAAGCCTGGTTCCACCTCTCCGGTTATGTGAATTCTCAGAATAAACATTTCTCCAGAGATGCTGGTCAACACTTTCGAAAATATGAAGAGACGTGTGAATTTCTGCTTGGAGCATGGCGGTGGCCAATTTCAGCAATTTCTGTAATTATTTTTCTTTTTCTTTCTGTATATTCTTACTTTGTTAATTTTGTAAACAACAAAAATAAATTTGTATTTGTCCACTTATTTTATTACTCATTAGTTTGGCATTTCATGTCATAATATGAATTTGACAAAATTTTAACCTAGATATCATTGTGATCTAAACCAAGCCTCACGTTTTTTAATCCAAGCCCTCTTTGATGCAAATAATTTTTGCTCGCACGGTATAATGAAAGACAAAATTCTTGATAATTATGAAAAATTAAATATTTATTTGCTATTCTGAAAAATGCTTAGTAGGAACATACTTTACTTGAAGCAAATTATTGATTATTGCCAATTACTAATTAACCATGTAATTATCTTGCCATTATACAACGCCCAAATAATTAATGCGGAGAAATCTGGAAGAAAATAATAAACATAACTAAGGTAATAATTAGGGCTCAAAAACAATCATTAAAGAAATATAATACGTATACGTTATCCAAAGTCAGTGTGATGACATTCCAACTGGCGGTAAACAGTCTCAAAGAGACCGACCATTGTATGCCGTATGGAATGATTGGAATGTCATCACACTGACTTTGGAATAACAATACAAGACAAAAATTTCACAGTCAACGTTTGCCTTTAGGTAAAATGGGTAGTAAAAATAGAGACGAATTCGTTAACCTTGTAAAATGGCCCTTGGTTATGGCAGGGTTATGGCCAAGAACAATAACCACGAATCGGTTCTTAAGTAAAATAAACATGGTTTATTCAAAATTTGCCAAACTCAATTATTTGGCTTATTATTTTGGTCTTATTATCGAGCTTGTCAGACTAATAGTACAAAACTATAGTATTGCAATAATAATAACAAGTTTCAGCATTTTTATTACAGTAACAAAAATTTCGGTTAAAATCATAATTTATTTAAAAAACAACGTTATAAACATATTGCATGACGTGACGAAGAAGGAAGAGGCTATATGGAAAGAGGATGATGTCGAAATCAAAAAACTTTTTCTTAAAAAAGTTACAATGGCTAAACTTTTCGCGGTATTGCTGTGGCTTTCAACTCTAGTAACTGTCACAGCAACCAATGTATCAGGCAGGTTATAAAGTAAAAATTTTAATTGTAATATAAATATAGTAAATATTGTCTATATTACTCATGTTACAAATATTTTATGTTAATTAATACTAGTCACTGAGTTTAAATATAGGAAATTTAACAATTTTGTAAAAGAAACCCCCTGCCTAAGCCAAGATTCAGTGATTACTGAAGAAGTATTGACCGTGTGAGGGCGATATTGACAATGTTTCGCCCACGGGGATGTCACTAATATAGGAGCAAATGACAACAACGTATTTGGCCGGTAAAACAAAGCGGGGCAGGAGAGATTTTTCCCTGGCCACAGGCAATATCGATAATAAAGATAGTTTTTTATCGAGTGATACTAACGGTATTCTAAAGTTTATCTCAAATCCTAAAGAAAATCTTAAGATTTTGCGAGATTTCTGGTTCTCGCATATTTTTGTCTTGTCTCGCGAGATTCTCGCAGAAAAAACTCTAGTCTTGTCTCGCAGGAGACCGGAATACTCTCGTCTCGTTTCGGGAGAACGAGACGAGACGAGAAAAACCGAGACGAGACTGAAACACTAGTACGTGTCCCTTGCGTGCCTTTCGCTAGCTACATAATATGGCCTACAAATATTCATTAATTTTATTGTGTTCTCGAAAAGAGTAACAAGGATCTTATGGAAAAAAGATAAATTATTTTAATGAGGCGTTTTTTGATCTCTGTACTCTATTTCTGAGAGGTTCTGACGTAAACCCATTACTTTTGTTATCGAAACCTTTAATAAGAAAAGTAAATAAGTACACATAATACAAAGCCGTATAAAGATATTTAATGAAATATTTAAATGTTTTTATTTTTTTTTAAACTGGTAGGTACATATTTAGGATGACCGGCGCAAATATACAGGGTGTTATTTAAGTTTGTAGCCAAACTCCAAGGGGTGCTTCTTCAAGTGATTTTAAGAGGAAAAGCTCATATAAAACTAGATCCGAAAATGCATAGTTTTTATGATACAGGGTGTCAAACTTTAAAAAAAACGGAATTTAAATATCTCAATTCTCTTTTATTCGATTTTGTTGAAATTTGGCAATTCTGTTTGTAATAACAAGAGGATAATTTAGCCCCTAATAAAATAAAATTATTAGGTCCAGTGGCGTCCCTAAAGACAGTCCAACTAATATTTTGGGCAAAAAAATTGCGCGTCACTGACTTTTTTAAAATTATGTATTTTTTTGGAATTAAGCAACTACAAATACAACTATTTTATCTCCTGAGTTTTTTTTATATCTTGCTTTGTATTAGAGAAAAAAAATAAAAACCATTTTATTGCATGTCCCCGGGACAATAAGAGTAAAAAATGTAAACTACTTACAAACTATTAAGCAATTAAAATTACACGAAAGTCCTCTTTTGAATTTTTTCGCACAGACTAAAACTGTTTTCGATAAAAGAAATTAGCATAAAATTATCGCATAACGGTATTACTGCAATGTTTTAAAAGTAACAACTATAAATCTTATTGTCCCGGAGACATGCAATAAAGTGGTTTTTATTTTTTTTCTCGAAAACAAAGCAAGATATGAAAAAAACTCAGGAGATAAAATAGTTGTATTTTTTGTAGTTGCCTAATTCGAAAAAAAATAAATAATTTTAAAAAATTCAGTGGCGCGCATTTTGTTTGTCAAAAATGTTAATTGTCTTCCGGGATGCCACTGGACTTAATAATTTTAATCTAAGTAATTGAGGCTAAATTATCCTCTTGTTATTACAAACAGAATTGCCAAATTTCAACAAAATCGAATAAAAGAGTATTGAGATATTTACGAACATCCGCTTTTTTTTTTATAGTTTGACACCCTGTATCGTAAAAACTATGCATTTTCGGACTTATGTTTATATGAACTTTTTCTTTTAAAATCACTTAAAAAAGCACCCCTTGGAGTTTGACCACATACTTAAATAACACCCTGTATAAAAATCACACCACAATAAAAATTATAAGCAAACAGCAATAAATATCTACAAAAATTTCATCTAAAATTTTCAAAAAAATGTTTTAAATTAGTAGCAAACCAATCAACACTATACGCCCTTATGGGTTGTCAGAAGCTACATATTTTCAAAATTATATATGGGCCTCACCCATAGATATTTACCTTTAGATAAGCAAACAATAATCACAAAAATGGCAAATTCATGGCCTCGCGAATGTAAACAAAACTATACACGATTAGACATGCGCACGGCAACATTATCGTTTGACGAATGGGAAAATAGACAGGTCAGGGCTTTAAAATTTAAAGTCTTGCCAAAAAATTGAATTTCTTCTGAATATTTTTGATCAGGTTGGTAGGTTGGGAATCATTTTTGAAGGCAGAAAAATTAAGGTATAAGTATACCTAAATGATTTTCACAAAGTCTATTAAAACTGTCTAATTTGTCTTTTGTTCTTTTCATATTTCTGCTCAAGACAGGGCCTTTACACTAGCCCTTGACTTTCCAGTATGCTGAAGTCTCGTTGGTCTTCTGATTATTCATTTTTTACACCTCGTGTACAACATTCAAGGCTCCATTACCCTCCTGAGACCCGAGCCTTTATTTTTTCAAATTTCTCGATAAAAGTTTAGTATTTATATTAATTATGGTCAAAAAAACACATGTAAATTTTTTCAAATTTTTTTTTTGTTCCTTTATTGAAAAAAAATTAAGTCCATTTAAATGGACATTAGGGCGGTATCGTTACAAATTATTTTATGTGAAATTCTTTTTGTTTCCTGTAAAATCTAAAAATACATCACATGCTTCCCAATAAATTTTAGTTTTTTGCTTTCACCCAGGATTATTACATCTCACAGAGTTCTTTAAGTCAGAAGCCATTGCAGGAAAGTGTTGAATACTTGTTTTTGACGAACGGCTTTGAGGTAATCGTCTGGTACTTGAAGTGCTTCTTGTGACCAAAGGGAGAGTATTGGTAAAGTCCAAAGAATTTTCATTATTGGTATCTTTGAGTAACCACTTAGACACACCTATTTAAATTTCCAAAAATTTCATAACGGATTTGTTGGTATCCCCAATAAGTTGCTTTCGATCATCTCTGTAAAATATCCAAGAATTTGCAATCGCCATATCAAATAAGTGGAAAATGTTGAAAAATTTCCACAATCTGACAAGTCATAGTTTTATAAGCATTCTAGAAGCTTTTCGTCATCCTCTCCAGGCTTTAAATAGGTTTTCTTACCAAAGATAGCTAAAACAAAAAAAAATACTAGTATAATTTTTATATGCTAAACGACCTGACGTCCACTAAAATGGACGTAGTAGTTTTAGGCTTAAAAAAAATAGATAATATTTTGCCAAAACCTTAATAATGCTTGTCTCTATTTATTCACTATATCCTAAACAACAAGTTTAATAAAAAAAATGCAATTATAACTCAATATTACTAGCTACTTACCATCAATTGTTTCTCTGCGAAATGAAGCAATTTTATCACCTGTTTACAACAGCAGTAGACGCCTTAAAATATTCTTGGAATGAAGCTGTCGCGGTGTTGACGCGTTTATATGTATGTCCACCACGGTGGACCGTGGGACTTCACGCTCTAATTGCGGCTGTTACCGAAATAATAAATAAAAAGGGAATGTCCATTTAAATGGACGCCAGGTCTCAGGAGGTTACGGCTAAATCCCACTTATCATTTTTTCTATTGCTAACAACATTAGCATTGTACTATTTACCTTGTTTTCCTGATGATGAGTGTTTCTACACTCAAAACATGTCGAATTATTATTAATTATTCTAGGTTCCGCCTCCTAACAGCTAACTTAGAAAGTCAAGAATGATTTCCAGCAATTTCTCGTCATTTCTCTAACTTTTGTAATAAGTCCGGTAAACGGTTTCCAAGATACATCCGGCGTCCCTTTTTAGTTGTACACCCAGTACATTCATCATAAATGCTATTTTGCGGCGTCACTTTATTAATTATAATATTATTTATTTAAAATGATCCTATGCCGATCTGAAGTATTAATTAGAATTAGACTACAATGGCTTGGAAAATTAGGTACTTATTAGTTTAAAAGTAATTTTTGCCAATAACATAAATACCAATCTATTTTTGATATAGGTACTAATATACTTGATACAAATAAAATATGCATAAATTGTTGGTTGTTGCTACGCCGCAATTTTACAATTATTTAGGAATTAAAGAAAATTGTATAATATGTTCATATTTATATCATATAGGTAAAGACTGTCCGCGGATAGAGTTTACAATAGCACAAATAGATAAGTCATTCATGATAAGAAGTTTTGTAAAAAAATGCAATTCACGAAGAGAAAATTTTGATTTTTTATACAGTGTTCGCAAAAACTTCAAAAACATGATTTTTCTCCAAGAGCAAACTACCTTTATTTTTCATTTTTGACCAAAAGGCCAACTAGAAAACTCATTTAGAATAACGTTTGTAATTTAAATCCGAAATTTAAAATAAATCTTCAACAATTCGCTGTTTTAGAAGCTGTTCAAACAATTTCCATTGAAGAAACTGGAAGAAGTTTTGACCACATTTGTTTAAAGCTGGAAAAATGTGTTAAATATGGAAGGGGAGTGTTTGTATAGCAAATTATGAAATTATTATTTGTTATTTTAAGATTTTTTTGTGTTATTTCCGGGGTCACTTCATTTGTGCAGTTAAAAATACATATTTCTGGAAACACCAAAAATCAGTTTTTGAAACTTTTTGATACCCCTCTGTCATTGATAATGTATGTATTTCGACCGCTAATGCTGCTATCGAAAAAAAATCTTTTACCTATAAGAATTAAAAAAACTAAAAAAATCGAAGATTTATTTTAAATCTCGGATTTAAATTACAAACGTAATTCTAAATAAGTTTTCTAACTGGCATTTTGGTCAAAAATGAAAAATAAAGGTAGTTTACTCTGGGAGAAAAATAATGTTTTTGAAGTTTTTGCGAAGCCTGTATAAAAAATCAAAATTTTCTCTTCGTGAATTACATTTTTTTACAAGCAAAACTTTTGATCAAGAATGACTTTTTCCCGAAAAATTAAATTTTTCATTCATTTGTGCCATTGTAAACCCTATCCGCGGACAGTCTGTATATAATAAATAAATAAAGTACCTATGTTCAAGGACTGCTGACCGTTACGTCACGACTATCTGTTTTAGAGAGTTTCTGATGCTTTGGGAGTTTCGCGGTCTACAATCCAACGAATTAAGGCAAAAGGGATAGAGAAGGATGTAGATTTTAGGAATATCAATAATGTAGCTATTTTATCATCTCGTGGTCGACAACTTCCTAAAATTCACGAACATACCATAAGGGAGCGTATTTATGGGATGTATAGAGCAGGCGATCACGTGACCATTCGCTCGATACAATTAAACTGTAAAATTGTTGATGGTGGTTCACTAACTGACTGTTTAAAAAAATTAAAATTTAAATTAATTGATTCAGCCGATACTAGGTGGAAATCCATAATTATACTATTATGAGATACAGTAAAACAAAGTTGAACTTGTAAATTTCCACTATATTAGACAGAAAATGACATGTTTCGCTAACATTGTAGCTTCGTCAGATGGGAAGACAGGAAATTCAAATAGCCAATAATATTAAAAACAAATCTAATGATGTAATTTTCACGAAAGCGGATAAAGGTAATACCGTAGTAGCAATAAGCAAAAATGATTATATTCAAAAAACTATTGAATTCCTAAATCCTACCAACTATCAATTTTTAAAAAGAGACCCTACTACCAAATTTCAAAAATCTATAAAAAGTATTATTCAAAATTGTAAAAGTATATTTTCTGACATAGATTCTTCCAAATTAATTCTTATGAATCCTCAGTCTCCTAAATTATATTCACTAATAAAGCTTCACAAAGAGAGATACCCTATCAGACCCGTAGTTTCTTTCTTTTCTGCACCGTCGTATAAAATTTCCAAAAAATTAATAGACATCATTAAAAGTAACACCCAATTTTCAGCCAAATTTGCAATAAAAAATTCTCTTGAGCTAGTAAATAAAATTAATAATATTAATTTACCTAACAATGCTAAGCTAATCTCTTTTGATGTTACTAATTTGTTTCCCAGCATACCTATCGATGAAACGATTACTTTGGTCAATCAACTTCTTACCTTAAAAAATGTAAATCTGATCAAAAAACAAGAAATTATCGATTCTCTTACAGTATGTCTTGAACAAAATTATTTTGAGTTCAACGACAAAATATACACCAGCAAAAATGGTCTTATTATAGGTAACCCCCTTAGTCCTTTATTGGCTGAAATATTTATGGATTTTTAGAAAATAAAATAAGCAATTATCCTCTTTTCAAACAGTTTCTTTATTGGCATAGGTATGTTGATGACGTCTTAACATGTTTTCTTGGTACTGATAGACAGTTAAAAGTCTTTTTGGAATATATTAACAGCCTACACAAAAATATCAAGTTTACAATAGAACAGGAAAGTAACAATTCTATCAATTTTCTTGATTTAAATATTAAGAGATAAAATGATAGACACGTTTTCTCCGTTTTCTTGCTTGCCACCCTATACAACATAAATTAGCTTCTTTTCACAGTATGATCCATAGACTAGTAACTCTCCCTCTAAATAAAATCAATTTTCAAAAAGAACTAAACATTATTAAACAAATTTCAGTTAATAACGGATATAATTCAAATTTAATTGACCAAATCCTAAAAAAGAAAACTTACAAAAAGGCTATTGACTTAGTTTTTCCTAGAAGCAAAAACTCTGACCAATTTAAACTTGTCACTTTCTTTGGACAACCTAGCAAAGTATTTGGCAATTTTCTTAACAAACTTGATATAAATTAACTTAAAAATACGGACCTGTTACTTAATGATCAATTAGATTTAAATAATTCACCTTTGCTAAATTTATTCTGTTAACCATATAATTAAGATTTTGTAAATACCTACCCATATTGTACCTAATTTAATTTAAATTTTAAACCCTCTGTTGGATTTTTCCGCTATTGTAACCCTTCCACTATTTTATTTACATCTTAAATAGTTTAATTTTATTGCACCCAATTTTTACTTTTCACCTTTATTAAATCATTGTCATCTGACGAAGCTACAGTGTTAGCGAAACATGTCATTTTCTGTCTAATATAGTGGAAATTTACAAGTTCAACTTTGTTTTACTGTATCTCATAATACTCTAAAATTTAAATGACGCAAATATACTGTATCAAACAGGCGTTTTTTAATAGAGCAACCCCGTATAGCCCAAAAACGAGTAGATTTTTTAAGAGGATTTAGGAATGACGGCAACTCTCAATTTCCTTTAAAACCTGTTTTTTCTGAATGAAACCTGGATATACAGTAAAGGGGATTTTAGGCGAAGTTGACAAGATGATATTCTTCATACAGTTAAAAAAAATTGTCAGAAAGTGTACGGTATATTTTTCTACATGCTGGTTCAAAAAATGAATTTATGAATAATCCAAATTTGATATTCAAGTCTGAAATAAAATCTGGTAATTATCATGATCCGATAAATAGAGAAAACTTTTGGAAATGATTTGAAGAAAAATTGTTACCAAACTTGGAAGAACCGTGACTTATTATCACGCCACCTATCATTATGGGCTAATTGAAAAAATTCCAAATACGAGTTGGTCAAAAAGATCACTTATTGCATGGTTAGAACTATGGAGAACTAGAGGGTAGGAAGCCGATCGATAATGGCAGCATTTTTAATTTCTGTCCCGGTTTTTTGGTTAGTTCGCTATTGGCTGATAGATGGCTCTCGCGTCCGAAGTGGGCTGATGTTGTCTTCTTCTTCTTCGTTTTTAATATGGAAAACTAGATCCTTCATAGTTTTTAACTTTTTCTTAAACCATTTATTTTTCTGTGCTTTTACTTTTGACAATTGACGTTTTATTTTTCGAAATAACAAATAACGTTTGAAGGCAAGACAAGACAAATAACGTTGTATTGTAATTAATTACCATATTTATAATGAATAATGGTACAATTTATAAAAGTAGAGTTTGCTTTGTGTCGGGGTGTAAGACAGGATCTTCTTCAAAGATGAAACGCAGCCAAATAAGTCTCTTTCTAGCTCCAAAGGTAAAACCCTCTAGCTAGAATGTTCCTGTATTTTAAAAACGAAGCATCGTTGGAACTTTATACAGGCCGAGTTTACTAATAAGTATAACAAAGTAAGTGTACATTCATATAAAAGTCCTTATTTGTTCCTTAAAGAACTAATTTAAATAAAAATAGTTATCGCGTCCATAAGAAACCATTTATTTGATAGCCCACTTCGAACACGAGCGCCATCTTATGGCAACTCGTAAAGCTGAATTACCAATGCTTATTTGGGATCCAATCCAATGCATTGCGATCGGCCTCCTACCTCAAGTCCTCCATAGTTAGAACAAAGATAAATTCCGGTTTCACCATTTGCAATGAAGGATCATATCTGAACAAAAGTGAAGTAGCATATCCCGCCCAAACGTTACAAGTAATCTGAAGGAAAGAGCTATTTATTTAATTTATTAATTATTTTAGTTTTATTTTAATAGGTTGGACGAACTAGCATTGCAACATGGACATCGATTTTTAAGACTTCCTCCATATCATTGCCACTTTAATCCTATTGAAAAGGTTTGGTCGGAATGTAAGCGCTACTATGATGCAAAAATAAGTTCTATGCATCTTGTAACAAATGACGGGTCTGTGGAATGAAACCATAGAAAATGTAACAGTGGAAAAATGGGTCAATTATGTAACACACACTAATAAGATTATAAATGATGTGTGGGAACGGGAAAGATTTATCGATGCTTCAGAAACTCTTCCCCTTATTATTAACTTGGACGAATCTGATGATGTTGATCCTTGCGGAGATGATTTATTTTAATTATTAAAAAGCTGTATTTTGTTGTGTTGTCATTTTTTATTATATATTCATCTATATGATTTTATAAATAAGATAAAAATATTTGAAACAAAATTTATAGACTAATACACTAGAGATGCACTAGACAAAAAAATATATGATTTAATTTTAAATTTTATAAATAAGTTTTATATATTTTTTAGTAAATTTTAATTAATTAAAAAATTCATAGTGCTTTTCAAAAACCAAATGTTTCATCCCATGATATCTTTTACCCTAAATAAACTATATAGTTCTGACTTCATTAACAGTATTAAAATAATAATTAAAAATTTGAAAAAACGCGCTTGGATTGAAGAGCTTGGATTAAAAAACGTAGGACATGGATTAGATCACAATGATATGGGGACGATATATCTAACCAAATCTAGGTTAAAATTTTGTCAAATTCATATTATGACATGATATGCCAAACTAATGAGTAATAAAATAAGTAGGCAAATACAAATATATTTTTGTTGTTTACAAAATTACTAAAGTAAGAATATACAGAAAGAAAAAGAAAAATAATTACATAAATTGCCGAAATTGGCCACCGCCATGCTCCAAGCTTAAATTCACACGTCTCTTCATAATTCCTGCGTCTTTCAAAATCTGCGGCTTGTATTTCTTGGAATACTTGCACTTTATAAGTAAAAAAAAAATTAGCTGCTTCTTAAGAGTAGTCCTGCATGTTCCATAAGATCTTCCCACTTCTTGGGACAGGCGTCTTATACAATTTGTTGGCGTATTTTGCATTATTTCACGACAAGTTCTTCTGTCCTTACAGATGGTCTTCCTGCTCCTTTTTTGTGTTGTATAGAACCTGTTTCCCTAAACACAGCCACGGTTCTTTTCAGGCAATGATAAAAATCCCCAGCAATAAAAGCAACGTTAGGAAAATGTTCGTGGAAATCGTCCATGCACAAACCCGGATTGTATTGCCACTCACCATTTACTCTAACCCCGTTCGAAAATACGCTTCAACCATGATTGTTTTGTGCTGTTCCGTAAAGTCCATTGTGTGAATTGTTCATGAAATTGGAAAAATTAGCGATGAATCAAATTACTTGTAACGACTGTTAAAGATGACGGAATAACTGATTGATTGTTAATTCAGGTAGTTACTGACACCCAACAGGTATTAAGCTCTACCGCTAAGCATTAGGGGATGGTCGCCTACGATGGCACCTTTTTTTTACCATCTAATATGTATTTTAGTTCCAAGGTTTTAACCCATTTAACCATGTTAAAATATTCCTTACTACTTAAATATTCATTATAAAATTTTAAAAATATACAAAAACTATTTTTTTGGTAAAAAAAAATAAAAAAGAAAAAATCACCAAGTATGCCATCATAGGCAACTGCATTGCCTATAATGGCATACTCCAGTAAAATGCAGGAATCTGAAGGACGCATACATGTAAAACGAATATTTTGGTTACAGTTTGCACAGTTTCATTGTTAAAAAAGTCAAGCACATGAAACTTAAAATAATATATCACATTCTAGGGAACATGTTTAAAACTTTTAAAAAAGATAATGAAAACATTATCAGGAAAGTACAATCTAACAACATATAAAAAAACTTAAAAAAGCATATAAGTAGTGACATCTAAAAGAAAAGTAAAAGTAGCGCCGTTTTATATATGACGCCTATGATGGCATACCTATTTATAGGTATCAATAGGTATGTCATCATAGGAAACCAATGGATATGCCATCTTAGAAATATGTCACACTTCTAATAAATAAATTATAAAAAATTAAAACCCTAACTTAGATTTAAAATAATCATAGCAAAGTAACATCTATATCCTATAGTTATCGGAAAAAAATCATGCATTCTAATTTAATGCACCTAACATAATACATTTTTTGTTTAAAAACTGGCTAATATTACTTCGGCACTTAACTATTTCTGTTCTATTAAATAACTTTGCATAAAAACGTCCGTCACGACTGAAATTCGACTTACAACCGGACGGTCAATAGCGCGCACCCGTCTAACTATGCGGGATGACCCAAAACTGGTTTATTCCAAAGATACCTGTGGTATGCCATCATGGGAAGTATGCCATCAAAGGCGACCTTCCCCTACGTCCTTAGATGCAAGGTCCTCTTTGATGCAAATAATTTTTGCTCGCACGGTATTTTACTTGTTCACATACATCCGTCTTTAAGTAGCCTAAAAAAATCATAACCTTTACCACCGGTAAGTCAAACTGACTGAATTAATTTACGACTTACCGCAAATATGGAGAATGTGACGTAACGGTCATCGATCATTGAACAGACTTTAAAGTAAACACCCAAGATAAGTGCTGGTGGCTACAAAAATCCGAGTCGAAGACAAAATTATTTTTTATCGATGCTTCAGATACTCTTCTCTTCCCCTTAACTTGGACGAATATGATGATGTTGATCCTTGCGGAGATGATTTATTTTAATTAATAAAAAACTGTATTTTGTTGTGTTGTCATTTTTTATTATATTTTCTTCTATATACAGGGTGTTCATTTGAAAACTTCCCACCTCGATTTTCCTGCTTTAAAATGAAAATGTGGAAAATCGCTCGGACCCGTCGATTTTTATTTCGAGGGGGACATCTTTTGCGTATATTGTCAATCTTGTTACTTCAAGCTCCTAGGAGGGAGGGGGGGGTTAGATCTAAATCTTAAATGGATACCCCCATTTTATATAACTTTTTTGGATTCTGCATAAAATTCTGAACATTTTTTAATAAAAGCATTATTAGTCTATACTTAACAGTTTCCGAGATATTTACTCTTGAAAAATTACATTTTTGAACTTTGACAGCGTCTAGCTTTCTAACTGTACGTCTTAGAGCAAAACGGCTTACATGTCCCTATCTTCGATTTTTATTATCTTTCCAATAGTGTGAACTTTCGGTTAAACCGGATGTAAGAAATATAGTACTTCCGGTTTGACCGGAAGTTGACACTATTGGAAAGATAATAAAAATCGAAGATAGGGACATGTAAGCCGTTTTGCTCTAAGACGTACAGTTAGAAAGCTAGACGCTGTCAAAGTTCAAAAATGTAATTTTTCAAGAGTAAATATCTCGGAAACTGTTAAGTATAGACTAATAATGCCTTTATTAAAAAATGTTCAGAATTTTATGCAGAATCCAAAAAAATTATATAAAATATGGGTATCTATTTAAGATTTAGATCTTACCTCCCCTCCATCCTAGGGGCTTGATGTAACAAGATTGACAATATAGATGTCCCATGTTGTGTTCAATTTTAAATTTTATAAATGAGTTTTATATATTTTTTAAGAAATTTAAATCAATTAAAAATTTCCTAGTGATTTTCAAAAACCAAATGTTTCCTCCCATGATACCTTTTACCCTAAATAAACTATATATTTCTTACTTCATTAACAGTATAAAAATAATAATTAAAAATTTGAAAAAACGCGCTTCTATTTTACCATGCGAGCAAAAATTATTTGCATCTAAGGACGTAATGCTTAGCCGTAGAGCTTAATACCTGTTGGGTTGGGTTCACGAACATTTTCCTTACGTTGCTTTTATTGCTGGGGATTTTTATCATTGCCTGAAAAGAACCCTGGCTGTGTTTAGGGAAACAGGTTCTATAGAACACAAAAAAGGAGCAGGAAGACCATCTGTAAGAACAGAAGAACTTGTTGCAAACGTTAGTAAAATAATGCAAAATACGCCAACAAATTATATAAGACGCCTGTCCCAAGAAGTGGGAAGATCTTATGGAACATGCAGGACTATTCTTAAGAAGCAGCAAAATTTATTTCCTTATAAAGTGCAAGTATTCCAAGAAATACAAGCCGCAGATTTTGAAAAACGCAGGAATTACTCTCAATGGTTTAACCAAAATTTATTGGAAATAAATGATTTATTAGACCTGACATTTTTTTCGGATGAAGCCTGGTTCCACCTCTCCGTTTGTGTGAATTCTCAGAATACATGTAATTATTTTTCTTTTTCTTTCTGTAGGTATATTCTTACTTTGTTAAGAACAAAAATAAATTTGTATTTGTCTACTACAACGTTATTTGCCTTGTCTTGTCTTCAAACGTTAGTTGTTATTTCGAAAATAAAATATCAATTTGTCAAAAGTAAAAGTAAAAAACGAAGAAGAAGAAGAAGACGACACCAGCCCACTTGCGACGCGAGAGCATCTATCGGCCAATAGCGAACTAACCAAAAAACCGGGACAGAATTTAAAAATGCTTCCATTGTCGATCGGCCTCCTACCCTCTAGTTCTCCATAGGTTAGATATATCGTCCCCATATCATTGTGATCTACACCAAGCCCTACGTTTTTTAATCCAAGCCCTCTTTGATGCAAATAATTTTTGCTCACACGGCACTTGTTTACATGCATCCGTCTTTATGTAGATCAAGTCTAAGATAAATCATAACCTTTACCACCGGTAAGTCAAATTGACGTATTGCAAATATGGATAATATGGCGTAATGGTCAGCAGTCATTAAAGAAACTTTTAAAAGACACCCAAGATAAGTGCCGGTGGCTACAAAAATCGAAGACGAATTTTTTTTTTGGCAAAATTCCATGCGCGGTTGATATTACGTACAAAATATACTATAATTAAAATTGGTTAATATATTTGATATTTAAAAAATTTTTTTCTAATGCATTTTTTACCTACTTTTTAACCTTCAAACGAGGGTCGAAAGTTTAAACTCCTTTTAAAAGTGTCATCTCCGGGATTGCGCCACTGCCTAGAGTGTTTAATACCTCATACTTAGTTAATTAAGTATGTTAAATTAGATAATAAAGCTGTATATAAAATAAAGCAGATCGGCTTTTGATATTTAAAAGTAATAATTGTTTCAGTGTGCTAATAATAAACTTTATATTGGCAAATATGGTGCAACAATTAAGGTCGTATTATGTAATAGCATTTTTGTTGACGGTTTTTGATCAAAATTTC
This sequence comes from Polydrusus pterygomalis, assembly GCA_963969555.1. Taxonomy (NCBI): domain Eukaryota; kingdom Metazoa; phylum Arthropoda; class Insecta; order Coleoptera; family Curculionidae; genus Polydrusus; species Polydrusus pterygomalis. The sequence goes on along the minus strand of OZ018381.1, from coordinate 31,848,216 downwards.
GCTACACCATGTATCAATAATAACAGTTCAGCGGTTAGTGATTCTTTGGTATTGGTTCATGTAGTAAGTATTATAAAATGTAGTCCAATTCTTTTTTACCTATATAATTATATACAGGGTGACTCACTCTCAATGCAGGATTCCATAGCATTTAAATTACTACTTTTTAGTATTTTTCAAAAACAAGGTTGTAGTCTACAATTTCAAAGTATTTTGAAGTAGTCAGGGCATATCAAAAATATATTTTTTTAAATGGAACACTGTATATTATACTTTTGTATTGCTTGATCAATTTTATGAATATTGTGTTTAACGTATATGCAGTGTGACCAGTAAAGTCCGCTTCATATGGGATTTTTTTTATTAATAGCTTTATTCAAAATTTGACATTGGCATCAAGTTCTGTTTCGATCGAGATGAAAATTAAGCAAAAAAATAGTAGTCTCGTGATTCGCATTATCTGTCAAACTTTAATTTTTTTTCAAAAAATAATTCAAAAGTAAGTTTAATTATGAAAGTATCGAAAAAAGTTATTAGAAAAAGGTTTTTTTAATGCAGTTTCTAGCACACATGCAAAATTTCAGCTGCATAAGGTAATTTTGATTTGTTACCCACCACTAAAATTTATTTTCCACTAATGAACATTTTACTGATGACACTTTGTTTTTTTTGTCTTAATATTAAGGTGTATTACTTTCAGACTCAAACTACGTTTTTAAAAATACTTATAAACAAATAAACTTTGCGACCAAATTTTAATAGCCCAATTTTGATTTTGTAGAAAAACACACATTTAATATGGCGCTACTTTAAAGAAAATGTATCTGAAATAAAGCATTGTCAAAACTAAGAAGTTTTATGTAGGTTGCGTTGAGTCTTATTTTGCAAAAATGGTACAATTTACAAAATATAGGTAAAAATCTAAATTATCTTATGCAGCTGAAATTTTGCATGTGGGCTAGAAACAGCATTTAAAAAAACTTTTTCTAATAACTTTTTTCGATATTTTCAGAAATAACCCCACTTTTGAATTATTTTTTGGAAAAAATTAAAATTTGACAGACAATGCGAATCACGTGACTACTATTTTTTTGCTTAATTTTCATATCGATCGAAGCAGAACTTGATGCCAAAGTCAAATTTCGAATAAAGTTATTAATTAAAAAAATCCCATATGATGCGGACTTTACTGGTGACACTGTAGGTAGGCTTAAATTAAATATTTCTAAGTTAATAACGATGTTTCAAAAATTTGGTATTTTGCAACACTTAAAAACATGCTAGGCAGAGCGACAGTAATACATGAAATTTGAGTTATGAAATGTAATTATTAGGTAGCGACTAAAGCATATTTTAAGAAATAATAATATTTACCCGAGCCGTATAATATAATTTTCAAAATGTAACAATTTCAAAAACGTAAAAGATCATGGTTTAGAAAGTTTTTTGAAAAAACTCACAATTTTTTCATTTAAATATCTTAAATTAAATTAGATAAAAAATCTCACCAAAATTTGAAATTTCTTTAGGCTTTCACCACTTATAGATGTTAATTTAGTGATTGATAAAAGGCAAAAGGGTTGAGCGTCCTTCCACTAAAACTGTTTCGTGGGACGCCCAGGGTAGGTAAGCTTCACATAACAAAAAACAAAACAATTAACCAGATACCAAAATCGTCTTAAATTTTAACAATTACCTACCTTTAATTACTTAATTAGATTAATTACCGTCAACACAATTAAATCCAATAAAAATAATATATTAAGCATGGCAGAAAATCACGTTGAACTAAAACTTGAATATTTCATGAAAAAACAGAGATAAACCAATGAATCAAAAAATAAAATGTAAAGGAAGCATGGGACTTTCATTTGACTGTAATTGCGATAACTTGCAATGGCTAGTAAATCCCACAGGGTGATGTTTTAATTTCCGTAAAAAAAATCAGTTTTATAACACCCGGTATAATACCAAAGTTACTTTTTTAAGCAAAACAACAAAGGCAGTGATATGCTTAAGGAAAAAACCTACAATTAGAAAAAAAAATCATTAAAAACGAACCACAAATTTGGAAAATATATAACATCAAAATTAAGGCAATTTTTTCGTTAAATAGGCAGCGCAGTGTATTAGGTAAGTTGTCAAATAAATTTCCATTTTTTAAATTTACAGACTTCAAGATACAGAGATACATTTTATTATTTATTTAAAGTAAAATAATTTAGCATTGGTATTAGAGGAATTAGTAGGCATTGATGGGCATTAGTAGGCATTGGTGGGAATTAGTGGGCATTGTTAGGCAACAGTGTGCATTGGTGGGCATTAGTAGGCATTGGTGGGAATTAGTGGGCATTGGTAGGCAAAAGTGGGCATTGGTGGGCATTACTGGGGATTTGTAAAGAAATTTATTAGTTGATATTAATTAATTAAAATAAGGAATTGGAGGCATTAGTAGGCATTAGTGTACAAGAATTTTGACTGTGTTTTACCCCTCGACTTCTACAGAATATATATTTTTATATACTTACTATAAAATTTGATAAAAATTTAAAATAAACCTAATAATTTCCCTAAATATTGAAACTGTACGGTACGTAACTACTTGCCCGAACTCCGCTTCTCGTCGTTCGTGCAACGGCAGTCATGTGTGTAAAAACATCCCTTTGCGCACTTGTTAGGAAAATACCTATTTGTTTTTAAACTTTGAATCGTTGAGGACTTTACTTGATGGAAATTCATTATAACTCAATGAAAGACAATTTATTTTGTCAAATTTCCACTTTTATTAAAAAACTTTTTCTTTACACGACGCGTTTCGCTACATTGTAGCTTCTTTGGGTGTATGGTGCTTACATTAGCCTTAGCAAAATATACCCGAAGAAGCTACAATGTAGCGAAACGCGTCGTGTAAAGAAAAAGTTTTTCAATGAAAGTGGAAATTTGACAAAATAAATTGTTTTTCATTGAGTTATTTGTTTTTAAGCGTTTAAACATCGTTGGTTAATCCCGTGAGACTTTGAATACGTATAATTTCTAAAAGTTCTAGAGAATATTAATTAAACAAATTCCTTGCGGATTTTAAAGATAAGGATAAGTAGGTATAGGTAGGTAATATTGGTTTTGTGCGAATTACGATAGACATTAAAAACAACTCTTATCAATCTTTTAAAAATATTATAAAGAAAAATGTTTGCAAAGTAGGCATGGCAAAATTATTAGTTAGTCAGGGACACACCTACTTGTGCCATATCTATTTTTAATCTTTAATTTACTTATATAATTAAATTTTATGAATATGATAATCTTATTATTAACTCATTGTACTTATTTTATTGACACTTCCGATACATGATTAATCAATTTAAGCACAATTAACTTGTATTTTTAAACGCAACAAATAATTAGTTAACTACATGAAATGGAAAATACGTGCAATAATTCGAGTAGAATTAAATGTGCGGCACGATTAACACGTCCAAATATGCATAAATGATCCCTTCTCTTTGACCGAGGGATCGACTCACCATCACCATAATAGATATTTACCTTTCGATAAGCAAACAATACTCGCCAAAGTGGCTAATGTATAGCCTCGCGGACGTAAACAAAGCTACACGCGATTATACATGCGCTGCAACATTATCGTTTGACGAATGTTAAAATAGACAGGTCCGGGCTTTAAAATTTAAGTTCTTGCTCAGTAAATTGTAAAAGTTGACCTTCAATTTATTTTTAGGCGTGTAAACACCTAAAATTTGCCCCAAATTATTGCCAAAAAATTGGAATCTCTTCTCAATTTTTGATCAAGTTGGGAAATAAGGTTGTAATTTCTGGCATTTTTGGTAGTTGCAAACCTATCAGATTTTGAGGATAGAAAAGTGTTTTTAAGGGTTTGTTTCTAAAATTTGTTTAAAAATTATTCGTCGTCGTGTTTTTAGTTCGAAAAGAGAGAGAACAAGTCAATTAAACTAGTCTTATAAAATCAAATATAAAAAATAAACAAAACCAGCAAAATCAGCAATCTTCGCTGTTATCGCGTACCTAACCACAAGACAAGTCAAATATTAGTTGGTATACCGGGTGTCAACGAGATTATTGTACATAGCACCACAGTGTTATGTTAAGAGATATTTTAATCAAATTACTGTAATGTTTGAAAGAGATCTTTATTTTTACCTAGAAACCAACTGAATTTCACTTCCGGTTTAACTGGAACTACGCCGTTTATGTTTTTTTTTAAATGACAACCTGTATATTATATTGCACAGTCAAATTCTCCTCAAAACTCTCTTTTCAACGACATACAACAAGTTGACATTTACTTTCAAAATGGCGGCGTAGGACTCATTTTACCAAAAACAAAATGGTGTCTATAAAACAACGTATGCAATTGATACGGGAAAAATAGTGATAAAATCTTTTAAATTGGTCCCTTTTGTAATTCTTTATGTAATATTTTCGAAATCAGAATGCGTTTTGCTTCAATAATAAAAATTTAATTATTAAATAATTAACAACGGCATAGAACAAACTAAAAGATAAACAGTAAAATAATAACAACAAATTAAAAAATACAAACAAATTAACCATAAATTAAATGTTCAAAACGATCACCATTTTGGTCACAACAAAAGTTTATTCTTTCGACATTTTCTCGCAAAACATTCTCTAAATTATTTTCATTAATAGTGTTAACTGCTCTTCGAATTCTCGCCATTAGGTCTTCCAATGATGTCGGTGCAGTGGCATAAACTTTTCATTTTACATATCCCCATAGAAAGAAATCGAGCGGGGTTAGGTCACGGGATCGGGCAGGCCACCTTATTGGTCCGTTTGTCCCAATCCATCTATCACGAAACATTTCATTCAAATAGTTTACTACAATCCTAGAGTTGTGAGCAGGGGCGCCGTCTTGCTGGTAATAAATTTTGTTTATTTCAATTAAAGGTAAGCTGTCCACAAATTCTTCGACAGCGGTTTGAAGAATATTTAAATATTGTTTAGAGTTTAAATGATGAAAAAAGAATACAAGACCAACGATTCTAGTTCCCATTATTCCAATCCAGACATTTACACCAACGCTCCTGAAAGGCGCCTTCTCTTACTAAGGGGATTTTGAACGGCCCAAAATCTTGTATTATTCCTATTAAACATACACATGTTTGTAAATCTTGGCTCGTCGGAAAAAAGTATGTTTCGATGGAAACCGTTATCCACATTATTCTCCTCCAAAAACCAATTGCAGTATTGTAGCCTTCTGACAGGATCGTTTTCACCCAAGTGGTGATAAACTTGGTATTTAAACGACTTAAATCCATGTTTTTTTAATATTCTTCTTACACTTTCGTGGCTAATATTACATTGTTGTCCTATTTCTCGCAAAGATGACATAGGATCAACAGCAATGCAAGCCAATACATTTATTTCAGCTTCCTCGCTTACAACAAAGTTATCATTAGCTTCTTGATTATCGTTTTTTTCCGATTTTAATATACTTTCTAGCCACGGGAAATAACTTGAAGAAGGCAATTCACGAGCTGGATAGCGCTCCCTATACAATGTTTCAGCACGACGGGCATTTTTGTGACTTCCTCCGTAAATAATTAACATATCAATTTGTTCTTCTCTTGTAAACTTAACCATTTTATTCCTATTTAACGAAATATGAATCAGACCGACGACCAAAAGCACAATACACTACAAAATTTTCATTACAAACTAATAGTCTGATAATGGCGTTGACAAATACCAATTTTGTTATCCAAAGCCAACTTAGGTGGAAATAAGTTTTTCAGTTTTTATTGAAAAATGCACGGTTTTTTTCTTGTTTAAAACTGAAGCAAAACGCATTCTGATTTCGAAAATATCCCTAGGTGCTTAATGATACTTTAGACTTTCATACTAAATAATAAAAAGTATATGATAATATTTAAAAAAACTCTGTAAAATAGGGTTAAGGTTAAGATTTTTTTAAACAATAAAAAAATTTCTTCTTTAAAAACAAAAGAAGAAAATGTAAATGTCAGTGAAATTCAGTTGGTTTCTAGGTAAAAATAAAGATCCCTTTCAAACATTACAGTAACCCAAATTTGATTAAAATATCTCTTAACACACCACTGTGGTGCTATGTACAATAATCTTGTTGACACCCGGTATATACCTTGTATTGATTTTTACAATTTGGCAAAAACTTGTAAAACATTTCCAATCACAATTTCTTGTTCACGAATTTGAAAAAGTTTTTGCCTGAGAACTTGAGCCGTGGAATACTTTCACCCTTGGATTAATATTAACATACCTAGGTATTTACGTTTTCTTTTATATAATATAAGTATAGAGAAACTGTCTTTTAAACTTTTTGAAGCAATATATAGCCCGAAAAGTTGACGTACCTAATCAGATTGCAGGGCTGCAAATAAAATATACCAAAACATGCATCGGGATAATCTGTCTTGGTGTGTATTTCTCTTTATTTTCATACCCTGTTTGTGTCTAGGCCTAGTTTGATGTGTTTAAATTGATCATAATGAAATAAAGTTATATATAAAGATACATCACACTCCATACTGACTGAAAATATACGAAACACTTACCAGGTATTTTACCCCTATTTGGTCATAATAAAATAATACAACGGCTGTTACTATTCATTGATTATATTTCAATCCGAGTCACTAAAAGCACAAACACAGTTCACTAAACTACACAAAAACTAGAAATCCGTTAATATTAAACACCCACAATCCACAATATCAAAGAAAACTAGGTACATGGAATCCACAGCAAAAACCTAAAACACAACAACAAAAATGGTGCAAAGTCGGTTCTGGAGTATATTTTGCGCATGTCGCTAAAGAAGGACAGGCCGATAACAAGAGGTTTGTGCGCATGCCCGATGCTGCTGGGAGAGAAGGCAGCTGAGCGGCAAGCCGTGCACTCGGACGTATTTTTTCACCCATAAAACGTAACTTTTGTTTGCGCAGGAAATAAGCTGTACGTATCTAAAGGTAAACGTCTATGCTCGCCATGCGTTGGTCACGTCAACAACACTGACCTAAACATATTATCATTCATTCTCTCATACCCATATAAACTGCCACTGTAACATCGGTAAAACGGTTTGATGCCTAGAAGGCACTGAAGGCAGTTAAGTGATAGATTATCCTTGAATACTAATTTGTTGTTTGCAGGTTTTTCGGCATGGGGACAGGACACCAGATCGACATGGCCTGTGGAAAACTAACCCATATTATGATGAAAGTTTCTATGAACCTTATGGCTATGGTCAGCTTACAAATGTAAGAAAAATAATTAATTATATATAATAGGACAATTTTTTTCAAAAATGTGATGTATACTTCACGGATTTTTTATAAATATTAATTTTAGATCGGAAAAAAAAGAGAATACAATTTAGGCACCGGCTTGCGTAAACGATATGGCAACTTTTTGGGTGACAAGTGGAATATAAAACTTTACGATGCCTGGTCCACCAATTATAACCGAACTAAAATGTCAACAGCTTTGGTGCTAGCTGGACTGTTTCCACCAACTAGTTCCGATATATGGCAGTGGGATCTACTGTGGCAGCCAGTACCATATAACTCTTTACCGGTACCTCAGGACAAGGTATATTGATATTTTTATAACTAAATATATAAAGAATACTATTCATTATTATAATAGATATATTAGGCCAGTTGTTATATTCATTATTTAATGGTAGTTCGTGCATGTAAATAATAATTAATTCGTTACTCATATAGGCTCAGGATTACTATTATTTACATCGAGACAATTTCATTACCCACGGTTCACTAAACCAATTAATTAGAAGTACATTTTTACATACCATAGTGAGTTAATGAATGGAATTTACATTTTTTAACCTAAATTGAAACTAATTAATTTTTTATTAATTTATCTGAAAACTATTTTTACTTTCCTCCCAGAGGACAGTTATGTCAGTAAGTATTGTACCTAATCATAAAAAAATATATTTTTTTTTAGATATTGTCAGATATCCAAGTCCCTAAATCACAAAAAAATATGTTCCCCTACTAAAAACCGAATGAAAATTAAATTGTAAAGAAAATTTTACAAATAATCGCTTATAAGTCAAAAACTTGACCAGTTAGGTATACAGGGTGTTTCAATAAAAACTCCCAGGCCAATTATTTCGAAAACGAAAAGTGACATGTCAATTCTCTAAACGCCAGTTTTTAGCCTCTATGATTGGCTCAGTGTAAAAAATGTGTTTGAATAATAGAAGATGTAGGTGGCGCCACGGTGCAAATAATTTTTTCGATGACAGAAACTTTTAAATGTTGTGGTTCTTAAAGATAATTAATTTCTGATCAAATTATGTCCCATAAAAATTTTTGATAAATCCAACATGAACGGATATATTTGGGGTTAAATTTTTTTTTTTAAATAATTATTTTAACGAGTATTTTAATTTTATTAGTTTGGCATCGGTAGATAAATGCTTTCTGTTAAAAATGACACTTGAAGAAGCCCCGCTATCAGTACAATTCCAAGGACGCCATATTCTACCACTAATAAGCCTTACTAAAAATGACTCGCCGCAAAACCACTAAAGACTAAAATTATTAAAAATCAGTTTGTATTTATATATGAATCAGGCATAGGTATAAATTGAATTTGTACCTGGTCCGGCTCTGCTCGAAAAGGTTTTACAATTTGGGATTTCATTGTTTATTTTATGGTCAAAGGGATAATGAGGGTTTATTGCAGTCAAAAGATCAACGGTATAATTCTACAAATACTATACTAATTTTTGGTAGAAGTGGTAACACAGTATCGTCAAAAATATAAATATAAAGCAAGTATTTTATTATAATTTATTATTATATTTTAGGAGCTTTCTTCATGGGCTTGCGCAACAGTATTACCATTAATCTATAACGATGAAAATAATATGAAGCGACTTAAAAGTTACGATGGCCTTATGGAAACTCTAAGTAGAGGTACTGGTGAAGTTGTCGACTATATAAGTGCATTAGATTTGTACTTTGGAATGTATATACTGGTAAGATATTTATTTGCCACCCAGCAAAATTATTTTGCCACTGAATATGAAATAGGTATTTACTAAATTGTTTTTGTAGCCTCGGAGAAGTTCGTGATTGAAAAATTCATTAGGGGTATTTTGCTGGTTGACAAACATTGCCTCCATTTCAACGAAAAAGGGCCGAAACACGTGACAGGAAACTGATTAAAGTTGTGAAACATAACAAGTAGTTATTATTTTTTTTCCTGTGCAATGGAACAACAGTTTCACCAAGCATGTAGCCCAACATAACATAATTATACGTATTATTATATTATTATATTGTATAGTTTAATATAGTTGATTCGACAATTTTCGTGGGGCGATTCGGCATAATCCGTGATTTCCGCCATTCGGGTTAAGGTAATGAAGAAGAATTTCTGCACTAACTCTAAATTCTTATTTATTTTAGATTTTTGCGATTATTTAGTAGAGAAAACAAATAATTAATTGTCATCTATGTCATCAGCATGCACAGTAAAAGAATACATGTATTTTTTTAATTAATCATAAAACAATGTTTGAGAGACTACAAAACCAATTGCGCGCAAGAAAACTGTTTTAAGAAACACAAAATAAGATAGGTTAGGTGCCCTTTCTTCTTCTTTGATCGGGTATTTCATAGGTGGTTTAATTGAAGTATAAACCGTTGCCCTTTTTTCTTAACTTAATTTGTTTAGTTTAGTTGCAGTTTGGTTTGGTTTAATTGAATTATAAAGCAGCCATTACTTAAGTATACAGTGTGACCAGTTAAGTCTGCATTATATGTATTTTTTTTATTAATAGCTTTATTCGAAATTTGACTTTGGAATAAAATTCTGCTTCGATTGAGATGAAAATTAAGCAAAAAAATAATAGTCACGTGATTCGCATTATCTGTCAAATTTGAATTTTTTGAATATTATATTTCTAAAAATATCGAAAAAAGTTATAAGAAAAGTTTTTTTTAATGCAGTTTCTAGCCCACATGCAAAATTTCAGCTGCATAAGAAAATATTTATTTTTCACCCACCACTAAAATTTATTTTCCATTTAATGAACACTTTTCTGATGACACTGTGTTCTTTTTGTCTTAATATTAAGGTGTATTACTTTCAGACACAAACTACGTTTTCAAAAATAATTATTTTATGAAGTTACCTTATACAGGGTTAAAAACAAATACAGTTTGCATCACATGCGACCAAATTTTAATAGCCTAATTTTGATTTTGTAGAAAAACACACATTTAATATGGCGCTACTTTAAAGAAAATGTATCTGAAATAAAGCATTGTCCAAACTAAGAAGTTTTATGTAGGTTGCGTTGTATCTTATTTTGCAAAAGTGGTGCAATTTACAAAATATAGGTAAAAAATCAAAATTATCTTATGCAGCTGAAATTTTGCATGTTGGCTCGAAACTGCATTAAAAAAAACTTTTTTTAATAACTTTTTTCGATACTTTCAGAAATAACCCCACTTTTGAATTATTTTTGGAAAAAATTAAAATTTGACAGATAATGCGAACCACGAGACTACTATTTTTTTGCTTAATTTTCATCTCGATCGAAATTTCGAATGAAGCTATTAATTAAAAAAAAAATCCATATGATGCAGACTTTACTGGTCACACTGTATGTAGGTAAATTCATTCAAACATTTATTTATTGACGTAAGTTGAGAACTTTACTTCAATTAAAAAGAGGCGTTATACACAGAGAAAACATAGGTGTGTCAAATAAATTCGCCATTTCGTTTATTTTTCGTTCTGTAGTAGTTTTTCTATATATTTGATTTTAGCGAGAACTGGGCTTTCCACTGGAGAAATGGACCGAGGCTGTGTACCCTGAACCATTGAAGTCTTACATAGTGGACTTTTATTACATTGAAACGAGCACTAAAGAACTGAAAACTGTTATAGCAGGTAAAATAAAAGTAAATAGGTGTAACTTTATAATATTAATTGCCCCCGCCTTTTAATAATTCATAATACGTTTTTATAAACGAATAATTTACGATCATGGGTACCGGTTTAGTACCCTATTTCATAAAAATAATAAACATAAACATAAACAAACCTTCTGTTTACAATGATGAAATACACCATTCACGTGACAAGGCAAGGGATAATAAATGTAAAAAATTGGATATATTATATACAGTGTGACCAGTAAAGTCCGCATCATATATGATTTTTTTTTATTAAAAGCTTTATTCGAAATTTGACTTTGGCATCAACTTCTGCTTCGATCGACATGAAAATGAAGCAAAAAATAGTAGTCACGTGATTCGCATTATCTGTCAAATTTTAATTTTTTCCACCGGTCAAAAGGAAGTGTATATACACACTAAACTAAAAGATACAACAGTGCCTAAAACAAATGTATGAACCGCAGTCTTATAAAGAAACAAAAAACTAGAAAGGTTGTTCCGAAAAGTGCCACTGTTTCCGGCCTGTCGTATCGTACTAACCTGTGAGCGAGGTCATACGCAGTAGCTTCGCCCTCCTCCGGGCTGTAACGCGATGACAGACTGATCTTTACAAAAAGCTCCGAAGGTCAGACAGCCGCCCCCCACGATACAACTCTTCCCGACAGGTTTGCGACGAAGCGCCGCCCAGAAACACCCAACACTCCTCAGGTTATTTCTGAAAGTATCGAAAAAAGTTATTAGAAAAAGTTTTTTTTAATGCAGTGTCTAGCCCACATGCAAATTTCAGCTGCATAAGATAATTTTGATTTTTTACCCATTGTTTGTAAATTGCACCAGTTTTGCAAAATAAGACTCAACGCAACTTAGATAAAACTTCTTAGTTTTGACAATGCTTTATTTCAGATACATTTTCTTTAAAGTAGCGCCATATTAAATGTTGGTTTTTCTACAAAATCAAAATTGGGCTATTAAAATTTGGTCGCATGTGATGCAAAGTTTATTTGTTTTTGACCTTGTATAAGGTAACTTCATAAAATAAGTATTTTTGAAAACGTAGTTTGTGTCTAAAAGTAATACACCTCAATATTAAGACAAAAAAGAACACAGTGTCATCAGTAAAGTGTTCATTAAGTGGAAAATAAATTTTAGTGGTGGGTAAAAAATCAAAATGATCTTATGCAGCTGAAATTTTGCATGTGGGCTAGAAACTGCATTTAAAAAAAGTTTTTCTAATAACTTTTTTTGATATTTTCACCACTTTTGAATTATTTTTTGAAAAAAATTAAAATTTGACAGATACTGCGAATTACGTGACTACTATTTTTTTGCTTAATTTTCGTCTCGATCGACGCAGAACTTGATGCCAAAGTCAAATTTCGAATAAAGCTATTAATAGAAAAAAATCCTATATGATGCGGATTTTACTGGTCACACTGTTTATATCATTTAAAGTTTATGTATTTATTTACTTATTTATTTAAACAGTATCAACAGCAATAATAAAAATCTTACAAGTAATGTGAGCTAAAATAAACCCTGAGTCTGATTTTGTAATTTAGTTTTTACAGAATTTGTGAATAAACTTAGTGTTTCTGGCCAACCTATAAAATATACTACACATACGATTATAATGAAGAGTTCTTGTAAAGGTTGGTTCTAGGTAGAATTTTTTTTATGTCTATTATTTATGCAATTGACCGAAAAGGGTAGGTTAGGTTAGGTCAGGTTAGAGTGGCAGACCTCTGGAATTGACCAAACAGTCACACGTAGTCCTGTAGGACCGTTGTGGTACCACACGTGTTCTGCGGAACCTATCCGCATCAGCTTCCTGATGGTTAACGCGACGTGACGTAGATCGTAGAAGAATCTTGACAGCTCACTCAAACCAGCCACTGCTGTTAATAAACTTAGTAAGTCGACCCAGTTGCAGGCTGCTCACTTCCTCTAGATCATTAAAAAATGGTTCGCCCAGTGCATTGAACCTTCTTCTAGCGAGGCCGGGGCATTCACACAAGAAATGCTGAATACTTTCCTCCTCTTCCTCATCTCTGCAACTTCTGCAGAAGTCGTTAGTTGGTATTTGCATACGTTCAGCATGTCTACCGAACAAGCAATGTCCGGTGATTACGGCAGTGATGTTTCTTAGGTCCTTCCGACTGTGCTGTAATAGCGCTGCAGTTTTCCTGTTATCAAGTAGGGGCCACAATTGCCTGGAGATGCTACAAGTTGTAAGCCCTGTCCATCTGCTTTGCGCAAGTTTTTGAGCAAGTTGTTTAGCTGCTCGATCTATCTCTTCTTTGACTGATCCCAGTGGTCTAGCCACAGTATTCTCTGCTAGTTCGACAGGCATGCTTGCGCCCTCCCTGGCGAGCGCATCAGCAGTCTCGTTGCTATATATGTTGCTGTGTCCAGGAACCCAACACAAGGCGATTCGATGTTGAGCACCAAGTGTGCAGAGATTGTTGCGACAGCGAAAAAGATAACTGAGAAAGCAATTCTCGATTATCTACACTTTGAGACAAAACTTTATACAAAAACACCAAACATAGTTACTTCTGGGATTGATTAAACAAATAATTGATTGTAGTTGTCCTATTTAGAAATATCTTTCTAAGATGTTGCTTTGTATTTTAGGTTATTTACTTAGGAAGATATTAACAGATACCGTAAATAAAATCAACGGAACTTTAATCCCTCAAGAACGAAAAATATTTTTATACTCAGGACATGAAGTAAGCATTGCTACGGTACTTACAGCCTTGGATGCTTTTAATTTAGTAGATCCTCCTCCTTATGGTTCTAACATCGCCTTTGAAGTACATAGTATTCAAGGCATTTATGGAATCAAGGTAAATATGCGATTTATTAAAAATGTAAACAAAAATATGAAGACCTGCTTTAAATTTGCCATATTTTACTTTACTTTACACTAAAACGGTAAATAAATTTGGCCAAGTCGTCAAAATAAAGTTTGTCGCGTTAAGTAAAAATCCCGTAAGTTGATTTTATATGTAGTAAAAATAAAATAGCAAGATTGTGATTTTTTGAAAAATTTTAAAATATTTTATTGTAAAGTCAAATTAATGTAAAAACTCACTGCACCACCTGCCATTAATAGCATCGTGTTGAAGTCTGGTATATTTTACGTTAAGCGGTTGGCTACCGAAACAGAACCGGACTAAGTTCTTTTACCTTCGCCTTCACCATCTGTTAAATTTTGTAAGGGGGGCGTCTTAATATTTTGTCAAGATATAGCGTAGATACTAATTTTATAATTTATAAAATAAAATATTGACTGACCCGTACCTACCAAACTAAGTATGTAAAAACATTATAAAACTAAAGGAAAATAAGGCAACATTATTTGTTTCTTTAAGTATTTATTTATAAAAAGCGAAAATACGTATTTATGTATTATATTATACAAGGAAAAAGTTATACTTTTTTTGCGAGGTGTAAGCTTTGTGGTGCACGTCTAATTAAAACACCATATCGGGAACCCTTTTGGTGTTACTTTTCTGGGAATTTTATATATGAGGTGTCCCGTAACTTAGGAGCTATAAATACAGCAACAAGAGATAGTGAACTTGAAAATATGTCATTTAATTTCATTTCTTATACGGCTAAAGATATACCGGGTGATCCCAGCAAATATTTACTTTATAAAATTGGCGATGATTTAATGTTAAGCGGATATGAATCATCAAATTTAGAGAACGCCAGCTACACAATATGAGTTTGATAAATTCTCGCATATATTTTTTTGTCTTTCACATTTCTGACCGCTTTACTTCAAATTATGAAACAGGGATCTTTTGTACTTCATTAATTTCGATATTTCAATGGGCTTTTCAGATAATAGCGTTTAAATGATATATGGCAAGAAACGTTTAAATAAACACCTTTTTTAACGAAACATTTAATGAAAATTAACCGTGCATTCTTAAGCATGAATGACTTATTTTCAAGTCTACTATCTCCTGTTGCTGTATTTGCCCCTTAGTTATGAGACATCCTGTATATAACGATAAGTAAATGGTTTAACTAGGCACTTTATTGATTTGATAATAGATGAGTTAACCAAAATGGTATTCACTATTGAACTTACATAATAAATACCATAAAATGAAATATATAAAATCCGAAAGTAAAATGTTTGAAACACACACTGCACAAAAAACAGCCACAGAAACACTTCAAAAACACCAAAATCGGAAGAAAATAATATGACGCAACTTGACGCGTGAGCTTGCTACGGCTCACTGCTGATCTGCTCTTCACATTACCCTCAGGTACCTTATAACTCTTAGTTTTATTTTAGATGCTTTATCAAGAACGTGACACTCAGGAGCCTCAAGTACTACATCTTCCTGGATGCGGGGAATTTTGCCCTATAGACCAGTTTATAAAACTGACAGCTGATATTATTCCCAAATCGGATGCTGAATGTTATGGCGAGCAGTAACTGTAATTATACCGTTATTTTAAAAATGTCGTTCTATGATTCCATGATTTACAAAGAAATTATTCCATTGTAGTAGTAATTAGCTAAAATAAATTTTAAAAAAATTAAACATGTTTTAATAGTATCTACGTATAAGGCTACGTAAGGCTGGTCAATTTGTGTAATCAAGTAATATATAATAATAATAATAATAATAATGAATCTTTATTTAGATAAACATTACAGTAAACAAGAAAGATAATAATAAAAATCATATCCAATGTTATCTGAAAGGGCGAAGTTCATTCATTGCTAGTAACAAGGGTTGGTCATACACTTAACCTTCGTATAGTAATTAAATGTCTAACCTAATCAGAGAAAAACAATTGAAATTAAAATGTATCTAGGTACACCCTTAAAATTCATCCCAAATTAAATAACAAAATAAAGATAATGTTAATAACATTATATAAATTCTGTACTAATGCAAAAATATTAATAAATAAAGACAGTGCAGGAGACGGTTGAAGGAAAGAAAGAAAAAGCACGACCCGAAAGCAGAAAATTTTAAACACTCAGTGTATAAACGTCGGGCTAATCAATGATGATTGACCATATCCATTTTAAAAAACTTTATTGTAAAAAATAACAACTAAAATCTGAACATTTTAAGGTAAAAAATATATGAGCTTTTTCATCCTTCTTGATGACAGACATTACCCTGGTCACAGTTCTTGTCAGGTATTAAACCTGCATTTTATGCTTGAACATGCCGCCCGCCTTGAAAGGACATCGTTCTTTCAAATACACTTGCATCATTAAGGTAAACTCATTTTATAACATTAACAAAAAATTAACAACACAAAAACATGTTCTGCACTCCAGTCTTTTAACATTCAATTGGTAGAACACATATTTTGTTAAGCGCTCGTTTGGTTTCTCCACCACGTAACTGAACAGTTACTACTCTTGCTATCCTATCTGGACCTGTGTGAATGGATGTGATGTGTCCGAAAGGCCATTGTAATGGAGGAGCCTTATCATCTTTAATCAAGACCATTGACCCAATCTTAAGCATCTGTTGGCAGTTAACTCTCCATTTTTGTCGCATTTGTAGCTCGTTAAGGTACTCAAGGTGCCATCTACCCCATAGCTGCTGCATCAAGTGTTGAATTCGTTGCCATTTATCTAATTGATTTTCAGGAACATGAGATAGATCAAACTCTGGTAGCATAGTTAAGGTGCGTCCAATTAAAAAATGGGCTGGTGTTAAGGCTGTGTTATCATCAGGGTCGCTAGACATTGGACAGAGTGGGCGAGAATTCAATATACCTTCCACCTGAATCAACAATGTACTAAACTCTTCAAATGTAAAAGAACTATTACCCATCATTCTTTTTAAATGTGACTTAATACTTTTTATTCCCGCTTCCCAGAGACCACCAAAAGTAGGAGAATTGGCTGGAATAAAATGCCATTTGATTCTTTCCGTTAAGAGATTTTTAGATATAGCTTCAGTATTATTTTCTAAAAATGTGTAAATAGCGTTTATTTTGTTATTTGCACCCAAATAATTAGAACCATTATCAGAATAAATATTACATGGCCTGCCCCTTCTACTAATAAATCTTTTAAAAGTTGCTAAAAATGCATCGGTTGTGAGCTCTGATACCAACTCAATGTGGACAGCCTTTGTACACATACAAATAAAGAGACAGATGTAAGCCTTGGTTAATTTTGCGCCCCTTGTTTTCCGATCTTTAATAAGAAACGGACCACCATAGTCAGTACCAACATTTTCAAATACCGAAAAACCATTTACTCTAACATTTGGCAAATCACCCATTAAATAGTTTAGAGGTTTGGGCTTAGCTTTGTAACAACGAACACACTTGTTAACAATATATTTACAACAACTTCTAGCGGAAATAGGCCAATATTTTTGCCTTATTGAAAACATTAATTGTTGAGCCCCGCAATGAAGCAAACGTTCGTGTTCGTTATGCAAAATTAGTTTGGTTAGAGTATGATTATTTGGTAAAATAATTTGATGTTTTTTATTAAAAGAAACATTACTATTTCTTAAACGTCCCCCAACTCTTAACAATTCTTCATTCATAAAAGGATTTAAGGAAAGTATCTTACTTCTACTCGGAATATCTTTATTATTTAAAAGATTTCTATATTCGTGCGGAAAATATTCTTTTTGTACCGACCTAATTGTTAGGAATAAAGCAGCTTCAAGCTCGCTTGGTTGGAGCACACCAAATTTTCTTTCTGATATATTATTTTTGCAGTTATGTATAAAGCGTAAAATATAACTTAACACTCCTAATAACTTGTTTAAAGATGAAAAATGGTTTAACAGATCATTTATTAAGGTAGCATTAGTTATAACGACACAAGCTACAGTTTTAGTCTCCGGTACATTTTGTAATTGTTCAACTTCCAGATTATACCAATCGCTATTATTCTGAAGAAGCCATTTTGGACCGAACCACCATAAATCATTTTTAATTAAATTGGTTGCCGAAACTCCTCTAGACACCAAATCTGCAGGATTTTCTTTCGATCGTACGTGCTTCCAAGAATAAATACTAGTCAAATTTTGTATTTCTTGTACTCTATTTGCAACAAACTGTTTCCAAGTACTCGGTTCCTTTTTAATCCAACATAAACAAATCGTAGAATCCGTCCAACAATAAATACCATCTAACTGTATATCAAGACACGCTATAACTTTTTTCATTAAGTTAGCAAGGAGAACTGCTCCACATAGTTCTAGGCGTGGCAGACTTAAAAGCTTTATCGGTGCTACCCGTGATTTTGCGCAAAGTAAGTTACATGTATAACTACCTGACAATGACGTCAAGCATCTTATGTAAATACAGCAACCGTATGCTCTCATGGATGCGTCGCTGAACCCGTGCAATTGAATCTTAATATAATTGGATATATTTGCATGTCGTGGTATCATTAAATCATTTAATTGAGTCAAAGTATTATAAAACATTAACCAATTTTCATTAAAATGCTGGGGTAACCTTTGATCCCAATCAAACTTATTTTTCCAAAGATCTTGCATAATTAATTTTGCGTTAATTACAATGGGACCAAGTAGTCCTAGTGGATCATAAATCTGGCAAATTGCTGAAAGAATACTGCGTTTATTCCATTGACATGGTTGGATAGTAAAATCAATATTTATATTATATTTTATATAGTCATTCTCTGCATCCCAGTAAATTCCTAATGTCTTATTTTGCTCCCCTATTGGAAGTATGGCGACATCTAATTCATGGTTCAATTTAAACTCTTTCAAAATATTTGGATCATTACAAAGCCATTTTCGTAATTCAAAACCTGAATTGGACAGAATTTTGGAAATATCTTTTTGTATTTTGATAATCTCATCCGCTGAGTCAGAAGAGGTCAAGAGATCGTCAACGTAAAAATCGTTCTTGATTATTTTTCCTATCAAAGGATAACGACTTTCATTATCTTCTGCTACCTGCAATAAAGTCCTGACAGCAAGATATGGTGCCGAAGCTGTACCATACGTAACAGTATTCAACTCGTAACACCTCACCTGCTCTTCTGGGTCTGCTCGCCAAAATATTTTTTGAAATTTACGTTCGTCTTTGTTTATCAAAACTTGGCGATACATTTTCGATATATCGCTACTTAGTACATACCTATGGAGACGAAATCTAATTAAAATCAAAAATATCTATATCACTCTATATCTTGTTGTAAAGATGGACCGACATACTGCACATCATTAATAGACAAGCCTGAACTAGACTTTGCCGAACCGTCAAACACCACACGGCATTTCGTAGTAAGACTCGATTGTTTTATAACAGCGTGATGTGGCAAGAAATATCCTTCTTCATTTTTGGCATCTACTTCAACCATATGTCCTAAATCTTTGTACTCTTGCATAAAATCAGTATACTGTTTTCTTAACTCCTGATTTTTATTTAATCTTTTTTCTAATAAATCAAATCGATGTAATGCCATAGTTTTAGAATCGCCTAATTCATTTACTGACTCTTTAAAAGGAATGTTCACTATATATTTTCCAGAAATATCTTTTTTAACTGTGTCTATGAAATAATCCTCACAATACTTTTCTTCTCTGGAGTGGATTTTATTTACTGAACCTAAACCTAACTCTTCAACTTCCCAAAACTTTATTATTTCCTTATTTACCGACTCTAAGTTAGTATTGACATTTAAAAATGTGAAGGACTTGTTTTCATACGCTAATGAATTTAAGTATAAATTTCCGGCAATAACCCAACCAAACTCAGTATTTTGAAGAACTGGCATATTTGGATCCATTTTCCTGCGCTCAGGAATTAAAACTGTCCAAAATATTCCAGATCCTAGCAATAAATCGATGTCACCAGGTATATTAAATTTTGGATCCGCCAAACTTATATCTGAAGGAATTTTTAAAGTGTTTTTATTAAAATACTTAATTGGTAGCCTTTCGGTAATATGAGGTATAACTAAGCAATTGGTTTTTATACTAAAATCCCCTTGGCAAGAATTTAACATTATCCTAACTTCATTATTGATTTTTTCCAAAGCTTTACCTACGCCTTTAACTACATGATTTACTTTTTTACATTCCAATCCTAACATTTTAGATACCTTTTCCGATATAAAGTTACTTTGTGAACCGCTATCTAAAAGTGCACGACAAAGAACCGATTTATTTCCATTATCCACACGTACTAGTGCAGTTGACAATAAAACTTCTGAAACGTCACAACAGCTGGAAACGACGCCTGCGTTACATGCATTTGTCGCGTGAAACGTCGTACTCTGATGAGCGCTACTTATTTCCTCTGTAGGAACGCTGCTTTCATGGAAACAATTTTGGTTTGTCTGAGAAGAGGTACTTGCACCCACAGAAATACTATTATTCGAACTTAAATGTAGTAAGGAATTATGTAGCTTGTGACATTTAATACATTTTTGTAACTTGCATTTCCACGTAGGATGAGAATCCCTTAAGCAATTTAAACATAATTTAAGCTTTTTTACAGATGAAATTCTGTCATTCACGTTTAATTTTAAAAATGATTCACACTTATAAATTGGATGCGCTTTTTGACAATAATAACATTTCACCTTTGAATTTCCTTCAAAAGAAGCAAAACTACGACTGCTAGCGTTACGAGCTTTCGCGTTACCATTTATACTACATGAACTTATTTCAAGTTTTTCTAACATTTCACACTTTTGTTTAAGAAAAAACATTCATATCTTTCATGCTGGGTAAATCTTGCTCACATTTAAAACATTCCCAATCTCTTCTTGTAATGGGGTCAAATTTGGAACACATTATGTAAATAATTATACTATCCCAAGTATCAGTTTCCAAACCTAGACTATTTAATGAGCGCAAATGTTTCATTACATTATCAAACAAATTTCTTAATTCTGAATGAGATTCATGTGTAATACAGAAATGATCAAAAATTGCCTTTAAATGATTATGGATAATTAATTTTTTATTCTCAAAACGTTCTTCTAGCATTTTCCAAGCTATTTTATAATTAGCAGAAGAAACCTCTATCGATTTAATTATTTGTTGGGCATTAATCTCGAGAGATGACCTTAGATAATAAAATCGTTGTATATCTGTCAAGGCGTTATTGTTATGTACTAAAGCAAGAAAACAATCTTTAAACTCTAGCCACGAATCGTACTGACCATTAAAGGTATTTAGTTTAATAGGCGGCAATTTAACCAAAGACTGTACACCGATCGCTTGAGGTGACCCACCACTGTGAGTTGAAACATCTGTTTTTCTAAACTTATCGCAAAATGATTGCATTGAACTTACAAGTCCAAAATAAGAGTGCTCAAAATTAAGAGCCTCATCGTCACTACTATATTCTATTAACTCTATTTCCCCTTGAATATCATTAAATTCATTATATAGAAGAAACACCTTTTCCAACCTCATCTCTACTTCAGTAATTAACCTGTCATCAATAGATTCCTTATCAATATTATCGAAATATCCCCTAGCTCTTGTGAGTTTTCCCTTAATTTGCCCTCTCTTAGCCTTTAAAACCCTTAATTCGTCATTCGTTGCAGACATTGTTGATCAGAATGGAAGAATATATTAAAAAATATGCAATAATTTACCAATGACGGTATTCTCACACCGACACCGGCCGTGTCAAGCTACCTTAACCTGATATACAGCACTGAATGTCAGTATGCTAGTATTGTCACTAGCTCACCTTAATTTTAATGGACTGTTTTCTTTATTTTTCTATCTCATCCGGCTCGAAGGACCAACTTCTTATGTATAAACGTCGGGCTAATCAATGATGATTGACCATATCCATTTTAAAAAACTTTATTGTAAAAAATAACAACTAAAATCTGAACATTTTAAGGTAAAAATATATGAGCTTTTTCATCCTTCTTGATGACAGACATTACCCTGGTCACAGTTCTTGTCAGGTATTAAACCTGCATTTTATGCTTGAACACTCAGTAATATACTTATATATATTTCTTAAAAATTTAAAATAGATTTAGTTTTAAGGTCTAGACCAACAGAATTATAGACAGCGGATACGTTAGAAGCAAAACTACGTTCAAACAGAGCAGTTTTATGGATAGGTGGTGTAATGGTGCCTTTAAATCTAACGTTAAGACTGTGTATATCTGTAATGAAAATTCTTATTTTGTGTAAATATGACGGATTTTTAAGCATATTATTTTGTGAAAAACAACAGCCGAATGAAACTTTTCGTTGCTTCATACTTAACCACCCAGCATCTCTCAACTTGTGCTTACCAGAATGACGTTTCTTGATACCATAAGCAAATCTTAAACAATAATTTTGAGTTGTGAGGTCACAGCAGTCAAGCATGGACCGTTTACAACATTACAGGGATTAAATGTGGATAAGACCAGCGATACGCATAACATAAGTTTAACGTTTGAATCTAAAACAGTTCGAGAATAATTGTATAGCAGCTTAAGCTTAAGCACAGCCACTTTGAAAAGAAGCCATGAAGTGACATCGGGCAACGCCGCATCAGCTGGGAGTTGTGGATCCACAAGCTATTATTATGACGCGCGGCAACGTGCTAGTTTTTTTATTCTTTCTGATAATATTTTTTCTTTTTATTGGCTCTGTTGCCACTATATTGATATTGAAATAAGAGTAATATTGCGTTGAGAAGCACTGACCAGCTGTTAAATTTAGTCTCACTTTAGTTGTATTTTTTTGTGGTGCCATCAGGCAAAAGATAAATATCCTTACGAATAATGTGACTGGGAACAAAATGCTTAGCACAAACTACAGAATGCTGTGTAGGCGACCAATTAGCTCTTGGAATGGCTTTTAGCCATATAATTTTCAGATTTTCATCTTTTGGGAAGTGAAAAACTGATACACTCTCTTCACCTGCTTTTAAAGCACTTTTATAGTTAGAGTTACACCCAGGAATATAGCAGGAGTTTGGCATGTTGATAAATAAACAAACTAAAAGAAAAAATTCACAGAACTTACATCTTACGCAAGTATCATAGGCATATTGAAAATACCTACCACATACAGTGGCGAGAAGGAAACCATAATGTCACAGCACAGATTACTCCTATCTGTGAGTATGTAACGTGTTGACACAATGGAGCCGCTACCACGCATTATTATGACGGCGTGGATGCTCCGATTTAGTTTGAAATAATAATTAAATTATTATACTTAGAAATCTGTATATCTGTATATTAGTACATATTGAAGAGAGCTCAAAACCACCTTTTCAAAAATAGCGACAAAATTATTTCTTTAGCTATACACAGCCATTTACCTGCTGGTCCTTGTACTCTTTGTTCATGAAATGTCTAAATCTTAAGTCAGCTATAAAATGTTTTGGATTGGTATATCCATTCTGCCCCGACTTTCTGTGTAACACGTCAAGACCGCCGCGCTATTTCGCTTTATTTCAGCGACATTCACTGTTTATTTTTTTCCAATTTTATCGAAATTGAAACAATCAAAAATGCGGTTACCATGATATCGACTAATATGAACACCTGAAAATTTTAAAAATTACGAAAACGTTATCTGATATCAATGAAATTTACACGAATAAAATCTATTTGCACTGTGGTAACGTTGCACACGTTTCATTATAGTGTTCATCAAACTAGTATCATTAATAACTATAATGTAAGAATATAGAACAATAATAAAGATAATCTACTTTTTATTATGTCCAAATAAAGGTATATTCAAAATTCAAACACACAGTATAATATTTAAATAGTAATAATATTTGGTTTAAATAAACATCCTGATAAAGCCGACGCCGCTTGTGTGCAGCTGTGGCTTTTGGGAGATCACGTAACATGAAAGTAGGTACTGGCCGATTCAATACTAACTACTATAACTGTTCTCTCTCCCGGCCATATCTTAATATCAACAATAAAATAAATGCCGAAACCCAAAACAAAACAATATTAACACTTAGCAGATGATGTCATCGATCCTGTGCTGCTCGGATGTTTGTTTAGACTTCACCGCCGTTTTATTAATGTGCATGTCGCATATCGCGTTCATTTTTCATGAAATAGACCCGTATATACGCACCCAGTAGTATTTTCAATACTAAAAAGCCTATTTACTAGTAATACGATAATTTAATCAACCAAAGCAACGTACACTGGGTACTATTACTAAAGTTACAATTTACGTAAAATTTACAGTTATTGTATACTACGGGACTTACGGGAGTGTTGTTTGATATACAGTGCCCGCAAGAAAGTTCGCATCAAATGGGATTTTTTTATTATTAGGTCTAGGTAAAAATTGAAAAAGCAGTTAGTTTTTGCTTACCTAAAAACAAAAATTGACGTATACTGAAGCAGCTGCACGACTTGCGTTACCTGTCAAATTTGACATTTTTAATAAAGTAGGTTTAAAAATGCCATTATTTATCAAAATATCGAAAAATTTTATTCGAGAAAGTTGTTTATTTAGGCATTTTTAGTCTCTGTGCAAAATTTTGACAGTCTAATAAAATTTTTATTTTTTGCCAGGTTCTTGAAAATTTTGATCAACCCTCGTAGATTAACTTTTATACATCGATGTAAAACCATTTGCCTTTACTTCATTTGTAATCTTAATGCAAGTTTGTGTAAAATTTTTGTTTCCTATTATTTATTTTGCTTCAAAAACTGAAATTGTTATTGATCAGTATGTAATGTTTGATGCAAAGTTTATCTAATTACATCAGTTTTGCCAAAACCGGCGTTTCTCATTTTTCTTAAGTTAGTAAACAGATGTACAAAAAGAAAATATTAGGAAGCTTTCGTTGAAATTTTACTTAATTAATATTAAATTAAATTAATTATGTTAAAGCATATTTTTGTTGAATAAAATGTTTCGAGTGATTAATATTTATTCTTTTTAATCCAATATTAATTAAGTAAAATTTCAACGAAAGCTTCCTAATATTTTCTTTTTGTACATCTGTTTACTAACTTAAGAAAAATAAGAAACGTCGGTTTTGGCAAAACTGATGTAATTAGATAAACTTTGCATCAAACATTACATACTAATCAATAACAATTTCAGTTTTTGAAGCAAAACAAATAATAGGAAACAAAAATTTTAGACAAAATTGCATTAAGATTACAAATGAAGTAAAGGCAAATGGTTTTACATCGATGTATAAAAGTTAATCTACAAGGGTTGATCAAAATTTTCAAGAACCTGGCAAAAAATAAAAATTGTATCAAACTGTCAAAATTTTATACAGAGACTAAAAATGCCTAAATAAACAACTTTTTCGAATAAAGTTTTTCGATATTTTGTTAAATAAGGGCATTTTTGAACCTATTTTATAAAAAATGTCAAATTTGACAGGTAACGCAAGTCGTGCAGCTGCTTCAGTATACGTCATTTTTGGTTTTTAGGTAAGCAAAAACTAATTGCCTTTTCAATTTTGACCTATACCTAATAATAAAAAAAAATCCCATTTGAAGCGGACTTTCTTGCGGACACTGTATTGTTATGATTTTTATAATGCTTGATAATTCAGATAAATGCACATCATCTTCGGAGGACGTTGCAGCAGTAGTAGTGTTTTGGTTTATTTGCCCCTGAGAAGAAGATGCTTCAGGCTCCTTGCTTCCATTTCTTAAAGCATTTATAATAAAATTATTGTTGAGTGATGGTTACTATTCGTTTGTAAATAGGGTTTTATGGAACCAGCTCGATTGTGTCCTGTTATTTTTATCAGCTGTTGCTCTTCGATCCCTGCTTTTGCTAGGTTGCTGACAGCTGTCGCTCTTAGTGAGTGGGTTGTAATTTTTTTATCTTTTGTGTTTAAACCAGTTCTAACCGCAGCATCTTTTGTCCATTTTGACAGCTTGTTTCTTCCCACAGGAATATTTTTAAACCACCCTAAGGCCTGTGGAGTGTTCCATGTTGGGTTTGGTGTCAAAAACAGCCTATCTGTCTTGAGGTTTGTTAAACGTTATATAAGCATGTAATACAAGCGTACCGGGCAAAATTCAGGACGCTCAGTGTTTGGAACTTACCATTTGCTGTCGAACCATTTTTTTGCACCTTCTTGAGCGGTTTTACTGAAAACTGGGTTGTATTCTATTCTTTCTGCAACAAGAGAAAAACATTTTATTACTTGGTTGTCAAGATATTATTTTTTTTCATATTTTTACCTAATTAAAAAAAAAACGCAAAAAAGAAAAAAATTGTAGAAAAACATGCCTGTTTTCATTCCATCATTGTCTGTCTCTGGTTTGAAGTAGTGCATCATACAATTTAGGGCTTCTCCACCTCTCCACGCCAGCTCCATTGATGCTATAAGGTAAAACTTGCGTTGTAGCCCACTGGGTGTATTTTCGTCCCATAAAGATACTATTTTGTGGTATTCATCGAGTTTTAGTGAAGTCATGTTGTAATCAAAAAAAAAGTTTCCTGTAGCTTTTTGGCGACGATGTTCCACATTATTTTAACGCAATGTTCTTTATACTACTCACCATTGACTTTACGCATATTCCAAGCCCAGTTTTTGAGAATTAAATTCAAAGTTGATACTGTTTTATTTTTATCAATTACGTACTTTTTTTCAGAGCGAAAACATAATTTAAAATAAAGGCGTTGTTAGGTTGCTATGTGGAATTGTTTCGCTAAAGTCATTCGCTGATAATTAGATAGAAATTTAACAATTATTTATTTTGACTGTACCTATCAAACATTTTTCCGTAAAAATTACTGACAGGAGCTGTCATGCAATTTTTCCACTTGAAAATTAAATATGACGTATGAATTCTTGTCAGTGATTGGTCAAAATTGATAAGAAGGAAATAATCAAAAAAATCAAAATGGATACTATTATTTACCATTAAACCACTAAAAAATATTCGTAAAATTAGGCTAAATATTAGAAATAAATAAAATCTAATACTGAAAAAAATGCAAATAAATTAGTTCACACGCTTACGGTCTATTAAATATTTAATGCATTTCGGCTAGGTTTGAAAATACTATAATGAAAGACAAAATTCTTGATAATTATAAAATATTAAATATTTATTTGCTGTTCTGAAAAATGATTCGTAGAAACATACTTTGCTTGAAGCAAATTATTGATTATTGCCAATTACTAATTAACCATATAATTATCTTGCCATTATACAACGCCCAAATAATTAATGCCGAGAAATCTGAAAGAAAATAATAAACATAACTAAGGTAATAATTAGGGTTCAAAAACAATTATAACGGAAATACAATACTTATAAGACAAAAATTTCACAGTCAACGTTTGGTTTTACATAGAATGGGTAGTAAAAATAGAGACGAATTTGTTAACCTTGTAAAATGGCCCTTGGTTATGGCAGGGTTATGGCCAAGAACAATAACCACGAATCGGTTCTTAAGTAAAATAAACATGGTTTATTCAAAATTTGCCAAACTCAATTATTTGGCTTTTTATTTTGGTCTTATTATCGAGCTCGTGAGATTAATAGTACAAAACTATAGTATTGCAATAATAATAACAAGTTTCAGTGTGTTTATTACAGTAACCAAAATTTCGGTCAAAATCATAATTTATTTAAAAAACAATGTTATAAACATATTGCATGACGTGACGAAGAAGGAAGAGGCTATATGGAAAGAGGATGATGTCGAAATCAAAAAACTTTTTCTTAAAAAAGTTACAATGGCTAAACTTTTTGCGGTATTGCTGTGGCTTTCAACTCTAGCAACTGTCACAGCAACCAATGTATCAGGCAGGTTATAAAGTAAAAATTTTGATTGTAATATAGAGTTGCAACATAAATATAATAAATATTGTCTATACAGTGTGACCAGTAAAGTCTGCATCATATGGAATTTTTTTTTACTCGCTTTATTCGAAACTTGACTTTGGCATCAAGTTCTGCTACGATCGAGATGGAAATTAAGCAAAAAAAAATAAAAGTCACATGATTCGCATTATCTGTCAAATTTAAATTTTTTCCAAAATATTATTCAAAAGTGGGGTTATTTCTGAAAGCATCCAAAAAAGTTATTAGAAAAGTTTTTTAAATGCAGTGTCTAGCCCACATGCAAAATTTCAGCTGCATAAGATAATTTTGATTTTTTACCCATATTTTGTAAATTGCACCATTTTTGCAAAATAAGACCCAACGCAACCTACATAAAACTTCTTAGTTTTGACAATGCTTTATTTCAGATACATTTTCTTTAAAGTAGCGCCATATTAAATGAGTGTTTTTCTACAAAATCAAAATTGGGCTATTAAAATTTGGTCGCATGTGATGCAAAGTTTATTTGTTTTTTGCCCTGTAAAAGGTAACTTCATAAAATTAGTATTTTTGAAAACGTAGTTTATGTCTGAAAGTAATACACCTTAATATTAAGACAAAAAAGAACACAGTGCCATCAGTAAAGCGTTCATTCAGTGGAAAATTAATTTTAGTGGTGGGTAAAAACTCAAAATTACCTTATGCAGCTGAAATTTTGCATGTGGGCTAGAAACTGCATTTAAAAAAACTTTTTCTAATAACTTTTTTCGATATCAGAAATAACCCCACTTTTGAATTATTTTTTCAAAAAAATTAAAATTTGACAGATAATGCGAATCACCTGACTACTATTTTGTTGCTTAATTTTCATCTCGATCAAAGCAGAACTTGATGCCAAAGTCAAATTTCGAATAAAAGCTATTCATAAAAAAAATCCTATATGATGCGGACTTTACTAGTCACACTGTATAACTCATGTTAAAAAATATTATGTTAATTAATACTAGTCACTGCAATTTAACAATTTTGTAAAAGAAATAATCACCGAATTTAACATACATTTTTTTTGTTTATTTAAAGGTGGTAGACTATGAAGTAATATCAAATAAATTACCTTGTCGGACTTCCATTGTCTTTATTTTGTTACTTAAGGTAGGAGTATCAACATGCTTGCCACCCTATAACCTATTTTGCGTAGATTTATTTATGTTTTCTAGCTTTTACACAAAATTTAAATAAAATCAGTATCAACTTGATATTCTATAGGTAATAATTGACATATTTAATAAATATCAAGGAACTTCATAACTTATTTTAGGAGAATTGTATAGCGAAAAATATCGGGTAAGATTTTTTTTAACATTATTATGTCATTGTCACTTATTGTTCTTTCACTATACAATTCTCCCAAATTAGCAATGAAATAAATTGATATTTTTGTAATATATCAGATATTACCTAAGTTATGTGCCGACGATACTGATTTTATTTAAATGTTAGTCAATAAAATAATAAACTTGAAAAAATAACGCGAAATAGGTTATAGGTTGGTAATGGATTAAATGACGTTGAGAATGCCACCTTAACACAACGTTTCGATTAGTCAGTATCTCTAACCGTTTTCAAGTGTAAACTAAATTATAATTCTAAGGCTACTGTCTTAAATACTATCCATGTGCAATGAAGCTTGATGACTCCGCCTAAGTGCTTATTGGAGTGTGAAGTTTGAGCTAAACAAAAATGCTAGTCTGCAAGACATATAGAGACCTTATATCAAAAACTTTTTTAGAATACAACATGCTAGATCTTCTGTCACATAATAGAGTCAAAAAAAGGAAAAATATACTAGGTGTCCAATTTAAAAATCGAAAGTTTATGTCACTTCCGGTTAGTGTTGAGCCACCTTTCGAAAACTGCAGTTTTATGTCGTACACAAATCCTTAAAATTTTATTCTATTGTCTTGAAAACAAAAAGTTATAGGGGCGAACCACATTCCGCGGACACCCAGCATGTAGTAATTGTTTTCCTTGTTATACTTTGAATTTAAAATCAAGAAAAACTTTATCGCAAAATAAGTAAATTTCCGATAATGTTAATTTATCCCTTTTAATTACAGGTGCAATAGCAAACTACAATCTAGTCAAGCATAACGAAGCTAATAATGTATCAATGGAATCACATTATTTGTATCAGTTTTGGTTTCCGGCTAACAAACTAGAGCATATGATCACAGTGACCACTATCAGCTGCTTATTTTCCTATGGAGCAATGTTTTATAATGTTGCTACAAATTTAATAGTAGCTATGTTGTGTATACATTCAGCTGCACATTTGTCGGTGCTTCAATATCGTTTAAGGAACTACATTCCACTTGATGTTAACAAAGATAATATGGATAAAGTTGTTCTGGTGTTAACAGATTTGATATTTCAACATCGTTATTTTCTTGAGTGAGGATCAATTGGTCATATCAATGAAAACAACTAGGTTGAACTTATGAGTCCAAAATGTATTGTTAAGATAAGGCTTTAGAATACTTTAGATGGTAAAAAATGCGTATTTCTTTCTTCTTCTTTTTTCTTTCTTTCTTTTTTCTCTTCCTTCTTTAATAATTATAAAATTTTCAATAAATACATCTCATTCACTATTTCTTTCTTATAGACCACGGTCGGTAATTTTTGAAACCAAAAAAAATAATAGTTGGATGAAACCCATTGGAAAAGGAAGAGAATATAACAAAAATGAAAGGAAAAATAATTTACCAGCGATCCGAGGTCGGGAAGTGGAAGGGGGTGAGTTTTTAAGGGTAGGAAACAATTTATGTGGATTTCCGGCAAAACTACAAGTCATATGGAAAAACGTTAAATAGCAAAGTTGTAGGTAATAAAAAGATCTACAACTTTTGTATTTATAGTTTTTTCACATAACCTCAAAATTTATGTGAAAAATTCAAATAACCAAGTTTTTGGTTATTTATTTTTATCTTTTACAAGAAAATTTTATATATATTTTTTTACACCATCAGAAAGTAGAGATTTCAACGAACAAAAAGCCCACCGACTTTTTTAAAAAGCAGATATTTTGACGTGAGAATTTTCGATTGAAAATTAGGGTGCTTTTTCGATATTAAATCAAAATAAAGTGAAAAATAAATATTTTAAATCAAAAAAATTACAGTATATTTGGGACATAAAAAGGTAAGTTTTCACCAAATTTCGTGAAAAAACAATTTTTTCTTGTAAAAGATAAAAAACCAAAAACTTGGTTATTTGAATTTTTCACATAAATTTTGAGGCGATGTGAAAAAAGTGTAAATATAAAAGTTGTAGATCTTTTTATTACCTACGTTTTTTCATAGGACTTGAATTTTGCCGGAAATCGAGATAAATTGTTTTCTACCCTTAAAAACTCACCCCTTTCCACATCCCGACCTCGGATCACCCGTAAATTATTTTTGTTATATTCTCTTCCTTTTCCAATATGTTTCATCCTACTATTATTTTTTTTCACTTTTTACCATTTTCAAAGGCTTCAGCCCTGGTTTATTAAGAACTCTATGGCAGAAAAACATTATGACGGTAATATAACGAATGGTATCCTTCAGGTGTGATATCATTGCCGAAGGTACAGCCAATTATAATATATACAATTTCCATTACATATTTTATTTTATACAGTGTGACCAGTAAAGTAATTTTTTTTATTAATATCTTTATTCGAAATTTGACTTTGGTATCAAGTTCTGCTTTGATCGAGGTGAAAATTAAGCAAAAAATAGTAGTCACGTGATTTGCATGATCTGTAAAATTTTTATTTTTTCCAAAAAACAATTCAAAACTGTGTTATTTCTGAAAATATCGAAAAAAGTTATTAGAAAATGTTTTTTTAAATGCAGTTTCTAGCCAACGTGCAAAATTTCAGCTACATAAGATAATTTCGATTTTTGACCCACCACTAAAATTTATTTTCCACTTAATGAACACTTTACTGATGACACTGTGTTCTTTTTTGTCTTAATATTAAGGTGTATTACTTTCAGACACAAACTACCTTTTAAAAATACTTATTTTATGAAGTTACCTTATACAGGGTCAAAAACAAATAAACTTTGCATCACATGCGACCAAATTTTATTAGTCCCATTTTGACTTTGTTGAAAAACACACATTTAATATGACGCCTTTAAAGAAAATGTATCTGAAATAAAGCATTGTCAAAACTAAGAAGTTTCATGTAGGTTGCGTTGAGTCTTATTTTGCAAAAGTGGTGCAATTTACAAAATATGGGTAAAAGATCAAAATTATCCTATGCAGCTGAAATTTTTGCATGTGGGCTAGAAAGTGCATTTAAAAAAACTTTTTCTTATAATTTTTTTCGATATTTTCAGAAACAACCCAACTTTTGAATTCTTTTTTGGAAAAAATTAAAATTTGATAGACAATGCGAATTACGTGACTACTATTTTTTTGCTTAATTTTCATCTCGATGAATGATGATGATGAACTTGATGCCAAAGTATAATTTTGAATAAAGTTATTAATAAAAAAAAATCCCATATGATGCGGGCTTTACTGGTCACACTGTATATCCTTTGTGGTGGCAATTATGTACAGGGTCATCTATGACTCTATGACAATAATACACATTCTGAATCCTTATCATTTAATTTTCAAGCGCAAATTACTCGGAGTTTATAAGGCAATATATTTCTTTGCTTGGCTCATTAAAACAATAATTGTTTACTATTAAATTTGCAATATTTGCACAATTCCAAAATTATATGTTGGTTTTGGAGATTTTGGTGTATAAAAGATAGCAGTGGCGCTTTATTATTTAATTTTTTAGATTTACCGCACATGTTAATGAATGCTGTAAAAATATTATTATGATGGAATTTGTTTTAACCTCAGTAGATGTGGCCACTGGAGCTCTTAATTTAATAAAGGTAAGAGAATGAGACGGTCAAAAGAAAAAGGGTTAAATATTTCACAGAAAAACAATAAGTCAACATAATATAACCATTAATTCAGTGAGTCGGGAGGAACGGATAAAACTTTAGGAGCGTAATATACACGCAAAAATAATTTGAAAAAACCCATATGTTCTTATTCGATAATCATTTGTTTTCAAGTTATAGCGTAATACCAAATAAAGAAAAGTTCATATAATAACGGTTTCCTAATCCTAGCGTTCTTTTAATAAATGTTCAAAAATACCGCCATTGACTTCTAAACATTTTCTGCTTCATCTAAGAAGATTGCTATTCTAATTGCTTCATGTCTTTCTTCTGTAAAATTGGCTGCAGTATTTCTAATACGTCGAATTAGTGCATTCCGAGTGTCCACTTTTACTTTGTACACTTTATTTTTAAACTAGCCCCATAAATAATAATCTAGTGCTGTGAGGTCTCGAGATCTTGGAGGCCAATTAATAAGACCACCGCGACCAATCCAACGCCCTGGAAATGTGTCGTCTAAATGTTGCTTGACCTGACGAGCAAAATTTGCAGGAGCTCCATCGTGCTGGTAATACATTTGTCTTCTGATATTTACAGGAACATCCTCTGGTGGTCCTTGTAACTCATGTTGTAAAAATTTTAGTTAGTTGTCTCCTGTGAGGCGATTCTCCAAAATGAAAGGGCCAATTAAATAGCTATCGAGCATACCACACCACACTTTAACCGAAAACTTATGTTGAAAATTGTTTTAAACTGTTGCATGGGGATTTTCGATTTACCGTCACGGGTGAATGTTGCTTCATCTGTAGAAAGTATACGCGATACAACACGATGATTATTTATCCACCGACAAAATTCAATACGTTTAGCATAATCTTCCGGTTTTAGGTGGTGTACTCTCTGTACATTGTATGGATACAAGCCTTGCTCGTGGAGTGTGTTTAATACTCTTTTTTGTGAAATGCCCAATTGAGTACCAATTCTTCGTGAGCTGGTCATTACATCGTTCTTCTACTAAATCCAGAATATTTTCTACTACTCCTAAACCTTGTCGAGTAGCTCGTTCAGATGTAATGTTGGCACTGGGAAGCTTACCATTCTCGCACGAATTGTTAAAAACTCTGATAAACACGTTTCTAGTCGGATGTCTGTGATGTGGATACCGTTGACGATATTCTTCAACAGCAGCAGCTGCTGTAGCACTTCTATTACAGAAACCATAAATAAACGCGATATTTGCATATTCTAAATTAGAATAAGTATTTGGCATTTTGTAACACTTTAATCACTCAAACTTAAAAATAAACGTTTAATTACTGCCAAAATACACAGACACATTGTCAAGACAACATAGATGTCAAATAGTTTAGAGTCTTGTGTATGGCATA
Organism: Polydrusus pterygomalis; assembly: GCA_963969555.1. NCBI lineage: Eukaryota > Metazoa > Arthropoda > Insecta > Coleoptera > Curculionidae > Polydrusus > Polydrusus pterygomalis. The sequence goes on along the minus strand of OZ018381.1, from coordinate 31,814,114 downwards.
CTCTAATTACGTGAAAATTTTGATAAAAGTGGAACGTAGAAAAAAAATTGATATTGCGCTACTTATAACTTGAAAATAAATGAATATCGGATAAGAACATACAGGGTGCGAGGAAGTCCAATATATCAGTTGTCAACAGAAATAGCAACAAATATTAGACATAAAAGCTATATGATGCGTAGAGACGCATATTTTAAAAATATTTTGAGATATACAGGATGACCCAAAAAAGCAGAGCGGCAAAAAGGTAAGTTTTTTTAAATGGCAACCCCCATTTTTTTTAGGGAATTAAATTCAGCATGAAATTTAGCATATATTAGAGTATCCTAATTTGGTGTACGTTGCGGCGTTGCCAAGCTATATATAATTTACTAAAAAATCCAAGAAAAACCACCCAATCAAAACTCCTTTAAAAAAAATGAATCGATTTGATTTTTTAATACATGGTTACGGGTTTGGATACCTGAGGGACGGTAGATTAATCTTACTAAGAAAATCTGACCATAATTTATACAGGGTATTTTTTACAGATGTGCCAATATTGCTATATTTAAAGTATCAAATCTTCATTTTTTTAAATGGGACACTCTGTATAATAATGGGTCATGTTGTTAAGTATTTTATGCCCTATAAATTTGCAACTATAACTCATGTCCTAAAATCTACCGTTTTGTCACAATTTTGAATTTTATTTGAAAATGCAAAAATAGCATCATTTTTTTTCTTGGTAGGCCATGATTCAAACAAAAGTGGATATTACCACATGTCCAAATAATGCTTTAAAAATACCGTGGTTCATATTAAGTTTCTAATTTGTAATATTGACGCGTTATCAAGAAATTATAATGAATTTTTTAAAAGAAGAACTTGTTAATATGGTTTTTATATTAGGCGCCAGTGACAAGAACTGTTTATTAGCCACCAGGCTTTATTATGAGTCTTTTTCAGAAAAAAAAATTGTTGGAACGTTTTATTCGGACCGGGAAAGTGGATTACGAAAATACTGAGAGAAGCAAAACGGCCAATACAGAAGAAAATCAATTAACCGTTTTGCTTAAAGTTACAGAAAATCCGCATACTTTCCATCGGGTCATTGCAAATGAAACTAATATAACACGGCAAACAATTCAGAGAGTTTTACATGATCAAAAAATGCACCCGTATCACATTCAGCTTATGCAGGAGTTAAATGACCAGGATTTTGGTGCAAGAGTAGTTTTTTGCGAATGGGCCCAACGAAAAATTCAACAGGAAAGATTATTTTTTAATTATGTGTTATTTACTGATGAAGCCACTTTTCACAAAAATGGAAATGTTAATCGTCACAATTTTCATTACTATTCATCAATAAATCCACATTTTATTAGAACCCATAGCCAAACAAGATGGTCTTTAAATGTGTGGGGTGGTATCGTTGGAACTTACGTTATTGGGCCCTACTTTTTTGAGGAGAGAGTAACTGGTCAAGTATATCTGCAGTTCCTTCAAAATGAGTTACCACGTCTAACCAATGCTTTACCAAATTACATTAAAGAAATAATGTGGTATTTACATGATGGAGCTCCAGTTCATCATACAGCAGTAATCCACGAGCATCTAAACAACGCTTTTCCTAATAGGTGGGTAGGAAGAGGTGGACCATTTCAGTGGCCCTCTCGATCTCCAGATATGACTAAAATGGACTTCTTCTTATGGGGTTATGTGAAAGAACAAGTATATAAAATTGCTCCGACGACTAAGGAAGATATGAAACATCGTATAACGGAAGTTTTTTATAAACATTGACAACAATATGCTAAACGAAGTCAGTCGATCTTTTGAAGAACGTTTAGAAGCATGTTTAAATAATAATGGCGGACATTTCGAACATTTATTATAGTATTATACTTTAAAATATTTACAGACACACACGTGTGTGTGTGTGTATATTAATTTGTTATTATGTTCCTAACTTTTTTTTCTGTTTTTTTTGTCCTTTGTTATGTTATGTTGTTATAATGTTAATAAATGATTTGAAATTGTAGTTATATTGTCATTTCCTACTTTTAAAGCTCATAATAAAGCCTAGTCGCTAATAAACGTAAAAAAATTCATTATAATTTCTTAATAACGCGCCAATATTACAAATTAGAAACTTAATATTAACCACGGTATTTTTAAAGCATTATTTTGACATGTGGTAATATTAACTTTTGTTTGAATCATGGCCTACCAAGAAAAAAAATGATGCTATTTTTGCATTTTCAAATAAAATTCAAAATTGTGACAAAACGGTAGATTTTAGGATATGAGTTATAATTGCAAATTTATAGGGCATAAAATACTTAACAACATGACCCATTATTATACAGAAAGTCCCATTTAAAGAAATGAAGATTTGATACTTTAAATATAGCAATATTGGCACATCTGTAAAAAATACCCTGTATAAATTATGGTCAGATTTTGTTAATAAGATTAATCTACTGTCCCTCAGGTATCCAAAACCGTAACCATTAAAAAATCAAATCGGTTCATTTTTTTTATAGGAGTTTTGATTAGGTGGTTTTTCTTGGATTTTTTAGTAAATTATATATAGCTTGGCAACGCCGCAACGTACACCAAATTAGGATACTCTAATATATGCTAAATTTCATGCTGAATTTAATTCCCTAAAAAAAATGGGGGTTGCCATTTAAAAAAACTTACCTTTTTGCCGCTCTGCTTTTTTGGGTCACCCTGTATATCTCAAAATATTTTTAAAATATGCGTCTCTACGCATCATATAGCTTTTATGTCTAATATTTGTTGCTATTTCTGTTGACAACTGATATATTGGACTTCCTCGCACTAATGGGCCACCCTGTATGGTTTTTTTTACATTATTTTCGCGTGTATATAATACACTCCTGAAATTTGGTCCGTTCCTCCCGACTCACCCTGTATATACATTTAAAACTAGCCATGTTTTATTATAATATAACAAAATTGTTGTTTGCGAAACCTAAAATATTAATTAATTTGAATTGGTTTTCATTACATAGAAAAATATTTTTGTAACCATTACAATTCTATACGATCGGATGCCTTATATATAGAATTGTCTCATACTTTTTTTTATATTGTAGATGAATTTATCAGATATGGGCTGGTTAGTTTTCTACCTACCGATGTTAATTATACAAATCTATTGCCTAGCCTGGAGTGCCAATGAAGTAAATATTCAGGTAAACGTTTTAGATTATTTCCATAAGTTTAAGTTAAGTATGAACTCCTGCTGAACAATAATTTTATCTTAGTCAATTTGTTCACTGATAACAAAATTAGTACTTAATTTTAAAGTTTCGATTGTTCCCTAATCATACACTTTTGGATGGAAGCTAATGTCGTTTGAGAGCAAAATATTACTATTTTTGGTTGTAAAATTTATCAAATATGAATCTAAATAAGCATGAATCACGACTTTGATATATTATCTACAAGTCAGCTACTAATTTTGTGTGTGTTGTGGCAAATGGTCAAGGAAAAATACAAATTAAGCGTTCTGACTTCATTAAAGGTACAAAAGATAATGTATAGCTACAAATGGCATAGTAATCAACCATGTTCTGAGTATATACAGTTTGCAGACCATTGGTAGCAGCTCGGATCAACTGGATGTATTAGTGAGGCAGTAGCAATGTCCTTGCAAACATAAAGTGCTGAAAGAATGCTGAATAAATTAAATCATACAACCTAATGAATTTTGAGTTAGCATCATTGGCATTGTACTGCCGGGAAGAAAAACTCTATTGTAATGCAGCCCTCTATGTGCAACATCACTGGAATAGAACGATATAGTGTTGCAGAGTTTCGATCTTCAAAGATATAGGCATATTCTGTTCCTGTTATTCTCCATCTTAATTAGTATCAAACAACTATACTTTTCTGTTTTTCAAAAGCCTATAGGTTGAAGTATATATTCTATGCTCTATATAATTCTTTAATTAATTTAAATCTCAAACGTTTTGTCCTCCAACAATCTTGGAGGTAGGTATGTAAAAATGTAATTGATAAAGAATTCTTGAGATCAACACTGTGTGAGAAAATAATATCACACCTAATTCTTTGCCTAGAAAGTTACTGCATGTTAGGATAAGCTTCCAATTAGTTGTGATTTACTATATCCTTAGGGGTAGGTATCTAGTTTATATCCTATATAGTTTAAAAATTTCTTTTAACATTATCAATCTTACTTATTAAAAAAAGGAGGCCAAATTACAAAGTTTCACTCCAAATGAGATTTTACAAATGAGAAATAGAGGACCCGCAAACATCCAATATCATGAAAATCATTAGTATTCCGCTTTACAAATAAATCCCAACACGGATTTATGACGAAAACCATGCAGTTCAGAGATAATATTCATCAGAATAAACTTGCTAATAGGTCCATAGTTAGTTATAAATTTCCTATTTCCAGATTATCCAAATACTGGAACAATATGAATTTCCATCGATAAGAATTTTGAATTTGAGTTTGGTATTCCTGGTAAATTATTTTCTAAAAAAAATTATATGGACATTCTGGATACTAGATACTAACATTGAATATCAAACCATAAGAATAGCAGATCTTCGAGAAAAGTTGACAACCCTGTTTCAGACTTATTGAAGACTGTTTGGCCGCCATTGTGGAGTTAATCGTAAATTTAACCTTAAATCTATAGTTATAATGCAGCGCCTCGGCAACAGATATATCAAATTCACTGATGTGATGTCGTGGTGTTGCCGCATATAGTATTTTATTGGAATTTTTAATGATTTAAGAATTTTTAACAGACAATAAAATAGGAGGTTCTCAATTCCAGCCGAATGTATGTTTTTGATAATAATATGTACGCTGATTACTCCGGGGTAATTGGACTGATTTTCATAATGATTTTACCGTTGCATTAGGTGTTAAATGTTATACAAATAAAAGTAGATAAAAAGCGAGAGCAAGTATAGCTATTTATAGTTGGGCCGAAAACTTGTAAAGATATATTGAAAAAAGTTTGTACATATGCACATGACAACTTCGTAGGCATAACATTATTGCACATTTTTTTAATAAATCACTTTAAACATCTCTTAAAACTGGTTTTTACTCAAAACTGTCAATTTTGACTTAATGAATTTTTGCACTAATCCGACGATATATTATGCCAGGGCAATGCAATCCAGGCACCGCGATGCGCGTGACGGTTATGGTAGTGGGGAGATGATCAAGCAACAAGTCAAACAGACAGGCCGTAAAAAATAGGCTGGAGGCTGAAAAGCTAGAGGCCATCGCAATCCTCGAACAGAACGAACAGAACAGGCGGCAACAATGTTTTAATTTAGCAGTGAAAAGGCTTGTCGTTAGTGGCTGCATCAACACGCTTTATTGTTGGTGACTCATTGTGCCATCGATGAATTTAACTTAGGAGATTTAGGAAATCTGCTTATATGGCCATCTTATAGTTTAATATTCAATGATATTAATCAACCAATTAATGTAACAACTTGACAGGAAAATATATTTGTTTTACTAGGTCAAAAAACATTTGGCCCTTTCTTCCGATTATTTGATTTAAATTTGTAATGTTTATACCGAAATAAACAGTATTATTAAGACATAATGTACACTTACGACCAAAATAGTTTCACCTAACCCAAAGTTTAATCTTAATTAAGCTGCTTTTTCATGGTAATGCTTCTTAGACTCTATGTTAGATGGAACTTTTTGCCGCACTTGTATTTATCTTTTAGAGCCAGGCAGTAGCTGCTGCTGCGTATGAGAGCAGATGGTATTTGTTAAACAGAAAAGGAAAACAACTAACACAACTTATTATTCAACGATCTCAACAAAGACCATTACAAATGACCATTGGTCCATTTGGTCCCATGACAATGGAGTCGTTTTTAATGGTAAGTATACATTGTAAAATCGTCCTATATAATTGCAAAAACTTTGTGAATATACAGTAGACTCCCGATTATCCGAAACGACCCATGAACCGGATTATCCGAAATGATTCTTGCTATTCCTCCGCATTATCCGAAATTTCCGAATGTTTTGTTGGTTTTGTTGTTGCGGCAAAAAATCGAAAGACTTTAAAATTAAAACAAGTACCTCTTTATTGAATTTATGAATATGAATACATATTAACCATCGAGCGGGCGCGCTGGCGCACAGAGTGCGCCAGTGCGGCATTTTCTCCCACCACCTTGTGAATATTTTTATGACGCCCTCAACGCTTAAGGTATTCCTGCAGTGTACTATTTCGCTTAAGTTAAGACGATTGTGTACTTTTTATAACCAAGTTTGTGTGTTAAAATATTATTTCCGTAGACTTGCTCTAGCTGGCGCACGGAGTGCGCCGCGCGCCTGGTCATGTAAGTATAGTTTTATTTGTTATATTAATTATAATTTTGTTATTGTTTTTTTATTATTGTAATATACGTATACTATGATAGTTATAAATGAAATTACAAATTTATTTTTCTTTATTGTAGGGCCAGAAAATATCTAACGGATGAAGAGTTGTCAAAATACCTTTATGAAGATTTGTCGGGAGATGAACTACCTATTGAAGATGAAAATGAAAACATCTCTGAAGGGGAGGAAATAGTGACTAAAAGTGATCATGATTCGAATTCTGAACAAGAGTATACGGAGAATGAGAATTCAGAATCTGAGTCGGATGATGAAATCTCTCCAAATAATTTTTTTTTGGGTAAAGACAAAACAACAAAATGGTACAGGACCAATGTGTCAACAATTTCTAAAGTAAAAAACAAAAATTTGTTAAAAAATCTCCCAGGACCAAAACAAATGGCTAATGGACTTACATCCGAAATCCGACTATAAGATGCATTACATGTAAGGACTTTGTGTGCAAAGCTCATGCTGTTGTTAAAACGAGTTGTCCAAAGTGTTCCAGACAAATCGAATCAGCCAACGAGGATAGCGACTAAGTTTTTTTTTATTTATGTGGTTAATGTGTTCTTGTTTTTTTTAAGGTTAAATGTTAAAAACACATAAATATACAAAAAATAAATAAAAAATTGTTTCATTTAATTCAAACTGCAATTTATACTACTGGTGCACTCAGTGCGCGGCGCGCCTGCTTGTGTTCTAATATACGGCGCGCCCGCTCGAGGGTTAATGTACATACATAAGTATAATAATTTAATAGAATTGATTCGGCTTTTACTTGGTGGAAATCCATTATTAATTGTGTTAAATAAATGGTAAAAAAAATTTATAATTTCACACTTTCTAGTACTTGAAAATGTACTCCTTTGAAGAAGCAACTGTGTTGCGAAACATGTCGAGTTGAAAATAAAAATCTGTGGAAAGTGTGAAATTATAAATTTTTTAATTTTTTTACCATTTATTTAACACAATTATTATAATTTATTATGTATGTATGTACATCTATAAAAGTACATAGATATAGTTACTTTTCCTATAGTTAATGATTTTCCTCAATCTCCGCATTATCCGAAATTTCGATTATCCGAAATCGGTCCGATCCACATCATTTCGGATAATCGGGAGTCTACTGTAATTGAGGACAATTTGGACATTTGGAATATTATTACATTTTTTAGATAAATTATTAAAATAAATAACAAAATAAAAGCTATTCCTGTAGGACTTCAAAGTTTTAATAAACGGAAAATTAAAAAACTTTGGTAAAAGCATAAGTACAACTACACTCTTCCACTATTTGTGTGACAACTTTTAAGGGATAAGAGGAAACGACTTGCGGTTTCTGGAGTTCTCTTTACTAACTAGTTAGCTATAGAATATACTTAAAATGATTTAATGATTGTATTTAAATTTTTTAAAGAAATCGAAGCTAGAAATATATTTTTATAAAATAAGGGGAAGGAGTGGCACAGTGTTACATGGGATAAAGTGTTATATTCGGAATTATAAACTTACGCGAAGCAACACGGCGCTGGAATAATTTCCACTTCCAAATAGGTCTATTACCTTCAATTATCCAAACAAGTGGTGAAATGTGAATTGTTTATACCACCCAAGTAAGGTTTTTATATTTTTTTAGTCAAAAAGTAAATTTTTTATACAGTTTTACAATTGTCTTGTGTTTCTTGACAATAATATATCGTAAACTTTATGGTATCATGTTTAAGGAACATGTTTGTAGATTAGCACATAACCCTAGAAAAATGTTGTTTCCTAAAAACTAGCATATTTTTGGTAAACATGCGATTGGGGCACAGAGTTACACTATACTGGGGGAACGGTAATCAGATCAGAAATGTTAATTTTTGCTGTTGATTTGCACATATACCTACTATAATAATAAAAATAGTGTTTAATGTGTACACTTCTTTGTTATTTGATACTCATTTAAATATTCTGAATTGAAACATTTGAGTTTTTATTTTAAAAAAATTTTTAGATTCTGTCTGAGTTTTGACTTGTTTTTATTGTTTAGACTGATGTTTATTTTTTTACTTGTTATATTTTTGTATTGTAAATGTTCTGAATAAAAATAGCACTATTAGTAAAGGTAATCTAAATTTATTTGAAACGTTAACATTGTTTCGCCCCTTGTTTGTGCCCCGCTAGTGGGGTACAGTGTTACATTCGACACGTGTAGAGATAATTATTTTTTTTTATAAAAACCTATGTGCAACAGACGCTCCGAAAATCAGTTGCTAAACATCACCAAACCTATGCAAAATAAAATTGTTATTTTAATTTGACAAATTAAAAAATTATTAATCGAAATGTCTGTGCCCCACCTTCCCCTACCCTCTGTTAAATTACACAAAATAATAAAATAATTGAAATCAAATTTGACACACAAATAGGAAAAGTTTATCTCTATTAAATGCTATACTAGGTAATATACATTTAGTTTAATAGCTGAGTATAGATTTTTTTTTCGTTGCCTCGTATTACTGATCGTGGAAGATCGGGTATATATTAAACAAATTTATGATTTTGTAGATTATGAAAGCTGCGTATTCCTATGTAAGCATCATGAAAAATTAGCAAACATGCCTTCACGATCAAAGATTTCGAATGGACAACTGCAGAAAGCTAGAAAAATATTTCAGTAATTAGGAAAACTGTTTTCTTGAATAAGTTTCGTACAAATTTTTGCCGAAACTTGAAAATTAAGACATGACATTTGTAGCGTTATTCTTTAGTACTGTAATAAAATATATGGATATTATATTATTATTGCTAATTTTCTTTAATAACTGTTTTGTTATATATCTCTATATTGCTGTACTAAGACGGTTAAAGCGGCCTTCTTTTCTGCTTCAACTTGCGGAACTTGTGATTTATTAATAACGATTTTATGTTCCTTCAATTTGTGAACGAATATCAATTGCTTGTCTTTAATTTCTTCATCACTACTATTACTCTCCTCATTTTTAGTAAAATCTGCCATATCACAAATATAAAATTCCTATTTTCCACAAAAACGTAACATATTACTATTGTACTAAATAAATAGACCAACGTTGTTGTATTTACGTCAACTCTCTTGCAAATCGGCACCAAACTGAACATGAAATTTATAATCTGAACAAGTGGATAAGACACGTCTGAAGTTGTGTTGAATAAGCATTTGCTACATAGGTGTAAGAAAAGCAGCAATTGCTTCAAAATTTTATTCATATCCAGATCTGGCAATTGCTTTTACTTCTAGCATTTGCTAGTTAAGCGATTGCTTTTCCTAAAAAGTAATTGCTTCTAGTAATTGCTTAATTTTTATTCATTAGGCTCAATTATATCACATGATATTCCTCGAAAAATTTAATGGTAATGCAGGAGAAAGAGGATGAAGTTTAAAAACTATGAAGTTTAAAAAATCTTTTGAACGTGAAATGAATGCAGTTTTTTTTTTAATTGTAGGTTTTCCTAAAAATTGTTATTTTTTAGCTTTTTCAGCAAATCTTAAATTTTAATTTAATCTACCGATGTTGAGCCTAATGAATAAAAATTAAGCAATTACTTGAAGTAATTACTTTTTAGTAAAAGCAATTGCTTGACTAGCAAATGCTATAAGAAAAAGCAATTGCTAGATCTGAATATGAAAATTTTTTTGAAGCAATTGCTGTTTTTCTTACACCTCTGTAGCAAATGCTTATTCAACACAAGTTCAGACGTGGCCCATCCACTTGTTCAGATTATAGATTTCATGTTCAGTTTGGTGCCTAATTTGCAAAAGAGCTGACGTAAATACAACAACGTTGGTCTATTTATTTAGTACATTAGTAATCTGTTACGTTTTGTGGAAAATAGGAAACTTATATTTGTGATATGGTAGATTTCAGTAAAAATAAGGAAAGTGATTGTAGTGATGAAGAATTTGATATTCGTTCACAAATTAAAGGAACGCAAATAAATCTCTCTGACCACAACCGTTTAGCTTCCACAACAGCTTCAGCACTTGTAGGAAATTTAATAAAAATATTGGCCTTCTCCAAAACTGCACCCATTACAGAAGTATAGGTATGTCTTACAGACAGTAGTTTAATGATCACCGAGTTCTTCACCTACATAATTTTGAAAGCCCGGATCCGACAATTTCCGCAGAAAGACTTTAATCTTATTTAAAGGCGACAGTGCACCCCCTCGCCTTTTACCAGTATCAGTCAAAAAATAATTTGCCAACCACTGAACATTTTCGCAGTGAAATCGATATAACTTTCTGAAATCATCATAATATCTGCAATTTTTGCGTACACTGTAGATTTTTCTTTTACGGACGTTCATATATTCAGCCATAATTGAAGACACAAATTAAGAGCAACGCACGTGTATGCCGCGGAGAACTAAAGTTGACTGCTACCAAGCAAATGATGCAGGGGTCGACCTGCCTTTAAAAATTGAAGGCAATTCCTACACTAGAAAAAGCAATTCCTTAATTTATTCATCACATTTTAAGCAAACGACAGCGATTGCTTCTATTTTTTAAGAAAAAGCATTGACTAGAAGCAATTCCTGCACTATTAAGCAATTGCTGGACGCAAAAGCGATTACTTTAGTTTTTATTCATTGCCTTTTAAGAAATTACTTCAATTTTATAAGAAAAAGCAATTGCTACATTTTTATTCATTAGGCTCAATATATCGTCGCTCCGCTCCTCGTGATTTAAACTCGACGATCGGGCAATAATAGTAGTTGTTATAAAATTATTTAAGTAATAGGCAGCAAAAAACAAAAATTAATAACATTTTTTCTAAAAAGGAATATAAGAATATTGGGGTAATACAAGGTAGCATTTTAGGTCCATTATTATTTATACTTTATATAAATGATATGCCAAATGTTTTAAAACAAAAGTTTATTCAAATGTTTGCGGATGATGCTTTATTGTATATAAAACGTAAAAATATTCTTGATTGTATAGAAATTTTAAATTTTGAATTAAAAACTATATCAAACTGGTTAAACTAAATAAATTAATGTTTCTAAAACAAAATTTATGGTTATTGGAAATAACGTGAATAATATAAATATAAATATTTTTATTGATGATGAAAAATTAGAATTATACACTCTTTTAAATATTTGGGAGTAATTTTAGATTCTAAATTAAAATTTGAATTACATTTTAAAAATCGTGTTTTTAAAATTGGAAAAAAAATTAATTATTTAAAAAGAATTAGTCAAAATTTAAGTTTATTTTCACGAAATTTACAACACTATAATTTTACCTAATTTTTTATATTGTTCAACTTTTTTATACACAGCAAATGATGAAGTCTTTAATAGACTCCAAGTTTTGCAAAATAAAGCTATGCGTATAATTTTAAATGTGGATAAATATACGAAAATAAATTTAATGTTAGAGAAACTTCAGTGGTTAAAATGTTAAAAATTTAGTGTTTCTTTTGATCTGTACTTTTATTTTTAAAATACAAAATAACTTACTACCTTCCCATTTAAAAGATTATTTAACTTAAAATTTTGAAAATCATAGCTTTTCAACCAGATATAAAAACGATTTTCGTCTAAGTAGGATACCAAAACATTTAATATAGGTATAAATCGGTTTTCCATAAAGGATTAAGTGAATATAACAATCTGAATAATTCAATTGACTCACAGAGTTCTTTGAAAAATTTTAAAAAATCATTAAAAAATTATTTATTTAAAAAACAAAATAGTGACTGATAAAATTTTTTTTTAATACTTACTTTATAGATGATATTTTGTCAAATATTTAAAATATTTTTTAAAACTTGTTAAATTGTAGCACATCGCTAAATAAATCTTGTTACTACTACTACTACTACTACTTGTCTAAACCTTGGATGATAATATACAATTTTATCCAGTTTTCCTATCTTATTCGAATAACTATTAGCAATAATCAGCTTTTATTTTCTTTTAATATTTGCACGCACAGGTAAGGGACCTCTATAACACAAATATTATACCCAATATCAGGCTGCAGAGAATCATGTGACCTCTTGCTCTCTCCGATTCGCCCTCGTGAGCGATGATAGAGATTGCCTTTTGGCTTCGGCGCCTGCCAAACAACGGTGGGAGGATTCGTTTATTGTTGAAGTAAAATCAACAATTAAACAATAGGAACTGTTTGCAAGAGTGTAATTTCTGAAAATTCATTTCAGAATCGTTATACATTTTTGTGGACTCTTTTTATTATCTATAATAATAATTGTGTTTTCTTAACTCAAACTCAAACTCAAATATGCTTTATTGTCCGAAGATTAGTACAATCCCATTGACAAAGCTAACAACTTATTATCTAAATAAAAATTATAAATAATAAATAAAAATCATTCAAAATACAATGAGCAGTTAACGCAGGAAGGACACTAAATATATAAAGATAAAAACCTACTTACAATTAAAAAACAAGTTAAGACAATAACTGTGAATATACAAAGATAAAATTTAAATAGAAATATTCAGGCAATGGTATTGATCACACTGGATTATCCATGAGATATTCCTCAACCGTATAATATGCCTTCTTAACCAATAGGCTTTTTACCCTACTCCTAAACATCCTGTAATTAGAAAGTCTTCTAAGTTCTATAGGCAGATTATTAAAAAGTTTTTTACTATTATAAAAAATAGAGTTTTTAGTTAATGCAGATGTAGGAATAGGAAGCCTAATGGTATAGGAGCTCCTTGTAGGAACCACTGACAAGGAACGAATATCCAACGAGTATTTTTTGAACATAAGACATACAGTCTCCAATATAAAAATACATGGCAAAGTTAAAACTCTCCGAGACACGAACAGAGGTCGGCAAGTTTCTCGTGGCTTAGCACCACAAAGATTTCTAACTGCTCGTTTCTGCAGCACAAATACAGAATTAAATAGGGTATTCGAGCAACCACCCCAAAAACAGATGCCATAGCGTAAGTGTGTCTCAACCAAAGAAAAGTAAGCGTTTCTTGCTATTGATGCATTTAACTCATTCTTTATAGTCCTGATGGCAAAACAACCCGATGAGATTTTCTTACATAATTCCTTAATGTGTATGTCGAATTTAAGTTTATTGTCAATGAGTAAGCCAAGAAACCCACTCTCTGACAGATTATCAACCACCTCGCCATTCAATAAAATATCATTCAATTTACATTTAAAATTTAAAATATTGGTTTTAGAAATATTAAAGGAAAGTAGGTTGGAGTCACACCACTTCTTAATACTTAACAAATCTTCCTGCATTAAACTATTAAGAGCAATCGAATCCTTGTGGTGCCAAAGAATTGTTGCGTCATCGGCAAATGATGCATTATGACCATATTTAATAACATTGGGAAGATCGTTAACATACAATAAAAACAACAGTGGTCCCAATACAGATCCTTGTGGAACCCCTGCCGAAACATTTAGACAGACTTATAAAAAAAGTAATGGAAACAGCAGGCTTAAATAACAGGAATACCTTTGAATAAGACAATTAAGCAGTTTTAAAAGAGCAGAAAATAATACATTTAGATTAATTTGTATATACAGGGTTAGTTGAAATAACCGGAACGGCTATTTTTTTTAAAAACTACCAAGGCTAAATCAATTAATTTTGGTACAGGTGGATAACTTAAAAAAATTGAATTAAAAATTCACAGTTGCGACGTTGTCAACTTATTAGTTTTTTCTGTAACTCAAGGAATGTTTTTTTTTTTAAATGTAACACTACTCTTTTTTTTATTGAATTTGATTTTTCCCATCAACATTACCTTTTCCTGATAGTATCAAATTTTTATCTCAAATAGTTTGGGAAAAAAGTTTATTAGTTGCAACTCTAACTCTAAAAAAATCCAATCGATTTCCATTTAAACACGTTTCAATAAATGTGAAAAGAAAGGTTGGTAGACATAATGTTCGACCATTAAAAGAATGCATCCTCAAAGAATGTGGTCAAGTATTTACACTGTTGCGCAATATATTACCCCTCTGCAATAACATTTTTATCAATGGCTTATATGTTCAGGAATTTTAGCCTGCAACAAACCTGGAGTTGTTTTTACGCATTGCCGATTTAAACCGATCTTATTACGACATTAATTTATTAATCCCTTTCAATTTAAAACAATAACACATGTCTCACAAGTCAGATCGCTTGACGATCGCGCAACATCGCGTAATCTGCCGAGACTAATAGTGGACCAGCGCAAAGGATCGGAGTAAATCAATATATTATCATTGTTAAAAACATCGGCAGCGACTCGCTGTATTCTGTCCAATTCTCGCGGACAACGAGACATCAGTAGTGGTACGCGATGGCAAGTAAAGGCGGAAAAACGATTATAAGTGAAGCAAGAGAAATAGTGGCAAGTGCTGAAAGTTGAAAGTGATTGCGATGAGAAGGCTAAAAATAAATGTTGTCAGTTACATCAAGTACTGCTAAGGCTGCTTTGTATACTGGGGTTAGCCAAAGAACAGTGTGTAAAATAAGGAAGGAGAACGAAGAAAGACAAAAAATAGCCCGGAAAAACCCTTATCTTCGCCTGGCACAAAAAGTCCCCGCCCCTCTATAATTCAAAAAATTGAATCGGAGACATCTCAATTAGCTTTAGAAAAAATTTTACTGTGAATATCATTTTGTTCCTACATGCAATAAATTGCTGGTTAAATGAAAGTGAGATAGATTTTTCTTATCGCAAGTATTCGTTGAGAAAATTTTAAGAGCAAATGGATTTTACAGGCGAAAATGTCAGTTAAACGAAAAATCTTAGTTGAAATTGAAAAGCCCTATAATATATTTTATATTTAAAATACAAATATAGAGAAATATCGAAAAGAACAACGCCATATTTTATACTTAGATGAAACTTGGATCGATAATGACCTTACTTTTAAGAAATGTTGGCAAAGGGAGGAGGTTTTTGGGTTATCAGCAATATAAGTAGTATAGGTAAATTAAGTTTCATTAAAATAATCAAATAAGAAATTTTTAGATCGTAATTAATTTCGTGTTCATTGTATTAATTTCAGTAATACGAAAGGAATTTTTTTAAAGGGAGCATACAATTTGTGCCAAAAAATAAAAATATGTTGACATTCTAAAAATATAAGTACCTTGATTATCTCATGAAGCCAAAAAAAAATTTAATTTTAGAATACTTTTACATATTTCATTTATGCATTTCATTTTTGGTATTGAAATAAAAAATTACTGATCTAATAGTATCACAGAAAATGAGTTTTTTCTGATTTTGTAATTGGGTTTTTTCAAGCATGTTATTCAGGTTTTTTAAACTATTTTTATTTGAAATTAGATTGTAGATTTGTTTGCCTGCAATATTTGTGCAAAAATAATTTATTAATTAATAAAGACGTATTTTTGTTCATAGATCATAGTTTTTGTGGACGCCTATGGCTTGACCAGTAAATCTAGTTTAAAGCGGTTTTTATGCCAAAATTCCCCCTTTCGTCTCATGCAATCTTTCGTTGGGTACACATTAATGTACCTAATAGTATCGATAACGATAATAACAACTAACAAACAACTACTAACAATAACATAGCTAGTAAAAATTACTTTCATATTGTAGATTTCATAATCAAATTAATGTACTATTACATTAATTTGATTAAGAAACCTATTCATGAATTTTTCTTCACTCAAAATGGTATTACGCACTAACGTTTGACCTATAGTTGATTTCAGAAGTTAGTTCATATTTGTATTTAAACTCACTAAATAGTAAGTTATAATTATCATTACTCATTAACTACTCAATAATAAACATTTGTCGGAACAATTACAAATATTTTTAATACATCGCGTGTGCCACGTGTGTGTTAACGCAATATCAAAAGGCCTTATTTTGCTTGCAAAATATCGAGAGGGCCATGGCTCCAGATTTGTTTACAGAATTTTAATTTTTAATAGCTATGTTATTGTTAGTAGTTGTTTACACACACGGGAGAAATAAGTTTCAAGCAACTTGTGGCGGAAGCAAGTTACGTCAAACTTTTCTTTTATGTCAATGCACACTCGAGAAACTTGCCTCTATAACAGTATTCTTTAACATGTCCTCGGATGAAGACGTCATTTTGTTGTGGTGGGTATGCCGCCGAAAGAAGTTATGAGCGAAGACAAAAAGACGATTTTGGGTACATCCTGCTAACATCGTTAACCTCAAATATATCTAGTGTTATTGGTAAAGAACTCTATGGCAACATCCTGATCAAGTTATTTTTGTCGTTACCGACACTATTAGGTACAATATGTCTACCAACCTTCCTTTTCACATTATTTGAAATGTATTTAAATGGAAATAGATTGGATTTTTTTTAGAGTTAAAGTTGCAACTAATTAACTTTTTTCCCATAGAACTATTTGAGATAAAAATTTGATACTATCAGGAAAAGGCAATGTTGACGGGAGGAATCGAATTTAATATAAAAAAGAGTAGTGTTACATTTGAAAAAAAAACATTCCTTGAGTGAGGTACAGAAAACTAATAATCTGGCAACATCCCAATTGTCAATTTTTAATTTAATTCTTTAATACAATACTACATTTCTAATTCTTTAATACAACATACATTTTCCCGTTTGGGTTAGACACGTGCTGGTCGCAGCGAACTTCCGTCTAGGATGTTCATGAAAAACGAATAAAAAATTTATTTTCAAAAAAATTTTTTTTTTTTTTTTTTTTTTATAAAAATATCAAAAGTTTCCTTTGATAATGTGATAACTTTTATTTCATTTCTTTAATATGTGTCAGTTTTGACTCCTGCTGGGGTAACTGGGCCGTAACAAGCTTAGTACCCCAACAGCATTTTTCTTCAAGCTAAATGAAAGCAACTATACTAAAATATAATAAAAAAAAAAAAAAAAAAAAAAAAAAACACAATTTTTCTTTCTCCCCCCCTTCATATCTGACTTTTTCTTTCACACCTCTTTGACACGGATGAATTTTTCTAATCAAATCAAACTATATTTTTCTTATCACACACACTTGAACTGATTTCCACAAAGCACTTCATTTGACATTGGAACATACTGATATGTCCTGTTTTTCCTTTCATTTCCCGCCCACAGTGGCTTTTTTACTGGTCCCGGACCTTTCAGCGTGCTGATAGATTTTCACCTCTTGACTGCAAACAAATTTTCTCACTCCCTATGCGTGCTATTGAAAGCTCCATTATGGATTAGTTCCACCTTAACTTTATTATATTTTCTCTTTTGCTAACAACATCAGCTGTTCATAATTTTTACTTTAACATCCTGATGATGAGTGTTTCTACACTCGAAACATGTCGATTCTAGCTTATTAGCTACTGAATTAAAATTGTGGAGAAAGACTTTATGGTTTTCTTTTCCCTATATTATTCAACTCCACTTTGAGTATGGACTACTTCTTCAAAATTAATTCTTTAAGTTATCCACCTTTACTAAAATTCATTGATTAAGCCTTGATAGTTTTGAAGAAAATTAGCCGTTTCGGTTATTTCAACTAACCCTGTATATTTGACAATTCTCTTAACAACAATAACAAAAAAGGTACATTAAAATACAGAGTGTTGTCTTAATCAAATTTAACACTCTGCTTATTTCATTAGGCACTTGAATGTTTAATTGACCGGATATGAAATGTAATTTTGACTCCGATAAGGGCTTGATAAATAAGATATAAAATATCAGTTAGCTGAAGCGTCATTTCAATGTATTTCAGTATAACTTTTTTCCTTTTAACAGCTTCTCATATGTAGTGATATTTTATATCAATTTACTTAGTTATTTTACGAAATTCAGGATTATTATTAGAAAGTTTTATAGCTCCTTGATTATCAACATTAGTTACTGTTGCCCTTGAGGAATATTTACTTCTGTTAAAAGTTATCGGAGCCAAATAGCCTCTCTGCAGCCAAAAGATTAAGCAATGTATTCAGCTTCTGTAGCTGACAACGCTATAACTTGCTGACGTTGTGGGCTCCACCTTACAGGTGACTCATTCAGTAAAAACATATACCCAGTTCTTGACTTATTTGAGTTTAAATCTCCAACAAAATCTGAATCAGTATATTCATACAAAATTAGGTTATTATCTGTAGATTTTCTGGACATAATTCCGTAATATTTAGTTCCTTTCAGGTAAAGTCAGATCCGGTCTTATCGTACGGGTCTTACGATTTAACAAAGACAATTTTTCTTTTCTTTTATTGCGATTAATCATACTATCCAAATAAAATTCGTAAGACAAATATGTGAGACCCCTTGCAATTTTGACATGAAAGAAAAGGATAGATATGTATTTAATTTCCAGCGATTCACAAAAGTTTGTACCTGCCACCTTCGTTGACAATTAATTTAATGTGACAATAATAAATATGAAGGATAAAAAGCAATTTTCGGGTTTTTTGTATTCCCAAGCAAAAAAAATGGTGCTTAATTTGTTAAACTATTTCGAGAATGAAAGAAAAAATTAATAATCGCCAACCAATATGCAGGAAACCGTAGCAAAAGCACTGGGAATTAGTTTAAGGACTGTGCAGATAATTGTGCATGAAAGAAAGCATAATATAATACCAAAGAATACTAAACAATGTAAACGAATAAAGTCAAAGACTGAAGATTGGAGCGCGAATATTAAAATGGTAGTTCGGAACGTGATTTATGATTTATACAGATCAAAAACAAAAGTAACTCTCCCAGTTTTAAAAGAAAATTAAAAAATTCTAGGTGTTTTGGGAATTGGACTTGAATTGTTATCAAAATTATTAAAAAAGTTGGGTTTTCGCTATAACAAGGACAAAAAGTAGACAAAAATGTGGATTAGAGCAATGGTTTTCATCGTTTTATCCCGACAGACCGATATGGTCTCACCGGGACAGTCACTTTAAATGAAGCTAAAACACATGTGTTGTTAATTGGTAAAAACAGTAATCTGCTAAAACAAAATAATGCATTTGTACTTGATTTAAAAGGTTCTTTTTTAGCTTAAAAATAGTTGTCGTAATTTGGATGTGCAGTTTAATTCAAACCTGAGGTTTTTTAGGTCATATAAATATTCTAGTTCAATTGTATTAATTTAAACCGAAACTATTATACATCAATAATAATGATATTCTTACTAAATACTTGTAGTTTAGGCAAATTTTACCGTTTCTCGGGTTGTTTTAGCGATTCGCGTTGACTAGACTTGGATGCATAGTGTACTTCATATTATGGCCGGTTTGGTTTACAAAACTTATGAGGCTAAAACTCCTCTTCAAGGAAGATGACATACGTAACCGTCTAACAGGAGCATCACCTCTTATTTACAAAACCTATTAATAGGCATTGCACCTCCTTGTTTCAACGATTTTTTTCTTATAATTTGGCCAAAAATTATAATAATATTTCGAAAGGCATTAAGAGTTCCCCAAGTTTTCGGATTGTGCACAAGTGCACTGAGAAAAATGATCTAATACAACAGGTTTGCTAAGACATAGTTTGTATTAATAGCTTATTTTGTATTAAGGTAGAATTATCAACGTCATTCAATTTATTGCCAACCTATAACCTATTTCGCCTTGTTTTTCTTAGTTTATTATTTTATTGACTAAGATTTAAATAAAATCAATATCGTCTGCACATTATTTAGGTAAATTCTGATATATTACAAAAATATCAATTTATTTCATTGCTTATTTTGGAAGAATTGTATAGTGAAAGAACAATGACATAATAATGTTAAAAAAAATCTTAACCGATATTTTTCGATATACAATTCTCCTTAAATAACTTATGAAATTCTTAGATATTTATTTAACATGTTAATTATTACCTATAGAATATGAAGACGATATTGATTTTATTTAAATTTTGTGTAAAAGTTAGAAAAATAAATAAATCTACTCGAAATAAGTTATAGGTTGAGTAATAGATGTGTTTTGGACTTCTATTGCCTTTAGTTTTTCATATCACAACGTTTCAACTGGTAAGTATCTCCAGTCGTCTTCAGGTGAATACTAAACAAGTTACAAAGCTACGAGCCTATTTATACTACCTAGGGGGGGCGGAGCTAGTGACAAATTCGGGTGCAGTCGTGAGTCATCTGCTTACGTCACCATGATTATTCATCTGCTGACGTCATCCGCTTACGTCATCACGTTTGCATCACTACTCAATCTGAGCCTACACCTATTTAACAAGGGCTTCCAAATGTTTCTTATATCTGCAGAAGGTTTACTGAAACAGTCAGAGTTTTGGATTATGACAGCTGCTTCTTTGAATTTTCTCTTCCGCCAATGCTCTTCTTTAAGTATAATTTTTGCGTTTTCCCATTGTAAATTATGGCCGTGGGTCCAAGCGTGGTCTGCTGCACTGGATCTGTTTGTTTCTCCTTTCAGTGTGTGGTTTCGATGTTCTTTGATCCTTGTTTGGAGAGGTCGTAGAGTTTCACCAACATAGGATTGTCCGCATTCGCAAGGTATTCTGTATACACAATTCTTCGTGTCCTTTTGATTTGTTGGTTTTGTCTTCGTCAGGTGGCTTCTTAAGGAATCTTTGGAGCTGAAGACTGTTCGGATGTTGTACTGTTGTCCTATCCTTCGAATTTTTTCGAAGATTCCCTTGACATAAGGTACATTCATGGTGGGTCCAGATTCATTATCTTTGTTCGTTCTAGTTTTGTGATTTTGACGCTTTTTGATGGCCTGATCGACTAGTTTCGTAGGGTAATCATTCATGCCAAGGTCTTGCTTGATGTTGTTAAGTTCTTTCGTCAAAGTCCCCTGCGAGTTGCAAAGTGTGAATGCTCTATCGACGAGTGTTTTGACTATTCCATGTTTGGTGCAGTTTGAATGGTTTGAGGCGTAGTTAAGATATTGACCTGTGTGGGTGTGTTTTCTATATACCGATGTTTGGATGGTGCTCCCGATTTTCTGTATTACGACGTCTAAAAACGGTAATCTGTCGTTGTCCTCCTTAGTTAGTTAGTTATAGGTTGGCAAGCATGTTGATACTCCCACATTAAGCCATATTAAATAAATTGTTATTGTATCAAACCCGCTTTAGTGTTATGTTAATTCCAGATTTGCTAAAACAATGTTTTTATTGGTAGTAATCAGTTCCATTAGCAGCACAGTCCTGTTGGATAATGAACGACTTTTAATAAAGCAATTTTGTTAAGAAACAAGTTGTATCTTCTCAATGCGACGCATTTTGTTCTAAGTAAAGCGCTTGCTCTACAATTAAGAAAGCAGAACAGCGCCCACAAAAACGAATTGTATCTGTTCTATAATCCACCAGGACGTTGGTGGGGGTTCATGGCGATCGGCAATCACCGCGTGCCGTAGTATTAGTTTTAAGGTTTTTGTTGCGCAGGTTAGATCGTTATTCGTAGTCTTCTACCAGTCCTGTTTGAATTTGAATTTGATTGATCGTACAGTACCAATTACCTTTTTCAATTAAATTATTTTTACTGTGTATTTAAGTTTTTTAAACTATTATACCCGCGAACGAAATTACTTTTTCTGTTTATTATATTCCTGAAATTAATAAAAATAACTAGGAATCCTAGTCTCAAAGATAAGTCGTTACTATAACAAAGCCACAATTAAACAGTTACCTAATGGCAAAATTAAACACTGTTACAGCATGTCAGAAAAACAAGCAACAGAAGATTCTTATTTCGCACCACCCATCATTAGTATTGGACTTTATAATCTATGGACGAATTTTACCATCTCAGTAAACCATGTTGCATAATCAATAATCATATGCAATGTTAAACGACAAGAACAATATCACACTAGAAGCTATTTAAATTTTTAAGAACAACAGAACTGATTTTTAGTGGTAAGTATAATATGCTTTATTAACCGTAGCAAGCAAATATTAATTATGATTAATGTAAAGTTTCATTACAACTGCCAGGCGGAACTAATACAGTATATAAACTCAGATTACACCCCCAATAGAACTTGATAATTACTGTGAGTATTCAGAGCCATCTTTGCTATAAAGCATTATATGGTAGCATTAACTCCTATTTTCTATTGGCTAAATTACCGTGTTATTATCACTACACAATGGTCTAGCAATTTTCGTTTTCTTACGGTAGGAAGGCGCGTTGCTGTCACCTATAGTTATCTAATAAACAGTTGTATAAAGAGTATGTGAATTATAAGAAATAGAAGGCTTTTTGCTCAGCATGAGTTTGTGCTGGGACTGCTGGGAGAGCGTATGTTATTATGTAATTGTAAGTTTAATTGTTTACTTTATTACTTTAGTTACTTAGTAGTATATTTTAGGTTAGCAATTATTATTTGGAATAGAAAAAAGAAAAGCACAAAGTCTTTCTCTACAATTTTTATTAGAAAAACTAGGCGAACCTAGAAAAATTCATAATAATACAAATCGACATGTTTCTAGTGTAGAAACACTCATCATCAGGAAAACAAAGTGAAAAGTATAATGCTGATGTTGTTAGTAATAGAGAAAATAATAGTGGGATTAGGCCGTAGTGGAGCTTTTAATGGTGTACAAGAGGTGTAAAATTGAATAGTCAAAAGACCGACAATCAAGACTTGAGCATACTGAAAAGTCAAGGGTTAGTGCAAAGGCACTGTCCTGGGCAGAAAAAAGACTTATCTGTGAAAATCATTATAAGTAGTGAAAAATCTTGAATTTTATTCAGCTTTGTCAGAGACATGTGAAAGTTGAAGTAAGTTGGAAAGAAAAAGAAAAAAAGTTGTGTTTCATAAAAGTCGAAGCATCATTTCGCTTAAAGTAAAATACTGTTGGGTACCAGGCTTTTTACGGCCCAGTTACCCCGGCAGGAGTCAAAACATACACATTTAGTGCCAAATTAATATTTAAAAAAGTTTTAAAAAGTTTTTGTTTTACTAGAACATCTTCGTTGGAGAAGTTCCACTGCAACCAGCACGAGTCAGATGAGAAATGAACTTGTACACCATTAAAAGCTCCATTACGGCTTCATCCCACTATTATTTTCTCTATTGCTAACAACACCAGCATTATACTTTACACTTTGTTTTCCTGATGATGAGTGTTTCTACATTTGAAACATGTCGATTTGTATTATTATGAATTATTCTAGGTTCGCCTAGTTTTTCTAATAAAAATTATGGAGGAAGACTTTGTGCTTTTCTTTTTTCTATAAATATATCATTTAACTCCACTATTCCACTACTTCTTTAAAATTATTATTTGATAAATAGGCCTTGATTGTGGCGTGAAAGAGCAGTAAATTGAACATTTTGTAGTGTATTGCTTAGGCTTAGACTAAAGGGGAAAATATAAAGATTATTATATTGGTATGTTTAATTTAAAAAAACTAAAAAATAGGATTTATTGCACTTTGATGCTGTTCCTTTATCTATAATATTGGAAAATCTTGGCTGCTACGAGGTTTCTGCCAGGCGAACTTCTTTTAAACTTTTTTTTCCATATTATTATTTTTGCGGCGCGATTTTTTTTTTGCAGTTTTAAAGAATAGAGAATGTTTTTTTCTAATTCGTTAAAACTTGCTGATATTTGAACTACAGTGTTCAATAAATATTTTATTTAAAATGCATTAACAAAAACTTTGTTATAAGTATTTCGTTAAATTTTTTCTTGCATTTCCTGACACATCTCAGAAAGGCAGATAACGTAGTTCTTTGCTGCATTATTTATTATCTTCTTCATATCTATAACTAGGATAAGGATGCATTTTTCTGTTATCCTATATCGAAAAATCTCGGTTCGGGTTTGTTCGTCGTTATAGACTCAAGAAGCAACATATAGGTTTCCAGTCTATTTGGTAACTTCACAGTCTTATTTATTTTTATTTGCTCAAAAATATGCGATGCTGTCAGACAATAAGCCTAATGAATAAAAATTTAGCATTTACTTGAAGCAATTACTTTTTAGTAAAAGCAATGGCTTGACTAGCAAATGCTATAAGTAAAAGCAATTGGTAGATCTGGATATGAATAAAATTTTGAAGCAATTGCTCCTTTTCTTACACACCTGTAGCAAATGCTTATTCAACACAAGTTCAGACGTGGCCTATCCACCTGTTAAAATTATAGATTGCATGTTTAGTTTGGTGCCTAATTTGCAAAAGAGTTGACGCAAATACAACAACGTTGGTCTATTTATTTAGTACAATAGTAATCTGTTACGTTTTTATGGAAAATAGGAAACTTATATTTGTGATATGGCAGATATCGGTAAAAATGAGAAAAGTGATAGTAGTGATGAAGAAATTAAAGACAAGCAATTGATATTCGTTCACAAATTGAAAGAACATAAATAAATCTCTCTGACCACAACCGCTCAGCTTCCACAACAGCTTCAGCACTTGTAGGAAATTTAATAAAAATATTGGCCTTCTCCAAAACTGCATCCATTACAGAAGTGTATGTCTTACAGACAGTAGTTTGGTGAACACCGAGTTCTTCACCTACAGAATTTTGAAAGCCCGGACCCGACAATTTCCGCAAAAAGACTTTAATCTTATTTAAAGGCGACAGTGCACCCCCTCGCCTTTTACCAAGTAAGCATCAGTCAAAAAATAATTTGCCAACCACTCAACATTTTCGCAGTCAAATCGATATAACTTTCTGAAATCATCATATCTGGAATTTTTACGTACACTGTACATTTTTCTTTTACGGACGTTCATATATTCAGCCATAATCGAAGACACAAATTAAGAGCAACGCACGTGTCATGGAGAACTAAAGTTGACTACTACCAAGCAAAAGCAAATGATGCAGGAGTCGACCTACCTTAAAAAGTTGAACGCTATCGCTACACTAGAAAAAGCAATTCCCTAATTTATTCATTACATTTTCAGCAAACAATAGCAATTACTTCTACTTTTAAAAAAAAAAGTATTGACTAGAAGCAATTCCTGCACTTTTAAGCAATTGCTGGACGCAAAAGCAATTACTTTAGTTTTTATTCATTGGCTTTCAAGAAATTACTTCGATTTTATAAGAAAAAGCAATCGCTACATTTTTATTCATTAGGCTCAATACTTTCGCTGTTAAGTAACAAATCTTGATAGAACTCTCTATTTGACTAAAAACACACAAAATATCAATTAAACAAATGCCAAAAATTTGCTTTATTCTTGGCTACACCCCCTTTGCCTGTCCTTCTAACCAGGACAATGCGGTCCTTTTCTATTACCCTATGCCGAAAAATCTCGGTTCGGTAGGAGGGCCTCGACTCCAAGAATCAAGAAGCAAGCAGCTGCGCTAATGGTCCACTAGATTTTATTCTTTGACAAAAGCTGAACACCACTAAAAGTGCATCATTCAGTATCTCGCAGCACGTGAGCTCTGATCGAAGAGAAGTCAAGAAGGCTGCTGATCGGAGGCCGCGAACACGCGTTTCAATTGTTTCGCTAATCGGCAGCGATTTGTTCGCGCCAACTTTGACCCATTATTTTTTTTTCAAGTCGGTGATTAATTGATTACGAAGCTTTTATGTTTTTTTAATTGCTTTAAGTTTATAAATGTAATAAAAGATAATATTTTTAAAAAAATCGCATTAAATTTATTAGTTTAGTTTGGTGATACTTTTGTGTGGATAACTATGAATTTGCTACGTTTAACTGGGATTAAATAAGATGAATTTAAAATGTAAGTAGTTTTAATTTTGCATGAGGACGTCCAAAAGATTGCAAATATTTATTTGGTATGGCAACAAATTTTAAAACCTTCAAAATCACCAAAATAGAAAATTATAAATATGAATTATAATTAGATTTATTTCTTGAAGTTGTATCCAATTGCAAATCTTCAATGGATCTTGTATTTTAAAACAAATTTATCTTTTAGACACCTTTATTGTCTATCTACAGCTTTTATTTAACCAATAATAACCATAGTTTTATTTAAATAGTGTCTATCTGTCATCATTAATGAATGATTATGAAAGATAATAATACTGGACTTAACAACAGTTTCCAAATTTCAAATTTTATGGACATCATATTGCTAGCCTTCAAGTCATATACATTTAGTATTTAAAAGACTATGAGCCTAATGAATAAAAATGTAGCAATTGCTTTTTCTTATAAAATCGAAGTAATTTCTTGATAGCCAATGAATAAAAACTAAAGTAATTGCTTTGCGTCCAGCAATTGCTTAAAAGTGCAGGAATTGCTTCTAGTCATTTTCGATTTGACTGCGAAAATGTTGAGTGGTTGGCAAATTATTTTTTGACTGATACTGGTAAAAGGCGAGGGGGTGCGCCTTTAAATAAGATCTCGAATAAGATTAAAGTCTTTCTGCGGAAATTGTGGGATCCTAGGTGAAGAACTCGGTGTTCACCAAACTACTAATTGTCAGTACTTACACTTCCTTTGTGTATTACACTTCTGTAATGGATGCAGTTTTGGAGAAGGCCAATATTTTTATTAAATTTCCTACAAGGGCTGAAGCTAAACGGTTGGGGTCAGAGAGATTTATTCATATTCATTCAATTTGTGAACGAATATTATCAATTGCTTGTCTTTAATTTCTTCATCACTACTATCACTTTCCTCATTTTTACTGAAATCTGCCATATCACAAATATAAGTTTCCTATTTTCCACAGAAACGTAACAGATTACTATTGTACTAAATAAATAGACCAACGTTGTTGTATTTACGTCAACTCGCTTGCAAATTAGGCACCAAACTGAACATGAAATCTATAATCACAAGTGGATAAGCCACGTCTGAACTTGTGTTGAATATGCATTTGCTACAGAGGTGTGAGAAAAACAACAATTGCTTCAAAATTTTATTCATATCCAGATCTAGCAATTGCTTTTACTTATAGCATTTGCTAGTCAAGCAATTGCTTTTACTAAAAAGTAATTGCCTAATTTTCATTCATTAGGCTCTATGTCACTAGAGCGTATTACACCGGCCCTAGTGCGTAAAGAAAATTACTTCAGCGCCTACAGGCTAAAGTTACCAAGATTTAAAATATTCGGTTATCATTTCATATCAAGCCTGGGGTAGGACTATACCAGAGAAGCGAAAAATCTTAACTTTTATACACATTCTATAGTGCGTAAAATTAGTATTAAACCAAATTAATTAAAAAAAAACACACATTTTACTGTAGACAAAGAGTATTCAATAATAATAATTTAGGATAGTCCAGTGTGACCAGTAAAGTCCGCATCATATGGGCTTTTTTTTTTATTAATAACTTTATTCGAAATTTGACTTTAGCATCAAGTTCTGCTTCGATCGAGAATAAGGTAAAAAAAATAGTAGTCACGTGATTCGCATTATCTGTCAAATTTTAATTTTTTCCAGAAAATAATTCAAAAGTGGGGTTATTTCTGAAAGTATCGAAAAAAGTTATTAGAAAAAGTTTTTCTAAATGCAGTTTCTAGCCCACATGCAAAATTTCAGCTGCATAAGATAATTTTGATTTTTTACCCATATTTTGTAAATTGCACCACTTTTGCAAAATAAGACTCAACGCAACCCACGTAAGACGTCTTAGTTTTGACAATGCTTTATTTCAGATACGTTTTCATTGAAGTAGCGCCTTATTAAATGTGTGTTTTTCTACAAAATCAAAATTGGGCTATTAAAATTTGGTGGCATGTGATGCAAAGTTTATTTGTTTTTGACCCTGTATTAGGTAACTTTATAAAATAAGTATTTTTGAAAACGTAGCTTCTGTCTGAAAGTAATACACGTTAACGTTATTATAACATAGCTTAATAATAAATTATGATATAGGGGTCTTTAATTAAATCGTTGAAAATAGATAAACATGTTGTTAAACAAAAATTTATTTTCCACTTAAAAGACACTGTATTCTTTTTTGTCTTAATATTAAGGTGTATTACTTTCAGAGACAAACTACGTTTTTAAAAATACTTATTTTATGAAGTTACCTTATACAGGGTCAAAAACAAATAAACTTTGCATCACATGCGTCCAAATTTTAATAGCCCAATTTTGATTTTGTAGAAAAACACACATTTAATATGGCGCTACTTTAAAGAAAATGTATCTCAAATAAAGCATTGTCAAAACTAAGAAGTTTTATGTAGGATGCGTTGAGTCTTATTTTGCAAAAGTGGTGCAATTTACAAAATATATGTAAAAAATCAAAATTATTTTATGCAGCTGGAATTTAACATGTGGGCTAGAAACTGCATTAAAAAAAACTGTTTCAAATAACTTTTTTCGATATTTTCAGAAATAACCCCACTTTTGAATTATTTTTTGGAAAAAATTATTATTTGACAGATAATGCGAATCACGTGACTACTATTTTTTTTGCTTAATTTTTATCTCGATCGAAGCAGAACTTGATGCCAAAGTCAAATTTTAAATAAAGCTATTAATAAAAAAAATGCCTTGATATTGTGCTCCATCTTTTTTTAGTTTTACCACTCTTTTTCTCTGTATGTGGTAAGCTTTAATAACGATACAACTAAACACTAAACTTGTATTAAGAGCATAAGAGCAAACACTAGTGACGCATTCAACATTTCGTTTTTTTATCCATATTTCGTTCCTTCTTTGTTTTATCCAAGAATTGACCAAAACCTATCTTTGGAGTACAATTACCTACAGTTTTACGTTAAAAAAGGTTGGACTTAATATTTTGTAAACAATATAGGCAAATCTGACAAAATTTCGTTTTATGCTTTTATTAACTTATCAATAAATTTTTTTAAACTTAAACTTGTAGGTAATTGCAACCAAAGACGGGCATTTGGCATAGATATTTACATTTAGATAAGTAACCAATAATTACGAAAATGGAAAATTTATGGCCTCGCGCATGTAAACAAAGCTACACACGATTAGACATGCGCACTGCAACATTATCATTTGATGAATGGGAAAAAAGACAGGTCCGGGCTTTAAAATTTAAGTTCTTGCTCAAGAAATTGTAAAAGTTTAATCTCAATTTATTTTTACGTGTAAACAGCTAAAATGTGCCCCTAATTCTTGCCAAAAAATTGGAATTTCGTCTCAATTTTTGATCAAGTTAGGAAGTAAGGTACTGATTTCTGGCATTTTTAGT
Organism: Polydrusus pterygomalis; assembly: GCA_963969555.1. Lineage (NCBI taxonomy): Eukaryota > Metazoa > Arthropoda > Insecta > Coleoptera > Curculionidae > Polydrusus > Polydrusus pterygomalis. The sequence continues at coordinate 31,784,632 of OZ018381.1, read as the reverse complement.
AGTTGCAAACCTATCAGATTTTGATGATAGGAAATGAAAATTGTTCTTAAGGGCTTGTTTCTAAAATTTGTTTATAAATTATTCGTCGTCATGTTTTTAGTTTAAAAAGAAAGAGAACAAGTCAATTAAACTATAAAACCTATACAATCGAATATAGGAAGCAAACAAAACCAGCAAAATAACCAATTTTCGATGTTATCGCGTATCTAACCTCAAGTCAAATATTAGTTGGTATATAACTTGTATTGATTTTCATAATTTGGGAAAAACTTGGGTACGTGTAAATCATTTTCAAGCACAATTTCTTGTTCAAGAATTTGAAAAAGTTTTTGCCCGAGAACGTAACCCGTGGAATACTTCACCCTTGAATTAATATGAACATACCTAGGTATCTACTTTTTTCTTTCATATAAATATAAGTATAGAGAAAAGTGTCTTTTAAACATTTTGAAGCAATATATTGCCCGAAAAATAGCCTTACTTAATTAGATTGCAGGGCTGCAAATAAAAGACATGCATCTGGATAATCCGTCTTGGTGTGTGTTTCTCTTTATTTTCATACCTTATTTGTGTAGCTTAGGTCTAGGTAGATGTGTTTAAGTTGATCATAATAAAATTAAGTTATATATCAAGATACATCACTACTCCATACATACTGAAAATACGAAATACTATTTAATAATATATTTTACCCCTATTTGGGCATAACAAAATAATACAACGGTTGTTACTAGTCATTGTTTAGATTCCAATCGGAGTCACTAAAAGCACAAAGACAATTCATTAAACTACACAAAAACTAGAAATCCTTAAATATTAAACACCCACAATAAACAATAAGGAATCCACCGAGAAAATTTAAAACACAAGAACAAAAATGGCGCCGAGCCGGTTCTGGAGTGTATTTTGAGCATGTCTATAAAGAAGGACAGGCCGATAACAAGAGGTTTGTGCGCATGCCCAATTCTGCTGGGAGGGAAGGCATCTGACCGGTAATAATAATAATAATAATACTTCTTTATTTCAAATAACATTTCCCACATACAGCAAGTAATATACAAATGAAATTACGTCATTAGCAAAATCAGAAACTATACAATATCATGCTCAAAAAAGTCTTTTACTGTATATGGTTCAAGTTTGATTATTATTTTCTTAATAGTTTTTTTCCAAGCCCTAATATTGTTTATACATTTAATAGAATTAGGTAATTTATTATAAAATTTAATACACATATAGTACGGGCTCTTTTCTGTTACGGCTAAACGGTGAGGTGGATACAACAAGTTTAGCGTTCTTGTATTATACTCGTGGTCACTTAGTCCCATAAATTGTTCTTTGTTTTTAAACACAAACATTAAACATTCATATATGTACAGTCCATATACAGTCATTATATTTAGTTCCTTAAAAACACCTCTACACGTTTCCAAAAATCTTAATTTTCGCATTGTTCTTACTATCCTTTTTTGAATTACAAATACATTCTGCACTTTCATACTCCCACCCCAAAATATAATGCCATATTTCATTACCGATTCAAAATTCGCATGGTATAAAATTTTAATAGTTTGATCATTCATACAGGGCCGTATCTGAGGGGGGGTTTTAGGGGTTCAAACCCCCCCCGAAAACAATAAAATCCTTATATGTTTGTTTGTGTGTATGTTTAAATGTATGTTTAAAGTATAACTAGTATTTTTTGCCACTGGTCTAACCCCCCCCCCAAAATTTTGGTTCAGATACGGCCCTGCATTCATATATGATGACACCACCCTCATACCATAGCCCACAGTACCAAGCCTCAGACATAACGCATTTATATGTGATTCCCAAGACAAGAACTCACTTATGTTAAGACCCAAAAACTTTGTTTCCGTTTCCCTGTTGAAAGTGGTTTCTCCAATATCAAGGCTATCGGGTAACTTTGCCTTACTGTTTTTGGTTCTGAACACAATTATGTTAGTTTTATCTTCATTTAATACAAGATTGTTTTGACTAAACCAATTATTTATATCTATTAAGGCCGTTTCTGCGTTACTCTTAATTTCCTGGAACGTGGTACCCGGTACTAATAGGTTAGTGTCATCAGCATATTTTGTTATTGAAACGTTTTCCTTTGTTACATAAAGATCGTTTATATAAATTATGAATAAAATCGGCCCCAATATGCTACCCTGAGCTATGCCCATGATATTCTCCCTAAACTCAGACTTAATTAATTCATTTTCCTCCCTTATAACAACTCTCTGCATTCTATCTGAGAGGTATGATCGCAGCCATTCATACGCATTTCCTCTAAATCCGTATTTTCTTAACTTTAAAAGTAATATTTCTTTATCTACACAATCATACGCTTTACTTAGATCTAAAAAAATGCCTAGGGCTAGGTTTTTGTTTTCGAGGTGATTGAGAATTACATTTGTAAAATTAAAAATGGCCGACGAGGTCGATCTTCCTCTCAGATATCCATGCTGATTGTTATTAAAAAGTCTACACATCTGCATAAAGTCCAGCAGTCTTGAACACATTATCATTTCAAAAATTTTTGAAAAACTCGGCAGGAGGCTAATTGGTCGATAATTATTCGAATCTCCTGGACTTCCTTTCTTATACAACGGTTTTACCCTTGCAAATTTAAATTGAGTTGGAAGTATCCCAAACTTTATAAGCCAGGCGCTCGGACGCATTTTTTCAGCCATAAAACGTAACTTTTGTTTGCGCAGGAGATAAGTTGTATACCTATATCTAAAGGTAAATGTCTATGGAACTTTTGCTTTTTCCTCCGTCAATACTTAATTGCTTTGAAAATAGTATTTTTCTTGATGAAATTTTTGGATATTTACCAATATTAAAACGAACGCAACAAAAACTATTCCATTGTGCAATGTGCAAACAGAGGTAAATGTTTTGTACGAATTCTTTTCACAATTTACCGATTGGTCATCGATCAATAGTGCTAACCCGTAAGTCCGTTAAGATCTATGCGCGCATAAATAATGATGGTTAATGCTTGGGGCTAATATAACGTGATTCTTCATACGCATATCTTCATCACGTCTTATGATGCCTTTTTTTATGTAATATTAATTTCAAACTTTTTGACTGATGTAAATTTCCGCTAATCTTATTTACATGGTGATTAGTATTTGATTATCATATAAACAAACTTATTGCTATAAAATAAAATTTCGCAAATAAAATGCAGGCGTATTTGCTAAACAGTTTTAACGTATTACTGGTCTAATTTGATAGTATAGTGTATAGTGTTTAAAATAAGTAAAAATGAAGGCGGCAAGAATATTCGCCAAATTTATAAAAAATATAATATATTATATTTCGATGTTTCTTCCAAAATTTTTTGCTTGAAAATAGGATAAAAGGCAGTTTTATATATGCTCACATTTTGACGTTATTCGTTTGTTTTTTTTATAGACATTTGTCAAAGATATGACGACATTGATCTTTTTTTTTAAATGGAAATATACAGCTTGTGATACATTATTTGAAAGCTAATGCGTTGGTACCGTGCGAGCAAATATTATTTGCATCAAAAAGGGGCTTGCATCTAAGGACGTAATGCTTAGCCGTAGAGCTTAATACCTGTTGGGTGTCAGTAACTAACTGAATTAACAATCAATCCGTTATTCCGTCATCTTTGACAGTCGTTACAAGTAATTTGATTCATCGCTAATTTTTCCAATTTCTTGAACAATTCACACAATGGGCTTTACGGAACAGCACAAAACATTCATGGTTGAAGCGTATTTTCGAAACGGGGTTAGAGTAAATGGTGAGTGGCAATACAATCCGGGTTTGTGCATGGACGATTTTCACGAACATTTTCCTAACGTTGCTTTTATTGCTGGGGATTTTTTTATCACTGCCTGAAAAGAACCGTGGCTGTGTTTAGGGAAACTGGTTCAATACAACATAAAAAGGAGCAGAAAGACCATCTGTAAAAACAGAAGGACTTGTTGCAAACGTTCCTGAAATAATGCAAAATACGCCAATATATTGTACAAGACGCCTGTCCCAACAAGTGGGAAGATCTTATGGAAAATGCAGGACTATTTTTAAGAAGCAGCTAAATTTATTTCCTTATAAAGTGCAAATATTCCAAGAAATACAAGCCGCAGATTTTGAAAGACGCAGGAATTATTTACCAGTTTACCCAAAATTTATTGGAAATAAATGATTTATTCGACCTGACATTTTTTTCGGAAGAAATTTGTATTTGTCTACTTATTTTATTACTCAGGAGTTTGGCATATCATGTCATAATATGAATTTGACAAAATTTTAACCTAGATTTGGTTAGACATATTGTCCCCATATCATTGTGATCTAAACCGAGCCCTACGTTTTTTAATCCAAGCCCTCTTTGATGCAAATAATTTTTGCTCGCATGTTTGGTATGTATTAAAAATTATATAAATTTAAAGCTGGGTTGGGTTCTATTAAAGAAAATAGAACGTCATCATAATCTATAATACTTTTATCTTTGTAAATTTAAAGAATAAGTGAACTACGGTTTGTACTGTTGTTTTTTTAAATTCATCTTAATACTGTAATTGTAAAAAGTAAATTAAAACGAAAACGTCATACTGTATATCAAAACAATGACACGGTAAAAACACAAGATCTGAATATATTAATGGAGTAAAGTGAATAACGGAGATAATGACTTTATTTATGCGACGAAAGAAAAACTATCTGCATACCTATAAATTTGTTAATTTAATGTAAATACTAAAATACCTGAAGATGACATGAAAAGAATATTAAATATAGCATTGTATGTGCAAGGAATAAGTTTTATAATTTTTTAAATTTTTAAACTACGATTTGATCAAGAAACTAACAGCATTAAATAACTTTACAATTGTTATTGCAATATCGCAACAGTTCGTATAGGTATTCTTGCATTATACCGTGCGAGCAAAAATTATTTGCATCAAAGAGGGCCTTGCATCTAAGGACGTAATGCTTAGCCGTAGAGCTTAATACCTGTTAGGTGTCAGTAACTACCTGAATTAACAATCAATCAGTTATTCCGTCATCTTTGACAGTCGTTACAAGAAATTTGATGCATAACTAATTTTTCCAATTTCTTAAAAAATTCACACAATGGGCTTTACGGAACAGCACAAAACATTCATGATTGAAGCGTATATTCGAAACGGGGTTTGTAAAATGGTGAGTGGAAATATAATCCGGGTTTGTGCATGGACGATTTTCACGAACATTTTCCTAACGTTGCTTTTATTACTGGGGATTTTTATTATTGCCTGAAAAGAACTGTGGCTATGTTTAGGGAAACAGGTTCTATACAACACAAAAAAGGAGCAGAAAGACCATCTGTAAGAACAGAAGACCTTGTTGCAAACGTTCGTGAAATAATGCAAAATACGCCAACAAATTGTATAAGACGCCTGTCCCAAGAATTGGGAAGATCTTATGAAACATGCAGGACTATTCTTAAGAAGCAGCTAAATTTATTTCCTTATAAAGTGCAAGTATTCCAAGAAATACAAGCCGCTGATTTTGAAAGACGCAGGAATTACTCTCAAAGGTTTACCCAAAATTTATTGGAAAGAAATGATTTATTAGACCTGACTTTTTTTCGGATGAAGCCTGGTTCCACCTCTCCGGTTATGTGAATTCTCAGAATACACGCATGTAGAGTAGTAAAAATCTTCATTTTTTTGTAGAGTCCACATTGCACCCTCAAAAAATAGGTGGTTGGTTAGCTGTTTCCCGAAGAAGAATTATTGGTCCTATTTTTTTTCCATGACACCTGCGGCGCATCCAGGATTTTATGTTAGGGGGGGCCCGCCAACCAGTGCTGGAAGCAAATTTTTTAATAAACTTTTAAGTTACGCATTTTTCTAGAACTTTGGAGCTTTTTTAACAGGTACTCTTGCAGGGAAGATCGCAATAGCCTAGTCATGGGAGTCGTTAAACGATTTCTTAGGGGGGGGGGGGGGGCTTGTGACTTGTTAACTTGGGGGTGTACTAAAAGCCTGCTGTAGGCGAAATGCGCCGCAGGCGAAATTTTTTTAAGACCACGCTCAAATTTGGTCAATAATTATTATAGTAAATATTTTAAAAATTTATGATTACGTTCTTATTCTATTGAAAATTAAATAAGATAAAAATAAGAAAGGCTAATTTATTTTTCATTAGTGGGTACATTGTTTAAAATAAAGTTCATTCATCTGTTTTTATTTGCAGCAAACTTATCAATAACAATAAAGTTCCTAGATTTACACTTTGTGGTATGTATCAAGTTAATTTCGAGAGTTTAGGTCTTCCCTTAATTTTAATTTAAATTTTTTGCTCAATACTTAATGAGCTAAAATTGTTTCTCAAACATTCATAGTCGTTTTGGCATTAAAACTTTATTTTTATTAAAATAAGTCTTTACTACCCCAAAATAATAACAAAAATATAAAGGAAAACTCGAAATAATAAATTCTTAAATTCAATCAAACCATATTAAACCTCAATAAGTCAACTTTTGTCAATAAGTCAACTTCCAAAGGGAGGGGGGGGGGGCAAATGCCCCACCTGGCCCCCCTCAAACAAGGCCCGTGAGGTAAATCTAAGAAAATTGACTTTTTAAAATACTTATCCACTTTCATAATTTTTATTTCATTGGGGGTTTTGGGGGGGGCCAAGGCCCCCTTTGCCCCCCTCCCTGGGTGCGCCACTGCATGACACAGTTAGAGCACAGCGGTATAGAGAAAATATTTTGAATCCATTTGTGGAGCAATTACTTGAAGACGAACTATGTTTTGGATATTTTCAACAGGGCGGTGCAACCGCCCATACAGCCGCCGAAACTATTAACTACTTACGCAGTTTTTTCGACGACAGATTTATCAGTTTTTGATCAGACATTAACGTCCCACCTAGATCACCTTGTTTAACGGTTATGGATTACTTCGGGTTTCCTCATTTAAAGAACACTATTTTTAAAACACCAATTACAAGAAAGGATACAGAGATGCTGGTCAACACTTTCGAAAATATGTAGAGACGTGTAAATTTATGCTTGGAGCATGGGCGGTGGCCAATTTCAGCAATTTATGTAATTATTTTTATTTTTCTTTCTGTATATTCTTACTTTGTTAATTTTGCAAACAACAAAAATAAATTTGTATTTGTCTACTTATTTTATTACTCATTAGTTTGGCATATCATGTCATAATATGAATTTGACAAAATTTTAACCTAGATTTGGTTAGATATATCGTCCCCATATCATTGTGATCTAAACGAAGCCCTACGTTTTTTAATCCAAGCCGTCTTTGATGTAAATAATTTCTGCTCGCACCGTACTTACATTTAAAGTAAATTTATCTAAGAACTCGCCGCATCACCTGTCATTAATGGCACCCTGTTGAAGTCTGGTATATTTTACGTTAAGCGGTTGGCTACAGAAACAGTACTGGACTAAGTTGTTTTACCTTCGCCTTCGCCATCTGTTAATTTTTGTAAGGGAGTCTTAATATTTTGGGATAAGTTTAAATGCTAGATGGCAAGAAACGAATTGACATATCGAAATTATTGAAGTACCATTTTTTTACGTATAAAAGATGCCTATTTCATAGTTTGAGGTACCTAAAGCGGTCAGAAAAGTGAGAGACAAAAACAATATGCGACAATTTATCAAACTTATATTGTGTAGCTAGCGTTCGCTAGACGGTATATAAACTTCATTATAGAATCCTCCCTTCTTGCCCTCAATAACATAACTACAACAAATTTGATTTATATCCGCTTCATCGCCAACTCTATAAAGTAAATATTTACTTGGATCACCCTGTATCTCTTTAATCGTATAAGAAATGAAATGAAATTACATATTTTCAAGTCCAATATCTCCTGTTGCTGTATAGCCCCTTCGTTACGGGAGACCCTATATATACCCACACATAAAATTCCTACAAAAGTAACAATACCAAAAGTGTTTCCAATATGGTGTTTTAATTAGATGTGCACCACAAAGCTTACACTTCGCGAAAAATGTATTACTTTTTCCCTTGTGTAATAAATACATGTTACCCACCTATTTTGGCTTTTTATAAATAAATAGGTACTAATAAATAAACAATGGTGTTTTTCCTTTAGTTTTATAATGTTTTCACATACTTATTTTGGTAGGTACGGGTCTTTCAATATTTTATTTTATAAATAATAAAATTAGTATCCACTCTATATCTTTACCAAATATTAAGACTCCCCTACGAAATTTAACAGATGGCGAATGCGAAGGTAAAATAACTAAGTCCGGTTCTGTTTCTGTAGCCAACCGCCTAACGTAAAACGTACCAAACATCAACAGGGTGCCATTAATAGGTGATGCGGCAAGTTCTTAGATTAATTTGACTTTACTAATGTTGTAATTGCAACTTTAAAATAGAAAAATTAAAAAATAGTGAGAAACCATAACTTTCAAATACTTAAGGAAATAATAAATATAATAGGTGACCAGTAAAGTCCGCATCATATGGGATGTATCTGAAATAAAGCATTGTCAAAACTAAGAAGTTTTATGTAGGTTGCGTTGAGTCTTATTTTGCAAAAATGGTGCAATTTACAAAATATGGGTAAAAAATCAAAATAATCTCATTCAGCTAAAATTTAGTATGTGGCCTAGAAACGGCATTTAAAAAAAACTTTTTCTAATAACTTTTTTCAATACTTTCAGAAATAACCCCACTTTTGAATTATTTTTTGGAAAAAATTAAAATTTGACAGATAATGCGAATCACGTGACTACTATTTTTTTGCTTAATTTTCATATCGATCGAAGCAGAACTTGATGCCAAAGTCAAATTTTAAATAAAGTTATAAAAAAAAACATATGATGCGGACTTTACTGGTCACACTGTATATTAATATTTATGTTCCCTTATTTTTGACCAAATTAATTTATTGATATTTTAAATATCTAATTTCGTCCAACATATAATTATGTTCGAAAGGTTTGTACCTACAACTTTAGACACTGAAACAGAAATACTCCATTTTCGTAATTTTTGACTGCGTAAGTTTTAATAATTTTAATTGATATCTCGGATTACTACGAATTCATAATTACACTTGTTGTTTTATAAAAAGCCATAATGACACTTGTATTATGCATGGTATAATGTTCTTACTATCAAAAATATTATACACCAATTTCAAAGAAGTAGTGTGTTTTTTAATTCGTTTATAATACGCCAATTATTAAATGGTTGTATATAAAAAAATGTTAATAATAACATGCATACATCTGATATATAAAGCAGACCGATATTTATAATATTTTCTTAATGGCATTAAATTACTCTCATCTCCCCAGCCCTTTTTTGTATTCTTATCTGACCGCTTTGCATTCAATCCATTTACAGGAAAATTGCATATAAATCAACAGGTTTCTCTTAACGTGATCAATTCGGTAGGAAATTATAAAGTTACTTGATTGGTCATCAATAACAGGTTGCAATTGGGTTGTCAACTTTCGGGTTAAAATGATTAATAAATATCTTGTTAAACATTTAATACCAGGAAGCTCATACTTTACAATGAATTTTCAGGGCTTACGTTAACCGAGCCACTGTGATTCTAAAAATAATATAATCACATTCAGTTTAAAATCACAGGTCCAATCTTCCTTAGCACTCCTGTTGATAAATCCCAAATTTGCACTGAAATCATAAATTCTATTAAAATTTCTAAGGTTGCATCAACAATCACAGCAACAAGTGGGTATTTAACCCTATGACGTGTCAGTTGTACGTATTATGTGCCCTATTTAATTTCCTATTACTATTGTATATTAAGCTCTCTGTGGTAATCCATGCAGTTCCGTACGCGCCCGAATAGCAACCCCGTTAAAACAATATCAGTCACATTTATTGTGTGGCTAGTAGGCTAGGCTGTGTAACTTTCAACAAGTACACGAAATATTTGCTTTGTATTAAAAAATCAAATTGTTATTGGGAAAATATAATACTTAAGGTAAGTTTGAAGTGTCTAAAATAAAACTAGAAATAATTTTAACATGGGTTGCGTAGCATGGAAACTAAACTACATCATCAGAGGGACCATGATGACAAGTTCGTGAACTTGACGAAGCTGGTGGTACTTGTCTCTGGGATGAAAAATCAAAAGCCGGCTCTTGTTCTTAACTGCTTAAATAAAACTGACTGCTTAAATCTGTCCAGGGCATTAAATTATCAAAACCAATATTTTTTAAGCTGCGCAGTTCTTAAAGTTTACTGATGAAAAGGTATCAATTACTTTCATTATTCTTGAAAGCTGCTGCAATTTTATTTAAATGATAAGAGTCCTAAATAAAAACTAACCCGTAATTGTTGAGGTTTCTAGAACACCCATGCCAGTAAGATAAAAATTACTTCACAAATTATCACTGGAGGTCAAAACTAGCATGTCAAAAATTTGGAAAATTAAGTTACCTCATTTATGACTCATTTTTTTCCATAGCATCGAATAAAAAGAGCATTCGGTGTTACTACAGAAGTATTTTACTTTCATTGAATCCTTATTCATAGTTCATAGTATCATGCAAGTCAAAGTAAGCAAGTAGCAAGTGGTAGGATATTAGCACTTAAATACATCGGGTGCCAATTAGTCTAACAAAAAGTAGACATATAAAGTTATTGATGATTTTTTAACTTGAAAAATGAAATATTCTTAATCTATCTCTATGTTTAGTCTGGATAGTGATAAAATTTGAAATATTTAACATATCTGACTACGACCTTCTGATTTTGCCAATAATTTAAATTTAGATCATGAAAAATGCAAATAGCCTCTGCAAATTTTACAAGCAATCAAACTTAAATAGATCCTTTATTTTTTTATGGAAGTCCAATTGCATCATCAGATTCTTTCAGTTACGTTTTTTTTTATATTTCAAGCTTTAATATTATTACATAATATGTGAGGTAAGGGCAATGTTTTAAACTAAGTAGTTAAAAGAGTAATGGAATGCAAATAAGTGTTTAATAGTGAAGTATGCAGTGGCGCACTTTGCCTTTATGGACCGAGGATGCGCCATTTATTTTCTATTTATAGATATTATAATATATTATAAGTATAGAAGGCAGTGAATCACCAGAATTTTTTTTTCAAATTTGAACCTGCGATAAAAATGTAATTTGATAGGATTTAAATTATTTCTTTATTTGTAAGTATTAGGGCATTTCTCATTGATATAAGAAGTTATTGGTAGTAAGCTATAAAATTTACTAAATATTATTTTAGTACGTCAGTAGTAACTAGTACTCAGCTTACAGCAAAGTTACTGAGTACGAAATAATAATCTAATTAAGGTGATACTCTTAAACTTAAGGTGGGAGTTTCAACATGCTTGCCAACCTATAACCTATTTCGGGTAGATTTATTTATATATTTTCTAGCTTTTACACAAAATTTAAATAAAGTCAGTATCGACCTGATATTCTATAGGTAATAATAATTGACATATTTAATAAATATGAAGGAATTTCATAACTTATTTTAGGAGAATTGTATAGCGAAAAATATCGGGTAAGATTTTTTTTTTACATTATTATGTCATTGTCAGTCATTGTTCTTTCACTATACAATTCTCCCAAAATTAGCAAGGAAATAAATATATATTTTTGTAATATATCAGATATTACCTAAGTAATGTGCCGACAATACTGATTTTATTTAAATGTTAGTCAATAAAATAATAAACTTCAAAAAATAACGCGAAATAGGTTTTTTTTTGGCTTTGGCAGGTCTGCCATTCAGCCAGCCGCTAAGTTTTTAAGGGTTACAGATAATACGCCAAAAAAAGGAAAAAACCTAAAAGGAAAGAGACAGTGTTACTCGCTTCTCGCTCTGGGCCGATCAGAGCATTTTATAAACAAACAGGAGGGCCCTGGGAAAACACATAATAATAGGAATTTAGGATATCTATACATTTTTTTAAATTTCCGATATAAAATTACGATTATAGGAACTTAATGATTACAGTTTAATATTATTTCTATGTAAGAAGGACATGATAGCCTTCTGCGCCTTTACATTGCTTACCTCCGACAAGACGTGGATTAAGTTTAGGGGAGCCATGATATGACATTCCGTTATAGAATATTATATAATAATATGTTGTTGGAGTATTTTCGGCATTCGAAAAATATATGATCCAAATCACATGGAACGGCACAAGTCTCACAAAGTTCTGATTCAACAACATTAATTTTTTTAAGGTGAGCAGGGTAACTTGCATGTCCAAATTTAAGCCTAATTAAAGTGGTTATGTATCTCCTCGAAACGTTAAGAGTGGAGTGGTTATAGGTTGGTAATGGATTAAATGACGTTAAGAATGCCACCTTAATGATCCGGTTATTTAAAAAAAATAAGAATAGTGACAAATTAAATGACTGCAATTAATATTTCGGAAACAGTTAAAGATAGGTATAGGATATTGTACATGAAATATGTCAAAAAATTTCCGAAAAATCCAAAAATTGAATAAGATACAGGGTATTACATTCAAAATAAAAAAGTTGGTAATGGCCACTGTTACATGACACACCCTGTATAAAAAGGTTTTATTGAAAAAAATACGCAACTAGAAATACCAATCGACGTGTCCGAGCGTTTTTTCGGACACGCCCCCATTTATGTATTTATTATCGAATTTAGTCCATTTGGCTGATACACACTGTATATCTTTATTAACGATAGAAACAAATAATAAAGCTTGAGCTGACAAAAAGTAAGGTCTTTAATACAGTGCCAGTACCGTGATTAAAATGGTTCTGCTAAAATTATTAAATTTGGCAAGTTGTTAATTTTTTACTTCTTTAATTGGAAACTTAAATAAAATGAATAAACTTTTTTTGGTTCCAAATTAGAATTTGTTGTTTTTTTCTTCATTTTGAGAAGGCATCATTACGAGGGGCGGACACGCCACTGAGTAATGGCTAGTGGCTACTATGCCGTCTCATCCAGTATCTCAAACACATCTTCCCTACTGATGACACAAATATAGGAACTTCTGGATTACTTTGTATTTTACCTTAAAAAAAACAGGAAATTCTACTCACTATTCTAGAAAATATAAACTATTACTCCATTTTCTTGTTATTTTCAGGTATGATGACCAGACAGTGCATTAGTGTTTCTGTGCAACTTAAAACACTGGTAGTGATCTTTTCGGGTGAATGAGGAAATTCAAGATCAGCTGCCCCAGGTGTACTGGCCACCTCCTGGTGGCAATCTTCTTCTTGGCTACGATGGCCATAGTAGTGCATAGTGTAGAAATTAAGGACTTTTTTTCAACTAATACATTACCGGATGGCGAGTTAGAGATTAGGATTTTTTACCAAGGAGTTGTTGCAAAAGAGACCAGTATTGGAATAGGGTAAGTTTAAGTTTTAAATCAATTTTAATTAAATAATAATTTTTTAATTTGATCATAAGTAGCAATTTTTTCACCATTATGCTTAGGCTTATACTGCATTAATATCGCTGGTATAATCGGATTTAAAAATAATGAAAGAGGCAGTGACGTGCTTAGCCTTTAAGGGTGGAACGCGCGGATGAAGAAAAGGACAGTTAAGATTAAAATTATTTCCTAGAAGATGGACTGCAATGCACTAACTATGTGTTTAAATACAGTGTGGTTGTTTAAGTGTGCAACATATGGGCATTTTTTTTATTACCGATTTCTCAGAAAATTTTATTCTTGATAAAAGTTGGTGCATGTTCGACAATCATATTTTATTAGGTGCACTTGGAATGGTTGCAAGTCAAACGGCGTACAGGGTAGGCCAAAAAATATAAAACTTGTACAAGAATAAAGTTTTTTAATAAACATTTAAAATAAAAAGTTTGCTCTTTAAATGATAGTTTTTTAATTAGGATATAATCATTACTTATGTTTTATCTTGTTAAAAAGAATTTTTAGGATATTTTAAAGTTGTGTTTAATATCGTTGCAACAAACATGAAGTTTGTGATTCCTTAATAAATTAAAAATTGAAGTAAATGTTACAAATATACTTGAATGTGAACAAAGATATGTGAAATTGATTTAATTTTGAGTAACTTATGAATGTGTTTATGGTGAATATAAAAAAAATTTTTTTGGGAAATTATTAATGTTTTTTAAAAAACATATTTTTTTATTTTAGGGGGTCACGTTTTTAAATGTATGCATAACTTTTAATTCTAAACAACTTTTCTTTATAACATTTTGCTAAATTTTCTGAAATAGGGGTACTTTATTCTTGTACAAGTTTTATATTTTTTGCCTACCCTGTACGCCGTTTGACTTGCAACCATTCCAAGTGCACCTAATATGATTATTGAATATGCACCAACTTTTATCAAGAATAAAATTTTCTGAGAAATCGGTAATAAAAAAAATTCCCATATGTTGCACACTTAAACAACCACACTGTATACATATGTATATATACTTATACAGGATGTTTAATAAAAACTCCCAGGCCAATTATTTCGAAAACCAAAAGTGACATGTAAATTCTGTAAACGCCAGATTTTAGCCTCTATGATTGGCTTCACAACTGTAAAAAAAAGGTGTTTAAATAATAAAAGATGTAGGTGGCTCCACGGTGCAAAGGATTTTTTTGATGACAGGAACTTTTAAATGTTGTGGTTCTTAAAGAGAGAGAAAGAAAGTAATTTTTTTATCAAATTATGTCCCATAAAGTTTTTTGCTAAATCCAACATGAACGGAGATATTTGGGGTTAAGTTTTTTTTTAAATAATTTTAACCAGTAGGTATTTCAATTATAAATATTTTTAATATCCTTTAACAGATTTTAATTTAATTTTGGTAATGATAATTTTAGTGATAAAACGCTCGTGTAGAGCTAAATTATTACGTCCAGTGACGTCTCAGGAGGCGCCTTAACAAATATTATTGGCAAAAAATAAGACGCAACTAAGTTTTTGGTAATTTTAATATTTTTTTCGGATTAAGCAGCTAAAAATATCCTTTTCTTGTCTGTTAAATAATTGTTTTCATATCTTGCTTCGTTTTCGAGAAATAAAAATAAAAACAATTTTATTGCATATCTCTCTGGAAAACAAAAATCATTTTTTTCGTAACCCTCTTCCTTCTTGAAACTTTTCCCTTTTTAAAGCTACCATATGTAGCTAAGTTGATTTACAGAGCTACAAAAGATTTGCGATCGGGCGTTGGTCTATCGGCGTGGTTTTATACAGTGACCGGCAGAAAGTGCGCAGCATATGGAAAAGTTTTTTATCTTTAAGTTTAGAAAATTTATTTTATTTTAGATAGGTTCTGCATGTTCTCAAACCAAAATAACACCCATTAAATCCGGTAAAAGTCTTATGGTATACGAGGTAGGATCAAAAATTTGAAATTCTACTAAGAGTAAAGTACCTCCATCTTTCATTTTAAAATATTTTTTTACTAGGAATTATTGTTTTAATTTCAAAGTTATACCCAAATTCCAAATCTCGCTTATTTTGGACAAAAACATGGATTTAATCGTGTTTTCTGAATAACCCTGTATAAAAAATAAATTGCAACCCAACGGAACGAAAATAAAATTTTCTGCCGACTTTGTTAGAGATAACCGTCGATCAGAAGTCCGATTAGTTTGTTTTCATAATATTATGGCTTTTTAAAATAAAAACATAAAAATATTAAATATTTTTGCTGCACACCGTATTTTATTTTGTGAAGGAACAAGTTAATTTCATCTAACTGATATTTTTTGATTAACATTGACTTAAAGCATGTACTAAATAGTTTTTTATACATTGAAGTATGCATAAAAAGTTTCCTTTTCATTTATAAAGAAAAAATTTTTAATTAAAAATATATTTTGAACGGATTTTATTCGTTACGCAAAATTATAAATTATTTCTAAATCAAAAGGAAATTTTCTATGCATACTTTAATGTATAAAAACTATTAAGGAGATGCTTTAAGTCAATGAAAATCAAAAAATATCAGTTAGATGAAATTAACTTGTTCCCTCAGAAAATAAAATATGGTGTGCAGCAAAAATATTTAATATTTTTATGTTTTTATTTTAAAAAGCCATAATATTATGAAAACAATCGAATCGGACTTATGATCGACGGTAATCTCTAACAAAGTCTGCAGAAAATCTTATTTTCGTTCTGTTCGGTTGTCATTTATTTTTTATACAGGGTTATTCAGAAAACACGATTAAATCCATTTTTTTGTCCAAAATAAGCGAAATTTTGAATTTGGGTATAACTTTGAAATTAAAACAATAATTCTTAGTAAAAAAATATTCTAAAATAAAAGATGGAGGTACTTTACTCCTAGCGGAATTTCAAATTTTTGATCCTACCTCGTATACCATAAGACTTTTACCGGATTTAATGGGTGTTATTTTGGTTTGAGAACATGCAGAACCTATCTAAAATAAAATTAATTTTCTAAACTTAAAGATAAAAAACTTTCCCATATGCTGCGCACTTTCTGCCGGTCACTGTATAAAAATAAAAAAAAAATTGTAAAACTTTTCAAGTTTGTGTCAGTAAGACATTATAAGGATAAAATGGTCATATTATTACAATAAAACTACATCGAAGAAAGTGTTTTGTGAGGGACTGAGGATTAAAGCCCAGTAACCCCGCAAGCGGTTAATTTAAAACCGATAAAACTAATTGAGTAGTTGCACATTTTTCTTTAAAAGGTCAAAAGGTTGTTCACTTTTGCGTGTTGGGACAAACGAATTTTGTCCTTATAATGTCTTACTGACACAAACTTAAAAAGTTTTATTTACAAATTTTAAATAGTCTTCGACACCTTCTTTTCATGAAGGGTTTTTCTTTTTCCCCAGTTTATTTGGTTGGTTTAGACCCCCATTAATAATTTTTTTTAACATACTCAGTGAGGTTTAACCTTTATTCAATTTTCTTTATATTATGTCTCTTATACACATCAATTTTTTAATTCCATAAAAGCTCCATTAAGGTTCTACACCATTTTCTCTTCTGCTAAAACCATCAGCCCTTAATAAATTTTCTGTCTCCTGATGATAAACATTTCCACGTTCGAAACATGTAGAGACCCCTAGAGAATATTTATTCTATTAAATTTTGTGGAGGAAGACTTTAAGTTTTTTCTTTCTTTCCCATTATTTTATACGTTTGAAGATTTGGCGCCCCCTAGACGCGGGGCCCCGGGCGGTCGCCTGGTCCTTAAACCGCCCCTGCAAGCTGTTGCATTTGAAAAAAACCTGTCAATAAACCTAAATTTTTTAAACTTTAAATCGGTGAGGCCTTCAC
This sequence comes from Polydrusus pterygomalis, assembly GCA_963969555.1. Lineage (NCBI taxonomy): Eukaryota > Metazoa > Arthropoda > Insecta > Coleoptera > Curculionidae > Polydrusus > Polydrusus pterygomalis. The sequence continues at coordinate 31,767,308 of OZ018381.1, read as the reverse complement.
TTGATGGAAATTCATTATAACTCAATGAAAGACAATTTATTTTGTCAAATTTCCACTTTTATTGAAACACTTTTTCTTTACACGACGCGTTTCGCTACATTGTAGCTTCTTCGGGTGTATGGTGCTAACTAATTTTATTTCAGTACAATAACAAAATGGTCTAGATACTTAATTACTCAATTCAGGTATACGCATTACAAGCTTAATTATTTAATTATATGTTCTTTACACTGTTTAGGTATTGTAAACTTAAATATTGTTGTCGGTATAATATATCTTCATCTTATGGGAAATCCAAAGAACCCTATTTAGATTATTGACACAGAGTTAGCAAAGGGGAACTATTTGGTTCTAATTGGTCGTTTAATAATGTACCAGAATTTTTCAATCGATTTATTTCTAAACTTTCCAAAAGATTACGTTTTTGACCCTTGTTTTCAATATGTAAAATTTTAAATTTGTTTTCAAAATTATGTTGTTTCTGTAAAAGATGATTAGAATAAGTTGAGTAGGTTTTTTGAATAAGAAAACCTCTTCTATGTTCCAAAATTCTCGTTTTAAATGATCGACCTGTTTGGCCTATATAGGCCAAAGGGTCAAAAACTTAATCTTTTGGAAAGTTTAGAAATAAATCGATTGAAAAATTCTGGTGCATTATTAAACGACCAATTAGAACTAAATAGTTCCCCTTTGCTAAATCTGTGTCAATAATTTAAATAGGGTTCTTTGGATTTCCCATAAGATGAAGATAGCAACAATATTTAAGTTTACAATACCTAAACAGTGTTAAGAACATATAATTAAATAATTAAGCTTGTAATGTGTATACCTGAATTGAGTAATTAAGTATCTAGACCATTTTGTTATTGTACTGAAATAAAATTAGTTAAAGTATTTTTCACCCTAAATGGTATCGACTTATTGACTGCAATAAAACTACCGGTTTAATCCCATTATTATACACAATCAACAAGCAAATACACTACAGGGTAGGATTTTAGATATTTAATTCCTTATTAATAATATATTATTTATAAATAGTTATATTAGCACAAGATAGTTAAATATTACCTGCTATAATTACCAATTATAATCCGACCCTGACCGACAGTTTATTTGCATTTTTATGGCCGAGCTCTTGCAAAACGTCCAAGGTAGTTAAACGGAGTCAACCATTTATTGTGAAAAATACTTTAGCACCATACACCCGAAGAAGCTACAATGTAGCGAAACGCGTCGTGTAAAGAAAAATGTTTTCAATAAAAGTGGAAATTTGACAAAATAAATTGTCTTTCATTGAGCTAAATTTTTTATAAAGGTCTATTAATTGACAAGACCCTTGGCATGTCGACACCGCACTATTGTAATTTTCCATTTCTGCATCTAATTGTTATCGCTCTTTTCCCCGTCTGAAAATCCCAGTAACTTACTCGTTTTTATTTAACAACCCCACCGACACTAAGTAGGTATAACTATCCCTCTTAATAAAGACATTTAACCGGCTTTACGTTAAACCCCGTGCGAGGGTGCGTCTGCACAAGTGGTCGGCGCTCTCGGGGTTCGAAGTGAGTGCCAGTTACCGCAAGAGCTTTTCAGGGCTTTAGGACAGACATCCGTCACCCTTTGTTCTATTGTTGAGCGATGCTTAAAAAAAGGGCATGCTAGAATGACATTGAAGTTACTTTAAGCATTCGGTAAGGTCGTGTATTGAAATTTAAACCGTAAACCGATAAAAGTCAGAAATACATTTTACAGATTAAAGTGGGTCAAAATCGGGTTCAAAGGAATCGGTTACAAACAAACATACATACAAACCCGAACAAACCCGATCGTCAATGCCAAATTATAAGAAAAGGACGATATTTGCAAATTTTTTAATAATTTTAATTTTCCGACATTTTCCATACATATTTTTAAAAAAAAATTGTCAAAATTATATTTTGACGGGTAGAATTAAAAAAAAAATTTTTTCTCTATTCTTAGCGACAACATTGCTATACGACCCCACGTTTGTTTCATTACTATCGGTAATTGTAATAATTCTGACATATTGACAGGTGTCAAATTTTGACAAGAGAATATTTTGCTTATTTTTCCCGAAGTCTCCGCATCGAATACTATTCGACCCCATAATTTGTTTCGTCAAAATCGCATCTTCGTTTTATAACTGACAGCTGTTAAAATTTGACAGGAGAATTTTTTGCGTGTAGATTATTGTATTGTCAGCGATTCTTGATAAGTCTATAAAATTTAAATTAAATCTGACCGTTTAAAGTGGGTCAAAATCGGGTTCAAAGAAGTCGGTTACAAACAAACATACATACAAACATACAGGTGAAGCGAATAAAAGCGTGTTAAAAAATTAAATTAATTCACATGTATTATTTAGGTTTTATACTTTCTCGCAATGCTTATCGAGTTCTTTGTTTTGTTGTTTTTTGGTTTTTCATTTATATTCTACTTGCATTTTTCTCAGCAATGGTATTTATTTTCAATAATAATTTTCATTATCGCATTGTGTTGGGTGCGGTGGGAGCGAGGTCATATTGGGGCGTCTATATTTTTAAATACATATATGGCCGTATGCACCGTTAGCATAACTTCTTACTTAGTGGAACTTTTCGACTTGTCACAAAATTCTTATGCATGAACAACAAAACAAGCAAAAGTCGTTCTTAATTTTAAGTTATTAAAATCCTGGACTTAAGAAATTAAGTTGTTCTTATTGTATGACTTATGTTATTACTGTCATTATCTGACAAGAAATAACATTAACATTTAGGAATTTTTGTATTTCTGCAAAAGATTGTGCTTAAATAAAAATACTAAACTGTTTTGCTTCAACTTTAAAAAAAAATATGGAAGTGGAAGACGCTATCTTCTTGGAAGACGATTTTGATGTTATCGATATAATTGAAATGGGTTTCCCACGCAGACAATACGATAGAGAAGAGTATTTTGATACTCTGGACAATTTATCGTTTTTCCGTCGATTTCGCTTACGAAAGAACACGGTTTTACAAGTGCAATGTTATAAGAAATTGAACATTTTTATAAGAATTTAATAATGATTTGTAAGTACCTACAGCGATAATTCTTTAGGCATACTTTTACATAATAATATCTTAAATAGCTAATTTCCGTTTGCGTTTTTTTTCGTCATTTTTACCCATTTTCTTGAAATAAAAAGGAATAACAACAATAAACTTTTGATTTTAATCAAATTCGCCGGTTCAAATCGCATGGGCGCGGTAAATGTGAGGTTAGGTTGTTAGGAATAGGATAAGCCACAGAAAAATAAAGGGTATAAGCACAGAAAAGCTTCGTGACATATCAGTGCAGAAAACAGTAAAATAAAGAAAATCACTAAATTTCTCAACGTTGCGAAATGTATTGTTTCCTTTACAAATACAAATGTATTATATTTTAAAATATAAACTATAAATTGTGACAATGAAAAAAAAATTAAAGGTACTATACTATAGTATTGTTAGTTGTTGTTATTCATTATTATTTATCGTTGTTTATTAGTTGATGTTTTAGACTATTCAATTAATGATGGAGTTTATTAGAATAAATTTTTTTAAATGTTCAATTGACTTAACCATGGCTCCTCAGGTACCGTGCGAGCAAAAATTATTTGCATCAAAGAGGGCCTTGCATCTAAGGACGTAATGCTTAGCCGTAGAGCTTAATACCTGTTGGGTGTCAGTAACTACCTGAATTAACAATCAATCAGTTATTCCGTCATCTTCGACAGTCGTTACAAGTAATTTGATTCATCGATAATTTTTCCAATTTCTTGAACAATTCACACAATGGGCTTTACGGAACAGCAAAAAACGTTCATGGTTGAAGCGTATTTTTGAAACGGGGTTAGAGTAAATGGTGAGTGGCAATACAATCGGGTTTGTGCATGGACGATTTTCACGAACATTTTCCTAACGTTGCTTTTATTGCTGGGGATTTTTATCATTGCCTGAATAGAACCGTGGCTGTGTTTAGGGAAACAGGTTCTATACAACACAAAAAGTAGCAGAAAGACCATCTGTAAAAACAGAAGAACTTGTTGCAAACGTTCGTGAAATAATGCAAAATACGCCAACAAATTGTATAAGACGCCTGTCCCAAGAAGTGGGAAGTTCTTATGGAACATGCAGGACTATTCTTAAGAAGCAGCTAAATTTATTTCCTTATAAAGTGCAAGTATTCAAAGAAACACAAGCCGCAGATTTTGAAAGACGCAGGAATTACTCTCAATGGTTTACCCAAAATTTATTGGAAATAAATGATTCATTAGACCTGACATTTTTTTCGGATGAAGCCTAGTTTCACCTCTTCGGTTATGTGAATTCTTAGAATACACGCATGTGAAGTAGTGAAAATCCCCATTTTTTGTAGAGTCCACATTGCACCCTCAAAAAATTGGTGTCTGGTTAGCTGTTTCCCGAAGAAGAATTGTTGGTCCTATTTTTTCCACACTATTTTAAAAAACACCAGTTGCAAATTTAAAACAATTACAATAAAGGATTATCCAAGAATGTGGTAACATTTCTCCAGAGATGCTGGTCGAAACTATGAAGAGACATGTAAATTTATGCTTGGAGCATGGCGGTGGCCAATTTCAGCAGTTTATGTAATTAGTTTTCTTTTTCTTTATGTATATTCTTACTTTGTTAATTTTGTAAACAGCAAAAATAAATTTGTATTTGTCTACTTATTTTATCACTCATTAGTTCGGCATATGAATTTGACAAAATTTTAACCTAGATTTGGTAATGAATTTATGCTGAAATTCTTACAACTAAAAGCTACTTATAAGGATGGACACCTTAACAGTTACCGCACAAAATGTTATTTTATAATAAAACTTTTAGAATATTCGTCTCCCCTAGTATATATATATTTAATAGCCATCCTTAGATCTTAGCCACAGTGAAGTGCACTTGGCTACTTTCTTGTTGCATCTGATGGCCTATTTTATTGAGCCATTTGAAACAATGCCTCTCATCATAAGCCATCAAAGGGGGCTGCGAACGCATCGAGAACTTTCATTGTTTTATAAGTCTTTTCAAGATTTTCTTTTCCTGGCCTATTGATTGCTACTTATACGGTGAAATGTTCTCGATAAGATTGAGGTATTAGAGGTTATAGTTTGTTTATTCGTTGGTGTATAAGACAAAATAAAACTCACTCAGTCGCCGTTTTGCATTTATTTAAATGCTTCATCAGGGTGAAGAAATACAAGATACAATATGAAAAAAATATTTTGGTGAAAAATATAGTGATTTAAAAAAATTATTGTCAGTATAAGTTTTCAAATTAATTTATTGTAATGTTTTGTTTTTACTAGTGAAGAAGCATTTGTACTTGTCCTAAGCTTAGACGAATAAACAAAGTACTATACTATACTTTTTAAAGGACACTACTTACCACCTATTACTCTATTGAAGGACATAAATAAATTGCAAGAAAAGAACAAAAGTGTAAATATACATAACACTGCTGTCAAATAATATCAATAAAGGAAACGTATAATATATTCATATAAGAGAAGTAAAAAGGGTTGTCCTGGCCGACTATAGTTAATTAACAAAGTACCATATCTTTGGGTATCGGTTCATGATGAGGGCTGGGATAAACGAAAATACTTTTTTAAGCTATGCCAAGTTATCGATAATGTTTATTATCTTTTTCAGGGCTACAAATGAACAAGAAAAAACCTATCAATCATGAAAAGCTCTATGTTTGTAAAATTTTAAGTTGGTTTTAATATTAAAAATACAAAAAATATTTTTATTCAATAAGAAATTATTAAAAAAATATTCAAAACAATATGTTTTCTTCATTATTCTTCATTAAGATAGCATCCAAATAGTTAACTGATAGAGAGCCGCCTACTCTCTTAGAACCTCAGTAACATTCTGAGGGCATTGTTGCGAATAGTATACTCTACTTCTTTATCTACGACTTAATTAATTTAAGATTATTAATGAACAACTTTATTTGTCTATACCACTAAAATTAGTAATAGTATAATAATTAATAAACTGAATTGGTCGTGAACTATCATCAGAACGAGTTTCAAATACACATATTTGGAAATTCGGTTGCTGTAAAGGTGAAGGAAAAATATGCTTCCTGACTATATATATATATCTGTTTAGCAATAGTATTTGCTGTAGTTGTCTTGTTTCTCATAGACTGAGCAATGTATTCCTCAGCTACCTGTGTAGATCTCCAGTCCCAATAATGCTGGGGGAAGCTGTTCAAAGTGTAAACATTTAAATCGCTGTAACTTCTAAACGACTTATCCGATTTCAGCAAACTAAAGACTGTTTGGAAGAGAAATATATGCACTTTCACCAGTCCTATTTAGTTGTTTATAATAGTTCTCAATAAAATTGCTAGAGGGCGCAATTTGTAATAATAATAGTTTTTTTGATTTTATCCCGAAAATTCAAATCATACGGTATAATTATGATACCATAATCGAAAGAAGATAAAATTTTCTAGAAAAAATATTAAAACCGCAGCTCGATATCTTTGTGCGTTTCAGAGTTATTGCCAAAACATTAATTTTTAATACAAATTGCGCCCTCTAGCAATTTTATTTGAAACTATTGTGTACCATTGGATAAGACAATTAAAGGTACTTACCTTTCTCTTCCAAACAAGCTTAAATTGAGTGAAATCGGATAAGTCGTTTAGAAGTTACAGCGATTTTAATGTTTACACTTTCAATAGCTTCTCCCACTCTTATCAAGTGAAAGTGAAAACATTAAAATCGCTGTAACTTCTAAACGACTTATCCGATTTCACTCAGTTTAAGCTTGTTTGGAAGAGAAAGGTAAGTACCTTTAATTGTCTTATCCAATGGTACACAATAGTTTCAAATAAAATTGCTAGAGGGCGCAATTTGTATTAAAAATTAATGTTTTGGCAATAACTCTGAAACGCACAAAGATATCAAGCTGCGGTTTTAATATTTTTTCCAGAAAATTTCATCTTCTTTTCGATTATAGTATCATAATTATACCGTATGATTTGAATTTTCGGGATAAAATCAAAAAAACTATTATTATTACAAATTGCGCCCTCTAGCAATTTTATTGAGAACTATTATAAACAACTAAATACGACTGGTGAAAGTGCATATATTTCTCTTCCAAACAGTCTTTAGTTTGCTGAAATCGGATAAGTCGTTTAGAAGTTACAGCGATTTAAATGTTTACACTTTGAACAGCTTCCCCCACTCTTATTAAAGTCGGTACGCCAATGAGCATTAGACAAAAATGATGCATAATTATCCAAGCTTTATGGTGTTATCAAACATATACCTTAATGTGGAATTTTCGGAGTTATGTAAAATTTTAAAATTTACTTTTCAATTACGCTCTCTTGCGGCAAAATGCGGAACTTAAAAATTATTTCCAGAATTTTCTCATGACCGCTTTAATTATAATTTTTTTTATCCCAAGTTTCTACGTTTAGTAGTTTCCGAGATATACCCGACGACCATTCTTAGTTGTTCACCCGGTACAGAGTGGCAGATGATCTGCGATACCAATGGCTAGTATAACTTTGAGGATTTGGCAAGCCTAAATATTTGGCAATTTGTCTACCAATATCTGCAAATTCAATGTCATGGTCTATTCTCAATATATTTTGAATCGAATAGTCACAATGAAAGATGGTTTGTATTTTGCAGTAAATTCAACAGAATATTTTCGAAAAATGAGTTTGCGTTTGGCACTAGCATTTTTGAGTTTGTGTTTGCATGGTATTATTTAATTTGAGATATTTTGTGATCGGAGTGCAAGGGGGAATAAGGACTTCTTCTTCTTCTAGTCTCGTGTGCTTCTCTTGCACGTAGGGGGCCTTTAGCCATCATAAAATGACTAGGGTATTGTTTTCAGCCCGGCGAAATATAGATCCTGCATCTGGTATCCCGCACCAATCCGTGATGTTACGAAGCCAGGAGTGCTGTTTCCGTCCTGGTCCTCGTTTTCCTTGGATCTTGCCTTGGAGTATGAGTTTTGGAATAGAGTATCGTTCTCCCCTGAGGATGTGTCCTAAGTATGACGTCTTTCGTTGTTTAATGATATATAAGGGTTCTCTCTATACTATAGCGATTCTTAGAACATCGTTATTCGATACATTATGTTCGGTCCAGAAAATCCGAAGCATTCTTCGTAGTGCCCACATTTCAAATGCCTTGATTCGGTTTAATGCCCTGACCTTAAGCAATCAAGTTTCTATCCCATACAGTAAGATGGGTCAGACGTAGCACTTGACAACACGCATCCGAAGTCCAACCGGTAGTGTTCTTTGACGAAATATGTTTTTCATTCTAAAAAAATATTTTTTTGCAATTCCGATACGTGCCTTTACTTCTTCATCGCAATCCCATCTCTCATTAAGAGTTGCTCCCAGGTATTTGAACTTAGACACTCTTTCAATTGTTTCACCATTGATTATGAGTTTGATGTTATTATATTCTTGTCTGCTGATGATCATCATTTTTGTTTTTGTTATGTTAATTCGCAATCCAAAGCGTTCGTCAACCTCGGCAATTCTGCCAAGCAAGTCCTGCACGTCTTCAAGACTGTCAGCTAAAATTGCAGTATCATCTGCGTATCGGATGTTGTTGATGGTCCTGCTGTTAATCTTTATTCCGGCTTCTACATTGTCCAGCGCCAGCTAAAAGATCTTCTCGACTTATATGGATGAATAAGGACTATCATATTATATCATATCCCTCGTCATTATTCCATAAAGTAATAATATACGGCATTATACTCTAAAAATCACAATATACTAGTCGTAGATAGATTGTATACTACTGGATGCGTTATTCCTTACTTAACAGCCCTCTTTATATTAAACATTGTTAACATGTATTAAATAAAATTTATTTCTATTTAAATGTCAACGCTAACGTTTAAGGTATCTTAAGTAGAAAGCCTAATTTAACTGTTATCCAGAAATTAGTAAATATTTATATACTTACTATATTTATAATGGGGACGACGATATGCGAAAGTACGCGCATTATTTAAAAGATAATATATTGGCCCCCAGTCGCAGAAATCTAAGACATTTAGTGGTAAGAAAATAAAAGTCAATTCTACAGAAACGTTTATGTTATCAAATTAATGTATGTAAGTTATAGTAGAAGCGCATACGGTTTTGGGTGGGAAATAAATGATTAAAGTATGATACAATGTCTTTTTATATGCCTTAGAATGTTACTGCTTGGACTACGATGTCTACGATACCTAGAGCATTGAAAGCAGAGACCTCATGAAATGCAACTGTAAAACTTTATATGAAACTAAAACAGATTGCAATCGTTTCTATATATTTCAAGATTTTCACCTTCAGAAGATGCAGAAGGTGGAGCCCCGCCCTCCGGAAGGTCAAACGTGAGGTGTCATATGTAACAAGAGGTATTTTATTAAAAAATTATGGCGCCAATTTGCATCACTTATTTCCCATAGACCCCAAATATTGACCTTATGCTTCCCTACTATGAATGAACGATTTATTTACACACTGAAAGAAAGTTGTAAAAAATTTTTTGTACATGACATAATGGGCTGTCTATATCTTAGAAATATTCTAGAGATGTATTTCCTTTTTTCAATCAATAGCCATAGAAAATATCTAAATTAAATGAAAAGCAGGAACGTGAGGGTATTTTATATATTCATGGCGGCAAAAACATCGTTTACAATATAAGATTTGTATCGTGCAAATTTTACTCAACAGATCGCGTAAAATCGATTTGTGTGTGTTTAATCACTTGAATGATTAACATTTAAAGCTAAATATCGACGTGGTTTTTTCGAAAGCATTTTTCCGAAACCCATTTCGGATTCTTTCCATTGACATCTTTTATATGGCTAGTTAAACTCATCTACTCAGAATCAGCTATCATTTTTGCTTTGTAAGTTTCGTTGATGAGATGATACAGTCGTGTTCACAGATAACCTGGAAAATTTGCAGAACCTAATGACACAAATCACACTTATCAGTCAACAATGTGGTCTTGATATAAATGTTGACAAAACCAAAATAATAATCATCAGTAAAAGAAATATTCCAGATGACCACCTACTTACAAACGGGAAACGTGTGGAAATAGTACAAAGATACACATCTGGGCACCTGTGTTAATGAAGAGTGGGGCCATTCACAGGAAATCAGATGCAGGATAGAGAAGGCCAGAGCAGTGTTCAATACGATAACAAAGTGCTTCAAAAGCAATGACTTGAACATAAACCTCAAGATCAGGTTGTTAAGATGCTATGTCTTATCTGTATTGTACTACGGAATGTAGGCTTGGACACTGACTGCTGCTACTGAGAGGAGGCTAGAAGCCTTCGAAATGTGGCTGTATTGAAGGATGCTGAAAGTGTCTTGGATGCAGAGGGTGACCAATGAAGAAATCATGCGCTGAATGGGGATAGAACGTGAGGTCCTTTACACCGTGAAGTGCCGGAAGTTAGAATATCTTGGGCACATAATGCGTTATGAAGATCGATACCATCTCATCCATTGCATCCTGCAAGGTAAAGTGTACGGAAGTAGAGGACCAGGAAGAAGGAGGATCTCATGGCTGAAAAACCTAAGGGTCTGGTTCGAAAAGTCAACCACAGGACTGTTCAGAGAAGCAGTTAACAAAGTTATGATTGTTCAGATGGTCGCCAGCATCCGGCTCGGATAGGCATACGAAGAAGAGAAGAAGTTTCGTTACAGGGTTATAAACGACCTTTTTTTGAACCAAAATTTTTAAAAGGTTATGGTTCAGTATCGGTTATTAGCCTTTACGAAAAGTAATTATTAAAAAAAAGCGTCCCGTTGTAAAAAACGCATTAGAGAATAATTTCTTCTCTCTTTCAGCTTGTTCTTTGAAATGTCAAAGATACAAGTATTGATGCATTTCTTAAAGATGTACTAAGAAGTGCGATAGTGAGATACAAATCTACAACTTAACCTTACACTTTCACCACAAAATTCTCGACAAATTTATTTCGATTATCGCCTCAACAGTAGGCGATCAATCAAACGTACTAAGATTTATTTGTCTTAAGTTAATAAGGTCGGTGCTGCACGATAATAAAAAAGCTTATGGCCGTCATTTACCAGACTATTAGTAACATTTTTGTTTATTTTTATCGACTGGATAATTAATTATGACAAGGAACAGAAAAATCCTTAACAGGATTTACTGAACGATTCAGATTAGAGATAGATGATAGAAGGCGCAACCTACAATCGTTGAGTAATTCGATTCAGTGTGAGAAAATATTTTAAGTTCCGGTAGTACAGGTTGGTTTTAAATGAATGGATAAAAACATGTTTACAGGTTACGTTATACAGGGTGAGTTTTTTAAAGTGTTACAAGGCGATATCTCGAAAACGGTTTAAAATATTTTCTTGAAATTTAAGTGAATGAATGGGGAGATTGGGGGACATATTTAAACATATTTTTGACGTCTATCCCCTTTCCCCATTTTAAAGGGTGGGAAGTAACTTTGGAATTTTAAATTGAATAATGTTCTTTTTTCGGTAAATACGAATCTACGTAAAAACTACGTACGTATACAAAAATATTTTGATTTGCTCCCCTGGTTACGAAATTATGATTTATTTAAAAGAATTTACCATTTAACTTCAACTTATCTACTTAATTTTGAAAAAAAAATACCAATAAATCAAGGTCGCCGCTTATTTTAAAATCATTACTCGTTTCCATGGAAATGCGTTGTTTTAACTAAAGTCAGTTGAGATAGTAGATATAGTTGAATTCACATAAACTTTTAACGCCGTGACATTTCAGTTCTGTCATACTTGTCAAATGCTGCGGCAACTCAAAAATATAAATTTCTAATGGCAAAATTTAATTAGTATAATTATTGTACTGCACACAAAGTATGTCTATTTTGTATTATTTCATATGATTAAAAAGAGATAGAAATAAAAAAGGTGGCCGAACCATTTCAGAAAAGAAAAAGAAAAAACACTGACCAATCTCAGCTGTATAAGAAATTTAGTAAGTTGGTGAAATCTAAAGTAACTAGACAATGACAAGTCTTGACATTTGGCATTAAAACTTTATGTGAATTTAACTATAGTACAGCCGGCAGCCTAAAGACTAATCTACGAGTTCGAAAGCGAGCTAAAACAAATGAAAATAGGGCAGTTGGGGTTTTAGGAATTGTAGCTATTGACAGTATTGACCTGCATGTAGGTTCCAGGCGGCTTGCTAGAGATGCTGGAATAAGTCAGAAATCAGTTATGACCATATTGCATTTGTATAAATTTCATCCATACCAGGTAATACTTCACCATAAGCTATATGGACTTGGAAAATCGAGTTATATTTTGCAATTGGGTTACACGACAAATGCAAGGAAATAACAGGTTTCTCGAGAATATTGTTTTAACATTGAAAATGTTTATGTTCGCATATGGGGACGAAGTTACGAGTTTTTCATTCAAGGTCAAAAGACAATTTATGCGCGCCTTGTTGCCGTGTGTTGGTTTTGTTGGAATTTTTATTTTTGGATGCTGCTGATTGCGATGGGAAAAGGTACATATCTTCTAAGAAGAGGTGCATCGCGATTTAGAAAAAGTTACCTACATATTTTAAGATAATTTTTTTAAATTTTATTTAATAATTGATTTTTTTTAATCGGGCTAATAATTTATGAAAGGTAAATATTTTTTTTAAAGAAATCATCCGCTTTGGGCAAGTCGGCAACATCGCTCCAAAGGCATCTCATTGGTAATATGTGGTTGCATAAGATGTAGTATTCATTTAATTCAATTTCTTAAAAAAATGTTGGAAAATAAAAAAATTAAGGTATTTAAAAAAAAATACTTGTTTTAGCTATTTATTACCTAGTTAGTTTTAAGTCGTTTACAAATAAAAAGCTGAAAAATCAATATTTTTACACTGAGAAAAAAGCCTTCTATTCCTTATAAGCATTTACATAATCATCACTCCTGACCCCAAGCGTATTAAAACTTAAGAGCATTTTTTGTTTTGGCAACACGGCGCCGCGCCGCTTAGTACTCTTTTGAATCGGGACCGTTTAGTCGAAGCAGGACGCGCGACGCTCAAAGTTTTACAATTGTGGGATATAGTCCGTTGGGGTCAGTTCTGACCCCAATATACCAGTTACTTTTTTTTGGTTTAAAAATGACGCGCAAATTTTTATCTGACAAAGAACTTGAAGATATTTTAATGAATGATAGTGACATGGAAGAAAGGCCAATACCTTCTGGAGATTTTGAAGAGTAGAAAACCCATCTGCAAGCAACATGCTGAACATGTTGATATGTAGCGCCTGCATCAATACATTGGAAATGTAAGACAGAACGTTCCTGTCATTTTTTTTACCATAAATCTTATTATGTTTTTGTTGGTTACAGGTCGTCTGATAAGGCCTAAAGAAAGAATAATAGGCTGTGTTGGGACCATGACATTCTCCGTTTGACTTTTAGGGCCAATTTTGCAGAACTCTGAAAAAATTACGTATTTTTGTTATGTGTTTAAAAATGTTACAATTTTTTTGGTATTTAGAGGAAATATTTGTTTTCATTAATCAATATACTAATTATTTTGCTGAGAAATTATCTTCTTTCCTCAGAATGTCTTTATCGACTTTTATTTTTCTGTTATACCAGTTTTAAACTGGGGTCAATTGTGACCCCATAATACCAGTTACGTTTTAAAAAAGGTGTATACCAGTTAAGGGTTAATACTATATTATGTGACAGCAACGCGCTTTCTTACTGTAAGTAAGACAATGAAAATAGTAAGACCGTTGTGTAGTGTAGTGATAATATCACGGTATAATTTAGCCAATAGGAAATAAGAGTTAATGCTACCATAGAATGTTTTATAGCAATTATTGCTTTGAATATTCACAGTAATTATCAAGTTCTATTGAGGGTGTAAACGTAAATTTTGGTTTTTTAGAAAGTCGCATAATTTAATATTTTTTCTAATATTTTGAAAAGATCGGTAAAACAGATATTAAAGAGAATGTTCCAATTAAAAAATAGGTTTTCGTTGTCGGTGAACAATAATTCTATTCCACTCTCGTTTTCGAATAAACAAGACCCAATCAAAAGAAACAGGACCAATAAAAAGAAAGCATGGCGATCTAACGGGTGATACGGCGCGGTATGTGTGTTTTAATGAGACTCAATTTAAGATTAAGGGGTATCGTGTACCAATAAAAATTCCTTTAATTAGTTAATGCAATACGTTTTTATTCAGAGTTAACTAGACAAGGATCGAATTTAAATTAAAAGATGTGTCACATACCGTTCTTAGAAGAACAATTATTTATTTAAATATTTTTATGCTTTTGTAGTTGGATATTTTTCCAAGATTGTATTAAAATCAATATAAATATTATTATATACTACTGTATGCTTTTCATTGTCAGTACTTTAATAAGTTATTTTTGTATTAAGTGCGCAAAATATATGTTTTTTTAATGGCACATGAGATTGTCAATTTTTACCGAGACCATTAGGTCGAGGTCAAAAATTCAATCAAATGTGCAATAAAAACACTTTTGCGCGCGAAATACAAACAACAAATGTTTTACCGGGTGAGTCAACGATTGCGTGGGGGTAATTTTATGCCTTGAAGATAATATTTATCGATAATAAGCTTTTGTAATAAGGTATTGTTGAATATCTGGCACATTTTAAAAATAGTTTGAATTATAGAGGGTGCGCCCAAAAGTAGGGTGTCATAAACTTAATTTTTTTAAATGGGACATCCTATATTTAAATACATTTATTAATTTTACGTGTTATTTCATATATTTTTATTAATGGTTTATTATACAAAAAAGTTATAGTTTTTAAGATAATTCGACTTAGGGGTATTTCGGGTAAGAGCACGCACTTAAGAAACAATCCTTAATTTTAAGCGCAAAAACAAAACAAAGCTTAGAACGATGATATGTAAGAAAAGATATATATTCTGCCAATATAAAATGGTACAGTAACAAAGAAAACCAAATAAAAAATAATAAACTTGAAAAAACAAAGCGAAATAGGTTATAGGTTGGCAATAAATTGAACGACGTTGAGAATTCAATCTTAACGTTTTCAACATCTTAACTATTGTGACATTTTTACCTACATTTCCTTCTCTTAACTCCTACCAAAATATTTAAGTTGCAAACATTCTTCTGAAAATTTCGTGTCAACTCCTTCAGGATAATTTTAAGATAATTTTGTAGCAAACTAAGCTACGATCATTATTTGCAATTTGGTTTTTATGCAGGTTAATACTTATATTGATCTTTTCTCTTTACCAGATTTAAATTTTATTTATCATCACATGTGTTCGCGAGAGATTCAAATCTAAGATAAGTTTCTTAACACGTATGTTTCAATTAAGCTATATTTTAACGCAAGTCCATAAAGGTTTTAGTAAAATCGTTTATAGGAACATTCTAATGCTAGTCTATGTCGATTGTCAGCAGATTTGCATAAAATCATTATTAAAACTATTTTATATATAGAAAAACTGAACTATCGGCCAAGCTATCTTGATTAAGATCTGACGTATTTATGTAACACTTAACTTGTGGAATTGTTTAGATAAAACGATTTAAAACTTTCATCGAGATGAGGAATGATTTTAAATCAATTTAGTCAGTGAGTTATTGAATAAATAAATTGCAATATATTTTTCTACAAAAGCGGACGGTTATACCGCGTCTATACGGATGGCTATACGGACGGCTATATGGAAATAAAAGTTTCTTTTGAATATACAGTGTGTCCACGGATAAAGTCTGGAATAGGAAAACACTTTTTATTAGTAGGTATAGAAGAAAAAGTCATTATTTATAAAAACGCCTGCTTATGCTAAAACTAAAATTTCGAATATCAGATAAAATATGCGATTACTATACCTACAGGCTTCGTCGTTTTCTTTTTAAGATTTTTTTTTCAAATTTAACTTTTAATTCCTTGATTCATTAAATAAATTTTGCTTGTACTGAAACTACAATTTCAAATATCACTTTTGCGATTACTGTACAGGGTTCGTCAGAAACAACATTTTTAGTTTCTTGGATTTCGTTTAAAATAAATTTACTTAAAAACAAACAACCATTGTTGCTTTCTTACTTCGAATATGATTTTATATCTGGCCGAGTAACGATTTTGTTGAAAGAAAATCATTTTTTATTTGCCCACTTTTGAAGTATTTTTATTATTACATGTCATATTTCTTCAATTCATTCAATCATAAATTATAAAACTTTTATTTAAACGTGGTACCACCGAGTTAGCGCATAGTTCAACTCGACATCTGAATTCCCGATAACAGTTCTTATTTGCTGTATTGGGATATTTGCAATAACTATTGAAATTGGTTTCACACACAATACATGTGGCTTCAGATATCTCTGTAAATCAAAGTCGATAATTGTGAGATCGGGACTTCTACGTGCTAACTGATTTGGATCATAGCTACCTTCCAATACATTTTTTCCCGAAGTGATGATTTAGCCAATCATCAAAAATAATTGAAAGAATTGAAAAAAAATACAAAAAACTGACTGACGAACCCTGATAGGGGAAATTGAAAATTCAACACTGGCAAAATTTATTTAATAAATCAAGGAACAGGAGAAAAAAACCAATAAACTAAAAATGTTGTTTGTGACGAAACTCTATACAGGGTGTCCCGAAATTAGCGTGCAATATTTGTAGGGCGTAAACTATATCCAAAAATATGACAAAAATGTCCTATAAACATACCCCGAGAAATGCTCCTTTAGGGGGCTAGAGCCCCTCAAAGAGGGTCGGGAAGAAAGTATTTTTTTATAATAGTTTGGAAACCCTTAAAGATAATGACATGAAAATTGGTACGTGCCTTCCAACCGATAAACTGTACATAACAGTTAGTTTAGAGTAAAAATATTTCTTCAGGTGGCGTCGCACGGAGTGGGGCTGAGGGTAAATAGTATCATATATTTTTTATTTCTAGGATTTTTTAATTTTAAGTACAATATTTTAAGAACCTCGAGTTTTTTCTTTAAAAAAGTACCTCTTGTTTTATTTCGATAGGAGGCACCGTTTTCAAGTAAAATTAATTTTAAAATAAAACGTATTTTTCACAAGAAAGGTTAGTCCATATGAGTTCAGGTAAATCCGAAAGTTACCGTGCAATATTCCTGGGACGTAAAGTACATCCAAAAATATTACAAAAATGTTACATACCCTCGGAAATGCTCCTTTAGGGGACTATAGAGCCTCTCAAAGGGGGGCAATTTTTTTTTCGTAATAGCATGAAGTCTTTGAAATGATCCATTTTCTATTAAATTTCGATGGACCGTAGCAAATCTTCTACGGCTAGGTATTCTTCTATGCGGAAATCGCCTCCTGTACTCTATTACAGCGGCAGTAGAACTACCATTACAAAATCCATACACAAAATGAATATCTGTGAGTGCTCTGTTGCCCCCTTTTGAGAGGCTCTATTCTCCTAAAGGAGCATTTCTGAGGGTATGTTTATAGAACATTTTTGTAATACTTTTGGATGTACTTTACGCCCTAGGAATATTGTACGCTAACTTTCGGATTTACCTGAAGTCATATGGACTAACCTTTCTTTTGAAAAATACGTTTTATTTTAAAATTAATTTTACTTGAAAACGTTGCCTCCTATCGAAATAAAACAAGGGGTACTTTCTTAAAGAAAAAACTCGAGGTTCTTAAAATATTGTACTTAAAATTAAAAAATCCTAGAAATAAAAAATATAGGATAATATTTACCCTCAGCCCCACTCCGTGCGACGCCACTGGAAGAAATATTTTTACTCTAAACTAACTCTTAAGTACAACTTATCGGTTGTAAGGCACGTACCAATTTTCATGTCATTATCTGCAAGGGTTTCCATACTATTATAAAAAAATACTTCCTTCCCGACCCTCTTTGAGGGGCTCTAGCCCCCTAAAGGAGCATTTCTCGGGGTATGTTTATAGGACATTTTTGTCATATTTTTGGATATAGTCTACGCCCTAGAAATATTGCACGCTAATTTCGGGACACCCTGTATACAGGATGTTCATTTTCGCCTGTATGGCTTAACAGCCCTCATGCCCATAAAATTGATACTCAGCTCAACAACACAATGAGAATGATCGCCGCTGTCATTAAATCCACTCCCACAGAATGGCTTCCAGTCTTAAGCCATATCCAGCCTCCAAATCTGCGCCGTGTGAATGCTCTTACCAGAGAGTACAAAAAGATCTTGGCTAACCCAAATCTCCCAATACATGAAGACATTGAATACGCCAATCTCCATCGTCTCCGCTCTAGAAAGCCACCCACCAAAACAGCAGAATCTGCATTAGAGGAGGGCTTTGACCTAACCACCGCCTGGCATCAAGAATGGACCATCATGCATCAGAACAACCGAATGCCATGTATTACCCAAAAACCCCCAGGGTACGACTTACCACGGAAGACCTGGTCCACTCTAAACAGAATCCGAACTCAGCACGGTAGGTGCGCCTACTTCTTACATAAATGGGGCAAGATACCATCCCCTCTCTGCGAGTGTGGCGAATACCAAACGGTGAAGCATATTATAGAAGAGTGCCCTGGATCGGCTTACGAGGGACCACCTGAAGATTTCCTGTTGGCGACTCCGGAATCAATAGCCTATATAGATTTATTGGAAACTTGTTTGTAGTAGGAACATACTGTATAATGTGTCTTATGCCATACGCTAAATAAATCATTTGAAAACTTCCCACCTCGATTTTGAGGCTTTAAAATGAAAATGTGGAAAATCGCTCGGACCCGTCGATTTTTATTTCGAGGGGGACATCTTTTGCGTATATTGTCAATCTTGTTACTTTAAGCCCCTAGGAGGGAGGGGGGGTTAAGCGTAATACCAAATAAAAAAAAGTTCATATATCAACGGTTTCCTAATCATAGCGTTCTTTTAATAAATGTTCAAAGATACCGCCATTGACTTCTAAACATTTTCTGCTTCGTCTACGAAGCTCTTGTAATTGCTTCATGTTTTTTTTCTTTAAAATTGGCTGCAGTATTTCTAATACGTCGAATTAGTGCATCCCGAGTAACCACTTTTAGTTTTTACACTTCATTTTTAAACCAGCCCCATAAACAATAATCTATTGCTGTGAGATCTGGAGATCTTGGAGGCCAATTAATAGGACCAACGCGACCAATCCAACGCCGGAAATGTTTTGGCTAAATGTTGCTTGACCTGACGAGCGAAATGTGCAGGAGCTCCATCGTGCTGGTAATACATTTGCCTTCTGATATTCACAGGAACATTCTCTAGTAGTCCTTGAGAGTTTAGGTACTTGGTTGTCTCTTGTGAGGCGATTCTCCAAAATGGAAGGGCCAATTAAATAGCTATCGAGCATACCACACCACACGATAACCGAAAACTTATATTGAAAACTACTTTCAACTGTTGCGTGGGGATTTTCGATTGACCATAGGTACATACATAAGAGTTACGAGTATTATTAATACCGTCACGGGTAAATGTCGCTTCATCTGTAAAAAGTATACGCGATATAACACAATGATTATTTATCCACCGATAAAATTCAATACGCTTAGCATAATCTTTCGGTTTTAGATGCTGTACTCTCTGTACATGGTATGGATATAAGCCTTGCTCGTGGAGTGTGTTTAATATTCTTTTTTGTGGAATGCCCAATTGAGTACCAATTCTTCTTGAGCTGGTCGTTGCATTTTCTTCAACTAAATCCAGAATATTGTCTACTTCTCCTAAACCTTGTCGAGTAGCTCGTTCATATGTAATGTTGGCACTGGGAAGTTTACCATTCTCGTACAAATTGTTAAAAACTCTGATAAACACGTTTCTAGTCGGATGTCTGTGATGTGGATACACCGTTGACGATATTCTTCAACAGCAGCTGTAACACTTCTATTACAGAAAACATAAATAAACACCATATTTGCATATTCTAAATTTGACGAAGTATTTGGCATTTTGTAACAATTTAATCACTCAAACTTGAAAATAAACGTTTAATTACTGCCACAATACACAGACACATTGTCAAGACAACATAGATGTCAAATAGTTTAGAGTCTTGAGCATGGAATACTCTAATTACGTGAAAGTTTTGATAAAAGTGGAACGTAGAAAAAAATGTTATATTGCGCTATAACTTGAAAACAAATGATTATCGGATAAGAACATAATAATATGGGTTTCTTTACATTGTTTTCGAGTGTATAATACAGTCCTGAAATTTGGTCCGTTCCTCCCGACTCACCCTGTATAGAGTGCATTGTTCTTACCCGGATGATTAATCAATAATTTTACTTTAAACACCAAAAATGATCTATAAAAACTAATATAAAGGCTTCTTTTAATGCACTAAATTCTTGTAATAAATTTACACATTCAAACAATAGATATCATCAATTAAACAAAGGACTACAATTTAAAAAAAAAATTAAGAATTGCTGCCCGTTGTTTAGATACTGTTAAACTTTAGGTTTTTAGTTTAAAATACGTATAGTAATAAATGAGAAAAGTCTTGAAACTTTTAAAAAAATTTCCTACAACTCTCTCCAATCAATCAATTAATCAATCATGATCAAAAATAACAATTAGAAAATTATATAACGTACTTAGTGTTGCCGCGAGACGAGACGAGATAAAATGGGTCTCACGTCTCGTCGAGAGAGGGCGAGACGAGACGAGAGACGACCTTCTCTCGTCTCGTCTCGCTTCTCTCGTGATTTAAGGTGGGAGTATCAACATGCTTGCCAACCTATAACCTATTTCGCGTAGATTTATTTATGTTTTCTAGCTTTTATACAAAATTTAAAGAAAATCAGTATCGACTTGATATTCTATAGGTAATAATTGACATATTTAATAAATATCAAGGAATTTCATAACTTATTTTAGGAGAATTGTATAGCGAAAAATATCGGGTAAGATTTTTTTAAACATTATTATGTCATTGTCACTCATTGTTCTTTCACTATACAATTCTCCCAAAATTAGCAATGAAATAAATTGAAATTTTTGTAATATATCAGATATTACCTAAATAATGTACCGACGATATTAGTTTTCTTTAAATGTTAGTTATCTTAACATAGTATAAAACAAAGTCGCTGTCGCTGTCTGTCCGTCCCCTACCAGCTATATATGCTTACATCTTTAAAACTACGCAACGGATTTTAAAGCGGGTTTTTTAATAGATAGAGTGATTCAAGCGGAACGCACGGGTGGAATTTCAGAAAGTGGCATGCCGGGTACTAATATATCGGGTTTGTTCGGGTTTGTATTTATACCAGCGGGTTGCAACGCATGCCGGATACACGTTAGTTAAAATAATAAACTCATAAAATCAACGCGAAATAGGTTATAGGTTGGCAATAGATTGAATGACGTTGAGAATTCAACCTTAAACCAAATATAGTAAAAACCAAGCAAAATTTTAACGCGTTTAGGTTAGGTTCTATCATATTTGACATAAATTGTGTGCAATATATGTCAAATATGACAGATCCTAACCTAAATGCGTTAAAACTTTGCTTGGTATTTACTACAGGTTGGCCCATTAGTGCGACAAAGGTCAATATCTCCATTAAGATAGGGGAAAACTTTTGACGAAGCTTATTAAAGGTTAAGAGGTGCCTCTTATAAAATTATTTTTGTCTATACAGGGTGCTCCAAAACACCAGCACGGTAAGAAATTTCCATTTCCAAGATATTGACTTTTAAAAAATGTAATTTTTGAGTTTCGACAGATCTAACAGTACGAGCAAAACGCTTCACATGTCCCTATCTTCCATTTTTATTATCTTCCCAAAAAATCACCTTCCGGTTAAACCGAAAGAACTATATTTCCTGCTTTTGAGTTACATCCGGTTTAGCCGGAAGTTTGATTGATTTGGGAAGATAGTGAAAATGGAAGATATAGACATATGCGCCGTTTTGCTCTAAGATGTACTGTTAGAAAGCTATAGGCTGTCGAAACTCAAAAAATATAATTTTTCAAAAGTCAATATCTTGGAAACTATTAACTATAGACTAAAAATGCATTTAATAAAAGTAATTATAAATATATCTAGAATCAGCAAATTTAAAAAATATTTTTTTTGGGACACCCTGTGTATTATGAGATTTTTAAAATCTTCTTAAATTCCTCTTATCAAAAATATATAATGTCCATATTTGGACCGACGGTTTTCGAGTTATTGACTGCAAATAATTTTATCCAGCGATAAAACGTCATAATAATATGTTATTCTGAATGGCCAGGCACGGCTAACTAGATGAAACTATTTGCAGTTAAATAACTCGAAAACCGCTGGTCCAAATATAGACATTATGTACCTACCTATATTTTTGCAGAGGAATTTAAGAAAAAAGCTCAAAAAAGTAACGTTTTTTGCTCGAGAGAGATCGAGAGAGACGAGAATTTCTCGACGAGAGAGGGTACTTCTCTTGTCTCGTCTCGGAGCTTTATTCGAGAGAAAATATCTCTCTTGTCTCGTCGAGAGAGGGCCAGACGAGGCGAGAGACGAGAATCTCTCGTCTCGGCGGCAACACTAAACGTGCTGAATCTTGGTAACCAATTTTTAACAATCTAACTCATAAATTCAAAAGAGTTTTGTCTGTTTCCTTCTCATAAATCTTCAACCCAAGACATGAAAATTAGACTTAGTCCAAAAGCTAGTAATACCCGTTTCATGAAGTTTTGATGAACTTCAAAATTTTGTGTCATAGTATCTACTGGATAGATGAGCAGGTAAGCAAGTGTTGGCCTGCTCTACCTGGGAACCCCAGGTACTGCGCATAGGAGAAAGGTGTCCAAAAATTTTGCCCAACAAAAGTGTATGTCTCAGAGGCCAACAAACAGAAATCAAAATTTAAAATGACACAAAACACAAAAATTAATAAGGCAGACACTTTTGAGGGGGTTAACATTTAATAAAAACACCCCCAAGTTGTTTTTTTAAAAATACAAAATGAAGTGTTTGATTCACGCTGACATTTTAACAGTGTCTTAATTACATACAATAAAAAATAATTACAAAAAGGCAGACAATTTTGAGGGGGTTTACAGGGTGTTTACATTTTAAATAAAAAAATATTTTTTCATTGCCATTTTCAAACCACTCTACCACTCTAGATATTTTTATGAAATTTGGTACACGTCTTTTGAGCTTCGAAAGGCATTTTTTGGTGTAAAATATTTTTTTTTATTTTAGCAGTGGTGTCCGTGCGGGGCTTGCATTTAATATTTTTGAAGAAAAAAATGGCGCGTCACTGCTTTTTCTTTAAATAAAAATTATTTTTGAAATTCCCGTCTAATTTAGAGCAAATTCGGTCGCTTGACTTATTTTCTTACGGTGCACCGTTTTCGAGTAAAAAATAAAAATCATTTTAATGCACATTCCTGGAAACACATAACCCATGTAAACCCCAAAAAAAGTGTCTGCCTTTTTGTAATTATTTTTTATTATATGTAATTAAGACACTGTTAAAATGTCAGCGTGAATCAAACATTTCATTTTGTATTTTTAAAAAAACAACTTGGGGGTATTTTTATTAAATGTTAACCCCCTCAAAAGTGTCTGCCTTTTTGTAATTATTTTTGTATTATATGTAATTAAGACACTGTTAAAATGTCAGCATGAATCAAACACTTCATTTTGTATTTTTAAAAACAACTTGGGGGTGTTTTTGTTAAATGTTAACCCCCTTATAAGTGTCTGCCTTTTTGTAATTATTTTTTATTATATGTAATTAAGACACTGTTAAAATGTCAGCGTGAATCAAACACTTCATTTTGTATTTTTGAAAACAACTTGGGGGTGTTTTTATTAAATGGTAACCCCCTCAAAAGTGTCTGCCTTTTTGTAATTATTTTTTATTATATGTAATTAAGACACTGTTAAAATGTCAGCGTGAATCAAACACTTCATTTTGTATTTTTAAAAAAACAACTTTGGGGTGTTTTTATTAAATGTTAACCCCCTCAAAAGTGTCTGCCTTTTTGTAATTATTTTTTATTATATGTAATTAAGACACTGTTAAAATGTCAGCGTGAATCAAACACTTCATTTTGTATTTTTAAAAAAACAACTTGGGGGTGTTTTTATTAAATGTTAACCCCCTCAAAAGTGTCTGCCTTATTAATTTTTATGTTTTGTGTCATTTTAAATTTTGATTTCTGTTTGTTGGTCTCTGAAACAAACTCTTTTTTTGGGCAAAATTTTTGGACACATTTCTCCTATGCGCAGTACCTGGTGTCCCCAGGTAGAGCAGGCCAACACTTGCTTACCTGCTCATCTATCCAGTAGATACTATGACACAAAATTTTGAAGTGCATCAAACACTTCATGAAACGGGTGTTACTAGCTCTCCGGCTATATATTACTACACGTTTATAAATATTCTTAAATAAACCGAAAAATTGTGAGAATTGAGGATGGAAAAATTTCAGGTTCAAGATTAAAGTATGTAACCCATTACGAAAGTCGTAAAAATCTCAGATGTTCAGATGTTTCATTCATAAAGATAGAACTATCTTTGGGTGTAAGTTATATGGGAGCCGTGTAGCAGACATTAACGTATCAATAAACCTATCTGTGTAAATAAACAACTGTCAAATTTGTTTCGGTTTTTTATGTTTTATTGGTAACTCGAATAAACTGAGGAATAAACAGAACTGGGTAAGGGCGCCATGACAAAGCAATAAAAGGGATATTGTACCCTGATTTTAAATGGGACAGATTCAGACTAAAGAAACAATTGAATAGATTTATGAGACAAAAAGCGGCTGCCTTGTAACATTTAAATAATAACATTAGGCGTAAATAAAACAGGAGCATCTTAAAAATACAGTTTTTATTTAAAAGTATTTATGCCTTTACGCAGTTATACCTACTCGTATACTTGTACCGGGAATTACACAGCAATTATCAGAAAACGGACTAGTAATAATCTTCTTGAACTTTAACGCACTTGCGTCACCTGTTCTCGAATGACTTTTTTTAGATCAGAAAGAAAATATTCCTGTTCGAAATGGGCATCAATTCTTTGGATGGTATACGAAATACGATATTTAAACGATTATTTCCGGCGTAAAAAAAATTGGAATATACAGTGTGACCAGTAAAGTCCGCATCTTATGGGATTTTTTTATTAATAACTTTATTAGAAATTTAACTTTGGCATCAAGTTCTGCTTCGATCGAGATGAAAATTAAGCAAGTCACGTGATTCGCATTATCTGTCAAATTTTAATTTTTTCAGTTTTTAGCCCACATGCAAAATTTTAGCTGCATAAGATAATTTTGATTTTTTACCCATATTTTCTAAATTGCACCACTTTTGCAAAATAAGACTTAACGCAACCTACATAAAACTTCTTAGTTTTGACAAGGCTTTATTTCACATACATTTTCTTTAAAGTAGCGCCATATTAAATGTGTGTTTTTCTACAAAATCAAAATTGGGCTATTAAAATTTGGTCGCATGTGATGCAAAGTTTATTTGTTTTTGACCCTGTATAAGGTAACTTCATAAAATAAGTATTTTTGAAAACACAGTTTGTGTCTGACAGTAATACACCTTAATATTAAAACAAAAAAGAACACATTGTCATCAATAAAGTGTTCATTAAGTGGAAAATAAGTTTTAGTGGTGGGTAAAAAATCAAAATTATCTTAAGCAGCTGAAATATTGCACGTGGGCTAGAAACTGCATTTAAAAAAACTTTTTCTCATAACTTTTTTTGATATTTTCAGAAATAACCCCACTTTGGAATTATTTTTTGGAAAAAATTAAAATTGGACAGATAATGCGAATCACGTGATTACTATTTTTATTCCTAATGTTTATCTCGATCGAAGCAGAACAAATTTCGAATAAAGCTAATAATAAAAAAAAACCCATATGATGCGGATTTTACTGGTCACATGTCACATGCACTGTAGGTAAGAGAAATTTTCATAAAAATAACTAATATGTCTTTATGTATTACTCTGTACAACACAACATATAAGCGGGTAAAGCCAAGGGATTCAAGCCCAAACAGTATTTCAAAATTTTCTTCGTACCACGTGTTAACATTCCCTTGGCATACGTGGATCTTGCATCCTCCTTATGAAACTTTACGTATTAGAATTGATCATTTAAAAAAAATGTAATTAAAAGCTCTCAGAAGTTATGTTTATACAGGGTGATTCAAAAGTGCTTTGACAAACTTCAGGAGGTAATTGCTGGCAATATTTTAAGATGAAAAGTTCTTATAAACAGTGGTCCTTGGCGACTTCGTTACGGAGATACAGGGTGTTGAAATGTTAAAAGGAATAGTAATAATTTTTAAATAACTCCTTAACGAGTTATTTTTTTTTTATAAAATTTAGTGAATTAAATAAGCATCTAAGGACACTTATTTTCAAAGTACAACACGTTCGTAAATTTAACCAGTGGCGTCGGTACAAAATGTTACTATCATATTTTTTGCGAAAACTATGCTACACCACTGACTTTTTTAATTTTAACTTTCTTCATATGAATCCCCCCTTCATTTACAACAAAAAAGATCACGTATGTTTTTTTGATACGAGGGACGGTTTAAGGGTAAATCATTATTTTATTTGACTATACACAAAGATTAAAAAATGTGTTTTAAACTGATCAACCACTCAAATATTTATTAAAGTATTTTAACGAATTCCTACATACATACTTACTAATAAACAAATATGTATATGCCTGAGGAAGGCATCTGAGGATGACTATTTTCTAAGTATAAGACGTTTTCAGTGGCATACATATTTATTTATTAGTATGTTATTGTTTAATATCTTGTATTTTGACAAGGCGGCTTTGGAAATGCATTTGTCGATAAATTAAAACATATTTGACAGTTAGTTACCATTGAGTTTTATTTCTTCGGTTTTGTTATTTTCATTGGATATTATTAGTATTGTTTATAAGGTATGGATTATTTAAGAAATAATGCGCATTTAGCCGACATGCATTTTGTATATGGCCTTGCCGATGGAAATACACGAGAAACTAGACGAATTTACCAGGAGCTATATCCTAACCGAGTACTGCCTGCTGCTGCAACATTTACGAATCTTCACCGCCGTTTGGCTGAAACAGGGAGTTTTACGCCACCAATATCCAATGAAAATAAATAAACTGAAGAAATAAAACTCAATGGTAACTTAACTGTCAAATATGTTTTAATTTACAATGCTTTTCCAAAGCCGCCTTGTCAAAATACAATAATAATAACAAAGCATTTCCAAAGCCGCCTTGTCAAAACACAAAATATTAAAAAATAACATACTAATAAATAAATATGTATGCCACTGAGAATGTGTTATACTTAGAAAATAATCATCGTCAGATGCCTTCCTTAGGCATATACATATTTGTTTATTAGTAAGTATGTATGTAGGAATTCGTTAAAATACTTTAATAAATATTTGAGTGGTTGATCAGTTTAAAACACATTTTTTAATCTTTGTGTATAGTCAAATAAAATAATGATTTACCCTTAAACCGTCCCTCGTACCAAAAAAACACACGTGATCTTTTTTGTTGTAAATGATGGGGGGATTCATATGAAGAAAGTTAAAATAAAAAAGTCAGTGGTGTAGCATAGTTTTCACAAAAAATATGATAGTAACATTTTGTACCGACGCCACTGGTTAAATTTACGAACGTGTTGTACTTTGAAAATAAGTGTCCTTAGATGCTTATTTAATTCACTAAATTTTATAAAAAAAAAATAACTCGTTAAGGAGTTATTTAAAAATTATTAATATTCCTTTTAACATTTCAACACCCTGTATCTCCGTAACGAAGTCGCCAAGGACCACTGTTTATAAGAACTTTTCATCTTAAAATATTGCCGGCAATTACCTCCCGAAGTTTGTCAAAGTACTTTTGAATCACCCTGTATATGTATGAAAAAGACTTTATGCTTTTCTTTTTTCTATATATTGGAAATACAAAAATGAGATCACCTTCTTCGAATTAAAGCACACAATGATTTCTTTGTTCGAGACTGTAATGCCGAATAAGCAAAACTCGATCAGGCTTTTAAAAGAAAGAAATAGAGAGTTGGTATTCTGAATGTCGTTGTGTATGTCACCAAAACGTGAATATTAAAGCTGTCTAAAATTCCTAGTTAATCGAGTATTATTTTATTCCCATAATCCCAATATATACAGTTAACTCCACTTTGAGTATGGACTACTTCTTCAAAATTAATCTACACTGTGGGCCAAATTTATTTGGAACCCAATTTCACTCTGAATAACTTTTGCTATATTTGTCGGATTTTGGTGGTATTTTGTGTAAATATTAAATGGGCCTTTCCCTAATTGTAGAACAAATATCCAATGACTATGTACAGGGGAGCCAAGTAACAAGAAATATTTGTAATCATTGCCTTTGGGGCTGTTGCAAAATTAAATGGTTTACTCTAAAACTACAAAAATTATTTGAAATTATTAAGAGACTATCGGAAAAGAGGCTCTGAAAAAATTGTTCTAGAAACTTTAGGTTTTGTATTAAAAACGTATTTTATTTCGAAACTTTATTAAATAATATTACCATACGGCTTTATTAAATATCAAGTTAACAGAGCAAAAATGTAATAAAAAAAAATATTTTTTAATAATTTTACAAGAAATTATTGTGAATATGAACAGCTTGAAGTCTTCGGCGTCATTGTCCAATAAGTCCAATTGAGTTATTAATAATTTCTTGATTATATTGTTGCCAACAGTAGACTATCCTCTGTTTAAGCTGCTCAATCGTATTAATCCGAGTATTTTCATAAACTTTTCTCTCTAATGTCCCCCAAATATTATAGTCGACGGGGTTTAACTCCGGGCTATTTGGAGGCCACATGTTTGGTTCAATGAAATCAGGACAATTTTTCTGCAGGTATCTTACAGTACTCTTGACGTATGGCTTGATGCGCCATCTTGCTGAAATGTGTAGTTGTCGCTAATTATTTCTATTTCTCGAAGCATACCTTCTAAAATGTCCCGTTGATAAACTTCGATACAGCCAGAGAAACGATAACTGACTAAGAAAAATGATCTCTGGGAACCAGAAGATGTTCCAGTGGCAGGTTTCTCCGATTTTCTTTGTACATTAGAATATACCTTGTTGTTCTGAGAATTTTTGGCTAGCGCAAAGAAAAAACTTTTTCATCTGAGAACCAAATTCATTCAATATCATCGCGTCGTCTAAATATTCTAAACAATGCTTCACATCTTTCTACTCTTTTATTCTTAACATCATTTGAAAATTTGTGACAGTATATTTTTTTAAAGGGTCGAAACTTCAAATCAATTTTAATAATTCTTCTTACCGATTATCTTTTAATAGTAGTCGTTTTTGTTATTTTTTTCTTGAAATTATCGTATTACCGGGTTCGACAGCGTTAAGAATTGCCCTAACTCTTTCAACGTTTTCGATACCTCTACCAGTTTTCTTTCTTCCTCTTCCAGGCTTCATTTGAAATGAACCATTGGTCTCGAGTAAATGCCTTAGAAAATAACTAACGGTACTTAATTTCCAATTACGTGGGTAACTTTTAGTAATCTTTTTTGCACCATAACCTTTGACTCTTAGAGATGAAATTAAGATTTTATCTTCAAATAACAAATACGAGTACACTATTTTGAAATAAATTTAATACACTGCCAAGTTACCAATATTTGCATACTGTTGTCAAGGGCATTTTTTCTTTTGTTTTATAGGTAACTCGACATCCAAGTATTTACGTATTTTTGCTCTGCAAATTTGACATTTAATAAAGCTGTATGATAATATTATTTAATAAAGTTTCGAAAAAAATACATTTTTAATACAAAACCTAAAGTTTCTAGAACAATTTTTTCAGAGCC
This sequence comes from Polydrusus pterygomalis, assembly GCA_963969555.1. Lineage (NCBI taxonomy): Eukaryota > Metazoa > Arthropoda > Insecta > Coleoptera > Curculionidae > Polydrusus > Polydrusus pterygomalis. Next base: position 31,737,314 of record OZ018381.1, on the reverse strand, counting down.
TCTTTTCCGATAGTCTCATAATAATTTCAAATAATTTTTGTAGTTTTAGAGTAAACCATTTAATTTTGCAACAGCCCCAAAGGCAATGATTACAAATATTTCTTGTTACTTGGCTCCCCCTGTACATAGTCATTGGATATTTGTTATACAATTAGGGAAAGGCCTCTTTAATATTTGCACAAAATACCACCAACATCCGACAAATATAGCAAAAGTTATTCAGAGTGAAATTGGGTTCCAAATAAATTTGGCCCACAGTGTATATCTATTCTTTTGGTATACGTCGTTATGTTATAGGTACTAATTTCAAATTAATTTTAATATTATTATCATTAAATACTTATTACCTTTATGATCAATTTTTTTTATAGGAAAATTATAAATATAACTTATTATTCATTTAGTTTCTTTTCCAATCTCAGCAATAAATCAAAACTTTTGCCAGTGGCGCATTTTTTTTGTCCTGCATTGAAATTTTAAAGATCTGATCACTTTATTTTGGGATTGGCCATTACTTTAAGCTTAAATAAAACATTCCTGGTAAAGAAGCCATTTTTAAGCTATTGAAGGGCGTTTTGCTTGCAAAATTTCAACTTTCTAGGCACTACTGTTTCAACGAACATTTATTTTATTGCTTATTTGTTTATTTATTTTACACCATTTCACAGTTACAATGAACCAATTAACAAATGGGTATATAGGCTATTTAAAATAAAATAGGTAATAATATAACAATAATTCAAAAATTTTATGATAACAAGAAATTTAGACTTAAATTATGATATTGAAACGGAATAATTATGTCTAAAAATACACTAACACGTTAATTTAGATTTAAACTGGATAAACCACAGCTAAAAATGTCAAATCTATTTTGGTGCAGATTGTATGTGATGCACAATCGATAAATAGGGGAGTATTTACAGATATTGGTACGGGCGGTTGCGTTGGTACATAAAAAGTGTGGGAATGACGTGTTCTAGGGACAAGGAATTGCAGGTTTTCTAATATATGACTGCATTCAACTCTATTATGCAAGATATTCTGAAGAAAATAGGTTGAGAAACTGTACGTCGATCTTCTAAGGAGCAAAGCGAGTGCCTATGCAATAGAGCTTCTTCTAGAATACCAATTTCAGGATACTGACCATCAATTTTAAAACTTAGATATTTGAGAAAACGTCGTTGGACCCTTTTTAATGCGATTAAGGTGCACTTGATAATATGGAGACCATACAACCGAAGCGTACTCCAATTTAGATCTTACAAATGCATAAAAAAGTATTTGACAAAGTGTATCACAATTTAAAAAATCACGAGAATGTCTTAGAATGTTGGAAGTAAATAATACAGGGTGTTTCAATAAAAACTCCCAGGCCAATTATTCCGAAAACTAAAAGTAACATGTAAATTCTGTAAACGCCAGTTTTTAGCCTCTATGATTGGCTTCAAAACTGTGTAAAAAATGTGTTTGAATAATACAAGATGTAGGTGGCGCCACGGCGCAACGAAATTGTTCGATGACAGGAACTTTTAAATATTATCGCTCTTAAAGATAATTAATTTTTGATCAAATTATGTCCTATAAAAAATTTTGATAAATCCAACATGAAAGGAGTTAAGTTTTAAAAAAAAATAATTTTAACGAGTATTTTAATTATAAATATTTTTAATATCCTTCAGCAGATTTTAATTTAATTTGGTAATGATAATTTTAGTGATAAAACGATCGTGTAGCGCTAAATTATTATGTCCAGTGACGTCTCAGAGGGCGCCTTAACAAATAACATTGGCAAAAAATAAGACGCCACTGAGTTTTTGGTGATTTTTAGATTTTTTTCGGATTAAGCAACAAAAAATATCATTTTCTTGTCTGTTAAATTGTTTTCTTATCTTGCTTGGTTTTCAAGAAAAAAAAATAAAAACAATTTTATTGCATATCTCTGGAAAACAAAAATCATTAGATAATTAATACGTTGTATTTTTTGTTGTTTAAAAGCATTAAAACATTAAAGCATTATAAAATAAAATTAAAAGATGTTTTAAATTTTATGAAAGAACTGATGATAAATTATACAAAATTATTAATGAAAATTAGAACAATACCAAAAACTATTTAATGGGATCGAATGAGGTGTTCAAAATTATTGCCGTTTTCATATACATACATAGCAAATCGATAAAATAATTCGGTTCTGCAAACTCTCAATAGTGTATTTCGATTAATAGCAAAAGATACAACGTAATAATTATTTAATGATTTTTGTTTTCCATAGATATGCAATAAAATTGTTATTGTTTTTATTTCTCGCAAACCAAGCAAGATAAGAATACAATTTAACAGACAAGAAAATGATATTTTTAGTTGCTTAATCCGAAATAATATAAAAATCACCAAAAAATCAGTTGCGTCTTATTTTTTGCCAATATTATTTGTTAAGGCGCCCTCTGAGACGTCACTGGACATAATAATTTAGCGCTACACGATCGTTTTATCACTAAACTTTTCATTACCAAATTAAATAAAAATCTGCTAAAAGATATTAAAAATAATATGAATAATTAAAATACTCGTTAAAATTATTTTTTTAAAAAACTTAACCCCAAATATCTCCTTTCATGTTGGATTTATCAACATTTTTTATGGGACATAATTTGACCAAAAATTAATTATCTTTAGGAACGACAACATTTAAAAGTTCCTGTCATTGAAAAATGTATTTGCACCGTGGCGCCACCTAGGTACATCTTGTATTATACAAACACATTTTTTACACAGTTGTGAAAGTCAATCATAGAGGCTAAAAACTGGCGTTTACAGAATATACATGTCGCTTTTAGTTTTCGAAATAATTGGCATGGGAGTTTTTATAGAAACACCCTGTATACACATGACAATTAATTATTCGTAGCAAACAAATTATTATAAAGTAAACGTTTAAGCTGGATGATAATTTAAAAAATTTATTATTGTTGGATATTTCGTTACAACCTTGATTATTTCCATTTTTTAATCCAAGTGGCAAGAACAATAATAATCTTCACCTTTTGTGTGCTGATTTTTATATTGCTTTAATCGCAACGTAATTATATGGTACCAATCTTATAAAGTATTGTTTGATTTGTTTGTGGAAAACTAACAGCTCAGTAAGGCCCACATTAATAATTACCTCGTGCAAGTCGTGACTTTAAATACATTTATTTACATACGTAACTCGAAATTCAGTAATTAAGTTAAAGTTATGAAATAACAATTGGGTGGTCTTGTATTTGGTAAATTACCATAATTTTTTTCTTCTGTTTATGTGATCTAATTAGTTAATTACATACACAACTTACTTTCATTTTCCTGTTACAAACCAGCTAATATTGAAAGAATATAGAGTAGATATTTAGATTGTAAAAAAAAAATCTAATATTACTTTCGAAAGGAAAAAATAAAAAAATAAATAAAAATCAATTACCATGCGAGCAAAAATTATTTGCATCAAAAAAGGCTTGGGTTAAAAAACGTAAGGCTTGGTTTAGATCACAATGATATGGGGACGATATATCTAACCAAACCTAGGTTAAAATTTTGTCAAATTTATATTATTACAGGATATGCCAAACTAATGAGTAATAAAATAAGTAGACAAATACAAATTTATTTTTGTTCTTTACAAAATTAACAAAGTAAGAGTATACCTACAGAAAGAAAAAGAAAAATAATTACATGTATTCTGAGAATTCACATAAACGGAGAGGTGGAACCAGGCTTCATCCGAAAAAAATTTCAGGTCTAATAAATCATTTCTTTCCAATAAATTTTGGGTAAACCATTGAGAGTAATTCCTGCGTCTTTCAAAATCTGCGGCTTGTATTTCTTGGAATACTTGCCCTTTATAAGGAAATAAATTTAGCTGCTTCTTAAAAATAGTCCTGCATGTTCCATAAGATCTTCCCACTTCTTGGGACAGGCGATACAATTTGTTGGCGTATTTTGCATTATTTCACGAACGTTTGCAACAAGTTCTTCTGTTCTTACAGATGGTCTTCCTGCTCCTTTTTTGTGTTCTATAGAACCTGTTTTCCTAAACACAGTCACGGTTCTTTTCAGGCAATGAAAAAAATCCCCAGCAATACAAGCAACGTTAGGAAAATGTTCTTAAAAATCGTCCATGCACAAACCCGGATTGTATTGCCACTCACCATTTACTCGAACCCCGTTTCGAAAATACGCTTCAATCATGAATGTTTTGTGCTGTTCCGTAAAGCCCATTGTGTGAATTGTTCAAGAAATTGGAAAAATTAGCCATGAATCAAATTACTTGTAACGACTGTCGAAGATGACGAAATAACTGATTGATTGTTAATTATTCAGGTAGTTACTGACACCCAACAGGTATTAAGGTCTATGGCTAAGCATTACGTCCTTAGATGCAAGGCCCTCTTTGATGCAAATAATTTTTACTCGCACAGTAATAGCATTAAGTAAATTCAGATATTGTATACCTAAATTGAATTAGCAATAGGGTTATTTTTATAAAAGACCAAATTTCGAAAAATTGGAAAACAAAGAGGGAAGATTTCGTTTTAACCAGCGCCATAAAACACACACACACTGGGAGATGCACTGCTTGAGCGGCAGAACGAGGATACAAATAATAGGCCAATTATTTCAGATTTAAAAAAAACTGTACGTAAATTTTACGTAGGTTGGCAATCTAGGGTTAATAGGTTGGACGAACTAGCATTGCAACATGGACATCAAGTTTTAAGACTTCCTACATATCATTGCCACTTTAATCCTATTGAAATGGTTTGGTCGGAATGTAAGCGCTATTATGATGCCAAAATAAGTTCTATGCATCCTGCAACAAATGATGAAATGTATTGTTCGAAAAATAGGTAATTAGTTTATTATCGGCAGTATTATTTATAATATCTTTCCATTTCTAAAACTATTTCTTAAAATGTTGCCAGATGTTTTGACAAACTACTTAAAAAATGCCCTGCCCTGGGGTAATAAAAAGCTCTAGCCAGTATAGTATGGAGCTTCTTGTAAAGAGAATCCACAATCAGTATTGCCAATAAATGTCGTTGATGGGGTAAAAATCACCAAAATAGCAATAAACCGCTAATTGTCAAGCCCGTAACCACAAAACGCATTTATACCCACATTTTTGCAGTTTTTCCTGACGTCATATCATTGCATGAAGGAGAAATTATGACGATTATATCATAAAACATTAATATTCGTGACTTTAAACACTAATTAGCGTCCAATAAAGTATTAAGTATAATGGCTTCATAAAGTTTGGTCATCACATTCACAGCTTTAAAGCTCATCCCATAATAATTTGAACAAACACTTATTCAAAACAATAAAATGTAATAAATTGTTTACAATACATAAAAACCCTAAAGTAATTAGTAATCGTTAAAAGCTCAAAATGATTTGTAAGATTTATTTAAGTGGATTTAATAAAAAGGCAGTATAACAAAACGGTATAAGTGGATTCACTCTCTCGGGAATACTTCAATGAGATATTCGTGATGGTTTAACAAGCACGATGCAAGAAACAAGTGCTTTTTAAAACGTCCACATTATTTGACATCTAGAACCATCAGTGGTCTATTATTTTTTAGGTCCTTAGAGTCCGCCGACCATCCCCTCCCGGTCTCGATAATAGGAAAAAACGGAATCATTGAATCTGTATTGGGGGTAGGAAAAATTAAATATTTCTTGTTGCTTATCATACCGTGCGAGTAAAAATCATTAGCATCAAAGAGGGCCTTGCATCTAAGGACGTAATGCTTAGCCGTAAAACTTAATACCTGTTGGGTGTCAGTTACTACCTGAATTAACAATCAATCAGTTATTCCGTCATCTTCGACATTGACAGTCGTTACAAGTAATTTGATTCATCGCTAATTTTTCCAATTTCTTGAACAATTCACACAATGGGCTTTACGGAACAGCACAAAACATTCATGGTTAAAGCGTATTTTCGAAACGGGGTTAGATTAAATGGTGAGTAGCGATACAATCCGGGTTTGTGCATGGACGATTTTCACGAACATTTTCCTAACGTTGCTTCTATTGCTGGGGATTTTTATCATTGCCTTAAAATAACCGTGGCTGTGTTCAGGGAAACAGGTTCTATACAACACAAAAAAGGAGCAGGAAGACCATCTGTAAGAACAGAATAACTTGTTGCAAACGTTCGTGAAATAATGCAAACTACGCCAACAAATTGTATAAGACGCCTGTCCCAAGAAGTGGGAAGATCTTATGGAACATGCAGGACTATTCTTAAGAAGCAGCTAAATTTATTTCCTTATAAAGTGCTCCAAGAAATACAAGCCGCTGATTTCGAAAGCCACAGGAATTACTCTCAATGGTTTACCCAAAATTTATTTGAAAGAAATTATTTATTAGACCTGACATTTATTTCGGATGAAGCCTGGTTCCACCTCTCCGGTTATGTGAATTTTCAAAATACACGCACGTGGAGTAGTGAAAATCCCCATTTTTTGTAGAGTCCACATTGCACCCTCAAAAAATTGGTGTCTGGTTAGCTGTTTCCCGAAGAAGAATTGTTGATCCTATTTTTTTCCATGACACAGTTACAGCACAGCGGTATAGAGACAATATTTTGAATCCATTTGTGGAGCAATTACTTGACGACGAAATACGTTTTGGATATTTTCAACAGGACGGTGCAACCGCCCATGCAGCCGCCGAGACTATTAACTACTTACGCAATTTTGTCGACGACAGATTGATCAGTTTTCGATCAGACATTGAATTCCCCCCTAGATTACCTTGTTTAACGACTATGGACTACTTCGCTTTTCCTCATTTAAAGAACACTATTTTTAAAACACAAGTTGCAAATTTAGAACAATTACAAGAAAGGATTATCCAAGAATGTGGTAATATTTCTCCAGATATGCTGGTCAACACTTTCGAAAATATTAAGAGACGTGTGAATTTATGCTTGGAGCATGGCGGTGGCCAATTTCAGCAATTTATTTAATTATTTTTCTTTTTCTTTCTGTATATTCTTACTTTGTTGATTTTGTAAACAACAAAAATAAATTTGTATTTGTCTACTTATTTCATTACTCATTAGTTTGGCATATCATGTTATAATATGAATTTGACAAAATTTTAACCTAGATTTGGTTAGATATATCGTCCCCATATCATTTTGTGACCTAAACAAAGCCCCACGTTTTTTAATCCAAGCCCTCTTTGATGCAAATAATTTTTGCTCGCACGGTATAACATATATTTTTAATAGCAAGACCTGTTAATTGATTCCTCTCTCAGAAGTTTTAGGTTGAGACTTACCATTGCTTTATCTCGTAATTTAGAGACCTAATCCTTTCACACGAGTTTCGGTAACTTAAACTAACTTAAACTTTAAATATGTTACTAATCAAATCAGGCAAGTACGTAAATTTATAGAATGATCTCTGTATAAACATCTACTATTTATTTAACCGTTGAACGTGCTTGTAATAATAGTTTTCTGCGAAATGAATAAAAGTAATAATAAAGCATGTAATTCTATAACAAATAACATTACTCGTGTTCGGGCGTGTGCGCTTAAATAAACACATTCAATAAAACAATAAACAGGACAAATTTGATGGATCATTATTTAAACTGATTAAGATGAATGTGTTACTTTTCTTTGAAGCAATAATGGCGAATTCTTAAAAAGGAAAAACCAGACAGCCAGATACTCTTCATATATTATTTCATTCATTGGAAAAATCGTCAGATGGTGTAAGGTATATTATTCTAAAGGATGATTCAAATTGAGTTTCCACATTACAGCCTATAATAATTTTGAAACGCGACTGTATTTGTCAACGGCCATGTGAAATTTCTAACCTAGAAACATGAACAAAATTAGTCATGGAGCAATACACCACAAAACAACGCGTTAAAATTGTCGAAGAGTATTATGAAAATGGGCGATCGAGGAAAATTACGTTTCGTGCGCTATGTGAATTTTTTGCGAAAAATCGACCTTCTGAGAGGACAATTTGGAATCTGATCCAATAATTTCAGCAAACTGGATACGTAGGTAACATTAAAATCCCTTAGCATGCTCGTAGAGGTCGTTCGGAAGAAAATATTGTCGTTGTTCGCGAAAGTGCAGCCGAAACTCCAAGCACATCGATTCGTCATCGATCGCAGCAAGTAGGCCTTACATATTCCACCACACAGCGAATTTTAAACAAAGATTTGAAGCTACACCCATACAAACTCCAAATAACGCAGGAATTGAAGCCTAAAGACCATCAACAGCAACCAAGCACTATTGCAGGGCTCAAATAGAAGATCAGACGCGAAATAGCCGGCATAGAACCTGCTTTGTGCCGCAGAGTAGTCGACAAACTCAAATTAAATCACCCTTTACATGCCGGTTCAGAAAATTAATTTGTGAATAATGCAAGTTTGATATTTAAGTCTGGCCTGAAATCTGGTGATTATCACGATTCAATGAAAAGTGAAAACTTTGAGAAATGGTTTTAAGAAAAATTGTTACCAAGCTTGGAAGAACCGTTGCTTATTATCATGGAAAACGCCACCTATCATTCTGGGCTAATTGAAAAAATTCTAAATACAAGTTGGTCAAAAAGATTGCTTCAAACAAGTTTTGTCTGTTTCCTTCCGCCAAACTCATCCCCAGACGCGTTTCGCCGTTTACGGCTCACCAGTGAGGCTCAGTTTGGCAGAAGGAAACAGGGCTCGAAGACAAATCACTTGTCAGGATCGATTATCGACGGGAATTATAGAACCCGGTGCGACATCTTGCGTCCCAGTACGGTACCTTAGAAAAGGTCAGTCGTAAAGGGGTTATTCTGTAAAAACAGAAAATTTTGCAAGTGCGCTCTCAAAACCGGTACAAGTGCCGGACCACAGATATTAAAAAATATTGCTTTTTGCACGGTTAGAACAAAGGCAATGTTTTTATAAATACCTACCTATCTGTTTAAGAGATGTAGATTTTAAGAATCGCAATAATGTAGCTATTTTGTTATCACATGGTCGACAACTTAACGAAATTCATAAGAGAGCGTATTCAGGGGATGTATAGATCAGGTGAATACGTTACCATTGGCTCAATACAACTACACCTTAAAATCATTGATGGTGTTAAAATATCCACTTGATCATTAGCGGACTGTTTAATTAAAGGTCAATTTAAATGGCGTAAATCGACTGTATCAAACAGGCATTTTTTAATAGAGCAACGCCATATAGCTCAAAAACGAGTAGAATTTTTAAGAATAACGGCAACTTTCAATTTTCCTTAAAACTTGTTTTTCTGAATGAAACCTGGATATACAGTAAAGGGGCTTTTAGGCGAAGTTGGCAAGATGATACTCTTCATACCGTTAAAAAAAATCGTCAGAGGATGTACGGTATATTATTTTACATGCTGGTTCAGAACATGAATCTGTGCAATAATGGAATTTTAATATTCAAGTCTGGCCTAAAATGTGGTGATTGTCATGATTCGATCAAATACAGGGTGGCCCTTTAGTGCGGCAACGTACAATAGCTCCGTTACTATTTAAAATACATTAAAAATAATAATACAAAAGTTGAAGGGCAGTAAGTGACTTATAACGTAAAATTATTTTTAACTCTATTGGGTGGCTCAAAAAAGCGGAACAAGAAAAAATGTACTTTTTTCAAATGGAACACCCTGTATATTTTTACATTTTTAAATTCCACATAAAATTACAATTATTTTTTATTAAATACATTATTAGTCTATACTTTATAGTTTCCGAGATATTGACTCTCGAAAAGTGACATTTTTGAACTTTGACAGCTTCTAACTTTCTAACAGTACGTCTTAGAGCAAAACGGCTTACATGTCCCTATCTTTAATTTTTATTATCTTCCTCAAAAAATCAACTTCCAGTTAAACCGGAACAACTATATTTCTTGCTTTCGAATAACATTCGGTTTAACCGGAAGTTGATTTTTTTGGGAAGATAATAAAAATTGAAGATAGGGACATGTAAGCCGTTTTGCTCTAAGACGTACTGTTAGAAAGTTAGAAGCTGTCAAAGTTCAAAAATGACACTTTTCAAGAGTCAATATCTCGGAAACTATAAAGTATAGATCAATAATGTATTTAATAAAACATAATTATAATTTTATGTGGAATATAAAAATGAAAAAATATACAGGGTGTTCCATTTGAAAAAAGTACATTCTTTATTGTTCCTCTTTTTTGAGCCACCCTATAGAGTTAAAAATAATTTTACGTTATAAGTCACTTACTGCCCTTCAACTTTTGTATTAATATTTTTAATGTATTTGAAATAGTAACGGAGCTATTGTACGTTGCCACACTAAAGGGCCACCCTGTATAGTGAAAAATTTGAGAAATGGTTTGAAGACAACTTGTTACCAAACTTGGAAGAACCGTCGCTTATTATCATGGATAAGGCCACCTTTTACCTCAGTTAATTGAAAAAATTCCAAATACAAGTTGGTCAAAAAGATTACTTATTGCCTGGTTAGAACAAAGACAAATTCCGGTTTCACCATTTGCAATGAAGGATCAGATCTGGATAATAGTGCAGCAGCATATCCCACTAAAACGTTACAAGTAATCTGAAAAGCGCAATTTATTTTATTTTAATAGGTTGGACGAACTAGCATTGCAACATGGGCATCGAGTTTTGAGACTTCCTTCATATCATTGCCACTTTAATCCTATTGAAATGGTTTGGTAGGAATGTAAGTGCTATTATGATGCAAAAATAAGTTCCATGTATCCTGTAACAAATGACGTAGTTTTGGTTCTGTGAATTGAAGCCATAGAGAATGTAACAGTGGAACAATGGAAAAATTATGTAACACACAGTAATGAAATTATAAATGATAAATGGGAACGGGAAAGATTTATCGATGCTTCAGATACTGTTCCCATTATTATTAACTTGGACGTATCTGATGATGATGATCCTTGCGGAGAAGATTTATTTTAATTATTAAAAAACTGTGTTTTGTTGTGTTGTCATTTTTTATTATATTTTCTTCTTTATGATTTTTTAAATAAAATGAAAATATTTGAAACAAAATACTGATGCACTGGAGATGCACCAGACTAAAAATATATGATTCAATTATTTTAAATTTTACAAATGGGTTTTATTTATTTTCGAGTAAATTTAAATTAATTAAAAATTTCATACTGATTTTCAAACACGAAATGTTTCATCCCACGATACATTTTACCCTAAATAAACTACTTCTTTCTGACTTCATTAACAGTACTATAAAGATAATAATTAAAAATTTGCAAAAACGCACTTGTAATTTACTTGTTCACATGCATCCGTCTTTACGTAGATCAAGCCTAAAAAAATCATAGATTTACCACAGAAAAGTCAAACTGATTGAATTAATATATGGCATATATCGCAAAGATGGTAATGACGTAACGGTCAGTGGTCATTGAACATACTTTACATTATTATTCAGATAAGTTTACTTATAATGCTTAGATGACACATTCCTTAGCTTATAAAGGTAAATTTACCATGTGCTTATTCTTTTAGCTTAATCACCTTAAAAATTGTTCAAATCAACGTCATTTTTATAAAGTTTTTTCTACTATTCTAAGAGAACGTCTTTTATACCTTTTAACAGCTTAAACATAAATACTTATGTCTAAAACACAAAACCCGTCCCTCTAGAACACATTTATCACATTGTATTGCCATGTTCTTTACACTACTAACTGAATTAGTTACATTGCATTGCACACAGATTAAGTGTTTGTACAGGGAATTCATTGGATTTAAAGGAGGGTTCAAATATATGTATGTTTAGGGTGTTAGGGTTGGCAGATCAAAAAGAAGCCGGTTTAATATATTTATTTGGAAGAAATATGATATGTATGTTAGTGACTGAGTCGCAACGATCAAGTTACTTTTATTCTTATAAATTAATTTAAAAATTTATTACCATCAGCAATAAAAGTTGGTACAAAAATATTGCTGTTTAATATAGCGGTTCGTATCTTTTTTTGAAATTACAATCTTGCGTACTGTGATTAGAAAACCTATCACTTAAATTGTCAAAATATAACAGAAAATGTTTTATCTTTTATTTTTAAATTAACTCATCAACTCATAACAACAACAACAACATATTTTGTTAATTAATCCTTCCGCCTTCCGCAGTTAATACCCTGCGGGATCACCCTGGCTTGAGGGGAGCTGCGTCTATAGCTATCTATATAGACAGTCAAGCAGCTATAAAGGCAATTTGATCCAGCAGTACTAAATCAAAATTAGTAAGGCGCTGTCGCAACAATCTCTGCACACTTGGTGCTTAGCATCGAGTCACGTTGTGTTGGGTTTCTGGCCACAGCAATATATATGGCAAAGAGACTGCTGATGCGCTCGCTAAGGAGGGGGCAAGCATGCCTGTCGAACTAGCGGAGAATACTGTGATAGACCACTGGGATCAGTCAAAGAGGAGATAGATCGGATAGCTAAACAACTTGCGCAAAGCCGATGGACAGGGCTGACAACTTGTAGCATCTCCAGACAATTGTGGCCCCTACTTGACGGCACAGCACAGCACAGTCGGAAGGACCTAAGACACAACACTGCCGTAGTCACCGGACATTGCATGTTCGGTAGACACGCTGAACGTATGCAAATACCAACTAACGATTTCTGTAGAAGTTGCAGAGATGATGAAGAGGAGGAAAGTATTCAGCATTTCTTGTGTGAAAGCCCCGGCCTCGCGAGATGAAGGTTTAATGCCCTGGGCGAACCATTCTTTAATGATCTGGAGGAAGTGAGCAGCCTGCAACTGGGTCGACTCACTAAGTTTATTAACAGCAGTAGCTGGAATAAATGAGCTGTAAAGAATCTTCTACGGTCTACGTCGCGTTAGCCATCAGTAAGCTGATGCGGAGAGGTCCCGCGGAACATATGTGTGATACCACAACGGTCCTTAGGACTACGTGTGACTGTTTGGACAATGCTGCCAGAGGTCTGCCACTCTAAACTAATCTAATAAATCCTTTATATTGTGAGACTATCTGTATTTCACTAGAAATTAGATGTTTCCAATTTCCAATAATGGTCAACTTCAAAGAACCATCTCATTGAAATTATTCCGACGAAAAACGCCATTTTTTATCTTATTTTGACACGTCATATTTGATAACACAGGCCTGCATTTTTTAACACTTTGAAAGTTGATTTAAAAATTTTAACTGTTTTCTAGTAATTGGGTAGCGCTGATTTCAAATCTGCTTTCAGTTTTTTTATATCACGTAAGGTTATTTTTCAAACCGGTAAAATCCAAAAATATAGAAAAAACACGATTTATTTCATTAATAAGCTAGTTTTTAAATTTATTAAGGAAAAAAATACAAAAATATACAAAATATACACATATAAACTATTATAAATGGTTATTTATTTGTTACACTTCTTCAAAAAATGTTTTCTTTTTTCAGAAAAGCTTATTTTGGTTGTTTTTCTGTTCCAATAGAAATCGGCCATCATTTTTGTGTCCCAGCGCCCCTGGTATCTTTTTTCCATCTCTTTAATATATTGATGAAATCTTTCACCTTGCTCTTCACCCACGTCCACAAGATTTTCCGGGAATTAGTCCAAATGGGGATGTAAAAAGTGAATTTTTATGCTCATATTCTGAAATTCCCGAAATTTTCCAGCATATTTTCAACGATCTCAACATAGTAGTGATTTATGTTCAACTTCTTTAAAAGCATTCCATGCATGTTTTTCCTTATCTTCCATTACCTTTTCAAATTCTGATTGCTAATCTGCGGCCCTACAAAGATTCCCTCCTTTAATTTTGCCTCTGACAGAGCCGGAAATGTTTTACACAAATATTTAAAACAATTTCCTTCTTTGTTTAATGCCTTAACAAATTGTTTCATACGTCCAAGGTTTATGTGAAGTGGTGGAAGTAAAACTTTTTGAGGGTCAATAAGACTTTCGCGAATTACATTTATGTTTCCAGGTGTTAAAGTCACTCTTTGTGACCAGTCTATTTTTATCCAATGCTGTTCTCGCTAGCTAGACCACTCGCACAGGAAACATGGAAATTTAGTAAATCCAGACTGCTGACCTAAGAGAAGACTTAAAATGTTTAGATCTTCACACACTTCCCAGTTGTGATTTTCATATTGTATTCTTAAAAGTAATTCCTCTAAATTTTCATAGTTTTCCTTTAACTTAACTGTATGACCGACCGAAACAGAAGCAAAAACATTGTCATTGTGTAAAAGAACAGCTTTAAAGCTCCTTTTTGAAGTCGATAAAAAGTCTCCAGTCGGAAGGTGTGTAGCACCACAGAAAATCATTTTTTATTCATCAATCATTTAAAATTTGAAGTACTATATTCATTTTAAAATGTATTAAAACCCCTATTATAAGTTTTTTTTATATTTTTTCTTTTTTTTGCAAAAAAAAATCTGTGGGTGATAGAGACCAATTGTATTTTAATTAGTTATTTCTATATAAAAACTGAGCTCAACAAACAAAAATCACGTCATCACAAATTTCATGCAGGCCTGTGTAATTAATTATTTCCATCTGTCGCTTTGTGCACGGCACTTTATTCAAGATGTTGCTTCGACACTTTCAACAAATTGTCACAGGTAAAATTAATTTTAATTGCAAATTCAGTTATAAATCGGATATATCTATTATCCTGTTATTTTGGTCAAACTAGAAACTTAAGGTGGGAGTATCAACATGCTTGCCAACATGTAACCTATTTCGCGTAGATTTATTTATGTTTTTTAGCTTTTACACAAAATTTAAATGAAATCAGTATCGACTTGATATTCTATAGGTAATAATTGACATATTTAATAAATATCAAGGAATTTCATAACTTATTTTAGGAGAATTATAAATAATAATTATAGCGAAAAATATCGGGTAAGATTTTTTTAAACATTATTATGTCATTGTTCTTACACTATACAATTCTTCCAAAATTAGCAATGAAATAAATAGATATTTTTGTAATATATCAGATATTACCTAAGTAATGTGCCGACAATATTGATTTTATTTAAATGTTAGTCAATAATATTATAAACTTAAAAAAATAACGCGAAATAGGTTATAGGTTGGCAATAGATTGAATGACGTTGATAATTCCACCTTAAGATCTCATAAATAATCTATTTCGTACCAATAAGTCCAAAACGTTAAAATAACTTGAACTGAAGACAAAATACAGAAATCTTGCCCAATTTTTATAGCACATTTAATTTCAATCAAGATGAAAATAAAAACAAATTTTTTCAAAGCCATCTATCAAATCCTAACTAACTTCAAGATTCGAGACATATGTAATTTCAAAGAATTGATGATAGTAGTAGTAATATAAAAGAAAATTGAACTGATGACTAAAATCCACAATGATCCTGTACAAATATTACGACGATTTAAAACACTCTATTGATCTTTTACACTATTTTTGCATATAAATTAGTTCTGTAACCTTATTGTCTATTGTAAAAATTAATGCAAACAGTAAGTAAAACATTAGAACAACATTAAATTCTTATCATAATAAATTATTAAGAGGTAGAAACTGCAACGGTTTTATCTCACCATATGGTTTGTTAGCCTTAGAACTTTTATAATAGTTTCTGAAAAAGTTTTTCTGAGTTAGTGCTTTGAAATAAGGACAAAATAATGTTACATTTTCTAATTAATATCGTCGTAGTATATATAATATAACCATAGAATGTACGGTGCGTATACGGTCCTCTTAAAAAAGATAAGAGTTTATGTTATGATGGTAAAAAGTTAACACCGCAGACAAAAAAATCAAGGGACTCATATGTATAAGGGACAGGTCCAATGATTTATGAATGGCAGTAGATTGAATGACGACCACTGTCCCGAATTGGCCACACAGGTTTCATAATAACTTTTCGTAAAAAAACTAAAGGCAGTTAACCCTCGTTCTTACATTCGTATAATATATTCTGGCAATAGTTAAAATAAATAAACAATTGTTTGGATCTTTGAAAAGTATAAAAATTATTTAAGCTCGATCTACCTTAAACACTGGAAATTTAAAATAGTTTGATAAAAGGAATCCTACAGAAGAATTCAGGAATATAAGTATTTTTATTTTATTTATTTATTCCGAATAAAATCCCAAAAACATTTGTTTATGCGGGATTCTCTACTAGGAACAATATGTAAAAATATAATTGTTAAATATAACTAATTAAATAATACTTAAAATGTTAATATTCAATAAAAAAATAAAAATATTTAAATATGTATAAAATTATTTAATTATTATTTCTTTTAATAAAATAATATAACTAATAATATCGTTTAGATATATCATTTATAAATAATTTTGAAAATAATAATTAATCATAAAAGAAGTGCACGTTTAAATATTTTTTAGTTTAAAATTTAGGTTCCCCTTTTTTAAGTATTTTCTTAGTTATCATTTTAAAACGTTTAATATTTAAAAATTTCAATTCTTGGGGTATTTCGTTGTAACATTTCATACCTTGATAATAAATGGAGTTCTGACCTGCCCTAGTGTGTATTAAAGGTAAATCAATATTGAAAACAGTTCTAGTTCAATGATCATGTACGGGGTTTTTCCCTATTGGAGCACCCCTGGAGCTTTTATTTGAAGACCTAGAAAAAACTTTAAATTACCAAAGTTGCATGATTTCTCCTGAACTGCCAGAATTTGTTATCGGACAAAACAAATGGATATCGTAAATTTGTTTAATAATGCCAATGTCGATTTTTTTAAATGGAACACCCTATATATTATTTTTTTTTAACTCCTCACTCTTTTTTCATTCCAAATATGTGTATATATGTTATATGTTTACTTTAGTCATTAAGGCAAAATTTCATTTCAAAATATTGCGATTTATTAATAATTATTGAATTTTTCATCTTTAGAGTAACCCATTATACCAAGACAAGATCATTCATGGTTTGAAATATTATTTTTGAGACATAAGTCAGTTGCCATAAGCGATTAATAACAACCAAATTGTTTCTCAGGGCAATCTAGAATTTCTAATCCGCAATATTTTGAAATGAAATTTTGTCTAAACGACTAAAGTAAACATATAACATATATACATATTTGGAATCAGAACAAAATGAGGAGTTAAAAAAAATTAATATACAGGGTGTTCCATTTTAAAAAATCGACATTGGCATTATTAAACAAATTTACGATGTTCATTTGTTTTGTCCGATAACAAATTCTGGCAGTTTAGGAGAAATCATGCAACTTTGGTAATTTAAAGTTGTTTCTAGGTCTTCAAATAAAAGCTCCAGGGGTGCTCCAAAATATACGAAAAAACCCTGTACGTCACGTCTATAATTGAACTTTATTTTTAAATGTTTATTTTTTGATATAATTGGGTGAACAAAAACAATATTTTGCATTAAGTGAATATCCTTAATTGACATAATATTAAAATTTTTATATAAAAGTTTAGTTGAATATTGTCTATCCAAGCAATATATATTTTTAATAGCTTTATTTTGTAAAACTTGTACAGGGTTAAGCAAATTTTGAAAAGTTGAAGTGAAATATTAAAGTTAAATATTGTAAATGAGAGTGAATAATAGCAAAATAAATAGGACGTAACATATAAACTAAGTTTTTTTTTAAAATCCCCACTGTTGTAGTACAAGTACATAGAATCAAGAACGTATACCAATATCTTGTGGGTACTAGCAGATTATGAGCATTATTTTTCATTCAGATTATTTACATCAACTTAAACCTATTTAATGAATAAACGATTTAAAAATGTTTAGTTAGAAACCTGCTTTTTTGAAGGAGGATAGACTTTAATATGTGATAGAACACTTCAGTACCTACTATTGCACTATAGCCCCTGCACGACAGTTAAAAACCCCTCCAAATGGGATTGAAAATAAATTTTTAGGCAAATAAGTAGTGTTTCACTCCCGTCGGGATAGACAAAGATAGACGAGAGCGAGAAATCTCGCATAAACTTACGATTTTGATTAAGATTTGCAATAAACTTTAAAATTAATCCATTTATTTAACATTAAATTTCTTCTTTGTTCTAACCATGCAATAAGTAATCTTTTTGACCTACTTGTATTTGGAATTTTTTCAATTAGCCCAGAATGATAGATGGCGTTATCCATGATAATAAGCGGAGGTTCTTCCAAGTTTGGTAACAATTTTTTTTCAAAACATTTCTCAATCTTTTCACTATTCATCGAATCATGATAATCACCAGATTTCAGGTTAGACTTGAATATCAAACTTGCATTATTCACTAATCCATTTTCTAAACCAGGCATGTAGAATAATATACCGTATACATCCTCTAAGGAATTTTTTTTAACTATGTGAAGAGTATTATCTTGCCAACTTCGCCTAAATGCCCCTTTACCCTTTTAGACCAGTGCTGAAGCCTTTGAAAAATGAAAGGGAAAATAAATTGCGGGCGATCTGAGGTCGGGAAGGGGAGGAGGGGGAGTTTTTAAGGGTAGAAAACGATTTATCTCGATTTCCGGTAAAACTACAAGTCCTATGGAAAAACGTTAAATCGCAAAGTTGTAGGTAATAAAAAGATCTACAACTATTGTATTTTCACTTTTTTCATATAACCTCAAAATGTATGTGAAAAATTCAAGTTTTTGGTTTTTTATTTTTATCTTTTACAAAAATTTTTTTTATCCACGAAATTTGGTGAAGACTTACCTTTTTATGTCCTAAACACACTGTAATTTTTTTGATTTAAAATATTTATTTTTTAACCTTATTTTGACTTAATATCGAAAAAACACCCTAATTTTCAATCGAAAATTCTCACGTCAAAATATCTGCTTTTTTAAAAAAGTCGGTGGGCTTTTTGTTCGTTGAAATCTCTACTTTCTGATGGTGTTAAAAAATATATACATTACTATGGTAAATGTTCTCAAAAAAATGCAAAGGAACAAAAAAAACTCGAATCCGAAATTTTTGTTTTAGATCAATTTGTACAATTTTGAGCTATTTATTAAAATTTATATTTTAATTACTCGAAAAACGTAAGATTCCATGTTGAATTGATAAAAAAAAGTATAAATTTTAATAAATAGCTCAAAATTGTACATATTGTCTAAAAAAACAATTTCGGATTCGATTTTTTTTTTGTTTCTTTGCATTTTTTTTAGAACATTTACCATAGCAATGTATATTTTTTTTAACACCATCAGAAAGTAGAGATTTCAACGAACAAAAAGCCCACCGACTTTTTTAAAAAAGCAGATATTTTGACGTGAGAATTTTCGATTGAAAATTAGGGTGTTTTTTCGATATTAAGTCAAAATAAGGTTAAAAAATAAATATTTTTAATCAAAAAAATTACAGTGTGTTTAGGACATAAAAAGGTAAGTTTTCACCAAATTTCGTGGATAAAAAAAAATGTTTGTAAAAGATAAAAATAAAAAACCAAAAACTTGGTTATTTGAATTTTTCACATACATTTTGAGGTTATAGGAAAAAAGTGTAAATACAAAAGTTGTAGATCTTTTTATTACCTACAACTTTGCGATTTACCGTTTTTCCATAGGACTTGTAGTTTTACCGGAAATCGAGATAAATCGTTTTCTACCCTTAAAAACCCCCCCTTCCTCCCTTCCCGACCTCGGATCGCCCGCAATTTATTTTTCCTTTCATTTTTATTCTATTCTCTTCCTTTTTCAATGGGTTTCATCCTACTATTATTTTTTTTGGGTTTAAAAATTATCGACCCTGGTCTATTTACCGTATATCCAGGTTTCATCCAGAAAAACAGGTTTTAAGCAAAATTAAGAGTCGCCATTATTCTTAAACTCTCTTAAAATTTCTACTCGTTTTTAAGCTAGTTGGGGTTACTCGATAAAAAAAGGCCTGTTTGATACAGTACATTTACACCATTTAAATTTTCTCATTTTTTTTAAACAGTCCGCTAATGAACCAGTGGATATTTTAACACGATTAATGATTTTAAGGTTTAGTTGTATTAAAAAAATGGTAACGTGTTCATCTGGTCTACCGGGTGTTTCTCAAAAGACGTTCACCACTATAACTTTTCTGTATTTATACAGTGACCGGCAGAAAGTGCGCAGCATATGAAAAAGTTTTTTATCTTTAACTTTAGAAAATTCATTTTATTTTAGATAGGTTCTGCATGTTCTCAAACCAAAATAACACCCATTAAATCCGGTAAAAGTCTTATGGTATACGAGGTAGGATCAAAAATTTGAAATTCCGCTAAGAGTAAAGTACCTCCATCTTTCATTTTAGAATATTTTTTTACTAAGAATTATTGTTTTAATTTCAAAGTTATACCCAAATTCCAAATTTTGCTTATTTTGGACAAAAAAATGGATTTAATCGTGTTTTCTAAATAACCCTGTATAAAAAATAAATGGCAACCGAACAGTACGAAAATAAGGTTATCTGCAGACTTTGTTAGAGATAACCGTCGATCATAAGTCCGATTAGTTTGTTTTCATAATATTATGGCTTTTTAAAATAAAAACATAAAAATATTAACCATTTTTGCTGCACACCGTATTTTATTTTCTGAGGGAACAAGTTAATTTCATCTAACGGATATTTTTTGATTTACATTGACTTAAAGCTAAATAGATTTTTATACATTAAAGTATGCATAGAAAGTTTCCTTTTGATTTATAAATAAAAAAATTTAAATTAAAAATATATTTTAAACGGATTTTATATTTTTAATTTAAATTTTTTTATTTATAAATCAAAAGGAAACTTTCTATGCATACTTCAATGTATAAAAAACTATTCATGAGATGCTTTTTGTCAATGTAAATCAAAAAATATCAGTTAGATGAAATTAACTTGTTCCCTCAGAAAATAAAATAAGGTCTGCAGCAAAAATATTTAATATTTTTATGTTTTTATTTTAAAAAGCCATAATATTATGAAAACAAACTAATCTGACTTATGATCGACGGAAAATCTTATTTTCGTACTGTTCGGTTGCCATTTATTTCTTATACGGGGTTATTCAGAAAACACGATTAAATCCATTTTTTGTCAAAAATAGGCCAAATTTTGGTATAACTTTGAAATTAAAACAATAATTCTTAGTAAAAAAATATTCTAAAATGAAAAATGGAGGTACTTTACTCTTAGCGGAATTTCAAATTTTTGATCCTACCTCGTATACCATAAGACTTTTACCGGATTTAATGGGTGTTATTTTGGTTTGAGAACATGCAGAACCTATCTAGAATAAAATTAATTTTCTAAAGCTAAAGATAAAAAACTTTCCCATATGCTGCGAACTTTCTGCCGGTCACTGTAGATATTAAAATAAAATTTTGAGATTATGCATAAGAGATGAGTCGGCATTTATTGGCATAATTTTCAATTTGTTAGCACTTCCGGTTTGACCGAAAGTGACCTGGACATCTTGTATACATTTACTTATTTGGGTTCAGCATAACATTTTTCTGTTTATTTTTATTTTCAATCTAGAGCGCTACAAATTAATTTAATCTGTTAATTTATAGTCAAGTAGTATATGAAAACTAAAATTATGTTATAATAATTATTGACTTTCTAAGTTTCACAAGCGTTTAAAAAATGAAATTTTGTTTTCTTGACGTTTACTCCATTTTTTCCAAATGGAACGATGGTGGTTCACTAGGATATTTAAAACGAGCATTTTTTTTCCAAAAATTTGATACCATACACACCTATGCTATTTTAAAATTGACACTGAAAAATTTGCCTTAAGCCCAATTGCAAATTTAATAGCGTTATGCATTATTGCTGCTTTTTCTAAAAATAATAAGAAATATAAAGGTAATGGAATGGTTTCGAAAATTGTAATGTCATTCGTTTATTAAACTTACATTGTAAATTAGATAAAATGGTTAGTTTTACTAGAAATGAACAAATTGATATGCTCATAATTTTTGGAGTGATCAGAAAAAATCTTCTGAAGCCGCAAGATTGCATGTATTGTATGTTTTATAAACTAATGACATTACAACTTTAAATTAAAGCCATATTACTTTTTAAAACCATTCCGTTGTTTTTTAAAGCCGCCTTTATATTTCTTTAGAAAAGAGTCAATTGAATGTGTATGGTATCAAATTGTTGGAAAAAAAATGCTCGTTTTAAATATCCTAGTGAATCACCATCGTTCCATTTGGAAAAATGGAGTAAACGTCAAGAAAACAAAATTTCATTTTTTAAACGCTTGTGAAACTTAGAAAGTCAATTATTATAACATAATTTTAATTTTCATATACTACTTGACTATAAATTAACAGATTTAATTAATTTGTAGCACTCTAGATCGAAAATAAAAATAAACAGAAAAATGTTATAACACGTCAAAAAATTACAAATTCATAATGTTACGCTGAACCCAAATAAGTAAAAATATACAAGACGTCCCATTTAAAATATCAAATTCAAGGTCACTCCCGGTCGAACCGGAATAGCTAACAAATTGAAAATTATGCCAATAAATGCAGACTCATCTCTTATGAATAATCTCAAAATGTCATTTTAATATCTATAAATATAAAAAAGTTATAGTGGTGAACATCTTTTGAGAAACACCCGGTAAACATCCCATAAATACGCTCTCTTATGGTATGTTCATGAATTTTGTGAAGTTGTTGACCACGGGATGACAAAATAGCTACATTATTGCAATTCCTAAAATCTACATATTTCTCACCTTTGCCTTAATTCGTTGGATTGTTGAACACCCAAAGCATCAAAAACTCTCTAAAACAGATAGGCATTTATAAAAATATTGCCATAGGTGCGTATGGGTGTGCCCCAGGGGTCGATCCTGGGGCCGCTACTTTTTGTAATTTATACAATTGATGTGAATGACTTTGTTAGGGGTTGTGATTTACAAAGGTACGCTGATGACACGCAACTGCGCACCAGTTTTAGTAGGGCCAGAGTTGTTGAGGCAAAAGATAATCTCACACAGTGCTTGAAATCGATTTATGACTACTCTCAAAACAATGGTTTAAAGTTAAATCCTAACAAATCCGCTATTATTTATTTTGGACCTGATTGTCAATGGGCAGCTGAGAACATGAATGTGGTTATGGCTGATACGGTTCTATCCGTTGTGCAGGAATATAAAAATTTAGGGGTTATTTTTGATAGCAAGCTTCGGTATAGGAGTCAGGTAGGTAAAGTTATTCAGAAATCGTATTTCTCTCACAGAAACTTGTATAAAAATAAGCACGTCTTAAGACCTCACCTAAAGAAGGCACTGTGTGAAACTCTTGTTCTCTCTCACTCTAATTATTGTAGTTATGTATACGGGCCTTGTTTGGACTTTCAATGCAAAACGAGATTACAAAGGGTTCAAAATTCTCGTATTCGCTTTATTTATGGACTGCGAACAAGAGATCATGTCAGCTACAAGTTATCTGAGCTGAAATGGCTTAAAATAGTAGACCGACAAAAATTGCATTTTGCCTGCTTCTTATATCGTTTGCTGTTGAGTGGTATACCCCAATACCTACGTGAAAAGCTTCATTTTCGGCATTCCACACATGATCGTTCAACTCGTTACAACAGTTTCTTGGATGTACCGAAACACCGAACCGCCCTTTTTCAACGTAGTTTTTCCTATATAGCTCCTAAAGTTTACAATGCTGATATATGTAACACATTCCTTAACCTAAGTTCAAATTCATTTAGGGCCAAATATCGTAGGTTTTTGCTGGGAAATTATGATTGAATTATGTTTAAAGATGTGTAGATTTAAGATCAATGTCTTATTACTTTTTAAGTTGCCATTTTTAAGTTTGAAAGATGTGTAGATTTAAGATCAATATCTTATTTCTGTTTAAGTTGTAATTTTTAAGTTTCCTATATAATTAGATTTAGGTAATATTACTCAAATTTAGTATTTTTTATTTTTTCTTTGTAATATTTAAATTTTTGTTAATGTATTATACATGCTCGGTTAAGCAAACAGCTGTTGCTGACCTTCGCCGAGTCGAAAATAAAGACGTTTCTATCTATCTATCTATCTATATATTTTTCACGTTTATTATTTATGTTTTCATAATTCCTGCTTTATTATAAAATATCTACTTACCTCGTAAACGACAATAAAGAGTAAAAGAGCCTTTTCGGCCTCACGTTCTCTTTGAAAATAATCAAATAATTTTAAAATTAACGCTTGTTCTTTTTCACAATACAAATAAAGCATAAATGACATTCAGTCTGCTGTTTCAGTCTGCAATGTCCTATTGCCTATTGCTGGATGGCCCCTTAGTTATGTGACACCATGTATAGATTGGTAACAACATATAGTTATGAGATATTGTTCTTTGCTTCATTTACAATTACATTGCGGGGGAAAATGCGGCGATTTGATGATGTGGTGGAACAAATTTGGTTAGTAAATCATATATTATCATATTATATTAACCGATATTACAAAGGGATAATAAAATAAATAATAATTTTGATTAGAACGATGTCTTTCACAAATATAACAATATGATGTAGGATTTATGATGCGAAAAATTTAATAAATACTTTTTATGAGACAACGAGATAATCGTACCGTGCGAGCAAAAATTATTTGCATTAAAGAGGGCTTAGATTAAAAAACGTAGGGCTTGGTTTAGATCATGATGATATGGGGACGATATTATATCTAACCGAATCTAGGTTAAAATTTTGTCCAATTTATATTATAACATGATATGCCAAACTAATGAGTAACAAATTAAGTAGGCAAATACAAATTTATTTTTGTTGTTTACAAAATTAACAAAGTAAGAATATACAGAAATAAAAATAAAAATAATTACATAAATTGGCCACCGCCATGCTCCAAGCATAAATTCACACGTCTCTTCATATTTTCGAAAGTGTTAACCAGCATCTCCATTGAGACCATTGAGAGTAATTCCTGCGTGTTTTAAAATTTGCGGCTTGTATTTCTTGGAATACTTGCACTTTATAAGGAAATAAATTTAGCTGCTTCTTAAGAATAGTCCTGCATGTTCCATAAGATCTTCCCACTTCTTTGGACAGGCGTCTAATACAATTTGTTGGCGTATTTTGCATTATTTCACGAACGTTTGCAACAAGTTCTTCTGTTCTTCCTGCTCCTTTTTTGTGTGGTATAGAACCTGTTTCCCTAAACACAGCCACGGTTCTATTCAGGAAATGATAAAGATACCCAGCAATAAAAGCAACGTTAGGAAAATGGTCGTGAAAATCGTCCATGCACAAACCCGGATTGTATTGCCACTTACCATTTACTCTAACCCCGTTTCGAAAATATGCTTCAACCATGAATGTTGCTGTTCCGTAAAGCCCATTGTGTGAATTGTTCAAGAAAGTGGAAAAATTAGCGATGAATCAAATTACTTGTAACGACTGTCAAAGATGACGGAATAACTGATTGATTGTTAATTCAGGTAGTTATTGACACCCAACAGGTATTAAGCTCTACGGCTAAGCATTACGTCCTTAGATACAAGGCCCTCTTTGATGCAAATAATTTTTGCTCGCAAGGTACGATAAGCAACAAAAAATATTTAATTTTTCCTACCTCCAATACATATTCAATGATTCTGTTTTTTCCTATTATCGAGACCGGGAGGGGCTGGTCGGCGGACTCTAAGGGCCTAAAAAAGAATAGACCACAGATGCATCTAGATGTCAAATTATGTGGACATTTTAAAAAGCACTGTTTCTTGCATCGTGCTTGTTAAACCATTACGAATATCTCATTGCAGTATTCCCAATTGAGTCAATCCACTTATACCGTTTTGTTATATATACTGCCTTTTTATTAAACCCACTTAAATAAATCTTACAAATCATTTTGAGCTTTTAACGATTACTGATTACATTAGGGTTTTTATGTATTGTAAACAATTTATTACATTTTATTGTTTTGAATAAGTGTTTGTTCAAATTATTATGGGATGAGCTTTAAAGCTGTGAATGTGACGACCAAACTTTATGAAGCCCTTATACTTAATACTTTATTGGACGCTAATTAGTGTTTAAACTCACTAATATTAATGTTTTATGATATAATCGTCATCATTTCTCCTCATGCAATAATATGACGTCAGAAAAAACTGCAAAAATTTGGGTATAAATGCGTTTTGTGGTTACGGGCTTAACATTTAGCGATTTATTGCTATTTTGGTGATTTTTACCCCATTAAGATGACGGAATAACTGATTGATTGTTAATTCAGGTAGTTACTGACACCTAACAGGTAGTAAGCTCTACGGCTAAGCATTACGTCCTTAGATGCAAGGCCTTCTTTGATGCAAATAATTTTTGCTCGCACGGTACATCCTCAATAATATAATTTTATTGCACCCTTTTTATTTCTATTTTCAACTTTTATTAAATTATTGTCGTCTGACGAAGCTACAGTGTTAGCGAAACATATCATTTTCTTGTTAATATAGTTCAGTTCAACAAGTTCAGTTCTGTTATAATTATGAATTTCCACCTAGTATCGGCTGAATCAATTAATAAAGATAGACTTTTTAACCTGAAATAGAAAATACAGACTGAAACGTCATATTTTTTAGTTATTCGTTATTTAGAATTAAGATATCTTAAATTCTACTGGATATAGTGCATAACACTGTGTAGGTTTAAAGTGCGAATTGCAAAAAAAAAATTCTGAGTGGCATATTTACGATTTATAAGGCGTTGTCGAGAGCTTTATCAATTAAAAAGTTTTATGTCTTTGTGGGCGAACTACCGTAACGGACAAATGCATTTGATTGCATGCCAACTTGATTTAATAAGTTTGTATATGGTCGGTGCTTAGCATGGTGCCAGGGTAAACCATATAAAAGATGATCAAGAAATAATTCTAGAAATAATAACTTCAAGTGTCGAAAAACCAGCTCATTTCTGAAAGCGTTCCTCGCCGCTGAAAGGATGAATACAGGTTGTTGTGACTATTATATTTAAACCGGTAAATCCTTATTGTAAATAGTGTACATCAATGATCTGCTAGCTATAGATGCCGCACGCCATTCATAAACGCTATTTAAATCTGCTGCCAAAATCGTTTGTAGGAGAGAGGAGGTGAAGTACTTCGAATGGCCGGGAGTGGGGATTACGTTGCCGCCGTTAGAATTTTACCTCGTTACTATGCGCTATCATATGGTCACATCGGCGTCTCGTTTCAAGGTTCACAATAAAATATAATTATCCAATCTGAAATCAAATGCTTTTTAACGTTTGTGAAAAAAGGGTTTGTAGAACAGTAAAGTATAATGTATGATAGAAAAAATGGTCCGCGGAGCAGTAAAATTCAATGTAAGTTAATAACTATTTATTGTAATAATTATTATAAGGGAAACTTTAGATAGCTGTAATTATAACATTTGGTGAACTGAGCTGAAGTAAAAATAATTACACTATGTACTTAAAACACGGTTTTTACGGTTTTATTGAAATTTAAAAGAAATAAGTTTACAAAAGCAAAGTTTCTTTTACGTTAGGTATACTTTTTAATAGCGAAAAAGCGCAACAATAATTTTTTCTTCCCCCTAGCCGCGCTAAAGCAGGATGCCCCTTTTTATTTCCCATCATACCTACGAACTATACGAAGTTGTTCGCAAAGTTCCTTTAACATAGCTTAGCATAGATATTTACTTTGCTTAGCTGTTTAAAAGCAGCAAATGGAAAGTAAAGTCAAAATTTTGAATACTCTCGCAAGATGGAGGTAAAGTCAAGTGACACTCTTTCAATTTTGGTCTATTAAACTTTTATAAGTTGGCATGAATTCCAGGACTGGACTTGAAAATTTAACGTGTGATACCTTCTAAAACAATTGATGCATGCAATAGTCTCATCGGTTTTACCGCTTAAATATTGCCAAATAATAATAATAATTTATTTTGAAAGTTTTGTTCTATAAATATTATAATTTAAGGTAGGTAAAGTCGATTCAGCCAGTAAACCTGCAAGATGGCTGACATGTCATATGACAAAAGTCATTGAAAATGCAAAAATCTATTTTATTTAGCTTTTGTCATATGACATGTCGGCCATCTTGCAGGTTTACTGGCTGAATCGACTTTACCTAATAATAAACATGAGTTTTTATATGGTTTAAAAATAAAGTGTCAAAATAGATTTAAAAACTATATAATATTACAATTACCCATCCAAACCTTGAAAATACTAAATTAACTGAACGCAACTTTAAATAGGATTCTGTCACTCATATTTACAACAGAATTTTTTTGTTTTATTTTTTCATATTATACCTATAGGTAAAATACAATACCTACAGTTCAACATAAACTAATTGAATTCAGTCAGATATTACATTTACTGTCCAGGAAATCCCCATATATGACTTACGTAAGGTACGTAGACCCAAAAGTGGTTTTTATGAAATTTGTTGGTTATGATACAGTTATTTTTTTAAATTTGTATGTGAGCTAACATAAAGTTAAAAGCTTCAATTTCGCCAGGGATTTAATTTTTCTCTCAATGGAAACCCCAATTTAACAGTTTTTGACTTACGTAAGGTACGAAGACCCAAATACGGTTTTTATAGAATTTGTTGGTTATGATACAGTTACATTCCTAAACTTTTATGTGGGCTAACATAAAGTTAAAAGCTTCAATTTAGCCAGGGATTAATTTTTCTGTCAGTGAAAACTCTACTTTAACAGTTTTTGACTTACGTATAAGGTACGTAGACCCAAAAGTGGTTTTTATGGAAATTGTTCTTTGAAATGCAATTTATTGATACGGTTATATTTCTGTATGTCGGCTAACTTAATGTTAAAAAATTTAGAAATAAAACCAGCATATAATAATAATCATAGGTACCTAGGTAGGTATATATCTTTATTCTCAAGTAACTATAGTTTATTACAGGAATTAACTTACATATTTAAGTAAAGTATTTTTAACAAATAATAAGTAGGTACAAGAATTAACAACTTATTAAAACAAACATTATCTAGGTACTAGATACCTACATAAATATTTAATTCAAAAAAGTTTTCTTTAAGAGACCTGATTTGAGTACAACTAATAAATTTCACAAAGTCATAGTCTCACACGAATATTTATTTTCCAAACAGGTTAGGTACATGTTTCGCTCGTAGGTACCTGAGCATCAGAGCAAAATAAGCCTAACATTGGTCTGATGATGTTCAGGTATGAGCGAAACATGTAGGTAACCTGTTCGTATGAGACTATGACTGTAAATTATTATACTAATGTCCTATTCCATGAAACAAAATCATTCTTTTTCCAAAATAGGAAGGGAATAAATTGGGATATGGATGCTTTTTAAATTTAATAATTTTATAGAAGAAACAATGTTAATGCAGTACGTACGTCTTTTAAATATAGTCAGCCAACCCAGTTCAGTCAGTTTATGCGAAACTCAATCTCTGCGATGTATACTACAAGCAAATCTGATACAGGAGTTTTGCATTTTTGGTGTAGGTACGTCTCATATTAACAGATTTTAAAAACGGCTCATAAATGTGATCGCAAAAATTAAGGTGAGATAGAATAAGAGAATCACTTAACAGCACCTTCGTTTTTTAGGATGAATATTGCATATGAGACTACAGACTTTTTAAAACTGAAAATGCTCTTTTTATGCACAGCGTAATATGTTCTTTAAATTTTAATTTGGTATCTAAAACAAGACCCCAAGCTTCCAACAGATTATTTAAAGGAGACTGAGTCCTATCCCAGATTTAATTTAATTTTATCGAATAAATAATTTTTTACATTTTCGTTGCAAAACGCCACAGAATTAGTGGAATAAATTTTTAGTAGGTGATTATTGGAAACCTTAGGCAAAGTTTCCAAATCCTCATTTAGTTGTGCGTTAGCAAGAGCAGCGTCGCAGGGGTTAAACGATAGGTATATTTGCGTATCATCTGCATAGCGATGATGTAGACAATATTTGAGAAATTTTACAATGTTTGATGTAAATAAGCTGTATAGAAGGGGGCCTAGAATGCTACCAAGAGGTACTTCTGTATCAATACCAAGAAAGTCAGAATGTTTACCCTCCATGATAATTCGCTGTGCTCTACCCGATAAAAACGAAGACACGAGAGAGGATGCTGCTGCACTAAATCCTATATACAGAGTGTTCTCAAAGTTGAGTCATATATTTTACCAGGTTGTAGAACTCGTAAAAATAAGTAATTATACCAAAAATCGTTTATATAAAAGTTGCAGAATAAAGAAGTTATTAACAATTGAAAAAATTTAAAATTTAAAAACTGTAAGACCTGGTTTTTTGATATTCTCGACCACTGCGTAATCAATGTTTTTTTTACTGGCGATACTGGGTATGGCTTATTTTTTTGTAGGATACAAATTACTTATCATTCACTCATTTTCGGGTTTTAGTGGTCGAGACTACCAAAGAGCAGGTCTTAAGTTTTTAAATTTTACATTTTTTCAATTGATAATGACTTCTTTATTCTGCAACTTTTATATAAATGATTTTTGGTACAATTACTTATTTTTACGAGGTCTAAAACCTGGTAAAACAAATGACTTAACTTTGAGAACACCTTGTATTTTAAAATAGCAAGAAGAACTTCGTGATTAAGCATATCAAATGGTTTACTGTAATCTAGGAGGATTAAAACTGTGGCTTTGTTTATGTCTTCGCGATTGCAATACCTTCTTTGCGAGCAAACTAAAACAAATTATATTGTTTTTACCCATATATTTTTATTAATTTATATTAATTAATATAAATAAGTTAAAATTGCTCTTATATTATAACTTCACCCGCTCTCACTGTCTACTTATGTATCGAAAGATATACCATAACCACCTTGAAAATAAGCCACGAAGTGACATCGGGCAACGCCGCATCAGTTGGGAGTTGCGGATCCACAAGCTATTATTATGACGCGCGGCAACGGGCGAGTTTTCTATTCTTTCTGATATTTTTGTGTTTTTTTTTGGCTCTGTTGCCACTATATTGATATTGAAAAATGTACAAAAAAGTAATAGAGTCTATTCAGCGAGTAAACCTGCAAGATGGCCGACATGTCATATGACAGAAGTCATTGAAAATGCAAAAATTTATTTTATTTAGCTGGAATATGACTTTTGTCATATGACATGTCGGCCATCTTGCAGGTTTACTGAGTGAATCGACTATAAATGGTTTTCGATAAAAAGAACAACTTACCTAATTATTAAATTATAGTAATATTGCGTTGAGAAGCTGTTTTCGTTTCTCTACGAGTAGATTTATTTGACCGATCAAATGTAATATTGTATTATACAAATTATTATCTTCGGCGTTTAAATTACAGTATTGACTATCGACTTCTGAAGTCTCAAAATTAAGAAAGCTTAAGGCTTTGTTTAAGAAATCTACGCGTGTCTTAAGAAAGTCACCTACTATCTGGGCAACTTTGTTACTTTCACAATGTATGAATTGGTACCGAGTTACCGAGACAATAAGTTTGCAAGCTGAGACCACCTGCTTAGTTTCATTCCAAAGGGTAAAATCCATTTCAAATCATTGTAAGCCAATTCATTACCTTTTAAAAAAAAATTTTACCTTCTTATCAATGTCCACTGAAACCTGATTAACAATACTTATACAATCATTGGTTGAATCTAAACTATAAAAATATATTATACTCTCTTCGCCTGCTTTTAAAACACTTTTATAGCAGGGGCTTGGCATGTTGATAAATAAATAAACTAAAAGAAAAAATAGTACTTACCTAAGTACCTAGGTATCTAGAGGTATCCTACCTACTTATGAACTATATCTACTAGTGATATTTTTAAATTAATTCACATCACCTTCAACCTTCAAGTTAAATAAACACTTCAATATTTAATAAATTAACTGAAGCCACAAAACAATAACGTTTATCCCAAAGAGCTAACTAGAATACAAAAAAGACAAATTTTAAATTAAAACAAATAAAATTCTGCCGCCATTTACACGACCCGTAAACAAACCGCCAGGCCGGCCAGGCTGTTGGATTTTTCAATTTATTAATGCTATTAGAGCAAATCCGCACCAAAATTTTTCATCAGTGCTTTGTAGAGGTTCTTAACAATTCTGTCACTTAAATTTTCTATTAGATATCAATCGAAAACAAGATAAAACTACAAATTAATACGACACCTACACCTAGTTCCTACATACTAAACCATGGCTATGGAAGACTTGAGGTAGGAGGCCGATCGCAAATTAGCATCGGTAATTCAGCTTTACGAGTCGCCGTAAGATGGCGCTCGTGTTCGAAGTGGGCTATCAAATAAATGATTTTTTATGGACGCGATAACTATTTTTATTTGAATTAATTCTTTAAGGAACAAATAAGAATTTACACTTACTTTGTTATCTTTATTAGTAAACTCGGCCTGTATAAAGTTCCAACGATGCTTCGTTTTTAAAATACAGGAACATTCTAGCTACAGAGGGTTTTACCTTTGGAGCTAGAAAGATACTTGTTTGGCTGCGTTTCCTCTCTGAAGAAGATCCTGTCTTACACCCCGACACAAAGCAAACTCTACTTTTATAAATTGTACCATTATTCATTATAAATATGGAAATCAATTGCAATACAACGTTATTTGTCTTGTCTTGCCTTCAAACGTTATTTGTTATTTCGAAAAATAAAACGTCAATTGTCAAAAGTATAAAATTAGAAGTTAAAAACGAAGAAGAAGACGACGTCAACCCACTTGAGAAGCGAGAGCATCTATCGGCCAACTAGCGAACTAACCAAAAAACCGGGACAGAAATTGAAAATGCTGCCATTGTCGATCGGCCTCCTACCCTCTAGTTCTCCATAACCATGGCTAACCTCAAAAAAGTCACGTGACACATGGATCTTTAAGCAGTGTTGTCGATGTTTCTGTTTCACGGCTTCTTTCAAGGTGGTTGTGCATATACATATAGTAAAAAAACGACTGCACAGCACAATGGCTTGTGTAAAATATCTTCAAAAAGAAGAGAAACTTGTCTGGTAATAACCGACATAATATAGTCGAGAAAAATTAGGATTTATTAAAGTGTATACGATCTTAGTTGAAACAGACAAAAAAACTAAAAAAAATTTGATGACAGACTTGTCAAGTCCACGTGGACTATCTTGGAACTTCTGTATAGGAAGCGATCAGTACACATTTGTATTGTAGTTTCAGTGTGTGATGCAGTAAATTGATCGTACCCCCAATATTTACGTTGTCTCAACTGACTTCGTATGAAGCTCAGACCAAGCACTATAGACAAAGCTATTTACATTTGGCCATAAAAACAGTTTTATGTTCACAGTATAAGAATTTACGCACTGTAGTAGCAATGTGATCGCCGTTCGACGTTCGACACTCCTTGTCGAAGCGCTTTACAAGACGTATCCCCTCCATTTCGTCCGGTTCTCCGCGCGCCCCGATTGATCTCCCCTTATAGTGGTGGGGGACTTACTTGTTTCGCTGTTGCATCGCAATGTGACTTGAAATTTGTCAACACAACAACCCCTCTTTCATGAATGGCAATGAGTGGCATGCTTTGTCTATAGTGCTTGGTCTGAGGTATGAAGAGATAAAAAATAAAATTCTAAAAAACTAATTTTTCTCGGCTAGGTAAGCCTGCAATCGCCACATCGGCTCTTTATTATCTTCTTATTGTATTCCAATACAAATTCAGACCCCCATAAACCAACATACAACGCTAATAAATTAATGACTAAAGTGCTCACAATAAAAAGCTCACCTACATATACTAGCATATTTGTTTTATGTTGTACCGCTTATCTTAGTGAATGGCGTGTCTAAAGTGATGTTAAATAAATCATAATTATTTCTACACAATGTATAAGTACTTGTACATACAAGTATATTTTGCTACGGACATTGGTACATTATCTCCCATTTTTATATTTCTCATATAGGTAGGTACTAGTTATATGTAAATGATCTTAGACAGTCATTGTTGAGATATATTGCTTTTATTTGCTTTTAAATAAAACGTTTTGATATGTTGGTTTATCATTATGTTATGATAAAAAAATTCTATTATACACTCCCGTGCAAAAAAAACGGGCATAATAAAATGTATATTAAGTTTAGGGCTTTATAACTATTTTATTTTTACTCCGATTCAAGTAATTCTTTAGAGAGGTATAGATACATTTATTAGTTTTAATATGCATATAAATTTGGTTATTATTATATAGGACTAGTTTCCATAATTATCCCACCCAATTAAATCGTCCTTGTAATCAGACACCTAGTCAATTCACCTTAACTTCTGGCCGAACTAAGAGGTATTTGCTCCATAAACTATATTAACAATAGAATATAATCCTCGTAGAATCTAAAAAAAAAATTTTTAGTATGGTGGTCTTACACTATGAGTATTACTGTCAGTATTCATAAAATAACGACATTGCTATTGTAAGTCATGTAAGTAATTGGTAAAGAATAATATACCTAAGATAGAAATCAGTAATATAGTCAATTATGCCTATCGTTGATCATGTAGGGTCCCCAGAAGTATTTTAGTTATTATAAGCAACTTTTACAAAAAAATCTATCAGGTATTTATGCAAAGCAAGACCTAGATAATTCTTATAACCTTTGTTTATATCACAAAAAAATTTGTAGTTGACATGAGAAAGAGTTTGTTACCTATTCCATTTCACGTCTTGTAAAGAAATGTATAATTTCTGATTCTAACATATTTTTGTTATATTATATATTATACAGTGTGTACATAAAGTAAGGAACAAATTCATTATTTAATAATCTAAAAACATTTCGTAAAAATCCTCGGACACGTATGTTATAATTTTTGATTGCGCATATTTTGACATATACACCTATTATACAGGGTAGCTCATGTAGTAGATATGACATTATCGACGATTTTTTTAAATGAAAACCCCTATATTTTAGTTCAGATTTGTAATCTCCAAGAATAGCTGATTTCAAAAACATAACATACTTAGGGTCTAAAGTTGATAGTTTCGTAGCTACAGGGCAAGAAAAAAAAATGTAAAGTATTTTTTATTTTAAAAAATTTAAATAAAATTAAATAGGCTATTTAATTAAGTGTTGAAATTGTCCTCCTTCTTGTGCCTGGCAGTACCCCAAGCGATCAATAAACTCTTGTTGGACTTTTATTATGGTTTCTTCTGAAATATTCCTGCATTCTGTTGTGATTCGATTTTTTAAATCTTCAATAATGGCAGGTCTTATTTTATAAACGACATTTTTCAGCTGACCCCACAAGAAGAAGTCCAGTGGTGTAAGGTCTGGAGACCTAGGCGGCCATTCAATAGACCCACGTCTTCCAATCCACCTGTTCGGAAAAACTTGATCGACATAATGGCGCACTACTGCTGCATAATGTGGAGGTGCGCCGTCTTGTTGGTACCATAAATTTTCATCTAGAATTCCAGGATTATTTCTACTCGGGTATAAGTTAACTAGCGTAGGGATAAGAAATTCTTGAAGAAACTAAAGGTAATTTAGCCCGTTTACTTTATTGTCAAAGAAATATGGCCCAATAATTTTGTTCTTCACTATACCCGCCCAAACATTAATTTTTTGGGGATATTGAGTATGATGCTCACGCATCCACCTGGGATTTTCTTTTGCCCAATATCTACAGTTTTGCCGGTTTACTTCACCATTTAATTTAAAAGTAGATTCATCCAAAAATAGGATACTTACAACAAACAAAGGATCTACGTTACATCTTTCCATTAATATTTGACAAAACTTCATCTTACGATCTGGATCATCTTCATTCAACTCATGAACCAGTCGGATTTTAATCGGATGCCATTTTTCTACTGTTAATAGGTTATGTACGGTCATAGCAGCTGCCTCATGATCCATGCCAATCTGGCGGACGCTGTTATGGGGATTTTCTTCTATAGCCAATAAAATATTTAATTTTTTATCATCCGGAATAGTTGGACGGCCGTTCCTGGGAATATCTTCCACAGAACCAGTTTCTCGAAATTTTGTTTCAAGTTTACTTACCGTTGATCTAGTGATTGGTCTTTCTGGGTACTTAGCGTTGAATAAAATGCACACTTCTTGCTGAGTACGAATCATATCACCATATCCAATCATCATTAGAATTTCTATTCTTTGTGTGTTAGATAAACGCATATTAACAAATATTAAAATTAATTTTTTACTTCTACTAATCTTAATAGCAAAATTCACTATAATGACAGCATAATATCATCATTATCTAAATAACCATAGTTACATAACAGCAAATAAGCCTAGCTTAAAAAAAATGTATCTTAAATAAAATTATTTGTTCTACCCTGTAGCTACGAAACTATCAACTTTAGACCCTAAGTATGTTATGTTTTTGAAATCAGCTATTCTTGGAGATTACAAATCTGAACTAAAATATAGGGGTTTTGATTTAAAAAAATCGTCGATAATGTCATATCTACTACATGAGCTACCCTGTATAATATGTGTATATGTCAAAATATGCGCAATCAAAAATTATTACATACGTGTCCGAGGATTTTTACGAAATGTTTTTAGATTATTAAAGAATGAATTTGTTCCTTACTTTATGTACACACTGTATACAGTGTGTATCAGCCAAATGGAATAAATTCGATAATCAATATATGGGGGCGTGTCCGAAAATACGCTAGGATACGTCGATTGGTATATCTAGTTGCGCACTTTTTTCAATAAAAACTTTTTATACAGGGTGTGTCATGTAACAATGGCCAATACCAACTTTCTTATTTTAAATACAACACCCTGCATATTATTCAATTTTTGGATTCTTCGAAAAATTTTAGACATATTTCATGTACAAAAAAAAATTGTTTAAAACTCCTGACCTTAGCAAATTGATGTCTGTCTACATGACAGTAATTGCCATTGTTATAGTCGTTTGAATTTCGTTAACTGCATATCAGAAAAATGGTTTATTTAGTAGAAATGCACAAAATAACAATTCTACAGATGATTGGTTATGGAGATAAAATATGGACACAAATTGATGTTGCTCGCTTATTTCATGAAAAATTTCCAAATTTGCCGCCTATTACTCAAGGGAAAATTAGTGAAATAGAAAAGCAGTTTCGCCAGTTTGGACTTATAAAGAAGATAAAAAAAAGTAGCTGCCAATGCAATAAGTGATAATACCAAATTAGATATTATGCTTGAGTTTGAGGGAAACCCACATACTTCTAGTCGAAAAACAGCCCCAATGTTCGATGTTAGCCATTCATCGATTATTCTAACATTACAAGAAAATAAAATGTATTCCTAAAAATGATGTTGCTTTTTGATTTGCTGTGCTTAGCTTATTAATTTTCCCAAAGAATTGTTAGTTTTATAAGCGACGTTGATATTCCTTTGATTAAGGTGTTATTTAATTTTATCCGATGGGTTTCCAAAATAAGTGATAGTTTTAAAGAGTCCTGGTTTTTCCTTTATAAGAGAGAAGTTTCAGAAATAGCCTTCTTTTTTGGTTTTTTCGATAATATGGGATCAATCATTTTGTTTAACTAAATTTAATTCGTGGTTTGTTCGTTATTTATTAGTTATTAAACGACCAATTAGAACTAAATAGTTCCCCTTTGCCAAATCTGTGTCAATAATCTAAATAGGGTTCTTTGGATTTCCCATAAGATTAGGATATATTATACCGACAATAATATTTAAGTTTACAATACCTAAACAGTGTTAAGAACATATAATTAAATAATTAAGCTTGTAATGTGTATACCTGTATTGAGTATTTAAGTATCTAGACCATTTTGTTATTGTACGGAAATAAATTTAGTTAGCACCATACACCCGACGAAGCTAAAATGTAACGAAACGCGTCGTGTAAAGAAAAAGTTATTCCAATTAAAGTGGAAATTTGACACAATAAATTGTCTTTCATTGAGTTATAATAAATTTCCATCAATTAAAGGCCTCAAAGATTCCATAAATGTTAAACGACGATGATTTGGTAACTTTTTCCAATATGTTTCTGCAATTTGGTTTCATAACAAGATTTGCTGGTTTAAGTATAGTCACTTTCAGGGGCGGTTCTAGACCCAAAATATTGGGGGGGCACCACATTGGCGCAGCCACAATTTTTGGTAGCCTTCGCTTGCTTGTATTTCTCTCGAGATTTTTTAAAGTTTTTTTTTTAAATGTTGGGGGGTCCTGGGCCGCCCAGGCCCCCCTGTAGAACCGTCCCTGGTCACTTTCATAACCCACTGTAAAAGTTTGTGTAAAAATCAATTATAATTACCCTTTTTAGTAAGTCCGCATTAAGTGCAAACAAGCTGATAATAGGTACTTCCATTTCTTTCACATTAGTTATAAACAACAAATATATTTTTTGGTATTCTAGTTTCCAGGTATACCACTCCAAGTCAAAAATCGTAGTGGCCAGGTCAGCACTCTGGAAAAATATTACCGGTATATTATACTCATCCCGATAAAGATGATAAAAATAACAAATCCATTGGTTAACTTAATCATCATTAACATTATAAGTACAGTTTTATTCATGAAAATTGGGTACACTAAATTTGTTATATTGTAAATCGGACTTGATTAATTTTGACTTTTTAAAAAGTGAAAAACTGTCAATGCCAAAATTTTAAAAATGCCTCGTCATTTGACAGAACGTGAGAAAGCTCAAATAATAGCCCGAATTGAAGATGGGTGGTCAATACAGGCACTAGCAAATTTTTACGGAAAAGGCAAGAACACAATTTTAAGAGTTAAGCAACGTTGGGAGCAAGAGGCGTCTTTAAAAAGAAAGGTTGGTATACTGGTCCGGTCCGCATTTCCAATCCTGAACAAGATGACGCATTTCTGGAATATCTAAGGGCAAATCCTTTCGGAACTGCAAGAGATGCTGTCATTGATGTCGGATTTCCTGGATCTCAACCTACAGCCAGCAGAAGAGTAAAAGAATCAGAATTAAAAAACCGCGTAGCTGCGAAAAAAATGATGCTCACAGATCAACATAGGCAATCTCGGGTGCTTTTCGCCCTAAATCATATATACCGCGACCATCATTTTTGGAACACGGTAGTATTCACTGACGAAAAGGGTTTTCAGTCTACATACAATGGACAAATCCATGTATACCGTCCAGACAACACAAGATTCGAAGAGCGGTATACTAGCTTTTCGACCTGCAGCAAGACTCTGATAGATAGAATTTTTAATTTCGATTCGCTTGAAAGCGTTTCGAAAAAGTTCGTTAGAAATCGCATTTCGCTACTCCCATATTTCGATTCTAATAATAGAATTAGAGGTCGGTAGTCCTCGGCTTTTTTCTAATAACACTAGGGATTTTTGATTTTTATTGGTGCCAATGTCAACTATAATAGTTATTAACCTATAAATTGCAAAAATTTAACGTCAACAAGTTTGAAACATTGTTTTCTTTTTTAAGGTTAAGGTACAATACTGTCAATCACACTGTCAATATTGACAATACGCGACGGGGCGACTGACGGAGGGCATCTTTGTCTATAGTCGGTTGTCTTTTTTCTTTACATTATGCGGGATGTGATTCTACTGCTGTTTATTTTCGTTTCAATTCGATTCTATCGGGGCTGGAGGGGAAGTACGAAAACAATAGAAAAGAAAGAGAAAAAGCGATCGGAGTACCACATTTCTAAAATAACGTTACTTTGCGATTCGATAATGACTTTTCTGTTCATCAGAGTTCGTGTGCTGGACGATTTTCTGTGAATGTCTGGGGTTGGATTTGTGTTCATGGGCCTGGTGTCTTATGGCGATTGGAGGGCAGATTCAACGCCGAACATTATATGCGTGTTCTGGAACATATAATGCTACCATCTGTTGGACAACTATATCCACATACCTCATTCGTCTTTCAGCACGATAATTGCCCGGTTCATACCGCAAATGCTGTGAGGGAATGGTTTCAACATAATAATGTAGTTCTGCCATGGCCTGCTTATAGTCCCGATATTAATCCAATAGAAAACGTCTGGGGTTTAATTGCAAAAGAAATATACAGAAGAAATTTTAGACCTCACAATGCTAATGAATTATACGAAGTAATTCATGAGTGCTGGGAAGGCCTTGATCAAAATATTATTGTAAATTGTATTAACTCAATTCCAAACAGATTAGCTCAAGTAGTCGAAAAAGAAGGTCATATGACAAAATATTAAATTTTAATAATTGTTGAGATTGTTTTTACATTCGATGTTTATATTGTTGTTATTGTTGCTGTTGTTATATAGGTACGTTGAATATAAAAATTTGCGATAGTACAGAAATATTTTTTACATTTTATTAAACGTTTTATTATCTACGCCAATGCTTTGCTTGCCGTGTCACTACTATAACCCCAAAAACAATAAATTGAGCATAAAAGCCGAATTTACGCAAATACGGCAAATAACGGTCGTAAGACTTGTACCCATTTTCTATGAATACAACTGTACATACAGGGTGTTATTTAAGTATGTGGCCAAACTCCAAGGGGTGCTTTTTTAAGCGATTTTAAGAAGAAAAGTTCATATAAACATGGGTCCGAAAATGCATAGTTACGAAACAGGGTGTCAAACTTCTAAAAAAAATCGGATGTTCGTAAATATCTCAATACTCTTTTATTCGATTTTGTTGAAATTTGGCAATTCTGTTTGTAATAACAAGAGGATCATTAAGCCTCAATAAGAGTAAAAATATTAAGTCCAGTGGCGTCCCGGAAGACAGTCTAACTAATATTGTCACGAATTTCTCTTCGTGTGTCTGGGACGTAGATGAGGGGAATGAAAGTCTGCTGAGGTTGCGACGCACTTGACCCCAATTGGCGTACAGTGGTCGAGTATCCAAAATATACCGGACCACTGTGAGTTTTAGTTGACAATATTTTTGACAAAAAATTGCGCGCCACTGACTTTTTTTAAAATTATGTATTTTTCTCGAATTAGGCAACTACAAATACAACTATTTTATCTCCTGAGTTTTTTCATATCTTGCTTTGTTTTCGAGAAAAAAAAATAAAAACCATGTCCCCGAGACCATAAATTATTACGTTATGCGATTATTTTATGTTAATTTCTTTTATCGAAAACAGTTTTAATCTGTGCGAAAAAATTCAAAAGACGACTTTCGTGTAATTTTAATTGCTTAATAGTTTGTAAGTAGTTTCAATATTTTACTCTTATTGTCCCGAGGACATACAATAAAGTGGTTTTTATTTTTTTTCTCGAAAACAAAGCAAGACAAAAAAAACTCAGGAGATAAAATAGTTGTTTTTGTAGTTGCCTAAGTCGAGAAAAATACATAATTTTAGAAAAGGCAGTGGCGCGCAATTTTTTTGTCAAAAATATTAGTTAGCAGTTAGAGTGTCTTCCGGGATGCCACTGGACTTAATAATTTTAATCTAAAATTAAGGCTTAATTATTCTCTTGTTATTACAAACAGAATTGCCAAATTTCAACAAAATCGAATAAAGGGGTATTGAGAAATTTTCGAACGTCCGATTTTTTTTTAAAGTTTGACACCCTGTATCGTATAAACTATGCATTTTCTAACCCATGTTTAAAAAAACTTTTTTTCTTAAAATCACTTAAAGAAGCACCCCCTGGAGTTTGGTCACATACTTAAATAACACCCTGTATAGGAGAAAGTAGGGGCCCTAAGACGGATCCCTGAGGGACACATAAAAAAACTGCGGACATGGAAGAATATTTAGAGGTAAATGATACTTTTTGTGTTCCTTGGTGGCCGTATTGAAAATTCCAGGTCCGTATTAAAAAGAAATACGTTACGGTGAGATCTAAAGAAAAGAACGAACCGTCGAATTTAGAAACCAATAACGCCATCAGGTAAAACATGAAAAACGGGTAGGAAAAAAATTAGAGCGCAACAAATTAAAAATTCAAACCAAAAATATCTGTTTTTATCGCATAAATCCGAAAGTATTTGAAATATTCGCAATTTTTTTTCACCATATTATTAAGTTAATAAAAAGTGACTTTGTCTCAATTTAACCATCTTCGTATATCTTGCCGTTATCGAGGACCCTATGAGTATGCACACGAATTTGTAGCTTCCTGTATAAGTAGTTTATTTACTAAATTATACTTACGGCATCTTCAAAATCTTGTCCATAAAAACATAGAAAAAAGGACGCGAAAAAGAATATTAATAAAGCCAACACTCTGTCAAATAGGTGGAACTCGGGCTGAAAAAAGGAATTTTTGTTATTTTCAGTTTTTAAAATAGCATCCTAAATAAATTGGAGGTGATAATTGTCTATAATATATTTTAAAAAATATTATTTCATATATTTTATGGTTTTTATGTAATTCCATGACTCTAAGTCTAAACTATTTTAAAAATGCGGAGTAGCATTTTAACGAACTCTTTTACTTTTTAATATACGCAGTGTGTCCGGAAATGATGAGCAACAAATTTATTGGATAATTCTAGACCGAAAATAGATGCTATCTCTTCCTTTAACATTTTTTCGAAAATTGATTATTAACGGAATTACAGGGTGTTAAAATTAAATTTTATTTGCAGTTTTTTTTGCAATACCTTTTGCCACGCTCATAATATTTTAACGAAATCTCGTATATAGGGCTTTTTCGGGATGGGGAATACAAATTTGCTCGCAGTTTTTTCGCATTTTGTAGAGGGCGCCACATAGTAGCCTACACTTTAATTTGAATGGTGTCAACTTTCTTGTCCTACACTGTATGCGCATTTTGACTGAATATTTTTATTCTCCTAACCTTTTGACAAAAAAGGCATACTACTTTTGTTTCGATAAATCTAACCGGTTTCGAGAAAAACGCTAAAATAACATTGTTTGCATGTGATGAATACAAAATCATTTTAATTTATTTTCAACCTTAAGGTTGAATTCTCAACCCCATTCAATCTATTGCCAACCTATAACCTATTTCGCGTTGATTTTTTGAGTTTATTATTGTAATAACTAACATTTAAAGAAAATCAATATCGTCGGTACATTATTTAGGTAGTATCTGAAACATTACAAAAATATCAATTTATTTCATTGCTAATTTTGGGAGAATTGTATAGTGAAAGAACAATGAGTGACAATGACATAATAATGTTTAAAAAAATCTTACCCGATATTTTTTGCTATACAATTATCCTAAAATAAGTTATGAAATTCCTTGATATTTATTAAATATGTCAATTATTACCTATAGGATATTAAGTCGATACTGATTTTCTTTAAATCTTGTATAAAAGCTAGAAAACATAAATAAATCTACGCGAAATAGGTTATAGGTAGGCAAGCATGTTGATACTCCCACCTTAAACATAGCATAACAAGGAAAGGACCGAAGGAATATTCCATGGAGTTCGTCGGAATTTTACAGGGTTGGCAAATATCATAATATTTATATAAATATCCAAATATCCGATATATATCGATATACAGGGTGGTGATTTAATAAC
The DNA here is from genome assembly GCA_963969555.1 of Polydrusus pterygomalis. Taxonomy (NCBI): domain Eukaryota; kingdom Metazoa; phylum Arthropoda; class Insecta; order Coleoptera; family Curculionidae; genus Polydrusus; species Polydrusus pterygomalis. The sequence continues at coordinate 31,693,760 of OZ018381.1, read as the reverse complement.
GGATAAATTTAATACAAATTAAATGGGTACGTGTTTGGAGAAACGCTTGAACCCGTCGATTTTGTTTTTAAATTGCGCATGTTTTGACATAAAATGTAGGTATACAGGGTGTACCACAGAAGTGTGGCAAAAATTTTTTTTTTCTTTAATGTATGTTATTGCATTTTCAGATTGTCCGTAAAAATCTAACCATGTTTTATGCATAATGTCAAAATGTTCAAATATTAAAATAACACTTTAATATATTGATTTCTAAATTACATTTTTTATTTACAGTTATTTAGTATTTTTGATCGGCTGGGCTACTGCAGAGCTGTTAATGGCGGACACTTCCAACATTTGCTAAAGTAATTTTTGAGATTTTTAAAAATGTAATTTAGAAATCCATTTAATAAAGTATTATTTTAATATTTGAATTTCAATATTTCGTGAACAGTTGAAGATATGGTTAGGACATTATGCATAAAACATGGCTAGATTTTTACGGACAATCTAAAAATGCAATAACATACAGGGGTTTCCATTTAAGAAAAAAAAAATTTTTCTGCCACACTTTTGTGGTACACCCTGTATACCTACATTTTATGTCAAAACATGCGCAATTTAAAAACAAAATCGACGGGTTCGAGCGTTTCTCCAAACACGTCCCCATTTAATTTGTATTGAATTTATCCGTTATTAAATCATCCGATAAATATCCAAATTTGGATATTTATTTAAATATTTAATTATTTTTAAATTATTTCATCTGTTTTCTGTAAAGATATATTTTAAAAATTCAAAAACACTTAATTTAATATAAACATGTTATAAACCTGTAATTTTAACTATGGTTTAACTTAAAATCCAGACAGGCGCGTATCTGGAGTTGATCATTGTGTGTGTGTGTGGGGGGGGGGGGGGGATTAATGATTCTGGTGGGGAGTTATGAGATTTTTTTAATGATACAGTTTTTTTTTCACAAGAAAATCAATCAAAATCTATTGCTCTCGATTTAAAAAAAATGTAAGCAAAAAAAAATTGCTCATGGGGGGGGGGGGTAACTACCCCCATTACCCCCCCTCAAATATGCGCTTGAACCCAAAATTACTGGGCTTGTTAATTAAATTAAAATGAACCCAAATTGGATTTTTTTATTTTTGGCATTGTAAAATTTTTATTTCATAAAACAAACAGCAAAATATCGCTCCGTTAATCGAAAATCGGAATAAAAATGCCACGCGGCAAAGAACAACAGGTGGTCAACGTCTCGGAAAGACGGGGAATCACCGCATCATAAGCAGCATAATACTAATGAATCGTCACATAAATATCATGATATTTATCAGGATAAATATCGTCACATAAATATCATGATATTTATCAAGATATATATCAGGATATTTATCCTGATATATATCCTGCCAACCCTGGAATTTTTTAAGAAGAATTAATTTATGCATTGAAGAGGAAGGCACTTTGAACGTTTGATTTTCGGTCTATAATTATCCCCTAAATATTTAGCTCATCATTTCCGGACACCCTGATATATACAGTGACCGGCAGAAAGTGCGCAGCATATGGGAAAGTTTTTTATCTTTAATAAATATGCAACAGTATTCATCCTAAACTAATTGCAAGCCAGCAGGTAGAATTTAAAACAATATAGTATAAACATGGTGTTCCTTGAAAAAAATTAAGAATTAAAAAAATGGCTGAGTCTTACCGAAAACTGGATAATAATTATATAGACTCCCATCAACATTGCATTAGACAAATGGGCAAAATTTATTAAGGTAACGGATTCGTGATAACCGGAGCTGAATCTATAACAAAACAAAAAAAACTAATGTGTAGAGTTCATAACGGCATAAGCTCTATTTTTTTTTTGGTTTCTTCGAACTTCTCTAGATTGGCACATACCATTAACTTTACGTAATGTACATTCAGATTTAACTTTGACTTAAGAAATAATAGTTCAATATTTAGTTTTTCCACTCTTATACACTAGCCCCCCCCCCCTGTCAAGCATAACCCGAGCTTAAAATATCGGGTCTAATAATATAATTGCATTCTAATCAATTTTTCGTCTGACTGTTGGTTTTACTTATTATTATTCAGTTTTAAATACAGGGTGGCGCATCGAAAACGAAACAGAGACATTTTCTGGCAGCTCAGTTCTTTTTTGGAAAAACGCTCAGACCCGTCGATTTTGTTTTCGATGGATAGCTTCGTTTCTTCCTTACTTATCAATAAGTGACACAGAATGTTGTGTAGTGTTTATTTTATTACAATATCTAAATTTATCTTATCATATTAAATGTGTTAAAAAAACTACTGGAATACTTCCGCACTCACCTTACTATTTCAACATGTTTGATGATCATAGTTTTAAGATTTTTTTGCATTGTTTCTTGATAGTCAATATCATTCAATAATTTTACCAATTCCACACCTATAGATTTTTGTTTCGTTTCAACGATAAAATCTGTTAATAAGTATATTTGAGCCTTAATATAAAGACAAACATATAAATTGAAAAACGGTAGTCCCACCATAATAATAGTAGATAACATGCCCAAAAAATAGGAAAATAGGTGTATTGTCTTGGAAATTAAAGATTTTTCTGAAATATATTGATGCAGTATGAAAGAATTAATAGACATTAGGTCCTTATTTGAGTCCCAAATAAATAATCCGGACAGCATCATTAATATAGCAAGAATTATTTGTACTATAAAACCCATATTATATATATAACTGTCGAACATTATCTTCTTCTTTGCGATTTGGCCAATTTTGTTAATATCTATATTGAATATATCCTTAAATGTATTAATGTTTTTTGCCCAATTGTTGTAGCATACTGGTATTAACATATTTGTCAATAGCATCTAGAAAAATATAGAAAGAGAGGAGTAGTTTAGTATTATGGATTAGATTGGTAATTTTTCTACTGCTTAGCTTTAAAAAACAATTTGTGCGTAATATGTAGCTATTATTTATACATTAATACTGGGCAACATACATTTTGGCAATTTCGAGTTCTTACTACATAAAAAACATAGAAACAATAATAATTTCTTCCCTACTAACTAGTCGTTTTATATTACTTTTCCTATCGACTTCTTATACAATTTTCGGCATTACTCTTTTCTGCAAAACCACTCGCGTCAACGTCAACTTTTTCACCTCCTCCTCTTTCTCTATCTGCTTCCTGTTTCGTCTATTTTCACTGGCAATATAAAAATCTTTAACATTAAAATAAGAATTTGCTTATGTTGCGCTGAACAGTACATTAACTTAATGATTTGACTTATATATACACTGCGTCCATTAATTATGGAATAGGTAAAAAAGCACGCAAATTTTATACATCCATATCTCCATCAAAATTATATCAATCCACTCAATTTTTGGTTTATTAGGTAAGCCGTCCCTTGGACTTGGACTACTTAGCACAATGTGTTTCACCTTACTTTATGTATTTTTTTATACAGGATGATGGCTAAGATACCAAGCCGTGTAAAATGTACTGATTTTAAAATTAATGTTTGGAAAATACGAGGCAATAAAAATTGAATTTTAATAGTGTACTGGTTACAGCTTTATGTTAGGTACTTACTGAACAAATTACAGTTCAATGCCGTTCGTGTCAATTAAAAAAAAAATTTTTAAATCGTGATACAACACTAAATTAACAGTAGTAATAACAATTTAAAGAAACAACTTAATTATAATAATAAAAATTAATAATGTGTATTTCCTAAACGGGCGTTAATGACAGCTTGACAACGATTTGGCATACTTACTGAGAATCATATTTCTTATAGAAACCTGATCCATATTTTCCCACATTCTTTGTAGCGTCAATTCTCAGCTGAGCCAAAGGTTCTGGTGGATTAGCTTCTGCACGAACGTCTCCACCCATTCGATCCCACAAATGCTCTATAGGGTTAAGATCTGGTCTTTGAGCTTTCCAATTCATTATGGTAATTCCCCTTTCTGCTAAATATTCCGTTCCTATTCTCGTCGTTATCTTGCATAAAAATGAAGTTTTCTCCAATAAAAGGAGCAAAAGGCACAATATGCTCCTGAAGAATTTCCGTAATGTACCTGTTACTATTTAATCGCTCTACAAATAGATATCAATTCCTTTTTTGCCTCTAGAGATATACTTTTCCAAACTATAATTGATCCACAACCATAACTAACCCGCTCTTTAAAATTATACTGAGCATAGCGTTTACCAGGTCTTCGAAACACTTTTAAACGTCTATCATTGCTGTATAGACGAAAACGGGATTCGTCAATAAATAAAACATTAGCCCATTCATCTTCACCCCGTGGCAAATGCTCTTGAGCAAACTGTAATCGTTTACGTCGGTGGTGCACTTCTAAGTTTGGTCCTATCGCTGCTTCGTACTGTTTCAGTTGGACCTCTTTTAAGCGATTAACTTTGTGGTACTAAGGCAGAACCTGATATGTCAAAATACTTGATTTTTCAGAAAACGAATTTTAAAGTTCGCGATATCGCCAAAATTAAGATTGCATTTACAGTAACTTGGCAAGTCCAGTAAAATATTTTACAATAAACATCCTTTTCGCTTGTAGCATTTCAAGTTAAAATTTTTCCGGATAACAAAGATATTTAGATTAGTTGGACATATCGTGTTTTTCCCTCTTTAGTTTCACCAATAAAATTGACATGTCGCGTGGTAAAACCAATTCCGACAAGTTGAAACTGTGGCATAAACCGATATGTCAGACATACCGGGATATACAAATAAATGTTTGGCGGTGCGGGACGACACCACAACCCGATATGTCTAGCATATTGGGTTTTGCCAGCGACCAATTTTCATTTATGAAACATATCGAGATCTTATTTTATTAACCCACATTGTATAGTTGTAACAGAACCGTATCGGGTTTTGCCATCATATTCGTCACCACTAACTGCATATATTGGCTTTAAAAACGGAAAATGGATATTTCTTGACATATCGGGTTCTGCCTTAATACCACAGTGTTTGCTTATATAGTCCAACATTGTGAACGTTTGACAACCGTGCTAGTATAGTACGTATTGTGCAGGGCCGTATTAACCACTAGGCCAAATAGGCCATGGCCTAAGGCGCCACGAACGAAATAGGCGCCGCGGCTTTTTAACGAATTTTAGTGTACCTAAAATAATAATTATTTTATACATTTAAATCACTATGGCATAATTGCTAATTATCATACCTATCTATACAGAACATAATATATCCTATAAAGAACATTCCTCATTCCAATCTAAACAAAAATATTCTAAATTAAAGTATTGAGACTATTTAGTTATCAGATCTCGTGAAATCAACTTCCTTCGACGACAGAGTATTCAAAATTTCTCGAGTCAAAAATGTCGAACAAAACATTTCTAGTATCTTATTACACTTAAAAATATGTCGTTATTTTTAAAATTACCTTTAATAAAAGTTTTTGGGCATTGGGCCACGAAAACTGTTTCTTTATTACCTTTATATTTTTTGCTCAAAACATTTACATTTGAAAACTTCCCACCTCGATTTTCCTGCTTTAAAATGAAAATGTGGAAAATCGCTCGGACCCGTCGATTTTTATTTCGAGGAGGACACTTGTTACTTCAAGCCCCTAGGAGGGAGGGGGGGGGGGGTAAGATCTAAATCTTAAATGGATACCTCTATTTTATATAATTTTTTTGGATTCTGCATAAAATTCTGAACTATTTTAATGAAACCATTATTAGTCTATACTTAACAGTTTCCGAGATATTTACTCTTGAAAAATTACATTTTTGAACTTTGACAGCGTCTAGCTTTCTAACTGTAAGAAAAAATGTAAGAAATATAGTACTTCCGGTTTGACCGGAAGTTGACACTATTGGAAAGATAATAAAAATCGAAGATAGGGACGTGTAAGCCGTTTTGCTCTAAGACGTACAGTTAAAAAGCTAGACGCTGTCAAAGTTCAAAAATGTCATTTTTCAAGAGTCAATATCTCGGAAACTGTTAAGTATAGACTAATAATGCTTTTATTAAAAAAGTTCAGAATTTTATGCAGAATCCAAGATCTAAATTTTAAATGGATACCCCTAATCCATTTAAAATTTAGATCTTACCCCCCTTCCTCCTAGGGGCTTGAAGTAACAAGATTGACAATATACGGAAAATATGTCCCCCTCGAAATAAAAATCGACGGGTCCGAGCGATTTTCCACATCTTCATTTTAAAGCAGGAAAATCGAGGGGGGAAGTTTTCAAATGAACACCCTGTATATTATTTTATTTGTTGATTTCGTTAATAACGAGTCGTTATTGATATGATGTTTAAGAAGTAATCCCTATACTTTAGTTTAAATCATTTTGTGTATTTATAAGGAACCAATCTACCACTATCATTTGACTCTTAGCGCTGAATTTGTGTTTTTATGAGTTTTATTTTTTGCATCTTAATTAGCTGGATTAGTCGATTAGTTTTTTTGAACTTTGGAAACTACCAAACTCATATTAAGTCATGAAATTTTAAGTTAATTGTTTTATTCACTTCACATTTTATAAACATTAGATAATCATTAATGTTAAGTGTTTGTTTATACTTCTATTTTTTGGTTTATAATATTCCCTGAGTACTTACATGTATTATATGTTTAATGCAATTAAATTATTAATCTATGAGTTTTTTTCAACAAAACGTGCAAATTTCCGCTTGCAAAACGTATTTTTACGAAATTACGTTTAGGCACAAATTTGATCATCCGTATCATGACTCGCTCAATTTTTTTTAAATCCGTTTCGAAAGTGAAAAAAATAGGCGCTAAAATTTGTCTGGCCTAAGGCGTCAAACGACCTTAATTCGGCCCTGGTGTTGTGAATCGCTCCCGAACACATTGCATTGTTAAAAACCTATCCTGATTAGCAGTTGTGTTCCTTGGTCGGCCTTGCCCTGCTCTTCTTTTATCCTATCCATCATTTCGATACCGTTTTAAAATTTTTGATATGGCCCCTTGCGTTTTATTCATGATCCTGGCAATATCAAAGTGAGACCGGCCCTGCTCAAACAGTCCTCTCGCATAGGCACATTCTTATGGAGATATGAATCGGATATTGGCATTCATTTAAAAAAATAAACTAAACAAAAGGCCTTGTCAAGAACTGCCAACAAATTTATAATCTTGATAAATTGACAAGGGCAGCGTAAATTGAAATAAAAGTTTTTTTTAATTAACACGAACGGCACTGCGCTGTAATTTCTACAGTAAGTACCTAACATAAAGCTGTAACAAGTGCACTAATAAAATTAAATTTTTATTGCTTCGTATTTTCCAAACATTAATTTTAAAATCAGCACATTTTGCACGGCTTGGTATCTTAGCCATCATCCCGTATAAAAAAGTCATCAAGTAAGGTCAAACACATTGTGCTAAGTAATCTAAGGGACGGCCTACCTAATAAACCAAAAATTGAGTGGATTGATATAATTTTGATGGAGATATGGATGTTTAAAATTTGAGTACTTTTTTACCTATTCCATAATTAATGGTATTATATCACTTTTCTTGCCCTATAGAACAAAACTATTTATCTGTAATTTCCCGTAGATGAGAGAAATCTACTTACGTAACATGAAACTAAAAAAATGGGCGCATACTGCCAAGAGAAGGACCTGTTAAATACTTTAAGCAAGTAATACACTTGTTGTAATACGTAAGGTATCCCAATAAGTATTCCAAAAAAACATATCCATTTTAGCTTCATGCGGTGATAGTATGACATAAATTCATACATAAACGGTAAAATTGTCTCTGAAAAGATAAGGGTAACGTTATTTAAAAAATACTGTATTTATATGTAATATTACTCATACTCATTCCTGACAGAAATGTTTTAGGTATAAGTTTAATTAACTTTGCATATATTTGAAAAATTACCGACGACAACTCTGATTACTTCTACTAACCAATGCTATCTCAGAAAAAAATACCCCATGAAATAAATGCGTTTTGGCATTTTAGAACAATAGGAAAATGTATTACAACATGGCTAATAGTGGCGGACGAATTAGATCTGAGCCGGTTTAATGAATCGGATATAACGAAAGATTCGAATTGATCCGGATCTTAGGATAGACGCTGACTGCTCCGACTCCAAAAATATTCATTGATCTTAAATAGAATCGGATTAAATTGACTGTTGATCCACAATAATTGCAATTTATTATTCAAGAAGTAGTCCATACTCAAAGTGGAGTTAAATGATATAGATAAAAGAAAAGCACAAAGTCTTTCTCCACAATTTTTTTATTAGAATAACTGGGCGAACCTATAATAAATTCATAATAATACAAATCGACATGTTTCGAGTGTAGAAACACTCATCATCAAGAAAACAAAGTGAAAGGTAATATGCTGATGTTGTTAGCAATACAGAAAATAATAGTGGGATTGAGCCGTAATGGAGCTTTTAATGGTGTACAAGAGGTGTAAAATTAAATAGGCAAAAGATCGACAATTAAGACTTCAGCATACTGAAAAGTCAAGGGTTAGTGCAAAGGCACTGTCCTGGGCAAAAAAATGAGGAGAGCAAAAGAAAAATTAGGAATTTAAAAAAAAATTATTTGTGAATATCATTATTAAGTAGTAAAAAATATTGAGTTTTATTCAGCTTTGTCAGAGACATGTGAAGGTATTGAAGTGAGATGGAAAGAAAAAGAAAAAAAGGTTATTTTTCATAAAAGTCGAAGCATCATTTGGCCTAAAGTAAAATACTGTTGGGGTACCAGGCTTTTTACGGCCCAGTTACCCCGGCAGGAGTCAAAACATACACATTTAGTGCAAAATTAATATTTAAAAAAAAAGTATTTTACTTTAAGCCAAATGATAAATGATGCTTCGACTTTTATGAAAAACAACCTTTTTTTCTTTTTCTTTCCATCTCACTTCAATACTTTCACATGTCTCTGGCAAAGCTGAATAAAACTCAAGATTTTTCACTATTTAAAAATGATTTTCACAAATAAGTTTTTTTAATTTTTCTTTTGCTTTTCTTATTTTTCTGCCTTTGCACCAACCCTTAACCCTTGACTTTTTAGTTTTTAGTATGCTGAAGTATTGATTGTCGGTCTTATGACTATTCAATTTTACACCTCTTGTACACCATTAAAAGCTCCATTACGGCTCAATCACACTCTTATTTTCTCTATTGCTAACAACATCAGCATTTACCTTTCACTTTGTTTTCTTGATGATGAGTGTTTCTACACTCCAAACATGTCGATTTGTATGATTATGAATTATTCTAGGTTCGCCTAGTTATTCTAATAAAAAATTGTGGAGAAAGACCGTGCTTTTCTTTTTTCTATGCAATTTATTAGTTATGTAAAGCGTCGTGTGCGGTGATCCGGTCATGTCTGGCCCGTGGCGTTACCCACTATTTATACTTTTTCTATTACATTGACAGTCATCACTGATATTGTAAACATATTTGATCGTGTAGGGTCCACTACTACTTCCAAGTTTCCTTAAAATCCCTTATTTACTAGATAGTAGGGTGCTTCCATTTAACAATCTTTAGTTTGTACCTTTCTCAAAGCTATCCGCTTAAGTTAAATATATTGTTTTTGTGAAACCAACCCCGAAAAGGGCAAGAAATAAGACACTATAAGTCTTCCTCCACTAGTATATTAAAATATTTTAAGAACGAAAATTGAATGTGGTAAAGAGGGGTTCTTTGCATGTTCCAGATGCCTCTACATACGTCATTTTTTATATTGAAATACACAGGGATCCAAGTTTAATGGATACCCTGGGGCAGGTAGATCACGACGGCCGTTTCGTCCTTGTTAGGACTCTATGGGCAGTCATAACCCAAGCAATTCCAAGAACGACGCCGTAGAGTCCTAACAAGGACGAAACGGCCGTCGTGGTGGTCTACCCGCCCCAGGGTATTCATTAAACTTGGATCGCTGTGTATTCCAATATAAAAAATAGTTACACACGTGTCCAATATGCCACATAATTTATGGCTCAAAACTCAAACGGATTGCGCGGATTCTGGTGGGTTGATCTGTTTTCTGGTCTGCAAAATGGCAGATATTTTCGGTGAAAACGCGAATAGCATTTTCTATACTAGATTGTGATGCACTTCGTGGTTTATTCAATTGTCTACCTTTCGATTATTACCAGTGTAACTACCTTTTATATTGGAGTTAATTCCGCTGAGATGGCGCTACGATGTATTGATGTCCGCCTTGCAAGAAGGCTTTTAGTACATTTTTCCGTCGTTCTTGGAATTACTTGGGTTATGTTTGCAACCATATTGGCTGCCGATATCGAATTGCATATGCCAATATTGCTTGGTAACTATGGGGGGTAGGTTCGAGAAGTCAGTCTTTACTTCTAACTCTAGGTAGTAGTAGCAGTACCAGATACACCAATTAGCGGACGGTATCAGAGGAAGGGCTGAGCTCGTCTCAACACGCCTATACTAAAGGCAAATCAGTGGAAACAGCGCTACATGAGGTTGTAGGCGTAATTGAAAAATCAATTAGAAATAAAGAGTATACTCTTGGAACCTTCCTAGACATTAAAGGGGCCTTTAATAACGTCACGACCGAGGCAGTGTACGACGCCCTAACAGAATCAGGGGTTGACAACTACATCTGCCATTGGATTAACAGGATGTTTAAAAGCCGTAAAATCTGCTCTAAACTAGGAAGCAGCGAGATAGCCAGGACTGCTGGAAGAGGAACCCCACAAGGCGGGGTGCTGTCGCCAACTCTGTGGCTAAAAGTAATGAACAAACTTCTTATAGCGTTAGAAAGGGCTGGATTTAAGGTGATTGCATATGCCGACGACTTGATTATACTCGTGTCGGGCAAATACTTGAATACCATCAGCGATCTAACAGAAGCAGCGCTACGAAAACTCCAACGGTGGGCTGCGAGATGCGGTTTGAGAATCAACCAAGAAAAAACGGAGCTCGTTCTATTCACACGCAGAAGGGTGATTGAGAACTTCAGGCTCCCAGTCCTGGACAACAGTACTTTAGTGCTGAAAGACAAGGCAAAGTATCTAGGATTGTTACTTGACTCCAAGCTTAACTGAGGCACGAACATACAAGAACGAGTTATAAAGGCGTCAGTTGCGTTCTATGCCTGCAAAAAAGCTATTGGTAAGAAGTGGGGATTGAAACCCCACATAGATCACTGGATTTATACAGCCATTGTTAGACCTATACTAACCTACGGGGTCCTGGTCTGGTGGACTGCTTTGGAAGAAGCAATAAACATGAATAAACTAACGAAGGTACAACGGGCAGCTTGTTTAGGAGTGACCGGTGCCCTTCACTCAGCACCGACGGCGGCACTGAAAGTGATGCTGCATCTGATACCCATGGATATTTACGGAAAAAGTGTGGCTGCAAAAAGTGCTCTGCGACTGATAGAGTCGAAATGCTGGACCAGCACCAACTACGGACACAGCAGCATACTAAGGATATATCCAGGCCAAAATCTGCGAAAGCCGACCGATTACACTGTTTCGCTGCCAGACTTTGGAATGGGCTTTTTTATGCTCATTCCGGGTGGGGAGGAGTGGGAAGGCAATCAAGTAATAATGGAGGCGGATCACTCAATCTTTACAGACGGTTCAAAAATGGACGTCGGGGTTGGAGCTGGTATCTTCTTCGAGAACATGCAAATACAGAGGTCGTACAGACTCCCTGACTACTGCAGCATTTTCCAGGCAGAAATTTTTGCAGTGGATAAAGCAGTCAACATCCTGCGGGATCACCCTGGCTTGAAAGCAGCTGCGTCTATAGCACTCTATATAGAAAGTCAAGCAGCCATAAAGGCAATTTGCTCCAGTAGCACTAAGTCAAAACTAGTAAGGCGCTGTCGCAACAATCTCTGCACACTTGGTGCTCAACATCGAATCACCCTGTGTTGGGTTTCTGGACATAGCAAAATACAGGGCAACGAGACTGCTGATGTGCTCGCCAGGGAGGGCGCAAGCAGGTCTGCCGAACTAGCAGAGAATACTGTGGCTAGACCACTGGGATCAGTCAAAGAGAATATAGATCAAATAGCTAAACAACTTGCACAAAGCAGATGGACAGGGCTGGCAACTTGTAGCACCTCCAGGCAATTGTTGCCCCTTCTCGACGACAGGAAAACCGCAGTGCTATTACAACGCGGTCGGAAGGACCTAAGAAACATCACTGCCGTAGTCACCGGACATTGCATGTTCGGTAGACACGCTGTACGTATGCAAATACCAACTAATGATTTCTGTAGAAGTTGCAGAGATGAAGAAGAGAAGGAAAGTATTCAGCATTTCTTGTGTGAATGCCCCGGCCTCACTAGAAGAAGGTTCAATGCCCTGGGCGAACCATTCTTTAATGATCTGGAGGAAGTGAGCAGCCTGCAACTGGGTCGACTTACGAAGTTTATTAACAGTAGTGGCTGGTTTGAATGAGCTGTCAAGATTCTTCTACGATCTACGTCACGTTGCGTTAACCATCAGGAAGCTGATGCGGATAGGTTCCGCGGAACACGTGTGGTACCACAACGGTCCTACAGGACTACGTGTGACTGTTTGGTCAATGCCAGAGGTCTGCCACTCTAACCTAACCTAACCTAACCTATTATTTTTACTTCCTGTGCAATGGAACAACAGTTTTACCAAGCATGTAGCCCATCGCAAATTAATTATATAAGTAATAGATTTTGATTAATATTTTGACTGTATTAAACGAGCTGCTATTTATTTACACGCTCTAAGATTTGATTAAATTAAACATAATAAACTAGAAATCGTAATGGAAATTACACCAGTCCTTACCGATTCTTTCAGGATTTGGATGACTTTTTTTATTAATCGTTGCCATGATCGTCGGGTTCAGAACTATTTTTGGTAGAGCTGCAATAAAAATAATATGATTATACAGAATATTTTTTAAGATAATGACTGTAACACAAACCACGAAGACAAATAAAAAAATTAATTTTGGTAAATTGATTTTGAGTTATAGTATTTTCTGTCATTAGAGCATATCGCTTTTAAGACAATGGCATGACCTCTAAATATAATTGATTCATGATTTTTTAACATAACGTTTAAATATCCCCTTAATGATACTTATTGTTGTTTTCAGCAGAACTTTTAATATTTAATAAAATGCTATACCGGGTATTTCTCAAAAGACGTTCACCCCTATAACTTTTCTGTATTTATAGATATTAAAATGAAATTTTGAGATTATGCATAAGAGATGAGTCTGCATTTATTGGTATGATTTTTAATTTGTTAGCACTTCCAGTTTGACCGAAATTGACCTTGACTTTGGTATTTTAAATGGAAGAACTTTTTACGAAGAATAACTTTTTTTCGTAAAATTAATAATAAAAAAGTTTTCCATATGGTTCCAACTTACGAACTGTATAAAAATAATAACTGGATGTGTATTTTTTTATTTTAAAATTATTTAAATCACAAAAAATGTTACAACGCCCTAAAATATTCTGAGAAAACTCATAGACCTAGGTAAATATATATTTTCATACCACCACCTATTTCAACAAACACGAATATAAGTGGTTTAATTTGAATAAAAAGGCAGAGTTTAAAATTAAGTTTTTAATATTTATCTTCATCCCCAAAAATACCTGCCCTGTTTTTTTTTTGTTCCGTCATCATTGTCATTAGTTCCTTTCAAATTACAAAAACATTACTTTACTAAATAAACATAGTGTCATCTTCAACCCTCCCAAGATTGATTGTAATTTACATACAATGAAATCTAGAAATTTGTATGCGTGGCAGCAGAATATCAAGTATCTCCAAATACGGAAGGGCATGTTTTTCTTGGAATAAGGTTATGAATATGTTTAGTGAATTATATGGTTTAAATTAAACCTTAAAATATTATATTTGAATTTTGAAACGGACTATCGATTTAAGAAAAAAAGCCCAATTTATTGCAGAGTTATTGTTTAAAACAATTCATATTTGACAGATAAAGTTTAAATTGACAGGTGTAAGTGTCAGGGACGTTTCTCAAGACATACATTTTTGTGTACATTTTTTACCGTGCGAGCAAAAATTATTTGCATCAAAGAGGGCCTTGCATCTAAGAACGTAATGCTTAGCCGTAGAGCTTAATACCTGTTGGGTGTCAGTAACTACCTGAATTAACAATCAGTTATTCCGTCATCTTTGACGATCGTTACAAGTAATTTGATTCATCGCTAATTTTTCCAATTTCTTGAACAATTTACACAATGGGCTTTACGGAACAGCACAAAACATTTATGGTTGAAGCGTATTTTCGAAACGGGGTTAGATTAAATGGTGAGTGGCAATACAATCCGGGTTTGTGTATGGACGATTTTCACGAACATTTTCCTAACGTTGCTTTTATTGCTGTGGATTTTTATCATTGCCTGAAAAGAACCGTGGCTATGTTTAGGGAAACAGGTTCTATACAACACAAAAAAGGAGCAGGAAGACTATCTGTAAGAACAGAAGAACTTATTGCAAACGTTCGTGAAATAATGCAAAATACGCCAACAAATTGTATAAGACGCCTGTCCCAAGAAGTGGGAAGATCTTATGGAACATGCAGGACTATTCTTAAGAAGGAAAAATAAAGGATTATCGAAGAATGTGGTAACATTTCTCCAGAAATGCTGGTCAACACTTCCGAAAATATGAGGAGACGTGTGAATTTATGCTTGGAGCATGGCGGTGGCCAATTTCAGCAATTTATGTAATTATTTTTCTTTTTCTTTCTGTATATTCTTACTTTGTTAATTTTGTAAACTACAAAAATAAATTTGTATTTGCCTACTTATTTTATTACTCATTAGTTTGGCATATCATGCCATAATATGAATTTGACAAAATTTTAACCTAGATTTGATTAGATATATCGTCCCCATACCGTTGTGATCTAAACCAAGCCCTACGTTTTTTAATCCAAGCCCTCTTTGATGCAAATAATTTTTGCTCGCACGGTAATTACAGGCACATTTTAAGAATCATGACCATGAATGAGATTTATGCTTGGAGCTGGAAAATCGCAAGGATAGGTTGATTTGCCACAGTTCTGTTTCCTTAGTACATTCGGCCAGACAAGTTATTCAAGTTATCACTTTTTTATTTCGGTAGAATTTATTTGGAAACTACTGGGTTTCACATTTTTGAATCTGGTGCGTAACCAAAGACTTTATAAACTATAGACCCAATGTTTCTTTCATAAAACGCCTGAAAAGCCGATATGTTATTATATAGGGGAAAAAAAACCACAGTCGTCTCCGCAAATTTATTAAAAAAGGTGAGATTAATGTGGTGTACATGTTTCGGTACTAGAGAGTACCATCATCAGCACCGAAGGGCCCAAGTGCCACTAATACCAGGAATGTAAAAGATTCTTAAAAATTAAAAACTAAAACCATGAATGAGACGAGGACATTTTAAGTGCTTAGGCGAATACTAAACATTGGTTTACAATGTACCGGGTGGTCAAATAAGCGAGGACGTCGGCTTTATCTCGGAAACCATTTATCGTACAACTTTCGGAAAGATTTTGTTATGAGTAAAGTGGTCAAGAGAAATTGCTGAAAATTACTCTTAAGTTCCTCATTTCGCCGCAAGGGGGCACAATTAAAAATTGTTTTTTTAAATTCTAAATTTCTCCGAAAATTCCCATATTAAGATATAACTCTGATTACATCATTGGAAAGCTTAGACAATTCTGCATCATTTTGGTTCAAGGCTCATTGGCGTACCGACCTTGATAAGAGTGGGAGAAGCTATTAAAAGTGTGAACATTAAAATCGCTGTAACTTCTAAACGACTTATCCGATTTTACTAAATTTAAGCTTGTTTGGAAGGGAAAAATAAGCACCATCAATTGCCGTGTCCAGCAGTACACGATAGTGTTTAATAAAATTGATAAAGGGCGCAATTTGTAATAATAACAGTTTTTTCGATTTTATCCCGAAAATTCAAATCATACGGTATAACTATGACATTATAATCGGAAAGTAGATGAAATTTGCAGGAAAATATATGAAGACCGCAGTACGATATCTTTGTTCGTTTCAGAGTTATTGCCAAAACAATATATTTTTAATAGAAATTCCGCCCTCTAGCAATTTTATTAGAAACTATCGTGTACCATTAGATAAGACAATTGAAGTAACTTCCAAACAAGCTTAAATTTAGTAAAATCGAATTAGTCGTTTAGAAGTTACAGCGATATTAATGTTCACACTTTTAATAGCTTCTCCCAGTCTTATGAAGGTCGGTACGCCAATGAGCCTTAAACCAAAATGATGCAGAATTGTCTAAGCTTTCCAATGATGTAATCAGAGTTATACCTTAATATGGGAATTTTCGAAGAAATTTAGAATTTAAAAAAATAATTTTTAATTGTGCCCCCTTGCGGCGAAATGAGAAACTTAAAAGTAATTTCCAGCAATTTCTCTTGACCACTTTACTCATAAAAAAACTTTCCGAAAGTTGTACGATTAATGGTTTCCGAGATAAAGCCGACGTCCTCGCTTATTTGACCACCCGGTACGGGTAGAAGAAGAAGATTAATTCCTTTCGAATTTTATTTTACTACCACTTTTTAATCAGTATTCGTCTAAGCAATCAAAATGTCCTCGAGTCATTCATGGTTTTAGTTTTTAATTTTTAAGAATCTTTTACATTTCTGTTATTAGTGGCACTTGGGCCCTTCGATGCTGATGATGGTACCCTCTAGTACCGAAACATGTACACCACATTAATCTGACCTTTTTTAATAAATTTGTGGAGACGACTGTGGGTTTTTTCCCTATATCTCTACAGCTCCACTTAGAGATAATGGACTACTTCCGTAAAATCGATATGTTATTGTTTGAAAAGTTATAGATTATTTTAGGGGGGATTTTGCGAGCTATTTCTGACAAATATGTGAATCTGGTTCTGGCGCAATAAAATGGAAAAAACCGATCGGGTAAAATGTAAACAATTGGGTCCCTACTACACGTCTATGTATGTAAAACATTTTGTGTACGAATAATCAATCTGCTGCTAGTTTTTTAGGTATCCCGACACTCCATCACTCGACAATTCATCACACGACATATCATCGCGGACACTTTATCACGGCGACATCGTATCACACCGACACTTCATCACTGCGACATCCTATCACTACGACACTTCATCACACCCCATTTCATCCCTACGCCAATTCATCACACACAATTTCATTACATCAATTCGAAAATTATTATATAATTACCTTTTACGATTTAAATCATAGAATTACTTAGTATTTATTTATCTCTTATTTATTAAATAAAACCACCAAATAGCATTTGACAAAAATATATTAAAAGGATAGAAAATAGTTGTGACAGATATATTACATTAAATAATATACAAAGTATTATTTCCGTGACAAAAATTGCAATTACAATAATTTATTATTATCAATTATTCCCACTTACATAAATATTACCTAACCTTACATTTGCTACATATAAATAAATCATTACGAATATAAATAATTAATTTTTGTTTATTATTAAAAATGTCATTAATATTTAAGTTGAAATATGACCATTTCATTGAAAGGGTACATCAATAATAACCTATAAGTAATTATTCCTTTTCTACAAATTTTCTAGGACGCGATAACTAGAGGAACAAATTCCGTCTAAAAGGTATATTGGCAACTGGTTTGTTCGTTGTTACCCAGAGCATTTTTTTTTAAATCAACTTTTTGATTGATGTGATGAAATTGTGTGTGGTGAATTGGCGTAGTGATGAGATGGGATGTGATGAAGTGTCGTAGTGATATAATGTCGACGTGATGAAGGTCGTAGCGATGGGATGTCGCCGTGATGAAGTGTCCGTGATGAAATGTCATGTGATGAACACTGTCGAGTGATGAAGTGTCATAGATTCGTTTTTTAAATGTTCATAACATCACAACGTGGATTAGTCTAATACATTTAGAAAAATGACAGCAATCCCCTTAAGCTTACTAAATGATTATTATTCGTGTAGGAAATTTAGTAAAAACTGCATCTGTTAAATTAATTTTAACCTTTAGAAGATACTATAGTGTTCGTGAACATAATTAAAATCGCGTGATCTGTTTCTAATCTACAAATCTGCAGACTGTTTCGGTGAAAATGAAAATAGCGTTCCCTATACTGGATTTTGATGCACTTCGTGGTTTATTTAGTTGTCTACCTTTCGATTATTACCAGTGTAACTGCCTTTTATATTGGAGTTAATTCCGCTGGGATGGCGCTACGGTGTATTGATAGCCGCTTTGCTTTTGCAAAGAGGCTTTTAATATAATATCGAACCGCTGTGTCGGAATTGCTTGGTTTATGGCTGCCCGTAGAGTCCTAACAAGGACGAAACGGTCTTTGTGGTCTACCCGCCCTAGGGTATCCATTGTGCTTGGATCCCCGTGTATTCCAATATAAAAAACAGTTACACACTTGTCCGATATGCCACAATTATCCGCTTTTAATTTATTTTAACAATTTTTTTTAATAAGCACTTGGAACCATCGTATTATCGTATATATTCATGGAAATCAAGGCTGCTTGCTTTGACAATTTTGCAAAGAAAATTATATAATTTAATTAATTTCAGTGAAAATGGGTTTTTATTTGTAAAAATTTTACTTTTACCCTGGCATAGAGTAATTGTAACTAAAATTCATGCAAAAAAATTTTAGAGTCGTGTCACATTTATCTATCTATATGTTGTAGCGTTTACAATAACTATAAAAATTTAACAAAATCCTTCAAATTTTAATAAAAAAGACGACCTAGACGAGTCATGGAATCACATGGTAAAAAGGTAAATATAAAATCGAGCTATTGACAACAGTCAAATTCTTCAATAATTTAAAGAAGGGGATGGACACTCTTTGTTTCTTATTCCGTTCATATTCACGATTTTGTTATGACAATAGTATATTACAAAATACTATTACTTAAAAACAACTAAAAAACTTTAGCCACTAGAATAAAAAATATCAAAAAAATATTCTTCTGCTAAAGTCGTTTAAAAATGGCAATAGAGGTTGTTTTAAAGATAACAGGATATTAGTTTAAAACGGACATAATCAAAAAGGTGTATCATGACGGTTTTTGAGCACAGAAAGTCTCTTTCGACCGTGTCATTTTTTAACTTATGTACTAAATTAGATTATACATAAATAAACCAATCTTAACTACCCGTTTTAGTAGCTGAGTATTCAGGGCAAAGACTGTTAACTGTTAAACTGTTAAAGAGTGCTAACTAGTAGTGGCATATTGGATAAATTAAGAATAAATATCAAATATCGTTTCTGGCATTCCAGTATCCAGGAGTACCACTCCAAATCAAAAATTGCTGTACCAAGGTCGGCACCCTGTAAAACTGTATCTCTAATTACCGTGCGAGCAAAAATTATTTGCATCAAAGAGGGCTTGGATTAAAAACCGTAGGGCTTGGTTTAGATCACAATGATATGGGGACGATACATCTAACCAAATCTAGCTTAAAATTTTGTCAAATTCATATTATGACATGATATGCCAAACTAATGAGTAATAAAATAAGTAGACAAATACAAATTTATTTTTGTTGTTTACAAAATTAACAAAGTAAGAATATGCAGAAAGAAAAAGAAAAATAATTATATAAATTGCTGAGATTGGCCACCGCCGTGCTCCAAGCATAAATTCACACGTTTCTTCATATTTTCGAAAATGTAGTGTTGTGTTGTTTGTAACAAGTTCTTCTGTTCTTACAGATGGTCTTCCTGCTCCTTTTTGTATTGTATAGAACCTGTTTCTCTAAACACAGCCACGGTTCTTTTTAGGCAATGATAAAAATCCCCAGCAATAAAATCAACGTTACGAAAATGTTCGTGAAAATCGTCCATGCACAAACCCGGATTGTATTGCCACTTACCATTTACTATCACCCCGTTTCGAAAATACGCTTCAACCATGAATATTTTGTGCTGTTCCGTAAAGCCCATTGTGTGAATTGTTCATGAAATTGGAAAAATTACCAATGGATCAAATTGCTTGTAACGACTGTCAAAGATGACGGAATAACGTATTGATTGTTAATTCAGGTAGTTACTGACACCCAACAGGTATTAAGCTCTACGGCTAAGTATTACGTCCTTAGATGCAAGCCCCTCTTTGATGCAAATAATTTTTGCTCGCACGGTACTACGCACCTAGCTTACTTTTTCGCGCTATTGGCACATCTACATATAATAATGATGACAGTTGGATAATTAAAAAGTATCAAGGTTATTAAAATGCATATTTATTTAATGAACATTCGGCATTGTGCCGCATTTATAAACTGTAATACAACTTTAGGGATTACGATATGCCTTTCTTTAAATCTTTACAACATAACACGATATGATTACCAACTCTCTGTTTCCTTCTAGTTGGAAGATTGCCATGGTCGTACTTCCATCAAAGATTAATAATCCCACAGATGTGGTGAATTGAGACCAATTAGTTTATTGCCTGTTCTGTCCAAGGTTCTCGAAAAAATTATTTAGGTATAAGCAGACTGTCAAGTACTTTAATAAAAATAGTCTTCTTTGTTCATCTCAGTCCGGTTTTCGTAAAGGCGGTATTACCCGTTGTGCAGGAATATAATAATTTGGGGGTTATTTTTGATAGCAAGCTTCAATTTAGAAGTCGGGTAGGTAGAGTTATAAAGAAATCGTATTTCTCTCTAAGAAACTTATATAAAAATACGCACGTTAAGACCTCAATTAAAGAAGGCACTATGTGAAACTCTTGTCCTCCATCACTTCAATTATTGTAATTATGTATACGGGCTTTGTCTGGACTTTCAATGACGACAAAAACGACATTACAAAGGGTTCAGAATTCTTATCTTCGTTTTATTTATGAACTGCAAACAAGAGACCATAAGCTGAAATGGCTTAAAATAGTATAGACGGAAAAAAACTGCATTTGCATGTTGTTGTATCGTTTGCTCTTGAGTGGTAGGTATACTCGAATACCTACGAGAAAAGCTACATTTCATTATAGTCCCAATTTCCCCATGGCATAACAAAAACCTCCATTTTTAATTTTCTGTCGAGTTTTATTACGTAATAAAAAAACAAGAGCATATTCTAGCTTGTATAAATAAAATTTTCCCAAAAACAGTCAACTTTATGCAATAACACAATAATCACTCCCTCTTGCGGCCAACATAAAAATATTTAAAAAATTTCCACCAACTTTTCATGACTACTTTTAATACCCGGCGTGTGAAAAGTAATTTACTTTTCACACTAGTGCGTTAAAGTAAAACTTTTCACACTGAAATGGATGTGAAAATTCTAACTTTTCACACGCTCGTAGAAAAAATACTTTATCTGCCGCATTTGTGGCAGGTAAAGTATTTTATCCTCCGCAAATTTTCACTCTATGCCGAACAAACCGGCAAAATTTGCCATTTCTTATAGTAACTCCAATTTTTTGAGGGGTGCTTTGGAATACGCCCGTGGTCGGCCGACATTTTCTAATGTGTCCTTTTTGACGTGTATGTTTGCTGTTTACTTTGTTATAATAAAATGCAATGAGTTATACCTCAATTTTTTATATTATAAATTCTGAACGGTTGGCGATAAAATTTTGTATGCACCACGTCAGTAAAGTGTCTTTATCGAACTTGCCTGGTATTCGCATCGCTCGCTCATCTCATAATTTTAGACTCGTCCCATAAAGAATCACTTTACTGCCTTGGTACATAAATAACTATTATTTGTAAATGTAATTGATTTGTCATATAAAGAAAAATTAATTATAATCGGTTTTCTTTAAAATGCTGTTAAAATTTCTTAACAGACCGAAAAGTGGGTTAGGTTTCCTATAAGAATCATGATTTCGGGTTTTGCAGCATATTTATTTGTCGTTTTTAGGAGGCCAAAAAAAACATATTTATAAAGTATTTATTAAACACAATTTACTAAACATTACAGGCTATCTGAAAAACATAAATCAAATAGTATAGCCAATAAATATATGTATGTTAAACAGCAGCTTTTACGGCATCTAGAACTTTTTAACTATATATATAATTTATACTAAGTACCTAAAAATTAATTAACAAAAATTTATATAATTCCGGTTGTTATTATTATATTTTTTTACTGTCTGAAACCGTTGTACTTAAAAGTTATTATAGGTAAAACTAAAATAAAGTAGGTATTTACTCTACATATTTAATTTCATGTACCTAATTACACAGTTCCAAATTGATATTAGATTATCTTATATTAACCCAAGCAATAAATAACATTTATTTTGAATTTTTTTCTATTATTCCATAAACATTTTTTTTTTTATTATAATTAAACCTTAAGGATACGTACAGTGCTTTCATTGGTTGCAATTTACATGATATGGTAGAAATTTTAAGACCATGTATTCTGGCAAGCGGTAAGCTATGGCCAGTGCGTGATGGAAATATATTTTATTACAATAGCACAGAATATATAGCGTTGATATATTCTGTGATAATAGTCTTTTCAACAGTAATATACCGAATAGCCAATTCGCTGAAGCTAACTTATTTTATTTTTTACAAAATTTCTATCGAATGTTTTCTTGTTACATCTGTTGCTCTAGTGGATTTTCCAGCAGACTAATGTTAGATATTTTGTGAATGCAAAACACAATTTTTCTTGCAAATGTGTCTGTGTGTTTAGCCTGTGTGTACATTTAGCGTTAAACGTTATAACTTATGGTCCACGGGTGAACTGGCCATGGGAAATCCTTTTTCCTGCCTTCCTTAACATTGTTAGAAAAT
Source organism: Polydrusus pterygomalis (assembly GCA_963969555.1). Lineage (NCBI taxonomy): Eukaryota > Metazoa > Arthropoda > Insecta > Coleoptera > Curculionidae > Polydrusus > Polydrusus pterygomalis. The sequence continues at coordinate 31,670,894 of OZ018381.1, read as the reverse complement.
AATAAAATTTGGTATATGATTCCCTCGTATCTTGACAATAATCTAATACAATTTTTATGTAAAATTAATAGTGAACCCAATATTTGAGGGTACTAAAATTTACATGGGAGTCCAAAATTTACATGAGATTTTCCATAGCCAGTCTGACGATGCACTACTCGTAATAAAGTATGAGCACCTATTATAGATTATGGTTTTTTCACCACACCGCCCTCTTGTCAGTATACTTGCTACCTTAATCATGTTCGTGTTTTTTCTGCAAATTAATATTTTGAGGTTCATTTTCAGTTTTTTCTAATAATTTTAAAACTATGTGTAAGCTATAATTTAAATTGTACAAATTAATATTTTGAGGTACATTTTCAGTTTTTTTTTCTAATAAGAATTTTAAAACTATGTGAAGATTTTTTTTTGGCTTTGGCAGGTCTGCCATTCAGCCACCCGCTAAGTATGTGAAGATTATAATTTAAAATTTACAAATTAATATTTAGAGGTACATTTTCAATTTTTTTTCAAATAATTTTAAAACTATGTGAAGATTATAATTTAAAATGTACAAATTAATATTTTGAGGTATATTTTCAGTTTTTTTTTCTAGTAATTTTAAAAATATGTGAAGATTATAAATTATTACAATGTACAAATTAATATTTTGAGGTACATTTTCAATTTTATTTCTAATAATTTTAAAACTATGTGAAGATTATAATTTAAAATGTACAAATTAATATTTTGAGGTACATTTTCAATTTTATTTCTAATTATTTTAAAACTACCTATGTAAAGATTATAATTTAAAATGCACAAATATTATTTTAAGGTACATTTTCAGTTTTTTTTCTAATTATTTTAAAACTACCTATGTAAAGATTATAATTTAAAATGTACAAATTAATATTTTGAGGTACATTTTCTACCTAAAAATTCATCGGAGTCGCGTTCCGAAACAGAAACCTACCAGAAAACAAATGGTACAGTAGTGTAAATTAAAAATTAAAATAATTTAAATCACATATTTCCCTTGTTCATGGAATACATAACGTTTATTCCGGTGTAAGTTACTCGAACAACCTAAAAGAATAATTTTAATTATATATATATAATTAAGTGTGGTGCTAATGTATTTGTTTATTTTTGACAGCTTTTTCATCTTCGTCCTTTGGTGGGATTTTTTAAAGTCGGTGTAAGTTTTCCAACGAAAAATTGAATGAAAAGTAAAAAAGGTAAAGGTTTTTTTGTCCTGGGTTAGATTTTTTGTAAAAAATTTTACAAAGTAAACCAAAAACTATATTAGTTAGGTATTTGAACTGCGTGCTACTACTACTTTTCTTCGAATCTGCTAAAAATAACAGCAGTCCACTTATCGGCATTTTTCGACTATGATGACTTAGCATAACTGTTGCTACCGATATAATATTATTATTAATAATAATAATAAAATTTTGTGTCAAAATATAAAATACATTTTTTAAAATTATAAAATATAAAAATTAAAAATAACTGTCGGTGACGTAACATACATACTTATTGGCACAAAAATGTAGGATTTTGATTTAATCAGTCTTCCAATACAACCCTCAGATAATGTTTTTTAAAATGACTTAAAAGCCGAATAGTTTAGTTTTTTTATATATCAAAATAAATTGTATATCGTTATACTATTAAACTATTATATTTAAAAAAATGTTATATTAATATTTGTAACCTTGTTGTTTGTTTTCATAATTTATATTTTTATGATATACAGGGTGTTCATTTAAAAACTTCCCACCATGGATTTATCGAAAACCACTGATTAAAAGAAAAAACGCCGAGACACGTCAAAAGATTTGCCAAAGGGGACAACTTTTTAACCAAAAACTACTTCACCCCCTTTTACCCTCTGCCCCCGGGGTCATCCCCTTAAAAATTTTAAATGACAAGGGGTATCAAGTAATAGCTTGTTTGAAAGGTCTTTTAAAGTGCTTTGTTTTGACGTTTGATTTTTTTAAATCGGTCGATTCGTTTTCGAGAAAATTAGTAAAATCTTTATTTATCTTAATTTCTTCAGATTGAACATTTTGAACACTTATTGAAATAAAAAGTGATATTTTCGTGTTTTTTTTTCTATCTAAACAAATTAAGATAAATACAGATTTTTCTAGTTTTCTCGAAAACGAATCGACCGATTTTAAAAAATCAAACGTCAAAATAAAGCACTTTGAAAGACCTTTCAACCAAGCTATTACTTGATACCCCTTCTCATTTAAAATTTTCAAGGGGATGATCCCGGGGGCAGAGGGTAAAAGGGGGTGAAGTAGTTTTTGGTTAAAAAGTTGTCCCCGTTGACGTATCTCGGCGTTTTTTCTTTTAATCAGTGGTTTTCGATAAATCCGTGGTGGGAAGTTTTCAAGTGAACACCCTGTATAACATCCCCACAGTTTTAACCGCTTAAAATACTAGAACATTTTAAAATTATATAAAATTTTAAATTTATAATAAGCATTTTTACTTATGTTTTTTTATTTAAGGTCAAATATTGATCAAAAATTATATCAATATTTCTAGCGGATGTTACCAACGATACCAATATAATATAATTATTAATAAAAATTTTGAAATTCGTGTTGATTATTATTTTTGAATGACTACATTTGGGGCAGATTAAAAGTAAACTTTATTGTTTTTATTAAGTTTCAAGCCATGATCCTTTACTAGTTTGGACACATTAGAAAGATCCTTATTTATCAATGAAATCCAATGCAGAAGATTATTGTTGTTTATTTAGTGATATATTTGCTTATCATCAGCAGAAGCTTATAGATTACCATATTTTATTGATAAATAAAAATCATATGTATAAATTATTTATAATAAAGGATTCAGTACAGATCTTTAATATTTTAGATGAATTTAAAACATCATGAAGAAATTCGTTCGAAATTTGAGATCTTTTATTATTTGATAAATAATTTGCCAACCATTCACAAATATGTTTACTAAATCCTATATGTTTAAGTTTTGCAAGTAATAATTCAAGATTTAAAGAATCATCAGCCTTAGCTAGATATAGGAAAACGATAAAAAATTTTAAATCCCAGTTTTCTAAAATATCATCTTAAGTTTCAGAATAATCTAGTAGTGCTAAAATTTTATTTTACCTTTTTAAATAGTTTAAAGTTAATGTTATACATTGACATTAGAGAAATCGTCATAACTTTGGCACTGTTGGCATATAACAGCAAATACATTTTTTGATTTTTTATATTCCATGTGTACCAATTCAAATTAAAAATTACTTTTGACGTCTTTTCACTCTACAAAATATTTATTGAAAAATATTTAAAAAATGAAGTTTACGAAGAGTATTTTTGTTTTTTCACGTGTACTACAAGTTAGACCTAATAAAATGAATGAAAAGCCATATTCGTATTATAAACAGAGTTATGAATAACCGAAGAAGATAATAGACTTTTCCATTTCTATAAAAACGCCTTGTTCTCACATACGTTGTGGAAAAAACAATTTATTAATTTATTTATTAGCCCAAATAAGATGCCAACAGGCCAATGGCCCAGGCTTGGCACCCACGGTTTACAATGTTGTGTACAGATTTATACCTATTACTAAAATTGTAATATTACGATTAGTTCATCAATTAAAATTAAGAACAATAGCATGATCTCTAAGCCTTTTTCAAAATGTTGATAGAGGTGAATTAAACAAATCAATATTGTGGTATTAACTATTATAAAGTGTGGTTAAGCGATTTATGGGAGAATGTTTACCTGAATTTGTTCTATAAAAATATTTTGCACATTATGACGAAAGTTTCGTGAAGGAATATTAAAACCCATACCGAAAAGCAAATTTGAATCATCAATATAGTTCTCGATAATTTTAAATAAAAAGCTAATGTCAGCTTGAGTACGCTGACACTCAACGGCAGTAACTGAAAAGTCCGTTGAAGTTCTGATTAATTGGCGTGAGAGTCGAAAATGCCGGTGCCTTTAAAGTTTAAAAACATGAGAAACTTGTTTTGAATACTTTCCAATCTGTTTTTAAATACCGCATATGGAGGTGTCCAGACGACAGAGGCAAAACTTAGAATACTATAAACGTAGGCAAAGTACAGAGCTTTTAAAGAGCGTACGAAAGACAGAACATTGCACGACCTAAATATAAAACCTAACATGCCATTATATTTGTTAGCAAAATAACTAATGGCTTGTCAAAAATAATTTTTTTATCATAAATGACACCTACTTTTTCAGTAAAATTCCATTAAAGCTGTAACCATAAGAAAAAATATTTATATTTCTTGAGAACGAAATAAATATGTATACATTTATCTAAGTTCAAGGAGAGCTTATTAAAAATACAATATCGGAAAAACAAATTTAATTCACTCTCTAGCAGTAAACAATCCCCAATACTTCCTATTGTGAAAAACATTTTCATATCATCCGCGTAAAACAACATTTTATAAAAAATTAAACATTTTTTCACATCTTTTAAATTATAATGAAAAGAAAAGGCCCCAAGTGCGAACCTTGGAGTACACTAGAGGTTACATTGTAATAGGAGACTGCCACAAATTGTGATCGATTAAATATATAGGAAATTATCCAACTCAGAAGGTCTCCATATATACCAATCTCACTCAGTTGTGCTACTAAAATATTGTGATCAATCTTATCATGAAATCGGTATACAGTGTCCGCAAGAAAGTCTGCATCAAATAGGATTTTTTTTTATTATTAGGTATAGGTAAAAATTGAAAAAGCAGTTAGTTTTTGCTTAAATAAAAAACCAAAAATGACGTATAATTAAGCAGCTGCACGACATGCGTTACCTGTCAAATTTGGCAATTTTAATAAAATAGGTTCAAAAATGCCCTTATTTATTAAAATATCGAAAAACTTTATTCGAGAAAGTTGTTTATTTAGGCATTTTTAGCCTCTCTTCGAAATTTTGATGGTCTAATACAATTTTTATTTTTTGCCAGATTCTTAAAAATTTTGATCAACCCTCGTAGATTAACTTTTATACATCGATGTAAAACCATTTGCCTTTACTTCATTTGTAATATGAATGCAATTTTATGTAAAATTTTTGTTTCCAATTATTTATTTTGCTTCAAAAACTGAAATTGTTATTGATCAGTATGTAATGTTTGATGCAAATTTTATCTAATTACATCAGTTTTGCCAAAACCGACGTTTCTCATTTTTCTTAAGTTAGTAAACATATGTACAAAAAGAAAATATTAGGAAGCTTTCGTTGAAATTTTACTTAATTAATATTGCATCAAAAAGAATAAAAATATTAATCGCTCGAAACATTTTATTCAACAAAAATATAGTTTAATATAATTAATTTAAGTTAATATTAATTAAGTAAAATTTCAACGAAAGCTTCCTAATATTTTCTTTTTGTACATATGTTTACTAACTTAAGAAAAATGAGAAACGTCGGTTTTGGCAAAACTGATGTAATTAGATAAACTTTGCATCAAACATTACATGCTGATCAATAACAATTTCAGTTTTTGAAGCAAAATAAATAATTGGAAACAAAAATTTTACACAAAATTGCATTAAGATTACAAATGAAGTAAAGGCAAATGGTTTTACATCGATGTATAAAAGTTAATCTACGAGGGTTGATCAAAATTTTCAAAAATCTGGCAAAAAATAAAAATTGTATTAGACTGTCAAAATTTCCTACAAAGGCTAAAAATGCCTTAATAAACAACTTTCTCGAATAAAGTTTTTCGATATTTTGATAAATAATGGCATTTTTGAACCTATTTTATTAAAAATGTCAAATTTGACAGGTAACGCAAGTCGTGCACCTGCTTCAGTATACGTCATTTTTGATTTTTAAGTAAGCAAAAACTAACTGCTTTTTCAATTTTTACCTATACCTAATAATAAAAAAAAATCCCATTTGATGCGAACTTTCTTGCGGACACTGTATATGGAATCCATCTGAATTTTACAGTCCATGGAAGAGGGAATGTACTTTGAGTAAGATTCGATTCAATAGATCGTTTAGGAAAAAATCCGTGTTGTTCATCAATAATAAGAGGTTTTATGGAATTAAGAAATAACTTATGCACAATAGATTTTAAAACTTTTGCAAAGATATTAAGTTTGCTTATGAGTCTGTAATTTCTAACACTTTCTCTCATTCCGCTTTTAAAAATATGAATAAGACTAGCCAGTTTTCATTTTCACTAATTGTGAGTGGAACATAGAGAGAAGCGACGCACTTTTTAATAAAATATGAAGGAACTTTATCGGGTTTGTTTTTCATTCAAGTCAGTCAGGGCTTTCAGAACCTCCTGATGTTGAACCCGAATCTTGAAGAAGGCAGGTGTTGTTGACATTGGGTGAAGGACAACATTTTTGTTCGTAAGGCTGATAAACATCCCGAAAGAATTCTGAGACCAGAGTGCTTACCTCAAATCTCTGAGCTTGTTTACCTCTTAAGTTCATTACATTAGCTGTATGCTTATTTTTAATGGACATAAATTGTCAAAGACTTTTTGAATTATTGGGAATATCGTCTTCTATTGATTTTATATACGCTACATAATCATTACGAATCATAGTTTTGTTCTGTCGTCTCAGCTGACAAAAAAAAGTTGTAATCTATGTCAGACTTGGACCTTTATCACTTTTGATGAGCCTTATATTTGTTTACTATTATTTTTATGGTATTCTGTTTGAAGTATATAGGACATTTTTTGTTAATAATTTTAAATTTTTTTTTGAAAAATAGTTATTTAAGCCATTATAAATCTCGTTATAGAAACATTAAATCGGATTTATTGATGCAAGGAAATTTAATAATATCAAAATGAAATACTTACAGCATTTTCATACATCTGACCTTCAATAGTTGCATAAAACAAAGAACCAAGAAAACAACTAAATGTCAGTACTTGGTGATGAATTTGATAGGCTGGCTAAAATATTATACTTTGTATTTTATAAAATATATTTTGTGTTTACGACGCCTCATTTAATTGTTCAATTAGAATGAAGGGTAAACACTCAATAATTTAAAAAAATATGTATAGTATAGAAACTATAAAAAATTTTAAAACGAAATAAGTTCACAACATAATTAAAATTTATTAAATGAACGACGGCTTTCTGACCTTTTCAATTAACTAAAATAGCCTTCAGAGAACCTACTCACAGCGCATTAGCCCCTAGTATAGAAATGGTGTAGATAGTGGGACACGTATCAAAAATGGACGGGATCGAGGTGGCTCCCGGTAATTAGAATTGTACCTAATATAAAAAAAAAGTAGATCTGCCGCCCGCATGTGCATAAAATACACTATTATGTAGTCGGGAACCAAACAATAAAAACACAAAAATGAACCGGTACTAGTACGACATAAAATCATAAACTATTCTGTCTATTATAGTACGCGGCATTTAGCAAAGTTCATGTGTAAGGAAACAGTCACTGTAGGTAATAATTTATATTTGTTAAAGACATAATCAATCACATTATTATATATTATATCACAATATCCTATTAACATAGTTTTCCATACATATTTTTAATAACGAATTAAACTAAGAAAATAATAATCTGAACATAAATCCAATTGCATTAAGAAGGGGGCAGCTGGGAAATGGGCTCTTAAGCTTCGACAAAATAGAAAGAAAAGGGTTTCAATTAGAAATATGTTGCCCAAGGGTTGAGAATAGGTGTTTAAATATTTGTATGGCGACCTCTATTGGTAGGTTTACAAATGGTAAAAGTCTGACTCATTATTTAGACAAAGTAAATAGCAACTATCTCAGTGCCATCTATGATTAAGAAGTAGTAAATTATTGATAGCCTCTTTTGTCGGTAAAATAGATTTAATAATGTAGAGATGTTACCAGTGGTGATGAAAAATAATTAATTAGTCATAGATGGTCCTAAAACAGATTAAATATTAAAAAGTCATTAAAAAAGAGTATGAGAAATAAATGAAATATAAAAAGCAGAAAAAAGAACAAATAAATGTAGGGAAGGGTCAGTTAAGTTATGAAAAATTGAGATAATTGAAAAAGTGTATAGAGCTATGTTGAATTTGGTCGTTGAGACAGATAATATTGTTGTTATTTAATGTTTTATTAATTTTAAGAATTTCTAAAAGATCCAATTTGTTACCCTTATTGCAAAGATGTAGATATTTAGTGTGAGAGTCTGGTACAAAGTTGTGTTTATTAGAGTTAATGTGTCTGGAAAAGTTAAGATTTAATTTTGGAGGGAGAGAGATTCTGATTTTCAGCCTTCTCTATCTCTTTACAGTGCTCTTTAATTCTGGTGGAAAACTTTGACCGACATAAATCGCTAAGCAACTCTCAGTTGAACAACTAATGCTGTAAATATTTTTTTAAAATTATGTCTTTAGATAAAAGATTTTTGTTTACAAATTTATTTAAGTGTTTATAATAGATTTTATTGATTAAGTTCAGAGGGAAGCCGTTATTAGCACCTATTTGTCTGATCAAGTTAAGTTCTGTTTTAAATTCATTATCTTTTGCAAAAAGTCTAAAAAACAATGAGTGGAAAGAAGCACATTTTTGATTGTGTGGATGGTTAGAATGGTATGGAATGATAGAATCTGTACTAGTTGATGTGTGATAGATAGAAAATTAAATTTTATTGTTATTTTTAGTTAATTTAAGATCTAAGAAAGGAATTGAATTGTCCACTTCTATTTCGGTTGTAAATTTTATGGCAAGATGTATAGAATTCAGAAAAAGGGTGAACGACTGAAGGTCTTCCTTAGTACCGGTAAATATTGCAAAGATGTCATCAGCGTATCTTCTTATGAAGAGAATATGTTTAAAAAGAGGATGAGTTTGTATTTTGGATTCAATAAAAGACATAAAAAATTCTGCTAGCAGAGGAGACAAAGCTGAGCCCATGGCCAAACCTGATATTTGTTTATAAAATTGGTTGTTAAACTGAAAAAAAGATTGTTTAAGAACTAAGTCAACTAAGGTACAAATGTTAAAACATGTTCGTGTTTTAAATTTGTGTTATCAGTCAGAAGTGTTTTAATTTTACGGAAGTAGTCCATTATCTCAGAGTGGAGCTGTGAAGATATGAGGAAAAACACACAGTGTTTTAATTAGGTTTGAACATTCAACTGGGGGTATACTCGGAAATAAGTTTGTAACATCGAAAGATACCAATAAAGAAGAATCAGGAATATGTATGTTTGTAAGGTCCTTAGCAAGGTCTGAAGAATTTTTAACTGAGAAAGAACTTTTGAAATTATTTAGGTTAAGTAGAATCTGATTAAGCCAGATACTGAGTTTATGACAGGGCGAGCTACAATATGACACAACATGGCGAACAGGTATATTCTGCTTGTGAATTTTGGGGAGACCATAAAGTAAAGGGGTTGAAGGGTTGAAGGGTTTATAGGTGTGAGTGTATATTTATTTGTTTTAAAGAGAATAAGAGTTTTATTGGTTTGTTTTAAAGTGGTTTTGAACTATTGAAAAAATATATAAAATTGGATATGATGTTTTCACATTCCACAGCAATGACTTCTAAGTCACTAGTCTCAGGCTAAAAAAAAATTGTACTTAAGACCCAAATGGAGTAAACTCACTTCGTGCTCTTCAAACTGAGTACTGCTTAGGTTAAGCGTCCTTTCATTGAACCTGAAACCATCGACGTTTGAAAAGTTTAAAGTTTCTTCGTTTAATTCAGATTTAAAAATAGATTTGTCAAAGCTGATGCTGATGCTGATTGGTAGAGGAATCATTAATTTCAGTAGCAAAAGTAGAGTTAAAAAAGTTGTTTCTTTTATTAAAATTATATTTATAATTAAGAGAAAAGTTAAATGTACCTCCCTGTTGGGTGCTTAAATTCTCAAATTTATTTTTTAAACGTTGAAATTTGATATTTTTTAATCATGAACATAATTTTCTAAGAAAAAGCACAAAGAGTTCCATTGGACTGGGTGTAGAATGTGATTTATTTCGTAAAAAAGAAATTTAAGTTTTAAATTAATTAAATTGAGTTTACAGTAAAGTTTTTTAATTTCTTCCCTTAGTTAAACCTTAGTTGCTGACTGGATGGCCTTTCTTGCAGACGAAAAGTTGGCATGAGTACGGAGAGAGATGAATCTTGGTTGTAGGTTTCTTCTAACACATTCACTATTGAACCATATATCTAGCTCCACCAATTTTCTCTTCAGTAGGTTCTCCTTGTACTCTCGGACTAGAAAAGCCTGACCGTATTATTGTTCTACTTAGAAGATAAGTGTTCCGCTCAAATGAAGGTAGGAAAAGTAGAATCTTGACCTATATAGTTATCAATCAAATAATCGCAAAACGTATCAAATACATCATGTTTTGGTTTAAATTCAAACAAATCTATTTTAAAACAGTCACATGTCTTATGGTTTTAAAAACGGTAGACCAAAAACATAATGCAAAAATTTACGTACTTCAGTTTCCTTACCATTATTTTTCTGGTAATCACCCGAAAGACCCAACTTTTGAATTTTTCTATACCAAGACTGTGCTAAGTGAAAACGACTTCCTACAATATTGGTTTCTGGAAATGCTTCCCATATTGCTTTGTGAATGCTATTTCAAAACCTACAGTGAATCGTAATGATTTTAAAGGCACACTGAATAACTGTTAACATTCTTTGTTTATATACTTTATGGTAGTAAAATACGTTTTTTGAAGTTTATTTGGCAACAAATAAAAGATTAAAGGAATATAATGGCCGTTTTTAAAACCATGGATGGTAAATATTTGCAGAAACAGTTTAGGACAGTACTGAAAAATCCATCAGCATATAATTCCTCTGAATTTACTAAGCACTACTACAGGAAAATTTTTTTATATTGTTAATAGAATCATTGACTAAAAACTTTTCTTGTCTGCCAGTAACATCATCAAGATTTTCAACTTGGTTGTCAAATTCCACAATATCTTTTGGTAATGTTGGAAGAACAGTTGACCTAGCTTGATATACATTTTTCCTCGTTCTTTAAACATCTTTGCTCGTAACTTATTTACTTAGACCATTCGATTGTATCACATCTCTGATTACTTTTACAGGTTTTTTCGATAAATTGGTAACTGCTACTTTTCTTGTGGAGTAACTTAGTAATTGCCTAGTTATTCCTTCTTGTGAATCTGGTTCGTCATTGTGGTCTAGCGCTGATACAATTATCACAGTATTTTTATCACTGTCACTTTTTAAATAATATGCCTTACAGTTTCTTATTGTATACTTCCACATTTTACTGTTTACTAAACTTTTATGAAAAGTAAATTTGTGACCGCCGGAAACTAACATCGGTTTGCCTTTTTGGCTTAACATTTAAAACAAGTCCATTTTTAAAACACTACTATAAGGGTTTTTCAGAAATAATAAGGAACAATTATTGCTAATATATTTATATTTTGTACGTTTTTTTTAAATTATAATAATTACGATAGAACCCCCGCAGGTTAAATATGTTAAGTTTCTTTCATGATAGTCGATTGAAACTAAAAATTTCATTAGAAATAAAAATAAAGCTGGCAACAGTGTATTAGAACACCTAAATTTTAAAATATATGGAATTTATAATGGGAGCCACATCGTACCCTTGATAATGTTGAAAACGGGAGCCATCTCGACTCCCCTAAAAAATAACACCTAGGCGTCACGTGATTAATTTTTACAGCAATGATAGGTGACCTTAATGAAAGAAAACAAAAATACTAGTGATCTCTCCGGACTTGGAACTTTGGAATTCAGATTGAGCATCCTCTAATTGAATAACGTTTAGTCTTCTAATTATTTTAGACGAGCATATGAAAAGTTACAATACTTACGGAATATAAAGTCATTATGGAATATAACCCGAATGGAATTATGCTACACAAATAAAGAAAGTTCATTAGGTCACAAGATTTATTCGTATACGTTCTGTGTCTAAAACATAAAACGAAAACATTAGTGTAACTTTTGTATTATCATCTCGGCATTTTCTCCATATTTGTTCAGTCCAAGAATAAAGATAAACCCAAAAAGTTTTATGAAGAAACTTTGTAAGATAAATTTAATGTAACTGTTTTTTGTTTCTCTTACCTTAACATTTTGAGGTGTATAATAATCATTACTTTAAGATGTCGTTGTATAATATTTTGGTAATCTCTGTTATTTACTAATAATTTTAAGTCTATATGCTGGTACTGTTCTGTCAACTGGGTTGCATAGTCGCCCAGAAAATGTATTTGTACTTTTAAAATCAGATTTATATAGATAATAAAAAACGGCATAGATATTGATGGAATAATTTTCAAAATGTAAACTATATAGGTTACCCAGTGAATGCAGATTGATGTACTGGAATCTTCTGCAACATATTGATGCAACCACCAAGACAACACCATATAGGCGTTTTTATTGTTATGCCAAGAATATAAATTAAATAAAAATAAAACAAAGGCAAATAGTAGAAGCAATGTAAATATTATATTGATTCTTCGGAGTTGTAACGCAATTAGTCGTCTTGTATTGGGACGAGTAAGATTTAAATCGAACTCGAAAGCACTTCTAAATTTATTATAATTTCTTAAAAAATTACGGCGGCATGTTGGTGCTAGTGTTTCCGTGCAAAACAGCTAAAAAAGAGGTTATTAATATAGGTAGTATACTTGTAATTATAATTATATTATATTTATAATTATAAAATATTTGATAAAGCTCTAGAGCGAACTAATCTAGACAATTACACATGCCTGCATGAAATTTTTGATGACGTAATTTTTGTTTGTGATGCTCAGTTTTTATATAGAAATAACTAATTAAAATGCAATTGGTTTCTAGTACCCACAGATTTTTTTGTTGCAAAAAGAAAAAAAGAAAGAAAATATAAAAAAAAATCTTATAATAGGCGTTTTAATACACTTTAAAATGACTGTAGTACTTCAAATTTTGAGTTGTAACCCAAAAATGATTTTCTGTGGTGCTTTTCAAGTAATTTAATAAGTCTGAGATAAATCTTTTATTACATGTATCAATTGCTAAATTTATGGTAGTTTGGACAACATTTTCGGGAATTTTGACGTGCTAAATCCTATTTATTATGCCCTAACTTTATTAGTATTGCGAAGAAGAAAGGTTTTAAATTCAAATTCAAATTCAAATTCAAATATATTACGGTTAATAATATTATAATATTTTACCGACGTCATAAATTTAAAAAAATAATCTTAGAGATATGTTTTTAAAAACACACTAAAATACAATACAATACAATACAATACAATATAGTAGGTAGGTACATTACAACATATTAAAATTCATGCTTATAAAAAAGTATTACAATACATTTAAAATTGACATTACACTGTACCAGCAGAGAAGCATAGGCAGTTGGTTTAAATTATATTAAAATCCAAAAACTCTTGGGCACTATAGAAAGCGTTGTGTAATAATAGTTTTCTAATTGCGTTCTTAAAAGGTATTTCAGGCAATTCCTTCATATTCATGGGGAGGCAGTTGTAATATTTAGGACCGTAATAGTTGGAAGACATTCTAGTTCGTTCCAGACGATGATAGTCTATTCTTATTTCGTTTCCCTGTCTAGTTGGGTAGTTGTGACAGGACCGGTTCAGATTAACCTGTTGCTTGTTTTTATGGCAATAAATAAGACACTCGTACAGGTAACGGCAAGGAATAGTCATGATGCTTAGTTGTTTAAAAGCCTCTCTGGCGTCCTGTCTGTAGTCGAGTCCGGCAACGATCCTTACAGCTTTCCTTTGTAATTTAAATATACGTGCCGAATGTGTAGAGTGACCCCAAACCAAGATAGCGTAGCAAGCCAACGACTGAAACACACCGTGAAACGTCTGGAGAAGACAGGAGTGTGGGAGTATCCTCTTTAAATTTTTTAGTAAGAATATGTTTTTTGCAAGACGTTCTGCTAGATGTTCAACATGTCTATCAAACTTTAAAAGAGGGTCCAAGTACACTCCCAGAAATCTGACCTCTCCAGCATTTTCACCCTCGATGTCCCTGAGTCCGAATTTAATATTTTCTGTCTTACTATCATTAAGAGCCAACCTATTGGTCCTGAACCACACCTCAATTTCTCTCATACAGGCATCCATTCGTTCATCCAGTCTCTCCATACTTATATCAGCATCCACTCCAGAGGTATCGTCCGCAAACAATATCAATTTTAAGTTGGGTACGGCGTGATTTATGTCATTAATATAAATGAGAAAAAGGAGCGGACCCAACACCGAGCCCTGAGGTACCCCGTACGATAGCCCCGCCTCACCGGACGACTTCCCCCGAAAGGTGGTCAGTTGCCTGCGGCCCACTAAGTAGTTCTCCAGCAGTCGGATGCTGTCTCCAGCCACCCCATAGGCACCCAGTTTCTCTAATAAAATGTCGCGAGAAACACAGTCGAAGGCCTTCGAGAGGTCGCAGAACGCGGCGCTCGCATACTGTCCCCTCTCAAAGGCCTCCGCTATATACTGTAACATCTCCAGGATAGCCAAGGGTGTTGATCTGCCAGTTCTAAAGCCATACTGGCTCGCAAAGAATAAACCTCTAGTCTCAAAATAAGCGTACAACTGATTTTTTAGCAAACATTCAAAGACTTTTGACAGGATGGGAACAAGTGATATTGGTCGATAATTACCCACATTGTTCCTACCTCCTTTTTTGAAGACAGGAACAACTCTAGATAACTTCAGAGAGCTGGGAAAAATTCCATTTCTAATACACAAGTTAATTAATTTAGTTAGTGGTATTATTAACTGATCTTTAAATGATTTTAGCATATATACATTCATGTTATATATGTCTCTGCTATTCTTGTTTTTCAAGGAATCAATAACATCCCTGACCTGAATGAAGCTCACCTCTGAAAACCTGAACGGTGTAGCATCCGGGTCTTTCTCTACTCCGCCCAGGTAGTCAGTGCAATTTTTTGTTGTTGGCTGGATGTTTTTTATGGTATCGCCTGCAATGTTTGAGAAAAACGTATTAAAGTCCTGTGCCGTCAGACTGTCACCCCCCTCAAGTTCGGTACTGCCACCCCTGAGATCACGCACTACATCCCAAGAGGCCTTTATCATATTGGGAGATCTCATAATGAAGTCTGTATAAGCTGTTTTTTTTTTGTTACGAATTGCAGATCGGTATGTTGTTTTGTAGCATTTAATGAGCTCTCTCAATTCATTTGTTGGTCTATTATCATAGTGTTCTGTTAGCAATCTGAGTGTTTCGCGCATTTGGTGTAGATTGTTATCGTACCAGAGTATCTGGGTATTATCCGGATTCACTCTTTTACGTCTAATAGGGAAAAATTGGTCTATCCCAGTTGTCAAAACATTCACAAACATACTAAATCTCGCATCCACACATTCATTTGATCTATCTATAAAGCTCCAGTCTTGAGATCCTAGATAGGCGTGCATATCAAATATACCCTGGCCTGTAATTGGTCGGCACGAGTGGTGGCGCACATGACTGTTATGACCGGAAGTTAAGTTTATCACTCCAAACAGAATTTATATTTTAATGTCGTTTGGTTCATTCTAGCTCTGAGTTTTGATCAGTAAACAAGTAAAATTAATTTTTTGTTTAGTTTTGTTCGTGGTATTTGCTATACATGGCTGAAAAATATGTCTAGTCGGTGTTGCAAAAATAAACCAGATGATTTTTGTTACATATGTGGATATTTTGTCTTAAAAAAGTTTAAGAGACCAAATTGGTGAATTTAGGAAAAATTTTAAAATCAAATTAGGAGATCAAGATAAATATTTGTCACCGCACGTTGTTCGCAAGGTATGTGAAGAAGGTTTAAGATATTGGGACAAAGGGAATAAAAAATGCCTTCCTTTTGAAATACCGATGATTTGAAATAAACCGCAAAGTCATCATGTTGATTGCTACTTTTTTCTTTGTGATATTAAGGGGCATAATAGTAAAACTTAGAAACATATTTCGTACCCAAACAATATTAAATCAGCTATCAGACCAGTTCCTTACAGTGATAATGTACCCCCCAATGTACTAAAAGAAAGCCGGACTATGAGTTAGCAAGAGATTTGAAACTTTTTTAAAATACCCAAAAAGTAGTCTAGGTTGAAACAAAAAAATTTGCTTGCCCCAGAAACTACCTGCTCTTGGTATAGAAATCGTGAGGCTGAAGTTGTAAAATATCTTGCACAAAACGGATCACTTGTGTACAGGGTGTCCAGTTTTCGTGTGTATTCATATACCAGCTCCCTTATTATAAAAGATAGAAAGATGGGGTTTGCGGCTTATTGTTCTACTTTTCTATGAAACTTTCATTACCGTAAACGAAATTTTTATAGCCCTCTCAATTTCTGACATACAGGGCCATTTTCAAATTTTGTCATTTTTTACTCTCCCCTGTATCTCGATTATTTGATAACTTATCAATAAGGTAAAAATGGATTGTTATATAGTTTTTTATGTTGAATTAAGTGGCGTAGTTAGTTTTTTTCTAAAAAGTTTTGTTTATGAGTTATGACCCAAACTTATATTTTTTTAATGGGACACCCTATATATTATTTATTTTTCTTGTTCCTTTTTTTCAGAGCTTTTCAAAAATATATAATAGTCCATATTTTTTTCTTTTAAAAAGGGACAATTTTAACTTTTTTTGTAAAATTAATCATTTTTCATCTAGAATCCAGAAGGCCATGATCAATCATGGATAGACATGACAGAAAACAAAAACGGATTATTGTCAAATATTAATGGTATTTGTTTGATTTTGTTAGTTTATTTGATATTGCCGTGAAAAATTATTAAATTATTTAACAGGGAAGAAAATAATAGATATTATGAAAATTATGAAAAACACGATAATGTATGTTTGTTTTATCCGAGCTAATGAAGACGTGAACGCAGCCTTAGAACTGTATTTTAATAGGTAAGTTTCAAAACCATTTTTTTAAATTTAGATACCATTAATGTTTATAATAAAAATAAAAAAGTTTTAATCATAAATATTGTTATCTATTATTAGCTTTTTAATACATATTTAAATTTTTCGTAGATATCCAGAAAGGCAACAACCCGATAAAAGAATATTTTAAAAAATCCAAGCCAATCTCATTGAGCACGAATCTTTTAAACAACCAAGGCCTAATGTTTACAATAAGGAAAATAGGGAAGAAGAAGAAATAAATGTTTTGGCCTCTGTTGCGGTACAACCATCAATATCATGCAGAAAAGTATACGATGAAGTTGGGGTTAGAAAATCAAAGACGCAGTTAATCCAAAAAAAAATACAAATTTAAACCATACAAATTCCATCTCGTCCAACATTTGCATCCTGGTGACGCAGAACGGAGGATAATTTTTTGCAACTGGTAACTACAAATATTGCAGGAAAACACAAATTTTGAAAAAAGGGTGGTATGGTCCGATGAGGCATATTTTACGAGTTCTGGTATCCTTAACCGAAACAATTCAAGGTACTGGTCGCAAGAAGAGAACCAGCACGTAATATTTCCACGAGAGCGTCAAGGTCGGTTTGGATTTAGCGTGTCATGCTTTATTTTTGGCACTAAAATTAAATATGTTATTTTTGAAGAAACTTTAACGGGAATTAGGCACCTAGACATAATCTTAGACGCACTAATGGAACTATTGGAGGATGTTCCTTTAGCTGGTTTAAATAATATTTATTATCAGCAAGATGGCGCTCCTAGTCATAAGTCTCGAATAGTAAGAGAATATTTAGAAACCACATTTCTCGATAAGTAGATGGTACAAATGGACCCGTCAGGTGGCCTCCAAGATCGCCTGATCTTTCTGTGTTGGATTTTTTTTTATGGGGGTTTATAGAAAATCAGCTATATAAGAGACAGTACCACAATATTGATCAACTTCGGGAAGCTACATATCAAACCTTTAGGCTTTTGCAGGGAAGACCAATTACTTTGCTAAATGCATAGCGAAGAATCGAAACGGTGTGTCGAAAGTGCTTAGAACACAATGGAGCCCAATTCGAGCAATTTTTGTAATTTAATAAATTAATATATTTGAAATTTTAGTGAAAAGTTCGTGGGAATTTATTTTAATTTTCACAGACACGAACCACTTCTTTGTTTTTAATATAATTGCTTAATTGTTGGGTTAAAGTTATGTTTAATAAAAATAATGTTGTTAATTTTTTTTTATTTGCGGGCATAGCCCTCTATTCGAAAAATGATTAATTTTACAAAAAAAGTTAAAATTGTCCCTTTTTAAAAGAAAAAAATATGGTTTATTATATATTTTTGAGAAGCTCTTAAAAAGAGGAACAATAAAAATAAATAATATATAGGATGTCCCATTAAAAAAAAATATAAGTTTGGGTCATAACTCATAAACAAAACTTTTTAGAAAAAAACTAACTACGCCACTGAATTCAACATAAAAAAATATATAACATTCCATTTTCACCTTATTGATAAGTTATCAAATAATCGAGATACAGGGGAGCGTCAAAAATGACAAAATTTGAAAATGGCCTTGTATGTTAAAAACTGAGAGGGCTATGAAAAATTCGTTTGCGGTAATGAAAGTTTCATAAAAAAATGAAACAATAAGCCGCAAACCCCATCTTTCTATCTTTTCTAATAAGGGAGCTGGTATATGAAAACACACGAAAACTGGATACCCTATACTGCCAAGCAATAATTGCTGATCTAGTTACTTGCCTCGGAGCTCCTGAGTATAGACTTTCTGACTGGAGACTTTTCATAACCTCTTCAAAAAGAACCCTTAAAGCAGAGAGCTTTAAGAGTTAAAACTGAGAGTTAAAACTGTCAGTGCCCCAAACCCCCTTTTTTGAAATGTTATTTTCATTATGATGCTTTCCTTATACCAAATTTCTATACATAACAAGTTTTATGTATTGCAATGTCTTACAGACATACCGGGTGTCCACGGAAGTTGGCTCGCCCCTCTAACTTTTTTGTTTTTCAAGATATTGAAATAAAATTCGGGGGATTTGTATACGACATAAAACTGCATTTTTTGACAGGTGACTCACTATTATGGAACTTCCGGTTTAACCGAAAGTGACATAAACTTTTGATTTTTAAATGGGACACCTGGTCTATTTTTACTTTTTTTGACTCCATATGACATTCCAAATACAACGATGTGTCACTTGTCACTTTTTGTCACCAAGAAAATATTCTTTTTCGAAATTTACTGTTTTATCTAAAGGGCTATGAATACCTTAAAATCACTTATTTCAGTTCTTTAATCTTGGGGAAAATACAATTTTACTATTTTTGGTCCAATGCTATGCGCTATGTAAAATTTACTCTTTAAAGTTGTATAACTCATTTTTTTTAAATGGCAACATGGTGGCTCGTCATGTTAAGAAAAAAGAGGATTTTATTACGATCATTTTGATACCATACACTATTAGGTTTTAGAAAAGCTGCCATTAAAAACTTTAAGAAGTTAACTTAGAACTTTCCTAAAATGAAGCATGTTTTGAGAATAAATTTAGATTTAAATGCATCAAGTAGCCTGTGACCAGCAAAACTGATAAAACAAAATCATGCCTTGGAAAAAATTGAAATGCCAACAGCTTCTGCCAAAGTAAATTAGTTGTTTAAAAAACATGGAAAATAATAGTTTTACAAGGAGTGAAAAAGTTGATATGTTATTAGTGTTTGGAGAATGTAGAAATAATTCAACCGATGCTGCACGACTTTACGCACAAAGATATTTTAATAGGCGTCATCCAACCCGGCACTATTAGGTACCCAAAACTGGTTCCGAAAATGCGAAATGAGCCTGACAATAATAACATATCAACTTTTTCACTCCTTGAAAAACTATTATTTTCCATGTTTTTTAAACAACAAACTAGTTTACTTTGGCAGAAGCCGTTGGCATTTCAATTTTCTTTAAGGCGTGATTTTGTTTTATCAGTTTTCCTGCTCACAGGCTACTTGATGCATTTAAATCCAAATTTATTCTCAAAAGATATTTCATTTTAGGAAAGTTCTAAGTTAACTTTTTAAAGTTTTTTAATGGCAGCTTTTCTAAAACCTAATAGTGTATGGTATCAAAATAATCGTAATAAAATCCTCTTTTTTCTTAACATGACGAGCCACCATGTTGCCATTTAAAAAAAAATGAGTTATACAACTTTAAAGAGTAAATTTTACATAGCGCATAGCATTGGACCAAAAATAGTAAAACTGTATTTTTCCCAAGAAAGAACTGAAATAAGTGATTTTAAGGTATTCATAGCCCTTTAGATAAAACAGTAAATTTCGAAAAAAAATATTTTCTTGGTGACAAAAAGTGACAAGTGAGACATCGTTGTATTTAGATTGTCATATGGAGTCAAAAAAAGTAAAAATATACCAGGTGTCCCATTTAAAAATTGAAAGTTTATGTCACTTCCGGTTAAACTGGAAGTTCCATAATGGTGAGTTACCTGTCAAAAAATGCAGTTTTATGTCGTATACAAATCCCCCAAATTTTATTTCATTATCTTGAAAAACAAAAAAGTTAGAGGGGCGAGCCACCTTCCGTGGACACCCGGTATATCTACTTATTTATATAAAAAAAACTCTTTTAACACTTCTTGTTAGAAGTGGTTTTTTTCTGCTTTCCCAGTTTATTTGGTTGTTTTAGACCCTTCTAACTGACTTTTTCACATAGTACTCAGTATGTTTTAATTTATTTCTATTTTTCTTCACATTATGTTATTTCGACACACAATTTTTTTTAATTCCATAAAAGCTCCATTAAGGTTTTATACCGTTTATCATTTCCTTTTCTGCTAAAACCATCAGCAATAAATTTTTCTGTCTCCTGATGATGAACGTTTCTACGTTCGAAACATGTAGAGACTTCTGAACAAATCTTTGTTCTATTGAATTTTGTGGAGGAAGACTTCTGGTTTTTTTTTTCTTTTCGTACTTTCAACTCCACTTTAAGCATGGCCTATTTCTTCAAATTTTAAATATGTTTTTGGTAAAGCCGTAATATGTTGCTAAAAAAAGTGGCAAACAATTCCTTCTTCACCAACCTTGTGGCAGCCGACAACGCTTAAGTAGCATAAGTTTTGTTTATTACTTAAGGTATTACAGATAAGAACCTGTAGTAGGTATTAAACCAGTTAAATGAAATAATTTTATTCCCTACTAAGAACTTATTATTGCTAGTCTCTTCACATAACTGTAAAACGCCCCTTTTATGACTCCGTAAGACAATTATCTACTATTACTTATTAAATAAATTTGAAACATCATAACAAGATAATAAAAATATTCAAGACATAATTTTCATAAAATTAGTGACAAAAAAATAAACAAAATTAAAAAAAAATTAATTAAAGAAATTGCTCGATATCACCTCCATTTTTTCGATAACACATGCGAGCACTCTTATAAAGAAAATCTTAACCTTTGAAAAAAAAGGGTTTCACCCTGAACTGGTCTACAGGTTAAAGAATTATTTTTAGTAAACGATTAAATATTTAATATATTCCGTTTTTATAAAAACCATTATGCCACCATGTAAAGAATTAGATTAGGAATAACTAAATACTTACAGATAAGAATACTAAATAAAAAGGTGCGAATTGTTTAAATAATTGAACATCTGAAACTTTGAGAAAGTAGTATGTCTGCATGACAACGAGAACACCACCATAGCCAACGCTTGTGATGTAGACGAATTTGAAGTATCTATAATTGTGCAGATACATATGGATAAAATTCAACAACGAACCTAAAAATTTTTTAAATGTACCCCTGCGATAATTGCAGCCATTATTCTTTTACTAAAGTTTTAGTAATAGTATCATAATTGCAGCATTCAATTTGTGACTTTGTATAATTTATTTGTCAGTAATATATTTAATATAAATCAATATTTACCATTTTTGTTGCTTATTTTATTCGTTCTGTCTTTAAATCCATCCATAATTTTTTTTTAGTTATAGTATAGTAGTTGTATAGGTAAGGTTGACTTACAAAGGTCCGCAGTAATTTAAATTGTGGAAAAATGCGCGCCAATATACGAGTATATATAAAATATTACCCTTAAATACTTATTAAATTATGGATAAATTATTAAATAGGTATAATTATGTCTTGAATTGAAACAAAAAATTATCATTATTATTAATATTAAAATGGTAATGCGCCTTTGTGTAAGTACTGGTTGAGTTGAGGACATTGATGAGACAATTTAAAAAAAATGTATTGCCTATAAAATAATTAACAAATATTTTTTAATAAGTCACATAATTATTTTAATTTTGAATTATTTATTGTCGAGTACTTACATAATGTAAAATACTCACAATTTCAGAAAAATGTTAGTTTTAGTTGTACGTTTTTTTATTAAACTCACTCTTAAACCAATTTATCATAAGTATGCCCATATCTTTTGCCTGTGTCTTTTTAAATACTGTAGTATAGCTATCCTTTAAGCCAACTGACGGTCATAACAGCATACCTTATGTTTGTTAGGGTACCATGGCGGCTTTGAATGTGAACGTAACGCTATTAGCCGTCGAGCTATTCTAAGTAGTTTTAGTAAAAAGTATAGTGTATAACAATAGGTTTGCAACAATGAATATTCCTACAGAACTATGTACCTACATACACCTATATTATTTTTTTGTGAGATAATCAATTACATTGGGATTAAAAATATTTAAATCAATTAAAATAATATCCAGAAAATTGATTTGTAAAATGTGCTAGGTGCTATATTAATATCAAATTGTAAGGATAAGCAAGATTGATAAAAATATAGACGCATGAAATGATGACTGGGAGTTTTTGAGAGAAATACCCAAAAATTTTACTGTCAAAAATTTTGCGTGTAAGTGATGTTGATGAAACAAACTATATGGAAGCATAGATCAGGTGATTATGGAAAACATGCGCAAAATATACAATGTAAAAGTTTGACAGGTGCTGTCAATGTCAATAGACTGTAACCGGAAAAGTTAGAAAAAAGAAATACGATTTTTTTTGGCAGCTCAACATTAAATTTTGATAATATTTTATTTCGATTTATTATGTCAACATGTTAACAATGTGTTATTTTTTTATTCAAAATAGCGGACATTCGCCATCTTCAGAAACATTTTTGAATGGGAATGGGGGAATACTTCATTTTAAAGTTCTTTTATGCTATGTAAAGATTATATATTAAAATGTACGAATTAATATTTTGAGGTACATTTTCAGTTTTTTTCTAATAATTTTAAAACTATATGTAAGCTATAATTTAAAATGTGCTAATTAGTATTTCAAGGTACATTTTCAAGTTTTTTTCTAATAATTTTAAAAATATATGTTAGCAATAATTTAAAATGTGCAAATTAATATTTT